>OZ007560.1:41142445-51142445 GCA_963931875.1 Pollenia griseotomentosa | reverse complement strand
CACATGCACGTTTGTACGTGTTTAAGTGACGAACATGTTAAAAAAGAAAGTGGAAACTTCATGGAATTTTTCTTGACTTTTGATGTGATGCGTTACATGACGGCACATGTGTGCATGCTGAATTTGCGTGTGCTACTTGTCTGGTGGATACAAAATAGCTTCAGATTTATTAATGCTGAGGTTGGTAAAGGCGAGGAGACACAAAGAGAGGGAGAGCATACTGAAATATATTTACATATTAATAAAAATAAATGTCGCGTTTTTAGAAAATAATAATAAGTCTGTTGACGTACTGTCTGCATTAGGATCTCATGGGATCTCAACTTTACCAAAAAGCGTACTCGTACTCCAACATTGGATAAATAGGAGAGACTTTGTAAGTGAAATATTTTTTTTCTTCTTGCACAAAACAGCTTACAATTTTTTACTGTGTAGAATTGGGTCAGAAAACAGCTGTTTGAAAAATAAACAAGACAATTTTTTTCTCAATATTTATTTATTGAATCTTCATGTATTAAATATGAACTAACAATTATTAATCAAATCGTATCCTTGTTCATTATTTAATGTCCTGCCAGTGTCAGACAAAAATTTCGTCATCACGGTTTATGTTTACATATGTTGGTGTTTATCTCTCTTCTGATTGGGAAAGCGCTGCAGTTACTCTTCTCCTGAAGCGAGTGTGGCCGTCATGACAAAACAAAATGTTTTTTATTCAAAATAAATTTAAATTTAAAGGAAAAGTAAAGTAAAAATATTAAACAAAAGTGATGTCTTTTTTTGGGCTAGAAATTTGTTTTTTAGCGTTCCGTACTTTTGTGAATTTTTGTTGTTTTGGAAGAGTAATTTTTGTTTATTCGCGTTTAATAAAACTTCATCCAAAAAGTGAAGAAACAGACCTAATATGAATTACTTATGTATGTACATATTTTTATTTTTTTTTTTAACTTAAAATTGTTCTTTTCTATATATTTTATTTTAATATATAAATATGTTTGTATATTTTCCTGACAACATATGGCAATTATTTTTTGCGCTTTTTACATTTTATCTATTTTAATGACTTTATATCTATTTAAGAAGTTTCTGGATTTATTTGTACTGTGATAAATGTTCAAACTTATGATCACGATTAAGGGCAATCTGAATAAAAAGCTACAGTTTTACATTAAATTTAAGGGTCCTTATTTTGCTTGGTTGGATAATATCTGAAGCCTTTTTTAATATTCAAAAGCATATTAAATATACGATAGCAAAAAATTAGAAAAAAAAAACAATTTAATCAGAAAAAAAAACAAGAACACAAGAGGGTTTTTCGGAATACCTTTTCCCAATAGTTTTTTAAATAAAAATTGAAAAAAATGCAAAAAAATATTTTAATTTACTAACATACATATATATTTAGACAAAAAGTTCTTAGTAGACATTTAACGAAGACCTGTTTCACACTATGCGACATGTCACACAGAAATATGTTATGTTACAGAAGATTGGAAATAAGAGTGTATTGACGCTTGCAGGGTAAACAATGTAGCACGAAATGTAAAATAAAATAGGAATTTAATGTTACTGTTTTGTTTATAAACTTTTGAAATTTAATATTTAAAGACACAGGTTTTCACATGAGCTTTGTCCTATATCGTACCTACCTTTAAGCTTCGTTCACAATGGCAGCAACAATTTTGTTTTTTCTTTGATCTTATTTCTACCCAAAGTATTTCATATACTTTCCTTTAATTTTTCAAACAAAAATGTAACTTAAGTTTTTTTAAAAAGTTGAGTCTATTTCAGCAACAATTTGTATGTACATATAAATGATATCTAACATTATTTTGAAAATTTGCGAAAAAAAATTGTTGCTCCGTTATGAACACCAGTGAAAATGTTGCTGCCTATTGTGAACGAAGCTTAAACGAAAATGACTAAAATTGGACAACTTTTAACGTACGTTGAGCTATTGAAAGCTATCAGCAAGGCGAATTAATTTTTCAGGTGGCTTTTTGTTTCTAAATTAGAGAGAGGAATGTCAAAAGTTACTTGTGCTTTAGACATATCGACCAACGAAAGCAACAAATAAAATATAATGTTGTGACTTGTTGTAGTATCGCCACCACCCTATACATGAATTCGCCTTGGATATCAGTTTGTTTTTTCGTTTGTTTTAATTAAATTTTTTGTGTTGTGTGTCAGCAAAAATAAGATAAAATACAAACAAAAATAAATAAACTAAAATTAAATTGCCTCGGGCTTGATTAAATAACCGTCATCAACGTATTCATTTTGTGCCTATTATCCATTGTAACTTTAGTATCAGTTGAAGTAAAGTACAATGGATTATACGTGGCTCTGCCTTGAGACTTGCCACAAAAATCGTAGCGTCTAAACGTGTATAAGTTTCCGAAGTGACACCAAAATCAAATACGAATATTGTTGTAGCGCTATGTCGCACAGTCTAAAAAAGTATAACATTCGCATTTGTATATGTATGTGTATGTTTATTTTATTGATTATATAACTTTAGATTACACAATAATTTAATGATTTTACATTAAGAGCTCAGTTAGAGAATAACTTATCTACTTAAACACAGGTTGGAAAAAGCAATTATATTATATCAAATTTATTATTAATAATTAAAGAGGGAAAAGGAGATACAGTAGAAAACCCAGAACATGATTTTAAAAAAATTTTATTTCTCCTTAATTTTTTTTCTGGGTAGGTGGTTTAGCATGTACTAAGAAAAAAACAAACAAAAAAAAAAAAAAAAAATAGAAAACAATGTAATATTATCACTAAAATAGCTTTTTTTCCATATAAATGTATTGAAATACATAGTGTATGTGACTACCGAAACATGTGCATGACGGAGGGTTAAGAACAAATAGATCGTTTGTGCTCGTATGGAGAGTTTGCACACTTAACATGAAAGTTTTCAGTAATATTAAATATTTTATCTTTAACTAATAACAAATTTTAGCGTGAGTGTAGTCGGGAAATTGAGAAATGGCGTGGTAAATTACACATCATTTTTGAATTTTATTTTGACATATTTGAAGACGTCTTCTGTGAATAATGGAAGTGTCGCTCTATGGTGGGGCTCCATTAAAAAGTATTGCTTGGAAAATTACCTTTAAATTAAAAGTTTGTTTCCAATATTTAATTTGGACATTTAACGTTATTGATTTTTAAAAAAGGTTTAAATATTAACGCCCTCAAAGTTGGTTTACGAATAAACTTCCGGAAAACCAATACACAAATTTGTTAATTTCCTGACGATTCTAACCAAAGGTTAGCGAAATATTGAAAATATAAAAAAATAAAATATTTTATAAATAAAAAGACCTCAAGCTTAAATAATTGAAAGTAATTATAAATAAAGGTCAAATAAGAAAAAAGAACATTAAATTGATTTTTCCTTAATTTTTGATTTTATATAAAATTTGAAAGTTTCAAATAACATTTCTCTTCAGTAACAACCTGGGGCCTGATTCTGGCTGTCGTGATCGAGTACTTTCTCGATTCTAGATCAAGTTATTATCTAATTATTTCAGTCAATACTGAACGAATAGGATTTATTTTTTCAGTGCTGTAAAGCATTAATTTGAATTTCACAATACTGAAAAAATAATTTCGATTCGTTCAGTATCGACTGAAAGAATTAGAAATAAAATTGCTATCGAATCGATAAAGTACTCGATCACGAGTAAACATTAAATGAAGATGGCGAAATTGAAGCAACACTTTATGTATACAGATAGATATTAAATACATAAAATCCAAATCCATTTAATATGTATCAAAATATGCCTCAAAAAGGCAAAATATGCGCCATACACTTAAAAAATGCTGCAAAAAACTCTTTTAACTAAATTATGCAAAAAAAAAATGCTGCAACCGGTAAAATATGCAAAAATATGCACTTACAAATCGATGCCAAAATGCATAAAAAGCACTAAAACGGATAAATATATTGTTTCTGCCTTCATTGATCGCTTAAGAAAAAACATGCAATTGCATATTTATGGTTTCCCTAGTGATTACAATGGTCTTCAAAATCTGCTTAGTATTTTTTGCCCACACGAATTTTTTATTATTTTTTGAAGTGCATTTCTAGTTTTCTGCACATATTTGACTTAAACTAGAGAACAAGTTGTCCGATTTCGTTTCTTAAATCTATATCAACTTTTTTTTCCTTTAAAATGTATACTTTTTTTTTATCATATAATTACAACAATTTAAAAAAAATCTCATCAGATAATATTAAACATGCCTTTATTTATTTTAAATTACAAAGCACAAAGTGAATTTTTCCATTGAATTCATACAATTTGTTTTGTTATTTAATATTTGCTGACAGCATTAAATTTAATTCAATTGAATTAATTCAAATATTAGTACATACTTTCATTATATATCATTATAAAAGAAATTCACTAGAATTTTTATTGCAGTGTAAAAAGGGTGGCGCAACCTTAATGCACGATGTTAATTATGAGTCACACCTTAACGTCAAGTTTTTGCCCAACTTAATTTGACATTTCTTTGTTTCATTGTTTGACATAATCAACCATGGAGAGGTTCACAATTGAGCATACGCCGAATAATCTTCAGCGGCGAGGCAAACTTTCACCTCAGTGAGAATCCACGGGTGATCCGATGCATCCACAACTGTGTGACTAGACAATGGCTCTTTTGGCGCAAGACATTCATTGGCCGCGTTATCGCACGTCGTGGCGTGAAAAAAGTCTAGGTCAATAAGCCAAAACCAATTCAAGAGCTAAAGGATGAGATAATTCGGCACATTTACGACATTTAACCGCAATTATATCTCAGAGACAATGCAAATATGGGCCATCGGATGGAAGTATATGCCACCGAAGCCGTGGCAAGCATTTGACCGATATTTTTTTTCACACATAATTGTCATAGATCCTTCTATAATAAAAAAAATATAAAGATAATTTTCTGAAAATTTTTTGTTTTATTTACAACTAACATCGCGCGTTTTGGTTGGATCACCCTTTATACCTATTTATGTGTTCAAATACGAATACTACTGAAAATATCTGTATGTATTAAACCAATATTGAATACATTGACAACTTACAGAAGTAAATCTTTGATATTCAACTACATTTTTTAGATATTATAAGACTTTTGTTTTTTGTAGAGACGTTAAATAATAAAATAATATTAACTTTTTTCCATTTCATATGTAAAAACATAGTAAAATCCAGAACAATTTATTTGTGAGAGTTCTTATAGTGTTACAATTTGTTGTAAAGTAAGCCGTATTAAATAACACTGGTCTACAAATTTGGAAAAAAAATTGACTGCAGAAACGAAGCACACACACACACCACAGGTGGTGAATAGGGTAAATATAAGTTTGTCATTCCGTTTGTAATTTCTATAATATTGATATAAAGTATATATATTCTGGGTCCTTATGAGGAGCGAAGTTGATTTAACGATGTCCGTCTGTCCGTTGAAATGGATTTTCCGAAGACCCCATATGTATTACCAAAACGAAATAAAAATACCATACAAACCAATTCATTTTTGGTTTCCACGGTTATACAATGGCTATGGTAATACAGTTGGTAATGTGGTTTTTATTGTTTTTTTTATACCCTATGGTAATACAGGTGGATTTTATTTGTAATGTGTTTAATTTCACACATACACATTAATGCATGTACATGATATGCCACTCAAATATAGAAACAAACTCATAGACTATATTTTAATTTAACGCTTCTTCAGTAAAAGCATTCGTAGCCGAGTTGTTAAGTTCTCTCCTGGGACCGATTATATTGCCAGTTCGAATCCCAAAAATAATTTTTTTCATATTTTTTATTTAATTTTTCTATGTTCTAAATAACGATTTTAAGATTATAAAACGAATTTCAAACATCAACTTTGGCAAAAGAGGAAACGGGCTTAGGTACATATATACATTTTTTGTTTTTTTATATTCTTCGGCATGGCGAAATGAAAAGTTGGCGTGGCTCAATTAATATTTATTTATACCTATCTAAAGAACGTTATTTATGTATAACTATAACTTTTTGTTCTTATCTCATCATGGTGTAGGGTATATAAGATTCGGCATAGCCGAATCTGAGTGCGCTGAATTCGAATCTGGCATAAAAATTGGGCTATCACGTCTTGTTTATTTTGTATCCCATGCTGGCAATACAGAAAGAAGCCCACATTCATTCTATATCTTCATAATAGTAGCTTTAAAGCATGCCAGGGAGATCGTGTGTTACTGATTCAACCTGTTTTTGCTTTGTGTGTGGGGAATATTTTGTTGGAAAAAAAGGATATGCAATATCATTAAATCATTAAAATATGCATATTTTCATAACTTTGGTTTTGCAGGCAGAAACTTGAACAAACAGTAGGCACCGACAATGTTTTGCATTTTCTTCATTCGCATTTGAATTTTTTTTTCCACAAAACCTACGTGCAGTGAGCGACGAACGAGGGGAGCGTCCTCACCAAGATTTAATGAAAATTGAAAGAAATTATCAAGGATTTTATGACAGAAGCATGCTGGGAGTCTATTTCTGGACTCTAATACGTGAAACCGAACCAAAAAAATACAAACGACGTTTAAATAACGCCATTTACTTTTGAAAATTTATTGAGTTTTAAATAAACTAATGATTTTTTTATGTAAAAAAAGGAATAAAAACATGTTTTTGTATCTCGAAAACCGGACGTGATACAGATTCGAATTCAGCCCACCAAGTTACCCTGGGAAAGATATTTGGTTGCTCACGTCCAAAGCCTTGTTGGTTAGTGTCAGGGATGGCAAATGGATTTTTTAAATTGTACCAACTTGCATCAAAAATTGTACTTTTTTG
Organism: Pollenia griseotomentosa; assembly: GCA_963931875.1. NCBI lineage: Eukaryota > Metazoa > Arthropoda > Insecta > Diptera > Polleniidae > Pollenia > Pollenia griseotomentosa. The sequence continues at coordinate 51,135,570 of OZ007560.1, read as the reverse complement.
AACATAATTGTACCAAAACACATTTTTTTAATTTTTATTTTATTTAGATTTATTAAAAACATAAAAAATACATAAATTTCATTTTTACTATTAATATAACAAAAACAGCATCAGACATAACAAAAAAAGTACATAAAATTTCATTTGTACTGTTAATATAACAAAAAAATATCACTTATAAATAAACTATTTTGAAAAAAAGGTACATAAATATTTGCAATTAGCTATTGAGATCAGTATTACAATTTGGCTAACAAATGACTAGATATATTAAAGTTATAACAATTGCAATTTTGTGAATTCAGTAGATCCTTCGTTTGTATTAAAGCAGAAACGGTTGGAACTTGTAGTCTGTTTCTCTCTTTAGTTTTGATAATATTCTGATAAGAAAAGATTCTTTCAACATTTGCTGATGAATGTGGGACTGATAATATTCCTCGCACAATTTTTGAAAGTTCTGGAAACATTAACTCATTTGATTCATTTTTTATTTCAAAAACTTTGGCCCAGAAATTGCTAATGTTCTCCTTTTGATAAGACTTTAATATTTCGAGATCAGCAAGAGCTCTAAATTGCAAATTTATATTATCAAAATTTTGTCGTTCGTTGGGAAACATTTTTACTAAAAGTGGTACTAAACTATTAGTTTTTCCAGTGATTACATTTTCTGGGCTAAATTTACTGAACCAGTTTAAAGTTTCATTTTTAAAGTCAAACTTTGTTCTCAAAACTTCACAAAATTTAATGTAAAAATTTTGGGCAATTTTTTTTAACTGAATTGCATCACTTTCAACGTCATTTGTTGCTATATATATGTCTACATCGGTTCCGCAGAAAACATCTTCTAAAGGAAGATAATTACTCTCTAATTTCTAATTCCGTGCAATTTGACGAAATAAAAACGTTAAACGTTCTAAAATTATATGAATACGAACATCTTCTGCCTGCATTTCTAAATTTATGGAATTAATAATTTTTAAAATATATTTAAAAAATAAAAAGATCATTTTAAAAATGGGTTTGGAAAATATTGATATGATAAACTGCAGTTTAAAGTTTTTAAAATCTGATTCAAAATCATTTAACGTAAAATAATAGTGTAATGGTTCCCATTGTTCCAAAATTCGCTCTATTACTTCTTGACGCGATAACCATCTCGTACAAGAATACATACTTCAAAATTATGTGGACAGAAGTACCAAAGTACTCTTGAAATTTGATAAACTCTTCACGTCGACTGGAACTGTTACAAAAATGGTGGTTGATTTCTCTCATAAATTTTTCAATTTCATATGATATAGCATGTTTCGATGCAGCCAAAGACACTAAATTTAAAATGTGGCAAATACAGCCACACATCTTGAATGTGATAACATAAAGCCTATCCTACATTAATGTCATCCTCTCCGACTAGTGGTAGGCCCTGTTTTTGGCAGATGAGGCACTGGCGACCGATCAATGGCGGTATAACCACAACATCCGTCCCTGGAAGGAAATATCTAGGGACACAAGCGTGCATTGGGCAGGTTCGGAGGCCTATGAAAACGCAAGGAAATTTACTAAGATAGCAGCCCTATCACCGAAATAGGTGTCGTTGGTCTAATCAGCCATGATTACCGAATATAAATCGATTCGAGTATTTACAAGGAAAAATAATGAACGGAAACACTTGACGACGAACAATAGCTATGTTAAACGGATACGAATTGGACAATGGAATGTAAGGACGTTATATCAAGCTGGTAAATTTGCAGAATTATCAAGAGAGATTGAAAGATTGAACATCAGCATCTGTGGGTTAAGCGAAGTAAGATGGAACGGAAGTGGGGAGGTGCGAAACAGAAAAGGAGATGTGTTTATATATTCCGGTATGCCAAACGAGGATGATGTGCATGCAAGAGGAGTAGGAATATTCTTAAATAAAACCGCGTACAGCGCATTAATAAATTGGAAAGCTGTCTCAGAAAGAATTATCACTGCAACACTAAGAACTAAGTACAACAATATTACCCTAATACAGTGCTATGCCCCTACAGAGGATAAAGATTTAAACGATAAAGAGAGCTTCTACAGCCAACTGAGCAGTGTTCTAGCACAGGTTCCCCGTAAGGATATTACCATACTCCTTGGCGATTTTAACGCACAAATTGGTCCTGACAACGAAGGGCATGAAGATGTTATTGGTAAACACGCTATTGGCTGCCGCAACGAAAACGGTGAACTGCTGATTGAACTATGTACAAATTATGAATTAAAAATAGGCGGATCCATGTTTCCCCATAAAAGAAGCAACAAGGTGTCATGGTTGTCACCCGCCGGAAACTTTGAAAGCCAAATAGATCACATTTGTGTTTCTAGAAAATGGTGTAACATTCTATGTGATGTACGTAACAAGAGGAGCGCAGAAATCGGTAGTGACCATTATCTTATAATCGCCGAGATAAAGCTAAAATTACTTTCCAAGAAGAGAATTCCTCCCCAGACAAAACGTTTCGACATTTCTAAATTACAAAACGAATCAACAAAGCGATTGTTTACAAATAATATAGGAAATATCGACATACATTCCAGCGGATCAACTGAAGAATACTGGAGCAAGTTTAAGAATGAAGTACAATATATTTGTAAAACAATTCTGGGAAATAAACCGAATCAGCGTAAGGAGTGGATAACAGCAAGCTCCTGGGAACTTATAGAAGAAAGAAAATCAATAAAAGTAAAAATGTTGAGCGAAAACGATGTAATACAGAAAGAAGAATACAAAAATAAGCATAAACTTTTGGGCAAGAAAATCAAAAAGAATATAAAAAAGGATAAAAACGAATATTATGAAAAAATGGGAAATAATGCGCAAGTCGCAGCAGATAAAGGTGATTCCAAAGAATTATACAAAATTATTAGATCCCTAAGTGGATCAAAAACCACAACTACAGGTATACCAGTCGAAGATGAATGCGGTAACCTCGTTACCTCTAAAGAGGACCAACTGAGGATTTGGAAACAGCATTTCCAGAGAACATTAAATATTATACATGAGGATCAAGAAGACTTTCAAATAAATAGAAGGCACGAAACAAACATACACGTCTCAACCGAAAATCCATCCTTACAAGAAATTATAGATGCAATACATGGTCTAAAAAACGGGAAAGCACCCGGGAATGATAGCATACCAGCAGAATGTTATAAAGCGTGCATAGAAGTCTTTTCTGAAAAATTATACCCTTTATTTCAGAGAATCTGGGAAGAAGAAAATATTCCATATGATTGGAAAGAGTCAATTATAGTAAAACTACCGAAAAAAGGAGACAGGAAAAAGTGTGACAACTGGAGAGGTATCTCCATATTACCATCTATCGCACAAATTTTCAATAAAATAATACTAAATAGAATTTCTGATCCTCTAAACAGACTTATACGCAAAAACCAAACCGGATTTCGCAGCGGTAACTCATGTATTGACCATATATGTACAACACGAATTATAATTGAGCAGTCTGTCGAATACAACACAACTCTATATTTAACATTCATCGACTACGAGAAAGCATTCGACGCCCTCGACCGTAAATATATATGGCTCGCACTTTTGGCTAGGGGTATACCAGAGAAAATTGTTAATATCCTTAAAAATAGTTACAACGGTACCTCTTGTAGAGTACTACATGATGGATGTGTCAGCGAACCGTTTGTTACAACAAGCGGAGTGCGACAAGGTTGTGCTCTATCACCATTACTCTTCATCACTGTGCTTGATATGGTATTAGAAACATTGGATAGAAATCAAACTGGAATCAACTGGGGTCTTCATCATAGATTAGGGGATCTTGAATACGCTGACGACGCAGTTCTTTTAACCAACACTCACTCAGACATGCAATCCAAAATGGATTTACTAGAAAGCGAATCCATTAAATTAGGTTTAAAAATAAACAACCGAAAAACCAAGGCTATGAGGATTAATACAAGCAATGCTACGCCTTTTGTTATTAGTGGACAACAGATAGCTGATGTAGAAGAATTCGAGTATCTGGGTAGTGTTTTAACGACAGATGGTGGTGCCTATGTAGATATATGCAATCGAATAAGGAAAGCACAAAGGGCATATGGATCTCTGAGAAATATATGGATGTCAGAAACAATAGCTCTGCAAACAAAAATTAAAATATTTAACGCATGTGTCAAATCAGTATTACTCTACGGGTCGGAGACATGGCTAACGACTGTTGCCATAATTAATAAGCTGCAATCTTTTATTAATAGATGCCTACGGTCCATTTTAAAAATATGGTGGCCACGTACTATCTCCAATCAAAGATTATGGACTATTACTCATCAAAAAAGTATACACAATGAGATCATCAAAAGAAAATACGGTTGGCTCGGTCATACTCTAAGAAAGGACGTAAACGAAATATCACACTCTGCTCTTCAATGGAACCCACAAGGTCACCGATCCAGAGGGAGACCAAGAAATACGTGGCGTAGGACAATTAATTCTGAAACTGACAAATCAATAGACCAGTTAAGATATATAGCAAGAAATAGAACTGAATGGAAATCCTTTGTAAATAGACTAAGTTTATAATTTATTAAATAAAATATGAACATGTCATAATAATAATAAATACAGCCATTAGTAAATAAATGAGGAATAATGGCCTTAAATTTCGTTTGTACACCATTTACAGACCCCATCATGACCGCACAATTATCGGTAGTTATACCAACTATCTGATTTATAGGAATGTCATTTTCTTTTAACATTTTAATTGTAGCATCAAATATCCCATTTGCTGTACAATCTTCAATTTTGATTAACCCTAGAAAACGATCACGACATTTATCGTCAAAAATTCTTATTATTATAGCTAAATTTTTGGACACACTGCAATCTGTGCTCTCATCTAATACTATTGAATAGTAATTGTCTTTGCAAAAGTTCTTAATGTCCTTCACATTTTCAGGGCCGATAGCTTCAGTTACAATTTTTTTTGCTTTCTTTCTGTCGATATTGATTTTTTTTACAAGAGTCGGAAATACCTCGTTTTATTAAGCTGTTTAGGTGGTCCAAAATTTGAAAGGGCAAATTATGCTCCGCCACAAACATTGTCAGCATTATCTCTAATTTTTTGGCCGCCTGTTCTGTGGGGCAGAATGGGTTTTTCATAAAAGCATCAATTTTGGGGGTGGTTTTCATGACTTCAACTTTCTTCTTGTGGCTGTCACACGATGCATGGCGCTTTATATGTACTATGCCACCCATTATGTTTACAGCATGCTTTGCATCTTTTATAACTACCATCTTTAATCAGCCATGGAAACATTTGGACCCACTCCTCTCTAAATGGCACAACGTATGGCTTGCTTTGCTTACTTGTACTACAATGTAAAACTTTATTATATGTAAAGCACTTCAGTTTAAAATAAACAAATAATTTACCTAGTTTCTTCGGTTTCCATTTTTAATCTTTAAACAAAGTTCAATTAAAGTAGACAACATTTTCTATTTCTTGTACTTTTCTAATTCTTTTCCTTTTGTAAAACAGATCAAATCGTAAGCAAACATTTAGCAATGTTGGGTAAGAAGTAAGAAAAAAAATCAAGTGCAACAAAAACAAAGTAAACCAACTGCAAAGGCGCGTAAGTACAAATTGATAAAGAAGATAGAAAATATTTTCACAGTAGATTGATAACATTGATGAGTTGCCATAATAAAAACTAAAACTGGGGAAATTAAAATTGTACTAAATATGTCATTGGTGTACCATTGTACTTTTGAATATGAAATTGTACCAAAAAAAGTACAATTGTACCAATTTTGCCATCCCTGGTTAGTGTAATTAAAAAGATACAAAGCGACGATCTACGATCGAGAACAGCAGGAGGAATGAGTGTAATCAATGGTTTAAAATCACGTTATCAATATTATTATACACTAGCATTGACTAAACAAAAGTAATACTTTAGTTTTTTTATGACTGCCTTCAAATTATAGCAACTAAAAACGGAAATAAACTCACCAAATAGATATCATCTCCTGCAGGAACAAACAATAAAACTTTATCACTTAAAGAGAACAATGTTGTCATTTGACTGGAATAATTCTCATACATTTAAGACCATAACATTTATACAAGAATTTATATAACATAATTTTTGCGGAGTACGTTTGCTTGTAAATTTTCTTAAAACTCTTTCAAAATATTTAAAATGTAGTGGCATAAACATTCATTACAATCTAAATTGCATGTGTCTGTAATTTTTAATGTGTGTGTGCAATTTCAGGTACATTAAAATAGTGGATAACATAAACTTAAAACAATGATTTCGCCAAAAAAAAAATTTTTTTTTTCCAAATTTAAGAAAACGAGGGACTTCACAGGCCCTTGCCAACAAAAGTATGGGACAGATTTAACAAATAATTTTGATATACCCATTACTAAGAAATTTAGGCTATATTGGTAATCATCGATTAATTCCGTGAAATATACAAATATGTATATATTCTGGATCCTTGTGAAATTCTAAGATATTTCTGTTTAAAGTAAGATCAAACTTTCAATACAAAATTCACTACATATACATAGGAGGTCATGGCCGAAAATATGATACTATACACTATAGTATTTAGAGACAAATTTCTTGAGAGTGAGTGTATTGGGAGGCGGCATTAAATAACTCCCAAAAAATAATGAAATAAACACCCAAAGTGTGGGGTCTTATTTCATATGAAATAGCCCCTAATATGTATAAAATAATTAATTGTACTGTTTTGGTTTGAAGAATCGCACGAAAGATAGCATGGTTGGGATTTCGGCCGAACGCATGGATTTCTTCTTCTATGATATACCAAACACCGACCTCACATACCATAGAGGAGAAAAACCTTGCGGCCGGCCGGCTATGCAGAGAAGCTTTAGTTAGCGAAGCCGGTGTTTCTTATTTTTTTATTATTTAAATTTAAAAATAAAATAATCCCCCAAAAAAATATAATCTAAATATGTACCACCATAATATTGTTAATGGGCACAAAGACTCTATTCCGAAATTAAGCTTGTATGGCGGCTTTGAAAATTTGTTACAGGATTATCATCATTTTCAATAGGCATGGTTCTTGTGATGGTTGAAACCAATGTGCCAATTTCATTAAATTATCTGCAAACTTGCGATCTGTCTTTGCGCACAAGGATTACATGTTCCAGCCAGTTGTACAGGCGGACATCATTAGATCAATTAAAAAAGTAATTACAAGTCGATCAGTATACAAGGACCTACCTCTCTACTATGGTGGTTATGTATGGTTATAAAAAAGATAAAACATTTCAAAGAATAAGACTTTGAAACGATAGCAACAAACTTTGAAATAAGACGTTCTTATACAAATTTTAATTTACCTCCTAACAAATGTAAGCAACAGAATAGGGGCTTGGAAACTATGGGTGTTAAAATGAAAGGGCCAGTGCAATGAAAGTTAGTCTAACTGGTTTTTATATATACAGCCATGTTACAGAGTACGATTCCGTTTGAAAAAGGAATTCCTTCCGTATTTTGGTGCTTCAGAAAATTATTTACGAAAAATTTTTTCGGAATGAAACCATTATTGTTTTCATGAACGGAATTGGAGTTTTTTATAACTATTAAAATTGATATTCTTTCAGTAAACAAATATGTTTTCTTAATTTATTTTTTAAAATATTTAAAACTCTTGTATTGTAATGGATTTATGAAGCATTGCCATATCTCTTTTTTGTAGGGTTTTTCCCGGGAATTCCCGGAACGGGAATTATTTTATTTCCGTTTTCCCGGGATTTTTCTTGCGGGATCCCGGGAAATAAAAAATGCCTCATAATAGCTATTTATACTTTGAAATTTAGTTTTCTATTCTCTTAAAATTAGCATCTGTGGATGGGTAGTGGATTAGATCAATTACAAGAAGTGAGTACATGTATTTAAATCAATTCCTCCTGATGCAATAAATCTACTAAAAGCAGAATGGGCAGTGCAACAGTTGATAATTACTACATTTAGTGAAGTGAAGAGTTAATAAAGTACATTAATTCAAAATAAGATGCAGGCAGTAAAGTTTCATTGTCCATGAACAAGTCTTAAAAATAGGAGATACCTAAACATATCGCTCCTTAATTGCGACAAAGTCATATCTACAAAAACAAACGATCTTGGCAAAATGTGATTAAAGTTTTCCAAATGTACCGATTTCAAGATATATTTTGCTATAACTTCGGTTCAGTTTGAGATATAATACGAGAAGGTATGAAGGAAAACTTTGCTAAAGTTACTTCAAATTATGAGATATGACTATGATGCAATGTAGGAGGATATGTTTATTAGGTGATAAACACAAATTCCCAATTTCAATTTCAATTTTTGTTGGTTTATATACCCGTGAAATGCGAGGAAACCGAAAGAAAATAACATTTTGGAAACTCGTGTAAGATACTACAACATACAACTTGAAAAACACATTGTCCTAAAGATTACAAATGGACCTATTGAAATAAAAAGGTTTGTAAGAAGCAGTCCGGTTGATCCTATTTTTGCATCAACCTTGACATACATTTGACTGATATAAACGTTGTTTATAAAAAAGAAAAAATTTCTTCTGATTGTGAATCCGAAGCATGCTACAACGGTGCAATTTTAACTATTTGTCCATCCTCGGTAAAAAAATGAACGAAATTTTTCGGAAACATGGTTTTAGTAAATAAAATCAGGAATATACTTTTTGACGACTTACAAAGCGCTTTGTTATATATTTCTTTAAAGTATTTTATCTATTTTATTAATTAACTTTTTGATCTTATATCTTGAGTACCTCAATTTTTATTTTGTTTTTATTATTGCTTTATGAATTAAATTGTTATCTTTATATCTTGTATCCAGAGCATAATAATACTGAATTAGAGCATAATAAAAGGGAATAAAGGCGCGAGTTCCCTTACGTTTTTTTATAAAAGTTTTTTTCATTAATTAATAACAAAATTTACTTTGTATTATTTATATGGAGCGGGATCCCGGGATCCCGGGAAATTTGAAAAAAACTCTACTTTTTTGTCATATTTGGACAACATTTACATACTGGCAGCACACAAAACAAAAGAAAACTGAAAAGAACTTTGCAAAATTGAAAACAATTACATATGTTTAATATTTTTTAGGCTGCAGTTCCTGCATTTTAATTTAAAAAATTTAATTTTTATCGTTTGAAATGGTTTTTTTCGTATACAAACAAGAACATTTTTTTAACACCGGTTTTTTGTTTTGCTAAGAGAAATTGTTGCCACATTAAATTCTGATGTTGCCAAACCGTCAGGTAATTATTGTTTCAGCCTTCACTCCATTTTTGAAAAATGAGCTAGGAATGGATTATATATGGCATCAATGTTCTCTTTCATATTCCAAAATCCATTTTTTGATATCTCGGATAGAATCTGAGATATTCAGCATCGACTTTGGTCTACATCCACATTTTTTAGGTTCATTGAACATTCTATTGCATATACATATATACATATGACAATTTTTTGCATATGGAGCAAATTTTGCATACAAACATAACAAAATTAAACTTCACTAATGCTTTGCGCAATAAACTGTCAAAATAAACTGTCACAATAGTTAAAATTTATTGGACACAATGTGAAACTTGAGATCAATATGAAGCCCACAACAAAACTAATTGATGAATATTGATTTGCACTAGTTAACACAAAACATTATAAGCAGCTCTGATTTCTTTTATTTTTAAATTTTTTATACTTTTATATTTATATATAACTATTATAAAGGGTGGTTAAATTTCAAGGGCCGATGTTGATTTTGAATAAAACACAAACTATTTAGGAAATTATTGTAATTTTATTTTATTATGATATATTGGTATTACTCAATTATGTATGGAACAAAATATCGGCCAAATGGGCGCCGCGACCACGGCGGCACACCTCCATCCGATGGTCCAAATTTTCGATGACCCTGAGGCATAATGGAGGTTCTATGCCGTTAATGTGCCGAATTATCTCATCCTTTAGCTCTTGAATTGTTGCTGGCTTATCGACGTACACCTTTTCTTTCAAATAACCCCAAAGAAAAAAGTCCAACGGTGTCAAATCACATGATCTTGGCGGCCAATTGACATCGCCATTACGTGAGATAACACGGCCATTGAATTTGATGCGCCAAAGAGCCATTGTTTCGTTAGCTGTGTGGCAAGTGGCACCGTCCTGCTGAAACCACATATCGTCCATATCCATAACTTCCAATTCGGGCCATAAAAAGTTCGTTATCAGCTCACGATAGCGAACACCATTCACAGTAACTGCCTGACCGGCCTCATTTTGGAAAAAATACGGCCCGATGATGCCGCCAGCCCATAAACCGCACCAAACAGTCACTCTTTGTGGGTGCATTGGTTTGTCGACACTCAGTCTTGGATTATCATTCGCCCAAATGCGGCAATTCTGCTTATTGACGAATCCACTGAGGTGAAAAAGTGCCTCATCTCTGAAGATCATTTTCTTCGAAAATTGATCATCCATTTTCATAATAAGTCTGGATAACTTTAACACGTTGTTGGATTGTGTATCTCTCCATGGTTCAAATTGAGTAAGTCTGAAATAGAGAAATGTCAAATAAAATTCGGAAAAAGACTTGGCGTTTAGGTGTGGTTCACATTCAACATCGGCCCTTACAATTTAACCACCCTTTAGTTTACTCAAAAAAGGCTGTCGTTTTACACTTAAGTACAAAATCTATTATTTATTATACATTTTTTTTTAATCATAACAGTAGAACTATTTTTGTATTATATTGCCAATAAAATATGAATATTGCAAAATTTAAAAACCATACTCATCTGCATCTGCATTTTGGGTCTTATAGGAGAGAGTTTAGAAATTATCACCATTCTAAATCATACCCACCTGTCCTTATAAATCTCTATTAACTATCAACTTCGTTGTTTTTGCCATAGAAAACATCATAATACGAAATAAAATTTGATATGGAGCACAAAACGACAAAATGTTTTTTTTTAGAAAAACCATTAGAAATTTGAATTTATCGCATGTAATCTCATGAAAATATATAGTTTTGTTGAAAACATACAGAAATCAATTAGGAGCGTTTAAAAAAAAAATATATCGAGTAGTTTTTGAGAAAATTGATTGAAAACCTATTTTATTGTTTTCCCAAAACTGACTTGATGGCTTGTAGGCTAAAACAATAATAACCTGACGAAATGGGTAACATAAAATCGCTTAAACAATTTTTTTCGGATTGATAAAAACGGTTGGAGTCTAAAGCACCAAAAATGATTTCGATCGGAATGGCAAATACGGAATTGACAGCATTTCGAATGGAATCTGTAACACGGCTGATAAAGTTTATTTGCATTGCCCATTGATTTTGCTTTACATTGCTCCAACAAATTTTCTACAAAACTTTACCGATAACCCATAATAACATTTATTAAAAAGTCTAGCTAGAGTCCACAGATGACGATAATCCAAAAGGATAATTTTTTTTATTTTGAATGAGATTTCTAAAAATGTTGTTGAAATTTTGAAGGTATGAGTCTAAAGCCGTGTGTCCACTACCAAGTTTTCTTGCGGAAGTTGCTTCCAGAAGTGACTTCCAGAAGTTTTTGTCGTATAAACACGTATTAGAAGTCGACTTCCAGAAGTCACGGCTTGCAGAAGTTACTTGCAGCAATTATCTGGAAACACATGTTTGTTGCTTGCTGTGAACTACAAGTGTTTTGAAGACTTGCAGAAAAAGTCGGGTATACGTGAGTAAACGGTTTGTGGTATCCTCTTCTGTTTTCAGTTTTGTTTTGTGTTTTTTTTTTTTGAGCACCCAATTTCTCACCCAAACACTTCTTTTTGTTTTTTTTTTAATTTGTTTCTTTTTAATTAAATATGCTGCGATGGCAGCTGCCATTCTTATTTTGCCACAAGACATTTTTATACTGTCATTCGTAAAAAAAGCAAACTACTGCAAGCTGTACTCACATTGTGTGGAAACACGTCTGCAATTTCTTGCAGCAAGTTCGTCGTGATAACTTCTAAAAACTACTTCTGCAAGCAGACTTCCTTCCGCAAGTTTCTGCTTGAGTGGAAACACTTCATCAAATACTTGCAAAAGTTCTTCCGCAAGTGACTTGCTAGTGGACACACGGCTTAAGGAAAGATGAACAAAAAAAAAAAAAAAAAAAAAAACATGTAAATACATACTTTGGTATACAAGAACTGTAGACTGACTGCCGTCGCAGTGGCGGAAAGGTTACAACTGCAATGAACTCTGATGATACGAATGTGGTTATTCTCGAAAACTGCAAGATCGACCCGAGTTCAGCCCCTAGTTTAGTCAAGAACAGTGTTGCCACCAACGAAAAGGTAAATTACACATGGACCATGCCAAAATTACACATGAAAAACGAATTACACATGCTATCTTTTTACGCATGTCACAGAAACAAATTTTGATCAAAAGTGGAATTAAAACCATATTTGGCTTCTTCAGAAAACGTAAACCAATTTCAATTTCTGTTTGCAAACAAATAAACAAATATCGTAACCTAAAATGCAAAAGGGCTTAACAACTCTTTTTATTTTTTTACAGCAGAAGCAAAAAACTTTACAAAATCAATAACAACAAGGTGTAATTGGCCTTTGAATTTCTTTAATAAAGTCGCAATTTTTGATCTAAAATTGTTTGTGATCATAAAGTTAATTAAAACGAACAAAACTCAATCAAAAACCTTTATTTCGAATTTTGTTTTGTTGTTTAGCCCTTTTGCATTTTAGGTGACGATATGTTACTTGCATTTCATTTGGGTATGATAAAGGATCTAATGCATCCCTTAAATAGCGTCGGCGCAATTTTTCAACGGAATGTTAATTCAGTTCCTCTATCGCTGCAGCATTGGATATGCCGGACATTTTTATATTTTTTACTTATGGGTAAAAACATATGAAATCAACCAATGAGTTGACCGCACCGATTTCGAATTGGATGAAATTTGGTACGAAGGGAAAGTTAAACATAATAATAGCGTTTGCCAACTTTCAGTGTCTTCGCTCTCCTACTTTCAGAATTATGGCCATTCCAAGTTGGAAGAAATCAATAAAAATGCACTCAGATGCCTAAACACAATTTTTAATATCTCGAAAAGTATTCATTGTACGTTAATAATAAAGGGCGCATTTTACAGACAAAAACATGCACCATTCCAAAAAATTTTTTTTTTAATTTTCGATAAAGGATAAAAAAGGATAAAAAAAGGACTAAAATTTCCAAAGGATATATCTCGAAAATCAATATTTTTAAAAATTTCCAAAAAATATATGTTAATTCTTATTATGTTTTGTACAAGTCTGCCAAATTTCAATGTGGAGTCTTTATTACAACATGAGTTATTAAGAAAAAAGCAGGCGAAGGTTTATGTATTTCATGAAATGTACCAAAATACAAAAAGGTGACAAATTACAAAAAGAAGGACAAATCAAATGTAACGGAACTTTTTCGACTTTATTACCTAGGCGAAATATTTATTGCCTGTTCACACAAAAAATGTACAAATATTTTATGACCTGTGGCCGGCTTATTGGCAGTAGCAAATTCAGTCCCTATTTAAAAAACATTTTATGACCCTTAGTTCACGCAAATTTTCCAATTCTAAAAAAGCAAGGCGTTTATTTTTTTACCTGAAATCTATTTTTTTGTACCAAAAAAAACAGTATAAATAGTTCAGAGACTCGAAGTCAAACTTCAGTTGAATACTAGATTTCATAAGTGCTAAACGTCAAAGTGTTATAGTGTTAAAGTGACTTGATCGTTTGAAAAGGAAAAAAAGAGACTAAATATTTAAATAAATTATAATTATTGTCAATACAAAAAAGTCGTGCACAATTCATTCGGTTGTGGTATTTAAATAAAAAATATGCCATTCAATTCAACATTTTGCTGTAATCCTTTTAAAAAATCCGGTCACACTGGGTGCAATAAAAGTTTAAGACAAGTCCAAGAATGGATGCTACAGTATACTAAGGATAAAAACATTACGATCTCAAATAAAATTTGTGGGACATGTAGAATAAAATTTTCGCATGTGAAGAAATCTAATAAATCTAATTTGGAAGAAGGTTCAGACATAAACGAAAATGTAGATACTTTCGATGACATTGCGACAGGCACTGAAAATAAGTGATTCGATTCAAGACAAAATTTTCCACGGCTCAGCACAATCAACTTCGCATATGTGCCCACAATCCGAAATAATAGAACAATTAAAAGAAAAGTTTAAAACATTAACAAAAAATAGTGAGAAAATCCAACTGCTAACAATTTTACCAAAAAGCTGGACAATACATAAAATTGAGGAAGAATTCCTGGTTACAAACTATATCGCGCGAAAAGTTAAGCATTTGGTTGAAACAAAGGGTGTGATGAGTACGCCTAATGCAAAAATGGGAAGTCAAATTTCACCAGTGACAAGCAGTTTAGTAAAATCATTTTATGAATCCGATGACGTCAGCAGGTGTATGCCCGGACAGAAAGATTTCGTGTCTGTTTTTGAAAATGGTACAAAAGTCAGGAAAAATAAAAGACTTTTGCTTGGAAACTTAAGAGAAATGTACGCCTTATTCAAGGAACGACATGATGGAATAAAAATAGGTATTTCCAAGTTTTGCGAGTGGATCTCATAACGTGTGTGTTTGTACAAAGCATCAAAATGTGAAGCTGATGATTGATGCTATAAATTTAAAAAAATTAACTGCTGGTGTTCCGAATAATCAGCTTGAATGTTAAAAAGATTGTTTGAAACAAATGACATGCATTCCATCTTCTTCAAAGTGTCACCTACGTAAATGTAACAAGTGTCCAGGAATTGAATATTTAAAAGCAAAACTAAATCAATTACTAGAGCAAAATGATATAGATGAAATAACATATAAGCAATGGGTTAGTGTAGATAGGGATAATTTGGAGACGATGATTGGCCAAGCCGACGTTTTTGTGGATTCCCTGTGTGAAAAGCTTCAAATTCTTTTACCTCATTCATTCATTGCAAAACAGCAGGCAGCATATCTGAGCGAAAGAAAATCAAATTTGGAAGAAAATGAGTATATAGCAGTTTGCGATTTTTCAGAAAATGCTTCTTTTACTATTCAGGATGCAGTCCAGGGATTTCACTGGAACAACTTTCAGGCCACTTTATACCCAATTGCTATTTATTTTAAATCAGATGGAAAAACACAACATACAAACTTCATAATAATATCTGATTGTCTTGTACATGATTCTATAGCTGTTCACCTGTTCCATCGCCACCTGAATGTATTTTTGAGAAAAAAGTTTAAAACAACCCCGAAGAAAATCACGTATTTTTCAGACGGTAGTGCTGCCCAGTTTAAAAATAAAAAGAACTTTATCAATTTATGTTATCATATGGAAGATTTTGGATGTAATGCTGAGTGGCATTTTTTTGCAACAAGCCATGGAAAAGGCCCAAGTGACGGTCTTGGAGGTACCGTAAAGAGAGAGGCACGTCGAGCTAGTTTACAGCGTCCATTACAAGGTCAAATAACTACTCCAAAACAATTATATGAATGGTGCCTGCAAAATCTTTTGAACTGTAATTTCAAGTTTTTAACTCTAAAAGACCACGAAGAAGAATCACGGTTCCTTCAAATTCGTTTAAAAGATTTGCGTACTATTCCTGGAACTCAAAAGCTGCATTCTATTGAACCTGTAGATAAAAAAAAAATTAAAGTCAAGCGTTACTCGGCAGATGCAGATTTTTTAATAGAAATCCTTCAGAAATAAATAAATATGCTGTAATAAAGTGTTTAATAATGCTAATACATTATGTTGTACTTTTTATTAAAGGTTTAGCAATGGAGGAAAAGAGTTTAAGCAAAGAAAAGTCGAAAAAGTTCCGTTACATTTGATTTGTCCTTCTTTTTGTAATTTGTCACCTTTTTGTATTTTGGTACATTTCATGAAATACATAAACCTTCGCCTGCTTTTTTCTTAATAACTCATGTTGTAATAAAGACTCCACATTGAAATTTGGCAGACTTGTACAAAACATAATAAGAATTAACATATATTTTTTGGAAATTTTTAAAAATATTGATTTTCGAGATATATCCTTTGGAAATTTTAGTCCTTTTTTTATCCTTTTTTATCCTTTATCGAAAATTAAAAAAAAAATTTTTTGGAATGGTGCATGTTTTTGTCTGTAAAATGCGTCCTTTATTATTAACGTACAATGAATACTTTTCGAGATATTAAAAATTGTGTTTAGGCATCTGAGTGCATTTTTATTGATTTTTGCCAACTTGGAATGACCATAATTCTGAAAGTTGGAAGGCTATATGTCTGAAAGTTGGCAAATATTATTGTGCCGATCCATAGATCATGTGTACAAAATCTTATCAAATTTGGAGGTGCTGAGGTCAGAAATGTTAAAATTTTTGGTTGATTTCATATGTTTTTACCCTTATCCAACACAAAAATATTTTTCAAATGTCTCTTTATTAGCTTTTTGTTAACAACAATCGTATCGTTGCTATAGTTAATACAAAAAAATAATATTATATAAAATAATAAAACAAAAATAAATATTTGCAAAGTAGGAAATAATTTGTCTCCAAATTTGTCTAATAATATTCTGCCTTCAAATTACTATGAAGCTAAAATTTTTCAAAATGTAAAGCCTAGTACTCTGTTTGTGAAAAATGTTGAGCAACATTGATTTTTTCACACGAAAATTTTGTCATGTATCAATGTTACCTATCTTGCGAGTTTGTACAATTTGACGTTTTTATTCCTGCAAAGTAGTCGACATTGATTTGCGTATGTAAATAAACCCCACATGTTACCGGTTTTGTTGTTTTAATTTTTTATTTCTTATTTAAAAATCAGTTCATAATGTTTTGCTTTTTTCAAAAATTCCACGTGAAATAAGTGCAGCTCACATTGTTTCGCAGTTGTGAAAAAATGTTGCCAGAAACATTTCGGAACTTTTTCACAAAATGAACAGAGTACAACTCTATAAACATTATTTCCAAATGTATTTAATGGCACGAGCATTTTATCAAAATAATAACTGGCTTTTCGCCTTTTAGGAACTTAACTTCTGAATTATACTGTCCAAACACAACATTAGTTGTATCTGATGCAAATCCAACTAGATTTTCCAAAAGCAATCCCTTTTTCTATAATTGTGCTTTTGAGAAGCTCAAACATTTCTTTTGCAGTCGATTATCCACTCTCTTTGAAATAAAAAAAAGAATAATGTACCCAGGATGTTTCGTCGTTATAATAAATTGTGGCAAAAGCTATCTAAATGTCAAATGGTAGTTAATGATCCAAACATTTTTAGTTCAGCTCTTTTAACGCTTCCATTCTTTTAATTAAATTTTTAAGTTTTGCCAAGAATAATAAAACTTTTTACTTCTTGTGAAAAAATAATAACAAAAATCAGTGCAACACAACGTTAAAATATTAAATTACACATGAATTACACATGCAGTCAATTACACATGGGCTACACATGAAAAAATATATTACACATGATATGTGTAATTACACGTGAGGTGGCAACACTGGTCAAGAATAAAAATAAACATTCAATTCATGTAGTGAAATTCCCTTCTATAGGATACACTCCTGAAAATTTGTCTACGATGTAGCGTATCATAATCATATCGTCTGGCTGAATGTACTTTCTAACTTCTTTAAAAATATTTGTGTTAACCGAAACTAATTTCGTAGCTATTTCATACAGACAAGGCACGGCTGAAAACAGCCTTTTCATCAGTTTTAAGCTTGCTTTTGTTTCCGAGTTTCAAATCAACAAATCTTGATTTTCCCAATTATATTTAGGTAAATGCGTAAAATAAAAGAAAACAATTGTTTAAATATCTAAAATTTTACAAACATTTAACAGTCTTTAAATATTTGAACTTTTATTTGTAATTATTTTTTTCTTCGTCTCTTATTACATTGAGTGACTTTTTTTTCTGTTTTTATTGGTTAACAGTTGAAAAGAAACTTCTTGCTGTTATAAATGTGACAAAAAAAAGCAATGACATTAAATGTGTCGTAGAATGTCTACACGAATTCTAATGTTTGAATAAAAAAATGGATTGTGACGAAAGTTTAATTAAAAAGACATAGGAAAGAGCTCTAAAAGAAGTATTTAAAGATATTTAATTTCAAATATATCTTATTTGCATTAACCAGACTCTGCTGTTTTACAGGAATCATAGTATCCTTAAAATTTTAAAAGAACAAATGTGTAAATCTGTATGAGTCTTTTTAAATATAAAGAGACTCTTACGGTCGTATTTCTACACTTAATGTGAAAATGTCACTTGGTTTGTCATCTGTCTGTCGGTTAAAGTTTTTTTTTTATGCGAGGGTTGTGTAATTAAATAAAGTGTGGGAGCAATATTAAGAAAAGGGAGATTTATTAAAAACCAATTACTTAATATGTTGTTGTCACACCTGTTTTCTTATTATTTTATTTATATATTTTTTTTTCATTAAAACACAATTTAAAGTTTAATTAAAATGTACATACATATTGTGTGAAAAAAAATCAACATGACACTTCTACATGTCTGCAATAATAGGAGTACAATTATGTATAATATTTATATATATAAAAGAATATATATTTCGCCGAAAAAAAGCAATATTTGGTTAAATAAAATTTTAATTTGAATCGCGTGTAATCTTTGAAATCTTTCTAAAAGGTGGTCCAACCATAACGCACGAAGTCGATTGTTAATAAAACAAAAAGTTTTTAGAGAATTATCTTAAAACTAGGTTCGCTCGGTGGCCGAAATTCGAGCACTTGACATTTACTTTCGAGTGAACCAGTGCGTTATACAACAAAAAGGTACGCATTTTATTACATGTACCTACATGTGTTTGCAAGATAAATTAAAAAGCTTTTTATACCAGTTTTAGAAAATAAACACTAAATATCGCTCCACAGTTTTCGGTTTTGTTGATTTGTGGAAAACACAAACGCTAATAGAGTTTGTGTAGAAAATCATTAAAAAATAACGTTTCCCTGTTTGTAATTTTTTGAACACAAAAATAATAATGTTTTTATCCAACTCAACAAAAGATGAGAACATTAAACTCCTTTCAGTTTTTTTTTTTTTTTAATACCACAAACTTCATTGTGTTCGGTTCGGTTCATTAATGTTCGTCCCTTTTGGCTGTCAAAACAAAACCAAACATTTTTTACAATAACAAAATACACATACGAAAAAAAAGCCAGCAAAATAGTTTAACACAAACAAAACATATACACAATACACACACAAGCTGTTCGTGCTGCGGTCGCGGCTAAAATGTTTTGTTTGTTCATTTCTTTATCAATGTAAAAAAAGAAACATTATAGAACATTACGGTCTAATTTATAAAAATTTCTTGTTTCAGCTTTAATGCTTACAATAGTTATCAAACACTTTTTGTTTTATAAGCCATTAATAAAAAGTCAGATTTATAAACGCTTAATAGGAGTGGATTAACAATTAAACGTTTATATTACTTTCGTATTTTTATGTTGGCAACAACATGTTATTTTAATTGTAATTTTTGTAATAGTGATGCATACAACTGGAGATTAAACAATACGAGATCATACAACGAACGAATTTTAAGTGAATTTCTGTTTTGTTTTCAATTTAAAATGAATTTCCGTTTTTTAAAACGTAATATTTAAAATAATTTTATGTTTTTTTTTTTTTTTTTGTTAATAAAATACATACTACATATTGAAATAGAAGCGAGATATGTAAATCATTTATTAGCAATATCAAATTTTTACTGCTCAAACTCTGTTGGTTCCACAAAAGATTATACAGCTTTATGTTTAATGAATAATTTAACCAATTTTTATTATAAATTTTTTATACGCAGATGATTTGAAAATAAAACCTCCTAAGTTTTAACAAAACATTTTTAGCCACATATAACTGCCAAAATATTTTAGGTTAAAATGTTTTTACCTGGAACAATATCATTTTCCTCAATAACAATGTTGTGAAGTACTGCTAGGGCGATAATCAATGTTTTCCCTTTTGCCAGATAAGCCGTCAACCCATCTAACAAGCAGCGAAATCTATGCTTCCAAGCCCCAAAGCAACGTTTAACAGTGTTTCTAGTGCTTATCTGTGCAGCATTATATTTGTTCTCCTTTTCATTCTGTGGTTTGGATAGTGGGGAGAATAAATAAGTCTGCAGCTTATATCCTGAGTCTCCCAACAAAATACCTTTGAACTCTCCGCTTTCAAGTTTAATAGTTAACTCATTTAAAATACGGCAGTAAATCTACAAATTGTTTTTTTAACTTCAATTTAATTTGTTATAAGCGCTTTTTTGGTAATTGGTGGACACATTTTTTCAAAAATTAGTTTTAAATCAATTCTATATAACAATAATAGCGCTCTCTTTTTTTTAACATTTAATCCCGTTTTAGCTCGAATATATTAAGAGATTTTGAGTTCTAGCATTGCCTGATATCTTTAATTTTACAGTTCTCTAAACATTGTTTTGCTTCTTTCGTCACTTTTTGTGCTATGAAGCAAATTTTTGATGCAAAATTTAAAATATTATTATTTGTAATTGCTGTGCTGCATGTTCCATTCAAAGCATGTAGAACAAAACATTTTTGTTCCGCGCGGCAAACAAGTAACTAACAGACGATACACTATGTGGTTTCTACTTTGTGTTTGCTTTAACAAATACTTTACCTATTTGAAAGACATTTTAAAATATAAGTGTAATGAATGGTTAAAAAAGGTTTGCAATATTTGAAATAAATCTTAATAGCTTTTTATATTTTATGCAAAAAGTTATAACGACTTTAAGTTTCAACAGAAAACATATCTAGCGACCCACATTATTTTAGCAAAAAAATCTATCGAGCAGTTTATATTTAAAATTAATTCAAACACTAGTTATCGTTTTTCTAGAGAAAAAAATTTTAGGCGTATTAAACTTTTTTATTAAAATAAATAAAAAGACAAAAATGTTTAATTTTTCGTGCAATTATTAAAATTTTATTTTAACAAACATTGAAATGTCAACTTATTAAACGCTTAAAGTAGGGTAAAGGCTACAATAAATATTTCAAATTTATGATATGTTTATTAAACGTTTAATAGGCTATTAAACATTTATAAATACTCTTTTTTCGACTTTTGCTTATTAATGACTTATAAAGCTGCAATGATGCGTTTATAAATTAGACTGTTAAAATATAATTTTTGTGTACAGTATCACTACAATTGTTCTGTTTTTTAAAGAAAAACGGAACATTATATAGTGTTCGGCTATTTCTTGTACGTAGTTAAGAACGGTATTAAGGGTTGTGTTCAGGGCTGCCAGATAAATTTGTGAGGAAATCGTCAATTTCCTGAGAAAAAATAGAAAAATCGTCTTTCACGTTTCGAAAAATCGTCAAAAAAATCGCACAACTTAAAATTTAGTTTTTTTAAACAGTTTTTGTTTGATTTTTTTTATAAAAAGCATTCAAACAAAAACATAATTACTTCATACTAGCATTTTCAATTGTGTAAGAGATATTGGGAGTCTCATACAAAGCGTCTTTCATCGTCGATGCCGTATTTTTTAATCGTGGAAGATTCCTCACATGGGAAAACTGCAACACGACTGAGATTAATCCATAGCACAGTGAAAGACGCTTCTTCAACCGTTGCGGGAATCGTTTAAGATGTGGGTAAAGATTATCTAACGAGTCTTTCATGTCAAGAATCGTTTCCCAGTAAAAAATGGAGCTTACAGCAGTTTTGTAAGGGAGAGAAGCACAATACCCCCTTACAAAAACCTGCTTACAAGAGGCATGATTTTTATATGGCGAATTCCCACTTGGAAGCACTTTGATAACTGATTGCGTTATGAGACAAATTAAATTTCTATGTTCGGTAATATTTCAAAAATGATCGTAAACACATTTTAAAATCATTGCAATACAACCTGCTTCGATGTAAGGGAATAACAAATGCACATAAAACATTGTTCGTATAAGGGATAATGCGAAGTTATTCAACCATTAAATTAAAAATTCACTTTAATTGTATTCGCTTATCTGCTGCTTCTCAGTAGTGTGTAATAGCCAGCGCATATATCAGCGCTCATGTAGTTTTCGTGCTTCCCGAAACATAAACACAACTCACAACTCGTGAAATGTTCGCCGTATAATTGTTGAAAATATGATTTATACAGAGAGTCGTAAAAGATTCATTCGCTGATGCTTTGACGAAAGATAAACAAAGTGTAACATTGTTGTTTTTGTACTCTGAAAATAATCATTTAAAGATTTTCTTAAGACATATTATGGCCGTACCTAAACAAAAGCACCACGCGTTTTCTAGTTTTTGAATAGAGCGGTCTCAACGCTTTGCAATTGGAAAAACCGATTTTCAAAGCTCGTTTAATAGTGAATTTTGGCGCTATTGTTAATTAATAAAGGCAATTTAGCTATTTTTTGATCAATCTAGCGTTTTTATCTCTATTTTTATTTATAATTTGTGGGTTTTATTACACAAGAAAGCTATCACTACTGTTTTTTACACAACGTTGACGCTCTTGCTTAGGTATGGCATATCAGCGTAAAAGCTAAGCGAAAGAAAACGTTCCGGCTTCCGCTCTTGCTAAGGTACGGCTGTTAAACATTCCAAGATTTAAAAACGAACGTGTCAGAAAATTTAATGTTTTATTCAGACTGGAGACTGAAAAAATCGTCACTTTTAAGAAAAAAATCAGCAAATCGGCACTTCGCTAATTCCGGAACAAAAAATCGTCAAAATGACGATAAATCGTCAATTCTGGCAGCCCTGGTTGTGTTCGTCTACACAATAACTAAAAAAATAGATATCGTTCTTGGGTGTGTGAGCCGAACGCTAAATAATGTTCTGTTTATTTTCAAACACTGTTTTAAACACTTTAATTCTTAAAATTTAATTTAATTTTAAAATCGGTGAACGATTAGATACTTCAAAAACATTGTTCCCGTATTTATATATAACATTTTTTATTATTACCCAGCAAAAACTTTACTTACCTGGTAAGTTAGCAAGTAATGCTGGAAAAAAATAAACACTACTTATGTTTCGGTAAGTAAGTTGAATTGTAAGTACATACAATATACTAGTAAATACACCTAATTAGTTGTTATTTAGTGCATTACCAGTAAGTAAATATTCAGTACTGAAAACAACACAAATAATAAGTAGTTACTGAGCTGATTATAAGTAAGCAAATATTCAGTAGTGAAAAAAATAGAAGTAATAAGAAGTTGCTGAGGTCATTACAAGTAAGTACTTATTGAAGTTTTCAGAATAATGACAATTGTAATGACGACTACTTACCTGGTAATGTATGAAATAACTACCATATATTACTAAAAATCAAAATGTTTTTCCTGGGTCTAGTTAGAAACATCTATGATAATAATAATGGTGGCATACCTCTATCTAATGGTTCATATTTTCAATAACTCTGAGATGTAATTGAGGTTCAATGTTGTTAAGGTATGTACCGAATTATCTCATCTTTAATCTCTAGCGAACATCATTTACGGTAACTGCTTGGCCAACCTTATTTTCGAAGAAGTACGGCCCGATGACGCCGCCAGCCCATAAACCGCACTAAACATTCACTCTTTGTGAATGCATCGGATTAACAACAATCACTCGTGGACTCTCATTTGCCCAAATGTGCTAATTCTGCTTGTTTACGAGTCCACTGAGGTGAAAGTGTGCCACGAAATGCATTTCGATTTAAACGGCCATTTTCGTTAAAAGCTTCAACAATTTTTAAGCGCAGCTCATTTGTGAGGCTCTCCTTGGTTGAGTTTGTCAAAAACTGAAAAAAAGAAATGTCAAGTTAATCTGACGTTAAGGTGTGAATCATAATTAACGTCGTGCATTATGGTTGAACCACCCTTTATTAGTTAGAAATAATATAAGATCTTGAAGTGGAATCTAGGATAGATTTAGATAGGTTGGAACATTAGATTTTATTTGCTAACTAGCTTTTTGGACTCGGCTTTTTAAAAGTCAAATGTAAGTACAAGTTCTATATTACTTTGGGACGGAAAGTTTCAAAATCTTATTAAAATGTTTTAAATCGAGATATTTCTACTGTCATCCTTCTATAGATATTTAGACAATTATTTCGTCCCTGTTTGAGAGGTTCCACACAAACTTTTCCAGTTCATCTTGCTTTCTGATAAATAGAGGTACATAAGAATATTATAAGTTATGATAAAATCGGTGGAACAGCCTCTTGAAAAACCCCAAATGCGTGGCGGCGAGATGTGTTTGGCCTCTTGAGGATGTGTATTCTTTTGTGGCATATATATGAGAAGTGCCCCGCTCACTTAGAAACGTACCAATATGTTTTTATGGCCAAAGGGCTGCTTTATCAGGAAATTACTGTGCAAGTTTCAGGAAAATCGGTTCAGTAGCTTAGAAGTCTACAAGGAACAAACAAACACATATTTGGACCAATGTCCCTAAAAAAATAAATATTCTTATTGTGTTTACTCAATAAACAACCTTCATTATAATTTTGTATTCGCTTCGTTTGTATTCAGTAAGATGAATAAATATGAAACGAAAGCAACAAACACTCGAAACTTAAGAGACGAAAAAGATGAAGTTAGTTTATTTCAGTGATGCAAAACGTGGCTCAATTGGGCCATTTTTGGCACTTTTGAACGTTTGACGGCCCTGTAGAAATCTATTTTGGCCCTTTCAGGTCAGTGAGCTAGTCTATCTGTGCCGGAGTCGCGGGTTCGATTCCCGCCAGAGACTCTGGTCTCCCGCAGACAAGCGTAGAGCTTCGCAAGATTGGTTAAGGAAATAAATCGGTTAATACATTTTTCAATGATATTTTCTTACTTTTTCGAACAATACTTTTATTAACGAAATTGTTTTGTTTGTACAGGACCAAATAAACCACACAAGCGGTTGTTTGTATAAAAATCAAAAAATTTTAAATATTCACAAAAACATCCTGTTGTTTTGGCCCTTTAAAGTAAGAACTGTAATTTTATCTGCAAATCAGTTAGAAATCAAAGGTATTTTGGCTTATTTAAATGCATCACTGGTTTGTTTGCTTATACAAGAGAATATGGACACTTACAACTCTGAAACAAAACAACCACTGAATAAATGTCGAATAAGTTCATGGAGAAACACATTTGGGGGATTCAAAAGGTGTCATAAAATCATGTGTCTTAAAATAATAACATGAAAAAATACGACTGTTGTGAACAACCCCTCATAATTTAGTGTGCTATTTTGAATTTAAGTCAGCTGATTTAAAACAGATATAAAAAATAATATATTTACCTAAAATCAAAATGTTTTTTAATTCTAATTCATGAATTAATAAATTAAATTAGATCTTTCCTGACTATTTTCCATTTTTCGGACGCAAACAACAAATATTTTATTTTGTTTGTTTACCAAACATCAGAGTCCTAGGCCGATCAAATTTGACGCCGCAAGTGTTTTGTTGCAAAAAAATGCTAGCCGCAGGTTAAATTCGGATGTTAGCCGGATAAAACTATACCATCAACGGCGACGGCTACAAAATCATAGCCGCTCGGCGCAGGTCTCTTCTGATTAATTACGACAGCACAATAAACATAGCAAGCAAAGTTTTATTAATTTAACACACAGAAAAAAATCAAGTTAAAAACGTAGAAAACAAGGTTGATTTAAAATTTTTCGGTGGTGATTTTGCTTTATCCGTTTTTCATGTTAATTCAACCTGGTTTTGCAATAACTGCGAACAACATTTTTTTTCTTTTAAAATAACTATAATTCATGTTAATTTAACATTGCAGTAAAGTTAGAGCAAAATGTAATTTATATTGAAATAACAATCCGAATCACGTTGAATGAAAGTTATTTCAAGTTGAAACAACGTGAATTTCATGTAGAATCAAATTGGTTTGAGTGTGTTACAACAGTGTGAAGAAGCCTCAGAGACAACATATGCATTTATTTAACCCTTATGTGATTGACAAAAAAAACTACTTGTTTTGTACGACAAGGTACCCGGGTACCTTCATACAAATCTTATGAAAAATTAACCATTTTGCAACAAAATTTTGAATGTTGCAAACGTTTAATTTGCCATTGTTTCGTGCAACAATGTCTTTATCCACGTTTAAGTTGTTGCTACGATGCATACGTTTTGATAACGATGAAACTCGATTATCGCGTGCCAAATCCGATAAAGCTGCAGCATTTCGAGATATTTGGAACATGCTAAATGCTAATTTACGCCAAAGTTACAAGCCCGGTGAGTGTATAACTGTAGATGAGCAGTTATATGGATATCGTGGACGTACTCGTTTTACAGAATATATGCCGGCAAAGCCTGAAAAGTATGGGATAAAAATATTTTGGGCTTGCGATGCTTCCAACTCCTTCCCCTTACATGGTCAATTGTATACTGGTAAACCAACAGAAAGTGAGCGCCAGACAAATGTGGAAGAGAGGACTGTCTTAGATCTTGTTAGTCCATATAAGAACTCAGGAAGAAATGTCACAACCGATAATTTTTTTACATCTCTTGAACTGGCAAAAGCATTAAGTTTGTGGAATCTCTCACTCGTTGGAACAGTAAGAAAAAATAAACGTTTCATACCAGCTAATATGCAGGCACATAAAGACAGGTATTTATTTTTGTTTACAGTTTATTATTGCATATTCATTTGACAAAGTCTTACTTGATAGAACTTATTCACGTTCATAATTATTTTTTAGACACTTATTTTATTTTCTACAAATTTTGTATTTCGCAAAGAGGCGACGTTGTGCTCTTACGTGCCCAAAAAAGAAAGCTGTAATAATGTTATCAACCATGCATTTTACCACGTCTATTGAAACATAAAGCGGCGTGCTAAAAATCCTAAGGTGATGGCAAAAGCCCACACACGAACAGCAATAGATATTATGCTTGGAAAAGATTTTGATACTACTGTACATCCAGATACCTCAAATGTGCAAAGGGATAAAAGTGGCCGTATCGCAGTAGCAGGAAGTTGCAAAATCTGTTCGAAGCTTCGTTTGAAGCAAAGAAAAACACGCAAAACTTGTAGCAATTGCTCTATACCAATTTGCAACTCGCATTCGGCAAATCGTTCCGTATGCACAAACTGTTTACAGGACGATCAACCTTAATAAATTTATAATCATACATAAATATGTACATATTTGATATATTCACGTAAACATGTAAATATGTAAATGAATTTTTATTACTTCTTGGCAATATAATTTACAATAAAAATATAAAAAAAAAATTTACAGATCATTTTTTTATAGAATCGCATCAAGGTACCTGGGTACCTTGTCGAACAGTTAAGGGTGTATGAAGAATGTTGGCATGCTACGGCTATCTGATTTTATTAATTTTTTTCAAAGCTCTGAAAATGAATAAAATATCGAAAGTTGGGAGCTCTCAAGAAGTTTCAAGTACAATGGATGCCAATTTCTACAAAAAAAATTAATTTAAAAACGCAAAAGGTACCCGGGTACCTTGTCAATCACATAAGGGTTAAGAATAATTCAATACACTTACCCCTGTAACACATGTTTCACTTATTTTGAGTTCTCCTTTGTCAACAGAAGCATCAGCATCGCCCGATATGGATTTCGTCATCAATATACTTTGAAAACTTGATGCACTATTTAAGTAACTAGTTTTAATTAAAAGAATACGGGAATTGTCCTCTTTTTATAACATATTTTAAGAATGAAAATAAAAAATGTACATACTTAAGTATGAATGCATGTTAATTTAACAAGATACACTTTTGATTTTAATATAAAACTGGTTTTTATGGATTCAATATTGAATCTATATTTATTTATATTTTAATATTTTTTTTTTTTTATTTTAACAGTGAATAATATTAAATAAACATGATTTAAGGTTATTTTATTTAAAATTATTATGAAATAATGATAAATTTAAAAAAAGGGCATACTTTTGGAGAAATTTACTATGATTCTCAATCAACATTTTTCCATGTTAATTTTACATTGGTATTTTTTTCTGTGTGAATACACTTTTTGTTTACAAAGCAACAACAATATTTTTAAACCATTGTAAAATGTTAGAACATTATGACAATACAACATGATAGCACACCTTGTGAATACCCCAATTGATTTAAAAGTTAGTATTGCCAGTTGAAGGAAAAGAAAAACATTAGGGAAGATAAAAAACAAAAATAATCATGACAAGCAAAAGCAACATGATTATAAAGTATATTAATATTGTAATAACAAAAAAAGAAAAAAAAACATATTTGACTTTGTTTTCAATGTCAATTTTAAAACTTCAAAACCATTTTTCAGGAATATGTTGTGCTTGGAAATATATAAAAGGGTATTTAGCAAAAAATTCAAAATCCTAAAAAAAATATTATGAATTTACTAAAGTGGCAACACTGCTGATAAATATTTATAAAAAAATGAAATAGTTTGCCATATGAAATAAAATGTGTTTGCTAGTAGCATGACAACAGTTTGTTCGGTAAGCTAAATTTTATTTGGACACGAACTTCAGTACGTTTATAAATGAAGTTGTTCATGCAACCCTTTATTACACAACAAATTAATGAAGAATCCACTAAGATGGGCGCTACATCAGAAAACCGTGATTTAATATGTAACCACAACAAAATACTAATAACTAAAGGTATGTTCAGACTTAATAACTATTTAATGATTTTTGGGAGACATGTTTACAAAGCAACAACAATATTTTTAAACCATTGTAAAATGTTAGAACATTATGACAATACAACATGATAGCACACCTTGTGAATACCCCAATTGATTTAAAAGTTAGTATTGCCAGTTGAAGGAAAAGAAAAACATTAGGGAAGATAAAAAAGAAAAATAATCATGACAAGCAAAAGCAACAAGATTATAAAGTATATTAATATTGAAATAACAAAAAAAGAAAAAAAAACATAATAACTATTTAATGATTTTTGGGAGACATGTCTGTAGTTTTTGCCACCTTTTCTGATAGATATCTGACAGAAATGAATAAAAAATTAATCAATGGAATAAAATCTAATAATCGCACGGTCTTCTGTAAGAAGTGTTTTATTATGATGGAAAATGATAGTTTAAAATTAAAAATTTACATGTATCTTCACTCATACATATGTACGTACCTTTTTATGTTTTTTTTTAAAACACTAACTATGTAAAATAAATATATTTTTAACTTAATGAGAATTAATTAATAATTATTAAAAAAAAAACACACATAGCAACATAGACGCAAAGCTGGGTCACTGATGTATAAGAAAAACTAAAAGTTCTCGAATCATATTCTAATAGCAATATTTTTTTGTCTTACGTTAAAACAAATAAAAAAATTAAAAAGTCACATCTTGCGCCCGCGCTGGGGCTCCTAAGAGTTAAGTACTGAAGAAGTCCGTTTTTTAAATTTTTATATTTTATTAGCTATCAATTAATGTAAATTAAAACTGAACATATTTTTAATTATACTTAAAAAAATAAAATTTTGGTTCTTATACAAAATAAAACACTAAAATCATTTTAAGTCACAAAATCTTGTTTACTGACAAATCTGGGCATCTATCGTCTTGTTTCAAGTTTCGTCTATAATTAACCTTCTCTTGATTTTTTATCGCATTAAGTCACGGATGCTTCTGACATTATTTTCACGAACTTAAAGTCGTAAGAATACAGTAATATGCTTTTTTGCCATACAATGCTATTGTTGTTATATTCAAAATTTAACAAAATTGAAGGTCAAAGCTCTTACACTAAAAATAAATTAATAATATGTAACAGGAGTCTTATGCAGACAAAAATACAATATATTCACGCTATTTGAAGTCAATACGAGACAAAAAATTTGCTAGAAATGTCTGATGCAGACAACGCCGGAGTCAAAAGCCAAACAAATAATAATATTCGAAATAAGTTTCAATTAAGTTTTCATATTAATTTGAATGTGTATTCTAAGTCAAATTACAATTTATAAAGCTTTCATTATTCCGTTAATATTTTCCAGGAATATTTTCTATGCACTATTAGAATTTTTGTTTGTATACAATAAATGTTACCCACGATGAAAAAAAAATTCCCAAATTCTATTTGTTTTAATTAAGTCTTAAATTAAATTTATTATATGAGCCCCATATAAATCTTACCCTCAAAATACATTCTCATACGCCTAAAACCGTTAAGGCCCAACCATAATATGCATAGCCTTACTTAACCTACTGTCAAAAATGAACAAAAAGTCTCTCAAATGTATTTAAAAAAACAAAAACAAAATAAAAAAACATTTGATTCCGTACGGAATGTGCGATTAGATTCGCACCTTGCTTAAGCAAATGACAGTTTCATTAAACTAAGCAAAAAGTTTCCTTAAGTTCAATATGGTTTGCCTCATACAATTAACATGTATTCGCACATTTGCTTAAGCCAACTTAAGCACATTATGGTTGGGCCTTTAGAATTAGAAGCACTGCAAAGAAAGGTTTTATAAAAATTTTTTACGATATATCACTGATTCCATTTAAAGCCAACTCCTGCTAAATTGTAATTTTGCATAGAAAGCACTTTATTAAAAAATTTTTTCTACGGAGAACTTAATATATTAAAATTTTTGTATAATAGAATTTATTTTAATACCAAAAATATTTATTACAATATAAATTGCAATTTTTTTTCATGTTAGTTTATTGTGTTCTAAATTAAATGTAGCCCACATAAAGAAATTTATTTAACTTTAATATTACTCGCAATACTTGAATATTTGTGCATGTCTTAAATCTTATAGAAAACCAAAATTGTGTCACTAAATTACAAAACCTCATTGTGAACAGTCACAATGAAAACAATCTGTCATAAGGATGTGAAAAAATCATGCAAACACATTGTGTCGCACACTATTCCGCCATAAATTTTTCTACTAAGTTTTGTTAGTGCAACAGAAATAAGTTTCTGTAACTTCATGTCAGTGGTAACTAATTATAAGTATTAAAACAAGAACAACAAACATAACAGCAAACTTGTTAAAACAAAAAAAGAGCTAATGTACACTGAAAATAATATATCGATGGTAAATTTTATGAAGCTACTTTTTTCGTATTAATTGCAAAATTTTTTAACAATGTATAATACAAGTCCTTTAGTCATTTGAAATTCCACAAAATTACAAAATGATTGTAGTCTAGCATTCCGTAAATACTAAGATTCAATATGATAAGTTTACTATTCTAAAAACTAGGGTTTCTAATTTCCCTGACTTTTTCTATTCCCGGGAATCGAAACAAAAAAATCTTATTCCCGGGAATCCCGGGATTCATTGAATAAAACAATGATTTCATTAAACGAGTTCAAGACAAAAGTTTTTACTTTTCTAAAAGAATATACACATACATAAACAACAGCCTAAAAAATTAGCTTTATTAAATTCACAGAAAACCCAAGCAAAACCAAATAAATTGTTACATTCATATGTACATGCATATTATATATGTATATATTTATTTTTTTTTGGAGATCACGAATTATTAAAATATTTATTACTTATTATTAATCTTAAATTTTTTTTAAGAAAATTTCTTTTGTATTATTAAAGCATTTAAAAGCTCATCAGAGATTCTATTTCTAATCCTTGTTGATATGTATATTGCCTGCTACCGAAAACGTGCTCTCGCTCTCTACATACGTTGGTTTTATAGTAAGAAGCGCATCATACAAAGATTATAAACTCCATAGACGTCAAATTCTTTTTTTTATGATTTTTTCAGGCTTTTGTATTTTCTTTACATTTATTTTTTTAGAATTTGTAGATGGTTCTGGTGTTGGTGTATCGTGTACATTTTCATTTTCTACTTCAAGAAGCTTTTTAGACATTACATCAGCAATTAAAAAGACCGTTGATTTATTGGCGTACGAAAAATAGTTCGATTTGTAGGTAGTTTTTAGTAATTTTAGTAAAGAATATAGATGAATATATATGTAATTATATGAAGTTCCCGGAAAAAATTTTCCGGGATTAATTTCAAAAAAATCTCCCGGGATTCTTGGAAATTCTTTCCCGCGTAGAAACTCTACTAAAAACGTATAAAGCACAACGAAAAATTGGGATAAAATTTCGTAAGACTTATAAATATTATATTTAAATGTACGAATTTTTGTCCATTTTACGCAAAAATGTTTTTTATAATGAGCTGCATATGAAAGACATTGTTTTTTTCGGTGTACGAGGGAGAGAGAAATACTAAAGATTATTTTTTGCCGGCGTAATGTTTGTTCCCTGGCATAAAATGCAATATATGGTGAAGTACTAAACACGTAGCGGTGGTATTAAAATCTAGGGTAAGTTTTCAAGTATACTACGATTCTATTGTTGGAATTTTTTTCCAGAAAAATATTTTAGATTCATCAAAAGTTTATATATTTTACACGATCTGAAATTGCAGTATCCCGTTAAAAAAAGTTAAGCATGTAGAATACTTTGAACATACAGATTGTTCATCTGAATAATTCGCAAAATTAATTTAGTTGTTTATCAGTTTGTTCACTAGGAAATTCCTTTGTTCCAAATTATATAACATGCCCATAGTCTTATACCTATCAGGACAAAATTTTGTCATGACATAGAAACTATCGTAGAAGTTATTATCGCCAATTTGTATTTTAATATCCACGTTTACAAGGAAGTTATGGCAATTAAAGCTATTTTCGGGAGTTGTATTTGTATGGGAGCTACGGACAAATAAGGACCGATTCCAAAAAAACTTGGTTAGATGATTTTGGTTGCAATAAAATAAGTTTGAAACAAATTAAATCGAAATAACAACATAATAAGATGGTTTATGGGTACAAAGACATACTTGTATGGGTTCTATGCAAAATTATGGACCGATTCGCTCCATTTACATCAGGTTTATTCCTCGTGCCATTTAAAACCTATGTTCCAAATTTCATCAAATTATCTCCAAAAGTACGACCTATACAATGCGCACAACTAGCCACCCAGACGAGCATCGTTAATTCGGCTCAGAAAGGGATTTTCAGCCGATCTGTATACATAAAGGTAGGTCCAGGACCAATATTTTAAGGTGTACAAACATCAGCACAAATACATAGTACCCTCTCCATTCAAACGTTTTACCGTAGTTCGATTAATCGATTAATTTTGCGCGATTAACTGTTCAAATAATTTTAAATTGCTTATTTTCGATTAACGTATTATTCGAATAATTTTTTGTTGTTTTGTTGTTTTACAGTATTAGTTTTTTTGTGCTTTTATATTAAAAAAAACAAGCCGGTACCTTTTAAAAACCCTTTTATTGTTTCTTACCTCAGGAACATTTTCTTCGAGTAACAATTTTTTAAAATATAGTACAAAGACTGAAACCAAAGAGTTTGTGAATAATTAATTTTTAAGCATGTTTAGTACAGACTTTCAGCACAATGATTGAGATGAAGACGATGATTTTTTCAGACGAATGAAAACAACCTTCTTCCAGACTTTAACCAGACTACAAAAGTATTAAAATTGTTAAAAAATCAAAAAAAAAAATTCAAGTTGTAGAATGGAAGACTTTTAATTTTTAGAAAAGAACAGAGAAATTGGATATGATTTTTACGTTGTACTTTCAATTCCACCAACGTCAACAATAAGTGAAAGAATCTTTTCTAAAACAGTTTTATCAAAACGAAAGAAAGAAATCGTTTGAAACATAAACATTGAATTTTTTTTTGTAATTATTTTTCACTCCTGTAGTAATATATGTATAACACAGGTACATATATTTCTTTTTCTCATTTGTTTTTTTTTTTTTTTTTTTTTTTTTTTGTCCGATTGTCAGTTTGATATCATTTTGGTTTCTTTCATAAATTGTATATCTTATTTTGTATTTTTTTTTATTTTCATTCATATTTTGTTTTATTGAATTACACTACGTGACAATTTTTCAGTCAGAATTGTCAAAAGTAGAACAGTTTTTGGCATATTCCCAAATAACCGGTTTTTGTGTTTAAAAAAAAAATTATGTTACTGATATGCAAATATACAAAAAATAAAATTTTAGCCTATTTCAATACGAACATTTTGTGCCCAATAAGATCCAGATCGGTGCAAAAATGACAAAGTAACAGAAGATTAATTGAATTAGCCCACAACAAATAAATATATGTACAAAGCTACATTTTTTAGTAAAATAAAAATTTAAAATTGCTTGAAACTATTGAATTTCTTTGTGGGTTATTTTCTAAATCTTCTGCAGCTTTGCCATTTTTGTACCAATCAATGTCTTTTTGGGCGCAAAATGTTCACATTAAAATAATCTAATGTCGCATGCAATAAAACATAAGGATTTTTAAATCATTGTTTTAAAAAAAATAACTTCAAAAGAGCAAAATTGAACAAAATCATAAAAATTTCAAGCTTGAACTTTTGTCCCCTGTAAGTCTGTCATTTATGGACCAGTCTTCACTAGCAATTAATGGTTATTCTAGAAATTGTATAACCTTTCATAAAAAGAAAGAAATACATAATCCGTTTAAAATTGTTTAAGATATTTGCATTTCAGTCACATCATCTGTTTTAAAAACACTAATAGCGGTTATTTTAGAATTGACAATTCTGACTTCATATTCGGATTCAGCGGAAAATTTACCATAGAGATTAGCTGTAAGATTCATTTGGTCAAGACTTTGTTGAAATTTTATCACGTAGTGTTATTTATCATCATTTTATTTTACTTCGCTTATTTATGTTTATTTAGATTTTTTTGCTAATAAACACTACTATTGAATTCTTATTGTAACATTAAAATGGGGAAAAATGCAATTTTAATTTACGAATAAGAAGGGAAGGATAACCAGCAGAAATATGTCTTAAAAGTTAATCATGTCTATATTAGGGACAGAACAATAATAAGGGTACGCGTTCTGTCAAGGCATCTGACAGTACATCTGTCAGTTGGGGGGGGGGGGGGACAATGTAACACGATGGGCACAACGCCTTGCCATCAGTATATTGGATGTCTCTTTTTTTGTGTGTGAAGTTATTTCAATGAATATACTCTAAGGTTTCTTAAGGTAAGGAGTATATTATGTGGTATGCGTTATGAAGCCCGGTTAAGAGCCTTCGATACCAATTTAGCAGCTAGCCGAGTAAAACCTAAATTTCACCTTAATTACGTTTCTAAACAAACCGTTTTTTTTTATTCAACTTCAGTTTTATTAATGTATACGACGCATAACACAACTGTGTACTCTTTTTGCAAGATTAGCTTCAATTTTGATGCTCTTTTTATTTTAAAAGTTTTCTTTTCATCACTGAAGTACCTTTTGTTAAATTGTTGTTACTTTTTTCAATAAAATTTTTATGTTAAAAAATATAATTTTTGGTGTTATATTTAAACTTTTACCCCCGTATTTATAAACGATTATTAAATTTAACAAACGTTTTTTAGGTACAATTTCCATAGACAATTTGTTTTGTATAGCTTTATTAAATTAAAAAAATATTTTTCTGAATGCGGTAGTTAAACTATGCAAAACCAAAATTATTCGATTAACCGAATAATATATATATAATTCGCGCGATTAATCGATTAATACCAAACATCGATTAATTGAATACCCTAATAGATATTTACTATTAAATTTAGCCTTTTCAAAACTTTATCCAATGTTTTAGAAAACCAAAATCCCAAAAAAACAATCGATTTAAAATCTGGGCACTGGGATCTCGGTTGACTTGAATAGCCGTAAAAGAGATTTATATGAAGAAACATTGTATACAAATTTTTATTTTGAGAGCTTTTAAATAGTTGGAAAAAGTAAAGTTTTGTAAGTTAAAAAAATTAGTTTAGTTTTTCTTTGTACTCTTATTTTTTTGTAAATCACGCAAGTAATAAAAATAAATTAAAAACATCTCTTCAGCTATTTTTTAAAAAACATGATGATGTTGTTGAAATCGTAAAATTAACAATTTAACAGAGTACTAAACTTAAATAATACAGACACACACACACATACAAACGTGCACATACTTTATTCAATTATGTGCGACTGAGAAAACCAAAATTAATTGTACTAAGTATGTGTTTTAATGTCATTCACTAGTACAATGGTGTTGTTGGTAGATTGATGACCATCCCTCATGTCCACCATTATCATCCGAATGGTAGTCAGTCAGTCGTCATCAGTATTAAAATTTTGATAATCGTCAAAATAAGTGATGATGAACTTTTTTAAACAAACATTAACTTACACATTAAACAAACGGATACACAAGCACATGTACACCACTTATATACAAACGCATAAATAAACATAGAATAAACGAACAAATAAATACAACCACAAAAAAAAAACGATAATGTTGCTACAGCAATAAACCATCTTCACATAATTGCAAAAGATTTTTATGTCATTTCCTGTTTTTATGTGATTTCATGTGGGTTTGGCATGCGACTTCACTTCATACATAAAACTTATGCTAACACATCTACACACACACACACACACACACACACACAGGCAGATTCAATCGAATGTATACGTATCTATTAAATGCGAAGGTATACTAAAAAGTTGTTAAAATGTAAGAAACATTTTATCTTAAATAATAATCCCGTACTCATAATAATAACACCTCCTCTTATTTCAATCGAAAATCAGTTTTCTCTTGGATTAACCGATGACCGTCTGTTTTGATCGATTGTATAAGTACTAGGGTATTCAGTAACGATTAACTGATCGGTTAATTGAAAATTGCCTTTTTTCGATTAACGACTAGACCGATTAATTTCAGTCGATTAATCGATTAACCGATGTTACAAATTTTTTAATAGTTTTTAGTATTATAACATATGTTTTTGTGTTTTTAATTATTAGTTTCGTCTCATATACAAAAGGTATGCGTTAAGAAAATATTTTTTCATACAATACATTTCCTTCTAGCAATAGACTCATAACATACAGTACGAAAACAGAAACTAAGGAATTCAGAAATAAACTTTTTTGTAGAATGTTCGGTGCTGAGCTTTGCCAGGATGAGGCAGATAATGACCTGACAACACAAGAAACTCTTGATAGTAACACAAACAATATTTTAACAGAATTAACCGAAACAAAAGAAGTTTTAAAAAATAAAAAAAAAATTTAAACAGTACTCTAATGGCACAATAGAAAATAGAAGCTAGCTTTCCCTCAACAATAAATTTCAGTGTATTTATCAAATATGAAATCTTATTTATAAGAAAATTTATATGTTTAGAGAAATCCAGGAAAAAGACTGAGAAATTAGATATTCTGTATTATGGGTTGTTTTCGATTTTTCCTACATCTACGATAAGTGAAAGAATTTTTTCCAAGTTAAGTTTTATCAACACTTAAGAAAAAAATCGCTTAAATCCTAAGCATTTATTTTCGGGGCTCACGAGATGTTACTGTAAAAATTTCAGGAAAATCGTTTCAGTAGTTTAGGAGTCCATAAGCCAACAAGAAAGCAGACAAACATTTTTTTATTTTATACATTTATAAAAAGATCATTTAATTGAACTGTATTTTGAAAAAAAAAAAATAGACTATATTTCAGAAATGTGTTTAATAACACTGTGCTAGTTGCAAAATTAGACAAGCCGGGCAGGGCACATGGCGTTTTAGAATAATTCGGGTACGCTAAATCCAGTGGTGCCCACTGTTTTTAGGTTTAGGTATTTTTAGGTTAGCTCTTGTTTTCGAGATTTACCGTTATTTCGAAAATGGAGGAGGTTGCACAACATATATTCGCGTTACTCAAAAACGATTCAGTTTATTGAAATTACTAAAAAAAAACGAAATTCCGCAATAAAAATAAAACTTTTTGTTAATATGAGCAGTCGTTTTAGAAACATAATTTTTTTTTTTTGGGAAAAAAATAATTTTATTATCAAAATTTCAAAATTTTTGGTTTTTTAAAAATTCATAAGAAATTGGAAAATGCAGCTAAGTTTCAATACAAAATGTTCAATGCAGACTAGAAATATATTGAAGAAAAAGTGCCAATTTCGAGCAAAGTGTAATCGCCCGAAATTCAACAATTTTTCATCATTTTGATCACATACCTGATTGTTTTTAGCTTTTTTAATGAGGACTTTATTTATTTTTTATTTATTTTACTTAAGAATTTTATTAAACCGCCATATGTGTATGGTTGAAATTCTTAAATTTGGCTCTTCCAGCGCGTAGGATGCTCCTAGACGGTTCAAATGTATGACCAACCTCACTTTATTTTTATAACCTCCACCAAAAAAAAGTTGTAAAGAGGGTATACTAAGTTTGTCATTCCGAGTGAAACTTTTTTATTATTCATCTCAGACCTTATAAAGTATATATATTCTGGCTCCTTGAGTAATACTAACTCGATTTAGCCATGTCCGTCTGTCCGTCTGTTGAAAACACGCTCACTTTCGAAAAACTCAAAAGAAATAAACAAACTTGGTGTCAAATTTCTTGTAGTTATCCCAAGCAGTTTGGGATTGAAATCCAGCCAAATCGGTTAAGTAGGATCAGAGCTATGAATCAAAATGTGGAACCACCACTTTAAAAAATTGATAATTTTGTTACAAAAACTAACTTAAATGGTGGAAAAATGCACGGAATGCTATGAGATTTTGCAAATGTTCGTTTTATTCGACGGAAAATCACAGTGTGAAATTTCGTGAAGATCTCTCCATAATTTACCCTAGGCCCGATATTAACCCTTCTCCCGAAAAACAATTAAGTACGACTAAAACTGTAAGTTATAATGGTATCAGAATAAAATTTAATACTTCACAGTTTTATAGGACTAGAAAAATAACTAAAATATTTCGTGATGATCGTTCCATAATTTACTATTGGCACCATATAAAGCCCACTCTGGTAAATTAATTTAACACTCCTAAAATCGTAGCAAATAAATTTAATGTGGTTAAATTTCTTCCAACTTAGTTTCATATGGCCAGAAAAAATGTCATGCAATTTTGTGATATACGGTCCATAATTTACCTTAGATCCCATATTTTGCAGCCTTCTGAAATTCACTGTAAACTCTGTGTAAACTCACTGTAAACTGTATTGAAATTTATTGAAATTAAGGTTTTTAATGCCAGAAACCACTCTGCAGAATTTTAGAATGATTGGTTTATAACTTACCATGGCTCCAATTTAAGTCCCCCTCCTAAAAATCATTTAAGTTCGCCTTAAACTGTTACGAATCAAGATATTTTACTCAAGATTGTCCGTCAATAATTTACTATAGGTCTAAACCGCTAACTTGTTCATCTTCAGCTTTTGTTTCTAACAAACCTATCCGATATCTGCATTTGTTAACCCTCCGATGAGTGACAGTTCTGAACTTCACGGCCGTGTGAAAAGGTCCCTACGGACCTTTTTTGTAAATCATGTTTTTTTTATATAAAAAATTTTTTTTTTTATTTTTTTTTTTGTTTTTATTGTTAGTTTATAACTAAATTCTACATACAAAAATAATTTTTTCAATTTTCTAATAACAATATTCTAATTTTATACTACTAGCAATAAACCAGTTCTTAGAATTTTTTGTTCTTAGTATTTTTGTTCTTAGAATTTTTTCTTAGAATTTTTTGTTTTTATCATCGTCCCTAATGTCTTTGAGTTTAGGTCTTTGTGTTCAGAACAAGTAAATTATGTGTTGAAACAATAAAAAAATTATAATGATGCCCAAAAACATGCATTAGTGAAATTCAGTACAAGGTCCATACGGACCTATTGACACGTTTGCGTACTATTCTCACTAAAACCTCAATAACTCCTAAAGTAATGATCCGATCGGCTTGATTTTTTTCCAAAAGATGCGCAACAAAATACTCTTGGAATACAGAGGGGGAGGGGGGGGGTTGTAGTGGCCGAAGTAGGATTAATTTCAGTTTGAAAAGGCAAAAAGGTCCATAGGGACCTTCTCACTCATCGGAGGGTTAAGGGCGCTCCCACACAAAATTTTCAAGGCAGACTAGAATTATATTAAAGAAGAAGTCCCATAACTGCCCAGGAGTCGTCCCTAGGGGGATAACATGTATGTCCAACCCCAATTAGTATTTTGACCTTAAAATGTTGTCAAAACAAACTTGCTCTTTATCTCCACCCGATACAAATATGGTGTTTTATGAAATTTTTAAGTTTAATCAAAATTTTTCATCTTTTGTGAATTAAATCAAAAGTTGTAGACAGATTTTAATCATTCTCTCATAAAATCCCGGACTGCCGACTGTTCTGCAGTAATTATAGAAATACTTCCTTAGCAAAACTATAATGGTTTTTTGCGAGCTTTAATTTTCTAATTAAATTTAAAAATGTTCCTGCTGGAATTATCGAATTACTTCCTTAGCAAAAGTTTAATAGTACCTTGCTATCTTTAATTTTCTTATATTAGAGTGTTGCAAACAGAGATCTGGTGGAAAAATACTAGAACGAGATACTTGAGGGCAATGCCAGCTAAGGGCAAGACATTGGTCTTTGATGAAGTTAAGCCTGATTAAAAAATATTAGAATTTGGATTAAAAACCGTTAACAGTTCAATAAAATAGCCACAATACTAAATATTGTTAACAGCTACGGCACTGGCTTTATGTTTACAGTTGTCCTTTAAGTTGTGCTGAAAAAAGTCAACAAGAAAATAAAAGACAAAAACAGAAAAATGTACTTTGGACTTTAAGAAGAATTCTTGACGAAAATTACGAAAAAAAGAAGAAATGAAGAAAATTCGATTTGGTTTTTTTTCTGAAGAGATTGTGTGGTTACAATCGAAACGTGTTAGGGAAACCTGTGAGTGAAAACCTGGGTTAGATTCACAGTTCAGTAAATAATGAAAAATTATCAATACATTTGAATTAATTTCTTGTTGTAAAATTTCTTTCTTCATAAAAATAATTTAATGATAATTAAATTTTTGATGAACTTAAGCCCGATTAAAAAATATTTAAATTTTGATTAAAAATCGTAAACAGTTCAATAAAATAACCGCAATACTAATTATATATATAAAAAATTTTATATTTATTTTATATTAATAGAATGTGGGAATTATTCTTTTTTCATAAATTATTTTTGTCAAAATTTGTTAAAATGGCCGAGTTAAATACTAGAAATTTATAAAGTATAACTATCCAGTGTGACACAAATAGTGCTGACGAACGCCGTAGCGGGCCAGAAAATGCATTATACAGTGTTCAGATATACCTTTTTTATTGAGTCAATATTCGGTTTATTGCGATAATTAGTTTAGCTAACTCAATTTATATTACTACTACATACAACATGCAACGTAAACAAAAATGTACATGTATAAGCAAAATGTAAACAACTTTTGACATCTTTAAGGAATAAACATCTGGCTTTTACGCAGACCTAATGGATGGGCCTTTGTTTTGTTGTAATTTCAGTTGCCAAATGTCAAAACACTTTGTTTAGTAAGTTGTGTTTGCTCACTAAACATACTTGGGACAGGGACGCATTTTAATTTTACTCAATATTTATAACAATTTCCTATTAATTGAGCAATAACTAAATTGCAACTTTAGGTGGATAATTGAGCTCAATAATGTCACTTATTGCGTAAAACTCAATTAAGGTAAGGTGCATATCTGAACACAGTATTACATTCTGCTAAATAGTTTCTATTAGTTGTTAAATTTTCTGTACATACAAAATTTACATCATTGCTAAACAAAGGATAGCTAAAGTAATAACATGTAACATGAAGATACAAGATACTCTGGAAGTTATAGAGTCATTCCTACGTATAAGTACATATCTATAGCTGCAATGTTAGGCAAAGGTTGGCTTAAGCAAAAAGTATTGTAAAAAGCTTCATAAATTGAAATTTGACTCATAGAAGCAAATTCGAAAAAAATGGTAAATATTTATTTTTTGTTTTATTTCAAAATATAGTAAAGAGATATTGTATGATAAACAGGTTCTATAATAAGAAATACCAGTTAATCCAAAATAAATTTCTGTTAGCAGTATTAAAAAAACTTCTCAGCCTGAACTCGTTTCATATCCAAACCGACATAGTGGGGAGGGTGTTATGCGTTTGTGCTGATGTGTGTAAAACATTAATATATTGTATGTAGATATACCGTTACGTATACCGACCGACTCAAAAAGTGATCTCCGTCCATCCGTTTGGCTAGATGGCTGGTTGTCTGTCTAAGTAAACAATATGCGCAAAGTACAGTTAGCAATTTTGTAGATTATTAGATTAAATACATAAATTTTGATTGAAATAAGAACGAGGTCTGTTAAAAACAGAGAGAACCAGTCTATTAATTTACATGTGCCCCATACAAACTTATTTCTAGATAGAGTCACTGTGTCCATAAACTACCTTTAATATGTTTGGTCCAAAAATGTTTTACTGCAACGTTTGTTATCTAGCAAAATTTTATTGGAATAGGTTTAAATTTGACAGTAGCTCCCACACAAATACAAATCCCGAAAATAACTTTTACCCAGCTAGCATTTTCTATTATAATCGAATCTTTAAGGAATCCGCTTTACGTGCAAAATAACCGCATATTAGCTCATTTCTCTATCATAAATGATACGATCGTTGAATCCCCTCAAAGAATGGCTTGGTATAGAATTTTTTAAACCTTTTTGAGCGTATTAATAATTCATATTTGAAGCCTTTTTCAATCGTTCTATTGAAAAATTGGTTTTTAATCACTGAAAGTGATCTAAAAGGATTCATTTAGGTGGCTTTTACAGAAATTGATCACCTAGCTGCAATTTGTTGGCGACGATAACTTTTATAATAGCTAATTTTTCATGCCAAAATGATGTGGTAGTAGGTCCAGGTTTGACCATAGATTCCATAAAAACCGTAAGATCACCTTGACATAAAAAGACTCTTACATGAATATTTACCTCATAACGTTCTTATAATATTTCTTATAATTTTTGCCGAGTACACGATTTCTTATAGGTCCCAAATAGGGTCTCAAAAATATGCCTGTATAAACTGTGGTATGAAGTATCAAAATGTCAGGATTGACTGACTGTACTTCTTTACTTGTTAAAAAAAATAAATTTTACACACATACGAAAATATTTGTTTATATGTAAATTTATTTTCCAAAGTTTTTAATATTATTTTCAGATTTATAAACTAACACATTGCATTTGTGTGTGTTTGGAAATTTATTATTGAAATTATTTGAGAATGTGTACGTGTTTGTAGAAGTGCTCAAAAGTAAATGTATTTGGGTATCTATTAATGTGAGTGTATTTAATTATGCATTTCCGATTTATATTTTAAATAAATTAAACAATGAAAAATGTTTTCATTATTATAATTTTTCTTTTCGTATATTTGTTTTAATTAAGTGCAAGTAGAATACGAGAACAAATGTGAATTATATTGTTTTTGTTTTTAGTGACCCCATCTTTGACTGAAGTACAATAAACTAGAACTCATAAATCAAAGGCAAAACAGAGAAAATAAGTACATACGCATGTTAAATGTGGGTTGGATTTAGCATTACTTCAAAAAGCTCGAAATAAATTTTATGAGATCTTTCTAAAAAGGTTTAATATATTATTTTTTAATTAAAATCAAACAAAAACAAGTTAGAGTGCTATATTCGGCTGTGCCGAATCTTTGATACCCTCCACCAACTGTTCGAATATTTAAGGAATGAT
The DNA here is from genome assembly GCA_963931875.1 of Pollenia griseotomentosa. NCBI lineage: Eukaryota > Metazoa > Arthropoda > Insecta > Diptera > Polleniidae > Pollenia > Pollenia griseotomentosa. The sequence continues at coordinate 51,091,738 of OZ007560.1, read as the reverse complement.
ATCTATATGATACCTACTTAGTATTAATTTATCATCAGCATTAAAATTGGTTGCGCTTTATACATATATTAAATTGTTGACCGACAATCCTGATTAAAATATCATGATTCGTAACAATAAATTTCAACACAGTGTTTAAATTAGTTTTAGCGAAGGCTGCTAAAAATTCGGACCTTAAAACAAAATTGCATGACATTTTTTCTGGCCATATGAAGCTAAGTTGGAAGAAATTTTAGCGTAATATTTATATCTGCTACGGTTAGGCTTTATATGGGGCCTATGGTAAACTATGGACCGATTATCACGAAATTTGTTAGTGTGCTTTCTAGTTATATAAAGCTGTGAAGTATTGAATTTTATTCTGATAGCATTATTAGTTACGGTTTTAGGCGTACTAAACTGTTTTCCTAAGGTAAATTATGGATCGATCTTCACAGTGTAATATCTAGTCCTATAAAACTGTAACGTACCAATTTATATTATGATAGCATTATTAGTTACGGTTTTAGGCGTACTAAACTGTTTTCCGGTAGTAGTGTTTATATGAGGCCTAGTGTAAATTATGGACGGATCGTCATGAAATTTGACAGCGTGATTTCCAGTCGAAAAAAACGAATTTTTGCAAAATCTTATATTATTCTGTGCCTTGTTCCACCATTTATGTTCGTTTTTGTAACAAAATTATTAATTTTTTAAGGTGGTGGTTCCACATTTTGATACATAGCTGAACCGATTTTGCTGGATTTCAATCTCAAGCTGCTTAGGATAACTAAAAGCAATTTGACACCAAGTTTTTTAATTTCTTTTGAGTTTTTCGAAAGTGAGCGTATTTTCAACAGACGGACAGGAGGACAGACGGACATTGCTAAATCGATTTAGAATTACTCAAGGAGCCAGAATATATATGCTTTATGGGGTCTAAGATGAATAATAAAAGATTTTTACACGGAATGACAAACTAAGTATACCCTCTTCACAACTTATTGTGGTGGAGGGTATACAAATTTAAAAATAAAATAATAATGAATTTTCAGAGCAATTTTTAATTAAAACATTAAGAGCAAGCAAAATTTATATAATAATATAATTTATAATAATTTATATATAACATTTCGAGAAAACCTTGACGTAGGGTTTTTGAATTCCCTAAGTCATTCCGAAGGATTATTTGTAAAAGGACTTAAAAAAATTTATTTTAAAAATATATTCGTTACGCATGCAAAAACTGTGGACAAAAGGAAAATTTCAAAAGAGACAAAATTTTTTAGTTTTTGAAATAAAATTTCGTTATATTAATATTACACATATTATTAACTTTAACTTCTAAATATAAATAAATAATGGCATGGAATTAAAATTAGGCACAAATAACTTTTATAACCTTGTCTATTTTTCGAAAAGGCGGGATGAGTTTAAAAAACATTAAATAAACACAGGATTTTATTAAGTTTTGCGGGATATATAAGACAAAATAAAACATGAACATGGGTGTTCAAATCAGAATGCATTTCGTGCACTAAGTGATTTTTTTTAGTCAGCAAATTCAGCCAGTGTCTACAAGAATGTGCGCAAATTTCAGCAAACTGGGTCTGTAGGAAATGTAAAAACACCTGTTTACTGCGGCTTGTGAGCAGGCGGCGTCATTAGGCCGAGTTTTTACGATAATGAGGTCGGCCGAGTAGTTAATGTGAATGGTATTCGATGACAACGAACTTCTTGTGGCCGGAAATTTAGGATATGAACCTGAACGATATGTGAATGAAAAAGAATGGTGCCACTTGCCGCACAGCCAACGAAACAATGGCTCTTTTGCCTGATAAATTAAATGGCCGTGTTATCACACGTCGTGGCGATGTTAATTGGCCGCCACGATAATGTGATTTGACACCGTTGGACTTCTTGCTTTGGGGATATTCAAAAAAAAAAAAAGGGTACGTCAATAAGCCAAGAACAATTCAATAGCTTTATTATGAGTTAATTCGGTACATTACCGACATCGAACCTCAATTATGTCTAAGGTTCATTGAAAATATGGACCATCGGATTGAAGTATGCCACCGAAGACGCGGCGAGCATATCTCATTTCACACATAATTGTCATAGATCCTTCTATCATAATGAAAAATATTAAGATAATTCTCTGAAAACTTGTTGGTATATTTACAATTAACATCGTGCGTTTTGGTTGGACCACCCTTTACTACACCTACAAAACTCCATGCCTTACCCAATAAAAACTTCGCCTACAAAATAGTGTGCTAAGTAATCAGAAAAAAGCAAAAATTTTACTTACAATTCAATTAAACTTTATCTTCCAAAAAATATAGATGTAAACAAGAGAAAATTAATACAAAATTTTGTAAACTTCTCAAAAACGCATTGCAGTATAAAGAATTTAATCAATACAGTGCGAAGTTAACCAAGACAATACACTTAGGCCCGTTTTCACGACTTAACGAAAGCTAAATGTCGGAAGTTATCGAACAGATAATGAGTTTCACATATTAAAAAAGTGAAGTGAACTAAAAGTGAAGGATAAGCTAAAACTTTTGTCTAAAGGTTTAGATTTGAGATTGCCATATTATATTCACATATTTTTTATATATGGCAACTCCAAGACTGCGGTATACGCCCATAGAGCGGGGCGGTTGAATAGTGACAATTGCAGATTTTGTGGGGTACCAGGGGAAAAGGAGACGGTAGAGCACCTGCTATGCTACTGTCCGGCACTCGTGCGCTCCAGGGCGAGTTGTCTGGGAGATCATTATCTCCAAGATCTAGGGGAAGTCTCTGGAATTGGGCTAATGAGACTCCTGGCATTCGTCAAGGGAGTGTGGGGTACTCTGGGTACCATCACATCTGACTGAACTTTCTTTTTACTAGCTTTCTTCTGCGGTTATCGTACAATGTGGTAACGCTAGGGACCTATTTGGTCTATGCGGGGTCTTTGTGACCGGCCACCCTAACCTAACCTAACCTAACTCCAAGTATACGTATATTTTGTAAATTAATAACAAACTCGTATTTTGCAAATAAAATTTACAAAATGTTAAATTCGCGTGTGCGCGGTATTTCATTAATATTTGCCATTATTAAAAAATATTTGTGCACACAAAAATTTAAAATGAGAAAAGTAAAAGTAAGTACGTAGTTGCCAGTTCGTATTTTTATTTTGGCAAAAAAAATCGGTAACATTTTTAAAAATGTTAAGTTTATTTTATACAGAAGTTGTCAAAACGAAAAATAGTTTAAGGTAACTTTATTCCTCACTAGTGCTAAAGGTACCATTAACTATTTCGATCTTTATAGGTAAGTCGTGAAAACGGGCCTTAAATGAATTATGCAATCCACTCAAAAGTTACTGATGCTAAATTAAAAAAAAATAAATCTTCTTTAGCCCTCAATTTTAAAAGTAATTCTGTCTCACAAATGTAATGTTCGGGCTATTCCTATCGCCAAAACAATGTTGTAATGTTGCAATCATCACTTACTGTTATTATAACCTTCACCACAGATGGAAGGGGTATATATAAGTTTGAAATTCCGTTTGTAATTTCTACAATTTTGATCTAAGACAATCCTGGTGATCTATACTCCTGGTTCTTATGAGTAGAGAATTTGATTTAAAGACTCCGCCTATTCATCTGTGCGTTTGTTCGTGTGTACCTATGTTGAAATGGGTCTTCCGAAGACCACAGAAATGATAAGGTACATATTTATGTCGCATATACTCTATTTAAGTTCGCTACTAAAATTTAGCATGATCAGTCCACAAATGTCTGAGATATGAGCAAAAAACCACGACTGCTCTTAATAAGTCCCTTGTCAATGCTGTTATTTTTATACCCTTCACCACAGGTGGTGAATAGGGTATATATAAATTTGTCATTCCGTATGTAGTTTCTATAATATTGATGTTAGACCCTATAAAGTATACATATTCTGGGTCCTTATGAGGAGCGAAGTTGTTTTAACGATGTCCGTCTGTCCGTCTGTCCCTTGAAATGGATTTTCCGAAGACCCCATATATGATGGGGAACAGGTTATTATACATTTATGTCACATATGTTCCGGAATTGTCTGCTATTGAAATTCAGCAAGATTGGTCCACAAATGGCTGCGATATGAGTAAAAACCACGACTGCCTCAAATTTTTTCTTTTAAAGGTCCAATTAGACGTGGCATTACCATACCAACACTGTATTACCAAAACGAGATAAACATACCTTACAAACCAATTCAATTTTGGTTTCTACGGTCATACAGTGGCTATGGTAATACAGTGATGGTAATGTGGTTTTTTGTTGTTTTTTTATACCCTTCACTACAAGTGGTAGTTTTATTTGTAATGTGTTTAATTTTACACATACACATTAATGCATGTACAGTAATTTTGACTTAGCTGCACAATCTCCTTTGCACGATTTTTTGTGCAGGTAAATCAAAAATGCAGCTATCTTAAATGCATTTACCTGCCTTAATGTGCAGGTACACAATTGTAGTTACCTGCACAAAAGTGCAGCTAAAGTAAAGTGTTTAATCTAAAAGTGGAATAAAAAATCTTTTTATTAATTCAGTTATTCCCGCTTAATTGAGTTTCTAAAAATGCACGACTTTTAACGCAATTAAACGGGAACTCAATGAATCGCCGACGCAATTAACACGAAAAACGCAAAAAAATGGCTAAGGTTTTTTAAAACAAAATTAAAAGCAGGTACGTCCAGCGTACAATCTTTCTTGCCGCAAAATATTTTTTTAACGTTTGTGGAGCGAAAACACATTAAGTAGACGGAAACAATTAACCGAAACATTTGCTTTTGTTTTTCGCAATGCGGTCTTATTTTGCGAAATAATTAAGCGGGTGACGCAATTCAACGGAACTCAACTAAACGCGTATTTATTTTTACATTGACGGTTACACTGAATGATTTCGTTCCATGATTTTTAGTGCAATAAAACGGGAAACTCAATTAAGAGGGGCTCAATTAACCGAAAACAACGTACATAAATTTATATTTTATTAAAATTTTATTTCATATAACAGATAATTTTATACATGTGTATGTATTTTTTATATAAAAGGAACATTAACAAAAACAATGAGAATTCACAAAGATCATACTAATTTCTGAAAAAAACCAATATAGTCGCGATTTATATTTTTATAAACAGCTTAAATTGGATATTTATGTGAAAAAGTGGTCACCATATTTTTTCATGTGTGCAGCTAACTTTGATGTTTTGTATGAAAATATTTTAAAGCTGCCCAAAAATATGAAAAATATGCAGGTATACAAAATGCACGTAAAAAAGGATTTTGAAGAATAATTCCAGAAAATATTTTTTTTTGGGCAGTTAAGTCAAAGTGCAGCTAACTTAAATTTTTTGTATGAAAATAATTTTAAAATGCCAAAAATTTTGGGCACTTATCTTAAATGTGCAGGTAAACGAAGTGCACTTAAAAAAGGAATTTGTATGGGATTTTAAAGAATAATGCCAAAAATGATCAATTTTGTGCAGTTAAGTCAAAAGTGCACGTAAACAAAAGGCAGTTAAGTCAAAACTACTGTATATGATATGCCGCTCAAATAAAGAAACAAACTCATAGACTCAATATATTTTAATTTAACGCTTTTTCAGTAAAAGCATTCGTAGCCGAGTTGTTAAGTTCTCTCTCTCTCCTGAGACTGATGATATTTGCCAGTTCGAATCCCAAAAATAATTTTTTTACATTTTTTTATTTAATTTTTTTATGTTCTAAAAAACGATTTTAAGATTATAAAACGAATTTCAAACATCAACTTTGGCAAAAGAGGAAACGGGCTTAGGGTACATATATACATTTTTTGTTTTTTTATATTCTTCGGCATTGCGAAATGAAAAGTTGGCGCGGCTCAATTTATATTTATTTATACCTATCTAAAGAACGTTATTTATTTATATAACTTTTTGTTCTTATCTCATCATGGTGAAGGGTATATAAGATTCGGCAGAGCCGAATATAGCACTCTTACCTGTTTTCAAAGCCAAAGTTTCTAAGTAAGGTACAACCATTTTGGTTATCAATACACAACATCTGAGTGCCCCGGTAGACTAGCTGGTAGAGAGCCCGTCTATCACTGCCGGGGTTGCGGGTTCGATTCCCGCCAGAGACTCTGGTTTCTTTTCTGCAGACAAGCGTAGAGCTTCGCGGGATTAGCTTAGGGAATTAAATAAAAAAAAATATAAAAAAATCCGGCAAATCGTAGGCAGGATTGGATAAGTAGGCGTGGCACAATCAAGATCTATTTAAAACTAAAGAAAAGTAACAGAAAAACTGACCAAATTGGCTACACAGAGCTGGGTCATTAATACACAACCTGAGAAAAAAATGGGCGGGTTTGCAGTAGTTGAAGTGGCGCCCAAATAGCTTCGATGTCAATGCATGACATCTGCCAAAATGTGAGTTGGATTAGAGAAGTGGGCGTGCCACATAATACATTGCTTTTTATCTGGAGAACGGTAGGAGAAACATTGTCCAAATTTGGTGAAAAAAGTCCGTCAAATTGTAGCTGTTATCTAAAAAATTGGTGTGGAACCGCCCATACAAATGCAAAATGGATCAGTAACAGTAAAAGTTACAAAATTTAGTACAAAAATCTTCGATTCTACTAAAACACATTTAAATAAAAGTGGGCGGGATTGGAGAAAAGATAAATTTGTGTATATCTGGTAAAACTAGTACATACATATATACTAGTAGATATGTATTATATAACTTTGTGTTCTTATCGCACTATGGTGACAGATATATAAGATTCTATTCGTCTATTCGATTTGTGATCTGCCCAATAAAAACTTGCAGTAAAAGGGTTTACTGATCCAAATATCTGTGGCATTTTTACAAAACATCTTAAGTCAAATTTGAAAAGTGGAAAAAAATGTTGTTAATCATACGAAAAAAATTTTTTTTAAAAACTTTTTTGCTATCTTAACTCGACTTAAGATGTTTTGTCAAAATGCCACAGATATGATTTTGTACAAATTAAAAATGTTATTTAAAATAATTCATTTTCAAAAAAAAAGTTTTTTTTTTCAAAAGTTGTAATCAAGTAATGCGCATAGTGTGAAAATTTTTTCAATTTGATTTAACCTGTTGGCACAAAAACCCTAATACATACTAGCAGCTGTACATTTCATATATAATTTATAAACTGACAGTTGGTGCCTTTTTAAAAGAGACAAGTTGATTTATACACTGATTTAATCCAATTTAACGCTACGACGACACAATTAACTCACAAGAATATACAATTACATAAACTCATACTCATACATACAAAGAGCTACGAATAAAAGTCACATTGTTTAAGCCATATGAATTATTTTATAGCCATACGAATACAGGCATAAAATTTTATTTAACTAACACAAATAAATATATATAAATATATAAGTAATTTCCTATTATGAAACTTCTAATTGAATATGATGATGACACAATTGAAAGTATTTAGATAAATTCATGTATTTATAACTGCACAAACACACACAACCATAAGTTAGTTATTGTGCAAGTATTCGTGCTCAAAAGTACTTATTTCTTATTGTATTTATAACGAAATTATTTATTAAATTAAAGAATTCTTTCTTGCTTTTTCTGTTTATACAATTTAATTTACACTTATTCTCATGAGAAAGTTGCAGAAAAAATAAAAGTTTTCTATAGTTTAATAAAACTTTTGTCAGTTGATCATTTTAGATAATTGAATAAAATTAAACACACTGTTATAAAAGTTTCTCACAGCGACACCTTTTTGGAATTTTAAGCTTAAATTTTGTATTATTAATTAAAGTGCAATTCTTTGCAATTTAAATTGTTTTTTTGATAAAGCGAATGAATGCAGATTAGGTCTTTAAATAATGATAATTTTAGATTTTCTTTTCATATTATTTATAAAAGACGTAACATAAAGCAACCGATTTTAAAATACGGTTAATTGTAAATGACAGACACGCCGAGAAAAAATGTGGTTGAAGTATGGTTAAAAAAAACATATTAAAGTTTTCGTAATGACCATAAGCAAACAATTAATGTTTTTAACAAAACTTTTTTCGCGATTAATAATATTTTGTTTCAATTTAACAATAAAATGTTTTCCTTTCTGAAACTTAAAATATGGCTGAATTAGGCAATAATATTTAAAAAAACATTTTTTTGACATTTTTTTATCGCAAATTTGTGTCGAGCAACATGCTGCAAACATAAAATAAACATGTTGCTCTACACAAATTTGCGATAAAAAATGCTAAAACTAGGTACTGTCACTTATATATTTATTTTCCTGAAACAAAATTTATATTATTTCTATTATATGCAGCTTTATGAAAAAATAATTAAAGTAAAGGATTAAAAAAAATATTGTGTAATAAAAAGGTAAAACTTTGTGATTTTTAGCTCTGCACAAATTTGCGATAAAAAAGGTCAAAACTAGGTACGTTCAGTTTATCGGTACAGGAATTTGTCCATGGATTTTCATGAAATAAAAGTTATTTTACTTCTAATACATGCAGCTTTAAGCTTAAGTACTAAAACTGGTAAGTATTTGTTGATTTCAATTTTTTATGAATTTTTTGAATTCAGCTGCGCAAGCTGGAAATTATTTAAATGATGTCTTATTAAAGTGGAACAGTAGATGCAAGAAATGAAAAAAAAACTAAATAAAATTGTAGCTTGATTTATAACTGATAAACTTATAAAAGTAAATTTGACTTAATAAACAATTGTTAACCAAATTATGATTAATTTTCATTGAATTAATTGGTTAATTTGATCCATTTATGGTCATATTTAACCATAATATAGTTGCCTGCAAACATTAACATTCTTAAAATCCAATAATAGTTGCTTTTAGAATATGGTTACCTCCAACTAATACATTTTTTTAAGTTTTTGCAAAACTTTAAATAACACTTTTGCAATTAAATGTAATATAACACTGTGCAACAAAAATAAACCAGCCTCAATACTTGCAACGCGAAATTAAACTAGACTATTGGTATAGCTAAAGGGCTTTGGTATAAGTCAAAAAAAATATACTAAATGTACTTCTGAGCTAATATACTATTTCAGACGTCTTCCAAGACCAAAAAATCGTGCAATGTATGTACAACGGGATTTCGAAAAATTCAAAAATTTCAAGGCCCGGAATTTCGAAAACCCGTTGTACGTACATTGCACGATTTGTTTGGTCTTTGAAGGCCCCTAATGAAATTTTATGCAGAAAATATTCGTGGAACATTTTAACCCTCTAAAGTGCCGTTTTAGTATACTTTCGTGGGGAAGTTAAAAAAAGGACAAAAATGACCTTTCAAAATTAGTGTTTGAGGGTTAATATATTTTAAGAAAAGAATCGCCATACAATTCTACTGAAGACATCTGAAATAGTATTTTAGCTCAGAAGTACATTTAGTATAAAATTTTTTGACTTATACCAAACGCCTTTCCAAAAAATTAAAAAACTTTAGGGGCCGATAGTTCGTGAAAAAGAGCTAACTTTTCAAAACCCTTTGGCAGATTTGCTCTACGAATAGTCTAGTTTCATTACGCGTTGCAGGTATTGAGGCTGGCGGCGATGACCCGAATTTTGTTGCACTGTTTAATCGAAAAGTAAACGTAATTATCGTTCTAATGAGATATAAAAGATAAATACATTTCCCCAGCCCACAAGCGTGTCGGCCATTCGAACAGGAATTGAAGGTACAAAATTAACAAATTTAGAGAAATATTTGAATGAGAGCTAATTTTTATTTAAAATGGACCAGTATTTACGATTTTTTGTCTTTAAACACATAAAATTTACAATATCTAAGCACTATGCAGTTACAGGATACAAAGAATGCTGACGAATGCCGTAGCGGGCCAGAAAATTCATTACATTCTGCTGGTACTTAATAGTTGTATACATTTTTTGTACAATTTACTTCATTGTTAGCCAAAGGAAAGCTAAATTAAGCCTTGTAATAGAAATATACAAAAAGAAAAATTCTGATAGTATATAGAAAACAATACTGGAAAATATTAAAGGAATAAGACTATTAAAGTATGAAAGCTTTATAAATTGTAATTTGACAAGTGAGTGAGTGAAAAAATATATTGAAAACAACAATAAAAAAGGAAATTTGATAAACTCACTGTTTATTGTTGTTGTTTTTTGTTTAAGCTTTGATATGGTTACAAGTAAGACTGTTGCATTTAATTCTTATTCGCTTAACAGTTTTATATCTTTAGTTTTTCTAAAATCTTTGGATGAAGTTTCCTGACGATCTGGCCTAAGCAACCAGTGAAATGCGCATAGGAATAGCTTATCCCACACACAGAAAAAAATCAAGTTAAAAAAGTAGAAAACAAGGTTGATTTTAAATTTTTCGGTGGTGATTTTGCTTCATACGTTTTTCATGTTAATTCAACCTGATTTTACAATAACTTGCGAACAACATTTTTTTCTTTTAAAATAACTATAATTCATGTTAATTTAACATTGCAGTAAAGTTAGAGCAAAATGTCATTTATATTGAAATAACAATCCGAATCACGTTAAATGAAAGTTATTTCAAGTTGAAACAACGTGAATTTCATGAAGAATCAAATTTTAAAAGTGAGTAATATTAAATAAACGTGATTTAAGGTTTTTTTTTATTTAAAATTAATATGAAATAATGATAAATTTAAATAAGGGGCATACTTTTGCAGAAATTTACTATAATTCTCAATCAACATTTTTCCATGTTAATTTTACATTGGTATTTTTTTTCTGTGTGCATCAACAATAAATTTCAGTTTATCAATAGCATGAAATGGGAATTTTGCACATTTAAACGAAACCTTGTTAATAAATTTTTTGAATCCCAAGAAAACTTTGTGTTGAAAATTCTTATTTTATTTAAAATCAAAAACTTCCTATTTTTGTTTCACCCTTTACATTTCATTTTAAATTACATTGTATTAACAGCAGCTCTAAATAAATGTAGTTAATTTCTTACAATGTTAATTTAGTATGCTTAAAGATTGCTATATTTTTACATATATCGTAATTAATTTCTGTTACTCTCATTATCTCACTGAATTATTTTCGTTTATTCTTTTCCTTTTTTTCTTTAATCGTAACTCATATTGAAATTGAATATTATTAATAACTGTATGTATGTAATCCTACTTAAAACCAGGTTTTTTACTTATGCTAAGCTAGGCTTGAATTTAAAAGTAATTTTTTGTTCATGTAATTTTACTTGGTGATAGAACGTATACCGTACATCATCAGAATTTCTGCCTAGCTGCATAAAGAATTAGTTTAACAGCCTTGCTGCTTAATAAAGAACTGCTTATTTTAATATTCAAAAATTGGAGTTTGAATTAATCTCGTACATTAAAATTGGTGCCGAAACCCGGGAAAATACTTTATTTGTTAAAACTACTGCCATATCACAATTTGAGTTCTGGATTTGTTAGCCTTTATCGATGTGGTTCCTTGGATCATTATTGTGAGAATAAGTGACAAAACCAGCTTTACATTTATACGGCTTGTATTCGAAGTCAACTTAATAAAAGATTGGATTTATAATCGGAATTTCCACAGTAAACTGTATGTATAATTAACTTTTTATTATGGAGGACATTTCACCCATAATTGAAAGTCAACGTACGTTATTAACGAATTTAACTAAAACCAAAATTAGATTTGATGGTAAAAGTAGGGAGCAAAAAACACGCGGTTATGCTCAAAGCGTTTTAGACAGTATAGAGGGTGTGAACCAGCAGTTTACGGACGTACATTACGAGCTCGTTAATAATATTAGAGAAAAATCTATTAGGTCTGACGAGGTCCCATATTTCACTGAAGAAGTTTTTGAAGAATTTAAAGATAGTTTTCAAATGTTTAAGGGAAGGCTGCTGGATATAATAACTGAATCGCAGCAGCCTAACTCACCGGTTTTCCACTCGAGTACTTTTCATGCGTCATCATCCAGACAGAATACCACTATACCTGCTGAGGCACGATTGCCAAAAATCGATATACCTAATTTCTCAGGTGATTATTTATCATGGATCTCGTATAGAGATATGTTTGTGTCATTAGTACACAATATCATTATCAAAAATTCAAAAATATTATTTTCTTAAGGGCTCATGCTCTGGTTCTCCACTTGATATTGTTAATGAATATCCTGCTTCCGAAGATAACTACGAACTAGCATGGGATGCACTCCATAAACGATACCATAACCCTAGAAAAATTGTAAGCACACTGTTATCAAAACTTTTCTCAATACCCAATTCAAATGGTAGTGCCGAAAGCATACATAACATTTTGGATACCACACGTAATTGTTTAGCGTTGCTAAATACATTAGGAGTTACAAGGGAAACTTATGATGCGATTATAATACATTTAACGGTTAATCGTCTTGATATACAAACAAGAAAGGAGTGGGAACAATCCCTTAAAGCTTCAATTGAGATTCCAACATTAAATGAACTTTTTAGTTTTCTGGAAACTTCGTTCAGAACCCTTGAATGCCTTGCTGAGCCTTGTCATTCTATTGAACATGTAAGGTCTCAGCCAAAAACAAGAAATAATTTTCGAAGAAATATTCATTTATCAACATCCAACAGTGATGATAATTGTCCATGCTGTAATAAACGTCACTTTTTATACAAATGTTTTAAATTTATATCAATGCCCTCACAAGAGAGGTGTGAACTAATAAAAGCAAAAGGAATTTGTCATAATTGCCTGAACATTGGTCATTTTAGTCGTGATTGTAGTTCAAAATCTCGTTGTCAGAGATGTCATAAAAAACATCACACCACAGTTCATAATGAATTCAACACCTCAGAAACTAGACTTCAAACTTCGTTAAATACAACAGATACACCAGAAAGCTCCAGTATCATTGCAGTGCAATGCAGTACACTTGCTAAGCCTCAAGTCTTATTAGCTACGATGCGCGTTAACATTAAAACATATTTAGGTAACTTTTCTCTTAGAGCAATTTTAGATCATTGTGCCCAAGCATCACTTATTACTGAAAGTGCTGCACAAACTTTAAAATTACAGTACTTTAAAACATTTGCAGAAATTAATGGAGTAGGCAAAAATAAGGCGATTACGACTCGCAAATATGTAAATTTATTACTTCAATCAAGAATAGAGCCGAATTTTGAATTGAACTGTAGTGCACTTGTTGTACCATCTAAAGGGTGGTTAAATTGTAAGGGACGATGTTGAATGTGAACCACACCTAAACGCCAAGTTTTTTTCCGAATTTTATTCGACATTTTTCAATTTCAGACTAACTCAATTTGAATCATGGAAAGATACACAATCGAGCTACGCGTTAAAGTTATTCAGGCTTATTATGAAAATAGGAAATCAAATCAAAATGCATATCGTGCAATTTTCGAAGAAAATCATCTTCAGTGGATTCGTCAATAAGCAGAATTGCCGCATATGGGCGAATGATAATCCAAGAGTGATTGTCGAAAAACCAATGCACCCACAAAAAGTGACCGTTTTGTGCGGTTTATGGGCTGGCGGCATCATCGGGCCGAATTTTTTCCCAAATGAGGCCGGTCAGGCAGTTACTGTGAATGGTGTTCGCTATCGTGAGATGATAACGAACTTTTTATGGCTCGAATTGGAAGATATGGATGTGGACGATATGTGGTTTCAACAGGACGTTGCCACTTGCCACACAGCTAACGAAACAATGGCTCTTTTGCGCAACAAATTCAATAGCCGTGTTATCTTACGTAATGGCGATGTCAATTGGCCGCCAAGATCATGTGATTTGACACCGTTGGACTTTTTTCTTTGGGGTTATTTGAAAGAAAAGGTGTACGTCGATAAGCCAGCAACAATTCAAGAGCTAAAGGATGAGATAATTCGGCACATTAACGGCATAGAACCTCCATTATGCCTCAGGGTCATCGAAAATTTGGACCATCGGATGGAGGTGTGCCGCCGTGGTCGCGGCGCCCATTTGGCCGATATTTTGTTCCATACATAATTGAGTAGTATCAATATATCATAATAAAATAAAATTACAATAATTTCCTAAATAGTTTGTGTTTTATTCAAAATCAACATCGTGCCTTGAAATTTTAACCACCCTTTATAACAAATTATCAACCAGTACGTACTAAAGAATGTAGATTACCAAATCTTGACAACTATAAACTTGCTGACCCGGAGTTTTTAAATTATGGCGATATAGATTTATTACTGGGCGGCGATGTTTACGGTGATGTGATTTTACCCCAACAGAAGAAATTTGAGAAAAGCATTTTCTTACAATACACTCATTTTGGGTGGATCGTGTCTGGTCCCACTTCAGAATTTAATTTTAGTAACACAATCAATGTGAATATTTGCTCATTAGACGAACAGCTAAAGGCCTTCTGGATACAGGAAGAATTATTAGAAAAGAGATTATTGACAAAGGAAGAAGAACTTTGTGAAACCTTTTTTACAGCAACTACAACTCGTGACAAAGATGGTCGTTACACAGTTGCTTTACCTTTTAAGAATATAATTAAAGGCGAATTAATGCCGACCTTTAGCATGACGGATTATTGTGCACTGTCAAGACTAAAACATATAGAATCCAAATGCAAACGAGATAATGTTTTTAGCAAAGCTTACTACAACTTTATGACTGAGTATGAAAACTTAAAACATATGAAAAGGATTGGTGTATACCCTAAAAACTTAGAAAAAAATTGTTATTTTCTACCCCACCATGGTGTTTGGAGGGAAAGTAGTTCCACAACAAAATTATGAGTAGTTTTTGACGGTAGTGGAAAAAATCGTAATCAATCTTCATTAAATGATGAACTGGCAGCTGGACCAGCTTTGCAAAATGACTTACCTACTACTATTACACGTTGGAGGCGTTTTAAGGTGGGTTTTAGATCAGATTTGGAGAAAATGTTTCGCCAAATCAATGTTATAAATGACCATCAAAAATATCAGCAAATATTATGGCGTGATAATACTAATAATGACATAGCCATTTACAAATTAACAACAGTCACGTATGGGACGACATGTGCTCCTTTTCTTTCTATACGAGTATTACACCAGTTAGCAAAAGATGAAAATAAAGAGTTCCCAAGAGCAAGTAAAGTCCTTATCTCAGATACGTACGTTGACGACATAATCTCTGGTGCTTATAATTATAATGAGGCAATTGAATTACAACAACAACTATGTAAAATGTTAAGCAAAGGTGGTTTTACACTTCGAAAGTGGATCTCGAATAGCAAAGAATTAATTAATTCTGTACCTATTGAGTTTAGAGAAAATAATAACATTTACGAAATAGATAAAAATGAAAGCGTAAAGGCCCTAGGCCTAGAGTGGGACGTAGTTTCAGATTCATTTTCTGTTAAAATAAATTTCGTTAACAACAGACAAGTATTAAAAAGAACTATACTTTCTGACGCCTCAAAACTGTACGATCCATTAGGATGGCTGTCACCATCAACAATTAAAGCAAAAATAATGTTTCAGAGGCTTTGGTTGTTGGGAGTAGACTGGAATGATACACTGCCTCAACCTTTAGTAACGGAATGGTTAGAATATATGAAAAACTTAAGAGATCTTGAAATGATAACGATACCAAGATGGATCGGATTAAGTAAAACTGCTACACTTGAATTACATGGGTTTAGCGACTCTTCTATGGCGGCGTTTGCTGCAGTGGTTTACGCTAAAGTAACTGATGATTGTGGAAATTCTGTGGTTCATCTTCTGCAATCTAAAACTAAAGTTAGCCCTCTAAAAAGGTTATCAATACCAAGGCTGGAACTATGTGGGGCAACACTTTTAGTAAAATTAGTCAATAAAATACAACCAATATTCGATCATAAAGTTGAAAATGTCACTTACTGGACTGATAACACCACAGTGCTAAGCTGGATCCGAAGCCAATCTTCAAAATGGACAGTATACGTTGGCAACAGAGTGGCTGAAATTCAGCGATTTTCAAATGCTCATCAGTGGAAATATATAGCATCTGGCGAAAATCCCGCAGATTGTGCTTCTAGAGGCATTCCCGCAAAAGAACTAGTAAATCACGAAATATGGTGGACCGGACCTAAATGGCTACAGCAGCATATCATGTACTGGCCAAAGCAACCCTTGTTAAATTTCGACACAGATGAGGAAATGTCTAAATCTTACCTATCAATAAATACTATGACTGATAAAACTGGAGACAATCAATATTCTTACATGTTTCAACTATTTTCATCCTTAGAAAAACTAATTCGAATAACAGCTTACATCCTTAGATACCGTAATAATGTTTTAATACAGAAACAACGCAAGCAAAGTAAAGCAAAAAATATATGTAAGATGACTGGTTTTCTCACAAGCAACGAACTTAGGGATTCGCTTCAAAACCTTATAATTATATCCCAAATTGTCGATTTCAATGACGAAATAAAAGAATTACATAAATACGGAAAACTATCGGTTAACAATCATCTAGCACGATTATGCCCATTTATTGATTCTAGTAATATATTAAGAGTAGGTGGGCGACTACAAAACTCTACTTTAGCCTACTCGTCAAAACATCCTATTTTACTTAAAAAACAGAATCCTTTGTCTACCCTTATATTTTCAGATGCACATATAAAAACTTTACACGGATCTCTTCTACAGATGCAATCTTATGTTGCGAGAAAGTATTGGATAATTTATGGCCGAAACATAGCAAAACAAGTCTTGCGGTGTTGCATCAAATGTTTTAAATACAACGCAAAAGCATCCCAGCAAATGATGGGTAACCTACCAAGTGTACGTTTAACGCCTACGCGTCCCTTCAAACATAGTGGCGTTGACTACGCGGGGCCGATAGCTTTAAAACAGTCAACTGCTAGAAATTCAATAACGACTAAAGGCTACATATGTCTATTCATTTGTATGGTAACTAAAGCTTTACATTTAGAAGCTGTTACAAGCCTCTCAACCAAATCATTTATGGCAGCTTTTAAAAGATTTATTTCACGTCGTGGAATGTGTACAGATTTGTATTCCGATTGCGGTACGAATTTCATTGGGGCAAGTAAAGAGCTACAAATACTTTATAACCGTAACAGATCATCGTTGCCTGAAGAACTCTTGGGAAGATTAGCCTCTGACGGAACGCAATGGCATTTTATACCACCAGCTACTCCAAATTTTGGCGGCCTTTGGGAGGCTGGAGTAAAGTCGACCAAATACCATCTTAAGCGTTTATTAGACACCAAAGTGGTAACTTATGAAGAACTAAGTACCCTTCTAGCACAAATTGAAGGTTGCCTGAACTCTAGACCATTATGTCCGTTAAGTAACGACCCATCAGATGTAAACGCATTGACACCATCACATTTTCTTATAGGAGAAGCCACAAACTGTTTGCCAGAAGAAGACTTAATGAACTTTAGGATTGACCGATTGACGAGATGGAAGGCAATTGAAAATTTAAAGCAACAATTTTGGCATCGATGGAGAAACGAGTGGTTATGTCGGTTACAATCTAGACCCAAATGGTTAAAGCCAACAAAAAATGCAAAACCTGGTGACCTGGTGCTCATCTTTGATGAACGTTGTCCACCTGGAATGTGGCCACTAGCACGAATTAAAGAAGTACACCCTGGTACAGATGGTATTGTTCGAGTTGTAACACTACGGTCTCGTGATAAGATTTTTAAACGACCAGTAGCAAAGATTGCATTTCTACCTTCCGATGAAGACTTTGAAAAACTACACCAGCAGTAATAAAGAACAGTTGTTCTTGGTGGCGGAAAATGTTGAAAATTCTTATTTTATTTAAAATCAAAAACTTCCTATTTTTGTTTCACCCTTTACATTTCATTTTAAATTACATTGTATTAACAGCAGCTCTAAATAAATGTAGTTAATTTCTTACAATGTTAATTTAGTATGCTTAAAGATTGCTATATTTTTACATATATCGTAATTAATTTCTGTTACTCTCATTATCTCACTGAATTATTTTCGTTTATTCTTTTCCTTTTTTTCTTTAATCGTAACTCATATTGAAATTGAATATTATTAATAACTGTATGTATGTAATCCTTCTTAAAAACAGGTTTTTTACTTATGCTAAGCTAGGCTTGAATTTAAAAGTAATTTTTTGTTCATGTAATTTTACTTGGTGATAGAACGTATACCGTACAACATCAGAATTTCTGCCTAGCTGCATAAAGAATTAGTTTAACAGCCTTGCTGCTTAATAAAGAACTGCTTATTTTAATATTCAAAAATTGGAGTTTGAATTAATCTCGTACACTTTGAAAATTTGTTTTTGTTTTCAATATAATTCCTCACTCACACAATTGTTTTAATTTTGTAAAAACAGGCAGTTAGAAAACACATTCGAGTTAATATGAACATTTAAGATTCGCCGAGTTATAGAATTTCCAATGATTATCTTGTTGCATAACAAAATCAATACACCCTAATAGTATTGGCTGGTGTCGTGATGAATTTAATGTCTTAAAATTGGTCGTTGGGGACTTATTATGTACCACAGCTTAAGCAATTTATTAGCCCTTCCTGAGAAAATTACTGACGGAACTCTCATTCAAATTCCAGCACTGAAAAAAAGTTAAAAAGTATAAGTACAAATCATAAAATTAAATTTCAATATTTAAAATATTTTTTTTTTTATAAAACTTAGAAAGTTTCCACAAGATCTTGAGATAATAAATTTTTTTTAATTCATTGATTTAATCTTATTGAAAAACTTAAAAGCTCTTTAAATTTAATAACATTTTTGACTACCGACCAACGCTCCACCCACCAATTTCTTGAAATGAAGACAATTACGGATGAATTAATTATTCATTTCCCAAATTTTGCAGCCGTAATACTTGATATTATTTTTATAATCTCCGCTTCTAGTGGAGACTGAGGGTATACTAATGGTGTTTTCGTTTCTACATGAAAATACCACCCTGTTAGGTGCATGTATAAAACTTCTGTGCAACCCTGTAATAATTCAATTTGTTATTTGATGGGAACAAGACAAAAGTTATGAAAAAGTGGACTGCCCTGTTTTTAAAAGCTGACAAAAAAATTTGTCCTTCAAAATATAAAAATGACTGAGGTAATATTCATAATTTTAATTTTTGGTCTTAAAATGCTTAAACATTTTCTTTAGTTAGTTTTTCATAAAATATGTTATAGGCCATTTACATTACAACGAAATCTAGTAGATTTCATTTGAAATCTTTCTCAAAATCTAGTGAGTTTACATTATACCGTTTTGACATTAGCGAGATTTTGTTTTTATTAGTTGTGAACCGTCTGATATCAATAATTGCATTAACCGGATCAATAATGACCTAGATAGTGTTAAAGAATGGGCTTCAGCCAATGGACTCTCCATAAATGCAAGGAAATCAAAAGCTACGATAATTGGAAAAACCGAATCGTTGCCAACTATTTTACCACCAATTCTGATCGGAGAATCTATAATCACAATAGATGAAACTGCCAAAAATTTAGGTGTAATATTCAATAGGAAACTAGACTGGTCTAATCACATAAATGTTATATGTGGTAAAACATATGCGATGTTAAGAAACCTTTGGATGTCGCAACATTATACACCTTTTGATATTCAAATGTTAGTAGCTAAAACATATTTATTGCCAACGCTCTTGTACGGTTGTGAACTATTCGCTAACTGTGATACATTAAGTATGAAAAGGCTTAATGTAACGTACAATAATATTGACAGATATGTTTTGGCCGCAGTAGGCGAAGCAGAATCTCACAGTACTCTAGACAAATATGTAATATACCATTTGATAGCCTGTTAAAGCTTCGAACATTATTATTTTTTCATAAGGTGATTTACGCCAAACAGCCTAAATACCTAACTATACAATAGAATAATCTTCTCAAGGTCTGACCGAGGAAACAAAGTAAATACCTTTCGCATTAGAAAAGATATATCGAAAAGACATTTTTTCTACACTGCTATCAATCTTTGGCGCCAACTTCCCTCTAATATTCAAATCATTAGCAATGCAAAGCATTTCAAAATTGCAATATTTTAGGATAACAACATTTATATAGCTTTTACATACATAATGTTTTAACTTTTATTTATTTAATTTAAAAATCATAATTTTTTAATATCATTTAATATTTTTCAATTCTATCTAATTTAAATTTCTTTTATTTCTTAAAATTAGTATTAAGTGATTTTATTTTTTTACCAACAAAAATCATATTGTGCCACTATCTCCCCTGTACTATTAGATAAGACTAGTTCTTGTTGTACTGTATTGATTAAATAAATAATACAAATAAATAAATAAATAACAAATCAATGACTAAAATATTTTTGTGTAACACATACAAACACAAAAAGAAATAGACATTAAAAAATTTGCATTATCTTAAGTTTATAATCAACATCACTTTTTTACCAATTATTTGTCCTTTTTTTATTTTTTACAAATTCTCATTTTTTTTTTTATTTTTTTCAACAGTTTTTGTTTTGTTTTTAATTAAAAGTCATATTTTTGTTATGCAGGGAAGTATTTTTTAGTGCTATATGGAAAAAACCATAGTTGCAAAACTAAGTACTACTAGATTTTGAGTAGATTTCGTCGAAGTCTAGTCACAAAGTAGATTTTGTTTTGTATGGGAAATCTAGTCAAAAGCCACTAGATTTGGCTCGAAATCTCGTAAGTACTAGATTTCGTTGTAGTGTAAATTGGCTATAAACCAAAAATACCTTTGCCGAAGTTTTTAAGTTTTTAAGATTTGACCGAATCCACTTATATTTTATATCACTGATAACTTACCATTAACATTGTAATGTTTTCTTCTGTTTTTTATTATAAAATAATAGAAAAAATTACTATTTAATTTTAAAATTTTTACTGTCCTGATTAGGGGCGGATTTTTCCCGTTTGTCCGTTTATCGGTCTGTTTAAAACACGCTCACTTCCGAAAAACTCAACAGAAGGGAAATATGTTGGTTGGATTGAATGTCAGCAGAATCGGCTTAGTACAAAACAAGTTGTGAAAAAACCACCTTAAACAATTTGATATTTATGTAAGAAAAAACTTACATAAATGGTGACGGAATAAACCAATTGTCATTTAATTTTGCACAAATTCGTATCATATTACTATAACTCATCTAACCAAATTTCGTGAAGATCGGTCTATTCTTTACTATAGGCCCCAATACCACTTTCGGTAAACACGTCTGTTCACCAAAAGCACCTCCTGACATATTCTTACTATCGGAGGAGGGTATTGAGGATTCGACATCGTCGAATATAGCACACTCAAAAGAAAAATCAATTTATCCGCACTCAAATCAATCCGAAGAGATATTAAAAGTACGGAAAGTACGGATATTTTTGAATCAAGTACAGAAAGATTGATTCAAGCACGGATTTTCAATCGCAAAATACCTAAATTATCCATTTTCAATCCCGATTTCGTACTTGTAATAATCCGAAAATGAGATTCATTTAAATAAAACTAAGATCGAATCAATCTCAAAATGCGCTTGATTCAAGAATTATAGTATTTTTTTTAATACGAATTCGTACCACTGTTGGGATCTGATAATTCTTAAATTGTACCGTCTCAATGACGAAATTGTACCAAATTGACATAAATTGTACCCAAATTTCGCTAAAAAATAAAAAAGCATACATAGTAAGAATTCATAACAATTTTTTATTTAATAAAAACAAAAACAAAATAAGTAAGAAACTATCTATAGTCCGTCAAGCCCGAGCAATTGATACTCTATACTACAGTATATAAAGACAAATTTTCGAGAGTGAGACCCATGGGCATTCATGGACCCGTCAGAACAAAATTATGTGATGGAGTTAAGATTTATGTAAAAGTTTTTGTGTCGACTATTGTTATCTTCATCTATATGAGATTTGTTTCTCTTTATAGACACAAACACTTTTCCGGAAAGAAGTTTGTATGGGGACACGTGAAATTATAGACAGATGCTCACCATTTTTAGTAGGCTTTGTCCTTATGAATTGAATCCTACACCCAGAGAAAAAACATGTTTAAATATGGTCACCTACAACAAATCTATTTTTAAAGAAAATTTTAAACATATTATGATTCATTTAACAATATTATTGTCACAGACAACCATATTATGGTTGAATTAAACCTCCATCAAGAAGCCATAACCATATTATGGTTGCCTCCGAACATGATATGGTTAAAAGTAACTAAAACATGTTTAATTTTTATAATAGCATGGTTGGTTTTCAACCATAGCATGTTGCTCTTGGAAAAGAGGAAAATACTATTGTTATTTTTAAAACAAATTATTGTAATTTTTAACCATTACATGTTTAGAGGCAACCATAATAAGGTTGTGGCTTCATGATAAAGGACTAATTCAACTATAATGTGGTTGTGGGTGACAATAATATGGTTATATTAAACATAATATGTTTAAAATTTTCTTTAATAATAGTTTTGTTGGAGGTGACCATATTAAAACATATTTATATCAAACTAACCCATGCGAAATAAGTCGACATCACACTTGCAACAAACTTGTTTTTAAATTTATACAAAAGCCTTGACTAGCTTTTTGCTTTAAATTTTGTATATTTGTAAGATTGCTCTGAAGATGTATACCCAGATATTTAATTGAACAGCTTTCAAAACTTTCTTTTCCATTCATAAGTATACTAAAGACGTTAGTCGGACTGTGTGGTTTAAATCTGACTAAACGTGTTTAATTTTCGTTTAAAAACAGTTTATTGATTCTCACAAACTCAGAAATCTTTGTTATATTTCGTTAAACATAGTCTTTAGCAACTGTTTCATATTTGTAAGGGTATAAAAAACAAATGTCATTTGCATATACAAAAAGTTTTCCAAAAGTATCTATATTTTTTATGTCATTTAAGTATATAGAGAATAAGAGTGGATCCAATACACTGCCTTGGGATACACCATATTCTACATCACCAAATGCACTTTTATGTGAATTAATTTGGACGTACTGTTTCCGATTAGTAAAATAACTTTCTTATGGAAGCATCTCTTTCCCACAAATCCCATAGTACCGCAATTTCTTTATCATAGTTTCAAGATCTATTAAATCAAATGCTTTGAATAAATCAAAGAAAACACCGAGAATACCTTCGTCTAATCCTTTGCAAATGCAATTGACAACATTTACAACCGCTTCTTCTGTGCCACATCCGGTTCTAAATCAATACTGAAAATCATTGATTAAATTATTATTTTTTATATACATTGAAATCTGCTGGTATAAAACTCTTTCCAACATATTACACAGGTCAGCAGCAAAAAAGGGCTTAAATAACCACTATATAGATTTGATCCGGTGACTAACTGCAAAAATCATCATTATTTAAAATTATATGGTCAGGTTTTTTTTTAAACAATTTTTTTTTTCTAAAAATTTAGATTTTGAACATCTTATCCTAACTTTGGAACGACGTACCCGATTTTGTAATGCAATCCGTCAAAACATTTTAAATTACGCCAGATTTAAGTTTCTCTAATATAATTTTTAGTTTGCCATTATTTTTATTGAGTTATTGAGGCCAAAGTGGCAAAAAAATATTTTTTTTTGTTTTTTTTATAAAATTTTGAAATGCAAAAAATTCAAAATTGAAATCCACAAATACTTAACAGGTTTAGTACTTTAGCTCAAAGCTGCATGTATTAGAAGTAAAATAGCTTTTATTTCATGAAAATTCATGGACAAGTTCCTGTTTTATTCCCGATAAACTTAAAGTACCTAGTTTTGACCTTTTTTATCGCAAATTTATGTAGAGCTAAAAGTCACAAAATTTTACCTTTTATTACACAATATTTTTTTTAATCCTTTACTTTAATTATTTTTTTAAAGCTGCATATAATAGAAATAAAATAAATTTTGTTTCATGAAAATCCATGGATAAATTCGTTTTTTCCCGGTAAAGTAAAAGTACTTAGTTTTAACATTTTTTATCGTAAATTTGTGTAGAGCAACATGTTTATTTTATGTATACAACATGTTGCTCGACACAAATTTGGCAATATATTATCGTGGCCACCACTTTTATTTGATTTCATATTATTTAAAAGTAAACTGATCCCATCTTGTGCTGTATTGCGAAAGAACCATCTATCATTGTACTGAATTAATGTTCTTAATGTATTGCAATTTTATTTCCAGTTTTATCTTCTAAATGCATATTTGTAGATCTATTTTTGCCTTAGGTTTCGTTTAAAAATTTCCAAAATTGTTTTGGATCGTGTTGAATTAAGTTTATTTTTTTGTGTAAAAATTATTCATTCAATCTTTGGAAGCTTTCTTAATAATTTTGTTAATTTTTTTTTAAGATTTTCATTTATTTCCAGATTTTCCCTATTTGTTCTTCACCTTTTTAACAGACTTTGTTGGTTTTTTTTCAAATTATATAGATTTATATTTATCCATGGTGCTATTTCTTTTTTTAATACCTTATTTCGTCTCTCTTCATACGTTGAGTTTTCCAAAGCATAATTTACATACGATATTAACAGCCAGGCCCACGATGTCACACGTTAACGTTCGCATAAAAAATTACATTTAAAACAAAAACAAATTTTAGAGATTGTTTTTCTTTTAAATGTAATTTTCCATGCGAACGTTAACGTGTGACATCGTGGGCCTGGCTGTAAGTTTTCTGTATCGACTACTGGGTCCCCAGTTTGACTCATTGCCGGCAAATTGTTGCTTATCAATGAATATAAACGATTGTTATCTTGAAAAATAGTAATTTATTGACCTTCACCTTTGCTCTAACAATGAAAAATGTTGCTGTAAAGATGATCAATTGATGTTCCACTAACTGGGCGTGTAAGCATTGTATGACAATTTACGAAGCTGTAGCCGGTGATCACAATTAGCAATTCTTCTGATGAGTTCCCATGTAAAACCTCAATATTTGAATCACCAGCAAAAATACACGGGTATCGACCATAAGAATTTAAAAACTTTCCAAGGATAACACATTATTTTGTAGGCGAAGTTTTTACTGGGTTAATTAAAAATTATATAAATATTTTTAAACAGTTGCTGTTTTTATTCTAAAACGATTATAATAGAATATTGAACTAACGTTTTTTTCCATTTTAAAACACCAACAGGGCAGCTTAAAAGTGCAGGGAACAATGACCCCGGCAAAATGACATCAATTTGTTGAAGCTAAAATATTAAACATTTAATTGTTTTTATCATATACAAACTTTAAACATGTTAAATTCAAATGATGCAAATATGAGATTCTTAAATTATCTACCTTATTTTTTTATATGAAACACATGCAAAATTCAAAAATGTTTAGTTTAAAGAAAGAAAAAATAAAGAAATCCGCAAGGCTACCTTAATGTGTTTATCATAAAATGTTTCAACGCCACTACAGAGCAGAAAAAATATGTTTCGTTACGTTTTATTACAAAATGAAATATATTTTGAATATAAAACCGACTATTATACTTATAAACGTAATGAATAAAAAAACAAAGAAAAAGGAGAAGCCAAAGCAACACATTACATCCTCTTTTTAATTTATTTTTTCTTAAATGACAATGTGCTTTAAAACGAAGGTCGGTAAAAATAAATTGAAAATATCATAACTTTCTGTTTGGGTTTTCTTTTTGTTTAAGGAAAAAAAAAGAAAAAAATAATACATTAAATAAAAATATACCACATACACAAGTGTTTCCTGTTCATTCTTACAAAATTTTAAGTTATTTTATTTTTTGTACCCTACACTCGTTAGCATGGGTTTGTATTGGTGATAATAAAATCTAGAAAAAATTGCTATATGGTTATAAAATATTCATTATGTTAGAACAATTTCAAACCTCCACTATTCCTGAAAATCACTTTAACCCATGCAAAAAATCTATATATTTCTATAATCAACACGCAGAGAAAAACATGGTTGGGCATGGTTACGGCAATTACACTATATTTATTGTAACAATATATTGTTGTAGTACACAAAAAATTATAATTTTTATTTATGGCCAATTTCACTAATTCTTTTTAAATATCAATTAATATTTTAATATAGTTTTATTTTTATTTGACATTAAAAACAAATTTTAAATTAAAATTGGTGAAATTGGCCATTAATAGCAGTTACTGTAAAAATTTCAATGTTTATCGGAATTATAAATTTAAGTATGGTTAACTGAAAAATAATCATTTTTCTAATCAACTAAATAATGATAAATTCTGAGTCACACCCTAACGTCAAGTTTTTTGCCAAACTTTATTTGACATTTTTCTGTTTCAGTGTCAGACAAAAAAAAGAATGGTGACTTTATAAAGAAAATCATCTTCAGCGGCGAGGCACACTTTCACCTCAGTTGATTCGTTAACAAGCAGAATTGTCGCATTTGGGCAAATGAGAATCCACGAGTGATTATTGAAAAGTCGATGCATCCACAAAGTGTGACTATTTGCTGCGGCTTATGAGCTGGCCGCGTCATCGGGCCGTACTTCTCTGAAATTGAGGTCGGCCAAGCAGTTACCGTGAATGGTGTTCGCTATCTCGAGATGGTAACGGACTTCTTTTGGCCAGAAGAGGATATGTACCTGGACGATATGTGGCTCCAACAGGATGGTGCCATCACGTGAGTAATCAAACAATTTAAAAAACAACATCCATTACAAATAAAAACAAAATTACCAGCTTAAAGAAATAACAAAAAAACAAACAAATTATTATTAAAACATTAAAAAAATTTTTTAAGTGTCAAAAAATAAATGTAAAAAAAATTTTATTTACTTTTATTGTTCTGAAAGTGGTGTAAAAATATGTGAAATATTGGGGCACAAATGTTGACCGTTTTTCGTAAGTTGTATGTTATTTTAAGAGAAAAGGAAAGAAAATTCTATAAAATCTATATATATAACAATAAGTTGTCCTATGTTAGTGATTTTATAGCGCGAGAACCACTCAACCGATTTTCAAACTAGTACATGCGTTGGAAAGGTCTACTTTCACTTATGGTTTAAAAACAAAACTCCCAATAGGTGGCGCTGTTGTGGTGATATTTAAATTTTTTTTATTGATTCTCCAGTATATCATTTTTTATTTTTATTTAGAAAATCCCTAGCAGCGCCGGGACCAAACAGCTAGTAATTTGTATATAATTGTGACCTACGAGATTACAATGTGTAATAATCAGGGAAATCAGAAATATGCCTTTAAAACGCTTTTTATGCGCATGTAATATGCAATAAAAACTAAAAAAAATGCCCTGAAAATTGTTAAAAATATGCCGTAAAAAAATCAAAAATTGCCCATTTGAAGAAAAAATATTCATCAATTTATTAACAAAATTTAAAAAAAAACCTAAAAATATTTTCGCTTAAGCCCATGTTACGTTAAAAATCACATAAGAGATGTTTGCACCGAATATTATCTAGATATTAACATCCATATGGGTTTTTGTCTTAAAGGGATTTTAAGCCCTTATGACACTACATTTTTTATTCATTGAATTGATATAGAATTGATAGAAAGGAGCAGTAAATGTTAGAAAGAGCAAACTATAAAAAATGTAAACAAAGTTGTCAACTTTTTGTCTATGAGAAACAAAACAAGCAAATAGCGGTAAATCGCTGAGTTTGCCCATAAACCGCTGATTCAGCAACACTTTTAACATTTCAAGCTTGAAATGTCAATTTTAAGTTGAACAATTTTACATTTTTTTGATATAACTTCATTTTTTATCGATAACTTTAGTAACATTTTTGACAGTTTGCCATTTAACTTAACCCTTGTGGTAATACCCAACTTTATCCACATTGTTTAGCACTACAATGTATTAATAGTTCATATTTTTATGAAATTAAATAAAATTTTTATGCTTTTGAAAAGCGTATTAAATTATATTTATGTTAAAATGTGATTTTTTAACTTTGTTTTGCATAACGGCTAAAATTAAAAATTTTTTATACAGGACAGTATTTTTTTTAGTATAACAGTTGAACATTTTTGGCCATACATGATATGAAGATGAGACTTTCCCTTATTATAATAATAACGCTTTGAAAACTAAACTTAAGTAATTGTATGATACAGAATTTAGTTTATTGAATTTTTTGAGCTGTTCAAACGTGTTTGTGTTATCCCATATAATGTATTGTATTGTGTACCGGGGTACCGGGGTACCCGGGTGCGCATGTTGCGATGGGGAATATTTTTGAGTATTAAAGGAGCAAAAAAATTAATCTAGAAACTGAATTCGCTTTCTTTTAAGTTAAATAACGAAAATCCAGAAGCTAGTTTAAAAATTTTAATTATTAATACATTTTTTTCATGTTAATATACCTAGGTGGGTACCATGGTACTCGGGTATTAACACAAGGGTTAATAAAGCTTAGATCTTTGCACTTGGTAAATTTTTCTATTACAATTTATTTGTACTGTTTACCAAAACTTGAACAATGCATTACAAATGTAGTGGCATAAGGGCTTTAGGTACGGTCGCTAAATTGTTAATTAATGTTAACATTTAAAAGGAAAATAAAGCTATTTAAGAATGGGAGCTTTCGGCAAATATGAACCGATGCGAAAATATTTTTATATGCAGTAAAATATTGTTGCGGCGAATTTAATTTGAATACTAACATAATTAGAAGGTTTACGGACACAAAGAGTCTAATTTGGAAAGAAGTTTATATGGGAAATATGTTAAATTACAGACCAAATCTCACCATTTAAATAGACTTCGTTCGTAATTGATCAAATTATCTACAAAATTTGAACTTGTACTTTGCGCACAAGGTTAACATGGGCAGACAACAAGCCAGACTGTCAGATGGACACTCTAAAAAGTGATTCTGGTCTAGATTTCTATGTAATAACATTTATTTTTAATGACATCGCTTTGTCTTACAATTTTAGAGTAAAAATTAAATGTAGACACGTTGGGCATACAGATACATATTTAAAACAGAAAAGTCATCTGTTAACCAGAATTCCGAATAAACATAAAGAATGCTGCGTAAATGCTCGTTTAACTATGTTATGCACAAAAATGCTGCAAACGGTAAAATATGTAAAAATATGCACTAACAAATCGGTGGCAAAATATATAAAAGGCTCTAAAACGGAAAATATATTGCCTGTGCCCCTATTGACCGCACAGGGAAAAACATGCAATTGCATATTTATGGTTTCCCTGGTAACAATAATGTAATAATCGTAACAACGATGTTATGATAAGCTACGATTACAATATGATTACTGTAACCATAAATTAAATCATAATATGATTCTTTCAGACTATAATATGATGACTTTTACCCATAACATAGTCACTTTGTATCATAATATAATCACTCCTAAATTAATTATGATAAACACGATAAGAGTATGATTACAATTATTATAATTATAATACGAGTAGGATGTAGGAAGTAGGATTAAGGAAAAAATATTATGTTGTTATGTAACGAATATATTTGGTCGTAATATGATATTTTATGCTTCTAATAATAATGACTACAATCATGAATCTTATCATAATATGTTGCTCTTAGAATATGTTTACTACAACCATGTTTTTTCTTTGCATGTAAAAATATAAGTGCAGATACAAAATATCAGTTTGTAAGATTCAATTTCTCTAGCTTCTAAATTAGACCATTAATCCACTGCACTAACCGCCTTGAACGGTTATCCGGACTATATAAAGCAAGAAATAATAGATCCATGTAACTAAAATACAATTAAATCTTGTAATTGTTGGTTCTTCATATGAGGTTTGATATCAAACCACTTTTATATCGGAAAAAGTACGTTTTGTTAAAAAAAAAAAAATAAAACAGTACGTTTTGGTTTATAAATTTTCATATTAATTTGAATGTGTATTCTAAATTAAATTACAATTTATACAGCTTTC
Source organism: Pollenia griseotomentosa (assembly GCA_963931875.1). Taxonomy (NCBI): domain Eukaryota; kingdom Metazoa; phylum Arthropoda; class Insecta; order Diptera; family Polleniidae; genus Pollenia; species Pollenia griseotomentosa. The sequence continues at coordinate 51,061,733 of OZ007560.1, read as the reverse complement.
ATACATTAATAGTCTTATTCCTTCAATATTTTTGAATTAATATAAAAATTTATATAACAAATGTTGCTCACCATGAGAAATAAATTCCCAGATTCCAGTACGTTTTGTTTAACAAAAAAGATAAAATGACGGATTTTTGATATCAACGCCCAAAATGCAAAAATTGTAAAAACAATGTTGACTAGAGTCGTATTTTCTTGAATATGACTTTTTGCCAACATTTAAACTTTTTCTATATAAAAAACTAATGGCAGTGTGTTTTCTGGTCTCCCCCACATCATCTCGTAAAATGTATTAGCTCTAAGCTTTTGAATTCGTAAACCTGTCAAAAGTTTTACTTTTTCTGAGGATAAATATCAGCAGACGTCTGATGCCGGTGAAGAGAATCAAATATCGCAATTTCTTTTAAAAAATCTGGCAAAATAAAGTTTGACTTACCTTTCAACTTAAACGGATTTATTGTATAACGGAAACATTTTGGCAATGTTAAAGCTGCTATCCTAATATATACGTTTAGGACTTAAGAACAATCATAATTACATTATGTCAAATTCCGTACATAATTCCGTACGGAACTTGCGATCAGATTCGCACTTTACTTAAGCAACTAACAGTTTCACAAAACGTAACGGAAAGTTTTTTTAAGTTCAATTTGGTTTGACACATATGATTTACTTCTATTCGCACAGTAACCTCAGCAAGCTCGTGCACATTATGGCCTTTCAATCGATTGTAATGACTTTCAGTAGCAGGAAAGAAACTTATAAAAAGACAACAAAAAATAGAGTACATGCAGGTTTAAGTCGTAGTTTAATTGATACATGAATTGAATCTTTCATTAAAGCAAAAAATTTAACTAATTAATGGCAAAGACTATGAAAAAAGTACGTTATGGTAAAATTTTTTTGGAACCCATTTTCTTTGTCAAAAAAAAATTGTGCTTATTACACTTCTTCTAGACGATTTTAACACAAATATTATAAAAATAACTTAGAGTGCTCTATTTGGCTGTGCCGAATCTTTGATGCCCTCCACCAACAGTTCAATTATTTCTACATGATATCTATTTATTATTAATTTATCTTTATAAAACTAACGTCAGCATTAAAATTGGTTGCGGTTTAGACCTATAGTAAATTATTGACCGACAATCAGAAAGTTTTATGCTTTTTTTTTTAGCAATTTTAACTAGCTTGAGTAAAATATCATGATTCGTAACAGTTTAAGCCGAACTTAAATGATTTTCAGGTGAGCAATTTATATTCGAGCCATTGTAAGTTATGAACCAACCAATCATCATTAAATTCTGCAGAGTGATTTCTGGTATTAAAAACATAAATTTCAGTATATTTTAAAATAGCGGTGAAAACTTTTTGCGTGTACAGTGAATTTCAGAAGGCTGCTAAATATGGGATCTAAGGAAAATTATGGCCTGTATATAGGCTTGCCATTTCTATTTTGAGAAAAAGAGGACGCCAGCATAAAAAATGTAGGACATTTGTTCGAAAAAAGAGGACACTTTCTAAACAACTTAATATTAATAAAATTAACGACGGCATACAAAAACTTAATTTGGGTAATTCCATGTCAAGTCGACCAAGAGTGGGACTCGACCCCTTTCGATTTGAATGCAATTTGGCGAGAGGGTTTATTTGATCCCATAAAGAACACATATCAACGAAAAACAATTTTTAATTTTTTTTTTCAAAAGTTATGTCATATTCAAATTGTCATAATATCGCCGAATAAGCCGAATGTGTTGAGTTTATTCTTTTAATATCTCGAAAACTACTTTACATACGAAGATGATTTTTGTCAGCTTAAAGAGAATACTTGAGGCTACAATAAATATATTGAAAAAAATGTATATGCAAATATATCAAATTTTAAAAATGTACTAAGTCAAAACCCTTTTTTTGCTGATTTTTTTTTATATAATACTTCAAACTGTTTTTTAAAAATCCTAAAACTTTGAGGGATGTGCTTTTTTTTAAGATATGATTTTTTTTTTCTTTCCAAAAAGAATCTTCAAATAAAATTTTAATATAATCATTTGTATTTATTTGAACAAAAGTAACGACATTGATAAGGTTGCTTTTGCTTATTTGTTCCATTTTTTTTTGGGAGCTCCATTTTAGGCACATTCAAAGAAAAGTAGTCTTTTTGTCACGTTACGTCGCCAAAAATTAAATCATACCTATCTTAAAAAAACCCGAGCACCTGAATCTTTTTTTTTAATGAATTTTGTGAACTGTGATTTAAATCCAGAAACAAATTTACAATGAAGGTGTAAAAAACCGGACAACCCCGGACACTTGATGAAAAAGAAGTAGGACTGCCCCGGATACCCAAAAAAAGAGGACGGTGTCCGGGGAAAAGAGGACGGATGGCAACCCTACCTGTATATCACAATATGCATAACATTTTTTTTGGCCATATGAAGCAAAGTTTCACGAAATTTATTAGTGTGATTTCTAGACCTATAAAACTGTGACGTACCAAATTTTAAAATGATAGCATTATTTGTTACGGTTACAGGCGCCCTAAACTGTTTTCCGGGAGTAGGGTCTATATGGGGTCTAGGGTAAGTTATAAACCGATCTTCACGAAATTTTGCAGTATGATTTCCATTGTTCCACCAGTTATGCTAGTTTTTGTAACAAAATTATCAATTTTTTAAAGTGGTGGTTCCACATTTTGATTCATAGTTCTGATCCAGCTGAACCGATTTTGTGGATTTCAATTCCAAACTGCTTAGGATAACTTCAAACAATTTGACACCAAGTTTGTTCATTTCTTTTGAGTTTTTCGAAAGTGAGCGTGTTTTTAACATACGGACAGACGGACTTGTCTAAATCGACTTAAAACTACTCAAGGAGTCAGAATATATATTAGGGCGGGTCGGTGTTTTTTTTTTTTTTAAATCGTATAGCAAAAACATAGACTACATAAAATTCTCAGAAGAAATCATGTATCTAAAATAAAATCCTTATCCGCGCCTCTCGACTTGAAAATGTATATGCCCGCCTTTGCCAAAAAAATAAATTTTTCAAAAATAACGTTTTTCCAAAAAGAAATCGAATTTTCTGAATAAAATTGTTTAGTAAGGTAGTTCTTTTGCACTTTAGTTAAGTATTTTTCGACGCTCAAAATTTTTTTACATTAAAAAAAAAAAAATTCACCCAAGTAAAAAACCGAGAGGCGCAGATAATGGTTTGATTTTAGACCCATGGTTTCTTTGGGGAATTTTCTTAGAATTTCATGTAGATTACGTTTTTGCTATATATACGTTTGCTATATAATACGGAATGGCAAACTTAGTATACCCTCTTCACAACTAATTGTGGTGGAGGGTATAATAACAATAAATCAATTTGTCAAAAAATGCGAAAAAGTACGCTTTGTTCTGCGGCTCCTGATATAAAAAAATATGAATAACAATAATAAATCCAATCTTATTCTAATTCTTAAGTTAATATTCTGCCAAAACCGTACGAAAATTCTCTTAATCATATTAATAGAAAATGTTTTTAAACCGATTTTTATTGATGACTTTAGGTAAACACCTTATAATCACTACAATAATCATTATGCCACAGAGCGGCGTAGGGTATCATATGGTCGGGTTTGTCAGAAAGTAAATTCTTACTTATTTTAATTCACCTGTGTTTAAAGGAAGACGCTCATTCTTCAAGAGGAATATTTTTTACTTTTCGACAAATGGAAATCTTGCATGTTTATTGTAAAAGATTTAAGAAAGTATAATAGTCTTTTTTTATTAAAATTTTAAGGTGTTTAAAAGGAAAACAAGAACAAAAAAAAAAAAAAAAAAAGATTTAACATTGAAACAATTCATTGTTTATTTTTTTTATGTATAATTTATTTAAATGTGATAAATTATTTTTAAAGAAAATCCCAAAGGATCTTTTATTTGTTCTTGCAAAATGGTGTTGAAATGGGTGTGTATGTTTACAGCTTGTAATACTGAATTTGAGAATATCAAAATCGCAGAAAGTTTTTAAAATTTAGATTTTTGTGTTTCGAAGATTAATTTGACGCAAACTAACTACAATAAATGTGTTGTTTAACTTTAAGGAAAACTCATTAACGTAATAATTACTAGTAAGAAAGTATAGTATAGTCGGTAAAGGCGATTGCTTGATACCCTTCACCACATTATATACATTTATACAAAATTTTTTAAAACTCTACCATATCTGGGACCCATAGGCAATCATAGACCTGGCAAAATAAAATGATGTTATTATGCTTAGATATGTTATAGAAATCTTTGTGCCGAATATAATTTACACAGAGCGAAAACTGACGTTATTAAATTTAAAAGGTTGTTAACCAATGATATTTACACGACAACGAAATGTTGTCAATATTTCAAGAACATCAAGTTTAAAATTTTTTAGCAAAACGTTGTTAAAGTGAAACCAAAGATGTGAAAAATAGCATTGTTGTCAAATAGTTAACATCCGGTTATCATTATTGATAGCATACGTACTTAAGTATGTTGTCAAATAAAGAATTTACGTAATTGTTAGCAGTTTAACAAAGAAAAAAAGGTTAATAATTATAAATAGGTTAATAACACACTGCAGCACTAAAGTCTTAAACCAATTGATAAACCCAAAAATCTGAAAGCTTATGATAGTAAAAGAAAAACCCTAGCTGGGTTTTGAATTATTAGCTTTTAGGCTTTTTTTTAATTCGCTTTTGAAGTTTTCGCCTGGGACCCCATTAGTCTTCTGTCATCGTTAAGCAAGATACTTGAGAAAGTAATTAAGGAAAAAATCTTAAATTTTATTGGTGCTGAAAGAATATTACTGTCTCAACAATTTGGGTTCCGAAAGGAACATAATACAGTTCAACCATTAGTTAGAATAAGAAACTTAGTGACAGCAAACTTTAATACCGGGAAATCCTCTGGTATGATTTTATTAGACATAAAAGCAGCTTTTGATTCTGTGTGGCATAATGGTCTTATTTACAAAATGATAAAATTAAATTTCCCAGTACATATTATAAAAATAATACACAGCTTTCTTTCAGAACGATTTTTTAATGTTTATATTGGATCCAGCTACTTCACACAAAAAGAAATAACTGCTGGTTGTCCCCAGGGTTCCTGCCACTCACCAATATTATATAATATTTACACAGCAGATTTTCCAACTCTTGAAGGTTGTGTCACCTCTATTTTCGCCGACGACACCGCGTTGCTTAGCTCAGGTGTAATTGCGACAGATGTAGTATGTAATTTAGAAACTGCACTTATCGATGTTCATTCCTATTTTACAAAATGGAAAATTTTAGTAAATTCAGAAAAAACTCAAGCAATGTACTTTTCCCGTAGACGTAAACAATGATTTCTTCCTCAACAACCTATAACTTTCAACCAGAGACTTATAAACTGGGAGAATAAGGTCAAATATTTAGGGGTCATATTGGATCCTAAACTCAAATTTAAAGACCATATTCCCTATATAATCGACAAAATTCATAAGGTAACAAGATTGCTATATCCATTAATAAACCGAAATTCTAAACTTAATGTTGAAAACAAGAGCATAATATTGAAAGCTGTTTTTCATGCCATAATGTTTTACGCTGCTCCAGTTTGGTCCACATCAGCTCAGTGTCATACAAAGAAACTGCAGATAACGCAAAACAAACTATTAAAGATGATACACAATTTACCTTGGCATCACTCCACTCGACGACTTCACACTCTAGCAAACGTTGAACTAGTAAATAACAAAATCCAAAGGCTTACATTAAACTTGAATACTAGATGTCTCAATTCGGAATTTGTTCATATCAATGAGGTAGGCTCAACTTAATTTTACCTTTAAACTTTTATTTTAATTTTAAATGTTCATAAAGGTTTTTTTTGACAATTTTTACCTTTTTTCTTATATCAGCTGAAACCAAAAGCATTATAATAATTTGTTATTTATATTTAAGTAGAAAAGGAAATTAGAAATCCTATTGAATCCTATTGAACATTGAATACCAAATAAAGAATAAATGAATGGAATGGAATGTACTGATTCTTAAGTCTATATCTCGCGAACTATTCGAAATATTGCTTGTCTCTGTCTGGCAAATTTTTAGCTCTTAATCAGATCTAAAAATTTTAGCTTGAGATAAAAATAAAAAAACAACAACATCTTACTCAAAACAGCAAAACTCTCAAAAAACGTAAAATTTCGTCAAATATTTTTATTGTTAATGATGAAAATATAAGCACACTTCAAATATTTTAAAAAAGATACTTAAGGCCCAGCTATAATATGCTTAAGTTGGCTTAAGCATTTGTGCGAATACATGTTAATCATATGAGGCAAACCATATTGTACTTAAGAAAACTTTTTGGTTAATTTTATGAAAGAGGCGTTTGCTTAAGCAAAGTGCGAAACAGATCGCACTTTCCGTATAAAATAAAATATTTTTTAATTTTATTTTTGTTTTTTTAAAGGATTTTAAGAGGCTTTTTGTTAATTTTTGACAGAAGCTGAAGCCAGCTAATGCATATTATAGTTGGGCCTTTAGAAAAATTACTGATTTTAAACAGAAGGAATGAAAAATAAGGATTCAAGTGTCCTCTTTTAAAATATATATTGAACTAAAGTCGTCGCTTTCGAACTAGTCTTAGCGATTTTCCTTATGGCACCGAACCTATTTTTTCCCCCTTTGAACCGCTTTTCCACCGTAATGGATACTTGTTGGAAGCGCTCACCTTGCTCATCAGATTCTGTTGGCAATTGTTTTTCGAACTCTGCTAAAAGATTATTTAGAAAGTGAAGTTTTTATATCATGGTCACACCAATTGCTTAGAATGACTTAAGCATATTTTTTACTAAAACTTTCCATTCGTCTTCTCAATTTTTACTTCCTTATGTTCAAAATCATCAATTTTTCTAAAGGCCGAACTATAATATGCATAAGCTGGCTTAAGCTACTGCCAAAAATTAACAAAAAGCCTCTCAAAAGCCTTTAAATAAACAAAAATAATATCAAAAAATATTTTATTCCGTACGGAAAGTCCAATCTGTTTCGCACTTTGCTTAAGCAAATGCCAGTTTCATAAAATTATTCAAAAAGTTTTCTTAAGTATGCTTTGAAGTGAATATAAGAAAAATCCTTATATTTTTCATCATCAACTATAAAAATATATGACGCAATTTTACGTTTTTTGACCGTTTTGCTGTTTTGAGTAAGATGTTGTTGTTTTTTTTATTTTATCTCCAGCTATAATTTTTAGATCTGGTTAAGAGCTAAAAATTTGCCGAACAAAGACGAGCAATATTTCGAAAAGTTCGCGAGATATAGGCTTAAGAATCAGTACATGTTTTTTAAAAAATTGTACTGAAATCCACCCCCAGTCGAAAACTTCAAAAGCGAATAAAAAAAACCTTAGCTAATACTTCAAAACCCAGCTAGAGTTTTTCTTCTACCATCATAAGCTTTCATATTTTGGGGACTCAATTGGGTCAAGATTTTGAAGTTGAAAAATGTGCTACTGCGTAATAAATTAGTGATAAAATAAAAAACGTTAACATCAAAAGAAAAAAGTAATACATTTAACTGTGTTGAAAAAAATATAGTTCCTCAAATGCAGTAAAAACTTACAATGATAACAAGGACGGCTAGGAACTCAAAACATTTCTTATATACATAAATATGGAAGGTATGAATGATCTTCACAAAATTTAACGGTGTGATCTTTTATGAAACTATGACAGACCAAATATTACTACAATACCACTGTTCGTTAAAGTTTTAGGCGTATTTAAGTGTTTTCCGAGAGTGGGCTTTATATGGGGCCTATGATAAATTATGGACCGGTCATCATGAAACTATGATGTCTCGTCCTACAAGATGAATTTGTCAAAACCTTTGTAAATAGCTTCAGTCTGCCACCATTTATGTGAATTAAAAATTAAAATAGATTTGAAATGCTCTTTAAGAAATATTGGTAAGAAAATTTTGCTTTAAAACACATTCCAAGCTAGGTTTATATTTTATGAATACGGCAGTTAATGTTTTGGGGAGGTTGTTCCCTATTTGGATTTAAAACTCTTATCCTAAATTTTGCAGGTATTTTATTTATAGTTTTCAGAAGATTGATTTTGATATATGTCGCTAGTTCTATCTAGTACTATCAGTGGGGTGGCTTTTAAACGAATTATACTGTAGTATTTAATTTTAGATAGTTATTTTATGCTAAAATCAATTTAAATGTATGAAGTTTTAATGAAAAATTATTCAAATTAATAAAAAACTAGATTCCTCTCAATTGATTTAATGTTAAGCTTAATAAAAGCAAAGCTCCTAAATACGACCAAGTGCTGTAAGTAAGGCCCAAGAGTATAAAAACGTCGGTTCAAATCATCTGATAAATGTTCACTTAATTTTCGATTCTTTCTATTCTATTCTCTATTATTTATCATCATGTATGCTTTGTAAAGAAGTTGCCCCAGCCAAACTTGTACTTTTTGCTAAAATAACAGAGTAAAGTTATATTTGCGTGCGTGTTTAGCATACAAATTTGTTGCATATTCTTTTCCCACTAATACTTCACACAAAAATATTGAAAATCCATACAAATACTACATCAAAATGTGTATATATATGAAGAGCAAACAAACAAAATCCCCAGTTTCACATGAATTTTTTTTCTTGAGTTTTGCAAACATTTTATTATAATCTGTTCTGTTCATTGCTCCTTTTGTATTGAAAGAATAATGTTTAAATATTTTCACAAAATGTGATTTATATTGATGGTAATCATGGGAAAATCAGGAGCGAGTAACAATTGTTAAAGCTACATTTTATAGACTGATGTATTAAATACGAAAAATAACTTGAAGTATTTCCTCTGATCGTTAGCAAGCGAAAGTAATAATAATGAATTTATTATTATGTGCTGGGGTTTTGGATGAGAAAAGAATCAATAATTTAATGAAAAAAAAAAACATAAATAATTAAATTAAACATTAAACCCTCATATAAATGTCAATTTTTGTTAAGGTTAATGCAACTATACCAACAATTTTAAATTAAATTTGTAAATTTTCTTTAGTTGGTGTGACCGCATTTAGCACTTCTTGTTATAAAATGCATCCCTTATGTTAAAGCGTCTAGCATATGAGAACACATGCAAACAGAAGAATAGCATCAGCCACTATGTTGACCCTCATAATGACACTGACATTATACGAATGTGTACAAAAAGTGATGCTACATGTGTGTATGACCATGTTTAAATGTACGTACTCGAACAAAAAGAGGGACAAATGTTTGGTTCGTTTGTTAGTTGGTTAGTAAGATGAATGAATGTATGATGATTGAATCCCTGTGTATTCTATGTACAATAAGTGTGTGGAAGTAACGCTACAGTTGCACTTACAGCTGTATAACAACTACACTGTAACTACCCTCTAATGTCAAATGGTCATTGCAATAAGCAATTTTCAACAATTTTGAGAATATTGTAGCACACATTGATTCATTTGTATTTAAACACCACTTTAAATACTTACATTCATACTTACACTTAGTGACTATTTGGATATTTACTCATACTGACGTGTCAAATAAGGTCAGTAGGAAATCATTGATGTTTAACTGATGTACAACTTCAATTTCTCTTTAGCTCTTTAAGTTTTTTGTTTTATATCTTTATTAATATATCATGATCAGGAAAAATTTTCAAGATCTTTGCTTAAAAAAATAATTTTTTTAATATATGTATCTCTCACGATTAAAAAAAAAAAAACAAGCTATAGTGTTATATTCGGCTGTGCCGAATCTTTGATACACCCACCGACAATTTGAATATCTGTATGATGTCTAGTTATTATTCATTAATCTTTATAAAAACAGACATCAGCATTCAAATTGGTTGCGACTTAGACCTATATTAAATTATTGACCGACAATTTCTATTACGATAGCATTATTTATTACTGTTTTTGGCGTACTAAACTGTTTTCCGGGTGTAGGGTTTAAATGGGGCCTATGGTAAATTATAGACCGATCTTCATAGAATTTTACAATGCCATTTCTAGTCCTAAAAAGCTGTGACGTGCCAAATTTTGTTACGATAGCATTATTTATTACTGTTTTTGGCGTACTAAACTGTTTTCCGGGTGTAGGGTTTAAATGGGGTCTAGGGTAAATTATAAACCGATCTTCACCAAATTTTGCAGTATGATTTCCGAATAAAACGAACTGTTGCAAAATATTTTATCATTTAGTGCATTGTTCGATCATTTATGTTAGTTTTTGTAACAAAATTATCAATTTTTTAAAGTGGTGGTTCCACATTTTGATTCATAGCTGGAATTCAATCCCAAACTGCTTGCAATTTGACTTCCAGTTTTTTTATTTCTTTTGAGTTTTTCGAAAGTTAGCGTGTTTTCAACAGACAGACAGATGGACATGGCTAAATCGACATAGAATTACTCAAGGAGCCAGCATATATGTACTTTATGGGGTCTGAGGTGAATAACAAAAAAGTTTCACACGTCATGACAAACTTAGTATACCCTCTTCACAACTTATTGTGGTGGAGGGTATAAAAATGCTTTACTTGAACATAATGGCACTTTTTTAATTAAATAAATATATAATGTTTTGTCATTTACCAATATATAGGGATCTTGGAACTTGTATTTGAGCTAAAAGCTGATTGGCTTCTACTAAATCTAAGAATGTGATGACGGTTTTACCAAAACATTTTTGGGCTGAATTTTTATTAAATTACCCAATAAAAGTTTTGCTTCAATATGAATCTTATATGGCGAGTTTCTACTGTGAAACAATAAATTTTTTACTTGAAATTGCCTTTATATGGCTTATTAAAAAACGGGCGAGTGTAACGATCAGCTTAACATACTGACCTTTTTTCTTGTTACTGTAATTCCTGCATGTTTTTTGACTTAAAAAACTCGCTTCGTAGTAAAGAAATGCAGCGGCTCTTTAAATATGTTTCTTATTAAATTTGTGATGAATTCGTTCGCCCTCATTACTGTATTTCTATGTGACTTATTGTCTAGCCAGGTAAGAGATAATTGCCGCAACTTAAATTTTAATAAACATTGATTAACCTTGGAGAAATTAACACGGCATAATTTTTTTGGTTTTTTCTCGGTCAAAAAATGTTTAAAAAAAGTGTTCCCAAATAAAGCACAATGGAAAAAACAACATATACCCACCAGTTCTTAATAATTTTATGCTTTCCCTTAGCAATATGAATAAATAATAAGCGTAACTCTGCGACCGTTTGTGCAGACATGATATTCACCATGACAGATCTAGGATACGTGCAAAGCCGATTCTTCTGCTAGATGAGATAAATTTCGGTTATATCACATAGAATATGCATTAATTACCTAATTTAAACTGATAGTTTTCAAGGCCACAGTGTCCTGTGAATAGGCGAGCCCTTAGTTCACTTTTTGCAAGCAGAAGTAACTAATTTGATTCATTCATTTAATTCCTCAGCTTTCTAGTAAAGGATGGATCATTGCTTCTGCTACATGTAGCAGTGACCTAACAAACTAATTCTCTGGCCCTTATGTATTTTACTGTACTTTGCGCTCATTCAGAATGTCTAGTTTTTTTTTTTTTTTGATTTCTTTTTTCTTTATGTTCATTTAAACAAAGATGGTACATTAAATTTTTACGTTTTATTTACAGAAAAATAAAATAAAATGATAATAAAATTCATACAATATATTTATATGCCCATTTCTATGTATCGATGTACATTTAACTTATTCAGGTTGTTAAAAAACTAATTTACATTCTTTTTAAATCAAATTCGGCTTTTTTAAAGTTAAAATAAGGCCAAGGCGAATTCATTTCAGGTAATCTCGGTACTAAAATAAGTACAACTCGTACAAATACCACAAGCAATTTGTTTTTGTAAGATCATTGTACAAAGTCAATAACAAAACAGACACACAGATAATTAACAAAATTTTGACATCCAACAATTATAAAGGCTAAAAAAAAAGTTATCAGCAGGGCTTTTAAGACCACCTGTAATAAATTCGCCTTGAATTAGGCTTTTTGAAAAAAGTCTGATTTTGATATTTAAAATGCCGATTTGATATTATATAATTTGTAAAATACTTTCGAAAATTCTGAATTTGTTTTTTAAAAATTTGAATTTGATTTAAAAAGCCAAAATTTAAAGATAAAATCCTATATATCGAGGGCCTCTATTCAAAACCCTCTATCTTCGGGTACGCTGAATCCAGTGGTGCTCGCCGTTTTTTTGATTGGCTTTGGTGTTCGAGATATACTGTTATTTCAAAAATAGAGGAGGTTGCACAACATATATTCGCGTAACTTAAAAACGGTTTAGTTTATTAAAATTACTAGAAAAACGGAAATTCCGCAATAAAATTTCCTTTAAGAAAAGTAAAACTTTTTTCTAATATGAGCAGTCGTTTTTAAAACATATTTTATTTTTTTTTTTTTTAAATATAATTTTTTTATTTAATTTCGAAATTTTTGTTTTCTAAAAATTCATAAAAAATTGCAGTCAGGCTTCTAATTTTTTGCAGACATATAAAAACAAAGCTGCAAACAAAACAAGACATAAATGATTACAAGTGGAGATAAGATGTCTCGAGAAAATGTTAAGGACAAACAACTAATTGAGGTCGGTCATATATTTTATCTTACTAGGGGCGACTCCTGGGCATTTATGGGACTTTTTTCAATATATGTATTTCAAGTCTGCATTGAACATTTTGTATGAGGCCCCCTTAAAGAATTGAGATAGCTGGTAGGTATGTTAGAAATAAATGATTGAGATGACAAATAAAGTGGGGCTGGTCATACATTTGACCCATCTAGGGGCATCCTAGGCGCTGCAGGGGCCAAATTTAAGAATTTCATTAAACGGCCATATTTGTATGGGAGCCATACTAAGGAGTGGAGATATATGGCAAGTATGTTTTAAGAAAATGTTCAGAACATAAAACTAATGCAGGCCGGTCACACATTTTATCCTCTTAGGGGCGATTCCATGGCAATTATGGGGCTTTTTCTTCAATATATTTCTAATCTGTATTGACTATTTTGTAAAGGAGCCCCCTTAAGGAATGGAGATAGCGAGCAGGGTATGTTTGAAATAAATAAACTAGAATAAATGACCCATCTAGGAGCGTCCTAGGCACTGCAGGGGCCAAATTTAAGAATTTTATTAAACCGCCATATATGTATGGTTGAAATTCTTAAATTTGGCTGCTGCAGTGTCTAGGATGCTCCTAGATGAGTCAAATGTATGACCAACCCCACTTTATTTTTCATCTTAATCATTTATTTCTAACATACGTACCCGCTATCTCCATTCCACACAAAATAGTTAAATGTATGACCAACGCCACTTTATTATTTATTGCGGAATTTCGGTTTTTTTTTTAGTAATTTCAATAAACAAAACCGTTTTTGAGTTAGGCTTATATATACAGTGCAGCCTCCTCCATTTTCGAAATAACGGTATATCTTGAAAACAAGAGCTTACCTAAAAAAAAAACGGTTAGCACCACTAGATTCAGCGTGCCTGTCTGTTTTTTTGCAACTATCACAGTGTACTTATTGCTCAAAATTACAATATTAAAATTCTTTTTTAAGATTATTTTTTAAAGGTTGCGAAAGAAAAAACATCATATCTTAAAAAAGAAAAAAAAAAAAACACCTCCTTCAAAGTTTAAGGATTTTTAAAGGCCAGTTTGAGGTTTTATATAAAAAAAATCATCCAAATAAGACAATGGGTTTTTGACTTAGTCCATTTTTAAAACTTAATATTTTGCAGATATTTTTTTTTCAATATTGTTTGTAGCCCCAAGTATTCTCTTTACAATGACATAAAAATCATCTTCATATGTAAAAAAGTATTTGAGATATTGAAGAAATAAGCTCAACGGATTTGACTAATTCGGCGAAATTATGACATTTTGAATATGACATAACTTTTGAAAAAAAAAATGTTTAATTTTTAAAAAAAGGAACCTTCTTTCCAAATTCCATTAAAATCGAAAGGGGTCGTGTCCCACTTTTGGTCGATTTGACATGGAATTACTCTGTTATTATCTTATCATATGTGCTGTTTTCACAATACAAGTGACTGAACGTGTAGTAAAATTTGTATGAAAAGCACTCAGTTTTTTGAGTGTTTTCAATATAAAGTTTACTACACGTTCAGTTACTTGTGTTGTAAAAACAGCACAATAGTTGCACTTCCAAACGTTTTAGTGAGTTTCAGAATAAAGTAGTCATAAAGATGTTTACTACCCACAATAAATCTAATATGTCTAGTTTACACATTTTACTCATTTTTTACTTATGATTAGAGTTTTTTTTTTCCGGACTTTTTCGATTCCCGGGAAAGCGGGAAATTTTTTTAAATTTCCCGGGATCCCGGGATCCCGCTCCATATAAATAATACAAAGAAAATTTTGTTATTAAGTAATGAAAAAAGCTTTTATAAAAAACGTAAGGGAACTTGTTTACAAAGAAAGTAAAAGAATTAATTCAATACTAAAAAATTTATTGAAGATTGAAATTGGAACTTGAATTATTATCACCTCACGCCTTTATTCCCTATTATTATGCTTTTATTCAGTATTATTATGCTCTGGATACAAGATAAAAAGATAACATAAACATAAGAATTTAATTCATAAAACAATAATAAAAACAAAATAAAATTAAGGTACTCAAGATATGAGATCAAAAATTTAATTAATAAAATAGATAAAATATTTTAAAGAAATATGCAACATTTTTTAACGGCTTAGGAAATAACTTTCTGGCACACTCAAAGCGCTTAGTAAGTCGTCAAAAAGTATATTCCTGATTTTATTTACTAATTATCATGTTTCCGAAAAATTTCGTTCATTTTTTACCGAGGTTGGACAAATAGTTAAAAGTGCACCGTTGTAGCATGCTTCGGATTCACAATCAGAAGCAATTTTTTCTTTTTTATAAACAACGTCTATGTCAGTCAAATGTATGTCAAGGTTGATGCAAAAATAGCATCAACCGGACTGCTTCTTACAAACCTTCAATAGGTCAATTTGTAATCTTTAGGACAATGTGTTTTTCAAGTTGTATGTTGTAGTATCTTACACGAGTTTCCAAAATGTTATTTTATTTCGGTTTCCCCGCACTTCACGGGTATATAAGCCAACACAAATTGAAATTGAAATTTAATATTTGTGTTTATCACCTAATAAACATATCGCTCCTTCATTGCATCTTAGTCATATCTCAAAATTTGAAGTAACTTAAGCAAAGTTTTCCTTCATACCTTCGCGTATTATATCTCAAACTGAACCAAAGTTATAGCAAAATATATCTTTAAATCGGTACATTTTTAAAACTTTAATCGCATTTTACCAAGATCGTTTGTTTTTGTAGATATGACTATGTTGCAATAAAGGAGCGATATGTTTAGGTATCTCCTATTTTTAAGACTTGTTCATGGACATTGAAACTTTACTGCCTGCATCTTATTTTGAATTAATGTACTTTATTAACTTTTCACTGCACTAAATGTAATAATTATCAACTGTTGCACTGCCAATTCTGCTTTTAGTAGATTTATTGCATCAGGAGACATTGATTTAAATACATGTTCTCACTTCTTGTAATTGATCTAATCCACAACCCATCCACAGATGCAAATTTTTAGAGAATAGAAAACTAAATTTCAAAGTATAAATAGCTATTTTCTGAAATTATGAGGAATTTTTTATTTCCCGGGATCCCGCAAGAAAAATCCCGGGAAAACGGGAAATAAAATAATTGAAATGGACGGGAAATCCCGGGAAAAAACCCTACTTATGATCCATTATTGAATATCAATTGATCGTTTAATAGGTAGCCAACAAGGAAATATAAGTTATAGTTGCTTATTTAGTCTTGGATAACACAGGCCATCATATCGTCTTACCAAAGTTATCTTGATGTATATTAAAAAATCAAAAATATATTAGATAAGTCCGTTTCCTGTGGTAAATTAAACAGTTCTATCGATCTGATCTTTATCTCTTACGGAACTCCCTTCCTGGCTTGTTTTGGCAAAACCCTAGAGAAAAGCGAACTGACACTAAAGTAGTCCCGTGATAGGTTCTTTAAGACTCAAAGACTTTATATGAATGGGACCTGTCACTTTTACATGGGGTTGTCATGGGAGGGGGTTAATTGACACATAACAGCTATCATTTGATCAGTCACGCATATATGCTCAATGAACATGTTTGGTGTAAGTAACTACAATGCTAGTCGTTCGTTTCAATGAAATTCCAATAAATAAGTCCTAGACCTTATTTTAAGAAACAATTTTAAAATAGTGCCAAAGAAATGTATCACACCATATGTATATATAACACTGAACATGTTAAAAATAGTCCTTATAAATAAGCAGAAAACTACTTTTACATTTTTCAAAAAAAATTTATTTAAAGAAATTTAATACAAATTATAGCAAATTATAAATACGTAAATTTACATATTTCAGTCCTTTTTTTTCTTAGGCCCATGATCGCTTTAAATAAATCCGTCGACTTTGTTAGTGTAGGTTTCTTGTGATTGCCTGGCCCGATTTCAGAAGCTCATAACATGGGCTGTCCAGATCTCGTCTTATATACCCTTATACTTTGGAACCTTAGATGTTAGGCTTTAGTGTTGATTCATCTGGTGGGGCATTACGTACCATATTAGGCTATAGGTTATCGTAATGGATCCTGTTTTCACTGCTAGATTTCAGTAAAAGAAAATTGCACATTTCAATGATAATAAAATTGACTTTAAACATAACAACAATTTAAATTTTAATAAAACAATAATAATTTTTAATATGTACATATCGAACTGGTTCCTCTAAAGGGGGTTAACTCAAAATTTATAAAATTTTAGTGGAGATAAAAACTGTTTTCTTTTTATATGATCTCTTATACTACAAAAGAAAAACAATTGTATTTTTTTTGGCAAAATACTAGAGAAATTTATCTAAGATTTTTACAGTGCATAGATATGACCACGGTACATCGATTTCTTACAAAAAGTGAAAATTGAAAAATTTCGAGTTGACTCTCTTTAGAGGAACCAGTGCAGTGCGATATGTGTCATAAAAATTAATTAAATTTTTCGATATATAAAATTTAAATTTTTCTGGGTAAGGATATTGCGATTATAACTCTAAATAACTATAGCTGTTAGAGAATGTAAAGCGAAATGTACGATTAATATGTATGTATGTATGTTCACTGATTTGTTCAAAAAATACTATTTTTACTAAATGTAACTTTCTCCACAGGCCCTGCATTCTAAAATTTTAATTCTGATGCTCATTTTTTTCCATTGCTAACGGCCATTGTATACATACATATTTTTCAATGCCATTTAGAGTGTATGTATACACAAATGTGTGTTTGTTCTTTTTATAATTTCTCTCATTTTCGTAATTGCATTAAAGTGTTTCACACTTATGGTCTTTAAATACTTCATTTTAATTATTTTAATGTGAATTCTTAATGCCACAATTTTCAAATTAAAGAACATTTCTACAAACAGAACAAAAACAACTGGATATATTCTCGTTATTGTAGTCACTGTTATTATCATTTATACGTATGTATGTATACATGTGTGTATGTTTATATTTGCAGGGATGTTGGTGTGGGGACAAGTATGCGACAGCATTCCAATGTCGTGACTAATTAAAATTTTGAGGTTTTAAATGTCTGTAATGTAATAAAAATTCATAATTAAAAAAAAAAAAACTGCGTTTTTGGGCGGTATACTACTGTGTAGGAAGTTAACAATAAAAAAATTTCAATATTAAAATTGTTTCTTTAAAGATTACACAGCTTTACAGTAGAGACATGCAGGGATTCCCATTCAGCGATTCTATTTTGTTGGAGGTCGTAGATGACGGTAATACCAATATTTTTTTATCACTTCTTTTTTCTTAAATAAAATAATTATCAGGGAAACCGGAAAAATGCACTAAAACAAATTTTGACAATATTTTATAGTCTACGCCCAAGTATTTACAGACAAATTTTCGAGTGTTTCATATAAGAGTGATTTCAACATTTAAAAAAATTTTTAAGTATCAGAATATACTTTCAGAAAGTCGAATATACAGAATAAACTAAAAACAAATGCTTTTTCAATTAATATATGGGGAATACCAAAGTGTTGAACGTGACAGTCGTACGCATCAAAAATGCAATAACATTTTAAACAACAAATATTTTTACGTTCTTTTAACCCTTAAATTTAAGCACTAATAAAACACTATTATCTATGCCAAAGTTTATAGGGAGCGCGATTCTAGGTCAAAGATAATGTCAAAAGAAGTAGCGGTTCGAACGTGAAAAAAATAGAAGTAGTGTTTGTGGCCATGTATAAAAAAAGGCGTAATGCAGCGAAACCTGGCACAATTTTTTAGTCAAACTACTTTCAGAATTTTAAGTAGCAATGTAACATTAAAATGCCTTTAGTTTGGTTCCAAAATCTTCTGTATTTTTTGTTTGTTTAAGCTAAAATCTGTGTCGATACGTGACATTTCGAACGTGAAATTTTTTCCATAATAATTTAACTGAATAATGATTAAAGCCTGGTACTCGGTTCAACATTTCACGTGAAATGCTGTCAAAATGCATATGAAAAAAACTTGTGCGGAATATCTACGAAATAATGTTGATGGAGTTGTACTCTGTTTATTTTGTGAAAAAGTTCCGAAATGTTTCTAGCAACATTTTTTTTACATCTGCAAAATAATGTAAGCTGCCTTTATTTCACGTGGAATTTTAAGCAAAAGCAAAAACTATGAACTTAATATTAAAAAAGAAATAAAAAATTAAAATAACACAATCGGTAACAGTTTTTTATCCATATTTACTTTTTTTTTATTAAAAAAAAATAATTTTAGTAAAATACATGTGGCGTTTGTTTACATACACGAAACAATGTAGCATACTTTGAAGGAATAAAAACGTCAAATTGTACAAACTCGCAAGATTGGTAACATTGATAAGTGCCAAAATTTTCGTGTGGAATAATCAATGTTGCTCAACATTTTTCACAAATTTGAACAGAGTACTAGGCTTATGACAAAATAAAAATTTACCATTAATGCGAATAACATATTTCTCTTCGAACTCTTCCTTAGATTACAGTCCATGTAAGAAAATTTTTTTTGGAATAATTTTCATCAAATATCACCTCTTTTAAGGAAGATAATATTAAGGAAAACTTACAATAAAACATTCTCACAAATAAGAAATTACGTTTGCACAATTTTGCAGGCTGATTGTTCATCTAAGTGAACAAATTTATGGGTAAATTTATAAAATTAGTAAAATCTTAACATTTCTCTAAACAATATTGTAAAATAATCAGATTTTAATAACTTTTAAGTTTTCGGTCAAGGTGGACCTCTTGACGGAAATGCCCATATGCAAAAAAAAGCTGTAAAAAGTAAAAATATGCATTAACAAATCGATGCCATTCATAAAAAGCTCTAAAACGGATAATTACATTGTTTTTGCCTGCATTTTTGGCAAAAGAAAGAACTTTTTGCACGTTTACGTTTTCCATCATGTACATAAATAAATATGTTTTATCGGAACCGAAACTTTATTTGGATTCATAACTTTGATTCGACCAATTTTGCTGGATTTAAATCCCAAACTTCTAAGATGCAATTTGACACCAATATAGTTATCTTTCTTTTGAATTGTTCAAAAGTAAGCGTGATTTCAACAGACGGACAGACGGACTTGGCTAAATCGACTTGGAATTACTCAAGGACCCAGAATATATTTTGGGGCTGAAATGAATAATAAAAAGTTTCATACGGATCGACAAACTAAGTATACCCTCATTCACCACTAGTCCTAGTGGAGGGCCACTTATTATACCCTCATTCACCACTTGTCGTAGCGGAGGGTATTAAAATGTTGCATCTAAAATATCCATTGACGTCAGTGATGAAATTTAATAATTTTGTTAAAAAATAAATATCATAAGAATATATATCACAGCATGTGGCTACTTTCTCCAAATTTAAATTTCAATTAAAATTATTAAGACAATTTTTAGCTCTTATTATGACTTTACTTTAATTGAGTGCTTAAAAGTGGAAAGAAGAAAAATAAAATCTACAAAAAAGTATATTAAACTAAATACAATGAAACAAATTGACGTATCAAATGAAGTGCAAAATAAAATAGAACAAAAATATAATACAGATGCAACAGTCTCATACAAACACTTGTTGCTTTTCAATCCATAACAATAAAAGTAATCAAAATTAAAAGATACTTAAATAAACAAACGCTTAAGAAAAAAATACACTTCCAGAGAAAATACAAGAAAAAAACCAAGAAACATCGGCCACAAATAGGCTGCTAAGCCACTTCGGCATATTCAGTGTAATGACCAACACAATTGCACAATTCTGCGATGCATTTGTGTAAATTTTGCAACAGCTTTTATTATTGTTGTTTTATAATGAAAAAAGAGCGAAAACAAAAACTGTCCTACCCTGCAAATAATATTGGACCACCTGATTCATTTTGATAAAATGGACTACTCCATGGACTGGTCCGATGTTATGCAAGCATGGACCATGGTCATTGTTAAAAAGTGTTCGTAGTGAGACGACATGTTTTCGTTTTTAAACGAAGTTAAAACTAATCCTCTTGTGTATACAATGGAGTAGTTTTAAGACTACTTCTTTGTACTCCAAAGCTGGGTTATATGGTCCTGCCCTAGGACATCGTAATGTTAAATAGACCATGTTTTTTCCATACGTTTGGGTTACTTTTGGACTAGTCCTAGTCCCTTGTGGGCTACACTTTACACGCGTGTTTGGACAGTCCTATTATTTGCAGGGTAATGACTGTCAACTTTTTTAACGATACATACTTAGATTAATGCATAGACACATATATACATAAACACATACATGTGTGCACTTCCATATGAACATAGAATCTGACTGAACACTGTATTTTTCTCAATGTGACATTAGCGACAAACAATAATTTACTTGTCAACATCATCATCATAAGAGCAGTGATAAACAGTGTTGGGTATTTGAATATGGTAAGAGGCTTAAGTTCATCAAATAATTTTTTATGAAGAAAGGAATTTTACAACATGAAAATTAATTAAAATTGTTATTGATAATCTTTCATTCTTGACCGTGGCTGGTGCTCGAACCATGGCAATATTTAATATTCAAAAAGTAATTTCAATTTTTGGGAATACAAAATTTTAATTTCAAAAGATTTTGTTATTCGTGCTTAATTCCCAGTTTTTATTATTGATAAAAACACTTGAAATTTATTGTTGATGGGATAAGCTATTCCTATGCGCATTTCACTGGTTGCTTAGGCCAGATCATCAGGAAACTTCATCCATAAAGATTTTAGAAAAACTAAAGATATTAAACCAAATAAAACTGTTAAGCGTATAAGACTTATAGCAACAGTTCTACTTGTAATAATATCAAAGCTTAAACAAAACACATCAACAATAAACAGTGGGTTTATCTCATCTTACATTCCCCACTACAATTAGTTGAAATTCTCTCAACATTAACTGTAGTTGTAAGTAGGTTAAGAAAAACAAAATAAAAACAACAACAACTTTAGAAAAGATGTTGTCAATTAAGTGTTTTTTTAGGCCGTGCACTTGCCTGTTTATTATCAAAAAGTAATTTCAATTTTTGGGAATACAAAATTTTAATTTCAAAAGATTTTGTTATTCGTGCTTAATTCCCAGTTTTTATTATTGATAAAAACACTTGAAATTTATTGTTGATGGGATAAGCTATTCCTATGCGCATTTCACTGGTTGCTTAGGCCAGATCCCACTGTTTATTGTTAATGTGTTTTGTTTAAGCTTTGATATTATCACAAGTAGAACTGTTGCTATAAGTCTTATACGCTTAACAGTTTTATTTGGTTTAATATCTTTAGTTTTTCTAAAATCTTTTGGGATGAAGTTTCCTGATGATCTGGCCTAAGCAACCAGTGAAATGCGCATAGGAATAGCTTATCCCATCAACAATAAATTTCAAGTGTTTTTATCAATAATAAAAACTGGGAATTAAGCACGAATAACAAAATCTTTTGAAATTAATATTTAATATTTTTTTCAGAACCAATAACAAGAACAGCTGTTTCAATAAAGTTGATGGTAAAACATGTAACATATTTCTAGTTTTGTTGGGCAACATTTTTAGAAAGGAAAACATTCTGCGCAGTATTACATTTTTCTTAGTAAAGAACAGTTATGCCAAAGAAGAAAACGACATTAACTTAAGTGATAATTAACTTTCTTTCCATAATTTTATAGATATAACAGAAGGAAATGAGTACGAAAGTTGCCCAATTTCAAATACCACCCACTGTACCCATTATTGTGAACCAGGGGCCGTATGGTCATTTTTTAATTGAATCAATTGAACATTTTCTTAATTTCTTTTAGTATGTGGTTTTATTACAATAGACACTGTGATCTCAATGAACTCAGAGGTTGAGACTCAATCAAATTAAAGTGTGCATGAATAGTACAGCTCTACTACAGGCATACATATACACAAATAAATGTGAAATCACAAATATTCCCGTTAGTATGTAGTTGTATTGAAAAAACAAAATAAAAAATAAAATTCACATAGTAATCGTATAGTCAGACACACACAGGCAACTAATACAATATGACATGCGCATTTGAAACATTATTACTTTTATTAATGTAGTGGTTGCTATTATTGCCATTTGTATTGTTTTTGTAGTTTTTATTCACTTTTTCTGTATGATTGACGACTACATTCTACTGATTAGTCCAAAAGATATGGGGGCGCATTATAATAAAATGCTGGCTTCGCTGGCTGGATGGCTGCTGGGCTGTTTGAACAATGACTGGACATCTGCAATGAAATTAACGAAAATAAAAATTAAAAATAATAAATGCTCAAAAAAGCAATGACTTTGGGCGTATGATCACAGCAAAGATCAGTTTGAAATTTGAGCTCAATCGGGAAACTTAAAATATTTAACTATCAAGAGAACTACTTAAAATATATATTTTATAACATAATTTTTATGTGGAAAAAAAATTCAAATAAAAAATATTACATAATTTTTTTTTTAAATCAATTATAATAAAGCAATAAGTATTACTTATTGGTGAAATGGAAGAGAATGAGATAAAAATACAAAACTAAAAACTCAATACAACGAATAAAAATTTATAAATAATTTTTAAATATTATCAGTTTATTGAAACATACTGTTTTGTTTTTTATTAAAAGAATTTCAAACAAAAAAATATTTTTTTTTTTCTAAAAAAACTTATGAACTTTTACTGATAACAGTTTTTTTTTTGTTTAAAAATCATCATTAAACATATTTAAAGTGTAACGAACATTTTTATTAAAAATTATCAGCATAATCCACCATCCAATATGCTGAACTTCAAAAAATATAAAAAAAACTTTCTAGGCCAATGAAAATAAAATTAATTAATTACAACAAATTGTTTTTTAAAAACAAATATAAAAAAACGACTGAAAAAAAATCAACTTTATTACAAAAAATAACTCAATTGCACATACGAGCGAGCATTTTTCTATACCATTTGTGTAAGCATTCCCGAATTAAGGTTAAGACCCTACAAGACCATACAGCGATAACTCTTATCAGTTTTTTTCATTCCTTCAGAGTGTTTTGATGCTTCATATTGGTTGTTTTCGAAAGAGCAGCGCTTTTTGTGACGGCTGCTGTGATTATTATGTTTTCCAAGTTTTTTTACTTAATGCAATTTTTTATAATTTTTTTTTTGCAAATTTATTTACAGTTTCATTTAAATATAAACAAACACTTTTAAATAAAAAACAAATTTAAAACTAAAAAAACAGCAATAATTATTCATGGGCTGATTAAAAGAGTTTATAAAAAATCTTTTTAAT
The DNA here is from genome assembly GCA_963931875.1 of Pollenia griseotomentosa. Classification (NCBI taxonomy): domain Eukaryota; kingdom Metazoa; phylum Arthropoda; class Insecta; order Diptera; family Polleniidae; genus Pollenia; species Pollenia griseotomentosa. The sequence goes on along the minus strand of OZ007560.1, from coordinate 51,037,699 downwards.
AAGTATTATTTAATAAACAAACGACTAACTTTAAAAATGCTACTTATAACATAATATGGTGGCGATTAATTTATTAATGAACAAAGTATGGGGAGAAGAAAGAGATGGAAGATATGAGGTAAGCTGTATTTTAACTAAATAACCTAAGAATTGTTTGTTATTTTATTGTTTAATATTTATAATAAATATTAATTAATTAATTAATATTGTAATAAGAAATATATATTGCCATAAGAGTGAAAGATTTTGCGGGAATGTCGGAAAAAATTTTAAGGCTACTCGTTTTGTAAATTCCTTTGAAAGGACTTCGACTCACGCTTAGGATCTTGTGAAACTATATAATACTTACTGCGAGTTTATCGTAGACTAAAGAGCAGGAAACAATTTTGGACCAGAATAAATGATAAGTAGGGCAAGATTATTGAGTGTTTGTTCGAAAGATTTTTAGCAAAAGGTTTATTCCAGCGTTTAAAAAAACTGCAGTCAAAGTTGAAAAACTGCCATTTCTTTCACTCCTTTATTTGTCATTGGCCGAAAAAACTTGTTGCTTTTACTTCTAATTTATTAAATGTCAGCAGTCGCTGTCAATCCAACTCAAAGTGCGAACAGTTGTACACAAATTTTCGTTTTTTGTTCGACAGTTTTTGGTTTCGGCTGCAGCTTTTTAAACCCTGGCTTATTCACAAATACATATTTTTGCAATTTCCCAATCAAATTCTTAAGAGTGATATGATTTTTGTCTTTAAAAAACGATTGCCAAATATTTAGCTATACTTACCTTAAGTGATTAAATAAATATATATTTTATTTATCTCTACACGCAAAGAAATACATCAATATGGTCTCCTCCAAAAAACTATTTTTAACAAACATGTAAAATGTCCTTGAAAGCCTGCATGTAGAAAACTATATAAACTATTTAGATGAAATATTAGTTAAGCCCTATTATTGTCATCGGTAACCATACTTAATCAAATAGCCACAACCATATATTGGTTGCCATTAAACAAGTTATGGTTAAATATGAACATAATTTTTTTGGTTTTAAATAATCAATAGTATTTTCATTTTTCCGAGAGCAACATTCTATGGTTGAATTATAACCATGCTATTTTAAGTTCTAAACATTTGTATTTTATTATAAGCCATAACATGTTCGAAAAGCTAATTCCACCCTAAGGTTGCCGTTGTTTTTAGTATACATATATAATAGGTTTACAAAAATTCGTTAAAAATAGTTTTATTGTAGTTAATCATATTGAAAACTTTTTTTCTCTGGATGGATAGTATAATTGTTAATTAAAATAAGTTAGAAACTGTATATTCGGCTAAAACCAAATATTTGATACTATACACTACTGTTTTTACCGAAACAGGCCCCCTTTAAGGACCTATGGGCAATAATGGCCTTGGAAAAACAAAATTTTGTTGTTAGATTAAAGCAGAGTGTGACCTTATTAAATATTTATCCAAATAAGCATTACTTCTACTTTGGTTAATAGTTAGTGAGATTTAACATGATCTTAATATCACAAAATAAAACTAATTATACTGCAACCATAGCAAAAACTTTTTTCTGTAAGATGTGGTATTAAAAAAAAAAAATACATATTTGAATTAAAGGAAATTATATTCTCGTTTTCCTTTTGGTTCCGCTTTTTCCGTCAATTATTTGCCAAGTGTGACCGTAGCTAAAGATAGCTTAAATCTCTATACGATTTTTTGACTTAAAGTGATTTTATGGATTTATGTATCCGTCTTCGAGGATGTCTTAAAGACGTGGCCAACTGGGTTAAAATCAGCGAGAAGTTCTATTTAGTTCTATTTTAGGTTTTATATGAGGGAAATTGTACAGGGTGGACCAAATAGAACGTTTAGGTAGTTAGGGAAATCGAAATAGCTGATCCGCAACGTATACGATTACGTTATAGAAACGGGGAATTTAACTTTTTGTTACACAAGCATATGAAATCAAGGCCGGGCGCTAAAAAACACAACCCTAAATACCGTTCTTAACTAATTGTAAGAAAGAGACGAACATTATATAGTGTTCTGTTCTTCGTTAAAAAACAGAACAATTGTTGTAATACTGGAGACAAACATTATATTTTAATGTTCTAATCAGTGCTCGAAAATAAACACTAAATATCGTTCTTTAGTGTTCGGTTCAGTAGATTTGTGGAAAACACAAACGCTAATTGTCTTTGTGTAAAAAATCAATACAAAAATAACGTTTCCCTGTTTGTCATCTACCGAACACAATAATAATACTGTCTTCATCCAACTCAACAAAAGATGACAACATTAAATTCCGTTCGGTTTGTTTTTTAAAAACCACAAACTTCATTGTGTTCGGTTCGGCTCATTAATGTTCGTTCGTTTCATATGTGCTTAACGTTGCCAGATGAACAAACAGATAAATCTTGCTTATTGCTGTTTTTTGAGATATTAATTAAAGGACATTTTGTGATAGAAAATTAAAAAAAAGAAGAAAATATTAAATGGAAAAAGTCTCGGAAACGTATGTACCAGCTAAATTTAAGAATTGTAACCATATAAAAATGGCGGTTTTATAAAATTCTTAAATTTGGCCCCTGCAGCGCGTAGGATGTCCCTAGACGGGTCAAATGTATGTCCAACCCCACTTTATTTTTCATCTCAATCATTAATTTCTAACATACCTACCCGCTATCTCCACGACTGCGCATATTAGAAAAAAGTTATACGGGTTAAAGGAAATTTTATTGCGGAATTTCAGTTTTTTTAGTAACTTTAAAAGTTAAACCGTTTTTGAGTTACGCGAATATATGATGTGCAACCTCCTCTATTTTCGAAATAACGGTATATCTCGAAAACAAGAGCTAACCTAAAAAAACGGTTAGCACCATTGGATTCTCCGAATTATGTTACAGTGTTATTATTCGTTTGGCTTTTGTGCGCTATAGTTGTTATTTTTATTTCGTAATACTTCTTCCAAAAATATATAGTTGCAAAGATTGCATTTCATAAGCGATAATCATGAAATTATATGCAATTATAATAATTACCGAATACAAAGTGTTTATTTCCCACAGCGGTAATTTGAAAAGACATCTAAAAATGATGCATAGTAAATGTGAAAGACAATATAATAAAGTTTGGGAAAAAGAATGCTGGACTATTAGTATGATGCATCGAAGTATTAAGTAAATGACGCATGCATATATGTATTTTTATTATTGATTTGAAGTATGGCTAAAACCGATAGAACAAGCTCCAAATTCTTACAAATTGGCTCATTCGTCTTTGTAACTTCTTGTGCTTGTAATTCCTCACTGAATTCGCATAAAAAGTATTTAAAAAACATGCCAAAACATTTTTATTTGGGAATTTCTTATTATAATTTTTCTTTAATACATATTTTTAAATTTGGTCAGGAAAAAACAAAAAAAATTATTAACTTTTTAGGGTTTAGTTCTTTAATTGGCGGATTTTTAGGGATTTATTTTTTGGGGACAAAGAAAAAAGTAATACATAAATTGCATTTATATCCTTTTTTACCTCTTTTACTTTTCGTTAAACTTCTCTAATTTTTAATAAACGCACCTAATGAATAAACATTTTTATTCGTAGTGACATATTTTATTAATATTTATGTATAAACATTTTTATTTGTAGAGCTACACATTTTATTTTATCTATTTGTCCCGCGAGGCATTCAAATATCATGTTTTTTTAATGCTTTTGAAATTAAATAAATCTGGCAACCCAACTTGTATGTACATTTAATTAAAAAAAAAAAAACCATAAAGAACATTAAGATATCGACCCCTTTGCGCGAAATTATCGTATGTTACAAAAACCAAATTTTACAGGACATCCATTTTTCTACTTTTCTCTGCTTTCGCTTGCAATATCAAAATGAAAATATACATGTGATTTTTTAAGCAACTAAGTGGAATTCGCCTACAATATTTTGTCAGGTGACGTCTCTTTGAATGTAGAACAAGATTGCATCAAAAACTCAATTTCAAAAAATTGGCATATACGATAATTTCGCGCAAAGGAGTCGATATAACCTAATAAAAAATAGAGCTTCCGAAGAAGCAGATTTGTAAGGGAGAACCCTAAAAGTTTCGCTTACCAATGCGCTTGCGGAAGACATGAATTTTATATGGCGAGTTCCCACTTTGAAGCAATACATTTTTGACACATGAAGCGCATTATTTAGGGCATAAAACAATTGTTGGATATAACGATCAGCTTTACACAGTGAATGTTTTTATACAGTTATTTTTCAGTATTCTCCCTTACACACCTGCCTCGTAGTAAGGGAATGCCGTAGCACTTGAAATTTTATTTTTTTTTATAAAAGTTGTTGAGAGCTCTTTCACTTACATTACTGCATTTATGTATGTCTTATTGCGTAGTGCATAATTCTGCGCTTATTTTTTTAAATGTACCATAAGTGCTTCGCAAAATGATACAATTTTTTATTGGGAATGTATGTCTACAGAACCTCTACAATTGTTCTGTTTTTTAACAAAGAACAAAACATTAAATAATGTTTGGTTCTTTCTTGAAAATAGTTACGAACGGTATTAAGGGTTGTGTTTGTCTACACAAACATTAAAAAAATAGATACCATTCCTGGGTGTGTGAGTCGAACGCTAAATAATGTACTGTTTATTTTCGAACACTGGTTCCAATATGTTTCTTTTTTTACATTGATAAAAAAATTAACAAAATGTGTTTATGTTTTGTTTGTGTAAAATTATTTTGCTGGCTTTTTGTTTTTTGCGTATGTGTATTTTGATTTTGTAAAAAATTTTTGGTTTTTTTTAACAGCCAAAAGGGACGAACATTAATGAGCCAAACCGAACACAATGAAGTTTGTGGATTAAAAAAAAAAACGAAAGGAATTAAATGTTCTCATCTTTTGTTGAGTTTGATAAAAACAGTAAAATTTTTTATTCGAAAGATGACTAACAGGGAAACCCTATTTTTTAATATTAATTATTTAAATTTAATATTCTACACAAAAACTATTAGCGTTTGTGTTTTCCACAAATCTACCGAACCGAAAACTAAGGAGCGATATTGAGTATTTATTTTCGAACATTGGTTTTTAATATTAAATACTGTGTAATGTGAAAAGAAGAAATATAACTCTTTACATGTTAAACCGATAGAGCTAGATTTAAATTGCAATCTACTGGGGAGAAGTAGAAACAATAAGACGACAAACTGTTCGAAATAAAGGTTGATGAGCAGTCGCACATACATTGCTTTATAGCATTAAAGTTACTCAAGAAACTGGAATATAAATACTTTATGGGAACGCAGTGGAATATTTCATATGTGTTGAATCAGGGCATATTACCTGATTCACCACTCTCGAAGGTTGAAGATATAACAAAAGATTTTGTATAATTACAGAATTGCTTTATTTACTAGTTTACCAATTCGAGTTACTCCCTAAGAATCGAATTGTTCTATATAAATTCTTTTGAATTGAGTTTTAGTTTAATTCCCTTTTAAAGTTTTACTGCGCCTTTTATTTAAAACAAAAACATCATTTTCTTATATTATTTAAAATATTTAAATTTAAGCAAAAAGAAAATTAAAACAAATTAATTACGTGCATTCCTAAAAGCTATCAACAACATGCATGAGCTAAACAACAACAAAAAACTTAAATTGTTGCAGTTAAAAAATAAGTATATATGTGTGTGTGTGTTTAATAGTAGCAAATGTATGTGAGAGAATGTCTACCGGAAACTGGTAATAAAAATGTAAAGTAATAATGCACATCCAGCCACTTCAATAAAATTAGTTTTGCATAAATAAGCAACTGGAAAAATACCAAGTATATGAGTACGTAAAACGTAGTACGTTTGTAAATTTGTAATTTAACTAGTGCAGCACAACAATCTTAGTTGTAAAGCAATATAAAATCCACCTACAGGAATTTGTTGATTGGGTTTATTTATTTGTTTTTTGTATTGTTAAACAAAAATAAAATTAAAATAAAAAATAACTACAGCAAGTACCATCAAATTGCAAACGCCAGCAGGCGTTGTACTTAATAGCAAATTTAAAAAAAAGCGAAAAATCTAATCTAAATACTCATACATTGTGCTGGCTCTTAGACGACATCAACCATTAAAAATACTTGAATCAAACGCATACAAACATGTGTGGAATACCCACATTCTGCTTTGTGTAACTTCATGTATTTGAAAGGGGTTTTTTTTGCATTTACTTGTATGTAGAAATTAGTTAACCGTGTAAAGGAAAATTGTTATTTTTTTGTTTTTGGTATGAGTTTAACAAGAAAATTATGTTATTTACAACACTCTAACTAAACAAAACACAATTTCAATAAAAACAGCCGGTGGTAAAAAATTATAAGAAAATTGTATTTAAAATGTCAAACAAGGACTCTTTTAAATGAAAAAAGGAAGAAAAGAGAGTGTGTGTAGACTTTACTGTAGACTTTAGTGGTTTAATGTTTTTGTGTGTATTTAACGTTAAGTTAAAGTATGCAATCAAAAAACACACATAGTTAAGCCGTTTTCTACAGTAATGGGCAAATATTTGGCACATTATTTAAATATTTGATTTGTAAGTAAAAATGTTAGCCATTTTCTTAAAAAAATTGCAGTATATTGCAGAACTCTTGAAAGTGTGTAAAACGATCTTAACTATTTTATATTTAAGCGAAATTCCAATCAAGAAGCAATTTAAAAATAACCTAATAAATCTTAAATTCAACTTAAGTTTTCCACAACTGTCACTTTGCACGAAAAATACGTAGCTTAATTTGTTTTTAAGTATTTTTTGTTAAAGGGTGCTTTCAACTTTGGTATGAGATATTAAACAATTTGCTAAAAAAAATTGACATATCCTTATCAGGAAAAGCTCACATATAAATAAACATACGTAATGTCAATGTGAAATCTTACATGCTGGATGATTCAAAATAACAAATAAACGACTTGACATTTTTTTACGTTCAATATTTATTTTAAAATTTAAATTTCTTTTTAGGAATTTAAACAAACAATAAATAAAATCCTTAAGAGTTTCTTAAAGTACTACACCAACAAAGTTTTCATATATCGTGTGTTTTGTGTGAAGTTTTAGAAATGGTATTATTATAAAAATGTCTTATTGCTTACCTGACTTGCAGCTATTAAAGTTAATTTGCATTTAGAGTATTTTTTCTTTAGTACTTTTCTGTATGCCAAAAGAAAAAAAAAAAAAAACAGAACCTTATATTGAGAAGAAAAAAGGGAAGAAATCATTGAATAAGCCTATATATGTGCAGTGAAAACGAAAGATACAGGTAAGAGCAACCTTAAAAAAAAACTTCTTGTGTTGAAATAGAGTTTTGGTTGTCAAAAGTGGTGTTACTCTTTAAGAGGACTACTGTTGTCAAGAGTGATTTCTTGTATTTTTATTTAAAATGAGATTTGGTTTTATAAATATTCATTTGTAAATTCACTTCTGTTTTGAAACCCCTTCACCACAGATTGAAGTTGCTTTAACGATGGCCGTCTGCTCATCTGACTGTCTGCCTATGGTAATAGCGTTTCCAAAGACCCCAGAATTGATGAGAACTAGGTTATTATATATTTCTGTCATAATGCTTCGAGCAAGAAACCACAATGGACCTTAAATTGTTTAGTTTGCCTTCATCATTAATCTAATTATGTTTTACACCAATCAAATTGACAGCTTTTAAAGGTTTAAAAAGATTGGTACCTTTTTGACCCCAAGTGCATTTAAGGACTATTCCCCATTTTTGCACGGTTTTGCCATCGTATGACTTAAGAGTTTTTTTTTTTAAAATGTTTCATAAAAAATTTTACATTTGACCTTCATGATTTTAGGGTTAATATTTTCCGAATTTAGAAAAACCTTCACAGTATATTTAAAATTATCTCTAATATTCTTAATAGGTTTTACTTAAAATTGATAACAGTAAGGAAATTGGGATCATTCGCCAAAATAAGGCCAAAAATAAGTTTTTCCCCGAAAATTGCAAAATCTAAATCGCTGGTCCGGAAAAACTATGCCAATTATTGACATAATTTTTTCACATTTTTATTTCCTATCATATCCTCAATAAATCCCAATAAGATTTTATATATTTTATATATTTTTAATAAAAATTAGCTCTTTTTCAAATATTTCTCAAAATATGTTAATTTAATTTCTAAATTTTTTTTTTAAGTGCCCTGAGACACGTTTATGGACTGGGAAAATTTTAATAACTTGAAAATTTTTTAACCAAATTTTGTCTTTTATATATCAATCGAACGATAACTTCGTACACATTTCGGTTCATTATCATTTAATTGCAAAAGTAATTATTAAATGGCAAAATTTATACAAAAACTGAAAAAAATTCATTTTTCCCCCTTGTAAATGCACCTACAAACTTAAGGGCGGAAAAAATACGCTCTCCCGATATGCGATCAGCATAATTTTTTGCGAAACGTAGTTTTTTGGTGGAAAGAACATTTCTAGGTGGAGCTACGGTAATTTTCTGCTTAAAAAATGTACTCAACATGTTTTATTTTTTTAAATTGTTTGATAATGTTAGGTAGTGGGTGAGTGGTCTAAGAAGCTCATTACATTAGGTGAGGTGTGTTAAAGATTCGCCACAGCCGAATCCTATTTGATTTAAGTTAGTTTCGTTAAACGTTATATTTTTTCTACAAAATTATATTTTTGGTGTTTAATTCAGTTTGACTTTTAGGTTGCTTAACTCTGCCCTATTAAATGAAAATGCAAGGAAATCGATTTAATAGCAATTTTCTTTTAAATTGTGTTGGTGTGTTTTTTTTTTCTTTTTCTCCTTATTACATTTAGGTTAAAAGTAATTGTTGAAAGTGCTTGCCTAATAAACCCCGTGACAAAATGTCACCTAACATTTCAACACATGCTTAAATGGGCAAACAACAACTTTTATACAGTTGGAAAAAATGTTGAAAGACAAATGGGTAAAATGGAAAAATAAACTATTTAAAGTAAAATTTACTAAGAAAGATTATGTTAAATTTGCATTTTAACGACATTATGAAAAGCAGTTTTATCTGTCTAGAAGCCTGTAAATATGCAACATATTATTTAATTCGTGCCGGTTCACACACGAAAGTTTGAAAGAGAGTGCCATTTCTTTCCCCACTCACCAAGCAACTCAAGACTTGACGAGTTAAACTTGACGTGTGTGAACCGGCACCTACATCCAGTTTGATTGACGAAATATATCAGCCGAATTCGATTAAGTGAAAATGAGAAAATATTTTGAACGTTTTTTCCGATTAAACGAGATTTTCAAATGAACAAAATTCGGTAAAGTGAAAATGCGTATCTTTTAAACGAGTTAAGTTCTTTCTTGATTGCCTTGTAAAACTTAGTTATAAGCCAGGCATCAGAAATTAAGAACCGAAAACTTAAAATTTAATATTACATTTGAAAAATTCAAAACTCATGCGTACAAAATAAATTGTTTTTCTATCAGTTAAAAAAAAATAAATAAGAAACACAAAAAAAGATATATTTTTTTTTAAGTACAATATGTTTTTTGTACATAAAAAATAAATATTTGGTGGTCAAAACATATTTTCATCGGTACAAAAAAAAAAAAATTTTGTTTGAAGGGTTCTTTAAAGTTCAAAACAATACAGTTTTTAAAAAAACGTTTTAAAGAAAAATATTTTTTTTTGCTTTTAGAAACTTACATGGAAAACTCAATTTTGAAGTACAAATTGTGAATTGTAATTAAATTTAATATCACCCCTTATATGAAAGTCGACTGCACCGGACTGCATTTTTTAAAAAATGCAAATTTAAAAAAGTTATGGGCACAAAGTTTATTAGTAAATTAAACATTGCAAAAACTCGAAAAAGTTTGCTAAAATAGCGAAAAGGTTTAATTTGCGATGATTGCATCAAAGAGCAACAAAGCTACGCGAAAATTGCAAAAATTCGGAATACTTTTCAAAAATAGCGAAAAATAAAAGTCCCTTAAACTATAAGGAATGGCAAAAAATTCAGTAAAATAAAAGATGTAAAGAATCAGAAACTTACAGGAAAAAGCGCTTCTATCGCGAACATGGCATTTGCGAAAAAAATCAAAATAAAAAACAAACTCTATAAATAGCGTTAAAAAATTCTAATATAATTTTTTTAATCTTATCTCATAACTTTTGTTTTGTCATGTTCAATTTTAAGTTTTCGGTTCTTTATTTTTCTTTTCATGTACAAAATAATATTGAACTCAAGGTACATTAACACAATGTAGACTCGTTAGCGGACAGACATAAACCCCAAATTCGTATGCATGAGCCAAAATTTGTACATGTGTGCGTTAAATTGTTTTTGTTTTATATGGTGACAATTTTGACATGTCTACACTCCCAAATGAGTCTACCTTGTGTTAAAGTACCTTGATTGTACTGAAAAAATACACATGTTTTTTTTTTGTTTTTGTTTTTTATTTTCTAAACTGATGGAAAAAAAATTTATTTTGTACGAAAAATTTAAATTTTCGGTTCGTTATTTTTTGTACAAAAGTACAATAAAAATATTTTTTTAAAAACTTTGTTTTGAGATCTTTATTATTTTGAACTTAAAAAAAAAAAAACATTATCAAACAAAATATTTTTTTCTTTTATTGTTTTTTGTACAGTTTAAAATATTTTTCGAACACCAATGATAAACATTTTTAAAAAAACATAAAAAAACGTTTTCCGGTCCTTGGTATATGTAAAAAATTCCTTACATTTTCTTCGACAACCAATTTAGTTTTTTATTATTATTTTTATTATAAATTTTAAATTTTTTTTACATTATAAACGTTTACGGCCAATTTCACCAAGTTCAGTTTTTATTAACTGTCAAACACATATTTTTAACTGGAAGTTAAGGTGATAGTTAGTTTTAACTGAACTTGGTAAGTTATAATTTATTTTGACAGCTTGTGTTAAAAGAAAATTGCTCAGCAATGTATTGTTAGATTTCGAGCCCTATTTGCGACTATATCGTAAGCGACAATTTATCGAAAATTGTTTTTTTCTTGCAAATAGTTCATAAGTACTCGTAACATTGACGAGCAAATTCATAGACTTTAAATTGGTATCGTTGCGAAGATAAAGCCCATCTAAATTCAAATAAAGTATTGCATTGCTTAAGAAAAAAAAAAAATAAAAACCCTTCTCTTGCAAAATTTGCCTTTTGTCGCTTAGGATATAATCGCAAAAAGGGCTCGATTTGTTGATGAAAATGTGAGTTAATACAAATTTGGGCGGCCGACACGTTCATATCTAGTGTTGGCAATAGAATTTGACAATTGACACGACAAAAGTTGCCAAACTAATTGCTCGCCTAGACTAAGGATAAGCTATTAAGCAAATCCAAGACATGTTTCGCAATAATAAAAAAATACTTTATTATGACATATTAAAATTTACTAAATAAAGTCTATTCCTTCTATTACAAGGTAGCTTATATTTAAACTAGATGCATTAATATTTAATTATTTTCGTCAGGATGAGTCTTTTTCACGATGTGGCAAGTACTATTTTTTTCGCACAAATTTTAAAAATTTTGTTTTTGTTTAAAATTGTTTTTGTTCGAAAGAAAGAGTTCCTTCGTCATCGTCAAACAGGCAGTAAATATCTGTTCACACATTATATGTTTGCGGTTATTAATTTTAATTAAGGCTTGGAATTTTCTTAAAAAATCATAATTTTTTTTCTCCTATTCAGTGTTTGTTTCATATAAAGTCAAATGATTTTTTTTCTCTGGTGGCTCTAATGACGACATTAAAAACCGTGTCATGAAAGCTAGACAAACCTTTGGTATGCGGAAATCCGTTAGAAGTTCGCGAATTCTATGCCGGCGAGTAAAAATTAAAATATTTAAAACAGACGTGAAATCGATTCTTCTCTATGGCTGTAAAACATGAAACTCTGCACCGCAAGATATCCAAAAGCTGCAAGTGTTTGTAAACCAGAGCCTCCGAAGAATAATAAAAATTTGTTGACCAAATCTGAGCATAAATGTGCAATTCGTTCAAACTAGTACAGAAAAATATTTCATTGAAATTAAGAAATTTTTCCAATAAAGCAGCATGCTCTTATTCGAGTTCGACTGTCATAATTGATAAAACGTTTATTATTCCTTATAACACAAATGGAAAGGTTACACATAAATTTGTTTTTCAAGAGAGAGGCAAGAACAATACATCTATTGCATGCATTGATATCTGTACATAAAATAAAAAAGATTTACGAAATTATTTAAACAATTCTAAAGCAACTCTTTTGTGTGTGTGCTTAAATAATTGTATTGTATTGTATTTAAAATGAGAAACTGTAGGTGGTTATTTCTATATTTGTTGTATGCAATTTAAATTCAAATACAAATTTTCTTAGTTAGTTTTACATTTTATTGGTTTTATTTTATATATTAAGAAACTAATGTCAACTATGCAATTACTGGATACTCAGAGTATGTATTTACAGTATATAAACATGATATATTATCAAAATATATGTATGCCGACAAATTTACAAATTACAGACTTAAGGTTTATTTACGAAAATAATTTTGTGTATGTTTTAATAATAAATTTTATGAAAAGTCATGTTAAGGTTAAGTTAAATTAAACTACTTTTGATTTTTGTTGTATTTATTTATTTATTCCGTTTCTATGTTGCCGTAAATATTATTGTCTATCCCAGCAAACATGGAGGTTTAAAATCAAACATTTTATCAACGACAAAAAATTGTAAATTATTTAAAATTAAATTGTTTTTATAAAGAATGAAATTTTACAACATGAAATGCATTAAAATTTATTGATAATTTTTTATTCTTGACTGAGCTGGGAATAGGGATGCCAATCGGGACTGGTTTTCGCAAATTCCGGGATTTTGCGGGATCCCTGGATTTTTCGGGATATCGGGATTCGGGGTTTTTGAAAATTGGAAGATAAATGTATATAGATATTTATTTAAAAAAAAAATGTCTTTAAAAGCGGTTTACAAGCAAAAGTTTTATATTAATTTGTTATTTTAAAGTTAAATATGGAAAATTGTGACTTTTTCTTAATTAATGATTGATTTAATTTAAAATATGATAAAAAGAACAACGTATGGTAAAAATAATTATCATAAAATCTATATTTTATTCAATTACCTCAGTTGATTCAAACTAAATAAAAAAAGAATTAATATTGTAATTGAATAGAACAAACTTGTAATTGATTTATTTGTAAGATTCTATTCAAATTTTTATTAAGTAAATTAAGCTTCGTTCACAATCCCAGAAACATTTTCGCTTGGTGTTCATAATAGAGCAACAATTTTTTTTCGCAACCACACACATTTTGCATTAAAAAACCGTTTGCAAATTTTACCCACAACAATATTATGCATTTATTATTATTTTTTAAATCATTATGTTAAAATTTTCATTCAAAACTAAAAAAAATTATTTTAAACGTCAGAAACAATTTCATACAAAATGTTGCTGAAGTTCTAGTTGAACCAATTTTTTAAAAAAACTTTAGTTAAATTTTTGTTTGAAAAATGAAAGGAAAATATATGAAATACTTTGGGAAGAAATAAAATAGAAGAAAAAACGAATAATTCAAATTTGAATTCGAAATTAATTATCAAAATAAATTTATTTAGTTAACCATAAAAATCTCATTTTAACAAAAACACATTTTTATACCCACCACAAAGTGGAAGGAATTGTGTAGTGCTTAAAATACACTTCTTAATTTTGTAAAATCGCTCCATAAATTGCCGTAGTTCCTATGCCTACTCTCGTAAAATACAATAATAATTTTTACACTGTAAAGAGTAAAGTTTTAATGTCGAATTTGGTGCACCAGTGAAATGTTTTGTGCATTTCAAAAGACATTTTTTTCCTTTATTCATTTTCTTCTTTAATTATTTTCTCCACTTCTAGTTAAAATTTCTTTATAATTGTATCAATGACAGTATTAACAGAGTTAATCAAGTTAATATTAAAGATCAGTATTTTGTTCCCTATGCTCTCAAGGGGGAATGTCATGATGAATTTCTTTTTATAAAAAATGGTAAAACAAGAAAATTTTAACAATTACGGGATTAACTAAATCCCGAAAATCCCGGGATTTTGGGATTGGCATCCCTAGCTGGGAATCAAAAAACCCATTTTGATCTACCAAAGTTAAAAACCATTGGGCTTAAAGATTGATGTTTGACTATTGACTGCCAGCCGTCGTCAATGGCAAACGGTAAACCCCTTGGAAGAGATTGTCTAGTTACAATCGAAACGTAAGAGCAACCTGTTCGTGAAAACCTGGGTTCGATTCCCAGCTCATGAAAATTTAATTAAATTAATTTTAGACTGATTAAAAAAAATCAAAATTTGGAATATTTATTTTTAACAAAAAGACGAAATAATTTTTTTTTTAAATTGAGAAATGTATTTATTTTTAAATTGCTTTTAAACATTATTCTCAAATGTAAATTGTAATGGAATGTAAAGCACGAATAAATTTTTTTTTTATGTTTCTTGTAATTTTGTTTTTTTTTTTTGTCAATTTTTTATTAACTAAAATTAAATCTCAGCATAACATTTGGCGCTATTGCTGCTGCTGAAATAAAAAGATGTTTGAGAATTAAGATTGATATTAAATGCTAAAGTAATTTTATATGAAAGGTTTGACTTTGTTTTAGCTTGTGGTTGTATTAAAGGCTGTTGCCTGTACATAAGAGCGTACTATCTTGTAAGGAAAAAAGTGTGCTGTACACCCTCTAATATAAAGTATTATTGCAAAAGTAAAATTTCAACCATACAAATATGGCTGTTTAATCAAATTCTTAAATTTGGCCCATGCAGCGCGAAGAATGCAACTAGACGGGACAAATGTATGACCAACCCTACTTAAATTTTTATCTTCACAATTTGTTTCCTGATATCTCCTTTTCTTAAGGGGGCTCCCATACAAAATTTTCAATAGAGGCTAGAAATATATTTAAGAAGAAGTCCCATAACTGCTTGGCAGTCGCCCCTAGGGGGATTATATGTATGTCCGACCTCAGTTAGTTTTCTTTCCTTAAAATGTTCTCAAAACATACTTGCTCGGGGTGCTCCCATACAAATATGGGGTTTTATGAAATTCTTAAGTTTGATTAAAATTTTTCATCTTTTGTAAATAAAATCAAAAGTGGTAGACAGATTTTAATCATTTATGGGTTGCACTGCCTCTAATAAAATCTCAGACTCTGGCGTCTGTTCTGCTGGAATTAAAGAAATACTTCCTTAGCAAAACTATAATGATTTGTTGCGAACTTTAATTTTCTACTTAAATTTAAAAAAGTTTCTGCTGGAATAATCGAATTACTTCCTTAGCAAAAGATTAATAGTTACATGCGAACTTTAATTTTCTAACATTAGGGTGGTACGAACAAAGATTTGGTGCATAAATACTAGAATGAGATACTTGAGGTCAATGGCTCCTAAGGGCAAAACATTGGTCTTTAGATCGGACTGAAAATATCTAAGATATAACGAAAAATGTATTTAGACGACCACTTTGCTCGGCAAAACAAATTATTTTTCGAAACCTTCTTGCAAAAATACTTTTAATTAGAGAGTGTACGGCGCACTTTTTTTCCTTGTAAGGTGGTACGCCCTACTGTACATATTTGATTCTACTTGTACATTTATATATGTGTGTGCAAATACACTTGCTTATGTATTTGCATATTTAGATTTTCTTATTTCAAGTGCAAGTTTTGTATCCTGTTTATGAAATTTATCATATTTTTGTGACTTCCTCGATGAACATTTAAACATTTACATATAAATAAACACATACTTCAAATTTTAAGTATGTATAATATCAAGAGTATGTACTAAGACTGGCAGCATACCTAGTAAACAAAATTGTTGGATTCAAGAAAAATATATTTGTACATGGTTTAATTTTTCATCTCAAATGATACTAGGGAGATCGATCGAATAGTATTCGACCGGTTTTAACCGGTTATTTTAGTTTTGCCCAAGTCGAATATTTTAAAATGTCCCTTTTACGAATATCGAATAAACCGGTTATTTAAGTAAAATAAACTGGTTATTTTAGTAATGTGTAATTTATATACGTTTTCCTTACTTTTTTTATAAATGTACCCGTATTTAAATATTTTTCTGATTGAATATTTGGCAAACTTATGGCCATTTTCTCAATGTATCGACAAACTGTCTGTTACTTAATGTCAACATAAATTAACTATACCGATAAACTGTCCGTTAACGATTTTAGATTTCTCAAGATACCGACAAAAAACATTGTTTTGAGTTGGCAACACCACTCAAAATACATGTAAAAGTTGGGAGTCAGCTGATTGAATTTATCTGTACGTCAAATAAAAGAAAAATAAATAATTGGCAGATGAGTGCCGGTTAGCATTGCTACAAAATAGAAGCAAATTAGACATTGCGAAGACCAAATCTCTTTAATGTGCAGTTTTTCGTTGGGAAAAAAGATAATCGCCTCATGAGAAAATGGCCATTAAACTTTTTATAAAGAATGTCAAAACCAAATGTAACAAAAGTCAAAAAAAACCATTATGAGCAATGTAAATACAAATCGCTTATATAAGCGTGTGTTTTTGTATCAAAAATCAAAAACAATTCAAAATACTACAAAAAAAAGTTCTGTTTAAAAAGTAATTACCACTTTGACAGTATTCTAAATATTATATATATCTTTATAAAGATGTCATCTCTGGTGACATATCGAACTGATTGAAAAGACAATGGTGCTTAAACGGCCCTAAAATGATAAGTTGCAAGGGTTCTTTAATGTCACGACTTATTAATCACTTTTAATTAGTCTACAAGCTTGACATAAATATATGCCAAAAAAAACTTGACTCTGTTCCAAGTAGTAACACTTAACTAAAATATGCTGCCAATAATGAATTAACAACTCTTAAGTAGTTCTAGCAAGTCTTCATGCTTAAAACTACACCATACTGGCGAAATCAACGATATGAAAAATTCTTAATTTTTATTTATTAAATTACCAAGCACTTAAAACAAATAGAAGGAATCAAACAATCTCGTGGAAGAGTTTAAATTGTGATCGACGAATTGACTGATACTTCATACAAAAAGCATGTTCATATTACTATTGTTTCTATAATGCTGAAACAAAATAATTTGAAATAAATAATCCTGGCTAAGAGGTTTTGTTTGCAACTTCTCAAAAATATGGCTGAAGTTTACTGATTCATATAGACATGCTTAGCCACTAACAAATTAACTCATTTAAAATTAATTTCTGCGAATATCTCATATAATAAATTTATTTAATTCCTATAATTTTTTAAATCCAAAGTTTTTCAATATTTCTACAGCTATTTTCACACCTATTAAATATTTGATTTCCTACACGTAACCACTAGTTTTCTTAAAGAATTGTTTGCTTTTGCAAAACTTTTGGCCAGAGAAAACATTATATAACGGTTTCTTAATTACATTATGCATAAATACAATTATCATCTTAGACATAAAGTTTAGCAAATAAATAGAAATTGTTAAAAATAAGGCTTACGTTTAATTAAATTACTGGTCACTCTTTTTTTTTTTTTTTGATTTTATCGTCAAATATTTGTTAGGTCTGAACATACCTTAAGTCATATCTATGTATTTTGTACGTTCCTTACTAGGGTGTTCATTTAATCGACCTTTTGCTTTAATCGGTAATCAAGTAATTTCAATATATAGAAATGCATTAATTATTTATTATTTGGAGTTTATTAGTAAAAAAAAAACAATAACATACCAGACATTAAATTTCTTGAATTTAAACGAGCAAACAAAAAAACAATTCATAAATATGTAATATGCATTTTTCAATTAATAAATAATTGGGGGATTCACAAGGTGTGCTATCAAGTCATATCGTCATAATGTCCTAAATAATATTTTTCAATTGCTTAAAATAAATATTGTTGTGTTTTAAACAAAATAAACATTTTAATGCTGCGCTCATTGATTCGTCATAACTGCACAGTAGAAATATAAATTATAAGCGGTAGCCCACAATAGTCATATCGTCGGCTTAATATGCAAACCTGCTAACTTCCTTTACAGGAGATACCAAAAACTTTTTATTTTTGCTATTTGCAGCTTGATAGAAAATTAAAATACAATTAGTTTTACACACTTCAAGACTTAAACAGAAGAAAACTACAAGCTGGTCGACGAGGCGTATCTTTCTCTACCACACAGCATCAAAATCTCAATTTACATAAAAAGTGGATTTAGCCGGTTTGCATATTAATCCTACGATATATATTTCTAGTAACTATTTAAAGACATAAGACTTTACATCTTTATGACTACCTTGTGAATCCCCCAAGTATGTATTTATAAAAAAATAGACTGAGATAATTTTGTTAGTTATTTCAATAGGTTAAGGAGATCTTATAAAATAATCTTTAAGAAAAGTAATTTGGTTTAATGTTTTGAAGTAGAGCGATTCTTTTATTTTATTTTGACAAAACTTGACTTAGAAAAAATTCTTTCACTTATCGTAGATCAATATCTTATTTCTCAGTCCTTTTTCAGGATTTCTCTAAGCGTATAAAATATTCCATTATACCCTTAGAGTCCTGTTAACTAAACTAAACACATACATATACAAAGTACGTGAAAAAAAGGTGTTGTCAATCAAATATTAAACCCATTTTTCGCCACATTCCTGTTGAATGAACATTGAAATCGGTCGGCGGAAAATGGGTTGAAATGAAGACCACAGAACACCTTTGTTTGTATGAAAAAATATTTTCTTAACACATACCTTTTGTATATGAGAGGAAACATATAATTAAAAACACAAAAAATATGTTATAATACTACAAAAAATTAAAAATTTTATTACATCGGTTAATCGGTTAATCGACTGAAATTAACCGGCTTAATCGTTAATCGAAAAAAGCCAATTTGAAATTAACCGATCAGTTAATCGGGTAGTAATTAATCGGTTAGCCGATTGACGGTTAGCCGAATGAATACCCTATTCCTTTCCTTCGTGAATTGTTTTGTTTTTATTCAAATTAACTTTTTATTACAAAAACTAATTTGATTCTTGTATTTTTATATATCCGAATTTAAGCCGGTTAACAGGTTATTTTTAAAATGCTTAACTGAAAACCGGTTTTTTTTTTAAATAGCAACTATTCGGAGTATTCGAAAACCGGTTATTGAAAAAAGTCGAATAATCGATCACCCTAAATGATACCCTAAGTTTATAAATTCCATTTTTAAGTTAAATAAGACCGTTTTGTCAAAGTGATTTTTGCTGTTATAAGGAATCTTTGTTATCATTTAGCACCAAACGCGATTTTTTTTGTCAAGTGTGTTTAAAGTCAATTTTGTTTTTAAAGCTGTCAAAAACAACTTTTGTTGTCAAAAATTACTTTTGCTTATAAAGAGAATTTATGTAATCAAAGTGACTTTAATCATCAAAAGTAAATTTTTAAACATTAAAAGTGAATATTTTGGAAAAATTGGCTTTTGGTTCCAAAAAATTTCAAAAGTGACTGACGTTTAGTTTTAAAAGTGACTTAAAATTTTTAAAAGGGATTTTTGATGAAATATACACACATAAAAAAGTATCAATGTTAAATTAACATAGCGCAATGTTGATAAAAAATCATAGTAAATTTCTGCAAAAGTATGGACTTTATTTATTAAAGGCTATAATTGTTTCATATTAATTCTAAATGAAAAATGTTAAAATAACATTGTTCAATATTGAATCCATAAAATCCTGTTATAATTGTTTGTATAGAATCAATTGCAACACTATAAAAGGAAAAACATAAATTTTGTTCTTTTAATGTTTAAAATTATTTATAAAAAATTCCCATATTCTTTTTGTTTAAATTATTTAGTTAAATAGTGCAGACAATTTTCAAAGTAGAACGATGACGAAAACCATATCGGGCCACAAAAGGGGAACACAAAAAGTGAAACATGTGTTACAGGAAAATAAATAATTATATTCTTTCTCTCTCTGGTTCTACGGGTAAGTGTATATTTTGTCTCTAAAGCTTCTTCTCACTGTTATTTCAAACTCAAACAGTTCGATTCTAGATGAAATTCAAGTTGTTTCAACTTGAACGAACTTTCGTTCAACGTGATTCGGAGTGTTATTTCAATATTAATGTTATTTTGCTCTAACTTTACGGGAATGTTATTTTAACATGAATTATAGTTATTTTAAAAGAAAATAATGTTGCTCGCAAGTTATTGTAAAATAATGTTAAATTAACATGAAGTAACTTTGAAGCAAAATCACTACCGAAAAATGTAAAATCAAGTTTGTTTTCGAGGATTTTACATTGAATTTTGGTATCAAAAATTAACTTTGATGTGAAAAATATTTCTTGATGAAAAAGTAGATTTTGGTTATAAAAACTGACTTTGATCTTCATGGGAAAAGTCTCTCCATTAGGTCTACGCAAGAAGCCAGATATTTATTTTGTTTATTCCTTATAGATATCAAAATTTGTTTACACTTAGCTTATACATGTATATTTTTCATTACGTTTTTGGTTTTTTGCCTAACATACATGAATACAGAACACGTTTTTCCTTTTCTTTTCCCTATGGTGTAGTAAGCTTTTGACAATAAAGAGGAATTTTACAGAAACAAAATGCCAGGCATTTTGTTTAGACTTTGGTCATGAGTAGGTGTAGCTTGGGTATTACTGTGTTGTAAGTTTTAAAAGCAGCTTTAATGTCAGTTAAAGTTTGTTGTAGCAAAAATTATGCTTGACTCTTTCAATTTGGTGTCAAAATGGGTTTTTTCGATTTTAAAGTAAGTTTTGTGTCAAAACACAGTTTTGTGCCACTAAAAAAGTTTTACGATCTTTCTTTTTAATTCAAGTTTAACCTTTGCATTACCAAAAGATTTTAGGTACGTACATCCTTTACCAATACCCACCCGGCGATAAACAAGTTTTCGTCACACATTTTTTTTTTTGTTTTTTTTAAGGAACTTACAAATTTATTCGGTGGGTAAAAGTTTCCTTTTTACTGATCCAAATTTAAGGAAGTTATTAAAGAAATAAAACCGAAATGTTCACCCGGGTGGATATTGTTAACGCGAAATATAACCCCAAAAAAAATAGTGAAATAATCCCCCAAAGTGTGGGGCCTTATTTCATATTCAATAAAGACATAATTTTGAACCCCCAACGAAATGATATAACGCCCCAAACTGAAATTAAATAATTCCTTAATTTTTGGGGGCTTATTTCATATGAAATAATACAATTAATAATACAGTTTTGCTTTTAAGAATCGCGCGATAGATAGCATAGATGGGGATTCGTTCGGACGCTGGTACTACCTCCTCTTTGATATATTGAAAAATTGAAAGGCAATGTTTATATTTGGTATCTCAATACAAAGTGAAGAAAAATATTTTATTTATAAAAATTAAAAAAACATAAATTCAATATAAAACTAGATTAAAATATTTTAAATATATTAAAGTAAAATTTGATATAGTACAACATGATATACACAAAACCAGCTTCTCTAACTTAAGATCTTCTGCATAGCCGGCCTTCGAACGGGCGCAAGTATTTTCTCCTCTATGGTATTACAAATACCGAATCGCTAACTAAAGCTCCTCAATCGGCCTTTTGACCGACCGAAGGCCATCTATGCAGAGCAGAAAAAAATAATATTGGTCGTAAACCCTTTAAAATATATTTGTATATGCTGGGTCCTTATGAGGAGCGAAGTTGATTTAACGCTGTCCGTCTGTCTGTTAAAATTGGTTTTTCGAAGACCCCACGAATGATGAGGACTAGGTTTTTATGTAGTTTTGACACATATACTCCGTTAATGTATGCTATTGGAATTCAGCCAGATCGGTGCTTAGATATATTCACGGTTGCCTCTAATTTTTGTTAAAAAATCCCCTTTTTTAAATTGAAAATATGTTTACATCGAAAAAATGTACTTATCACATTTTTTTACATCTGTTTGATGATCTGTGTTAGAGGGTGAGTGGTATGGTGAAGGGTATTAAAAATTCGGCACAGCAGAATATAATACTCTTACTTATTAACAATTAATTGCCTGTTTTTGAAAAAAAAAAAAAAAATTTCGTTTGGAAATAACAATCCCAAACTTGTTTTTGTTTTCAATATAAATTCTCAAACGAAAATTTTTATTTTACTCTCAAAAACAGGCAGTAAATCAATCAAAGAATTAATATTTTTCTTCAGTTTAATATAAATGCTTATTGGGTGGAAAAACTATTTTCCATTTCGAAAGTGTCTTTGCAATGAAATATAATGAAAATGTGACTTTTGGAAGTAAATGAAATGTCTGGCTTTGTATAGAATGAAGTTGTGTATGTCTGCATTCTGCATGAGAAAGTGTTACACATACAGCTGCTTGTATATGACATTGTTATTTTAAAGTTGCTTTTTATTTGTATATACATATGTAAATTTTAAGTAAGTATTTATTAAGTTCACCTTATTCAAATTGTCTTATATTGAAAGTAAGTTAGTTTAACCCCTAAATGAGTTGCTAATAATTCAGTGGCACACAGAAACCTTAAATAGATTCAGACAATCCACCATCTACCATTATCTAATTTGGAATCCCAAATGCAGGTTAAGCTTAGTATTTTACTTAGTAGTAACTTTAAGGGTTAATATGCTGATATGTACATTGTCAAGAAATGTATTTTTTTAACTTTTGTTTTTATCTTTAAATCAAATTATATAAAGAAACGTTTCCAATTTACACAATATTAAAGGAAATAGTACATATTTGTTGAAAAATAATTTTAAAATATTACATTATGTAGATGAATACACACTCTCTAACAAATCACTTTATTTGTGTTTACATCATAAAAATTATTCTAATAATTTTCCAACAAATTCAATATCACTTAACTTAAAGTGTTCTTAAATACCTAAACGTTACCTGCTTTGACTGATAAGTTCTCTGTAAGACCCTCAAGACAATTTTACCACTAACTACCTAAGGACATCATTGTTTAACTTTACTCTGGTAACGCTATAACCAGGAAGACTTTATAACTAAAACCATCAACTTTACATCTAAAACCGTTTTTTTTTCTTATTTCCTTATGCAAACTTATGAAGTTTGTACAGCCAAAGACGACGACAATGACAGCTATAGTGATGACTATAAAACGAACAGCAAGGACAAACAAAACTTAAAAAAAATGTGGAAAAAATAAATAAAGAGATGAATGTGATGAAATTTATTTGAAATTCAAACAAGAAGTCATATACACAACTTAGTGGAATATAAAAAGCACGACACGGAAAATTACAGCGGAGATGGTGGTAAAATAATACTAAGTAAAGTTTGTTAAAAAAAATCAAAGAAGAAAAGAAATGAATATTTAAAGTGGCTGCAAAGGCATATACGTACATACGCTTATTGCATGAGGTGTTGTAAATAAAATGCATGCAATCAAGGTGTAGCATATCTTCGAGATACATACACAAGGATTTGTTCCGATGTACATACTTTCGACAGTTTTGAGATCTGGAATAACCTTTTTTTCTAAGTAACTATAAAATAGTTTCTCGTTACCTGGCTTAACTTACCATTCATTAAAAAATGTAGATTGAAACGTAGCAGGTTTTTAAGGGAGAAATTCGCTTACCGCTCGCCTTTGGAGTTTTTACTTTCAGTCAATATATTTTTGACACATAAGGCACTCTTTTGAACGCATATAAAAACTGGGTAACGATCAGCTAAATTTTAAGTTGTTTTTGTTATTCAAGTTTGTCTCATTTCGTCAGTATTGTTCCTTATAGCTCTGGACGATTTTTTGACACGAACAATTGATGATGACGAAAATCAAGGAATCCGATGGAACTTCCAACACCATCTGGAAGATCTGGCATAAGCTGACGATATATGTCTGCTGTCTTCACTGCATTGGGACATGCAAAGTAAAATTGATTACATCAACTAAAGATCAACTCTTAAAAGACTTGAGCACTAAAGATAAACTCGCTCGACCCAGGTATCAACTTGAAAGCTGGCGATGATTTTATTGCAAAGGCCAATGCTTATTTTTACTTTGCGATTGTAATTTAAGCAGACGGCGGTTTTGCCAATGACATTCTAAGGTGGATGTCTAAAGCCCAAGGTGCCTTTTACCAGCTCTGGAATAAATGGCAACCAATACCGATATGTTTCGAGATTAAAAGAAGGAGATAGATGAAATCTGTAGGCCAGCCATCATGTGAAACCAGCAAAGACACAAGAGCACGAGGGAGATTAAAATACATACAACGATACAAAATACAAATAGTGGTCCAACTATAATGCACGATATTAGATCACGTCAAGTGTTTTTCCCAACTAAATTTGACATTTCTTGGTTTTAGTGTTTGACAATTACAACCATGGAGAGGTACAAAATTGAGCAGCACCTTAAGATTTTTAAAGCCTTTTGCGAAAATGGGCGTTCAAATCAAAATGCATTTTATGCAATTCGTGATTTTTTTGGTCAGTATAATCGACCAAATGTGTTCACAATCGGGAGAATTGCCGCATTTCGGCAAATGAGAATCTACGAGTGATTGTTTAAAAGCCGATGCATCCTTAAAGATTGACTGTTTGGTGCGGCTTATGAGCTGGCCGTATCATCGGGCCGGGCCGTACTTCTTCGAAATTGAGATCGGCCAAGCAGTTACCGTGAATGGTGTTCGCTATCTCGAGATGATAGCGGACTACTTGTGGCCAGAAATTTAGGATATGGACCTGGACGATATGTGGTTCCAACAGGACTTGCCGCACAGCCAACGAAACAATGGATCTTTTGCGCGAGAAATTCAGCGGCAGTGTAGGTCAATAAGCCGAAAACAATTCAAGACCTAAGCGATGAGATAACTCGGCACATTAACGACATTAATGTGGCTGATTTTTTGTAATTGTCATAGATTCTTCTATATTAGTAAAAAATATTTAGATAATTCTCTGAAAACTTAAATATTTTGCTTTGCAGACCTGCTTCGTAGAAAGGAAATGCCAGGGCTTTTTAAATGGTATTTTTTTTATAAAATTTGTTGAGAATTCGTTCATTTTCCTGACTATTTCTCTGTATGCCGCATTGCGAAGCGCATAAATGTGCGCTTACATTTTTAAAATTACAATTAGAAATTTTTAGTGGGTAGTTTTCTATCTCAATTTAGATAAATGGCCATTGATAATTATTTTCATACAAGAGACAAAATTTGTACCATTTTTTTTCTTTTTTTATCTCTATGTAATCGGTTTGACTTATCTCTAAAAATATATTAACATTTTATTCCTTTTCTACCACGGAAACATTTCACATGTTCTTCAGAACTGTAGGGTAGAAACTTATATTCAAGTGCATATAAGCAATGTCTATAAAAAATTGTTATTCATCTCAACCATATAGACATAAAGGTAAACCAGCATAAAGGTGTATATTTTCCATATTTATTTAAAAATGTCACTCAACAGTAGAAAAAAAGTACTTTCAACGTAAAATATTAAAAACACAATTTTCAATATCTTATAAGAATTTAAAAGTGTAAATAATTTTAAAAGAGTTTAGAAATAATCGCAAATAATTTTGTTATCCAGCGTAAATCGGAAAATTGTAACTCCATTTTCTTAGACATTTTTGAAAATAGACTAAATATTTAGGAAATAAGTTTCTTTAAACAGATTCTTTTTATAGTTTGTTAAAGCGATTTTGGTCTACATAGATAAGACTGAATAGTGGGGTATAATAAGTAATTAAAAAATAATAATGCATACATAAATCTTCTTAAAAAGTTTATATTAAAAAAGTAAGATAATAGCCAAATTTTATATTGAGTTGATAGCAATTTTTCCCTTACATTCTGAATTGGAAATAGGATTCAGGTCTAATTAGTCGTGACATAGCCCTAGCCATACAAAACGGCAGTTTGAACCAACCTCATGTGCAACACTGTTCTTGATTACACTGTGCAACAAAAAAAAAAAAAAAACAACCTCAATACTTGCAACGTGAAATGAAACTAGACTATTGGTAGAGAAAATCTGCCAAAGGGTTTTGAAAAGTTAGTTCGGGTTCCCGAAATATTGGCCGCTAAAGTTTTTGAATTTTTTTGCGTTTGGTTTAACCCTAGAGTACTAACGATCGACGTTTCGACGAGCAATGCTCCCTTTTAACTAATTTACTTTTAAATGGGTGTGCCTTACACTCTAATATTTTGTATGCGGTAAGTAGATGATTTACTTTTGCTGTGTGTAATTGTGTTTTTTAAGACGCGTTGCTAGAACACTGCTTTTATTGGTTTTGTACTCGTCGAATCGTCGAAGGTTAGTTTTAACGTGACTTTTATTTTTAAACTTTGTGAGCAAATATTGCAAATGTTGTTACTCCAAACATTAGTGGCAACAATGACCAGCTAAGGAAAAAATATAAAAAAGAACACAAAGGAGGTATGTGTAGATCACGCCCATACAAAAAATGAGGAATGTCAAAATCAAAATGTGATATATATGCGAAAAACCCATATGCGGAAAACACAAAGTTAAGCTTTGTGACTCTGGCTTAAAGTGTTATTTCAAAAAAATTAATTTTTTTTAAAGCCAAATATGTCTTTTTTAAATTTTGACTCTTTTTTAGTTTTTAGCTTTCT
Organism: Pollenia griseotomentosa; assembly: GCA_963931875.1. Lineage (NCBI taxonomy): Eukaryota > Metazoa > Arthropoda > Insecta > Diptera > Polleniidae > Pollenia > Pollenia griseotomentosa. The sequence goes on along the minus strand of OZ007560.1, from coordinate 51,010,943 downwards.
TACAATATTTTTAGGTCCTTTTTTATGATCCCAAAAATTTGTGCAACATAATATAAATTAGAACAAATATTTAATATTTCGTTTATCTATAAGAATTAATATTTAATTATTTTTTTTATAGGCAGTTAAAAAATACATCGTCGCGTCGACGATCATTAGTTACAACGTACGTAAAATATAATTAGTACTCTAGGGTTAAGTCAAAAAATAGAACTAAATGTACTTCTGAGCTAAAAGACTATTTTAGATGTCTTCAGTAGAATTGTATGGCGATTCTTTTCTTAGAATATATTAACCTTCTAACGCTCATTTTAAGGGGCAATTTTTGTTCTTTTTTTAACTTCCACACAAAAGTATACTAAAACGGCACTTCAAATTTTACTAGGGGTCTTCTGAGACCAAAAAATCGTGCAATGTATGTAAAACGGATTTTTGAAATCCGGTCTTGAATTTTTTGAATTTTTCGAAAACCCCTTAAAATAAGTGTTAGCCTTTTCAAAAATTCCAAAAATGTAGGAGCCGAGATAACTTTTCAAAACCTTGGCAGATTTGCTCTACCAATAGTCTAGTTTCATTTCGCGTTGCAAGTATTAAAGCTGACGGAGATGACCTGAATTTTGTTGCACTGTGTTATATGTGACTTACCATAAGGACATAACCATGTCCATACAAACCAATTGAATTTTGGTTTCTAAAGTCATGGTTACGGCTATGGCATTATGTCACGTCTAATTGGACCTCATGTAGTTTCCCTCTTAACCCTTTAACCACTGAAAATCAAATACGAATTATTTGATTTCAATAATTTTGATTTTAGGGTGCATTTAGATTGAAAAACACGAATTTGAAGTCGGTTTGCTGAAAAAATGTTTTTTAAACGCAGTAGGTGAGAAAAACGTAAGACCGTCTGTAGACGGCCTTAGTGGATAAGAGAAAAAAAATTAAAAACGCAGTACTATTTAAAACTATTTTTATTTAAATAAATCCGAAAAAAAGACTTAAAACTAACATAAAATTAATTACGCATCAATATGGTATTTTGTAAAGCAGTTTTTTGCTTTTAAAAAACATAAATAAATCTTGCATTTTGTACAAAACGTATGTGTATCTGACTTTTTGGAATAATTACATGACTTTTTTGAACCCCATTCAGGAAAATGGTTTATTTTATCCTATCCCTTTCCGACCCAAGCAATTTCAAAGTTTTTGGATTTCAATGAAATTTTCTGTATATGATAATTCGCCCTAAGATAACATAAAAATGAATTTTTAATGTACATAAAAAGCCCAAGTCCTTAGAAACAGGACATACACATATGTGTACCTTGGGACTTCACTTGGACAAAATATTAGCATTTTTTGGCAAAAGTGTAGTTTACTTGGCATACGAAAAAAAACTTGTTACCCCTCTGGAAATGGAAAAAAAAAAACAAAACAAATTTTAAATCTAAGGGGGCTGAGGCCCGTGAGCCCCCTGGATCCAAAAAAAACGGCCCCGACCACTAAGTGTTATGTGTAGGTACTCGAATTATAGGTAATTGTACGGGAAAAAAAATTTGGAGTGGGCAGCACTTTTGGGGCCCTCTGGGCAAAAAAAGAGTGTCCCCTCTACTTATATCTTTGTGTGGGTACTTAAATTAAAGGTAACTTGCTCACGATTGTAAATATTTTGATTTAATTTTGTTTTTTTTTATTGTTTTATGGGCTATATTTTCAAAAAATGATCCTTCTTTTTGCTTGCGAAAATGACTTGTTCGTTTCCGCAAACGACTTGTTTACATTGTGCCTGTTCCATGCACATTCATTTCCGCCAATCGCTCCAAAAGTAGTAAGCTGGTAAAATACCGCACAAAAAATATAAAGGAATTATTTGACAAAGTCCTCAAAAAACGCTTGCACCTAATCACAGTTTTCTTTCGCAAAATTGAGGTAGTAGAAACCCATATTACACATATGTGTAGGTAGACATTGTGCTCACAAAAAACACAAAAATTCTTTGTGCATTTTAAAATATTTGCATATTATTTAAATGAATGATGCTTTTGTTACAAACTAATAACAAAATATTCATATATTTAGTGTAATTTAAACAAAATAATGATACTTTCATATCTTGTCTTCCGCACTGCGAAACATGATCATATTTTTTGCCCGCGTTTACACAAATACTAAACTAAACTTCGCAAAAACTTATAAGACAACGATTTAGAGATAACACATAACATGTAGAGACTAAAAGAAGTAGGAAAAGTTAGATATTTATATATAAACTTCTCTCTTCAAAATACGTTAAATTTACCTACACGTATGTGTAGCCTGGGTCGGAAAGGGCTATCTCAAGCTCACAGGAGGATGAGTTGCACTCCCTCCAACAGAGATGCTTATAGCTGGCTCTTCGCCAGAAGAAGGACGACCGATATTCGATTACCAGTAGAAATACACAGTTCCTTAGCAATTTGTTAGCGAAACTCGTACATAGTTAGTTCTTTTCCTTTTCGGTTGCTATCAGAGTTTTCTTTGTTTTCGGCATTGAGCCGTTACACAAAATTATTTACGTTACGTTACACAAAATTATTTTCGCCTTAGCTACTAACACCGTCTACAGACGGTGTTCACCAACAACTATATATAAACGAGATTAATTGCTCAAAAATCAAACTAATTAAAAAATATCAATATAAATACTTGCCAGAAAAATTCCCAATTTGATTTAATTGCTAGAAATATATTTCTTTTTAATTTTTATTTTCACTTATATTGCACCGAATTTTTTTGGCAGTTCTCACCAAAATCTAATTGAAAATTTAATTGACGATGTTTTAATGAACACTGCTGGCTAAGTAATTTTATGCTTTATAAGAAAGCCTGTTTTAGTGTGGGAATCACAGAATTTATAAAAACTAGATTTTTGTGATGACCGTCTGTAGACGGTGTTAGTGGTTTAAGGGTTAATTAAGCTATTTTTGTCATTAAAAAGATTTAAATTTTTAATTAATAATTATCTTTGGTTTTCTTCAATCTTTTTAGATATTTTTTGGAATGAATTTAAATCACGCATTTAAACGGTAAGTTATTTTCTTATAATAAATAACATAAAATTTTTCAAATAAAAATACAAAAGAAACGTTTGTTTTATACCAAACAAGGACACGTTCTTGCAAAAACATTATTTTTTTACTAAAGTCACAATTTTACTTAAAAAAAAAAAAATAAAACAAATCTTAAATCATACATAATTATCTATTAAATTGTAATGAAAAATGTATACAACCAAAAATAAATAAACATTGAAATAACATTAGAAGGCACATGTTTAGCTGAAAATTTTCAATTTAAACTTTTTTAAGTATTTTAAAGATTGAGGAGTTTTACTCATTTTTTAATTTTTTTTTCGTACGTTTGTTTTATTATTTTTTTTACATCACGTATGAACAAATTCAAATGCTGCCTCAAGCCTGCAATTACACATTAAACATGACAACAATAAAGATTTTTTGTATTATTTTCTATTTGTTTTTATAAAAAAAAAAAAGGAAATATAACAACAAAATCCAACACAACAACATATTCATGTTAATTTTATAGATTGACTTTGTAAAAAGTTCATGTGAATGAAAACAAAAATAAAAAAACGAACGATTGTGATTATTTCTAAAATTGAATGCTTTTGTTTAAATTCGAAAACAAACGGAAATAGAGGGAGAGTAAGTGCAAGTACGAGCAATTTTGTTGATTATTAGGGTGGTGGTATTTTTTTTTTATCAAGGCTATGAGAATGTGTTGCAAGTGTTGGCAACTATGGGGCTTTAATTATTTAAATTTTTTTTTTTTGTAAAATAATAAAAATACTAGACAGGGTTTCGAAATCAATATTTATATTGAAATCTTGTAGATTTGATTTGAAATCTTTTTCGAAATTCAGTGAGTTTGCATTGCAATTTTTAACATAAGCTAGCTTTGTTTTCATAACCAAAATAGCTGACTGAAAGTTTTATATAAAGAGATGGGTATATAAAGTTTTTTTTTACTAAGCACAGAAATGTGAAGTGCTGCTCCAGAGAAGGAGCTTCTGGAAATACATTTCCATGAACTTATATTAAACTATGTGGAAACAGATTTGCTCATATAATATTGCCTAAACTTATGAAAGGTCCTAACCACAGGGTGACCATTTATGCATTTACCAAATACCCCGTTTATGCACACACACACACACACACAGGTAGTAATTTTGAATTATAATCCGACAAAAACTATACGCCTGCCTTTATTTAGGAGCTGGAGCTGTTTAACCTTCACTGCTATATTACAAAACCAGCAGCTTCTGAAGAATAGCAACAAGATGATATGTCCTCGCAGCTAGTGCCCTCCACATGCCGATAGGTGCCCTGATGAGTCCTGACACCCTTCCCCGAAGTTCTGGTTAAAAATCACAGGTTTTCAACAAGAATACCCTTTTGTTGCGCACCGTTAATGCAACCAAATATATTTTTTGTTTGATATATTACAGTTATGCAGAAAATCACGATTTAAAGGGTGTTTTTAAGAGTGTCACAACTTTGAGTTGGCATAACTGCTTTATTTGAGTACCAATTTAACAGCTGATAGGTGCTTTAAAATTCTATTATAAATAGACTTACACCAGAGCAACGCGTGCAAATTGTTGAAATTTGTAATCAAAATAATTCGGCGAATAGGCTAAAGCACAAATTGATATTGATTTTGAATTTCCATTTAAAATTTTATTTTCCGATGAAGCCTATTTCTGGTTGAATGGTTACGTAAATAAACAGAATTGTCGCCTTGGGAGTGAGGAGAATCCACGAGTTTTTGTCGAAACACCATTACATCCACAGAAAATTACTGTTTGATACGCTTTATGGGCTGGCGGAGTTATTCATATGTTGTCAAAAACGATAACGGTCAGAATGCGAAAAGTTGTTGAAAATTGGTGTTCCAGATTGCGCCTTGTACGCGCTAGCCGTCGCGGCCACATGGCAGATATTATATTTAAGCATTAATTTCATAAAATTTTCTGTCCAATAAAGCCACTTTTAAAGATATTAAAAATAAATTTCCTTATTTTATTATGATATAAACTTGTGTCACTCTATAAAAAACACCCTTTACAAAAACAATTTTTCTATCAATGATATTCAGACATTTTATGGAAATCGAATTATACTGAAATTGAAATTGATCAAGTTTTTAAAACGATTCAGTTTTAAAGATTTAGAAAAAAATTCCGTTTTAAATATGTCGTACCTTGAGAAGCTCTTATATATATATTATAATTACTAATTAGTATTGTGGTTATTCTGTTGAACTATTTATGGTTTTTAATCCAAATTTTTATTAATTTTAATTAGGCTTAAGTTCATTAAATTTAATTTTCATTAAATTATTTTAATGAAGAAAGGAATTTTACAACATGAAAATTAATTAAAATTGTTATTGATAATCAATCATTCATTCTTGACCGTGGTCATGGCTCGAACCCGGGCCGGCAGGTTACCATGACATGTTTCGATCGCAACCACTCGATCTCCTCAGATGGATTTGCCGTTTTACACTCGCAGCCATCGACGACTGCTGACGTCAATAGTCAAACATCAATCCTTAAACCAAATTGTATTTTAACTTTTGGTAGATCGAAGTTTGCTTTTTTGAATGATTATCCATTTTAATTGATTTTACATGTTTTTCCTTACTTCTGTTTTTTCGTACTTTTGTCAAGAATTTTTCTTGAAGTCCAAAGTACATTTTTTGTTTTTTTTTCATTTTTTGTCTTTCTTTTTCTTGTTGACCTTTTTCGGCACAACTTGAAGGACAAATGAATACATAGAGCTCGTGCCTTAGCTTTAACAATAATTAGTATTGTGGTTATTCTGTTGAACTATTTATGGTTTTTAATCCAAATTTTTATTAATTTTAATTAGGCTTAAGTTCATTAAATTTAATTTTCATTAAATTATTTTAATGAAGAAAGGAATTTTACAACATGAAAATTAATTAAAATTGTTATTGATAATCAATCATTCATTCTTGACCGTGGCCATGAAAAACTACGGTAATTTAAAAAAAAAAAAAATTAACTTAAAATTTCTTTCAACTTTACTCGATTTCGATAACCAGAACATGGGCGATAATTGCCGGACAGCAACCTTAAACATTCTAATAAAACCGTTAAAATAATTGTAAATGCTTACCTCAAAAAAATGCCCTTCAAAATTATACACATATCGCATTTGATCATAAAGAGGATATTAACTCAATGTTTAAAAATTTTTAGTAAAAGCAAAACAATTTTTAATATAACATTAAATGCATATGAAAAATAATTTTTAAGTCAGTCGTTTCATTAACAAAAAGTAGACAAAATAGAACGATATTTTTACAGAGGGTAGGCATGAACATTACGTGTCAATTTTTTCCAAAAAGTAGGAAAATAATAATTTTGAGTTATGGTCAAGTGCGATATGCTAAATTATGAGACTATTACTGGAAACGAACTCTTAAAAGACCAGGGGGTCAATTCTTGTATGTGATAAATTAAATAGAAAAAAACTTTTCATTTTTGTTTCAAAAGTACTTTTCACTTTATTTTTTCATAAACACTTATTTTCTGATTCTCGTTTTTACTATGAACAAATTATTTCAATTCATATGTTTCTATGAAACTTTTGCAACTATGCTAAGAAAATGTGCATACAAATGTCCAACAAGAAAAAGGAATAAACAAAATACATATGTCGTAATTAATAGTTTAATTTGAATTATCGCAAAGAAATCGGGATGAACAAAGGTAAAAATAAGCTATTGACAACTTTTAATTGCAGTAAATATAATTTAATAAATTATAAAATTATTAATAAAATTAAAAAAATTCCTAAAAATTCAATAAAAGTTTGTTAATAAATATTAAAAAAACTTTATACTTATTGTTTGCAACGTCAACATTTTTCTGTAATAAATATATTACAAATTTTTTTTTTTCTTGCTACATTCTTCAAATATTTCACCTGTCAATAATTTGACAATTAAACACACTGTTTCACAAAACAAAAATCGCTAGTGCTTTTAAACGATGGAAAAATTTTGTTTCGTTTCACTTTTATTCAATATGAAAATATTTTGGCATTTGCTTTCATTTTTTCACTAAACGGGAATCCAAAGTGTTATGAAAAACTTAAAAAAACTTTTCATTTCACCGTTTCACTGAACGAGAATTGACCCTCTGCCTTGCATATTATTGCAATTGCAATTTAATCTTTTTCCACGCAATTTATAATCTCCCCTAATGTTGCTATTATGATTTTGAAAAATATTTATTATTACGAGTATTGTTCTTGTTTTCTATTTTTTTTTTTTTTTTTAATTTGCTTGTTATTATTTTTCATTTGAATTGTATTTTTTGCCCTCTGGCTATATTTACACAAATTTATGTTTCAAAGTTCGTTGGTTGCATGTAATTTGTACGCTCTCTGTCAGCATTTTTGGCTGTTTTCAATTTTTAATTGTTTTTTGTTTGTTCGAAATGAATATTATTGCCCCACGATTAAGGATGTTTATTACCATAACCTTCTTATACATAATTGGAGCTATTGAGCGAAAACGCATAAAGCTAAATCACAAAATCAAAATGTCAGATCTTGCAATAAATTTTAAGTTATAATAGATTACAAAATGATTTATTTAACTTTGATATCTAAAAAATGTTGGAATCAAACCATTTAATAAATGTATACAGATGTTTTTACTATAAATTACACAGTTTTTAGATTTTTCGTCGATTTTCATTTGGTTTTTGTACCACAAAAAGTTTTACTTAAAACCTTCTCACACACATGCAATCGTTAGTTCATAAACAATATTTCATACACACACACGCATTAAAAAATCAAAAGATCAAATGATAAATTCGATTAATTAATTGTAAAGAGAATACATAATTGAACAAATACATACATAAGTAAATAAAACAATAATTACATACTAATGTATGCCCAATATGTATTGACGTATATGTATATATACACACATATAAAAACAATTTAAAGCAAAATTAAATAAATATGTCAAAAATGTTCAATTAGTCCACAAAACAAGCAGCAATAAAAGCCGGCAATGTCTAATGTCAAATATAAATTGAAAAAAAAAAATATAATTACAGACAATAAAGTAATTCAAATACAAACACATCTACTCTCAATTATTTATAAAATAATTACAGCAAAAAAAGTACACTTAGCAAATTAATTGAAAATTTTCTTGTAGCTTATCTCTATAATAGCTGCTTTACACTATCACACAAGTCTTACGTATTTTTAAAAAAATACAACCCTATCATGAAAAGTTGTTATTGTTTTGTTAATAATTTTCAAACAATATTAAGATCAGAGATGCATTTTCGTCAAAATATGTAAGACTTTTGTGATAGTGAAAAACGGACCTAAGCTACATATTGATGGTTATACGTTGACATCTCGTAACTGATTTTTATCACTTCTCAGAAGAAAAGACAAACATATAACTTTGTTCAAAATCGAGATAAAGGTAAATAAAAAAAAAAAACGAAATTACTTAACACAAACAAGTTGTCAATGTATGTCCAACGACATAAATTATAATTAACCCATTTCGTCCCAGCGATTTTTTTTTCGAGTAACTTTATAAAACTTTTTTTAGATTTTTTGTTTTTGAGAAAAATGGTGTTCGATTAATCGAACATTGGGCACTACTTAGCATTTTTAATTTATTGCTCCAATAGACTGTAAGTAAAGAAAATCTAAATTTTTTATAAACTGAAACTAATTCATTTTATTTTATCAAAGAAATATAGAACAAGGCATTTATTAAAATTAAAAATATACAGTTGAACCTCGATTACCCGACTCGCACAGGACCGGACTGATCATTGATAATAAAAAAATGGTTAATAGATTTATCGGGTGATTCATGGTGAGGTTTAAATTAAAATGTAAAATTAAACACATAAATTTGAAAGTGAACTTGAAATTTTTATTATCGGTTAAAAGAACAATTTATGGCATTAACTGTATGAAAGTGATATCATGGAAATGTTGGCCATGACTTCGTCTGAGGTGGTCCATTCAGAAGGTCCAATTTTGGGCGACTCATTCGAGCATAGTGACTGGTGTCTCGCGAATAACACGAGTAATGTAAGCTTCCAAAGCGTCAATCGTAGCTGACTTATTCCTGAAGACCCTAGTCATTACATATCCCAAGGGAAAATAGTCTAAAGTGTGATATCGCAAGATCTAGGTGGCCAGTTTACCATGGCAAAACATGAAAAGAAGTGCTCTCCAAAATGTATGGGTCGTAGCGCCGTCTTGTTGAAACCAGATCTTACCAAAACCATGCGCTTGATTTTCAGTGCTGGTGCTGATACGGTGCACTCTTGTCAAAACTTGTTGCATTTGGTGTCGGTGATAATTTCTCTCGATTTATATTAAGTTTTCTCAGAGGTCGCGCTTTACGAGTTGTTTTAGATAGGGTTTCGTCAAACGAGTTCAAAATTCATTCAGGGGTGCCGTAAGGCTCCGTTCTTTCTCCTAATATTTATATTTCTTATTTTTCTTAACCCATTTTGAGCCGGAGTGCAAAAATGTTCGAATCGTAAACTAAAAAGTACTTTTTTGGTCTAATTAGGCCCCAATTACCATACAAAACCGTTATCAGAAATTTTGTATCTCCAACCGTTTCCCCAGAAACGACTGTTCGACTAGTCGAACAACGGCCGTAGGCGACAAAAAAAATATATACTACCATACAAAAATAATTTTCAGGTATCGGCAAAAAAAATCATATGTGGAACAAAAACACGATTGCAATGTTTTTTTTTTAAATATTTATTATATATATTGTCATTAAATTTTCAGTAATTTTAATTACTCTTGCTCCCATTTATGGTAAAGGCGACCGTACACGACATGTTTTTGTCATCTGACATGTCAAATTTCCCACTGCAAAATACATACATGTCGTGTGTTACCTTTTTAACTTTGCTTCTGTAAAAGTCAGACGCAAAGTCATCTGACAAACCATCTGACATCAGAAAGCTATGCCGGGAAGAAACCGGCAGCGGCGTCCACTATTGACGGAATCATTAGCCGGCTGAAGTTAATTTTTTACAATACCGAGATATGTTTGATCATCTTACCATTGAATAGAATTTATGTAAATATATATATAAAAACCGTTTTATTATAAAATCCTAAATTGGTATCTTTGAATTAAAAGAAAAAAAATGTTAAGATGGCTGAACTATTTTACGGCGCAAATAAAACTTTTCATGGCGGCAGCAAGTTATTTTGAAACCGAGCACTACTTTGGTTTCTGCAATAACAATGCGAAAAAAAACGGAGACAATGTCAGAAGCAAATTACATGTACGTTTGTGACCGAATATTATAAAGCTTATGTAAAACAGCGATTTTGACAGACATGCACAATTACATGTGACTTGAAAATTTGACATGTCAGATGACAAAAACATGTCGTCTATATGCTCCTTAAGCAGCAAAACATTTATTTTCGTGCAAATGGACTTGACACTTAGAGCACATTCTCTGTGTAGGCTTATGACAAAAATTGCAACGCCTGGCATGTTTTTCAGGTTGTGTTATCATTTGGTGATGACCTGACACACGAGGGTGTGGGCGAATATTAAATGATTTATCTTTAGTAATGTCATCCTTCCCAATATCTTCGTCGTTGTTCTCGTCAGGCGTAAGTAACAAGTTTGTGGCCAGGTCGACCCGAAATGTCAGCTGTGAATCATATTTACGAACAAGCTTCTTATTTACTAAACAATTTAATTTCCAAGCGTTCACAACAGATGACTCTAGAACGGACAACCAAAGTGGCCACCACCACTTCTTTGACTGAATCGAAACACGGTAATTGGAAACTGCATTATCATGAAGATCGACACCGCCCATGAAACTGTTATAGTTTCGGATTATATTGGGCTGCTGCACAATGATTTCACCAGGCTGGCCTTCTCGTTGTCGTTGTCTCCGTGTGGTTGATGTAAGTGGGTAACTATGAGTAATTACTTTTTGTGTAAATAATGTTTTACCAACTAACTATACAGAAGTAAGATGAAATATAACGGTTTATGAATTCAGTGTGTACTCAAAATACAAAAACAACAGCACGCAACAAAAAAATTCCATGGCAAGCTTTGATGCGCGTAACAAACAAATTTCATGCATTTTCAAAAATTCGAAATTCAAAGAATTTTTTTTTTTTTGCATAAAATACTCAACGGCAAAATACAATAATAAAGTTGTGGCCTACGGCCACTGTTCGACTAGTCGAACATCGAACTTGACGGGTCTCTAAATATACCTGGAGATTCTAAAACTCGGGAAAAGCTTAATGATCGACTATTTTGGACCTTTGCGAACAATAATAAAGTACTTTTTTAAAATTAAAATTTATATATATTTTCCATTTTATCCAAACAAAAAGTGTCTATATGCAAGATATTTTTCAACCCCCCCTGGAGCGGAGCAGAGGGGTGGGGGATAATTGCTATATATTTTTTCTGAAAGACAACTAAATTTCATTTAATATGGTATTACTTTTATGTGTGTCGGAAACACTTAAACACATAAAAAATGGAGGTGAAAAAGAACAATTTTGCTGTTCGACTAGTCGAACAGCGGCTCAAAATGGGTTAATGACCTCCTATGTCAAACTTCCAACCCTATCTACTCTTTTGGTAATGACAGAAACCTTTGCCATTCGTAATCATTTGATTATAGAGCAAGCGTTTCCAATGTTGGTGCTATGCTTCAGAACATGAATGACACTCTTGGCCGAGACCGAAACCTGTTCGTTTGTTTTTCCTCAAAAGCCCATCCGTCGATTGGTCGGTAAATCGTACAATGCATTACAGGGAAAATTCTTTTTTTTGCCGGACTGTTCGTATGCGGAATAACCTTCCTTCTGAAGTCTTCCCTCTCACTGTCAGCATGAATAAATTCAAGTCGAATGTTCACAGGAACTACTACCTCTTCTCTCCTTTCCATAACCTATTTTCCTAGTTCCACCCCAATGCAATGCATTAGTAGGGGCCATCCCCTGAGTGCTGGTCGTACCAGAAAAAATATAGTGCGATGTTACCATTGACAGTAACATTCAGATTTTCCTCAATTTTGTAAAAATTTGTACTAATGACTCTCAGCTACAGATGCTATATGGACTTCACTACGTGCTGGATGTGGTCTTAACGGTCGAGTATCAACCACCAATGTAAACTGGTACTCAATATTGCGAATGATGTTGGCAATAGCGGTTTCAGTAGGCCGATTATGCGCACCGTAAGTTCCTCGAATCTCAGCAAAAACATTTCTCACAGAACGCTGATTGTGCATAACTTTTTTATTGTTCAGCAAAAACAGAATAAATTTATTTCCACTTATTCAAAATCTTGAAAAATTTATATTATGGTAATATGCGATGATTCAGTTAGCCTTTCAGAGAAAAAACAAAAGTTCCAATAGTGCCCAGTATTCGAAAAATCGAACATTGCTTTTTGAAGTCAAATAACAAAAACACAACTAAAAAACACGGAAATGTTTTTGCTGTTGTTGAAAGTTTAATCGTTTTTCAATGGAACTACATTTTTACTTTTTTAATTTTTTTATATTTTATACAAAGTTTTCAGTTTTTAAAATTATGCTAAAATTAGGGTTTTTTCTTCCCTCTTGTTATACAAAGGAGGAGTGAAGTGGGTAAGAACTTTTATTTATATATTAGCTAATCACATACAATATATAATTGTTTAAAAAAATTTTTTCATAGTCTTACCTAAAAAGTGTAAAAAAATTACAAAAACGCGTAAACTTTACTGTTCGAAAAATCGAACATTGGAACGATATGGGTTATTTAAATGAATGCCTCTAAATTGGTTGCAGCAGTCGATGTTTTGAGGCAGTTTTCGACCACGTTTTTGACCCTTTCGGGCAGTATCTCGGCGATAGCTTGACGACTGTTGGCTTTCATGTCCTCTTTAAAGTAGGCCCACGAAAAAGTCAAACGGCCCAGATCGGCCGTGCTGTGTGGCCCGTACCACCGTCTTATTTAAACCATATATTGCCCATGTCATAATCTTCAATTGTAGGCAAAAAGAAAAATCAGTTGTCGTACGTATCCACAAATTCTCCAAATTGAAACTAACTGAAGCGATATTTCAGGCAGTGCGAACTTTGCAATGATGAACAGGCCTGACTACATCTGTAACGCTTCCAGTCTATTCTAATTTATTTATAATTTTTTCAATTCCTTGCACAGTAGGTCGATTATGACTAGGGTGTTCACTAGATTTATTTTTCTTCGATTAATCGAACAATTTTAGACGATTAATTGTTTAAGTAATTTAAAATTGATAATTTCGAATAAAGGATTAATCGAATGATAATAGTATATAGTATTTCTGTTAAATGAATATTTTTTTTTAAGTTTTAAGTCCAATAAACAAACAAAATCTATGCGTCAATTGGAATTAAAAACAGTTAGTGAATACTTTAGCATATATTTTTGTTACATTTTTTCAACACAATTTAATAATTCATTTCACATAAGAAAAATCGACAAAGGTATGCTAACTCAAAGATTTATATTAATTTATCGGGTATGTTCTAGAAATCGAAATGAAGTAAAATTTAAATCGAACGTTAATTTAAATTAAATTTTTTACAAAATTACCGTAGTTTTTCGTGTTTTTAAGTGTTGTTTTTGCAAAAATATTAGATACCTTAAGAATGAAGTAGATAAAATGGAATATTTCTATGAACTATCATTACAGGGTCGTTTTTAAAATTTGCTCGATTTTAAATCCATTTCATATCGATTTCTATTACGCGCCCGTTTTCTTTAACAAATAGTTCATGAGTTTCTCTCTTTAGAATGAGTTTGGTTTTAAAATTTTGTACGATTTAGTACTTGAAAAAGATGCTCCACCAACAAAATCAAAGGGGGCTACAAGTGGTCCAATGAAAAAATATTTTAAACAAGATATTTCGATCGATTCGCTAGAGGAAATTATTTGCAGAAACATAGCAGAGGATGGAATGTCCGTAAAAAGTTTCAAAAAATCCAAAGTGATATTGACTCTTTTAAGTTTTATGTGCCCGAATGTGAAGCAACAATTTGAAGCTACATTGACGAGTTTTATTTAAAAAAGCATGTTTATTGACTAATTTTTTCTAAAATTATCGAAAACAATTTCGTAATTTATAAAATTTCTGGATTTAGAATTGTTCGATTAATCGATTAATTTTAAAATTTTATTCGTGTTATCGAATAATTTAAAAATGTCATATATCGATTAATCGTTTAATCGAACAAAAATAAAAAACGATTAATTGAACTCCCTAAATATGACGGCATTTGAGCCACAACTTTTGTAGTAAGTTTAAACCATTTTTGCGATTTCTTCAGTTATTAAACGATCCATATGCGTAAATGGCAAACCTTCTGATAACTTAATGACACTTCAGTACCCATAATTTGCAATTTTGAGAACTTCTCGCATCGAAGAGATGTGAAACAAAATATTTCATCGTTTCATGAGAAGCGAGCAAAAAATGTGTCTATAACTCATGTCGAAAATTATAAAGAGAGATAACGTCGTTAAGCTATAAATGCCATAAAATCCCACATAAGGCTGATTTGAAATTACAGACGTTGACGTTAACGGCTACCAAATTTTACTAAAACTTTCAACGACAGTGGCGAAAATATTATCCAACGGTTACATACCAAATAGTGTAAACTGCGATTTTAATGTTTGCGGTTTACAAAATAGTTTTGAAAACATTACAAAAATTTTACCGACACACTTTTTCTGTAAGTTGGGGAGTAAATTGCACACGTTTCAGCTATAAAATGGAGCTTCCAACGAAGCAGGTTTGTAAAGGAGAAACGTAAAAGTTTCGCTTACCATATGGCTTACGAAAGACATGAATTTAATAGGTCAAGTTCCCACTTTGAAGCAATATATATGTATTTGACACAGAAAGCGCCTTTTTCAGCGCATATAAAAATTGTTAAATGTAACGATTAGCTTTACGCAATGAATTTTTTGTTTCCGTTATTCTTTGATATGCTCTCTACAAACCTGCTTCGCAGTAAGGGAATGTCGTGGCTCTTCAAATGTTTTATATTTTTTTTAATTTGTTAAGAGTTTCTGTATGTCCTATTGCGCAGCGCATAAATATGCGCTTATTTTTTAAAAGTTACTATTAGTGCTTCGCAAAGCAAGAACATTTTTTGTTGGGCAGTTAAATGTGAAAAACAGTTACTTGTTTCCATTTATGGCATTTGTGTTTCATTTCTCACTTTTCAATCGGAAAGTTTCTGGACGCGGTTTACAAATCAAATCTATTGAATCTACAAAAATTTCTCTTTCGTCACCTTCTTCTTTAAATTTTCTTCTTTAACATTTGTGGAACTCAGTTTAATTAAAAAATTACAACCATATCTTTGAAGTCAGTTTTCTGCCTCTCGTAAACATATTTAAATTTTGAGTTTTGGCTGTTTATGATTTAGTGTGCGACATATATACTGAATACTGCTACAGTTGATTAAATTTCTTTCCAAATTCTTTTTGGAAAATATATTCTACCGAAGAAATACCAGAAGTACAATTTGGATCCCTTAAGAATGTGAATTTCCAAAAAGTAGCCAACAGAGTTCAAGCAGTTTTGATTTGCGATATAATATAATTTGTAACTTATTTTTTTCGATTTCTGGTTCAAAAGATATAGACAATACATAAAGGAATGCTGGGGATAGTTTTTACCATATTTAAAAAGCCCTTTGGAAAGTTCTACTGTAGTCGGCTCCTTATGTAACAGAAATAAGTTACGAAATCTTAAGCTACCGGTCATAGATAGAGAGAAATATGGATTTGGACTTCTTTATTATTTCATTAGAACAATATATTTACATTCTACTAGAACAAATATTTGCAAATTTCGTAATTCAATTTTTAAAATTCTTGAACATACCCATTATGTTTTATTTAATTACAATCGTTTTTTTTTTTTCATTCATAAAGCTAATGTTTTTGTATCACTCTGGCAACAAAATAGCAATTACTTTGCACTATGGCATAATAATAAAATAAAAGTTAACTCTAATAGAATTTTTACAACTGACCACTTCTGTAACAAGGAGTCTAACGAATAAATACTTAAGAACGGCAAAAAAAAAAAAAATAGGGCTTATACAACCGCATGTGTTAACGTGTATTTTTTTTTACAACGTTTCAACGCAAAGCAACTATGTACACATGTGTATAATATATGAATGCCATTGTTACTAAACATTACAATACACATATAATCATAAATATGTATTCATATGTATGTAAGCATATATAAAATACACTCTACATGATTCTATGGAGATGGCTAACACTTTTGCAAATTGGTTTTTAAAATGTGTATAAGTACATGAACACTACTTCTACTACAACTACTGTTGCTACTCAGCTCGTTAAAGAACTACTACAATATACTACCAGCAACAATAGCAACAAAGTGTACTAAAACTGTAACAACTAACATCTATAAGGTACTTGAAAGAAAACAACACAACACAAAAACATAACAATAGTTACACAAGTGCGAAGCAACAGTAGAATATAAAAAGTATCTAAATATATATATACATAAATATTGTATGTATTAGTTATACCCAGCTTAAAGAAGATATTTGATGATAATAAGTGATACTTACTAAACCTACACAAATGTACTCAACCGTTTGAAATTGTGTCTTAAGAATCCACATATAAGAAAATTTAATAAATCATCTTCAAATTATTATAAAATTGTATACAATCAATCAATATGTCTTACCACGTTTTATTGGAATTTTAATTACTTAAACCATGTATTTTGAAGAAAAAATATACTGAATACATTCTTAATCGTAAAGTCAGTTCGATGTTGGTAACGTTTTTAAAGTATAAATTCATTTAAATGCATCAATATTTTTATAGTTAGAGAAGTTTATGCAAAATTTTGCAGTAACACACCATAAATAAGAAAATATATGTGAAAGTGTTTAAAAAAATAAATTTGTAAGAGAACGACTTTCGCTAACATAAGAAAACGTATTTGAACATCTTTGCGTTAAATTAGTTACAAATTAAAGTAGATGTATTTTAAATTATAACCGTTTTTGGCAATCGTTTGGTATAAATAGCAATATTTCATAAAATTTATTATAGAATATCCATAAATTGCGTAATTTTATTAAAAAAATTTTAATTTTCAAAAGATGTGCTATTTTACACATAAAAAAATAAAATTTGATATTAATTTAAAAATTTGTGATAGAACATGTAAAATCAATTAACATAGACAATCGTTCAAAGCAAATTTCGATCTATCAAAGGTTAAATACAATTTGGTATAAATATTGATGTTTGACTATTGACTGCCAGCAGTCGTCGATGGCTGCCCCTCTGATGAGAATGAGTGGTTGCAATCGAAACATGTAAGGGTAACCTGTCCGTAAAAGCCTGGGTTCGAGCCCAGCAGCAGTTTAGAATGAAAAATTATTAATAAATTTTAATTAATTTGCATGTTGTAAAATTCCTTCTTCATAAAAATAATTTAATAAAAATTAAATTTGATGAACTTTAGCCTAATTAAAATATCAAAATTTGGATTAAAAACCATAAATAGTTCAACAAAATAACAACAATACTAATTTGTTTGTAATATTAATTAAAAAATTTATTAAATTTGCAACAGTAATTAAATTAATAGTATCAATTAAAGTTTAATTCACTTGATTAAACGTTTAATTCACTTGATTAAACGTTTAATTTACTTAATTAAATGTTTAATCCACTTGATTAAACATTTAATTCACTTGATTAAACGTTGAATTCACTTAATTAAATTTGTAATTAAAACAGATTTTATTTTCGATTAATACTTTAATTGGTAAAAATTTTGGAGAATTTTTTTTGTACGTATAATAAATTTACAATTAAATTAAATTTAACTTATTTGTGGTTTCCTCAATACAGGCGAATGATTTTGTAGTAAAATTACTATAAGAAGCAGTCGGTTTTTTCATAAATTCCTTTCCTGCTACTGAGAGTCATTATGATCAATGTACAGGCGATAATGTTTATGAGCTGGCTTAATCAACTATGCGAATGCACGCAAATCATATGTGGTAAACAATATAGAACTTAAGGAAAATTTTCGTTAAGTTTAATGAAATCGTAATCTCAAGTTCCGTACGCAATCTTCTTAAGCTGAATTTGACAGGAGTTTCATTAACTTTTGACAGTAGCTTTAGCTAGCTTATGCAATAATGAATGGGCCTTATATCTAAGCGTATATACATATTTAGATAGCAGCCTTAACATTGCCAAAGTGTTTCCGATGTACAATAAATCTGTTGATGCTAGTTTAAAAGTTAGTCAAACTTTATTTCGTCAAACTTTTTTAAAAAATTTCAATATCGATTTTTCTCATCGGCAACAGACCGTATGAGCTGTGTATCATTAAATCTGAGATTGATCCTCGAATGTATTTTACGAGATAATAAAAGAGAGTCCAGAAAACACACTGCCATAAGTTTTTGGTGTGCAAAAAGTGCAAATGTTGCCAAAATGTTTTATCCAAGAAGCTTACAACTCTCATCAACTAGGTTTGTTACAATCTTTGTATCAAAAATTTATCATTTCATCTTTTTTGTTAAACAAAACGCACTTTTTTTTTACATACAACTACAATTAATGTTAGGAGAATATGCAACCAATCGTACTGGGGAATGTAAGAAAAGAATTACTTACTGCTTATTGTTGGTATTTTGCTTAAGCTTTGATAACGTTGCAAATAAGACTTGTAACGATTCCTGAGTTCCATATTTTTCGGAATGTATGCTACCTATAACACCAGCTAAGCTCGTCAGAAAATGGGGTGATTCTTTATTCCTTCAAACATGAACAATCATTACTTTATAATTAAAACTTAGGTAGCAATAAATTCAAAGTAGATACATATGTATAAAAAAAATTTTTAATCTAAATAAACGAACTAAAAATTATGAAAGAAAACGTAAGAAAATTCGGAAGGAAGTTTGGCTTAAAGAGAACAAGAGAACCCACCCATGACCTATGCTACTCATTTTATTTTCCTGAATAGCCCACTATAACTCTAACTTTTGGTACTTATGTATATGTTTCGTAAAATGATTTTAGAACAACTTAAAATTTCATATTTATAATGTACATCTTTTTATTTTATAGAAATATTGTAGTTATTGTTTAATGTATGAAACATGAAATAAAAAAATTACCCACAAACGTAAATCATAACACAGTATTTAATAAGTTATGTAAAATCTATTAAAAGTAAATGTGTGTTAGCATATCAAAATTTCTAACACAAAAAAAAAAATAATTTTTGAAATTTCAACTCAATTATTTAACGATAAAAATATAACATAATATGTTATATTTTATATATATTATATAAATAATTTATTTTATTATTTAATATATAGATATTAAGGGTCCTCATGATATCGTTTATAAGTCTCGTAATCTGTGCAAACTGTGCATTTTTACGCCCTCGTAAATGAACTGTCAAAAATTGTATGAGAATTCATTTACACAAACTTGGTAAATTTGCCCAACAATTTTGACTCGTAAACTTGCGCTGTTCAATTGTGCATTTATACATACAGATTTTTTAGTGCTTTTAACGTCGTTTTCACTGAAAAATCCAAGCAAATTTGTCTTTTTGCTTTCTTTGTGCGTTTTTAAAAACAAATTTCACATATTAATCACAAATTTCAACTTTTGATTTGATATTTTTGAATTTTCTTTTTTAGTTTATTTTTTTTTTTATAGACATTTCTTACAAACTGACATTAATAGTTTAAAATTACACAAAAATTAAAAAAGGTTCTTCATGAAACGAGTCTCGCAAGTTTGCCCATTTGCACAAATGGCAATTTTAAGCGATATCATGAGGACCCTTATTAATTTTTAAATATTATTAATATCACTTTTGTTCTTGTTTATTGAATTCAAATATTTATAAAAATTTTAACTCACCAAAATCTCGTTCAAAGGCCTGTTGTCATAATAGTCTGAGAAATGTTTTCCATATTTTATCTTCAAATTTTGAATTCAATATCGTTATTTTTTTTTTTAAAATAGTTCTTAGAAATTAAGGATGTTATTTTTGGAGTCTCTAAGTAAGTTTATTATTTATATAAGAAAAGTGTTAATGCATTTTGCAAAGGTGAGTAGGTGTGTTTATATATGAGTATGAAAATGACATGGACAAAATAAGGTATGTATTGTAAAAGTAAGTAGGTTTATATATGAGTATATTATAGGATAAGGATTCAAAGTTAATTATAGTTTTAAATAACTGTTAAAATCAGTATGCATATCCGTCGAAATCAGTTTTCCCTTTTTTTCCCCAAATTAACTGTTACGGGAATTTAGGAGAAAATCTTTATTATAGTTTTGCGTATGTTCTCCCTCTAAATATTTCGCTTTGGCAATTTGCAAATAATCAGGTTGAGATTTAAACAAAAATCAATTGAGCTTTATCTCGATGAGATTAATACAAATTTGCAGATCTCTTTAAACAATCAATTATTGCAATCTGCAAACTAATTAAAATTAAGTTTAGACAAATCTAATTTGGTCAACATTAGTTCAGATATATTACCTTAATAACAAACTCTTGATGCTTATCCAACGAAATATTTTCTTTAGCAAAAAAAAAAAAAAATAATTAAAAATCAAAATATTTTTAGAAACTTTTCAATCTAATTTTAGTTTTAAAACGAAAAATTTATTGAAAAATTTTTACATTTAAATCAAAGTTAATTTGAACAATTTGATTAAAAAAAAAAAAAATACTTTAACTAATGGAAATAAGTATAAATGCAGGTCCTCACAGACTTGAGTGTTTGTTATTTTCATTCCCTCTGCTGTTTTATTTGCCTAATATCTCTAGCTCTTCTAAAGTTTTGGGAAGAGGTTTCCTGATGATCTGGCCTAAGCAACTAGTAGTGAAATGCGCATAGGAACTAGCTTATTCTCCAACAATAAATTTCAGTATATATATCAAAAATAAAAATTGGGAATTTAGCACAACAAACAACATCTTATTAATTTAAAATTATGTCTTCCAAAAATAATGTATTATTTTCAAAGCGAGAAAGTAATTCTATCTGACATTATAACTTATTATTCATTGATTACCATGTGTATTCCCACATTTGTAGAACAAGGAATGTATTGTTTCTATTCATGTCTATTATTCGTGTTTTTCTTTGACATATTTTCTTAATAAAAATCCGATATTTTTGCTACCTTTATGTCGCCTTACTTATTTTTATTATAAGCGATGAATTATTTAATTAATTTTCAGGAAACATTAAAAAAAAATTTTTTTCACTCCTGGTTCTGCGTTAATAATAATGAATTCTGGAATCAAATATTATACAAGATATGTATTACATTCTTGATTCCAATTGATTACATTTTCCCGCTGGGTAGTTCCTCTTGAGAGAGAGTATTTGCACATACCTTTTGTCTCTTTTTATTGAGATTTTCTTTTAAGAATGTTAGACAGAGTATTTTATAGTGCACATGCGCTGACAGTGTGTATAATTGAATGTGTAGCTTTATTAAACGTACCGAGGAATTGATCAATTAGCTATCACTGCTTTGAAGACTTCACTCCTCATTAAAAAAAAAAATTTGTTAAACAATATTTTAGAGAAAACTCGCTTTAAAACCACTTTTATAAGCCCTAAATATTTTTTATTTATAAGGCCTTCATCTGCATAGATAACAATATTTATATAAAGCACTATTAATTATACATAAATTTGACAACGTCGAACGTATAGTTTATTAAATTGTAATATTTGCTAGACACGCTGCTGTCAACTACACTTAATTATTTTGTCTAAAAAGTAGTATAGTATACATTTTACACATGTAACGAAATAGTTCCCTGTTTTTGCGTTATTACCATTTTGCATCAATTTAATGGAAGGAAACCCCTTTCGTTGAATAAACAACTAGAAAAAACTATAGTTATTGTATTGTATCTTTTTGTACTTCGTATAGTTTTTTCAACTAATTCAAAGCTTTTGTTGCTATCCGTCTAGTGTAATTCCACAATAGTCTGTCTAAAGCACCAGCAGCAAAACTACAGTCCCACCATGTCGTCATATTTAGCAGTACCTTGTTGCACAATTTATTTAATAAATTAATGTTACGTTTATTAAATTTAAATTGGCTTAATTGACCTCCATTCATTTGCTAGTCAATTGTATGTTGTTTTTCAAAGCATTTTTATGATTTTTATGTTTAGTTGTATTCCTTTAAAAGTAGTGGCAAATGGTAATAAGGGGTAGAATTAAAAAAAAAGTAAGGCAATAAACAAACCTTTTGCTTTTATTTCAATTTAAATTATTTAAATTAATTATTTTTACAGCAGTTACTTGTAGTAACATAGTAAAATAGTTTACATTATTAATTTTAACATTTTTATTTTCAGACTTTTCATTGGAGTGTTTGAAGGAAATATCCTGGTAATTTGGATATTAAATAACTGAACTGGAGGATTAACAACATTAGATTCTAAAGGTAAATCTCTATTCAACCAATAATTATAACATAAAAAAATGTTTCTAAATTTCTGGGCAGACATTTGTGTTTTTCTTTTATGAAATTATCTATCTACATATCGTTAACTAAAATGCAAAAGACCCATTTCATATTTTAAAAATTTCACAGGAGAAGCAAAACACTATTTAAAATGCTAATTTGATAAATTACCTTGAATTATTTATAATAGTTTTTTGTTTTATTTTTTTTTGTAAATCCTACCAGTTGTTTCGAGAATTGACAATGTTGAATATTATGCAAACTGTAAGTAAGGTCTCGTTTAACTGTAAGTAAGAACTCGTTTAAATGTGCTAAATATTGATAAACTGAAATTTATTGTTAATGGGATAAGCTATTCAGGAAACTTCATCCAAAGATTTTAGAAAAACTAAAGACATTAAACAAATAAAATTGTAAAGCGAATAAGAATTATAAGCAACAGTTTTTACAATATCAAAGCTTAAACAAAAACAACAACAATAAATAGTGAGTGTATCTTTTATTACATTCCCCAATACAATTGGTTGGAATTGGTTGCATGAAAAAATGTTCTACATATGAGCTGGCACTCAGTTAAATTCGAAATGAAGATTGTTTTTATTTTAAAGTTGTTTTTAAAAAGAAACGACTTTAGCGTTTTCTATGATTATGGGAGTAAGTTTATCTTTTCTTACAGCCCCGTCTATCATATCATCTGTTGTAGATAGGGCCCGTTGTTTTTTTGTTAATAAAATCGCTAGATTTGGTCGAAAGATTCCAAAATTTTTTGTATTGATGCAATACATTAGAATCAATGAAAAAGTCGAGTTTTAATTTTTGGTTAGTAAGGGCCTTTTCGTTTTAGGTAACGATATATATAAAAATGAAATGAATTTGTTTGTTTTCTGAAAACTTCTAAGCTACTCAACCGATTTTCACAATAACCTTCTGATAACCCTTCACATAGACTAAACATTAGAGTGGGTCAATTTTTTTCTCGATTAAGCGGTTGTCAAAATCTTAATCTACGACGAATTCTAAGAAGGTTTGCCCAAGAAACCATGGTTCTTAAATTAAAATCGAGCTTCCCGATTTTAACAACAAAATTCTCTTTTCGAACTTTATATTTTTTTAAATATGCTAAAATTTTATTGAAAAAATTTTTCAATCCCGCCATGATTTTGTCAGATGTTGTGTACTGATAAACAAGATGGAAATTTTAGCTCTTGTCGTTCTACAGATAAACATAAATCTATAATGCCTTTGTATGGGAGGTGCCCCGCCCATTTAAAATGTAAAAAAAATATATATCCTATAGCTACTCCCAGACCATCAATAATATACTGTAAAAGTTTCATAAATATCGGTTCAGCGGTTACGAAGATTACCGCCTGAAAACAAACAAACAAACATTACCTCTTTGTAATTTAGTATAAACGAAATGAAAAGTTTCTCTGTAAAAACCGGAAGCTCGATTTTGATTTTAGACCCATGGTTTCTTTGGCAAACCTTCCTAGAATTTGTCGTAGATTACGATTTCGACAATCGCTTGGTGAATTTTTTTTATGCATACAAATTGACCCACTCTTCTAAACATATTTGTAAATTTTCAAGCGAGTGTGGAACCTACCATACAAAGATAATACAAATATCACTATATCTGGGGTACTGTCGCATTAAAAGTTTTTAAAATTCAATACCAAACCAATACCAAACATCTGTCAGAAAGTGGGCAAAATCAATGGAGTTGGCGTGGCACTTTCCATAAAAAGACACTTCAAATTTCTATATACCTTTAGAACGCCTACAGTAAAAGTTTTCTAATCTGCTTTAAATAGCTTGGTTCTCTATACAAAACATTTGTCAAAACATGAGCTAGAGTGAAGAAGTGGGCGTGGTAGCTCCCATATAAACATAATATTGATTTATGTGCATATCTAGAAAAAGATTACAGTTAAAGTTTCCACGGTTTTTAACAAACACTTTAAAAATACTCCGCCCAATTAGAAATGTACATTAGGCATTCATATGCAAAAAATTTTTGTATAAAACATAACAAGAGCGAAATAAAGTTAAGTCAACAAAGCCGATAAAAAAATGTATGGTCAACTGCAATATGTTTGTAACACCTGTTACTCTGCATACAGGAAATAAAAGTAGTTGGGATTTGAATAAGTTTACAAAAATAGATACAGTAGGGAAAAACAAGCTAGTAAATTTCTATGAATGTATTAAAACAATCAAACAAAATTATTAAATGCTTTACAATTAAGGTAATTCTTCATTTAGAATTCTTCTGGTACTAGATAATTGATTAATAAAAAAAAATTAATACTTTTTATAAAAATTTTACTACGAAATCAACCGTCTGTATTGTGGAAGCCGCACAAGGGTACTTTAAAAATTGGTACTAACATAAGTATTTACTCGTTATTTTTGTCATTGTTTGTAGTTAATAAAAATTCCGCTTTTTCCGTTATGCTATTAAATTGTTTCCCTATTTAATTTGAATACATAAAAATACAAAAATCAGATTAGTTTTTATAATAAAAGAAGTTTATTTGAAAAGAATTCACGATGGTAAGGAACCAACAAAATACATAGATATGACTCAAGGTATGTTCAGACCTAACAAATATTTGACGATAGAATCAAAAAAAAGCATGACCAGTAAATTGATCAAACTAAAACTTTATTTTTTATTATTTCTATTTATTTACTTAACTTTATTCATAAGAACATAATTGTATAATGTAATTTAGAAACTGTTAAATAATGTTTGCTCTAGCCAAACGTTTTGCAAAAGGAAACAATTCTGCAAGAAAACTAGTGAAGATAGCTTTAGAATTTTTGAGAAACTTTGGTTTTAACAAATTATAGGAATTTCATTAATTGATTACATGAGATATTCTCCCAATTTAATTTAAATAAGTTTTAATTTGTTGGTGGTTTAGCATGTCTATATGAATCAGTAGTCTTCAACAGGGCTGTCAGATTTTTTCGAGCTCTATCGCCAAAAAGGATGTCAGAAATCGGCAAAAATCGCCAAATGTCAATTTTTTTCAGTCTAAGGGGGGTGTGCTGGAAATCGCAAACACAAAACGCAAGAATTTGGAGGCTGTTTTTAATACACTTTTAATCTAATTTTTATAATTTTTGTTATAAAATTCAGTTTAATAGAGAAATGTTTGTATAATATTTGTCATAAAATTCTTTTATTCCAGAAATCTTACTAAAAAACGACTTTTAAAATTCTTGCGTTTTGCGTTTGCGATTTCCAGCACACCCCTGTAAGTAACATTATTTTTTAAGTACAATTTTGCATACAAAGAAAGCTAGTATAATATTTGAGTCAAAAATCGCCAAAAACTGAGAAAAAGTACAAAGTTGCCCAATGTAAATGTTGTTTTGTGTTTTTTTTTTTTTTTTTTTTTTAAATAACATAAAATGGAGATCATATCGACCCCTAACCGCGAAAATAACTTAAATGCTAAAAATCAAATTTTACAGGAGAGAGCTTTTTAATTTTATTTTATATAAATTTTGTATGAAATTTGTCGCTTACAATAAAATTGTTCTTGCTATAAAATCGTAACGGTACCTTATATGACCATGACATTTTAGGAGATGATGCAAGTGTTGCCAATAAAGTCATGTATTAAAAAAACGAAAATTGAAAATCATGTCTCTTACGTTGTTTTAGCGGTTAGGGCTCGATATATTCAGTTAAAAAACTAAAATTAAGTTTTCATTACTTATGTTTTTACCTGCATACATACTATTAAAATTAAATAGTATCTGAATATAAAATTCACTTAAAATGATAACAAAATAAAAATCATCGGAAAAAAGTTGATAGGTTTTTTTTTTAAAAAAAGCCAAGTAAATCGCCAGTTATATCAAAAATCGCCAAAAAATTCACCAGTAATGGAAAATGCCACCACCAAACACGTATCAAAATCGCCACATTTGGCGATATATCGCCATATCTGACAGCCCTAGTTTTCAACCATATTTTTTTAAAGAAATAGGGAGATCGAAGCAAGCAAAATCTCTTAGACCGGATTATTTATTTCAAATAATTTTGATTTAGCATTATAGAAACGAATAGCAATATGAACATACTTCTTGTATAAAATATCTGTCAATTAGTCGATCACAAGCAGGCTAAATAAATTTTGTTGATAATTTTTCATTCTTAACTGACCGGGATGAAAAAAAATTAATGTTTTATTTATAAGTACAGTTTCTGAGATGATAAATTAACATTAAAATATTAATTTACTGCCAAACAACAATATTTCTTATCTAAAAAATATTTGGTATAATAAATCCCAGTTTAACACAAGCGTCTGACATTATATCATTCGTTTTACCGGGCTTCGACTGTACTTTTAAAATTGATCGTAGTCGTACGTGAAACTTTTTAATTTCAAAACGAGGAAACGTATTCTTTTATATTGAGATCTGCAAAACAAATTTTGATATTATTGAGAGCCACGTACTACACGTATAAATTTTATACCCACACGACAGTAGTGGAGAGGGTATTATGCATTTGTGCTGATGTTTGTAACACGTTAAAATATTGGTCCCACCTTTAACTATCACTTTCTGAGTCGTATTAACGATGTCCGTCCGGCTGGAAGGCTGGCTGTCTATGTAAACCTTGAGCGCTAAGTAAAGGTCGCAATTTTGGAGATAATTTGATAACATTTGGTACATGGGCTCTAATTGGCACAGGGACCAAAAATAGGGCGAATCGGCCCATAATTTCGCATAGCCCCTATAGAAGCTTCTGTCCGGAAAATGGTCTTTGTACCCATGAACCTTATTATAATGTTCGTATTTAGATTAAATTCGGTCCAAATTTATTTGATTTCAATCAAATCATCTTTCTAGATTTTATTGTAATCGGTCTGTATTTGACCATACAAATACTATGCGAATATTGCACAGGTTCGGAATAGTTTGCAAAAAAGCGAAAATTCGCGAAAATTTTTAATATTTCAAACCAGCCATAAAATCGATTAAAAGGAATGGCAAAAACTGGGTAAAAATTGCAAAATTAGCGGAAATTCGCAAAAATTTGGTAACAGCGGCATAATAGCAGAGTTTACTATTTATTATAAATCGTTAAAGCTGTAAAGAATCAGAAGCTTACAGAAAAAATCGCTTCCATCGCGGACATGGCAAAAATTCGCGAAAAAATCAAAATCAGAAACAAAATCTAAAATATATTTAAAATCAATAAATAAGTAAAAAAAAAACAATAAAAATAGCGTTCAAAAATATTCGACTGATTTTTATAACCTAATCTTTAAAATCTTACCTCATAAATTTTATCTTTGTCATGTTCAATTTTAAGTTTTCGGTTATTTTTTTTTTTTTTTCATGTACAAAATAATATTGTACTGAAAAAATAAATATCTTGTTTTGTGTTAAATTTTTATTTTTTTTAATCTGATGGAAAAAAATTTTATTTTGTACGAAAAAATTAAATTTTTTGGTTCGTAATTTTTTGTACAAAAGTACAATAAAAATATTTTTCTTAAAAACATTTTTTTGAGAACTTTATTATTTTGAATTTAAAAAAACAATATGAAACAAAAATTTTCTGTTTTTGTTTATTGTACACCAATGATAAATATTTTTAAAAAACATAAAAAAAACGTTTTCCGGTCCTTGATTATAGCATTTCTCTTTTCTATGTTGTTCTCTTCTTTTTAACTTTTAACTGACTTTAAAATATTTTGATATCATTTTGTCCTGCTGTGGCTTATTCATAATCATAATTATTATAAAGGGTTGCGTTTTAAGGCCAAATGGAATTTGAAGTTGTAAAAAATTACATTTAAAAACGATATGGGCGGTTACAATTGCCAGTGACTGTTAAATTGGATGTGGCAAAAATCACACAAATCGGCTATTCGAACGAATATTATAAGTAACACTGTTGGTGACTTGACATTACGCCATAACCATAAGCGTTGAAACTAATTAAATGTTGGTGTATTGCCATTACTATAAAAAGCTTTTACGGCAATAGCATTTCTGTGTGACACTACTAATTTGAGCTATAGGTATGATTAACCACCTGATGCAAGGCGTATCAAGAGATGTATTTTTCTGAATGTATTGGACTCTGTAGGGTATGTTGTGGATTGGTCTCACTGCATATGATGCATGTTTTAAAATCCCAAGAAATCGCCAATACGTTGCGCGAATCAATGACTGATTTTCAAAGTAAATTTGGATAGTTTGGTAGCGTTGTTCAAGCGTGAACCTAAACATGGTGATTTGCTAGAGCATACCGAACATAAATGCAAAAAGTGGGCTTGGTCTGACAGTTCGTTAAACAGCTAACTCTTTTGTGAACTCTTTCGGGCTTAAAAAAGTACCCTATACATAAAAACTAAAAAAATATCCATGTATTAAAATTAATAAATGCATCTGCATAGAGACTTATTTCAGCAGAAGTTGGTAGTAGAAGACATTTTTGAAAACCAAAGAAAAATGAAAATATACACTATAAAATTGAATAAAATCTACGGGAGGTTTAGGTTTTTCGATTATTATATACATACAAGCAAGGATATGTATGCACATTTTCTGCAAAAGTATATTTTTGTTATAGTGGTAGTAGATAACTTTAGGTAACTCTATATTAAGTTATACATATAAATATGAACGATGAGGGTATTTGTTACTGAATATCTACGCTTGTTGTAAGTTTTCATTTATATGTACATATATTTGTATGCATTTAAAAGAAGTTTTCTGGATAGACATACTCGTATACTCGCATGTTGCGGCATTATTGCATTGTTATGAAACCCTTAAGGCGTTTGTTATGATGGCATATTTAGTATATTCAGTGTTATTTTCTATTGTTTTGCATTGTTTTGTAAACGAACATAGAACATTTTTTGTTTGGCTTATTCGGTTTCCATTGTTATTAGATTGTATTGTTGTGGCATCTTTTTATATTTTTAAATTCCAAGCTGCGACATTTTTCTATAACTGTCTGTGGGTTTGGCTTTTATGTTTTGATGTTACTTGATTTTTTTTCTTGTCTTGTGCTCTACTGTTTTTAAATGTCTGATTGTATTGTTTTAGTATGTGGAAGAAAGTAAGGATTTTGCATAAAGTGCATTCATTTACGTTAAGCACATACACTTCACACACACTTGGAATGTTCGGCCATTCACTTGTAATGAGTCAATAGCAGGTGCGAGATTTGGCTGGTTGTTAGCAGTTGTTATTTGCAAAAAGGGCCTTAAATCACATGTAAATACACCATTTAGCGCCTTGTTTTGTTTCCTAGAAATTCTTGCAACCCTGTAGAAATACTCGCAACCTCTTGAATACATTTTAACTTGAATGGTTATGCTATTATACAGTTACTGCAACTGTTACTTTTATATCCTCATTTTCGTACTTACACACTCAGAAATACACATGTGCAGGTACAAAAGTGTAGATACATGTGTTCGGATGTAAGTTCGTTTATGTGCATCTGTACAATCACACAATGGGTAACAAAATACACTCTCTTACACTGTAATGCATATGCGTTCGTACGTATGTACGTAAACGAACAATGGCATCATAATTATAATTGCATTTTAATGGTTTACGTGGTGGTTTGTTACATTAACCGTTTTTTTTAAATGCTTCATATTGCCTTACAGAAAAAATAAAGTCCATAAAAAATACTGACGGTTTTTTCAAGTAGACTTTTAACATTTTTTTTTTTGCTATAGATGTCTGCACTTTAGTTTTTTGCAAGGTCTACAGGCAGTGGCAAAAAATTTGGTGGAAATATAGAGAAGAGCTAAAGTTTTACCGATATAAAAATTTATTAAAAATTGTTGAAAAATAAAGTCCATAAAAAATACTGACGGTTTTTTCAAGTAGACTTTTAGCATTTTTTTTTTTGCTATAGATGTCTGCACTTTAGTTTTTTGCAAGGTCTACAGGCAGTGGCAAAAAATTTGGTGGAAATATAGAGAAGAGCTAAAGTTTTACCGATATAAAAATTTATTAAAAATTGTTGAAGTAATACTGGTACCACGGAAATTACTAGCTTTGGCAAGAACTCTTTAGATATTAGTGTGGCTTGAGCCTAAAGTTGTTGGTTAAGGGCCTGATATTAAAGTTGGTCCTGGTGACAAAGTTTGCCTTTCACAAGAACTGCATTGGTAATGTAGATTAAATAGCTTCAGCTCCTGAGCAGTGGTTTATTTAATGATTCAGACTCTTATATGCTAGAAATACTAATTCTGTGACGCCTTCCTAAAATTACGCGCAATTGGAACATGCAACTTAGACAGGAGGATACGGAAGCATTAATTGAATAATATAAAATGTTTTTAAAAATTTATTGTGCACAATTATGCATTGACTTTGCCGTGATTAGACAACCATCTGTCTGTTCTCCAAATTTTGCCCGTTTTATAACCAAAATTATTGTTGAAATTGACGATCCAATTTCTAGTTTTAAAAAAATCTCGGACTTAAAGTAAATAAACAACGAATGAATTTGAACTTGTGAATTAAAAATATTAACGATCTTAGAAAGGGATGTTTAATATTGAAACTTGCAATCAAAAACGCAAACTATCATTAATGTTTGCGGTTGTGATTGTGTCAAACACATCTTTATTCACAATTAATGTTAAAAAATAATGTGTATAGCTAATTATTGTCTCAAACATATTATTATGTTCAGAAGAAATACCCAAACGATTATTCAAACCATGTTTCGCTTTTTCCTAACACCATGCAACATGTCTATTTCAACATCTTATATGGGTTCTCAGAATAAAACAAAAACATTTAATTTAAAAAATTTATTTTTTTATTAAAATATAATAAATAGCATATGTACATTTAAAAATAAAATTAAATAAATAAATTTAATAGACATTTAAGAAAAGTAAAATAAAAGATAGTACAAACATACAAATATTCCTTTACCTGTATCAGTATACAGTAGAAAAGAAATTAAAAAAGTTCAGGGCTAATGACAAAATTTTGTGTCAAAATTTCTATGCCGGTTTCGATGTTGTTGTTTGTTTGGGCTGCAAGACAGACAACGCAATTGAGTATTTATACATTTTTATAATAGTGTATATAGCAATAACTTACCTGTCTAAATAAACGTAGAATAACTAATTTATTTCCTTAGTTTAGCAAGGCAACGTTTTAATTATTTTGTAATTCATGTTTCCCGATTAACTGACGCTCGCGGACGGAAAATGAAGTATAAACACACAGTGTATACTTTGACAATAAATGTTTGCTCCTTTAGAGAAAGTGTGTTTAAGCAAACAAACATTATGGTATTAAATATACCTTTTGTGGGCAACTAATATTATTATTATAATCTTATAGTTAAACACATTTCACATAATTTAAAATGTTTAGCTAGATCAAAGTAACTTTTAAGGTGTAAAACACCATATACTATTATTGTAGTGATTTTAAAAATGTTAAGGCCAAACAATATTTTTTTAAGTTGTATAAGGACTATAATAAACATATTAAACAAATATAAAGGGCAATGGTCGTAGTGACCACTCATTAATCATGTTTTTTCTATGCGTGATTATAAAATGCCGTTTAACACTTTCTTTATTAACGAAAATCATAGCATTTTTTTTTTTTTTTTTGGAAATTTGAAAATACTTCTTTTATTTCGTTAATGTCAAATAAAGTATTTCCAAGCCTAAAGTACTCTTAAGAATAATTAGGCATAAAGTAAGATCTTTTATACATTTCAAAGTTATTATTTCGTTATTTTTTATAGATAGAAATAACAATTTTTCAAGTTTTCGGTAATGCGAAAAGTCGAATAAATTTGAAATGTATTTGTTTTAGATATTTTTGAAATAACAGTACAAATACAGAAAACACAGAATTATTTTAGAATTTTTTACTTTATCATAATTCAACCAGAACAAAGCTCCAAAATACAGTATTCTTAGGTATAATACTGAACGGAAAGACACCGTTCAGGTGTTTCAGGCTTTTTTACCTTGAATTTCAAAATAAAAATAAAAAAGTTTTCTTAACATTTTATTCGTTTAAAAGTACTATCTGACAACAACACTGCAAGTATTGCAACCAAGTTTACATTTCAATCATAAGTATGCAGGTAGGCGTACACTGAGGATAAAACAAGGGATCTCAAAAAGCTGTACAGATAAAATTTAAAATACCAAATTCCATTGTTTTTTTTATTGATATCACTTTTATATGTAGCTGAGACATTCATATGTACCACACGATTTAACGTTTATTTATATATTAAAGTTAAGGTACTGACTAAGAAATTCGTTTAATTAACTCATTGAGGTATTAAACGTATTCGTTTAAAAGTTGGGGGACATTTTCACGCCAAGTGAATTTAAGGGGCTATCTCCATTTTTGCATGGATTTGTCTTCGTATGACTTTAGAGAATATTTGTTCTCCAGTTCCCATGTTCTGTAACTCTCGCGTCGAGAAACTTTTCGATTGAAATGTGAAAAATTAAACAAAAATGCAATAAATTGAAACAAACAACTGTATTTCTCACTAAATTGCGTCTGTAACAGTTTTGGCGAGTAAAATTTCTGTGAATAATTTCCCGCTTTGAAGTGTCAATTAAACTCGCATATAAAAACTGGTCGAGAAAAAATTTAACACTAAAAAACTCATAAAAAATGCAAAATGCAAAGAATAATAAATAATACATACATACATTTATATATTAATTTTTGTTTACAATTATTAGTAGAAATTTGTAACCGATTATGGCCTTTAAGGCTAAATTATTGGTAATGTCAAAATAAATAAATAAATAATAATAATGTTTTGTTCTTGGCACATTTTTTCATTGCTTAATTATTTTGCTTTTAATATTTTAATAAAATATATGAATGTTGCCAAAGCTCATTTGCAAACAACAAACATTAAACTCGTAGTTAACATTATTTGGTATAGCCGGCGGTTTTATTTTCGGCACAGTCCTTGAAAATTTTGGTCGCCGTCAACGATATGTGTGACTAGCGTTCTCAACGTCTGCAATGTCATTTTCACTTTTTTTTTTTTTTTTTTTTTTTTTATTGACAATTAAATATTATCCACTTCATACTTAAAGCCTCAGCGCCATATAGGCTTTGTAGAGGCTATATCATTTTGTTAAATACCTTAATTATTATTTACACTATTTATATATATATTTACATACATATCGCAATAAAATAGAAGTGTTTCTAGGTTACCCAACAAGTAAAATTTAAGTTCCCTTTTAAAGGAAGATAACACCGATATATTTTTTAATCTTATCGGTAAGTTATTGTATTCAATTGGTCCAGCAAACGCAATACGTTGCTTAGTTAAATCAATGCGACATCTTGCAATCTGCAAGTTATTTACTTGCCTCGTATTTCTTCCTGTTCTTGTGATATTTACGTTGAATTTAACTGATTTTTGATTAAATCCTCTTAAAGCTTTAAATATGTACAATAGCATTTGTTGTTTGTATAGACCTCGGATTGGCAAGATATTAATAGCCTTGTATTTATATAAATTCAGTGTAGAATAACGCAATGGTAGGTTAAAGACTGTTTTAAGAGCCTTGTTTTGTGCTGATTGCAAACTTTTTAGAGAGGTAGACGTACCACATCCATATATTTGTGGCAAATATGCTAGATTCGAGTGTACAAGAGAATGATAAATCATTAATTTAACTTCAGTGTTGAGTTTTTTCTTAAATTTATACAATATTCCTGTTGCTGCGGATATTTTCCCTTTGACCTTTGCTATGTGGGCTTCCCAACGTAAGTTATAGCTTAATTGTATTCCTAGATATTGGACAACATTTGATTCATAAATAAGAGACCCATCCACGTGAACAGCCATTTTTTCTTCATTTCTATTGGCATGAGGTCGAAATCTTATAAATTTTGTCTTCGCTGAGTGAAGTACTAACTTATTTAAACGAGTAAACTCCGCTAATATTGCAGCATCATATTCTATCTGTGTTCTTAATACCTTTTCGTGCCTTTATTTGTAAAACAAACAAATATCGTCAGCAAACATTATTAATTTTCCATAAAAATTTATGTTTTTCAAATCATTTATATAAATCTTGAAAAGTAACGGTCCTAGAACACTCCCCTGAGGAACACCATAATAAACAGGTAATAAATTACTATTTGAATCCTTTATTTGTACATACTGAAATCTGTTATTCAGATAATCTCTAAACAGAAATACCGTTTCATCCGCTACACCAATGTTTTTCAATTTTTTAAGTAATATATTATGTTGAACTAAATCAAATGCTTTTGAAAAGTCAAAAAATACGCCAGCCACACCTTTAAAACCAGCATCAATACCATCACAAATATATTCAATGACAATGTTATGACATTTATAATGTAACGACGTAATCTCTTTTGATTTCTTTCAAAAAGTGAATATTGAAAAATTTCTCTCTAAAGAGAGAAACCAGTGCGATAAGTATGTGTGAACATTATATTACTCTGAACTGAAATCTGCCATTTTCTTTTAATAGTTCACTTTTCTTAAAAAAAAAAAAAAAATAGTTCAACTAAATAACCACAATACTAATTATTGATAAAGCTAAGGCACGAGCTCTATGTGTTCATTTGTCCTTCAAGTTGTGCTGAAAAAGGTCAACAAGAAAAAAAAAGACAAAAATTAAAAAACAAAAATGTACTTTGGACTTCAAGAAAAATTCTTGACAAAAGTACGAAAAAACAAAAGTAAGGAAAAACATGTAAAATCAATTAAAATTGATAATCATTCAAAAAAGTTAACTTTGATCTACCAAAGGTTAAAATACAATTTGGTTTAAGGATTGATGTTTGACTATTGACGTCAGCAGTCGTCGATGACTGCGAGTGTAAAACGGCAAATCCATCTAAGCCTTAGATTCTAAGGAGATCGAGTGGTTGCGGTCGAAACATGGCATGGTAACCTGCCGGCCGCGGTTCGAATCCCGGCCACGGTCAATAATGAAAGATTATCAATAACAATTTTAATTAATTTTCATATTGTAAAATTCCTTTCTACATAGAAATAATTAAATGAGAATTAAATTTAATGAACTTAAGCCTAATTAAAAATACTAAAAATTTGGATTAAAAACCATAAATAGTTCAACAAAATAACCACAATACTAATTAAAAAAAAAAAATATTTTAAACAATTATTCGACTGATTTTGGATTCGAAAAAATCTGTGAAGGAACCTGAGAAATTGTTCGTTATATGCGATAATTCGTTTTAACCGGCATTCGTAGAAACCGAACTCCACTGTAATTACCCAAAAATATTGGCTTTTTGGCATAGTTATTAGCCGTGGAATACTGTATTATTAGTTGAGATAAAATCTTCTCGCTACGAAAAGTCTAAAATTTTAAAATAGATTTTTCCCTGTCGCCACTTGTACAATTTTCGCTATCTTTATTTTATATGCAGATTATTCTCACCAATATCTACACTTTTGCACACTCGTATTAAACATAAAGTTATATTGCATTCAACAATCAACTCCTTTGGTATTTATTTTACAAATTTGCGGTTTTATTGTTGTGAGGGTTTTTTTTTCAAAAATATTTAATTACAACAATTAAATATCAATGAAAATTTGTTGAATATATTCGCCTTTTGTGAATGTAGTGTGCGTTTTCTATAATTCTTACTATTATTTTATATATTTTTTTTATTATTTTTTTTTTTTTTGTTTGTTTTAGTATTTTTGCCATTGGCAACAATTAAATAAATTCATTTAGCTGTTTTTATTCAAACTTATCTCATTCTGATGCTCGCTGTTTTAATATTTACTACCAGATAAAAGAAATAAAATACCAACAACAAATATCATTTAAACAACCCAAATGCATTTGAACAATAGACTAAAATATTTGAGGTCATTTTGTGTAGAGAAATTGTGCTGTTATTGAATTTTTCAAATAGTTTTGCTCTGAATCGATAATAATATTAAATATTTATATGCACATTTGTACAGATGCATAGATACTGTTTTAGGGGTTTGTGTGTATTAAAAAAATTTCTAAATTGTTTTTCTATGTATACCGCTGTGTAGTTGTGTATAATACTTTTGGGAGATTTTCTCGAGCTCGATTGAAACAAAAAGTAGGTTATACGTTTGCTAAAGATTATAACAATTAAAATTTTTTGGTGGTCATAACTTTTTAAATTTTAAAGGTTAAGATTATTGAAAGAAGTGTACATTTTAGAAATTGTGTAAAATAAAGAAAGACATTTATTTATTTAGTTGGGTTACAATTTTTAGAATGCAACCTCTTCTTTTAACCCCTTATTTTTGGAAATGCGCTAGCTTCTATACTTCTATGCTTTCCCTCAACAATGAATTTCAGTGTATTTATCAAAAATAAAAAAATTGGGAATTTAGCACGTCATACAGAAATCTTATTAATAATGAATTTTTTATTCCCAGAAATAACTTTGATAATTTCAACAAAATTCATAAAAATTTTATAGAACATTTTTGAAAGTACGAAAAATAGATATTATTAAATAAAAATTTTAGTTATTTTTAAAATTATCTTTATCAAATGGAATAAAAAACTGTAGTGAGTATAAATTATAAATATTTGTTTTATTTAAATTTGTCGGAAAAAGGTAAGAAAACCAAATTCAGTGGTGCCCAATCAAAAGGTTTTTTAATTGTGAGCACTATATGGGGGCAAAGTGAATGTACCGACTAACCGCCGATAAGTTGTAATGTGAAGTTGACTTATCAGTGGAACTGATATATTTGCAACTATGATACCGATCCTTTTTGGAATCGGTATTATTGACATCCCATTTGCGAGCTTATTGAGTAGAGTGTCCCAAATAAGAAATTTTTGTTAGATGACCATAACATAGGGACTCCACCTGAGATAAGATATAAGATTTTTATATTAGCAAATGTCAAATTCAATCGCAGAAAGTATTACATTACGTGTAGACTCTCAAATAGTGTTAATATTAATATTATAATAAATCTTATAAGACAGTTGTTATGAGAAATCTTATAACAACTATCTTATAAGATGAGCTGTCAAAAATACACATATATGCATACCAGTGTTGCCAGTGAAATTTCGAGAAAGATACATTTTAGTTTCCAAAAAGATACACTTTTTCCCAAAAAGATACGTTTTGAAAAAAATTTGAAAATCCATTTTTAAAGTTTAATATTTATTACCATAACATTTTTATTTCATATTTGAATGCATATTGTTTAGAAAATGATTTCGTATAAATTCATTTTTATATTTATTTAAGTCATGAATATTAGGTTCATACATATGTAATTTTTAAAAATACAGTAAGCAAACTTTTAATTTTATGTAATTAACTTTGAATGTTATCAAAACAAATCCATTGTTGTAAAAATTAATATACGAGTTAAGGCGTTTATACTAAGGCGATTATATCAACGTTCATATAAATTTCCTGAAAATAAAAAGATGTTCATATTTCCTCAGAACAACTTTGCACTACTAGTAATCATCCATTCAGGTGGATCGTATGTTGCAAACCCTAACCGCTGTATTCATAAAAAATTAAAATAGATTTGAAATGTATGTATGTAAATATTTGTATGGAAATTTTGCTTTAAAACACATTTCAAACTTGTTTTATTTTTTATGAATGCGGCAGATAATTTTTTTTACCATTATTAAGGCTGCTATCAAGGCGAATTCACTAGAAGGTGGGGTCAAGTCAACATATGGTGCTTTTTTCTGTGGTCGACTTGTCAAAGTGTGCTTGCAAACTAATTTTTTATGTAAACTTACCTTTTTTACTAGCAATATTTTTGACAATCCGACAACAGAAGCAGTGTTTTTGTGTAGTTGACCTCACCTTTTAGTCAATGTGCCTTTGCTGCTATTGTGTTAGTATTGAGTAGGCTACGATGATCAGTCTTAATAAGTTTGAGTTGGCTAACAATTTTCGAATGTTTTGTTTGTGTAAATTTTGCGTACAGATTCAAAAGATACGAAAAATGTCAGGATTATACATGATACCTGAAGTAGTCAAAAGATACGAAAAATGTATCTTTCGTATCCTAACGGCAACACTGATGCATACATAAAAAACAATAATAAGACGCATTCATTAAAATGATAAATTTTTTTGTACAAATAGTGAAAATCTTGTGATAAGTGTTTAAAAAAACAATATTTTTAACTAAAAACAAGAAAAAACTAACAAAAAGAATAAAAACGACACAAGTTTACTGTGCGAGAATCATTTGATTATGAAATCTTATAAGATACGTGTTCCCCTTGTTTAAGATTAAAATTAACATGAAGAAATTTGTTCTCTCATTCTGCCGACGTTCTCTCACATATTATATCAGATATTATCTCAGGTGAAGACTCTGTGTAAAGGACAAGAGGAGAATATATAATACAGTCGCTCAAGCCCAACACTTTGCTAAATCCAAATGATATTGGTATTTATCCCAAATCGATTTAAGAATACTACAATTCATAATTTATTTACTTAAAAAAATGGTTTGAATTTTATTTCTTTGTATATCTAAAGAAGCAAATATTGCCCTTCCATCACCCTCGACATTTACCAAATGTACTAATGAAAGTTAATATAATGACTACTAAAATGAAGAAAAGAAACATAAAACTAAATACAGCTAAATAATAAAAACTACAATACAAGAAATATTCATTTTAATCATTATCGTTATTATTATTATTATTTTTTATATCACAGCCATTAACAATATAATAATAATATAAGCAGTGAAATGTCCATAAAACAATTTACTAAGCTAACAAACAAGAACTTTAAAGACAGATACCCCCACACCTGAACTTTTAACGATGCAATGGTAGCGCACAATGGGTTTATTAGGAAATAAAGTGAAATAAATACCAATTAGACAACTAAAAGACAATATACACTGAAAAAATGTTGTATGTTATATAACTAAAAAATGTTTAGGCAGATTTTTGCAATAAAATTTAATCAAATCAAAATTTTAATGGGTCCATATTTTACTACAACTCCTCCGTCAATTTCTTTTCTGTAAAACTTACTTTCAAATTATGTTTTTAATAAGTGTATTTCGATGGCGCATTAGCGTATGAGTTCGAAAACATGTTATGTATGGAAGAAATATGGAAATCGCAAACGATCATAAATTAGCTTAAGGCCCAGTTGCTATACCTTATATACATTTAGTACATACATTAATGTATTAATTAAAATTTTAATAAATAAATAAATTAAAAAAAACAAACGCTCATAGTGTTTCTGTAGTAAATTCTTTAAAAAAACGTTTCTCTTATTGTGATCTTCTTTCTCTATAAAAAAACTGAACAAGTCCATTTCAAAATAAAAATGAGAACATTTTATTGTGTCTATTTTTCATAAGAAACCACAAACTTCGTTGTGTTCGATTAAGCACATTAATGCTCGCTGGTAAAGACAGCAAAATTTTTTTACGAAAATAAAAAACAAAAAGCCAACAAAATTTTTTTACCAAAATATTACCCAATACAAATACACACATAGGCTATTCGTGCTGTGGTGCAATTGCCGAGCAACAACAATACTATAAAGCTTCCCAGCGGGAAAACTCAGAAGACCTTCTTACTTCAGGCCTTTTTAAAAGCCTGCTTAAAAGATTTTTTGATTCAATTACTATTCTTATCTAACTGCTAAAGAAGGCCTCATAGAAGGCTTCGGCTCTTTCGTATAAAAGATAAGATACACCTTTCACACTCGCTTCTATGAGAAGGGAGTAGAGAAGGAGTGCAATTTTTTGTATTTTTTTCTGCACAAGCAAAAGCAAAAGATTTATTTGTATTGATCCCGTTACCATTCTTATGTACCAGCTAAAGAAGCGAGAGCGGAAAGCCTTCTCCGCAATGACAACGTGTGTTAAAAAAATATGAGTATGGAATGGAGCGGAGCGGACAGGCCTTGCATATCCAAAAGAAGGAGTACAGAGACCTTCTAGAAGGCATCCGTACTCCTTCTTTTTCCCGCTGGGAAAGGCTTCTAAACACTTTTATACTTCGTATAATTACATGTAAAAACTCAAATAATATGTAAAAGTGAGAGAGTATGAATGCAATGTATAAAAAAAATGTCAAGTTTTACGAAAAAAAAAATTTACATCCCATACGACTTCATCGTTTTTAGAAATTTTTCTAAACAATCAACCTTATCGTGGTCGGCGAATCTAAAATACGCCTGCGACTGTTTGGTAATAGATTAAAGAGAACGTGAACTTATTTTCTTTTTCTATTATTTTCTTTAATCTATTACTAAACAGTCGCAGGCGTATTTTAAATACGCCAACCACGATAAGGGTGAATAGTACTCTTTATTTGTTCAGGATTGCATTTTAACAAAAGCACGTTCATGTGTGATAGTGTGAATGTTAAACTAGATTTTCTTGGCAGTCGCAACAAAACTCATTAGATTTCTATCTTATAGTGTATTATGGAATACGTAAGACTTGTGTGATAGTGTAAAGTACGCTTAGCAAATGTACCAAAATTTTTTACTTCGCTCGTTCCTTCATCAATGTAAAAAATAAACACTACAGAACATTTAAATATAGAATAGGGTACCACAATTGTACTGATTTATAACGAAAAACAGAACCAAGTAAGGTTTGTATTAATAGCTGTGTACTAATATACAAACACTATAAAAATAGATATCGTTTTTGGGTGCGTGTATCGAACGCTAAATAATATTCTGTTTATTTTCGAACACTGGTATGAAAAAACACACAATTTGTGTTTTTTTATTTATTTATTTATTAAGAGTTACAAATACTATAACCAATTATATTTGAACTTAATTAACCAAACCAGAGTGTCTGGCGTGAATCGAGCTCGAAACCGGCTAACCGGGCATCAAATATATGGCACAAAGATATGAATATTTTTATAAATTAAGTTTTCTATAATTTTTTTTTTGTTTGTCTGACCATTTTTAATCGCTATTCATAACTGCACTACATTCAGGAAGTTCTAAAAAAACCAGGTACCGGAAATAAGAGTTATTTTTCAATTTTTGAAGAAACAAATCATACATAAATGAACATCGTAGAAAACTTTTAATTACACCATCATGATTTTTAGGCGAAATGCATCCAACATATTGCATGATATTTAAATTTTGGATTTTTATTTTAACAATCAAAAATAAGAGTTATTTGTGATTTTTATTTTTTTAAATGAAAAATAAAAGTTATTTTTGATTTTTATATTTTTAAATGAAAAATAAAAGTTTTTTTCGTTTTTTATATTTTTATATCAATAATAAAAATCAATTCAAAACTCTTATTTATTTGTTGATGCCGCGGCATGCCGTATGTATTATAAAATGCTGCTTCATTCAAATTTCTATATGAATATAATATATTATGTGACTTATCCATTATCATAATAAAAAAATTACCTATGTCACGAATTTTGAATTGATTTTTATTATTGATATAAAAATATAAAAATCAAAAATAACTTTTATTATTGATATAAAAATATAAAAATCGAAAATAACTTTAATTTTTCATTTAAAAACATAAAAATCAAAAATAACTTTTATTTTTCATTTAAAATAATAAAAAATAACTCTTATTTTCTATCTAAAAATATAAAAATCAAAAATAACTCTTATTTCTTGATTTTTTTTTATAAAAGTCATAACAGTTACGGTCCCTGAAAAAAACCTTATTTACCAAAATTTTATATTTTGAGGTTCTAAAAAATAGAGAAATTACAAAATGGCCTATAGATCTATAACACACGCTGCATATATTTAAGGTAATATGGTTATCTAGATATATTAACAGCAACAAAAAATATTAAAAGAAAAAACTTGATGTAACCAGCCTTCCGTGAACAACCCAAGAAATTATGTTTTTATTTCGTCAAATTGACAGCTCAATTTCAAAACATGTTAAGTCGAAAAAGTAAAATTAGCAGGAGAAACTCCTAATGTTAACGGGCGATATAACATTCAGTATAAATCCTATTTTCTATAACTTTTTACAGTACATATAACCTTCCTTTTTTAATTCATTGTGAAAATTCTTTATTATGTTATATGTTTTTTAAAGACATTCTGTAATAAATATTTCTTTCCTTTTGATATTTCAGATTTTGTATCGTTCGAAGCCGATATCTTGGAAACCTCTACTTAACACTCAATTTGTCTCAATGTGTAATGGCAGTGAAAAAAACGAAATAAGGAATTAATAACCAACAATTTTGTATATACATATAAACGTATTCATTTTAATACCTATAGGTATAAATTAAAATAAATAAACACAGTAGAAATAAAACAGTTTGATGAGCATGTAGAAAATAAAAAATATACAACAAGTACAAGCACACAAACGACCAAAAAAAATGCTTTTAATAAAAGACGATACAAAAAAAAGCCAAACAAATACAACGAAAATTACCTTAAAAAAGCATATAATCAAGAAAAACAACCGCAACGGAATTGAGCAAACCTGGCAAACATGTAAAGAAGTGAAAAAAAACCTAAAAATCGTAATAAAAACAACAAAAAATTCGTCAAAAAAAAAAAAACTTTGTTCACAAAAAATTGGAAAAAAAATTCACGAAACTTTTCACATTAAACCAGCTATAATGTTTAACAATACGGTGGATCCACAAGTGCCTGGATACACAGTCATACACACACATACACTAAACCAAGTGTTTGTATAAATAAAAGCTATACAGACACACACACATACATTTAAATACAGTTAGTTATCTCTGACTACAAAATTAATGGCCATAGGGAACCTTTTTCGATGTAGATGTACAACTTGGCGGTAGGTATGTTTTGTATGCATGTTTTAGTAAATGTATGTATGTCTGTATATGAATTTCCGTTTCCGTTGACATACATACAAGTTTATGTAACAATCATCTTTTCAACCGCCACCACTCCCAGCAACAGCAACATCGCCATCATCGTTTTCGTCAACACCACCGCCGCCTTTATATATTGCACACATTTTAAACTGGCTTTGCTGGTTCGTTTGTTACTTGGTTTGGTTATTGGGCTTAAATAGTGACCACATACACAGTACAAGTTCCAGTTGTTAGTACTGTCGATTTTACAAAGCATTCATACTCGTAAATTCTGGGTATGTACCTTTAAAAAAAATTGTTTTGTTATTATTGTTGACGATCATTATAATGTTTGTATATTTTTGTTTCTGTTTTATTTGACTGTAGTTGAGAGTTCTTACATATTTGGAGTTCCAGTTTGGGTTTTGGTTATTCCATTTAAATTTCGTATCATTTTGGTTTTGTTTTTAGGCGATTGCCGATACACCAGAGACGTTTTACGTGCAAATGAATTGATGCAGAATGGTAAGTTTTAGAAAGAAAATCCTTAAATTTAATTGAATACAGTTTAGAGAAGTGATAACTAAAATGGTTACTAACAGTGCTGAGGAAAGCTATGATCAGAGTTAAAAAATATTTAATGTTTAAGCGGTAAGTAACATATTTACAGGGTTAACCAAATAATATCTACTGTAGTCCTTGTTGGTGGTCTTGCGGTAGCTGTCTTTGTACCAATTAAATTTTGTATGAATGCATCTTAAATCCAATTTAAATATTCTCTGCAATTTTGTTCTGGAACGACCCCTTAGGTCGGAACGTCGACGAGTTGAGACCAATCATTTTCCACAATCTACCACCCAGTTTCCACATTGCCTTAAGTGTGAACATTGCGATGAGCAAATCTTTTTAGACAGCCGATCACTGAACCCCGTTCCTCAAAATGACCAACTCAATTCCTTATCATGAAGGCTGTAAGAAAAATCGAAGAATTCAATTATAACTGGCAAAAAGATAAACAAAATTATATTACAAAAACAAAAAGTTATATGTAAAATATTTGTAGGTTATTCCTGGTTTTTTTTTTAAATGTGAACAACGGAAAACAATTTTTTAGTTTTCGCCTATTTTTATTTACTTAAATTTATAGAATTAATTTGAACTTATGACCTCTTTAGCAACCTTATTAGTCATATTTCTGTATCAAAATATAAAAATTATTGTATAAAATGAAGTGTAAATAAAAAAGAAAAAATCGGTCAAATTCTCGCCATGGCTTCGATAG
This sequence comes from Pollenia griseotomentosa, assembly GCA_963931875.1. Classification (NCBI taxonomy): domain Eukaryota; kingdom Metazoa; phylum Arthropoda; class Insecta; order Diptera; family Polleniidae; genus Pollenia; species Pollenia griseotomentosa. The sequence goes on along the minus strand of OZ007560.1, from coordinate 50,966,051 downwards.
CATACCTGTATCCGATGAAAAGTATTTTCAATGACTCTGAGACATAATTGAGGTTGAATGTCGTTAATGTGCCGAACTATCTCATTCTTTAGCTATTGAATTGTTCTTGGCTTATTGATGTACACTTTTTCTTTTAAATATCCCAAAAGAAAGAAGTCTAACGGTGTCATATCCCATAATCGTGGCGGCCAATTAACATTGCCACGACGTGAGATAACACGGCCATTGAATTTCTTTGGGAACCACATATCGTCCATGTCCATATTCTCAATTTCTGGCCAAAAGAAGTCCGTTATCACCTCGCAATAGCGAACACCATTTACGGTAACTGTTTGTCCAACCTCATTTTCGAAGAAGCCGACGACGCACGGTTCTTTGTTCCATATACAAAAATAGGGTGAAACAATGTTGTTCCAATGTTTAAAAAAATTACTGTACTGTATTCGTATCTAAATGAATTACATGTAGGATAACTACAAGCAATTTGACACCCAGTTTTTTTTATTTCTTTTGAGTTTTTCCAAAGTGAGCGTGTTTTCAACAGACGGACATGACTAAATCGACTTAGAATTACTCAAGGAGCCAGAATATATATACTTTATGGGGTCAGAAGTGAATAATAAAAAAGTTTCACACGTAATGACAAACTTAGTATGCCCTCTTCGCAACTTATTGTGGTGGAGGGAATAACAATGTTGTTCCAATGTTTAAAAAAATTACTGAACTGTATTCGTATCTTAATAAATTACATGTACGAAGAACCTTTTTATGTGTTAAATGCGTTTCGCCGCTGCTAGAGGTCGCTAAGCTTGTCCTAATTTTTAATAAAATTTTACAAGAAAAATTAAACTTGATATGAGCCCACACTTTATTTAAAGTATGTATTAGTAATGCTCTGAATGAATCTTTGAAAAGTGTTGCCGTAACTAAAAAAAAAAAAATAAAAAAAAGTTTTGATGGACAAATAAAAAAACTGAGTGAATACTTTTTAAAATTTTCTCTGCCGGTTAATAAACCTAGTGTCCACAATTAAGAATCAAAAGAGAAACTAACCCCATTTTAGTTCTAACTTACAGATATACATATTATCTTTTTTAGAGGCCTAAAACGCATTTATAATTTTTTTATAATTTAGTAAATTAGATTAAAAGCTATACATATTTTTCTGCACGATACAATTTCCTTTTTTCTTTGTACTGTGTTAAAAAATTAACGTTCTAAAGAAATTAACTTCAAAAAACTCTCTACCGTTATTAGACATTATTATGTAGCCGTAACAAAATGCAGGTTGTTTTTGCAACAAATATGAAAATCGTCAACAATTACTTTAAATTTTAAAAAAACTGTGTGCACCGTTTTTTCAGTTTTTTTTTTTTTAAAGAATATATGCTCCGTTGCCCTTACTATTGATGTAAAGAAAAAAAATTACCACATTTTAAATTTAAGTGTCATTTTTTCTGCTTTTTCCGGAACACCATATTGTACTTGTTTTTTATATTTTTGTATGAAATATTTTAATTATGAAATATTTAAATTGTTTTATCATATTTTAAAATACAAAAATCCTTGCTAGAATTTATAAAAATTTAAGTACATTAATTTTAGCATTCTGTTTAGATAGATTTGGTAATTTTCAACATTCAACATAAAAAGTATTGCCGAATTAATTTAAAAAAAAAAAGGATATATGGGAGGCACATGAATCCTTTGACGGAATTGTTTCAAAACTTGAAATTTTATTTATTATAATCATATATACCTCCATGCAAAATATTATTAGTCTGGGTCAACTCCTTCTATTTTTGCACAATTTTGTTCCACATCAAAGTATTGTGCGGCGCCGCCAGCCCATAATCCGTTCTAAATAGTCACTTTTTGTGGATTCCATTTCCTACAGACCCAGTTTGCTGAAATTTGTGCACAATTCTCCCTATTGTAAACAAATTTGGTCGATTATGCTGTCTAAAAAAATCACGAGGTTCACGAAATGCATTTTGATTTGAAACCCCATTTTCGTAAAAGGCTTCAACAATCTTAACGGGCTGCTCAATTGTGTACCTCTCCGTGGTTGAATTTGTCAAGCACTGAGACAAAGAAATATCGAATTAAGTTGGGTAAAAAACTTGATGTGAAGGTGTGACAAACAATTAGCATCGTGCATTATGGTTAGACCACCTTTACAAATCTCATTAAAAAATCAAACGGTCCTGTTTTAGTCTTAAAAACAAACAAAAAAAAATATTATAAAAATAATAATAACAAAAATTTTAATATTTAACAGTATTAAGCGCCCCAGATTTATGTTATATTTATATGTATGTATATAAAATTGAAAATATGTTTATTTATATGGTTGCGTGTTTGTTCCCCAGCGACTAATAAACTACTAAACCGATTATCCTAAAAGTAATTTCCTGATTAACCGGTGCTTAACACATGCTATAAATCGGCAAAGGCAAAACAGGTCAGAACAAAATATACACCTTTCCCGCCAGAGTCTGGTCTGTTTCACTACAACGGACTGAAGGTCTACGTTACTTTTGCTCGGTTAATTAAGTTAGAATATATTTTGTAATAATATTTGTAACTCTTATTAAATAAATAAATATTTTATTAAAATCTGTTCAATATTTCCAGAGTCATAAGCGTTCAAATTTGCCACTAACACATATATGCAGAACAAATAAATACGAATTTTTTTTTTTTTTTTTTTTGATTATCAAATAATAAGAAAATAGGGTTATTCGACATTTTTTACAAACCGGTTTTCGAGTATTTCGACTATATAAATACGTAAAATTAAATTTCTTTTTTTAACTTTTCCGTACACATGTGATAATTTTTAAATTTGGTATAATATTGAATTTAGAAACATAATATATAGGTGCAGGGTCCTGAGTTAACGAAAACCTGTAAGATGAAAATGTTTTTGTTTTTCATCTGGTACTTTTTGAATTTTTGTTAATACTCTACCTATAAAGATAAAATTAAACATGCATGGTCCTGAGTGAATAAGAATATGAAAGGCGAGCTTTTTGGTACTTTTTTTGTTCAACATCTGGTAGTTTGATTAATTTTCGTTAATATTAGATATGAAAAATAAAATTTTTTAAATTGGTATTTTTTTTTTTAACTTACAAAATTAAATTAACTCACGTGGAAGATAATATATGAACCTGAGGTTGGTCCCTCGCAAATCGATCCACTAAGACGGACAAAATAAATGCTCGAAACATGTCAATTCATATATATGTACTTAGATGTACTTTGTTTTCTGCATATGTGCAAACAAATTTATGGTCGAATTTTGACCAGTAGCCGAACACTAGTATTTGTAAATATTCAAGCAGGCGTGGCGCCTCAAATCACAATTGGTGCAACAACCCACCAGAACCTGCCAACATCAAAAACAGCCAGCAAAATACAACACGCCATGTGTAGATGGCAGTACAAATAGCAATATCAATGTAGATGGCAGCTAGGTAAACCTAAATACACCACACTGTACGATAAGCGCTTTTTACAGATCGTTTGCAGTTAAACATTTAAAATTTGTTAGAAAATGTTTGGTTATCAATACATCAATACATCTGTTAAAAAGCAAGCTGAGCTGAAAAAGTGAGCGTGAAACCTACCAATTTAATTGTCTAAATATCTGGAAAAGGATAATAGTAGAAGTTCAAAATTTTATATAAATTGGCTCGTTATCAATACACGAGATCTGTTTTAAATAAGTTTTACCAAAGCGTACCGGGTTAAGCTAGAACCTTATAAAACTTCAATTATTGGTAGGTGCGTGTTTACGGCAACTTTATTTTTAATACGGATTTACTCAAAACTGAAAATCATAAATACAGGCTACAATAAATTATACTTAAAAAAAGACAAACAATTAAATAACATTAATTCCTTTGTTAACAAAATACTCGTGCCTAAAATCAAACGAAACAGCAACAACAATAAATAAGCAAAAAAAAAAAAAAAAAAAAAAACAAACATCATAAATTGTTTGTTAATAAAATAAATACGTTTTTTTTTCTTTTTTGTTTTTGGAATTGCTTTCTATCTCCATTTTGCTCATATTTATATCTAACTGCCGGTACACGTTGTTCTAAAGCTTTCGTGGAATTAATGAAAATAAGCAGCCATTACGGGTAAGTCATTCTTCAACAGTTTTTGTTTTAAGGGATTTTATTACTTTCGCATTCATGCCATTAATTTAAGACTTAAAATTTTTTATTATTATGTGTACGTGTTCGAAAGAAAATTACGAGTTAATAGTAAAACGTTTAAATCCGTGTTTATTTTAGTTTTAGGCTTTAAACGAAAATCACTTTTCTAAGTACTAGTGCCGCAGGAGACGGTACATTTTTAAATAAAACTCCTGCTGCCCAAGTGCTTATCAAAGAGATTTAGTTTTCAACAAATTAAAAATAAGTGCCATTGGTGATATTTAACATTAAGAGTGAAGAATTTTGATTTAATTTTTCTTTGTTTTATGATAATTTTTTATTTGTAAAGTGATAAAAATAAATTTTGAACTTCAATATAAGGTGAAAAGCGCCATTTTGAATAAATTCATGATACTAGAAAAATATGGATTATATGATTAAGCTTTTAATTAAACTTTCGAGAATGCTAATATTATTTTTTGTTCTTAAATTAAGTATAGGATCTGCGCTTCTAAAAAGTTGTGGCTAGTCAAATAAAACAGAATACCGCATAATGAGCTATAACATTTGAATTATTTTTGACTTTTTGAAATGTCATTTTTTGTTTCGTTTTTTTAGCATTTCGTTAAGCAGACGTAACGACGGTAATCTAAATAACTACACTACCGAACAACGTATGAAAACAATTGAATTTTATTTCTCAAACCAACAATCTATTGCATGAAGGTTACTTCATATTAAATGGCTACTCTTACAAGCAAAACTTCAGGATTTAGGCTACGGAGAATCGAAGAAAAGTTCATCAGCAGCCATTTCAAGTACTTAAGTTTACTGTTGTCCGAAAGCATAACCGGCATATATTTTATTTTTTTTAAAAGCCTTGGGGCTTTATCTCTATCAGCAACGGTGGCGCATATCGCAAGTTGTTGAAAAAGTTTTCTAGGCCGGCTGTGGAAATCCATACAACCTAGTAGTTTTAACAAGGTGGGGCTCATACTGCAAGCGATTTAATGGCTGTGGCAAGGAACATATTCTACACACGCAAAATTGCAATTAAAAAAATTTTTTGATAAATCTATAAGAAGTTTACATGAAATCTTTTAAAATTGTGACTTCAGCAAATGGGCATACATGCGAGACTTTTTTCTTAAAGCCTCTTTTAAACTTTTGTGCAATTTTACACAATTAATGTCAGTTTATAAAACTACAGTAAAACTTCACATTGTAGATAAAAATTCTATATTGTAAATGTTTGGACTTTTCGAAATATCTGGTGAAAAAATTATAATTTTAAAACCCCAACTTTGTTTAAACCATAATTAATAAAATTGTTTAAAAATTTTTTTATAGAATATTTAAAATTGGAGTAAATCATAGAAATAAAGTCGTTTTTATTTTGTTTGTATCAGAGGTTTCCTGGCCGTCTAACTACATACTTTTATCTGATGTGTTACCAAAATCTCCCCAGTGTCTTAAATATTACCTTTTATTTCAATTTTGATCAAAATAAGTCACTTAAATGTATTTAGCTGCAAAAAAAATTTCATAGTAATAAATTTTCAATAAAAATTTTAAAAACATTTTATTAATTTTTTAAGTAATTTTTAGCATTATTTGGTAATGTCTAATGCCAGATTAAATTTCTAGTCACACTTCCCTTTACATAATAATAATATTAATAATAATAATAAATATAAATATTAAAAAAAGCTCCAAGGCGAATTCATTGCAGGTAATCTCGGTAATGCAACGAGTACAACTCCTACACCCAGCAAAAACTTTACTTACAATCCTACTTTTAATGACTTCAAGAATTCATTACTTTGTAGCTTTATTCGCCACTTTTTGGATTATTAGTTATATATTAAATAATAACTTTATTATTATATCTTAAATATACAGAAAAATTTATATTTTCATTATGACAATAAAAATGTCATTATAGTCATAAAACATAGTTTTTTAATGCAAAAACTACAGTGCCCCGGTAGACTAGCTGGTAGAGAGCTAGTCTATCAGCACCGAGGTTGCGGGATCAAATCCCGCCAGAGACAGAAAAAAAAAATAAAAAATAAAACAAAGTAAAATAGAATAAGAAAAAATAAAAATACAATAATTAAAAAAAAAACAAAAAAAAAAAAAGAAATTAAAAAAAAATAAAAAATTTTTACTTTATTGACTTTGTGTAACTATATATTTTTATAAAAATTTTAAGTATAAAAAAAACATATTATTTTTTAGATTATAATAGGCTAAATTATAAAGGATTACTTTTGGGACATCTCGAACAAAAATAAGTACTTTTTCTAGTAGAAAAGTAAGTAGACGGCTCGTCAAATTCTCATTATTTTTCTGCTTACTTTGTAAGCAAAGTTTTTGCTGGGCAATAACCACAAGCAATTAGTTTTTGTAAAATCATTGCACAATGTCAAGAACCGAAACAAGACACAAACAGCAAAAATAATTAACGAAATTTAATATCCAACAATCATAAAGCAAAAAAAAGTTATCATTTGGGCTGTTAAGTTCACCTGTAATGAATTCGCCTTGAAATGTTCAGCCATCGGAATGTCATAATTATGTAAAGCACATTTGGTAGTGTGACAGTTTTTTTTTTCTATTTATTACACTGTGCTGAAAATTAACACTTTTTTTTAGACAAGCTGGGCATTTGTCGTTTTAACCTAATTCGTTTACGCTGAATCTAGTAGTGCTAGCCTTTTTTTTTTTTTGTTTAGCTCTGGTTTTCGAGATTAACCGTTATTTCGAAAATAGAGGCATTTCACAACATATGTTCGCGTAACTCAAAAACGGTTTAGTTTATTAAAAGTACTAAAAAAAAGAAACTCTGCAATAAAATATCCTTTAAGAAAGCTTAAACTTTTTTCTTATATACGCCGTCGTTTTAGAAACATATTTTTTTTTCTTTTTTGAAAACAAAAATAATTGTTATATCAAAATTTAGAAATTTTAGTTTTTTAAAATTTCATGAAAAATAATGCAGCTAATCTTCTAATTCTAACTGCAAACAAAACAAGCCATAAGTGTTCAATGCAGACTAGAAATATATTGAAGAAAAAGTCCCATAAATGCCCAGGAGTTGCCCCTACCCAGCAAAAACTTTGCTTACAAAATAAGCATAAAAATAATGAGAATTTGACAAGACGACTACTTACTTTTCTACTAGAAAAAGTACTTATTTTTGTTCGAGATGTCCCAAAAGTAATCCTTTATAATTTGGCCAATTATAACCTAAAAAATAATATGTATTTTTATACTCAAATTTTTTATAAAAATATATAGTTACAAAAAGAGGCCAAAAATAAGTTATTGCAAATTAATTCAAAAAGGTTAAAACACACTAGTTAAAATTGCTCTTATATGCATGAAAGTATACACAATAATACATTTTTCGAAATGTAAAAAAAACATTTAATAAAGAGTGTTTTGCTGCACAAAAACATTTATTACTCTAACACTGTAATACAAATGTGTGTAATGTAAATATTATGTTGTTCAAAAAATATCGCTTACATTAGATCGATATAACTACTAATGTTCTAATAACAAAAATATAATGTGAGGGTAATTTTGGAACACATTTATGTATATAGTTACATACATTTGATTGATTTTTGGATTTTCCATGGACTTAACATCAAAGTTATTGTTTAAATTATATAGTATTACCGAATGTCTAACAAATATTAACGGAATATACTGAAAATTGAATTAAATATTTATTTAAAATCGTATAATAATATTAATTTTTATTGTAATGTATATTTAAGATATAATAATAAAGTTATTATTTTATATATAACTAATAGTCCAAAAAGTGGCGAATAAAGCTACAAAGTAATGAATGCTGGAAGTCATTAAAAGTAGGATTGTAAGTAAAGTTTTTGCTGGGTAGTAGGATAAAATGTATGATTGACCTCAATTAGTTTTTTGTCTTTAACATTTTCTCGATACTACATACTTTAGTTTTTTGTCTTTAACATTTTCTCGAGACATACTTGCCCTTATCACCACTTCTTAGGGGGGCTCCCATACAAATATTGCGTTTTATGTAATTCTTAAATTAATTAAAATTTTTCGACTTTTGTGAATTAAATCAAAAGTTGCTAACAGATTTTAATCAGTTATGGCTTGTTTTGTTTGCAATTTAGTTTTTTATATGTACGTCTGGAATTAGAAATTGAAATTAGAAGCCTAGTTGCATTTTCCAATTTTTTATGTATTTTTACAAAACAAAAATTTCGAAACTTTCATAAAAAAATAATTTTTTTTCCAAAAAAAAAAAAAAAAAAAAATATTTTCTAAAACGACTGCTTATATTAGAAAAAAGTTTAACCTTTCTTAAAGTAAATTTTATTGCGGAGTTTTCGAGTTACGCGAACATATGTTGTGCAACCTCCTCCATTTTCGGTATATCTAGAAAACAAGAGCTAATCTAAAAAAACGGTTAGCACCATTGGATTCGGCTTGTCGATTTTAGCAACTAGCACAGTGTTATTATCGCAGATATTCGTAATCGCTTACACGAATATTAAAAATTGATTTTTATTCAATTTAAGAAGAAAAAACTTAAGAGGAATTCCTTATTTGCAAATTTTGCAATTTAACCCAGGTTTCGAAAAGAATCTTTTATTTGTGTATTTTATTAAAAATTAAAGAAAATTTCAGGAGATAAATAACAGGAAGTATTTTCTTTTACCTTATTACTTTTTAGTTTGAATTTAAATTAATCTTAAAATTCCTTATGAGGTAAATATTTTCCCAAAAATATTAGAATTTTATATTCTAAGCTTTTCCTTTTTTTTTTCTTTTGGTTTTAGTATGATACAATATTAAAATTTTTCTGCAATTGGTTTTTCAAACCACATACAAGAGCTAAAAGATTCTTTATATACACACACACACCAGTTTTAACCAAATTTTTTCCATTGTTTTTCTTTTATTTAAATATAAGAAAAAAAAAGGAATAACATCAACACACGCCAAAAGAAGAAGTTGAAGCAGAAAATATAACAAGTCTTTGTGAACGTGCGAATAATGTGAATTTTGCGTGCAAATTATTATCAACTTTAAAGCAAAACTGGGCAAGAGGAATGAGCAAGCAGGAGGAAATTTTCTAATTTTCTTGGCAGGATATCTTCAGATAATTTGATATTAGTTTCATGTTATATTTATTCTTTTTTCCAACATTTTTTTACGTAATAGTAAGACTCTGACTCTGTGTGTGTGTATGATATTGCCAAGTTGCATGTATGATTGTTAAAATGTTTCATAGTGTCAGCATAGAGGTTGCATTTTGTCGAGAATTTTAGTTTGTCTGTTGAATGGTTGGAACTGGATATAGTATTTGTTGTCATTGTACAGGAAGAAGAATGTTGAATACTTTTTTTCTTTGTAGCTGAAAAGTAATGCCACAAAGTTGTTGGTTGTTCGGTTGCTTGTTTGTTGTTTGGTTTCTAAAATCTTTTGCGGTTTAATGAAAATAAAGTTTTAAGTAAAATTACAAAATACGTGTAAATGGATAAACAACACTTCCTAAACCAGGCCAATAACAAGAACAACAACTGTACCAAACAATATAAAAATATAAACTGTAACAATTTCAAACCAATGATAATACAAAATGTAGTTTGAGAATAATGCTGATTCCAAGTTTAACTTTAGTTTGTATATTAAGCGATAATAATGATTATGATGATGATGAAGACGATGATGATAATGTTTGTAATGTCTGGGTCAGTAAATTGCAATTTACACAGTGGTAAACTTTGATTTCTTTAAGGATTTAAGTTTGTTTCGTATTAAATGCGTGATGAGATAAATATTTTTGTGGTGTTGGTTAAAGAGCACGTTCTTAAAAACAACTAATCAGCATTTATTTTTGAATTTAAGTTTGTAATCCAAACTTAGTTAAAAGACTATTTTGAAAACAAATTAAGAGATGTATTGATTTTGTCATTTCTTTTGAAAAATTTTAAAATAATCCTTATAAAAGATTAACACGACAGGAATCAAAATGTATTGAACCAAATTTTTTTTAAAATAACATCAAAAATTTTAAAATAGATAATGGATGTATAATTAAATTAAAAATTAAGAGATTTTTTATTTAAATGAACACAAGTTTTTCTCACAACAATCTTTACTTTTATCAATTTAATCTTTTTAGTTAAAATCAGAAAATTTTTTCTATAATTAACTTAAAAAATTGTCGTAAAATATTAAACAAAAATTTGTGAAATCAACAAAAATATGTTTAAAATATTTCGTTACCTAAAACGCAAAATGCCCCAACTAAAACAAAATTAAATATTGAATTTCTTTATTGATTCTGATGTATTGCATTAACACAAATGTCTACGAAAATCTTTGGGAATCTTTTAATCTTTTAAAAAATTTGCGATTTTATTAGCAAAAAACAAAAGGTTCTATCTACAAAAGATTATATGGTAAACGGTAAATATATGGTAAATATGCAATATTTTCAATTATCAAAACAACTCGGTTTTACAAGAAAAATAAAAAAAATAAAAGTTATAAACATTTAAAGGCAATTTATCGATTTATCATTTTAAATAATTTTTTTTTCTGCTGTAAAATTTTCAAAACGTAAGAAAGGGCCTTTTTCCGTTTTAGGTGACGATTTGTAGTACATTCGATTTAAATAAAAATGCATTTTTTTATACATGTTTTTCTTGATTTGAGTTTAGGAAATGGAACATACGTGGATATGTATGGAAGCATTTTAAGGATATTGCACGATGTGATACCATCCTCAGTGAAAACAGATGCAGCCAATACCAAGAATTAGTCAGTATTTGAAATTAAAAGAGCTCTTGAGATCGTGCCTGATCAGAGGTTATATCTGTTACCACGGAAGAAGGTAGCCTCCGGTGAGTAGGCGCAGTACTGACTTTTGGTTAAGTCCTCCGAAAGAGTACTTTTTGTAGAAAAATGTTTTTTGTCTTTTGAAAAGAGAAAGAAAAAACAGCGGGAATAGATATCATGAAAAGCCAGAATGATGGCTGATTTTTCACCTTTTTTAGGAAAGTTTAGCCAGGGGTCGGATCATCTCAACGTGATGTTTCTATCCAACAGATGTGGTCGACCATCCATTAAAGCAGAGGTAAGATAGATTCAGCTCCTAATCAGAAAATAATAATAACTACGTCACGAAATTGTTAATACGAATATTTGTAAGAATGTTACATCATTAAAAGCTATTTTTGGAAATGATATTTGTAAACAAATTATGGTAAAAATGTGAAGAGGGTATACTAAGTTTGTCATTCCGTGTGAAACTTTTTTATTATTCACCTCAGACTCCATAAAGTATATATATTCTGGCTCCTTGAGTAATTTTTAGTCGATTTAGCCATGTCCGTCTGTTGAAAACACGCTCACTTTCGAAAAACTCAGTTGGGATTGAAATCAAGCCAAATCGGTTCAGTAGGATCAGAGCTATGAATCAAAATGTGGAACCACCACTTTAAAAAATTGATAATTTTGTTACAAAAACTAACATAATTGATTGAAAAATGCTCGAAATTATATGAAATTTTGGCAAATGTTCGTCTTATTTGACTAGAAACCACACTGTGAAATTTCATGAAGATCGGTCCATAATTTACCCTAGGCCCCATATAAACCCAACTCCCGGAAAACAGTTTAGTACGCCTAAAACCGTAATTATTAATGCTATAATAACAAAATTAGGCACGTCACAGTTTTTAGGACTAAAAATTACACTGTGAAATTTCATGAAGATCGGTCCATAATTTACCCTAGGGCCCATATAAACCCTACTCCCGGAATACAGTTTAGTACGCCTAAAACAGTAATAAATAATGCTATCATAATAGCATTTGTCGGTCAATAATTTAATAGATCTAGGCCGCAACCAATTTTAATGCTGATTTCTGTTTTAAATAAAGATAAATTAATAATAAATATACATCATATAGATATCACTCCTGAAATATTCAAATTTTCGGTGGAGGGTATCACACATTCGGCACAGCCGAATAAATATAACACTATAACTTGTTTAATTTTACTTTCCTTTAAAAAATTTAAATAACTATTTAACATTCTGTTAACCACAATATACCAGTGAGGCGCTGAAAACTTAACATAAATGAATGCGTATTTCATGTGGGCATTTCCTCAGAATGGTCAACCAGGATTGAAAAATAAAATGTTGATAATCATCGTTTATTATTGTTTATTGTTTTTTATTATAAAAAAGTCTATGTTGTTATAATAGAAAGGTTTCATTACATATCTCAGCTGTTTTACTTGAGAAAATTGGGCTGGAAACTGGAAAATTTTATATTTTCTTTTTAAACCACTTCTTAAGGCATTTTTATTTAATTATTTTACATTCAAAAAATATGTTGTGTTTGCCCTCTTTTTTATAATCTTTCCATTACAATCAATTGTAAATTGAGTATTAAGTTTTTTGTTAAGGAAATTTAAAGATATTTATGGGAAAAAGCATGGTGATAATAATAGAAAAACGTATAGAAAAACTCACGTTCGCGTCCCGTACGACCGGTACTTAAGCTAATTAGCACTTGTGTTAATACCCGGATACCATGGTACCCACCTAGGTATATCTACATGAAAAAAAATGTATTAAGAATTAAAATTTTTAAATGAGCTTATGGATCGTCGTTATTTAACATAAAAGAAAGCGAATTCAGATTCCAGATTTATTTTTTTACTCCTTTAATACTCAAAAAAATTTGCTTAAACTTTCACCATCGCAACATGCGCACCCGGCTATCCCGGTACACAATACAAAACAATACACTTTATGGGATAACACAAACACGTTTGAACAGCTCAAAAAATTCAATAAACTAAATTCTGTATCATACAATTACTTAAGTTTAGTTTCCAAAGCGTTATTATTATAATACGGGGAAGTCTCATTTACATATCATGTATGGCCAAAAATGTTCAACTGTTATACTAAAAAAAAATGTCCTGTATAAAAAAATTAAAATTTAAGGCGTTATGCAATACAAAGTTAAAAAATCATATTTTTACATAAATATAATTTAATTCGCTTTTAAAGAGATTAAAAATTTATTTTTATTTTATAAAAATATTGATTATTAATAACTTATAGTATATGGGTACCTGGGTACCTCGGGAGCTAAACAATGTGGATAAAGTTGGGTATTAACACAAGGGTTAAACAAAAACCAATATAGATATTTTATTGTGTTAGTACTAGATAGAGACCTAAATTAATACACTTTTGAAATAAATTAATCACTTTTGCATATTCCATTCCATTTTGCAGACTTTTACATTTCACTACTGCCAGCCAAAGTTGACTTCTATTTTGCATACGTTCGTGACCACATGTTTATAACTATCACTATGAAAACTTGAACTCGATCAAATCCATCTTTTGCATTAAACATAGAGCAATCCAAATGCTTTCGAATCGCAAAAAAAATCTAGGAAAAGTTTGGTTTCCTTTATTACAGTCAAATTCCGATTGTCAGTCCCTCGCTAATTCGTATTTTTTCAAATAAAATCTTCTTTACCTCTTATAAATCGTAGTTGTTTGCAAACTTCCACTTATAATTCGTAATAAAAACAACAGAAACATGGAAAGAATTATTTTTTGTTTACCCCTATTTTTTTTTTTTGGTGGGTTTTTGCATGTGTGTGTGTTTATTTTCTTAAGATTAGTTTGTTACATGAATGTTTTTCTTATCGTTTTAGTAAATAAATTGAAAAACACCGTTAATTCGTATTTATTTCATTTTAACCCCTTTAAAACGAAACCTCGCTTAATCGTAAACCCCTAAAATTCGTAAGAAATGGCCGGTCCCTTGCGATTATCGGGATGCTACTGTATTTGTACATCAAAAGCGTATGAACGTACGTTCGTAACCCCAGGAAATGCCCATATATGAAATTGGTTTATGTCTTGACTCCGATTAAGATGTGTACGTCTTTATAAAAACTAAAGGTAGAGTCCAATGTAAACAATGCTTTATTTACCTGTTCACGGGGGAAATTTCTATTTTTTATTTTTGAAAATTTATTAAGATACATTTCAATTAAATTTAATGAATTTAATTAAAAAGATACAATTTAGTAATAGAAAAGTTTAAGATGCTGCCACCAGTCGGTCGTCTGATATGTGGCCGGTCGATAAAATCGTACATTTTGGCTTTTTTTGTACGTGTTTTTGCGAAGCATTCGATATTTTCAGCAAGTTCTTTTACTTTAAAAAGTCGGACGAGAAAACATCTTCTTTGCAAAAGAAGTTCCAAGGTTATCCGTCAGAAATAAAAATATACGGAAAATAGAAAGTTATAAAAAGGTTACGCTTTGCATTTACTCTGACCAAGGCGCAATCAACGCCAAATGTGGAAAAGTCTACGTGGCGATTCAATCGTCCTAGAAACTATAATAAGCAGACCGAAGAGGTGTTGGTAAGATAACTAAAACTAACTTCCGCTATTATCTGGTATACCTAACCTCACAAAAGACAAGGTAGTCTGGAATCGCAACCTGTCAAGCACCTAGAGCATTTAACTCTGTAACCATACTTCCTAGTTGCCTGGGATTTGGTTTGGATAATTTCTCAACACCTAATTATTCATCAGCTATTTTACAAACCAAGTGGTTTACAGCCAGCACCCCTTCTAAAGACAAGTCGGCTATCAACATTTTATTTCGTTTGTAAAGGAAGTGTCTTCAAGAATTGCCTTCAATTCACCTGCGTTTGACAAAACAAAAAAAAAACTTAACACAGTTTCCCATTGGTCTATGCTTAAAACACCCTACATACGTCACTATAGAGGGGTATACACAGTGTTGCCAAAACTTGGTGACCAAAAATGGCTAAATTTACGGAAAAAAAGGCTAAAAAATGGCTAAAAATCTACTAAAAAATGGCTAAAACCTTTTTTTAATTAAAAACACATTAAAATTCAATAACAAAACAGAAATAATTCATTTAAAGTTGTTTAAGATTAAATTGTAAGTTAAGATCAATTTCTTAAATAAGAATAAACGTAAATTAATATTTTGATAATATTTTAAAAATTAAATCATCGATAAAATCGATGTCGTTATTGTTAATCTCATAGGAATCACTCGTGCCTATAAGTTTTAAATAACTTAAAGGAAAATCATAATCACGACAACAGTAACCCAACCTTTTGAGTCCAGGTCTACAATAAAAAACAAGTAAAAAAGTATAGTCGGTCAACTCCGACTAGATGATTCCCTACACCTCATTATAACCTATGTACAAAATTTTATTAAATTATCAGCAAATTTGCGACCTGCACTTTGCGCACAAGGTGTACATGGACAGCCAGCCGGACAAACATCGTTAATTCGACTCAGAAAGTGATTCTGAGCCAATCCGTATACGTAAAGGTTGGCTAAGTATCAATATTTTAAGGTGTTACAAACATCACCACAAACGCATAGTACGCTCTCCACTATTGTGGTGTTGGTAAAAACATTTTAGTGTTACGGTAAAAATATTTACCTAATTAAAAAAATCGAATTAACGGTTGCTAAATGTAACCTATTTCTTAAATTACTTTTAAAGATGTTTACTTGGCAAAATACTATCTCTTCTTTAGCATTAGACCATGGAAGTGAGAGCCACTTTATAGTCAATTCTGAAATTTCTTAAAAAAAATTTTGTTGCCGACAGTATCTCTTTATTGAAATACTTGCAACCAGAAAGAAACACCGATGTTTGTGTTGATTCATTTTATAAATTAAATATTGGAATACTGTTACTTTACTTTGAAAGATGTTTCATCCGCGTTTATAGCGATTTTCAGCATTTGTAAAAGCTGTGATTTAAATTAAAGGCGTTTAAATTGTTAAAAATGTTTATTTTACTTTTATAAATTTTTATAATAAAATAAAAATTATTCTTTTAAAAGAAAAACGAGATATAAAATTTTATGGCTAAACAATGTGAAAAAAGGCTAAAAAAATGGCTAATGGCTAAACTCATTTCTAAATGGCTAAACAGGGTGAAAAATAGCTAAATCCAGCCACTAAATGGCTAAATTTGCAACACTGGGTATACAAGACCGCAGAATACTTAACACGTGGAGTCTACCATTGGATCCAAAACATTATAATACGAACCTATTGATTTAAGTATCTTTTTTTTTGAAATTGCATACAATTTTCCGAATTTTTGTCAATAATTTTCCATTTTTAATTTAGCAAAAAAAAAAAACGTTCCTGGTAAATTGCAGAGAAAATATATTAAGCTAATCATCTTAAAATTAAATCCCTATTAACTTAGCAGAAATCCCATATGCTGAAGGCCTTCATTGTACGAGGAGTAAAAGTGGTATGTGTTAATAGTATTTTAATTGTTGTTATATCTCTTTAATTCATTGATTTGCTTACTTCATTGATTATCATCTTTCATTGGTAAACCAAAAATAAGTATGTATATTTTTCTCTTGCAATTTATTTGCTTATAAGACAAACAAAGACAAAAAAGAAAACGAAAAACAATCAAAATTAAACAAAATATAAAACTAACAACTAAAGATATGTTCACAACTATTAAATATTTGACGTCCAACACGTAACCAATATGGCAATATGGGTATCAAATTTTTTATTTTTCAATTTATTAAAATGTGAAAAATTAAATTACAATAAAACATATAAAATTTATAAATAATCTTTTCACGATTCTTCCTTTGTATACAATTTGCACGATTCCATTTTGTTTGCAAAATTACCAAATTTAATTTTTGTCGTCTTGGAGCAAAGTACAAAAAAAATCGAAAAACTGAAAAATACCTTTTTAAAAATGGCCCAGCTCACGGATGGTAAACGCTAGAACCAAAATATGTTGGGAATTATCATAAGACATATCAAGCTTTATTTTCAGAGAGGTAACAAAAACATTTTTTTTCAGCTCCATACACTCACGGTCTAGCCTATATATGAAAAAAAGATAAAATATATCGCGATTTTCGCGTCTTATGTGAATAATTACAACAAAAAAAATTAATTTACATTATTTTAAAACAGATTCAGTTTGAAAAGCAGAACATTATTTCCATATACGTAGAATTTGTGTGAAAACCCGAAACGAAAATATGTATTTAGTTAAATATCTCAATTAGTAGGTCGTAAGTTGTCATACCATTGGATGCTGCTTAAAAAACTCTTTTCGATGATACCAAATTTTATTAAAGTCGTCTTGGAGCAAAGTACAAAAAAAATCGAAAACCTAAAAAAGGCCTTTTTTGAAAATGGTCCAGCTCACGGATGGTCAACGCTAGAACCAAAATATTTTGGGAATCATCATAACAGGTAACAAAATCACTTGTTTTTTGCTTTTGAAAAACTTTTGGCTTTGTTAGCACCAGCACTCAGGGGATGACCCCTACTAATGCATTGCATTGTGTTGGAACTAGGAAAATAGGTTATGCAAAGAAGGATAGATGGAGTAGTGTTTGTGAACATTCGACTTGAACGTATTCATGTTGTAAGTGAGAGGGAAGACTTCAGCAGGAAGGTTATTCCACATACGAATAGTCCGGTCAAAAAACGAATTCTCCCTGTAATGAGTTGAACGATTCGCCTGCCAATCGACCACAAAAGGATGGGCGCTTGCGGAAAAACGTGTATTACGAACAAACGTATGGATTTCGGGAACCACATACCTAATTTCGTCAAAACACATCCCATTGTAGTAACGATAAAACAGGCAAATACAGCCCACATTGCAACGGAGCTCAAGGGAGTCAATAGAATTGGATACCCTACTGTCATTAATGAGAACCTTCGCCCTCTCCTGCGCGCGGTCGAGAAGCTCCAGAATAGTCTTTGAAGCACCGGCCCACAAATGAGAGTGGTATTCCATACGCGTTCGGATATAGGTGGTATAAATAGTAATTGGATCTTCATACAAATTAAGTTAAGTAATTCAATTGAAATGTTTAAAAATAAAGCTACATTTTGATCAATTTACTGGTCACGTATTTTTTGGATTTGTTTGTCAAATACTTGTTGGGTCTGAACATACCTTTACACTGTTAATAGTTGGATTACTTTAAGCATCATATTTTTATTATTATGAGTCACAATTTTGACAATTATTTTTCTATTGCTCAATTGTTTTATTAACTCGTTGCTAAATCTTTAATATTTTCTTTTGGGTTGATACAATTTGGAATCGACACAACATCTCCATCTTATTTAAAAAATCTCATACAGTCTCTGTACGATATAATCCGAGTTTTTATGCACCTTCATAAACATATGAATTAAATATTTTAAATATTTTTTTTTTAATATCTTTTTTTGTTTATAGAATTTTTCAAAAATAATGTGTTTTATTAAGTGTAACACAAATTTTTCTATTCAAAACATAAAATCTATTTCTTTTTATATAATTATTAACATAATGAGGTTCTAAGATAAAATACTGGGGTTCTTGACGAAATGAGCTAAATTTCGTTTGAGGTTATATTCTGTTAGTGGGTTTGATACCAAAATGATGGCAAGGATCGGAACATTGGATTGGGAGGAAATTTATAGCCATGGCTCTTTCACATATTTGAGAGACTTATTCAAAATTCAAGCCCAGAATATAAAAAAAGTGATTGTAGCCATGGCGTTGAATTTTGATAAATACTTATGGGAGTCTATATAAATATTTTTTCTTGTTATTAACTTGATTTTACCCCAATGGACAAGAAATCCCCAACACATTAAGAAAAGTGTCAGTAAATAATGATATCAGATTTTAAGAACTAACATTCGTTCTAAATTTATCCCATATTAAGACTTCTTGGAGTGGGTCAAAGCATCGAGATAGACGAATGCAGCATTCTAAATTGTTATACCGAATAGCCCAGATGTCGCATATAGTCCGGAATTGGACGCCCTATGCTCCAGTGGAAGTTATATACATATAATCCGCAATTGTTTGCTACAGAAATTCAGAGATATGAGCAAAAAACCACGACTGCCTCCAATTTTATCAAAAAATCCCTTGTTTTTGTTTTCTTATATATACACTTAGAGAAAAGCATGCTTAAATATGCTCACCTCCAACAAAACAATTTTTAAAGATAATTTTAAACATATTATAATTAATTAAAA
This sequence comes from Pollenia griseotomentosa, assembly GCA_963931875.1. NCBI lineage: Eukaryota > Metazoa > Arthropoda > Insecta > Diptera > Polleniidae > Pollenia > Pollenia griseotomentosa. Next base: position 50,946,714 of record OZ007560.1, on the reverse strand, counting down.
CATATTATTGTCACTGGCAACCATATTGTTGTTAAATTAGTGCCCCATCAAGAAGTTACAACCGTATTATGTTTGCCTCTAAACATGTTATGGCTAAATATGGTTTTAATTTGTTTTTAAATTAACAATAGTATTTTCATATTTTCCAAGAGCATCATGCTATGGTTGAAAACCAATCATGCTATTATTATGTTTAAAACATATTTTAGTTATTATTAACCAAAACATGTTCGGAGGCAACCATAATATGGTTGTGGTTTCTTGATGAAGGACTAATTTAACCATAATATGATTGTTAGTGCCAATAATAGGGTTAGACTAAACATAACATGTTTACAATTTTCTTTATAATTAGTTTTGTTGGAGGTTAACATATGAACATGGTTTTCCTCTGGGTCAAATGACAGTAGCCAAAGTTTCATCTTGGTTATCAAAACACAACATCCAGTAAAATGTGGGCGGAATTGGATAGGTGGGTGTGGCACTTCCTATACAGACCCATTAAAGATTTCTGTATATCTGAAGAGCGGCCAGAGCCAAAGTTTCCAAATTAGGTACAAGCATCTTGGTTATCAATTCATAACATCCGACAAAATGTTGGCAGGATTGGACAAGGGGGCGTGGCACAAAGTTGAATAATTTATATTTAAAGAACGGTATACATACAATTTTCTGTTATTTTCGCACCATGGTAACACGAGTCGGCATATCCGAATAACTAAAAATTATAATTTAACTGCATAAGACTTTAGAAAACTTATTATGTTATTTGTTATTAAGTGTTGGCTTAGTGTGATTTTTGTCTTCTAGAAGTAAGATAAGGTCTTAAAAAAGTAACCAAATAACTTTTTTCTTTACTTTTTTTAAGCAATATGGTTTAAAGCTAAACATTTGAAAACAGTTAAACAGAAAAATGTAAGTAGAAAAATAAGTATGCATTTATGTGCGAATATTGTTGTACAAATTACACTGGGTGGCAAAAAAAGAAATCGTTTAAAAAAAATAAAATGGATTATAAAGATTTTAACGCGCTAAATTCAAATCCATTCAATGTTTTTATGGGCTTTACTTTAATTCGCCCGAAAGAAGCCGGTTATGCTAACATATTTCATCATAACTTAAGAAAGATTTCATTTAGAATAAAACTTCCTTTGAGCCATCTTAAAAACAATTTTTTTTTATTTTTAAATTAAAGGCGATATATTTTTTTCATGCAAAATTAGCATTATTTTTGTTTTAAAAAATAAATAAAAAATATTTTACGTTTTTATTATTTACGAATAATATTATGGCTCACGAAAACTGTCAATTCAGTAATTGTTCATTATTATGGGCATGACTAATATTTTGCCCGAAAAAAGCGTTTTTTTATTATGACTTGAGAACGATTTATTTGAATAGGAAAAAATTAAAAGCAAACGATTTTAAATAAATCTTCCTTTAAGTAATGAAGAAAAGTATAAGCATAACTGCCTTATTTCAATCTGAGATCAGGTTCGGATTGAGCACGCTAAAATCAATTAAAATCACAAAACAAAGTTCTTGCTCCCGAATTTTTTCCTTATTTTTATGCTGACCAGTGTTATTTGTGTTTGTATAGGTAACAATGTGTAAGTAAATCTTTGCATCTACAACACAGAGTATGTAAACAATAATAGATTTATTTGTATTTGTGATCAATTGCCAAACTAACTAAAATTTTAACAAGCTTTTGGCATTTAGCTTTAAGGTCCAGCTACTTGTGTTTTCAAGTATGTTCGTAAGTGCTTTTGCATGCCCAACTGCATGTTTACATTTAACCACAAGTGATATTAAATATCTACAATATACCCAGCAAGCATTTAAAGGAATTTGGAAATACACAATTGACCGCTCTTTACTTATTTTAATTTTCTGGTGGATCGAGAGAAGCTGTCATACATTTTTTTAGATTAAAATATATTGCAGTCGTATGTTAAGCATATGATTAGAACTTCTTTGTTACTTCTAAAAGATAACAAAGATTTTTTAGCGGAAAAGAAAACGTTGCATTAGAAAAAGTTATAATTTTAAACACATTTCCGTTGGTATTTCATCTCTCAAGAGTAAATCTCAAAGTTTATAGTTTGCTGCACAAACAATTTTGATAAAGTTTCCATACTATGAAACATCTGCTGCAAAACATTTGAGTTCGACCGCGAATGTATACTCTGTTTCGTGTACAAGCAGTTTTTGTGAGATTGCTATTGACAGGACGAAGAAAGTGATAAGGCAAAGTGAAACTACAAAACAAAACTTTTATTGTATGGACACAAATCCAGATTAGAAAGAAAATTAAAGAAAGTTTCTGCAGAAAACTTTTCAAAATATGTTAGTCAACAAGTTACAAGTGACTTTTTTACAAGTTCCGATGTATTTACTTTGATAAGAGAAGAGGGAATTTGTAAAAAGTTAGTTTTGATTTTTTCTTTAGTTAGGGCGTTTTGCGTTTTAGGTAACGATTTGTGAAATAATAATAGAGGAATTATTAATTGATAATATGACGTTAAATTTATTCGAATTTGGTATGAAGGTTGGCGCTTAAGCTACAATTGTTTTTGCTATAAAATCGTAACTGTACCTTATGTGACCATGACATTTTAGAAGGTGATGCAAGTGTTGCCAATATACACTTTTATTAGAAAACACGAAAATTGAAAATGATGTCGCCTAAGCTATTTTGCGGCAACGCCTGGATACATTGACACATACGAATTAAATTATTGGCTCCCACTACAATGTTGAAGTCCAACTGCAATGTTAAACAAGATGTGATTATAATGGCAAGTACTCGCGTTAATCTGGAACATCTATATTCTTACTTATCTTTTTTTACCAGTTTAAATTTCTTTATTCGCAGTCTTGCAGCGGGACTCGGTTAAATAGTCGTTAAAACTAATTAATGGAAAGCACCTATCTCGTATATGCAGAAATAATATATTTAAGATTTTATTATTCCAATTCTGATTGGACGGAATTTAACACATTAAAACTTCACCACTCATTTTTCATGTCTGCCCTTAAGTATGTTATTGACATATTATAAATTTTTTCCTTTAATTTTCTTTTTTATTTCCTTTTTCAGGTAATGATAATTTGTCTGCTCTTAGCACTCACAAGAAAAATGAACACAATATTTATATAATTGATTGGCAGATCTTATTCCTAAGCAGCCATAAATCGGCTGTGCGGTACGATTAAATCCTACGCATTACTGCTCGAGTCGTTACTATGGTCATGCAAGAATCCTTTATGATTCGACTCTCTCCAGTGAGATTGATTATTAAATTGCGGTACCTTTTTTCTGTGTACTATATAAAACTCATACTGGTTATGGTAAAGGGTTTCCTCTCGTTATGCCTTCAGCAAGATCACCCTGAGTACTAAACACATTCGGTTCGTAGGTGGTTCGAAGAAGAACTTCGGAGTTTGTAAAGGTTTCCGAATAGAGAAATTAGAAATAAAAGGTCTTTTTCGTCTGCCCAAAAAGAATTTCGGATATCTTTTGCTTCGCACAATTCTAAGGTAACGCTTATATGGATGCCAGGGCATACTGATTTCCGGGTTAAAAATTAAGCAGATAAGCTTTCCAAACAAGGTAGTCGCTTGAAAAAAAGATTAATACCTTAGAATACCTTCCCAATAAAAAATTTTATCATTTTGCGAAGCACTAATGGTACATTTAAAAAAATAAGCACGTAATTATGCGATACGCAATAAGACATACAGAGTTGCAGTAAAGTAAATGAACGAACTGTTAACAAGTTTTATAAAAAAAATTAAATATCAAGTGCCACGGCATATTCCTTTACTACGAGGCAGGTTTGTAAGGGAGAATACTAAAAAAATAACTGTAAAAAACATTCAGTGTGTAAATCTAATAGCTACACTTACCAGTTTTTATATGCGTTGAATAACGCGCTTTTTGTGTCAAAAATGTATTTCTTCAAAGTGGGAACTCACCATATAAAATGCATGCCTTCTCCCTTACAAACCTGCTTCGCTCTAAGCACAATTATTTATTGGGTTATTGGTAGATATTTCAATGACTAGCTGCAAATCGCTTATGCAACGGGAACATGCTAATTCATATGCTTCCTAGCTAGGACTCTATAGGCCAGCTATGATGACTGGCGAACTAACTCTAAGGTGCAACAGAGACCAGATTAGAGCAGTAACTTCAGTAGTTTTTGGAACTTAATAAAACATGTCATTTTTGGTACAAATAGTGGGAAACTTTATCTTAGTTTTAAAAATGTCCAATAGATTCAGTATTATTTAAAGAAGCAGGTTAACAATCTACTTATCGTTGCATTAAAGTAAATTCTAACTTGTAATTCATATAAAATTAATTACTTTCTCCGGGTAGCCGGGACTGTAAGAAGAGATAAACTCACTGTTTATTGTTGTTGTTTTCGTTTAAGCTTTGATATTGTTAAAAGTAAAACTGTGGCTTATAATTCTAATTCGCTTAACAGTTTTTTTTTGTGTAATATCTTTAGGTTTTCTAAAATCTTTGGTTGAAGTTTCCTGATAAGATGGCATAAGCAACCAGTGAAATGCGCATAGGAATAGCTTATCCCTTCAACAATAAATTTCAGTTTATCAATGGTATGAAATGGGAATGTAGCACATTTAAACGATACCTTGTTAATTAAATTTTTGAATCCCAAGACAAACTTTGAATTACTTTTTGTTTTATATTTTGTATATATGTTATTAATATACTAACTAATAAACAACTCCGGAAATATATGTTTGAAGTTTTATGTGATGCGTAAGTGTAATTGATTAACGTGAGAATAGAATATATAATACAACATGTTATATATTTTTTAGGTTTTTTAAAATTGTGGAAGTCTTCTTATAGTGGCCTAAAAGATATTTATTCGTTTACCAAAAACAACGCTTTAACCGTGGACCTCTTTGCCAGCAGACTAAAAATTAGGTATTTTTTAGTGGAATGCTTGACGATAATTTTTATAGAATATATATGTACAAATGTTTCCAAACTTTCGCTCAGAAAATTCTTGCGGGGTATCCAAATATAGATATTTTGCATACGAACCGCTGTACTGGCAACTGAAATGTTAAGATATATTTGCTTTATACATACAAACATATGTATATATGTATGTTTTTAGATATTTAGATCAAACAGATACAACACAGCTTAACTACAATTGCACAAGCAGCACACAGTGTCATTTATAACCGGGAGAAAATGTATGTAAGAAAACATATTTCTACACATGTTTACATTTGTAAAACGATGCATATAAATGAAAAGATACATGCTTTAATAAAATCATTGTCCTCTTGCTACTTTGATATTTAGAATGATATAATGTTCTCTTTTAAGTAAAAGCCATTCAGTTCAATACTTTCTGAATACGAATGTAAATAATATACATATATATTGAGCAGATATATGTACATATTTTTTATTTAATTCTTTGCCGAAAATATTTTGGAAAATTTACACAATTAACGAATTAGTTAGCAAATTCCGAAGGAATTAATCCTCAAAAATCTTTTGAGCATATGTGCCATCTATGGTGTTCAATTAATCGGGTTTTATTTTTGTTCGATTAAACGATTAATCGATATTTCGCATTTTAACTTATTCGATTAGACGAATACAAATTTAAAATTAATCGAATATTTCTAAATCCAGAAATTATATAAATTACGAAATTTTTTTTCGATAATTTTAGAAAAAAATAGTTCTTGAGTAAATAAATAATTTTTTTAAATAAAACTTGTCAATGTAGCTCCAAATTGCTGCGTCACTTTCGGGCACTTATGGTGTTTTCTTTTCTACAAAAAAATATGGCATTTTATTTTTAAAAAATGCAATTTGGTGTCTGTTTCTTAAAAATTTTGCTCCCGAAAAGAGTGGCTTGTTTTATTCTAAAAAACTCATCCTTTTCGAAAGCAAAATTTTTAGGAAACGGACACCAAATTGCATTTATTTAAAATAAAATGTCACATTTTTTGTAGAAAAGAAACACCATTAGATTTCAAAAGAGCCAGTATAACTTTGGATTTTTTGAAACTTTCCACGGACATTCCGTCCTCTGCTATGCTTCTGCAAATAATAAAAAATATTTATTCATTGGACCACTTGTTGCCCCCTTTGATTTTTTCGGTGGAACATCTTTTTTAAATACTTTGTTATAGACACTGTTTAAGTGGTAAATTAGTGAAGTTGTTGAACAACAATTACGTCAATACATTTTTGGACACCTGTTACATTTGCATTATTATATTTATCCTTCGTACAATATTTTTAAACCAAATTCTTAAGAGAAAACGCATGAACTATTTTGTTAAAAAATACAGGCGTGTTATAAAAATCGAAATGAGGTGGATTTAAAATCGAGCAAATTTTAAAAATGACCCTGTAATGAAAGTTCATCAAAATATTCCATTTTATCTACTTCAATTATTTTTGGAAGAACGACACTTAAAACCATAGAAAACTACAGTCTTTTTAAAAATACATAATTGTAATTTAAATTCGTTCGATTTCGATTTCACTTCATTCCGATTTCTAGAACATACCCAATAAATTAATATACGTCTTTGAGTTAACATACCTTTGTGATTTTTACTTTTGTGTAATGAATTATTAAATTGTGTTAAAAAAAATTTTAAAATATTACTCACTAAACATGACTGCTTTTCTTAATTCCAACGGACACATACATTTGGATTGTTTACTCGACTTACCCCCAATATCACCAAGTTCAGTTATAATTAACTATCAGTTATAGCTGTCAAGACATATTGCTAACTTGAAGTTAAGTAATACATATCGATGGTTTTCTTCCGCAACCACGTAACTCGATTTTTTCCAATTTTTTGTTTTAACTTGAAAAGTAATCAGTAAATACCGCCTTACAATTTTGCAATTTTTTTGTTTGGCGGAATATCGGAATTTTTCCTAATTCTTGGATTATAAAAGAATATATAGCAAAAAATTTCAAATATTTGGTAAAAATAAGTATTTCGTCTCTCCTGAAAAGTAGTTGTTTTTGTGTTACGAGGTTGCGGAAGAAAACCATCGATATGTACATTTATAAAATTATTACAGTAACTGATTGTGGGTTATTAAATTCGTTTTCCGTACTGTTAAAATTTAATAAAAATATAGTTATTTTACGAACAATTTTATTTTTTAACATTTATGCTTGTTATCCAAAAAACAACCAACCAAAAAATAATGTTTTTCCGTATTTATTTTGTTATGTAGTCCAATTTTTGTCGTTTAAAATATATTTTTTTAAAAGTAAAAACTATTAAATTTTACGGAATATGCGGTTTAATAAATAAAAAATTTAAAAATGAATGTAAAAACCATTTGTTTTAAATGAAATGTGAATGATCCGTTTTTTAAATGAATTTTAAGTTGTTTAAAATGAATTTTCGTTTGAATTTAACTACATAATATTTTGAGTGTAGTTAGTTTTAACTGAACTTGATGAAATTGGGGGTTAAGCTTTAACAAAATTATACATTTAACAATAGTTATATATATTATTATGATTCGATTAATCGTTATAAATTCTTCGATTAATCGAACAATAATTAATCGATTGAACACCCTAGTGACAGCTATAGTACCAAAATCTCTATTACTCCAGAAAAATCTTGTGAAAAGGAAATAGAACGAACTTTATTTCGATGTCGATTTGTCGCCACCACGTATGAGTTGATCTCCCAATTCTACGGTTACCCCGGGGGTTCCAGCCGATAGCATATCTAGTGATGTCGCTTGGGGACCTTCTGAGAATGTGCCAAACACAGTTCCACTTGCGTTTGCTTATTTCAGTTGAAACTGGTAGTTGTTTTTAAGAGCGTTTCGTTGTTAGGTTCCATTTGCAATTATGGAGCTATTAAAACAAAGGTGAACACAAGGTTAAGGCTAATAAAATAAGAATTCTTAACGCCATCTGTGTATGTCTTATTGCTAGCGCAAAAATGAGGGCTTACTTTTTAAAAATTTCTATTTGTGTTTCGCAAAACAACAATATTTTTAATTAGGATAAGGTTTGACTGATGCTCTCAAATCGGATCTTATGATTCTGAGTGCAGAAAATAGGCCTTTTTCGAATATTTGTGTGGGTGACAATGCTGTGGCGATCAGAGCAGCGTTCTGGAAATTCTTATGGTACCTTTGAAATGCATTTCATGTTAAACATATTTCAGTGTATACGGTTAAAAAACTTTAATTTGAGTCATCAATTGTACTCGACACATCGCGACGTCAACTTTAAAGCGCCGTGGAAACAAAGTGACTTTCAAAAACAAACTCTTAGTCAAATAAAAATATTATTCCGTTTCCCTCGACTTGTGTCGACATTGACTTTTATAATAGGGGTAATTGTCTAAAATTGTCATCGCAGATAAACACATTTCCTAAAATAATTGAAATCACACTTACACATATTTTATTACAATAGAGCAAAGTTCTTATCTAATTAACATAATTATGTACCAACAAACAACTATTAACTATTACTAAAGTAAACAAAAACTTCCTTTTCTGTCAAAACTCCTTCCAACTTTTCAAACATCCACACACCAATTTTATGCATCAAATGCAGTTGATAAGAATAATTAAAGATATTCCATTTAACTCGCACTAAATATTGTGACTTTTTTCAGAAATGGGTGAAAACACACAAAATATTTATTTTAAATAACAGAATAATGTGGGGCTGCGAAATATGGCTCCAAAAAAAAAATTTTAAATAGCCCTAAAAGTAAAACGAAATATGACACAAAATTTGGGGTAATATAATACTTCATTATGAAAAATCACCTCAAAATTTATAAGGATTTTAACCTCAAAAAAAAAAAAAAAAAACACAAAGAAAGTCATGGTAAACACTTTGGATTGAGCTTAGGGAGATCGAACGTTAGTATTCGACCGTTTTTAACCGGTTATTTTGGTTTTGCCCAATCGGGTATTTTAAAATTTCCATTTTTCGAATATCGAATAAACCGGTTATTTTGGTAAAATAAACCAGTTATTTTAGTAATTTGTATGTAATAGGGATGAGATTTTTATGCACAAAAAAATCGAAAATATGCGCATAAAATATGCACTAAAAACACCAAAATATGCATTAAAAAAAATAAAAAATATGCTTTAAAAACTTGAACTTTTTTAATAAAATGTCGTGTTTTTAAATTTATTAAAAAAAAGGGGAAAAAAAATTAAGTCTATTGGTTTTCATAGATCAATATTTTTTAAAACTTAATTTTTTTTTTTTTTTGCATAAACAAATAAATACTTTTTTATATTATCAATAGCAGAAAACTTTTGTACATGGAAAATGATCTCTCAACGTCAACCAAAGTTATAGAAGCATACTTGAAGGATGCCAATTAATTTTCTAATTCAGATCCCACACTTAATTCCAGATCAAAAATAGTTAAAATTTGTTTTATTTTTTGAAATCGTTAATTTTTTTCAAAACATTTGGTTTTCTTTTTAATTTGTTAATTTTTCTGTCGACGTAAGTAAACTAAATCCCTCAAATTTAGTTATTGTTACAACAATATATCAGTAGTTGGAGAACACAAATGCTGATTGACTTTTGATGTTATTTAAATTTGATATTTCTTTTACTTTCTTAATTGCATAAGCATCGGTAGCAACAAGTTCTTCAATAACATTCTTAAATTTTTCAAAGTTTTGTTCTTCAACTTCTAGCCAGGTTCCCCATTTTTTATATGAATCTAATAAATCAATATTATCTAATTGGCTTCTAATTTCCTCTGCAACTCAGTTTATCCCAAGCAAAGAAAATTTGTTTTTATTTAATGAAAAAATTTTTTTTAAAAAAGCGTAAGGGAACTTGTTTACAGAGTAAGTAAAAGAAATCTTTAAATAGTTGTATTATTATTAGATTACGCTTTAGATACAAGATAAAAAGATAACAAACATAACAATTTACTTCATAAAACAATAATAAAAACAAAAAAAAAATTGTGGTACTCAAGTTTTGAGATCAAAAAGTTAATTCATAAAATAGATAAAATATTTTAAATTAATATGTTTTATATGTATATATATTTTAAATAAATATACCAAAATTTTTTAACAGCCAAGGAAATAACATTCAGACACACTCAATGCGTTTAGGAATTCGACAAAGAGTATATTTCTGATTTTATTTACTAATTACCATGTTTACGAAACATTTCATTCACTTTTTTACCGAGATTGGGCAATTAGTTTAAATTGCAAAAGTTTAAAGTTGTTGCATGCTTCTAATTCACAATCAGAAGCAATTTTTTCTTTTTTAATAAACTACGTCTATATCAGTCAAATGAAGGTCAAGGTTAATGCAAAAAATATCATCAACCGGACTTCTTCTTACAAGATCCATAGTCATATCCCAAAAAATTAAAAATTTTAAGTTAATTAAGCAAAGTGTTTCTTCATACCTTCTTGTAACAAAAAATCAGTATTATATCTCAAACTTATAGCAAGAGTTATAGCAAAATATATCTATAAATCGGTACATTTTGAAAACTTTAATCGCATTTTGCCACGCTCGATTTTTTTGTAGATATGACTTTGTTGCAATAAAGGAGCGATAGGTTTACGTATCTCCTATTTTTAAGACATGTCCATGGACAATAAAAATTTACTGCCTGCATCTTATTTTAAATTTATGTTCTTAAATAACTCTCCACTTCACTAAATTTATTAATTATCAACTGTTGCACTGCCCATTCTGCTTTTAGTCAGTTGACATTGATATACGAATGTACTGACTTCTTATAATTGATCTAATCGAAAACCCATCAACAGATGCTAATTTTTAGAGAATAGAAAACTGAATTTCAAAGTATAAATATCTGTTTTCTGAAACTATGAGGAACTTTTTATTTTCGGGATCCCGCAACAAAAATCCCGGGAAAGCGGGAAATATAATATTTAAAATTGAATTGAAAAAAATTTTAAAAAACCCTTTTAACCACCAACAAATTAAAACTCATTTAAAATAAATTTAGGAGAATATCTCAAATAATAAATTTATTAAATTCCTATAATTTTTTAAAACCAAAGTTTTTCCAAAATTCTAAAGCAATGTTCACACGTATTAAATAGTTGACGTAATACACGTAACCACTAGTTTTCTAAAAGAATTGTTTGCTTTTGCAAGCATTATTTAACAGTTTCTTAATTACATTATACAATTGTCATCTTAGAAATAAAGTTTAGTAAATAAAAAGAAATTGTTAAGAATAAAGCTTAAGCTTGATCAATTTACTGGTCCCGCTTTTTTGGATCTTAACTTCAAATATTTGTTAGGTCTGAACATACCGTGATATCTATCTATTTATTTTGTTGATTTCTTACTTTCGTGAATTGTTTTGTTTTTACTCAAATTAACTTTTTATTACAAAAACTAATTTAATTTTTGTATTTTTATGTATTCGAATTAAAATCAGTTAACCGGTTATTTTTAAAATACTTAACCGAAAAAGTTTTTTTTTTAAATAGCAGCTTTCGGGATATTCGAAAACCGGTTTTTGAAAAAAGTCGAATTATCGATCTTCTTTGTAGCGATTTCAAAATACGAGTTTTGGTTTTAAAAATCGCACGATTGATAGCATGGTTGTGCCTGCGGCCATGAGCAAGGGTTTCGTTCTTAATGGTATAACGAACACTGGCTTTGCTTACTAAAGCTTCATTATATTTTATTTCTTCCTTGTTTTTTTTTTTATCTAAATCGAAACGACCCTAATATGTACATGTATGTGAGATACCAGGAACACGGACAATTTCCTAGAATTGTTTGTACAAAATTGGAATTAATTTCACTTTGTCGATTACTTAATTAGTTAATTTGTATGTATTGTCACAACAGTGTCGATAGATGTTGTACAATAACTCCAACTAATACACAAGTTGCTTTTGTTGACGAACTTGTCTTTAAATCCTAAAAGTAATATTGAGCTACTCGGCTACAACTGAAAATAATATGGTTTGGAAAATTATTGGGTAACTAAAAATAATATTTTACCAACATGTACAAAGTGAAAGCTTAATATTTCTTGGACACATTAAGTCTTCTATATACAAACACAAAAGATACAAGTACTGGCACTACAAACATAATAACCCACATATATTATACACATTAAATATAATTGGTGTGAAACTACTTAATAAAGTTTCTTATGGAAATGACTGTAATTTCTTAGAAAGCAAGAAAATAGATTATTCCAATTACAGAAATGGTTACCAATATGTTTTTAAGCAAATGTGTTGTTAAGCATGCATTAGGGTTAAGAATTAAGGAAAAAACAACAATTGTTTTTGGCAAGAAATTCTAAACGTGTTGTGGGTTAATTAAATTTATTTAAAAGGGTTACTTTTCATTTAAAAATTATAAGGAATTCTAAAAGTATTTTGTAGTCTTAGGTTAGTTAATCCATGTGGGCGTTACAGTGTCAAACAAAGAAGAAATTATAGGGGGCAGGACCAATTATGTTATACCCCACACCTCCAATTGATCGCTTTAATAAGGGTTGAAAGATGATTATAGTATGTAGATGATTAAAATATACAGAGACACACACTATTTTGGAAAGACATTTTTATGGAGCCACTTTAAGTGGTGTAACTTATTTTTATTTTGCATATCTAATCAGATTAGGCTAAACATCGCAACAGATAGGCGAACATGACTAGATTATCCTGTGCTTGAATTTGACACTTTTTTCCGACCGGCTGGTAAATCAAATACAAGTTTTTTTTAGTTTATTCAATTAGCAAACCCGTTTTTGAGGTATACGGATATATTTTGTGCAACCTCCTTCATTTTTGTAACAACGGTATATCTCGAAACCAAGCGCTAACCCAAAAAACGGTTAGCATCACTGGATTCAGCGTACTCGAAGGTTTACTCGCCGGGTGCCAAGCTTGACGGGGTTTTCAACTAGCTCAATGTTATTTATATATGAATCCAGTATAAACTTTTTACGCTTTAAAAACGGAATGACGAAATTATAAATATCCACACGAAGAATAAAAAACACTTTTCAATATAATATTTAATGAATTAATAATTTAAATATAGTATATTTTTGCAACATCTGTTTTTTTTTTGCAAATTATCGTTAACATTACTCTATCACCCAAATTGCAATAAAAAGAGTCAGCCAGCGAAAGAACGTTGTAAGTTACTAAAAAATTATACAAACTAATGGTTCTGCAACTTGGAATACCGTTTTGATATTTTGCATACAAGTTTTTGCTATCAATAATTTTGATAATCTAAAAAATCTTAAAAGCGATTTTTTGCTCTCCTAAAAAATAATTATTTTGTCACTTACAATGTTATTTGCGGTTGTCCTTTAATTGTATGGTTGTTAATTGACAATAATTTTTTCTCTTTTCCAAGGCTAACATTTTTTAGTTGATAAACAATCAAACTGTTATCAGTAGTAAACATATTGTTGTTATGTTCATAATATGGATATGGCTTCTTCGTGGAGGACATATTACGGTTACCGCTGACAATAACATGGTTTAACCCTTAAGTATATACCAAGGCCTGGCAAGGCATTTTTTGACTGTTTTCAGTTTTTTTCATATCTATGATCATTAAATATATTAGAACAAAACTTTATGTATTCTTCAATCAAAGTGTTTTTTGCAAGAAAACGAGAACAAAGTGCAAATTAAAGCATCGAGGGTGTGGCAATTGGCCAAATGAAATTTTTTTGCATATTGTATAGGCCCCGCCCTATATGTTCGATTGTAAATAAAATCAAAACGAAACGTATCAAAAACCATAAGCGAAGCAAAAATTGCTTTCTTTACTTTTATTTCGAAGAATTATTCAAGTTGACATCAAAATGTTCTTGCTATATTTATCAATTATGAGAAATTGCAAATTTAGCACGTCATACAGAAATCTTATTAAGTCAAAAAATGTGTTTTGTTTTGCATGCACAATTAAAGGAGCTTCAAGTCTATAGAATTTTCGTAGAAATCCAGAAACAAAATTAGTTTTATGAGAATCAAATTATATGAAACCAAATAAAGTAAGATCCAGATAGTTCGTAATGGAACTTCTTGATTTAACGATGAAAAATTTAAATAAAAACGATTTTTAGGGGTTTGAATTTAATGAGGCTTAAATTAAAAAACAAATGATTTAAAAAGTTTACAATTTATTTAAGCCAAACAACTAATATGTTATAACCACCAAAAACAACAATAATTAATTTCGCATGAACGATAATGCTCGAACGAGAACTTGTTAAAACTTGTAAAAAATCATTGTCTTTGCATATTTTCAAAGCATATTTAAGCAATTCACAAACAGTTCTATTGTGTCATATTGGTTGTATTTGATATAATTCGATTAATTTTTGTTACACAGAAAGAATAACACTCGGGATAAATCAAGTTTCTTATGATTAGTTTAAGTGCAAGTCGTACTCAAAAATTCAAGTAGGAATAACAATAAAACGTACTCAAAATTGTATTAATTTCGAAAAACAATCCCAGATTTTTTGAAATAAGTATAAAATTCCTAAATCAAGTAAAAAAAAAGATTAAACGATTTCCATGTTGTTGATTTTCTATACACATTGAAAAAAGGTCTGGCCAGACTCATGTGTACCACGAAGGTTAAACAGTAAATTTGAACTCTTGCTTCTCATTTAGTTTATATTTTTGGTTAAATATGTGCATAAGATTTTTAACCTAAAAACCATATCGGGCATGATGTTGGTGTTTTATCATTCTGTAAGGTGTAATACGGATAAATAAGCCAATCATAATAATTTTTTCTTTCTTTATTTTTTTTTTGGTTTTTTTCAAGCACGAATTCAGGATTAAATCAACTTTATAATACTTGAATCACGCGCATTATGAGATTGATTCAATTCAATCTTAGTTTTACTTAAATCAATCTCATTTTCGGATTATTTTAAGTACGAATTCGGATTAAAAAAATTTTGCAATTTTTGAATCAAGCGCATTTTCAGATTTTTTCAATATTTCTTTTATTTAAATCAATGTTATTTTCGGATTATTTCAAGTACGAAATCGGGATTGAATATGGATAATTTAAGTATTTTGCGATTGAAAATCCGTACTTGAATCAATCTTTCTGTACTTGTTTAAAGAAAATCCGTACTCACCGTACTATTAATACCGCTTCGGATTGATTTGAGTACGGATGGATTGATTTTTCTTTTGAGTGTACGAACGATAAAAGGTTTCTACGAGGAAGCGCTATTAATAGGGGTCTCTTCAGACTTTGAATTACAAAAAAATACGAATTAACGATGGAACCAAAATCTATGAGATTTTTGCGAATTAAAGAGTTTTATTAATTAACGGGGTACGAACTGTCGTGGTTAGACTGAAACTTTATAAAGAAGTTTGTTCTTAAAATTTTAAAAATTGTATGAACCCAGCAAAGTAAGAATATTTGTATGGTCCAACATTTACATCTGAAAAATAATTGCTAAGTTTATTTACTCTTTTAAAATAATCTTAAAGTGTAAATTGAAATAAACACACACATCTAAAACAATTATTAAACAAAAATTTATTTTTGTAGACGTATAAATTTATAGCAAACAGTTTTACCTAAATATTCTCCCAGGTTTCATTTAAAATACATCATGATCACAGCCACCATCTACTTAAGCGCCACATAAACATATTGTTTATTCCTTCCTTAACTATTTAAACATGTCATAAATTGTGCTCATATAGCGGCAAATAGTTTACATTGTTAAATCCTCCATTTAAATTGTGAATCATATGTGCCGGCACACGTACGCGTATGTATGTGTATATGTGAGTATAGTCTTTATTTGCTGCCTGAAAATCCGAGACATTAACATAATTGAGCGTATTATTTCTACTTCTAGGAAGAAACCAAATAAACAAGCTCACAAGATGTAAAAAAGGCTAAAACAAAAACATTAACGAATTATACACGCATACGTACATTAATGCAACTCTGTTACACATACATACTCACACTCTTTGCACGAAGATAAAGTACAAAACCGGAAAGTATACCTGAGGTTATCTTCCGTTTTTGACATTTTGTTTACAAAATTTTGTACTTTAAAGCTAAGGAGACTAAGCTTTCTTTAGCATTTATGTTTCTTCTGTGTGTGTGTGTGTGTTTACACAAATGTATTTTTGGTATAAATAAACACACCCACCCACACCTGTGTACGAATTTATAAACATTCCTTGATTTAGGAGAATCTGTGTGTACGAGTTAAAGTATTTTTAAATATTTACCTGAGGTCCTTTAACAAATGGTTCTAATGTGGCTCCTCCCGTTTGTTGTCATTGTTCATATTATTATTGCTCTTGAGATGATACTGTAAAATCTTAGAAAGTGGTCCGCTACATAACATTGTTGTCTCATTTTTTGTCTTTGTCTATCCACGAGTATGTGTATGATTTGGTTTGTTATGTCTACCGGTCGGTTGCTTGTTACTTTATACATTACAACATTACAACAACAGTTTGGCCAACCTTAAGTAAAATATTTAGTTTAAAACTTTTTTAAATTTTTAGCTAAAAGATAAAATGGACTTTAATATCTGTCGCAGTTAGGAAATAGTGCTTAAGCCTATTTTTCTAGTATCATACGAAAACAATTTTAAAACCTAAAGGTGATTTTTGAAAATTTACTACTATTCCAATATAATAATCACTTCTCTGGGGTCACAGTTTTCTTTTTTTTTACTCCTATATATTCGTAATGTCACAATTCCGATGTAAACTTAAGTTTTTATAACAGTGGTGCAGAGGGTAGAACTGCAAAGAATTCTGAAGATGAGAATGTGGTTATTCTCGAAACGTAAATTCAATCCGAGTTTGATCCCCAGGTCAGCCAAGAATAAAAATTATCAAAAAATTTTAATTAATTTCATGTTGTAAAATTCCTTTCGTCAGTAAAATAATTAATATCAAAATTTTAAATAAGTTTTTATTTATTACAAATGTAAATTGCACATTGAAAAAATATAAGCGAAAAGTAATTTTGCTATAACTTCCTGAAAAATGGTACACATGTTCAATTCAATTATTCAATTATTATAAATTTTTGCCAATGTGTACCAAAAAAATCGAAATTCCGCAATAAATAATAAAGTGGGGTTGGTCATACATTTGACCTATATTCTACGCACTGCAGGGCCCAAATTAAAGAATTTTATTAAACCGCCATATTTGTATGGTACAGCGTAGGATGCTCCTATATGGGTCAAATGTATGACCAACCCCACTTTATTATTTATTGCGGGATTTCGGTTTTTTTAAGTAATTTCAATATCCTAAACCGTAAATAACAGTATATCTCGAAAACACGGGTAGCACCACTGGATTCAGCGTTCCCGAATTAGGCTAAAATGCCAAGTGCCCGGCTTGTATGTTTTTTGCAACTAGCACAGTGTACTTATTGCTCAAAATTACAATATTAATATTTTCAATATACTGTTTGTAGCCCCAAGCACTCTCTTTAAAATTACATACAAATCATCTTCGTATGTAAAGTGGATTTCGAGATATTGAAGAAATAAGCTCAACACATTTGGTTAATTCAGTGAAATTATAACATTTTAAATATGACATAACTTTAGAAAAAAAATTTAAAATGTTTTTTTTTTTTTGTCATATATGTTCCTAATAGGATAAAAGGAACCTTCTCACCTAATTTCATTAAAATCGGAAGAGGTCGTGTCCCACTCTGGGTCGATTTGGCATGGAATTACCCATATATATTTTAAATTTTTTATTTAAATGTTTGTTATATTCTGCCCCTCATGACCACAATATTGGTCATTTCTGAATTTTGAAATACTTATTAGGAATTGTTGTCACTGTTTGCTTAATTTAACTTGAAGTCTTAGTTAAACATAATGGTTTGTATTCAACATTTGGGTTAAGTTTTTCTAATTGTGTTTATTTCATTCTACTTTTAACAAGCTCTCAACGACATCTCTTAGTACAGATATATACATAAAGTTGTACATATACATATAAATAAACTGGCATATATGTTTTCATACATACCAAAATACAAGACACCAACACAAACCAATAAAGACAAAATGAAAGAAAAACAATATAATCCACACATTCAACGAATGAACATGTGCATGAGACAAAAAGGATACGAAAAAAACTTAAAGGCATGATATTATTTGTTTTATTATTCTAAGGCTAAAAGTGCATTTTGTAACAACAACAAAATAGAGTAAAGTGTAATGGAATTGTAGGAAATATAAACACACAAATGTAAAAACAAATAAAATGCATGCACACACACGTATTATTACATTTTATTCACAGACAAATTCGTATGAAAGCAAATAAAGGATAATAAAAACAAGAACTTGATAAGAAGCTTTTCATATGTATTTTTGTAAGTATGTACATATAAATATATGAATAAAAAATGCATTTGTACAGGGTTTTTAAAAAAAATTGCTGAGTTTTAAGATTGATTAACTGAGCATGCAACAGCATAGATATTCTTGTAAGATCTAAATTATCTTTCTCCATATCAACTAATTTTATTTATATTAACTAAATAATTTTAATTAAAAGTATTTCCAAACTTTGTCACATCAACTAAAAGTTTGTTTTAGTGATAAAAACGTATAGAAAATAAAACAAATCAAAAGTACAGAAGTGACAGCAGGATTAATAGATTTCCTACATTTAAGACAGAATGTTAAAAATTATAAGATCAACCGTACCTGTATTAAATAGTTAAGTGCCTAAAAATTTCATTTAAATTTGTTCCAAAAATAAACAATGATTTAATCATTATAACGAAATGCCTAATATACAAATGCAACAAATTTATTAAGTGCAAAAAGGTTTTAAATTAAGGTTTGAGATCCGACTTACTCGATTCGGTAATAAAAGGGGTATGTAACGTAACCAAATATGAAAACACCTTCCTAAAAAAAATATTATTTTATATTTTGTTAGCACTGTATTTACTATTAACCCTTATATGCGCACATAGGTACCAGGGTACCTTTGGCGTTTTGAAACGATTTTTTTCATTGAAATTGATTCTAAAAATTGTATATTTTTGCAGCCTTACAACTTAACTTTTTTTTTGTAATTTGAGCGACCAATTCTTTATTAACACCATTAACTGCTCACCAAGGTACCCGGATATATAAACGTTTTTTATATGTTTATAAAATGAGATTTCAGCTAATAAATCCCAGAATAAATTTTTCGGTTTTAGGCGGTTTTTGACTTATTTAAGATTTTGTGAAAGAGTTTTAGTTGCAAAAAATCAATGGGAAAAAATCAAGTTGTTTTATTATCTTTTTTATTTTTATTTCGTTTGGTACTTGTTATTGTAGCTAATGTGTTTGGTATTAACAGTGTAAAAAGTCGATTCTAGTTGTATTGAGGTCAATGTTGAAAGATTTTCAAGATACGCTTATTACACTTTTAGGCTATTTGTTAAAAATTATCCATGTAATAATATGCCTTCTACTCTTCATAAATACACAGAAAAAAATTTGTGCGCCAGTAAAAGAATTAATCAAAAATAAAATCAGTTTTAATTAAATATTTAATCAGGTGAATTAAACTTTTAATCAAGTGTATTAAATGTTTAATTGACAATATTTCTATTGCCTATTGGTTAACTTACTAAAGAATCTCAGGATACAATAAAATAGGTTTTTAATATATATATTTTAAGTTCTGATCCTTTCAGTTCAAGCATGACGTAAAGTTGTAAAATGAAAGTAGGGCAAATGCCGTAGTCTGCATTGGTGCTACTTATTCTTCCTCACAATGACAAGGATAATGGTGACGATAGTAACGAAGTTTATTTTATTGCCTGTTTTTAAACAACGTAAACAAGTGAGTGAGTGAGAAATTAAATTGAAAACAAAAACAAATTTTCGTTTTTTATTGTTGTTTTCAATATTTCTCACTCACTTAATTGTTTTCATTTTCTAAAAACAGGCAGTTATGAAGTAAATGATGAAATGAATGAAAATAATACTTTTGATGTTAATGAAATGAACTAAATAAAAAAGCCTTAAAATTCTGTTTTTCCTGAAATGTTTTTTTCTAAGTCAATTTAGACACGTTGAAAACACGCTCACTTTCGGAAAACTCAAAATAATTAAACAAACTTGGTGCTTGTAGTTATTCTAAGAAATTAGAGATTGAAATCTAGCAAAATCGATTCAGTAGGATCAGAGCTATGAATCAAAATGTAGAACCACTACCTTAAAAACTATTATAAATGGTGGAACAATGCACAGAATGTTATAAGATTTTGCAAAAAATCGTTTTATTCGACTGGAAATCTTAGTCGTCCGAAACTGTTTTTCGAGAGTGTCAAACTGTTTTTCGACAGTGTCATTTCTAGTCCTATAAAACTGTGACGTGCCAATTTTGTCATGATAGCATTATTAGTTACGGTTTTAGGCGTACTAAACTGTTTTCCAGGAGAAGGGTTTATATGGGGCCTAGGGCAAATTATGGACCGATCTACTGCACTCAGATGTAATGTGTAAAAAATGAGGAAAATCGGTCCACGGGTTCAAAGATTATGATCACATATCTTAAATTTTAATATAATTTCCTATATGATTTTTATTTTAGAGCAAATATATATGAAATTGTATTAAAATTTAAGAAATGTAATCAAAATATTTATGTCCGACGTGGCGCCCCCCCGACTTTTTTTTTTTTAATGCAAGGCCATGTCAGACATATGTATATGCACGACAAAAAACACTCTCACAAAAATGCAACAAATTGGTTTCGCTCTATATTTTTCCTTATAACGTGTTACTTTGAATCTTTGCATTATAAGAATAAAATGGAAAATCATTTTTCTTTTACTTTTTTTTCTAAAAAAAAATTTTTAATTAATTTTTGAGCTGCGCCGAAACCATTATTTCAAAAATTTTATTGGGGGCCGTATCCGACGTGGCAGCAAAAATATATTAGCTGAAAAATTCATATTTAGCTTAATGGAAATTTGTTGAGATTTCTTAAAAATTGCTTCAGGTGCAAGGAGCTAGTTTTAGAACTCAGCTACTCATAATAAATATTTATTCTTTTTTATTTTCAAGAGCTAAATAGCAATTTAATTTACCATTTTATCGTATTTCATTCTAAACTTACAGCCATAACCTTTTTTCTCCCTTTTTCTTAAATGGTGGTTTTTTATGTTTTTTTTTTTTTAATATCCATCAATAAAAATAACAAAATTTTAAAAATCGCTACTTTGCATTCCGTTCAGCCAACTGGACGCCGTCTGAAACAGAATTGGAACTAAGAAGACATACAACCTATTTACGAAATTACGTTTCCGCCAGCTGTTCCTTGCCTTTGTAAAAGTATTATACGTATCTATATGACAACTAGGGTTTTTTCCCGGGATTTCCCGTCCCGGGAATTCCCGGGAATTTCAATTATTTTATTTCCCGTTTTCCCGGGATTTTTCTTGCGGGATCCCGGGAAATAAAAAATTCCTCATAATTTCAGAAAATAGCTATTAATACTTTGAAATTTAGTTTTATATTCTCTAGAAATTTGCATCTGTGGATGGGTTGTGGATTAGATCAATTACAAGAAGTGAGAACATGTATTTAACCCTCCGACGCGCGGTAAGGTCCCTGTGGACTTTTTACATTTTTAAACAAGTGCCATTTAAAAACGGATGGGGAGAATGGCCACATATTTCATGACTTCTATTATTGGAGTGTTATTAGTGTTTTAATACTAATTCCAGGAGATTTCTTATTTGCAGAGTATTTTATTTTTTGTTTTAAAGACTTTTAGTACGCCGTTGGGCAGTAAGGTCCGTAGGGACCTTGTATGAATTTTCATATGAATGACTAAAAAATGTACTAAATTTCTTAAAACAAATGTTTAAAGCATGTTCAAAATAATAACAAAGTAATATTTTAACATATTTACATCAAAATGAATTAAAATAAATACAAATTTTAGCAAAATTCTGACCTTACCGCTCAACGACCGACTAAAAAGTTACCGCTCGTCGGAGGATTAAATCAATGTGTCCTGATGCAATAAATCTACTAAAAGCAGAATGGGCAGTGCAACAGTTGATAATTATTACATTTAGTGAAGTGAAGAGTTAATAAAGTACATTAATTCAAAAAAAGATGCAGGCAGTAAAGTTTCATTGTTCATGAACAAGTCTTAAAAATAGGAGATGCCTAAACATATCGCTCCTTTATTGCAACATAGTCATATCTACAAAAACAAACGATCTTGGCAAAATGCATAGACGTTGTTTATAAAAAAGAAAAAATTGCTTCTGATTGTGAATCCGAAGCATGCTACAACGGTGCACTTTTAACTATTTGTCCAACCTCGGTAAAATATTAACGAAATTTTTCGGAAACATGATAATTAGTAAATAAAATCAGGAATATACTTTTTGACGACTTACTAAGCGCTTTGAGTGTGTCAGAAAGTTATTTCCTAAGCCGTTAAAAAATGTTATATATTTCTTTAAAATATTTTTTCTATTTCAATAATTAACTTTTTGATCTCATATCTTGAGTACCTTAATTTTTATTTTGTTTTTATTATTGTTTTATGAATTAAATTCTTATGTTTATGTTATCTTTTTATCTTGTATCCAGAGCATATACTGAATAAAAGCATAATAATAGGGAATAAAGGCGTGAGGTGATAATAATTCAAGTTCCTATTTCAATCTTCAATAAATTTTTTAGTATTGAACCAATTCTTTTACTTTCTTTGTAAACAAGTTCCCTTACGTTTTTTATAAAAGTTTTTTTCATTTATTAACAACAAAATTTACTTTGTATTATTTATATGGAGCGGGATCCCGGGAATCGTATGTATGTAATACGTACGCTACGACAGTCATACGGTACACTTGTACGTTCATCCCCACTTTAGCATATGGCTGAGAAACCTCGGCACTAGCTGGCAACAGGCAGAGGCGAATACATACATTGGAAATGATATTTCTAATAGGTGTGGCGAATAAAAGTTTGGTCATATTGCGAGAATGCCAGCAGAACGTCTTCCAAGACAAGTGTTTGAGGCTAGATGCGAAGAAAATAAACCAAGAGGGAGAAAACGACTGAAATGGGAGGGCTCGTTGCAAGACGGGACATCAACCTCCACAACGCTAAGACCGCAGCTTCTGTTGGACAACATTGGTGAACTCTTTGTAAAAAATCCGCATACTAAAACGTAGAAGGGCTATGGATTAGGTAAGTATGTTACAAAGTCCTCACTCTGAAAACATTTTCGTAAGCCAAAAACAATAACAAATACTGCTATTTCGATTAAATTTTATCCAATTTTGTTTTCGCGACTAGAAATAACACCATCAAATTAATTACAGACTCTACATTATGGGAATACTATCATAATACAGTCTTCAAAGGGATTAAGAAAATTTAATAAGGATTGGATTAAAATTGATCATGGCTACTAAATAATATTTTATTTTTACTTTTAGTTTATGGTATACAGTTGTGGGGAACGACAAGTAACTCAAACATCGAAATACTACAACGATATCAGTCGAAAACTTTGAGAATTTTGGTTAATGCTCCGTAGTTTGTTGCCAACAAACGAATACATGAAGATTTACAAATTCCATACATCAGTGATGAAATAAAAAGATTTAGTTAGCACCCGTTATCTTTTGAGACTCAGTAATCACTCCAATACTTTAGCCATCTCTATTTTATTACTAAATGAAGTTTTAAGTTACCGGTATTTTTGTATAAAAAGTAAACCTAATTTCAATAAAAGATCATTAATGTTCTGCCTTTAATCCTGGCAATTTTATTTATGGCATATTGATCTATCTGCGAGTAAAAAACAAAGAAAACAGGGCATATCAAACTGTCCCATACAAAACTTTACCAGTGACGTTAATTAGCGCATATAGCCTTTATTAAACCATTTAATTAATATTGTACAAATAGAGATTGTAAATAAAATTATCTATACAAAAAAAAAAAAAAAAGTTTGTCTTGTTATTGAACTGATGATAATAGTGATCTCATTTTATGTAAAACCCTGTATCAAATATAACTCCAAATGTATGCGTGAATGTATATATACGATACTTTTTATATTGTAGCAGTGGCATCATTTGTTAAATGGCTTATTTGTTGTGGTTTATAAGATGTATGTGTGGTTTTCGTTGTTATTATTGTTGAAATGGTTACAAACGAAATTTTCTAATATTTAATTCAACTGCTGTTTGTCCTATTATACTTGAATACCTACAAATGCGATATGAATGAATTAAAACTTACAATAAACAAAGACCAGTTGTATTTCTAAAATACAAACTTACACCTTAAAATGCATAAATTGGTATGTGAATAATAGTTGCAAGAATATACGAGGGAAATCGAAGGAGTAATTTTGTTTTCATTAAAACCTAAAAATGTAATTGCCCTAATGAACAGACAAAAGGACAGACATCCTCCTCAATACATTACGTCAATATAATTTTGCTATGCTTATCACGAACTTATTAAAATTCTTAGAATCGTATGCACAATTTTTTTGGTATTACATCATTTACAAATGTTTTAAGCTAGTATTCTGTTTCTTAAGAATATTTACCTAATATCTCGGAATTAGACATTTATAGGCAAATACATTTTTAATAGTCTTAAACCCTAGGGAAATATAGCTTTATTTATATAATAGGGTTTCTTAAAACTCAAGCAATTTTAAGGATTCTGCAAGGAACTCAAAAGGTCATATATTGCAGTTTTTTTCTTGTACACTTTTGTACAATTATAAATTTCCTTCTTCATTTCGTATAGCGGCAAATGTATATTTTTAAATACGATTATTGCAAAAAGTAATAAACGGTGCGGTGGGAGGGTTACGCCTTTGAAATTATCGACTGTGCGGATTTGTCAGTCACGATGTAGCACTGGTAGAGTGGGCATCGCGCGTTCGCTATGGAGACATTTTTTAAGAGTAATGATTCTTACGTAACTGGTCGTCGACAATTTTGTTCAAAGTTCATTTTCACTTAAACGGCCACGTCAATAAGCCAAACTGTCGTTGCTGGTCTCCAAGAAGCCACAACCCGCGACTGAAACATTAAAAATCATCGCATTTCCCCAGGGTAACTGTTTGGTGTGTCTTATCTATGCATTAGATAATTGAACCATTATTTTTTCGAATATTCTCGCAATACAAGGCTCCGCTTTGAACAGTGTGTTGAAATCGACGGAAGACATCTGGATGACATACTCTTTAAAAAATAAAATCCGCATTTCCATTCTATCGTTCCATGCTCTTAATAAAACCTTGTGTCAATTATTTGGTTTTTTTTCAAGTTTGAAAACACAAGTCTGCTTCCAGGCACCCTGTTCCTAGGGTATTCATTTAATCGGGCTTTTGCTTTAATTGGTTAACCGAAGTTTTGCTTTAGTAGGTTAATAAGCGATTAATTATGTCATTGTTTGGTTCACCGATTAATAAAGTTTTTTTTTTATAAATTAAGTAATTTTAATAAATAAAAATGCAGTAATTATTTTTTATTTGGATAAGATAATAACATAACAAACAAAACAATTCTTGAACCAGAATGAGCAAACAAAAAAATTAATTCGTACATATAAATATTATGTCTTTATTAAAAAATAAACTGTCAGATCATTTTATTTATTATTTAAATAGTTTAGGGAGATCTTAAAAAATTTTCGTTTAGAAAAATAATTTGGTTTAAATGTCTAGTATTTAAGCGATTCTTTTCTTTAGTTTTGATAAAACTTGATTTGGAAAAAATCCTTCCACCTATCGAAAAGCAAAATCGAAAGCAACGCATAATACAGATTATCTAGTTTTTCAGTCCTTTTCCAGGATTTCTTTCAACATATGAAATCTTCCATTATGCCATTATAGTCCTGTCTTAATTTTTTTAAATGTTTAACACTTCTTATTGTTTCGGCTAATTCTGTTAAGAGATTGTATGTGTTACTATCGAGAGTTTTTTCTCTTGTTTGGTCATCTCATCTGACTCAACCTGACAAAGCTCAGCTCCGAACATTCCGCAAAAAATGTAATTCTGAATTCCTTAGTTTCTGATTTTGTACTGTATTTTGTACTATGTTCACACTTGGGTTTTTATCATATCAAAGTCGAGATGATTAACCATACATTGAAGTGATTTGTGAATCACTTAAAATTGACATGATTATAACTAAATCAATTCATTAATCACACTGAATCTTATGAACATACCTCAAACTGAGTATGATATAGAATCGAACGCAATAAACGTATCTCTCCTTAGTTATGGTCTATTTACACTACAACAAAGTCTAGTATTTTCGAGACTTTGGACAAAATCTAGTTGTTTTTGACAAGATTTCCCAAATCTACTTCGGGGCTAGTATGCAATTCATTCGGTTAACCGATTAATTACTACTCGATTACCTGGTCGGTTTATTTAAAATTGGCTATTTTCGATTGATGATTAAACCGGTTTATTTCAGTCGATTACACGATGTAACGAAATTTTTAATTTTTTGTAGTATTATAACATATTTTTTGCGCATTTAATTTTAAAAATATATTTTTTCATACAATATATTTCCTTCTAGCAATACATTCTTAATGCTATGTTCACACTTGTGTTTTTAAACGCGTTTAAGCAAAATGTTGATTACGTTAATCAAAGCCGTTCACATTATTTTTGAGTTGATTAAGATGATAGTTGATTAATATAAAAAAAAAACACAACAAACAAATTTATATGAATTTAAAGTTTTCAAAATGGATAAAAATACTTTAATAAACATTGTTGCAAACATTTAATGAAAATTGATGGATTATTTTAGAACAAAATAAAAACATTTAGAAGAAATCGTGGTCGGTTGTACAAGAGGAAGGTACGTTTATTGTGACCAATTCTACATCGTACTCAGTTTAAGGTATGTTTAGAGGATTCTGTGTGATTATGGAAGTGATGTAGTTGTAATCATGTTAATTTGAAGTGATTAACAAATTGTTACCTTACTAATAACCTTTATTAACTGCTACTAATTTAATAATTTTCAGTCAAACCTTCCCAAAAACTACAGTTAACTTAAGACCTTTTTGCCTAACTTCAAACAATTAATATAAGTTGTTGAAACTTACTGACTGTTTTTCAAACTAAAAAAAAATTGTCGTTTAGAATTAATATGAAAAAAAAATTTAGTTTTTTATTGTTATTTCAATATAAACTCTTTTTAAAAAACAGGCAGCTAAGTAAATTTAAATTGGAAAATCATATTGAAAAAAACTTGTTGTGTTCAGATAGAGCATGTACACGCCACAACACCTTTTAATTCGTAAACTAAGCATTTTTTTAATGTATCAACATTCTATATAATGACTAGCAGAAGATGTCATAATGAGGAGGAAGAACAAATGTTATATCTAATAGTTTATGCAGGAAATCGAAATTGTTTGAGGATGCGGTGATGTCTAAAGGTAATCTGGTGAACACTGACTGACTTTGGTCACTGGATAAGAGTACCACAAAGGGACCGCTATAAGAACCAAAGTGAGCGGACCTCATGTCGGCTGCCCATTTACCTAGCCTAAGCTGACATAATGATTGCAAAAAATATCACCTTGTGAAAAGGTGCATGTATAAAATGTCTTGCTCCTTCTGTAATAATGCTATTTGTGTTTTGTCGAGAACACAAGCAATGAAAAAGTCGAGTGTCTGGCTTTTAGCACCTGACAAACAATTGTTCTTTATTTTTAAACGCTTTCCATGATATTTTCTGACATTTTGTCAAATGAATTTAAGGGTTTTTGTAAGGTTTTTGTTTCTTTAGAGTTTAACAATTTTTTATAAATATTTGACTTTGCTATTGTGCCGCCGCTGTTAGCAGTTTTTTGCGAATTTCCGTTAATTAAGCGGAGTGCAAAAACATGTTGCCATTCCTTATAGCTTTTAAAGCTTTAAATTAATTTTATGGCTTGTTTGAAATATTAAAAAATTTCTGGAATTTTCTCTATTTTTACAACCTTTTCTAAATTTTTGTAATTTTCTATCAGCTTTGTTGCTCTTTAAGGCATTCGTCGCCGTTATAAAAACTCCTCATATATAAACCGAAGTCAACTTTTTTACAGGGCCTAATGCCATAAGTAAGGATGAATGTTTTAGAATAAATATGTTACCCTTTTAGAGGGCGAAACATTTTTAAGTAACGACGGCCACCAACAAAAATTTTTTTAATTAAATATTAAATTAACAAATTTTTTAAATTAAATATAAATTCTTATTGTAGAAACGAACTTTTTTTTAATTAAATGTCAAATTTTTTGTAGATAAAAAAACACCATAAATGTAATACGAAAAATTTAATTATTAAAAAATGGAAATGTGCCGTTATAATAAGAGTAATGAAATGTCAGAAAACAAAATAAAGCAATATTTTGTATCTTGCTTTATTTTGATTATGAATATTTGCTTAAAAATTACACTTGGCAAGCCACTTTGTAAAGAATTTTGAATCCTAACTTTTAATAGATTAAAATTTGGCAACAACCTTACAGAAAATTAAACTCTGCAGGTGCAGTCTTTAGATATTACTTTCCAAAATATGAAAATTTGAATGCTGATATAACAAAAGATGCTTGGTGTACTAATTAAAAGTGGTTGGGGTTCGTATAAAAATATGTCAGTATTTGTTGTTTGACTTGCATCAATTAAGACAACAATCTTAAAGGACAGGATGTTTAGTTGAAAACAAAAATCAATTTTATTACCTTAAAACTGAAAGAACTGTTTTCAAATTTTTAATATATTTGAGTAGGGAATATTTTCGAAAAATTAAACTTTGAATATGTGTAAGTGTAACTTTTAAGGTAAACAGTTTAGAAATTTTCAAATTACATTAAGGTAAACAGTTGGGAAATAATGCTTTTGAACAAATTAAAAGCTTTGTTTCTTCCGATATTTATCAAAACGTTAACTGTGTATTTAGTAAATTTGTTAAGATAACTTTTATTTTTAACCCTTGTAAGTAAACAGCCACACAAATAAATAACCACAAGCAAACATGCAGAGTTCATTCCTCGTAGTTGTATCTTAGCATATCATGATACACAAAACAGTACATACTACGTTTGGATACAACACCAAGATGAAGGAGAAATAAAAGCATTATAGAATCATAAGAAGTATGTCACTTCTGTGTTAGGCACAAAATGAGCTTAAATGTCAACAACCAAATTTCGTTGTGGTTCATATGATTTCATTTACATACACCTTTATACATACAAAAACCCTGCAGGCATTTGCTATCGCGGAAGTTCAGAGCAATAGTCGCCATTTCATTAAAATGATCGCTAGTCATATGATCAAACTAATAAAGGCTTTATCTTCTGTCGAAATGGTTTGTACACCGTGGAAGTGTCGTCTTTGGGATGGAAACAGAAAAAATATTTCCAAACGATACTATAAACAACATGCATATATATAACTTAAAACTTAAAACAATGATTTTGACTTTTCTTGAGATCTTAAAACTCCTCCAGATTTGTGCATTATTACTAATGTATGAAACACACAAAAATATTCGTTCAAAGCGAATTCACACCAGGTAACCTTGCTACGTAAGCAACAGCTAATAACTATTCATATGTCTGATATGTTCTGAGGAATCAGTCGTAAATTCTATATTTATCACTTAGAATTATTAAATTTAAAACGTTTTTAAATTATTACATTTCAAAACACACAGTTAAAAATTAAAAACAAAATGAAATGTGATAGCATATATTTTTGACACACTGCTAATTAGTTTACTACAGTGTTGTGTTATTTTGACACAATGTGAAATAAGACCACCTGATATGAATTCGCCTTGATTGATTCTTACTGCCTGTTTTTAGAAAATTAAAGCAAGTGAGTGGGTGAGAAATTATATAAAAACCAAAACTAAATTTTCGTTTTTTATTGTTCTTTTCAATAAAATATCTCACTTACTCTCTTTTTAAAATTATTAAAAACAGGCAGTAAAGCCTTTTTTAGTGTACTGATACACTTAGAAACTCTTTATTAATCGATTTAACGGTATGCCTCAGTCTAGCTGGTTGTTTGTTGATGTCAACTATGTGTGCAATGTAAAGGTCATAATTTTTGAGATAATTTAATGAAATTTGGTACCAAATACAAACTTCGATCTGAAAAAGAGTCTTTTTGGCAATCGTATTATGTCGGCACTTACATTAGATTCAGTCCAAAAATATTTTGTTTAAACTTAAATAACTTTTGCAAATTTATTGGAATCGAGTCATACTTGATCATGGCTTTCATACAAATATCACTTCAGTAAAAAGCTTTTAATGCCGTTTAGTACTTCCCTTTAAATGGTTTTCCAACTTTGTTAAGAAGCATGACCTGGCAGTGGAAATCCATATCTGCTCATGCTTATAAAAAGAGGCTGTAATATTTTAGCAGTGGAGTTTAGAAAACCCGAGCTCCTAGACAAGGAGCGTATGTGTATCTTAACTGATCATGAAATAAAATTGCCACCTGTCTCTATTATTGTGATCAATTAACTTATACATGGGGAGTTGGAGGATGCATTGGATCCACGCAGTACTTTTCAATACTGGATGTACTCCCACAAAACTCAAACAATGTAAAAACGGGCATCACTTGTTTTAATCCAAAAACATAGAAACGTCCCAGTTTACGCTGAGAAGATAAAATGCCAATAGAAATTATTTTATCAAAAGTAAGAATTAAGAATTTAGCACATTAAAACTAAATCTTATTGATGCAAATTTTTTGACTCCAAAGAAAACCTTTGATAACTAATATGAAAGTGGCAGTGCAAAAAACTGAACTGACAACAATGAAATAAGGTGATTTGTTTTTATTTTTGTTTTCCCCTAAAGGGTCCATACTAAATTTGAAATTTTTATTAATGTATGCGTCACACAGACAATGCAGTATGAAATATCGAAATAGGTTTGATTTTTAAATGAACTCATATTGCTGACAGTTGTTCAAATGAACAATAAAATAAGTTAATTAATTTTCTTATATATTTTTCTTTTCATTTTGACTAAATTTAAAATAGTTTTGGAGAAAAAAACGTGTGAAGAAAATAGGGTTTTTCTTGAATTTCACGAAATGAAATTTATTTTAAAATGATGATTGATAGGTGTGCAGTAAAATATCAATCACACACGTATACGAAGGGTTCATCGGCAGTAGCTGTCAGCAGTATGTGTCTACGCGCCCCTATACAACAATTAACCAATTGCAGTCGGGATTGTAAGAAAAGATAAACTCACTGTTTGTTGTTGGTGTTTTGTTTTAGCTTTGATAAGACTTTTAAGTGTTTATAATTCTTATTCGCTTAACAGTTTTATTGGAATAGTATAGTAAGCTTTTCTAAAATCTTTGGATGAAGTTTCCTGATGATCTGACCCAAGCAACCAGTGAAATGTGCATAGGAATAGCTTATCCCACCAACAATAAATTTCAGCTTATCAATAGTAAGAATAAGGAATATAGAACATTTAAACTAAATCTTATTGAGGAAATCAATTTTGCTTTCTTCGAAACAAGGTACTTTGGTTTTGCCAAATAAACGCTTTTTCTGATGCAACATTATTTGTATAATAAAATAATGAGACAATTAAATATTTTTTTTTTGTTTTTATTTTTTGGTGGAGTGACTGTGATAAATATACGATGCACTGCAAAATCGTTTTTCAATCGCCCAGAAGTAGAAAATTAGGGACACCCGATTAATAATATTTTCCAAAAATCCTTTAATTGCTTTGCAGGGGAAAATATCAACGTACGTATAGGGATTCATACTCCCACTTTTAGTGTATACAAATCAAAATTTAAGCAAACACATTCGCAAATACAGACAGATATAAAAACACTCAAACACACAGAAATTTACAAAAGGTATTACTAACTGTTACCATTTTTGTTTGTTAGTTGTAGGTTTTTATAGGCAGTTTTTCTGGAATTCAGATTTTTGTAGCTTACCAAATATGAAGCCTACTACGGTTTTATGTGTGTGTGATTAAACAAAAAAAAAAAAAGAAAAATTGAAAAAACCTCTCGGCTTGTTTGCATATTTATTTGTAGATGTTTTGTTTTTGTATCATTTCGTGGTATTATATTTATGCATTTATTTTGTTATTTATATGGTTTTTAAAAACAACACATAAAATGCTGAACAAATATGGTTAACTATAATAATTTTATCTTAAAGTCTAAGTAAATTGAATGGTAAATTTATTTTATTTATTTTTAAATTTTTAATTTAATTGATTTTACTTAAATTTTATTAATTTTATAAAGAATGAATGCTGAAGTAGTTTTACAGCATTTTTATTTAAATAAGAAGCACTATTTCTAATAGAAAAATTTATTATATAGCGTCGGTCTCATGTAGAAAGGCCATAACTCGATTTTTTCGATATTGAGTTTTTTAGTGATTCCAATCAGGGTTTAAAAAACTGCAGTCAAAATAAAAAAATTGCTTTTTCTTCCACTTTTTGTTTTTTAATTTGACAAAAATAAACTCTTGCTTTTACTTACACAACAAAGAACATCGGCAGTCGACATGTTCGGTTTGGCAGACTGAAACTTTTAATAAATCCCGAAGTTAACGAAGATGGGACGCATACTGATTTAAGAGCGGCATTAATTATTTTTTTCATGTCTTCTGATCTACCTGATTTTTCCAACAGTTTGTAATTAATAATCATGAACCAAAAATATTAGGCTTCTATCTTTATTACTTTTTTGTCCAGAGACATTCAAAGTTTACCCAAGTGAATGTGTATTAAATCTCCGTATCTATCGCTTCATGTTTTTAAAATACTCTTGTTATGACATTAAAATGAATTTTTTTTACACAATTGGATGTTTTAAATGATAAACATATATGCAAATAAAAAAAATTTTGAAAATAAAAAAAAAAATTTGTTTACTATTATAAAATGTCCAAAAATATTTACTTTTTCCAACTTCTATGGCTTGTATATATTAATCTCCAACGACCTCTAGCCCGAGACTTATTTCAAATTAAAGCTTGAAGTCTCAGCTAACGTTTTTCAAAAATTCAGCTGCCGATTTTTGCCCCTAAGCAATTCCGGTATAAAAAACTGAAAAAGTTAGGAAAAATTTCCTTCACATTTTTTTTTTTTGGTTGTTTGCAATGTTGTTTAGTTGTAAAAACACACAAAAGACAAACTCAGTTTAACAAATATGTACTTTATTATTAAAAAATTTCGAAATTATTGCACTTAGTAGTAGCTTTTTAAAAACTGCAGTCAAAGTAGAAAAACTGTAATTTCTTCCACTTCCCCATTTGTTATTGGCAAAAAAAAAAAAAAACGGTTGCTTTTCCTTATAATTCATTAAATATAAGTTGCGGTCTGTCAAATTAACTCAAAAATCTAAAAGTTGATCATAGATTTTTTTGTTTTACAGTTTTGGTTTCGACTGCAGTTTTATACCCTGCTTAGTAGTGCTTGCAATAACTTCTTCCCATTATTTTTATGCTGTTTTAGTTGTGATTATTAGTTGCATTGTTTTTGTGATTATAGCCTTTTAGTTTATTGTTTTGAGTTTCTTATCAGCTCTGATTGTTAGTTGTGTTTAAATCAGTTACCTCCAGCTCATATGCCCAATGGGAAAGCTTTTACAAATGAGCTTTTGTGCTTTCACACCGACACGAGTACAACAAGCAATCACACAACAATGATTGGTGTTTTTTTTTTTGTAAAAAAAAACAATGATCAGCCGATGCTAGTTTTCCCAATGAGCAACATGTACACTAAACAACATGTACTGAAAAAAATAACTTTCAAAGCTCTCTAACCCAAACTCAAGTATAAATGTATGCGTGGAAGGCTGTAACTGCCCTAGAGGGAAGCGAACTGACACCAAAGTAGTCCCGTGATACGTTTTTGGTGGTAGAGACCGGTTCTAGTTCTTACACTTTATATGAATAAGACCTATCACTTTTACATGGAGTTGTCATTGGATGGGGTCAATTGACTCCATTTAACCAGTCACAGATCTATTCTCAATGAACGTGCTAAGTGTCAATTACTTTAATGTAGTATTATTTCAATACAATGTAGTATTATTTCAATAAAACAAGTCCTAAAATTAAATTCAAGAACCGCATTTAAGAAAGTACCAAAAAATGTGTCACAGCACCGGTGAAGACTGTACTGTAATTCATTACTTTTTCTACTATTTTGTTCTTTATAAACTAGTAAAGGGATTGGTTCTGCTTTCACTGGTCATGAGTTCTTTCTTTTTGTACTTGTTTTTTTTTTAACAAATCCGAGGACCAGTCTGTTGGACCAATTGACACAAATTTCCCGCCGGGTGGTTTAAATGTTTAGCTTATTATATAATATTATATAGCTTAATAGTTTATTGTTTATGAAGTGACAAAAAGAAGAAAATTATTTAAATATGGAAAATCTTCAGTTATCATATTATGACATTTTTGAACCCTTATAAGATTGTGAAAAGAATATTTATGTAGTTTGCGATAATTTTTCAACAAATAATTAAAATTTATCAATTGTTAACGTAGATCAATTTAAAAAATTTTTAAATAAACAATTTTTACAAAAATATATAAAAAATAGATTTGTTGAACAAAACGAAGTTTGGTTGAAAATATGTATTGTTTTGGTGAAGATCTTCCAGAATATAAAGAACTAATGTTTTCTCATGAAATCAAACGTGGTCACCCTTCTAAAGGAAAATATTGCATTTTATGTGGTCATTTTGTATGAGAGGCAGATTTTGGCAGAGTTGGCAGATTTTGCTAATTTTTTCACCATTGGTTAATATTATTATAAAATCGCAATGATCAAAAAATTTTAACTCCACAATGATTTTCAACTTTTGTATTACATGGGAAGTAGGCGTGGTTGTGCTCGAATTTTTTTCATATTTACAGTATTTTTTTTTATCACAACTAAATATTAGTCTATACCAAAATTCAAGGCTCGACGATGTTTCCTTATATTTAATTCCACCAATCGTATGAACCTGAACCACAGTGGGACGTTGTGTTTTTATATTGTTTTGATTTTGCAGTTTGAAGAGCGTTTTCGTATTATGTCTTTAATGACTTGTGGGAAGCAAAAAGGAAACTGTTGTTTTATTTATGTATGTTTGTTGTATATGTGTTTGTTTAACTGTTAGTTTTGTGCATACCAAAAATTCTTTTGCTAGTGAAATTTAATAGACTTTATTAAAATTCAGAGAAATTTTAAAATACAAACCTAATAAACCAAAGAAATAACATACATATGTATATGATAACAATAATGTTATTAAAAGTTTTATTTAATTTCAAAAAATTAAATAGATTGTTAAGCATTAAAATAAATATAAATTTATGCATTTATGTATGTACACATGTAGTGTTAAAAAAAAAAATATTGAAAACAAAAACACTCCCATCTTCGTTAACAACGGGATTTTTAAAAGTTTGAATCTGTCAAACCAAACACTTCCAAACATGTCGACTGCCGATGTTATTTGTTGTGTACAACTTTTCGTTTTTTTTTGCTTTTGCCTGGACTGCGACTGTTTTCATTTAATGAATCAGAAGACAACAGTTTTTTTTTCCAATGAAAAATGAAGAAGTTTTAAACACTGATTCCAATACATTTCCCACAAATACACCTCGTCACATTAATTTTATGCAATAGAAAAAAAAATATCAGTTTTACAAGCAATTGAGGAAGCCATTTTACATTATGATTAGTGTTTTTCATACGGGATTTCCCGGGACAAAAATCCTGGGATCCCGCACATTTTTTGGAAAAAAAATCCCGGGAAATTTGTGTGGAAATTCCCAGGACTTTTTAAATTTAATTCTCTTTTATTTGGTTTAAAACAACTGCTTCTAATCGTTATCACTGCTCTTAGGAAAAATTCGATTAAATACATCAAAAATATTTTTCAATTGACCTTAACGAAAAACTACAGTTTCTGACTTAAGACAGTTTTGCCAAACGCCAAAGAGATGTCAATTCATATCCGATAAGTAAGGCAATGTTGAATGTTTTATGCTCTGAAATTTCGAAAGAATAAGAGTAAAAATGTACAGAATTTGTAATTGGTGTAAAGACCCAGATTTATGTTATAAAAATGAAAAAAAGTTGTTCCCACTTACTTCAAAAAATTAAGTGGTTTCAATGCAGAGCAGCTGCATAAAACATTTTTCGGATTAGATTTTGTAAGAGATGATGACAAAAGTTATTTATGAAGAAAACGCTAATTCTATTCGAAGAAAATAAATTTTTTTTTAAAGAAATTACAAGTTTTGAAGGAAGTACTAAGAAAACTGAAAGTGTCTAGAGATTATGTAATGTTCCTTTGGCTAAGAAGGAGAACATTCGTTGAAAGTAAACGTGTTTTCTCATTGAAATCTTCTTGTTAAAAATTAGAAATAGGATTTCAAATGATTCTGTAAATGCTTATTCTAAAATCTAAAATCCTATTTTAAAAGAAATATTTTGTAAAAATTTTTTTAAATAATTTAACTTTTTTAGTTTTATATAAATGCTGTTGGGTTTGAATTAATTCTGTGGCAATAAGTGCTTAAGTCTATATGTTTAGTTTTATAGGAGAACAATTTGAAACTTTCAAGGTGGTTTCTGGAAATTTACTGCGAATTAATAAAATCATCAGTTCTCTGTGGCTAAAGTTGTTTAAGTTTTTATTTTTAAACACTTTTAAGGTCACAGATCGGAAGTAAACTTAAGTTTTTATTCCAAATATAATTCGCTTTGAAAAAAGGTAACCAAAAAGTCATTTTGTTATCACCTCCACAAAAATCCTACAAAATAATTGAAATTTTAACCATTTGTACTTTTGAGCATGAATATTAAGATGCCATTTAACACTTTTTCCTTTTTGCTACAGAAATGAAAAACTTAAATGCATTTATAAACTTATTTAATTGATCTCAAGAAATGTTATTTGTAAAATTAAATTAAATTAAATACTATTTTACATCGATTTGTATTGAGCAGGAATTCCCAGGATGACGGGAAATTGAAAAATAAATCCCGCTTTCCCGGGAAATGAAAAAGTCCGGGAAAATAAAAACTCAAATTATGATACAAACAGTTTCTATTATGTTTTTGCCTTCTCCTGTAAAGTTGCAACTATGTAAGTTAGGGCCTGTCTACATGAGACCAACGAAATACATATTTATAAACTTTCAAGTCTTTTGAAAATCCAAGGACGTCCGTACTAAGGCGGAATTTATTCATTCTTTTCTGAACATGCTACCAAAATCCTTTTGCATTTTCACGATCTCTTATGTATAGTAATATACATGCACATACATTATACAAAAACATGGAAACTCATATAAACAAACATGAAAACTTGTTTTGTATGCGTTTGACAACCCCTCGTTCTTCTCTAACCCGATTTCCTACAAACTAAACAAACGTTTTAGTTAGAGATGTCTGAAAAATATTAATTTGGCGTAAGACCCCTTAAAAACACGATTTATTTTTCTTCAATCTCGAAACGGTTAGTCCCCGGACTCGTTTTCTCATTTGGTAAGTTTTATTGCAATTTAAAAAGCATATTTCAAAATATAACATTAAGTTCTGTCAAAAAAAAAAAAAAAAAAAAAACAACCTCATTAGTTCTACTGATATCACAAAAAACGATGAAAGTCAACTTATACAAAATAAGTTTA
Organism: Pollenia griseotomentosa; assembly: GCA_963931875.1. Lineage (NCBI taxonomy): Eukaryota > Metazoa > Arthropoda > Insecta > Diptera > Polleniidae > Pollenia > Pollenia griseotomentosa. Next base: position 50,908,878 of record OZ007560.1, on the reverse strand, counting down.
ATTATATATAGTTAAAACAGTTTTAAGACGAATAATATTTTAAAAATGTTATAATTTTGAAAGCATCCGCCTATTAATACTGTCCTCCTAAGAAAGAAAGTCACATCTCCATTTCAGTAGTTTTGAGCAGAGAGAAATGAATCGAATTGTGCTCGGGAGCAGAATTTTTTCCTACCCTGTGACTATCTTTCTACATTCTCTCTTCTGACTATACAATCTGAAATTTTGCGCCACAAGATATTTCAGATTTGATTAAAAAAAATCTACCTTTGCGCCGATAACAATAAATTGGAAAAAAAACATTGCGATGACTGAATTCGAAATTATTCAGCCATGATCTGTGAATCGCAATCGCTGGGAGTTTGTTGACTTCAAATCACAAAAGTATGCTCAAGTAAACTATAGTACTATTAAGTAACAAGTTTTAAGACACGATTAAATAAATCTGGTGTTTTGCGATTTCAAATCGTGCGAGTGGGGTTTTCACATATTAAATTTGGGGTTTTTGCCCTATTTTCTTAACTTTATTTTGCTTAATATTGTTTTTTTAAGTCTTTAATAATCGTTAACAAACTGTCTAGCTTCTCATAAATTATTATACAATAAGCATTTCTGTTATATTTTTCAATTTATTTATATATATATTAGATGATATATTTTTTTCAAAAGGTTTTTTTTAAATAAAATTATTAACAATTGATATTTTTTGATTAATTTTATGTATTTTTTACACTTTTGTACTTTTGTCGGACGTATTCGGAAAATATTCGTGAAATAGTGGCTTAAATTTGTCGAAAAAGTATATGAATGTCGTAAAATAGGCAAATATTCAGCGATACGAATATGAATATTCGAAACATCACTAATCTGGAGTGTGATACATTGTAAGAATAGTTGTCAATGTTAAAAAATTTAACAAGTAATTTCGGTTTTTCCATTATGTAGCATTTTAAACCACATTTGTTTTTGTAAAGTCAGCTGTTGGTGTTAAATACACGACAAGTGTTGTTTATTTTTGTCTAGTATCGAAAAAATAAAAAATTTAAGAAAAATTGTATCTTGAAAATGGCGTTTGAATATTTTGTATTTAATTTAACAGCTAACATGTATTTCTTTCCTCTTAAAAAAACTAAAAGCAGACTGTTTTGTTTTAATAATTTGATTTTTTGTTTTTTTTTATTCCTCTTTGCATTTTTCGCCATTTTGCAATTTTTTTAAAGTGATGCCACTTGCCGCTTATTTTTCTCTATGTTGTTAAGAACGACAGGTTGACAATTGTAACAACTGTTGTTATGGTTAAAAGTTGGAAAGTTTCGCTAGCAAAACCTAAAAGAAACTTTTTGATTCTTAAGATCCTATTTTGGAGACAATGTAAAATAATTGTTTGAATTCATAAAATTAAAATGTTTACCAAATTTAACATGAAGAAAGTGTTTTGCCCAAATTAAGTAAACTCAATTTTAACGGGTACGTATGAGTTATATTAACAAAGAAAATTATTACTCATACTGTAAATAGGTATCATAAGATTTATAAAATTAACGGCCTGGCCTGTTCATCTATTTCTGAACGAAGATTTCGTTCGAATAACTTACATTTAAAACAGCGAAGGGCAGATAGAGAACATTGAATAAAAGAGAGTAAATTAGTTGATTTACACTTAGAGAAAAGATTTTCAAACTGTATGTAAATATGCAATACAAAAAAAAAAGGAGTTAGTAAAAAAAATTATTATATAAATCATCAAGTTTTAACTAACGGTAAAATATATGTATACATATGGTCACCTGAAATCGAAAAGGCCGTGAGCAAAAGCTTTAAAATGTGTACTATAGGTATGTAAATATGCAAGAAAAAAAGAAATTCAGTAAAAAACTTGATTATTATATAATTCATCATCCCACATGATTGCTGAAATGTTTTTAAAACAAGCTGAAAAATAAACATACATGAGCACAGCTTGATCACAACACAATAAATATATTGTCAGTGTACCACTACGAAATTGCAAAATTTGCCAAAATAACAACATGCGCAACATTCCTGCTTCGTTGAAATTTATAGAGCAACTGAACAAAATTTTATTTTTTTTCTTTCCGTTGTATTTGTTTTTCGGGTTGCCTTTGTTGGTTTTTATGCTTGAAACAATGAATTCAAGATTTTCAGTTTGTGGGCAATAGTAAATGAGCGAAAACAACATCACACAAACACGTGTATGTGTTATACGGTAAATTTTTTCACATTCTGATTTCAATGTAGATATTGTTATTTCTTTTTGTTTTGACTGCTAGAAAATAGTTTTTTATTCATTTTCTCTATTTTAAACCTACTTTTATTTAGTTAAAAAGTAGTATAATAAAACAAGTGTATGGTACGTTTTGGGGATTTTAGGGAATATCTTAGTAGGGAAATTTTTGTATTTGTAGCAGCTCTGGTACAAAAAAACCCGAAGAGTAAATGTAAAAACCCGAAGAACTTCGTAATCCAGGCAAACCAGCGCCCACCGCTGATTTAAAACAAAAAAAAAAAATTTGGTTTTTGTTTCATATTTGTTTTTGCAATTTGTCTAATTCGAGTACGCTGAGTTCAATGGTGATGGCCGTTATTTTAAGTTAACACTCTTATTCGCGATTAAGTTTTTATGCAAACTCATTTATTTTATTGATTAATTGAAAAATGTTTACGAAACAATTTTTTCTTCAGATAAAAACTATAATACTATGTTTATTTGTGCATATAAATGTACTCAATAGGGCTTAGAAAATTATTTAACAGTGTTAAGAAAAAAAAATTCTTAAAAAATAATAATCGAAAAAAAATGTTTCCTCGAAAAAAAATTACCTGAAATTGTATTAAAAAGAGTTGAATTGATTTAAATTGAACAATGATCCAAAAAGTTAAAAAAAATGTCGGTTAATGAAAAATAAGTATTAATCGTGATGATCGCAAATGCGAATTGGCTTTACGAGTAGGGTTCCCAGCTTTTTACAATTTACGACTAGCACAGTGTATTTTTTTAAAAGCATTTTGTTATTAGAAGTATTAAGCGTTAAAAAAAATCGTCAGAAAATTTAAATTTAAAATTTTTAACTTATTTGTATACAGAACAAGCAATCAGTAGTTTTTAACAATTAAAAAATGGCTTAAAAAAGTTTCAATTTAATTAATGTGAAGATTGAATCAATTATTTTTTTTGTTAATTAAAATTAAATATATAATTTTGATTTAATTACCATTTAAGATGTTTTGAAATAAATTTTTAATTAAAATATTATTTAAATAACAAAAAATCTTAATTGATTTTTTCGTGTAAAATCAAATAATTCAAACTTGTAGAATTGTTGTTGGGAATAGTCGAAACCTAATGAATATTTAATTAAATCAATAAACGCAGTGTTTGAAACAGCAAAGTGTTTTGATAACTTTTTAATTAATATTAAAAAACATTATTTATTGAAAAATAAAAAAATTCGCAATTTAAAATTTTTAAAATTTTTAGTAACTTATACAATCATTTTGGTAATAGGTGAAAATCAACAAATTGTTTGCTTGATTCTGTGATTTTGGTGATTAGAGACAATTTTAATTTTTTCTGTGTACTTTTATTTCTTACCCTAAAAAACGTAACTACTTATATTTATATTTTTATTTTAAACCAAATGCTTTAAAAAAGATTAGCTTTAATTAAATAAAAATTTTCTATGTCTTGAAAATAAATGCACAGACATTTGACAAACTTATTTAGTTAATGGCCAACCTAATTGAATAACAAACATGTAGAAAAAATGTTTCACACATCATTAGTCAGTCATAAAAAAGGACTTATACCAACAATAAGGATAAAATCAAAAACTCATAAAAGTCACAAAAAGACATGTTCTATACAACACACAACAAACATGGGGACTAAAAGAAAACGCATAAATAAATCTATCTATAGTTTTTATATGCGTCTGTAAGTAAGCACGTACAGTGGCAAGCAAAAATGATAACATAAAAAAATAAAAAAAAAAATTGTAGTTTCAAATGTAACGCAGCTTATTATTAAGCTGCTCATCTCGTAATTTTTATAAATTTAATTCCTTTAAGCTAAATTATTTTTGCTGTTTAAATAATTTGTAAACGTCTTCTGATCACTGTACAAATGATGAAATTGAAATAAAATATATTATTTTTGAAGATGTGTCTGAAAAACTTTATTTCTCCACAGACATTTATGCACATTTACAAGTACAAACACACTCACTCCACAATTTATGCAGTGATAAGCCAACAACAATATACATGAGGGAAAAAATTGGCCAAAACTTGTATATGTATTACTATTACACTCTATATTTATATACTTTCTACAACCAACTTATATGTACGTGTACACGTTCATAAAAATCTATGTGGATTTGTGCGTGTTTAGGTTCAGTCAGTTTTATGTAGCACGTTCGCACTTCGACAAACGCATTAGAGACAAAATAACAATAGCAAACAAACAAAAAATATATACATAACAATAATATTGTTTGTATCTATGTAGTATTGATGTAAAACTTATGTACTGGTTATTGCAATAAAATGTTTGTTTTTGTTTTATTTATGATTGAAATGTGTAAGCTAGTCCTATAGCACACGCACATACATGCATTAATAATATATGTATATGAGCTTGGGCGTTAAGATTTGTTTGTATTTTGGTACGTGTAAATGTCCTGGCTACAAGTGCGTAAATAGAAAGTTCAAAAGATGTATAGAACATTTCTTTAACCATCATCATCATTCTTGTATCATAAAATTTAAGACAGAAACAAGCAAAAGTTGTAAAATCAAAAAAAAAAAAAAAAAAACAAAAAAAAATTGTTTTATTTAAGTAAAATCAAGACATAAAAAGTAAGAAAAAAAACCTTGTACAAGTACATAATTTTGATTTTCAAAAAACGTGTGTTGCAAGGAAACATGTGGCAAACTGAAGTAGTACCCTTTTCTTTGGAAACGTGATTACAATAAAATTTGTTTTAACTTTGGACTGGTTACGCTGAATATTTTATAACAAAGGTAACAGTAAACACTTTAAATAATGACTCGCCCTTAAACATCCTTGACCACTTTTTTTATATGTTTTTTTTTCTATATACAAAATCGGTGATCAGCATTAGTTATGAAGATGCTTAGAACTTTAAATTATGAATTTTTTAAGTTAATAATTTTTAAAACTTTGTGAAATTCGAAATATCTACATGTTTAAGTTATTTTTAAGCGAAGAATCTTTAAAAGTAATTCCATACTGCTATGCGGCCTCGAATCATGGAAAGCCGCAACAAAGAATGTCAGTACTATCCAATAATTTGCTAACAGCTGTATACACAGAATAATGCGAATCTTTTGGCCTGCGTTTTAGTAACGGTGCGCTCTGGGCTACTACGCGCCAAACCTCTTTGATGGCGGAAAACCGCACTCGTAAATGCGAATGGATGGGACATAACCTTAGAAACCACCCGGCGATATCACCACAACTGCCGTAGACTGGAACCCCCAAGGCCAAAGACGTGTTGAAAGACCAGCACATACATGGAGGAGCGTGAAAACGAAATCAGTTCGACTCGACGCAGCTGTGCCGAAATTTAATAAATAGCTAGTGATAGAACTGCTTGAAATAACTTTGTAATAGTTATAAGTTACTTATAAGAATTTCCCAAATAAATATACTTAATACCATACACCGCAATTTTGCATCGACTTAACCTTTAACTGCTCAAATGATAATATGCGTTTTATTTTAAAATTACTCTTGGTTCTAGGATACGTTTCGGCTGAGAAATCAGAATTTGATATCTATTTGCTAAGTAAATACGAAAACAAGTTTATGTAAAAACATCAATATTTTACAAAAATATGAATTTTATATTCAACCACACATATTTGTCCTGATATGTTTAAATTAACTGGAGAGAACTATCCCGCCTTGGTTCTAGCAAGCATCTTGTTTGTTGAGGTATCTAATCTCCACTGAAAAGCACAGGGACATCCGCTAGCAGGCAGAGTTCCTATTGTGTACAAAAATCATTCTTCTGTTAAAAAAAATAAGTTCAGAACTTAGACTGATTTCTGTGGTACCAAAAAATGGTAATAGTCAACCCGAAAGTTGCAGATCAACTAATGTTAAGCCTTATTTAGTATCTCATGGATATGCCTGCACCCAAATCCTGGAGGGTGTATTGTTTTGAAGTAAACTATCCTTAAAATGCGTACAAATGACCCTTGTACGGCAATTTTATGTTTACCCCTCATTTGCCCGTCTGGTATTACGAAAGTGTCCTGTTTCTACACTACGACTATGTCATATCATATGGCACTTTGCCGCTTTCGGACCTACAATTTCGATTACCTGTTTAAACACCTACGCCTTAGTCACCCGTTTTAGCTTTGTCGTCGCCTCTTTTAGCACAGCAACTTTGGTGACCTGTTTTAGCACAGCGAATTTAATTTTCTGTTTTTGAATATAGCAAACGTGGACTTCGGTCGATTACTAATACACTTTTATTTGCATTGTAGTTCCAAGAAATCTTATTGGTCTATTGCATTCCTAAAGTCCAAGTAGGGAAACCGAATTAACCCTTTCAGGGTCAAAAATAATTTGTGCGAGATACAGATCTGAGAATTTGTATTTGAGATAATGTGATGGCGCTGAAGCCAGGAAAAATAGTAGTTTTCGTCGCATGTAGCTCTTTTGGTTGTTAGGAAATGTCTCAAAGTTTACCTTCAAAAGAAGCTACAATTTATTTGTGCCATATTTTTTTTTCAAGTAAATACTTACAATTTGTTTTTAATATCGCCCGATCACCGAAATTATTATTTTTTCTTCCCAAATATAACCTTTTTACAAATTTCCTCACTAGTGTAACACAATGCCCTCAAGAATAAGAAAATAAAGTCAATGCCGAATGTTATAACTATTTAAAATAGCAAAGGTGTCTCTCTTTCAGATAAAAAAAACAAAAAAATATAATTAACTGTACACTTTTCTTCGGTAAAAGAGCGTAGAAACAGAGTTCAATGTAATGTCGAGTATATTCGACAAAAACACTGAAAGGGTTAAGTAGAGTTCCATATATGAATTTCAGAAAACTTCAAAGACTGTTTATAATACTTTAAAGACACTTCGTGTTATTATTTACAGAGTGTGTTCTTCATTCTCATCGCAGCAAAGAGTATTATCCCTGATAATGGCACACACAAAAAACAAATTGGTTGGGAAACGGTTGCAAAAATAAAATATTGATCAAGTAACATAATTTATTATTGCAACTATTAAAAATGTATAGTTCTAACTGATTTTTAATTCTCTTGATTATAAAAATGTTATTCTAACTGAAATATGATTATTTTATTAGTTATGATAACTTATTTAATTTAGTTCTAAAAATTAGTACAAATCGTTGGAATCACAACCGAATTTAATAAAGGGCAATTGGTCATTGCAATAAATAATTTGCTTTCGTCAATAAATTTTGTGGTATAAATGTTAATTCATTTATTGCAGCTAATTATTGACTGTTGGAATAGTTTAATTCGAGTACAACAAATGAAAATATAATTATTCGGAATTCACAACCAAAAAATAGTTAAAAGCCCCAATTGCTTATTAAATTTTCTGTCAAAACATTTGATAGATTAAAATAATTTTTAATTTTATATTTTAAAAATATCTTTGCGGTCAAAAACGGAAAATAACAAATCGGGGTAAGTAATTTACGTATTCTTATAAGTATGTATACTTACACGTAGATATGTATGTATGTATTATTTTTTTTTATACCCTGCAAATTATTTTGGACTACTTGATCCATTTTTATCCTGGGCTTGGCCAATGTAATACAACTATGGACCATGTCATGGTTAAAAAGAGTTTGCATTGAAACGACATGTCTTCGTTTTTTAGCGACATGTTTTCGTTTTGAAACGGTACTGCCCTAGGACATGTAATGTTAAATGAGCCATGTTTTTTCCATTTATTGGGGTTACCTTTGGACTATTCCTTGCCCCTTATGGGCTACATTTGACATGTGTGTATGGACTAGTCGCATTATTTTCAGGATAAATACAAACATGCATACATACATACATTTTTAATCGAAAGAATCTACTGGAAATCTCACGAAGAGCGTTTTTGATCGTCGACAAGCGCAATTTTTAATCTTAGAAGATTCCTCGCACGGGAAAATTCTGATTCCTCTGTGAGATACTTCTACAACACAGCGAAAGACGCTTATTTAATCGTAGACGGATTCGTTTGAGATTTGTGTAAAGATTATCTAATGAGTCTTTGAGAAAGCACATCAAGAATCTTATTAGACTCATGTAGGAATGCCCTTACAATTCGGGGAATGCTTAGAATAACTGAGCCACCTAAGCAAGAGCATCAAGCTTCTTTTTATTAAAGAAACTTTTAACTTTCATACAATTAATACGAAATAAACCTTCAGAACAGGAATTAAACACTATCCTGTTGGAAAATCTTATTTGGCAGATCCCTACGTCGGGTTTTTTAAAATAAAATTGTATTGACAATTAATAAATTTTCATGTTTTAAAAACGCACCTTTTTAGGTAGCTCAGTAATTGTTATATGACTCATTGGGAGAGTCGTAAAAGGTTCATTTTAGATTAAAAGACAAGCGTGTAAAAAAATGTATAAAAAACTAATAAATAAACAATTTTAATGTTTTTATTATTGTTACTCGTCAGATAATCACTAGAATATTCTTTTAGGAGTTGAATATTAAACACAATCGTACAATACTGTATGAACATAAAGGGTTATCCATTTTGCGGTTTCAAAAGTAAACGTAAATAAAACACATATAAAATATTTTTTTTCATGATATTTCTTTTTTATTATAAAGTTTGAACGTTGAAATTAGGTGTGAAACACTATATCATTTAAATGACCAACACGCGAAGTGTTGCAAGCATACTACAAAAATGGTGATTCTGGCACAGCCACATATCGTGCTTTAAGAGGAGTTTATGGCTTACATAATCGTCCAACTACGCAAGCAATTGGCAAAATTGTGAAGAAATTTGAAGAGACTGGAGCAGTTAGAGATATTGTAAGGCCAGTGCATCATCGTTTCGCTCGTTCCGCTGAAAATATCGCTGCTGTAAGTGAAAGTGTTACCGAAGACCCGAATGTGTCGATTCCTCGTCGTTCTCAGGAATTAGGACTGTATGGTCGTATGATAACCGACTTTTTTTTTGCCTGCTATTGAAGAATACGACTTGGAGAATAAGTGGTTTCAACAAGACGGTGCCACATGCCACACAACTCGAGCGAATATGGCTTTATTGCAAGAGACATTTCCTGGCCGTGTAATTTCTCGTCGTGGCGTTGTTTTTGTTGTTACATGAAGTGCTAATATGTACTTTTAAAAATCCGTTGGATGTTGGGGAAAGCTGTATGCATGTGTTTGAATAAAATTAAATAATGTAAAAACTATAATTAAAAATACTTAAAAATAAATATACTTAAAAAATGGAGTTTATTAGAACTATTTTGATTTTCTATCTAATATATTGGGAAACAGGTTTATGCAACCGGTTAAAAAAATATATATTGATAACGACAATCAAACCTCTTGTTATGATGTGTTAATTCAGTTGCAGCTATCATATATTTGGGTATAAGCACAATTTTGTTTCTAATAATCATACTAACAACTAACAATATCTTTAGTTATGACTGATAGTGTACTAAAATTCAAATGTTGCTGTCAAAAATATTATGCTAAGCAACGGAATTTTCAGTAATTGTAACCGAATTGTGTGATAGTACATGCAACCGAAGAAATTCGATTGGCGCCAAATTCGGTTGTGATCACGAATCTGTTTTCTCTGTGCAGTTTTTATACAATTAAATTTATTAGCCGCAGAATGGGTGAACTAAATGAGTCTTATTTTAGTCAAGCCTGGTAGTGATTTATTTATTCCAGCAGACGAAAAAATTTGTTTAATTTTTTAAACATCTTAATTTGTAGAAGAAAAAACAAGTCGAATTTATGACAAAATTTATATACATAAAAAATTGATTTATAAAAACATATCGTCAGCTCATATGCCTAAGAATCGTAGTAGAGAGAAACGACATTGAAGGTTTACATGAAGTTTTCTGAAATTATACCAGATAGATTTTTTTATTTTCATGAATGAAGTAAGAAGTTAATAGTATATTATTGACCGCGAAAATTAGTGTTAGCTTTCTGTGCTGCATACGTATACAGAGTGCTGTGTTTTGATTTGTTGTCATTTATTTTTGCTTTTGCATTAACTCCTTCTTACGGCAATAAAGCAAAGCAAGAGAAATATTTATTTTCCTCTTGTCTTTTTGTTTTGCTTTCACTTTAACTACTTTCTTTCTTACGACATTGAAGCTAATTTGCTAAAATTTCTGCTTCAATCGCCAAACAGTGGCGTACAGAGCAAAACAATACTTAAAAAACTTTTAAGTAGCTGATTTGTTGCAAAATTAATGCCTAATATCTCAGAAAACATAAAAAAATTTTGTGAAACAAGTTGTGTATTCAAAAAGGTTGTATTTCAATATAATATACCTTACTTTTTTTAAATGGTCGGTAGGTCAAATCAATAATAAGCTGACGATGTGTAAAATTCTTGCAAAAAATGACGGATTGAGCTATTAATTAGATTTTTCGACAGGAGCTAATGTTAAACTTACGGTCAAATTTGAAACTACAGTCAAAAAATGTTGCCATTGGAAACCAGCAATTATAAAATTTATTTTCAGATTGTTATTTATATGTGAGTGATGTTCTATATAAAATCTTTTTAAATACTACAAGTGCTACACTAAGTGCAATTTGAGAACAAAATGCAAAACTCGTTTCAACTGTGGGAAATATGAAAAGCAATGCGTAGAATAAGAACATTTTAATAATAAAACTTAATTATAAATTCGGATTATTTTAAAAAATTAACATACAAAGAAAAAATTAAAAATTGTCTCTAATCACCAAATTCATAGAATCAAGCAAACAAATTGTTGATTTTGCACCTACTACCAAAATGATTATACAGATTACTTAAAATTGTAAAATTTTAAATTTTGAATATTTTTTTTCTATAAATGATATTTTTAATATTAATTAAGAAAATTATCAAAAAAACTTTAACATTTCAAACAATGTGTTAATTGATTTTATTAAATATTGCTCAGGGGCCTAATTCTGGCAGTCGTGATCGAGTAATTTCTCCATTTTAAAGCAATTTTATCTCAGTCGATACTGAACGAATCAAAATAATTTTTTCAGTATTGTGAAACTCAAATTAATGCTTTACAACACTGAAAAAATAATTCCAATTCGTTCAGTATTGACTGAAATAATTAGATTTTAAATTGCTTTCCAATCGAGAAATTACTCGATCACGACTGCCAGAATCAGGCCCCAGGTTTTTACAATTTAATTTTAAACGAAAAAATGTTTTTTTATTAAATAAATATTTTACCTAAAAATTCATTTCAAAACAAATAAAATGTTAATCAATGTGCTGTTTTCATATGAAAAACACTCAAAAAACTGAGTGCTTTTCATATAAATTTAACTTAACGTTCTATAACTTGTGTTGTCAAAACAGGACATAAATCAAAATTGTAAATTGTAAAAAAAAAAAAAAAACGGTATTTAATTATCACATTAATTAAATTGAAATACTTTTAAAACAATTTTTTTTAGTTGAAAAAAACCACTGATAATTTTTTCTGTGTACGTTCAATCAAAAATTAAGCTTTTTTCTATTTATTCAACTGGATTTTTTAGTTTTTCCCATTATAGTTTGGCCAAAGAAAATGTATCGATAAGCCTAGGGTTAAGAAAGTCAGTAACTTGTAAAACAAGTTTTTATGTACAAATATTGACTCTTTAATAATATTAACTTGACGCTAACATTTTGAAAATTTATTTTAGCAGTATAGGGTATTCAAAAACCAACTTCCACAACTGCTTACAAAAATATGCTGTTTGCGAAGCAAAAGCAACTCAAACTTAAAATGCTCTTAAATTTATGAACTAAAATTAATAGTGACTTATGGTGTTACGAAATGGCATTGAAATGGCATTGTATGTATTTCCGATTTTGTACATGTATTTCCATTATTTTACTTTTTTCAACTTTATGTTTTTCTTTTTTTTGTTATTTCTTCTGCATTGTAAGTTCTTTTGTTTCTTTTTTTTTCTTTCAGAAAACACATAAAGCAAATACATAACAAGAAAAATGACTTTAGTCAAGTTCTAACTTACTGTTTGTATTTGAAACTCGTTTGTGTAGCTTAGTAAAGAAACTAATGATGTTCAATATCCTGTTCTCATATGTGTATGTGTATGTATAAAAGTAATGTGAATATACGTACTCAACATGGATATGTTCTTACAGTTGTGAGTATGTTCACTCCTTTTCGATATATAAATTGTTGTGATAATTTACCCACTGATATATATCTTAAGTTCATTTCTAAAAAATATGTTTTGTATTGTATCCTAACAAAGCATAGAATGAGCTCCATCTAGCAATTAGTTGGTGAAAAAATAATAAAAGTAAATAAAATATGATTTTGGTAAAATTCTACAACCATTACCAGTATTTTATGCTTGCCAAATGTGAAAAATTAGAACAAAGGAAAATTAAATTTTACTTAACAGAGAAGTATAATAATAATAAATTTTTGGGTTGTATTAAATTATCTTTTTCCTCTTCCCTGTCTTGCGGGAAATTTTGGTACTTTTTAAATATAAAATGCAATATTGAAGAACGAGTTAAATACTAAAATTCATAAATAGTAAAAAAAATCACTATTATATATTCTCAGCTCAGTGCTCACACAGAAAAAATTAAAAATTTCTCTAATGAACATATTCATACTCAATCAATCAAACAACTAATTAATTTTGCACCTATTACAAAATGATAATATAGATTACTAAAAATTGTAAAAATTTTAAATATTAAATATATTCTTTTCAATAATTAATATATATAATTTTAATTGAAAATATGACCAAAAAACTTTGCCATTTCAAACAATGTGTGTATTGATTTAATAAATATAGCTCAGGTTTTGACAATTCCTAACAACAATTCTACAAGTTTAAATTATTTGCAAAATAATTTGTTATTAATAAGATTTCCTTATGACGTGCTCAATTCCCAATTTTTTATATTTGATAAATACACTGAAATTTATTGTTTTGGGAAAGCTAGCTTCTATGCGCATTTCACTGGTTGCTTAGGCCAGATCATCAAGATTTTTGAAAAGTTAAAAGTATTATACAAACAAAACCTTAAAGCGAATAAGAATTATAAATACTAAAAAAAAAATTTGTATGCGTATTAAACTTTTTAATTAAATTAAATAAGAAGAAAAATATGTTTAATTTTTCGTGCAATTATTAAAATTTTATTTTAACAAACATTGAAATATCACTTTATTAAACGCTTAAAGTAGGGAAAAGGCTACAATAAATATTTCAAATTTATGAAATGTTTATTAAACGTTTAATAAGTATTAAACATTTATAAATACTCTTTTTCGACTTTTGCCTATTAATGACTTTTAAAGCTGCAATGATGCGTTTATGAATTAGACTGTAAAAGTCTTACTTGTAACAATATCAAACTGTTTTGCGAGAGTTGGTTTCATATTTATGTTAGTGTTTGTAATAAAGTTATCAATTTTTTAGGGTGGAGGTTAAACATTTGGGTCCATTACTCTTATCCTACTGAGCCAATTTTGCTGGATTTTAATCCCAAACTGATAAGGAGAACTAGAAGCAATTTGACACCAACATTGTTTTTTTGTTTTGAGTATTTTGAAAGTAAGCGAGTTTTGAACAGACGGACAGACAGACGGACATGGTTAAATCGACTTAGAATTAGTCAAGAAACCAGAATATATAGACTTTATGAATTTCATATTAAAAAATTTTCACACGGAATGACAAACTAGTGGTGAACAGAAAAAAATATCTCAAGAAAATGTTTAACAAGTTTGTTAAAAATAGAATTTTAGGTCAACAAACTTTTTGTTTGATTCAAAGAAAAAATTTATAAAATATACACTTTGCAAAATAGCACTCAATAAAACATATTTAATAATGAAATAATTAAATATTTCTTCATATTCAATAACAAAAAATATTTGAATCAAAGTAAAGACCGTATTTTAACAAATCTTGTCCATTTTTAAATATCTCATAATTCTCATTTGTTTTACAGTTTTATTTGAATATAATATTTAGTTTTGCCAAAGTCTTCGGAAAAGGTTTCCTGATGTTCTGGCCTAAGCAACCAGTGAAATGCGCATAGAAACTTACTTATCCCCGCATAATAAATTTTAGTGTTTTTATAAAAATATAAAAATTGAAAATTTATGACGTCATCATTAATAAATAAAAAAATAAAGATTCGATTAACATTTTGTTTGATTAATTCAACATTTTCAACAATTTATTTTAACAAATCAAGTAAACATTTTGTTGAAAAAAATTATTTTGGGCAACAACTTTTTTTATTGACTCAATAAACTTGGTTGTTGACTAAAAATTTTAACAATTATGCATACAAACTTTTTTTATCAATACCGCAAAAATCGTCATCGCAGAAAATTCAAAAATGTTTGTAATCAAATATGCGATTTTCGTATTCAAATATGAAAATTATTTTTTTCTGTGTGATTGATGATATACAAAAGCATGATTAGACTATCCAATTCTTAGATTTTAAAATAAAATTGAAATCTTTAGTCTTTCGTAATTTTTGAAAACGTTTTGTTAAACTTTTGATTTCATTCAATTTCTTAAAAATGAAAGTTTGTTTAACATCTTTTATTTTTTATTTTTTTTGTACTGATATAATTTTCAATACGGTGACTTTTTGCTTGGTTAGTTGTGTCACAACACAATTTTTAATCATAAATTTGTATTAAATATATGTATTAACTATTTTTGCTTTTGGGATAATATCTCCAATATGTTGTTGAACACCAGTTATTGTTTTCGAATATTACTATAAGCCATAAGATATTTTTGCAGTTTTTTGTTTGCAAAATTTGACAAGAAAAAAACTTTACGGAAGCAGTACAGACAAAAGCCATCACGAAAGATAAAATACAAATTATTTTCTTTATATATTTACAAAAATAAAGAAAACTGAAAAAAAGCTAAAATAAATTGTTAAAGTATAAGTACACTGCAAAAAAAATATAGCATAAAAATGTTTCACCATGGAATGTGTATATATTAGGGATGCCAATCCCGAAATCCCGACCCCGAAAATCACGGGATTTTGTCCATCCCGAAATTGTTAACTTAATTTTTTTGTTTTACCTTTTTTTATAAAAAGAAATCATTATGACATTCCCTATGAGAGGATAGGGAACACAATATTGATCTTTAATATTTATTTGATTAATTCTGTTAATACTGTCATTGAAAACGTAAAAAAATAGTAAAACTTTGTTATTCTTTTCATGCGTGTCCAATAATTATAAAGAAATATTAACGTAAGAAGTGCTGAAAATAATTAAACAAGAAAATTTATTTAAGAAAAAAATGTTTTTGAAATGCACAAAACATTTCACTGGTGCACCAAATACAATATTTAAACTTTCTCTTTACAGGCTTAAGAATATTAAAGTGTTTTCCGAGAGTTGACATCGAACCTACGATAATTAATGGAGCGATTTCAAAATACAAAGTAATGTATTTTATACACTACAAAATTTCTACCGCAAGTGTTGGTGGTTATTAAAATGCGTTTTTGTTTAAATAAGATTTTAATGGTTAACTAAATAAATTGATTTTGTTAGTTAATTTTGTATTCAAATTTCAATTATTTATTTTAATTCATTTAAAAAAATTTTAATAGATTCTTAAAAATAAATCAACTACTATGCTGCGTTGTTCAATTAGAATATTAATTATTTTTTTATTTAGCTTGAATGAACTGAGGTAATTGAATCAGATATAGCTTTTATGGTAATTATTTTTTTATTGAATCAAGTAACACATTGTTTAAAATCGTACGTTGTTTTTTTTTATCATATTTTTAATTAAATTAGTCATTAAATAAGAAAAGTCACAACTTTTACAAATTTAAGTAATATTAAATTTTAAAATAATAAATTAATTATAAAACCTTCCTTTGTAAACTTCTTTTAAAGGCGTTTTTTTAAAATAAATATCTTTAAAAAGCATTTATCTCTTAAATTTTAAAAATTCCGAATCCCGATATCCCGGGATCCCGGGATTGGATTTTTTGTAATCCCGAATCACGGGATTTGCGAAAACCAGTCCCGATTGGCATCCCTAGTATATATATATAATCTGGTATTTTATCCGTTTTGAATTTCTACAATACGTATCTTAGACCATATAAAGTGTATATATTATGGATCGTTATTAATAGCGGAGCTGATTAACCGATGTCCGTTATTTGATTTGCCCGTGTGTATGTTGCAATGGGCTTTCCGAAGACCCCAGATAGATTGTTACATATTCTTATGTCGGAAATAGTCTGGAGCAGGTTGCTACTGAAATTTAGCCAGATCGGGTTTCAAAAGGCTGATATATGAGAAAAAACCCAAGGCTGCCTCTTATTTAAGCCCATGGGATTGAACTCTTAAAAGTCTTATTAAAAACTATGAACTTTATTTTTACTTTTATCTTAAGTTATAAAGTTAATACTCACTAGTAGTGACAATTAACAAAATCGGTTTATAATTAACGAAATTATATAGAAATAACTAATTTCTTCTTCCTTAAATATTGATATTGGCACAATAGCATTGTGAGTATAACGAATTGAAAATAAACAAAATTGGAGCATTATCTCCCAAGGCTCCTATAGAAGTGTAATTCCGAATTTAAGTTTTTTTTACGATTTTTCATAACAACGATAATGTTTGGCAAAGCCGAATAAAGTGCATTTACTTATTTGATTTAAAAGTAATAAAACCAAGCAAACGTGAAATTTATCCCAACATTATTTAAGACGACTGGTAATAATATGTTCAATTATGCTGCAGGTTTATTCAGAATTAATGTTTTCTGTACAAATATCTCAATGATATTTATGTTAGTGAAAGAAGTAAACCGAAATGAGCTTTATATCGATCTTAAGCTCAATTGTGAACTTACCGCTATCAAATTCCTTGGTCATATTTAAATTTATATTAACCCTTAAATACTCGCGCTAAGAACATGGCATATCACTTTATGACCGCAGATTAATCGAATTGCTATTATTTATTTAGCATATGGACTATAATAAAGAAGGAAAAATATAGAAATGTATTTATAATAAAGTTTTGCTTTTTTAATTACAAGTGTGACAGTTCCGTGGAGTTCGATTAAAATACTGTGTCCGGGAATAAACTGTTGATGTTGCTTAGTAGACCGTCGCATGAAATATATTGCAATCTTAGTGGAGGTGATCGGCTCTTTGACAAGGAGCTTTAAATGGGAAATTGTCAGCTCTTAGAGGTTTGTCAGTATATCGAATATTTTTATACTTTATAGTTTTCTATTCATTAAAGACGCGGTAATATTATACAGTTTGGCAGCCACTCTATTGGGGTCGGGCGTAATGTGCCAAGAGTGAGCCTCATGCTTGTTTATAATTCTATATAAATTTTTCGTATGAGGCGACTATGTATCCATTTTGGTCTACCAAAGTCAGAAGCGAAGTGTACAAGTGCAATAAGTTCCAAGTGCAATCAGTACCAAGAAAAAAATGAAATTAGCCCCAACACTTTTTAAAAAATGTAGGAGGAATGCCTGGGAGTTCTTCCATTACGAAATTATACCAAAATTAAAGAAGACCTAAAAAATTTGTTTTATTTTCCATGTGTATTTGTTAGTTTTTTTTTTTGCCAAAATATCTGTTATGTAAATATACAAAAACAAAGTAATTTAATAGATACATACTTATTAGGGTTGGGGTCATATTCAAATCCCGAACTCGAAAATCCCTAGTCTTAAAATCCATAACTGCTTACTAAAACTTCTGTGGGTAGCCTCTATGGTATAACAAACAGCGGCTTCGCTAACTAAAGCTTATCTGCAAACATGGCCTTCGGTCGGACTCAAGGCCGGATTAAGATGCTTTAATTAGCGAAGCCGGTGTTGGTATAAGTATTTTTCGGCAAACAATAACCTCATAAATATAAATAAATTGATGCCTTCCCCATGAAACATATCATTAATGCAATATGTTAATAAGATATACCTAATCAGATCGCATAATTTCCAAACTTTTTTTTTAACAACTTAAAAGCTGACGTTCTTTGCAATTTAGTGCAATATAGCTCTTGCACCTGTAGGATCGTATAAACTAGATGTAGTTAAATATATGTAAATAATTAATATTATTTTATGATTTAGTAGAAATCTTCGTATCTCACTCAAATTAAAATAAATAAAATGTATCATATTGGCCATAAGTTGAAACCAGATATCGCTCATTTGCTGCAACATCGTCATAGAGCAAAAATATTAGTTTTACAGAAAACTACTTAAAAGTTAAATTTACACACAACATAATGGAAAAGGAAATTTTATTCGTCTCTCAAGAGTTGAGTTTCGATTTCAAATAAACATTTCGTTGGCTTAGCTTACATTAAAACAAAAACAACATTTTAAAAGTTGTTTTTGTTTAATTGAAAGACAAGTCATTTGAAATCCATTGACGGGCTGTTAATAATATTTATTAAATAATGTAAGCCATATAAAACTGTTTGGGAAAATAAACAAGCTTAAAGCATAATTTTGATTTAAAACTTCATTCTATTTACGAATTTTTTCTGTGTATACAAAAATATCGCTTTCTTGTTAAAAAAAAAGCTCCCTCATCTTTTTTACAATATTTCCCAAAGGTATGCTAAATATTTGTTTATTTACTTTGTTTTATTTTTTTTTCTTGAGTTTTTTTCCAAAACGATTTGGCCTCAATTTTATTTCGATTTTACAGTGGGAGAAGTAATGCAAAGTGTTTCCTTTAAATGGTTTTAAACATAGAAATTATGTTGAAGCAATAACGCGTCCTTTAATTCTACTTAAAAGCGTATAATTATAATATGAAAGAAGACTTTTTCTTTGAAGATTCTTTGCGATGATCTTTCTTTATTTTTTATATATAGAGTTAACATATACACTTATTTAGCAGCTACGTTAGAAGTCAGAATTAAAATTAATAATGGACCGCATTAGTCTGCGAGTGGAGGTATGTCCTTGGGCGCATAACCCCTTCTTAGCCTAGAGCGGCAAAGAAACTAGGGTCTTTATAAAGTTAAAGTCAAGCTAACAAAGATGACATTTTTAATACTATACTTACGTTAATACTATACTTAAGGACTAACGCCCACAGAAATATTGATCAATGAAAAACTTTTTATTATTTGTTATTACAATATCAAATTTAAGTACAAGACATTACGCTTTTATAGTTATTCGTACACTTTAAAGGCAATAACAGTGACCTGCGTAAAAAATGTTTATTTTTTTTAACCTAAATCATCATTTGCAACTATAGTTGAAGAAAGAAATTTTTCAGATAGTATTTGGGAAAGTATTAACACAAAAAAAAAAAAAAATAGAAATAAAAATAACAATACCAAAGGAAGGAAACAAGTCTTTTTATGTTGCCCAATAAACAACAGCAATACGAACAAGAGCACCAAACATCAGTTGCAACAGCAACAGCAGCAGCGACAGTAGAAACAGCACATGCAGTAGCAGCAATAACAATGACAATTTTATGCATGTTTCCAACTCTTAATACAATGCCACTATAACCTTCAAGAACCGGAAATATAAAATAACGATCGTAAAAAATACAAAATTGGCTTTTATGATGTTGTTTGTGTTCGGTTATTTGGTTCGTTAGTTTTTTATGTTATGTTGTTTTGCTGTTGTTGTTTAAGTTATTGTGGATGTTGTTACTTGTATTGTTCGGCTACTTGTTTCTTTTATTTCGAACCATTGTCTTCTTGCTTATTTGGATATTTTTTGAGTTTAAATTTTATTTTGTTTTTTGGCAACTTTTTTAAGCTATAATTCTTGTTAGCAATAGCTATGAAAAATTATACGAAAATAAAACAAAATTCATTTTAGCAAGAAACAAACTGCAAAATAAGGAAACAATATATAAAGCAAATGGTTCAAATTTAAAATCTCTTTGTAAATCACTTGTTCCATTGTTGTATTAGAAAATAAATTTATTTAAAGGTTAATGGTTAAATAGCTATAAGTGTTCTACTTAAAATTTAAATAAATTAAACAACATCTGGATTTTTTTTTCTCTGTAAATTAAAATGACAGATGACATTTCTGTACGTTGCTATAAAATACTCATTTTCAAAAAAACTGGAGACATCACTTTTCGAATATAAGCCCTCGATATGTACTTCTGTATTACAAAACTACACAGAAAAAATTTAAAATTTTCTCTAATCACCAAATTCATAGTATCAAGCAACAAATTTGTTGATTTTGCACCTATTACCAAAATGATTATATAGATTATTAAAAAATTAAAAAATTTTAAATTTTAAATATATTTTTTTCAATATATGATATTTTTTATTTTAATTAAAAAAATTATCAAAAAACTTTGCCGTCTCAAACAATGTGTTAATTGATTTAAATAAATATAGCTCAGGTTCTGACATTTCCCAACAACAATTTTACAAGCTTAAATTATTTTATTTTAAACGAAAAAATCAATAAAGATTTTATGTTATATACTGCCTGGCTCACGATGTAGACAAGAACATTTCTTTCTTATATTTATATTGAAAACAATAATAAAAAACAAAAAGTTATTTTTGTTTTTAATGTAAATATGCGAAAGAAATTTTCGTTTCGATATTGTGGGCCAGGCTGTTAATTAATATTTTAATTCAAAGTTTATTTTAAAGTAACTTAAATGTAAATTAAATCAAAATTATATTTTTAATTTTCTTTCAACAAAAAAAATAATTGATTCAATTATCACATTAATTAGATTGAAATACAACTTTTTAAATTGATAAAAAAAAAACTACTGATAAGTTTTTCTGTGTATACTGTATATTTGTATTTCAACAATAATGAAATAAACAGAAAACTTTATTTGCATATAAATTTTGAACATATTCTAAGTAATTGCATTTGCAAAAATTTTATTTGACTATTCGTTAAACACACAATCGGAGTACTACTAATATCAATTATCCATATAAAGCAGTAAAATGTTTAGGTCCTTTTTTTAATTTTTTTGGGATTAAAAAAATTATTTGGCCGTGGGGTTTCTAAAAAAAAAATTAAAAATACATTTTAAGTTCCTACAATGTTTTTCCTAAAATATCTCTTATTTTTACCACAGGCTTGAGTTTTGAATTAAAAAATAATCCCCAAATTGGGACATTCGAGTAGTATTCTATGTAAAATTGCATTAAAAACTAAAACTAGATTCGGTTTATATAAAGATTTAAAGTTTAAACTTAAGCCCAATTATACCTCTCCTACAAGTTTTACCAAAACTTAAAATTTGTAGCCAAAGATACCATGAGTAGGGTGAAGAGACTGTTTACTATTTTATCAAAACTCTTGTTATAAACTTCGATTAACCCCTTCATTTTAGGACGCACGGCAGGGAGAAATGGAAAGATCAATAATGTATATAAGTACGGGATCAGAGTAAGACTGACTTTTTCTTAGCTAATGTCGTTTACTGCCTTGAGCATTTGATTTGTCCTCTTGTTAAGTATAATGAAGGAGCTTCATGACAAAACGGAATAATTCCACTTTTACAATTTTTGGATAAATGAATAATAAAAATGAATTTAAGCCAGTACGATGTATGTACATAAGTATGTGTAATTGTTGCGTGTTGATCCGATTCAAAGTAAATAAATTCGTTAAACCAGTGACTACATATAAGGATTTTAGTATGTACAATATTATTAAGTTGTAGATTTAAATACTTCTTTGACATTTCAAACAGACGTTTAATAAGTCCGACTTATTCTCACAAGATCATTACACTTCAGTTGCACTCGGTCTTCTTGTTTACTATACTCTTTCAAATTATCATCAATGTCGCGAGCAGGGCCTCATTTAGAAGACACAACTATTAGCATTTAAATATTCTATTAGCTTCTGATGAAATTAAAATGTAAGCCTAGATAAGTTTAAACTTTAAATAGTTGAGGTTTTGGGACATACAAATATTGTTGAACATAAACTGTTTAATGACTGTTGAAGAATGAGCACGTTGTTCGAATCAGATGACTTTTTATTAGATATAAACGTTACACAGCTTCATTTTACTAATGGTCTTAAGCCTAAATTACACGGTGATACACTGAAAGAAAAAAAAATTATACATTGGTTGTTTTATACCAGTTCGGTTTTAAAATGATGAAAACCTAAATAAGGCATGCATGAGATAAGGCATGCGACCCACGCTAAATAATGTGTAGCGATATTCACGAAACTAAGTTGTGTAATTTAAAGACTTATAAATTAAAATTAGCCACAAATACAGTAGAATCGCGAAAAAGTTAACTTTTGGAAAAGTTAATCTCGCGGACAAGTTAACCGCTCTAAAAAGTTAACTTTTAGTTAACTTTTCTGATCGTTTTACTAAAAAAAAACATCGCGAATGATAAGAAAGTAGAGATTTTAAACAAAATCAATTAAGATACTCAAAGAAAACTATTAGAGTTGGGTTATGGATCTCGAAAAAAAGGCTTCGGCGAATACATATGAAAAATCTAAGTTTAATTTATGTTATGATGAAAACTAAGGCATTGGAATAAGTTAAGTGTGTTATTTCCGAAAGATCCATGTTTTTTATTGTATATTTTTCAAATTTAAACCCGCTTAGAAAAATTAATAGTTCGAAAAAGGTAACAACCCTTGGGACATTTTGTTTAACTTTTTCGCGATTTGCCCTGAAAACTGTTAAAAATATGTTAAAAATAAATCAAAAATTTGTCATTTCAAAACAGAATATTTAACAATAATAACATTTGCATTAAAAAAAAAACAATCTTTAAATTATAATTGGTAAAGCCAATACACCATGGTATTTATGGACAAATTTTCGAGATTTTACCCTAATTGGAAACGACGAGCACTCATGGGCGCACAAACACAATGTTATGTTTTGAGGCTTAAATTCATATAATAGTTATTTGTGCCGAATATAATCTAGATATTAATATCCATATGAAATTTTTCGTCATAAGGGGATTTTAGGGGCGGTCGGTAAATTGTTTATTATTGTTAACATTTAAAAGGAAGTTAAAACTATTTAAAGATGGGAGCTTTAGGCAAATGTGAACCGATTCGAAAAGAAATTTTTAGGGCGAATTTAATTAAGACGTAATTAGATGGTAAACGGGCACAAAAAGACTAACATGGAAAAAAGTTTTTATGGGGAATATGTGAATTTATAGACCGGCTTTCAGCATTTGAACCTTAGTTTAATTAAAATGTATTTGCGAAATATGATCAAATTATCTACAAAATTGCAACTTGTACTTTGGACACAAGGTAAACATGGACATGCACAGACGGATAGACGAACGGATAAACATATGGGCATGGAAATCTTTAAAAAGTAATTTTGAATCGATCGTTAAGCTAAATGATTGGTCTAAATTTGTTATGTATTACACACATCACCAAAAACGTATATAACTGCTTATTCGTTAATTTTTGCTTATCTATAAAATGTTAAAGTCTAAAATAACGTTAATCCTTAATGACAACCTTCTTTGCCTCACAATTTTAGAGTAAAAATTAAATGTAGATGGCGAAATTAATGCCACACTTTGGGTATACAGATAGATATTTAAAACAGAAAACCATCTGTTTCTTTAATTTCGAAAAGAAAATTTTTTTCTTTGATTTTCTGCGACAAAAAATCAACATGTAGCAAAATATGCTTAAAAAGCCAAAATATGCATTATATACTTAAAAATGGCTCTTTGAAATAAATTATGCCAAAAAATGCTGCAAACGGTAAAGTATGCACTAACAAATCGACGCCAACGGATAAATATATAGTTTCTGCCTTCATTGGTCGCACAAGGAAAAACATGCAATTTATATATTTATAGTTTCCCTGATCATAAATAATAAGCCTCCATAGTGTGCATAGGCTGTCTATTAATAACTGCTATACTTGCCTTCTTGAAGCCGCTTATAGAAGTTCACCGATGTGGCTGTAACTTATATTTTCGGAGACACTATTGATTTCGTTTAGCGTAGCTCTTCTCCAAGTTGTGTTTGGACGCTCGGGTCTCCTTGAGACGTGGAGATTGTACATAATGATTTACGTAATGAATGCCTAATCCACACATGCTTTTTCCGACTTTTTTCGACGTTGACATCTCCAAAGCTTGATGGGTTCCATAACTGTTCATTAGATATTTTATTCGGCCAAAATATTAGTAAAGTTCTGCTGAGGCAGCTGTTAATAAAAACATGCAGTTTGCTCTGTATTATATCTGTGGTATTCCACGTTTCACACCCATACAGAAGAACAGAAATAAGGAATGACCTAACAACCTTTTGACAACTAAGACCGTTACAGACGGTAATTTGGCCGAAAAAATCATGCTAGTAAGAACTTTTGTGCAAAGCGGCAACAAATTGCTAGTCATTTTGGTGAAAATTAATATAAAAAAAATACATTTTAGTCAGCACAAATTGAAGAAAATCAGCTTTTCCGTAAAACAAAAAAAAAAAAAAAAAAATTAAACAACCAAGAAATCGCTGATTTTATGTCCTCAATAGAAGAAGAAGATGATTTTGAAGATTTGGAGGATAGCGTTGAAGACTAACATTATCATTGTGATGAAACTATGCTTTAAGATAATAATATGATATATGACACTATATAAGACTGTCTTTTGCTCACATATGCACTAAGCTTATTAACTCAACCAATTGATATTTGAATGCTATTGGTGAACCACTTGATACAACATAACTTCGACATCGAAAAAAAAAATCGGAGGGAACAATATTTTCAGAAGCCCACAAAACAGCGCAAACGTCATTATCGTTGTTCGATTAATCGAGGAATTTTTCCGCGATTATTTGATCGAATAATTAAAATATCCAATTTCGAATAACAAATAACTCGAACAATTTATGTCAATTAATCGATTAAAATTAAATTCTTGGAAAATTCTACTTTTTTAATGTAAAAATATTTTGTTCAACATTTTTTTATTTTTCGAATTTATTCTATGAGTTACATTTCAGTTATGTATTCTATAAAGCTTTTTTGTAATAGTTCTATTCCTTAAATTTTTAGGAATGACTTTTTATACACTACCAGACAATTATATCGTATTTTCTTGTTACATTTTACCTTAGCTATCCTTTGGATAGCAATGAAGTATATTGTAAGTACAGAAAAATTTACAAATATTAGACACCAGCAGAATGTAATGCATTTTCTGGCCCGCTACGGCCTTCGTCAGCATTCTTTGTGTCACACTGGATAGTGATACTTTATAAATTGAATGTATTTAACTCAACTATTTTTAACAAATAGAAACTGGGAATTATCTCCTTTCGTAGGTTACTTTATATTATATTCAACATTTTTTTATTTTTCGAATTTATTCTATGAGTTACATTTCAGTTATGTATTTTATAAAGCTTTTTTGTAATAGTTCTATTCCTTAAATTTTTAGGAATGACTTTTTATACACTACCAGACTATTATATCGTATTTTCTTGTTACATTTTACCTTAGCTATCCCCTGGATAGCAATGAAGTATATTGTAAGTACAGAAAAATTTACAAATATTAGACACCAGCAGAATGTAATGCATTTTCTGGCCCGCTACGGCCTTCGTCAGCATTCTTTGTGTCACACTGGATAGTGATACTTTATAAATTGAATGTATTTAACTCAACTATTTTTAACAAATAGAAACTGGGAATTATCTCCTTTCGTAGGTTACTTTATATTATATTCAACATTTTTTATTTTTCGAATTTATTCTATGAGTTACATTTCAGTTATGTATTTTATAAAGCTTTTTTGTAATAGTTCTATTCCTTAAATTTTTAGGAATGACTTTTTATACACTACCAGACTATTATATCGTATTTTCTTGTTACATTTTTCCTTAGCTATCCTTTGGATAGCAATGAAGTATATTGTAAGTACAGAAAAATTTACAATTATTAGATTTCTAACCTAAAAACTAAATAACATGTTGTTACCTTTTGCATTTATTTTTATTACGCAAATCTTAAAACATATTTCAGTCCATTTTCAGATTTATGTAAAATATGTAAATCACTATTCCCAGGGTTTAAAAAACTGCAGTCGAAACCAAAAACTGTCGAACAAAAAACGAAAATTTTTAAAAAATTTTTCGCTTTTTGAGTAGCGGCTTCTTACATTTAATTAATCAGCAGTAAAAGCAAAAGTTTTTTTTTGGCCAATGACAAATGAAGAAGTGGTAGAAATGGCAGTTTTTCTTCTTTGACTGAAGCTTTTTAAACGCCGACTATTAACGTCAAATTCGTAAAAAAATTCATTAGCAGTTATACATTTTTAAATCATGTACTGTAAGATTATGGGTTACCTGTTTTTATCCTTCTGTAAATTTCTTTATTACCTCGTATCTTCTAATCGGCTGGATGTGACATTTGAGATGTCATTACTTCCGTCTTAAAACTCTAAAGGCTCAGTCAGCCGGGAGTAACAGTAACGTTGCAAATCAGCTGCTTCATTTTGCTGTATGTAAAGCAATTAAAACGATTATAGTTAGCAGTAAGATGTTAAGTCGTAATCTGTAAGAAATAGATTGGCCTTACTTTTTTACGGTAAGGTTACTGTTACTGAGCCTTAAGTGTCTTTGTTTAAAAACGAAGTTTCTGGTTTTTGTCGTGAAATAGTAATACGTTAAAAAATAAATTGAACAAACCTGTAGAGTAGAGTTTTAAAATAAAGGAAATTAAGAGAAGATTTAAAAACAAAGATCCTGTTTTAAAAGATTATAAAAAAATTCCTTTTAAATTTGAACATTGAATTTTTATCTTTTGCAGAATTTCTCTTAAAATCAGAAAAACAGCGAATTCAATTTCACTCGATTTTAAGGAGTACTAAATAGGATTATATTGTTTTTCATAACTGGCTGGCGCCTCTCACCTCTCTTTTTCTGTTTATTAATAAAATAAAAGTATAAGTTCAAATAGAGATGTTTTTTTCCCCCATTAGATTAAATTATTTGAATTCTTCGAGTTATTCGAGTAATTCGAACAATTTAAAACCTTTATTCGATTAAGAGAGCAATTTTAAAATTCAAAAAATTCCTTACTCGAACAAAACCAAAAGTCGAGTAATTGGATACTCTAGTCATTACCAGTTGTAGAAGTTTCAGTACCACAAGCAGTACAATCATTTTGTATAGATGCAAGGGTGCCGGAAAATATAGTTAGAGCTTTTAAAATTTAAACACTTACTAAAAAAGGTGGATTTTTTACTAAAGCCCGCATAAAGATGCTTGCCATTCTTCAGCCGATTTTCATCAAAAATTATTACATGTCGAAAATAATTTTTGCATATATGGAAAGTTAAATTTGCATAACGAAGTTTAAATTTTTAGTATCTTATTTATTTTCTACTTTGGTTATGTAAAAAATAATTCTAAATTCATCTTAACTTTAACCCCCGTATTTATAAAAAAATTTAGAATTTAATAAAGGTTTACAAAACTAATTTTCTATTAAAATTTTCTTTAATAAACGTTTGTTAAATTTAGTAAACGTTTATAAATACGGGGGTTAGCCTTTTGCCGTTTCATTTCTAAACTTATTCTAGTCTTATACTTAAAGCTTACATTTTGTTTAATTAAGTTTGTGACAATCTCCTAGAGTATAAAATATTTCACACAATCTAATTGTTATGATGCTGTTTATAGCTTAAATATTAGGTAAAACTATATTTTAAAAGTTATTTGTGGCAATAATAACAAGAAATTCTAATATAAAATATATAAATATGAAATTTTTAAAATAAAAAAGTAGCACAAAGAAACAATGCTAAGACTTCAACTTCGCCTTCTTGCTGTATAAAGTTTCTAGTATGTTTTAGATTTTATTTAGTTTAAAATACACAAATATTCATAAGTAGTTGCAGTTCCTAGTTGAGTGAAGGTAAATATGGTTGCATGTAGGTAGCACACATAAATGTGTATATGTTGCTTTTCCTACCTAGTCAAACGCATGCTGCGCATTTTTACGGTTGATAAATTCTGTAGAAACAATGCAACGAAAAAAAAAAAAAATAAAAAAATAAATGTAAAAAAAAACCTGTGACCAGCGAGAGCTAAGCGTTTTTTTAGAGGAGTATAAAATCCAGCACTTTTTCATAGGTTAAACTTAAAACTTTTTTCTATGATTTAAGTTAATCTGTGAACTCACTAGGAAAATACTAGTTTCTTGGCTTCATCTCGGTTATGCCTTAGAATTTTTTTAAACAATATTTAAGAAACCCTCTCTTATGATTTTCCAAGTAAATTTTATTTTAAAACTATTCAAGATCTTTTATGTATTTAATGCAATATACCAACACAAACGTATACAATGTATGCATTTATCATGCAAGCATTTAGGAGATGTTAGAAAGTGACTAGACGTTACTTTTCTTACAATTCTGGAGGATTGAAAGAAAATTTCAGACATATAAAAACAAAGTAATATTTTGAACCTCAGCTTTATAATTTATTGACAATAATAAGAAAGCAACGAACACATTTTACATATAACTGACCTTTTATTTAAGAAACACAAAGTACACTGTTCTAAAGATAACATATGGGGGATTTCATGTCAAGTGACCCAATTTTGAAATCGATGTCCGCCGATTTGGATGAAATTTGCAACAAGGTTAGTCCTATTGGATCGTAGCTTAAATACAAATTTTCAACAAGATCGGTCAAAAAGTTTCAGAGATAGAGGGGGTCAAAATTTGGTATTTTGGCCATACAGGTGTTCTTTCTCATCCATGTAACTTATTACCCATTGGTGTTAGCAAAATTTTTCCCTAATAGCTTCAATAGCTATTTCATCAATCTTTTGAAAAATTGTTTTTTGTTTTTTTTAAATTTAAAACTTTGTTTTTTATTTTTTTTAGCTTGAATGTTTTTTTTTTTTGCTCAAAAGAAAGCTTATGTCTTTTCCTTTAAGGTAGTTTTCGTCGCTTTTTGGGATGCGAGTGGCTTATGTATAAAACGAAATAATTTTCAATTTTTAGCATATGCAGTGCTGTTAGCAAAATTTGTCCTTAGTAGCTTCGATAGCTATTTGATCAATCTTTGAATAAAAATTTTTTTGTTTTTTTAAACAAATTTTTAAAAATTTTTTTTTTTGTTTTTTTAGCGGGAATGTTGAAAACATTCGTATATTTTTTTAAAATTATCAAGAGAAAAATAATTAAGCAATGAAAAAATGTACAAGAACAAAAAACTTACCTCTTCCGTATTATTATTCATTGCACTTTTAATATATTTTTAAGTGTTAAAGTTTTTTCTCACCCCGTTTTTATTCATGAGTTTATTTAACAGTTAAAATCGGGAACTTTCTCACAAAAATTTTACAGACGTAGTTTTTCTATAAATTGGCGAGTAATTTATTTACGTGACAGTTATTACTCGCCAAAAATTGTACAGACGCAGTGAAGTGAGAGGAAAGTTGTTTGTTTCAATTTATGTAATTTTTGTTTCATTTCTCACATTTCAATCGTAAAGTTTTTCTACGCGGGAGTTACAGATCATGGGCAAAGGATAATGTTAAAAATTTAAGTGTATTTAATAAATTACATTTAATTAAAGTTTAATGTTAAAAGCAGAAAAAAAGTATAAAATACAGCATTATTTTAATTTGGTTGTTAAAATATTTGAAGTTAAAATTCATCATCTTTAAAACAAACTTTTCGATATTCCGGATTTAATACTTTAAGTCACGTCGCGAAAAGTACTTTTTAAATCTTAAAGACGACCCTTTCACAGTCAGCAAATCTTGCCGAGGAAACATAAGAGTGACTATAGATTAATATTATGATTACCAATTATTTTAGTAATATGACAATTTTTTTTCCTAAACTTTCGCAGTGGCAAATGTTTACAGGGCATTTACTTTTGCATGTATCATTGTAGTTGTACGAGTACGTTGCAGAAAAAGTAGTAGGAAGAACGTATAAACTGCTAATATGACAATGTAAAATTTAATAGAAAATTTTAATATATGAAAATAAGATACAGTAGTGTTTATGGTAACTGGAATTGTTACAAGCAAAATTTGTTATAGCATAATTTTCTAGGAAAATCGTTGCAGGTTACGCAACATGACAGCACTTGTATGGAAACAGACACAAATTGTTTCTTCTACTACTGTTTGGCATAATAAGTTTTCTATCAAAATAAACTTTATAAAAGGTATAAAAAAGTTTTAAGTTTAGTTAAATTAAAAGTTAGTTAGTTAGTTGCACAAATACATACATATATTCATACAATTTATTTTTATTTTTTTAAAAATGAAGAAAAGTTATTAGAAAATAACTAAAATATTCAAACTTTATATTTAAACCATTTACAGGTCATCATCCTTAGCTTAATACATTTAAAGCAAAAACATTGAATAGAGAATAGTTAATACACAGCCAAATAATTCTCAGATGACATTTTTGCAATCAAATAGTTTTTTTTTCTTTTTATTAAAAATATCTATGCAACAAAATTGCAAAGACATGAACATGTCATATTGTGTTTTTTCCTTTGCTGTTTACTCTGTCTGTCTGCAAATCATAGATTTACTGCTGTCTATTACTTTTTATTCTACGGGCTGTTCTTTAAACAACCTGACACTTAGCAATTTGTTTCCATTCCCTAGACACTAATTTGAATGCAATTTCCTGTAGCTCATAAAATTCACTGCTCATTAAACGCGATTTTTACGCAAAAACAAGCAGAATATATATTGAGATTATTTGAAAAAAAAAAAAAACAAAAAAAAAAAAACGTGAGTCGTTAAGAAAGTAGATAAAGCTTAAAAAGGAAATAAGAAGAAACAGAATTAAGAGTAAATAAATAAACGTTGAGAATAAAGAAAATGTATCCAAGCAAATAACTTTCAATAATGAGTAAGATGCTACAAATTTGCCTAAATGAGTTTTAGCAAAAAATTTTAATTCATTTTTTTAAGTTAAAATTTGTTAATTAAGGTATTTAAAAATAAATGAAAAATAATTTTGTGAGTATAATTTAAAGATCGACGTTTTTGTAAATAATGAAATTTGGATTTCCTACACTTATACACTAAATAGATACTAGCGCACTATGGTTATTCTTATCGCAACTATCTTTTTAAAAATCGGTCCTATGTTTGCCCTTCCATGTACAATATAACACTATAATATTCCCAATAAGAGGACATAGCTTTTTACGAGCTGAAAAAGTATTTGGTTGCATTGAAAAAACCTGAAAAGACATACTGTTTTAACGACAGAAGAAGAGTATTTTCAAATTTTTTCTAATCGTGGCGTGTTATCATTTTCAGGTTTATAATTAACAAAAGTAATTTTTGGGAATACAAAATTTTAATTTAAAAGATTTTGTTATTCGTGCTTAATTCCCAGTTTTTATTCTTGATAAAAACACTTGAAATTTATTGTTGATGGGATAAGCAATTCCTATGCGCATTTCACTGGTTGCTTAGGCCAGATCATCAGGAAACTTCATGCATAAAGATTTTAGAAAAACTAAAGATATTAAACCAAAAGTGTTTTAATCAAGAATAAAAACTGCGAATTGAGCACGAATAACAAAATCTTTTAAATTTATATTTAACTTTAATACACAATGTCAATTTTTGATAAAAAAAAAATATCGATTTTTTTTTTATAATAATTTTTATTTTGAAAATAGTAAAGGGTGGTTTTTTAAGCCCGAAAGAACTTGAAATGGTAAAAAATAACACAAAAAATTAAATTGTAATCAAATTTTTTTTTTTATTCGAAAGATCAATACGTGACATTAACATTTGAAAATGATTTCGGGCATATGGGCACCGCTGTTCTTGACAAAGCGCATTCTGGACGTCCAATTTTGGGCCACTTTTTCGAGCACTGCTGGCCGTATGTCACGAATAACACGAACAATGCTGGCCTCCAAGGCGTCAATTGTTGCTGGTTTATCAGCATAAACCAGTGACTTCACGTAACCCCACAGGAAATAATCGAGAGGTATCAAATCGCACGACCTTGGAGGCCAATTGACAGGTCCATTTCTCGAAATCAACTTATCGCCAAATTTTGATTTCAATAAGTCGATGGTTGCGTTCGCCGTATGGCACGTAGCGCCATCCTGTTGAAACCACATCTCCTCCGGATCAATGTCATCCATATTTTCAAACAAAAAATCATTGATCATGGTGCGGTTACGATCTCCATTGACCGTAACGCGAGCTCCGGCCTCATTTTTGAAGAAATAAGGTCCGATGATGCCACCAGCGTGAAAACCGCACCAAACGGTGCATTTTTCTGGATGTAATGGAGTCTGTAGGGTCTCTTGTGGATTGGTCTCGCTCCATATGCGGCAGTTTTGCCGTTAAGCCAAAAATGCGCCTCATCGCTGAACACAATTTTGCGATTTAAATTTGGATTAAATTTTTAAATTTGTCAAAGTAAATTTGGATAATTTCGTAGCGTTGTTCAAGCGTGAGTCCATTAAAGAGGCATTAGAAGGCCACTAGTTATATTTACATTGTGTTTACATTACATATTTACACATTGAAAGTTATTTACAAATGCAAAAGAAGAAAAAAAGAGAATTTGATTTTTATTTATAAAAAATTTTGGTTTTGCGCAAGAAGATTGTTTAATAAAAATTATTTAAGCACTTTCTTAAACGTTGAAAAAAGTAAAATTTTTTTTAAAGAAACGGACAAATTATTAAATTCATTGGAACCAACAAAGCGTATCCGTTGTTTCGTCAGTTCAAGACGACATCTTGTTACAGATAGGTTTTGACCTTGTTTTGTATTTCTATTTGTGACCAGAGCCCACACGGAAAAAAAAAATTTTTCAATGACGGCGGCGAAAATACAACCGTCGGCTATACCAAATAATGTAAAGTGCGACTTAAATGTTTGTTGTTTGCAAAGAGCTTTGAAAACATTTGTTTATTTTGTAAAAATGTTAAAAGCAAAATAATTAAACATTGAAAAAATACCCCGACAGTGCCAAGAACAAAATGTTATTATTATTTGAATTTTGAATTTTTGATTGTTTTTTAGTGTCAAAAATTTTTCTCGCCTCATTTTTATTCGTGAGTTTATTTGACAGTTCAAAGCGGGAACTTATCTCATCAAAATGTTACAGATACACCTATCTGTAAGTAGGCGAGTAATTTTCTGACGTGACGGCTAGTACTCGCCAGAAAAAGTTACAGACACAATTTAGTGAGAAAAACAGCTGTTTGTTTCAATATATGGCATTTTTGTTTCATTTCATACATTTCAATCGAAAAGTTTCTCGACGCGGAGCTACAGAACATGGGCACTGATTCATACTATGCGACACGTCACACAGAAATATTTCGTTAAACAGAAGTTTGTGACGAGGGGTGAGACACAAGACCACCTAAATTACCAAAAGTGTTTATTGAATTCCCTGCACCGGTAGTTTTCAAAACTTGCGGCGATAGCTTGCAAACGATAGCCATGCGCAGTTCACTTTCCACCCAAAAATAACGGCCCTTTTTTTTGAGAAAAATTTGATCTTTCTAATTTTGTTTAAAACAAATAACACAATATTTTCTCCTTACATAATTTTGCCCTAACTATGGCCTATCATAGTCCTTTAATTGGATTAAACTAAGTTTTTGGGAAGGCTTTTTTCCATCGGCTCTTGCTTAAAATTGGACAGCGGACATTATAATTATTTTTCACTATTTTATAAGACAAGATATTTTGAGCATTTACATAGAAAGAAAAACACTCGGGATAAAACAAGTTTTTTATGATAACATACTTTAATTACGAGTCGTACTCAAAAATTCAAGGACGAATAACACTAAAACGCACTCAAAACAATCTTTAATGGGATTACTTTCGAAAATCAATCCCGGAATTTCTTTTAAGTAATAAATTCTTAAATCAAGTAAAAAAAATATTAAACTTTTCGTTGTGTTTAACCCTCCGGCTTACGCATGTTTTGATTTTCTACATACATTGATAAAAGGTCTGGCCAGACTCATGTGTACCACGAAGTTTAAACTCTTGCTTCTCATTTAGCTTAAATTTTTGGTTAAATATGTACATAAGATTTCTAAAGTAAAAACCATATTGGGCATGATGTTCGTGTTTTATCATATGTAATACGGTTAAGTAAATCAATCATTATAATTTTTTCTTTCTCATTTCTTTTTTGGTTTTTTCAAGCACGAATTCGGGATAAAATCAACTTTATATTACTTGAATCAAGCGCATTTTGAGATTGATTCAATCTTAGTTTTACTTAAATCCATCTCATTTTCGGATTATTTCAAGTACGAAATCGGTATTGAATATGGATAATTAAGTATTTTGCGATTGAAAATCCGTACTTGAATCAATCGTTCTGTTCTTGATTCAAGAAAGTCCGTACTCACCGTACTATTAATACCGCTTCGGATTGATTTGAGTACGGATGGATTGATTTTTCTTTAGAGTGTATGTATCATTTTATAATAAAAGAATCAAAACATCGCATACCAGTTTAATAAATGATTATAAGCTTTTTTATGTTTGGAAATTTTCATACAGTTCGTGATCCATTAAATACATATGTATTTATATACCTCAACAAAATAATACACGAATATAGAATATAGAATATAGAGGAAAATCTATTTTTACGTTAAAAATTTGTATTTTAACAATTATAAAACACGCACGTGATTTTTTATGACCAGTCTATCGAAAACTGCCGGTGGAGCAAAACAAAAATTATTTTTGACAGCTCATATATTTTTTGTATTGTCTAGTAAATGACGCATTTTCACAACTTACCGATAGCTAAAGGTAGGATTTTATAAACAGTTTTCCATTATTATAACTTTCCTTTAACCAAACAGGTAGGATGAACCTTAATTTACTTTATCGCTCACTTTAGGTTAAAGTAGAGTTTTAATATTGGAACACTTTTTTTAAGGCCAGCTAAAGTCTAAGTTATGAAAACGGGCCTAATTGACTAGAAATTGTAATGGTTATGCGTTTGTGTGTTATATTTTTGCTATGTGTTCTACAGAGAATTATATTTGTTTGCATCATTTTTTGTTGTAATAATAAAAAATCATTTTAATAAATACATTCAACTATTTAATTAATTTGTTTATATGTTTATTTAACGGTATTTAAAATATTTTTTTTTTCTGTGTAACTGAAAAAGATTAAAAATTTCAATGGGGTACCCTGGTTATGTGTTTGTGTGGTATTATTTGGTTATGCATTCTACGGTTAAGATTCTTGAAGATGTCATCCAAAAGATGTGGCAATATTGAATAAAGAAATAAAATTTATCAATTAATAGAAGATCTCAAAATAGGTAAAAAAAGTCATGTAGAGTTTATCCTAACTCTTTTTTAGGTCCATTCGCAAAAATTTATTTAGTTCTCGTATCATGACCAACCTAATTGGTTCTTAGTCCTATTTTTTACTTCTAACGTAGAATTTTTGATTTCTTAATTGTTTCGAAAAAAAATCAACTTATCATTTTATTGTGTTAGATTGTTAAGAACGTTTATAAAATAACAAAACAAGTTCTCGAATAATAAAGACGTTTCAACCACTCATAAAATATATAAAAAACGAAAAATGGTTTTTTTTAAATATAATTCTGTTGAAAATCTGCTTAGTAATCAAATTATTTATTTTTTATTTATGCAAGGTTTTTTTTTTAAATTAATCTTGAAATATCGGAATTTGTTTTTAATATTTTAATTAAATTTTTTATTTTATAGACATTTTCTTTTGGTTTTGCATTATCTTGAACACATGTGTAAGCAAAAATCTTTTACCTTAATATTTCATCTTTAACGTGTTACTTCCTTTTATTTAAAATCTTTACAATATTACAGATGGACCTCACATGACGGTACAAAATAATTTAAAAAATAAATATTTTTTTATAATTCTTTAATATAAACCGATTCTTATTTACTTTTAGGCAGGAGTGAGGGGTGTCGTGGGAGCGAGGTCCACTCTATGATAGGCAGTATTGCAGTGATTACGGGATCATATACATCAATGAAGGTTGTACGAGGACACGAAGTAGATGGAGATAGCTTAGCGTACTAATTTAACGTCACTTTGCAAAACAGCGGTCTCATATTGCAGGATAAAAGTTTAATAGATGATTAAGGTGATGTAATACAAAGTGGGCTTCATGTTTCTGATGGGGTTTGTTATGTGCATTCTCTGGCTGTAGGAAAGGCAGCTGGGAGCTAGTGCGTTAGCTTACATATATCTGCCTACTGTGTTAATTAGGGTTGGTCTCTTTCTGGGCCGACAGTAGCTTCTACTACTTCGGCTTTTTTTCTTTTCTATATTTCTAAAGCTTTTCTTCTTATACTTTCCTATAATTTCCTAAGGCGTCACAATAGATCACACTGGTCTCTGGATATCACCTTTTTAAAATTAAAACTAATATCCTTTATATGTTATATATATTTATATATATATTTTTTATATATAAAGCGCTATGGGTTCAAGTGACTTATATTAAATAAAGAGAAAAAAGTGGTTAAAGTTGAATTGCAATAAAGAATGTAAGATCTGGAATCTTACTTTTAAATTAAGAGAGACCCTGAGATATATATTAATTTTACAAAAATCATTCATGGTAAATTAGTGTAACAGAGTTAATAATATACTGAAGGTTTTTTAATTTATCGAACTTTATTGGTTTGACGCTGATTTATTTAGCAAGTTGTGGGTTAACTACACGGCCCGTCTAACATTTCGAGCTTAACGTTTACTTTGGCAAAGTTTCCTTGCTCATTCAAAATATCATCTTTGCATGAGAGGTTCCAAGGGTCTTCCTTCTCAAAGTGCAACTATTGCATTTTTCGGATGCCTCAAAATAAAATAAATTAAATTCGATATGTAACAAGGTGAAGTTACTACAATGAGTCGCCAAATATAAGCTCAGAACTTCTCTGAATTCACGCACTTAGTAAATGTGAAAAATTAGTTTTAATATTTGCAAAAGTGCTTCAAGCAAAACAGGCACTTTAATGAAAAGTGCAGGAATTGTTCGCCATACCGTGCTACCGGATAAGAGTCCCACATGCACCTCTAATGGTCTGCATTTTTCTGAACTTCGGCTATTGATTTCTTATACATAAAAATATGAAATCCCTTAATTCCCTGCAGAACTTACTTTTTTATTCCAATACCTGTCAACGGGGGGTTCGAATTATCATTAATATTATCATTAATATTATTATATACATTTGCATTGGTTTCAGTAATAATTTTAACTTCGGGGAGAATAAGTGATTGGCCTATAGCTCTCCTAGGCTGGCGCTAGGCCAGCTAAGCCACCAGCCTGCCTTGGTGAAAGTCAATATCAAATTTAGCAAATATGCCTACTTCCCGAGACGTCATTTGTTTAAATGACCATTCAGATATGCTGAAGACCGTCGCTCGAATTCGCTTCCACCTCAACAGAGGTGGTCCCCAGGGAGTGCCACGAGGACACCACTGCCGTAGCAGTGGGATCAGCACGCTGAACAACGAGTCGACTTAAAGTGACTTACTAAGGATATTGGGAACACTTTACCTTATACTTGTCAGTTTTAGGGATGACAAGTCTTACTAAGGAACGCTTTAACAAGTTTGCCTAACACACTCCTATACTCCCCAATTTCATATTCTATCAGCGCCGCGGTTACGGTTTCGATTACCGCCAGAGACGCTGGATTATTTTCTGCAGACAAGCGTAGAGCTTAGCAAGGTTTAGCTTAGGGAAATAAAAAAAAAATTTAGAAAAAATGCCACTTAATCTCCTTGTGCTTTAAACTCTTTGATATGTTTATTTTAAAACCCTCTTTAAACTTGCCTAAGACGAAACATTCTCCGCAACACCAGTAACCGATGTAACTGATTTGATGATTCCTTTTTTCTTTCTTTTTTTTGTATTTTAAGCATCTCATACGTGCATTGGAATTAAATGGCAGTATCTGGATTGTAAAAACAGAAGAAAATAAGGAACAAAAAATACATTGCCAATAAATTGAAAAACGGAAATATTATTTGCAAAATATGCGTGTTGAGAAGGGGATATAAAAACACGTAATCTCTTTATTTCTTTCAATGAAATATAATCATATTTATTTTTTTTTATTTTTTTTTTTTTTTTTGTTTCACTTTCCTTTTTTGTTTCAACCCAATAAATTGACGATGAGTGATTTTATTGCTAAAAGGTAAGCATTTTTTAAATATTATTATAATAATTCATAACTTCTTTGGATTATACTTTACATACTTTTTTATAATTACAACATTTTGGAATATATTTTCTTTTATAAATTTGAATAAAACTATTTAATAGTGGTTAAAACCGCTTAAATGGTTTATAGGATTAATAAAATAAAAATTGTAAGCCAATTAAAATTAAATAGAGATTTGACTATGCTAGTTAATACTTAAGGTAATGTCCGTAAGGTAATGTCAATATGTAAAACTTTATATTAAAAATGAGCCAAATCGACTTATTATTGCACCTAGTCCACATACAAATATCATTTCCAAAATAAATAAAGAGTGTTCAAATTTTGCTCATATATTCAGCCATGTCACAGAGTACAATTCCGTTCGAAAACGGAATTCATTCCGTATTTTGGTGCTTCAGAAAATGACGAAAACATTTTTCGGAATGAAACTAGTTGTGTTTTCATGAACGGAATAGGAGTTTTCTGTATCTGAAAAGCCAAAAAACTATCAAAATACACTTTCTATCAATAAATAAATATGTTTCTTTCGATTCCGAATGGAATTGTTCTCTGTGACATGGCTGATTATTACTTTATTTGAATAAATAAAAGTGTGATTATTACTTACATATGTATATATTTAGCATAAAAATAAATATTAAATAAATACAAAAATAATGAAAAAATAATAAATTAAGGAACAAAAATGTTGATTCCTTTTTCACTTGATCATTTCTTTTACGTTAGCGCTAAAAATTATCTCACTTTGTTATTCAGACTTATCACAGAAATTAATTTCGATCGAAAGTGGAAGTGATTTCGTATCTTGGTTCACATTAAACGAAATCACTTTCGATCGAAATTGATTTCTGTGACAGGCCTGATTATTTCTTTTTATTTTGCTGCTGGTTCGAGATGTCTTTTATTTCGACTATCTTCGATTACAAGTTAAAAGCAGATTTTTTATTTAAGTTGTTTTTAAAAAGAACCGACTTTATTGTTTTACTATAAATAGTGGTCAAGGTTTATAATGAAAACAAAACATCCAAGTTTGAAACCTCTTGGTCTGGCCAGACCAAATATGTGATTTTCTGCAATATTTTTTGAATGAAACAAAAAAATCAAAGGAACAGGGACGTGAATTCTATGCATGATTTGTGGTGAATCGTATGGAACTAATTTGGAATCGATTGGCGCAAATAAGTGGTTTGAAATTCCATTTATATATAAGTTCATGAAATTACCCTTTTGGCCTAACCAGACCAAATATGTTTAGTGCTGGCCATATCTTTCAAATTAGACAACATGTGAAAAAAAAAACAGACACGTGAATTCTTTAAGTGATATGTTCTTAATCGAATGAGTCAAGTTTGAATCGAATTAAAAAAAACAACAAAAACAGTACGAAAAATTCGTTGCATTGGTAGATGCGAAAAATCAATGAGCGAAATTAAAGACTATTTCATAAAATTATGATATAATAAAATTATTCTTCTTTATTAATAATTGAGCTTAAGGTCACTTTTATTTCAAATAGTTCGTTTATTTGTTCTATCAATATTTCGATTTCCTTTGGAAATCTTCTTCAGGATATTATATTTATAAAATTTCATCAAAAATTCAAAAATTTTATAAAAATATAATATCCTGAAGAAGATTTCCAAAGGAAATCGAAATACCGATAGAACAAATAAACGAACAATTTGAAATAAAAGTGACCTTAAGCTCAATTATTAATAAAGATGAATAATTTTTAAAAAAGGTCGAAGAAATTAGAATAAAATTATTGATATTGTTCACGTCTGAACAGAAGGCAGCGGATTTCCCATCTCTGGTGTCAATTGTGTGTGAAGGGAGTTGACAACTTGAGGCGAAACTGTCATCATGTTTTATATTTTAAAATTTTCTTTACGTTTTACATACATAGTATGTATTTTTGGTTAATTTTTTATTGTTGTAACTTACAAACTTTCAAGTCGAGTCGTTGTTTAAAAGCCATATTGGACGGCTGTTTTTTTTTATACTCGTGGTTTAACTTAAATTGTTTAGAAAGTTGATATTTTGTAATAAATTTTGTATTTTGGCAATAAATAAATGGAAGTTTACAATGTTTTTGGAAAAAACAGGAAAGTGTTTTTATATGGTTAAAGGTGCTTTTCTTTCGTCTTAAATATCTGTGCCTTTTTCTAGTTCTCTTTTTAGCCTTTATAATACCACCAAGTTGCTTGGATACTTGGTTGATATTTTAGCGCTGAATCCCGAAGCCACCCAATACACTCCACGAAACGTATCGGCGTTTCGCCCGGACCACGCAATCGGCGTTCTCTCGGGGAATATACCAAGGTGTTTGGATCCTTGGCTGGTATTCTGGAGCTGTAGCCCAAATCCACCCCTATATACAGTCCACACTCCACGAAACGTATTGGCGTTTCGTCCGGAACATTACAAGACGTAATCGGCGTTTTTAGATATAATACAATCTATATTTATAAAATGGCTTGTTCCAGGTGCGTGTTACTAAAACTTAAGAACCCGTAGACCTATTGACACCTAACTTGGACAATAAATTAGTTTAGTCTGGAGCCAGGTTTCTCTTTGGCTGAAATTTACAAAATATTTTTATTAGGAAAGCCAAATGGGACTTGCACTTGCGACTTCTTTTTGTAACCAGTTAAAAATTAGATTCATTGCCAGTATGTATGATTTAATATTAAATGTCTGAAGTTATTTTTAACATTTGATAAAAAAAAAAATTAGCACTTTTTACTAAACATCAAATCTGGGAATTTTTTATGTAAAAGTTCCGGGATTTGGGGCTTTCGGAATTTCGGTATTTCGGGATTGGCATCGCTTATATATATACATATTAGCAGACCTGGGGGATCTCAATTACATTTCAATTACAATTACAATTACATGTAATTTGTAATTGAGGTAGTCTAAATTACAATTACAAGTAAGGACTTAACTCAATTACAATAAAATGTAATTGTAATTGAAAAATGTCAATTACAATTACTTGTAATTGTTAATTGAAAAAAATCAAATACACATTACATGTAATTGTAATTGAAAATGTTCAATTACTAATTACAAGTAATTGTAATTGTAATTAATCGACAAATAATTACTTGTAATTGAACAAAATTCAATTACATTTTTAAAACCATAAAATAAAACTTAAAATTCTTAAAACGATTTTCTAAATTATATGAAAAAAAATTGTTGGATGTATAAAAAAAATTATAGAATAATTATGAATTTATTAAAATGTATTGTACAAAGTTCGGTAGAATGATGAACGTTTTCTTTTAAATATTAGAATATAATATTAAATATCGAAACATAAATTTAACAAAAAACAACAAAAACATACTTTGTACTCTTTCTTTTTTGCATGCATAAAAATAGTAAATTTAAAACATATTTGTGCCGGATGGGATCTAACATCGTTAATATTTAATTTATACATGCATTTACTTTTTAGGCTTTTTTAAAATGTAATGCCCTTTGGAAAAAGGCAAACAGGCCAAAATCTTCAGAGGTTATAAAACAGATTCTTGGATTTTCGCTCAAAACTCCGTGTGTTACACGGTGGAACTCATTGTATGATTCCGTCCTACATATTTTGATTAAAGAATCGCTTTTGAACGACCTCTGTACTGAATTACAAATACCCAAGTATACCGTAGTGGATTTGGCTTATTTAAAAGAGTACTGCAAAGTCATGAAACCTTTTGCAGAAATTTTAGATTTTTTGCAAGGCGAACAAAATATTTACTACGGAATGTTGATTCCTTCGTTGGTGACACTAAAAGTAAAGACAGACAAATTAATAAGTGAACACCTAACATTTTTGCAACAAGTTATAATAACGCTTCAAGAAAATCTTTTAAAACGATTTCAGCAATTTTTTAATTTAACTGAAGAAGGTTATGACGCAATTGTTGCATCAATATCCCACCCCAACGTTAAATTGACATGGTTAAAAGCTATTGGTTACATCTCGAATACGACAAAGGAAGATATTGAAAACATATTCATTGATTATTGCAAAAAGTACAAATTGTATACCCCCAAAAGTGTTGATACAACAAGTACATCAAATATTACATCTGTCTTCGATTTCGGCGACGACATCATAGAAGGTACTTGTCGGTTTAAACTTAGAGTTCAATTATACATATCTTTCTAAAGTTCATTATGTGACTTTTGAATTATTTAAAAATACAATATACCTGTATAATTCATATTTTTTTTTATTTTATATTCTGTAGACATTAATACATCCAATTTTGAAGAAGATAGTTGTTTAAAATGTGAGCTTCAGCTTTATTTGCACGATAAGGATTCATCTTTAACTTGCCTCAAAAAATATCCTACAATTCTACAGGGCTTCCTACGGTCAAACACTCCCTTAACATCTTCAGGACCAGTTGAAAGACTATTTTCGTTCGCCGGTATTATTTTAACACCTAGGCGCCAATGTTTAACGGATGACAATTTTGAAAAAATGGTGTTATTTAAAGCAAATAATAAATTTTTTTAAATTGGTTCCATGTCTTAATTATTTTTCAATCAGGTATGTGATTTCATTTCGCTCATTATTGAAATTTCAATTCGGACGTGTTCGTAACATTTTTAAACTGAAAATTATTAGATGGTAAAGACTGGCTTATCTTAATAAACTTAATCGATTAGAAAGACTTTGGCTTTACAAATCACTATTAAAATTTCCAATTTTAACGAAATCAAAAACGACCGTTTCATCACATACCAGAATATTATTATTTAAGCACGCCTTATTTAGTCCAATAAATGAGGTTGTTGTTATAATTGTGAAGTTCAAACAGAACTTCAATGTTCGTTTCAAATGTTATTTTTGTTACATTACTTGTTGCGTTCTGTTTTATTTTTATATATAACACCTTGTTTAATTATATAAATAGGATACTTGTTATGTTTGAAATTTTTTTATAATATGTAATTGATAATTTTTGTATTTAAATACTTTTTTGACAATAAATACTTAAAAAAGTAATGATTACTTGTTTTTTTTAAATTACTTAATGAAAAAATTTTTTTTCCAATTAAATGTAATTGTAATTGGATTTTTTTCCAATTACAATTACATGTAATTGTAATTGGAATTTTTTCAATTACAATTACATGTAATTGTAATTTAAGAAAACTTCAATTACAATTACATGTAATTGTAATTGATTTTTACTTCTTTTTCAATTACAAAAAAAATGTAATTGTAATTGAAAAAATTCAATTACAATTACATGTAATTGTGTAATTATAGGTGTAATTAAATACAAAATGTAATTGAGACCCCCCAGGTCTGCATATTAGACAAAAATAAGTTTCGCGATTAAATTTTGACCCGGTAGAGAGCGCTGAGATCAAGTTCTATATTTTAAAAATATTTTTGAATATCATTTAATTACACTGGTCTACAAATTTGGAAAAAAATTGACTGCAGAAACGAAGCATGCTTTTTAACTAATCTGAGTGCGCTGCTTTCGAATCTGGCATGCATGCTAACATTACCTTGGTTTTGCAGTCAGAAACTTGGACAAACCGTGGACAACGACAATGTTTTGCTTTTTCTTCATCCGCATTAAGATTTTTTCCACAAAACCTAGGTGCAGTGAGCGACGAACAAGGGGAGCGTGCTTACCAAGATTTAATGAAAATTTAGAGAAATTATCAAGGATTTTTGGACAAAAGCATGCTGGGAGACTATTGCTGGTCTCTAATACGTGAAACCGAACCGAACCGAACCAACAAAACATAAACTATGTTCAAAT
The DNA here is from genome assembly GCA_963931875.1 of Pollenia griseotomentosa. Taxonomy (NCBI): domain Eukaryota; kingdom Metazoa; phylum Arthropoda; class Insecta; order Diptera; family Polleniidae; genus Pollenia; species Pollenia griseotomentosa. Next base: position 50,864,511 of record OZ007560.1, on the reverse strand, counting down.
AACGTCATTCCCTTTTGAAAATTCATTGATTTTCAAATAAACTGGTGATTTTTAATGTAAGAAACGAATAAAAACATTTTTTTGTATCTCAAAAACGTGATGGAGAAAAACCAATTACAGATTCGAATTCAGCCCACCAAATATTCCTAGGAAAGAAATTTGGTTGCTCCAGTCCAAAACCATGTTGTCTAGTGTTATTATTAATTTATATATGAGTAGGTTAGTTGTAAATCTCGTTCGTTACAAAATAAAGATGACAAATGATTCTTACAGTTCTTTTGATGTTTTGTGAGAAGAAAATCAGTATATTTCTACTCATAAAGCGCCAAAAGAACTGTGATAATCAATTGTCATGTCGTATTTTAATTTTGTAACGAACGAGTTTTGCAACTCACCTACTCATATATAAAATCGCTTGTGTGTTTGTTAGTAACGCATTATCTCACGGACTATAAAATCTGTCGAGCTTAAATTTGAGGTCAATTTACTTACGTAAGGATTTGTTTGGGTTCAGACCCAATAAGTGACCACTAAATGACCAGTACGTGACCTGTACTCTGCGTAAAAGGTTACATAGACAGACAACCAGACAGTCGGACTGACGGGTAAATTAAGTAAGTGATTCTGAGACTATTGGTATACTAAAAGCATAATACCCTCTCAACTTTAATAGTGTGGTTATAACAAAATATTTGAGGGTAAAACAAAGTTTGTCGACTTCAGCTTGTTTTATAATAAATTCGTTAAAATAATACGCATACGTTCAATAAAAAAACATATATATTTACTTTTTTCAATTGGGTTTTTAAGCATTTCTAATTTCTAAGAAGAGAACATAGTGTCCAAAGGGTTAAGCAGGCTCGAAATTCCATTAGGACACCCTAATCATACTTATATTATAGATGTGAAAGTTTGTATATTTGTAAGTTTGTGGCTCCATCACGAGAAGACCGTTTAATGGATTTGGATGAAATTTTGTAGACGGATTGCATATGGCGGAAATCCAAATATAGGGTACTTTTTATGAGGAAAATCGGTTCTTTGGTACTTTTTCTCTTTTTGATACAGATGGTATGCCGATTGAATATGGTCAGGTTTAAAATATGGGGCTCTTCTTAAGGTGTACAATTTTAACTTTTAAAAGGGTAAACACGGAATAAAATTGGTAATTTTTCTATTTTTAATTAATTTGATTGTACATTAGGGGTGGAATAGTGTTATAAAGAAATCCTTAGCAGCAAGATTTCAATACGCTAGAACCCCCAATATTGTGAAGTTTCCAAAAAAGCGCATGATCCAAAAAATTAGGGGGTGGGATGGAGGTAAATGGCTCTTCATCGGGATCAAATCTATGGGAAAACGATACAAAAGCAAAAAAAAGGTTCACAACTGTCCCTGAGTCAATCCTAAAGGGGTAAAATGTAAGACTGACTCCCCTACATTTTTTATTAACATAATAACCCCCTATCTGTGCTCCTTAAGGGGGCTCCCATACTAAATATTATTTTTTATAAAATTACTCGCTACCGCCTTAACTATCCCCGGAGTGCCACCGGATATATGACGGTCCCTCAATATTTTTGCTACCCGAGCATTTTTTCAAAACTTACCTAGTCTCCCTCTTTAATCATAAGGATGGTCCCCATACAAAAATTTCAAAAATGAAGGAGTTGCACAACATATGTTCGCATAACTCAAAAACGCTTTAGCTTATTAAAAAAACTAAAAAAGCGAAATGCCGCAATAAAATTTCCTTTAAGAAAAGTAAAATATGCGCAGTCGTTTTAGAAACAAAATTTTTTTTGGAAAAAAAAATTATTTTTTTTATTAAAATTTCGAAATTTTTGTTTTTTAAAAATTCATAAAAATAATAAAAATATATAGATGTAGAAAAATACATTATATTTATGTTAATTTTGTATGGTATAAACCCTTTTCTTAAAATCTTGCTCTAATTTTAACGTGAACGTAATCACGGGTAGAAATTAGTACGTTTATAATTCACACAAACATGTACATATATAGTGCACATTAATTTGTTTTAAACGAATACAAAACAACAACTTACTACAACTACGAACCAGCAACATAATCCAGAAAAAGAAGCAAAAAAAAAAAAAAATATTCATAAAGCCAAGTTGAAGGCAAAATTTGAAAATTTAATAATGGATAATACAACAAAATGAAACGGAAAACTTTGACTATTAATAGATGTTAAATACTGCTGTAGAAAAAGTGTTGCTTTTGTTCAAAAATATGTATACTCTTGGATTAATATATATTACCTATATACAGTCAAATCCCGATAATTCGTACCCCGATAGATCGTAATTCCCGATAATTCGTAATAAACTGTCGGTCCCTTGAAAAAATCTCGTTAATTCGTAAAATTTCATACATTTTGGTCCCCTTTCTAATTCGTAATTTTTTTCAAATAAAATCTTCTTTACCTCTTATAAATCGTAAATTGTAATTGTTTGCTAACTACCACTTATAATTCGTAATAAAAACACCAGAAACATGGAAAGAATGATTTGTTGTTTACCGCTACTTTTTTGCGTGGGTTTTTGCTTGTGTGTGTGTTTTGTTTTCTTAAGATCAGTTTGTTACATGAATAATTTTTATGTATAATTTTTATACATATATATTTTTTTATATATTTATATATTTTTATATATTTTATTTTTAACAATTGTCTTTTATGTTTTTTTTATCGTTTTAGTAAATAAATTGAAAAACCCCGTTAATTCGTATTTATTTTATTTTAACCCCGTTAAATCGAAACCCCGCTAAATCGAAAACCCCTATAATGAAACTTAATTCTAACTTAAACTAAGATTCGAGTTTATGTCCTTAACTGCGTTTAGCAGTTGTGAAATAACTGAGTTTGATAGATAATGCTAATATTAATTTTATGTGTAATTTCATCATGTAACTTTAGTTTTGCTTATTTGACAAAATATTAGCTAATTTGGAATTTTTTTTATTCAGCAAAACTTAGCCTTTTTTTTAACATATATACCCGCAGGCAGTCCTAGGGACCGAACGCTTGAGCCCCTCTTTCATAGTTTTTTAAAACAAAACTTTAACATATACGTTTTTTGAATAAAACTTGAAGATATAATAAAACAACTAAACTGTGCATTAAATTCGAAAATTTGTTTTTGTTTTAAATGTAATTTTCTATGCGAACGTTGACGTTTGAAATCGTTAAACAGGCAGTCAATCTGTTATAATACAGCCAACAAAATCGTTGATTATTTTTCGTAGATACTACAAAACCGAAACTAAAAAATTGCGGTTGCCTTAGTTTTTAGCCTTAAAAAAACCGTCTTACATGAGAATGCAACTGAATATACCAAGACGAACGCCTCATACAAGCTCGTGGAATGTACTAAAATGAATCTTGTAAAAATCTGTCAGCTAACAGAAATCTCAACTTTCCAACGTTTCTGAAGACGAAATATGAATAAAAAAATCTGTGTATGAAAGGTTAATCAAATATGATAATAACTTTGATTTTTTTTTTTTTCATTTATTTTATAAGAAAATTGTCAATAGAATAATTGCAAAATATTTTCTTACTCCTGGTGATGTGCTCAAGAAAAAAGTTATTTTTAAGAAGTTAGTAAAATTTACATTTTTAATTTCATTGGAGATTAGAAACGCACAAAATTTTAAAGGTAGGTTAGGTTCTTTCTCTGCTGGGAACACAAAAAATCTTTTGCGTTATCTTGCGCTCTTCTTTTAAATTAAATTTTTTCAAGAATGATTTTGAAAATTTTATATAACTGCATTTTCCAAAAGTGGAAGGAAGAACCGACGTCGGACGCCATCATTGGTTTTGTTTCGTAAAAAAATAGGCTCACAAATGCTAACATCTGATGCTTTTCAGAGTTTAAAGGCAACTCTTCGTGCGGTGTTTCAAAATTTTGGATAATTTTTGGAAAAAAAGCTACCTGGCTTGAAAATAATGTAACATTTTCAAATGCTGTACCAATGCGGGCAGGACCAATCCAGGTACACCTAACAAATAATTTAAGAATTGCCATCATTAAGTGCAAAACAGAAAAGTGCATCATATTTTTAAATCCGGGAGTAAAGACGGGTTACCCAAAGCAACTGCAACAAAGCTATACCAATCTGGAAAGCGAAACCCTGCAGCTGTTGCCAAGGCACTGGCATCTGCTACTGCAAAAAGGGGTACAACATTGTTTGAAATCAAGCATAAAATCACCGTTACACTTTATTATGTTGTAACTGAAGTTTCACCTGAAGTATCAGTTCCAGTTATTTATAAATCATACTGCAGCTCTGACGATAGCATGTTCAGTATATCAGTGGTACCAATCTCAATGTGCTACGTAAATGATAATGCTGATAATCTGTAAGTAATTTGAAAAAACCCATCTCCTTCTTTCACACGATACTGTCGCCACATTAAGTTCGTTTTTGCCAAAGAAACAGTCAGTGTAAACAAAGTATAAGCAAATATCTTAACTTACTCATACCACTATAGTTGAAGATGGCAAGCAATTTCAGTTTACACTAAATAAACACAAATAAATTCAAAAACTTTAAGTAAAACACATTAGTTTTTAACAAGCTTTGGGTGTAAATTTACATCAAATGGGGTTTATCTAATGAAGGGAAGAATTAAAATTCTCAAATGATTATTATTTTTTGCATGATAAATAAATTCATTTAGAGTTGACAAAAAATCAACCAAATGTAGTGGGGAATGTAAGAAAATATAAACTCACTGTTTATTGTTGTTGTTTTTGTTTAAGCTTTGATATTTTTACAAGTTTAACTGGTGTTTATAATTCTTAATAACTTAACAGTTTTATTTGTATAATATCTTTAGTTTTTCTAAAATCTTAAGATGAAGTTTCCTGATGATCTGGCCTAAGCAACCAGTGAAATGCTCATAGGAACAGCTTACCCCATCCATAGATGGGGGTAATGCACTTATTTTACAGTTTCAACTCCCACTTAGTGATAGTGCAAAAATATTGCAATCACTTTGTTAATGTTGAGTGATGAATTGAAAATTTGCAGCCTCACTAAACATGAGTGAGTGATAGTGATGTTTAAAAATTTTGCACTCAAAAAAAAAAAAAATAGTTTGATTTATTTGATTTATTTGATTTATTGCAACTTTTTTTTCTTTACTCATTTGAGTGCAACTAAAATTATTGCACTTAGTTTAAAATCAAAAACTTGTTTTTTCATAATTAAAGCCAACAATTATAACGTTATTGACAAAATTTCATTTTGTATAATGTTCTTTGCTTATGCATATCCTCCAAAAAAAAATCCAAAACAATGCATTAATAGTGGCTTAAAACTCATTACAGAGTGGTTAAAAATTAATTATTTAAATCTTTATCCGAATATGACTAAAGCCATGTACTTTTCTAGCAATATAGTTCTGCCTAATATACATACATATAATTGATATAAATATTCAGTTTGTATCTCATCACAAGACTTTGGGTTGGATTTTTCCTATCAGAGCGATTTTATAATATCGAGAATATCTTTTACTTAAAAAAAAACTGTTTTGCGTGGGCTGATACCTTCCAGTACAGAAAGGAAGAAGGGTTACATTGTCTTTATGCCTTTACGGGCTGGAGGTTTTTTCGGAAATTTCCCAACATAATTTAACGAAACTTAAACTTTGTTTTAATCGTGTAGTTAGATACATTTGTCGTTTAGGGTATAGATAAAACTTATCTGGTCATGTGGGTTCTGATTTTCAGAGTTTTCATTATTTACGTTTAATGTTTCAATTTTATAAAATAGTAAAGTATGGCAAACCTTTTTATCTTTTTAAAAAGTTTAGTTTTGGTAGATCTTCTAGAACCAATAGTCTTGTTCGTCCAAATCATTCTACATTGTATATGACAAGGTCCTTTCTAGTTAGATTTGCAAGGATATGGAACAACTGCCTTCCAAATAGTGAGAGGAAATTTACTAAATCTATTAAGGAATTTAAGAAGACCGTAAAGCAATATTTGCAATCTTTGTATTAGCTGGTATATATTCAACAAAGAAATGTAAAATAAATAAACATAACGTTTTTATATTAAAGTATATAATTCTATAGATGCACATCGTCGTCTTAATATGCAAACCTGCTTAATCTATTTTTTAGGAAAATGGAGATTTTGATGCCGTATGGAAGAGCATGTAGTTTTTCTTCAATTTGAGTCTTGAAGTGTGTCAAATCAACTACATTTTTGGGTTTATCTCTCAAGCAGCAAATAGGAAAACTAAAAAGTTTTTTGTCTCTTCTGTAAAATTTGTTGAAAGGCATTTAGCAGGTTTGCATTTTAAGCCGACGATATTTGAGATTGACATGTTCATTAAATCTTTTTTAATAGAAGTTAAATTATCAAATTTTAAATAAGCTTTAATAAAAATACATTTCTTGCATTTCTTTCCATGGAACATCGAAATTTTGTTTTATTAAAAAATTATTTCCACATTTGCGGAAGAATGTTAAAGGTTTTAAATCGCATTTTTTTTTTTCAAAAAGTCTGCGAATTTTCTTAAATTCCTAACATAAGATTGCTAAATGGCTTTATTATCTTAAGACAATAGTTTTTTTATTACATTAACTCTTTATGTAAGTATCTATCCATTTTCCAACACAACTATACAATTTTTTTATATTCCCACCAAACAATTTTCGGAGCGCTCCTAAATATGACTCTTAAAATATACCTTTTCTTGAGGGTTTTATGATTACCCTCCTAATTTATGAGCAATTCTGATTGATTTCGGAGCCTGTAGAATTCAGGACTCCTAAAAGACTCATTTTTATGAGCAATTTAGGAGCACATTCATAGAAAACTCTTATTTATGAGGGTTTTCTGAGGGGCAACGGTAGTTTGTTTTCTTATTCTTAATAATTTCAATATTTTGCGTTTGTCTGTCATTATTATGATAATTTTGAGCTGTTCGGTTGTGATTTTGATAAAATCTTTGAGAAATTGTGCAAAAAGTAAGTTTATTTCTGTGTTTTTTAATAAAAAGAGAAAATGTATCCAACAACTGGAGAAAAGAGACGTTCAGCCCAAATAATTAATGAAATAAAAATTCGAAAAGTGAATTCAACGATTCTGCAAAGTGAAACAAATGAAGAAAGTTTAGCTTGTGAACAAGGAAGTGAGGGCGACACTTTTGAAAAAGATTTCATGCATATCGAGGATAACGAATCGGACAGCTCTGAAAGTTCTATAAATTTTGAAGAAAGTGGGAAGAATTTGAAGGATAAATTAGCTGAGTGGTCCGTCGTCTATAACATTCCTAGCAATGCTTCGAATGCTCTCTTGAAAGCTTTAAAACCGGAAATTCCAGATCTGCCGAGTGATTATAGGACATTGAAATGTACACCAAAGGAGGTCAAATGTGTTTCTTTTCAAAGTGGACAATATGAACATTACGGTGTGAAAGACTATCTTACTGACTTCTTTGAAAAAAATATTTTCAAGGAATCATGTTTAGATTTAAATATCAATATAGATGGCCTACCTCTTTTTAAGAGCTCGAAAATGCAACAACAGTATTGCCGCAAAATTTAGTTCTACAAAGAAGTAATACAGGTAAAAATGGTTTTATTTAAAATTTGATTAAGATCCAATTCAGCAAATTCTGGCACAAGCCAATAAAATCGCAAAGGACGTAAAAGTATTAATAAATGAAAACAGAGGTAAGTAAAGCTGAATTCTCATTTCATATCATCACACAAATAGAGTATATTAATGGCTATTTTATTATTTATTTTCAGAATTAAAAGAACGAGCATTGATCTAGGAATTGGAGGAGGAAAATATTCGAATTCACACGCGTCTTTTATCCGAAATAACTTTGCAGCGAAGACTTTTCCAAGAGAGCAAAACATTTACAATTCTACCTAAAAAACCGATGTCAGAAATGGACCAATTCGAGGAAAAAATCAGAAGTTCGTCAGACTTATACAACGAATTGGTAAGTTAAATGCCTTGAAATATTGAAATGAACCTCAGCTTCAGATCCCTCCAAGTTCATTCGCCAAATTTGGCGAACTTTTATGGTTGATAGTCTTGCAGCAAAATTTTCTTGGAGAGGAGCACAAAATAAGATCTCCATAATGTCAATGACGACGACTTCCGCTTTTCGAGGTAAGGGCAGAATAAAACCAAGTTATTTCAATAAATATGTGTATTTAAGATTTTCTCTATTCCAGGTGCATTTATTCGAAAATTCTCTTCCGGGGAGAAGATATTTATAACGGTTTCCAGTAAATGGTTTCAGACTGCAAATGATCGTATTAAATACATAAACATGAAAAAGAAGTAACCTAGTCCATTTATACCTAATAAGTACGAGTATATGCGCTGAACAAATGCTTATTATTCATTTATTTTATTTATTTTTTAACCTTTTCAGTAATGTTTTTTGTGTACTTTATGTGTGAATAGTTGACTAAACATTGTCCTTGTTAATCTTTTCATTAGACAAAACTATCCATTTGAAGCCTTTGTTAAAAGAAAATTAGGTGGTTTTGTTCGTTGAAATTGGTTTAAAATGATTATTATTTTCATGCACAAAACATTTATTAATAAAACTTTTCCCTTAAAGGCTAACAAGCATAAATTTACAAATAAAATGAATACCCTAATTTCAAGAAAAAGAAACACTCCTATATCACTCTTTTTTGGCTCCGAAATCCCTCTTTTATGATTCTTTTAAGAGGTTTTTATGGTTGATTTGTGAGCAAAAAGGCTCACAATTTTCCATACAAATCGTTAAATTTAGGAGTCCTAAAACGCTCATATTCAGTACAAAATTTTTTGACGGGGTACCCGGGTACCTATATACTATAATGCATTAATAGTCCATATTTTTATTAAATAATATTAAGTTTTTAAACTTTTTAAAATCGTATTAATTTATGTTAAAATGTGATTTTTTAACGTTTTATTGCATAAGGGCTAACAATTTAAACTTTTTATACCGGCTAGTATTTTTTAGTATAACAGTTGAAAATTTTTGGTCATACATGATATGTAAATGAGACTTCCTCGTATTATAATACTAACGCTTTGGAAACTAAGCTTATATAATTGTATGATACAGAATTTAGTTTATTGAATTTTTGAGCAGTTAAAACGTGTTTGTGTTATCCCATAAGGGGATTGTATTGCATTGGGTACCGGGGTACCCGGGTGCACATGTTGCGATGGTTAAAGTTTAAGCAAATTTTTTGAGTATTAAAGGAGCAACAAAATAAATCTAGAATCTGAATTCGCTTTCTTTTAAGTTCCAGAAGCTTGTTTAAAAATTTAATTCTTAGTACATTTTTTTCATATAAATATACTTAGGTGGGTACCATGGTACCCGGGTATTTACACAAGGGTTAATGTGTTTATTTCTTCATAGTGGAATATAAATTAAAATGTATTAACCCAACACACACATTACAAACACTGAATTACATATTGAATAATCTTTACCTTTTTTCTTTTATGCGAAGCGCTGACTTAAAAACGGTTGTTTCCTTTAAGTGTAATAAGTATTTCAGTGTCGCCAAAAATAAATATATTATACCAAAACAGACAAAAAGTAATCATGTTTTATGTGTTTAACGAAAAATTTAAATTTTTAAAGCAAAAATCGGCAAAACAGCACATTGAAAATTCAGAGACATAATTATGCCTGTTGACAGAATAAGTCCTCGTATTTAATTACAAGAAATCTTTGAACAGCTTCTTTTCTTCGCTAGCTTTTTCATATAAAAATTATTGGAAACACGGGTGCCCCACACTCAAAATATTTTGTAGGTATAATCAACGTAAAATTAAATATAAAAGAAATAAAAATTGATTTGAAACCCGGTAAACTAATTTTTCTTTTAAATCTGTCTAAAAATTAGTTTATTTTTAAATGTTGAAAAATAACTCACAAATGAACTTTAAAATTACTAATTTGAACCTGTGTTTCTCAATTTTAACTATCAAAAAAATAAAGAATTTATAAAAAAGTTCTTTGTGAAAATATTATTTAAATATCTTCATTTAAATGAAATTTGTTTGCCTTAAGTTAATTTTGGACCCTCCAGCTAAACATTTTGCCATGACATAGTAGCTACCGTAAAAGTCATTGTCACCAATGTAAATAATAAAATGTATAAGGAAGTTATGGCACTATCGGGTGTAGTATTTGTATGGGAGCTATGGTAAAAAATTCCGATTCCTAACAAATTTGGTAAGATGAATTTGATTGCAATAAAATAAGTTTGGACCAAATTTATTCTAAATACCAACAAAATAAGATGATTTATGGGTATAAATATGCTATTAAAAAAGGAGTTTGTGGGGTGGCGAATTAGAACTTATGTACCAATAAAATAAAGTGATTCTGAGTCGATCGGTTTAATTAAAGGTGGGTCTCGGATGAATATTTTAAGGTGCTACAAACATCAGCACAAATGCCCAATACCCTCTCCACTATTGTGGTGTGGGTATAATGAATAATTCTTGTCAGTTTGTTTTTTTTATCGGACATTGGGGTGGATTTGCAATGCAAATTTATTAAAAAGGTTAGCTAAATTGAAAAAATATATGTATAACTAGCTTAACCCGGTGCGCTTCGCTACAATGCTTAAACCACCTCTTCAGTTGAGAGATATATATGCATCCTATGGAAGGTTTTCCCCCCTGCGCCTTCCCGCTTTATTTTTATTTTCAAAAGTGTAGTATACCATAGGAGTGACCTACTAAGTTTGATCATTCTTACTATAACAGTTCTTAAGATATGTGATATTAAACATTAGCGTCCTATGGGGGGTAACATTTCCCCGCTGCTATTTTATTTCAATTTTGGGGTTCAGAAGATCATACTACAAAAAGTTTAATAAAAAGAGTGCAGCGGCTCTAAATTATATTTCTATCTATGAGGGGCACTGCTCCTCCTCTGTCCATTTCTATATTGAAATTTAAAGTTTGCCATAATAGTAGCTTTAACCACGTTTGAAGACTCTCCCTTTAATAGTTCTTGAGTTGAGAGATATTTAATATATGCATCCTATGGAAGGTATTTCCCCCCTGCGCCTTCCCGCTTTATTTTTATTTTCAAAAGTGTAGTATACCATAAGTGTGACTTCTACAAAGTTTGAACATTCTAACTTTAATAGTTTTTAAGATATCCGATATTAAACATTGGCGTCCTATGGTGGGTACCACTTCCCCCGCTGCTATTTTATTTCAATTTTTAGGCTCTGAAGATCCTACTACCAAAAGTTCAACAAAATGCGTGCAGCGGCTCTTAATTATATTTCTATCTATGAGGGGTACTGCTCCTCCCCCGTCTACCCCGCCCATTTGTATATTGAAATTTATAGTTTACTATAATAATAGCTTTAACCACTTTTGAAGACTCTCCCTTTAATAATTCTTCAGTTGAGCGATATTTAATATATGCATCCTATGGGAGGTATTTCCCCCCCTGCGCCTACCCGCTTTATTGTTATTTTCAAAAGTGTTGTATACCATAAGAGTGACTTCTAGAAAGTTTGAACATTCTCACTATTACAGTTCTTTAGATATGCGATGTTAAACATTGGCGTCCTATGGGGGATTCCACTTCCCCCGCTGCTATTTTATTTTAATTTTGGGGCTCAGAAGATCTTACTACCAAAAGTTCTGCATAATGCGTGCAGCGGATCTTAATATATGCGATAATTAATATTGGCATCCTATGGGGGATACCAATTCCCCTGCCCCTATCGAAAAAATAAGTAGCCTATTTTATTTTTAGGGCTCACGTGATGTATCTGTAAAAATTTCAGGAAAATCGGTTCAGTAGTTTAGGAGTCTATAAGCCAACAAACAAACAAACAAACAAACACACATACAAACATTTTTCATTTTTATATATATAGATTTTTTAAAAACGAAAACAACTTAATATTTTAAATGAACGAAAATTCATTCGGCTTTGGTAATTTTTTTTTTTAAACAACGTGCCTAAAAAGTTAACAAGTAATTTTCTTACTAAACTGACTTTATTGTGGTTTAATTTTAACTAAACGGAAAACTTTTAAAACAAACAACAAACAGTAAATGTAAATCCTTTTTGTGTGCAATTATGCCTATATAAATGAGTTTCATAAGTGGTAAAAAATGTAAATATACAGCATTAGCATTAGTTTTCAGCTATATGATTATACATACTAGGGTAAAAACGTTCTTTCCTTACCTAATTAATCTTCTATTATTATGACCTGCTAACTTGTGAAGAACTCAACAAAAAATTTTGATTTAAAGGCAGGGAATAAGTTATGGACCCCAATATAGACAATGTTCTTAACAAATTTGGCCATAGGTCTTGAATTTAAAATTCTAAATTATAATTTAGCATAGAATCAAACATTCTAACCCATTTTTAAACGCCTCTTCTTTGGCTTTTAATATTCCACAAACAGAAATTATCTAATTTTAAGCCACATCCCCTTCAAATTTGTCTTCTATTTACACTCTATTAAACGCAGGTGCTTTAATTTAAACATTTTGTTTTTGCATAAATTAAACTAATTAAATATGTACTTGTGTAGCTGTGTTTACGCAGGGTTGTGTGCTTTGCGTATTTGAGTCCGGACATCAATATTTTGCTAAATTAGATGACTTGAAAAAACAATACAATAATTATGGATGTCTTTTGATCAATGAAATTGTGAATGCAAATGATTGATGGCCGTGTGTATGTCTGAATAGAATATTCAAAATTTGACTAATGTTTTCCGTATTTGCATATTGTACCAAAATGTTTATTTAATGTGTTATGAGAATTGAGAATTGTTTGGCAAATAATCATAAAAGTAGAATTAATTTTGTTAACTAAAGTATAGTTCTGCAAAATGATTTAATATCTGTTGCAACTTGGTAAAAAATTTCAAGTCAAATTTAAAAAGTTGAAAAAAAAAGTTGTTAATAACACGAATTTTAATAAGATTTCTGTATGACGTGCTTAATTCCCAATTTCTTATTTTTGATAAATACACTGAAATTTATTGTTGAGGGAAAGCTAGCTTCTATGCGCATTTCACTGGTTGCTTAGGCCAGATCATCAGGAAACCTTTTCCAAAGATTTTAGAAAAGCTAAAAATATTATATAAATAGAACCTTAAAGCGAAAAAGAGTTTTTTAAATTTTGTATTAAAAAGGAAATTTTTTTGTTATTTTGGTTTATTTTATTAATTGAGAAAAACGATTTTTTTACCTATCTTTTTTAAAAAATAGATATTTATTGATAGGGTGAGATACAAATTATTAATTAAGTCCTAACGAGTCGGATGGTTTTTAAACCATGTATTATGTATGAATTATGCAAACCAACAAAGTTATAGGGACTAGTTCTGGCTGTCATGATCGAATACTTTTTCGCGTTCAATTTAGTTTTTCGGCGTTGTAAAGCATTTATTTACGTTTTCACAACTCTGAAAAAAATTTCGATTCTTTCAGTATTGACTGAAGAATAAGAAATTAAATGACTTTCGAATCCAGAAAGTAATCTGTCACGACTGCCAGAATGTGCCCCCTGAAATGATCAGTTAATATGCATAAGCTTGCTTAAGCTTCTGTCAAATGCATTGAGGAAAACAAAAACAATATCAAAAAACATTTGATTCCGTACGGAAAGTGCGATATGTTTCGAAATTTGCTTAAGCAAATGACAGATTCATAAAACTTTACAAAAAGTTTCCTTAAGTTCAATATGGTTAGACACACACGTATTCGCACAATTGCTTAAGCCAACTTAAGCATATTATAGTTGGGCCTTTATATTTAAGGAATTTTTTCAAAACTTGACAATTCAAACAATTGAATTCAAAACTCAGCGAAAATAAAATTGGGCCAAAATAAAAATAATGATTTCGTCAAAAGAAGATTATTCCAGCTCAAAATGACATTCCTAAAAACAACTTTCTCAAATTGTGCAAAACACAAAAAGTAGAAATGTCAAGTTTAAGCATTTCTTACGTTTTTCGTTCATTGAGACACATTCGCATTTGTTGGTCACTCAAACCAATTTTCAACTATTGGTTTGGGGCTTAAGATTGTTAAGTTTTTCAAAATTGTGAAGGAGCCATAATTAGCACACTACACAAAAGTAACTTAGGCCAGCTCACAGCCACTGTTGATATTTCATCACAACATATAAAAAAACAAAACAAAACTATTTTTTAAAAAAATTTTAACCATATTATGTTTAATTTAACCAATTCATTGTCACCGACAACTATATTACGGCTAAATTAGTTTCTTTAAAAATAGTTTTGTTGGTTGTGACCATAATTAAACCTGTTTTTGCTCTGCGTGTATGCAGATCTTTTTTTGTATTTAACTTATTTAGTAATAATTGACCTTATGAAATGTTTAAAAATGACATAATGTCAATTTGCAAAGTGTCATAATTCCCACGGACATTTCAAAAGTGTCACAGTGTCCATGGACACTTTTCATGATCTACATTCTACTATCCATGGAAACTTTTCATTATCTACATTCTACTATGACATAAATATTTTTTTTAATTCAAAATTTTGAAAATAAACAAGTAAGAGTGGCTATGCCGAATCTTATATACCCTTCACCATGGCTTGGAAAGAAAGGAAGTTTATATAGATACATATATATCTTAATATATGTATATATACATTTAAGCAAAAGTCCTAGCGTCAAAATGAGTCAAATAAAAAAAAAATAAAAAAACGCTTGTAGTCCGGACTCTTACCTCCATTTCTATACCCAATTGTACACAGTCCGGCTCCGACCTTGCGAACTACAGCAATTTCTGTGACTCAAGGTAAGATATTGGGTTCAAAAATAAATCCTGAAATTTTCGACGATTAAAACAGTTTCGGCCAAAACAGTTCTAGCACGTCAGGTTATCAATTAATTTGCTTTTATTGCCATTTTTTTATGGGCGACATAAATTGACTAGCACGTTAGATTTAACATTAGTTAATAGCCGCAACATTAAATAAATAGTTTAAATACCTGAAAATTGCAACTTAATTTAGAAAATGTAAGTATGAGCTGAATGGTAAAAAACTAGTACGCAGTTATATTTTATGTGTAAAACTAGCTATATGTTACCTGTTAATTTATTGCCGGTGTGTCATTTTTTTGAAAGTGTGAAAGCAAAAAACATAATAACCATGTTTTAAAGTAATGCTAATAAAAGATTAAATTTGTGTTTAAAAAGGGTTTTTTATGTTTTAAAGAAGTGGTAATAATTTTTTAAAAACTTCTGTCAAGAGCATACAAATGAATGCATTGAGAAAGAAATACAAATGGTGGAAACACTGCAAGGAGATTCTTTTCCGATCCAGAAACTGCAGCGTCTATTATAGGAGTACATTATAAATGAGCAAGACGATTACAAATCATATTACAAGTTATAGCATGTAGCGGAAAGATAAATGCAAAAAAATTTTGTCAGTATGCAAAAATTTTAATATCCGCTGTCGTGTCTTAATCTCTAATCAAAGGAAACATTTAACCATTTGGTACATTTTTTCATTACCAAACGCTCATTGTATAAAAAAAGTATTTTGTCTAAATTAAATTGCAAAGCTATATTCCAAGGACGTATTTTCAACGATAAATTAACCTCCTCACTTTTTAAGAATCAAATATTTAGTCAATATCAACAGAACTTGTGTTTCATAATTTATTTGAAATATTTTTCCTCTTATTTACGTGGTACAACTATCATGCATTACACACACATACGGACAGACAGGTCGGCCAGATGCTCTTAAAAGTTCACAAGAATCCTAAGTATACATAGATTATTTACAGGCTTTTCGATATAAATTTCAAATTGTTTAATGTACTACCAAACAAATATAGAATGAGACAATTCTGATATGGTTTGCTTTTACATGAGGTTTATTTTTTATCAAATCTTGTGTTAGTATTATTGTTGTCAAACCATTGTGACTTATATGGGATCTTTACAGCTTTTAAAAAATTTCATGGTGAAATTAAGACTTACTTATTAAATTTAATAAAGGTTTAAAGAACAAATTTACTATGAAAATTATCATCATCATTTAAACTTTAAATTTTAAAGTCATAACCAACGTTAATTAAATATGGGACTTGTAGTTAATCTAATGTTCTGTTTTTATAACACAAGTGACTGAACGTGTAGGAAAATTTATATGAAAACACTAAAAAAACTGAGTGCTTATCATATAAATTTTACTACACGTTCAATCACTTGTGTTGTAAAAACAGCACATAAGAAAAATTTGGTATGATATGACTTATATTTATATTATTAAAAATGTATTTGGTAAACTTTTTTTAATATATGCCCAGTAAAAAAAATAATAACAACTGTGATCAAAAAAGGACAAATTTTCTGTGATAATTTTTTAAATTTACATACATTTATTTTAATATTTTAAGTTTTGTGTTGTGTTGTCCACCTATACAAAATACTGTGATATAATTTATAAATGATGTAAACTGACGAAAAAGATTATTATTTTAATAAAAACTCAATCCCTGAAGAAGTTGGAAAGAATACCAACGAAACGTCGGATTTTATTGAGAATGAAATAAATAATCTTTTATTTACATTAAATTAATGACCTTGAAAGCCTGCATATAGGAAACTATATAAACTATTGAGAGTAATCAAAAAAGGTCGATCAACACTTATAATTATAAAAAATTTGGGTTTTTTGAAGCACTTAAGAGAAAAAGCGCATAATCGAGCTCTTCAAGAAGAGAACTTTTATACAGCAGTAAATGATATATAATAAAATATATAAAACAGCTGCAATTTTAGTGCTGACAACGAAGAAGATTTTAAACCGAAAAAAAAAAAATATATTATGGTTTACGAAAATGATTAAAAAAAGGCATTTAAACAAGTAAAAGAAAAACATTAATGACTATGTTAATATAGTTAGCCCCTAAAAAAGCACTCTAGGAGTGCTTTGTTTGCATGTTAAAAGAAGCGCTTGTTATCAGCAGAAAATAGTCCTCCAAACCGGGAACACCCCATACAAAAATCAGGCATCCCATCAGCAGGTTCGAAGCGATTTGAGGTATAAATTCATACATTAAACCTGCTCGCACATTATTTACTGGGTGGTTAATCCTTTTTGAACAACCCTAACCCTTCTCTATAAAAATAAATTCCAAATATTTCAATATTATTTTACTTAAACGTTTAATAAAAAAATTGTCACACTCAACATGGTTTGAATACCTTTTTAAAAACACAAAGGATTATTATAGTTTTAAATATTAATTTGCATAAAATTCTGTTCTTAAATGAATAAATTAAACACTTTGCGTATGATTAATATTTAATTAGTTTATACGTAACTAACTCTCAGGTTTATATGTACCTTGCTGAATCTTGAATAGCCACCACCTTTGACTCTAGTAAAAAGACGGGAAATTATAAAATATTTCTAAATAAAAAATTAGTTCGATTATGCGAATAGGAGTATCAGTTATTTACATTTACATTTGCATATTTTAATTTTTGCTTAACAAAAATATTGTGAATTCTTAAATAAAATAAAAACGCAAACATTCTGTATATTGGACAGAATTTTTCAAACATGTCTAAGTTAGATAATGGATCAGTTTTGAATACCAAACAACACTAAAATTAATTCCCCTGTACGCATTTTCTAAGCAGCATGATTATATAATGAAGCTATATCTGTGGTTTTCATGAACAACCGCCTATGTAATTTTTTTTCGATTCTAAGATGTTGATGCTATTATGTAATTATATGGTTCTAAAAAATTCTGAAAAAAGTTGAACCAATTCCGATTTTCAAACGTAATAACCAAGATTAAAAACTCCAATTATTAGCCCATAGTCAGATCTAGAATGGCTTTTTGGCCCTCTTGAAAAATTGGATTTTAAGATATACGCGGTTGCCTAACTAGTTTTAAGAGAACATTTTTATGAGAAATAGACGAAACAATTGATCATTTTGGGCCATTTCAACTACAAAACTACTCTATCATTTAAAAAAATTGTGCGGCCGAGTTAAGTATTTCCGCTTATCAAATTTTCGATCAAAGAAACACATATAAGGCCCCTATTACGGTTCACAACTCAATTCAGTTAAGTTGTAAATAAAACAACTGAATGTGTTGACTTGTAATTTTTTGATGTTTTTGTTCGCCGCAATATAGCAAAGTTGTAAACCATAATACAAAAATTAAAAAATTACAACTCGACTGAGTTGAGTTGTGGATCGTAATAGGGGCCTAAATGTTTTTAATGGATGCAGATAAAAGCAAGAAGGTAAACCTCAATTACGAAAGCAAATTTATTTTGCAGCTATAGCAAATAATGATCCGATAGTCCTTGAAAGAAATTAAATATCAGATATTTTATTTAAATACAGGAAGATAGACGATTTCTCTATCCAAGAAATATTGGAAAATCCGTTTATTGATTTTAAGTAATACTTAAATAAATATTTTAAAGTGTTTGTTATTAGGGGTAAATTTTTAAGGACAAAATTGTCAATTTGAAATGAAAGTAAGCATTTATTGTTTACCACTTTACGTCGTCTTGTCAAGCTAGTATCCGTTATACGTTAACGAAATATTTCCTTATTTGTGTGTTCCCCTTTTTTTGTCTATCCGCTGGTACAAACAAGAGCAAAATTACAGCAGCATTTACACTTGGTAGACAATGTATTAACCAGGGCTGTGGAGTCGTTAAAAATAGTTCTAACTCCGACCCAGATCGATTCCTACTTTACATTGATGCTAAATGTGTATGATACTAGTCCTTATTTGACTTTATGCTATGATCACTCTTGTGGGTTTAAACGCGTTTAAGCCCTTCGCAAGGTGATTAAGCTCTAATAACAACAAAATGGAGATGATTAACCAAATATTAAAGTGATTTTTTAATCTCATTAAATTGACACGATCACAACTAAATTATTTCATTAATCACACAGAATACTCTGAACATACCTAAAACTAAGTATGATATAGCACGACGATTTCTTCTTAATATTTTTATTTTGTCATTAAATAATTAATAAACTTTACAATGTTATCATTAATATGTTTAAAATAATCTTCTGATAACTTTATTAAAGTCTTTTAATCAATTTTAAATACTTAAAATAAATAAAAAATTTTGGTGTGTTTTTTTCTTAATCAACTGTCATCTTAATCATCTCAAATGTAATGTGAACGGCTTTAATTAACCTATTTTACATTTTGCTTAAACGCGTTTAAAAACCGAAATGTGAACATAGCATTAAGCACTTTTTAATGCAGTACCTTGCAAATGGTTGAATAAAGCAAGAATATTATTCTGTAAAAATTTCAAATTTCAAATTTAATACTGCATCGCCAATTTCGAAGAATTTTTTTTTTTGAAAAACATAAGATAATTTTTTATGCCGAAAATTTCAGGTGCGGGAGTCGCGATTTTGTGAGTACTTCGACACCGACTCCGGTACAAAAACGTCAACTCCGACCCCACAGCCCTGGTATTAACTAATACGAAAATCGTTTATTTTCCTAAACATTTTAGGAAATATTTTTTTTACAAACACTAGTTACATTCTATTAAATGGTACAATAATGTTTAAGTTAAATTTTTCTCGTAATACAAAAATAACACAAATTGCAAATGCTTTTGTGTTCATAATTTTAGGTTTATAACTTAACAAGTGTATAACCAAGTATGTACAAATTCATGAGTTCATACGTGAATTTCATTCATTTTTTATGATATTTTTTGTTATACTTTTGTGTTGGCGAGACGCCATTTGTTATAAATATTAGAATTTTTATGATCTTTGTTTTTTATTTGAAAATTGTCCTATTTTTTACACTGTTATATATCTTTTTATTAGCGAAAATTTTGTGAATAGTATAAAAGAATATGTAATGATGTAATAAACCAGTCAGAAAGTATAGCCAGGAAAACTCAATAATATGATACCCTACAGAATGTGTTAGTAGTAAAAGAAATATTTTTTAGGAATTTTTATAAGGTTCGTACGTTTTAAAGAGACTTTCGAGGGGACTTTGTACATATGCGACTTATGATAAATGTTAAGCCTACTGTCGTAAATGTTGGCCATAACATGCTAACTTTTAAAAAACTACATTTTGCCAATTTTGGTTTTGGTACCAACATTAATTAGGAATATATGACAGCGGAAGAATTATTGGGAACTATGGCTTAATAAAGATGAAAATTTTTTCAAAAATCTTTCAAGGACTAAATATGATTCAAATATAGGGTGTTTTAAAGCTGCATGAGAACTTTCGATATCAATCACTATGGTTTGACAGCTGAGAATGTTAAACTGTATTGATATTTCTCTTCATTAAGATTTGGCAAGTCATCATGAATCGTTTACAGCCGAACAACGCTTTCAACTTGTCGAAATTTACTTTGAAACAAATAAATCTGTTCCCTAAGTTATTGGAGCACTTCGTTCATTTTACGAAGCTTATTTCCGGTTAAATGGCTACGTTTAAGCCGTAAACCGATCACCATTACATCCATTGAAATTAACTTTTAGGCGCGGTTTATTCGCTCTTTCGAAATGAGCAAGGAGCTGCCGTTAAGGTGAATGTCGAGCGCAACCGAGCCATGCTGAATAAAGTTTTGTTTCCAAAAATTTGTCAGCGAAACATCAACGTCATTTGGTTCCAACAGTTCCAGTTAGAATGGTCAATTATTCGCCTTTCAACCTTGTTCGAATAATTTAAATAATTGGTTTTGTTCGTTCGATCAAACGATTAAAACTAAAAAATTATTCGTTTAATGTATGAGAATAACGAATAAAAAAATTATTTTTACACAAAAATTACTTTGGAAAATCTTCCATTCCATCCGCTATGACTTCTGCTTTTTTTTGATGCTTAAAATATTTCATCTTAACTCCATATCGTTGTATTACTTAAAGGCATCGTAAAACCCTTAATTTCTTAATAATCCGATATTACTCTGGATTTTCGAAAGGCTTTGGCAGTCCTACCAAACTTCTGTCTACAATTTCTTCTAAAGAATAGCCGCTGTCTCTCTTAATGTATTCTTCCATTGGACCATGTTCGGCATTTCTTGATGTCGTTGGATTATCTTCCACTACATCGTTTTCAATGGTAATACTGTGAAACTTACGCAAATGGTAAAGATATACACATATAATTAAAAAAAAATTTAATACAATAACAATATTTTCTACTTTCAAGATATCTATATATATAAAAATCAAACGCTGTGACTTAGTCTCGCTAAAAATTGAGAACTACTTGACCGATTTGTATGATTTTTTTTTTTTGTTTTGTTCGAAAAGCCCAAAAAAAATGGTTAAAAAATCGAAAAAATTGAAAATTGTGTTTTGTATGCAACTTTTACATTGCACAATTAATTGCTGTGGATTAGTCTACTACTGAACCGCTTTTCCTAAAATTTTTACATTTACATCACGTGAGCCCTAAAAATAAAATAGGTTACTTATTTTTTCGATAGAGGCAGGGGAAGTAGTACCTTTCATAGGACGCAATATTAAGTTTAGCTTATCTTAAGAACCGCTGCACCCATTTTCTTGAAATTTTTGCAGTAAACCACAAAATTTAAATAAAGGATCGGCAGGGGAAGTGTTACACCCATAGGATGCCAGTGTTAAATATTGCATATATAAAGAACTGTTGTATTGATAATGTTCTAAATGAAATGAAGAGCTATTAGAGCTGGAGTCTCAAACGTGGCTAAAACCAATATTATGGTAAATTATAAGTTATTAAATAAAATAGAACAAAAATATTTATTACCGAATATCTGAAGATAAAAGTCTTCAAGCTTTGTAGGATCCACTCTTATGGTAAATTACACCTTTCAAGATAAGAAGTAAGGGTGTAGGTGCAGGGGAAGCAATAAATAATATATAAATGAAAAAGCGTATGGTTGTTTGTTCCATAAAGACTACTTAACTACTGAAATTTTCATAGTAATTTTCTGATAACCGACACATAGGCCATAAATATTTTTAAATTTTTAGGCGGGCGTATCACCTTCCATACATTGACATAAAAGATTTCAACATATTTGGAATACTATTAAAGTGAAAGTATTCCAATTTTGTACTGTAAAAGCAATAAAATTTAGTACAAGATGCTTGTTATCAATACACGATATTTGCTTTAAAAAAATTGTAATTGTTTTATTTCGATTGGTGTAGCATAGCGCACCGGGTTAAGCTAGTGATTTATATAAATCATTCTTTATTTTTAATCTTTTTGTTTATTTCTAAATTTTTCACTCGAAATTGAAAAATCTCCTTTCTTGAAAATTTTTTAACGTTTGATTTTAAAATAAAACAGCTGTTACGATTTAGAAGCGGAGCTGCAAAACTGGTTTGTTGCAAATACGAGATGGCAAATGATTCTTACAGTGCGTTTGGCGCTTTATTAGACGAAATATGCTAAAATCACAGAAGAGGACATGCATTAATACAATTAGTATATTTCATCTCATAAAGCGCCAAAAGAACTATTAGAATCAATTGTCATCTCATATTTTTAATTTTGTAACGAACAAGTTTTGCAACACACCTACTCAATAGTTTGTTTAGATTTGCTTAATAAGAACATAAAATACATTTTTGAAATACAAAGAGTACTCAACACGGGTTTTGTTAACAAAACATTGAGATTAATTACAACCAAGGCTATGACAACAATATTTTTTTTAACTTTTGTACATTTTGTATAAAATCACTAAAAACGTATAAGAATAAATCAAATCCTAAACTTTTATTTAATATATTTTTTAATAAAAAAAATTATTCGATAAATCGACATTAATTAATCGATTTATTCGTTATTCGAAAATCGTCGTTTTAAAATTATTCGAACAAGAGTTTGGTTTTGTTTGATCGATTAATCGAATTATTCTTAATCAGATGACAGCTCTAGTTCCAGTTCAGCAAGCTTTACAATAGATTTATTGCCAATTTGGTGACAACTTTATTTTTCATGCGATTTCACGCCTCTGAATTACTTTTCATGTTGAGTCATTGGCTTATGTCGATTAACCAGCAATTCTTGAAGCATTGGAATCCAATATTCAAGCCACCATTATCATTATATAGCCAGATTCATTGGAAAAAGTAGTTAAAAATTGGACTGATCGAATAGACCATATAACTCGTAGCCGTGGCGGTAATATGCCGGAAATCATATTTAAAAAATTAATACCATGAAAATATCTACCATTTAATTAAAAAAGGATTTCATTCCAATGATATTTCTGTCCTGTATTAT
The DNA here is from genome assembly GCA_963931875.1 of Pollenia griseotomentosa. Lineage (NCBI taxonomy): Eukaryota > Metazoa > Arthropoda > Insecta > Diptera > Polleniidae > Pollenia > Pollenia griseotomentosa. The sequence goes on along the minus strand of OZ007560.1, from coordinate 50,841,160 downwards.
CTTTTTAAGTGCCCATGCAGCTAAAAAAACACCTTCTACAGGCATTATTTTAATCTTTGAAATTGCAATCAGTGCTTCGAATACAAGGCATACATAGACATATACATAGATAGACAGCCAATTAGAAGGACGTACACAAGAATGCTTATGTCAACGTTATGAATAAATGCTTCTTGATTTCAGAAATATCTTTCTTATTTCTAACAAAAACAAGTTACTTCTGTAGATATTACTTGTTTTAAGAAATTTTTGATCATGTACACAGAAAGAAAAACACTCGGGATAAATTGATCTTTTTATGCTCACTTTTAGCACGAGGCGTGCTCAAAAAATTGAGTACGAAAATCAGTTAAACGTACTTAAAACAATCCCTAACGTACTTAAAACAATCCAAATGGGATCATTTTCGAAAATCAATCCCGGAATTTCTCAAAATAAGTATAAAATTATCAAATCAAGTACAAAAAAGATTGAACTTTTCGTTGGTATTGCCACTCTGAGAGTTAAATTATAAAATGAGCGTATTGTTCTCAGAGAACTTATAAATCTAATCTCTCAGCTTTGCATTCTTTTATGCGTGCGTACGTGTGTGTTTTTCAAAATTTGTTGTACAATTGCAAAAACACGACACAAGTTCGACCAAAACGATTTGCTTTTTGTTTGTAGTAACAACAAAAACAACAGAATAAGAAGGAAAACATATACATACATATATATGTATGTATTATTTTCATGTTTAACCCTCCGGCTTACGCATGTTTTTATTATTTATACACATTAAATTTTTTTAGTAAAATATGTACATAAGATTTTTAAAGTAAAAACCATATCGGCATTATGTTGGTGTTTTATCATTCTGTAAGGTGTAATACGGGTAAGTAAATCAATCATAATCACTTTTTCTTTCTTGTTTTCTTATGTTTTTTTTTCAAGCACGAATTGGGGATAAAATTAACTTTATCATACTTGAATCAAGTGCATTTTGAGATTGATTCAATCTGAGTATAACTTAAATCAATCTCATTTTCGGATTACTTCAAGTACGAATTGGGGATTAAATCAACTTTATAATGCTTGAATCAATCGCATTTTGAGATTAATTTGATCCTACTTTTACTTAAATCAATCTCGTTTTCGGATTACTTCAAGTACGAATTCGGGATCAAATATGGATAAAGTGAGAATTTTGGGATTGAATAATCCGTACTTGAATCAATCTTTTTGTACTTGATTCAAGAATATCCGTACTCACCGTACTATTGATACCGCTCCGGATTGATTTGAGTACGGATGGATTGATTTTTTTTTGAGTGTACCAAAAACTTGAATTTTTTGATCATGAGAAAAGGTTTCGTTTTTTAAAAGAGTTTAACCAAATACGAATAAAATAAGTAAAAATATGACGAAATTATTTTCGGATTTTCCTGTTTCATATATTAAAAACGTGAATCATGAGAAAATGTTTCTTTATTTAAAAAAATTTTACTAAATACGAACAAAATACGTTAAAATCATAATTTTTTTTTGGATTTCCTGGTTTTAATAAATGAAATTGACTTCTTTAGAAAATTAAATTCTTTCGGTTAAGGTAATGTTAATTCTTTGCACGAATTTTAAAATCAAAACGCTTAACAAAAAATTAAGTTTTTTATTTCATTTAGTTGAAAATGGCCACCTGTTATATACCAGAATCCCTTTGTCCTCAAATAAAACTTTCATTCTATTGTTCCTTTCAAAATTATAAGAAAACATTTTTTAAGAATGAGGAGGATATTTTTTACTAGTTAAACCCGGTGCTCTTTACTTTCGCTTTTTTTAATGATTAATAAAAATTAAAAACTGATCGCGTGTATAGATACCAAAGAAATTTGTACCAAATTTCAGACTTCTACTATTTTTCTTGTCTCGATATTTAGGCAGCTTCCCTTTTATCAGTGTGATATCTTTTGCTGTCTTGTTACGAGAGCGTATAATAAGAAAACTACTATGAATATTTCAGGAAAATCAGAAAAATCTTAACCATTCCAATGCGCAATCAATAGTTTAATCTACCTAAAAACTCTAAGATACTAATTGTAAACTTAAATTAAATAAAATTTGGAATTTCTAGCGATTAAGAAGAAAACCTAACTAAACATTATTTTTTCCGAAGGAAACCCTAATTAAAACGCAAAATTTAGATGCCAAAAGAACCACTAACAAGATTATCAAACCCCATTTACCTTCTTTCCTAAAATCTCCTTTTATTACACTGGTCTACAAATTTGAATAAAAGTTTACTGCAGAAACGAACCTTGAATTTTAACTAATCTGGGTGCGCTTAATTCGAATTTCGCATAAAAATTGGACTATCACATCTTGTTAATTTTTTATCGCATTCTGGCAATACTGTAAAAGAGTCAATACTGACACAACAATTTCACAATTATTAATTTGAAAGAAGCCAACATTCATTGTATATCCTCCCAATAGTAGCTTTGAAGCATATCAGGGAAATCTTGTGTTACTGCTTCAAGCTATTTTTGCTTTGTGTGTGGGGAATATTTGGTTGAAAAAATAGGTTATGCAATACCAGAATCATTAAAATATGCATATTTAATTTTTTTTTAATTTAATGAAAATTGAGAGAAATTATCAAGGATTTTGGGACAAAAGCATGCTGGGAGATTATTGCTGGATTTTAATACGTGAAACTGAACCAACAAAATACAAACGACGTTCAAATAACGCCATTCACGTTTGAAAATTCATTGATTTTTAAATAAACTAATGATTTTTTATAAAATGTATCTCGAAAACCTGACCAGATAGAGAAAAACCAATTACAAATTCGAATCCAGCTCATCAAATTACCCTAGGAAAGATATTTGGTTACTCCAGCCCCAAACCTTGTTGGCTAGTTCTATTATAATTCTCACTTATAGTTTATCTTTTCTTATAAATTTTCATGCTTTGAGCTCGGCAAAGTTTTCCTAAGTACAACATCTAGATGTAAAAGTTATACAGATAATCCTACCGCACACCCAAGTGCTCAGTAATCATTGCAAATATTTTCAGGTTTCATAGCAAAAAAACTTTTTTCTATATTTTTAATCAAAACTTTTTATCCCAGCAGTCTTGCAACTTCTCCATTCAAGTGAAAAATATCTCACGATCGAGGCTGGTTGACAGGTCATTAGAACGCAGCCTGTTTAAAATGGTAAAAATTGGTCCAAAATCTCAACTAACTCCCATACACACTGCTTTCCAAGATATTTGACTGGAACGCCTACACAAATAACATTCCCAAAAATTTGGCGACGATAGCTTTTATAACACCATGTCGTGAACTGGTAGGTCCAGAAATGATCATAGATCCCTTATAAAACCCCAATCTAAAATGGCTTTACGACGATGAAATCTCATTGAGAGGTTGATATCTACATAATATTCGGCACAATGAACTCTTATATAAATCTTCTTATAACATATTTTTCTTTTGCCGGGTCCATGCTTGTGGTGTAAGGTATCATATGGTCGGGCTCGACCGTAATATTGTCTGTTTCCAAAAAGACTGGAAATAAAAAGGAAAACACTTGCTTAACAGTTGTAAATAAAAAAGTTTTAAGGTAACCGTTATATTATTTTCCAAGTGTATTCATATGTAAAAAGTTGAAAAACAGTATAGAGTTGGGCTATCGCAAAAAAGTTTTCAAAAAAATATTTATTTTTATACGTAACCAGTTAAGTTTTTAAACTCAACCAACCGAAAAGCTTGTGATAAGCTTGAACAGAAATTTTTTAAATAATAAAAAAATAGTGTAGAAAAATTTAGAGGAAATGCTTTAAACTGATAAAGACATACAAACGAATAATAAAAAAGTGTAGTAAAGCTAAATATATGTGTATGTAAATGATTAAAAAACACTGTGAAGCATGCGGTGAACAAATGTATTTATTACTGGAATTTAAATAACCATAAAAATTAAATTTGTTTTGAGCTTTAATTTTCCCTAATATTATATGATTTTTCATTACCTTTTTCTTTCTTTTTTTTCTTCAGTTTGATGTATGGCCATCAGCATTTATGTATGTAGATAATATAAATTTACTGAATCTCATGTTATTACATATAAATTTCACTCGCATCCAAATACGTAACAGGAATTAAAAATAACAATAGCAATCAATACATGTCTTATAACCAGTAAAGAATAAATGCTTCTGCTTTATATTATACCTACTTGGAGTGAGAAAAAAAGATTGCCAAATGTGCATAAATCTATAAGATTAATATGACGACGATAGATCCATTTTCAGCCATTTTTTAGGAATGAAACAGGGTTTCTGATAAGCAAAATCGGTGTTCGATATATCTGTGGTTTTCATGAGCAACCGCGTATGTCTATTTTTTCCGATTTTAAGATGTTGGTGCCAAATTGCCTAATTTTAAACGCTCTTTACAGGTGTCTAAAAATGTTTGAAAAAAGATGGATCAATACCGATTTTTTAACTTAATAACAAAGAAAAGGTGCAATACCTAGCCCATAGTTTGATCTAGAATGGTTTTTCGGCTCTACTAAAAAATTTGATTTAAAGACATACGCGGCTGCCCATGAAAACTACAGATATCTCAGTTCATTTTTATGAATTCCAATTGTTTTAAACAATATCTAATCGTGTTGTTCCAATGATTTAACATGTTATTCGTAGAAAAAATTCCTTGAGTGTCACTAAGAATTGATAACTATTACTGATTTAAAGTACATTTCCACTTACATGTTTTGGACCACAAAACTAGTTTTGCAGCAAAACAAGTGTTTTGTTACTTGTTTTCCCATAAATTTTTCATGTTCGAAAAACTCAAACAAAAACTGGCAGCTCTTGGGCATCCATTATTGGTGATTGACAATTTCGAAAAAAGTGACCTCTTTACCAAAAAATCAAGGCTTATTAAATAGGTTTTTGCAACTCTCCAGCTGATTTATTTGTTTGCAGCGTAAAAATAATAAAATAATATAATGAAAATGTAGTAAATTATGTGCTTTTATATACGTACATATATGTATATCTGTGTATTAAAAAACATACAAGGAAATTTCATGTCAAAGAAAAATGTTTTTTTCCAACACATATTTTTTTGGCTTTCATGTTTGTTTACAACATAAATGTCAAATTGATTTCGAAAATTCGAAAACCAAAAACAGTTTTACATAATGGAAACACTTTGACATGTTTTGCTCAAAACAAGTTGTTTTACTCATAGTGGGAACATAGTATTAAATGCAACTAATTTTTTACACTACTGTGTTATGTTTTTTACATTCATATGTGTTCTATTGTACTCGATGCTTTTGCTATGATTTACCGCAGTGTTCGAAAATAAGCCGAATATTATTTAACGTACGGCTCACACACCAAGAAACGATATCTATTGTTTTTAAGTGTTTGTGTATTTGTACACAACTCTTAATACCGTTGATAACTATTGTCAAGAAAGTAGCAAACATTATAAGCGGTTTGTTTTTCGTTATAAAACAGTAGTGGTTCTATTGACCTACATTATATTATAATGTTTTATAGTGTCTTTTTCACATTGCTGAAGAAAAGTACCTGCTTGGAAATTTTCGCGACCACAGCACAAATAGCCTGTTTGTAAAAATGTTTTGTTTTCTTTACCAAAACAAGGGCGCCGAGAACAACTGAAACGAACAAGCATTAATGTGCTGAACCGAACACAACGAATTTTGTAATTTTTAACAAAAGGCAGAACGCAATAAAAAGTTATCATCTTAAGTTGAGTTGCATAAGTATGGTATTATATTTTTGTTCGCAGATCACAAATAGAGAAACGTTTTTTTTAAGCTATTTACTAGACAAAAACTATTAGCATTTGTGCTAATCACATTTCTACCGAGCAGAACTCTAAAGAACAGCATATATTGTTTATCTTAGAACACTAATTTACCGTTTCTTTATTTCATTACCGGTGTTTTTGTTGATATTCTACTTGTTTTGAAAACACAAGCGCTAACACAGCCGAACAGAAATATATTTCGAACAATGCTTGATTTATCTTAGTCAAACTCATGGTTTGTTATTTATGTTTACACTGAAATAGCGTGATTAGAAGTGGTGTGAAATAAAACATACTTATGTCCATAAACCTTTTAAAACATTTTGTACACCTCTCTTATAAATTCATTGCATGTGGATGTAAATTATACTTCCATCTTTTGTAATAATCGGCTCCTAATTCACCTAAAGCCCATTAAAAAAAACCAAACTTCTAAAACGATATAGTGATAAAATTGTGTTCCATGTTTTGTATGTTCTTAAAATTTTTCCCAGTTGGCCATGTCTTAAAAACATCCTTGACGATGCGTGAACGACCATAGAAAATCCTTGACGACAAGTAGGCGACAGTTCACTTTTCACACACGTGTCCGGAAAACCGTTCACGACTATTGAGCGACATTATCGCTCATATGTCGTTGACGATGTATGGACGTTGTCGTTTATAATGTCGTTGACGGCCAAATGAGCGACAATATCGCTCATAGAGAAGTTTTTTTCTAAATCAAAAATTTTATTTCCCCTTTAAAATAACAATTACGCTTACGTTACATTTTTGTAGGACTTCAAATAATTTACCATAGCCCCATATAAAGCCTGCTCTCGGAAGACAATTAAGTTCTCCTTAAACCTAAATAGTGCCTTTTATGAACTAAATTCGATTTTCGACAGCAGTCGAGTTAGCTGATCGCACGAATTTTCATTTGGTTTTACGACGTACATTCGATAAAAAAGGATTATTGTGAACTGGTTTATTCACAGTACCTATACATAGTAAATTTTCTATCAGCTGTCACGGGTCAAGCCCGACAATAAACTTCATTAAAATCGATTTGAAAGTTTTTGAGAGGCAGAAATTGCCCCTACCTCCCCTTGGGGTCCTATTTTTGAAAAATTAAACAGCTAATGTATCCATATAAATATATTTCTATATATGAATTAAATTTCATTAAAATGGGATTGATGGTTTCTGAGAGGCAAAAATGTCCCCCTATCTTCCCTCGAGGTCTTTGCGCACAAGGTTACATGGACAGCCAGCCAGCCGGACGGACATCGCTAGTTCGACTCAGAAAGTGATTCTGAGTCGAACTCAATAAATTATTATTCAAATTTCCTCAATAAATTATTATTCAAATTTAAGAAAATTTCTCCAAAATAGTCGTAAATACGATTTTTAATACGACACAATACACGTCTTGTGACTTAAGGCAGAATTAGTCTTCATTTTCTGTTTTGTTACGAATCACCTGATTTGTTTTTGTTATTCAAAAGCTTGTGAAATTGATTAGTTTTTCTGTTCTCTTGCGGTCTTATTTGTTAAAATCAAAAACTTGCTAATAATTGTAAGTGACAGCAAAATAAATAATAAAAAAATACATATAATATAAAATACATACATTTGGCAAAACATCTGAAGTCGAGATAAGATAGCAAAAAAGTTAAAAAAAACCCGGTGAAAAATCATTCTTATCAAATAATAAAATAGACCAAAATTAAAGAAAAATTTCGTTTATAATACAACATTTTAAATACGTAAACAAAAGTGTTTTTGATGAAAATTCGTATGATTTGCAAAATTTTTTTCAACTTGCAAAACTAATAACGGTGCACAGTGCGGCTGATTGCCAAAAAGCTGGCCAAAACTCGAAAAATAGAAGTGTCTACATAAGATCTTTTGAGCATGCAGTTGGCTAGAGGGATCCTATAAGAAGTAAAAATTGCTAAGAGTAACGTCCTATATCCCAAAATCTTTCCTTGTTTTCAGTTGGAGTTTGGACTTTTTTTCAAGCGCAATATTGGTGCAATTATTCGGCAAACCCTTCAAAGGTGTGAAAGCGCGTGCAGCAAAGAAAATCTAATAAAACCAATTGGAATGTACGTGAGAAGGTTTGTTAAATAAGTAAACAATTTTGTAAAGTAAGTTCTTTGACAGAAAATTTTTAGCAGCACAATCATAAGGGTACTTTTTTCGTTTTTTTCCAATAAAATTTGAGTTTTCAAATCAAATGAGAATTAAACGCTGTCAAATGCTGTTTTCTTACCTTTTGGAGGTTACTTGGAAAAGTATTAACTATCGATAAAGCCTCCTGCCCCCTGAATTGTTATGGGTTGTTTTTCTAGAGATGCTTTGCCAAAACCTCCCACTCTAAAAATTTAATTTTATTGATTTTTCCGTACTTCAAAAAATTCAGAAATATTTGCCTTGTCTTAAACAACAATTATAAATAATAATGTTGCCCAAAGGTTATTAATTAACTGTTTAACAAACAATTATTCAACAATATTTGCGATGAGCTATTATCTTTCTTGAAAAATTAATTTTAAGAAAACTCATATGAATTTTTCAGAATTTTCTCTAAACTATAAAAATAATCTTATTTTTAGGTTGCAGTGTGTCCACTACTGGTAATTTACCAAGGTTACAATTATTTGAAGTAATAAAAGTATTTTGAAGGATGATATCAACGTGATTTATGAAAGGATTGAAAAACTTTTGTCTGAAAACCAAAATGCGACTTATTATTTATCAGAAAACGAGAAACGGCAAATATCAGATTTAGCTTATAAGATAAAAACAAGATGGGATTCAAGCAATAGGGCTGAAGAAAAATTTATAAGAAAAAATTATAATTGGTTTAGTAAGACTGTTGAGTAAAAAAAAGATGATAAAAAAAAAATCTAAAAATATTAATACAAAACAAGGGTGACGCCATCTTGTATTTTCCATTTCAAATTTTAAATTTCTGTCAAAAAATTCGTAATCAGCGACCCCAAGCCCCTCCAAAACGATATGTAACTTGATTATGATAAATAATACATGATATTATACCCCAGTGGATGGACGATTTGGGGTGAAGGGGGTGAATTTCCGCACATTTGACATACAATTTGTAATCAGCGACCCCAAAAACCCCAAGATTTCAGATTTCAGAACAGAAAGTAAAGACTTATTCTGTCCTGAGGACATCGCTGACGACGTTTACGTCTAAAACCATTTTGCCAACTGGGTTTTTAGCTATTTATCTTTTAGAAGTTACAAATACAAGTACAAATTAGATCTTAAGCCCGTTGGACCAAAGCCTCTTGCGGGAATTGGACCTGCATCCGTCACACTGATAGACTAACTCACTACCAACTAGCCTATCTTATGCGACTAGAAATGACTCCATGGTACATCTCAAAACAAAATTGGTTTATAATATTCAATTTTGTTTTATTCGCACAATAATTTACCAAAGGGATCTTATAAATCGCACTTACAAAAAGCACATCAAAATTTATAAAAACAAAACGAATAGTAATACAATATAAATTGTTCAAATTCAGGTGCAGGAATTGTGCCATCAAGGTTTATGATGATCGGTTCATAATTTACCGGAGGTCGTAAGCAAAGACTACTAAAAAAAAAACCTTAAGTTTTAAACTCTGGTAGATAATTCTTGGTGGAGCCTCTCAAAGATTTGACACAGCAGAATATAGCATCCTGACTTGGTAAATATCATTAACGTATTTCAATCGAATTCGCAATTCAAAATAATTAACAAATTCCTAAAATGTTTCAATTGCAACAAGCCCATTTGTTTTCAATCTAAATTCCCTGATTTACCCAAACACTTGGCAATCACAATTTGGCACACTTATAAAGAAAAAAACAAAACATTTTAATTTTATTAACGTACATTATTGTTTTTGTTTCCTTTCAAACTGATTGTTATATTAACATCAATGAGTTGAAGGTAGGTTAGTCGTATATTAGGTATTGTGTAATCAATAGAAGCTCATTAGGATTTTTGGTGAGATTTTTTTTACGACTGTAAGCGTTAACAATACTAATGTTAACGATTTCTGTGAATGATAATCATGTTAATATCGTTCATTTAAGTATGTGTGTTATTCACACACACATATGTGCTGATACATAAAAATATATACAGAGACTTTTTATTATATAAATGATGCTCTTGATTATATATTACGGTTTTGTGATAAGCCTGGGATAATTGATTGCGTTCAAACGTAAATGACTCCTTAGGGAAAATTCTAAATCGTGTGTTCTTTTACGACGCTAAGCAGTTTATAGAGATGATTTTATTTTGTATATACATATATAAATATAGATATTTGTAGATTTGTATATATATATATATATCTGCTCATATAAATGTGAGTAGAAATGAGCTAGTATAAGTGTTAACACACAAACATATGATAGAAATTATTACACCTGCTTTTAAGTGCCTTAAATCACTTGTGAGTGCGAGAGTGAGATTAATATTTTGTTGTTGTAATTACAGTGCCATTGCATGTATATGTGCAGGATTTTTTTGATTCCGCTGTAAAAAATATTTTTCACTATGTCTGTTAGCTCACTTTACCCTTCGTCAGCTAGGGGTTAAGCAAAAGTGTATTTAGTTCGTCATTTCGATTGTATATCCCAGAAAATAAGCAATAAGCGCAGCGCAACATTGGATCTGTTGTGCAGCTACGCTATTTATCAAGTCAAATCGTAACTACGTTAGAAGCCAATTATTTTTCCAGGTTAGAGAGCGTCAATTTCGGTTTGATCCATAACGTATTCCCATAAAAGCTTCTTTCTATGAATCCCTTAGGCAGGACAGTTTCAAAGCAGATATTTAAATGTCGTACAATTTATCTTGCATAAATTATACCTTCGAACGACTCAGGAGAAGATAATGATTTTGATTTCCGTTTCTGAGAGTACTGATCGAAACTTCCAAAAGCACGGACTTAGATTTTTTAGCATCATCAATATTTAGACTGAAACTTGATTTTGGAAATTTTGTCAAAGAAAACGTAATATTTCTTACGGCTTGATCTTTAAGGCGATTTGGTTTTCCCATCTCAGCATTATTGTAGGAACCGAATAAGTGCAAAAATATGCAAAACAAACTGATTTGAAAAAACTACATCTAGTGTTTCAAAATTACAAATCCAAGCTAAAGCCTAGTACTCTGTTCAAATTTGTGAAAAATGATGAGCAACATTTATTATTTCACACGAAAATTTTGACAGGTATCAATGTTACCTATCTTGCGAGTTTGTACAATTTGACTTTTTCATTCCTGTAAAGTATGCAACATTGTCTTGCGTATGTAAACAAACCCCACATGTATTTTACTAAAATTTATTTTTTTTAATAAAAAAAGAAAGTAAATATGTATAAAAAACTGTCACCGGTTGTGTTTTTTTTTAATTTTTTATTTCTTATTTAATATTAAGTTCATATTTTTTTGCTTTTGCTTAAAATTTCACGTGAAATAAGTGCAGCTTACATTATTTCGCAGTTGTAAAAAAATGTTGCCAGAAACATTTCGGAACTTTTTCACAAAATGAACAGAGTACAACTCTATCAACATTTTTTCATAGATATTCCGCACAAGTTTTTTTCATATGCGTTTTGACAGGATTTCACGTGAAATGTTGAACAGAGTACCAGGCTTAAGCCAGGAAAACCCAAACTAATTTTTGCTAGCTTCGATTTAACCCTGCTGTTAGGTTAAACAAAACTTACAAATCTTAGTTCAGGAACCATTTTGGTCCACTTTGTATTTTTCATAAGTAATAAGTAATAATACTGTTTGCCCAGACTTTGAAATACTTTATGACCGAAATTAGTGATTATCCTTTTATCTGTTCACTTTCTGCAGGAGAAAGAAATTTAAAATCGACTTAATTTATACAGCAGTGTTGTTGTTGAAATTTTAAATGAAAGTGACTCAGATATTTGAACTTCTTTCATATAAGATGGATATATTGAAAGCGAAGGTGGTTTTGAATGGATTGGAGCTTTAGCAGAGAATGTTATATCAGTACCACCAGGTACACGTTATGCGGTGTCCAGATGCCGTTGTATCTAATTTTCTACTACTTCCCCTCCGAGAATAAAAAAAATAATCATTGAAAATACGAATAAATATGGTGAACATTAGTTCAAAAAACTGAGTGCTTTTCATATAAATTTTACTACACGTTCAATCACTTGTGTTGTGAAAACAGCATATAAATGTGAAAGCTAATAAATAGAAAAATCTTGTGGGCATATGTAAATTGGTATATACAATATTATTGATCTTGTGTAACGTAAAGTGCCAATCATAACAATTTTGTATTGCAAAGGCAAAAACGAAAACTTGCATGGTTAGTTTGATGGATGTCTTGGTCGTGCAATATTCTAGTCCATTATGGTGATGTTTTTAACAGAAGACATCAAAAAGAAGTGACAAGTTTGCTCCTATTATAGAATTATGGGGCAATTTGGAAGCTCTTCTTCCAGTGTTTTATAACTGTCATGACTAGCTACTACAGCAAAACAAAATTAATCGATGGTCAAATGTTGTCTTTTATATACAGAAATTGATTCTTCGTGGGCTGCAAATGATGTAAATCGCAAACTGAGCGTTTACTACCGCTAGCTTGTGACTATCATAGAAAACAACATGTTAAAAAGGACAGTAAAACCGAAACTATTGACTCAACAACAAGCTTCGTCATCAAAGTGTGTACCATCTACAAGCAGTTAAATTAAAATATTTGCTCCTAGGAAACGGGGAATTTGCAATTGCTGTAAATTTAAATGTGATGCCACATGCACTATATGCAATAGATTTGTATGCAATTGCATCGAAAAACAATTTGTTCATCTTGCTAGGCCAATAACAATCAGCCATAATTCTTTTTACTTACTTCTACCCATGAACAAAATTAAATAAATTGCATTGACCAAAATGGTACATAACCTTAGATTTGTATTTTTTAATCTGTTTTCTGTTCGATTTTATCCTAGACAGCTTAAAATTTACTTAACACAATAAAATAGAAAAAACAAACATTAGCTGTCGTTTCAAGTTGATATTGAAATCCATTGCAAGTTTAAATAAAAAATAAAAAAATTTGACCAAAATAGTCAAAACCTAACAGCAGGGTTAAACTTTCAAAGGCCAAAGCCAAAAAGGAGTAAACATATAATGAATTGCTCTATGTATGTAACTAAATTTAGTCCAATTTAGTAGTAAAAAAAATAAAAATTGGTACTAGCAAGGTTATTTTCGGGAATATAATTTTTTTTTACTCGTTAAGATTTCGTTGTGACGTTACAGCCACAAAATATTTTAATTATCGATTCATTACTAACAATAGGTCCTATACAAAGTTCTCTCCCTTTACCTAAAATCGTAACGAAAGATAAAAATACAGTCATCAAAGTTTAGCACACATAAGTTTTATAGGTTAAAAATTATGATGACACGGATATTGTAAAGTTGGGTTCACAATTAATCACAGAACCCATATATAAGTTCGCTCCAGAAAAATTCTCAATTGATGTGGAGGGTATCAAAGAGTCGGCACAGACAAATAAACATATAGCTATTATTGTTTTATATAAAATATAATGTACATATCTTTGTTTTTATGGAATTTGTAACAACTACAACAAATTGGTGGAGTAATAATTTAGTAATTGTTTTCTAGTTGTTTTGATGTTCCGCTTTGTTGTGCTGCTTATTTCCGCTTTATGGTAATAATTATGTACGTTGCAATTAAGTTATTGTTTTTTTTATTACGAACATAAAAAAATGAAGTCTTGTTAAATATAAATAATTGATTTTTTTTTTTTTTTTGTTTTAAAGTTTTTTACTGAAACTTCTAAAAGTTTTGTATAAAAGTTTTGCAAAATTCATTGTGAACAATATGGAATACTTGAAATTAATCTAGCAAAAAAATAAAATACCCCTTTGTTTTGCATTTGCTAAATATTGGTTTTACAGATCTTCATATAAATGTCCTCCTGAACAAATTTCCTACTCGTATAATAAAAACCAACCCGGCCGCAAGACATTTTTCCGGCGGCTTCAAATGAGTCTTAATGCACCCTGTAAGTATACAATGTATTAAAACCTTAAAACAGCCAGTTGAGATCTTTTTTTTAGGCCATTTATTACTGTGCACAGTGTCCGATTATACAAATTTGGACGAAAAAAATCATAACTGTGGAAATAACAGAGAAAGAGTGCTGATTTTTTGTTCAAGTACTTCCTATGTGTAGGAAAAGATTTGGACAAATTCGCCCACTGCAAATACAAATAAATAAGCCATCACCAGTCAGAGATCTGTCAATTTTAATAACCAGACATGGTTTAAGGTAGTTGGGTTCACCAAATCTTCTTAAAGGGTAAACCTTATACGCTTCGACTTATGTATGTAGCATTAAATTTCCTTGTTCCATAAAACGATTACAAAATATTCCACTTTTTAATCTTAATTAAAACTATTTTCCATTTATTGGAGTTTATTAAAAATAACAAAAATAAAAATCTTTCACAAAATAAAAAAACATCCTCTAAATTTGAATTTTTTTTAAGATCTTTTGGTATTAATTTTATTTAGTGCCTGTAATTAATTTTGAACTTTCACTGTTGTGAGTTCATGAACTTTTATTTTCATCTCTCTGCGGAACTGCTGCATAGCACAGTACGCGCATACGTGTGCAAAATTGCACAAAAATTGAAAAGTTAAAACACGAAAATGCATTCGTCTGCATACACCATGTTTGAGTTTTAACTATTCGAAATATAAAAAAAGCCAGCAACTACGACATTAACAACAACTATTGCACCAACAATACGAAAAGCCTTTCTATTAAAAACATGTCAGGTGGAAGCACGTAATTAACTAAAGGAAATAATAAAGAAACATGTTTTCTTTTTATTTTACATTTTTTTGTTTTGGCTGTTTGCTGCGCGCATTCAGAAATGCCAACTGGTTTTTCTTTTGATTACGAAAGCAAAATAGTAGTAAAATTTTATTTTTATTTTAACGAGAGAAAAAAAAAGAAACAATTTCAGTTATTTTTTTGTTATTATACATAAAGAAAAAACTTCAATTTCCCGCTATATTGCTATTGCCACCAACACCAGCAACATCATTGGAATAAATGCAGCAACATAATGTCTGCATTGCAAAATAAATGTTCGGCTACAGACGAGGTATTTCAATTGTGGCAGTTAATTTACATGAACGATTTGTATAAGCTATAAACCGATTAACACCTTTAATTCAAATACACATCTACTAAAACATGTAAAATTTTAATGAAAAGTTTTTTACTGAATAACTTTTTTTAAATCTGCTTGGTTAAGGTTAAGAAAAAACAAAAACAACTTGCTTTATTGCTCTCGCAAAAATAAAGCATTTTTGTAAATTGACTCTTATTCGACCTTTACAAAATTTGATTAGTATTATTATTTAATTAAGCTTTAGGTCTCTTTTTTATAAAAAATATTAATTTTATTTAATTCAATATTTCGGCACTCCGTTGTGTGCCTTCTTCAGGGTTTTTTTCTTGAATTTTTGAACAATTTTTAACAAATTTAACAAATTAAATAAATTTAACAAAATGTCATATAACAATTTTCAATTAAATACAAAAAAGGTTTTTCAATTCAAACCTAATCTATTACAGTAAAAATAAATTTTTAACTTCCGTTTCTATTTTTTTAAATTAAATGCCTATAATTTTTTGCTAAACTTTCAGTACCTGACTTAAAATTAATTCGCGATATTGTCGGTACATTTATAATTTGCAACATTTCTAACATAAATCTACGTTTGTAATTATTCTCCCTATTTAAAACTGTTGTATTTTCAAAATCAGGATAATGGTTTAGATTAGCACAAGGAGATGATAAAGCTCTTTTTTGTGATGAAATATTTCTATATATAAGTCAGGCCCTGCTAATCTAGATTTCAGTTTATTCTTCGTTGTACCAACATACACTTTACCGCATTGTCCATTAATATTTCCCCTACAAGGTATTTTATAAACTACATTCGACATTTCCAACTTATTCATTTTGTCTTTCATATTAGTGAATAATCTACCTATTGTATTATTAGATTAATGCGCAATTTTACACCTTTCCATATCATAAATATTGGATTTTTCTAACCTCTCCGAAAATTTTGGTACATAAGTTAGTGATTTATAAATTTTGGGTTCCGTATTACCGTTCGATTTGTTTATTCTATGGTTATTATATTGTATTAATAAGTAAGATATAATTTCCTTTGGTAAACTATTTTCTCTTAATGCTCTAAGAATTTTCTCCTTATTATTCCTATAGAAACAAGAATCACTAATTTTTGGAAATAAAAAATTTTTTTAATTCACAAAATTTTGTTAGTCGTGCTTAATTCCTACTTACAACTACAATAAACGTTGGAAGAATTCCAACCAATTGTAGGGGAATGTAAAGATAAACTCACTGCTTATTTTTGTTGTTTTTGTTAAAGCTTTGATATGGTTACAAGTGAAGCAGACCATACACGATTCCATTAAATTGTCAACTAAGTCGGTTGTTGTCCAAATCAAAGCGTATATGGCCTTGTCAATTGATTAGTTTGACAGTTGTCGAGTTGGTTGAAGAAAAATCCAAAGATTTTAGTTAAAATTAATGCTTGTAGTTTTTTTTTGTAAAAAAAAGTTAATTATTTTAAAAATTGTATTTTATTTCATTAAATTTTGAAATTAATTTAAAATCTTTCAATTCAGTTGATGAAATGTATGGCCAAGCATCAATTCAGTTGAAAGACTCAGTTGACAACTGAATTGAACCGTGTATGGGGCGCATAAGACTGTTGCTTATTATTCTTATTCGCTTAATAGTTTTATTTGTTTAATGTTTCATGGTAGAATAAGTACAAGGTATAGTCATTAGACATTTTGTTCTCACTTTCAAAACCCATATAAAGTCAAACAAAAGAAATTATGGAAAAAAAAAATTAAAACAAGTGTCAAAAATCAAATAAATTAATTTGACATGGGTAAATAACGAAAATTCTCCCAAATGAACATACCTAGTACTTACTATACTATATCTTTAGTTTTTCTAAAATCGTTGGATGAAGTTTCCTGACAATCTGGCCTAAGAAACCAGTGAAATTGCGCATAGGAATAGCTTATTCCTTCAACAACAAATTTCAGTGTTTTAATCAAGAATAAAAATTGGGAATTAAGCACGACTAACAAAATCTTGTGAATTAAAAAATTTTGTATTCCCAAAAATTACTTTATGTTAAATGTAAAATATATTAAGGATAATATATAATATAATAGCGCAAAGGCTTTAAGATCACAGCTGAGTTTCCTTATGTGCTGCTTTGGCAAGGCAATACGTTTAGTGGTTTTAAGCCGCCGATCTGGCAAGGCTGTCAGCTGCTAGATATTTGTCATCTGAAGATTTATTTATTTGGTGAAAGGTTTGCGATTGACGAATATGAATCTGCCGAAAATAACGCTTCTGTTAGTGAAGGATTATCCGAATTTGTCTAATTGTCGCGTATGGGGCGCAGATAACCCATTACATCCGAAAAAGTGACTGTTTGGTGCACAGTGTTGTGTGGAGGTGTCATTGAGCCCTATTTTTTCGAAAATGACGCTGGAAAAATCGTTAAAGTCGTTAAATTTTATTTGATTGCGAGTGCCATTTCCAGTTTTAACGGAACAGAAAATGCAAAATTCTAGAAAAAGTTTATTACTAAATAAAATATATAGTATAAAACAACCGCCTTAGAGAAATTAAGTCAATGCAAAAGTTTGAGTTGCACATGTGCGTATTATTTTGCATAGTAAAAACTACGCCTACTTTTTTAAAATGAATAGCTTCTTTCGCTCACAATTAAGTAGCTTTCTTCTATATAACTATTATAACTACTTATTTTTCAGGTGTATGTAGGTAAAAAATAATGACTTACATTTAAATGCGTTCGTTTTGGGACATCCCTTGAAAAATTCATTAGTTCTTTCAGTAGAATTGTAAGTACTGCTCTTATATTTTTCTGATTAGTAAACACATTATTCTGTAGACGAAGTTTTTACTGGTTTGTAGGCAAAGTTTTTACTGTGTATTCTTTTTTTTAAATAACAAAAAAAAAAAAAAAACCAGTTAATATTTTAAAATTTAAATGAACTGAAATTCATTTGTCTTTTTTAATTTGATTTTTAAACAACGTGCCTAAAAAGCTAAAAAGTAATTTTCTTACTAAAACGACTATATTTTGGTTTAATTTTAACAAAACGGAAAACTTTTAAAATAAACTACAAACAGTAAATGTAAAAATTGTTTGAGTATATGAGCGATTTTTATCCAAATACGAATTGATCTTCAACAGGAAAGAGTGATAATTTCAACTATGCTGGATCTTCTATACGCTTTTCCATGGTGAGATTTAAACAGAAAGTTGTATAAGTACCGTTCTTTAGATAAAACCAAATTTATTTTGTGCCACGACCAATTTTCTCATCCTACTGTCGGATGTTGTGTATTGATAATAAGGAATCTTTGGCACTTGCTGTTCTCTAGATATACAGAAATCTATAATGTCTCTGCATGGGAAGTGCCACGCCAATTTCACCAATTCCACCCATGTTGTGTATTGATAACCAAGATGCCTGTTTCTTACTTAGAAAACTTTTTTTACACATAGCAAATAAATATGTTCATGATTTGCCGTTTAAATATCAAAATATGTTTAAATAAAAAAATGTACGCAAAATATTTAATTTCAAAAGATTTTGTTATTCGTGCTTAATTCCCAGTTTTTATTATTGATAAAAACACTTGAAATTTATTGTTGATGGGATAAGCTATTCCTATGCGCATTTCACTGGTTGCTTAGGCCAGATCATCAGGAAACTTCATCCATAAAGATTTTAGAAAAACTAAAGATATTAAACCAAATAAAACTGTTAAGCGTATAAGACTTATAGCAACAGTTCTACTTGTAATAAAATCAAAGTTTAAACAAAACACATCAACAATAAACAGTGGGTTTATCTTATCTTACATTCCCCACTACAAGTAGTTGAAATTCTCTCAACATTAATTGTAGTTGTAAGTAGGTTAAGAAATCTTTTGTAAAGTTAAGACATCTTTTGTAAAGTTGTTGTTGTTTTTATTTTGTTTTTCTTAACCTACTTACAACTACAATTAATGTTGAGAGAATTTCAACTACTTGTAGTGGGGAATGTAAGATAAGATAAACCCACTGTTTATTGTTGATGTGATTTGTTTAAACTTTGATTTTATTACAAGTAGAACTGTTGCTATAAGTCTTATACGCTTAACAGTTTTATTTGGTTTAATATCTTTAGTTTTTCTAAAATCTTTATGGATGAAGTTTCCTGATGATCTGGCCTAAGCAACCAGTGAAATGCGCTGTAACGTGACGTTACAAGCTAACTCCACATATACATTTAATACTTACATCATGAAGTATAAGTAACCCAACACCTTGAATACCCTTATTATTTTACTTACTATTATGAATACCCTTACTATTTACCTACATTACCTTTTTACCGTATAATTCTCATTTAGTTTATTTTATTTTTGAATAAATAGACAAGGTTTGCCTCAGAACAAACAGAGTAGATATTGCCATTAACCCCAGTATTTACTCTTGGTAGTTAGTATTAACAAGTAGTTTTACGTATCTAGCCGAACACTAGAGCTTCCGAATTCTTCTAGTGTCCGAAGTATTTAATTATAAACCGTAGTTAATCGAACGCCACGGCCTCCGAATTCTCTTGGGGTCCGAAGTATTTACGAAGTAGTAAGTCGAACGCCACGGCCTCCGAATTCTCGTGGTGTACGAAGTAGTTAGCCGAACGCCAAGGCTTCCGAATTCTCTTGGGGTCCGAAGTATTTACGAAGTAGTTAGTCGAACGCCACGGCCTCCGAATTCTCGTGGTGTACGAAGTAGTTAGCCGAACGCCAAGGCTTCCGAATTCTCTTGGGGTCCGAAGTATTTACGAAGTAGTTAGTCGAACGCCACGGCCTCCGAATTCTCGTGGTGTCCGAAGTAATTTGCCGAACGCCAAGGCTTCCGAATTCTCTTGGGGTCCGAAGTATTTACGAAGTAGTTAGTCGAACGCCACGGCCTCCGAATTCTCGTGGTGTCCGAAGTAATTAGCCGAACGCCAAGGCTTCCCAATTCTCTTGGGGTCCGAAGTATTTACGAAGTAGTTAGCCGAACGCCACGGCCTCCGAATTCTCGTGGTGTACGAAGTAGTTAGCCGAACGCCAAGGCTTCCGAATTCTCTTGGGGTCCGAAGTATTTACGAAGTAGTTAGTCGAACGCCACGGCCTCCGAATTCTCGTGGTGTCCGAAGTAATTAGCCGAACGCCAAGGCTTCCGAATTCTCTTGGGGTCCGAAGCATTTACGAAGTAGTTAGCCGAACGCCACGGCCTCCGAATTCTCGTGGTGTTTGAAGTATTTAGCCCAGTATTTAATACAAACCGTATTTAACCGATCCTGATTAACCCGAACCGTATGTGGCCGATTTAGCAGCACCCGTAGCTTGACCCACACATACTAATTAAACCCCCTTTGCTTACCGAAGTTTTTACCAGATAAGGTCCTGGGCTACAACCTGAACCCCGCACATTAGCCGCATCCGCCGTCCAGCTCCGTAAACGTCACCCGACCGATCGTTCCCGTTTTCATTCCCGCCGGCAGCTGCACATAATCCCCAGAGGATCATCGTAGTTCTAAGTATTTAGCGTAGATTAAGATTTCGTAAATAAAGCTTTGTTGAAATTATTGTAAGCGAACATACACGAAAACATCCCGTGTTTTATTTCAAAGGAAGCAGACCTACGAATTGACCCTGGACAGACTGAGCCATACCTCAGCTGGGAAATTAAACTGCGTTACAGCGCATAGGAATAGCTTATCCCATCAACAATAAATTTCAAGTGTTTTTATCAATAATAAAAACTGGGAATTAAGCACGAATAACAAAATCTTTTGAAATTAAAAATTTTGTATTCCCAAAAATTGAAATTACTTTTTGATAATGAACGCAAAATATTTTAAGTTTTTTTTTTATTTAATTATTCGGCAGCGCAAATATTACCTTCTAACTTATTTTCTTTGAATAACATCTCCTTTAAAATAACCTTAAACTTTATATGTAATTGCATCGAAATATGTAAGTCTATTCAGATGTATGTTAAACATCTACAAATTCCTAAGCACGCGACTAAATATTAAATCGTTTTATTTGTGTTGCACACTACGAAAAAAATGGAAACAACATTTAGAGCAATAACTGCTGTATAAAAAAAAAATAAATGAAAATAGTAAAAACACCATCATCATAATTTGCAAATTTTTGAAAATTCAAAGTATAATTAAGTTATTAGTTTGTAGCAATAAAATTCACCAAACACACATGTATCATGTTTTCATACAAACTTACATTCACCTAAACACACTGGCAAACACTCATAAACAGATTTAGAAATACAAGTATACGTAACGTACATATGTTAGAGTGTATTTGTAATGAAGTTTGGGGTTTAATGTAATGTTAGTAAGCCATATTATAGGTAACGTATGTTTGATGTCGTTGGCAAAACAAAATGCTACAAAGCCAGTAACAACTGCGTCAGCATTTTTAGTTAAAATTGGAAATAGTAGCGCCTAAAAAAAACTATTTAAAATTGTCGAACACATAAAAGTAGTTTTTATACAGACATAACTAAGTGAAAATCATTACATGCATACAATTAGTATATATTTGAAAAGTTCTTAAGGCGAAGGATTAATAGTGGTAAAATTAACCAATAGATTTTTATTTTAAAATTGCATCTGCAGCCGGCATTTTGTTTGGCTAGAAAACTTTATTTTTATTAAAGCTGTTTCCACTGGACCTTAGCAATTTTTGTATTATACAAAATTGTAATTACAATCACAGCGAAAAATTTTTTTTTGTTTTTATTTGGCTTATGACATATTGGTGTATAAGAAAATACATACAATCACTGCGTAGACCAAAATTCATCATGCGTATCGAACTCTGCGATAGATTTATTTATATTTCTTAGGCAGACGAACGACAAATAAATTGGGACTGGGAGACCGCTTTTTTTAGGCAAAAAGGTCCTAAGCAATAGTTTTCTGTAATGTAATTTCAAGCTCCGACTGCAAAAATTGCTTAAGCGACATTACTTAAAATGTTCGTTTTATTTTAATAAATTATTTTATTGGCAACACTTGCATCATCTTCTAAGGTGTCATGGTCACATAAGATACCGCTACGATCTTATAGCAAAAACTAATTTAGCTTAAGCGCCAACCATCATACAAAATTTGTATGAAACATATAAAAGAACCTTTTTCTCTAAAATTGTGTTTTTTGCCGCTTAAGCTTTTTTTGAGGTAAGTTCTCGATATTTAAAATTATTTAATTGGTGAATTTTATTGAAGAGCCAATGATTATGATCGAGAGCAGTTGCGCTAGATTTAAGTTAATGATACCAAACGATAAATTCAAAATGGGTTTTTTTCACTTGACACCTTTTTGCCTCACGCCAAAGAATAATTGGCCACCCATACCTCGGTCCATACTTTCAACTAATCGTTATTCCGCCCACAAAAATATATCTTAAAATTAAGTTGAAAAAAAAAAAATTATTTCAAAATATCTTAAGCACCTACTAATTCATAATGAGTAGGGATGCGATTTCCATGCAAATGCATGTTTTTTGTCGATAGTCTAAGATCGATGTCGACCAATTACACTATGGAACATTTTTGGGATTATTGTCTGGGGGGTGAGAAATTCCAAGTCAGGGTGATGGTACTAGGTCAGTATAGTAAAACCCTCAAAGGGTTTGGCGTTCGTATGTGTCAGTTTAAAATTTTTTCCTTATCTTGATGTTTTTTCGCTTAGTTGTAACATTTTGGCAAAAACGTAGTTTAACATAACTCGAGAACCACTTATTCGATTTTGATGAAACAAATTTAGAAAAATTAAGAATTACGATTTCTCTAAACTGTTTCCATACCGTTTTCCTATATGTGCAACACTTTCGAAGTTAAAAATGAATGTATGAAGGGAAAAAAGTATTTTTTGCCTAAAAATTTAAATATTTTTTTTTTTAAATTCATAAAAAATCCAAAATGGAAAAAAGTGCCAAAACTAATTACTTTCGCGTAAAGTCACATAACTCATGAGCAAAAAAAGGCATAGGTCATGAAAATCGATGCACGCGTTTCTCATTTATTCACAATTAGGTAAATGTATGAATTTCAAAAATTTGCTCCAGATATGCACAACATTATTTGGAGAAAACATTAACACTCACAAACCGAACTCTCTCATATTTTTCTACTGTACTAAAAGAGAAATATTGATGTGGCAACACTGGTTCTCTAATGTTCACATAAAACATGCATTGTCATTATACTTCTTCTCTTTCTCACACTGGTTCTGTGATTTTTGTCATTTAACAAGTGCCGACGAACGCGAACAGTAAAAGTGATTTTTCTCCAGTTTTTTAAAAGTGAACAAAAGAGAACAGAATATGGAACTGTGCAAGGCAGATATAAATAGCTTTTGCTACTGCTGTGGTCAATATGTCTCAAAACATAAAAACAGGGGAAATTTCAGTAGTGATTTTGTTTCATCAAAATCGGACAAGTGGTTCTCGAGTTATGTTAAACTACGTTTTTGCCAAAATGTTACAACTAAGCGAAAAAACATCAAGATAAGGAAAAAATTTTAAAGGTCATAAAAAAATCTGACACATACGAACGCCAAACCCTTTGAGGGTTTTACTATACTGACCCAGTACCATCACCCTGACTTGGAATTTCTCACCCCCCAGATTGGCTGTTGTACTGTTACATGTTACTTGCTTGACACATAGGTTACACGGAGTTGTAAAGGAAATTAGAAGCCTATTCGATAATATTGATTTATTGGTTTCATACGGGAAAAAAAATTGTTTTAATTAAATTCAATGAAATGTATCCCTTACCACCGCAGCCAGTATTAACAAGAAGGGCAACCTGGCTAGATGCTTTAGAATACTATTCCAAAAACGTTTGAGCAATTTAAGCGATCAAATAAGTAAAAGAAATATTTAATTTAAATAACAACAAAAGTCAATAAGCATTTGTATTTTCCAACTTCGGATATATTGGTGAAACTATAACTTAATTGGATGTACTAAGTTCAGTTTATAGTCTACTCAAGTAATTTGATTTGCAGAAAGTAATATTAACAATATGAAAGGAAGAATAGCAAGACAAATAAAAAAAAAACCAAAAGGTTTTGAAAAAAATATAGGTACTCAAAAAATAAAACAAATTTCAACTATTGGCATCCTTCAAGTACAAAAGCTTTTTAACAGACAACGGCTTACTTTTATTTATTTATTTATTTATTTATTTACTTGAGTTTTTAAGCCCTTAGGGGCCAATAAACCAGAAAAATATAACAAGTGGCAAATATAACTTAAATTACAAATTATCCTATAACATATTCCATTTTGGATAACAAAAATACTATCTGAAAAGAAGAAAAAGAAATATTTAATATGTAAAAACCCCCCCTATTGCACAAAAGTTGAAAGCAATCAAAAATAATAATTAATATGGAAACCGATTGACAACAAAATAACAGAATTATACAGCAAAAAGAAAATTTTACAACTGCTTTAAAATCAAATGCTTAAACTTCCTAACGGAATATGAAAATTTTCGCTCCGAATAAGGAATTAAAGAGTTCCATAAATTAATAGATTTTACCACAAATGATCTTTTCATTATAAGTGTATCATATCGCGGAGAAACAAGAACATGAGTTCTTGTAGAGTTACCAAATAAGTACCTACGTCTCAGATATGGTGGACAATTAGTCCTTATTACTTTATATAACATAAGCAAAATTCTCATGTTCATAAAACATGGAAAGTTACAGCCAAGAAATGATGTTATGTATGATGTTATATGGGTTCTATATTTAAGCCCATATACATATCTCACCATCCTTCTAAAGCAATGCTCTAGTCTTTCCAGGTTGCGCTGCGAAGTACCGGTATATATTTCCATTCCATAGAGGAAAACGGGCATGCAGACAGAGAAAACCAATTTTTTCTTAACACTAACTGGTAGATAACAACCTAGTGCATATAAGCGTTTCAGTGAAAAAGATATCGAAGCAATGATATGACTTATATGAACATCAAAATTTAAATGGCTATCAAGGTATATGCCAAGCGACTTAACATATGAAACAAACTCAATGGGGCCTCCTGCCAAGATAAGGTTAATATTTGCACGTGAGTTATTGGAAAACAAAACTGCTCTTGTTTTTATCGGGTTGAGATTTAAAAAATTTAGTTCAGACCAATGCAGAATACGTTGTAAATCTTTATTTACATTCAACGATAAATAATTAACACCATTTCCCTTGTCAGATGCAACTAGCTGTATATCATCGGCATAAGCAAAACATGTACAAAAATGTATTTGTGAAAAAATATCATTAACATACATCATAAAAAGTAGCGGGCCAAGTATTGATCCCTGCGGTACGCCCCTATGAGTTTTTAAAGTAGATGATTTTATACCCTTGACTTCGGTAAATTGACTACGGGATGAAAGAAAAGAACTAATAAGCTTACAAGACGTGCTTCCAAACTGAAATATATTCAACAACTTTAGCGCTAACATTTTATGGCTTATAGAGTCAAAAGCCTTGGAATAATCTAAAAATATTGCCACTGATTCAAATTTTTTATCCATATTATTCCTTAAAATTTCCACCGCCTCTAACGTTAAACCTGTAGTGTTATAATTCCTTCTAAAGCCCGATTGAAATTCACAAAATAATTTATTTAACCGCAAATAATCTTGAATTTGATTCCGTAGCAACACTTCCAACATTTTTGAACAGCATGATAATATACTTATAGGTCGAAAATCAGTTAACAATCGAGGCGATTTTATCTTCGGAACTGGCACTATTCTTCCCACTTTCCAAATATCAGGAAATGTAGATGTAGTTATTATGTTATTAAAAATAAAAGTCAATGGCCGTGATACTGCTGGAAAAACAAGTTTCAGAAATTTTATAGGAATTCCATCACACCCCACAGCGTTTGATTTAATACACAACATGGCGTTATATACCTCCAATTCGTCTACAGCTCTAAAGGAGAAACCCCCATTTAAAGAAGAGATATTATCCACATCTGGTTCGTTTTGTATAGGAGGCATTATAACAGTTGTATTAAATTCCTCTACACTAAACGAAAAATCCTCAGACCGCCTATCAATAGCCCCTTCATATTTCAATCTCCTCCACAATTCCGTATTACTGCAGTTAGAAAAAAAATGTACATTTGCCTTCTTCCTATGCTTTCTAATTATGCTCTTCAATTTATTCCTATTTATCTGATACATTTTAAGATTATATTCACAATAATTCTCCTTAAGTGCACGAAAAGCCAAATTACGTTTTATTCTAGCATTTACTATTTCCGGATTTAACATCCATTTATCGTGTGCAGGTTTTACCATTCTTCTCACTGGAACATATTTGTCAAACATTTCAAATACAATAGAATTAAAAAAAACAACTTGATTATCAACCGAATTATTCGCGTATATATAAGAGAAATCCATCAATTGTAACTCATGCAAACACTGTTCCAAATTTAAAGACTTATAATCTCGATAAAAGAATCCCGAAGACACTTCTTCAAGCTTCACATCATAAGACATAGATATAAAAGCATGACCGGAATTTAAGACTGGCATTTGATATTGATTTGTTTTACGAACTAAATCTGGCTCAGAAACCATGAAAAAGTCTATTAAAGTGGCACACGAAAGATGTTCAGTAAAGTGTGTAGGCAAAGAACTATGAATGACGGATAAATTAGATCTTTTACAAAAGTCCCTTACTAATTGTGATTTTTCAAATTCAAATAAATTAGTGTTAAAATCTCCCATTAAAATTAAATTTGGAAAACGGGTAGCTACATCAGCTAAAAAATTTTCAGAAGACCTAAAATTACCGTGCGGCAAATATATTATGCCTATTACGATACTACTAGAGTTATTAAGACTTACTTCCACAAACAAACTTTCGATAACAGCATCTTCTATAAAATCACAAACAACCCTTGCCTTAAATTTGTCTGAAACGTAAATACATACACCACCGCCCCGTGCCCAAAATTTATCATTCCTAAAGATTTTATATCCATCAAATGACACTGCATAATCTGATATATAATCCTTGTACCATGTTTCACTTATTCCGATGACGTCATATAAACTATCTTCTAACAAGTGCTTAACCTCTGCAAATTTAATCGAGTTAGTTCTAGGAACCAAACTTTGAGCATTAAAATGGCACAAATTTAAATAGTCGTTAGACAAATTATTTCCAATGCAGGTGCTGTCAATCAGTGGTCCCAAATTATTCATCATAATAATTATGTATAATTACCTCCAACAAATGTGCAATAAATTTATTATATATCCCCAAAATGCATTGTATAACAATTCCAATTTCATACATAACATTTAAAATTGTTTAACTATGCGAACTTAATATAAAATATTAAAAGAAAAGTAAAAAATAAAATCTGAATAAGGAAACAAATGTTTTCCTATTCTATAAAATAAAGATGGTAAGTAAAATATTAAAATACAAAGGTAATATGGTAACTCAAAATGAATATTGAAAAATTGTAAACCATGGTAAAATAAACCATGGTAAAATAAACAAGGTATAATCATTAGGGAAAGTTTTCAATAACCACTCATAAAATTACTAACAACAAAATCTTATTTTACTGCAAAAACTTAAATTTTAACATATTTTGCACATTTTTAGATATGCCAAATTCCCTTTTTTAATTGGAACTGAACCTACGTTAACATATTCTTTATTTGAAAATGATTTTTAATTTTCCTTATTTAATTTGTAAAAATTGAGGACTTGTTATTTTTTTTTTTTTTTTTTTTTTTTCCTAATGAGAGCTACCTCCAACTTATTGTACCATGGTGTATACAACAAAAATAAAAATAAAAATAAAAAAAAAAAAAAAAAAAAAAAAATTAAAAAATGTTAAACCAAATTAAGAAAAGAAAAGAAACAAAATATGTTCTCTAAAATGTAATGTGAAAATAATAATGTTAATAACATTGTTGCAGTAACAAGGCGAATTCATTAAAGGTGGTCTTAAAAGCCCTGCTGATAACTTTTTGTTTTAGCTTTATAGGTAGTTGGTGTTAGTCAAAATTTTGTTTATCATCATCAAGACGAATTTATTGCAGGTGGTCTTAAAAGCCCTGCTGATAACTTTTTTTTTAGCTAAAATCACTGTTGGATGTCAAAATTTTGTTAATTATCTTTGTTTCTGATATAGATATTGTACAATGATTTTACAAAAACAAATTGCTTATGGTTTTAGTACGAGTTGTACTAGTTATAGTACCGAGATTACTTGGGATCAATTCGCCTTAATCATCTTTGTTTCTCTTTTGTTATGTTTCGATTTTAGACACTGTATAATGAATTTACAGATAACCTGAAATGAGTTCGCCTTGTGCAATAACAATTATATGTATGTAAAATGTTAAAATTATATAAAGAACATAAAAATAAAACAAAAAACAAAATTGAATGCAGAGTATACACACGTACAAGTTAAATAAAATTTAAGCTTATTACAATGTTATATTACTTCCTAAAATTTTATAAATTGTGTTGAAATATGAAATTCAAAATACCTATTAGTTTTATAATCTTCAAGCTCTAATGATGTAGCACATCAGCAATAACAGCAGTATTTTTATCAGCACTAAGGCCTCCAGTAAAAAGTTTGATCACATATTCTAGGTCACCCTCTTCCACTTTGCCATCATGAAGATAAACTTTAGCTCGCGGTATATCCCAATTTAACATTTCAAAACGTTGAATTACTTTATCCTTAACAAGTTTGCGGCAATAATATCTAAATTTGGAAACAAGTGGGGTATGGTGGTCGTTAATGTATATTCTGGAATGTTCTTTCATCATCGGTATAACTTCATTTAGCTTCAAGTCATATTTGTTTCTATAGCTTTTCATCAACAAATCTCTGTTAAGTATGCTATTAAACTTTACCAAAACTGCAGCTTTTTTCCCGATCCATGAACAGAAATGCAAATCAGTCAGTGAAATTTCTATGTTGAGTACTTTTGCTAAGTCAACGATCGTAGTATATAAATTTTCATTAGATATATTTGGAGGCAAACCAGTAACTATGATGTCTGCACGATTTATTTGACGTCTAAGCGTATTGTTTTCAGCTTCAAGTTTTTTAATTTTCGAATTGACAATTTTTTCATATCCATCACTGCGATTTATACTTTGAGTTAGATCTTTTTTTATTTCCATTAGCTGCTCAGCAATATCGCGCATACATTTCTCCAAATTATCAAGTTTGGTATTTAAAACATCAGATTTACTACCATTAGCCTTGAGACATGTGTTACACTTGTACGTCAGACTGCCACCAGTTTTCTTAACAACATCAAGTGCAGTCTTTGTAAGGGATGGTGTTAGCTCCGTAGCACACTCATAATGAAAAGTAAAATCACAGAAATCGCATTTTACCCGACTATCACCTTTATTTAGGTTTTTATTGCAATGATCACACTTTTGTGTCATTTTTTAGGTTATGTTGAAAGTCAATTTTATGTTTTAAAATGTTTATGTTTATTATCAATAATATAATAATATTTTCAATTGTTGCTCCACTTATTGTTTAAGTTTGTAAAATAAATTTTATAAATACTTATTCAGATTTTATTTAATTTAAGTATAAAAAAAAGTCACACTTTTGATAATATAAAAAAGTATTTATTTGATTATGCAAGCAAAAATTTTAATTATGTAGTTATTTTAATTAAGTTTTAAAAAATCTTATACCTTTAAATAACAATAGAATAAGAACAGCAATACTTACCTGGTAAGTGAGCAAGTAATGTTGGAGAAAAATAAAGACTACTTATTTTTCTTCTGAATAACTACTTATTTTGTACGAGGTGTCCGCAGAATTCAATACTTACAATTCACTTACTAGAGGTCAAAAAATATCAAGTTATTTTTTAACTACGAGCAAGTTGAATTGAAAGTACTACGTTACGTACGTTACTAGTAAGTTAATATTCAGTACTGAAAACAACACAACTAATAAGTAGTTATTGAGCTGATTAATAGTAATCAAAAAGAATACAATTTGGTTTAAGGATTGATATTTGACTATTGACGTCAGCAGTCGTCGATAGCTGCGAGTGTAAGACGGCAAATCCATCTGAGGAGTTCGAGTGGTTGCGATCGAAACATGTCATGGTAACCTGCCGGCCTTGGTTCGAGCCCCAGCCACGGTCAAGAATGAAAGATTATCAATAACAATTTTAATTAATTTTCATGTTGTAAAATTCCTTTCTTCATAAAAATAATTTTATGAAAATTAAAATTTGATGAACTTAAGCCTAATTAAAAATATTAAAAATTTTAATTAAAAACCATAAATAGTTCAACAAAATAACGGCTCAGCGAATAAAGGCCTAACGAACTAACGCCTAAAAAAAAATGAAATAATGCCTAAAAATTGCAACAAAAAATTATATAGGAATTAGGCGGTTGTTCATTATGAAAGAATGTCTAATATTTTAGGCATTCCTTCATTAAAATTGTTAGGTGATTTTTCATAATGAAAGAAAGCCTAACAATCAAAAATGAAAAAACGCCTAATTAGATATTTATTCATTTTTGATTGTTAGGCTTTCTTTCATTAATGTTAGGCGATTTTTCATTTTGCTAAAAGTGTGATTTTTATTACTATTATGCGTGAATTCATTGAAAACTAACAGTTGTATTTACGGTTAGACAAATGTTTTTGCAATTTGTTATCAGTTGTCGTCATTCGTTAAACTTCTATCACTACGAGCAAGTCATTCATAAGTGTTGGACATTAAAAATTATATTATAATTAAAAATGGATTACGAAATTATTTCTGGCAAGAGGATTTCCCTTTTACAAAATGCATACACTATCTTGTAAACATTCTGTAAAAGGGAAAATTATTAGTTTTTAAAATTATAAAAGCAATTGGTTTTCCCTTTTACAAAATGCATACACTATCTTGTAAACATTCTGTAAAAGGGAAAATTATTAGTTTTTAAAATTATAAAAACAATTGATTTTCCCTTTTAATTCCAGTTGTTAGGTTTTCTTTCATTAGGTGTTAATTCATAATGAAAGAAACCCTAACAATTTAGACTTTCTTTCATTTTTATAATTAGACTTTCCTTCATTTTTAAAGTTAGACGTTCTTTCACTTTCTTCTTAGGCGTATTTGTTTAGGCATTCTTTCATTTTGAAAAATTAGGCGTTAGTTCGTTAGGCCTTTATTCGCTGAGCCCAAAATAACCACAATACTAATTATCTGCTGAATTTTTATTAAAGGTTTTATTTAAAAAAAGTATTAGATTAGTAATGCGAAAAACGAAGAAGTAGTAACAATTTGATTATGAAATTGTTTGAAAATATGTATAAAAAGTCTGTTTGAAACAAAATTTCCTAAAAAAAAAATGGGAACACTGCTTTGATATGTATTTTCAAAACCGAAATCCGAAATTAAACCAACCGGTTTTAACCATTTTAAAACCTAAACGGATTCACATTTTTACGGTTTTTAAGAAAATTCTAGCCTATACCATCTCGAGGTCAACATAGGACGAATGAAGATGAAAATCGAGCTTTATTTTGCGCGTTTTGGCGTAAGTAGCTTCTTGCAATAGAACGTCGGAATAAAAGTAGATCACTGCTATCGCTATGACTCATTACATATACCTTTTTTCTTTTCCTTCGTAATTTTCAATGGACACATATTTGTTCTGTTGTCTCTACTTGTTCCATTCGCACGAAATAATTTTTCCTTGAGATCCATTTATATAGCTTGTTTATAGCTAGTTTAGAATGTATCAAAAGACACTTCGTACGATACTGAGTCAGTCTTGTTGCTATAGTAATAATAGAATTTTTCTACGAGTTTCCAAAATAAAAATCGAAGGTTTAGCAATATCCGGTGGAACTCTACCTAGTCCTTTAAGCCAAATCGTACTAGTTTTTCAGGTATAAACTGTTTAGTAGAATGATGGAGAAACTATTTTACCAAAGACACATCAACTGAAACGTTCCATCTTCGTCATAGTTCACAAGGTAATGATTGCTTGATATCTTGATATCTTTACCAAGCCATAGACTTTGCTACCATATCCTGGTGGTATGAACCATATAAGGACCTGGACATTTTTTAAATCTAGAATATATCAGCACACCAATTAATTTTGTTAAGTCGCGGCGACAAATTTTATATGGATTCTGCCTCTGTCCTCAATTGAGTTCAGTGGTATTTAAAATATGATAACTTTTTATACATTAATGGCATTTCTTTTTACATATTTTATAGAAAGAAATGTTTCTTTTCAGAAAATGAAAATAAAAAAAAGAAATAATCAGCACAGCAAAAGCTAAAAAACATAGAAAAAGTCTTTGCTTTGAGTTTAAAGAATTTTTTTAATGTGTAAAACCTACTCGCAATTATTAGGCTAAGTTAAACAAATTTTTTTATAGATATAACTATAAGAACATCTCACAGAAATCTGTTCTTGATTGTCCCTACAAGTTCAGTTAAATTTAAAAAAAAATTCCTCTAAAATTAAAAGTTTCATAAAGTGTATCTTGTAGAAGCTAAAATCATTGAAAATATGGTTTATTTCTCGATAGTACCAACATTGGTGCCATTTTAGAAATAAAGAAAAGGGTCAAGTGTATTTTAAAAACCCGTAAAAAGGGTAGAAAATTAAAAACAGAGGTCAGAAGCGACAAGTGAAAAAAATGAGAAATCAAGCAAAAACTTTTAATATGTGTTGTTTTGCTTTGCACGTAACAGATTAAAAAAGGGTAGAAAAGTGATATTGAAATTTTTAAATAAATGTTTTATTTTATTATCAATTCATTTTATTTATAAGTAAACAAAAACTTAAAATAAAATAACAATTTATTAAAAAATAAAATATATCTGATTAAAAATCGTCATCATCGGTAACAGTATTTTTAAAGAAAATTTTGTACATATAATGTCTAATTTAACCATCTTATTGTCACCGACAACCTTATTTTGCTTAAACAAGTCCTCCATCAGGAAGCCACAACCATTATAGGGGTTAGTAATAACTAAAATATGTTTAACACTTATAATAGAATGGTGAGTTTTCAACCATAGCATGTTGCTCTTGGAAAAGAGGAAAATATTATTGTTAATTTTAAAACAAATTTTTGTCATATTTAACCATAACATGTTTAGAGATAACCATAATATGGTTGTGGCTTCTTGATGAAGGACTAATTTAACCATAATATGGTTGCTTTTGATAATAAAACGCTTAAATTAAAGATAATATGCTTAAAACTTTCTTTAAAACTAGTTTTGTTGGAGGTGACCATATATAAACATGTTTTTTCTCTGCGTGTATACAAATAATAAAGTGATCTAGTTCTTGGGTAACGAGTCCAAAAAAGCCACATATAATACCCGAAAAGCGTCAAAAGAGCAACACCGAGTACCACAGTTAATCTAACATTCAATATAAGACACACTTTCAAAAGTAGTGCTGGGATACTATCGATATTTAAGATTTCACTATCGATATATCGATATTACTATCGACTGAATGTTTGTACTTGTGCAGGAAAACTTTAACTAGTTTTTATTAGGCTACAGTTCGTTGTTTTTATCACTTTATTGAACGTATGAGACGTATATGTATATACGCACGTTATTTCAGATGACAGTTTTTTAAAAATTGATAAGTACCTTTCTTAAGGAACCCAAGTAGCAGGGACTGACTATAAGATATTCTATTGCAACTTTAATTAATTTTCTAAATGGGTTTTGATTCTCAACCCAAAAAGGTAATCAATCTAGCGGACTTATCCTCTAATGGATATTCATTGTTTTGTCCCATGCTCGCAATTGCATTTGGATTTGCATTTTTTTTACAACATTACAAAAATATTTGACATTTTAGTCTCTATATAAACATGTACAAATTTCAACTTAAAGGCCTTTAATTAGCAGTAAAAAGCACAGCTAAGAAATCCATACCACTTTGCTATTCCTGTTGTTTGTATTCATTGCTGTAATTCAGCGCGAATTAATAATAGCAAGTAAAAATTGGCGGCAAACTGTGTGTGTGTAGCTGCTGTTAGATGTCTTATATATAGCTGTATTTTAAATAATAATAATATCGATATTGATATTTTTCCTATCGATATTTTCGATATTTTAAGACTATCGATAATATCGATAGTACTATCGATAGGTTCCCAGCACTATTCAAAAGCAATTCCAATGTAAACAGTTGCCTAAAAATGATGCTATTAAATTAACCGTAGTGTAGGGCATAGTACTATCGAGCTTTAGCAATCCTAGTTTTCTTTTTTTTTTTGTATCAGAAATAATAATCACTTCTTTTTAAGCGTTTCGTTTATAGTAATGAAAAATATAGTGCACCCTTTTTTATTACTTCTACTTTGTAAAATTTTGTTGTAGCAAATAAAAAAAAAAAAAAAAATCAAATACAATTCAAATCTCGTGCACTAGAAAACGAACGTAATAAAATGCCTGAATAAACACTATTAATAAACATGAAATTTACAATGTCTACGTCAAAATGCCAGCCAACCTTCAAAACAATTCAAAAAGTAATCATGTCAAATATGATTTACAACAAGTCATAAAGTAAATTTATTTTTAAAATTTTTTTGTTACATACATATTTGTTTACAAATTTGAGCATGTTGCAACCATATTGGTTACTTCAATCATAATTAAGTAGAATTTTAATAAATTTATGTCAAATACTATTAAAAATTTGCATTTTGATAAATACAAAAGTATGTATGTACATAAAAAAAAATACTTTAAAGATTTATTGCACTTGATTGGTTTATTAAAAGAAGGAATAATTTATTTGCATAAAAATGTTTAAATTCAAAATAAGATAAATAGCTCCTTTATTGCAACATAGTAATATCTCAAAAAACCAAAAATTTTAAGTAGTACTATGTTCATACTTATGTTTTTAAACTCGTTTAAGCAAAATGTTGATTTAGCTAATCAAAGCAGTTCACATTACATTTGAGATGATGTTAAAAAAAAAAATATATACAACAAATAAATTTATATTTCTTTAAAGAATTAAAAATGTATAAAAATACTTCTAGCAACTAATCAATATAGCTACGGCGTTGTGAATGGTCGGCAGACTTTATCCGAGTTTGACTTCATATCCCAATAAAAAATGTTATCATTTTGCGAAGCACTAATGGTACATTTACAAAAAATAAGCTCACAATTATGCGCTACGCAATAAGACATACAGAGATGCAGTAAATTAAGTAAAGGAACTCGTAACAAGTTTCATAAAAGAAAAAAGAAAATTGCAAGTGCCACGGCACTCCCTTACTACGATGAAGGGAGAATATCAAAAGTAACTGTAAAAAAAACATGCAGTGCGTAATGCTGAACGCTACGCTCGCCAGTTTTTATATGCGTTGAATAAAGCGCATTTTGTGTCAAAAATGTATTGCTTCAAAGTGGGACCTCGCCATATAAAATTCAAGTCTTCCGTAAGCTGTATGGTAAGTGAAACTCTTACATTTCTGCCTTAAAAACCTGCTTCGACTGAAGCTCAATTTTTTATTGGGTATGGATGAAGTTTAAAATACAAATGCAAAATAAGCCATAATGAGCCGTATGGTAGGCCAATTGCTGAGAATGCCTTGGAATCGATAAATTCGGATTATCCGACACACTTTCACTAACAAAAGCAATATTTGCGGCAGTGCCACATTGCGATGATGCACTTGTGCAATGCTTCCAGTCGTTTCAAATTTCTTTATAAACCTGCCAACTCCTTGCATAGTATATCGATTATGACAACCATAATCACCCAGTAATTCTCAAAACGTGGTCACGATTTTAGTAAGTTTAAATAATTCATATTAGGAGGTTTTAAACAAAATACTCTGCTTTTATTTCCGATTAAATCTTAAATTTTAGATCATGCCACCAAGAAGTGTTACAACAATCTGGTCTATCTTAGTTCAGTATCTTCCAGTTTTAATGTTGTTATCGTCAAAAATTACAAAATCGCACTGCCGATACTAGATGCCATTCGAAAAATATAGTCGAATAATCATTTCTGATCTTATTTAAAATTTTATATTTATTTAAAAAATAATCTTGGATTTCGTACAAAAAAGAAAATTAAGAATTGATCTTTGTATCTGCACAATCAGTTTACTTTCCATGGATCGGCCCAAGGGGTATATGATGATGGTTCGAGGAAAGGTGAAAGGATTGGCGGAGGTTTCTTCATAGAGGAACTGGATATAAAAGTTTCCTTTCGTCTGCCGGATGCATGTAGTGTCCTGCATGCGGAAATCTCGCCTATAAGACGGGCGGCAAACTGGCTGAGATATTATCGCATATCGGGAGATATACGTATATTTACTGAAAGCAAATATACCTGTCTACACGACACATAGGTTAACTGTAGAATGTCGGATGTCATTGAATAAGATTGCGAGGCATTGCGGGGTAACGCTAATATGGGGCAATCAGATAGCAGATGAGATGGCCAAACAAGGTTGTCGCATGGATGAGGTATTCATTGATCAATTCG
Source organism: Pollenia griseotomentosa (assembly GCA_963931875.1). Taxonomy (NCBI): domain Eukaryota; kingdom Metazoa; phylum Arthropoda; class Insecta; order Diptera; family Polleniidae; genus Pollenia; species Pollenia griseotomentosa. The sequence continues at coordinate 50,804,468 of OZ007560.1, read as the reverse complement.
TTAACTCTCCAATGGCTCACTGTAAGTCACTAATCTAGCTCGAGTCTTATAGAGTTGCGCAGATTGGGTAAATCTGTGAATCCATCTGCTCCATATCCAGGATACTATGGCCTGGTTATGATGAACGGAGAACTAGCTCTCTACTTAGGTTTAACCGAGACCAAATTAGAACAGTGGGATCAGTTGTAACTGGGCACTGGCCGGTGGGAACTCGTGCTAGTAGAATGGGTCTAGAATTCAATGGCTACTGTAGAAGTTGTCATGATGAGGAGGAAGAGGAGACATTGCTTCACTTTCTATGTAAATGCCCTTGGATACGGGCCATCAGGGAAAAATACCTGGGTGAACCGGTGTTTGCCTGCTTGGAGGATCTATCTTGGATAGAACTTAGATCACTTGATCTCTTCATTAAGAAGACGAATTGGTTAAACTTTGCAGTGACACCATCTGAGTTAAGCTGAAGGTCCACACCACGCGTCCATGCGTAGATGCGTTCGATACATTTTGTGCATTTTATGCGTTTCTAAATTCAAGTTACATACAATGCGTTTTATGCGCCATATTATTTTTTATTTTTTTTGATCAGCTGTTGTGTTAAAATTGTTATAAAATAAAAACAATCTTGGCAAAATGGGAAGTGAAACTGAGATTTAAAAAGAATTTATGGAATTCATACACAAGTACATATGTTAGGAGTAAAGCTTCGTACAGACGGTGGTCAGATCTTACAATGTTGTAATTTTTCTGACAATGGTGCCATTGTAAGATGCATTAATTTTACACATCTGCCAAATGAAAATGAGCTTACAATGTTCATACAGTTGCAAGACAATTTTAGGCAATTTTAATGACAACATTGTAAGATCTGACCACCGTCTGTACGAAGCTTAAGCTTTTATTGTATAAATATTCGTTATTTTTACAGCATAAGCTTCTCCATATCACTTGTTTTTTAAAATAACAATAAACACAATAGAGATGGCACTCAGTACTTAAAAGCAATCGATAAATAGAATTCAAATCGATAAATAGAATACAAATCGATAAATAGAATACAATATATAAAAATAAATTATAATCCTTTTTCTTCGACCTTTTTTATTAAATTTTATACTTTATTAAATTATTTAAGCTTAAGGTCTCTTTTTTAAAAAAATTAATTAAAATGTTTTTATTCGATATTTCGATTTCCGTTGGAAATCTTCTTCAGGAAATTTTTTTAAAATAAAATTTGACAATAAATGGAAAAATAAAATATGGAAAATTTTAAAATTTCAAAAAACAAAATTATCATAACAAATTTAAAATTCCATTCTACAAAATTTAAACAAAAAGACAAACAAACAAAAAAGAAAAACAAAATTTTAAATTTATTAAAAGCCTAAAACCTATTTTAATATCCCTTTCCGTCAATAATAAGCTATGCAACCTTTTTGACGAAAGCTTTTTCTTTTATTAACAACTATTTTTATATCAAAGAAATGTAAAAAGGAATATACCACACAAACATATTTATCTATAACATTGAAAATAAAGTATGATGTCTCATCCATGGCTATCCAAAACAACTGACATTTTTTCACCACTCATGCGACGGATATAAGAGTAGAAAGTAAACCTACTTTGATGCGTTGATACGTGTATGCACTCTATACATGTTGCTGTGTAACTTGTCACATACAATTACGCTGATTCTACTTTATTGTCAGATAAAAAGGACAGACGCAGAAACGCATGGTGTGGACCTTCAGCTTAACTGCTTTATAAGATAGGCATTGGCGCTGGGTATCACAAAGGGACCAATAAAGGACCCAAGTGAGCTGTCTCTCGATGGCTGCCCATGGAACCTAAACTAACCTTACCTTACCTTACCTTACCTTACCTTACCTTACCTTACCTTACCTTACCTTACCTTACCTTACCTTACCTTACCTTACCTTACCTTACCTTACCTAACCTAACCTAACCTTACCTAACCTAACCTGAACCTTCAATTGCTGATATTCAAAATTAAATAATCTTGTTTTTTTTGTATCCTGAGTCTTTTGTTCAAATTTGCCCAAGCTTTGAAAGATATTTAAAAAAAAGCAAAAACTACGCAAACAAACATTTTATTTACTAATACAGCAACAGCGCGTGAGACATTTCGACTGCTGTGAAGGATACAATAAATATAAAATTACTTAATTGTAATTATTAACTTTATATATCATTAAGACAAAATACAATTTTCTTATCTTTTCCCATTTTGTTGTAACTATCTTGAAAGTAAATACATATAATTTTTTTAAAACATCCTTGACCATTTTATTTAAAACAAAAAGTTTTTGTGCTTTAGATCTCAATTTTTTAGATATTGAGTGTAGTTTGTCAAAAGTCACCAAAAATTATGAGTCGTATTACTCAATTTTCTGTAATCATTATATGACTGTAATTTGTTATAATAAAAGGGATTTTTCAAATACTCATACACCTAGAAGGAAGTCATCATGAATAATTTGTTTAAATTTAATACGTAGATACACATGCGTTTGTGTGAATGTAGGTATGTGTTTAAATGTCGTTTCATTCTTTCTCCTATATGTATACCCCCTCCCCTCACCCATTACCAGTTTCTAGTGTCTGTGTCTTCAGTTTCACTTTATGTGAACATAAATAATTGTATAATAATGACCTTTTCGCAAAATATATTTTTGATGTGTAAAATTTATAGAAAATTTTATAAAATTTATTGCCATAATTAATCACGTATATATGACGACGACCAGGAACATACAAATAAGTATGAATGTATATTCCAATTGCTAAGTACTTTGTTACCTGGTGTTTTGTATGCTGGAATCTATCTCATTTCTGTGCTCACGTTTAAAATCAAACATATTTATTCTCACAATGAAATGAGCGTATGTATTTTCGTATGTTTGTATAGCTGTGAGTTAAGGTGACACGTACATGTAGAAAGTACTTAAAGGAATGTGGTAATAAAGATAAAATACTGTTATGAATTTCCCATTATTGTTTGATAGATTATATGTGTTTTGGAAATTATAAATAGTACGATTTTTTATCGCTACTTGTAAGTTTGTGCTACAGAAAGCAAGAGAGATACGTTTATTAGTTTTTTACCTAAAAGAATTGTTGTAAATAATGATTACAATAGTCGTCTTGCACACATGCATATGTACATATGCATATAGAAAAAAAGAGTGCCGATAAAGATGTCACTATTTCATGAGAAAAAGTTTAGGAGTAGGAACAAAACATATCGCACTTGTTGAACCATATTGTATTAATTTAAAATTTTTATTTTCTCACTTTTTGTAAAAATCGATACGTAAGACTTATACATTCCCGCTGTAAAAGTATCGTGCTATATTGTCTACTTTTTATACCCTTCACCGAAGGTAAGAGGGTATATCGTTACCTTAATATAAAAAGGCCCCAACTCATTATTTTTGGAAATCCGTTTTTTTATTGATTCTTGTAGAATGGTTGCTAATACACATTCTATTAAAATTTCAAGCAAATTAGATTAAAAATAAAGAAGTTATAAGCAGAATACAAAAAGCCCTAACTCATACACACAATTTTTCTAAAGAAAAAAAGCCCTAACTCATACACACAATTTTTTGAAAGAAAAAAACACTGACTCATACATACTCATACATATGTGTTTCAATCTGAATTCCTCGTTTAATTTTATTAAAGATGTTTTTTGACAATGTTTGTGTAGCTATATTATTTCAGCTTTTATTAAGTTTTTTCCTTCTCCTGTAAAAAGTGTTTTTGATGAGTTGGGGCCTTTTTATATTAAGGTAACGATATATAACTTTGTCATTCCGTTTGTATGTTCCAAAATATTGATCCTACACCCTATAAAGGATATATATTCTGGGTCCTTATGAAAAGCGAAGTTGATTTAACGATGTCCGTCTGTCCGTCTGTCCGTCTGGCCGTCTGTCCGTCTGTCCGTGTGTATGTTGAAATGGGTTTTCCGAAAACCCCAGAAATGATGTGGACTAGGTTGATGTATATTTATGTCACATATACTCCGTTTAAGTTTGCTATTGAAATTCAGCCAGATCGGTCCAAAAATGACGGAGATATGAGCAAAAAACCACAACTGCCTCTGATTTTGCACAAAAATCCCTTGTTGTTGTTGTAGTTTTTTATTTCTGTATATCTTGAGAACGGCAAGAGCCAAAGTTTCCAAATTAGGTACACACATTAACGTTATCAATACACAGCATCCTACAAAATGTGGGCGGGATTGAACAAGTGGGCGTGGTACCTTCCGTACAAAAAATATCAAAAATTGTATAAAAACCGGATTTTTTGGACTGTCGTATGACCTAGGGTTGCGCTTTATATATCAAAAGATCGATAATTTTTAATAGAAAATATTTTCTGAAAAACTCGGGAAAATCGGTTCAGATACGAAAAAGTTATGACCAAAATTAAATTTTTTTTTTTTAAATACACATTTTCGGAACCCATAGGTCTTTCTGAGTCCAAGTTTTATCACCAAAGTAAATGGTAAATTTATTCCTTAAGACATCGGTATATAAATCTCTCAAATCGGTTAATAAATGGCTGAGTTATGTCCAAAGAACTGAAATCCAAAAAAATTGTATTTTTATACCCTTCACCGAAGGTAAGAGGGTATATATAACTTTGTCATTCCGTTTGTATGTTCCAAAATATTGATCCTACACCCTATAAAGTATATATATTCTGGGTCCTTATGAAAAGCGAAGTTCAAATACGGTTCTCGTCTCATCTCTCCCCCTCTTCGCATTTGTTTACATATACTAGCATAATGCCCAATATGATTTTCGTTTATTATTTCATCTATTTAACGAAATAATTTTAACAAATAGAAACTAGGAATTTTTGTGTTTTTTTGCTACTTAAAAACTCGCCAAAAGAGATAAAAAATGACAACAGTGCCTTTACAAAAAGAAAACAAACAAAAAACTGTGTTGAGTTGTAAACAGTAAACGGTCTATATTTCATTTTAATGATATTTAAACAGCGTTCCTTCATGGTAGGGGGTGTGTTAAGTTAGAAACTGTGAGTTCCCTGGTTCGAATCTTGGTTTTTTAAAAAGAATAGTTGTTTAATATTGTTATGTTCCAAAACAATTTTAAAAAAATATTTACCAGTTTTCGCTTTTTAAATTTCATTTATAATGAAGTTTTAAGTATTGTAAATATGTATGTATATGTAAAAATTATTTAGTTGCTCTGTATTCTGCTCGCACAATGGTGAAGGGTATATAAGATTCGGCACAGCCGAATATAGCACTCTTACTTGTTGGCTTTAAAATTATTTTTCATATGCCCTTAGTGTTTAAATAAAAATTGTTTTCAATATTACTTATTAATCGACCTTTTTCTTGAAATTATTATTATTTTCTTAGATTTTATCTAAACAGGCTTTCAAGGTCATTTGTATTTAAATAGAATATTATTTATTTGTTATTTTCATCCGACGTTTCGTTGGTATTTTCCAACTTCATCTGGGATTTTGAGTTTATTAAATCTGGCAACGACACAAAACAAAAATAAAATAATATTTAGAAACAACTATAATAAATAATTGCTTTGTTTCTACTGTAAATGCTTAAATTTTGAGTTAATACAGTACTGTTGGACAAGTGCGATAAAATAATATTTCTACAGTTAACCCGATTTTGTTCAAAGTAAAACATGTTTCCTTCAAAATTGATAGTTCTAGTTGCTTTTACACAAATAGAGCATATTTAAAATATATTTTTCACAAAATAGCTTTAGATGGAAAATTTTGCATAAATTTAATTCTTAAGCCCGTTTTCACAACTTACCGATAGCTTAAGGTAGGACTTGGTCGACCGCATTAAAAGTGTTCCATTATAACAACTTTATTTTAGCCTAAAGTTAGCGATAAATTAAAGAAAAATTCTTCCTAGGTGTCAGGTAAAAGTAAAGTTTTAATATTGGATTATTATTATATATTATGACAATTATTTCTGATACAAAATATCGGCCAAATGATCGTCACGGCTTCGGTTGCATAACTCTATCCGATGTTCCATATTTTTAATGACTCTGAGACATAATTAAGGTTCAGTTTCGTTAATGTGTCGAATTATTCATTCTTTATCTCATGAATTGTTCTTGGCTTATTGACGTACACTTTTACTTTTAAATATTTCCAAAGAAAGAAGTCTTAGGGTGCCGAATCACATGATCGTGACGGCCAATTAGCATCGCCACGACGTGAGATAACACGGTCAATGAATTTCTTGCTCAAAAGTGGCGTTGTTTCGTTGGCTGTATGTTAAGTGGCACCGTTCTCACATATCGTCCACTAGGGATGAGCAAATTGAAAAAAAATATATCGATAGCGAACACCATTCACGGTAACTCCTTGGCCGGCTCTTCTGCCATACTATCGCGAACAACAGCTATGTTTTCCGCAGAATTTGCGCACAATTCTTCCGATAATGAAAAAATTTGGTCGATTTTGCTGACGAAGTGCACGAAATGCATTTTGATTTGAACGCCCAAATTTGTAAAAGGCTTTAACAATCTTAACGCGCTGCTCAATTGTATACCTCTCCATGGTTGAATTTGTCAAATACTGAAACAAAGAAATGTCAAATTAATTTTGGCAAAAACTTGACCTTAATGTGTGGCTCACAATTTATATCGTGTATTTTAGTTGTACCACCCTTAACAATAAAAATAACTTATTAAATTATTAATTCCCACATAAATATTTTTATTAATTTGCTACATCTACTAAATTTCGTAGAAATTTTATATTTGTTTAGAGTTGTAACAATTTTAACACAGCGCCCTGTGTAATCCTAATTGTCCTTAAATTGTTGAATACTTATTTGTGAATACTTTGTTTTCTTACAAATTAATCGTTATGTACAGGTTACCTTAGTTTTGCCCCTTAAGTTTAAATCAACCAGTGAAATTTCAAAAACAAAACATGAAGTGACTGTTATAAATATCAAAAAACACGGTGGCATTGTCTTGTGGCAAAGTTTCATGTTCCATTTGTACGGATTCGGCGTTGAAGTTTGGACCATTTGAAGCTGAAGGGGATGTTTACGGTTCGATGTTTCAGGATTCTCTTTTACGCTCTTTGTGCTTCAAGTGGTCTGCCACTCCAATAAAAGTCACTAACCAATCCCGATGGCTGCGAGCGACCAGATTGCTTGCTTGATGGCGTGATGGTGCATTTCTAATGTTGAACAAATTTCAAAATTGTCTTTGGGTTTGAATTTATGGTGGAAATTATTGTATTCGTAATCTTAAAAGATGAGTGTGTTAACATTCTCAATCAATTTTCTTTGGTTGTGGCGAATTTGCGACAAAATCGAAAACAAGCCACTATCTGTCTTAATAAAACAGTATAGTCTAGCTTATTTTAACCGTGATGTAATAAATCAAGTTTAATTGTTGGTTTCTGAATTGCCCCAATAAAAAATGGAGCTTACTGATAAGCAGTTTTGTAAGGTAAAGAAGCACAATATCCCCTTACAAACCTGCTTACAAGAGGCATGATTTTTATATGGCGAATTCCCACTTGGAAGCACTGCTTTTTTCCTCTCTGCTAAAAAACAATAATTTCTATGTTCGGTAATATTTCGTGAATGATCGTAAGCACAGTTTTAAATCATTGTAATTTAATCTGATTCTATCCCATTAAAAACTTTACTTACAGTCCTAATTTTAATGGCTTCCTAAATTCATTACTTTGTAGCTTTATTCGCCACATTTTGGATTATAAGTTATATATTAAATAATAATAGCTTTAATATTATTTCTTAAATAAGTCATAATAATACATAACAAAAAATACTTTAATATAATAATTTTTCAAATCAATTTGCAATATATTTGGTTTATAATTGTTAGATATTCGGTAATACTATAACATTTTAAAAATAATTTCGATGTGAGTGTTAGAGCTATAAATGATTTTGTGCAGCGCTCTTTAATTATTGTTTTTGCTTACATTTCGAAAAACTTATTAGTGTGTACAATTTTTCAACAAAAATTCCATCAGATTTCTCATGCATATAAAGCAATTTTAATCAGTGTTTGGAAAACTGCAGTTAAAGTAGAAAAACTGCCATTTCTTTTACATTTTCATTTGTCATTGGCCAAAAATAACTGTTGCTTTTACTTCTGATTGATTTTATGTAAACTGTCGTTGACAAACCAATCTAAAAAGCGAAAAGTTGTAAACAAAATTTCATTTTTTGTTCGACAGTTTTTGGTTTCGACTGCAGTTTTATAAACCGTGATTTTATTTAGTTTGTTTTAACTTTTTTCAAAATTTAATTTGTAACTACTTATTTGCTTACTCTTTTTGTAACTTCATATGTTGTATAAAACTTTTAAGTATAAAAGAAAGATATTATTTGTTAGGTTCTAATTAGCCAAATTATAAAGGATTACTTTTGGGACATCGCGAGCCAAAATAAGATAAATAAGTAGCTTTCTCGTCAAGTTCTCATTATTCTGCTTATTTTGTAAGCAAAGTTTTTGCTGGTATGTAAGGGATGAAAGAAGCATTCAGAACTTTGTTCGTGAATTTTTTCTTTAAAATAATGATTTTAATTATTCACTAAAAACCTACTTACTTATAAGGGATAATGCGAATCAATCAATCAGTGGTATTCGCTTCTCTGCTGCTTTTTTCTAGTATGTAATAGCCAGCGCATATATCAGCCCTCATGTACTTTTGATTCTTCCAGAAACTCTAAAATTGTTTGCTGTGGTGTTGCTTAAGATGTTAGACAGATCTTCATTGTTGGTGTTAAGGAACAACTAAAAAATGTCATTTGGTATTCCTTCATATGAACGGAGGAGCCTACGAAACATGCAGTTGTTGTTTTTTTGTTTATCGCAACAAAAAAAATTTTCTAAAAAATTAAAATGAAGTATCAAGTAGATTTTTCTAATGATATAAAGGTTGATACTAATTGGCATTTACTTCTTGATTCCCAAAAAATCTTGAATACAGTTTTGATGCATAATAAACATAAGCTTCGATCTTTGCCCATCGCTTATTCAAAATAAACTTATGATACTATGGCAAATTAAATACAGGGAACAAAAATAATTTTTGCAGAACATAAGCCACGTTACTCTTGTAAAAAAAATTAAGCAAAAAAAAAAAAAAAAATCGCGGCCTCCATTAACTTAATCATAGATAACAGTGCTTTCTTAGTGCTATAATTTAAGGGTTAAAAGAACGTAAAATATTTGTTGTTTAAAATGTTATTGCATTTTTGATGCGTACGACTGTCACGTTCTACACTTTGGAATTACCCATATATGGAGTCAGTAATTTACGACCATGTTGAATATTTTCACCAAGATATCGCTGCATTTGAAAAACGTTTTCAAGAATAAATAAAAAGATTACCTAGAGATATTCCTAAATCTCAATCACTACACGAGAAAAGAACCATTCGCTGTCAATTAAAGAAGCTAAATAAAAAAAACAAATATTTTTAATTATACATATTCCATTTTAACTAGTTTTATCGTGCTATTATTACTGCCTGTTTTTATTGAGTGTCAGATGTACGATTTTTTCTAATTTCCTGTTTTCTTTTACATTTCAAGTGTCAGAAAAGTGATAAAAATGAACACATCAAATACTCTGCACGTATCTTTGCAAAGCCTGAAAAGTATGGAAAATAAATGTTGTTAATAACAACTAAATAAGGAAACCAAAAATGAAACAAAACAAAGCAAATGTCAGAAATAGCAAAACAACAAAAAATAAGTAAGCGTTTACACACAAATACAATAAATAAGGAGTAGAGAACGTTATTAACTGCAGGTGTGAAAGAAATGCCAAACGTAATAAAAACTCAAATCAACCAACATTAAAATTAGAAAACAAATATGACATGAAATGTTGGCAGCTCAACTCAAACGTATTAGAATTACTTTTACGATACATAAAGATACAAACAAATATTTCAAATAAGAAGGAATACTTAAATACAATTCAACACATACACTAAAACCTAAAAGGAATAAAAACATACTACATCTGATTACATGAGAATATACAGGGTGGCTTAAATAAGGCTACCAATATTTCTTTTTTCTTTTTGCAGATTACAACTGAATTCTTGGACATTTATAATGCATTCTTGTCATAAATCGATTAATTCAATATTGTGATTCAAGATCGGCTTTAGTAGGCGGTTTTGAGGAACAGGATTCACAGATAAGCCGTGCTCTTGAGAATATCAGCACTGAAATCAACGTGGAAGCTATGCTGCAGCGTGTTAAAAATAATTAAGCTGTTTTAACCCGTCTTCGCTCCGACCAATTTGTCATTTTCAGAACAACATTTCAGAGAATTTTAAAATAAGATTCTAAGATGCATTCATAGTAAATTCAAATTGTACAAGCAATGCTACAGCAGGACCACTAGCAACGACATTTGTTGGTCTTATTTGGATCATCCTGTATTTAATGAAACACTACAAAGCAAGTGCTTAGAAAGATCTAAATAACATGTATTTAAAGACGACTTGTCATGAAATGTTTTATTTAAGATTACACAAGTATGCGAGAATATGTATACAAATAAGTTATTTATACACAAATGTATATATGAATGGATTAAATATGTGGCTTGGTGCTAAAAGGGCCAATGTCAATATTTTGTTGTTTTGAATAAATCGTTGCATAAGGTGTCATTTATTACTCGCTTTTATTTTGCTTACTTGAACTTGACTGTAGTTCTAATTTAACCCAGAAAAGCTTCATAAAGGCTTTGCTAGCCAATTTCACTAAGTAAGAACTCCTCTATAAAAAAAAACTTTAATTTTAATTTTCTCAAAAGTTAATATTTTGACATTGGCCCTTTTAGCACCAAGCCACAAAAATAGTCTAGGCCTTTTTTTGTTTTTCTTTAAAGTACATATTATAAGAAATGGATTATGGTTAGAAATGAAAATTTTTAAACAGTTGTGATTTAGTTTAGTCGGGAACTTCAGAAAAAATTTAATACAAAATAAATTCTTTTAAATATGCCTTTTGCAAATTTTAAATAATACGCTTTAAGGGGAGTAAAATAATTTTGGTATTATCACCAAATAAAGAAAACAATAAAATGTAAAAGAAGTAAAAATTTAAACAAAAAAGTACCCGATCAAAGAAATTATGTATATTATATATATGAATATATAACAGTGAAGGGCAAATAGAGATTAAAAGAGAGTAAATAATTTGCTTTACACTTTAAGAAATTTTAGAAAAGTCCTTCAAACTGTATGAAAATATGCAAAAAAGGAATTTAGTAAAAAACTTATGGCATACATATAAACATATAATCCATCAAGTTTTCAATAACGGTAAAAAAATATATACATACATATAGTCACCTAAAATCGAAAAGGGCGTAAGTGACAATTTCATAATACATTTTTTTGATTGATTAAGTTGTAATTAACAAATATATATTATATACCTATACGAAAGAACTTTTAAAACAAGCTTAAAAAAAAGCACATAAACATAGCTTGATCTCAACAAAATTAATATTAATATTAATATAGTATACCACAACAAAATTGCATAATTTGCCAAAACACCAACAACAACCTGCTTCGTTGAAGTTTATTAACCCTCCGTGTGACACATGTTTTAATTTTCCATGCAAAATGCATTAAAAAAGGTTTGGCCAGACTCGTGAGTAAGATTGAAGGGTTAAGCAACTGAAAAAAAGTTTATGTTTTTCTCTCTTTGGTATTTGTATTTATGGTTGCCGTTGCTACTTTTTATTTATGAAACAATGAACACAAGATGTTCAGTTTGTGGGCAAAAGCATATAAGCGAAAACACCATCACACAAACACGTGTATGTGGTATACGGTAAATTGTTTTACATTTTTAATTCAATGTAAAAATTGTTGTTTCTTTTTGTTCTGACATATAAAACCTTTTTTTGTTTTCATTTTCTCTATTTTATACCTAATTCTTATAAGGTAAAAAATAGTATAATAAAACAAGTGTATGGTATGTTTTGGGGATTTTAAGGAATATCTTAGTAGTGAAATTTTTGCATTTGTAGCAGCTCTGGTAAAAAAAACACGATGAGTAAATGTAAAAACCCGAAAAATTTCGTAATCCAGGCAAACCAGTGCCCACCGCTGATACATAATAAATAAATAAAGAAATTATAGTGGCTGATTTTTACCTGGGATCTTGAGAATCCCTGGAAAAAAAACAAAATGTATCTTCCCGCTTTTACGAGAAGTAAAAAAACTACAGGATTTTGTGATCTCTAATTCTTATGAAACATAAAAATTGTATTGATAGTACACTTTAGCGTATACTTAATATTTAATAACAGTAGCGATGCTCAAGTTGATTATACGTCTTTTCCAAACTAATTTGTTTAATAATTTTTGGCAGAAATTTGTAATCGAATCGAACCTTTAAATACCAGGTGATAAGAGATGTTAGAAATAAATGAAATGAAAGTAGCGGAAAACTTGCGATTTAGAGAATACATTGCAAAATTTGTTATTTAGAAAATTAGGTTCTTTGTGGCTTATGGTTTAAAATCCAAGTTTTGATCTATTTTTTATATCAGTTTTCATCTATATATAAATAGGCAAAGGCAAAACAATTAAGAATACTTTCCTCCTCCGCATGTCAACGGATTTGAACAAAATATACACCATTTGAAAGATATTTACTCACACAATATGTGTACAATATATATTTTATTAAAATCTGTTCAATATTTTAAGAGTTTAAAGCGTTAAAATTTTCTACTAACCCATATGCAGAACACATACATAAATACTTAATTTGTTTTTTTTTTTTTTAATTATCAAATACCCAGCTAGCATTTTGTATCATAATCAATAGCAAAACATCCGTATATGAGCTAATTTTTTCAATCATAACTGATGCTCACGTTGTGAGAAAATGGTACCCTACTGATGAATCACCTGAAAGAATCATTTGTGATACAATTTTCCCATTCCTGTTTAATCAATTTAATGGTAGTTTTTATAATCATTTTTGAGTCGTTTTCATCTCATTTTTTAATCGTAAACTATATAGTTTTTGATTATAATTTCAAAAGATTTTGTATTCCCAAAAATTGAAATTACTTTTTGATAGTTTTTGATTATATTTCATATCATTTTTTAATTGTCATGTTTTTTATTTATTCTCCGATAATTATGACTTTTGATTATTCGGACCAGTTTTATTTTAAACCAAACAAAAATTATCGGTTTTACGCATAGAAGAGAAGAAACAATTTGGAAAAACATTTATGTTCATAAATTGTCAATAATTGTTGGGCTTCTTTTTTATCCAAGCTTCTTATTTAATTGGCTAACATGAAAGTTTCCATTTTTATTTTTTTCATTTGCAAAAACAAAAATTAAAAATTTTTAAAAATCATTATTTAAACGTACAAATGAATAATCTCACTCAAGTGATTAATCAGTTTTTAATCATCTAAACTGATCCGAAAATAATCATTTGGGAGATTTGTACAAAAAGTAATCAGCCAAATGCTAGCTGGGTAAAAAAATAGGGTTGTCAATTATTCGAATTTTTTTAGAAACCGGTTTCCAAATATTTCGACTATATAAATGCGGGAAATTAAATTTGTTTCTTTTACTTTTCGTGCTGCATGTGACAACTTCTGAATTTTCTATAATATTGAACTTAGACCAATAGAAATACAGCTACACATGCATGGTCCTGAGTGAATAGGAATACGTGAGAGGGAGTTTTTTGGCACTTTTTTGTTCAACATCTGGTACTTTGATTAATTTCCGTTAATATTAGACATCCAATGTCCTGAGTGGAAGACAATCTATATCGGAGATTTTTTGAAACTTTTTTGTTTTTCAATTGATATTTTCTGATATTTTTTTTATTGAACCTACAAAATTAATTTAACTCACGAAGAATATGAAATATGAACCGGAGGTTGGTTCCTCGCCAAATTGATCCACTTAGACGGAAAAATTAAATGCTCAAAACTTGTAAAATCATATACATAAGAAGAACGATGTTTTCCTCATATATACAAAAAAATATTATGGTCGAATTTTGACCATAGTCAAATTTAATTGTCATTAAATTATTTTAATGAAGGAAGGAATTTAACAACATGAAATAAATATAAATTTATTAATAATTTTTTTTATTCACGCAAAGAAAAAACTGGTTGTAATAAACATATTCTAGTAGCAACATTTTATGATAAGATTCATGTTTTCAGTAAACATATTAGGATTATTCTTGAATCATATTATGACCAAATATAATCGTAATATTACATCATAATATTTTTTCCTTAATCATATTCTCATCATGTTAATCATAAAAAGTTAAGAAGAAATCATATTATTATCATGTTAATCATAATAAATTAAAAGTTTTCATAATACATCTGAAAGAATCATGTTATGATTACTGTAATCATATTTTAATCGTTGGTTATAACAATATCGTTGTTATCGTTAGTCGTAGTTCGCAATTATTTATAAATTATTTTATAGAATTTTTTTTACTTTTTTTATTTAAATAACATAAAACTTACATGCAATGGTCAATATTTTTTGCACTTTCACAAAGAAGAAAAATGTGATTAGTAATGAAATATTATTAAACAATTTTCTATTTAATGAACAATTCGTTAGATTTTTTTTTAATTTGTTTAAAATAATACGACAGAACTGATATAAAGTTATTTGACAAATGGCGTAAACGAAATATTATTAGAGTAAAGATATTATGTTTGAAGCTTAAACATACTATGAATACACGTATAGAAAGTTATCATATTATGGTTGTAAGAAATTTTATATTTTTTTTCAAAGTTATCATCACTTTTTTGTTGGAAAAATAATTATTTTTCAGTCAACAATACTCAAATTTATAATTGCGATAAACATTGATATGTTTACAATAACTATAACATTGCTTAAAATTAATAAAAATAACAATTTATTGTGCACGACAACAGTATATTGTTACAATAAACATAGTGTAGTTGCCGTTACCATGCCCAACCATATTTTTTTTCTCTGCGTGTTCTTGATTCTTGACTGAACAGGAAATTGAGCTCGAGTCAAACTTACATGTGTCGATAATAACCACATTCTCATCGCCCGTGTTCTTTGCAGTTTTACCCTTTCCGCCACTGCTAACATGGATAAAAAACTGGAATGCGCACTCAGCCGTACAAAAAACTTTTCTATTGCTCAACTACGTCAGCATAGAATGCAAATGGGAGTTTGTTGTAAAAATGTAAGACATACACAAATGTACATACACAAGTTCTATTTCTTCGTCACACGAAAAAATAACCGATCTGCGCAATGCCTTATCTTATGGCACTGTCAACAAATTGTTTGGCAAATTTACTACATATTTATAGTAAGTATTTATAGCAATTTTTACTATTTAGAGTTAACATGGCTATTTATAGTATATTTCGTTTTTATAGCAAATTATGCTGTTTGTAGTTATTTTCGCATTATACATACAGTAAATTTTCTTCAAATTTGCCGTTTATAGAAATGTTTTCACAAATTTGCTTTTTTAAAGAAAAGGTTGTGTAAATTTGTTTTTATAGTAACTTTTGTGCCAATTTGTTTTTTAAACAAAATTTGTGAAAATTCGCTCTTTATAGTAAATTTTACGCAAATTCGCTTTTAATAGTAAATTTTGTGCAAATTTGCTTTTAATAGCAAATTTTGTGCAAATTGTTCTTTTTTTAGTAAATTTTGTGCAAACTTGCTTTTTGGAAAATTATGTGCAAATTTGCTTTTTAGTAAATTATATGCTTTAAATACTTAATTTTGGGGAAATTTGTATTTTATAGTTAATTTTGGGCAAATTTGGTTTTTATAGTAAATTTTGGGTAGATTTGCTTTTTATGGTAAATTTTGAAAAAATTTGGTGCAAATTTGATTTTTATAGTAAACTTAGTGCAAACTTGCTCTTTATAGTAAATTTGGTGCAAATTGGCTTTTTATAGTAAATTTGGTACAAATTAGCTTTTTCTGGTAAATATTGTGTATAGTTGCTTTTTAAAGTATATTTTGTGCAAATATGCTATTAATAGTAAATTTTGTGCAAATATGATATTTATAATAACATGTGCTATACAAATTTGATACCGTAACACATTTGGTAGAAATTTGTTATTATAAGTAAGTTCTGTACAATATTTTAGTTTATAAATGATTTTGTGCAATTTTACTATATAAACAAAATTTTGTTCAAATTAACTATTTAACATAAATATTTTTATTTCTGTTATTTAGAGTAAGTTTTGCGCAAATTAACTATTTATAGCGAACTTTCTTAAAATTTGCTGTGTATAGTAAAATTTTTGCAATGTTGCTACTTTAAGGAAATACAACTTTTTTTCTTAAGTTTCACATTTAGTAATTGGATTTTTTTTACTGCCAGTTAATTTCATCGCATTTAGTGCCTAGTGCTTTTAATTAATATTTTTCCTTCTAAAATAAGTGCAATAAAGAAGGCTTTTTTGCTTTACAACCCACCTTAAAATTGATTTTCATGTATTCATAACTAAGCCGAGAGAACTTACAAAAAAATGAACTTAAAACAATAACATTTCGAATAAATGTGCAAAAGTTTTCGTTACTCTTATCTGGTAAATAAATAATATAAAGTTAAAAGTTTATAACAAACGCGACTGGGGAACTAATTTAGAACTTGAGGAAAAAGTTAGTGTGCTTTGTTCTAAATTTGTTTGTACTTTGGGCATAAACTTTTTCCTTATTTCTGTTTTATTTTTAGGCAAAATGGAAACTGAAATGATGCCATGATTTTGAAAAGTCACATAACACTGGTTTAGAAAAACTCAATTGTTAGTTAAACAGACAAACAGACAGTTGGACAAAAATGCAAGATGACGTATAGAAACTAAAAAAAGGAGCAAAAAAAAAAAATTGAACTGATAAAATAGTCATCGTTAGTAGAAAAACTACTTGCAAAGTGAAAAAAGCAATATCATCTTGATTTCACCAGAGTTGTTTTGGATGATGACAGCATACAAAATTTAATAAGTATTCATGGATCGAGTGGGTGTAGCAGAGAGTGCAAATTAAAAAACAAACAACAAAAAGTTTTTAGAAAAATACGCAAGAGATGATGTCAGATTTCTAAAAGTCTGTTTAATAAAAGGAAATTTTAGATTTTAAGTGTCAGAGGTACAATACAAAAAACTTTAAAAATAAGGATTCAAATCAATACATGTTAAAATAAATACGTGTTAAAAAATATAAAACAATTGTGATGCGAATCAATAACTATTTATGAAAATCATGAGAGTTCTGCAAGAACATAAGTATTTAAAAGTGTTAAAAAATTAAAACAGATAAATTACACTGGTTTACATTTTTTTAACTTTTTGCCATAACCTCAAAAATGAGATATTTTCTAAGATAAATCGGGGCTGCTGATTACCAACATGGCATTTATTTATTTTTCTTAAGAAGCGTTTCTCGAAAACTCTCGAGAATTGTTCTACTGAATTGTACATTATTTAACATTTTGCATAGATATCTCCTTTAGAACAAATCCAAACTGTGTCGATCGGATAAAGATTTACTGAGTTACAGGACTTAAAACTTTAAAAAGACTTTTTATGATTTTTTCAAAATTCACCATTTTAATTCGCTCCAGTAAGGCAATAAAAAAAATTAAAAAAATTTTTTTTAACATGTATCTTGAATATCAAAGACTTAAGAAATAACGGCATATTTAGTTAAAACATCCGACTTTGAATTTTCATAAATAATTTTTTTTTAGAATGCTTCTATTACACTGCGGAACAGTAAGTTTACGGTTTGGAATTTGACTGCAAATTTTTACTAATTTGAGGTCGCTGATTTCAAATCTAGTCTCCATTTTTCTCTATAAGCTCTATTTTTCGGGATATACCGTTATGTCTAAAAATAAGAAACAATTTACTGAGAAAACTGAATATCGATTTTCATACAAAAATAACGTTTTTTTCCTTTTTGCATGGAAATCGATATTCAGTTTTCTCAGTAAATTGTGAATAAAATCAAAGGTTGTGCACCGATTTGAATTAAACAAGACCAAAACTGTGATTTTTGTCGCGTTGTTATTTTTTTATGAATTTTTAAAAAACAAAAATTGTTTTTTTTTCAAAATTTCCCTATTGTTTCTTCAAAAATTCTACGATATCTCTGAAACTACAGGGAAAATTAAAAAATAATGTAAGCACGGCTTAAAGATAATATTGTTGCCGAGTTTCGGATTTTTTTTAACTGAATATTTTCAACCGTTTTTAAGTTATTCTAATATATGTAGTGCCTTAATTTTGGACATAAAAATAGAGATTAGATTAAAAATCAGCGGCCTGAAATAAATAGTGTAATAGTGGCATTCTTAAAAAAAATTTTATGAAAATTCAAATTTGGATGTTTTCACTAAATATGCCGTTATTTCTTAAATCTTTGTCCGACGATAACCATTTTACGCTTACAACGTTTGAAACAAAATATTATTTGAGACGCATATGTGTCATATGTTAAAAATAATTTTTAGATTTTTTTTTTTTTTGACTGACTGGAGCGAAATAAAATGGTAAATTTTGAAAAAACATTTAAAATCACTTTTTTTCAAGTTTAAAGTCCTGTAACTCAGTAAATCTTTATCGGATCGACACAGTTTGGCTATGTTCTGAAAGAGATATCTATGCAAAATGTTAAATCTTGTACAATTTAGTTGAACAGCTCTCGAGATTTTTCGAAATACCTAAAACAACTGCAGAAAAACACGATTTTCGCGTCATTTATTCTTGAGAAAAATAAGTGCATGCCATATGCGTGATCAGCAGCCCCGATTATTCTTAGAAAGTATCTCATTTCTGAGGTTAATTTTTTTTGTTTTTGGCAAAGTGTTATATTTGAGGAGCCGCAGAACAAAACGTACTTTTTCACACATTTAAAATTTTTGGGAAATTGAGGTTTATTTATTTCGACCCTTTACAAAACTGCAGGAACCTGGAAATGGAAACAAGTTTTTTGTTTGCCAATAGATGAATCAAACTGCAGTAAGTTAACAATTAAATGTCAAGGAGGTTTAATATCAAACCAATTTTATATCGAAAAAAGTACGTTTTGTTAAAAAAAAATTAAAAAAGTACGTTTTGTTAAAAAAAAATTAAAAAAGTACGTTTTGTTAAAAAAAAATTAAAAAAGTACGTTTTGTTTAAAAAAATATTTAAATTTTCTACAGATTCTTGTAATGCTTCCATGTTTTGATTGTACTATTGTATTAATTATTCTTTTCAGAACACTCATTCATTAAACAATAGTTAAATTATTGCAATTATTAGTGGCTATTCTTGAAAACTCGTCGAAGAAATACAAATTTACATTAAAACAAAAGCAAAGTACAAAAAATAGTTTTTGTTTATCGTACATTTCTAAAATTAAATAAACGTTAGAATTTTGACGCGTTTCTCTCTCAAAACGGTAAATTGTATGATAGACACAAAAACAATTTCTTAAACTTTGTTTTTGTTTTAATGAAAATTTCACTTACGACGCGTTTTCAAGAAAAGCCACCATTATTTAACAGTTAATTTTAACGAAAATGAAATGGCATAAATAAACGTCATACATATTAAGAAATGTAATGTTATTAAAACAACTCGAAGAAATGGACAAAATAATGAAAAAAGCACTTTTTGAAAAAAAAAAAATGAAAAAGTACGTTTTGTTATGCAACAACTCATTTTCTTGGTAAAAAAAAGAAAAAATAAGCTAACTAGATTTTTTCTTAAAGATTTTAACCCAAATATTATAAAAATATCAAAAAACCAATTTGTTAAAAAATGCGAAAAAGTACGTTTTGTTCTGCGGCTCCTCAATTTATTACTATATTTTAAATCAAAAGCAAAAGTTTTCAATTTTAGTTTGCTGATGGTTAAATTCAATTGCAAACAAAATTAATATTCTATACGCATAAGCAAATAAAGTCATAATTAGAATTTAAATATGGCTGCAAAAAGTTTAATTTAAGTTAAACATAAAGGATTAATTTATTTTGAAACTGTTGGATAATTAGTTAATCCTCGTTGAACTGGTAAGGAATAATTGTACCTTTTCACTTTTAAATTGCAATAACTTATTTCTCGTACACATACTTAAAGGCTTGAGCCTTTAACTGTATCCTTCAACACAGGTCGAAAAGGTTTATTAAAGTTTGTCAATCCGTTTGTATTTTTCACAATATTGATGTTAGTTAGACCCTATAAAGATGATTTATTTTGTGTTCTTATGAAGAGCGAAGTTATTATAATGATGCCCATCTGTGTGTCTGTCCGTGTGTTTGCTGAAATGGGGTTTCCGAAGACTCCAGATTATGAGGAATTGCTCGTTTTTAATTTGTGTTACATATTCTCAGGACTTGTTTGCAATTTCAATTCCGGCAAATAAGTCGACAAATGGCTGAGATATGAGCAAAATACCACGACTGCCTCTAATTTTACCCATAAAACCTTTGTTTTCAAATTAGTAACTTGGTTATTAATTAACAGAATCTCTATAAAAAATGGGCGGGATTTGAGAAGAGATTTCCGATTTTATTGAAACCTTCAGAGTATCGTAAAATTTAAATCACAGGTTCGAAAACACTATGTGAGGTATTGACATAATTTTTTCATATTACGGCTTTTGTCGAGAAATCACAACATTTTTTGGCTTGAGAATAAGGGGTTTCAGAATTCTTTTATATTGATCTTTCTTTAAGGAATTAGATTGTGTATACCTTATGATGAAAAATTCGCTAAAAATTAGGAAAACACACTTCAACTTTTAAAGTTACTTCCACTTTTTATGCGTGCGTCACAAAACTTTGTGATCAATTATTTCGCAACAAATACCTGCTAAGAAATTATGATATATGCCATTAGTAAGTACTTATTAATTTCACTAAGTACTGTATATAAGTTGAAGCTATCTCTTTTGAAAGACCAACAAATGTTTATATATCAATCAGAAAACCCGTGCGAATGTAGCGTTCGTTACTCAGGATTTGCCCATATGGTCTGGCCAAACCATGTGGGACATCTAAGGGTTAAACAGTTTTTTTTTGCAAATGTTGTCTTTTATATCTCAATAGAACGATAATTACATACACATTTTGATTCTTTTACATTTAATTGCAATACATACTAATTATTTATTGGCAAAATTTTTTTTAAAACTGTTAATGCACCTTCAATCTACATCGTAGTTGCGGCGCCAGTTAACGTAATCCTATTATCCTAAACACAACGTGTATTTACAATAAATAGAACAATTCTAGGGGGGCCTTTTCCTTGACATATTTTTCGTCCATACAATCTTGGAGCACTTTTATGTACATGGCAGAGCATATAAGCCAATGTGGACTTTTTTCTGTTAAAATATTTCATGTTAATTAAAACATGATAGCGGCAACAAATAGAATATGGAGTAATACAGGACACCACAAACTAATTTCTTCTTAATGATTGATGTATGTTTTATTCATCTCAATTTTTTTAGTCTATTTTAATTAATATTGCCTGCCAATTAATATTTATCACCATTTCGCCTCAAATTTAAGCTCCCTTACCTGGCTTAATTACATGGCATCGAATAATGTGAATGTCAACTTATTCCATGTTTGGCATTAGGCAATACGATAGAGTAACGATACAACAAATTTGCCTGTTCACAAGTAAGAATACATGTAAGAATAAATGAAACAACAGAGTAAAGGAAGCAGCATGGAATATACAATTTGAAAATGATTATTACAACAAAATTTGAACCACCAGTACCACTGGTTACAGATTGATGTTTGACTGTTGGCTGGCAGGCACCGCAGGGGTGCAGAGGTTAGAACTCAAGGAATTCTGATGAAAGAATGTGGTGATTCTTGAAACATGTAAATTCAACCCAGGTTCGAGCCCCAGCTCAGCTAAGAAAATTATCAATAAATTTTAATAAAAAATTCATGTTGTAAAATTCCTTCCTTCAGTAAAAATAATTTAATGAAAATTAAATTTGATGAACTCAATCAAGCCTAACTAAAAATATTGAAATTGTAATTTTTAGTCTTATATAGCTTTGACAGACCAAATTTTATTTAATAGTGATACTACTAATTCTTTAAGGCGTTGTTAACTGTTTTCCGAGTGAAGGCTTTATGTAAATTATGGCCCGATATTCATGAAATTTAGTAGTATGATAATTTGTCATATGGAACAAATTTGCGCGAAATCTTATATCAATCTGTGAATTCCGCCACCATTTATGTTAGTTTTTGTAACAAAATTATCAAAATATTATGACGGTTGTTCCACATTTGTATTCGTAACTCTTATCCTGCTCAACTGCTAATGCTGGCTTCCAATCTCAAACTGCCTTGAATAACTAAAAACTCTTTAAGAATAATATTGTGTTTTCCTTTTGGGTAGTTCGAAAGTGGGCGTGATATCAACAGACGGACATGGCTAAATGGACTTAGAATTTACTGAGTCAGAATGTATATACTTTATAGGTTCTGGGATTTATATTCAAAAAGTTTTACACAGAATAACATATTAAGGTAGTATTCCCTCTAAGCATCTAGTTGTGGATGATACAAGCAGAATTGATGCTTCCTCGGAAGCAGTACTCTAAGGGGAATTCAGAGTGAAGTGCTTGCTATTATCGTCCATTTTGTTGCTGCAGTTTTCTAAATTCTACTTTAAAATTGCATTAGTGTCCAGATTATGAAATTCTAGATTTGGAATTTTTGTATAATCATCTTGTCTTTCCCCTTTGCCTTTTTATATTTTATGTGTAAATACAAATACACCTAAGGCCAACTATAAATTAAAAAGTGTGAGAATGACAAAACAAAACACAACTGCAGAGTACATGAAAATACTTCAAAAATTGACTAAGTCTTCGTCCAGACATGCAATTTTTGTTGCAGCGCTACTTTAGTGAAATATGCTTTTTCACGCTTTGAAAACTGACATGATTTACGTG
This sequence comes from Pollenia griseotomentosa, assembly GCA_963931875.1. Classification (NCBI taxonomy): domain Eukaryota; kingdom Metazoa; phylum Arthropoda; class Insecta; order Diptera; family Polleniidae; genus Pollenia; species Pollenia griseotomentosa. Next base: position 50,781,376 of record OZ007560.1, on the reverse strand, counting down.
AACAAATAAAGCATATGAAAAACCGTTATTCCAGCGTTTACAAAACTTTTTTTAAACCCAAAATATTTTTTGGAATAAAAGGGCGATAGTTTTATATATAATTATTATATTTCTTGTTGTAACAGGGGTGTCATGGAAATCGAAAACGTAAAACGAAAGAATTTGGCAGTTCTTTTTATTAAACTTTTAATCTAATTTTTAAAATTTTTGCTAAAAAATTCTGTTTAATAGAACATAATTTGTATAATAATTGTCATTAAATTTTTTTATTGCAGAAATCTTATTGAAAAACGGCTCTTAAAATTCTTTCGTTTTACGTTTTCGATTTCCATGACACCCCTGATACAGGGGAATAAAAAAATAAATGATTTCATTATTTCAATTAAGCAGTAGAATTTAAAAAATTAAAAATAAAACGAATTAGCAGCGATTCTCCTTAAGTATTTACAACCACCACTTTTAAAAATTGTAGGATTTTTGCTTAGACCCTTTCAGACTCACCAAGTTAGTTGCGCAAGTCACTTGCCGAGTATAAAAAAGACTGTACTAAATTTTTTCTCCTTTAACACGACCTTATTGATCACATCTACATACCTAGAGTTGCGCAAGTAAAGCACACAGAAAAAAATACCAATGTAAAATTAACATGGAAAAATGTTGATTGAGAATCATAGTAATTTTCTGCAAAAGTATGCCCTTTATTTAAATTTATCATTATTTCATATTAATTTTAAATAAAATAACCTTAAATCACGTTTGTTAATTATTATTCACTGTTAAAATAAAAAAAATATATTAAAATAAAAAATAAATATGGATTCAATATTGAATCCATAAAAACCTGTTTTATATTAAAATCAAAAGTGTATTTTGTTAAATTAACATGCATACATACTTAAGTATGTACATTTTTTATTTTCATTTTTAAAATATGTTATAAAAAGAACAAAATTCCCGTATTCTTTTAATTAAAATTATTTAGTTAAATAGTACATCAAGTTTTCAAAGTAGAATGATGACGAAAACCATATTGGGCGATTCTGCTTATGCTTCTGTTAGCAAAGGAGAATACAAAATAAGTGAAACATGTGTTACACGGGTAAGTGTTTTGAATTTTTCTTAAATAAATGCATATGTTGTCTCTGAAGCTTCTTCACACTGTTATAACACACTCAAACCAATTTGATTCTACATGAAATTCACGTTGTTTCAACTTGAAATAACTTTCATTCAACGTGATTCGGATTGTTATTTCAATATAAATTAAATTTTGCTCTAACTTTACTGCAATGTTAAATTAACATGAATTATAGTTATTTTAAAAGAAAAAAAATGTTGTTCGCAGTTATTGTAAAACCAGGTTGAATTAACATGAAAAATGTATAAAGCAAAATCACCACCGAAAAATTTTAAATCAACCTTGTTTTCTACGTTTTTAACTTGATTTTTTCTGTGTAAGTAAAGTAAGGCAGTCATTTTTAGAAGCAAAAAAGGCAGCAGTTGGGAAGCAGTATAGGAATTTATTAGTTAAAAGTCTTAAAAAAATTTGCTGGGAATAATGTTAAACAAATATTCAGTTTTAACAAGAAAACATTCAAATAACGACCATATATGTAAAAGTTGATTTAATTAAGAAGGCACTGCAAAATATTTTATTTTTAAGCGGAAAATTACTTGAAATTACTTTTGCCAAAAAATATATTTAAAAACGTTATTTAAATCACTTCCATTAAAAATAATACAGATATACATTTAATTAATATGGAAGAAATGACTGCCAATAAAACTTATTTAACTTACAAAAATAAGTAAAAAAATATTTTAAATCCATTTCATAAATATGAAAGTGTTGCTGCAAACTTACTTTGTAAAAGTCTTTAAAAAGTTGAATTGTGTTTTTATGAGCAGAGTTTTTTTTTATCACATAAAATGTTTAAAGTCAAATTTGCAGGCCATCAAAAGTGTACATATTTTTTTCAATTAAATTTTCCTCGACTCTTTACCTTCTTAACAATTATTAGACCCCCAACACCAATACCTGAAACAAACGCTTGGTTGATTTTGCATTAATTTCGCTAAATGAAACATCAACCAAAACCCTACAAATCGTTAGCTAAAATGCAAAAAGGCGTAACTAACAAAACATTCAAAATCGTGTTTTTGATTGGTTATTATCAATGCCATTGAACGACATGTCTTGACAAAGTTTTATACTTCTGCGATCAAAAATTACGCTTTTATTAACAAAATACAAAAGGACGTTACTACAAGAGTATTTATTTTATAAATGCAAAATTACGTAGTTACCCATTTTTTTTATTAAAATAAAATGAAAATTGCTTGACGAATTCCATGGACGACTTACCAATGCATGTTTTCTGACATGTTTGCAGTTTTCATTTTATATAGTTTTTTGCTTCTCCTGTAAAATTATATTTTGTTAGTTACACCTTTTTGCATTTTAGCTAACGAAAAAACATTTCTCTATAATTTTGAGAAATAAAGTTTGAAAAAAGTAAATGTTTAACAAATTGTGTGAATTTTTTTGTTTCTATTTATTTCGTCAAATATTTGTTAAGTGTGAATACACCTTTGTTTTACCTTGTTTTCGCAATGACGGTATGGTTTGCTAAATTAAAAAAAAAAAAAGAAACAGAAGTGAAACATGGAATTAAAAAACCTCGATTAAACGGTGGTGGCATTAAATACATTTTATATAATTTTGGTATATGGTGTTTATGTGTGTCCATAACGCCAACAAAGGGGTAATTATTATGTGTTAGTTACGTATTCAGGGTATAATTAGAAAGTGATTTACCTGTAGGTATTTGGTTAATTTTATGTTACCATTAAAATCATTAGCATTAGATTTTTTTCATATATTTCCATAACACACATTAATATTTTTTATTACTTTCTTTTATTATTAAAGTAATCTGGGAATATTATTAAATAAAGTAACAAAATATTTAAATTGAAATAAATAACTGTAATTTAAGGGAATGTCAGTTGGTATTTTTTGGTTATGTAAAAAGTTGTTAAATAAACGAAAGCTAAATTTTGTAATAGGAATAAAGATTTTAGTATTTGATGCGGATAAGGACTTAAATTTGAAGTTATTAATAAGAACTAAAAGCTGCTAGACATATGATCAAATGTTCTCTAATAATATTTAATATTTAAGCGAAATTTAATTAATAAGAATTTATGTGAACCATATCCAATATTAAATTTTTCCATTAAAAATTCTTGATCGTATTTTTTTTTTAATTAAAGTACACAAAATGCTTTTTTGTTTCAACTTTTTTTGCGCAGGCCCTTTCTGCAAATGAAATATGTACATAATTATTATCAATCTTAAATAATGTACGCATTTTAATATTTAAATATATGTTTTCTTTAGCAGACTTATTAAACGTTTTTAATGTTGCCATTATTTATAAAAAGTTTATTTATTTTTTTATCATAAAAAGTTATGTTAATGATTTTTGATGACATTTTTATTTTAATAAAAATCGGGCTTCGAGCATAGCAGTTTTGTTGGAGTTTCGCCTACCATTTTGCTTGGGGAAAGCATAAATTTGACGCGTCCCACATGAATGCAATAAATTGCTTTTCACAAAACCGCCATTTTTAAAAGCTTTAAATACTTGAGAATGTTGCATTTTTTTGAGCGCTTTTAAAATTACTTCTTGCATCCTCAAATAAGCTTTTACTAAAGCAGCAGAATGCGCACAGCGGAATGGATACAATTGTAACTTTTTTTAAGTGCTATAACTTTTTTGTCTTTATCACTACCTATAGATAGCACAACATTTCGTGATATTTTTTATTTTAACTGCAATCCAGAAAATTACTTTGTTAAGTGTATATGAGCCAGCCAAACTTACTAAGTCGATCGGTACACTAAAAGGTGGGTCTAGAAACAATGCTTTTATTTGTATTTTTGTATGGACCCACTCTCACAATTTTTAAAAGGCACAATTTTAGTTCAGCACAAACTCATAGTGTCCTCTTCAACGTTCGTAGTGTAGACATAAAAACAACAACTCTTAAAAAAAAAATTTAAAATCTTAATTTCTTAAATTCAACAAAATATGCTTACAAAAACAAAATATGTACACAATAAACATACAGGCTATTCGTGCACATTGCCGGGCTGTGTTGCCAAAACTTGGTGACCATTGGGTGAAATTTACGGAAAAAATTGCTAAAAAATGGCTAATAACTTTTTTAAATAGAAACGCACTAAAATTCAATAACAAAACAAAAATAAATCATTAAAAATTATTTTACAATAAAATTGAGATCAATGTGTTACATTAGACTAATCGTAATTTAAATATTTTAGCATTTAAAAAAATTAAATCATCAATAAATTCGATATTGTTACCTATTAGTTTTTAATATTTTGAAGGTAAATTATAATCATGGAAAAAATTACCTCAATCTTTGAGTCTAAATCTACAATAAAAAAACAAGTAAGTATAGTTAGTCAAGCCCGACATATGATACCCTACACCACAGAACAACGAACTTATATGTTCATATTTTTATAAGTTGAATTTTTTTAAGAACACATTTGGCTTTGACTACATTCTTGAGAGTATTTGAGAAATAACAACTGAATTCTCTTCATTGTTTGTGTTAATAGAAAGAAAAAGAGTATGTACACAGAAAAAAATTTCACCAAAATTTTTTCAATTAATTCAATAATGCTGTTCTAAGAAATTTTTTTAATTGTTCCAATTAATTTGCGTTAATTGAAAACAAAAATTATAATGTTTTGTATATGTATTTGCAAATATGAAAACATACACACAAACTACAAAATATTTTTAATTCTCAAAAAATTTTTTAATTGTTTCAATTAACTGTGCTGATTGAAAAAAATATTTTGATTTGTGTTTACGTTTTATATAGCCTCTTTAACTGGTGGTCAAATTTCAATTAAACCTATTGATTGAAACTGAACAGCAAGAAAAGCTCAAACTTACAAATGCGTTAATTGCTATGATCAATTTGTTTGCAGGCGGAAAATCAGTAAAGAATTTAATTAATAGTACAAATATCTAACAAATACGTTAATTGAAGTTGGTTTTCCATTTTTTCTGTGTACTTACTCTAAAAATAAAATTCGATTATCATGTATAACAAAAATTAATTCGATGCAGACCTCTGTTGTGTCCCAATTCATTTTATCGGGGTTTTGCTTTAATCGGTTAATACCTCGATTAATTAACCGAGGTTTTGGTTTAATCGGTTTATAATCGGTTAATTTTGTTATTGATCGGTTAACCGATTAATAAAGTTTTGTTATAAATTAATTAATTTCAATTAATAAAAATGCAAAAATTATTTATTATTTGGAATTGATTAGTAAAAAAACTATAACAAAACAAACAAAACAACTCTTGAACTTAAAAGAGCAAAAAAGTAATTCATAAATATGTAATACATATGAGGAGGTACATAACAAAACGCAATAATTAAATTTTTTAAGTTTTTTGATTTTTTGATTGAATCCTATTCTACACATTGAAATCTATATTACCTTTATTATAAGGTATTCCAAAACTCAATAACTACACTGCAATTCAATATCAAATACAATGGTTCAGAGCAAAATGCAATAATTACACATCTTTGCAATAAATCGCTACAAGAAATTTTAAAAAAGTCAACTTTATAAATAAATTATGCTCTGGTGGCAACTCTTATTATTCGGACCAAAACGCAATAATTCCAAATTTGCTATCTAAATAACTTTAAAACAAACTGTCAGATAAAATAATAAATTTGTGATTAATAATAATTTTTTTTGTAGACAATAATACCTCAATAATTGTTTTTTAAAAAAATTAAGTGCTACTTACCAGAGAAAGCCAAAAAGTTATATTTTAAATACTTCTAACCTATTCATACTCCACCGAGCACGAGTACAGACAGGTATGAATACCAATAAGTATGAACATAAATAAGTTTGTATAGCAACCGGTATGAGTATGAACAAACAGGCATGCGTATGGATATTAGTATGAATGCGTATGAGTATAGGCATGTATCGATGAGTATCGACAAGTAACTTCAACAACTCGTATGGTTATTGTAAAGCAAGCAGTGTAGCCAGGACCTAAAAATGTTTGATGCAGAAAAGATATTTATATTTTAAGTATTTTCCAAAACCAGCAAACAAATATATCACTGATTAAATAAGAATTAATTAATTTATGTAAAAGCTAAATTAAAACATAAATATTTTCTAATATTATATAATAAAATATCTTTTCGTCTTTTATAAAAAAAATTTAAAAACAGAAGGCTATCAACTATTTTGGAATCTATTTTGTTTCTTTTTTCATTTTTCTAGCTAAAGAGAAAACTCGTTTTGATGCTGCGCTGCAGAAATTTACATAATTCTTGATTTTTATAAAGATAACCGTGAGTATCTTGTGGAGTTGTTTTTCGACCATAGCGTGATGTTGTAGTCTTCTGTAAGGCTAACATTTTCGTTGGCATACTGATCGACTTCAGCCTTTAAATTTTAAACGTCTTAAAAATGCAACTGCCAACAGATAAACATCTCAAAGTCATATTATGTATGAATGAATTTACCTGTGATATCTCATTTCTTAATTCCGAATATTAGATTTACATTTTTTTTTTTTTGGTATTCGGCAACTTTTTGTGTTTTTATTAAGAACGATTCAAATAAAACGACATATTTTAATTTGCATCCATTTTGTCATTTTTTCGGATTTTCTTAAAAATAATTTTTTCTATTTATATAAGAACGCAGATCTTTATTTTCCGAAGATTTTTGTAGTCAGAAATAAAAAAAAATTCTGGCAACACTAATGAAAAAAAATTAATAAATAAAAAATAATTGAAGTCAATGATATACCTATGGGTGTATGTGGTTATGTGCGAGTATGAAATCCAATAAGTATGATAACATACATGAATGAAATCAAATGCGCAGGGATATAAACAAGTATGAGAATAAATAGATACGTGTACGCACAGGTATTGAAAATTTTCGATATGTGCTAGAGTACTTTAATTTTTTTATACCCATTGTCTTTCTCTGCTACTTACTTAAATTATTATGTTATGGTGTAATTATTGCGTTTTGTTATGGACCTCCTCATATTTTATAATATATATATGTTATGTATTTAATAAGAAATAAACTGTGAGATCATTTTATTAATAAATTTTTCAAAAGTTTAAGGAGATCTTATAAAATAATCTTTTATTAAAATAATTTGGCTTAAATGTTTAGGATTTAAGAGATTCTTTTCTTTAGTTTCGATAAAACTCGACTTGGAAAAAATTCTTTCACTTATCGCTGATGTTGGAAATCTCGAAAGCAATCCATAATACAGATTATCTAATTTCTCAGTTCTTTTCCTGTATTTCCTGACTTTGTACTGTATTTAAAGAATGTATTGCTAGAAGGAAAATATATTTTTCTAAACCCATACCTTTTGTATATAAGACAAAACAAATAATTAAAAACACAAAAAATATGTGATAATACTACAAAAAATTTAAAATTTTGTTACTTCGGTTAATCGGTTAATCGACTGAAATTAACCGGTTTAATCGTTAATCGAAAAAAGCCAATTTTAAATTAACCGATCAGTTAATCGGGTAGTAATTAATCGGTTAACCGATTAACGGTAATTTTCGTAAACCATAATACTTTTTTATTTTTTTCTCTTTAAAACCATCTTCGTTGTCAGCACTAAAATAGCAGCTTTTTGTATATTTTATTCTTTATCATTTACTGCTGTAAAAGAGCTCTCTTATTGAAGAGCTCGATTATGCGCTTTTTCTCTTAAGTCTTTCAAAAAAGCACAATTTTATTACTGGGTCTTATTCCATTATATGGCTTGGACCTTGCCATTATGTACGAAATACAGTCGATCCTTTTGAGGTAGTTTTCGATCACTTTTTCGCATATTTCGGGTGGAATTTCGGAGCTAGCTTGACGAATTTGAGTTTTAAATACTCCAACATTAGGAATTTTCAGGTTATCATGCGGTTATCATGCCGGTTATCATGCGGCCATAGCGGTTTTAGCCGTTGAATTTACGAATACGGATTTTGCGTACACTGCAATGTTACACAGGCCTAATCACATCTGTTAGACTTCAAGGCTCTTCAAATTTCTTTATAACTCTGCGAATTTTTTCCACAGTAGGCCGATATTGGTGACCATAAGCTCGAAAAGTGTGCCACGTTTAAACCACGACTTTTATAGTAAAGGCTGAGTTAGGCGAACGTTGCTGTACCGTTTATGTACTGCACCAATCAGCTGTTCGCTTTTTGTTATATGAAAAGCAATACAAAAGCTTACCGAAATTTAATGTACCGAAGTTTTAACGTTTCATTCTGTATAAAATAGAATTGTTACGTGACATTTGTAAAACAGTGATCGGCGGTGATCCTTAAGTTTTAACTACTTCTTCGGTTATTAAACGATCCATATTCGTAAATGGCAAACCTTTCCCTAAGTAACTGAGACTTCAGATCACAATCTATTAACAGCTGATAGCCTTGCCAGACCGGTGGTTTTGAAACCACTAAATGGATAACCCATTACATTTAACACAAAACCATATTTTAAAAATTAAAAATGAAGGTCTCCATACACTTATATTACGATATGTTCACTTTGAATTTTTATACAGATTAAGAGGTATAGCTTAAAAATGTGTAAACTAATAGTTACAACAAATTGAATTTAAAGTGGAAGTAGTGGTCGTTTTTATGTTAAGTTTTTTATTTACCACATTTATTTCTAAGAAAATGATAAAAAGAGAATTTATTTTTATCAAAGTTAAATAAACAGCAAAGTTACAAGCAGTTGTTTTTAGTTGCGCCAGCTTTTTATTTCGCAGCAATTTAGCTATAAAAGGGCACTTATTTCATTCACTACCAAATAAAAGCATTTGTACGGGTTGATTATACTCTTGCGAGGATTTCATTCTATCATGTCGTTATATACAAGCAATACATAAACTTTGATACTATAGTATGTGTGATAAAAACATGGTCAATTTCATTATATAGTTGGTTATACAGTTTGTATTTCTTATTTTACATTTTGCACTTTTTTCAGTTGGTGTAAATGGGATTCATTTCTCAAAATGTTAAAAATAAAGTGCCACAACAACGTGAAATACTTTGGCAATTGTTGTTGACACTACTGCACAAAACTATTACGAAACTTATGTTGCACACGATCAGACACACCAACCAAAAAATAACAAAAATATATAAAATAAAACCTCAAAACAAAAATACTGCTACCAAAATTGTGTAAGTTGTTTTGATGGTGGTTCTTAATACATTGAGCAACAGAATAAAACAAAAAAAAATAACTTTATTTGGTTTAAAACTTTTAACTATTGTCTCCGCTGACCAACCATAATACATACAATTTTTCTTTTTTCCTGCTTTTGTTATGATGTTTTTGGTTGAAGGTTAAGAAGCTTTTATTCTCGTTTAGACAAGGAATCATGAACATTTGAACTTTGAAGTTTTTAACATCCATTTAAGAGTAAAATGTTTACGATTTTTTTTTAAGTTTTTAAAATTTTTTAAAGAATGGCTATTAAAGGATATTCGGTAAATATTAAGTGGTTTAAGAAAAACATTTTTTTTTTTTTTTTCATTTAGATAATATTTACGGATTTGTTAATGATACGATTTCTTTGATATTTGTAATTCGCAATTAGTGATTTTTTTTTATACCGCATTTTTTATTTGAAGCAGTGCATTTCTAAAATCCAAAAAAGCTTTTTCCAAACCCTCAAATAGATCGTTTGTTAAGCGATTTTTTAGACACTCCTTACGTTTGCTTTATACACGCAAAGAAAAAACATGATTGTGGTATAAGTATTCTAAGAGCAACATATTTAATAGGACTCATGATTTGAGTCACAAAATAAAGATTAATTTTTAATCATATTATGAACAAATTTATTATTATACATTTTCTTGGGATAAGATGACGGACAATATTAACCACACATGGAGAGCTAAAAGGACGAAATTTTACCTTAGTAGTTCATATCGGCAAATTGAATTTGCGCTTTTTGGTGGTGCAAATATTCCCAATCCGTTCATTATTTGAACGAGATTTCATGCCCTAGAGTAAAAGTATGTTGGGTCAATTTCATTTCCATAATTGACATGAGTACCTGAGATTTGCAATGACATTTTTTTTTTCTTAATCACTTATGACATTTTTAATATGAGTTAGTCATTAAAATTCAACAACACTGATTCACCATAGTCACAATATCGTTGAATTATAATTATGAATTGCAATTGGTATTAATCCTACGTCAATATTCTTCTTACACCTCAGCTTGATTTATAATTTTAGAAAAAAGCCTATGACACTTACAATTGATTCAAATTACTCAGCTCATTTATTTACCGTTTTAAGGCTGGTGTCAGAGTGGCCGTAAGAAGCGATAATAGTTTTTGTTATATCAATGCTACAAGGTGTCAGAACCCCATATTGAACAAAGCGATTTATTTTGTTTAATTTAATTTTCAAGCATTTTATAAGTGCTTTTGTATTAGAGATGGATTCTGACGATCAGTTTTTCATGGCAGTTAATATTTTTAATACATTTTTTGTCAAAAAAGAAATACAGGTGTCAATTTCAATTACTGAAAAATTTCTTTAATTTTTTCTCAACTTCTTTTTTTAATTTTACACACAAAATTTTGCCAAAAGATCACAATTTCACATAGAATGCCAAAAACAGTGTTTAGCCCTGGAGGATTACTGCTCATTTTAGTACATTAGGGTTACTCTTTATCAAATTGACGACCTATTTAAAAGTGCAAAAATTAAGCCAAAGACAAGCCATGAATAACGATATGCAATATGCTATGATCGGACTTTAAATGGCCTCGCAGTATCCAAACAACTAATAGGGCGGTATCCACAGGCGTGTCAAAAATTTACAAAAAATTTTTTCTGAAATTCTTTTCAACTAATCCTTAATCCTAGGTGTTGACTGGCTCAACTTTTTTTTTTTCGAACCACCTTGGTAATCATATTATAATAGAAATTAATTATGTTATGGTTAAAAGTAATCATAACATATCTAAAAGAATCATATTATTATTTAAATATGATTATTGCAATTATATTATAACCGTAGGTTTTCATAATATGGTTGTAATCATTTGTCGTAGGTCGCAATTATTTATAAATTATTTTCGAGAATTCTCGTTTTTTTTTTTTTTTTTTCTTAAAATAGCACAAAACTTCCGAGCAATGGTCAATATATTTGCACCACCACTAAAAAAAAAATAAAATTTTTTGCATCGATATTTCGTTTTGTGGCACTTTATTTTTTTTTAATGTAAATACAATTTCTGTATTTTTTTAAATTTCTTTAAACTTATTTTGTTTTTTTTATTTGTTAAACCACACACTCACAAATAATTCGATAGTAGAGTTTTTTCCCCCGAGTTTTTCGATTCGATCCCGGGAAATTTAAAAAAAATGTCCCGCTTTCCCGGGATCCCGCTCCATACAAATAAAACAAAGCAAATTTGTTTTTAATTAATAAATTTATTAATTATCAACTGTTGTACTGCCCATTCTGCTTTTAATAGATTTATTGCAGCAGGAGACATTGATTTACGTATGTACTCACTTCTTGTAATTGATCAAATCGACAACCCATTCAAAAATGCTAATTTTTAGGGAAAAGAAAACTAAATTTCAGAGTAAAAAAAACTGTTTTCTGAAACTATGAGCAATTTTTTTATTTCCCGGGACCCCGCGAAAAAAATCCCGGGAAAGCGGGAAATATAATAATTGAAAACCTTATTCGATAAGCATATTTAAAACCAATGACACAACTGATGCAAAATTATTTAAGAAATGGTGATAACAAAATATTATTTGAGTAAAGATATTTTGTTTGCATATTAAGCATACTATGACTACACGGTTATCATGAAATAGTTGTGGGTAATATAATATTTTTCAAAGTTATCATTATTAAGTTGTTAAAAAAATGATTATTTTTCAGTGAAACCTACTAGAATGTATAATTGCGATAAACATTGCAATGTTAACAGTAACTACAATATTGCTGATATTAAATAAAAATAAAAATTTCTTTTTGTACGACAACAATATATTGTTACAATAAACATAGTGAAGTTTCCGTAACCATTCCCAACCATTATTTTTTCTCTGCGTGTATAAGCACCAAAAATTTTGAATCATAATTCAACTGTACTTAATTTTCAATACATATTGCTGACCTCTGATGAGTATCTGTCGTTTCGCTTAAACCTTACGGGGCTCTCAAAACTAAGTGGGCTGGATGTGCCTACTAGCTTTTTACATACATCCACTTTTTGTTGAAAACGCTAAACTTATCGTTACATTGTTGCATTTCACACATTAAAGGATTTTTGATTAGAATTATGTGTCTTATCGATAAAATTGTGAATTTCAAAATATAATTGAATACTTTTGCTTTTTTGATATGTGCTAAGTATTTTCAGGAAGAATTTCCCGAAATTTACAAAGTTAATCTTTTTACGTATTTTATAAAAACGCTTTTTATGCGCCACCCATAATTATACAACTAACACAAATAATATAAAACATACGCCACCAGTCAAATTATTTTATCGTTACTTATTATCAAAAATAATAAAATCAAACCATAAACACCTTTTTCCTTTAATATTTATTAGTGACTTTAAATCCTTTTCACCTCCTCGTATTTATTTATACAAACACATACTTAATGTTCACATACATATATGTACCTATGTAGATACACATATTGTGAAACATATGTTTACTGCTAATTAGTAAAATTCATTTCATTTTAATTTTGCATTGTGGTCACACAGTCATAAAGACAGCAAACGAAGTAAAAAAAATTAGTAAAATGGAGCCGGAAAGTGAGTGGGAATATTTACAAAATGTATGTAATGCCGATGTTATGAGCAGATGTTGCTGGTACTTTTGTGTGATCATGTGGATAGTGTTGTAGTTGTTGTTGTTGTTGCTGATGTTGGTTGGTCTTGTTTTGCTGTAATTATGTACTTGTTTTTAGCTTTTTACGCTGCTTTAAACACAAAAGTGGTTTATAGATAATGCAACCATCCCAGCCATGTGCCATCTATACATACACCCACATGCTGGAATTATTTATACTCACTTTTTTAATTTTTGTTCGGTAACTTTATAAAATAAATAATACAAGTGCTGGTATTTAAATATCGCATTTATTTGTATATAAATATATATATATAAATATGTGTAGGAGTGTAGAAATTAAAACCAAATTGTAACCATTCTACTCCCATACAAATTTATAATATTTTTATACAAAAACGTACGTCAGTATAGGCTTCATTCTATATAAATATAAAATTGTTGTTAATATTTACCAACGCAATTTGCAACAGCAAAAAAGAGTTGTTGTCATATGTTTTATAAGCGAGAAGTAGAGAAAATAACAAAACGTACATACGTACATACGTACATACGTATACACTGAACAAAATAAAGCACGTGTTAATATGCAAATAAGGATACTTAAATTATGGCAGATATAGATTGTATATAAACAAGTAAAGGGGATATTTTCGACTATGCCGAATTGTATATACCCTACAGCATGGTGCGACAAGAATAGACAATTATATAAAGACCATCCCTAAGACATTAATAAAAATATTTTGTGCCACGCCCACATCAACTCTCCTGCCAACATTTTGTCGGATCTTTTGTATTGAAAACCAAGATCCTTGTTCCTAATCTGGAAACTTTAGCTCTTGCCGTTGTCCAGATAAACAGAAATATAAACAGCCGCATTCATAACAAAAAGTAAGCCTCACTAGAATGCCGATTAAGCCTAGCTGCTTGTTAGCACAGAGTTAATTCATAACGAACTTTTCTCCATCTGCTAACTTTTAATAAATCCACTCTGAATTTTAATGATGACACATTATATTTTTAAAAAATGCAACACGTTGTACGTGAATTAATCATCGCTAGTTTTATTTAAAATTTAAAAAACTTTTTAAAATTAAAATTAAAATAAAAAAAGATATTAAATTAAAAAAACAGTAAGTTAAAAAAAGTGTTTAACATTAAACAGCTGTTTTTCAAAAGCTGGCAAGCGTTTGGCAGCTCGTTAACAAGAGTTTAGCAAATCGTTAGCCAGAGCTTGGTTAGCACATTATAAATAAACTTTGTGCTAACTTCATGCCAAATCTTAATTATGAATACGGCTGAAAATGTTTTTGTATCGATGGTGCCACACATACTTCTCCAATCCTGCCATTTTTTTTAAAGAAGTTTTGTATTAACCCTGTTACGTGCAGCAAATGTGGACAATTTTAATTTTACCGTACTTTATATGTAAATAAGCCTTTCTTGAGCCACGCCCACTTCTCTACTTCCTCCCATATTTTTTCGGATGCGGCATAATAATAATAAAGATGCTTGTACCTTATCGGAAAACTTTGGCCCTTGCCGTTCGCTAGATATACAGAACTCTTAAATGTCTTTGTATGGAAGGTGCCACGCCCACTTCTCCAATCGGGCCTATTTATTTTAAGAGAAGTTGTGAACTGATAACACATCTATGTGTGCCAAATTTGGAAAATTTAACCGTTCTTAAGATACAAATAAACCATTCACGCCCACTTCTCCACTCCCGCTCATATTTTATCGGATATTGCGTAATTATAATCAAGGTACTTGTGCCGTGCCCTCCAGATATGCAGATATTTGTAATGTCTTTGCATCGGAAGTGTCACTCCCACTTCTTTAATCTCGTCTACATTTTGTGGTATGTTGTGTCTTCATATGAAAGATAATAGTCCCTCATCTGGAAACTTTGGCTCTGGCCGTTCTCCACATACACAGAAATAACACAACAACAACAAGAGATTCATGGGAAAAAATAGAAGCCGTCGTGGTTTTTCTCATATCTCAGCCATTTGCTGACCGATCAGTCTGAGTTTCCATAGCAAAATTTTACGGAGCAGTATATATACCACAGAAGTCCCATCCTATCTGGAATCTTCGAAAAAACCCATTTACAAAGACAGACCGATTTCGTTAAATCAACAAACTTTATAGCGTCTAGCATCAATTTTATAAACTTACAAACAGAATGACAATTTTATATATACCCTTTTTCCGCCATTGAAGGGTATAGTAATTAGGTTTTAGAACAATGTGACGAAATATTTTTATACAATTGTTGTACAATAGTTAATTGATCGTATGGCATTAGAACAAACAATGTTTGTGTAATACTAATTGTTAGGCTCTTTTCGCCTTGCCAGGTATTTCGAATATAAGCATTTTACTCTGACTGTTCCAGGATCATTGCTGCACATAGTCTTGGAATAAGAGGCTATGATTATATTTAATTATATTTATGGATATGAGCTTTCTGACGTTCTGGAGGCATAATGTTGCTTATGACGGTCAAGAATCGTGTTGATGTTGAGGACATCGCGCCTGTTCTTATGCGCATTAAAGCGTTTAGCTGGCAATATATTTTTGAGATATTTGCGCTTTTAAGCCAGACAGGGGAACAATAGTAAGCAGTTTGGTATATCAAAACCAGAGCTGAATGCAGGGTACGTCCTGAGGCTCCCCATGTCTTTTACTGTTTGCAATAAAATTTGTTTTTGTTTAAACTATTATATAAAGTTATTTCTTTATTTGTGTGAGCAATTTAAGGTTACACTGTGGTATTTATGTAGAAACTTGTTCATATTTTGTGGCAAATTGTATTTATGACAATTCTATGCAGTTTCCGAATAAACATGATTTTCATATCTTAAATATATGGTTTTAGTTGTTCTTAAAGTTGTTGCTATTTTATTGAGAAAATTATAATGAATGGCATTTTTAATGCAAAATCGATTGTAATTTTTTTGAATAAGGAAACGAAAATTGTTCCTATGCCGCTCCTAACATAACCCATTAAAGAGTTTTTTTTTTGCGAAGCACTAATGGTACACTCGAAAGAAAAATCAATCCATCCGTACTCAAATAATTCCGAAGCGGTATTAATAGTACAGTGAGTACGGATTTTCTTGAATCAAGTACAGAAAGATTGATTTAAGTACGGATTTTCAATCGCGAAATACTTAACTTATCCATATTCAATCCAGAATTCGTACTTGCAATAATCCGAAAATAAGATTGATTTAAGTAAAACTAAGATTAAATCTATCTGAAAATGCGCTTCATTTAAGAATTTTAAATTTGATTTAATTCCAAATTTGTACTTGAAATAAACCAAAAGTGAAATTCGACGGAGAATTTCATTATACTTACCCGTTTTACACCTTACAGAATTTCAATTATAAAACACCAGCATTATTCCCGATATTGTTTTGACTTTAAAAACTTGCAGCCGTATTCATAACAAAACGTTAGCCACAGTTTGTACACTACACACTATGTGACACATAAGAAATTGCTACGAATTGTTTATCCTGTACTATAATAATAAGACTGTAAGTCCTGTTGTATAGGAATACCAATTAATAAATAAATAAATACGTACAACGAGCTGCTAACTAGAATGCCGATTAAGCTAAGCAGCTTGTTGGCACAGAGTTAATTCATAACAAACTTTTCTCCATCTGCAAACTTTTAATAAATCAAATCTGAATTTTTATGATGCCACATTGTATTACTCAAAAATGCAGCACGTTTTGCATTAATCATCGCTGGTTTTGCCATTTTTTTTTTCTTTTTCCTCCACATATAAAAATTTTAAATTAAAAATTAAATAAATTAAAAAAAACGGTAAATTACAAAAAAAAACAAACAAAATTGTTTAACATTAAACACCTGTTTTTCAGAAATTGGCAAACGCTTGACAGCTCGTTAACAACAGTTTAGCAAATCGTTAGCCAGAGTTTGGTAAGTGTATTATGAATATGACTTTGTGCTAACTTCGTGCCAAATTTTCATTATGAATACGGCTGTTAATGTACAAGTATAGCTGAAAACATAAACTAAATGAGCAGCAAGAGTTCTAAATTTTACTTTTTAAACATGAAAAAAATGTGTTTTCGTATTGTTCTGTTGCTTCTACACACATCAAGCAAATCCTTTATTAAGTACTTGTGAGGTGTTGTTGTAGTGTCTGCAACAATCTTTGTTAAGTCAAATGAGATTAAATGCTCACCTTGTAATTTTACTCTCAGAGTGGCACTACCAACGAAAAGTTTAATCTTTTTATTGCATGGCTTAAAAATGTTGTACTTATTTTAAGAAATTTCTGGATTGATTTTCGAAAGTATTCCTATTTAGGATTGTTTAAGTTGTTACATTTTACCTTAGCTATCCATTGGATAGCAATGAAGTATATTGTATGTACAGAAAATACAATATAATAGTCTGGTAGTGTATAAAAGTCATTCCTAAAAATTTAAGGAATAGAACTATTACAAAAAAGCTTTATAGAATACATAACTGAAATGTAACTCATAGAATAAATTCGAAAAATAAAAAATGTTGAATATAATATAAAGTAACCTACGAAAGGAGATAATTCCCAGTTTCTATTTGTAATACTTAATTTTCAATAAATAAATAAATAATTTTATTTTAAGTTATTTTTATAAATAAATAAAATGCAATAAATAAAAACAAATCTGACAAAGTAAACAGTGTTAATTTTAGGCCAAACCTTAATAGGCTTAAGTTAACTTAAGCAACTGTGCGAATACATGTAAATCATATAGGTCAAACCATATTGTACTTAAGTAAACTTTTTTATGAATCTGTCATTTGCTTAAGCAAAGTGCGAAACTAATCGAACTTTTTGTACGGAATCAAATGTTTTTTTTATTTTTTTTTTTTTTTTGTGTTTTTAAATGCATTAAGTAGGTAGGCGTTTTGTTAATTTTTAACAGAAGCTTAAGCATGCTTATGCATATTTTAGTTAGACATTTTAGCGTGTCAAAAGAAAATTTCACGTAACGTTACAAACGAGTCGATTCAAAATTTCATGATATCCTCAACACAAGGGTTTTTTTTCACGAACTTTTAATATTTCAGTGGAATTGGACCACTTTGATCAGAAATATGGCCACTTTTCTCAATTTTTGTTTACTTATATGGTATCAATTTTTTTACTGTTGTCTATTATGTGTTCAGTTGCTAAAAAAAAACAAAAACAATAACAAAACTCACAAGTTTATGTATGACTTGCGTTTGCAAAAAACGTCTTTTACTTCAGGCTATTTTTTTTAAGTTCTTTTGAACTTATTCAAACGCCGCTCAGTATTTATTTGTTTCGCGAATATTTTATGCTCATTTGAATATTTGCCGATATGGTTTACCTGAATATTAAGCCAGGATATATGTATTTGTTATATTTGGCATAAATTTATTTTTATAAATGTGTGGAGCATGTGGATGTGTGTTTGTATTTCTATCATGCGGTTATAGCTTATACAAATATGACACTTTATTCATGTACTTGTATTGTACATGTTACTAACAAAATAAACAAGCCAAAAGAACAATAACAAAAAATTTAAAAATAAAAACGCAGCGATAACAAATTCATGGATGTGGAAGAGTCTGTCTGCATGTGTGTGAATGTATCCGAAAGAGTAGATGGCTAATGTTACTGTTGACGGATTAGTGTTATTTGTTTTTTAAACATAAATTTTGTTTATACGGTACAAGTTGGTCTGTAATCCGTTGACAGTGCGTTTGCACATAAATAAACAAACAAATAAGCGTACAACAATTATAGTTAACATAAGCAAATTTATTTAAATATTATAAAATTATGAGCAATGCACTTTGTTTTCAAAATAATAAAATTTTAGCTAATATCAGACTAAAACATCTTTAATGATTAAATAATATATATTGGATAATTGTCTTGAATTTTATTTATATTAAAATTATAACCCCCGTATTTATAAACGATTATTAAATTTAACAAACGTTTATTAAGCCAAATTTTCATAGAAAACTTGTTTTGTAAACCTTTATTAAATTAACATTTTTTTTTATAAATACAGGCATAATTGTTTAAAGAAAATTAAAACCAAAAAAATACTGCAGCACTTACTGCTTTTGTTTGTATTTTGCAAATAATTGCTTAATAAAAACAGATGTCTCTTTACAAAAGCCTTCCTATAACAATTAAATTCTAACAAAAACATGTCCTTTAATTAAATTAACAAAAACACAATTTTTTTTTTTTTTTTTTGGCAAACAAAACAAATAAGTGCACAACTACAATACAGATGGTTAACCATATTTACAGCAGAATCTCAATTGAATAAATTGCAATCAAAGCATTTGCCTTACAATCGAATTGCATTTCATATAGACTCTTCCTTTTCAAAACCTTAAAAATCTTACTGTAATCAAAAAATAAAGAAATGAACAAAAACACAAGCATGTTTGAAGAAAATGTTGCAGGAAAAAAAAAACTGTATTCTTAATCAGTATTAAATTTTCTTGAAAATAGAAAATACAATAACTATGGAAAAAAACTTTATTTTCTTTTTTCTCTCGAATGCTCAATTGAATACATGTTTAATTTTTTCAACAACTTTTTTTTTCTCAGATGCTGAATTTAAAATCTGAATTAAATTTTGTCTCTAATTTTGCATTTAAAGTTAAACTTTATTTTGTGAATATGAAAATTAAATTAGTTTTATAAATATCTATATCAAATATCTTCAGTTTTTTATTACAAAAATAATAAGAAAAACGTTATAGAATTTTTATGATCAACAATTTTAATTATAAATTAAAAAAAAAATATATTGTAATGTAGAGACAATTTTAGAAATAAGACTTGTATTGCTAAAGCACCCTACGCCCTATGCTTCAGTGAGATTAAGAAGAACATATGTATATAAAATGGGATGACATTGGCATCACAGCGATGAGGAATCGGAGTCATTTTAATAAGAAATGTTGTCAGTGCGATTACTTAGTAATATCAGCGATAGATTCATTGGGCAGTTTGTCATTTAATTGAGTCATTGGGACTTACGTACCCTTTACACATGTTTGTTTCACTTTTCTTGTATTCCTCCATGTGTTTACAAAAGAACTCTGAAGTATAAGACATCAGCAGCATGTCCAATATGGTTTTCGTAATCATTCTACTTTGAACATTTGATGTACATATTTAACTAAATATTTTAAACAAATAGAATATGGGAATTTTTTCTTTAAACTTTTTTTAGTTAAGTTAAGTTAATTAACATTTTATTAGTTTTGAAATAAATTTTTAATTATAATATTAATAAAATAACAAAAACAACAAAAAAAAATTTATTTAAGCTTGTAAAATTGTTGATGGGACTTGGCAAAACCTGAGCTATGTTAATTTAAATCAATGAAAACATTGTTTGAAATGACAAAGGCTTTTGATCATTTTTTTAATCAAAATTAAAAATATCATATATTGAAAAAAAAAATCACAATTTACAATTTTTAGTAATCAACATAATCATTTTGGTAACAGTTTAAGCTTAAGGCCTAGTTGCTAGAGGTTATACATATATAGTACATACATTATTGTATACATTTTGGTAATAGGCGCAAAAAATTGATTCTGTGAATTTGGTGATTAGAAATAATTATTCATTTTTTTCTGTGCGCGTATGTAAAATATGATAACTTGCATTTATGAACAGACTATAAAATAAAACAATACGCAATTTTATACAAATGGGAAGTTTTATAATTAAATCTTATAGTCGGTCGGGTTAATTTTTATGGTTGTAAAATGTTTATTTATTTTTGGGTAACTACTGTCCCACAGCATTTTTGGAACAGAATAGCGAACCTAAAACTCCTAAAGGGCATGTTGAGTACATCACTTGTATAGAATAAGCTTAAAATCCTTCTGGTCTATGATTTTTTCTACATTGGGTCGAACTTTCCATTTTTTGGTCGAAGGGAGCTAAATTAAAAAATGTTGAAATATCTCTTGTTCAAAGTTATATTGTGGAATTTTATAAGGATTATTTTTTGTGGATTATGTGTCAAATGTACCCTTTTTCGAGAAAATCCAAAAAATGCTTTCCAAAAGGACATTTAAGGAACAAATGTTCTATGAAAATGTTTGCCGCAGAATTTCAGTTTGAGTAATCCTTGGATCTTAATCCTTAAATATATTTATGATGCGAAATTTTAGTGTGGGTCACCGAGGCACCCGAATGGTAATTGAAGCTCTTTGCGCTTAATGACCAAAATTACGCGCCATTTCATACAAAAATATTATGCTGACATTATACAGGGTGGCGCAGAATAAGCTATGTGGCTTGGAGCAGCTGTTATTTATATAAAAGTTATATGTGCCACGATTCTAACATCTTTAAATGATTTTTGCAGGAAAAATCATATTTCCAGTGACTGTTTATATAAAGCTGGATTACATCGTGGACCGAACTTTATGGGCTTTCTTTTAAAAGTTACATATTTGCTTAATCCGAAGCCTGCATTTTTATGATGCGACTTAAACCCTAATACCCTTTGTACACTTGCATACATTTCGGAGGAACGCACATGTATGTAAACAAAAAATGTCACCATTTCTGAAAAAAAACTTTTATTTTCTTTTTTAAACTTTTTTTCTACAAAAGTGCTAACGTTTTAAAAGATAACAACAAAATGTATTTCTAATTCATTTTGTTTAATAATTTTATTAAAATTAAGCCAAATAAGGCTTGTAAAAAAATGAAAAACTTGAAAATGGTAACGCTGCTTTCAAATCAATTTCCATTTTAACAGTGATGCCACAATAATAATAGAATTTTTTGCCACTTTTCTTGTGATGACACTAAAAGAATCGAAAAATGTAAAAGGGAACAAAATGAGATAGTAACATTCTGTAAAGATGTTGAAAAATTTTGATTTCTAGCCCTATGTATTTCTTATTTCTTCGCAAATTGATGTTAAATGTTGACAAGTGTGAAAAGGCTATTATGCTCCATCATTGTGTTCGAAATTTTTACATGAACACACAGAAAGATTGATAGACATGCTACTAGGGAATCCATTACCGGTATTATTTATGGAATAAAAATATCTAAATACAAAGCACCAAGAATAAAACAATTTTCCATTTATAAAGGGTGGTTAAATTTTAAAAACTAGAAAATCCCGGTATTCTCAATGCAGTATTTCGGTATTCGATTTTAGCCGGTAATACTGGTATTTCAGTATCGGCAACATTGGTATTGGAATCCTTACATGCTGCAACCGTCTTAGTTAGTGATTATTATACGATAGCTATAACAAGGGTGCGTCTACGGTTACTATTTCTTGGCCAATGAATCAGCTTACCTTTTTTTCACGGTACAATGAACGCAATTGTTTCGCTATGTATTTTTAAAAATTAAAGTTGTTCTTTATTTACGGCCTGCTCTAAATATTTTATAATATTGAAAAATAACACCGCTTAAACAAAACCGATTTCCATAATTTTAATCACATTATAATTAAACTAGTATTAACAAAACAAAATATTAAAACATACGTATTTATACATGCATATGAGTGCAGCTCTAATATTACATTATATGCCAAATTAAGGCTTATCGCCAACCAACATAAAATGGATTAAACTCTTTACCCTAAATACATTATATTTTATAATTTTAATATGCTTAATAATGCTCCAGTATAATATTAAATATAATAGTTCATATGTATGTATATGGGCAGTTATTAATTATATTGTTATTATATACGTAGGTTGATCTAAAAATCTATATAAAAGCAAAGGCGAAACAAATAAGAACACTTTCCTCCTCTGTTTTCCCAACGACTAGAACAAAAAATACATAATTTTAAAGGTATTTACTTACAGAAGTGCAAAATATTTATTTTATTTAAATCTGTTCAAAATTATCTAAGTCATACCCAGCTAGCATAGGCTGTCTGTTAGACGATTATGATTAATATTCAATTCCGTAAAGAATCTTCTGATGATTATATGACGAGTAACAAAAACAAAAACATCTTAATATTTTTATTTACTACTTTTTTTTATACATTTTTTGACACGCTCAACTTTTAATCTTGGAATGAACCTTTTGCGACTCTCTGTAAGAGACGTATAACAATTACAGAGCTACCTAAATAAGAGCGTTTTTGAAATATGAAAATTCTATTGGCAATACAATTTCAATAATACAAACCGACAAACCGAAAAAAGGGATTTTGCGACAGGATGGTATTGATTTCGCGACCTTAAGGTTTGTTTTATATAAATTGTATGGAAATTAGAAGTTTTGACATGAAAAATACGCTTGATACCCCTTTTTAGGTAGCTGAGTTATATGGCTGAGCATTTAACGAGTTGTAAAATAATCTCTACATGAGTCTCATACGACTCTTGGCAATCTTTTTGAAAAAATCGTTATATAATCTCTACATACATCATAAAGCTTTACGATTAATATAAGCGTCTTTCGCTGCGTTATGGAAGATTCTCTCATACGAATCAGCACGTGTAACAGTTTTTCCCGTGCGAGGAATCGTCTTAAGTAAAAAAATGAGCTCGTCGACGATCAAAAACAATCTTTGTGAGATTCCCAGTAGACTCCTAGACGGTTGAAAATGTTGAAATATTATTGCATATTGTAAACATGTTAACCCTCTCTGACCCAAGCAATTTCAAAGTTTTCGGATTTCAATGAAATTTTCGGTATATGATAATTCGCCCTAAGATAATGTAATTTTGAATGTACATAAAAAGCCCAAGTCCTTAGAAACAGAACATACACATATGTGTACCTTGGGACTTCACTTGGACAAAATATTAGCATTTTTTGGCAAAAGTGTAGTTTACGGGGCATACGAAAAAAAAAACTTGTTACCCCTCTGGAAATAAAAAAAAAACAAAGCAAATTTAAAATTTAAGCGGGCTGAGGCCCTTGAGCCCCCTGGATCCAAAAAAAGGACCCCGACCACTTAGTGTTATGTGTAGGTACTCAAATTAAAGGTAATTGTACGGGGAAAAAAATTTGGAGTGGGCGGGACTTTTGGAGCCCTATGTGGCAAAAAACGAGTGTCCCCTCCACCTATATCTTTGTGTGGGTACTTAAATTAAAGGTAACTTGCTCACGATTGTAAATATTTTGATTTAATTTTGTTTTTTTTTTTTTATGCGCTATTTTTTCAAAAAAATTATCCTTCTTTTTGCTTGCGAAAATGACTTGTTAGTTTCCGTAAACGACTTGTTTGCATTGTGCCTGTTCCATGCACATTCATTTCCGCCAATCGCTCCAAAAGTAGGTAAGCTGGTAAAATACCGAACAA
Organism: Pollenia griseotomentosa; assembly: GCA_963931875.1. NCBI lineage: Eukaryota > Metazoa > Arthropoda > Insecta > Diptera > Polleniidae > Pollenia > Pollenia griseotomentosa. The sequence goes on along the minus strand of OZ007560.1, from coordinate 50,757,009 downwards.
AAAATATGAAGGAATTATTTGGCAAAGTCCTCAAAAAACGCTTGCACCTAATCAAAGTTTTCTTTCGCAAAATTGAGGTAGTAGAAACCCATATTACACATATGTGTAGGTACACATTGTGCTCACAAAAAACACAAAAATTCTTTGTGCATTTTTAAATATTTGCAAATTATTTAAATGTATGATGCTTTTGTTACAAAATAATAACAAAATATTCATATATTAAGTGTAATTTAAACAAAATAATGATACTTTCATTTTGCGAAACATGATCATTTTTTTTGCGCGCGTTTACACAAATACTAAAATAAACCTCGCAAAAACTTATAAGACAACGATTAAGAGATAACACATAACATGTCTAGACTAAGAAGTAAGAAAAGTTAGATATTTATATATAAACTTCTCTCTTCAAAATACGTTAAATTTACCTACACGTATATGTAGCCGGGGTCGGAAAGGGTTATACACATTTTATGAAATAAAACGATCTTATTTTTCAGGATTTAGAAATATTTTGACAGGTCAAAATATGTTAATTTGTATGTATATTATAAAAAAAAATAATATGAATATGTACGCATATTATTTCATATAATGAATTTCATATTTTATTTAAATTATAAATGTGTATAATATAACATTTAGATAAAAACATTTGGTTTTATTTATTCAAAAGTTGTTTGGATCTGGCTAGCCTCATGCGTTACGAATATGAAAATAAAAACATGTGTAAGACCGAGGGTAATTCGCCACAGGCAAACCAGTTAAGGACGCAGTCCTCCTTTAATTGTCAACCGAACCTCAATTGGGAGAAAAATTAATCCAAAAGGGGAACGCGAGAAATTAAATTTCTATCTTTTACTTTTCCGTACTTCATTTGATAATATTTGATTTTCTATAATATTGAACTAAGAAACATAATATTAAAGGTGCAGGTTCATGAGTGAATGAGAACCTATTTATAAGATTCAAAATTTTTTACTTTCTTGTTTTTCATCTGGTACTTTTTGAATTTTTGTTAATATTCGCCCTATAAAAATAAAATTAAACATTCTTGGTCCTAAGTGTAAAAGAATATTAAGAGGGAGCTTTTTGGTGCTTTTTTGTTCTACATCTCGTACTTTGATTACTTATCGTAAATGTTTGGCATGGAAACATAAAATTAAACATTAAGAGGAGACTTTTTTATTTATTTTTATAAGTTACTTTTTATAAAAAAAAATTACATTTACCACATTTATAATTTTTTTTTTTTTTTTTATTAAAACTAACATAAAAATAAATAATTCTCAGATTATTTTTAATGAAAGTTTAATAACTCGGTCAGTTTTTAACAAATATTTTAAAACAACACAGAAAAAATTATTTTTCCAATTTAAACAAAAAATTTGTAGAATCAAACAATTTTTTGTCTGAAATCGGTCCTATAAACAAATTTGCATATTCAAACAATTTATTTGCATTTTGTTTACTGAAAAAAAACACTGATTTTTTCAAACAAATAATTTAACTGAATCAAACAAAAAGTTTACTGAAATTCATATACTAAATTTTAAAATCAAAAAAAAAAAAAAAAGTTTTTGCACAAGCAATGACGCGCACACAAGTAAGCACTGTATGAGAAGGTGACGGCAAAGCAGAGCCGCCGACTGGCTTTGAGACACATTTTTTTTGTTGGAATAATTTTTAAACGAAGTCTTATTATACACACAACACAATGTTTTTCTTTATCACTCTCTGTTGCTGTATCCTGTCCTTTGCTAAAGAAGAAATGTAACCAAAAACGGCAGTAGACCGACTCGATATGTTTTTCGTCATCATTCTATTTTTGTATTTGATGTATTTAACCAAACAGTTTTAAAAAATTGAATACGGGATTTTGTTTCTTATAATGTCGTTTCTGCTATTGTTTTTCTTATAGTTGCACTTTTTTAAAGCGTCCAAAAATAGACTGTGTGTGTTTTTTGTTGTTGTTCTTATATTTCACATAAAGAAGTGTTGCTTACGATCAAATAAAAAAATGCAAAAAGACGACAACATTAAAGAGCGTTAAATATTTCATACAAAATTATGAAAACTTGACACCAATAACGCGTTTATTATATTTTTGAAGAGTTGTCCACATATTTGTTGGTTAAATAAAAATCAAACAAAAATATTGATTGAATCAGTAAAAAAATTTATAGAAATTAAAAAAATTTTCAAACAAGCGTTTGTTTGAAAATAATTCGGCAATAATTTTTTCTGTGAAGGTAGCATTTAACTTACAAATAAACATTATTTTATAATAAATTTATAAATTATACGGTTCCTTACTAAAAAAATGTACAAAAACATCTCCAAAGTTAAAAAATAGAGAACGTTTTTAAAAAAAATTTGTTGGCTGGAGAAGTGCTCAAATGTTTCGCAAATTTTAAGGACAGAGTCATGTTGTGCTCGCAACCCAGGTATTTTTTCCTGTCGCACTGTTTTATATATAATTATTTAGCTATGAAGTTCGGTTCATTCCAGTACTGGTTTAGCTCCTTATTATGTTCTATTTAGGCAGAATATGCTTTTAAATGAGTAGGTGAGATGCGAAACTCGTTCGTTACACTATTTTCCAATGATGGGAAAATGCAAAAAACATATATCGCCGGATTTAATGGACCAAATTAGTTGAACTTTTTTGATTTTGAAGTGTTATGCCATTCTTGGTTAAAAGCTCAACAGTTGAAAAATTTAAACCAACTGAAATATAGAAAAATAATAGATTTAATTTTGTAACGAACGAGTTTTGCTACGAATTTTCGAAAGAAACTAGTTTTGCTACGATCTATATGGGATCGAACTAGTTTTGTAACGCACTTTAGCCCACCAGAAAAATTAATCATTGAACTTGGTATATTTTGAAAGTTATATTAAATTTATTAAAATTAGGCAAACAGTGCTAAAAAAAATGTAACAACAGTTCTGTTGGTGGGAGATAAACTACCCCAAGTAACATTTTTTTCAAGACACGTTTTTTATACAGTTGGAATCGGATGTTTAAATTCCCTTAAGTCCTACCTAATGAAGTTTTCGAGATAGAAAAGTTAAAAACAATACCAATACTTAGATTTATTAACCACTGGATTTGTACACATTCAGGAGAATGTGCGTAGGGTCAAAGAACATCAAGAATCCGTTTTTGTAAATTGTAAAGGAGGTCTTTTGTTTTCAAATATTTCGACCAACTTTGTTAACCATTCACCGGAAAATAAAATATATTTTTATTTAAACATGCGGATGATCCTTCAGTTGTTACTTGTAAAATTTTGTATAACACATTTTGAAGAGAAAAGTAAGGTAACAAAAAATTTGTGTAAGCCTTGTTATAATTTTCGGAAATAGCAGACCATTTGTTGTTGGACTTGGTGCTGTTGTGTCAAGGGATTGAACAGTATCAATACCAACTTGGGAGGTAAAGAACACCAAGTCCAACATAATAAGTAAACGTAACGTTAAGGATATTATCGACATAAAAAAACATATTAGAGTCATAAAAAATATTCGGGAAAGGCACATTTTTATATTTAAAATTTTTGCGGTCTTTTGTAAAGTTTTCAAAATGTGGCTAAGTGTAGTTTATCTCACTTGGTGTAAAAAATATGAAATTTTAAAACAAATAAATTGAAATCTTTTTCTTCAGTGTACTCGACATTCTTTTTTTCCGTTCCATAATTAATATTTTTTTCTCCAAGAATATAAAATTGCAAGTTTTTATTATCTCTCCAATTTTCCCCAAGTGAGTAGATAAAATTTTTCAAAACTCATTTTTCGGGTAAACTCCCTTATTGATAGAAAGTATATATGGAACAATGTCATGCATTTTTTCCGAGTTCCTTTTCATTTTTTTCTATTAGCTTTCGCCCTGAAGTTTGGAATTTTATCACTTAGTGGTTTCACCACAGGAGCTACAACAGACTCCAGTCATATATAAAAACATCCCTACAATTTTTTTTTCAATATACGATTTATAAAAAACAAAAATGCCAAAGCGAACTTGTTTTCAAATTTGCAGTTTTAAATTACCTAACTCGACTATAATCAACGATATCTTGGTGCACTTCTAACACAAAGTTTAAAACAGTGAACCAGCGAGTTTTGTTACACAAAATACAAAGAGATAGTTTTGAAAATGACTGTTGAGTGGAACGAACCAGTTTTGCAATTTTATGTCACAAAAAAACATAGAAAAGGACATGATTCGATACAATCTATATATTTATTCTCATAAAGTGCTAAAATATCTCAATGTTATGTTATGTTATATCAATTTTTTTAATTTTTGAACAAACGAGTGTTGCAACTCACCTACTCAAATGGTAAATCATGGAAATACTAAGTTATAAAGAAAAATCTATAATCTCGTCTTGCGTCTCAAAAACTTATTGCTCCAGCAAACATAAAGTTATAAAGCGAAGTGACATTTTATCCAAATATAAGGTAACCCATATATAATGTTTAGTAAATTCTAGTCCAGCTTCAATGAGAAAAGTTTATTAGAATAGATCAATTACTAGCCAAAGAATATTTCATTGTATACAAATTACTTAAAGTTTTTGATTTTCGCTGCTAAAGTCTGGAAATTGGACGAACTATTTAAAATAACAGGAATAAAAACTGGCAAAACTAATGTATTGCTCTTGGTTTTAGAATACAGATCCTAAAAAGTGTTGTAATGTTGTACCAACAGGGTTGAAAAAGATTAAAACAGAATAGTTCTGAGTAGATCGGTGCACTAGAATGTCGGTCCAGAATCAATATAACCTTACGTTACAAGCACCAATGTCTTATATGCTTATGACGATTTGAGTGTCCCCAGAAAAGTTTGTGAACGTTAATTATGTCTTAGTCGGCGTCCGACAATGTTCGATATGATAAAAATTCAATATCTTCAATTTCGGTTATATAAATATCGCACTGGTTCCTCTAAATCCCTCTAATATTCATTTTTTGCAAGTCAAATAATTAACAATGTTCATATTCACCCACTGTGGAAATTTTAGATAAATTTCTCTAGTATTTTCCAAAAAAAAAAAATATAATTGTATCCCCCTTTCTGATATAAAAGTACATATGAGGAGCCGCAGAACAAAACGTACTTTTTCACATATTTAAAATTTTTGGGAAATTGAGGTTTATTTTTTTCGGCCCCTTAAAAAACTGTATGAACCTGGAAATGGAAACAAGTTTTTTGCTTACCAAAAGATGAATCAAACTGCCGTAAGTCAACACATTAGATGTCAAGGATATTTAATATCAAACCAATTTTATATCGAAAAAAGTACGTTTTGTTAAAAAAAAAATGAAAAAAGTACGTTTTGTTTAAAAAAATATTTAAATTTTCTACAGATTCTTGTAATTATTCCATGTTTAATTATACTATTGCATTAATTATTGTTTTCATAACACTCATTCACCAAACAATAGTTAAATTATTGCAATTATTGGAGGCTATTCTTGAAAACTCGTCGAACAAATTTACATTAAAACAAAAGAAAAGTAAAAAAAATACTTTTGGTTTATCGTAGATTTCTAAAATTAAATAAACGTGAGAATTTTGACTCGTTTCTCTCTCTTTAAAAAACGGTAAATTGTATGACAAGCCAAAAACAATTTCTTTAACTTTGTTTATGTTTTACTGAAAATTTTTACTTTTTCGACGCGTTTTCAAGAATAGTCACCATTATTTAACAGTTAATTTTAACGAAAATGTAACGACATTAATAAACGTCAAACAAATTAAGAACATTAAGAAATGATTTGTTATTAAAACAACTTCACGAAGAAATGACAAAAACAATGACAAAGCACGTTTTGAAAAAAAAAAAAAATTAAAAAAGTACGTTTTGTTATGCACCAATTTTTTTAGAACCCATTTTCTTGGTAAAAAAAAAGAAAAAAATATGCTAACAAGATGTTTTCTTAAAGATTTTAACCCAAATATTATAAAAATATCAAAAAACCAATTTGTCAAAAAATGCGAAAAAGTACGTTTTGTTCTGCGGCTCCTCATATAAAAGGATAACTAAATAAATTAAGTAAATAATCAGGCTCGAGGTCTTTGTTATAATCTTTTTATTTTATTTATTTATTTTTCAATAGGATAACAGTTTTTTGTCCCTACTAAAAATTTATAAGTTTTGAGTTAACCCCCTTTAGAGGAACCAGTAGGGTATGTAGGTTAGTTGAAAAAAATTGTGCAACAAGTATATTTTTAACCACCTAAGTGGTAGTGTTGGGTTCAAATTGCAAGTTTATTCAAGTAGGAAAAAAATGCTCAATCTTTAAACTAAATTGTCTTTTAAAATGTACCAAAAAAATTTTTTTTTAATTGTAAATCGAACCACTTACCAAAGTATTATAACTTTTAATGCATTTAAAAGATTATGACTGCAACAATTGTATTTAATGAATGCACAATTTTTAAAAAAATATATGCTACGTGTTTATATGATTTTAATTTTTTTTTTTTAATAATAACAAAATTTAAGCAAACACAAATGCAAGCGTGATTTTAAAATATATAATTTGAATTAAAAAAAATTTTACCAAATATTTAATTTTAAACTTATGGCTAATTTCACCAATTTATTTATTTATTTAATTAAAAATCTAAAAAAAAGATATATCTTTAAAACTTAGAAAAACTTACATTAAGAATGTCTTTAGAAATTATGTAAAATTGCACTCAAACAGCTCTAAAAGAAATGCAATGTGCCTTAGCCAGGCATGTAGAAAACGAGAAGGTTAAAGGTGAAGTATTTCTGCAAATAAAATTAGAACTGCTTTACATAGAAAAATGTGGGAAAGTTTAGTCTGTCAAGCCCAAACATGGTATACCCAGTATTTGCATAAACTTAGGGAGAGCGACCCTTTTTTGAACCCATGGGTTATTATGAAGCAGGCAAAACAAAATTATGTTATGATGTTAGGATAAATCTGTGGCTTGGTGCTAAAAGGGCCAATGTCAAAATATTAGCTTTTGAGAAAATTGAAATTAAAGTTTTTTTTATAGAAGAGTTCTTAGTGAAATTGGCTAGCAAAGCCTTTATGAAGCTGTTCTGGGTTAAATTAGAACTTGACTGTTTAAGCAAAATAAGAAAAGCGAGTAATAAAAGACACCTTATGCAACGATTAACTCAAAACAACAAAATATTGAAATTGGCCATTTTAGTACCAAGCCACAGAAATATAAGAGTTTTCTGTGCCGACTGTTATCTAGGCATTAAACCATTTCGCTCTGCTGTTAAATTTGTCGATCTGTATGAAAAAGGTAAAATGAATGTTAAAACTCATAATCTAATAAGCTAAAGGCTACGTGACATCCCCCTCCCCACAATTCTAGGGATAAATATCAGCAACCCATATTTTTAGACATTTTTTAAATTAATTTTTAAAATAATAGGTCTGTTCATTTACTATAAATTGTTACGAGTTTGTTACAACTGCAACTGTAAAGTATTTATTAACGCATAAAATTAACAAGTAGAAAGCGTCAAAAAAAAAAAAATAAAAAAATTCAGGGACAAAAAAATGCTTGCAAGCGTTTACTGGTAAAATTTTCACTTGCAAAAATTTTTAAAACATCTGTTTTATGTTTTTGTTTACAAAAAAATGTGTAACAAAATCATATTCATAATTTTAACTTAAAAGTTGTTCAATAACAAACTTATTTTCTTAAATTAAGGAACAATAATCATGTGCAAATGGTTCAAAACAATTCAATTAAAGAATACAGAATTTTGTATCTTACAGCTGGAATCAGTCAACGTGCCTAACTTGCTAGTTTTTGCTAGCAAAGCATTCATTTCTTTCCTTATTTTTTTGACTAATTGGGAGAAACATTTTGCAAATGTTTAATTTACTCTCTCCTTGCAAGTTTCTGCTAGAAACGTAAATGAACACCCGTAATAAAATTAAAAGAATTATCATGTCGCATAAACTATAAAAAACATGATTAACATGTGCATTCGTGACTTTCAGGGACCGTCAATAACAGTTATCCAAAAATTTAAACTCAAAAACTCTCTTTATTAGAGTAAACGGCGACCTATAAGTTCATATACCAATATATTTGTATGCATCAGTCTACCTGGTTGTCTGGATAGTGGACGCAATTTTTTAAATAATTAAATAAAATTTGAAACATGCCCCCTGATTATCATATGGACGAAGCCTGTTGAAAAAAGAAAAAAATCGGCTTATAATTTCCCATGGTCTCAATACAAACTTCTTTGCGGAATAAAAATAAAGAAAATACTCGTACTAAACTTAAGTTTTTACTATTTTCTTTAGTATGAGTAGTATTTTAAAATTTAAGCGCGAATAACAAAAGCATTAAAAGTACTTAAAACAATCCAAAATAGGATTACTTTCGAAAACCAATATGCGTGCATACGCGTGTGCTTGTAAAAGTTTGTAAGAAATAACAACAACACTACAAGCAGAAAATTTTTGATTATATTCATGTTTAAAATAATAAGCAATAAATTCCATATTCTATTTGTTAAAATTATTTTGTTAAATACATCAAATTTTCAAAGTAGAATGGCTAGGAAACCCATATTGGTAACGGGTAAGTTTAATAATAATATTCTCTCTGCAGTTCTGTGGAGTAAGTGCTTCGGTTACAATCAATCTAATCTCACTTTCGGATTATTTCAAGTACGTATCGAGATTAAACAATAAAAGAAATTCTTGAAACAACCAAAGTTTGAGATTCATTTTATATCACTTTTAATCAAGTCAATTCTGTTTTCGGATATTAAGTAAGGTGTACCGTATGTACCGTACTTTTGACACCGCTTCGGCTTGATTTAAGTATGGATGGATTGATTTCTTTTTTTTTTAAGTGTAGACTCTTTGAGCGCATAGGCTATCGATCTTATTATGCCTTTATTTAAATTAACAGCCAGCCAGGCCCACGATGTCACACGTTAACGTTCGCATAAAAAATAACATTCAAAACAAAAACAAAATTTTAGAAATTGTTTTTGTTTTTAATGTTAACGCGTGACATCGTGGGCATGGCTGTAAATTTGTTCCAAAAATATCCTAATGTATTTTAAATCATGATACCAAACTCGATTTATATTGGGCCATATTTGATCATGCCTCCCATTAAAATAAATACAACTCCCAAAAATAGATTTCAATGCCATAACTCTGTTACAAATGTTCGTACAGATACAAATTTGGCGATGATATTTTAAATAATAACTAGAATGTTATTACAAAGTTTTTTTAATTGCCCATGGTTTCTTAATTGAATATACGTTTTATACCCTTCTAAGTTTGTCATTCCGTGTGAAACATTTTATTATTCATCTCAGACCCCATAAAGTATATATATTATGGCTCCTTGACTAATTCTAAGTCGATTTAGTCATGTCCGTAGGTTTGTCCGAATGTCCGTCTGTTGAAAACACGCTCACTTTCGAAAACCCCAAAAGAAACCAACAAACTTGATGGCAAATTGCTTGTAGTAATCCTAAGCATTTTGGGGTTTAAATCGGTTCGGTAGGATCAGAGCTATGAATCAAAATGTGGAACTACCACTTAAAAAAATTTATAATTTTGTTACAAAAGCTAACTTAAATGGTGGAAAAATGCACGGAATGATATGAGATTTTGCAAATATTCGTTTTATTCGACTGGAAATCACAGTGTGTAATTTCACAAAGTTCGGTCAATAATTTACCTTAGGCCCCATATAAACCCTACTCCCAGAAAACAGTTTAGTTTAGATTATTAATGCTATCATAACCAAATTTGGCAATCACAGTTTTTTAGGACTTAAAATGACAATGTGAAATTTCATGAAGATCAGTCCTTAATTTTTTCTTGGCCCCATATAAACCATACTCCCGGAAAACAGTATAGTACGCCTAAAACTGTAATTAATAATGCTATCATTACAAAAGTTGGCACGTAACAGTTTTATAAGACTAGTAATGACACTGTGAAGATTTGTCCATAATTTACCCTAGGCCCGATATAAACCCTTCTCCCGAAAAACAGTTTAGTACGCCTCTAACCGTAATTTATAATGGTATCGAACACTTTCTCGATTCTAAAGCAATATTATTTTTAATTCTTTCAGTCGATACTTAACGATTTTTACAGGGTAGTGAAAGCCCAAATAAATGCTTTACGACTCTGAAAAAAAATTGCGATTCGTTCAGTATGGACTGAAGGAATTAGAAATAAAATTGCTTTCGAATCGAGAAAGTATTCGATCACGACTGCCAGAATTAGCCCCCAGATTAAAATTTAATACTTCACATTTTGTAGGACTAGAAATAGAACTAAAATATTTCGTGATGATCGGTCCATAGTTTACTATAGGCCCCATATAAAGACCACTCTGGTAAATTAATTAAATACGCCTAAAATCGTAGCAGAAATATTTATTGTGGTAAAATTTCTTCCAACTTAGTTTCATATGGGCAAAAAAAATGTCAGGCAATTTTGTGTCATGCGTTCCATAATTTACCTTAGATCCCATATTTTGCAGCCTTCTGAAATTCACTCTAAACGCTAAAACTAATTTCACCACTGTATTGAAATATATTGAAATTTATGTTTTTTATAGAAGAAATACCTCTGCGGAATTTTGGGATGATTCGTTCTTAAGTAACCATGGCTCCATTATAGATCCCCCTCCTGAAAATCATTTAAGTTCGGCTTAAACTATTACGAATCAAGGTATTTTACTCAAGAATGTCGGTCAGTATTGTAAAGATAAATTAATATTAAATAGACATCATATAGATATCACTCCTGAATTATTCGAACTGTCGATGGATTTTTGAAAATGTATTCCTAAAATGTTTGTTTTTTATAAGATTTATATGAAAGTGTCGGGGTAAATTGTCCTTAGAGACAATTTTTTTTTGTCAGTCACATAAGGGTTAAAATAAATATTAACACATCACTCCTTTATTGCAACATAGTCATATCTCAAAAAATATCAAACTTGGCGATTTAAGTTTTTTAAATGTTTCCTAATATTCAGATTTAATAAATTATATTTTGCTATAACTTCGGTTCAGTTTCAGAAATAATTCTGATTATTTTTTTACATATAAAGAAGCTATAAAGGAACACTTTTGCTAAAGTAACCTAAAATTTTTGATTTTTTGAGATGAAGGAGCGACATTACCACTAATTTTAAATAGTTTTGTACTTAAAGTAAATGATCCTATTATTCGCCTATTATACATATATGAATGTATTTACGTAAAAAAAATTATTTTTAAAAATGCATAAAAAGTGCCACAAGCCCAGCATAAAATTTAAAATTTTGTTTTTATCACGTATTTTCTGTAATTAGAATTTGTTGTGTGATAGTTTTCTAAAAACAGAGATTATAATTAAATTATTTGTGTATATATTTTTTTAATAATATTTTTGAATTTATTTTTAAAATATTTGAAAACATCATTTCATATTATACGAAGTGTTTTGCATATTTAATTTTCTATCAAAAATCACCTTAATATATAAAAGTTGTGTTTTAATAATGATATTAGTTGTTTTTAAATTTTAGAATTATTTAAAAGCAAAAATTATTAAAACATTAAAAAATGTTTAATATTAAAAAATAAAATAATAAAATGCTTAAAATAACAAGTAAGAAATTCCTATCAGCTGAGACAGACCAGAAGAAACGCCTCCAACAACAGACCATTTAGAACAAACCACAAGAACTCGAAGATGTCACAACATTTTGTTTATCTTGGCCGAATTAAAATTGGCAAACAAGCATTCGGTTAGCTTAACCCAACATGGCGATCGGCTCAAGTTTATAAGGATGCTTTTGTAAGCCTCCATAGGGTAATAAAAGTTAAATAGCATATACTATTCTTCAAAATAAAAATCTATACTTTGTACGGAAGTTTTGCACATACTGCCAAATACCTAGCGAGCTATTCGGTCGACCGAGGGGATTGGTGTTCTAAATGGTTCGTTTTTAACTTTAGCACAAACGCATAAGACATGTGGTGAAGAAGGCTTTAAACAAATAATTGTACTTTATTTATTTTTCTTTATTTAGTTTTCTTAAAATAATGGTTGCCAAAGAAACAGCACGTATGTAATTGAAAATATTTGCTCAGAATATTTTATTTACAATAGATCTTAGTCCGTAATTGTTTTACAGAAACAAGGACTATGAATGAATTGTGTAGAGAAATTTAACAATAATTTAACAATAATTGACTGTTATAACTTAATTGACGAACTTACCCATTCGTCTTGCTTCGCAAAATGTTGACACACTTCTACAGTGTGCTTGTGTAGTCTACGTTGAAGACATTGAGTTGAGTCCCAATTTTTAAGAGTTAACAAGCATTATGCATTATGCAAAGAATCGCCTGCAATATGGCAGCTAACTAGCAGCAATTACAGAAAAGCCATCTATGCCGCATCTTACAACAAAAAAAGTAGATAAAACCAACAATAAAGCTACGTTTTTGAACATTTGTTAGCTTAAAATTTTAAATTAAACAAATTAGAGTGCTATATTCGGCTGTGCCGAATCTTTGATACCCTCCACCGACGGTTCAATTATTTCAGGAGTGATATCTACATGATATCTATTTATTATTAATTTATCTTTATAAAAACACACATCAGCATTAAAATTGGTTGCGATTTAGACAAATATTAAATTATTGACCGACAATCAGAAAGTTTTATGTTTTTTTTTTAGCACTTTTTACTAGCTTAAATAAAATACCATGATTCGAAACAGTTTAAGCCGACCTTAAATTATTTTCAGGGGGGAAAATTATATTGGAGCCATGGTAAGCTATGAACCAATCAACCTAAAATTCTGCAGCGTGATTTCTGGTATTAAAAACATAAATTTTTAAATAATTTCAAAACAGCGGTGAAATTAGTTTAAGCGTTTACAGTGAATATCAGAAGGCTGCTAAATATGTGATCTAAGGTAAATTACGGACCGTATATTGACCAGAGTGGGCTTTATATGGGGCCCATAGTAAATTATGGACCGATCATCACGAAATTTATAAGTGCTATTTCTAGCTCTATATAATTGTGAATTATTAAATTTTATTCTGATACCATAAACTGTTTCCCGGGAGTAGGGTTTATATTAGGTCTAGGGTAAATTGTGGACCAATATCCATGAAATTCCACAATGCCATTACTAGTGTAATGAAACTGTGACGTAACAAATTCTATTATGATAGCAATATAAATTACGGTTTTAAGCGTACTAAACTGTTTTTCGAGATAAATTGTGGACCTTCATGAAATTTTACAGTGTCATTTCTAGTCCTAAAAGACTGTGACGTGCCAAATTTTGCAGAATCCTATATCTTCCGTGCATCTTTCCACCAATTATGTTAGTTTTTGTAACAAAATTATAAATTTTTTAAGGTGGTTCCACATTTTGATTCATAGCTCTGATCCTACTGAACCGATTTGCTGGGTTTAAATCCCAAACTGAGGATTACTGCACGCAATTTGACACCATGGTGGTTCATTTCTTTTTGGTTTTTCGAAAGTGAGCATGCTTTCAACAGAAGGTCAGACGGTCAGACGGACAGACAGACGGACATGGCTAAATCGACTTAGAATTACTCAAGGAGCCAGAATATATATACTTTATGATCTGAGATGAATAATAAAAAAGTTTCACACGGAATGACAAACTTAATATACCCTCTTTAAACTAATTGTGGTGGAGTGTATAAAACAAAACTGCACATTTTACTTGATCATATTATGAAATGTTAGCTGCTAAACATTTGAGTTACGTGGAGAAAAGGAAAAGAATAATGGAAATATACACTTTGTTTCGTGTACAAGCAGTTCTTGTGAGTTTCATGTTAAGATGAAAAAGATGCAAGAGGAAAGCATATAAAATACATACCTAAAATGTTGAAAAACAAAAGTTTCTTTGTATGCACACGAATGCAGTTTCAAAATAGAATAAAAACAATTCTGCAGGAAATGGGCATAGCGTGAATCGTCAGTATTGTTTAAACTGTAGAAAACTTGAGCAACAAACTTGGGTAACGGCTTTTTCCATTCCCAGGAGCGCCCGAAAATTTTCCAAGATTTTTTTGTGTATAATTTTTTGTTATTTATTTTAATAATTACTATACTCCAAATTACAATAAATTATACAATTTAATGCTATCGGCCATCGTCATATAAAATATTAGTTAGGAAATTTAGATTTTGATGTAATTGTGTAACTAAATACACTTTACAAAACCATAGATATTGTAAAAATTGTCTTCTGATGTATTAATTAGGAGATTTATAAATAAAAATGCTTTTATTTCAAGCTCGAGGACAGTATTGAAAATAAATTTTATTTTAATAATTGCCGATACTCTTTGAGTATCATCATCTAGGCTTGTAAATAAATAATAATTTATATTGACCACGGAAAATTACTATTTATCTCTTCATCGTCTGTTGTTCAACTGTTCAACAAAAAGTGAAAAACTAAAAATTTTAAGTTAATCAGGTATGTGATGAAAATCGATCGATTTCAAAACGAACGTTTTTAAAAGGTGTGATGAATTTCGTGGGATATTAAAATCGATATCTGAATTATAGTCTTAAATTTTTGTTCAGAAGACACTTCAGTTAACGTATATAATATAAAGTTTTAAAGAATAAAGACTGAAAATAAAAGGAATATGTATTTAAAATCAATTATAAAATATACTGAAAATGATATTTCCGGTTTCAAATCGTTTCGTTTTTAAAATCGATTTTCATCACATACCTGAATATAGTATTGTTGAATAGGTGCGATATGTATGTACTTTAGAAAATTCAATTTAGTGATATCTTAGAAAAAACATTCGCATACATATTAGTGTCGCCCACTTTTTAAGCCATAAACAACTCTGAAAATATATTTTCAAGCGATTTTAGTGAAAAGAAAAATTATCAACCATTTTGGACACGAAATTATCACTAACAAAACGTTTTTTCTGTATTTATTTAATAATAATAATGCGACATGAAGAAAAATCCCTACATTGTGGTGATAAGAAAATATCTGTCCGATTTTGCCTACGCTTCTGTTTTTGTATCAAAAATACCTAGGGGTTTTCCCATACTTCTGGCAACACTGATATCAAGCATGAATGTGTTTATCTTGTATGTGTTCAGCGGAGCCTGGTGTAACATTTGTTTTTATAACAATTGGTAGAAGTTGGAAGAGTTATTGGAATTTTTCTTAGATTTCTTCTTTTGTAAAGATGTTTATATCTGCACCATTACTTTAAAATGGAGGAATTAATATTTGGTGGTATTTTTCTGGTTAGAAATGTTTTGATTGAGGTACGTATGAAGCATGGAAAACAGTTGAGTTAGCTGCTTTATCTGCAGTCTCGTTTCCTTTTATTCCAGTATGGCTAGGAATCCAACACAACTTAACTTTTTTAACCAATCTTATTAATAGCTGTTGGATTATAATAATGTTATGGTCAGGGCTGTGCAGTCGAAGTTGAGGTTTTTGTACCGGAGTCGGAGTCGTCGTACCCACAAAAACTCCCGACTACGACTCCAAAATTTTTCGACATAAAAACTTTTCTAATATTTTTCAAAATAAAAAAAATTTAAGAGATTCTGCTTTAAAAACTTTGATGTCAGAAAATAGAACCACTCTACTTTACATATGAGAAGATAAGTTTCAAAAATTTAAAAATTGAGATAGGAATTGATTTTGACAAATCTTTTAGCACTTTATGAGAATTAATATATAGAACGTATCTAAGCATGTCCTTTTCTATGTTTTTATGTGTGCAGTTGGTAACAAAACTGGTTTTGATCCACTCCCCAGATATTTTCAAAACTATCTTTGCATTTTCTATAACATAACTCGCTGGTTCATTGCTTTAACTTTTTTTGTTTGAAGTGCGCCATGGTTTTGTTGATGAAATAGTGTCGAATTAGGGAATTTAAAAATACTAATTTGTAAACAAGTTAGCTTAGACATTGTTGTTTATTATAAATCGTATATTTAAAAATATTTTTGTAGCGATATCCATACATATATATGTGGCTTGGTGCTAAAAGGGCCAATGTCAAAATATTAACTTTTGAGACAATTGAAATAAAATTTTTTTTATAGAAGAGTTCTTAGTGAAATTGGCTTGCAAAGCCTTAATGAAGCTGTTCTGGGTTAAATTAGACCTTGACTGTTTAAGCAAAATAAATGCGAGCAATAAAAGACACCTTAGATGCTAGTGCAATCGGTTGTAGCTCCAGTGGAGAAAGCACTTAGTGAACTACATTATAAATTCCAGCTTTCAAAGTGAATGATAATAGAAAAAAAATAAAAAAAAAAAAAATTTTAAGAAACGCTTTTCTTTACCTTAATATATTGATCAGTTGTGAACACAGAATAAATATGAATACCAAAAAAATCGACTAAAAGTCAAAAAATAACAAGATTTCAAACAACATAAACTTTTAAATCAAAATGGAAAACAACTCACACATCCCTTAAAGAAAAGCGTGGGGCGCGTTGTTATGAAACAAAATGCTCAATTATTGAAAATTGGTAGCATTAAACATGATTGGTTGTATTTCTTTCGGTCTGAAATATTAAAATGTACTCACGGCAGTCATGTTTTTTTTAAGTTTAGGTTGGTATGGGCGCCCCACGCTTTTCTTTAAGGGATGTGTGAGTTGTTTTCCATTTTGATTTAAAAGTTTATGTTGTTTGAAATCTTGTTATTTTTTGACTTTTAGTCGATTTTTTTGGTATTCATATTTATTCTGTGTTCACAACTGATCAATATATTAAGGTAAAGAAAAGCGTTTCTTAAAATTTTTTTTTTTTTTATTTTTTACTTTTTAGTAACGAATAGCTTTAATTAATACATTACAATTTACATTTACATTTACGAAAATAGTTTTAACTTTAAATGAAAATATTTTTAATATTTAGGGGTAAAAACTGCAGTAAGTAAGGAATTCATTAGAAAATTTTTTTTTTAGCCAGGATGAAATCTACGGGGGGCAGAATTTTTTTTGTAAAATGCTTTTTTTTTGCCGCCTTTTACTTAACGCAAATGGATGCAAGATTTGATGCTGCGAAGTGAATGTAAAGAAAAGCTTTTCACAAAAAAAAAATTCTGCCCCCCCTAGATTTAATCCTAGCTACGCTCATGTATTCGCGTATTGTCATCGGAAGTATGTATGCCTGCAAAGTTTCATCCATTTGCATTGAGTAAAAGGCAGTCAAAAAAGCATTTTATCAAAAAAAAATTTTCTGCCCCCCCTAGATTTTTTCCTGGATACGCCCATGTATTCGTGTATTACCATCGGGAGTATGAATGCCTGCAAAGTTTTATGCATTTGCATTGAATAGAAGGCAGTCAACAAAGCATTTTATTAAAAAAAAAAATTTTGCCGCCCCCTAGACTTTATCCTGGTGAATTCCTCCAAAGTTTTATCCATTTGCATTGAGTAGAAGGCAGTCAAAAAAGCATTTTACCAAAAAAAAAAATTTTTGCCCCCCCCCCTAGATTTTATCCTGGCTACGCCCATGTATTCATGTATTGTCATCGGGAATATGTATGTCTGGAAAGTTTCATCCATCTGCATTGAGTAAAAGGCGGTTAAATTAACGTTACAAGATTTGATTTTCCGAAGTGAAGCTAAAGAAAAGGTTTTAACCCCCCTCCCCTAGATTTTATCCTGGCTACGCCCATGGATTCATGTATTGTCATCGGGATTATGTATGCGTGCAAAGTTTCATCCATCTGCATTGAGTAAAAGGCAGTTAAATTAACGTTACAAGATTTGATTTTCCAAAGTGAAGCTAATAAAAAGCATTTAAAAAAAATTGTGCCCCCCCCTTGATTTTATCCTGGCTACGCCCATGAATTCGTGTATTGTTATCGGGAATATGTATGCCTGCAAAGTTTCATCTATTTGCTTTGAGTAAAAGGCTGTCAAAAAAGCATTTTACCAAAAAAAAAAATTTTGCCCCCCTAGATTTTATCCTGGCTACGCCCATGTATTCGTGTATTGTCATCGGGAATATGTATGCCTGCAAAGTTTCATCCATTTGCATTGAGTATTAGGCGGTTAAATTAACGTTACAAGATTTGATTTTCCGAAGTGAAGCTAAAGAAAAGGTTTTAAAAAAGGAAAAGATATTTGGAAAAACATGAAATGGCACTAAAAATAATTCCCATCAATGTTGGGGTTAACCCGAAAAATTATTTGAGAATACTTTTATCTTCTTACTTTAGGGAAAATTGGAGAGAAATAATAGACTTGAAATTTTATATTTTGGTCTTGGACAATAATAATATTGATAATGGGACGGAAAGAACTATGGCGAGTACACTGAAGAAAAATATTTCAGTTTATTTGTTTAAAAATTTATATTTTTTTAACTCTGCAGTTGGAGATAATCTACACCAAGACACATTGTGAAAACTTTACAGCAGACCGCAAAAACATGTTGAAAATCACAAATGCTTTTATTTCTGTATTCAAAATTTGCTTTTGTTCGAATATTTAATATAACTCTAATATGTTTCTTTTATATCGCTAATATGCTTTATAAAATATCGTCATATAAGGCAACATCCCTTTTCTTAAAAAATTGAACTTGGTGTTCTTAACCTCTCATGATGGTATTGTAACAGCTTAATCCTTCGAGACAAACGGCACCAAGTCAAACAACAAAAGGTCTGCTGTTTCCCAAAAATAATACAAGGCTGACCACAATTTGTTTACATTACTTTTCTCTTCGAAATGCATTATACAAATTATTCAAGTAACAACTGAAGGCGCATCTGCTTGTTTAAATAAAAATTGTCTACAAATGCATAATAGACTTGATGGCCCTTACGTTTAAGCAAGTTGGACTTGAAGTTGTTTTCAACATTTCTATCTCGAAAACTTCATTTGAAAGGACTTATGGGAATCCACCAGAAAAACTTCTGATTCCAGTATTATAAAAAACGTATTTTAAAAAGATGTGAATTGGTGTAGTTTATCCATCCCTAATTTTAATAAATTAATTTAACTTTAAAAATATACTAACACTTAATGATTTATTTTCCCGGTGCGCTATAGTGTATTGCAAAACTAGTTCAATCCCATATAAAATTCGTAGCAAAGCTCGTTCGTTCCAAAATTATATCTATTTTTTTTTTTATATTTCAGTTGGTTTAAATTTTTCAACTTTTGAGTTATTAATCAAGAATAGCATAACACTCAGGAATTAAAATAGTTCAACTAATTTGGTCCATTTAATCGGGCGCTATATGTTTTTCGCATTTTCCGCATTTTTAAATAAAGTGTTAAAACGAGTTTATATCTCACCTACTCATATGTAAATAACTATATTAAAGCTCAATTTAACCACTTTAAAAGTAATGCATTAAAAAAAGAGCTTAAAGTCAGTCTCATGTACACAGAGAAAAAAGTGAGAGTAGGAGTCGGAGTTGGAGTCGGAGTCGTACTTTAAAATTTCAGCGGATAAAGTCGGGGTTAGAACTATTTCTTGACGTCTCCACAGCCCTGGTTATTTTTGTTGTTTTTATGATAAGATGTTGCATC
Source organism: Pollenia griseotomentosa (assembly GCA_963931875.1). Classification (NCBI taxonomy): domain Eukaryota; kingdom Metazoa; phylum Arthropoda; class Insecta; order Diptera; family Polleniidae; genus Pollenia; species Pollenia griseotomentosa. The sequence goes on along the minus strand of OZ007560.1, from coordinate 50,737,392 downwards.
GAAAACAGAGCGACTGTCAGTGAATTTTTTAAGATTTTTTTGTAAAGAATAAAATAAAATATGATCAATTATTTTTGTTATTAAAAAATTATCATGTAAATTTAAAATATATCGTTTTCTAGCCTGCAAGAAGTGAAGTGAAGAATGTGTTATTTTAAGATTTTTTTTATTGTACCATTGCGAATATCTTTGGTCATACATACATATACTAAGCGGCTTTCAGATACCTTAATGGGTTTTTAGAAGTTATATACAAAATATTCCTGCAACAAGTGCTATGTGTTGAAAGTAACTTTTTGTTTATTTATTAAAAACCTATTATTAAGCTTCCTTTTTTGTGCAAAAAGTTGTATGTATTAAAATTGGTATGAACATGTTTTGAAAAATGCTGCTTCATTAAAGGTTATATGCAAACATAGCAACAACATCCGTGGATTGATATTTAAACGCAACGAGGTTTTTTTTCAAGCTGCGTCACACCGATAGTTGGGAACTGATGAGTTCAAAAAAGAGAACTAAGACTCTAAAAATAATTGAGCCAAGAAACTTGTATCAATCTCGAATTAAAATCGATAAACCGAAAAAAAGCCTCCAAACATTAAAGCAATATATGCACAAAGATAACAATTCCTTTTATGACAATCTTTGCCACTAAAAATGTTTTAATTTTATTATTCATTATTCATTGTTCATTTTTTATATTTCTGTTATATTTTATATGAAATGTAAATTACTTTACATATTGTACCATTAGTTTTGCTTGCTTTTGGCCTATTTGCCATAAAAAAAACTTTAAATTTAGCTGTCTTTTATGAGTAAAAAGTGTACTGGTATAAACATATTTTTAAAATCACGCGTCGCTCTGTTACAGATATTATACAGTTGTTTTCGGTTAATTGAGTTTCCCGTTTAATCGCACTAAAAATCATAGCACAAAATCATTCAATATAACTGTCTATGTAAAAATTCCCGTTTAGTTGAGTTCCGTTTAATTGTGTCACCCGCTTAATTATTTCCCAAAATAAGACCGCATTGCGAAAAACAAGAGCAAATTTTTCGGCTAATTATTTCTGTCTACTTTTGCTCCACAAACGTAAAAAAAATATTTTACGGCAAGAAAGATTGTACGATGAACGGTACCTGATTTTTATTTTGTTTTAAAAAACCTAAACCATTTTTTAACTTAATATTTATATAAGAAATGAGTTTTATTTTCTATCTACACATGGGTGTTTCGCTTTATCGCACATCTTGCTCAATTAAGCGATTTTCGTTTTAATTGCGTCTTCGATTCAATTAACCGAGTACTGCTTAATTGAGTTCCCGTTTAATAGCGTCAAAAGTCGTGCATTTTAGAAACTCAATTAAGTGGAAATTACTGTATCACAATTTTCTTAACGCAGTATTTAAGAAAATTAGCCCGTGAATTATTTTTGAATATGATGTCAACAAAATGTCATAAAGGGATAACATAAATCAGTTATTTTGCTCTCTTGAAAACCCGTCAAAAAACACATAGCCCTACTTGCAGGCTAGACGACGATATATAAAATATATAAGATTGTATTAACTCAAAATCTTAAAATTTTCAGTAGAAAAAAAAACAATTTTTGATTTATTAATAAAGGCATATGAAAAAGAATTTTTAAACCAACAATTTCGAGTATTTCAAAAAACTGAAAAAATATAAATTGATTTTTTATGATTAAGAGCGATCAAGTAATAATATTGTTGGTATTTCTTAAAATATTTTCCTTATTCATTAAAATTAATTGTAATAAAAACTTTATTTTATAAAACTTTTTTAAGCCTAATATTTTTGTTCGTTTTTCATAAAAAATGATTTTACTTTTATAAAACAAGTTTTCCTAGAAAAATAGATTTATATATATACATGCAATACTTTTTTAATGAATTTTCATAGAAATAAAAATAATGTTTGTTAAATTTTTAATTCTGTGTTGAATTCACTGCATAATCATTTTAACAAATTTTAACCCGTAAATTTAAAAAAAAAAAATTAAATAAAACATAATACATAGTTTTGCAAAATTATTAACAAATAAAAAAAAATTGTCTGCAAAATCATTCAGCCAAATTCTACATGACATACAAGTACATGTTTCACGCATTCTACAATTTTAAATAGTTTTTCGTATCATATGCAACATAAAAAATAATCTTGTGTCTAAAATTCCAAATTATTTCATTAAATTTTAATAGTCGAGAAAATTAAATTGCCTAAATTGCATGCATTACAGAATAATTTTGTTTTATTTTTTTTGTGGGTTAATTTGTTTAATTGAATTATTAAAGTATTGGGGTAATTTTAGTTACCTATCTATTCATTTAAGGCAAAATAAATTGATATTATTAAACTACTATTACAATAAAAAATAAAGAAGTTACTTAAAAATAACACGGGTTTCTTCATATTTCTATAGCGTAATCTCATAGTCGCCTAAAGCCTTTGCTAATTTTAAAAACTATTTTATTTCTGTTTCACATTGTCAACGTAAAAAAACCAACTTTTTTAGGTATAATTTAGTAATTACTTTGTATTTTGCTGACAGTTTTCTGTGATCACTATAATTAAATTGTTCTGATAACTGTGTGTATATTGTGTTTTAATAAATTGTTGATATTTCAATTTATTCATCGCTTTATTAACATTGCTGTATGTATATGTTTGTTTGTTTTTATATATATATATATCTGTTCATTTAAAGCACACATATGCATGTATGTACATACCCTGCAGGTAATGAGACTAGTACATACATGCGTGTAAATTGAAGTCCACAAAGGAGTAAAAGTACTCCAAAACTTCTCCAAATATATAGTAAAAAAATGGTCGATTTATCTTAACGATATCCTAGGACAAGACCATAAAACCCAGCTTTTCATTTCACCGGAGGAGTTCTAAAACTACTCCATGTCACTACTTCATGGAGTACTTAATTAAGTCAAAAATAAAGTTTAAATAAAAGCTTATTATTTCATTATTTATTAAAATTAAAATAAGAGAATTAAAATATGTTAAAACAAGCTAACAACTCGGCAATTAGCTGACTTTGTTTAATTGTATTGCATGACAAAAATCGAAAGTTCGTTTTTGATCAGTTCACATTTAAATTGAAAGCAATCATGGCATGGAGTTTTCTTGAACCGATCTACAATAATAAATAATATATGTTTAATGATGACTCATTTATAACGCAGCACCCTGTAAAATCATAGCGGTCCTTAAATTGTTATTTACTTAATTTTAAATTCTGTCATTACATTATTTTTCTTATACTAAGCCTAGCTTGTTAAATAATGTTTAAAATCATTAAAAAACACTCTAGTTTCAACCGTATAACAATAAACAAGTGAAGCAACAGAAAAAAAAAACATTGTGACCCAACAAAACGAACAAAAAACAAACTGATTTGTGCATACCTACATAAATTAAAAACAAAACTGTGAACAAAACAAATTACATTGAATTAAAAAACTAATATTAAATAAAACACAAATATTAAAACCAACAAACACAAAAAACAAAGTGTTTTTATTTGAATTAAAAATATAGTGAACCGTGTTAAATTTGAGGACTCAAAATTAAAGATCGACCCTCAAACAATATATTTTTAATAAATAAAGGTTAAATTAAGGTTACATTATACATATTTGTTATTTTATTATTCTCAGATTGTGGAATTTCAACGCAAGCATCATGCGAATTCCATATTGGCATGGGCTGCTAAGCCACTGACACATTCAATTCAATTGATTTATTTTACCTTTTTACGATCTTTAAATATTTTCCGTTTTTCACTCTGCATTAAACACCTTTTATGGCGTGCGCTGTTATCCATAACTGCTATGGGTAAATATTTATGGCCTTTTTCTCATTACGTGATTATCTTTTTTAAAAAATTTGGTCTTTTCAATGTCTCATTTGCTTCTGTTCTGTCACAAAGCTAACTAGCACTCATCTGTCAATAATTTATTTTCCATTTATTTGTCGTACAGATAAATTCAATCAGCTGACTCCCAACTTTTACATGTATTTTGAGTGGTGTTGCCGACTGAAAACAATGTTTTTTGTCGGCTTATTGAGAAATCCAAAATCGGTTTCATTTAAATGTGCTAAATTTCCATTTCATACTATTGATAAACTGAAATTTGTTGTTAATGGGGTAAGCTATTCCTATGCGCAATTTCACTGGTTGCTTAGGCCAAATCGTCAGGAAACTTCATCCAAAGATTTCAGAAAACCTAAAGATATTATACAAATAAAACTGTTGAGGGAATAAGAATCCTAAGCACCATTATTACTTGTAGCAATATCAAAGCTCAAACAAAAACAAGTAAGAAAGTATAGTCGGTCAAACCCAGCACCACAGTACTTAAAAACAAATCATGCTTATGTGTCCATATAAATATGAATTTCTCTATGTTTAAGAACTTCATTAAAATCGGTTTGAAAGTTTGTGAGAGGCAGAAATTGCCGCCTACATCCCCTTGTGGTCCTATTTTTGAAAAACTGTATAGCTTATGTGTTCATATAGATATGGATCTACCTATGTTTTAAATTTCATTAAAATCAGTTTGAGAGGCAAAAATTGCCCCTTTCTCCCCTTGTGGTCCTATATTTTTTAAAACTGTATAGCTTATGTGTCCATATAGATATGGAAATATCTATGTTTCAAATTTCATTAAAATCGGTTTGAGAGACAAAAATTGCCCTTATCACCCCTTGTGGTCCTATTTTTTTAAAACTGTATAGCTTATGTGTCCATATAGATATGGATCTATCCATGTTTTAAATTTCATTAAAATCGGTTTGATAGTTTCTGAGAGGAAGAAATTATGACCCAAATTTTATCAAGTTATCTCCAATTTGCGACCTGTACTTTGCGCACAAGGTTACATGGACAGCCAGCCAGCCAGCCAGCCGGACGGACATCGTTAGTTCGACTCAGAAAGTGATTCTGAGTAGATAAGGTGGGTCTACTATTTTAAGGCGTTACACACATCAGCACAAATGCATAATACCCTCTCCACTATTGTGGTGTGGGTATAACAACAACAATAAACAGTGAGTTTAACTTTTTTTATAGTCCCTACTACAATTGGTTGATTTTTTTGTCAACTCTAAATTTAGTTGTAAGTGGGTAAAGAAAAAATAAATTACTTTATTTTATTTAGCCTGTTCAGTTTTATTAACACTGCCACATGCATATTAGTTATCAAATTTAAAATTATGTTGACATTAGGTAACAGCCAGTTTGTCAATACATTGAGAAAATGGCCATTACACTTATAATTAAATGTTTATTATTAAAATGGATGACATGAGGCCTACTAATGTGTATTATATAGATGGTGCAGTTGTGTGTAACATTTTATGTTAAAATACAACCATTTGACATAACATGGTCCATGATTACACTACGTTGAACCATGGTGTAACTAGTTTATTTAAACTATAATGGGTAACAAAGTCCAGTATTATCTGCAGGGTAGGCTTTCCATTTTTTATATGTCTGCCAGCACATATGAAGTATATATTTTGTAGTGCATATACATACATATATGAAGTATTTGCCACAGCAATTGACACTATATTTTTAACTGCAACAATAGGGAAAAATATGAAAAGTAAATAAAGTACATATGGGCTAAAACCATTAAAGGCTTTTATGCAAAATTAAAAAGAATTAAACAAAATAAATATTTGTATGCACTTTTTCATATGAATGAGTATTTTCAGCAGTGGTGCAAACTTGTATGTCCAAAAAGGCTAGATTTTGAGCCAAACCGGATTAATTTCGGAAAGTATGTAACCACTTTTTCTGTTTATAATATAAAAAACTGAATAGTTTTTACAAATTTGGAACCTTGTATTGATATGAAATTATCGATGGCATTGTCGATAATATCGAAAGTTAAGAAACATCTAAATTATTGAATGCCACTTAAACTAGCTATTGATATCAATAGCAAGTATTGCTTTTTTTAAAGTCATTAAAAAAAAACACAACAATTTTAAAGGAATGACTACAATTTTGGGTTTATTTAATGGCATTATTCCCCAATTTGTCAAAACATATGGTTAACTGGAAGTTAAAGAAATAGTTAGTTTTAAAGGAATTTGAAGAAATTGGGGGTAAATGTTAAAAAATAAGCCTCCGCGCATAATGAAAGCCTTCCTGTTGTCCATGCCCGGTCTTTTTCGCCAATACCGCTTCGAATGAAGATCAGTCGTTGCTGCTTTACCAGCATAGATCAGAGATTTGACGCAACCCCGAAAAAGCAGTCCAAAAGTATCAAATCACAAAATAGAGATGGCCGATTCACAGGTACATTTCTTAAAATAATGCGGTCACCAAAGGTTTGGCTTAAGAAAGTGAGGGTTCACGCGCTGTATTAAAGGCTTGACCTTCTTGCTGGAACTATAACTGCTCCTAATAATTTGCAATGATATGAGGAATAAAGAAATCACGAATCCTGTAGCGTTCGCAACTCACGGTAATATTGGCACCGGCTGCAGCTGATGCCTTTGGTAAGTAAACCGCACCAAACAGTGATTTTTTCAGGGTGTAACGGAGTCTCAAGAGTCTAGGGCGGCAATTCTGCTTTTTTACATACACCTTAAGTCAGAAATTAGTCTCAACGTTGGAAATGATTTGATGAAAAAATCTTTCAGTTGATTTACAGCTTATTCACCAAGCACAAGATGCAATTGCTGGCTTAAATTCTTGCAAGATTTGCATCTTATATGAATGCATGTCAAGATCTTTTCTTAAAATTTCTAATCGATAAATTAAATTTCTCTTCCACTCACGTCATACAGATGGCTTCATCGGTACGCACAGGCTCTATTAGAATGAAAATTATCCAAAAGAGTAAATATGGCCATGTGTATTAGCTGCTCAGAAAGACGATCATGAGCACCGTTAACTTGGCGAAGTGCTCCATAAGTCTGGCGAACGTGGCACGAATTATGGAAATAAATTTCCACGATTTATTAACGTTGCTCTGGTGTAAGTCTTAACATGGTAATTTGGCAAAGTATATGAAAAAGAAAGAAAGTCAAACACAGTTCATGAGTATGACAGATTGTTTTAGAGTTTTCCCTATCGGAAGCTCTATACGTATAAAAAGCACCTGGGTAATCTCATTTGGAGATTAGATATTCAACATTGTGTCATGACAAGTAATGTTAAGTTATCTTTTGTAATAAAAGCTACAAAATAAAAATAAAAAATTAAGACAAAACTGCAGCACTGACCTAAAATAGCTAAACTGTCAAGAAGTTACGGCAAAAACAAAAACCATAAACATCAGTATATAACTATGTTCACACTTGGGGTTTTGAACGCTTTTATGCAAAATGTTGCTTTATCCAATCAAAGCCGTTCACATTACATTTTAGATGATCAATATGACAGTTGATTAAGAAAAAAACACAACAAACAAACTTATGTTTATTTAAAGTATTAAAAATTGATAAAAATACTTAAGAAATACTTTCAGAATATTATCTTAAACCAGTATTCGAAAATAAACAGAACATTATTTAGCGTTCGGTTCACACACCCAGAAACGATATCTACTTTTTTAGTGTTTGTGTAGACGAACACAACACTTACTACCATTCGTAACTATTTTTAAGAAAGAGCCGATGAGTTCTGTTCTGACAAACATTATAGAGTTTATTTTTTTACATTGACAAAGAAATGAAATAGCTTGTGTGTGTGTGTATTGTGTATATGTTTTGTTTGTGTAAAATTATTTTGCTGGCTTTTTGTTTTTTGCCTATGTGCATTTCGATTTTGTAAAAAATGTTTTTCTTACCAGCCAAAAGGGACGAACATTAATGAGCTGAACCGAACACAATGAAGTTTGTGGCTTAAAAAAAAAACGAAGGGAATTAAATGTTCTCATCTTTTGTTGAGTTGGATTACAACAGTATTATTAGAAACAGGTTGATTTACTACACAAACGCTATTAGGGTTTGTGTTTTCCACAAATCTACTGAACCGAACACTAAGGAGCGATATTAAGTGTTTATTTTCGAACACGGTTTTTAACATATTCATGATGAATTTGTGAAAAGTTATGAATTATTTAAGGACAAAAGAAAAATACTACGAAGAAATCGTGATCGTCTGTACACGTGAAAGGTACCTTTATGGTGGTCGATTCTACATTATACTCAGTTTGAGGTATGTTCAGAAGATTCTATGTGATTTAGTTTGAATTTGAGTTTGAGATGATTTACAAATCACCTCAATGTATGGGTTATCCTCTCGATTTTGATGTGGTTAGAGCTTAATCACTTTCGAGTTGCTTAAACGAGTTTAAAGCGCTGAATACATTTTATGCGCTGAATTTTTACAAATAGAATGCGCTTAACGCGCTAATTTAGGTTGGTCTGTTAGAACGACAACACTGCTATGGTGATGTAATTCTCCATTATATCATTTCAGTTCTTAATTGTGTATACATACATGATAACCTATAAATGTATATATAAACGGTTCCAAAATGCTCCTTAACCAAAAACTTAAGTAAATCGAGCCCTTACTCAGGGTAACCGCAAGCGACATTTTCTTTTAAATTAAAATTTTTATACTAATACAAATTTGCAATAAAGTTAAACTACGACAATAATATTAAAACGCTCGCCTGAAAAATTTGTTATTTGGCGCCTAGAATTTGTTGGAGAAACTTTTTACTGAAACATCCGATTATGCAAAATTTCTTTTATAAACTGCATAGAAATAGGGTATTTTTTTTTTTTTTTTTTTGTTGTTCGGGCCGTGGTGGAGTTTGAGGTGAATATCCAAATTTCCTTTCAGTGTATCCACAACTTGCGAGACTTGTTTCATGAAGACCATTTTTAATTTTTAAGTAATTTTAAACAATAAATTTCAGTTTGTAAGAAACGTCAATACGAAAACAAATTAAAAAAAATATATACAAATTTTAAAGTTGAAATTTGTAATATAAAAATTAAATTTATTTTTAAAAATGCTTAAAAAAGCCAAAGGACTAATTTGTTTAAAGAGTTGCAAGAATTTATTTTTTATGATTTATTAACATGTTCTTTAAAAACGACGGTAAGCAATAAAAAACATCTGTTTCCATAATTGCACAATTGAACAGCGCAAGTTTAGTAGTCAAAATTTCCGGGCAAATTTACGAAGTTTGTGCTAATGAATTCTCATACAGTTCATTTGACAGTTCATTTGCGAGGGCACAGATTGCGAGCCTTTTAAGCGATATCATAAAAACCCTTAATAAATATGTAGTGTCTTACCTGGCGTTATATAAAATTATTATTTTATAAATATTATTTATAATTTTATGAATTTTAGCTTTGTATGAAATACAAACATAAGTACTTGTATAGGAAAAATGTTCAAAAAGATTTACATTATAGAATTCCCATACAATGTGTTTAAGATCTTCCTAAAGATCTTTAAAACCTTAGAAGATTAATAGGTTACCAGAAAAGTACAAAAATTAAAATTTTGCTTTTTTAGTTTTTGTACAAATTTGAACCAACAAACATATTTGATAATGATGCATTTTACGTCTAACTCTGGTTCTTTCTAACCCCTAAGGATTTCCAAAAATACCTTCTAATTGCATCTGCGCATCAGAATGGGAGTCTTCATGAAAAATTTCAAGTCTCTGGCTTCAGCTGTTTTGGCTGGGCGATGATCACCCACTTAGTCACTCTAATCTTATATAAATAGATGAAGTCACTTAAAATGCTCTGATTACTCGGCACCTGAAATCTATAATACTTAATTTTAATTCTTAGCACTGGTAGATGTACTTTACACTTAACTTCACCTAGCCCCCACTTATTTCCTCTTTTAATTTGGTTTCGTTTACCTATTATTTATTTTTAAAGTAATTCACAGACACTTTATTTATCCCAAAAAATAATACGCACAAAATCACAATAATCACATTTAATGATACTCTACTTACACTGCTTGAAAGCAGCTTTAAAGCTAAGATCGTAGCTTACTTTTATTTCAAAGTACAAATATAAACTAAAAACCTTAAAACTACATGAAAAAATTATTCACTTTGTTCCACTCTGAACAGTAACATAGTTATCCAAGAGTCAAATTTAGAAATGAGTTGTATGTGTTAAAGTGTTAGCTATTGTCTGTCATTAAAATTTTACTAAAATTTACAGAAAAAAATCCTCTTTGGCCGGGATTGACCAGTGTGCGCTGTAGTGATTTTTCAAAAAATTGGTTAACAACTCGAAGCCATACACTCACAACTGTTTTCGTAAATTGTATAAGCACTAATAATACAAAATCACTTTAACACAAGGTATGATGAAAACCTTATTACAAACTGTATTACACTTATTTCTGATTAAGATCGATTTAGCGCACGTAATAGTTTCAAAAAAAGCTTTAGCAAAATATATTTTATTGCTAAGCAATCTAACTGAAGCTTTGCTGAAAATCGTGTGTCTGTTCCAAAATAAAAACTTAATAACACTTCGCAACAAGTAAAAATTCCCTGCACAAACACTATATTTTTGATCCGCTATAAATTATATTCTATCGTAAGGTTTTTTTTTTATTTTTTTCTAGAATTTGAGATTTTTAAAGTAAATCATCTACATTTTGTTGTAACTTTGGAACGACGTACGCGGTTTTGTTATGCAATCCGTCAAAACATTTCAATTAAGCCAGATTTAAGTTTTTCTTATATCATTTTTTGATTAATAGCCAATTTACACTACAACAAAATCTAGTACTTACGAGATTTCGAGCCAAATCTAGTGGTTTTTGACTAGATTTCCCATACAAAACAAAATCTACTTTGTGACTAGATTTCGACGAAATCTACTCAAAATCTAGTAGTACTTAGTTTTGCAACTATAGTTTTTTTCATATAGCACTAAAAAATACTTCCCTGCATAACAAAAATATGACATTTTAATTAAAAACAAAACAAAAACTGTTGAAAAAAATAAAAAAAAAAAATTGAGAATTTGTAAAAAATAAAAAAAGGACAAATAACTGATAAAAAAGTGATGTTGAGTATAAACTAAAGATAATGCAAATTTTTTAATGTCTATTTCTTTTTGTGTTTTTATGTGTTACGCAAAAATATTTTAGTCATTGATTTGTTATAAAAACAAAATCTCGCTAATGTCAAAACGGTATAATGTAAACGCACTAGATTTTGAGGAAGATTTAAAATGAAATCTACTAGATTTCGTTGTAATGTAAATGGCCTATAAAGGTCCCGTTAGCCGACCGTAAATGTAGAAATGTAAATGTAATGTAAACAGCTGATCGTTTCTGTTATATGGAAAGCAATGCAACTGCTTAACTGACTGTAATGTCACTTTATCGTAACGTGCCAACCTGTAGAAAATAGAATTTCATTACGAGATTACGTGACAGTTGTAGATAGTGATGGGCTGATTGTATTTTAAATGGAATGCGGGTAAAATCACTCTTTTTCTTTGGAACATTTTTTTAGTAATAATATCTGTGGACTTTTGACAAAATAAGTTACAATCCATACATATTTTCATTTATAAAAATATATGTTTGGATGTATAAAATAAACAAATGCATACATAGCCCCAAACAATAAAAAGTCTGGTTTTTAATGGGATCAAAACCTTATTTTGTGTATGCACATTTTGAAAATAATGTAAGAACATGGGTACGAATATGCTATACATAATACATATTTGTTTATTGTAAATCTGTAATATTAATATCAAATATTTATTTATTTATATAAACATACAAGAAATACCGTTTTAATACTATTTAAATCACTTGGTACTTTTTCTTCAAAGCGGTCACCATTTCAACACTTTAAGTTCTCATCACTTTTCTCTTTTTTGTTAATGTTTTTGAAAAACAGCTGACACGTTCTTACATGTTCTATAAGTGCACAAACGAGCTTACAGTACGTTACGGTACGTTACATTGCATTTAATTACATTTACGGTCGGCTAAAGCGGCCTTAAGCCATTAGTGTTTGAGTTATTGGGTACAAGTGAAAACAATTTTATTTTTTTTTTTTTTGTTTAATTATTAAATTTTTCAACTCAAAAAATTCATAAAAAATTTTAATCAATAAATACTTCCAAAAAATAAATTTTATTTCATGAAAATTCATGGACAAATTCGTGTTTCATTCCCTTTTTGATTCGCGCAGAGACGACTTCGTTTGCACCGCTGTTTGTTGTGATTGTGCAGACAAGGTAACAGAGAGATTGAACTCCTCTATGGTATTATTATCGAGAGTTAGAGATGGTATTGGCGGTGTTTAATCTCATTAGATTGGTTTTCCGCCTTTTTATTCGCAAACCAACTTGAAAAGCGTTGTTATGGAGAGCCTTCAGTTTTCTTTCCATATGTTCGAACCTATATGCTAAAAGACATAAATCATCAACAGTCAAGATCGTTAAGTTTTGAGAAGGGGGTCCGCTGTTTGTTATTGACATGACATAGAAAAAGCAGAAAAAGAAGTGGTGGCAGAGCACAACCCTGGCGTATCCCGCATCAAAAGTAAATGTTTCAGACGTTTGACCCTTGTATAGCACCTGATTTTGGGAGTTTTAGTACATAAGTTTTATAACGTCTATAATAGATGCCGGTACAGCTCTGCGATACAGTGCTCTCCAAATGCTCGCCCTCGCGATTCTGTCGAACGCCCTCTCAAAGTTCACGAAGAGCATTAAAGTGGGCGAGCTGTGCTCATTTGCTTGCTCGATTACGATTCGCAATGTCGACACGTGATCTGTGCATGATCTACCTTCGCGGAAGCCTGCTTCTTCTTGCCTTAACGTATCGCAAAGAGGTGACAGTCTTAGCATTATAATTATTGCAATAGTTTTTTGTATGGTATAGCTATTATGAGGCCTTTGTTCCAACGGCTTAGGATTTGGTTTTGATTGTGATTAGGTGACTATAGCGGATCAAAAAAATATTGAGGTTTTTTAAGAAAAAAAAATGTTTCCCATTTGTTGCATAGTGTAGTTATACACACACCACAATACCGACTGACTCAGAATCATATCCTGAGTTAATCTAACGCTGTCCATCCGTTTGACTGGCTGGTTATCCTTAACCTTTTGGGCAAAGTACAGGTCACAATTTTGAAGAAAATTCTACGGCACACAATTTTGAATTATCATAAGAACGAAGACTATTAAAAATTACAATAATCGTCTTTTTTTAAAGCGTTGCATATTTGGTCATATGTCGCATAGAAACACCCTCTCTAAAATCGCTTAAAGACGATCAAATCTTATAAAGATATTAATATTTTTTACAATAAAAAAAAAAAAAAAAATAAGATAACGAAAAGTTTTATTTGAATGGTAAAGTGGTGCCCCAGTAGGCTAGCTGGTAGTGAGCTAGTCTATCAGCGCCAGGGTTGCGGGTTCGATTCCCGCCAGAGACTCTGGTTCCTGCAGATAAGCGTAGAGCTTCGCGGGATTAGATTAGGGAATTAAAATAAAAAAAAATAAAAAAAAAATTTAAATGACCCAAAACTTTCTTAAAGAAATAAGCTGACTTTATGTATACCAAAATAGGTGCACTTGGGCTTATTGCAGATATTTATTTATTTAAAAATAGTTACTACAGCTGTAGAGCAATTTCATATATCATTCATTAGTTCGGTACTTAAAATTCTCTTTAATATTGCTCTTAAGAACTTTAAAACGCACATCGAAAACAAAAATTTATTTCTTAAGAGCACCCAAAAAAAAGTCGACTACACAGCTACTCGAATTTATTGCAACTGACACTAAGAATGACTTCCAACAAAAAGACAGATTAAAGCTTTTGTGAAATTTTTGAGAGCGGCAAACCACGGTGAAATAAACAGGTGGCTTTAATACGCCAGTTGACAATTATTTGCTCTTGCATTGTTTAACCAATCTTGTGTCAAAGTTTTGTTATGTCTACAAAATGTCCACGTTTGGTGTTGTGATTAGTGTATTTTCTTAAAGTTTTTGATAATTCTATGAAAAAATAAATAATATATTTACCATAATAAAATTTAAATGGGCTAAAAATTTACTTATGTTATGTGACAAATTTCCATTTTTGTTGTAATATTGTATTTGTTGCCGTTGCCATGCCTCCTGTATAATTTCACCATTATTTTTGACTTGTTAATTTAAGAAAATGGCACTGTACCACATAAGTGATACCAAACAAATTACCGGTTTTATTAAAATCTATGGACTTTAATAAAGTAGAATTGCTCTGTCTTGTGTACCGCGATGTTCTTTTTAAAGTAAAGTTTTTATTTTTTTCGATTACTTAATAAGATTTCCATTTATAATAAAACCCTCAAATTTCTTTTATTGTTTTCATTTCATTCATTCATTTGAAATAATTTATTTTCTTTTTATCTTAAATTATAATTTATTTTCTTTAATTAAGCTAACTTAAAAACTATTTTCTTAATATTTAGATATATGTTATTCACTTACAATGAATTTTACTATTTGTTTTTCCTTTCTCTATTTTAGGCAAACTATTAATAGAAATAAAGAAAAAATCCCAAAAAAAATGTTTGTAAACAAATAAAAAAGTTATGTATGGGTAAAAAACACATACATAGTACATATGTATACTTAATGTATTTAGATGTAGAAATTAGTGATGACAATATTAATTACATAACACAATATAATAAAAATAAAGTTGTTTGTTTTTGTAATTTTAATTAAAAATTTAATTATAATGATATAGATTTTTTTTAAATATTCGTTCCATTGCCATCGTTTTTTATATGTATTTATTTTGTTTGTATTTAATTTAAATATTTTTTTGTTTTGTGTTTCAATTATTGTATAAAATTCATTAGTGGCTGTTTTTAGTAAAATTTTTTCTTTGTTTTTTAATTTTATAGTTTTTTTTCTGTTAATAGTATTCATTACAAACTTAACGATTAAATGTACATAAAATTCTATGTTAATTTTTTAATAATAATATTATTATTTTAGTTAAAGTTAAGGTATTTACTTACAAATGTACAAACACCAGTGTTTTTAATTGAATGTATATTTACTTATTCGGAATTTATCTACAAACATTTACAGTATTAACTCAATATATATTATTAATTTATACAGTTTTCGTTTTTTATATTTATTACCTAATTATTATTATTTAAGCTAATTGTAGCTATAAAATACTCTATTGTTGCTCACAGTTTGAAATATTTAATTTAAATTTTTTAAATTATTAAATTACATATTCGTACATTATTAATTTATGTTTTTTGGAAAAAAGATGATATTTTTAATTGTTTTACATGTACTTTTTAAATTATAAACAATTTTTCTGCTAAGTTCTTTACTATTCACAGTATTTTTACAAAAACTAATAGATATTTTTCAATTTATTTACATTTAAATATTGTATTTTAAATAGTTAAATTGAATTGCTTGGATAGTTTTAAAAAAGCTTAAGAATTGAAATGTTAAATATAAGAAATTAGAAAGAGAAAATAAATAATACTGGTTTTTAAATTAAAATTATTTTCTAGTTTTTTTTTAATATATTAAAATTGGTTTAGGTATTAAAATTGGCTTAGGTAAAAATTATGGCAAATTTATTTATAAAGTTATTTAATTTTAAACAAATGTTTAAGAAGTTGAAGAAATATTAAACAAATTACGTATTTTCAGCTTTTTAAACAGCGCAACATCGATTCCACTTGAAACATCCATTAAACGGCCAAAACCAATTAGAAAAAAGGTTCTAAAAAAGCAAAATTTAGCTTTAAGCTAAACTTTATGTTAGTGAGAAATAAAAGCATTTCTGAAAATCTAAAATTCTTATAATAGAACATACATAGAAAACGACTGAAAAAAGAAAGGAAAGAAAGAGAGAGAAGACCACTATTTCAGCTAACTTTTTATCTGGACAATTGCCCTAATTTTTTAAGACACATTTATTAAAAAACAAGTAAGAGTGCTTTATTCGGCTATGCCGAATCTTATATACCCTTCACCATGATGAGATAAAAACAAAAAGATGGTTTTTTTATTCGACCTTTTCAAGCCTCGAGCTTGAGTATTTATTTCTTTTGAGATTCTAAAAACAAAAAGTTTTATTTTCATTTCGCCATGCCGAAGAATATACAAAAAAAAACAAAAAATGTATATATGTACCTAAGCCCGTTTCCTCTTTTGCCAAAGTTGATGTTTGAAATTCGTTTTATAATCTTAAAATCGTTTTTTAGAACATAAAAAAATTTAATAAAATATATGAAAAAAAATTCTTTTTGGGATTCGAACTGGCAATTTCATCAGTCTCAGGAGAGGACTTAACAACTCGGCTACGAATGCTTTTACTGAAGAAGCGTTAAATTAAAATATATTGAGGCTATGAGTTTGTTTCCTTATTTGAGCGGCATATCATATACATGCATTAATGTGTATGTGTATGCGTAAAATTAAACACATTACAAATAAAATCCACCACTTGTAGTGAAGGGTATAAAATAACAACAGAAAAACCTCATTTCCAACACTGTATTACCATAGCCACTGTATGACCGTAGAAACCAAAATTGAATTGGTTTGTATGGTATACTTATGCCGTTTTGGTAATACAGTGTTGGTATGGTAATGTCACGTCTAATTGGACCTTTAAAGGAAAAAATTTGAGGCAGTCGTGGTTTTTTACTCATATCTCAGCCATTTGTGGACCGATCTTGCTGAATTTCAATAGCAAACAATTCCGGACCATATGTGACATAAATGTATAATAACATGGCCCCCATCATATATGGGGTCTTCGGAAAATCCATTTCAATGGACAGACGGACAGACGGACATTGTTAAATCAATGTCGCTCCTCATAAGAACCCAGAATATATATACAGCGGGGAGCAGAGGTGAGTACATGTTTGTATATCTTGCAGTTCTAAGGGAATAAGAAAAACAATAATAAAGCTATTTAAAAATTTTTTTTGTATTTTATTTCTTTTTTAATTCTTAGCAAAATTCAATTTAAAACA
Organism: Pollenia griseotomentosa; assembly: GCA_963931875.1. Classification (NCBI taxonomy): domain Eukaryota; kingdom Metazoa; phylum Arthropoda; class Insecta; order Diptera; family Polleniidae; genus Pollenia; species Pollenia griseotomentosa. The sequence goes on along the minus strand of OZ007560.1, from coordinate 50,720,337 downwards.
AAATAAGAAAACAACAAGTTCATAGGTAAACATAAACAAAACTTAAATAACTCTCATGTACTCAATTTTGCACCCGCGTGTTTTCAACCATATTCTTAGAAACATTCAAAATTTACCGTTAATTTTGATTTGGTTTATGATTTGATTGGTGTTATTAATGTTTCTGTTAATATAAATTTTAGTTTAACGTCGTGTTTGATAAACTGCGTAATGTAAAAAAAAGGTGCATTTCAAATATAAAATACAAATTCCAAAATATTTAAAATTATGAGAAAGCTATCGCGAACCGTGGAAAATAGTATTTTAACCATGACAGAAAATGGCTTCTCATCGAGAGTAATAGCCAAAGAAATTCAAGTGAGTCAGTCAGTGGTGATAAGAGTCCGGAAAAGGCGAAATATTACTTCCCAAGCGCAAGTTCTGGGTCGCCGAAGACTTTTAACGGATGGCGACGCACGTTTAATGATGAGAAAGATGAAGGCAAATCAATATTTAACGCCAAAGGAAGCTTCCCTAGCAATAAATAAAATTGTAAGCCGATGGACAGCAAGAAGAGCGCTGCACAACATTGGCTACATATCAGCTTTTAAGAAACCTAAACCTGCATTATGAAAGAAAAATGTTGCAGCACGATTAAAGTTCGCATTGGAACACAAGAATTGGACTGCCGATGATTGGAAACGAGTATTCTGGTCAGATGAATCCAAATTCAACCGATTTCAGTCAGATGGTAAGCAGTATTGCTGGCGCCGCCCTGGGAAGACCATACAAAGACACCATGTTAAACAAACTGTTAAACATGGTGGAGGAAGCGTTATGGTATGGGGCTGCTTTACTTGGTGGCATATTGGACCACTGCAAAAAATTGATGGTATCATGTGAAAAGAGGATTATTTGAAAATTGTAGAGACCCATCTTCCCGGTTTTGTGGATATGAGCGCATATCCTGAGGAATAAGTCATATTTCAACAGGATGGCGACCCAAAGCACACCTCCAAAATCGTTAAGGAATGGTTGACTGGGCAAAATTTTCAGTTAATGCAGTGGCCACCGCAAAGTCCCGACTTCAATCCAATTGAAAATTTGTGGTCAATCGTGAAAAGACGGTTGGGACAGTATCAATCAGCTTCATCGAACTTAAACGAGCTATGGCCCCGTGTGCAGCTGGAGTGGCAGCGCATTCCTGATGAAATTATTCAGAACTTGGTAGAAAGTATGCCTAAACGCATAATAAGTGTTTTAAATAATAAAGGACTATGTACTAAATACTAAAAATGTAATCAATATTAATTGTAGTAGGAAGGTGCAAAATTGAGTACATGAGAGTTATTAAAGTTTTGTTTATGTTTACCTATGAACTTGTTGTTTTCTTATTTTGTTTTAAATTGAATTTTGCTAAGAATAAAAAAAGAAATAAAATACAAAAAAAATTTTTAAATAGCTTTGTTGTTGTTTTATACAAACATGTACTCACCTTTGCTCCCCACTGTACTTTATAGGGTCTTACATCAATATTATAGAAATTTCAAACGGAATGACAAATTTATATATACCCTATTCTTCACCTGTGGTGAAGGGTATACAAATAAATATATCGCTCCTTTATTGCAACATAGTCATATATCAAAAAAAATCAAACTTGGAAAAATTTGATTAAAGTTTTCAAGATGCCGATTAAATAAAATATATTTTGCTTTAACTTCGGTTCAGTTTAAGATATAATACTGATTTTTTGTTTACATATAAAGAAGGTATGCATGAAGATTTTTGCTTGAATAACTTAAAATTTTTGATTTTTTGATGACTAAGTTACAAAAAGGGAGCAATATATGTTGAAATCTAGCTTAATGGGCTTAACCACACTTAACTGACCAATAGTCATAAATCAGACAAAACACATTCCATGAATTCATAAGTCACCATTATCGTTTTTTACGACCTCAAAAAGAATGCCAAGGAAAAGAACTAAAGTGTTTATTTTTCATTGGTGAATCTTTTTTTTCACATCAACGTTTATACCGCAAATTGAGTTTTGCGTCCTTTGCTTTTAAATCGGTAATTTTGTTTGCTATTTTGGAGCGTTCATCAAAAATGTTTCTAGTTAAATTCTATAAAAACTAGTGTCTTTCTCGGATACTAGTTGTCAAGTTTAGTCACAGGTCTATATAACATAAAACAAAATAAAAAACTATCTCTCAAAATCTCTAACGTGTGAAGTTGCAACAACAATGTACATACATACTAAACTTTCCTACTAACACAATCATACAGTGCCGCTTTGTTCGTTCTGTTCTAGTTGTTTGCTTTGACCATTACCTTAGTCCTAAGATAAGGATTAGTTGAATGAATTTTAATGGATGTTTCATGTAAATTATTCAATTACTGATAAACCTCTTCAAAAAAAGAACACTTTTTAAATATCTACACTCTTTATTACTTAAAAAAACTCACTAATAATGATATGGCTGTTTTGTAGTTTTTGATTTTCCTTTTTCCTTAATATATTTAACCAAAAATTATATGTATATGTTTATTAATAATAACTCATTATTATTTTTGTATAAATAAGGAACAACCAATAAAATGGCAGTATTTTTTCTTTTTTTTTTAATTGGATATGTTTTGATTTGAGTAATTAAATATGTTTATAAATGTGATTCCTGCAATATTTTTTTAGTTGTCTGATAATAAGGTTCCTGTTTAAAATAAAATAATAATAACATTAAAAAATTAATATAGTATTAAAAATAATAGCATTAACAAAATATTAAAACAAAAAATGAACACCCAAGCTATTTTGTTCCATTGTAAAAATTATAATAAAAGCCATGCAAATAAAATAAAAAATATTTAATTAAAAAAAATATACAAATAATGATTTTAAAAAAATATGATTTTAATTAAATTGAAATAAAACAAGCAATCAGGTAAAAAAAATTTTACAACAAAATATACACAATTAAATTGAAATATTTTGTAATTATAAAATCTCTATAAAATCGACACATCAATAAAAAAAGCGATTAAAATATATGATCATAATGAATTAAGCATAAATAAAGTGAATATGAAAATAATTATTTTGTTAAAATAAAAATAAATAAATAAAGTAATGAAACACTGAGTAACAGAATAAATGAAATGTTTCAAAGCTCTAAACTTTATAAAACTTTGAAGTCAAGGAAAAAGTTTTTTAGAACTTTGACTTAAAATTGTTTATAGGCAGTTTACATTGCCCCGAAATCCTGTAGATTTGATTTAAAATCTTCTTAAACATCTAGTGCGTTAACACTATAATTTGAGTTGACAGAAGCTAGGTTTTGTTTTCAGAAACTTTACGTAATATGGGGGATTCATGTCGAGTGACCCACCTCTTGAAATCGATGTCTTCCGATTTGGATGATATTTGAACCAAGGTAAGTCCTATTGGAACATCAAACAGGTGTTCTTTCTCATCCATCTAACTTATTACCTATTAGTGTAAGCAAAATTTGTCCGAAGTTTCTTAGATAGCTATTTGATTACTTTTTGGAAAAAAATTGTGCATTTATTTTTGCGGTAACCGTCGTTTTTAACGAAAAATTCAAGTATTAACAACTCACAAACAACAAATTCTTGGAATAATCTGAGCAAATTAAACTAATTGCTTTCTTTAGACATTTAAAAAAAATATTTCACTTTTTGACGTAATTTTAACTTTTTGTTTTCAAATTAATTTCTGTATTGACGTATCGTGCAAACTGACATTAATTGTATAAAATTACACACAAATTAAAAAGGGTTTTCATGAAACAAGTCTCCCAGTTTTGCCTCATTGCACAAATGGTAATATTAAGCGATATCATGAAAACCCCTAAGCTATGTTCACACCTATCAAATATTTGACATCCTACATGTAACCACTAGTTTTATTAAAAATTGTTTTGCTTTTTGCAAAACGTTTGCTAGATCAAACCTTATATAAGAGTTTCTTAATTACATTATACAATTACCTTCTAACAAATAAAGTTAAGTAAATCAATTAAAATTTTTATAAATGAAGATAACGTTTGATCAATTTACTGGTAACCCTTTTTAGTTCGTCATATATTTGTTAGATATGAACATACCTTTCGATTTTACTCAAAATCTCTTAAGTACTAGATTTCGGTGCAATGTAAATGGGCTGTTATGAAAACAAGGGAAGGAAAATTAAATGAATGAGGGAATTGAGTACTGCCAAATGCATTTTGTGGAAAAAATAATGAATTAATTAGTAAAGTGTTAAAAAAGGTCGTGCCGATTTCAAAAGTAACATTCATGAAGAATATAAATCAACATTTTAAAAATTTGCTTGACAAAGCTATTTTAATAGATGAATATTAAAAAAGTATTTTTTGAAGGTTACTCTTTATACAAAAAGTCAGTCTTCACAAATAAAATCCCTTATCACTTTACGAAAAAATAAAATTCAGTTTTTACTAAAATAGTTATTTTTTACACAAAGTTACTGTACACAAAAGATAATTTTTCACACAAAAAAAAAACCTTTTTACACTAAAAAATCTTTTCTCGCAAACTCAACAAGTTATTCAACTCACATAGCCTTCATTTGCACTGGATTCGTAGGACTTGCCAAAAAAAGTTATTAAGTATTTTTCGTGAAGTACCGACAAAAAAAAAAAAAAATAAATAAAGAGTATTTGTTTAATCTGAACACAACTTACATAAGTAAAAACGTATTAGGATTAAGATTATTAACAATCAAATGTATATCTTAGGCAGAGACACATAGAATTCGTGGGACTTTGTAGGTCGTCTTTTTAACCTTCACTAAACTTTAGTTGTGTCTAAAAAATGATGTCTTTTTAATTAGCTGTTTTTGAAACAAAATTTAAGTAAAATTCACATATTTTCAATGGAATTTAAGGATATTTTTGAGTTTTTAAAATTAATTTTTGTTTTATAAAGCTCGGACGTGTGTTAATGTAATAAATATATAAATCAAAGATTTTTGGCCAGATCGCTATATCAAGAGCGAGGCAATAATTTTGTTCACCATTTTATTTATTTATTTTATTTTTGCTGACACACAACACAACAAATTAAATTAAATAAAAAAAAAAAAAAAAACAAACTGATAGTTTTCAGTAACTAAACGTACGTTAAAAGTAGCCCACATTTTGTACTTTGCGTTAACGGAGACGGAAGAAATGGGACAAAGCTCACAAGAAAAGCTGTATATCAACTTAGTTGTCAGTTAAAAACAGCAACGTATAAAGTTCAACAGATTCTATGTGACTCGGCTTTAAACCTTGCACTTGCTATTAGAAACCTTCATGTTGTTTAATTTTAAATACCATGTTTTTAGGATTATTGCAGAAAGCCTGGATTTTAATTCATTAGGAACATAAGTTCATAATAAAAGCCATTTCAGATCAGTTAAACAAAAAGGTCACAAAACAAAATTTACTCTCAACTTTTTTTTAAAAACAAAAACCCTAAGACATCTATCTGCATTTTATCATAACTTTCCCCATCTCTGATCTTTGTGGGTCAATTTGTGCCAACTATTAATTAGAGTCTATGAAAATATCAGATTATGTATATATCGTGTAATACATCATAAACAGTCACAACTAAAAATATATCAAAATCGCTTATATTTTCGTAACCAGTTTACAAATTAAATCTATAACGACCATGAAAATCTCGGTTGCGTCACTGTCTTCTTTAACATTTGCGAAACTCAATTTCAATAAAAAATTGCAACCATGTTTTTAAAGAATGTTTTTTTTTGGCTCTCCTGAACATTTTGGAATTTTAAGTTGTGACTGTTTATGATTTATGGTACGATATCTTCTAAATTTTACATCACTTAATTTAAGGAGAAAATATACTGCAGCACTTATCCGATCAGTACACCTAAGGTTCCTAAGGTCACGGTATATAAAACATATTTTTATGTGAACAAAACACATATAAACTTTTTTACTTTTTTTACTAATAAAAAGTTCATTAAATTTAATTTTCATTAAATTATTTTTACTGAAGGAAGGAATTTTACAACATGAAATTTTTTATTAAAATTTATTGATAATTTTCTTTGGCTGAGCTGGGGTTCGAACCTGGGTTGAATTTACATGTTTCAAGAAACCACCAGTACCACTGGATAAAGAATGATATTTGACTGTTGGCTGGAAGGCACCGCAGTGGTGTAGAGGTTAGAACTCAAAGAATTCTGATGAGAGAATGTGGTGATTCTTGAAACATGTAAATTCAACCCAGGTTCGAACCCCAGCTCAGCCAAGAAAATTATCAATAAATTTTATTAAAAAATTTTATGTTGTAAAAGTCCTTCCTTCAGTAAAAATAATTTAATGAAAATTAAATTTAATGAACTCGAGCCTAATTAAAAAAAATATCAAAAAATTGAGTATTAACAGTTCAACTAAAAATCACAATTGTTACTAAAAAGTTATTTTCATTCCTGTTTAGGATAAAGATGAATTTTACGGCGATACTGTATAATCAACGTCATGTGAAAATTAAGTGAGTTGAAAAGTTAAACTGGGTTATTTGACCCACGGAATGCAAAAGGGTTAAAGAGTAATTTAATTTGTAGCACAGAGTTTTTATAGCAAATAAATGCATGAATTAGATGAATATCTTAATTATATCAACAAAACTTTAAACTTTATACCTAATTGGCTTTATCAAAATTTAATTAACACTATAAAAATTGTTCCGGTTGAAATAAAATTCTTAAAATAATTTTTTTTTAAATATTTTTTATGACAGATAGATTATTTTTTAGCAGGTCGGGCTTATTTAATAAATTGTTTTTCGTTTTCCAAACTTAAATAATTTTTAACTAATAGCAACAAAATTTTTGTTCAAACATTATATTTAACAGTCGTTTTTGTATTATTTTTATTACAATAGTAGTAGTGACAAAAACAACAATATTTAAATTAAAATTATGAATAATACACTATTTATTATACAAAAGCAAATAATTGCAATAATTTACATATAATACATACAATTAAATTGTTGGTTTTTGTTTAATCAATTTTGTTAAAACACAACAGCAACAAACATTTTCGTCAAAAACAAAAAAAAATTATATACAACTTTCCTGTATGCGATTTGATGTTGTCACCACTTCCGGTCGAAATCTATATTCACTTATAGACGAGGTTACCGATGGGTTATTAGGACTTAGAAGGCTGACTTCCATGGGCTGCGTGGTGGGATGATATGATGATAATGACGATGATGTAGTGGGCGTACTACTGTAAGGCAAACCCACACCCAAGGGGGGACTGCATGTGGTAATGCCTTTTTTATTTAAGGTTGCATAACTCTGGAATTAGTTAAAAATATACAGCAGCGCAAGCAAGTAAAGGAAGATAAAGAAAGTAGAAGAGAATAAAGAAATAAGATAAGACACTAAGCATTATGTGATGAAAATTATTTTATAGATTTTAATGGAATCGACCAACATGTATAATGAATGGAAAAATGCATTAATTGTATATACCATTTAGCACAAACAAACAAAAAATCAGCCAAAAATATTTTCTGCACACACACAAATAAAAAATGTATTTTCATATGGTCACGGATAACTAAACGATTTACAAAAAAAAAAAAAAAACTTTTATACAGATCTACATCTTAAATGCAAACATAACATACCTATATTTTTTTTATTTTTTACAGGAGATGCAAAAAACTTTACAAAATCAAAAACAACAAGTTGTCCTTGTCCTTTGAATTTCTTAAATAAAGTCTCCATTTTTGACCGCAGGTACCTAAAAATTTTCGTGAACATGTAGTTTTAAAACCCAATTTCTAATTTTTGTATAGTTACGTCTGTTTGCAATTAAGGTTACGATACAATAGTTACTTTTACTATATTGTCAACGCAATAATATTGTGATTAAATCAAACCTCCATAGGGAAACTAGAACCATATTATTTATGCTTGTACAACTATAAAAAATTTCTCTTAAAATATAGGGCGGCGCATAAGTAACGTTATGATTTAATAAGAAAATAAAAAATTTTAACATTTTGCGAAGCACTAATGGAACATTTATAAAGAAGCGGACAATTATGCACTACGCAATAAAACAAACAAAGATGCAGTAAATGTAGTCGAGGAACTCTTAACAAGTTTTATAAAAGAATAAATAAATTTCAGTTTATCAATAGTATGAAATGGGAACTAAGAACATTTAAACGAAACCTTGTTGAAAAAAATCACATTTCAAGTGCCACGAAGCAGGTTTGTAAGGGAGAATACTAAAATATAACTTCAAAAAACATTTAGTGTGTAAAGCTGATAGCTACTTCCACCAGTTTTTATGTGCGCTGAATAAAGCGCTTTCTGTGTCGAAAATGTATTGCTTCAACGTGGGAACTCACCATAAAAAATCATGCCTTCCTTAAGCGAAATGGTAAGTGATACTCTTACATTTCTCCCTTACAAACCTGCTTCCTTTGAAGTTTAATTTTCACAGAAAGAAAACACTCAGGATAAATCAAGTTTTTTATGATTACTTTAAGTATGAGTCGTACTCAAAAATTCAATTACGAATAACACTAAAACGTACTCAAAACAATCCAAAATTAGATAACTTTCGAAAATCAATCCCGGCATTTCTTGAAATAAGTATAAAATTCTTAAATCAAGTACAAAAAAAAAGATTAAACTTTTCGTTGTGTTTAACCCTCCGGCTTACGCTTGTTTTGCTTTTCTATACACATGGAAAAATGGTCTGGCCAGACTCATGTGTACCACGAAGGGTTAAAAAGTAAATTTTAACTCTTGCTTCTGATTTATTTTATATGTTTGATTAAATATGTACGTAAGATTTCTAAAGTAAAAACCGTATCCGGGCATGATGTTGGTGTTTTATCATTCTGAAAGGTGTAAAAAGGGTAAGTAAATCAATCACAATAACTTTTTCTTTCTAATTTCTTTTTTGGTTTTTTTCAAGCACGAATTCGGGATAAAATCAACTTTTTAATACTTGAATCAAGCGCATTTTGAGATTGATTCAATCTTAGTTTTACTTAAATTAACCTTATTTTCGGATTATTTCAAGTACGAAATCGGGATTGAATATGGATAATTTAAGTATTTTGCGATTAAAAATCCGTACTTGAATCAATCTTTCTGTACTTGATTCAAAATACTCCGTACTCACCGTACTATTAATACTGTTTCGGATTGATTTGAGTACGGATGGATTGATTTTTTTTTTATGTATTTTTGTTTTTCTTTTTTTTTTCAAAATTAGCTTAGAAAAAATTTACGATAGAAAATTTTGTTTATGAAGACTCAGCACAGAACAAACAACCAAAGAGGTTAAATTTTATTTAAAAAGCATTAGAATATTTAGTCAGCATTCGGTTATTCTAATAATGAGCGACGAGATCCATTTTATATGATTGGACCATATGTTTTCGTAAATGAGAAACAGCTAATATGAATAGCCTTCAATACGGGGAAATGATTTAAACATTATTTAAGGCCCGTGTTAGAGAACAACCCAGATTTGTGGTTCAAACACACAGCTCGTCCAACTATGGCTCTCCTGCGCGAAATTTTTGGCGATCGAATATTGTCGCGTTTTTTTAATATTAACTGGCCACCGCGTTGGACAGATTTCATGCCCCCATTTTTTTCATTGGGGTAACAATAAGCCAAGAACCATCTAACATCGAAGCAAACAATGGGCATCTTTGAAAGACATTTTCATCAAAGCTTTATGGGAACATATTTTCAAATTATGATCTAAATTTTAATAATTGTCAACGTTAACCCTCAAATCACCTTCAAAAACTTACGTTAGTTACCCTCGTGTGTGGCTTTTTACACATATGCAATGTCTGTTCGTTTGTAATCAAAGTCATAATTTACGTTACATTAATGATGTATTTATCGCGTTGGTGATCAACAACAAACCATACAAAGCTTTGTGTATTTTATATGAGGAGCTCCATAACAAAACGGAACAGTTCCATTTTTACAATTTTTGGATAAATGAACAAAAAAATTAATTCAAGTACGATGTATGAATGTGTGTGAAATCGTTGCGTTTTGATACGATTCAAAGTAAATAAATTCGTTAAAACAATGACTATAGGGATTTTACTAATGTACAATATTATTTAGTACAAAAAACATTAAATTTAAAAAGTGGAATTGTTGCGTTTTGTTATGGACCTCCTCATATAAGCACTCACGTTATAAAACATATATTGCATGTAGTTCGCAACAATATCAGAAATATTCATACTTGCTGACAGAAAATTTTATCGTTAGTGCAAATTACATATGTGTGTAAAACAACACACGAGGGTCACTTACGTATGTTCTGAAATATTTCGTTACTGAAAAATAGTTTTTAATAAAAAAATGTGTTTTCAGTACTAAATTGATATTGCTAACAAAGTCAAGAAGTTTCTTAAGTGTACCTCAACAAATTTTTTGTTTATCGTGTAAAAATGATTTCTTTTGTGGGGTTTTCCACTTAAGGGTGATTTAAAGGTTAAATAAAATCAGAAAAAAAAGTTATTCAATTAATAAATCATAACGTTACTTATGCCCCCCCTCCCCCCAATGTATAATAAAATGTAGTAAAATTTAATTGTTTTATTTAAATAGCCACAATAAAACATGATGTGCATAGTTGTCGGCAACCAAAATTTAACTGGGATATACCTGAAAAGAACTGATTTAGTTAAAATATTGTTGCGGCAAAAACACTTTGGTTAAAGAAACCAACAAATTGTTTAATATTCTTCTACATAAGTTGTCCGTGACCATATCAAACCATATTTTTCTCTGAATGTAGTTAAGTTACATTTATATTTATTTTTAAAAGTATTTACTGTTGTTCTCAATTGTTTATTTGCTTTCCTAAATGTATTTGTTTTTTTTGTTCTAAAGGCTATTTTAATAAGTAACATTTATATATGAGTATTTTTTTCAGCTTGTTTTAAAACATTGTCCTTAATTTTTTTACATTTTTCTATTTGTTGATTTGTATACCGCAAGGACATAGAAAAAAATTTAAGTATTGTATAAAGCAGGCAGTAACAAAATATTGTAGTATTGTGTTGTGTATTATTTTTAATTCCCTGCAGCTATGACAGTAGAGCACGGTTATAACGAACTTGAAGAGATCAGTGATTTTACTTCGCAAGTATCGAAGAAGATTTAAATTTAATAACTTCTTAAATAATATTTATTTTATTTTATGATGATTTTCTATTAATTTTGAAAAATGCATTCAGTTTAAACAAAACTCTATAGTATAATAATTAACAAGACAAGATAGCCCTGCACAATTCCATTTAAATACATATTCATATCATTGCACAATTTTCCAACTCTATGCTCTAGTGTCGCTGTCACAAAAAATATTGAAGAGAATTTAAGACGACAAATTTGGCTAATGCTTCCCCATAGTGCAAGCGAGGGTATAGAAAATACTAGCAAAAGTTAACACAGGAATAAAAAATAAAGGCGTTATTGAGAGGGGAATAAAAAATATACTCATTCTTTTTTTATAGCGTGATTTTAGAATATGTGCGTAGGATTTATTTTCTGTGCTGATTTCTTTGAATATAGTGTCACAACAATTCTTTAGTTAGTAAGTGTAGTAAGTCATTTGTACAAAAATTTCCAGTAAAATCAATGGGTGACAAGTGTTGGTTTTTTAAAAATAACTTTTTTCCGGTGTTGGTTATAATATTTATTCACTGTACACATCAAATAAAATATGACCATGTGTTTCACAACAATTGTATCTGGTTTCCCTACATGATTGCTTTGCTTTAAAGTATGAGTATGTTAGGAAAAAAAACAAATCAAAGAAAAATACACTTTTCAAATTACCAGAACAAACACAATTTAAAGCAGAAAAATTACCTTAAATTCGTAAGCAACAAGTGAGCCAGAAGCATAAATTTAAGTAAATGTTGGCGGATTATGCTAAGGAACTTAAATATTGAATATAAAAAGTTGATTTATTTAAAAAATTTCAAACGGTTTATTGTTTTGAAAGTATAATAATTAAACTAAACCATAGAGGTGAATATATATCATTTCCGTTTTTAAAGGTTTTACTTTTTTTTCATTTCATTAACTTCAACACACTGAAAGGTATGTAAAAGTACCCATAGATTTCTGATTGTTCAATAATTAATACTGCACATAAAATTTTTCTGTACTTAGATTATACTAGTAGGTGGCACAATATATTGGATAAAATCAAGAGTCTTTTGATTTATTTTGTGCGAAAAGAAATATTTTGTAATGTGTTGACAACATTTCTTTTGTTAACTTTTACATAACCATTTGGAATTTTTGCAGCTAAATTATGCATTTAAACTTTTGAAACAGCTGCAAAAATGTTGCTTTTTTTTCCATTACTTGTACCCTTTTATTTCACTATTGTGTTAAAGACGGATCTTACTAAACGACCTTATAAGAATAATATCAATTTGGAGCTAGTGTCAGATGAACAATTGCTCTAGTTCATCGATTTCATAGATAGTTCTTATGTTTTCAATGATACTATCGAGATCGATACATTGCCAGAGAATAGTGAAATTAGCAAAGAGCAGAGAGGATTTTACGTAGAATACATGATTTGAATCCCTGGAGTCGATGTGAATACTCTCATATTCGGTAACTACGGGATTTTTAAAAGTTTCAGGCCCGTTTTCACGACTTAACGATAGCTAAATGTAGGAAGTTATCGAACAGATAATGAGTTTTTAATTATCACAAGTTCTCTTTAACCTAAAAGTGAAGGATAAGCTAAAGAGAGAACCGTTCTACCTTTAACTTTTGTCGTAAGGTTTAGATTTGAGATTGCCATATTATATTCACATATTTTTTATATATGGCAACTCCAATTATACGTAAATTTTGTAAATGTAAAAAAATACGTAGTTGCCAGTTCGTATTTTTATTTTGGCAAAAATAATCGGTATTTTCTTTAGTATTGCCACTTTTTTAAAAATGTTAAGTTTATTTTATACAGAAGTTGTGAAAACGAAAAAAAGTTGAAAGTAACTTTATTCCTCACTAGTGCTAAAGGTACCGTTAACTATATCGAAATTTAAAGGTAAGTCGTGAAAACGGGCCTTAGTCTGTCAAACCAAACACTTCCGAACATGTCGACTGTCGATGTTCTTTGTTGTGTTCAACTTTTCGTTTTTTTGCTTTTGCCTTGACTGCGACTGTTTTCACTGGCGGCACGAACGAAGACCCCAATGAACTAAGACCCCAAAACGAAAATGAACTAAGGCCCTAAAAAGGGGGAATTAGTTCATAATGAAGTAAAACCCCAACGATGGTATGAATTAAGCCCCCAAAATGGGAATGAACTAAGCCCCCATTAATGGGGACTTAATTCATTATGAATCAAAACCCTAATGTTATTATGAAGTCCCAAAGTAAGAATGAACAAAGTCCCCAATAAAAAAATTCAAAAATAAAGTGACTCTTGTTTTGTTTTAAATATTCAAAACACTTATGAAAATCATAATTTCAAAAACATTACATAGTTAAAAACTAAATGCTAAAAACTGTAAGTCCTCACATAAAGTTATTATGTATAAGGCATTACTAACCAGCATCCTATAAGATTTGCTTTTGGATAAACCGACTTTACAGCACTTCTCAACGCCTCTTCGTAGTCGCTTATAAACGTTGAGGGGTCTAAATCAAATATATTGTGGGACCTTAGTTCTTTTTTACAAACTGGGGTTTTATTTCATTATGAATTAAGCCCCCAATTCAAAAAATGAAATAAAACCACAAAATAATGAACTATTTCCCCAAAAACCGTTGTTGTTGTTCCCTGTACAAATATTTGGGGCCTTAGTTCATTTTCGTTTTGGGGTCTTAGTTCATTGGGGCCTTCGTTCGTGCCGCCGTTTTCACTTAATGAATCAGAAGTAAAGGCAACAGTTTATTTTTGTCGAGCGAGAGGTGGCTGATTCTATCTTTTTCTGGTTATATTACTTTATATGAAGGCGATCTTTCATATTAACATGGTTTACTCGGGACAACATCTGTGACAGGCATTAGTTTAACCGAAAATAAATATGTACATTTGAGTTATTTCAATGACCTGTTACAAAGTCTCAAAAAGGTGCCAATTAGCCCTCTCCTACAACATCTCCATGTATATTAAGTTCCTATCACTTTAGAACTGTCACGTGACCAGTATTAGGTATTAGTTAAATTTTTTCTAGGGTGTATGTACAAATTTTGACTTATATTTCTCTTAAGATTAAAACATCGCTTAGAAACTTGATCAATCAGGCTTGACAAGAATTTTACTTTGCGAAGATAAGTGTATATGAAGTAAAACGTTTGGCTGAAAAATAGCTCCGTCATGAATTTGAAATAAAGAACCAGAATTTTTAGTTATCCTTATTGAATTTTTAAAACGATGATCTTTTATATGATTCAAAGTCTTCTACTGCACTTCGAAGAATAGTCAAATCACTAAAAGTTTTCTTTTTAACTTAATGACACAACACAACTGTTTTAAAGTACTCCAAGATAAATTTAATCTTCTTAAAAAAAATACCTTATTTCTCGTACTCAACATAAAGTAACTTTTGTCTGCCTTAAAAAAATATTTTAATTTCCTCATCTAAAAATTATTTTTGTTTGCATTTGTTTTTGTTTGTTTTTTACTTTACTGTAGCAGTAATTTTAATATAAATACAACTAGCAGCCGAAGTATATACAATTTATTTGCACTTTTATTTTCTATATACCTACTTTATATACATATATATATAAATAAAAAATATTTTAATTTTATTATTGTTATTTACTTACAATTTGTTTACTTGGCCTAAATGTGTAATGCAGCACCTCATTGCCAACACCAAGGCTGCCATTATTACTTTTTAATGAACCTAAACTAGATACACCATCCGCACTACTTAAAGCTGAACCATTTGTTATGCCAATAACACTCCCACTGCCCATTGTTACACTGCCGTCTGTAACAGCATCCGTTGTGCAATAGTCACGTTGCAGTAGACGCGCTGATGGACTACGGAATATAGGTGAAGCCAACATTGACTTCAATGGACGTTTTTCTGTAATTAAATTACGTAATAAAACAAAAATAAACACAATGAAATTAAAGTAGGTATAAGTATCTTAATTAAAAATAAATTCTATATTTGTAAGTTTATAGTGTAAAAATATTGATTTCGTTAGTTTTATTTTTAGTAGGATTTTGTTTAATAAGGTAGAGTTAGAAAAACTTTGGTTTTTTGTTAATGAATACACCATTTAAGGCAAACTCACGATATTCGATACTGATCGAAATAACAATACAATTTAAATTGAAACTACGATCGATTTCGTTATTTGGCCTAAGGGGACCCACATTTTTTAATTAAACTAATGGTACTCTCGGTTTGAAGAGGACTGGAATAAAATCCTAGACAATCAAAACACAACATTTGATAACGTTTTCAAATATTTGCACGAATAAAAAGACTTTGGCATGACATATCGCTGGCTCAATATTACAAGGTTTGTTTAAAATCAAAGATATGGAATAAATAAAGTTCCTTTTTCCAAATAAAGATAGGCAATACAATTTAGTTAAACTGTTAATTAGAAGTGGACTAGTGAAAAAAATTAAATTTTGCTCTTTTTTTTAACAAAATATAGAAAAATTTATTTAAACATACACCTTAGATACTCCGACTTAATATGTAGGCAATATTGAATGCTTCAAAGAACTTTGATATTTTTAATTATTCTCAAGTATGTTATTTATAAAAAAAATATTTTTGTTGTGGCATTAAAAGTTATATTCTGAAAAATGGACCGATACCAATAACATTTGTTACCTTTTATCACAAGTCGAAAAAAATTGATAACATGGATGGCCCACCACTGGAACGGGCTTAAAAGTTGTTGGGTGGATAGAAGTTTTAAACTACAAATTTTCAAGAAAATCGAAGGATACACTTATTTTCAAAAACAAGATTTAAAATTTCAAATCCAAAAATCTTAATAAAAATACTTTGAACATTTTTTTTCTGTAAAATAACCTTAACCCTTGTGTTAATACCCGGGTACCATGGTACCCACCTAGGTAATTTACATGAAAAAAATGTGTTAAGAATTAAAATATTTAAACAAGCTTCTGGAACGTCGTTATTTCATTTAAAAGAAAGCGAATTCAGATTCTTGATTTATTTCGTTGCTCCTTTACCACTCAAAAAAAATTTGCTTAAACTTTAACCATCGCAACATGCGCACCCGGGTACCCCGGTACGCAATACAATACAATACACTTTATGGGATAACACAATTACGTTTTAACTGCTCAAAAAAGTCAATAAACTAAATTCTGTATCATACAATTACTTAAGTTAAGTTTCCAAAGCGTTAGTATTTACATATGATGTATGACCGAAAATGTTCAACTGTTATACTAAAAAATACTGTCCTGTATAAAAAGTTTAAAATTTTAGCCCTTATCCAATACAAAGTTAAAAAATCATATTTTAACATAAATTTAATTTAATACGCTTTTAATACGTTTAAAAATTTAATTTTATTTCATAAAAATATTGATTACTAACACATTATTAGTATTAGTATTAGTATATGGGTGCCCGGGTACCCCGGGTGCTAAACAATGTGGATAAAGTTGGGTATTAACACAAGGGTTAAAGCAAATATATATAAAAAAAAAATTTGGACCATTATTATGCCAGTTATGGACAATAAAACTTAAAAAGGAGTACTTTGCAGGAGTTTTAAAAAAATTGTCAAAATTTACTAGTAAGGCCCTTACTAAAAAATATGTAACAAAATTAGAGAAATTAAAAAAAAAAAAATTTAAACCATGCGATTTGAGATGGAATTCCACATATGTTTGCTTTTTCAACTTACATATGCATATAATTTGTGCGAGCTCGACGTTTTGTTATTTGTTACTGGGGCTGTGCGCGAACAAATCACAAGTAATTGAAAATTTTCAATTTCTTGTGATTTGTTCGATGTGTTAGTGGGCTTGTGGGTGAATATTTTAAAATTTTTTTAATTTTAGTATACAACAAAACGTCGAATTGTATCAATTGCGGAGTTGTTTAGCATAAAAATATTTTTTTTTCGATTTTCTTTTTTTAAAAAATTTCTTTTTTTGTTGTGTAAACAATTAAATTATCAAAAATGTAATTGCATCGTCCGCTTCACAATTCATGTTGTCTTTTTGAAGTTTAAGGTAATTGTGATTAGTTCGTCGTGTGTGGAGAACATGTACGCTAACAAATCATAGGCACAAATCACTAGTGTGTGGCCAGCTTAAGTTAAAGAAAAATGTTCATAGTTTGCATAGTTAAAAGGTAACCGTTATCAGCTATCGACAGTTTACCGTATGCTCAACAAAATGATTTAAAAATTAATACGTTAAATAAAACTTCAGCTCTCAATTTAGTAAAATATTTGGTGCAAATTTTTCTCTTCCGCAAGATGAAAAGGCAAAATATCGTAGCTCTCTTATGAAATCTAATGAAACTTTGTCTGTCTTTTTCTTAGATTTAGAAAAATGGCTACGATATTTTGCATTTGCTCTTTCGCAATATCATTTGCATCAAACAGCAGTGTTGCCAACTCCACATTACCAAAAATGACTAGTTTTAGTAAATAATGGCTAAACATGGCTAAAAAAGATTGTAACAATAAAACAAAACTTACAAAATTTACTCTTACAGTTAAAAAAGAGTATATTTTGATTATGTAAATACAATTTAAGTAACAATAAAATAAACATAAGAAAAAACTTTGAGTAAAAAAAACTAAAATTTTCGATAAAGTTGATTTTTTTTATTGCTATAGTCACTTGCGTTTACTAAATAAGAAAACCAGAACGTTACAACACAAGCTGCATTTATAACGTTTTTTGGTCTAAAGTTTTTAAAAATTTTAAGAAAATTTGGGTTAATTAAAATGACTTATGGGTAAATAATGTTTTTAATAAAAATTAATTAAAAAATGCGAAATGACTAATTCTAGCCACTAAACGGATAAATTGGCAGCACTGTCAAACACTGAACTTTGCTTATGTATAATAAAATTTCTTTCGTATCTGTGAAAACCATCTTGTGTATTAACAAATTCTTTATTCTTTCATCTTTGCAATTATAAAATAGGATTTTGCTCCATTTATTCCGGTCTTGGCAACGTCTTCCCAGGGATAACTGTCGTAGAACACATCCAACATAATCTACCTATTCTGCTCTACAGTGAGCATTAAAATTTATATTTTTGGCATTTTCTTTTAACTAAAAGCAAATTAACAACAAATAATAGCAATATTGGCCAAAATTTTCAATAAAATTAACAACATTATAATTGAATTGAAGCCGCAATGGTAAACATTTGTTTCAACAAAGAAAAGCTTTTGGCCCAAAAAACATGTGAACATGCCTGGCAATGAATGGGTGAAAACAGCACATAAAACTATTTGCCAAATTTGCATTTACAATAATTTCTTAACAAAAAAAAAAAAAAAAACATAAAGTAGTGATAAACTAACATTTTATTTGCTCAACATTGAAATGTAAATAATTTTACCAAATTTAACATAGAATAGAAAAATTAAGCTTAATTCTACAACTTACCATATTGATTTGGTATAACATCGGGATCAGTGTCGTCGCCTTCGGGCGGATCACCTAATATCTGTGGCGACTGACGGTGATGACTTTGTGTTGTTGACCTTAATGTTGATGTATCCATTACACCAACACTAACACTGCCACCCGTTGGCGATGTACCGCCACCACCAATTTGCATTTTACCATCGCCATTTGACTGTAATAGACTATGATGGGCCTGATGATTATTCTGTTCATAATGATTATGATGATGATTGGGCTGTAATGGATCCAATTGGCAATCGGCGGGTATAGATAGTTGTGTATGTTTGGTAGGTTTTAGATTGTTGTCATTTGCTCTATTAAATTAAATTAAGGGAAAGGACAACAAAATTTAGTATTCTATAAACATAAAGAGCAAAACAGTTTGCTCTAAAGATATTATAACAAAACAATATTTAAATTTACTTTTTTTTATTCATATTCTCACTTATGAAAAACATCAATGTATAATATAAAGCAGAAAAAATGGATCATTTGAAAAAAAAAATTTACTCTTAGCAGCTGCTTTAACTTAAATACAACAGGACGCCCATTCATCCAATTGTATACCATTAAGTAAATTAACCCAAAATAAAAAAATGTATGTATTGGGTGTGTAACAGGGGGTCAATTTTGCTTAGTATAATATGACACCAACCCACTTCTCATCCTCTCCACTAACTGTTACTGACTGGTGGTTTTATTGCTAAGCGTTGACAGCCCATGTCAAAAATATAACCTAAAAACATTAATATTTAGCATTTTATTTTGTTTCATTTGGTTTTTCGTTATTGTTTTAGCAGCTTAATTTGCCAGCCATTCTAGCGTTGACAGTAGACTATTAGTTTACGTTTTTGGCCCTAAGCGATTTATATAACTTTATGGTTATTCTCGGCTAGTCAATATGTATGTGAGTACGGCTTGAAAAGCTCTAACTGTTTCAAAACAATATTAGGCAGTTTTTCTTTTGTCATTTTGTTTGAAATTAATTTCCGTTGTGTTTTATATACATAATACGTTGTAGGGTATTATATTACTTTTAATTAAATAAAATTACTTCCCTTAAATATTTTTTTAATGTTAATATTTTATATTTTCAACATGTCATTTTCTTAGTAACAGAATTGTGCAACATTCGGAATAGCGGGGGGTTGGAAATAATAAAATGAAAAAAACTTTTTTTCGCGAATTTTTAAAAAATTTATTTTTTTTTTTTTGTTAATTCTATTGATTATTTTTCTAATCCCTTTCCAATATATACAAAATAACACAACATTGTAGTTTTTCTTTGTAGAAAAAATTTTTTGGCAAGACTTTTCTTATAGATATTGAATAAATTGTAAAATTTTGCGAAAAAAACATTTGCATTAAACAGAAATAACAGATTTCAGAAAATTTTTGATCGCAATGCGAGAGCTAATTTTGAATTCAGCGTATTCTAATCAGCTTTACGAGCACAGAAAAAATTAAAAATTGTCTCTAATCACCAATTTAATACTAAATTCATAGAATCAAGCAACCCATTTGTTGATTTTGCCCCTATAACCAAAATGATTATATTGATTACTAAAAATTTTAAAAATTTAATGTTTTGAATATTTTTTTTTTCAATAAATGATATTTTTAATTTTAATTATAAAAATGATCAAAAAACTTTGCCGTTTCAAACAATATGTTGATTGATTTTGACTATTTCCAACAACAATTTCACAAGTTTAAATAATTTTATTTTAAACGAAATAATTTTTTGTTATTTGATTATTATTTTAATTCAAAATTTATTTCAAAACAACTAAAATGTTACTTAAATCAAAATTATATTTTTAATTTTCGTTCAACAAAAAAAAAAATAATTGATATAATTATAACATTAATTAAGCTTAAATACTTTTTAAATAATAATTTTAATTGATATAAAACTACTAATAATTTTTTCTGTGAGTAGAGAACTCAGCTTTTTACAACTTGCTACAAACACAGTGTTTTCAATAGAGTTATTCTAGGTTCACACAATGAAAGTATTCTTTCAGAAAGTTAGAGTTTATTGGTGAGAGGGGAGAGTCTTGAAGAAAATTAGTGTCTAATGCCAGGCGACTGCATGAATGGAAGGGCTTTATCCAGCAGAATTAGAAACTAAGCCATCATGGTGTAGGGTATAGCCCATCGGCCAGTATAGTACGTTAAGCCACTGCACTTCTTCCAAATATGGCTACTAGTAACTGGCTAAGATTTACTATTTTTAAAGCGATTTTTGGAAGTCAGTTGGACAAGTTCCGTCCGGGGGGATATTTGTATGGTAGCCAAGCCAAAAAATGGAGAAATATGGCCAATTTTTTGCTTTACAATTCTTGTAAAGAAAGTATTTACATAATATTTTGTTCAATAACCACATCCGTTATGGTCAATATGTGGCTAGCACTATTTGGACCAAGCAGAAAAATATGGTCTACATTTTTATATCTTTTTATATAAACATACTTTGTGATTGTTAGGGCGCAAATAACAGACAGACACGCATAGCTTATTTTCTTTAGATATTTTCGAAGGCCCAGAATGTGTACATTTTCAGTGGTCGTAAACGATTATTTCAACCAATTGTGGGGGATGTTAGAAAAGATAAACTCACTATTTTTGTTTAAGCTCTGATATTGTTGCAAGTAAAACTGTTCTTAATAATTCTTATTCGCTTAACAGTTTTATTTGTTTAATATCTTTTGTTTTTCTAAAATCTTTAGATGAAGTTTCCTAACGACCTGGCCTAAGCAACCAGTGAAATGCGCATAGGAATAGCTTATCCCATCAACAATAAATTTCAGTGTTTTTATCAAGAATAAAAATTGGGAATTAAGCACGACAAACAAAATCTTGTTAATTTGCAATTTAGTTTATACAGAATGGCAAAATTAATAAAAAAAAAATGGTTTGGTTGTTTCGTTATTAGTAGAAATATAAAACTTACCGATTTGAAAATCTTCTGTAAATAGCTGCCAATATAATACAAGATATGGCAAACAATAAAGCACAAAATAATGTTAGACCAGCTAAAAATGGCGATAAAGGAACGGTTAAACCATTGGAAGCACCTGGAAGTGGAAAATTAAATTTTTGTTAAAATATATTATATATAAAACAGTTTCTTTCATAAGATAAGATACACAGTGCTACATAAGAAATATGTAGAGATTCTGATATAGCAATTCTATTTCATTGGAGTTCACAAATTACGAAAATACATATCTCGACCTTAGGACAACAAGGTTCTATCTTACATGTAGTTTATATGCAGATAGAACCTTGTTGTTATGAGATCGCGATATCTATTTATACTATTTTTTTGTTATCACGTTGTATACAGTGTTTTTCCTATGGGAATTTCCGAAAAAACAGTGCGGGGAATTAGGATTTTTTTATGGCAACTTTATTGTTGATATAATTGTATACAAATTATGCCAAACAAAAAATGTCAATTCAAATTCCATAATTAAGGCAAAATTTAATGATGCTCTAAAATTTTTGAACTAGTAAAAGAGAAGGAGTACAAATGCACACAATTTTAAATTTTCTAAAGACCCAGATTTATTTTATAAAAATGAAAAATAGTTGTTCCCACTTGCTTAAAAAAATTAGCTTTAAATGCAGAGCAGCTGCATAAAAGACTTTTTGGATACTAAAAAATTAAGTTAATACTACTTCTGTTAGAGATGAAGACAAAAGTGAAAAATAAACATTTAAGGAGATTTGTAACCTACATTTTGATTTTTTAATTAGACTTAAGTCATCAAATTTAATTTTTAACGGTCAACAAGAAAAATGAAAGAAAAAAACATTAAAAACAGAAAAATTTACTTTAAAGTAAGGAAGTACATGTAAATCAATTAAAGAAGATAAAACCCTTCTGAAGAGATTGAGTGGTTGCAATCGAAACATGTTATGGTCAGTCAAGAATGAAATCTTATCAATTAATTTTAATTCATTTCATGTTGTAAAATCTCTTTCTTCATAAAAATAATTTACTAAAAATTAAATTTGATGAACTTTCGCCTAATTTAAATATCAAAACTTGTATTAAAAACCATAAACAGTTCAACAAAATAACCACAATGCTTATTGTCATTTAAGGATATTTTGAATACATAGAAAATCAAAATTCTTTAAAAAAGGTATTACAGGTTGTTGAAGGCAGTGGTGAACTGAAAGTGGCAAATTTTGAATACTTTTCTTCTGTATTTTACAATCAAATTATAAAATGCCAAACAATTAACGATTAATGAAAATGTTGTTTTGCAAAAAGAAATTTGTTTTGCAAAGCTTTATTAAATTAAAAATATCAATATATATATGCTGTATTTATACAAATATTTTAAATTTAATAAAGTTTTACAAAACAAATTTTTCTTAATAAACGTTTTTTAAATTCAATAATCGCTTATAAATACTAGGGTAACGCTGTGTTCCAATACAATTGTACAGCAATACTTAAAACAATAAACCAAAGTCAATTGCATGAGTATTGCAAAACAAAAAACACACACTGTAAAAATATTTTTATGAAAAATTTTTAGAAAAAACTTAAAACAGCATTTATTTCTAGAAAACAAATAGTGTAAAAAAGAAAAAAAATAAAAAAAGTGGATGAATGTAACTTGGCTAAGAAAAATCTGTTGATGTGGAAAGTTCTGTATATAAACAGGAAAGAACAAAAATAAAACAGCCAGAGATGAAACTAACAAGTTGTACAAAAACTCTGAGAAAAAAAAAAATTGTAAATAAAACTTTAGCACAACAGAACAACAACAGAAAAAACAGCATTCATTTTTGTTTAACTTTATTGTTAACAAAAAAATTTGCAGCATTTTTGTTTAAGTTCTAATGTATGAAATTTTAGACAAGTAAAAATTATATTTTTTGGTATCAGACTTTATAGAATGGTTGAAAGTGCCAGCAGTTAGTTCACATATTTTTTTTAGTTCCATGGCAAAAGGTAAAATTGTATGTTTTTTATAGTAAAAACAGAAGAAAAAAACATTTTTACTTTCTAACTTAGAAATTGTTTAATTGTTGTTTTAAGAAACAATTTAAAGTTAATTTTAAGATACTTTTTCTTTGACTTTAAGCTTAATTAGATTTTTTGTGTACAAAAATTGTGTTGGTTGTAAAGCGTCGAACATACATGGTTATTTATTTTATAAAGAAATTTATAAAACGTAATCGTGTATTTAGCAACCATTGTAGCAACGATGTTAAAAACCGCAGTAAATTATGAATTATAAGGGACTAGACCATAGCAAAACTAAAGACTAGACTTTAGATAAGACAAACGTGTTTACAATATACTAGACTGTAGAGTAAAAAAAATTGACTAAAATACGGTAAAAACTATAGAAAATTAAAGACCAAGAAATAATTTGCAATCATCACCCTGACCGTAATAATGATTCCATATCCGTGGACTGGTAACACATATTTTCACTCTTAAGAATCAGAAATTTATCTGAGTATATTACTAAAATAGTTGAAAGCTATTTTAATATCTACATACATTAATACATAGAATATTAGAATATTAGAATTAAGCAGCAAAACTTAAATTATTTTAAGGGCAACAAAAGCTAATCTTTCTAGTGACGTTTATTACGAAGGCACTAGGGCGAATCGTACCTGATTTCAATACGGCGTATAGACACTTTTTAAGGATTCCACACCTCCAGGGCAAAAGAGTTCATGTTTAAAATATTCCCACTACTTGTTATGCAATGTCGTAGAAAGACCATTATGACGAGTGATAATAACCTGAAAACCCCTACATTATACCAAAAGCTTAAAAAAGACTTCATTCACGACTATCTCTGCTTAGAACCAAAAACTAGCAATAATATAATATTGTATATTTTTCAAAAACACCATTGTGCAAAAAAGACTAAACTATAGTCTTAACTACAGCCTAGACACTAGTCTACACTATATACTGTACTATAGTCTAAAACAGAGCTCGGCAAAACTACCACACCGAGCTTTTTCCACTTTTAATCTCACGCCTAAGTGTGCTTAACTATTAAATAAAACTAGACTGTCTCGCTTTAGCCTTCACACAGAAATGTTGGTTTATCGCTTGTTTCTAGTATTGCAAGAGGTCTACAAGCCCCTTTTTGAGAACCGTTTATTTAAACAATTCTATTTGCTTTTTAACAGATTTTTTTATGAATTTTTTACCAGTTTAGATCCATATTACGGTTCACAACTCAACTGAGTTTTTACCTTATGTATTATGGTTTACAACTTTGCTATATTAAGGCGAACAAAATCATCAGAAAATTACAACTCAGCACAACCAGTTGTTTTGTTTACAACTCAACTGAGTTGAGCTGTGAACCGTTTAAGAGGCCTTAAGCTATGTTCACACCTATTAAATATTTGACGTCCTACACGTAACCCCTACTTTTATTAAACAATTATTTGCTTTTGCAAACCTTTGGCTAGAACAAACATCATTTAACAGTTTCTAAATTACATCATACAATTATCTTCTTATAAATTAAGTTTAGTAAATCAGAGAAAGGTTTAAAAATATAGCTAAGCTTTGACTTATTTTACTGGTCGTGCTGTTTTGGATTTGTTCGTCAAATATTTGTAAGGTCTGAACATACCTTTAGTATTACAATAGAAGTCTTTAGGCGATACAACTTACTTTTATCCCTGTTCTCACTAACACTACCAAAGTTCTACAATGTATTTGTTTGCCGATATATGGTCTAAAACAATAGGTAGTATCATTACAAGTTAAGCTAAAGTCCAGGCTATCCTACATTAAATGCAATAAGGTGGTTAGTAATCTTAAATATAATTAAGACTTCAACTAGTCCAAGATGTTTTCTAAATTAATTTACTTTACAAAATTTTTCAACCAGATCTTTATAGACTTTTAGCATAAAAATTGGTAAATAACTTTCTTGTTTAGTTGCTAGAAATATATCCGTCCATGATTTCAAGAAGCTGCTACGGCCGAAATCAGACCGCTTTTATATTTTTGTGCAGTTTTATTCGCAATTGCATACGAAATTGTTCATACGCACTAAGCAGGTCTGCCTTTAAATTGGCACATGTAAGAACCACGCGCAAAGATTAAACCTAGGCTAGGTTATGTTAGGTCGAAAGCAGGGCGAAGCGTCAAAGATGCAACCACATACCAGTCTGATACACACCTAGGCCTCTACCGGGGCTGTTGTGCGCTCCTTAAAGATAAAACCTACATATCGAAAAAGGTGATGGATCCAAAACAAGTTGTATGTATTCAGCACGTTATTCGGTTATCACAGTGAAAATAACGCGCTATGCTTATAAATATGTGCCAAAAAAAAAGAAAGAAAAAATCCAGTTCTTATCATTTACACACAACTTTAGGACATCCGCCTTTTAAAGGGTGTCCAAATTTAAGTTATCAATGGTCAATAGAAATCGCTATAAGGAGATGATCAGAACATTTTTTTTCCGGAAAATTGTCATTGTTTCACGTATTGGAGGAGTGAATTGGTCACCAAGATCATGCGATTTGACACCTTTAGACTATTTTTTGTGTGATTTTTTGAAATTGAAAGTACACAGCAATAATCCCACGACAGTTCAAGAGCTTAGGAATAACATTACCAAGCAGATATCAACCATTGAAAACAGTTTTTTGGAAAACGTGATTGGGAGCCTGTCGGGCAGTATTGACCACATAATTTTTCATTTTAAACCTGGATCTATTAGTAAGAAACTGAAATTAAAATATTTTTAATAATTAAAACAAAGCTTTTTTCAATTTTTGGGCACCCTTTATTTCCATAAAATTCCCATATAGGTCTGGATAGACACTTAGCACCAAAATATCCTTGAACGTCCTAGGGTTAAGCGAATTAAGATGACATAAAAAATTGTATGCTTTTTAAATCTTAGCGTTATTGCAGTCATCGCTGTTCTTTTAAATGTCAGCTTATGTTAGAAATATTCAAACATGTATAGAAACTCTAGACCCATCAATATACAAACACATAAATATTGAAAAAATGCAATAAATTTTTTCTCGTAGCAATATATTGCATTACGAGCTTAGCAAAAAATTTATACAACGACTATAACGCATATGATGAGATAAATATATTTTGATGTCATACAAATAAGTTCATAAGTGGAAGTTGTTTGGTACCAGCGGAAGCTATATAAACCATAACCATACATAAATAAATACATATACATACGTAGGAACACATACATTCTTATAAATGCATCTAGTTTTATAGTCGTCATATATGTAAGTGCAAAAACTAAAATATACCCAGTCAGAAAAAAGAAGAACTGAATTTTTAAAGTCAATATCCTGTTTTGCATAATGCAACTTTTATTGATAGTTTCATTTTAGTCATATCCGCCCTAAGGTACAACATTTCATAGCTTTTATGAAAAAACTAAGCAAAAAAAAAACAAAAAATTTTATACAAAACAGTTGTGATTTAGTTACTCGTTTATTAAAGGGAATAAGGAAATTATATTTTTTCTATAATTTTTATTGGTATACTGGGACATTTTTTTTTAAATTTAAGAAAACTAATGTAAATTTTTTCTTTTGAACTTAAAAAAAAAAAATTATTAAAGATATAAAAAAGAGAACTTTAATAAAGTTTAACCTATTTTTTAATCTTTCGTAAAAATATTAAGTTACAAATCAATACGGTTGTTTTCCTCGAAAATATGGATAATACAAAAAATTTCGGTTATTAATAAAAATCTGGTTTAGGTAACAAGTACTACATTTTGGGGTTTTCCAGGGCGTGTACGTACCGTACGCTTCTGTTATATTCACAAGGTGTACTGTCAAATCTTACCGTCATAATGTTCTAAATTACGTTTTACAATTGTTTAAAAAAATATTGTTGTGTTACAAAAGAAAAAAAAATGTTAATGCTGTGTTTATTTATTTGTCTTAACTGTACAGTAGAAACCTAAATTATAAGCGGTTGCCCACAGCAGTCATATCGCTCATTTGCTGCAAGACAGGGATAAATCAAAAAACACAATTTTGGAGTTAGTGATGCAGAATTGTTCGCTATGTTTTTCTTTATATTGTGTATAAAATTCATCTTAATATCTTTTATACTTTCCCCATTTGAAGAGAATGTATCGTTATTTTTTCTAAGTGACTAGAGCAAATCAAAAACTTTAAACGCGTTTGTCTCGAAATGTATTTCTTTGAGTTTTGCCGGTCTTTCAGCTTTCTTCAAGTATTAACAAATGTTTTGACCAAGAAATTGTTATCATTTCAGTCACTTTAATTTTTATATTATTTTATTATATTATTATTCCACCGTTAAAAAAACATTTTAAAAGGCAGTATTGGATAAAAAACTTCAAATATCAAATCGTCTCAAAAGAAAAGTAAGTACATATATTATTTTGATTTTTAACAGTTCTCTTATAACCGATAACCAGATATCAAACCCTAAATATTTTATCACAGATTGAATTGGTAATTTCAGTTTAGTGAAACTGAACTTCTTAACAATGAAGCTCTACCTATTATTTATTGATTTAAAACGCACAAGAGTCTTATTGTCCATAACTGACCAAGTTTCTTAAAATTTTTCGCCCACTCTTCGAATGGTTGACACAGTAGGTGGGTGCACTTTCTCGATTTAAAATTCTTCGAAGTTTTTAGCATAACTTTTCATATTTCTTAAATCAGTTTTAACAATTTTAACGCGTTGCTAAACGTATGTAGCAGCTGCCAAGCTTCAGAGTTGCCACTTGCCCAAAAAAATTACAATAAATTAAAAAAGTGCGCTGTTGCTAAGACACCCTTTAAAACACAGCTTTTTCCTTCCAATTTTAGTGGTTTTTTATCTCTTTATTTAAATTTTTATGCAGTTAATTTTTTTTTTGCAATGAACAAATTTTGCTAAAAATAAATTAATATTACAAAAAAATTTACTTTACGCATAGTAAAAACATTGTGTACAGAAAAAAGAAAAATTTAACTTGACGATCACCACGAGAAGAAAATAAGATTAAGCTACGCCCCATCATTCACAATTTTGACGTTCATTTTTTGTGAGCAACAATATACCGAAGTAGCATTTTTCTTTGAAAAATGTAGACACAAAGAATTAAGCACTAAATGCAAAAGCTTTGAATCGGTATTTTCGATGATGTTGATGAGTCAATGCTAAAATAACTTAAGTCAAAAGTTGAAAAGTCGCAAAAATTTAACTTTTCAAGGATTTTACTTTTCTCTCCTTTTTAAAATCAAACATTGATTCTGTTAAAACTTTTAAAAACAATCCGAAGTAGTGTGCTAAATTTCTTCTGCTTTTGATAAGTTAAAAAATCAAAATCACAAGCAGTGTCTTTTCTCTTCTGTACTTTTTTACATTTATACACAGAAAGAAAAACACTCGGGATAAATCAATTTTTTTATGATTATTTTAAGTACGAGTCGTTCTCGAAAATTCAAGTACGAATAACACTAAAACGTACGCAAAACAAACCTAAATGAGATTACTTTCGAAAATCATTCCCGGCATTTCTTGAAACAAGTATAAAACTCTTAAATCAAGTAAAAAAAGATTAAACTTTTCGTTGTGTTTAACCCTCCGGCTTACGCATGTTTTGATTTTCTATACACATTTAAAAAAGTGCTGGTCAATGTTTAAAAAGCAAATTTTAACGCTTGCTTCTCATTTAGTTTATATTTTTGGTTAAATATGTACATAAGATTTCTAAAGTAAAAACCATATCGGGCATGATGTGTTTTATGGTGTTTTATCAATCTATAAGGTGTAATACGAGTAAGTAAATTAATTATAATAATTTTTTCTTTCTAACTCGGGACAAAATCAACTTTATAATACTTGCATCAAGCGCATTTTGAGATTGATTCAATTTGAGTTTTATCAATCTCATTTTCGGATTATTTTAAGTACGAATTCGGATGAGAACAATTTTATAATTCTTGAATCAAGCGCATTTTGAGATTGATTCAATCTTAGTTTTACTTTAATCAATCTCATTTTCGGACTATTTAGAATACGAAATCGGGATTGAATATGGATAATTTAAGTATTTTGCGATTGAAAATCCATTCTTGAATCAATCTTTCTGTACTTGATTCAAGAAAATCTGTACTCACCGTACTATTAATACCGCGATTGATTTGAGGACGGATGGATTGATTTTGCTTTTGAGTGTACATAATCATACACATGCTTGTTATTATGGTTGATTTTACAATATTTGAAGTTTCGTTAACATTCGTGTGTGTGTATGTAAATCACGAAATGTGCTCGGCCCCTGGGAGCATTCGTGTTATAAGTTATAACTTGCAATTACAAAAAGTTTTTTTCTGCGACTGTTTGAGACTTACAAAAGCAAAGAGACTTATTGTACTTTTAGTTGCGAAACTATTCAAAAGAAAAGAAAATCAAAATCACAATTTTTAAAACAGCTGCTGGCAAAAGTTTCGTTCATCTGTTTGTTTTTCGTTTTGTGATTTTTTCTTTGACTGAAACTGCTGTTAATTTAAGAAGCACTAGCAGAAGTAAAATCAAAAGAAATGAAAGTTGTTGCAGTTTTTTAAACACTGGCTTAAATGGATAAACATCGCACGGGCGAGAGTGTAATCCAAACTTATAAAAAAACCTGATTTTCCTAAAGTGAGAGAATTAACGAGAATAAGCCTCCTTATTGGCATTTCCGTCAAAAGGTCCACCGTGACCGAAAATTTAAAAGTTTTTAAAAGCTTATTATTTTACGATATTGTTATAGAGAACTATTATATTTAACTAAGTTTATAGATTTACCCATAAATTTGTTTACTTAGATAATCAATCAGACTGCAAAGTTGTGCAAATGTAATTTCTTATTTGTAAGAATGTTTTATTGCATGTTTTCTTTAATATTATTTTCCTTAAAAGAGGTGATATTTGATGAAAATTATTCAAAAAAAATTTTCTTACATGGTCTGTAATCTAAGGAAGAGTTCGAAGAGAAATTTGTTATTCGGATTAACGGTAAATTTTTATTTTTTTAATCATTATTCAGTTAAATTATTATGGAAAAAAATGTCATGTTCGAAATGTCACGTATCGAGCCAGATCTTGGCGTAAACAAAAAAAAAAAAAAAAATACAGATGATTTTGGAATCAAACCAAAGACATTTAAATGTTACATTGCTACGTAAAATTCTGAAAGTAGTTTGACTACAAAATTTTGCCAGGTTTCGCTGAATTAAGCCTTTTTATAAATGCCCACAAAAACTACTTCTATTTTTTTCACGTTCGAACCGCTACTTCTTTTGTCATTATCTTTGACCTAAAATCGCGCCCTTCATAAACTTTAGCATCGATAATAGTGCTTTCTTAGTGCTGTAATTTAAGGGTTAAAAGAACGTAAAATTATTTGTTGTTTTAAATATTATCGCATTTTTGATGCGTACAACTATCACGTTCAACACCTTCAAATTACCCATATGTCTGTTTTGTATTGGTCACCGTATCTATAAACAACTTTATACAACGTCTTACTATACGTACTATTAATATTTAATATTTTCACATTTTCAATAATCATACGCCATAGGAATACCTTTTTTAATGGAAGCAAAATTGTATATGTATTATAAATGACAATGCATTACTTACCTGTAAATTTAGCAACACCTTTAAAATTAATATCATCAATTATAATTGGCTCTGAACGTCCTTTAGCATTTACAGCAAATATTATCATACGATATGTGGCACTTGGATCCAAATTATCAATAAAAAATGTAACAGGACTATTTGTGTGCTGAAAATAGAACAAAAAATTATTATATTTTTATTATGATTGATTTTTATTTAAGCTCCAGGTTTTTTCTATGTAAAAAATATTTTTATTTAATTATTTTTTTTCGATATTTCGCTAACATTTGGCTATAAGTAAACTGAAAAAATCATTTCCTAACTATAAAACAAATTCAAAAACCATATTAACAACAATAAAAAATACTTCTACCAAAGAATATTACTACAACATTTAACAATTTTTGTAAACTAAATTAATTTTTCCTCTTACATATTTATAACAAATATTTATATAAATCTATTTAGGAATGTAGTAATATCCAATATTTTATTTCTTAGTTACTTAATTTCTATAATTACTAGCTATATTTTCTGTGCCTGCTTTGATAATCATTCTTTGTGCAGTTGCTGTGTGACCCAGCTAGCATTTTGTATCATAATCTAATCATTTAGGAATCAGCTTCAAGAGCAAAATACCCGTATATGAGCTCATTTTTCAATCATAAGTGATACTCTCGTTGTAAGAAAATGGTACCCTACAAATGAATCACCTGAAAGAATCATTTGTGATACAATTTTGTGATTCCTTTTTGATCAAGTAAATGGTAGTTTTTATAATCATTATTGAGTCGTTTTCGTCTCATTTTTCAATCGTAAACTATACAGTTTTTGATTTATTTCATATTATTTTTTAATTGTCATGTTTTTATTTTTTTTTCCGAAAATTATGGCTTTTGATTATTAATTTTAAAACAAACAAAATTAATAGGATTTTTGCAAAGAAGAGAAAAAACAATTTGCACTAACATTTATGTTCATAAATTTTCTATAATTTTTGGACTTTTTTCTTAGCCAAGCTTCTTATTTATTTGGCTAACATGAATGTTTCAATTTTTATTTTTTTCATTTGGTAAAAACAAAAATTTCAAATATTTAAAAATCGTTATTTAAACATATAAATGAATCACATATGAATCCTTTTTCAATCACTCAAGTGATAAATCAGTTTTTAATCATCAAAACTGATCTGAAAAGAATCATTTGGGTGATTTTTACAAAAAATAATCAGCAAAATGCTAGCTGGGGAATTATGTGTTAAATTTCTATGACTGTATTCATACAAATATTTTTAATTTAATAAAGATTTCCAAAACAAATGTTAAATTTAACAATCGTTTATGAATACGGGGGCTAATATATATCTGCGTTTGTAGTTTGTTTAAGCATTTCAGCATTTTCAAAATGTGGATAATGTTTTATCTATGTTTTTGACCTGATCTATGTCCAGCAACTCTAGTCCTAAATTTATTTTTTGTTGTACCTCTATAAAATTTGTTGCAACTTTCATTATCATTTCGATAACAAGGAATTTTGTAGATAACGTTCGACAAATTCCATTTATTTATTCTATCGTTTGTCCTGCTGAATAAACTTTTGAATGTGTTGTAAGCCTTATATGCCACTTATATTTGTTAGTGTCAAAGATCTTGGATAACTTAAGTCTTTCCGATATGTTATATACACAGAAAAAATTTAAAATTATCTCTTATCACCAAATTCATAGAATCGAGCAAACTACTTGTTGATACGATAAATGATATTTTTAATTTTAATTAAAATAATTATCAAAAAATTTTAATTGATTTTATTAAATAAAACTCAGTATTTGATAATTCCTAACAACAATTCTACATCTTTAAATTATTTTATTTAGACAAAAAATTCAGTTAAGATTTTTTGTTATTTAATACATATTTTACTTCAAAATTTATTTCAAAAAGAGTAAAATGTTTACTAAATCAAAATTATATTTTTTATTTTCAAAAGATTTTGTTATTCGTGCTTAATTCCCAGTTTTTATTATTGATAAAAACACTTGAAATTTATTGTTGATGGGATAAGCTATTCCTATGCGCATTTCACTGGTTGCTTAGGCCAGATCATCAGGAAACTTCATCCATAAAGATTTTGGAAAAACTAAAGATATTAAACCAAATAAAACTGTTAAGCGTATGAGACTCATAGCAACAGTTCTACTTGTAACAATATCAAAGTTTAAACAAAACACATCAACAATAAACAGTGGGTTTATCTCATCTTACAAAAAAAAAAAATTGATTTAATTATCACACTAATTGAATTGAAGTACATTTTAAACAATTTTTTTAATTGATAAAACGACTGATAATTTTTTTCTGTTTATATGTCTGTGGCATTTTGCAAAACACCTTAAGTCAAATTTAAAAAGTTAAAAAAAAATTTTGTTAATCATACGAATTTTCATTTAAAAATCATTTTTGTTTACGTTTTTAAAATTTTGTATTATAAACGAAATTTTTCTTAAATTTTTATTTAATTTATTATTTAATAAAAATTATTTTTTTTACCGAGGTTTTTTAAAAACTTTTTAGCTATCTTATCTCGACTTAAGATGTTTTGTCCAAATGCCACAGATATGATTGGTTTATTTTCGGTTCCATAGTAATTCCTGTACAATTATTACTTTTATCCCTATAGACCGCAAATTAGTAAAGCAATCAAATTTGACGTTTGCCGCAATAGATATTGCTACGTCGAGACCCGGGGTAATAATCGTTAACAACACTGATTTTCAAGTCAGCTATTGTTCAAAATTTTGCACCAAATAAAAAAAATTATTAAATAAAAGTAAAACAAACGAAAAACAAAATTTTTTTCTATCCATCACAATATAACCAGAAATCACAATACAACACAAATTGTACGCAAACACAAAAAAGAAGTTAATAAAAAATACTTGCTTGCATAAAAAAGGGTATTATCTTACAATCAATTATAACTGGGGGTAACTTGGAGGCCAGACGATCAAGTTTTGCTTTTCAATTCCTTTCAATTTGCAACACACTCTCACTTTTTTACTAGCACACTCATATTTTTTAAATTGACCACGAGATTGCTTTCAATTTAAACTTTTAATTTGTTTGGCAATTTTACTTTCAATTTAACATCTGATTACAAGTTTGGCGTTATAAATTATTTTCTTTATGACATCTTGAAAGTAAATTGCTTACAAATTGAGTGCAGCCTACGTCACAGCTTTCAATTTATGTAAATTTTGACAAGCAGTATATGTAAGAGACTATCAAGAGAAACTTAATCGTGTGACTGCAGGGTAAGAAATGGAACAAATTTGCCATTTATTTTTGCAACATATGTAGAAAGGAAAACGACAACTTTTCACATTGTTGCATATATTTTTAGAATAGAACAAAAACCCGCGCGAATGTTAGCAAACAACATGAAAAATTTTTGTCAGAAAAGAAAACACCATTAGTATATTTCTAATATTAATTCTATTCTTCCTGTGAAAAATTAGAAAAAATTATTGCTGAATTATTTTCAAACAAACGCAAGTTTGAAACATTTTTAATATCTACAAATTTTTTACTGATTCAAATAATATTTTTGTTTGATTTTTATTTTAACCAACAGAAATGTTGACAACTATTCAAAAACATAATATACGCGTTATTGGTTTAAATTTTTCATAATTTTGTATGAAATATTTAACGCTCTTTAATGTTGTCGTTTTTTTGCATTGTTTTTTTAAAATAGTACAACAATAAGAAAGATGATAAAATAGCGTGCGAGGTTGGTAGTAAAACAAAAACAATATTAGGTAAAAAAACGTTTCACTCGTTTTAAACAACAACAACATTAAAAGAAACATAACAAATTTTTGGTTGGTTTCAAAGTTGGTTAAAAATAATGAAAAATAAAATCCCGTATTCAATTTTTTAAAAAAGTTTAGTTAAATACCTACATCAAATACGAAAATAAAATGATGACGAAAAACGTGTCGAGTCGGTCTGCTGCCAAGGAAAGGATTCAGCAACAGTGAGTTAAGAAGAAAAACATTGTGTGTATAAACAAACTTGGTTCAAAAATTTTTCCAACAAAAACAATGTGTCTCAAAGCCAGCCGCGCGCCGCTCTGCTCTGCCTTCATCTACTTCTACAGTGCTTGCTTATGTGCGCGTCATTGCTTGTGCAAAAACTTTTTTGTTTGATTCAGCAAAATTATTTGTTTGAAATTTATATGATTTTCAGGAAACTATTTGTTTGATTCAGTTAAATTATTTATTTGAAAAAATCGGGGTTTTTTTAAATAAACGAAATGCAAATAAATTGTTTGAATATGCAAATTTGTTTGTAGGACCGATTTCAGACAAAAAGTGTTTTGATTCTACAAATTTTTTGTTTGAATTGGAAAAATAATTTTTTCTGTGTACTATGCTTAGAAAAATAGTCTACAATTCTTCCCGATGCTGTTGGTTTTTGATACCAATCTATTACTATATATATATTTATAATATATATATATATATATATATATATATTATAAATAAAAAGAAGTGTACACTCTGATGTCACCACTAACGGGTCGACCGATTTCAACCAAAACTTCAGAGTTAGTTGGAAATAATAGTGTAGATGGTTTGTGTGAAGTTTGCACAATTGTATTTCTTAAAATGTCGCATACAGGCACTGACACATCTGAAAGAAAATACGACATCAAATAGGGCAAGTGGGGCAAAAGCTCCCCCTCTCTATATCTTCTTAACTAATTAATAGATTTTCTTGCAATTTTGCAGGCAAATAGTGTAACATCTATTATTTAGGGTGTGAAATAGGGCAAGAGGGGTAAGAGCTTCCCCTTCCCAATCTTCTAAACTAATCAACCGCTTTTCTTAAAATTTGGCATGCAGATACTGCAACATCTGAGAGGAAATATGGAATAGGGCAAGAGGGGTAACAGCTCCCCCACCCTATAACTTCTTAATTTATCAACCGATTTTCTTAATATTTCGCAGGTTAATAGTGTTATAGCTGAAAAGAACTATAGCTTATAATTGTTTTTACTTAGGGCGTGAAATAAGGCAAGAGGGGTTAAAGCTTCCCCTCCCTATATGTTCTTAGCTTATCAACCGGTTTTCGTAAAATTTGGCTTGCAGACACTGTAACATCTGACAGGAAACAGCGCATTAAATAGGGCAAGAGGGGTAAAAGTTCCCCCTCCCTATATCCTATCAACCGATTTTCTTAAAATTTGACAGGCAAATAGTGTAACATCTGGAAAGAACTATAGCCTATAATTGTTATTATTTTCTTAACTAATCAACCGGTTTTCTTAAAATTTGGCTTTCTGACACTGTAATATCTGAAAGAAATAAGTTGTATGGCAAAACAACATTTTCCGGGTCAGTTTGTTTGGTATAAGATATAATTAAACTGATTGTTTCATTTGTTTTTCATATTGTTTATCTGTTTATTTCAGCTGCTATTGGCGGTTATCGCACAGCAAAATTTCTCTTTCTTATACGTTTATACTTTCAAGTCATATAATGTATCATTAAATTATAACTTTTTTTATACCCTTCACCAAAAGTAAAAGGGCTTAGAAAAGTTTGTCATTCTATTATTGAAGCTATTGAAGTTCAGCCAGAGCGCTCCATAAATGACAGAGATATGAGCAAAAAACCACGATTGCCTGTAATTTTACCCATAAATCCGTTGTTGTTTGGCTAGCGCCAAAGCTTCCAGGTACAAGCATCTGGCTTATCAAAAGCTCAACATAAAATGGGTTTAAGAAAACTTAATATAAAAATAAGAAACTTTTTATTAATTTACTTAACAGGCCGACTCAAATAAAAATTAGTTGAACTAAGCCAAGTTTAATTGATCAATTTTTGAAAAATTTAAAGAGTTTTTGTTTTGTTTCTTGAAGCAAGAAATTCGATTCTATTTAAAAATCAAGAAAACCAAACTGATATTAAATAAATGCAGCTTGATTTCAGAAATATTTTTCTTATTTTTAATAAAAACAAACTACTTTTTTATGTCTTGTTTTAAGAAATGTTTGATCATATACTAAAAACGTGAATCTTTTGATCATGAGAAAATGCTTCTTTATTTATGAAAATTTTACTAAATACGAAGAAAATAATTTAAAATCATGAAATTATTTTTGAATTTTGGATATTCTTGTTTAAAGAAACTAAATTGATTTCTTTAGAAAACAAACTTCTTTCAGTTTAGTTTTATTTAAATATTTTTTTTTTACTCTTAGAGTATTAACCCATTAGAGGTCAAACCAAAACTGGCCATAATTTTTTAATTTCAACTTTATTTATTGATTAAAATAAGTATTAAAAAAACATAAAATGGAAAAAATGAAAAAAACAAATTTTTTTAACTGAGTTTTTGGGGTGTACTCAACTGAGTACACTGATCTCTTACATATGAAAATTTTCAGAAAATTGTTTTCAGTGCAAAGTATTTTTAAGCACTTCTTATTCTGCCAACAAACTCTTAAATATCAAAAAATTTACCGCAAATGGTTTTGTAGTTTATTAGGATAGTTTCCAGCCCCAACTTGAGATTCATCTGCAAACATTGACCCAGACGTTACTCTAAATATCAAAGATCAACATAAAGATTGTATCTAGTAAAAAGCTATAAAAAGCACCAACAAATGTTTAACAACACATGAAGCAAACGGATCAGAAGATTCCAAATGCGATTTTCCGGAGTACAAATCTAACTGGCAACAAAAGCTTATAGCAATAGCCGCAACCCAGTGTTTGAAGCCGAGTCGGACGGGCTTTCCGCGAATGAATTGCTTTGCGGGATGGTAGCCAGAATATTTAAGTATTGACTCGTTTTTAGGAATATTTTGGCCACCGCTAAGCATTTCATTCGAAGAAAGCCAGTTCGATTCGACTTCAACAATTGAAGGCTATAAGATCAAAGACATTGGGATCAAAGATTTTTAAAATATTTCTTCACATACACTATTTCATCTTTTACAAATTTCCGAGTTCTGCTGAGGGGTTGAGCTCTGCGATGGAAATTATTTGCGCCAAATATGAATTATTTGCTTTGCAAAGTTTTGCCGAGTTTTCTTTGGTGCCAACTGTTCATTATCACTATCGTCACTGACGTCGTTGTCAATAATTTCAACATTTACGAAAACTTTAATAGTACCAGGTTTATCTTTTGATAGGCTTGAAACCGTTATATTTTCCTCTTCACCACATGATATGCTATCAACAGCTTCTTGAAGGCTTTTGAATCACTTTTGGGATGTAAAATGTTATCCACTCATAGTTAAAATCTAACAAAAAAACATTTTTTTTATCTATGCATGTTGTCAGTGTACTCAAACGAGTACAGTCAATTTTATACTGCTCTAAGTTTATTGTTTTTTTATGCAAGTAAATTTTTTTTGTCTGTGAGTTATTTTGATACGATTTTCATTAAAATAATTCAAAATTACCAAAAAAAAAATTCAATATTGTTTTCAATATTATTAAAATAGTGTTCATACCTTCACACTGCTTTTGTAATACAAATCAGACTTATTCTTTTGTACAGAAAAATTAAAAAGAAACAAAAATTCTTTTTTAGCTGCTGTTGGTATTATTGTTGTGAACAGAAATAATTGTACATTAATTAAAAATTCTTTGTTGTGGCTTAGAAACTTGTAAAATGCCAGCTTTACTCATTTAAGTACAGAGACTTCTAATGGGTTAAGGTAGCCGTTATAAAACTTGCCAATTGTGTGTCAATTTTAAACACGTTTATGCGGTGCTTGCGGCGCTATTTTCACTCTGTATTAAATGCATCGTGGGCTCTGGCTGCTAATGAAACTCTTTTCGCAAATAATAGTTTTCAAAACAGATTTCGAAATAAAAAAATTCAAAGATTTTTCTTGATGTTAAGTATTTGATTTCCTTAAATCCATTACTGACTTCAAATTATTTGAGAATAATCAATACTTTTTTTAAAAAAAAGGTAGCCATTTAAAGCTTGAGTAACCTGTTTTTACCTTTTTTTTACAAACTAAAACAACATTTTTTCCTTTAGAAATTTATATTGAAAACAAAAAAAGTTTGAGTTTTTTTGTTGTTTCAATACAAATTCCCAAGAAAAATTTTTTTATTTTATTTTGAAAAACAGGCAGTAAGTTTTGAATTTCATATTCATAACTTTTTCTGATATAAAATTTTTTAGTAGAAATATTTATTTTTAAACTCCCACGCACGGTGTTGAATTTCTTTCAATATTTTAAAAAATAAAGTTTTCTATAAAAAAAAAAAAAAAAAAATATTAATAAAACATCAATTACCTATAAAATAAACCAGTACATAAAAATAAGCACATACATATACACAAACACACACCCAAAATTGTATTTCTAAAGCAATTTTTGAAATTTTATTTCGTTTAGAAAATAAAAAGTTGGAAGAAAAGTTTTTTAATTTAAGCAATTGATATTTTGCTGCTAAACCATGTACAAATATTGCATAGAAAATTCTCTTTATACGTGAAACTTTAAGTAATGCATGAAAACTCATGTGTTAAGTTTTGTTATAAAGAAAATAAAATAAAACCCATACAACTACACAAGTACTCGTACACGGCAAGCCAAAATAATGGAGAGGAAAGAAAAGTCAACAAAGTTTTGCATATGTAGATGTAGTATTCAGTTTGTTGGAGTAATACTTTTAACCGAACTTACCAGAGAAGAACTCCAAGCATCATTTTTCACCTTAATGTAATTAACTAACTGAAATTACTTATACGTTGCATAGTCTGTATAAATGTTCCTTAAAAACTTTTGTGTGTTTTTAGATATTTTCTTACATGTATGTATTTAGATAGAGTTTTGGTTATTTTGTTTGCAAGTTTTTCCTTTTATTCTTTTTGGTTTGTCAGTTGCAAACCAGATTTGGAATAGTGACACATTTATCATGCAGACACCAGTTATTTTTTTTTTTTTTTTTTTAATGTAGCAAAATGAACTTACCTGCAAAGTTATATTTCGTGCCAAACGCAAATTGTTTAATTCAACTAATTCCAACATGAAACTTTGTGGTAAGCCACCATCGAAACCTTCGATGCAATCAACTTGTAAGGAATCTGCTGATTGGTTTGTTATTGAACAATTTTGTAGTGGAAATGGACGACCTAAAAGTAATTGATAAGTTGTGGGTTTGCTTGTTTAATTAATTAAGTTACATTTAAGCTTATTCAAAGTAAAGTGTTAGCTGGTGAATTTGAATTTGTAAATGGTAAAATTGTATGAAATATTTGCATTACCTGCTGCAACAATTTGAAAGACACAGGGAGATTTTTGCATACCAATTGAATTGCGGGCCCAACATGAAATTGCACCATAATCCAAATCTGTGGTGGGGGTGTAGTTTAAACGGGACATGCCGGTCTGTAAAGGGAAATGAAACAAATGTAATTAAATTTAATAAAAGTTAATAATCAGGTATGTGATGAAAATCGATCGATTTCAAAACGATTGTTTTTAGAAGGTGTGATGAATTTCGAGTGATTTTAATATTTTATTTTGAATAATGCATCCTGTGTTTCAAAATAAATTCAAAATTTTTGCTTAGGAATTTGCATTAAAACAATAATAAAAAAAATTCAAATTTTTTTTTTTTTTTTTTTTTTTTTTTTTTTTTTAATTTTTGGCCACTTTCTTTTATTTGTATTAATATATATTTTTATTATATCCTTTCGCAGGTTACTTTATATTATATTCATTCCTAAAAATTTAAGGAATAGAACTATTACAAAAAAGCTTTATAAAATACATAACTGAAATTTAACTCATAGAATAAATTCGAAAAATAAAAAAAAATGTTGAATATATATTTTTATTATATATATTTAGCTGGTGAGGCCTAACTCCATTTGTGAAAATAAAAATGCAAAAATTTTTTATTTCATTTTTCCCGACGTTTCGTGAATTTTATGTTCACTTCTTCAGGGGATTCGTCTATTAATATAAAATAAAAACATCAACATTTAATAATACAATAAATATAAATGTAACGAACTTACAATGAAAAGAAACAAATTTGTATTACATTAATATATTTTTAAAAACATAAAAGCCAACACTAGTGGTGTCATCTACTGTTTTTCAAAACAACTCTATAACTGGCGCTTAAATTGTCAGTATCTTCTTTTTTATTCATTGTTCTATTTATTTTCTGTTGAATTCTTAAGCTTTCTGTTGTATATCTTTTCCTCACGTTATTTACCTTGTCAAGTATTCTTATGTAGTCAAAATCAGGTTTGTGTTTTGTTTGTAATATGTGCTGTGATAATGCAGTGCTTTCTTTGTTTTTGTTTATGTCTGAATTGTGTTCTCCCATTCTTGTCTCCAAATTCCTTTTGGTCGTACCAATGTAAACTAAGTCACAGCTGTTGTTGTTGTCTCCCTTGCATGGTATTTCATACACTACATTATTTTGTTGTAGTTTGTGTATTGGAGTTTTTGTATTTGTAAATATTGCACTTAATGTTTTGTTTGGTTTGTAAGCAAAGCTCATGTCAGTTTTATCTATTGCTCCTTTTATGTTTTTATTGTCCGTGAGGCCCGGTATGTATTTTACACTGATAAAATATTTTTCCTCCTTTTCAATGTTACCATTTGTGTTTGTTATTATAGGTTTATAGGCAGTTATTAAATTTTTAATTAAATTTGTAGGAAAAGCATTATCTTTAAGTAATTTCGTGATTACCAGTTTATTTTTGCTGTGATGTTGTTTATCGCTAATATCAAGAACTCTACGTATAAAAAAACACAAATGGTAACATTGAAAAGGAGGAAAAATATTTTATCAGTGTAAAATACATACCGGGCCTCACGGACAATAAAAACATAAAAGGAGCAATAGATAAAACTGACATGAGCTTTGCTTACAAACCAAACAAAACATTAAGTGCAATATTTACAAATACAAAAACTCCAATACACAAACTACAACAAAATAATGTAGTGTATGAAATACCATGCAAGGGAGACAACAACAACAGCTGTGACTTAGTTTACATTGGTACGACCAAAAGGAATTTGGAGACAAGAATGGGAGAACACAATTCAGACATAAACAAAAACAAAGAAAGCACTGCATTATCACAGCACATATTACAAACAAAACACAAACCTGATTTTGACTACA
Organism: Pollenia griseotomentosa; assembly: GCA_963931875.1. NCBI lineage: Eukaryota > Metazoa > Arthropoda > Insecta > Diptera > Polleniidae > Pollenia > Pollenia griseotomentosa. Next base: position 50,677,791 of record OZ007560.1, on the reverse strand, counting down.
TAAGAATACTTGACAAGGTAAATAACGTGAGGAAAAGATATACAACAGAAAGCTTAAGAATTCAACAGAAAATAAATAGAACAATGAATAAAAAAGAAGATACTGACAATTTAAGCGCCAGTTATAGAGTTGTTTTGAAAAACAGTAGATGACACCACTAGTGTTGGCTTTTATGTTTTTAAAAATATATTAATGTAATACAAATTTGTTTCTTTTCATTGTAAGTTCGTTACATTTATATTTATTGTATTATTAAATGTTGATGTTTTTATTTTATATTAATAGACGAATCCCCTGAAGAAGTGAACATAAAATTCACGAAACGTCGGGAAAAATGAAATAAAAAATTTTTGCATTTTTATTTTCACAAATGGAGTTAGGCCTCACCAGCTAAATATATATAATAAAAATATATATTAATACAAAATTCAAATTTGTTTAAATTTTTTTTTTTTTTTAAACAGCCAGATAGTCTTTATTTTTTATTCAAAATACAGTTCAATCAATTAACATATCGAGGACTTATCGAAAGTAAGTTTTTTAAAGAAACGTGTTCACTTACTGAATTGGTATCTGTTATTTAAATTTAAGGAAAAAATTATTTCTAAAACGTTTTTTTTTTTAATTTTTTTATTGTCCAAGTTGCTTTATCTGCATTAAAAAATATTTGTGTTTATAATAAAATAAAATACAATATATGTACCTACATATGTATGTACGTAAACACATTTATATATAAGTTACAATTTGTGATCAACTATAAAAACGTATTTCTTACAGAGTATTTGAATCTGTTACATTTCATCTAAAGAAGTTAAGGACGATCTTAAACCCGGTTTATCGTTCAAAATTCCGCACAGTTATAATTGCAACCAAAAAATTATTCTATATTCCAAAAATTAACATTAACAATAATGTATGGTGTTTTCTTTTCTACAAAAAAATGTGACATTTTATTTAAAAAAAAAATGCAACTTGGTGTCTGTTTCTTAAAAATTTTGCTCCCGAAAAGGGTGGTTTGATTTATTCAAAAAAATTCGTCCTTTTCGGGAGCAAAATTTGTAGGAAACAGACACCAAAGTGCTTTTTTTTTTAATAAAATGTCACATTTTTTGTAGAAAAGAAAACACCAGTAATCTCTTGTCTTGGAAGAAAGCGACACCCCTTGTTTGGCAATAAGAAATTCCGTAAGAAGGGTCTCAAATATTTAGAGTTTTCGACAGTATAGTTTCTTGTAAAACTAATAAACAACCGCTTTAAAATTCTATTACGTGTTTCTTAATGTGTTTTATATACTAAAAAAAAAGAGTTCATTCGCACACTTACGTTTTAAACAAAAGCAAAGATTAAAGAACAAAATTTTAGAATATATAACCGATTTTTTTAGTATCTTTAAACAAACTGTTAACTGGTTTGGTAAAAAAAAAAATTTCGCTTTGTTTTAAATTAAAATCAAACAAGACATTTTTTTAATCTCTTGTAAAATTTAAATTTTTTTTGATATTTATTAATTTTTTTAGGAAAATGCTTACCTGAACTAATTTTTGTTTGAAAATTTAAAAAAAAAAAAAAAAAAACAACAACATGGCTGTATTTTCCTCAGAATTAGAAAGGTTTGTGTGATATTGTAAAGTACTCTTTAGGAACATTTTTAAAGACAACTGCAAGAAAATGTAAAGCGCTATTAATCGAATAGACTAGCGTTAGAATCGATACAAATTTATGTTGAAAAAAAAATTAACATATGTAGATTTGGACGTTGTTTTAATTAATATTGTTTAAGAAAGTCTAGTTATACTATACCCAGTTCAGTCTAGAAATAATATTAACAATAAATTTTAATTTATTTCATGTTGTAAACTGTCTTTCTTCATAAAAATAACTTAATGAAAACTTAACTCAATGAACTTTAGCCTGATTAATATATCAAAATTTTGTATTAAAGACCATAAACAGTTCAATAAAAACTAAGTTTTTTCGCTCTTCTGTAAAATTGTGATGTTGCAGATAGCACTTTTTTAATAAAAACCCTCCATATACAGTATTGTTCGAAACCTAAGCAACTTTTCGTGACATTATAATAAAATTCTTACATTTTATTTTTAAGTATATTTAATAAAAATAACACAGTTAATTTTTATTATATTATGCAACTACTACCTAACAGTAGCTAAAAAAATTTAATATTATTCCCTTGCAAGAAATAAACAAGTAAAAATTAAGTCAACTCTTTAAACAACTGTTCGAAACTTAAGCAACTTTCAGTACTTCGTATAAAAGCCTTTCTTTCTTATGACCTCCGCACATCGTTTTGACATAGAATCAATAAGAATTGTTGAAATTGTTGATGAAATTGATTCCCACACTAATTTAAAGCAATCCAACAACTACTGCTTATCTTTGAGCCGACAAGCTCCCACCGGCTCTTCAAAATGCCGAAAATGTTCTCTATGGGATTTAAGTTTGGTGATTGAGCTGCCCAATCCAAGACTTTTTCAAGGGACCGACATTTTATTACGAATTATCGGAAATTACGTTTTATCGGGGTAAGAATTATCGGGATTTGACTGTACTTATATTTGCTATTAAAATAGCTTGTTGTTATCTGGTCACAACAAAATAAAAGGGAAGTAATTTTAAAACAAATTGTCAAAATGATTTCGAAACCCTTTTGTTTATATTTTACTAGCTGTTTGGTCCTGGCACTGCTCGGGATTTTCTTAATAAGAATAAAAAATGAAATACTGGATAATTTTGTTAATGACTTGACCCCAGCGCTGTCTACCATCAATAAAACAAATTTAAATATCACGGCAGCAGCGCCACCTATAGAGAGTTTTATTTTATAAACCATCAGTGAAAGTAGACCTTTCCAACGCATGTACTCATTTGAAAATCGGTTGAGTGGTTCTCGAGTTATAAAATCACAAACATAGGACAACTTTTATATATATATATATACAGATTTTAATTGATAAATTTTTCTGGCTGGCTCGCTAATTGTCCTTTTGCGCAATGTACAGGTTCTGCCGATAATTTGTAACTACACCTTTAAGGCGCAAACGAACGGAAAAAACCAATAAAGGACAAAGTTAACCCTCATAAGGTCTTCGGGTCAAATCTGACCCATTTTGAAAAAAATTTAAAATTTTTTCTAAGAGTGAGTGACTTACCTTTTTTATATTTCATGACTTTTATTTAATTTTAAAAGCTAGAAAAAATATTGGCGAAAAAAATATTTATAAAATTTTTTGCACTTAAGGGTTTGGGTCATATTTGACCTGTAGCAAAATTCTTAAATTTTCGTTAAAAATTTAAAGTTGTTATTTACTTTTTTCCCCTTCTGAGACATGCGTTATTTTGAAGTTTACTAATAATGAAGGTAAATATGTTTTTGGTATTGATTAGACTGCAGTTGGCAACACCAAAATTTCGCATTTATTGGTTAGCTGAATTGTATAGATCAAATAATGAAAGTGCAGACAGTTTGTAGGATGTTGTGGAAGGAAAACCTATTTTTAGAGCAATCATGCCGTTAAACAGATTCAAAAATCTTTCGAGTGTACTAAGATTTGACAACAAGGATACTCGCAGTGAACGCCAAATTTTAGAAAATTTTTGGGTTGATTATGCTTGGAATTTACAATCGTATACAGGCAAATAAATAGGAACTTTTCCTGAAATAAACAAATGTATGCATGTAGTTCTTGATTTGATAGTTGGTTTGAAATGTCAAAGTATGACTGCAGACAATTGTTTTACATTGTAATAATTGGGACAACAATTGCTAGAGAATCAAATTACTTTAGTAGGAACTATATGTAAAAACAAGATTGAATTGCCACCAGAGCTTTTGGCAACTAATGGCTATCATTAACGTCAGCTAAGCATGGGTAGAACAAACCCTGTTTTGCCAAGCTTCGACATTTCTTAGAAAATTTATGTTTTCAACGTGCCGCGTCCTATATCAAGCAGCCAAAAACATTATCCAAAGACTAATTTTCTCGAAAAATTTCAAAAAAGTACATGTATAAGATGAGCAGAAACAGCACCCGTCATCTTCAACAAAAGCCTAGGAAAAAATGTTTACCAGTCAGAAATAAATCGTTGCCAATTATGTCACAAAACAGATACAACCACTTTATGTTAAATGTGCTTTTGTATTTGCAATAAATGTTAACAATAAACACAGCTTCAATATACTAAATAAATCTAAAAATAAAATATCAACTTCTAAAACATACTTAATTGAAAAAAGTGAGTTTTAATATAAAATTTTCTATTTGGGTCAAATTTGACCCGAAGACCGTTAACGTCAGCAAATTTGAATACCTTATGAAGGTTAAACATTATTAGTATATATAATAATGATATTATGCTGTGCAGGCCTAATATTAGACATAAATTACTCTAGCATGATTTTAATTTCAAAAAATGCGCTAGTGGATCTATGATTGTCTATTGGTCTCGAATAGGAAACACTTGAAAATTTTCTCTGCGAATACTTAAAGTAGGGTATCATATATTTAGATGGGCTTGACCGAGTTTACATGTTTACTTATCTATATAAAGAAAACATAAAATATGTTTCTATCTATGTCCATTACAGACTCTGAAACCATCCAACCGATGTAGTGCAGATCAGTTTCATTAGAAAGGCAATTTTGTGAAGATGGTTTTGGGATTCACAAATTTTTTTTCAGTAGGGTCACGAGGTGAGGTAGGGGGCAATGTAACAAATTTAAATCATTAACTATGCAATTTTAATAAAAAGGACCACGATGGTACGAAGGGGACAATTTTTGCCCCTCCGAAACAATCTTACCGATTTTAATGAAATTTTAAACATAGATAGATCCCTATTTAGATAGACACATACGCTATACATTTTTCCAAGAATAGGACTTCGTGAAGGGGGGAACGCCGGGTATCTGCTAATAAATTATTTACAACATTTTTAAATTGTTGAATGCTTTGGTTTTTAAAAAAAGCGATTACAGTTTTTTAGTCATACTTTTACCAATTTTTTCGGCCATATTTTCAAATTGTTGCTGCATATTTAATGAACATAAAACACTTTTTTTATATATATCAAATATTGGCATTTAGATTAGAAATTTACAATTTCTTTTTTTAAAAGTTATAAATTCTCTTGAAGAAAGTGATAAGGAAAACCTTTTATGTACATCTTCTTTCTCTTAAAACAAGATTTCTAAATAAAGCTTCTCTATCAAACTTAAAATTTAGCTTATATCTCAAATCACGTATTTTATTTTTACAAAGAAACTTCTATACTCAAATTAAAATTGGCATAAAATTATTTTCCAATCAAAACTTTTTTTGTGGAAAAAATTACATGCACGACCAAAAAACAAAAAAAGTTTAATAACTTCTGTTGAAACATTTTAAACCATAAAATATAAAACAAAGAAAGCCAAAACTTCTAAAAAAAAGAAGAAAATTTCCAATATTTTGCAATCATAAAAATCTGGCTAATTTTTATTCATTGGTTTTTTATGTTTTTTTTTTTTTTTGAGGTTTACCACTAAACAATGATAAAAAATATGCAGAAAACAACAAAAAATTCCATGGAATAAACAATCAAACAAAATATCAAATCATCAAAACTTTTACCATTAACACAAATGTTTAAGCATTTATTTTAATGCCAGCTAAAAGTATGTTTTTATCCGAAAAAAATCCCCATTGCGCAAATAACATAAAAGCAAATAAAAAAATGTAAATTTCCCCAGCGGTGATTAAAAAAATTCAAAACCAAAAAGTACAAAAACTAAAAAATTAAAACAAAAAAAATTTTTAAAAATCCCAGCCAAATTTAAATGGTATATGAAACAACCACTAAGTCTCGGTTTACACTATAAAAGTTTTTTTTTCCAGAAAGTCTGAGTTTATAGATGAGACGGAAGGGTATAAGAACATGGGGTGATTATGTTAGTTTTGGTTTAATGTACAGTGATCAAAAACAGCCAGTATTTATCACACATCACTGCAGTCTCTAAGCCACCACGATTCCCTATAAAACATGGAGAGATCGACATCAGTCCTACATTAGACTCAGCGTCACAACATGGCAATTCCGGTCTCCCAAAATGCCTTATTCTAATAGACCCGACACCGCTCCATTGGCAGAGAAAGTGACACACCGCTTTCTCCTCCTCCTCATAATGACACTATATACTGTAGAAATCATTATAACATAGAAATATCTCCTCGCATTGGTTAATTCTCTTTTGATTTTTTAATTCGTAAATATCCATCTGAAGATGGCGGAGATTTTTACCGGTTTTTTTCTTTTTAAATTTTTTTTAATAAATGTTTGCTTATCAACTTTAATTTATTGTTTAAAAATGTCAAACAACCAAGGTAGGGATTAATGAAATGTAAAATAAATTAAGCAAAATGTGATGTCATAATGTAAACCGAGACTAGTACTGTTATGGAAAATATTTTTTTTTAATATATAAAACAAATTTTTTCCCTAAAGTATAATTGCTGGATGGATTAGAAATAGTAAAACAAAATTTTGCGCCATTCATTAAATTTGAAAACCAATATTTACAAAGTAATAAAAAAAAATTGGAAAAAGTGTTTTTAGTTTAAGGACATAAATATGCAAATTTGGAATAAATTATATTCTAAGGTTTTTTAACAGTATTCAAAATCACAACATTTTCTTAGTTTCTTTTCGGAAATATATATTTCTACCATTTACTACCATGGTTTTGCATAGTTGAAGCTTTAAAGTATAAATTGTTATACAAGTTCTTCTTGCTCCTACCGCGATTTTTATTGAGAATAGTGAGAACCGTTTCATTATACTCCTACAAATATTCTCCAGAACAGAGCGTTTGTAGCCATAAAAATTATGTTCAAACTTATATTTAATTCATTCGAATAATATTTTATGGATGCCTTAATTATGTTACAAAATTTTTTATAAAAAGGGTTTCTGATTTGCTGGAATTACAATTCCTGTGAGCGCTAAAAATTGTTTCTCTCCTTTCCGGAAATTTCCGAAAGAATAATATATAATACAATAATAATAACACAGTGCTAAATGAAAAAATAGACAAGCCGGGTACATGGCATTTTAACATAATTCGGGTACACTGAATCCAATGGTGCTAACCGTTTTTTTAGGTTAGCTCTTGTTTTCGAAATATGAGATGATATACCGTTATTTCGAAAATGGAGGAGGTTGCACAACATACAGTGAGTATCATAATTATTTTGCATATAAGAAAAAAAACTTTTTAGAAAAAACTTGATTGACATCCACTTATTTATTATATTAAACAGGATTTTTTTTTTTTTATTTACGTGTGAGGAGAAAGACAAAGAATTATATTCCCCTCTATTACTAAACTCGTTGTCGACGGCGTCGTTAATTTTAAGCTCACTTCACATTTAGTCGACGCCGACGTCAACTCGACATTAAATCGGTATTAATTTGCATGTATATATTGATGTCGACATGTTATCGATATTTAAAAAAAAAATTGCTCATCCCTATGTATTTTGACAGTAAATTAATTTATTTTTTAAATTTTCGTGTAAAATGTTATTTTTGTTTGACTCTGAAAGTAGTGATGAAGAAAATAAAGAAATGCTTAAGCTTCAGAGGAAAGTTATAAGACAAAGATCATCCATTTTCAATTTGCCGGACAACACGTGATAATAAAACAATTTGGTTTGTATTTGTGAAAATCTCATGAAAAGCTTCTTTATGAATGGCATTATGCTTTTAAAACAATTCTTTCCGTTCATCCATCGTCCGTTTCCTTTTTCTTACATTTGTCGAAGTTGATGGCACGTTTTCATCATCCTCCAAAATTGTAACATCCAAATCAGATATAGTATTTTCTATTTGAATATCAACACCAGAAACTATTCCTTGTAATTTACCTCCAGGACTCAATTGTTTCTCAAATTGTAAAAAATTTGCTGCAGCTCCTTCCAGATGCGAAAGCGGTAATTGCTTATATGTACCATCACCAGTTGCATTGATTTTTGTTGTGAGTTAGTTTTTTTTTAACTTACATTTAAAATCACTCCACACCTTGAAATGGTCAAAATTTAAACATTTATATTTTTAAAAAATTTTCTAGCCAAACCTTTTGCCAACCCTCGCTGTCTCTAATTGGTGGTCCCATTGAATTTAATTTTGTTGTTATTTCCTCCCATTCTTTTTTGAAATTGTTAGGAGTTGAGCTGCGTTGAAATCCTTTTGCCAAACTGGGCTTATTTTTTTCCATTTAAATATTATTAATATATATTTTTTAATTTTTGTTTTTAAATATATTGTAAGAACTTTGTCACAATTTCACTTGACGACGGTAAAAACTTTGTTGACAAAATCAAAGCCAATTCGTGTCAACGTCGGCGTTAAATCGTCTTTATTAATACAAATTCTTTGTCAATAGTAATCGGTTATCGTAAATATTGACGGCTGTAATGCCATGACTGCGGTGTCGACGCCATTTAAGTCGACATTGAAATTAGCAATAGGGGGGATTATAAAAAAAAAATAGAACATCTTAATTATTCTAACTTTTATACGAGATTTTAGAAGAATATAATGAATTTTTAAGGTCACAAAAGTATTTTGCTTTTAAAAAATATCACGTATTTTTACCGTATAACAATGGATATGTCACAGTTTATACTTTGTGGCATATCCGTTGTTTTTCGAAACTGCAGCTAATCGTCGTGGTATAGATTCCACCAACTTTTGGCACTTTTTTGAGGTATTTTTCCACATTCTTGTAGCAAAACTTGTTTCAACGTAGTTTTCGAAGATATGTGGCGTTGACGAACCTTTTCCTCTAAATACGCCCATAAATTTTATATTGGGTTCAAGTCCGGGCTTTGAGGAGGCGTTGGCAAATATTTCGTGTTATAAAGAATCCAGAGTTTAACATCTAAGGCTGTTTGTTTGGGATTGTTGTCCTGTTGAAAATAAAAACCTCTGGCTGGAAGTCCCATTTTATCAGCACGCGCGTTAAGATTTTCTTTAAGAATTTACAGATACACATGTCTTTCAATAATTCCATCTATAAAGACTAGATTTCCAACTCCTGAGGCTGACATACAACACCAAACCATAACATATCCACATCCATGTTTTATTGTCGGCTTGATATTTTTTATATTAAGGGACTTATTCGGCTTTCTCCAAGCCATGTGTCATCCATCAGACCCAAAAATATTATATTTGCTTTCATCGCTAAATATCACGGATTTCCAAAAGTCAAAACCTTTGGTTATGTGTTGATTAGCGAAGGATAATCGCTTATTTTTATTTATTTCAGAAATTAGAGGTTTTTTTCTTGCTACTCGATTTAGACGGCTATGTCGTACAATATGTTCAAAATTTGTACGTTCGTTTTTATTGTTTGACGACATTTCTCAAACATTTGCGATATAAAAAAACTGTATAACCTTGGTCATGAAGGGGCAAGATGATTTTTCTATCGGCAAAACTTAGTTCCTTTCCATTCGGCATTTTAATAAGATAAATAATAGCAAAATACCTTGAAAATATTATCCTTTTCCAACGAAAATATGATTAAAACGTATATAACAATATCTGCAAGGATAAGATGATTTTTTTTAAAAAACAAAATACTTTTGTGAGGATTAATTATAGGGTCAAAATAGTTTTAATATCAGAAATAGGGCATGAAATAACAAGTTCTTAATCCAAATTTTGATATTTTAATTAGTGAAATTTAATTTTCATTAAATTATTTTTATTAAGAAGAAATTCAACAACATGAAAATTTATTGATAATTTTTCATTCTTAACTGCTGCTGGGCTCGAACCCAGGCTTTTACGGACAGGTTACCCTTAGAGTTTTTGTAATTTTACTATCATATTTACGTTGTAACACATATACCAACGTAATAAATGCACAATTTTCTCAAAAATTAAAGAACTTGTACTTAATTTTGAGGAATGTATTTAATCTTTATGGAGTAAAAAAATATGCAAAACATTTATGAGACTCACTGTATAAAATCGTAACTCAAAAACGGTTTAGTTTATTAAAATTACTAAAAAAAACTGAAATTCCACAATAAAATTTTCTTTAAGAAAGGTAAAACTTCTATTTTTATCAAAATTTCGAAATTTTTGTTTTTTAAAAATTCATAAAAAATTGGTAAATGCTTTTAGGCTTCCAAACGTTTAAAAAACGAAATTACAAACAAAACAAGTCATAAATGATAAAAATCTGTTACCAACTTTTCACAAAATTCGAAATATTTTAATTAATTTAATATTTCATAAAACGCAATATTTGTTTGGGAGCCCCCCTAAGAAGTGGTTATAAGGGGCAAGTATGTCTCGAGAAAATGTTAAGGACAAAAAACTAATTGAGGTCAGTCATACATTTTTTACCACTAGGGGCGACTTCTGGGCATTTATGGTACTTTTTCTTTAATGTATTTCTAATCTGTATTGACTATTTTATATGGGAGCCCCTTTAAGGAACGGGGATACAGGTAGGTTTGTTAGGAATAAATGATTGAGATGAAAATTAAAGTGGGATTGGTCATACATTTGACCCATCTAGGGGCATCCCTGGCCCAATTTAATCAAACTAATCTTTGCATAAGCCTTAACTCTACAAATTTTTTTTTATTTTTTTTTTTTGTTTAATGCGGTGATTCCACAATTTTTTATAGGTCCCAAATAGGGTATCTGAAGCCCTTTTATCCTAAAAAAACTGTATACATAATGAGAATTTAGCTAATTCGATTCAGTGGCTCCAGTTATGAGTATCGAAATATGATACCTACGCAAATACATATCCAAGATGCCTTACAGTCTTGTAGGTGTATTATAGTGCTGTCCAAAACTACGGTTTATATGGAGCCTTCGGTAAATCATGGCGGCGTTATAGTGCACCCAGTTGTGATCCCTATAAGAAGACGAAAAACGAGTTTAGAGAAATAAAATGACATCCACCTAAAGGTAAGGAAGCCACCACCCCCGGGCGTTGGGCAATGTTTCCAGGCAACGACAGATGGCAGCTCGATTATCCTAGAACCTGCTTCATCAGACCAATCATCTACTTAGCTGAAACACCAACCGGTTAACGAAACTGATATAAGGAAAAATAACAATTGACTGATCGATATCTAAAAACTAGGACAGTACAATCTGGAAGGCGCGAAAAACAACAGTGTTGCCAATTTAGCCATTTAGTGGCTAGATTTAGCCATTTTTCATCTTGTTTAGCCATTAAAAAATAAAATTTTTTTGCCGTTTTTGTAGTAAAATAATAGAAACAATATTAAAATATTCAATTTATAAAATGGACCAACAAAAGCAACAGTTTCTTTCTGGTCGGAAGTTTTAGAAATTTTAGTATTTCTGTAAAGTTGCTCAAGTAAATTGAGTATATAGCTAAGTTAACATTTTTAAAAGTAACTTGAGAAATAGGCAACCGTAAATTCTTTTTTATGAATTAGGTAGAAAATTTGGCTCTACCAATAAAATATTTTTTATCTTTTTGTATTTTCTAATGTAGATTTGGACTCAAAGGGTTGGGTAAAGGATGTCATGATAATGGTTTACCTTTTTATTAATGAACGATAACGACATCGAATTTACCGATGATTTAATTTTTAAATGCCAGAATATTTAATTTACTTTTTTAATGGTTTATATTTATATAATTTCAATGTGTTTTTATTTAAAAAAGTTTTTAGCCATTTTTTAGCCGATTTTTGGCCATTTTTTAGCCATTTTTTTCTGTAAATTTAGCCATTTTTGGTCACCAAGTTTTGGCAACACTGTTTGTCAGTATTATTTCTTATCTTATAATTTTAATTAAACACAACAAATTATTCGTTACCTTTTAAGACGTACTAAAGTGTCTTCCAAAAGTACGCTTTATGAGAAGTATGAGTTCTAGCCATATAAGCGAATTTGTGCAAAATGTAATGACAATCCGTGCATTCCGCCACCAATCTATATTATTTTTGTAACTTTAATATACATTTTTTTAGAAAATTGTTTCACATTTGTTTCTACTGAACTGTTTTTGCTGGATTTATATCCCAATCTGCTTTGGATTACTGGAAACAATTTTACATCAAAATTTTCTCTTCGGCAAAGGCTTTTAAAAGTGAACGTGTTTTAAATAGATGTGCAAATGCACGGACATACAGAAATGTCGTAATTAAATTACTTAAGGACCCAGACTTTATATACTCTTTGCGGTATAAAATGAATACTAAAAGAGTTTCACACGGAAAACTAAGTATACCCTCATTCACCACTTGTGGTTATAACCCTATATGTATATGTTATATGACGAATAACTGTTGTCATCTATTTATAATAGAACATCAAAATGCCCTAGATACTGATCAGTTTTAAAATTCATAAAAAATCAATGTAACCTCCTGTGGCGCTATCCATTGAAGTCTAAAAAAAAACAACTGTGACTCCATAAACACTGTTCTCCATTTTTTAATAAAGTTATGCATGCAAGTTTTATTTAAAATATAAAATTATTTTATTCACTCTTCCCTTGTGCTGGTTGTATTTGTATTAAAATAATTTAAATTTGAAGCACCATCTGTTCATACTGTTGATAAAAAAAACATTCTTTTTAATAATTAATAGACACATTGATGAAAAAAATAATTTCCGTTAAATGACATTATTTTTTATTTGTTTTTTTTTTTTTTATATATATAATAAAAAATATAAAAATTGTAATTCAAAAAAATGTGCTAATGTTTTTGAAGTCTCATATAAATGAATACTGAAAAAATAATTTTGGGTTAACGAAATTTGCACAGTTTCGCAGCACAAAAAACTTAAAACAAAAGAAAAGTTTTGTTTAAAACAGCATGAAGCTAAATGGGAAGCGGGGCAGTGAGCGAGCAAAAATATTATGATTAAATTTTTATTTAATCCTAATTAAATTTTCTCAATTATTACTTAAGCATCTGATGTTGAAAAGCAGGTTACAAGAGAACAAAAAGGAACTCTACAAAAAGAAAAGTAGTAAATTTATAAAATTAAAAAGTTTTTTGTTTAAAGTTCTTTATTTTACAAAACAAATGTAATTAATTCAAAGAGAATGGTTGTTAACACAATTAAAAAAAAAAACAGTATATCCGTTTCCGGTTTCTGTTTTTTTCTCTATTACATTGTATTTTTGGATAATTTTTTGGCTGGCTTTTTTAGTGTTTTGTTTTCTTGAGATTTTTTGTTTAACAAACTTGTATCTAGAACAAAGCAATAAAGAAACAAAAATACCAAACGAGGAAATCTAAAAAAAATTGAGAGAGAAAAAAACAACACGCGATTTATTCATTAGCCAGTGAAATAAAGTTTGTTTGTTTGTTGTTTTAACTCCGGTACAATATAATAAGTTCAAATTTTGGTTTGGAATGATTTTTGTTTCATGTTGCTAAAAATATTAAGAAATCCTAAAATAAATGAAATATCAACTTCATAGAGAACACCGTTTTAAGCATACACGAAATGTTTGCCAAGCACACTAAAATTATTAACATTAAAGCTTAACAACAGGTAACAGAAAGTTGCATTTCATTATTTAAAGTAAAGCAATAATTTTTGTTTAATTAAATATTTTAATTTTAGGTAAAACAAACGCTGATATTTCGTATTTTATAGGAAACTGAATTAAAGGTGGGAATATGTGTTTTATGGCCAACAAATAAAGTTTATTATTAAAATTACTGGTCAAAATTTATTTATGAAGAAAAAAGAAAATTAGAAAATATAGCTGGTCAGTTGCCTACACCCTACACTTGAGCCGAATAGTAAATATATACATCATTTGTATGATATTTTTTGTCTTAAGGGGGTTAAACAGACGGTCGCTAAATTTTATATTAACATTATCTAGCTATTTATGGATGGGAGGGAGCCATGGTCAAATGTGAACAAAAAATTTATTTACTGTAAAATATTTGTTTGGCGAATTTAATCTAAATACGAATATATTGAGATGGTTTATAGACACAAAGAGTTTATTTTGAAAAGAAGTTAGTATGGGGACTTTGTAAAATTTAAGACCAATACGTAATATTTTCATAGGATTCGTTCTTGGTACAATTAATACGTATTTACCATATTTTATCAAATTATCTTAAAAATTGCAAACTGGGTTTACATCGACAGACAACCAGCCAGACAGATAGATGGACACAAACAGATCACTTTAATTCTATGTTGATCGGTAATCTTATCGGTATGAGTGCAAATGCAAATAGCAAAAATAAGAGAATATATTACGGTGCGACGGTTTTGGCAATGAGGCTGTTAGGACTTGTGGTATAGGGTTTCTGTTAAAAAATACTTAATTTGTACTTAAATATTCTTGTATATGAAACATTTTAATATTTAGATGGAGATTATACGAATATTAACGTATTTTTAGTCAATACATTAAAAATTAGATAATATTTAGAAAATCCCCTACATTTGCCTCAAAATAAAAAATCTGTCCTCTTTTCCCTGCGCTTGAAATTTTCCGAAAAAATCCCTACAAACAGAAAATTTCCTCAATATTGGAATCACTGGTACACATATAGATATATTAACAATTTTTCTTTTTTAAACATGCGTTATAATAGTAAAATATGCCAAAGAAGGTAAAATATGGATTGTCAAATCCATGCCAAAATTCAAAAAAAAAAGCTCTAAAACGGATAAATATTTTATTTCTTCTTTCATTGATCACACTCGAAAGACCACAGATATTATGTGCACTAGGTTGCTATTAAAATCCAGCCAGATAGGTTTACAAATGGCTGAGATATGTGCAGAAAACCACGACAGCCTCCAATTTTTACATTTTACTTCTTCTAATATCCTCTTTTTTAAGTCTTCTTAAAACCTCTGAACCAAGTTCAATACTATAAACTTAATCGGTTCATAAACAACCGACTTATAGACAAATTACCTTCTTGCCAAAATAATGGTCTTGGCACAATTGCGCCCATTCCATAAGAACTAGGAGGACCAAATTTGGCTCAGATATTTCTTATATTAAGAAGTATTTAATATTGAAAATTAAATAAATCGGCCGATTATTTCACCATTTTTTCTTGTTCTTATTTTTCTTTAATTAAAAAAGTATGAAATTTAATGAAAGTATGATAGCATTATTATGAAAAAAAGTACATATATGTGAGAGCATAGGAATAAACGTTAATAGATTAAATAGATTTTTTTCACAAAAGCTTGCTTCGACAAATTTTTATGTCAAACCAAAACCATAATGTGCTTAAGTTGGCTAAAGCAAATGAGCGAAAACGTGCTATAATATAAGGCAAAACACATTGAACTTAAGGAAACTTTTTGTTAAGTTTTATGAAACGGTCATTTGCTTAAGCAAAGTGCGCAACTGATCGCACGTTCCTTACAGAATAAAAAGTTCTTTGGTTTTGTTTTTGTTTTTGCAACTACATTTGAGAGCATTTTTAATCGTAATTTTTAAATGCTTACATTTAACTGTTGCCAAGTTTATTTTTGATTTGAGAATCACATTGGATAACAATTTGATATCTAATTGATAAACATTGTTTGCCAAATGTTTATATTTAAATCGTTATTAATTGAAATTCGAAGCAGTTCAAAATTATTTGCTATTTGTACTTAATATGAAATGATTAACTCATTTCACATCAAAGATTTGACTTAGTGTTTGTTCGAAGGCCTCTTTATAGGAAGAAGCTTGAATTAGGGATATGGTGAAATTATAGACCGATTTTGACCAGTTTTAATAGGCTGGATCTTTGTGACAAAAAAAACCTGTGTACTTAATGTTCAAATTTTCAAAGTTAACATGGACAGAGAGCCGGACGGATGGCCATCGTTAGATCGATTCGAAAAGTGATTTAATCAGTACACTAAATGATGGCTCAAAAACCAATATTTTAAGTTGTTACAACCATTTTCACATCAGAACATCAGCACAAACGCATAGTAAATGTGTTGCAGAGTCCGTCAAAAATTAAGATTATTCGGAGAGTGGATCTTTAAGGATCTGTTCAGTTAAATCTTACACCACAATTTCAAGAAATAAAAACTCAATATGACGGAATACGACTTTATATCAGACATACATGATAAACTGTGATAGTGGTGTTTCTCGCTATATCAAACTAAATTTATCTGAATTTTCCCACCATTACATGTCATGAATATAACATAAAAGCTTTAAATTTGGTTGATTGCTTAAAAAAATTATTACGGCGGACTAGAGTCCAAACTACACAGAAAAAATGAAAAACCAACTTCAATTAACGTATTTGTTAGAAATTTGTAATATTAATTAAATTCTTTACTGATTTTCCGCCTGTAAACAAATTGATCATATCAATTAACGCATTTGTAAGTTTGAGCTTTTCTTGCTGTTCAGTTTCAATCAATAGGTTTAATTGAAATTTGACCACCAGTAAAAGAGGCTATATAAAACGTAAACACAAATCAAAATATTTTTTTCAATCAACAGAGTTAATTGAAACAATTAAAAAATTGTTTGAGAATTTAAAATATTTTGAAGTTTGTGTGTATGTTTTCATATTTGCAAATAAACACACAAACATTATAATTTTTGTTTTCAATCAAGGCAAATTAATTGGAACAATTAAAAAAATTGTTTAAAACAGCATTAATTAATTGAAAAAATTTTGGTGAAATTTTTTTCTGTGTAGCACCATCAAAATCAATGAAGCACAAGTTTTTTTTTATCCTTGAAGAGCTTATTGTTTTGTAGCCAGCTTTTGTCTATGGTTTAAACCAAAATTATGCGAAAACAGGGGCCTTATTCTGGCATTCGTGATCGAGTACTTTCTCGATTCGAAAGCAATTTTATTTCAGTCAATACTGAACGAATTGAAATTATTTTTTCAGTATTGTGAAACTCAAATAAATGCTTAACAATAACGAAAAAATAATTCCATTTCGTTCAGTATTGACTGAAATAATTAGATATAAAATTGCTTTCGAATCGAGAAATTTCTCGATCACGACTGCCAGAATCTGGCCCCAGATCTGAAGTTTTAAGGATCAGTGGCTGAGTTTTTCTAAGCGCTACGTTGCCACTCAAATTGCATGATTTTATGTGCTAAAATTAATTATTTTTTTTTTTTTGCCTTAAGAGTACCATTATATTAGAATATAATGGTATGTACCTGTGAATAGTTTAAACACAGCTTATTCAGATTCAAAATTTACTCCACATATAAAATAAAAAAAATTTAACGCACACATGTACATATATAACCTCATACATACGGATTTGACAGTTGGGGCTTATGTCTCTCCGATAATGAGTCTACCTTGTTGTAAATGTACCTTGAGTCAAATGATACAATAACTTTTTAAATATTTGTTCATACATTAAACTTAACTTCAGATAGTTGCGAACAAGTTCGCTCCATTAAAACAAACAAAAGCAAAGAAATTCCATAAAATCGTATATGTAAAATTAAATGCCAAAAATTGTTCAATTTAAACTGGTACATAGCAGGAATTTGTTAAACTTCTTTGCTACGCTTTGCTAAAATAAAAATTGCAGCAAAAACAAAAATTAAATGAACAAAAATCAAGAAGTTCTACTCTGTAAATGTGTATGCAGTTTTAGCTATTGGGGTTTGCTTTTAGTAGTTTAACTTACTTCACTTGAATGCAAACGTGCTGGTAATTCAGTTTGCTCGCCAGATGAGTTAAATGTCCAATGAAATGAATCCGCAGGCGGTGATGCGTCCACTTCACATTTTAACGCTAAAGTTTCATGCTTCAAGGCTCCTAGCAGTTCATCGTGATCTGTTGAGCAAATGGGTGCATCTGTAAATGAATTCGTAAAAAAAAACAACAATTAAAAAAAAGTACATGGAAATATAGAGCACACATATACATATGTTTGTATATACATATGTATGGGTTAGGGAAGAAAAACAAGAGAAGACAAGTATGGACGTTTCAAATTATTTACACTATTTCCTAAGAAAAAACATTTGAAAAATAAAAGTTGCAGATATTTAACAATTACCTTGATTTTCAGAAAATAATAAAATTAATGATTTAATTTATTCTCTAAAAAATTATAAATCTGTGACCTGCTGTCACTGAAAACAGGGCTTTTTGAGAACAATATCCTTAATTTCAAGTAATTAAACTTATACAGTAGTTCCCGCTTAAATGCTCCCCGCTTAAATGATTTCCCCTCTTACATACGCAAAATGTGCTGGCAAGCAAAATTTTCACATAATTACATGAACAAAATCCCGCTTAAATGACCTCGCTAAAATGCGTTCCCCGTTTTAATGATTCATTATTTTTGTCCGAAATTACATAAATTTGAACAAAATAAATTTCTTAACAGGCGTAACCAAAAAACTTGGGTTTTTTTTTTGAATATCCGGCAAGGCATTTACAAAGTTAGTAAAAGTATTTTTGTACTTACATATATGTATGGCAACACAAATATTTAAAGCGGCAGTTGAAGTAAAAAAGTAAATTTCTCTTGAATTTCGAAAATCATAGAGAATATTTTTGAAGAGTTATCTCTTCCGATGATGAAGAAGAGGAAATAATTTAAGCTCCAACTAAGTGCCATTAGTTTTATCCGTAGATACTTTGTGCAACAAAATAAATGCACCAATGAAATTGAAACCATGGAAAACAGAAAAAAGTTTTGCGCCAGTAAAAGCATTGATCAAAAATAAAATCAGTTTTAATTAAAAATTTAATCAAGTGTATTAAACTTTTAATCAAGTGAATTCCACTTTTAATCAAGTATCTTAAACGTTTAATTGACAATATTAATTTGCACCAGTAAACAAATTAAAAATATCAATTAAACGTTTAATTCACTTGATTCAACGATTAAATTACTTGATTAAATTTTTAATTGAAACTGATTTTATTTTTGATTAATGCTTTTACTGGCGCAAAATTTTTTTTTGAAGGAAGACATAATAAAAGATTTTAATAATATCAACACGGCGTTAACATTTGCCGAAATATTGGTTCGAATAAACATGTATTAAGGTTGAAAAAAAAAAGAATTAAAGCTCGACAATTTATTAGTACTTGAAAATAATAAAGGTCGAATAAAATATATACTACATACAAAACATAATTATATTTTTAATAAATATGTATGTGCATATGAATTTTTGTAAGAATGTTTATTGAATTAGTTTTAGTTTAAATATTATATTTTATTTCGTATGAGAACTAGGTATAATACATTTTATTTTCCCTTATAACTAAAAAAAGGACTTTTAAATGGATATTAAGTTTTTTAAGCGAGGTTTTTTTATCGGTTAAATGATTCCCCGTTTAAATGCGTAGAAAACTGAACATTTTTCGATGCGCACTAAAGCGGGAACTACTGTATATTATTTATTGATTAAATGAAAAACAAACAATTTCCAAGCTCTGTTGTATGGCTTATCGTTTAAAAATACAATTTTTGTTTATGTCCTTGTAAACAGAAAAATTTTTTGTATCGTTACTTTACTGTATTGGTAATTAAATGTCAAAATTGGAAAATTACAATTCATTATGAGTAATTTATTGAGGAAGATTAACAAATTTATTTTTTCAAATAATAAAAAATATGAAAAGTAAAACTAAAAAAAGTAAATTAATTCATTCTAGTAATAATTTTTTAATTTTCTCTTTGTTTATATTTATTTCTTCCTCTTGTTTAATAAAATTTGCCATTCACATTAATCGATACCATGAAATCAAACCAGGTATGGGAGTTTTAATTTGAATTAATTTGGTAATAAGTATTAATTGATAAGCAATTTTAATTTAAATAGTTTTAAATTTAATGTTTGGTGTTATTTAACACATTCTGAAAAATTTTTACAAATTCATTAAACAAATCGAACATTTCTAGGCTTGGCATAAAATCAACATTTTTCAAAACATATAAAAATCAATCGTATTATAAGACAACACTTTTTTATGAAAACTGCCAACAACAACAATACAACATTGTAGAACTGGATGATTATACAACGAATACGATGATAATGCGAGTTTGAGAATTGTCCAATTGTTTTATTTCTGACACTGCTTTTTAAAGAAAATTTTAAAGAATTTAATTTTGCTTTTACTTTATGGCTTTTTAAAAACTGCGTTTTTTTAAGTTCCCTAAATGTGTTTTGCTCATGTTTTGTGGTGCACTTTTTACTCATTTATTACAAAGTTTAATGTTTTTGTAAAACCATTTCCATTTTTTATTTTTTACATTACATTTTCATTTATTCTACCAGTTGTAAGTAGTGTAACAAAAGTTTTTAATTTTCAAGTGTAATTAGCCAGAAAGATGATACCAAAGTAAGTTTGGTTTTGTTAACTTGCACTTAAACTACAATTAAATTAAGAATTCTACAAAAGAAATTATCATAAATGAAATAACTTCCCATGACTTGGTTTTAAAATTAACAGCAAGTATATAAATCTTTAGAAGAAAATTTTTGGTTTTAGAAATATTCTTTTGAGAAAAGTTTTTTAATTAATAAATGAGAAAATAATTCAAATTATAAAAATAAAAAAAAAACCTTTTAAAACTTTTCTTAAATTTAAAGTAGGTATGCATTTCAAAGGATTCTTAAATAAATTCTTAAATAAATATTATGTACCAGTTATAACTCCTAAGCTACGTACATATGATTGTCAGATCTAACAGTTTTGTCAGTTAAATTCGCTGTCTTAATTGAAAACAAATCATAAATTCTTTAAGTAATTTCAAATCATTTTTATATTTCTCTTTATAACTGGCAGATTTACACTTTTCTTCTACTTTGTTTTCATTTCATTTGTATTTTTTATGCATTAAACTAATTGAAATGCTTAAAAAAACTTTACATAATAAAAATTGCTTAAAAACTTCATCGTTCAAGTTAAAATCATTCTGTACAGGAACCAACTTCCAAACTACCTCTGATTTTATTTACAGCAACTACATTACTACTAGGTTTGGATTCCGTTCAATCAAATACTTAATATTTGCAACATTGCAAACTCTTCTACAAAACAACTTAATTGTATTTAAATAACTTCACATGATGTAATTAAAAACATTTTATCTGAGAAAATTTAATGCTACATAATAAATAAAAATTTAACTCGCTGTTTTAAAAAAAAAATTATTAGTGCTAACTGAAGTGAAATAAAACAAAAACAATTTCAGGTGCTGCATACATATTAAAAAATTTTAAAGCAAATACGAATACGGTAGAAACTACAAATATTTTCAGGGTTAAATTGCCGTCCCAGGTAACAAAGAACCTTTTTTCGCTCTCTGTTTCTTACAGTAGTTACTAAAACCAGTGTTCACAACTAAGCCCTTGTAGGGCTTGATTAGGATTTTTTTAAATACACGGTTACATTTGTTGCTTGCCCGGCAATGTGAAGTTGTGATCTCATGTTGCAGCATTTGAATTGAAGGTTATAATTATAAAAGTGCAGTTAGTTAGATCGATACATATGTTTATAATTATTTTTATAATACACTACCAGACTTTATAAAATTTCAATTTAAATCATAGAATACATTCAAAAAACAAGTAAAAAAGTATAGCCGACCATATGATACCCTACACCACAGTTTTTTAAATCAAATTTTGCGAAAGTGTATGGCTATATGAATAGGGATCTATCTATGTTTTATATTGCATTAAAATCGGTTTGATAGTTTCTGAGAGGCAGAAATTGCCCCTTATCTCCCCTCGTGGTCCTACGCTTCAGCCCATTGTCAAAAGGCTTGGTCCTTATGCCAATAAGAACCTATGTGCCAAATTTTATTAAATTATCTCCTAAATTGCGACCTGGACTTTGCGCACAAAGTTACATGGACAGCCAGCCGGACGGACATCGTTTGATCAACTTAGAAAGGGATTCTCAGCACAAATGCATAATACCCTCCCCACTATTGTGGTGTGGGTATAATAAAAAAATGTTGAATATTATTACAAGAAAAGTTATTTTAAAATAAAAAATTTAATAAGGCCCAATGAAGTAATTCCCGAAAAAATTAATTAGCACCCAACTTTAAGTTTAATGAAATAAATACATAATTGAAATCATATTTTAAATGTGGCCCCAGGAAATATTTTCCCGGCTGAAGGCCGTCTATGCAGTAAAACTTTATACCAACAGTACCGTTAACCAGCCTTGAGCCGGGAGCAGGGATTTTTGTCTCTTTGGTATGGCAAACAACTACTGCGCACACAGAAAAAAAAATCATTGTAAAATCCTCGAAAACAAGGTTGATTTTACATTTTTTGGTAGTGATTTTGCTTCATTAATACTTTATGTTAATTTAACATGATTTTACAATAACTTGAAATAACTATAATTCGTGTTAATTTAACATTCCCGTAAAGTTAGAGCAAAATTACATTCATATTGAAATAACACTCCGAATCACGTTGAATGAAAGTTATATCAAGTTGAAACAACTTGAATTTCGAGTAGAATCGAATTGGTTTGAGTTTGAAATAACAGTGAGAAGAAGCTTCAGAGACAACATATGCGTTAATTTAAGAAACATTCTAAACACTTACCCGCGGAACCAGAGGGGCATAGAGAATATAATTATTTATTTCCCTGTATTACACAGAAAGAAAAACACTCGGGATAAATTAAGTTTTTTATGATTACTTTAAGTACGAAACGTACCAAAAATGCAAGTACGAATAACGCTTAAACATACTCAAAACAATCCTAAATGGGATTACTTTCGAAAATCAATCCCGGAATTTCTTGAAATAAGTATAAAATTCTTAAATCAAGTAAAAAAAGGATTAAACTTTTCGTTGTGTTTAGCTCTCCGGCTTACGCATGTTTATATTTTCTATACACATTGAAAAAAGGTCTGGCCAGACTCATGTGTACCACGAAGGGTTAAAAAGTAAATTTGAACTCTTGCTTCTCATTTAGTTTATATTTTTGGTAAAATATGTACATAAGATTTCTAAACCAAAGAGCATATCGGTCAAGATGTTGGTGTTTAATCATCCTGTAATGTGTTATACGGGTAAGTAAATAAATAATAATAACTTTTTCTTTTCCAGCACGAATTCAGGATAAAATCAACTTTTTAATGCTTGAATCAAGCGCATTTAGAGATTGAATTAATCTTAGCTTTACTTAAATCAATCTCAGTTTCGGATTATTTTAAGTACGAATTCGGATTGAAACATTTGTTTAACTCTTGAATCAAGTGCATTTTGAAACTGATTCAATCTTAAGGCTCAGTTAGCCGGGAGCAACAGTAACAGTAACCAACCAATCTATTTCTTACAGATTGAGACGTAACATATTACTGCTAACTATAATCGTTCTAATTGCTTTAAATACAACAAAATGAATCAGCTAATTTGCAACGTTACTGTTACTCCCGGCCTTTAGTTTTACTTAAATCAATCTCATTTTCGGATCATTTCGGGATTGAATATGGATAATTTAAGAATTTTGCGATTGAAAATCCGTACTTAAATCAGTCTTTCTGTACTTGATTCAAGAAAATCCGTACTCACCGTACTATTAATACCGCTTCGGATTGATTTGAGTACGGATGGATTGATTTTTTTTTTTTTTGAGTGTACATGTTTTACTTTTTTGTTTTCCCCTTTGTTCAAAGAAGCACTCACAATTTAAAGACACCAGCGGATGAACAATGTTATTTTAACATTTTTTATTTAAAATTAATATGAAACAATAATAACTTTCAATAAACTCCTTTCTTTTGCAGAAATGTAATATGATTTTTAATCAACATTGCGCCATGTTAATTTAACATTGATATTTTTTTCTGTGTGCGCTAACTAAAGTTTTCCTGCATAGAATGCCTTCGGCCGGTCCCACATTTTACAAAGCCAAAATTTTGTAAATAAAATTCGATTCTAAAGCATTAAGAAAGGCCCAAATAAATTGAAATAAAGCCCAATTAATCCTGCTGTTTCAATTTAAAAATTAAACAAACCCCAAAAAAATTAAATTTCACCCAATTTTAAAGTTGGGATTTATTTAATTTTCTTAATTGGGTCATTTTTCACTAAGCCTTTATTCGTGCCACCTAATAGAGATAATCGTTGTTTTTTAAGCTACTCAATAAATATCTTACTGGTTATACCTAAAAAGGAACTCTAACGGAGCAAAAAAATCACAATATCACTTTGATACTGATTTATGAAGTGAAGACAAGGATGACCAGGAACTCCAAAATTTGTGAAAAGATTAAGATGTGCCTCAATTAGTTTATATGATCTCAAACTCAATAATATACTTTTAATTAATTGGTTTGTTTAAAATTTTTGGAGTTTTACTACAGTCCTTTTTCATATGATTTTACGAATTTGTTTTCCCAAGTTTGGCTTCACGGCCTATAACGTTAACTTGATTTCACTCTACTGCTGGTTTCTTGCTGTGTCATCAAGGTACACCATAGATAATAACGTTTTTGAGCTCTACTTTTCTACATTACTGATTGTGCTTAAAGGCTAAAGGGCACAAAGTTAGCTTAAAACTTAAGCTAAGTTTGTAAGTTTTGTAATTGCTGTAAATAACTTAATGGTGTACAAAACATCCGTTGACAGTAGTAACCATTGAACTGCAGCTTTATTGCTTTAAAATAATTAAATTATGAACAAGCCCAAGCATATTACGCTTTTTGCCTACAATCAAATCGCAAAGATTAGAACTAATTTTATTGCTGAAACGTTACAATTTTTCCAACAAACCAATAATACTTCTTTAAAGAAAAACGAAACATTTATTTTATTTAAAAAAAATTCATAATAATGAAGTGCTTTTATATCCAACAGACGAAAAAAATTTAAAACAGTAACCAAAAACAATAAAACAACCACTAGACTTAATAAATCAAGATAATTAAAAAATATAACTTTTTATTTGCTAAATAATGCCGACCAAAGAAATACTGTAATAAACATAAGTAAATTATGGAAAATGTTACATTAAAACATAACGAAAATACATTATTTTCTTTTTTTTTTTTTGCACCAGCTACACTTTTACAACAATTAAGTACTTTAAAAGTTTTTAAAAAATTGTGTATACAATTCTGTGTTCTTTGCTCTGCTATCGTCTATATATGTAGAAATTAAAATTCGTTTGTTTGTGTGTTTGCTTGTTTGTAACCTATAGACTTCTTAACTACCCGATAAAAACTTCGTTCAATAAAACTTTCATTTACATTTACTTATTTCAACAATATTACTGAAGAAAATGTTGTAAATATCAAAAAATATTTAATTGATACTACTACCTAGTAAAAACTTCGCTTACTTTTTCGAAAGTAAAAGCTTCTTTCACCCATTATTTAGTAGCTTTCTTCTAAAACAACTTATATAACGTCTGATTTTTCTACTACTATTTTTTGCATTTATTTTGGGACGTTCCTTGTAAAATTCATTGGTTCTATCATTAGAACTGTAAGTAGTATTTTTACTTTTTTCCTATTACTCAACATATTATTTTGTAGGCGAAGTTTTTACTTGGTACTTAACCGACTGACCTGATTATCCAACTCTGAACAAAGGCTAGAAATTTGTAAATTTTAAAGTAGGAGTGGCAGCTCTCATACAAAGATAATATAAATAACATTGTATTTTGAGAATGTTTACAGTTTAAGTTTCCCAATTTTAACCAAACGGTTTGGTTATAAATACAAAACAGCGAGGTGAACAAGAAAAATGTTCATGAAAATTCTCATACAGGGACAATATAAATGTATACAAATCTGGAGAATGCTACAAATTACTTCGTTATCAATACGTGAGATTTCATTAGGGGTAGCAAAGCGTAACGGGTTAAGCAAGTTTATTTATAAAAGGTACAAAATTATGACTTTTAATGGCACGTGTAGACGAGTCTTGATGTTAATATAATTTTAGATGGAGCAGTAGACACACATCAGTGGTAGGCCATGTGTTAAAGTGAATTATTATTTAGATTTTGTAAGCAAAAATGATTATGAGCTTCAAAGTTTAAGTGGGAAAGTAGTACATGAATTTAAATTTTAATGGAGATTTTAAAAAAAGCATACAATTTTTAAAAATTATTCTTTTATATTTCTAGTAAAATTGCTGTACGTATCTGCATTATCAAATTTGTATTGTTTTTATTTTTTGTGAATTTTTCTTCGAAAATACATATTTATATATGTACCAGTTAAGGCTAGTTTACACGATAATACAATGTATTACGACTTTGTAGAATCAAAATAATATGAAATTATCTCCGTCTTTAAAAGAAAACCAGAAAAGTCTGTTGTAAGTATATTCCATTTTTACACGGATGGTATAAGTAAAATCAAAAATAGAAACAAAAAAAGCAGATGGTTGCAGTTTTACAATTTTTACAAAAACAACATAAACTTTTCCTGAGTTGATTTGAGTGTTTTTTTTTTTTTTTTTGTAATTGTATAAAAATTACCTACCTACAATATATGCTGTTTAAATACACCTCTGGTGTGATGAGAATACGTATTCTCTCTTACTCAATCCATTTTGCTTTTTATGATAAGTTTTTTCTCATTCTACATCATTTTTTGCAATGTCGTAATTAGGGAGATCGATCGAATAGTATTAGACCGGTTTAAAACCGGTTATTTTAGTTTTGCCCAAGTCGTATATCTTAAAATCTCCATTATTCAAATATCGAACAAACCGGTTATTTTGGTAAAATAAACCAGTTATTTTTATAATGTGTAATTTATATACGTTTTCCTTAATTTTGTACCCGTAATTGAAGTATTTTTTCAATTGAATATTGGGCAAACTTACATTTTGTCAAAACAAAATGTAGCAATGTTAATACCATACATGGGCATACTGCATTACTTTTTTGCTGCATTACGCGTTTCAGTAATCAGTAAAAAGTACTGATTACTGAAAAAAAAAATCAGTATTCAGTAAATTTTACTGGTTATTGAAAACATAAATCAGTATGCAGTAAAAAGTACTGATTACTGAAAAAAAAATCAGTTTTCAGTAAAAAATACTGATTACTGAAAAAAAAATCAGTATTCAGTAAAAAGTACTGATTACTGAAAAAAAATCAGTATTCAGTAAAAAATACTGATTACTGAAAAAAAAAAATCAGTATTCAGTAAAAAGTACTGATTACTGAAAAAAAATCAGTATTCAGTAAATTTTACTGATTTGTGTAAAAAAATGCAGTAATCAGTAAATGATTGATAGTAGATACTGTCTGCCTTAAAAATAATACATACACATTTGGGGTATTCACAAGGTGTGCTATCATGTTAAATTGTCATAATGCTCTAACATTTTACAATGGTTTAAAAATATTGTTGTTGCTTTGTTAACAAAAAGTGTCATAAATTAATAGAACTTTGCTTGCTATGTTTATTGTGCTGTCGTAATTAATCAGAAGAGACCTGCGCTGAGCGGCTGAGACGAGCCGCATTAGTTTTTGAAGCCGTCGCCTTGATGGTATAGTTTTATCCGGCTAATATCCGAATTCAACCTGCGGCTAGCAATTTTTGCAACAAAACACTTGCGGCGTCAAATTATATCGGCTTAGGACTCTGATGTTTGGTAAGCAAACAAAATAAAATTTATTTGTGATTTGCGTCTAAAAAATGGAAAATAGTCAGATAAGATCTAATTTAATTTTTTAATTCATGGATTAGAATTAAAAAATATTTTGATATTAGGTAAATATTTATTTTTTATATTTGATTGAAATCAGCTGATTCAAATTTAAAATAGCACACTAAATTATGAGGGGTTGTTCACAACAGTCGTATTTTTTCATGTTATTATTTTAAGTCTTATGACTTTATGACACCTTGTGAATCCCCCAATTGTATGAATAGTGGCGTGTTTTCACTTTGAAAAAAAAAGTTTATTTTTTTTATTTTTTAAAATGTTTAAAAAAATTTATTTTTAAATTTAAAATATAAAAAAGAAAATATCTCGTCTACCAAAGCCGGATTCGAACCACCGATCCTAAAGGCCCAACCAGAATGTCAATAACGTGACTTAAGCAACTGAGCAAATACATATAAATCATATGTGTAAAACCATATTGAACTTAAAGAAACTTTATGTTAAGTTTTATAAAACTGTCATTTGCTGAAACAAAATATGGTTGAAGTCTACTGATTCATATAGACATGCTGAACCACCAACAAATTAAAACTTATTCAAAATAAATTTGGGAGAATATCTCAAATAACACATTTCTTAAATTCCTATAATTTTTTAAAACCAAAGTTTCTCAAAATTTTTACAGCTATGTTCACAACCATATTATATATGATGTCCTACACGTAACCACTAGTTTTCTAAAACAATGGTTTGCTTTTGCAAAATGTTTGGTTAGAGCAAACATTCATGGCTAATCTGAAATACGCGTCGAATAAGTGAACATTTACATGAAAACAAAAGCAAAACCAATTTGATAAAAATTGTTTTTGTTTATCATACAAAATTTACAGTTTTTAAAAGAGAAAGAAACGCGTTATACCTATCGCGTTAATTTGATTTCAGAAGTGTATAGATAACAACAACAATTTTCGCAAATTTTGTTTTGTTTTTGTTTTCATGTAGATGTTTACTTATTCGACGCGTATTTCAGAATAGGCACGATTATTTAACAGTTTCTTAATTACATTATAAAATTATTATCTCAGACATAAAGTTAAGTAAATAAATAGAAATTATTAAAAATAAAGCTTAAGTTTAATCAATTTCCTGGTCAAGCTTTTTTTGGATTTTATCGTCAAATATTTGTTAGGGGTGGACATGCCTTCAGTCATATCTATGTATTATGTTGGTTTCTTACCATCGAGAATTGTTTTGTTTTTATTCAATTTAACTTTTTAAAAACTAATTTGATTTTTGTATTATTATTTATTCGAATAAAAACCGGTTAACCGGCTATTTTTAAAATGCTTAACCGAAACCCGGTTTTTTTTAAATAGCAACTATTCGGAATATTCGAAAACCGGTTTTGGAAAAAAGTCGAAAAATCGATCTCCCTAGTCGTAATACATTGTATTACCGTGTAAACTACCCTTTAACGACATTTTACTTCAACTCTTTTTCTGAGCCTTTAACTAAAACATCAGAACTATTACAAATCTTTTACTAAAAGTCTTTTTCCCTTGTAAAATAGTTTTAAGACTTATTTTAGTATTTAACATTTGTACTATTTATATTTGACACACATAATTCTTTCGTTTGTCGTACACATATTTGCATTATTACTTTTACTAGATAAACAAAAACTCAAATGCAAACAAAAAGAAAAAATAAAAGAAATCAACAAAGAAAAGCTTTTAAAATACAATGGAAAATCTTAAACATTTATCCTTTTATGAGATTATTATCATAATGTATTTTATATTTTTAATAGAAATTTAGCAATGGGAGACTTTCTTCGTTTTTGTTCATTTTTTCCTGCACTTATTTCTCTGTCTTTTGTTTTATGATCAGTTTTTATATTTCCCTTTTTTTTTTTTTTGCTTAAAAACAAATGCCATCTTTTGAGTGCAAGAGAAAACAAAATAATAAATAAGAATCTTAAAATAGAAATCCTTTTAATACGAAAATACTTTTGTATATTCATTCAGATACTTAAAAATGCAGATTAAAATGGCCAAGGAACGTTTAAGTACAAAAGAAGAAAAAAAATCGTATACAGGGATTCTTAGTAGAAGAAATTTTTTACTCCAAAAATTGTTAAAAATTACTGCACTATTATTATACAAATAAATATTCTGAAAGTCTAGCCCTGATTTTAAAAAATGTTTTTTTTTTTTTGAAGTCATATTCTACTTAATTGATAAAAATTTAGTTTGAAGGATATGTATTTTTATAAAAAAAATAACTAAAGTAATAAATATATCTGCCTGCATTCCCATTTTTTTTAGCGAGGTTGGAGCATTTCTTTGCAGAAAGCGCAATTTTTTCGCGATCCATTTTCTGTTTTTTTTTTGTATGAATTATAATTACGCAAATCAAAATTTATGAATTTTACTTTATAGAATTTTCTATTTTCTACACCCTTTTACTAAAAAATATACAAAAACACTCGAAACCAGAAAGGCATTCACAATCTTAAAAACTGAGTCTTTTGACCTGTAACTTCAAAATGGCTGTATGAATGAATGTTTGTATGTTTGTATGTGTGTACTCTACTCCGGACTGCTTGCACTAATGCACAACATATATTTTTATTTTATACGATATCAAGAAACCAGCCTTATCGATTTTTCTATTTTTGCTCAATGTTCACACAGTATTACTCTGAGATGATATTCGCTGATGCAAAAACTTATTCCAACTTGTCGGTGTTTCAAAGTGGTCCCAATGGCAAATTTAGTGCGAAAAAAGTCATAACTCTTTTTTAAGTACCTATAAGCATAACAATTTGTACTAACAAATGACTTGGCATGGCACGATAACCTGCTAGAAACGGGCGGAATCGATTGAGTGGGTGTTGCACTTTCCATATAATATAACCAGACTAATATCCGTAAAATCATTCTATATTCGTGTTGATTCGTGTTTTTTTATAATGAAAATATTTTAATATTTCAGCATTACGTGTCTTATATAAAAAAAATCTGTCTTTCGTTGCATGAAATTGTTCCTTTTTTCGCACCATGAAGTTCTTGCGTAATAAGTGCAAAATGCTTTAGTAAAGTGCAAAGCAACTTGTTATATATTATATATATATTGTATATACATTATATATATGTTTATATTCCTAACCTAAAATTTGTTCACCCTTTATTATAATGGAGAATTAAAAAAAAAAAGGTTTCCTAAACTTTGATGCGCTTTATACTTCTCCGATTTTCGAAAATACTCATTTTTTAATTGAGTTGGAAAAAAAATAAGCCAAGACCAATAGCCGTATTCTGTAATTCGCTACTCAGAAAAAAATCTCCAAAAATTTTCCCCAATTACAGCATTAATCAAAAAAAATTAGTTTAATTAAAAGTTTAATCAATGGGATTAAACCGTAATTAAGTTTAATCAAGGGAATTAAACGTTTAATTGATAATATTAGTTTGTTTACTGGTGCAAATTTAATTAATTTTTTAATTAATATCACAATTTTTTAATTAAAATCAATTATTATTTTTCTCTGTTGAAAGCTAAATTTCTATCACTAACGTGCATTGTTAAATTTGGCAATGCCATAAAAATTTAATTCGCCGCAATTTTAGCTTTTAGTTTCATCGCTAAAATTTTTAAATTTTGTATTCTCTATAATATTTTAGCGATCGAGATTTAGCTTTAGCTAAGCGAATTTCAAAATACGGCTGGTGTTATCTTATTTAATTTAGGATTAGTTTAAAATTCCTGAAAAGCATCCAATATTCTTGATAATAGAACCCCTAATAGAAAGAAATCTTATGAAAAATTCATAAAGTAAAAAACATTGAAAAGGACAGCTAGTCGTAAGAACAGAATTTTTTTCTCGAGGTTTTTTTTGCAGCATTTAAGTATAATTTGCATTTTGCATATTCTGTATAGATTTTCTTGTTTTTAAAATTCAAAGAAAAAATTGTGTCGTTTTATAGTGTGTGGTTTTGGTATTTGTCTATTTTATTGTACCAGAATTTCTATTGTATTTAATGCAGCTATGCGACCGCTAAGAGGCTGTTTCTTTTATTTATTTTAGAAATTCTTTCTTGTTGCTTTTGTTTTAATAAACATATATGGGGGATTCATAAGGTGTGCTATCTAGTCATATCGTCATAATGTCCTAAATAATATTTGACAATTATTTAAAAAAAATATTGTTCTGTTTCAAACAAAATAAAAATTTTTATGCTGTGTTCATTGATTCGTCATAACTATACAGTAGAAATCTTAATACAAAGCGGTTGCCCACAGCAGTCATATATATTTCTTGTAATTATTTTAAGACATATGACTTTACAACTTTATGACAACCTTGTGAATACCCCAATTGTTTTTAGTGTCTCATCTTTTTAGCTTTGCGGTCTTTTTTAGGAAGAGAATTTTGGAAATTTTGTTTTAAATGCTAGTTAAACTAGCGAGCTTTGCACTCGTCATCAGAAAACAGGCCGAAAACTTCGTTTGACGATGCAACTGATTGTATTTTTCAGTAAATTAATATAATATATATATGCAGCGCATATTATGCACATATCATTAGAAAAGTAATTATGACTAGTTAAATAAATAAGACATTTCATCGTTTAAACGCTACCATTTTATTAATAATGGGGTCATTAAGGTTCCATCGGCCCAAAAAAGGCACTAACTAAAAACTCACTTTAAATGCGACAATTTTGCTAATGCAGACTTTTTTTGAAACAAGAAGGTTTCCATCAGTAAACACATTATTGTGAAACAATACTGGATGAATTTCTAGTTTTTTTAGCACATTAGATTAATGCTTGAAATACATGAGAATTCAGGCCGAAATCCTTGTGCAACAAAAGTTGCACGTGATAAGCAATTTCTATATTTGAGTACTGCTCAAAGTATTGTTTTGCAAAAGCTGCTGCCATATATTGCCCACTAGTTTGCAATATGCGTAAAGAAAAATCTATTTATAGTAAATCGAAACTGTTTCAAGCCGACCACTCTTTTTCTTATTTATCTTCTTCTTCTATCTAATGTATATATAAAAATTAAAAATGTTTTTATGTTTGTTTGTTTGTTGGCTTATAGACTCTTAAACTACTAAACCGATTTTCCTGAAATTCTTACAATATCATCACGTGAGCCCTAAAAATAAAAAAGGGCTACCTTTTTTTCGAGCAGTACCCCTCATATAAAGAAATATTAATAAAAGCCGCTGCACGCATTTTGTTGAACTTTTGGTAGTAGGATCTTCTGAGCACTAAAATTGAAATAAATTAGCAGCGGGGGAAGTGGTAGCCCCCATAGGACGCTAATGTTTAATATCGCATATCTTAAGAGCTGTTATAGTGAGAATGTTCAAACTTTGCAGAAGTCACTCTTATAGTATACTACACTTTTGAAAGTAAAAATAAAGCGGGAAGGCGCAGGGGGGGAAATCTCTTAACTGAAAAACTATTAAAGGGTTTTCAAATGTGGTTAATTTAGTGTAACAAAGCCCACCGGGTTAAGCTAGTAATACATAAATTTTAGAAACAATTTTAACTGCGTGCAAACGTAACGTAACAAAAAGAATACTTTTATGTACAAATGCCCATATACAAATATGTATATCTTTTGGCTTTCTAAATTTCAACACTTTTCGTTGAGTGTGAACCTAAAAAACATGCTTATAACCTGAAAAGAAGAATTGCAATTCATTTCATTACCCAACATACTAATCCTACTACTAGAATAGACAAATAAAGCAATAATCGCACAGGACAACAAAAGGAAAACTAAGAAACATTTTCTTTCTTACTCTATCTATTCATACATATAAATCTGCGGTAGCAATATAGAATATCTTAAGAAAAGGCAAACGCAAGTATTTTCCTTCTTCTCCAAATACATTACAAAAAAAGGGAAAATCTGTTAACGTTCTATAAACCTTGTCGGTCTGCTGCCTTAATATACCGTAAACAAAAAAACTTAAGTCATTGCAGAAAGAAAAATATTCATTAGGCGCTTTGGAAAATATTCCTTTAGTAACGTATTTTTTCTGTCAGTTCACTTTTTTCACTGAACTAAGTTACTTCTTAAACTCCTTTTCTTTAAAAACCTTTTTTTTATGAAGTCTATTTTAAGTAAAAAAAAAAACAATTCCTTTTTTATTTCTCAATGTTCGCATTATGTATTTCTCTTTCTTTGTGCCTTTTAAACCGTTCACTTGACTTAATATTTTTTAATGGAACTCACAGACTTTATGAATGAGGTTAAATCAATTATAGGTACAATTATTTACTTAACAAAATCTTTTTTATTATTTTAACTTAAAAACTGAAATTACACAAAAAAGGATTATGAAATAAAAAAAGAAAAGATTTAAATCCTCTTTACTTGTTAGAATATAATAAAAGAAAACGCTTAAAACTTGAAGAGTTATGTGATAATGAATTAATCGCAGACGTTCTCTTTTTGATTGTAAAAACAGAAAATGTTTGTTTATTGAGTTAAATTAGAAGGATTGTCAGGCTTAAAAATGTAAAAAAGGCCTTCAGAAAAGAGAGGTGAAATTAGAAATTATTTTTGTAACGATATAATTGTTTTTTAAAATCACAAAACTCTATCCCGCTTTCACATTTTAAATAATAAAAAACAATAATTACAGTAAAAAAGTAACTTTATATTCTAAAGTTCTTGGAAACTAAAATCAAAAATGGTCACCTGGTATGAAATAGAAATAAATCTATTGCAAAGTCGCGGCGTATGACGAATTTCCGGCCGACGCCATGATTTTGTGTATTTTCATAAACAAAAATATATATTATTTTTGGCGACGAATATTCGAGGCCAAAATTCGTCGTTCGTCCCAGTTGTGTTCCTAGCATAAAGAGTCCTTTTTTTGTTTTTCCGCGCTTAAAATTGTTAAACGTCATTTATGCTAATGCCAGGGTGCTTATATGTTTTTTAAATTTGTATCCCAATTTTATATCTGCAATTCCAAAATTTGCCAAACAGCTGATTTTATTATTCCCAAAACCGCTACTTAAAAGAATTCTTTTAAGATTTTAGTGAATTGAATTTTGCATTACATTTGTACATACCATAAAGGCTCAGTTAGCCGGGAGTAACAGTAACGTGTCCAATCAGCTGATTCATTTTGTTGTATGTAAAACAATTAGAACGATTATAGTTAGCAGTAAGATGTTACGTCTCAATCTGTAAGAAATATATTCGTTTTACTTTTTTACGGTAAGGCTACTGTTACTGTTACTCCCGGCTAACTGAGCCTTAAGCCCTTTATAACTTTTACCAACTGAACTATCCAGCTGATCAAAAATATCTAAAAAATCGTAACATGTATGCAATAACGAGTGGCAACAGAATTGCCAGTCCGAAAATCAATTCGTTTACAAAAATAATCAAGCCAATGCAGAGCGAGACAGCTACGCGTATTGCCCCTCAACCATAAAAACTTTAAGTGCTCATATAAATATGTTTTTATTTTTTTTGGAAGCAAACTATGGGCATGTTATTGTATTTTTAAAAGCAGATATATATATTTGATAAATTTAAACCTTGTGACTTCTCTATCCTAAAACCAGAATATTATTTTGCAGTTAAGACTTAGATTAATTTTTGTTTTATCTATTTTCAAATTTAAAAACTCCTCAACTTTTCTAAATAAAATTTTCATACCCTTTTGAAAACTAATATCAATTCCAAATTTTTCTTTCTAATTTCTTCCTTACAATAAATAAAAACGTGTTCTCAAAATAAATTTCGATAATCAGCAAATTTCTCAAGATTGTGTTCTTTATATCAGTGAAAACATTTTTGGAATTAAATTTTTTTTTGCTCTTCTGTTAAACTAACTTTACTAATTGAAATCCTTTCGAACGAAATCTATAATTAGTGCAAGAAAAGAAATAAAAGGAAAAGTAAATTAAATGGTTGTTTTTTGTGTTCGATATTCCTTTTTATTGTTCAGCATTTTTTCGTTTTTCCCAAGTTTTACTTTTAACTGTGCTTATAATTGTTATAATCAGCGAAAAAATAAAAAAAAATTCCTTCAACAAAAGAAAAATTAATTACAACATTTCAGTTAAGAAACACATGTGCCAACGTGAGCTTTAAAATGTAAGAAAAATATGTATCAATCGAAGCAAAAATAATAAAAAAAAATACGAGTAAAAGTGCTATATTGGGCTATGACGAATCTTATATACCCTTCACCAAAGTATCATTAACCTGAGTTATAAATTTTCGACTCAGGAAGGTCTCTATTTCCTAAAAATGGAAACGCTTATTCAAGCAAAAATTTAACTTTGGATGACTGAAGATGAAACTATAACATGTAACCCTACCGTCGATCCAGGCTTGACGCTGAAATATACGCATGTTCCAGCTTGAGAAATGTATTATGTTATTTTAACTTATAAATTAATCTTGAACTCAGTCCTGCCTAATAGGTTTTTAAATCTAAAAACAAAATAACACTAAAAAATGAGATAATTGCAGCAACTTTTAGTTTTATTTAAAAATAGTCATTAAATAAACTGGAAAAAAGTTAAACGGTAAAATATTTTGGCTTTTGCATTAGTTACCATAAAGGTATTTTCTGTGTAGGAAAAGGCTTGAAAAAAGTGTTCCGCATAAAGCATACAAGTGTTTCACATAAAGCTCGACTTATAACACTAGAGCATCGTGCTCTGTTGAATATAATCTGTAAAATGGATTTAAATGTCGTCGCGAACAGAATACCAAAATATCAATAAAAAATTGCAGATGTCATTCATTTTGGCGGGGCTTAACATTCCTATAGAAACGATTCATGTTGAGGCTTCCTTGCAATTATGTTCCTATTAAACATCTACAATTGTTACTGTAAGTACCCCAGAGGGAAGCGAACTGACACCATAGTAGTCCCGTGATATTTCTTTGTTGGTAGAAACCAGTTTTAGTTCTAACACTTAATATAAATAAGACCTATCACTTCATCACTTCCACATGGTGTTGTCATTGGAGCGGGTCAATTGACACCATTTTACTAGTCACACATCTATTCTCAATCAACGTGTTTAGTGTTAGTTAATATTTACATTGGAGTATTATTCAATACCATGTAGTATTATTTCAGTAAAACAAGTCCTAGAACTAAATCTTAAAACCAAATTTTAGAAAGTCACAAAAAATGTGTCACACCACTGGTGACGACTGTACTGTAATTCCTTACTTTTCTACCTTTTTGTTCTTCATGTACCAATTAAATGAAAGGTTCTTCTTTTTCTATTTTCACAAATTCCAGGACCAGTCGGTTGGAACAATTGACACAAATTTCCCGCAGGGAAACTGAAAGCGAATTTAATCTCCGTCTAGGTTCTTAGCGACGTCAGTCATACAAATAAATTGGCTAAAATAAAAAAAAATATCTCAGTACCCATTGCACGGAAAACATTCCGCTTAGAATATGGATCTCTATATTTTTAATTTTGACGGTTATCTTAAACGAGCTGTTCAACATTCCAGGATAACAAAAAAAAAAAAAAAAAAAAATCAAAAAAAAAAATAAAACAGATGTCGTGCATCTCTCGACTGAAAAAAGGAGAGTTCGAAGAGAGTGGCAATTGCACAAAACCCCTCAACTTAAGAATTTATTAGTGTCTGCAATCCCAGAAAACGGCTTCCCTGAAAAAATATTTTAAGGAACCTTATGCAACTCCACAATCAGACTACTTATTATGGCGTGTAGCTAGAATTCTCAATAGACCAGTTATCTCTTAGCCACCCGAAGAAAGAAACTTGAATAGAAGTTGGGCAAGAAATGATGTTGGAAAAGAAAATCTATTTGTTAATCATTTGAAAAACGTATTTACCCCAAATGTATCTCGGGATATAGCAGTCACCGCGGTAATGTAAGATCAGCTTTTCCCCTAAGATTCGAGATAAGCAACAAAGACACGACTATTTGTGAGTTAAATACCAAGAAGGCACCTTGTATTGATAAGATCAATAACAAATTGATTTTGGATGTACCTCGCATATCAAAGAAAGTTATTATTTTTATTTTTAAGGCTATTTTACGCCTTCTAGTGTCAATGTTAACACCGATTTTAAATGAAAATAGTTGTATTCCCAACCATCAATTCGGATTTTGAAGAAAACACAGCACAATTGAACAAGGTCATAGAATAGTAAGTAATACTCTCATAAAAAAAGGCTTTGAAGAAAAATATGACTCAGTACTCTGCATCGAAACATCTCAAGCTTTTGATAACACGCAAAGAAAAAATATGGTTGTGGTAAACATATTTTAAGAGCAACATATTATGGTAAGATTCATGATTATAGTCATTGGATCATATTATGACTAAATATATCCGTAATATTACATCATAATATTTTTCCCTTAATCATATTCTTATCGGGTTAATCATAATAAGTTAAAAATTAATTATATTATTGTCATGTTAATCATAACAAATTTAGAAGTAATCATATTATGATACAGTGGTGCTGTCACAACAATAAAAAAATTTTATATTTTTGCATTGATTTCTTATTTTGTGGCTCTTTACAATTTTTTTTATGGCTATTAAATTTCTTTATTTTTTATAATTGTTTTTTTTTTATTGTTGAAGCACTCACTAGCAAATAATTCGATAGGCATATTAAAAACAAATGACACAACTCTGATTGAAAATTATTTTATGAATGTAGATAACAAAATATTATTAGAGTAAAGATATTTTGATTACATCTTAAACATACTCTGATAAATGTATAGAAAGTTATCACGTTATGACTATTAAATATCATGAAATGGTTGTAAGTTATATAATAGCTGCGTTCGTTTACCCAAAAATTTGTACAAATTTGTACTGGATTTTACTGAAATGCGTTCGCGTACACATAAATTTGTAAAATTTTCATATTACTCACCTACTGGATTTTACTGGAAAAGTAAACGAACGCACATAATATGTTTTCAAACATATCATTATTTAGTTGTATTTATTTAGTCAACAATAATCAAATTTATATTTGCGATAAACATTTTTATGCTTACAGTTACTATTTATAATATTGCTGATATTAAATAGAAATAACAACTATTTGTGTACGACAAGAACATATTGTTACCATAAACATAGAGTATTTGCCGTAACAATGTCCAACCATATTTTTTCTCTGCGTGAACGTCTGGAATGAAGGCTTATCACATAAATTGAAGTTAAGCTTACCACAAAACACACATACAAACACACACACGCAGCTAGAAAGCTACTAAGTCGGTCGCAAATGTACTGTTCTCAAAATAACGATACTTTCTTTACATATAAGTTTTATATTTGGAACTATTCAGACGCAGCTATACCAGATCATACTAGTCTTTAAAAGCGATTAAAACAAACATTCAAAACTTTCTCTTGCTCCATTAGATGAGTTAAAAATATAATTGTTATTTAATACCAGGAAAACAAACTTTTAATCTTTAATATTAATTATTATAATTTTCCAAAATGTGCTCCAAATTAAAACTCCCTCTTAAAATATGCCTGTTTAAATGTCAAATCTTAATACCGTAAAACAATTTTACATTATTTCTTCTGTGCTTTTAACGATTATGGCTAAAAGAAAACTGTGTAATAAATCTTAACTTACAACGTATACGTAATGTCACCGGATTACTTGTTCCTTTGCCTTCAGAATTTACAGCCAGACAAGTGTAATCGCCAGCAGATGCACGTGAAACACTTTGTAATACAAGTGATTGATCCGAGAGTATGATACCAGCTGATATATTGTGATGTAATTCTTTGCCCTTTAAATACACAAGAAGATACAAAATGTTAAGAAAAAACCGTATAAATAAGAAAAGCAAAAATAATAATTATTATTAAACTAAGAAATCATCAGTGTAAAA
Organism: Pollenia griseotomentosa; assembly: GCA_963931875.1. Lineage (NCBI taxonomy): Eukaryota > Metazoa > Arthropoda > Insecta > Diptera > Polleniidae > Pollenia > Pollenia griseotomentosa. Next base: position 50,638,211 of record OZ007560.1, on the reverse strand, counting down.
TTTGAAATGTGATAGATTATAGCAAATTTTTTTTTTTAATACAAATCCCCTGGAAATTGTTACAATAAACATCATGTAATATAATGTAATAAAATGAAAATTGAAAATGTTTGCAAGAGGATATAGAATAAAAACAAATACTAAAAAGAAAGCAATGGGGATCAACCCAAATAAAATGTTGAAACTTTGACATGAAAAACAAGTGAAATGTAAAAAGAAATTGCACCGTAGAAATACTGATTTCTGTATATGTTGACGAATATGATGATGACCTTGTTGACACTACCAGACTACAATGTGTCAACGTCAAGTAATTGTTTTTCATTTTGTTTTCCTTCAATGGATCGTTGCAATACAAAAAAAAAATCCGAATTTTCCTTTATAGTCGTATTTATGGAAAAATATATTGTAACATGTGTCTGCTGAAAGCAGGTTTGTCTGCACGAAAAGAAAACTTAAGTGTAAAATTGATACTAGTATAAAATATGTATGTATTAAAGAATATGTATACATTTCAAAAATATACATAGAAAATAATAAAAAAATAATAATTTTTTTCATCATACAAGCAACAATGTCTATTTGTCCTTGTCAGGATTTATCTAGGGAAAAAATAATAATAATAAACAAAATCTTAAGGATTTTTTCCTAATAAATACAAGCTATATGTATAATATATTTATTTACACACACCTTTACACACTCCTAAATGAATACACATTCATAGTGAAAAGTTTGTCCCACTTTCATAAACCTCAGACTAAACACAAAAAAGTACCCAGTAAACAATTTTTGGGGACATATCTGATGTCAGACAAAGTTTAAAGCTTTATAAGAAAGTCAAGCGATATGTCTAAGTTGTCTTAAGATATTTGGTGGAATTTTAAATCATTTTGGTTTTGGTAAACAGTTTCTGTACATGTTCTGATGTTTTAGAAGGCCATTTTAAGACAAGTTTGCACATTTTCATGCTGAATTATTAAAATTAATAACCAAATAATATCTCAACCCAACTTGCATTTTCAGTCGTCTAGGAATCTACTAGGAATCTCATAAATAGTTTTTTTTTATCATTGACGAGCTCATTTTTTAATTTTAGACGATTCCTCGCACTGGAGAAACTGTTACACGTGCTGATTCGTATAAGAGATTCTTCCATAACACATCCATCCATTCAGAGAATATTTTATGATTTATGTAGAGATTATCTAATGAGTCTTTCAAAAAGCATGCCAAGAGTCGTATGGGACTCATGTAGGGATTATTTTACAACTCGTAAAATGCTCAGCCGTATAACTGAGCTACCTCAATAAGGGCATCAAGCGCCTTTATCATGTCACAACTTCTAATTTTCATACAATTACTATATTTATACCAACCGTAAGGTCAGGAAATCAACACTATCCTGTCGGAAAATTCTTTTTTACAGATCCTTACGTCGGTTTTTTTTTTAAATTGTATTGACAATAGAATTTTCATATTTTAAAAATACAGTCCATACTCCACGAAACGTATCGGCGTTTCGTCCGAAATAATATCTCAACCCAGCTTGCATGATCACTATAGGACTTAATCGACGTTTTACCAAAATCGACGTTTAAGGTTGAAATGCCATATAGAGATAAAGCTAACTTAAATTAAGCTTAAAGCAATTCAAATTACTACTTGTCTACTTGTTTGCTAATCGTAATAAAAATTCCTTCAGAATAAGATGAGAAAGTATTGAAGGCTGTCCCGTTTTTTTTTTGGGTAAGGAACCAGGGGATGACCCCTACTAATGCATTGTATTGCTTTTGAACTAGATTATGCGAAGGAGGATACCTCTTCGTTTAAACATTGAAATGCGAAATCAACAATTTGTGTTGACTATCGGCATGAATTCTATAAATTGTCGAAAAAATATTTACGGGGTACGGCAGCGTATATGTAACAGTTAATACATTTATGTATCTGTATTATTTAAAGATTTTCCCACTCACACTTATTTTCTCTCTCATATATAAATACAACGCAAATTATACTAAAGACATTCGAGTTAAATAACGGATTACCACATCACATTGAAAAACATGCTGACAGTTAAACAGACGGACGTCTACATATCTAAAAACAAACAGACCCATAGACAAGATAGAAAATTGCATTTATTTCTTCTGTTGCTAAAACAAAAACGAAAAGTAATACTTGATGAATAAAAAGAAAGATAGATAAATGGAAGCTTACAAGAGCAAGCGATGGAAGAAAATAGCATTCCGAGGTATTTGTAAATAACATATAAAAAAAGAGAATTTAAGTCCTTTAAATGCCAGTGGATTATAAATGTGTCAGAGACAAGGAATTTTTTTTAATAGATTTTCAGAATTTCTTTGTAGCTATTATGAAAAATTAATTAAATTATTTGTATTATGAAAAATAAATTAAATTATTTGTGCTTTGTCCTTTTAGGTCACCCGCTACCAAATCTATGTCCGCGACCGATTTCCAGGGGGTCCACGATGGAGAATTAACTTGAAATATAAATTCAGTAGAAGCAAAACACTTTTTAAACTTACAAAAAAAAACGAACCGTTTTATAACCAAAAAGTTAACATAAAACCAAGATATTTTAACACCGGGTAGATGTGAAAACTACGTTTCGATTTTTTTCCAAAAAGTAAAAAAATAAAAATTTTAAGTTAACACATTCTTGTTAATCAAGTGCGCAAACTAAACCATAAACAGTCACAACTCTATTAAAATCTAAACAACTCGTGTTGTGTATTTTATTCATCGTCCAGACTTGCAATTTTTATTGCAGCAATTCTTGAGTTTATTGTTGAGAGGGGGGGGTGAGAATATTGGAAAGGGTTTCTCAGTTTATGTACTCTGCAATTTTGTTTATTTTTTTTTTTTTTTTTTTTTTGTAATTTTCACAATTTCTAACTGAAAGTTGGCTAAAAATGAGAACAGGAAAGACAAGATGAAAATACAAAAATTGCAAAACTAGAAATTCATATTCTGGACATTAAAGGCCCAACTATAATTTTCTTAAGTTGGCTTAAGCAGTTGTGCGAATACATGTGATTCATATGTGTTGAACCATATTTCACTTAAGAAAACTTTTTGGTTAATTTTATGAAACTGGCATTTCCTTAAGCAAAGTGCGAAACAGATCGCACTGTCCATACGGGATAAAAAATTTTTGATTTTATTTTTGTTTTTTATAATGCTTTTGAGAGGCTTTTTGTTCATTTTTGACAGTAGCTTAAGCCAGCTTATGCATATTGTAGTTGGGCCTTAATGCAATATCAAAGCAAAATATTCAAAAATTGCAGCAACAAAAATTGCAAGTGTGGGCGATGATAATACCGTGTTCAGATATGCACCTAAATTGAGTTTTGCCCAATAAATGCCATTATTGAGCTCAATTATCCATATAAAATTTCAATTTTGTTATTGTTCAATTAATACGAAATTGTTAAATTATTGATTTAAATCAAAATGCAACACTGTCACAAGTGTACTTGTAAGAAAAACACAACTCACTAAGCAAAGTGTTTTGAAATTTGGCAACTGAAATGTCAACAAAGCAAAGGTCCATCCATAATGTTTGCGCAAAAATCAGATGCTTCTTTTGTTTATTCTTTAAAGATGTCAAAAACTTTTTTTACATTTTGCTTGAGTTAATTGCTAATTGAGTTAGCCAAATTGCGTGCGTGCGAGCAGAAAGATAATTTTGTCAATAAATCGATTACACAAGTCAACAAATTAAAAAAAGTTAAATGGTGCCGAGAAGCCGTTAGTGGTTCTGAATTAGGGTATTCATTCGGTTAACCGATTAATTACTACCCGATTAACTGATCGGTTAATTTAAAATTGGCAATTTTCGATTAACGATTAAACCGGTTAATTTCAGTCGATTAACCGATGTAACAAATTTTTTTTAGTTTTTTGTAGTATTATAACATATTATTTAATGTTTTTAATTGTTTGTTTCGTGTCGAGCAATACATTTTTAAAATACAGTACTAAAACAGAAACTATGGGTTCGGAAATACATTTTTTTAGATTGTTCGGTGCTGAGCTTTGCCAGGATGAGTCAGATGATACCTTACAATAGAAGAAACTCTCGATTGTAACTATCTTAAACAAAATTAGCCGAAATAAAGGCATAATGGAAAATGTGATATGTTGAGAGAAATCCTGGAAAAGGACTGCGAAATTAGATAATCTGTATCATGATACAAAGAAACCAAGATAACGCATTCAGCTTTTAAAAATGAAATGTTTCTGCGCATCTACGTCACATCAGCGTATAAGTACAGCTTAAATATAGCAACACAAGCAAACAAACATGTGTATAATATGCTAAAGTGACGTCATATTAAACAGTTGAGTTTTGTAAACATGTGCAATGCGAAATCTTGTTTTTATTATTCTTGAATCTGTATTATTGGTTGCTTTCGATTTCTCCAACATCTTCGATAATTGAAAGAATTTTTTCTGAGTCAAGCTTTATCAAAACTAAAGAGAAGAATCATAAATCCTAAACATTTAAACCAAATTAATTATCCAAAAGATTATTTTATAAGATCTTAAACTATTGAAATAATTAATAAAAAAACCTCAGTTAATTTTTTAATAAAAACATAAAAATATTATGTTATAATTATAAAACATGTTTTTCATATTTATGAATTACTTTTTTGTTTGCTCGTTTTAGTTCAAGAATTGTTTTGTTCGTTATATTATGTTTTTTTTACTAATAGACTCCAATAATATATAATTTTTGCATTTTTATTAATTGAAATTAATTAATTTATAACAAAACTTTATTAATCGGTTAACCGATCAATAACAAAATTAACCGATTAAACCAAAACCTTGGTTAATTAATCGAGCGATTAGCCGATTAAAGCGAAAGCCCGATTAAATGAGTACCCTATTCTGTAACATGCCTAAACTGGTAATACTAAAAATATGAAAAAAATGTTCCTACGTGTAGTTTTAGATATAATGTAAATTTTAAATAGTAGTTGTCCAACGTACTTTTTTGGCCCGGCTTGAAATAAATTCATTTTAATAACATGTCGTCGGCGCGAAGAAGTTGTCTCAATGATTCAAACGTGTTTTGTAACATTTGTAATGACTACACCGTTAAAAAGTTTAGAAAACCCATAACTGATTTTACAAAAAGTGCTTATTTTTCTTATTTTAATTTGGAAATTGAGCATTAAAATAAGCCGTCTACACATAAAACATTCAAACAAGAAAAATTTAATGATATGGTTAGAGATCCTGAATAGCCTAAAGAATCTGCAGATGTATTGGCTTCTAGACTAAAAGAAGGAAACTTGTTGGCTTCACATACAAAAGTGACATACTATCGCAAACGAGAGCAAGACTTCCCAGCGAGAAAACTCATAAAACCTTCTTACTTCAGGCCTTTTTAAAGGCCTGCTTAAAAGATTTTTTGATTCAATTACTATTCTTATCTAACTACTAAAGAAGGCCTCGACTCTTGTATAAAAGATAAGATACACCTTCCACACTCGCTTCTATGAGAAGGGAGTAGAGAAGGAGTAACATTTTTTGTATTGTTTTTTTTTTGCACAAACAAAAGAAAAATCAATTTTTTTTGGTCCCGTTACCCTTTTTATGTACCTGCTGAAGAAGCGAAATCGGAAGGCCTTCTCCGCAATGACAACGTGTGTGTAAAAAAGATATGAGTATGGAATGGAGCAAGAAGGCCTTGTACATCCAAAGGAAGGGGTATAGAGGCCTTCCTTCTTTTGCCCGCTGAGTAACTACAATTTTTTTCATTCGGAAGATGATATTGCATTGTGTTCTGATGTGCAAGGTCTTATTTTGGCAATAGGTCTTTCCGAATACCAGCCAAATGAATGGCGCCTCTTTATATATAGCTGCAAACGAAGTCTGAAGGGCATACTTTTACAAAATGGCAATACATATGGTTCAGTTCCAATTGCCTATTCTACAAGACTAAAAGACGAATACCTAAATATAGCACTTGTGCTAGACAAAATCAAATATGTCGAGCACCAATGGATTATTTGTGTTGATCTTAAGATGACTAGTTTCTTATTATGACAGCAAAGTGGATTCACCAAATATCCATGTTTATATTGTCTGTGGGACAGCCGGGCCAATCACCTACACTGGGAAAAACGAAATTGGCCAGTACCTGAGGCGTTGGCGGTTAGATGTTGGAAATCATAAATCCACTTTTAGTTCCAAAAGAAAAAATTATATTGTCTCCCTTGCACATTAAACTAGGTCTTGTGAAGCAGTTTGTCAAAGCCCTGGATAAAAATGGCCAGTGTATCTTTTATATAACAACACAATTTCCAGGAACAAGCTTGGAGAAGATAGAAGCGGGAGCTTTTGATGGCCCACAAATAAAAATATTAATTAATGAATTCAGTTTACTAAATTCAATGAACCGTCTGATTGGACTTCTTTTGTTAAAGTTGTTAAAAACTTTCTTGGAAATTACAAATCATGTTAACGACATGCTAGATAACTTTAGAAACTTGGGATGCAACATGTCTATCAAATTGCACTACCTTCATAGCCATCTCGACCGAGTCCCAGATAATCTTGGATCTTGTAGCGATGAGCAAAGGGAGCGGTTACATCAGGATCTGAAAACTATGGAAGAGAGGTACCAAGGCCAATGGGATCGGCATATGATGGCTGACTACTGTTGGGGAATGCAACGAGACCTTCCCACTGTACATCATTAACGAAAGTCACGAAAAAGAAAGTTTTTATGTAATATTCAAGGCCTCTGGTAAATAATTAAGTATTTTTTAAGGAAATTAAAGAATATAGTTAAAAAATTAAGCTAAAATTTTCCTGAAAAGCCTATTGAGTTACCTAAAAAATTAAGCGAAAATTAAGGGTTAATATGTTTGTTGTATGCATTAAGCTTCAGTTATTAGACTTACACAAAGGAATGATATGTAAAAAATTCTAGCAGCAAGTAAAAATATCATTTTAAAGCCTTAAAGAAACATGTAATGCAACAACTTGCCTACAGTACAAAACTTTTCAAGGTTCTAGATATTATTTCTATTAATTTCTGTATTTACAATTTTACTTGAACAAAATGTTTAAATACATTTACACTTTTTACTCGACCTTTTACGTTTTTTCAAGTTTGTACAAGGATATGCATGTAAGTTTTAGGTTTATTTTCTTTCTATTTTGTGCTAGTTTCTCGTAAGTGTTAAGTGCAACTAAAGTAAGATAAACTGTCAACTAACGTTTTGTTTAGTATTTTCTAAAGCATTTTCCTGTTGGGTTTTTTTCCTATTTTATTGTGTTTTCTTTAGCTTTTTTTATTGTTCATTACTGTCTCACATTGTTACTGTGATATATCGATGCATTGGTAACCCTGCTCTTAACATCAATCTTTTAAGGATTCTTTACTTTAGCTTTTATGTCGTAAAGTAATTTGTAAATAGTTGTTTTTTTTACTTTGTTACTCCTGCTATTTTCTTTAAGTTTCCAAATACAACAACTAAAAGAACTACAAAAAAAAAGAAATACTAGAACATTTCTTAATTGCAGACGTGCAATTTGGCTAAATGAAAAAAGTGCAAAAAATAACTAAAACATATAACAAGGAATTAGTAAAAGTTGTTGTTTTTTCCTGTTTGAGTCTTCTTGAAATATGTACACATGTAGGAATATACTCCCCTGAGCACAATAAGGAAAATTGTTTTCCTTCCCACACGGTTGGTAACTTAAACCTATTACAAATTAATTAAGTTAACAACAAGAACAAAACAGGAAACAACATAACAATTTCAATGGCAGCAAAGAAGCTATAAGAAAATTAAAAGAAAAAATTAAATAAATAAAATTTAATGTTAAAAAATAAAAAATTATTTAATGATCCTTAAGATGTGAGAATGTTTCAGTTTCTTTGTTTTTCTTAAACTTTTTATTTGTATTTTTTTTTCAAATTGGGTTGATATAATAAATACTTACATTATGAAACCATGACATTTTATAGGGTTTGGGATTCGATTGTATAACGCACTCAAAGTAAACATCATCACCCTCCTTTATATCGTCTGGATTAAGGGAAGAACCCATTTTTAAGTGCGCTGTTGGTTGATCTAAATTAAAAAAAAAATAAATAAATAATTTATAATATAAAAATGATTTTTATGAAGAAAGGAATCTTACAACAAGAAATAAACTAAATGCATTGATATATTTTCATTCTTGAACTTCATCTGAATTGGTCTGAAAGCAGACCTTTAGTGTGAAAATATAGTCGGTATTCTGAGTGCAGTGAGTGACAACAACTATTAAATATATTTACTGCCAATTTCAAAATTATCAAGTGTTTTTTATCAATTAAAAAAATTATATAAAAAGTATTTAAATTTAATTTATGTGATAATTGAATCAATTATTTGTTTGTTGAAAAACAAATTAAATATATAATTTTGATTGAATTAACATATTTGTTGTTTTGATATGAATTTTGAATTAAAATAATAATAAAATAACAAAAAATTCGTTTAAAATAAAATAATTTAAATTTGCGAAATTGTTGTTGGAGTTTGTCAAAATCAATCAACACATTGTTTGAAACGGCAAAGTTTTTTGATAATTTTTTTAATTAAAATTAAAAATATCATTTATTGAAAAAAAAAAAAAAACATTCAACAAAAATGGATTGCTTGATTCTATGAATTTGGTGTAAATTTGGTGATTAGAGACAATTTTTAATTTTTGCTGCGCACGATGGCGAAGAGACGTTTTCTTTCGGTCAAATACATTTGAAGCAAAATAAAAAAAAAGTTTTTAGAATTTGTTTAAACGTAGCTGCGCGAAATAAAGAGTTCATTCGCATTTAGTGAAATAGGCAGTTAATTAAGCATCATATTATATATCACAAATTGATCGATTTGAACTCATTTTTAAATTCTGATGCTTCGGTAGTGGCTTAAAGAAGGTCCCAATATTTTTTTTTGTTTTATAATATATGTCATGTTTCTAAAAATAAACTGCAAAGTGCTATTCGAATTTGAATTTCGCAACCAACACCTCATGAACTCGCCTCCACAATCCGGGCACTACGGACGAGGCGGATTAGTAATGTTACCGTTTAAAAAACAGCTTTGATGAAGGAGTATTACAATATCCCTCGCGAAACTAATAAAAAACTTTCTGCTGAGGTGAAAAAAAAAATCTTACAAATTTAATCAAATAGCCAAGAATAAAATAATAAGCAGCGTTCTTTACGTTCATTAACTTATTAGAACACAAGAAACTAAATTTTCTCAAAAATGATTTTTTGATTTTCATCGGTATGAATGCAAGAGATATAAACAATATTGGATTTTTCTTCCATGAAAAATATGTGTTTTTAGCGTCCATTCAAGAAAAAAAACAAACACTAAATTCTGCTTTTAATATAGCTGCGTTCGAGAACACAAAAGTTTTTAGTAAATTTTACTGAACTTTACTGCATTTTACTACACTGAAAGAATTTTCTTCGCAATACCAATGAATTTTGACATTAATCCCATGAACAATTGCATTAAAAGGGATCCTATGCAGCGCTTCGTTGGATCAATGAAACCTGTTTCATTAAAATGTATTTAATGAAACACTACATTAGGTCTATGAATATTATTCATTGGATGAATACTTTCAATAAAGTAAAAAATGTTTTTTCTTATTTTTGTTTTTTTATTTATTTTTGTTTTTTATTTAATTTTTTTTATTTTATTTTATTTTTTTCTGTCTCTGGTGGGAATCGATCGCGCAACCTCGGTGTTGATAGACTACGTCACTACCAGCTAGCCTACCGGGGCAGTGTAGTTTTTGGATAAAAAACTATGTTTTTTACTCAATTAAGAGCGTGAATATGAGATTAAATTGTCCATAACAACAATAACAAAGTTGATTGAAAGTTTTTGTTTCATAACTATAATGACATTTTTATTGTCAAAATGAAAATTAAAATTTATGAAGCCAATTATTTATATATGTTGCTTTTATAAAAAAATTTTTGATTTCATAAATTTAATGGCATATAACATTAAATGTATGAAATAATTAAATCTTACATTTTTTAATTAACAATTAAACATTTTTTTAAGGAAACTATAATTTTGTATTAATTTATGAATATAGTTATGTTTGTATATTTTTTTTTTTTTTTAAATTTTTTGTTTAACTTGGACAAACTTATGTTTTCATATATCCAATGAAAATTTTTAACGTAATTACGAAATCCAATGAAGCGATTTTAACGAAAAGACTTCATTATAACTATGAAATTCCAGTTAGACAATGAAAATTTTTATTTAACCAATGAAATTTTTTTTATGAAAATGATTCATTAAATATATGAAGCATTTTTCTTTCAGTGTAAATTGCGTTCGCGTACACAAAATATAGTAAGAGTTCTTGACTGAGCGCTTACAAATTTTTGCTGCAGAAATTTTTGCAATAAAATTTAGTAAAACAAGAAAACATACATATGTTTCAAAAAGGTAAACAAACAAAAGTAACAAACACGAACCAAACAAATTGTGAAAAATTTGTTAAATTGAAGAAAAGTCGAAATTAAAATTAAACCAAAACAAAAAGTAAATATATATAAATTAATTAAACTTGTATGTGAAGTTCGCTGAATACCAACTTTTGACACTTTTTTTGTTATGTTAATTTTTTAGAGTTGCAAAAGTGTGAAGTATTTGGGTAATTAAGTAATCAATAGCAAAAAAATTATTCATGTACTTTTGAATAAATTAACGCGCCACAAATTAGTAAAATCAAAAAAATTAAAAAACAAACAAATATGAAGGATAACATAAAATAATTTGTTTGTATTTTCAAAAACTGTTGGTTTAAACGAGTACCGATATAGAAACAAGTTAAGTAGTCAAAAGTGTAAACATTTTTCAACACTTCAATTATTTGCCACCAGCTGTTGCCTTTTTGTGAGAGCAAATTTTTCACTTTACTCATTTACTGCATTTTACTGTAAAAGTACTCAAACGCACCTTATTTATGTATGTGTATCAAAATGAAGGCTTCATTTCCAAATTAAATTTTTTACTTTTTAAGGCGAATTCATGTAAACGGTGGTGGCAATAATACAACAAGTACAATACCAAAAACACAACATTGGATTTTGTTAGTTGTTCTCGTTGGTCGATATGTCAAAAAAACAAGCAACTTTTGACAGTCCTCTCTCTAAAGTAAGAAAAAAAGTAGCTCAGCTGCGCTATCACCGCCACCTGAAAAATTAATTCGCCTTGTTACTTTTAGTAAAAGTCAAAGCAAACACAAACCCCTTTTTAGAAAAACACTTTAAAAGCACCAGCTGTTTTTATATTGCTCTGTTTACATTTTATTCGAATTCTATATTTATGTTTTATTTTCATTTATCCTAATTTTATTTCTTAAAGTCAATTTAGCCATTTTTCCACTTATTTTCTACACCCTTATTGCAATAAATATGTGTACTTGTTTTATTTATTATGTAACAATTCTTTTTATGACTACAAAACCACAATGGATTAATAAAAAAAAAAGAAAAGAAAAAATTAAACTACATGATTGCCGTCTATCATGTAAATTGTATTTCAGTTTAAATGTTTTATAACCCCATATAAATTCTTAAGTAGTTTCAAATAAATAAAATATAAATGTATCTACGTGTAACAAACAGATACATTTTTGTAGATGTTGGATTTACATGCACATTTCGTCACCTAAAACGCAAAAGGCCCCATCTAACATTTTAAACATTTTACAGGAGAAGAAAAAAACTATTTAATATGATAAATTGCATTAAACTTTTTATAATTTTTTTTTCTAGTAAAACCCTAGTTGTTGCGACAATTAACAACGTTGCATATTATACAACTTTTAGTTAGGTCTTTAAGAGTTTATCATAAAACCTTTTGTTCGCTATTGTTGAACGAAAAATTCCAAATTTTGTGGACGTTTGTGTTGATGAAATACGTCAGATTCAATGAAAAAGTCGATATTTAATTTTTTGTTAGTTAGAACCTTTTGCGTTTTAGGTAACGATACGTATGTACGTAGCATGATTTTTGTTTCATAGATTTATTAATATGTTGTCAAAAGTTGTTATGCATTGAACATGTGGCCGGCGACACTACACAGCCAGCTCTGCGTTTTATGACATTTTGTTATTTAAGTGAAGTTTGGTGCTGTTGTTATTTTCTTTTTTTTTTATAAAAAACAAAAATGTATTCTTACTTTTTTCTACACACACATACATTAGCATATGTTTGCATATAACTTTTCAAACATTTTAACATCCTACAAATACTGAATATTCATTTTATAATATTTTTTTTTGTCCGTTCACACAATTACATTTTATATTCGGTTTTTATGGTTTAACTCTATTTCTTTTATTATTTTGTTTATTCGGGTTTTACATGGTTAAATTTCAGGCTTAAGTTCCAGAATAAAGGGGAGAAGAAATTGAATAGCTTGAGTACTACATATGCGAAACAGCTCATTTAAATTGAAAAGGATGTTCGAAAGTATTGTTGGATTGATATAAAACATTGTCAAATAAATTAAATTCACTGGTTTATAAAAACGATTCTTTTAATTAAGACAAATTATGCTTATGATTACCGCAACCGCATATATCTTATGGGTATACATATATTTGGTTGCTATAGTGTTACATATTTTTTTTTGGTGTATCATATGTGATTGCAATAATCGTTTAAAGAGCTCACTGGGTTATAAAATGACAATATTGTTATTAATTTCAATCATTTAATTTTAAATGGTACATCTTTTAGTGTTTGGCGTATGCTTCTTTAAAAGCACTTAAGTATACCTGTAGCTTAAAATTCGCAAACTGCTTATAGATCGCGCGCACATCTAGTATTATAGAATCCGTTAGCTCCTCATAGCGATAAATCCTGAAACAATTATGGCTGATAAGCCATTCGGTTACTGGGTGGGGGCTGTGGTTTATACTCAAATAGCGGTAAGGAAGATCATAAAGACTAGCTTATTCAACAAGAACTTAGAAGAAAGTTATTTGCTCAGGTCTTCCATGTGCAGAAATAAAATAATGGTATTGTAAAAAAATTTTGTTATAGCCATCTTATATATATATATATTGGTTCCTTTAGTTCCTATAAGGAGCATAGGGCCTCTAGCCATGTTAAAGCCTTAAAACTCAAAACCAAAATTGTTTGTATTCCTGTTAAATTGATAGCAACGAAAAAGCTTAAAATAAGAGGGAACAACAAGATATAACGGATATTGTAGAAGCTTTTTAATTAACCCTTATCGTGGTATTAGTGGGTAAATTTTTCCAATAAAGAAAGTTCATCCACAGCATATTTTTTAATTCTGTTTATATTTTAACATTCAATGCATTTAATCCAAGCTTCGGAATGATTTTACATAAATTGATTACATGATGTTCATTTGTTCGAATAGATTGTGTTGACTTATAGTATTGGGCCATTTTTACCCATGTTTAGAAAATGCGTAACTTTTCTATAAAATTATGTTTTTTTATTGGGTCCTCTGTTTTAAGTTATTAATAGAGTTTTTTTTTCCCGGACTTTTTCGAATCCCGGGAAAGCGGGAAATTTTTATAAAAAAACGTAAGGGAGCTTGTTTACAAAGAAAGTAAATGAAATGGTTCAATGCTAAAAAATTAATTGAAGATTGAAATAGGAACTTGAATTATTATCACCTCACGCCTTTATTCCCTATTATTATGCTTTTATTCAGTATTATTATGCTCTGGATACAAGATAAAAAGATAACATAAACATAACAATTTAATTCATAAAACAATAATTAAAACAAAATTAAAATTAAGGTACTCAAGATATGAGATCAAAAAGTTAATTAATAAAATAGATAAAATATTTTAAAGAAATATATAACATTTTTTAACGGCTTATGAAATAGCTTTCTGACACACTCAAAGTCTTCAAAAAGTATATTCCTGATTTTATTTACTAAGTATCATGTTTCCGAAATATTTCGTTCATTTTTTACCGAGTTTGGACAAATAGTAAAAAGTGAACCGTTGTAGAATGCTTCGGATTCACAATCAGAAGCAATTTTTTCTTTTTTATAAAGAACGTCTACGTCAGTCAAATGTATGTCCAGGTTGATGAAAAAATAGCATCAACCGGACTGCTTCTTACAAACCTTTTCATTTCAATAGGTCCATTTGTAATCTATAGGACAATAGTGTGACCGCAAGTTATATGGACAATTTTTTTTTTCGTTTTTTCACTTGGGAAACCCACTTAAACCACTTAGATTGATTCCAAATTAGAAAAAAACAATATATATAAAATTTTAGATCGTTTGCATTGTTATTAGGCGTGCCTTGAGCTCACAAAGTTTGCTAAAAATGCTATTTTTCTCACTATGGGTGGCTTTAAGTGTTCATAACTTCAGTAATATTTATTTTAGAGAAAAACCTTATTCACAAATATTCTAGGGCTATATCTGATGAACAATGTTGCTGTATATAAGTTTTCTTTAACATTAATATATAATCCAGAAAAAACCAAATTAAAAATTAACACCGAAATTTTCACATATCTTCGCATTCTTTGCCTGGTGATTACACTACGTGACAAATTTTCAACAAAGTCGTGACCAAATGAATCTGGCAACTAATATTTATGTAAAACTTTCCCCTGAATCCGAATATGAAGAATTGTCAAAAGTGGAACAGTTTTTGAGATATTCCAAATAACCGTTATTTGGGTTTTTAAAAAAGATGATGTGACTGAAATGCAATATCTTTAAAAATTTTAAACGGACTATGCATTTCTTTCTTTTTATTGAGAGGTAATAAAATTTCTTCGGATTCATATTCGGATTCAGGGAAAAGTTTTACATAAAGATTAGTTGCCAGATTCATTTGGTCACGACTTTGTTGAAAATTTGTCACGTAGTGTAATCACCAGGCAAAGAATGCGAAGATATGTGAAAATTTCGGTGTTATTTTTTAATTTGGTTTTTTCTGGATTATATATTAATGTTAAAGAAAACTTATATAGAGCAACATTGTTCATCAGATATAGCCCTAGAATATTTGTGAATAAGGTTTTTCTCTAAAATAAATATTACTGAAGTTATGAACACTTAAAGCCACGCATAGTGAGAAAAATAGCATTTTTAGCAAACTTTGTGGGCTCAAGGCACGCCTAATAACAATGCAAACGATCTAAAATTTTATATATATTGTTTTTTTCTAATTTGGAATCAATAGGACAATGTGTTTTTCAAGTTGTATATTGTAGTATCTTACACGAGTTTCCAAAATGTTATTTTATTTCGGTTTCCCCGCACTTCACGGGTATATAAACCAACACAAATTGAAATTGAAATTGGGAATTTGTGTTTATCACCTAATAAACATATCGCTCCTTCATTGCATCATAGTCATATCTCAAAATTTTAAGTAACTTTAGCAAAGTTTTCCTTCATACCTTCTCGTATTATATCTCAAACTGAACCCAAGTTATACCAAAATATATCTTTAAATCGGTACATTTTGAAAACTTTAATCGCATTTTGCCAAGATCGATTGTTTTTGTAGATATGACTATGTTGCAATAAAGGAGCGGCGATATGTTTAGGTACCTCCTAATTTTAAGACTTGTTCATGGACAATGAAACTTTACTGCCTGCATCTTATTTTGAATTAATGTACTTTATTAACTCTTCACTTCACTAAATGTAATAATTATCAACTGTTGCACTGCCCATTCTGCTTTTGGTAGATTTATTGCATCAGGAGAAATTGATTTAAATACATGTGCTCACTTCTTGTAATTGATCTAATCCACAACCCATCCACAGATGCTAATTTTTAGAGAATAGAAAACTAAATTTCAAAGTATAAATAGCTATTTTCTGAAATTATGAGGAATTTTTTATTTCCCGGGATCCCGCAAGAAAAATCCCGGGAAAACGGGAAATAAAATAATTGAAATTCCCGGGAATTCCCGGGACGGGAAATCCCGGGAAAAAACCCTAGTTATTAAACTGCATTAATTGGAGTTTTTTATTAAGTATTATCAATATTAATATTTTAAGATTTGAAATAAGGTCACTTCCGAAAATATTTCTCATATGAAATTATTGACCGAACCAGAAAAATCAATTTAGGTGAATACATAAGAGATAACGGAAAATTCATCATCAAATAATGAAAGCTTAGTATGCAGCTAAGTCACCTACAATTCACCATTTAACATACCACGTTACAAAATTTTTTCATAATCCCTTTTGTTCTCTGCCTTCAATTTAACTTTCCAAGAACAAACTTTCATACGAAAAAAAATATTGACAATAAAAAAGAACAACTTTGGCCAATGTTTGGCAATTTAACTGGCCATATCCTTTTATAACATGTTATAAACAAAAACTTTATATACGAAAAACGAGTTAATTTGCAAAAACAAACAGAATTGATCCTTAAAGCAACAATGAAACAAGAGTAAAATACAATAAAAAGAAAAAATGGATCTTTATTCGTTTCTTTTTTTATTTATTTTACAACCCCATCAAACCAGTAATTAAGTTTCTGTTTTCATTTATTTTTAGTTTTTTTTTTATTAGTTTTTTGAATTATATTCAGACTTTTGTGGGGAATGTCCCTGTTAATCAAATGGGGTGGTATGTAGTAAACACACAGTAAAATAAATGAAGTCAAATTATAATAAAATATTACCTTTAATATTCTATATACACTTTTATATAAAAACCAGTAGCTAATCCTTAAAATCCAACTTTAACTAACTAAATCCATTGAGATTTGCATATTGTGGTAAAGTGATGGCGAATGAATTTTTTTTTTATTTATTTCCTTTTTCCATTAATGCTTCAGGTTTATTTGGACAGTGGAAAAAATAAAATCAGCGTATTTTAATGGTTGCTACGAAAAACGTTGGAAGTACTTGATAATTGGGCCAATGTTTACTTTATGGACTCTGGGTATTGTTACAGTAATATTAACTAACAGTAAACTGTGCAAATTCTGTTAAGTTTGTTTGTCAAAGGCAGAAACGTTAAAGAAGGAAATCTTTTTTTATTTTTTGAAATTGAAAAATTTTACTTCAAACCTTTAATTTACAAATCAAAAGCTTAAATTCTTTTAACTCGCTACTCGTTTCATTCGTTCAATATAACAATGCTTGATTGTTTACTTTTACTTACAAGTTAGAGTGTGCATGGCTTAGTGTATGTGTGTTTACAGGTTTTAATACATTAAAATGTAAATGATTCTCTGGTGAGTAACAAAGTTCCATGTTCTCCATAATATTTGCGTCATTTTGTTTACAAATTTTTTCGCTTAGTTTTTCGTTTTTATCGATTTTTTTCGCCAGATGCATTTGTTTGTTTGTTTGATTACTTAAACAATGTTGTTTGTTTGGTTTGGGTCGTAAAAAATACAAGCCAAATTATAACAAACGCCGATGATGTAAAAAGGGTTGACACTAAAATTGTAGCAACATGTTTGATTTTTAAGCATCAATAACTTTGGATAAAACATTAAAGTTTTTAAACGATTTTTTTCTTCGGGAAAATGGGAAAAAGCTGTTGTTTATAAACTCTTAGGTGTAGAAGTTTAAAATATTTATGATCGAAGTGGAAAAAAATATAAATTTAGATCAATATTTTCAACAGCAAATTTAGAGAATTATTTTGTTCTGCCATTTTTGAGAGGATAGTAATTTTAAAGTTTTAAACAAATAATGCAGGGGAACATATTAAATCTGTTTAAGGGCTTATAAATCAATGCAAGTTCAGCTCTCTTTTTGGTTTAAAATTTGTTTAAACTAGCAAATATATTAATCAGTAAACATACAACCATATTTTAACGCTTAAAATTGGGCGTTTAAACTACCAATACAAACCACACGAATTTGACAACATTTATTGTAGTGCTGCCACATTTTTTTTTCAAACAGCATGAAATATATGGGGCACTGATTTACAGCTGTCGAGTTTAAACTAAATCAGTGTTAAAACCCTCAGTGATTTATTAGCCATAAGTATTATCCACAAGTGCTGTCAAATTTAACCATGATAGGTAACTCTTCATTTTAGTACTCTTCGTCGAATCGAAGAACTTAAAAAAAAAAAAAATTCTAGCGGAACGATTTTTAAAGTAACAAATCAACAAAAAATTCGGTTACTGTAAGAAGAGATAAACTCACTGTTTATTGTTGTTGTTTTTGTTTAAGCATTGATATTGATACAACTAAAACTGGGGCTTATAGTTCTTATTCGCTTAACAGTTTTATTTGTATAATATATTTAGTTTTTCTAAAATCTTTGGATGGAGCTTCCTGATGATCTTTTACCAAATAATCTGCAATAGTAACAAGGTGCCAATAAAGTTCAAAATGCACCAAATGAAGTAAAAGCGTACTCTCATTTTCATCTCTGTTGCAAAAGTCTAACATCTTTATAACAGCCGTACCTAAACAAGAGCGGAAAGCGTTTTCTAGCTGTCAAAAATTCTCATGCCTATTCAATTTGTATGAAGCATCCCTAAATAGCGCGGCGTCAACGCTTTGCAATTGGAAAATCCGATTTTGACAGCGCGTTTAATAGTGAAGTTGGCCGCTATTGTTAGTAAATAATGGCAAGTTAGCTATTTTTTGTCAGTCTAGCGGTTTTTTCTCTTCTTTATATTTCTATTATGTGGGTTCTATTAAACAAGAAAGTTAACACTAATGTTTGTGATACAACGTTGACGCTTTTGTTTAGGTATGGCATATCAGCGTAAAAGCTAAGCGGAAGAAAACGTTCCGCCTTCCGCTCTTATTTAGGTACGGCTGAAAGTTGCTTGCTACCTTAAAACAATTAAAGACTATATCGCATGATTACAAAAAAAAAAAAATCGCAAACAATTCTCGTACAAATTTGGTCTTTAAAAAATGCAATAAATTTAACCAACAACATTTTCAAATACCTATTAATTATTTTTGAACAGTAAACAAATAATAATTTATTTTTTTTTCTCCTTCAATAATGAATGTGTCATCGCCTAAAAACAAACCAATTTTTAACACACCGCAACACTCAAACCCAAAAATGTGGCATATTTAAAAAAAAACTTCAACTACAAAAACAACAACACGAAAATAAAGTGTTGTGTTTAATTAAAATAAATATTATATTGTTTAGAAAACCAAATAACCAAAAACTATTAAAACCTTTAAGTAGCAAACATGCACTAAAGTTGATTGAACTCCACCCCTTAAAAATTAAAACTTTAAACTTTTAAGGGGAAACAGTGTATACTTAGGGTGAGACGAGGGTTTTGTGTTTAGCTTGTAAATAGTAACCAGTACATAAATATTTCAGTATTATAAGCCCACAGAAACCAAATAAAAAAAGTCAATCCAAATCACACACACACCCAAAGGTTTGTGCAGCAATTTTAAACAGCAGGAAGGCTAGGTTTTATAAAAGTAAATGGCGTTAAATGATACACAGCCACAATAGAAAATTAGATTTCTGTTATTTTTTCAGCAAAATTTGTTTGATGTTAAACCAACTCGGATGCAGTTGGGGTTTAACCCAATGAACATTTATTAAAGATTGCAGTTAAAATTCGGCTTAAAAAATGTTTTTAAAATGTTTATTCATCAGCAATTGGTGCCAAAAGTTAATTTATTTTTATACTCCCCACAACTGTATATAAAAAGAATATTCTTTGTCGATTAAGCTATGTCAGTCTGTCTGTTGAAATCACACTCACATTCAGGGCTGCCAGATTTGACGATTTATCGTCATTTTGACGACTTTTTGTTCCGGAATTAGCAAAGTGCCGATTTGCCGATTTTTTTCTAAAAAGTGACGATTTTTTTCAGCCTCCAAATTCTGAATAAAACATTACATTTTCTGATACGTTCGTTTTTTAATCTTGGAATGTTTAACAGCCATACCTTTTACGCTGATATGCCATACCAAAGCAAGGGCGTCAACATTGTGTCACGAACAGTAGTGATAGCTTTCTTGTTTAATAAAACCCACAAATTATAAGTAAAAATAGAGATAAAACGCTAGATTGACCAAAAATAGCTAAATTGCTATTATTAATTTACAATTGCGGCAAACTTCACTATTAAACGAGCGATCAAAATCGGGTTTTCTAATTGCAAATCGTTGAGGCCGCTCTATTCAAAAACTAGAAAATGCGTGCCGCTTTTGTTTAGGTACGGCGATAATATGCAAGTCTTAAGAAAATATTTAAATGATTATTTTCAGAGTACAAAAACAACAATGTTACACTTTATTTATCTTTCGTCAAACCATCATAAAATGAACCTTTTACGACTCTCTGTATAAATCATATTTTTAACAATTATACGGTAAACATTTCACGGGTAGTAAGATAATTCTACATTAGTCTCATACGATTCTTAACATAAAGACGCGTTAAATAATCTTTACCCACGTCTTAAACGATTCAAGAAGCGTCTTTCGCTGTGCTATGGAAGAATCTCAGACGTGTTACAGTTTTTCCCGCGTGAGGAATTTTCTACGACTAAAAAATGCAGTCATCGACGATCAAAGACGCTCGTCATGAGACTCCCAGTAACTCTTACACGATTGAAAATGCTAGCTGGGTATGAAGTAATGATGTTTTTGTTTGAATGTTTTTTTTTTACAAAAATCGAACAAAAGTTGTTTAAAAAAAATTTATTTTTAAATTGTCCGATTTTTTTGACGATTTTTCAAAACGTAAAAGACGATTTTTTTATTTTTTCTCAGGAAATTGACGATTTCTTCACAAATTTATCTGGCAGCCCTGCTCACATTCAAAAACACACACAACAGAAGAGAACAATTTTACGTTCAAATTGTTTCTAGTTTAAAAATCAGCACAATCGGTTCAGTAGGAAAATAGTTATGAGCCAATATGTGGAAAAACCTTCCTAAAAAATTGGTGACAGAAAGCACCGATTCTTATTAAATTTTGGACATACTCTTTTTATATGACTTCAAATCATACTACTAAAGTTTATGAAAGTCGGTCTTTAATTTACAATCTGTCCAATATGAAATCAACTTCTGAAAATAATTTTAATAACGCCCAATAGTATTTCTAAAACATGACTATGACTTTTTGGAATAGACTTTTTTTAACACAGAGTACTATACGGAGGTAAAAAAATTGACGAGTGAAAAAGGCCCAAATCAGTTGCGAAAGCAAATTCCTAATAAAACGACAGAAAGCGTTTTTTGGTACTGAAGTAGAAACGTGTTAAACCAGGCCGCATAAAAAACGCATTATCTTCCGTCTTGTGACACCTCTTTATAGTACTTTGTGTTCAATACGCCGAAACGAATTATAATACTGTGAGGGCAGTTCTTATAGAAATAGCTTTACAATTGAGGCTATCAGCTCAAAAGTGGTGTAACCCACAATTTATGTTGGTTACGGTTCTGGTGTAAGATATGTCCTTTCCACTGTTCTTTAGAGCGCAATAGTCGAGTTAGCCAACTGTTGGTATCCAAAACAGATTACGCTAGAATTTATACACTAAAAAGAGAAATCAATCCGTCCATACTTAAATCAAGCCGAAGCGGTGTCAACAGTACGGTAAGTACAGATTTCATTAAGCCAAGTGCATTTTGCTTGATTTAAGTACGGATTATCAAAGTGTATCGTCTTTAAATAATCCGAAAATGGGACCAACTAAGAAAGATAAAAATCAAAGAATTTTTAGCTCAGCACTTCTTTTTTTTTATATATATATATTAATTCTTTATTCATAAATTGTTTACAATATTAACCTAGAGAACCAGATAAAGAGGGAATTTTATGTAATTACTTAGCCGTTAACACCAGCAGCATGCCCGATATGGTTTTCGTGGTCATTCTAACTTGACAATTTGATGTATTTAACTAAATAAATGTAGCAAATAGAATTTGAGAATTTCTTCATTTTTTAACATTAAAATAATGAATGTTTTCTTCTTAAAGGGTTGTTGTTGCTTCTACACAAAACAAACAAACCGTTGTTTATCTACTTGTGTACTGTTGTTTTACAATCTCAAGGGTATGCACGCGATTAGAATGTAATGCTTAATTTTTAAGTACGGCTCGTACTTAAAGTAACTCAATGTTCATCCAATATAAAGCCCACTTCTAAAATCTTCGATTTCTCGGTGGAGGGTATCATAGATTCGGCACAGCGTAATAAAGCACTCTTTCTTGTTTTTCTTTTTTGCTTTTTATTTTATTTCGTCCAATTATTTTTGATGAGTCTACTCAATTAAATACGTACTGGGTTTTGTTCGTTAAATATATTTAAGTATTTAAAGATTTTTAACCATATTACAACGACATGCATGTGCAAAGAGGTAATATTAAAATAAATTGTCAACACAGGACCAAAATACAGCTGTATTTCTCAGTTTGAGTACAAAATAAAACTAGCTTTAAGCAAATTACATAGAAGGACATGGACACCAAACCATTTAATTTAATATTGAAAATAGTTAACAGGAGCATTTCAACACCAAAATTAACAAGTAGTTGCTGAACAGTTTTCTATTCCGTACAACAGTAATGTCCTTCATACACCTATATTAAATACATACACACACACACACACACACACACAGACAAATATATACAGAGATACACAATTTTTTCATTGTAATGTATTTAATGGTAATTTCAGTTGTTGTTTTATTATGAAAATAAAATAAAACATGGAATAAACGACTAATACAACCAACTACAACGAAGAAGAATAAAATAAAAATGTATAAAACAGAAAAAAAATATTCGAAAAATCTTTATTGAAAAAGCCTTTACAAGTAGAGTTTATAGTCATCAGAGTAAATAGATAGCAGATGTGACCAAACAGAAATGGAAGAAATATAAGGATTAATATTAGAAAGACCTGAAAAATTTCAACATCAAATTCAACGCAAATTCTATATTTTTAATGTCACCAATTTTTAAAAATTTTCGTTATCAAAATAAAATAGTGATTTATTATCATATTCAAAAAACGAAAAAAACCTGATGTGAGAAATTTCTCTGCATTGTGAAAAGTGCTAAGCAAAAGTATTATATTTCGCATGAGAAAATTTGCGACAAAAATGCTGTTGGAAATTTTTGAAATGAATTTCGGTTATTTTGATTAAATAAAGCCAAAACTTTAAGGAAGGCACTACTCTTTAAAAAATCCGCACCAAACACAAAAAAACCTTAAAAAAAATATTAGTATGTCCTTTTTTCAGTACCAATAAAAACAACGGATTCCGTACCTCTTAAATGCGCGTGTGCATCTTAAGAAGCACGCATGCAGTGCTATTATACCCTCGGGATAAATTTTTAGGTAAGCACCAACCAAGGTTATCTGGGCCTTAAAATTGATCGCAAATGTCGAAAGTACTATTTGGTACTAATAGAATCAACTTGAATCAGTATCCTTGGGAATTGACTATTTGTAAGGACCTTTGGAGATGTTGTGGCTTAGTAATTACCCTAGAGGGAAACGAACTGACACCAAAGTAGTCCCGTGATAGGTCTTTGGTGGTAGAGACCGGTTCTAGTTCTTACACTTTATATGAATAAGACCTATCACTTTTACATGGGGGTTGTCATTGAAGGGGGTCAATTGACACCATTTGACCAGTCACAGATCTATTCTCAATGAACGTGCTTAGTGTCAATTACTAAAATGTAGTATGTATTATTTCAATACAATGTGGTACTATTTCAATAAAACAAGTCCTAGTATTAAAGTCAAGAACCAAATTTAAGAAAGTACCCAAAAAATATGTCACAGCACCGGTGCACAGTGGTTTCCCCCATAGGCCAAAAATCAAAAAAGTTATTGTTTTTTTTTTTAAGCTTTATTGCACAAAATTTATTGATAACACTCTAAATTTTATGAATCTAACAAATTTTGTTGTTTTTTTGGCGAGATTTATTGTTTGTGTCCGTTGAAAGTGGAGGTATGTTTATATTGCATATATTGTGGTTGCATAGTCATAAAAGAAAACTTAAGTTTATCCAAAAAGTTATTCGCGATATTGTGGCAGAAGTTTCCAAAAACCCTACAAACATTAAATTTTAACTTATTTTCTACCAAATTAAATAACAAAAGCTGCAAAAATATGAGCCCATAAAAAATCGCTGAAGAATACTTTTTTGACCTTTTTAAACACACGTTTTTCAATAACTTCTTTTTCACGTAGACTTTTAGTGATATGGCCCTCATCTGCCCACAACGCCTTATACATCAAATTGTAGGTTTTTTATCCCTCTTTAAATTAAAAAATATTGTGGCCGCGGGTTTTTGCATATTTTCGCATATGGGTGTAATTAACATAGTTATCCGATGAAAAATAGTAACGCTCTAACGGAAACTTCTTCTGCAATATGTCACATATGTGGTGCCTTACCTACAGAAATGAATGACATTGAAAAATGCCTAGAGAAAAAAGTAGAGGAAGCTCGTTACGAATTCGGACTGTCACCATTACATGCCAACATACGATTTATTGAGTACTTTATTCAATTATCGTACAAATTAGAGCTAAAAAAAATGGAAGACCAGTAAGAACGAAAAGTCATGTGTTTTGAAGAGACACCAATTTATTCAACAACGATTTCGGGCCGAAATGGGACTTTTGGTAGAAAGGTTGCGGAAAATCAAATGATGGCAACACAGCGCGGAGATTTTTTCAAAATGTAAACCTTTCATCAAAAATAACAGGAATCGATAAGGATATTTTGCAAAGATGTGCCACAATTCTCCAAGCTATAAGTTCTGAATTTCAAATTGATGCCGAAAAGTTTGAGGAAGATGCTGTAGAGACAGCAAGAAAACTTGTGAAGGAGTATCCCTGGTACTACCTTCCTCCATCGGTACACAAAATTCTTATCCATGGAGCTGAGGTAATCAAGCATGCATTAGTGTCAATAGGTGAATTATCGGAGGAAGCAGCTGAAGCAAAAAATAAGGATATAAAACAGTTTAGATTGCAACATTCACGAAAAATATCGCGCATAGCTACAAATACAGATCTTTTAAATCGCCTCTTTTTAAGTTCAGATCCATTTATTTCTGGATCCCGAAACTTACCAACAAAGAATAGAAGTAGTTTAAGTCAAGGAGTTTTAAATTTGCTTAATATTTGATATATATTACTACTATTTTACTTTATTACCTTATATTACTTAATAATACCCTATATTGCATTATTTAACTTTGTTTGAGTTTTTAATTTAGTTTTTTTCAGTGTATATTTTGAATGAATTAAGATGAAATAAAAATTTACAAAACTTGTTTAAAACAACCAAATTTTCATATTAAAATACTTTATTTCAATTATTTTTAAAACAGATCTATAAGCCAATTAACCCTTAAAAGATCAAATGGTTACTGCGGCTACAGTTGTTAATATTTTTTCCTAAAAATTTGCCAACTTTAAGTTCTTCGGGCATGAAATGAGCTGAAAATTTTTGAAGACCCTAGCTTTTTTAGTTTTGGAGATATTGATTTTTGACCGCTTTCCCATATAAGGGAAACCACTGTGCGGTGAACACTGTACTGTAATTCATTACTTTTTCTACCTTTTTGTTCTTCATAAACCAGTTAAGGGGTTGGTTCTTCTTTCACTGATCATGAGTTCTTTCTTTTTCTACTTGTTCTATTTTCACAAATCCCAGGACCAGTCTGTTGGACCAATTGACACAAATTTCCCGCAGGGTACTTACCCAATAAAAATTTTTATCATTTTGCGAGGCACTAATGGTACATTTAAAAAAATAAGCGCACAATTATGCGCAACGCAAAAGGACATACAGAAATGCAGTAAAGTAAGTGAGAGAACTCCCAACAACATTTCAAATAATATTTCAAGTGCTACGCCATTCCCTTACTACGAAGCAGGTTTGTAAGGGAGAATACTAAAAAAGAACTGTATCAAAACATTGGTTACATCCAACAATTTTTATATGCTCTGAATAATGCGCTTTATGTGTCAAAAATGTATTGCTTCAAAGTGAGAACTCGCCATATTAAATTCATGTCTTCCCTTAGCGCAATGGTAAGCGCAACTTTTATGTTTCTTCCTTACAAACCTGCTTCGTTGGAAGCTCCATTTTTTATTGGGTAAGCAGCAAATATAAGAATTAAGACCGCCGTGTTTGGGGCTTAATTTTGTGGACTTTGACCTATTGGAGTTCTTAAAATAAGCTTAGTAGAGATCTAACATGATACATGAGTACCTGCACTGCGAAAGTATTTTTATCCAATGTATAGAGCATTGATGCCATAATAGTAGACACTCACGATAATCTTAAACAACCTAGAACACGCTGCTTTAATTATGGATATATCGACCCCTAACCGCGAAAATAACGTAAGCGCCAAAAATAAAATTTTACAGGAGAGAGCTTTTTTATTTTATTTCATATACATTTTGTATGGAATTTGTCGCTTACAATAAAATTTTTCTAGCTAAAAAATCGTAAAGGTACCTTATGTGACCATGAAATTTTAGGAGATGATGCAAGTGTTGCCAATAAAGTCATTTATTAAAAAAAAACGAAAATTGAAAATCATGTCGCTCACGTTATTTTCGCGGTTAGGGCTCGATATTGTATCAACAAAGTTAAAGAAGTAAGATATCACTGAGTAGAAAACTTGGTATAAATATCATGTTCCCCAACCCCCTATTTCACTGTAGGCTACTTAAGGGTAAAAGCTACCAAAATTTCCTGCAAGCTAAAGTGTTTTATACAAATCAGGCAGGTTGAGACAGAAAGTAAATATGATTAGAATTATATCTGTCACCTTCTACTCCAAGTAAATATTCGTTATTTTAAATATTTTCTACTTTAAATAACATTTTAACATTTCAGACTCTCAATAATTTATTTTCTAAATTTCCCTTACTTTGATTTTAGCTAAACAAAAAGTTTTTATCACTTCTTTGCTAATTGTCATTTTCCATTAAAAAGTTTTGCCACATAAAAATCTAAGACTTGACCTATTACCCTGGAGTACAAAGAAATAACACTTTGCTATTAACATTTACATAGACATTAAGCCAAACTCAAATAACTGTAATCCCCTGTGATTAAACAAAGCACTCTAATCCTGGTTGGACTTCTCCGTGGTAAAATGTTTTATATATATATATTTTTTTTTTTTTTGTTTTGTTGTCTTGCTAAACACAACAATAACAACGTTAATATTCACATTCGTGTTCTAAAAACAATGGACTTTTTATCAAAAAATACTCGTACATGCAAAATCACACAAAGAAATTGTCGACTCGACCAGCAGAAGAAGAAAGAATATACAGGCTGTGTAATTTATTTTTATTACAAACTTGGCCAATTTAATTTCTAATCACAACTCTCATTCTATGTCTTTGTGTTTGCGTGTATGTGTAAAACTCTGTTTTAGTCACTACAACAGGACAACGAAAACAAATAGAAAAAAGTACGAAAAAAACAATATCATTAAAGGCATTTACAAAAGCTTTGCAATTGAATTAAATTGAATATGGGCCCAGGCCATTGTCAAGTAAATAACAACTACAAACATTTAACCTCAAATAGCGTGACTGCTTCATATATATATATTTTTTTTGCTATTTTTTCTCTACTTTTGTTCTTTTTAACTTGTTTCATCTACCACAAACATACAGCCAACAGTTTTCCCTCTTTGACAAACGTGGCCGACAATTTTGTGTCTTTTACTTGTTAGTTTAGTTTACATTCTGCAGCGTTGTTCTATTTACATCCAAACACCATCAACTCTCTAGAGCCTTACAAAGCAAACAATGACAAAAAAAAAAGAAAAAAAGAACTGAGCCCATCCTAAAGTGTAAATTTATTTATGTTAATTTATATTCTTCTATAACGTTTAACCGACTTATGTGGTCTACTCTCTACTTTGTAATATAAATTAAGTAAAATGTCTTTTCAGTTCCCTTTTATTTTTTTGTTTTTGATATTATTTGTTTTATTATTGGTCTCTGTTATAAGTTATTTTTTTTAACTTTTATTTCTTTTTTACTTACAGTGTACAACCAGACGCCATTTATCCTCGATAGCACTGCCCTCAATAAATTGATTTTCCGCTCGACATGTCAAATATTTACCATCATCTTCACGAGTAGGCGTGAATGTTAATATACTCAAAGATTGATTGTCGGGTTCATTAAACTGTAAGTACATAAAGACAAAATGTGTCATACAATATATATATAGTAAAAATTGTTAAAAGGCAAAAATGTTGTGAAAAAAACAAAGTATAAGTAGTAGAGTTTATAGAAAAATTTACCGGGTATTTTTTTTTTTCTGTAACAGAAGTGAAACAAAATTTTCATGATGTCGTGTAATTAAAATGGTTAACCAAAATGCTTTAATGTAGGAAGTAACAGTTAGAGGGATATAGGTTTGTGTATTTTCGTTGTTAAGATAGTTATTTTAACAGTGTTTTAAAAAAGTTAATTGTTTAGAAGGACAAAAATAAATTTCTTTAAGATATATATATACATATATATATCTATTCTTTCCTTGGTCTAGTTCAAAAAACGGTAGCCAAATCCTCCTTTGAGTCAAAAAAAAGAAGTACAAGTCTATATTTACATTCAATTTCTAAATATGTACATTAAAAACAATAATATTATTATAATAACAAGTGTTTGCCTAATGGTCGAAATTCGGCCATAATTTTTTTTAATATGAAGAACTGGTTTGCCTGTGTCGATTTATATGTAAGATTTATATTGTCGAAATATTCGAAAACCGGTTTCTAAAAAATGTCGAATAATCGAGCACCCTATTTTTTATTATTTGATAATTGTAAAAAACAAATTTTTTGTATTTGTCTTAGTAGCAAATTAGAACGCTAATAACTCTGAAAGTATTGAACAGATTTTAATAAAATATATATTGTGCAATTCTGTAAGTAAATATCATTCAAATTGTGTATATTTTGTTCAAATCGGTTTACATACAGAGGAGAAAAGTGTTCTTAACTGTTTTGCCTTTGCCGATTTATATATAGATTACGTTTTGATTAATTACAAAGATTTATTATATGTTCACACTTGGGTTTATAAACGCTTTTAAGCACCTCGAACGTGATTAAGCTCTTACACATTAAAATCGAGATGATTACCCATATATGAAAGTGATTTGTTAATCACTTAAAATTGACATGATTACAAATAAATCACTTCATTAATCACATAGAATCCTCTGAACATACCACAAACTGAGTATAATGCAGAATCGGCCACAATGAACGAACCTCTCAATGGAACAACCGACCACGATTTATTCTTAATGTTTTTAATTTGTCCTAACATAATCCATTAATTTACACAATTTTATCATTTTTTTCCATTTTTAAAATTTTAAAGAAATATTAATTTGTTTGTTGTGTTTTTTTCTTAATCAACTGTCATCTTAATCTTCTCAAATGTAGTGTGCACGGCTTTGATTAGCTTAAACAACATTTTGTTTAAACGCGCTTAAAACCCCAAGTGTGAACATATCATTAGATGACCATTTTAAGTTATATATATAAACTGCCGTAATGCTATGTTCATACGACGATATAAACTACTCGTTTCGCTCTCTGAAACTAGTTTGCGAAATATGCTGTTCATACAAATCATTATTGTTTCATTTTGACATTTTTTTGTGTTTAGTGTAATTTTATTAAAAATAGATTAAAAAAAAAAATTAAGTAAAAATTAAAAATATATTATTTAATACTTTTATTAATATACGGGCCTGTTCTGAAAATCACGTGATTTTAAATCACGTGTTTTTCAAATCACGAGCGTGATTTTGTGGTGTTCTGAAAGTCATACCGTTTTTGTGTTTCTCCCTGTGCTTTCGGCAATTGAAGATCACACTAAAACAAACAAAAACGGGACACTAAAATATTACACGTGTGATTTTAGTAGGCAGATGTGATTTGAAATCACATGATTTGAGTAAAAGTGATTTGCAGAACAGGCCTGATAATTATTTTAAATTTATCACTTCATTTTATTTAACCCTTTCGCTATATTGTATTCATATGGATACACTCAACTTTTGAGGCATCTGAAAATCTCCAGGGCAAAGAATTGGCTTAGATATCGGCATGTTATTGTTTTTTAAGATCTTATGAATCATTTTTAATGAAAAACTCTTGGATTTTTACAAAATTGAGAAAGATGTAGCATTTTTAAAAAAAACGACTTTTTATATTTATTTTTTTTTTTTTTCGAAAAAAGGTTTTTTTATCTTTCAAATAACATAACGAAAAATATTTATTTTAACTTTTTGCATCAATAGTTGTTTGCTTTAAGCCGAAAAAAAGCTGTGCAAATTTTTTAAACATTGTATGTATCCATATGGATACAAACCAGGGATTTCCATTTCTTTGCACAATTGTGCACACCAATACTAACACATATTTTTATGCTCTTCAATAAATTCGTCGATGTGACTCGACAAGTGTACATGTCCAGCGGATGATATGTTATTTTGTTTCAGCTTGACACTCAAAAAATATTGTGCGGTCAAAAATGCTTTTGATAACATCCAATGCCTTGAGTGCATCTTATTTTTTTTTACAAATTGTTTGATAAGATATTTGAAACTGATTTAGAGTCAGTTGTGTTATACAACTTATAAAATAACAACTTAAAAAATATATTACTAACATTTTTCTGCGATTGTAAATAAATGCATTCTCTCAATTTTTTTACTCTCTCCCTGCAAATAATTTTAGACCACCTGATCCATTTTGATAAAATGGACTACTCCATGGACTGGTCCGATGTAATGCAAACATGGGCCATGTCATTGTTAAAAAGTGTTTGTAGTGAGACGACATGTCTTCGTTTTTTTAACGACATGTTTTCGTTTTGGCACGATTTCAAAGCTAATCCTCTTGAGTATACCATGGAGTAGTTTTAAAACTACTCCTTTGTAGTCCAAAGCTGGGTTATATGGTCCTGCCCTAGGACATCGTAATGTTAAATAGACCATGTTTTTTCCATACGTTTGGGTTACTTTTGGACTAGTCCTGGTCCCTTGTGGGCTACTCTTTCCACGCGTGTTTGGACTGGTCCTATTATTTGCAGGGCTGGTACTCACTAATACACAACCAACAAATTTTTGGAAATCCCTGATACAAACGCAAGTTATGGTGTTGAATAATATACACACATAAAAAATAATTTTACGTTTGATGCTGCTGAGTGGTTTTTATATGAGGCCTATTGCAAATTATGGACCGATCATCACGAAATTTATTAGTGTGATGATGTGAAATCTTACAGTGTGATTTCCGGTCAAATGGAGCGAATTTTTGCAAAATCTTATAGCATTCCGTGCATTATTCCACTATTTATGTTAGTTTTTTTAACAAAATTTCTTTACCATAACTGAAATATGTATCCATATGAATAAAGTCCAAAAAACACATTTAGGGTACATTTTTTTCGAAAGTGAGTATTGATTGTTTTGTTAGGGCCAATTATAATAAAAATCCAAAAAATTGGATTTTTTTAGTAACCCAGTAAAAACTTGTAGCGAAAGGGTTAACATTAATTTTTATTTTGATTTTTCTTTGTTTTGATTTTTTTTGAGAGCTAGTTCAGATAAACTAACGAAAATTGTTGTCAAAATTGGAGATGAAAGTACATTTTTTCTTTTTCGCAGCATGTTTCACAATGAAACAACCGGTTTCGCTCTCAAAATTGTGTATGGCAAAACATGTTCTTTCAATCATGTTTGGAGAGCGAAACACGAATATTGCTGTCAATACTGATCGGCCGCTGCCGGTTTCTTTCCGGCATAGATTTCTGATCTCAGATGGTTTGTCGGAAGAAAATAGAGCACGCTCTAATTGAAATTTTGTCAGAAGACTTTGCATCTGACTAGGTACATATAAATTCTATAATTCGAAGTGTTTTGCTTTTTTATTCCTTCTTTTTTCGGAAAAATACCTTTTTGTACATTATATGCAGAGTTTTCTGATGGTATTCAAATTGTATCTAAAATGTATAAAAAAAAAATCTTTTTCCCATCCCCAAAAACCCAATAAATAATCTTAAAAAAACATATCTTTACTTTTATTGACAACACCGAATATATCGACTTTTTTTAAATAGAGTGAAAATAAAAACTCAATAACTAAAA
Source organism: Pollenia griseotomentosa (assembly GCA_963931875.1). Lineage (NCBI taxonomy): Eukaryota > Metazoa > Arthropoda > Insecta > Diptera > Polleniidae > Pollenia > Pollenia griseotomentosa. Next base: position 50,605,972 of record OZ007560.1, on the reverse strand, counting down.
CTAAAAATCCCCAAAAAATACTAGAAATTACTATCAAGGTAATGCTAGAAATTAATATAAATTTAATATAAAAATGCTAGAAATTAATATAAAATCCCTAACAAAATCCCCAATCCCTATATTAAATTTTTTTATCCCCGTTTTTAAAATAAAACCCCAATTTGGCAATAAATTCCATAACCTGACATCACTGATTGTGTGTCTTTTTGTTTGCATATGTATTAATTCTATGCCGAATTGTTATTTGCTCGATATGATAAAAATGTTAAAATGATCTGTATTTGCTCATTACACAGTGCAACAAAATTCGGATCATCGCCGCCAGCCTCAATACTTGCAACGCAAAATAAAACTAGACTATTGGTAGAGCAAATCTGCCAAAGGTTTTGAAAAGTTAGCTCGGCTCCTACATTTTTGGAATTTTTGAAAAGGCGTTTGATTTAAGTCGAAAAAAAATATACTTAATGTACTTCTGAGCTAAAATACTATTTCAGATGTCTTCAGTAGAATTGTATAGCGATTCTTTTCTTAGAATATATAAACCCTCTAACACTCATTTTAAGGGGTTTTCGAAAAATTCAAAAATTTTAAGACCGGATTTCAAAAATCCGTTTTTCATACATTGCACGATTTTTTGGTTTTAGAAGACCCGTAGTAAAATTTGATGCAGAAAATTTTCGTCGAACATTTTAATCTTCTAAAGTGCCGTTTTAGTAAACTTTTGTGTATAAGTTAAAAACAGGACAGCAATTACCCCTTAAAATGAGTGTTTGAGGGTTAATATATTCTAAGAAAGGAATCTCCATACAATTCTACTGTAGACATCTGAAATAGTATTTTAGCTCAGAAGTACATTAAGTATATTTTTTTTGACTTATACCAAACGCCTTTTCAAAAAATTCAAAAAGTTTAGAAACCGATATTTCAGGAACCCGAGCTAAATTTTTAAAACCCTTTAGCAAATTTGCTCTACCAATAGTCTTGTTTCATTTCGCGTTGCAAGTATTCAGGCTGGTTTTTTTTTTGTTGCACAGTGTTATCATGGCAAATAAACGTGCTTTAAAATGTTTATCGATTGAGGAAATATATAAGCTAATGAAAGAAATTGAAGTTGGATTTAAGAAAAAGGAAGCAGTCGATAATAATGGTGTCCCATCAAGTATCGTCTCAATGATTTCTAAAAATAATTATATATTATAATTATTAAATAAAAATTTATTATCAACTCGTTTGAATCTGGGGCCAAACTACGGCATTCGATATCGATCGAAATTACAATACATTTTAAATGGGAATTTCGATCGATATCGAATGCCGTAATTTGGCCCCAGATTCAAACGAGTTGATAATTAATATTTATTTCTCTCGTCTATCTAGTGAAATTATTAAGACCCATATATACAAAAAGATCAACAAAGCTGTTCTCAATTGGTTTACAGCAGCTAGAAGTCAATACATGCCGATATATTACTCCATTGCAACTTCCCTACCAGAAGAGAATGAGCGAGTTGTCACTTTTTTCACGTTGGTGTTAAGAAAATGATAGAATGAAATGACCTAAACCAAGTTTTCTGTCATTTCTTTCTATCATTTTCTTAACACCAACGTGAAAAAAGTGACTACTCGCTCATTCACTTCTTGTAGGGTTGTTAATTACAAATACACAAGTTTGCAACTGATTCTTTGTTAAGCAAGAACATTCTCTAACTAGAAGTATCCATAAGTCGACCTTAAGACAGCAAGGTTATGTCTTACATGTAGTTTAGGTGAAAATAGAAACTTGTTGTCCTAAGGTCGCGATGATAAGTCGAAGTATTTTTGGGACAGTGATGATTGGAGTTATGGAAGTTCGACTATATTTAAAAAGAAATTTATTAGACAGTTTTTTTTAAATAGTTAGTTTTTAAAGTTTATATGAATCAATTATAACAACTGATAATTTATTTTATGCAATGCAATCAGTACAAAGTTTTATTTTAAAACTTATTAGTTCGAAATAAAAAAAAAACAAAAACCGCATGTTATCGTAACCTTTTCTATTCAAAAGGCTTCAACTTACCCAGGTACCCTTATCAGAAGTCTACGTATATATATGTTGTCAGTACGGTAAGGGTTAAATTAATTTAATAAAAATTTAATTTGATGAACCTAAGCCTAATTTAAAAATAACAAAAATTTCAATTCAGCTAAAATATTTTTATAAAAATAAAAAACTACTTTTTAAAGGAAAAAAGTTCTTAAGATGACTTAAGCAAAATTCATTTGATTCATTTAAATCCCTGTCCTGTTAGGAAAATTCTGCAAAAATAAAACTTTGCAGCTGGAAATGTTACAGATATGTATGTGTTTCATTCAAACCATGTCATAGTTGGCATAGTTAGTTCTGATGGTATGGTAATAATTATATTAATATGATGACAATTTGTGTGTGTCTACAATATCTATACGACATTCATGTGTCACTTGTAAATATTTAGTATTTTGTATATGTAAATGTGGGTCATATCGATTTTATAGACATTTTTTGTTGTTCTCTTATGCAGAAAAAAAACTATCTAGATTTTTTTTATATTCTGTTCAGTCGTACGGCCTGTTTAATGTCATCACGTATGTATATAAAAGTATGTGTAGTTGACTTACATTTTTTGTTAGTTTTTTTAGTTGTTTATTACCCTTCCACCAGGATATAACGGCTTGTGGCTTTGAACCAGATGATTTACATTCAATATCATAAGTGCGATCAGCTGATACGAATCTATCCTTGGTCATTATGTGAACAGCTATGGGTTTTACTAGAAAATAAAAAGAAAAAAGAAAAGACAATTTAGTATTAATAAGGGTTTTAAATTTTTTATTAAAATGGTTAAGAGAAATTTAAACGAACAAGTTATTTATTAGAGAGAATACTGCATGTATACATGTTTTATACAATATTTACTTATAAAACAGAGTTTTGTTTGTCTAGTCTACCAAAAGCGATTTAGATTATAAACAACATAATTAAGATACGTTGGTAATTACAAAATAGAAATTTAGAAATCTACTAACATTGATAACAAATGTAACTAGACACGAGATGTTTTTTGTATTACCCATATTGACATTTAAACTTTAACTTTAACACGCAGTGCAACAGTCTGTCATGATAGTTACTAATAGATCTTATTTTTAAACATTTAAAATATATTTATTTGTTGCAGAAACCTCTTGCAAAGCAGCTTAAAAGTCACGCTATTTCAAGAGAAATAAATGAAGCATCGATAACGAAATTAAATGTAAAGGTCAATGCACATTTGAGGCAAAAAAAAAATTATTTTAGGTAAAAAATTTTGCATATTGAATGCAAATACTATCAGTGAGCAACTGTGCATATTTTAATGATTCTGTATGCAAATATAGAATTTTTCTTTCCCAGAATAAAATAAATTGGCAAAATAAACTATGAAATGAATAAAATTCGTAGAACCATGGGTGTATTTGAATACATAAGAAACCAAATATACATATATTTAAATGAATACAGCTTTTTTATTTTAGGTAAAAGCTATTAAGGATTTACATACACATAAACTTTTGGTTTAAACACTAAAAGACAGTCCTAACGGAATAATCTTTATGTTTTTAGTAATAACCGGATTTCAGATGTGTGTCATGAAGTTTAAAAGAATCAATTTATTAATAATTCTATGTTCCTTGAGGTGTTATTTTACATGCTATTATTTGTATGCGATTTTTGAGGATTGATTGAATGAAACAACAAATTCGAGAAAGAACTAGAAATACAATATGTAACAAACCAAACAATGTAAACAAAACATATAATATTGCCCACGTTTGGTTCCCACAAAAACTCGGCAAAAAGTCGCAAAAAAAGTTAAAACCAAAAACGTATAACGTTGGCAACAGTGCTACCACTAATTCTGAAAGTATCAGTTTTAACCCCCGTTGTCACATTCAACAGCAAGTGAAAAAAAACTCAATACACTCACACTTTTTTACTAACACCACCACATTTTTGGTATTTCACAACAAACATGGAGGTTTGATTTCAAATTGAAAGTGATTTGAAATCAAACCATTTCTCAAACGACAACCGTTTGACAATTTGAAAATCATAGCATTCTCAACAAAAAAGGGGAAATTATTATCATATTTAGAAATGCATTTATTTTTAACTTGCCTTCAAACGTTATTCTCATATGTTTTTCAAATCTGATTTTAATACAATGTGGAACATAAATAAAACAATTTTTTTTTTTATTTAAATCAATTATTTATTGAAATAAACTGTGAGATAAACATTCGGCCCCATAGAAAAAAAAATATGAAATAGTGTTCTTTTCGTCCTCTAATTCTTGGACAGACAAAAAACTTGGCTCCTTTTTTGTTTTGAGGATTGTCATGACGTAGCTCCGCGATCGTTCTCTTAACTTTTCCGTTTTATTTTTATTCACATTCTTTCGCTTTGTAATTAATTTTTTACTCACAAAAAGTTTATATTTTTTTCAATCACCCTCAAAAAAAAACTTACGTTACTTACCCTTGTGTGTGGTTTTTCACACATATGCAATTTATGTCCACTTTTCTGTGGCGCCATAGTTCGTTTGTAATCAATGTCATGACTAACGTAATATTAATGATGTATATATTCCGTTGGTGATCAACAATAAACCATACAAAGCTTACACAAGCATCCACTTTATAAAACATACATTGCCGACGGAAAATGTTGCCTCTAGTGCAAATTACATATGTGTGGAAAACCACATACGAGGGTAACTTACGTAAGTTCTGTATTATTTCGTTACTAAAAAATGATTTTTAGTCAAAAAAAAAGGGTTTTCAGTACTTAATTGATAATTTTGTTTATAGTGTAAAAATGATTCTATTTGTGTTGTTTTTCACACAAGGGTGATTTAAGGGTTAAAGGCGAATTTACTTCACGTAATATGAAACTTTTCTTTAATTATGTAACACATTTATTTATTTTTAATTTGAGAATAAAATTTGATAAAAATTTTACATCAAATTGATAAAACATTGTATGTGAAATGTTTATATTCAAATCATTATCAATTTGAATTCAAATGTTAAAATCAAACAATTGAAAATGGTTAGAAAATTGTGTTTGATGGCAGATGATAAATTCATTTCATATCAAAGGTTTGTCTTCGTGTTTGTTGGATTTACTTGCAAGTATATTTTTGATACGTGCAGCAAGTTAAATGAGAAATGAAGACATCGGGCTACCGTATATATGTTCTGTATCAATTTACTAGTACTTAGCAACATAAAAATTATGTTTATAGCTGATTTACTGTTTATTTATAAAAAATCAAAAACAAAATTTCCCTGGCAGCCAGGTCTATTATTATATATTAATTTTATATTAATATAACATTAATATTAAACAAATGAACTATAAAAAAAATAAAAAAAATTGCAATACATTATCGTTTTAAATAATTTAAGGGTAAGTTTTAAAAAATTATATCACTTTTTTTTATAAAAAAAAAATATATCAACAAATAATTTGTCTTTAACTTTAAATATTGACTACTTGGCAACACTTAGTTAACAATTGAGAAAAATTGCTAGGAGTTTACTTGTTGACGACATTTTAAAAATAAACTAGCACTGTGCAAAAAAATTGTTGTGTTTTTTTTTTTTTTACATTTCTCTTGCAAGTTCTTGTGGCAACGTAGGGTAATTAAAAAAATGTTTGAATTTTTTCTTTCAGTCTTAAGCCCTTATGACACTACATTTTTTATTCATTAATTGATATAGAATTGATAGAAAGAAACAGTAAATGTAAGAAAGAGCAAACTATATGTATGTTATGTTTTTGTTTCAGGGATGGCGTTGAGAATTTTTAATATTGTACCAACAACCTTTAAAAATTATAGTTTTTTACCCTAATTGTACTAAAAGATTTTTTTTAGTTGAAATTAATTTTAATTATGTTCATAAAAAATACCACAAAAAGGTATTATAAATCTTAGTTAAAAAAGTATCAGCAAAAAAGAACAATTGAAACAACTTAGCCATCCCTGTTTTGTTTATTTTATTAAATGCTGCCAACTTTTTGTTTATGAGAAACCTAAAAACAAAAAGCGGTAAATCGCTGAATTTGCCCATAAACCGCTCATTCAGCAGCACTTTTAATATTTCAAGCTTGAAATGTCAATTTTAAGTTAAACAATTTTACATTTTTTTTGACATAACTTCATTTTTTATCGATAACTTTTTAAAAATTGTTGACAGTTTGCCATTTATCTTAATACAGCTGAACTCTTTGCACTTGGTAAATTTTTCTATTACATTATATTTGTACTGTTCACCAAAACTTGAACAATGCATTAAAAATGTAGTGTCATATGGGCTTTAGAAAATTTCTTGATAACTTGGTGGCCACACGATCAAGTTTTGCCTTTCAATTTCATTCAATTTGCAATACACTCTCACTTTTTTACTAACACACTCACACTTTATAAATTGACCACGAGATTGCTTTCAATTTCACCTTTCCATTTGTTTGGCAATTTTACTTTCAATTTAACAGTTGAGTACAAGTTTGTGTTTATAAATTGTTTTCTTGATGACATCTTGAACGTAATTTGCTTACAAATTGAGTGCTGCTTTCAATTTATGTAAATTTTGACAAACAGTATATATAAAAGACTATCAAGAAAAACTTGGCCGTGTGGCCGAAGGGTAACACAAGTATATTTGTTTGACATTTCAAGATTTTTTATGATATAATCATACTCTTTCAACTTGGGCAGTTTTCCTATGCAACTATATTTGCACTGTTCTCTAAAATTAACCCTCCGTCATGCACATGTATCTGGCCAGATCTTTTAAGAATTTAACAGTTGTTTAAATAAATTTCTAATTCAGCTAGGTGTTTGAGTCTCCAGGTACCCTCTACAAATATTGTTAGCTATCGCTTCATGAAAAAAAAAAACAACAAAACCAATTTATGTGGATTTTTTCATCTACACATCACATACGTAGCACATGTATCTGGCCAGATACGCTTGTATTTTGTATGAAAAACAATGTAATTTATTTGCATTTTTTGTTTTAGTTTTGTTTTAATTGCTTGCCTGAAGCTCTGTAAGACTTTTTGAAATTTACTTTATAATTTTATAACTACAAATTTTTGAATTGAAATTAATCGAAATAAACTAAAAAAATTATTTGGTTGAAATTAAAAAATTTTATTTCTCGCAAATTTTTTTTCTGGGTAGGTGGTTTAGCATCTAGTAAGAAAAAAACAAAAATAACAGAAAAAATGCATCTGCCTGGGGTGCTAATAATATAACAATGTAATATTATCACTAAAATAGCTTTTTTTCATATAAATGTATTGACATATATAGTGTATCTGGCCAGATACATTTGCTACGTATGTAACTACCGAAACATGTGCATGACAGAGGGTTAAAACAAAAAATAGCTAGTATCATAACACCTTTATTAAAACGTGTTAATTAAAAATGTATTCAAAAGCTAAGAGATGACAAGGAACATGACAAAATATTTTGTAACCATTACAATTGTGAAAATGCCGCTAAAATTTTGAATGGAAGAATGGTGTTTTGATTTTTTCACAACCAGTTTCATGTGTGTTTATTACGAGCATTTTCTGATTATTTCGATTATTTAGAAGCCACTTGTGACATATATTTTTCCTTTTAAACTACAGTATAAAACGATATATTCGAGTGAAGTAAATCCTATTTCAGGCATTTTGTATTAACCGATCGAAATAGTAAAATCAGAAGGCCATGAATATAAGGGAAATAGGATATACGGCCATCTTCTGAAAATCGGAGTCGAGTAAAACTGCAACTGAATGAACTTTTCAGTACATTTTCATTTAAAAGATTACCATATTTTTCAAGATTTTTAGAGTACATAATTCTAATAAACATAAGTGGAACTCAAAGTAGGACGTATATAAAACTCAAAATTTTTATAAACCTTTAAAAGGGGATTGTTTTGAAAATTTGTTTGAATTCAATTTAACTCGAATTCGATTCCCAGAACGTGGCTGATAATTTTTCATATGCTCAATTTGCAATAGTATTTTTAAACTAGCACGGCAAACTAAAGACAAAAAATTACAGCTTCGTGTTCTTTAGCATATTCCGAAAAATTTTTGTTAATTTCTCTGTTCTAAAGCGGCATCTGAAGTATTTGAAGCCATATTTTGAGAAGACATTTGTTGTAGGATTAGATAAACTAATTAACGACGAAACATTTATGGAATATTTTGAACTCATGAATCGGACCTATTGTTCCAAGAGCTTTTTCCGCCAAGATTATGTAATACTAGTATTATAGCACATTCTCTTAATGAGTCCGGCAACACTTATTAAGTGTTTAAGCCCGGAATTTAAGATATATTAGGCTGAAAAAGGATCGTATTCCAGCCCAGAAAATGATAAACTGTATACTGAATGGCTAGTTAATTGTTTCTAGTTCTCTTTAGTACTTTGGAATTAAGTTCAGCATAATCTATTCAGTATACAAAAGAGTTAGGAAGTTTCTATGTATATAAGCCACAATATATCATAAAAATTTGGAGAACTTGTACAATGGTCGATTTATAGTTTACAATTCGTCCCAAAGTGATTCACTTCAATGCAACTACTATGGTAATAAATAAGATTTAATTTTATCAATACTATGAATTGGGAATTTAGCACATTTAAATGAAACCTTATTCATAAATTTTTGACTCCCAAGATAAACTTTGAAGATTTTGTCTAAATTAGCTCTATAAGACTAGAAATTGTGATGTCAGATTTGATGAAAACTCCATTTCCGATAAAAATCTCGGCATAGCCGATACAGTTTTCTTATTTATTTAAAAAGGTTAAAAGTTGCCTGTTTTTTGAGTACAGTATTTATAAGTTTAAAGGTCTAGTTAAAGGTCCAAATATAAAAGTGGGGAAATAATAACAATAAATGGTTCCAAAAAAATGTATCTTCTGTAACCTTTTGTTGAAGATTTAACTATTTAAAAGAACTACCCAGCAGTTTACCTGATTAAAGAAACCATTACAACTACATCATACAGTGGCTCCAACATATAATTGAACAGTGAAACAACAACCAAAAGAAAAAAACTTAGTAAGTTTATTTTAATTTCCAATTGGTATAAGCGGCTTAAAAAATCGAAATGAAAACAAATAAATTGCAAAAAGTATACACTTAAAAAAATTACAAGAACCAAGAGTTACTAGAAATTCGTATCCAACATAAAATAGAGCATATCTAGTTTTCATGAAAAATTCATAAATTTATGCGAGTTAATATTTGGTTGAAAAGCCTTTTGATCTAATTACACATTCTAAGCGCTAAATTATCGATTTTACGAATTTTTCCATATACGATGAGTCGATTTTTGGTTATTCCGCGACAATGAAAGCCTTCAATTTTTCGCGATTGGAAATTGTGTAATTTTTCAATATTTCCTCAAAGTAACTCCATATGTGCTCATTAATATTTATCTCCAGTAATTATGGTGGGGTTTACAAAACGCTGGACAGTTATTCAGAAGCCGCGACTTCTGCTTGGGATCGTTCTCATGGTAAAAATAAAATTCTTCTTTAATACATTTAATTAAGTGCAAATTTCTTGCTCCAGCAGCAGAAACAGCAACCTATACCATGAATCAACCCATACCTTCTTTAACTGTAGGTAGCAAATTATTTTTATAGCTCTTCATTCGCTCTTCTCCCTACGTAAGAGCGTCCATCAGACCTAAAAACTTACTATCATCTGTAAATTGAACTGGTTTCCAAAAGTCCTTCTTATGCACAGAAAAAATTATTCCTAAAATATTTTTAAACAAACGCTGGTTTCAAAAATTTTTTAATTTCTACAAATTTTTTTAACTGTTTCAATTAATATTTTTGCTTGATTTTTTATTGTATCTACAAAAATGTTGACAACTGTTAAAACATAAAATATACGCTTTATTGGTTTCAAGTTTTCATAATTTTGTATGAAATATTTAACGCTCTTCAATGTAGTCGTTTTTTTGCAATTTTTTATTTGATCGTAAGCCACACTACTTTATGAGAAATATAAGAATAACAACAAAAAACACATACAGTCTATTTTTGGACGCTTTCAAAAGGTAGAACAATAAGAAAGATGATAAAATAGCGTGGCGAGGTTTGTAGTAAAAAAAAGAACAAAAACAATATTAGGTAAAAAAACCTTTCACTCTTTTTAAACAACAACAACAACATTAGAAGAAACAAAATAAATTTTTGGTTGGTTTCAAAGTTGGTAAAAAAGAATGAAAAACAAAATCCCGTTTTCAATTTTTTAAAAATGTTTAGTTAAATACCTACATCAAATACAAAAATAAAATGATGACGAAAAACATGTCGAGTCGGTCTGCTGCCAAGGAAAGGATACAGCAACAGTGAGTGAAGAAGAAAAACATTGTGTATAAATAAGACTTTGTTCAAAAATTATTCCAACAAAAAAATGTGTCTCAAAGCCAGCCGCGCCGCTCTGCTCTGCTCTGCCATCATCTACTTCTACAGTGCTTGCTTTTGTGCGCGTCATTGCTTGTGCAAAAACTTTTTTGTTTGATTCAGCAAAATTATTTGTTTGAAATTTATGTGATTTTCAGTAAACTATTTGTTTGACTCAGCTAAATTATTTGTTTGAAAAAATCAGGGTTTTTTTTCAATAAACGAAATGCAAAATAAATGGTTTGAATATGCAAATTTGTTTGTAGGTCCTGTTTTAAACAAAAAACGTTTTGATCCGGCAAATTTTTTGTTTGAATTGAAAAAATAATTTTTTCTGTGTGGTATTCCTTTAGAACTTTTTTGAATATGGTCGCTTATAAACGGTCACTTCAAGCGACTCGACCTTAAAAATTGTGCTTCCAAGAACAATTCGAGCTGTTTCTGTGCTCACTTTCTTTCCAAGGTATTTTCAAGCTTTTGTAGCCAACTTTGATAAGTAATCCACTTGGTTTGACGTACTAGCCATTGCTCGTCAATATAAGAGAAGATTTTATGTTCATAAGGCATTGATTTTTTTTCATATTTTTGCTGTTTTTATATCTTTTAATAATACAGTAGTTTTCGGTTAATTGAGCCCCGCTTAATTGAGTTTTCCGTTTTATTGCACTAAAAACCATGGAACGAAATCATTCAGTATAACAGTCTATGTAAAAATACCCGTTTAGTTGAGTTCCGCTTAATTGCGTCACCCGCTTAATTATTTCGCAAAATAAGACCACATTGCGAAAAACAAAAGCAAATGTTTCGGTTAATTGTTTCCCTCTACTTAATGTGTTTTTGCTCCACAAAAATCAAGAAAGTCATGTTTCATGTTTCAGTTTTATAAATAAATGTTATATAAAATAAATAAAGAAATGAGTTACATTTTCTATCTACACATTAGTGTTTCGCTTTATTGCACATCTTGCTCAATTAAGCGATTTTCGTTTTAATTGCGTCGGCGACTCAATTAACCGAGTACTGCTTAATTGAGTTCCCGTTTAATTGCGTCAAAAGTCGTGCATTTTTAGAAACTCAATTAAGCGGAAATAACTGTATCAAAAAAAGTTATATGTGTACCAATCACGGGTTTTGCGATTTCTTAAACGGTTTTCCGATCTTTCGATCCCTGAGCTCTGATGGAGTCTGGACTCTACGCATTAAAAACACCAATCTTAAATGTTTTAATAGATTTAAGGAACAATTTAAAAATGAAAGAGTGTTATATTCGGCTATGCCGAATCTTTGATACCCTCCACCGACAATTTAAATATTTCAGGAGTGATGTCTATATGATGTCTATTTATTATTATTTTATCTTTATAAAAACAGACATCAGTATTAAAATTGGTTGCGGCTAAGACCTATATTAAATTATTGACCGAAAATTTTGAGTAAAATATCTTGATTCATAACAGTTTAAGCCCAACTTAAATGATTTTGAGGAGGGGGATTTATATTGGAGTCATGGTAAGTTATGAACCAATCATCCCAAAATACCGCAGAGGTATTTCTGGTATTAAAAAACATAAATTTCAATACAGTGGTAAAATTAGTTTGAGCGTTTACAGTGAATTTCAGAAGGCTGCAAAATATGGGATCTAAGGTAAATTATGAACCGTATATCACAAAATTGAATGACATTTTTTCTGGCCATATGAAACTAATTTAGAAGAAATTTTACCACAATAAATACATCTGCTACGGTTTTAGGCTTATTTAATTAATTAGCCAGAGTGGGCTTTATATGGGGCCTATAGTAAATTATGGACCGATCTTCACGAAATTTTGCAGAATCATTACTAGTCTTATAAAACTGTGAAATACTAAATTCTATTATGATAGCATTATTTGCTAAGGTTTTAGGCGTACTTAACTGTTTTTCGGTAGTAGGGTTTATACGGGGCCTAGGGTAAATTGTGGACCGATCTTAATTAAATTGCACAGTATTATTTCTAGTCCTAAAAAACTGTGACGTACCATATTTTGTTATGATAGCGTTATTAATTACGGTTTTAGGCGTACTAGACTGTGGTCCGGAGGTAGGGTTTATATGGGGCCTAGGGTAAATTATAGACCGATCTTCATGAAATTTCACAGTGTCATTTCTAGTCCTAAAAAACTGTGACGTGCAAACAAAATTTTTTTATGATAGCATTAATAATTACGTTTTTTGGCGTTCTAAACTGTTTTCATAGAGTAGGGTTTATATGGGGTCTAGGGTAAATTATGGACCGATTTTAATGAAATTTCACAGTGTGATTGACAGTCGAACAAAACGGACATTTGCATATCATTTCGTGCATTTTTCAATCATTTATGTAAGTTTTTGTAACAAAATTAACAATTTTTTAAAATGGTGCTTCCACATTTTGATTCATAGCTCTGATCCTACTGAACCGATTATGGATTTCAATCCCAAGCTGTTTAGGATAACTACAAGCAATTGTCCACCCAGTTTTTTATTTCTTTTGAGTTTTTCGAAAGTGAGCGTGTTTTCAATAGACGGACAGACGGACAGACAGACGGACATGGCTAAATCGACTTAGAATTACTCAAGGAGCCAGAATATATATGGGCATTTCCTGGGGTCCCGAACGTACGTTCGTACGCTTTTGATGTACAAATAATATAGAAAACAAAACTTTTCCTAGCTTTTTTTTTTGCCATTCGATAGCATTTTGGTAGCTGTATGTTTAGTGCAAAAGATGAGTTTCATCGAGTTAAAGTTTTCATAATAATAGTTATTAACATGTGGTTGCGAACGTACGCAAAATAGAAGTCAACTTTGGCTGACAGCAGTTAAATGTAAAAATCTGCGTAATGGAACGGAATATTCAAAAGTGATTAATTTATTTTAAAAGTGTATTAATGTAGGTCTCCATGCAGTATTTACCAAAAAAAATATCTCTTTTGGTTTTTGTTTAATTGGCTTAAGTACTGGTCGCGAACGTACGGGTCGCGAACGTACGATTTTTCCATATGTTTTTTTATTATTATCACATTGCAGTTTCCCATTAATGTCTTCAAATTTCCTTAACAAACAACTAAATACTCAATTTGCAATTGATTGTAATGAAAAGATAATGAAGAAAGAGTGTAAACATAACATATTTTTGCATGTAAAATAAGCATATAAAAATGTGTTTAGAAGTAGAAAATATAAGAAAATATAAAATTTTCCAGTTTCCAGTGCAATTTCCTCAAGTAAAACAGCTGAGACATGCTATAAAACCATTCTTTTATAACAACATAGACTTTTTTAATAATAATAAACAATAAAAGACGATGATTATCAACATTTCATTTTTTTATCCTGGTAGACCATTCTGGGGAAATGCCCATATACTTTATGTAGTCTGAGATAAATAATAAAAAAGTTTCACACGGAATGACAAACTTAGTATACCCTCTTCACAACTTTGGGGTGGAGGCTATAATAACAGGGTATTCCATTATCACTTTGAGCTCTTTTTTACAGTGCAACCATTTTTTAAATAATAATATAAAAGCTAAGCAACAACTTTTACTTATTTTAAGTCAATATTTTCTACCTGGGGCCAAATTACGGCATTCGATATCGATCGAAATTACAATACAATTTGAATGGGAATTTCGATCGATATCGAATGCCGTAATTTGGCCCCTGGATTTAGTTTGATGAAAGATGTAACCTTTTTCTATAATTTAAGAATTATATTTATAATTAATAAAAAACTTTAAATTATTATCTATTCCATTATAACTATGAGCCTCTGTATCTGTCTTTTGCGATTTTTACTAACGTCCATTGCCAAGGCAATAGATATTCCTTATGACCAAAAACACACATACATTAGAATTAAACATATTTATAGAAGCTTTAAGCCAGCAAACATACACACAGGCATTCTAGTTTAAACAATTGCAATGAATAACGTAACAGCATAAAACATAAAAATACCACAAATCGATACTTACAATTGACATCAAGTATGACCACTTTGTTGTTTGGTGGAGTTAAATTCGTATTGCTTGCCACACAAACTAATCTTGCATTCAAATGTTGTCTTCCAATATTTGGATATGACAAGTGGTTAACCGTCTTACCGTCCGGCCGATGTTCAAACGATTCATCAATCACCGTATTATCCAAGTACCATGTAACATTGGGACGTGGACGTCCTGTTGGAAAAAAGGAGAAAACAAAAAACATTGGATAAAAAATATTTGTAGATTCACGAATTCGATGTAGAGTATTTTTAGTTTTGGAGCAAAAAGTAAAACAAAATAACAAATAAAAGAAAGAAACACAATTTGGTTGTGTAGACACTAAATTAAGATAACAAGAGAAAAGACAACAAGTAAAACTTCCAAAATGCCAAAAAACAGAAATAGTAGAAATAAAATGATGCAATAAACAATAGAAATCCTTCAAACAATAAATATGTATGTTTACAAATGAACTACAAAATAGAGAAGAAAAAAAAAACAGCTCAAAAAATAAAGATTGTTCATTTCGTAAACATTGAAATCATTTATTTTTTTTTGATAAAGAAAAAGAAAAAGAACTATACTTTTACTTAATAGAGCAAAGTCAGGACATGAAAACTACAACTGACAAATATTTGTTTGCAGTTCATCTAGGTTGGTTAAGTTCAACAGTTTGTTAGTCTTTGCTCCATTTGTGTAGCTTCTTGCTTTTGGCAGCAACATTATTTATAGTTTATGTATATAAATACTAACATTTTTATTTTCTTTTTATAAATTATGTAACACAAAAAGAATAAAAAGATATTCAGTTGATATGCTAAAATATTTAGTCTTACTTGTCATGATTGTTTATTAGCAAAAAAGGATTCTAAGAAATTTGGTCAATAAAATTTGAAGGAGTTCTCACTTATCTGCTTCATAGTAGATGAATAGTTTCTTTAATATTTGATACTTTAAGCTTTTTTTGTAAAAGGAATAAGATTCTGAAGGACACTTGCTTGTGTCCTGAAAAATAGTTTAAAAATTAAACTGTTTGACAGGTATTTGAAATATATTAAAGTTTTAATTTTTTTTTTAACCAAGTTTATTTATAATTAACTATTAATATACAAGTGGTAGTACACTATAACTAACATTGGTGAAATTAACCGTAAGTTTTATCTAGGCTGAACCAATATAAGACAAATCATTTTTTTTGATTAATACGACAACAAAACATCAGTTCTTAAATGACAACCCACAAAAAGCAAAACAACCGCAAAACTGACTTTTTGACTTACTGAGACAAAACACATTAAATGCAGAAAATACATGTATTTTAATACAACATACCCCACAGATTAAGACAAAAAAGTCTGAAACAAACCTTGTTGCACAAAATTGCGTGCTTTCCTTTGATGTAAACCACGCGAATTAACGCAAGTCAAAAAAAAACCAAAAAAGACAAAAAACATTGTCGCATTGCTGCCTGCTTTTTTTTGACTTTTAAGACAAAATGTTTTGATTTTTTTTGGTGTGGGTTTAGCCTTAAAATCTGCTTGGATGAATTGAATAGCCGCTTAATTTTTTGTTCAAACTTGAAAACTATGATGAAAATTTTTAGTTTTCTGCCACGGATTTTTTTTTATCCTTTTTTAATTGATAAATAAAAAAACTCAAAAATTTTTGAAAAATTTAAATCCAAAAGAAAAAAAAAATAACAAAATGGAGGAAATGCCAAAATCATTTCGTCTACAAACTTTATTTTAAACACCCGAAATTCACAACATTATTCCGCTAACACTTGAAATCTTGTTATTTTATTTTATCTAAACACATACAATCAAAATTGAATTTTCATAGACAAAATTTTATGCAAAAAAAAAACTGATTGAAAAAAAAATAATCAAATTGTCTAAACGTATTATTTTGTTTTTATTATTATTGCAAAAACATTTTTTTTAGTTTTATTGGCACAATTTTAATTAAATTTTAGTTTGTGTTTTTGCTTTTTCTCCCAACTAGAAAAAATCCATGTGTATTTTGTTTATCGCATAGATAAACAAAATGAAATAGATTTAAGCAAACTGCCTGAATATTTGGTAGATTGTTGAAATACACATAGGAAAATCTATTATAGACATATGCATATAAACTTATATACATAATATAAAGTAATAGAAATTCTGCTTGTTTTAGTTATACATAAGCCATATACTACACTATTATACATAACTATAAAAATAAACCGATATTGTGGTCATATTTCTGGTAAATTAAAACTTACAATTAAAATTGCATTTAAATATGGCATTCGATTTATAAGCCACAAAATAACATTTAAATTTAAATAAATTGTTAATTAAAATAAAGCAAATAAGGAAACATACATGCAACAAACAAATACCTACAAGCAAACAAAAAAAAATAAAAGGTATTTGAAATAACAAACCAAAAACAAGTCATGTTTCAATAAAAATTAGCTGAAATGTAAATAATTCCATCAATATCAACTTACCGCCTGAAACCTCACATATTAAAACGATGTCAGTTCCCTCATTAAATGATTCCACATTACTGGTTTTTTCGTGACGATTTGGCTTATAAATTATAGGTCTTTCGGGTGGTACTGCAAATAAACAAATACAAAAACAAAAAAAAAAAGATTAACACTTTATATTAGAAAATAATTGACAATCTAAATGCAAAAATTGTAAATGTTAATTAAAAGTGTTAACATCAGTACAATACAACTACAACTACTGAATGATATAATTTAAATTTTATTTATTTATTTACGAGTGTTAAATTTCCTCAAATAATTTTGCGTGCACAAATCATTTGCTAAATAGGAAAATTTTATTTAACTGAGAGCCCTTTCTTACACGCAAGCTTTCTGCAAAGTCTTGAGTTTATCGGAGAGAAAGGAAAGAATAATAGAGGTGAGTACGTAGTTGAGTACGCACTAGGGTATTCATTTAATTGGTTAATCGATCGCTGAATTAATCGAGGTTTTGGTTTAATTGGTTAATAATCGGTTACTTTTGTTATAGATCGGTTAACCGGTTAATAAGTCTTTTTTCTAATTAAGTAATTTCAATAAATAAAAATTAAAAATTATTATTTTGCTACTAAGTCGGAATCAAAGTATGTTTTAAATTGAACCGACTTTAACTGGGTGCCACCTCATATGTAGACAATTGTTTCATACAACTTACAACAAAATATAAGCAAGGGGCAACTCTTCCCTGCAGATAACGAGTATAGTCCATACATGCATGTAAAGAGTAGTCCATAAAGGAGTAGGAGTACTCCAAAACTACTCCAAATATATGGGTAAAAGGTGGTCCATTTAACATTACGATGCCCTAGGAGGGGACCATATAACCCACCGAAGTAGTCCCTAAACTACTCCGTGCAGTACTAAAGTGGGTAAGTTTTAAAAGTACTCCATGCCATTACAGTATGGAGTACACTAAAGCGGTTGTTTAAGCATTTTTCATTTTTTACTAATCACCTTTTATGGCGCCCTGTAGTCTATTATTGCTATTATTAAATATATTTACTTGGTATTTTTAATTTGTTTACCTTTTTTTCACAAATTTCACAAACTTTCACTTTTAAATAAACAATTAATAATGGACACCATTAGGGCTACCAATGTGTAATACTGTAAACTATAGAAAAGTATACATCGTGCAGTTGTTGGCAGCAATGCATGTTAATTTCTTATAACATGGTCCATATTACAGTAGATTGGACCATGTTGTAATTAGTCCATTTAAGCCACAATGGACCACGTAGTCCAATATTATCTGTAGGGTTAGCAGCTGACATTGATAATTAAAATATAAAAAAAACACTGCATATCTTGCGGAGTTGAAAATTTTTAACACGCAATATGAATTTATGTAAAAAGCAACAACAGAATTACAAAATATTTTGGCTTCGGTTTTGCTTTCAATGTAATTTTTGGCGTTGAGTTTTACTCAATTAGGGCCTATACAATGTATTTTGTGTTTCTTTCCATTAAAGTTTTCCTCCAAATCATTAATAATTGCAAATTATCGGCCAATATCTTTTAACATAATCATTTTTAACTTTTTGCAAGTACTTTTTTGTTTGGCGAAAAACAGCTGATGCTGACGTGTAAAGTATACTTTTACTTGTCTATAGTAGATCAAAAGCATATTTTTAATAAAAGTTTACTTTAGAACTCTTAAAGTATGATTTGTTTATGACTATAGTTATGGGCCAATGTTTTTATTTTAAAGTTGTTTTTACAATGAACCGACTTTAGCGTTTGACTATGTTATCATTATTACTATGGATCATTTTATTTATCATTTCAATAGTTTAAGGAGATCTTATAACATAATGTTTTAGAACAATAAATTGGTTTAAATGTTTAGGATTTAAGCGATTCTTTTCTTTAGTTTTGATAAACTTGACTTGGAAAAAATTCTTTCACTTATCGAAGATATTGCAGAAATCGAAAGCAACCCATAATACAGATTATCTAATTTTTAGTAATATTCTTTTAATCATTTTAATCTTCCATTATGTTAATGGAGTCCTGTTTTAATTTTTTGTGTTACTATCGAGAGTTTCTTCTGTTGTCAGCTCATCATCTAACTCATCCTGACAAAGCGCAGCACCGAACATTCCGCAATTTCTGTTTTTGTATTGTATTTTGGAAATGTATTTCCAAAAGGAAATGTATTATACATAAGAAAACATATTTCTAAGCACAACTTTTTTGGTGTACTTTGGTAACTTTTTTGGTAAACTTTGGTAAAGATAACATTGTAAAATTCTACATGGTTGCATTGTAGAATGGAACTCACCCGTAATTAAAAAAACACAAAAAAATATGGTTTAATACTGCAAAAAATTAAAAATTTTGCTACATAGGTTAATCGGTTAATCAACTGAAATAAACCGACTGAAATTAATCGAAAAAAGCCAATTTTAAATTAACCGATCAGCTAATCGGGTAGTAATTAATCGATTAACGGTTAACCGAATGAATACCCCAGTATCCACTCGTTTAAGCCGGGAGATTTTTCATCATTCATTGAAAAATCTATAGAATCAATTTCCTAAAAAATTGTACTTTTTTAATATAAAAATACTTTTTTTTAGATTTCTAACTGATTGAATACCTTAAAACCAAATTACATTCTATTGCACTAATGCACTAAGTTTCATTACATATACTTCTGGACATCTTTAAGTTCGTTTTTAGAAGTGGGTGTAGGAGTGACAAATTACGTTAATCAGGATAAACGTCAAATTCCATACGTAAGAAATTTCGTACTAAAGTAGGCACAAATTGCATATTTAGTTTAACGTTTATTGTAAAAAAAAGTCACCAGCATTTTGAAAATTCATTTCATTTTAAATATTTGTGATATTAATTAAAAAAATTAATTAATTGTGCACCAATTAACAAACTAATAGCATCAATTAAATATTTTTTGATATTTACAGCATTTTCTGCAGTAATATTGATAATATAAGTAAGCGTTTAATTCACTCGATACAATTTTTAATTCAAACTGATATTATTTTAAATTAATAGTAATTGAAAAACAATTTGCTAGAATTTTTTATGGAATGCACTGTCGAATTATGTGTAACCTGTACCCATGTTCTGTAACTTAAGTGACAACTTCTCGCATCCAAAAGACGTGAAACAAAATATTCCATCGTTTCTCAAAAAGTGAGAAAAAAGTGTGTTTGTAACTTATGTCGAAAACTATCAAAAGAGATTACGTCGTTACGTTATAAATGTCATAACATTACACTCGAAGCCGATGTGACATTGCCGACGTCGAGTAACGTGCCAGTAACACGTATCGTTGACGGCGACCAAAATTTACTAAAATTAAAAATTTTTTAATGACGGTGGCGAAAATACAACCGTCGTATGTACCAAATAATGTAAAGGGCGACTTTAATGTTTGTTGTTTGCCAACGAGTTTTGAAAACATTTGTATATTTTATAAAAATGTTAAAAACAAAATAATTAAACCATGAAAAAATGTGCCAAGAACAAAATATTATTATTATTATAACTTGCCTTTTACACTTTTAATTGCTTTTTAGTGTTACAATTTTTTCTCGCACCATTTTTATTCGTGAGTTTATTTGACAGTTCAAAGCGGGAACTTTTCTCACAAAAATGTAACAGACACACTTTTTCTGTAAATTGGCGAGTAAAAGGGAAGATCCTCCCTTATGGTGAACTTTTCCACGAGTGGTAAAAAATTCACTCTTTAGGATTTTTAGAATCCAACTT
Source organism: Pollenia griseotomentosa (assembly GCA_963931875.1). NCBI lineage: Eukaryota > Metazoa > Arthropoda > Insecta > Diptera > Polleniidae > Pollenia > Pollenia griseotomentosa. The sequence continues at coordinate 50,585,173 of OZ007560.1, read as the reverse complement.
CCCACTACTTTGGGTAGTAAACCACAACTACAGAAAAACTTTCCCGCCAGAAGCAAAATAATAGAGGACTTAAACAATAATCGGTCGTGTGCTTCCCCACCGAGCGCTACTGACTCACGTGGTAGCGGAAAGGATCTCTGGTCCACATGATATCGTAAGATATCTTAATACCTATAAATTTTGGAATTTTTCCGAATTCCCCAGAGATTTTCCCAGAGGATGCAACACGAAAAAGTGAAATGTCCTTAAGAGTATCTCGACATACCACCAGGAGTAAAACCGAAGTAGAGTTTACTCTGTTTATAGTTTTTTTTAATTTTGTTTTCTGATCTTTTGCAGCCTGTATTTTTCGCAGCCGCGTTTTTTATATTTTTTAATTGTTTATTTTATTTAAACGTTTTCGAGCTTTTTGTATACGTAGTACATGCTATTGTTAATGCTATTTTACTGCTTATTTTTTAACTTAATCTTTTATTTATTGCTTTGTTTCTGTTTACTAATCCTTGTCGAACTGATAGCGCATAAAACAATTTTTATTTTCAATTTGCAATAACTCCTAGAAAACACATACCTGAAGTTTTTCGGCATCTTTAAACTCGAAATTAATTATATACTGTTGCGATTCCAAAATAAAAGCCCAACGCCTTCTCCGTGAAATAGGGCCTTTATTATTTAACACCCATAAGAGACTGTAGCGGTACAATTGTACATTCACAGACTTTGTGTGAAGAAAAAGGATTTAAGCAAAATAAAGTAAATTTTGTCCATTCTTTTTTTCAGCCTTAACTATAAAATTAGATGTAAAAATTTGCATACTTTTACAAGAAACAAAATGCATCATGTTGTTGTCTGTACATAGAGTTCATTACAAATAGGTTTTAAATATGCATATAATTTCACTAGGGGTCTTTTAAGACCAAAAAATCGTGCGATGTATGTAAAACGGTTTTTCGAAAAATTCAAAAATGTCAATGCCCGGGATTTCAAAAATCCGTTTAACATACATTGCACGAACTTTTGGTCTTAGAAGTTCCCTAGTAAAATTTGATGCAGAAAATATTCGCGGATCATTTTAATCCTCTAAAAAGTCGTTTTAGTATACTTCTGTGGGGAAGTTAAAAAAAGCACAAAAATGACCCCTTAAAATGAGTGTTTGAGGCTAATATATTTTAAGAAAAGAATCGCCATATAATCTTCTAAAGACATCTGAAATAGTATTTTAGCTAAGATACTACATTTAGTATAAAATTTTTTGACTTATACCAAACGCCTTTCCAAAAAATTCAAAAACTTTAGGGGCCGATATTTCGGGAACCCGAGCTAACTTTTCAAAACCCTTTGGCAGTTTTTGCTCTACCAATAGTCTACTTTTATTTCGCGTTTCAAGTATTGAGGCTGGCGGCAATGACCCGAATTTTGTTGCACTGTGTATTCTAAGCTATTTGGAAAGATTTTTCAGAAACTTTATTCTCCGATCTTGAGGTTTTTTAGATGGGATAAGATATTGCAAGGGACCAACACAATATTTATTTTTTTACTCAACATTTTATCCAATAAATCAACACTACCTATATTTTTGGTTTAATAATTGATAAGTTTAGGTTTTGCGTGTAGAGTGTTTTCAACAGTGTTCGAAAATAAACAAAACATTTTTTAGCGTTCGGCTCATACACCCAAGAACGATATCTATTTTTTTAGTGATTGTATAGACGAACACAACGTTTAATACCGTTCGTAACTATTTTCAAGAAAAAATCGAACATAGTTTACTGTTCTGTTCATCGTTAAAAAACAGAAAACATTATATGTTAATGTTCTATAACGTTTCTTTTTCACATTGATAAAGAAATTAATAAACAAAAGGGACAAACATTAATGAGCCGAACAGAACACAATGAAGTGTGTGGATTTTTAAAAAAACCGAACGGAATTAAATGTTCTTATCTTTTGCTGAGTTTAATAAAAACAGTATTATTTTGGTGTTCGAAAGATAACAAACAGGGAAACGTTATTTTTTTAAAATTTTTTTCACAAAAGCTAATATTAGATAGTTGATAGTAAAATAAAAACGTTTACCTTTTTTTTGTACGTAACCAACTGTTGTTTCGATATTAAAGGCAAATATGGTTTAATTAATAGTTCTTCCCTTTGCTGGATGCATGTTGCTCGACAAAAACTTTATGCCGTTTCTTTTCGTACCATTAAGTAGCATGTGCTAGGAGTTAAAGGCTTGCCTGATTGCAAAGAAGTTAACAAAATTGCCAGTCGTAACATAACTTACATAACCTTTATATAAATTTTATTTATCTATTTGTTATTTAACATCGTTTGCCATCTTTCTGGCTCAGTAATAGATACCAGTTTGATGAGTCAGATGCAGAAATAATTTAATGCTATACCTAGCAGTCCTATAGCTTGAATTTCGTATTTGCGCATAGCATTACAATTTTAAACTTTAAGCAAGATTTAATTTTTTCTTAAAGTTTATCTATTATTTTATTTACAAAGATATAATTTTAAACTAATTTAATATTTTTATCATCAAAAAGTGATATCTTCCTAAGGGAATGGGAACTATCACCAAACTTGTCAAGTGACAGATCTGTCTGTAGTGTTAGGGACCGGCTCTAGTTCATACACTTTATATGAAAAAGACTTGTCTCTTAAACATGGCGATGTCCTAGGATGGGATAATTAGCACCTTTTTGGTACTTTGTAAAATTTCACTTCAATAACCTAAATAGACACATTCAATACATTTAAATCATCGCGTGTATATACATTGTCAGTCCTAGATATTGTCAGAAGTTAACCGTGTTAATATGATAGATCCTCTTTATATAAAGTAGAGAAAAAGGTAGATTTAGGCACTCCCGCACAAAATCTAGTTTTGTTTCAATAACGTTTCCTCTGGAGTAACTACACTTTAAACACACTATCACCAGTTAAGTGATATGTCATGTTTTCATCCATCACAATTTGTTTCTTTTCAATATAACATTGTATTCACTGGTCACGGGATAAGTGCTTTATGAAGAATTGATACAAATTTCCCTTCGGGATGTAGCAATAGATATATGAAGATCCTATACCGTCATTTACAGTTGTTTATTTCCTCAGTTCGAAGAGGGTTAATAAAAGTGTCAATTTAAATAGAGATGTCTTTTTTTCAGATTGAAAAAAATTATTCGAGTAATTCGTTTATTTTATTAATCGAGCAATATATAAAATAATTGCATACTCTAATACGTACTTTTCTGTACTCACAAAGTTGCTTTGTTCTTTGTTCGCCATTTATAAATAGTTGTGTTTCGTTGAAAAGCTTAAAAGAAAATTGAAATAACTTTGGCTAAGCAAGCTTTGCGTGTTAGAAAGCGGTCCAATATTGCCTTAGAGTTTCCTCGTTTAGGGTTGATTTTTTTAAATATTTTGTTTTTTTATTTACTTGTGATTTTTCTTATAATTCCTTAGAAAGGGAACATTTTATTTACATGCGTGTTTTAGAGAAATTTAAATATCAGATTACGTCGTTTTTGTTGTAGATATTGATTGTTTTTTTCGAAAACATTTTTTCTTGTTTTATTAAGAGCCATCACCATCTAAATCGCTGAGTAGCTGGGAATGGAAGAAGCATGTTCTTAATTGTATTCATCAAGTTAAATTAGTTTGTATAGATTGATGTTTAAACGTACATGAGCTTAAAGTTCTCTACAACAAATAAAGTCATTAACATAACGAGATTGTAATGTGGAAATTAATTTAATTTTTTTTACTTAAATTCTACACTAGTTAGGCTAGTTTAATAACTATTGTGTGTGTTAATAATTGTTTAACAACTCAATTAGTTTGCTATTCAAATGACTACAAAACATTTTGATCATTGTAGGAAAATAAAAAAAAGGAATTTATGAATTAAAATTAGAATAAATAAATTAAATTAGTTATTTCATTAAATGTTATGCCCTGCACCACCTTGTCCCTTTCAGTGGTATATGAAGTTTATACTTTTATACGCAATACAAAGAGAATTTATTTAAGACCCTATAAATATTTCTATAATCATTACTTAGCCATGTACGCTCCTAATTTGTTCCTCCTAGCTCATATGGTATAGAAGGTATTGAACCAAATAGCATTATAGTTAATTGTATATAACTTGCCTCTCTGGGATTCGGCAAAAATCCAAAATTGAGATCCTATCTGGTACCACTGGAATCAGTAGCCCCCCAGACTGACGATTGACTGGGTCCTCCGAATGTTTACTTTTTGAGTGCAGTTCTTTCTGTCTTTTAGGAAGATTTTGTTTGTGAGGAGTTTTATTTTCGCTTGATGGCTATGGTTTAAACCCAAAGTAGGGAGAAGGAAGATCCGAAAAAATTAACCCAAGTGCAGATTTTTCACCACCTGTGGAAAAGATTGGCCCGATTGACTGATCAACCCTTAGGTGCTGTTGCTGCAACACAGAAGCTGCTGGTATATTAGATAGCTCGAGCTCTACCTCGGTCCTAAAAAATTGTTAGTCATTGTTTGGTACTGAATCCATGCACATTAACCGCAGGTTGTTCGTCTTGGTTTCGAAGAAATATGGAACAAATAAAAAAAAAATGTATGTACATCTAACTGGAATGTTGTTAAAGAATTATTCTTGGATGTTGGGTGCTACATATTCTGATATTTTCTTTATTCACTTGACTGTTTAGGTGCAAATGGGTCTCATCGCTCATCATTTGATATGATCTTTGTGTCGGAATAATCGAATGCTGGCTTTCAAAATTAAATTGAACAACTTTCATTCTTTGTTCATTCCATTCCAATTTCAAAACTTTTTCAAAGTTATTGCTGGAAAAAAACCACAAAAAAATTACGAAAGACCAAAAATTTATTCACTTATTTAATAATAACGGTACTTATGCGCCACTTTTATATCAACATATCTGCGGTCTTCAAGAAACTGATTTCAATAGAAGCACGGACTGACGGACGTCGTCAAATCCACTTCACTAAAAAAAAGGTTACCTAAGGCTCGCAAGAATTAAGTGAAAAATAATAATTCAAAGGAAAAAACTGATATGTTTTAGTGACTATAAAAAAATATTTGTTCCAGGAATTTCCGGGGAAATTTTTGAAAACCCTTAACACCAAAAACAGCTTAATACTAATGAAATCGTAACAGATATCACCATTGTGGGTTATTTTAGTCAAATCGATTTGTTTTAAACTTCAAGCAACTCTACAAATTTTTTTAAGAACTGACAAAAATTTACTAAAAATTTTATTATAATTTCTTCGACCTTTTTTTTAAATATTATTCTTCTTTATTAATTTGAGCTTAAGGTCACTTTTATTTCAAATAGTTCGTTTATTTATCGATATTTCGATTTCCTTTGGAAATCTTCTTTGGGATATTATATTTTTAAAAAATTAACAAAAAATTGTGTTTGACAATTAATTAAAATTAAAATTATATTAAAAAATTTTTCAACATTCAACAATAACAATTCATAAATTCAAAATATTAAAAAATTAAAAAGAGGAAACAAAAAACAATTTTAAAATATTTCCCTTTTTCGTCAAAAAATGTATTTCTACAAATCTAACATAAGCCATCTAAACTTTATTTAAGAAAACAACCAAAGATCTAAACCTTTTTCCATTTTTGTCAACCTATTTATTTTTATTCAATAAATATCTATAAATTTGAGCTAAACCTTCAGTAACTTTTTTAAAAATAAACCTTTCTTCAAATAGAATATTATTTATTTGTAACATTTCTAACATATATCTTCTTTTCTTAAAACCTTCCACGTTTAAAACGGAAGTGTTCTCAAAATCTGGAAATTCAAAGATCTAATTTTGTAACAGTGATAGATAATCATTTAAATAAAATGTCATTGGATAATAGAGATAGATTTACATTAAATATAGTAAAATATAGTAAAGAATTTCTTAGAAATAATAGGGAAATAATGATTTTAAAAGCGGATAAGGATAACACAACGGTAGCAATTAATAAAAGTGATTATATATCCAGAATTGAAAACATTTTAGGTGATGATACTACTTTTCGCATATTAGAAAAGGACCCTACGAGCAGAAAATTAACAATAATTTTGTTGAAGAACTTTTTAAATTGAAAATAATAACAATAGTAGAAAAAGTCAAATTAAAAACGTCCATATCTTTAGCACCAAGATTATATGGATTACCAAAAATTCATAAGGAAAATTTTCCATTAAGACCAATTTGTTCGTCTATAAATTCACCTTCACATGATTTATGTAAATATATTTCGAATATACTTAAGAAGGTAACAGAGAATTCTAAGTATAATGTTATGAATTCTGTTCAATTTAAAGATAGGATAAAAAATGTTTCTATTCAAGATAATGAACAATTAATACCACTTGATGTTGTTTCATTATTTCCTAGTATTCCAGTTGACTTGGCTATTAGAATTATAGAAGAAAATTCGGATAAAATTTCGGGGATAACGAATATTAATAAAGATTTATTTTTTAGAATTATAAAATTTTGTGTAGTTGATAATAGATATTTTCAGTTTGATAAGAAAATATATGCACAGGAAAAGGGGCTTCCAATGGGTTGACCAGCATCTCCAATAATTGCTGATATTGTGATGGGGAAATTATTAGATACATGTCTAGGAAAATTGACTAATAAACAAAAAATCATAACAAAATATGTAGATGACTTATTTGTAGGGTTTTTTCCCGGGATTTCCCGTCCCGGGAATTCCCGGGAATTTCCATTATTTTATTTCCCGTTTTCCCGGGATTTTTCTTGCGGGATCCCGGGAAATAAAAAATTCCTCATAATTTCAGAAAATAGCTATTTATACTTTGAAATTTAGTTTTCTATTCTCTAAAAATTAGCATCTGTGGATGGGTTGTGGATTATATCAATAACAAAAAGTGAGAACATGTATTTAAATCAATGTCTTCTGATGCAATAAATCTACTAAAAGCAGAATGGGCAGTGCAACAGTTGATAATTATTACATTTAGTGAAGTGAAGAGTTAATAAAGAACATTAATGCCCGTAATTTCTACAAAAAGAAATCTAGCTGTGCATAGAAATCTATGGTGTAAAAGCTGCCATATTTTAAAGGAAAATTGAAGGTAAAAACACGTAGGCAAAATCAAAGTTGAAAAAGGTGAAGATAACTGTTAGGTACAAACACGACCTGCTTTCTTTTTGTAGAAATTACGGGCATAATTCAAAATAAGATGCAGGCAGTAAAGTTTCATTGTCCATGAACAAGTCTTAAAAATAGGAGATACCTAAAAATATCGCTCCTTAATTGCAACATAGTCATATCTACAAAAACAAACGATCTTGGCAAAATGCGATTAAAGTTTTAAAAATGTACCGATTTAAAGATATATTTTGCTATAACTTCGGCTCAGTTTAAGATATAATACGAGAAGGTACGAAAGAAAACTTTGCTAAAGTTACTTAAAATTTTGAGATATGACTATAATGCAATGAATTATTAGGTGATAAACACAAATTTTCAATTTCAATTTGTGTTGGTTTATATACCAGTGCGGGGCAAAAAAGAAAAAATTGCTTCTGATTGTGAATCCGAAGCATGCTACAACGGTGCACTTTTAACTATATGTCCAACCTCGGTAAAAAATGAACGAAATTTTTCGGAAACATGATAATTAGTAAATAAAATCGGGAATATACTTTTTGACGACTTACAAAGCGTTTTGAGTGTGTCAGAAAGTTATTTCCTAAGCGATTAAAAAATGTTATATATTTCTTTAAAATATTTTATCTTTTTTATTAATTAACTTTTTGATCTCATATCTTGAGTACCTCAATTTTTATTTTGTTTTTATTATTGTTTTATGAATTATCCAGAGCATTATAATAACGAATAAAAGCATAATAATAGGGAATAAAGGCGTGAGGTAATAATAATTTAAGTTCCTATTTCAATCTTCAATTAATTTTTTAGTATTGAACCATTTCATTTACTTTCTTTGTAAACAAGTTCCCTTACGTTTTTTTATAAAAGTTTTTTTTCATTAATTAATACCAATATTTACTTTGTACTATTTATATGGAGCGGGATCCCGGGATCCCGGGAAATTTGAAAAAATTTCCCGCATTCCCGGGAATCGAAAAAGTCCGGGAAAAAAAAAACTCTACTTATTTGTTATAGTTAATGAAAATGAGATAGATATTTTATTATCAACGTTTAATTCTTTTGATCAGAATATCAGGTTTACTATTGAAAGGGAATTAAATTATTCGATTCCATATTTGGATACATTGGTAATAAGGAAAGAAAATAGGTTATTGATAGATTGGTATAAAAAACCAACCTCATCAGGTAGAATCTTAAATTATTTTTCTAAGCATCCTAAGAGGATTATTATTAACACAGCTAATAATCTTATAGATAGAATATTGACAATAAGTGATAATAGATTTCATAGGAAAAATAAAAGAATTATTGGAAATATTTTACAAGATAATAGTTTTCCTAACAAACTAATTCACAAATTAATAAGACAATATTATATAAGAAAATCTCGAAATATTAGTGAGATCTTAGCACCTAAAATATATAAATCATTAACTTATGTACCTGGATTTTCAGAAAGGTTAGAAAACTCAAATATTTATGACAAAGGGAAATATAGAATGGCACACAAGGTAAATAATAATGTTGGTAGATTATTCACAAGAATGAAAGATAGATTACAAAAGCTGAATATGTCAAATTTAGTTTATAAAATACCTTGTGGTGGCAACTATAATGAACAATGTGCAAAAATATATGTAGGAACAACTGGGACGAAACTGAAAACTAGAATAGCAGGACATAAACATGACCAAAAATATAGAAATTATAATTCAGCACATGGTACAGCTTTATCGACTCATTGCAGGGATTTAAATCATTATCCAGATTTTGAGAACACTTCCGTTTTAAACGTGGAAGGTTTTAAGAAAAGAAGATATATTTTAGAAATGTTACAAATAAAAAATATTCCATTTGAAGAAAGGATTAATTTTAAAAAAGATACTGAAGGTTTAGCTCAAATTTATAGATATTTATTGAATAAAAATAAATAGGTTGACAAAAATGGAAATAGGTTTAGATCTTTGGTTGTTTTCTTAAATAAAGTTTAGATGGCTTATGTTAGATTTGTAGAAATACATTTTTTGACGAAAAAGGGAAATATTTTAAAATTGTTTTTTGTTTCCTCTTTTTAATTTTTTAATATTTTGAATTTATGAATTGTTATTGTTGAATGTTGAAAAATTTTTTAATTAAATTTTAATTTTAATTAATTGTCAAACACAATTTTTTGTTAATTTTTTAAAAATATAATATCCTGAAGAAGATTTCCAAAGGAAATCGAAATATCGATAAATAAACGAACTATTTGAAATAAAAGTGACCTTAAGCTCAAATTAATAAAGAAGAATAATATTTAAAATTTACTAAACAAATTTTAGTTCAGACTTTGTTGATCATAATTGGACATAGCTTCACTCCATGATCTTAGAATTGAATTGTCGAATTTAATAAGAGCAGACGTCGTATTGTTGGCAAGAGCGATGATCTTCATTAGCTTTCTCTCAACAATAAATTTCAGTGTATTTAGCAAAAATAAAATATTGGGAATTAGCACGTCATACAGAAATCTTATTAATGATGATCTTTGTTTTATTATTCTAAATATTGCTGTGTTGGGGGGCACTGGGGCATAAATCATTTTTTCCTGGTTTGAACTTCAAGCAAATAAAAATGGAATACCACAACATTGCTAAATATAAACTTGGACTTTGGATTTACTGATTGAAAGCTATTTACCACATATTGGTTACCAAATTAAAATATAAGATTCATTAAATATTAATTCGTTAAATGTTTGCTTAAATATTATTTTGCTGTTATTAAAGTACATAACTGCGGAAATAATATGCTCCAATTTTGTCACATATAAACAGAACTAAATGAACTTTTTTTAATATTAGGGCAATTACTATTACGTAGTAATTAAATTTTTCGTAACTAAATTTAGATTTCTCCTTTTTAATTTTTCTTAGCTAAGCTTAATGTAGCATTTAAAACTTCGTGCTAACATTAATCGCTTTTTATTGCGCTGCAAATGTCAACACTTTTATGAATTTCTGCCAAGGAATTTAATTGCAATTTTATATGCACGTATGCAAAAACGAAATAATAAATGTAATTACATTTTGTGTAAATATATGCCACCTTAATAAAAGATTTTAAGCTGGCAATCTTTAAAATAAAAAGAAAAAAAAAAACAAGTAAGAGTGCCATTTTATTCGGCTATTCCGAATTTTTTATACCCTTCACAATGGTGCGATATGAACAGAAAGTTATATATAAATCTATTTTGTGCCGCACCCATTTCTCCAATCACGCCCACACTTTTTGTGATGTTGTGTATTGACAACCAAGATGCTTTTACCTTATTTAAAATCCTTAGCTCTTTCCGTTCTAAAGATATACAGAAATCTATTAACCTAAATCTAGAAACCTACTTCTCCAATCCCGCCAAGTTCTTAGAAAGGTTGTGTATTGATAACCCAGCTATGTGTACCAAATTTGAACAATTTTTATCTTATCGTTCTTTAGATATTAAGAAAACTGTTTTGTGACACGCCCAATTCACCAATACCGCCCACATTTTGATGGTTAATTTATAACCAATTTGTTAACTTTGGTTTTTCTCTAGATATACATAAAATTAAATAAAAATGACAACAACATGGGATTGATGGGAAAAATAAGAAAAAGTCGTGGTTTTTTGCTCATAACGCAGTCATTTGTAGATCGATCAGGCTGAATTTAAATAGAAAGCAATTCCAGACTATGTGCGACATATAGCTACATAGTCCCCATCGTATCTGGGGCCTAGGAAAACTCCATTTCAACGGACACACGGACGGACAGACATCATTTAATTAACTTCGCTCTTCAAAGGACCCAGGGTCTAGGATCAGTATTGTTGAAATTACAAACGGAATGACAAACTTATATTTACCCTTTTAGCTTCGTTGAAGGGTACAAAAAAAAAAACACTCACATTTTTATAACACTCAGCATACTCTGGAGCTTTAATGAATTTTTGGTAGGTACGAATATGAATGTGCAAGAACGTTATTTTTTCGCTTTCATTTCGGCCAGCAGTTTTTTACGAGTCGTTTTTTAATCTTCTCACATTAAAACCTTTTTAAAACCGAAACAGGAACATTTTTATGGGCATAAACTCGCAGTCGTATGTGTGAGTGTAGGTAAACAGTACGTTTTACAAACATGACTGGATGCTACAGGCTAATATGTTTTTCTGTTGTGTTGTATGTATTGTTTTTGTTGTGGTTGTTGCTGTTAGAGTTGTATGTTAACTGGTGATGACAACGACGGCAACAACAGTATGACGCGGACTACGACGTTGATGTAGTTTTTATTGTTAACCGTAAACCGCATTTATATTTCCGTTCACGTTTCCGCTACATGTACACAACTCACAAGCTTGCATAGCACACATTTTCAAACAAACACACACATATAAATAAATCCTTATTATGCATGTGTATTGCAGGGAGTATTTATATATGTTTATGTAACATTTTTGTATGTTGTTCCCTTTTTTGTTACTTTTGTTTAACAATTTTATTTTTTTTCTTTCACATTGTTGCTGCTGCTGTTGTTGTTAAGTTTGTGCAACATTGCAATATGGCGTCGCCTATTAGTCTAGTAGCAATGTTGTTCTGACAAATTGCAGTATTCTGAGAATTTTATTAATGTTTTGATGTTGTTGCATTTTTTTTTTTTTGTTTCATAGCATTGTAGTTGCTTGCTTCTACTGTTGCAAAGTATTATGCAGTACAAAACAAAAAATATATATATTGCAAAATAAAGGAATTTGCTACAGAATAAAGACTCAAAAAGAAGGCAAGAGGAGTGCAACATGAAAACAAAAATAATAGTACCATATTTTGTTACAATGGTCATATAGCATACAAATGTAATTTCATACGTACACAAAAATAACTACATTGTAGAATGGAATTGGTTGTACGACCAGTAGAAAATACAAAACTTACGATATCAGTTACTTGAAAAAATTTCTCTCGAAATTACTGAAACGTCCTTTAGGTTTTCCACAAGATGAAAATGTTTATAACAACTGCTGTTAGTCTGGAGATTTAATTAAATCTCTCAAAAAATAACAATTACACACAGAAAACGAATTGGTTGGAATACGGGTGCAGTAATAAAATATTTATCAAGCTATATAATATATCGACCCCTTTGCGCGAAATTATCGTATATGCCAATTTTTTTGAAATTGAGTTTTTGATGCAATCTTGTTCTACATTCAAGGAGACGTCACCTGACAAAATATTGTAGGCGAATTCCACTTCGTTGCTCCAAAAATTGAATGTATATTTTCATTTTTATATTGCAAGCCATAGCAGACTAAAGTAGAAAAATAGCTGTCCTGTAAAATTTAGTTTTTGTAACATACGATAATTTCGCGCAAAGGGGTCGATATTATTGCAATTATTAAAAATGTGTAACTCTAACTGATTTTAAATACTATTGAATATTAAGACGTAACTCTAACTGAAATATGATTCTTTCAATTCTTTTATTAGTTATGATAACTAATTCCATTTAATACTAAAAATTAGTACGAATGTCGTCAATCACAACCAAATTTAATACAGTGCAATACTGAATATTGGTCATTACAATCAATAATTTGCTTTTGTCAGTAAATTTTATAATATAACTGTTAACTCATTTCTTGCAGCTTATTATGGATTGTGAGTATACATAGTTAAAATTCGTGTACAACAAATGAAAATAAAATTTTTTGGAACTAGCAACCAAAAAAAGCTATATGTATGTCCCAATTGTTAATTATTATAAACTGAATTTTCGGTCAAAACTAAAAAATAAATTTGTGAGAAGAACATTTAATAAAATAAATTTTAATTTTATATTTCAAAAATATTTGCTTCAAATCAACACCATATATGTGGGATAACTCTTCAGCACGCACTATAAACTCCAATGGATAACTCGTGCATGCAAAGCATATATTCCACCTTCATCAAATTCATCTTGTACTCGGTGGCTGTGGTTGCTATTGAGGGGTAAGTCATCTTAGTACTATTCTCCTTTACCGGTGATTTAACCACTACATTCAGCTACGGGGTCACGAGGATAGGCCACCTATTGCTTCCTGCTTCGATTGGATTTGTAAGAGGCTTGAAACACAGGAAGCTAGTCATGTTTGCCACTTGAATTAAGCCCACCGCTTTCTCAGTTCCTCACCACCACCCGCTTGGTTTTATTTGAAATCTTTCAGGTGCCATAACAATTCTTCCCGTTTAAGGGAGTATTGTGGGCCTACTCCCTTCTCAACATTGTCACGACAAGGGTGAATGTATAAACGATACATAAAATATCTTATTAAATAAATAGACTAGCAAAAAATGGAGGTTATTGGAATTGTTTTCATTTTCTATCTAATAAATCGGGAAAATGGTTTATGCAACCAATTATGTGTTAATTGAGTTGCATATAACATCTATTCGGGTATAAGCATGTTTTTGTTTTCTAATAATCATACTAACAATATCTGTTGTTATAACTGAAAGTGTACTAAAATTCAAATGTTGCTTTTAAAAATATTATGCTAAGCAACGAAATGTTCAGTAATTGTAACATGCAACCGACGAAATTCGATTGTCGCCAAATTTGGTTGTGATCACGAGTCTTTTTTCTCTGTGTATATACTGATAAGGCTTTAACTCTAATTCTTTTTAATATAACATTTTAACAACCTGTTCATTTATTTCCGAAAGAAGACTTAATCATCGTACAGACTTGCAATTTTTGCCATTGCAATTTTTTCAAAATTCTGCTTTGGAATTGCTTTAGTGTCCAGATTATAAAATTTTAGTTTTGCAATTTTTGTATTTTCATTTGTCTTTCCTCTTCTCTTTTTTTATTTTTTATAAAAACAGCCAACTTCAAGTTAAAAAGAGTGAAAAGACAAAACAGAATTGCAGAATACATGATACTGAGTACCCCCCAATTTTCTCACCCCTCTCACCAATAAACTAAGGAATTGCTGCAACACAAATTGCAAGTCTGGACAATGACTTACTTCGCTTAGCTTGCATTTAAATAAATTATTAAATATTGTTTTTGTTCTACATGTACGTTAAGCGAACGAACTCTTCGTTCGAAATCGATGAACAGGCCATAAAGCTAAGCAATATCTATTTATGGAGCTCTTTAAGTTTTGTTCTCAAGTTTTAATTCAATCAAGTTTCTGCTATTTCACGAGTTGTAAGATGATATCTACATGAGTCTTATACGATTCTTGACATGCTTTTTGAAGACTCGTTAGATAATCCACATCTCAAACGATTCCCCCTAAGATTAAAGTAAGCCTCTTTCGCTGTGTTATGGAAGAATCTTACACAGGAATCAGCTCGTGTAACAGTTTCTCCCGTGTGAGAAATCTTCTGCGACGACTCTCAGTAAACTTTAACACGATTAAAAATGCTAGTTGGGTATGAAGAAATTATGTTTTTGTCTGATTGTTTTTGCTATAAAAATCGACAAAGTAAAAACCGAACAAAAGTGTTAAGAGAAACTTAATTTTAAGTTATCCGATTTTTTTTCTGATTTTTCTAAACGAGAAAGATGATTTTTTTATTTTTTCTTAGGAAATTTACAATTTTTTCACAAATTTATCTGGCAGCCCTAATCGCAGCTTTAAAGCAACAGTTTTTTGTACAAAAAGTAAACTCTTGCTTTTGATTCTGCTGTGAAAATAAATAGATATCAACTTTTAAAAAGTCTTTTATTCAGCGATGTCAACTTTGAAATTGCAAAACGCATCAAAATGGAAAAAAAACGCACCAAGTTTAGATTTTTTTTTTTTATTTAAAATATTTATTTATATTTAAATATTTTTATATTTAAAATATAACAATAAAACAGTCCTTTAAAATTCAGGGTTTCTAGAATAGTCTATTTCAGTATTTTGTTTTATATAGAT
This sequence comes from Pollenia griseotomentosa, assembly GCA_963931875.1. Taxonomy (NCBI): domain Eukaryota; kingdom Metazoa; phylum Arthropoda; class Insecta; order Diptera; family Polleniidae; genus Pollenia; species Pollenia griseotomentosa. The sequence goes on along the minus strand of OZ007560.1, from coordinate 50,570,066 downwards.
ATGTCTTGTTTCCGCTTTAATTGTCCCATTTAATCCTAGGTCCCAATATAATCTCGTCTAAGTTTTAGGGGTTTATTTATTCGCGTTTTGGAATTGTCTTACGCTCCTTATATTCCTAGTTAAGCATATGTAACGTCTGTTTAATCTCAATAAAATCCTTTTTTAGTATAAGGACTACATTTATAAATATGGCAGAATATAGAGAGCCGTATGTCTTAGTATACTCCCATTTTAGTTTTAGGTCTCAATATACCTGCGTTTTAGCACCATTGTGGGTGGTCCTTTTTTGGCTCTAATTGTAACTCTCCCTTAAACTAATTTTTGCTTGGCGCTAAGCTTTTATTTCAAATCGCGCTGTAGACCTTTGCATGGCTCTAGTATAGATTAATTTGTAAATTTTAATTTTGTCCTGATCCAAAATTGTAAATATTTGCATTTTCCGAACTTATAGCATATTATAGGACTTTATATAATTCCACTTAAGCCATCATTTTTGCCTACTTATATAGTTAAACATCAGATGTAGCTAGAATTTAGTTGCGGTAGTTCAGTTTCCACTAGCTTCTATTTTACATTTCATCAAAGAATTCAAGCTAAGAAGTTAGGCAGTAAAATTTTTTTTTCTTAATGATTAAAAATTGATCGCAGGAATTAAAAAATCAGAAGTTTTTTTTTACCTTAAGCCGCTAGCAGGCCATATCAATGTCTTTTTTCATGATTTCGAATAAAAAAATTTCAATCCATTTCCATTTGGGTCAATTTTTGAATTTTTCTCTGTTTATTTGTAATAATTAAAAAGGCAACATTAAACTCGTATCCTCAGTAATTTAAAAAGGGATTTTGCTAAGTTTATTTATTTCTATATGAGGAGTGTATTAAATAAAATACTCATATAGACTGGTATTTTTATAAAGTCTATAAAGTTATATTTATGGCTTCAAATTTGTTGCTTTGCTAAAGAAACGTACGTTTTTTTAAATTAAAACACTTTTAGTATAATTTAATAACCCCAATTCTATCAGAATCAGCAAATTTATAAAAGATTTTTTTTCTAAGATTTTATTAATTTAGTGTATAATGAATGGCTATGTTCACACTTAAGTTCTTAAACAAGTTTAAGCAACTCAAAATCGATATGATTGCCCATACATTGAAGTGATTTGTTAATCATTTCAAATTGACATGAGTACAACTTAATCACTTCATTAATCGCATAGATTCCTCTGAACATACCTCAAACTGTGTATAATGTAGAATCGACCAACATGGACGTAACCCTCGCTTGTACAACGCACCACGATTTCCTCTTTATGTTTTTATTTTGTCGTTAATTAATTCATAAATTTTCACAATTTCATCATAAATATGATTAAAATAATGTCCTGATAACTTTATTAAAGTATTTTGATACTTAAAAGTAATATAAATTTGTTTGTTGCGTTTTTTCTAAATCAACTGCCATCTTAATAATCTCAATTGTGAACGGCTTTGATTAACTTAATAAACATTTTGCTTAAACGCGTTTAAAAACCCAATGTTAACGGGGTTTTGAAAATGGATTCTGGGCACCCAAAAAACAAATATACTTGTGTCGGCGTTTCGAAAGATCGCGTCGTTATTTTATTTTAAGGGGTGTTTAAAGCTTTACCAGTTTGGCCTGTTCGTGCAGCACTTTGGTATACGACAATATGTGATCCTTTTATAGAAAAGGTTACGGCAAATATTTTTGTGATTTTAGAATGTTTAAACGCTAGTTTAGTTGAACTAAACTTAAATTTATATGTAGTTTAAACTCAACAACTATAAATCAGTGTCCCATGTATTATATGTAATTAAAAAAATAACATGCGGCAGCACTACGATAAATCTTGTCATATTCATATGGTCTGTATTGATAGTTAAACGCCAAGTTTTATGCGTTTAAAGTTGGTTTATATGTATATACTGATTAATAGATTTGTTGGTTTAAACAAATTTTAAGCCAAACAGAGAGTTTAACCTGCTCTGATTTATTAGCTATAAAAAGGGCGAGGGTGGGGATGGAATACACATGACAGAACACACCAAAGCCCAAAATTTAACACAAACAGCATAAAACAGCCAAACTCAAAACTGCCTTTTAACTCATATTGTTTGCTTATGACTAATAAATCAATAAATGTTTAAACGTTGGTTAAGTTGAACTAAACTTAATTGTATATGTAGTTTAAACTGTACTTAACAGCTGTAAGTTATTGCCCCAAGTATTATATGTAGTGCAAAAAGTAATAAAGTGACAGCACTACGATAAATGTTGTCAAATTCATATGGATTGTATTGGTAGCAGAGAAAGCCAAAAAGTTATATTTTTAATACTTATAAGGTATTCATACGCCACCGAGCACGAGTACAGACAGGTATGACAACCAATAAGTATGAACATAAATAAGTTTGTATATCGACCGGTACGAGTATGACAAACAGGCATGCGTATGGATATTCGTTTGAATGCGTATGAGTTTAGGCATGTATCGATGAGTATCGACAAGTAACTTCAAAAACTCGTACGCTTATTGTAAAGCAAGCAGTGTTGCCACGACCTAAAAATTGATTATGTAGTAAATGTAATTATGAGCGGTGTACTGGAATTCGAAAACGTAAAACGCAAGAATTATAAAAGTCGTTTTTTAATAAGATTTAGGTAATTAAAGAATTTTATGACAAATATTTCTCTATTAAGCAGAGTTTTATAACAAAAATTATAAAAATAAGATTTAAAGTGTATTAAGAACAGCTTCCAAATTCTTGCGTTTTACGTTTTCGAATTCCTGCAAACCTCTGTATATTTAAAGTATTTGAAAACCAGTAAAACAAATTTAGCACTGATTAAGCCAGAATTTTATTATTTATAATTTATTTATATTAAAACATAAATATTTTCTATTATTATCAAAAAGTAATTTCAATTTTTGGGAATACAAAATTTTAATTTCAAAAGATTTTGTTATTCGTGCTTAATTCCCAGTTTTTATTATTGATAAAAACACTTGAAATTTATTGTTGATGGGATAAGCTATTCCTATGCGCATTTCACTGGTTGCTTAGGCCAGATCATCAGGAAACTTCATCCATAAAGATTTTGGAAAAACTAAAGATATTAAACCAAATAAAACTGTTAAGCGTATAAGACTTATAGCAACAGTTCTACTTGTAACAATATCAAAGTTTAAACAAAACACATCAACAATAAACAGTGGGTTTATCTCATCTTACATTCCCCACTACAATTAGTTGAAATTCTCTCAACATTAACTGTAGTTGTAAGTAGGTTAAGAAAAACAAAATAAAAAACAAACAACAACTTACAAAAGATGTTGTCAATTAAGTGTTTTTTTAGACCGTGCACTTGTCTGTTTATTATCAAAAAGTAATTTCAATTTTTGGGAATACAAAATTTTAATTTCAAAAGATTTTGTTATTCGTGCTTAATTCCCAGTTTTTATTATTGATAAAAACACTTGAAATTTATTGTTGATGGGATAAGCTATTCCTATGCGCATTTCACTGGTTGCTTAGGCCAGATCATCAGGAAACTTCATCCATAAAGATTTTGGAAAAACTAAAGATATTAAACCAAATAAAACTGTTAAGCGTATAAGACTTATAGCAACAGTTCTACTTGTAACAATATCAAAGTTTAAACAAAACACATCAACAATAAACAGTGGGTTTATCTCATCTTACATTCCCCACTACAATTAGTTGAAATTCTCTCAACATTAACTGTAGTTGTAAGCAGTGATGCCAACTTTTTGAGAGCAAAAAGCACTTTAAAATTTAAAAAAAGCACTAAAAAGCACTATTTTGAACAAAAAAAAGCGTAAAAAAGCACTAATCCATTTTTACAATTTAATTAAACACAAAACAAGTTGCCTTCGGCTTTGCCGAATATTAAATACCTCCAAAATTTTAAAAAAAGGCGACGGCGAAGAGGGTGACCATTTTCATTTAAAATTAAATAATAAATATATTTACATTTGTATATAAAAATTTTTAAATGTATTATTATTATCTTCAATAAAAATAATATTATCCAAATCATTTGGAGTTTGAATTGGCCATAAAACAGTTTAAAAGTAATACAGTGCGAGCTCGATTTTCGTATCTCGAAAAAATACGGATTCCGACTGCATGTTTTAAACTTTTTAATACGTTTTTTCTACATGACTCAAAATCGTTGTTTATTTTTCCATTTACAATTCCTAATATTTTTCAAGCCATTTTCTATTTTTGAAACAGTGTCTACATCTTTAAAAAAATGTTAACCGAAAACAAATACATCGTTTTTATTACGATTACTAAATATGCTGTCAACGCTTAAAAGTGCAACGTTTTTTAAAATTTCCAAATTGCTAGGAAGCCTAGATCAAACCTCGTAAATAAAGTTTTTGGTTAAACGAATGCAACTTTCTTTTATCCCTTTTTTTATCATTTGAAATCTTAAAATCTTTACAGGCCTTCTCAAAATTGTACTCCAAATAGCAAATATCATCCAAATCATCCTCTATATAACTAAAGTTTTAAAAAATGGTAAAAAAAAATAAAAATTTTAAAAAGGCACTAACGAAAAATTGAAAAAGCACCAAGTTAGTGCTTTTTCTTAGTTTGGCACTAAGGATACAATTTTAGCGTTTTGAGGCATCAAAAAGCACCATAAATAGTGCCAACAGCACTAAGTTGGCATCACTGGTTGTAAGTAGGTTAAGAAAAACAAAATAAAAAACAAACAACAACTTACAAAAGATGTTGTCAATTAAGTGTTTTTTTAGACCGTGCACTTGTCTGTTTATTATCAAAAAGTAATTTCAATTTTTGGGAATACAAAATTTTAATTTCAAAAGATTTTGTTATTCGTGCTTAATTCCCAGTTTTTATTATTGATAAAAACACTTGAAATTTATTGTTGATGGGATAAGCTATTCCTATGCGCATTTCACTGGTTGCTTAGGCCAGATCATCAGGAAACTTCATCCATAAAGATTTTGGAAAAACTAAAGATATTAAACCAAATAAAACTGTTAAGCGTATAAGACTTATAGCAACAGTTCTACTTGTAACAATATCAAAGTTTAAACAAAACACATCAACAATAAACAGTGGGTTTATCTCATCTTACATTCCCCACTACAATTAGTTGAAATTCTCTCAACATTAACTGTAGTTGTAAGTAGGTTAAGAAAAACAAAATAAAAAACAAACAACAACTTACAAAAGATGTTGTCAATTAAGTGTTTTTTTAGACCGTGCACTTGTCTGTTTATTATCAAAAAGTAATTTCAATTTTTGGGAATACAAAATTTTAATTTCAAAAGATTTTGTTATTCGTGCTTAATTCCCAGTTTTTATTATTGATAAAAACACTTGAAATTTATTGTTGATGGGATAAGCTATTCCTATGCGCATTTCACTGGTTGCTTAGGCCAGATCATCAGGAAACTTCATCCATAAAGATTTTGGAAAAACTAAAGATATTAAACCAAATAAAACTGTTAAGCGTATAAGACTTATAGCAACAGTTCTACTTGTAACAATATCAAAGTTTAAACAAAACACATCAACAATAAACAGTGGGTTTATCTCATCTTACATTCCCCACTACAATTAGTTGAAATTCTCTCAACATTAACTGTAGTTGTAAGTAGGTTAAGAAAAACAAAATAAAAAACAAACAACAACTTACAAAAGATGTTGTCAATTAAGTGTTTTTTTAGACCGTGCACTTGTCTGTTTATTATCAAAAAGTAATTTCAATTTTTGGGAATACAAAATTTTAATTTCAAAAGATTTTGTTATTCGTGCTTAATTCCCAGTTTTTATTATTGATAAAAACACTTGAAATTTATTGTTGATGGGATAAGCTATTCCTATGCGCATTTCACTGGTTGCTTAGGCCAGATCATCAGGAAACTTCATCCATAAAGATTTTGGAAAAACTAAAGATATTAAACCAAATAAAACTGTTAAGCGTATAAGACTTATAGCAACAGTTCTACTTGTAACAATATCAAAGTTTAAACAAAACACATCAACAATAAACAGTGGGTTTATCTCATCTTACATTTCCCACTACAATTAGTTGAAATTCTCTCAACATTAACTGTAGTTGTAAGTAGGTTAAGAAAAACAAAATAAAAAACAAACAACAACTTACAAAAGATGTGGTCAATTAAGTGTTTTTTTAGACCGTGCACTTGTCTGTTTATTATCAAAAAGTAATTTCAATTTTTGGGAATACAAAATTTTAATTTCAAAAGATTTTGTTATTCGTGCTTAATTCCCAGTTTTTATTATTGATAAAAACACTTAAATTTCAAGTGTTTTTATCAATAATAAAAACTGGGAATTAAGCACGAATAACAAAATCTTTTTGAAATTAAAATTTTGTATTCCCAAAAATTGAAATTACTTTTTGATAATAAACAGACAAGTGCACGGTCTAAAAAAACACTTAATTGACAACATCTTTTGTAAGTTGTTGTTTGTTTTTTATTTTGTTTTTCTTAACCTACTTACAACTACAGTTAATGTTGAGAGAATTTCAACTAATTGTAGTGGGGAATGTAAGATGAGATAAACCCACTGTTTATTGTTGATGTGTTTTGTTTAAACTTTGATATTGTTACAAGTAGAACTGTTGCTATAAGTCTTATACGCTTAACAGTTTTATTTGGTTTAATATCTTTAGTTTTTCCAAAATCTTTATGGATGAAGTTTCCTGATGATCTGGCCTAAGCAACCAGTGAAATGCGCATAGGAATAGCTTATCCCATCAACAATAAATTTCAAGTGTTTTTATCAATAATAAAAACTGGGAATTAAGCACGAATAACAAAATCTTTTGAAATTAAAATTTTGTATTCCCAAAAATTGAAATTACTTTTTGATAATAAACAGACAAGTGCACGGTCTAAAAAAACACTTAATTGACCACATCTTTTGTAAGTTGTTGTTTGTTTTTTATTTTGTTTTTCTTAACCTACTTACAACTACAGTTAATGTTGAGAGAATTTCAACTAATTGTAGTGGGGAATGTAAGATGAGATAAACCCACTGTTTATTGTTGATGTGTTTTGTTTAAACTTTGATATTGTTACAAGTAGAACTGTTGCTATAAGTCTTATACGCTTAACAGTTTTATTTGGTTTAATATCTTTAGTTTTTCCAAAATCTTTATGGATGAAGTTTCCTGATGATCTGGCCTAAGCAACCAGTGAAATGCGCATAGGAATAGCTTATCCCATCAACAATAAATTTCAAGTGTTTTTATCAATAATAAAAACTGGGAATTAAGCACGAATAACAAAATCTTTTGAAATTAAAATTTTGTATTCCCAAAAATTGAAATTACTTTTTGATAATAAACAGACAAGTGCACGGTCTAAAAAAACACTTAATTGACAACATCTTTTGTAAGTTGTTGTTTGTTTTTTATTTTGTTTTTCTTAACCTACTTACAACTACAGTTAATGTTGAGAGAATTTCAACTAATTGTAGTGGGGAATGTAAGATGAGATAAACCCACTGTTTATTGTTGATGTGTTTTGTTTAAACTTTGATATTGTTACAAGTAGAACTGTTGCTATAAGTCTTATACGCTTAACAGTTTTATTTGGTTTAATATCTTTAGTTTTTCCAAAATCTTTATGGATGAAGTTTCCTGATGATCTGGCCTAAGCAACCAGTGAAATGCGCATAGGAATAGCTTATCCCATCAACAATAAATTTCAAGTGTTTTTATCAATAATAAAAACTGGGAATTAAGCACGAATAACAAAATCTTTTGAAATTAAAATTTTGTATTCCCAAAAATTGAAATTACTTTTTGATAATAAACAGACAAGTGCACGGTCTAAAAAAACACTTAATTGACCACATCTTTTGTAAGTTGTTGTTTGTTTTTTATTTTGTTTTTCTTAACCTACTTACAACTACAGTTAATGTTGAGAGAATTTCAACTAATTGTAGTGGGGAATGTAAGATGAGATAAACCCACTGTTTATTGTTGATGTGTTTTGTTTAAACTTTGATATTGTTACAAGTAGAACTGTTGCTATAAGTCTTATACGCTTAACAGTTTTATTTGGTTTAATATCTTTAGTTTTTCCAAAATCTTTATGGATGAAGTTTCCTGATGATCTGGCCTAAGCAACCAGTGAAATGCGCATAGGAATAGCTTATCCCATCAACAATAAATTTCAAGTGTTTTTATCAATAATAAAAACTGGGAATTAAGCACGAATAACAAAATCTTTTGAAATTAAAATTTTGTATTCCCAAAAATTGAAATTACTTTTTGATAATAAACAGACAAGTGCACGGTCTAAAAAAACACTTAATTGACAACATCTTTTGTAAGTTGTTGTTTGTTTTTTATTTTGTTTTTCTTAACCTACTTACAACTACAGTTAATGTTGAGAGAATTTCAACTAATTGTAGTGGGGAATGTAAGATGAGATAAACCCACTGTTTATTGTTGATGTGTTTTGTTTAAACTTTGATATTGTTACAAGTAGAACTGTTGCTATAAGTCTTATACGCTTAACAGTTTTATTTGGTTTAATATCTTTAGTTTTTCCAAAATCTTTATGGATGAAGTTTCCTGATGATCTGGCCTAAGCAACCAGTGAAATGCGCATAGGAATAGCTTATCCCATCAACAATAAATTTCAAGTGTTTTTATCAATAATAAAAACTGGGAATTAAGCACGAATAACAAAATCTTTTGAAATTAAAATTTTGTATTCCCAAAAATTGAAATTACTTTTTGATAATAAACAGACAAGTGCACGGTCTAAAAAAACACTTAATTGACAACATCTTTTGTAAGTTGTTGTTTGTTTTTTATTTTGTTTTTCTTAACCTACTTACAACTACAGTTAATGTTGAGAGAATTTCAACTAATTGTAGTGGGGAATGTAAGATGAGATAAACCCACTGTTTATTGTTGATGTGTTTTGTTTAAACTTTGATATTGTTACAAGTAGAACTGTTGCTATAAGTCTTATACGCTTAACAGTTTTATTTGGTTTAATATCTTTAGTTTTTCCAAAATCTTTATGGATGAAGTTTCCTGATGATCTGGCCTAAGCAACCAGTGAAATGCGCATAGGAATAGCTTATCCCATCAACAATAAATTTCAAGTGTTTTTATCAATAATAAAAACTGGGAATTAAGCACGAATAACAAAATCTTTTGAAATTAAAATTTTGTATTCCCAAAAATTGAAATTACTTTTTGATAATAAACAGACAAGTGCACGGTCTAAAAAAACACTTAATTGACAACATCTTTTGTAAGTTGTTGTTTGGTTTTTTATTTTGTTTTTCTTAACCTACTTACAACTACAGTTAATGTTGAGAGAATTTCAACTAATTGTAGTGGGGAATGTAAGATGAGATAAACCCACTGTTTATTGTTGATGTGTTTTGTTTAAACTTTGATATTGTTACAAGTAGAACTGTTGCTATAAGTCTTATACGCTTAACAGTTTTATTTGGTTTAATATCTTTAGTTTTTCCAAAATCTTTATGGATGAAGTTTCCTGATGATCTGGCCTAAGCAACCAGTGAAATGCGCATAGGAATAGCTTATCCCATCAACAATAAATTTCAAGTGTTTTTATCAATAATAAAAACTGGGAATTAAGCACGAATAACAAAATCTTTTGAAATTAAAATTTTGTATTCCCAAAAATTGAAATTACTTTTTGATAATAAACAGACAAGTGCACGGTCTAAAAAAACACTTAATTGACAACATCTTTTGTAAGTTGTTGTTTGTTTTTTATTTTGTTTTTCTTAACCTACTTACAACTACAGTTAATGTTGAGAGAATTTCAACTAATTGTAGTGGGGAATGTAAGATGAGATAAACCCACTGTTTATTGTTGATGTGTTTTGTTTAAACTTTGATATTGTTACAAGTAGAACTGTTGCTATAAGTCTTATACGCTTAACAGTTTTATTTGGTTTAATATCTTTAGTTTTTCCAAAATCTTTATGGATGAAGTTTCCTGATGATCTGGCCTAAGCAACCAGTGAAATGCGCATAGGAATAGCTTATCCCATCAACAATAAATTTCAAGTGTTTTTATCAATAATAAAAACTGGGAATTAAGCACGAATAACAAAATCTTTTGAAATTAAAATTTTGTATTCCCAAAAATTGAAATTACTTTTTGATAATAAACAGACAAGTGCACGGTCTAAAAAACACTTAATTGACAACATCTTTTGTAAGTTGTTGTTTGTTTTTTATTTTGTTTTTCTTAACCTACTTACAACTACAGTTAATGTTGAGAGAATTTCAACTAATTGTAGTGGGGAATGTAAGATGAGATAAACCCACTGTTTATTGTTGATGTGTTTTGTTTAAACTTTGATATTGTTACAAGTAGAACTGTTGCTATAAGTCTTATACGCTTAACAGTTTTATTTGGTTTAATATCTTTAGTTTTTCCAAAATCTTTATGGATGAAGTTTCCTGATGATCTGGCCTAAGCAACCAGTGAAATGCGCATAGGAATAGCTTATCCCATCAACAATAAATTTCAAGTGTTTTTATCAATAATAAAAACTGGGAATTAAGCACGAATAACAAAATCTTTTGAAATTATTTTCTATTATTATAAAATTATGCTTCTATTGACAAAAATAAAATATAATCTCTCTTACCAAAGAGGTTTTTTGTAGAAAGAATTTAAAAAAAGAAGGCTATCAACTGTTGTTGGCTCTATTCTGTTTCTTTTTTCAGTGATAATGTTTCCAGCTAAAGAGAAAACTCGCTCTGATGCTGTGCTGCTGGCAGGAATTGATAAAATTCTTGATGCTAGTTTAGATAACCGTGGATACCTTGTGGAGTTGCTTTTCCACCAAAGCATGACGTCGAAGCCCTCTGTAAGGCTAACATTTTCGTTGGAATACTCATCGACTTCCGCCCTTAAATTTCTTTCTTTGTATTGAAAGAATGGAATAAATAAATAAATAAATAAATTTTGTGGGCCGGGTTCTGGCATTCTTACAAGATTTGGAAAAAAGAAACTAAATTTTCTTGCTGTAGGCTATGTTTCAGACAAAGTCGAGCTAACTGTTAATGTTTGTATTTGGCCAGATGTTGATGGTGCTTCTGGCGTTGGCTGAACCATTTCATCTTGCCTTTCAGTTGGAATTTGTTCAATGCAAAACTCCTTAATATTATTTATGTCACTAGACTGCAAAGATTTTGCTGGAGGGAACAGGGCTTTATGCCAAATACTTAAATTTGTGCTCCATTTCGTCAACGACAGTAATATATTTCTCTTGAGGGCTGTTATACCGTCTTCTTCATTACTTCGAACGGTACATATCATTTGTATTTTGTTGATGGATGGAATCGCATAACATATTGTTGGAGACATACAGCCTTGAAGTTCCTTAAAAATAACCTCAAAATCACTGCATATTTCAACCAATTCTTGAAGGAGAGACATGCTGAAGTTTAATAGACTGCGCCTGTCAGCATTGGCCGTTAGAATTTCGTTAACTTTTCCATAGTTATCCAAAATTGACTTTAGCATATAGTAGTTTGAGTTCCATCTTGTTGGACAACTGGTTTTCAATGCTGTATTCAGCATGTGCTGCTTATTAGACTTTTTAAAATATTTGACAATTTTCTTACAAGAATCTAAAACGATTTTTAATTCAGCTGTTTTCTCAAATGCGTCATCCAGGACATTGGAGAACAAATGAGCCGAACAGTTTAAATAAGTAAATTCTTTTAGTGCATTTTTGATGTTAGATCCTCTATCCGTTATAAAAACCACGTTAGACATATCTGTGACACCAAATTCTCCAAATAAGCTGTTTAGTTTTTCTAGAATATTTGCAGCTGTATTTGCCGTAAAATCCATTGACTTCATGCCGAGGGTAATGTTTACAAGTTCAAAATTAATTGGAAAATGTAACGTGGCGCACAAAAAATTTCTTTTTATAAAATCATCTGTCCACAAGTCTATAGTAACCGATGCCTCGCCATTTTTTATGATCTTTTGAATGTGAGGGCTTGCTCTCTTTTTTTCTTCTTCGGCCATTAATTTAGTCCTTCGAGATAACGTCTTTGCACTAGGGATAAAATGACCAATATCGACGATACTTCCATATTTTGCACCAATATCGATACACTTCTTAATCATTTTCTTAAAACCATGTCCCTCAACAATGCTAAATGGACGGCAGTCCTCAACTACGAAATTTAAAAAAGCTTCAAGGCAAGCATTTTTATCGACCTCATTAACTAAAATTGGAGGTAAATCCAACGGTGGCATGTGAACGCATTTATGTTTTCTTAAGTTGGACATTTGGCCTTTTTTGAATTTATAAATATTGTGGCAAACTTCACAATATAGTCGGTCCTCCAAAATAGAGCCATCTTGTCTTTGAATATGGGAAAATATTTTCCATACAACACTTTTTAAATCATGATTTTTTAAAAGGATATATGTGCCATTACTTATTTTTGCTTTTATATCCTGTATTTCTTCCATTTTTCTTTTAAATTTTACAACAAATTAAAATAATAATTTTAGACGTCTTTAAAATTCAACTGCCAACAAACAAATTTGTCAAATGTTTGAATGTATTTACCAGTGATATCCGTTAATATTCGATTCATTTTTTTTTTATTTGGAACGATTAAATTCAACACGACGTATTTTAATTTGCATCAATTTTGTCATTTTTATCAGATTTTCTTGAAAATTGTTTTTTCGATATCGATCGAAGTTGTCATTTAAATTGTATTGTAATTTCGATCGATATCGAATGCCGTAATTTGGCCCCAGTTCTTTTATTCCAGAGATTTTTGTAGAGTCAACAATACTTTTCAATAAAATTTTGTTGAATTTTACTCACACGATTTAAAAAAAAGTATTTTATAGTGATTCAGCATTTACAAAAAACATTTCTGGCAACATTTATGAAAAAAAATTTAAAAATAAAAAATGTTTGAAGTCAATGATATAACAATGGGTGTATGTTGATATGTGCGAGTATGAAAAACAATAAGTATGATAACATACATGAATGAAATCAAGTGCGCATGGATATACACAAGTATGAGAATAAACAGATGCGAGTACGCACACGTATTGAAAATTGTCGATATGTGCTAGAGTACTTTAATTTTTTTATACCCATTGACTTTCTCTGATTGGTAGTTTAAACGCCCTATTTATAGATTGGCTGGTTTAAACACTATTTAAAGCAAAAAGAGAGTCTAACTTGTACAAATTTATAAGCCGTTAGAGTACAACCTGCTAAGACCTTTTTTTACATTATGTAACATTTTGATATCGTTTAAAAGATAGAGACGCCGCATCGACTGAGAAAAATATTTACTTTAATTTAGTTAGTAGAATATTAGAAAATATACCAAATATATAAAGGGTTTTCTTTAAAAACTCGAAAAAGAAAACATTAGAAGTTTCTTGTCTGCCTGGTAAAATGAGCTAGAAGTTTGATAGCAGGTTCACATTCTAAAGCCCATATGACACTACATTTTTAATGCATTGTTCAAGTTTTGGTGAACAGTACATATATAATGTAATAGAAAAATTTACCAAGTGCAAAGAGTTCAGCTGTATTATAAATTAAATTATAAATGGCAAACTGTCAACAATTTTTAAAAAGTTATCGATAAAAAATGAAGTTATGTCAAAAAAAATGTAAAATTGTTTAACTTAAAATTAACATGTCAAGCTTGAAATATTAAAAGTGTTGCTGAATCAGCGGTTTATGGACAAATTCAGCGATTTACCGCTTTTTGTTTTTAGGTTTCTCATAAACAAAAAGTTGGCAACATTTAATAAAATAAACAAAACAGGGATGGCTAAGTTGTTTCAATTGTACTTTTTTGTTGATACTTTTTAAACAAAGATGTATAATACCTTTTTGTGGTATTTTTTATGAACATAAATAAAATTAATTTCAACTAAAAAAATCTTTTAGCACAATTAGGGTAAAAAAGTACAATTTTTAAAGGTTGTTGGTACAATTTTAAAAATTCTCAACGCCATCCCTGAAACAAAACCATAACAAGAGAAAAAAAAACTACAAAACTTTGTTTACATTTTTTATAGTTTGCTCCAGTTTGCTCTTTCTAACATTTACTGTTTCTTTCTATCAATTCTATATCAATTAATGAATAAAAAATGTAGTGTCATAAGGGCTTAAGGCAACGATATGTTTATTTAGAAAAAAATAAAACTTTTGTGCAATTTGTCCACCTACAGCCTAGTACAACTACAGTACAACCCAGCCGATTGGTGTATTGACTTTGGAGTTTGGCTTTTTTTTGATGTTTTGGGCTTTGGTTTGTTTTGATTTTATGGCCAACATTTTTGTAAAACATTTCATGCCTACCATCCCCCTTCTTAACGTTATAAATGTTCCACAATATTTACCGCAACATTTCCTACAACGTTGCTGAACATATCTTATACCTCAGACCTAAAGAACACATAGTTTTATATACCGATATCTTGGATGAACGGGCCGAAAGGGCGAAACTTGAACCTACCCTTAAATAAAGTTCCGATGTGATCTTTCAAAGTGCCGACACACGTAGATATATATATTTAATTTTTTTTTTTTTGACTCAACTATCAGAATCCATTGTCAAGACCCCGTTATTTGGAAAAAATTCGAAATTGTTGTACTATGTTATTGGTGTATTCGGAAGATTTATGTAGAATCCTTCGAGGCTCATTTTAAGAAAAATTGTAACACAAAAGCAACTAATTCTAATTGTGAACGGGCAATCATTCATACTTTTATAGTATAACCACTTCCACCATAAACTATATTGAACCTCAATATCCTTTATAGCGGAGAGCAATTTCATCAAACATGTGTATATATTAAAGAAAGGTATTAAAGCAGAAAAATGTTTTACTCCTATGACCGCAATATGCATAACGTAATTTCATAAAAGGTGTGTTCATTTATTAACATTTTTTACAAATTTGTAACAATTGTTACTGGAAAGTGTTCATTAACCAAAAAAATTGGCAAGTGTAGAGAGCGACAAAAGAAAGTAAAAAAATGAAAGACCAGAAAATTCTTGCAAATTTTTACTGGTTAAATTTTAACTTGCAAGAATATCTGAAACAGCTGATTGATGGTTTGGTTTACAAAACAAACCTTTAAAAATGTGTAACAGAAAAATATTCATAATTCTTAAATTAAAATTTGTTCAATAACATATATAATTTCCTTTAATTTAGGAACAATAAGTATGTGCAAATAGTTCAAAACAATTCAATTAAGGAAGACAGAATTTCGTATCTTTCAGCTGCATACACAGAACGTGCCTAACTTGCAAGTTTTTGCTAGTAAAGCGTTCATTTACTTTTTTAAGAAATTGGGGGAAAAATTTTGTAAGTTTTTAATCTACTCTCTCGTTGCAAGTTTCTGTTAGTAAAGTAAATGAATACACCTAATGATATATCTGTGACAAAAAGGAATAAGTTCTTAAGTTGACTCAAAATAAATTTGAGTTAATAGAATTTTTGAGATCTAAAAGCTTTAAAAAACTAAAACCGCATAGCAGAGATGGTTATATTAGAAGAGGAATAAATTTTCAAAATTCCAATTTAAAGTTTTAAATTGTTTTCCTAAAAAATTATGAAAAATAGATTTAAGCACTTTTTTTGTTTTATTTACGCGGATATAAACGCCCCAGATCAGACGTCATTTCTTAAGTTTTCTTAAGGCTACATGTGATATTTTTTGGATAAAATACTTTTGAAGTAACGTTCTCGAATATTTTAGGTAACAATCATACAGTGTATAACTACCCTGCGGGAAATTTGTGTTAATTGGTTCAACCGACTGGTCCTGGGATTTGTGAAAATAGAACAAGTACAAGAGGAAAGAACTCATGACCAGTGAAAGGAGAACCAATCATTTAACTGGCTTATGAAGAACAAGAAGGTAGAAAAAGTAATGAATTACAGTACCACCGGTGAAGGTGGTGTGACACATTTTTTGGGACTTTCTAAAATTTGGCTCTTGAATTGAATTCTAGGGCTTGTTATATTGAAATAATACTACATTTAAGTAACTGTGTGACTGGTCAAATGGTGTCAATTGACCCCCTCCAATGTCAACCCCATGTAAAAGTGATAGGTCTTATTCATATAAAGTGTAAGAACTAGAACCGGTCTGTACCACCAATGACCTATCACGGGCCAACTTTTGTGTCAGTTTGCTTCCCTCTAGGGTAGTTAGACAGCCAAAACATCTTTAGAGTGAGTACTTTACACTATCACACAAGTCTTACGTATTTTGAAGAAAATACAACCCTGCCGTGATGAGTTGTTATTTTTTTTAAAACGAATCAAACTATAATCAGATCTGCATATTCGTCTAAATAAAGGGTGGTTAAATTGTAAGGGCCGATGTTGAATGTGAACCACACCTTAACGCCAAGTTTTTTTCCGAATTTTATTTGACATTTCTCTATTTCAGACTTACTCAATTTGAACCATGGAGAGATACACAATCCAACAACGTGTTAAAGTTATCCAGACTTATTATGAAAATGGATGATAAATTTCGAAGAAAATCATCTTCAGTGATGAGGCACATTTTCACCTCAGTGGATTTGTCGATAAGCAGAATTTCCGCATTTGGGCGAATAATAATCCAAGAGTAATTGTCGAAAAACCAATGCACCCACAAAGAGTGACTGTTTGGTGCGGTTTATGGGCTGGCGGCATCATCGGGCCGTATTTTTTCCAAAATGAGGCCGGTCAGGCAGTTACTGTGAATGGTGTTCGCTATCGTGAGATGATAACGAACTTTTTATGGCCCGAATTGGAAGATATGGATGTGGACGATATGTGGTTTCAGCAGGACGGTGCCACTTGCCACACAGCTAACGAAACAATGGCTCTTTTGCGCAACAAATTCAATGGCCGTGTTATCTCACGTAATGGCGATGTCAATTGGCCGCCAAGATCATGTGATTTGACACCGTTGGACTTTTTTCTTTGGGGTTATTTAAAAGAAAAGGTGTACGTCGATAAGCCAGCAACAATTCAAGAGCTAAAGGATGAGATAATTCGGCACATTAACGGCATAGAACCTCCATTATGCCTCAGGGTCATCGAAAATTTGGACCATCGGTTGGAGGTATGCCGCCGTGGTCGCGGCGCCCATTTGGCCGATATTTTGTTCCATACATAATTGAGTAATACCAATATATCATAATAAAATAAAATTACAATAATTTCCTAAATAGTTTGTGTTTTATTCAAAATCAACATCGGCCCTTGAAATTTAACCACCCTTTACGTATCACTTGTGTGTTAGTGTAAAGTAGCTTTCAGGTATAAGAATGCGGCAAAATTGGAGAACTTTTAATCTTCCTAAAATTATCACTCGACTCAAACTTTTTAAGGACTGATACGTGTATATTTTTTGGCTCCTTTGCCAGAATTCTTGTTAGAAACTTTTCCTTTTACAAAACTTTCGATATTACTGTATAGTGTTATTCATTTTTAAATATTACATACAAATTTTATGGAAAACATGTTCCTATTATAGTTATTAAATTATAGCCTTTTAAAATTTTATATTTTCATCATGCATAAATTAAACACTAGAGTTGTCAATTATTCGCATTTCAACTTTGTTCGAATAATTCAAATAATTGATTTTGTTCGTTCGATCAAACGAATAAATCTATAAAGTGATTCGATTAATCACTGAGAATAACGAATAAAACAAAACAATTTTTACAAAAAAAAATGTATTTTTAATAAGTTACATTCGTTCATTTATCTACAACTTTAACTATATTTTTACTAAAATCTTCTTCTTTTTTTTAAGCGTAAAACTTTTCATATTAGCTCTATATGGTTGTTTAACTTAACGGCATTGTAAAACAATTAATTCCATACTTATCCGATATTACTTTGGCGTTGGCAGACCTGCCATCTTCAGCTTAACTTTTGCATACAATTTCTTCTATAGAGCAAGGTCTATCCAATAGGTCTGCGCAAGAAGCCAGATGCTTATTTTGTTTATTACTCAACGATGTCAAAATTTGTTTACATTATCCTTATACATGTATATTTTTGTTATCGTTTTGGTTTTTTGCCACACATACATGTACACAAAACACATTTTTCCTTTTGTTTTTCCTATGTAGTAGTAAGATTTTGACAACGGCGAGGAATTTTTGTGTTGTTTAATTGTTGTAGAGGTAAGCAGACCTATTGGATAGGCCTGATTATAGAACAACCGCTGTCACTCTTTATGTGTTTTTTCATTGGACCAAGTTCGACATTTTTTGATGTCGTCGGATTATCTTCCACTATGTACATCGTTTTCAATGGTATTATTGTGACACTTACATACGCAAATGGTAAAAATATATGTAATTAGAAAAAAAGGATAATACAACACCAACATTTTCTACATTCATTATATGATTTATATGTATATGTAAATCAATTCTCTATTTTTTTGGCTTTTTGTTTATTTCTAAGTTTTTCACCCAAAATTGAAAAACCTCCTTTCTTGAAAATTTTTTTAACTTTTGATTTAAAAAGAAAACAGTTGATACAATTTTTTGTCAAAGATTTGTTCAATAAGAACATAACATACATTTTTGAAATACATACTATGAGTACTCAACAGGATTTTTGCTTATTAAAAATTGAGATTAATTACAGTCAGGGCCATGGCTACAACATTATTTAACTTTCCTACATTTTGTATAAAATCACTAAAAACTTATGAGAATAAATCAAATTCTAAGCTTTTATTTAATTTATTTAAAAAAAATCGGCATTAATTAATTGATTTATTAGTTATTCGGAAATCGCCATTTTAAAATTATTCGAACAAGAGTTTGATTTTGTTTGATCGATTAATCGAATTATTCTTAATCGGTTGACAACTCTACTAAACACTAAATTAACCCCTTGGCTTCATTATTTGGTCTTTTGTCTTTTTTTTCTAAATGACCACATTTTTTTCTTCTTTTAGTTCAAACCCCACGAAAAAGTGATTTAAATATTCCTTAAATACCTACAAAAAATCCAATGTGCATGTTGAGAATAAAAAAATCTTATCGATTTTTAGTGTTTCTTACAATATTTTTTTACTCAAGTGCTTTATTTTCGTCTGGAACCTTTTGGCAGCGCGTGTCCACAAAAAAATATTGTAATTACAGCCACATACAACACAACTAAATACAGACATAAGAATATTTTAAATGACGTCGTTTTTATTTTGTTTAACCATTGTTAAGGAATTATTAGATTTATTTTCTCTTGAAACCTTTTAACTTCCTTTCTTCTTTAGAGCTTATGGAAATGAGAAAAAATTTTCAAGGAGATACTTGTAGAAAAGTTAGGAAAGAGTTGAAAATTTAGGAAAACAAAAGGAGTGCTCTGAATGAATAGTTAAGACACTTTTACACTCGGCAAAAATCTTTTAAAAAAAATTTTCAAAAATATCCTTTTAGAAGGACTTAAAATTTTTAACAAGAAATCTGCACATATTAATATCAATATTGAGATCAAATGAAAAACGAAGATCTCTTTGTTTGACTTAAAGTCTTTAGGTAAATATTTAAAAATTAATTATGAACAAATTTTGCAAACCTAAATATATGAATGTAAGCCCTACATTAGCCAGGCTTATTATTGGCCACTCTCTGATTATTGCAATCGAGTGAAATTACAGTATTTAAGAGAATTTCTCGTATAGACATATGGTACTCAAGATATTAAATATGTACATATATAAAAAGGATCGATTTTATCAAATTTTAAAACAGGATTGTTCTCCAAATTTATCCGACTTTAAATTTACTCGAATTCAATTTTCAGAACTTTTAATTGTATTTGCTTTAGAAAAAAAATGACGTGATCATAAAAAACTATTAAGGCAAAGTGTGTACGTATGCTGCCAATTTTTACGTGTATATCAATATTTTTATGTGTTCCAATAAATTTTATGATCTTTTAACACCTTTCGATGGAATTTTGAAAAGTCCATTTTGGTAAAAAGATAGTTTAAAAATAACAAATCAACAATTTTTAATATAATTAGTATTGTGGTTATTTTGTTGAACTATTTATGGTTTTTAATCCAAATTTTTAATATTTTTAATTAGGCTTAAGTTCATCAAATTTAATTTTCATTAAATTATTTTTATGAAGAAAGGAATTTTACAACATGAAACTTAATTAAAATTGTTATTGATAATCTTTCATTCTTGACCGTGGCCAGGGCTCGAACCCAGGCCGGCAGGTTACCATGACATGTTTCGATCGCAACCACTCGAACTCCTCAGATAGATTTGCCGTTTTACACTCGCAGCCATCGACGACTGCTGACGTCAATAGTCAAACATCAATCCTTAAACCAAATTGTATTTTAACCTTTGGTAGATCGAAGTTTGCTTTTTTGAATGATTATCCATTTTAATTGATTTTAATTTGATTTTAAATTTGATGAACTTAAGCCTAATTAAAAAATATTAAAAATTTTTAATATAATTTGGATCAGATTTTGTGATTTTTAAATTTGAGATTAAATTATTTTGTAAATAACTCTGGTAGGCATAAAAAAAGTTGTTAGCAAGAACTTTTTTATGCGATTTAAATAGACTTAAGCGTGCTTAATCCAAAACGGTTCACAATAAGTTAATCAAGATATATATTTTATAAAACTTAACTTATTAAATGAATTCAAATACTAATAAAACATAAAGAATTAGTAACTATAATTTTTTAGTTCGCCTTCTATTTTAAGTTTTTTCTGCTTTTACAAGATCAATTTCCCATCAGAAATCAGCCAACATTGCTACGGACCACTTGCTGTTATAAATTGTCTTGTCATGAGCGCAATAAATGCAAATGCATGTGTATGCTTTAATGAAATTTTGCAGCCGACTTGTTGATATAAAAAAGGAGTTCGTGCAGCAGTTCCTTGTAATTTGCAGACCTTGTATTTCCAATAAATAAGACTTACAAACTTTTATTTGTTTATTAACCAACTTAGATTTGAATAATTGATCTTTAAAGATTTGTCTTATTTATGGACTTCCTTCAATTTTTGCTCATTAAAGGCTCAGTTAGGCGGGAATAAAAGTAACTTAACCTTACCGTAAAAAAGTAAGAACAATCTATTTCTTACAGATTGAGACGAAACATCTTATACTGCTAACTATAATCGTTCTAATTGTTTTACATACAAGAAAATGAAGCAGCTGATTTGCAACGTTACTGTTACTGCCGGCTAACTGAGCCTTTACGCGTATAAATATTATTTTCAAAAGTTTAAATATCTCTTCATCTCTGTTCATAGCTCTTGAAAATTTGTTTATTAATATGTAGAGTTCACTCACTAAAAGCTCATTTGCGATTTTAGTGCTAACCTGAATCACATGTGATCTAAGTTGCTGTTCTCTGCTATCCCACTCGTGCTGAACTCTATTTAACAATAACTTTATGTTTTCCCAGGCCTTTTTCATATTTACTGTATCAAAGATGGGGATAGTGCATTTATTTTACACTTTCAACTCACACTTAATGATAGAGCAAAATTAATGCAAACATTTTGTTGATGATGGGTGATGAATGGGTAATAAAGCAGCCACACTAAACATAAATGATAGTCGTGTTAAAAGTTTTTGAACTTAAAAAATAATAATTTTATTTAAAAAAAAGCAATCAGTAGCTTATTGCAACGTTTTGTTCGTCACTAATTTGAGTGCAACTATAAATTTTGAACTGTATTTAAAATAAAAAACTTGTTTTTTATAATTAAAGCTAAAAATAATTTCGTTATCGACAACATTTTATATCCAGGGTTTCCATGATGTCGCTTAAAATTGCCATTTCTGCAAATGGAAAAACTTGCAAGACTCGTTTCATGAAGAACCTTTTTTATTTTTGTGTAATTTTAAACAATTAATGTCAGTTTGTAAGAAACGTCTATACAAAAAAAAAATTAAAAAAGAAAATTCAAAAATATAAAATTTAATGTTGAAATTTGTGAAATTTGTTTCTAAAAATGCACAAAGAAAGCCAAAAGGCTAATTTACTCAAATTATTGCTAGAGTTAATTGTTTGTGGTTTATAAACACTTATGCCTAATAAATCACTGATGGTTTAAACGCTGGTTTAGTTGAACTAAACTTGAATTTATATGTAGTTTAAACTCATCAACTATAAATCAGTGTCCCATGTATTACATGTTGTTAAAAAATAACATGTGGCAGCACTACGACAAATGTTGGCAAATTCATATGATTTGTACTGGTAGTTTAAACGCCCAATTTCATGCGTTTAAAGATGGTTTATATGTTTAATGATTTATAGATTTGTTGGTTTAAACACATTTTAAACCAAAAAGAGAGTTTAACTTGCTCTGATTTTTTAGCCCTTAGATTTTTAATTGAAAACGACGTTTAAAGCACTAATTAATCTGTTTGTATAAATGCACAATTGAACAGCGCAAGTTTACGAGTCAAAATTGTTGGGCAAATTTACGAAGTTTGTGTAAATGAATTCTCATACAATTCTTGACAGTTCATTTGCGAGGGCGTAAAATTGCACAGTTTGCACTGATTGCGAGAATTTTAATCGATATCATGAAACTCCTTATTGTTTTATTGCAATTGTTTATTTACATATATCAGTATAAATATCACAAGCAATGCACATACAAAATTATATTTTTTTTTTAAATTTTAGTAAATGTACATTTTAATGCATCTTTTTTGATTACAAGTGCGATTTTGCAATATTTGATTTGACTGCAGATTTTATGCATTTTGTGATAGTGAAAAAATTTGCAATACCACAAATTTTTGTTAATACTAGCGAAAATATACTTACGGCCAATTTCACCAAGTTCGGTTAAAACTAACTTTCAATTAAAGTTCCAGTTACCAATATTTTTTGACAGCTATAGCCGGCAGTTAGTTATAACCGAACTTGGTGAAACTGGCCGTTAAGCTGGTAAAAATGCAGTTTTATTTGGTAGTAGTTTTATTTAACGATATTTCAATAGTGATTTAAATCAATATTTAAAGCACTACGTACTACATGAGCATATGATTTCAATATCCGTCTGTAAGTGGTTCGGACGGATATTGATTTCCGTTATGTAGCAACACTTTTTTCAGACTCAGTTTGAATGAGTCAGTGAAAAGTCTCCAAGCCTGCTTTTTTACTGAAAAAACACAGATTGCTGTAGTTGTTGACACAGGGGTGAGTTTTTTAAGGCCTCAGTTTCTTATTCACAAAAACCGTCAAATGTAAACAGCACAAGTTAATGGCTATTCAAAAATGTTAGTTAAAAGTTATTTTAAATATATTAAATGAAACTCCTAAGAATCTTTATTTCACTGATATTTTTAGTCTCTTACCATATCTATAGACTAAAGTTCAAAAAATATTTTTATATAGTAGTTACTTTTATTTTTTTAAATCAATGCTTCCTTTGAAGTATTTTTTTTATATCTATTTTTACTTTATGCATACTGCTCTCAACTGCCATTGTCAGAAATAACATCATCAGAATTTTTCATTTTGTGGAAATATTTGCAATTATAATATACTATTTTCCATTGCACTGCTGCCATAACAATCACACAGAAAAAGAGCATAAGAAAATATATTTGCATGCAATATATTTATTGATGTATACATTTATTTGCATGAAACAAAAAAATCAGTAAATAGTGACTAGAAAATACCTTAACGAAAAGCTCAAATTTAAAAGTTTTCTTAAGCTTGATTGTAATAGTTTTTAAAGAACACAATAACAAACTTTAAAAATGTTTGACTATTTTTAATGTCGTTGTAATTGGTAAACCAAACTTGAGGGAAAGAGCAGAGCAAAATCAGAAAAAGAGAGAGTAACTAATAAATTCAAATGTAAAGTGGTGGCTTTGCTAACTGCTTAAGCAGCTGTTGCTTTTTTGCTCTTGCTTCAAGAGGCATTCAAAAAAAACAATTTTTTAATCTGCAGCAAAAAATTGACGCAAAGCAAACATTTTAGTGATATTAAAAAAAAGAAATTTTAGCTTCGTAAATTCTAATCTGAATAGTTAAGAAACCCACAGCAGAGAAGCAAAAGTTTAAATTTGTATGATACTGCTTTCAAGCAACAGTTTTTGTTCAAAAAGTAAGCTCTTGCTTTGCTTCTGCTGTGAAATAAATTTCAACTAGTGAAAAGTTGGCCTGGCCTTGCTTTTTTTATAGAAAATATCGATAAAGAAAACAAAATTTTAATCATGAAACAAATTATTTAACCATTTAAAAGAAAAATATCAGCGAAAACTAATGTAGAGTACCCGATTTGCAACACTGACATCACACGCAAAGTAAAGTGCTTGCAAATCTATTTTATGACTGACATTTTTCTGTTCACTTTTTTGTCATATTATTTATATTTGTACATTTATTATACAATTTGGAATGACTTGTTTATGTTCGACGTTAAAAATATTTCTGTTTGCATTTGTGGGTTATAAGGACAACGAAATACAACTGTGTATAGACATTTAATTATTGCTTTAAACATATACATTGAACTCTTTTGAAAATAAATTCTTTTAAAGAAAATCGTTTTTCGCGATACAAGTTCTATTTAAAGTTTTTATAAGTGTTTAACCATTTTTTTAAATTTTTTTGCTTTTGTCAACAATGAAGTCTACAATTTAATAAAGTAACAGCCTGTTAATCGATTTCGAACGTTAATGTTCGCAAAGAAAACTACATTAAAAAAAAAAACAAAATTCTAAAATTTGTATTAATTTTACTAGAAAATTATATGAAAAAAATAAAGGATTATGACAAAAATTATGAATTGTTTTTGGTCGTTACAATCGTCCAACAAAGGTTAAAATAAGGAATTTCTGCCCAAGCTGAAAAATACTAGTTAATATTTCTTCCGGTGCTTTAAACGAAAATATCGCTTATATAAGAAACTGAACGACAGTTATTATTTTAACTTACATCTGACTTCGTTCACGTGAGAATTAGAGCAAGATTTAAAAAAGAGTTTTATCCTATACCAAATTTACAGATGTTGTTTTCTACATCTTTGCTTACACAGTGCAACACGAATAACCATATATGGACAACACTACGTAATAAAAGACCAAAAAAAGGCCCGTGTCTCCCAGTTTTGCCCAAAGTCATGCACTTTTTTTATTGGCCCCCAAAGATTTTGGACCTCGGTGTCATTTTTGCAAAAGAGTGATCATATTCTCAGGTTCATATCTTTGAAATTCAAGGAAACAGTCAACTACAAAAATGTACCTAAGATCTCAATAAACATCTTTTTAGAGCATATAAACTTCCTAGGAATGATTCATAACACCGTTAAGGTAAATTTTTTAATTTTATTTGCTTTTTTCTTTACTTCAACATTGATATTCTATGCTATCTATAACCATATACGGATATCACTACGTGATAAAAGACAAAAAATAAAAGACCAGTGTCTCCCAGTTTTGCCCATTACTTTGCATTTTTTTTTAATGGGCCCCGGAGTCATTTTTTCAAAAAAGTGATCATTTTCTCAGGCTCACATTTTGCAAACCGTTCCGAATTTTGATTTACCATGTGAAACAAAGTTGTAGCTCTTACCATAAAAAACAAAAATTGTGAACATATAAAATCAAAAAACACGTAGTGGTGTCCGGATATGGTTATTTTTCCATGACTTAAAAAATTACACACATTGTTATTTTATGTTAAAATATTTTAATAAACAAAATTTAAAGTTTGAGCAACCGATATTCAACTGTGCATATGAAAAGCAAGACGTCTCTTAATATGTATATACATATCTTTATATCAAATTTGTCAAACAGAGAAAAAGTACCTAAAGTACCAATTTGTTCCGTTTTTACACCATAAAAGTACCCTATATTTCAATCTGGGTCATTTTCGAAAAGAGAAAAAGTACAAAGGGTAAAAGAGTAACAGCTTTTCTGAATTTTAGGCTACACTCTGTATTTATATCAAATTTATCGAAAAGGTGAAGGGTACAAATTTAATCTAGTTCTTAGCCCATAAAAAGTACCAATCTGATCCCTTAAAAAGTATACTATACATTAGTCCTGATCATATGTAATCTTCACACCAAATTTATCAAAAAGTGAAAAAGTACCAATTTTCTTTCTGATTTTTTTTCTTTTCGTCACAAAATAACAAACTTTTTAACATTCAAATAAGCAAAAATACAAACTTTTACATTTATAATATTAGTACGATTAAAAAACAAGTAGAAATGCTACATTCAAATCCTAGATATACTGCATAAGGAAATCGATTTTTTATACGTCAAACTGTCAAACTAATTGTGTTGGATTTTGATCGAAATCTGCTAAGGATAACTAAAAATAAATTGACATTTAACGCTACCCTGGTAGGCTATTTGGTATAAGCCAACTGTTTAATTGTCGCGCGCTGGTCGATTTCCGGCAGAGCCTCTGAGCTGTCTCACTACAACGTGTTTAACTAAAACGTAAAAAGGTCTACATTACAACTGCTCCCTTAAATAAAGTAAGAATCATTGTTCGGAAATAAACAGAACATTCCCAGCCAAAAAATTGCTCCGACGTTGTCTGAATTAGACATTTCTTGCAAATGTCTGACTTTATCTTAGAGACTGCGTTCAGATTTCTGTCAGACATTGAATATACTTACTGTCTGGACGATTTCTGATCGTTTTCGAATGAATATATCAGGGGAATTTTTAACAGATGTGTCATACGAGACTTATTATTATTATTATTTATTTTTTTTTTTTTTGTGAAAATAATGACAATTGTCATTAAGTTGAAAATAATTTTAATTTTATTTTATTGTTTCAAGATAAAAATTTTAAAATAAAGGTACGTATGTACGTGTAAAATTTATAATTATATACTTTTAAATATTTTGCAAAGGAATTCTTTCAGCTATCAGTTAAAAAACTATAAGAATCTCGACTAATTCATCCAAATTTTCCATGCCTTTTTCATTAGATTTATGTCAGATATCTATCAGAAATGTTAGCAAAAAAAACCAGAATTTCCCACGACATTTCTGTCAGAATTCGTGTCAACCACTTCATACGTTTTTGGGTCAGAAATCTGACAGAATTCTTATACGATTACGACTTTTTTATCGACGTTTCTCTCAGATATCTGGAAGACGTCGGGCTATTTTGCTGACTGGGTTGTTTAGCGTTCGGCTCACACACCCTGAAACGATATATACAAATTTTTTTTTTTTTATTTTTTTAGCGGGAATGTTTTTTTTTTTTTTTTTTGCTCAAAAAAAAAGTTTTCCTTTAAGGTAGTTGTGGTCCCTTTTTGGGATGAAGCGGCTTATGCATAAAAAAAAAAAAAATAATTTCTAACTCTAGAAGAGGGTTTTCCAATTTTTAGCATATGCAGTGTTCTTTCTCATCCATGTTACTTATTACCTATTGTGTTAGCAAAATTTGTCCCATAGCTTCGATAGCTTTTTGATCAATCTTTTGAAAAAAAATTTTTTTTTTTTTTAATTTTTTAAATTTTTTACGTTTACATTTTTTTTTTAAATTTAAAATTTTTTTATCCGGAATGTTTTTTTTTTTTTTGCTCAAAAGAAAGCTTATGTCTTTTCCTTTAAGGTGCTTTTGGTAGGAAAAAAAAAAAGAAATATTTGTCAACATTTCTACAGAAAAAAGTGATTTTATTCCTGGGATTAACATATTGTGGGTATTACAGTATCGAAGGTAAAAAATGATAGTTGGGTATGTTACATACCGTCGGAAAGGTTAATTGATCAAAAAGCTATCGATACTACTTGGAACAAATTTTGCTTACACACTCACAATATTATAACAGTAACGGACTGTAGTTTATTTAAGAAATATTCCGTTCAGTCATTTTTAAATAAATAAACATTTAAAATTCAAAGCAAATTTATTTTTAACTGATTCTAACAGTTATTCAAAAAACTAAGTGCATATTAATACGGATTTTCAGTTGCAGTTAATATTGTCCGTTGATTGAGTTAAATTCTTCTTTATGTTAAAGTAAATAAAAATGTAATTTAAAGCAACGAAAAGTTCATTTAATTTTTACTGTCAAAAATTCAACCGCGAATTCCGTAAAAACAAATAAATATGCAGTTATTTTATAAAATTTTACTGTCAAAAATACAACACCATATTCAGTAAAAACAATTAAATATTCAGTTATTTTATATAATTTTACTACCAAAAATTAATTTTTACTTATCTATAAAAAATTAATTGCTTGTTTTGTGTAAGCAATTCCCATTTTCTATTTGTTAAAATAATTTAGTTAATTACATCAAATTTTAAAAGTAAAATAATTGCGAAGCCATATCGGTCATGCTGCTGGTGTCTTATAATTGAGAGTTCTTCTGTAAACAACGTGGTCAGTACAACAAAAGTAAAACAAACGTGTGTAACTGGGTAAGTAAATAAAAATATTCTCCTTCTCTCGCTTATAAGAAAAACAAGCGGACAGGTGTCTGTCTGGTATTTTTTTAGAAATTCGGCTCTTTTGTGGAGTAAACGAAAATTTAATAAAATAACTGAATATTTAATTGTTTTTACTGAATATGGGGTCAATTTTTTGACAGTAAAATTTTAATAAATAACTGAATATTTAATCGTTTTTACTGAATATGGTGTTGAATTTTTGACAGTAAGATTTTACAAAATAACTGAATATTTATTTGATTTTACGGAATATGGTGTTGAATTTTTGACAGTAAAAATTAAATGAACTTTTTGTTAAAAATAAATGAAAAATAGGTAGACCGGTTTTTAATTGAACTTTCATTTATTTTATATTACAATTTCAGTTAATTTTACGTACAGAATATTGTGAGTGCACTAATAGGTAGTAAGTTAGATGGATGAGAAAGAACACTGCATATGCTAAAAATTGAAAAACCCTCGTCTAGAGTTAGAAATTATTTTTTTTTATACATAAGCCGCTCGCATCCCAAAAAGGGACTAAAACTACCTTAAAGGAAAAGACATAAGCTTTCTTTTGAGCAAAAAAAAATAAAATAAAATATTCCCGCTAAAAAAAAAATAAAAAAAGTAAGAACAATTGTGATTTTTTTAGTTGAACTGTTAATTTTCAATTTTGATATTTTCAATTCAATTTAATTTTCATTAAATTATTTTGGCTGAAGGAAAGAATTTTACAACATGAAATTTCCATTAAAGCTGGGGCTCGAACCTGGGTTGAATTTACATGTTTCAAGAATCACCACATTCTTTCATCAGAATTTTTGGAGTTCTTACCTCTACACCACTGCGGTGCCTGCCAGCCAACAGTCAAACATCAATCTTTAACCACTGTTACTGGTGGTTCGAAATTTGCTGCAATTGTCATTATCAATTTTAAAATGGGTGAAATCGATGCCAAAAAGACTAGAAGCCGTCCTAAAAACAAAAATAAATCAAACAAAGTATAACCCACTTCACTTTTCTTAGTATTTTAAAACTGTACACTGTTTTTGACGCGTAAAAAACGAAGTAAATTTTTTTTATTGCACTGTTTTTGTTGTTTTTGAAGTATTTAAAATTTTTAATTTTATATTGTAATAACATTGTCCAAAGTTTTGTAAATGATAATAAATTTCTAAAAATTTAAATTCTTTTTTATTAAAATACAGTCGAATCTCACAAATTAGAACCACTTTGTGCATCAGGCAGTTCGAATTTCTGGACATTTTTTTTGCAGAAAATTATAATGAAATAGTAATGGATAATGACTAGTTGTGTAAGCTTTATTTTAACTCAAAACTGGTTTTATTTAATAACATTTAATTATATAAATTTTTTTAATCTTTCACACGGATGAACGCTTCACTTTGACCTTCAGTTATCAACTGATCCAAATTTGTACAAGCATATCAAATTTCATACGCATATGACCAAAGTATACACAACACCAATAACTCGGTGATTCCCCGTTTTATTTTTACTTTAATGAGCGAAAAAAAATAATTTCACTACAAATTATACATAAAAAAAAAAATAAAAAAATAAATCCAGAAATTAGAACCCCCTGTTCTAAATTTAGAGCGTTTAATTTTTTTTGTATGTAGGTATAGGTATTCTAAACTCTCTCTCATATTGTTTAAAAAATGTAGCACAACATAATAAAAAAAGCAACGAAACAATAAATTTATTACAAGCTAAATTTCTTAGAAGAAACATTTTATAAAACTCTTTTTGCCACTAAGGGAATTTTTAAGACATACATTTTTGTATTGAACAATTAAGACATCTTAAATTCCAAAAAAAAAAATTAACGTTTGCAAGTACGCATGCTTTAATACAGGTGCTCTTAGCATGGATAAGTTACATTACTTACCACGGTATTCGGTTAGCAACTCTTCAGAGATTTGGCAGTCAGTAATGTCAACTTTTGGGACACTTAACGCGTGAAGATACATGAGGAGGTCCAAAACAAAACGCAACAATTCCGCTTTTTAAGTTTATTTTTTTTTTTACTGAATAATTTTGTACATATAAAAATCCTTATAGTAATTGTCTTTACATACATACAAACATCGTACTGGCTTCAATTCATTTTTTTTTTTTGTTCATTTATCCAAAATTTATAAAAGTGAATTGTTCCTTTTGTTATGGAGCTCCTCACATGAAAAATGGGCTAAAAAAGCAAAATTGAAACCAGGGGATTTTTATGCGCAAAAAAAATATTATTGAGTATCCGATAACTTTAAATTCAATTAAAGTAAAATGAGACTGTAGCTTTAAGTAGCATTCTTTTAAAATTGGTTATTCCTAATAAAATTTGGCGTTCTTGGTCTTCCTTGTTGTCATTCTAGTGATCACTATCTATTTTTTTAATATTTTGACTCATAACTCGCCAGATACTTTGTAGACTGGACAACAACGATTATTTCGTTTAAACCATCATTCCTGTCTACTTCAGCTGGGGATAGCAAAACTATAAAGTTTATTGAACGAATTGTTACTATAGTATTTTTCGCTAATAAGTTTTTTTTTTTAAATGCATATACCGTGCTTATAATAAAAACTCGCTTGATTTTATCAGTATCATTAAAAGTTATTTTACTTTCATTAAAAGTACATGAATACTTTTATGCCAATATTCATAAAAATGGTCTATGAACATTTTCCTTAATAAGCGTTTGTTATATTAACAATCGTTTATGAATACTGGGGTTAAAGTTAAAATAAAATGAGGCAGATTAAGTTCGGAAGAAATAAATGTTATGCGTTTTTATTGTATTTGACTTAAGTTTTAAACAATGCTTTTATGAGAGTTCTTTTAATGCAATTATTGAGATGCATAAATGCGGATTATGTCAACACAAGAAACAATTTCGACTAGTTAAAATAGCAAACTGCAATTGCACAATCTTGAATGCGTCAAATGCTTATAACCGGTGTGCATATAAGCGATGAATTCTATAATTTCATTCTTAACCAAAACTTTTTCGTTCTCTCGATGTTTGTAGTTTAGGGCTAAAAATGTTTAATCGCGTTTCAGTAACTTTGAAAAGGGCTTTTTTAGCCAAAAAAGGGCTTAGTTGGCATCATTGGTAGCAGGCCAGCCTAGTAGTTACTTTTTAACCCTTCGTTACTTACATGCTGTCTCACAGACCGAACACATACCTAAAGCTTTCGCTCTTGTTATACTTTTCTCCTAATGAAGTCTCTTGTATTACTTCTGGAATGCTTTCTTATACAGTTAATATATAACAAAGAACTTAAAGCGTTACTTATTTTCGTTGTGCAAGGCTCTTTTAAGATCTTATAATATTAAGAATTAGATGGGTAGAAAAAATGAAACGCAAAATGTTTGATGTAAAAAATCGCTTTTGTTATCTGTTTAAACAAAAATAAAAAAATAAAAAATAAATATTATAACATCAGATGGCTCACCCTAATGATTTATATTGTTTAAATTGACAAATAAATTAGATATTCAATTTTCACATGTAGATATGTACATACATACATATATATATATATTTCCCTCATCTTTCAAAAAAGTCTTAAAACATGCCACCTAAAAATGGAAATAAAAAGAAATCTAAAACGCCTGCTGAAAAGAAATACACACTATTAACCTTTGAGGAAATGAAGGTTAAAGAACAAAAATATAACAACTATTTAATGGAACTAAGAAAGTGTCTCAGCTTTATAGATGGTAAGTTAATTCAAAAGCTTTCCAAAAAAAATCCTAATGAAAATTTTCGCATAAACTAGATGCTCTTTTGGAAATCTATAGCCTCAACGAAGAGCAATTACTACAAGATAAATGGCTAGATTTTGTGTCTTGCAATCCTTTGCCAAAACCCTATATACCGCCCGATTTACGCCTTTACTATAGCAAATTAGAATATGAGGAAAATAAGAAATCGGATAAATCAATAAATTGGCTTTTAGCAGTGGATGAGAGAAGTATTTTGTCGCAAAATATTTATCGCGAGGATTTGACTCGCCGAAATTTGCAAACAAAAATAAAAGAAAGTATAGGGCAAGAATATAATAGTTACTTAAGCAACTCATTAAAGATCTTGTCCAAAGTTCAAAGTTTTTTGGATAATGACGTTGAAGTTGCCAAGTGCCCCATTTCCATTCTACATGATATAGTGGAATATAAATCGGTTATAAAGGAGGAGATAATGAATTTATTTAATAGATTTACTTATCGCATAGTAAGTAAAGAAAATGCTGAAATGAAGTAAGGCAAATTAGTTTTTATATTAAATGAGCTTTAAATTAAGAAAACATGTGTATCTTAGATCAATAGATGCAATCAGTGCTGAATATTTCTTCAAGGCCAAAAACTTTGAAATCCACATTTGGTGTTTAAAAAATGTTGCAATAAGACTGTCACATTTAAGGTAAGCGATTAGTTTATGTAACAAATATATTTGATGAAAAAATGAAAAAGTGTTTAAGTTGACTTAAGCTAAATTTGAGGATATATCGCTTTACGATTTTGCAGGAAGTTATAGCAAAATTACTTTTTAATGTGCAATATAATTTTACATAAAAACTAAAGTTTTTCCTTCCTTTCAAGTTAAACATTGCTCTCCTACGAAACTAAAAAAATAGACTTAAGCCCTTATGACACTGCATTGAATTGATATAGAATTGATAGAAAAAAACAGTAAATGTAGGAAAGAGCAAACTATTCAAAATGTAAACCAAATTTTTTTTTTCAGTTTTTCTTTGTTATGGTTTTGTTTATGTCATTAAGTGTTGTCAACTCTTTGTTTATGAGAAACATTACAACAAAACAAACATAAAGCGGTAAAACGTTAAATGTTGCATTAAACCGCTGATGCAGCTGTTATTTTAATATTTTAAGCTTGAAGTGTCAATTTTAAGTTAAACAATTTTTCATTTTTTTCTAACATAAGTTAATATTTTTTATCGATAACGTTATTAAAATGTTTGACAGTGTGCTATTTATCTTAATACAGCTGAACTTTTTGCACTTGGTAAATTTTTCTATTACATTATATTTGCACTGTTCACCAAAACTTGAACAATGCAATAAAAATGTAGTGTCATAAGGCCTTTAAGCACTTTTTTCTTATTGCCATAGATATTACAAATTGGTAAAAAAATAGAAAATCTACCTTTGAAGCTTCTGAAGGGTGTACAAAAATTTAGGTATCATTTTACTTTCAAAAGATTTTGTTATTCGTGCTTAATTCCCAGTTTTCATTATTGATAAAAACACTTGAAATTTATTGTTGATGGGATAAGCTATTCCTATGCGCATTTCACTGGTTGCTTAGGCCAGATCATCAGGAAACTTCATCCATAAAGATTTTAGAAAAACTAAAGATATTAAACCAAATAAAACTGTTAAGCGTATAAGACTTATAGCAACAGTTCTACTTGTAATAAATAATATCAAAGTTTAAACAAAACACATCAACAGTAAACAGTGGGTTTATCTCATCTTACATTCCCCACTACAATTAGTTGAAATTCTCTCAACATTAATTGTAGTTGTAAGTAGGTTAAACACTTAATTGACAACATCTTTTGTAAGTTGTTGTGGTTTTTATTTTGTTTTTCTTAACCTACTTACAACTACAATTAATGTTGAGAGAATTTCAACTAATTGTAGTGGGGAATGTAAGATGAGATAAACCCACTGTTTATTGTTGATGTGTTTTGTTTAAACTTTGATATTATTTATTACAAGTAGAACTGTTGCTATAAGTCTTATAAGCTTAACAGTTTTATTTGTTTTAATATCTTTAGTTTTTCTAAAATCTTTATGGATGAAGTTTCCTGATGATCTGGCCTAAGCATCCAGTGAAATGCGCATAGGAATAGCTTATCCCATCAACAATAAATTTCAAGTGTTTTTATCAATAATGAAAACTGGGAATTAAGCACGAATAACAAAATCTTTTGAAATTGAAATTTTGTATTCCCAAAAATTGAAATTACTTTTTGATGGTATCATTTTACTTTATTAAAAAAGAGGTTTTTGAGATATTAAAAATATTTGTATTTAACTTTATTACAAAAAGTTTCCGGTAAAAAATTAAATATTAGTCGGACAAGTGACCCCCTACCTAAGGTCTCGGCAGGCTCCCAATCTTTCACCAAAACTTTTAATCACGTTTTTCAATAAACTGTTGTTAAAGGTTGATATCTGCTTGATAATGTTGTTTTAAGCTCTTTAACTGTTGTGGGATTATTGCTGTACACTTCCGATTTCAAAAAGCCTCACAAAAAATAGTCAAAAGCTGTCAAATCGCACAACATTTGTGTCAAATTTACTCCTCCTCTACAAGAAATACGGGCATGTTCTAGAAATTGAAATGAAGTAGATTTGAAATCGATCAAATTTTAAAAACGACCATGTACCTTAAGTTCATACAAATGTTCCATTTTATCATTTTCATTTTGTGAGTACCAATTAGCTTTACAAGAACAACTCTTAAAACCAGGAAAAACTACGGTCATTTTGTGAATAATTAAACTTAAAATCACGTTCGATTTTAATTTCACTTCATTTAAATTTCTAGAACATGCCCGATAATGGAATTTTCGAGCTTTTCTTTAAAAAGATCCATCGTTTCTCTTGATGTGTGGCAAGTGGCACCAGCCTGTTAAAAACACATATTCGCTAAGTCTAACAGCCTTATTTATAAAAATAAAACTGGTTAATAAAGGGTTTATAAAAAGAATTTTGTATGAAAATTTGTTTAATTTCTTCTTACTAACCTTATTTAATTTTTATAAATAAGGCCGTAAATCATTAATTTTCCGTCTCAAAAATCTTCGGATCATCTCCCTGTGGCGATTTCCATTGACCGATAATAATGTTGGTGGTACAGTGAATTGCTCCTTAACCCTTAAGCCACTCTTGTGTAAAAAACCACACAAAATGAATCATTTTAACACAATAAACCAAAAAATTGTTGAGGTACACTAAAGAAACTTCTTGACTTTGTTAAAAAAAATCAATTAAATACTGAAAACACATTTTTTCATTAAAAAATATTTTTTAGTAGCGAAATATTTTAGAACTTACGTAAGTTACCCTCGTGTGTGGTTTTCCACACATAAGTAGTTTCTATGTAATTTGCACTAGAGACAAAATTTTCTGATATTTTTGATACTGTTGCGAACTGCATGCAATGTATGTTTCATAAAGTGAGTGCTTATATAAGCTTTGTATGGTTTATTGTTGATCACCATCGGGATATATACATCATTTATGCTACGTAAACCATTACTTTGATTACAAACGAACTGTGGTGCCACAGCAAAGTAGACAGACATTGCAAATGTGTGAAAACCCACACACAAGGGTAACTAACGTAATTTTTTTTTTGAGGGTGATTTGAGGGGTTAAAACGCTTTCAAAGCTATACATAATGGAGTACGAGTATATTTACAGTAAAGTTTTCTAGATATAAAATAGTTGATGCCTCACACGTAACATTAAAGCATTTGTTTGTTATTGCATACTTTTAGTGATCCCTGCCTTAAAGTAAATTTCCACACAATTAAAGTCCTCCTACAAATACCTTTAAAAATGCTTAAAGAAAATCTCCTCATTCGGGCTCTTCATCTGTACTTTGATCATCTAAGTGAGATTGCCAAAAGCTTCAAGCAAGAAATTACAGTTTCCACAGAAGATCTTAACGCTGGTATATTAGATCTACATGAATGTTTACTAAATGAGTGGGCAATGCAGTTGAAAATACAAGATAAAATACATCATGAAATGATTGAAAAACGTTTAGAATATGAAGAAAACATTAAGCAATACGAAGAGCAATTGGAAAAGAATAAAGGACGCAATAAAGACGAAAAACTAGCTAAAAAGAAAATAAAAGCAGTTAAGCCCACAAATGAGCCACCACTCGTAGGAATCGAAAACTATCCCGATACTTATGAAGAATTTCTGAAAGAAGAACAAGAGCAATATGAGCATTTTATTAAAACTGTTTATAATCCGGAAACGTTGGACTTAACACCGGATGAGGTAATGCGAAATAACAATTGGCACATTCAGTATTTTAACCGGTAGCCCTACTCTAACTGGTGAAAATATTTATTTGAGCTATACGGGCATGTTCTAAAGATCGAAATGAAGTGGATTTTAAATCGCACAAATGTTGAAAACGATCCTGTAAAGAAATTTTATAAAAATATTACCTTTTATGTACATCATACTTTGAGTACCAACTATCTTTACAAGAGCCATTGTTAAAAGTAAAAAAAAACTACAGTAATTTTGTAAATAATTGAGTTCGAAATCTCGTTCGATTTCAATTCCACTTCATTTCGATTTCTAGAACATGCCCGATAATCATATTTTGGTTTTGCTAAACGTTTTAAAATACATATTATTGTGATCATAAGACATGTTTCGAAAGCAAAATATTTTATAGTTGGTTGAAAGCATATTTATGATTTTAAGGGTAATACGCCTGTATTCAAAAAAAAAAAAAAAAATTAACTTAGTAAAGCTTTACAGAACAAATTTTCTATGAACATTATTATTAATAAACGTTTGTTAAATTTAATAATCGTTTATAAATACGGGGGATAATTTTTAGTATTGTTTAAGGCTAGTTTACACTATTATACTTTGTATTAATACATATGGAAAACTGAAGTTATATGTAAATGTGTGATAGTGTGAATGCAATGTGTCATGAAAATGATTAGTATTACGAAAAAATTGGCATTATATACCACTTCATCGTTTTTTGAACTGTTTCTAAGCAATAAGAACGCAGGATGTATGGACGTAAATTTATAAAAACACGCTTTATTAACCCAAAATTCCGTCGTATACGTATTTTGTTTTCTTTTGAATAAATTATATGAAAATTCCAAAATTATTCCAATTGTAATGTGAATGTGTTTTTATTTTATTGAACTTTGTTTTCAAATATTTAGTCCCAATCCATATTATGAAACATTTGCTGCGAAGCATTTGAGTTTGTTGATGAAAGGGGAAAGACGAACTTAAAAGTATAATTTGTTTTATGTACAAGCAGTTTTTGTAAGTTTGTTATTGAAAGAAAGAGAGAAGGCATAGAAAATGACGACCCCTTTGCGCGAAATTATCGTATGTTACAAAAACCAAATTTTACAGGACAGCCATTTTTCTACTTTTCTCTGCATTCGCTTGCAATATCAAAATGAAAATATACAATACATTTTTGGAGCAACGAAGTCGAATTCGCCTACAATATTTTGTCAGGTGACGCCTCTTTGAATGTAGAACAAGATTGCATCAAAAACTCAATTTTAAAAAAATTGGCGTATACGATAATTTCGCGCAAAGGGGTCCGATGACTTTATGGACACGAGAATTGAAGAAAAATTTTGCAACAAATGTTTTATAATATGGATGAGGACTTAATTTGAAAACACAAAAAAAATTCCATTTTTATTTTTAATTTTTCCATTAATAATAATACGGTCGCAATTGGCGTATTAAATTGAATTAGATCTAAGTCGACGTACGACGTAGATACGCTTTATTGTGTGCCTTTCTATAAAAAAATATCAGTTTTAATTTGGCGACTTATCTACGTCATACGGTGTAATTGTGTTCCTACGGTAATACTTTTCATTTGATTTGGGTTGCATTTTAACAAAAGCATATTCATGTTTGATAGTATGACTACAAACTGTAATGTTACATTAGATTTTTGGCAGTCGCAACAAAACGCAATAGATTTCTATCTCATACGTAAGACTTGCGTGATAGTGTAAACTAGCTTTTAACTATATTTATTCAATGGTAATAGTGTTCCGGTAACCAAATTTGCTCAACTTGATTATGTTTTTTTTTAATTTACTAAACACCATTATTGTAATTATTTTTTTATCTTTTCATTACCTTAAAGGTCAATCTTAAAAAACATTCCATATTGGGTGGCATTTATCAATTGAATTATGTGGAAAAGCCTTTACATTATGATTTCGAAAGCTTTAACATGACTTGGCATCACAATGATGCCAAATTGCTTATCGACAAAAAAGTAAATATAGCACAACCACTAAACGAATCCTCCAAATATTCCATTAATGATCCAACTAAGCGCATTACTATAACCGGAACAGAAAAACAACATGCTGCAGCTGATATTGAATGCCAATTTTTCATTGTGACATTTTCCTTACCCGAAAACCTTTGCTATTGGGGTGAGCCAATAGCTTGTCACTTTGAGACAACAGCTAAGCCAGTTAAAGAGGATTTACAATCTGAAATTTTAAAATCTATAAATTCTGAAAGAAAATCTAACATACAACTTTCACAAACTAATTTGTTTCCTAAAGCACATTCCGATTTATCTACTTTTAGGACTTTGGAATCATTTTCTCAACCAGATATTAATACCCTACTAGCTTCACGAGATTCTAGTTCATGCAGTTTTATTTTAAAACGAAAACGATTAGCGTCCAGCCAGCAACACATGCGTGGAAGTTATTTCAAAGCTTCGTTGGTTAATTTCCTTCTACAAAAGAAAAACTCTGACAACAGAACTTTACCAGAAACTTATTTTATAAAAGACTTTTTTATAAACGATATCTTAACAAACCATCAAATTAGACACATGGAAAGATATATAATACCACGTATTATTTCTTCATATAAATTTCCCAAAGAAATAAACTTGGAAGACTTGGAAATGTACAGCAAAAAACCAAAAGGCAAAGGTGGCAAAATATTGCGTCAAGAAACTAAAAATTTCCAAACTGAACTATCCCAACGAGGATTTACTTTTAACGACAAGCAAAATAATCCTGAAAGAATTTTTGCCACTTATCCAAAAGTGGAACCTTTAGGTATTATATCACAGCTAAAAACCCCCAATTTAGATGAAGAGCCAGAAGAGCCACAAACCTTCGCTGAGCTCCTACAGATCATCAGTAATATTAAGAAAAAATATCGTTTACGCCTTCATCAGACAACAGATTTGAAACCTTTTGAGCCTCCAGTAAAAACTTATAATAAGCGTATAAGACAAATGCAAAGGAAAAAGGTCTTAACCACATTGACCTCCTTTATGAAAGGCACAGGTTCTTATACCTCACGTAGTGGCAGTATATTTCAAGCAAATACCAAACGTTCTATATCGAAACGTTCAGTTGATAAGGCTAAAAGAGAGGATGTAAATTTATCTAAACAGTATTTTAACGAATTACATGAGACAGACGTTCAAGAAAAAAGCTCATTTCAAGAGGATATTAATCAAGTTGGATCAAAAGAAGCACCAAATATAGACCACAATTTAACTGAATCTAAACCACTTACTTATTCGCACTGGACTACTAAATATATTTTGAAATCAGAATTTGATAGAGAAAATCATAAAATTGTTTTGCACACAGATCGTTTGGGTAAGCTTATGAGCTGATTGCACAGTGATACAAAAGTGAAGAAAAAAGTATTTAACAATTCTGCTTGTCTAGACTTCATAGATTACAAAACTCCCCTGCGGGAAAATTGTGTCAATTGTTTCAACAGACTAGTCCTGGGATTTGTGAAAATAGAACAAGTACAAATAAAAAAAAGAATTCATAACCAGTGAAGGAGAACCAATCCTTTATCTGTTAGAAAAAGTAATGAAATACAGCACAGTCTTTACCGGTGGTGAAACACATTTTTTTTGAACTTCTAAAATTTGGTTCTTAAATTAAGTTCTAGCTAAAACTTGTTTTATTGAAAAAATACTACATTGTATTGAAATAATATTACATTGTAGTAGCTAACACTAAACACGTTCATTGAGAATAGATGTTTGATTTGTTAAATGGTGGCTGTAAGGTGTCAATTGAACCCCTTCATTGACAACCCCATGTAAAGTTTAGAGGTACCATTCATATAAAGTGTTTGAACTAGAACCGGTCTCTACCACCAAAGATCTATCACTGGACTACTATGGTGTTAGTTCGCTTCTCTCTAGGGTATAACAGCCTTATTGTGTTTGTCGTTGTCGTTAACGACTGTGTCGTTTTTTGCAGTAGAAATAAAGAACACAGGTTATGTGTCGTCTTTTACAGTAGATTAAGGAACACAGGTTGTGTGTTACAACCACAATAAGACTGCATTTTTCCCGAATTCTTCAATACAGGAATTCTAGAGCTGCAGAATTCAGAACGGATAAGTTTATTGTTTATAATCGGATTTAATACTCGCAATTTTTTTTAAAAAATTTTAAAATTCTGTATACTTAAATTTAATCGTTATAAAATGTTGGCCCTACATTGGTGAAGAAGCTTCTTTTGTAAGACACCATAGATAACAAAAATGGGTTCACATTATTGAGTGTTGTGTTAACAAGCAACATTTCGTTATTACCGTAATTTGTCGACTCCAAAAAAAGAGATACATATTTCTGGTGAAGCACAGTGTTATGGCTTAATCTCCTGTACGATTAATTAGTACTTATAAATTTTTATACCCTTCACCACAGATGGAAAAGGTAAAAAAGTTTGTCCTCTTGTAATTTCATCTACTGCCCATGGTATCAAAATATATACACTTGAAAATTTGTCGGTAAATACTGTGGTGTTTCCCTAAGTATAATCTATGGAGAAAGTGTTATAAAATAAGGCGTTATTTATACGATGTTGTTTTAAACATATTTTTTTTTTCTGACCAATATGGTAGGGAAGAAGCAGGAGTAGAAAAAAGACATGATTTCTGTTCTTCGTGGTTTTTGTTATTCATTTTCTTTTACTGTCATTTAAAATTTTGCGATTATGGTTTATTATACCCTCCACCACAATTAGTTGTGAAGAGAGTATACTAAGTTTGTCATTCCGTGTGAAACTTTTTTATTATTCATCTCAGACCCCATAAAGTATATATGTTCTGGCTACTTGAGTAATTCTAAGTCGATTTAGCCATGCCCGTCTGTCTGTCCGTCTGTTGAAAACACGCTCACTTTCGAAAAACTCAAAAGAAATAAACAAACTAGGTGTCCTAAGCAGTTTGGGATTGAATTTCAGCAAAATCGGTTCAGTAGGACCAGAGCTATGAATCAAAATGTGGAACCACCACCTTCAAAAACTTGATAATTTTGATACAAAAACTAACATAAATAATGCAAAAATGCACGGAATGACATAAGATTTTGCACAAGTCCGTTTTATTCGACTAGAAATGACACTGTAAAATTTCGCGAAGGTCGGTCTATAATTTACCCTAAGCCCCATATAAACACTACTCCCGGAAAACAGTTTAGTACGCCTAAAACCGTAAAAAATAATGCAATCATAACAAATTTTGGCTCGTCACAGTTTTATAGGACTATAAATGATACTGTGAAATTTCGTGAAGATCGGTACATAATTTACCCTAGGCCCCATATATGCCCTACTCCCGGAAAACAGTTTAGTCTCCTAAAACCATAATTAATAACAAATCGTCACAGTTTAAGATAATAATAATAAAAAGACATCATACAGATATTACTCCTTAAACATTCGAACTGTCGGTGGAGGGTATCAAAGATTCGGCACAGCCGAATATAGCACTCTAACTTGTTTTTAATTGGTTTTTTCGATTTTTGAAACAAAAATTTAAAAAGACAAGACAAGACAAGACAAAAATAACAATTTTAATTAATTTTCATGTTGTAAAACACCTTTCTTCATAAAAGTAATTTAATGAAAAATTAAATTTAATGAACTTAAGCCTAATTAAAAATATTAAAAATTTGGATTGAAAACATGTCTCATGTAAATGTAAAAATATTTTGGTGCCGGCGTTAAAAGAAAATTAAAAAAAATGTTTTAAAAATCACTGTATAAATGCCACCTAAATTGTAAAACAATTAAAGCTTCGTTCAGAATCAAAGAAACATTTTCACTTGGTGTTCATAATAGAGCAACAATTTCTTTTGCAACCACACACATTTTGCATTAAGAACCCGTTTGCAAATTTTACAACATTTTGTTAAAATTTTCATTAAAAACTAAATAAAATTATTTTAAACGTCAGAAACAATTTCATACAAATTGTTGCTGAAGTTCTAGTTGACTCAACTTTAGTTACATTTTTAAAAAAATTTTAGTTACATTTTTGTTCTAAAAATGAAAGGAAAATATATGAAATACTTTAGGAAGAAAAAAGATAAAAGAAAAAACGAAATTGTTTCTCTGATTGTGAACAAAGCTAAATACAAAAAAATTTTCTTTAGGTATTTTTGGCTTTGCTTTTAAACGTTATGAACATTTTCCTTTTAAATTTTGGAGTATGGAACCTAGTGAGAAGGAGTGAGTTAAAAAAAAAAACATTAATAAGGTTTAATATGTATTTTTTTTTTTCGTTTAATAAACAATTCTTTTATAGTCCTGAAAATGAAGTAATCTTTACCCTCGACACTCAATATGTTAGATGTGTTTTATGCATCACAGGCAATGGCATAAGCGGCTATGTCACTGAACCTTCTAAGGCTTATGTACGTAATCCAAAAATGTATTTAGTAATTGAAGAACCCATTAAAGACTACAGAGAATTTAAAGAACTGTTTAAGGCAAAAAATCTAAACATATTCGCAGAACATGATGCTTGTTTTTATATAGAAAATGGTAAATTTAAAATTTTCTATATATTTGTCATGATTTAAAGCAAACCAACTTATTTAAAACTTTTCTAGGTTACTTTTCTGAAAAACATTTATCAAACGAGTTGCATACTTACAGCTGCATGTCAGTTCACAGTACACAAATGCATTTCAATTTCTCACAATGGAATCGTTTAGCAAAACGACGTGATATTATTTTACAATTTAAACAATACAAAGATTTAGCAGAAAACCTAGTCGAAGTACGTTTAACGCCAGGTGAGGCATTTTTTGTAGAAATTCAGGAATTATGTTCGGAAGATTTAAATGATATAAAATTGGAGTATAATTTAACCTGGAGAAATATTGAGGTAAGTCTTAGCATTTGTAAAAGAGTTTTAAATAATATTCAATTTAAATTTAATATTTTATTATTTAGTCTTATAGCGATTTACATCATTTGATTGTTGCCATGTATCCCGCAGCTACTGAGTTACGTTGTAGGAATCCGAAATTGATATGTTGCATTAGGGATTTGTTAAGTGAAATAAGACCTTTAAGTTTTTCGTAGAAAACAATTTAAATAAATCTTTTTTTTATTATATATGTACAAATAATATATTTTTAAGAACTTAGGGAAAACTTTGTATATAAGAATTTTTTGTAATAAACTGCAAGGTATTTGTAAAATACTCAAAATATTGTAATATTCTGGCAAGTTTTATAAATCGAAATGAATTGGATTTAAAATTTCTCAAACAAGCCTGTAAATATTATTTTTTGTGTACTTCATTATTTGAGTACCAACTACCTTTTTCAAGAACCACTGTTAAAAACAGGAAAAACTGAAAATACTTGAAATCATAATTTTGTTCGATTTTAAATCTACTTCTTTTCGATCTCTAGAACATGCCCCATTATTTAAAATCGTAAAAGTTTATAGATCCTAAGAAAGTTTTAAGTTACGTTAAATTTTTTTAAATAAGTAATTACAAAAAGTATTCAAATTATTGAGTTAACAATCCGAAAACTTAATAACAATATACGTCTAATTAAACTAAGTTCAGTTATAATTAAATATTACTTTAACTGTTTGTTAACAGTATGTTAATATAAACCTGTAGAAGTAGTTTTTGATAACTGAACCCAAGGCGAATTCATACAAGGTGGTCTTATTTTGAAAACGTTTTACAACACTGTAAAATATTTTAACTTTGTGTCAAAAATTCAAGCAAATATTTCAATTTGTTTTC
Source organism: Pollenia griseotomentosa (assembly GCA_963931875.1). Lineage (NCBI taxonomy): Eukaryota > Metazoa > Arthropoda > Insecta > Diptera > Polleniidae > Pollenia > Pollenia griseotomentosa. Next base: position 50,525,647 of record OZ007560.1, on the reverse strand, counting down.
AATTTTGTGTTTTGAAATGTAATAACTTAAAAAAGTTTTCAATTTCATAATTTTAACCGAAAATTATAAAGTTTAGTAAAGATTCCCCAGAACCATTAGAACGGTATACCATTTTGACACAAGGTTAATTATCAGCTGTTGCTTACGTAGCAAGATAAGTTCACCTGGTGTAAATTCGCCTTGACTGAACCTTTGGCATTTTCAACCTATTTTTTTTTAAATAAACAGATGGTCCACATATTTAAAACTTCTTGAGAACTCCTAACTATTAATAAATTTTAAATTGTAGTTATTTTTTAGCTAAAAAATTATTTTGAAAAGGCGTGGTGAACCAGTTTTCATCTTACACCCTTAACGGTATTGCAAGGTACCCAGGTACCTTTATACATTAAATGTGACCATCACTCGGTCGAAATCTAAGATAGCCTAAAACAATACACATACAAAATAAAACTAGTGCATATTTTCAATAAGGGTTCACATTTGCTAACTTTGATATCCATAAAGAAAAATTTAAGTTAAATTTCAAACTTGCATATCTTAGCATTAATACGTTGCATAGACCATTGCGTATTCAAAAATATAAATTTAACTGAAAATTAATATATTTTTAAGTCTCAGAGTTATTTTAAATGATTATGCACATATATTTCGACAAAAAACTTTTGTTTCCAATAGTAATTCTATATAGGTACCGGGTACCTTGCAATGCTGTTAAAGATGTTTTTTTTTTGCCATTCACATAAGGGTTAAACCATACAATTTTTCTTTTTCGCAATCGTTCGAAATGATGGCAGAGGTTGTATTTTTAAAAAAAATTTTAAATTTGATGAAAACTTTTTGTTCGTAATAGAGAGGGGCTGATAAGAAAGGGATTTTTCGTTTTCGATAAAGGGTGTATGTGAAACGGTAGCAAAGTTCTTGTGGTAAAAAATTTTCATATTTGTGCTGTGTGAAATTGTAACATTTTTGACAACGTAAAATTTTGACATAAAGAAAAAAACAATTACTAGTAGTTTTGTGAAAATGAATAAATTAATCAAGTTTTTACCAATAATCATTTCAATTCTGTTGGAAATGGGATCGTCCCAACTATTTTATGAATTCGTTCTGATATATTAACAATTTTTACAAAAAGTGTGGGCAAAAAAGCTTATACATTTGTAAATACTTACATGTTGTATAATTCTTTTTAATTTTTTTGCCGTCCTGCTTCCAAATTTTTTTTTTTTAAACAAATTTGATGAAAAAAAAAATGATTTTGTGGTTGTCAAAAATTTCTACACTAATGTCAAAATTTATACTAGCCCCTAGGGCTAGTGAAATTTTATTCACCTCAATAGTGTCAAAATTTTACTTCCATCAGTACTTTGCTACCGTTTCACACACACCCAAAGTATGAAAAACGTGCGTTTATTCGAAACAAATATTACGAAAATCGTAATACACAGTACAAATTGTTCGAATACGTAAATGATTTCCCTCGAATCGAAATACGCAGTAACCCCCCAGACTTAAATAATCAAATTTTCAAATATTTTTGTTTAAGTAGTTTTTTTTTTGTACACTTCACCACTATGATTGGTGAGTACAGAAAGTGTACTGGAATTTTCTTTTCTAAAAACAATAATGCCTTATTAATGTGTAATATTTATTTTTAATGTGTTTTACAGGAACAAAATAATCAAGCCTGTTATACAAAATCACGTGCTTTTAACATCACACATGTGATTTTGTGGTCTTTCAAAATTCACACCGTATATGTGTTTCTCGGTGTGATTTCGGCAGTGGAAAATCACACCAAAATATACAAAAATGGGACACCACAATATCAAGCGTGTAATTTTTAAAGGCACATATGATTTAAATTCACGTGATTTAAGTTAAAGTGATTTTAAGAACAATATCTGGATTTTACAAGTAAATCTACTTTATATTTAATGAGTCAAATATTGAATGCAAAGCTGTGTTGCTGGAATTCAAATTTTATCTTACACACCCAAAAAATCAATATAATCCAAAATTTATAAGTTACACAATACAAATTTTGTATTTAATATACAGGGGTGTGCTGGAAATCGCAAACGCAAAACGCAAGGATTTTAAAAGTCGTTTTTTAGTAAGATTTCTGTAATAAAAGAATTTTATGACAAATATTATACAAACATTTCTCTATTAAACAGAATTTTGTAACAAAAATTATAAAAATTAAATTAAAAGTGTATTAAAAACAGCCTCCAAATTCTTGCGTTTGCGATTTCCAGCACACCCCTGATAATAAGACTGTTAAATCCAGTAAAGGTGGGGCCCGTTAAAATCTCTTATGTTTCGCTTGCAGTATGTGCTATAAAGCCACAAGGTTGGATTGTTTTCCATAGCTGGCCCAATAACATTTTTTAACATCGTCCGATATGCACCACCATTATGAGATTAAAGCAACAATATCAGTGGCTGACAATCGTTTTTCATCGTCCAAAAATCTATAACTTTTGAACCGATAGAGATAATTTTGCAATTTTGCTGGAGAGAAGACTTCTTGAACTTTCCCACAGTTTTAATTTTATTAAAAAGGGTTTAGCAGTTATTGAAAACTTAAGGTCAAAGTTGAACTTTTGATGTTTTTCTTTTTTTGGTTGAGATTGAGAATTATGGTATTTTTTTAATTCAAAAAAGGGGGATGTCTTTAAGTGCACTGCTTTAAGAATAATCTACATAACTTCCAAATTTAATTATGATATCTTTATTCATAACTCAGATTTATAGAATGTCAAACATTAAAATTACTATTTTTCTTATATTTGAAACCTTACATTCATCTCATTCACCTCAATCCCGGAAAAAAATGGAAAAACTGTCACTATTTGCTACTCGATATTGATCAGAATTTTCCAGACAAACATGGACATATAAGAAAACATTACTGTTCTAATTTTACTTAAATTAATTGTTTTTGTTTGAAAAATTTGATTTTTTTTTTTTGGATAGGGCATGTGTGAGAAACAAATGTCAAGTTGACTAAATCTTGCATCAACAATCATACTCATTATTATATAAAATATTATTTTATTAGAGAAAGAACATATCCATATTTTGGTGAAAAAGTAAAAATGAGTATTCATATGCATTACCTTTATACGCATCTACATTTGCCTCGAATATACAATATAATACAACAGACCATTGCTTAAAGTCTACTTTCCTACCAATATAAAACTTGTTTAATACACTACTGATAACAACAGTTTTATATTAAACATAGTCCAACCAATTAAAAAACTAGAAAAATCGTTAAAAAAAATCAACCCAAAAAATCCGTTTTATCCGAATAGCTTTCGGGTTATCAAGTTGATTATCCGAGGTTATCAATTTAAGAGGTCCACAAGTCACTCTCACGACCGTCTAAGGACCCGTGTTCTTTCAGATCAACTCAAAAGCTGCCCCGCTTTGACAGTTTCAAGAGTTGCATCAGTTGTGGAATTATTTTCCAAAACAAAACGTTCGTAAACCATTGTGTTTAATTTCTGTAAAATAAAACAACAAAGAAAGTATAGTCGATCAAGCCCGTCCATGTGATACCCTACACCACAGTATTTAAAAACATATCATGCTCATACGTCCATATTAATATGGATTTATCTATGTTTATAAACTTCATTAAAATCGGTTTGAAAGTTTAAGAGAGGCAGAAATTGACCCATACCTCACCTTGTCGTCCTATTTTTGAAAAACTGCATAGCTTATGTGTCCATATAATTATGTTTCTATCTATGATTTAAATTTCATTCTATCTGAGAGGCAGAAATTTCCCCCTATCTTCTCTCGTGGTCCTACGATTCGGCCCATTATCAATAGGCTTGGTCATTGTGCCAATAAGAACCTATGTCCCAAATTTTATGAAATTATCTCCAAAATTGCGCACAAGGTTACAGCCTGCCAGCAAACCGGACGGACATCGTTAGATCGACTTAGAAAATGATTCTGAGTCGATCGGTATACTTTAAGTCAGCACAAATGCATAATACCCTCTACACAAACAGTTGTTTTATTTACAACTCAGCAACCTACAAGGTATAAATTATACAGTGATGTTACAAACCATTTCTTAAAGACTACTATCCCACTTATATAACAAAAAAAATTTCGACTGATTAATCTTAAAAGTTTGCGAGAAATCACAATTTAGTTCTGATCAAATTTTGTTTTTTTAAACAACATAAAATATTTGTTTCCAGCAGCATGCCACACCCACAATTACAAATATACAGTTTTTTGGACACCATATTTCTAATATGTTTGCTATCGAATGGCATTAACATTTTTGAAGAAAACAAAAAATTGGACTTTTGGCCGATGAAATTCAATTATTAGCCACAGTGCGCCGCACAATGTAACCAAAAAGACAAAAATCAAAAAATTAAATGGCAAGCGATTCAAATATTTTGTCTATATGTATTTTGATAATAGGTAGTCCAACTCAGGGTGCTCTTAAAGGATAAAAATCGAAAATTGCAAGTTTCTATTCCCAAGGCGAATTCATTACAGGTGATCTTAAAAGCCCTGCTGATAACTTTTTTACTTAGCTTTATAATTCCTGAATATCTTTGTTTCTATTTTGTTTTGTTTCTGCTTTTGACATTGTAGAATAATTTTTGCTTGTGGTTTTTGTACGAGTTGTACTTGTTGATGATGGAGGGTATCAACAATTCTGAACAGCCGAATAAAACATTTTATTTGTTTTTTTTTCATTTTATTGGATACAATAGTGTCTGCTCTAAAATGGGCTAATAATTGCAAGATAACTTTTGTATATATATTTTTCAAATCCATTTATTTTAACCTTATTGCACTTCAGATTTATTTTTTAAATGTACATAAAAATATAACATCAGATACTCGTACATGAATATACAAACATATGTATGTATTTATTTTATTTCTTTTCATAGACCTACAAATACATGTGTGAATATAATCGATTTTTTATGTTGGTATTGATGTAACATTAGTAGCGGAAGTAGTATTTTTATATTTTGTTAACGATTCTGTGTTAAATATTTCATATTCCAATAACATTCATATCCAGTGCAATTGTTATATTGCACTTAAATAAAATAAAAATAAAAACGGAAGTTTTTCGCTACTCAAGGTTTCATATTTGGTTTCATATTTATAAAGGACTTATATTTTTTTTCTTATAGGGTTTTTACTTCTGTGCAATTTATCGAAACAGAAAAAAACTAAATATGTATGTATATAAAATACTGGTAAAAAAAGGTCATGTTTTTAAAAGATTAAAGTGGCCAGATTTGAGAGTAAATAAATTATAATTGTTTTGTGAGAGTTAAAGAATGAGAATGTAACAGATGTGTATAAATTCTAATGCAAATATAGTTATAATTGCCGACAATCACTACTAAGCGTTATGGCTGGCCGAGAGAAAGTCTTGATGCAGATATTTCACTGCAAATATGTACGCGGAAAAATCTCCTTTTATGCCGCTGCAAGGTACCAGGGTACCTCCATATACGGAAGTTGCGTAGAAAAGAAGCATTTGCGAAATAAATATCTACTTTTAACTTTGTTAAATATGTTGGCACCAACAACTTTTTTTAAAAGTTTGCGCAACATAAAACATTCACAGCATTATTGTAAGAGCTATTCTCAGAACAAATTTTAATTTGCAAAAAAAAATTACATTTTACAATTTCCGATCCTATTTGATGCTTTCGTCATAATAATTAAGAAGCTATAAAAAAGATGGACGAACGAATATAGCTGGGCTATGTATAATTAAGTTAGGATTAGGGTATTCAATTAATCGATTAATCGAGCGAATAATTCTTCGAGGTAAAAATTTAATCCGATAATAATCGATCAATTTAATATTATTTGGTTTATCGAATAATTTCAATTTTGTCTAGTTTAGAGGATTAAAAATATGACTAAAAATTATATTTTTTAATATAAAAATTTTATCAAAAAAGTAAAAACAATTTAATACAAGGTACTTCCTTATATAAAAGATGAAAATTTTTTAATAAAAAATAGCATCAAAATTGAAAGTAATAATCTAAAATAATCTTTCAAAAAGATCATATAGTATAACAGCCGTATTCATAAAAACTTATTGATGATTAATTGACCGTTTTTAAGCAAAAATTGCTGAAGTTGTATTCATAAACGAAAAATAGTCTATTGAACCTTTAATAAACCATTCATAAAGTAAGAAAATTTATTGTTGGATTTGCCCTTCTTTAAACCAAAAATAAAATGATGACATTTTAAAAGGTGTTTGCATTTTATGATTTTATTTTTGTGAAATATATTGAAAAATAATGAAAAAAATGTTTTATTTATTACCACGGACATGTTAAATACATTTTTTGATAATTATTTAAAAAAAATTTACATGATTTAAATGAATATGTTCAGGGGCAAATGCAAATATTCTCTTTAATTATTTATTAAATTATTGAAACTAGTTGTTTCTTTTGTTTAAAACAACAAATTATTGTTTAAAAATATTAAAAAAAAAATAAAATAAGCAAATCATAATAATAGTGATGTTAATAAAAAGTAAACAAACTTTTTATTCGAATACTTTCTTATCGTATATTTAAAAAAAGTTCAAACAAAAGATTTTATCATAGCTTTCGGCAACATTTTGTTCAGAAACTAAAACAATATGTAGTTTTATTTGATAAGAATAATTTTGAAGGTCTACAACTAAAAAAAAAATTATAAAAAAAAATTTTAATATAGAATATCATGTAAACCGAATAGAAGTTTCGTGTATCACTAACAATAAAATGGCAGCCAAATATAAAGAAAGTTGCCATACTTAAACAGAAAATCGCTGCAAACAGTTAATAGTAAAAAGCTGTTATTGTACGTTTATGAATACAAATTTTTATAAGGGGTTTATAAGACAAAAAGCGTTTAATAGTTATTACATACTATAAGCTTAAAAAAGGAACTTTTTTTGAATATGGCTGTTAATGTTTATGTTTCAATCGAGTTCTTTCTTTTGTTTTGATGAAACTTGATTTAGAAAAGATTCTTTCAGTTATTGTTGACATTGGAGAAATGTTAAGTAAAGCGTTATAAAGCTTTATTCTTTTTCTTGTTTTTTCTTAAAATTAGTATTCTTTCATAATACCACTTGAATCTCTTTTTGATTTTTTAACAATTTTAATACTTTAAATAGCCTTATTATGGTCTGTTAGAAGTTTGTTTATCATTCTTTGTACTATACTATATTTTAAAAAATTTCTACTAGAAGGAAATATTCCTGAGTTAAGAAGCAATTAAAGGGTATTTAACCCTTACGTAAATGGCAAGGCACCCGGCATTTTCAACTTAATTTTTTTTAAATAAAAATATAGTTCACATATCTAAAACTTCTTGAGAACCCTTAACTATTAAAAGATTTTAAATTATAATTATTTTTAAGCTTTCAAATTATTTTGAAAAGGCGTGGTCTTACACCTTTACCGGTATGGCAAGGTAACCGGGTACCTTCATACATTAAATGTTACCTGTACTCGGTCAAATCTAGGATAGACTAAAACAATACACATAAAAACATTCAACTACTGCATCTTTGCAATGAGCGTATTCAGCGGAGTAATATTTCCAAGTTTTTTGTTTCACATTTGCTAACTTTGATATGCATAAAGAAAAAATTTACATTAAATTTCATACTTGCATATCTTAGCATTAATACGTTGAATAGCCCAGTGCATATACAAAAATTTTAAATTTACTGAAAATGAACATACATCTTTTTTAAGTCTCAGAGTTATTTTCTGTGATTATTCACATATATTTCGACAAAAAAAAATTAGTTTCCAATATTAATTTCATATATGTACCCTGGTACCTTTTAATGTTCTTAAAGGTATTTTTTGCCATTCACATAAGGGTTAAAGCGTATAGGCTTTTTTTACATAAAAGAAAAAAAACTAATACTGTAAAAAACCAAACTTTCGATTAATCGAAATAAATTATTCGCTAATAAAAAATACGCAATTTTAAATTATTCGAACAGTTAATCGCCCAAAATTAATCGATTAATCGAAAAACGGTTAATCGTTTGAATAACCTAATTAGAATTTTCTAATTCTGTTACAAAACTAACGCGGTCTTAAATCATGCTTACTGGGTATCAACAATTAAAATCCGAGTTGATCTGAAAGACAGATAACAAATTTTTATACCAAAATGGTCACCTTTTTAAGCATTGTCGCTAAACGTACCTAAAATTCAGTTATATTAAGTTACGTTTTTACAAATATTGTGGGCTTTAAACTTTATAAAAAAGCAACACACGATCCCAAAATAAACAAATAAAACGAAGAAATTTATTACTTTAACTGTGATCGGAAACACAATTCACACATATAAGTTTTTGTTTTATTCTTCCAGACACACACACACAAACTTACACATTTGCTTAATGGGTTGTCCATTGCCTTATCAGTTTGGCGTTATTGGTGATAGTGGCAGTTGTAGTCATTGTACTTGTAGTGGTAGTTATGATGGTAGTTAAATCGGTATTGAAAATTTGTTTTGCAATATTTTTTTTTTTTGCTGGATAGAATTCGATTTTGCAATATGGTACGCTTCGCCAAGTTAAATACCGTTGTTGTTTTTGGCTTATGCATGTTGCAATTTTCTATTTTGTTTCGTTCGTATCGCCAGAATTTCCTTTACAAAGTTGTAAGAATCAACAATAGTGTATGTATGTAAGAGTACGTGTGTTGTAAGGATGTCGTTGCAATAAAACTTCTGAATTGCTTTGCCAATTCAACGCTTTTTTAATTCTTATTCAGACATATATAGTATACTATCTGCAGACATACAATAATACTTTTACAATTTCATAGAGATTGCAATAAAGACGGAGGAATGGATCTGCATACACTTGGGCTCGAGCGCATTTTTATACTTATTGTTCAATTTCTGTGTCGTTTTCCTGTTTTGACAGATACACACCCTCCCACAGAAGTTGTGTAGTCTGGTATATATTTCTATGGCTTCCATGTATGTGTTTCTTAATATTTAAGGCAATTGTTCTGGGTTACAGATGTAGACATACAATTAAACAAATCAGATGCACTTGCTTTTATTTACAGCAAGGAGGAAAAAAATTAATACAATTGTATCTTTTTTTTCTTGGTACAATTAAGAGCTCAAAAGTACATGGACACAATAAATACTGCAGAGTATTTTAGCTGCTACTTATACATATAAGAAAAGGTACAATTTTTAATTATTTTGGTAAACGATACAAATTTTATTTTACAATTCCGAATATGAATACCGCTGAGGATTTTATAACTTTTTGCTTGTCAGTAGAGAATTAAAATGTGTTTTACACTTATTTCCTTTTTTATATTAAATAAAATATATATTTTTTAAAATTTATAACAATTGTGATTTTAGTGATCTGTTGTTTGTTAATTAAAATTTTTGTTATTTTTTAAATTAGGCTTAAGTTCAACGAATTAAATTTTCATTAAAATTTTTTTATAATATGTTTTAAACATCCTTCCTTTATAAAAATTAAATTTTATGAACATAAGCCTAATTAAAATAACATCAAAAATTGCCAGCTTTAATAATATTATAAATACACTAAAAATGTTACTATTGCAAACTTATTAGCACACTTAATATACCCTTCACACTTGCGAATCATAAATACAAGCCGTAGCTTTTTTCTATCTCTCAAAATTGGCATTACTTGTCTTTTATTTTCAGTTGTACAGAGTTAACACAATTTATTGACATTTCGATCTTTTGCATATCGCCTTTTGGCACTTCTTGTGGATTTTATAGTAAAATTATCTTTTGTTTCAACACATCTTTCAATTCCAGAGAATTTTTGCTTTAATTAAACTTACCAATTACGGTTAAATTGATTTTCAGATTCCTTGTGGGTGAATTACGAAAATCAACTCTACATCTATAGACACCTTCATCTTCTAAACGCACATTGTCTATTTTCAATTGTGCTGGATGTGATGTACTACTGAAGTATGCTCGTGTTCCAAATGCTAATGGTGATGACCACAATCTCGCTTGACCAAATTGTCTCCCTCTCACGTCAAAACTAGAGTGGTTGAAAGAAGAAAATAGTTAATGGTTAATTGGGAAATAAAGAAAACGATTTGTATAGTGAACAATTTAAAGACATTTCAGACAAACCGGCTACACTAAAATCTATTATATTTACACAACAAAGTTGCTTCTAAAAATGACATTTTATTTAAATGCAGTTTTTATACCCAAAATACACTTCTTATAAAAAAATTACCTTTTACACAAAAGTGGCTGGTTTTTTGACTACTCATACTGAAAAGAACAATATATGTGTCAAATTGTGTCTAGTTCACCTAAGCAGTTTTGTACTGAAATCCAGCAAAATCGGTTTAGTCGGCCTAGAGTAATGAATCCAAATGTGGAACCACCACCCTAAGAAATTTATAATTTTGTTACAAAAGCTAACATAAATAAGATCGGTCCATAATTTCCCATAGGCCCCATACAAAAACACTATTTTACGCTTACACAGTAACAAATAATGGTGTTGTAATAGAATGAGGTTTGTCGCAGATTTATAAGAGAGGAAATCACACCAGTAAATTTTGTAAAATTATATGAGGCCTATGGTAAGTTATGGACCAAAGGCCACTCTCGAAAAACACCTCAGAACGCGTAAAACCGTAATTAAGAACACCATTGTAATACAATTTGGTATATCGCAGTTTTTTATGTAAAGCAATTACACAGTAAAACTTCGTAAAAATCGGTCGGTAATTTGCCATAGGACCCGTATAAAGCGCAATCTCGGAAAACAATTTAGAACGCTGTTATCACCTTGCCAACATAGATTTTGTATGTCGCGTTCCACGACAACTTATATTCTGGTACTTACTTACAAACATGCTAACGGATGTAATTAACACGGATTTCAGTAAAGCCTTTGAAAAAGTGAACCGTGAAATGTTACTATACAAACTATCACTAATGGGATTAAGTTGTACAGCCCTAAAGTGGCTTATTTATTCTTATTTATGTGATAGAACTCAACAAGTAAAGTTTAGAAATGTTACCTCAACAAACATATACGTCACTTCTGGTGTTCCCCAGGGAAGTCATCTTGGTTCTACACTGTTCACGTTATTTATAAATGACCTCCCATCTGTTATGTTGTATTCCAATGTACTCATGTATGCAGATGATGTCAAAATATTCAAGAGCTTTAACGACTCTTATCAACAACTTTTACTACAGTCTGATATTGATAAATTTTTCCAATGGTGTACAATTAATTTAATGGACCTTAATATTAAAAAAATGTAAACATATGACATTCTACAGAACAAACAAATTAGATTCTCGATACTATGTTAATGGAATAATACTTGAAAAAGTGGACAGCATAACTGATCTGGGCTTTCTGTAGGATCATAGGCTAAATTTCCGTAATCATATTGCATTAACTGTTAACAAAGCTAACAGTGTTCTTGGTTTTACGAAACGGTGGTCTAGAGAATTTTCTGATCCCTATGTCATGAAACAACTTTGGATCGGCCAATTCTTGAATATGGATCCATTGTATGGGGTTCTTACTATGCCATTCATATAAATAGTATTGAATCGGTACAAAAGCAATTTCTTGTTTACGTGGCCTTTGGTTGGAATTCGTATGATCTGCCATCGTATGTTAATAGACTTGCTCTTATTAAGCTGCCAACTTTAAAAAGCCGCCGTTTTATGCTGAGTATATCTTTTCTACTTGGATTGATTCATGGCGAAGTTGATTTTACGTTCCTGCTTAGTAAAATTAACTTTTGGGTTCCAAACAGGCCAACTCGTAACCTTTAGCTCATCAGTCTTAACTACTAAAGATCCGTTTATGCTAATAATGACTCTTTCGTCGCATTTGCGAAAATTTTAATAAATTGTATCATATTATAGATATTTCTGAAGGAAATGATATTTTTAAAAGAAAACTAATTTTGTATTTAAATAGTTAATGTATTCACACCTGTATTACATTCTGTAGTCTGTAAGGATTTATAATCTATAGACCAAAAAAATAAATAAAAAAAAACCCCCGTAACGAATAATGCTATTATAATAACTATAAAGCTATTATATTGACTAGAAATCACTTTGCTATCTTTTGTTAAGGTCGGTGCGTTATTTACAATAATCACATTAGTATGCGTAAAACTGTAACGAATAATGCTGTTGCAATGTAAATTGGTCTGTCAAAGTTTTATATGAACGAAAATCATACAGTAAAATTTCGTAAAGATCTAGTCTATTATTTACCATAGGCCTCATATAAAGCCCACTCCTTAAATATTCTAACTGTCAGTGAAGGGTATCGAAGATTCGGCGCAGCCGAGAATACAACTCTAACTGTTTTTGTTCAATTTTTTTACGTTATGCAATATTTTACACAAGTTCGGCCTTGCACTAGATGTAGAGTTATTTATAATCACTAAAATTTTACAAAAGTTAAATAATATTTAACCCTCTGAAGAGCGGTAACTATTTAGTCGGTCGTTGAGAAATGTTACATGGAATTTTGCTAAAATTTTTATTTATTTTAATTCATTTTAATGTAAATATGTTAAAATATTACTTTGTTATTATTTTGAACATGCTTTAAACATTTGTTTTAAGAAATTTAGTACATTTTTTAGTCATTCATATAAAAATTCATACAAGGTCCCTACGGACCTTACTGCTCAACGGCGTACTAAAAGTCTTTAAAATGCATTGAATTTTGCTAAAATTTATATATATTTTAATTCATTTTTATGTAAATATGTTAAAATGTTACTTTGTTATTATTTTGAATATTCATTTGAAACATTTGCTTTAAGAAATTTAGTACATTTTTTAGTCATTCATATGAAAATTCATACTGCTCAACGACGTACTAAAAGTCTTTAAAACAAAAAATAAAATACTGTGCAAATAAGAAATCTCCTGGAATTAGTATAAAAAAACACTAATAACACTCCAATAATAGAAGTCATGAAATACGTGGCCATTCTCCCCATCCGTTTTTTAATGGCACTTGTTTAAAAATGTAAAAAGTCCACAGGGACCTTACCGCGCGTCGGAGGGTTAAAATTTTACACTTAATTCAGTCAATTTTACAACAAATAAAATATGGTCTTTAAATTCTGAAATTTTACACATGATACAGCTTGTTGCCTAAAATGTTAAAATTATCCCAAAAGTTTTTTACACAATTATTTCTAAAAAAAGTTTATGATTTAAATTTAGCCTAGTACTACTTTTCAACTCCTTTTATTTCAATTAACAAATTTTCCGAAGCAAACTTTAATCTGAATACTCTTAAGTATTATTCGGTTTGAGTAAAATATTATGAAAGTTTGTGTAATATTTTAATTACCGAAAATACTTAGTAATCCTTTAAGCAATAAATGCTTAAAAATAACTTCACAGGAATCTTAAGTGCGAGAATTTCCTCTTCCAAAAACCATCCACTGATTTAAATAAATTTTGTATTTTGAATACTAGTCTACAGCATTGTTTTTAATCTGGCTTGTTAAACTACAAATTTATTAATTTAAAAACATTAACATCTAAATAACCCCTAAAAACTTAACTATGTTAAAAAAAAAGATGAGGATAAGTAACACTTTGTCCTTTTACACATTAAACATGATTTTAAACATAAATTAAATCACTTAGAATAAATAAGGAAGTGTCTATTCTTTTTTTTCCTATCTCCTGGCATGATATTTTGCTAGTTTATTCCTCTTTTTTTGTTGTTTGCACTCATTATGAGGAAAATCTAGAATCCTTTGGATATTACAATAGTACAAGATGAAAATTTTTAATAAAGTATGTTAAGTGGAAAAAAAAAAACAATGTTAGAAAATAAAACTTAAAACCGGAAACTATGGGGATAATGATGAAGATGATTATGTTGATACATTTGTTACTTACTTATAAATGGGTTCACCATCACCCTCACGAAACCACAAAACCATATAAACAGCATCGTCACGTTCCATTGGTGTTATATCACACGGCAGCATTGCCTGACGTCCCAACACACCCTGAACTGAGGTAAGAGGCACTAAAATAAATTTAAGGTGGAGAAGGAAAAAAAGAGAATAATATATTAGAATATTTACTTATAAAAAAAAAACAAGTAGAAATAATAAAGGAAGAAATGAAAAAATTCCCGAAAGGCCAACAACAAACTGTAATATAAGAGTGAAACCCAAATTGACAGGTATTTGCCGATGGCACTTGTAAGTTTGTAGGTGAAAACAAATATTGAACTGATTTTACTTCCTGGTAAATAAAATATTGAAAAAAGGAACACACAAATTTTGGTTTCTACATACAAAGTAACTTTTCGAATTAACTAATGAAGTTTGGTGTTCCGGAAATTATCAGGTTACGAGTATAGGTTTAAAAAATCTTTAGAATATAATAATTATAATGGCTGACTTATACAAAAGCTTAAAAATAAAAAGAAAATTGATACGCTTCCAAACATTTACATTTTTTGAATAAATGTTTTCGCTTAAATATAATGTAGTGTGATTTTCAAGATTTGTCTACATAATACTTCTATTGGGGGAAAGAATTCCCAAGCATTTTTGACAGGAAAATTTTGTTTTTTATTTAGATTAAAGTTTTTGTGCCATTAATGGCACTGTTACTACAAAAGTAGAATGATTTTGCCCCTACGTTAGTAGAAAAGAGTTACTGAAGAACCTCCAACAGTTCCTATGGATGATCCGTCTTTCAGGCCGAACTCTCCTACAAGTGCTTAATTAGTCCTTGAGTGGGCTTCTCAGGATATCCCTTCCGACGAATTTGTTTTTTTTTTTTTTGGTGAAAGAACCTTCTTTTGCGCAAAAGAACATTTCTATGAGAGGAGTCGCGTTATCCTCTTCTTCTACTTCCTCAACTTCCTCTTCATTCACAATTCTTGACATATTCCATTTGAAAATCACTCACGATTTATACTTGTGGAGAGTGCGTTCAACACATTCATTCATATCCGCTTTGGCCCTTGAGGGGCCTTCATTCTACATTCATTATTTCATTCATCATCGAGCGAGTGTTCTCATACCCAGAGAAAAAACATGTTTAAATATGCTGACCTCCAACTAAACTATTTTTAAAAACAATTTTAAATTTATTATACAATCATATTATCTTTAATGTAGTCCTAAATTAATACGGCACAAACATATTATATTATATAACAAAAATATGTTTAACATTTATATTTAATTAGTTGGTTTTCACTCAAAGCATGTTCTCTATAAAAAAAACTTAATCGTTTTGCGAAGCACTACATTTAAAAAAACAAGCGCACAATTATGCGCTACGCAATAAGACATACAGAGATGCAGTTAAGTAAGTGAAGGACAAGTTTAAAATAAAGAAAAATATCATTTCAAGTGCAGCGCAAAGAAAAATTGGTTCTAGGCCAAATTTTTAGTGTACCGATTGTCTCAGAATCGATCTAAGGTTGTCTCTTCGTCTAGGTAAGTGCCTGTCCATGTAAACTTTGTGCGCAAAACACGATAGCTAAATGTAGGAAGTTATCGAACAGATAATGAGTTTTTAATTATCACAAGTTCTCTTTAACCTTAACCCATTAACGCCCAAATGAAAAGCGTAAACAATTTTACTGATTCAACTTTTTATTTCTGTGTTAAAACACTATTATTAACATACTATAAAAGAAAAACAAACAAAAAAGAATTCAAAGTTGTGTTTTTAAGGATGTACTAAGTTTAGTACAATGGGCGCTTAGGAGTGGTATTTAGCAAAACATCCTCTTTCCATACATAGCGTTTTCAGGCACTTTTCACATGATGTTTTAACTCGATTAGAGCATACAATACATCTAAGTTGGCTTGGTATTTTTTGGGGGTTATGACCATTGTTTTATCTTTCTTCTCCTTCACTTCTAGATGACGATGGCCTAGTTTTATTGTTTTTTTTTTCTACCTCAAATAGGAGCGTGCTAAATGCCTACGAAACGATAGTTGATCCATACGTTCATCAGGATTTGTAATGCAGTATAATCTCCATGCGTTTGAAATGCTCGTGTCCACTTCGTATGTAAATAAGACCCACCACCACATTTTTCCTTTTACTGCAATTCGGTACAGACTTATAGACTGATCCATTTGATCTACTCCTCCCATCCTTTTATTATAACTTTGGAAAACGTGAGGTATACTACATCAACTTTTTGTTTTCTCGTGGAACACCATCTTTTAACTTTACCTAATGGCTCTACAGTATCGAAATTAGTTCCAATCGTGCAAACATTATTATCTTTCCACCTAACCATTAGAATTTTATTTGTCTTATCAAACCTATGGTCGTATTCACCTCTAGACTTTTTACGCATATCCTTTGATGAAATCAATGGACATCGTTTCGCCCTGTTTTCGCGTAAGGTTCCAGTAGCTCTGTATCCAAGGCTCTTTAGGTCTACAAGCAGGTTGTAGTTGGTAAAAAAGTTATCAAAATAAACGACGTGTTCTGTTGGATTTATTGGAGCTCTTGATAGTAAGCCCTTCACAACGCGAGATCACAGGGGATCGGTGGTAGCCTCAGATGTTTTTCCGCAATAAATATCAAATGTATAACAATAACCATCAAAGCTGGTCGATGCCCAATTACGATATCCGTATCGCACAGGTTTACCCATTATAAATTGTTTGGCTGAATGGTGACCAAAGTACTTAACCATGGATTCATCAATCGATAAGTTCTCATGTAACATTCCGAATTGACAAAACTTGTCTTGTAAAATATCACAAAGTGGACGTATTTTGAACATCTTATCAGTAGAGCTCGATGCCATAGAGTTATCTGCAAAATGCGGGTTTCTTTTAATTTCCAAGAATCTGTTTCGTGACATGCAATCAGAAACCAATGCCACACACCGAGATCTTCATCTACACTCCAATATGACCTTTCACTGGGTAGTTTTTGATATCCGGTAAATATAGGTATAAGTATGCCCAAGAATTTACGGAGTTCCTCTTTGGTAAAAATATTGTCGTGTCTATTGTTTTGTCCGGCATATATTGTGCTTTCTGATGCAATAAGCTCAAGCACTTCATCGTCAAGAAGAAGCTCAAATATTTTCAAAGTCTCTAATTAAAAAAATTTTAATAAAAAGTATCTAATTGAAAAAAAAAACGAAAAAAACTTTAACTGGAAAGAACAAAAAAAGTTTCACTGCACTAAATTTTCTTACCTCAAGCTACCAGTGTACTAAATTTAGTACAGCAACACTTTTTATATTACAGCACGAACAACTTAAGATTACTTTAACTATTACGTGATTTTTTTAATAACTTATGGTGTTATATGTTAAAAAAATTCCATTTTGGCATTTTGCAAAGGCAAATTTTATAAAATAAACTAAATAAGCACTAACACGCCAACACTAAAAAATAACGCTTGAACAAAACGGGGATTACCCGTACTATTATTTGATTGCTTTGATAATAATTCGCTTCATTCATATTGCATATACTCTTACTGACAGATTAAAAACGTTGCCAGAGTAAAAAATCGCATGAGGCGATTTTTACGTAATTTTCAAGTGGTGTACTATTTATAGTACAGAGGGCGTTAATGGGTTAAAGTGAAGAATAAGCTAAAGAGAGGAACGTTCTACCTTTAACTTTTGTCGTAAGGTTTAGATTTGAGATTGCCATATTATATTCACATATTTTTTATATATGGCAACTCCAATTATACGTATATTTTGTAAATGTAAAAAAAGTACGTAGTTGCCAGTTCGTATTTTTATTTTGGCAAAAATAATCGGTATTTTCTTTAGTATTGCCACTTTTTTAAAAATGTTAAGTTTATTTTATACAGAAGTTGTGAAAACGAAAAATAGTTGAAGGTAACTTTATTCCTCACTAGTGCTAAATGTAGCGTTAACTATATCGAACTTTAAAGGTAAGTCGTGAAAACGGGCCTTAGTGTATTTATCAAATATGAAAAACTGGGAATTTAGCACGTCATAACGAAATCTTATTAATAGTAAATTTTGTATTCCCGAAAATAACTTTGATATTGTATTTATTATGTTTCGATTTAATTGTCATAAGGACGAAGCCTTTTGAAATCGTAAAACTCGATCTAAAATTTCAGGTGGACTACTCATTTATTAAGGATCAATAAATAAAATATTTCTTAGTCAATGTTTACCACCGTTTGTAAGTAAAGATCTAATCTGATTTGACACAACTATAATGCCATTGCCGTAACCAAGACTATAGAAATCAAGATCCAATTGGTTTGCATAGCTATGGTTATGGCATAATGGTAATTCATATACAATTAAATACAGTGTTACCCATAAGGTTGTTTCAACCAGCTATTTTGTATGATTATGGTTGGCACGTCTAATTTGAGCTTAAATCTCAGCTCGCTTTTGTTTTGCCGAAGAGAAAACTTTACACCAAAAGATTTATTAGCTACAGTATTTTACTTTTCGTTACCTTGTCAGTGATGGCTTGCAAATAAAGCAATTGTTGTTGTAAGTCTGTATTTTTTCTACGCTATTAAATATTCAAAAAAATGTGTTATTATTGTGACAAGTAGTTATAAAGTGATTGTTTGCAATGATTTTGTTATTTATGTGGCTTGTTATCCTTTAAAGGAGTATGACCTTTTTTTAGCCATTGTATGGTAGTGGGCCGTAATCTTGCGACAACTTTTTTTGAGGTTAGCTGGAAATATTTTTATTGTCGATTTCTATTTCGTTATATCATTTTAGAAAAGTAGTATTAAATCAATGACTTATTTTGATTTTCTTGCAAGACAACAATGCAATTTGTTTTTAGAATTCCAACAAATTGCAGCGGGGAAATTAAGAAAAGATAAATTCACTGTTTATTGTTATTATTTTGTTTAAGCTTTGATATCATTGCAAGTAAAACTTCAGTGTTTTTAATTCTCATTCCCTTTACATTTTTATTTGTATAATATCTTTAGCTTTTCTAAATTTTTTGGGAAAAGGTTTGCTGATGATCTGGCCAGTGAAATGCACATCGGAACTAGCTTATCCTCCAACAATAAATTTCAGAGTGCTTATCAAGAATGAAAATTGGAAATTAAGCGCGACAAACGAAATCTTATTAATTAAAAATTTTGTATTCCCAAAAAATTACTTTGATAAAAAAAAGATTACATTTTACTTATCTACCTGGGAATTTATCCATTCAATTTGTGTGAGGCATTTTATGTATGTACAAAATTATTTTTTTAAAAAAATTTAATATAACGTATAAGAATACTAAGTGGAGGAGTTGACGCAATGGAAACAATGTTGCTCAATACTTAACCAAAAGAGCAACAGGTCTTTGGCATTTAGCAATATTTTTCTTACAATAAATATGCCAAAAACAACACACAAATTACAGTTAAAAACCCTCGACGTAGATAGTTTTGAACTCCATGGGTACAAATCTGAGTATCACAAATCACAGCTCGGTCCGAAAACCAGACGGTAGTTAGTAAGTTTTTTTTATCAAGACTATTTATTATAAACCCGCATATACAAAAAAATTCCGCAATCTAGCTTTAAATTTTGTTGTTGTTTATTTCCTAAAAAGCCGTCAAATTTTGATAACTGAGCTGAAAGTTATTTTAAAGTTGATAAAGAAATTAAAGTAGTGTTTATAATTCTTATTCGCTTAACTATTTTATTTGTGGAATATCTTTAGTTTTTCTAAAATCTTTGGATGAAGTTTCCTGATAAGATGGCATAAGCAACTAGTAAAATGCGCATACGAACAGCTTATCCCATCAACAATAAATTTCAGTTTATCAGTAGTATGAAATTTTTGACTCCCTAGAAAAACTTTGAAAGGTATTTGTGTAAGTTACTAACAAATGAATATCAAAATATCTACATCGGTAGATACTATGAAAGCGAAGGTTAAATGCCACAACTTCTTAAACAATCCTCTACACCCATGCGAGGAAAATTTTATATTAGTTCATTTTCAATCAGGGTTGTCAGATTGATTTTTACCATTTTCTCCAAATTCAATGTCAAAAATCGCCAAAGCCTTTGTTTTTAAGATTAGAAAATAATATATATACTTTTATAATTATTCAAAATATTTTTTATAAAAAAAGATGGGTTTTTTATTCGACCTTTTCTTAATGGAATCTCAAAAGAAATAAATACTCAAGCTCGAGGTCATAGGTTTTTTAATAAATGTTTTTTATTTTATTAATTTAAATAACTCCAATATTTCGATATTCCTTGAATATCATCATCAGGGATAGTCTAAAAACAAAACAACAATATACATAAGTTTAAAACATCAATATAAACATAAAGATCACAAAAATCCAAACAGTAATAACAATAACAACAAGAACTTACTAAACTTGTAATAAAAAATAAAAAATATTTATATTTTTTTTAAATTTTTTATTTTTTTAAATTTTATTTTATTTTTTATAAATTTTAAAAAATTAATTTGTTCAGTATCGCTTAAATACGCCAAAAATTTAAAAAAGTCGCCACGACATGTTAAATATTTATTTAGAACACAGTACAAGTAGTTAGTGAACACAAAAAAGGTACAATGGTTGCCATAAAATAGTTTATAGTAGTCTACTCAAAGCAACAAAAAAATTTTTGCAGTTAGTATTAAACAAATATTGGATATACATTTGTATATAACTTGCAGTTATCTAAAACGCTTCACTGGCAATACTCCCTATTTGTCTTCTGTTTTGAAATACATTGTGAGAGAATAACATTTATTCAACGAAGGAGCAAAAGAAGTGCAACATGTACTTTTCACATGCATATAATTTAAGCCTCTTACTAACTCATCTAGAACTTCGCAATGCATTCTACTTCGTAGGCGAGTTTTTGTGGAGTTCATAATAAAGAACATCCAAAGCAAACAAATGTTCATAGACTTTAAAATATATTTATGTTTTAAGGAATTATATTTATTGATTCTTCTAAGAGCACTTTTAAAAACGAAAAACAATATTCTCGAAGATTTTTATTATCTTCATCAGCCATTTGAACATACAGACTTTCAAATATTGACCATTCGTATGAATGCCTCGAATTTCAAACATAAAAATACTAGAATAAAAGTAATATTTTTTCGTCTTATTGAATACAAGGAATTTTAAAACAAATACTTAGCTCATCAAAAATAGCCAACAAAATCGCCAACTGTTTTCTTAAATCGACAAAAAGTCACCATGTCGCCAAACAAAATCGCCACGTTTGGCGAGAAATCGCCACATCTGACAACCCTGTTTTCAATATGAATGTATTTTATCTTATTAGTTTGTTTTTCTTTTTTAAGTCGAATTCTAAATTCTTCGCATTTTTAGAATACATGAAACACTTATAATCAATATTATTTGTGTTTGATCAATTTTTGCAACAATGGCAGGTTACTATCTTCAACGGTAGGAGCAATTGAAAGAAATCTTTAAAAAAAAATTTCAAATAAAGGTATTCACGTTCATGTACAATGTATTTGTGACATAATTGAATATCTGGTTGTTGTTACGTTTTTGTAGTTTTGCTTTTCCGCAAGAGTGCAACTTTTGACGTGAATGCCAATATTATAACAAAGAAATAACAAGAATATTCCTTTACTGTACAGGAATACACTAACAAGCATATTCATAAAATACTCATACGAAATAACATTCTTGTACATATAAACTAAAAAAGTAAAGATAAAATACTTATGATAATTTAACATTACATTAAGCATGAATGGATTGTTAGAATGGTTGATGTTGCACAGTGGAGAACTTTGAACAATAAAACGGAAACAGTTTTGCAGTGTTCTTATGCAGATTGTATAAATCGACTTATCTATTGGTTTAAAAATTCAAACTAATAGCCTTTTCACACTTGTCAACATCTACTATCAATTTGCGCAGATGTTGAAGTGTTCCCATAACAAGTACATATAGCTTAATAGCCTTTTTACACTGAACAACATCTAACATCTACCATCAATTTGCGAAGATGTTAACATCTTTCCATAAGAAATACACAGGGCTAAAAACCAACATCTTCTAAAGATGTTCCTATCTCATTTTATTCCATTCTACATCTTTTGATTATTTTAGTGTTATCACTAGAAAAGTGGCAATAAGTTCTATTATTATTGTGGCATCACTGACAAAAAACATTGGTTTTGAAAGCAGCGTTACCATTTGTCAAGTTTTCTCTTTTATTGCGATGTTTTTTTGTTCAGTATTTTTTATATTTTTAAACAAATTAAACTTTAAATACATTTTTGTGTTTTCTTTTTAAATTTTGGCAGTTTTGTAGAAAAAAACAATTTTGTATTTTAAAAACTTTTTTTTCAAATATGGTGACATTTTTTGTTTGATGGTAGATGTTGGATGTGAGCAATGTAAACGAGTGTTTCACATTTTCTACATCTTTGATAATAGATGTTAGATGTTGGTCAGTGGAAAAAGCCTATAAAACCAACATCTTTACAAAATGTTCCTATCTTATTGTATTCCATTCTACATCTTTTGATTATTTAAGTTTCATCCACTAGAAAAGTGGCAGTAAATTCTATTATTATTGTGGCATCACTAACAAAATGGCATTAAATTTGAAAACAGCGTTACTATTTGTCAAGTTATTCCATTTTTGCAAGTCGTTTTTTTGTTTAATTTGTTTTACCTTATTAAAGAAAATGAGTGCCGAATACATATTTCTGATTTCTTTAAAAATATTGGCACTTTTGTAGAAAAAAGTATTAAAAAAAAAAAATTTTTAGAAATGGTGACATTTTTTATTGATAGTAGATGTTAGATGTTACAAGTGTGAACACATTCCATTCTTTCCTCGTAAATGTATGTAAGTGTACAAAGGGTATAAATCTTAAATACATCATTGCCTTATACCCTTTGGGGAATGTAAGATGAGATAAACCCACTGTTTATTGTTGATGTGTTTTGTTTAAGCTTTGATATTGTAACAAGTAGAACTGTTGCTATAAGTCTTATACGCTTAACAGTTTTATTTGGTTTAATATCTTTGGTTTTTCTAAAACGTTATGGATGAAGTTTCCTGATGATCTGGCCTAAGCAACCAGTGAAATGCGCATAGGAATAGCTTATCCCATCAACAATAAATTTCAAGTGTTTTTATCAATAATAAAAACTGGGAATTAAGCACGAATAACAAAATCTTTTTGAAATTAAAATTTTGTATTCCCAAAAATTGAAATTACTTTTTGATAATAAACAGGCAGTGCACGGCCTAAAAAAACACTTAATTGTCAACATCTTTTGTAAAGTTGTTGTTGTTGTTTTTATTTTGTTTTTCTTAACCTACTTACAACTACAATTAATGTTGAGAGAATTTCAACTAATTGTAGTGGGGAATGTAAGATGAGATAAACCCACTGTTTATTGTTGATGTGTTTTGTTTAAGCTTTGATATTGTAACAAGTAGAACTGTTGCTATAAGTCTTATACGCTTAACAGTTTTATTTGGTTTAATATCTTTGGTTTTTCTAAAACGTTATGGATGAAGTTTCCTGATGATCTGGCCTAAGCAACCAGTGAAATGCGCATAGGAATAGCTTATCCCATCAACAATAAATTTCAAGTGTTTTTATCAATAATAAAAACTGGGAATTAAGCACGAATAACAAAATCTTTTTGAAATTAAAAATTTTGTATTCCCAAAAATTGAAATTACTTTTTGATAATAAACAGGCAGTGCACGGCCTAAAAAAACACTTAATTGTCAACATCTTTTGTAAAGTTGTTGTTGTTGTTTTTATTTTGTTTTTCTTAACCTACTTACAACTACAATTAATGTTGAGAGAATTTCAACTAATTGTAGTGGGGAATGTAAGATGAGATAAACCCACTGTTTATTGTTGATGTGTTTTGTTTAAGCTTTGATATTGTAACAAGTAGAACTGTTGCTATAAGTCTTATACGCTTAACAGTTTTATTTGGTTTAATATCTTTGGTTTTTCTAAAACGTTATGGATGAAGTTTCCTGATGATCTGGCCTAAGCAACCAGTGAAATCCGCATAGGAATAGCTTATCCCATCAACAATAAATTTCAAGTGTTTTTATCAATAATAAAAACTGGGAATTAAGCACGAATAACAAAATCTTTTTGAAATTAAAATTTTGTATTCCCAAAAATTGAAATTACTTTTTGATAATAAACAGGCAGTGCACGGCCTAAAAAAACACTTAATTGTCAACATCTTTTGTAAAGTTGTTGTTGTTGTTTTTATTTTGTTTTTCTTAACCTACTTACAACTACAATTAATGTTGAGAGAATTTCAACTAATTGTAGTGGGGAATGTAAGATGAGATAAACCCACTGTTTATTGTTGATGTGTTTTGTTTAAGCTTTGATATTGTAACAAGTAGAACTGTTGCTATAAGTCTTATACGCTTAACAGTTTTATTTGGTTTAATATCTTTGGTTTTTCTAAAACGTTATGGATGAAGTTTCCTGATGATCTGGCCTAAGCAACCAGTGAAATGCGCATAGGAATAGCTTATCCCATCAACAATAAATTTCAAGTGTTTTTATCAATAATAAAAACTGGGAATTAAGCACGAATAACAAAATCTTTTTGAAATTAAAATTTTGTATTCCCAAAAATTGAAATTACTTTTTGATAATAAACAGGCAGTGCACGGCCTAAAAAACACTTAATTGTCAACATCTTTTGTAAAGTTGTTGTTGTTGTTTTTATTTTGTTTTTCTTAACCTACTTACAACTACAATTAATGTTGAGAGAATTTCAACTAATTGTAGTGGGGAATGTAAGATGAGATAAACCCACTGTTTATTGTTGATGTGTTTTGTTTAAGCTTTGATATTGTAACAAGTAGAACTGTTGCTATAAGTCTTATACGCTTAACAGTTTTATTTGGTTTAATATCTTTGGTTTTTCTAAAACGTTATGGATGAAGTTTCCTGATGATCTGGCCTAAGCAACCAGTGAAATGCGCATAGGAATAGCTTATCCCATCAACAATAAATTTCAAGTGTTTTTATCAATAATAAAAACTGGGAATTAAGCACGAATAACAAAATCTTTTTGAAATTGTATTTATTGTATTTATTTCGCAGGACCGCATGGAATATTTTGAAAATGTAAAATATGCATTCACATTTAAAACATCTTACATTTACTATCAATCAAAAACTTTTTTCAAGACTTTTTTCTACAAAAGTGCCAAACTTTTAAAAGAAAACACCAAAATATATTTGGAATTAATTAATAAGTTTTTGTTATGATGTGCTAGGTCCTTAGGAATTAATTTTGCTTAATAATATAAAAAAATATAAAGAAAAAAAAAAGACTTGTAAAAATGGAAAAACTTGAACAAAGGCAACGCAGCTTGCAAAACAAATGTTATTTTGTCAGTGATGCCACAATAATAATAGAAATTATGGCCTCGGTTCTAGTGATGACACTAAATTAATCGGAAGATGTAGAATGGAATACAATGAAGACCAATAATTAACAGGTACTTTAAAAAACCTTTAATAAAACGGCAATAGACATTTTAGAGAAATCTAAAAAAACTAAAATTCTGAAAATACGCGTTTTCGTAGTTTTAATGATATTTTTACAACAGTGACTTCAATTCAATTCCTTAGCTACAACATATAAAACTTTAGCTTTACCAGTAGACTTCAATTCCCACAGTCCTCATAAATTCCCTCTTTTTTTTCTTTACAACTTCTCTACCAGAAAAATAAATCATTTCTAATTCGTGTTGGTTTATATTTTTCATTTCATCATTTTGTAGTTATTGTTGTTACTTTGTTTATTTTTCAGATCATTGAATGAATAATCAATATTTTTCTGAACAGTTTTTTCCATCTTTGTATTAATATTTACGTTTCACTGCTTTTAAATTGTATGAAATTTAAATAAATACATCGTTTAGTTTGTTACAAAGTTGAAAAACGAAGATGACTTTTGAAAATGTACATTTTTTTTTTGTTGCTTAAACACAATGACATTGTATCGAATTAGAAATGGCCACAAAAATTCCATTATATTGCTTTCTTTGCAAAATTTTTTTATGATTCTATATTTTATTATTTTTACAACTTGTGCAAATTTTGAAAGAAAAATAAATATGTATAATATTAGAAAAAAAAAAAATATAATTTAAAATTTCCATTTATATTTAAGTTAGGGGAAGGTACTATTCCTGAAGCAACTCTATTTACACAAGCCAACATTTTTGTAGTCATTGAGTGTAAACTCCTTCTTGTGTGGAATTTCTCGAAGTACTCATCGAAACTAAAAAAATTCAATGTGGTTTTCGTTAGTTTTGACTGCTATTCGAATTTAATGACCTTTTGCATAATTTGGCTAATTTTTCCGAAGATCATGCACATAAGAACAATTGTAGTTATAAACTAGTTGCTAAAATGTGGAAAAGTTTTCATTATTTATAAACTTTTTTCACTTTTTTCTGTCCATAGTTACTAAACTGTGGGAGATTCAGAAAAGTAATCTTCAAAAAAAAAATTTCTTACAATAAAGTTCAAAACTGCCATATTTTGCAGATGGATTTTACATCGATAATTCGAGAAATGTATGAAAAATGCAGCAAAAAAAAAACAAGCCAATGAGTTAATATTTTTTTTATTTTTATTTTTGAAGCTCTGGCTTACACAGTTTTCTTAATAGACAAATAATAAATGTTAACTTTGTATGTGAAATTATACAGCCTAGTGTGCCTTTCAGAATATCTGTACTGTACTGCGTCTACAAGGGACAAACAAACACAGTTTCTTCTTTAAATATGTAGATGTATTTTTTAGCAGAGATATAAATGAAATCGCATTTTTAATACATAATACATACTCAGTGTTCGAAAATAAACACTTAATAGAAGCGATATTGTTGTAGTGTTGGGTTCTGTAGATTTCTGGAAAACACAAACGCTAATAGTGTTTGTGTAGAAAATCATTAAAAAAAATACGTTTCGCTGTTAGTCATCTTTCGAACACAAAAATAATACTGTTTTTATCAAACTCAATAAAAGATGAGAACATTTAATTCCGTTTGGTTTTTTCAAAAAAAAATTAACAAACTCCATTGTGTTCGGTTCGTCTCGTCTCATTAATGTCCGTCCCTTTTTGGCTGGTAAAAAAACCAAAAATTTTTTACACAAACAAAATATAAATACGAAAAAAAAAAACAAAAAGCCAGCAAAATAACTTAACACAAACAAAGCATATACACAATACACATACAAGCTGTTCGTGCTGCGGTCACGGCTGAAAAGTTTTGTTTGTCCATTTCTTTATCAATGTAAAAAAAGAAAGATTATAGAACATTAAAAAATATAATGTTTGTCTATAGTTTCACTACAATTGTTATGTTTTTTCACGAAGAACAGAACAATATATGTATAATGTTCGGCTCTTTCTGGAAAATAGTTACGAACGGTATTAAGGGTTGTGTTCGTCTACACAATCACTAAAAAAAATAGATATCGTTCTTGGGTGTGTGTGCTAAACGCTAAGTAATATACTGTTTATTTTCGAGCACTGGTTTCGCTGACCATGTTAAAGTCTGATATATTCAAAAATATTTTTGTGGTGATTATAATATCCAAAGAAAATCTTTTAACTAAACATATTATTGTGACGACATGACATATTGTTCTCTTAACATCTCTGCTGTAATTTTCGATTATGAGCGGCATTCAGTTACTATTTTATAAATGTTAATCCTTACGGTTACTTTTCGTCTAATCGACGAGCTAATAAAAAAATCAGGCGGAACGAAAATCAACAACAAAATTTTTATTTGAGCATTTTATTAAAAAATTAAATAAAATTAAATAAAGTATAAAAAAAAAGTTATTTTTCTCTCTCAAAATTCGATACGGATTAAAACTCTTTTTTGCGTTTTCAAATAAATCAACTTTTTCAAGTTTTCGTCATCTGCTAACGTTTTTGAAAAAAGAGGGTTGTTTGAATATACATAAAAAAGTTTTTTGATAAAGAGTAAACTAGTTTCGTCGATTCGACGAACAGCGACCATCTAGGGTAAATATCGTATTCATATGCACTTAAATACTTGTAGCATATCATTTGTGTTTCCTATTGACTGATTAAAAATTCCTTACTACTGATTTTTAATGTTTAACTCATCATTAGTATTGTTATTATGATGAATATATATTGGCAGCATTTCATATTGGCTGTAGTTTTCCAAAGAAAATCCTGTTTTTATGCAAACCAATACCAACAACAATCAGTTCATTATCCAACCTCACTTTAGCACTGTTTGTATAAGAATATTGAATGGATTATGAAAAGAAAAAAAACAGAATGAGAAAAAATCTGCCAGTTAAAAAAAGGATACAATCATAAAATAACGTACCACATAATTCAGCATTAAATTGTGTCAGGATAAAAAGTAAAAGATAAGGCTGTCATCCATGAAAAACTGGGTCATGGGAATTGAAAATATTGAATGAGTTTTGTAATTGGCATATTCTTCCGTTGATTTTTAATTACAATATTAATAATTAAAATACAAATAAATTACATTTAGGTTAAAAATCTTAATATAATGTTTTTTTACTAAAAACCGGTATTTTGATACGCATTTACTTAAAATTTTAACTTAAAATATATTTTAAGAATTCACATAAATTTTCTTAAGTTCTCTTAAAGCATTATCTTTTAAACAAAAAAAAAAAAAATTATATAAAAAATATCCTAAAGAACAAACCAAATTGTACTTAAACTTCATCATAAGTTAATAGTTATTATGCACATGTGGTCAAAAGCACCATTAGAGGCAGATGCTGCAAATGTTCACACACAAAAAATACTAAAAAAAAAGAAAAAAAAAGGTACAGCATCATAAAGAAAAACTGCATAAAACTAAACCAAAAAAAAAAAGTTTGCAAAAATCCATCTTGTGTAATTTATATCAAAATTACCTAACGGCAGCTGTAAGAATGCAGTCAAGTTTTTCATCTTTTTCCAGAGGCAAAACGAAAAATTAAATAAAACAAAAAATTTCAAGAAAAAAGTGTAACGTGCAGCTAAACTGACACAGACATCTATCTCTCTAGAGCCCTTTACATTTCCTAGTTTACTATACAGTTTGTAATGAGAAGAACATTTTTAAGGTTTTAAACTACTTAATGCCCATAAGTACGAGTACCACTACGAATTGCCTGTAACACCAAAGACGAACGCCATCATCTGCATTACCATCATGAAAAATTCTTGTATAGCATGCTTAATATTAGAGTTCTAATATTGTATGCTATTGTAATAGTTTTATCATCTAAGAAAAGTAAGTATCGCAAAAATGTGTAACTAGCAAATAAAGTATATATACACATTTGACATGCCATCATAGACAATAGAAAATAAAATGAAAACTACAAAATTATGAAGTATACAAAATTTATGTAGCAACATATAATTGCCTAACATCCATGGTCATAATACTCACTCAAACCACTCTAAACCATACTAAACCGAACATATTGTTCCTAAAACTAAACTGAACAAAACATTTTCAAAATGCTCATAAACTTGAATCTCTATATTCTTTTGTGTACAGGGGACATGCAATAGAAAGAAGAAGTTAGTAGAAAACACACATCTTGAGATGCCTTAAAGTGCTTTTCAGTCAGCTGTAAAAACATTATTTCATTTTAAACAAAACTAAATTGTTTGTAACACAAAAGCTTTTCATTTGATTTTTCTTTTTTTTTTTTTTTTTTTGTATTTTAGAATATGTTTAAGCCACGGCTTTTGGAAAAATTTGTGTAAATTTAATTTGAATAAGTTAAAAAAAAGTTAAGGTACTACAGTCAGTCATGTTGGAGTATACTATTGAACGTTCGGGCTTGGTATCTAAGTTCGGCAAAAACTTATCGTTCCTTTATTGCAACATAGTCATGTCTCAAAAAAAAAAAATTAAACTTGGCAGAATGCGATTAAAATATTCAAAATGAACCTTTATATACAGGTTTAATAAAATAAATTGGGCTATAACTTTGGTGCAGTTTGAGATATAATGCCGATTTTTTTAAATATAAAGAAGGTGTAAAGGAACACATTTGCTTAAGTAACCTAACATTTTTAATTTATTCAGATATGACTATGTTGCAATAACGGAGCGATATGTTTGGTTGATGTTCGGCGTTTGGTAAAATTTTCCCCGAACTCCGAACTTATTAAAAAAAATTTGCATATATTGAAGGCACCTTTTTGACTATGTTGAAAGTAAAACAATTTCTAAGTGATAAATTTATTGTTTTTAAAATCGTACAAATTAATCAAAAAGGTGGCGCTACGAACAAGTCCTTAAGGCAAAAATGTACTTATTTTCCAATTCCTTATACAGAATTAAATCCCCAAAAAGAAAATGAAACAAGCCCTCAATTTTTAGGGTCTTATTTCATGTGTAAAAAAATCCCCAATTTTACAACCGCTAACAAAATGATATAACGTTCCAAACAGAAATAAAATGATACCTAAATTTTTGGGGACTTATTTCCTATGAAAAAAACACCAATTTCGAAAATTAAATAAGATCCCAATTTATACATTAAATTCTACAGTTTGGTTTTAAAAATCGCGCGATAGATAGCCAATCTGGGCCTTCGGTCGGCTTTACTAAAGTTTCTCTGCAATGCCGGCCTTTGGCCACGGGCAAGGAATTTCTCCTTAATGGTATAGCAAACACTGAATTTGCTAGCTAAAGCTTTTGAAATCGGGATTTGATATCGGGATTTTTTAAGTTAAGAATTTTAAATTTGGGATATATAGATTCCCAATTCCGAAATACGGGATTTCACAATATCCTCATTTTGACATTTAGGGATTTTTAAATTAGAAATTTTGTTACTAAATATCTCATTTTTTTTTTTTTAATAATAAACGTTTGAAGTAAATGTAACGGAATATAACATGCATTACTTAAAAAATTTTGTTTTAAAATTAGAAAATTAAATACCGCCGGAAATATGTTTTTGGAATGCTATTTTATTTTCTGTAGGTATGAACAGATTTGGACAAATTTGCGTGAGAATACAAGTACATAAAAACATTTATTAACGGTGTTTGAAAATTCCAATGCTTCTTGTTGTTCTTTCCCGGGAAAATCCAGAAGACCTTCTAACTTTAGGCTTTTTAAAATTTTTTTTTTAAATTCAATTACTATTCTTGTCTAACTGTTAAAGAAGGCGTCATAGAACTCACACATTCGCTTTTAGGAGAAGGGAGTAGAGAAGAAGTAACATTTTTCGAATTGTTTTTTTTTGCACAAGCAGGAGCAAAATAATTATTTATTTGATCATACTGCCATTTTTATGGACCTAATAAAGAAGCGAGAGCGGAAGACTTACTCCGCAATGACAAAGTGTTAAAAAAAGATATGAGTTTGGAATGGACCGAGCAGGCCTTGTACATCCAAAAGAAGGGGTACAGAGGCCTTCTAGAAGGCCTACGTACTCCGAAACCATTTTTGATTGAGTCCTTTACGGAATTGAATAAAGTTAAACTTTGCAGATGATTTCGTACCAATAGCCTTTTAAACAAGATATAATTTATTTCAATCGGACCATCAGTTCACTCTGGATGGCACATGAAAGAAGTGTATACATCGATAAACACAAATGTACCGCTATCTCGCAAATGTAGCGTGCTATGAATCACATCAACAGTGTTTCCCTTTACTCTTGCGACAATAATAAAGGTCCGCCAAATAACTTTTTTTTTTTTTTGAAAATGCTATAAAAAAAACTACTGAATATTTTCTCAAATTTCTTTTTTTATTTGAAAGTACAATCCTTCCGGTTAATAATGGAAAATAATTTCATTCAAATGGCTTCCTCGGCTTGCCATGCAGTAGCTTAAACGATCGGTCCAATTTTTAAGCACATTATCGTTTGTGTGCAGCTGTATTTCACCAATGGCTTCACGAATATTTTCCTTTAAAGCGTCAATTGTCTCTGGCTTGTCGGCGTAACACTAATCTTTGACGGCATCCCACAAATAATAGTCCAACGGTGTCAAATTGCAGCTCCGAGGTGGCCAAACGACATCAGCTCTGCAGCTGATAATGCGATCTTCAAAAACAGGGCGCAAAACATCGAGTGTAGCTTCGCCTGTGTGGCACGTAGCGTCCTGTTGAAACCCAATGTTGGCAATATTCTCATCTTCAATTTTTGTGAACAAAAATTCGTTCAACATGGCCCGATAACGATCGCCATTGACTGTAACGGCCACTCCTTGCTCATTTTCGAAGAAAAATGGCCCAGTTATGCCTCTGGACCAAAATCCGCACCAAACAGTGACTCGTTTTGGGTGCATCGGCTTTTCAATGTATGCGTGCGGGTTTTCTGTGCCCCAAATGCGACAATTTTGCTTGTTTAGATACCCGCCAAGATCAAAATGAGCTTCATCTGAAAAGATGATTTTTTTGTAAGTCGATCGCAGGCCCACTTAGCGAAGCGAAAACGCATTGGATGGTCAACTGGCTTCAACTCCTGAATCAATTGGACTTTGTATGGCGTCATACCAAGGTCTTTATGCAAAATTCGTCTAAATGATGTCTCCGAAATGTTCAATTGTTGAGAGCGACGCACGGTGGTCCCAATGACTAGTTTAGCCCGAAAAAAGTATTTTTGTCGGATCGTACATATGTGAATTTTTTGTTTGGTTTTGTAATGACAAGTCTTCAGCCTACATAACGGTATACAATTTTTTATTATATCAGCAATATTAATACTGCAGTACTGTTTTAAAGACAAACAATAGATTAAGTTTTTTTTTATAACAGACTAGACAATATTTTAGTTCGGTTTGGATATCTTGTCAAATAAAACGAAAATATATTCCTTATTATTTGGGGGTTTTATTTATACAATTGGGGTATGTATTTTTATAATTCCTAATATGCCGACGATTTTGCATTGCGTTCAGAAAAAAATACGTGAAAACTGAGATGTATTCGTTAATTGAGCAATTTTAATTGCATTATAACTTGTGTTAGAGTTTTAATTGTGAATTTAACCCGATTTAGCAAAATATTGTATATTGTTATCATCTATGATATGTGGCCAGTTAAATGTTAAAAAAATTTCCTGTCGATTTCTGCCTGAAAGCTTTCATATCAAATCATTTAGTTGCGATGTCTATCACCAAAAGAGAATTGTTTAATGTTTGGTTCTTTTAAAAGGTGCAAGAAAAAAAATTTAATGCTTTTATATATTACATTTTTATGAAAATTGGTATAAAAAATGATGAAAATGATAGCTACACAAAAAAATTAATGCAAGCAGGTAGAAATTTCATCACACAATTGTCGAAGAAATGGTCCATGGTACATCGAACAAAGAGTGTGTTCGAGTCTTCATTTAAAAGTTGGTTGGATGAATATTTCGTTCTTCCTAGTAAGGAAAACTCGGACGAAAATACCATTGATGGACCATAAACGTCAAAATACGGACGACCTTCTAAATCGTTTTTAGAAATAGAGGAAAGATCTAAGCAATCTAAAACAAAGCATCTTGTAAACACTTGTTCCCCTGAAGAACTAACACTTGCTGCTGCAAGTAGCCTTTATAAATCAGACAAAAGAACTGCTTTAGACGTTATTAGAACTATAGATAATTCTCCAAAAAGGGCATTTAAAATAAAAACGTTCTTAAGCACGCCATCTAAAGAACATTATGCTCGAAAAATGTCACGGGAGAATAACATCGAAGATCTTTTTAACAATCTTCTATTTTCATCGGATCCTTACATATCTTCTCTTTCTACAAAGCTGCCGAATAGAAATCCAGAACCATTGTGTCACGAGTCAATTGCTTTACTTTTAGATACCTCTTTTTTAAATGAAGAAAACCTTTCAGGAGATGATTCGGATGAAGCGGAAACCCATTCAGATGAATAAACATTTATGTAAATTTATGTACATATATATTTAAAATACACAATTATGTTAATTATTTTTAATAAACAAAACCTTACTTATTTTTAATAAAACCTTTAAAACACAATATTCCTATCTTTTTTTCTATTTTTACAACTTTTATTAATCATTATGCTCTCAGTGAAAATAGTTAAATATACAAATTAATGCAGTCATTATGTCAACTTGTTTTGTATAAAAGTGCCACGCCCCCTCAATCGAATCCGCCTATGGCGTGAGATCGCACCGTACTAAGTCACTTATTCGTAGAAATTTTTATCCCTCTAAGTGCTTTTAAACAAGAGTTATGACTTTTTTCGCTCTAAATTCGTCATTGGGACCACTGTGCGACGGTGAATAGATGTTGATGGCGCTTCAAGCACACTTTCTGCCACAGCAGCAATATTCTCGAGTGTACGCACTGTTTTTGGCTTTTCACGCTTTGGTTTATCGATGAGGATGCCAGTTTCTTTCACTTTTTTCACAAGATAACGAACATGCGGAGCGGACGGTGCTTCTCTTCTTCCAAAATCCGTACGCAATTTTCGCACACATTCTGCAACATTACCATGATTTTCAAAGTAATGTCGCAATATTTCCCAGCGTTGTTCAAGCGTATACACAACCATATTCGTTCAGCGGAAGGATAAAACTAATTATCTGTGAAATCAGACATGAGCTAAGTGTTACCATTCACGAAATAAGCACTAGTTGAAAAAAAAAACGTTAGATGGCGGACCCGTTGGTTCGCGAAAATTTTTTTTTAAAAAACTTTAATTTCTCAGGCCTTTGAAATCAACAGTCTTACACAAAAAAAATATTCTTCTACAATAAGAATTGCTCTGCCGCACAAAGGGGTGAACAGTACCCAAAACGGGGATTAATTAAAAAAAAAAGTTAGTTTTTCGTATAAGTATTTGGTACCATATAAAAGTAGATAAAATTCAACACGAATAACTGTAGAAATTGTGGATCGATGTGGTTTACTTTTTTTTGTTATACGCTGCCGGAGTTGAACAATATTTTATTATTTGGAAATATTTCTTAAAAAGTAAAAATCAAAATAGTTTTAATTGCGATTTGAAGGAATTGTTTCTTAGAAAACACTATTTTTTTAAATGGATCCATATACTTCAGGTATTTAACTAAATTATTAATAAACTTTTGTAAAGAAAAATATTGAGTAAGTAATTTAATTTTTTTTTTTTTAAATTGGTCAAAAAAACGAGTTTTTTTAAGGAAATGTTGACTTTCAAAATGTTTGTGAGACTACTTGGGCAAAACTTTTTATATATTCTTAAAATATGGCATTTCAACTTGCATAATCAAAAAAAAAAAAAAAGAAAAACCTTGCCCGTTTTTGCACCATTTGAAAATATTTGAGATTTTGTAAAACACATAAACTTGTTTTTTCTGTTTTGTTTCGTTTAAATGATTACACTTCGTCACAAAATTTCAACAAAGTCGTGATGTAAAATTTTCCCCTGAATCCAAATATGAAGTCAGAATTGTCAAAAGTAGAACAGTTTTTGAGGTATTCCAAAATAACCTAATTATCACAAAATAAATTTTAGTGAAAGGATATAAAATTTCTAAAATAACCATGGATTGCTAGTGAAGATTGGTCAAGAAATGACAGAGTTAAAGGGGACAAAAGTTCAAGCTTCATGGGAAATTTTATGATTTTGTTCCATTTTGCTCTTTGCAAGTTATTTTTTTAAGTCAATAATTTAAAAATGTTAAAATTTTATTGCATTTTACGTTAGATTATTTTAATATGAAAATTTTGCGCCCAACAATACATAGATTGGTACAAAAATGAAAAAGCTACAAAAGATTTAGTAAATTGTGATAAAAAACTACATACAGTCGGGCCTCGATTATCTGTGATGGTCGGGACCAGAAGCATTACGGAAAATAGATTTTCACGGTTAATCGAATAACAATTTTGATTATACAGTTTTTTTTTAATATTTTTATTATTTAACAAGTGAACGTTGGTGTATTTACATATTAACATCTAAAAAAATTAATTCAAGATGTTTATGTACATTTTTAAATTAAATAAGTATGTATACATAAAATTTTCTTCTGAAAACATCAGGCAAAAAATGGACATTAAGCAAAAAAATAATACAATTTCTTAAAAAAAACGTCGTGTAATGTTGTTTGTCTAATAATTTTCAACTGCCATCATGGATAATAGAGGTAATCACGGTTAATCGAAGCAAACAATTTGAAAGCATTGCGAACAAAAAACAATAGACTGATCTTTGGCCATCACGGTTAATCGGCGTTACCGGTTAACCGGATCACGGATAATCGAGGCCCGACTGTAATTTGCTTATTCTGCTAAATATTTCCGATGTTGATGATGATAACATGAAGATTATAATCTTTGATGAGGTAAAGATAATTATGAAGATTATTTTTAATTCCATATTTTAGCAATGAATGTGCCTTGTTTAAAAAAAAAAATTATTTTTATATTGTTCGAAAAAATAGATTTTTTTTAAGTTTTTAGTTTGTTTAATAATACAAAATAAAAATGCCACTAAAATTTTGCAACAAAACTTTGTTTTTATCAATCAATATACACAGAATCCAAAAAAATTGTTATCATATATTACAGTCTTCCCTGAATTAATCCTCGTTTTGCATATGTTTCACCCCACTGTGTGCCGTTTGAAAATTAATTGACCAAATAGTACGAATTTATTTTAAACAATTAAAAGAGATTTTTGTATGACGTGAAAGAGATTACAACTTAATTTAAATAATTTTATAATATTACTTAAAAAATTTTGGCAAAGACACAAAATTAGAAATAAGAAGCTCGTAGTATTTTGGCCTACTTTATGCATTAAAATTTTTAACCTACTCGCTACTCTAACCATTACTAAATACATAAACGCTTTGATACGGTGATTTTACTTTTTATTTCTTTTCTTTTTTTAGAATATGTAAAATTCAGGGGTTAAAAAACTGCAGTCGAAACCAAAAACTGTCGAACAAAAAACGAAAATTTGTGTACAACTTTTTACTTATTGAGTTGGTTTGACAGCGAATGTTTGCATTTAAAATTTAATCAGTAGTAAAAGTTGTTGGCCATTAAACAAAAGAAGTGGAAGATATGGTAGTTTTTCTTCTTTGACTGCAGTTTTTTTAACGCTTGTAAAATTCATACTGTTGGGGCAACTATATAGGTATATGATTATTGCTTAAAAGAAGTTGACTTAAACTAAATAAAATAGCAGCTACCAAAATAATTGGATCATAGTGTTTTTAATTAACTGAAAAGAGTACAAAATAATTTTGTGTGTTACCATATTTTTTTTTTATTATTATCAGCAAAAGTAAATTGAATGTATTTTTTTTTTTTTTTTTGCTTTATTTCTTAAAATATTTAAAAATATCAAAACTAAATTCAGTCTACGACCTAGTTAAATAAACTTCTTTTAAAGTAATTTTATATTGATCGTGCTAAAATAAAAGTTTTCTTCTTATTTAATATAAAACATCATTGCAACAAACCAAAAGTTGTGTGCTGCACAAAATAAATTATTGTGTGTTAAATAAGTGCGTAAGAGTATGTGAGTTTTCGTATAAGTTTTACTAATATAAAGTTTTCAAACAAGAAGAAAGTCTACTGCTGTATTCATAAAATGAAGAAAAAACAACAACTACTCATCTGTTTTATCTTAAAGTAAAAGATTTGCTTGTTTTGTTGTTGTTGTTCATTTCAGTTTTCTTAAGCCTGTTGTGTGTGTTCTTTGCAAGTTGTTTCTATAGACGTACTTGCAACACATCACATCAGTTTACAAGATCTTTGTTGATTTTTTTTTTATTATTTAACATTTTGTTCTGGTTCTTTTATAAGTTTTTAATTTTTTTTTTTGTTTTTGGTTTTTTTGCTCTAGGCATTAAGACTTAAATTTACTTTAGTTAGTAACGCTTTAAATCTTAAAGTGAGATATTAGGTGGCAAACATGGTTGCTAAGATACCATAATTGCTGTTGATTATAAATGAAGATACTTAATGTTCATTCTCTTTGTTGTTGTAGTACTTACATTCGTAGATACTTATTTTAACTACATTCTACTACTACTGCTTATATATCTTTACGAAGTACAATTTATGTATACAGACTTCATATATATAACGATGTTTTATATACTTTTATTTACATGCATACATGTGTAGTAAAGTTAATTTATTTTTTTTTTTTCTGTTTGCTATTTTGTTTACTCTACTTTAATATGTTTGTTGACGATGAATACAACTATCACATAGTAAAATTCACTCCCAAAAATGTCTGTATTAAATAGTCTGCCGTTAGTTGTACTGTGTCTGTCTGTCTGCTTCTTTTTTGGATGCCAGTGTGTGTGTGGCATATGTTTATGCTTTTTTTAACTAAATATTTATTTGGCTAAATGTATGATGATTGTGAGCGGTTAATTTACACAAGTTTCATAAATATTATCTTGTAAGTAGAAAAGTCTGGAATGTTTTTTTTTTTTATTTGGTGCCCTTTAACAATAAATTTTATGTCAATTGTTTACTTTATGATAAATATAAAATGTTTGTTTTATTTCTAAATTACCATTCAAATATCATTAACAGAAATGTCCTTAGGAGTTTGAAGGATATTAAAAAACGTCAAACAAGATTATTTGCTGTTAAAAAAAAATTAGATAATTAAAATAATTAAATTTCTAAAATGCATACAAATGAAGCGTGGATACATCCTTACCGTTTGAGAGAACATTTTACAAATTTGTTTAAAAAAATGTAATGTTGCTATTAGGAGCTTATACACCTATTTACTTAAATTTTTAAAAAAAGTACCATAATTTGACAAAAAATGTCTGAAAAGTGTTTGTTACCCTAAACAAAATTTCATTAGCTGATTTCACGGTTTTTAGACCTTTTGCATCTTGTAGGTCTTGTAAATCTTGATTTCAAGCATTATTAATCCTTACGCGTGCATCCGGCTAACTGTGGGGTTTTTTAACCAAGATTTGTCCATTGAAATTGATAGTCCTTATTTCTGAAACTTCTTGAGAGTTCTTACTTTGAAAAAACTTGGTATTTTTGCAGTGGAACAGTTTAAATGTGCACCAAGGAACCCGGGTTCCTGTACGTATTTTCTATGGAAAAGAGGACATTTTTTGCAATCTATTGTCTGATCACGGTATTTCTGGATTATATAGTGCGCCGTTGTAAGAAGTAAGAATTGGAACTGTCATGCCCGAACCATTTACAATTTTTTCAACCTATTAAAGCAAAAAATGTTGAAATAAAGGGGCAACGCTTGGAACAAAAGTCATATGCTCCCCGACTATGCACATACTATTGACATTATTAAAAGACACATGCGAGATGTAACTGCCGTCTTTGAGAAAGATTCAGCTGAAATTAGTCTGGCGTTAAACGAGGGCAAAACAAAGATACTGATTGTAGAACAATATACCTACCTTGAAATAAAACGAAGGATAATGCTAACAAACAGGTGTTATTATGGACCTAGCAAGCATTTCAAAAGTAAACCCATCTCCATTTTATGAATTTTTGAGAGAAAAATTAATACGTGAAATGTATGTTCGTATTTTGTAGTGTTTAAAATCGTATTTACGTATTTTTTGGAGACATTTCTTAAATTTGTCTTGAATAAAAGTTTATTGAGGGCAACGTAAGTGACCATTCTTAAAAAAAATTAAAAACTGTAAATTTTTATGTTATTTAAAATTTCATGATATTTTGCTTTTATTATCAATTTATTTATAATTTAAAAACAAAAAATAAATAAATCTTGCCAGTTAAAAACGTTTTTTTGCTATCCTGAAAAATAATGATTTTGTAACATACAACGTTATTCGCGTCTGTGCTTCAATTGTGAAATTAAACATACATGAATTTATGGGCCAAGAAGCACAAACAAATTAATGTTCCTGCTGAATACATTGTCATATGTTAACTTCTGAACCCTGTCTCCACACAGCCAGTACCCCCTATTTTCGAGCCCAGTCTCCCAAACTCATCGGCCATTTCATTAGCGGTAATATTGCAGTGACCAGGTACCTAGCATACACTCACTTCATACTCTTCTTATATTTCCCTTAGAGCCCTTCTACAATCATTTACTAGTTTGGATTTCAGTTGTTGGATTTCACAGCCCATCAAGGCCCTAAGAGCTGTCCCCATATATAGTGACCGTCGAGCCCCACCTCGACCAATTCTACGGCCTTTGAATATTTAGAGCCTCTGCCAAAAATATACTGCAGTCGTCAGGAAGCCTGTTTGACCTTTTAGTATATAAATCCTGTTCCTCTTACCCTGGATATATTGGCAAATCTAACATATCACCGATATATCGGTATCGGTATTCGTTACATTCCTAATTGTGACTTACCTTTCGGAGACTGAATTGGTGATAACGGCACTATTAAGGTAATGTCACTAATCGGTCATTTACGTCCTTATGAGAAAAATTCGTTTATATAGTCGCCAATGACAACTTTAACCAAATTGTTAGCCATATGCTCATTAACGACAATGTGCATGATAATGTCGCTCACATTGACGTGTACGACTTAAGTGCCCTTTGATCGAAAAAGTCGTCGACAATTTGCATGGGCTGTCACCAACATGTCGTCAGGGATTTACTATCGGTCTTGTACGCGTCGTCGACGTTGTCTTGAAGACATGGCCAACTGGGTATTTTCAAGAAAGAGCCGAACATTATATAATGTTCTGTTTTTTGTTTAAAAATAGAACAATTGTAGTGATACTGTAGACAAACATTATATTTTAAATGTTCTATAATGTTTCTTTTTTGATAAAAAAAAAATAAGCAAACAAACATTTTTAGCAACGACCGCAGCACTTGTGTTTGTATTGTGTATATGTTTTGTCTGTGTAAAATTATTTTGCTGACTTTTTGTTTTTCCGAATGTGTATTTTGTTGTTGTAAAAATATTTTGGTGTTTTTTACGAGCCAAAAGCGATGAACATTAATGAGCCGGTTCGAACACAATAAAAAAAACTGAACGGAATTAAATGTTCTCATCTTTTGTTGAGTTGGATAAAAACAGTATTATTTTTGTGTTCGAAAGATAACAAACAGGGCAACGCTATTTGTTTTAATGATTTTCTACATAAATACTATTAGCGTTAGTGTTTTCCACAAATCTACTGAACCGTACACTAAGGGGCGATTTTTGTGTTTATTTTAGTGATCATAACACAGAATAGCACTCGAGCAAATTTATATATTTTCGAGTCGCATTGACTTTCGCATCGCAATACAGAATAAGACCTCTATATAAACGAGTTCCCAATTACCTAACAAGCAGGAATAATGCCAAGATGATTGTTTCTTCAAATTTTGAAAGACCTCTGAATCCTTATCACAAAGCTGTACTTATTTTCAGGAACCGTAAATTTTTATTATTTTGGAATTTTTAAAGGAAAAAATTAACCACAAGAGATAGCGGAGAAAAACTTACAGAACAGCTGATTAAAATAAAGCACTTGGCGCATTTACCGCGTTGCACACAGAAAAAAATAAAAATTGATTTCAATTAAAAAATTTGTGATATTAATTAAAAAATTAATTAAATTTGCACCAGTAAACAAATTAAAAGTATCAATTAAACAAGTTAATAGTATTAATTAAACGTTTAATTCACTTGATTAAAAGTTTAATTCACTTGATTAAATTTTTAATTAAAACTGATTTTATTTTTGATTAATGCTTTAATTGGTGAAAAATTTTGGAGCATTTTTTCTTTGCATGTAACTTGAATTAAGAAAGGTGATAAATGCCTTGTATGAAACTTAATTGTTAAGCTACAGATTAAACAGCTTCTAGCCTGATAATTCGGCTCATAACACTATGGAACATTTTTTGGATTATTGTCTGGGGGGTGAGAAATTCCAAGTCAGGGTGATGGTTCTAGGTCAGTATAGTAAAACCCTCAAAGGGTTTGGCGTTCGTATGTGTCAGTTTATTTTTATGACATTTTAAATTTTTTCCTTATCTTGATGTTTTTTTGTTTAACATAACTCGAGAACCACTTGTCCGATTTTGCTAAAACAAACTCAAAAAAATTTAGAATTACAATTTCTTTAATCCGTTCATATAACGTTTTTCTTTATAATCAACAGTTTTGCCGGTAAAAATAAATTTGTGGAGAAAAAAAAATATTTTTTTGCCTAAAAATTAAAATTTATTTTAATAAATATTGCCTATTTTTAGGCAAACAAATATTTTTTTTTCTCCACAAATTTATTTTTACCGGCAAAACTGTTGATTATAAAGAAAAACGTTATATGAACGGATTAAAGAAATTGTAATTCTAAATTTTTTTGAGTTTGTTTTAGCAAAATCGGACAAGTGGTTCTCGAGTTATGTTAAACAAAAAAACATCAAGATAAGGAAAAAATTTAAAATGTCATAAAAATAAACTGACACATACGAACGCCAAACCCTTTGAGGGTTTTACTATACTGACCTAGTACCATCACCCTGACTTGGAATTTCTCACCCCCCAGATTGGCTGTTGTACTGTGTAATTTATGAACATTTGTTAAATTTATCTCACTTTGTAAAATTCTCTCAAAACGATTTTATAACACTGCTTTTATATTCGGTAGTACCGAATCTTTGATACCTTTAGCGAGTGCTGAAATATTTCGAAATTTGGCTAGACCAATCTTTGTAAAACCCCTACTTTAGGTTTTAGACTTATTAAAGTCTATTTTAAGAGCACGCATTATTTGGGGTCTATGGTACCTTATGGATCAATCTTTATAAAATTT
Organism: Pollenia griseotomentosa; assembly: GCA_963931875.1. NCBI lineage: Eukaryota > Metazoa > Arthropoda > Insecta > Diptera > Polleniidae > Pollenia > Pollenia griseotomentosa. The sequence continues at coordinate 50,482,761 of OZ007560.1, read as the reverse complement.
TCTAGTCTTATTAAACCATGACAGGTCAGTTTTCACTAGAATAACATCATTCGTTACAGCTTTAGGCACACACACTTTTGTGCGAGAGTGTGTTTCATAAGGAACTTGCAATAAATTATGGATACATCTTCATGAAATTTGGTAATATGAATTTTAGTCGTATAATATGAATGTGCTCAAAATTTAATGACAAACTTTGAATTCCGCCACCAATTGATATAAGAAAGAAATATTAATTTGTTATTTGTTAGGGTTATTTTTCCAGATTTGGGTCCATAACCTTCTGAGCCGGTTCTACTGGATTTCAAGAACAAACTGTTAAGAATAACTTGGAAACAATTTGACACTAAAAATGTTCTTTATTGTCTTTGACTTAGAATTGCTCAAGAACCCATGGGATCATAGATGAAAATTAAAAGAGTTTGACACGGAATATTTAATTTTGTACACCCTCATTCACCAGCAGGGTAAAAAAACTTATTATATAAAAAATTGAAACTTACCCTTTCTCTGTTAAACAAAATCAATACATTTACATTTTTTATATGTATTTATTCAATGAATAAACACCAATGATGTTACTTGAATTTATAATTTTTGCAATTAATAAAAGAAGAAGGTACATCATCAACATGGCCGTAAAAGAAGGTTACAGACAAAAAATAAATATTTAACTACATAACTAATCGCCTTTTGATTGAAAGATCACAACCTTTTTTTGGTGTTTGTCTTGAACCGAAGGCAATTTGCAAGGCTTTTTACACTAGACTGGTTAGGATAATTAAAGAAAATGAATAAATAATGAAAATTTTTTTATACAAATAACTAGAGAAAAAAAATTCCATTAAATGAAAGGCGTTATAGAAATCTAAAAGACCATTTGAAAAGATAGCTATTAAAAATATACATACATAAAAATAATGATGTTTTTCTTTTATAACAGAGTAAATGTGACAAAAAAGTGAGAGTTAATTATGATAAAAGAAACTATGTTTTATAGTTCAGACATTATAGAAAACAACCTTCAAATAAATTTGTAGTACCTGAGGGTCGAAAATACATAAAGCTGCAATTTAAAGTTCCTGAAGTTCAATTGAATGACTTATCTTTATCAAAAGCAATTACGATTACTTTAAAAAAAATTTAATCTGAAAACCTCGATCGATTTTAATTGTAACACATTATAATTTCGAGAACATGACCGTAAAATAAAAAAATGTCCATTACACTGTGCAACAAAAAAAAAAAAACAAGCCTAATACTTGCAACGCGCCAAAAGGTTTTGAAAAGTTAGCTCGGATTCCCGAAATATTGGCCCCCAAGGTTTTGGAATTTTTTGAAAAGGCGTTTGGTATAAGTCAAAAAAAAAAAAATAAACTAAATGTACTTCTAACCAAAAAATAATATCAGATCTCTTCAGTAGAATCGTAACGCGATTCTTTTCTTAGAATATATTAACCCTCTAACCTTCAAAGACCAAAAGTTCGTAAATTTATGTAAAACGGATTTCGAAATTCCGAGCCTTGAAATTTTTAAATTTTTCGAAAAACCGTTTTACATACATTGCACGATTTTTTGGTCTAAGGAGACCCCTAGACAAATTTGATGTTGAAAAAAAAGACAAAAATTACCCCTTAAAATGAGTGTTGGAGGGTTAATATATTCTAAGAAAAGAATCGCCATACAATTCTACTGAAGACATCTGAATTAGTCTTTTAGCTCAGAAGTACATTTAGTATATTTTTTTGACTTGTACCAAAAGCCTTTTCAAGAAATTCAAAAATTTCAATGCCCGAAATTTCGAAAATCAGTTTTACACACAGTGCACGTTGTTTTGGTCTTCGAAGACCCCTATTGAAATTTGACGCAGAAAATATTCATGGAACATTTCAGCCCTCTAAAGAGCCATTATAGTATACTTTTGTATAAGAGTTGGAAAAAAGGACAAAAATTACCCCTTAAAGTCAGAAGGTTAATATATTCTAAGAAGAGAATCGCCATACAATTCTGTTGAATACATCTGAAATTATTTTTTAGCTCAGAAGTACATTTAGTATATTTCTTTTGACTAACACCAAACGCCTTTTCAAAAAATTCAAAAACTTTAGGGGCCCATATTTCGGGCAGATTTGCTCTACTAGTAGTCTACTTTTATTTCGCGTTGCAAGTGTTGAGGCTGGCGGCGATGACCCGAATTTTGTTGCACAGTGTTATAAAGTGTTTAAATAAAAAGAAATAGAAACTGTTATTCATAACGAATTTGTCTTTAAATTGTGGCTTTTTCCAATTATACCTAACGACATTTTCTGGATTGATTTTCATTCACATAAGAATTACTCTAATATTTATTAAAGGTACTGACATTTTTCTTCTAGCTTAACCGATATTCCCAAATGTAGGTTAAATGTGAACTATGGCTGGTTATAGATAATTCTATCCAATTGAAATTTAATGTAGTTTTATATTTATTCACATTAAATATTTTAAATTTTAAACAGCATCAGCTAGAAAAAGCTTATAAGTTAATTATAATTAAAATATTTTTTAAATTTCTACCTGCTTCTTTCTTTGACTAAAAATGAAATATAACTTGACAAATAATTTTAAAAATTAGAGTGTGGAACATAATCACAAGCTCTCCCAATTACAGGTTTTTTTTTTCATTAAACCCACACCACAATGGGTATTATGTATTTGTTGTAAAGTGTGTGACAGATAAAAATATCCACCTTTTATTAAACCGATTGAATCAGAATCTCTTTCTAAGTCTATCTGGCTGGCTGGGTTGTCTGTGCATGTAAATCTTTGGCGCAAGCTGGTGGGCTCAATTTCGAAGATAATTTAATGAAATACGCTTTAATTGCCATAAGGACAAAGCCTGATGAAAATTGTGTGAATCGGAGCAAGATTTCACATAATCCCTACACAAAATTCTTTCCCGAATTGAGTATTTGTGCCATCATTTTTGTTGGTATTTAGATAATAGTGGTCCAAACATATTTCATTTCTACCTAAATCATATAACCAAATTTTATTGGAAACGGTCCATATTTTACCATAGGTTTCATACAAACTGCGCTCCCGAAAATAGCTTTTAGTGCCAACAACTTCTAATTGATATAAAATTTAGCGAAGATCCAAAATCACGACGAAAAAATCACAGAAAGGTGTAAATGTAGAGACAAGACACAAAGGACTGTTGTAAGAATCCTCCCAACATAATTTTATTTTGACGGGTCGACAGTTGCGCATTTGTCCTAGAAACATTACGCTCTCGAACATTTCTCTGTTAATACTGTTGCAGCTATAACATGTTCCGGCTTGACAGACTAAATTTTTTTACTTGTTTTATTATTCTTTGGAGATTTTCAGTTTTTCTTTTTTTTTGGGTAAATTCTCATATTTATGTTCGCCTAAAGTTTAGGAAGATTTTTGACTTTTCGCTACTAATTTATCATTTCGTCGACATGAATGTACTATATCCGAGAATAATGTATTTATACACAGAAAAAAAAATAAATATGATTTTCAAATAAAAAATTGTGGTATTAATTAAAAAATTAATTAAATTTGCAACAGTACACAAATTAAAAGTAAAAATTAAACGTGTACTTCCCTTGACAAACGTTCAATTCACTTAGTTAAATTTTTATTTTTTTTTTTGTGTAAACAATTTTGAAAATATAATATGTAATTGAAAACATGAAGTTACATATTTTATTATCGAAATAAGAGCAGGGCTATAGTATTGCAATACATTCTGCTTCTGAACTACAAAATTGCACATCAAAATGTAACATTAAAGAAAAACTTTCAAAAACCCTTTGCAGCCAAAAAGTTGTTTTATGTCTGTCTAATCAGAAATCTTAATGAAATACCACATTAGTTAACATTAAAAACGACATTAAAAAAGTGGCTTTTCACACTCCAACGCTTGGATAAGCTAATAAAAACACAATTCTCTATAGAAAATAATAATAAGTGCTGGATAGACAAAAGTAAAAGTTACAAATGCTAAGTACAATATACGCCTCCTGCAAGTCTTTAAAAGAAGATTTTAAGCTACAATAATAACAGAAAATATTAAATAAAAATCATGTTAATTATCATAGAATTTTATAGATAACAAAAGAAACAAGATGAAATAATTTATGTATTTTCTATAAAGACTCTTCTCTTTACTGGAAGTAAAAATAAGGTCATTGTGGTACGAAGGTCATTTTGATACATAATAGAGGTTGACCAATATCTAGGGGAAAAGGCAAGAAAACAAAGATAAGACAAGCATATTGAATTAGTTAGACAACAAACGACAAATGCTATAAAGCAAAAAAGCAAAGTAAAAGGAAAAAAGGACTTTTCTTTGGCAAACATGAATAGTTTTTTACTAAAGGTACTTTTACACGACGCTTTATTTTTCAGTAGCTTTGACAGATGTAAAATCCATAATGTGCACGTTTGTGAAAATTGAGAATTGAAAGAAGGGTTCTAATTTTTGCTTCGTTTACAGCAGCAAATAATAAACTGGTTTATAAAGGGTGGTCCACCGAAAATGCCCACTGTTTATTGTAAATAAAACAAAAAGTTTCCAGAAAATTATCTTACTATTTTTTATGATTATAGAAGGATCTATGACTATTATGTGCGAAACAAAATATCGGCCAAATTATCACCACGGCTTCGTTGGTATACCTCTATCCGATGGTCCACATTTTCATTGACTCTGAGTCATAATTGGGATTAATGTTGTTAATGTGGCCAAAGAAATAAATCTAACAGTGTCAAATCACATAATCGTGACGGCCATTTAACATCGCCACGACGTGAGAACACACGGCCATTGAATTTCTCGCGTTATAAAGCCCTAGTTTCGTTGGCTGTGCAGCAAGTGGCACCATGCTGTTGGAACCAAATATCGCCCAGGTTCATATCCTCAAGTTCTGGTCACAAGAAGTCTGTTATCATCTCGCGATAGCGAACACCATTCACAGTAACTGCTTGGCTGACCTCATTTTCATTTTGATGACGCCGCTAGCCCATAAACTCCACCAAGAATCCTGGGCGAGCATGCACAGGTGTTTTGTGGACACTGGTCGATTATGCTAACGAAATGCCTTTTGATTTGAAGGCCCATTTTCGTAAAAGGTTTCAACAAACTTAATGCGCTGCTCATTTGCGTACCTCTCCATGGTTGAATTTGTCAAACACTGAAACAAAGAAATGTGAAATTAAGTTTGGCAAAAACCTTGATGGCACCCTTTATTTCTGCGCACTTTTAGTTATTAGTAGAATAGAGAATTTAAGTAGAATATGTGTAAATAAACAGAACAGCTGAATATCAGATGGCTTGTCGAGCTGATATTTTCATAAGCAAATTTTTTTGGTTTTTACACGACATGTATACATTTTGACGTGGGAAATTGCGATATACATGTCGTCTCAAGCCACGTAAATAAGAGTAAAATTAAAGAGATTTTAATGAATTGACACCAGACTTAAAGGTAAAAATTTAATCTATATCTCATTTTGCAAATTTACTTAAACACCCTAAAGAATATTTTACCCAATATGTACTTTATTTAGTACTTTGCCTTTATAATCAAATAAAACATATTCTTCAAATAAAATTTTCTGCAGTGTAAATGGTTCACCCACGTTTTTGTAGCCTTCAACCTTCAGGAATCGAATCAGCAACCCCCACACTGATAGACTATCTCACAACTAACTATTTTAACGCAGCACCCAGTTGTTTCATCAATAATTACAATTATCACAAAATACTTTCTTTGGAAAAATTCTACAAGACGAAAAGTTTTCTGCAGCTTATATCTTTTTTCCCCCATTTCTTCTTCATTAGTGGCAGCAAAATGCCAAAATAACAAAAGATTACAACAATTCTAGCAACAACTAGATAAAAACAATGATTTAGAAAAAATTATATAAAAGATAGAAAAAAGGATAAAAAAAGGAACACCATGAAGCAATTTTAGTATTGTTTTTTTTTTTGCTCTTTCTCGAGTTTTTTTCCGTTTAAGAATAAAACGGAACCAATAAGATTAATTACAGCTAATCAACAGACACACCAACAACGACGCAAAAAAAACTGTTTTAACAATGTCTATAACTAAGACGACAATTACAACTACAACTCTGTATGTATAATACAAGTTTGACAAAAAGAGATGAATTTTACATCGACAGCAAAATAAATTGATTTCGCCATGAATCTGTTTCTACTTTGTTTTCTGTTCGTGCTTCTTGAATCTCTTTTTTTTCTCCGTTGGATTTAGTTTTAATCCTGTTAGTGTCGGAGATGCATTAAGGGTTTCCCAGTTAAAATTTGGTTTAACGAAAAACGTATTAATATTGTTTATATTTAAAATTAGCCTTTTTTATAAAAAAAATATTTAAGATGATATTGTTGGAATATCCAAAAATACGTTAGAAATTATTTTTTCATCTTTACTTAGATATCAAATCCTTATAAGTTTACAATAAGCAAACAATGTTTAATCAAATCTTATTTTAATGCTGTTGATGAGGTTATGCCCTGCCAATAATGAACTTAAAATTCCCTTATCAGTTATACCATGTTTACACGGACGGCAATATTCGTGTTTCGCTCTCCAATTCCTGCTTTGCGCACCAAACATGATTGAAACAATTTTGATAACATTTATCGTTAGTATATCTGAACTAGCTCTCAAAAAAATCAAAACAAAAATGCATGTTAAATTAAATAAAGTGATATTTATAAAATAATAATATTAATAAAAGCATTAAATAACATATTTTTAAGTTTTAGTTACTTTTTTATTTATGTATTTAAAAAAAATCTTACTAACAACACAAAAAAAGTCAAAATAAAACAAGAATGAATCGTATAAACAGCATGTTTGGCAATCTAGTTTCTGAGAGTAAAGCCAGTGGTTTATATCATCGTATGAACATAGCATTACCTGCATACTACATATCGTTACCTCGAAACGCAAAACGTTCTATTTAACATTTTCAAAATTCTACTATTTAAAATGATAGGTTGATAAATTGTCTGAAACTGTTTATAATTTATTTTTCTTTTTTTTGTAAAACATACCAGTTGTTTTGACAGTGGACAATGTTGCATATTATGCAAACTGAACAATTTTAAAACTGTTTTTGGATATTTGGGTTGATGCAATACATGAGAATCAATAAAAATATCGATTTTTAATTTTAAAAATAATATAATAAAATGCAAACATTTATCAAAATGTAACTTTATTTTTGGTTTAAAGAAGGATAAATCCAACAATAAATTTTCTTACTTTATGAATGGTTTATTAAAGGCTTAATAGACTATTTTTCGTACAACTTTAGCAATTTTGACTTATATATGGTTAAAGATTCATAAATAAGTTTTTATGAATATGGCTGCAAATATATAATAAAACAACAAAAGCTTGTGGTCGAGATTTCAACCACTGGTACAAAATGGGTTAAGGGTTTTGGGTATAATTGTAATTGCAGTGGTTAGCTTTAAAATTTTTGAAAATGACTAAAATCGCATTAAATAGTAATAAATTCAAAAAGTTAAAGCATCTTTAAATCAAAAGTTTCAATTGTACCCATTTCGCTGGACGGGAGTTAACAAATTTTCTATAATTTTTTTTAACTTAAAATAAACATTAGCGGATTAATTTATAATTAGTATTAGTAGTATCTATCTCCTTGCAAGCCCTATATTGGGACATATTTGCCTCATGGAACTGAAATACTTCAGTTATATTATATGACCTTGACTGCTTTGGCCCATCTTAAATATCGAACAAATTTTTTTTTCAAAACTCAGTTTTTGTAACTCATTTTATAGGTATATATATTTTATATTTAAAACTTATTTCAGAAGTTATTTCGCAGTCCATCTCTTACTCAATCTATACGTCTGTGTTAACCCCTAATAGCAGGATAAAAAGACATAAAACGTTATTTAATTGCTGTTAACTCCGATAAATGATGGGCTTAATGCACAAGGAGTTCAAGTGCCTAATTTTCTAAAATTGAATTGAATAAAAGTTCGGAGCACAAGAGGTGAATGTGGGAGTATCAGAATAAGAGTAGATATATTTGGGGGATTCACAAGGTATGCTATTAAGTTATATCGTCATAATGTCCTAAATAATATTTTACAATTGTTTAAAAAAATATTGTTGTGCTTCAAACCAAATAAAAATTTTAATGCTGTGTTTATTGATTCGTCATAACTGTATAGTAGAAATCTAAATTATAAGCGGTTGCCTACAGCAGTCATATATATTTCTTATAATTATTTTAAGACATATGACTTTACAACTTTACTTGTGAATCACCCAATTATTAAATTTAGGTTAAACGTTATTCGAAATATTCCTATTGAAGAAGTAAATTACAAATTTTAACTCTCTGGGAACTCATTTATGGAGTCTGGCCCCAAAATTTTGGAATTATAGAAATTACAAAAAAAAAAATCCATCAAATTTAGGTAATTTAAAATTGGGAGAAGTTTGTGTCAAATTCAAGTAAAACTGAAAATCAATGCAAAATAAGTACTTTATAACTCTTGCGCCCATCCAAAGACTTTGCAGAGACTGAATATTTGGCATTCGAACAATTAACTTGAGAAGGATGACCCTTAGAACCTCTCAAACCAAGATTTTTTTTATGAGTGAGCAAGAAATCTTAACCAAAGTAAATATGAAAGCTTGAAATGTGTCAAATCTATAAACTTAGAGAAATTCAAGAACCTCTTCTTTGCTATATACCACCCATTAACCATGAATGGTTCAAAGCACTTCCTCACGATAGAATGGAAGATGTTCCAGAATGAATCGATAATGTCATCGAATTCGATTATGAGGACTTTCTTAATGAAATGTTGTTAAAAAAATTAGGTCCATGTGGTTTTCGTATAAGATATTACTGAGATTCTTTTTAAGTACAAGTTTATTCATTTCGAAATTTTAAAAAAAGTTAAAGCACAAGAGGTGTAAGTTGGACTTCTGTACTTCAAAAGTAATTTTGGGTATTTTTATATGTTATAGATGGTATTTTATTTTAACTTGTTAGATTAAAATATATCTCAGGATCCCTATTAAGTAAAAAATAATATTCCAGATAGCATCTAACATTTTTTATTGCAATTTAACTTTAACCGCTTTTTCTCACATAAAAGCCACTTGAACACATTGTGATTTAAGCCTTTCATATGATATATATTTAAGGGTCTTACAATATTTTTAATGAGGCTTTTGGAACATGAACATTCATATTCAAGGCTCTTAGACCTCTCAATTTGATTTAGTTTATCGTTTAGTGATAATGTATTATTATTGGATATTTAGTTCTCTTCGATATTAATATTATCGGAAACTTTGCCATAGGCAAATGCAATATAAAACTTACATGAAATATTATTATTGTTCCTCTGAAGGACCTTTCTTGATGCATATCGCTCATTAGCTGCAACAACGTCATAAGTCAAAAATCGTAAATTTTAACTTAATATTACTAATGCGTAGTTAATCGCGTGTTTTATGACAAGTTTTAAGACAAGTGCGAAATGAAAAGCCAAAACACACAAGTTAAAAAATTTTAGTAATAAGAAAAACAAACGTTGAAAAAAATTCTGTCTTAATACACGAACTATAGGCGAATATATCAAGTGATGGGATGCATTTTTTTCCTGAATATGCCTTAAAAGTGTTGACTTTTTAAATTAATAAAAGCTAAGACTTCCATTCTTCGCTGCAGAATATAAATTATTATTTGCAAATATTTAATTCTAAGAGTCATAGTCACAATATTTTTAAATGCATTATCACAAATATCTCCCTTTTCCAATTATAATCCTTTACAATACGATTATCACACCAGTTTTTATTTACATTTATATTTTATTTAAATGTTGTCATAACAATCATTTGCCAGTTTTAAAGGGTTAAACGCACATTCATTCATTCATTCGTTTATCCTATTACCAATACATCTTATCCATACACCCAGCTCTGTTATTGATGTTGAGTACAGATACTTATACAAAGGAAAGTCTTGTTGGTGGGTTGCTGCGTGTAAATCAACGTTAAAGCAAAGAACGCAAATAGCATTAAATTTCATTACTTTTTATTGTAGGAGTTCTTTAGCCAAATAAATGTGTATGTAGTTTCATAAGAAGGAATGAAGAAGATTTTGAAAAGTAAAAAATCCTAAAAAACATAATAAACATTTTAAATAAATTTTTAGCCAGTGAAATTACTTTTACTTACAATCTGTCTATCCAACTTTTACGCAAAAAATGTGCGTAAAGTTCTACGGGTCGTTGTATCCCTGCAAAATAATTTATTTTAGATTGAGTGAATGAAATGTAGTATTTTGAATGTTTTACGAGTATTGAAAATTGGGTTTATTTTTGTTTTTTCTTTGCTGGTTAACGCGAGTTCTATTTTATTTTATTTGATTTCATTTATTTTGTTCTTGTTGTTATCTACAGCCCTTTGGGTTATTTGTACAATAAATGGCTTTTATACTTTAAGAAGTTTTTTTAAGTAAAAACTTCTTCTTGTTGTAAGTTTAGCTATGAATAATGATTACTTTCTTCTGAAATTGGCTTTATTTAGTAGCTTTGAGTTATAAGAATTTTTAAGGTAATTGTTAAGTTAAATAATGGCGTTTTGTAACTGTTGTAGATAAGAATTATTGAAATGGAAATACTTAAATATGCAGATGGTATTTGGGTGATTAGTACAGGCTTTTTTGAATGTAGAGCAATGTATAGTGATACGGGTAATTACGGGTAATATATATCACTAAAGCCGATTTTAGAGCATGTAGTAGAGAAAAATAAAAAAAAATTTAAAAATTTCTTTAGTTTTCAAGAAAATTTCTATGAAACTACACCTTTTCCAATTGTAATTCAGAAAATGTCAATTGTGATTCAGTTTATTCAATTTTAATTCAGAATTGTCAACTGTAATTCAGAAAGTAAAAAATTTTATTAACTATTTATTACTATTTTATTATAACAAAAAAAAAAAAAAAAAAAAATTTCAATAAAGAGCTAAATATATTGGTACACAGAAAGAAAAACACTCAGGATAAATCAAGTTTTTTATGATTACTTTAAGTACGTGTCGTACTCAAAAATTAAAAGTACGAATAACACTAAAACGTACTCAAAACAATTCTAGATGGGATTACTTTCGAAAATCAATTCCGGCATTTCTTAAAATAGGTATAAAATTCTTAAATCAAGCAAAAAAAAAAAAAAAGATTAAACTTTTCGTTGTATTTAACCCTCCGGCTTACGCATGTTTTGATTTTCTATACACATTGAAAAAAGGTCTGACCAGACTCATGTGAACCACGAAGAGTCAAAAAGTAAATTTGAACTCTTGCTTCTCATTTAGTTTGTATTTTTGGTTAAATATGTACATAAGATTTCCAAAGTAAAAACCATATCAAGCATTATGTTGGTGTTTTATCATTCTGTACGGTGTAATACGGGTAAGTAAATCAATCATAATAATTTTTTCTTTCTAATTTTTTTTTAGGTTTTTTTCAAGCACGCATTCGGAATAAAATCAACTTTATAATACTTGAATCAAGCGCATTTTGAGAATGATTCAATCTTAGTTTTACTTAAAAAAATCTCATTTTCGGATTATTTTAAGTACGAAATCGGGCTTGAATATAGATAATTTAAGTATCAATCCTGCAGGTGACACTTGCCAATCCAGCCTTATTTTTTTTTGCTAAAACGCAATTTATATTTTGATGATAATTATTCATATTATAATTTGACTATCTTACAATATGAATCAACAAAAATTATTCCGGTTCTTACCCTTTTGACATTTTTATAACAAATTCACTTATCTGCGTCACCTATAGGGGACACTGGGAATTGCCAGGTTAAATTAAACACTGTGAAAATATTAAGCCTAAAAAATGGAAATTTTTAATTCATAAATTTTTTTCTACACAAGGGAATTCATCAGAAAGAAAGCTTTAAACTGGTGCTATTAAAAATGTATAGTTACGACTATACCATTTTGTTTTGGCGTTTTATTTTCTAGCGACAATGACATCTTCTGCCACATGATCGTTTTTGTGTTGCATCCAAAAAAACAAAAAGAAGTAAAAGTTAAAATAAAAAACACGTTATTTTCTAAACAATTATTTTAACTAACTATACTACAGCTATAAATTATATTTTTTATAGCAAATTTTGCTACCATATGTGTATATAGTTAGTTGTCCACCAGCAACTTCTTCAAATATTCCAACAGTTTTGTAAACAAAAATTATTTATGTTTATTAAAGAGTTTTCTTCGAATTTACCATAATTCCATTGTTTATTTAATGTGATAAAGTTGAAAGCTAATATGATAGCAAAAGGCATGATAGTTTGATAATTGAGAAAACATTCTCAAAAACTGCATTTAAACTTTGGCTTCTACAATAAAATTGTTGATTTTATAGATATTGTGTGAGAATACAAAACCCGTTTAACTGGGCCATAAAAAGCGTAAACAAACTACAAATGTAAATTGCATTAAAAACAAGGCGCTAAAATCACTACCTTTAATTAACCAGTAACGACGACAGCAACAACAGAGTGCCACACAGTTTACTTGGTATTAAAAGAGTTGAGGCTGGGCAAACAAAAACAAAAAGGAATGTTACAACGAGAAAATGCATAAATGTGGCTCATATTTGCATAGAAATTATCTACATAGAACAAGAAGGCAAACAAACATATTAGCCCTATTCACAATCTTGTGCAAATGGTCTTGCATCGCAGCATTTTACTCTACACCAACAAAATAAACAGCAATACACTTGCTACTCGTTTTACGTGTTTTGTAACAAGCATCGTAAACAAAACCATAGAGGTCATTTACAATTGAAAGGAAATATTAACAACTAGCTAATCTCAAGCGCACAAGATTGTGAATAGGGCTATTGTACATATACTAGAGTATCCACAGGGGATCGAACAATGATTAATCGAATTTTTTCCCCCCCATTATTTGATCGAATAATTGAAATGGTCAATTTTGATTCACAAAAACTCGAACAATTTATGTAGAGTAATCGATTGAAATTAATTTCTTAGAAAATTTTACTCTTTAATATAAAAATAATTTTGTGTTTAGATTTCTAGCTGATTAAATCCCTTAAACCTAAGTTACATGTTTTTACTAGGTAAATAATGGAGCTTACTGGTAAGCAGTTTTGTAGGGTAGACAAGTACAATACCCCTTACAAACCAGATTACAACCGGCATGATTCTCATATGGCGAATTCCCACGTGGAAGCACTACTTCTTTCCTCTCTCTGCTAAAAAACAATCTTATGACTGATTGCGTTATAAAAAAAATTTAATTCCTTTGTTCAGAACTATTTCGGGAATGATCGTAAACACATTTTAAAATCATTACAATACAACCTGCATCCATGTAAGGGAATAACAAAAGCACTTAGAACATTGTTCGTGAATTTTCTCTTTAAAACCATAATTTGAATTTTTTCCTTACAACCTGCTTACTTATAAGGGACAATGCGAAGTTATTCAATCATTTCTATTTGCTTAATATAAAAATGCACTTCAATGGTATTCGTTTATCTAACCTTTTGGAAATATGCCAGCAGCTACCCAACAGATTAGCATCAGCACCTAGGGACGATCCTCCACAATTGGTAATAAGCCCGCCATTTATTGCAATTTTCAGGATTCCCCTAACCAAGACTTTATGTAGGAAACCACAACCACCACGCCCTAAAGCATCTTTTCAAAAGAATAGCGAAACTTCCCCAAAGAAAATCTTGACAAAAGATAGAAAGCATTTTCCGCAAGAAACATATTAACGGAAGCCGCAAACAATACTTTTCTTGGTTTCAGTTATGAGATCTGGTCAGCCGCGTTCACAGGAGATCTCCTGAGACCTGTTAAATGTTGGGTTTTTTGCCGAGGTATTGGCTGCAAAAGTCGAAATATCATTAAGATGATAACTACACAGAAAAAATTTGGCACCAGTAAACGCATTAATCAAAAACAAAATCAATTTTAATTAAAAATTTAATCAAGTGAACTAAACTATTAATCAAGTGAATTAAACGTTTAATTATGTGAATTAAACGTTTAATTGGTATTATTAATTTGTTTACTGGTGCAAATTAATATTGTCAATTAAACGTTTAATACACTTGATTAAACGTTTAATTCATTTGATTAAACGTTTAATTCACTTGATTAAATTTTTAATTAAAACTGATTTTATTTTTGATTAATGCGTTTACTGGTGCAAAATTATTTTTTGTGTAAATACCCCTGGAGGGTAAACCAAAGTAGTGTTTACTTTTTTGATAGTTTATTTGAATTTTGTTTTCTAATCTTGTTTCGGTCTTTTTATTGCATTTTTATATACATATGTGTTTACATATTTGTTTCTTAATATAATAAAAGTATCAAATCAAAAAGGCTTGTCGCTCGTTTGTTGCAACGTCGTCAAAGCACTAGAAATACATTTGGAAATAAACCTATTTAAAGTTTTTGATTTGTTCGCACAACTGAGAAAATCAAACCAAACATTCTCTTTCAACGGGGAAAGTATAAAAGATATAAAGATGGATCTTATACTCTATAAAAAAATAGGGAACAATTGAAGCGGTTTCGGTTTTAAAATTATAAAAACCGGCCGGTTTCGGTTCGGTTTTGAAAATATCCAAGAAAATCTACATACAAATATATTTTTTGGTATGTAATACAATTTTTTTTTTTTTTTATTTCAGGTACTTTTATTAAAAAAGAAACATTTGTTCTTCTAAGTACTTAATTTAAATTTCACGAATTTTGAAATACCTTGCCATTGTTCCAGGCTGTTATGTATAAAGTTTTTTTATTTGAAGTACGAGTATTATGTATAATTTGCAATTTCTTTTAGCATAAATATATATATATTTAAAGTAAAAGCTAAAACCGAGGTTTTTTGGTCGGTTTTCGGTTTCGGTCTTAGGGCATTAAAACCGCGGTTTCGATTTCGGTTAAAACCGAACAGCAATCCCTAGTTTAAACATTATAATCAAAATTATGCACCTTAAACTCTTCGAAATGCAATACAAAGAATCAGCCAGTGAAAAAACGTTGTAAGTTACTAAAAAACATATATAATTTTATGGCTTTGCAAATTGGAATAATGTTTTAAAAGCTGTTTGCGTAGTGGAAAAACGTTTTAAATAAAAAAAGTTATCAACTGTAAATTTGCATGTTTTTTAAATTAAAATTTCTTGATATTTTATATACAGGTTTTTACAATCAATAGTTTTGATAATCTAAAAAATGTTTAAGAATAAGTAATCCTGCCTTAAAAAACCCGTTTTTTTGTTCTCCTGTCACATCAATAACTCCAAATTTTTAATTTTTTGAATTATGACGTCGTTGCAGCAAATGAATTTTGTGAATATTTAAAATTTTCGAGTTATTCGAATAAATTAAAACTTATATTAGATTAATCGAGCTATATAAAAATTTAAAAATCGATTAATTCCTTAGTCGATCAAAACTAAAAGCCAAATTATTGGATGCTCTAACAAATACACAAAGTAAGAGCAGATACATACACATGTTTATCTGTTATACGTTTGTATGTACATGATGTGTGATGACTTTTATAGTATTTATGCCCAAAAAGGTAAATGCAATCTTTTAAAGCCACATAGTCAGCTAATCAAGTAAAGTGTAAAGTCTATTTGATTTTGTATGCAATGAAACGTATAACAAGTTAATAACTGGAAAATATCTATTTATACGCAAGTAAATGAAAAATTGTAAATTTAATATGACTTTAATGTTTGCTAAAACCGCATTAAATAATTAAAAAAATTTTGTAAGATATTAATATTTCCAAAAAATTTATAGTTGACATACAATTAAATTGTTCAAAATCTTTATTATAAAACAAACTATTTTTATTTTACCAAAATAATAAAGAATTAATATTTTTGCAAAAACTTGGGTTATTAATATTAAATTTTAATTCTTTAAGATGTGTTTTTATAAGTTTTATAAAAATCTATATTAACTTATTATTTTTTTTTTTTTTTTCGTGCTTTAATCCGATTATTTTTGCCAATCACACTTAAGTCTCTCATAATAATGACAAACCATGCTAAATTTAATTAAAGATTTTTTACAAAAACATAAAATAAAAAATACTGGTGAATATCAAGTAAGAGCTTAAAGTTGATGCTTAATAATTTTTCGGTAACAACTTTCAAGAGCGGGTTGTTTTCAGATTTAAACTTACCGATTTCCCCTCCGAAACTATTTTAAAGTTAAAATTAGGAAAATAAGAAAAAAATACTACACTGTCCCGAATCTTTAATACCCTCCACCGACAGTTCGAATATTTCAGGAGTGGGATCCATATGATATCTATATATTGTTTTCTAATTTTTATAACAACGGACATCAGCATTAAAATTGGTTGCGGTTTAGACCTATATTATATAATATAATATAATATAATTATATAATATAATATAATAATTTAATATATAGGCTATATATTAAATTATTTACCGACAATCAGAAAGTTTTATGCTTTTCTTTTTAGATTTGAATTTGAACTAGATTGAGATATATAATGATTCGTAACAGTTTAAGCCGAACTTAAATGATTTATTATTTAGGAGGGAAATTTATATTGGAGTCAGATAAATTATGAACCAATCATCCCTAAATTCTGTAGAGTGATTTCTGGTATTAAAAAACATAAATTTCAATACAGCGGTGAAAATAGTTTAAGCGTTTACAAGTGAATTTCAAAAGGCTGCTTAATATGGGATCTAAGGTAAATTATAAACCGGATATCACAAAATTGCATAACATTTTTTTCTGGCCATATGAAGCTAAGTTTGAACAAATTTTACCGCAATACCTATATCAGCTACGGTTTTAGGCGTATTCAATTAATTTACCAGAGTAGGCCTATGGGTAATTATGGACTAATCATCACGAAGGTTATTAGTGTGATTTCTAATCCTATAAAATTTGAAGTATTAAATTTTATTATTAATAAGATTTCTGTATGGCGTGCCAAATTCCCAATTTTTCATATTTGATAAATACACTGAAATTTATTGTTGAGGGAAAAGCTAGCTTCTATGCGCATTTCACTGGCTGCTTAGGCCAAATCGTCAGAAAACCTTTTCCAAAGATTTAAGAAAAGCTAAAAATATTATACAAATAAAACCTCAAAGCGAATAAGAATTATAAACACTCAAAGTCTTACTTCCCAGCAAACACAGAAATACTCCATATGTATTGCCTGGATGAAAAATATTATTGCGGCAATAATCGATTTCGTATTGCGGAAGTTACCTAGGAACAAGATTAATATTTCACATATTTATTTTATTTATATATTTACCTTTTACAGAATATTTTATATTTTTATTTTTTTTATTTATGACGTACAAATATGTTATAATTTTTTTTTCTGTCTAGAAAATCAAAAATTACTTTGATTATTTTCTTTTAGATGACAATTTGGGGATATTGCTCAACTATTGCCTTAGGGGATATCTTCCATTTCTTTGCAAGGTTGTAACTATATCAAAGCTTAAACAAAACACCAACAATAAACAGTAAGCTTATATTTTTTTACATTCCCCTACAATTGGTTGGCTTATTTCCGACTCGAAATGTAGTTGTAAGTTGATAAAAAGAAAAAACAAAATTAAAAAACAAATTGCTTCATTTATTGTTTTCGTAAGAAAACCACAAAAATAAAAACAAATTTGCCAGACATGTTTTTTTTCACGGGCACATGCAAGTAAATTATCAAAGTTATTTTTGGGAATACAAAATTTATTATTAATAAGATTTCTGTACGACGTGATAAATTCCCAACTTTTCAAATTTGAATTTTATTGTTAAAGCATTATTTATTACGCTTTAAGGCGTGCTAAATTGTTGTTCGGTAGTATAACTTATATGGGTCTAATAGTAAATTATGGACCGATCTTCACGAAATCTTACAGTGTTATTTCCACTCGAATAAAACGAATTTGTGCAAAATCTTATATCTGTGGCCTGGAGCTAAAAGGGCCAATGCCAAAATATTCACTTTTGAGAAAATTGGAATTGAAGGCTTTACAAAAGGTTTCACAAAGGTTTTTCATAGTGACATTGGCCAGCATTTTATTTATGAAGCTGTTCTGGGTTAAATATGACTTTAGCTGTTTTACCATAATGAAAGAGAGCAAGAAAACAAATCTAATGCAATAATTAACTCAAAAGAGCAAAAAAGTGACATTGGCCCTTTTAGCTCCAAGCCACAGATATCATTGCGTGCATTATTTCACCATTTATGTTAGTTTTTTTTAACAAAATTTAAAATTTTTTAGGGAGGTGGTTCAACATTTTTATTTCTAGCTCTGATCCTACTGAACCGATTTTTCTGGATTTCAATCCCAAACTGCTAAGAATAACTACAAGCAATTTGACACCAAGTTTGTTCATTATTATTTTTTTTTTTGAGTTTTTCGAAAGTGAGCGTGTTTTCAACAGACGGACAGATAGACGGACATGGTTAAATCAACTCAGAATTACACAAAAAGCCAGAATATATATACTTTATGGGGTCTTAGATGTATAATTAGAAAATTTCACAAGGAATGACAAACTAAGTATACCCTCATTCACCGCTAGTGGTGCTGGATTCTGCAGATTCTACGATATTGATTTTAAACCCTATAAATTATTTAAATTCCGGGTCCTTACGCTCAAAAACGTTTGGTGGCAATAATTTGTACTTGTAGGTCCATATCTGACCATATTTGGCACAAAAATTTCTTTTATGAATTTTATGAAGTTTTATTTGGGGAGGGGCATAATCACCTACAGGTCTTAAATAGGGAACACTCTCGAAAATTTGTCTGTCAATACTGAAGTGTAGGATACGTAATGGTCTAGCACGACCGACTATATTTTCTTACTTGTTTTAAATTTTCTGTGCAAAATAAACTTTAATATAATAATTTGTAATTTCTCTTCTTTACCAAGGTTGGATTTTACTTTTCCGGAAATTGAAGAAGTCTGCAAAATTTTACTAAATTTAAGATTTTTAATTTTAAATGGTATAATTTTAAATAATTTTTGTCAGCGTACACATTTTCTCAATAAGATTGAGATGTTACAAATCATAATAAAACTGGGTGATATAAAATTCAAACTGTCAATAAAATATTCTTGATAAGACAAAATGAGACGAAATCTTGTTTTATCTACGAAAACATTATATTGTTAACTCTACAATACACAATTCTACATAGACCCTGAAGAACATTATTTTAAATGGCCTAAAGTATTGAAGCAAACTCCAAAATACCTAAACCATTTACAGATTATGTAAAGAGTAGCCCTCAATAATTCTGTTCTTTAAAACCAAAGTACACTTAAATTCTCTTAAACATTTTCTGCTTACGTCCGTTCTGTAGTATATATGACAATTTTTTGAGAGCAGTTCAAAAATAAAATACTGCTACTTTATACTTTAAAACTCATAAAAGGTCCATTTACATAAAATAACACTTTTTGCCCGCAATTTTTAATGTGTGTGTGTAAGCTTTTTTTTAAGTACAAATAAATGTGTTTGCTTGAATAAAATTTAAAAAAAAGTAGCAGATAAATCTAAAGAAGGATTACGGCAATCCTTATTTTCATATTTTCTTTTATTTTTCTTTTGTTCGAACATTTAAGTTTGTCGTTATTTTTGCTTTTTTTTTTTGAAAACATTTTTTTTTAGTACAAGTTTCTGTAGCAATATTATATTTGGCAGAAAAAATTGTTGGTTTTACCAGAGAGTTGC
Organism: Pollenia griseotomentosa; assembly: GCA_963931875.1. Classification (NCBI taxonomy): domain Eukaryota; kingdom Metazoa; phylum Arthropoda; class Insecta; order Diptera; family Polleniidae; genus Pollenia; species Pollenia griseotomentosa. Next base: position 50,462,872 of record OZ007560.1, on the reverse strand, counting down.
TTTTATTTAAACTTTATGCACATTGTTTATGTGTTTCTTATTTCGGTGTTAAAATATGACTGAGGAGAGAAAAAAATATTCATATTTATATTTTATAGTTCTGGTAACATTTATTTATACGATTTTTTTCCGCTTTTTTTATCTGAGCACGAAAACAAATTCTGGCAGTAACCTAGATTGAAAAGTACTATTAAGGTTAACAGAGATAAATAGAAATCTATTTTAACAAATAAAATTTTATTTTGAAAACTATTTTAGTTTATAGTTCAAAGAAATGCTATCAAAGTAAGCGAAATCTTCTTTAACGTTCCGCAGCATTTAGGGAATTTGAAAAACGAGCAATATAGACCCATTCTCAAAGCAAATCCTAATTTAAGCTTAAAATATAATCCTGATGCTACGACCAGCGAATGTGTTAGCATAAGGCTGCAGCTTGGGTTTATATTTTAGGAAGTTTGAAGAAAATTGTTTTTATTTGTTTTTTTTTTTAAGAGATCTTCAAGTCCGCTTCCAAAATCATAAATTAGTTTTTAGGACTTTCCCCACCAGTGTTGCTAGGTAAAGTCTAAGTGCCTGCACAGATACACGGAGATGTCGTGATAGCCGTGGGCTAGTCGAGCAATGCTATTCCAAAATCATAAAGAGGTTTTGATGGCTGTCCCGACCAGAGTTGCCAGGGAAGAACAAAGTTCCGCTTTTCTTTCAAATAGTTACGTTTTTTCTTTTGAAGTTACATTGTAAAATATTTCTTGAATAAATAGTAATTTATGTGACTTATTTAAAATAAATATTTTTATTCCATATTTTAGTGATAACAAGATAACAAATTCAATTACTGAATATGAACTTAAAATATATAAATAATATTACTTAAGTATAATTTTAAATAGCTGGAAATAATGGATTAAAAGGTCTTTATTTTGATACACCTTGAATATTTAGTCAATTACGGTGGGCAGTTTTTTTTAGTTTCAGTTGGTTTAGTATTCTCTTGCATTGCAAAATGGAAGCATAAAATTCAACATATTTAATTTTTTAAGTGTTTCAAGTACTTTTTGAAAAATATTTATTCGCTCTGTGCCATGTACCAAAAGTTACGAAATTGTTGCGAAAAATAACAAAATTGTACATGTTACGTTGGGCTTTTAAAAGTTAAAAAAAGGCAACAAATGTTACCAAACGGCATCACTGGTTCACATATGTTGATGCTAAGCACTTTTCCAATGGGACGAGTCCTGTAGCATATCTTCTCCTTAAGCAATCATCGTTTAAAATATTTCGAGCTGCTGGATTTTGGGCCAATTGAAGTCTTATTAAATATTCTACTAAATATTTTGTGATCGCACACAAAAAGAAAAACTCGTACCAAAATAAAGTTCTTTCTATTTACTTTTAGTACGAATCGTACTTCGAAATGGAGTACTTAAAACAATCCAAAATGGAATAACATACGCGTGTGATTGTTAAAGTTTACTGTAGAAACACCAAAAACACAAGAAAAACAAACATTATTTACATGTTTAAAAAGTAAAAACCCAAGCAATAATTCCCATATTCTATTTGTTAAAATTATTTAATTTTCAAAGTAGCAGAATAATTACGCAAATCATATCGATGATGCCGCAATACAACAAATGTGAGACAAGCAACTCGTTCTAAATTTAGGTTTTTTTTAAACTAACTTTAAGTACGAATCATACTTAAAAATTTAAGTACGAATAATACTAAAAAATACTCAAAACAATCCTAAAATGGGATAGCTTTCGAAAAAATACTCGTTCATACGCGTGTGTTTGTAAAAGTGTGCTGTAAAGGGTGGTTAAATTTTAAGGGCCGATGTTGAATGTGAACCACACATAAACGTCAAGTTTTTTCTGCATTCCATTTGACATTTCTCAATTTCCGACTAACTCAATTTGAACCAATTTAAATACATAATCGAGCAACGCGTTAAAGCTATTCAGGCTTATTCTGACAATGGGCGTTCAAATCAAAGCGCACATCGTGCACTTCGTGATTTTTTCGGTCAATTTAATCGTCCAAATGTGCGTACAATCGGAAAAATCGTGCAAAAATTTAAACAAACCGGGTCTGTAGGAGATGTAAAAACACCAGTGAGTGCTCGTACAGCTCGTACTGCAGAAAATATTGTTGCTGTTCGCGATAGTGTGGCTGAAGAGCCGTCCACCTCAACTCGTCGTTGTGCCCAACAATTGCACCTCTCACGCTCGTCGTTGATAAACATTATGCATAAAGACTTGCATTTACACGTTAACAAGGTGCAATTGACACAAAAACTAAAGCCTCTTGACCATGGTCAGAATGTTGGCAAGAAGTGGCAACAGTGGATGATCCATTTTCGAAGAAAATCATCTTCAGTGTTAAGGCACATTTTCACCTCAGTGGATTCGGCAATAAGCAGAATTGTCGCATTTGGGCGAATGATAGTGAATGCACCCACAAAGAGTGGGCTTGCTGCATCATCGGGCCGTATTTTTTCCAAAATGAGGCCGGTCAGGCAGTAACTGTAAATGGTGTTCGCTGTCGTGAGATGATAACGAGCTTTTTATGGACCGAATTGGAAGATATGAATGTGGACGATATGTGGTTTCAACAGGACGGTGCCACTTGCCGCACAGCTATCGAAACAATGGCTCTTTTGCGCGACAAATAGAATGGCCGTGTTATCTTACGTGGTGGCGATGGCAATTGGCCGCCGTGATTTTACACCGTTGGACTTCTTTCTTTTGGGTTATTTGAAATAAAATGTGATCGTCGATAAGCCAGCAACAATTCAAGAGCTTAAGGATGAGATAATTCGGCACATTAACGGCATAGAACTTCAATTAAGCCTCAGCGTCATCGAAAATTTGGACCATCGGATGGAGGTGTGCAATTTGGCCGATATTTTGTTAATTGAACCATACCAATACATATAATCATATAAAAAGAAATTACAATAATTTACTAAATAATTTGTGTTTTATTCAAAATCAACATCGGCCCTTAATATTTAAGCACCCTTTATTTACACCGCTTCGGCTTGATTCAATGCAGTTTTTACAAATGGCACATTGAGATCCTTGTGAATGTTTGAGTTTTAAGCATGAGAGTCTGCGACAGTAATTTTTATTGGCAATTTCCGAGAAAATTGAGAGTTACTTTCATTTAGAACTCCCGTATTGATTTTTTCAAATCACTAAGTTTATCTTGAAATATTAAATCTTTTATCAGTTGCCTTATTTAAGAACCAACGCATATGCCTTCTTTATTTTTGCATTACTTAGTCAAGAAAATTTTTCTTTAACCCTCAGTCTTACACATGTTTTTATTTTCACATTCGTAACGCATGAGTCTAGCCAGACCCAACCAACTTTTGAATAAATGAAACCAATTTTTTTTAACTAAATGTTGTATTATACACATTTTTAATTTAAATATAATATGAAATTCATTATATGAAATAATAAGCGTACATTAGGGCTATAACCAAATTTTTGGCATAGTACCACGGAGTGGCCAAGAATTTTTTAGTAATGAAAACACCTGTCTACCGTCGTTTTGCGAAAAAAAACCTCACGCAGGGAAGCAAATTTCTAAAACTTTCCAAGAAATTAAATTTTATTTTTTTCGACCTTTTTTATTATTAAAATTAAATAAAAAGTTTTTTCGATTGGCCTCGAGCTCGAAAAAACTTTTTACTTTCCAAGAAATTTTGAACCGCGATGAATTGTAAACCGTAGGAAAATTTTTAAATCTAAAGCAGTGGATAAATTCCAAAATAGCATTTAAGTGATACGTATAGGAATAAATACAAATATGAGGTGTATATTTTTTAAAATTTCTTCCGTGAGATAAAAATGGTTATTTTCAAACTTCAACCCGATCCCTGCGTGAAATTTTTTAACAACCCAAAAAAATTATCAGATTTTATATTTATAAGTTTTAATGTTCTACACGACTATACTATGCCGTTTTTGATATTCGCAAAAAATGTTGAAAAAGTTATAGCCCTAGCGTACATATGCATATTATTTTTGTTTATAATATGTATACAAATTAACATATTTTGACCTATCAAAATATTTATAAAAACTGAAAAATAAGATCGTTTTATTTCATAAAATTTATATAACATGTTCATTATATGCAATACTATTTTATTTGTAATAAAAAAAGAGAAATCAAATAAATGTACTAGCATTATAGATTTTCTTATCAACTGAAACATGTAATTTTAATTTTAGAATGTTGCTGACAATCTGAACACTTTGCAATCAAAAAGCTGCATACAAATATTGTATCACTAAAACTAACTTAAAATTTAGTGCAACGATTATAGTTGCACTCAAATAAGTGAAGAAAAAAAAAGTTGCAATAAAGTGATGATTGCTTTTTTTTAAATCAAACCATATTTTTTTTTTTTTTTTTTGAGTGCGAAATTCTTAACATCACTATCAGTCATGTTTAGTGAGGCTGCACATTTTCAATTCATCACTCAACATCAACAAAATGATTGCAATATGTTTGCACTATCACTAAGTGTGAGTTAAAACTGCAAAATGAGTACAATACCCCCATCTATGATGATTATAAATGTTTTATTTGGTGAGCAAATTCTCTTGTTTTATTATGTTCTAAGTCATAAGGTCCACTCCTCACATGTAAAAATTAGGTTCAAACGTGAGTAACTACCATGCGGGAAATTTGTGTCGATTGGTCCAACAGACTGGTCCTGAGATTTGTGAAAATAGAACAAGTACAACAAGAAAGGACTCATGACAAGTGAAAAAAGAACCAATCCCTTAACTTGTTTATGAAGAACAAAAAGTCAGAAAAAGTAATGAATTACAGTACAGTCTTCACCGGTGCAGTGACACATTTTTTGGTACTTTCTTTAATTTGGTTCTTGAATTTAATTCTAGGACTTGTTTTATTGAAATAGTACTACATTGTATTGAAATAATACTTCATTTTAGTAATTGACACTAAGCACGTTCATTGAGAATAGACCTGTGACTGGTCAAATGGTGTTAATTGACCCCCTCCAATGACAACCCCATGTAAAAGTGATAGGTCTTATTCATATAAAGTGTTAGAACTAGAACCGGTCTCTACCACCAAAGACCTATCACGGGACTACTTTGGTGTCAGTTCGCTTCCCTCTAGGGTAGTAACTGTGCTTATTGTTTTTTTTTTTTAAGTGAGGACTAGATGGAGCTACTAATTTGTGTGTTTAATAAAATTAAATAAATAATAGATAATTTAACAAAAAATAATTAAAAAAGCAAGAAAGAAAGTTAAAAATACGGCATCTTCTATACAAAATATATATAAGTCTGGCCAGACCACATGTGCTACGAATGTGATGTATGCCGTAAAATATTCGAATAAGTTGCCTTATATATCCTTTCAGGGTATATTTTCTCAGCTTTTTATAGTAAACTAAATCATAGAAGGGTACCTGAAATTTCAAGTCTCTACCTGAGTTTTAAATATACTAAAATAACATTTAAAATCGAAACAGGTCTGGCCAGACTCATGAGTAAGACGAAGGGTTAAAATATAAAAAGCCATAGCATTCATAAAGTGTTTAATGAACCCAAGCTTTAGGTATGAAGGTAGTAAAAAATATATTATCAGGCTGCACTACTGGAGGCTTTTTAATATTACGTTGCCATGGAATAAGAGATTACCTTTTTTCTCAGGCTTTTTTTTTAATTCCCTAAGCTAATCCCGAGAAGCTCTTCGCTTTTCTGCAGGAATGAAGCCAGAATATCTGGCGGAAATCGAACCAGCAACCCCGGTGCTGAGAGACTAGCGCACTACCAGCTAGCCTACCGGGGCACTGTAAAAAATGGGGTTTTCGACCTCTGCTGTCCCACTCATAAAGAAAATAAGACTTTTTTGTATACCCTAGTTGTAACCTAAAAATTAGGGTTTTTGTCAGTTTATATGAACTATGAGATTTGATTTTAATTGAAGAATATTAAAGCTTTCTCCCCTACCAATTTATATGGGTTCATTGCATATAATTCAAATATGTATTTGAACATACATACAGCATTTTCCTGAAACGTCTTAACTGACGCCAAAAAAAAAAAAAACTTCTGGCATAAATATACTTTAACTTACAAAACTACAAAAGTATCTAAAACTATAATTAAATATTGATTATATATATTTCTTTTTTGGCTTGCAAATTTATTTTTACTGTTATTAAATAAACAATAAGTCATGTATGTATGTATCAGAGCTATGAAAGATTGCAATCACATGATTTCTTCTTAACGATTGGTAATTTTCAAACTGCATTTTAAATCGGAAAATAGATTGTATGATTGCAATTTCAAATCCTGAAATCAATACTATGAAAAGATTGAATCAAATTTAAGGAATCAATACAAATTTTAATTGGCTGTAATCAAATTTAATACAAGGGGTTTGATTGTACTACTTTAATTTCAATTAGAATCAGTTATTGCAATCAAAATTCAATCAGATTCAAAATCTTCGTTTTCTTCAAATGAAACTTCTTTTTCTGGAAATAAAGCTGAACCTTATAATTTTGAATTGCCAACAATGCTGTATTTTTAAATCGCTATATTCCAATCGTATATAATTTGGTTGAACTTTCACTATAGTTGTGATTTCAGAGGAATTGATTGCAATCGCATTATTGCAATGAAATTTTTATGACATTCAATGATTTCTAAAAATAATGATTTTAAAATTATTGCAATCAGAATTTAAATTTTTACAAGATTTTACACTGAAATCAATTTAAATTTTCAATTTTAAATCAATTTAGTTGAAATCATTTTATTTCAATACCAATTGATTGCAGTTTTTACAGCGCTGGTATGCATATAAATAGGATTATTTTTTTTTTTTTTTGTTGTTCTTAAGTTTTTTTTTAACAAAAAAGTATAATTTATATAAAATTGCAAACTATATTTTAATTTAATTAGTTTTGTTCAAATTCTTGTTAAATCAATATTGTATAAAATCTCAAAAATATCTAAAACTAAAAATAGTTTTTTTTTTAATGCAAAAGCAATAACATATAGCAATAATACAATTAAAATAAAGAAAAAAAAAAAACAAATAAACAAAGTACATATATAAAGACATAATTGATCCTCAGAGTCTAAAAATAAATACTTACGAACAAAAAATTTAAAATAAAACCATTTTCATGCCTTTTTTATGGATATCTTTTAAGTTTTGTATCTAATAAATTTATAATTTCAACAATTTTTTGTGGATTTAAAAAAAAGAAATGCTATACATTTTTTTTTTGTTTTACTTGAAATTCGTAATTGTTCAAAATCCAAAAGTAATTCATTTTGACAAATGCATACACATGAGAAAATTTTGCATGACAAAATCACAGGGAACGACTAGAGAACATATATTCTCTAAAAAAAATATCAAAATTTGTTCTCAAAATTTCATACATGTGAAGTAACAACATTAAAATAAACACATTTCAATCATAGAGTAAGGTTTTTTTGACAGCTAAGATGGGTTTTTTCTCTCTCTTACTGTCTATTCTAGTCGTTTTCTATGGCTACAATCGGCAATGATGAATCTTATGTGTCCACTATCACCATTGGGACTGATAACATAAGGACATTAAAGTCGGACTAAAGTAAAAACACACAAATAAGAAAGCAATAAAAAAAATTCGGTTACGTGTGAAGTTTTTTTGCTCTCTTTTATTCTGGCCATAGGAAAACGACGAGTGCAAACACTCTTAAAAAAAAACATATCAAAATTCGGTAGAAAAAATACGTACTTCTTATGGCCAATTTATGTTTAAAATCGTTTTAAATACAAAATTCTCTTCTTCACTAAATACTTAAATCAAACTTAATTCACCGATGTGGTACACTTAATTTCAACTTAAGTTTCTATTGTAATATTTTAGCAAGGTGGCCTCAATATCACGACAATACAACAACAAGAGGCAAAGCAATAACAATCAGCTGTCTTTTGAGACCACCTTGTAAATAATTATACTTTTTTATGATATTTTTTTTGTATTTAGTAGTGCTACCACACTTTTATCTTATTTAAATAAGACTTTTAAAACAAAACTCAAAAAATCAATCTGTATTAAAATACGCTTTAAGTTTTTATGAAAATTAACTTAATTTAGATTTAATTACTATCCTGAAAATTGGGCATTACTGATACAATCATAACTTAATTTTTCTCTTCCTCTCTGTTCTAGTCATTCTTCTATAGCTAGTAAAAACTTCGTCTACAAAATAATGTGTTGAGTAATCACTGAAAGAACTAATGAGTTTTATAAAGGATGTCCCAAAATTATCACATTCTCATTTAACTAAATTGTACTTGAAAAGTAAGCTCTTATTTTTATACCTTCATACATCTGAAAAGTAATTAGTTATAAAAAGCCCACAAAATAAGTGATAACACATTGCCTTCCAAAAAGGTAAAATGTTACTTGTAACAATTAAACTATAACGCATTTGAAGGTTAACTAGGTACCAAAGCGCTTTTAATGCGCCCCATACACGGCTCAATTCAGTTGTCAACTGAGTCTTTTAACTCAGTTGTCAACTTCATCAACTGAATTGAAAGATTTTAAATTTATTTTAAAATTTAATGAAATAAAAGACAATTTTTAAAATACTTAACTACAAAAATTAATTTTGACAGCTGATCGAGAGACTTGAGCAGACACAGTACAATCGAATTGAAAGATTTAGTAGTCAGCTTGAAAAAATCAAAAACTTTTGATTTTTCTTCAACCAACTCGACAACCGTCAAACTAATCAATTGACAAAGCCATACACGCTTTGATTTGGACAACAACCGACTCAGTTGACAATTGAATTGAATCGTGTATGGGCTGCTTAAGAAGCAAAATAGTAAACACAAAGTCAAATAAATACACATATTTTATTATACAAATTTAAAAAATATTTCTTTGTTTGGCATCAATTTTGTAAATCACAACATTGTAAGTGATTATTTTTTTGATTTTGATGATGGCTTATATAATACGTTATGAGATGTAGTTATGTTTGTGGTGATATGGGTGTTTTATATACTTTACAAGTTACAATAATTTTACTTGAGAATATTTAATTTATATATAAAATAAGTTTTGTCAAATAAATTATATAAAACACCCATGTCACCACAATGTTATAGCTGCAATGAAATGTAAAAAGTAGCGAGGATGACTATTAAATAACAAGTGAAAGAAACTATTCATTTTGAAAAAGTAGCGAAGTCTTTTGTGATAAGTATATTCGAATATTTGCTTCCAAGTGCTCGTTTTTAGATTTTTTGCATTGGTTACGGTCTTTACATATCCCCATTAAATAATCTATTGGCGTCAATTGTAAAAAGTAAATTGATTAGAACACGCGAGTCATGTATGCACTCTTCGATACTCAACTCAACCCCACCAACATTAATGATAATCAGGGCAAGTTTAAAATGGCACGAAAAATTGTTAAAAAATGCTGGAAAAATGGCAAAAATAAACATTTTGTTATTTAAGAAACATAGATTTTATTAAGTTTTGATTGTATAGTATGTTGCTTCAAATTGTCAAAAATAAATTATCTCCTGTTTTCGCATAAAACAGCTCAATAAATGGAAAACACTCTTTCAACATCGCAAGATTTAAATGGAGTATATCTGAACGCTAATAGTTTAGATGGAGAAAGGCTGTCAATCCACTTTCCGTCATTCAACAGTCTCACTTACAATTAAAAAAAAAAAAAACAAAATTCATAGAAAATCGATAAAAAAACAGTTTTTTAAAAGTGAAATTCCAAGCCATATAGAGGGTTTTGCAGGAGTATTGAATAATTGACCAGAAATTGCGCGTAACTTACGAAGTTTTGTACGATATTGATGATGTCTTACGGAGGCATTTTAAGAACAAATAAAACAGAGGCTTTTACAGGATTTTTATTTATTTTAACTTAGCAGTAATTGCAACTAGCCTACTCGCATATACTATTTCTTATTTTAATTAATCTTGTAATCCGGCATTACGATCAAAAACTTTTTCAAACTTTTCAACAAAATCTTTAATATTTTTCTTTGTACTGTCAATTTAACTTAGCTTTCATTAATAGAAAGCCCTTTTGCTTGTCATTTCAAGAGACTTTTACGTACCTACACTTAGTCACTTTTTACGACCGATTTCTTCAACATTCATTTAGCATTTCGAAAAGATTCTGCTTCATATTCGCTAAGCTTTTTTAAAAACTTTCTTCTGGGTTATTTTTTTGCAAACTGGACCAAAAATGGCTTTTTAACGCAATAATTGAAGAAATCGCAAAAATGGCATATGCCATAAAAAAATCTTTCAAAAAACGTTCATGTGGTTTATAAGTTAAGAAGTATTCTGATAACACATTACTCAATTAATTCGTTTTATCGTTAATAAAGCAATAACTTCTGGTGGAAATGTTTTTTGAATACAAATTCATTTTGAAGACAGGTATCATTTTTTGTATTAAATTGGTCAATTGATCTTGAAGATTTCTGCATTTCACATCCAGTCTCACGCAGTACACCCGATTTTTTTTAATAAGATATTTCTTATATTCGTTATAAATATTTGCTTCTCCGATTTTTTCCAAAATTAGCTAAAAACACGTTCGGTTTTTTCTTGTTTTTTACTTCTACTCTGCCAAACTCTAAGTAAATCACAATTTTTAAAGCAAAAGTTTCCTGAAACAAAAATTAATATCTTAAAAATAAGCAAAAACTAGCAGAAAATTACTAATGATTTGTAAGCACTAAATATCACTGAAATTTTTAAGTTTTATAATATATTTTTTTTTATTAAAAGCTAAAATCTCTGATTTTGAGGTTATGAAAGTTTTGTATGTTGTTTCTCATTTCCATAATCTTTATTGAATATTTCACTATTTAAAATTTAAATACACACTTACTATCGTCATTAATATCCATAACTTATATATTTTAAAAGTTTTATTTTCGTGCGACTTGAATAAAACCGAAAACTACACCACGTGTTTCACTTTATCACTGAACTTAAAGCATTGAACTTCCTTCCTTACTTCATAGAATAACGGTTAATTGAAGTTTGCAAAAACAAATTATTTTATTTGTCTATCTGAAGTGTTTGCTACAATATTCCAACAAAAAAAATCTGACAAAAAGTTTTGAGTTTTGGCCATAAAAATGGGTCTTAGAGACCATTGTGCAATGACTCCACCGGCTCAGGAAGCTCTACATACAATGAGTTTTTCACATGTAACCATAATTATTTATAGTATTTTATAAATATTTATAGTGTATCGTTCTTATAGCTCTTATGAACGTTTACGAGCACCGTAATATCATTAAAACTAGTCCATCTTATTGAATAGATCGCGTATTAAACGGACTGATAGTCCGTTATAGTTAAAAATAGGTCCAACATAAACAACACTGTTGAAAAGTAATAATATTGTCATGCAACACATTACTTTTATATTATTAGAAATTTTTATAATATATAGCCGAAAACACTATTCTTAAGGCCCAACCATAATGTGCTTAAGTTGGCTTAGGTAAATGTTAAACTTAAGGAAACTTTTTGCTAAGTTTAATGAAATTGTCATTTGCTTAAGCAAGGTGATTCCGTACGGAATCAAATGATTTTTTATTTTGTTTTTTTGAAATACATTCGAGACACATTTTGTCAATTTTTGACAGTAGGTTTAAAGCCTTATGACACTACATTTTTAATGCATTGTTCAAGTTTTGGTGAACAGTACAAATATAATGTAATAGAAAAATTTACCAAGTGCAAAGAGTTAAGCTGTATTAAGATAAATGGCAAACTGTCAAAAATTTTCTTAAGTTATCGATAAAAAATTAAGTTATGTCGAAAAAAATGTAAAATTGTTGAACTTAAAATTGACATTTCAAGCTTGAAATATTTAAAGTGTTGCTGAATCAGCGGTTTATTGACAAATTCAGCGATTTACCGCTTTTTGTTTATTTTGTTTTTATGTTTCTCATAAACAAAAAGTTGACTACATTTCATAAAATAAACAAAATCATAATTAAAGAAAAAAGTTTGTTTATATTTCCTATAGTTTGCTCTTTCTCACATTTACTGTTTCTTTCTATCAATTCTAAATCAATTCAATGAATAAAAAATGTAGTGTCATAATGGCTTTAGCAAGGCTATGCATATCACGGTTGGGCCTTTACTTGTTGTATAGGAATTCTACAAAGCGAACTTTATATAAAACTATAAAAAAAAATTAATTTTTTATTCCGGAATCATTTTATACAGTAGTTAAAGATAAATTAGTTACAAAATTTTTTTTAAGGATTTTTGTAAAAGATGTGCCGACTTTTACAAAATATAGAGCCAGGAATTTAATGTTATGTTATATGGTTGTCGTTGGCAATAATATGGTTAAATTAAACATTTTATGTTTAGAATTTTCTTGTAAAATACATTTGTTAGAGGCGACCATATGTTTTTTCTCTGGGTGTAAATATTTATTTTTCCAGTAACGCTACAAAGTTTAGTTTTTTCTTTCCTGCCGGATTTATTACTAGCTTTATTTTAGGTATGTTTTTATAGTTGACCTTGTTCAAATAGATTAATTATTAGTTTTTTTTTGTTTGGCTGCAGGTCTAAGTAAATTCAGTGAAGAGAACTTAAAACGACAACATCGGACAACACTGCATTAAATATTAAATCATAACTATTTCCCTGAGGATGACCAACAAAGTTGGTCGAAATATTGGAACAAATAAATAATAAAAATTAAAACAAAACAAGAGTTTTTATTTTTATTCTATTTTATGAAACAGACCTCAAGCCGAAAAATATAAACATAACACATTTAACAAGTGAAAAGGTCTACATACACACATAACAAAACACATAAGCAAATAAATATTAAAAACTCGTGATTTTTGTTTTTATATTTTTATTTTTAATTCCCAATATTTCAGTTAGCGTCGCTAACCATCTTCAGGGGTCTAAATATTTAAAAACATAAAATAATTATTATTAATATTACACAAAAAACAAAACATAATTTAACAAAGATAATTACATGTAAACAATTAAAAAAATAATAACAAAACTTCACAAAAGCACTTGTTTATCTTGCTATAAAATTTTCTTAACTAAATCTTGTTTTTTGATCGTCTGTTTTTGTTTATTATTTGTCTGTTTATATTAGCACAATTTTCTGTATCTTGTCGGTAATTGAGACGAAGTTCTGGGTCAGTATCAATAATATGTAGCATCTCTAGCATAAACCTCCTTGAATAATTTCTCTCTTCTTGTAATATTTGTACTCCTTCGAAATGTGGTTTATGATTTGTCAGCGTACAGTGGGCTGCTAGCGCAGGTTTTTTGCTCGATAGGCTTGTCACCACTTTTTTTGGTCTGATTTCTGCGAAGATATTCTTGTCTTATGTTTTTGTCTTCCCAACGTATACTTTATTGCATATATTGGGCCCGTCACCACCACACGGAATTTTATACACCACATTTGACTTTTCTGCCTTTTTAATTTAATTTAACAACGGATTCACAGTGTTGTCCGTTCTAAATGCTAGTTCAAAATGTTCTTCATCATAAATATCAGAGTTTTTCCATCTTTTAAAAAGTCCAGAAATATATGATACGCTTTTATATCTTTTTGGTTCTCTTTTCTCCTGCTGCCTGTTGTTTCTTGTATGTTCTATAAGATTTTAGTTCATAGCAGATATTTGAACGAAGCGTACGTGCTGGTGTATTCAGTAACATTCGATTTGTAATTCAGACAAGGGTCGGTAGCCGCATGTCAAGATTTTTATTTTGAGGCTTAAAAATTAGTCAAGCAGTGATTTCTACATATATTGTATATGAAGTGTTTTTATTTTTAATATTGCAAACTTAATTTTAGTTTTTTAAGGAAAAAAGGTTTTAGTATTGTTTTTGTAGTATTTAAAAAACCATCGATTTTGATGGCTGTTTTGTAAAAGTTTAAACCCCAATTAAATTAATGAAAATAAATTTAATGCGTACTTAAATTTTTTTTATTATATTTTCAAGTTAAAAAAAAAGTTTTATCCTCGTTTTAATGAGCTAAATTCCCAATTTGTACACTCTCAAATTGCTGTTAATGGGATAAGCTAGTTCCTATGCGTATTTCACTGCTTGCTTTTTAAAGACATTAGAAATTCTTAATATATGATACAATTAAAACTGTAAAGGGAATGAGAATTACAAACACTCAAGTATTACTTGCAAGGATTTCAAAGTTAAAACAAAACAACAACAATAAACAGTGAGTTTATCTTTTCTTACATTCCCGACTACAATTAATTGGTTTTTCCCAACTCAAAATGTTGTTGTAAGTAAGTTTTGTTTTAAAAAACTATGAAAGAGGGGTTTCGGGCTGTGAAACCGCTCGCGGGTATACGTGTTACGAAAATTATCGCGGGTATAAACAAACGTATGCAGTCATAATATTTACTGCACGAGGAAAATTTTGTAATTTTGCATGAAACCATACATCATTAATATTATAATAAGTTTGTAATCTTAAAATTTATTCAACAAAGTAGCAATCGAAATTAAAATTCAGAAATCTGACAAAAACCATTTAAATGACATTTATTAAACCCAAGCAAACAGCAACATTTGATTTAAAGGCGATTTAAAAATTAGCAAACAACAACTTGGCTTTTAATTTTCATCTAATTAGGGTCTTCAAAAAGAGCCAAACAAAACAAAAAAAAAAAGGAAAAAAACAATTTAAAATTAAATGATTTAATAATAGAAAAGTTGTTAACAAAATGTGTGCACAGATAGATGTGAGATATATTTTATGTTATTTATTTAATTTGGTTAAATAATAATGGTCATAAATTCCTAATGAATTGGACATATTTCATTAGAAAATAACTTCGTCATAGCACATTTTCAAAATTATCTGTTTCTATAAGAAAGTTTGTTTATATTTGTATGTGAGTGCTGTCTTGATAACTAAGTATGTGTGTGTTTGTACAAAAATTAAGGTGCCATAAAAGAAAACCTTATGACATTTTCAATATTTTCACAACATAAATTAGTTGATGTTGCTATAAATTATTGTTATAAATAACTAAAGTTGTATCAAATAGTAGCTGTCTTATGGTTGTACAATGAATAGTTAGTGGTCGTGGTTTTATTTTATACTACTCCTTAGAGTAAGAAGCAAAAAACATTTTAAAAGAAAGAACAAAAGTAAAAAGTTGTATAATACCCATGACTATACACTAGGGCTATAACTTTTTCACACTTTTTGCGAATATCAAAAACGGCATAGTCTAGTCGTATAGAACATTAAAAGTTATAAATAAAAATATGAAAATTTTTTCGGATTGTTAAAAAAGTTCACGCAGGGATCGGGTTGAAGTTTGAAGACAACCATTTTTATCTCACGGAAATTTTAATAATAATTGTATATATTCCTTATACGTATCACTTAAATGCTATTTTGGAAAATTTCCAACGGTTTACAATTCATGCCGGTTCAAAATTTCTTGGAAGGTTTTAGAAATTTGCTTCCCTGCGTGAGGTTTTTTTTCGCAAAACGACAGGAAACAGGTGTTTTCATTACTAAAACATTCTTGGCCACTTCGTGGTACTATGCCAAAAATTTGGTTATCGCCCTACTATACACATTTTAGGCTATTACTCATTACTTTATCAACTTTACTATCATCAGCATAATCATCTGCCGCTCGCAAAATACCATGTTGAAAAAGCGGTCAGTATTTCTCAACAGCCATAACGCCAAAAAATTTATATTTAAGAAGGTAGGTATTATTAGTTTGAGGAAGTGTTTTAACGTTACTATGGAAATGGAGTGTTTTATTTCATATGAAAATAAGTTTGATTAAGTGATTAGCTTAAGCGACATCATTTTCATTTTTTGTTTTATTTTACATAAATAAATTTATTATCAACCAGTGTACGAAAATGAACAGAACATTGTTTAGCGTTCGGCTCACACACCCAGGAACGATATAAATTTTTTAGTGTTTGTGTATTTATTTTCAAGAAATAGCCGAATATTATATAAAACACACGTTAAAAAACAGAATAATTGTAGTGATACTGTAGGCAACCATTATATTTTAATGTTTTATAATGTTTATTTTTTTTACATTGATAAAGAAATGAACAAACAAAAAATTTTAGCAACTATCGCAACACGAACAGCTTGTGTGTGTATTGTGTATATGTTTTATTTGTGTAGAATTATTTTGCACTACGCACAAAATAAACGAACGAACATTAATGAGATGAACCGAGCACAACAAAGTTTTTTAAAAAAACCAAACGGAATTAAATATTCATATCTTCTTGTTGAGTTGAGTACTATTTTTGTGTTCGAAAGATGACAAACAAAGAAACTATATTTTTTTAATGATTGACACTATAAGAGTATGTGTTTTTCACGAATCTTGCGAACCGAACACTAACGAGCGATATTTAGTGTTTACTTTCGACCACTGTTATTAACCCTTGCATCATCTTCTAAAATGTCATGGTCAAACCGTTACGATTTTAAGGAAAAACCAATTTTAGCTTAACCGCCAACCTTCATCAAAACCGTTACGATTTTAAAGCAAAATCAATTTAAGCTTAACCGCCAACCTTCATCAAAACCGTTACGATTTTAAAGCAAACCCAATTTTAGCTTCACCGCGAATTTTCATCAAAATTTTTATGAAATATAAAAATAACATTTTCCTGTTAAGTTGTGTTTTTGTTGCTTAAAGGATCAGTTAGTCTTTACTTTCTGTTCGGTTACGAATCAGCTGATTTATTTTTGTTATTAAAAAACCTGCGAAACTGATTTGTTTCTCTGTTCTGTTGCGGTTCAGTTTGTTAAAATCAAAAACTTGTTAAGTAATTGTAAGTGACAGCAAAATAAATAATAAAAAATACATATTTATATTGAAATAAACCATTTTTTGATTTGAAGAATTCATAAAATTTTATTTCTTCAAATTTATGTGCATTAAAGTTATTGAAATAAAACAATGGAAGGTGCAAAACTGATAAATTTGTCATAAATAGCTGATCAGTTGCAACAGAAAAAGTAACTATTACAATTTCGTAACATAACGGCACGGAACAGAACAGAAACAGAAGTAAAGACTAACTGAGCCTTCAGCATTTTTTGCGATAGGGGCTCGATATTACTAATTTATTTATTTATTTTTTTTTTTTTTTAAGTGAGCTTTATTTGGGGTCTAAGGTTTGAAAATAACCCATCATTACAAAATTTTATAGTGGTTTTATATAAATTAATGACAACAATATTCTACTGCAATTTTATTATTTGTTTTTTATTAATGCGTCATAAAGTACTTCAAGAAATGGGCTTTATATGGGACCTATCGTAAATTACAGACAGATCATTGGAAAAGACAGTAGTACAATTTATAGTCAAATAGGTCGAGTTTTTATCAAATTTATTGACAATTGGATTTCGCTACCGATTTTATGGAAATAATTTGTTACATACATACAGGAAATCAAGTTTTTTGTAGCGTAAGGGAATGCTAAAGCGGTCGGTTTTTTACATTTGACTTGTCAAATTTCCCACTGCAAAATACGTAGATGTCGTATGTAACCTTTATAACATTGCTGCAAGTAGAGCGTGCTCTATTTTTTTCTCGCAAGCCATTTGACATCAGCGGTTTTAAATATAAAAAAAATATCTTGTTAGCAATCTATGCCGAGAGCAAACAGGCAGCGACGGCCCACTGCACTAGTCTCTATCTATTACATCGAAATACAAAATAAATATTTTTAATCGTTTCACTACATATTTAAAAATCAATGAATTTTTGAATTTGAACTTCGTTTGTATTTTGTTATTTCGGTTTCACGTGTTAGAGTCCAGCAAAAGTCTCCCACCATGCTTTTGTCTCAAAATCCTTGATAAATTCTTTAAATTTTTATTAAATTTTGGTGATCACGCTCCCCTTGTTTGCAGTAAGCACCTAGTTTTTTTTTTGGAAAAAATCTCAATGCGAATGAAGACTATGCAAAACATTGTCGGTGAACACGGTTTGTCCAAGTTTCTGACTGCAAAACCAAAAATATGCATATTTTAATGATTCTGATATTGCATATCTCTTTTCTCCAACCAAATAATCACCACACACAAAGCAAAAACAGCTTGAATCAGTAACACACGATCTCCCTGACGTGCTTAAACGCTACTTTTATGAAGATTTAGAATGAATGTGGGCTTCTGTCAAATAAATAATTGTGAAATTGTAGTGTCAGTATTGACTGTTTTACAGTATTGCCAGCATGGGATAAAAAATTAACAAGACGTGATAGCCCAATTTTTATGCCCGATTTAAATTCAGCGCACCCAGATTATTTAAAAACTACGCTACGTTTCTGCAGTCAATTTTGTTTTCTAAATTTGTAGACCAGTGTTATTGACGGAATTGTCAGCCTCCTGAAGTTGATATTTTACAATACCGATATATACATATGTGTATGTGTGACCTTTTAACAGCAATTATGTGCTATAAAATGTGGTGGCAGCCCACCATTTCGTAACCGAAAACGACTTTGGTGTCTGCATCTACTATTTAACTAGATCTATATTAAACTGCCAGGATACATAAAAGAATGATAAATGACGGGTATCAGTAGTTAATTTTGTGTAAACAAAATAGAAATATAAACTCTTATGGCAGGTTGGGCCACTTTCATGTTTTTTCACTTAGCTGATTGTACTGGGGCTTAAGCTCGTACTTATTTGGAAGCTCTCACTTATTTGGAAAACTATAAACAATTGGCCATCAAAATTATTCTGTTCTATTAAATCGTTTAAAAGGGAACGTGTCTTAAACATACGTACGGACGGATGGACAGACATGACTTAATCGTTTTTTAATTACTTAAGGTCCTACAATTAACATATACATACGGAATGGAAAACCTCATTACATTAAGGTATAAAATTGCATGGTTTTTGTAATAATTGAAAAACTAAAAGGAACTAAAGAATAATTTTAAATTGTACAGCATTTAACCCACAACTTAGTTAGCGTCTTCCTTTCTTTTGTGGATATATTTATATGCCGAGGCTTATGTTTCCAGGTTTTAACAAAGATGTAACAAAATTGTTCATCTTATAGCCAATCATTCACTTAATTCCCCGTGTTTCCTCTTTAAGGTACTTTTTTGCTCCCATAATATCTCTCGCAATAAGCAAAAATGCTTAAGGTTATTTTTTTAGTTTTGTAGGAAAGTTGTTTTATAATTCAAAGGGTTTTGGTATTGTTGCAAGTAAATTTGCTATAACTTATTAAAAGAATAGTACAACATAATTAAACTTTGTCCATGGGTATATTTAAGAATGCAGATTTTAAAGGTGCCATTAAGTCAAATTTTGCTTAATTCGACATAAGCACTTTTTCTTCTCTACCACAGATATAATACGTACATGAACAAGGTTCGATTTATACCCCTTTCCCACTTGAATTTCGAAAAAGTACCAAATTTATATTTGTATTATATGCAAAATAATAATTTTTTTCTTTGTTTATTAGTTCAAAAGATAAGATAATGGTGTGGCACAAGAGCTTCAAAATACAGGTTTTACCCGTCCGCTTATTTTTTTAATGAAAAAGGATGAGTATAAAGTTTTGTGTGTATCTGTTTTAGTTTAGGTCATCGCATTTACACAGCTGAGCGTTTTTACTCCCTAAGCTTTCGAATTTTCAAAAATCCCGTCGTTGTGGATGGATTTGGAGAAAGACCAACCTTCGATCCAAATTTCAACTTTGTAGCAACAGGCATTTAGGCGATGGTGAATCAGTTCATCAGTAACGTCACAATTTTATATGTAAAGATGTGTGCCGACTTCTTACTTCCCAGCGGGAAAACTCAGAAGACCTTCTTACTTCAGGCCTTTTTAAAGGCCTGCTTAAAAGATTTTTTGATTCAATTACAATTCTTATCTAACTGCTAAAGAAGGCCTCATAGAAGGCCTCGGCTCTTTCGTATAAAAGATAAGATACACCTTCCACACTCACTTCTATGAGAAGGGAGTAACATTTTTTGTATTGTTTTTCTGCACAAGCAAAAGCAAAATCAATTTTTTTTTGGTCCCGTTACCCTTCTTATGTACCTGCTGAAGAAGCGAGAGCGGA
This sequence comes from Pollenia griseotomentosa, assembly GCA_963931875.1. Taxonomy (NCBI): domain Eukaryota; kingdom Metazoa; phylum Arthropoda; class Insecta; order Diptera; family Polleniidae; genus Pollenia; species Pollenia griseotomentosa. The sequence continues at coordinate 50,442,664 of OZ007560.1, read as the reverse complement.
AGGCCTTCTCCGCAATGACAACGTGTGTAAAAAAGATATGAGTATAGAATGGAGCAAGAAGGCCTTGTACATCCAAAAGAAGGGGTACAGAGGCCTTCAAGAAGGCCTTCTTACTCCTTCTTTTTCCCGCTGGGTTGTGTCGAGTAATTGACGAAATTAACACGATTGTAGTAAGAACTTCTCTTAGATCGCTTTTACCATAAATCCATTTACTCCAAAGTATTACCTTGTAAACTGTGTTACTAACGACTTTTATATTCTCTTCGTACGGTATAATAAACTGATTTTCTTCTCTAAATTTCTACAATCCGACGTTACTAAATAAATATTTCACTATGTAACCTTTAAAAAAATCTAAGTTTTTAACAATTCATCGTTTAACATAATGATGTACTGTTAAAAACATTAAGATTAAAACTCTTTTTTCACTGCATTATCTATCTCAATATATAAAGGCTATAAAAAGTTAAAATTTTTAGTAGTTAAAGCTCTTTATTTTCGTTGTAACCCTAAGAAAAATTCCACTAACATTTAATTTCTTTGGCTTTGTGGTTGGGCGATTTTTATACAACAATTTGCCATCACTCAAAAAAAAAAAAAGAAAAAAAAAACAAAAACAGTTCAAAGCCATTAATAAACAAATTTTTTTATTTAGTGGTTGGAAATTTGGTTTACGTTTTGAATATAAAATTCATTGTAATTTATTCTTGGGTCTCTAACAAAAGTAGCAATTCTAAGCAATTTAATGTTTGCGGAATCATGATTTGCACCAATGACTAAATGAAATTGATGTTCTTGGCTTGTTCTATGTAACAGTTACCAAATGAGGGGTCAAACAGTTTTATGTTAACCATTAGTTGGAGTATTTTAAAATCTTTTTTTTCGTTTCGATATAGTAAATTATAAATATCGTGTTGTGTTTAAGATATTGCCCATAATTTTCATTGAATGACGACTAATTGGAAACTGTATACACAATATTTGATGTTATTAAAAGAAATCTAAAGTTTAGTGATGTGAGAAATTGAAAAAAATATTATTAATTTTGTAAAAATTTACATTAACAAACCAAAGTGAAAAGTTTGAAAAATTGGAAGTAATTCCATTATGAAAAAGATTATTATCGTTACAAGGAAACATTATTTTACTGAACGGTTGGAAAAAAACACGTTTAGCGTTTGTTTCTATATACAGACACTTTTAATTTTAAAAGAGAAGCCAATGGGACTTTTTAGTTAAAGACTGCTTTTGGCGAAGATCTATGCTGTAATTAAAACCCAACTCTCTGCGACAAATTTTCGTCTACTGAAAACCCTTCTCTTTCATTCTTTCTTGCAGCGGTTGCTATCTAATTAATCTGCATAAAAAATGACAACTGTTTACAAAAACTCGATTAAGGGAGCTTCATAGCAAAACGATATAATTCAACTCTTCAAGTTATGTTCTGATACCCTTCACCAAGAGGAGTGGAGAAAAGGGTAAGTTTGTCACTTTAAATGTAACACCTAAAAATATTCATCCAAAATCCCATAAAGTATATATCGCACTTGATCATAAAGTGGATGTTAACTCGAATTTTTTTTCACTTTTTGGAAAATCAAAGCATAATATTCACATCTACCCCCTTAAAATTTCGTGCTATTTTAATATGCCTTTAATGTTAAATTAAAAATTATTTTACTTCTACTGACAATTTTTAAATTTTGAGTGAATACTCCCTTTATGATCCAGACGATTAAGCCATGTCCGTCTATCTGACAGTCTGTGCAGAAAACTCAACAAAAAGAGAGGTATGAATCCAAATATGGTCCAGCCTTCCTTAAAATTCAATTTCGTATTTATTCTAACGATATATTGTTATTTCACTGTCGACTTAGGTGGACGCTTTATCACAAAAACGTGACAAGATGACAAAAGTGTTCGTAGTTCGGCACATAATGCAAAATAAGTCCTCTTTAAATTCGCCTCCGAAAATCTCTTTAATATGCTTTAACAAAATATTGATAAGGTACAAAAATTTTATTCAATTAATTCAAACTTATTAGTTTAGTGATGATCCGCCCGTAATTTAACATAAGCTGCGTTTAAAAACATCAAAATACATTGCAGTCAAAACTGTATCATAAGGTTTGACGATGCGCAGTATGCTTATTGTGTACGCTTCGATAACTTTGTACTTTGTCAGCTAGCATTTTCAATTGTGTAAAAGACTTGTAAATATATCTCACGACGAGCGCATGTAATGGGTGATTTTTTAAGCGTAGTTTTTTTTTATCTAATAAAACACTTCAATTTGCATCATATATTCAAAATTTTTATTGGAATCGATAAATTGGTCTTTGCCATTTACTTTTTAAAAATAACTTCATGTAAATGTTGCCCGTGAATCCTGTTCAAATGGTCCATTCGTTTATTAAGCGTAAAAGATTTATCGCACGGGAGAAACTGTTATACGAGCTGATTCCTCCACAATACAGCGAAAGACGCTAATATTAATCGTAGAGGGAGCTTTTTAAAATTTATAAATTACAGTAAATTTCGAACCACCAGTACCACTAGTTAAAGATTGATGTTCGACTGTTCGCCTGCAGGCACCGTAGTGGTGCAGAGGTTAGAACGTCAAAGAATTCTGATGAAGGAAACATGTAAATTCACCCCGAGTTCGATCCCCAGCTCAGCTAAGAAAATTATCAATTAATTTTAATAAATGTCATGTTGTAAAATTCTTTCCTTCAGAAAAAATAATTTTAAATGAAAATTAAACTTGATGAACTTAAGCCTAACTAAAAATATCAAAGATTAAAAATTAACAGTTCAACTAACAATCACAATTGTTCTAAAAACAAAAATATAAAAAATTCAGTCCGTAATTGGAATGTTAATTGACTTCTGGGGCCAGATTCTGGCAGTCGTGATCGAGTTCTTTCTCGATTCGAAAGCAATTTAATCACCCCTATTATGAAAGTCAACGTCGACACAAGACGACGGAACGTGAACAGTAATGGTATTTTCTGAGACGTTATTGACAATAATCGATAACTATTGACAGTCAATTGATATTTTCTAAGGCGCTTTTAAGTCGACGTCGAGTAGAATTGTCCCTGTTTTAGTCGACAGGAAATTTTGCGACGACTCAAATGAAAGTTAAAGACAATTTAAATGAAATGTAAACATATTTATTAAATACGTTTAAAATAAAATATGCAAATTTAAAAGAAGTTATGGCACAAATTTTATTAGTAAATTTAACGCGAAAATTGCGAAAATTCGGAAAAGTTTGCTAAAATAGCGAAAACTCGCCAAAATTTTTAATATAAGAAGATTGATTCAAAGAGCCAAAATTGCGAAATTTCGGAAAAGTTTGCAAAAATAGCGAAAATTTGCGAACATTTTCAATATATAAAAAAAGCCTTAAAATTGATTAAAAGTCCCTAAAACTATAAGGAATGGTTAAAATTCGGTAAAAATTGCAAAATTAGCGGAAATTTGCAAAAATTTGCTAACAGCGGCATAAAAGAAGTCTTATATTTATTAATAAACGTTAAAGCTTTAAAGAATCTGAAAACTTACAGTAAAAATATCTTTTATCGAAAACATGGCAAAAATTCGCGAAAAAATTGAAAACAAACTCTATCTACACTTTATTTGAAATAGCTAAGTCGGTTAAAAAAAATATGTCGGAAAATAGCATAAATAGCGTTAAAAAATGAGCTACATATAACAAAAATAATAAAAAAATAATTAGAGATGGAATTTTATTTCATTCAAATTTTCGATAACTAGTCGACGTCGACACAACATTCTTATAAAATACCAATTTAACGTCGAAGTGATGTAGTCGTCGACTTGATGTGACAACAATTTAAAATCAATGTCGACGTCGATGACGACTTTTATAATAGGGGTGAATATCTAATTATTTCAGTCAATACTGAACGAATCGGAATTATTTTTTCGTTATTGTAAAGCATTCATTTGAGTTTCACAATACCGAAAAAATAATTTCGATTCGTTCAGTATCGACTGAAATAAAATTGCTTTCGAATCGAGAAAGTACTCGATCACGAATGCCAGAATTAGGCCCCTGATGTTATTTAAATTTAATATTTCTTTCCCTTTTTTTAATTGCACAATTAAATCGGCATCAACAAGCTCTTCTGACATTTTTAAATTATTCAAAGTTTTTTGAATAGAATTCTGAAGCATCTAGCCAGGCCACCATCTTGTTACTACTGGCTACGATGGAAGAGGAATCAAGGGTTACATTTCATTAAAAATTGCAATATTATGTAATTGGCTTCTAATTTGTAATTTGTAACAGTTTTAGATAAAATATTTTAAACCCATTGGGAATCCTTAATAATGTAAGGTGCTGCGCCGGTTAAAAAAAGAAAGATCTTTTGTCGAAATCTCGTATTTAAAGCAAAGCTCTTAAAGAATTTATTTATTGATTTAAAAATTGTTTGGGAGTTTTTTTTTGTATTTAAAAAATTTTTTAAGAACTTTCTTTATAAAATTGGATTTAAACAAAATCACTCAAAAATCTCAAAAAAAAAAATATGCATTTAAAACTAAAACAATATGCAAAAATAAATTGATGCCATTTTAATGCAAATTTTTTGATTCGGAAAGATATTTGGTCAACATCGTTCTTAAGCTAAGATCCCACTATCGGCGCAATGTACCAATTTTTGTCGTATTTCATGTGCCGATAGTGTGAACGGTCAAAATTTTTTAATATGCGACAATCTGTGCCGAAATTGTGCTGACTGTGGACAATTAAAATTAACCTTGATGCGCCGATAATGTGAACACTCTTTTAGACTATCGACAAAAAACAGGCATGTGCATGGAAAAATCTAATTTTCTAAGGCATGACGACATTGCAGCAAATGAGCGATATATGAGTATAATATTAAAATATAATCATTATAATTTTTGTTTATTGGAAGTTTATATTTATATACAAACATTCATATACATACATAAATACATATTTTTACAAGAATTAAATGTATAAGCCAGCTACGAAATAAATGTATTTTTGCTATTTTTTAAAGAAAAACTGCAATAAAAGGCGTGGCTGTAAGTTTTCGTGCGTATTCCTCTTTTTTAACCAAATTATAAACCGTTTTTCGACATAATCCGTATTATTTTGCATAATCCGTACTATTTAGTGCCGGTATACCCATTTTGAATTTCGTCACAATCTTAATGCGCTTTTTGATAGTAATTTCCATTATTTCCATTTTGTAAATAATTTTGAAAGCTGAAGCATAAATTTCTTTCCTGGTTCCTGGCAAATTTGTTTTAAACATTTTTTAACTTTTCACTTTAAGAATTTACCCTTTTTCCAAACTTTCTTGATAAAGTAGCAAAATTATGTTTTTTTCGTAGCTGTTTATACATTTTTAATTTGTGTAAATATTTATGACTACGACTGTTTGTATGAAAATATAAACTTTCAACAATCAAAAATAATGATAAGTTTTTTTTTATATACAAAGTCCCATTTTTACGAGCCCTCAAGTATAAGATCTTTTTACTATTAAACGTTTTTTTTTTTTTTTTTTGTTATTTTGCTAATTTAACATTAAGAAAGAAAACAGAAATCCTTCTTAAATATAGGCAAGGTTAAAAAAGAGGTCAAGGTTTAAAATCTACCATTTTTATTGAGTAATGTAATATTTGTAACATTCAAATAAATTATTGTATAACAACGACAATTTCGCAAGGTAAGTCAACTTTGATTTATTGATTTTTTATAAGATCGTCCATACAGATGATAAAGTAAAACCATTTTTATCAAGATATAACGAAAAGTATATTAGACACATACATACCAAATTAAATTTAAAGTTGTCTTTAGAAATTCAATACATACCTGCAAATACAAAAGAAAAGAATAGTTAATTAGTAAAATGTTAAAAAAAAATATTATAGTGTTTAAGAACTAAACATAAAAGCTTTCTTTAAAAAAAAAACAAATTTTTTGCAACAAAGAATTGGAGAAATTTGACTCTTTTTGTTATTGTTACAATAGCTTATTATTATTATTATTTTTTTTTTTTTTTTGTTTGCTTAAATACATTATTAATTGTTTAGCTTTCTTTGTGAGGCTAAAAATATGAACAATCTTGTATTTACATGTATGTATATAAAAAATATTAAATTCTTTGAATGTAATACAAACATTTTAATTTACAATTTAACAATAGAAACAAAATGTAAATACGCAATTATTTGTTTGTGTATATATGTATAAATTTGCTGTCCACACCTGTTTGACCTAAACTGTAATCTCTCCGCCTACAAGATAATTTTCTTTTTACTCATTTTTGCATTGTTTAAGTTTTCAGGTTTGTGTCTGCAACAGCAAAGAGTTGTAGTTTTAAAATTCATCATACTTATTACATGTGGCACAAAAACACACACATACTTACACATTTTGAAAAACAACGCATAAACACATTAAGTATGAATGTGTAATAAATATCCATGGGAAATAGCAGTTATTTAAAGGAGTAAAGTGATCGGTAAAGTATGAAATCATTTTAACCTTTCTAAATTTCTCCCTAACTATCCCCATCTATGATCTTTGTGGAGCAATTTGACCCAACTGTTACTTAGAATTTATCACTTTGAATCTATGAAAATATAACTTTCTGTACATATCTGTGTCGTTTTATCAAAAAATTTAAAAACAAAAACTGGGTGAAAAAATCATTTTTACCAAATAATAAAATAAAACAAAACTAAAGAAAAATTTCATTTAAAATACAATAAAAACGTAAAAAAATGTTTTTTAATGAAAATTCATATGATTAACAAAATTTTTTTTAACTCTTTAAATTTGACTTAAGATGTTATGATAAAACGATACAGAAATACAAACAAATTTTCAAGAAGCTTCCAAAACTACTACTATCACTTTGCACTAGCACAAATTTAATTTTCTAAGGGGATTCACATACTACATTTAGCCACATCAATATTAGTTTATTTGAGGTTACCATAAGAATATAATAGCAAAATAAGAATAAACGACAAAGTTTTTATTGTAAGCCAAGAATTCAGGCAAAAATGCAGGTGGGTCACATTGGCTCAACAACACACAGAAAAAAATCAATGTAAAATCGTCAAAAACAAGGTTGATTTTACCGTTTTCGGTAGTGATTTTGCTTCATAGTTACTTCATGTTAATTTAACATGATTTTACAATGACTAGAAAAAAACATTTTTTTTTAATTAACTATAATTCATGTTAATTTAACATTCCAGTAAAGTTAGAGCAAAATGTCATTACTTTTAAATTAACAATCCAAATCACTTTGATTGAAAGTTATTTCAAGTTGAAACAACGTGAATTTCATGTAGAATCAAATTGGTTTGAGTGTGACATAACAGTGAGCATAAGCTTCAGAGACAATGTATGCATTTATTAAGGAATAATTCAAAACAATTTTTCCCGTAGCACATGTTTTACTTATTTTGTATTCTCCTTTTAACAAAATTATCAACAGAATGGCCCAATATGATTTTCGTAATCATTCTACTTTGAAAACTTGATGTGCTTTTTTACGAAATAATTTTAACTAAAAGAATACGGGAACTCTCTTCTTTTTATAACATATTTTACACATAAAAATAAAGAAATGTATGTTTTTCTTTTTATAGTGCTGGTTTTTTTTTTATACAAAGCAAGTAAAACAGACTTTTATGGTTTCAGTATTGAACAATGTTATTGTAACATTTTTAATTTAAAAAAATTAATTTAAAACAATGGTAACTTGAAATAGAGTCCATACTTTTGCAGAAATTTACTATGATTTTTAGTCAACATTGCGCCATGTTAATTTTACATTGATATTTTTTCTGTGTGAAGAATACAAATGTACATAAAACTTACCATTTTATGTTAATAGTTATTTATATTCCTGTTAAGGATAAAATTAAAATTTTATAACAATTGTGATTTTAAATTGAACTGTTGGTTTTTAATTGAAGTGTTTGATATTTTATTAAGGCTTAACTTCATTAAATTTAATTTGCATTAAATTATTTTTAGTGAAGGAAGGAATTTACAACATGAAATGAATTAAAAAATTTTGGTAATTTTATTCTTGACTGAACACGGGATTAAACTCGGGTCGAATTCGAGAACAACCACATTCTCATCATCAGAATTATTGGCCGTTCTAGAGTTTGCAACACTGCGGCGCCTGCCAGCCTATAGTCAAACGTCAAACTTTAACCAATGGTAATGGTGTGTCGAAATTTGAATTTCAATTTTATTTACATGTTTTTTCCTTACTTCTATTTTTCGTACCTTTTGTCAAGACTTTACCTTACGTTGTGCAACTTAAAGGAAAAAAATTTATGTCGATACTGTAACAACAAGATGTTAAAAACTAGGTTGGTAAGTAAATTTGGGTCATATTGGCTTACGCGCCCCATACACGTTTCAATTCAATTTATTAATTTTAAAATTTAATGAAGTAAAAGGCACATTTTAAAAGACTTAACTTTTTTTTGCAAAAGAAAACCACAAACATTAAATTTGACAGCTGATCAAAAGACTCGAGCACACACAGTACAATCAAATTGAAATACTAAAGTTTCGTGCAGATGTGTTAAAGTTATGCATCTGACAATGGCAACATTGAAAAATGACAACATTGTAAGATCTGACCATCGTCTGTACGAAGCTTTAGTAGTCAATTTAAAAAAATTAAAATCTTTTGATTTTTCTTCAACCAACTCGACAACTGTCAAACTAATCGATTGACAAAGCCATACACGCTTTGGGTTGGGCAACAACCGACTCAGTTGACAATTGAATTGAAACGTGTATGGGGAGCATTACGTATAACAACGAAACAAAATATGTAGGAATAACAAAGTGAACAAAAATAGTCATGAATATTTCTTATGATTTCATGATATCAACTCTCTACAAGTATTCAGCAAAGACTGTTTACGAAAAATTATGCGTATATTTTGGCCTGCAATTATAAGCAACTTAAGGCTCTGGGAAATAGCCAAATAACCACCAGTCGCTATCGAAATGAAAGGGCGTAAATGGCGATGGACTGGCCATGCTTTACGTAGACCACAAGATGATGTCTACCACAAGATCTGACTATTTCTTGACTGGAACCCTTAAGGTAGCTTTAGAGGAGGTCGTCCTTCCCATACTTGGCGACGTCAACTTGACACTGAACTCGATGCGGTGAATGAAACTTGGATCCAACTTAAGGGCCTGGCATCAATTAAATCAGAATGGAACGCATTCTTTGAGACCCTATGCACCTTATTGGAACAGCAGGAACACATATAAATATATATATATTTATTTCCGTAATCTGTGCATAACAACAAAACAAAACTGCTATACTCCAGACCCTGGGCTAATCTAAACCTCTTAGTTTGATAGATATTGATTATATTAATAATATTAGGCCATCTTTAAAGACATGTTTCACAAAAAAAGTTAAAAATTGTCAATAATTACCAAATTCATTCCAAATTCGTAGAATCAAGCAAGCAATTTGTTGATTTTGCACCTATTACCAAATGACAAAATTTTAAATATTTTTTTTTCAATAAATGATATTTTTAATTTTAATTAATTTAATAAATTAATAAATAAATAATTGATTTGATTAAATACGGCTCAAAATTTGACATTTCTCAACAACAATGCTACAAGTTTAAATTATTTTATTTTAAACGAAAAGATCAATAAAGATTTTTTGTTATTTAATTAACATCTTAATTCATAGTTCAATTCAAAGTAACTAAAATGTAAATTAAATCAACATTATATTTTTAAATTTCTTTAAAAAAAAATAACTGATTCATTAATCACATTAATTAAATTGATAAAAAACTACTGATAATTTTTTCTGTGTTTAGAAGGAATGACGTGATTAAAACATTTTAAAGTGTTTTTGTTACAGCGTTGGATATTAAAATTTCAGTAATAAGATAGATTATGAGGTTTTATAGTTAACCCACACCGCAATAGTGGAGAGGGTATTTTATCCATTTGTGCAGATGTTTGTAACACCTTAAAATATTTAAGCATGCCGATCGAGTTAAAAATCACTTTCTAAGTCGATCTAACGTGGTCCTGCTGGCTTGGCTGACAGGCAGGCTTTCTGGCATGCTGGCTGGCTGTCCATGTGAACGTTATTTGCCAAGTACAGCTCGCTTTTTTGGAGATCATTTGATGAAATGTGGTACAAATGGTTGTAATTGTCACAACGACCAAGCCTGTTAAAAATTCTGAGAATTAGAATTTCCCCACAGAAAAAAATATCTTAAGAAAATTTTTAACAACACAGTTTGTTAAAAATAAAATTTTAGGTCAACAAACTTTTTGTTTGATTCAAAGAAAACATTTATCAAATTTACACTTTGCAAAATAGCACTCAATAAAACCTATTTAATAATGAAATAATTAAATATTTCTTCATATTCAATAAAAAAAATATTTGAATCAAAGTAAAGACAGTATTTTAACAACTCTTGTCCATTTTTAAATAGCTCATAATTCTCATTTGTTTTACAGTTTTATTTGAATCATATATTTAGTTTTGCCAAAGTCTGGCCTAAGAAACCAGTGAAATGCGCATAGGAACTTACTTATCCCCGCATAATAAATTTTTGTGTTTTTATAAAAATATAAAAATTAAAAATTTATGAAATCATCATTAATGGATAACAAAATAAAGATTCGATTAACATTTTGTTTGATTTATTCAACATTTTCAACAATTTATTTTTACAAATCAATAAACATTTTGTTGAAAAAAAATTTTCTGGCTAAAAATTTAACAATTATACATACAAACTTTTTTATCAATACCGCAAAACCCTCATCGCAGAAAATTCAAAAATTTTTGTTATCAAATGTGCGGTTTTCGTATTCAAATATGAAAATTATTTTTTCTGTGCCCCATACAACCTTCTTTTCGGATTAGAGTCTTTGTGCCCATAAACAATTTTATAATATTGGTATTTAGATTGAGTTTGGTTTAAACTTATTTGATTGCAATCTTAATCATCTTACCAAATTTTATTAAAATCGTTTAATTTTTGAGCCATAATTTCCTTATAAGTGCTGGTATTGACATAAAAATTGGTCACGGCAAAATATTGTTCTGATTGTTTCAAACTTAACCGTAGGTCTCTTATAAGCTCCCATTCTTAAATCATTTAAATGCAAGCAAATCTCATATACATGAACATATCTCAATAATAATATTCGGCACAAAGAAATTTTTCGCGATTATCATTATAAGATAATTTTCTGCTCGATATATATGTGTGTTAAACCGATTTTTGGAAATGGGTTTTAATTGAGAAATTTTGTGAAGCTCCTAATATAAAAAGTAGTTTTACTAAGTTTTTCCATATACTAACATTTTTGAGAGAAATATGCGAGAAAAATATAATTTTACAGGAGAAGCAAGAAACTTTGTAAAATGAAAACTTTAGACATGTTAAAAAAACATGCAGTTGATAAGTCGTCCATGGAGTTCTTCAAACAGTTTTCAAAGATGTGTCAAAAATGTGTAATTACTTCGTTTTGTATTTCTCTAATAAATATACCTGAAGTTACGTTCCTTTATTTTTTTGTTAATAAAAAAGTTATTTTGGATAGCAGAAGTGTCAAATTTTGTTAAGACATGTAGTTTAAGGGTATTTGTAATAATCAATCAAAAACTCGATTTTAAATTTTTTGTTAGTTACGCTTTTTGCTAAATTAAACAAAATATTTATTTTTGATATTTGCCCCAAACTTTGTTAAGTCATTTCTTCAACTTCAAAATACCAAATTTGAGATAACTTTGCTGAGTTAACAATTCCTGTTAAGATCATTAAAGAAAAACCTCATACTGCAAATTTTAATAAAATCACTTTTAAAATTTTTCTAATTTTTCCAAAACTTTTTCGAAACCAATTAATTCCTTTAAATTTTAAACATCTGTATTCATAAGGAATATGCAATTTAATAATATGACCATCCTTCTTGTTGTTGTTGTTTTTCTTTTGTATTGCTTTCTATCTGTAACACTAACCCCTGGCTATTCATAGAAAACAATAGATTTTGCAAGTCATTTATACACACACACACACATGCACGCACATACATATGCATACGTATTCTTTCTACAATAAACGAGAAAAATTTGTAGTTTATTATAACTCTCATGAACATGTCATATTAATGCTTATGACCAAAAAATATGTGACATACAATGTGACATTTTGTATGCATGTCTGCATAAAATAGAACTTGTTTTATTTTCTATGTAAAATGTAAAAAACTACTAAATCCATAGAAATAATGTATGAATTCATTTGAGGCTAAATAGTCATGGAGAATGGATTTGAAAATTTATGACTTAATACGTTTATGCATGGTATGTCGTAAATCTAAAGGCATAAAAATACACAATATATTTATTAGGAAAAAATGTGTATGAGGAGTTCCATAACAAAAAAATACATTTAACATTTCTAAGGTTATTTATTGTTTTCTAATCAAATTCAATTAGAAATACTAAAATTTATATTAACTTAATTTTCAAATATGCTGATAAGGTACAATTGTATCTTTTTCATTTTGAAATTGCAATTAGAATAACTCATATACAACAAATACTTGAAGTTTTCTAAAAACTTTTAGTTGTAAATATATTTTTGCCATTTCCAAGCAAAAACTCAACCCTTTCCCCTTGATATCGAGCCTTAACCACTTGATTTCCTTTGAAGAGTGTACAGTAGATCGTATCTCAAAAAAAGTTTACCGGAACATCCTCTTATCTTAAGTTTGCCGTTTTATCATTTAACATGTTTCGGTTCATTTAAGGCATTTACAGTCCGATCTTTACAGCCATGTCACAGAGTACAGTTCCGTTCAGAAACGAAATTCATTCCGTATTTTACTGCGTCAAAAAATAACGAAAATATTTTTCGGAATAAAACCAATTTTGTTTTAATGAACGGAATGGGAATTTTCTGTATCTTAAAGGCCAAAAAACTATCAAAATACACTTTCTATCAACAAACAAATATGTTTTCTTCGAATCATTCCGAAAGGAATTGTACTCTGTGACATGGCTGTATGTTTTGCTTTTAGGGGCCATTGACCTCAAGTAACTCATTCAAGTATTTAAGCACTAGATCTCTATTTATACCACTCTAATGTCAGAAAATTAAAGCTCTCAAGGCTCTTTTGAAGTAACTCGATAATTTTAGCAGAAACATTTTTAGATTTAAATAGAAAATTAAAACTCGCTACACAGAAAAAATGAAAAACCAACTTCAATTAACGTATTTGTTAGAAATTTGTACTATTAATTAAATTCTTTACTGATTTTCCGCCTGCAAACCAATTGATAATATCAATTAACGCATTTGTAAGTTTGAGCTTTTCTTGCTGTTCAGTTTCAATCAATAGGTTTAATTGGAATTTGACCACCAGTAAAAGAGGGCATATAAAACGTAAATACAAATAAAAATAGTTTTTTCAATCAACACAGTTAATTGAAACAATAAAAAAATTGTTTGAGAATTTAAAATATTTTGAAGTTTGTGTGTATATTTTCATATTTGCAAATAAACACACAAACATTATAAATTTTGTTTTCAATTAAGGCAAATTAATTGGAACAATTAAAAAAATTGTTTAAAACAGCATTATAGAATTAATTTAAAAAATTTTTGTGAACATTTTTTCTGTGCAAAAATCATTACAGTCTTGCTAAGGGTGTATTTCACGTGATCGTCGTCCTAAGACCCTTCCTCACGGTGCTCTTAACACTGGGTCAAAATAATGCGTTGACCAGCGCCCCCTTCCTCCCTCACCACAAAGCCGTGGCACCAGAGCAAGGGTACCGACTTCGTATCCATGCATTTGGACACTTCATACCCCTCGGTAAAGGGCAACTCCACGCCGAGCAAGAACTTACTCTACCCGCGATATGGGTATTACACCACAACCACCACGAATTCCTGCAGGACAGTCGGCAATTACAGTTGGATCTTCAAATTTTATGTAACGAAATCGTGTATTTTTTGACTACCCCTCTTGCTTCTGTAATCCGTTAGCTACCAAACAAAAGAAAATGTAACGTTTTTTTGCCGAACGTTTTTACATTTTTTGTTATATCTTAGGCATTTACAGTCCTTGCAAAAATACTTTATACTAGAGGGGGTATGGCGCACCCGTTTTTTCCTTGTAAGGTGATAGGCTCTTCTGTATAAGTAAAATTGTACCTTCAAAGACTTGGTGTGAAAATAAATTAATAAAACAAAATAAAGTTAATTTTTTAACTTAATTTTGAATAGTCTTTAAAAAAAAATTTAATCCATCTAGAAAGCAAACTTTGAAAGGCAGGATATCATAAAAAGCGAATCTTTTAGAAAATAGGTTATATGCCTCGAAAAAGGCCAGACACTTGCGGTTCTTCCCATATTTACCACTGGTTTTTACATTGATTTATCAAAAATTAATTTAAAAGGTTTTATGTGGTTTTGCTATGGAATTCTCCATAGAAATGAGGAGAAAAAAGTTTCGGCGATTAAAAAAAATGTGAAAAATAGATTTTTATCAAGAAATTAGACGAGGTCAGCTAGTAATAGAAATAACAATTCATATTAAACCAGATAACAAACCAGTTTGAAGAGTTTGAACACAGAAAGAAAAACACTCGGGATAAATCAAGTATTTATGATAACATTAAGTACGAGTCGTACTCAAAAATTCAAGTTCGAATAAAACGTACTCAAAACAATCCTTAATGGGATTACTTTCGAAAATTAATCCCGGAATTTCTTGAAATAGGTAAAAAATTCTTAAATCAAGTAAAAAAAAGATTAAACTTTTCCTTGTTTTGATTTTCTATACACATTGAAAAAAGGTCTAGCTAGACTCATGTGTAGCACGAAGGTTTAAAAGTAAAATTGAACTCTTGCTTCTCATTTAGTTATATTTTTGGTTAAACATGTACATAAGATATCTAAAGTAAAAACCATATCCGGCATGATGTTGGTGTTTTATTATTCTGTAAGGTGAAATACTGGTAATTAAATCAACCATAATAGCTTTTTCTTTCTAATTCGGCATAAAATCAACTTATAATACTTGAATCAAGCGCATTTTGAGATTAAAAAGTGCGAATTCGGGATTGAATATGGATAATTTAAGTGTTTTGCGATTGAAAATCGGTACTTGAATCAATTTTTCTGTACTTGATTCAAGAAAATCCGTAATCACCGTCTATTAATACCGCTTCGGATTGATTTGAGTACGGATGGATTGATTTTTCTTTTGAGTGAATAGTAAATAAATAATACGCAGTACAATAACGTAAAACTTTTGAAAATAAAAATAATGAGCAATTTTTTCCCAAGCAAGTGCTACGTAATTACCCAATGCTTTAAAATACGTCACTTTTGTTATAGTAACTTTTAAAATCTTAAATTTTATCTGTAGAAGAGTGTATGTGAGTTCACTATCATAAATATGTGTTAGATTTATATTTCACATTAGAATACCATAATATTTTAAAAACCCGTAAGGCTTAGAAAAAAATAAAGGATAATATAACAACAAACCAACACAAACTCGTATATCCTTTTTATATGTACGTGTGTGTGTTTTAAAATATTTCAATACATTTATTAATGTTAACATGTATTAGTCTGTGAGAGAGTTATAACATCTATTTGTTAGCTTCTCAGTTATACATGTATAAAGTTATGTTGCAGCAAAAAATTGCAAAAAAATGATTTTTGTTATGTCTCGTAGTAAAGTCATTTGTCATATCGATTGCAGTAGTAAGTTGTTGTAGCAAGTTTGTAACACTAAAGTAAAGCAACAACAAAACTTTAGAAAAAATGAAGAAAAGTAGGAAAAAAAATAAACAACTGCAGTTTGAAAATTGCCTTACTGCAACATTTGTTGTAAGTTACAGGACGAACAAAATATAGGAAACATTGTAAAGTTGTAAATTTTCTCAAACAAAGTTCCATTAAAAATTTGTGGAAAAATGAGAGTTTAAGGAGAAAAATTAAAAAAAAAGATTTTAAATTTAAGTAAGTGCAGTTCAAAATCGCAAAAGATATTTATAAATTAAAGAATGTTTTCGAGCTTATGTCTTAACTATTTATATCATTCTTGATACAAACTTTTAATGAAAGAATAACTTTTCTATGCTTTTAATTTAATTGACTTTTACTCAAGTTTGATAGTGTGTGCTTTAGAATATTTGCTTAAAAAAATGCGACGCTACAACAAAAAAAATTAATATTTGTTTTACTTCGGTAAGAAGCAGATAGCGAATCTCATTGTAAATTTGCAAGCAAAATTTTGTCTCCTTATCTTTATCTAGTGTAGATTATATCGATGAGCGACAAACTAAAAAAATGTAAGATGAGATAAACCCACCGTTTATTGTTGATGAATTTTGTTTAAACTTTGATATTGTTACAAGTAGAACTGTTGCTATAAGTCTTATACGCTTAACAGTTTTATTTAGTTTAATATCTTTAGTTTTTCTAAAATCTTTATGGATGAAGTTTCCTGATGATCTGGCCTAAGCAACCAGTGAAATGCGCATAGGAATAGCTTATCCCATCAACAATAAATTTCAAGTGTTTTTATCAATAATAAAAACTGGGAATTAAGCACGAATAACAAAATCTTTTGAAATTAAAATTTTGTATTCCCCAAAATTGAAATCACTTTTTGATAATAAAAAAAAAAACGCTAAAACAAGATGGGAGAGTTTTATTTTCTCAAACGACTTTTTTCTGTGACGCGTTATAAAACGAACTTTTGTTCGACTTTTCAAAAATTCTTAATGGTAACCCTGTTGGTAACTGCATACGGGCGAATTTCGAGAACCATTGTTTTAAGGCCCAAATATATTGATCAAAATACTCATCAAACATTGTGGTAGTATTAGTCAAAATGTGTTTCTATGTGTGACACCGACAACGCTTGATGAAAAATCAAAAAATTTAGATATGACGGCGAATATTACGTCCAGCACACGTACACGTTGAATTCGCCGGCTGGACAAGCATTTGACAAGTGTATTTGACTTTGAATTTGATAAATCCGATTTTTACAACGCGTTTAATAGGGAAGTTAGCTACAAACAACAAAAAATGTAAACCAACAAATAGAGAAGGAGAAAGAAAAAGCAAGAAAAGAATATGTTTGTTATTAGAACACATTTTATAGACTTTAATATTTTGTTTTCTATATAAAATTGCAATCTACAAATTACAAACATCAATATTCTAATGTGTTTTCTTGTAAAAATAATTAGGGTGTTACATTAATTTTTTGATAACCCTGTTTTTATCGATTGACGTAGCGTCGGCGCTCTTGTTTAGGTATGGCATTTCAGCTTTAAAGCTAAGCGGAAGAAATCGTTTCGCTTTCCGCTTTTGTTAGAATTTTTCATCTTTATCTTTTAATAAATTCCAAAACATCAGGTATTTTTGTAATAATTGTAATAATAAGTTGTAACTAGAGCGTGGAGTTTTATGCAAGAGCCTGTTTTTGTTCCAATGTTTAAATTTTGCGATGCGTTATTTATAAAAAATATTTATGGTTTATAACAGGATTAAAAAACGAATTTTCCATATAAATCTGTTTAAAAAACCTGTTATTGGATGAAGCAGCCCAAGCACCCTGTTCCAATAGATTTTTAACATTAATTAAAAGTTTTTCGAATTAACAAAATTTTTTTTATACACAGTTGTTGATGATGTTGAAATTCCTACAAAATTAGGGTTTACATAAATTATTTCTTCTTTTTGTTAAATTTAATACCAACTTTTTTAGTATGGAATGGGAGCAAGCTTCAGTGAATATTCACGCACAATTTCTTTCTTTTTTTTTTTACTTTAATGTCCGCCTGGAAAATATCACTTGTCGTCTAATGTCAAGTAAGTTTTTAAAGTCAGACTGACATTAGCATAAAGCTCACTCCTATAGCCTATTACTATCGGTAAATACACATAGAGAAATAATTAATATTAAATTTACTTAGGATTAACAAAGCTGCATAACAAGTGGCGGTAACAAAATCTTTTCTAAATCTGAAATTTTTGTCATTAATTAGGGCCCAATTACGCGAGCAACAAAAATGCATTGATTTTTTAGTGCATATTTTTGCATATTTTATCATTTTTGCATCTTTTTTAACACAAGTGCATATTTAATAAATTTTGTTTGCATTTATTATTGGATAATAAGCGTATCCATTAATAAATGCAAACAATTCCACGTCGTAGTACTAACAAAGTTTAAGCACAATATTTTGTGCACGCAGAAAAAAAAATATGGTTGGGCATGGTTACGACAACTACACTATGTTTATTGTAACAATATATTGTTGTCATACACAAAAATTGTTATTTTTATTAAATATAAGCAATAATATAGTTACTGTTATCATATCCATTTTTATCGCAATTATAAATTTGAGTATTGTTGACTCAAAAATAATTATTTTTATAACAACTAAATAATGATAGCTTTGAAAACATATAAAATTTCTTACAACCATAACATAATAACTTTCTATACAAGTTGTCATAGAATGCTAAAGATGCAAACAAAATATTTTTACTCTAATATATTGTTAGCGCCATAATTTTATATCAGTTCTGTCGTAATACTTTAAAAAAATTAAAAAATGTTAACGAATTAAATTAATTAAAAATTGTTATATAAAATAACATTGCTAATAATATTTTTCTGTTTTTTTTTTCTTTGTGAAAGTGCAAAATATATTGACCATTGCTTGCATGTTCAATGTTTTTTTAACCCTAACCATACTAAAACGGGTACCCCGGTACCCGAACGTACTTTGAAGTCATATTTTTCTTATACTAAATAAAATACAAATTTGAGGCTCCACAAGTTCCTTCAGATAACCATTTTCTAAAGTTTTTTTCCATATAAAGCACTCTTGATTCTTTTGGATTGACTCTGGAGCCACCCAAAGTCGAATAGTCCTTTCCCTCCTGATAAGGGTACCCGGGTACCCTTATATAACTTTTTACATTTTGTATGAAAAAAAAAATATATAGTATTTTTTTGTTTATTGGTTATTTAATTCAAAAAATATTTTACATCAAACATTGTACATGTATAAAAATAAATAAAACTGTTTACTAATATTATTGCATAAAAGAAAAAATAAAAAAATTAACATCTAGTGCAGCGTGGAGCAATAGTTTTGCTATACGTATTGGTCGTTTGCACTTCATATCATATATTTTCTGACAAAAATTCATCAAATATTTCTTTTGCAGTCATCACTTTATTAAATTTGCGATGTGGTCCACCTATGTACATAAACAATAAAAAATATTATGTATAACATATGCAGCCCAATCATGAATAAAAATTCCGCGGGAGTTTTTTCCCTTTTTACAATTGAATTAACATAGGAAAAATGAGAGAAGGGAGAAAACTCCCGGGGAATTTTCATTCATAATTGGGATGATGGTGTTTATAGAATAAAACCAACCTTTTTTGCGCATAATATTTTGGGATGGAGTTTTAGCATTTGGTATCTCTTGGGAATACTATTCAGTCTGATCACTTGCTATATATTTTGAAGCAGTATCTGAAACTTCGCCACGCAATTCTAATTCCTCGTTGTCTTCTTCCTCTGGAGTCTCCACTACACCTTCCATTTCTATATCCGAGGCTTCATCTGCATCAGGAAACCATTCATATTCGGTGGGAATCGTCATGTCGTCGTCCTCTACTTCCATTTCACATAAGATATCAATATCATCTGCAGTTAATCTAATACAAATGCGTAAAATAAATGAATGTAGTTAAAAATAAAAAAAATATAAAGAAAACTTACGCGGATATGTTAAGATATCCATTCCGCCATGGTAAATGATCTAAAGACTTCGATGATGATATATTTGCCCTTATTTTTGGGGCTTGCCCAGCAGCACTTGGTGTAACTTTAGATGATGGTCCCGCATCAGAAGATATTGGTTCAGACACATTCATTTCCATAACAAGTGCATTACGTTTACGCGACATCGAACAAATTTAAAAAACAAAAAAAGCAAAGACACACAACCTTACGCATCAACACCAAACAAAACTGAGAATGCAAAAATGTAATCGAAACGATGCATACCCACAGTACAATTGTATGTAACATATTAATACAAACAGGGGATTCCCCGTTTTAAAATGCATAGCATAAATAATAACGGACAAATAAACACACACGGGTACCCGGGTACCTTTGTCAGGAGTCTACGTGTGTAAATGTTGTCAGTACGGTTAGGGTTAAAAGAAAAAGTAAAAAAAAAACTCTATAAAATGATTTATAAATAATTGCGACCTACAACGAGAACAACGATGTTATGATATCCTAAGATTCTTTTAGATACTTCTTACCTTAGTATGATTAACAGGATAATAATATGATTAAGGGAAAAATATTATGATGTAATATGTTTGGTCATAACATGATTCAAGAATAATCGAAATATACAATCATGAATTTTATCATAGTTGGTCTTAGAATATGCTTACCACAACCAGGTTTTTTCTTTGCGTGTGTATTTATTTTTTTTTTTTTTTTTTATCATAACCACTCTTTTAAAACCTTATATAATTATAAATTATAATCTTAATGCTAAAACTAATGTAACATATTGCCTTTATTAACTCAATTTATTTTTAACATAAATTTGATTTTATTTTACGAATTTGTTATAAAACAACTTGAATGCCTTTTACTTTAAACTTTCCTTTTTATATTAATGGCTGAAATAATGCAAGAAAATGTAAAACAACCTTCATATTTCTTAAGTAGTTTTGTGGCTTTAAAAATAATTAATATTTTTTTTTTTTTTTTGGAAATTTTAAATTACTTTCTATAAAATAAGTTTTGTTTCTTTTTTTTTCATTCTACATAAAATTGCGTTTTACTTTTTTTCCATTAAGTACTGTAATTAATTAAAAAAAAAAAAACTTCAAACCGGACATTAAAGTTTAAAATTTGTTTGTAGGAGGGGTATAAAAATAAAATGTTATTAAAAAATTAATCATAAATTTAAACCACAAACTGTGATTTAAGCATTTTTTTCTGTTTGAAATGTTTGAACTTCCAAACGAAAGCCAACCAACCCTCCCTGGTGTTAAAGATTTTATTTCTCATAGGGTAGAGGGATTTTTTTTTATTGTGTTGACCTCTTAAGGGAATTGTATTACAGCAATTTATAAATCTATTTTAAAGAAATTTAATATTTTATCATTAAAAATAATTTTCTTTTTTTTTTTTCTTTCACAATTTTTGTTTTGTTTTTGCTGCTTTTAGAAGGAGAGAGAAATGAATGTTTTATCGTTTGGTCATAAACTTACGTTTAGAGAAATAAAAACTCAACTTAATACACTTTTTCTAACAGATTTTCAGCAATGCCATCAGTGATTTTATAGCCTTGGCCGGGTATATTATTCTTCATGTTTGGTCATAATATTAACTAAAAATATAGAATATATATTATTAGGTGTAAGGATAGGAAAGAAACAAACTGGGTGAGGGAAAAAAATTTTATGACGAAAAAAACACACTTTACTAGAATGAATATTGCGTAAATTTAGTTTGTATATCAGACAAATTTTTTGGCATTCTTAGGACACTTTTTCAATTTGTGGCAAAAAGTTCAATGAATGAAAATGGCGTTATTAACGAAGTTATAACAAGTATTATAATGTAAATATAAGATAAAATTACGATAAATGAATTTTCAATAAAATTTTGGTAACGAGTTAAGCAAATTCCGTACTTCTTTAAGAAATTATGTAAAAGCAGGACAATCGAAACAAACTAAGTTATTAGAATTTTAAACCATATTAAAAAACTCATTTAAAGCTTTCCGTGCATAAATGGATTTATAACGATATCTTAAATATACAAAGCAAAACAATTTAAATTTTCAACACACGTTTTGATAAACTGCCTTTTTGTTCTTCTAAAGAAACCAGTAATTTTGTATTGAACCAGCAAATGTACAACTATAAAAAATATTTACATGCATACCTGCCATAGAACCTACTCCATAGAGGATCTTGACCACTAGGTGATAAATAATTCGTTTACAAAACCCCTAGATGTGAGCGGAACTAGTACACCCAGTTTGCAATTTGAGTGCATAATTCGCCAAGATTATACGCTCGCCCCTTTCTTAGGAGCTGAGCTCTCTAACCTCCGCAGTTTTTGTAAAAAGCTAACAGCATCTGCTAAGTACCGGTTACACCTAGGGATACTCCTCTTTTAGGCCGAACTCGTCCACAAGTGGTGAAAAATCAGCACTTTAGTGGGATTTTCGGAATACCCGCCCAGGCGATTTCGTCTAGTAAAACACAAACGCCAGTAGTCAGTCCGGTGCCGTGCCGCCGGGGGCTCTTACTTCCGTTGTACTAATTAAGATCTCTGGTCATCCGCGATCGCAAGAGATCGGGAAGATCGGGATATACCACCAAAAGGTAAATTTTTTTCTTATTAAGTAAAAAGAATTTATCGGCAAAGTGACCGCCGAAAGAATTGATTACCATACGGGACCAGTTTATTTTCAATTAGTCTTACCAGAAATTCCTGCGATAAGTTCCCGCAATTCTAATGCATATTCTCTTTGAGTACTTCCAGACTCTGAGGCTTGTTGACAGTAATTCGTGACTTCAAGAAACCCCACAAAAAGAAGCCTCGAACGGCTGAATCGGAAAATTCTTGCCGACCAGTGCAAATCACCAAAACGAGAGATTAGGCTACCGGAAAAGCCGGCCTCAGAAGGTCGATATTAAGAGGTATATCATTTTGACCTTTATTTTGTATCTGTTTACTTTACAATTGTCAAAGCAGAACTGACATTTACCGCCATTGGCAAATATTATAGAATCTTCCTACCTTTTATTTTAATTGTTAAATCGTTTTTAATTTTAATATCGATTGGGTCTTATTCAAAGCCATAATGTTTGTATAAGTTTTTATTTTATATCTGACAATAAAAATTGGCTTGTTAATGAAAGTTACTAGAACATTAATTTGACTCCTTCCAGTCCTCTTAAAACCAAAAATATTTCAGTATGTCCATCTTAAATAAAGTCTATTAAGTGTATTGGAGATATATATATATATATATATATATCGTTAGCTAAGATGCAAAAAGGCGCAACTAACGAAAATATAATTTTACAGGAGAAGCAAAAAACTTTATAAAATGAAAACTGCAAACATGTCAGAAAACATGCATTGATAAGTCGTCCATTTAATTCTTCAAACAATTCTAAAGGGAAACCATTTGTTAAAAAAATGGGTTACTACGTAATTTTGCATTTATAAAATAAATACTCTTTTAGTTACGTCCTTTTGTTTTTTGTTAATACGTGTAGTTCAATGGCATTGATAATAACCAATCAAAAACACGATTTTGAATTTTTTGTTAGTTACGCCTTTTTGCATTTTAGCTAACGATATGTATGTATAGAAGAGTTTTTTTCTACGTTTTTCCAGCGCCCTACCACACTTCTGGAGTTTAATGCTTTATTTCATTGTAAAAATTTTACCCGGACACTGGCAACTGAAAAATGTTGTAAAAAAAAGTTTAGTAGCAAACGTATACAAAAAAATATAAAGAAAAATATTGCAATCGTTAAAGACACATTATAAATGTTTAATAAAATTTTCGACTAAAGTTAGAAGTAAAATAAATATCAACGGCAACGAGCAAATATGGTATGTACTGGTTGGTACTTCTTAAAACGGAAAATAAAAGATTTATAAGTATTTTTGTATGTCCCTAGTCTTGGCAAATCTTTTCTTTTTGGCATTTAGGTTCCTGGCTTTTTCTTTTTTTTTTTTTGGAGTTTTTTCAGAAAAAACCATCTTAAGCCAAACTGTTATACAACTCGTGTCACAATGTTTGTTTGTATTTGTAACTGATAACAAGTATATACATATATTTTTTTTTAAATGTTGCTGCTGCTGCTGCTGTGGTTGTCATTGTTGTAGCTGCTGTTAGATGTTTGTGGGTTAATGCATGTTGGCAGTAACACTTCTATTAAATGTTTTAAATTGCATTTTATGCCAAAAAGTCTACAGGAGGGCGTAAAAATTACGGAAGTTTTAAATTGAAGTTATTGCCCTATTATCCATTAAATAATCTATGTTAGTGTCATTTAATAGAAGACTGTTTATAAAAAATGTCGAAAACAAAATCACAGCTTTGTTTATAAAAGACCAAGTTAAACAATGTTGTCTAAGTTTCGCCATTAGGTTTCTGTTACGAAAAAAATTCTATATTATAACCAAAAGAATGGTCAAAACTTTAAATGTTTTTTTCAAACTTAAATAAAGTAAAAAATATCTTAATGACACTAAGTGGTTTTAGCTTATTTTAAATTTTAAGCAATAAACAATTTTGGAAAAAAAAAATTTGTTATTGTTATTATTAAAGAAGGTGTGATAAGATATAAATTTTAACTTTAAGGAAATCTTAAAGCAAATAATTAAATGCGGCAGTAATTTGCTAAATGCAATGTTGCTGTAAAGAATTTTTTAATCAAAAACTTTATAAAATTTAATTATATTGGCGGTACTATAAGATATTGTTTTAAACTTGATTCCCGGATGATATTTGAATGGATTTTAAGAGAGCTTATTTTAAAGTTTAAGTCTTAAAAATATTAACGAAAATTAGAATTTGTTCTATGTTAGGAACACATTTATACATCTGTTGTCAATATTTTGTCAACATCTGTGGTCAAATTTTAGCAAAAAGTTGTCAAATTAAAACGAAACATATAAAATTGCCAGATAGATAATGCCCTGTTGTAATTATTAATAGCGTACATATGTTGTCAAACTATTGACTTTTGCAATTGCAGCTTAACAAATAAAAAGGTGCAAATTTTTATTATTTAAAATTATAAGCGGAAAATAAAACATGGACATGGATAATAGTGATAACGACGACAAAAAACTAAAAAATTCTTTGTATCGATAAACATGGGCTATGATTTATTTTGCCCTAAGCCCCTCAGTAAGGAAAGGCTAAATATTTTAGATTTATATTTATTAAAAAAAAAACAGAATCACACTATGGCCTTCGCTTATAAATAGGATAACAGTAGTAAATATTTCAGGACTTAAAGGCTCAACTAATTGAATATGCCAGAGAAAAGTCTCTGGTTGAATTGTCAAAGCAAAATCAAAATTGTATAAATTACAAACATCATTGTTAAGGACACCTTTGTAATCAACAAAATCTGCTTCATTCTTTCTTTAAAATTGTTTCACAATATCCTTTTGAAAGTACCATGAAGGTAATTACAACAATTCATTTCTTATTTTTGTTTTTTCATGAATTAATAATTTATATT
Source organism: Pollenia griseotomentosa (assembly GCA_963931875.1). Taxonomy (NCBI): domain Eukaryota; kingdom Metazoa; phylum Arthropoda; class Insecta; order Diptera; family Polleniidae; genus Pollenia; species Pollenia griseotomentosa. The sequence goes on along the minus strand of OZ007560.1, from coordinate 50,417,205 downwards.
TTATTTAAAACATTTTATAAAAAAATAATTAAATATTTACACAAATGTTTTTTATTGGGTTAGTAAACTGAGAAAAATGTGTTGTCGAAATGACAACTGAATGTTGTCAGTATATCAACGGTGTATTGTCAAAAATGAAAACAACTTGTTGTTAGAATGACACCATTATAGTTATAATATATTAACATTTTGTTGTCAAAAAGAGACCAAATGATGAAAAATTACAACGAGGTAGTTATAAAATATAACCACCAACCGATTTCAAAATGAGTTTAAATTGCAGTAAAACATTTTTGGGTAGAATTTAGCCTAAAAACCAGTTTAGTTTATAAACATAAAGAGCCCAGTAAAAAATAAAGCTTTCAACGAAGCAGGTTTGTAAGGGAGAAACATAAAAGTTTCGCTTACCATTGCGCTTACGGAAGACATGAATTTTATATGGCGAGTTCCCACTTTGTACAGTAATTTTGACTTAGCTGCACAATCTCCTTTGCACGATTTTTTGTGCAGGTAAATCAAAAATGCAGCTATCTTAAATGCAGGTACACAATTGTGGTTACCTGCACAAAAGTGCAGCTAAAGTAAAGTGTTTGATTTAAAAATGGAATTAAAAATCTTTTTATTAATACAGTTATTCCCGCTTAATTGAGTTTCTAAAAACGCACGACTTTTAACGCAATTAAACGGGAACTAAATGAATCGCCGACGCAATTAAAACGAAAATCGCTTGATTGAGCAAGATGTGTAGATAGAAAATAAAACTTATTTCTTTATTTATTAAGTTAAAAATGGTTTAGGTTTTTTAAAACAAAATAAAACGAAACCTTGTTAATAAAACAGGTACGTCCATCGTACAATCCTTCTTATTTTGCGAAATAATAAAGCGGGTGACGTAATTCAACGGAACTCAACTAAACGGGTATTTTTACATTGACGGTTACACTGAATGATTTCGTTCCATGACTTTTAGTGCAATAAAACGGGAAACTCAATTAAGAGGGGCTCAGTTAACCGAAAACAGCGAACATAAATTTATATTTTATTTCAAATAACAGATCATTTTATACATGTATGTATGTATATTTAATATAAAAGGAACATTAACAAAAACAATGAGAATTCACAAAGAACATACAAATTTATGGAAAAAAAAAACAAAATAATCGCGATTTATATTTTTATAAACAGCTTAAATTGGATATTTATGGGAAAAAGTGGCTACCATAATTTTTCATGTGTGCAGCTAACTTTGATGTTTTGTATGAAAATATTTTAAAGCTGACCAAAAATATGAAAAATATGCAGGTATACAAAATGCACGTAAACAAGGATTTTGAAGAATAATTCCAGAAAAAATGTATTTTGGGCAGTTAAGTCAAAGTGCAGCTAACTTAAATTTATTGTATGAAAATAATTTAAAAATGCCAAAAATTTTGTGCATTTATCTTAAATGTGCAGGTATAGAAAGTGCACTTAAAAAAGGAATTTGTATGGAATTATAAAGAATAATTCCAAAAATTATCAATTTTGTGCAGTTAAGTCAAAAGTGCACGTAAACAAAAGGCAGTTAAGTCAAAACTACTGTAGCAAAACATTTTTGACACAAAAAGCGCATTATCCAGCGCATATAAAAATTGTTGGATGTAACGATCAGCTTTACACACTGAATGTCTTGATACAGTTATTTTTTAGTATTCTTCCTTACAAACCTGCTTCGTAGTAAGGGAATGCCGTAGCTCTTGAAATGTTATTTTTTTTATAAAAGTTGTTAAGAGTCCTTTTACTTACTTTACTGCATTTCTGTATGTCTTATTGCGTAGCGCATAATTGTGCGTTGATTTTTTTAAATGTACCATTAGTGCTTCGCAAAATGATAAATGATTTATTGGGAGTCTATTTCGGAAAGAAGTTTGTACGGGGGTCATGTACAAGTACAGTTCGATTCTCCCCATTTATATAGGCTTTGTCATTAGTGCAATTTATTACGTATTTACCAAGTTTTATCAATTTATCAACAAACTTGCAACTTTTACTTTGCGCACAAGGTTTACATGGACAGGCAACCAGCTAGACAAACTGATGAACGTCATAAGATCTCTTTAAAAAGTGATTCTGAGTCGATCAGTACACTGAAAGATGGATCTTGATTTCTATGTATTACACACATCACCACGAACGAATGTAGTATATATTTGCCTTTTCTTTAGTTTTTGTTTTTGTAAAAAATTTTACAGGTAAAAATAAAAGTTATCTTTAATGAAAACCTGCTTTAGCTTACAATTGTAAAGGGAATATTAAATATATATGGCAAAATTAAAATAAGAAAAAAAAAATTTTTTTTTAATTCGCTGCGAACCTCTTGTATGCATCTAAATCAATCAAAAGTAATTTTTGGGAATACAAAATTTTTATTTAAAAGATTTTGTTATTCGTGCTTAATTCCCAGTTTTTATTCTTAATAAAAACACTTGAAATTTATTGTTGATGGGATAAGCTATTCCTATGCGCATTTCACTGGTTGCTTAGGCCAGATCATCAGGAAACTTCATCCATAAAGATTTATAAAGAATAGGAATAGCTTATCCCATCAAAAAATTTCAAGTGTTTTTATCAACATTTATAAACTGGGAATTAAGCACGAATAACAAAATCTTTTAAATTAAATATAACATGTTTAAAAATAAGCTTTAAAATGATAAAATATGCGCTATAAACTTAAAAAATGCTGTGAAAATTACATGTTAACTAAATTTTTCAAAAATAAGCAGCAGAGGGTAAAATATGCACTAACAAATCAATGCCAAAATTCATAAAAGAAAAACTCTGAAACGAATTAATATATTTGTGACGAGCAAAGTCACCATGTTCGTTTTGTTCAAACTGAATAACGATGTTGGCGGTAAGTTTACTATCCACCCACCTTAGGGCATTCTTGTACGTTTCTCTACGCGGGCTCGTCGGTCCATGTCGGAAGATGAAAAACATACAATTGTATATTTCTAAGATTTCTCTGGTAATAAGTATCAACTTAAACTGCAAAAAACAATAGTTAATGTTACACACTTATGTCTTCTAATACTAGTCCCTAAATAACACTTTCAATTGTTTTCTTATAGTTGTTTGATTTTATTATTTGGTTTTAGCAAAAATATAATAATGGCTATTACTTTACAATGAAGAATTTGTTGTTTGTTTTATTTAATAAAAAAGTAGGGTTTCTGGTGAAGGGTATATAAGATTCGGCGCAGACGAATATATAACTTTTAAGGCTCAGTTAGTCTTTACTTTCTGTTCTGTTACGAATCAGCTGATTTGTTTTTGTTATTAAAAAACCTGTGAAATTGATTAGTTTTTCTGTTCTGTTGCGGTTCAGTTTGTTAAAATCAAAAACTTGTTAAGTAATTGTAAGTGACAGCAAAATAAATATTAAAAAATACATTTTTATATTGAAATAAACTATTTTTTGATTTTAAGAATTCATAAAATTTAATTTCTTCAAATTTATGTGCATTAAAGTTATTGAAATAAAACAATGGACAGTGCAAAACTAATAAATTTGTCATAAATGGCTGATAAATTTCTACAGAAAAAGTAACTATTACAATTTCGTAACAGGACGGCACGGAACAGAAACAGAAAGTAAAAACTAACTCAGCCTTTACTTGTTTTCATATAGGATGGTGATATACTAGGCAATATGGGATAACCATAGGTAATGATTTTTCTAAATAATGATCGATCCATAATTTTTCCTTTAATTAAAATGGAAATTGCTATTATATAACTATCATTTAATTCCCTTGATCACCACATGTGCTCGCTTTTAACATAAACAAGTATTTTTACAATCTTTTAATATAATTTCGGGTAGATATTTTGAGACTCTAATTAAAACTTGTCCTATTTCTTCAAACAAACTTTTGTTTGTTGCCCTAGTTCATCCTCTGTGGCACCTACAGTGATAAGCCATTTAATTTAAGTGGATAAAACTGCTTAAAATTAATACAAGAAAACAATTTAAGTATATATTTTTTTAATAAAACCCATAAAAATGCACAAATCATCTTTAAAATAATAAAAGTTTTCATCAGACTTGGGCAACAATTTAACCATTAATAACTCATCATATTGCACTCTTTCCATCCCAAACAAAAGTATACAATAAACTAATATAAGACTATTTGTAAAATAGAAACAAGTGAAAGGTCGCCAGATGTTTCGCAAATAATTAAATTTAATGATGTTTTGCTACAAGCATAAAATGACCTTTTCGCTTTACAACAAAAATATTACCCTGACTAGGCCGTAACTTATACCAAAAATTAAAAAAAAAAACAAACGACTACAAACTCCTTAACATTTGAACAGCAACTTGTTGTATTAAGGCTCTTTACTGATTTTCAATAGCCCCACACCCACTTTTTCTATAAGATTTAAAAAAGTAAACAACAAAAATTACGCAAAAATATTGAAAAAAAAACGGTCAAAAGTTTTTATAAGAGAAATGCCATAAGGCCGTTAAAGAAAAATCACATGCTTTTAAGGGTTGTCCAGCTTTTCTAGCGTAAAAAATAAACAAAACGCACACACAACATTTACCATCAACTAAACATTTGGTGCTGATTTTAACCATTTTATTTTTTCTACACAACTCAACGGTTGATTGATGACATGTCTTTTTCTTAAAACAAAAGCACTTTTTAGTCCTTTTTTTGGTTCCTTTTTAGTTTTTTATTTAATATACATTATTTTTTTGTTTTATTGTATATTAAATAGAAAAAAACCCTTTTTTTTATAAAATAGTATTATTTCGACTCTGCCCCTTTTTTTGTCAGGAAGGGGCATTAAAGAAAAGTTCGCAAACAGAAAAGAATGTTAAATTGTTGGTTATTAAAAACATGAAATTAAAGGTCAAAATAACAAACCTCCTTCCTTTTTAATTTTTTTTTTTTTGTCATCATCAACAGCAAATTTAATAAAATTATACAGACCCTGACTAATAAACAATAGTATTGTGATTTTTTTATGTTTTTTTTTTTTTTTTTTTTTTGTTTCTTTTAATTTGAGGACAGGAAATTCAATTACGGGGTGGGAGTTATTATTTTCTTACGTTTTTTCTTTAACAAATTCTTTGAAAATTTTTTATGTTTTTGGCTGATTTTATTTCTTTTTTTATTTGTTAATAAAGGCCTGCGGAATTTTTTTCTTGTTAGACATTCCTTTGTAAAATTTTTCGTGTTAAGGATATTGGAGGGTATATTTTCTTTGCTTTTTTTATTAACAAAAAATGACAAATGAGCAATTTAAAATTATAATCTTCTTTTGTTTTATTTGATGGCAAATGAAAAAGACGAAATAAAAAAAAAAAATGAGTTAAAAAAAAATATACAAAAACAAGAGAAAATATTTTTCATAACTTTTTAATTTAATGATTATTAAAATTTTAAAACAAAAAATGTTCTTAAATATTATTTATTAGCGGTTGGTTTTGTTAAAACTTTCTTAATGTTTCTCATTTATTCTTTAAGGGTCAACTTTCAATAATTGCATACAAACTAATATTTTAAAGTTTGAGTTAAAAAAAAAAAATAAATAAAAAAATTACAAAAACAAAAGAAAAAATATTTTTCAAAACTTTTTAATTTAATGATTAACGAAATTTAAAAAAAAAAAATATGTTCTAAAATATTATTTATTAGCGGTTAATTTTGCTATAACTTTCTTAATGTTTCTGATTTATACTTTAAGGGTAAATTTTCCATAATTGCATACAAACATATATTTTAAAGTTTGAGTAAAAAGAAAATATTTGTCATAACTTTTTAATTTAATGATTAACAAAATTTAAAGAAAAAAATGTTCTAAAATATTTTTTTTTAATGTTTCTCATTTATACTTCAAAAGCTTAAATTTGTTAATTGTTCCAAAATTTTGTTTAACTTATTAAACAAATGAACTTTCGCTTTAGATGAAAAAAGTCAGTATCGTAACAGAATATGGCCGAAAGATTTACTTAAGTCCGCACCTTTGAGAAACACTTAAATCCAGCTTCAGAATATCAAACTTCAAAAATTTGCAATCGATTTAGTGGCAATCACTTGATTTCTCGTTAAGGATTGCTAGTTTTTTGATTACATTAAAAATCCAAAATTTACTGCATGATTTCAATTTGAAATCATGAAATCACTACGATGAAAAACATTGAACAAATATTTTATTAATCAATGCGTAGATCTATTGATTGCAATCAAATATGATTGCAATCGATTAGATTTCAATTTATTTATTGCGTATTTATTATTATATTTAAAAACATTTTTTAAAAATTGTCATTCAAAAGTAAAAAAAAAATTATTATAAACATCCTTTACAGTTTTATTAAAAACTTTAGTAATGCGGCATTTATACGATGTCTTTTCAGACACGTCTGTTTTCTTACATTCTCTATTGAACATGCTACCAAAAACCCCTTTGCATTTCCACGATGTCTTTCCAAACATGTCTGTTTTTATGTATTGTTCTTTACCTTATAGAAAACTGGGAATTATCTCCTTTTGTAGGTTACTTTATATTATATTCAACATTTTTGATTTTTCGAATTTATTCTATGAGTTACATTTCAGTTATGTATTTTATAAAGCTTTTTTGTAATAGTTCTTAAATTTTTAAGGAATTACTTTTATACACTACCAGTAGGGTTTTTTCCCGAGATTTCCCGTCCCGGGAATTCCCGGGAATTTCAATTATTTTATTTCCCGATTTCCCGGGACTTTTCTTGCGGGATCCCGGGAAATAAAAAATTCCTCATAATTTCAGAAAATAGCTATTTATACTTTGAAATTTAGATTTCTATTCTCTAAAAAACTGCATCTGTGGATGGGTTGTGGATTAGATCAATTGCAAGAAGTGAGTACATTTATTTAAATCAATGTCTCCTGATGAAATAAATCTACTAAAAGCAGAATGGGCAGTGCCACAGTTGATAATTATTACATTTAGTGAAGTGAAGAGTTAATAAAGTACATTAATTCAAAATAAGATGCAGGCAGTAAAGTTTCATTGTCCATGAACAAGTCTTAAAAATAGGAGATTCCTAAACATATCGCTCCTTTATTGCAACATAGTCATATCTACAAAAACAAACGATCTTGGCAAAATGCGATTAAAGTTTTCAAAATGTTTGTAAGAAGCAGTCCTTGACATACATTTGACTGATATAGACGTTGCTTATAAAAAAGAAAAAATTGCTTCTGATTGTGAATCCGAAGCATGCTACAATGGTGCACTTTTAACTGTTTGTCCAGCCTCGGTAAAAAATTAACGAAGTTTTTCGGAAACATGATAATTAGTAAATTAAATCTAGAATATATTTTTTGACGACTTACTAAGCGCTTTGAGTGTGTCAGAAAGTTATTTCCTAAACCGTTTAAAATATTTTATCTATTTTATTAATTACTTTTTGATCTCATATCTTGAGTACCTTAATTTTTATTTTGTTTTTATTATTGTTTTATGAATTAAATTGTTATGTTTATGTTGTTATGTTTATGTTAGAGCATAATAATACCTAATAAAAGCATAATAATAGGGAATAAAATTTCCCGCTTTCCCGGGAATTGAAAAAGTCCGGGAAAAAAAAAACTCTAACTACCAGACTATTATATTGTATTTTTTTTGTTACATTTTACCTTAGCTATCCTTTGGATAGCAATGAAGAAGCAATTAGACACCAGCAGAATGTAATGCATTTTCTGCCCGCTACGGCCTTCGTCAAAAATGTTGTTCTTTACCTTCTTTAAATAAATATTTAAAACATAAAAACTCATATTAACAAACATGAAAACTCATTTCGTGTATGTTTGGCAGCCCCTCTTTCTTCTCCAACCCGATCGCCTAGAAACAAAAAACCAACGAGTTTGTTAGACATGTCTGAAAAACATCTTGTAAATGCCTCGTCCTATTCTAACAATGTTTATGTTTGCAGGTTACCATATTATGTTTATATATGACCATAGTATGCTTAAAATCAACAACAATTTTCCTGAAATCAACGATAATATGGTCAAAATTTCCCAGAATTTTGACAAAAGTAACCATATTATGGTCAGAATTAACAACAATATGGTGAATGTTAATCATATTATGGTTATTGATTTCATCCAATATTTCAATTTGTTTGTTAAGTGTCAAATCATTTAATTTTTAATTTTCATTCGTGATAGGTGTTATATTCCACTTGTATAAAAAACAAAATCCCCTTTGATTCATATTCCAGCCTGTGACGACCTTCATTACCATTTCCATTTACCATTCGGTTCTACTAGTTTATTCTACGTAAATTTATGTATTTTAATCAATAATTAAAATAAAATGAATGAGAATTTTAAGCAAACCAAGTAAAACTCAAACGACCAGAATGTTGTTGTTTTCTAATCATATTAATTTAAATTTTAAATTAAACATACAATGTTTTAATACATTATAATTTGGAACATATTATTGTTATTAAATATTAACCATAACATGTTTGGAGGCAACCATAATATGGTTATAGCTGTTGGATGGATAAGTTTAACCATAATATGGTTGCCGTGATAAAAATATGGTTAAGGTAACAATAATATGTTTAAGTGTATGGTTGTAGCCTTATTTTTTTAAAACATAATTTTAACCATATTTGAAGTTTCAAACGAGGTAAATACTTTATTGTTTAATAGAAACAAAATATTATTAATTATGAAAAAAGTTTTGTTAAAAACAACAAAAGTTTGTTTGTTGCCATTGCATGGACCATAACCATACTTCAACCATGTTTTTTCTCTGCGTGCTTACATTTTTGTTCGAAAAATGGACGATATAAGATTTTTATTTACCTTTTTTTGTTATATGATACAAATATACTCAAGGAAAAGTAGCAACTTTAAAATGAGAACGCCTAATATCAATTCGATAATTTTCAATACAGAATTGCTGCTACCGTTGTGAACGAAGCTTAATTCGAAAATTATATTTGATCACCAACAGAAATAATTATGGGATATTATATTGCTAAACTTGAAAAAAAAAAACAAAATAATTTAAACAAAATATACATTTTCGGATTTAAACACATGTAGCGTGTCCCTTTTCTGCTTTAAATTAAATTTCATAACTTTTCAAATTAAGATTTCCTTTTAGAATTATGTACACACAATATTTTTGTATATTTCTTTGTTTTCTCCCTTCTTTTTTTAAAGGGAAAAATTATGCTCAATTGTGTCATAATGACAATATTGCAAACATTATAATTCTTAGAACTTAAGTAAATATTTAAGGCAACAAGACCGATGTAATGAAATTTTATTTTATTCATAACAATTTTATTTTTCTTTTTTTTTGCATTCTTTCATTAAGCCCTCTACAAGTGGTGAATGAGGGTATATTATATTTGTTATTCCGTGTGCAAGACAAGAAATATTCACCTAAGATCCCTTTAGTAATTCTAAAGGGCCAACTAAACGAAACAAGAAGTTTGATAACAACAAAAAAAAAAAATTTATAACCCAGAGAAAAAACATGTTTATATATGTTCACCTTCAAAAAACTATTTTTAAAGAAAATTTTAGACATTTTATGTCTCAGTTAACCATATTATTGTCCTCTACAACCATATTTTGGTTGAATTAGTCATCCAGAAAGAACCCACAACCATGTACGAACATGTTATGGTTAGAAATAACTAAAACATGTTTAACACTTATAATATCATGGTTGGTTTTAGCATGTTGCTCTTGGAAAAGAGGAAAATACTATTGTTAATCTTAAAACAAATTATTGTCATATTTAGTCAGAAAATGTTTAGAGGCAACCATAATATGGTTGTGGCTTCTTGATTGAGGAATTATTAAACCAATATATAGTTGAAGGTGGCTATAATATGGTTATATAAGCCTAATATGTTCAAAATTTTCTTTAAAAATAGTTTTGTTGGTTTTTTGTCTGCGTGTAAACTCTTTCTCGTTAGGAGTTTCTCAAAGTAAAGGGCTGATTTTGAATAAAGCACAAATTATTTAGGAAATTATTGTCATTTCTTTTTATTATCATAATATTGGTATGGTTCAATTATGTATGGAACAAAATATCGGCCAAATGGCCGCCGCGAGCTCGGCGGCACACCTCCATCAGATGGTCCAAATTTTCGATGACGCTGAGGCATAATTGAGGTTCTATGTCGTTAATGTGCCGAAAAAAGTTCGTTATCATCTCACGATTCTCGCCATTCGCAGTAACTACCTGACCGGCCTCATTATGGAAACTCTTTGTGGGTGCATTGGTTTTTCGACTATCACTCTTGGATTATCATTCGCTCAAATGCGTCAATTCTGCTTACTGACGAATGCACTGAGGTAAAAATTTGCCTTTAATTCCTACATCGTCAACTTCTTTTCAAACAATGGTAATAAGTTGCTGCAAAAAAATTAGAATGCGGTTGAAAAATTAAGTGTTGTCTAGAAAAGTCAATGGAGATAAGTTCAGCATTACATTCGATGAATGGACGTCAGTCAGGAATCGACGTTATATTAACATAAATGTCCATTCTGGCAAAAGCTTTTGGATCCTTGGGTTGAGTCGTATTTCAGGGTCTATGCCATCAGATAAATGCATTGAGCTAGTTGATAACAAACTAAAAGATCACGGTATTTCACTACAGGCCGACATTGTTGCGTTGACAACTGATGGTGCTTCTATAATGTAAAAAGTGGGTAAACTTGTGAAGGCAGATCATCAACAAAGTCTAGTACATGGCATTCAACTAGCGGCGATAAGCAGAATATTTCTGATGAACGAGAATTATTTCTCTGCGAAAATGACACCGATGACGAAGAAGATGCTGATAACGAAGATTATTATGGTTTTGATGGTATGCTTATAGTCGAAGAGAATGTATGTAAAAAGAACATGCCTAACAGAACTTTAAGTTCTGATATTTATGCATTGATTTTTTAGATACGGAATGTAGTTAAACTGTTTCGCCAACAAAAAATTATGCAACATTACAAAAATATGTTAAGGAATAATTTGGTAAGGAGTTGATGTTGATATTAGATTCTAAAACTTGTTGGAACAGTTTATTAGCTATGCTCGAAAGATTGCATATGCATAAAGATTGCGTTAAAATAGCACTTATTGATCTCAATAACAATACTTGTATTTTTTAAGATGAATTCCAGCTACTCTCAACAATAATAAAAGCTTTAATTAACTCTTATTAAGGTTGCAGTTGAAAGTTTGTGTTGCGCAGATTCAAATCTCTATTAAGCAGATATTATCTTAAAATACATGTTGGATGAGCTTGCACTACAAAAAACATCACTAAGTATTGCATTAAAAACTACATTAAAATGCAGAATTTGTGAAAGTCGTACGAACTTTTCAGATGTATTACATCATTTGCATAATCCATCTTGCCATGAAGACGATGCCAATTTCGGAATATTTAACCAAATAATTGTAAAATGGTTTAACTTTTGGATGATCAAACCATAGACGAAGCAGTCGCAGATAAATCCGACGATGATGTTGAGCTGGTTAATATTGAACCATAAATTCCCGCTCAGGACAAATCTCTTAGGCCCAGAACAGACGGTGAAACGTAACTGCAACGGAACTGCAACTTCTAGTTATTTTCGAGTTTCATTTGAGTTTATGCCATAGACTCCTTTGAGGGACCACACATGACGCGACCATTTTGAGACCGGTTTGAAATACATTGGAAATCAGTTGCATTGAAACCGGCGTGCAAGAAACTCGTGTTTGCGTTTCATCTGTTCTCAAAGAAAATCGAAATGATTGCGATAATTTCATTACATTTTGGTACAATTTAGGTTGCAGGGTGTGTGGAAAACGATTGAAACTAGTTTCAAAACAATGATGTCTAAAGGGTTTAGTTGCAGTTGCGTTTAACCGTCTGTTCTGGGCCTTACGGCTAAGCAAAAGTTGCAGAAAATTATGATGGATAAAGTTCAAAAAATCAGATAAGGATCTCACCAAAGTAATTCGAAGGGAAATCTCATATTTCGAATCTGAAAATATGAGAGGAAAATATTTGCAAAATGTGCATAATTTCCTGATGGCTGTCGTCCTACAAGTGTAGATTCTGAGCGTGCGTTTTCCGCAGCAGTATTAATCTGCACGAAAATAAGATCACGCCTTTCGGATGAAAGCATCGACAATTTATTTTTTCTTCGAACATATTTTAAATCACAAAAAGGAAATATGCATACATTATATTTAATTTTTAACTGTTTTGCTTGTCTTTTTTTAATAACTACGAATGTATGTTGGTATAAATGAATTGGCTTTTTTTTCAATAAATATTTTAAATAAATAATAAATTGGATTGAATAATTTAATATAATTGGAAAATTGTTTTATTCTAAGTGCTTTGTATTTACATAGATATTTTTATTCCATAAATAATGCGGAAAATTCCGGTATCGAGATTTCCTCAATACCGAAAGGCTTTCGGTATTGGAATCCCTAATTCACAATATTGAAATTTTACTTATTACATGAGTTTTCGACATGTGTTAATACAAAGTATTAAAGTGCTAAAGGATGCTAAAGGTTAGTTTACACTATTATACTTTGTATTAATACATGTTAAAAACTCAAGAATATGAGAAATACAATGTGTCATAAAAATGTCAGATAATACGAAAAACTATTTGACATCCCACACGACTTTATAATTTTTTGAAATTTTTCAAAAAAATAATACTTTTTACGTTCATGTGATATAGCGTGAACAGAAGCTGTAATGTTGGATTAGATTTTTTGACAGTCGCAATAAAATTCATTAGGTTTCCATCTCACAAAGTATTATGGAATACGTAAGACTTGTGTGATAGTGTAAACTAGCCTTAAGTAGCTTTAATGCGTATTTAAATATCCAAAATATAATTAAGACAGCTAAAAATTTTAGCAAACGCACGATGAAAGATTATTGTTGCAAGTTACGGTTTTATTTAAAACTAGACACTGATTAACCTGAAAAAAATAAAACAGATAATTTTTTGGGTTTTGCATATATTTACCATATACATACATACATAGGTAGGAAAAACGAGGCTTTTCTCTATGTCAGAAATAAAGCACAATGCGAAAAACAAAAAATTACCACACGTTCTAAAGAGTTTTAGGCGTGTGCTTATCTATTTAAAAAAATTAAAAGCCATTTGTTAACACACCTGGCCGACACACGTTGTATGATGATGATGTGCGTTTAAATACCCAACAATACATATGACTAGGGCAACCAAAAAAAGCAAATGCTTATTTTTTGGTTTACAAGATAGAAAGATTTTGATTGAACAGAAATTCCGAAAAACAAAGAAAATGAGCTTGTATATTTGTTAAGGCTTTTTTTTGCTTATTTTGGCAATATCGGCTTTTTTTATTTTTGCGATATCGGCTTTTTTTTTACTTATTTTGCTATTTTAAGATAATTTTTAATTTTTTCATACGAAAAAAAAACTTATGTGCAACGTTTTTTTATAAATACTAATAAATCAACCATTTCTGTTTTGTTCTGTAACATATGTGTTTCACACATCAGCATATTCCATAGCTGTGTTCTTAGGATCAATTTCCTCAGTCTGTAACGTCTTTTACCATCATACTTTGTAACGTCTTATTTATTTTTGAATATAGTTTTTGTATAAAGAAACGTTTTTTACACTGAACCAAAAACCCAATGAAAATGTACGTTAAGCAAACGAATTACGTTTATTAAAATATTTTCGTTGGCTCAACGAATTATTCGTTAATATAATGAAAATTTAGATATTATTAGAAATTTAGATATTATTTTCATTATATAAACGAATAACTCGTTGAGCCAACGAAAATATTTTAATAAACGTAATTTCGTTTGCTTCACGTACATTTTCATTGGATTTTTGGTTCAGTGTAGTTCCCCTTCTCTCTGTTATTGGTATAGTAACGTCTTATTTTTTTTGCTTTTTTAATATACTTTAGCAATTATATTAAATATTGTTAATTTCTGTAAATTTTGGGGTTTTACACGAAGTTGTAACAAAATTGGAATTGGTTTTCTAAGTGATCATAGTTATGGACCGTAAGAAAAATGTCCCGTGTTTCAGGGGATATAGGAGACAAAGTTAATACAAAATTTTAATCAGTTTCATTCAAAAATTAAGGATTTTCGGTATTAAAAGATATTGGTGATATTTTGGGAGGCAAGCGGAATTATGAGTCCAATATACTTTAGAGCAAATACTCAATTTTAAATATGCTCCCTTAACATCTGAAGACGTAGGAAGAACTTTGTCTATGTACAAGAACTTGCTGACTCCAAACAGACATAATTTTCTTTTCGAAAATTTATTGCATCAACTTATAATTTACTATAACAACGTATTAAACGAATTAAGTGGAAAATAAATAAGTTTTAATGGGTTTTATTTTTAATTTTAACAGCTTATTTTCAGTGTTTTTTATTGTTTTTTTGGTTGCCCTACATATGACTATTTTGCCATTGCGCAAAAAATATATTTTGGAGTAAATTAAAAGCGAAAAATTTTTTTGTCGTTAATAAAAGCGAATTAATATTTTTAAAATTCATTTAAGGAGAATTAAAGTTTTTGCTTTTTTAGACTCAGTTGGGCCAACCCCATTGTGGTAGTTCTGAATAGAAAGTTCCTAGCTCATCCAACATTAGTATTATATATACTCTGCGATCTTTTGTGCAGCTGTGATATTCACCATGATAGTCTAGAATACCTACGAAGCCGATAATTCTGCTAGATGAGAGAGCATTACCTAACATAAGCTGATGGTAGCTGAGACTGCTGTCACAAAGCTGAGACAAACAGAACTAACATACTAGATTACCACGGAGTAAAAATGACAAATTTTTTAGTTTGTCGATGTCTAGAAATAGTCACCTATAGCCGAGTAAATTTTCGTACGAAACATATTTTATCTTCTTCTTGTGTAATCACAAATTCTTAGCCCTAAGCGGTAGAATTTGAAGCTTAATTTTTAATTTTAAGACGCAATCCTCAGAACAATTACGAAGTTTGAAACAATATTTGGGTTGTTTTCAACGCCACAATGAAATCCAGTAATTTGGCGCATTACGAAATTAGATTTATCTAAGAATAGTTTTAGTTATAACCCAATAAAAAATTTTATCGCTGTTTATATGCGTTGAATAAAGCGCTTTTTGCCTTCCGTAAGGGAGATAGTAAGCGAAACTCTTACATTTCTCCCTGACAAACCTGCTTCATTTGAAGCTCAATTTTTCATTGGGAAGTTATCTAGTAAATTATACTTTAATATCTTATATTTTAAAATTGTTATGAACTCCACTGTATGGAACTTTCTAGTAATTGGAATACAAAATTTGTTACGCCTAAAGATAGACTTTAGATTATAGATAGAGATTGTTGTGAAATATAAATTCTGGGTTTCTCATAAATGTTAGTTCAATTATTTTGAGATATTAAACTGTACTGTTCGTTACAATAATTGATAAAATTTCAATAAAATTTATTAAGTTGAATTAGTGCGTGTCATTATTTTGATTTGCAATTCAAATAACTGAAAGGTTTATTTTGAAGGGAATAAGCCGAAACGCGTTTAATAAAGTAAAAAAGTAACAATATGTTCATTAGGGGTATAACAAAATTTTGGCCCTAGCACTATGCGATAGCAAATATTGTGTTATTTATGAAAACAATTTGTTTGGGTCGTTTGAAAATAAAAACCTCACCCACAAGAGCGATTTTCTAAAATCCCTAAAGAAAAAAAAATTTAATAAGAAATATTTAAATATTTTATTAATAAATGAAAAAAAGTTAAAAAGTTTCGTAATTATTAAAGGACATGAATTTAAAATTTAATGTGTGTGTTTGTTGTTTTGCTAAAGTTTTTGACAATAAAACAAAATATTCTCCAACTTTACCGCGTTTTGTGGGTGACCATTTTTGGAAACCGCGAAAAATTAATATCATTTTTTTTTAAAAGTTTTTAATGAACTATTCGACTATGCTAGGGCCATTTTAATATTTGCAAAAAATAGAAATAAGTTATACCCTAATTTTCATATTAATAATTTCCAATAATTAAAAAAAAACAAAAAAATTAAATAGTTATATCAACAAGTAATAGTTTAATAGTTTAGGTAAAATCGTACGAATTCAAAATTTTTCATTGCGTCTAGGGTTTTTTCAATTATTTTATTTCCCGTTTTCCCGGGATTTTTCTTGCGGGATCCTTTGAAATTTAGTTTTCTATTCTCTAAAAATTAGCATCTGTGGATGGGTTGTGGATTAGATCAATTACAAGAAGTGAGTTCATGTATTTAAATCAATGTCTCCTGATGCAATAAATCTACTAAAAGCAGAATGGGCAGTGCAACAGTTGATAATTACTACATTTAGTGAAGTGAAGAGTTAATAAAGTACATTAATTCAAAATAAGATGCAAGCAGTAAAGTTTCATTGTCCATGAACAAGTCTTAAAAATAGGAGATACCTAAACATATCGCTTCTTTATTGCAACATAGTCTTATCTACAAAAACAAACGATCTTGGCAAAATGCGATTAAATTTTCAAAATGTACCGATTTAAAAATATATTTTGTTATAACTTCGGTTCAGTTTGAGATATAATATGAGAAGGTATGAAGGAAAACTTTGCTAAAGTTACTTAAAATTTTGAGATATGACTATGATGCAATGAAGGAGCGATATGTTTATTAGGTGATAAACACAAATTACCCGTGAAGTGCGGGGAAACCGAAATAAAATAACATTTTGGAAACTCGTGTAAGATACTACAACATACAACTTGAAAAACACATTGACCTAAAGATTACTAATGGACCTATTGACATCAAAAGGTTTGTAAGAAGCAGTCCGGTTGATGCTATTTTTGCATCAACCTTGACATGCATTTGACTGACATAGACGTTGTTTATAAAAAAGAAAAAAATGCTTCTGATTGTGAATCCGAAGCATGCTACAACGGTGCACTTTTAACTATTTGTCCAACGTCGGTAAAAAATGAACGAAATTTTTCGGAAACATGATAATTAGTTAATAAAATCAGGAATATACTTTTTGCCGACTTACTAAACGTTTTGAGTGTATCAGAAAGTTATTTCCTTAGCCGTTAAAAAATGTTATATATTTCTTTAAAATATTTTATCTATTTTATTAATTAACTTTTTGATCTCATATCTTGAGTACTTTAATTTTTATTTTGTTTTTATTATTGTTTTATAAATTATCCAGAGCATAATAATACTGAATAAAAGCATAATAATAGGGAATAAAGGCGTGAGGTGATAATAATCCAAGTTCCTATTTCAATCTTCAAATAATTTTTTAGTATTGAACCATTTCTTTAACTTTCTTTGTAAACAAGTTCCCTTACGTTTTTTTTTAATAAAAGTTTTTTTTTTATTAATTAATAACAAAATTTACTTTGTATTATTTATATGGAGCGGGATCCCGGGATCCCGGGAAATTTAAAAAAATTTCCCGCTTTCCCGGGAATCGAAAAAGTCCGCGAAAAAAAAACTCTAATTGCGTCCCGCCTGTAAACTTTCCTTGACGTTCGGCTAAAAACGTTTAATTAATTTTTATAAAAAATGTTACGTTAAACTGGGCTTTAAGCTTAAATTAGGTAATACGCCTTAACGTATACTACAACTACACGGACAGCATTTTTTTTACAAATTGTTAAAAGTGTATCTAGAAAAAATTCACCTCTTTTAATATACTAAGTTTCAAACTTAAAAGATGTTTATCTAAAATGCATTTTGCTTGCAAAGCTCACACAATCACAACAAATCAAAAATAAAACTCTAAAAGAAAAGTGGAAGGAAATTGCTTTCAGCATGGTTTTTCTTTCATTTGCTATCTGTTATCCTCAATATACATTCATACAGACATCTGTATCTATACATAATACTGTCTGTAGTTTTGTATTTCATTTCTTGTATTTGCACACTGATACACTTCACAGCTTGAAAAAAAGAAGAAGAACTAAATATATTTTTCAAATAAAATAGCAAAATAAGAAATCAACAAAAGAAAATAGCAAAAACAAATAAATGAACAACATCAGGACAGGAATAGAGCACAGAACACAACAATAGGCTGTTTGTTGCCTTGTATTATTGCTTCTTAGTTCTTTACAATTCTAACTCGATTCCTTTTTATTAGATGGGAAAACAATAAACATAAAAAATGTTCTATCTACAAAATACACCATTAAAAAAAAAACTCAATAAAAACAGCAAACATTTGGTGAAAAACATTTATAAAAAATACGAAATATACAATAAGAGCAACAAAAAAAGTTTGACAAGGAAATTATATAAAACAAAAATTGACAAATAAGGCAAAAAAAAACTAAATGGAAAAAGTATATTTTGTTAGATATTTTTGCGAGCTAAACAATATTTAAGTGATTGTATTAAATATGCTACAAATTGATTGAATTTTTTTATTTAGTTTGTTGTCTGTTTGGTTTTTTTTGTGTGTAGGTGTAACACGGGTTTCAGCAGGACAAACAGGGTGGGGAATACAGTGATGTCACGTTAAACGGTACTAAATGAAACAAGCTCAAGAATTCTGCTTGAATATTATATAAATAGCTAAGTCGTTTTTATGCGTCCTTTTTGCGCCCACAAGATAATTTGGAGCTAAAACAAAACGTCGTCTAGCCTTAAAAAAGTTCTATGTGTTTTTAACAAGTTTTCAGGAGAGCAAAATAACTGATTTATATTATCCTTTTAAGATACTTTATTGAGATCGAAAGCCACAATAATTCGGAAGAATATTTACTAAAATACTGCGTTAAAAGAAGTTCCGATTAAATATCTGTAACAGAGCGGTGTGTGATTTTAAACAAAAACTACACATAACCCTTTCTGAAGCAAACAATTTTCATAACAGTATGAACACAATACTTTTTTTTATTAAAAAAAGTAAGTATTAAGTTTTTAATAAAAAAAACAAAAAATACTTTCAACACATAACACTTGTTGCAGGAATATTTGCCATATAACCTCCAAGTCCGCTAAGGTATTGCAAATCCGCTAAGTAGATGTATGTGTGATCAACACAATGGTGCAATAAAAAAAATTCCCAATATAACACACTTGCAGGCTAGACGACGAAAAAATACAATCACAAATTTTAATCTAACATAATTTCAAAGCAGTATGGAAAAGTGACGTGCAATTTATAGCTACTCCTTCCCAATAGAAAACCTCGCCCACTGTCTTTACAGATTTGGTGCTCCGTGTTATTACAAAACTAGGCTCTGTCGGCCGACCATGGGCGTTATAACCCTAATAACAGTAAAGCATAAATGCTATGTTCCAAAAGGAATGTCTGAATGCTTAGTCAGCAGACCAAGCACCAGAATCGTACCAATCACCCGCTCGCCATAAAACCAAACGAATAACGAAACTGAAACAAATACAACCCAAGCGAACGGCCCTATATTCTTCTAGGAACTATAGGATAATATATACGTAAAGAATGTCTGGACGCTTAGTCAGCAGCCCTGGCACCAGAACCGGACGCAGTGGTCCAATAACCCGATCGCTATCTATAAGCTGAGCAATAGTAATGTATACCTTCAGCCCGTTGTAATGTAATAGACTAAAGAGTCTCTCGAGGATCGAAACCGCAACCCTCGCACTGATGGACTAGCTTACTACCAACTAGCCTACCAGGGCAACCATATAATTTAAAAGCGACTTTTCTTAAGAAGAGCAGAACAAACATATTAATATTTTGTTAATATTCTCTTAGTATCTTGAAGCTTGTAGCTATTAGCAAATATTCAATATTTAAGAATGTGAATTTTGTACAGCTTCAAAAATTTATTTTTTTTTTTAAATATATCAAAAATTTTCTAAATTTAAGATACACTGTCGGCCGTCGTTTGCTACTCTGGTGTTTGCCAAACGACATCTAAACATTATTGAAATGTGTTTCGTGTTTATAAGTTTAAGTAGGATCCACTATTACAACTACAATACAAATTTGTATACCTTCTAACAACCTTAACAGCAATACGCATAAACATTAAATGAGTCCATTAGGGCAACATAGTATAAAAGTACTTAAATAAAGGTGACAACAATAAAAATTAATGCGAAAAAAAGACAAAAAATTTACAAAATCCTATATGTAAATGTTTTCTTTTTTCATTAATATTTAACGGTATCATTAGTTTTTTTAACAACATATTTAATTCATTTAATTAAAAATCAACTACAGGGGATTAAATTGATTGAATTAAGGATTTTTTTTAACTGTATTGCAAATTTATTTTGCCATATAATTTGTAGCAAATCGAAAATTTAAAACATGAGATATCGTTATAAATAATTTTTTTGTAACCTGCTTCTCTTTTAATTTGAATTTGAAGCGGGGTATCTTATTTTTTTTTTTTTATAATTAAGAAGATTTAGTTAAAGAAAATATTTTCTCCTAAGGATAAATATCTTTCTCATCAGACAAAGCTTATTAAGACGACATTTCTTAAAAAATAAAATCGATTAAAGGTTAGTTTTAATTAGTTTTCGAAAATAAACATTAAATATCGTTCGTTAGTGTTCGGTTCGGTATATTTGTGGAAAACCCAAACGCTGATAGTCTTTGTGTAGTAAAGCATTAAGAAAATGACGTTTCCCTGTTTGTGATCTTCGAACTCAAACATAATACTGTATTTCTCCAACTTATCAAATAGGTTAGGACATTTCATCAGTGTTCGAAAACAAACAGAACATTATTAAGCGTTCGGCTTACACATCCAAGAACGATATCTTTTTTATAAGTGATTGTGTAGACGTTTGTAACTATTTTCAAGAAAGAGCCGAATATTATATAGTGTTCTGTTTCTCGTTAAAAAACCGAATAATTGTACTGTAGACAATCACTATATTTTAATGTTCTATAATGTTTCTTTTTTTACATTGATAAAGAAATGAACAAACAATACATTTCAGCAATGACCGCAGCACGAACAGCTTGTGTGTGGATTGTGTAAAATTACTTTGCTGGCTTTTCGTTTTTTTTTTTGTATGTGTATTTTGTTTTTGTAAAAAGGGTTTGGTTTTTTTTACCAGGCAAAAGGGACGAACATTAATGAGCTGAACCGAACACAATGAAGTTTGTGGTTTAAAACAAAAACCGAACGGAATTAAATATACGAAAAAAACAAAAAAATAAGCGAACAAATTTTACGCAAACAAAAGCAAGCTTTTTGTGCTGTGGTCGTTGCTAAAATTCGTTAGCCCTAATTGTGTAAAACGCAACGCCAAAATTACATTGAAAGCACAAACAATGTCAAAAATATTACATAATTTTTTTTAAATCTTGCTCTAATTTTCACGTGCACGAAATCACAGGTAAAACCTAGTGTCATATATAAAAATATCTCTAATCAATTATTAACTTCTGTTAAATTAAAAAAATTGGGATGAAATTCCCCTTTAAAAATGAGGTATGCATGTAAATATGTATGTTAGGGTGAGTCGATTTAGCAATCGATATTGTGCCATTGATTTTTCTATAGCTTTTGGCATCAAAAAAATCATTTTTAGGTACCAAAATTAAAATTTTTTGACTTGTTCTCAACTTTTATGTTTATGGTTTTTTGGTAGGTAATAAAAAAATTGGCTAATTAAAATTTTTTAAGTATTACCTTTCCCAGGTGAAATTGTACTCTTAAAAGGTGGCTTGTCATAATGTCCATGGACACTGGATGTTATGCCATGCCACCTCTTAAAACGATGGCGATAGCAGTTTTTCCAAAAAGTTTTGGATGAGTGTTTGTCATGAAATGTTTTTTTACGCGTTAATTCTTAACGGTTATTTTGGAGGTATTTTAAAAAAAATTCGCCGATTTCATACTACGATAACGATATCATTTTTTATTTTATTTTTCTACCATAACTCGTCGAAAATAACTTTTTTAAAAACAAACACACACCCGAAAAATACTGATAAGAAAATTCTATAATAGCTTCTATCTAGAGTTTTTTTTTTCCCGGACTTTTTCGATTCCCGGGAAAGCGGGAAATTTTTTTAAATTTCCCGGGATCCCGGGATCCCGCTTCATATAAATAAAACAAAGTAAATTTTGATATTAATTAATGAAAAAAACTTTTATAAAAAAAACGTAACGTTTACAAAGAAAGTAAAAGAAATGGTTCAATACCAAAAAATTAATTGAAGATTGATATAGGAACTTGAATTATTATTACCTCACGCCTTTATTCCCTATTATTATGCTTTTATTCAGTATTATTATGCTCTGGATACAAGATAAAAAGATAACATAAACATAACAATTTAATTCATAAAACAATAATAAAAACAAAATAAAAATTAATGTACTCAAGATATGAGATCAAAAAGTTAATTAATAAAATAGATAAAATATTCCGAAAAATTTCATTAATTTTTTACCGATGTTGGACAAATAGTTAAAAGTGCACCGTTGTAGCATTAGGGTGACCGTTATTTTTTTTTTTCGTATTTTCACTTGGGAAACCCCTTAGATTGATTCCAAATTAGAAAAAAACAATATATATAAAATTTTAGATCGTTTGCATAGTTATTAGGCGTGCCTTGAGCCCACAAAGTTTGCTAAAAATGCTATTTTTCTCACTATGGGTGGCTTTAAGTGTTCATAACTTAAGTAATATTTATTTTGGAGAAAAACCTTATTCACAAATATTCTAGGGCTATATCTTATGAACAATGTTGCTCTGTATTAGTTTTCTTTAACATTAATATTTAATCCACAAAAAACCAAATTAAAAAATAACACCGAAATTTTCACATATCTTCGCATTCTTTGCCTGGTGATTACACTACGTGACAAATTTTCAAAAAAGTCGTGACCAAATGAATCTAACAGCTAATTTTTATCTAAAATTTTCCCCTGAATCTAAATATGAAGTCAGAATTTTCAAAAGTGGAACAGTTTTTGAGATATTCCAAAATAACCGTTATTTGTGTTTTTAAAAAAGATGATGTGACTGAAATGCAAATATCTTTAAAAATTTTGAACGGACTATGTATTTCTTTCTTTTTATTGAGAGGTTATAAAATTACTAAAATAAGAATGGGTTGCTAGAGAAGTTTGGTCAAGAAATGACAGAGTTATAGGGAACAAAATTCAAGCTTCATTGAAAATTTTATGATTCTGTTCAATTTTGCTCTTTTCAAGTTTTTCTTTTTAATCTAATGATTTAAAAATCCTAATGTTTTATTGCATGCGACATTAGCTTATTTTAGACATATGTAGATTGGTACAAAAATGACAAAGCTACAGAAGATTTAGTAAATTTACCCACATAGAAATTCAATAGCTTTAAGCTATTTTTAATATTTATTTTACTAAAAATTTAGTTTTGTATATGCATTTGTTGTGTTTTTCTTTGGTTTGATACAAATCGTAAAGTGGGTTAATTCAATTAATCTTCTGTAACCTTGTAATTTTTTTACCGATCTGGATCCTATTGGACACAAATGTTCGAATTGAATAGGCTAATGTCGTAAGTGATAAAACTTAAAAAAATTTTATTTTTTGCTTTAAAAAACCATAACTTGAAAAGAGCAAAATTGAACAAAATCATAAAATTTTAATGAAGTTTGAAGTTTTGTCCACTAGTAAGTAGTTAGTTAGTTAATTGTTCTTTATTTTGAATTCATTTTAAGTAATCAAAATTGAACATACGACTATGACATGACATGACGTCGTCTGTCGGAAAAGGTTGTTATATATATTACAAATATTGTTTTATATTACATAAAAATTAATAATTAAATTCAGTTATTAATATCTTCCTGTAGCCTATCGCATTTATAATATAGCGGGATAAATATTTAAAATTGTCCTTACCATTAAGAATCAACTCATTTTCTGTTACGATAGTTTTTTTTTAAGTTTTGGAATCTTATTTGTCCTAATATAGGGCATTTGGCTATAAAATGCAGAATGTTTTCGGTTTCGTTTAGATTACATAAGGAGCATATACGGGGTCTGTTTTGCTGAAACCTTGCACTATTCAACTCAATTAATCACATCTAGCTTTGAATATATAACCTAATTCTGTCATATTTGTGATTTCCAAATAGGATTGCGGCTCTATGTACTTTTGTCCACTATAACTCTGCCATTTAATGACTCATCTTCACAAACGACTCATGGTTATTTAAGAAATTTTATAACCTCTCAATAAAAAGAAAGAAATACATAGTCCGTTTAAAATTTTTGAAGATATTGCATTTCAGTCACATCACCTTTTTTAAAAACACAACGGTTATTTTGGAATATCTCAAAAACTGTTCCACTTTTGACAATTCTGTCTTCATATTCGGATTCAGGGGAAAGTTTTACATAAAGATTAGTTGCCAGATTCATTTGGTCACGACTTTGTTGAAAATTTGTCACGTAGTGTAATCACCAGGCAAAGAATGCGAAGATATGTGAAAATTTCGGTGTTTTTTTAATTTGGTTTTTTCTGGATTAAATATTTATTTATTTATTTATTTATTTATTAATCCATATTGTAATACAAATAATTCTAATACCTAGAATCAGGTGTTCTTTGTTTGAGAGGTCTTTTATTGTAAGGGTGGCTCGCTGCTGGAATAGTTTACCCCATGAATTGCGTATTTTTTCGCAATCTAATAATGTGTTTCGCCTTAAGCTTTTGAAGCATTTTTCAAGTTTCTTTCGATAGTTTTTTATGTTCTGCAGGTAGCTTTCAAACTGTTTTTTCACTTTTTTATGATTCATATGTTTGATATGAGTTGTGACAAATACCGGATAAAATTGCTGAACTGAATCTTTTTTATAGTACTTTTATAATTTGTTACGGCTGGGGAGCCAATATCCCGTCGGTGGCTGTATCAGCCATAATAATAAGTTGTATTAATGGGTGTAGTTACATTAGTAAATGTAAGTTATTTTTATAGATTAGGTTAAGTACTATACTCGGGATTATATTGCTGTGTAATACGTTTTTTGGCCCAAATGGCTTTGTATTACAATATGGATTAATAAATAAATAAATAAATAAATATTAATGTTAAAGAAAACTAATACAGAGCAACATTGTTCATAAGATATAGCCCTAGAATATTTGTGAATAAGGTTTTTCTCTAAAATAAATATTACTTAAGTTATGAACACTTAAAGCCACCCATAGTGAGAAAAATAGCATTTTTAGCAAACTTTGTGGGCTCAAGGCACGCCTAATAACTATGCAAACGATTTAAAATTTTATATATATTGTTTTTTTCTAATTTGGAATCAATCTAAGGGGTTTCCCAAGTGAAAAAACGAAAAAAAAATTGTCCATATAACTTGCGGTCACACTATTGTAGCATGCTTCGGATTCACAATCAGAGGCAATTTTTTTTTTTTTATAAACAACGTCTATATCAGTCAAATGTATGTCAAGGTTTATGCAAACATAACATCAACCGGACTGCTTCTTACAAACCTTTTCATTTCAATAGGTCCATTTGTAATCTTTAGGACAATGTGTTTTTCTAGTTGTATGTTGTAGTATCTTACACGAGTTTCCAAAATGTTATTTTATTTCGGTTTCCCCGCACTTCACGGGTATATAAGCCAACACAAATTGAAATTGAAAATTTGTGTTTATCACCTAATAAACATATCGCTTCATTGCATTATAGTCATATCTCAAAATTTTAAGTAACTTTAGCAAAGTTTTCCTTCATACCTTCTCGTATTATATCTCAAACTTAACCGAAGTTATAGCAAAATATATCTTTAAATCGGTACATTTTCAAACTTTAATCGCATTTTGCCAAGATCATTTGTTTTTGTAGATATGACTATGTTGCAATAAAGGAGCGATATGCTTAGGTATCTCCTATTTTTAAGACTTGTTCATGGACAATGAAACTTAACTGCCTGCATCTTATTTTGAATAAATGTACTTTATTAACTCTTCACTTCACTAAATGTAATAATTATCAACGGTTGCACTGCCCATTCTGCTTTGAGTAGATTTATTGCATCAGGAGACATTGATTTAAATACATGTACTCACTTCTTGTAATTGATCTAATCCACAACCCATCCACAGATGCTAATTTTTAGAGAATAGAAAACTAAATTTCAAAGTAGAAATAGCTATTTTCTGAAATTATGAGAAATTTTTTATTTCCCGGGATCCCGCAAGAAAAATCCCGGGAAAACGAGAAATAAAATAATGGAAAAAATGGACGGAAAATCCCGGGAAAAAACCCTACTTCTATCTCATCTCACAGTAATGATGATGTTTTAATAGAAATAGATTTAATAACTATAATAAGGGTATTAATTTCAGTTTTTTTATTGGTTGGAAAAAAGGAAAAATTTAATTTTTGTTACAACAATTACAAGGAAAAAGTTTTCCACCGAAAGTTGCAATTTAAACAAGCTTTAACCAAGTGTAAAAAAATCAGATTGGAAATTACAACTTTCCAATTTTTAAAGAGTTGGCAATTCATAAACGTCAAATTGAGTGTGGTTGGCACTCTATTAAAAATGTTGTTATTTTTCACAAAAAGTACTAAAATTTACATCTCTTTTTAAGATAATCAACTATGATTCCTCAAAACTCCTTTTTAATTAAATCAAATTTTAATTTTTTTCAAAACAAAATTAAAAATGAATTCTATTGATGTGACAATTAAATAATCAATTAATTCACTTTTAACAGCGTTTATTTGGCATCTTGAAAAATATCAATTATTTCCAAGAATTATATTACGGATTTTTTTTTTTTGACAGTTACAACTTTTGTACTTTTAACTAAAAAAAAATTCCGTTCACGTCAATAAGAGTGTAATTTTCCTTTTTTCCATTTTTCCAAACAAAAAAAAAAATTGAAATGAATACCCTTAATAATAAGGCCAGAGTATCATTCCATAGTTTATATAAAGTATGGCGATCTAGTCACATATCTAGAAAAATTTAAATACGGATATTTAACTGAAGTGTCATGTTAGTCCTACTTTATAGTTGCACAGCCTAGGGTACAACACAATACCAAAAGGCTAAGCTTCTGACTTTCATAAATCGCTGCCTCCGTTAAATACATAAAATTATCTGGTCAAACTGAATAACAATCAGCAGCTACTATCACTGTCAAATATGCCCTCTGTTGCCAAGGAAATAATAAACTGAAAATGTTATTGGATAAGTCACATATTGCGTCGGCCTAGAAATGACATTGCAAATGCTGCCCTGAAATGAAATCCCCAAAGCCATCGTAGACCAGGTCGCCTACGTAACATCTGGCTAGGTACAATCTTATAAGAATGCCAAAAACCAAACAGATCATGGATCAAATCACTTGTCACTGATCGTGTGATTTAAAGTATATTTGTTGGTGCCCTAGATTCAGCCATATTAACGTTCTATTAAGTTTTTGAAGTACATACATTGTAAATAATTATTATGACTAGGGATGAGATTTTTATGCACTAAAAAATCGGAAATATGCGCATAAAATATGCTTTCAAAACTCCAAAATATGCATTAAAAAAATAAAAAATATGCACTAAAAACTTGACAATTTTCAATAAAAAAAGCGTTTGTTAAAAACAAAATAAGAAATTCTATTGTTGTTTTTGATTAATTGTTATTCAAATGTATAATATTTTTTAAAACTTAATTTAAATAGCTACATAATTTAAATTTTAGTTTGCATAATCAAACAAATACTTTTTTATATTATCAAAAGTAAGCCTTTATCTGTTAAAGAGCTTTTGTACACTGAAAATGATCCCTCAACGTCAACCGAAGTTGAGGCATACTTGAAGGTTGCCAATTAATTTGGAGAATATTAATTTTCTAACTCAGATCCCACATTTGATTCCAGATCAAAAATAGTTGATATTTGTTTTATTTTTTGAAATCCTGTATTTTTGCACAACACGTTTTGGATTATTTTTTAATTTGTCGGGCTATTTTTTAATTCAATTAATTTGCGTTGACTATTAAGTGAACTAAATCCTTCTAATTTAGTTATTGTTTCACCAATATATCCAAAGTTGGAAAATACAAATGCTAATTGACTCTTGATGTTATTTAAATTAAATATTTATTTTACTTGTGAAGGAATTGGCTTCTTATTTCCTCTGCAACTCGGTATAACACATGTGCCAAGCAAGTAAAATGTAACAGTTTTGGGCAAATTATTTCGGGACAATTGGCAGCTTTTACCATGTAAGGTGCTGCATCGGTTAAATGTTAAAGGATCTTTTGTCGAAATCTTGTATTTTAAGCAGAGATCAAAAAAATTTATTAATTGATTTAAAAAAAAACAATTTTTGAAGACTTTTTTTTAATAAAATTTGGAAATTTTTTTAAGCACTTTTTTATAATATGGAAAAAATATTCACTCAAAAATTTAAAATTATGCAAAAATATGCATTTAGAACCAAAATATGCCAATACTCGTTGCCATCTTAACGCAAATTTAATGATTCGGAAAGATAATTGGTCGACATCGATTTTAGACTATCGACAAAAAACTAATTATGACTAAAGGCTTTTTTAAATAGTAATAGATATGTAGTTAATATTTGGCCAAAACACCTCTTATATGAATCTTAACCTCAGAACATAATTTTGTTTGGCGGAAAAATTATTGTCCATTGGTCCAAAAAACCATGGTGTAGGGTCGTGTTTGATCGACAAAACTTCCTTACTTTTTTTATTAACTCTCTATAACTCAACATCTTCAAATTACATATTTTTAATTAATTTACATAGACGTTCACATTAAAAAAATACGTATTTTTATTAAATTCAAAAATGTTTTTTTAATGGAGTAATTTCATAAAAACGGAATGTAGTCTACGTAGCCTGTAAACGAACTACAAGGGAAAGCAAAAGTAACAAAGTTATGAAAATACTAAACGTAAAAATTAAAAGCATTTCATATTTATTTTATTTAAATTAGCTAAGACGAGTGAAAACTCTTGAACTAGTTTTTTGTTTTCGTGAAGCATAAATCTGTGATGCATTTCTCATACATAAATGAGTAAAGTAACCAAATTTTGGATAGTTGCGTTGACTTTTATTTCGCCCATTAAGGCCAGTGACCGACTTGATTCTGACGGACGTTGCGCAGGTTTTCTATTTGTTTTTGCTTGGGTTTCACCTTCTTAAAATCTAGGTGTTAGGGTGGGTTAAGTCCTAATCCTACATAGAGATTCGTTTTCTTTTAAGCGAAAGTTTCTCGATAACATAAACGCCTTGATTTATTGGCATTCGCTTGTACAAAAAATTAGACATTGTAAGGTCTAAATAGTGATTCTTAACCAAAAAATTTAAAATAGTACTCTAACCAATTTGCTAGAGGCTGTAAAAAATAGATTCTCTTTTCGCTCAATGTAGCCCACAAGACACAAACACTTAATTCTACGCAAAACTAACCATACAGATTCTCCAAAAAAAAAAAAAAAAAAAAAAAAATAAGCAGCAATTATAAAACAATTTTTTATTAATTATTTATATTAAAAAATGTTCAATCTTTGAAATTATAATGGGATCGCAAGACTTTAAACAATAAGAAACCAGCTTATGCTTTTTAGCAATTGACGTAAAGAACAGAGTGTAGCCTAGCTGGTAGTGAGCTAGTCTATCAGCGCCGGGGTTGCGAGTTCGATTCCCGCCAGAGACTCTGATTTCTTTCCTGCAGACAAGCGCAAAGCTTCACGGGGCTTAGCTTAGGGAATTAAAAAAAAATAAAAAAAAAACTATTACTATAAAAATTATTGAGAGATGACCAATATGTTGCCTGAAGTATACTAATGTTACAGAGGGTTAAAAATTGGCTTTTTTACTTTACATTTTTAAACTTTACTTATCGTTATTTTTTTACAATAACTTTTTTTGTTTCGTTAGCTACCGATATTGCTTACCAACAATTATTGTTAAAAGTCCAATTAGACGTGACATAAACATAAAAACCAAAATTCAATTGCTTTGTATGGTTGTGGTTATATCGTTACGGTAAGTAAGTCACCCATAATAAAATGCAGTGTTGCCCATAAGGTTGGTTCAAACATGTTTTATATGTTTACACCACGTCTTATTTGAGCTTTAAACTTTACCGCAGAGGACTTTACGGTAATTATCGTTTACTTACTGAATTAAAAGACTTAAATTTTTTTATTAAATATTAAAGAATTCAACTGAAGTTAAGAAAAAAAATTAAAAGTTATTGTACATAAATAATATACTAACATATTCAATACTCTCATATTATTTTTTTCCACCCTTTCGATATTCTTTTTCAAAAATATGTATTTAAACTAAACTAATTTAAGAACAATATGAGCTTAAGTCTTTCCATAACTAAAGTCTTCAAACAATCTTTAATTTTAAATTATGTTGACAATTGAAAACTATCTGTGTGTGTGTGTGTGTGCGTTTGTTTGTATGAAAATAAAAAATTGAATTTCCAATAAAGATTTTTTATTTCACTTTGAAAAGAAATATTTTTTTTTCTCTTAACAAGGTACTTATAAACATCTCATCTAGCTTTGGCTGTTTACTTTTAAGTTTTTGTTGGCATTTGATATTACAAAATATTGAAACTTTTATTTGCTAAGAAGTAACAGAAAGAAAAAAATTCATAGGAAAATTTTATTTTTCTTTTAAAGGTAGCAAAGAAAACAAAGTACTAGTACTTAGTACTAGAAGTTTTTTCTTTTTAGCTTTTTTTTGTATTATTACTTCGAAAAAATTGTAATAAAATCACGTTTCACGTTGCATACCATTAAATCTCAGCTTCTTACTTGCATTTCATCATAAATCTGCAAGAAAAAACTTTCAAATAGAAAATGCATATACAAATATTTATTTGTAACAGTGTGAGTAGAAAGGAGTTAACTCATGTTTAGTGTTACCAGATTTGTTATACAGTTAAATCAAGCTTTAGAAAAAGATGCTAAAAAGTATATATATATTCTGCGTCCTTGAGAATTTCTTAGTCAATTTATCAATTTACGTCTGTCAGTCCCTATTTCAAAATAACGATGGCTTCTAAACGACTGAATAGAATAGAACAATTTTGATGTAAATTTTCTTCTAACGCTTGGTTCGGTAGAAAAGAAGCTATGAACGTAAATTTATGTTTCTGCAACAAAAACCAGTATAAATTAGTGGCGAATTAGTGAAAACGAATTAGAGTTATTTTAGTTATTTTAGTTTATAAATATTTTTTTAGTTTTGTTCTAATTTCAATCTTGCTTCGGTCTTTTTAGTTCATTTACAGCCTGGCCCAAGTCACTCATTACCAGTCTGGCCAATTTAGCCAATTAGTGGCTAGATTTAGCCATTTTTCACCCTGTTTAGCCATTAAAAAATGAGTTTAGCCATTAGCCATTTTTCAACTTGTTTAGCCATAAAGTTTTTTTTGCCGTTTTTCATTTAAAAGAATAATTTTTATTTTATTATAAAAATTTATAAAAGTAAAATAAACATTTTTAATGATTAAAACGCCTTAAATTTAAATTACAACTTCTACAAATGTTGCAAACCGCTATAAACTATCTTTCAAAATAAAGGAGTATTCCAATATTAATTTTAAAAAATAGATCAACACAAACATCGCTGTTTCTTTCTGGTAGCAAGTATTTCAATAAAGAGATGCAGGCGGCAACAACAATTTTTTATAAATTTTAGAATTGACTATAAAGTTGCTTTCACTGCCATGGTCTTATGCTGAAGTAAAGAGGGCATTTAGCCAAGTAAATATCGTATATAGTAATTTGAGAAATAGGTTACATTTAGCAACCGTTAGTTCGATTTTATCAATTAGGTTAATATTTTTACCAAAACAATAAAATATTTATACAAACACCATAAAGGAGAGGGTACTATGCATTTGCGCTGATGTTTGTAACACCTTTAATTATTGGTCCTAAGCCCACCTTTACGTATACCGATTGACTTAGAATCACTTTCTTTCGAATTAACGATGTTTGTCCGGCTGGCTGGCTGGGAATATAAACTTTGTGCGCAAAGTACAGGTCGCAATTTTGGAGATTAATTGATAAAATTTGGTACAAAGTTTCTAATGTGGTGTAGGGAATAGTCGGGGTTGACCGACTATACTTTCTTACTTGGTTTTTGTTGTAGATATGGACTCAAAAGGTTGGGTAAATGTTGTCGTGATTATGATATTCCTTCAAATTTTTTTTAAACTAATAGGCACGAGTGATGAACGTCAAAGATTTCTGATGAAAGAATGCGGTGATTCTTGAAACATATAAATTCAACCCGAGTTCGATCCCCAGCTCAGCCAAGAATAAAAATTATCAATAATAAACTGGGAATTAAGCACGAATAACAAAATCTTTTAAATTAAAAATTTTGTATTCCCAAAAATTACTTTTGATAATTATCAATAATATTTAATAAATTTCATGTTTTAAAATTCCTTCCTTCAGTAAAAATACTTTAATAAAAATTAAATTTAATAAAGGCTTGAGTTCTAGCTAAAAATATCAAAAAATAAAAACTGTTTAATTTTATAAGTGATGGTGTTTTAGACAAATTTTTCTGTACATACAATATACTTCATTGCTATCCAATGGATAGCTAAGGTAAAATGTAACAAGAAAATACAATATAATAGTCTGGTAGTGTAAAAAATTCATTCCTAAAAATTTAAGGAATAGAACTATTACAAAAAAAGCTTTATAAAATACATAACTGAAATGTAACTCATAGAATAAATTCGAAAAAGAAACAAAAAAAAAAATGTTGGAAAAAATATTAAGTTTAAATAAATATTTCGCTTCAACAAAATGCCTCTTTCGACAACCACAACACAAGTGACTGATTTTGACATTTGTGGTCGCATCGGATTTCCCAGTGGGCCGAAAATTTTTATAAAAACTGTTACGTTATCGTACGCCTGCATTGTTGATCGATTTGTCGTGCTTAAAATTGTTAGTGGAACGCAAGTCAGCAGTTTGTCATTGAAAAAGCAAGCAAGCGATAGCGGTCGACATCATGGGCCAGGCTTAGTTGTCTTTTAAATTGTCTTTATTTAATTTTTTAACGACATATATATTTTATTACAACTGTTTAACCCTAGAGTACTAACCATATTTTACGTACGTTGTAACTAATGATCGTCGATTCTACGATGTATTTTTTAACTGCCTATAACTTTGGCTTAAAACCAAATTTACTTTTTCAATAAATGCTATTTATCGTTGTGGCACCTTATAAGTCTATACATATATAAAAAAAAAATAATTAAATTTTAATTCTTTTAGATAAACGAAATATTTAATTTTTGTACTAATTCATTTTATGTTACACAAATCTTTGGGATCATAAAAAAGGACCTAAAAAATATCGTAAGGAAAACTAAAAAAGAGTCAAAACTTAAAAAAGAAATTTTATATCACATTTTGATCTTGACATTCGTCATTTTTTCGTATGGGCGTGGTGTATACATACTTCATTTGTGTTCTTTTTTATATTTTCTCCTTAGCTGGTCGTTATTGCCACTTTTGTTTGGAGTAACAAAATAAGCAATATTTGCTCACAAAGTTAAAAAATAAAAGTCACGTTAATACTAACCTTCGACGATTCGACGAGTACAAAACCAATAAAAGCAGTGTTATAGCAACGCGGTTTAAAAAACACATTTGCACACAGCAAAAGTAAATCTTCTACTAACAGCATCAGTGCTGCCACCTTAGGTGTAATTACACATATCATGTGTAATTTTTGTTTTCATGTGTAGCCCTTGTGTAATTGGCTCCATGTGTAATTCATGTGTAATTTTAAATTTTAACGTTTTGTAGCACTGATTTTTGTTATTATTTTGTCACAATATGTAAAAAGGTTTAATATTCTTGGCAAAACTTAAAAATGTAATTAATAGAATGGAAGCGTTAAAAGAGCTAAACTAAAAATGGTTGGATCATTAACTACTAACCATTTGGCATTTAGATAGATTGTGTCACAATTTATTACCTATAACGACAAAACATCCCGGGTTCATTCTCGTTTTTTTCATTGACTGCAAAAGAAATGTTTGAGCTTCTCAAAAGCACAACTATAGACAAATGGATTCCTTTTGAAAATCTAGTTGGATGCACCAGATACACCTAATGTTATGTTTGGACAGTATAATTCAGATGTTAAAAGACAAAAAGCTATACATATATTGCTTTCATAAAATGCTCGTAGCGTCAAAGGCCTGTCTGAAAATTCCAACATATTTGGAAAATTTACTTCGCAATATTATATCTTGTTTTATTAGAAGTAATGCTCGGCAAACTTAAGTAGTTTCAAGAATACATATTTTCGCGACAACGTGCACTCTTACATTTTGAAAAACTTTAGCTTCATAGTAATTTGGAGCCAGAATATTATTGGAAAAAGGTTTTTAAAATAAAAAATTCATTGGGAGACAGATTATTTAAAATAGTTATTTTTGTTTTAGTCTTTTCAAATGCTGCTGCGGAAAGAATATTGAGCAATTTAAACAATTGTACGACAGATTTAAAAAGGAATACATAGAAATGGTGACACAAACTTTCCTATTCCAATCATTATAAACAAAAAGTAGAAGCTTAAAATAATTGGAAAAATAAACAAAAAAAAAAATCTATTTCAATGTAAATTTGATGTATTTTACTTTCTTTATTTTTTAGTAATAAATTACTTAAAAAAAATAGTATGAATTTTTTGTTTTGAACCGTTATTTTTATAAAAGTAAAAAGCAATGACTAGTTAATTTTTTGAAAAAAAAAACGCATTCGTTTTTTTTTAACTAAATGAAAAGTTTATACATTATAAAATTCAAAACCAAATCGTGAGATTGCAAATAAAAGATTGCATGTGTAATTTGTATTTTCATGTGTAATTTTGGCATAATCCATGTGTGATTTACCATTTCGTTGGTGGCAACACTGAACAGCATACAACATTTTAGAGTGTTAGGCACACCCATTCAAAATTTAATTATAGGTAATTAAAAGGGAGCAATGCTCGTCGAAAAGTCGATCTAGGGTTAAAGTCACAATAAGTTGGAATATTTTAAAACGCATAATTTCAACCAATAGATTTGTTTCTAAGAATTTTCCAAATCAAGCTACAAAATGCTTAACCCTCATACGTTCCTCAAAATAACTTGCAGGAAACTTCTTCGGGTGAAAAAATTTAATAAAAAGGTGTTTTTATTTTTTTAGACAAAATAATATTTAATTTAATAAATTTAATTAATTTTTTTTTAAACTAAAATCATCCTTAATATTCAATCGGATGTAGATTGCTTACACGTTTTTATAAATGGGTGAAATTTCCCCCGGGGGACTTTTTCGCAATTCTTCAAATAATCTTGTAAAGTTTAGATATACCAAAATAAAACTTAATATTATTAATGTAAAATTTAAATTTAAATAATTAGAAAAAATTCTTATTTAGATCCAGTAAAATGTTTAAGGGATATTATATTTTGAAACACAAAATGGGTGAAATTTCACCCGAAGACCGTATAAGGGTTAAGATGTTCCATAAAAAATGCTGAAAAACCTGACAAATGTCAAATGTAAAATTTACTGCAAAATCAAAATGCTAAATGCTAAATTTAACTGCAGAAATTACTAAAATGGTCACACTGCTCATGGTGGCTAGCAGCGGTATGAAAAGGGGAGAGAAAGAGTGAGCCATGAAAAAAGCAATCGTAACAAACTAGACATTAATAGCAAGAATGTAAAAAAGCTTTGATTAAGTTGAATGTTATAAATTTTACAGTGTGGGCTTTTAGAATTTTTATCGTTTTTCTATATACTTTTATATGCTTATATTTTTTTTCTTATTTTTTGCCTTTCTAGTTCATTTATATTAATAGTAGTAAAATACTTTTGTAGCTGCAAATGTTACTGAATATTTGTAGGAATGTTTTTGATTCTTTGACTTTTTTTTCTCATTTTCTACTGTCGTTAAACATCACTTTGTAAGGAAATTCAAGTGTAAATGAAGCAGTTTAATGCTTGAATGCATAATTTCTTGCTAAAAAAACGGAAATGAGCAAAAAGGGGAATATCCTATGAAAGTATTAAAGCATTGCAATGCTTTTCATTGCAAGGGGTAAGAAAAGAGAAGAAAATTCCGTTTGCACAGTATGATGCTGAAACTTGTACACATATGATCGTTTGCATTTAATGCAATAAATCCCAATAAAGATTAATTTTATATATTTGAGAAAAGGAATTTGGAATTTTAGGGTGATATTCTTTTTTTTTGCATTTGTTACATTTCTTCAAAAAAAGAATAAGGAATTGAATATTAAGTTACTAAAGAAATAGCAATTTACACTATTATGTGTAATGTAATATGCATTTCGATGCGAAATTATCAGTACAAATGTGTTTTAAGTGTTTATTTATTAAAGGCAAATAAATACTAAAGAAATCGTATTTATGGCAAAAAAAAAATATAAATCATTAAAGAATTTAAGTTATTCTCCTAAATAATGTTTTCTTATAGAATTTTTAAGAGCTTTTGTACCTTTACTTGGGTGAAACCTGACAAATTACTTCAGTTTTTTTTTAAAGCGAAAGAATTTACATAAAACGTTTTTAAACAAATAGAATCTGGGAATTAATTTCTCATGGTGCATAGAAAATATTCCTGGAAAATATTGAAGGATCATGATTACAGTAATAATATGATTATTTCAGATTTGTTCAGAATACTTTTAACTTATTATGAATAACACGATAATAAGATGATTACTTCTTAACTTATTATGATTAACATGATAATAATATGATTACTTCTTAACTTATTATGATTAACATGATAAGAATATGATTAAGAGAAAAATATTATGATGTAATATTACGAATATATTTGGTCATAATATGATTCAAAAATAATTGTAATATAGTGACTTCAATCATAATTCTTATCTTAATATGCTGCTCTTAAAATATGTTTACTACAACAACTTCTTTTCTTTGCGTGTAATTACCAAATACTGCTAAAAAGGTTTGGGACTTTACTAACATAATGTAATTATATTCGATACATTCTATTGATCTGTACGATTACACAGGCGTTTGCTAGAAACGAAGGATATTTATTTAGTTATTTGGAATGTTAAACGCGAATCAGCATCCCGTTTCAATAGCTCTAGTTTTCGGGATACAGTCTTTTTTAAAAAATAAGAGCACTTTCTGCACTTAAATAGGTTGGTCCAACCGAAATGCAAGTTTTTTGCTTTTTTGTCCAACTTAATATGACACTTCTTTGTTTAAGTGTTTGAAAAATAAAAACATACATGCAGAGAAAAAACATGGCTGAAGTTTGGGCAAAAACAAAAAACATATTATGGTCCCTGCAATGGAAACAAACAAACTTTTTTTGTTTTTAACAAGACTTTTTTCAAGATTGATTACATTTTGTTTCTATTTAACAATAAAGTGTTTACCTCCCTTGAAACTTCAAATATGGTTGAATTTAACAAAATAATGTTTTCATGAAATAAAATAAAGCTACGGCAACCATATTATGGTTAAATTCATCCATCCAAAAGCTATAACCATATTTTGGTTGCCTCTAAACATGTAATGGTTAATATTTAATAACAATAATATGTTCGAAATTGTAACATTTTAAAACATTGTATGTATAATTTAAAATAATATGCTTAAAAAGCAACAACATTCTGGTCGTTTACATTTTGCAATAGCTGCTTAGTTTGCTTAAAATTCTCATTCATTTTATTTTATTATTATTATTATTCATTTATTTAATCTATAGAATTAATTCTAAGACTAAATTTAAATTTTTAGAGAACTGGCTGCATAGGCCATCGGCTCTATTTTATTTTAATTATTGATTAAAATACATTAATTTACGTAGAATAAACTAGTAGAACCGAAGAAATGGTAATGCAGGTCGTCAAAGGTTGGAATATGAATCAAAGGGGATTTTTTATAAAAGTGGAACATAACACCTATCAGGAATAAAAAATAAAATAAA
Organism: Pollenia griseotomentosa; assembly: GCA_963931875.1. Taxonomy (NCBI): domain Eukaryota; kingdom Metazoa; phylum Arthropoda; class Insecta; order Diptera; family Polleniidae; genus Pollenia; species Pollenia griseotomentosa. The sequence continues at coordinate 50,379,099 of OZ007560.1, read as the reverse complement.
ATTATAATTTGACACTTGACAAACAAATTGAAAACTGGATGAAATAAATAACCATGATTCGGTTGACACTGACCAAATTATTGTTAATTCTGACAATTATATGGTTACACTCAAAATATTATGTAGTTAAATTCAAACGAAAATTCATTTTAAACAACTTAAAATTCATTTAAAAAACGGATCATTTACATTTCATTTAAAACAAATGATTTTTACATTAATTTTTAAATTTTTTATTTATTAAACTGCATATTCCTTAAAATTGAATAGTTTTTTCTTTTAAAAAATATATTTTAACCGACAAAAATCAATCTACATAACAAAATAAATCCGGAAAAACATTATTTTTTGGTAGTTTGTTTTTTAAATAACAAACATAAATGTTAAAAAATAAAATTATTCGTAAAATAACTATATTTTTATTAAATTTTAACAGTAGTGAAAACGAATTTAATAACCCACAATCAGTTACTGTAAGAATTTTATAAGTGCACTTTTGTCAAAATTCTGGGAAGTTTTTACCATATTATGGTTAATTTTGACCATATTATGGTTAATTTTGAACATAATATGGTTTGTCTTAACAATATTATTGTTAATTCTGACCATTATATGGTTACTTTTGTCAAAATTCTGGGAAGTTTGAGTTTTGACCATATTATGGTTAATTTTGAACATAATATGGTTTGTCTTAACGATATTATGGTTAATATTGACCGAAATATGGTTAATTCAAACAAAATATGGTTACCTGCCAACAAAAACATTGTTTTAATTTAACCATAGTATGTTGCTATATGGTAACCTCCAACCATTTTTTTTTTCTACGTGTGGAGAGGAAAACAATTGAGTATAGCGTTAAGATTGTTGAAGCCTTTTCTGAAAATGGGTGTTCCAACCAAAATGCATTTTGTGCACTTTGTGATTTTTTTGGTCAGCATAATCGACCAAATGTGTCCACAATCGGTAAAATTATGCGCAAATTTTAGCAAACCGGGTCTGAAAAAAATGTTAAATCACCTATTCACCCAGTTCGTTATGCGGAAAACATCTCTGTGGTTAAAAATGAGGTGAGAATGAGATAATTTGGTTTTTTACAATTAATACTTCATCCAAAGATTTTGGAAAATCAAAAGATATATTATACAAATAAAACTGTTAAGCGAATAAGAATTGTAATCTTCTGTTTTACTTGTAACAATATCAAAGCTTAAACAAAAACAACAAAAATAAGCAGTGAGTTTATCTTTTCTTACAGTCCCGACTATTTTATATTTTTGTTTTAAAGAATTCGGCGAAAATAATAAAACCAACAACAAGCCAAGGTCTAGTGCAGTAAGAAGCATGTTACTATAAATATATTCCAATCAATTTGAACCCTTTTTCAAGAAGGAAATTAAAAGTAATCACCAATTTCTGTGAAAGAGGGGTCAATTTCTTTTGTTTTGAATTTTTTTATTTTACTGAATAGTGCGAAACATTGTCAAGTTGTTTGTCCTGCAAGTGCCTTTATTTTGATAAAATAAACTAGAGCTGATAAAAATGATCTAATTATATATCGATAATCTGGATATCATAAGTAGACTAAAATTTTCCAGAAAGAAATGTACTGGTGTTGTTAAAAATTTTAAAACTTAACAATTTTTCATATTTTCAGTAAACAATTAACTACGAGTAAAAATACAAGAGTTGTAAATTTTTAATAAATTTGTTGGTGGGCATATTTTTTTTTTTTTTTTGCATATTTTTGACAATATTTCTTTATTTTTTGAGCTTCTTTTACCGGCATATTATAATTTTTTTTATATAATTGTAAACTATCAAGAAGACCTTTTGTTATCTTAGGTTCTTATATTGATTTTTATTTACTCAAAGAACAAAATTCCTAGAATTTGTTTTTAAGCTAAGATTTAAATAAATGTTTTAGGTTCTTTTTAAAACAACACCCAACTGATTGCTTATTTTTAAGCCAGGTATTCACACTTATAGCTTTTTTCCCCAACATATATGTAAGTCTGCGAAGCCTGTCTGCATTATACCTTCACATCAAGACTTTGATGGATTCAATACTCAGCAAAGCGAATAGTAAAAAAAGGAAAAAAAAAATTGATTTCCTTTTAACCAAAAATTGCTTTTAGGTAAGAAAACATCAATCAATATAACAATATACGATAAAGTCTGCTAAGCACAAAGAATACAACAAAACTTTTTTTATACATAAGTATAAAAATAAATATATTTGAGGGCATAACAAAATTATTAAGAGCCTAAAATGAAATTGTGGAAATGGTGTTTTTGCCCAAACAGCTTAAAGGGGATACAGCGTGTGTTATGGTGTTCGAGGTAGTTAATTGATACTCTTTATTTTTTAGGTTGTTGTTATTATTAAATTAAAAAGATATTTATAAAAAAGACGATAAATATCATATTTATTATATGTGTATGTATGTATGTACGCACTAGTAGGACAGGGTATCTTTGCTTAAGAAATTTATTGTTAACAAATTAAAGCCAAAAAAGGAAAAAAAAACCAAACGGATGCTTTTATTTTTTTCCCAAACCAACAGAAACATAAATTTTTTAATTTATTATGCGAGTTTTATTAGGATTTTAAATTCTTAGCTTCAGGGTGAATTTTTTAGACATTTAACGATCTCATTTATTAAAATAACAATATAATTTTAAATGTGTTTTTTTCTGTTTTTGTAACTCCATGAAACGTGTGGAAAATTTAAATATATTTAAAACAATTTTAATAACAAAGAATTGTATTTTGCCATTAATGATAATTTCGAATTTTAAAACCTTCAACTTATTTTATTGGTTGTATATTAAAAGTTATGTTTTTTCAAAATAAATTTGTTAAATATTTTATTTGATTAAACTTTGACATTTATAATGTTTTATTTGTTATAAATTTAAATCAAATGGCTTTTTTAACATTTAAGAGAAAAAATATCAAATTTCTAATAACAGTTTTTAAAATAATAATTTAAATAAAAACCATTTCAAGTTTATTGAAATTTATGTGAAAAGAATAATTTTACAGTGGTACAAGATGAAAAACTAAACAGCAATTATTTTTTGCTGGACACTATGGGTTACAAAACTTTTTTTTCTCAATCACTTCTTTTCTGTTAAATAAAATAAAATCATAAGTAAGTTGTTTTTAAAAGATGTTTTTTTAAATCTTTTAAAATTTTTGTACACAAAAGTATTGCGGTTTGAAAATTACTGTATTACGGCCGTTTAAGTTCAAAATACGCAATTGTTTTCAGTAAGATTTTAGTTTTTAATGCACTCATTTTCTTGCTCCAGAGAAGACTGTATAAGCTTTAAGAACACTTCACAATATAATACATAACCAAACAAGTAAGTAAACATAGTCGGTCAAGCCCTACTCTGTGATACCCTACTCTAATTTGAAAACAATTTTTCGAGACTGTAACCCATTTGGGACCCATGGGCAATCATGGACCCACCAAAACAAAATTATGCTTTGAAGTTAACACTTAAATGCATGAGGTCAGCACCATGAATTTTAATTAGGGTTCACTTTAACAGCTTGCGGGAAAAAAATTGTTAGTAAAAGCAGTTTAAAGCAGTTTACATTTAATTTAATTGAATAATAAAGAAATAAGTATTGTACCATAGATAGTACGGTATGAATTTAAGGGTTAAGGTTCTTTGTGCTGTCTATTATCTAGATATCTTCATTTAATTATATGAGATTCGGACTTTATGCAAAATTCGTCTCAATGATGTCTCCGAAATGTTCAATTGTTGAGAACGACGGTGAATTGATGTTGACGGCGCTTCACGCACACTTTCTGCCACAACAGCAATATTCTCGGGCGTACGCAGTGTTTTTGGCATTCCACGCTTTGGTTTATCGATAAGGATGCCAGTTTCTTTTACTTTTTTCACAAGATAACGAGCATATGGAGCTGACGGTGCTTCTCTTCTTCCAAAATCCGTATGCAATTTTCGCACACATTCTGCAACATTACCATGATTTTCAAAGTAATGTCGCAATATTTCCCAGCGTTGTTCAAGCGTATATACAACCATATTCGTTCAGCGGAAGGTTAAAACTAATTATCTGTCAAATCAGACATGAGCTAAGTGTTACCATTCACGAATTAAGCATTAGTTGAAAAAAAAACGTTAGATGGCGGACCCGTTATTTTAGTTTGAATTTATGCTAAAGGCGTTCATGTTAAAAAAATAATACTTTTTACTAACATGGGTTATTATTAAAACAACGTTTAACATTTATAAACCTTAAATTATAAATTGTTGGGCAAAATTTTCTTGCAACAGATCGATTGAGAATGAAATCATTAATTTTGTCTTTTTAGTACTATTTGGAATAAATTTATATAAGTAGGAAAATTTTTTTTTTTTTAATTCCTAAGTTAGACCCCGCGAAGCTCTGCGCTTGTCTGCAGGAAAGAAACCAGAGTTGAAACCGGCGCTGATAGATTACCAGCTAGCCTACCGGGGCACATATTATTTTTTCATTTATTATAGACTAAATCCGGACAACAATTTGACTTACCAGAATAAAAAATGAAATAAAGTCCTAATACATATCCAAAACTTTAACCATGGAGAAATAAGTGTTGGCCGATTAATTTGAAATCTGTTTATATAAATATATAATTCATATATATTTAAATGAAAAAATGGTTGTCTGTTTGTGCTGGTTTACACTCATCAAGTTTTAGCCGTCAAGTCTTGAGCTTTTAGGATAGAAGGGAAATGAGAATGCCATTTCCTTTCCTCTCTCTTCTAAAAACTCAACACTTGACGGCTAAAACTTGAAGAGTGTGAACCAACACTTTGTTTGTCTGTTGGCTTTAAGACTCCTTAACTACTGAGGACATTTTCACAGTAACATCACGTGAGCCCCGAAAAAAATACACTACTTATTTCTCCGATAGGGGCAAGGGAAGTGGTACCCTGCATAGCATGCCAATGTTAAATACCGCATATCATAAGAACTGTTATAATGAAAATGTTCAGATTTGGCAGTAGTCACTCTTATGGTAAACTACACATTTTAAAATAAAAATTAGGAGGAAGGCGCAGGGGTAGCAATACCACATATAGGATGCATATATAAAATATCGCGGAACTGAAGAGCTTTTATAAAAAGAGTCTTCATTTGATGCCACTATTAATATAAACTATAAGTTTCAAAACATAAATGAGCGGCTTAGACAGAGGAAGAGCAGTACCCGCAATTGTACGAAAATATTAAATACCGCATTTCTAAAGAAAAATAAATGGGGTATGTGCAATAAATATGTATATACAAATTAAAATTCGTATGTTTCTTTGATTGTTTTTTATAAACTACTAAACGGATTTTCGTGAAATTTTAAAGTAAAAGTAAAAGCTTCCAAATTTTTAAGTTTAAAAAATCCAGTTTTCTCCATTCTCCAATGTTCGCATAAACTAGACATTCTAACAAACTATTTCTAGAAAAGGTTCTCAAATATTCAAAAAAACAACTTCACATTTTATCTATTTTTAAATAGTACCGACAAATTTTCTCCTCCTATAATAATGATATACATATTTTTACAAAATTTATTTTTCAGAGTCAATGTGAATACATACGAAATTTTCAAGTATATAATCACTCCTAACATCTCAAAAACTTTATGCATTATTTTTACAACGTCTTTTCTGTGTAGCCACTATGGTATTAATGATACGTTAAACAAATTATTATGAATGGCGTTGTAAAAGGTAAACTTTAAGTATTTTTTAAATTAATGCACAATATCTTTAAAACAAGAAATGGAAGAAAAAAAAAATAAAATATTCGTAATCAGCGAACAAAAATATATAAGAATCAGCTATTTTGATTTGAGAAAATTTACAAAAAAAAAAAAAATTTAACATCTTTTCAATAACAGTTAGATACTTTTTTAAGGTTTGAAGGATCGTTCGCGATATAGTACAAATAAAACAAAAAATGGTGTAAATTACGCAAATTTAAAACTAGAGCTGATAGGGGAAACTAATGACGCCGTCTTCATCAGCAGATGAAAAAACATTAGGATCAGCTGCTTTTGCTTCAGAAGATTTAAAAAAGCTTAATTTTGTTATGCTGTGTACTGTTAACTAAGTTTGACTGTTTATGTCAAAAGTTCGTAAGAATATTAAATTGCAAAATTAACTTTTAATGGTTTAAATTTATCATTTCTTTTAGTTTACTTTTAACACGAAATATTTTTAAAACATACTTTAAACACATTCTATTTCTACTTATCACATTGTAACACATTTTTATTTCTTTAAAATATCTTTCAAAATATTTAACAAAGATATTAGACCATATCGATTAAATTCACGTTTGCATTAAGCTATATCTCTGCATATAACGCATGTTTTAGAAATCAGAACAATTTTAGCAGCTAAAGTTTATTTTTAATGAAAACATGGCTCTTAAGGGCATTGTCCTTAAAATAAACCATTTATAATACATTACATGGAACTACACACAGCAATACACTCACACAGAAACACTTAAGTATGATGCATAGAAATAGCGAAGATAACTAACAGAAAAGTGTCACCACATGATACCACAACACAATATTGCATTTGAAGGAAAATCAAACCACATAACTGATATTCCCTAAACGAATATTGTAGCTCAAATAGTATTAAGCCTTTCCCGTTATTGTCACTAAACAAAGCCACATACACATCTGCAGACTTATAGATACAGAGACACACACGTTTGCTAACAAAAACATACAAATATGGGGTATTGTGTAGTGTAGTAAAGATGTAGAAGGGCGATCTGAAAATATATTTTTGTGGTCTTAAGTCCATTAAAAAAAATGCATACTGTGTTTTGATTGAATTTTCAGACTGTAATCAAAAACAATATTTAATATTTTAAGAATACAGAAGTATACTATACAGTATACTATATACTATACAGAAGTATAATACATATTGTGTCAAAAAAAAAAAAAAAAAAAAAAAAACACATGAAAATCTAGATCTAGTTATTGACTGCGTCATTTTCATATAAAAAGTTATGCAAAAATATTCAACAAAATTCCAGTTTAATTTTAAATTTTTGTTGTTAATTCTGTTTTTTTTTTTATTTTAAATACCATTTCAAACCGACCTCCTACAATTGTAGTGACATGTATGTGTGCATGTTGAAAACGATTTAAAAGCTTGTTAAGCTGACTTTGACAAATGCGCCAAACACATACAACGACAATAACAACAACAGCGCCTGCAATTGAAAATACAATAACAAAACCTGCATACAACAAGCAACATGGCACTAAACTTAAAATCTACAATTGTAAAGATTGACAAAACAACAAGTACTAAAATATAAAACACAAACCTAAAACATTGATTTGAAGTGCAAACATGCATACAACGAAACACAAAATGGGGGAAAAAGCATAAAAGCAAAAGCGACAACAGCAGAGAAGGCGACAAAAAATTGGCAGCGAAAAACATGACATTAAAACGTGCATACAAAACTGAAATTCTCACGCTAAAACTAAATCAACACCAACACCAACAAGAATATTTTTAAACAAAAACAGCTTTCTAGGAAATAAGGCAGAACACACATACACACATAAACGCACACTGATGCATAAGCAAACGTTCACACATTAAATTTTGTATGATATACAAAATTTGTATTTGATGAAAAAATCATAATGTGTTAAGGGAGAACGGCAGAGCAGGACTCTACAAATGAATCAAGAAATGAAACTCATACGCTTGAAGTGGATTTAAAATTTCTTACTTTTATATATTTTCCTATTTTTTCTTACTTAATAGATAAACAAAAAAATAATTAGTTTATTAGTGCTGCAAAAAAAAGAAACTCTTGGTTTTTAACAATTTCTCATTTCCAGTTTTATAATAGATAATCCCCTTTCGGTTATAGTACACACTTAGAGAAAACAAATTTTTCGATATGGTCACCTCAAATAAAACTATTTTTCATAAGCAATTTTTTTTTATTATATTATGGTAACTGTGGCCATATTTTTTTTACCGGAAACAATATTATTGTTAAATTTACCAAGAAGCCATATATCATACAAAAAAAGGAAGGTTTTCTCTGCGTGCACTTTGTCGACAGTTCTTACTTAATAACTCTAATTGCTTTTTACAATTTTAATGCAATAAAATATAAAGAAAAATATTTAATCCTCTTTTTGAAACAGGAGATTTTAAATTCATTTAACTAGTACAAATATACCTATGTCACTCAAGTTAGGAAAACTAAATTTTTTGCGGAAAACAAAAATCTCTTTTAGCTTTTTGTTGCTTAAACAGAGCTGTCCGTTTTACATTTCAGAGCTTGTGAAATTAATACTTAAGCATATATCCACTTATACTTACGTAATACGAATATTAATATATCTCTTGTCTATGTGTTCGTACTGAGAAATTAAGAACCACTGCTTAAAATGATGCGTATGAGAAGCAAAATTTTCAATCGGTAGCGTGTTTGCTTAATTTAAGAGCAATACTGAACACAGTGTATTATACAACTCAACAAATATCCATTATTATTGCAGTATTATTCCTTAGCACTAATGAACATGAGCGAATAAACAATTTCTATGGAAACTGCTACACGTTCAATATATATTGTGATGTTTGGATCGCGATCCATTATAATTGATGGATCACATAAAATAAGGCTATTCTGAGATGTGGTTTCATAAATACTGCATGTTACCTTACCATACCACATCTCAATTGCCGTCACTGTTGCCAATTTAGCTTCTAGCATACACGCAGAGAAAAAAGTAAGGTTGGACATGGTTACGGCAACTACGCTATGTTTATTGTAACATAGTACACAAATAATTGTTCTTTCATTTCATATCAGCAATATTATAGTTTCTGTAAACATATCAATGTTTATCTCAATTACAAATTTGAGCATTGTTGACCGAAAAATAATAATTTTTCTTACAACTAAATAATGATAACTTTCAAAGCATATTAAATTACTCACAATCGTATCATGATATTTAATAGCCATAACATGATAACTCTCTATACATTTATTATAATATGTTTAAGATGCAATCAAAATATTTTTACTCTAATAATATTTTGTTAGCGCGATTTGTAAAACAATTTTCCATTATTTGTGTCGTTTGTTTAACATATGCCTATAAAATTATTTGTTAGTGAGTGGTTCAACAATTAAAAAAAAAAAACAAGTAAGAGTGCTATAGTCGGCTATGCCGAATCTTATATACCCTTTACCATGATGAGATAAGAACAAAAAGTTATATACATAAATAACGTTCTTTAGATAGGTATAAATAAATATTAATTGAGCCACTCCAACTTTTCATTTTGCCATGCCGAAGAATATAAAAAAATGTATATATGTACCTAAGCCCGTTTCCTCTTTTGCCAAAGTTGATGTTTAAAATTCGTTTTATAATCTTAAAATCGTTTTTTAGAACATAAAAAAATTAAATAAAAAAATTAAAAAAAAATCTTTTTGGGATTCGAACTGGCAATAGCACCAGTCTCAGGAGAGAACTTAACAACTCGGCTACGAATGCTTTTACTGAAGAAGCGTTAAATTAAAATATATTGAGTCTATGGGTTTGTTTCTTTATTTGAGCGGCATATCATATACATGCATTAATGTGTATGTGTATGCGTAAAATTAAACACATTACAAATAAAATCCACCACTTGTAGTGAAGGGTATAAAAAAAAACAACAGAAAAAATCACAATACCAACACTGTATTACCATAGCCACTGTATGACCGTAGTAATACAGTGTTGGTATGGTAATGTCACGTCTAATTGGACCTTTAAAGGAAAAAATTTGAGGCAGTCGTGGTTTTTTACTTATATCTCAGCTATTTGTGGACCGATCTTGCTGAATTTCAATAGCAAATAATTCCGGATCATATGAGACATAAATGTATAATAACCTGGCCCCCATCATATATGGGGTCTTCGAAAAATCCATTTCAACGGACAGATGGACAGACGGACATCGTTAAATCGTTAAATAACATCAATATTATAGAAATTACAAACGGAATGACAAACTTATATATACCCTATTTACTACCTGTGGTGAAGGGTATAAAAATTACAATTTAAAAAAAAAACAACTTTAAAAAAATTAAAAAAATAAAGAAATTTTATTAACATTAAAAAAATTGTAAAGTGCCACAAAATAAAAAATCGATGCAAAAAAATTCAATTATTTTTTTAATTTTTGTGACGGCACCACGTTATAATAATATGATTATTATATTATTGACTACTTCTAAACTTAGTATGATTAACAGGATAATAATATTATTAAGGGAAAAATATTATGATGTAATATTAAGAATATATTTGGTCATAATATGATTCAATAATAAACGTAATATGGTGACTACAATCATTAATCGTATCATAATATGTTGCTATTAGAATATGTTTACACACAACCATGTTTTTTCTATGCGTGTATAGCACTTTTTCAGCATTATCCCAAAATTTTCATCATTTAACTTGATGTACAAATATCGACGTTTCCATGTCATCGTACGTAACATTTTTGCGCCATCAGAGATGTATAGATTTTTCAAAATAATAGTAACTGGAAAATAATTTTATCACTATGTTTTATTTAGGAGAAAACTTTTTGTACAAAATATAGAGGAAAATGCGTGCATTAAACCCAATAGTTTTCCTTATAATCTGTAATTAAAAAAAAAAAAATTTTGGAAGGGAGCATACTAGGGATGCCAAGTGGATCTGGTTTCTTGCAAATCCCGTAATCCGGGATTTCAAAAAATTAAATCACGGAATCCTGTGATTTTACGACATCCCGGGATTTTCGGGATATTGTGATTTTTCAAAATTCGGGGTTTTTGAAAATGAAGAGATAAATGTTTTTCATAGATATTTATTAAAAAATACGTCTTTAAAAGAGGTTTACGAGCAAAGGTTTTATTTTTAATTTATTATTCTAAAGTTAATTTTATATTGATTACTAAAATTTGTAACAATGGATAAAAAAAAACTCGTACGATTTCAAACAATGCGCTAAATTATTCAATTAAAAAATAATTACCATAACATCTATATTACCTCAATTGATTCAAAATAAAAAAAATATATATTAATATTGTAATTGAAGCAAACTAGTAATTGATTTTTTTGTAGGATTTTATTAAAATTTGTAGACTATATAAGCCGATTAATTACCCCACGCTTAAATGCCTTTCACGCTTATTTACCTTCAGTTTTAAATCCACGTTTTTTTTTTTCTTCCATTTTTCCAACAAAAATCCACGTTTAGTTGCCATACGCTTAGTTACCCAATTCAAGTAATTGCCTTAAAAATTAATATCCAAAAACAAAATTACACCTAAATTTCATTCGTTTAATTGCCTCAGTAGTATTTGACAACAACACAGCAAGTAATGCAACCAAGTTAACATGTTAATAATTTAAAAATATGCACTGAAAATTTTTTTAAAAAAATAAGCCCAAAAACAAAATATGGCTTATTTGAAAGGAAAATATTCCACAATTTAATATTTGCATTAAAATAAACTTTTTTCTGGGCTCACCAGAATTAAGTTATCCCTGCAAATAATAGGACCAGTCCAAACAGAGTAGCCCACAAGGGACCAGGACTAGTCCAAAAGTAACCCAACCGTATGGAAAAAACATGGTCTATTTAAGATTGCGATGTCCTAGGGGAGGACCATATAACCCACCTTTGGACTACTTTGGAGTAGTTTTAAAACTTCTCCATGGTATACTCAGGATTAGTTTTGAAGTCGTTTAAAAACGAAAGCATGTCATTAAAAACCAAGACATGTCGTCTCACTACAAACACTTTTTAACAATGACATGGTCCATGCTTGCATTACATCGGACCAGTCCATGGATGCAGGGATTGCAGGGATGTTATGAGGTAAAGATTCATATAAAAGTTATTTGCGCTGAATAGTATCTAGATACACAAAATATATGAGATATTCTGACTTAAAGGGATTAAAGGAAAGGTCGCTAAATTCAAATTAGATAATAAATCTTGAATATCTTAGGGATTGATATTTAAATGGAAGATGTATGTTCAAATCTTAACCATATTTAATTTGCTGTTAGATATTTTGGACCAAATTTAATCTTAATAGGAAGATGATTAAATGGTTTATGAGCATAAAGAAAGAAGTTTGCATGGGGACTATGATGACCGACTCTAACAAAACTGCTACTTTTAATTTCCGCGCAAGGTTTACGTGGAGAGGCAACCAGCCAGATGGACAGACGGGCCCGAAAGTTTTACTTTCAAAAGTGTTTCTGATTCGATCGGTTTACAATACAATACAATAGATTTCTATGTATCAGCAAAAATTTATATAATTGCCTTTTTCTTAATTTTTGCATATATATAAAACTTAACAGTTTGGAATAACATTTATCTTCAATGAAAACTTGCTTTGGCTTACAATTGTATAGTGAAAATTAAAGCAACATAAAATTCATCATTTAACCAGAATTTTAAGCAATTTTTTTATTTGCTGAACATGTATTAAAATATTATTCAAAAGCGTGAAATATGTGTGCTATAAAAATGCAGCAATAGCTAAAATATGCAAATTATTCACAAACAGATCGATACCAAAATTCATAAAAAGCTCTAAAACGGATAAATATATTGTTTTTTCCTTTATTGGTCGCACAAGGAAAGCCATGCAATTGCAGATTTACGGTTTTCTTTATCATAAGTTTGTGTGTATGAATACGCTTTTGTTAGTAGGATACGATAGATACAGATAACATTTTAGACAACAAAGTTAGTTGTTTTTATTGCTATCTATTTAGATTTAGCTGATACATGTAATAATTCCTATATCTTTTTCTTTCATTAAGCTTCTTTTTTAATTATTTTTAACACTTTCAATTTTTTTAAACGTTTTCAATGACAGTATTAACAGAGTTAATTAAAATAAATATTGAAAATCGATATTCTGTTCCCTATCCTCTTAAGAGGAATCATTTCTTTTTGTAGAAAAAGTTAAACAATAAATTATTAAGTCTATTTTCTTCGACCTTTTAATTTTATTTCCTCTTATTTTTTTTGATCAAACTCAAGGTCAGGTTATGCAAAATATATTTATTTATAATTTATCCAATATTTCGCTGTCACAATGGACAGCTTCTTCAGGGATCTTTGGGTTATAAAATCTAAACAAATATTTTAAAAAACAAAATTTAAAATAAACAACAATTACACTACGTAACAATTTTTGGACCAAATGCATTTGAAACGTAATTCTTATGTAAAATTTTCCGCTGAATCCGAATATGAAGTCAGAATTGTCAAAAGTAGAACAGTTTTTCAGATATTCCAAAAAATAATATTAATAAAAAATAAAAATAATTTTAACCTATTTTAATACGAACATTTTGTGTCCAATAGGATCCAGATCGGTGCAAAAATGACAAAGTTACAGCAGATTAATTGAATTAACCCACAACAAATAAATATACAAAGCTAAATTTAGTAACAATAAATATTAAAAGTTGCTTGAAAGTTTTGATTTTCTATGTGGGTTAATTTACTAAATCTTCTGTAGCTTCGTCATTTTTGTACCAATATATGCTTGTTGGGCGCAAAATGTTCATATTAAAATAATCTAACGTCGCATGCAATAAAAGATTAGGATTTTTAAATGATTGGTTTAAAAAAAATAACTTTAAAAGAGCAAAATTGAACAAAATCATAAAATTTAACTCTGTAACTCTGTCATTTCTTGACCAATCTTCACAAGCAATCCATGGTTATTTTAGAAATTTTATGACCTTTCACAAAAATAAAAAAATACATAATCCGTTTAAAATCTTTGAAGATATTTGCATTTCAGTCACATCATCTTTTTAAAAACACAAATAACGGTTATTTTGGAATATCTGAAAAACTGTTCTACTTTTGACAATTCTGAGTTCATATTCGGATTCAGCGGAAAATTTTACATAAAGATTAGCTGTCAGATTCATTTGGTCACGACTTTGCTGAAATTTTGTCACGTAGTGTTATTGACATCATGAAAAATAATACACAGCAAACAAAATTATTCTATTATATTTTTCCAAACTTATTCAATGTCCTATCTTATTCTTGTAAATCAAATGCCTGTTATTTTGAGCTTCATTGTCTGTATCGTTTTAAAATGAATTTCCAGTATGAAGCGTCTTTTGTAGTTTGTTTCTGTATTTAAAACTGTTGTATTTTCGAAATCTAGTGTATGATTAAAATTGGCACAATGTGAAGACAATGCAGTTTTTTGAGAAGATGTATTTTTATATTTTTGATCAGATCTATGTCCTGCTAGTATAGTTTTTAATTTGTTTTTGTAGCACCTATATATATCTTACTACATATTTCATTATCTTTACCCTTGCAAGGAATTTTTTCATTTTACTAAATAATCTATCTTATGTATGATATGTCTTATGGGCCATCCTATAATTATTGATGTCATAAATATTAGAGTTTTCCAGTCGTTCAGAAACCACTGGTACATAAGTTGAAGACTTATTAATCCTAGGTTCAGTTACCACATTTCCACTACCTTCCCTATGTTCTTTGTACTGTCCAATCAATCTACAAATCAATTCTCTTGGGAAATTACTATCCTCTAAAATATTTTTGATTTTTATTTTATTTTTTCTATGAAAAAACAATAAAATTAAGTTAACAATTTCGGGATTCACGGAATCCCAAAAGTCCGGGATTAAAAAATCAACATTTGTAAGGAAGTAAGGGCATTAAAGGCTACTTTCTGGAGTATCTGGAGAGCTATGGTCAACTATGGAAGGATTCTGGTTAAATTTTATTATAAGATGTTAACTAAAAACCGACATAATAATATGACAAATTTAGTTGCATTTGTGGTATGTACTAGCAATATCGTACGTGAAGCCCTTAAGAGCTTAAACAATTGTTATTATACCTCAAAAAATGTTTATTAAAGTTTTGTATAAGTTAAAAATAAAAGACATTAACTTAAAACTTTTCGCTTTGTAAGGCTCCAATTATTTTATGTTAAATAAATAACTAATTTCAAAAGAATTTGTTTTTTTAATTAAAAAACATTTTTTTTTTCTCCAAATTATAGCAACATAGTTTTAGTTTGCATATTTTAAAATATCGAAAAGAAAGAAAACTTACAAAATATTAGCCTGAATTTTTCAATGCCAAGGTTATTTTCTTAAGATTGCAGTTTATTGCTATCTACACCAAAATGCTCAGCAAACAATTCAATCAGCACTCCTTGTTTTTTTTTAAAAGATTCGTAATTTGTTACATCTGATGCCGGACAAATTTTTTTTATTCAAGTAAATGTTTGTTGCCATAATGTTTGCGAGAACATGTAGCATAAAGAAAACACGCAATTGCATATTGTTTTGCAACAGAGGGAAAAACACATTTGTCAAAAGCTGTATGCCTTTTTCACAACTTCATATCTACTACCTTAAATTCTTAAAAGCACCGTTAAATATAATTCAAGGGATACAGATTAATGTAAAAAACTTTTTTTTAGTAATAGAATATATATGTATGTCAGTCGAGGACTCAAACTGAATGTTATCAAGTCCTTATGTCCTAAAATTTTACAAAAGTTAAAAAAAAATTATTGTTGTGTTACAAACAAAAGAAATCTAATAATATGAGACTTTTTATGCTGCGTTTATTGTTATGACATAACTACACTGTTGAAATTTAAATCACGAGGGGTTTCTTACAGCAGTCATATTTTTCGTGTTATTATTTAAAGACTTTATGACTAACGTTTAAATTCCCCAAATGTAAATTTTCAATGGCCGTATTGACACTGCCTAATGCTTGGATATTTAATGTTAATAATTGAAATTAAAATCATTGTTTGGTGGATGGTATTAAAGATATTTTTTTAAAATTTTTTTTAGACCTCTTAAGAGGACATTAAAGGCTTTAGATTAAAACGATCCTGCAAAATGCTGTCATTCCTTCAAAGGACAACGAGTAAGCTTTTCAAGAATTATAATCAAGTTTTTAGCTTTAATATAAATATCCATTTAATATTCTTGTTAATTCAACCATCACTGTAGGAATGAATAAATTTCCATCCACAGAGTATGCAATAGTTGTACGCTTATTTATGTATGTGTTTTCTTCTTGTCTCTTGCTCATTCCTGCAAATAATATTGGACTACCTGTTCCATTTTGATCAAATGGACTACTCCCTGGACTGGTCCAATGTAGTTCATGCATAGATCATGTCTTTGTTAAAAAGAATTTGTAGTGAAACGACATGTCTTCGTTTTGAACGACATGTTTTCGTTTTTAAACGATTTCAAAGCCAGTCCTCTAGAGTATACCATGAAGTAGTTTTAAGACTACTCCTTTGTAATGCAAACCTGCGTTACATAGTCCTGCCCTAGGACATCGTAATGTTTAATAGACTATGTTTTTTCCATACATTGGGGCTACCTTTGGACTAGTCCTAGGTTCTTATGGGCTACATTATACCCTCCACCACAATTATGGCCTGTTCGTCGATAACGAATGAAGACTTCGTTCGCTTAACTTACATGTAAAACAAAAACAATATTTTATAAATTTATATATTCTGGCTCCTTGAGTAATTCTAAGTCGATTTAGCCATGTCCATCTGTCTGTCCGTGTGTCCGTCTGTTGAAAACACACTCACTTTCGAAAAACTCAAAAGAAATTAAAAAAAATTGGTATCAAATTACTTGTAGTTATCCTAATAAGTTTGGTATTGAAGTCCAGCAAAATCTGTTTGGTAGGATCAGAGTTATAATTAAAAATAATGAACGACCAACCTAAAAAATTGATAATTTTGTTACAAGAACTAACATAAATGGTCGAATAAAGCACGGACTGACGTAAAATTTTGCACAAATTCGTTTTGTGCGACTGAAAATCATAGTGTTACATTTCGTGAAGATCAGTTTTTAATTTACCATAGACCCCATAAAAAGCCTACCCGCGGAAAAAAATTTAAAACGCCTAAAACCGTAATAAATAATGCTTTAATAATAAAATTTTGCTTTTTCATGATGATCGGCCCATAATTTACCATATGCCCATATAAAGCCCACTCTGGGAAATTAATTTAATACGCCTAAAAGCCGTAGCAGATATAGATATTGTGGTGAAATTTGTTCCAACTTAGTTTCATATGGCCAGAAAAAGGTCATGCAATTTTGTGATATACGGTCCATAATTTACCTTAGATCACATATTTAGCAGCCTTCTGAAATTCACTGAAAACGCTTTAGCTTATTTCACTGCAGTATTGAAATTTATTCTAATTTTTATTTTTTAATATTAGAAATCACTTTACAGAATTTTGCGATGGTTGACGTCCGTTTTTATAAAGATTAATTAATAATATATAGTTATCATATAAAGCCTACTCCTGAAATATCCAAACTATCGGGTATCAAAGATTCGGCACTCTTACTTGTTTTTAATTTAAACTGTAACAGAAATAAAATTTAAAGAAAGAAACAAATTTTGAAAGAAAAGAAACATAAAAAACAACAAAACCAAAAATTACTACCACATGAGTGGTAACAAAAGCGGTTTACTGTTACTAAGAGCTTTGCATACAGAGCATGTATGCATGCATATATTACTTCATATTAACAGCTGTATTGTATGTAAAATTTACATGTTCTTGAATGTAGTAACAAATATGGAAATTCAAATGACTACGCACGAAAAACGGAACGTTGGATTTAAATCCAGTTGAAAAAAAAAATTTTAGATCAAATATTGGAAAATTTTAAATTAATAAAGTATAAGATATTTTTAAGTGAGAGTGCACGTTGTTGGATTTTTTTGTTTGCGTATAGAAATGTAATAACAACATCAGTGTAATCACATGAGTAAGAAGGTGCCCAGCACGTACAGAAATTTTATTACAATTTCAGATTAATTTTAAATTAAATAAAGATTAGAACTTTTACTTAATTTCCTAAAAGAATTTAAAAAAGCTTGTTATAACATATAATCAGTGTTGCCGAAATGTAAATTCAAAATTACACAGAATTTTTCGGGAGCATCAAAATTGTACAAATTTTTATGAATTACACAGAATTTGTTTTTTATTTATAAAGGCTTTTTATTTACAATTATATACTGGGTTGCCCAAAATGCGCTGTATAAATTGGTAATAAACAGGATAACCGGAAATATACATAATAAACGGGTATTTTCTAGAAGTCAAAATGAAGTGAAATTGAAATCAAACGATAACTAAAATTCAATTATTTACAAAATGACCGTAGTTTTTCGTAATTTTAAGTTTTTCTTGCAAAAATAATAAATTCCTAAAGAATGAAGTGGATAAAATGGAATATTTTTTATATATAAGCATTACGTTTTAAATCCACTTTATTTAAATTTCTAGAACTCGCACGAAAAAACCGTTTTATGCGAATAAAATATGCAGTAAAAACTTTCTTTAAAATATCTGCCCTAAAAATTGATAAAATTTGTTGAATTGATGATTTGTAGTAAAAGATTTTTAAGACAAATTTAATCGAAATACGAACAAAACTAGATGGTTGATGGACACCATTTTGTAAGAAAGAATTTTTTATGGGGGCTATGTGAATTCAAAGACCGATTCTTGTTCACGCACAGGTTTTTCATGAACCATTCAGACGGACGCACAGGTTTTTCATGAACCATTCAGAGGATGGATCTAGATTTCTGTGTATTACACACATTAATCGCAATATCTTTAACTTTTTGCATATGCAAAAAATTTGATTGTTTGAAATAATATTAAGCTTTAATAACAACTTGTTTTGGCTTAAGCTTTGTTGAGTAAAAATTAAACATCGAAAGCAAGACGTTAGGTATACAGATAAATATTTAAAACATAAGAACCATAAATCAAAAAAAAATTTATTAATTCGCTGGAAAGCATTTGTGGACATTTTAAAAAAATCAAACACCTATCGAAATATGCTTTAGAAACGTGAAATATGTGCTAATAATTAAAAAAAATGCTGCAAAGGTTCCTTTTATCTTATAAGGAACATATGTGAACGAAAACAAATTTTAAATTTTTTCTTTCAAAAGTTATGTCATATTCAAAATGTCTTAATATCGTCAAATTAGCCGAATGTGTTGAGCTTTTTTCTTCAATGTCTCGAAAACTACTTTACATACGAAGATGATTTTAATGTCATGTTAAAGAGAATACTTGGGGCTACAAACCATATTTTAACCATATACAAATATAATTTTCTGCAAAATATTAATTTTCAAAAACGGACTAAGTCAAAAACTTATTTTTTATTTGGCTGATTTTTTTTTATATTACACCTCAAACCGTTCTTTAAAAATTATGAAACTTTGAAGGAGGTATATAAGAATGTTGTTACTTAACAACATTTTTCAATATCTTCCGATAGCCACCATCGTTGTCACGGATTCAAATAGCAATGGGTTACTCAAACAATTTAAAGTTAATTATCCTTTCGGAAGATACACTGCACAAAATAGTTCACTTGAGTGAGTGCAATTGTGGCTGCTGAAATGCACTTGGTTTCGTCTTGTTACCGCTTATTATCAAATTGTGAAAAAATGGACAAAAAAAATATAATAATTAAACATGAAATAATTTTTTGGAAAGGAAAAAGTTTGCTTGAAAAGTTTACTTGTATGTTGAGGCAAAATTTCATAAAAATTTTATGATGCAAAAAAAGTTGATGAAAAAATTGTTTGTCAAATTTTTGGATAATTACACAGAAATTGGCAGCGGTCTAAATAGAAAACTAAAATTATTCCTGCCGTATTCATAAAAAATTAAAATGCATTTTAAGAAAATATTTGTGTGAAAATTTTGCCTTAAAACACATTTCAAATTTATTTTATTTTTTATGAATACGGCAGTTAAAATGTTTAGTTTTCTTATTTCTGGGTACACACACACACACATACCCACGCACCCATAAACGCAGTTGCAAAGCTGTTAAAAACAAGATTCCAACACTCATACGTACTACTGTACACTTTTTGATCTTCATGGGGGGTTGTGTAGTCTACTTTTAGGTGTAGCATAAAATTGTATTTATTTTTGTCGCGTCTTGTGCTGTGTGTTATAATTAAAGTTTTTGTTTTGTTGAGTTTTTTTTTCTTTTAGTTTCGTTTCACAGGGGTTAACATAAGATTTGGGCATTTGAGGGTAGTTCTAAAAATATTTGGTAAATAATAAAATAGGATTGCTTTACATAAAATTGGATAGATATTTTAAACTTAGCTGCCATCTTATATAGACATCCTTAAAAATTCAAATAAGATTATTTTAAGACCTAAATCATGATAATACTGTATTAAATTGAAAGTAGTTATAAAAAAAATTGCAAAACTTCATAATAAAATTTCGTCAAATAAATATTAAGCTAATTCACAGTTTTATTGTGTCATATTGGTTGTATTTGCTATAATTTGATGACTGGCACAAAATTTTATAATTTTTTCTCAGCTGGTTATGTTTATTATTTTTTATTATTTATGTATTCAGTTTATTTATTTAAAATGTATATACTTGTATATATTTATACATATTATTTTTGTCGTTTATTTTTGACTAATTTATCAAATGATTATACAGCAGGCTGTTCACAACATTTCTATTTAGTATTAAATAGTACCTAAGTCAAATTATATATGCTACATATGTACATTTTTTTTAATTTAAGCTAGTTTTTCCGCCTACTTCCTATTCTTTTAAGCTTCTAAAGGACTTTTAAGCCCTCTCTTTTATATATGCTTGCAACATGGCTTTTCCCCATTTGCCACTACACCCACAGCACATTTATTCCATTTCAGACTTTTGCATGGCTATGACTTTTATTTATAGTCGTTTTAAGGATTGGAAAAAGTATGCAATTGACCATTTTTTGATGTGACGTTATATTGCTGTAGACGAAAAAAAAAGTCACTGTTCTTTTGGTTATATGTCAGCAACAAAAACCACAAGAACCACAAAAAAGAGTTGACTTTTTAAAAGCATAACATTAAAAAATTAATTTTAATATAAAAAATTGTTTAATATTATTTAAGCTAAAAACTTTAACTTATACCATTTTGTATTCTTAAAAAAAACGCTTCTACCTTAAATTTTTCATTTAAAATATTATTATTTTTTAGTACCTTTGCAAATATAATAAAAACTCTAATAATCTTTTGCTATTAAATCCTAGACAAGTTTTTGAAAAAGAAAAAATAAACATGACTTTCATCAAAAGTACATCAAGGATTTGTTTTCTTATGTCACATGGTTTCTATATTGTCTACTTCATAACACAGCATATTGTTTAAATAATATAATGCCAAGTTTTTGCGTCATTGTGCGTGTTTTAGTTGGTATTTGAGTTTCTGTCGTACACTTTAACTTTAATGCACTAGTTTGTTTTGTTTAAATTTAGATTGAAATTGAAATTTTCTGAATATAATTTCGAAGTAGCAAGTTTTAAACAAACAAAAGTGTTGTTGTTACTTCCAGAAACTAAAATTTGTGAACATTTTAGTAATTCAGAGCTTAAAGTTTTTTTTTTAACAACTTTAAAGTTATTAACATATTTAATTATTTTTATCAAAAAAATTCAAGTAAGAACACTAATTTCTAAATCGTCACCTAAGACGGAAAATTATAGAGGAGAAGCAACAACTTATTTAAAATGATAAATCGCCTTAAGCTGTTTATAACTTATTTTCTTGTAAAACCTACCAGTTGTTTTAACCAGGATATGGATATGGCGTCGGAGTTGAGGGTTTTGCACCAGAGTCAAAGTACCTAGACTCCGACACCAAAATTTTTCGGCAAAAACATTTTAAAAAATTTACAAATATTTTCCAAAACAAATTCTTCGAAATTGATGATGCAATATTTAAAATATCGAATTTTTACGGAATAATTTTCTTGCTATATTTATTCATTTAAAAGGTACTGCATTAAAAAAATAGTTTAAACTCAAATAAGGTACCAGTCTCATATACATAGTTACATTAAGCATCAATGTAAGAGTAGGAGTCACAGTTAGAGTCGAATCGGACTCAAAAAAATTTCAGCGGTTTGATTCGGAGTTAGAACTATTTTTGACGTCTCCACATCCGTGGTTTTGACAATTGGAAATGTTGTTAGATAGGGCTTATAGCGTTTACCATAAAGGGTGGTCCAACCAAAACGCACGATGTTAATTGTAAAAAAATAAAAAGGTTTCAGTGAATTATCTAAATATGTTTTATTATGATAGAAGTTTCTATGACAATTATGTGTTAAATAAAATGTCAGCCAAATGCTCGCCGCTGCTTCGGTCCGATAGTCCGTATTTTCAATAAAGCTGAGATCTAATTGAGATTAAGTGTCGTCAATTTGCCGAATTATCTCATCCTTTAGATCTTGAATTGTTCTTGGCTTATTGAAGTACACTTTTTCATTTAAATATACCCAAATAAAGAAGTCCAACGGTGTCAAATTGAATTTCTCGCGCAAAAGAGCCATTGTTTCATTGGCTGTGTGGCAAGTGACACCATCCTGTTGGAACCACATGCCTTCCAGGTCCATATCCCCAATTTCTGGCGAAAAGAAGTCCGTTATCATTGCGCGCTATCCAGCACCATTTACGGTAACTGATTGGCCGACCTCATTTTCAAAGAACGCCGCCAGTCCATAAACCGCACCATACAGTCACTCTTTGTGGATGCATTGGTTTTTCAACAATCACTCATTTGTCCAAATTCGGCAATTTGGCTCGTTTACGAATCCACTAAGGTAAAAGTGAGCATCTAGAAGTTCACGAAATGTATTTTGATTTGAACCCCCATTTTCGTTAAAGGTTTCAAGGCGCCGCTTAATTGTAATTGTTGCGATTATTGTCGTTTGGCGCATATCATGCTATGCGCCAAACCAATTCTGAGCTGATGATTGTTTGATTTTTGTCGTTACAACTTTTTCTGTGCCACCCAACTTAAAAACATTTTACTTCAAATGAGAGAACAATGAGAGAACGAATGAGCGAACAAAACGAATCGAAGAGTACACTGGCTTGTGTACCCCTTTTAATTCCTCTCTCTCGTCTTACCCATAAACGCAACGACAAAAATGTAATGCATATGTAATGTAAATGGGGGCTAATTTGGTCGAAAGATTCCAACATTTTTAGTAGACATGTGTGTTGATGCAATTCATCAAAACCAATGAAAAAGTCGATTTTTAATTTGGGCCTTATGCGTTTTAGGTAACGATATACTGTGTGTGTGTGCTGTTTAAAAGCATACATATATTTCATTTGTCAGGTGTGCCTATTAAAGTTTTAGATTAAAATTTTTAGAATTATTACCTTTGAAATTATCAATAAACATAAACAAGTTTTCGTGTCATTATGAAATTAGATACTTTTATTTAGGACAAATGTATCAATTTGAAAATCAAATTAAATTTAAATTTTTCTATTGATATATTTACATTACCATTATAATATAGATAAGCGGTTTTCAATGATAACTGCAATAATATTATGAAATAAATTTTTTAAACAAATATTATTTTCATAACATATATTTAAAGTTTAAAAAAACATTTTATATTTCTCTCTAATATATAATAATATTTTTACATAATATGACAAATATTTAGTTAAAAGAAAATTATAAATTCATTTACATTCAGTATCCAGCCATGTTTTAAATTTATGCCGCAGTAATTTTTAATTTGTGGTTTTATTTGTAGCAGTTTGTGTTATTAGTTGTTTTCTAGGTGTTGAAATATTTTTATAAAATATTTATGCAGAAACATCTGTTGTTATATTAAATTATGCAAAATGGTGACGATTGCATTTCACAATGTGTTTTTAATAAAGTGTTTGAAATTAATATTTTATATGTAATTAGTTTTACATTATTTATATATGGCTTTCTAATTTGTAAAGTATCGGAATATAAAATGAAGTGGTAAAACATTTAGGATTTTAATTTAAACGGTATTGAGAAAAGTGGAATTTAAATATTTTAATCGGGAAAACAATTTTTTTAAAGGAAATTGTAGTTGTTAATATCAAAGATATAAAAAGGCACAGATGTTTTTTTATAAAAAACATTTATATTAATTTTTTTTAAACTTGAGGTCGCTTTTATTTTGTGTGACTTTTATTAATATCTTTATGAAAAGAATTAAATGTGTTTATATATTTTTTTTTAATTATATTTATATTTTTTATAAAAAAAAGGAAAAAAAAGCCTCATGTTTAATAATAAAAAAAATTAATATAAATTTCTAAAGGTCGAATGAGAGACAATCTATTAAAAACATTCATTTTATTCCAAAATATTTAATTACACATACTAACCCTAATCTCTATAACATGGTACCTGAATAACTTCCCAGCAAACAAAATAGTCCGACGTCTTCCAGTTATCTAACAGAAACGTCTATAAAAAAGTCGGAATCGTATAAGAATTCTGTCAGACTTCTGACCCAAAAACGTATGAAGTGGTTGATACGAATTCTGACAGACAAGTCGTGGGAAATTCTGGTTTTTGGCCGACATTTCTGATAGATATCTGATAGAAATCTAATGACAAAGGCGTGGAAAATTTTGATGAGATTCTTATTGTTTTTTAACTGATACCTGAAAGAATTCCTTTTATTACAAAATATTAAAAAGTATAAAATTATAAATTTTACGCGTACGTACCTTTTTTTAATCTTTTTATCTTGAAACAATAAAATAAAATCGAAATTATTTTCAACTTAATGGCAATTGTCATTATTTTTACAAAAAAAAAAAAATAAATAATAATAATAAGTCTCTAATAAATTATAATTCTATTTCTTCGACCTTTTTTATTAAATATTATTCTTAATAAATTATTTAAGCTTAAGGTCACTTTTTTAAAAAATTAATTAAAATATTTTAATTTTTATTTTCAATATTTCGATTTCCGTTGGAAATCTTCTTCAGGAAATTTTTATAATAAAATTAAATTTGACAATAAATGGAAAAGTAAAACATGGAAAAATAAATTTAAAAATTTCAATTGACAAAATTATCATAAGAAATTTAAAATTCCATTTTACAAACTCTAAACAAAAAGACAAACAAACAAACAAAAAGGAAAAAAAAAATTTTAAATATATTCAAAGCCTAAAACCTATTTTAATGTCCCTTTCCGTCAAAAGTTATTTTCATTTATCAAAGACAAATACCTATTTATAATTATCCCTTCCATCAACCTATTTATTTTTATTCAATAAATGTCTATAAATCTGAGCTAATCCCTCAGTATCTTTTTTAAAATTAATTCTTTTCTCAAATGGAACATTATTTATCTGCAACATTTCTAACATATATCTACGTTTCATCAAACTTTCCGTATTCAAAATTGATGTGTTTTCAAAATCAGGATAATGATTAAAATCCCTACAATGGGTTGACAACGCCGTTCCATGGGATGAATTATAATTCCTATATTTTTGGTCATGTTTATGTCCTGCTAATCTAATTTTAAGTTTTGTCCCAGTTGTTCCTACATATATTTTCCTACATTGTTCATTATTATTGCCACCACAATAAATCTTATAAACTAAATTAGACATATCTGACTTTTTTAATCTATCCTTAGTTTTTGTGAATAATCTCCCAACATTACTATTCACCTTATGTGCCATTCTGTATTTCCCTTTATCATATATATTCGAATTTTCTAATCTTTCCGAAAACCCAGGTACATAAGTTAATGACTTATAAATACGTGGTTCCGAAATCTCAAGTGACCTTAAGCTTGAATAATTTATTAAGAATAATAATAAGTTTCGTTAGACACATCTGTAAGAATTCCGTCGGAATTCTATTAGACATATCTGTACATTAATTTCCCCCGATATATCCATTCGAAATCGATCAGAGATCGTCCAGACAGTAAGTCTGTTCAATGTCTGGCAGAAATCTGAACGAAGTCTCTAAGAATGAAGTCAGACATTTGCAAGAAATGTCTGATTCAGACAAAGTCGGAGTAGTTTGCTGGCTGGGTTTGTATTTTAATTGCTAGGTTTTGTATGCGGGGAGTTTTTATTTTTTTTTTTTAATTTGATCTTTAGGAAAAATAGGAATTATTTTTTACTTCTTTTGAATTGTAGGGACTATTGTTCAATTATATTTCTTTTCTAAAAAATTGCAATTGTAAACTTCAAAATTACATAAAATATATACTTTTATATAGCTTTTGTCCATAATTGGCTGTAGTTTCAATGAAAAGCCAAGTTCTTATGTTCCCAATAAACACATATTTTGAAAATTGTTGGCGGTGAGTACCGTTTCATAAACTCCTTTTTTGCAGTAAAAAAAGACGGACACGGAAATTAACAAATGTTGTATCTCTTAAGTCTACACAGAAAGGAAAAACTCGTACTAAATTTAAGTTTCTTCACTTACTTTAGTACGAGTCGTACTAAAAAATTTAAGTAAGAATAATACTTAAAAGTACTTAAACCAATCCAAAATGTGATAACATTCGAAAACCAATATGCGTGCATACGCGTGTGATTGTTAAAGTTTTTTGTAGAAACAAAAACAACACTACATGAAGAAAAATAAAGTATATTTAAAAAGTAAAATAAAAAGAAATAATTCCCATATTCTATTGGCTTAAATTAGTTAGTTAAATGCATGAAATTTTCAAAGTAGAATGATTAAGGAAACCATATTGGGCGTGCTGCTGGTGTCTTATAACTGAGAATTCTTCTGTAAACAAACGGCGGAATACAACAAAAGTGAAATTAACATGTGCAACGGGTAAGTAAAATGATAATATTCTCTTTGGGTTTGTGGGGTAGTGTTCAGAAGGGTATTCAGTTAATCAATGTTTTGTATTAATACATTAATCGCGCGAATAATTATTCTAATTAAAAATTTAATCGAACAATTTAATATTATTCGATTAATCGAATAATTTGAACTTTGTCTAGTTAAGAAGTTAAAAAATATGACCAAAAATTTTACTTTTTAACATAATTTTTTTTTTTTTTTAATATCAACAATTTAACAAAATGTACTTCATGTTATAAAAGAGGAAAACTTTTTAAATAAAAACAGCATCAAAATTTAAGCTAATCTTCTAAAATAATTTTTCAAAAAGTATTTAAATATATATGTTTCAAACGATTTCTTATTTTTGTTTTGATGAAATTTGATTTAGAAAAGATTCGTTTACTTATTGTTGACGTTGGAGACATGGAAAATAAAGCGTTAGAAAAAACAACACAAAATGGTAGCTTTTATTCAGTTATTTTGTAAAAAATCTCAAGAATTTTTAAAAACACAATTTTTTTAATGTAATGTACATTTATTTTTTAAAATAACTGCATAATTTTGAAAGGAAAAACGAAAATTTATTTGTGATCAGCAGTTTAGTTGAACGTAAAATTTCCAAACAAATGGAAAGGAAAAATTGACAGCAATCTTGTGGTTAATTTAAGAAGTGTTAGTGTGTTGCAAATTTAAAGGAATTGAAAGGCAAAACATGATCGTGTGGCCTCCAATTGGTTTAATGAAAGACAACCAATTTAATTTTTTTTTTAACAGTTATTTTACTTCTGATAATCTTGGTAAGACCCAGTGGATGGTAGATTTCACTCGTTTCAAAAAAAATCATCTTTTTTAGCTAAATCATTGTGGTAAATGTCTGTACTAAACATTCTTAAAAATAAATTATTCCAAACTCTTTGGCTTCAGTAATTGTACTAAATTTTAAAAATTTGTAAATCGAAGAAAACGTTCTTGAGTTAAGAAACACTAAAAGGGCATTTAAAATGTACCGGATTGTTTTTTTTTTTTTTTTAAATAAAAGAAATATACTGTCACGTTACAGCCTTTCAATAACGTTTTGGCTTATTTCCTTTATAATAAACCGTTTCGAGTTCTTTATCGCAACTTTAATAAAATAAATAAAACACAAAAACTTTAAACACTATTTACAATTTACTCAACTCTACTTAGTACTAAACTAAGTCTTTTTAACAACCGTAATTTATAGCTTTTATTCACAACCAACTATAATTTTCTCAGCGTTATACGTTATTGACAAAGTCTGAACTTAGAATGATCTTACTATGCTAGTCGCCGCTAGTATTTATACTGCAATTTGGTTGTCTAGAACATTCGAAATGTTTTTCGAAGGTTCGAGGCTTTACTATTCACCACACTTTAATTTGATTTATGGCAGCACTTATGTTTACATGATTTTACCTCTTATACTGAAGCTTTTTTAACGGTCATTTCTAGGACTTTCTGCACATTGGGATTGAAGTGTACTAAATTATAACAATTTTTAATAACAATGTAAACTTGTAAAATTACTAATAAATACAAGATAACTAATAAATACAACTAATTCTTAACTAAAGTTAACTAAAGTTACTTTCGTAACAATACTAATACAGTGAAACAACAAATTTTCGATTAATCGACAGAAATTATTCGAATTATTCGTTAATCGCAAATAAGCAATTTTACATTATTCGAACAATTAATTGCCCAAAATTATTCGATTATTCAAACAACGGTTAATCGTTTGAGTGCCGTATTGTTTAGTTTAGAATCAATTTAATCTCATTTTCGGATTTATCAAAGCACGAATCGAGATTAAAACATCTTAGAAATTGTTGAATCAAGCATAGTTTGAGATTTATTTTATCTCTTTGAAATAAGTCAATCAAGATTTCGGGTTATTTTAAGTAAGGGGAATAGAATAGAACTCGAATCAAGCATTCTGTACTCGAATCAAGCATTCTGTACTTGATTCGAGGAAATCCATACTTACCGAACTCTTGACACCGCTTCGGTTTGATTTAGGTACGAATGGATTGATTTGGTTTTGTTTTAGTGTAATGTTACTTAATCTAAACAATTAAAGTGAAGTTTCTAGAATGCACATTAATCTTTCTTTTAAGTATTTGATTCCGATATTTATTCTAAATTCAAAAATCTTGACTTATGTCATTTTGCTTTTTAGCATATACGTTAAAATTTGTTTATCTAACAACTTTTTACATACAACATCTATTGTTATATAAAAGAAGTATGTGTGTACATACATATGTACATTTAAACAAGGACATTTTTCCATGTTTTTTTGTATCTAAGTGATTTTTTTTAACGCCAGCTTGACTTATTTAAAACAGAAAAAAATTGTGTAATTGTCACAAAAACTTTCTACATGTATGTAGTCTTTTATTGCAGTTCGCAAGAGGTCTCACAAAGTTGTCGTCATAATGCATTGTGAAATGCAACATTTGCAAAAGTCTCTAATTCCCTTAGATTATGAGTATTTTGTATGCCATATTAAATATAAAAATATTTCTGTACATATTGACAATTTGGTTGGCATTTATATAAGGATTAAACTGTTACATTATTTTTTTTTTATGTTTTTATGAGAATAAAAAAGTCATAAACGTTAACTGTTTTATATACAAATATCTAGAAATTATAAACGCGAACTAAGAAAATTATTTGTTCCTAAAAATTGTATAAAAACCTTTAGGCCATTTGCTATAATTTTTATGAATATCATATTCATAAAATTAAAGCATATACGACCAATATGACACAAAATAATACTTTGTGAATTGCCTAATTTAACGATGTATGTATGTGGGTGATTCTCATTTCAAATCCTATTTCCTTGTCCGTCGAAAGTATGATGAAGTCATTCATAAAATATACACATCAATATGAAGATAAAATTAACTTTAGAGTAACTTGCATATTTTTGTGCATATTTTTCATGCAAAAAGGCCAAATTTTCTTTCAAATAAATTTGGATGTCAATACCAACATTTATAAGAACACAGACATATGTAAATCAATGTAAAATCTTCGAAAACAAAGTTGATTTTACATTTTTCACATGTCAATTTAACATGATTTTACAATAAATTGCGAACAACATTATTATCTTTGAAAATAACTAAAATTCATTTTAATTTAACATTCCACTAAAGTTAGAGCAAAATAACATTGATATATAAAAACCACTACGAATCCACGTTGAAAGAAAGTTATTTCACGTTAAAACGTGAATTTCATGTAACATCTATTTTCTCAGGTGTTAAATAACATGCTGGTTCACACTCTTTAAGTTTTAGCCGACAAGTCTTGAGTTTTTGGGAGAGTAGGAAAAGAGACTGCCATTTCTTTTCCTCTCTCCCTTAAAACTCAAGACTTGTGACTTAAACTTGAAGAGTGTGAACAAGCACAACAGGGAGAAGAAACTTCAAACCAGTGTTACCAGAAAAATTTAAACTTACACTTGAGATAAAGAAAAATTACCTGATTAAAGTGAAATTACACCTGATATTTGCAAAAATTAAAAAAGGTTTACATATAAGAAACACTTTAAAAAATTAATTAAAAGGAAGTCAATTATAGTCATAATGTTTAGAAAACTAGATACATGCTTTAACAACTGTACCAAATAATCCAAATTTACTGTGATAATCAGTCATCGATTCAAAATTTATGATTTTTATGGCGAACATAATCCGTCCATCGTGCCATCTAAAGAGATAGCAATAAAAAACAATGGGAAATAAACTTATGATATACAATGGCATGGGTTTTCCTGTGTTACCAACGAAGGCAGAAACAATATATTCCATTTTAGAGCTTTTTGTGAATTTTGGTACCGATTCGTTTGTGAATAATTTGCATATTTAAGCTATTGCTGCATTTTTATTCCACATATATTTCACGTTTTCGAAACATATTTTAATATTAACATGTTCATTCCTTTAATTACGACGTCCTCATTTAAATTTACTATACAATTGTAAGCCAAAGCAAGTTTTCGTTGAAGATAAATGTTATTCCAAACTTAAAAGTTTTGTATATTATGTATATGGGCATTTCCCCAGAATGGTCTACCAGGATGAAAAAATAAAATGTTGATAATCATCGTCTTTTATTGTTTATTATTATAAAAAAATCTATGTCGTTATAAAAGAATGGTTTCATAGCATATCTCAGCTGTTTTACTTGAGGAAATTGAAAAACGTTGGCAACCCTCTCGTAAAGAACTCAACAGTTTTTGTGCTCTGCTAAAAAAGTTTTTTTTTAAATTCAATAAAAATATTAAAAAGGAAAATTGTTTATACATATTGTGTTCACCTTGATAAGCTAACTGTAAGTTGCAAGAAATAAATAAAGTATGCCTGCGGCAAGACGAAAGAGCATAAATAATAAAAAAATAATATGTAGTCAATGCAAATTGCAAGTTGAAGAAGATGATGGAAGCATAAAGTGTGATAAATGCTCAAAAACGTATCATGATATATGTACAACCTTGAATAAACGTCAATTTGATCTATTGTTGCAAAATGAGATCGATGAGTACATCTGTCATAATTGTAACGAAAGTGGTGGAGATATGAAACATGAATTAAATGCAATAAAAAAACAGCTTGGCAAACTTAATCAGCTGGATGATTTACAAACAACAATGCAGTTTATGTCGGCAAAATTCGATGATATACTTAAGACCATAACTGAGAACAATAACAAAATAGATGCAGTAAAAAAAGAAAATAAATATTTAAAAAAAGAAATTGCTGATTTAAAAACGTCCGTGAAAATGTTAAATGACCAAAGGGTAAAGAATGATTGTGTCATAAATGGGTTGGGGTGCGATGATGATACGGATGCTGCTGGAACCCTAGTGAAGTTTGTAGAAAAGTTTGATGTAAAGATAGAGCCAGCTGACATTGATGAGGCGTATTTTTTGAATAATGTTAATAAATCAAATAATAATGATGCCAATAGAACAGATAAGAGGAAAAAAACTATGATTGTGAAATTTAACAACAAGAAAGCAAAACAATTATGTATGCCAATAAAGCCTAAACTTAAAGAATGTGATAATAAGTCTGTATTTATCAAAGATTTTTTAAGTAAGGAAACACTTGCTTTGCTCAACCATGCTAAGAGTTTGGGAAATGTCGGCTATCGTAGAATATATGCCTTAGCTGGTCGTGTTTACGCTAAAAGAAGCGAATTATCAAAGCCAAGGCTTATCAAATCTTTTGAAGAAGTAGATAGTTTACTACTTGAAGCAACCACAAATAATGCTCGCAGGTCTTTTCGCCGTGAAGGTATAATAGAGGCCACTGACAATAGTGATAATGATGTTCAATCGCCGTTTTTGTCGCCAGCTTAATATTAATTTTATAATTAATCTGCATTTATTAATTTAATTTTATATATACATTATTACTAATACAATTATGAATTCAAATCAATATTTTCATTCTTTTTCATGTTATAAAAATTTTTTAAAAAGTCAAAATAGAGCTTATTTGTCAATTATATCTGTAAATGTTAGAAGCATTTCGTCCCTTACGAAGTTTAATAAATTTAAATCCATAATTTCTATTTTTCCAAAACTACCGGATATTATCTGTATTCAAGAAACTTGGTTTGATAATGAATTAGTACAGCTTTACAAAATTCCAGGATATACCTCAGTCCACTGTTGTAGAACAGATGGCTATGGTGGTACGACCGTATATGTTCGTGAAGACATTTTGTTTACTGTTGAAAGCTGTGAAAGTAAAGATTTTATTGAATCCATAACATTAACTATACAAACTCAAAACTTTATTAGAAGACCAATGAAACTGATTTCATTCTACAGATCGCAAAAATGTAAATTTGAGAAATTTTCGGAATTTATTGAGAATTGTTTTATGGCCTTGGGTCAAAGTCAATGTATATTTGTTGGTGATACGAATGTTGATTTCCTGAATAATTCTCTAGCTCTTAATTTATCTGATCTTTTACAATGTTACGATTTTAAAAATTGTCATACTATCGTAACTCGTCCTAGCACTGGTACCTCAATTGATAATGTGTTTAGTAATCTTGATGCGAAACTTGAAATTAGTTCCATTGAATGTGTAATATCAGATCACAACCTAATAAATATCAGAATTGAAGCAAACTTAAAGACTAAGGACTATATAGAAACGGTACATTATCATTGTAATTATGATAACGTTAGAGAAATTCTTGGAAGCACTTTGCCAATATCAGGCTTTACTGACAATCCTCATTATGATACACTCCATTTAATAGACTGTGTAGCAAATGCCGTTGCTATTTCAACAAATATAACTTGCACTAAGAAGGATTTGAAACTAAAACTAACACCATGGATTAATGTTAATTTACAATCACTTATGGATTACAAAAGCAAACTTTTAAAAAAAAGAAAGAAACGACAAAATAAAGATGTTGTTAATATTTGCCTTAAGAGACTAAGTAAAATAATTAAAATATCAACCAAGGAATGTATGAATAATTATTATAAGGAAAATTTAAGTAAAATGCAGGAGAATCCTAGAAAGTGTTGGCAATTTTTAAATCAGACCCTTGGAAGAAAGTCTAAACCTGAAATTAATATAAGGAATGATGAAGGTAGAATAATTGTTAATGATAATGACAGAGTTGAAGTTTTCAATCAGTATTTCCTTAATTGTGTAAAAAATTTGAATCGAGGCATTGAATACAGCTCCACTGATCATTGTAATGCTTTTCGATCCTTAATTTATACTCGGAAGCAATTTAGTTTACATCATACCACCGAAAATGAAGTCTATGATTTAATTACTCGTTTAGATTTTGACAAAAGTCCAGGAAGTGATGGTATAACGTCAAGGTGTGTATTTGAATGTAGAGAAATTATAACACCTTTATTAGCTAAAATTTTGAACTCTTCAATAACTCAATCGATTTACCCTGACGCACTTAAAACTCACAAGATTATTCCGATTCCCAAGGATGTTCATAGTAACACGGTTGATAAATTTAGACCTGTTGCAGTTTTATCTGTCATAGACAAAATTTTTGAAACCATTTTGTATAGTCAATTATCAAAATTTTTGGAGGAGGAAAAATTAATATATCCAAATCAATATGGCTTTCGTAAGGGTTGTGGTACTGAGGAAGCAGTGTTAAACGTGGTAAATTATATCTGTGATGGCTTAGATAAAGGATACAATGGAGTTGGTGCAATTTTTTATGATCTTTCCAAAGCCTTTGATCTTGTTAATCATTCAATAACGATTCAAAAATTAAAATTTTATGGTGTAAGAGGTGGTGAATTGAGTCCTTTCAAAAGCTATTTGGAAAATCGCAGGCAATATGTGCAGATTAACAATTGCAAAAGTTCAATGGCAGATGTTGAGTATGGAGTTCCTCAGGGTAGCGTGCTTGGTCCTTTACTGTTTAACATTTATCTGAATGATATTAATAACTTGGGTCTAAGTGGAAAAATTTTTATGTATGCAGATGACTTATGTCTACTTTATCCTTATAAAGAAAATCTTGCGTTCAAAACATTTGCTGAACGGGATGCAGCATTAATTGCGGAGTTTACAAGAATAAATAAATTAGTAATAAACTCTAGTAAAACAAAGCTAGTACGTTTTAGACCAAGGCATAATCGACATGTGGAAGAAAGGCCAGTATTAATGGATGGAAAAGAAATTGTTGAAGTAGACTCCATAAAGTATTTGGGAATTATTCTTCAAAATAATTTATCATGGCAAAATCATATTAAACATGTTCGTTCAAAAATATCTCCAGCATTAGGTATACTATTCAAGCTAAAGTATAAGCTGGATGAAAAAACCAAATTTATAATTTTTCAAGCCCTTATTCAAAGTCATTTAAACTATCTCACACTTGTTTACGGGTTCAAAAGGAATGCTGATTTAAAATCTCTACAAGTTATTCAAAACAAATCATTGAAGGCTGTATTCAATCTTCCTCATTTGTATCCGACTTTGTCGCTTTATAAAAACGTCGCTAAAAAAGTGTTACCAATTTATGGTATTTACAAACTGCAGTTGTTAATATATGTTTTTAAAGTAATTCGTGGAATTGGGCATCATACGATAAGTTTTTCTATAAATCAATTAATATTTAACACAAGAAATAATTCGAATTTAAGGCTCGCTAGATGCCGTTTGGAAACCACTAAACAGAGAATTGAGTACATCGGTAGTTTGGAATACAATAGTTTACCTCAAATTTTAAAGGATTGTTTGTCAATATCTTCATTTAAAAATCAACTAAAAGATTACCTTTTACAAAATATTGAAATGCTTTTAATATAATAATTGCAAAATATAAATAATATCTTACTTTTTTTTTTCTCTATTTTTTGTATACATATGTATTTATTTTTCATGTGTTTTGTAGTAATTACATAACTATGACTTGTTATATTTGCCAACGTTGTCTCAACAAAGCCTTAATGGCGCTGAGACCATTATATAAATTGTAAAACATAATTTTGAATTAATAAAGAAAAAAAAAAAAAAAAAAAAAAAAAAAAAAAAATTGCGCTGGAAACTGGAAAATTATATATTTTCCTATATTTTCTACTGCTAAAGACATTTTTATGTACTTATTTTACATGCAAAAAATATGTTATGTTTACACTCTTTCTTCATAATCTCTCCATTACAATCAATTGTAAATTGAGTATTAAGTTGCTTGTCAAGGAAATTTGAAGATATTTATGGGAATCTGCATGGTGATAATAATAAAAAAACATATGGAAAAATCGTACGTTCGCGACCCGTACGTTCGCGACCGGTACATAAGCCAATTAAACAAAAACCAAAAGAGATATTTTATTTTGTAAATACTGTATGGAGACATTCATTAATACACTTTTGAAATAAATTAATCACTTTTGAATATTCCGTTCCATTACGCAGTTTTTTACATTTCACTACGTCAGCCAAAGTTGACTTCTATTTTGCGTACGTTCGTGACCACATGTTTATAACTATTATTATTGAAACTTAAACTCGATGAAATCCATCTTTTGCACTAAACATACATCTACCCAAATGCTATCGAATCGCAAAAAAAATGCTAGGAAAAGTTTTGTTTTCTATATTATTTGTACATCAAAAGCGTACGAACGTACGTTCGCGACCCCAGGAAATGCCCATATGCAAAAATTAAGCAAAAAGCAATTATATAAATTTGTGCTGATACACAGAAATCTGGACGCATCATTTAGTAAACCGATGGAATCATAAACACTTTTTAAGCGATCTTTTCATGTCCTTCCGTCCATCTGGCTGGTTGTCTGTCCATGTAAACCTTGTGCCGAAAGTAAAAGTAGCAGTTTTTGGATTGAACTTTGTAAATACTTTTTAATTGTCATAAGAACGAAATCTATGTACATTGTACGAATCGGTCTATAATATCACATAGTCCCTATGCACACTTCTTTCTTTATGTTTATAAACTATTTAATTGTGTTCGTATTAAATATCTTACTGCAAATTTAATATGTTTGAATCGGTGCACATTTAAACATACAGCTTCTATTTAAATATCGATCCCTTAAATATTCAAGATTTTTCAACCTTTTAAAAGTTAATATATTTTAAAATTTGGCGACCTTTCCTTTAATATCTTTAAGACAAAATATATCATTTATTTGGTGTATCTAGATACAATTCAATACAAATAACTCTTATATGAATCTTAACCTCATAACACTACTTTATTTCGTGAGTCCAGAATAAAGTTTTTTAAAATGTAAATATTAAATTGTGGAATATTTTGCTTTCAAATCAGACATATTTTGTTTTTTGCGGCATATTTTTTTTAAATAAAATTTTAGGGCATATTTTATAAACATGTAAACTTAGTTGCATTACTTGTTGTGTTGTTGTCAAATAGTACTGAGGCAATTAAACAAATGAAATTTAGGTGTAATTTTGTTTTGAGAGCTTAGTTTTTAAGGCAATTACCCGAATTGGGTAATTAAGCGCATGGCAATTAAACGTGGATTTTTGTTTGAAAAATGAAAGAAAAAAATGGGGATTTTAAACTCAAGGTAAATAACTGTGTAAGGCATTTAAGCGTGGGGTATTAACCGGGTTATACTGTAACATGAAAAAATTAAAACTTTATGGTTGAAAAGAGTCTAAAGCTTGTATAAGGGCTTTTTGAAATTATGGACCGATTCTTATTATTTTCAATAATTGAAGCTATCTACCAAATTTCATAAAATTATCTACAACATTGCGACACAAGGTTTACATGAACAGCCAGTCGAACGGCCGGTCGATCGTTATCCTAAAAGGTGGGTGTTGCAAACATCAGCACAAACGCATAATTCCCTCTCCACTATTGTGGTGTGGGTGTTACAGCAAATACATTTTTGAACATTTAATCGTTGTAATTAATATATAAATATAAACATATGTTCTTATGTTAATTAATATATGTTCTTATTTAAAATGTGGATTTTTGACACGTGCCGTCAGCTTTAAATTTTGATTACTTGTCATCACACACGTCAAATTAAAATATTACTTCCTAATAACGAATTTACTCCAATGAACCCAACTTTTGCCATGGTCAAACTCAAAAATAGTTTTCATTTTTTATTTCCTTACAAACATTTTTAGTATCCTACATACTTTAAAATTATTTACTAAAAAAATTAAATCTAATTATTTGCTTTTCAAACCCCCATTAAAACGATTTAATATGAAACGGCATTCCAAATGAAATTAATTTGGTTTATCAAAAAAAAAGTTTATTAGAAAATCCGGCTGCAAGCGAAACATTTAAAATGCGTTGTTTTAATGGCACAAATAAAAATTTCAAAAACAATTTGCCATTAAATTCGTAGATAACTCAGGCAGCCAAACACATTCTAAATATGCAGTTTGTAAAACACAAAAAAAAAATCATAAATTATATAATAGCAAAAGAGTGTAGCACACGATTTGCAATCATGGCCAAACTGAAAATTTGGTACTGACTGAAAAAACAAATATGCAGTTGTAAATTTTTTTTGTTAAGCTAAAACTCTTCTTTAAAGTCATTATTTTTTTTACCTGTATCTATTACAGTGTATGAAGTTAAACTATTTTTATATTTTTGGCTTTTTTAAAGTTTTTGTTTTTTGTTAGTGCATTTCAACTCAATAACAAAAAAGTGATGTAGTGTTTTATTGCCACCCATGAGTTGTCTGCATAAACTACAAAATATTGAAATGGCAAAACCAACATGATTTGCATGATTTAGCGGTTTAGAAGTGAAAACAAAATTGAGTTCATGTGTGGTCTGGTTAAAAATAAAATAATGCCAAAAGACAAAAAAAAAAAGAAGAAGGCTAAACATCATATTCGTACTTGTAACAAGTGGTATTTCATTTAACATGACTTTAAAATATTAACTTTTTAATTTTTTCTTTCTGCAGTAATTTTTGTTATGAGAAAAAATATATTTGTTTCTTTTGTTGGAGTTTTCAATTGAAATAAAAGTATTTGAAAAAAACGGTCATGTTTATGTTTCTTTATAAAGGGTGATTTTTTATGAATTAAGTTTTTCGGGCTGGCAGCACTGATTATTAATTTTGTCTAATACCATCTGTGAAAGTGAAAAGTGTTCAGCGATGAGGCTCTTTTCTGGGTAAATGGATACGTAAACAAGCAAAACTGCCGCAACTGGGGTGAAGAACAGCCACATGCCGTACAAGAGCTACCGATGCATCCCGAAAAAACGACAGTTTGGTGTGGTTTATGGGCTGGTGGCATCATCGGCCCATTTTTCTTTAAAGACGACCTTGGAAGAAACGTTAACTTCAACGGCGAACGATATCGAGCCATGATACGAGACTTTTTTTGCTCCAATTGGCTGAGATGGACTTGGTTGATATGTGGTTTCAACAAGACGGTGCCACATGCCACACAGCTCGTGAAACAATAGACATATTTGAACCGGAGTCGCGGGCAACATTTACATGAAGTTATTTTTAAAAAGTAAATGGCAAAGACCAATTTATCGATTCCAATAAAAAATTTGAATATATGATTTATTAGATAAAAAAAACTACGCTTTAAAAATCACCCATTTCATATTTTTGTCTTTCTTTCTTTTTGGTTTAAAAGCAGCAATAAACACAACAACATTTCAAAATGTCTTTTACCCGCAGCAATATTTTGTAAGAATTTCAATTGTTTTAGTTGTTGTTGTTTTTGTTTTGTCTTGTGGGATATATTTTTTTTTACCGAATACAAAATACTTTTGTAAAATTTTTTTGCTGGTTTTGTTTTTATTTTGTAACATTTTTCCCATCACTTTATTTAAAATGAAAAAACAAGACATTATTTTCTTCTTCTTTATTTTGTTGTTATTAATATTTCTGTTTGTATGTGTTGATAAGACAACAACAAAAATAAGAACAGCTACAAATAACAATAACAAAAGCAGCAAGAAAAACAACAACCTTAACACATGTCCCCCCAAGGATATGTCAGTACTTTTTATTAATATTTTTTTGTTATTTAAA
Source organism: Pollenia griseotomentosa (assembly GCA_963931875.1). Lineage (NCBI taxonomy): Eukaryota > Metazoa > Arthropoda > Insecta > Diptera > Polleniidae > Pollenia > Pollenia griseotomentosa. The sequence goes on along the minus strand of OZ007560.1, from coordinate 50,339,607 downwards.
GAACTTGTTTTTATATTTACATTTATTTTATATAAACATGTTGTTTTATTTCTGAAAAACAATTTAAAAATATTGAAAAACAAACAAAAAAAAAAAAAAAAAAAAAATTGGGGTATTTTTCAAACCAAGGTTTTGCCTTTATTTGGAAACATTTTGGAGGCAGTAGTTGTGGTAGTCTAAAGGACAAAAATTTATTTAATTTTTTTTTATTTTTTTGATACAAATTTTAAGAAAATTAAAAGTTTACTAAAAAAATTAAATTTCTAAAGAAAAGTAATATTCAATAGTTAAGAAATACAAGCTTACTATCTATCGATGACAATATTTAAATTTATAATAGACTTTCGATAGTTTCTTTCTGATATCGACTAAAAAAACCATTGCCACTTGTTAAGTATTCGTTCGATAGTATGTTATATAGTTAAAACAATTTTCGTTTTACTATGAGGACGGGTGTATTTGTATCGGCCATTGAGTAAAAATGATATCTGGAAGAAATTCAAAGAACATTTTCTAAAAAAAAAATGGGTCTAAAGTGAAACCCCATAGCGCGCCTATCGCAAAGAAAATTGATTTCGGTTTCTTTGGAAGTTTTCTTAGAATTTCTTGAAGATAATATGATTATTATTCGGTTTTTTACAAAAAACAAAGCCAGCCTAATAAATATATATAATAAATACACTCTGCTATAATTTGACACTTTTTTTTGTGACTAGCTGGGCACCTGGTGGTTTAACCTAATTCGGGTATGCTGAGTTCAGTGGTGCTAAGTTTTTTTAGGTTAGCTCTTTATTTCGTTATTTCGAAAGTATTGGAGGTTGCACAACATATATTTGCGTTACTCAAAAACGCTTTAGTTTATCAAAAAACTAAAACAACCGAAACTCCGCAATAAAAATACCTTTAACCTTCGCTTTCATTGTCTCTACCGAGGTTGATATTTTGTGTCTTCATTTGTTAATAACTTACACCGTTTTCATCAACTTTCAAACTGCTTTCAGCTCAATTAACAAAATTTGGCGCCTTTTTAGGAAATAAACACAAAAAAAAATTTAAAGCAAGATTGAGGAAGTTTTCTATGTTTGTGTTTTTGTATATGCGGGCTTATAAAAATATACCGTGGTAGATAGTCTTGATGAAAATCTTCCTAACTACCGTCTGGTTTTCGGATCGAGAGTTTATTTGTGATACGCAGAGATTTGTACCCAAAGAGTTCAAGAATAATGTCTGTCGAGATTTTTTACTGTACTTTTTAATGTGTACTGTACTGTAATATGTGCTGATTTTGGCATATATATTAAATTATTAATTAAATCATATATTAAATCAAAAAACATCGCCAGAGGCCAACCTTTTGTTTCCCTTTTGGTTGAGCATTAAGACAACATTTTGTCCATTGTGTCAATTCCTCCACTAAGAAATCTTCTAATATTAGATTTTTTAATTATTTTAAATTGCTTAAGTTGAGGTCTTATTTTATTAAAATGTTATATTTATTTATTTCAATATTTCGCTAATCTTTGGTAAGCATCGTTAGGAAGTTAACAAAATTTTATATAAATAACAAAAAAAAACAATAAAAAAATTATGAAAAATTTTTTGTCATAAGGGTCATTCTACGTAAAGAGGTTATCTGATATTAGGAATGGCGGCGTGATAAAAATATTTAAAATAATAACTTTTTTCAATATAATCGTATTTAATCAGGTTGTTTGAATGCATATTTAATAATGGCCAGTCAAATAAAATAATATACATGAAATACTAAGAAAGAAGTAATATCTCACTTCCTTATCTACCCTGGACGCAAAATATCTACCCTGGCATCAGATGAAGCAGGGGAAATACGGCAGGGGAGAGATTTTTTCATTAAAAAACTAGCACAATCAGAAAAATATGTATCGTAACGAAAAAACAAACTAGCACAGTAAATTATACTGAAATTAAAATAAATAAATATTACAAACAAACTTAAGCCACAAATAACAAGCGAATAAAACTCACCAGGGGAGATACATCAATCACTGTCACGTGCGAGCGATCCGAGTGGTGTGGTCGAATTATCGGCCCAATAAGAGTACGCTAATGGCTCGCTCGATTTTTGAAACAAATGTTCTGCAATTTAAATTTGCAGCGTCAACGCATTTTAGCGGCATTTTTAAACGGTCGAAAAATGTGCAGGGGAGGAGACTTAAAATACGAGGGACAAAAACTATGTAATTTTTTTTAATAGAATATGAAAGTAATTTGAAAGTTTATTTTAACGACTTTTATTGTTATTTATACTACTTTATGTAATAAATAACGATTAGTTGTTTAATGAATTAGTAATGTGTTAAATTTCAAAGATTTTGTTACAGAATAGTAAAGGGACAGGCCAGGGTAGATACTTTTTTCTAGGTAAACACAAAGTTATGACTAAACTAAGGTAATTGAGGTATTGCAATTTATTGTCAAAAAAGTTTACTTTATTTGTTAATTAACACGTTTGATATTTCCACAAATTTTTTAATTATATATGACTTTTTAATGTAGCCGTAGATAGTACCTCTTAACGTAGAAACACCCATAAATTGAATTCAAAAACCTATTTGTCATAAAAATTTTTAAAAACCATAATAACAAAAGTAAAAACGAAAAACTTGCCTATCCATAAACCTAATTCAAAAACCAAGGTGGTCTTATTTTGAAAACGGATACAACACAGTAAACTACTTTAACGGTGTGTCAAAATAATACAACACTGAAGTAAACAAATTAGCTGTGCACTTACATACAAACATGTAAATATAAATGTCAACAAAAGCAACAGCATACTATTTTGACACAAGGTTAGTTTTCAGCTGCTGATTTCGTAGGAAGCCAAGACCACCTTGTATGAATTCGCCTTGTTTACAATAATAAAAAATATTTTGACTTAAGAAAATTACTATAACATATAAACATTTTTAACTAAGCTCATTTTTATCTTACATACTTATAAAAACATTTTTAATTAAATTTATTCCTATTATTACAAACTTATATGTATATCGTGACCTTAGGACAAGAAGGTCCTAATTTTCATGAACCCTCTTGTTCCAAGGCTGCGATTGGTATATTTATACTATATCTAATCTTCTATCTCTGATTCTTTGTGCAGTTGGTGTATTAATTATGTGGAACAATTCTAATATATATCTGCGTTTGTAGTTAGTTTCAGTGTTTAAAACCGATGCTTCTTCAAAATTTGGATAGTGATTAGATTGATGACAATGATGTCTTTTTTGAATTAATGTGCCTTTATTTTTCTTCGGATTTATGTCCCGCAATTCTAGTCCTTAATTTGTTCTTCATTGTACCTATGTATGTAAACCTGGTCGCATCTCTCATTATCATTTCCCCTACAAGGAATTTTGTAGACAATGTTAGACATATCCCATTTACAAGTCCTATCATTTGTCTTGCTAAATAAACTGTTCAATGTATTATAAGCTTTGTATGCTATCTTATTTTTATCAGTGTCATATATTCGTGATTCTTTTATTCTTTCCGAAACATTGGATATGTACACTCACAATATTATTACAGTAACGGACTGTAGTTTATTTAAGAAATATTCCGTTCAGTAATTTTTAAATAAATTAAACATTTAAAATTCCAAGCAAATTTATTTTTAACTGATTCTAACAGTTATTCAAAAAACTAAGTGCATATTAATACGGATTTTCAGTTGCAGTTAATATTGTCCGTTGATTGAGTTAAATTCTTCTTTATGTTTAAGTAAATAAAAATGTAATTTAAAGCAACGAAAAGTTCATTTAATTTTTACTGTCAAAAATTCAACCGCGAATTCCGTAAAAACAAATCAATATTCAGTTATCTTATATAAATTAATTGTCAAAAAATTAACTACATATTCCGTAAAAACAAATAAATATGCAGTTATTTTATAAAATTTTACTGTCAAAAATTCAAAACCATATTCAGTAAAAAGAATTAAATATTCAGTTATTTTATATAATTTTACTACCAAAAATTAATTTTTACTTATCTATAAAAAATTAATTGCTTGTTTTGTGTAAGCAATTCCCATTTTCTATTTGTTAAAATAATTTAGTTAAATACATCAAATTTTAAAAGTTAAATAATTGCGAAGCCATATCGGTCATGCTGCTGGTGTCTTATAATTGAGAGTTCTTCTGTAAACAACGTGGTCAGTACAACAAAAGTAAAACAAACGTGTGTAACTGGGTAAGTAAATAAAAATATTCTCCCTCTCTCGCTTATAAGAAAAACAAGCGGACAGGTGTCTGTCTGGTATTTTTTAGAAATTCGGCTCTTTTGTGGAGTAAACGAAAATTTAATAAAATAACTGAATATTTAATTGTTTTTACTGAATATGGGGTCAATTTTTTGACAGTAAAATTTTAATAAATAACTGAATATTTAATCGTTTTTACTGAATATGGTGTTGAATTTTTGACAGTAAAGTTTTACAAAATAACTGAATATTTATTTGATTTTACGGAATATGGTGTTGACTTTTTGACAGTAAAAATTAAATGAACTTTTTGTTAAAAATAAATGAAAAAATAGGTAGACCGGTTTTTAATTGAACTTTCATTTATTTTATATTACAATTTCAGTTAATTTTACGTACAGAATATTGTGAGTGTACGATAATCTCATATCTATCTCTGTATTGATTAATAAATCTATAACTCAAACTATTTGGAAAATTGTTTTCCCTTAATATATTATATATGTCCAGAATAAAAATTTAAAATTCTATCTGATGCTGTTGGTTTTTGATACCAATCCATTGACAAATTTTTTCCCCTTTCTTATTATTAAAGTATCTAAGAAAGGTAATTTTGAGTTAATTTCCATTTCCAAAGTGAATTTAATATTACTATTAAATTCATTAAATGTGCCTAACAAGTTATTTACCCCACATTCAGTAATAATGCAAAATATGTCGCCAACATATTTTATCATTATTTTAGGTTTAATATTTATTTTTCAATGGATGTATCAAGTAACCTTTCCATTACAATATCTGCTACAAAAGGAGGAGCAGGAGAGCCCATTGTAAGTCCCTTCAGTTGTGTATATACTTTCCCATTACAACTAAAGTATCTGTTGTTCTCTATACAAAATTTTAAAATTCTTAAAAACAGTCCAAATTTTGAAGAAGCATTGGTTTTAAACACTGAAACTAACTACAAACGCAGATATTTATTAGAAATGTAACACATTATTAATACACCAACTGCGCAGAGAATAAATTTTAAAGCCAGAGTTCACATAAAAAAATGTCTTCATTAAAGTGAAGGATAGGCAAGCTTAAATTCTTTTTTAATATGCGCAGTCGTTTTAGAATCATATTTTTTTTTTTGCAATAAAATAATTGTTTCGCAAAATTTTGAAATTTCTGTTTTTTAAAAATTGAAAAATGCAGCTATGCTTCTAATTTTTGCAAACAAAAGAAGCCATAATTGAAAAAAATCTGTCTTCAACTTTTAATTTTTATTTTATTTACAAAAGATGAAAAGTTTTAGTTAAACTTAAGAATTTAAAAAAACGCTATATTTGTATTGGAGCCTCCCTTAGGGGTAGGGAAGTATATTTGAAAAAAGGTTTAGGACAAAAACTATTTTAAGCCGGTCATACATATTATCCCCGTAGGAGCGACCCCTTGCTAGAAGCAAATGATGGGCATGAAAAATAAAGTGGGGTTGGTCACATATATATGACCGTTCTAGTGGCATCCTAAGCGCTGCAGGGGTCAAATGGCAGTAATGGCAGAAAATAACTAAGAATTTATTTTAGTGTTGAATTTGTACAAAAGTTGTGCAACCAATGTTCAGCACGATACCCACAAGTCTTATGGCTATGAGCAGTAACTTTGTAGCTGGGGAATTTTTTTGAGAGTCAATGAACTACATTATGCTCCTATCAGCTAGACGAAATTAAGCATAGCCCACGTTTTTCCACTAACAAATTTCCATGTCACTGTCTTATTTCTCACATTACCCGGTGTTCAAACGTATTTGATTTTGAAAATTCTTTTACTTTCTTAACCCTAGAGTACGAATGATCAACGATTTGACGAGCTTCGCTATTTTGCTTTTTAATGGGTGTGCCTAACACTCTTAAATTTTGTATGCCTTTAGTAGATGATTTACTTTGGTTTTTTTTTTAATCGCGTTGCTGGAACATTGCTTTTATTGGTTTTGTACTCGTCGAAGCTTAGTATTATCGTGACTTTTTTTAATTAATTAGCAAATATTGAAAAATTGTTACTCCAAAAAATAGAGGCAACAATGACCAGCAAGTGAAAAAATACAAGAAAGAAAACAAGCGAAGTAAGTGCAGATAATGCTCATTTCAAAAAATGCTGAATGTTAAAATCAAAATATGGTAAAAGCAAAAACCCATATGCGGGGAGCACACAGTTGAGCTTTGTTACTGACTCATGCTTATTTTTATTTTTTTTTAAAGTTGGAAATGTTTTTTAAGTTTTGACTCTTATTTTAATTTTACAATCATTTTTAGAAACTTTTTTTGATGATCCCAAAAATATGTGCAACATAAAATGAATTAGTCCAAAACTTAAATAAATCGTTTATCTAAATTATGATATTTCAAATTTAATTTTCATTAATTACACTGCTTTACAAATTTTTAATTTGGAAAAATACCAAGAACGCCACATGCCTAGATAAGTTAATTGGGACGTCCTGAACACGAAAAACGCTGTAATTTTTTTTTTAAGTATTGTTTTTTAGATAACGTTACTTTTGTGTTTTTCGGTGTATGGTCCCACTTAAACCCTTGTGGAGGCCAACTATAACTATAACTCAGCCATTTCTTATGAGATAGAAATTTGCAGCATATCGACTGAAAAGGCATTAAATTACCTTTCCAACGATATGCTATTTATCTCGATCGGTTGGACTCCACAAGGGTTTAAGTGGGACCATACACCGAAAAACACAAAAAAGTGCCGTACTTAGAAAAAAAAATTACAGCGTTTTTCGTGTTCAGGAGGTCCCAATTAACTTATCTAGGCATGTGGCGTTCTTGGTAATTTTTGGCTGTAAACCAGTGTTATTTTCATGAAGAAAGGAATTTTACAACATGAAAATTAATTAAAATTTATTGATAATTTTTCATTCTTGCCTGCCGCTGAGCTCGAAACCAGGCTTTTATCTATATGAATAAAAATAAAACTAGCTTTTTATATAGACTTAAAGATGCCACAATGATTAATAACATTTATTGAAAAAGTATAGTTGGTTTAAAACGGTAGTTACAGACAGTTAAAAATTACATTGTCAAACCGATGATCATTCGTTGCAACGTACACACAATATGGTTCGTACTCTAGGCTTAAGTAACTCTACGATTCTAACGATTCTTTTATTAACATTAATAAAAGAAAATGAAAATATCTAAAATTTACTTTCCTTTCAAGTATTGATTTTCCTTTACACCATTTAGTATCCGTTTATAAAGAAAATCCCAACAAATGAAAAATTAGCAATAAATCATTTAATTCCACCGCAAATTTATAATGAAAAGCCCTAAAAAAATGTTATAAAAAAACCAATAGTAGGAATATGACTGTAAACTTACCAGGACGATCCAATTCGTGTATTAGTTCATCCGGTTCTAAATATGAGGCATAAACCAACATTGATGGGACAGATGATGAGGATGATTTAATAATGAGATTTCCGATATTCAAATTACGACCACCATTTGTAAAGAAGATTAAACAAATGCCAAATAGCCACCATAGATAATAGGTGACAATATTGTGAGAGGGTTTATGCCATATCCCGCTGGGTCGTTGATGTTGATAGTTGCTTATTTGTTGCTGTCGTTGATGCCGTTGCTGTTCCTGTTGTTGTCTACAATAACTCTGCTCTTGTTGCTGGTATTGATAGTAATATTCATGATGTCGTTGTTGTTGTTGATTCTGTACATGTTGGTTATGTAGGGAGCTGGTGAGTTGCTGCTGCTGGTGGTGATGATGGTGGTGGTAGTGATGATGTTGCTGATGGTGTTTGTTGTGTAGGTGATGCTGTTGATGATGGTGGTGCTGGTGATGATGATGTTGACAATGTGTGGAAGATCTTGCACATTCTGTTGTACATGTTAAGTCTGTTGTTCTTGTTGTTTCTGTTGTAGTTGTGCTGGCGACTTCTCTTGCAATTGTAGCTGCACTCGTTGTAGCTGTTGTTTTTGTTGTTGTATAACCGGAGGAGGAAATAATAACCGCAGGAATCATTTTTAATTCGATTATTATTATTTGATGCTATTGTTAAATTTTATTCCTTTTTTTATTATTTGTATTATATTTATATATAAATTTCCGTAAACACATTTATGTGTCTTCACAGACACAGACACTTAACAAAAATGTATTTTTGTTATTTCTTTAAAACTTCAAAAAATAAAATAAAAAATAATTTTTGGTTACCGAAACCAACAACAAAAAAAATGTTTCTCTTCTTTATGAAATATTAGTTTATTTTCATAAAATTTTTCCTACTGTATGTTGCCATCATTGGCTGCTTGTTGTAAGTCAGTCACCAGTTTGCTGTTTAGAGGATTCCTTTTTTTCTTTCTTTCTTTCTTTCTTTCTCTGCACTCGTGAGTTGAGTATGTATGTATGTAATCTCTTTTTGTTCTGGTTACACTGCTAACAATTCTCTAATGTATTTTAAAATTTTATAAAAATTTTTCTCTAGTTTTGTTTGGTTCCTCTTTTATTGAGTTTTTTTCTTTTATAGAATTCGAAATGGAATCCTTTTTGAACACATAATATTGTTGCTATGCATATACATTTGTACAGAGGTATAAGTATGTGTGAATATAAAGAGCTACTTTAGTGTTACTAGGATGTTGTGTTTTTTCAACAAAACAGTTGAAGTATTTGTAACATGTGAAATCTATTTTTCTTAGAAATCTTAAATTCAAAATTTACTATTTTTTATATGTTTTTTTTTTTGTGATAACAGGCTGATTTTATATGAGTACTTGTGTATTGTATACAAGCACGTTGATATGTATTTCCGTCTGTTTCCGTTTTGCTCTACATTTATCTATTCATAAAGTTATTCGTGTTTTTTATTATATTTTCATTTTGCTGTGTTTACTGTGGAATTTTTCTGCTCTGATGGCTTACTAGCTGACTAACTGGCTGCATGTCCATATGAACACATACTTGTACATATGTAATTTAGAAAAATATTTTTATTCTGTTGTTGTGTTTCCGTTTTAGCTCTTACTCCGTTATTCTGTTTCCCTCTCGCTCTTTTTCAATTGTTTGCCTTTGGTTATTTTAGCGCAAAATTTATATTTATTGTTCTTATTTGTTAAATGTTTGTACAGATACACATACACTTTCAGATGCATATATAAAAGCAATTTGTTAATACAAACAAACATACGTACATTTATTAGTACATAATAGCATGGGATTTTTTTTTTTTTTTTTTGTAAAATTTTAGTTTAGATTTCCGCTGCGTTATGTGTATATAGATGATATTTTGAGTTTCTGTTTTGTTCTACTTTTGTTATTATTCCATCATCCAATGTTCATTTAATTTACAAAAAACAATTCAAAACTGCATCCTGGTTTTGTCAATATTTTGTTGTTTTTTTTTCTTCTTCTATCGTTGTTGCTGTTATTTTTTGCTTGTTATTGTGAAATTTTGTAAAACTTCTGTAGAAAAAAATGAGAAAAATGGGAAGAAAAACAGAATTATTATTTTTAGTTTGTTTAGTAAAAAATAAACAAAAGTATACATAAACAAAAACATTTTTTTATTGTATTTTATAAATTGTTTATTTAAGTCGTTTTTTATAGCTTTAATAAGAAGAGAAAATATTTTAACTTGGTTTATAAAATTTATGATGAATATGTAAAAATTATTTTGTAGTTAAATAGAACAAAATTTATGCTTTATTGAATAATCAAATGTTAAGCTTTTAAATTAAATTATTTTATTTGGCCTACCGCGCCGGCTTATTAATAGTAGACCAGCTTATCAGTGCGAGGGTAGCGGGATCGATTTCCGCCAGAGACTATGGTCTATTTTTAACGACCTGAAGATCTATGTTACAATTTCTAGATAAGTTAAGTAAGAATATAATTTGTAATTGTATTTGTTTTTCTTAATATACATTTATCTGCGATATTTTGACAAAACATCTTAAGTCGAGATAAGATGGCAAAAAATTTAAAAAAAAACTCGGTGCAAAAATCATTTTTATCAAATAATAAAGGAAACCAAAATTAAAGAAAAATTTCATTTATAATACAAAATTTTAAAAACGAAACAAAAATGTTTTTTGAATGCAAATTCGTATGATAAACAACATTTTTTCCAACTTTTAATATTCGACTTAAGATGTTTTGTCAAAATTCCACAGATATGTAAATATTTTACTAACAGCAAAACTGTTTAAAGAGCTAGTTATTTCGCTCACTATTATAAAAATCAACAATGTACCTTCCATAAGATGGTTTAAATATTCTTAACAATTTTTATCTGTGCAAATACTTTTATATTTTGCACTTGTAAGCAATTTTTTTTTTGTTTTTTTTTTTTGAGATAGCATTTATTAGTAATTTATAAACAATTCGCTCGCGTCAGTTGTAAAGCAATATGCTTTTTTAAATGCACAATGGACAATGTACAAAGCAACCAGATAGAATTTGGAAATATTATCTCTTCCAAAGTCTACCAGAAAAGTTATCAATGCATACAGAATACGCAAACTATGAACCGTTAAGGCAAGTTCACACGATTGTCGAAATGCACGGATTTTAAATATATTTTATTGTACTTAAAATCGGGCTCAATAAAGAAATTTTCCCAATCAGTTTCTCTGCAATGACACACAGAAAAAAAATAATTTTCATATTTGAAAACGAAAATCGCATAATTGATAAAAAAATTTTTTAATTTTTTGCGATGAGGATATTTGCGGTATTGATAAAAAAGTTTGTAGCTATTTAACTGAATTTTTAGTCAACAAACAAGTTTGTTGAGGCATTAAAAAATGTTGTTGCCTATATTATTTTTTTCAACAAAATGTTTATGTGATTTGTTAAAATAAATTTTTGGAAATGTTGAATAAATCAATCAAAATTATCGAATCTTGATTTATTTTTTAATTATGATGTGCTAAATTCCCAAGTTTAATTTTTGATAAATACACAAAATTTTATTATGGGTTTATCCCCCCATTTCGCTGGCTGCTTAGGCCAAATTATCAGGAAACCTGTTTCCAAAGACTTCGGCAAATTAAATAATTTATACAAATATAACTGTAAAGCGAATGAGAATTATAAGCTTTAAAAAATGGGAAAGAGTTGTAAAGAAACTGTCTTTACTTTGATTCAAATATTTTTTTTATTGAAGAAATATTTAATAATTTCATTATTATATATGTTTTATTTAGTGCTATTTTGCAAAGTGTAAATTTGATTAATTTTTTCATTGAATCAAATAAAAAGTTGGTTGACCTAAAATTTTATTTTTAACAAACTGTGCTGTTTAGAATTTTATTGAGATATTTTTCTCTGTGCATGATTGTCTCTTTTTGAATTAATTTGACTGTTGCAAAACGATGGAGTGGCAATAATTGTCGCATTTCAGTCACACGATTATGCTGGTAAACGGTAGTTTGAAAAACAGCTTTTGTGATAGATGTCAAGTTTTGTTTTGTTTAAGTATGCATGTGTTAATGTAAATATAATTATATAATTTTATTTAATAGGCCATTCACATTACAACGAAATCGAGTAGATTTTATTTGGAATCTTCCTAAAAACCTAGTGCGTTTACATTTCACTTTTCTGACATTAGTGAGATTTTGTTTTTATAACAAAACAACTGACTAAAAGTTTTTTGCGTAACACATACATACAAAAAGAAATAGACTTTAAAAAATGGGCATTACCTTTTTTTATAATAAACATAATTTATTTTATCAATATTATTTGTCTTTTGTATTTTTCTACAATTTTCTCAACATTTTTTTTAATGTTTTAACAGTTTTTTGTTTTTTTTTTTTTTTTAATAAAATGTAATTTTTTTTTCTTGCGCAGGAAAGTATTTTTTAGTGCTATTGGATAAAAACCATAGTTGAATCACTAAGTTCTACTAGATTAGATTTTGTTTTGTATTTTGTATGGTACTAGAGTAGATTTTGTTTTGTATGGGAAATCTAGTCAAAAACAATTAGATTTGATTTCAAATCTCGTAAGTACTAGATTTCGTTCTAGTGTAACTTGGCTATAAAAATAATATTTTATTATTTTAAAATTATTCGAACAGAATGTTTTGGAATCGACTAGATGGTTCTTGAATCTACTAATTCTACTAATACTACTGGTTGTGAACTAAATTTTATTTTATATAAAAAAAATTTCCTGAATAAAATTTTTAACGGAAATCGAAATATCGATTTTAATTGATTTTACATGTTTTTCCTTACTTCTGTTTTTTCTGTACTTTTTGTCAAGAATTCTTCTTGAAGTCCAAAGTACATTTTTTTGTTTTTGTATTTTTGTCTTTCTTTTTCTTGTTGACCTTTTTCAGCACAACAAAGGCAAAAATATGACGGATGAACTTCGTTAGATCGATCGTTAACTATAAGGTCTAAAACTAATATTTCAATGTGCAACACATCAGCACCAATGCATTATAATCTCATACATATTGTGGAGTAGGTATTAAAATAAATATTAGCGGGAATTACTTTACTGGTTGCCGCACAAGAACACAAATAATATTGGGGTATATATAGCATTTATATTGGTATTTTGTTGCTTATTAAGCTTTTACATGGTTGTCGCTACACGGTTGCATTTGTTTAGTCCAAATAAGTACAATATTGTTTTGGATTGCCCCTATATACTCGAGCTAAAAGCAATAAAAATTGTATTAAAACCTTACAATATAAAAACACGCCACAACATTCAAAAATATTCGGGATAAATTCCTACTTAAACTCTAAAAAAATATTTCTTTCTAACTACTTAATTTAAGATTATGAGAAATAAAACACCTTAACCTTTCTTCAATTCATAATTATAAAATATCTTTAAGTGTGACAAATAATTAAATATATCAACCCCAAGAAAAACTAAAATAAAAATATTAACCGCAATTTACAGGCAATCCCGTAATCGTAATTGTTTATGTTCAAATGTAAGAAAGTGTTTTTGTTACACGAACACCCCCCAGAAAAAAACATATGTTGAACATAATATAATTGTTTGATTACGAATCTATACCCCAAGACATACTTAATATTAATACAAAAACCACTTTCATACAAGCAGGCCTACACACATGCATATAGAACACTTCAGCACTAATACAATTGTTAAGTAGTACACTTCTCTCTGTGATTGTGTACAGAAAAACATATATGCTTGAATGTGTTGTCTGTGAACACCCATACTCATTATGTAAACTACAATAAAAGCTCTTAAATTTTTTTTAAATTCCTATTTAGGGAAACAGAACTAAAAAACTCACTCATACGTAAGTTTATTCTGTACGAATGTGTATATGTTGGTTTTGATTTTCTTGAAGTCAAGAAAAGAAAAATGAAATAGAAAACACAAATTAAAGAAAAAAAAAGGAAAAGTTAAATAGTAAAAAACGGTAAATGAACACGAAGAATAGACATGCAGTGAATATAAATTTTTGTCACTGAGCTACAATATGTTGTTACGCTAGAGTTTGTTTTAAAAGGTATAAAAAGAAAACTGAAATCGTTTAACAAATTTTATTAAAATTCAAACTAAAATTTCAAAAGATATTAAACATTCATTTTTTAGGGTAAGCCCTACCGAGAACTGTAGGCATCTATAGATCTACCCTAATAAAGATTTTTTGGTTACGTGAAACTCTAATGGCCAATTTTCAAGATTGATATTAAAACACATTTATATACACATTCTTCACTAAAAATACTTAAATCAAACTTAATTCACCGATGTGGTACACTTAATTTCAACTTAAGTTTCTATTGTAATATTTTAACAAGGTGGCCTCAATATCGCCACAATACAACAACAAGAGGCAAAGCAATAACAATCAGCTGTTTTTTGATACCACCTTGTAAATAATTATACTTTTTTATGATATTTTTTTGTATTAAGTAGTGCTACCATACTTTTATCTTGTTTAAATAAGACTTTTAAAATAAAACTCAAAAAATCAATCTGTATTTAAATACGATTTAAGTTTTTAGGGAAATTAACTTAATTAAGAATTAATTACTATCTTGAAAATTGGGAATAAATCAGATTAATTTGTTATAAAATTTATGGAGAATCAAAAGTTGCTTGCCTCGGCTGATGAAAACATCAGGTTATTTGAAGTATTTATCATCGTAACTCCTAACGCTACAATATCAGAGTCGGCAAAATCGAACATGAATTTGAAAAAAGTGTTTGAAAATGCATGGTATGTAGAGGCAGCCGTAGTAAACAAAACTAAAAAAAAATATATGAATATGATGAAAGTACAAAACTTTGCAAAGACTCGCTTTTCTTATTTACCGTCAACACCAATGCTTAAGAACTTAAATCCGATTTTGGTTCGTTTAAAGCAATTTTAATTTACTACATGACTGCCATAAAAGCCAGTATTTAAGAATTAACGAGTGGCTTAAAAAAAACACACAATGAGTTGCGTGAAGAGTTGGTTAGTGCATTTCAAAGCTCACTGACGCATTGGTTTAGAAAGAACTATAATACGTGATATATGTTAAGAGTTGTTTAAGAACTATCAGTTACACTCAGAACATATTATGTTAAAGCAGGGATGATAAAGTTTAATACTATTGTACTTTTTTCAGTACTATTGAGCATTGCAAAAGTACTGAAGTACTCCAATGACATGTTTAGTAAAATTTATATAAAAAATTATCAAAAGTAATTTCTTGGGAATACAAAATTTTAATTTAAAAGGTTTGTTATTCGTGCTTAATTCCCAGTTTTTATTCTTGATAAAAACACTGAAATTTATTGTTGATGGGATAAGCTATTCCTATGCGCATTTCACTGGTTGCTTAGGCCAGATCATCAGGAAACTTCATCCATAAACATTTTGGAAAAACTAAAGATATTAAACCAAATAAAACTGTTAAGCGTATAAGAATCATAAGCAACAGCTCTACTTGTAACAATATCAAAGTTTAAACAAAAACATCATGGGGAATGTAAGAAGAGATAAACTCACTGTTTATTCTTGATGGCGTTTAAGCATAATTCTAGTACGCTGAATCCAATGGTTTTTTTTAGGTTAGCTCTTGTTTTCGAGATATACCGTTATTATATGCACTACATATATTCGCGTAACTCAAAAACGGTGGGCACCATTGCATTCAGCGTGCCCGAATTATGCTAAAACGCCATGTGTCCGGCTTGTCTAATTTTGCAACTAGCACAGTGTTATCGTTTATAAACAAAAGTTCAGTAAATC
Source organism: Pollenia griseotomentosa (assembly GCA_963931875.1). NCBI lineage: Eukaryota > Metazoa > Arthropoda > Insecta > Diptera > Polleniidae > Pollenia > Pollenia griseotomentosa. The sequence continues at coordinate 50,324,098 of OZ007560.1, read as the reverse complement.
AATAAAACTTTTCCTCCAAACTCAAAATAGAGCTAAATAAAAGCTGCAAATGTTTTATAAAAATCCTTAAGATGTCCACAAATGTTTATATGGTGACACTGATACCTATACCTAAATACGTTTAGATTTAGTTTTTCTCATTTTGGCGCTACTTATTAATTCACCGAACTAGTTTGGTGGGTTTTCACATATTTAATTTAGGGCTCATTCTTCATTTTTCTTAACTTAACTTTGTTTTGAACAGTGTTTAGTAATGTATATCAAACTTTGAAGCTTCCCACTCCTAATTATACTAATAATATAATGAGCAGAACGAAAAGAAATTTCCAAGTTTCTTTAAATGTCAATCCGCCGCAGTGAATGCATTTCTTATTTGTGTAATGGGATCGGAATTATCTGGATGATTCATTGACCCATTCCAGTTGTCGATAATTTTTGTATGATAAAAAGACAATTGCTGCAAATGATAGTTTGTCTAGGAATGCTTAAAATGAACTTGAGTAATTTATTTAATTTTGCGTTAAGGACAAAAGGTTTTTTTGAATAAAGATTATTTAAAATTAATATTTTTTGTTTTGTACTATATAAGGAAATTTTGTACTATATAAGGAAACTATATAAGGAAATCATGTAAGGTTCCACTCAACAAAACGTCTGCATAGTAGAAAAATTACAGATTTTGACTACAGTGATGACCTTTTTTCTGCTACAATCGAAATGGTCAGCACACACAAATACCTAAGCGTTTATGAAGACCATAATTTTAAATGGATGGATGGTACATGTATCTGTACATATGCAATCTGATTTAAATGTAAAAAATAGTGGGTTCTTTAAATGTGATGAGATACAACAACTATCAAAAATGTTTAATCTTGCATCACATGATGTTTACAAATTAATCGATTTAATTATCATTTTCAAGAAATTGATGCTGCAGCATCAACATTTTTTCCCCTATTCATTATTTCCCCATCAACACGCATGGTTACGGCAACTAAACTATGTTCATTTTAACAATATATACTTGTCGTACACAAATAATTGTTATTTTTATTTAAATTTCAATGTTTATCGCAATTATAAATTTGAGTGTTGTTGACCGAAAAATAATAATTTTTCTAACAACTAAATAACGATAACTTTAAAAACAAATTATATTACTCACAACCATTTTATGATTTTTAATAGCCATAACATATTTACCTTTTATACGTGTGCTCATAATATGCTTAAGAAGCAAACAAAATATCTTTACTCTAATAATATTTTGTTATCGCCATTTGTAAAATAATTTTGTATCAGTTGTGTCGTTTGTTTCAAATATGCCTATCGAATTTTTTGTTAGTGAGTGGTTCAACAATTTTAAAAAAAATCCATTAAAAAACAAGTTTAAAAAAATTCAAAAGTATAGAAATTGTATTTACATTAAAAAAAAAAAATTGTAAAATCAATGTATCATATGATTACTTCTAAATTTGTTATGATTAACATGACAAAAATATGATTACTTCTTAAATTATTATGATTTATATGACAATAATGTGATACATTTTTAACTTATTATGATTTACAGGTTATTAATATGATGAAGGGAATAATATTATGATGTAATATAACGAATATATTCAATAAAAATCGTAATATGGTGGCTACAATTATGAATCTTATCATAATATGTTGTTCTTAGAATATGTTTACCACAACCATGTTTTTTCTTTGCGTGTATCTGAGAATAAAATGCAACGATTTAGTGCTTTTTGAAATTGAAATTCGTAAAAAAACTTTGACGCTCCATCTTATTGTACACTGGGGTATTCAAACCCGATTTTTGGCTTTTAAGCTCAATTTTGAATTTTTGAAATAAAAAAGGTTTAAATGAAACACATTTATATAAACTACGTCACTTCATATCGCTACCTAAAACCCAAAGCGCCCTAACTAAATAAAATTCAAAACAAACTTATTTACAAATTCCAAAGTATCTCACCAAATAAAAAATGATTCTTGAATTTTTTGTTAGTTAAGACGTTTTGCGTTTTAAGTACAGTTATATTCATATATGCTACGTATTAATGTTCGTGATAAATTAAATTGTTTATACATATGGGTAATTCTATGTCAAATCGACCAAGAGTGGGACCCGACCCCTTTCGATTTTAATGAATTTTGATGAGAAGGTTCTTTTTATCCTATAAGGAACATAACTATATGAACGAAAAAAAATTTTAAAAATTTGTTTGCCGAATGTGTTGAGATTAATTCTTCAATATCTCAAAAACAACTTTACACGAAGATAATTTTAATGTAATTTTAACGAGAATACTTGGGGCTACAAACCATATATTAAAAAAAAAAAATTGGAAATATGTAATATCTGCAAAATATTAAATTTTAAACACGGACTAAGTCAAAACCTTATTTTTTATTTGGCTGATTTTGTTTTTATATAATACCTCAAACTGTTCTTTAAGAATCCTGAAACTTTAAAGGAGGTGTTTTTTTTTTCTTTCTAAGATTTGATTTTTTTTCTTTCGCAACGTTTGCACACTGAAAGCAAAATGCTTCATATATTTAATGAATCGTTTTCATAAAAAAATTTTCATTGGTTAAATGAAAATTTTTATTGCCTAAACGTAATTTCATAGTTATAATGAAGTATTTTCGTTAAAATCGGTTCATTGGATTTCGTAATTACGTTAAAAATTTTCATTGGATATATGAAAACTTAAGTTTGTCCAAGTTTAACAAAAAATTTTAATTGGGAACCTAAAAAAACAATCTACAAACATAACTACATTCATAAATTAATACAAGATTATAGATCCCTTAAAATATGTTTCATTGTTAATTAAAAAATGTAAGATTTAATTATTTAATACATCTAATGTAATATGCCATTAAATTTATGAAATCAATCATTTTTTTATATAAGCAACATGTTTTAATAATTGAAAAAAAAAAAAAAAATTATTTTTAACATTCAAATGACTCTAAAGTCTCAATAATTAAAAGTATAAAAATATTTCGAAAAAGCATGCTTTCATAAATTTAAATTTTCATTATGACAATGAAACATGTCATTATAGTAATGCAACAAAAACTTTCAATCCATAAATATGTATGTTTTTAGTTTTCTTTAATATGTACATATAGTATGTAATAAGTAATGAACAAACAAATGTTCTCCTTAAAAAAACACCCTTATTTTAAACTGTTGTCAACCAAATGATGTAGACGAAAAAGCTTGTTCTCTCTTTATTTGGTCTTTTTTTATTATGCGTTAGCAAAAAAATCAACGTTGTTATTGTTGTTATGGAGAACATTTACGCTCTTAATTGAGCAAAAACATAGTTTTTTTTAGTCGGAAACTACACTGCCCTGGTAGGCTAGCTGGTAGTGAGCTAGTCTATCAGCGCCGAGGTTGCGGGATCGATCGATACCCGCCAGAGACTCTGGTTCCTGCAGACAAGCGTAAAGCTTCGCGGGATTAGTTTAGGGAATTATTAAAAAAAAAAATCAAAAAAAATTTAAATAAAAAAATATTAAATTAAACAATTTTTTTTTACTTTTTTGAAAGTATTCATCCAATGAATAATATTCATAGATCTAATGTAATGTTTTATTAAGTACATTTTAATGAAACAAGTTTCATTGATCCAACGAAGCGCTGCATAGGTTCCTTTTTAATGCAATTTTTCATGGAATTAATATCAAAATTCATTGGTATTGTGAAGAAAATTCTTTCAGTATATGTTCCTTATAGGATAAAAGGAACCTTCTCACCAAATTACATTAAAATCGAAAGATCCGGTCCCACTCTTGGTAGATTTGACATGGAATTACCCATATGTATATTAAAGCATAACTATTATGTATTTGTGTTTATTGAAGTGAACGTATATTAATTGGGTATATAATAGAAGCTTAAAATGCCAAAGCAATTGAGAAATTTAATGGTTTAGAATATTGTAAAGGAGAAATAAGAAGGTAAATGTAAAGGCTCAATTGATGGAAGCAATGTTTTGTTGTATAAATTAATTTGTTTAACAAAGAGATAATCAGCAATTACCTAAAACATAGAGAATTTTGATAAAGGCTCTCTCTGTAAAATAGAATTGTTAATATGGTTTTCTAAAGATTAACGGCCATATTCATAAAAAATTCTTATATTAAGTTAAAAGTATTTAATTACTATAAAACGATTTATGTCTTATAAACCTCTTATAAAAATGCGTATTCATAAACGTACAATAACAGCTTTTTAACTATTAACTGTTTGTATTTTTATTATAATTTTGCCGAAAAGTTTTATTGTATTGTTTGAACCTTTTTTTTAATTTATGACAAAAAAGTATTCGAATTTAAAGTTTGTTTACTTTTTATAAGCATCACTATTTTTATGCTAGCTTGTTTTTTATTTTTTAATATTTTTGAACAACAATTCGTTCTTTAAAACATTAAAAACAACTAATTGCAAAAATTTAAAAAATAACTAAAGAGAATATCTTCATTTGCCTCTGAACGCATTCATTTAAATTGGTTGTCTAAAAAAAAAATAAATAAAATGGATTAAACATCTCCAAATTAATAATTAAACGTTTTTTCGATTATTTTTAAACATATTTCACAAAAATAATATGCAAACATTTGTATCAAAATGTAATTTATTTTTGGTTTAAAGAAGGGTAAATCCAACAATAAATTATCAACTTTATGAATGGTTTATTAAAGGTTTAATAGACTATTTTGCGTTTATGAATTCAACTTAACCAATTTTTCCTTTAATATGGTTAATTAATCATAAATAAATTTTTATGAATATGGCTGTAAGAATATTTTAATAAGCATACATATGTTACTTTATTATAATTTTAGTGTTTACAAATTAGGAAATGGCTTAATCTTAAATAATATAATTTTACATAACCGCTTAATAAATTATTTCACCGCTACTAGAAAGAACACTTTGTTTGAACCAATGTTTAACTACATAAATTGTGATTCTTTTAATTATTCTAAGGATTACCGTAATGTTCAAATAGTACGTTTGACACAAAAGTTAGCTCATAGTTTATTAAAGCTTAAAAAAGGACTAATGAAAAAAGTCATGTTTTCCGCACAATAACATTTGTTATATTGCTTTTCAGCTCCTTCTAAGGCATTTAGAATGGAACCTTTTTAACACTTAACTCTATACTCACATACCTGGGTATATTTAGGTTTGTCATTCCGTTTGTAATTTCTACGATATTGATCTTAGACCCTATAAAGTATACATATATATTTTGGGTCCTTATGAGTAGCGAAGTTGATTTAACGATGTCCGACTGACCGTCTGTCTGTTGAAATGGGTCTTCCGAAGACCCCAGTTAATATGGGTTTTGGGTTGCCAAATATTTCTTTCACATTTGCTCCTTATAATTTTGCGATTAAAATTCAGCTAGACCGGTGCATTAAAGGCTTAGAATGAGCCAAAAAACACGATTTTACTTACAAATCCTTTGTTGTTTTTGTTTTGTATACCCTTTTTCTATATGTCTGGACAACGGAAAGAGCCAGTTTCCAAATTAGGTACAAGCATCTTAGTTATCAATACACAACTTTTCTGAAATGGGCGGGATTGGAGAAGTGGGCTTGCCACTTCCCATACAAATATATTGAAGATTTCTTTGTATCTTGAGATCGGAAAGAGTTTACAAATTTGGTACAAACATACCGGTTATCACTATACAACATCCCACAAAATATGGGCGGGATTGAAGAGTAAGGCGTGGCATCTCCTGTAAAAAGACATTGTAGATTTCTTTATGTCTGGAGAGCGACTGGATCCAAAGATTCAAAAAAAGGTTCAAGCATCTTGGTTATAAATTCACAACATCTGACAAAATGTTGCTGCGTGGCAAAAAATAGATATTTAAATAACGGTTTTAACATCACTTTCTGTTCCTATTGCGAATATAGCACTCTTACTTCTTCAGTTAAAAATTCTTAAATTTTTACTCAGTTCTAGATAATGTACCGACATCAAATTTTTAACAGTCTTATAAAATATCCAGCACTCATGTTCTGTAATTTTAGTGAGAACTTCTCGCTACGAAAAGATGTGAAACAAAATATTCCATCGTTTCTCGAAAAGTGAGGAAAAAGTGTGTCGGTAACTCATGTCGAAAACTGTCAAAAGAGATTTCCTCGTTACGTTATTAATGTCATAACATTTCACTCGAACCCGAAGTGACATTGTAGATGTTGAGAACGCCAGTCACACATATCGTTGACGGCGATCAAAATGTATTTAAACTGAAACTAAACAATGAAAAAATGTGCCAAGGACGAAATATTATTAGTATTATTCTTTGCATTTTAAATGTTTAATATGTTTTTTAGTGTTGAAATTTTTTCTCTGTTTTTATTAGTGAGTTTTTTTGATAGTTCAAAGCGGGAACTTTCTTACAGAAATTTTACAGATACACTTTTTTTGTAAATTGGCGAGTAATTTCCTTACGTGACAGCTAATATTCGCCAAAAATGTTACAGACGCAGTTTAGTGAAAAAAACAGTTGTTCGTTTCAATTTATGGCATTTTTGATTCATTTCTCACATTTCAATCGAAAAGTTTCAGGGCACAAAAACATTTTTTTTTTTTTTCATTTTTATTTAAACTAAAATTTATGAGTAATTTTTGAAACAACCACCTCTTATTTACACCCAGCATACCTAGCATACAGATTGGAAACAGCTGGAAGAAACTAATAACAAAAAAACATTTTTATTGAATTGTTTTACATCGTTTATGTAAAAAAAATATAAGTTTTTCTCTATAATGTAATTTATGCACACATTTTGAACTCACCCATTCAAGTGACTATAAATGAACTTTTGAATGAAACCATATTCATAGCGCGGGATTCCCCTTTTTATTTTTATTATAAATGCACTGCGAATGGTCACAAACAGGGTTTAAAAAGCTGCAGTCGAAACCAAAAACTGTCGAACAAAAAACGAATATTTGTGTACAACTTTTAATTTTTTGATTTGGTTTGAAAGCGACTTTTTACATTTAGTGAATAAGAAGTAAAAACAACAGTTTTTTTTGGCCAATGGTAAATGAAGAAGTGGAAGAAATGGCAGTTTTTCTATTTTGGCTGCAGCTTTTTTAACGCTAGCCACAAACAAGTAGTGATTCAGGCTAGTTTACACTATTATTCTTTGTATTAATACATGTCGAAAACTCAAGTGATATGCAAAAGCCTGATAGTGTGAATGCATGGGTGATAAATAAGACAAGTATTATGAAAAAAGTTTGACGTCCCTACGACTTCATCGTTTTTTGAAAAATTTCTAAAAATAATACTTTTTATTGGATCACGGTTGCATTTTATTTCATGTGTGAGTGTTATACTTTGTGTGATGGTGTGAACACAAACTGTTATGTTTAATTAGATTTTTTGACAGTCGCAACAAAACTCACTAGATTTCTATCTCACAAAGTCTTATGGAATACGTAACACTTGTGAGATAGTGTAAATTAGCCTTTTACCGTCGATATGGCAACATATGCATAGATTGGCGATGCCCCATTCTTATTTTTACAAAGTATAAATGTAAACCAGTAGCAGCATACCTGTGTATGCTGGGTGTACACATACGTACGTTATTTTGGCTGTAGACATTAATATTAAATAATCTTTTCAAAGTCAAACTTCTCTTTTTTCAGCAAAGCATTTTTATTTTGTTTTATATAGAGAGTATAAAACTATGTTCTTAAATCAAAATGTTTTATATTTAAGCAGTTAGACCTTATGTACTTCACTTCTTAATGTAGTTAAATATGTCGAAAACTTATAGTTGTTTCACTATCAATAAAGATTATTATCATGATGAATAACTGCTGGAGGGTTTTTTCCTTTGCCTAGTTACCTTTATGTACATATATATTTTATGGCATATTCAAGTAAATAATTTTATACTAATATTCACAATTAATTTTCTTTTAAGCTACTAGAGTATGTAATTAATAAATATTTATTTGTATTTATATGTATATAGTTGACCCTATTATATAATAACCATATAATATTATTAATTGCTCATTTACAAAGGATATTGTTATGACAATTGTTTTTGTCATAATCTGTTTATTTGTAGTTGTTATAATTATTATTACGATTGTATATTATATGAGATTGTTATAATAAATGTTATTTTATAACGGAAAAAAATAATAACAACTATTTATTTGCTGATAATTTAAAATTAAAAAATTAAGATTAATTTTAATTTAATGCTTACATTTTTTAGTAAGTAGATTTAAAGTGATTAGATAATAGCATAATTAAAGCAAATAACATTTAAGTTATATGAATCGGAAAATTTAGAAAAATATTTGTTTCCAATGCACAAAGTGATATTATATATTTATTTTAGTATTTAAAGTTATTTCTCACTTTACGTTGTGGATACTAATATTTGATTAGAATACCAACATATTGAGAATCGCTCGATATTATTCGAGGAGTTCCAGGTCTGGGAGGAAGCGTTAAATCTAGTACCATGGGGTTTAGTAGGTACTTTGAATTTCAAAGTCTTTAACTATTTGTTAAACCAAAATCACGATGATAAAGATCCTTAAAATATTAACTTAGGTACTGATTTTTGTTGCTGTAGGGTTCTTTTTAGAACTACTTGTAATATTGGTAGCCTGAAAAACTAGTTTTGATTGATTTGTAAGCAAAAATAAACTAACCATTATCAAATGCTATTCGTTAAGTTGTCAATAACGTAATTTGATTTGTTGAAATCAAATAGTTTATAAACAAAATTGTACATGATATTTTTAGCAAGAAGCCACAAAACCGAGCGGAATGGGACCCTTTTTTAATAATTTATTCTACAGAATAATCATTCTACATCAAGATTTTCTAAACTATAAGCTTTTTAGATATCAAATTTATGAGATAATTCACTTTAAATTTACCAGAATAATTCACATGTGATATTGTTATAATTTTGTAAGTTGAGCTTAGAAAAAATATTAATGGGTTACCTCCATTCCAAGGGCAACATACCATGGTTGAATTAAAACAATACTTTTCTTTGTAGGTAACCATATTTTGTTGATATCTGATCACAATATGTTTTAAATTAACCACAGTATAGTTAAAATCAACAATTATTGTGTTAAAATGGACAATAATATGTTTAATATCAATATTATGGTTGCATAAGTCTTTTCGTTTCGATCTGTTTTTTTTTTTTTTTTTTTGTTACAGTATGTTCAAGTTAAATAAGCTTTCCTTTAAATGACAGTGAAGTAACAGTAGGTAATTGTGTCTGTTTTCTTAATAGTTATATTTCTATTAATTTTATATATTTTAATCAACAATTAAGAGACAAAGAATGTGAGAATTTAAGGGAAACAAAACAAGTGGTTAAAAAGCTATCAACTACTGCAGAGAACAAAACAACTAAACTTTTCTTATTTCAAAATTTGCACATGAAAAATATCTCAAGAAAATTTTTGACAGCACAGTTTCTTAATAAAAATTTTAGGTCAACAAACTTTTTTTTTAATACAATAAAAAAATTTTTTGAAATTGCGCTTTGCAAAATAGCACTCAATAAAACATATTTAATAAAGAAATAATTAAATATTTCTTCATATTTAATAAAAAAATATTTGAAACAAACTAAAGACAGTATTTTTGCAACTCTTGTCCATTTTTTTAATAGCATTGATATCGTTGCAAGTAAGACTTGAGTGTTTGTTATTCTCATTCGCGTTACAGTTTTATTTGCACAATATCTATAGTTTTTCCAAAGCCTTTGGAAAAAGGTTTCCTGCTCATCTGGCCTAAGAGATCAGCGAAATGCGCATAGGAACTAGCTTATACCCCAACAATAAATTTTTTTGTATTCTTCAAAGAAAAATATTGGGGATTTAGAACTTCACAATTAATGAATAAATAAATAAAGATCTGATTAACATTTTGTTTGATTTATTTAAAATTTCCAACAATTTATTTTAACCAATCACGTTGACTCAATAAACTTGGTTATTGACTAAAAATTCAATAACTATTCCTACAAACTTTTTTTTTTAATATTACCTCAAAATCGTCATCGCAGAAAATTCAAACATTTTTTAATCAAATATGCAATTTTCGTATTCCAATATGAAAATTTTTTTTTTCTGTGCATTATTTTAAAAATTGAATAAAAATAACTAAAAAAATTATACAAATAATTTTATTAAAATATAATTTTGGTAAGTCCAATCATTTTTATATGAAGTTGCAAGGCTTATTATAGCATACAAACGAAATTTTATTAATCGTGAAAATAATATTGTAACAACAATACGTTGTTTGTGGTCAATGCGGGAACATAAAATTAATTTTCTAAACATAATTCAACCATGATTTTTTTCTGAGAGCATAGTTTAAAAGACGATATCAAAAGAAAAATTTAATGTAATAGAGCATAAAATTTAAATACATGGACACGAGTATTTACATTAGGGAAAGCTGGGATCCCAGTCAAAGTAACATTTTTTCCATGCTTTCCAAAAAACCAAAAGGTAATTTGTGATCCCTTAAACTTAAACACTATCAGTTTCTCTGTAATATTTTAATAAAGAGCACTAATTTCAAAGCTCACTTTAGCTTTAAATAAAGCAACTTAACTTAAATTGTGTAATTCACTCTCAATAAGAGACAAACTTTTTTACCCATGTAGGTTTATTTAATAATATAGACAAAGTTTGTACACATGCAAATATTTAATACCTGTGTACCAGAGCTTAAAACAACTGCTTTCAATTGTCATTGAAAACAAAATAAATACAACTTAACTGATTTCATTCTTTGATTTGATTTAAAATAAAATTTTGTCAAAACTGCAGTATTTTGCGATTGAAATAATTTTAAAAATCATTGAATGCAATTAATTTGGTTTAAGTTTTTGTTCAAATCATGTGATTTCAATTAGATCCTCTGTTATTACACCAATCACACAATAGTGAAAGTACAACTAAGTGATATATGATATACGTTTGGAGTCTCCATCGAAATTCATTGGCTTATTGGAAGAGCTCTGTCCTTAGTCTCGACTGCAAACTTTTACTTTACAATTCCATCTTAAGGCCAATCTGGTGCTATGGTATTCAGTTATGGGGCACTGCCTCGGCCTCAAATATCGAACAAATTCAAAGACGCCAAAATAAACTTCTTCGAATAATCACAGCTGCCGCTTGGTATGTTCAAAACTCAAATATTCACAAGGATCTCAATGTGCCATTAGTTAAAACTATGATTACTTAATAAATAAGTGTCGGTACAGATGACCACTTATAAAAGGGTTCTTCTAGTTTGGCTATGGGTTTGGAGTTGGAATTAACAAGTTTGCCAATCTTTGAGAAGGGTGACCGATTACAATTGCTCTCGCATAATTGTAACCAGAGACAAAATGTGTAAAAGAAAGTGGAGAGGGGTAAAAACTTTATTTTACGAGGGGGTTGAATTACATATGCTTACCTTTTGAAGGTACAATTAAAAAATTGAGCGCTGGGTATTTAGATTAAGATGAGTATTTATTTTCCATAGGTAGTTCCCAAGGAGAATGGTGCATACTTATCTATAACAAGTTAAGTTCAAGCCACTTGGTAGTTTAATTCAATACAAGAGTAAGTATGACCCGGGTTTGTTTGTGCAGAAGTGCCCGACTGGCTAGGTTTAAGTAAAATAAAATCATATTCTCCAACTTTATATGAATATAAATAAGGTGTTTAATCTACATTTAACACTTAATATGCAGTAAAATACTTAAAAAGGCTCGAATTGCATCCGAACCCACCAGCTCGAAATATTTAAAATGATAGCGGACACACTCGCTTAAGGAGAAGAGAACCATTTAGATGAGCGATAAACACCTATAGGTGTTATATGTATATATAAATGAACAGAACCCAGGCTGAAGAAAATTTTTGTCTGGCACTGGCAGGACTTAAAATAAAGTAATCGGTGATTTTAAAGAGCTATGTAAAAAGTTTTTAAAAAGAAACACATAAAATTCAGAAAAATGCATGAAATCTTTATTTGAATCGATAGTACGGTCCATATAGTTTAATGTTTGAAGATTATTTCATGCAAATGTTGACCGTGATTGCGCCTCAAATGGTCCATCCGCTTAGTCCAATTTTGGCATACACTTTTCAACATTTCGGCCGGTATCTCATGAATAAATGCTTCAATGTTGTCTTCCAATGAGTCATGAGCTTTAACATAGCTCCACAAAAAATAGTCTAAAGGCGTTAAATCGCACGATCTAGGCGGCCAATTGACCGGTCCCGAACGTGAAATAAAATGTTCACCTAACTCGCCTCTCAATCAGTCCATTGTTAAGCGTGCTGTGTGGCATGTGGCACCGTCTTGTTGAAACCACATGTCATGCAAGTCAAGCTCTTGCATTTTGGGCAAAAAAAAAGTTGGATATCATCTCAAGGTAGCGCTCACCATTCACAGTTACGTTACGATTCGCATCATCTTTGAAGAAGTACGGTCCAATGATGCCACCAGCCCATAAACCGCACCAAACTGTGACTTTTTCTGGATGCATTGGTAGCTCTTGCAGTGCTTCTGGCTGATCTTCACTCCAAAATCGACAATTCTGCTTATTAACATACCCATTGAGCCAAAAATGAGCTTCGTCGCTGAACACAATTTTTCAATAAAAAATAATAATAAATAATAAAATTCAATAACTTGCAAGCTTTTTTCGTTTGTAAGACGATTCATGGTTAAGTTATATACCAAACTGAAGATGTTTGACAGTGAAACAAAACACGAAACTTGCGTCAGCTGTTTAAACCAGTGTTGCCAAAAAGATAATAGCTAAAAAATCACTCGATATTAGGATAAGATTTGATTATTTCTTGTTAGTTTATATTTAATATATGAAGATTCAATAAATAAATCATGAAAAAAAGTTGAAATCAATTTTCCGATTTTTAATAAAATCAACAAAATAATCATTAACGAGAAATTATGTGATATCCATCAAATGGACTGCATTCTTTTACAGCTCTGCTGTGTACACAATACATATTACAATTTTGTTTTTTTAATTTATTAATTTGTTTTTTTTAGCAGCAAATATGTATTTACATTTTAATGGGCAAAAATTAAAACATATGTTTATGTACTTGTTATTAAGGATTAATTGATGTTTTAATAATTACGTTTGTTTTATTTTTCACCATTTTTTTTTTAACATAAAATTGTTGTATGATAATTTTTTTAATATAAAATTTTATGCGCATTAAAAAGCATTAAAGCAAAATAAAAATTTATTAATAAAAGCATGTTAATTTAATCGGACAGTAAAGAAAGCCTTATTTAAATGAACTTTAAGGTTTAAAAGGAGGTATTATTTTACAAATTAATAAATGGATTGAAATTACAATTTAATTAAAATACTGCTATAATAAACTGTACGCCTTTGAAAGCAGGGTTAAAATATTAAGATTTTGATACAAGTTTGTGAATTAAGCCATTTAAAATAAAAAATACTATCGTAAATCAGTTGTTAATAGAAAAAGTGAAATTCCTGATATTGCAGTTCAGGTTTTTTATTTCGAGCAGTGGATTTAATTTAATTCGTTAATGAAAATCAAATAGCGTTATCGTGTTTTTCTTATCACATCGGATATTTTTTGAAAGGACTTTAAAGGTTCAAAAAAATGTATTATTATACCCACACCACCTAGCACACTATCAATTCCTTTCTAAATTAATTATTGTTATTAAATGGCAAGAACCGGTCTATAATTTATGTTACCCCCCATATAAAATTCATTGGGGATAGGATCTTGTGCCTAAAAACCATCTTATTATATTGGTTTCTCGACTCGAATCAAATCATATTTCATTAAAGCTCTTATACAAATGGGGGATTTCATGTCTAGTGACCCAACTTTTAAATCGATGTCTACCGATTTGGAAGAACCCCCCCAATGTTAGTCCTATTCGATAGTAGTTTAGACACAAATTTTCAACAGGAGCGGTCAAAAAGTTTCTGAGTTAGAGGGGGTCAATATTTGACATTTTGGCCATACAGGTGTTCTTTCTCATCCATGTAACTTATTACCTATTGGTTTTAGCAAAATTTGTCCCAAGTGGCTTCGATAGCTATTTGATCAATCTTTCGAAACTTAGAAACTTTTTGACCGATCCTGTTGAATATGTGTGTCTAAACTAGTATCCAATAGGACTTACCTTGGTGCAAATTCCATCATCCAAATCGGAAGACATCGATTTTAAAATTGGGTCACTTGACATGAAATCCCCCAAATATCACTCCCGAAAATACATTTTAATGTCGTTAGTACCTTACAAATGGTATATCAATATATAAGAACTTTTCATATAAAAAGCACGTTAATAAGAAAGAATGGCAGAAACACCATGTCTCTATTCAATATCTATCAATAAAAAAGAGTGTGTACTGTGTATAAAAAAAGCGCTTATAAGAGAAAACAAGTAAGAGTGCTATATTCGGCTATGCCAAATCTTTAATATCCTTCACCAAGAGTTTGAATATTTCAGAAAATCTTTATAAAATTTGACCTCACAGAATTATAACTCGTTGCCTAAATTCAATAAAATATCATGATTTGTTTTAGAAATATTATGAGTTGTTTTAAAGTGGCGACTATTGTTAATTATGTCAAATGAAGCTTTGACGGACCAAATTTTAATGCGATGTTATGGTTCGTTACGATTCTAGGGTTTCCAAAGATTTTTCTACATGGCAATACTATATTTCGGTACACAATTTGTGCAAAATCTTATATCAATTCGTGCATAATACCACCATTTTTGTTAGTTTTTATAGCAAATTTTTTTTAGGGTGGTGGCAACAGATTTAGATTAATAACTCTTATACTACTGGGCCAAATTTTATAAATTTCAATTTCAACCTGCTCAGGATGACTAGAACCAATTTGACAGCAATATTGTTCTTTTCTTTAGAGTTGTTCGAAAGTTAGCGTGTTTTCAACAGACAGAAAGACGCACAGGCAGACCGACATGGTAAAAACTTCGCTAATTTTTTTTAAAAATGAATATCTTCTTTCAGTCATTACTTAGTAGCCTTTTCCTACAACTACTTCTATAATTCTTTTTTTCTGGATGTATTATGCATACAAATATTGACTTGCTTTTAAATGCGCTGTTTTCCGGACATCCCTTATAAACTTCATTAGCTTTTTCAGCATATATATTTTTTACAGGGGCCTGATTCTGGCAGTCGTGATCGTATAATTTCTCAATTCGAAAGCAATTTAATATCTAATTATTTCAGTTAATACTGAACGAATCGGAAATAATTTCGATTCGTGCAGTATTAACTGAAAGAGTTAGAAATAAAATTTTTTCAAATCGAGAAAGTACTCGATCACGAATGCCAGAATTAGGCCCCAGATTCCTAAACACATTATTTTGTAAGCAAAGCTTTTACTGGCATAAGAAATTTTCACACGAAACGACAAATTAAGTATACCGTCATTCACCACAAGTAGTGGAGTTTACTCCCTCCTAATACTAATACGTCTGCTTTCACACGTTTCATCTTTTGATGCTCAACTCTCATGTTTTTAGGTGAGAGAAGAAAAAAGAAAGGGGGTTAGTACGGAGATGCCTGTACTCGGTCAGTACGCTTTATGTTTTTATTCGTAGGATTATGCACAACGATGACTGCATGAAAATTTGTTCTTTTCTTTTTCTCTTTGATTCGCTGTAAATAAAATTGTTGCTGTTTTGAACCGAAAAAAGTTGAAACCGATTGCTGCGTGTGATTATATTGGCATCTTTAAAAGGGAATTGAAAAGAAGTTGAGCATCAAAAGATGAAACGTGTAAATTCAGACTACAAGACATACACTGCCATGCACTAATAATAAAAATGCGTATTAAAAAATTTTGCAATGCTGGGTACAGACAGTGCAATCTACATGCAATCTATTTCAATGCAACCTCAAAATATCAAAGCGTTTTGATGTTGATGCAATCTGGAATGAATGAAAATGAATTTAATTGTACCCAGCATATACACAGCAATACTGTATTTTCTTACACAAAATATCCAAAACTTAATCTGTTTTGCTGTGAATTAAAAAAACAGTATTATTCATGGTATGAATTACTTTTGTTACAAAACGAAATTTTTTATATCAGTATAAAACTTGCCGAAAAATAGTTTTCTTATAAGCAAAAACGGTAAAAAATAAGAAAACTTTTTTTAAAATTTTTGATTTTCTTAAATCTGATTAGTACTAAAGTATAAAATTTTGCGGCGATGTTTTGTGTTGTAGTTCCAGAATTGATCGTAAGACAATTTAGCCCTTTCCGTAAAATCACTTTATGACGAAAAAAAATGTAAATGTCCAGATAGTTATTTAGCATAAAGAACTTTAACAGGAATCTTAACTTTATTACATACATAACTTTTCCCAGGTATATGAAATCAAATGGTTTCCAAATAGAGTACACCGTCGAAACTTTGTCTTTATATACTTTGGTGTAGCGTCGGACTTAACCGAACGTACATTCTTACTTATATGATTTTGTTTTAACAACACTTTTATTACCTTCGCTTTACTGAAATTTGCTTTGCATACAAATCTGCTGAGAGAATTTCTCGTCAATTTTCCTCCAAATGCAGACACAATGTATTTGGCACAAAAAAATCTTAACCTTACGCCATAGTTTTTTTTGACAACTCCATTGCTTTCCCGGGGTCTTATTTACTGTACACTTTTGAAAATTTGTCTGTTTATACTGTGCTATAGAGTATCGTATAATCGGGCTTGGCCGACTATAATTTTATATTTGGTCTTACCAATTTATTATTATGTGCGAAAATTGCTCTTGCGGGGTCATATCACAGAGTAGAGGCAATCATTTATATTTAGTTAATAATAACACTCTACAATAGATTTCATATATTTTATCCCCGAATTTCTTAAAACTTTTTGTTATTCACCTCGTATACATTATTAATAGAAATGTGCACATAAAATTTATTTCTTATAACGGGTGTTCACATCTGAGATATCCTTTGAATTTTTCTGTTAATTTTTCTACCTGGAATTTTTATTCTTAATTTTCAGATTCTAAAAACATTCCGGCTAGTTAATATGGTACGTAACAAGAAGGGATAACGTGTTTTTATTATTAAAACATTTTTTAAAAATAGCAAAAGTCTACATATTGTGGCGGAAAATTTATAATTTAGACCTAGAGAATATGCGGTTTCAAAAAGGTAGTGACACTTGCCCCACAGCGAGAAGAACAATGGATATTTTGAAATAAAAGTTGAAAAGTGAATTGGCCACCCAATATCGCACGAGTTGGTACCTTAAGGCCCGTTTTCACGACTTAACGATAGCTAAATGTAGGAAGTTATCGAACAGATAATGAGTTTTTAATTATCACAAGTTCCCTTTAATCTAAAAGTGAAGGATAAGCTAAAGAGAGAACCGTTCTACCTTTAACTTTTGTCGTAAGGTTTAGATTTGAGATTGCCAAATTATATTCACATATTTTTTATATATGGCTACTCCAATTATACGTATATTTTGTAAATGTAAAAAAAGTACGTAGTTGCCAGTTCGTATATTTATCTTGGCAAAAATAATCGGTATTTTCTTAAGTACTGCCACATTTTCAAAAATGTTAAGTTTATTTTATACAGAAGTTGTAAAAACGAAAAATAGTTGAAGGTAACTTTATTCCTCACTAGTGCTAAAGGTACCGTTAACTATTTCGAACTTTATAGGTAAGTCGTGAAAACGGGCCTTAGACTATTATTTGTGTCGTTTTTTTAAAATTGCAAGTATACAACAATTAATCCCACAACAGTTTAAGAGCTTAGAAGCAACATTATTGAGCAGATATCTACCATTGACAACAGTTTGTTGGAAAACGTGATTGAGAATTGACAGACATAATTTTTCATTTTAAAACGGAACCTATTTTTAATAAACTGAACTTAAAAAATATGTTTAATATCTCAAAAAAAACTCTTTTTTTTTTAATTAAAATTATAGCTCAATTTCGGACACCCGTTATATTATTTGCCACATTACATATATGGGCGTAGTCATTAAATTATATTTGTACTATTTTAATTATGTGATATCTGTGGTTAATTACAACTATTGAAAATTATATATGATTTATTTATTTTGTTTACTATGTGCATGTATTAAATAAAAATAAATAATTATATACCATTTATTTATTTATTTTAATTACATAAAATATTCTCTTTGATTATTCAAATTATATTCGTAAAAACAGTTTTTGTATTTGGGTTTTCTTTTTTTTAACTTTTTGCTTTATAAAAGTTTTAATGATTATGTCAACAAAATTTTTACAAAAGTCAATTGGAAAATATGTAAATCAAAAAAATATACTAAGAAAAAACTTTAATTAAAAAAGTTTTTAATAAAAAATTGTTGATTTTTTTGGCTTCGCAAATATTATAAATCATAGATTTGAAGATAATGACAAGTAAAGTAATTAAATTTAAAACGTATTTTTAATGTATGGCATGTTTTTTTTATTTCTTTTTCACTCAAACAAAATTAGTTTATAATTGTGTATATTTACAATAGAATTATCTTGTAAATATTAGTAAATAAAATGATTTAAATATGCATATTAGTGGAGATAAAATACTTTTTGTTTTTTAATAATAAGATAAATCCTTAATTTAGTATTATATTTAATGATAACACTAAAGATTTTTAGACTTAATATAAACTTTATTTTCCCGAATTTAATCACTTTCTTCTACAACTATGAAAAATCTTCCATTTTCTTCTTTATTTTTTCTCATATCCGCTATGACTTCCTCCCTTTTTGATGCATACAAGTTTTCATCTTAACTCCATATCGTTTCATTACTTAAAGGAATCGTAAAACACTAATTCTTAAATAAAGACGTTTAAAGACCTACCATCTTCAGCCAAACTTCTGCATACAATTTCTTCTATAAAACAACCGCTGTTTCTTCCATTTTGTATTTTTTCATTGGAACAAGTTCCGTATTCTTTATTTTTTTAGCTTTTTGGTAATTTCTGAGTTTTTTAACCGAAAGCGAAAAATGCCCTTGAAAATTTGTTAACGTTGGATTTAAAAAGAAAACTGCTGATGCAATTGTTTGCCAAAGATTTGTTAATTAAGAATATAAAATACATTTTTGAAATACTAAACATGGAGATTAATTATAATCGGGGCTATGGTAAAATATTTTTTAACTTTTTCTACATTTTGTATAAAATCACTAAAAACGTATGAGAATAAATCAAGTTCTAAGCTTTTATTAAATTTATATTTTAATGGTGTTTTCTTTTCTGCAAAAAATGTGATATTTTATTTAAAAAAAATGCAATTTGGTGTCTGTTTCTTAAAAATTTTGCTCCCGAAAAGGGTGGCTTGTTTTATTCTAAAAAACTCATCCTTTTTGGGAGCAAAATTTTTAGAAAACTCATCCTTTTCGGGAGCAACATTTTTAGAAAACAGACACCAAATTGCATTTTTTTAAAATAAAATGTCACATTTTTTGTAGAAAAGAAAACACCATAATACAAAAAAAATTTTTTCCATTAATCAGCTTTAATTAATCGATTAATTCGTTATTTGAAAATCGCTTTTTTTAAATTATTCGAACAAGAGTTTGTTTTTGTTTGATCGATTAATCGAATTATTCTTAATCGGTTGACCACTCTACTAAAAGGGCCACAATTCAAAGCCACAGATTTATTTTTAACTTAGTTAATAATGAAACACAAAAAAACAAGTACGAAATTATAACTACGCCTTTTTAAGTTGAAATTGAGAAATCCGAATTAATATTGACAAAATACAAATTAATATTCAGAAAAACGAATTGATGTTGAGAAAACACAAATTGATATTAAGAAGTTCAAGTTGATGTTGAGAATATACAAATTGATAATAAAAAATCAAAATTGATATTGAGAAAATACCTTAATTAGTGCGGCAAGCGTTTTGTATGTCAAAACTTGTCACCTTCATACAGTTTATACGAAACATACCTTAAGAATGCGAATTCAACACCAGCCGAATGAAAAATCTTATTTTGACAGATCGTTAGGTCGGTTTCTTTTATTAAAAATATTTTGGCAACAGAATTTTCATGCTAAAAACTCTTGCCGCTCTTTTTTACGTAGCTCAAGAGCTCAAGAGCGGCAAGAGTTTTTAGTATGAAAATTCTGTTGCCAAAATATTTTTAATAATAGAAACCGACCTAACGATCTGTCAAAATAAGATTTTTTATTCGGCAACAACTTTACTATCTAGAAAAAAATACATCATCCAACCGAAGCATGTTTATATTAGTGATGGACATTGATGATGGACATTGATGTATTTTTTGATGCAATGCATCATATACAGGCATCGATGTTATATCGATATTTCACAAAATACATCGATGTTTTCTATACATCGATTGTTTTTTGTATCTCAATAGATATGAATGTGTTTTATAAAAAAAAAAAAATGGAAAGCTTTATTACGTTTACAAATTTAAAAGAATAATTTATTTTGTTGACCTTCTGTTAGTTTAATTCATACATGGAATTATAATCTGGCTTAAGGACAAAGTATTAAAACTCAAAAAACAATTTGTAGTTTTATTAATATTTTAAGTTATTATATTGCATGTTAAAATTTTTTATTGGGCAGAAAAAGGTGTAAAAATAGTTGATGATAATGACATTTAACATAGATATGATACAATGTTCTTGTATTACATTTGTCGCTTCGATGCATCGAATAAAAAACATCGATGTTCATTCGCAGTTGATGAGTAAAAAAACATGGGATTGTTTCGATGTATTGATACCTTACATCGAGTGTTTTTAAAACATCGATGTATATCGTCCACCACTAGTTTATATATAAAAGTTCATTTTCTAACAAAAAAAAAAAAAAAAAATAAAAATAATAATTAATTAATTGTTCGGAAATAAAGAAAGCATTATTTCTGTGGTTTTCATTGGCAACCGCGTATGCCTATTTTTTCCGATTTTGAGATGTTGATGCCAAATTGCCTAATTTTAAACGCTCTTTACATGTGTCTAAAAATTTTTGAAAAAAGATGGATCAATACCGATTTTTTAACGTAATATCAAAGTTCATAGTTTGATCTAGAATGGTTTTTCGGCTCTACTGAAAAATTTGATTTAAAGACATACGCGGTTGCCCATGAAAACCACAGATTTAGCGTACGACTCACATACCCAAAAGCGATATCTATTTTTTTGCAAGAAAGTAACGAACTGTATATAGTATTCTGTTCTTCGTTATAAAGCAGACCAATTGTAGTGGTTTTGTAGACACACATTATATTTTAATGTTCAAGAGTGTTTTTTTTACATTGATAAATAAATGAGCAAACAAAAAATTTTAACAATGACAACAGCGAATAGCTGTGTGTATATTGTGTACATGTTTAGTTTGTGAAACATTTTTTGTTCCTATATTTATTTTGTTTTTGTAAAAAAAAATTTGGTTTTCTTTAACCAGCCAAAATCATATTTTTTTGAGTAGGATTAGTACAGTATATTTTTGTGTTCGAAGATCACATACAGAGAAACCTTTTTTTGCTGGCTTAAACCATTTTTCGAAATTAAATTTAATATCGCTCCTTACTGTCCGCTTCGATAGTTTTGTGGAAACACTATTAGCGTTTGTGTAGTACATCATTAAAAAAAACGTTTCCCTGTTTTTCATATTCGAGCACAAAATAATACTGTTTTTATTCAACTCAATAAAAAGATGAGGACATTTAATTCCGTTCGGTTTTTTACAAACACAACACAAATTTTATTGTGTTCGGTTCAGCTCTTTACTGCTTGTTCGGTTCAGTTGCGCTTAGCGCCCTTTTGCTTGTTAAAAAAACCAAAATTTTTTACAAAAACAAAATACATATACCAAAAAAAAACAAAAAGCCAGCAAAAAAATTTTACACAAACAAGACACATACACAATACAAACACAAGCTATTCGTGCTGCGGTCGTTGGAAAAATTGTTTGTTTGTTCATTTCTTCATCAATGTAAAAAAGGAGCATTATAGAACATTTAAATAAAATGTTTGTGTACAGTAGCCCTACAATTGTTCTGTTTTTTAACGAAGAACAGAACACTATATAATGTTCGCCTATTTCTTGAAAATAGTTACGAACGGTATTAAGGGTTGTGTTCGTCTACACAATCATCAAAAAAAATAGATATGTTCTATTTATTTTCGAACACTGGTTTAAGCAGATTTTAAAAGAGTGTTGTACTTACTTCAATATATTTGCCATAAGTGTAAGATTTATCGTATGCGGAAAAAGTCTGGCAGATCTTAACTTAGTTTTTGCTCTAAAAATAGACTCGAGTTTCGTTAAGAATGGTAATAACATACGAAATTTGTAGCATTTAGTTTCCTAAAAGTTTGAAAACCATCGTAAAACTTACTTCAACTAGAAACGTCTGTTCTTACATTGAATTACCTACTCAAAATTGCAAAAAAAAAAAAAAAAATAGCCCATAGTTAATCTAGAGAAAGGATATACTCTAACCATTAACTTACCTCAAGTATATGAAATGTAATTTAAATCTAATTGTAAACTGAACTTAAATAAGACTTTTGATTTAATAACGATTAAGAAAAAAAAACCCAACTGAACCTGATTATTTTCCAAGGTCATATTTCTCCTCTTCCCTAAAACTACCTTTAACTTATAGATTGTCACACTTGGCGCTGAGTGAAATCCACTAAATAAAACATCTATAATTTAAGGTTTCTATACAAGCATAACGCATACTCAAGAACCCAGTAATCAGGGTTATTTTAGTCAACACAAAAAGTGTGAATTTAAAATATTATTTAATATAAAAATACTTTTACATGAAAATTCCACTCGAAATAAAAATCAGGTTTTTAACAAAAAATTAATTTTTTCACATTAGTTTATTTATTTTATACAACGTAACTTTTTCAAAAATTCACTTTTCACACAAAAAAAAAAAAAAACCCTGAACAAAAAAGTCAATTGTTTCCCAAATATTGATTTTTACACAAAAAATAAATTGTTAAATTATTATTGTTTATCACAATATTAAAATTTTTTTGCACTAAATGTCACCTTTTTACATTAAAAGTCACTTTTTTCATACAAACTCTGATTTTCGACACAAGTTGCAGTTTTGTAAAAACACGATTGCTCGCAGTACCATAAAATAAAAATTTTTATAAAAATTACACTTAAAACTTAATCTAAAAAATGAAAAAAATAAACTGAAAATGGTGGTTTATTTCCGTTAGTAACGTTTAAATTCTTGATAAAAAATTCTTCAAAATTTTTTATTCATACTTTTTAATTTAAGTGAAAATAAGCCAAAACAGTTTTTTCGCCAATACAAAGAAATTTCTCGCATAACAAAACAACAACAAAAATTTTATTGTAGAAAAAAAAGAACTTCATTATTTGCTTATTATTTAAGCTCAATTAAATAATTAAATGATTGGAAAAATTCAAGGCTCTTATCAAGCACTTTAAAAGCAAATGAGAGAGAAAAATGGGAAGCGGATTTTAAGCGCGTTCTTTTGTTTTAAAAGTTATATAAATTTTTAAGCAGAAAAGCTGTTTATTCTTTACAACAAAAATTTTTTTTTTAAAGTTCATTTAGTCAAAGCAGCTTCCGGAGTAAATTATTAAAAGTAAAGAGAAAACAAGTTTATGTGTGAGTGGCTGTATGTATTTGTGCATAATAAACAACTAGGATACTCACAAACAGCCAAGCGGAGTAAAATAAAGTTGCAAATAGTCGATATTATCTAAACAACTGTAAATTAAGCTTCATATTTATCTGCTTGTTATTTTTATACTTTAACAAAAATATATATTGTTTTACAAAACCTACCACAACGTTACGTGTAGTTAATCTGACAGAAATTAATTTGTTTAGAAAATACTTTAAGTGGATTTTGTTTTTATTTAGAACCTTTAACTTTTGTATAACTTCTGGTTTTCTGTTAACTGGAACTTATTTAGTGATTATCCCTAATGTAATGCTTATATCTGACTATAGATAGCAATAGCAATCTGCCTACATACTTATGTTTATGTGCAGATACTAGCTGGTATTTTCAATAAATTGAAATACATGCAAAACAAATTTTACAATAACATGTTACCCACATGTTTACGCATTTTTGGCTTAAAGCCAAATTGAATTTTTTCCAACTGCATAAAAGCGTATGACTGCATATAAGCACAAAAAAAAAAAAAAAAAAAAAAACAACAGCAAAGAAAGCCATAGCAATTGTCTATAACAACAACAGCTCTAGCAAAATAGTGTTTAAATGAGCAAAAGATATTAAAACAGAAAAAAACCACAACTACAACTTTAACACCAAACTTTTAGTTTGGAAAATAAAAATAGCAGCAAGTTTATTTTTTTTTTTTTTGTTTTAACAATTTTAGACTTAAAATGCCGCAATACAACCAACAACTACATTGAACTCTATTCTTTTAATTTTAAGGTTTTTTTTAAAAAACTTTCCAACAACACAACAATAAAGTGAACATGCTACAAAACATGGTTTCTGCTAAAACACCCTATGGATACTCGTAGCTACATCCAAATGCCGAAATTAACACACAAATACATGTAAGCACATGTACATGAAACTGCAGCGGGAATATTTCATGTGTATAAAAGTGTGTGTATGACAATTAAAAAATGGAGCTAAACTCCAGACAACAAAACGCAGAAATTCTTTTGTTTGCATAGCAAATGCATACATACATATACAAGTGCTAAGAACTTTCATGGATACTTTTGTAGTTATAGAATACCCAGTGAACATAGAGATATAATTTCTGATTAGAAATTAATTTAAATGAAATTAATTAAATGTGCTGTTTTCACACCACAAGTGATTGAACGTGTGGTAAAATTGATATAATAAGCACTTTGTTTCTTGTGTGCTTTTCGTATAAATTTAACTTCACGTTTAATCACTTGTGTTGTAAAAAATGCACATAAGCCATATGGCCTTATTTCCCTTTAACCTTAAACTGTGGAGGTGGTGGTAAATTTTACCCTCTCTTTATATTTTTCTAACGTACTTCCTTCCGTTGCGCTCAATCAATTTAATTCTCTTAGTATCTTCTTATATCGTGATCCCTGTTATTCACTTGTGTTTTGGCTGAGCTCGACTAGTGGAGCTACGCACATGCTGGTGTAAAAAATAACCACTCGTAATCATTTACGTAATTTTTTCTTTGAAAATATTTTACCACCACGTCAGCGTTAGCGTAAGTTTTTAATAGAAAAAAATGTACCCCACATCAAAATGAACGTAATATTTTAATGGAATTATTTTAACCACTCATCCGTTTTCTTGTCCTTTTTGACAGATGATGGGTGTTATTTACCATTCTATTTGTACCAAATTTGGAAAATTTTTACACTTATCATTATTTAGATATAGAGAATTGTATTTTGTATAAGTGGGCAGCATCTAATCCCGCCTACTTTTTGACTGATGTTGCATATTGGTAGCAAAGCTTTTGTGCCCAAACTTAAGCTGTTACCGCTTGGGAAATTTTATAACTTTCTCTTACCGTTCTTTGGATATACTTAAATTAATCTCCTTTATGCCACGCCCACTTCTCCAATCCCGGCCATTGTAGAGAGGTTGTGTATTGATAACCCAACTATGTGTACCAAATTTGAACATATTTTCTCTAACCGTTCATAAGATATTAAAAATGTATTTTGTGCCACGCCCAATTCTCAAATCCCACCCACATTTGGTGGGATGTGTACTGCTAACCAAGATGCTTATACCTTATTTCGAAACTTTGACTCTTGGCATTCTTCAGATATCCCAATATCTATAAGGTCTCTGTTTGGGAGGAGCCACGCCCATTTCTCCAGTCCCGACCCGATGTTGTGTATTGATAACCAAGATATATCGACCAAAGTTGGAAACTTTAGTTCTTGCTGATTTGTCTGCAATGAAGTGGGCAATGTATTTTGATGAGTAGGAAACCTCCAAATTGGTTGAGCTGTAGTTTCTACACATAATTATTTTTTCACGATCTCTTTTATATCTTTAAATGTATATATTTGGCTGTGCAAAAATGTCCTTTAAGTTTTTGTTTTTTTATATTGATATTTTTTTGGTAAGTTTTTGATGAATCGTTTTTTTATATTAAAAAAAAGGTGTGTGAAGTAAAGAACCTGTTTTGTTTAAACAAATGAAAATAATTTAAACAAATGAAAATAATTTTTGGTTTCTTTATTTTTTTTAATTAAAAATGTAGTAGTTTATTTTTCAAAAACAAATAATTATCAAAAATACTTGTTACTAATTTTTTTTTAGTAAAATTTAGAGGGGTAAAATTTACCACCACGCCATAAGGTATGTCCGAAAATTTCACCTCCACAAATATAGGTTAAGAAATAAGGTCATATGACTTTGTTTCCATTTAAGAAATGAAACAAAGCCGTTATGGTTTCATTGGTCAATTAAAACTTTTTTGTTTAATATAATTCTTGAATTTTTTTATGATTCGATCGTTGTTCGATTAACCCAACAATTTGGGCGATTGGCTATTCGAATAATTTAAAATTGCTTATTTTCAATTAAGGAATAATTCGAATAATTTATGTCAATTAATCGATTGATCAAAAATTTGTTTTTTCACAGTATTAGTTTTTTTCTCTTATGTAAAAAACAAGCCGGAACGTCTTAAAAACCCTTATTGTTTTTTAACTCAGGAACATTTCCTTCTAGTAACAATTTTTCAAAATATAGTACAAAGACTGAAACCAAAGAGTTTGGGAATAATTACATTTTTAAGAATGTTTAGTACAGACTTTTACCACGATGATTCATATGAAGAAGATGATTTTTTGGAGACGAATGAAAACAACCTTCTACCAGGCCCTAACAAATCTATTAAAAAAAAATCAATAAATGATTCTAGTGGCATAATGGACGACTACCAATTTTAAGAAAAGACGAGAAAAAGAACAGAGAAATTGGATATGCTTTATAACGCTTTACATTCAATCTCTCCAACATCAACAATAAGTGAAAGAATCTTTTCTAATCCAAGTTTCACCAAAGCATGTATATTTTAACTCTTTTTGAAAGATTATTTTAGAAGATTAGCTTAAATTTCGATGTTTTTTTTGTTTTAAAAGTTTTCCTCTTTTATTACATGAAGTATCTTTTGTTAAATTGTTGTTACTCTTTTAATAAAATTTTATGTTAAAAAATATGTTTTTTTTTTAAGGTTCTAAACGGGACAAAATTAAAACTATTTGATTAAACGAATAATATTAAAATGTTCGATTGTTATTAGATTAAATCTTTACCTCGAATAATTATTCGCGCAATTATTCAATTTATACAAAAGATTCGTTAATTGAATACCCTAATATTTGGACCAAAAAAGTAAAAAAAAAATCCAAATTTAAAATCTCGAAATGTCGAAATTCCGAATTTCAGAATTTTGAATCTTAAGTTCCCGAATTTTGAAATCCTAAACCTAAAAATCGCGATATATAATTCCTTATTAAGAGGCTTTAGTTAGCGAAGCCGGTGTTTGTTATACCATAGAGGAGCAAATCCTTTAGCGAATCTGGTGTTGGTTTTACGATGGAGGAAAAATCGTGGCTTCGCAAACTAAAGCATCCTGCAAAGCCGGTCTAAGGAGCCCCTTTCCACATTCTGTACGGTATTTTTTCAACACTTAACAACAGCAACTCATTCTTTTGGCAATATGTAACTTTAAAAAATTCAATGTTAAAGCGTTATTTCTACTTTGGTTGGAAACGTTACTACATTTGGGTATTGGTAAAACAGCCATATATATATATTTCTGACTCCATTGAGAATTAATCACTATACGCACCACTTTAGAAATGCTTAAAAATGATACAAATCAAACAATATTTATTAGCTTTTTAATTGACACTATAAAGTTTAGTGAAATTAATTTTGATTTAAGTTTGTTCACACTTATTTGTTCTTATAAAATTTATGTTTGCTGTGTCTACACTGAAACATTTATACTGGCAATCATTTGTATAGAAAAAAATATGGTAAAATATATTTAAATGTCTGCCATTTTTATGAGTTTAATTTTGGTATTTAAGCATGAGTTGTATCTTTTTTATTTTATTTTACTATTATGTTACCTTTTATTCCTGAACTAGGGCATAGACTTTTAAACAGCTTTGAAAAGTACACACATGATTTTTGTTTTTCAATCGCTTTAAGTATTTGTAAATAAAATCAGAGATTAAAAGTATTAAAAGTTCAAAAGTCTCTAAAATCTTAAAGGATAGCAACCGAGGATATCAATTTTTAATTTTGTTGTAAAAACTTTTTCAAAAGAAAAATTGATCGAGAGCTCACAACAAATCAGAGTTGCAGCCTAATTTATTGTAAATATTTTTTATTGATTATAATTACCTTTGCTTATCTAAAAAGGTTATTGTACAAAATTTTGATTAACTTTGAAAGAAAGACCTCTTACATCAACAAAATTTGTTTCATCAAATGCTCAATCGTATAAACTAGAATCGAATGACGAAGTTATTTAAAAAAAAACTCTAGATAATTGACCTTTTTAAAAAGTTATATCTACAGAATAATGACTGGTGTACTGTGGAGCGATTTTTGTAAAAAAGTTTCATGGAACAATGAAATACACAGAGTTAGATTTTGTAAAGGAGCTTCGATATTTTGCACTTGATCTTTCGCAATATCCCGTTGCTGTAAGGATTATCTTAAAGATATTTCACATTTACATCCTCCGGGGCATAATCAGATGCAGCCAATACTGGGATTCGCCAAAAATCGAAAATTGACAGGTCAAAGGAGAACTTCATGATCTCTCACCGTCGCAGCTGATCAGATAGTCTATCTAGTTCCACAGGAGTCAAAAACCCCCGGTGGCATGGCACCGGACTGGCTATTGGTTGGGACCTCTGTTAGTATGACTCTTGCGGGAAATGCTTTGTGTCTTTACGGAAGTTTTTCTCTTCCGCTAAAAAAATACTTTCGGGATCACATGGTGATACTCGTTTACTATCCAAAGTTGCTTGTGTTTTTTCACTACCTGTGGACCTAAGGAAGGATTATCCCGAGGTGTTGTAAGTACCCAACAGATGTTGCTGGAATTTTTCCAAAAGCAGCAGAGGCTAGTAAGCTCCAGCTTCTAAACATGGCGCTGACTTATTGCACTCAATCCTGGGTCTGATGGTTGCTCTCACACTCGATTGGTAAACGTATCGTTTGTTACTTAGTGGTTAAGATCCAGCATAGAGTAATCCCTAGGAATCTTTTTCACAGCTGCTCTTTTCAGAGGCTTTTTGCACTAAACACTAGTTCACATTTAAATATGAAGTTGTTATGCACATATGTAGATAAATTAAGATACTAAGAGAATTTTATAAGCACCCTATAAAATAGGGTCTCTTACCAACATGTTAATACCATAAATAAAATAAAAAAGCAAATATATGACCGATATTTCCAAAGTAATACAATCTTTTAACTTTGCCTTTCCCAATAAACTTTTTGCATTTGAACTTGATATCAGTTATCCTACTAATATTGTAATATATTTACTTATTCCAATATTATGTAGAACTTTAATACACATTTCATTGCAACAAATTTCAAACCTTAACCTGCCAACTCATATAAATATCCCCACAAAATTGCAAGCAGAAAATAATGAAAATACTTTTGTGCACAAATCTACATATTTGAAGTTTTTTTCGCATTTAAATTAAATGATATTTTATTAAATAAAGTCTAGGTTGGATACAAAAGCAATTAAAGTGTTTTATAGCCAATATTTAAAAAAGGCGGTATATTCACTTTGTCATTTTGTTTGTACCACATCGAAAAATCCATTGGAGATCTGCTTAGATATATAATTTTCAGCTCTTTGTAAAATTCAAAAGCGATCTAGCAATGTGTGTCCGTTTGCTGAAGGCACGGTAAAGTTCGCCATTAAAAACTTAGGAAAAAGAAAGTTGACAACAATAATTTTCAGACGACAGCTTTATTTGGTATTAAGAATTTGCCGAATCGCTGCCAGGCAGAACAAGCACTGAGACGAGTTAAAAGCACTGGGTTTGGACAGAATTGAATGAAACAGATATGCTATGTCCCTATGCTCCTTTCAGGAACATATCAAAATATCAGATTATGCACATATGTATGAAATTGAACATAACTTAACTCTATTTTTCTCCTTACACCACTTCATAATGCGAGCTCTTAGAGCTGCAAGAGCTCTAAACTTTTATAAGAAACCGTAAAAATGATTGTTGTTTTAATTTCATTTCCGCTATAAAAGGGGATTTACGTTTTTTTCACTATAACTTAATAAATTCTTATATAATTGAAATTGAAAAAAATATTTTTGAATTTTCGTGGTTTTAGTAGCAAAATGGCATCTTTTAGTTTGTGTATTTTATTGGAACACACAAATATTCAAATAACACTGGTCTACAAATTTGGAAAAAAAACTGACTGCAGAAACGAACAATGTTTTTTAACTAATCTGGGGCGCTGAATTCGAATCTGACATAAAAATGGGCTATCGGGTCATTTCACGTTCATTTTTTATCGCAGGCTGGCAATACTTTATAACAGTCAATACTGACACTACAATTTCACAATTATTAATTTGACAGAAGCCCACATTCATTCTAAATCTTCATATTAGTAGTGTTTAAGCATGTCAGGGAGATCGTGTGTTACTGATTCAAGCTATTTTTGCTTTGTGTGTGGGCAATATTTGGTTGGAAAAAAGGATATGCAATATCAGAATCATTAAAATATGCATATTTACATTATTTTGGTTTTGCAGTCAGAAACTTGGACAAATTGTGGACACCGACAATTGTTTGAGTTTCCTTCCTTCGCATTTAGATTTTTTTCCACAAAACCTAGGTGCAGTGAGCGACGAACAAGGAGAGCGTGCTCAACAAGGTTTAATTAAAATTGAAAGAATTTATCAAGGATTTTGAGACAAAAGTATGCTGGGAGGCTATTGCTGGACTCTAATACGTGAAAGCGAACCAACAAAATACAAACGACGCGTATTGAGGAGTGTTCAATTTTTACAAGAAAGAAGTCACGAATAGAGTTAGGAAATAATTATAGTTTAGAAATGGTTAGTTTTTTAGATATACCTTCTCTTACGAATTGTGATGAATATTTTACAGAAAATTGAAAAAATAAATTTAAAAAAAAAATTTTTTTTTTTTTTAATTTGTTGGGTAATAATTTAAAACATAAAACCCTAAAGAAAAAAAATAAAAACAATCTAAAAATGTAAAAATAATTTTTTTTAGTTACCACAAAATGGATTTTTCTACTAATTTTAACTTTGATAACCCATAAGTAGGCCCGTACAAAGCGTAGCACCCTTTCCAAACGCTCATTTCATAGGCTGAACAGTTATCTATCATACGCTGTTTAAACTGTTCAATTATCTTATTCGGTTCAAAAGATATGATTTTTGCAACGAAAAAACTCAAATGGCGCCACTGTGCGACGTTCAAATAACGCCATTCACTTTTAAAAATTCATTGATTTTTAATATAGAAACGAATAAAACCTTATTTTTGTCTCTCGAAAACCGTGACGTGATGGAGAAAAACCAAAACCTTGTTGGCTAGTGTAATCTATAACGTGTAATATATATTTGCATTTTAAGATACGATAAACCTCTTTGAAGATTCATTTAAGAACTCCAAAATTTCAATAAATGTAAACAACATTTTCAACGAAAACTTTTTATTATAAAGAAACAAAAAGAAAACTTCGGTACATTTTTATTTGTTTATTAAGATTACAAACCAGAAACCACATACGTTCATAGAGCAAAAATTAATATATTTAATCAAGATAAAAACTTATGAATTTGAAATCATTTGCATTCTGCTGCATTCACCCATTTTTTTAATGACGATAAACAAAAATTGTGTTATTATTTAAATTTTTCTCCTAAAACAGTGTTCACTATTCTGACTTTTTAATAATGGTAAAATCAAAACTAATATATCGTAGGCTTAGAGTGTAAACCTGCTAACTCCCTTTTAACAAATTTTACAGGAGAGACAAACAACTTTTTATTTTTCCTCTTTGCTGCTTGAGAGGAAAACCAAAAATATTGTTGATTTTACACACTTTAGGACTAAAATTAAAGAAAAACTACATACTGGTCGACGAGGCATATCTTTCTGTACCATACGGCATTCAAATCTCAAGTTTCTTAAAAAGTGGATTTAGTAGGTTTACACTCTAAGCCGACGATATTCAAAACTTACCTCTAAACACACATATTTAATGAGGAGCTCCGTATATCCAATGAACAAAAAAAAAACTTTATTAAAAATCCAGTACCATGTATGTTTGTATGTGAAATTGTTGCGTTTTGATCCGATTCAAAGTAAATTAATTTGATAAAACAATGACTATAAAGATCTAAGTATTAACAATATTAATCAGTTAAAAAAAACATGAAATTTAAAAAATGGAATTGTTGCGTTTTGTTATGGACCTCCTCAAACATCCTAAAAAATTTGAAACTCATTTTAAAAAGCCAGCTGTTTTTCACCGCTATGAAATGGGTATATAACCTTTCATTCTCACAGTATTTCGGTCTATATGTGTACCCCCAGAAGCAGCAAAAAACTCAATTTACATAAATTTGTACCTAAGCCCTTTTTTAAAAAATAAATCGAGCCATTACCGCAAAAAAATCTTAAACGATAAAAACAAAATTTTACAGGAGAATGTTTTTTATTTAATTTCATTCAAATATTGTATGAAGGTTGTCGCTTAAGACAAAATTGTTTTTGGTATAAAATCGTAACGGTACCCATGATTTTTTTGAAGATGATGCGAGTGTTGCCCATGACGTCATTTATTAAAAGAAATTAAAATTGAAAATGATGTCGTTTAAGCTTTTTTTCGTGAAATTTGTAATAATTTAGCCCCACTTTCGGAAAACACTTTATTACGAGAAGATCCCATATAAATTATCTCCTCAAAATCACTTAAATACCATGAAAATTAAAACAAATTTTTTATTTTATTATGTCAAACTAAGTTTGACATGACCAGAAAAAAGATCAAAAACCTTTGTGATCGGCCCAAAATTTAACATAGGTCCATGTAAAGTGTGCTCTCGAAATTTAACTTAATACGACTAAAACTGTAACGTTTTAATATTGGCGTTCTTAATTTATTATAGATCCCATCTAAAGCTTCAAAATTGCAACTTCTCCTTGGAGGGTATGAACGATTCGGCACAGCGGAATATAGCCTTCTAACTTTTTTTTTCATCGTTTGCTTATGGCGCAAATATTTTTAAGGCAGTTTTTTGTTCACAGAAACTTTTTCATTTATTTATATTGCGTACACATAACTTGCTAACCGTGAAAAGTAAATTAAATTCCTTTTTTGGACGGTTTTTGTTTGTTTGAAAAATAATGTTTTTTTTTTTTAATTCCAGACCTAAAATTGAAATTCATTGAAATATTTAAATTGTTTCAAATATTAATTTTATTTTCGTTATTTAAATTTATTTTATTAAATAAGAAAATTGCCCTCTAACTTAAACACGTTTACAAATTATGGGACAATGAATTGAAAATTTACATGCACGTTTAAACAAATTTTTTAATAAATGACAGTTTTATTTTTAGCAAATTGTTTTGTTTGCTACCCAAGACCATTTTTTTGGAAAAAGGAAAAATAATGTAAAAATACATAAATAAATTTTCTTGTGTGATATTTTTATTTTTCGTACAATACCAAATATTTTATGGCAAATATATTTAACACATTGCCTTCTTAGATTTCTCTTGGTATGTTTTGTGCCCAATCGAACGGAAAAACTTTGATTTATTGGTGTGCTTTTTATACGAGGAGTGAGTAAAATTTTTTTCTGGAAGTTTTTTTTTTTTTTGTATTTATTGCTATTTTTACACAATAATGTCTTGAATACATACCACACAAATTTGTTATATACACTTATGTACATGTGCGTGTGTTTTTAAGTTTGTATAGACTTATATATTGTTGGCAATATTGTGTCACTTTTTTGCGATATTATTATATTTGGGATTCTAAGTCGATTTAGCCATGTCCGTCTCAGTTTCGAAAGACTTAACAGAAAAGAATAATGTCATGTCGAATTGTTTTCGAGTTATCTAAAGCAGTTTGGGATTCAAATCCCTTACAATATTTTTAGAAGGAAAAGAGTTATGAACGTAAAAGTGAAACAAACTCCCTTAAAAATTGATATTTTTGTTACAAAAACTAACATAAATTGGTGATTAAATGCGCCGATTGATTCTCATAAAATTGTGCTTAAATTTGTTTTATATGACTGAAGGCCATGCTTTCACATTTTTTTTAAGATTTTTGAAGATTGGTTGATATATTACCAAAAACCATATATAAAGCTTATTGGAATGATATTGGATTCGAAACCACTGCACCAAATTTCGTGTAAAGCCCACACCTAAAATATTCGAGACCTTTAACTTTTCGCACACTTTAGGTAAAAGTAAAGTTGTAATATTGCAATACTTTTTATACAACCAATTAAATCCTACATTTAGCTATCGGTAAGTTGTAAAAACGGGCCTTATTTGTTCCTTTAGCCCTTATAATACCGACAGAACATAACACAAATCCTACCAATATTTGTCTCTAAGACACATACGTGAAAATTTTAATCAGAAGCTAAAGGGCCTAACTCCACTTTTGAAAAATTTTTCAACTTTGTTTTTAATTCTATCCAATAGTTGTGAACTCTTTAAAAATTATTTGGCTCTTCTATTATTAAAATATTTTCAATTAAAAGATATGAATAATCGGTAAAAGGGTTTGAATCTTATTTGATTTTTTCAGAAGCTATCAACCAGGTGCTAGAAAAATATTCTTAACAAAATTTGGCCGTTATATATTGCTGTAATATTATGAACTATTATGTTTCGCGTGTTCGCCAACTTTCCTTTTGTAGCATCCTTAATTTCAGAAATTAATTTTTCAAACATCGTTAATTTACTCTATTTTTTATTTCGTTGAGTTACCCCTTTTAGCTTTTGACACATCCATTTAAATAATGAAAATATTTTGTTTATAAATGAATTGAAAAAAACTGTACAAATTGTGATAATTTTAAAAAGCAATAAATTTAACGAAAATTGTTTAAAAAAAAATACCTTACCACAACCGTTATCGATTTGTATAATTAATTACAATTTATAACCCAATAAACAAGACAAAAAATGTTAAATAAATTTGTTATAAGAACTGAATGATAAAAGCTGTAGCAATTAAACTCAATATTTTAAAAGTGCTCCCAAATGAAAAAAAGTCCCAAAAGGAAATTTAGAAATTCAAGAAAAAAAAATAGTTTCAACAAAAAATTCACAAGTCATTTCAACAATAAAAAATTTGTAACTTGCCGTTAGGGCTAATTTTAATTAAATAAAAGTACCATTTTATTTGGGGTAATTTAATTCCACATGAATTTGCATTTTGATAGAATAAAGTACCAGTTCAAAACCAATATTAATATCATGTGTATTAAATGTGTTTCCATCGATGGGAGACGCTCTTACTAGAAATCGCTTTATTTCAAAGATGTATTGAAAATTGAGTAGAATTGCTTTAGACCTAAAAAAAAATCAGCAAAGTCTTTAGACGCAAAATCCAAATGTCGCCATTATGGCCCATAATCTATTTAAATTTATAATGTACCAATGTTTAACAATAAACGGCCAAAATTTGCAGAAATAAAATCCCGCCCTTTTTATGTAGATATTTTTTTTATATAGCCAGAGAATTGCACATCACGTTTTATAGGAATTTTATAGCTTTAAATTAATGTATCAACTGCCGAAAACAAAATAAGGAAATATTTGATATAACAAATTAATTAAAAGGCTAAAATTGCGATGATTCTAGCATTCTTTATTTAATTATATTTTACAATAAGCTTGTAAATAAAATATCTAATATTTTGAAAGAGAATAGCCACTGCAGCACTCACCCAATTAGAAGAGCGCTAATCACGTATGCGAACGGGAACCGTGATCAGGAGAATTTTCGTCAGGCATTTGCAGGAAGTAGACTTAGGTATTAGAATAAGATTTGATTAATTTTTGTTAGTTTTTGTTAAATATGTGAAGATTCAATAAACAAATTATGAAAAAAAAAATGTTTGTTTAGTATTTAGATGCTGTTATTGTTCAGTGACCAAACAACATTTTACTAAATAGTATCTTAAAATAGCTTAAGAGGATTTTAAGCCAAAAAGTAACAAACAAATTTTTTACTATTAATAAAATGTCTCTACGACGTCCTAAATTCCCAATATTTATTTTTGATAAAGCTAGTTTCTATACGCAGATCGTCAGGAAACCTTTTCCCAATAAAGTTAAAAAAAGGAAATGATTTGGTTTTTAATAAACATTTTTTATAAGAAGAAAATACACATGGGTAAAATGTTTGAATAACAAAATATTCAACTCATCGATAAAATGGAATTTAGTCATCGTTTTACTCGTTTGCAGATATGAAGTTAGAAACAACTCTTCACTACATAAGTATTATAGCAACGTTTATATAATTTGTCTATCCACTGTATGGCCAAAATTGGCAACAAGGAAAATAATACAATTCTATGTGTATTAATATTACCTATGGTATATACATTTTAATCAATAAATCTAATCAGCGTAATATATGAATAAAAATAAGCCATTAAAATGCAAAAAATATATTTGTAAATGTATGAGTGGAAAGAAAAAAACGAATGAATGTTTCAAATCGATGTATGTATGCATCTATGTGCCTTTGTTGCCATGTATATGGTTATTCCTCTATGTATATATATATATATATATAGTGTTTGCTTGTGTGTAGATTTACCTCTGTAATTGTTTATATTTTATGTTATTGTCATAATGTTTCAACATTAGTTGGCATATCCTCTAAAAACGGAAACGGAAGTGATTTAAATGTTTGCAATTTACAATTGTTTTTATCAAAACAAAATATTCACAACAACAGAAACAAAACCAAAGCTAGCAAAAAATATTAAAAAAAAACCAAAATAACGAAAAACCAAAGCAAACAATAATTTTACATATGAGCGAATATGACTTAATGTGCTTGTTTAGATTACGAGAATATATTAACGTTTTATAAAAATTATGATTACCAACAATGCCAATGATTTATTCTGACATATTTGTCACAAATTTACAACATGTGACATTTATATTTTTTCTATGAATGTATCGAAATATTAATAAAAAAATACCCTGCAAACAATTTCCATCGCCGAATCATCGCCCGCGAATCGCCGGCAAGTTGTCTAACATCGCCGCGATGCATCGCGTGGAATCTTAATGCGAATCGCGAAAACGTTCGCATGTGTCAACCGCGCGAATCGCGTATCGCGATTCGCTTGAACATCGCGTACCGCGATTCGCGTAAACATCGCGTACCGCGATTCGCGTGAACATCGTGTACCGCGATTCACGTGGTTGACACATGCGAACGTTTTGCCGATTCGCCAGAGGATCGCACTTAGCTTCCACGCGATGCATCGCTGCGATGTTAGACAATTTGCCGGCGATTCGCGGGCGATGATTCGGCGATGAAAATTGCTTTCAGAGATATATTAAATAACACACCCTTCACAAATCACTTGCTCAACTGGAATGACAATTTTGCTAATTGCCCTTGAAACCAAATATTTATTTTCCCGTTACCTTAAAAAAACAACAAGAGAAAAAAAATTCTTTCGAAAGTTATAAAAAAACACTGATGATTGCCGCTACTTGTGTGCGCTCGCATATTCATCGCCATAGGCGATGGTTAGCGATTCGTATTCCCTGAGAAGGATCGCGGAATCATCGCCAAACAAGCAATCGCCAAAAAATTTCAAAAATGTTTGAAGGGTACCCTGCAAACAATTTCCATCGCCGAATCATCGCCCGCGAATCGCCGGCAAGTTGTCTAACATCGCCGCGATGCATCGCGTGGAAGCTTAATGCGAATCGCGAAAACGTTCGCATGTGTCAACCGCGCGAATCGCGTATCGCGATTCGCTTGAACATCGCGTACCGCGATTCGCGTAAACATCGCGTACCGCGATTCGCGTGAACATCGTGTACCGCGATTCACGTGGTTGACACATGCGAACGTTTTGCCGATTCGTCAGAGGATCGCACTTAGCTTCCACGCGATGCATCGCTGCGATGTTAGACAATTTGCCGGCGATTCGCGGGCGATGATTCGGCGATGAAAATTGCTTTCAGAGATATATTAAATAACACACCCTTCACAAATCACTTGCTCAACTGGAATGACAATTTTGCTAATTGCCCTTGAAACCAAATATTTATTTTCCCGTTACCTTAAAAAAACAACAAGAGAAAAAAAATTCTTTCGAAAGTTATAAAAAAACACTGATGATTGCCGCTACTTGTGTGCGCTCGCATATTCATCGCCATAGGCGATGGTTAGCGATTCGTATTCCCTGACAAGGATCGCGGAATCATCGCCAAACAAGCAATCGCCAAAAAATTTCAAAAATGTTTGAAGGGTACATACATATGTGTGTATGTTTGTATGTATTTGAGTATGTATGTAGTTTTTCAAATACAAAACAAAAGAGAGCAGAAAAAATTGTTGAAAAAAAACTTACTTACACAAATTGCTTTACACAAACATTTACTTAATAAAATCACACCCTGTAGGAATTATCAATATAGAAACTGTACATACTCATTATTAAATTTGTTACCAGTAATACTGAATAAACTTGAATAAACCCCACTGAGCTGAGAACTAATGACTAGTCAGTTCTTTTGGGTCCATATTGGAACCAGAAATTAACTAGTACATTTAAATGGTTCTTGTCTACAGTTTTAAATATTTTTACTATATTTTTTCCATTTTATTGCAACGTATTGATATGAATGAAATTTTACAAAATAAGATTAAAGGTTTTAAAATGTACCTTTATATACTGACTAGCCGTACCCGCGGCGTTGCCCGCTTAGAGTTAATTTTTCACTACCTATAAACAAACTAAATCGGTTGGATAGAGTCGGAGAAGCAGAAATTGCTTCACGGTCTATTATTGGGTACACAGTTTGAAAAAAAGTATAAAGCCTGTGTGTTTTATTGTATGTAGATCAATCTACATACATACATACGAAATCATTAAGATAGTTTCGGATGGGCAGCAATTACCCATTTGCCCTAGCTTTAAAATATAAAAAAAAAATAGAAAGCGTGTGCTTTATTTACGCGATTCTATCTAGCATTAAGATTTCATCAAAATTGGTAAGATGTTTTCTCTCGCTATATTTCCAATTTCATTAAAATTGGTTCAGCTATTTAGCCAATAAAGCGTAGCAAATACAAAAGTCACTTTCGCATTCGGTCAGGCGATGGCCAAGCGGAAGGGAGGGTGAAGAGTATACTCACTTTAAAATGTCTTTGGTTTTTTTTTCAGTAAGAAACCTATTGCTTTAATAGATCTCTTTGGAAACTACAATTATAATTTTCTGAGTATAGGAGGTTAAGCGCCCCTGCACCCTATCCTAAGCTCTTTAGTAGAACCTTATATAGACCATGTCCGTTAAAAGTTTCCATTCTTCATTTTGTAGAAAACGTTTTTAAAATTTTAAAGCCGGTTCCCGAGATTACCTCTGACAAACATGTAAACATACAAACTTTTTAGCTTTATAATATTAGTAAAGATTTAGTTAAATATATTTTGCTTTAATTTCGGTTCAGTTGGTAATAAAGTACCGATTTTTTTTCATATATAGATGGCGTGAAGGAGCATTTTTGCTTAAGTAACTTAAAATATTTGATTTTTTTAAGACTATGTTAGAAAATTAGCTAAAAAAAATACGTCCATACACATATTTTGTTTAAGCTAAATATTGTTTTAAAATTTATTAAAAAAAAAAGTTATAATTAGGTATTTCATAAAGGAAAATCCGAGCTCTTACAGCTGTCAAAAATGTCTCTTGTTTCTCAAAGACAGACAAAACTGCAGACGCTTTGTTGACAGTGTCACCAAAAAGTCACCGAAATAATCGACAAAAGCGGCGATATGGATACACTTGATAACATGTTTCCTGTTGGGCATATGTTTATAACTATTACATATCAGTTTATATGTAATATATGTATATGTGTATGTATGTATGTTAAGGTCTTATTTTCAAATTTCTACACCAAGGCGACAATGTATAATTTTTTTTTTTTTTTTTGTAAATAATTGAAATTTATTACTGACAGCAAGACGTTAGAGCCAACAGAAATGTGTCAAAAAATTGGTTTTATTCATTTCTCATACTTACAAACTTCGTTTTTATTTAACAAAATTATACGAAAAAAAAACAAGTGTCCAACTGTTTACATAAGTTTTTATAAGGTATTCAGATATAATAAATATGTGTTTGTTTCCCTAGGGTCTAATCTTTTTGCAATTTCTAGAATATCTTGTTTTGGTTTGCCTGACTTTTTTTAGTCGAGACAGATTTCTGTAAACACTTTAAAATTCAATACTACTGACACTTAACTGACACACGTTAACATTTGCCATTAGATAATGGAATACGTATGGATTGAAGAAATTTTAATTTAATTTGCTGAAAAATGTTGGCTTGTGGTGAAACCTTTCTAAATAAGAGAATTTAAAATAAAAGATTTTATACATATAAAGTAAGGTGTGTATTATGGTACAATTAATAAGGTAACCCTAGTTCTACAACAAGCAAACTAAGGCAAAAACAACAACATGTATAACAAGTAATGTTCTTATTTGAAAAGAAATTGTAAACAAATTGTGGCCTAACGCAAGGTTCCAAAAATAATATTTAGCTGGACTACTAGAGTTACCTTATTTATTGTTCCATTATATTCCAGATAGTTTAAGTCGTACTCGTAAACTATACATTAGACATGAGAGAAATCGTCTGTGATCGTAAATTTTCCCTTAAATATAACTTTTATCATGATAAAGAATACAAAGGATACATTTTCCCGATAGCGTTTGATTAACAAAGCAATCAAAATTGGACAAATCGGTTCAATATTTGATATTTCCTTCATGCAGAAGTTCTTCCAGGATAAGGATTGTAAAATTTGTAAGTCCACAAAAGAACAGGAAGGAGGAAAACAATTATGGAGGTATAACAGTCTATACAGTATTAACAATAAGTAAAATCGTTTCTACGTTTTACACAAAAAACACGGTATCAAGTCTGTAAGTGCGAAAAAATCATTTATTACAGTACATAGAGAATATACGACCATCTGTATCTGAAGAAAAAAAAAACCATGATAAGAGAGAATGACAGAAACACCATGGCATTTTTAAAATTTTTTCAAAAGAAAAAGTATTATGTATAAGAAAAACGCCTAAAAGAAAAAACTGATACAAGATATACACGGCTACGCTACCTAGTCGAAATAATTTTTATAAACGCCTTTCTAAACACTTGATTTATTAAAATAGACTCAGAATAATTAAATTGGCGAAAAATATTTTTCTGCATTATTTTCTTAATATGTATATCGTTGATAAACACATTGAAAAGTAATGACCCTAATCTACATCACTAAAGTACACCAGACGTTTGTATGTTAACGGCGGTGTGCAAAATGACCCCAGGAAATATGGCCCCAAAAAGAAAATGAAGAACCGCCCAAAAATTTTACATGAGACACAACAGCACGCAATTTTGAGGCAATTTTTTTATTTATTTATTTTTTTTTTTTGTTGTTTTTCATTTTTTCGTTAAGGTGTTTTTGCATTTTACGTGGAGGCGCTGCGAAATATGGCCCCAAAAAATAAATGAAAATTGACCCCAAATTTGGGGCTAGTTTTCATAATGCAATATGACCCCATTTTATTAATGAAAAATTACCCCAAAAAAATGAAAATAACCTTAAAAATAAATGAAATATGACCCTAAATTTGGGGTAATTCTTCATTATTAAAAATCACCTCAAAATGTGTAATTAATTTTCACCCCAAAAAAAAACACAAAAAAAAGTTATAATTAAAATTTTGGGTGGAGTTCATATGCCCAAAACTAAAAATCCCAAATTTAGAATCCCGATTTCAAAATCCGAATAGTTATATATGTAGTTTTGCTTTTAAAAATCATACAATTGATAGCATGGTTATGTTTTCGGTCATGCGCAAGGATTTTTTCCTCTATAGTGTAACGAACTATGGCTTTGCTTACTAAAGCTTCACGTTTAGCCGGCCTTCGGCCGGGCGCAAGGATTTCTTACTCTATGGTATAACAAACACCGGCTTCGCTAACTAAAGCATCTCTGCATAACCGGCAAGGATTTTCTCCAATTTGGTATAAGAATTCTGGTTTTAATACTATCCCTAGAAACTATACATAAAATTTGTATAAAAATGTTTGGGGTGATTTTTCATTTCTTAAAATTTGCATTTTTTATTAGTAAACGAAAAATAGTCCCAAAGTAAAAATTGTGATTTTATTTGGGGCCATTTTTTATTCCTTGATGATATTGTGGCCATTTTTCATTCCACCTAAAATGCGAAAACACCCTAACGAAAAAATGAAAAATAACCCAAAAAAAAAAAAAAAAAAATTTCCACAAAATTGCGTGTTGTTGTGTCTCACGTAAAATGTTGGGGCCGTTCTTCACTTTCCTTTTGGGGCCATATTTCCTGGGGCCACCGCCTTAAGTGGAATGAAAAATGACCACAATATCATCAACGAATGAAAAATGGCCCCAAATAAAATGACAATTTTTACTTTGGGGCTATTTTTCATTTCCTAATAAGAAATGCAAATTATAGAAAATGTAAATTTCCCCAAACATTTTTACACAAATTGTAAAAAATGATCTGTAAAAGTTTCTAGGGATAGTATCACAAACCTGGATTGTTCTACCAAAGTGGATAAATCCATGGCGGTTATGCAGAGATGCTTAAGTTATACCATATATGGCATTACTTATATGGAGTGAAAAATCCTTGCGCCCAGATAATTAGAGAAGCTTTACTGCCTATTTTTACAAAACGTAAACAAGTGAGTGAGTGAGAAACTATATTGAAAACAACAATAAAAAACGAAAATTTGTTTTTGTTTTTAATATAATTCCTCACTCACTCACTTGTTTACGTTTTCTAAAAACAGGCAGTTAGTGAGCGAAGCCAGTTTTCGTTATACCCTAGAAAAGAAAATCCTTGCTTCATTCAAAATAGTTTTGTTGGAGGTGACCATGTTAAAAAATGTTTTTTTTTTCTGGGTGTAGGAAATATAAACAATTTCATTCATAAAATAGAAAAACATAAACAAACTAAACTGCAATAAATAATAGAAGCAAACGAAATAAAATTTTAGTGCAGATTTTCCGAGCACTTTGTTCATTAATCGAATGACTTATAATATTGTTTAACTGTTATAATATATCCGTTGACTGAGTACATTACTTTAGCCAAACTAGTGCGCCATTAAAGAATGACCCTTAGTGAACAAATCCTCAGTCAGAATTAAATCTTACTTTTGAAAAGCATTTACACATACAAAAGGTCTCAGACAAGAAAATTTTCAAACTATTAATATAAGAAATCTTCGAATAAGCAGCCGTTAATAAACTAACATCGCTGAAGTCAAAAGTCAGATGCTCATTGCTTATGCAGATAATATTGGCCTTATGAAAATAAATATGCGGGATTGAGGATATTTGTGTGGCGATAAACGAGAACAAAACAACGATATAATTATAATTAGGAATAAGGAAAATAAAACAAAGGCTAGTGCTTGCAGCAGGTGTTATTATGAGCTAAAGAAGCATTTCGAAAGTGAGGCCATCTAAAGGAAAACAAAAACCAAGCTCCATAACATACTTGTGACATCTGTGCT
This sequence comes from Pollenia griseotomentosa, assembly GCA_963931875.1. Lineage (NCBI taxonomy): Eukaryota > Metazoa > Arthropoda > Insecta > Diptera > Polleniidae > Pollenia > Pollenia griseotomentosa. The sequence goes on along the minus strand of OZ007560.1, from coordinate 50,279,996 downwards.
ATTATACGGTACCGAAACAAGGTACATACAGAAACAGACGAAGATGTTATGTACCTACAAGAGATGACTACTTTATAAAATTCATGGGCCCATATGCGTTGACAGAGGAAATGGACGACGAATAAACTAAGAGCTGTATTAAATTTACTCCGACATTAACATAGTGACATAGACGTATTAAAATTGTTGTAGGGCTGGATGGGACATATCGGAAGATTGATCGCTGATTCGTCAGCTCGAAAAACATTCTAGGATCTATACGAAGAAAATCGTAAACGAGGAAGAGTGAAGGAGATTTAAAACTCCTTGGTGAATCGAACTGGTAACAACGTAAAAAAGACCGAAGCGTATAGAGAACTGTTTTAAATACACCAGGACCAACAACCGGTTCTTGTGCCATCTAACTAAGTAAATAAGTATCTGTTGCCAATCCCATATATTTTACACAGTTTTTCCTAGATATCTAGCGCGCAATTGCTAGTTTTTATTTTCATAAAGTTAGCATGGCACTTTGCAGGGCAATACAAGGTATTATTTTTGGCTCGCACATTAGGGTTAATCAAAATTTGCTAAAATCTTTAAATTTTTAATCCTCTTCGAACTAATGAATTTTACAACTCTAAATGATGGAGTAGGTACAATTGCACATTTATTACTACCTACATAACGTTAGCTAAAATGCAAAACCACGTAAATTATATTTTTAAAATTTTATAATACACAGAAAGAAAAAACTCCTACTAAATAAAAGGTTTTTCTTCTTACTTGACTACGAGTCGTGCTCAAAAATTTATGTACGGATAATAATTAAAAGTACCTAAAACCATCCAAAATGGTATAACTTTCGAAAACCAATATGCGTATATACGCGTGTAGTTATAAAAGTGTGTTGCAGACACAACAACAGCACTACAAGAAGAAAAATATAAGTTATTTTCATGTTTTAAAAGTAAAATAAGAAGCAATAATTCGCACATTGTATTTTTTAAAATTATTTAGTTAAATACATCAAATTTTTTAAGTAGAATGTTTATAAAAACCATATTGTCTTATAATAAAGAATTCTTTGTAAACAAAGAGCGGAATAAAACAAAACTGAAATAAACATAGTTTTTTACCTTAACTAATCCCGCGAAGATCTACGCTTGTCTGCAGGTAACCAGAGTCTCTGGAGGGAATCGAACTCGCAACACCAGCACTAATAGACTAGCTCACTAGCAGCTAGCCTACTGGGGCACTATGTAACGAGTAAGTAAAATAATAATATTCTCTCTGGTTCTGTGTTCACAAATTTTTACTGACACCATCACATTTTTCTTACTTGCAGCCCAACTTGCAAGAGCATTTGCTTGCAATTAAATTTTTGACACTTGTCGCAAGTAAAATGACATATGGAAAAACAGTGTTACCGTGGATGAGTTTTGTATCAGTTAACTATTTAGTACGTAGTAACATAAAAGTTATGTTTATAGCGGAAAAAATGTGCTAAGTAAAATATTTTCTCAGTAATATAATATCTCCGCTACGGCAATACTGGAGTCACATATTTTATAACATAAACATAATTTTTTTCATCAAGATGAACCGAAAATTTAATGAAAAAGAAATTATTAAATTTATTTTGTTATAACATGGTAATGTTTTTAACATGCCAATGTTTTTAAACTGAAAAACAAACCTTTTTTCAAAAGATGTTTTCGCTTCGAGAACATGTGAAAAATGAACTCACAACTGACTGTATAAACACTCAAACTACTTGCAAGACATTCGGCTTTTTCTTCGACATTTTCGCTGATAATACGTAATACGTATTACGTATACACTACTTGCAAGTAATTACTTGCATGTGTAAAGGCAGGGTTAGAATCAATCTTATCTCACTTTCGTATTATTTTAAGTACGAATCGAGATTTAACCGTCTTAGAAATTCTTGAATCTGGCAAAGTTTGAGATTAATTGTATCTCACTTTTAATTAAACCAATCCTGTTTATGTGTGTAACACCTTTAAATATGTGTCCAGAACTCATCTTAACGGTATACTTTAACGTTTTCTGAGTCGATCTAACGATGTCCGTCCGGCTGGCTGGCTGGCTGTCCATGTAACTTTGTACGCAAAGTACAGATATAATTTAATAAAATTTGGCACAAGGACCAAGCCAATTGAAAATGGGCCGAATCATAGGACAAGGAGGGGAGAAAGGGGCCAATTTCTGCCTCTCAGAAACTATCAAACCGATTTTAATGAAATTTAAGACATAGATAGATCCATATTTATAAGCACGATTCTCCATGGGTCCCGATTAGGGTGCCACATGTTTTTAAATAATGGTGCAGAGTATCTTATGGCCGGGCTTGACCGACTATACTTTCTTAATTGTTTTTAATACGAATTAGGGATTTAAAATAAATAAGCTAAGTATTTCACACTTGAATAATCCGTTAATGAATCCAGCGTTCTGTACTAGATTTAAAGAAATCCGTACTTATCGTACTATTCAGACCGCTTCGGCAGATTAACTATATATAGAACAATAAATTCATTTCTGGAATAAAGTTAATAATTTATTTATGTTTCAAAGAGTTATATTACTTACGTTCTTTTGAAATCATATTTTATTTCACAAAAACACTTAACTTAAATGAAACATTTATAAGTTTATATTAAAGAGAGTTTGTCTTGCATTCGTAAAATGTAGAATAATCAAGAACGTTTTTCTGTTTTTATTACATACTAGTGGATACCCGACGTAGTCGTATTTTTGAAAAATTACATTCGTAATGTGCCCATACAAGTAAATGATTTTTAAATTTCTTTAAAATCTGCTTAGCAGTTTCGGTGAGCCAGAATTTTCCACCTATTTCTAATCGAATTTTTTGTTAGTTACATGGTTTTGCATTTATGTATCTTTTAGTCACATATTTATAACAAAAAATAGTTAAACTAAAAGCGAAAATACTGTTCACAGGTTATTGCCTGTGTGAACTTATTTGTGATGAACACTCAACACTCACGATCTCGCAGTGGTCGAGTGAGCAGCGCGCGTTCGCTGTGGAGACATTTTTTAAGAGTTATGATTCTTTCACTTAAGCGGCTACGTCAACAAGCAAAATTACCGTTACGGGTCCCCAAGAGCCCTCGATTGAAACATTTAAAACCATTGAATTGCCCCAGGGTTAATGTTTTGTGTGTCTTATCCACGCATGAGATAATTGCACCATTTTTTTTTTCGAAAATTCTCGAAAAATAAGGCTCCGTTTTAAACAGTATGTTCAATTCGACGGACGACATCTGGATGACATACTCTTTAAAAAATAAAATCCGCATTTCCATTCTATTGTTCAATGCTCTTAATAAAACTTTGTGTCAATTAGTACGATTTTAATTTAAGTTTAAAAATATAAATTTTCTACCAGACACCCTGTACATCTTGCAAACAAATGCAATACTTAATAAAAAATTTTATCATTTTGCGAAGCACATTTATAAAACAAGCGCACAATTATGTGCTACGCAATAAGACATACAGAGATGGAGTAAAGTAAGTGAAGGAAATCTTAACAAGTTTATAAAAGAAAAAATAAAATTTCAAGTGCTACGACATTCCCTTACTGCGAAGCAGGTTTGTAAGGGAGAATACTAAAAATAACTGTAAACAACATTCAGTATGTAAAGAAGAACGCAAAATTAATTTTATATGCGTTGAATGAAGCGCTTGTGTCAAAAATGTATTGCTTCAAAGTAAGAACTCACCATATAAAATTCATGCTTTCGTAAGCGAAACTCTTACATTTGTCCCTTACAAACCTGCTTCGTTTGAAGCTTAACTTTTTATTGGGTAAATTTTAATTGTTCTCAATACAAAGTCTATGAAGGTACAATTGCACCTGTACAGCCTTTAAATGACATAAAATAGTTTAGGCTCTATAGCAAAGCAAAAAAGCTAAGTTTTTGCTTTGAAATTTCAGCTTAGAGTATAAAAAAATTTCAAGTGTGTTTTGTATATGAGAAAAAAGTTATTGCAATTTCAAATTAAAAAAAGGAACAATTGTACCTTACCAGTTCGGTGAGGGTTAAGTTTTTATAATCTTAAATCTTGTTTAGAATTTTATTATTTTGCTATTGATTACAATCTTTTTAAAAAATAATTTTATGCAAATTTCATTAATTTGTTAATTAAATATTTAAGTAATAGCGTGTTTTAAATTCTATAAAAAAAAACTATTAATTCATAAAAATATTAGAAGCAAAAACAACATTTCATTTAACTAATTAATTAAAAATTGTGATATTTAAAAATATGTACACGAGCAAACATAAATGTTTATGACATTTTATGTGTAGCAAACTTTCATAGCCAAAAGACTAAACAAAACGTTATTTACATACATCTGCCTAATTAGCATTAATATACCAAAATTGATCATTAGCTTTTGTTTTTTATTTTTTATTTAAAAAACCATCTTTATTTTATTTTTAAAAGCAACATAAAAAACATAACTAATCAATAGTTTATCTGATGACTTTGATATTTTTTAGTTTTTGACTTGTGGCTTCATGTTGGCTACTAATTTATTTTATCACTCAAAAGACAAGTTGTGATCATATAATTTTACAAAAGTTGGTTATTACAACAAAAAAAAAAAAATCAAGAGGAGATGACATGCTAATAGCTTTAAGGTCAAAGTAAATTTGTGCTATAGCTTTAAGCTGGTTTTGTTATTAAACACTTTGGAATTAATAATAATATATTTTTCTTATTTAGGTCTTAAGTTTTTAAAATTGTTTACTTTGTTTTTTTCAGCATTTCTTAACTTAAATATTTTATTGAAATTTTTTTAAATTTTTAATTTATCTAATGTTTTCATCGATAACAAATTTTATCGAACTTGTTTAACTTGTTTATCTAACTCCTCAGACATGTAGACGCTTTAAAAAAATAAATTAAGTGTTTTTAAATTAACAAGCCTAAAACCAACTCATCAGAATTACGTCTCTCCTTTTATGCCAATAATAGAATCAAATTCATTTTAATTTTTTTTTCATTTTATCAATTTTTGATTTGTATTGTTGAATTTAAAAATTTATTAAACACGTACACGGGTCTGTCATGTTGGATGTATCTTCTTATAAATTCTTTATTGTTATGCTAAATTCAATTAAGAGTTTATTTTGAAAATTTATCGCAAACAACAAAAAATATTGGGAGACAATACTAGTCGTTATAAATTTAATACAAATTAAAGTCACATATCTATTTCATCAGTTTGATTTATGAGTGATAATTTACAAAAATTAAAAATGAACTTTTTGTAGAAAAAGATGTTTTTAATAATTTTATTGAAAGCTTAATTTATGACATTTATTTAAGAGATGCTGTTTATTTTAGTTTGTAAATTTAAAGGTTTTAGATAAGAACCAGAATTTTTGTGTAAAACATTCCATTAACAATAAACCAAGTTTTTGCAAGTTTTTTAAAACTTATTAATATATACAATAAATATGAGGAGATTATACTATACTATATTAATATATATTTATCTTTTAGATAAACGATTAAATTTAATTTAAGTCAGTAGGATGTTTATATTTATTTAAACCAAAATAAGGGTATAATTGTTTTCTACTGTTAATATAAATTAAAGAAAAATTTTCTTACCTGACAGTTTTTAGATTTTAAGGTATTAAGAACCATTATTTCAACTTACAAATAGTAATTTTAAGGATGATATATGACAGTTAATTGAATTCTGGTTAGTACAAGTTAGCATTCATCATAAAAGCGACTGATAAGCTAACAGCAGGTTTATCGTCATGGTAACTTTATTAGTAAACTTTAACCCATATCGTCCCAATGTTCGATTTTTCGAACAGTAAATTTTACGCGTTTTTATAAATTTTTAACTTTTTTAGGTAAGACAAAGAACTAATTTTTTTAAACAATTATATAATGTAAGTGCTTAGCTACAAATAAAAAAATTTAAGTTCTTACCCACTTCACTCCTCCCTTGTATAACTAGGGGGAAGAAAAAACCTTAATTTTGGCATAATTTTAAAAACTGAAAACTTTGTATAAAATATAAAAAAATTAAAAAAGTAGAAATGTAGTTCCATTGAAAAACGATTAAACTTTTAACAACAGCAAAAACATTTCCGTGTTTTTCAATTGTGTTTTTGTTATTTGACTTTAAAAAGCAGTGTATGATTTTTCGAACACTGGGCACTATTTAGCCCTTTTGTTTTTTCTCTGAAAGGCTAACTGAATCATCGCATATTACCATAATTTAAATTTTTCACCCATTTGAATAAACGGAAAGATATTTATTTTGTTTTTGCTGATCAATAAAAAGTTTATGCACAATCACCGTTCTGTGAGAAATGTTTTTCGTGCGATTCGAGGAACTGAAAATGAAACCACTATTGCAAACATCATTCGCAATATTGAGTCCCAGTTTACATTGGTGGATGATACTCGACCGGTTAGACCACATCCAGCACGTAATGAAGTAAATATAGCAGCTGTAGCTGAGAGTGTATTCATTCGTCCAAATTTTTCCAAAATTGAGAAAAATCAGAGCACTCAGGGGATGACCCCTACTAATGCATTTCATTGGGTTGGAACTAGGAAAAAATGCTATAGGAAGGAGAGAAGAGGTAGTAGTGCCTGTGAACATTCGACTAGAATTTATTTATGTTGACAGTGAGAGGGAAGACTCCAGCAGGAAGGTTATTCCACATACGAACAGTCCGACCAAAAAACGAATTTTCCCTGTAATGCATTGTACGATTTACCGGCTAATCGATGGGCTCTTGAGGAAAAACGTATATTACAAACAAACATACGGGTTTCGGTCTCTGCGTATCAATCATGTTCTGACTCATAGCACCAACATCGGACACGCTTGGTCCATAATCAAATGATTAAGAATGGCAAAGGTTTCTGTCATTACCAAAAGAGTAGATAGGGTTGGAGTTTTGATATAGGAGGTCATTTAGAAAAATAGGAAATATAAATAGTAGAAGAAAGAACGGAGCCGTGAGGCACCCCTGAATGAGTTTGGAACTCGTTTGACGAAACTCCATCTATAACAACTCGTATAGTGCGATCTCTGAGAAAACTCGATATAAATCGAGAGAAATTATTACCGACACCAAATGCACAAGTTTTGACAAGAGTGCACCATGTCAGACTCTGTCAAACGCCTTGGAAATATCTTAAGCAATTCCCTTACTTTCGCCAAAACGGAACAGCCCCATATTTCCGATAACAGGGACAGTAGGTCTCCAGTAGAGCAACCTGATAATCAAGCGCATGGTCTCGGTGAGATCTGGTTTCAACAAGACGGTGCTACAAGCCATACATTTTGGTGAGCACATAATTTCATGATTTGCTATGGTAAATTGCCTACCTAGATCGTGTGACATCACACCGTAGACTATTTTCTCTGTGGATATGTGGGATCTTCAGGAATAAGTCAGCTACGATTGACTCTTTGGAAGCTAACATTACTCGTGTTATTCGCGAGATACCAGCCGCTATGCTCGTATGAGTCGCCCAAAATTGGACCTTCCGAATGGACCACCTCAGACGAAGTCATGGCCAACATTACCATGATATCATTTACATACAGTTAATGCCATAAATTATTCTTTTAACCGATAATAAAAATTTCAAGTTCCCTTTCAAATTTATGTGTTTTATTTGGCTCAGCGAATAAAGGCCTAACGAACTAACGCCTAAGAAAAAAAATGAAATAATGCCTAAAAATTGCAACAAAAAATTATATAGGAATTAGGCGGTTGTTCATTATGAAAGAATGTCTAATATTTTAGGCATTCCTTCATTAAAATTGTTAGGTGATTTTTCATAATGAAAGAAAGACTAACAATCAAAAATGAAAAAACGCCTAATTAGATATTTATTCATTTTTGATTGTTAGGCTTTCTTTCATTAATGTTAGGCAATTTTTCATTTTGCTAAAAGTGTGATTTTTATTACTATTATGCGTGAATTCATTGAAAACTAACAGTTGTATTTACGGTTATACAAATATGCAAGAATTATTTACACCATTCATGATTTATTATGAAAAGCAATGGTTACGAAAGGTAAGTTCCCTTTTACAAAATGTTAAAATAATGGTATTAATTTTCCCTTTTACAAAATGCATACACTATCTTGTAAACATTCTGTAAAAGGGAAAATTATTAGTTTTTAAAATTATAAAAGCAATTGATTTTCCCTTTTACTCTATTAAATTATTTAAGCTTAAGGTCTCTTTTTTAAAAAATTAATTAAAATGTTTTTATTCGATATTTCGATTTCCGTTGGAAATCTTCTTCAGGAAATTTTTTAAATAAAATAAAATTTGACAATAAATGGAAAAATAAAATATGGAAAAATAAATTTTAAAATTTCAAAAAACAAAATTATCATAATAAATTTAAAATTCCATTCTACAAAATTTAAACAAAAAGACAAACAAACAAAAAAGGAAAACAAAATTTTAAATTTATTAAAAGCCTAAAACCTATTTTAATATCCCTTTCCGTCAATAATAAGCTATGCCATCTGAAATTTATTTCATAAACAATCAAGGACAAATACCTATTTATAATTATCCCTTACATCAACCTATTTATTTTTATTCAATAAATGTCTATAAATTTGAGCTAAGCCCTCAGTATCTTTTTTAAAATTAATCCTTTTCTCAAATGGAACATTATTTATCTGCAACATTTCTAACATATATCTACGTTTCTTAAAATTTTCTGTATTCAAAATTGATGTGTTTTCAAAATCAGGATAATGATTAAAATCCCTACAATGAGTTGATAACGCCGTTCCATGGGCTGAATTATAATTCCTATATTTTTGGTCATGTTTATGTCCAGCTAATCTAATTTTCAGATTTGTCCCAGTTGTTCCTACATATATTTTCCTACACAATGTAGGAAAGTACAGGTCGCAATTTTGGAGACAGATGAAATTTCGTAAATAATTGTCACAAGGACCAGGGCTATTAAAGATGATAACAATTAGTCCATAACTTCACATAGCCCTTATACAGACTTCTTTTCGGAATAGAGTCTTTGTGCCCATTTACTATTTTATTATGTTGGTATTATTTATAATAAATTTTATCCAAACGTATTTGATTGCAATCTTAACCATCTTACCAAATTTTACTGGAATCGGTCTTATTTGACCAGAGCATACTGGTCATATGGGAAGAGCGGCTAAAAGTACTTTACGTACACTCAAAAGAAAAATCAATCCAGCCGTACTCAAATCAATCCGAAGCGGTATTAATAGTATGGTGAGTACGGATTTTCTTGAATCAAGTACAGCAAGATTGATTCAAGTACGGATTTTCAATCGCAAAATACTCAACTTATTATCAATCCTGATTTAATACTTGAAATAATCTGAAAATGAGATGATTTAAGTAAAACTAAAATTGAATCAATCTCAAAATGTGCTTGATTCAAGTATTATAAAATTGCTTTTATCCCGAATTCGTGGTTGAAAAAAACCAAAAAAGTAATTAGAAAGAAAAAGTTATAATGGTTGACCAACATCATGCTCTATGTGCTTTTTTCTTTAGAAATCTTATGTACTTATTTTACCAAAAATTTAAACTTAATGAGAAGCAAGAGTTCAAATTTACTTTTTAACCCTTTGTGGTACACATTAGGCTGGCCAGACCTTTTTTAATGTGTATAGAAAATCAAAACATGCGCAAGCCGGAGAGTTAAACAAAACGAAAAGTTTAATCTTTGTTGATTGATTTAAGAATCTTATACTTATTTCAAGCAATTCCGGGATTGATATTCGAAAGTTATCCCATTTAGGATTGTTTTAAGTACGTACTTGAATTTTTGAATTTTTGACGACTCGTACTTAAAGTAATCATAAAAAACTTGATTTATCCCGAGTGTTTTTCTTTCTGTGTAGCCATATCATTATATAACTTTTACTATGAGATCTGCAAAGCGTAAGAGCTATAGAATGTTAAAATGGGAGAAGTCGGACACGCAAAAGCACTATTTTCTCCAGCAAAAAAAAAAAAATAATATAATGAAATGAAATGTATAATGTTTATAACTTCATTCTGAAGTTTCAATACACAAAAAGGGTATACGCAAGCCAATCTTGAAGTTCAACTTTTGCCTGGGACGTACTCACTACAATTTTATGTGGATAGCTTTCAGTTTTAGCCTGGAGAACCTCATCGTAGCTGGACAATAAAGCATATGAAACTTTAGAATTTATAAGTCTACGAACTACTAAATATTAATGTTTTATTAAATTAGTTTCCATCAAAAGCGATAAAACTTCATTAGTATTTATTTGAGAAAACAAGAGATGCAATGAAATAACAGATGGACGTATTCGGCAGACTCATTATATTTAGAAAGCTCGGCTATTGGCAACGCTTCGTCTATTTTAACATTCAGAAAATTCTATTTTAGGACACCTATGATCTGAATTGAAAACTGCTTGTAAGCCACACTTAAAAAAGGTTTCTTTACTTTCCAGAATGGCCGATTTTTTTGAGACATAACTTTTGCCAAAATACCGCAAGTTTTTTAAAAACATCATTAATATATTTAATCATTTAATCCGAGTTTGCCCAATAATCATCATCTCCTTCCCTGTTGCACCTAATTGATTGATTCTTGGCTCATTGAAATTAAGAAGAGTTTGCTTTTAATAAACATATATAAATACAATATCAAACTCTTTAGATCTATCTTTTTTGAAGATAAATTTAAGCCAATGCTCCCTCCTTCCTTTCCTCTTTCCTTTCTAAAAGCTAAGATTATTTAGAGCGCAAACGCCATGTTTTACGCTTTTTATGTCTAACAAATTACCATTTTATTTAAAATTTCTTGAACACAGCTCTCAGCTTGATGTTAAGCAAAAGAAGTTACGCTCTACCTAAATATCAGCAATACATAATATTCACAATACTGGCGTTTAATTACGGAAACCACACATAAGTTACTTTAAGTCTTTAGGGGTATTAAGTACACGGTCAAACATTTCTCATCAAGCGCTATGGTAGTATTAGTGAAAATGTGTTTTGTGTATGACGCCGACAATGCTGGATGCCAAATCAAAAAATTTAGATATGACGGCGAATAGCCACTTATATTCTCAACAGCTCTGTATGCATGTAGTATATCTGTTAAAAGATGGATTTTTCTGCGAGGGGTTGCAGGCGTATAGCCGAGTCCTAAAATCCTGAACTTTAAGTCCCGAACTCTAAAATCTCGAATCGACAACTGAAGCTTCTTTGCGTATCCAGTCTTCGTCCGGGCGCAATAATGTTCATCTCTATAGTTTAACAAGTATTTTTAACTTAAGCTTCTAAACTTTGGATTTGATATCGGCATATTTTTAATTTAGGGATTAAATAGTTCGGACTTTTAAGACTCCGTATTTTGAAATTCTGCATTTAAAAAATTCGGGTTTTTTTGATACTGTCCCCTTCGTAAGTCTTGTAATGAAATGTGTAACACAGCATTAGATGCTATAGTTAAAAAGAAAAAGGTGCAAATATCAATATCAATATATTTTTCACTTAGTTTCCAGCAATTTATAGTTTGTATTACGCACTTATTATTTCCAACGATATTGAAATCCATTTGCGCTTTATATTAAGGTCCATGCAACCGAATCTATTTGGTTGTAAATTTTCAGAGATAATGAAAGAATGCTTTTTTACTAAGATAAATTTATAATTAGTTTTAATTTTAACATTAAATGAGCTTAAGTAACAGCGGAGAAAAAATTTATAATGCTTTTAAAACAATTATAACATTTTTTGCACTAAAAGTCATAATTCCAAAATCTCGAATAAAATTTCTTTTAAGTTTTTTGACATAAATAAGCAATATTTTTTATTTTTTCCTTGACTTCTAATATTACTCATTTCCTTGAATAACATTTTGACCTTTTTGATTTACCTTCAAATTAAAAAAAAAAAAATAACGCAAAAAATAAATAATTCATAACCACTCACAAAAAAATCATACTTCCTCCCTGTTTTTTTTCTAATAAAGGACCTCCCGTTAACATTCAAATATCTTTCTTTTAGTAAAAATATTTCAAAAATTAAATTATGGAGAATCCTAAGCAACAAATGAAAAACAAAACTTACTTTTAAAACAGAGAACCGAACAAAAACTAATACAATCTACTACAAAAAGGACATTTATATTAAAAACTGTGATGAAAATTTATAGCATTTTTTATATGCAAATATTGTATTATACATAGTTTGTGCTCATTTTTTCTTAGTTGTTTTATTAGACAGAAAACAACTGAAAAACAAAAGTACGCCACAAAATAAAACACACAACAGGACAGTTTTATTCAAATGAAAACCTCTTAAACTCAGCACGAAATAAAGCAATATTGTTAAATATAAATAAAAAGAAATTGTCAACACCGTGAATGGCACAACTACTATTAAAACAAAACTTACTTGAAATTAATGTTTAAGAACCATTTTGTTTACCGCAGCAATCATAAAACTTTTTATATGGGAAAAAAAATTTTTAACCGTAGAACTTCAGAATTCGTGATTTCCATAAAATTTTTTTTAGAGAATTGGTCATCGTCATTTATGACTTTTTCCCATCTATCTGGCAACACATGAATTCCGAATCAAGACAATTTCGAATACACTTGGCAGCAGTAAAGTCTTTAATAGTAAACAAGATTTGCACTGAGCGCAAAAGGAAGTCGGTCACAGAACGATTTGCACTATGAGGCAGGAGAGGCGGAAATATATATTTTTTAGCTTGTCGTGCTACATGATACCGAGCGTTATAATAAAAAATATAACGGTTTAACATTTGATAAATGTTGAAATATATAGTTTTATTTCCAACTTAAATAATTTTCTTTGCATATTTGTAGGGATTGCTGTTCGCTTTTAACCGAAATCGAAACCGCGGTTTTAATGCCTAAAAACCGAAAACCGACCAAAAATCCTCGGATTTAGCTTTTACTTTAAATATATATTTATGCTAAAAGAAATTGCAAGTTATCGTACTTCATATAAATAAACTTTATACAAATCAGCCTGGAACAATGGCAAGGTATTTCAATATTCTTTAAATTTAAAAAAATATACTAAGGGCCATTATTACAACTTACAAATAGTAATTTTTAGGATGCTATCTGACAGATAAATAGTTTTTGGTTATTACAAGTTAACATTAACCTAAAAAGTGACTGATAAGCTTACATCAGGTTTGTCCTCATGGTAACTTTACAAGTGAACTTTAAGAACTTGAAGATGCCATATTTTCTGCTGAAGATATGGTAACTTCAATGATAGTCTTAAATTACTCAACTTTTTCAAAAAACACAATTTAACACAAAAAACAAAACAATTTACCATTAAAACCAAAAATAAAGCACAAAAATTAACTTTTGTTTTTAATTAATAAATAAAACAAAACTAAGTCGTTGCCACTACGTATTTTAAACAACCAAAAGTAGTCGGTATATACTGCAATGTTGCCACAGTATATAAATTACATTTTTTATTTTATCGGACAGTTGTAATAATGGAAAAAACTTATTGGTCACTTTATTGTTCAAGATAGCTATTGTTCACGTTAACTATCAGCAACTTTATCATTAGGTTGTAATAATGGCCCTAAGAAGAACAAATGTTTTTTTTTTTTTTAATAAAAGTACCTGAAATGAAACAAATAAAAAAAATTTATTACATACAAAAAAAAATATATGTATGTAGTTTAACTTGGATATTTTCCAAAACCGAAAACCGAACCGAAACCGACCGGTTTTGATCATTTTAAAACCGAAACCGAGGTTTCACATTTTTACGATTCTTAGCATACTCTATATATTTGTACTTTGAATTTTATGTTTTTATTTAGAATTTAACAAATTGTCTTTCTCTTTTTTCACCTTTGTTCAATAAACTTTAATATGAAATATGTCGAGATTATAATTTTAACAATGAAATAATGCGGGCTTACTTCACATGACTCAATTGCGTTCGTTACAAATTCTCCATGGCCCCATTTCAGAAGTTCATAATATATGAGACTTTTTTGGTCACAACAAAAACAGAGCAATATCCTGGCGGAATAAATATTTGGCTTTGGCATTGGTTCGATTAGTTGGCCGATAAAATTAGAAATTTCAACTTTAAAAAATATTTTAAAAGATGTTTTGGGAGTTATGCAAAAATAAAGTTCCAATTAATAATTTTTTAGTATAAAAAAATTCTCTATTACGAAGCCATACACCCAAATCATGTGAGGACTTTTACGATGTCTTTTTTCCTTATTCTCTTTTGAAGCAACAATCTTACGATGATTTTTAGTGACATGTCTTTTTTATTTGATGGATAGATATAAATTTTCCGGATATAAAAAAAATTTTTTTTGCATCGATTTAAATTTCACCTCTATTATCTGCATTTATTTCTGTTATCCAAAATTATAGACATATTTTCTTTTTTCGTGAATAAACAAAGAAGGGAAATTCCATCGCCACATACCGAAAGCATGTTCTGCCAAAATAAATCTTCTCATATTATTTCAATATTTGTGCATACATACGCTAGATAGTCTGTACATCAAAGCCTTGAATAATTTTGTCATATTATAAATATGTATTTTGACACAACAATATTCATTAGTAATTAATTAGAAATATACAAAATACTTATCAAAATTATTAATCAATTTACCAGAAAATATTGATGATTCAAAATGCTCCCGGTCCTGTCCGTTACTGATAATCAAAGTATAAAATACAGTAAGACTTTGATTACAGTGTATATTAAACCTGATGCCGTTTCGACACCACCTGTAGTTAATTCGCCTTGTCCCCAACAAAGTTCTTGCCTACCGCGCTTTCTTCTCTACACCGTTCGCCGCAAACAAAAAGAGAAGTCGAAAAAGCGACGTTATAAAAGTCCTCGGCTGTTATTTAAGTGTGTTGCCTTTTTCATATTTATATAACCACTGGTGAGGAGAATGAAGGTATACTTAGTTTTCCTTTCGTGTGTTTCAACGTTTCGGCACAGCCGAAAATAGCACTTTTACTTTTTTTTTTTTTAATTTCCTAAGCTAATCCCGCGAAGCTCTATGCTTGTCTGCAGGAAAGAAACCAGAGTCTCTGGCGGGAATCGAACCCGCAACCTCGGCGCTGATAGACTAGCTCGCTACCAGCTAGCCTACCTACTTCAATATTATTATACTTACATATGTTGAACACGCATTCTTTTGGAATGTTAATTTAAAATTTGAATATTGTTACAATTTATAACACTTTATTTAAATAGTTAATTAATAATTTATTTAAATTTTGTTTATATGATTTTATCAATATATAATTTGAATATTAACAAATTTAATATCTTAACTATGAAGAGTTGTTTTCTGTTATTGTACGTTTACCTTTAAACGATTTTCCGTTCGACTAGAATTACAGGTTGGATAAATTTTAAAATTTCTTCAAAGCGTTTTCAAAAATGTCAATATTGAATGGACTATTTAAAGAAAAGCTTTCTTTAAAATTAATGCCAGTAGCGGGTTTTTGGCATAATGCACCCTTTAATTTGTTTCAAAAAAGTTTTATCAATTCAGATCTAAGTTCTTTTTAAATTTTATGTAACGTATTTTTAAACTGCTTAATTTCAAATAATTAAACTGTATTTACAACTTATAGCTATTTCAAATTTCACATCTAAATTAAAGTTTTGATTGCATATTCGTTGAAAATAATTTCAAAAATATTTATCTAATCATTTCTGGTTCAGTTAAATTAATTTCAATTGCAGTTATAAATGAAACTAGCAAAGCATAAACAACAAATGTTAAACTATCGTGAAACGCAGTGATTCCCAATGTATTTTATATCAAGGACTTGTAAACGGCTATCATTTTTTTGCTGACCCTAAAATATTTAAATCAACACTGGACAATTTTTTTATTTATTCTTAATTTGCAGAAAAAAAATTTCTTTTGCTTAAAATAAGTTTGTAATCAAAAAAAATTAGAACTTAGACCGAATATTTTATCTGGCTGGCTATCCTGCTACAAACTTTACTTTAACTTGTTTTTTTTTTCTTTCTTCAGAATAATTTAAAAAAAATTGGTATTGATGCTTCTAACGGCCGTCCTATGAATGAAGGCCCAAACAAATTTCCTTTATAGACCTTAAAACTGTGCAACAAAATTTTAATTGAAATTAAAACATCTAAGGCAATATGAGTAATTTTTAAGAGTGAAGCATATGTAAGCTACAGGGTGGCCCAAAATGCCCGAAGGGGTTTGAATTCCTTATTACTTTTTTTATAAAAAATTTTTTTTAATTTCTTTTCATTATTTTGTAAAAAAGACTTGGGGAATTTCAAATGGAAGAGTACACAATTGAACAACGACCAAAATCCTTGAATTTAATTTGTTAAATCATTAGTCCATTGTTTTGACCCAGCGCGCATAACCTCGTAAATCTTCGACAAGGGGCAGTAGGGAACCTTCCTGGTGCCGGCAGACGAGAACGGTGCACACAGATGACAATATTGAACGGGTATAGAAGTGTATTCGGAAAGATGAACAAACATCAACAAGGAAACTTTCGTCACAACTTGGCCTCTCACGAGGGTCCTTGCAGAGAATTTTGCATACAATAAAAATGTTTCCATACAAAATCTGCTTGTCAAAGAATCGATCCGACAGATAACTAGCAACGACTTGATTATTCATTTTATTTCCGACAAAAAGCACAAGAAAATCATGATTTTGTTCACAATTTAATTATGAGCAGCCTATCCTATTTCTAATTAAATGGATAGGACAATAGGTAAATCCAAATAGTAAATCGAAGTTCAACAGCGACCATTATAACCACTTAAAAGTTCTGTTTGGTGCGGTGTTTCGACGGAAACGACAAGTAGCCCATATTTTTTGGAAAATTAACACGATGTCGCCGTTTCCATTACAGGTGTTAGATATCGGACAGTTATGGAAATTTTTTTAAGGCCAACCGTGGCAATCCATCCGCAAGTATGGTTTCAACAGAATGGAGCCACAACGCACACTGCGAGGAATACAATGGCTCTTTCACGCGCCATCTTTAATGAACGTTTGGATAAACACCAGTTAAAGCAACACACATACTAGGGTGTCAAATTTGTGTTCGATTAAACAATTAATCGATATTTGGCGTTTTTAACTTATTCGATTAAACGAATAAAATTTCAAAATTAGTCGACTAATCGAAAAATTCTAGACCCAGACATTTTATAAATTGTGAGATTTTTTTTCTATAAATTTAGTAAAGATTCTTTTTTAAAAAAAACTTGTCAATGTAGCTCTAAATTGTTGCTTCACTTTCGGACACTTAGATTTTTAAAGAGTCAATATAACTTTGGATTTTTTTTAACTTTTTCTGCTTTGCTTCTGTGAATAATTGCCTCTAGATAATCGATCGAAGTATCTTGTTTAAAATACTTATTCATTGGACCACATGCAGTCCCCTTTGATTTTGTAGGTCACTGTGTTAGTGGTTAATTAGTGAAATTATTGAAAAACATTTACTTTAATACATTTTGGACACCTGTTATGCGCCCCATGCACGGTTCAATTCAGTTGCCAACTGAGTTTTTCAACTGAGTTGATGCTTGGCCACAAACTTCATCAACTGAATTGAAAGATTTTAAATTAATTTTAAAAATTAATGAAATAAAATACAATTTTTCCAATACTTAAGTTTTTTTTACAAAAGAAAACTTCAAGCATTAATTTTGACAGCTAATCAAGAGACACGAGCACACACATTGAAAGACTTAGTAGTCAACTTGAAAAAATCAAAATCTTTTGATTTTTCTTCAACCAACTCGACAATCGTCAAGCTAATCAATTGACAAAGCCATACACGCTTTGATTTGGACAGCAACCGACTCAGTTGACAATTGAATTGAATAGTGTATGGGCTGCTTTACATTTAGCATTATTAGATTTATGTTTTGTACAATATTTTTAACACCAAACTCATTCTAAAGAGAGATATGCATGAACTATTTTGTTGAAAAATACGTGCGAGTTCAAGAAATCGAAATAAAGTTGATCTAAAATCGAGCAAATTTTAAAAACGACTCTTTAATAAAAGCTCATAAAAATATTCCATTTTTTCTACTTAATTCTTTAAGCATCTTTTATTTTTGCAAGAACAACACCTTAAACCACGAAGAACTACGGTCACTTTGTAAATAATTGAAATTGAAATGTAGAACATAAACGATAAATTAATATAAATCTTTGAGTTAACACACCTAGTCTGAATTTACATGTTTCATCTTTTTTGATGATCAAATTCTTTTCAATTTCCTTTTAAAGATTCCAATATGATCACACGCAGCAATCGGTTTCAACTTTTTTCGGTTCAAAACAGCAACAATTTTATTTACAGCGAATCAAAGAGAAAAAGAAAAGAACAAATTTACATGCAGTCATCGTTGTGCATAATCCTACGAATGAAAAAACAAATCGTACTGACCAAGTACAGGCATCTCCGTGCCAATCCCCTTTCTTCTTTCTTCTATTTACTTAGAACACAAGAGTTGAGCATCAAAAGATGAAACGTGTGAAAGCAGACCTACCTTTGCTAAAATTACTCACTAAACATGACTGTTTTTTTTAATTCCAACGAACACATACATTTGGTTTGTTTATTCGACTTAAAAGTTAAAAAAAATGTGCGTTTAACCAGGGTTGTTAGATGTGTCGATTTTTCGTCATTTTGAAGATTTTTTTGAGAAAATACAGTAAAATGACGATTGACGATTTTTTTACTAAAAGAAATAGTGTTATGACGATTTTCTGGCATCAATAAAACACTTACAAGAAATATTTACAATTATATTGAAAACAGTCCAAAACGTAATTTTTCGAAATACAAATTAAACAAAAAAAAAAAATTCTTCCCCCATCACAAACCAGGGGCCTAGTTCTGGCATTCGTGATCGAGTACTTTCTCGATTCGAAAGCAATTTTATTTCAGTCAATACTGAACGAATCGAAATTATTTTTTCAGTATTGTGAAATTCAAATGAATGCTTTACAATAACGAAAAAAAATTCTAATTCGTACAGTATTGACTGAAATAATTAGATATTAAATTGCTTTCGAATCGAGAAAGTACTCGATCACGAATGCCAGAATCTGGCCCTAGGAGGCTTTCATCAGAAGCATTAGTAATTCATGTTCTTCAATTATATGAATGCCATCGATACTGCAAATGATATACACTCGAGCCCCGACTTGCGTCGATCCTATATAAGTAGATTCGCTTTGCGTTGCTTTGGTTAAATCCGCATTGTGTTTTCATGATTCCGATTTGCGTCGCTACATACAATTGGATTTTTTCACTAAAGTGAAGTATTTTTTAATTTGCATTTAAAAAGGTGAATTCCCATTTGATTCTGGTAGGTTAGTTATTCTAAGCATAGTTGCGAGTTAGGAAGTAAGAAGTTAGTTATTTTTATAAAAATAAAACGTAACCATATACATTTTTTTTATCATAAATAGAATTTCTTGCTAAATTTTTATATTTTTGAATCAATCAATAAAAACTCAGTGCAATAAATTGCCTCATTTGACGATTTTTTTAAATGTTCGTGACGATTTTGACGAATTTTTTTAAAACTTTTGACGATTTTTTAAGAAAAAAGCCTAACAACCCTGCATTTAACAGAAATACTATATATTATTATCACTCGATTAATCGATATAAATTATTCGATTAATCCTCAAATCGAAATTAGCAATTTTAAATTATTCGAACAATTAATCGACTAAAATTGTGCGATAAATCGAACAAGAATTAATCGACTGAATTCCCTAACACATACCACGATATATATAATTTTATGTTTAAGAAAAAAGCCTAACAACCCTGCATTTAACAGAAATACTATATATTATTATCACTCGATTAATCGATATAAATTATTCGATTAATCCTTAAATCGAAATAAGCAATTTTAAATTATTCGAACAATTAATCGACTAAAATTGTGCGATAAATTGAACAAGAATTAATCGACTGAATTCCCTAACACATACTACGATATATATAATTTTATGTTTAAAAGAGCAAATTATATGCATTGAACAAATTACAAGCAATAGCAGAGCAAAGATCATGTTTTCGTAATTTAATTAAAATAATGGAGAGCAAAGAATTTTTAATAGTGTACGTGTGTCAAGGGGCTAGCAAACTTGAGTTGCTTAAGCCCGGGAATTTGATCAAATGCCGATCAGTGATCTACACACTTATAAAGCAATTCTTAATTGTCTTAATTTATGTCTTTCGTACTCATACTTTATTCTAAGTTTGTGAACTATTTATAAAAATTTCTACAGCTTGAAACATTTTCCATAATTTTCTATTTAGTTCAACTCAAATCAATAACACTTAACTAACTTTGTTTTAGTTTAACTCTCATAAAATATGCAAAACTAACTAAATTACACAGAAAAAAAAAAAATTATTTATTCTTAATGAATGTCAAGTAAAACGAACAAAATTAATTTGAATTCTAAGCACTTGAGATTTAAGACTGTGGAAATGATTTGCAATGCGAAAAAATCCACACACCCCTTAGACAGATAAACTCACATTCAAATGCTGAATGAAAAAAGCTCTAAATGATTTACTCGTATTGAAAAATTTACATACTTTTATATTCGCATTCTAAGTATGATAATATCAACGACTCCTTGACATAAAGTACTGTTTAGTGTTTAGTATAGATACTAGTAAACTACTATTTAAATTAGTATATTCTAGTAGTTTGTTTTACAAACACTAGTATGCGATAACAATTTAGTTTGCTTAAAAATGTGGTACAAGTTCGTACGAGTGCAAGTGAGTGGGTGCGGAAACAGTCCTCGATAATTTTTTTTTTTTTAGATTTCAAAATACTTCATTTTGTTGTAGTTTTTTCTTTATGTTCTTGTTTACCTGTCAGCAAATGGCACAAAAATCATTAGCCATTGTTAGCTTTATTCTTTTTTTCTCATTCATGTATTTTGTAGATTTTTTTAAAGTAGTATTGCTAATTGCATAACAATGAGCAGCACTCTTATTTCATTCATTAAAAGTCAAACATTTAAAAGACTTAATTGTTTTGTAATAGAATCCTTGTCTCATTAACTTAATTTTAACAACAAATTGATAAATTTATATGGTTCAGCCGACCACTTTCCTTGGTAAAAACTATTTTAAGGCGAAGTTCTTTACCGATTCCTATGAAACTTTGAAAAAACAGCTCGATCTTATTAATGTAAATGAGGGAAGTGCCACGCAATTTCAAAGTAAATACTATTTTTAAACTAAAGGGTGGTTAAATTGTAAGGGCCGATGTTGAATGTGAACCACACCTAAACGCCAAGTTTTTTTTTGAATTTTATTTGACATTTCTCTATTTCAGACTTACTCAATTTGAACCATGGAGAGATACACAATCCAACAACGTGTTAAAGTTATCCAGACTTATTATGAAAATGGATGATAAATTTCGAAGAAAATCATCTTCAGTGATGACACATTTTCACCTCAGTGGATTTGTCGATAAGCCGAATTTCCGCATTTGGGCGAATAATAATCCAAGAGTGATTATCGAAAAACCAATGCACCCACAAAGAGTGACTGTTTGGTGCGGTTAATGGGCTGACGACATCATCGGGCCGTATTTTTTCCAAAATGAGGCCGGTCAGGCAGTTACTGTGAATGGTGTTCGCTATCGTGAGACGATAACGAACTTTTTATGGCCCGAATTGGAAGAAATGGATGTGGACGATATGTGGTTTCAGCAGGACGGTGCCATTTGCCACACAGCTAACGAAACAATGGCTCTTTTGCGCAACAAATTCAATGGCCGTGTTATCTCACGTAATGGCGATGTCAATTGGCCGCCAAGATCATGTGATTTGACACCGTTGGACTTTTTTCTTTGGGGTTATTTGAAAGAAAAGGTGTACGTCGATAAGCCAGCAACAATTCAAGAGCTAAAGGATGAGATAATTCGGCACATTAACGGCATAGAACCTCCATTATGCCTCAGGGTCATCGAAAATTTGGACCATCGGATGGAGGTGTGCCGCCGTGGTCGCGGCGCCCATTTGGCCGATATTTTGTTCCATACATAATTGAGTAATACCAATATATCATAATAAAATAAAATTACAATAATTTCCTAAATAGTTTGTGTTTTATTCAAAATCAACATCGGCCCTTGAAATTAACCACCCTTTACTTCTACCTAACTTATTAAACTTGGCACACATTAAGCATACCCAAAAACAAAGTAAAGAAAAATGTGCAGTGCCACGCCCATTCAATAAAATTATTTTTTTTTCAAGTACTACATAACTCAATCTTAATTGGTAACTGGGTAAGCACAATAAGCTCCGGTGAAAATGCAAATTCTGGCTACGAAAGTTTACCAGTGCCACTCCCATTCAAAGTTATATTTTCTTTTCATGCACGTCCACCTCAACGAACCTTATGAAACTTGATACACACATTAAGTTACGATGAGTTAAGGGTATCGATTGTTCATGAGACTAAACATTTTTAACACAAATCAATAGAAAAAACTATGACATTTATTGACATGTTGTATGGGTGAAGTGGAGGATAGTATTTTTCCCACCCCTGGGAAATTTTTAGCGAAATGACTATTTTTGAAAAAGTTTAGGCTCTAATTATGTAAAACGTAACGCAACGCCAAAGAATAACATTGAAAGCCAAAAAAAAGTCATAATTGTTTTATAATCTTGTTTTTGCTTTCTATAGATATTCACATTGCCTTTTAAAATTTCAAACGCCTTATAACTTGTGGCGTTGGAAATTTTTAAACGGAACATGAATTTCTGTAGAAAGCAACAACAAAATTACAAAATATTTATGACTTTATTTTTGCTTTCAATGTAATTCTTTGGCATTGCATTAAGATTTACATAATTAGGGCCTTAATTTTTTTTTGTGAAAATCGCAAGAAATATTAACGGAATGAAAATGCCAATATTCCAATTCAACAACTTCTGGCAGTCCTATACTGAAAACTGATGAAACCTTTTTTAAAAGAAATAGTTTTGGCCAAAGAAAGTAACCGCCTGAACCATAGTGCATTGCAAATCAGTGTCATTATTTCACTAACATTCCGTAAGCAGGATTCGTATTGAACACTCTATTGTTAATTTCGACCACAAAATGTTTAATTTGGATTAAGTTTCGTTTTTTTTGAGAATAGATTATGGTTAATTTTAGCTATCGTTATATTTAACCACAGTATGGTTCCCTAAAAGCATTAGCATTGTTAAAATTTAACCATAGTATGTTACTCTTCGATTATAGTTACTTTCAACCATATTTGTGTTTTGCATGAACATAGAGTTTCTTTGTTCTTTGGGCAGTGATTCTCTTCTAATCGTTGTATACATTTAACACTAAGATTATATTCTCTATTACTTCTGTCCACACGATTTTTTTTTTACAAATTGTTAAAACTACGAATATAGCCAATCTAAGTCGTGCTCATTTATTGGCCAATTATTTTGCCTCTTACAGTTCCTTGCTCGTATTTCTGCCGCTGCTAATTCTGCTGAACTAATCCAGCAATTTCTGTCTGTTTTACTGTTTGTTTATCTGTATGCATAATAATTAAACTCTCCTGTTCATTTTTGTTTTTTTTTTTTTTTTTTGTTTAATATTGCCATTTTCCTATTAAATTACCTTTTTTTGTAAAATGTTATTGAAATGTTTTCTTACTTGTAGCAAAGTTTTTGCTGTCGTTTCATTTTTGCGTATCTGGGATGTTTTTTATCATTTGATTTTTTTGCAAAAGCAGGACAAGTATTGCTCACTGCCATCACCAACATTATCAATTTTTTTTCTAAATAAAATCCAAGAACAGCTCTTCGCAGTGATTTTATGCAAATTTTATGCAATTTTTTATGTTCGCTGTTCTTATGACTGTCATAGTTTTTTGTTATTACTTTTTCCTCTACTTCGTTTTATTCTATGTATATTTTCTTATTTAAGAATAATTTATGTTTATTTTTGTACAATTTTTATTTTGTTAATTATTTCTTTGATTGTTATTGGACTTTTTTTACTTATACATTTATTTAAATGTGCAAAAAACAACGAAAAGAAACAGAAATTGTGGTATAAAACAAAAACAATACGAATTTATTTCGTAAAATGGTCTGTAAATAATTGTGTCCGTAATGTTTATTTTAAACAAAAAAAGTTTATTTCTTTTGTATTATTGATTTTATTCATGTTGTACGTAATGCTTTCTCTCTCTTTCTCCCTATTTGATACGTACTGCAATAATAATTTGGTTGGACATGTTGTGCATATTTATGAGTGTTTAAATTAATTCTGATATTTTTGGAAAGATTATTTCGAAGAAAATGATGCAAAAGCTAAGTTCTAAGTTGGACATTAATGTGAGAATGAGAACATTTGTGTCAATATCGGTAGCGTGACTAAAATGTGAGGTGTTGTGAGAATTCGTGATAGGATTTTTATCGCTATTAGTCATAAATTGTAGAGTTGAGAGTTAAAACTAAAATATTGGTTGGAAACAAAAAATTAATGTTTAATTTAAAATAAACTTAAAATATTATATAACTCAATGTTTTTTATAATAAAATTAGCTTTTTAACTTTAGAAAACATAACCAAAAAGTATTACGCAAACACACAAACACGGCACCCGTGGAGCCCGTTATAATTTTTATCTTCACATTAATTAAAAATTTAGGAAAATTTATTTAAAGTTTAATTTACTTAATTTAAATTTAATTATTTGAACAGCCTCTTTTTTGCTTATTTTTCCATATAAAAACAAATAAGGAAGTATAGTCGGTTTGGGAAAATAATTATGTAATTTAGGTTAATAAATTTATATATTTCCCGCAGTTCCTAGTTGGAACTTAGGGCCGTAACAAATAAATTCCAATTTATTCTATCTAATGCTGAATATAGAGGTGCACTTGTGCGGAAAGCTTTATGTCTGTCATTCACTTGGGGATGACAAGAAGCGATTCCTTTGTCTGAAATTCCCAAGCAGCTCACTACTTCCGGTTTTATACCAAGTATCCCCTGGTAATGCCGTTTGGTCGCTCGTCTGACGGCAGCTAAAGTGAGAAGGCGTACAGCTGAGTAACCTGAATGGCATGTCATGATTATTGCGTCTCAGGTAAGTAGGTGTAATCCACTGAAACCCAACTGTTTCCCACCTGCCTAGAGGTTGTTGGCAGCCCCAACGCTAGGATCGGGTAAGGTGGCCCAATCAGTCGCTTTGCCTTAAACTCAATTTATTAACGAAACCACAACTAATAATGATTATTACCAACCGATCCCCCCGATGACGACCTTCAGCATGAAAAAAATTTCTCGAATTGGAACATGGAACGTGCGCACACTCTTAGATCCATCTAAACTGGCCCAAGTATGCAGAGAGTTTGCGAACTACAACCTGCTGCTTTTAGGTTTGTGCGAAACAAGATGGCCAGAATCAGGAGAACTCAATACCTCCGAAAACCTAAAATTTATTTATTCCAGAAAGCCGGATGACCAGCCAAGGTCAAGCGGTGTCGGATTTCTGTTGTCGAAAGAAGCATATGATGCAATGATTAATTGGAAGCCATATGGAGACAGAATAATAACTGCAAGATTTCGTTCAAGAGCTCGAAATCTTACCTGTGTGCAATGCTATGCACCGACTGAAACGTCAGAATCAACACTGAAGGAAAGTTTTTACAGCCATTTAAATCGTGTGCTATCCGCAATTCCCCGCGGTGACATCGTTCTAATGATGGGCGATTTCAATGCACAGGTTGGCCCCGATAATATAGGACGAGAACATATAATGGGCAAACACGCAATTGGAAGACTTACTGAAAATGGTAGGCTCTTTTCTGAGGCATGTGGCAACGCTAATCTTGTAATAGGGGGCACCTTATTTCCTCACAGAAGAGTACACAAGGCGACATGGGTATCGCCCGACAATGAGACAGAAAACCAAATCGACCACATAGCTATTAGCAAAACCTGGCGAAGTAGCCTCCTGGATGTGCGATCTAGGCGCGGTGCCGATTGCAACTCAGATCACCATCTCGTTGTTGGCAGCTTACGTATAAAAGTTGCTGCTATTCGTAAACCTGAGGCTGTAGCACGTAAATACGACGTAGTCAAGTTAAAAAATCCACAAACTCTTAACAGCTACGTACAAGAGCTGAGAAATGGATTAGCTGTGCAACAACCCCATCCTACCTCTGAGTGGCTCTTAATTAAAAAAAGTTTTGTTGATGCTGCAAAGAAACATATTGGTCGCAAAGTACCTAAGAAACCCCATTGGATGTCTGATTTAACCTGGAACCTCATTCTTGAGAGGAAAGACCTAAAAGACGAACTTAACGCAGCCAGAACTCTCGGTGAAAAGTCGTCGCGTAAAAAGGCATACACACAACATGATAAGCTGGTCAAACGTAGCGCCAGAAACGACAAAAGAATGTGGTATAATAAGCTTGCATCGGATGCACAAAAAGCCTCAGCCGAGCATAGATCGAAGGACCTTTATAGCATCACAAAAAAACTCACTGGGAAAAACATCTCAAACACAAGACCGCTAAGAAACGCCCAAGGTGACCTCACAACATCCGCGCAAGATCAGCTAGAAATATGGAAGCAACATTATTCCAATATGCTTTCCACTACAACTCCCACCCACCCAAATATGTGTACCTGCGACTCTCACTTAATACGGCATGATATTTCCATTGAATGCCCAGATGTAGCAGAAGTTGTTGATGCAGTTGATTCCTTAAAAGCGAATAAGGCCCCTGGGGCCGACAATATATCGCCCGAAATGCTTAAAGCCGACTCTCAAACCACAGCCAACATATTGCTTCCCCTTATCCAGAAATTCTGGCGCACACAAGAACTTGACTCGAAGCTAAAAGAAGGCCTTATCGTAAATATTCCAAAAAAAGGTGACCTGAAAAACTGTAAGAACTGGCGGGGCATCACCATCCTTAGCGCAACCAATAAAGTTATTGCACAAATTATTAACAAGAGAATATCTGACACTGTACTAAAGGACCTAAGACCCGAACAAGCTGGCTTCCGACCCCAAAAATCTTGTATAGACCACATCAATAGTCTCCGAATAATCATAGAACAATCGAAAGAACTTCGTTCTCCGCTCCACCTGTTGTTTATAGATTTTGAAAAAGCTTTTGATACCCTGAATCAAAGCGCAATATGGAGTGCTCTAGCTTGCAAAGGGGTCCCACCCAAAATCATAAGCCTTACTCAGGAGCTGTACCGTAATGTTAAATGTCGTGTTGTCCACAATAATGCTCTGAGCAACAGTTTCGATATTGTAGCTGGTGTTCGCCAGGGTTGTGTACTGTCTCCCTTGCTGTTTAACATCGTTCTAGATGTTATAGTTCGCAATGCTACTAAAGGAAAGAGAGGTATCAACTGGGGTCTTAACCAACAGCTCGAGAGCCTAGAATATGCTGATGATATCTGCCTGCTTGCACACAGTTATAAAGATATGACATCTAAGTTGAAATGCATCGAAACAGAAGCTGCAAAAGCGGGCTTAAAAATAAACATAGGCAAGAACAAAGTGATGCGCTGCAATACAACAAACACCAACAGATTCTGCATAGGAAATACCGACCTGGAAGAAGTTACGTCTTTTTGCTACCTCGGCAGCATCATTACAAACACAGGTGGTTCTAGTAATGATGTCACGTACCGAATCTCTAAAGCTAACCAAGCATTTGGTACCCTTCGGTCAGTATGGAAATCTTCAGCCATATCCAAGGACACTAAGATTCGTATTTTTAACTCTTGTGTTAAGTCTGTGCTCCTTTATGCATGTGAGACATGGAATACAACAGATCACGACGTAAACACTCTACAAGTGTTTGTTAATCGATGTCTTCGACGCATCCTAAAGGTTTTTTGGCCCAACACCATCTCCAATATGGAACTTTGGAGTCAAACAAATCAGCAGCCAATCCATACTGACATACTTAACCGCAAATGGCGCTGGATTGGCCATACGCTACGTAGGCCTCCAAATGACACATCAAAAATTGCCATTGATTGGAATCCACATGGTACATCCCGCAGATTAGGCAGACCATCTCACACCTGGCGTCGACAATTGAACATCGAAATTAGACGCATCGATCTCAGCTGGGGAGAAATAAAACGTATATCATCAAACCGGACCGAATGGAACAGATTCGTTGTGGCCCTTTGTTCCGAATAGGAACCACAGGACATTATATAATGCTGAATATTTGATTTTTCTCCATTGCGCGACCTGCAGCCAGTGCTTCTGCTTCGATGAGTCTTCTCCAAGTAATTGCTCGTCTGCCTGGTCTTCGACTGCTTTGCGGTTCCGGTCGAGGGCAGTTCGGCCGATATCGTCATAATACTTTCTCAGTTTATGCCCGATCCACTTCCGTTTTCGACGCCGGATTTGCGTAACAGCTTGGTTTTCAAGAAGTTGATGCGTAACCCAGTAAGTGCAGAGAGCTTCGTCACCTTATTCATTCAGCTTAGTTTTAATGTCTGAATATTTGTGCGCAAGCAGGCAGATGTAGTGATTCCCCTAGTATGGTGCGATGCTCGCTTCATCACAGGGTCCAGGACGATGTTGATAGCAACTAATAATAAGCAACCAGTTACCACAGGTATTTTTCCGTTTAGCTGCTGTTCCTGTCGAACCCGGCAGGTTTAACACACAATTTTCTTCGGTACTGCTTTGTACAATAATGAATGATGCGCAATGTGTTACCGTACCCAATACAGGAGTGATGCGCCCGAAACTCGGCCTGCTCTCTCCTCAGGGTTGGTGTCACTGGATCGGAGAGTCGTTTGTTGATGATGTGTGCGATAACTTCGTTTTAATGCTAAGCAAAGTGATTCCTCTTCAGTTCCTGCATTCTGACAGTTTACCTTTTTTAGGGAGTAAGCTGATAGTTCCCTCTTTAACTTCTGATGGGAGTTTCCCAGTAGTCCAATAGTAGGCTATTAACGAAAATAAAGTGTCAGCACAAGTGTCACCATTTTCAATAGACTTGGTCCTATGTACCAAATGTTATCAAATTATCTCCAAAATTGCGACCTGTACCTTGCGCACAAGGTTACCACGGACAGCCATCCAACCGGACGGACATCGTTAGAAAAACTTCCTGAGTCGATCGGTATACAAATTCATAATACCCTCTCGACTATTGTGTTGTAGGTATAATAAAATTACACTCAGAGTTGCCCGTTGTAACCCATTTCGCGGTATTGTTCAGCTATTTTTTATTAATTCAGGACTTATAAATACCGCTGCTTTAGAAATATTATTTTTAGTTTAAACTCAGTAACAGTAAGGGTATTACTATTGTTAACTTCATGTCTAACTGTTGAATATCTTTACGCAGCGTGATTTTACTTCAAAAGTAAATAAAGGAAAAATAAGTTTATCTCAAGAAATAAATTTAAAAAAAATGTAAATTGCAAATTTCAAAAGATTGACTCAATATGTACATAATATTAACTGGAAATGAGAATATTTATGGCTAGAAAAAAAAATTTTTTTGAGTGGCAAAATGAGCAGTATACAACAAAGATTTTAGTTAAAGACATGGCTCATATGGCTCAACAAATTTTGGCTACTTTAGCAAACTTCCAACCAAACTAATGAGGTATTATTTTAATTTTGTAAATTTTTCGTACATTGCACAGTAGATAATTTGAACTGAAATCTTGTCCAGAAATAACTTTTTGTACTAGCAATAACAGTAGAATGTATCGAAGCAAATAACTGCATATTAGGTTTTTGCAAAAAGTCAATTCGACATTTCCAGGCAACGTAAGCAGTGCAGCATAAAACTTTAATTTTGACTTTTTCCATATGGGGGATTTCATGTCAAATGACCCAATTTTTAAATCGATGTCTTCCGATTCGCACCAAGCTTAGTCCTATTTAATAGTAGTTCGGTCAAAAAGTTTCTGAAAAAGAGGGGGTCAAAGATTGACTTTTTAAAAAAAAAAACCAAAAAAAATTTTTTTTCAAAAGATTGATCAAATAGCTATTGAAGCTACTTGGCACAAATTTTACTAACACCAATAGGTAATAAGTTACATGGCTGAGAAAGAACACTGCATAAGCTAAAAATTTAAAACTATTTTTTTTTATACATAATCAGTGTTGCCAATTTAGCCATTTAGTGGCTAGATTTAGCCATTTTTCATCTTGTTTAGCCATTAAAAAATTAACTTAGCCATTAGCCATTTTTTTAGCCATTTTTCAAATTGTTTAGCCATAAAATTTTTTTTGCCGTTCTTGTAGTAAAATAATAGATACAATATTAAAATATTCAATTTATAAAATGGACCAACAAGAGCAACAGTTTCTTTCTGATCGGAAGTTTTAGAAATTTTAGTATTTCTGTAAAGTTGCTCAAGTAAATTGAGTATATAGCTAAGTTAACATTTTTAAAAGTAACTTGATAAATAGGCAACCGTAAATTCTATTTTATGAATTAGGTAAAAAATTTGGCTCTACCAATAAAATATTTTTTATCTTTTTGTATTTTCTAATGTAGATTTGGACTCAAAAGGTCGGGAAAAGGATGTCATGATAATGGTTTACCTTTTTATTTATGAACGATAACGACATCGAATTTAACGATGATTTAATTTTTTAAATGTCAGAATATTTAATTAACTTTTTTTTTTCTTATGTAGAAAATTAATCTTAGGTTAAAATTTCATTCTAAAACATTTTTAATGGTTTATATTTGTTCTGTTATTGAATTTCAATGTATTTTATTTAAAAAAGATTTCAGCCATTTTTTAGCCGATTTTTAGCCAGTTTTTAGCCATTTTTTTCTGTAAATTTAGCCATTTTTGGTCACCAAGTTTTCGCAACACTGTACATAACCCACTCGTATCCCAAAAAGCGACAAAAACTACCTTAAAGGAAAAGACATAAGCTTTCTTTTGAGCAAAAAAAAAAAAAAAACATTCCCGCTAAAAAAAAAAGTTTTAAATTTAATAAAAAAAAATTTTTTTAATTTTTGAAAAAACAAAAATATTTTTTAACCCTTATGTCAACAGCAGGTATGTTTGAATTTTAAAAACTCTGTATCTCTGAAATTGGCTGTCATATCGCTCTCAAACTTCATGATATCCTTACTAAAAGTGTTTCCTAACATATTCTGATGTTTGAATAAAATTGGACAAATCAGACCATGGATGTGGTTTTTTTTTATTCCTACCCCTCACGTCAACCGTAGTTCAAGTAATAAAGAGCAACTAACAAGTTTTTGCTCAAAACTCACTTAATATAAATATTCATACATGAAAGCAAAAAAAAAATGCACAAGTCTTTGCTAAAACAAACGTTATTTTAAGTATTCATGCATAAAAACAATTTAAAATAGGAAAAAAATTCAAATAAAATACAAATAAAACGAAAAAACAATAACAACAACATGTGTTTGCATACCCGGGTATGCTTGCTGTTGACGTAAGTATAATTTTTCAGCTGTTGACATAAAGGTCAAAAAAAAAAATAGATTGATCAAATAGCTATCTAAGCTACTAGGGACAAATTTTTCTAACACCAATAGGTAATAAGTTACATGGATGAGAAAGAACACCTGTATGGCCAAAACGTCAAATTTTGATTTTTTGACCGATCTTGTTGAATATCGGAAGACATCGATTTAAAAATTAGGTCACTTGACATGAAATCCCTCATATATATAAACTTTGCATTAGTTTTTGATAATGTTCGCCTTGCCCATGCAGTATTTTTTCTTAAAAAAAATGAGCATTCTGATTTTTTTTTTATTTTTCAATTCGTTTTTTGATTTAAATTATTTTTTTTCAAACAACCCCAGCCTTTTCGATATATTAAGTTTTTTAACTTTGTTTTTTAACATTGCGGCAACCCTAAGAATGTCCACTATTACAAAAATCAAAAAACATAACTGTGCGTGCTCATAAAAACTCTTAAATTTCAATTTTCAGCCATATCGGTCCAAAACTTTGGCTCTAATTACATTGGTCTACAAATTTGAAAAAAAAAATTTACTGCAGAAACGAAGCAAAAACTTGGTAATGACTTGCAATTACTGAACAACTTGCTTTTCAATGACAACTTTATACCATCAGCATTACATAGAAGTAGTTTAGTAATGGCTGGCATATAATCTAATACATAAGTACCTGTTTATGAGTTGATTAACGAAATTTATAATTAATTCATAATAAATCTAAGGTTTTATTTATTCAAATCTAATACAAATTGATTTTATTTGTACTAAATGAAGAACAATTTGTAATAGATTTGAATACGAAATATTTAAATACTTAATTTATTTGACATATATTTTAAAATTAAAAACTTGAATAAAAACTAGGTATTGTAGTCTCAACCAAAGCAAAAAATCAACCATACGATATTATAACGATATCGTGTAGGTGATATAAATTATACATTTGATATTGATATTGTATCATTAACCTAATGATTTATTTAGCTCCCTATTTGTAAGCGAGGGTGGTAAGTACTTGCCTCCAATGACATCACCGTGTTAAAATAATGAGTTAAAATGCTAATGTGGAAGTAGTGAAAATTGGTTGTATTAGCTTTTCAACGCATTACTTTGCAATGTCAGGTTGTGATGGGATGTTTTTAAACTAATCTGGGTGCGAATCTGGCATAAAAATTGGGCTATCACGTCTTGTTCATTTTTTATCGCATGCTGCCAATACTGTAAAACAGTCAATACTGACACTACAATTTCACAATTATTAATTTGACAGAAGCCCACATTCATTCTAAATCTTAATATAAGTAGCGTTTAAGCATGTCAGGGAGATAGCGTGTTACTGATTCAAGCTATTTTTGCTTTGTGTGTGGGGAATATTTGGTGGGAAAAAAAGGATATGCAATATCAGAATCATTAAAATACTTATATTTACATTATTGTGGTCTTGCAGTCAGGAGCTTTTACAAACCGTAGACACGGACAATGTTTTGCATTTTCTTCATTCGCATTTAGATTTTTTTCCACAAAACCTAGGTGCAGTGAGTGACGAACAAGGAGATCGTGCTAATCAAGCTTTAATGAAATTTTAAAGAAATTTTAAAGGATTTTGGGACAGAAGCACGCTGGGAGACTATTGCTGGACTCTATAGAGTTCACGTATTATAATACGTGAAACTAGAGTTTGCGAAAATCCGTAAAAATGTGAAACCGCGGCTTCGGTCTTAAAATAATTAAAACCGGTCGGTTTCGGCTCGGTTTTCGGTTTTGAATAAAACTTCATAAACCTATATATACCAAGTCAAATCGGACAGTTTGGAGAAACATATTTTTTGATTTCCTTTATATTTTACTGTGTTGATGCTCCCTCTCAATAGCACATTTCTGCAAATTTTCAAATTTTTTTGGCTTATGGTTACAGAGAGATCGAATATTAAAAAAATCGGGTTATAAGAAAACTATGTTCAAATAAATTCTTATAACTCTTTCTTTATTAGTCCAAATAGAATAATTTTTTTTTTGTATTTTTTTCTTTTTGTGTCTACTATCCAAACAAAAATTGAAAAAAATTTTGCACAATGGGCTTGGGTGCGATTTTCGGGATTTAATATTTTTAATTAATTTTTTTCCCCTGTTTGTACTCCTGGATTTTCTTAAATTTCTTTTGTATTAAATTATGATTTTTTTTCTCTCAAATTTTAAGACACATTTGGTTGTGGAATTCAAAAAACTACTATTTTTTCTGACTTTTTAAAATTTGTTAAAAAAAAAATTTTCGATTAAACCACTGTGGAACATTTTTTTGTTTATTAAAAAAAAACCATGGTTAATATTTTTTTAATTTTATTAAGTATTTTTTTAAAATTTTTACAAACATTTTCATTTTTTGATGAAGAAAACTTTTTAGCTATTTTTTTTTTGATAGTAGACAAAAAATATTTTATTTGGACTAATATTGAAAAAGCTAGGAGTATTTATTTGAACATAGATTTCTTATAACGCGATTTTTATAATATTCGATATCTCTGTAACTATAAGCCAAGAATATCTGAAAATTTGCTTAAATGTGCTGTTGAGAAGGAACATCAACACAGAGTAAAAAATAAAGGAAATCAAAAAATATAGTTTTTCCAAACCATCCGATTTGACTTGGATTGTTCCGTATAAATTTTGTATGTTATACAATTTTTTTATTTTTTTCAACCCGGCTAGCACTTGGGTGATAATTTTTTGTAAAAATTACCTAAATGTGTTTTCTCAGATCACTTGATGATAACAAACTGTGATTCAAACATATGAAATCATTGAATAAAATCATTGATTTATTTATATTCTCAAAAAGGAATCAGAAAATTGTATCCCAATTGATTCTTTGAGGAGATTAATTTTCATTAATATCGAAAATTGAGCTCATATGCATTTATTTTGTTCGTGAAGCTGATTTCTCAAAGATTTAACTATGAAACAACTTTAATCATATTCGAGTCTTTTTGACTCTTCAGCGCGATTAAAATATCAAAATATGGGCTCAATTTCTGATTATAAAAGATAGATTTGCTGGGAGAAAATTGTACCCTACCCGCGGCTCTTCTTGATGAGTCCTTTATGATACGCTTTTTTATGTAAATATAATTTGCAATTTCTTTAAGCATAAATTAATTTTTAAGGTAAAAGCTTAAAACCGAGGTTTTTTTGTCGGTTTTCGGTTTCGGTTTTTAGGCAACGAACCAATTACAGATTCGAATTTAGCCCACCAAATTACCCTAGGAAAGATATTTGGTTGCTCCCGTCCAAAACCTTGTTGGCTAGTGTTATCTTTAATTTATTTTTCTATGTTTAATTTAAACACTTGGCCTTACTTTAATATATATATTTAGTTTTATGCCTGTGTATCTGAAAAGATTTGTATACTTTTTACATGAAATAAATCTTTTTACAGAAAAGTTTCCAATTTAGTTTTGTACTTACGAGGTAAAGCCATACCAAGCCAATGAATTTCCATTTCAATTACCTAAAAGTATAAAATGTTAAAAATAAATTAAAAACAAAATCGTTACTGCATAAAGAAAGCTCTTATTTGCTAAAATTTATGTTTCCATATTTTTTAAATACATGTTTTAAGAACAAAGTAAAACTTGTATAGATTAAATAACAAATTTTAGAATATTTTTTTTACCAAAAATTTTAGAATAAAAATCAGACTGAAAACTTTAGAATTTTTCAACAATATCACTTTTGTTTAACAAAACCTTTTTCGTGAAACAATGACTGTAGTTAAAAAAAAAAAAAAAAAAAATTTTAAATAGACAATGTTGTAAGCAGAACACATCTGTGCATAAAATATCTATTGAAATAAGGTAAAACAATAAAGCCGATAAAAAGTGTATGTAATTTATGCATGTAGAGAAAGTAAAGAATATTTTTATTTTATATTCGTGAAAATGAAACTCTTTATACAAATGAAAGCTTTGTAACAGAGATTTTAAAATTTGCAGAAAATTTGGTTTAAAAAAAAAAAACTTAATGAAAATCAGAAAAATTAAAAAAGAAAATAAAATAAAAAGTTAGGAAAAAAAACTTTATAATCTATTTTGAATAAACATTTAACACGTTGTTGAGGCTACGGAACGGTAACTTATTGCTTGAATTGTTTGCCAGACATATACAGCCCTATTATGAATAAAAATTCCCGGGAGTTTTCTCTCTACTCCCATTTTTCCTATGTTAATTCAAATGTAAAATTGGGAAAAGGAATTTGTATTCATAATTGGGCTGATAGAAATATCGAATAATTAAACAATTATGGACCGTAAAGCCCGACCATACAAAAACCTTCACCTCTTTAGTGTGTAGTGATCTCTGCAGTTGATTATGAGGTAAATATTAACATCCATAATTGATTATAAAAAATTTCACTGTTAATTATTAAAAAAATTGAGAGTAAGATTTTAGTTTAGGTGAAATCGTATAACGTAACTTCTCTGGTTTGCTGTCTTAGTGATACCTCAATACCTCAAATTTTCAAAACGATCATCAAGAGGTACAACCTTATTTTGTTTGCCTCCGAACATGTTTCGTTAATAATAAGAATAATTTGTTAAGCACTAACAATTGTGTGGTGTTAGATTAACTATTATATATA
Organism: Pollenia griseotomentosa; assembly: GCA_963931875.1. Lineage (NCBI taxonomy): Eukaryota > Metazoa > Arthropoda > Insecta > Diptera > Polleniidae > Pollenia > Pollenia griseotomentosa. The sequence continues at coordinate 50,243,691 of OZ007560.1, read as the reverse complement.
TATGTTTTTTTTTGTTTTGAAGAGAAATATGTTATGGTTAAAAAACAAAAACATATCGACCCCTAACCGCGAAAATAACGTAAACGCCAAAAATCATCAAATTTTACAGGAGAGAGTTTTTTTTAATTTATTTCATATACATTTTGTATGAAATTTGTCGCTTACGATAAAATTGTTGTTGCTATAAAATCGTAACGGTACCTTATGTGATCACGACATTAATTGAGATGATGCAAGTGTTGCCAATTAATCATTTATTAAAAAAAACGAAAATTGGAAATTTTGACGCTTACGTTATTTTCGCGGTTAGGATATTATCCTTGTTATTATTAAATATAACATGTTCGTAGGCAACCATAACATCGTTGTTGCCTCTTGATGTAGCACTAATTTAGTCATAATATGGTTTCTGGTAAAAATAAAAGTAACCATAACAATATGTTTAAATATTATGTTTTTGTTTAAAATAGTTTGGTTGAAGGTGACCATATAGAAAAATGTGTGTTCGCTGCGTGTATAGACCAACTGTAATCCAATTGCATCTTTATTGTGATCTGTTTTCGATCACAGGCTCTTCCGGAAGATTATTTTGTTTAGATGAAACCAATTTCAGCTTATTTGAATAGGTGCTATTCTCGGACCGAAGAGATATTCTATGCATAGATGGGGTAGGCGTGGCACAAAACAATTTATTTATATCTTATATATAACAGTAAGGAAAAATTGTCCCAATTGATACACCTAGCTGGGCTATCAATACATAACCTCCCTAAAAAAAATGTGCAGGATGCGAGAAGTGGGCGTGGTATATATAAAACAAATACATTTTAGATATCTCTATATCCTAATTTGGAACTGTAATAACTAAAGTTTACAAATTTGGCACAATTGTGTGGGTTGTCATTGCGCAACATCAATCAAAAAGTGAGCGGAATTAGATAAGTAGGCGTGGTACAAATAATAAACCTTTTTTCCTGAAGAAGAGTAAGTGTAAAATAGTTTCAATTTTCTACAAATATAATGGTTATCAATAAACAACATCTGTCCAAATGTGGGCTGAAGGGGGCGTGAAATTTTCCATACAAATACATTAAAAATTTCTATATCTATTAAAAACGGTTACATTAAAAGTTGCCAAATTTGGTACAAAAAACTTCGTTATCCAAGGAGATCTGTTTTAAAAGCAATTTGCTAACTTTATTTCAATGGGGTAGCGAAGTGCACTGGGTTAATGTAGTTTCTTATAAAATTACAATGAATTTTTATTTAGGGAAAAGATTTTTACCAGAATTCCCCTTAACTTATTTTTTGAGCTGCAGGAAATATTTCGAAAAGTTTCTCCAAAGTTTCCCACATTAATTTAGGGTTTTGTGAAATAAAATGGTACTTTAAAATCAGATTTAAGCTATACATTGTTATTTTGTGTTACAAGCTAAGTTAATAGTTTTTTCAGATTTCTATTATACTTTTGATTTGTGTTCATTGAAAACAAATGACAACATATTTTCATATGATAAAAAAGCGAAACGACACGAACTTTTTTTATTGTCAAGAACTTTTCATTTGATAAGATTTTTACTCAAATTATTTATAAGTGAAAAACATAAAGAATGTAGCAAGCGCCAGTGAAAAACAGAAAGAATTTATGTTTAAACTTTTATGAACTAATATTACATTTTTATTAATTTTTTATGGTGTTTTCTTTTCTACAAAAAATGTAACATTTTAGTAAAAAAAAAAATGCAATTTGGTGTCTGTTTCTTAAAAATTTTGCTGCCGAAAAGGATGAGTTTTTTAGAATAAAACAAGCCACCCTTTTCAGGAGCAAAATTTTTAAGAAACAGACACCAAATTGCATTTTATAAAAATAAAATGTCACATTTTTTTGTAGAAAAGAAAACACCATTAATTATATTAATATTTCTATAAATTATTTAATTATATTTACTGCAATAGCATATTTTTATCTTTGTTCATAATGATTTCTTTGCGATAAATCCAATAAAATTATAAATCCCGACATATTTTGTTTTTCTTTTTCTGGTTTGACATTTGTTTACAAATATTCTTAGCATAATTGCAAAAGTTTTATAGCAACAAATGGCATGAAACATTTTTTTTTCATAATAAAAACGAAAATCGGAAGATAAGTATTAATGAAAAAATAAAGTGAAAAGTACTCTTGAAAACTAAAATGAAATGAATTTTTTAACTTCAATTTATCACAGAACCGGAATTAACCCCCAGTACCCATGGTTTGTAACTTTGGTGAGAAATTCTAGCATCGCAAAGATGTGAAACAAATTACTCCATCGTTTCTAGAAAAGTGTGTCTGTAACTTATGTCGAAAATTAACAAAAGATATTACGAAGCCAATGTAAAAATGCAGACGTTGAAAACGCCAGAAACAGTTAACGTTGACGGCGACCAAAATTTACTAAAATTGAAAAATTTTCAACGACGGTGGCGAAAATACAACCGTCGGCTAACCAAATAGTGTAAAGTGCAATTTTAATATTTATTGTTTACAAATAGCTTTGAAAACATTCGTATATTTCTCAAAATATTAAAAGAAAAATAATTGTGCAATAAAAAATCTGCCAAGAACAAAATACTAACCTCTTCCGTGTTATTATTCATTTAATTTTGCGTTTAAAAAAATTAATTTTTCAATGTTAAAATTTTTTTCATTCGTGAGTTTATTTGACAGTTCAAAGCGGGAACTTTCTCACAAAAATTTTACAAACTCACTTTTTTGTAAATTGACGAGTAATTTTCTTACGTGACAGACAATACTCGCCAAAAATGGTACAGACGCAGTTAAGTGAGAAAAACAGTAGTTTTTTTCAACTTATGGCATTTTTATTTCATTTCTCACATTTCAATGGAAAAGTTTCTCGACGTGGGAGTTACAGAGCATGCGCACGGCAAATTATATTTTTGCCACCAATAGTGATTGAATAGGATCCACGTCAACTTAAAATATGAGCCTTACTCTTGATTCTTAAACCAATTTAAATTTACTTTTAACAATTTAACGATTTTTGTACTAATTAATATATTGAATTTTTTTTAACTATTCCGACCAGTTCTTAAAGTTTAAACCCTGAATTATAAGAAAAGATAAACTCACTGTTTATTGTTGGTGTTTTGTTTAAGCTTTGATATTGTTACAAGTAAGACTTTAAGTGTTTAAAATTCTTATTCGCTTTAGGGTTTTATTCGTATAATATTTTTAGCTTTTCTAAAATCTTAGGAAAAGGTTTCCTGATGATCTAGCCTAAACAACCAGTGAAATGCGCATAGAAGCTAGCTTTCCCTCAACACTAAATTTCAGTGTATTTATCATATATGAAAAATTGGGAATTTAGCACGTCATAAGGAAATCTTATTGATACTTGACGAAGTTTTGGAAAAATCCAACCGAATTGCCGAAATTAATGACACAGAGAAATTTTCATTTTATTTCTAATATAGAGTTGCGATACTATTGCCCCATAAAAGAAAAATTCCAAAAAATATTCTTCTCTTTATAAACACATATTTTACGGGAGAGTATCCTAAGGTCGCCTGTAACCAACTTTTTTCAGTTTGCTTATTTTTCATTAATAAAAGGTAGCTTAAACACAATGTTATGAACAGGTGTTACGAAAATTATTTTGCTCGTGTAGTGGTAAAACATTTTTACAAAATTTACACATAGAACGAACATGTATGAAATTTTTAAAATATAGGCGGGCTTTTGTCACGAAATATACTCATATTGTATATAGGTAAGTAGATGGCTGTGTCACACAATGTCCTTTAGTTCATACATGAAAACTTGTTGTTTGTTGTTGCTTTTGTTTTTGGGGTTTTTTTTTCTAGATTTTAATTTTTAGATGTATCGTTCATACTTCTACAAACACGTAGACACAAAGTGATACTTAAACATGAAAATAACATTTTATGTTATTAACCAAAAAGAACTATTTTTTGTAAGCATGAAGAAAATATAGTATAACAAGGTTTATAGAGAATCCTTTAGTAGTTTAATTGTATACATACCAAAGACACCAGTTTAACCTACATTCTCACATAGACATAATATATTTTCATACATATAAGCATACACACGTATATACATATACACATACATGCATATAAGTATGTGAGTATTGTATTCAAAAGTCCTAATATTGTTAACATTTTATATAAGTTTCCTCTTAGTTAGGGTGTATGTATGTATGTTTTTATTAAAGTATGACAGTCCTGTTGATAGACAACCGTTAGAGTAGGGTATTTGGTTTTAAAGGTATATGAAGTGGCTTGCTAAACAACATTAGCATTTGGTAAAAATCTTTCAAGGGGAGACAATTTAAAAAATTTTTTAAATAAAATCGAATTTTTAAATGTACGTAAATACATTTCATAAGACAAGCGAATTAATAATAAAAAAAATGTGTAGAAACCATAATTTTGTTAAAAATAACAATAATAACAATTTTGACTGGTATAATCGGCCTTAAATAAAATTAAAATAAATAGAAATGAAGAATTTTTGGAAAGCAGAAACCCTTAGCGAAACAATGGAAGAAAATCATCCAATATCCATTTCGTGTAACTTTTGCATCAAAAAGATGTGAAGCAAAATATTCCATCGTTTCTCGAAAAGTAAGAAAAAAAAATTGTCTGCAACTCATGTCGAAAACTATTAAAAGAGATTACGTTATAACATTATAAATGTCATAATATTCTACTCGAACCGATGTGAAATTACAAACATTGAGAACGCTTATCACACATATAGTTGATGGCGACAAATATCGGGTTTTATAACAAGAACTTTGTTTTTTTAAGTGGCAACACTAACAACATGTTAGTTTTGAAATTTAGTTTTTTGACATATTCGTAGTAAAAGCATTGGCAATTGTTACAATAAATTCAATTTCCCTCGAAAATCGCATTAAAATCTACTACGAAAATGGTTCTGTTAGTGGTTCTGTTAAAGTTAAAATTCGTAAAATTCGTGATTATTCTATTTTTTTAGACGAAGCCCATTTTCAACTGCCAGGGTATGTCAACAAGCAAAATTGCCGCATTCTGGCTTCTCAATATCCTAGAGCGATTATTGAGAAGCCTTTGCATGCTCAACGTGTCACTGTATGGTGCGCTATGTGATCTGGAGGCGTGATTGGGCCGTTGTTTTCGAAGATGAGGCTGGAAATGCGGTAACGGTCAACGGATCACGACATAGCGTGATGTTAACAACCCAATTTAGGCCTTTTTAATGACGTGGATAACTAACATGTGGTTTCAACAGACGGTGCCACATGTCACACAGCCAATGAAAAGATCAATTTATTGCAAACCAAATTTTCCGATCGCATAATTTCAGTGGCCAGCCCGATCGTATGATTTAACACCACTGGATTATTTTTTGTGGGGCTATGTTAAGGACAGAGTCCATGCGAATCGATTGCAGCCTTAAAACTCAAAATTTTGGCAAAAAGTGAAAAAAAAAATTTGATGAAAAAATCGACATCTGTCAGCGTGCTCGTGGTGGTCATTTGCCAGATTAAATTTTTTATTCATAATTGCCGCTTATATTTCAACTTGAAATATGGGTAAAACAATGGAGGATAAAGGTCAATGAGCAAAAATGCGTACATATAACATTCACCTTGCGTCGGGTATCATGTCCCCCTATTAAAATCCATCATCAAAGAATACCTCAAAACTCGCATGTAAAATACCTCGGTATTCATCTAGATCGCCGTTTAACGTGGAAAAGCCAAAGAGACAAAATTAACTCAAATGAAACTTAAAGCCATAAAAATTCATTGGCTTATTATAAGAAACTCTGTCCTTAGTCATGACTGCAAACTTCTACTCTACAACTGCATCTTAAAGCCAATCTGGTGCTATGGTATTCAGTTAAGGGGCACTGCCTCGGCCTCTAATATCGAACAAATTCAAAGGCGCCAAAATAAACTTCTTCGAATAATCACAGCTGCCCCTTGGTATGTAAAAAACTCAAATATTCACAGGGATCTCAATGTTCCATTAGTCAAAACTATGATTACGAAATATGCAGTAAAATACTTAAAAAGGCTCGAATTGCATCCAAACCCACTAGCACGAAATATTTTAAATGATAGCGGCCACACTCGCTTAAGAAGAAGAGACACTGCAGCACTTATCCAATTAGATGAGCGATAAACACCCATGTATTTGAACAGAACCCGCGATGAAGAAAATTTTTGTCTTGCACTGGCAGGACATAAAATAAAGTATAAGGATAAGATTTGATTAATTACTGTTAGTTCATATTTAATATATGAAGATTCTATAAATAAATAATGAAAAAAAAAAAAAAAAATTGCCGCACTTTTCTCTTCTACAATAAAAATTTGAATCATCTTCATCTATATTTTTGGTTTCATTTATTTCAAAGTGCTTGTTAAAAACCCGATATTTACTTTAATAGAAAAAAGTTTCTACGACGGTGGCTAAACTAGAACCGTCGGCTATTCCAAATAATGTAAAGTGCGACTTTTTTAAAAATTATAAAAGCAAAATAACTGACCAATAAAAAAAAACTCGACCACCCAGTAAAAACTTCGCCTACTTTTTCTAAAGGAATAGCTTCTTTAACTCATTATTCAGCAGCTTTCTTCTATAACTACATCTATAACAACTTCTATAACTACTTTTTTCTGGATGTATTAAAGTAAAAAAATAATGACTTGCTTTTGAATGCGTTCATTTTGGGACATCCCTTGGGCCAATAAGTTCATTTTTAGAAAACGTAAACAAGTGAGTGAAATTTTCGTTTTTTATTGTTGTTTCCAATATATTTTCTCACTCACTCACTTGTTTACGTTTTCTAAAAACAGGCAGTAAATAAAGTTTTTTTCATCCCGTTTTTGCTTGTAAGTATATTTGACAGTTCAAACTGGGAATTTTTCAACACTTTTTTTTTTTGTAAATGGCAAGTAATTTTCGTAAAAAATTATGAAATAAAAGTAAATTAAACGAAAAAAAAAATATTTATATCCATTACAATACAGCCAAAAATCACAACATAACATAAATTGTACGCAAACACAAGAAAAAAGTTAATAGAAATGGGTGCCCCGGTAGGCTAGTTGGTAGTGAGCTAGTCAGTGCGTGGGTTGCGGGTTCGATTCCCGCCAGAGATTCTGGTCAAGCTGAAGGTCTACGTTACTATTGCTCGGTTAATTTGGTTAGAACATAATTTGTTATTGTATTTGGAACTCTTATTAAATAAATAAATAAGTTAATAAAAAAGTGCATAAAAAAGTACTTAACGCAAATGCAAAAAAAGGGAATTATCTCACACTCAATTATAACTGGGGGTAATATATGGAAAAAATGTTCCATTTATTTTTGCAACATATTTAGAAAAGAAAACGAACTATTCTCACATTAGAACGAAAACCCGCGCGAATGGTAATATACATGAAACATTATGGTCAGAAAAGAAAACACCATTAATAAATATCGGTGTCTTATTGTGTTTTCTTTTCTGTCAATAATGTACCATTCGCGCGGGTTTTTGTTCTATTTGTTCTATATTAAAAGTTAATATAATAATACCCTTTTTTGCATCTGCGTTAAGTACTTTTTTATGCAAGCAAGAATTTTTTTATTAACTTTTTTTATGTTTGCGTACAATTTGTGTTGTATTTTGATTTTTGGTTATGTTGTGATTGATATAAAATCTTTTTGTTTTTCTTTTGTTTTAATTTTATTTAGTAATTATTTTTTTTGTGCATAATTTTTAACAACAGCTGACCTTAATTATTGAAAATCAGTGTTGCTATTGGAATTCAAAGAAAATTTAATGTTGAAAATCGCTACAACCGTGGTTAATATCGCTTATTAGTACATACTTTGCATTCAATATATAACACGCTAAATACACATTAGTGTTGAGTGTAAAACGTAGCTATTATTTTGTTCCATTGTAATTTAGAAAAATGTTTCACTTAATAAGGGTGCGTGCAACCTGATAAATATATAACACAATTATAATGCATTATTATTTTTTAGAAAAGAAAACACCATTAGAAAATATTAACAATTGTTTTAGTTTGTTTTAGTTTTATTTTAATTTTTTATGGTTGTTTTTAATATAAATATAAATTCTTTTAATTTTCTCTAAGATTTTTCTTATGAAATAAAGTTTCTTAAAGTGAACGAAAACTTAACGAAACAATTTTATCAAAGTCGTTTAAAGTTACTATGACCATATTTTTTAAACTCAAAAACAGAACAGAAGCTTAAATGTTTCCTTAAGGCACACAAAAGTAGCCCAGCAATAAAAGCTACACATTTAAGGACGTTCTAAGTATTGTTTTTTGTTTTAATCCATTGATCTATACAATACGCCTATTTTAACGTCTTTATTTTCATTAAAATATTTTTTGTCGATTTTGAATTTGACTTTAGCTGTTTTTACGAGCACTTCTTTAACTTATCGGAAACTTGAGGACAGGATAATGTCAAGTAGCATTAATGGGATGTTATGAACATCAAACGACAGCATTAAATATGTTGTGTATATTGCAAATTTATTCTCTTGTGAAACTAAATTCAAGCGATGTTTCTAGAGAAGTTAAATCTGTTGAAACAACATTCATCAAAATGATTTTGTTCAAAGTTTTTTGCTATTAGATAATGAAGCGGCTTAAGTTGCAAAAAATAAAAATATCTAATTAAACGGAATTGAATGGAGAGAGTTCGTGTGTTCCAAATATGGACTACAATGCAGCATATTTACATAAATTATCAGTTTAATTTATTATTCTAATGGAAAAGGCTACAAATGAAAGAAGGGGAATCAAGTGAGAACTGCAAGGAAGATTCGAAAACCTAATCTACGCCGATGATATCTGCTTGCTGAGTCACTAATTTTTAGACATGCAGTCAAAGTTGACATTGGTTAACGGGACCTCAAAGCTTATGGTATTGAAAATAAATATTGGCAAAACTAAAACATTTAGAGTGAATGCAAACACCGAGCAAAAATTTGTCATCCAAAATCTCAGTTGGATGTGGTCAAAAGCTTTTACTACCCAGGTAGCAATTTTGATAGGACTGGTGGTTCATCTTCAGACAAATAAGAACGTATAAATAGAGCTTGACAATCCGTTGGTTAGCTTAACCCTGTGGGGAATTCATCGTTCATATTAAGTAGATCTATTATAAGCCTGTTTGACTCCAATGTCAAAACTTCACCTTTGTTTGAATGCGAAACGTGGAACGCTGCAGTACGTCATATGCACTCCATTAAATTGTTCGTGAACAAGTGCCTACTTAAGATTTTACATATAAATATATTGGTCCACAATAATAACCAAAATAAAAAACAAACCAGTGACCGATAAAAATCGAAATCCGAAAACGAAAATGGTGCTGAATTTTACACACGTTGCGAAAACCGCCAGACGATATCACTTACCAGGCTGTATACTGGAATTAAAAGGTAGCGTATTGCAAGAATTGTCGGAAGCAGGCCTTAAATGGAATGAAATAAAACACTGGGCAGAAAATCGAGAATATTGGAGTGAACTTCTTACATATGTAAAAGGATAATATAAATACATATGTGTATAAGTATTATTGATATGTAAGCATGCCACACTTTTATGGGTGAGTATGTGAAGTTGACTTCGCCAGCCTTTCAACCTAAACTAACCTTGTTTTCCTTTATATCAATTTCCTTAGTTTTTGCTTAATATTTTACCCTGAAAATAATTAAAACTACACAAAATTAATCTGATATTTCGACCCTAGTGTAACACACACATTTATACCTTTCTGCCATTTAAAAGTCAATTAAATCTAAAAATAAAGTTCTCAGCATAAAATGTTTCTCTAGTTGTTGTATATGGAAAACATTTACGTAACAAATCTATAAATAATTTATTATGTAGAAAAAGGATACAAAAGCTTAAAAATATTCTTTTTCGAAACTGTTATTTTTTTAGGGGCATTACTGAACGTTATATTTACGAATTAATGTTTTAACTTTTTTTTAGAGATTTGGTTGCGTCCAGCTTAAGTAGATTTTTTTCTTCTTTTGTTTAAGTTTAAATTTAAAGAAAGATGCTTTTATAGCTAGTACATGTAGGTATATAAAATTGTCTCTTTATGACACTTTAACTTTAAATAAAAAAAGAAATATTTTTATCGACAACCTCAATATCAAACACATATACACATTATTTAAAAGTAAGCACACAAAAGTAAAGGGAAGAAGGGTAGAAACAAACCCCTGTTCAGTAGTTGGAACTTGGGAAGTTTAAACATGTTTTAAGTTTTAATATTATTTGCTATTTCCCAGGGAATTCTCTACATATTCATGAGAATAAAAGAAAATCTACAAAAAATTAAATAAAAAAAAAAAAAAATTAAGCAGATTGTTTTTTCCAGAGATGATAACAATTTTTGGACTTTACACAATTCCATAAAGGGCAATAAAACCAGCAAAAGGCCAGTATTTTAATTAACCTATTTTTGAGAGGACTTTCATCTGACAATCTTCACTCACTTGCAGATACCGAGTATTATTAACCTAGAACATGATTCAAACCAACACAAATACAGCTAAATTTTGGGATCAACTCTAAGTAAACGTATAAAAGGTTGTTATATAAATAAAAAAAGTCCCCTATAATAGCTTTATTCTCACTTAAAAAAAGGTAAATTTGTATTATTATACGACCATACTAAAAAAAGATTTAGCTGACATCCCATCACACAAGAGACTTTCAATATTTGCTTCCATCTTTTAGGTGGTTTTAAAAAAGAAACATCAGTCAAAATCTTTGCAAATAAAATTTCTTGGTATAAAAATAAAATTATAGTTTACAAATACGAAAATGGGTTTAAAAGGACTTTTTTATAGTTAAAACGTTTGTGTTATGTAAAAAGCAGGGAAACCGAAAATTGCAATTGCATGTGTATTCTTGAGCGACCAATGAAGGCAAAAACTATGTATTGTTCTTGCAAGTAAAACTGGTGTTTATAATTCCTGTTCGCTTAACAGATGTATTTTTTTAATATCTTTAGTTTTTCTACAATTTTTGGATGAAGTTTCCTGATGATCTGGCCTAAGCAAACAGTGAAATGCGCGTAGGAATAGCTGATCCCATCAACAATAAATTTCAGTTTATCAATAGTATAAATTGGGAATTTAGCACATTTAAACGAAACCATGTTAATTAGTTTGTTGACTCCAAAGAAAAACTTTGTTTAAAAACTATGATTTTTTTTTAGGATTTTTGGCATCGATTTGTTAGCGCATTTTAATACCCACACCACAATAGCGGACAGGGTAATATGCATTTGTGCTGATGTTTACAACACCTTAAAATATTGGTCCTAGACCCACCGATCAGTATACCGATCGGCTAAGAATCACTTTCTGAGTTGTATGAACGATGTCCGTGCGTATGGCTGGCTGGCTATACATGTAAACCTTGTACGCAAAGTACAGGCCGCAATTTTGGAGATAATTTTGAAAATGGGGCCATTAGGTCCATAATTTCACATAGCCCAAATTCAAGCTTCTTTCCAGAATAGGGTCTTTGTGCATATAAACTATCTTATTATGTTGGTATTTAGATTAAATTTGGTACAAACTTATTTTATTGCAATCAAAATTATTTCACCAAAGATATCTTAATAATATTCGGCAGATAACTTTTATATGAATCTTAACCTCATAACATAATTATGTTTAAGCGGGTCCATAGGGTGAATAGGGTACACCAGCAAAAATTGTTTTTATATACTGTGGTGTAGGTTATCATATGGCCGGGCTTGACCGACTATATTTTCTAACTTGTTTTTCATATTTTACTCTTTGCAGCGTTTTTGTTTGCATATTATATCCTGCAGCCACACGTTCAGTAAATCACTTATAAGTTGTTTACATAAACTGATTGTCAAAACTCAGTACAATTGACAGCTGCGGCACTTGCTTCCCATAAATTGATAGTCAATTTTATTTGTATTTTAAAAAATATATATTTTAAAAAAAGGACAAAAAATTTTTTTTAATCAGCTGTTAAAATCAGGGACCCTAACAGTTATAAGAGAAACTACAAAAAATCATATTTAACCATTAATATTGATGAATTGTAGGTAAAGCTTTTAAATAAAAATTATCATATAACCTATTTTTCACCGCACCAAGTAAATTGTCCACATAATAACGAAATGGGATTTCAAGTAACAGACTGAACAAAACATTCCAACAAAAAACAAGAGTAATGGTCATTTTCTCAATGTACCGACAAACTGTCTGTCACTTAATGTCAACATAAATTTATTAGACCGATAAACTGTCTGTTAACAATTTTGGGTTTCTCAATATACCGACAAAAAACATTGTTTTCAGTTGGCAACACCTCTCAAAATACATGTAAAAGTTGGGAGTCAGCTGATTGAATTTATCTGTACGGCAAATAAAAGGAAAATAAATAATTGGTAGATGAGTGCTGGTTAGTTTTCGACAGAATAGAAGCAAATGAGACATTGAGAAAACCAAATTTCTTTAATGTGCAGTTTTTCGTTGGTAAAAAAGATAATCAAGTAATGAGAAAACGGCCATAAGAAAACTTATGATTAAAATCACCATTCGGCGAAAATAAGGTTTATAAATTTTATTTTGGTTACGTAACCAATTAAACTATACATTTTTTTTTTGCAATAAATAACCATTACTTCCACCAAAATTTTTTTTGGTTAAATCACCATTTTTGGTTTAAAAAAACCATTATAAATAAGTAAGAGAGTATAGTCGCTTATAATTTGGGGCCCATGGTCCAGCGTTTAAAAATCTGCAGTCAAAGTAGAATAACTGTTATTTCTTCAAACCAGCTCAAAAAGCGAAAAGTTGTCACGAATGTTACAACAGGATGGTGCCACTTACTACACAGCCAACGAAACAATGGCTCTTTTGCGCGAGAAATTCAATGTCCGTGTTATCTCGTCGTGGCGATGTTAATTGGCCTTTGGGTATATTTAAAAGAAAAAGTGTACGTCAAAAAGCCAAGATAAGATAATACTTAAAGATATGAGATAATTCGTTACATTAACGACATTGAACCTCAATTATGTCTCAGAGTCATTGAAAATATGAACCATCGCATAGAACCATGCGACCACAGCCGGTGCGAGCATTTGACCGTTTTTTTATTTCACACATAATAAAAAATATTTAGATAATTTTCCAGAAACTTTTTGTTTAATTTACACTTACATCTTGCGTTTGATTATATTATAATATAACAGTTTTATGTTTTTCTTTCAATTAAAGATTCCCTCTGCAAAAACCATTATTGAATGTATATAATAGAGGTCTGCATTAATACATTGGTATTCGAGTAGTACTCATGTAGGGAAGGTATCAACACACCCCAATAAAAAATTTTATCATTTTGCGAAGCACTAAAGGTACATTTAAAAAAAATAAGCGCACAATTATGCGCTACGCAACAAGACATACAGAAATGCTGTAAAGTAAGTGAAAGAACTCTCAACAACTTTTATAAAAAAAATAACATTTCAAGTGCTACGGCATTCCCTTACTACGAAGCAGGTTTGTAAGGGAGAATACTAAAAGATAACTGTCTTAAAACATTCAGTGTGTAAAGCTCATCGTTTCATCCAACAATTTTTATATGCGCTGAATAATGCGCTTTCAGTGTCAAAAATGTATTGCTTCAAAGTGGGAACTCGCCATATAAAATTCATGTCTTCCGTTAGCGCAATGGTAAGCGAAGCTTTTATGTTTCTCCCTTACAAACCTGCTTCGTTGGAAGCTCCATTTTTTATTGGGACACATTTGTGAGAACAACAATCTAAAATTTCAATTGTGTATTTTAATTGTAAATTCAAAATTAACTTGTTATACTATGCATGGAAATTACTCACAATATGACGTAAAATTAACCATTTTTTTAAAAACTTTGATAACTCATATGCATGTGGCAGTGTAAATAAAACTGAACTGGCAAAATAAAATAAAGTAATTTGTTTTTATTTTTGTTTTTTCTTTACCCACTTACAACTACATTTAGAGTTGACAAAAAACAATTGTAGTCGGGACTGTAAGAAAAGATAAACTCACTTTTTGTTGTTGTTGTTTAAGCTTTGATATTGTTACAAGTAAAACTGGGGATTATAATTCATATTCGCTTAATAGTTTTGTTTGTATAATTTCTTTAGTTTTTCTAAAATCTTTGGATAAAGTTTCCTGACGATCTGGCCTAAGCAACCAGTGAATTGCGCATAGGAATAGCTTATCCCTTCAACAATAAATTTCAGTTTATCAATAGTATGAAATGGGAATTTAGCACATTTAAACGAAACGAAAGACTTTAAATTTTTTTGAAATTAGTTGTTTCTTTGAATAACCTATGTTAAAATAAAAAACTTCACGTACTTGTAATCGTCAGCGTAGAGATAATAAGAATAAATGCATGTTTGTCTGACGGGACGTTAGACTAATATATCATTTAAGCCAAGTCAACATTTTACCCTTAATTGTTATTAATCAAACAATATTTGCATTTATTTCACGGTTTGTCGTTGCTCTAGCAAAAGTTTTGCGGCAAGAGTGCAATTTCACAATAACTATTAGAAATGTAAATTGCAAAGACAAAATGCCCTTAGAAATAACACAAAACTGACAAAAACGCGAACTTCAATTTGGAGCCCGGTATCTCGCAATTGCATTTAAGGAAATCCTTGAACTCCTTAATTTAATTAATTCTGAATACTTCGTTTTTATAATACATGAAAAGAACTGTGGGTTAACTTAAAATTTTTGGATGAAAAAGCCCACATCTAGACGATTTAAATGAAAAATTTTTAATTAGTGATTTTTCTTTAAAAAAAGATAAACTCACTTTTTAAACTCAATTACGATAATGGTTGTCTAGATATTTTTATAAATTTTAGGCATTCGGGGCATTTTTTTTTTTTTTTTAAAATACCATATTTTTGTTTACATTAATGGTCCCTTAAAACAGACATTTGATTTGATCATTTAAAAATGAGTATGCAACTGCCTGAGTTTATGTGTATTTTAAATGATTTTTTGAGTAAAAGTTCCTGTTGCAGGGTGTGATAATTAATACAGAATAATTAAGATCGTTTGAGTTGTTCTTTCGTCCAACCCTTGCTTACACTTTCACTTTTAAAAACTTAAGACTTGCGAATAAAAACTTGCTGTATGTAAAAACGTTCCTAAAATTACATTTAGAGACTTCTCCGTGCCATGTTAGGTTTTTTTTCTACAATTTTGTTTTATGCCTGTCTAAAGTAAAATGTGAAAACTAATGGAACAAAAAAAATATGGAATACATAAGCTTAATTAAATTTCTCGTACATTCGACATAACAAATTTATTCCAGAAAGTAGTAAAGTTTTTCACATCATTTCTTCCAGTTCTTATATTTAATTGTGTAGGAAATTTAAGAACTCTTAACACCCTCTTTAAAAAACAATCCAACAGAGAAACAAAAACAGATAAAGAACGAATTCAATGACCATCTTTTTTACTCATAAATATTTGCTAATAAATTCTAGAGCAACTTACTATTGGGCTTCATATAAGCATTGCATATGGAAAGCACATATTTTACTCGTGGCTACCACAAGTACATGCAAAAGTTTTTAAACACTATCCCACATACACATAGAGGGTGTATTTAAAAAAACACTTAAGTCTTTTATGTTTGTATTTGTTTTTGTATACACTCATAAAATTATTACAGTAGCTGATTGGGGGTTATTAAATTCGTTTTCCACACTGTTAAAATTGAATAAAAATATAGTTTTTTTAACAATAATTTTATTTTTTAACATTTATGTTTGTTATTAGAAAACAAACTACCAAAAAATAGTGTTTTTTCGTATTTAGCTATTTTGTTATGTAGTTTGCTTTTTGTCGGCTAAAATATATTTTTTAAAAGTAAAAACTATTCAGTTTTAAGGAATATGCAGTTTAATAAATAAAAAATTTTTAAATTAATGCAGAAATCATTTGTTTTAAATGAAATGTAAATGATCCGTTTTTTAAATGAATTTTAAGTTATTTAAAATGAATTTACGTTTGAAATTAACTACATAATATTTTGAGTGTACATTTTGCAGTTCTTTCCTACAAGTGTTTGTGTTGGTTTTTGCGGGCAAAGAAATTGTTTCACAAACACACTCACCTGTAGTGTCTACTTTTTCCTCTAAACACTCAAACTGTGTAACTAAGCTATTCATTGATATCAAAGTTGTTGAGAGCGTTAAAGAATAATTTTCTACAAGTGAAAGCTAAGGGATTTAATTGCAAAGAGCATGCAAATAGCGTGATTATAAAAATGCTTTTTGTATAAAAATATATATGAGTTTATTTAAATGTATTTGAGTTTACTCATACACATCCCCATACCCATACACATTTATAAATGCTTTGGTATTTGAAAGATTTATTTGTAAATACCCAGCTAGCATTTTGTATCATAATCTAATCATTTAGGAATCAGCTTAAGGGGCAAAATACCCGTATATGAGCTCATTTTTCAATCATAAATGATACTCTCGTTGTGAGAAAATGGTACCCTACAGATGAATCACCTCAAAGAATCATATGTGATATAATTTTCTGATTCCTTTTTGATAATTTCAATATAAGTTTTTATAATCATTATTGAATCGTTTTTGTCTCATTTTTCAATCGTAAATTATATAGTTTTTGATTAAATTTCATGTAATTTTTTAATTGTCATGTTTTTTATTTTTTTTCGGTAAAATCAGCACCCTTATGGCTTTTGATTATTCATACCAGCTTTATTTTGTTACGAAAGTTATTGAATTGAATGAAGAGAAAAAACCATTTGCACCAACATTTATGTTCATAAGTTGCTAATAATTTTTGGGCTTTTTATTTGTCTGGCTGACACGAAAGTTTCTATTTTTATTTTTTTGATTTGACAAGACAAATATTTAAAAATCATTATTTTATCATATCACTGAATCATATATGAATCCTTTTTCAATCGCTCAAGTGATAAATCAGTTTTTAATCATCAAAACTGATCTGAAAAGGCTCTCTTAGGTGACTTTTACAAAAAATAATCACCCAAATGCTAGCTGGGTATTTTTTATTAATTCACAATATAAACAAACTATTTTAGTAGACCCAAGTGACTAAAAGTAACAAATCAGAGAGACATAATTGCGTGTTTGTGGATTAAAAATGTATTTTTTATTTTTTTTTTTTTTGTTGTTGTATATTTTATTTGTTTTCTATTTATATTTTTTCAAAAATATTAACCTAATAAATAAATTTATTTATGTATACATGCATTTGCTTGTAGTTAATTGAAAAGCAAATAAAAAACAAATAACTAGATCAGGTATTTTTTTAATGGTTTCAGTGATGAAAATTTTGCAATTTAGTGGTTTGATTAAGCCTTTATTCATCACGTTTAGCCGTGGAAAACTCAACTTAGCCATTGGCCATTTTTATTAAACCAAATTTACTTCTTGATTTAAAAATGTTAGGACCAACAAATGTAATAAATGCAGCATTAGTTGTGGAGTAGTAATGCTGAATTTTTTTGAACTAGTTAAAGAAAATTACTTTTACAATAAAATATATCAGTTTTACCGATAATTTGACTCTTTCGTTATTTAAAGATTTTTCTTGTAGTAAATAAAATGTTTAATATTTTTTTTTTTTAATATTAAAACGTTTTTTTAATATTATCTTATTAAGCAATTTAGTAGCTACTATTTAGCTATTTTTTACTACATTTTTAGCCATTTTTAGTAGTTAAGGCTTGGCATCACTGAATGCCTTGTAAAATGTTGTAACCAAAAAAAAAAAATTTATTGATGGTCATTACTAAGGTGTGGAATTTTATTCATTTCAAAATATGCTTTATTGTTAAATGAAAAACTGACATTGTATATGTTTTTTTTTTTTAATTCAAATATAAAATTTTTAAAAAAATAAACTTTATTTTTGTTGGCTGTACTAAAAATTAAAAACTACACCCAGAGAATATACAGATATATCGGCGATACTTCAAATTTTCTGATATATCGGCATCGGCGATATTTTGCTGTCGATACAAAGATAGGTTAGGTTAGAAAGGGTTATGCGCCCCAGGGCACACTTCGATTATGAATCCCTTCAATATAGAGGAAGAAGAAAGAGAAAACAGAAGAAGAAAGGAATTTACAAATGGATTAAAGATAGTTGATAGATAATAGATACCACATAGAACCAAAAACTCTCTCGACAGTCCTCTCATCAAAAACAAGCGACCTATTTCCTTGACAAGCCCCAGTAGATCGACTGGATTACATTCAGCGATGCACCCCAAATCGTCGTGAAATCTCCTAGCCATTTCTGGCTGAGACCCTGCATCCTAGGACACTGGCACAGTACATGCTCAATCGTCTCTAGCTCCTCAGAATCCTCGCTTAACCTGCAGAAGTCCGTTATAATATTGTCACATTTACTCTAAAATTCTCTAACAGAACAATGACCTGTTAAGAACCCTATACAACGATACTCTTAATTTTTTTTTTTTTTTTTTGCAGTATTTTTGATTTAAAAATTTAATTTTCTATACTTATTTTTTGCATAGCAACTAAGAGAGCATACAATTTAAACAGAACAATAAAATTGTCGCATATAGTAAATGAATGAACGGAGATGGAAAATAGTTCAAAGCCTCAAAATTTAGCGACTGAATTAGCATTAGCTATAAATAAATGATTTAAGGCTTTAGAAAATAATTAAACCTATTTCTTATCTACATTCTTGGCCTTCGAAAGAATGCTCGAATAATTCAAAGACAATTGACTTCAATCGTATCGAAAAAAAACGCCTTATTGAGCATCTTAACATGTGTCTGCATTCCGAAAGTGTTGAAAATAAGGTCACCCTACAAGGTGGTTCAAGTTCTAATAAGTCTAAAAGAACTGGCATTTGGACCATTTGTTAAACAATTTTAAGAGGATCCGAGAATAATGAGCTACTTCCCATCCTTTGCGGTGATTCTGCTAAAGAAGATGTCGAAAAATACTTCTAATATTTCTAGAGACGCAGATCCACTTGTTTACAACCACAATGACATGTTGTACCCAAACTTAAAAAAAAGCGCAGAAATTCTTAAGTTCTTAAATTAAGGCGTATCGTTACCTCCCTAATTTAAATAACAGTAATTTTAAATTTTAATAAAGTTATTTATTATCATATAAATTTTTCATATTATTCGAATGTGTATTCTATGTAACTCACCATGAGAAATAAATTCCCAGATGTTATTTATTATCTTTAATTTTTTTTAAATAATTACTTAATATTTTTGTTTGAGTGCTACAATTGTGTGATTTTAATAACAACAATAATCATTTAAATAAAATATCCAACTGTATATACACTCTTGAAAATGCATTAACAATAAAATATGCAAAAATATGCACTAACAAGTCGATGCCATTTTTCTGCAAAAATTGTG
Organism: Pollenia griseotomentosa; assembly: GCA_963931875.1. Lineage (NCBI taxonomy): Eukaryota > Metazoa > Arthropoda > Insecta > Diptera > Polleniidae > Pollenia > Pollenia griseotomentosa. Next base: position 50,224,138 of record OZ007560.1, on the reverse strand, counting down.
ATTTGGAGAAATACCTTATTCATTTAATATTGAAACCCTGGTGGAAAAACGTGAATTTGCATGAAATTGCACGCCCTAGTTATTACATTTTTCAATAAGAGTGGGTGGGCTTAACCAGTTTCTTTTTTCATAAAATAATTATTTCTACCGGTAGTATGTTTAAAAATTAATAGGTGTATTCATAAAATAATGTTGTATATAATAAAGTTTAACAACACAATTTTTCCATGAAAATGTTCCTTAATAAACGTTTGTTAAATTTAATAATCGTTAATGAATACGGGGGTAACTATGTAAGTATGATAAATAATGACACTATTTTTATTCGCACGCCTAAATATTTATTTTTGCAACAGTTTTTGAAAGCAATTTGTTAATGTTTGGATGGTTGCAGAAATCTACAGTACGTATGATTACTTTTCCATTGCGTATACGTGTTTTAAGTTAGAGTATCTGACTCTAAAGGTTCGTACAGACGATGGTCAGATCTTACAATATTGGTAAGCAGCGTTGCTTAAATTGCATTAAAATTGGCTAAAATGTCTTACAGCTGTGTGAACAATGTAAGCTCATTTGTATTTGCAGAAGTGCAAAATTAATGCATCCATTGGCAGAAAATTATTGCTGTTGGCAACGCCTGCTTACAATATTGTAAGATCTGACCATCGTCTGTACGAAGCTTAATGCTCGTAATTTCTACAAAAAGAAAGCTGGTCGTGTTCGTACCTAACAATTATCTTTACCTCTTTCAACATTTATTTGGCCTACGTGTTTTTACCTTGACACAGCTGGATCTTTTTTTTTGTACACTCAAAAGAAAAATCAATCCATCCGTACTCAAATCAATCTGAAGCGGTATTATTAAGTGCGGATTTTCAACAGCAAAATACCTAAATTACCCAAAAAAATAAATAAGAAAGAAAAAATTATTATGATTGATTTACTTACCCGTATTACATCTTACAGAATTTTAAAACACCAACATCATGCCCGATATGGTTTTTACTTTAGAAATCGTATGTACATATTTAACCAAAAATATAAACTAAATGAGAAGCAAGAGTTCAAATTTACTTTTTAATCCTTTGGGTACACCGTAGTCTGGCCTTTTTTCAATGTGTACAGAAAATCAAAACATGCGTAAGCCGGAGGGTTAAACACAACGGAAAGTTTAATCTTTTTTTACTTGATTTAAGAATTTTTCAATTTTTTATTTCAAGAAATTCCGGGATTGATTTTCGAAAGAAGTCCCATTTAGGATTGTTTTGAGTACGTTTTAGTGTTATTCGTACTTGAATTTTTGAGTACGACTTGTACTTAAAGTAATCATGAAAAACTTGATTTATCCCGAGTGTTTTCCTTTCTGTGTAGAAGTTACGGGCATGAGTCTAGGCTCACACTATGAAAGTTTTCTTGCAAAAAGTTTGAGTTATTGGCGAGAGGGAAAGAGAACATGCTATTGTTCTCTTCCCAATCACCAAGAAATAAAGACTTTCTGAAAGAAAAGTTTCATAGTATAAACCCAGACTAACGCGAAAGTTACGATAAGTCACAGTTTTTACAAAAAGTCACTTTTTTTACAAAAAGTCACTTTTATCAATAAAGTCACTTTTTTCACATCAAGTTAGTTTTTGCACATGATCCTAAAAGAGGGCTTTATCCACATTTCTTTATACCATATTACAAACAAACAAGTTTTCTTTACATTCAGAAATAAATATAAAAACCTAACCCTTCCTTGACAGTCGGCTAAAAATACTTAAGCATATGAATCTTTGTCAAAAGGAAGAAGTGTAAAATATAAAAAGCCTAAAGCAAAATGAAAAGAATTATTGTATGTAACACAAACAACTCGGCTTGCAACTTAAAAGACCGGCAAAAGAAACAAGGACTTAAATCCTTAGAAAAACGTGTTTACAAAACACTACAACACTAATACAATTACAGGCACTTGTTAATGCATACGTAAAGAAAATATTTTTGTAACTTTTTTAAAACTTACTAATGTTTAGTGTTTTTATCTAACAGCACAAGCAATAAATTTTACGCTTATTTGTTTGTATTTCATAGAAATGGTGTACAAAATTCGTGTAAAACTACCGTCTTTTTGGCTTAAAGTTGGCAAAATATAAAAAAAATATTGTAGCTTTTGTTGCTATGAATATAAAAAATCAAAAAGAAGAAGAAGCCCAAAACTTAAAATTATAGCAACAATTTTTATTTTTCTTTAAAAACTATTTGCTCCTGTGTTCTTTTTTTATTAACATACAAAAAAAAAAAGAAAAAGTGAAATTATTCTTGTTGGTTTTTTTATAGAAAATCTGCAACCGGTACATAAAAACTGGGGAGGTTGTATAGGAATCCGCCTTAACTTCTGGTTGTTTTATTCTTTTTTTATTGTTTCTGCTGATGGTGGTGTGGTTTTGTATGTATAGATATTTTACTTGCGGTTGTGGTTATTTTAAGTGGTAGCCATTCGAAAGGATTTTTATAATAAATTACACTGCACTCGAAACTCATATATTTCATTCTCAATCACTAACACAGTAAAGGTGGGCAACATTGGCAGCGTTAGCAATAATAATAGCAGCGCTTGTAAGACGTACAACATGTACATACGTTTATATGTTTGTGAAGTATGTGTTTGTGTGAATGCTATTGGCCAAATACAGATAAAATCTACAACAGCAACAGCATATACAACAACTGCTAACTATCAGTTTATAGTTTAAGGAAACGGAAATGAATGCATGTTGCTTATATGGGCTGCAATTGTTTTCTGTTTGTTGTTGTGATTGTATTTTTTTCCATTTCTATATGCATAGATATTTTATTTAAACCTTGACTCTTGTAGGTAAGTAACTAAGTTTTGCTTAATTTTCTTTTTCTAACTTTCTTTTTTAAACTTATTTTCCGTGCATACTTACACTTTGGTCTTCGACGAAAATGGTGTGAAACAGTGGTTTATTGCTTTTTTTCTTCTCCCACATATAATTTTTTAATGTTCTTAAACCATAAAATTGTTATTCAAAGAAATGATTGGAAAGAAAATTTAATATTTTTTTTAGTTTAAGAATTTAATTGGTACATATTTGAAAATTTAAACAAATTGCAGTTTTTTTGCATGGCAATTAAAAAAAAAACCATTCATTATTTTTTAAAATCATTTGATGGTCAGTGAAGAAAATGAATGCATTTGTAATGCAGTATTTTAAAATTAAACGCACATAAAAGGAAAATATTAAAGTAAAACATAAGATTGTATAATGTTCACTAGTTAAATATTCAGCGTTATTCCAGTTGTCGTTGTCGTTATCAATAGTGTCGTTTTTTGTACAAGATTAAAGAGCACAGGCTGTGTGTCAAGTTGACTTAGATCATATTCTATTACAAAAACCTTAGCAGCTTGTTGGCACAGAGTAAATTCATAAATAATTTTTCTCAATCTGCCAACTTTTAATAAATCAACTCTGAATTTATCTGCTGCAACATTGTTTTACTCTAAAATGCAACACATTTTGCATTAATCATCGCTGAATTTGTCATATTTTTTCCCCCCCTTTACATATAAAAATTTTAAAAAGTTTTTAATATTTAAATAAATTAAGTAATATACAGTTAAAAAAAAAAAATTAATTAAAAATAAACCAGCAAATTTGTTTGACATTAAACGGCTGTTTTTCACAAGTTGGCAAACGTTTGGAGGCTCGTTAACAAGAGTTTAGCAAATCGTTAGCCAGAGTTTGGTAAGTGTATTATTAATAAACTTTTTGCTAACTTCATGCCAAATTTTCATTATGAATACGTCTGTAAGTGTCGGAGCACTAACATTCCCAATGCACATTAACGACAGTTTGTTAGATGCGACCTATCAATTGCGCAATCTTGGATGCTAGATTGCTTCTGATAGTGATACTGAACTTAACGTTAACGTTAACGCTCGAATAAATAAGGTAAGGTCATCTTTTGGCACACTAGCCCCTATTTGACAAACTAATATAATCAGCGATGCCACCAAGTTTAGAATTTTTGCGGCCAATGTTAAGTCTACAACTTGGAAGGTAACCAGTGACAGAACATAACGTCTACAAAGTTTCATAAGCCACTGCCTAAGAAGAATGTTATGTATGTTTTGGCCATAAACTATCGTTTATGCCAAATTATTTACTTCTATGAAGCAACTACCGGTAGCAACAGAGGTACGAAAATGAAAGTGGTAGTGGATCAGACACACTCTCCGACGCATGAAAGACAATGTATCTAAGCAAGCGTTTAGGTGAAACCCATGTCGTCAAAGAGGCTGAGAATGCGGTTGGCCTCATACAACATGGAAACGTTTACCAGAATCCAAAACGGGCAAGCTGGAAGTATATTGGAAGGACTAAGGGGTATCTCTTAAAATCGAGTTAGATAGAGATCGGGTGTTATTGGCGCTCTATGATGCAGTGAAAGTTAGAGGAATTAGCGTTTATCAATGTCTATAGTTAAATAAAAATGTTGGTTGCAGGAATTATCTCTAAGCTAGCCGTTGTTATCTTCTTTTTGGAGGGTATTTAAATACCCATTAGGTATAAATGGGCTTAAAACAAAACTAAAAGACAAAGAAATAAACAACAACTTCAATATATTTATTAATTTTTATTTTCAAAAGGTAACAAAATATAATTGGAGCATACATTTGTTGGTTCGAGGTATAGTCTAGACCAAGCTTTGTATCTGCTATATGCTATATACAAGAAAAATAAAATGTGTTTGTTTGTTCTTTTGTTTTTCCTAAAATTTTTCTGATTACCCAGCGCGTAACATAGTCTATACACAGAAAAAATTTTCACCAACATTTGTTCAATTAATTCTATAATGCTGTTTTAAACAATTTTTTTTAATTGTTCCAATTAATTTGCCTTAATTGAAAACAAAAATTATAATGTTTGTGTGTTTATTTGCAAATATGAAAACATACACACAAACTTCAAAATATTTTAAATTCTCAAACAATTTTTTAATTGTTTCAATTAACTGTGTTGATTGAAAAAAATATTTTGATTTGTGTTTACGTTTTATATGGCCTCTTTTACTGGTGGTAAAGTTTCAATTAAACCTATTGATTGAAACTGAACAGCAAGAAAAGCTCAACCTTACAAATGCGTTAATTGATATGATCAATTTGTTTGCAGGCGGAAAATCAGTAAAGAATTTAATTAATGGTACAAATTTCTAACAAATACGTTAATTGAAGTTGGTTTTTAATTTTTTCTGTGTAAATTTTTGTGAACTTTTAAGTTAGCCTGTGACCTCCCATGCAAAAACAAAATATTCACAGGTTCCCGCAGAAGATGGCAGAACAAAAAACGACACAATCAGCAAACAGCTCGCAAAAAACAAAGCTCCACGGTAAGCCCAATACGCCAACACAGCAATTAAAATACCAAAACATGGTTAATTTTGACCATATTATGGTTGATTTCGGGCAAATTTTTAGTGATGTGAACTATATTATGGTAATTTTTAACCATAATATTGTAACCTGCAAACAGGAACATTGTTAAAATCAAACCATAATATGTTGCTCTTACAATATGGTTACCTCCAACCATATTTTTTTTGTTCAGTTGAAATTTTTCTACTTTATTTTGAAGCAGATATCTTAAGCCGATTGAGTTGAAATTTTGTATACACTTTCTGTTTGAATGACAGTCTATGGTTTACTGTGTGGCGTCCTTCTCAATCTAATACGGCGGCTAGCCCAAGATAGCGGACTATTAATTTTCAATGCACTCCTGCAATATAGGTAGCAAGTGAGAGGGCTTGCTGAGAATACTTCGAAAAATAAAGTGACTTCACTCTTAATCCAAAATGGCGGACTTAGTTTGCCTTTAAAATGGGTATCCAATGAAAGGACTTACTGAGAGTTGTAAATAAATTTAATGTAGAAACCTTAAAAAAAACTAGCTTTTATTTAAATGCTCTAAAAATAAAGAAATAAATGTCAAAAAAAAAATCATATGGGCATTTCCGCCAAATGGTCCACCGTGACCGAAAATTTAAAAGTTATTCAAATCTGATTTTTTTACGATATTGTTTTGGAGAAATATTTAGATTTTACTAATTTTATAAATTTACCCATAAATTTGTTCACTTAGATGAACAATCAGACTGCAAAGTTGTGCAAACGTAATTTCTTATTAGTGAGTATGTTTTATTGTATATTTTCTTTAATATTATCTTCCTTAAAAGAGGTGATATTTGATGAAAATTATTCCAAAAAAAATATCTTACATGGTCTGTAATCTAAGGAAGAGTTCGAAGAGAAATATGTTATTCGAATTAACGGTAAATTTTTATTTTGTATTAATCATCATTCAGTTAAATTATTGTGGAAAAAATTTCACGTTCGAATTGTCACGTATCGCACCAGATTTTGGCTTAAACAAAAAATACTACAGAAGATTTTGGAACCAAACCAAAGACATTTTAATGTTACATTGCTATGTAAAATTCTGAAAGTAGTTTGACTAAAAAATTGTGTCAGGTTTCGCTGAATTACACCATTTTATACATGGCCACAAAAACTACTTCTATTTTTTTCACGTTCGAACCGCTTCTTCTTTTGCCATTATCTTTGACCTAGAATCGCGCCCCCGATAAACTTTAGCATAGATAATAGTGCTTTCTTAGTGCTATAATTTAAGAGTTAAAAGAACGTAAAAATATTTGTTGTTTAAAATGTTATTGCATTTTTGATGCGTACGACTGTCACGTTCAACACTTTGGAATTACCCATATATGTATTTCAAAACTGGTGTAAAATTCTTCGCAAAGTTTAACTCTATCGAGTTCTGTAACGGACTAAATCAAAAAGTGTTTCGTTTCTAAGGTAACAGTAATAAACCCAAGTCAATGGCTCCAGAAACTAATGACAAATTAATTACTTAAACTCAAAATATTATCGAATATTCATTTTTGACTTGGTTCGCTTCAGCTCTGAGCCCTCCAAATTAAAAAACAAGCTTGTATTTAAATGCTCTAAAAAAACTTTTAACGTCATTCACGATTTAGAGTCTAAACACAATGTTTGCGGTGCGGTGCGATTTATCGTTGCGGAAGAGAAAAGTAAATATAATAAAACGGAAGACAACGACGGCAATAGGTGTCATTGTTTGTTTACATTTTTATTAATTTATTTGTGCATACATTTTTATCATGTTTTTTGTTTACAATAATGTTGTGAACATCGCCAATTATTCAAAAAAATTGGCAACATCAGAAAGAGAATGAGCAATGAAACTAAAATAGATTTTAATTTTATGCCGTTCCGCACGGCGGTTTTTTACTTTAAAATCGTAAAAAAAACCGCACCACAATTAATTATTGTTACATTGTGTTCAGATTCAAATATGATATAAAAGCGTGTCGCGAGATTTACAAATGTGAATAACCAAGTAAATTATATAACCTCATTTGATTGATTAAATCTTTAAAAATTTTCAAGCTTTTTTATCATATAAATCGTGTAGTGACGTTATTTGTAAATATAAATATACAAGAAAATAAAATTTGTTTGTATGTGTATTTTCCCCTTTAGCATCTCAAACTACTGCATCGATTTCCCTGAAATATTCTCCGTAAAAAAATTACTGTCTAAATATCTTGAGAAGAGTTACAGTAAATGTTTCCAAATTTAAAACATCTGGCACAAAGCGACCTGAACTAGAAAAGCTAGCAAGGAACCTCCAATACAAGGACAATATAAATGTGTGAATATCTGGAGAAAGAGAATAGTAGAAGTATTGTAATTTGATACAACGTACTTCGTTAAAAATACACGAGATCTGCTTGAATAAAAAATTCACTAATTTTATTTTAATGGGAAAAGCAAAACGCACCAAGTTTAGCTTGTCAACTATAAATAAATTAATCATTAATTTAAATGCAAATTTTTAAAATTTTTAATTAGGCTTAAGTTCATCAAATTAAATTTTCATTAAATTATTTTTTATGAAGAAAGGAATTTTACAACATGAAAATTAATTAAAATTGTTATTGATAATCTTTAATTCTTGACCGTGGCCGGGATTCGAACCCAGGCCGGCAGGTTACCCTGACATGTTTCGATCGCAACCACTCGATCTGCTCAGCGGGATTTGCCGTCTTACACTTGCAACCATCGACGACTGCTGACGTCAATAGTCAAACATCAATCCTTAAACCAAATTGTATTTTAACCTTTGGTAGATCGAAATTGGCTTTTTTTAATTGATTATCCATTTTAATTGATTTTACATGTTTTTCCTTACATTTTTGTTTTTTCATTTTTATCTTTCTTTTTCTTGTTGACCTTTTTCAGCACAACTTGAAGGACAAATGTAAACATAGAGCTCGTGCCTTAGCTTTAATAATAATTAGTATTGTGGTTATTTTGTTGAACTATTTATGGTTTTTAATCCAAATTTTTAAAATTTTTAATTAGGCTTAAGTTCATCAAATCTAATTTTCATCATAGTATAATAAGTACCAGGTATGTTCATTAGAGAGAGTTTCCATAATTTACCCATGTAATGTCAAAATAATTTATTTGATTTCTGACGCTTGTTTTAATTTTATTTCCATATTTTCTTTTGTTCAACGTTATATGGGTTTTGAAATTAAGAACAAAATTTCTAAAGACTATACCTTGTACTTATTCTACCATGATTTTCATTAAATTATTTATATGAAGAAAGGAATTTTACAACATGAGAATTTATTAAAATTGTTATTGATAATTTTTCATTCTTGTTCATTAATGTTAGTTTACTTTTTTCCCTAATTTAAAAGGATTAGCTTTAAATAAACTTTACATATTAAAATAAGTTATAATTAAGTAGTTATTGTTTTATTCCAAAGCCCTATCTTCATATTTTGCAAAAATAAAAAAATATACTTTAAACATGGCAAAGGTCTAATCTTTATAAATTAATATAATTCACATTTTAATAATTTTAGATTTAATAAAAAAGAAATAGCACACAAAAACAAAAAAAAAAAAAAAAATAAAAAACATATTATAAGTACAAAACAAAAATGTTTTTACCCTGCCGTTTGCTACTTTAAAATAAGCTCAACAGTTTTTGAATATTTTTAAATTCTTGTATTTCTTTTCAGACATTTTGCTCCTGCAACAACACACTTAAGCTAAAGCATATATTATTTCCCAGAAAAAAAAGTTAAGACAAAGTTAAGATCCTGCCTTACCCCAAAAGCATAGACGGCTGGGGAGATTTTGCAAATGGAAAAACAGGGACAGGGTATTTTAATGGTACTTTTGTTAAGGCAAACCTACAGAAATAAAAGTAAGTAATGGCCTCGGCTGAGGATTTTTTCTTAATAAGAATTAGAGCACATAAATGTGTAAATTAAATGCTAAAGACAAAGTAAAATAAACAACAACAGCAACAACATAACAGTCCTACAAGTATGACAAAAAAAATCATTAAAAAATACTTTCTAATATTCAAATACACATACATATAAAGGGTGTTTTTTTAAGCCCAATAGAACTTGAAATTGTAAAAAATAACACAAAAAATTTAACTGTAATCAACATTTTGTTTTCATTCGAAAGATCAATACGTGACATTAACATTTGAAAATTATTTCGGGCATTTGGGCACCGCGGCTGTTCTTGACGAAGCGCATTCTGGACGTCCAATTTTGGGCCAGTTTTTCGAGCACTGCTGGCCGTATGTCACGAATAACACGAACAGTGCTGGCCTCCAAGGCGTCAATTGTTGCTGGTTTATCAGCATAAACCAGTGACTTCACGTAGCCCCACAGGAAATAATCGAGAGGTGTCAAATCGCACGACCTTGGAGGCCAATTGACAGGTCCATTTCTCGAAATCAACTTATCGCCAAATTTTGATTTCAATAAGTCGATGGTTGCATTCGCCGTATGGGACGTAGCGCCATCCTGTTGAAACCACATCTCCTCCGGATCAATGTCATCCATATTTTCAAACAAAAAATCATTGATCATGGTGCGGTAACGATCTCCATTGACCGTAACGCGAGCTCCGGCCTCATTTTTGAAGAAATAAGATCCGATGATGCCACCAGCGTGAAAACCGCACCAAACGGTGCATTTTTCTGGATGTAATGGAGTCTGTAGGGTCTCTTGTGGATTGGTCTCGCTCCATATGCGGCAATTTTGCTTATTAACAAACCCGTTAAGCCAAAAATGCGCCTCATCGCTGAACACAATTTTGCGATAAATTGTCGTCTATAAGTTGCGCGAATCGACGACTGATTTTCAAAGTAAATTTGGATAATTTCGTAGCGTTGTTCAAGCGTGAGTCTATTCATGATGATTTGTCAGAGTATACTGAAACGATAAAAAAAAATATTTCATCAAAATTTAATTTTTTGTGTTACTTTTTACAATTTAAAGTTCTATCTAGCTTAAAAAAAAACCTTTTATATGTACGTATGTACAAAAATTCATACCATGCGGTTAATAATGAAAGGGCCGCAAGTGTCAGGGCTTTTTGAAGAGCCTTATACACCTTTCTTAAAGTTTCGTTTCTTGTGATATCCTGCCTTCAGAAATATGCATTCTAGAAGATTCAAATTTCTTTTAAAACACCTTACAAAATTTTTATTTTACATTCGCTACTTTCTTCTTTAAGAAGAGAAAAACGAAGTTAAGGTATAATTGTTTTTGGTTCTTTGGAAAGGGAAAAAAGTTGTTCTATTTTTATAATTTTTTTTTTTTTTTTTGGTCTAGTTAGACATCTTTCAGACTCGGCAAGTGCACAAGTCTTTTGCGCAACCCTTGGTTTTTAGATGTCGGGGTTTAATTTGGGGTAAGGGAAAAAATCACCACAGACTTTGTTGTAGTTTGCAAGTATCTTGGGCAACTAACTTGCTGAGTCTGAAAGTTTGTTTATAAATAGATACTAACTATTACGTAAACATGATGTTGCGTTGCAGTTTTGGCTGATAATATAAACAATTTTCTTTAGTTTTTTTATTTTTTGATATTTTCATTAGGCTTAGGTTCATTAAATTTAGTTTTCACTAATTTATTTTTTAGTGAAGGAAGTAATTTACAACATAAAATTGATGAATTTTATTTTTTAAATTTTATCCTTGACTGAACACGGAATTGAACTCGGGTCGAATTTACATGGTACGTATATGTACCATTCGTATGGTATGGTAGTGCACATATGCTCCAGTAGTCTGATGAGTATAATATCTCGTTTTGAAGAAAATCTGTTGCTTTTCAAAAAAAATCATCCCAACGACATTCGATCTATTTTGTTGGATGAAGCTGATAGTGCTAGAGACTATTTGTCCTACGTGGGTCTTTGGCTTCAGAGATAATGAAAACTTAGAAACTCTGAGAAACCTGTACCATAGCGATAACAAAGATATAGCACGTGACATAGTACATTAGGTATATAAGGCTGCCCAAGAAGTAGTTGTCTGTATCGAGCCAGCTAATATTAAGTTAATTTTCACATCAGTGCACTTATTTGACATTATAGCATTCCCAGCCGTTGGCACTGCTATAGCAAACTAAAAAATATGCCTAAGTTTTCTGGTAACAAGCTCGAAAGACGGGGAAACGGAGTTTGAATGCACTTCATCTGGACTGCTATGCGCAAAATGGAACTAAGTAAACTTATTAAGTCATTGTCACCACCCCAACAGTTACGACTGTCTGAAAAATATTTAAAACAGCAAAAAAAATTCAACGCGCATGTCCAAATAAAAAACAGTTATACCGCGCGATCACGAAGGTGTCGATATGGCTGATCAATTATCTAGCCTTTATGAATTATACATAAGTTTTACGTAAAACACACTTTTTTAAAAAGATAAATTAATATAATATGATTTACTATTACATATATATCTTAATATATATAGATTCGTATAGTTAATTTGTCCGAACGGTTGGTACATATTTGTGCCACATAACATCCCGAAGGGTGCAACTGTGTACCACCATCCCCTCTATTATTGTTATTCCCATTTTCTTTCACAAATAAGTTATATATTACATAAATAACACTATGTGACAGTTTTTTGACCAAATTAGTTTGAACTTTTGTCCCCTCTAACTCTGTCATTTCTTGACCAATCTTAACTAGCAATCCATGGTTATCTTAGAAATTGTATAACCTTTCACTAAAAAGAAAGAAATACATAATCTGTTTAAAACTTTTGAAAATATTTGCATTTCAGTCACATCTTTTTTTTTAAAAAAACACAAATAACGGTTACTTTGAAATATCTCAAAAACTGTTCTACTTTCGACGGGAAAATTTTGCTTACAGATTTGCTGTCAGATTGATATGGCCACGAAATTTTGTCACGTAGTGTAATCTGTTCCAATCAAAAATTTTATTTTACCATTGCTTTTTGAAAAAAAAAAAAAAAAAAATAGCAATGGCTAGCCGATAGTGAGCTAGTCTAGCAGGGCAGGGGTTTCGGGTTCGATTTCTGCCAGAGAATCTGGTCTCCTGCAGACAAGCGTAGAGCTAGCTTCGCGGGATTCGTGTAGGTAAAAAAATATGCTGTAATTGATTAACAATTTTAAATTTTATTTACATGTTTCTGTCTTATACTTCTGTTTTTCGTACTTATTTGTCAAGACTTTGTCTTGAAAACCTAAGGACATTTGTTTTTTTTTTTCATTTTTTCCTTTTCTCGTTAACCTTTCTATGTACAATTTGAAGAAGAAATTGATACAATTGTGATTTTTAATATTTTTATACAACAAATAACAAATGCAAAATTAAATTTTCTCAAATTTTCTGTTTTACCCAATAAAAAATTTTATCATTTTACGAAGCACTAATGTGTACATTAGGGTGGCCGTTATTTTTTTTATTTTGATTTCTTATATTCTCCCCCCTAAATCGGTTCAGTTTTATGTAAAAAAAAATACAAAAAAATTTCGTAGCGATAAGTTGTGTTTTAGGGGGGGCGTCCGTCCCTCAAAGTTTGCCATCAAGCCATTTATTCAAATGTAATTTGTTTGCATATGACTATCTTCTAAAAACAACATTTTACAAGAATATGATATATGGGAATATTTTAGCTCTTCTAGTCAACAACATAAGCCTCTAAGAAAGTTTTTTGCTAAAATCAATGTTTTAGAAAAGAATTAAGAAAATAAAAACAAAATACCAAACATTTTATATACGTTTTATATATAAAAGGGGGATTTAATGTCAAGTGACCCAATTTTGAAATAGATGTCTTTCGATTTAAATGAAATTTACACCAATTTTAGTACTGTTAGATAGTAGCTTAGACACAAATTTTGAACAAGATCGGTCAAAAAGTTTCTGAGTTAGAGGGGGTCAAAGTTTGACATTTTGGCCATACAGGTCTTCTTTCTCATCCATGTAACTTATTACCTATTGGTGTAAGCAAAATTTGTCCCAAGTAGCTTAGATAGCTTTTTGGTCAAACTTCTTAAAAAAATTGTTTTTGTTTTTTTAAAAAATTTTAAAAAATTTTTTTTTTTTTTAAATTTAACACTTGGCTAAAAAAATAAAAAAAAAAAGTTTTAAATTTAAAAAAAAAATTAAAAAATTTTTTAAAAAAAACAAAAAAATATTTTTAAAAAAGATTGATTAAATAGCTACCCAGCAAAAACTTTACTTATCAAGTAAGTTAGCAAATAATGTTGGAGAAAATAAACACTACTTATTTTTCGGCTGAATAACTACTTATTTTTGTTCGAGGTGTCCACAGAATTCAGTACTTACAATACACTTACTAGAAGTCAAAAAATATCTAGTTATTATTTAACTACTAGTAAGTTGAATTGTAAGTACTTACAATATACTTACCAGAAGCCAAAAAATCACTAGTTAATAGACCTAATAAGTAATTATTGAGTGCGTTACCAGTAAGTAAATATTCAGTACTGAAAACAACACAAGTAATAAGTAGTTATTGAGCTAATTATTAGTAAGCAAATATTCAGTAGTGAAAATAATAGAAGTAATAAGTAGTTGTTGTGGTCATTACTAGTAAGTACTTATTAAAGTTTTCAAAATAATGACAATTGTAATGACAACTACTTACCAAGTAACGTATGAAATAACTACCACCTATTACTAAAAATCAAAAAGTTTTTCCTGGATATCTAAGCTACTTGGGACAAATTTTGCTAACACCAATAGGTAATAAATTACATGGATGAGAAAGAACACCTGTATGGCAAACTTTGACCCCCTCTACCTCTGAAACATTTTGACCGATCTTGTTGAAAATTTCTGTGTAAACTACTATCTAATAGGACTAACCTTGGTGTAAATTTCATCCAAATCGGAAGACATCGATTTCAAAATTGTGTCACTTAACATTAAATCCCCCTTTTATATATATAAAACGTATATAAAATGTTTGGTATTTTGTTGTTATTTTCTTAATTATTTTCTAAGATATTAGTCTTAGCAAAAAACTTTCTTGGAGGCTTATGTTGTTGACTAGAAAAAATGTTGTTTTTAGAAGATAGTCATACGCAAACAAATTACATTTGAATAAATGGCTTGATAGCAAACTTTGAGGGGCGGAAGCCCTCCCTAAAACACAACTTATCGCTACGAAATTTTCTTGTATTTTTTTTACATAAAACTGAACCGATTTGGAGGGGGAGAGTATAAGAAATCAAAAAAAAAAAAGTTCTCCATACAACTCACGGCCACGCTAGTGTACATTTACAAAAATAAGCGCACAATTATGAGCCACGTAATAAGACAGGCAGAAATGCAGTAAAGTAAGAGAACGACCTTTTATAACAAAAAAAAAAAAACATTTCAAATGCCACGCCATTCTTATACCTACACTCACCGGTTTTTATAAACGTTGAATAAAGCGCTCTCTGTGTCAAAAGTGTATTGGGAACTTCCCACAGAAAATTCATACCTTCCGTAAGCGAGATGGTAAGCGAAACTCTTACGTTTCTCCCTTAAAAACCTGCTTCTTTGGAAGCTACATTTTTTATTGGGTAACCAGCAGCCCTTGAAGTTGACCGCAACATTCTTCATATTCCGTTTTAAACATTCTTTCTTCGCCTGAGTCTTTTAACATTTTTGTAACAAGTAGGGAGTATGGAACAGCCTGTTAAGAAGGTCCTTTGCAAAAAATAAATACTTGAGTATGGAATTCAGCGAGAACTGATTGTGTCTGCTAAATAAGGCCTTTTATTCGTCCTTTTTACTCAATCTTTTAACCGCTTACTCTAATTGCACACACACATGCATACATATGTTTAAAGATTTTTTTCTACCTTTTTTTGCTTCTCCTCCTGCTACTGAATAGATTTGTTTGGCCTTGTAAATTTTTATGTTATAGGTTTTTTTTGTTCTTTCTGTTGTTTATCTTAAGTTACTTAATTTATAATTTAGTTAAAATTTATGTTCATGGTATAGGTAAAAATTGGCTTATTTTTTCTTCATACATTTCCCTGATTGTAAGATTTTTTTACTTTGTTTACAAAATATTATGTTAAAAATATTTTCACGAAATCATGTGTCTTAAAATAATTTCTCGAAAAAATTGGAATGTTGAGAGCAACCCATCATAATTGAGTTTGCTATTTGAGTCAGCCCAGAAATATTATAAATATTTGATGTCACAATTACAAGAAAAAGTCCAAAAAAACTAAAATAATAGCCAGATTGTGGGCAAATAACATATTGAACGTTGAAATGGGTGACTCAAGTAAGTTTGAAACAAGTAAGAGTGTCATATTTGACTATGTGGAATCTAATACACCCTGCGCCATGGTGCGATAAGAACATAAAGTTACTTTTTTCAGATGTCTTCTACTGGTATTGAAGATATGTGTACCAAATGTTCTCCTGCAATTATCCAGAGTTAAGGACATGTAAAAGTCACGCAAAGACACCACATCTGTTTGTACCAAATTTGGAAGCTTTAACGGTTTCAATTCTCAAGATTTACATAAAATATTTTTTTTTTTTTGTATGGGAGGTGAAACTCCCACTTCCAAATACCGCACATTTGTATAAAGACGTTGTGTTTTGATAACCCAGCTATGTTGTACAGATTTGGACAATTTTTCTTTTACTGTTCTTAAGATATAAACGACTACTTATCCAAGCCAGCCCAAATTTTGTCGTACTTCGTGCATTGATAACCAAGGTGCTTGCATCTTATTTATATATAATTTCGGCTCTATGCGTTCTCTAGATATATATAAATATCTATAATGTCGTTGTTAGGGTAGCGCCACGCCGTTTTTCAGAAAATCAAGGGATTTTACGACAAATTAGAGGCTGCCGTAGTTTTTTGCACATATCTCCGTCACTTATGGACTTATCTGACTGAATTTCAACCGTAAGTCTTAGCGGTGTATATGTGATATAAATACATTACAACCTAGTCCCCATAATTTTTAGGGTCTTCCGAAAAACTATTTCAATAAACACACGTACAGACGGACATAGTTAAATCAACTTCGCTACACATTAGGAGCTATAATAATGTATCGAGCTCTAACCGCGAAAATAACGTAAACGCCAAAAATCAAATTTTACAGGAGAGAGTGCTTTTTTATTTCATTTAAGTTTTGTATGAAATTTGTCGCTTACGATAAAATTGTTGCTATAAAATTGTAACGGTACCTTATTTGGCCATGACATTTTAGGAGATGATGCAAGTGTTGTCAATAAAGTCATTTATTAAAAAAAATCGAAAACTGAAACTGAAAGGGCTCGACATACTTTATAGGTTCTAAGATTAATATTGTAGAAATTTCAGACTTACTCCTGCCTGTGGTAAAGGGTACAAACAAAAATTTACTACTGTGTGGTAATGAGGAAACGATGAACCTCTACTGCATGCACTATGATCCAGCTACAAATTAATTTTTTTTTTTTTTTTAATAATTATTTTAAATGGCATAATTAAGATATGCAAACAATATTTTTTCAGAAAAGCATGTCAGTTTTCTGAAAAAAAAAATTGCCATATATGGCTTCATATGCACTCTTGTCTGTATCACCCTAAAAATTTATTGCCATATATGGCGTTTCATGCAACAAAGATAATATAATTTTTTTTTGTTAATTTTTATATTTATATTTTATTAAAGCAATCCCAGTAAAAACTTCGCCTACAAAATAATGTGTTGAGTAATCAGAAAAACATAAGAGCACTACTTAAAATTCTACTGAAAGAAACAATGAATTTTACAAGGGATGTCCCAAAATGAATGCATTCAAAAGCAAGTCATTATTATTTTTTTTTTAATACATCTAGAAAAAAGTAGTTATAGAAGTTGTTATAGATTTAGTTATAGAAGAAAGCTACTAAATAATGAGTTAAAGAAGCTATTCATTTTGAAAAAGTAAGCAAAGTTTTTACTGGGATTTAAAGTAATTAAAAAATAGTGTAAGGAACATAAGTAAAAAAATACGAAAATAACACTTCAATGGTTGATAAGATTAAAAGTAATCAAAAGGAGAGTAAAGAAAATGAGTATTGCAAAATCTAAAACAGATTGATCTACTTATGCGTGGAATAAAGCAAAGCAATTTCTGTCTTTCCCAGCAAAAACTTAACTTACCAAGTAAGTTAGCAAATAATGTTGGAGAAAATAAACACTACTTATTTTTCGGCTGAATAACTACTTATTTTTGTTCGAGGTTTCCACAGAATTCAGTACTTACAATACACTTACTAGAAGTCAAAAAATATCTAGTTATTATTTAACTACTAGTAAGTTGAATTGTAAGTACTTACAATATACTTACCAGAAGCCAAAAAATCACTAGTTAAAAGACCTAATAAGTAATTATTAAGTGCGTTACCAGTAAGTAAATATTCAGTACTGAAAACAACACAAGTAATAAGTAGTTATTGAGCTGATTATTGTTAGCAAATATTCAGTAGTGAAAATAATAGAAGTAATAAGTAGTTGTTGTGGTCATTACTAGTAAGTACTTATTAAAGTTTTCAAAATAATGACAATTGTATTGACAACTACTTACCAGGTAACATATGAAAAAACTACCACCTATTACTAAAAATCAAAAAGTTTTTCCTGTAATGTTTATCAGTAAATGCATGAGAAGCCAAATATGGCACGACAAAGTTGGACGAAGCTATAACTCTACAAAAAAAAATATATAAGCATACTAACTTACTTGTAATTAAAAAAATATATGTTTTATTTTGTATATTTTCACTGTACGAAGTGACCACGTGTACTTATAAACAAGACTGAGGTTTTCTATGCACCTATGTAAAGAACAGAGAAAAAAACATTCGTCTCATAATCACAAAGGCCTACTTGTGATTTTCAAAAACTATTATTTTTGAAAACTGTTAATGTTTGTTGAGAATGTGCATTTGAAATTCAAAAGCCATATATGGCTGCATATGCAGTAGAGGGTTAACTATTGCAAAATATAAGGATAAAGTGGCAATATGAATTGATGGACTTCTTTGTGATACTTAAAAAAAAAATTTCACAAGAGCTTTTTACACAAAAAGTAACGTTTTACACAAAAAGTCACTTCCCAGTAAAAATTTCGCTTACTTTTTTAAAATGAAAAGCTTCTTTCACTCATTATTTAGTGCAAAAGTGATTAAAACAAATATATATATAGATTAATGAAAATAGATTTTTAACCAGTAATTGTATATTATTAAACGAAAATTGATTTTTGACAAGTAAAGTGAAATAAGTGTTTAAATTATTGTATAATTTATTGAGGTTTTTTTCTTTTATACAGGGTGTCTGCCGGGAAGGTATATTACGCCGGGATACCACATGTTAACCAAGCCCAAATCATTCAGTTGTGGCGTTAAAAAGTTTTCAATCATATCACGATATCGCTCCTCTTTACAGTTACCTTTACGCCGTTTTCATTTTCAAAGAAGTCCAAATTGCACACCAGACTGTCACTTTTAATGGATGCAAAGGTGACTGATGAATAATTTGTGGATTTGCATTGCCCAGAATCGACTATTCTGTTTATTCACATAACCATTCAAATTAAAATGTGCCTCGTGACTTATTATGATTTTTTCATGAAAATCGGGGTTGTCATGGGCGAGCTGTAACATCCTATTGGCATATGCACGGCGGCGTAAATGGTCTTGTGGAAGAAGCTCTTGTGTCAACTGAATCTTAAATGGAAACAAATGCAAATCCTTGTGCAAAATTGTGGCTCATGTTGTTCTTTGAAGACCAAGCTCCTTAGCACGCTGTCGTATTGAGGTTGATGGATTGTTTTGAACATTTTATTGAGCAGCAGCAATGTTTTCATAGGATCTTGCAATACGTTGTGGTCCATGCTTGGGCCTATCACCTACAGACCCTCTTTCTTCGAAATCATTCACTACACGATAAATAGTGTGTTTTGTTGGCACGTTGTTTCTCCCAAGAATTTCAAGTAACTTTCTCATCGTCACAGTTATCAGTAATGATTGATTTTGATAAAATGTTATAACGATTAAAAGACGTTGACTTAACGAATATTTTTCTATAATAAATTTGCCGTGTCTACTTCACGACTGCCGAATATGAGCAGTCAAGACTAATGTTTACCAAAATGGCGGCAAAACAAAGTAGTATACATATCTTCCCGGTGGACACCCTGTATACAGAATTATATAAATAATTTAAAAAGTAAAGGTTGAATAAAATAAAATTTATATGTGTATTTATTTTGCTTTAAGGTAAGTAGTTTGCTTCTAATAAGCACTTTGGTAACTAGTTTTCCTTTGAATGCTTTACAGTTAAATTAAAAAAAGTGATATTTTACCTTCTTGAAAAGTAATGTGTAACCACTTAGTTTTTGAACGTTTAATAACTACTTACTTTTCGGATGTATGTAAATATAAAAATAAGGTCTTATTCATAAAAAATATTTCAGTTTTATAAAAGGTTCATTAAACAAATTTTCATAAAAAATTCGTTGTATTTTTCAATAAGGGGGTATCTTTTCAAGTAAAATTTAGTTAAATGTGAATTTGTTCATTTTGGAACAACCCTTGTAAGATTCATTGGTTCTTTCAGTAGAATCGTAATTATTATTTTTTTTTTTTTTTGAATTTTTCTGACTAATCAACACATTATTTTCTAGGCGAAGTTTTTACTGGGTTTGAACAAAAAATTTATTTTAAATATAAAGGGTGTTTTTTTAAGCTAGATAGAACTTTAAATTGTAAAAAGTAACACAAAAAATTAAATTTTGATGAAATATTTTTTTTTATCGTTTCAGTATACTCTGACAAATCATCATGAATAGACTCACGCTTGAACAACGCTACGAAATTATCCAAATTTACTTTGAAAATCAGTCGTCGATTCGCGCAACTTATAGACGACTTCGTAATTTTTATGGCGTTCAGCGATGAGGCGCATTTTTGGCTTAACGGGTTTGTTAATAAGCAAAATTGCCGCATATGGAGCGAGACCAATCCACAAGACAGACAGACTCCATTACATCCAGAAAAATGCACCGTTTGGTGCGGTTTTCACGCTGGTGGCATCATCGGACCTTATTTCTTCAAAAATGAGGCCGGAGCTCGCGTTACGGTCAATGGAGATCGTTACCGCACCATGATCAATGATTTTTTGTTTGAAAATATGGATGACATTGATCCGGAGGAGATGTGGTTTCAACAGGATGGCGCTACGGCGAACGCAACCATCGACTTATTGAAATCAAAATTTGGCGATAAGTTGATTTCGAGAAATGGACCTGTCAATTGGCCTCCAAGGTCGTGCGATTTGACACCTCTCGATTATTTCCTGTGGGGCTACGTGAAGTCACTGGTTTACGCTGATAAACCAGCAACAATTGACGCCTTGGAGGCCAGCATTGTTCGTGTTATTCGTGACATACGGCCAGCTGTGCTCGAAAAAGTGGCCCAAAATTGGACGTCCAGAATGCGCTTCGTCAAGAACAGCCGCGGTGCCCATATGCCCGAAATCATTTTCAAATGTTACTGTCACGTATTGATCTTTCGAATAAAAAACAAATTTTGATTACAATTTAATTTTTTGTGTTATTTTTTACAATTTCAAAATCTATCAAGTTCTACACTTTTAAAAAACACAATTAACTTTAACACAAAAAGTTTACTTTTTACACAAAAATACACATAAACACAAAAAGTCGGCTTTAAGAAAAAAATCGCTGTTTACATGAAAAAATCAGTTTTTATTCAAAGACTCACTCTTTATACCAAAGCCCCTTAATGTAAAATTTAATTAAGCTTATTCTTATTGAAAAAATTACTTTCTCTTTATTTGTTAAAATATAGGGATAAGAACCTAGGTAATTCCATGTCAAATCGACCAAGAGTGGGACCCGACCCCTTTCGATTTTAATGAAATTTGGTGAGAAGGTTCCTTTTATCCTATTTTATTTTATCCAAATAATTTTTATCCAAATAATAGAAAGAAAAAATTACAATTACATTAAATACTGTTTTAACTTTAAAAAAGCTACATGTTATATTTGCTGCCTAACAAAGTGACTAGTAACAAGATAAAATTATAAAACATTTTCAAATAAATCTTAAAACGCAAATCGAGAAAAAACATAAAAATTCCATTTAAATTGAATTAAAATATTTTTTTTTTTTTT
The DNA here is from genome assembly GCA_963931875.1 of Pollenia griseotomentosa. Taxonomy (NCBI): domain Eukaryota; kingdom Metazoa; phylum Arthropoda; class Insecta; order Diptera; family Polleniidae; genus Pollenia; species Pollenia griseotomentosa. The sequence goes on along the minus strand of OZ007560.1, from coordinate 50,202,501 downwards.
TTGTTTCTCCTATGAGCTGGTTTCAGGAAAAAATCATATTAAAAATGCTGAAAGAGCAAATAATAATAACAACAATAATAATAAAATTTATTTAAGTGTTAAAGTTTTTGTACTTTTTTGTTTCCTTTCCATTAAGCGCCATGGATGGGAAAGTGTATGTTAAAGTTTTATTAGTTTTTTCGATCTTCATACAATAATAAATATAAATAACTGTAGCTGTGTTTTTGTATTTATAAACTTAGACATTGCAAATACGGTAGATTTAATTCAAAACCTTTAAACCAAAAAAAAAAAAAGAGCCACAATAAATAAAATTTTGAAAGAAAAACTTTTGTATACCATATGCGGTATTCATACTTAAAAACTAATTAGCAAATTGAAAAGTTTCAACATAAAACTATACACTGGTAAAACAATAAAAGTGACAAAAACTTAACACACGTTTTGACAAAACTACAATGAAAATAAATTTTCGTATCTTAATCTATTTTATTTAACCTTTTAAAAAAAATTCCATTAAATCTGAGAACATAAAATTGGGGTAAGCTGTAGTTAAATGTACAAAAAATCTCTATTAAAACTACACAACTTTCTCACCAAATTTTGTGTGCACCCCACTTCCACTTTCTACTTCCACTTCCTTTGTACTTAAGACTTTTTAAGATTTCATGTATTTTCTGCAACTATTTTCCATTGTTTTCGAGGTTTAATTAAACAACAATTATAAATGTTGTTTTTATGCGGAATTTATTTATGAAACTAATTACCTTAAAAGCTTTGTTCATACTGCTGCTTCAACTATACTGCAAAATATTTCACAAAGAAAAAAAGAAAACTTTAGCTTTTCCCAGTTACAGTTTATACAAAATAACATTTCGATTGTTACACATAAATATTTTAAATATAAATTTGCTTGTTTCGTTTTTTGCTGCTTTGTGTTTTTGAAAACTTCCAGTTAACTTTTTGCTGTTGTTATTGTTATTGTTTTAGTTTTCGTTTTTTTGTTTCATTTAATACAAATATGCAAATTACCAGAAACTCAAGGAAAAAACAAAAGAATTCAACTGATATGAATTATTAAAAACTGCAGGAATTTTTTTGTATTTTATATTAAGAATATGATTTAGTTTAAATAATACTGTTACAACCATTATTTTAAATATGTTTTGCTACCATTAGATATTATTGCTGCTTTCTTCATAATGAAAAAATTTAAATGAATTTTCAAATTACTTAAAAAAAAGTATGTTGTTTTCAGAGTACTCATAACTGATTTTTAAAGATTTAGTGCTAAATTAGAAAGCTGCGCGAAATAAGGTCACGCAAAAAACTCATCTTATTAGACAAAAACAGGACTTAAAAACTGCAGTCGAAACCAAAAACTGTCGAACAAAAAACAAAAATTTATGTACAACTTTTCGCTTTTTGAGTTGGTTTGATAGCAAAAGCTTACATTTAATGAATTAGAAGTAAAAGCAACAGTTTTTTTTTTTTGGCCAATGACAAATGAAGAAGTTGAAGAAATCTCATTTTTTCTGCTTTGGCTGAAGTTTTTTAAACGCTGCACAAAAACTTATTTTCTAATAAAGTCACTTTTAACTTAAGTTAACACTTTAAGTTTAGATTTACTAAAACAGTGACCTTCTTAACAGACAGTCACATTAGAAGCAACATTCGTTTGCAAACAGGCAAAATGTATCGTTTTATACAACAGCCTGGCCAAGGATGACGATAGACAACTTAAGCGAGCGATAACAATTCACTCATTATTGTTCTCTTAGGCCGAGGCCACGCAATTAGCGGCAAAGCGGCAGTGCGTTGAGCAGCAGAGCGGCGAGCTTAAGAGGCAAGTGGCTTATTACTAAACGGCACTTCTGAGCGGTTAGTTGTTTAAATGCCATTCTCAAGAGAGGTATGTTTAGTGTTATTACGCGAAAATCGTATTTATAAGACTTAAATGCGTTCAAATAAACAGATTTGGTGCACATCCCATAAATCAAGCAAAGCGACATTACGGTGAATTTAAAAATTTATATACAAATCTATTCAAATTTTCAGACAGTTTTTGCCAATAATGCCGTATGTCTGTGAAATCCTTTGATTTGCTGTTGCAAAAAGTTAATTTAATCTGTCTTGCCATAATAGCAGTCGGTTTTGTACAGAAGAAATAATAAGCTTCACATTCACTTTTGCCATGTTTATTTTTTGCCACTCAGGAAACAACTAAAAATTAGAACAAGTTTTATTCCTGAGCGGCGCCGCTTATCCGCTCAGAAATGTCGCTCATTGCGTCGCAACTTTAGTAGTGTTTCATGTTTTAATTTGTGGCGGCACGCCGCTCATTGCCTGTCCTTGGCCTTAAGTGGTCCACTAGCTATCGACTTGTAGGTCGACAGATTTTACGTTTCTAATGTAATCCTTGTTGGGTCTGCTTTCAGACGCATCTATTTTCTCTTAAATCAAGTCTAAGTTTAGGGCAACAGAGGAAAGAAGAAAGCAGAGGGGTACATACCTACTCGTAGCGAAAAGTTACTGCAATTATGTTTTGTTATATGATTTTCGTATATGATTGAACACAGACTGACTTGTTTCAAAAAAATAAATCTGTATTAAATCAGGCTTATTGTCAAATTGTCTGTATTGCCACATCAACAGTTTCACAAATAAAACGCTAGTTTTTAAATAAAAATCAGCAAAACATATAAATTAAGCCATAAAAATCATGGTGGAATAAGCAGGTGGCATCGTTACGGCAACAAATACAACATTACAACAAAAATGGAAATTACATCACCGTTTACGTCAAAAAATACTTTAAACAAAAATCAAAGCGTGCCGCTGAACGTGATGAAATAAATACATTTTTAGCCAATTTTTATTTAATTATGGTCAATATCTTATTTATTTAAATTTAATATTATCAAAAACTTTAGAAAATACAATAATCACAGCACAAAACGTGAACTTTTTGTAAACATAAACAAAACTTTGACATAAACCTAGACAAACAATGCAAGAGCAAAAAATCGTCATCTGGCGTAGTGCTGCCACCTGTTTATTCCACCATGATAAAAATAGTACTACAAAGCTGAATACAACACAAAGGATTCAACACCAACAAACAAAGAAGTAAACCAAATATATAGAATAGAATTTTGTAAAAAATATTTTATAAAACTATAGGCTTAATTTTATTAGTGGTGTTATTATATTAAAAATGTATGTATAGTATTTGTCTGTAAAGAAACTTTTCCTTTAATATTCTAACAAAATGCCTCTGTCGACAACCACAACACAAGTGACTGATTTTGACATATTTGGTCGCAAATTTGTCTGAAAACTGTTACGTTATCGTTCTCCTGCATGACGACCGACTTGTCGTGATGAAAAAAGCTAGTGCGGCGCAAATCAGCCATTTGAACGATAGCAGTCGACATCGTTGGCCAGGTTGTTAATGTGAATTACTGCAAAAAATGTGATGCTCTGTATGAAATGTGACGTTCTACGTAAAATTTTACTTAATACCCAAAATAAGACTTTTTAAGCAAAATATGGCATATTGCATTGAATATGGCCTTTTACATGCAACTTGATAAGTTCACAAAATGTTCTTAAGTGTTAAAGTCCCTTTTTAGACTAAAAAGACTGTTATGAACAGCCTGTTGTAATATCATATGATAAAATAGTGTAAACAACAAAATTAATTGACAAAAAAGAAATGGCATGAATGAATTTATAACACAGCAACATAAAATAGAGCTTTTTTAAATTTTCTTAAATCAACTTTACATATAAAAGGACTAAACAAAATCACGAGAATTTCAATGTACCCAGCAAAAACTTTACTTACCTGGTAAGCTAGCAAGTAATGTTGGAGAAAAATAAACACTACTTATTTTTCAGCTGAATAACTACTTATTTTTGTTCGAGGTGTCCACAGAATTCAGTACTTACAATACACTTACTAGAAGTCAAAAAATATCTAGTTATTTTTTAACTACGGGTAAGTTGAATAGTTAGTACTTACAATATACTTACTAGAAGCCAACAAATCACTAGTTAATAGTCCTAATAAGTAGTTATTATGTACGATACCAGTAAATATTCAGTACTGAAAACATCACAACTAATAAGTTGTTATTGAGCTGATTATAAGTAAGAAAATATTCAGTTATGAAAAAAATAGAAGTATTTAGTAGTTACTGAGGTCATTACTAGTAAGCACTTATTGAAGTTTTCAGCATAATGCCAATTGTAATGACAACTTCTTAGCAGGTAACGTATGAAATAACTACCAACTATTACTTAAAACCAAAAAGTTTTTCCTGGGTACTTGCAAAAACAGTAATATATCTTGAAACATACAATAAAGTGTCCGTATTCAACTATATGAGATTTTTGTGTAGATTAAAAATCCATAAAACATTTTAAGGTTTGGAGGGCCATTAGTGAAATAATAAGCGAAGAATAAAAAAACTTGTGTAAGTTACGCATATAATAATTGTCACCATATCTGTGAAACTAGAGCTGCTAGAAAAAAACCGCCAATTTACTACGTAAACAATGTAGTGTTTTTAGCAACAGGCAAACAAATAAGAACCTATTTTATTAACAGTTTGTAAATATTGTAATAAAAGCGTTATTAACAGCAAGAAAAACCCAAAATAAATATGTATGTATATGTATAAAATTAAATTTCAGTTTTTTTCCTTTTTGGCAGAACAGCCACTATATATGCTTTAATCTAAAGACGAAACATAGTTAAACTTCGTATTTGATTTTTTGTTTCCTCGTTTTTTGTCTTTTTTGAAGAGCTTAATCTTTTTCAAGAATACTTATTTTTAATAACTTTTAGTAAACTTGGTACCAAATAAAAGGGAAGGCTCTGCAAAATTTAAAAAAAAATATTTTCTTCAGTTCCCCTGAACTAAAATATAAAAATATTTTCTTTTAAAAATATATCCTTCCTTATCCTTAAAAGTTTTCATTAGACATTATTTTAAAATTCAAAATTATATTGTTTTATTTCTCTTAGTTAAGAAGGTGTGTTTTTTTACAAATTAATTTCTATTTAAAGATTTCATTAAATAGATATTCGCTTTTAATATTCACATTAATTTTAGCGAATGTGGGTGCGAATGCAAAAACCAAAAACAGAAGAATAGTTCGCAAATGCGAACGTAAACTTTCGTCGCCTCCAAATTATGTATTAGGTTGCGAATAATATTTGAGTGTATTATTTTTGGCAATTGTTGCAGATTGCCAGGCTGTAAGGACTCATAGTATAGGGTTCTGTTAAAAAATACTACATTTGTACTTTGGTGCTATTGTATATGAATAATTTTAATTTTTAAATGGAAATAAGACGAATATTTACGAATTGTTAGACAATATATTGAAAATGAAATAATATTTTGAAAATTCCCTACATTTGCCTTAAAATAAAACATCTGTCCTTTTCCCCCTACGCTTGAAATTTTCCGAAAAAATCCCTACTGTTGGCATCACTGAGTTACAGAGAAAATGACGGTCCCTATGAAATCGCTTAAAATTGCCATTTGTACAAATGGGCAAACTGGTGAGACTTGTGTTATGAAGCCGCTTTTCATTTTGTGTAATTTTGTACAAATAATGTAAGCTTGAAAGAAATACAAAAATAAAGTAAATAAACCTAAAACCCAAAAAGGCTAAAATGTGCGTCTTAAAAGTCAAATTTTTTTTTAAATGTCTAAAGAAAGCGAACAGACTAAATTGATTAGATATATCGAAGAAGTTGTTGTCTGTAATATGTAAAAACTTCCACTTGCTTTTGAAAAAAAATACGACGCTAAGTATAAAAACATCTGTTTTTTTAAATGCAATATTGAACAGCGCAAGTTTGTTAACGAAAATTGTTAAACCACTTTACGAAGTTGGCGTAACTGGATTTATATCTGTAACGCCCAATTCTCATATTCCTATACTCTCGACTATATGGCAAAAATTCCGCTACAGCGATGTCGACACACGTATAGTGTACGTGTAAATTACGCGTATGTGTTCAAATTTCGTGTTAATGCCGATGACGAACATCCGGCTAATGGTTTGTTTACATTTCAACAAGGAGAGTCATTTAAGTTATTGTTAAAGTAAGATCTTCTTTTAATAGTTTACCTTCGTGTTTTCTATCAATTACAACTAATTATACACTGAAAGGATTTTTTTTTTAGAATACCAATGAATTTTGACATTAATCCCATGAAAAATTGCATAAAAAAGGAACCTATGCAGCGCTTCGTTGGATCAATGAAACCTGTTTCATTAAAATGTATTTAATGAAACATAACATTAGACCTATGAATGTTATTCATTGGATGAATACTTTCAGAAAAGTAAAAAAAATTTTTTTTATTTTATTATTTAATTTTTTTTTTTTTTTATCAAAGTTGTTCTTATTTAACTTTTTTTTTTTTAACCAGAGTCGCTGGCGGGAATCGATCACGCAACCTCGGCGCTGATAGACTTTTTTTTATTTTTTTTAAATTTTTTTTGCATTTTTTTTTTTTTGTATAATCAAAGTTGTTCTTATTCAACTTTTTTTTTTAACCAGAGTCGCTGGCGGGAATCGATCCCGCAACCTCGGCGCTGATAGACTAGCTCACTACCAGCTAGCCTACTGGGGCAGTGTAGTTTTTGAATAAAAAAAACTATGTTTTTTGCCACTACTCAATTAAGAGCGTAAATATGAGATTAAATTGCCCATAAACCCAAAAACAAAAAGACCACATAAAATTTATGGATTGAAAGTTTTTGTTTCATTACTATAACGACATTTCCATTGTCATAATGAAAATTTAAATTTACTATAGAGGTTTTTGAATGTTAAAAATAATTTTTTTTTTTTTCAATTATTGAAATATGTTGCATTTATAAAAAAATATTTGATTTCATAAATTTAATGGCATATTACATTAGATTTATGAAATAATTAAATCTTACATTTTTAATTAACAATTAAACATATTTTTAAGGAAACTATAATTTTGTATTAATTTATGAATATAGTTATGTTTGTATATCGTTTGTTATGTTCCCAAGTAAAATTTTTTGTTTAACTTGGACAAACTTTAGTTTTCATATATCCAATGAAAATTTTTAACGTAATTACGAAATCCAATGAATCGATTTTAACGAAAATACTTCATTATAACTACGAAATTCCATTTCGACAATGAAAATTTTCATTTAACCAGTGAAATTTTTGTTATGAAAACGATTCATTAAATATATGAAGCATTTTTCTTTCAGTGAAGCAAATACAACAAATATGACACAATACAACACTGTCTTAATTGCCTAAATATTAGTTTTTACGCAGAAAGTTAAAATTTTTGCACAAAATAAGACTTCTCTATAAACAAAAAATTCAACTTTTATACATAAAGTCAGTTTTTACATAAAAAGTCTAGATTTCTTCACCAACAGAATTAATTTTTACATAAAAAGACACTTAATCACTTTCTGAGTCGGTCTAACGATGCCAGCTGGCTTGAAGACCATGTAAAACTTATTCGAAAAACTACATGTCCCAATTTTGAAGATAATTTAATGAAAGTTGGTACATACGTGTTGCTTGTCATGAGGATAAAATGGTGAGAACCGGTCCAAAATTGCCAATAGCCCCTATTCAAACTTCCTTTCGGAATAAAGACTTTGTGCCATATTTGGCAATAGCTAAAAAACACATACCACTCTTATTAATAGTTTTAAATGTTTTAACATCATTATTAATGCCAGCTTACTTTATATGAATCTTTACTTCATACATTTTGTCTTGGGGGTCCATGATATGGTATGATCTAAATATGCTACACTTCTGAAACGTTTCCTTTGTATATATTCTATTATACGGGGTATCACCTCTGGTTTTATTTGCTGTTTTGCCACAAATTTCGTTTGAGAACAAAAGTTTTTTTGCTTTGTACAACTTTTTATACAACACATCCGGCTTATAAGATTAAGTCCCACGATTTATTGTTTTTGCAAAAGTTAAGCAGCTTAAAAAACCTTTTCCTCTTCTTGAAAAAGCCAAGCTTTTTTAAAATGGACATTAAGAACATGGTAATAATTTCTTAATTTAAAAAAGTAATAAAAAATTACGGTAATGAGCATGTGCTCTCCAAAAATTAGTTATGGAATTTCCAGGAAAATACAAGGTTACGGTATGCAAATATTTTATTTTATCTATTAATAGTTGTTTAATATTTTCCATGAAACAAATGATATTCGCCTTGATTATGTATAGTCTTTTTTCAATCCTGTAAAAATGATTATAATATGGCAAAATAAACATTATTATTTTTATTGAAAACACATTGAGGCATAAGCAAACACTTATTGCGGTATGGTTACAGTATTAAGTAAAATTGAAACCACTTTTTGAAAAGGAATTATTTAACATAAAATCTTATTAATTAAATAATTTTAGAAAAATGCTAACCACACGATATAAATTTTTCTTTTTAGACTTGTTGTTCTTATACTTTTGCCTTCCACTGTACCTAACCAACAAGGCAACACCTATCCCATTACACCGAAAAAAAATTTATTGGCTTCGTAATATATTTCTTGGTTTTTATAAAGCTAGAAACACAACTGGGACGAACGACGAAGTATTTGCAAAGCACATTCTTTGTCAATGGTGGTCGTGCGCAACGAACTCTGCAAAAGGTTAATTTCTATTTCTTACGCAGACGAACGTCGAATAAATTGTTACAGGCTGACAGCTTTTTATTAGAATATCTTAAGTGTAAATAATGTTAATTTTTCTTTAAAAATTGCTTTTTTTTTATTTGTACATATTTATACCATTTCAATTTAATTACCACTCTTTTAATTACACTGATTGACAGATTTGTCACATGAATTTTTTGGTCTTTTTTTCCTTAATTTTAACTTCCTAAGGTGGAAAACAGAGGTAGAAAAAATTTTACACCCATAGTTTTTTTTTTACAGAATTTTTATATTTAATAAAAAAAATACTTTTACTTTACATACAAATACTGGATAATATGTTTTTTAAAACTAAAAGTTATAATTTTCTGGAGTATTTGACCTGAGGCTGGTCTCTTGCAAGTGTCCAACAATAATCCGCCAACATTCGAGGACTCCATTTGCCCTGGTATCGTTTTTCCATGCTTGAAATATCCTGATGGAACCTTACGCCGTGCCGTGTTCGTCGCTAACGGTTTCCAGGTTCTCGGGAAAGAAATCGTGGTGGGAGTGTAGAAAGTGTATTTTGAGTGACATATTACAACCCAATGCTTGATACGTCGAAAGTAGTTCTCCTATCAGATCTTTGTAGTTACTTGCTTTGTGGTTGCCCAATAAATTTTGTGCGACATTAACTTTTTTCGAATAAGTCATCCTTTAACAATTCCTTGATCTGAGGTCCGACTAAAATTCCTTGCTTCATTTTTGCGCCACTTACTTTAGTAAAGTTTTCTCTCAAGCACCTAAAACTTGAGCCGTTGCGATCCATGGCTTTGACAAAATTTTTTATCAAACCTTGTTTAATAGGTAGTGGTGGTAAAAGTACTCCTGGTGGGCACGACAAGAGGGGGTTTAAAACATGTAAGACTTTTTTAAATGAAAACTTGATGAAATTAAACCATACGTACAGTAGTATTAACGGAAAATAAGGTAAAGTCATAAGTCGGTGTCACAACAAATCTGTGCGTCACAGAAACAAATTCGTTCGTGTTTTGCAATGAGGTTATATAGTAAAGAAATAATTAGCATACAGAATCCGTGTGGAAAAAACCTTGTTGATCAGTGTTATATATACATATATATATATACATATATATATACATATAATGTTGTTTTAAGCAATTTGTTGTTAAAATTTTTTTTATAAGTAGTTTTTTTTAATATGATTTGATAAATTTAAACAATCAAATAATAAAAATGATTTTAGCAAAAATTTGGTGAAGATAAATGAATAGCAGTGAAATAGTTAAAGAAACATTTAAGAAAAACTAATGATTATGTATATAATCTGGCGTTCAAGGTATTTATGTATTTTGTATATGCACTTATTGTGTCTTATTTTACGCAACGAATTTTTGCTGTCGAATTCTTCGTGCTATGCGAAGTTCACCGTTCGTCCCAGTTTTGTTTATACCATACATAACGAAAATTATACGTAGCTTTTACAAAATCATATTTAAATTTAGTTTTTCATATAATTTTATTTTTGTTTGACATGAAAAACTAATTTTTTTGGTGAAATAGGCTCTTATGGCCGATTTCATTAATTTGACAGCAGACTAGACAAACAATACAAGAGCAAAAAATCTAAATTAGAAATGCTTATTTCATGTTTATTTCATTACACAAAAAAAAATCTCGCAAATTTTTTTTCAACTAAACTAAAATTTAATCAAGTGAATTAAACGCTTATTAATTTAGACAACACTTCTGCAGAAAAGATTGTTTATAACAAGAAATTGTTAGTTGATTCTACGAACTTGTTTAATATTACAAATTTAATTAATTTTTCAATTAATTAATATCACAATTTTTTTAATTGAAATCAATTTTTATTTTTTTCTGTGTATGGCAAACGCAAAGTTGCTTTCGTGTGGAATATTTTCAGTGTATTCTGTGCATATTATACTTATATGCAAACTTTAAAAACAAAATAAAGCCATAACTAATAAAAATAATAACAGCAAAAACAATAACTTTAATATGGGATTCTTTAATTTCAACGGGACAAAAAACTGTATGCACTTGTATTTATTTAAAAATAATTGTTCTTTTTTTGTTATTATGATGATGATTGTTTTTTATTTCCCTACTATTACTATCATTATAAAAATTGTTTGCTTGTGTAGTGGTATTTGTTTTTAACAACAAATGACAAAGTTTTATTATTTTTTGTTTTTATTTTTCTGTGTTCGATTTTACAGCAATTTTTTATTTGAATTTATTTTTTTTTCTCCTTTTACTGTTGTGTAGTTTAAATGGTTTACAATTGTGTATTTTTTCTTTTCACAAAAAAAAAAAAAAAAAAAGTTTAAAGTACACAATAAAATTATGTGTAATTTAAACTTTTGCTCCCGTAATAAAACACTTGACATTCTATTGAAATTCTAATAACCTTTAATAACAATCGTAAATAGTTTAAAAACCCTAATGCCGGTTAACTGATACAAATTGCTGGTTGTTTAGAAAATTAGTTTTTAATTTAATTTGTGGGAATAAAAGAGAAATTAAATTTAATGATTACAATTATTTAAAGTGATTTTTTTCCATAAATATTTATTATTAAAATTATTAATGATTACACTATGAAACATTTTTGACGGCATTGGTATGGAATTTCTCGAAGTATTTATCGAAACTAATAAAACCCCATTAGGGTTTCACCAGTTTTAGATTTTTAAGCTAAAACATGCCAGTATTCTCACTCCTATATCTCGGAAAATAATTGGAATTGAGTTTTCCTGTCGTGGGCATAATTGTAGCTATAGACTAGGAGAAAAAAAAGTGTTAAACAAACTACCACAAAAATCTGCACCTAGTACCTTAAATTTTTTTTTTTTTTTTTGTTAAACCAGTTTTGGCCCGTAACTGCCAAGCTGTAGGAAATTCAGTACAGTGATCTTTACAAAAATCTTTCTTATAATATAGTTCATAATTCTTTAAAACATTATAATGCTAGAAAATGCTGTTTTTTACATCCAACGTTCGAAATATGTATAAAAAGTGTAGCAAAAGGCAAAAGAAACAGATAAAATTTTAGCTTTTATAGAATTGCAATTTGTTTTAACTAAGCGAACTTCCAAATGGTCTACTCAGTTAAGGAAGCTGCTTGAGAAATAGAAATTTAATAGAAATAGTGTAGAAAGGTTTATTTTTAGGCAGTTCTCTTTTTAAAATGTCCTTAGTTTCCAAATTTCACTGTGCAAGAGATAAAATGCAAACCGCTTTTTCCAGCAACTCTTTAAAGAAGCATGACCAATAACTAAGCAATTATTGATAGAATTTCAATGCCCTAGAATAGATCCAAAACAAACACTTAAAGCTTATAGCCAACCTGCTCAAATGCCTGCATTCGAGCAGATCAGTAAATATTCCTCTTCTGGAGTCAGTAATAAGAAATATACAAGGCCGTTGATCTCCTGAAGTACTTTCTTTATTTAAACAAGATGATTTTGTTCCGAAAGTTAATTAAATTAAATCGCATCTATATTTATAAAATATAAATGATTGTCTGTTTGTTTGTTAGCCTTAAACCGAAAATAAAACAGATTTTTAATTTTTTTCTATGGGGCAGGGGAAGGGTAGTCTCCAATATTAAGTATTTCAAATCTTAAGAGTCGCTGCATCCATATCCTTGAACTTGTGGAAGTAGGATCTTCTGAGCCCCGGAACTGAAATAAGATAGTAGCAGAGGAAGTGTGACCCAAAATAGGACGCCAATTTTAAATATCGCATGTCTCAAGAACTGTTATAGTGAGAATATTCAAACTTGGCAGGAGTAACTCTTATGGGAAAGTTCACCTTTGGACATAAGAATTAAGAGGGTTGTCGAAGAAGGAGCAATACCCCCTATAGGATGCAAATATTAAATATCGCGGAACTGAGGAACTATTATAGCAAGAGTCTTCAAACGTGGTTAAAGCCACTATTTATGTAAACTATAAATGTCAAAATACAAATGAGCGGGGTAGACTTGGCAGGAGCAGTACACCCCATAGAACGAAAGTATTAAATACCGAATATCTGAAGACAAAAGTCTTCAAGCTTTGTAGGACCCACTCTTATTGTAAATTATATTTTTCGATATAAAAATAGGGGGTAGGTCCAGGGGGAGCAATACAAAATATATAAATGAAAAAGCGTATGTTTGTTTGTTCCCTATAGACTCCTAAGCTACTGAACCGATTTTCACCGAATTTTTCACAGTAATTTTCTGATTACCTGGCGCAAAACATAGGCTATTTATATTTTTCAGTTGGAAGTAGGCGTGGTACCTCCCAAGCAATGACAATAAAGATTTCTACATACATATTTGGAGTACTGTAACAGTAAAAGTATTCTCATTTTGAACAAAGAGCTAAGATAATAATACATAACATCTTTTAAAAAGTAGGTTCAATGGGAAAAGTAGGCATGGCACCTCACATACGAATAAACTTGAAATTTCTGTATATCTGTAGAACGGTTATTCTAAAAGCATTAAAGATGCTTTGTTATCAATACACGAGAACTCTCTTGAAAACATTTTTCTAATTTTATTTCGATGGGGTAGCAAAGCGCACCGGGTTAAGCTAACATAACTATAAACTTTAAACTAGCAACAGTCCCATGCAGTCAAGATACTTTCCTAAGGAGGCATTTAACTCAGCTAAGGGGATCAATAGCAAAATACCATTTAATTGTACTGGCACTTCTTCACGTACACGAGTGGACGAAATCGTAGCTCGTTTCGCGAGAAGACAGAAAATTTAATAATTGGTTTTGTTATTTGATTTTAAAGCATATTATTGTAATCAAATTGGATTTGGAGGCTGTCTCGACCGAATTTTAAACTCAGGGCCGGCCCGCATCCGCCCTTATCTACAGCTGCTGCTGTTTGATTTAAGCTAAATGTTTTACAAAGTGTTGGTTTTCCAAAACTATGCTATTATTACCGTAAATTTATTTTGAGCTTTTTCAATTAAAGCATGAGAAAGTTTTCTTCACTATCTACATATGTAAAATATATTGTTTTTTTTAGAATTTTTTATTAATATTATCATATTTAAGATAGAAATATTTAAATGTTAGAAGTATGTTATTTTTTTAAGAGACTTAAAAATTCAAATACAATTATGTTTTCGAGTACCTTTGAATAAATTTCCATACAAAGTGTAAATAAATTTATAAATTTAAGTGAAAAATATGGATTTATAGAAGTCTTTGCTTGAAAAATTCCACAATCATTAAAGTTATCTTACATTTTTTACTATCACCTTTATTACTAAGAAATTGAGTTTTGCAAAAATCTTTATCAATAAAAAAACTAAATTTATTGTTGTTTCTAAAGCAATGTAACAATTCTTTACATAAATTAAAAGAATACTTACAAAATGTTGTAATTAAATTCATTTCAATAATTTCTTAATAAAACTGATTTATAATATTTCTTAGTTTTTTTGAAAAGGAAAGATTTTGTAGCCTTAAACTATGCTATAGATTTGCCATTTCTTACTTTTTCCTAAAATTAATTTAGTTTTGAATTTTTTTAAGGTATTTCTCAACAATTTTTAATATTGAATTATACATTTAAAAGATGGTTGTAAAACTTATTACCTTCTTCAAGTTGTTTAAAGTTTTACTTGCAAAGAATTTTTTACGAAAAGTACTTCAGAAATTTTTGCTTATATTAAATTGTTTGCAAATATTTTCTTTCGAAAAAGTAAAGCTTTCGTATACAAGTCCATATGGCAGTAAATCTGTATTTTTTCTATTTATAGTTAAAAATGTTTTCTTTTGTTTTAAAGAAATGTATTTGAATGAAACTGTTTTTTCTATGTCAACATCAACGAGGAACATTCGGAAATTGGTGATATAAAGGCTGGCGTACCACAAGGAAGCGTATTGGGTCCAACTCTTTACACTTTATTTACATCAGATATGCCTACAAATAACGACGTAGTTATTGCGACTTACGCTGATGATACTGCTATACTAGCAGTCAACGAATCTGCAACAATAGCATGTAACCTTATCCTTGACTCAGTTAATAACTGGTTAAAAAGATGTAACATTAAAGTCAATGCAGACAAATGTAACATTCACTCTCAAAAAGGGTGATTGTGCTTCTGTCAACTTAAACAATGTAGAAATACCTAAGTCAAATGAAGCAAAATATTTAGGTCTTATAATTGATCGGCGCTTCACTTGGAAAACACATTTAAAAATAAAGAGAAAACAACTAAAAACTAAAACAAGTAGGATGTGCTGGCTTCTTGGTCCAAGATCTGAATTAAGTATTAATAATACATTATTATTGTATAAAACAGTACTTAAACCTATATGGACCTATGGTATTCAACTATGGGGAACCTCTTCTTACTCCAACATTGATATCATTTAAAAATATCAGTCCAAAACTCTACGGCTTATAATAGGCGCTCCTTGGTACGTTAGAAACACTACAATTCACAATGATCTCAAAGTTCCATATGTAAAAGATAAAATCAAAAAGTACAGCACAAATTACCTGAAAAGGCTTAATGAACACCAAAACATTCTTGCGATAACACTTTTAGATGACGATGATGAAGTGAGACGGTTAAAAAGGCTGCACATATTAGATCTTCCTTATATTTCTTAAGTCTTATTAAATTGTTTTTTGTTTTCATATCATATTATATTTTTTGCTTTATTGTATAATAGTAAAATAATTAAAATTACAAAATTTTGACTTGTTAAATTCAATGGAATTTAACGCTGCTGTTATTATATTGTTAGTATGTAGTTAGTAGACTTGCTTATTATTTTCTTGGTTAATAGATTGCAAATAAAATAGATTATAAAAAAAAAAAAAAAAAAAATGAAACTGTTTTTTTTTTAATTAAAAAGTATTGGGTAATTTTTGTCCTCAAGTGCATAAAAGGGTTAATTTCGATTTTTTCTTTTGAAATATTAAATACCAATTACAGAAATAAGTTAAGTCAATTAGTCAATTAGTTAAGTTTACCACGACATTTCTGTATAAATTTCTTGAAATAATCCAAATTTCCAAAAAGTTTAACTTTGACCTTGTCATTTGACTTTTGGCGTGGTTCGATTTCGACCTTGTCTGATGTCTTTCTGTGTCATAGAACCCGGAATAGCATTAATTGGAATTTTATAAAAAAAGATGAAATTAATCACATTGATCAATTTTGTACAAAATAAAGCATTTTCCTCAAAATCCGTAGAAATAAAACCCTTGCCCTACCCAAGTTTACCGGAGTAATTGTCAATTTTTTTTTAATTTTTATTCTCTAAGGCATTTTTGAAACAAGTCCCTGTTGTACAAATCTAAATTTTTTCGATTTTGTCAAAGAAAATGTTTTAAAATTTAAAATTTGAGATTTGAAAAACACCCCAAGCATGTTGATCGTTTTTGACATCACCTGAGGACAGGTGAACGCCTTCCAAAAACAAAACCTTTTTTCATATCTCACAAGTTTCGCTCTTATGTTAAAAAAATTATTTAACAAAAATTTATTTCAAAATTGGCACACTAGTGGTCTGGGCATAATATATTAGCCGATTTTTGGCTTTTGTACATTTATTTAAAACATAATTTTATCTACATTTCGATTAATTTATTATCTTTTTTTGGGTATATTCGTAGGAGGTAAGACCCAGCATTTAAACTTATTTTCCCCCATATAATGAACTACTCTAGTGTATCTTTATATACACAAATATGTTTTATATTTGGAGACGAAAATTCGAGATCAAACATTCGTGGTTCGTAATTTTGGCGATTTCTTTTGATGTTTTTTACTCAAATGACCGTGTTAGAGCTTGATGTTTTTTACTTAAATGACCGTGAAAGAGCCTAACCATAATCTGCTTAAGTTGGATTAAGCAAATGTGTGAATACATGTAACTCATATGAAGCAAACCATAGTGAATTTAAATAAACTTTTTGTTAAGTTTTATGAAAATGTCATATGCTTAAGCAAAGTGCGAAACTGATCGCACATTCCGTACAGATTCAAATGTTTTGTTATTGTTTTTTTAAATAAATTTAAAAGACTTTTTGGTAATTTTTGACAGTAGTTTTAGCATGGCTATGCATATTATGGTTGGGCCTGAAATTTAGGTCCCCCTAAACGTAGAGTTTGAAATTTGGTATTCATTTCAAAAATATGCAACTAAGAAGTGATTCGATTTTCGATTGGTATACGGGAAGAAGAGTGTGGAATCAATTTTTTAAAAGATTGAAGTCTTAAGCACGAACGCATTACTCTCTTTAAAAATATGTTTAAAAAAAGGTGAAATATATGATTGCTACTAATAATGCGGTGCAGTTAGTTTCTTACATTACTATAAGAATGCTAACTTTAATTTAAATTTAAGAAGCAAATATGTGATTTTTAACTTTTTTTTTAACAAAAACCATAACCCATTTTTGGTACACATGACATAAAAAAAAAAAATCTGGCACAAACTTATACTTCTTTACTTACAACCACTCACATACTACACATTTTCCAATTGCAATCAGAAGGCGTCAATTATAATTCTGAAAGCGTCTTCAGATTATTCAATTTTTAATCAGAAAGCGTCAATTGTAATTCAGTACCCATGTTCTGTAACTTTAGTGAGAACTTTTCGCATCGAAAAACGTGAAACAAAATATTCCATCGTTTCGCGAAAAGTGAAAAAAAAGTGTATCTGTAACTCATGTTGAAAACTATCAAAAGAGATTACGTCGTTACGTTTTAAATGTCATAACATTGCACTCGAAGCCGATGTGACATTGCAGACTTTGAGAACGCCAGTCGCAAACATCGTTGACGGCGACCAAAATGTACTTAAATTAAAAAATTTTAAACGACGCCGGCGAAAATACAATCGTCGTCTTTGCCAAATAATGTAAAGTGCGACCTCAATGTTTGTTGTTTGCAAACAAACTTTGAACACAATTTCTTATTATTCTTTGCATTTTTAATATGTTTTTAGTGTTGAAATTTTATCTCGCCCTATTTTTATTCGTGATTTATTTAACAGTTCAAAGCGGGAACTTTTTACAGACATTTTACAGACACACTTTTTCTGTAAATTGGTGAGTAATTTCTTTACGTGACAGCTATTACAGACGCAGTTAAGTGGGAAAAACAGTTGTTTGTTTCAATGTATGGCATTTTTGTTTTATATCTCACATTTCAAACGAAAAGTTTCTCGACGCGACAGAACATGGGCACATATTAGTCAATTGTAATTCAGAATGTGTGTTAATTGTAAATCAGAGAAATGTCAGTTGTAATTCAGGAAGCATCAATTGTAATTCAGAAAATAATAAACGTAATAAAGAAAAATCCCTGAGTTACAGCTGGAAAAGGTGTAGAAGCAGCATAAGTGTATACACAGAAAAAATTCTCCAAAATTTTTTACCAACTTTAGCCAAAAATGTAATCAAGTGATTTAAATGTTTAATCAAGTAAATTAAACGTTAAATTGATACTTTGAGTTTGTTTACTGGCTTCAATTTAATTAACTTTTTAATAAATATCACAAACTTTTTAATTAAAATCAATTTTTATTTTTTTCTGTGTATGTGGATTTTATATTGTAAAATATATGTATTGGGGTTTTTAACGTCAAAAGAAAGAACAGCATAAAGAGAGAACTAATAACAACACGAACTGCATAAATAGTTAGTTGATGTTGTTGTTTCGCTGTTTTCGTTTTAATTTCCTTATAGACTATGTCAACCCAAAAAAAATTCACACACACACATATTCACTCACCAAGGATATAAGCAAATGAAATCACAAATACAAACAAGCAAAAAAAATTTAAGAAAAAACAAAAAAAAACACAGCAAACCTATAAAAATTGCTGTTGTTGCCTCAGTTTTTACTTCTGGTGTTTTTGTATGAGAAGTCTGTTATGCCAGTAGGATTAAGTTTTACAAACACACATACTTGCATACATAAAATTCTTGCACATGCATACACGTGAAAGTATGAAGTACTTTGTTGATGGCCTATGTTTAGGTTAACTTGCGGTTAAATCAAAATGTTACAAAACTGCCCATTAAATTGATTTTTTCGTTTGCCCTAAAACTTTTCTTACGTAAATGCCATTTTTTCAACATTCTTTTGTTTTTCTTTTTTGTAGTAACTGCTTAGAAAAACAAAACTGTCCCCAACCCTCCTAAAATAATTTTAACACACAAGTCGTTGTTAAAGTATCACAGTAGCACGAATGGATTTTTCCTTAGCCATTTTAATGAATACTCTTTCACAAAACATTTCAAAACTAAAAAAAAATCTACATAAACCCATAGTATTTTCAAATCAATGGCATGGACAAAAAAAAAAAAAAAAAAAACAGGAAAAATAAATAACAAAAAAACGAAATACGACAAAATATTTACTACATTGACTTGAAACATTTTACGACTATAGACAATTATTTCTAGGGTTGGGGTTTCACTTCTCTGGCCTACACAGAGAAGGTAAATTAAGGGTGAGCTGTTAGTTAATTGTTTTGCGTATCGGACAATTAAACAATGTCAACCAACTCACTCTGTTGGAGAAACGTGAGTTCAGTAAAGTTGATAAATTTAATTTAATATTTATAACATTTCTAATGTTAAACAACAATAAATGAATGAACGAGTATAAACGTAATTATAATAAATGACAATTTGTTCTTTCGTTTTTCTTAAAAAAAAAAATATATAAAAAAGCGGTTTTTTTTTAAATTTAAAACATAAATGGTCTGAAAAAAGCACAATTAACTTGAAATTAAAATTTTTTAAAAGTAAAACGAAACGTAAGTAAATTGTTATACACGGCCGAATCTTAAGCTTAAGACAACTTCAAAAAACAATCATAGTATGTATAGACGAAAAAAAACCTAAAATACAAAAGTGATTATAATGTGTGGTCAGCCATAATGCATGATGATAATTTGGAGTCACCCCTTAAAGTCAAGTTATTTACCCGACTTAATTTGTTTCAGTGTTTGACAAATTCAACCATGAAGCGCGTCTTTTAAAAAATGGGCGTTCAAATCAAAATCCATTTCGTGCACTTCGTGATTTTTTTAGTCAGCATAACGAATTCGTTAACAAGCAGAATTCCCGCATTTGGGTAATCCACGAGTTATTGTTGAAAAGCCGATGCATCCACAAAGGGCGACTGTTTGGTGCAGTTTATGGGCTGGCGGCGTAATCCAAGCAGTTAAAGTTCGCTATCGCGGGATGTGACCAGAAATTGAGGACTATCAGGCATGTTCTGCAAATCTCTTTTACTCAAATCACGTGATTTCAAATCACATGTGCCTACTTAAATCACACGTGTGATATTTTAGTGTCCCGTTTTTGTGTGTTTTGGTGTGATCTTCAATTGCCGTAAGAACACCACAAAATCACGCTCGTGATTTCAAAAACACGTGATATGAAATCACATGATTTTCAGAACAGGCCCGTATATGTGATTTTATCAAGATGGTGCCAAGCAGCCAACGAAACAGTGGCTCTTTTGCACAAGAAATTCAATCTCCTTGTTATCTCAAAATTGAACTTATATAGAAAGGGTATCTTCCTGTGGTGAAGGCTATGTAAAAAAATTGTTATTTACCCACAAGTCAATTTTTAACTTTTTTTACTAAGAATATAATCAACATCGCCTTATTTTGTCAAGTTGTAAAGAACTAACATTTTAGGTATGTGGTTGTAGTTCTTCTAACATTGACAATTTGTTTTTCTTATTCAACTGCAAACCAAGGCGTGCTGCAAGAATAACATGGCTTTAGCAATGGTCACACTTAGCCAATATTTGACCTCCCACACGTCATCACTATTTTGCCTTAAAATAATATTCTACGAAAATTTTGTTTAGATACAAAACATAAGATATACTCACACTTAACAAATATTTGACGTCCTACACGTAACTATTTGTTTTATTAAAAATTTTTCAAACATCAATTATCAGTTTCTAAATTACATTAAACAGTTATCTTCTTATTTATTTGTATACAAATAAAGACAATTAAATCAATACAAATTGTTAAAAATAAAGCTAAAGTTTGATCAATTTACTGGTAACGTTCTTTTAGATTTTTTTCTGCACATACCTTAATTAAATTTACAAAAATTTTTAAAAACATTGTTAAAGGTAGATCAATTTAGTGGTCGGGCTTTTTCTGATTTTTTCTTCAAATATTTGTTTATTGTGAACACACCTTTAGCCATAGAAAAACACCACGTAGAGGTAGTAAATAAAAATAAACTACAGCAAAAATATTCAACAAACGCAGCACGCGTTTTTCTCTTTTCTTTTTTGAGCCACATAATTTGTTTGCTATACTTTCAACGCTGTTTTTTTTCAGTATTTTCAATTAAGTTTTGACACCAAGGCTATAAGTCAATGTTTTTAACGGAAGTTGACATGTACAAATACCACCGTACAATTTAATAGAAATACACAAACATGAGGAAAAACAAAAATTTCGAATTCCCTACATAAAAATGCTTTTATTTTCTATGGCACGCATATGTACTATGGTTTTACAGTTAAGGCAGAAGGCAAAATGAAAAAAGAGGGCGACTTGCTTAGAAACAAGGTAAATATGGTATTTGCAAAATGTTTTTTTTTAACACATACATAAATATTAATTTAAATATTTATTTTATTACTGACAATAGGCTTTACTTAAGAAAATACTGACACATACCTCCATGTACACGCATAAGTTCTTTAGCACACCATGTCTCGCATAAAGCCCCTTTTACACTTTTATACAAGTCTTAAGATTTTGGCTCTAACAAAATCCCATCATTTTTTTTGTCAAAAAATGAAAAAGTAAAACACAAATAAAAAAAAATTCTGCAGAATATAAAGCTGTTCAATATAAAATAAGCATTTATATTAGAGTTTGCTAAAAACCGTAAAAATGTGAAACCGCGGTTTCGGTTTTAAAATGATTAAAACCGGTCGGTTTCGGTTCGGTTTTCGGTTTTGAAAATATCAAAGTTAAGCTTCTTACATCAACATATATATTTTTCTGTTTTCTATTTTTTAACTTGTTTCAATATAGGTACTTTTATTAACCCTTAAGTGTATACCTGGGCTTGGCTAGGCATTTTTTTACTTTTTTCCGAAACTTTATGTATTCCTCAATCAAAGTGTTTTTTTACAAGAAAATGAGAAAAAAAGTGTAAATTTAAAGACCGTGGGCGTCGCAATGGGCCAAATGGAAATTTTGTGCATATTGTATTCACCTGGGCCTGGCCAGGCCCTTCTCTATTATATACGTACTGCAGTAAATAAAATTAAAAATTAAACGTGTCCAAAAGCATACACAACACATAAGAATTCTTTCTTTACTGTTTTTTCGAAGAATAGTTGTATTTCCCAAATAAATGTTCCTGCTATAGCTAAAATACCCTTTAGACATAAAAGTAGTCCCAGCCTTGCCCAGGAGTTCGTTAGTGTGAGTTTTTTCTATAGTCACAAAAACTCTATACAAAATACTAGAGGGCCTGGCTGGGAGGCCTAGGTGGTAGTTTGTGCCACACAAATTAGGTATCTACTAAAGGCCGCTACACACTATCACACAAAGTCTTACGTATTTTTTAAAAATGCTTTCCTGATCTAATTATTTTTTGAACATTCTTAAAAAACAATAACAACTTATCAAGAAAAGTTTGCATTATCGGAAATTACTTAAGACTTTGTGGGATAGTGTATAACGGCCTTTAAGAGTTAAAAAGGTAACATTTGTCTTCTTAGTACTTATTTTGAATTTCAAGAATTTTGAAATACCTTTTCTTTGTTGCCGGATGTTATGTATAAAGGTTTTTGTATATGAAGTACGAGTATTATCTATAATTTTCAATTTCTTTAAGCATAAATATATTGTTAAAGTAAAAGCTAAAACCTAGGTTTTTTTTCAGTTTTCGGTTTCGGTTTTTAGGCTTTTAAAAACGCTGTTTCGATTTCGGTTAAACCCGAACAGCAATCCCTAATTTATATTATTGTTTTAGGGGCGCAAAGAAAAAAAAAAGTGAAAAGCTTATAATATAAAATGTAAAATTTATTTAACATTAAATAACTTTTATTCTGATAATGGCGCCAAATTATTCAACATCGGTTTTTGTTATTTTATCAAGGGTGGGAAAGTTGATTCGAATGTACTTTTTTCGTCTTTTTTCGACTTATTTAAATTAAAAAGAAAGCACTTGTAAGCATATACTAATTTTTATCATTTTGCATTTTTTATTAGAAAGAAAATAATAGTGAAAACTTGTGAACAAAATTTAAAATTTCCATCCCTGATTTTTTCGGTGAGCTTTTATAAAAAATACAACTCTAATAAAATGCTTAATATAATCGTTTAAAACAATTTAAAAAAATGGTGAGAGCCAGACGACTGTCAAATTTCTTTACATATTTTGTTAACGTTTAATAACAAATTGTTTTCCCATTACATATTATATATTTTTTTATTTCTATGTGTGAGTTTTTGAAATGCCGTACTTTTCAGTTGGTCTGGTCTGGCAGTAAACAGAGATTAAACCAAGTTGGCGGTATCTGCCACCAAGACTTCCAGCAGACGGCCGAGTGTGTGGAAATTGAAAACCACAACTTTTAGATAGTCAATGATTTCATCTACCTCTGCACCACCAATAAAAAAACAAAAAACATCAGTTTTGAGATAAAACGAGGAACAATTCTGGCAAAAGATGCTACTTCGGACTAAGCAAGCAATTTAAGAACAAAGCCACAACTTGACTGACAAAAATTATCCTCTACAAGACATTGACTTGCAATCCTCTACAAGACATTGACTTGCGAACGCAGACGAGGCAGTACTGGGAGTATTCGAGAGAAAAATTCTTCGTAAAATCTATGGACCAATCTGCGTCGACGGATATGCCAACATCGACGAAATTAAGCCTATTGAATTAGAGCGATTAGGTTGGCTAGGTCATGTTTTGGAGATGACCGAAGATGATCAAGCTTAAAGGTCATTTAAATACGAACATAGTGACGGTTCACGCCGAAAAGGAAGACTACAACTCCGTTGGAAAGATCAGGCGGAGGAAGACATATCGAAACTTGGTGTCACAAATAAGGGAAGAGGCGCAGAAGATCGAAACGCTTGGAAATCTATTTAACGGTTGGCTGCAAGAGCCAATGTTCTGTAATAGCCGATTAAGTAAGTAAGTTCTTTTCAGGTTTATAGTATCAAAGGGCCTTAAGAAACATTTTCTTACTCTCTTCCATTAAATAATTATTTAAGTTTACTTATTAACATACAAAAACAAACACACATTCCCAGGAAAACAAAGAATATTGTGTTAAAGTGTTTTTGCGAAATAAAACGCAAAACAGGAAAAAACAAAAGCACCATTAATATAAATAAAAAATAATGTTATAAACGGCAGTGCCGAATTTTTAATGACCTCCGCCACAAATCAACATTTTTAAAATGTTTCGTGACTTGACTTTATATGTGATCTACGAGAAGTAATGAACTAATCTTTATATAAATGCATATCAAAATTTCCTTAACCTATAAATTAATGTTTGCCAAGTTTTATTACAATATTATTTTTCAATACGAGTTTTAGCGGATAACAATGTTTAACGGGAGCCAGTGTTGCCACATTTATTTAAAAAAAACTTACAATCTTAAAAATAAAATATATTTTTAATGAAAAAAACTGCTCCTTAGAAAAAAAAAAATTTAAAATATGATAAAACCATACCTGTGTATTTTTAATTCAGTTTTATTGAAGCAAAAAAGTTTTTTATTATATTTATGCAATTCACAAAGTGTTCTTATTATGTCATATTGGTTGTATATGCTAACAGTTTAACAATGTGACATTTATAAAAAATAAAGCAAATTTTGCTTTTCTCGGATTCTAGTAGCCTTCTTTAGCGGGTTTAGCGGGTCTACCTCTTCTCCTGCTGCCTTGAGGATTTCAGGCAATTGCCATCTTAGATATATCGTCATGAGGTCTTCTCAAAATATGGCCAACCTAGATCCACTTTCTTTTTGAAATTTCTAAGCGGATTGGTGTTTCGTCTGTTCTTTGCCATAGGTCGATATTGGCAACTACCTTCGTAATATTTTCCGCAAGCAACGGTTAACAAATACCAGCAGATATTTATATGTCGTTGCCGCAGAGTTTCAGGATTCACATCCGTACCATATAGCAAGATAAAGCGAACAATTGAGGAAAAAAGGCGCAGCTTAGTACCTGTATGTGCATTAACTTCACGTAAGCCGCCTGTGGAGTAAGTAGCAAAACGATTGCACATCATCTAGCTCTACGTTGTTGGCCTTGAGCTTGGAAAGATTGGTTGTGTTGATGCGTATAACGTTTACTTTGTCGATGTTAATGTTACTATACTGCCAAACTGGAACAGATACACCAGCTATCATCGGGTGTTGGCCTTTATATAAACATCAAAAAATACGCCCATACGATACAATAAAAAACTTTGTGAATTGCCTAATTATATATTAAAAAATACTTACATACATATCGCACTTGATCATAAAGAGGGTATTAACTTAAAATCAGTGCAAGCAAAACGAATTTTTAATTAATATTAAAAGCATACGATAAAGAATTGTTTAACCAACCGCCTTATTACCAATAAGTAGACAAAATAGCACATTATTTTAACAGCGGGTAGATATGAATATTACGTCTCGATTTTCTCAAAAAAAAACTGAAAAATATTAATTTTGGCTTAATTTTTTTAAGAATAGGCTTAATACGGAATTTATGGTTAATTATTACCCATTCTTTACGCAAGTTGGTAGTATAGTTTCAAGGCATACAAAATGTATGCCAATTTTCATGACATCGCCTACATTTCGCCACCGATATTATGCTACTTGACAAAATGAATATACCGTCGCTCTTTGCTCGTATGGTGGAGTGTATTAAATCAAAACAAACAACATTATAACTCTCATAAAATCTGAGTGTTACTGAAGTTGTGGCCATTAATTTAAATAGTGTTTGAGTTAGTTTTAACGTTTTTTTCTTCTGAAATTTAAATATTTTTTTTTTTTTTTTTTTGCTTTATTCTGCCACAATTTGTTATTGTTGCCATCGCTGTTAATGTAGTGCGTTTCTGTTTCATTAATTTGAGCGGAAATTTGTTTTTAACTACATGTTTGTTTATGGAAATGAAAATATTTTGATAAATTAGTGATTGTTTATCTCTGTTACCGTCACCGCTAAGTAGTTTACGTTAATGGCAAACGTGGAGATTATTAAAAAATTATAGTAAGGGGAAAAATATTTTTGTTGTTAATGTAATTAATATTCTTTGGAAATAAATCAATGTTTAAATTAATTATGATAGACATGCGATTAAGCTATGTTTTTTTTTATTAACAACTAAACGTGAACCAAACATTGCTCTCTAAAAAGTAACTAAAACAAAACATGTTTTGCCCTAAAATCGTACGCCCTATAAAAAAGCAATAAAATCTATTAACCATAAAACATTTGTTAAGCCTTAATAATTATGGAAATGATAAACAATATTTTGTTTATAAAGTAATTGGTTTGAAAACACACAAATAAACTATTCTTTAATTTTTCAAGAAAGCTAAAGAGCATTAATATTGAAGTTGAAGCATTTACTTAATAAACGTCATCATCACGTTTCCTTTTCAAGGACACCGCTGCTTATGCGTAATGATTAATTTTAAATGTTAAAGAAAATTATTTATTACTTATACGCAGTGGTATTTTAGGCAATTTGTCAACTAGTTTCCTTTTACAAACAAATAAAAACTTTGTTTAATAAAGATATTTGTTTTTATCATAGTGACGACTTCTTAAACTTGTTAAACAATAGGTGATGAAAGTTACAGAGGTTAATTATTTTAATTCACACTTAATAAATGTTTCTATTTTAAGTAATGTTTTGACCAACAATAACTATTGGGGGATTCAAAAGGTAGTCATAAAGTTGTAAAGGATATGTCTTAAAATAAGTAGAAGCAATATTTATGACTACTGTGAGCAGCCGCTTATAATTTAGGTTTTTACTGTATAGTTATGACGTAGCAATGAACGCAGCATTAAAATTTTTATTTTGTTTTAAACACAACAATATTTTTTTAAGCAATTGTAAAATATTCTTTAGAACATTATGACGATATGAATTGATAGAACACCTTGTGAATCCCCCATATGTATATTTACTATATTAAGTAAAGTATCTTAGTTTTAGCGTAAAAAAAAAATAATAAAAAACGACAGTTTTAAGGTACAAAGTGTTTTTTATGAGCTATTTAGAGCGCCTTTACACGTTCGGATTGCATCGATATGCTCAAAAATGTTGTTCAGCTTCACTGTAGCTACAACTTCGCTAAATATTGTTAGTGAAAAACTACGAGTTCCTGTAGGTTATGCGAAAAAAAGTGAAACAAATTTTTGTTTAGTATTTGTTTTCAACAAAAGTGCAAAATAAAATTTAAAAATATCGATACTTCACTGGAACTGGAATAAAGGTCAATGAGCAAAAATGCATACATATGACATTCAATTTTCGTCGGGAATCAGGGCCCTCCATTAAAATTAATAATCATATAATATTTTAACACTCGCAAGTAAAATATCTCGGTAAACATCTATATAGGCGTTTAATGTTAAAACGCTATAAAGAGGCAAAGTTTACTCATATGAAACTTAAAGTAATTCAATCCTATTGTCTTATTTGAAAAAATTCTATCATGAATCTCGATCTTTATTTTGAAGCTAATCTGGTGCTACAGTATTCAGTTATGGGGTAATAACTTGGGTGCGAAAAGTAAAAAAATACTAAAGAAGCCAAAATTAGCTCGAATACTCACAGGGATCTCAATGTGCCCTTGCCCTGTTTGTGTATAATAAAGCGATAATATTAATTGTTAAGTATTCATATTATTCGAATGTGTACTCTAAGTCAAATTACAATCCTCAAAAGCTGTTATACTTTAAAAGGCTTATGCGCTCAATATTTTCCAGGAATATTTTCTATGCACTATCAGGATTTTTCGTTTGTATATTTCTGTTACGAGGCTTACTTAAGCTATCCTTTGGCTAGCAATGAAGTAAACTGTAAAGAAAATGTATACAACTATTAGATACCAGCAGAATGTAATGCATTTTTTGGCCCGCTACGGCCTTCGTCAGCATTCTTTGTATCTTAAAACTGGATAGTGCCTATTGTAAATTTTATGTATTTAACTTAATTATTTAAGCAAATAGAATCTGGGAATTTATTTCTCATAGCGAGTAACATTTATTATATAAATTTTCATATTATTCGAAACGAAAAATTCTGATAGTGCATAGAAAATATTCCTGGAAAATATTGAGGGAATAAGCCTTTTAAAGTATAAAAGCTTTTGAGGATTGTAATTTGTATTAGAATACGCATTCCAATAATATGAAAATTTATATAATAAATGTTACTTTCACAGAAAAAAATAAAAATTGTCTCTAACCACCAAGTTCATTCCAAATTCATAGAATCAAGCAACCCATTTGTTGATTTTGCACCTATTACCAAAATGATTATGTTGATTTCTTAAAATTGTAAAAATTTTAAATTTTGTCTATGGTTTTTTCAACAAATGATATTTTTAATTTTAATTAAAAAAATGATCAAAATACTTCGCCGTTTCAAACAATTTGTTGCTTGATTTTGACAAACTCCAACAACAATTCCACAAGTTTAAATTATTTTATTTTAAAACGAAAAAATTTTTTGTTATTTAAAAAATATTTTAATTAAAAATTTATTTTAAAACAACTAAAATAATAATTAGTTTTCTTTAAAAAAAAAAAAAAAAAAAAAATTGATTCAATTATCATACTAATTAAATTTAAATACTTTTTAAGCAATTTTTTTAACTGATAAAAAACTACTTATAATTTTTTCTGTGTACCATGAGAAATAAATTCCCAGATTCTATTTATTAATTGTTAAGTTTATACATCAAACTGATACACACGAATGGCCTGTTTAACTTGGGCCATGCTGGAAAGCAACTCTGATGATGAGAACGCTAGTATTCTCGAAACATGTAAACTGCATCCGAGTTCAATCCCCCGTTGAGACAAGAATAAAAGTTATCAATAAATTTTAATTCATTTCATGTTGTAAAATTCCTTCTTTTATTAAAATATTTCAATGAAAATTTAATTTGATGAACTTGAACCTGATTTAAAACTAAAAATCAAAATCTTGATAAAAACCCATAAACAGTTCAATTTAACCACAAAGAACCTGATTATTTTAATTATTTTCAAATTATGTACTACCAACTTCCTCATAAGTATTTGTCGACCTAATTGGGTATTTAAAATATAGTGATTATTTTTAATAGCTCAATATTAACACAATATTGTATAAAATTTTCTTCACTACTCGTTCTTATAATACTTTCTCACACAAAAAAAAAAAATAACGCACACCCACACATACATTAATTATCATATATCAATTGACACATAATATAAGATTTGGTTTTTTTCTATCAATTTATTTACTCTTTTCAATGTAAACATAATTATTGAAGTGAATTTTTGAAGGTAACTTCATACTTGTTAATAAATAATTAATTTTTAATATGTAAAAAGAATTTTAATACCTTTAACTACAAGTAAAATCGTAATGGTATTAAAACTTTACTGAGATTTAAATATAAAAGAAAAATATACATAAATTTTTTTTTGTAATATGAGAATATTAAGTTCATGACACTGATATAATAAAACCGTTTTATATAATATTTGTCTTCTTTCTTTGCTTAATATTAAATAAATGCGAATTTGTTTAACAGTTGAATTATTCTTAAAGTGATATGTAAGAATTAAATACATTAATTATTAAAAAAAGGCGCATAAAAATGCTTTCAAGAACTTAAAAGATGCCCCTAAAATAAACTAAATATGCCGTAATTATTTAGCATACTTTCCCATAGATTCCAATATGGGACTAGTAAGAGGTGTGGCTAGGGCTTCCTTACAATGTGTTATGTAGAAGTTGCGGCGACTACACTGAAAGAAAAATGCTTCATATTTAATGAATCGTTTTCATAAAAAAAATTTCACTGGTTAAATGAAAATTTTCATTGTCTAAATGGAATTTCATAGTTATAATGAAATATTTTCGTTAAAATCGCTTCATTGGATTTCGTAATTACGTTAAAAATTTTCATTGGATATATGAAAACTAAAGTTTGTCCAAGTTAAACAAAAAAAAATTTTAATTGGGAACATAAAAAACAATATACAAACATAACTATATTCATAAATTAATACAAAATTATAGTTTCCTTCAAAATATGTTTAATTGTTAATTAAAAAATGTAAGATTTAATTATTTCATACTTCTAATGTTATATGCAATTAAATTTATGAAATCAAAAATTTTTTTATAAAGGCAACATATTTCAATATTTGAAAAAAAAAAGTTATTTTGAACATTCAAATAACTCTATAGTCTCAATAATTAAAAGTATAAAAATATTTCGAAAAAGCATGCCTTCATAAATTTAAATTTTCATTATGAAAAATGTACTAGTATGTTCTTAGTAATGAACAAATAAATGTTCTCCTTTAAACAAAAACACACCCTTATTTTTAACTGTTGTCAACCAAATGATGTATACGAAAAAGCTTGTTCTCTCTTTTTGTGGTCTTTTTTTGTTATGCGTTAGCAAAAAAAATCAACGTAGTTATTGTTGTTATGTTATGACAATTTAAACTCATATTTACGCTCTTAATTGAGTAATGGCAAAAAACAAAGTTTTTTTATTCAAAAACTAGACTGCCCCAGTAGGCTAGCTGGTAGTGAGCTACTCTATCAGCGCCGAGGTTGCGGGATCGATTCCCGCCAGCGACTCTGGTTTAAAAAAAAAAGTTGAATAAGAACAACTTTGATTATAAAAAAAAAAATTCAAAAAAAAAAAAAAAAAAGTCTATCATCGCCGAGGTTGCCGGATCGATTTCCGGCAGCGAAAAGTTGAATAAGAACAACTTTGATTAAAAAGAAATTAAAAAAATAAATAAAATAAAAAATTTTTTTTTACTTTTTTTAAAGTATTCTTCCAATGAATAACATTCATAGATCTAATGTAATGTTTCATTAAATACATTTTAATGAAACAGGTTTCACTGATCCAACGAAGCGCTGCATAGGTTCCTTTTTAATGCAATTTTTCATGGGATTAATGTCAAAATTCATTGGTATTCTGAAGAAAATTCTTTCCGTGTAGGAAGAGGAAGAGTCATCGGAACATCTTCTCTGTCATTGTCCGGCATTGGGATCTTAAAGACTTGAACTGTTTGATCGAAGAACCATTTGGGACGAAACCTGTCTTTCTGACATTGATTTAAACAGGATCCACTCCATTATTGAATCAAACGGGTGACTGAATGTGAACATAAGCAGCCAGATGACATAGGACACTTTGAGAACCAACTAAAAACTCAATTCAATAAGTCTCATTACTTTGATATGTGATAAAAGATATTTTAGCAACTGACTAACAATCACTTAATTTAAATATTAACAAGTATGATGCTTATTATGTTAATTATTTAGTTTTAATGATGACCTTATTAGAATTAGAATTTTTGCATATCAAAACTAATACAAAAAGTGGAATTTGAAGTTCTATATCGAATGTATAGAGATTGCGAATAGTGTAGTTTCCATGCACTTGAATATTTGATAAAATTTAAGCTTAAATTTAGCCTTACATTTTTATGTTAAAACACTTATTATATGTTATTATTAAAAAGGATTATCTGATTATATAATTTTATGACATTAAGGTTGTAATAATATTTTTGCTTAAATTAATCATAAAAGCACTTAAACTACTACTAATGAATACAACAGTGTAGGTCAAAATACCAGCAAATAAAACTACATATTAAGCATTTCATTTAAAGCTTCTTACTATTTTTCAAAGCATTTCATTATTACTTTCTATGGTTACACATACATTTCAATAATACCTAGAAAATATTGGAATTATTGGAAAAACAAAATCTTAATTTTAACAACATCGATAGTAACTAAGTCATTAACTAAACACTCATGTTGCTTTATATACTTCACATTTCATAACAACATATTTACGAATCTTTAGGCTTATTTATATAATATGCATGTTCATTCAACAAGTTTTGTGTATAGTATAATAAACACTTGAAACCAAGAAATGTTGTAAATTATTTAATAGATGATGATTCAAGTGTCCTAGCAACTCTTGAAAGAAAATAAATATTTGACATGCTTTGTTAAAAAATAATTATTTATTACAAATTTCATTTGGTATCTTTAAGTATATTAAAAAAAAAAAACAAACTTCACATAATTTATCATTTAATAAAAATATTTTTAAATCAACTCTGCATTTTAGTCTTTTATGTAAAATGTCATGGCTTGTCTTGTAATTTGATATTAAAACAACTTATTTATAGTTAATTACCATATACGATGTTGAAAAGCCATTTTTTAAATTACATATGACAGTTTAGTTTTAAATAGTTTTTTTTTTATTATGACCGTTAAGTTGTTAAAATACTTATTTTATTTAAACAAAAACCTACTCACTGAATATTAAAATGTTAAGGAAATTATAAATAAAATAATTAATAACCTCATGTTAACAAATTATATGTCTAGTTAATAAAATTGTAATAAATAAGATGTATTAATAAAATTTTATACTGGAAGCAGACAATAGAATTGATTACCAATCATTTTGTATGCTTTAAATATTTAATTTAGCAATAGGATTGAAAATACCACCTGCTTGCTATACACACAAAACGAAAAGAGAATAAAAAAACAAGTGAGAAAGTATTGTCGGTCAAGCCCAACCATTAAATACACTACACCACAGTATTTACAGACTACTTTTTGTTAATGAATACTATGTGGGAACCATGGACAAACTTGAAACTGCCAAAACAAAGTTCTTATAAGATTTTGTTGTGTCGAATATTGTTTAGATGTCTACAGCTATCAAAACAAGACAGAAAGCTTTATAAGGCTATGCGACAATAACAGAAAGTTTCATAAATACACTCACAATATTCTGTACGTAAAATTAACTGAAATTGTAATATAAAATAAATGAAAGTTCAATTAAAAACCGATCTACCTATTTTTCATTTATTTTTATCAAAAAGTTCATTTAATTTTTACTATCAAAAATTCAACACCATATGCCGTAAAATCAAATAAATATTCAGTTATTTTGTAATATTTTACTGTCAAAAATTCAACACCATATTCAGTAAAAACGATTAAATATGCAGTTATTTATTAAAATTTTACCGTCAAAAAATTTACCCCATATTCAGTAAAAACAATTAAATATTCAGTTATTTTATTAAATTTTCGTTTACTCCACAAAAGAGCCGAATTTCTAAAAAATACCAGACAGCTGTCCGCTTGTTTTTCTTATAAGCGAGAGAGGGAGAATATTTTTATTTACTTACCCAGTTACACACGTTTGTTTTACTTTTGTTGTACTGACCACGTTGTTTACAGAAGAACTCTCAATTATAAGACACCAGCAGCATGACCGATATGGCTTCGCAATTATTTTACTTTACAAATTTGATGTATTTAACTAAATTATTTTAACAAATAGAAAATGGGAATTGCTTACACAAAACAAGCAATTCATTTTTTATAGAAAAGTAAAAATTAATTTTTGGTAGTAAAATTATATAAAATAACTGAATATTTAATTGTTTTTACTGAATATGGTGTTGAATTTTTGACAGTAAAATTTTATACAATAACTGCATATTAATTTGTTTTTACGGAATATGTAGTTAATTTTTTGACAATTAATTTATATAGGATAACTGAATATTGATTTGTTTTTACGGAATTCGCGGTTGAATTTTTGACACTAAAAATTAAATGAACTTTTCGTTGCTTTAAATTACATTTTTATTTACTTTAACATAAAGAAGAATTTAACTCAATCAACGGACAATATTAACTGCAACTGAAAATCCGTATTAATATGCACTTAGTTTTTTGAATAACTGTTAGAATCAGTTAAAAATAAATTTGCTTGGAATTTTAAATGTTTATTTATTTAAAAATGACTGAACGGAATATTTCTTAAATAAACTACAGTCCGTTACTGTAATAATATTGTGAGTGTACCATTCTTTAGATATAAATAAGTCTACTTTGTGCCACGCCCACTTGTCCAATACCGTCCATATTTTGTGGGATGTAGTGTATGTTAACCAAGATGCTTGTACCTTAATTGGAAACTTTGGCTCTCTCCGTTCTTTAGGTATACAGAAATCAATAATGATTTTTAATTGAAGGTGCCACGCCCACTACTCCAAGCCCGTCCATATTTTTTTTGGAGAGGTTGTGTATTGATACCACATTTTTGTATAACCGTTCTTTATATATGAAAATAAACTATTTGTGCCACACCCACTACTCCAATCCCGCCCACATTTTGTGGGATATGGTTTTTGATAACCAAAATGCTTGCACCTAATTTTTAAACTTTGGTTCAGATAAATAGAAAAAAAGAATAAAAAACCAACAGCAAGAGATGTATGGGTTCAATTAGAGGCAGTCGTGGTTCCGGTTTATGGACCGATCTGGCTATATTTATATAGCAAACTTTAACAAAGCATATCTGACATAAAAATATAACAACATGATCTCCATCCTTTTTAGTGAATTCCTAAAACCCATTGCAACGTACAGACGGTCAGACGGACAACTTCGCTACTTATAAGGACCCAAGGTACCTTATAGGGTCTAAGATCAATATTGTAGAAATTACAAACGTAATGACAAATTTATATATGAGGAGGTCTAGAACAAAAACGCAACAATTCCACTTTTTAAGTAAAATTTTTTTTAACTGCATATTATTCAACATACATATTTAAATCTTTATAGTCATTGTTGTAACGAATTTATTTATTTTGAATCAAAACGCAACAATTTCACAAATATGCACTTAAATTCATATTTTTCCATTTATCCAAAAATTGTAATAGTGGAATTGTTACGTTTTGTTATGGAGCTCCTCATAAACTCCTCATTCGGTGAAGTGTAAAATTAACGGTTGCAAGTCGATTCTTTTGGACCAATTTATATTTATGTACTAACAATATAGACAAATGATTTGCACAAATTTGCATATTACGCAGGTTGACAACCGTCTTTAACAGAAGAATTGCTTTTGAGTCAAATCTGCTGTTATTACAAAATAAAAATATATCGGTCCTTTTCTCTCATATACATTTCCTTATATGGCAATAAATGATTGATTTTAACTTTATTACGGTCATATTTAACCATAATATGGTTACCTGCGAAACATTGCTAAAATCCAACATGTTTCTCTTAAAACAGGGTTACCTCCAACCACTTTTTTCTGCTTGTAGGCTTGGCCTTTGTGACAATGAGAACCTATGTTCTAAATTTCGTCAAATAATCTTTGTACATAATAGAAACAAACCTGAATGTTAATCTTGACAGCCAGCCATCCAGAGGGCCAATCAATGAATGGACATAGTTAGATGAACTCAGGAAGTGATTCTGAGTTGATCGTTATACTTAAGGTTCTCCATTAACCAGTATTATTATGTGTTACACACATCAGCACAAACGCATTATTCCCTCTCCACTATGGTGGTGTAGGTATGTTTAAAAACATAATTTATCTGCTAATATCTTACCAATCAACATAAATTCAATCATTCATTCATTCATTAAGAGATTTTTGCTAAATGTTGTATGTACGTAGATTAAAATATTTCAGTGGGCGTTTTTGGTGAATTTTGGCTATTGAATTTTTATGAATAGAATTTGGGTTAATTTTCTGGCCTTTTATTTATAATAGAGATGTTAAGAGCATCTAATAAAAATCTTATTTAATTTGATTTATTTTTATTCTATAAATGATTTTTAAAAATACGGAATTAATTTGTAGCAAAAATAATTAGAATATGAACGAATATTAATGTTAAATGCCTGCGGAAGCTGGAACGAAACATATTTGGGCTTAACATAATACATATGTTATATTATGTATAATAATATATGTAAATAATCTGAAGGACTCCTTTTTAAATGTATTTACTTTAACACTTAAATATTTTTTCCAAATTTCAGCTCATAAGGACATTAAATATATTGTGATAAAGAACTAAATACCAGCACTTTTTTTATTGCCACACGTTTTATTAAGTTCTCATCTTAAATTAGAGATCGTTATATATTCTCAAATACCACCTCATATAACTGAATATTTTGCTTTCTGTTTTAATTAGAATTTTCGATTGAGTTCATTTAACTTATTGATTTATTTCTTTAAAAAGGGTGTTCCAATCAAAATGCACGATGTTAAATGTGAGTCACACCTTAACGTTAAGTTTTTGTTTTTTGTTTCAACCATGGAGAGGGTCAAAATTGAGCAGCGCGTTAAGATTGTTAAAACCTTTTACGAAGTGAATGGTAACTTTATAAAGGAAGCAAACTTTCACTCCAGTGAATTCGTTAACGAGCAGAATTGCCGCGTTTGGGCAAATGAGAATCCCCGAGTGATTGTTGAAAAGCCGATGCATCCACAAAGAGTGACCTTTTGGGGCGATTTATGGGCTGGCGACGTCATCGGGCTATATTTCTTTCACAATGAGGTTGGCAAATCAGTTACCGCGAATGGTGTTCGCTATCGCGAGATGATAACGGACTTCTTGTGACCAGAAATTGAGAATATGAACCTAAAAAATATGTAGTTCCAACAGGATGGTGCCACTTGCCACTCAGCCAACGAGGCTCTTTTGCGCGAGATATTCAATGCCGATGTTAGCTCACTTCGTGGTGATGTTAATTGCCTACCACGATCACGTGATTCGACACCGTTGGATTTCCTTCTTTTGAGGATATTAAAAAAAAGTATACTTTAATAAGTCAAAAACAATTTAAGCGCTAAAGGATCAGATAATTCGGCACAATAACGACATTAAGCCTCGATTATGTCTCACAGTCATTGAAAATTCGGACCATAGGATAGATACCTAGCCACCTCAGCCTCCTGTTCTGTAACCTGGGAAAACCTGCATATATCCGACAAGTCGGATTCCAATCTGACCGCCATCCTGCCTATCATACAGTGGCCCTATCATGGTCCTGACTCAGATCCTTCTCCTACCCAGCAGCGAATCCGAATCGGACTTCCTAAGCACCGGCCACAGCGCGCGCGATATCCTCTTAAATCTATTTGGTGTTTATTAAACTCGTTAGTCCTCTTTTGAATATTAAAGAAGATCTCTGACGTGTTAAATAATTTTGCAGCATATCTCAGTTCATGTCGCACCAAAATTTCTCACTTTTTTAAGAATACGAATACTTTTGAACAATTTTCGATTGCGTTACTCTATCGCTAATTCCATATTCTCAATTACTTTCTTAACATTTAAAGCAAGCAACTGTTGACATGCTTCGAGAATTAACTTATACTACCAATGCACAGTGGTCAATTCCGGCCAAAAATCCATAACTTCTTTATTTCGTAAATGGCTGAAATTTGGTATATGACTTAAGAAGGCAAAATTTTGGACACGTACATACAGGGGTTGGCCAGGTAATCATTGACGACCCAAAAGTATCGAACAAATTAAAAAAGATCTTTGAATTTGTAATAAAATATGATCATTTTACGCGCTTATAATAATAGTTTGTGGAATATTTATATATGCTGATCTCCTGTCCCCATCTTTTTGCTTACCTGAGCAAATAAAAGTAGATATGTTCATATATGGTTATAATATAATATGTAAACTTATGTGGTTATATACATAAAAATATGTATATATATATATCTCTATTTGTAATAGATGAGGTTACTAAAAACGCAGTTATAATAATCAAAATAATAGTTCAAATATGTACTAGTTTGTGTTAGCTATAATTTACCATTTCACTTTCATCAAAATAACTAAAGCCTATAGTACACGGAATGTAAAAAGCCACATTCGTATGTGGTTCTGACGTAATTTTGTTCTCATCACACATTATGAACTTGCTATTGTGGCCTCGTAGTGACGTCAAAATTACGTCAGAACCACATGTGCATGTGGCTTTTTACATTCCGTGTACTGTAGGCTTAAGAATAATTTATATCCGGAATTGACAAGTGTGCCCACTGGTCAAATACGGTCAAACCTCATAGCTTTCTTATTTCTTTCAGTAAATAGCTAAAATTTGGCATTCAAAAATTGGGCATAAATTTAGTACAAAAATAAAAATAGCTTTATAGAAAAAGCACCATCGAATTTCCAAAAGGTACCAAAATTTGTATGAGAGCTTTTAAAGAGAAGAGAACACGATTTAAATTTTATTTTTATCTTTACTACTTAAGAAGATAAATTGTTTACCAAAAAGTACCAAATTTATATTTTTGCCCTTTTTTATACCCAAAATGTGCGAATTTCAAAAAAGTACCAAACACATGACAATTTAATTTTCGATTCAATAATTATATTTTTTGAATTTAACGTCTACCTCTGTTAGATCACGAGATAAAATGCTACTTTTTATTTGCACAGGGGAGGGGAGTCTACATAAAAAAATTTCAAGTGTCTGGATTAAGTTTATTGGGCTGGGCGATGATCACCCAGTCAGTCACGCTAATCTTATAAAAATATATGAAGTCAAAAAATATATGAAGTCACTAAAAATGATCTGCAGATGGTGGCAGCTGAAATGTATAGTACTTACTTTTGATACTTAACAGTACTTGATATAATTATCACTTAACCTCCCCTAGCCCCACCTTTTTTGTTATGGTCTCTTTAAATTTGGTTTACTTTAGGTTTTTTTATTTTAAAAGTAACTTCACTTCACTTATCCATAAAAATAACGCGCACAAAATCACAATTATCACATGGAATTATTAATTACTAATACGGTTTAAACATAACGTGCTTTTTACAAAGAAAACTTTAAAGGAAAATCATAGCTGACTTTTATTTCAAAGTACAAAAATCAACTTTGAAAACCATAAACTTAAAGAAAAAAAATTATCTACTTTGCTCCAGTATTAATAGTAAAACAGTTATCCAAGAGCCAAATTAAGAAATGAGTTGTATGTTTTGAAGTGTTTGCTATAATCTGCCATCAAAATTTTATTAAAATTAAACAAAAAAAATAATTTTTGGCCGGAATGGACCAAAGGGCAATGTTGCAAATATTTTTCTATTTTGGATTTTTGGGAACTGAATTTTAAAAAATTAAATAACTTAATTGTTTTTTTTTTAATAACGATTGAAGTTTGTAAGTAAATTTGACGATTTTGACGATTTCTTTTGGATTTCTTACTTATCGACGGCTTAATATGCAAACTTGCTAAATCCACTTTATAAGTTAATTGAGATTTTGATGCAGTGTGGTAGAGGAAGATACGCCTCGTCAACCAGCATGTAGTTTTTCTTCTATTTGAGTCTTGAAGTCTGTTAAAACAACTATATTTTTGAATTTCTCTTAATCTGCACATATGAAATATAAAAAGTATCTCTCTCTCCTGTAATATGTGCTGAAAGGGAGTTAGCAGTGTTGTATAGCATATGTTGCCTATATCGTGAAGTTTGTTTTACACCGGTATTTGTTTGGAGAGATAACGTGATTTTTGGAAAAGGCCTCATGGCGACCGCAAACTGAATATGACCTGGGCTCTACAATATAAATTTACCAAACTTGTTAGTACTTAAAGGTAATTCTTTTTAAAAGAATTTAACAAGCTGACTTTTCTTTCGTTTTTCCCTTGTTGGCGTATGTAATAGTGATGCTAAAAACCACTTACGCGTACAGCTCTACTTTTAAATATATTATTATTTTCATAATTTTCTTCCGATTATTTTTAATATTAGCATGTTTTTCTTAAAAAATTTCACAAAAATACATTGTACAATAAAATTTTAGCAACAACAACTGTTAGATTTATTAATTTTTTTTGCTATTAAAATTGTTGCTGCCAACACTGAGCATTTTTATCATTGTAGTTGTTCTTCTTAGCGACAAAACAAACAAAAAAATATATAATAATAATAAATATTTGCAATTCAAATTTTAAATAAGAGAGCAAAAAATTCCAAACATCACTAAACAAAAAAAAAAACTTTTGGACAGAACAGCGAACGAAAAAATTCAACAAACAAAAATCTATTTTGTGACAGGAAATGGAAAAAAGCTACGTTTGTATTTGTGAGTATGAATGTGAGCTTGTGTGTGTATATAATTAAGTATGCTAAATCTATATTTTATGGCCTCCATAAATTCTTTGTTATTGTATTGTTTCTTTGTTTATGTACTCGATGTTGTTGCTGTTGTTGTACTTTTTTTATTATTGGTTTTATTCCATTTATAAAGATTTGCCAAAAAAAAAAAAACAACAAAATTATATAAATGAGCTTTTTTGTTGTTTTTGTTTCTGTAAAGCAAACAATGGCTGCTGTTAAAAGGAAAAAACCAGCAATAAATGATAACAAAAAAAAATTCATAATCAAAAATTAAAATTTTATGAGATTATTGTCATCTGGTTGATTTCATTGTGTTTTTTCCAATTATAAAATTATTAAGAACCTATAAGAACAAATAAATACACACTACTTAAGCAATATATAAATTTATAATTTATATATTTACATATTAGAAAAAAACTTCTTACAATGGCCATTAAAAAAATGGTAAAAAAACTATGATGATTAATGGTCATAAAATATTTTGAAAAGGTGTGGACTTTTAACAACTTTATTACAATTTATCCGATAAGTTTTTTTAAATTAATGGTCAAGTGATTTTTAAAATTAAAGAAAAGAAAAGATCTTTGTTTAAAACTCTGCCTTAAGATTTGCATTTTTACTATTTTCTATTGTTTAAGTTCAAGCACTTAAAGACATCTTCTTCTCCCAAGCAAATAAAATCAATATCCCTTGTGTGTACACTGCCGCTCATCTGAATAGGTTGAAGATTTTTAAAATAGTTTTCTCAAAAATTATTGCTAAACCATAAAATAAAATTGTTTTTATTAAGTAAATTCTTGCGTGAAATCCTAACAAAAATTAACTGTAATATTGTACCGTTGGCAAAATATTAGCTACATACATAACAAGTTTTGTTCAAAAACGGTGTTTTTTTTTAGATCATCAGATAAGGTTTAACAAGAGTAAATAAATAAAAACATGTTTTTTAAGATTTTTTATCAAAAAAATCTATTTCTTTAATAAAGTTAATTAGTCAATAACGCAAACTTCCTCCTTTATCTAAAATTGCTTCGTAAATCCTTCTTGACATTGAATTATACAGATTTGCTAAGTAATCCAAGTTTATTTTGGTCCAAGCAAATTTCATGGCATCAATCAATTAATTTTTTGTTTCGAACTGACGGAAAAATTCATAGACGTTACGTGAAAAAAAATTCCCACACGTTTTCAATAATATGGAGGTCAGGAAGGCCATTGCAGAACAGGAACATTCTGGTCATTAATTCACTGTTTTACTAGCCTTGCAGTATGAATTGGCACATTATCATGCTGGGAAAGCTTTTTTTTTCTAGGACTCCTTTTAAGTTACTAATTTGCATTTTTGTTGAAAGAAATTGCAGCTCAACTGTGCCGTAATACGATACAGCGCCCCACACCATTACTCTACCTACACAGCTATGATTCCGTGTTAAATTAAGTTCTTTCTCACGGAGTTCATGAAAGTAATATAAGTAGTTATAGCCATCAAAACATTTGAGGTTTAACTTTTTTTCGTCAGAAAAGACAACATGCTGCAATTTTTCGTTCCAGGTCATGTAATTTTCACAAACTTTATGTGATTCCACTTACGCAATGTGTTAAGTAGTGGATTTTTCTGCCATTTAAATCTTGAGGCTTTCCATTTTGTATTAAGCGTTTTACAACCGCAAACTAGCCATTGGTCCAAATTTTTTTCTGTATTTTCGCTGCTGAGTCCTTCGAATTAGAACCAAATCTTAGAATTTTACTTCGTTCAGTTGCTGAAGTGGCTCTATAATTGCTTCCCCTCACATTCTTTACATAGTTGGCCTCATTTTGTAAGAAATTACTCCACAGTTTTGGTTTCCGCTAATTTTGCTTGCGATTTTGACCGTAATTAAAACCAGCTTCAGCATAACATTTAATTTTGGTTTTTTGACCAACAGGTTTTGAGAGAGCTATTAAAAAATATTTTAAGATTAATCAACCTATTCAAATGAGTGGCAGTATAAGTATACAAAATAAATTAGGTCCAATAATAATAAAAAGATTTAAATAATGAATTTTTCAGTTGACAAGGCAAGACACAACTTTCTGCTTACGTTATAGAGATGTGCTGCAAAAGGCATTGGATTTATTCCAGTGAATATGCGCTAAAACTAATGGATTTTTATATGTATATATAGGTATAGGCAATTTACAAAATATTCTATTGTATTATACTGGTTGTATATAAATACAACCAATATGACATAATAGAGCAGTTTACCACTATTTAGCCACTTTCTACTACAATTCGAGTCGAAAAAAGCCAACCAATTTTAGGCGAATGTAAGGAAAGATAAACTCACTGCTTATTAAACCAAACGGATTAAGCTTTGATATTATTACAAATAGAATTTATTTATTTATTGTTCCAATCTTATTAATAATAAATTTTGTATTCTCGAAAATAACTTTTTTAATAATTTTTTTTTTTTTTGCTTGTGTCTGCCTAGTGTTCGAAATTCGACCATAATTATTTATGAAAATATGAAGAAAATATATATATCAGTATAAATGAGTTTATATGTTTCAAGATTTTGTTTTTTTTTCGTCTTGGTCGATCGATTTGTCTAGTGTTGTAAGTTCGATTATATAAAAAAAAAAAAGAAATCCAAAGGTACGAATTGAAAATCAAAAAATTTCCAAAAAGTCTCCACTTTTAGTTCCTCAATTACTTTGGACTCTGCATGTTGGATTGTATGTGTCTGGGTTCATTCAGTATTAATAAAATTTCCAAAAAAACCGGTTAAATAACGAAAAAATTTCAAAAATCCCTCTAACAGATTCTCATTTATTCGGTACCTGGCATGTTTAATTTTATATTTCTAGGGGATCCATGATTACATAAATTCAAAAAGTAGCAGTTGAAGACCAATAAAGTATCAAAAAGGTCCCTTTAACAGATTCTCAGCCACTCAGGACATTGTATGTTTAATTTAATGTTTCTAGTTTCAACATAAACAAAAATCAAATAGAGTACCAGTTGTAGAACGAAAAAGTACCAAAAAGCTCCTCCTAACAGAATCGTATTCACTCATGCATATTAAATTTTATATTTCTAGTCCCAATATAAACAAAAACTCAAAAAGTACCAGTTGAAGAACAAAACATGTCCAACAGTTATCATCTTACAGGTTTTCATTCTCTCAAAACCCTACATCTATAATTTTATGTTTCGAAGTTCAATATAATAGAAAATTCTAAAAACTAATTGTAGTCGGGACTGTAAGGCCGGTTTTTGAGATGTGGATTAAGTTTAATCTTAGTTTAACGTAGTATGAAACTCGAATTTTTACCGGCGAAATGTGATTTTTTCTTGTATTATTTCATCAAAGACCAACATTTAAAGCTTAACTAAGATATTCCGTTAAAAATTTGTAAACAAACTTGGTAATGGCGGCAAAAATCTATTTTCAGATTAACTAAACATAGTCTAACAAAGATCTCAAAAACTCAGCCTTAGAAGAGATAAACTCACTGTTTATTATTGTTGTTTTTGCTTAAACTTTGATACTGTTACAAGTTAAACTGGTGTTTATAATTCTTATGCCTAATAAACGCTGGTTTAGTTGAACCAAACTTGAATTTATGTGTAGTTTAAGCTCAACAACCATAAATCAGTGTCCCATGATTTATATGTTGTTAAAAAAATAACATGTGGCAGCACTACGACAAATGTTGGCAAATTCATATGATTTGTAATGGTAGTTTAAACGCCCAATTTTATGCGTTTAAAGATGGTTAATATGTTTAATGATTTATAGATTTGTTGGTTTAAACACATTTTACACCAAAAAGAGAGTTAAACTTGCTCTGATTGTTTAGCCCTTATCTGAAATCTTTGGATGAAGTTTCCTGATGACCTGACCTAAGCAACCAGTTAAACGGCCATAGGAATAGCTTATCCCATCTGCAATTAATTTCAGTTTATCAATAGTATGAAATGGGAATTTAGCACATTAAAACGAAACCTTGATAATTAATTTTTTGACTCCCAAGACAAACTTTAAGAAAATTTTAAAATTACCATATGCAGCACTAAAAATTAAAAGAAAGAAGTTAAATTTCTCGTATTTTCCCTTTTTGATACTTTGTCCTCCCCATAGAAGTATCAAAAATTTCAATATTGTAGTTGGGGCCTATAAATTAATACGTTAGGAATTTAGTAAAATCTTTATTTCTATGTGTATTGCTAAAAAAAAATAGATGGGGTGCCAAGAAGTCCCAAAAGACCGAATTTCAAATAAGTACTAGAAACCTGCCCGCTTATTTTTTCTAACGAACAACGATAAGTATTAATTTTTTTGTATCTCTTGTAGATATGAGGTTACGCTTTTTAATCCTTTTATATTAGTAAAATATATATTGTGCACTTCCTTGAGTAACTACCTTTCAATTGGTGTATTTTTTGTTCAAATCGGTTGACAAACAGAGGAGGAAAGTGTTCTTAGCTGTTTTTCCTTTGCCGATTTATATATAGATTTTCTACACTTAGGCCCACATTTAACCAATAAAATAGTATTTCCAGCTTTTTGTTAACCAAAAGCAATACCATTAAATGTTGTTTGTTAAATACTAGTTAGACAACAGCTATTGCGTTGAACATTATTATATAAATTTTTTTTTTTTTTTTTTTGTGGAAAATGACTATTAGAAATTGTATACAGACGCTGCCACGCATCTTTTTTTTTTTTTGTTTATCAGTAACACTGTCACTTTTTTGTTTTCTGTAATTTTTTTCATTTTTAGAAATATTAAAACACTGCTACCAACATTAATATTTAACATTTTGATAGATTTACCATGTTTTGCTCTGATAAATATTTTTTGTTAACCAATATACTGT
The DNA here is from genome assembly GCA_963931875.1 of Pollenia griseotomentosa. NCBI lineage: Eukaryota > Metazoa > Arthropoda > Insecta > Diptera > Polleniidae > Pollenia > Pollenia griseotomentosa. The sequence goes on along the minus strand of OZ007560.1, from coordinate 50,157,562 downwards.
AACTATGAAACGTTGGTTAACCAATAGTAATAATTTTAGTATACAAATAGTTAACTTATGACTGTAAATTTTGACTTAAGTCGTTAAAAAGAAGATCGATTTTTTGGCTTTTAAAATACTAATGGCTAATTTTACCAATTTATTTAAACATCAATTTATGTTTAAAACTCGTTTTTCATGTCAAATAAAAATAAAACAAGTAAGAAAGTATAGTCGGTCAAGCCCGACCATATGATACCCAGCACCACAGTACTTAAAAACACATCATGCTTATGTGTCCATATAAATATGGATTTATCTATGTTTATAAATTCATTTAAATCGGCTTGAAAGTTTGTGAGAGGCAGAAACTGTCCCCTTCTTCCCCTTGTGGTCCTATTTTTGAAAAACTGTATACATTATGTGTCCATATAGATATGGATCTATCTATGTTTTAAATTTCATTAATATCGGTTTGAGAGGCAGAAATTGCCCCTATTTCCCCTCGTGGTCCTCGTGACCATATAGTTATGGTTTTATCTATGTTTTAAATTTTATTAAAATCGGTTTGATAGTTTCTGAGAGGAAGGAACTCCCCCTATCTCGTGGTCCTACGATTCGGCCCATTTTCAATAGGCTTGGTCCTTGTGCCAATAAGAATCTATGTCCCAAATTTTATCAAATTATCTCCAAAATTGCGACCTGTACTTTGCGCACAAGGTTACATGGATAGCCAGCAAGCCAGCCGGACGGACATCGCTAGTTCGACTCAGAAAGTGATTCTGAGTCGATCGGTATACCATAAGGTGGGTCTAGGATTTTAAGGCGTTACATACATCAGCACAAGTGCATAATACCCTTTCCACTATTGTGGTGTGGGTATAATTATATGGAAAACTATATTTAAATATGAATTCAAATAGAATTGGTGCCATACAATTTGTATTGTTTTACTTAATTTTTTTTAATATTTTAATTTTATGTGAGTTAAGTGGAGAATTTTTTTTAAATTTTGTTTTTAAATTAGTTTTTGTTAACATTAAAGTTCGGCAATGCATTTCAAAAAATGTCTACTCCGACCGTTAGAGGATTAAGATTACTCGTGAACACCAAACACTTTCAAGTAGTCCAAAAAACTCTATTTGCGCGCTATATTTCAACTATCCTGATAATATGAAAGTGTTGTTATCCTGGTAAAATTTCCATGATCGATTCTTCGTATTAAAAATCTTGGAAGAATTCAGCAACATTTTACTTATGCAATTTTAAAATAAAAATAAAAAAAAAATTGTTTTTTGGACCGCTTCAGTATATATAGTGCCATGTTAACGATTGTATTTGGAAAGCAGCAGCAAATCAGCTTAGCAGCAGCAGAAAAAACAAGCAAATGTTTTTGTGAACAGAGAGAGCAGTTTTTTATTCAATTTGTAATTTCTTTTTTATTGATCTTTCGAGCGAAATGGACTAAATTTGGCTCTTATATTTCATAAGAAGAAGGAGAATTAAATATTAAAAATCAGCCAAACCGGTCAATTATTTAACATGGTCCCTCGGAAAGTGTCCTCTCGAGTTAATGGTTTTGTTATGATAGAGTTAATACAAAACAAGCTTTGTTTAATAACATTGGGCTCAAATGTTCTCAGTATATAAATTTGTTTCGGTTTTCAAAATCAGAAAAATCGGATTATTATTTTACCAAGCGCAATGGAACTTTGTTTTCGAAATCAGGACTTATTACGATAGCAAGCTAGGAGGACCATACTTGATTTAGATATTTGTTATATATAACGATGGCTTATTATAAAAAAGGCCTAACTCGATTTTTTTGTTTGTTTACAGGGGAAGAAAAAAAACTTAATAAAATCCGTAAAATTTTAGATAAAAAATTTAGAATGAAGATTTTAATAAAAATATCCAACAAATGTTGTACTACAGCTGCTTCAAAATTTTAAATCAAGATACATGTGGCATAAGCTACCAGAATAAACAAAAAAGCTATTTTTTTTTAAAAAATCGAGTTAGGCCTTTTTGTTGTGAAAATAGAACAGGTACAAAAAGAATGAACTCATGAGCAGTGAGAGGAGAACCAATCATGTAACTGGTTTATAAAAAACAAAAATGTAGAAAAAGAAAAGGTGTTACATATTTTTTGGGACTTTCTTAAATTTGGTTCTTTAATTTAATTCTAGGACTTGTTTTATTGAAATAATACTACATTGTATTGGAATAATACTACATTTAGTAACTGTCACTAAACACGTCCATTGAGAATAGTCAATTGGTGTCAATTGATCCCCTCCAATGACAACCCCATGTAAAACTGATAGGTCTTATTCATAGAAAGTGTTAAAACTAGAACCGGTCTCTACCACCAAAGACCTATCACGAGACTACTTTGGTGTCAGATCGCTTCCCTCTTGGGTACTTAATATTTTAACATTTAGTATTTAACATTGAAAATGAGTCAAAATGGTCTATTATTTCTTACAAAAGAAGCTATGTTAGTAGAATTAAGCTTAAATATTGTGCGTGTATGAGACTTAGTTGGTTTTAAAAACAAGCGAATTAAGGTATGTAAATCAATTGGCTTAAATAGATCAATAAAAAGGTTGTTTTTAATTGTTATAGTGGGTATTTAACAGCAACCAATTACTACGAATGTTCTCTTTCTTCGTACTGTAAGGTGATAAGTTTAAGATTTTATATAAATTATTTAAATAAATATCTAAAATGTTTTATTTACACAGAATGAAAAACACTCAAGATAATTCAAGCTTTTCATGATTACTTTAAGTAGGAGTCGTACCCAAAACTTCAAGTACGAAAAACCATAAAACGTACTCAAAACAATCCTAAATGGGATTACTTTCGAAAATCAATCCCGGAGTTTCTTTAAATAAGTATGAAATTCTTAAATCAAGTAAAACAAAAGATTAAACTTTTCGTTGTGTTTAACCCTCCGGCTTACGCATGTTTTGATTTTCTACTCACATTGAAAAAGACCAGACTCATCTGTATCACGAAGGTTTAAAAAGTAAATTAAAACTCTTGCTTCTAATTTAGTTTATATTTTTGGTTAAATATTTACATAAGATTTCTAAAGTAAAAACCATATCGGGTGTTTTATCATTCTGTAAGGTATAATACGAGTAAGTAAATCAATCATAATAATTTTTTCTTTCTAATACGGGATAAAATCAAATTTATAATACCTGAATCAAGCCCATTTTGAGATTGATTCAATCTTAGTTTTACTTAAATCAATCTCATTTTCGGATTATTTCAAATACGAAATCGGGATTGAATATAGATAATTTAAGTATTTTGGGATTGAAAATCCGTACTTGATTCAAGAAAATCCGTACTCACCGTACTATTAATGCCGCTTCGGATTGACTTGAGTACGGATGAATTGATTTTTCATTTGAGTGTAGATTATATTTTAATAATGCATATGTTTAATTGCTGCCTCTTTTAGTATGGAATTCTTTTAAATTCCTTAACTTTTTTCATACATACTTACTCATTTAATGAGGTTGCAAATCCTTACAATAATTGCATATTTTCTTTAAACATACCTGAAATAAAAAAGAGAGAAAATAAATATTAGAAGCTTTTAAACAAATTTGATTTAATATTAAAGAATTAATTCAAGCAAATATTTAATAGCAAAAATAAATCAAATTTGGATTGAAAAGCAAATATTTTTTATTACAAAAATTAAACAAATTTTATGATTAACACAAAGTTAAAAAGAACAGAAATTAATGAAAATTTCATTAATCTTAAAAGTCGGTTAAAAAAATTATTTTCTTGTAATTAACAAAAATGGTGATTTATAGTTAAATATTTTCTAGGTCACTTGCTTGAATTGGAAAAATATCCTGTTCGGATAATGGGCGTAGAAAGCTTAACTGTCAGAATAAGGGTCACGAGTTCGAATTCCGCCAACAATTCTGTCTGTTACCTTATAACAGGCTAAAGATAAAGCTTTAATATAATTTGTAAAACATACTTAATAAATATAAATAAATAGATATTATTGTAGCTCAGTGTTATCAATAATTTAAAAGTAATAAAATCTTAATAAGTTTATTGATTTTCTGAAAAATTTATTAACATTATTTACATATTAAACTTGCTATTTAAGGACTTATTCTTTTCAATTTGTATGTACAAAGATATTTTCCTTTTAAAATACATATAAAGCACATTTGCTATATGTATTTTAATATGCACAAAATTGAATCATTTAAATATACATAAATATTACTTCCGTTGTATGGTTGATGTTGTTTCTTCCCTTTTTTTATCCCAGCTACTTTTCTTCCATTAAAAATCTTTGTAAATGTAAATAAATAAACGCATATTTTCTTTATAAACGGATCTATGGTATTTCCTTCCTTTATATTGCCGTTCATTCATTTATTCACTCATCCATTCATTCATTTAACTGTATTGATAATATGTAAAATGATTTCATATAGAAATCATACATACATATATTAATCTTATACAATACGAATTGCAAGCTTTCTATACAAAACTTTATTTTATTCAATATGTCTACATGCATGCATATATTTTAAATATGAAAAGATTTGAATCGAACAAAGAAAAAATAATAATACAGTTTATTTGTAGACGCTCTTACCCACACACATACACATAATTTCAATATATCCTTTTAATTTTGTAGGTTTTTTGTAAGTAGACCGACCAACCTTAGAAACCACCCCTTTTTCCTGAATATTTTTTTCCTACACACACATATTAGTACTTGAGTATCTGAATTTCAATAGATTTATTTATATTCAAACATATCTGATTTTTCAAATTTATTTTTTTCAATTCACATTATTTATTTCTTCATTTCTTTACTACTCCTGAATGGAATTCTTCTTTTCTTGCTCAATTTCTTTCAACAAATTATCAAAGTGATTTAATCAAAAATTATTATCGATGACATGATTGCATGCATATAATAAGCCAAAATAAAGACATAATATAATAACTGAGAAAAAGAAGGAACAAAAGTGGAAAAATTTGAAAAAAAGTCACTTACACATCCTTCGTTTTGATTACATTTACTTTTAGAACAAATTTTTTCCATTTTTTTTCACATAAATGGAAAATAAAATTTTTTTTTATGAATGTATATCGATCATTTTCTTCAATAGTGCCATAACTCAAAAAGAACCATTTTTTAAGCTAATACCCCTGACAGACATATAGTTTCAATACCATGGTATGCATACTACAGTAGTATATAAACCATCAATATACCACTTTGTTTCATGATTTAATTGTAGTTTAGGTTGACACACATGTAGTATACCATGATAGTATAGTATACAAATCCTATGTCTGTCAGGGGTATAAGTATGCAGAAATGTGCGCAAAATAATGATTGACATTTTACCACCATTTATGTCAGTTTTTGTACAAAAATTAAAAATTTTTTTATGGTGGTGTTTCCGCATTTGTATTCATAACTCCTAAACTGCTAAGGAGAACTAGAATCCGTTTGTAATAATATAGTTGTTTTCTTTTAAGTTGTTCGAAAGAAAGCGTGTCGTCAACAGACTGATAGACGAACAGATATACGGACATGACTATGTTGACTTAGAATTAATCAGGGAGCCAGAATATTTATTCTCTATGGGGTCTGAGAGAAATGATAAAAAAGTTTCACACGGAATGACAAACTAAGTATATCCTCATTCACCACTTGTGATGGTGGATTGTATGAAAACAAATTAATAGCATTAACTATGCAAAGGAATTGTGATTGTGTTATAGGTATTACTTATTTAGTTATTTTCCTGTCGGAAATTAAAATTGTACTTGACTAGTACCAAACTAGTACAAAAACATCCAATACTAGTTCTCAACTGTAAACTTTTCTATGCCATCTTAATACTTCAATAAGCATTGAGTGTGCTGGGAAAATCACTAGTACTATTGATTCTAGACGTGTACTAGTACACTTGGACTGCATTGGGTGCTTAAGAACCAGTTTATTACTAGTTCTTTTTTAAATAAAAATAAAAATGGCGTAAATAATTGATTTGAAACCAAATTTAAGAGGCAGTATCAAAATACAAATAAGTACTCGAATTTTAGTAATGTTACAAAAAATTCTATAAGTCTTGGTGACCTTGAACTACATCAAGTACTGGTACCCATAAGCCCCAGTATTTTTAGATAGAAACTCTAACCACGTTAGCACTAGTACCTCTTGTTCAAGTAGCTGTACTAGTGGCATTTTGACAGTCAACTTTTAATCTCCTACAGGGTTATTAAATGTTACATATACAATTGAAAATTAAATTCTTAACTAAAACTCTTTGTTTTGAAACTGACCAGAATCTGTGGCAGGAATCTTATCGGTTATCCTCGCAGTGGCATACTTGCTCTCTACAAATTGTCTACCGGAGCACCTTGAATATTAAAATACGCAATGAAAAAACATGGTTGTGGTAAACATATTCTAAATTGCAGGACGACATTTAAATTTTGAAGCCTTCTTATGCATTAATTTGTTCTTATTAAAATGAAAATAACCAAAAAAATAATTTTTTTTTTTAACAAAAATGGCTTAAAACACAGTTACATACAAATCTCATTAGAGATACAAAACAAGTATTTTTTTAAAAACAGAAAATAAAATAAATTTATAATTGTCAAATCATAAAAAAATCAAACAGATGATTGAGTTCATTCTTAATGACAAGACTAAAGCTTTTGAAAATTTAAATTTATTTTAAATTGAGCAAATTACAATAAAAAAAGAAGAGAAAAAAAAGGTTTAAATGCAGGACGATTTATATTTGTTTTACTGGAAATGAATTAGAAACAAACAGCATAAAAACAAGGTTATTTTATTAAGTAAGTTTATTTATTATTAAAATGTTTTGATGTCAAGTATCCATTTTTTTATATTTCTTTTTTTGTTCTTATCCTTTAAGATTTTTGAATTCTAGAAAAAGTATCCCTGCGGGAAATTCGTGTCAATTGTTCTATAAGCACTTATTCCGTGACCAGTGAACTCAATATTCTAATAAAAAGGAACGAACTGTGATGGATGAAAAGGGGCATACCACTTAACTGGTGATCATTTGTTAAAAGTGTAGTTACTTCAAAGGAAAGGTAATTGACACAAAAAGAGTCATGTGACTGGATTTTTTTCGTCTAGTGGCGGATTCTCTCTGGTTTATTTTATTAATTTATATTAAGGGAATCTATCGTATTAAGGTTGTTCACAGTTAACACCTTGGCACTTAAACCTCCTAGCACATTGACATGTTAAAGTGACAAGTCCCCTGCATATGAAGTGTTAGTGAACCGGCCCCTACCACTTTAGACCTGTCACGTGACAATCGTAGAGTAAGTTCCCACTCCCATGGGTATTTTACTTTAGTTTCTTAATAATGAATTTCACTTCCTTTAAGGTTTTTCTTTTATATGATGTTTATAGAAATAATTAGTATTGGGGTTTTTTGTTGAACTATTTATGGTTTTTAAGCCAAATTTTTTTTAATATTTTTAATTAGGCTTAAGTTCATTAAATTTAATTTTCATTAAATTATTTTTATGAAGAAAGGAATTTTACAACATGAAAATTAATTAAAATTGTTATTGATAATTTTTCATTCTTGACCGTGGCCGGGGCTCGAACCGCGGCCCTCAGGTTACCATGGCATGTTTCGATCGCAACCACTCGATCTTCTCAAATGGATTTGCCGTTTTACACTCGCAGCCATCGACGACTGCTGATGTCAATCCTTAAACCAAATTGTATTTTAACCTTTGGTAGATCGAAGTTTGCTTTTTTGAATGATTATCCATTTTTAATTGATTTTACATGCTCTTTCTTGCTTCTGTTTTTTCGTACTTTTTGTCAAGAATTTTTCTTGAAGTCCAAAGTACATTTTTTGTTTTTTTTTATTTTTTGTCTTTCTTTTTCTTGTTGGTCTTTTTTATAGAAATAGGAGAATGTCGATATGAATTTTTTTTTTAGATTTAAAATTAGGACAATGTTATTAAATGCTTTATTCTTGTTGAATTGATAACAATTATGTTATTTCTTGAGAACTTTGAGGAAAAGTTTTTGAGATGTTTTTCTCTTGAGTGAAATATAGGTATATGTATATTTCCCGAATTCATTTACCTTTAAATTTTACCCTCTCTTTATATTTTTCTAGCATACTCTTTTCCGTTGCTCTCATTCAATTTAATTCCCTTAGTATCTTCTTATATCGTGATCCTTGTTATTCACTTGTGTTTTGGCCGAGCTCGACTTTGCACGAGCGGAGCTACGCACATGCTGGTGTAAAAATTACCGCTCATCATTTACGTAATTTTTACTTTGAACATATTTTACCACCACGTCAGCGTTAGCGTAAGTTTTTAATAGAAAAAAAGTTACCCCACATCAAAATGAACGTAATATTTACATGGAATAATTTTTACCACTCGTCCGTTTTCTTGTTCTTTTTGACAGATGATGGGTATTATTTACCATTATTTATTTTCATTTATTTATTATCATTATTTAGTTATACAGATTTGTATTTTGTGCCATGCACACTTGTCTAATCCCGCACACTTTTTGACTGATGTTGCATATTGGTACCGTTCTTTAGATAAAAACTAATCTGCTTTATGCCACGCCCATTTCTCCAATCCTGGCCATTTTTGTAGAGAGGTTGTGTATTGATAATCCAGATATGTAGATATTAAAAATGTATTTTGTGCCACGCCCAATTCTATAATTCCACCCACATTTGGTTATTTCGATACTTTGACTCTTGGCATTCTTCTGATACACAAATATCTATAAGGTCTCTGTTTGGGAGGAGCCACGCCCATTTCTCTAGTCCCGCCCAGATGTTGTGTATTGATGTATCGACCAAAGTTAGTTCTTGCCGATTTGTCTGCAATGTAGTAGGCCAATATGTTTTGATGAGTAAGAAACCTCCAAAATAGTGAACCTGTTATTTTTACACATAATTATTTTTTTTTCATTATCTCTTTTATATCTTTAAATGTATATATTTGGCTATCCAAAAATGCCCTTTAAGTTTTTGTTTTTTTTTTTATTCATAATTTTATGATGTATCGTTTTTTTATATTAAAAAATGGTGTGTGAAGTAAAGTACCTGTTTTGTTTAAACAAATAAAAATAATTTTTGGTTTCTTTAATTTTTGTAATTAAAAATGTAGTAGATTATTTTTCAAATACAAATAATTATCAAAAAATATTTTTTAGTAATTTTTTTTTTTGTAAAATTTAGAGTGGTAAAATTTATTACCACGTCATAAGGTATGTCCCAAAATTTCACCTCCATAGTTAAAAGTTAAAGTTATGCCGGTACCCATTTAGCAGTTCTAATTTGCTATAGACAACTATATAACCATTTAAATTGTATCGCTATTCAATGAAAAGTTATATTAGAAGGTAAAAGTTACCTAGAAAATATAAACATGTGAACAAGAAATGAATGAAATAATACGACAGTCTTCTTATATGGTATTTTGAATGGTTAACATTATTTAATAATTATCAGTTAGTTATTTAATAAAAACATTTAAGTTCATTATTCTTGTTACTTCGAAAGTTTTAAATTTTTTTACAAAAAAATGGTGATTTTTATAAGAAACAAAGGAACAAAGCTGCCCTGAGCTACATGAAGATCGAAGATGATGAATTTCAGTTTATGAAGTTTATTGTAAAACTCAGGTATAACTTGGTATAAATTATTGCGACCCATTTAATCAGCAGTTTCGAAACATTTGCAAGAAGCAGAGTTCATTCAAAACCAATGAAATTTGACACCACACGAGTTTTAGCAAGTAGTTAATATATGGCGATTGTGCATAAAGGCCACAAATTAAAAATATTACACAGAAAGAAAAGCTCATATTAAATTAAAGATTTTTCCCCATACTGTTACTGCGTTGATAGATAATAGATGCCACATAGGAAAAAAAACTTCCTCTACAGTCCCCCCCATCATAAGCAATCGACCTTTTTTTCCTGACAACCCCTATTAGATCAACTGAATTTCATCGAGCGATGGACCCCAGTTAGTCGTGAAATCGGCTTGATTTAAGTACGGATGTGTTCTCGACCATATAATTTTAGGCAAGCATTATCCGAAAAAGTTCAGGGAAACGCGACCATGCATAAAGCCGTAATCTTCAACCATTACAGCGTTCGTCTCATGTTGCAAAATCAGTTAAAAATTATCTAAAAAATAGTGCCTGCCATATTCCAATGGCACCGTCCTATGGTTGGATTTAAGCTATTCATTTTAGTGTTTGTAACTCTTAGTCTGGTAACTCTTCGTCGAATCTACGAACTTTTTTTAAAAATAAATTCTAGCGGGACGATTTTTAATGTAAAAAATAAAAAAAATCTGTTTTCGTTAAACGTTTTATTAAAAAAAAAAAAAAAAAAACAAATAAAAAAAAAATTCTTTTTCTCTCTTAAATTCGATACAAATTTGAACTCTTTTTATTTTTTTGTTTTTCAAAATAATTAATTTTTTAAAACAATAAAAACTAACGTCTGTATTTATAAAAAATTTTTAAATTTAATAAAGGTTTAAAAAACAAATTTTGTATGAAAATTCTCCTTAATAAACGTTTGTTAAATTTAATAATCGTTTATAAATACGGGGGTAAAAAGGTAAAAAAATACTTTTTTCCTTTCTCAGCCTTTAAAGATAATCAGTCAAATAATACAAAAGAAAAACAAAAAAATTTTTAGCTATTAGCCTTATTTTACGCATGAGACGCAAAGTTCAATTTTATGTTCACAACAGATGCTTTTCTGGCACATATTACATGTACTTTTCGTCATTCTGAGTTTGCTAAAGGGACAAAGGTGACAAATTTTACGCTCTTTTGGTCCCTTGACAACATTTTCAGCGGATTCTTGTCAATTAGGTATTAATTTTAAATGTTTTCCTAAATAGAGGTCTACAAGTTAGGTGTCTCGAATCTGCCTCTTAAAGGGAGCCACTTATGACGTAGCTGTTGACAAAAGTAATATTAAAAATCCCAAAAAATAGACACAAAAACTTACACTTAGGCTTCTACACACACCTCTGAATTTCAACTTTAAAAAAATGAGGATCCAGCGTACGTCCACGTTGTTAACAAAAAGGGCTTTATTTTAACACTCATAAAAAATTCGACGAACAGTAACCATCCAGGGTTAAGTTTAGCATAATTTGGCCAAAATTAATAAAAATTTGGTCAAAATAACCATAATTTGGTGTAAGTAAACCATAATTGGATCAAAATAAACCCTATCGTGTTAAAAATAAATAACACGTTTGCCTCCTTGCATCCGATCAAATATCGTTTGTTTTGATCACGCTCTTACTGGAATAAGATCTACTTTAAACGATGCCTAAACGATTGAAAATCATCAAAACAACCGAGATTTTAAATTAAATTCTATTTTGCCAGTGTTTTACAATAAGCGCCTAAAATGTAAAAAATATACCGCATTTATATTTTTTTCTAAAGGTAAGTTTATTTCTAAATGTGTGAACAATGCGATATATAATATATTTATTGGATAGTAACGACATAAAGTACTCTAATATATAATAATAATATAAGTATATACAAGAAAAAAATAATCTGCTTAAACTTTGCCTAACATTATAACTATGTTAAAGAATGCAAAGCATAGAATTTGGTTTATAAAATAAATAAAAATTTCTTTATTAATATCCATATAAAAAATAACTGTATCAAACATACATACATATTTGTGTTAGCATGGATACTCGATAAGCCCAGTTGGAAATATTGAACCTTTAAGGGCTTAAAATGTGTTTAAACCAGCAAATCTATAATCTATTCAGTACATCTCTACACGCATCTCTACACTACATCTCTAAACGCATAAAATTGGGCGTTTAAACTACCAATACAAACGTTATAAATTTGACACATTATTATTTTTTGCACTACATATAATATATGGGACAATGATTTACAGCTGCTAAGCGTAAACTACATATAAGTTTAAGTTTAGTTCAATTAAACCAACGTTTTAACAGTAATTGACTTATTAGCCATAAAATGTATTTGCTTGCTAAGTTTTTTAATAGATCTTGGAGATTAAAGAATGATTTTTGTGTATCTATTGCGTGTCATCACTATAGTCCCACTCTTAATGTCGGTAAAAGCTTAAGGTAAAGTTATGCCGCTGTTAAAAAAAATTTTTTTTTTTTAAATAGCACTGCTTTACAAATTTTTAATTTGGAAAAATACCAAGAACGCCACATGCCTAGATAAGTTAATTGGGATCTCCTGAACACGAAAAACGCTGTATTTTTTTTTTCTAAGTACCGTTTTTTAGATAACGTGTTTGTGTTTTTCGGTGTATGGTCCCACTCAAACCCTTGTGGAGCTCAACCGAAAAGTCCGATCGAGATTGGAAAGGTAATTTAATGCCTTTTCCGCCGATATGCTGCAAATTTCTATCTGATAAGAAATGGCTGAGTTATGACGCCTATTTTTTACGTTTGTTTCAAAAATTTTCATTTTTATTTCGTTTTTTTTTTCTATGTTATAGTAAAGATCTGGAATATTTTCTTTTTTTACCTAATAGTTTATTTAATTACCAACATATTAAGTGTAATTTGAAATTTGAAAAAATCGGATGAAAAATAAAGTTTTTATTAAGGATTTTGTGGAACGACAATATTTTGTGGAACGACAATATTTTGTGGAACGACAATATTCGGCGTAAATTCAAAAAATTTAAATTAAAATGACGAGCGACTTGAACTGTTGCGTTTTTTTCGGATGGATCTTCGCGAATGAGGAACCAAAAATAGTCCGCCATCATTTGTTCGTCCAACCAGCCTATGACTATAGTCAATAATATCATAAAAAAATTATATTATTTTGGATGGTTGCAATTGAAACCTCCCTGCGGGAAAATAATGTCAATTGGTCGAACAGACTGGTCCCGGGAGTTGTGAAAATAGAACAGGTACAAAAAAAAAGAACTCGTGACCTGTGAAAGGAGAATCAATCATGTAACTGGTTTATGAAAAACAAACAGGTGGAAAAAGTAATGAATTACAGTACAGTCTTTACCGGTGGTGTGACAGATTTTTGTGACTTTCTTAAATTTTTTTCTTGAATTTAATTCTAGGACTTGTTTAATTGAAAAAATACTACATTTTATTAAAATAGTAACTGATACTAAACACGTCCATTGAGTTTAGATGTGTGACCGGTCAAATGGTGTCAATTCACCCCATGAAAATGTGATAGGTATTATTCATAGAAAGTGTTTAAACTAGAACCGGTCTCTACCACTAGAGACCTATCACGGGAATACTTTGGTGTCAGTTCGCTTCCCTCTAGGGATGTTAGGGTAACATGTCCGTGAAAGCCTGGGTTCGTTTCCAGCGGCAGTCAAGAATGAAAAATTATCAAATTTTCAGCTTTTCTAAAATCTTTGGAAAAGGTTTCCTGACGACCTGGCCTAAGCAACCAGTGAAATGCGCATAGAAGCTTGCTTTCCCTCCCATACGGAAATCTTATTAGTAAATATTAATTAATTTCATGTTGTAAAATTCCTTTCTTCATAAAAATAATTTAATGAAAATTAAATCTGGTGAACTTTAGCCTAATAAAAATATCGAAATTTGGTTTAACAACCATAAACAGTTCAACAAAATAACCACAATACTAATTATAAAACTTTAATATTAAGATTTTTCTATGTTGCGTTAGCAAGATTAGAGTACAATTTTTTTTAAATCTCTTTGAACGTCTCAACCACTCAAACGCAAACGAAAATGATTCAAATGTGACCAAATCAAGAACAAGTTTCCAAGAATAAGATAAAATTGTTATCGAGACAAATTTTTACACCGAAGATTAAAGTTTTTACTGTTATTTAAAAAATTTGCGATATTTAACACGACATTTATTTAATAAAACTTTTATTCGTAAGGGTTTTATGCACAAATTTGCTTAAATAAAAATATTGAAATTCCTTTCAAACTCGAAATAAAAGTTATTATAGTTTTTGTATATAAAATTCTAATAGGGTTAAATATTTCACTAAAGATAATGCTGCAAACAGCAAAAAAACACATTTTACCTTTGCTTAACCAAAGGTTTTTATGTTCATCCCAATACCCATCCGGGTGGTACTCCACATTTGATTATTGGCGATGAGCAGCTGTTTGTCATGCATTTGTATACCCTTTAGTTTGCTATTCCGTTTGTAATTTTTAAGATATTGACCTATAGAGTATACATATTTTGGGTCTTAAGGAAGAGCGAAGTTGATTTCAAGATGTCCGTGTGTCCGTTGAAATGGGTTTTCCGAAGACCCCATATATGATGGGGACTTCGAAGTTATATATTTATGTCACATATAGTCCGGCATTGTTTGCTATTAAAATTCAGTCTGATTGATCTACACATGGCTGAGATATGAGCAAAAACTACCCAAAAATCCCTTGTTGTTGTTGTTTTTCAATTTTATTTTTATGTATATCTGTAAAACGGCAAGAGCCAAAATTTCAAAATCATATACCGGCCTAGAGGTGTGTGGGCAGCCCCAACACTAGGATCGGAGGCCTTGACCCAATCAGTCAACCCTCTAAACACTAAATGATTACAGAAACGTTAACAAATTTTTGACGCCCTATGTTCTTCGTGCACTTTTCATTTAAGTAGAATGTAAAATTTTCTTTTTTTTTTTAATTTTACTACGTATATTTAAGTAAATAAAGGACATGTATACATATATATCTTGGTTATCAATTCACAACATCCGGCGAAATGTGGGCGGGATTGGACAAGTGGGCGTTGATTTATTTATATCTAAAGAACGGTATTTATAAAACGCTCTTTTATTATCGCACTTTTACTTGTTTTTTTCTGTTTTCCGGTTTTTTTTTTGGATTTTTTTTTTAATCTTAAGGGCAATAATTTAAATTTTAAAAATTTTAAATACTGTGATATAATTCAACAACGTTAAATAATTTATTTCTTAAACCTAAAAGAACTAAAAAACAACTGCAGGTATAGTTATAATAGACAGTCCAAACGATTTGTTTAAGTCTTATAGCCCATGATTTATATTTTCCAACATTTCCAACCTGTCATTATAACGCAACTATTTTCCCTTTCAAAAAAAAAAAAATTTTAATTCTTTATAAGCAGAAACGTATTACAGCACATTAACTATTTCCACTACTACCATATTATAAGCTAAAAATATGAATATGTCTAGATGTTAATAAATGCGTGTGAGTGTCATATTTCCCTGTAAACACTCATATGTGAATGTTTATTAATCATGCAACTTGCCAAGAACCAACGGAACCATTCATTATTAACGACTGTTATATCTGTTATTATATCTAGATAATTGGCAACAATAAACAAAGGCGCGCTTTTAAATATTAATCAGTTTTATTGTAAAGATATATGTATGTATGAATGTATTGTTTAGTATTCCATAAAGTGTCATATGTGTCTGAGTGTGTGAGTAAAAGAATAAGTCTGCCTATACAAGTATGATTATTAGTAGGATCATGTTTTTTTTTCTTTTTTTGTTAATAAATGTTTAATGGGTCAAAGTTGAATTTATTAACACACCCTTTTTTTATTGGTGAAACAAAAACAAGAATGTGAAAAATTTTGAAAGGATTATATTGTTTTGTTATCTTTTTAATTAACCAAAATACAACAAACAAAATGTTTATGTATATTAAAAAAGTTTATATATACTATATGTATTTCATTATACATAACTAAACAAAAGGAAAGAAATAATCAATAAACTATTGTGTGGGGTCAAGGATATATTAAGATGTTAGACATTAGATAATAAATTATTTATCATGATTTTATTTAATAATCATTAGTGTTTTAGAGGAGTTTTTTAGAGGCTTAACTTTCTGGAAATATTAAAATTACATAAGGTTATCAGATTTGGAAACTTTATTTTTGTAATTTTTACGCGAGTTTTAATGGACAATTTTTTCGACAAGTTAGAGAATTTTAAGTTCATTTTTGCCTCTTGTATACTCAAAATTAATACTATTTTTCACAAAAACGTTAAAGAATTCCTGATTCTTTAAACGATTTGACATCGCATACAAAAACTGAATCTTTCTTTGTTTATCCAATTAGCAAAAAAAAACAGCTACGACTTCATAAGATTAAGCCACCAGTTAACCAAAAGCTTGGCTTAGTACTGACATAAAAATTACGTCAGAGCTAAATGCGCATGTGGCTTTTTACATTGCGTGTAGTCTAGGTTTTAGAAAAAAAATTTTTTTTAGCACTTGTAGTGGCAACAATTTAATAGAAGTTCTTAAAGTGCCACTATCTCCACAGAAAATACTGTTTAAATGTATTAGGAATTTTGTACTATGCCGGTCTTTATATACCGATAAAAACATTGGTTCCTATTTTTTTAATGCGCGATGTAGGTACGACTGCATGATAACCTGTTATTTTTGGTCTCAATTAGAGTTTTTCTTTTCCAGAGGTTTTTCATCTCCCGGGAAAGCGGGATTTTTTTTTATTTTCCCGGGATCCCGGGAATTTCCGAGCAATACAAATCGATGCAAAATATTATTTAATTTAAATATTTGAACAAATAACATTTCTTGAGATCAATTAAATAAGTTTATAAATGCATTCAACTTTTTTTTTCTGTGCTTCATTGCAATTTAAGATCTGTATGCTCAAAAGTATACATTTGCAAAATTTCAATTATTTTGTACGATTTATGAGTAAGTTATAACAAAATGACTTTTTGGTTATCTTTTTTCAAAGTGCAATAACATTTGGTATAAAAACTTAAGTTTACTTCCGATCTGTGCCAATAGGAGTGCTTAGGAATAAAAACTTTAAAAAAAATATAACCGCAGAGAACTGATGTATATATTTAATTCGGAGTTAATTTCCAAAAGCCACATTTAAAATTTTAAATTGTTCTCCTATAACACTAAACAAATAGACTTACGCACTCATTGCCACCAAATTAGTTTAAAGCCAAAACAGCATTTATGTCTATAAAACCAAAAAATTATTATTTAAACAAATTATTACAAAATATTTCTTTCAAAATAGTATTTTAGTTCAGAATCAGAATTTACAGAATCGTTTGAAAGCCTTTTTTTTAATTTTTTTAAAGAAGGTTTCAATGAGAAAACTCGTTTTCTTTTTACGGATGTTTGCCTTTTAAGTCAAAGGAACAATATATAATCTCTAGACACTTTCAGTTTTCTTAGCACTTCCTTCAAAAATTGTAGTTCCTTTAAAAAAAAAATATTTTCTACGAATCGAAAAATCTATTAATAAGTTGTCATCATCTCTTATACACAAAAAAAAAAATTTTGCACCAGTAAACGCATTAATCAAAAATAAAATCAGTTTTAATTAAAGATTTAATTTAATTTAATTTGCACTAGTAAACAAATTAATAATATCAATTAAACGTTTAATTCACTTAATTAAACGTTTAATTCTCTTGATTTAACGTTTAATTAACTTGATTAAATTTTTAATTAAAACTGATTTTATTTTTGATTAATGCGTTTACTGGTGCAACATTTTTTTCTGTGTAGAATCTAATACCAAAAATCGTTTATGCAGCTGCTTTGCATATCAAATCATTAAATTTTTTGAAGCAAGAGGGATAAATTTTGTTCGTTTTTATAAAATAAATCTGAGTTTTTAAACAAATAAAAAGTTCTGCACATTTTTAATTTTCTTCTTTCCAAATTTCAGAGCATTAAACATTCAACATTGCCTCACTTATCGGATATGAATTGTCATTTCTTTGGCGTTTGGCAAAACTGTCTTAAAAGTCAGAAACTGTACTTTTTCATTATGTTAAATTGAAAAATATTTATTTGGTGTATTTCATAGACCTTTTTCCTAAGAGCAGATGGTAACATTTAGAAGCAAAAAACAAAAGAAAAATATTGAATTAAAGCCAATCAAAAACTCAAAATGCGTTTTTTGACTTAAGATTTTTTTTGCCTAACGGCTAAGGTCAATTTCATGACACAACATATTTACAATAATATCAGCAGTAAAGGTGACATAATTAAATTAAATTAAATCCCGGGAATTCCCGCACAAATTTCCCGGGATTTTTTTCCCGAAAAATGTGCGGGATCCTAGTCTCAATATAATGTATTTTCACTTGAAAATATTTTCTTGTAGAACAACGGCTCTGAATTTTTTCTGTCTAGAGTTTCGCTGTCTTAAAAAAAATACTTTCAAGAGTTGAAAAAAGTTCTCTTTGCAGCAACTATAATTTTGAACAATTTAAACATTAATGGCGTTTAACAGTCCTCTAACTAATGTTTTTTTTTTTAATGTTATTTCAGTTGAAATCTTGGTAAATAACCTTTAACTTAGTAATTTTTTTTTCATTTTGGAAAAACCTTCACTTTACATTGCTACTTTTCGTATGCTCCCAAAAGTATCAACTACCTCAAAAAAACATATGTACAGGGATGACAGCTTAACCCTTTTTGAGCTAGGTTTAGCCTTTCTTAAGTACCCTTTAGCACTAAGAAAAAAGCGCAAATTAAGCACTTTTTGTTATTTCTATTTAGCCCTTTAATTCCGTTTTTACTTTTGGTATGAAAATTTGTTTTTTCTTACAATATTGAATTGTAAAATCTGTTCTAAAAATTCAAAAACGTGCACATGGGAAAACATTTAAGGAATTCTTAAGTTTTGGACCGAGATTTATAGTTGTAAGAATGCAATTGGAAACAATCCTTTTATTTAATTTTCTAGTTCAGCTACAAAAATAATGATATATGCGTACTAAAATGCTGAACTTAAATTGTTGTGTCATGATTAATTAAAAAAAAAAAATGTCGTTAAAAGCATTTACTTAAGCAAGTCTTATGCTATGTTCACACTTGGGTTTTTAAATTTTAATTAAGTTAATCAAAGCCGTTCGCATTACATTTGAGATGATTAAGATGACAGTTGATTGAGAAAAAAAACACAAAAAACAAATTTATATTTCTTTAAAGTAATAAAAATGGATAAAAATACTTTAATAATGTTATCAGAAGATTATTTTAAACATACCCAGCAAAAACTTGGTAATGACTTGCAACTTACTTTTCAATGCCTACTGCATACCATCTGCATTACATAGAAGTAGTTTTGTAATGGCTGGCATATAATCTGATACATAAGTACTTGTTTATGAGTTGATTAACGAAATTTATAATTAATTCATAATAAAATGCATCTAGGGTTTTATTTATTGAAATCTAATACAAACTGATTTTACTTGTCCTAAATGAAGAACAATTTGTAATAAATTTGAATATGAAAAATTTAAATACCTAATTGATTTTGATATATATTTTATTATTAAAAACTTGATTAAAAACTTGGTATTGTGGTCTCAACCAAACGTTATTATAACGACATCGTCTAGATGATATAAATTATAACTTATGATATCGATATTGTATCATAAATTTAATGACTTATTTAACTCCCTATTTGAAAGTGAATGTGGTAATGACTTATTTAACTCCCTATTTGTAAGCGAGAGTGGTAAGTACTTGCCTCCAATTACATCCCGTGCTAAAATAATAAGTTAAAGTGCCAATGTAGAAGTAGTGAAGAGTAGTTATATTAGCTTTTTAAAGCATTACTTTGCAATGTAAGTTTTTGCTGGTTATAAATGATGAAATTGTGAAATTTATAGATTATTGAAGTACCATTAAGAGGAAATCGCGTTCGGTGGTACACGTGAGGGGTACATTCATGTGGCCGATTTTACAGTATACTCAATTTGAGGTACGTTCAAAGGATTCTATGTGATTAATGAAGTGATTTAGTGGAAATAATGTCAATATTAAGTGGTAGACAAATAATTTGAATGTATTTTGAATTTTGATGTGATTAGAGCTTAATCACGCTCGAGGTGCATAAACGCGTTTAAGAACCCAAGTGTGAACATAGCATTAAGCAAGTTAATAGTTGCTGCGCAAGCTATGAAATACTTTACTAAAAATGCTGAAAACAAATTCTGATACATAAAATGAAGACGAGGACGACTAAATACTGTAAATTTTAGAAAACCTTGACTAATTAAAAAAAGCTAAACACAAACACAATGTTTGGATGCGGTGCGGTGCGATTTCTCGTTGCGGGAGAAAAAAATGAACATAATACAACGGAAGACGGCGACGGAAATAGTTGTCATTTTTTGTTGAAATTTTTATTAATTTACTTGTGCATACATTTTTATCATGTTGGTTGTTTGCAATAATGTTGTGAACATAACCGATTATTCAAAAACTATGGCAACATCAGCAAGAGAACGAAATTAAATTCGCCTTGTTGAGAGAGAAAGAAAGTCTGCAATGAAAAAAAAATGAAAAATTTTTTTAATTTTATGCCGTTCCGCACGGCGGGTTTTTACTTCGAAATCGTATGAAAAACCGCACCGCAATAAATTATCGTTACACAGTGTTTAGACTCTCAGTTGTACATATCTTGATTTTTTTTTGTAAAAAATTTTTGGTGTTTTACTTTAAATAATATTTGTTAAGCCCTATTTTGCGCTTTTTTGAAAAATTGCAATGATAAAGTACTTAAACATAAATTTTTTCTATTTAGCCCTTTTAATTTTTCGTACTCAGTAATTCTTAAGGCAGAATTAGTGTTTACTTTCTTCTGTTTCTGTTCTGTTCCGTGCCGTTCTGTTACGAAATTGTAATTGTTTCTTTTTCTGTAGTAATTTATCAGCCATTTATGACAAATTTTTTAGTTTTGCACCGTCCATTGTTTTATTTCAATAACTTTAATGCACATAAATATGAAGAAATATGTATTTTTTTTATTTATTTTGCTGTCACTAACAATTAGTTAACAAGTTTTTGAATTAAACAAATTGTACCGCAACAGAAGAGAAAAACTAATCAATTTCACAGGTTTTTTAATAAGAAAAAAAAACTCAACGGATTCGTAACAGAACAGAAAGTAAAGACTAATTCTGCCTTTACTCATACGCTCAAGTGCATTTACATATTTGAAGCAAATGTGTTCCTAAAAGTATGCACTACTCTACTGATTATAACTATTATTGCATAATAAATATTACTCATACGCTTCTATTCACTAATTATAAATACAGTGCCATTATAAAGTGATCCCAACAGCAACTTTTGAATTACGAGATAGAAGTTATATATGAATACCCTCCACTACTAGTGGTTAATGAGCGTATACTTAATTTGTCATTCCGTCTGTATCTTTTTAAAATTAATATTCATCTAAGACCTTTATAGAGTATTGATCGATGGCTTAATATAAAAAGGCTTAACTCGATTTTTTGTTTGTTTTAAAGGGAAGAAAAAACCTGATAAAATCCGAAAGTTTTAGATATTAAATACGTTTTTTTTTTAATAAAAAAAGATACATCAAATCTTATTATATAGCCCCTGAAATTTTCAAGCAAGATGCGTTTGGCATTTGTCTACAATTATATACAAAAAAGCTGATTAAAAAAAAATTAGTTACGCCTGTTTTATATTAAGCCATCGACGTACGACTCAATTGGATTCATAGCAGTATTCCTTAACCCGTAATGTACTATTATAGTAAACTTTGGTTTGCCGTAGTTTTATAAGGCTGGAAATTACATTGCAGAATTTCGTTCGATAATTTACCATGGAACATATATAAAGCTCACACTCAGAAAATACTTTTGTACGCCTAAAAGCGTAACCAATAACGCTTTTGTGTTAAAGATTAGATGGACACCACGACGCCAGATTTCGTTGGGATTAAGCCATAACTTACCATAGGCCCCTTATAAATCGTATTTTTGAAATAGGCTTTAATTAGCCTAAAATCGCAATAAATTTTAATGCTGTAAGGTTTGTTTTTATTATAATTTGTCTATATTTTGTAAACACAAAGCCCAGTCCAGAAATATTTTTATTTGGGGTGGACTAGGCGGCACTTTTACTTGTTTTTTTTATATAAAACTATCTTGCCAACATTTTTATGTAGAACTTTTCTTATAGTACATACAAGCTGCATACATGTATGAATTTATAATAAAAAAGTTAACCTAATTTTTTTTTGAGTCTGAAGATATTCATTTAAAGTAAAACCAATTAAAGTCCTCTTTCAGTCTAAATTTTTGCTTATTATTTTAAAACAAATTGCATTTTCTTATTGCTTAAACTTTATGTTGTACAGCTTACTTATTTTTTCAATTAACTTTTGTTTAATCTTTAATATTCAAAAACGAATATAATTTTTAAAGATTTACATTTGAACAAACACTGACTTAAATCCTTTTTAAAGACAATGATTGACATTTTTTCAAATGTCTACTTTAAAGTAAAACTCATTATTAATGAATTTAAAATCATCGGAATTTTATTGATAAATGTCAGAAAAATAAATTTTTAGCAATCACTACATTAAATAAAATTTGTCAAATACTTGGAGAGGATTAAAAAATACAAATTTATTTTATAAAAATATGAACATATAAATAGTTTTTTTTTGTTATTATTTTAAGTCTGCAAATACAAGATTCGATATTAATATTTTATGTATACTCCTCATACTAAGATACTTTTACACAGATCAGAATCTTCAAATGTAGGCAATATAAGCAGAACATGACAATAAATATGTATGTATTTGTTTGTTTCTTCAAATACCCAGCAAACACGAAGTCAAACCTTTGATATAAAACTAATTTATCATTTGACATCAAACACAATTTTCAAACCTTTTTCAACTGTAGGATTTTAACATTTGCAATCAAATTGATAATGACTTGAATATAAACGTTTGACATACAATGTTTTATCAATTTAATGTCGAATTGTTATCAAATTTTATCCACAAATAAAAAAAAATAACTTGGTAGCACTAAAGAGAAAATTAATGTAAACACTAAAAAATGTGTTACACAACTAAAGAAAAGTTGTATTATACGTGAAGTTAATTTGCCTTTAAAAACCTTGATTTCCTGTAAAAAAAATATAAATTATTTGTGAGCAATAATAAAACGGGAAAGTGCAGTAAATATAAGTTTGTTGTACGGTCGCGGTGATACGTCATGACAATCCCCAAAACAAAAAGGAGCCAATTTTTTTGTCATTCCAAGAATAAGATGAAGGTAAGAACACTATTTCATCTTTTAGCTATGGTGCCGAATGTTTACCTCACATTTTATTGAAATAAATAATCAATTTAAATAAAAAAAAATTTATTTATGTTCCACATTGTATTAAAATCCACATTTAAAAAACTTTTGAGAATTGCATTTGAAAGCAAGTTGAAAATTAATGCATTTCTCAATATGAAAATTATTTACCCTTTTTGTTGAGAATGCTATGATTTTCAAATCATTATCAAACGTTTCTCGTTTTAGAAAATGTTTATTTTCAAATCTCTTTCAGTTTGAAATCAAACCTCCGTGTTTGTTGGGTAACAGGACAAGCTGTAAGTGTGAAAGCAAGTGTTGTTGATTATCATTAAGATTCTCAGAAGTGCATAATAACAACTACTGGCATCGGCTTAAGAATCTACGAGGGTAAGCTAAAACAATATTTTGTAAGCAAATAATTCAGTTTTAGCTTCCTAAAAACTTCATAACTTGCTTCACTTTTAAATAAATATTTATTCAAAACTTTTGTTAAAAACTATTATTTCTTATATGAAATTATATATCAAAAGATCTCACAGGTATCCCATTAGAGTTCCAAGTAATGAGCTGGCTGATCTCGCGGTGTAAGGACTGGTAGAGACTCTGAATTCTTTTTGATTACAACTAAGTAATAATTTCAACATTAGTTAAAATATAATTTGCAACTGTATTTGTTACGAATAATCAACAAAATTATTAAAAAATCCTTTTGTGTAAACCCTCGCTGCTATTTAAAGTTCCATAAAAACATTGATTTTTCCGATATGGCTGTTGATGCAAACTTGTCTTTGTCATCATTTTCTAGAGACATCGTTCAAGCATTAAAAAAACTCACAATTAGTTGATAGAGTCTTCAAAAGATTGTCATAATTTTATTATACGAATTATTAAATAAGAAAATGTTTCAATTTATTTTCTGTATAAAATTCTTAATAACTTAATAATGATCATATTAAATATTTATAATATTTACTTGCTTAAATACCATAAACTTTAAAACAAAAATTCTGTAAAAAAATAATTGAACAAAATCTTTATCAAGTCAAGGCTCATAAAAAATTTATGTTTGTGCTTTTTTTTCTTTTTAATTTTTTAACAGCATTCAGACATGTGATTTTGTTTAATCCTGTTTAAATGAAAACTTAAAAAAGAAAAACAAATTACATGCTTTTAGTGTCCTTGTTATAATTTATTTGCAACTTAAGTACAACAATTTTTTTAATTTATTTATTTGTTCTTATTTTCCGCTGCAGTTCGCAGTAAAAATAACAACAAGAACAACAAAAATTTAAAAAACTTAATGCGTTTACATTATGTAATAAAATATTTACAGTAATGTATAAAAATAGGACGATAAGAATAAAACTTCTAGAGAAGTGAACGTAAAGTCAAATATCGAAAGTTGAGCAAGTATGGTAATATACATTTTTTATAGTCAAAAAGTATCTTCAATTCTATTTAAAAATTTTTACATTCTATTTAGTGATTTTGCTACCTTCCAAACCAGCTGAAATATCCTTTTTATAAGCGTACGTACATAATCAAACCAGTAAGAGTGTTATATTCGGCTTATCCTAATGCTATATACCATTCACTATGGCTTGATATGAATATATGTATACATATACGGTGACCGGAAGTTCGGCGTCATCAGTGGATTTTTCGGAAAAATACCTGCACATGCTAAAAAAAATCCCAATTTTCCCTACACGTTGAAAAGATTTCCCCTACAAAAATCCCTACGCAATACTGTCATTAAAATAGAAGAAAAACATAGTTTTAAAAAAAAAATAATACATATGTACATTAATGCTATAACCAAATTTCGGCCCCAGTACCACACGATTTCCAAACTTTACCGCGTTTTGTGGGTAAACTTTTTTGACAACCGCGAAAAAGTCATACCTACTATGCTAGGATCATTTTGATATTCCCCAAAAATGTAAAACAGTTTCTCCCTAAAGTACATATGTACGTACTTTTAATTAAATTCAATTAAATCTTTTAACATTGAATGATATCTTAGAAAAAATATATACATTCATACATATTGGTGTCACCAACTTTTTAAGCCACAAATAACTTTGGCAATACGAGTATATTTTGAATGCGATTTAGGAAAACAAATTTAACCTTTTTGGACAAGAAAATATCACTAAAAAAACATTTTTTTCTTCATTTATTTCATAAATAATGCGATATGACGAAAAATCCCTACATTTTGTAGATTATAAAAAATCTGTCCAATTTTCCCTACGCTGCTATTTTAGTATCAAAAATATTACATGTAGGGATTTTCCCCTACTTCTGGCAACACTGGGTGTCATTCAGATTTGTACTGTATTTCAGATATTCGTTTTATTTAATGTAAAAATAAAATAGAATTCAACTGTATTTGACTTGTCCTCCAAATATACAGAAAAACAGACGGACATCGTTAAATCAACTGTGCTCTGCACATGTTCGTTTTTGTTGTGTGTAAAAAAAAAGCAAAAAAAGTCTGAAAAAATATTTAAAAAAAAACAACAACAAAAAGGGATTTTTTAGAAAAAATTTGAGGTAGTCGTGGTTTTTTTATTCACGTCTCAGCCATTTGGCTGAATTTCAATAGCAAAACTATAATAAGAATATCTGACATATCTGGATTTGAACTTCACTCCTCATAAGAATCCAGAATTACTTTAAAATCTCTAAGATCACTATTGCAGAAATTACAAACGGAATGACAAAGTTATATATGAATAGGTGGGATGCAAAACTCGTTCGTTGGCACTTTACTCGAATTTTGGGAAAATGCAATAAACATATTGCACGATAAATTTTGTAATTTTTCATTATTTTACTTTTATTTCAATAACCTTAAAAAATTACTGTAAAATCCCTAGTGGACTAATTGCACGACCTCGTCTGTGTTGTAAATTTTGAATGGATATAGTTTACCATGTAT
The DNA here is from genome assembly GCA_963931875.1 of Pollenia griseotomentosa. Classification (NCBI taxonomy): domain Eukaryota; kingdom Metazoa; phylum Arthropoda; class Insecta; order Diptera; family Polleniidae; genus Pollenia; species Pollenia griseotomentosa. The sequence goes on along the minus strand of OZ007560.1, from coordinate 50,131,391 downwards.
AGGCGGTTTTGTTAACGATGGACATTTTTAACATGAATATTTTCACACACGTACATACGTATAAAAATTTAAAATTCTTACACATTTTACACTTTAATTCATGAATCTGTGCCAGTATGGAAAAGTAAGTTATGTCGAATATTGTAGTTTGCAGATATTATCAGTTTTGTTGAATTTATTTTTTCACAGAGATGTTTGCTTTAAGTATTTATACAATCGTGTTAGAAAATACTTTAAGTAAACTTGAAGAAAAATTTCAATACATATGAAAGAAAATATGCTCTTAAAAAGGTGTATTAATTAAATATGTAGTAAAGCTTGAAAATATGCCTTAAAAATTTTAAATAATATGCCCAATAGAAAACTGAATTGGCTTAAATGTAAGCAAAATATTCAATTATTTAATACATACTACTAGAGTTTAAAAAACAAGACAAAAATTATAATCGGTAGAGCCCATATACCACAGTATTACATATTGGGTCTAACCAAAACAAAGCTGAGTTCTGAGGTCAACATTTATAAAAATTATTTATGCCGAATATTTGGCGTTATTATGAGTGTCGTTGTCGTGATCAAAAGGCAGTAATTTTTAGAAATTGATATTATTACAGCGTTTAAAAAACTGCAGTCAAAGTAGAAAAACTGCCATTTGTCAACTTCTTTATTGGTCATTGAACAAAATACATTACATGTAAACAGTCGTTGACAAACCAACTTAAAAAGCGAAGAGTTGTACATAAATTTTAGTTTTTCTTTTGTTCGACAGTTTTTGGTTTCGACTGCAGTTTTTTAAACTCTGTATTATTGATTATTGACGTTAACGACATAAATGCAACAAACTTTTTATGTGTTTTACATTCTCATTATCGTGAAATTTTAATTATATTGCTAGATATTTCAAACGAATATGACAACGACAGATGCACCATCTATAAAAGAGACACAAAGAGTCTATTTCGGAAAGAAGTTTGTAAGAGGATTATTTGAAATAATATATATACTTTGCGCACAAGTTTTACATGTATTGACAACCAACAAGGCAGACAGACGGACGGACATCGTTCGTTCACCTTTAAAAATGATTCTGAGTCGATCGGTATAGCAAATGATAGGGTTATATTTCTATGTGTACAGATAGATATTTAAAACAGAAAAGCCATCTGTTAACCAAAATTTCACACAAATGTAACATTTACCACAATTTGCCTTAAAAGGTGATATAGACGGTAAAGACTTAAAAAAAACTTTTTCACTAAATTATACAAAAAAAAAAAATTGTGCAAAGGGTAAAATATGTACAAATATTCACTAACAAATAGATGCCAAAATTGTTAAAAAGCTCTATAACGGATAAATATATTGTGTCTCCCTTAATTGCACACACAAGGAAAAACATGCAATTGCATATTTACGGTTTCCCTGGTAATAATTAAATTTTGTCTTATGTCGACTTATGGTAATCTTCCATATGACCACAGAAATAAAACCAGAACACAAAAAAATAAGCTTAATTCATGATTTTGTTAAAGAGAAAGTTTAAAATATATACTTATATTGTGGGAAAATATAAATTTATAAAATATATATACACATTTAATTCCAACTCAAATTATGTATGTATGAGTTAATATTCTTATAAGCACCACCCTGTAGTTCTGATGACCCATAACTAAAAGTTAAAGTAGAAACTTTATAACCCTCCGATCTTTAGTCCTTGAGTGTATATAAAATTCATAAAATTTTTTTTTAAACATCTGCATAAATGTATTTATGTTTATTTGTGATGTTATGACTGTTAATGTACAAGTATGTAAATCTGCGTACGTTGTTAATTTGTATGTTGTGCATGTGTTAATGTCAATATTTGTTATTTTTTCGCTTTTCTCCGCTGCACACCGTAAAAATTATACAACTGTCTTTTTACATAATTTTGCTATATATGACTCCATTATGCACGAGCAGAGTATAAATGTGAGTGCACATGTGTGCGTTCGAAGGCACTTGTATGCGGTTTTTATACAATCTTAATTATTTTTTTTTTTTTTTTTGTGAGCACTTTTTGTTAAAGTCATATATTTGGAAAAAAAATGCTACATACACGAGCAATTCTCTTTGCTAAGGCTTAAAATTGAAAAAAAAGTTTTTGATGACACAATAAACATTTTAGCTATGTACGTAAAAATAGCTTGTAGATCAAGGATTCCTTTAAGTTGCTTAACCTGTACATGGGCGCAAAAATTATAGCTTTACAAAGTTAGGTATTTCAGAAAAAGGACCAATTGTGTGCGTTATCAAAGATGAATTGTGCTGAGATTATAGTGATTTAAAAGCCAAATAAACCACAAAATTAAAAAAAAACATCTTATTTGAAAAATTTTCTTAAGGCGATTGGCTCCAATACTTGAACAACAAAATATTAGAAAAAATAATGGTACTCCTTAAAAGTGTCTTAGAGTAGTCAATGTCACCCGCAAATCTTTTGAAAAAATAACAGATAATGCTCTTCTTGGATATCTAAAAGGCGTTGGACAGAGTCTGGCTTATTGATCTATTGTCTAAGGTCAGAAATCTTCTTCCAGCAACATTTCATTCAATTTTAAAATCTTATTTACACAAGAGAACATTTTACGCAAAAATTAAAAATAGGAGATCAAACATTTTTGTTAAAAGAGCAGGTGTGTCACAAGGCAGTGTTCTTAGTTCGATGTGAAATACACTTTTCACAGTTGACACGCCAGTTTTCTAAAACGTCACTGTTTCAACAAATGCAGAAAACACGGCAATTATAGCAGCAGACAATTTACCTTCAGTTGCATCTCATAATGTAGCTGGAAAAAAACTTCATATGTAACTTTTACACTTGGAAAGGGTGATTGTCCCAACCTTACTACTTTAAATATATAAAAAAAATCATCAACTTTAAAATTTAATAAATAATTAGAATTGTGGTCATTTTGTTGAACTACCCTAGAGGGAAGCGAACTGACACCAAAGTAGTCCCGTGATAGGTATTTGGTGGTTCTAGTTTTAACACTTTCTATGAATAAGACCTATCACTTTTACATGGGTTGTCATTGGAGGGGGTCAATTGACACCATTTGACCAGTCACACATCTATTCTCAATGGACGTGTTGAGTGTCAGATACTACAATGTAGTTTTATTTCAATAAAATGTAGTATTTTTTCAATAAAACAAGTCCTAGAATTAAATTCAAGAACAAAATTTTAGAAAGTCCCCAAAAATGTGTCACAGCACCGGTAAAGACTGTACTGTAATTCTTTACTTTTTCTACCCTTTTGTTCTTCATAAATCAGTTACATGATTGGTTCTCCTTTCACTGGTCATGAGTTCTTTCTTTTTGTACCTGTTCTATTTTCACAACTCCCAGGACCAGTCTGTTGTACCAATTGACACAAATTTCCCGCAGGGTATTTATGGTTTTTAATCCAAATTTTTAATATTTTTAATTAGGCTTAAGTTCATCAAATTTAATTTTCATTAAATTATTTTTATGAAGCAAGGAATTTTACAACATGAAAATTAATTAAAATTGTTATTGATAATCTTTCATTCTTGTTTCGATCGCAACTACTCGATCTCCTCAGATGGATTTGCCGTCTTACACTCGCAGCCATCGACGACTGCTGACGTAAATAGTCAAACATCAATCCTTAAACCAAATTGTATTTTAACCTTTGGTAGATCAAAATTTGCTTTTCCGAATGATAATCCATTTTAATTGATTTTACATGTTTTTCCTTACTTCTGTTTTTTCGTACTTTTGTCAAGAATTCTTCTTGAAGTCCAAAGTACATTTTCTGTTTTTTCATTTTTGACTTTCTTTTTCTTGTTGACCTTTTTCGGCACATCTTGAAGGACAAATGTACACATAGAGCTCGTGCCTTAGCTTTAACAATAATTAGTATTGTGGTTATTTTGTTGAACTATTTATGGTTTTAATCCAAATTTTTAATATTTTTAATTAGGCTTAAGAAAGAATTTTATCGGTTTATTGGTCCTTAATCCCTGATGTATATTGAAAACAAATTAAGACCTTTAAAGGCAATTTAAAAACCTGTGTGGACTTATGGAATTCAATTAGAGAAATCCATCGGAAGGCCAAACTGCCCCATAAGTGGTGCAAAATCAGGCCTTAATGACCTTTTAAAAGTCATTAGGAGATCCAGATTGGATCTCTGCTTAACTGCAATCTTAAGAGATCTGTCAATTTGCGATACTGCCGAATAGCTGGTATTCAGCGCACCTTAGTTCTCCGGAGAAGAAAACACCAATATCCTTCGAAATATATTTCTGCATATCAATTATTTTGCTCGTCACTCTGATCTAGCTTCTTAACCGTAGAACGCATAACATTGTACCAGTGTGTCCACTAGCAAATCAAGGAAATTCAAGTCTTATTGTGACGTCTTTTTTTTTTTGACCATTTATTAAATTCGGTCCAGCGGTTCCTTAGCTATAAGCTTCCAAAGATGACACCAACGCAAACACATAACCGGGGTACCCGCGTACCCAATAGTTTTTATATGAAAAAATTAGCAAATAAGAGGCTGTTTAAAGATCTTTTTAATCAAATATTATTACTTACATAATTAATTTTTCTAAATTCCTTATTAAAGGAATCCAAAAAAAATAATTTTTTTTTTTTTGAAGGTCAAAATTACAAAGGGGTACAACAACAAATGTACCTCGGTTATATGTTTGCGTGGTATTTTTTGGTTGTTTGCCTGCTGCATGTGTATTGATTTATAGCTTGGCATTATTTTTTGTTATAATAATTAATTAACAATTAAAAATTGTATGAAATCTGTATAAAAAAATATTTAATAAATCAAAAAAATTTGATAAAACTGGCTTAAAATCCTGAAAATGATTAAAAATTATAATAGGCTGCATATGTAACCTGGTTATGAGTTTGCGTAGTTGTTTTTTTTGGTTATGTATTCTCTGGATTAACGCATTAAAAAATCTTAAAACAAAAAAGTGCAGTTAATATAGTCAAATCTGTTGCAAATTCTAAAATATTGGCATTTACAAGTCTTAATCCATGTTAAAATGATTTCTGTTATTAAAACAAAATTTTATTACTAAAATGAATTTTGCTATCGTTTTAGTCATTTTAAAGTGTTTTCGTAAGGCGCATTAATATGGGATATATTGTAATTCTGGATCGATTAACGTAAAAGATATATTAATTGGTTTCGGCTTAAGGAGTATAGAATTTTTTACCAAAAGTAGGCTTTAAATGAGGCCGAATTTTTCTAGTGCAATTTCACTTCATATACAATTAAACTTTCACGAAGTTCAGATAAAGGTTACCATTATCTAATAAGATTTTTTTAGTCGTGCTTAATTCCCAATTATAATTCTTATTCGCTTAACAGTTTTACTTGTTAAATATCTTTAGTTTTTCTAAAATCTTTGGATGAAGTTTCGTGACGATCTGGCCTAAGCAACCAGTGAAGTGCGCATAGGAATAGCTTATTCCTTCAACAAAAAATTTCAGTGTTTTTATCAAGAATAAAAATTGGGAATTAAGCACGACTAACAAAATCTTGTGAACTAAAAATTTTGTATTCCCAAAAATTACTTTGATAATAAACTGGCAAGCGCACGGTTAAAAAAAACTAAGCTCTGGCAGCATGCTTTATTTTTGCGAGAGCAATAAAGCAAGTTGTTTCTGTTTTCATTTTGTTTTTTCTTAACCTACTTACAACTACAATTAATGTTGGAAGAATTCCAACCAATTGTAGTGGGGAATGTAAGAAAAGATAAACTCGCTGTTTGTTGTTGTTGTTTTCGTTAAAGCTTTGATATGGTTACAAGTAAAACTTTTGCTTATAATTCTCATTCGCTTAACAGTTTTACTTGTTTAATAACTTAGTTTTTCTCAAATCTTTGAATGAAGTTTCCTGACGATCTGGCCTAAGTAACCAGTGAAATGCGCATAGGAATAGCTTATCACTTCAAGAATAAATTTTAATGTTTTTATCAAGAATAAAAATTGGGAATTAAGCACGACTAACAAAATCTTGTGAATTAAAAATTTTGTATTCCCAAAAATTTCTTTGATAAGGTAAACCATTACATTAAACTTCAGTTACCAATAGGTGAAATTTTCCGTAAATAGAATAGAAATAAAAAAATTTGGGAAGGTTGAACCTCATTTGGGTACATAACTCCTTGCCTTCTGAATCGTTTGTACTGAGTTTTTAATATTTTACTACTTGGCACGAAAATTGGTCTTTCCTAAAATAATATACAAAATTAATTTTTCACTTCCCACATAAGATTTTGTTTAAAATAAACACCAAATTTTGGTTTCGAAAACAAAATGTTTACTAAATTTTTTAATAAAGCAGATATAACTTATCTTATATATCCACTGTTAGCAAAACTCTATTATTTATTTTTACAAAAACATCCCAAAACTCTTGAAATACTTCAGAAACCCCCAAAGGCAACAGTTTAGACGGTGACAAGAAGAAAATTAAATTTTAAAATGAAAAATAGATGAAAAGTACATATGTAAGTATTTTTGAAAATATTTATAAATATATAAATATTCATATGCATAACGTTTGTATCTCTACAAAACATAATCTTATAAGTACTTTTATAGAACAAACAAATTCCACCCGACAATTTTAATAATAATAAATAAAATTTTCATAGACTTTTACAAAGAACTTAAGAAATGAAAATGAACGAAAAAAGATGTATAAAAAGAAAACAAAATTATAAACGAATTTGAAAACCTAATGTCCTTGGTGTGATTTTTAACATTATTATGATTTATATATTATACATTAAATAAATGTGTGTGTGTGGGTGTATATACATAAGCATGCATATTTAAGCCAATGTATGTGTGTACGGGTACAGCAGCAAGGACAATTGAACCAACGAAATAAAAAGAAAAAAAAGTACTTGGCAAAACAAAATCTCATTATACCACTTGACAAACACAGCCATAAAAGAAACACATACACGAGTACATAAGCATGTATAAATGTATGAGTACTCTTCCTTTTTTTTTTTGTATTTTTTTGGGAATCATTTTTTAATGCTTTTGAAGAGTGTAATTTTTTTAAGCCAAATGAATTTCCAAAAACCATTCTCACATATAAAAACATACTTACTGATGTTTGAATGTTACACTGTCTGTCATAACAATAGCTGCACTTTAAATATTTTGATAAATTTTTTGATAATTTTTTGATAACTTTTGATAATCAAATTCAATAATTTGCAAGCTTTGTTCGTTTGCAAGACGATTCATGGTTAAATTATAGACCAAACTGAAGATGTTTGACAGTGAAACAAAACACGAAACGTGCGTCAGCTGTTTAAACCAGTGTTGCCAAAAAGATAATAGCTAAAAAATCACCCGATAGTTTCAAATACGAATTTTTAAACTTAAATTTATTAGCTGCACTTAAACATTATTAAAAAATTCTTTCTAAAAAATCAAAATAGTCAGGCCTGTTCTGAAAATCACGTGATTTCAAATCACGTCTTTTTGAAATCATCATCAAATCACGTCTTTTTGAAATCATACGTGTGATTTTGTGATTCTCTGAAAATCATACCATTTTTGTAGTTCTCGGTTTCGGCAATTGAAAATCACACCGAAAACACAAAAAACGGAGTACCACAATATGACACGTATTATTTTATTAAGGCAAATGAGATTTGAAATCTCGTGATTTGAATTAAAAACATTTTTAGAACAGGCTTGAATATTAATATTTTCACCGTTCTTTACAAGTTAAAAAAAATCGAATTTAAAAGAACTTCGAAATGATTTTTCTTGAATAGCAGCTTTGTTGCCGATTTTGTGCATGCGTACGATACAACTGAAATATTCTCCATTCTTGTTTTTATCCAAAAAACAACTGCGGCAGACATAACTTTAACATTTTTAGAATAGATTCGTACTTTAAATACCATTTGCAGCATAATCTTAAGTAAAACATGAATCCCCATGCTTGTTAATATTTCAAATTAACCTCAATAATTAATTTTTTTTTTTTTTTTTTTTTTAATAAAAAGTAACTTATAAAAATAATAGAATTCTCAAATTATTTTTATTAAAAGTTTAATAGCTCGGTCAATATTTAACAAATATTTTATAATATATTCATAAATAAAAAAATGTGCAAAAGCATCTCCAAAGTTAAAAAGTAGAGAAATATTATAAAAATAGAGAAATATATTCTATATAAATATATATATTTATAATTATACATAACTTTTAAAATACATATGATAATACTGTAAAACACTTTATAAAACTTAATTTCAGAAACTTTTAAAAAATATTAAAATTCAAGTGCGCCTTAAATTAGAAGACGTGGTGTATAAGTACTTATGCACTGGTATATGGAAGTATTTTTTGTTTTTATATTCCATATGCTAATACGCCTACTACATATGTTCATACATTTGTACATATTTATTCTTATGTAAAGCTTTTTTCATTAACAAAATATGAAAAATTAAAAAGTTTTGTTTGTATTTTATTTTCTTTATGTGACTCTAATTAAATTTAGCTTTAATTTGGTGAATATGATACGATTAAAGCTGACTTTTAATAATGAATATTTTTGTGCATTTTATCTATAGAGTTGGTTTTAAATTCTTTATAAATTTAAAAATATATAAAAGTAAAATTTTTATAATCTATATATATAAAAAGAAGTGTACACTTTGATGTCACCACTAACTGCGGAAACGTGTCTACCGATTTCAACTAAAATTTCAGGATACGTTGGGGATAGTCTGTAGATGGTTTATGTTAAGTTTGCACGAAATCAGGGGTTCCGGAGATATCGCATCTAGATTTTCCTATATATTCCCATAAAAATATCAAAAATATGCCCTCCATTTTGAACTCCTCCAAAACAGCTAGACAGAATTTTATGAAATTTTTTATGTGCATTTGCTAGGTCTGATAATAGGTCGTAAAGTATATTTCATATCGATAGAAAGCGTTAAATAGGGCAAGCGGGGCTAAAGCTCCCCCTCCCTATATCTGCTTAACTAATCAACGGGTTTTCTTAAAATTTGGCATCCAGACACTGTAACATGTGAAAGGAAATAGGGAAACGGGTGCGAAATAGGGCATTAGAGTCAAAAGCTCCCCCTCTCTATATGTTTTTAACTAATCAACCGATTTTCTTGAAATTTCGCAGGCAAATAGTGTTACAGCTGGAAAGAACTATAGCCAATATGTTTTATTATTTGGAGCGTGAAATAGGGCAAAAGGGGTAAAAGCTTCCCCTCCCTATATCTTTTTAACTAATCAACCGGTTTTTGTTTAAAAAATTTTGGTATGCAGATACTGTAGCATCTGAAAGAAATATGTTATATGTCAAAACAACGTTTGCCGGGTTAGCTAGTAAATTTATAATCCTTCTTAAATTTTACATGCATATTAATGAACTTATATATTTTCCAATTATTTGGAAACTTAGTTTAAAACGACTACATAGTTTTGGCATAATTTCATAATGTTTTCAAAGTTTTTTTTTTTTATTTTTCAGCTTGTTTGCTTTGAAGCATAAAATAGTAGTTAGCAAAAAAAAAAAACTGTCATAATTTAGTGGAATATTTTTATACCCACAACAACATAGTGGAAAGGTTCCCAGTCAGCATTTTTTTAAATTATTGATCATATTCGAGTCTTTTTTAACTCCCATACACGATTAAAATAATTATTTATGCGTTCGTTTTTTAGTCGAAAATTACTGTTCATTCGGAAGAAAATGGTACGCCACCCGCGACTCTTCTGAAAGAATCTATTATGACTCTCGTTTCTGTTTAATTACGACTCAGTTTCTGCTACTCTTTTTACATTACATTTTTATTTAAAATTTTTATGTAAAACCACAAATCAAATTAAACTTTTATCAGTTTTATTCCTTAAAGTATGAGCTGACCAGTGTTGCCAAAACTTGGTGACCAAAAATGGCTAAATTTACAGAAAAAAATGGCTAAAAAATGGCTAAAAATCGGCTAAAAAATGGCTAAAAACTTTTTTAAATAAAACCACATTGAAATTCAATAACAGAACAAATATAAACCATTAAAAATGTTTTAGAATGAAACTATAACCTAGGATTAATTTTCTACATAAGAAAAAAAAAAGTAAATTAAATATTCTGGCATTTAAAAAATTAAATCATCGGTAAATTCGATGTCGTTATCGTTCATACATAAAAAGGTAAACCATTATCATGACATCCTTTACCCAACCTTTTGAGTCCAAATCTACATTAGAAAATATAAAAATATAAAAAATATTTTATTGGTAGAGCCAAATTTTTTACCTAATTCATAAAATAGAATTTACATTTTACCTTAGCTATCCCTTGGATAGCAATGAAGTATATTGTATATACAGAAAAATTTACAAATATTAGACACCAGCAGAATGTAATGCATTTTCTGGCCCGCTAAGGCCTTCGTGTAGTGTATAAAAGTCATTCAGTGTGACACAAAGAATGCCGGCGAAGACCGTAGCGGGCCAGAAAATGCATTACATTCTGCTGGTGTCTAATAATTGTAAATTTTTCTGTACATACAATATACTTCATTGCTATCCAAAGGATAGCTAAGGTAAAATGTAACAAGAAAATACAATATAATAGTCTGGTAGTGTAGAAAAGTCATTCCAAAAAATTTAAGGAATATAACTATTACAAAAAAAAAAGCTTTATAAAATACATAACTGAAATGTAGCTCATAGAATAAATTCGAAAAATAAAAAATGTTGAATATAATATAAAGTAACCTACGAAAGGAAATAATTCCCAGTTTCTATTAAATTAAAAAAATTTTAATTTGACATTTTATTGTATGTTGAATATTAATTTATTTGCTGATAATTAACGAAAAGATATTTCAAAAAATTAAGATAACTTTTAGTCTTATATTTGCGAAATACAACACCAAGGCAGGTCAAGAATAGTAAGTTTAAATTTTCAAAGTCGGATATTTTGTATAGTTTAAGAGATAAACTATGAAGAACTCGACAAGCGCATTTCACTAAAAAATCATTTTTAACATAGAGCTTAAATGAAGAATTAAGGATCGTTTTAAGCTTTTATACTACCCGAGGTGTCCTACTTTGGGAACCTATGATGCCTCACCTGTTAAATCCAAAATTTATGTGCAGTTTCCAGGTGACAAGCAATTGATTGTGTAGAAAAATTTAGCACGCAGAAAACTGAGTGATTTTCATACACATTTTACTACACAATCAATTGCTTATCACCTGGAAACAACCTATTAAACTTGACTACAAATCTTTAATTATCAACTCAAACTGCATTCCAATCTGGTCAACAGTTTGCAATATATAGAATTATGACAATTTTTTCCAAATTTCCCACACTGTGCAGCGGTCATATACTTAGAAGCGAATAACTAACAATCTGGCCCAGTGGAAGCATTTGCAAACCATTGAAGCCTGTTATTTCGCAGGAATATCATTATTTTTATGATAATTTAAAATATGAGGGCAAAGCTGAATTCTTTATTGCTTTTCAATATAGATTAGGGTAAAGTTTTGACTTAATTTCGAGTACAAATAACATGATTATGCGTTACTTAATATTTTACTTTTCCATTACACATTTGGGCTATTCACAAGGTAGTCATAAAGTTGTAGTCATATGTCTTAACATAATTACATGAAATATATATGACTGCTGTGGGCAAGCGCTTATAATTTAGATTTTTAATGTACAGTTACAACGAAATAATGAACACAGCATTACAATTTTTATTTTGTTTCAAACACAACAATATTTTTTTTAAACAATTGTTAAATATTATTTAGGACATAATGACGATATGACTTGATAGCATACCTTGTGAATAGTGTATTTTTTTTTTTTTTTTTATTAAAAAGAATTATTTAAATAAAAATTCGTGTTAATTAAATTAAAGCTTCAAATAGTTTTCATTACAACTCGGCATTGTTACGGCAACTATACTATGTTTTTTGTAACAATATATTGTTGTCGTACGAAAAAAATTGTTATGTTTATTAAATATAAGCAATATTATGGTTACTGTAAACATTTCAATGTTTATCGCAGTTATAAATTTGAGTATTATTGACTAAAAAACAAGGTTGGATACCGAAACGAATTTCGGTATCGGTATAAAACTTTTTTCATTTCGGTATAGGCATTTTAATTATATCAATATCGGTATACCGGTATAGCAACTTTTATAATGTACTGTTATATATCGGTATTACAAATTAATGAACCAAACAAAAAAAATAAAAATGTTGAAAAAAGCAAAATTTATTTATATAATACACGCAAAGAAAAAATATAGTAAGGCATGTTTACGGCAACTATACTATGTTTATTGTTGAAATATATTGTCCCCAGCATGCTTTTGTCTCATAATCCTTGATAAATGCTTTTAATTTTCATTAAATCTTGGTGAGCAGGCTCCTCTTGTTCGCGCTCACTGCATTTATTTTTTTTTTTTTTTTTGGAAAAAAATCTAAATGCGAACGAAGAATATGCAAAACATTGTCGGTGCCTACGGTTTGTCCAAGTTTCTGACTGCAAAACCACAATAATGTAAATATGCATATTTATAAGATTCTAATAGTGCATATCCTTTTTTTCCAACCAAATATTCCCCACACACAAAGCAAAAATAGCTTCAATCAGTAACACACGATCTCCCTGACATGCTTAAACGCTACTATTATGACGATTTAGAATGAATGTGTGCTTTTGTCAAATTAATAATTGTGTAATTTTAGTTTCAGTACTGACTGTTTTAACGTATTGCTAGTATGCGATAAAAAATCAGCAAGACGTGATAGCCTTATTTTGATGCCAGATTAGTTAAAAAACATGCTTCGTTTCTGCAGTCAATTTTTTTACAAATTTGTAGACAAGTGTAATATTTTGTAATCGCCATTTGTAAAAAAATTTTGCATCAGTTGTGGCGTTTGTTGTGAATATGCCTATCGAATTATTTGTTAGTGAGTGATTAAACAATTAAATAAAATACCCATTAAAAAACAATTTGAATGTGCCACAAAATAAAAATTCGATGCAAAAAAAAATTAAATTTTTTTTTATTGTTGTTCAAGTGGTGAAGTATCGTGATATGATTACTTCTAAGCTTATTTTGATTAAGATGATCATAATAGGATTACTTCTAAGCTAATTATGATTATCATGTTTATAGTATGATTACATTAAATTATGATATGATGTTATAAAAATAAATTCTGATTAAGGGGAATATATTATGATGTAATTTTACGAATATATTTTGTCATAATACGACATTTTATGAATTTAATAATAATCGTTATACGTTGACTACAATCGTGAATCTTATCTTAATAGGTTGCTCTTACAATATGATTACCACAACCATGTTTTTTCTCTGCGCACGGTATATTAAAATTCGTGATTTTTAAAATTTGGAATTTTTTAACTTTTAAAATTTTGGATTTTGATAAATCTTATCTCTATTAAGTTATTAAGCGCAAGGATTTTCTTCTCTATGATAAAATAAACACCAGCTTCGCTAAGTAAAGCTGCTGGTTGTCGCAACAGACAAAAATGCTTGCCGCGGGCCTAACAATCGCCCCCCTTTTCATCTCTTGTACTTTATTTTTTCAACTCTTGACAACTATACTTTTGGCAATCTGTTACTATAACTTCGGTGGCTAAGCGATTATGGTGCTATTGCACTTTAGTGTTAGCTAGAAAGCCATATGGTTTTTTGCACTCCGTTGAGAAATAAGGCCATATGGCTTTTTAACACTGCATTAGTTTAACTCACATTAAAACACAAAAAAAAAATCATGTAGAGATGAATCTTAACATCAAAAGCTACTTTCGTGTTGGTGGATCTAAAACCCCCTATGGGTCTCAACTAAGGTATCCTCTACAAAATTTGGCCGTAAATAGTGTGGTGTATTTTTTTATATTTAAAATACACTTTGATTGGCTAAGCATGATATTTTTTAGCACTTATCATAATAAACAAGTTTATACACTAACATATTTTATCTCTATGTTGTAAATAATTTTTTTAAAGTTAAATTTTAGTTTTATTAAAATATGTACATATGTACATGTAACATGTTTTTAAATAATATATTATTTATTTTATTGCCGGTTTCATTTCCCGAAAATATAAAAATTTTAAGAGAATTGCACGGCATTTGCTACCTGTTTTAACCGTTAATCGAGCTTTGTATCAAAATGATACATTTCGTTTTATGCGTCAACATAACTTTGTTCCATAAAATTAAGGATGCCACATCTATTGTGACTTTGTTAACATTGTTCCTGCCGTTATTTTAAACAACAATTTAAACAAAAATTTCAAGCAGTCCATGAGAAATTAAAAAAAATCATAATTTTAGCTTTGTATTATTTTTGATACATTCTGCATTTGAAATGATTTTGTGCTGTTGTTCATATAATTTGTAAGGTGGTTTTCAGATATTTTAGTTTTTTCTAGTAATTCTGTAAGAAAGTATTTTTATCTGTTAAAGTTAACAGCAATATAACAGTGCGTATAGTAAAAAATGTCTTATCAGCGGCTTTGACCTTGGAAGAACTTGTGAATGAAGTAATGTATGAGAGTGAAGAGGATGAAGATATTTCTGATCTTGATGTTCCTGATCATGATTTGCTGGTCCTGAAGTTTTTGATCCCGAGGTAGAAGAGAATAGCAGCACTGATTCAGATGACAGTATCGACAGTAATACACATGGTGACCCGTCGTATACTACCAAAGATGGCACTGATTGGAGCAGCGAACCTTACCTCGCTAGTAGGTTGGGAAGGGAAAAAGTTATCAATTTGCACCCAGTGATTGTCTGTAAAATATCTCAGAATTGAGTTTTTTGTTGTTTAGGCGTTACAAGATTTGCATCCAGCCGCGGAAATAGTATTCGGGACTCATTTCTACTAATTTTCTCACCGCAACAAAAAAAAAATTGTAATCGATGCTTCCAGTTACATAGAAATTGACTAGGATCTATTTTATGCTTATTTGGCAGTTTTATTATTGGCCGGATTATACAAGTAAGTAATACTTCAGATACAAATTTGGAAAAATATTTTTACGCTCACCTGATCCAAAAACGAGACATTGCATAGTTTATTCGATGAATATTATGGGCGACCAATGTTTCGGTCAATTATGTCTGAGAGAACATTTTTATATATTCACAAAATAATTTGCTTTGATTATGTGTTAACCAGATGTGCCCAGAGAAGGGATGACAACCTGGCGCCAATTAGGAACCTCTGGGAAAAATGGTCTGAAAGAATTTCAGTATTCTATTATCCTAATAATTGTGTTACTGTAGACGAACAACTACTGGAATTTCATGGCCGTTGTAAATTTCGTCAGTATATTCCATCGAAACCGGACAGATATGGCCTGAAGTTTTGGCTAATTGTTGATTCACGTACATGCTATGTGTGGAAAATACAGCCTTAATTGGGCAAAGCTGAATCTGGGAATCCTGAGCAAAATCAAGGAGAACAGGTTGTTCTTGATTTAGTCCATGGACTAAAAGGGCATAATATCACCATGGACAACTTTTTTCATCACACGCTCTTGACAAAAACTTTTACAAAGGAATTTGACAATGGTTGGAATTATGTGCAAAAATAATCGACCTTTTCCTCCAAAGTTGTTGGTATGCAAGAAAGTTCCACAATATAATTCAATTTTCGCCTTTACTGCAGACACTACTATCGTTTCGTATATAAGTCACAAAGACAAATGTACTATTTTTATGAGCATAATGCATCACAAACCTAATGTTGCTGATGATTCTAAAAAGCTGCCCGAAATAATATCTTTTTATAACTCAACCAAAGGAGGAGTGGATACGGTTGACAAAATGCTGAGTTGCTTTAGCCTCAAACGTAAAAATAATCGGTGGACTATTTTGCAATATAATTGATATTTCCAATTGGATGCAAGCTCGTCAACACATGAAACGAAAAAGTTTTCTGAATGAGCTTGCAATATTATTGGCAACACTATATATTGATAAACGGAAGAAGCGCCCAAGAAATGAACTATCTGTGGCGTTTCTCTCCAAGCTGTCAACCCAGAATACCAGAAATTCAACTGATAGTTAGGCTGGCCCATCTAGAAAACAGAAACCCAAAAAAGATAAAACGTGCTAGATGCCAAAAATGCTGCCTTTAAGGAGAAAACAAGATTAAATGGACATCGTCAACCTGTTTCTTCTGTCAAAAGTCATGTATGAAAAACATGTTTACAACATTTGCGTGTATTGCATTAACACGACATAGAAATGTAAGAATGTAAAAGAATTTGTATAAAATGCATCGATATCAATAAAAATATTAAAACATTTGAACAAAATGGTTTAATATATAAATTATTTCCAATCCACTGTAGGATGTTTCAAAAACGATACATAGCTAGAATTATTAATTATTTTTAATGCTCGATCTACGGTTAAATAAAATTTCTTTTTTCTTTTGGCTTAAGCCAACTTTTAATTAGTTTCTGGCATATACAGTGAGTCTAAAAAATATCTTGCATACTTTTTTAATCCATAAATGTTAAAAGCATTCATCAAAATGAAGTACAAGTTGTTTAATTTCTGAAAAACTAGTCCATTTATTACAACAGTGATATGTGTTTTTTCTGACATTAAAACTATTTTTACCCTCTTATTAATACTCACAAACGTATTTTGCTTTTAAAAAAAACCATCTTATCCTTGCAAATATTGTTATTAATTTTTACATTTTAAAATATAACTAAGCTTACAAAAGAACGTGGAAATATTGAAAATTTGGCACGACATGGCCGTCCAAAATTGTTATCAGCCCGAAATGAAAAAAAAAATACTAATTCGTGAAAACCCGCATTTATCTGTTTCAAAACTGAATGATAAGCTTAGAGAAACTCTATGCAACAATGTTAGCAACGAAACACTTATGTGTTGTTTCCAGGTGACAAGCAATTACTTGTGTTTTAAAATTTATATGAAAAACACTCAAAAAACCAAGTGATTTTCATAAAATTTTTTCTACACAATCAATTGTTTGTCACCTGGAAACAGCACATTAGAAGACTACTACGAACAAACAACTTTAATGGTCGAGTAGCAAGAAAAAATCGTTAATTTCTGAAATCAATAGAAATATGCGATTATCCTTCGCTAATCAACATATAACCAAAGGTTTTGACTTTTTGAAATCCGTTATATTTAGCGATTAAAGCACATATAATATTTTTGGGTCTGATGGACGACGCATGGTTTGGAGAAAGCCAAA
Source organism: Pollenia griseotomentosa (assembly GCA_963931875.1). Lineage (NCBI taxonomy): Eukaryota > Metazoa > Arthropoda > Insecta > Diptera > Polleniidae > Pollenia > Pollenia griseotomentosa. Next base: position 50,114,026 of record OZ007560.1, on the reverse strand, counting down.
TGAGTCTCTTAATATAAAAATTATCAAGCCGACAGTAAAACATGGAGGAGGTTTTGTTATCGTTTGGGGCTGTATGTCAGCCTCAGGAGTTGGAAATCTTTCTTTTATAGTCTTTACAGATAGAATTATGGACAGACATGTGCATCTGTCAATTCTTAAGGAAAACCTTAACGCGAGTGCGGATAAAATGGGACTTTAATCAACAGGTTTTTATTTCCAACAGGACAACGATCCCAAATATACAGTCTTTATAACACCAAACATTTGCCAACGCCCGAACTTTAACCTAATAGAAAATTTATGGGCGTATTTGGAGGAAAAGGTTCGTAAACAACACATTTCTTCTAAAACTACGTTGAAACAAGTTTTGCTACAAGAATGAGAAAAAATATCTCAAGAAAAGTGCTGAAATTTGCTGGAATCTATACCACGACGACTAGCTGCAGTTTCTTAAAACAACAGATATGCCATAAAGTATTAACTGTGGCAAATCCATTATTATACAGAAAAAATACATGATATTTTTTAAAAGAAAAATACTTTTGTGACCTTAAAAATACACTATGTTCTTCTAAAATCTTGTATAAATAGTATAATAGTTAAGATATTTTATTATTTTTTTTAATTTAATTCCTTGTCTTTCTCCTAACACGTTAATAAAAAGAAATTACTGTTTAATATAATAAATAAATGGATGTCAATCATTTTTCTAAAATGCTTATTTCTCTTATACGCAAAATATTTATTAGACACACTGCATGCATGTATCATGATAATGCATTATTTAGTCAACCTTAAACAAACAAGGTTTTTTGCTAAAAAAAACGATTGTAAAATTTCGATGATTTTGATTCTATTTAATACAAAAAAGGATGCCCAGTAGGCTAGTTGGTAGTGAGCTAGTCTATCAGCGCGGGAATTGCGGGTTCGATTCCCACCAGAGACTCCGGTCTGTTTCACTACAACGGGCTGAAGGTCTAAGTTACTCTTTCTCGATTATTTAAGTTAGAATATAATTTGTTATTGTATTTGTAACTCTTTTTAAATAAATAAAAATAAATACAAAAAATTCAACTCAAAAGAACACAAGTAACATTCGCATTTCCAGCGAAAAGTCTACTTTTTGTAACGTTACGCCAACACGTAAATAAGTTTGTATTTTGGTCCCATGTTGTTCAAATCGTTGGATGAAGTTTCCTGACGATCTGGCCTAAGAAACCAGTCAAATGCGCATAGGAATAGCTTATCCCTTCAACAATAAATTTCAGTTTATCAATAGTATGAAATGGGAATGTAGCACATTTAAACGAAACCTTGTTATCCCTTTTGTTACTAAATAAAGAGCTAGTTGTGCTTTACACCAAAATTTAAAAAGTAAATTACACATTTTTCATTTGATGAACTTTAATGAACTTTTATTAAAAATATCCAAATTTGGATTAAAAAATATAAACAGTTCAACAAAATAACCACAATACTAATTATTGTTAAAAAGCTAAGGCACGAGCTCTATGTTTACATTTATCCTTCAAGTTGTGCTGAAAAAGGTCAACAAGAAAGAGAAGGACAAAAAAATTAAAAACAACAAAATGTACTTTGGACTTCGAGAAGAATTCTTGACAAAAATTACGGAAAAACAGAAGTAAGGAAGAACATGTAAATCAATTAAAATAGATAATCATTCAAAGCAAATTTCGATCTACCAAAGGTTAAATACAATTTGGTTTAAAGGTTAATGTTTTTGACTGCCAGCAGTCGTCAATGGCTGTGGGTGTCAACGGCAATTGAAACTGGTAAGGGTAACCTATCCGTGAAAGCCTGGACTCGAGCCCCACGGTAGTCCAGAATGAAAAATTATCAATAAATTTTAATTAATTTCATGATGTAAAACTCTTGTCTTCATAAAAAATAATTTCATGAAAATTAAATTTGATGAACTTTAGCCTAATTAAAAATATCAAATTTGGATTAAAAACCATAAACTAATTATTGTAAATTATACATTTAAAATTGTTGGAGAAAAATTTTAATGACTAGCTGGCGTTATGTCACAAAAAGTAGACTTTTCGCTGGAAATACCCATATGTAAAAAACATGTCTCCATATTTTTCAAAAATGTGTTACTTAACAGTTCACCAACATTTTGTTGGTTTTTATTTTTTTTTTTGTTTATCTTACAATTTGTGTGGAAATTTTTAATTAATTTAATGGCATAGACAAATAATAAAATAAATATGTAATCTATGGTATTATAAAAATCCACAAAATATTTCTGCAATTCTCATCAACAAAATCCTTAACATGAAATTTTTTTAAATTTAGATCTTAGAAGACAAATTCTCTGTCAATATCTTTAGCAGGCAAATTTTGTGTTTAAATTTAACAAACTTCCAACAACAAACATGTTAAGCTTTAAATGAAGCATACAAATTAAATGAAGTGCAAATTACATCCCACAATATTACTAAGTACTTTAAAAGAAGATGAGCAATAAGATATTTTGTATAAGAGCAGCAAAAGTGGCAGTATTTTAAAAAGATTAAAAAGATTGTAACCAAATTACAGTTTTATTTCAAACATTTGTGTCTGTATTTTTCTTTATTTTCTGCTTTACTTCTTATCTCCTTAACTGATGATAGTGTGTGTGTTCCATCACTCTCTATCCGCGATCTTAATCTCTGCATTAAAAGAATTGATATATAGTTCATTCGAAATCTTGTATACAACAATATATTTGAATGAAATGATTTATTTTATTTACTGATTGACAAGGCATGTGTTGTATGTGTAAAAATATACATGTATGTAAGTAGATATTGCCCAGCGGTAAAAAGAATAAGTAAAACGGCCTAGCAGAAGGCCTTATTAAGCCTTCCAAACTCTTTTCTTTTCATAGGCATTCTTAAAGGCTTTCGGATGAACACGCAAAGAAAAAACATGGTTGATGCAACCACAATCGCAAACTATCATTAATGTTTGCGGTTACGATTGTGTCAAACACGTCTTAAGTAACAATATATGTTCAGACATAATGTTTTAAACTTATTATTGTCTCAAACATATTGTAATGTTCAGAAGAAAAACGCAAACGACCTTTCCAACCATGTTTCTATGTTTCCCAAAACCATATAAATGTCTATTTCAACATGTTATATGGTTCTCACAATAAAAACAATAACAAATTTATTCTCAAAAAGTTATTTTTTATTAAAAACATAAATGTTTGTACATTTCTTTGTTTAATATAAACAGCAAAGCATATTTAAAAAAAATAAAATTAAACACATACATTTAATGACCGTTTTCTCACTACACGTTTGACTTTTTTCCCAACGAAAAACTGCACATTAAAAAAATTTGGTTTTCTCAATGTCTCATTTGCTTATATTCTGTCGCAAAGCTATCCAGCACTCATCTGCCAATTATTTATTTTCCTTTTATTTGCTGTTCAGATATATTCAATCAGCTGACTCCCAACTTTTTTCAAAGTTGTAGTTTTTGGCTGCAAAAAGACAACGTTTGTGCGTATGTATTTTTATAATTTAAATTACTTACCTGTTTTAATAAATTTATAAGTTTTGCAAGGCAGCATAGCCTTTTTCTCCCTGAAAAAAGTTTTAATTATTTTGTAATATCCCTGCATATAATAGGACCAGTCCAAACACGCATGTAAATAGTACCCCACAAGGGACCAGGACCAGTCCAAAAGTAACCCAAACGTATGGAAAAAACATGGTATATTTAACATTGCGATGTCCTAGGGGAGGACCATATAACCCACCTTTGGACTACTATGGAGTGGTTTTAAAACTACTCCATGGTATACTCAAGAGGATTAGTTTTGAAGTCGTTTAAAAACGAAAGCATGTCGTTAAAAAACGAAGACATGTAGTCTCACTACAAACACTTTTTAACAATGACATGGTCCATGCTTGCATTACATCGGACCAGTCCATGGAGTAGTCCATTTTATCAAAATGGATCAGGTGGTCCAATTTTATTTGCAGGGATGTAATCCATGTTGTCCGATTAACTGATGCCCGCAGACGTAAATGACGTGAAGAAAATTTTATTTTTTTTATAAATAAACATTGTTTGTTTTGACAATAAATGTTTGCTCAATTAGAGAATGTGTGTTAAAGAAAACAAAAATTATGGTACTAAACATACCTTTTGTGTGCAACTTATATTATTATGATTTTAATTTTATAGTTGAAAATATATATCTTATAGTAGCAAACATTTCACATAATTTAATATATTTAGCTGGATCAGAGTAACTTTTTAGGTGTAAAATACCATATAATATTTTTATAGTGAATTTAAAAATGTTAAGAACAAAAAATATTTTTTCAAGTTATATTAGAACTCTAATAAATTTATTGGGGTAAACATATTAGGCAAATATGAATAAAAATGTTCGTAGTGAACACTTTGTTATTATGTTTTTTCTCTGCATGAAGGTTTTAAAAAAGAGTATATGAAGAATGCGGTTTAGGTTTAGTTATTTGAGCGTTTTGTATAAAAATATTAAATAAAAACGTTGTGCATGTCGTTAGAATCTTCGCTTTACCTATAAACATTATCAAGCACAAAATTCTTGAACAGCTGATTCGTAAAAACGGAGAAAAATGTTAATTTATAAGGTTTATCCACCACGCAACGTTTACATAAGATTAACGAACTAAAAAAAAAATAATAACTGAACAACTTCTTTCCCTTCCCAAAGATGGGAGTAAGAAATGTCACAAAAAAAAATATTACTAAATAGCAGAGTACCGAAACGTTCACTCATTTTTCAGTCATGAGCGAGCGTGAAAAATTAAAAATTTTACTGCTTTTTCATCCTCATGAGGGTGAGGAAAAAAACTAATTTGAATTTCCTCATTCATGAAAAATGAGCAAACAAAAAAATTCATAAGTGAATTTGTCAGATATGAAAAATTTAAAAAAATTCACTATCAAATTCCTCATAATGAAAAAAACGCAACCATTAACAGCGGGAAAATGAAGCAGTTCAGAGGCCTTATAGAAGGCCTTTTTGCCGATATAAAGTTTTCTAATTTATACAGTGTGTTATTGGAGACCAAAACCATGACTTCTTGCATCTACTTTAAAGGCCTTCATAAAATAATAAAGAATAAAGCTTTATTCCAGTGTAATTGTATTTGCTAATAATGCGAAGTGAATAAATTAATAATTAAACTTGGTACACATTCCAATATAACTACTAATAAAACGATTTCGATAGGCCTTATCTTAGAATAGAAAATTTAAATTTGTAAAATATTTTATAAAAACCCTTCTAAAAGAACTTTTAAAATAAGGCAGAGTGGAATAAGTAAAAGTTTATTAAAAATACAGCTGTAAACCTTCTTTAAGGCCTAAAAAGTGAAAGCGCTGGCAATTTTTCCCGCTGGACAACACGACAGCATGTGTGTGTATTTGCTTGTGTAAAATATTTTTGGTAAAGGCAACCAGCCAAAGTGTCTGTTGGATTTTTTGTAGGAAACAATTATTGAAAAAAAATTAAAAGAACTGCACATATCGTCATCTTAAATGCAGAATAATGTAACATCACATTAATAAGTTTACATGCAAGGCATAAAACTTTGTAATATGTTAATTATTTGAAATTTAAAAGAATTTTAAATATTTCAGCTCAAAATGCGATAACCGATATATTTTTGAGGAAAAAATATTATATTTATGGTTATTTTTGAAGTTGTGTGTGTTACGTTAAATTAATTTGTAATTTTCAGAAATAAAAAGACGTATCATCAAAAAATGTATATAAGTATTAAGTGAAACAAACATTTAAAATAATTAAATAGTTTTTGTTAAATTACCGGAAAAATAGAATACATATATATATGATAACCACACGAATATTTATATTATTATAGATATTATGATATACCTATTATGTATAATTTTTTATTGATTTTAATTACTAATAAGTAGTGGTTTAAACTAAAAATTGTACTTCATTAAATTTAGCTATGAATTAATTTAAAAAGCTATCTTTTTCATTCTAATTTAAAAGTATTTTGATCTCCTTAAAATGAATTTTTTTTACAACGAACAAATTTAGCAAATAAATATTTGACCTATTTGTCTCCATATAACGAATTATTTTAAATGAACTCTGCATCGCATACTTACAAAGATCCACTTGGAAGAATGCAATCCTTACAAAAAAAAAAAACAGATTTTTTTAAATAAACTAATAAAAAATATTTCTTTTGTATTATAAACTTTTTATATGATGAAGAAATTTTGTGGTCCAATACAGATTCATTATAGGGAAGTTCGACTGTATTTAAATTTATTAAAAAGGAAATACATACATATATTAACTCAAAAATCTAAGGACCTGCAGATGTTGCCTTTTATTCTTGAAAATTCTTAGCGTTTTGGAGTGCAATGAGGTAGGCTGCAAAATTTCAAAATTACTAACGGTTCGGTTCTTTTAATTTTAAAGCACTTTTTTATTTTTTCTTATGCAATACAAAAAATTATTATTATAAATCATTATCTGTTTACTAATTTAACTAACACCGTAGTGACAGTTATAAAACAGATTACCCAGTTTTGATGTTTAAAAATATTAATGTGGTCTTATAAAAAGAATTAAAAACTCTGCTAATATTTTTCTTGATTGTGATTATACATTATTACATTGTTAAAAAAATTATATATGTATTTAATGATACGTCATTTTTAATTTTGTAAATAACTTGTTTAAAATGTTATAAAAATATGTAACGTGAATCGTAATCAACAAAAAAAGTCAACTTCAAATGTTCCAATAATATCTACATAGTTTTGCATTTACGCTAACGATATGTGTTTTGTTTGTAAAAAAATTCGTTGATGCCTTTAAAAGGTCCCTGTTTCTTTCGTCAAAAAGACGTACCTAAAGGCAGCAATTATTAAGAAGAAAAAAATAGCCACAAGAATTTGTTGGTTTTTTGTGCTTGTAAAAATATTTTGGTTTCTGTACAAATCGCGCCGGTGGTTTTTTTTTTTTCTTTGAAAATTAAAAAGGTCTTGTTTTGCTACAATTTGTATAAGTAACCAATCTACATAAAAGCAAATGTGACACTAGGTAGAATTTTTGCAAAAGAAGATGTGTTTTATTGATGTATTAATGAAACTTTATTGTTTCGCACTAAATTTATTTCTTACTTTTTTTATGCTACAATTATATAACCGAGCCCAAAGAGTTAACCTTACCATTTTATGGTAATTTATTTAACGTAAATTTGACCTGTTATAATGACTTTATACATTTTTGCAGGCAAACACAGGTGCGCATTTGGTATTTTGTAAAAAGTTATGATATACCATTAGGTAGAATTAAAATGTATGCACGGATGTTTGAATTAATTGTCCTGTTGCGTTTTCTTATTGTACATTTTTCTAAGTATTGTGGTTACCTTTTTATCATTGTGACAGGCAATAACTGTAAAACATTTTGCACTGGCAATGCAAAATATTTACATATATTCATATAGATAGTTTTTACTGAAAGCAGTTCTTAATAGGTGATTGACGTGGAGTGTGTGTCTAAGTTCAAAAGTTTAACAATGCCAAAAAAACAGTTCAACATAAAAAAATTTGTGTCGTATAATGCATCTTCAAACAAAAGCACTTGTTTAATAACATCATGCAAAAAGGAACTTTGTGGAAAGATAAAATCGATTATAAAAAGTCATTATAAACTTGTTCATCGGCAGGACATCAAAAGTGATAATGAAAGTGAAAGTGATAAAGTCCCTGATTGCAAAAAAAAATAAAAACACAATAAAGTTAAACACTACAATTAACAAAACAGATTTTTTGATACTGTCACATTTGCTTTTATGTGTATTGGTTACTTACACATAAATTGTAGCAAAACAAGACCTTTTTAATTTTTTTTTTTCAAATATTTTTTACTTAAGAAAAGTGTTTTCAAAGAAAAAAAAAACCACCGTCGCGATTGGTACAGAAACCAAAATATTTTTACAAGCACAAAATACCAACAAATTCTTGTGGCTATTTTTTTTTCTTAATAATTGCTGCCTTTAGGTACGTCTTTTTGACGAAAGAAACAGGGACCTTTTAAAGGCATCAACGAATTTTTTTTACAAACAAAACACATATCGTTAGCGTAAATGCAAAACTATGTAGATATTATTGGAACATTTGAAGTTGACTTTTTTTGTTGATTACGATTCACGTTACATATTTTTATAACATTTTAAACTTCTATCTTAAAAAATAACCAAGTTATTTACAAAATTAAAAATGACGTATCATTAAATACATATATAATTTTTTTAACAATGTAATAATGTATAATCACACTCAAGAAAAATATTAGCAGAGTTTTTAATTATTTTTATAAGACCACATTTATATTTTTAAACATCAAAACTGGGTAATCTGTTTTATAACTGTCACTACGGTGTTAGTGAAATTAGTAAACAGATAATGATTTATAATAATAATTTTTTGTATTGCATAAGAAAAAATAAAAAAGTGCTTTAAAATTAAAAGAACCGAACCGTTAGTAATTTTGAAATTTTGCAGCCTACCTCATTGCACTCCCAAACGCTAAGAATTTCCAAGAATAAATGGCAACATCTGCAGGTCCTTAGATTTTTGAGTTAATATATGTATGTATTTCCTTTTTAATAAATTTAAATACAGTCGAACTTCCCTATAATGAATCTGTATTGGACCACAAAATTTCTTCATCATATAAAAAGTTTATAATACAAAAGAAATATTTTTTATTAGTTTATTTAAAAAAATCTGTTTTTTTTTTTTTGTAAGGATTGCATTCTTCCAAGTGGATCTTTGTAAGTATGCGATGCAGAGTTCATTTAAAATAATTCGTTATATGGAGACAAATAGGTCAAATATTTATTTGCTAAATTTGTTCGTTGTAAAAAAAATTCATTTTAAGGAGATCAAAATACTTTTAAATTAGAATGAAAAAGATAGCTTTTTAAATTAATTCATAGCTAAATTTAATGAAGTACAATTTTTAGTTTAAACCACTACTTATTAGTAATTAAAATCAATAAAAAAATTATACATAATAGGTATATCATAATATCTATAATAATATAAATATTCGTGTGGTTATCATATATATATGTATTCTATTTTTCCGGTAATTTAACAAAAACTATTTAATTATTTTAAATGTTTGTTTCACTTAATACTTATATACATTTTTTGATGATACGTCTTTTTATTTCTGAAAATTACAAATTAATTTAACGTAACACACACAACTTCAAAAATAACCATAAATATAATATTTTTTCCTCAAAAATATATCGGTTATCGCATTTTGAGCTGAAATATTTAAAATTCTTTTAAATTTCAAATAATTAACATATTACAAAGTTTTATGCCTTGCATGTAAACTTATTAATGTGATGTTACATTATTCTGCATTTAAGATGACGATATGTGCAGTTCTTTTAATTTTTTTTCAATAATTGTTTCCTACAAAAAATCCAACAGACACTTTGGCTGGTTGCCTTTACCAAAAATATTTTACACAAACAAATACACACACAGGCATTTCGAGCTGTGGTCACGTAAACTGTCGAGCAACAACAACATTACTAGTGAGGATCGTTTCTAAAACTTTTTTTTTCCTCATTCCTCATGACTGAAGAAAGGCAAAAATGTATTTTTCCTCAAAAACATAAATGAATTTGGCGAAATATTAACAATTCAGTTATGACTGTGAAAAAAGTTACATATTTTACATTTTTCATTTATGAAAAAAATTCAAGAATGGTTGAATATGAGCGATCACATATGAATTTCTCTGAACTCTGCTAAATAGCATCGTTTCTCCCTTCTTAAAGAAGGAAGCAGCAAATGTGTAATGAATATATTGAAAGGCTTTTCTAAAAGAAATTTTTACATTCTATAAAGCATATTTCCAAAGGTATGATAGCATTAGAAACAAGTCTTTCAGAAAGGAGTATAGTGCCCTTTGAAAAGGCCTGCCACTTGCAGTTCATTTAATACCTATTCACCGTTTGGTGAGTAATAATATACATTTACATTTCTATATGCAAGAGTGTTTTACAACATGACTTGTAGATTTATACTTGAAATAGTGTTTCATGAATGTAAAGACTTTTAAAAGTACAATTTCACATACAATTTAACATAATGTTATAAACTGGTCTTAACATATGAGAAAACCGAACAAGAAGTGTTTTTGTTAAATAGTCAGGAATTTGAAATTATTATACAGCATGAATTAGCAAAATTTTTAAAATACGTACACACAGAAAAAACCAGCAATGTTAAATTTACATGGCGAACTGTTGGTTGAGAATCATAGTAAATTTATGCAAAAGTGTGCCCTTTATTTAAATTTATCATTATTTCATATTAATTTTAAATGAAAAATATTAAAATAACCTTAAATCACGTTTATTTAATATTATTCACTGTTAAAATAACATTGTTCAATATTAAATCCATAAAAACCTGTTTTTATGTATCGACTCTATTTAAAATTATCTTGGTTTCATGTTTATTTTTAATGAAAAATGTTAAAATAAATTGTTCAATATTGAAACAATAAAAACCTGTTTTACTTGTTTTGTTTAGAAAAAAACAGCGCTATATTTTTATTTTCATGTTTAAAATATGTTATAAAAAGGATACAATTCCCGTATTCTTTTAGTCAAAATTATTTAGTTAAATAATACATCAAGTTTTCAAAGTAGAATGATGACGAAAACCATATCGGGCCATTCTGCTGGTGCTTCTGTTAACAAATGGGAATAACAGTAAGTAAAACTTGTGTTACAGGGGTAAGTGTTTTGAATTATTCTTAAATAAATGCATATGTAGTCTCTGAAGCTACTTCTAACTGTTAAATCACACTCAAATCAATTTGATTCTACATGAAATTCACGTTATTTCAACTTGAAATAACTTTCATCCAACGTGATTCGGATTGTTATTTCAATATAAATGACATTTTGCTCTAACTTTACTGCAATGTTAAATAAACATGAATTATAGTTATTTTAAAAGAAAAAAATGTTGTTCGCAAGTTATTGTAAAATCATGTTAAATTAACATGAAGTAACAATGAAGCAAAATCACCGCTGAAAACGGTAAAATCAACCTTGTTTTTGACGATTTTACATTGATTTTTTTCTGTGTAGTAACTTTAAATTTGAAAAATAACTGTCTTGCCCACATTGTAGACAAGAACATTTTTTTCCTATATTTATATAGAAAACAAAAACCAATATTAGTTTTTTTTTATTGTTTTTAACCCTGGAAGGTTGTTCTTCATTTTAGTACATTAATGATACTCTTCGTCGAATCGACAAAGTTTTTAAAAAATAAATTTCAGCGTAACGATTTTTAAAGTAAAAAATAAAAAAAAATCTGCTTTAGTTAAGCGTTTTATTAAAAAATAAAAATAAATAAAATAATATATAATAAATAAAAATTCTTTTTCTCTCTAAAATTCGATACGAATTTGAACTCTTTTTTTGTTCTTCAAATAAATTAACTTTTTAAAACAACAAAAACTTAAAAGGTAAAAAACTGATTACTTTTTTTACCCAGTCTTTAAGATAATCAGTCAAATAATAAAAAAGAAAAAAATATTTAGTTGTTAGTCTTATTTCACGCATGAGACACAAAGTTAAATTTTATGTTCACAACAGATGCTTTTCTTACATGTATTTTTCGTCATTCTGAGTTTGCTAAAGTGACTTTTTTAATAATACGTGACTTTTTGAGAGTAAAGTGAGTTTTTGAGTAAAAAGTGGATTTTTGAGTAAAAAGTGACTGTTTGAGTAAAAGTAACTTCTTGAGTAAAAATATACTTTTAAAGTAAAAAGTGACTTTTTGAGTAAAAAATTAATTTTTGGGTAAAAATTAAATTTTTGAGTAAAAAGTGACTTTATGAGTAAAAATAGACTTTTTGAGTAAAACGTGACTTTTTAAGTATAAAATTACTTTTTAAGTAAAAAGTGAAAGTGAATTTTTGAGTAAAAAGTGCCCTTTTGTGTAGAAAGTGACTTTTTGAGTAAAAAGTTACTTTTTGAGTAAAAATAGACTTTTTGAGTAAAAATATACTTTTTGAGTAAAAAGTGACTTTTTCAGTAAAAAGAGACTTTGGAGTAAAAATTCAGTTTTTGAGTAAAAAGAGACTTTTGGAGCAAAAGTAACTTTTTGAGTAATAAGTGACTTTTTAAGTAAAATTTACTTTTTGAGTAAAGAGTGAATTTTTGATTAAAAAGTAGCTTTTTGAGTAAAAACTAATTTTTTGAGTAAAAAGTAACTTTATGAGTTAATTTTTTTAAAATCTTTTTTTAAAACGTGTTGTAAAATTTATATGAAAAGCACTAAGTTTTTTGAGTTAAGTTCTTTTTAATGCTTATTTCTGCATATATTTTTCTTTGCCATTCTTGAAAGTAGTTACTCTTTGCAACGTCTGCTCTGCTATCGATTATCGCGAGAGTGTTGTGTAATCTTGTCATTTCCTAACAAGTATTGTACATACGTTCAAATATCTATAAGTTTCTTGACGTTGTTGTTTTTATACTTATTCCAGTTTTTTCATCATCTACTTTTTAAATCATGAATTTAACGTAACATATGGATTCAAGTGACAAATTGGCAGCGACAAGTGATGTTTATGTTGTAGTCGTATGTCATAGTGACAACTGTTGTTGACATTTAAGAGAATTTGTTTACGTGTTTTATTTTTCAGAACGTTTTTTTTTTTTTTTACTTACAATTTTTTTTTTTTTTTGCAAATCTTTGTATGTGTTTGTGTCAGAGGGAAATAATATCATTATGAATTTCTTGTATTTTGCGTGAACTAAACATGTTGAAAGTTAATCAATTACCGTTTTTTTTTGTGGCAGATTTTATAACAGTTCTACCTTATAAATATATATACATACGATTGACTTGACATTAACACATACATATGTTGTTTTTATTTATGAAAGTAAATAAAAATTACTTTTTCTTTCGATACTTTTATCTTTTAACTGTCTTCTTTAAGTGTCATGACAAAGGAAAGAAAGAGTTAAAACGAATTAAAAAAATAAAAAAAGAATGGGTTTTTCTTCTGAACATAATGGCTGCGTAGTTGAAAGTGTAGGTGTGACTGAAATAATCTTATTGAGATCCCAGAAAACACATAGTCAAACCTTTGATATAAAATAAATAATAAATAATAATAAAAATATAAAGCTCAATTTTCGAAAATTTTTCAATGATTTAATCTTAACATATGAATTCAAATTGATAATAATTTGAATATAAACATTTGACAAACAATGTTGTATCAATTTGTTATCATGTGTTATTTCCAAATTAAAAATAAACTTGGTAATACTTAAAGCAAAAAAATGTCTTTTGCAAAAGGGCTTGCTGATAAAAGAAAGTGAAATAGTTTGTGATTAAACAATTAATTACTTTGAGTAAAAATGCAAATAAAAACAAGATAAAACGGGAGAGTAAAGACGTTATAAGTTTATATGATCGTGGAACTTATGCAGAGTCAAGACAGTCCTGGAAATAAAGAGAAGCATTTTGTCTTTTAGGAGCAGAGGAATTTTATGAAAAAGAAATATGAGTTTACAAAACAAAAATTGCCTTTCAATTATGTGCCACATTGCATTACAACCCAGATTTGAAAAGCTTTAGAGAAAAACGTTTGAAAGCAGGTGAAAGTTAATAAATTTCTCAATTTAAAAACAGTTTTTCCTTTGTATTGAGAATGCCATATTTTTTTAAATTACATATTTTCAAATCGTTTTCAAACGTTTGTTGTTTGAGAAAGGGCTTTATTTTAAATCGTTTTCAATATCAAATCTAAACCCTGTGTTTGTTGGGTATTTATGTGTGTATGTGAGTGCTAATAAATGGTTATTGCCGTGTATTAATATTTCATGAGATAATTTGCCTTGATGAGGTTTTATGGTTAATGTAATATTTTTATTGACTTCTAACTCTTTTCTTTTTTTTGTATTCATTTGTTTGTGATTTTGCTATTTCGCTTTTTTCATGTAAGCTGATATGCTTATTGTGTTTAAATAAAAACAAAAAAACGTTAAAAAAAAATAAGTATTCACAGTCACGTTTTTTTTTTTTTTGTATGTTTAAACATTTTGTATATCAAATATTTAAGAAGAAAAACTGTATAAAGGATTTAAGAACCATTAAACTGTAATATACAATTAAGGACATGACATAAAATCTTGTTTAAAATAAAAAGGGTTATGTTTAAAAAATGAGGGATATATATTAATTTTAACAAAAAACATTGAGAATATTATTTTTGGCCGTACTGGATATACGACCACCCATTACATTAATATATATTAAAATAAAAAAACGACGAAAAATTATAAAACACAAATGAAAATGTTGATAAAAAATATTATTTAAGTAATATTTAACAAGAAAATGTATGGGAAATGCTCTAGAAATAATACACAGGTCAACGCAAAAAATGGCCATCATTTGAAAGATATATTTTCGACACATGGATAATGAGAAAATATTTCTAAATTATAGTCAAATCTAAAAGAAAATGTTTTTTTTTTCAATTAAATTTTCAATTCAAGGCCAATTTAATTTCTTTGGTGGCTTGAAATGATCGTGTACCAAATTAAAATCTTTTGCTTGGGTTAAATGTCTAAAGGAATTATTTTTACAGAGCTGCAGAGAAAAAAATTTATTACAAACACTTTGATAAAAGCATGTAGCAAAATAGATAAAGATCCAGGAAAAGTAACCAAATCGCCCAAAAATTCATTTAGACAAATTGTAGTTAAATAAAAGAAATACATAACTTATAAAAATACCAGAAGTGTAGCTAATTTAATGGCAAAACATAATGTTTTTTACACCTTAACTACACGAAAATCGCATGTTGGTATTTTATGTACATACAAAATAAAAAAACAAATAATCAAAAGAGCCGAAAGCCGTATCAGAGTCTACTTAGATTTTGTAACAATAAGACACACCTTAAGTGGACATTCAAATACATACATGTATGTTAGAGAACATGTGTATGTGATAAACAAAAATTAAGAATTTTATAAATTTCTATACAGATATTCAACATTTACCTTTAAGTTATGATTTTTTGTTTTTAAACTAATATTCAAATTATACCAGTAGTTTTTGTTTAATGACCCAAACTAACCACATACAAATTTAGAAACAACAGCACTATAATAAAATTTATCATGCTAAATAGTTTCAATGCCTTTGAGCATTAAAATTTAAGACTTAAAACTACAACCATAATAAAAATTTAAAATAGAAAAAAGCTGAAAATATTAGGATTAATTGTAAGACAACTTTATACAGATAATGATTGACTTGGCTGACACAAACGCCTGTCAGTTTTTGTCTAAAACAAAAAAATAAAATTAAAAGCGACAAAAATAAAACACTGAGATAAATAATAATAAAAAAAAACAACAAGCGGCAAATTACTTTTATAAGAGTATTATCATGACTTGTCTTCTCAATTCTATCACTTTTAATCCAATTTTCATTTATTTTTTTTTTTTTTTGTAACTTTTCTCATTTTTGTCTGACATTATCTACACAGAATAAGAGTACGAGTATGTTGTAGCCTGAGGCTTGTCAGCAACACTTTTTTTGTTTTATTCGTTTTCTTACATTTTAAATAAACCATAGAAACCACTCTTCTCTACAGTTTAGCTGGTTAAAATAGAGTTAAGCCCGAAAGTGAGTAAGTGAGTGAGTGGAGTGTGCTCGCATTAACGATTATGAAAATGAAAATCTCCAAATGTGTTCAAACCTTCTTAACCAATCAAACGGGCAGCACTTCAATTCACTCCAACTGTTTTGTACTTAAATTAATAAAATATATGAAATGCATAAAGTCTGATGACTTAAAACCAAAACTTGAATTCACTGACGGACTGGTTGCATGGATGGCTGTGCTATAGTGTTTAATGGGTGCGTTAATATTTCGTGCGGTTTGGCGTCAGTTTCTTAACTCTGTGGCACTTACAGACAACAACATGGGCAACTATGTTTGATAAGTGCCGCTGTTTTTTTTTTTTTCTTTTATTAAAAATTTCGCCTTTTGGCATTTTTGCTACTCTCTCCTGCTGCTGTTGGTTTATCTTAATTTTTGTCTGAAACTCTGTTTTTGTTTTTTTTTTTTGTTTCTTCTTACGCCAATTCATATTTATAGACCATTTTATAACGTTGTATTGAAGTCTTGGTTGGTTTCCTTTTCTTAAGTTTCCGTCAATTAAGATAAAGTTTTTAAACAAAATTTTCAACCACAAAAATTGTTAACGTCTATAAACATTTATTAGAGGTAACAGTTGTGGTGAAGCAATTTGTAGTTTAAGGTATCGGGCTTAAACTTAAAACAAATATTTATTTTTAGTGCATCCTAAAATCAACATTATATTTATGAAAATATTTAAAAATCAAAGTAATTTTCAGGAATACAAAATTTTCAATTTACAAGATTTGTTTGTCCATCAGCAATGAATTTCAGTGTTTTTATCAAGAACTGAAAATGTTGTATTCCCGAAAATTACTTTGATAATAAACTGGCAAGTGCACGGCCTAAAAAAACTGAACTGGCAACTTGCTTTATTTTTTGATTTTCTTGTTTTTTCTTAGCCCACTTGCAACTACATACAATTAATGTTGTGAGAATTCCAATGTCTAATTTTAAGTTTTAGAAAGGGGGTTTATATGGAACCTACTAGCTCAACATATTGTCATGACATTGTAGCTATCGCAAAAGGTTTTGGCGCTAGTTAACATGTTTATACCAACATTTATAAAGAATCTATGCCATTAAAAGCAATTTTCTGAAGAAGTAGTTGTATTAGAGTTATAGTCAAATATAAACGGATTCCAATAAAATTTGGTATGATTATTTATTAAGATTGCAATAAAAAAATTTTGGACTCAATTTAATTTAAATATCAACATAAAAAATTAGTTTATGGGGTATTTCTCCCTATTCCGAAAAGAAGCATGTATGAGAGTTATGCGAAATTATAGACCGATTTAATCCATTTTGAATAGGCTTGATTCTTGCCAATTAGAATCTAAAAACCAAATTTCATTATATGTTCCCCAAAATTGAGACCTGTACTGTACGCAAAACGTTTACATGGACAGCCAGCCAGCAGGACGGACGAATGGATATCGCCATATAGACTCAAACTATCAGTCGATCGGGATAGACCCACCTTTAAGCGGGCTTAGCAGCTTAGAACACTTTGTAAGTTATCGAAGTATATACATATGTATATATTTGAAAATAATGCACTTACCACTTGTTGCAACAACTCTATATTACAAGAACACTGATAAACAATTCAATATTCTGCGGTTTTGACACTTTTCTAGGTTATTAGTGGTACTTTACACCAAAATTTAATACCTTTTTTGATGAACATATCGACACCAAAACATTGAGTTGAATGGCAAAAATATACGCCTTATACGCCTTATATACGCCTTACGATGTAGTAAATTTTATTTGAAGACAACCTTAAAAATAAAGAAATTCAAGGATTAATTTCCAAAATCAATCTTAATTTTATTTGAAGTATTTCAATTGATTATTTAAAAACAGATCCAGAAAATTGGGAAGCCAACAAGTCATTTCAAGATGCAAAGAACAAAGCTCAAAATTTACAAGTAGTAAATGATGTGGCAGAACGAGGTGTGGCTTTGGCTAGCATTTTCTTCAATGTCACAACCTCTGAAACTTCGAACCCCAATAAATGATTTTTAAGCAAAGCAAAACAGAAAGTTTGATTTTAGTTTGTTTGTTGGGTATGAGAAATAGTATTATAAACTGGGCACAAAGCTGGAAACCGGTATAACTCAGGAACGGTAAGAGCAAATTCAAAAATATTTGTTTCTAGATTATTTAGGATAAATTGGTCTTTCAAAATGCATTTTTGTTTCTTTTTTATAAAGATTTTACAAGCTAAAAAGCGTAATTTACAAAATTTATGAAAAAAATACGAACAATTTTAATGTAGGGTGCATAAATGAGCAAATGCATTGCAAAAACTTATAGTCTTTGTACACCAAAATAAAGCTTAACAATTTTTTTCTTTAAAACTACTTTCTTAAAAATGAAGAAAATCGTGGATTTGACAATGTTATAAAGAAAACTTAAAAAGACCGGCAGACCCGATTTTTGACAAAAACTCGACTTAAGCGACCTCTTAACATCTTCCGAAAAAATCTCAAAAATACTTTAATAAGCTCTTGAACTATGCTTGAGCACCCATGAAAATCCGAAAAAAAAAATTGTACATACAGTGATATAATGACACTTTTTTTCATTGTGATTTTACCTTTAACATCACTTGGCCAAATTATCATCAGCGTCAAAAATTTAAATTATGACATCAGTGGGATGACACATCAGCATCACATAAATGACAAATCGTAAAATGAGTTATTGGGATTGACAAAGTCAAAGTGAGATAATGTTATTATTAACTTACCCGTTACACATGTTAGTTTCAGCAGCAAGCCCGAAATGGTTATCCTTATCATTCTACTTTGAAAATTGTATGTATTTAACTAAGTTAGTGTTGGCCTAATGATCGAATTTCGGCCATAAATTTTTATGTAATTATGACGAAAGCATTGCACATCTAAGTATATATAAATTTACATGTTTCGGACATTTATTTATTCCGTCTTAATTGATCGATTTGGCGCGGGACCAGCCTCCGGTTCATATATTATCTTCCACGTAATTTTATTTAGTTTTGTAAGTTCAATATATAAAATATCAATTGAAAAACAAAAAAGTATCAAAAAGTCTCATCTTATAGATTCTTATCCACTCAGGACATTGCATGTTTAATTTTATGTTTCTATGTCTAATATTAAAGAAAATTAATCAAAGTTCCAGATGTAGAACGAAAAAGTACCAAAAAGTTCCCCCTTACACATTCTTATTCACTCAGGACCATGCATGTTTAATTTTATCTTTATAGGTCGAATATAAAAATAAATTCCAAAACTACCGGATGAAAAACAAAAAGTACCAACATTGTTTATCTTATATGTAGGTTCTCATCCACTCAGGGCCC
Organism: Pollenia griseotomentosa; assembly: GCA_963931875.1. NCBI lineage: Eukaryota > Metazoa > Arthropoda > Insecta > Diptera > Polleniidae > Pollenia > Pollenia griseotomentosa. Next base: position 50,094,869 of record OZ007560.1, on the reverse strand, counting down.
TGCACCTACTTATAATATTATGTTTTTAAGTTCAATATTATAGAAAATTCAAAAATTATCACACGCAGTACGGAAAAGTAACAAACATAAATTTAATTTCCCATATTTCCCCTTTTTGATACTTTTTTCTCACCATTGTGGTTCGGTTGACAGACACAGGAAGAGAGCGTTCTTATACTAGATTTATATAGTCGAGATATTCAAAATCCGGTTTCTAAAAAATCTCGAATAATCGACAACCTTATTTTTTATAATTTTATATTAAGAAAAAACAATTTTTTTATGCATATGTGTTAGTAGCAAAATTGAACGCTTATAACTTTGAAAATATTGAAAAATATTGACCTGGTAGTAAATTCAAATCGTGTATTTTTTGTTCAAATGGGCTGACACAAAGATGAGAGAAGTGTTCTTAACTGTTTTGCCTTTGCCGATTATATAGATAATCTAAACTTTTTAAACATGAAAATAATGTTAAAACTAAACAAAAAATGGCATCGAATAATATATCACAATATTTTATGATGACGATTGGATTGATGTAATTTTCTCCTCATCGGGTGGTTAAATTGTAAGGGCCGATGTTGAATGTGAACCACACCTAAACGCCAAGTTTTTTTCCGAATTTTATTTGACATTTCTCTATTTCAGACTTACTCAATTTGAACCATGGAGAGATACACAATCCAACAACGCGTTAAAGTTATCCAGACTTATTATGAAAATGGATGATAAATTTCGAAGAAAATCATCATCAGTGATGAGGCACATTTTCACCTCAGTGGATTTGTCGATAAGCAGAATTTCCGCATTTGGGCGAATAATAATCCAAGAGTGATTGTCGAAAAACCAATGCACCCACAAAGAGTGACTGTTTGGTGCGGTTTATGGGCTGGCGGCATCATCGGGCCGGGCCGTATTTTTTCCAAAATGAGGCCGGTCAGGCAGTTACTGTGAATGGTGTTCGCTATCGTGAGATGATAACAAACTTTTTATGGCCCGAATTGGAAGATATGGGTGTGGACGATATGTGGTTTCAGCAGGACGGTGCCACTTGCCACACAGCTAACGAAACAATGGCTCTTTTGCGCAACAAATTCAATGGCAGTGTTATCTCACGTAATGGCGATGTCAATTGGCCGCCAAGATCATGTGATTTGACACCGTTGGACTTTTTTCTTTGGGGTTATTTGAAAGAAAAGGTGTACGTCGATAAGCCAGCAACAATCCAAGAGCTAAAGGATGAGATAATTCGGCACATTAACGGCATAGAACCTCCATTATGCCTCAGGGTCATCGAAAATTTGGACCATCGGATGGAGGTGTGCCGCCGTGGTTGCGGCGCCCATTTGGCCGATATTTTGTTCCATACATAATTGAGTAATACCAATATATCATAATAAAATAAAATTACAATAATTTCCTAAATAGTTTGTGTTTTATTCAAAATCAACACCGGCCCTTGAAATTTAACCACCCTTTATTTGTATTTTATAACATTGATGTCACAATTCTGATGTGAGGGCATCATCAATATAAAGATGAATTTTTCTATGAGTGTACGTCTAAATTGTTTTCTCTCCCAAATCATAACGGTATACATTTTCTACACACAGAAAACAAATTGGTTGGGAAACGGTTGCAGTAATAAAATATTGATCAAGTTACATGATTTATTATTGCAACTATTAAAAATGTATGGTTCTAACTGATTTTTAATTCTCTGGATTATTAAAACGATGTTCCAACTGAAATATGATTCCTTCAATTCTTTTATTAGTTGTGATAACTAATTTAATTTAGTTCTAAAAATTAGTACAAATGGTTAGAATCACAACCGAATTTAATATAGGGCAATACTGAATATTGGTGATTGCAATCAATAATTTGCTTTCGTCAATAAATTTTGTAATATAAATGTTTATTCATTTATTGCAGCTAATTATTGATTGTTGGAATAGCTTCAATTCGAGTACAACAAATGAAAATATAATTATTCGGAATTCACAACCAAAAAATAGTTAAAAGCCCCAATTGCTTACTAAATTTTCTGTCAAAACATTTGATAGGTTAAAAAAATTTTTAATTTTATATTTTAATTTTTTATTTTTTCTTTGCGGTAAAAAATGGAAAATGTGCAAAAACTTAGTAAATAGGGGTAAGTAATTTACGTATTCTTATAGGAATGAACATATATACGTACATACATATGTATGTATGTATTACCCTGCAAATTATATTGGACTACTTGATCCATTTTGATCCTGGGCTGGTCCAATGTAGTGCAAGTATGGACCATGTCATTATTAAAAAGCGTTTGCGGTGAAACGACATGTCTTCGTTTTTTAACGACATGTTTTCGTTTTGAAACGATGTCAAAGCTAATCCTCTAGAGTATACCATGAAGGAGTTTTAAGACTTCTCCTTTGTAATGCAAGCTGGGTTATATGCTACATCTCTTGTTATGAACACCAATTATGTGTTATTTCAGTTGCAGCTATCATATATTCGGGTATAAGCACAATTTTGTTTCTAATAATCATACTAACAACTAACAATATCAGTTGTTATAACTGATAGTGTACTAAAATTCAAATGTTGCTATCAAAAATATTGTGCTAAGCAACGAAATTTTCAGTAATTGGAACCGAATTGTGTAATAGTACATGCAACCGACGAAATTCGATTGGCGCCAAATTCGGTTGTGATCACGAATCTGTTTTCTCTGTGTGGCTATGATATTTTGTGAGATGATGCAAATGATTGAGAGGTAGCGATTTTTAGCAAAACGAAAATATATAATCATGTCGCTTATGAAATCATGTCGTCCTTTTGGAGGTAATGGCTCGATATTTGTCTAGCTATTTGTGTAGATCTTAAGCAAAGTTTGTATTTATTCGTGTTAAATTATTTTGCAAAAGTGGTCAAAAAGAAAATACCACTGCTTTAATTCCAATTATATTTTGTTTTACTTTTTGCTCAAATAATGTAACATATTGTTAACTAGATTTTTTTTTGTTTATAGAATTTAATACCAGTATAAAAAAAGCTGCAAAGCCATCAAAGAAACATTTTTTTTTTTTTTTTCATATACAAAATTTTTATTATCTTCCTAATTAAGTACGTGCAAGATTTTTTTCCCGTATTTATTACACATATAATTAATATTATTAGCAATATGTTACATAACATGAAACATAAATTTATCAAGGTTAATATAATATACATAAGTTTGTTTAAAGAAAAATTCCTTAATATAGAACACATTTCTAATTACGGAATCTTTAGGCATTTAAATAAAATCTTCGAGAGTATAATTCAAATCATGGATTTGTTTGTGGCAATGAGAACAAAACAACAAATAACATTTTTCCTTTCGGTCTCTAATTGCCAATAAACCTTAAAATGCTTTTCACAATTTTTTGTTTTGTTTTGTTGTTGCCAGTAATTACTTTATTACCTTAAACAATTTGTCAAAATATTTATATATGACAGTGCCTATTTTATATTTTTGCAAAAAAAAACCAAATTATATATTTACAGAAAAATCGTGTCTTTAAGTGAGAACATTTATCATGGTGTTAAAGTTTTTTTTTATATGTCTTTTTATATTTTGTTTATTTATTATTTCAAACTCGACCCTAAAATAAGAAGCAGTAGCAGAAGTTTTAGTATATTTATCATCTGGTGGTTTTGTTATAAAAATATTACATGTTCTTCGGCGGTTTGCTATATGTTTGTAAATATGTACATATACATATGTATGTACATTTTTTCATATCTCGATTTATTATCTTATTTTTTACAGGGACGTGTTATATTTCTGCTGGATTTTTTTTTTTTTTGTTTTTTTTCTTGTCTAGAAATGAATATTATTACAATCCCTCTTTTTACATTTTCAAAAATAATTTCTATGTATGATTTTTTACATTGTATAAGAATCTGTAAGATATTTCGTTTTTGCTGTGCACAGCACCCGTAGTTGTCATACATTGGCATCAGTATAAACGTTTCTTATTGACATCATCCTAAGAAATTAATTTTTTGTTTTTTTTTTTTTTTGTTTTGTTTAGTTTTTTTTTTTCTTGTATTGTTTGTGTGCATTTTGTGTTTATGTTCACAAAATACTATACAGCACACTCGGTTTATGTGACAAACGTCAGACAGTTAAAACATTACGTAAAAAGCCACAATCAAGATATTGGTTTATTACCTACTTTACTTACAGTGGAGCAAAAAAAATAAAATTTTTATGGTACAAAGCTTTTTACACAAAATTTATATTTTCAAAGTAATAATAAAGGAGAATTTTAAGGCAGTAGTATGTCTCTGCTAAAGATTTATATCAATTGTTACTAACTATAACTCTATTGATTTATAATTACGATACGTAGATTTTATAGTATTCCCTGTTAACTGTCAATTGATGTAAAAAGATAGTTGGTCACGTTTTGTTAATGGACTTATTTAATTTTGGTTCGAAGTTTATAAAGGAATATTTTTTTAGGAAGAAAGATGTTTTAATAGACTTATTAGCAGGGCTCTGGAGTTATCCAAAAATAGTTCCAACTCCGAATCCAACATCTGAAATTTTTAAAGTCCGACTCCGACTTCCAACTCCGATTACATTAGCATAGAAATTTTTAATCGCAAATATCGCGAATACTGGCGCTAACTTCGAAAATGAACCAGCACCATTAAATACTCAAATTAGCTTTACTGGCAGGCCCAGCGTTTTTTTAAAAAAAGTGTCAAATTCGTGCACAGTGTAATTATTAAAACAAACAAAAATATATCAACAAAACTTCAAAACGTAAGTCTAAAATATAAAATGAACTACCCTGCGTTTGTCTTTAGCAATATGATAGCCTCAATAATATATTACTGCATTGATTCTCTCAAGTCGGATCTGATGATTCTGAGTGCAGAAGAAAATCCTTCTACGGACTTGTGCGGGTGACAATGCCGTGGCGATAACAGCAACGTTCTGAATATTCTAAGGGTACCTTGGCATTGCATATTTTATTGCTAAATTTAAGGACACTTAGAAACTGTGATGCTATACAATGTTAAGCATATTTCAGTTGTGAAGGTTAAAAAATTTTATTTTAAAATTATGGAAAATTCCTGTCACTAAGTTATTTAAACAAAAGTGAATGACAGAAATTCCCGCAATTTAGCCGAGCGCATTAAATTAACCACAGACATTTAAAAATCGCAGACCTCTTCTTTCAACTAGATCAATAACCAAATATAAGTTCTGCTTATGCAAATTAGAACAGCGTTCGAACATAAACAGTATATTTTTTAGCGTTTGGCTCAAACACGCTGGAACGATATCAATTTCTTTTTAGCGATTGTGTAGACGAACACAACCCTTAATACCGTCCGTAACTATTTTCAAGAAAGAACCGAACATTATATAGTGTTCTGTTCTTCGTTAAAAAACAGAACAATTGTAGTGATACTGTAGACAAACATTATATTTTAATGTTCTATACTGTTTCTTTATTTACATTGATAAAGAAATGAATAAGCAAAAAATGTTAGCAACGACCGCAAAATGAACCGCTTGTGTGTGTATTGTGTGCATGCTTTGTTTGTGTAAAATTATTTTGCTAGCATTTTGTTTTTGTAAAAAATGTTTGGTTTTTTTACCAGCCAAGAGGTCGCGACGCACAATGGAAACACAAGAACACTAATGAGCTGAACCGAACACAATGAAGTTTGTGGTTTAAACAAAAAAAGCGAATGGAATTAAATGTTCTCATCTTTTTGTTGAGTTGGATAAGAACAGTTTTATTTTTGTGTTTGAAAGATGACAAACAAGCAAACGTTTTTTTTTTAATGATTTTCTACACAAACACTATTAGCGTTTGTGTATTCCACAAATCAACCAAAGCGAACACTAAGGAGCGATATTTACCCCCATTTTCATAAAAAATGAATATCGGCAAAAAATCAACTGAGTAACGTACTCGAACCGACCAGAAAATGGATTTTTAGGAATAACTCCGAAATTTGAGGGTGTTTCCGAACATTTTTAAATTGATTTATGATCTACTCAATAAGGTCTATAACCTACACTAAGTCACTTTCCAAGTATATTTTCACTGTAGCACCGTGTAATTATATAAAAAAAAAAACTGGTCAGGCAGAGGTATACAATAATTTTGTTAGCCGAGTCCATGATTGGCCAAGTGTCCTATATATACTATAGTGTAGGGTATCAAGTGGCCGTGCTTGACCGACTATATTTTCTTTCTTGTTTTCTACTAAAATAATTTTTTTTTTATCATAAACTGCTTAAGAGAACTAGAAATATTTTGACACTTCTCTTTTAAGTTTTGCAAGTTCGCGTGTTCTCAGCAGACAGCCAGACAGGTGGCTATAACTTAATCGACCTTTTGTTCAATCGAGGATCTTTGAAAAATCTTTCTGAGAGTTAGACACGGAACGACCTTCATTTAACGCTGGTTGTGTTGAGGGGTACAATAACACTTTGCATCAAAAATATGGTTTTAATAAGAGTAAATTTTCTTGGAAAAAGATTTGCATTTTTCACCAAAAGCACTGATCAACTTTTAAACTCACATTTATGGTTAAACATTTTTATGTGTTGAAAATCTATGTATGAAAATCACTGAGTTTTTTGAGTGCTTTTCATATAAATTTTACTACACAATCAATTGCTTGTCACCTGGAAGCAGCACATTAATCACAATTATTTATTTTAACTAATTGGAGAAGTGTTAATTTTTCTGGATAACAGAATTTTCTTTTTTATTTTCAGTGAACATTTTAATCCACAATGATATTATTAAGTGCAATAGAAATGACTGGTGTAAGTAGGCCCAAATTTGCAAACAAAATTTAAGAAAATTGGTTCTAATAAAAATTCTATTGCGTGGAGTGCTGAGGCTAAAAGTTATGTAAGCCCATATTTAAATTGTAGGAATTGTACATTGAGTTTTTGGTTTTTTTTTACGTTTATCTTCTTCTTAAAACAATTTACTTTCTGCAAAGACAATACAAACAAAGTTTAAAAACATTAATGGTCTAAATTTTTAATTTAAATATTTATTTTTTGAGTACATCCCCGAATACTTATATGGCTTATTTTCCTCCTCAATCAAATATGTTAGTAAAACTATTGATGTAGCATTTTAAAAACTTTATTTTTTCTAAAATAAAACATTGTGAGACAATACAGCCTACGGTTGTTGAATTGCTGTACCGAACACCGACTGCCACACATTGCTTATTCAATACACATATCTCAATCATGTATGAAACAGACGAAATAAAACCACAAGTTTTCCATACCAACCCGCCTGAATCTTTATGAATGGAAAAAGTGTTGAAAATCCCCTCTAAATATAAATAATACAATGAATGAGGGAGTAAATGGAGACATATAGTCGTATTTTAGGTATTTAAATATTTGTGCTACTGTGATATATTATGTATTTGTTTTTTTATTTTTGGAATTAATGTCATATTTTTCGATGCAAACACACAGAAACAAGAGGGCCCGTTCCATTTACACTTTAGCCAAACGAAAAAGCATTATAAAGACAAAAACTATTTAATTTGTATTAAAGCTTTTTATTTCGGCTTAGAGTGTTTTATTAATATTACTATTAATAATATTGTTAATGTTAACATATTTACGATTTCTTACTCAAAATGCAAACAAACTGTCTCTCAATGAATAAAACAAACTACAAAATCTGTCACATCTTAAATGCTTTCAAATCGTTGGGATTTTAAGTTTCAAGATTTATATCTTTCAAATAAATAACTCAATTTTAATATTTCTTTATTTGGCTTTAAGCAGTCGACAAAAATTCTTGGAAAAAGTGAAATTTTTTAAGTAATATTTTTTTAGGGTTTTTTTTATAAACATTTTGAAAAACGAAGAACAGAAAGATTGAGTGAACATTGTTGATAAACATCTTGTTGTGATGTTATTGAGTTAGAAATTTTGTTCTTTATAATATCATTTTCCTTATTTGTATGAAAGAGAAATATTCTTGAAACACAGAATAAAAAATTAGGTCATGAAAAATGGTAGGATTTCAAGAAGATTTATTTTAAGAAAAATAAGCCACTAAATTAGTATAAAAGGAACAAAATTTAAGAAGCTTTTGTAAATGCATTAAACAGTAGATATTTAAGAAAATTATTGAGCGCGACAAACAAAATCTTGTTAATTAAAAAAAAAAATTAATCTAAAAAATTTCTTTGAAAATTATAAATTTGAAAAAAAAAAATCAAAATGTTTGAATTATAAATTTGTCGAATATATAATATTCTACAGCAAGAATGAGAACAACACTACAACATAAAAAATGCAAAGGCCATCTCGTATGGGATTTCTCAAAGAACTCATCGCAACTAACAAACCCATATTTGGGTTTTGCTAGTTTAGCTGCTGTCCGGATTTTATGGGCTCATGAAGATTTTGGCTATATCTTGATTTTTTCGCAAAATCTGTGCTTCAATTTCGCCATCAGCAGTTTATTCAATTCGTAGCGAAAGCAAGTTGTCATTAAAGATTGATGTTATTTTTAAATGTCAAATTTTATACATAAACTAGCTGACCCATATAACTTAATTATTTCAACTGTTACAGTAACTGCATGCCAAATTTTAAGAAAAACGGTTGATTAGCTTAGAAGATATAGGGAGGAAGAGCTTTTACCACTTTTGCCCTATTTCACTCCCCATTCCCTATTTCCTTTAAGATGTTACATAGTCTGCATGCAAATTTTTAAAAAACCGGTTGTTTAGCTAAGAAGATATAAGGAGGGCGAGCTTTTACACCTCTCGCCCTATTTCACGCCCTATTCCCTATTTCGTTTCAGATGTTACAGCATGCCAAATTTTAAGAAGACCGGTTGATTAGTAAAGAAGATATAGGGAGGGGGCTTATACCTATCTTGCTCAATTTCATGCCCTATTCCCTATTTCCCCTTAGATGTTACAGAGTCTGCATGCAAATTTAAAGAAACCCATTAGTTTAGTTGATAAGTTAAAAAGATATAGCGAGGGGGAGATTTTACACCTTTTGCCCTATTTTACGTCCTTTAGCGATATGAAATATACTTAGCGACCTATTCTCCTACATTAAAAATACACATACAAAATTTCATAAAAATGGGTTAAGCCGTATCGTGACACGAGAATTTTATATGTATAGATATAGGAAAATCTTAATGCCATATCTCCTCGGCCAGTCTACCCGTTTCCGCAGCGCTGACATCCTTTTTATTTATATATATGTATATAGATAAATAAAAGTTAAAAAAAAAAATATTTTAATACAATAGTTACTTAAATCAAGTATTCGTTGCTTAACATTTAACAAAAAACGAAGAAAACCCTGCTTTATTCAAACCATTCGTTTCTCGAATTAAAACATTTTGTTTGTACATGCAGAAGTTTTTTCTTGAATTAAATAAACGTTAATGCCTTGAATTTTTAAATTTCTCATAATACACCTAAGTAAAATGCTTTAGGAAAATATTTCTTGAAAAACTTAAGAAATTATGGTCGATTCAAGAATAATAAAAACAAGATTATGCATTGCGCATGTTTACAAAATGTTACTGTTCAATTTGACGTCACACCAGCGCATAACACACATGTTTGTTTGCTTGTTTTTTTTATAATTTAGCTGTACTTAACGCTAATGTGACGCAGATGCGCAAAAACGTTTAATTTTTAAAAGCTGAATGTGCTATCTTTGTTTCTTTGTGTCATGTGGTCGATTCAAGTAAATAAAAAAGTAAGAAATACTTACTCAATTGAAATACATGTTTATACCGTGTTATGACGTTATTGAGCTCAATTATTCATATAAAATTGCAATTTATATTATACGAAATTGTTATAAATATTGAGTAAAATTAAAATGCGACCCTGTAACAAGTGTGTTTATTGAGCATAACACAAGTTACTAAACAGGATTTTGACATTTGGCAACTGAAATTACAACAAAAGAAATATCCATCCATTAGGTTGTCGAAAAAGCCACATGTTTAGTCCTTAAGGATGTCAAAACTTGTTTACATTTTGCTTATAAATATAAATTTTTGTTTACGTTGAATGTTGTATGTAGTAGTAATAAAAATTAAATTAGCTAAATTGTGTATAAGAAACAGAAAGATAATTATGTCAATAAACCGAATATTGACTCAATAAAAAAGGTATATCTGAGCACGGTATTAGTCTCTGAATTACATTTACATTTAACTCAATATTAACTAAACGAGACCTTTTACTTTTAAAAAATAAAAACATAAAAACGTGTAGCATTAGTTACTTATGGAAAACCTAATATGAATTAACCCTAAAATCACCCTCAAAAAAAAATACGTTAGTTACTCTCGTGTGTGGCTTATGGTGTGTAACATATGGCATGTCTGTCTACTTTGCTGTGGCGCTATAGTTTGTTTGTAATCAAAGTCATGATTTACTCAGCATAAATGATGTACTTATCCCGTTGGTGATCAACAATAAACCATACAAAGCTTGTGTGTATTTTATATAAGCACTCTCTTTATAATACATACATTGCATGCAGTTCGCAACAATATCAAAAATATCCAAACTTGCCGACAGAAATTTTTGTCTCTGGTGCAAATTACATAGAAACTACATATGTATGGAAAATCACACATGAGGGTAACTTACGTAACTTCTAAAATATTTCGTTACAAAGAAATATTTTTTAATCAAGAGAAGTGTTTTCAGTACTTAATTGATATTGCTAACAAAGTCAAGAAGTTTCTTTAGCGTACCTCAACAATTTTTTTTTGTTTATTGCGTAAAAATGATTTCTTTTGTGGGGTTTTTTACACAAGGGGGATTTAAAGGTTGAGAAACTTTTGTTTAATTTGCTTGATATGCCGATTCAAAAAAAAATATAATTTGAATCAAACCAAGCTTTCTTGAGTATTTTCGGAAAAAATTTAAAAACTCCCTAGCATGTGTTTCTTAATGCAAGAAATGCGAATCTGTTAAAAAATCAAGAAAACCCGACTTATATTTTATAAATGCAGCTGGAACTCAGAAATATCTTTCTTATTTAAATAAAAATTTGCAACTTTTGAATTTCTTTGTTTAAGAATTTTTTATCATGTGAAACTGTTTCCTTATTTAAGAAAAGTTTACAAATACGAAAAAAATAAGTAAAAAGCAAGCACTTATTTTTGGATCTTGGATTTACTTGTTGTAATAAATAAAATGGATTACGAACAATTGTGATTTTTAGTCGAACTGCTGACAATGTTGATATTTTGAAAATGATAATTACAGCAAATTTCGAACCACCAGTACCACTGGTTAAAGATTGATGTTTGACTATTGGCTGGCAGGCACCGCAGGGGTTAAGATTAGAACTCAAAGAATTCTGATGAAAGAATGTGGTGATTCTTGAAACATGTAAATTCAACCCAGGTTCGATCCCCAGCTCAGCCAAGAAAATTATCAAAAAAAAATGTTAATAAAAATTTCATGTTGTAAAATTCCTTCCTTCAGTAAAAATAATTTAATGAAAATTAAATTTGATGAACTCAAGCCTAACTAAAAATATCAAAATTGAAATTGATTACTTTAGAAATTAAATGACTGTCCGATTACTATAATATATTTGTTGAAATTGCCACTATATTTTACATAAAGTTATATTTTGAAAACAAGGCCTGATGAACAAAAAACGGAGTGCGGTTTGCGTTCCAAGTAACTAAATAAAAAACTTTCATTTCTAGCAAACGACAAAGTTTATCGAAATTTGTAAACATATGTTTTAATTCCTAAAATCTTTTTGTTTTTTTAATGCAAATATTGTTGAATATTGTGTTTTCATGTAAGCCATATTTGGTTTTTTGGGGCATATTTTTAACAATTTTGAGGACATATTTTTCAGTTTTAACTGCATATTTTATGCGCATTAAACAAGTTTTTAGATCATATTTCCGGTTTCCCGGATTATTACTCGATATGTAATACATTTTATTTTTGGCCTTGAAGTCTTTGTGTTACAAAACTTTTATAAATAAATAGATATGAAGTTATGGAACAATTTGCACATTTAAGTTGTATTTAGACACATAAGATATTTGTAGCAAATTTCATAAAATTATCTTCAAAAGTGCGACCTGTAATTTGCGTACAAGGTTAAGATTGACAGCCAGTTGGAGTGACATCGTTATACCGATTCAAAAAACAATTTTATGTATACGAAAAGGTGGGTCTGGGCCAATATTTTTATGTGATTCACACATCAGCACAAGTGCTCAATAGACTGTCCACCTGTAATGCTGTGGGTAAAAGGAGTTATGTAAAGTACTATGCAAGCAAAAAAATAAAAATAAATACTTTATCCACTTATTCTTTCTATATTTCTGTTTACAACTCTATATTTCTGTTTACAACTCTTTTCCTGCTAAATCGGTTTGGCTAATTTTTGATTCCAAATCGAATGTATGCGTTTTTTTAACAGACGGGTATGGCTATAAATACATCCGATTTTGCAAGAATATAAATACTTTAAATTGTCTTGGTTGCATAATTTTTGGTGTTATAAAAGGAAAACAAACTTTACATACCATTATTGAACTTGCATGTTAAATGCTGCTTGCTTTTGGCAATACATTTACTTTAAAAATTTTCGAAATATTTCATATTCATATTTTTTTAATATATGATAATAATATTCAAAATTATATAAGAAATCTAACATTCCGACATATTCAAACCATCAAAATAGTCAATAAAAACTTTTCCTAGGAATTTACCCAAGAAAAATTTTAATAAAATTTATTTCTTTATCAGTTATTTTAAATAAAAATATAAATATTCAAACTATCAAGACATCTGTTTAATAATAATCAACAATATAAAAATGATTATATGTTGCCTTATATGTAGAAATTTCAATAAAAACCCACGTTTTAATATAAAAACGATAATAAACCTGCGGCGATATAAGCAACTGGGTGTGTAACTACTGTTGGTTACATAAAAAGAAAAAGAAACCATTTATTGCTGCGTCATTTTGTAATAAACTTGTTGCTCTAGATTTTTCTCTTTCAAGTATATGATTAACTATTATTTGGAAAAGTAAAATTAACGGTTATAATATTGAATGAATATTGAATGGGTTTTAAATGAATTTAATATACATAATACCTACAATATTTTATTAAATATTTCAATGAAATTAAATATTATTTTGCTAACGAAAAGTTAATGGAAAATAATTTATTTTGATTACTCACATTGTGAAATAAGCTTTAATTAAGATTTTCTGAAACATCATCAAAAAAAACAACCACAATTTAAAGGAGTTCGATATAATGTTGATGCTTGGCGTTTGGTAAAGTTTTCGCCAAAAACCGCACTTTGTAAAAAAAAAAAAACAAAAATTGGTACCTTTCGTAGGCTATGACTGGTTTTTCGCACGGCATCTTTTTGTTTCAATTGGAAATAAAACAGTTTTTAATAATAATTTAATTGTTTCATTACTTCAAAGAGAGAGAGAATATGATACACAAATAAATCAAAAAGAATGTATGTACATTTAGGTGGGTCGAAAAAAAGTTGTACCAGTCATCCGCTAGAATAAAAGATTTAGTCTCTAAACAGGAAAACTTTTTTTGCGGTTGGATTTAAAAATCACGAAAGACAAAAATCAAGCCACTGTCAGTCAAGCCATGAACAATGATATGCGATATGATAAGATCGGAATTTATAAGGGCTGTATTTGGGGGCGGTTTTAGAAACTTCATTGACATAAATTTTATTCTAGGGAGTGACTGGCACAACTTTCTTTTTGTACGGAGATCGATCGGATCTAATGTACATACCTTTAAGGTTCGTCTTTATGGAAGGAACATATCTGTGCCATTTTGACAAAACATCTTAAAACAAAGTAAAAAAGTTGAAAAAAATGTTGTTAATCATACGAATTTTCATTCAAAAAATATTTTTGTTTACGTTTTTTAAATTTTGTATTATAAACAAAATTGTTCTTTAATATTATTTTTAAAAATTAATTTTTCACCGCGTTTTTTTTAAGTCTTCAAAATCAAAATGCCACAGATATGCATTTCAGCACCATATTTAGAAGATTCATTATAATATTGTTGATAATGATTACTTTACACTATCATACAAGTCTTATGTATTTTGAGGAAAATAAAAACCTGTCATGATAAGTTGTTATTGTTTTTTGAAAAGTTTTTGGGATGTATTTTCGTCAAAATACATACGTACGACTTTAATTTATTTTATAATTATAAGTGTTGATCGACCTTTTTTTATTACTCTAAACAGTTTATACAGTTTCCTATATGCAGGCTTTCCACGTCATTAATTTAATGTAAATAAAAGATAATTTATTTCATTCTCAATAAAATCCGACGCTTCGTTGGTATTCTCTCCAACTTCTTCAGTGATTGAGTTTTTATTAAAATAATAATCTTTTCCGTCAGTTTACATTATTTATAAATTATATCACAGTATTTTGTAAAGGTGCACAGCACAGCACAACACAAAACTTAAAATATTAAAATAAATGTATGTAAATATAAAAATTATCACAGAAAATTTGTCCTTTTTTGATCACAGTTGTTATTATTACTCAAATTTATTTGACTGAGCCTTAAAGTTCTAAAACTCAAATATAGATTTATAAACCTTAAAGGATTCACCAATTTTTTCAACATTTTTTTTTATCTATTTGACCATCTTATTTTTAAAGAGAGAGAAAATATTTTCTACGATCAACTTGAATTGATTAATTTTTATATTTTGTCCGGAAAAACTGAGTTGCCGAAATGTTAAAATTTTTAAAAGCAAGTTTGTGTTTGTGAAATTAAATTGTGAGTGAAAATCAGCGTTGCCAAGCTTTGTGTAATAACACATATTGTGTGTAATTTCTACTCGCATGTATAGAACATGTGTAATTAGTGTCATGCGTAATCTGTGTATTACATTAAGCTCCATTTTTCATGCATTTTCGGCAGCCCAGTTTTCTTTTCAAAAATTAATTTTTGTCATTTTTACAGCTTCCATTGTGGCAAAACTTGTTTTTAAACTCCGGTTTTTTTTATTTTTTTAACTTTCGAACAAACAAGCAATAAACTTACATATGTACGAAGTAATTGTTCAAAAATTTTTAAAGAAAAAGTGTTTAACATAAACTGTCAAAATTGATTGAAATTTTTTTGACATTTATTATTTACGCGAACTATTAAATAACAGTGTGCGAATTCTAAAGATTTTAGAATTTCAGAGGTAAGTACCTAATGTTTTATTAAAAAATAAGAAAATATTTTTGCATTTTTTCAAGATTAAGGAGCGGGCTCCACTTCATTGCAAGCATTGAATATTCATTAGGATATGCGAAATAAATGAGTCATGCTGCCGAAAACTCTCAGTGAAAAAACTTAATCCGTACTAAATCCACATTAAAACAGTAGCCACAAAGTACCGCACTGAAAAGAAATCTCGCCAATTCGTTTCTATTAAACCCTTAACAAAAACAAAATTAGTTTTAATTAAAACATTTAATCAAGTGAACTACAGAAAATGTTGTTAATATCACAAAAATATAAAAAAGCACGATTTTTAAATAACACAAAGTAATTGGCAACTTGTTTACGCAAAAGTCCTTATATAGGGTGGCCCAAAATGACCGAAGGGGGTTTCAGTTTATTAAAAGGTTTTACCTATGACATAATTATTAATTTTTTTTAATACAGCTTATTAATGAAGAATATTTTTAATTTAATTATGAAAATTTAGTAAAATTTTGAGTGTAATAATTCTTGTATGCTTGAAAGTAATTCCTACTTAAATCCCCAAGTCTTCTTTACAAAATGCTGAAAAAAAAACAATAAAAAAATAATAGTTGAAAAAGTTATAAGGAATTCAAATCCCTTCAGTCATTTTGTGCCACCCTATATAAACTGTATTTTCATTCGTAAAGCTATAATCACACCTTTTAAATATTTTAAGTCCTACACGTAACCACTGTTT
This sequence comes from Pollenia griseotomentosa, assembly GCA_963931875.1. Taxonomy (NCBI): domain Eukaryota; kingdom Metazoa; phylum Arthropoda; class Insecta; order Diptera; family Polleniidae; genus Pollenia; species Pollenia griseotomentosa. The sequence continues at coordinate 50,078,816 of OZ007560.1, read as the reverse complement.
TATTCAAAAATTGTTTGCTGTTGCAAAACGTTTGCTAGATCAAACTTCAGTTAATAGTTTCAAAATTACATTATACAATTATCTCTCTTACAAATAAAGTTCAGTAAATCAATAGAAATTGTTAAAAATAAAGCTAAAGTTTGACCAATTTACCTGTCACGTTTTTTTTTTTTTTTGATTTTTTTCGTCAAATATTTGTTAGGTCTGAAGCAACACTTCTTTATCTGTGTATACCCAAAACTACAAAACAAAAAATAAAAAACCGTGTTTAAACATAAATCTGTGGCTTGGAGCTCAAAGGGCCAATGTCACTTTTTTGCCTGTTTGAGTTAATTATTGCATTAGATTTGTTTTCTTGCTCTCTTTCATTATGGTAAAACAGCTAAAGTCATACTTAACCCAGAACAGCTTCATAAATAAAATGCTGGCCAATGTCACTATGAAAGCATCTATAAAAGCATCTATAATAACCTTCAATTCCAATTTTCTCAAAAGTGAATATTTTGACATTGGCCCTTTTAGCTCCAAGCCACAGAAATAATAATGCAAAATAATAATATTTAGTTTTTTTTTTTTGTTTTTGTACGCTTATAAATCGAATTAAAATTAATTAATAAATGTATAAATATTTAATTGATTATATGAATTTCTTGACTGGTGCAAATTTAATAAATTTTTAATTTAAAATTTTAATTAATATCAAATATTTTTCGATTGAAGAAATTAATTTTTCTTTTTATTTTTAGTGCTGAGGAAAAACTTTACTCTGCCAGAAAAACCAATTTTTATGGCAAATTTTCAAAAACTCGAATTTTTTTGGTTAAGGCTTAGGTAAGGATTCCGCTTCGGTCTGAGAAAGAGCCACTACAATTTAGTATAAGTAACTAAGTTGTAATCTCCCAAAACTTGTCCGAAATGGTGGGATATGATTATAATTTTCTTTCAGTTTTTTACAGTCGATACCTTTATAAACGAGAAATATTTGGTTTTTAAATCGGTCCATTCGTTTTTCTAACCCCAACACAAATATTATTTAAAAATTCAAAACGATTGACTTTGTTTTATTACATTAATTGTAAAACCCGTTTTCTTTGGCTTTTAAAAACTGGATTCTAAATTTTTAAGTGCTTCATAAATTTCGTAAAAATCTAGTATAAAGTTAAATTAATTATAATTTTAGTTATTAAATATATCTTTAGTTAATTAAAGAAACTGTCTTATCAGTTTTTTAAATCTTGTTCGGCCATTGAAATCAGAACAACATAAATTTAATAGTGTATATAAATTAGAGATTTAATTGTTTGATTTGATTGTTACTTAATAACTTAACATATGTACATCTCATTAATATTTAAAATTAATAATAAACTGTCAATTTTTTATTTCAAACATTTATATGAACACCAAAAAATTATTTGTATTTTTTCGGTTATTAGTGTTAAGAAAACAGATAAAAAAAAATGCTGTAAATAAAATGTGAAATAATGGAGTACTACATATTAATGAATATCATAAAAATATGTTGAAGGAAAAATTCGTTTTTTTTTTAATTGGGAAATACTTAACCCACAAACATCACGCACACCAGGGTACCGCATTATTATTTTGAATAATCTTTAGCTTTATAAAAAAAAATATTTTTTTTAGAATCCTATTTAACGGATTTTTATTTAACAAGATATTTAATAAAAAGAAGTTATATAATTATATATATTTTATAAAAATTATAAAAAATATTTGAAGAGACTTTTTATATAAAAACTATTAGGAATGCGGGTACCCCATCTATGTGTTTGCGCAGATGTTATCTTTGTTATAATATGACTGAACCAAATTGTATAAGTACTCAGTAGTCAGTCAGTCAAAAAGGAAACAAAGTTCGGAACACTCTATAGATACTGCATATTCGCATTGGGTTTGCTGCTACAAAAATCGGTATAAAATCGATAGTGGGCACACGACTACCAGGTTCTACATTCTTCCATCTTTCAGAACTGATAACGAATTAATTAAAGAAAATATAATTTTAACAAAATTTTTACAAACATTATGTAAGGATGATGTGATGATTCAATTACTCTAGAACTTACGATTATTTAAAAAATCTTGGCAAGCTATGGAACCTATCACTATAGCCTTTACTCTAGGGTAGGGTATTAGAAACTTGTCTCAAACCTTAGCCGTGACGATAAATATTTAAGCCACCCCTCAAACCTGTCCACCAGTTTGGCTACACTTTATTAGCAATTAATTAATATAAGCACTACTCGCAGCAACAGAAGCATTTGGAATATATTGTTGTTTTTTTATTATGGATTTTAATAAAAAACATTTGTGTAAAAAAATGTTTTATGGAGTCTTTTTGTACCTTTTTCTCTACCTTTTTATCAAAAGTTTGACTTGAGAAAAATTGGTTCCTCTTAATTATTTTATATTTTGTTGATTGCTCATTAAAAATGATGATAATGATAATAGCAAAAAGGTGTTTCAAAACAAAAACGCCTTCAAAGTAAAACAAAGAAATATATTTATGAACAAGTAGAAAAACAACATTAACAGTTAATGAAATTTCGTCTGGGTTAAAATTAAAATTTAATTAGAAAATATAAGAAAAAGTCAAATTAAAATAAACTGTAAAAAAAATAAAATACATAATAAAAAACTAATTGTAATTATATTAAAAAACTAAAATCAGAATTTGCAGGTTGTAGAAAATTTCTGGCAATTGCAGATCTTCGTACTAATTAACCCTTATGTGTGCGGCAAAAAAAAAAACTCTTTTATTGGGCGGCACGATACCCATATGTATATGGAAGATACGTAGAAAACAAACATTTTCGCACTAAATATCTAGTTAAAATGCAGTAAAATATTAATGGACTTGGCGACAGACACTTAACTACAGGGTGGGGCAAAAGTCGCGAAGGGATTTGAAAAATTAATAACTTTTCTAATTTAATTTTTTTTTTATTTTTCTTTTTAGGACTTGTAAAATAAATCTGGGAGATTAATTATGGAAGGTTACAACGTTATCCAGCGAACCAAAATCATAGAACTTTATTTTGAACATCATCGATCAATAATTCAAACTCAACGAGCCTATCGTCGTCATTTTAATGTGCGGAATTCACCATCTGAATCAATGGTTCGACGCTTAGTTTTCAGGAACAAGGCTCAGTGGGATCTTCCACGAAGCGGAAGATCACATTCTGTAATTAGTGAAGCAAATATTCAACGCGTTCTGGAGAGTGTTGAGGAGAATCCTGAAACATCAACTCGAAGGCGCTCTGCTGAGCTGCAGAATATTAAGAGGAAATTTACATCTTTTCCCATACAAGGTGCAGTTAGTGCAAGAACTAAAGGCAGGAGATTCCCAGAACGCAGAGGCACTACATATTGTAAGCAATTTATGAATAAAGAATTAATATATATAAAAAAAAAAAAAAAAAAGAATAATTTATGCAGTTCGCTTCCAAGAATTGGCCAGAGAACATAATGATTTCATTCATCATCTGATAATGAGCGATGAAGCACATTTTCAAATAAATGGTTTTGTAAACAAGCAGAACTGCAGAATATGGGGTATTGAGAACCCAAGAGTGGTTCATCAGAGACAATTACATCCACTTAAATGTACAGTATGGTGCGCAATTACGTCCCAAAGAATTATTGGACCATTCTTTTTCGAAGATATCGATGGAAATGGTGTAACGGTTAATGGCGAGCGATATCGAGATATGGTCCAAAATATTTTAAGGCCAGCTCTTTCTGACAATCGAGAGATGTGGTTCTAACAAGATGGGGCCACTGCACACACTGCTCGAGCCACTATGCAGCTCCTAAGGCAGATTTTTGGCGAACGTTTAATTTCCAAAAGTTCAGCATTCAATTGGCCTGCCCGTTCGCCGGATTTAACAGCACAAGATTATTTCCTTTGGGGATATTTGAAAGAGAAGGTGTATATCAATAAACCCAGAACACTTGCACAGCTCAAAGAGAATGTTCGAGCCGAAATAAGGGCGTTGCAGCCAGATACTCTGACTCGTGTCATGGAAAATGCTATTAAAAGAGCTCAACTTTGCGAGGCTGAAAATTGTGCTCATTTTCGTATATGGGCCCATATATTTTACGAATTATTTCTCGAGAAAATGCCTTAGGTACACGTCTTTTTCGATTTGTGCAAATACTAATGTTACCGCACGGGTATCATAAGCGGTTTCCGTTTTAATGGAGCCCAGTAAAAAAAATTTTGGTTTTTTGAAGCACTTAAGAATAAAGCGCTTCAATTAGAGAGCTCTTATACAGCAGTATATGATAAAGAATAAAATATACAAAAATGTTGCTATCTATTTAAGTGCTGAAAACGAAGAAGGTTTTAAAGCGAAAAAATAAAAATATATATTATATATATATATATCGTTTGAGAAAATTATTGAAAAAGGCACATAAACAAGTAAAAGCAAAAGCAAAAAAGAAGCGCTTATTGTCAGAAGAAATTAGTGCCCCAAACCGGGAACAACCCATACAAAAATCGGACATCCCATCAGCAGGTTTGAAGCGATTTGAGGTATGAATTTATACATAAAACCTGCTCCTTTTGGAGCACATGTTTTACTGGGATATGGCTTCACTTTTGAAATGTTGCTTAGTCCATAATAACAACTGTTAGCGAGCACTATGTTTCGTTTTATTTCAAGGTCGGTATCCCTGTAAATAATACGACTAGTTCATACACGCATGTAAAATATAGCCTATTAGGACTAGGACTAGTCCAAAGGTAACCCAAATGTATTGACAAAACATGGTATATTTAACATTACGATGACCTAGGGCTGGAACATATAACCCTTTGCATTACCATGGAATAGTCTTAAAATTACTCCAAGTTCATACATACTCCAAGTGGATAAATTTTGAAACTACTCTAGAGTATTATTTTTAAAATGGTTTAAAAACGAAAACTAAAAGCTCTCTTTTAGCAAGGACATGTAGCAAGAAATCACACCATTTAAAATACAGTATTATGTCATAGTACGTCAGGGCCAATTCACTACAGGCGGCAGCGAAAAGCATGCTGCCTTTGATATTTCAAACCAAGGGTTTTTGGTTTTACAAAGTTTTGTTTAGAAATGGTTGACATTTCGAACCTTTAACACTTACAATGCAATGTTTTTGCTTTGTTGTAGACTTGCTGTCATTTATTTAAATCACATAAAAAAGTGCATATACAGCCATGTTATGGAAATCGAAATCGAATGAAATTGAAATCAATGGAAATTTTCCGTTAAATTTTTTTGGAAAATTACCGTAGTTTTTTCTGATTTAAAGATTAGTTCTAATGTAGATAAGAGCTTTTCCTATTTCCTATTTTCCTTTTCCTAAAAAAAAACACATAAAATTCAGAAAAATGTATGAAATCTTTATTTGAATCGATAGCACGGTCCATATAATTAAATGTTTGAAGATTATTTCATGCAAGTGTTGACCGTGACTGCGCCTCAAATGGTCCATCCGCTTAGTCCAATTTTGGCATACTCTTTCCAACATTTCGGCCGGTATCTCATGAATAAATACTTCAGTGTTGTCTTCCAATGCGTCAATTGAAGCGGGCATGTGTGTATAGACTAAAGGGCTGCGCAAAATATTCTTAATGTTCTGTGTTCTACTTCACACAACTATAAATCATATTATTTCACTGTAAACATACATAGCAAAACAAACATAACAACACATTACTCCCACCAAAACAAAACAAGCATAACTTGAAAAGTTTTTCTCTTCTGGTTTGTTAGTGCTTGTATTATCAAAACAAACAGAATATCAACACAAAAACAGACAATGAAATAAAGAAACGGTAAATTATAGTAAAAGCATCGAGTGCAGCAAAACACACCATTATATGAATTACATATGTTTTTATTTTTTATTTCTATAAAAAGAATGAATTCTTCTTAATTTTATTTAAATATTAGACCTAAGTACCTTCATATATATGTATGTATGTAAATAATAAACAATAAATTTTTGCAAATAAAAATTAATATTAACTATAAACTTTTTTAAGCTTTTTCAAAACATTCAAACATGCTTGGAATGTTCTATTTCTGTTTTAATGTTCTACTTCATCTTTGTTCTAATTCAGCTTTATTCTAGTTCAGCATTGTTCTAGTGCAGTTTTGTTCTATTCTTTTATATTTTGATTGTAAAGCAAAACAATTGTTTTTGGAAGTATGTGTTTTGTAATGAGAGAGTAATATACACATACTTTCTAAATTTAATGAAATTGCTTGTAAGCAATATTTCTTGTGCTTGTGCATCTCTTTAGTATAAACATGAGCTTTAACATAGCCCCACAAAAATAGTCTAAAGGCGTTAAAACGCACGATCTAGGCGGCCAATTGACCGGTCCCGAATTCGCCTCTCAATAAGTCCATTGTTAAGCGTGCTGTGTGGCATGTGGCACCGTCTTGTTGAAACCACATGTCATGCAAGTCAAGCTCTTGCATTTTGGGCAAAAACAAGTTGGATACCATCTCACGGTAGCTCTTACCATTCACAGTTACGTTACGATTCGCATCATCTTTGAAGAAGTACGGTCCAATGATGCCACCAGCCCATAAACCGCAGCAAACTGTGACTTTTTCTGGATGCATTGGTAGCTCTTGCAATGCTTCTGGCTGATATTCACTCCAAAATCGACAATTCTGCTTATTAATGTACCCATTGAGCCAAAAATGAGCTTCGTCGCTGAACACAATTTTTCGATAAAAAAGTGGATCGCATTTTGATAATAAAATTCAATAATTCATGGTTAAATTATAGATCAAACTGAAGATGTTTGACTTCTGATTCATTAAATGTAAACAGTCGCTGCCATTCCAACTCAAAAAGTGAAAAGTTGTACCCAAATTTTCGTTAATTGTTCGACAGTTTTTGGATTCGACTGCAGTTTTTTAAACCCTGCTTTAAACACTGATTAGTTTTCAAAGTTTGATCGATTTTAATTTCACTCGGATTCGACTTCCAGAACATGGCTGATAATTATTTGTTTAGCCTTAAATACATATTTTGTATTGTTATTTGCAGAGTTTAATAACTCTATAATTTAGTTGTAAGCAAAAATGCTTGAAACATTTTGCAACTTTCATCACAAGTCTTAATAAAATTGTAGACTTTATTTAGTCGAAGGAATGGTTTCTTGTGAGTAAAAATTATTAAAAATACCTTAAGTTCTTTCCTTTCCTATTTTTATAGCATTTTTAAAAACTAGACCGTATCATGTTAATTGAAATGTCTTTCGGCAAATTTTTGTCTTAGTATACGATTTTGTTCTGTGCAAAATATTAATTAAATCATTAAAAAATATTATTTATAAAAAAGTAATTTTTCAATATTAAATAAATTTTTTTAACTGGACAAATTGTATTTTAGCTTGTACCTTGACAAGACAAAAAAAAAAACTGGACAATCATGGCCATTCCAGGCCGCCTGGCAGCCCTAAAACAGAGTCACCAATTTTAAGATCTTGGGTGTTGCAATAATTATCAAGGGTTGCGTTAACCGAGGTTACACTGCATATTATTTTCATCTTTTTGGAGTTGGGTATAAAATTGTAAATTTGGCATTTAAATTGTAGGCCACACAACAAAACTAATTCTCTAATCAGTCTACACCAAAAATTGCTTGTTAGCGGATAAAAACAAAAATTGTTAAGGAAATGCGAAAAAATAAGTTTCATTGCTGAATTCAATAAAAAAAAACTCTATGAACTCCTAATTTTATTAACGTTAAAGAACATTTTTATTTAAATTTTAAAAAATGTATATCTGTATATAAAATTCTCTTTAAATCTAAACTTACCTTTTTAATTATTTGTTGCTGTGTGCGTGTTTTTTTTTAAGTCCCTGGAGAGAAATTAAGCAAGGACACTAAACCAACTGTCGCTCAAAATCAACATACAAAGTGATTGTTCAAACTGACAAATCTTTCTTTTTTTATTACATCGTTAAGCGAAAAAAAGCCTAAAACAAAAAAAATGTTATTTTTTTTCCTTTGCTTTAATTTGTTACTGGCGCCACATTAAAGTATTTTAGATTTAAAGTACACAATTTGCAGTAATGTCATGAACATTAATGTAGCCGTTTTGCTTTTCGCAATTGGATCTACTTTACGTTTTTTGTTTTAAAGTGCAATGACGATGCTCGAAAACGAGAAATATTAAAAAATTTTTTTTTTGGTTAACTGTTTGTTGTGTATTTTAGCGAATACTTTTCGACAACTACCGTATGCTGGACATTAGAATCGTTTAGCAAAATTTCTGTTTATTCATCATCACTGTGATCGTTTCTATTACTCAGTCGTTCTAACGTCGTTATCAGAAACAAAGTTAAAACTCATTTACATTTAAGTACAATTTGTAACTGGCTTATAAAGAAAATTAAAACGAATTGAAATGGAACATTGATAACAAAAAATAAATGGAAGGAATTTATATTTTGGGAGATTCAACGCACCAACGTTTACAGATTTTTATTATAATTCCAACTAAATACGGCAACGTTTATTTATTTTTTTGTTTTTGTATCTTTTGTATGCTGGATGTTTGTAAAAGTGGTAGTCAGCTTTGCAAGCATCTATTAGAGTGGAACTTTTTTTTAAACTAATGAATTAATTGGCAGTTGAAATGGGATTTTATAATTTTTTGTTTTTTATTCTTGTTTTATTTTGTATTTAATTTCAATGTATTTGCATAATTTGTTGCCTTAAGTTGTTTTTGTATCTATGTATATATGTATCTGTTTTTGTGAGTATCTTTTTTAAACATTTCTCACTTATTGGGTTGTATGTATGTGTTTTGTTTTTTTTTTTTTTTTAATTATGTTTTAATAATATTCACTTAATTTGTTTATTTAAACACATATTTCTTTTTTTCTGTAAATATTTTGTATATTTTCTTTTTACACAGTTAATTTGAAATATATTTTATTTATTTAAGCAATTTTTTTTTGCTTTTTTGGTTTTAAATCATGTTTTAATAGATTTGATATGATGTTTTTTAATTTTATATATTTTTTATTAAATTTTTTACTAAAACGTTTTGGTAGACTTTAGACTTCTGCAGACTTAATTAATTTTATTTAATATGTTTTTTTTTTTAAATATTTATTATTCTGTTTTTTGTCTTGATATTAAAAATTTTCACACTGATATGCTTATTTCGTTTTTAGTTTTTTTTTTTATACACTTTTTTATATTAAATTAAGTTATTTCTCGTTGCATTCGAATGTATTTTTTTGCAAAAAAATCTGAAATGAGAAAAAAAAAGAAATTTTATTAGCAAATGCTTTTAATGGTTATCAAAACAACACATTTTGTAAAATTCTTAATAAAGCAAAAGTATTTTACACATCAAGTAAATTCAAAATAAAAAAAAACAATTATATTTAATTGAATTAAACTTGTTGAAATTCGATAATAAAATAAAAAATAAAATAATTGTTTTGTATATTAAGTTTCAGTTTGGGAATGTCATTCAAATACTCTTTTGAATTTTTCTGTTTAGTAATTAGATTAACTTCATATTCAAGCTTCGTGTCATTTTTCACATTTGGAGCGAGGAAAATTCAAGAGAAATTCTCTCAACAATTTTGATTTAACACAATTTCGAATAAACTACAGGTAATAGAAGTGTTATTTAAACTAAATAAAATAAATATTAAAGTATGTACACTACAGTATGTAAAGACAAATTTTCGACATTGTTAGCTATTTGGTATTCATGGACAATCATTTATTTGCCCGGCAAAACAAAATTAGGTTACAAGGCCAATATTAATATAAGAGTTCTTTGTGCTAATGTTGCCTCCGAATGTGTTATGGTTAATAATAACTGAAATATGTTTAACAGTTATGTTAGCATGTTTGGTTGCTATTGGAAAAGAGGAATAAACTTGAGTTAATTTGAGCACAAATTATTGTCATATTTAAACATAACATGTTTAGAGGCAACCTTAAAATGGTTGTGGCTTCATGATGGAAGGCTAATTTAACTATACTATGGTTGCCGATGATAACAATATAGTGGAATTAAACATAATATGTTAAAAAAATTATTTAAAAATAGTTTTATTAGAAGTGACCATATTGAAACATATTTTTTCTCTGCGTGTGGATAGCTACATCTACATGAGATTTGTTTGACTTACGGCCAATCTTTAGGTTTGATATTATATCAGATTTATATTAAATGTCGTATTAAATACAAAATTCTGTTTTTCACACAGAAAAAATTATTGCTGAATTATTTTCAAACAAACGCTTGTTTGAAAATTTTTTTAATTTCTAAAAATTTTTTTAATGATTCAACTAATAATTTTTTTTGATTTTTATTTAACCAACAAAAATGTTGACAACTATTCAAAAATATAATATACGCGTTATTGGTTTCAGGTTTTCATAATTTTGTATGAAATATTTAACGCTCTTTAATGTTGTCGTTTTTTTGAATTTTTTTTTTTTTTGATCGTAAGCAACACTTCTTTATGTGAAATATAAGAACAACAACAAAAATCACATACAGTCTATTTTTGGACGCTTTAAAAAAGGACAACAATAAGAAAGATGTAAAAAAAACAAACAACTTTTTAAACAACAAAAAAAACAACAACATTAAAAGAAACCAAATAAATTTTTGGTTGGTTTCAAAGTAGGTAAAAAGGAATGAAAAAACCCCGAATTAAATTTCTTAAAACTGTTTAGTTAAATAGGTACATCAAATACAAAAATAGAACGAAGACGAGTCGGTCTGCTGCCGTTTTTGGTTACATTTCTTCTTCTTTAGCCGAGGAAAGGATACAGCAACAGTGAGTTAAGAAGAAAAACATTGTGTGTATAAACAAGACTTGGTTCAAAATTTATTCCAACAAAAAAATGTGTCTCAAAGCCAGCCGCGCCGCTCTGTCTGCCTTCATCTTCTCTTACAGTGCTTGCTTGTGTGCGCGTCATTGCTTGTGCAAAAACTTTTTTGTTTGATTCAGCAAAATAATTTATTTGAAATTTATATGAATTTCAGTAAACTTTTTGTTTGATTCAGTAAAATTATTTGTTTGAAAAAATCAGTGTTTTTTTCAATAAACGAAATGCAAATAAATTGTTTGAATATGCGAATTTGTTTGTAGGACCGATTTCAGACAAAAAATGTTTGATTCTACAAATTTTTTGTTTGAATTGGAAAAATAATTTTTTCTGTGCACTAAGCACTTAAATGTAACTTAATTAACAAAGCTGGTACATTTAAATTCAACTTAAGTTTCCATTGTAATAAGTTAACAATATCACAAAAATACAACAGCAACAGGCAAATAATCATTAACCCTAGGTTTCTACATTCAAGTAATTACTTGAAAGTAGTGTATACGTATTATGAACGAAAAATCGAGGAAACAGCCGATTGGCTGAAAGTACAAAAATTGTGTTAATGTTAGTGAAAAAGTGTGAGTGTATTAAGTTTTTCGAACTTGTAATTACATGTGGATACGGCGGGTAATAGTCAGCTGTTTTTTGAGACCACCTTGTAAATAATTATAATTATTTACTAGGTTTACAAAGGCAAAAAATTCGACGCATTGCTTGCAGAGGTAATATCAATTTTATTGATGCATTGTTTTGCATTCCTTTTTTGATTTCTTTTCTAATTCATTTCAGGTATGTTGGTGGAGTCACAAGATCACCCTGTATGATGTTAATGAAGTATTTGAAGAAGAAAAAGCTGATGATGGAGGGCAGTCTGGAAGCAACGTGCCTGTGGACACCATAAGTTCTGAATCAGAGTCAGATTCGGACGACGATTTGGATCCACAACTTAAGAGAATTCGATTTGCAAGTCCATGGCCGTCAACATTAGAAACATAATACGAATATTTTTTTAATATTTTTGTAATAGGTAGCATAGTATCTCAATGTTGAAGTAAAGCAAAAACAAACAAAAAATTAACAAATAATCGGGAAATTGTTCACTTTTGCGGCTACCTAAGCGCTACCTAAAAGGTGTTAAGAATCTTTCCTAGGAAGTTCGTATGCCCTAGAAAGTTGTTTACTGAGATCTAAGGTAAATTTTTGTCGTTTATTTTTCTTTCTTGAATTTTAAAGGGCTTGCTTCTATGGACCTGAACAGGGGGGAAAAAGGTACAAAATCGAATTTTTTAAAGTTTTTTGCGATTTTAATCATGAAGATGATGTTTTTTTTTGAATTTATATGTTCACAATTTTTGTTCTTTATGGCAATAGCTACAACTTTGTCTCAGAGGCTAAATATATGAGCCTGAGAAAATGATCACTTTTTTGCAAAAATGACACCGAGGCCCCAAATCTTTGGGGGCCCATAAAAAAGTGCATGACTTTGGGCAAAACTGGGAGACACGGATCTTTTTTTTTTTTTGGTCCTTAATCACGTAGTGGTGTACGTATATAATTATTTTTTTTTTCGTGTTGCACTGTGTTACACTTTTTTAGAATATCAGACTTTTGAAATAAAACTCAAAAAATTAATCTGTATTTAAATACGATTTAAGTTTATAAAAAAATTTTCTTAAGTGAGATTTAAATACTATCCTGAAATTTGGACACTAATGTGATTTTAGTAAGGTGGATTATTGGGGACCTTTGGTCAATTTTTGACCTACCAGCATAAATATAGTAGACATCCATGACAAAATTTTTCAACGCCGAATCGTATATCAATACCAACATTTATAAGGAAGTTATGGCGTTTGAAGACATTTTTTAAAGTGGGAGATATTTTCAAATATGACCTAATAAGACACTTAGGGTTGCAACAAAATGTTTTTGTGTTTAATAATATTTAAATGCCAGTATAATAAGTAAGTTAATTTACATTTTTAATAGGTTTCCTCTTTATGATATTTAAAACCTATGGAACAAGTTTAATCAAATGGTGGGTCTAGAACCTATAATATTATGTGCTGCATTCATCAGCATAAACTCATTATATCTTCTTCACTATTGTTGTGTGGGTATACATAAATATACCACAAAAGTCGATAATAGCTTAACCTTAATTTACTTGAAAAAATAAATTAAATATGATTTTTTGACATCACAATAAAGTTCAAAACAAATTAATTGATTTTAAATTACATTTTCACAATTTTGCAACTTTCACAAGCATAATGATAATGTTAATACTCTTCTCAAAAAAGTATAAATATTTGAATCAAATTGTTAGAATTTAAGCCGGACGCAAAATTTAACAAAAATAAATATTTAAATTCTTGCAGCAAACAATATTTTTTTTTGTAAATTTCTAAGTAAATCCCTAAGCCAAGAGTGTTAGGCCTGGCCAGACCAAATTTATGTATTGCTTGCAATATTTTTCAAATGACAAAAAGTAAAAAAAAAACAGAGTTACGTGAGTACCATATTATATGTATTGAAGCGAATGTAGCTAATTTGGCATTAAACGGAGCAAATTAGTGGGGTAAAATTCCATTTTTATGTAAAAGTTTATCAAATTTACCTCTTGGTCTGTCTGGACCACGAAGCATTATTTTTGTGTGTTGATTTTGGTTTGCCTTTTTCCTTTGCGAGAAAACCAGCCAAATATGGCATACAAATTTGGTTAATATGTGATTCCAAAACAAAATATCCCTTGTATGGACAAATTTACGCAGTCAAAACGTTTGTTGGCACAGGAGAAGTAAAGTAGAAAGGTTGTGAACGATTTTTCAACGAAACATTTTCATACAGCACTTATTGCGTAATGTCACAGTTTTTCACAAGTCTGATACTTGCACAGAGATTGATGGAAATCCGCCTAGCTCTTTAAACGTCTTCAAAATATTACCGCCCATTGTGCGCTGAGTGCAATTTAAAAACAAAACGCAAAACTCATTTCAACTGTGGTAAATGTAGAAAAGCAATGTGGCTGCAACGTGGTTAAAAAAATTTAAAAGCTATACTTGCGAGAACTGTCATTTAGAATAAAATAAAAAAATTATATAATATTTTTCGCATAATTATAGTTTTTATGTTTAAATTCGGCTTAAGCTCATCAAATTTAATTTTAATTTAAATTATTTTTAGTTAAGGAAGGATTTTTAACATGAAAAGAATTACAAGTTTTCGTATAATTTAAAAATAAACATACTTTCAATGAAAAATATGTATGTATATGTATTTATATGATTACTCTTTATTCAATTGAGTTCTTGAGATATTCTGATTGTGATCTGGCCAGACCAAGAGGAGAGTGTTAGAAAGTTATCGATAATCTTAGGGTTAAAGCATATGTATGTGTTTTTAAAATGTTGGGTCAAAATTTTTAACAATTAATATGAAATGTCTTTGTGAAAAAGTGATATAGACTTATGAGATAGGGGCTTTACTGGGAACGTATTAGAATTACCGTAAGAAAGGTCCTTACCCTAAAAGGTTACTCTTCATTTGGGTACATTAAGGTTACTCTTCGTCGAATCGATGAACTTTTTAAATAAAATTCTAGCGGAACTATTTTTTAAGTAAAAAAATTAACCAAAACTCCTTTAGTTAAGCATTTTATTAAAAAAAAAACTAAAATAAAACATAAAAAATAAAAGTTTTTCATCTATCTTAAAATTTTATACGAATTTTTGGACTTTTTTGCGTTTTCAAATTAACTATTTTTTCAAAGCTTTTGTCATCAGCTAACGTTGTTGAAAAAAAAAACGTAATTTAAATACAAACTTGGCGAAATGCGATTAAAGTTTTCAATATGAACCTTTATTTTAATGAAATGTATTTTGCTATAACTTTGGTTCAGTTTGATTAAGTAACTTTAATTTTTTGATTTTTTGAGATATGACTATGTTTCAATAAAGCAGCGATATATTTTCGCTTGGAATAACGGTAGTGTGATTCTGCAATTTTTAACGAGTGATACATCTGGGGGCAAATTATGGCAGTCGTGATCGAATACTTTTTCGATTCGATAGCAATTTTATTTCTAAATCTTTCTGTCTATACTGAACGGATCGAAATTATTTTTGTAGTATTGTAAAGCATTTATTTGAGTTTTTAAAACACTAAAAAAAAATAATTACGATTCGTTCAGTATTGACTGAAATAAAATTGCTTTCGAACCGAAAAAATATTCGATCACGACTGCTATAATTTGGCCCCTGTATTTTTGTATTCATTTAATTTAATATTTTGTATTGAATATCAGTAACGGCCAATTTTACTTAACTTTACTTTACTTAAACTTCCAGTTAACAAGTTCTATCTGATAGTTAATTAAAACTGAACTTGGTGAAATTGGCCTTTAACATGCCAACTACCCAAAAGCCATTTTTAACACAAAATGCACTTTATCGAATAAATAAACGCTACGTTAATTATTATCGCTTAAATAACAAAAATAGACTGCTTAAAGTAACAGTTGACTTCAAGCGAATATCAAAAAAATTTTACTTAATAGCAAATTCGATAAATGTTCGTTATATTTATTAAACCAATATGACAATCGCAATAAAAATTATATATTTTAACCTAAACAAAAAGTAAATTCATTATAACGAATTTTATTGACACAAGTAAATGAAATTGAAAAAAAAACAAAACATAAACTAAGTTGAAAATAAAACCAAACTTCAGTTATTAACCATTTTTAAGGTAACTTTCATTAATGCTCAAAAATAAAAAAAATCGAAAATTAGTTTTTGTTTTAAAGTAATTTTCTATGCGAACGTTAACGCTCGAAATCGACGAACAGGCTGTTAAAAGTTATAAGTGTCGCTATAATGAAAATTAACCCTTTAAAGCTAATAAATTGCAACAACTCCAAACTGAAACATAAACAAGCCAAATAATTTATTTTAATTACACTCTATCTAAAAACCGAAAATAAATTTGCCACTAATTTAAAAGTTAAACACATGAATTTGCTTAAAATTAAACTAAAATTCAAACTAAAACTAATTTACTTAACTTAAAAGCGTATGTACACTTTACAATTATCTATGTATAACTTATTATATACTAAATGAATGAACGTTAATTTGGGTACAGCAGCATGATTTTAATATTTTCACGTAAAAGTTTACAAACATTATTAGAGAATTGGGATGAGCAAATTAAATTATAAAATGTTAAAACAAAGTTGTCTAATGGTACTTTTTTAGGGAAAAACTATTTTTTTAAAGTTTAGGTAATAACTCCTTATTAGATTTTTACAAATCCCTTGAAATATAGAACTTTTATTATTATTTCAAAAGCTCAAACGTACTTCAAAATAACAAATTGTATTCAGTTATCAGTTCTGAGCCATAACAATTTCTAGATATTTGTACAGAACCGAAAAAGCATTGTACCATCACATACAGCTCTGCCACAGATGGTGAAAAATTTTCTACACAAGAGTTGTACAAAAAGAGAAATGGGTGGCTAAATGGGTTGTGGCAGAAAGAAGTAATTTAAATATTTTTTGGAACACCTAAACTCACTTCACTAACTTACAAACCAACAGCCATCTAAAATCTATCTATCCATCCAACCAACCATCGAACAAACCAAAAAAATTTGCATGCATAACTGAACCAAGTCACATTTAACATACAACAACGACACCAACGACAATAAACGAAAAACAAAACACACATTTTTATTTTATTTTCTAGTACTTTTTTCGGTTGTATATTGTGCGGTTAAAATTGCTCGTTCGTTTGAATGGTACTTTATGACAAAAAAAAAACCCCCACTCAAAAAGGCCACACAAAATATATTTTTACATGTAAAATTATTTTGTGTTTTGAGTAAATGTAGAGATAGATAAATAGGTAGGCATACAACAGCTTGAGGATAGTAAGGGCAAAAGTATTATGCGAAGGGGACTGTGGGCTGTTTGCTAGGAATTGAATTAACAAAAAAACAAGGATATTACTAGCAATGGCAATTATGTGTATGTATATGTTTTTGTGTATTAGTAAATTCCTATATAAGTAAATATAAACTTGTTTCTACTTTTAAGTCCACACGTGGAGGATTTTTTTTTTTTTTTGCTTATTATTAGTTTGGTAAGGCTTTCAAAAATAAAATATATTTCATACGTTCTACAGCAATGACTATAATGCGTCCTAAAAGCCTATATATAACAACAAAAATTTTAACAGCAGCGCTACATATATTAGGTTTAAAAAAATATAGAGCATTACCGGTAGTAGAACATTGTATATCGTTCACTACAACGCAAATGGTCCTTTATAACATTTTGAAAATTTTATAGGAGAAGCAACAAACTATTTAAAACGAAAAATTTTCTTAAACTGCTTATAATTTATTAAAGTTAATTTTGGGAATACAAAACTTATTATTATTAATAAGATTTCTGCATGATGTAATTTCAATTTTCATATTTGATAAATACACTGAAATTTATTGTTGAGGAAAAGCTAGCTTATATGCGCATTTCAAAAGATTTTAGAAAAGCTAAAAATATTATACAAATAAAACCTTAAAACGAATAAGAATTATAAACACTCAAATTTGTTCTTGTAACAATATCAAAGCTTAAACAAGACACCAACAATATAATTTATGTTTCTTCTATTTTTTTAGTAAAACCTACCAGTTGATTTGACAATGTTGTATATTATGCAAACTGTTAGGTGTTTTAGCGTTTATCATTTAATCTTTTGCGGATAGCTTGTTGATCTAATACAGCAGAATCAATGAGAAAATAGATTTTTAATTTTTGGCTAGTTAGGGCCTTTTGCGTTTTAAGTAAAGATTTGTTAGTTATTAAATTATATTATTTGAAAGAATGTAATCAAATGATCAAAAAAAGTAAAATAAATTAATAAACCGTAAATATGGAAAATTCAAAATTTTTTTGTAAAAACAATAGTATTCACATGCATTTAAAGCCGGCTTTTGTTTAACGAATACTTTATTTTGACTATGACTATGGGCTTAGGTATGTTGAAAATTTTTATATATTTTAGCACAAATGTATAACTTTCAGCCTGTTTTTAGAACGCGAGTGTAAAAGTGACTCGTTTAAATAACATTTAAAACAAAAACAAATTGTGATTTTTAGTTGAACTGTTAATTTTAGTTTTGATATTTTTTAGTTAGGCTTGAGTTCATCAAATTTTCATTTAATTACTTTTACTGAAGGAAAAAATTTTATTAAAATTCATTGATAATTTTCTTGGCTGAGCTGGGGCTCGAACTTGGGTTGAATTTACATGTTTCAACAATCACCACATTCTTTCATCAGAATTTTTTGACGTTCTAACCTCAGCACCACTGCGGTGCCTGCCAGCCAACAGTCAAACATCAATCTTTAACCAGTGGTATTGGTGGTTCGAAATTTGCTGTAATTATAATTTTCAATTTTTATTTACATGTTGCTTCCTTTTCTCTGTTTTTTTCGTATTCTTTCTGTCAAGACTTTGTCTTGAAAATCTGAATACATTTGTTTATTATGTTTTTTGTCCACTTTCGTCGACATTTTATTTGTACAGCTGTAAATATTAGAGCTTGTGCCATAGCTATTTTAAGAACAATTGTGATTTTTAGTTGAACTGGTAATTTTAATTTTGATATTTTTTAGTTAGGCTTGCGTTAATCAAATTTAATTCTCATTAAATTATTTTTACTGAATTTTAATAAAATTTCATGGTGTAAAATTCCTTCCTTAAGTAAAAATAATTTAGTGAAAATTAAATTTGATGAACTCAAGCCTAAAAAATATCAAAATAAAAAAAAAAAAAATAAGAATTTGTTTTTGTTTTAAATGTTAATTAAACCAGCCACTTTTGCACTCGAGTTCTAAAAACAGGCAGTTAGTATATATTTTAATCTTAATTTTAGACCTAGAAAAAACATCTGTAAAATTTCAGTTTACTTAACACACTTGCTTTTTGAATCCTTTAATAATAGAAGTTCTTTAGTGTTATTAGAAGTTATCATACTTCCAAAGCTACACTAAAGCAGTTCCAATAAACAAATATCCCCTTTTTGCGACTTTGGGTGTAAGCCACATCTAACACCTGATTCCTGGAGCGGCTGAAACTGAAGTTCCAGCGACTCCTAATTTTTGTGGTTAAAGATAGTATCTCTAGTAAGGTGCTATCGCAAGACATCATTCAGTTTTTTACTAAGGTATGTGTGTCTGTATGACCGTCTGTCCATCTCTGTTCATTGAAATGGGTTTTTCGAAGACACCATATATGACGAGGTCAAGGTTGTTGTATGTACTTAAGCTTTAGAAATTTAGTTTTTAAAACTTTAAATTTGGAAAAAAAATTAACCAATTGAACCAGTTGTAATTATCAAATAAGCCATATATAAAGAGAATTAAAAAACAATACCACTTTTATTTTCTAATCATACATATTCGCCTACATGGAGAATAGCTGAAATAATTTGTAGAAAGCTTGTTTTGTACGGCTACTGTCGTCGCAAAATTGTAATTCCAAAAGGAAGTTTGTATTCTTTAAAATAATTAAATCAAATACCTAACGTAGAAGATATAAATATAATATTATTCTATAACTAGTTCATTAATGAACTGTATTAGCATTTTTTCTACTTATATTTTATGAGGTTTTTTTTTAAGATAAGTTCAACAATAAAGTCTAAAAAACACAAAGTTTGTGTGCGGTTTTCTCAACAAAAGTTATTGAAGATGGAGTAAAATGTATATGAAAGGCTCCTTATTTTTTGAGTGCACAATTAGTTAATAAAAAGTTGATAAAATCATAGATTTTGTTCATATATCAGCCATCTTAAGGCCGATCTAGCTCAATTTCAATAAAAGAGTTCTTGGGACTATTTGTTATACCCCTTTCGGAGACAGTGGTATAGAGGTGGTGAGGGGCACAGAAAGTGCTGTGTGCCCAAGAGCGATCTATAATGTTGATGCTAAGCGCCGGGGCTAAGAACATTCCAACACGTAGCGACAGTACTCTGGTCGGGCGGTTATATATATATTGCGTCTGTTGCCCCATGTTAGGGGCGGCCAGAGCGCAAGTTGATGTGAGAATTTGTCAGCGAGGATCAAAACTAAACTAGAAATCATAGTATATTACAAAATTTCTATAGTCCTCTTAGCCGGTGCTATACCAATAAATAATAATGTTTATAAATATACAGAATTTTAGTCTCTATCATAAATGAGGTCTTCGGAAATTCCATCTCAAAAATAGGGGTACAAGATATATATACCTAATGGATTCAAAAAATTTCTGAAATATTTGAAATACTACTTCAAAAAATTGTATCGAGGAAAATGGATCTAAAATCTTATAAATATTATAATTTTTAAACTTGATCACAAATATACAACAAATAAATAGATACATACTTTAAAAACTAAAACTAGTTTACTATTCTTTTTTCTCAATTCTGATCTTGTACACTTGCAAAATTGATTCCGTTTTGAAAGCTAATTTTGTTTTTGTGTAATAAATTGAAAAATAAAAAAAAAACAATAAATTAAATTTAAAAAATTCCAGATTTTTAAATTTTTATGTATTTTTTTATTTGCATAAAATTTTAGTGATATATTATTTCAATATCAAGCATGTATTGTAAAGAATAGAGTTGAAACCTTTTAATCTTAATAGAAAAAATTATTGTTAATTTTCAAAATAAATGAAACAATTTGTAATGTGTTTCACTTTTATCGATGAAGGCTTAAAAAATGTTTTTAAATCGATAATAACTCAAAACGTTACATTCTGGGAACTTTTAAATCGACAATTCTAATTTTTTAATAATCTTTTGTAATTTCGATTAGAAATTGGTTTTTATTCTGACACCCAAGATGCAAGATAATTTTCAAAATATGGAAATTAACAATTTTTGATTAAAATATGTGTTTTAAATGAAAAGCAGTACGATATCAAGTCTATTCGCGATAATATCGTGAGTGACAATTTATCGAATTTCTTTTCTGTTGCAAATATGAGGAGCAGAAGCTTATCTAATTACATAAAAGTTCGGCACTGTGTAAGAAAAAATAATAATAAAAAGCCTTCTCCTTTAAAAGTTGACTTTTGTCGCTTACGATGTAATCGGAATAAGCAAATTACCTCAAATTCAAACTGTCCTTTTTATAAAAAACTAAATAGAATTTAAAATCTTTTTTTAAGAAAATTTCTATGGAAATTTAATTTTAAAGTACACGATTTTATAAATTTAAACATTTTCTTTAGGCACTTTATCTTTAATTTTGTCTCATTACCACCGTTGAAAAACCAAACACTCAGCTTTAAAAGTTGTGTTCAATAAAAAAATTTTACAAACAAGTTAGAATGTTCAGGCGGTAAAAGCCCGATACTACAATACCCTACACCAAAGCATTTAAGAACCAATTTTCGTGAGTGTACCCTATTTGGGACCCTTGGGCAATACGTCAGAAGCAAAGTTTGTTATCTGGTTTAGATTCATGTACAAGTTCTTTATGACGAACATTATTTAGGTATGACCAAGAAGACATCGTAGAATTTATTGTCGCCAAATTTTATGTTTATTAGAAATATGGGCATCAAATAATTCTAATGGTATTTTGTAGGATAATTAAAATTGCAATAAAACAAGTTTGACCAAATTTAACCAAATTTGATTAGATGGTTTATAGGCAATAGAATCTCATTCTGGAAAGAAGCATTTATTAAGTTATGGAGAGTGATTCTTACCATTTTCAATAGGTTAATTGGTTTTTGTGACAATTAAAACGTATTGATGGTTTTCTTAAATCGAATTAAGCTATTTTCACACCTTTTAAATATTTGACGTCCTTTACGTACCAAATCAAACATTATTTAACAGTTTCTAAATAACATTATTAAATTATCGATCATTTTACTGGTCAAGCTTTTTTTTAATTTTATCGTCAAATATTTGTTAGGTCTGAACATACCTTAAAGAATGAGAAAAAGTATCGATAAATTTTCAATAAATTTAAATTTAATATATCACTTTTAAAAAGCTTTTTGTCTAACCATAAGTTATGAGGTTGCGTAAGAAAACCATTGCTATGTACCAAACTTCATTAAATTATCTCTAAAATTGCGACCTGTTCTTTGCGCAGAAGGTTTACATGGATAGCCAGTGGGACGGACTGAACTTTACTTGAAGTCAACAGCCTCTAGACTTCACTGGTTAATTATTGACAAACCTAAACTTGGACATTTTGTATCTAATTATGTTGAACGGCTAGCAATTACAGGGCACAATGGAAAATCCTTCGAACCATGAACGTATAAACGTTGAGAACATCCAAATGGAATAAGAGATTCCACTGGTAGAACATGAATTTTGAAAAGTCCATCCGAAATATAATATTAAACTGAAAAGCCACCAATCCGCTTATAAGGTACCTTTTTCAACCTCAAACACAAACAAGGCTTCGAAGAACCGATCTTTCACCCCACTAGGTCGAGCACCATCCAAACATTAATGTTCTACTAGAGGGGGACTAATTTTTAGTTTTAAGATTTTTTCTATTTACTGTTAGGCCTAAAAAGCCAGATGCAGTAAATTAATATTAAAGAATAAAAATATGTATGACATCTTGTTTGTAGAAGAAACATCCAACTTTTTAAAGTTTTCCAAATCGGTTTTAAAAATTTTAAAGTTGCTTGTATAATGAATTCGTCTATAAAATTTTAAATTTTTTGGAAATAATAAGAATAAAACAAAAATTTTTCCTAAAGTTAAAATTAATTTATAAAAGGTCCTTTAGATAACATTATTTGTAAGTAACAATAACCCAATCTTAAAGAATAATTTCATTGTCAACACTGTCCCATAATAACAAATTTGTATGTGTGCAGAAATACTCGTAAATTCCAATTATCCTGCCGGCATACAAAAATAAAAATCAGCTTACGAAAACAAACGATGTTACATAAAAAAATGTTTCTTTAAAAAAAAAAACTTTACACAGAAAAATAAAATTTTGTTGTTGTTGTTCTTTGCCAGTCATTCGGGAAACTTTGTTTGTCTTCTTGATGGATACAACAACAATAACAACTAAATCAACATTTTTAACGAAGTTGATAGTTGTGTCCCAAAAAGTATATCAGTTGGAAGGAAGAAAATTCGTTCTAATACTTTCGTGGTTGGGGTTTTTTACGGGTAAATAGTTAAGAGGGCTGGGTAGTTTATGGTTAAATTGAAAGAAAACATTGTACGTTTTTGAGTTTACTTTTTTTATTTTAAAATCTTTAAACAAGATTATTTTGAGAGCAAATTCAGGTGGCAGTAGTTTAATTAGCAAAAAATAACAAGCAAATTAATTTCAAAGAAAGATTAATGTTTGGGTGGTTAAAGCGTCGTTAATCAATGTCTTTTAAACACTAAGAAATATTTTTAATAACAGCTTTGATATATGAACAATGAAGCCATTCTTATTGAAATCCCGAAATAAAAAATTTTGAATTTATAAGTTTTAAAGACCGATCCATCGTTAGGTAATCAATCGGTTTAACAGGTCATACCAGAAACTTGAATTGTTTCCGAGAGTTGCAAAAAGTTAAAAAAAAGGTATAAACTATCACCAAAATCACTGATAGTTATTTCAATTAAGTTCAAGGGTTTAACTAATATTACGAAATCTTATTATGGTTTATTTACCGAAAATTTTGTCAAGATAAATCGCCAAAACTTCAAGTTGTTAATACTACGTATTCGTCACACATACATATTTAAAAAATTATTTAATAAATGAGAGTATATAACATTTATTTGGGCCGGATATTTTTTAATAACAAACAAATTTTATAGTAGTGGTGGTAGTAATCACCTTTAATATTTGCTTCAATCACTGGTTTTGCCGTTGTAAACAAATTTTGTTTATCTTTCAGTTTTCATTAGATTAGACACAGCAGCTTGTTTCATTGATATTTTATTTATTATGTTTTGTTATATTCACACTCAATTATTGGAAATTTAAAGCAAACAAAAATTAAAGAAATCTTTACACTTTGTTTAAATTTTTTTTGAATATATTTTTTTAACTTTTGACTGTTTGTATATTTTATTTAAATTTTATAAACTCTGAATATTTTTGCAAAGATTTGCAAAACAAATTTTCTATTTTTTTTTATTCTTAACAAAAAAAAAAATAAAACAAAAATTGTTTTATCAATCGTATATTGATTTGAAAACCGTTAACGTTACTTTCTTGTTTACTGCACAATTTTTTTTTTGTATTTTGAATTTTAACCTTAAATAACGTTTTGAATTTTATATTTCGTATAATTTTTTTTATTATCGTTTCGATTTTTTTTAATTCATTATCTTTTTTTTTCTTTTACACGTCTTCAACTTCACTTTGGTATCTAACGAAAAAATAAAAAGCAAAACTGACGTTCTTTATCCGCCTTCAGTGTGTTCACCGTATAGAGTTCGCGTATCTACTAAAGTGCCGAATTTCTTACAAATCACTTCGTTCGTTTATAATGTTGGGGCAACTCTCTGCATGAATGTTTTCGTGTTGCTTTTTTTACAACATTTGTTGTTTTTGTTTGTGCTGTTACTTTTTGGGATGTTTATGTTGTTGCTTTATTTGTTCTTTTTTAGTTTAGTGCATTGGTATTTTGTCGTTTGAAATTTATCGAAGAGTTTCTAATAAGAAACTCCATAAAATACGATTCGCGCAGGCTCCCTCTCAGTGCATCTCTGTTAAAAAATATTTAAGAACCAATGTGCTCTTTGTATGTTTATGAGCAAAAACCAGTTAACTTGATAAAAATTAAAGCTGTTAAGTTGAAACTAGTGTAATGTTAAGTATTGCGAATAAGATGTTAACTTTATATTAATGAACTGTTAAGTAGGCGCTAGTGCAATGTAAGGCCTGCACTAATATAATGGAGATCTGCTAAAAGATGCATCTCTGTTAAATCCTTGAATATGCTGTAGTCTTTGTTCGAGTGTTAATTGGTAAGCTAAAGTTAACATAATATTGGTCTGATGTAGAGTCTTTACTAGTGGCCTGTTAAATCTTTACTAATTTAAATGTAATGTTAAAAAAATTGGTTGTTAGAAACACAGAGTGAAACAAAACAAAAGTAAAGAAAACAATGCTAGACGAATACTGAATAGAAGGGAAGATTCTTCAACATACTTTTAAAGGTTTTCCACAAATGAGACTTTAATAAATTTCTTTAAACAAATATTAAGTTGTATCCTACAAATATTTTAAATGATCTATAAGGCTTAACCGACTTTCAGAAATAGAAACCATATGGGAGACAGGGATAATTATGAAGCTTTTCTAACAGAACTTGTTTCATTCACAGTTAGTCTGAGAAGATTTTTGTAATACATCTGAAAACACTGAAGTAACGTATGCGGAATAAAATATGGACTGGCACATTAGCTGTAATAAAAAATTTAAATCAGTTATTAAAAAATCAAAGGTAATATATGCAATTGTTAAAATACGCAACTAGCACAATCAATAGGCTTTTTTCACATTTTGAGGCACTCTACGGGTAGCCTCTTGAATCATCTTTGTGTGCATTTTCTATAACATCCATTTAATTTGAGTAATAAAACAGTCTAGGCTTCTTGTTCCTATCCCTATCTATAGAAATTTTTTTTCAAATTCGTCTAAAACGTTTCAATTGGTGTCCATTCATAAGCTTTCATTGTAAAGAAGCTCCATGATACGATTCATGGCCAGCCTGCAGCAAAAAATATGTAACAAAGCCCGTATTAGATGTTTGATGATAACTGACTGTTCTGAGACTGCTGGAATGGGTTTCTTTGCTTATTTCTAATTTTTAACTTTTCATTTATTATATTTCTTTAATATAGCTCGAGTTTGGTTGCAATGTATCAACAACTTTTACCGGATCGTCGTTTTCTATTAAACGGGTTTTTACTTTCCAAAACATTTACTGTCTACAAAAATTTCAAATTTTCTTTTATGAGGTTTATTTTCACAAAATGTACAAATCAACTTACGACCATCTAATTCGCTACTTTTTCCATATTTTGTTTTTATATTAAATTTTATTTTATTTTTGCACTGATGGTTGGAAATCAGTCCATATTTCTTTCGCATGCCTTAGGCTATAGTGTTATAAAATATAATTTCTTATAGTAGTTGAAAAACAGAAAGAATTTAATTTTCATTTCGTTACACACTTGGAAGTAATTTTTCTTAAAACAAAAATGCACGGCAAATAATATTTTGAACATTTTTATACCCACATCTCAATAGTGGAGATTGTACAACTTAAAGTATTTGTCCTAGAACCAGTATACCTATCGACTAGGAATCGACCTATAATTCCACTAGCCCCCACATAAGCTTTTTTCCGGCATAGAGTTCTTGTGCCCAGATCTTTTTAAGCTGGTATTTAGATTAAATTTAGTCCAAACTTGTTTAATTGCAATTTAAATCATTTTACCAAATTGTATTGGAATTTGTTCATATTTGACCATAGCTCCCACACAAACACTATTCCAAAAAAATAGAATAAATGCCATATATACAATAATTAAATTATGCAAACACTGCTACCGCAAGCCCACCAACAACGACATCGGTAGATCTTATTTGGACAATCCTGTATAAATACTTACAGGAATAAACAGGATTTCTCAAAAAATAAACATTTTAGGGCCATTATTACAACTTGCCGTAAGTTAAAGGTATGATTTTGTCGGACGTACAACATGTTATTTATTAGTGCGACTTAACTTTAACCTACCCGTTAAGACTATTGCTTACTTTAGCTTAAATCAATACGGCAAAAGTGAAAAACTTTTTATAAGTGGGACAAGATCCTACCCAAGGTATATTTATAGCAGGTAGCCGCGAGATTACAACAATTGTACAATAAAACAAACAACAGGGCTTTTTATTGTTGTTATGTGATACGAAATGTCAAACAGCAAAGGGGTTGATAAGAGACAAAAGATAGAGACAAAAAACTTGTTTACTTGTTTACTATACAACATTTGACAGTTCGTATCGCAAAACAAGCAAATAAAAAATAAACAACTGCCTTTCCGAGACGACCTGCTATAAATACACCTTTATCCTACCTTTAACTATCGGCAAGCTGTAACAATGGCCCTTAATAAAGTAAAAATTCCTTATATAACAAGTAAATGCTCCACCACTTACCAATATGTTAAAAAAAATGTTTGACTGTTAGTTGCAGAAAATATTTAATATTAACATTTTATAACGAATAAATATTTGAACGAAAGGTTATTATGTTAATGGACTGCGAAAGTTATGTTAACACAAATACGATATAAACCAATGTTAACTTTGCGGTTTTTTTAAATCTCGTAAAAATGTTAAGAGATGATAACATTAAAAATGTAACACTTGGATATCATTTAAATGTAAAATTTTTGTTAAAAACAAAATTTGAGAAAGCCTTTAACAACAAGTACAAAAATATTTAATCATTAGCGAAGAAAAATTTAATTATAGAAATCTTTGTTTTAAATTTCATAATTATTTTGACTGCTTGCCGAATTTTATGTCTTTAGGTCCAACTATATATTATGCTTGAGTTAGTTTAAGCAATACACGTTAATCATATGTGTCAAACCATATTGAACTTTAGGAAACTTTTTGTTAAATTTCGCTGATCGCGTACAGAATCAAATGTTTTTTGATTTTGGTTTTTTTTAAATGCATTTCAGAGGCTTTTTGTTCATATTTGACAGTAGCTTAAACATATTATAGTTGGGTCTTTATTTATATTAAGAGCATGTGACAATTAGGCAAAATTAATTTAGTTGTTGTTTTACTAGATATATTTATGAGAGATAATGCTGATTTTGCTATTTCGTATGGTAGATATCGAAATATTTATAAAAATGTATTATCTAGTCGGGACTGTAAGAAAAGATAAATTCACTGCTTGTTGTTGTTGTTTTTGTTAAAGCTTTGGTATTGTTACAAGTAAAACTGGGGTTTATAATTCTCATTTGCTTAACAATTAAATCTTCGGATGAAGTTTCCTGACGATCTGGCTTAAGCAACCAGTGAATTGCGCATAGGAATAGCTTATCCCATCAACAATAAATGTCAGTTTATCAATAGTGTGAATTGGGAGTTTAGCACATTAAAAAGAAACCTTGTTAACTTATTATTTTATATTATGTAACTTTGTAAACATTTTAAGCGTGTCGGTCCGTCTGTCTGCCTATTTAACAACCGTAAGTAAATGGAAAATAAACATGAAATTTTCCTTTGGTATTAATTGTTTCATTTGGTTAATACTTTAGGGTTCTCAATTGCGCAACTCTTTACAGCTTTAGCGATTTTTAATTAATATTAATGCTATCATGCCGCAGATAACAAGTTTTTACTGAATTTTTGTCTTTCCTTATAGTTGAAGCTACTATTAGTCAATTTTATGGCTTGTTTAAATTTTTGGACTTCTAATCAATATTACAATTTACACTATTTAAAATGTTAGCAAACTGTTCCGAATCTTTGAAATTTTCACGTAATTTCCCGAAATTTTCTCATTCCTGACAGTTTATAAATAGTTGTAGGACACAACTTCGTTTAGTATGCATACTAAAAATTAAATAAAATTATTAAGGTTGATAGCAGGGCCCTGTTTCTCAAAACTAAAAGTAACAAATCTACAAGCAAAATACTTTAAAAAAAGCAACTACTTTACAATTTTTGTTTTTGTTTCAAATATATTTGAAATGTAGATTTGTAACTTGTAGTTTTGAGAAACAGGGCCCAGGTATTGCATTAAAAAATTAAATATTTGATAGAAAAACTATAAAAATGAAAAAAGGTACAAAAACTCTCTGAAATATTTGTCAGAGATGTCGTCAGCGAACAGTCAATCAAAAAGTGATTTTCAAAAGATTGGTTAATAGCTGGTATTGAATATAGAGTGTCGATATGAAGAATCAATAAATATATATTGAAAAAATAAAATGTTTACAATAAGGGGTGAATACCAAAACTTAATTTGCAATGCAACCCAACAAAGTCTTGCATTCTTAAACGCAACCTTCTAAACATTGACAATGTCCAACGTCCCTAAATGTACAATAACAGTTATCGATGCGCAAACAAAAGGCAAACTGTACATCAATATTTTTGTTAAAGCTTTGTTGACATTTTTGTTTTTAAAGTAAACAAAACAGCAATGTGTTTGATGTTTTGGAACTTAATCCATGGTTTCATCAAGTCTAATAAATAAGTTCCTGCGATAAAATTTCATTGCCTTATTTTTTATAAAAAACGATTTCTTTGTTTAAAAAATATGCAAAATAGGTTAACTATTTATTTCGCCTAGCGAATATTAAAGTGATTTCTGCCACTAGATATTTAAACCAGGGCTGTGGTGTCGTAAAAACTGAACTCGCGACTCCGACTCCAAAATTTTTCTAATATTTTTCAAAAAAAAAATAATTTAGTTTAATTTCTTCACAATTTATCTTCAAGCTCAAGTTAACTTTTGCATAAAAAATATTTATTATTAATCCAATATTTTTTTTTATCTCAATGGATAGCTTCTTCAGGGACTTTTGGTTTGTTTTTTAAACAAAATTTTATGAAACAACAAAATTGTCAATTATGAAAAATAATAACATTTATACACAGGAAACAAAAATTGTTCTATTCCATTTTTATAAACTTATTGTATTTCCTATCTTATTCTTTTAAATTAAAGCTTCGTTCGCAATCCCAGAAACATTTTCACTTGGTGTTCATAATAGAGCAACCATTTTTTTGCAAACAAACTCATTTTGCATTAAGAAGTCGATTGCAAGTTTTTCCCACAACAATATTATGCATTTATTATTATGTTTTACAACATTATGTTAAAATTTTCATTCAAAACTTAATTAAATTATTTTAAACATCAGAACCAATTTCATACAAATGGTTGCTGAAATTTTCCTCTTTTGCCAAAGTTGATGTTTGAAATTCGTTTTATAATCTTTAAATCGTTTTTTAGAACATAAAAAAATTAAATAAAAAAAAAAGAAAAAAATTCCTTTTGGGATTTGAACTGGCAATATCATCAGTCTCAGGAGAGAACTTAACAACTTGGCTACGAATGCTTTTACTGAATTAATGTGTATGTGTATGCGTAAAATTAAATACATTACAAATAAGATCCATCACTTGTAGTGAAGGGTATAAATAAAACAACAAAAAACCACATTACCAACACTGTATTACCATAGCCACTGTATGATCGTAGAAACCAAAATTGAAATGGTTTGTATGGTATGTTTATGTCGTTTTGGTAATACAGTGTTGGTATGGTAATGTCACGTCTAATTGAGGGAGTCGTGGTTTTTTACTCATATCTCAGCCATTTGTGGTCCGATCTTGCTGAATTTCAATAGCAAACAATTCCGGACCATATTTGACATAAATGTATAATAACCTGGCCCCCTTCATATATGGGGTCTTCGGAAAATCCATTTCAACGGACAGACGGACAGACGGACATCGGTAAATCAACTTCGCTTCTCATAAGGACTCAGAATATATATACTTTATAGGGTCTAACATCAATATTAAACAAATTACAAACGGAATGACAAACTTATATATATCCTATTCACCACCTGTGGTGAAGGGTATAAAAACGAAGCTTAAAGGTCTGTAATTTTAATTAATAATAAAGATTTTTTATATAAAAGTGACCTTATGCTTGAAGATTTATTGTGAAGAAAAAATAAATAAGTCAGAAAATAAGGCCCAGTCTTCTATACATATGAAGGAGTGTTGCAAAACTCGTTTGTTTCAAAAATTAAAAATTCAGATAAGCATTGATTTTGACAGATCTTTTAGCACTATATGAGAATATATATATAGATTGTATCGAACCATCTCCTTTTCTATGTTTTTATGTGACCTAAAATTGCACTTGTATACAAAACGAGTTTGTTCCACTTACCAGACATTTGCAAAATTATCTCTTTGCATTTTCTATGACAAGATAGGCGCCAAGATATCGTTGATGAAATGGAGTCGAATTAGGGAATTAAAAAATACAAATTTGTGAAGTAGATTGCTTTGACATATTTGTTTTTTATAAATCGTATATTGAAAAATATTTCTGAAGCGATGTTCATATATATGACTGGAAATGTACTGTAGCTCCTGTGGTGAAAGCACTAAGTTAACTAGTTTTTAAATTCCAACCTTCAAAATGAATGATAATTGAAAAAAAGAAACTCGGAAAAATACATGATATAATTTGCCATCAATGGTGGGTTAACGCAAAAAATAATTTGAGAATACTTTAATCTACTCACTTTGGGTCTTCCAATTTCATATTTTCTTGGACAATAATATGGAACGGAACGGAAATACATTTACTTATTAAATTGAACTTGGTGTTCTTTACCTTCCATGATGGTATTGGGACTGTTCAATTCCTTGAGACAAACAGCACCAAGTCTAACAACAAAAGGGTCTGCTATTTCCCAAAAATAATAGAATGCTTACAACAATTGTTTTAACTTACTTTTCTCTTCAAAATGTGTTATACAAGTAACATCTGAAGGCGCATCAGCATGATTGAATAAAAAGAATGACTAACTTAGTTGGTCGAAATATTTGACTAAACAAATAAAATAAAACCAAAATGGCAGTGTTTTAATTTATCTATATTAAAAACAAAAGAACTTACTTCACAATTTACAAAAATCTTTGCCTCTCAAATTCAGTGGTAAACAACACTTAGTAAACTTTACATCTAAGCATGTTGGACTTGGTGTTGGTTTCATTTTTTTAATAATGGGTTGCAAAACTAGTTTTATCCCATATTGAAAACTCGTTCGTTCCAAATTAAATATATTATGTATCTTTATTTGTTCCATTAAATCTGGCGCTATATGTTTGTTTCATTTTCCCAAAACTCGAATAAAGTGTAACGAACGAGTTTTGCATCTCACCTACTCATATGTAAATAACTATATTAAAGCTCAATGCGGCATGTGTTAAAATTAAAATATCGATTTGAAGTTTTTACAGAATCATTTTCAATATAATTCACATTTTGCCTGTTTAATAACTTGTTATTGATTTTAATTAAATAAAATAAATAAATACCCTTATTTTAATAAAGTTTAATTAAAACAGAAGGTTTCAGAGTACAACTTTGTTTGGCTTGTTTTTCAAAATATACAAAAATATTTTTGAAAATAGTTTAATTAAAAATATATGTAAATATAATCCATAAAACTTATTGGAATCGTCGAAAGAACCTATTAAATAATAAACGGATACGATTTTCAGTAGGTTTCGTTTAACATTTGTGCAAGAGGCACAAAGTTCTATTTTTGCTTTGTTGCTTTCTTAGCACACTAAGTTTGTTCTTGGTCGTTTAAACTGGGGACAAAATACGCATATCTCTAATTTGTATATCTGTAAAACATGCTCTATTTGCTTTTATATAAAAACCGTAAAGCCTTAAATACTAATTGAAAAAAAATATGTGTACACTAAAAATTTTAAGTAAAAGTAACATAAACTTTATACTTCGCCCTATCGACGACACATATGCAACGAATGCCCTATTTATCCAATGCGTAGACAGCTGTACATGTGCAGACGTCAAGAGATTATCAACGGCTGCCGCAATATGAAAAATCAGCTTAAAAAGAAAACAAATGCAGAAAAAGAAATTCGAAATAGAATCATGCATGGTCAATTCGACGAAGTATGACGTTCTAGGGCTAAATAAGTCAATTAGACTTCTGTATAAAACAATGCCAATTTCTTTATATTAAATTTCTGCAATGACACAGAAAGGAAAAATTCTTCTACAACAATATTCGAAAGCAATTTGCCACAATGGTGCAGTCCTCATTTTACTGTACTATCAAAAACAGCGGACGAAGTCTTTAACATCAGTTTCTTGAAAGCACAGATCTTTCTCAGTTGAGTTTTATTTGCTTTAAACAATTTAGAACAATCTGGAAAATGCTCTTTTAAATTTAAAATTAACGTGCTTCGTTTCTGACTTTGACTGGTAAGCAGTTTGTTTGGAGTAAAAAAAATCTATCAATAATTTGAAATTTTGCTTAAACAACACCTATTTATATTTTTATACGTTATAGGTATATTTTATACATATATATTAGGGGGGGTCGATTTGTAGGGAGTGAAAAAATTCACCAATTTCCCTATGATTTCCGTATTCTATGGGTTATTCCATGACAATTAGCCGAAGGAACCATACCTCTATCGTTAAAATCGAGTCCCCTACTTTTTGTTGGTAAAAAGTTCAAAAGTTACGGGCATTTTTGTCCAAATTTTGGACCATTTTTCCATTTTTTTCATGATTTTGTCCAAGAATATTACTTTCATTGCCATTTTTTTGGCTCAATCCATTATTTAATTCAATTTACAATTCAAAACGAAGAGTTTAAGCCCAAATTTATCGAATTCGGTTGATTAATTCATGCGATATTGCTAAAACAAAAAAAAATATTCAATTTGAGTGTAGTAAAAGACAAAATGTGAAAAAAAAATTATTTTTTCTGAAAGACTTGTTTGCTTTCAAGTCTTGGTGTTTTCGTACGGCTCTCTAATGTCTCTAATGGCCATGAAAGTAATATTCTTGGACAAAATCATGAAAAAAATGCAAAAATGCTCCAAAATTTTGACAAAAATGCCCGTAACTTTTGAACCGTTGGACCAATTAAACCCGATTAAACCCGATCGATAGTTTTTGAGTTATGGATGTGAACGTGTAGGTAATATTTCATACGAACGTCAATTTGGGAAAAAATCTACCAACAAAAAGTAGGGGACTCGATTTTAACGATAGAGGTATGGTTCCTTTGGCAAATTTTCATGGAATAACCCATAGAATACGGAAATCATAGGGAAATTGTCGAAAAATAAATCGACCCGCCCTAATATATATATATATATATATATACATATGTATGTATATGTTCAAAATTCAGAGTGAAGTTATTTATACTTATAATATAGAAAGGTTAATTAAAAAAAATGAGTGCAAATCATAATCCAAACTTTAAAACTGGTAGAAAATAATTTTAGTTCCACTTGAAGCAAAATTTTTTTTAAAATAGGAAACACAAGAAGAAAGTATCTAAAATAAATATTTGTCCTAAACTTTTGCCTCCAATTTGCATTAAAGACTCTAGTTATGTCATTTGCATTAATTTTCCTTCATTCTAAATCCTTTAAAATTTTCTGCGGAATTTAAAAGTTCTCAAGAAATCTTCGCGTTTTTAAGATTTTTCTGCCTGCAAGGCTCGTCTATAACTAACGCCACGAAATCCTGCAAAGGTACTTTAAACTCTACTATTAAAGAAAATTTAATACTATTGTTTATAGGTCAATATGCAACGTTTCGTTAGTGCTTGTTCTTAAATTACAATTTTAAAAAGAAACACAAGCATCACGAATACAATTCATATTTTTCTCATAACAGACTTTTATCTCTCTCACTCTCGCTCACTTTCCATTTTCCACCAGTAAACAGAGGTTCTCTTAAATAAATTTTTTAACTCTTAAGAAAATACCGAAGTTGCTTGCGAAAAAAGTAGAGAAAAAATCGTTTAATTAAAAAATGAAAATTGTTTATAACAAATGGATAAAACAAGCAAAAAAGCTTTAGAAATATTCCCACAACAATGTGTGAATTATGACGGCATGCGCCCAGGCAAGATTCACTTGCAACAAACATATGTAGGATGTAGTACATCGAATAATGTTGATATACCTCACTGACTAAATGGGAACCTTACTGCATATGCATATGTACACTTGCCACACATACATAAAGTGAACGCGTACTTTTGTTGTTATTGTGGTGTTGCATGAAACAGTACTATTGTTTTGTTGTTGATTATTTATAATAAAAGGTTGTCATTGCCTAAGGATGACTTTAACACTAACTGTAAAGAAGCAGGAGAAAGGCACCAACAACAATCCAATGAATGAATGTTGTGTATTGAAAAAACTATGAATAGTATATGTATATAAGATATGATGCATGTAGCATGCCTTTGTGTAGCAAGAGGACGTTGGTAAAGTGTTTACGTTATTCTTTGCCTGGTATTTATGTGTGTTTGTCTCTCTGTTGCCACAATATGATTTAACTTAATCCGCTATTGTTACTTGAATGTTGAGCTGAGCAAAGAAGTGAAGAAACCATCAATTTAAAAAGAATAAAAGAAAATAATACGATTGTGGGAGTAAAATATTCCTAATAAAGTGTGTAGCACTTGTTACAAACCTAAAAATATGTATGTTTTTTTCTAGATGACTTTGGGTTTTTGTGAGACTTCTTTTTATTCTAAAAAAATTATGAAATTTTCAAAGCCAGGTAGAATTTATATTTTCACAACTAAATATAAATTATATGCTTATTAAAAGTGTTAGGTGACTATTAAAAAAAAAAAAGAAAATAATCGTTTTAAACGATTAAAAAGAAAAATAGTGAAATAATATTTATCGCATTTTCAAGAGATAAAAAGGTAGTTAAGATTATAAAAGATTAAGCTAATCGAATTCATTAAAGAAACATAATAAATTAAGTTGAAAAAGGGAGGATGCTTTAGTAATATTTAAAGTTACTGATATAAGGTTGAGTGCAATTAACATTGGGCTGTGGAGTCGTCAAGAAATAGTTCTAACTCCGACTTCGACACCATTCGCTGTAATTTTTTAAATACGACCCCGACTCCAACTCCTACTCTTACTTTATGCTAAATGTATATGAGACTGGTCCTTATTTGACTTTTAAGTACAAGGTATTAAATGGTTAAATATAGCAAGAAAATGAATCTGTAGAAATCCAAAAATCCATATTTTAATTCTAACATGTGCCGCATTAAGCTGTTATATATTTTTTTACAAACTCGTTCGTTACACTTTATTCGAATTGAAATTATCGGAAAATGCAAAAAACATATAGCGGCGGATTAGTTGAACTTTTTTGATTCTGAAGTGCTATGCCACTCTTGATTTTTAACTCAACAGTTGAAATATTTAAATCAACTGAAATATAGAAAAATAATAGATTTAATTTTGGAACTAACGACTTTGCTACGAAACAAGTTTTGCTACAATCGATATGGGATCGAACTAGTTTTGTAACACACTACCCGCCAGTAAGGATCTTTAGTATATTTTAAAAGTTATATTAATAATAATAAGTCTTGCTCTAAAACTATTTTAGAGCTACCTCATTGTGGGCATAAGCTGTCAAAAAGAAATCTCCATCTAGAGCGTATATTTTCCATACTTTTTAGTTCCGCCAAATAAGCTTTCTTTTTATCATTAAAATCAGGCAGCTTGTTAAATTCGTTTAATGTTAAACGTCGCCTAGAGTTGTCCGGCCTTCCTCGTCTTCTTGCACCCTGGGGGTTATATGTTAGCGCTCTTTGGCATATGTTGTCATCAT
Source organism: Pollenia griseotomentosa (assembly GCA_963931875.1). Classification (NCBI taxonomy): domain Eukaryota; kingdom Metazoa; phylum Arthropoda; class Insecta; order Diptera; family Polleniidae; genus Pollenia; species Pollenia griseotomentosa. Next base: position 50,042,391 of record OZ007560.1, on the reverse strand, counting down.
CACTTGGCCGATCCAGCCAAGTTAACGTCTTCGGATTTCACAGTTTATTTCCTTCATATTTGTTTTGGCGAGCACTTGAGCATTTGTAATTGTATTAGGCCAATAAATTCCAAGTATAATACAAAGGCATCTGTTGGTAGAATTTTACGCTTGATTTTTTCAGTTACAAGCCATGTTTCGCATCCATATAACAATGTCCGTCTGTCTGCACACATGCTTAAAAATATATTTAACTTTGTCTTTTTGCTGTATTCATTTGACCTCCAAGTTTTTGATAATATTACAAAAGCACCACTTGCTTTTCGTATTTTTGTCGTTACGTCAAGAAGGGCACCCCCATTTGTATCTATCATACTGCCTAGGTATTAAAACTCGCTTACGCTTTCTATTAAGTCATTGCCGATGGTTGGTGGCTTAGTTGACTCTGCATTAATGCGTATTTCTTTTGTTTTATTGATATTAATTTTCAACCCGACCTTCTCTGATTCTCTGGTTAGATTATTAATTTTTGCTTGTATATCAGCACGTCTGTGGCAAAGTTCACACCTATCATCTAAGTAGTCCAGCGACTCTAATCGAATCTGCGGGTTCACGGGATTCCATAAAATTCCCCTCAGCCTATCTGTAGTTGAGCGTTTAACAACAGTATATAATACAACTCCGAACAGGAGCGGTGATAAAAACGTCCTTGTTTAACCCCAGACGTTGTTTTAAATGGGGTAGAAGTTTCACCATTATGTAGCACGGTGCATTTAAAAGAATAGAAACTCGTTGGTATCATGCGTATTATTTTACCTGGTACGCCAAAGTTGGCTAACTCAGCCCAAATACAGTTTATGTTTATTGAATCGAAAGCTTTTGCATAATAAACAAACAGCATGTATGGTTGTATAAATTTAATAAAATTATACAAACAGTGCTAAAAATGTAACAATAGTTCTCCCAATAAAAATGGAGCTTCCAACGAAGCAGGTTTGTAAGGGAGCAACGTAAAAATATCGCTTACGGAAGGCATGCGTATTATATGGCGAGTTCCCACTTTGAAGCAATAGATTTTTCACACATAAAGCGCATTATTTAGCGCATATAAAAATTGTTGAATGTAACGATCAAGCTTACACATGGAATGTTTTTTTACAGTTATTTTTAGTATTCTCCCTTACAAACCTGCTTCGAAGTAAGGAAATGCCGTGGCACTTGAAATTTTATTTTTTTTTTTATAAAAGTTGTATAGAATTCTTTCACTTACTTTACTAAATCTCTGTATGTCTTGTTACGTAGCGCATAATGTTGCGCTTATTTTTTTTAAAGTACCATTAGTGCTTCGCAAAATGATAAATTTTTTTATTGGGATTTAGGTGGGAGGCAAAATACACCAAATCACATCTTTTTCAAAATATGTACGTTTTTTTTATATTGCTAGAATCAGAATTTTACCTCTATTGGTGTGTGAATTCCCAAAACCCCTATCGTCGGGAGTTTTGTGGGTACTTCAACTCCGACTACTGTACAAAAACCCCTACTCCGACTCCGCAGCCGTGATTATATCCAAATTAAACAAATCCTTCTCAAGTCATGATGAAATTTATTAGCAAACCGCCCTATTTCGGGCTAAATATTTTTCATTCCCATAATAATAAAAATTAAATAAAGTTAACATTTTGTTTACTGACATTTATGACTTTATGGCTCATTTTGTTGTAATATATTCGGATTTCTGATAGATGGTAAAAATTTAAAATTTTTGTGCTAAGAATTTTTTTAATGAATATTTAAAAACAAAAAATAGTACTTATTTTGCATGAAAAATAAAATTGTTGCTACTTATTTCTGAAAAACTTCGAAACAGTTAAAAATATTATAAAACCAAAAGTAATTTTTGGGAATACAAAATCTTAACTGGCAACATGCTTTTGCAAGTTTTTTTTTGCATTTTGTTTTTTCTTAACCTACTTACAACTACAATTAATGTTGGAAGAATTCCAATCAATTGTAGTGGAGAATGTAAGCAGAGATAAACTCACTGTTTATTGTTGATGTTTTTGTTTAAACTTTGATATGGTTACAAGTAGAACTGTTGCTTATGATTCTTATACGCTTAACAGTTTTATTTGGTTTAATATCTTTAGTTTTTCTAAAATCTTTATGTATGAAGTTTCCTGATGATCTGGCCTAAGCAACCAGTGAAATGCGCATAGGAATAGCTTATCCCATCAACAATAAATTTCAGTGTTTTTATCAAGAATAAAAATTGGGAATTGAGCACGAATAACAAAATCTTTTAAATTAATATTAAAAAATGTTTTTTTGATGAGTTTATTGCTATACATTTGTTTTGATCGAAATCTGACAAATCGTTCTCAAGTTATAATGAAACATGTAAATGTATTTGCAGAACCGCCTTATTTCGGGCGAAATATTAGTCCGGCCCATAAAAAAAACTAGACGTGATAGAAAAAAAAACATTATCTTACAAAGCAAGCTTTTACAATAAAAACAGTAACAAAAACGGTATAGTAATAAAATTAACTTTAACTTTTTTTATACTAAGAACAATTATATATATGTATCACCAAATTTCATCATAAACTTTTTTTTTAGTTTCCACAGGTCTATTCCAGAATAACACTTTAAAACGTGTCAAACCAAAAAGAGTAATAATGTTATAAAATTGGCATATATAATTATATACATAAGTAGAAATTTTGATGTCAAATAGTATTTACTCATGATTTATCATTAATCCCTTATAAGTTCCAATCTCGGCAAATTCTTAAAATCCTGATTTTTGACGTAGAGTATCAGAAGTTTGGCACAGCTGGATATAGCATTTTTTCTTGATTGTTATTCAATTTAAATTATTTAAGCTTCTTTAGCTTTTTCTAATCTGTTTAAAAATTTGTATGATCTGGTCACTCTGCACATAAAACTTGTCAATAACAATAAACGGATTTTTTGTTTCAAACCATTAACCGCACAAATTTAAAAATATTTTTAATTTTAATAACCAAATCCATTTATAGCCAAACATTTCCTCACCTGGGGTAAAAAGCTTCTGATTATGATCACCTTCTCACATACATACAACATTTAATGTGAAATTTGATTAATAGTTTTTCTTGTATACATATTTATGTTTTAAATGCCATACCACACTACATTAGTAGTCAAATGAGTAAAAGTGGAAGCAAATTGAAAATTAGCTAAAAAAAAAAATACCAGCAGCAGCAGTTTCTTCAATTAAAGGTGCGGGAAGTCATAACAATCTATTTAATTGTATTTTTTTAGAGTCATAAAAAACTTTAACTTTGTTACTTGTGTAACAAGAAAAAGTACAACAATAAAATGGAAATTACAACAACTGTAGGAAAAAAAATATAAAAACCTGCTAAACATACAGCAAAGTTCTATGATGTTATAAAGTTGCTTTTACAACACACAATTTATAATTTCATGTTTCTTTTATTTTGTATGTTGCAGTGGTATGTTGTGTTAAGTGGTGTAAAGCTGAATACACGTGAACAAAAAACAACAAAAAAAAAAAAAAATGCAAAGACCTGTTGCTAGTGTTTACAACAACATCTATGTTTATGACTTATACTGACAGTTAACAATATTACATATGACTCGATTTATAAACGTAACATGCAAGAACATGTTTTTCTTTTGTAAACATTTTGCAACAGCAACAACCAGGGAAATTGAACTACAATTTTTTTACAATGAAAAATCAATACTTTTTTTCTCACTCTGGTTCTTTAATTCGTTTAAGGATTAAGAAATCAAAGTTTTTTTTTTACAAAAGCAACCATTTATTTTAAAAGTGTACTTTTTGAGCAAAAAAATATTTACCTACAATGGGATAAATACTAAAATCTTACGAAAGAATTCGAGTTTAACCCCCGTATTTATAAACGATTATTAAATATAACAAACGTTTACTAACCCTAAAAGGTTACTCTTCATTTTGGTACATTAAGGTTACTCTTCGTCGAATCGACGAACTCTACACTGAAAGAAAAATGCTTCATATATTTAATGAATCGTTTTCATAAAAAAAATTTCACCGGTTAAATGAAAATTTTCATTTTCCAAATGGAATTTCGTAGTTATAATGAAGTATTATCGTTAAAATCGATTCATTGGATTTCGTAATTACGTTAAAAATTTTCATTGGATATATGAAAACTAAGGTTTGACCAAGTTAAACAAAAAATTTTAACCCTAGAGTACTAATGATCGACGTTTCGACGAGCATCGCTTCCTTTTAATTAATTTACTTTTAAATGGGTGTGTCTAACACTCTCAAATTTTGTATGCTGTTAGTAGATGATTTACTTTTGCTGTGTGTAATTGTGTTTTTTGAATTGCGTTGCTGGAACATTGCTTTTATTGGTTTTGTACTCGTCGAATCGTCGATGGTTAGTATTAACGTGACTTTTATTTTCCAACTTTGTGAGCAAATATTGCAAATGTTGTTACTTCAAACAATAGTGGCACCAATGTCCAGCTTAGGAGAAAATAAAAACGAACACAAATGAAGTATGTGTAGATCATGCCCATACGAAAAAATGACGAATGTCAAAATCAAAAAGTGATATATGCGAAAAACCCATATGCGGAGAGCACAAAGTTTAACTTTGTGACTCTGGCTCAAAGTGTTATTTAAAAAAAAAATTTTTTTATTTTTTTTAAAGACAAAAATGTCTTTTTTAAGTTTTGATTCTTTTTTAGTTTTTCAGTTTTCCTAACAATATTTTATAGGTAATTTTTTATGATTCCAAAAATATGTGCAACATAAAATAAAAAAGTTCTAAAATTAAATATTTCGTTTATCTATATGAATTAAAATAAAATTATTTTCTTATATAAACTTATTAGGTGCCATAATGAATAATAACAGTTATTGAAAAAGTATATTTGCTTTTAAGCCACAGTTATAGGCAGTTAAAAAATACATCGTCGAATCGACGATCATTAGTTACAACGTACGTAAAATATGGTTCGTACTCTAGGGTTAATTGGAAACATAAAAAACAATATACAAACATAACTATATTCAAAATTATAGTTTCCTTAAACATATGTTTAATATTTAATTAAAAAATGTAAGATTTAACTATTTCATACATCTAATGTAGTATGCCATTAAATTTATGAAATCAAAAATTTTTTTAATAAAAGCAACATATTTTAATAATTGAAAGAAAATATTTGTTTTAACATTCAAGTAACTCAATAATTAAAAGTATAAAATATTTCGAAAAAGCATGCCTTCATAAATTTAAATTTTCATTTTGACAATGAAAAATGTCATTATAGTAATGAAACAAAAACTTTCAATCCATAAATACGTATGTTTTGAGTTTTCTTTAATATGTACATACCTAAATACATATATGTAGTATGTACTTAGTAATGAACAAATAAATGTTCTCCTTTAAAAAAAACACACCCTTATTTTAAGCTGTTGTCAACCAAATGATGTATACGAAAAAGCTTGTTCTCTCCTAATGTGGTCTTTTTTTAATATGCGTTAGCCAAAAAAACAACATTGTTATTGTTGTTATGTTATGACAATTTAATCTCATATTTACGCTCTTAATAGAGTAATGGCAAAAAACATAATTTTTTTATTCAAAAACTAGACTGCCCCAGTAGGCTAGCTGGTAGTGAGCTAGTCTATCAGCGCCGAGGTTGCGGGATCGATTCCCGCCAGCGACTCTGGTTAAAAAAAAAAGTTGAATAAGAACAACTTTGATTAAAAAAAAAAAAAATTTTTACTTTTTTGAAAGTATTCATCCAATGAATAACATTCATAGATCTAATGCAATGTAATGCAAATACATTTTAATGAAACAGGTTTCATTGATTCAACGAAGCGCTGCATAGGTTTCTTTTTAATGCAATTTTTCATGGGATTAATATCACAATTCATTGGTATTCTGAAGAAAATTCTTTCAGTGTAAAAAAAAATTTCTAGCTGAACGATTTTTAAAGTAAAAAATTAACAAAAACTTCTTTAGTTAAGCATTTTATAAAAAAAAATAAACTAAAATAACACACAAAAAATAAAAGTTTTTTATCTATCTCAAAATTTGATACGAATTTTAGCACTTTTTTGTGTTTTCAAATTAACTATTGTTTTAAAGCTTTCGTCATAAGCTAACGTTGCTGAAAAAAAGAGCGTAATTTGAATACACATAAAAAAGTTGAAAGATAAAATGTAAATGAGCTTCGTCGATTCGTTGAAGGGTAACCGTCCAGGGTTAAGCCAAATTTTCGTACAAAATTTGTTTTGTAAACCTTATTAAATTCAAAAAATTTTTATAAATATAGGCATAAGTCTTTAAAAAGGATTTATTTAAGTAAAGAGGCAAGTAAAGTTCTAACAGTTACATAGTTTCAAAACTGTCTTAAAAAAAAAACTAATACACTGCACGGTGGGCAATTCCGGCCAAAAATCCATAGCTTCTTTATTTCTTAAAGTAAATGGCAAAACTTTGGTATTCAAATTTTAAATAACATATATGAGCCCTCGCGAAAATTTTGCACATGGACATACACGGGTTCGCCAATTTAACATTGACGACCCAAAAGTATCGAACAAAATTAAAAAAAATTTTAAGTCAAATTTAAAAGTTGAAAAAAATTCTGTTAATTATATGAATTTTCCTTAAAAAAACATTTTTGTTTACGACTTTAAAATATTGTATTATAAACGAAATTTTTCTTTAATTTCGGTTTATTTTATTATTTGACAAAAATGATTTTTTCACCTAGTTTTTTTAAAACTGCTTTGCTATCTTATCTCGACTTAAGATGTTTTGTCAAAATGCCACAGATATGTATAATAAATACATATGTGTCCTACAAGACGTTATATAAAAAAATTATTTTATTATCATTATTTTGAATTTGATTTTTGTACTTCTGTATATAGAAAGTACCAAAAAGATTTATTTAAAAGGCGGACCAACAAAAACACACGATGTTAATTGTAAATAAAACAAATCGTTTTCAGAGAATTATCTTAATATTTTTATTAGAATTTTTTTAAGAAGGATCTATGACAATTATGTGTGAAAAAAATATATCGCCCAAATACTTGCCACGGCTTCAGTGGAATACCTCTTTCCGATGGTCCATACTTTCAATCCCTCTGCTAGATTATTGAGGTTCAATGTCATTAATGTGTCGAATTATCTCATGCTTTAGCCGTTGAATTGTTCTTGGCTTATTAACGTACACTTTTTCTTTTAAATATCCCAAAAGGAAGAAACCCAACGGTGTCAAATCACGTAGGACATCTCAAAAGATCCATTTTTTCGTTGGCTATGTGGCAAGTGGCACCATCCTGTTGGAACCACATATCGTCCATGTTCATATTCCAACTTATGGCTACAAGAAGTCCCTTATCAACTCGCGATAGCGATCGCTATTGACGATAACTGCTTGGCTAACCTCAATTTCGAAAAAGTACGGCCTGACGACGCCGTCAGCCCATAAGCCGCACCGAACAAATACTCTTTGTGTGTTCCATTTCCTACAGACGGAGTTTGCTGAAATATGCGCACTATTCTGCCGACTGCGGACACATTTGGTCGATTACACTGACCAAAAAAATCACGCCGTTTACGAAATGCATTTCAATTTGAACGCCCATTTTCGTAAAAGGCCTCAACAATCTTAACGCGCTGCTCAGTCGTGTACTTCTTCATGGTTGAATTTGTCAAACACTAAAACAAAGAAATGACAAATTAAGTTTGGAAAAAAACTTGATGTTAAGGTGTGACTCCCAACTTACATCAGGCATTATGGTTGGACGACCCTTGGGTGTTATTTTCGTTGGTTACCACGTTTTTCTTCAAATCAAATTTTTCAGGAGAGCCGAAAAACTATTATAGATCAAACAAACAAAAGAGCGTTAAAAAATAAGCAATATGGCATACGCAGTAAACCATGAAAACCACAGATATTCAAATTACCTTGAAGTAATTATTGATCCAGCATCTGATATGGATAAAGGGCACGAACTTTCCTTAAAAGGTTTCAAGTAGTGGAATGGCAGAGACGGATTTACACTTACGTTTACATCGACGATGTTTTTTTTTATTATTAACCAAAAGAGTCAATGTGGTAATGAATCATTCTTTATTACTACGTATTATCTGCTCAGATGGATGATTATGCGCACCGTAAACTTGAAGAATTGCTATATAAAAGAGCATGCATTTTGGAAATAAATTCCCACAATTTATAATGTTGGTCTGTGTAAGTCTTTGCATTGATATATGCCGAAATAAACTCAAAAGAAAGTAAAACACACTTCATTAGAATGACAGCTTGTTTCACAGATATCCCTATCGGAAGTTCTATACGTCTGAAAAAAACAAACTTTTATGAACAATATATTACACTTGCATTTGTATAAATTACCCTGCAGGGTTTGTTTTAATTAATACAAATGCAAGTGTAATATCCCTGCAAATAATTGGACCAGTCCAGACACGCGTGTAAAGAGTAGCCCACAAGGGACCAGGACAAGTCCAAAAGAAACCCAAACGTATGGAAAAAACATGGTCTATTTAACATTGCGATGTCCTAGGGGAGGACCATATAACCCACCTTTGGACTACTATGGAGTAGTTTTAAAACTACTCCATGGTATACTCAAGAGGATTAGTTTTAAAGTCGTTTAAAAACGACAGCATGTCGTAAAAAACGAAGACATGTCGTCTCACTACAAACACTTTTTAACAATGACATGGTCCATGCTTGCATTACATCGGACCAGTCCATGGAGTAGTCCATTTTATCAAAATGGATCAGGTGGTTCAATTTTATTTGCAAGGATATTGTTCATATAAAGTGTGTTTTTTTCAGAAGTATAGAACTTCCGATAGGGATATCTGTGAAACAAGCTGTCAAATGGAAGATATCATCTAATTCAATAGTTTAGCAATATCCCAAAATTGTCATCTAGAAGAAAATTATCAAAGTAATTTTTATGTTGCTTTCATTTATAGTTTTTTAAATACATTTTTTGTAATAAAACATCCACTTACACCCAGTAAAAAATTTTATCATTTTGCGAAGCACTAAAGGTACATTTAAAAAAATAACCGCACAATTATACGCTACGCAATAATACATACAGAAATGCAGTAAAGTAAGTGAAAGAACTCTCAACAACTTTTATAAAAAAAATAACATTTCAAGTGCTACGGCATTCCCTTTGTAAGGGAGAATACTAAAAAATAACTGTATCAACACATTCAGTGTGTAAGGCTGATCGTTATATCCAACAATTTATATGCGCTGAATAAAGCGCTTTATGTGTCAAATATGTATTGCTTCAAAGTGGGAACTCGCCATATAAAATGCATGTCTTCAGTAAGCGCAATGTTAAGCGAAACTCTTATGTTTCTAACTTACAAACCTGCTTCGTTGGAAGCTCCATTTTTTATTGGGCATTTAATGAAAATCTACCAAAAAATATATAAAAAGGGCGAAATCTCCACGATAACAAGTATTACAAATATTAGAAAACTAAGCAAGAAACATGCTGCAAAATTAATCGACAACTTTTTACGGAAAACGAAGAAAGATTTAACTCAAGTGTCGTACATGAGGTAAATAAAGATAACGTTCCTTGTACTCAATCTCAATTTTGGTTATTCATAATTATATTACTTAATTTTCTTTTTGAATTGTATTATTTTTAACTATATATTATATAATAAACAATTTAATTTAAGAACAATAGTGATTTTAAGCTGAACTGTTAATTTTAATTTTGATATTTTTTTACTTAGGCTTGAGTTCATCAAATTTAATTTTCATTAAATTATTTTTATTGAAGGAAGGAATTTTACAACATGAATTTTTATTAAAATTCATTGATAATTTTCTTGGCTGAGCTCAGAGGTAAAATTACTTCGTTCACTAAAAATAATTTAATGAAAATTTAATTTGATGAACTCAAGCCTAACTAAAAAATCTCAAAATTCAATTTTATTTAAAATAGAAATGTGTGGTTATATGTAAATTAATACTTTTTGAAATGCACTTTTTTTTTTATCATCCCAATGTTATTTTGGCGATTTCTTCCTATTTTCTTATAAGTGGTTATCTGGCAATATTGCTTGTTCATCATCTAGAAGAATCGCTTTCGTATTGCTATCGAGACACGTTTCTTCCCGTAGGAAGTATCTTCCGCAATACGAAATCGATTATTGCCGCAATAATATTTTTCATCCAGGCAATACATATGGAGTATTTCTGTGTTTGCTGGGAAAAATTAAACAACAATAGCCACTTTATTAAACTTAAGTTTAAATATTTTACACCACAAACACAATTTTCATGTACCAAAAACCTTTTCCAAAATTAAAGAGTATCAAAAAAGTACCATTTATACATTTATTTTATTTTCATTTCCGCAACTCATGTTATTAAACAAAATTCATAAAAGACAAGTGCTACAGCCCTAGTCATCGACCTGCATTACAATTTGATATCGCTAAAATAAAACTTAACAAAATTCGAAAGTAATTTTTTTTTTTTTTTTGTTTCTTCTTGTTGTTTATTGCAATTTTTTCCTGGTTCGAGTTGTTATTGTTGTATTTGCTGTTAAAAAAATTAAATTGTATGATGGCATGTCATAAAAGTAGCAGCAATGTCATAATTAGTAACATTTACGATTGACAGTTTAATTTCTATCAATAAAACTTACATTTCATTATGCAAAACGCTTGAATCATATACAATTTTAAAAGTGGTAACTTATCAACAATTTTTCCCTTTTGTTTTGTTAAACATACACACATACATCTTCTATGAAATATACTGGAGTATCGTTTATAAAGTAAGTCTGAAACATTCTAAAAGTCTGCAATAAAACACTAGAGCTGGGCAGCAGTTGGTACCATGTTGTTTGGAATTTTTAAAGACAGGAGGCCTTTAGAATTGGGTGTTTGGTTTAAAGCAAAATATATATAATATGAAATACTACGGCTGTGGCTCTCTATGAAGGTCTGATTTAACCATAATATATTTGTACGTGATAGTTATATGCTTGAAGTTGGGTTCCATTAGCATTCAAGCACAGCTTACGCGGTCCAGCAAATAGTTCCCGTTACCATGTCTCACTGTCTCTCTGGTCTGTCGACATTTTAGTCAGGTTGATTTAATAAAGGAGTGGCTCCTATTTAAAAAAATGTCAGAGGGATAAGTTTTCTTCCTAAAGATTTTTCGGCAGTTTAAGGGTTAGGCCACCAAATGCCAAGCAATAACAGAGAATATCTTGCGTTGAGTCTTTTGCTTCCTCGTTTTCACAACTTTTACTCAGGTTATTGAAAGGGAGCCTTAACCTCTGCGCGTTCTTCCCAAAGGGAAATGGGTCAAATTTTAACGAACCATCTCTGACTAGGTATATATTTTAGGAAGAAACAAAAAAAAAATAAATGTGAACCAATCTCTATAACATGTATGTCTTTAGAATAAGTATTAATTATATTTTGTGTGTATTCAGGTTATGTATTGTTGACAATTCAAAAATTCGGTCTTATAAAGTACTATGTGACTCCAAATCAGACTTTTTAATATTTTGCTGATTTGACCATAATTTAGTATGGGATGCCCATTAAGTTTACTTCCGACCTTTTGGCCGGTTGGACGTCGGAAGCTATGGCTTTCATATTAATCTGACGTTTAAAGATCGGAGAAGGGTCAAATAATCTACTACACAAAACGTTTGTACAAATTTTTTGCACTGTTAATTGGGCTGTTTGCTTGTTTGAACAAACGTTTAATGCATATTTGTATGAAAATCAAAATTTTTTCACATTTTCAATATATCTTAAACTTTTTGCGCTGCCCAGTGAAAATTTTGCAGTATAAAAAGGGAAAGGAAAATCATTTACAAATAAGCGAGGATAGTACTTTTAATGGAAATTTAAAAATAAGCCAGTATGACCCAAATTTACAGTCATTACTTAGCTAATAACAACAGTTTAGCAAATAAAATATTATTTCCAGCTTTTTCTTAACCATTGGCTTACTACTTTTATTTTTTTATTATTTTTAATAGAGCTACCATTTTTAGTCTGATTAAAATTTTTACTTAACCAATTGTTGTAAATATGATACTTTAGTGCACCAAAAGTTATCATTTTATTTTACTAATAATTAACTAATGACTGTAAATTTGAGCCTAAGAGTAATATATTCGGCTATGCCGGATATTATACACCGTTCAACATGGTGCGATAAGATGAGAAAGTTATAATACCGTTCTTTAGATATAAATAAATCAATTTTGTGCTCTGCTTACTTCTCCAATGGTGCTTACCTTTTTTCGGATGGTGTGTATTCTTGTTTTTGGCTCATGGCATTCTCCAGATATACAGAAATATATAAATAGCAATATAGATCCCATCATATTTGGGGTCTTCGGAAAACCCATTTCAACATACACAACAAAAGACAAACCGACGGACTGACAGACGGACGTACTGACAGACGGAAATCGATTAAACAAAAACATTTTTTTTAATTCCCTAAGCTAATCCCAAGAAGCTCTACGCTTGTCTGCAGGAAAGAAACCAGAGTCTCTGGCGGTAATCGAACCCGCAACCCCGGCGTTGATAGACAAGCTCAATACCAGCTAGCCTAAATGGGTTTTTATGAAAACGGTTAGAGGCTATTGTGATTTTCTGGTCATAGCTCTGCCATTTGTCTACCGATCTGGCTGACTTTTAATAGCAACCTATTTCGGACTATTCTATATATATATATATATATATATATATATATAAATAAAATGCTGTCCGTTGCTAAGCGCATAACTTGAGAACGGCTTGAACGATTTCGCTAATTTGAAATGTGTATAAAAGTCTAAGAAAAGGGTTTTATGGAAAGAAAAATTGGAAAAGTTGCTTGGAAAATTTTAAAATTCGGAAAAAACTAAAATGGCGTTTTTCTATGGGATTTTAAATTTTGTTTAATATTTTTCTTATAGATTCCACTCAAACTTAGAACGAATAACGTGTTAAGTTCGAAAAATATGCATGAACAAGTTTGATTAACCACGCCCATTTTTACGCCCACACTCTCGGCATTCCTATTATACTTTTTTTTTGTTGGTCGTGAAAAATTAAATTTATTTAAATTTAGAATCTAGTCCCCATCATGGCTTTGGTCTTTTGATAATTCATTTCAACGGACATAGTTAAATCAACTTGCTACGCCATAATATATATACTTTATAGGGTCTTAGATCAATATTGTAAAAATTACAAATTGATTGATAAGCTTATATAAACTCTTTAACCTCCAGTGAAGGGTTTAATTAAAGTATTTGTGCTGTTTATTTCTTAAACAAAAGCGTGTGCGTCAAATCTTTTATGTTCATGAGAGGTCAGTGTGTATTAAATCGTAACGAATAGAAGCACTTTTATAAAATTTGGTAAATTTAACTTCCATATAACTTAAAACTACAACGTCAAATCGCATTAAGTAGTTTATTATACAGATATACAAAGGCTCACTTGGGTTCTATATGTTTAAAAATTATACGGCTAAATTTCAGAGGACTCATCAGCAGGTGGCTATAGCTTCAATGTTAGTTTTTAGCTAACTTGAATAAATAAAACTTTTATTATAGAAATAAAAAATAGTCAATATTCTTTTATATCCTTTTCACACTTATACCTACCTGCCTTGCATAAAGAAAAATTCAATAATTTAAAATTTAGGAATAGTATGATTTATTTGTACCTAAATTTATAAGTTTGGCTATTCCTGCAGTGATAGAAATTTTACTTTCGATTTAAGGTAGATTGAACAAAAAATAAATAAACAAAAACAAAATGAAAATAAATTGTCAGACCTTGAATGCATGCATTTTGTGCATGCAGGCAGTCGTTCTGTCAGACACAATTTTTTCAAGACTTGATTGCATTATGTGAAATTCCTAAATGTGTCGTTTATTTGAGGTTGTAGTAAAACACTAGTATCTTCTTCTTTTAGTTTGTATTTCGATGTGTTTGATTATTTATTCAAACATACATAGATTTTAATATTCACATTCTACTACAACTGCACGCCATCAAATTTATCCAATAATTTCGTATGCAGCTGACAATCTCAGTCAAAAGTCTGCCTTTTTTTAGTTGCTTGCTATTGATAAGCATCTAAACGAGTTGTCTCTTTATACGAGTATTTTGGTGTTGTTGCTCTTCCCCTTTGGTATGTGCCATGGTGCTACAGAATTATCTTTGTAAACATTTCATAAGATGGCTTATGGTGTGGTTTTTAAATAACGTTTTGCTGTCTGCTCAAGTTAAAACAAGAAATTCGTTTGTATCTTTTCATTTTTTAAAATTGAAGGTTTATTTTTCCTTAGTTGTTTAAAAAGAAGGCACATTCCCCCTGTTACATATTAATATTTTTTTTGCAGTTTTATGAATATGGGCATATTTTACATCTTTTTTATGGCACATAATAAAAATTTCTATACTTTTTTTATTCCCTAATTCATAAGCCGAAAGCTTTAACCTTTTTAAATGGTTTATTAGTGATGTTGTTTAAGGTAAAAGGATACATGCGTGCGTGTGTGTGTGTGTGTGTGTGTATTTAAAGTTGAACATTAGTCAAGTCAGTTCTGTAGCTAAGTTATTCTAAGAAAGTTTGTCATGTCCTGTTTAGCCGGAAATTTACCATTTTTATTTTTGGTGGCCAAATAATTTAGGCGTTTACTTCACGCTATCCGCTGTAATTTTTTAAGAACTTTAGCCGCCAGCTTTTTGATGTTTATTAGGTAAGAATGTCATAATTATGCAAAACATGCCATAAAATTAATGAAATGTTTTTTGTTAAACGCGATGATCAAAGCGAAATTCATATTTTTAAGGTAATTTTGATATATGACGACTGATAAGATTAATTTTAAGGTAATAATACATTTTTTGTTTTGTATTGATATTATAGAACAGCTAAAAGTATTCTGTCATCAATGTGACTATACATTTTTTGTCCAATTAATAGTTCAAAGGCATTTGATTTCGCAACGAAAATTACATTTTTAATTTTAATTAGTGAATGAGACTCCTTTTTTTATATTATTTACGGTAACTATAAAAAAGGGTAAGAGTCGTTGGAGATAAATTTGTTTCTTATTTTTTCATAATGTAGTTTTGTGAGCAACAAATTCAGAAGCACCATAGGATTAGGAATTAAAAGAAAATAAAAACCTTTTTTTGTTTGATTTATAAAGCATATTGGTTTTTTTTATGACTCGAGAAAGGTTTCCCTTGCCTGGAAAAAAATAACAATAAAATTATCTTTAGGCCAATACAACATTGTTCCTTAATTTCCGCAGTATTTTCAGAAATATCAATAAGGTTTGACCCAAAAAAAATTTAATAGATATACAGTTAAATTGTTGTATGAAAATTTAAATTTCTATCAATATTGTTCTTTCACTTAATTGTGAATAAAATTTAGGGTTCTGCTCCAATTTCAATCCAAATAGGCTGAATTGTTTTGAAACATATTAAGCTACATGCTTCTGGCTCGTTATTGTATTTATATTCTTAATTAAGTTTTAAAAACAAAAATTTAAAACAAATTTATAAAAAATATTTTTTTTTTTATGCTCAAACTTTAACGATATCTCTGAAATTACTCTGCAGCCTTAGAACTAATATTTGCACGTTTTAGAGATAATTTTGCTGTCAAATTTTGAATTTATCAGTTGACTCAATAGAGCAAAGCCTTCTTAAGTTATGCTAATATATGTTTCAAAATTTAAGAAAATTAATTTTATTTAATAACAAACAAATTCGGTTTGAAATACACAGATAGAAAAACACTCGAGATATATTTTTTAGTACGAGTTCAAGTACGAATAACACTAAAACGTACTCAAAACAAACCTTAATGGGATAACTTTCGAAAATTTATCCCGGAATTTCTTGAAATGAGTAAAAAAATTCTTAAATCAAGTAAAAATAAGATTAAACTTTTCAGTGTGTTTAACCCTCCGGCTTAAGCATGTTTTGATTTTCTATACACATTGAAAAAAGATCTGGCCAGACTCATTTGTACCAAGAAGGGTTAAAAAGTAAATTTGAACTCTTGCTTCTCATTTAGTTTTTATTTTTGGTTAAATATGTACATACGATTTCTAAAGTAAAAACCATATCGGTCATAATGTTGGTGTTTTATCATTCGGTAAGGTGTAATATGGGCAAGTAAATCAATCATAATATTTTTTTTTCTTTCTAATTTCTTTTTTTCGACTTTATAATATTTGAATCAAGCGCATTTTTAGATTAATTCAATTTGAGTTTTATCAATCTCATTTTCGGATTATTTTAAGTACGAATTCGGATGAGAACAATTTTATAATTCTTGAATCAAGCGCGTTTTGAGATTAATTCAATCTTAGTTTTACTTAAATCAATCTCATATTCGGATTATTTCATGAACGAAATCGGGATTGAATATGGATAATTAAGTATTTTGCGATTGAAAATCTGTACTTGAATCCATCTTTCTTTACTTGATTCAAGAAAAACCGTACTCACCGTACTATTAATACCGCTTCGGATTGATTTGAAAACGGATGGATTGATTTTTCTTTTGAGTGTAGCTACTAGAGGCTAGTTTATACTATTACACAAGTCCTAAGTATTCCATAATACTCTGTGAGACAAAAACCTAATGAGTTTTGATGCGACTGCCAAAAAATCTAATGTAACATTACAATTTGTAGTCACATTATCACACATGAACAAGCTTTTGTTAATATGCAACCCTAATCACATGAAAAGTATTATTGTTTAGAATTAGAAAATTTAAAAAAAAAACGATGAAGACGTATGGGATGTGCAATTTTTTTTCGTAATATGAACTTGTCATTTTCATAACACATTACATTCACACTATCACACTTTTACATATTACTGGGGTGTTTAATATCTTTTAATACAAAGTATAATAGTGTTAACTAGCCTTAAACCGTTTATTGTCTTATCTTTTTTAGTTGTTCAGTTCTCGCAGTGCTGACGTTGTATTTAAAGCTTCATAATAAAAAGAAACCGAGAAAAGGCAACTTTTTAAATTCCTGGAAATACACAATGGCACCGTATTTCACCCTATTATGAGTAAATTTTCCCGGCAGTTTTTTCCCTTTTCCCATTTTAACTACTGAATTTTAATAGAAATAAATGGGAGAAGGAAAAAAACTTCCGGGAATTTAATTCCTACTTGGGTTGTTTTACGATTAAAGGGCCAACTATAATATGCTTAGGTTGGCTTAAGCAGTTGTGCAAATACAGGCGATTCATATGTGTCGAATCATATTGAACTTAAGATCGCACTTTCCGTACGGAATAAAATATTTTTATATTTTATTTTGGTTTTTTAAATGCTTTTTTTTTTTTTTTGTTAATTTTTGACAGTAGCTTAAGTTAGCCTATGCATATTATAGTTGAGCCTTTAGGCTGCTACCGAAATATTCTAAATAGCTTAAATTTTATACACAAAGGTTTCTTAGCAATTTAAATCTAAAATTGACGACTTATTACTGCCTCAGTTTTACTTTTTTATACCCTCCACCACAATTAGTTGTGAAGAGGGTATACTAAGTTTGTCATTCCGTGTGAAACATTTTTATAATTCATCTCAGACCCCATAAAGTATATATATTCTGGCTGCTTGAGTAATTCTAAGTCGATTTAGCCATGTCCGTCTGTCTGTCCGTCTGTCCATCTGTTGAAAACACGCTCACTTTCGAAAAACTCAAAAGAAATAAACAAACTAGGTGCTTGTAGTTATCCTAAGCAGTTTGGGATTGACTTTCAGCAAAATCGGTTCAGTAGGACCAGAGCTATGAATCAAAATGTGGAACCACCACCTTCAAAAACTTGATAATTTTGTTACAAAAACTAACATAAATGATGCAAAAATGCACGGAATGACATAAGATTTTGCACAAGTCCGTTTTATTCGACTAGAAATGACACTGTAAAATTTCGTGAAGATCGGTACATAATTTACCCTAGGCCCCATATATGACCTACTCCCGGAAAACAGTTTAGTCTCCTAAAACCATAATTAATAACAAATCGTCACAGTTTAAGATAATAATAATAAAAAGACATCATACAGATATTACTCCTTAAACGTTCGAACTGTCGGTGGAGGGTATCAAAGATTCGGCACAGCCGAATATAGCACTCTAACTTGTTTTTAAATGTTTTCTAATTGCACAAATAATTGTTGCAGTTTTTATTTTTCAATAATCAATTAAATTTTGTTAAATATTTTATATTGTATTTCAAAAATACATTTAAGCCCTTTAATAGCAGATTCTAAATAAAAGCAAATAAAACGAGAGACCAGTGCAGAGGAATACCAACACACAATTGAGTTTATCTGTTTCCCTTACAAATAAACGTTGGTATTTTCAACAAATATCTGTAAATGCCCGGGTGTCTGTTCCTATACAAATGTATCTTCAAATTGTATACAAATCTATAGATATAAATGTAAAACACTTGGTGTCCTCATCACAAAAATACAACAAAGAATAAAAGATTGTTTTTATATTTTTTTTTTTTTTTTGTATGTTGTTGTATTAAGAAAGTATAAATTTTTAATGCTTTTCTACTCTGAATGTTATTAATGCAATTTATGTTTTAAAATTGACTTCTATATGGCCTGTCATTTTGGTTTTAAAAGCTGTTCCGATTTTTGTGTTTGTTTTTATTGTATTATTACCTTAGTTTTTTTAATTGGTTCTATAGCAAATGCATATATTTTATTATTTTAGTCCAAATATTGAGGCTGTTTTCTACAAGTCCTTTGAGGTATGCTTGCTATTGGTTTCAATCATCACCGTCCCTGTCTATATCAATACTTTTATGTTTTATTGCAGGAGTGGCTGTAATACGAGCAGTTATACTAATGAAGTGTGTTTATCTTTTTTTTTTTAGTATGTAAAAAAAAATAAAAACGATTGCCCGAATCATAACCACGTTTACTCCTTTGGATAATATTCAGCTAAATCGAGCCCGTACCGTACCTACAGCAGAAGCCATCTTTGCTGTAGACGTGAGGCCCACTACTTGCCAATTTTTAAAGAAAGATCTTGATTCTACATCCATATAAGGTCCATCTGGTGCAAGAGTTAAAGCCAGCCGACCACCTATTGAGTCGCGTGTTTGGTGAATGTGCTAAGAATCAACTGGTAGTTGAATCAGTTTCATGTTGAGTGTTTTTCATACAAAAACACTAAGCGGTTGCTCAACAGTTACGTCATATAAATGTGCCCAGTATATCTCTAACGGTGCACCCAAATTTTTAAATTAAGTTATAGTGAATATATGCACCTTATTATTGCCTGTGTGAACCTATTTGTGATGAATACTCAATCAATACAGACTACAAATTGTGTTTCTTGCAAACAATTGCTAAAGTAAAATATAGTAAAATAGTTAAAAAGTTAAATTTAAATTGTTTTATTAATTGTTCTTCATACAAAGTCTTTGGAAGTACAATTGTACCTGTATACTCAAAAAAAAAAAAAAAAAAATCCAATCCATCCATCCGTACTCAAATCAATCCGAAACGGTATTAATAGTACAGTGAGTACGGATTTTCTTAAATCAAGTACAGAAAGATTGATTCAAGTACGGATTTTCAATCTCAAAATACTTAAATAAATCATATTCAATCCCGATTTCGTACTTGAAATAATCCGAATATGAGATTGATTTAAGTAAAACTAAGATTGAATTAATCTAAAAATGCGCTTGATTCAAGTATTATAAAGTCGACTTTATCCCAAATTCGCGCTTGACAAAAACCAAAAAAGAAATTAGAAAGAAAAAAAATATTATGATTGATTTACTTGACCGTATTACACCTTACCGAATGATAAAACACCAACATTATGACCGATATGGTTTTTACTTTAGAAATCGTATGTACATATTTAACCAAAAATAAAAACTAAATGAGAAGCAAGAGTTAAAATTTACTTTTTAACCCTTCTTGGTACACATGAGTCTGGCCAGACCTTTTTTCAATGTGTATAGAAAATCAAAACATGCGTAAGCCGGAGGGTTAAACACACTGAAAAGTTTAATCTTTTTTTTACTTGATTTAAGAATTTTTTTACTCATTTCAAGAAATTCCGGGATTAATTTTCGAAAGTTATCCCATTAAGGTTTGTTTTGAGTACGTTTTAGTGTTATTCGTACTTGAATTTTTGAGTACGACTCGTACTTAAAGTAATCATAAAAAACTTGATTTATCCCGAGTGTTTTTTTTGTCTGTGTACAGTCTTTAAAGGGTGTACACTAGTTTCGGCTCTATATTAAGGGGAAGGACTAGAGTTTTAGCTTTGAATTTTCAAAATCGACTTTTCGCGAAGAAGAGCTTTTTTTTGTTGAAAATGGTTCCTTTGGGCCTCGAAAACAACGGCTGTTCTACGACTTTTTAATTTTTGGCCTATCCGAAAATTTACAGGTATTTTTCTGTTGTTGAAGAAAATTGCCAATTAGACACTCCAAACCTCAAAATATGATGTAACAAAATTCTACAATTTTGTTTCAAACCGTTGTTTCTTATTTTTTTGTAACATACCAACCTCGAAAAATTTTAAATATTGGTAAATTTGTATACACTAGAATTAAAATTTATTAGCATATGATGAATTTCATGTAAAAATCGAGATGCATTGAACCCGACCCCCTCAGATATCGATGAAATTTTGTTCATAGCTAAATTTGATCAATACAAACAAACTCTCGTTTTTAGAAATGACTGTTTTGCGATTTTTTGGGCGTGACACAGTGGGAACGTTTTCGAAAAAACGCGAAAATGGTCGAAAAGAGCTCCATTTAAACTACAATAACTCAGAATCGGCTAAACCGATTTCCATGATCTTGGTATCATTAAAAAGATATTTTAACAGGCTTTATGGCACGTTAAAAAAAAAAAAAAGAAATACACTGTAAAAAAATTTATAACAAAAAAAAATTTTAACTGACGAAAAAACCAAAAAGATCAAGGGTTTTTTTACAGTGTATTAATTTTTTAGAAAGGTTTATCCTTCATCTATACCATATCAAAAAATAAAAATGGGTTCTTTTTTAGTTTTTTTTATATAATTTTTTAAGTAGTGTCACTTCTAGTAATTGCCCTTATATTTTATAACAAAAAAAAATTTTAGGTAACGAAAAACCAAAAAAGATCAAGGATTTTTTACAGTGTATTACTTTTTTAGAAAGGTATTTCCTTCACCTATAACATATCCAAAAAGTAAAATGGGTTCTTTTTTATTTTTTTTTTTAATAATTTTTTAAGTAGTGTCACTTCTAGTAATACGTACCGAAAGTCTTTTTTGAACTTTTTCACGTAAGTTTCCTTGTTTAACAGTAATTGAATCTTGCGATCCAGGCATCATTCGGCTAATTTCATCATCTTCATAAAATAACTTGACTGTGCTTAGAGTTTCGGTTGGTAAACTACGTCTGCTCATTTTAAAAAGATTGATATCTGCAAACTTCGTTTTATTCCTTTGGATATCTTTACTTTTTTTGATACAATCGTGAGATATATCATCCCCAAAACGATCTTTAATTTCTGCGTGACTCATATTGATTGGTAAGAGAGATAAAAGTTTTTGCTTTTCCAAAAGATTTGAGCTGTTCTCTATTTGATATTTGATGTTTTCCAAAATTTCTTCGTAAATGGCTTTGACGTTTTCAAGTTGCGCTGACAAATCAGATAATGGATCAGCTCCAAGTGAATCTGCTATATTTTCGAAAATTTGCAGTGATTTTCTATTTCTGTATGCATCTTGTTTCATATATTTCCTTTTAAGAGGCGACATTTGGTTTGGTAGATGAGGAATAATATGATCATTTATATTTTCAATGACTTCCGTCCTTTCGATGTTTGCATTACATGTTGGAAGTTCATTCAGTTCTTCGCTAACTTCATCGCTGGGCGTTGTTGGTAAATAATTTGAGACTTCATTCTGCTCCACGTTGGATTCATTACGACTGCGCGCTTTTCTCAGTGTATTCCGGCAAGTTTCGCAAATACGGCTACAATGAATGTTGGCGACAGCTGGAAAATATTCTATTATATTTGCAGCCTCGTTTTCACTTATTTTACGAAGCGAAGCGCAACACTTATGAGATATTTTTATGCTTCTGTACTTATTGTTTGAATTGATATTCACTCAAATTTTTAAAATATACGCGTAAAAATTGTAATGGGATATCTTGGCTTCTCGAAACTGTTTATAATTATGAATTATGAATTTTTTGTTCTATATATATTTCTCTTTATTATGGGTAAAGTAATAAATATTTATGACGAATTAGAAAATTATTATGAAGAATACATTGATTTTTTTATTCAGAATTTTGCGGAATTACTAGAAGTGACACTACTTAAAAAATTATTTAAAAAAAAATAAAAAAGAACCCATTTTACTTTTTGGATATGTTATAGGTGAAGGAAATACCTGTCTAAAAAAGTAATACACTGTAAAAAATCCTTGATCTTTTTTGGTTTTTCGTTACCTAAATTTTTTTTTTTTTATAAAATATAAGGGCAATTACTAGAAGTGACACTACTTAAAAAATTATTTTAAAAAAAAATAAAAAAGAACCCATTTTACTTTTTGGATATGTTATAGGTGAAGGAAATACCTGTCTAAAAAAGTAATACACTGTAAAAAATCCTTGATCTTTTTTGGTTTTTCGTTACCTAAATTTTTTTTTTTTTTATAAAATATAAGGGCAATTACTAGAAGTGGCACTACTTAAAAAATTATTAAAAAAAAAAATAAAAAAGAACCCATTTTACTTTTTGGATATGTTATAGGTGAAGGAAATACCTTTCTAAAAAAGTAGTACACTGTAAAAAATCCTGGATCTTTTTTGGTTTTTCGTTACCTAAATTTTTTTTTTTTATAAAATATAAGGGCAATTACTAGATGTGACACTACTTAAAAAATTATTTAAAAAAAAAAATAAAAAAGAACCCATTTTACTTTTTGGATATGTTATAGGTGAAGGAAATACCTGTCTAAAAAAGTAATACACTGTAAAAAATCCTTGATCTTTTTTGGTTTTTCGTTACCAAAATTTTTTTTTTTTTTATAAAATATAAGGGCAATTACTAGAAGTGACACTACTTAAAAAATTATATAAAAAAAACTAAAAAAGAACCCATTTTTATTTTTTGATATGGTATAGATGAAGGATAAACCTTTCTAAAAAATTAATACACTGTAAAAAAACCCTTGATCTTTTTGGTTTTTTCGTCAGTTAAAATTTTTTTTTGTTATAAATTTTTTTACAGTGTATTTCTTTTTTTTTTTTTTTAACGTGCCATAAAGCCTGTTAAAATATCTTTTTAATGATACCACGATCATGGAAATCGGTTTAGCCGATTCTGAGTTATTGTAGTTTAAATGGAGCTCTTTTCGACCATTTTCGCGTTTTTTCGAAAACGTTCCCACTGTGTCACGCCCAAAAAATCGCAAAACAGTCATTTCTAAAAATGAGAGTTTGTTTGTATTGATCAAATTTAGCTATGAACAAAATTTCATCGATATCTGAGGGGGTCGGGTTCAAAATTTCAGTTTTATCTCGATTTTTAAATGAAATTCATCATATATAAATGTATGTACATTAGGGAAATAACTTCTTAAAAATTTTTTAAAAAATCCAAATTGGCATAGCACAGTCCGATAGAGCATAAAAAGCTATAAGGGAACGTATATTTATTTTTTCGCTAATGTCAAAAAGTTCACACACTAACCGCGATGAAGTTTTGAAAATTTTTAATATTATTTTTGGTTAAGAAAAATTAATAATATGTTTATTTAAAACAAAAAGTAGCTCAAGTGTGAAATTTCATTAATATTTAGAGATGGTAAGAGATTTTTTCCTTTTTTAACGAAAAAAAATAAAAATTAATAAAAAAACATTTCAAAAAATTATGAATACTCAATACTGCATTGGTTTAGAAAAACCAATTGGTGCTTGAACTTTTTTGAAAAAAAATTAAAAAAGGGTTTAATTTTCGTGGTAACTAGAACATGGTTGACCTCATGGTACTATGCAAAAAAATTGTTGATGCCCCAAATGTACACATATTTAAATTTGAAGAATTTGAAAGAGTGATATTATTGTTTTTTTATTATTAGATTTTTAGTTTTTACCAAATTTTGGTGCACTATAGCTTAAAAAAGACTATACAATTAAATTAAAAAACTTTGTTTTTTTGTTATAAATTGTAGTATAAAATATCTTCTGAAATTACACTAATTGGTGAAAAACGTTAATATATTCAAAAGATATTAGCTTTGGTCCACTAAAGCTTAGGCTTTTTTATCCGATCAAAGCCAATTAGCCACTATTCGACGAGTAATTAGTAGCCTTTTAATTTAGATAAACCTCATTTTGCTTAAGTCAGCGTTTGTCTCTGGATGTTGGCTGAAAAAAAGAAGTATACAGCGAAAAACACAAATGTACCGTTATTTGATGAGTGTGACGTGCTACACTGAAAGACTTTTTTTCGCAATACCAATGAATTTTGATATTAATCCCATGAAAAATTGCATTAAAAAGGAACCTATGCAGCGCTTCGTTGGATCAATGAAACCTGTTTCATTAAAATGTATTTAAAGAAACATTACATTAGATCTATGAATATTATTCAATGGATGAATACTTTCAATAAAGTAAAAAAAAATTTTTCTTATTTTATTTTTATTTATTTTTGTTTTTTTATTATATTTTTTTCTCTCTCTGGCGGGAATCGATCGCGCAACCTCGGTGTTAATAGACTAGCTCATTACCAGCTAGCCTACCGGGGCAGTGTAGTTTTTGGATAAAAAACTACGTTTTTTACTCAATTAAGGACGTAAATATGAGATTAAATTGTCCATAACAACAATAACAAAGTTGATTGAAAGTTTTTGTTTCATTACTATAATGACATTTTTATTGTCATAATGAAAATTTAAATTTATGAAGGCAATTATTGAAATTATGTTGCTTTTATAAAAAATATTTTCGATTTCATAAATTTAATGGCATATAACATTAGATTTATGAAATAATTAAATCTTACATTTTTTAATTAACAATTAAACATTTTTTTAAGGAAACTATTAATATAGTTATGTTTGTATATTGTTTTTATATGTTGCCAATTAAAATTTTTTGTTTAACTTGGACAAACTTATGTTTTCATATATCCAATGAAAATTTTTAACGTAATTACGAAATCCAATGAAGCGATTTTAAGGAAAAGACCTCATTATAACTATGAAATTCCATTTAGACAATGAAAATTTTCATTTAACTAATGAAAATTTTTTTATAAAAATGATTCATTAAATATATGAATCATTTTTCTTTCAGTGTACATTTGTATTATATAGACCAACATCTACATATTTTATATGACATTATGTAAATACTTTTTCTATGACGATAATGTGAAAACAGAATATTTAAATCATTTCATTGTGTCATGATTTCATAAATTTCTATGGAAAATCAAAAAATTACTTAAATTTGCTCGTTTATTATCCGTGACGATTGACTATAGAATGCTTAGTTTCTGAGATATACATAGCGAAATTTCAAAAAAACAAAATCAATGTGTGTCCGAACAGAACATTCTATCGTCAATCGGCACATAGGAATTTTAGATTTTGAAGTTCCAAATCAGAACCAGTTGCTTCGTTTAAAAACCAATAGTCCTGTTTGTGCCATTTGAAATATAAAATTAGGATTTTTCCATGTTCACAAAATTCTTTCACCAATTTGTTTTCAGTGTAGTGACAAATTTTTTTTATCTTAAACAAACGATTACTATTTCAACATAGTATCCCAAAATTAAAAACAATTGTGTTTTAATCATTAAAAAAACTACGCCGTCTAATTCGAATTTAGTTGAAAAATTAAAGGCGCAAACATCATCCTATATTTCACACAATGGATAAATGAGGGTCACCCTAATGGCCATTTAAGGTAGCCGAATGTGCCACCCAATGAATAGAAGAATTTGGTATAAATATCTTTAAGTTGAAAAAACGTTTTTTTGATATACATATTGCCAACTCCTAGAAGGGTTAAATGTAAGACTGACTCCCGATAATATTTCCCCCCCTACATTTTTTATTAACATACTAATCCCCTTATCGTGCTCCTTAAGGGGGTTCCCATACTAAATATTATTTTTTATAATATTACCCGCCACCGCCCTAACTAGCCCTAGAGTGCCCCTAGAGGAGTCAAATATATGACGGACCCTCAATATTTTTCCTACCCGAGCATTTTTTCAGAACATACCTCCATCTCCATCTTTAATCATTAGGTTGGTCCCAATTCAAAAATTTCGAAAATAGAGGAGTTGCACAACATAAGTTCGCATAACTCAAAAACGCTTTAGCTTATTGAAAAAAAATAAAAAAAACCGAAATTCCGACTAGGGGACAGTTGTGCAGCTTTTTTTTGGCTTTTGTATCGTTTCCCCCTAGCTTTGACCCCGATGAGGAGCCATTTACCTCCATTCCACCCCCCTAATTTTTTGGCTAATACGTTTTTTTTACAAACTTCATAAAATTGGGGGTTCTACCATATCGAAATCTTGCTGCTCAGGATTTCCATATAACACTATTCCACCCCTAATGCCCATGTTCCTCCTTGTTCTCCGCTCGTAGATCCGACGACCTCATTCTATGCATTGTTAGGACTATATGCTAGGCAGCTTCCTATGTCATTAGCGAACTTTAATATAAGCTAAAATGTTATTTAATTAAATTTTAACACGCCCATTTTTCTTCTTCATTGTCTGCCCACAGGCCAGGTTTTACTATATGCATGTCAATTTAAAGGTTTCTAGCCCATCAGCTCTGCATAGACAAAAAAAAGAGGAACACACAAATAAGGTAATTATATATGTATATAGATTTTTTTATCAACTTATCGAGTGCTCTTTTTATAAACCAATTATTATCTTTTTCCAGGAACTATTAACATTATGTGCTATTTAATTAGTATTTCTCTATCTCGTTGATACATCTTAATTATTGTCTTTTCTTTTTGAATAATAAACTCATTATTTTAAAACCTTAGGTAAGATAATAAAACCAAAAGTATTAAAAAAGTATTAACCCACACATAAGCTTTTAATATCTGAACATATATTTATAATCTTGATACATAAATATGTTTACTTCTTTACGTTAATGCATAAAATTTTTATAAATGGTATTTAATAAAAAGTTTGAAAATTTCCTACAACTAAAACAGTGCAAATGTACTATTGTGACTTTTAATAGAATTAAATTTTAAGACTTTATATTTGAATATCACCGTAAAGTATTGAATACAAGTTTTCTTCTTATAAAATTAATAACAATTTTAATAGTCTGCATCCTTCTTGCAAGCAGTTCAACAACTATTAGAAATTAAATTAAAATTTTAAAACTCCTATCTAATTTCGCAACACTTAAATATTAGTTTAAATATATAAATACGAATGTCAGCCAGCAATTATTTCCAATTAAAGGTAACAATTAATAAACTGGAAATTATTGTATATTAAACTTCGAAATTGTTAAAAATGTTCATTAATTTGCTTTAATTGGTATCTATTACAAACTTTTTACAAAGTAAATTAAAGCACAGTGAGTGGGTGATAATTAAATTTTTTTGGAAATAAATTTATCAGTTTAAGAACGATGGATCCAAAAAGACAAATTGAAAAAGTAGAATTTTAAAATGCTTGACACACGGACATCTAATAACGAAGTTCTTGTTGCTCCAAACTTTTTTTCCGACCAGTGTAATTAAATATAATTGTCTATTCATTTGTAATTAAATATAAATTATTTCTTTGTACAAAGAAATTTCTTACTAAGTTATACAGAGAAAAATATCTCAAGAAAATTTTTAACAACATAGTTTGTTAAAAATAAAATTTTAGGTCAACAAACTTTTTATTTGATTCAATTAAAAAAATTTACTAAAATTACAATTTGCAAAATAGCACTCGATAAACCATATTTAATAATGAAATAATTAAGTATGTCTTCATATTCAATAAATAAAATATTTGAATCAAAGTATATACAGTATTTTCAAAACTCTTGTCTCTTATCCTTTATCCCCCCCAAAATAAACTTGAGTGTATTTATTAAAGAATAATAATTGGAAATTAAGCACATCATAATTAATAAATTAAGATTCGATATACATTTTGCTTGATTTATTCAAAATTTCCAACAATTTATTTTAACAAATCACGTAAACATTTTGCTGAAAAAAATTATTTTGGTCAACAACTTTTTTTATTGACTCAATAAAGTTGGATGTTGACTAAAAATTCAATAATTATACATACAAACTTTTTTATCAATACAGCAAAAATCGTTATCGCAGAATATTCCACATTTTTTTAATCAAATATGAGATTTTCGTATTCAAATATGAAAATTATTTTTTTCTGCGTAGAACGGGACACAAACCCGAAAATCACTCTTACTTAACATAAATTGTTAACAAGTTTTTGTATTGGGATCCGGCTATCGCCCGTCGACTTAAGTCGCTATTTGACCCCTTTTTGACAATCAGCACATTTTTGTGAGATTTTTTTTTGTCTGATCTAATTTTGCGATTTTTTTTAATTTTGAGGCGAGGAAACTTTTTTAATAAAAAAATCGTAAAATGACGAAAATCGAACTGGGACTCTGGTAGTCGTGTTTGAATACTTTTCGATTTGAAAGCAATTTTATTTCTTATTATTTTAGTCGATACAGAACGAATCGAAGTTATTTTCTCGGTTTTGTGAAAAATCCAATTAAAAAGGCTTTACAACAATGATTGGGTTTGGGAATTTTTTTGAGGGTAAGCCAAAGCCAATATATGATCTTCGATGCTTCCTCCCTAGCAACCAGCCCCAGAACCCAAGTAACGACTTTCGGCTACTGGTTCCCATGGTAGCATTAAAGACTCTGGTCAGAAGCGATCTTGGGAGATCTTCCAATCTTAAGGTATTGTTTTAAGAAGAAATCGTTTAAAGTTGTAAAATCATGCTATGCTCACACTTTAGTTTTTGAAAGCGTTTAAGCAAAACATTAATTAATTGAATTAAAGCCGGTCACATTACATTTAAGTTGATTAAGTTGACAGTAAAGGACAGCTGATTAATAAACTAAACACAGCAAACAGAATTATATTTCTTTAGCGGTCAATTTCACCAAGTTTACTCAAAACTAGTGTTTTTCATTTTTCTGGAAAAAACATCCGGTATATTTTTGCGGGAATTACCGGGATTTTTTGTTTAAATATGGCAACTTTTCTGCTGATATAATCATAAACAAGTTATGTCAATAAATAAATTTAAATCCGATAAGAAAAATAATGTTTAAATCTGATGCCATAAAGCTTCGTTCACAATCAAAGAAACATTTTCAATTGGTGTTCATAATAGAGCAACAATTTTTTTCGCAACCACACACATTTTGCACTAAGAAACCGTTTGCAAATTTTACCCACAACAATATTATGCATTTATTATTATTTGTTGGAACATTTTGTTAAAATTTTAATTCAAAACTTAATAAAATTATTTTAAACGTCAGAAACAATTTCATACAAATTGTTGCTACAGTTGAAGTTGAATCAAATTTAAAAAAAAAAAACTTTAGTTAAATTTTTGTTTATAAAATGCAAGGAAAATATATATGAACTACTTTGGGAAGAAATAAAATAGAAGAAAAAACGAAATTGTTGCTCTGATTGTGAACGAAGCTTAAAATGATGTTCCCACTTGCTATAAAATTAAATGATTTTTTTGCAGAGCAGCTGCATAAAAGATTGGACTAGATTCTGGAAATGCAGTAAATACTATTTCTTTAAGAGAAACAACATTTGAGGGGTATAGTTGAGAAGGCTGCAATCTCCACTTTT
This sequence comes from Pollenia griseotomentosa, assembly GCA_963931875.1. NCBI lineage: Eukaryota > Metazoa > Arthropoda > Insecta > Diptera > Polleniidae > Pollenia > Pollenia griseotomentosa. The sequence goes on along the minus strand of OZ007560.1, from coordinate 50,012,362 downwards.
TTCACAAACATAACTAATAATAACTCTTAGTTGTATTTAATGAATGCTTCCGATTAGTGAATATGACATTACCAGATACACTTTTATCCCATAAAAAAGTATGTTAAAAAATTAAGAATTGATGCAAAAACGGCAATGTCTATTGGAGATTGTCGTTTTTGCAATGATCACAGCTTGATAAGCTCTTTTTATCTCAACTATTTTCGAAAATGCATGCTATTTTCTTTATTTTGTTTCTTTTTTGCAAAACAAAACTAAAAAGAAATGAAAAAATATAACAAATTCTATTTTATATGAAAAAGTTAGTTTTATTATTCATTTTATAACTTTGTCATTAGTCGTGATTATATGCTCAGTTTTTATGAAAATCCACCAAATCAATCAAGAAAAAATTAAGCCTTTTTTAAGTTTGATTTAAGAATTTTATAACTACTGATTTTTTTAAGTACATTGGATTAAAAACAAAACTGTATTATTTATCTCAGATTTGATGACAGCAAACACAGCAATCTCCAATTTTATTATTATAATTGCCAGCAAGCCGCTGTATCGATTTGGTTTAAACTTGCGTCATATCTTTATCATATTCATATTAACTGAATAGCATAACTTACAATAAATAAATATGAATATACTTCGAGCTAGAGGTTTTTACTATTTATTACGAAAACTATAAATGTGGAGATTGCAGTTTTTGCACCTATACCCCTTATTTAAAGAAATTCGATTCTAAGAACACAGAAAAAATTATTAGTAGTTTTTTAACAGTTAAAAAAATTATTCAAAAAGTATTTAATTTTAATTAATGTGATAATTAAATCAATTATTTTTTTGTGGAATAAAAATTAAAAATATTATTTTTATTTTATTATCATTTTAGTTGTTTTGAAAAAAAATTTTGAATTAAAATAATAATTAAATAAATTAAATTTTATTTAAACTTGTGAAATTGTTGTTGGAAACTGTCAAAATCAATCAACAAAATTATCATTTATTTAAAAAAAAAAAATATTCAAAATATAAAATGTTTAAAATTTTTCGTAACACTACGTGACAAAATTTCAACAAAGTCGTGACCAAATGAATCTGACAGCTAATCTTTATGTAAAATGAGCACCTATTTGCATATCAGTCACATCATCTTTTTGAAAAACACAAATAACGGTTATTTTGGAATATCTCAAAAACTGTTCTACTTTTGACAATTCTGACTTCCTATTCGGATTTAGCGGAAAATTTTACACACAGATTAGGTGTCAAATGCATTTGGTCAAAAAATTGTCACGTAGTGTAATCAATATAATCACATTGGCAAAAATAGGTGCAAATTCAACAAATGGGTTGCTTAATTCTATGAATTTGGTGATTAGAGATTTTTAATTTTTTCTGTGAAAATAATTTTCTTTAAAAAAGGAAATAAAAGTGTTTGAACGAAGTGCTGAGAAAACTAAAAGTGACTTGAGATTATATAATGTTCTTTTGACTATAAAGGCAAACATCCGTAGAAATGAAACGGGTTTGCTCATTCATAGGACTCTTTTTGATTAAAATTAGAAATAGGCTGTCAAACAAATCTCTAAATGCTTTTTCTGTACTAAAATCCTATTTCATATTAAGTTGAGAACAATATTTTGTTTAAATAATTTAATTATTTTGGTTTTATGCTATTGCATATAAATAACTGACATTTTTTATTGACGTTTAATGCCTTAATAAACTTATTTAAGAGATCTCATGAATTGCTATTTGTTTTTTGTTTAACTAAATTAACGTGCTGTTTTCACTCCGCAAGTGATTAAACGTGTAGTAAAAAACTGAGTGCTTTTCATATAAATTTTACTACACGTTCAATCACTTGTGTTATGAAAACAGCACATAAATTATATTTTGCTTTTATTTACCGGGAAATCCCGGGCAATTTAATAATTAATCCCGCTTTCCCGGGAAATGAAGAAGTACAGGAAAAGAAAAACTCTAGTTAAAACTTAATATAACTTTAACTTCCAGTTAACAATATATTTTTAACAGTTTTTCAGCCAAGGAAGTTATAACTGAAATTGGCCGTGAAGCATTAAAAATGGAAAGAAACACTTTAATAAAGTTATCAGCAGATTATTATAAAATTAATCAATATAACAAACTTAATAAGTCTAAGATTATAAATTATTTATGCAAAATTTATTTGTCAATTGTACATCTGAAAGGTACATTTATTGTGGCCGATGCTACATCATAGTAAGTGGTGGTTCAGATGATTGTATGATGATGATAATGATTATGTGATTAAATTTTAATCATGTCAATTTGTAGTAATTAAGAAATCATTTAAATTTATTGAAAATCCTTGCGATTATTCTTAATATAAACCAAGATTTGCTCACTTTCATTAGGATGAGTACTGAAACTATTAGCAACTCTATAGACTTAAAAAATAATAAAAATATTTTAAATTTAAAGGTTTACAAGCAAATTTCCTATGAAATGTTTTCTTAAAAATTGTTTGTTAAATTTTATAATCAGTTATAAATACAGGGTGATTACTTCTAGTTTTTTAACAAACAAAGTTAATTCGTTTTAATAAATTTAATATAATTTTCTTTTTCAACATTTTCTCCTTATGAACAAATTTTACCAAAACAGTTTTATAACAGCTCAAAACCTTTACACGTAAAATTCAACAATATTATCTCTTGTTGAATCTAACAATTAATTTAAAATATTTTTAACTGTGAATTTAAAATAAATAGACAATAATTTTAATTTCAAAAATACCTCATTTCTTTGAAAGCGTAGCATTTTATCTAACAATTAGCTAACGAGATGCATCTCAATTAGTAGTTATTTCAGATACTTAATCTAAATGGTTTGAATAAGACTTTCTACATTAAAAAACAAAGCACTTGAGAATTCTTAAAAACAAACATCCATGACAGTAAACGGCAAACACTGTTACTATATATGTACATATGAGGAATTCCGTAACAAACCAAGTTAATTCTACATGAAAAATGTTTTGGATGATTGAAAATATTTAATAAGTCGAAGAAGATTTGAAGGGCTTGTTGTAGTAACAGCATATGCCACACAAAACGTATTTTAGGAAAATCGACTTTAAATTAAAAAAAAAAAATATTAAAAATAAGTTTTTCAATAACAATGTTGGCCAAAAGCAACATAACGAAAATAAGAATTTTTTAAAAAAAATTATTGTATATTAATAATATATATTAATAATAATATCTTAAGTCGAAATAAGATAGCAAAAAAGTTTTTAAATAAAACTCGGTAAAAAAATCATTTTTATCAAATAACAAAATACACAAAAATAAAAGAAAAATTTCGTTTATAATACAAAATTTTAAAAACATCCCAGCAAAAACTTTACTTACCTGGTAAGTTAGCAAGTAATATTGGAGAAAAATAAACACTACTTATTTTGCGGCTGAATAACTTCTTATTTTTGTTCGAGGTGTCCACAGAATTCAGTACTTACAACACACTTACTAAAAGCAAAAAAATATCTAGTTATTATTTAACTACGAATAAGTTGAATTGTAAGTACTTAAAATATACTTACTAAGAGCCAAAAAACCACTACCTAATAGACCTAATAAGTAGTTATTGAGTACGTTTCCAGAGGGTAAATATTCAGTACTGAAAACAACACAACTAATAAGTAGCTGATTGAGCTGATTATTAAAAATAATAGAAGCAATAAGTAGTTGCTGAGGTCATTACTAGTAAGTACTTATTGAAGTTATCAGAATAATGACAATTGTAATGACAACATCTTACCAGGTAACGTATGAAAGAACTACCACCTATTACTAAAAATCAAAAAATTTTTCCTGGGATATACAAAAAAGATTTTTAAATGAAAATTCGTATGATTAACAACATTTTTTTTTTAACTTTTTATCGCACTTGTTCCTCTAAAGAGAGTCCACTCAAAATTTTTCAATTTTCACTTTTTGCAAGAAATCGATAACCAGTTGTTCATATCTGCGCACTGTAAAAATCTTAGATCAATTTCTCAAGTATTTTGCCAAAAAAAAAAAAAAATACAATTGTTTCCCCTTTTGTGGCATGAGACTACATATTGTGTAGTAAGGAAAACAGTTTTCTGTCTCTACTTAACCCTTTGACGACAGTTTTTAAAATTTTATTGTGGATTCTGTTTCGGAATGGCAACATTTCAAGGCTTGAGTGCTGTCAAAATTTTAAAATTGTTACTACTTCTGCGAGAAAAATCATGGGACATATTTGTCTCATTCGTCGTCAAAGATAAAAATTTGACCATGATTTTGGTTTTATTTACATTGCGTAACACACAAAAACGAGTCAACTGTCCAACGGTTTGCATACGTCGATTTGTGCGTTAATTTGTGTTTTTAGTTGCGCTTTGAAAATATATAATTTAATTATTAGTAAGAGTTGATTGATCCAAAAAAACCCAATAAAAATTACGAGCAGGTTTTAAACCCAGATCAAGGCCCATCTATTAGGTCTGCTTACTTGTACAAAAACAAAAAACGATTCTTTTTAGTTGTCAAAAATTTACTACCACATATACAAAGCAAAAGGAAAAAACGTGTATGTGTGGCATAACACAAACGTATACATGCACATGTAAGCAAAATGTAAACAACTTTTGACAACTAAAAAGAAAATAAACAATGATCATCAGGCTTCTTGCGCAGACCTTTTCAATGGGCCTTGACCCAGATGTTAGCGATAGTGTTTATAAGTGTTCAATAAAGTTTGTGAGTTCGTCGCACTAACAGAGCTTAATTCACCAAACGGAACTTTATTGTTAGCAGAAAGGTATTATATGTTCTATAAGTCAAGAAGAGTTGAATCTATGATTATAGTAATGAGTATCCAAAGATTTTCAGAAATAAGATAGTACTGGTCTACGATGGAAATATTTTTAGTACCGTTTATTTTCAAGGTTATGACTCGAGACCGTTTTGAAAAAATTCCACAAGAATCCGCTAAACGATCAAAATTGAGGCCGGTATTAAATTAAAATGGACATTACCAAACAAGAATGAAAGGAAAGTCAGTAAGCGATGTCTTGTTTGCACAAAAAACGGAATCGAAAGTCAAACAAACACAATTTGTTACGCATGCGAAATCCAATATGCTTTACTGGGAACAAAAATTATTTTAAAATTTACTATAACTAAATTCGATTTTGATTTAGTTAATATGAAATATTCAGCACAACAAACAAAATCTTTTTAATTAAAAATTCTGTATTACTAAAAAATTACTTTGATAATAAGGGGTTATCCATTTTGCGGTTTCAAAAGTAAACGTAAATAAAACACATATAAAATATTTTTTTCATGATATTTCTTTTTTATTATAAAGTTTGAACGTTGACATTATGTGTGAAACACTATATCATTTAAATGACTACCACGCGAAGTGTTGCAAGCATACTACAAAAATGGTGATTCTGGCACAGCCACATATCGTGCTTTAAGAGGAGATTATGGTTTATATAATCGTCAAACTACGCAAAGGCCAGTGCATCATCGTTCCGCTGAAAATATCGCTGCTGTAAGTGAAAGTGTTGCCGAAGACCAGAATGTGTCTCGTTCTCAGGAATTAGGACTGTATGGTCGTATGATAACCGACTTTTTTTTGCCTGCTATTGAAGAATACGACTTGGAGAAAAAGTGGTTTCAACAAGACGGTGCCACATGCCACACAACTTGAGTGAATATTAGACTTTTTTTGTGGGGCTACGCGAAAGACCGTGTTTATGCAGATAAACCTTTAACTATTGAGGACTTAAGAACAAACATTCGCCAAGTTATGGCTGAGATACCGCCCAATATGTGTCAAAAAGTGTTCCAAAATTACCTCAAAAGAATCAATGCTTGCAACACTTCGCGTGGTGATCATTTAAATGATATAGTGTTTCACACATAATATCAACGTTCAAACTTTATAATAAAAAAGAAATATCATGAAAAAAAATATATTACATGTGTTTTATTTACGTTTACTTTTGAAAACGCAAAATGGATAACCCGTTATATATGGGATCTTATAATTAAAAATAAATTTTTCGTTTTTTTATGTTTTTACTGAATTGTTTACAATTTATTTGTTTTTTAATGGTAACAAATTAAAAAAAATTTAAAAAAAAAAAGAAATAAAAATTCGCCTTTATTCTTACCTTTGATGACGAGTGGGACACATATGTCCCCTCATACTTTCAGATCTATCGAGAAAACTCATCTCAAGCAAAGTGGAAAAATCACTAAATCTAGCTGGTTTTTTGCCGTCTTACGGTTAGCCTGCCAAGAGGCTGTAGATCGGACAAAGTGATCTATCTATTCGGCACAAATATCTCTTATATGAATCTTAACCTCATGTTATGTTATGTTAAACTTTGTTTTGGGGAGCCCATAGTTTCCCTATAGGGTACAATCTCGAAAATACGTACAAATGGTAAAGAGTATCTTACTTGTTTTTTCAGACTTTTCTCTTTTATCTTAAAATTGTTACTTTAATATGTGCAAGCTAATTTTTTTATATAAGATTTTCTCAACAAAATTTGATGTTTCGTTGTTATTCTTTCCAACTTCTTCAGGGGCTGATTCTTTTTTATTATAAAAATCTCTTTTGTCATATTACATTATTTATAAAATATATATATTTTTTTATGGAGCTCCTCATATAGAATTAACTTAATTCTATTACCACTACTAAATACTACTTATGGTACTATCATATCCATAAGCCTTTCATAGAACAACAACATCGCCATCGCCATCACCGTCATCGTTGTCGTCTTTATATTCCTCTACGTCGTCATTGTATTTAAAGAGTTAAGATTTTATCATCTTAATCATGCAAGGTGAACACATTAATTTACACAACAGAGGTGTGTTAATGGTGTTTTGAAAGTAAAGAATCAAAAACAATATTTTCCTAAGAAAATGTTGAAAAACACTACTACATAGATACTAGACCTTGTCAAGAGGCTAAGGATGAAAGAGACGTAACTAAATAAGTAAGAAAGTGGCTGGCAATAATGATGATGGTATTATGAAGTATTAAATTTAAACATATAAAACTTAGAGCATGTTTTAAATAGAATTGACCGGTATATCGTCTTTACTATACTCGCAGTTTCATGATTGGAAGCTGTCATCGAACATCATTGACTTTTTAAATACCATATCAACAAGTTTTGTGATCATCAGATGATGATATTAAAGCATTCTGATAGTTTTATAAGAATTAATAATACATTATTCTTTTCACTTTATTTATTGTTTCGATTTAGTGCACATGGTTATTAAAAATGTGTGTAATTTTGTATAGATATTTTTGAGATTTGGTTTTAAAAAGGCAGTGTGGTAGCGGGTTTTGAATTGTTATGAAGTTTTATTTTATTTTAGGAAACAAAAAAAAAAATTATTTAGTTTATGATATTAACGTATTATTGATCAATCTAAATTATTAATTTACCATGCCATTTTTTCTTTTTCCATCACTGCCGCATTCTTTCGAAAATTAGTTTAAAATTTAAGAGGCGTAGGAAATGACTCGCCAATTTACAGAAAAAGTGTGTCTGTAAATTTTGTGTGGGAAAGTTCCCGCATTGAACTGTCAAACAAACTCACGAATTAAAACGGGGTAAGAAAAAATTTTAACACTCAAAAAAATATTAAAAATTCAAAATGCGAAGAATAGTAACTCGAAAGAGATAGATATTTAGTTCGTGGCAGATTTTTTCATTGTTTAATTATTTTGCTTTTGAATTTGTTATAAAATATACGACTGTTTTAAAGCTATTTTGTAAACAACAAACATTAAAGTCGCACTTTACATTATTTGATATAGCCGACGCGTCGGTTGTATTTTCGCCGCCGTCGTTAAAAATTTTTCAATTTTCATAAACTTTGGTCGCTGTTATTGATATGTGAAACTGGCGTTTTCAACGTCTTCAATGCACATCGGCTTCGAGTGAAACATTATGAAGTTAATTACGTAACGACGTAATCTCTTTTGATAGCTTTCGACATGAGAAATGATGGAATATTTGGTTGCACATATTTTCGATGCGAGAAGTTCTCACCAAAGTTATAGAACATGGGCGCAGGTATAGTATGTACCTATAGGTACAAAATATCTCAGTAACTGACTAAATATTGATCTAGATATCTTACGAAAGTCAATAAGTCTTGAATTATGTATTAAGGAATCTGGGTCATTTGACAAGATGGGCAGGGAGTCCTTCAGAAAAACTAAGAACTTAGATTCCGGATTTTTAATTACATTGATATAATTAAAAAAATTAAAACCTCATAAAGTATATATTTGAAGCCGTTATGGCTTATATGTGCAAGCTTTATCAAAACCATGCAAAAAGCACATATGTATTTTCACGATGAATATTATTTTTATTGCCTAAGACTTTAAACAAACCAAAATAGAAATCATAGATGTTCAAGATTTTAATTATTTCTGAATACTATTGCTCACAATAATCTTTAAAAAAAAAGTAAGAAAGTATAGTCGGTATAGCCCGACTCATGGATAATTATGGCCCCACCAGAACAAAATTATGTAATGAGGTTAAGAATTACGTAAAAGTTCTTTGTGACTAAGATATCTTTATCTTTGTCTTGAAGTTATTTTAAGAGAGTGAGAACTGTAAAACAAAAGCCGTTTCATTACACAATGTCTTTGCGCTTGCGATGTGAAACAAAATGAGTTTGCTAGTAGCATGAATAAAACTACAGTTTGTTCAGTAATCTCAATTTTATTTAAGCACGACTTCAGTTGCTAAACTTCTCAGTTAGTTTATAAATAAAGTTGTTTATGCAGCTCTTTATTCCAGATCGTAGCTTATTTTCAGTACTATTGGTGATTTCAAACTTTTTAATAATAGTTTGCATAGTAGATCGACTTAATCTCACTACCTTAAGGCCTAATGACACTACATTTTTAATCCATTGTTCAATTCTTGCTGAACAGTGCAAATATAATGTAATAGAAAAATTTACTAAGTGCAAAGAGTTTAGCTGTATTAAGATAAATAGCAACCTGTCAAAAATTTAAAAAAAAAGTTATCGATAAAAAATGAAGTTATGTCAAAAAAAATGTAAAATTGTTCAACTTAAAATTGACATTTCAAGCTTGAAAGAAAAAGTGTTGCTGAATCAGCTGTTTAGGGGCAAATTCAGCGATTTACCGTTTTTTGTTTGTTTCGTTTTTATGTTTCTCATAAACAAAAAGTTGACAACATTTAATAAAATAAACAAAATTATAACAAAAGAAAAACTAAAAAAAAAAAATTTGTTTACATTTCTTATAGTTTGCTCTTTGCAACATTTACTGTTCTTTTCTATCAATTTTATACCAATCCAATGAATAAAAAATGAAGTGTCATAGGGGCTTGAGCAATTTCTTAATAAGATTTATTTCTTTTCGAAGATGGGCCACAAAATTTCGAACTGATTGGGGTATTTCTTTTTGTTTTTTTCTTGCTTTCCGCCCTTAAATGTTTGAAATGTTGTAAACTAAAAGAAATCAAGAAATCTGATGGGGTTTCCTTTTGTTTTTCTATTTTACTTTATTGTTCATTTTAAGAGTTGGCAACGATTTTTTGCAGCTGATTACTGTGTTTATCGCCAAGAGTTTGTAAAATATTAAAATTTTTAAACTTTTTTTCTTCGGATGCTATTAACTATTAATTTTTTTAAATAATGATATCAACATTTTTTCTGATATCATAACTTATTCTGAGTGCCCCGGTAGGCTAGCTGGTAGGGAGCTAGTCTATCAGCGCCGGGGTTGCGGGTTCGATTTCCGCCAGAGACTCTTGTTTCATTCCTGCAGTCAATCGCGTAGAGCTTCGCGGGATTAGCGTACGGAATTAAAAAATGAAAAAAAAACTCAAAATAGCAATGTGCATGTAAAGTTTTCTCGTTTACTGTAAATACGAATTGCTTTAAAAAAAATACACGTAGCTTTAATTTTACCAGAAAGTCATCGTTTTGTTGGGGCGGCTTAAAAGATTTCTGAAAAAATATTTAGATTAACATAATTTTAAGAAAAAGAATGACAAAATCGAAATACCAGCTGCTCTGATATTAAATTAAAACATTTTCTTACTGCAATAACCCAAAAACTAGTTTAGCTTTTTTTTAAGTTGGCGTTCCTTGCACCATTTAAATATCCCATAACACTTGATCTGAAAACAATATTTGCTACCATTTTTTTTATTTATATTTTATTCAAATCAACATTTAGATAATAAAGGGTGTTTCAGCCATAATGCACGATGTTAATTGTGAGTCACATCTTACCGTCAAGGTTTTTGTCCGACTTAGGGCCTGTTTTTAGAAAACGTAAACGAGTGAGTGAGTGAGAAATTATATTGAAAACAAAAACAAATTTTCGTTTTTTATTGTTGTTTTCAATATAGCTTCTCACTTACTCACTTGTTTACGTTTTCTAAAAACAGGCAGTTAATTTGAAATTTCTTTGTTTCACTGTTTGACAAATCCAACGAGGTACACAAATTTAATGGTTGGTTGGACAGACAGAAGTGAATGGTGACTTTTCAACGAAAATCTTCTTCAGCGACGAGGCACAATTTCACCTCAGTAAATTCGTTAACAAGCAGACTTGCCGCATTTGGGCAAATGAAAATCCATTAAAAAGCCGATGCAGCCACAAAGAGTGACTGTTTGATGCGGTCTATGGCCTGGCGGCGTCATCGGGCCGTACTTCTCCAAAAATAAATTCGGCCAAGCAGTTTCAGTGATTATTAAGGACTTCTTGTGGCAACATATTGAGGATATGAACTTGTATGATACACAGCCAACGAAACAATGCCACTTTTTGTTAATTTTCCGCCACCATCATGTGATTTAACATCGTTGGACTTCTTTCTTTGAGGATATTTAAAGGAAAAAGTGTACGTCAATAAGCCAAGAACAATTCAAGAACTTAAGGATGAGACAATTCGGCACATTAACGACATTGAACCTCAATTATGTCTTAGAGTCCTTGAAAATATGGACCATTGGATAAAAGGTATGCCATCGAAGCCGTGGCAAGCATTTGGCCGATATTTTGTTCCACACATAGTTGCCATAGATCTTTCTATCATAAAAAAAAATATTAGGAAAATTATCTGCAAACTTTTTGTTTGCTTTGCAATAAACATCGTGCGTTTTGGTTGGGCCACCCTTTATTCGAAAATTTATAAACGCTCCTGTCTAATAGAGAAAATGATCTTAAGCTACTTTACGACTACCAGTTGCAGAAACCATAAGTAGCTCAATTAATTTTCAGCTTTAAGTGGTAAAAAATAAATTCAAATCATCACCGTAATACATACACGTTTTCACATGGTTGTTTTGTGGCAATCTTTACTCATCTATCTGCAATTGGAAGACCATGAAGACAACATCTAGAAGCTGAACTTGAACAAAAAAAAAATGGCATCATTAGCATAAAACACTTACAATTTGCTAAAGCCTTCCAGCTGAAATACAGCACCGAAAGTAGTATTTAATGAATCGTTCTAAAGGCACCATCATCAAAATGATAATTTACGAGAAAAAGAAACGAACAAGTTTGTATTTAAATAATTTTTAATTTTTATTTTTGTAGTATAAAGAAAAAATCACGAAGAAAAAAAGGTGTGAACACTGTAATTTGCTTTAAAAATTTTCTATAAAAAAAAAACTTAAAACAAATTTGTTATTGGGGTTTTTTTCAGTACTCAGATGATAGATGATGCGATCATATATTTTTATTGATCAGGTGGCATTGACTTAGCCCCTTGTTTTATTTCCTAATATTTTAATGTTAATATGTATATTACGCCCGTTTTTTTTGTAATATTTATTATATTAAAATCAAAAATTTATTTCAAATAATTAAGTCATATTTTAGAAAATTATGTTATGCCAACACGATTTTGCACTTTGCCATAATTTCAAAATAAAATCGCTTTAAAATAAACTTGAAACAGCAAAAGCCATTAAAAAAAAAGCAGCAATGATGTTTTCCAAGATAAAAACATTTCAACTAGTTTTTCACACAGCTCGCAAACTAAACTGTTGACTACCTGTCAAACTAACTTTGGATTTTTTTTGTGATTTCGGTTTTGGTGGCTGTTGGTTGATTCGAGTGGAAAAAGTAGCAAAAAATTGTTTAAAACAAAGAAAACTAAACCGGAGCTAGGAAAATTTAAATCTCATTGTTATGCTGCACAGAGCGGCACTATTTTAACACTTTAAGAAAAAGTCAATCAAAACGGTTTATGGCTTGAAGTCAAACGCGTTCGTTGTCTACTGGAATAAGGAGTTGATACGAGTTGTGTTTGAGTAGGTTGATGGACAATTAGTTGAACTGTATTAAAGTTTTTTTTTCAATTTATTTAAAGTCTTTAACAATTTAATTACATTAATAAATCAGAATCTCAACGCTAATTTATTGAAATCATGAAAAACGAACAATTTATGCAGGTGATTTTTTATGATCTATTTGACGCGCTATCGTGGGGAATTGTGCTCCATATGACTGCATTAGACTTCTAAGATTGACTAGAGCAACATATTAAAAAAATGGTAGTAAAATTTTGAGCTCTAAAGTTGATACGATATTCAAGATTTCTTTTAAACTAATTTATCCGATCTTCTTTAGTAATACCGCTTAAAATAAAGATTTGTTTTTACACTACATTAAGTCGCTTTTATTTTACCATACAAATCGAAAAAAATCAGTGCCTTTGTACAATTTATAATTTATAAATAATATAATGCTATTAATTTTGGTGACAATGTGATAGTCGAAAATTTGTGCAAAGGTTCTGATAGTAGTTTGGGGCCAAAGAATTCAATGGCGTTCAACGTTTTCTGAAATTGGATCAAGTTTTTGAGACAATAGCATTTTCATTTTTTTTATTGTTTTGGGTACCTTAATATTCATTAAGGGTCGCTCTTATATGTTAATTATGTGAAGACAATTAATGCAGTATGAAATTAATGAAGTTTCCAAGCGTGCCTACGTAAACAAATCTCGAGGTATCGAGTGGAACCCAACCAGGCCCAATGAACGGCTTGAGTCATCAGACTACGCTGGTGATTAATGTGAACTCTCGCACAGTCTATGTGACATAAGGATTAGTTAAAGTACCTGGCGTTTGAATCAAGTAAGGTTGGACATAAAATTAATTTATCGAAAACAAAGGAAATCCGCATGAACTTAACCAGAAACATGTCCAACGTGTTGAAGAATTCCAATATTTGTTGCAACTGAGGATGGTGGTAGAGTTACGAATGTCGAAAGTGGAATAAAAAAGGCAATTGGAGCATTCACACTACTGAATCAGGTTTGGAACTGTACTAACTACAGCGTAAAGACGAAAATTCAAATATTTAAATTATTCGTCTTAGCTGTATTACTTTATGGATGCGAAACTTGGGTTGTTACGGAGGATATTGAAAATAAATTAAAAGTTTTTGTTAACAGATGTCTTCGAAGAATACTTATGGTGTTTCCTTTTCTGACAATAGTTTTCCATGTATGCTACCATTCGCGCGGGTTTTTGTTTTATTCTAAAAAAAATATGCAAAAGTGTGAGAAGTTGTCGTTTTCCTTTCTAAATATGTTGCAAAAATAAATGGCAAATTTGTTCCATTTCTTCTAATTGAGTCTGAGATAATACCCTTTTTGCATCTGAGTTAAGTACATTTTTATGCAAACAAGTATTTTTCTTATTAACTTTTTTCTTGTTTTTGCGTACAATGTGTGTTGTATCGTGATTAATGGTTATGGTTACATTTTGTTTTTCGTTTGTTTTACTTTTATTTAATAATTATTTTTTTATGCGCATAATTTTTAACAACAGCTGACTAAAATTTTTGAAAATCAGTGTTTCTAACGCTTATTTGAATTCAAAGAAAATTTAATGTTGAAAATCGCTACAACCGTGGTGAATGTCGCTTATCAGTACATACTTTGCATTCAATATTTAACACTCTAAATACCCATTAGTGTTTCGCCTAAAACGTAGATATTATTTTGTTCCATTGTAATTTAGAAAAATGTATCACTTTGTAAGGGTGCTTGTCACCTGATAAATATATTACACAATTATAATGCATTATTATTTTTTAGAAAGGAAAACACCATTAGAATCTTTCGGCCTCGTACAATACCCAACGAACAACTTTGAGCAGAACTAAATGACATCAATATTAAAATCCGGAAAAGAAAATTTGCATGGATCGGTCATACACTTCGAAAGCCCCTGAGGAAAAGAGGTCGTCCAAGAAGCACATGGCAAAGATCCACATTGCAAGAAGTTACCGAAATGGCAGTCAGCCTAGGACGTACATTTAACAACATTGGTGATCTCAAGGACCTGGCAGCGAATAGAAAAAGATGGAGACAACTAATAGACTGTCAATGCCCGGTATAGAGGCAGCTCCTATTTAATTAGAAGGCGTGCAAGGCATTATTATTATATATTAACTTTACACAGGGAATCATGCTCAATTATTAAAATCAATAACCAAATATTACCTAATTATTTGCATGTAAAATATCTCAGCATGCATTTCGATAGACGTTTAACGCAAAAATGCAAAATTACCACAAATTAAACCAAAAGCAACTAAATTAATTGGCATATTGAAAAAAATTTTGCTCTTAGTCTAGATTGTAAACTTCGACTTTGCAGGTCTAACTTAAAGCTAAGCACTTGCATCGATATTCAGTAATGAGGCACTGCCTTCGTCTCAAATATTGAAGAAAATCAAAGGCGCCAAAATAAACTGCTTCGTATAATCACAGCCGCCTCTTGGTATGTTAAAAACTGCAATATTCACAAACATTTTAATGTGCCGTTTGTTAAAACTATGATCACGATATATTAAGTAAAATATTTAAAAGGCTGGAGTTTCACCCAAATCTACTAGCTCGAAATATTTTAAATGCATATTTAAATATTTAAAGAAGAAAAGCTACTGCAGGACTCATCCTATTAGAAGAGCGCTATGCACTTACATACATATGTGAACAGAATCCTAGATTGGAAAGATTTTCGTCTGGCACTGGCTGGGCATAAAACGCATACAAGAATAGAAAGTAAACCCACTGCATGCGTTTTTCCAAAACTGTATAGGGTTCCTCTTTAACCAATCAAATTTTTTTGTGATAGTGTGTTTGTAAGAACATTCTTTTTTCTTTTTTAAAAACTTATACTGGTGTAGGGTATTACAAAAGTTTTGGTTTATCTCCCCTTAAACTTAATATTCATTTTACATAGTTGCTTGCAAATAATTTTAAAATTACCACTTAAGCTAAAAACCTTTTGCGGATCTGGTTTTATTTAACACATCTTCTATTTAATGGCGTTACTAAAATTGCAACCAATCTTGGCGACGAGTTGCATTAATTAACACTTTGCTTTGGTGGTAATTTTATGAATATGTTAACCTTGATTTTTGCAACTTGCGGATAAATCACTAATTTTATCTGACTCTTTTCTTACACTGAAGCAAAAAGCAGAGCTTATGCAATTTTACAAACGTTTTCAAAATAATCTTGCTGCTGGAAAAGGTGCATAATACAACATTTTGATTTCCGTATTGGCTTATTTCCAATTTTAAATAAATTAATGTGTTTGTTGCCTGTAACCAGTGTTCGAAAATAAACAGTATATTATTTAGCGTTCGGCTCACACACCCAGGAACGATATCTATTTTTTTAATGACTGGGTAGACGAACACAACCCGTTATACCGTTCGTAACTATTTTCAAGAAAGAGCCGAACATTATAAAGTGTTCTGTTCTTCGTTAATAAGCAGAACAATTGTAGTGATACTGTAGACAAACATTATATTTAATTGTTCTTTAATGTTTCTTTTTTTACATTGATAAAGAAATGAACAAACAAAAAATTTTAGCAACGACCGCACGCGAACAGCTTGTTTGTGTGTTGTGCATATGCTTCGTTTGTGTAAAATTATTTTTCAGGCTTTTTGTTTTTTTTCGTATGTGTATTTTATTTTTATAAGAAATGTTTGGTTATTTTTTACCAGCCAAAAGGGACGAACATTAATGAGCAGAACCGAATACAATGAAGCTTGTGGTTTAAAAAAAAAAACCGAACGAAATTAAATGTTCTCATCTTTTGCTGAGTTGGATACAAACAGTATTATTTTTGTGTTCGAGAGATAACAATTAGGGAAACGTTATTTTTTTAATGATTTTCTACACAAATAGGAAGACTTTCAAAACTTCTATTGCTTTATGTTAGAACAAAGTATAATGTTTCATAACGCCGCACAGTGGGAAATTTTACGAGAAGGCGATCAAAATTCCATAACTTTTGACTGGATCGGTATTTTTTTATGCGATTTTTTTTTTTGCTCGATAGGTGCGATGTTAGGCTTTAATTTATGTTAGGCTTTTATATTTAAAAATTCGACGGATAGGAGCAAAAGTTATGGGGAGTTCAAAATGCATTTTCATTTTTTTGTTGAGTTTCGGTGTAAAAGTTGAATATTTCAAATATGATTTTTTTATAATTTATCATTATTTCTCTTGTATTTTACAACTGATACTTATTTTTTATTGTCGAACTTAGATCCTGTCAGAAAGTGCCAATATTTGGCCCCTGTAAATTTTTTAGTCCCAATATTCACAGGGGCCAAAGGTTGGCTTTTTTGGGACGAGACGAGTTGTTATAAGGATAAAACTGAAAAGGAATATTTTGAAAAATACCCAAAAAGCATTCTTGGCTATCGATAACATTTTAGGTAATTCAACTTTTATTTTTGGTTTGAGATGTAAGTATGTGCATTTTATTTTTATATATTAATACAAATATATACTTAAATCAAAAACAAATTATAATCTATAAACAATTTTAAATTAAACAATATTAGTAAAAATTTCTTTTCAATAGCTTTGGGTTCATTTTCCAGAAGTTGTTTAGCTTCTTTATCTAATTCGATTGAGGTTGATTTCCATTTTTGTCGAATACTGGACATATATGGATCTGATGTGCACAACAAAATATTAATAAGATCTTCATTAGTACAACATCTGGACATTTTTCTTGTGTTATGCTCGCGGAAGAATCTGTAGTCTTTGTTCCTTTTTTCTTGCGCTTCTTCAGATAGATCTCCAATTGGTAGCATATTGTGTTGAACTATTTGTTCCCCATGGTATAAAATTTTCTGCTACATGATACAACTTGTAAAATGATCTTTTGTTACCACTTCTTTGAAACATAAAAACCCTTTTTTAAATACAAATTTAATCTTCTATTAGCATTTCCTTGAAACGTAAAAAACCCCTGCCTGTTTTCACACTTTTTAAAAGGATAACATACCGGCAATAAATTAACAGGTAACATGTAGGTAATTTTCACGTAAAATATAACTGCGTGCTAGTTTTTTTTACCATTTACCTGCTCTTCCATTTTTTTAAATTAAGTTGCTGTTATTTACTAATGTTTAACCTTTTAACTTACTCAGAAATCTAACGTGTTAATCTATTTATGTCGCCTATTCGTTTTGCAGCATCCGTTCACCCACAATAAGTTCATAACAATGGCAATACCTTTACCTTCTCCAAATTAATTGATAACCTGACGTGCTAGATAATTTATGTGGCCTGAACTGCTTTATTTGTCGAAAATTCTTTAAAATTCACCTTCTTTAATTTCAGTAATGTTTTCTTGCAGGACTTATTTTTTGAACCGAATATCTTACCTTGGGTCACAGAAATTGCTGTAGTTCGCAAGACCGTATGCAGATGTGTGTACAATGGGGTATAGAAATGTAGGTTAGATTCTGGACTACAAGAGAGTATAGATTTTATTTTGACGCGTTTTGACGGGCAGGACTTATGCTCTATAAAGTAGGAAATTTCCAGGAAATTTTGACATTAAAAAAAGTTCTAGAGGTCGCAGAGTTTAATGCTTCAAACCACGTATAGCTAATAAAATAAACTAAGACACAAAACTTATTCTGTCAAAAAATCTTATAAAACAAAAAAGTTATGAGCATTTCAACTTCAAAAATTGACTCAGAAATTCAAAACTATAACCAAATATTGAGAAAGTCCATTTCGGACCACCCTGTTCTCAATAAAATAGTTGAAATAATTTAATTTAATTTCCAATATTAATGCATTGCATCACTAACATTTCAAAACGTTTAAATAAACAAAGCACATAGTTGCATTGTTTTGGTACTTTGTGCATGCACTTGGTTAGAATACAGTAGTAAAACCGTATACAAACTTTGTATAAGTACGTTTTAGAAGTCAGCCATACTATTGGCGTTTGTGTTTTCCACAAATCTACCGAGCCGAACACTAAGGAACAATATTTAGTGTTTATTTTCGAACACTGTCTGTAACTTTTTCCTACACCAATATACATTTTAAGGTCCGATGTTGATTTTGAATAAAACACAAATTATTTAGGAAATTAATGTCATTTCTTTTTATTATGATAATATTGGTATGGTTCAATTATGTATGAAACAAAATATCGGCCAAATGGTCGCCGCGATTTCGGCGTCACAATTCCATCCGATGGTTCAAATTTTCGATGACGCTGAGGCTTAATTGAGGTTCTATGCCGTTAATGTACCGAATTATCTCATACTTTAGCTCTTGAATTTTTGCTGGCTTATCGACGTACACCTTTTCTTTAAAATAGCCCTAAACAAAAAAGTCCAACGGTGTCAAATCACATGATCTTGACGGCTAATTAACATCGCCACCACGTTTGATGTGTGGCAAGTGGCACCGTCCTGCTGAAACCACATATCGTCCACATCCATATCTTTCAATTCGGGCCATAAAAAGTTCGTTATCATCTCACGATAGCAAACACCATTCACAGTAACTGCCTCACCGGCCTCATTTTGGAAAAAAAAACGGACCAATTATGCCGCGAGCCCATAACCCGCACCAAACACTCACTCTTTGTGAGTGCATTGGTTTCTTCAACAATCACTCTTGGATTATCAGTCGACCAAATGCGGCAACTCTGTAATTGACGAATCCCTTGAGACTCCTCATCACTGAAGATGATTTTCTTCAAAAATTGATTATCCACTGTTGCCGTTTCTTGCCACCATTCTGACCACTGACGACGTTTTTGAATGTTCAAGAGGCTTAAGCTCTTGCACCTTGTAAGCGTGTTAATGCAAGTCTTTATGCATAAAGTTCAACAAGACGAGCGTGTGAGGTGCAATTGTAGGGCACGACAACGAGTTCAGGAGGACGGCTCTTCAGCCACACTATCGCGAACAGCAGCAATATTTTGTGCAGTACGAGCTGTAAGAGCATGCACTGGTGTTTTCACATCTCCTACAGACCCGGTTTGCTCAAATTTTTTTACGATTTTTCCGATTGTACGCACATTTGGACGATTAAATTGACCGAAAAAATCATGAAGTGTACGATATGCATTTTGATTTGAAAGCCCATTTTTTATAATAAGCCTGAATAACTTTAACGCGTTGCTCGATTGTATATCTTTCCATGGTTGACATTGATTTAGTCTGAAATTGAGAAATATCAAATGAAATGCAGAAACAACTTGACGTTTAGGTTTGGTTCACATTCAACATCGGCCCTTAAGATTTAAGACAGGCTTGTGCTAAGGTTTGTAATGCATAAAAATATTTGAATACAGATCAATCATCTCTCCATATAATCAACTGACTGTGTGTCCATGTAGAAATAAGTTAATCAAACATGTCGTAATATAAGCTTCTATTGACTTTAAGATATTGCAAATAATAACATTATCTCCTCCCGTAAAAGAGAAATTCTGTTCATAAACCTTCTAACTGTGTAAGTATTTTATTCAAATTCAGCCCAATTTGTCTTGCAACCGTAATTTTACTACACAGTTGTATGGGAATCGGTCCTCATTCGAGTAAAGCTGGCATATAATTACGACTTCTGACCACTTAACTAACATAACATCTTTAAAAATATCGGTATTGAAATAAAATGCGGCAACAAATTTTTAAATTAGTATATAATGCAAAAATTTCTTGGAGGTAGATGTAGAATTGACCACATGCTCCCATCCCCGAAAATCCCTTTAAAACTAAAAAATAACATAGAGATATAAGTATTTAGATTAAATTTGCCATAAGTAACTTTAAAATAAAAATTAACATAATAACAACATTTTGTGCCGGTAGGTCTATAATTGCCCATGGATCTCCAATACAGACGAGAAGGTGGTGTAGGGTATTATGTGCTTGGGTTTGCCTGACTATACTTTCTTACTTGTTGATTCTATAAATTTCAGAACTTTTACCTTGTTTTCTGGTAAAGCAAATTTTAACCAATAACACCCATATTAGTTTCCTAACTCAAAAGTAACAAACTATCAAATATTTAATCTAAAATACCTTGCGCGTATCCTGTAACATCCTACATATTTGATACCTTTAAAAAAAATTAGGTCACAGATCTTCCCACGAATTTTTTAAAGTGTAAGCTATTGCCATCCCCCCGATTGGTGTGATATTACATACACTTTTTAAAAATTAAGAAGAAATAAAATCAACAGCAACAAAAAAGCGCTCACGCCTAAATAATCAACAATCATAAATAAGTATCACAGGCAACAGCAACAAGATGCAACCGAAAAGGCAGAACAGTGTTAAAATAAAATCAACATTGCATGAAGTTACAAATCAGCGACACATAAAGAAGACACAGTGAGGCGCAAAATAACATACTCCCCCGGTTTTTTGCGAAAAAGTTTCTTTTTTTTCAACTTGCATCAATGGACGAGAATACATTTTAAAATTTCACACCTTTAAGGTAGTGAAATAAGGCTCAACCCACATAGTTATCCTTTCAGACCAAAAACAAGCAAAAAAAACTAAAAAACATAAACAACACAGTGCATTCGACATTGTTTAAATTGTATGATGATACAAGTAGTTACTGTGTGTGAATATGGAATGAATGCCACAACTTAAAAGGAATAACAAAAGATATAACAACATTATTGTTTTTGCCGGGGTTTGTTTTTCTCTCTCTTTCTATGTCTTTTGATTTCTTTTGTTTATGGTTTGCACCATAAAATTATCGCCCATGAAAAATTGTGTTAACACCTCATCCTCACAAACAAACACAACAATTTGTGTACTTCAAACTACATGACGTTGTTTTCCTTTTTTTTTGTCTGGACTTGTCCTTTATGTGTGTTTTCAATGCACTTTTTAAGTACATCAAGATCACTTAGTACTAAAAGTTACGAGTTTTTACAAAAAAAAAAAAAAAAAAAAAAGGAACATCAAAGTACCTTTTTCTGGCCTTACAAGGTGGTGGCGTTGTTTGCTGTAAAATTTTTAAGAATTAAATATATTTGTATGTGCCTTAAGCCTGGTACGCTACAGAAGTTTTGTTTATAATATAACTTTAGTGTTAGTCATAGCCAAGGCTGCCGTTTTCGGTTATTTCTAGCTAAAATTAATAACTTTTTTTTTAAATGTGGAGATGCGAATATTTTTTCCATTTTGGTTACTTTTTTTTTAAATAATAATACTTTGGGGAATAAATATATTAAATTTCGGAATAACTAAGAGAAGTTTAATCGCAATCTGAAATTTTATTCCAATCGGACTAACCGTTTAGAAAATCCAGAATTTTTAAAAAAAAATTTTCTTTAATCTCAAAAACTCACCTTTTCTAACGGCATAAGGCATTGCAGTTTTCGCCCGGTATAAATCTACAGTGTTGATAGTAACCTGTAAAATAGGTGACTTCGGTTAATATATGGGTATTGTTTTTTATTTCAAACAAGCCATGGAATTGATTAAGGCCACGTTTTTGAGATGCGGATTAAGTTTAAACTTAGTTTGATAACCAATATGCATGAGACAGTGTAAATAAAACTGAACTGGCAAAATAAAATAAAGTAATTTGTTTTTATTTTTGTTTTTTCTTTACCCACTTACAACTACATTTATAGTTGACATAAATTAACCAATTGTAGTCGGGACTTGAGGAAAAGTTAAACTCACTTTTTATTGTTGTTGTTTTTGTTTAAGCTTTGATATTGTTGCAAGAAAAACTGGGGTTTATAATTTTTATTCGCTTAACAGTTTTATTGTATTATATCTTTAGTTTTCCTAAAATTTTTGGATGAAGTTTCCTGACGATCTGGCCTAAGCAACCAGTGAAATGCGCATAGGAATAGCTTATCCCTTCAACAATAAATTTCAGTTTATCAATAGTATGAAATGGGAATTTAGCACATTTAGACGAAACCTTGTTAATTAATTTTTTGAATCCCAAGAAAAACTTTGATAGTTTAGAGTAGTTTGAAACTCGGATTTTTTCGACGAAATGTGATTTTTTTTATTATTTTCCGTTAAAATTTTGTACACAAACTTTGTAATGGCGGCAAAAATCCATTTTCAGATTAACTAAACCTAATTTAACTAAGATCTCAAAAACCTAGCCTTAAAGTCCCTAAAACTGCAAGGAATGACAAAAATACGGTAAAAATGGCTAAATTAGCGAAAATTTATGTTTTTACAGTTGACATTTTTCTGATATATCTGATACTTGTGATTTTTGTTTTTATATATTTTTTTATTTTGCTCCAAATATTTCGGTTAGCATCGCTAACCATCTCCAGGGGTCTGAATTAATAAATACATAAATAATTTTTATTAACATTTAACAAAAAACCAAACATTATATTATAAAGACATTTACATGTAAACAATTAAAAAACTTTTGTTCAAAGTGTTTCGATTGTCAGCAACATTCTAAAATTAAAATTACATGTTTCAGTTGCTAAGGAAATCCATAACGCTAATACATTTACTTTATTTCTCTTTTTTATTACAAATAAAATGGTATTGCATATTATAAACATTTTATGAAATATAACGATCTTATTTTTCAGTTTTTAGAAATATTTTGACAGATCAAAATATGTTAATTTGTATACCTATTATAAATAAAAATAATATGAATATGTACGCATATTATTTCATATAATGAATTTCATATTTTATTTAAATTATAAATGTGTATAATATCACATGTAATTTAAAAAAATTGGTTTTATTTATTCAAAAGTTAGTTGGGTCTGGCTAGACTCATGCGTTACGAATGCGAAAATAAAAACATGTGTAAGACCGAGGGTTAAGAGTAGTATAGATAAAGTGTTACTGAAAGTATGAAGTATATAAAATAGGCCTATTTTAGTAAACTTTAAAACAAAATCATTTTAAAATTTGTTCAACTGCAATATCACTCGGAGTCAATGAAAAAATATACAAATGTAATTTTAGTGTTGCTAAAAACTTGAATGTAAGTTTAATGTTCTAAATTTAGATTATTTCCAGTATACAATTTTTTTAAGGATTTAAATTTATTTATCTGTGGCCTTTTGACAAAACATCTTAATCAAATTTAAAAAGTTGAAAAAAATGCCGTTAATTGTACGAATTTTCCCTCAAAAAATATTTTGGTTTACGATTTTAGAATTTTGTATTAATAACGAAATGTTTCTTTAATTTCGGTTTATTTTATTATTTGATAAAAATGATTTTTTCACCGATTTTTTTTTTACAACTTTTTTTGTTATCTTATCTCGATTTAAGATGTTTTGTCAAAATGCCACAGATATAATCTATAATTTTATGCAATGGCTTACAATATAATATTTCCTATAGATCAATTTTGAAAGAGTAATAATAATAATTTTAAATTATAAATTAATAATAAAAAAAAGAATAAGTAATTTTGAAATTTTGCTCGCGTTCTAAAGATTTGTAAAATTAAAAGATTCATAACAGAACAGAACGTACAAACTTGTTCTGCCTTTACTCGTATTTCGGAAAGTTAAACCGATTGGATCAATTGTTAGTATTTAATAACTTAAATTTATGGGAATTTTATTGAACTGGTCCCACATAATGAAAATGCTGGGGAGGAAATGAATTAATTTCATCCGTTTTCCATACCAGACAAAGCAGTCAAGTTTTATTTGCGTGACATCTGCGATTCAAGCTAAATAACTAAATATAAGGCATAGAGCTTTTTCGGTGTAGGGCATGTAATACATCTTTAATTATTCTCCAACCAACATTATAATAGTGGTATTCACACCGAACTTGTTAATTTGTTACTTGGTAATTTGTTAATATGTTAAAGTTACCAACTGTGAACGACCCCCTTTTGTTAATCTGGTAACTTTCGTAGTAAAACAGCTGATTTATTGTTCTGACACAATTTATTATTCGAAAATTGCCAAAACACAAATATTTTTTTAGAAATGTATCACAAATGACTTTTTTATTATATTTATTTAGAAACTGCAACAGCTGATTGCGAGTTACCAACTAACAACTATTTTATCAGGGGTGCCATGTCGTTAATTTGTTAAATGTTAATCCGGTAGCGCGTTAAATATACAAAAACAAAATGCGTGTAAAAAAGTAACGATTAACGACTAACAAACTAACAAGCTCGGTGTGAATAACACTAATAACATTTTTTCTGTTTTTAAATTGTTATTATTGTATAATGTGTAAATTGTATCTACTAAATAAAAAAACAGAGCAACTTGTAATTAAGCCCATATTCTTGGCCTCTTGACATTACAAGTAAAACTCATATAGACAAACTTTAATACCGTGAAACAGGATTATAACGAATATAATAAAATATATCAGAACGACGCTTGTTTCTGGTTCAATTAACTAAAGTTTTAATTTTCAGACAAATACAACGTTATTAACGAAATTGCTTTAGCGAACTTGTTGATATCGGATATATTTTCGTGTCCACTCACACAAAAAAATTTATTGTAAAATCGGCGAAAACAAGATTGATTTTAGATTCAGCTACCGCGATAAGACGGATAATAATGAAGTGATTTTATGATCCCATGCAGATTCATTGTAGAGAAGTTCGACTGAAATATGTTATTAACTTTCGTTAGAAAAAAAAAAAATATCTTTAAAAATTAAGAGGAAATGGGTTATCCCATTAGTGCATAAGGTCCCTTTTGAGGGACGCTCTTTTTTCCACAGCAACACGAAGAATTAAGAATTACACTTTCATTTAGCATCTCATTCTCTTGTGAGTCTTCGTCATAACAAAAAGTGTTTTTATTAAACTTTGTTCTACTGAGTGCGTAATATTGTGCAAAAAATGTATAACTGGAATAATAAAATTCGCACCACACGTGAAGGGTATGTAAAGGTAGAAGTACATAACACGAGTTAATTCGTCGACATGTGTCGTGCGTTTAAAAACTTTAGCGCATGAAAAATTGCAAGTTACACAATGCGCGTTACAAAAGCCGTTCCTCTCAGCTCTTTTTTCTTTGTTTACTTATTTGTGCATTGAAAACGGATTCGAAAGTAGGTATATCAAGATTTTATTATTTTATTGAATTTATTCTTTTTATATAAACATTGTATGTTTTTTAAGCTCTTCAATAAGTTTTTCTTTCATGATTTACAAATTTGTTAAATTATTATTTCTATTTTCAGCTGATTACTTGTCAAAAATACACAACGCGTTAAAAAGATCAAAGTTAACCAACTTTCTGGCCCAAACGCGTTAAAATATTTTGCATGTAGCTTGTTCTATGAAAATACACTAGCTTAACTTTTTTTGACAGAAGTCTACAGAGCGCGCGCGCACTAACGCGTGTTATGTACTTCTACCTTATGAATAAAAAAAAAAATGATGAGTTTGTTGCTTTATTTATATTTTTTTAATGTGTGTTTATTAAAATGTGATTAAGTAACTGAATTGTTAAAGTTTTAAAATATAAATGATTTTTAAAATATTAGGAATTGGTGTTTTGCTCTATGGTAATATTCATTGCTATTATTATATAGACTTACAGTTGCTGAAATATTAGAGCAGTTAGAATATATAGACGACAACTTGCAAAATACGAACATATTTACAACCTCCTTTGAATCATATTATTTACATAAATTTTTACATAAATATACTTATCTGGTACAATAAGAGATAGTCGAACCGAAAAATGTCCACATCGTCCGGTTTCGAAATGAAAAAAGATCAAAGAAGATCTACGGATTATCGTTTTTCTGATAATGGCAATATACTCGTCGTACGATGGAAAGACAATAACGTAGTCACCTTAGGAACAAGTTTTGACAACAAAGTTTATAAAACGTCAGCTTTTTTTAAAAGGAATTGTTCTGAATTCCATGTCCCATACACAGGTAAACATATTTATACATCTTTTGTTAGATCAAAGTTGGAATATGCTTCAGTTATCTGGAGTCCATATATTTCCATTCACATTTCTCGTGTTGAGAGAGAACAACGTGTGTTTATTAAATATGCCTTACGCTCACATAGTCAATTCCAGTTTGCTCCGTATGAATCTTAATGTTTCCTTATTGGGTTGAGAACGTTAGAACCCCGTAGAAAATTACAGTCTATCCTAATCATTTAGGATATAATTAATTCAAGGGTTGATTGTCCTGAATTGTTATCTTTAATACCATTCAATATACCAGCTAGAAACTTGAGTCAAATTGACGCATTTAAAGTTCCAGTTCATCGTCTCTTAATGGCACTTTAACGAGAGCATTTCATATTATTAATAAATTCTAAATCGCAAATTTTATATATGTAAATATTTATTCCAATTACAGTAGTTTTGACTTAACTGCCTTTTGTTTACGTGCACTTTTGACTTAACTGCACAAAATTGATAATTTTTGGAATTATTCTTTATAATTTCATACAAATTCCTTTTTTAAGTGCACTTTCTATACCTGCACATTTAAGATAAATGCACAAAATTTTTGGCATTTTAAAATTATTTTCATACAAAAAATTTAAGTTAGCTGCACTTTAATTAAACTGCCCAAAATACATATTTTCTGGAATTATTCTTTAAAATCCATTTTTTATACCCGCACATTTTTCATATTTTTGGGCAGCTTTAAAATATTTTCATACAAAACATCACAGTTAGCTGCACACATGAAAAAAATATGGTGGCCACTTTTTCACATAAATATCCAATTTAAGCTGTTTATAAAAATATAAATCGCAATTATTTTGTTTTGTCATAAATTTTTTCATAAATTTTTCATAAACTGTTATATACATATATATTTATTGTTGTGAATTCTCATTGTTTTTGTTTAAAATTCTTGCGTTTTGCGTTCAAATTTTCAAAGAATTCAAATTTTTAGAAGTTTATTATCATTTACAAAACTTTGGACAATGTTATTATAATTTAAAATTACAAATTTTAATTACTTCAAAAACAACAAAAACAGTACAATAAAAAACAAATTTACTCCGTTTTTAACGCGTCAAAAACAAGTGTACAGTTTTAAAATACTAAGAAAAGTGAAGTGAGTTATACTTTCTTTGATTTCTTCTTGCTTTTAAGACGGCTTTTAGTCTCTTTTGCGTCGATTCCACCCATTTTAAAGTAAGCTCAGTAGACATTTTTGGCCACACTTCCTGCAGAATTTTCTTCAGAGAGTGCTTGCTGCTTATGTTTTTTTTTTTTTTTAATTTGTCTGTCCAAATGCTCCCAGGTGCTTAGTTAAGTTGATATCGAGCAACTGTTGTGCTGATGCAGCTGTTTTAGGCCGTATTACAAAAGCCAACCCTATCACGCTTCATTACAGATACTGTATATTTTCCGTTAAATTTCTTATTTCTACCTTTTATCACGTTTTTCTTTGTCCAACTTGATTTCGTCAAATTTTGGATTAACGTATTTTTCACAGATGACAGCAGGCTTGAAGTCTGATCGAATTTGCCAAAGTAGAAATTTAACTTTTGATAACACTTTTTATATTGAAAAATAAGCTGTACACTTAATTTTGAAATAAGATTTTAATAAAATATAAATTTATAAATTAATAAAATAATTTTTTTATTCGACTTTTAAATCAAACACTTTACTTTAGCTGCACTTTTGAGCAGGTAACCACAATTGTGTACTGCACATCAAGGCAGGTAAATGCATTTAAGATAACTGCATTTTTGATTTACCTGCACAAAAAATCGTGCAAAGGAGATTGTGCAGCTAAGTCAAAATTACTGTATTAACTTTTTTTTTAACATTTGCAAGAGGCCATGCAGATACCCCAACCAAAATTATTTCAACATAACAATCAAGGCATGGGTGATGTAGACAAAATGGACCAGTTAATTGCTGTTTATCGGTCACATATAAGACAACGTAAGTGGTGGTGGCCAATTTTCTCATATATTTTGGATGCTTCCGTTGTTAATGGTTGGCTACTAATGAGAAAGCTGCATCCAAATGATCCAGATTGTTCAAACTTCTTGCAATTCCGTAGATATATAGCCACTTCTTACCTAGAAACGTACGGTGTGATCTCTGTAAGAGGTTACAGGCCATCGATTTTTAGTGCTGACACTCGGTATGACGGTAGAAATCACATAATAGACTACTCCAAGATGTTCAAACTGCGGTAAGAAGTCCAATTTTATATGCATAAAATGCAACAAGGGCCTTCACCCAAAATAATGTTTCAAAAAATTTCACATTTCAGTGACGATATTGCATAATGTCCCTTATAAGGGACTCCTTTTAAAATCTTTAAAAAAAAAATTTTTTATATAAAACTTCTAAAAATTATTTTAATAGTTGTTTTAAATTTCGTGTTTAAAAAGAATTTTGTTAAAAAGTAATTGGGGAACTTCATGCACTAATGGGATAAAGTGTCTGTCTGCCTTTACACAAATTATAATAATGTTTTAGATTTCGTTGTATCGGTTCCTTCGAGTTCAATTTAGCCGTGTTGTACTGTATTTTTATACAAAAATACCTAACGCGATATTTGTATAAGTAAAGTTAATTCATACTCGTTCTATCTATACTCAGTGTAAGAGCGCAAAATCACAAAGTGCTTCATTTATGGAGTACTTTACGTTAATGCAATTTGTTCGGTAATTTCGTTGCACAAGATTCTTTTTTTTTTCTGTTGTTGTTTTTCCGTAACGCTCACTTTTGTTTTTATTAGTGAATGTTGCTGTGTTGATTCTGCTACTTCTTGAGTTTTTATATAGTTGAAATTCTGTTTATCAGAGTTAAGCGCCAATTACCCTTAAGGTGTCTTTTCTTGCCGTTTCTCTTATAAACATGCAATATAATGTGTGTTTTTTTGTTTTGTTTATATTAAAGTATAGAGTAGTATTTTCAAGGGTCTCGTTGACGTTTTTTAAGTTGTTTTTATTTTATTTCTTTTTTTTAGTTTTCGTATTAACACTGGTCCAGTATACTGTATGATTAATGTTTTCTGCATATTAATTATGTATGCAATGGACAAACAAGCTTTTCTTGTTAAAAAATAAATATGGACAAAAAAAAAAGAAACAAAACGAAATAATGATAAAGCTGTGTTTTTCTTTTCGTTTAATAAAAAAAAGACACTACAACGTTGTGCTTTTTAGGTAAACTCCCTTTTATTGCACTTTATTAAAAAAAAATATATCGCGATAAGATATTTATTTTCGTTTTTGTGTTTTTTTATTTTAAATACGTGTGGAACCCAATTACATTTTGTTTATTAATGTAACGCTACTTTTCTTGCTTACAAAATTTAATTTACAAAAAAATATTTTAAGAAAGCCTTAAGAGTAATTTTTTTAAAAACAAAGAATGATTAAGTATTTTTAATTAGAAAATCAAAAATTTGTATGTGTTATTATCAAAAAAAAAAAAAAAAAATTAGTAATTTTCAACTATAGAATTGTTGAATCAAAGTTATTTTGTCTTATAGGATTTATCCCTTTTTTGCATGGTGATAGAAATTTCCATCATAACATTTATTGAAGAAAAAAACGCACACAAACTGGTGTACTGTAAATTGGTTGCCGTTGACATCATTTCGTATGAACATTCTATACATTGGATTATAGCGGTAAAAAAAAGAAGAAGCATAGCATTGGAATTTATTGGTTGTCTCGTTAACCCGCTGTTTGTTAAGTTAGAGGAAACTTGCATAATTCGTGGTATTTTTTTAAAAGCTGAATTGAAACTTTTTTGTCAAATAAAAGTGGGTATGAGTTTCAAAAAAGGAATTGTTTTAAGGGTCTAAGTAATATTCTGCGCATTTATTTTGATTTTCATTTATTTAGTACTGAGCTTGACAGGAGAATTTAAAATTTTCATTATTCTGTTTTTTACCTATTTTATACTATTTATTTATAATTAAATTTTATTTAATATTTTTTCCTTAACACTGCCTTTACACATGAAAGTTCTTTCATGAAATTTCTAAATACGTATTATAAATAAAAATTCCAATGAAACAGATGACTTTCTTGAAAATTTCTTGTTCGATTACACAGGAAAGTGAAAGTTCATTTGAAAAATGTCGTCAAAGGGCAAACTTCTAACAAAAATGTATCTCCTTCTTCTTTTATTATTTTGCTTTTTTGAAGTTTCAGAGTTGCCAAGACAATTAATCACGCCGAACATCAGGCATTCGTTCGAATTAATATTTTTTTTAAATTATTTTCATGATATTTATACATTTCAGTTAGAACAATTGTGTTTTTATTCCTATTTAGTTGAAAATATATATTAGATTCTTTATATATACGAGAAAAACAAGTTGCTTTTGTAACTGATAAATCACACAATCCGGAAATTTCAGGTGAAAAGTTTTACATTGGCAACACTGCTTAGTTTATTGTCATTTGCTTTCATGAAATCTTCAAAAAATCGGTTTCTTGAAATTTTCATTGAAAGCTAGCTGAAAGTTGGGTTGAAAGTAAAAAAATGTAAATGTGTTAGTGAAAAAGTGTGAGTGTATTGCGAGTTTCATAAAATTACTTTCACGTGTAAATGCTAGGTAATCTAGAGCTTGAATTACATCTCTGTGATTAATTTCACAAAAAAAGAAAAAATCATGCAAAAAAGGGTTATACACAACAATATATTTAAGTCAAATAATTTTTATATGTTTCGTTAATAAACTTTTATTAAACTAAATTGTTTAAAAAAAAAAAATGTTTCAACACATTAAATAAAATTTTGACCAATCAAAAAAATACCCCTTCAAAGAAGATAGTTCGAATGTTTTTTTATCGTTCAGCTAACTTTTTTTTGTTATTTTTTATTCCAATATCAAGAAGAGCAAACATCCGCTCTAAAGTTCAAAACTTGTAAATATATAAAGAAAAATTATATAAACCAAATTTACTCATGTCCCACGATTTCGAACGAAACTTTCGCTTCCTTAACTAACATTTAAAACAAAAGCCATATTATAAAATTTGTTTTTGTTTAAATTCGTATGAAATCGTGGGACAGGCAGAAAGTTAATTTTTTTATTTACATACATTTATTTTAATATTTTAAGTTTTGTGTTATGCTGTCCAGCTTTACAAAATACTGTGATATAATTTATAAATGATGTTAACTGACGAAAAAGATTATTATTTTAATAAAAACTCAATCACTGAAGAAGTTGGAGAGAATACCAACGAAACGTCGGATTTTATTGAGAATGAAATAAATTATCTTTTATTTACATTAATTTAATGACCTTGAAAACCTGCATATAGGAAACTATATAAACTATTGAGAGTAATCAAAAAAGGTCGATCAACACTTATAATTAGAAAATTGTTGTATGCTTTATTCAAATTGTTTTGGTATAAATTTTTGTTTCGATAATCCAAAAAATTATTCAGATTTATGTAATATAATATAATGAACACAATTGGGTCGTACTTTGCATAAATCGTAAATCTGTAAAACACGCTTCGACGTAAATTTGCCTTAACGTTTGCGCCTTTGTATAAAATATTATACGTTCTAATTTGACCACGCACCCAGTAAAAAATTTATAGTTTTCTGGAAGCAAGTAAAGTACGTGAGAGCTGATATATGAGCTGGCTATTCTTAAATGCAGCAGAGAGGGGAAAACCATTGAGGTGAACTTTTAATTTATGTAAATAAAAGTGAGTCATTTTATCTAGTGAAGTGTTTCAACATTCTCTCATAAATATTGCTTGAAATTGTGTTTAAAAGTTGATAAGACTGAAATATCCTTTAATTCATTTGGTAACTGATTGTATTCACTTGGCCCAGTGTAAGAAATACGTTGTTTAGATAACTCATGTCGACATCTCGTTATATTTAAATTTCTTGATTGCCTCGTAGTTCTAAGCGTAATTGGCATATTCTCTTGAAACCGTATGCTGTGCGTGCCAACTCCTTTTAAACATTTAAACATACTATATATCAATAATTGTTGTTTATACAAACCACGAACAGGAAGTATCAATTTGGCATGGTTTTAAAACAGATTTACTGTGGAATACCGGAACGGCAGACCATATTTCAATTTTCAATTTGTATCATCTTTTAAATTCTGTACTGAGTGATGAAAAAAGTTATTGAGTTCAATGGCCTTTTCATTATCCAGCGTTATTACAGTATTATTTAATGTAATCAAATCTCTAGACGGTTTTATATTCTTTCCTAGTTGTTTATTAAAGAAACACCATTTTTTTTCTTGAATCTCCACAAAATTTGTTTAAATTTTATTTATAGTTATTATTCATCAAAATTTTACTGCAAATTTCGATTACTTTGCTGATTCTTTTCAAACGATCAATTATGTTCATATTTTGTTAATTTTTCTTCTGGTTTTAAATAGTTTGTTTTTTAAATCTATTAATGAAATTAGCGACTCAGAAATCCAAGGGCCAATTTTATTTCTTACGTTAACAGTTTTTTCCCTTTTGACTAAACTGTAGGATGCAGCTGAGGAAATAGTATCCACTAACCTCTTGAAACGAAGAATTGCTTTCTACTTGGTATATAACAGCCAAATTCTCGATTGCAAACTACTACTTTACAACTCTATTTTAAAGCCAATCTGGTGCTACGGTATTCAACTATGGGGCACTGCCTCGGCCTCAAATATCGAAAAAATTCAAAGGCGCCAAAATAAACTTCTTCGAATAATCACAGCTGCCCCTTGGTATGTTAAAAACTCAAATATCCACAAGGATCTCAATGTGCCAATGGTAAGGACTATTATTACGAAGTATGCGGTAAAATATTTAAAAAGGCTAGAGTTGCACCCAAATCCACTAGCTCGAAATATTTTAAATGACAGCGGCCACACTCGCTTAAGGAGAAGAGACACTGCAGCACTTACCCATTAAGATGAGCGATAAACACACATATAAATGTGATACAGAACCCGTGATGAAGAAAATTTTTGTCTTGCACTGGCAGGACATAAAATAAAGAATTAGGATAAGATTTGATTTATTATTGTTAGTTCATATTTAATATATGAAGATTCAATAAATAAATAATGAGAAAAAAAAAAATAAAAATTTCGTTAATCAATTATATGGATTTTTTCAACAACGTTTTCACTGTGCGCGAATTGTGTTTTCAATTCACAGTATAAAAAATCGTGATCCGATTAATCATTCTGAATTGAAATAATTAAAATTTGATTTATAAAATTCGTAAACACACTATCAAGAGAAGAGTTACTGTGGGGTCTCGTTATTAATTTATGTCTTGAATTAAAATTAAATTCAGCAAATGTATTGATAATTCAAATTGATCTTAAAATCACCCACAAAAATACATGACATATTCTGTATTATCAGTAGTAGATTCTCTGTACTTTTTAAAACCATTTAAAAATTGCATTTCTGGGACCTGTACATAGAAGTTATAACTAAGGGCTGGTTTTCGACCTGAACGTCTGGCAAGGATATAGAAATTAAGTCCAAAAAGTGGGTACTTTTTACTTTTAACACATTATACTTAAATTGCTTTATGTACCCCCATATCCGTCATCTCTACAACAACCCTGCGGAAAATTTGTTTCAATTGGTCCAACAGACTGGTCCTGGGGTTTGTGAAAATATAGCAAGTACAAAAAGAAAGGACTTATGACCAGCGAAAAAAGAACCAATCCCTTAACTGGTTTATGAAGAACAAAAAGGTAGAAAAAGTAATGAATAACAGTACAGTCTTCATCGGTGCTGTGACCCTTTTTTTGGTACTTTCTCAAATTTGGTTCTTGAATTTAATTCTAGAACTTGATTTATTGAAATAATACTACATTGAATTGAAATAATTTTAGTAATTGACACTAAGCACGTTCATGGAGAATAGATCTGTGACTGGTCAAATGGTGTCAATTAACCCCCTCCAATGACAACCCCATGTAAAAGTGATAGGTCTTATTCATATAAAGTGTTAGAACATGAACCGGTCTCTACCACCAAAGAGCTATCACGGGACTACTTTGGTGTCAGTTCGCTTCCCTTTAGGGAATGCACAGCAATGAATACAAATTTACAAATTCCTTATCAAACCAGGTTTCTTGGACTGCTAGAATTTCAGGTATTACCAACATTTGACACAATTCTGAACGAAATCTATTAAATTTATCTATCGAGGAAATGCTTCTTACATTGATCGTTAAAATATTAAAACTTAAAGAATTAAAATTAAATAAATATTTTGTGTTCATAAAAAATAAAATGAATTAAAATTAAATATATTCTGTAAATACTTAAAACATTAAAATAATAATTTGGAGATTCAAATTGGGCTTCTTCTTCCTCATCATCAGACAAGTTGGAAGCAGCTAAAATATTCCTCTTTACACCTCCAGTTAAATTTATGAGCAAATTATCAACAGTTTTAAGGGACATTGGCTTAGATTTTGGATTTCTTTTCACGAATACATTTCCTCCCCTTACATATTAAATTTTAAAGCCAACAGCTTTTAGTGACGTTGCATGATTTAGAAGTTCAACTGTCTCGTTGCATAGAAAATCGTTAATAAAAAC
Organism: Pollenia griseotomentosa; assembly: GCA_963931875.1. Classification (NCBI taxonomy): domain Eukaryota; kingdom Metazoa; phylum Arthropoda; class Insecta; order Diptera; family Polleniidae; genus Pollenia; species Pollenia griseotomentosa. The sequence goes on along the minus strand of OZ007560.1, from coordinate 49,977,454 downwards.
TTTGTCATAACCATCAACCTCCTTCAATTTAGATTTTTTTTTTCATTAATGCTATTTTACTTTTTAAGTTTGTTAACTTTACAATAAGAGATTTCGTATTATACTTGTTTTTATGGTTTATAAGATATGCATTATCAATATTATCTTCGGAAATTTGGGCACTGGCTTCCTTAGCTATATTCTTCGCAACATCTAAGGGCTTCATATAATCACTGGCCTTAACACCATTAATAATGCAGTCAGTTTTAACTCTAACATCATTCAAAAATTTTACTGTTGACTTCATATTTTTTACTTCTTCACGTACGGTATCATTCTCCTTTCTTAATGTTTTTATTTCTTTTTTGTTGTTTGCTAATTCTTTTTTCAATTAAAAAATTAATTGTATTGACGAATATGGTATTCAATTTGACAATTGATTTGTCGTCATTTTTTTCTGTGTATGTATGTCGTATCGGCAAAAAGATGCATCATTACATCCGTAGTATTAATGTGATTTTCAGGAGCAAATTTTACATTGCACCTTTCATAAATTATGGATCGTTCATTTCAAAATTCGGTTGAATGTTTTGTAGTATTAAAAACAAGTTAGAGTGCTATATTCGGCTATGCCAAATCTTATATACCCTTCACCATCATGAGATAAGAACAAAAAGTTATATACATAAATTAAGTTCTTTAGATAGGTATGAATAAATATTAATTGAGCCACGCCAACTTTTCATTTCGTCATGCCGAAGAATATAAAAAAAAACAAAAAATTTATATATGTACCTAAGCCCGTTTCCTCTTTTGCAAAAGTTGATGTTTGAAATTCGTTTTATAATCTTAAAATCGTTTTTTAGAACATAAAAAAATTAAATAAAAAATATGAAAAAAAAATTCTTTTTGGGATTCGAACTGGCAATATCATCAGTCTCAGGAGAGAACTTAACAACTCAGCTACGAATGCTTTTACTGAAGAAGCGTTAAATTAAAATAATTTGAGTCTATTTGTTTGTTTCTTTATTTGAGCGGCATATCATATACATGCATTAATGTGTATGTGTATGCGTAAAATTAAACACATTACAAATAAAATACACCACTTGTAGTGAAGGGTATAAAAAAAACAACAGAAAAAACCACATTACCAACACTGTGTTACCATAGCTACTGTATGACCGTAGAAACCAAAATTGAATTGGTTTGTATGGTATGTTTATGTCGTTTTGGTAATACAGTGTTGGTATGGTAATGTCACGTCTAATTGGACCTTTAAAGGAAAAAATTTGAGGCAGTCGTGGTTTTTTACTTATATTTCAGCCATTTGTGGACCGATCTTGCTGAATTTCAATAGCAAACAATTCCGGACCATATTTGACATAAATGATAATAACCTGGACCCCATCATATATGGGGTCTTCGGAAAATCCATTTCAACGGACAGACGGACAGACGGACATCGGTAAATCAACTTCGCTCCTCATAAGGCCCAGAATATATATACTTTATAGGGTCTAACATCAATATTATAGAAATTACAAACGGAATGACAAACTTATATATATACCCTATTCACCACCTGTGGTAGAGCCTATAAAAAGACCTAAGCTAGATCAAATTTCAATACAGTAAAACAATTTAAAGGCTTTTCGGAAAGACGCTTTCTACGGGACCTAAGGTAGACTACAGATCGATTATCACAAAATTTAATTGAGATTCTTTTAGTACCAAATTTTAGACCGATCTTCATATAAAACAAACTTGTGCAAAATAAAATGACAATCGGTGCATAGTGTCCCTATTTTATTGAGTATTTTTTTAAATATCAATTTTGTTGGTAGGTCGTTCCACATTTTGGTTTATAACTAGTTTCCTTCCATATTAGGAAAACTATAAACAGTTTGCAACTAATATTGTTCAATTCTGTTGAATGCTTTAAAAGTGGCCATGCTTTTAACAGACAGACAAAATCGACTTCGAATTACTCAAGGAGTCAGATTATGTGTACTTTTTGGGGTCTTTGAAGAATATTAGAAAAGTTTCACACGGATGGACATACTTACAGCCTGTTTTTGTAAAACATAAGTATTCTTACTTGAAGTTTTCGTATTAATAAACGTTCAAAATTTGGTTTTTAAAAAACATTTAAAAGCTTTCGTCTATTCATAGTTGACAGAAATAGAGCTTTTTCTTTCGCGAATCAACATTATTGCCAATGCATTAATATTCGTACATTTCTATTATTTTTTCATATAAAGGTTTTGTGTTTGTGGATAACCCTGGCTTTTGTTTACAAAAGCTAAAATTATTTTTCAAGAATAAAATATTTTATAAAAAGTGTTACTAAATTAGTAAAAATAAAAGTGTTGAATGAAAATGTTAACAACAATAGCAATAAATAGAAGAAATACATAAAGAAGAATATATAATTTCTTGGAACATTCGGAAGAACGGTGGTATTTTACACTACACTGTATGTACAGTTACACAGATAATAGTACGTAATAGTATTTCGAATTTGCACGGCTGTTATTTTGGGATTTTCACTAACAACACTTTTTATAAATTGCTCAACTCGTAAGGAAATTTTGGGTGGACGTCCAGTTTTTAAAAGAATTCCCATCGTTCCTTTTTTTTTTTTAAATATATGCACGCATTTTATTACAAATGTCTTTTGTTTTCTTACCTATTTTAACAAGTTTAGTTTGTGCCACTTTCAGTAGCCCGTTTCTGTATATCTCGCATCGTAAAACTCTTCGCATGAAACGTGTGAATTGCAACAAAAATAGTGTGAAATGAAACAAAAAATGGTTTTTCTCACACAAGTGTTTCTGTATCTTTTTTTTGCGAGAATTATCTGTCATTTAAATAATTTTCCAGCAATTATTGGAAGGATGCGAGAAAAAGTGTTTCTATAACAATATTTTGCGAAAAGTTTCTTTCAAGAACTGTCAAAATAAGTCACATTTGAAATTGGTGGCGAGAAAAACAAAATGTAGATATTTTGAATTTAAAATATGTTTATATACTATTTTTTTTAAATAAATAAAAAAATAGAAGGAATATAAATGATAAATGCATAATTTATATGATGAAAATAAACAAAAAACAATTGTTATATTTTGTTGGTTTAAATTTTTGTTAGCTTTTTCTTGTTTTGGTTTTAATCAGTGCTGCCAGATAAATTTGTGTCAAAATCGTCAATTTCCTGAGAAAAAACGATCGTCTTTTTTGTTTTAAAAATCGTGCAATTTAAAATCAATTTTAAACAAATTTGTTTCGACTTTTATTAAAAAATAATCAAACAAAAACATAGTTAAGGTTCATGGGTATTTAATAATTGAGATATAAATCTTTAATTTACCTATTCCTATAATCTTTTTCTTTTTTACCTGAAATAGACTTAGTAGAATACCTTGTAGTTAAAATTAAAAAAATCGGTTCATAAATAAACGGGTTAAGCCCTTATGACACTACATTTTTAATGCATTGTTCAAGTTTTGGTGAACAGTACAAATATAATGTAATACAAAAATTTACCAAGTGCAAAGAGTTAAGCTGTATTAAGATAAATGGCAAACCGTCAAAAATGTTACTAAAGCTATCGATAAAAAATGAAGTTATGTCAAAAAAAAATTTAAAATTGTTTAACTTAAAATTGACATTTCAAGCTTGAAATATTAAAAGTGTTGCTGAATCAGCCGTTTATGGGCAAAATTAGCGATTTACCGCTTTTTGTTTTTAGGTTTCTCATAAACAAAAAGTTGGCAACAGACATGGTGGAATAAGCAGGTGGCATCGTTACGGCAACAAATACAACATTACAACAAAAACGAAAATTACATCACCGTTTACGTCAAAAAATACATTAAACAAAAATCAAAGCGTGCCGCTGAATGTGATGAAATAAATAAATTTTTAGCCAATTTTTATTTAATTATGATCAATATCTTATTTATTTTAATTTAAAATTATCAAAAACTTTAATAAAATACAATAATCACAGCACAAAACGTGGACTTTTTGTAAACATAAACAAAACTTTGACATAAACCTAGACAAACAATGCAAGAGCAAAAAATCGTCATCTGGCGTAGTGCTGCCACCTGTTTATTTCACCATGGCAACAGATAATAAAATAAACAAAACAGGGATGGCTAAGTTGTTTCAATTGTACTTTTTTGTTGATTCTTTTTAAACTTAAATTTATAAATCCTTTTTGTGGTGTTTTTTATAACCATAAATACAATTAATTTCAACTAAAAAAATCTTTTAGTACAACCTTCATCACTCTAAAGCGGCGTCAGCTGCCCTTCTCCTCCGATTGGCTTCAGGCACGGAGGAGCTTGTATGCATCCAAGAACCATTGTTGTATAAAGACAGGGTTTGCGGACTCAGTTTAGACGGCTATAGTCTGTACGCAGCCGATCAAGGTAAGACCAGGGCCTGTGTAATGGTCAAAAACATCCTTAAAGCTTTCATTCTCTCTGATTTTAGCGATAAGGACACCTGCACTGTCGCAGTAGAAGGCAAAACCAGAACAGTTTGGTTTATGAGCTGCTACATGGCACATGACCAGGGTGCTAATCCCCCAAACTCCACAACCAGGAAGGCGATGTCGCATGCCAACAGGCGCAACATCCCTCTAATAATATGTGCTGACGCTAATGCACATCATACCGTCTGGGGAAGCTCGGATGTCAACCCACGAGGTGAGTCGCTTTTGGACTTCATAGTAGAAAATGAACTAACAGTAGTTAATAGGGGTAGTGAGTCCACCTTTATTGTGACTAACAGAAGGGAGGTTCTTGATATTACGCTTATTAGTGATAAGTTCTCAGATTTGATTAGCGATTGGAACGTGTCAAAGGACTGTTCCTTCTCTGATCACATGTATATTGATTTCAATTTTTCTTTTAGAGCTGATTCAGCTAAACCCTACACGAATAGAAGAAGGACCAATTGGTCTATCTATGCGAGTGTACTCGGGGACAAGCTGCCTATGTGCCCGGTTCTCATAGACAGTGTGTCCATGCTCGACTCCGCAGTGGAGTCACTGACTGGTGTCTTAATTGAGGCAACAAACGAATCCTGTAAAAGAATCGACAGGAAGGGCAAAGCTAAGCCCATATGGTGGAATGCGGAGATTGCTGAAAAACGCAAAGAAAGCAGGAAACTCTTTAATGAGGCAAAGCGTAATGGTGTTTGGAACAATTACAAGTCCTCAGTAAATGGATTCAAAAATCTTATCAGGAAGGCCAAGAGACAGTCATGGAGGAAATTCTGCAGCGATGTGGAAAACTCCTCGGAGACTAGTCGGCTACGTAAGATTTTATCCTCTAAACCAGCTATTCCATCGTATATACGGAAGATGGACGGATCCTGGACCACAAACAGTCGGGACACCCTTGAGGTCCTGATGAATACACACTTCCCAGGTTGCACTGATGATGTGCCTAGGGAAGGAACACTTAGTGGCACTCGGGATATTTCTAATATTCCGATAACTTGCCATCGTGTGGAATGGGCGGTCAAAAGCTTCCATCCCTTTAAATCTCCAGGCCCGGATGGCATTATCCCAGCGGACCTGCAAAAGAACCTGGGAATATTGATGCCATGGCTCCTGGCAATATTTAGAGCCTGCCTGAGCCTCTCACATGTCCCATCAACTTGGACAACATATAAGATCGTCTTCATCCCCAAGAGTGGGAAGACATCTCACACTATGGCTAAAGACTTTAGACCGATTAGTCTATCCTCCTTTCTATTGAAAACACTAGAGAGGATTTTGGATATGCATATTAGATCATCATTGGGACACAATTCCTTGTCACTGGCTCAGCACGCCTACACGAAGGGAAGGTCCACTGAAACTGCGCTTCACTCATTGGTGGGCCACATAGAGAGATCCCTGCACTACAAGGAATTTGCTTTAGTTGCATTCCTGGATATTGAGGGCGCTTTCAACAACGTTAGACCTGAATCGGTTATTAACGCAATGAGACATTTGGAAATCGACCCGGCGATTATTCAATTTGTCAGCAGCATCTTGCACTTCAGGCGTATCGAATCCAACTTAGGCGCCTCGAACATCTCCAAGGTTGCGACTAGGGGCACCCCGCAAGGTGGTGTACTCTCACCATTACTTTGGAATATGAATATGAATACCCTACTCAGGGCCATGGAAAGGACGTGCTGCAGAACGGTTGCATATGCGGATGACGTTGCAGTTGTGGCTCTGGGTAAAGATCCCAGACTATTGTCTGAACTAATGGAGTCCGCATTGGACGTCCTAACAAAATGGTGCCAGGGATGTGGACTGGATGTAAATCCTGCCAAAACGGAACTGGTACTTTTCACAAGGAGATACAAAATTCCCAAATTTGATACCCCGAGGATAAAGGGGGTCTCACTGGAAATGTCTGACAGCGCCAAGTATCTGGGGCTAATATTGGACAGCAAACTGAACTGGAGGATGAACACCATTTCCAGGACTAATAAGGCGGCAACTGCATTGTATTGCTGCAAGAGGGCCATTGGTCTTAACTGGGGAATTAACCCGAGGAATGTATACTGGCTATACGAATGTGTCATTAAACCCATTCTATTCTACGGGGCAGCTGTTTGGTGGCCGGCACTCAAGGTGAAGAGTCATCAAACTGGGTTTGAACGTACAATGAGAATGGTGGCGATAGCGGTAACAGGTGCCATTAGAACAACCCCCTCTAAGGCATTGTTTACGATTTTAAACTGGTTACCACCAGACATTTTGGCCAAAAGGCTGGCTGCGAACGCGGCGGTAAGACTAAGGGCCACCGGAGCATGGAGGGATTTCAATATCGGACATGCTAATATTCTGAACGAAATTAATTGGCACATGGATGTTGATTATGTCACACCCGAGCCGATCTTTGATCCTGGCTTCACGGTAAGCATTTTGGATAACGTGGTCCACTATGATGACCTACAAATTCCCGCGAATGCGATTAAAATCTTCACGGACGGGTCTAAAACACTGTATGGTGTCGGTTCTGGCATATACTCCGAGCAGCTAAACTGGAGCATTCCTATGAGGCTGCCGGACCACTGCAGTGTCATCCAGGCCGACATAATGGCCATCCACACAGCCGCGAGACGCATCCGGTACGGTGAAATATCTGGAAGGGATATTCACATTATTACCGATAGCAAGGCGGCCATAAGATCCCTGGAGAATGTGTTCATCACATCGAGAATTGTCCGAGAATGCCGGATATCTCTGGATGAGATAGCGAGACATTCACTGGTCACCCTTAATTGGGTCCCCGGACACGGGGACATACTGGGGAACTGCATGGCGGATTCGTTGGCGCATGCAGGCACCACCTTGAATCGAGACGGTTCAACATGTAATGTAGGTGCATCGCTCCCAAGGAGCAAGCAACTTATAGCGCATAAGTTTCATATTATCGCCAGTCGGAGGTGGCACGATGAAACTACCTGTGGGGAAACCAGGAAAATCTGGCCCGTCATAGATGAAAAAAGGACACGTCGGACACTACAGCTGTCCAGACATCATCTAAGAAACCTGATTGCGGTTATAACTGGCCACTGGCCCATTGGGAGGCACGCCCAGAGGCTGGGGCTCCCTTACAATGACTTTTGCAGAAGTTGCGGCGATGAGGAGGAGGAAGAGTCAACGGAACATCTTCTCTGTAATTGCCCGGCTTTCGGAGATCTAAGACTCGAAATGTTTGGTCGAAGAGCCCTTGGGGACAAAACTTGTCTCTCTGATGTTGATGTAAACAGGATTCACTCCTTTACTGAATCGACCGGATGGCTGCGTGGGAACACTAGCAGCCAGACAACATAGGACCCATGGGAGACGGTGTGGCATGGTAACACAACGGGAACTAATTAATGGACCCACGTGAGCTGTGCTTGATCACGGCTGCCAATGGAACCTAACCTAACCTAACATAGGGTCAAAAAATAAAATTTTTAAAAGTTGTTGGTACAATTTTTAAAATTTTGAACGCCATCCGTGAAACAAAACCATAACAAGAGAAAAAAAAACTAAAAACTTTGTTTACATTTACATTTCGCTCTTTCTAACATTTACTGTTTCTTTCTATCAATTTAATATCAATTAATGAATAAAAAATGTAGTGTCATAAGGGCTTCAAAGACCCAGTAAAATTTCGCCTACAAAATAATATGTTAAGTAATCATTTATGTGCACTACATACAATTCTACTGAAAAACTAATGAATTTTACAAGGGTTGTGCCAAAAAGAACAAATTCAAAAGTAAGTCATTTTTTTATCTTAATACATCCAGAAAAAAGAAGTTATCGAAGTTCTTATGGAAGAAAGCTACTTAATAACGAGTGAAAGAAGCTATCCATTTTGAAAAAGTTTTTACTGGGAGACAAACAAATTTCTTTCTTGCCGGAATAATGGTTTTGACACAAGTCGGTCCATTACTTTCCCTCGAAATTTTGCTTTTGCCGATACATTTTTTAGGGAAGAAACAAACAATTTCGAGGACAATTTTCACAATAGGGATAAATATAAAAATTTAAGCAGCCTTGTTTCTAAAGATATCTTTTTTTCTAATAAACAAACATATAAAAATATTTACAATTATCTTATTTCGAAGACTAAGGGACTTATAGTGTAAAACGCAACGCCAACAATTTCTTTAAAAGCAAAAATAAAATCAAAAATATTTTATAAATTTGTTGTTGCTTTCTACAGACATTCATATTATTTTTTTTTTTCAATTTTCAACGCCACAAAATAGAAGTGTTTGAAATTTAAAAATTCAAGATGAATTTCTACAGAAAGTAACAACAAAATTATAAAATATTTTTGATTTTGTTTTTGCTTTCGTCACTTTTTTAGAAAAAATCATCAAAACGTCACTTTGTTAATATCGGAACAAAAAATCGTCAAGATGACGATAACTCCTCAAATCTGGCAGCCCTGTTTTTATTATATATATTTCTTTTGTTGACGTTTCGCTTTTATTTGACACTTAATTACTGGAAATATTCCAGTATAAACAGAATTTGTTGTGTCTGTTTTCGCATTCAAATACAGAAACACTTTTATCTCATAAATCGAGAAACGATGGAATTTTTTGTTTCACACTTCATGTAAGAAATTTTACGATGCGAGAAATACAGAAACGAGCTACTGTATATTATTTTTCCTTTAAACCTTCTTAATTTAAAAAGGACAGTTTTCTATTTGGTATCGTACGTATAATTATCTGTGCTGTCAGATAAACTTATAAGTGTAAAAGTATAATTAGCGGAAATTGACCCAAATTTTTTGTAGATTGATTGTGTCGATGCCTTGCAAAATGCCAAAAAATTTCGATCAGAAATCCAGAGTTATTCTTAAGCTCCAATTTTAGAGGGAGTACGTACTATGCAATGAACAACGGTACGCGACATGATTTGATCGGACTTTAAATGGCAGCGCTTTATTTAAGAAACTAAATGGGCTGCATATGGAGGCGTGGATATAAAACCTTTCATTCAAGGGGGTAACTGGCACAACCTTTTTTTGTAAGGAGGTCGACCCGCGCTAATGTACATACATACGTTCATATTTTTGAGCGTATGTAGTTCCATTGTTGCTAGAATTTTTTGAACCTGTAAATACATATTTATGTAATTATAAGTGAACCTTTATAGAATATTTTATAATGGTATTAGTTTTTTAGGTTTCCTCTTTTAAAATATCGCAGTTATTTTCTATTTTGTGGTGATTTGTTTTTTAAACGAATGCTTTTTACTTATCGTCTACTTTTCACTTTTGTTTTCATTTATTACTAAGATGTTCACTTTATAAGAACCAAAAATATGTAGAAAAAAATTAAAGCTTTTTTTTTGTCACTCACATGAAATGTTTTTTAATTTTATGAAAACCTAAATCTGATTTCGTTCGTTTTTTTACAAACAAACAAATATTTTCATTTTCTAAAAACAGGCTGTTAGTATACCCTTATTCACTACTAGTCTGAACAGTCATTATTACTATTTGTTATGACATTTATTAAGATTTATAAAATGAATCCCACCGTTCAATTAAAACTGCTGATTCGAAACAAATTAACACGATTTTGTTTTAACAAATAATTTTCCTTATATACATGACTTAAAACAACTTTTTTTTAATAATCATGAATATTTTAAGAAACAAAACTATATTTAGATACTAAAAGAGTTTTGAATTAAACCATTTTATTTATCTTAATGTCACATTAACAATATTTATAGGTCTGGTTTTAATGTTGGATATTTTGTACTAATGAGTTTTAACAAAACTGGTATCTTTGAAATCTTATCACTTTGAGAGGGTAAATGGAAAATATTATTCATAAATCAAAAGGTATGCTCTCTAACAAAAAAAAAAAAAAAAAAATAATTTAAATTTAAAAAAGAAAAATATTTAAAAATCAAGCTGTGATATTGCTTCTTCGACATCAGAGCTAAACAATCGTTCTTACTAGAAGAGTAAAATTTTTTGTACCAGTATCTTTTACACAACTTTGTGTTGTTTTAAGGAATGCATAAAGCAATTTTGTTAGTTGGTTCTTTGAATTTGTTGTTTGGCACCTCACTGTGTTTTGGTAATAAAAAAGTAAATTTTACTTTTAAAATCATTTCCCCTCTTATATTCCTTTTTGGTGTTGACCATACAATAAACAATTTAAATACTAGGAATACAAATACAAACTATATAAGAGGAAAACAAAAAGTAAGCAAAACGCTTTTATTCGGAATATCAACGTCATGAAATGAATTTAATTGTTTCACACTTTATTGTTTGTTGAAAAGTGTTTTATCGTTTATTTGTTTATACTACGATGTTTCGGATTGAAAAGCTGAGTAAAATTAAGTCGATATCACTGTTTCCAATGAAGAATTCGCATGACTATGTTCCAAATTAAATATTTGAAGGAGAATTACACAATTACACAAAACGAAAAAAATAGCTTTGATACAATTAGTTCGTCTTGCATAACTTTATTGATGTTCAAAAAAAACTTACCGATTGCTGAAGTGAAAAATGGATACATTTTTTTTTTTAGGGGAAGGTAAGAAAAGATAAACTCACTGTTTATTGTTGATGTTTTGTTTAAGCTTTGATAAAGTTACAAGTGAGACTTTGAGTGTTTATAATTCTTATTCGCTTTAAGGTTTTATTTGTATAATATTTTTAGCTTTTCTAAAATCTTTGGAAAAGGTTTCCTGACGATCTGGCCTAAGCAACCAGTGAAATGCGCATAGAAACTAGCTTTCCCTCAACAATAAATTTCAGTTGATTTATCAAATATGAAAAATTGGAAATTTAACACGTCATACAGAAATCTTATTAAAAATAAATTTTGTATTCCCAAAAAATAACTTTGATAAAATTTTTGTTAAGAGCTGTTTTTGTTTTGCTATCTTGGAGGCCACATGGTAGAATAAGTACAAGGAATAGTCATTAGAAACAATGTTCTCAATTTCAAAACCCAAATAACGTCAAACAAAAGAAAAAATGGAAAAAATTAAAACAAGCGTCAAAAATCAAATAAATTAATTTGACATTACATTGGTAAATAGAGAAAACTCTCCCTTATTAACATACCTGGCACTTACTATTATACTATGGTTTCTCCTTAAAAATTGTTTTCTTGATGACATCTTGAAAGTAAAATGCTTAAAAATTGAGTGCTGCTACTTCACAGCTTTCAATTTAGGAAAATTTTGACAAACAGTATACGTAAAAGACTATCAAGAAAAACTTGATAGTGTGGCTGCAGTGTAAGTGAATTTGTTGCCATATTACACAGTGATACTTAAATACTGATGCTGCCAAATTGGTAACATAAAATTCGCTTAAGCAAAATTTTTCGGATTGCTGAAAACGACTCGAATCTAAAGCACCAAAAATGATTTCGTACGGAATAGCAAATACGAAATTGACAGCATTCCGAATAAAATCTGTGACACGGCTGTATGCTATATATTTTTATCCAAAAACTGCTTGGACAATTATTTCGCAATAAATGTGCACATAAATATTTTTACAATCTAAACTTGGCCATATTCTAAGGATTCTTTGGGATTGCGGGTATTGTTATGGGAACATGCTACCTAGTAGTTCGGCTGTGATCGTAGGATGGGGTGTGTTCAGTTCCCGAAAAGCAGTTTTGAATCGCCTGCAGAAAATAGTACGAAACCATACAGAGGAGAGAGGAGAAAGGAAAAATCTATCGGATGAGCGTGTGGGTAGCTCAAGATCTTATTTGCTACTCCGGTCTATACCCTCCCACCATGCTGTCAAACTGAACTATTGGTTGACAGCAGGGTTGTCAGATTTTTTTCACCTTCATCGCCAAATAGTATACCAAAAATCGCCAAAAATTTATTTTTTTAGATTTTTGGTAAAAAAAATTCGCCAAAAATCGCCAAATAAAAGTTTTATATAAAAAAGAGTATAGAAGTGTATTTAACCTTTATATAAATTTTCCATATTTATCGTTATTCTAGTAGTGTGTTTATATTATAGTAGAAAATCACCAAACACTTAACATTTGTGATTCTGACTCGAATTCTGTAATCTGTAAATCATAAATCGCAAGAAGTTTGGCGACTTCAAATTGCAAAAGTATGCTGAAGGGAACTAGAATTTTTATAATCATAAGAAGGCTGATTATTTTCAAACCTAGAACTTGTGAGATCAGTTAATTGAATTGTGCCAAAACATTAACTTTTTCAAAATGAGTAGAGTTTGATGCAAAAAATTAGTTTTTATAAGCGTGATTTTCTATGTAAATGTAAGTCAGAATGTGGTAAAATTTTGTATTTATGTGAAGCAAAGGATAAAAATCTTAAAAGGTGTATTCAAATACCTTAAGTCAGCTCAATCTTCTTAACAAATTACATGAATTATTTTTAAAAATAACCTTCTAACCCAGATCACATATTACTAAGCAGATATGTCACGAAATGTCCTCTTAAGCTGCCCTTTTTGCATCTCTCTTTGCATCACCTTTTATGCCGCAATGCAATCACCACAAATTTATTAAGTTATATGAAAACTGTTGTAAAATTTAACTTTTAAGTTTACCACAGCACGAGTAAATAATGTTTAAGTAAGTAAATAACATTATAAAACAAAACAATATTATTTAGTCTATTTTCTTCGGCCTTATAATTTTATTTCTTCTTATTTATAAATCAAGCTCAAGGTCAGGCTATGCAAAATATATTAATTTATTGTTTATCCATTATTTCGCTGTCAAAATGGACAGCTTCTTCACCATGATTTATAAATAAGAAGAAACAAAACAATATTACTTAATAATTTTTTTTGCACAAAACACAACTTTTGTTGAACTAATACATTTGTTTCACGGGGTTTATGTTTTGTTATTTTTGTTTTGATCACGCCATTTGTGTTAAATGTTGCAGCCTGTTTTTACACATTGCCACTTCACTACCAAAAAAAGCTTTCTGTCTTTCTTCGAAAGCTGCCCTCGCAACTGATTTGGGCCTTTTTGACACGTCACTTTTAACATATCTGTTTAAGGCCGTTACTCACTATCCCACAAAGTTTTACGTATTTTTCAAAATTGCTTCCCTGATCTAGTTATTCTTTAAACAGTAAAAAAACAATAACCACTAATCATAACAGGGTTACATTTTAGTAAATTACTAAAGACTGTGTGGGATAGTGTATAACGACCTTTAGTAATCTGTGCCCAGATTCGTTTTCGATTTTATATCAAATTAGGGTTTTCAAAAATTTTAAGTGAAAATATACTGCCTATTTCACGATGTCACTCGAACGTTTACGTTCGCACAAATAACATATAAAAAAAACAAAATTCAAAAATTTGTTTTTGTTTTTTATGTTATTTGTGCGAACGTAAACGTTCGAGTGACATCGTGAAATAGGCAGATAATTTTTTTTTAAATACTTTAAGGTTTAAAAGAAATATTTTATTTTATTTCGTAAAAAACAAAGTCAAAATGTGTAAAAAAAACTGCAATTTTTTTTCGCTTTGCACTCCTGATATCAATGCAACTTTTTTTTAAAAAATTTTCTGATTTTCTTTCGCTATTAATTCAACTATTTTTGCATACTACCCAGTATACATTATTATTTATTTATTTTAAAAAATCCATTTCATATGCAATCAAAAACGATTGCGTTTTTTAAATTTATTGTGCAAAATAAGTTTTTCGGTAAAGATCCGATTATTGATAACTTCTGATCAGGAAAGTGTGCGAAAATCTAAGAGAGCTTAAGCTTTATTCCAAATTTCTATGGCAACAATTCGTTTATGTTTTCAATATAATTTTCTGGCAATATTATTAATTTATCATTTAAAACAATCGCATTCGTATTGCGATTTTTAAATTTTTTAAAAACTCAAAGAAAAAACTTAGCCCGTATTTATAAATAAGTTCATATAAATATGAATAAAGAAAAAAATGTGTTTCAGAAGTCGCCAAATAACCGCCAACTTTTTTAAATTTCGCCAAAAAAATCGCCATGTCGCCAAACACAAAATTGCGTCGCCAATTAGGTTTATAAATCGCCACGATTGGCGAAAAATCGCCACATCTGACAGCCCTGGTTGACAGCCCAATAATAAAAAAAAACAAACCTACAAGAATTCACTTAACCCATACTTCCAACTTCACCTTTCGTAATAAAAGAAATCCCAGCAAACACAGAAATACACCTTATGTATTGCTAAACGTATTGCCTGGATGAAAAATAAAGGGTGGTTAAATTTCAAGGGCCGATGTTGATTTTGAATAAAACACAAACTATTTAGGAAATTACTGTAATTTTATTTTATTATGATATATTGGTATTACTCAATTATGTATGGAACAAAATATCGGCCAAATGGGCGCCGCGACCACGGTGGTCCAAATTTTCGATGACCCTGAGGCATAATGGAGGTTCTTTGCCGTTAATGTGCCGAATTATCTCATCCTTTAGCTCTTGAATTGTTGCTGGCTTATCGACGTACACCTTTTCTTTCAAATAACACCAAAAAAAATGTCCAACGGTGTCAAATCACATGATCTTGGCGGCCAATTGACATCGCCATTACGTGAGATAACACGGCCATTGAATTTGTTGCGCAAAAGAGCCATTGTTTCGTTAGCTGTGTGGCAAGTGGCACCGTCCTGCTGAAACCACATATCGTCCACATCAATATCTTCCAATTCGGGCCATAAAAAGTTCGTTATCATCGCACGATAGCGAACACCATTCACAGTAACTGCCTGTCCGGCCTCATTTTGGAAAAAATACGGCCCGATGATGCCGCCAGCCCATAAACCGCACCAAACAGTCACTCTTTGTGGGTGCATTGGTTTTTCGACAATCACTCTTGGATTCTCATTCGCCCAAATGCGGCAATTCTGTTTATTGACGAATCCACTGAGGTGAAAATGTGCCTCATCACTGAAGATGATTTTCTTCGAAAATTGATCATCCACTGTTGCCATTTCTTGCCACCATTCTGCCCATTCACGACGTTTGGAATGGTCAAGAGGCAAATTGAGTAAGTCTGAAATAGAGAAATGTCAAATAAAATTCGGAAAAAAACTTGGCGTTTAGGTGTGGTTCACATTCAACATCGGCCCTTACGATTTAACCACCCTTTATTATTGCGGCAATAATCGATTTCGTATTGCGGAAGATACTTCCTTCGGGAAGAAACGTGTCTCGATGGCAATACTCCTAAGCAATACGAAAGCGATACTTCTAGATGATAAACTAGCAATATCGCCAGATAACCACATATATGAAAATAGGAAGATATCGGCAAAATATCATTGGGATGATAAAAAGAAGACTTTGCATTTTGAAAAATGTTCATTTATGTACAAATTACACAGCTTTTAATTTAAAATTAAATTGGTAGATATAAATAAAACCTATGTATAAATCATATAAATTATAATTAAAATAAAGTAAAATTATATAATATGTACATATACACAGAAAAAATTATTGCTGAATTATTTTCAAACAAACGCTTGTTTGAAATTTTTTTTAATTTCTACAAATTTTTTTACTGATTCAATTAATATTTTTGTTTGATTTTTATTTTAGCCAACAGAAATGTTGACAACTATTCAAAAATATAATTAATAAACGCGTTATTGGCTTCTAGTTTTCATAATTTTGTATGAAATATTTAACGCTCTTTATTGTTGTCGTGTTTTTGCATTTTTTTATTTGACCGTAAGCAACACATCTTTATGTGAAATATAAGAACAACAAAAAAAAAAACACATACAGTCTATTTTTGGACGCTTTGAAAAGGTACAACTATAAGAAAGATGATAAAATAGCGTGGCGAGGTTTGTAGTAAAAAACAACAAAAACAATAATAGGTAAAAAACTCTTTTTAAACAACAACAACATTAGAAGAAACAAAATAAATTTTTTGTTGGTTTCAAAGTTGGTAAAAAAAGAATGAAAAACAAAATCTCGTATTCAATTTTTTAAAAATGTTTAGTTAAATACCTACATCAAATAAAAGAAATAAAATGATGACGAAAAACATGTCGAGTCGGTCTGCTGTCAAGGAAAGGATACAGAACAGTGAGTGAAGAAGAAAAGCATTGTGTGAACAAACAAGACTTGGTGCAAAAATTATTCCAACAAAAAAATGTGTCTCAAAGCCAGCCGGCGCCGCTCTGCTCTGCCTTCATCTACTTCTACAGTGCTTGCTTGTGTGCGCGTCATTGCTTGTGCAAAAACTTTTTTGTTTGATTCAGCAAAATTATTTGTTTGAAATTTATATGATTTTCAGTAAACTATTTGTTTGATTCAGTTTAATTATTTGTTTGAAAAAATCAGTGTTTTTTTTTTTAATAAACGAAATGCAAATAAATTGTTTGAATATGCAAATTTGTTCGTAGGACCGATTTCAGACAAAAAATGTTTTGATTCTACAAATTTTTTGTTTGAATTGGAAAAATATTTTTTTCTGTGTAATCTAAAATAATATACATAAATACTAAGTCTTCACCATATTTTTGAAAAAAATCTCCCACTCCTTTAAAATTGCATCCAGGGTTGAGAAATATCTTGACTTAATTAAAAACAAAACAGATTAATATTTAACAGATTTATTTCATTTAAATATTTACCTTTTGCAGAATATTTTGAGAACTAATTTTTTAGATTTAATAATTTGATTAATTTTTATTTTTTTTATGACGTATAATACATATTATAATAAATTTTTTTTCTGTTTATATTGCGTAATTTTCTCAAAAAAAGAGATAAAAAAATTTTGTTTTTAATACAAAATATAAATAATTTATAAATACAAATTTTAAATGGTTTTAATTATAATATTTAGATTAAATTTTCTTTCAAATGTACTCCTTATTATTTAATCTTTACAAGAAAAAAAAAACAATTAAAGTGTCTTGTGTGTGTAGAGTGTTTTACATGCGTAATAAAAATATCTAAAAATAACTAAACAAAACTTAAATGCTTATGCCTGTATTTATAAAAAAATTTTAAATTTAATAAAGGTTTACAAAACAAATTTTGTATGAAAATTCTCCTTAATAAACGTTTGTTAAATTTAATAATCGTTTATAAATACGGGTATTAATATCCTTTCAGTTGCAACATTTGTTGCATCCGAATTATTATGTTTTTTTACAAATTAAGATACTTTGAAAATATCTGCTACATTTGTTGCAAAATTTTTCTTATTAAATGAACTAATTGCAACGTCGGTTACGAAAAAACATATTTACGATTAATGTTGAAACAGTAGCAACTAAATAAACATTTGAATACTATAAAAACAGCTAATGCAATTGTATTTATTGCTTAGATTCAAATAATGTATATAAATATATTCATATTATGAATAATAAACAAAAAAAAAAATAGTGAAAGAGAGAGTATAGAAATAAAATACATAAATCGAAAACAGTCAACTTACTTATACAGGTCCCATCGCAGTCAGCAGGTGCCGGATGACAGATAAAATGTTGCGCAGTTTATCAACGACTCTATATAAACAAAAAGTGTACGAGTGGTTTTGCTATAACTATCTGAAAGGGTTTTTATTCGGTCATAGCTTAACCACCGATACAATATGCAGCTGGCAATAAAGTTTAACAGTTGAATAACTATTTTCAAGTTTACGGCTCGTGAAGACCCCATGTGAAACTTCTCTATACATACGTTTGTGTTGGCAAGAAAATAATAAAAAAAAGTCAAAGTTTGAAAGTCAAGTTTAACTGTGATGGAAACTGAAAATAAGTATAATAATGGCCTGTTTCACCAATTTTATTTAAATATAAACTTATGTTGAAAATTCGTGTTTCATGTCAAATGAAAATAAAATTATATAAAAAGCTATATTCAACATTTTTTATTTTTTCGAATTTATTCTATGAGCTAAATTTCAGTTATGTATTTTATAAAGCTTTTTTTTTTTGTAATAGTTCTATTCCTTAAATTTTTAGGAATGACTTTTATACACTACCAGACTATTATATTGTATTTTCTTGTTACATTTTACCTTAGCTATCCTTTGGATGGCAATGAAGTATATTGTATGTACAGAAAAATTTACAATATAATAGTCTGGTAGTGTATAAAAAGTCATTCCTAAAAATTTAAGGAATAGAACTATTAAAAAAAAAAAAAAAAAAAAAAAAAAAAAAAAAAAAGCTTTATAAAATACATAACTGAAATTTAGCTCATAGAATAAATTCGAAAAAATAAAAAATGTTGAATATAATAAAAAGTAACCTACGAAAGGAGATAATTCCCAGTTTCTATTTGATAAAAAGCTATACATAATTAAATATGAAATTGATAGAATGAGGAAAATATTTTTTTTTTGTAAATTAAATTTTTAATTATATTAACCATTTTTTCGAATGAGTCAAATTTAATTTATAAAACTTGTTACAATAGTCTATTGTTATTACACTATCCAACAAGGTTTTGGACTGGAGCAACCAAATATCTTTTCTATGGTATTTTGGATGGCTGAATTCGAATCTGTAATTGGTATTTCTCTGTCACGTCAGATTTTCGAGATACAAAAAAATGTTTTTATTCGTTTTTTACATAAAAAATCACCAGTTTATTTAAAAATCAATCAACTTTTAAAGTCAATGACGTTATTTGAACGTCGTTTGTATTTGGTTGGCTCGGTTTCACGTATTAGAGTCCAGCAATAGTCTCCCAGCATGCTTTTGTCCCAAAATCCTTTATAATTTCTTTCAATTTTTATTAAATCTTGGGAGCACGCTCTCCTTGTTCGTCGCTCACTGCACCTAGGGCTTGTGGAAAAAAATCTGAATGCGAATAAAGAAAATGCAAGACATTTGTCCAAGATTCTGACTGCAAACCAAAAATTAAGTAAATATGCATATTTTAATGATTCTGATATTGCATATCCTTTTTTCTAACCAAATATTCACCACACACAAAGCAAAAATACCTGACATACTTTAACGCTACTATTATGAAGATTTAGAATGAATGTTGGCTGCTGTCAAACTAATAATTGTAAAATTATAGTGTCAGTATTGACAGTTTAACAGTATTGTCATCATGCAATAAAAAATGAACAAGACCGTGATAGCCCAATTTTTATGCCAGATTAGAATTCAGCGCACCGAGATTAGTTAAAAACATTTTTCGTTTCGGCTGTCAATTGTTTTTCCAAATTTGTAGAACAGTGTAATTAGATAAGGATGAAGTCATTGGAAAAAAAAACAAAAATAAATTAAAATTTGTGTTGCTGAATTAATTTCAGGAAAACGCATTAGAATAAATTTATAAAAAATATATGTATGTATACCTTTTAAGACGTCCTTATAAGAATATTATCGGAATTATTACTTTAGAAAATACAACCCTCGCAGATATAATTTAAATAACACATATGGGCATTTCCTGGGGTCACGAACGTTCGTACGCTTTTGATGTAAAAATAATATAGAAAACAAAACTTTTCCTAGCATTTTTTTTTTGCGATTCGGTAGCATTTGGGTTGCTCTATGTTTAGTAAAAAATATGGATTTCATCGAGCTTAAGTTTCCCGGGATCCCAATCTTACCGAAAACTGTTCCCGTACTCAAAGCTTGGTAAAGTGAGAGAGCTATTAAGAGAAAAATGCTCTTCTTCTTCTTGCACGAAGTAGCCCGTACTTTTTCTTTGGGTTGATTGGGAAAAATTGTTAAACAATCAGCTGTGTCAAAAATACACAATAAAAAACTACGAACAAGTATTTCCAAAAGAGCCAAAATAAAAATATTAACAAAATAAACAATAGAAAATGTTAAAAAATTGAAGTACATGATTGAATTTTTCTTTTATACATGCTAATGTGTCATTTATGTATTTATTTGAACGTTTTCTTTTAGGAAATAAATTTGATTTTATTGTTCCCGTACTTTTGTACATTTTTGTCTATTAGTGAGAGAAATTTTTGTTTACTCTTATTTTACCGAACTTTTCCCAAAAAGTACGGGATCGCACCGAATGATAGTTATAAATATGTGGTCCCGAACGTACGTAAAATAGAAGTCAACTTTGGCTGACAGTAGTGAAATGTAAAACTCTGCAAAATGGAACGGAATATTCAAAAGTGAATAGTTTATTTTAAAAGTGTATAGATATAGGTCTATATCCAGTTTTTACACAATAAAATATCTATTTGGTTTTTTGTTTAATTGGCTTAAGTACCGGTCGCGAACGTACGATTTTTCCAAATGCTTTTTTATTTATTACATTATCACCATGCATTTTCCCATAAATATCTTCAAATTTCCTTAACAAGAAACTTAATACTCAATTAACAATTGATTGTGATGGAGAGGTTATGAAGAAAGAGTGCAAACATAACATATTTTTTGCATGTAAAATAATTATATAAAAATGTGTTTAGAAGTAGCTTTAAAAGAAAATATAAAATTTTCCAGTTTCCAGCCCAATTTCCTCTTTTATAAAAAAATGGACTTTTTCTAATAATAAACAATAAAAGACGATGATTATCAACATTTTATTTTTCCATCCTGGTTGAATATTCTGAGGAAATGCTCATATGTATATGCACAATGCACAGTAGTTCCGCGATCTTGCAAGTATATATTATCTTAAAACTAAACTCATATGATTAGTCCTTTATAAAAAAGCCACAACCGTTTTATGATTGCTATTAACTATGGTATATTCAAATAAAACATTAATATGGTTACTACAAATAGTTTGAGAGTTACTACTGCTTACACTGTGCTAGTTGAAAAAACTGTCAAGCGGTTCACCCGGCGGGTAATCCTAAACCGATTATCTTGAATCCTGTGGTGCTAACTATTTTTTTAGGTGAGCTCCAATTTTTGATATTTCGGAAAACGGTTCAGTTTATTTTATTAATAAGCTAAACAAGCTGAAATTTTCATTTAAGTAAGGCTTAACTTTTCTTAATCTGCGCAGTGGTTTTACGGTGTATCTCGCATACAAGAGTTAACCTAAAAAAAACGGTTAGCACCACTGGATTCAGCGTACTCGAACTAGGTTTACTGGCCCCGCTTTACAGAAAAAAAGTGTCAAATTCCATCACAGTGTTATTATAAATTGGTAAACAACCGTTCATCTTTTATGGTGCACATAATTATCGAAGGTAACATGGTCTTATTGATTGAGGACTGATTTAACCAGAGCGAGGTTTCCTGTTACCACATAATTGAAGTACGCACTATTTTAAAATCTGAGATAAATGCTAAGCCGACCTTCATAAAATTTGACATTAAAAATATTTATTAATTATAATTAATGTGTGCTAAATTGTGAAAAAAAAAATTGCTTTTTCAACTTCACGACATAAATCTCCAACTAGTTTTATTGTTTTCGGGACATATTGGCCTACATCAAGTGCAATATATATTGGAACTGATTTTCCCAATACGTAAAACACAGGGTGTTTTTCCATAGAACCGTTTTTTATAATATGCCACTTTATATTTTTAATAGGTAAATTGGCTTGATATCTTCTATTATAAATAAAAAATTGGTCAGTACACTTAGAGAAAATAAATTGTAGTGCGATCAAATTTAGGATGAAAAACTTCGTATTTTTTATTTAAAATGTCCAATATTTTGCCGGCAAATTTTACACACAAAAAACAATTTTGGTATTCCGCTTAAGAATAGAATGTTTGGTTGGACGGCAAATTGAGAAAAACTAAGAGAAAATGCCAATATTAATTTTTTATATATAGCTCGAAAACTAAGCGTTGGATCGTAAAGCGGAGTATCAAAATTTTAGTCATTTATGTCATTAATAAGTGTAAAAAAATTAGTTGAAAAGTCTTTAGCCATTTTTGTGCCATTTACAATGCAAACGAGCAAATTTTATCAATTTTTTGTTATTCCAAAGAAATTTATGAAATCATGACACAATAAAAGGATTTTAATTTTGGTATGGCACATTGTCGACATTGAAAAAGTTTTTTAAATAATTTAATATACAAAATATGTGTATGTAGATATTGGTCTACATATTGCAAATGTACCACGCCAAACTTATCGGCACATTTGTGTTTTTCGCTTTTCTTTTAGAAAGCCCCAATTATTGGTGAGAGGGGAACAGAACATGCTCTCATTCTCTTCACTTTAACCAAACCAATTAGACTTTCTAAAAGAAAATGTTTCTAGAGTGCAGCCAGACATACATGCTAGTCAATTTAAATGCAAGTGTTTTCGAAAATAAGCAGAACAGTATTTAGCATTCGGGTCACACACCCAAGAACGATATCTATTTTTTTTTTAGTGATCCTATAGACGAACACAATCCTTAATACCTTTCGTAACTATTTTCAAGAAAGAGCCAAACATTATATATTGTTCTGTTCTTCGTTAAAAGCAGAAAAATTGTAGTGATACTGTAGACAAACATTATATTTTAATGTTCTATAATGTTTCTTTTTTTTTACATTGATAAAGAAATGAACAAACAAGGAATTTTAGCAACGACCGCAACACGAACAGCTTGCTTGTGAATTGTGTATATGTTTTGTTTGTGTAAAATTTGTTTGCTGGCTTTTTTATACACTTCACCGAAGGTAAAAGGGTATATCATTAGCTAAAATGCAAAAAGGCGTAACTAACAAAAAAAATAATTTTACAGGAGAAGCAAAAAACTTTATAAAATGAAAACTTCAAACATGTCAGAAAACGTGCATTGATAAGTCGTCCATGGAATTCTTCAAACAACTTTAAATGGAAACCATTTCATTATATTTTGTTAAAAAAAAAATGGATAACTACGTAATTTTGCAGTTATAAAATAAATTCTCTTGTAGTTACGTCCATTTGTTTTTTGCTAAAGTGTCATTTTTGATCGCAGAAGTCTAAAACTTTGTCAAGACATGTTGTTCAATGGCATTCATAATAACCAATAAAAAACACGATTTTGAATTTTTTGTTAGTTACACCTTTTTACATTTTAGCTAACGATATATAACTTTATTATTCCGTTTGTTATTTCTCCAATATTGATCCTAGACCCTTTAAAATACATATATGCTGGGTCCTTATGTAGAGCGAAGTTCAAATCCGGTTGTCCATCTGTCCGTCCGTCCGTATGTGCTTCTGTCTGTTGAAATGGGTTTTCCGAAGCCCCCAGAAATGATGGGGACTTGGTAAGGGTATATTTCTGTCAGGTATTCTTAATTTAATTTTGCTATTGAAATTCAGCCAGAATGGTCCAAAAATGGCTGAGATATGAGCAAAAAACCAGGACTACCTCTAATTTTTTTCAAAAATCCCTTGTTGTTGTATTTTTATTAATTTTTTCTGTATATCTGGAGAATGGCAGATTCCAAATTAGGTACAAACATTTAGGTTATCAATGTACACCTTCCCACAAAATATGGGCGGGATTGGAGAAGTGGGCGTGGTACTTCCCATTTAAAAAATATCAAAAATTTTATAAAACCCTGAAAACTGTTTAGTACGCCTAAAACCGTAATTATATTGATTTCATAAGAAAATTTGGCACGTCACAGTTCGTTAGGACTAGAAATGATACTGTAAAATTATGTGAAGATTGGACCATAATTTATCCTAGGCCCCATATAAACCCTACTCCCGGAAAACAGTTTAGTGCGCCTAAAATAAATAAATAAATAATGCTATCAAATAGAATTTGGCACGTCACAGTTTTATAAGACTAGTAATGACACTGTGAAATTTCGTGAAGATTGCTCCATAATTTACCCTAGGCCCGATATAAACCCTGCTTCCGAAAAACAGTTAAGTACGCCTAAGAACGTAATTTATTATGATTTATTTTCGAACACTGGTTTAAACCCACTGTACTACGTAGCAATATGTATTTGTATTCGTATTTAGTATTTTATTGTGTGTAGATACATAACATATGAACAAATTATTGTATTGCTACTGAAAACTATAGAAGAATAATGTTTATTTTTAATGAAATATTTGTTATTCTACGTGTGTATGTATATTTTCTTTTGTTAAAAGTGTAACAAAAAAATATGCAATTAAAAGATACATTTATTTTATTCAAAATCGAAATACATTTTTAATATGTTTGTATATAGAGCAATGAGAGAGATCATTTATTTGTAAACCCCTCACCGAGTGTAAAAGTGTATTAATTAGTTTGTCATTCCGTTTGTTATTTCTAAAATATTGATCTTAGACCCTATAAAGAATATTTTTCTGTGTTCTTATGAGTCTGTCCGTCTGTCTGTTGAAATAGGTTTTCCAAAGACCCTAGATGTGAAAAGGACTTAGTTGATAAGCAACTTCTTTATCATAAGACAACGTCCGACAAATATGGGCGTGGCACAACATAGATTTATTTATATCTAAAAAACGATAAGAGAAAATTTGTTCAAATTTGGTAGACATTGCTAGGTTATCAATACACAACCTCTCTAAATAAGCGCGGGATTGGAGAAATGGGCGGGGCACCTCTCGTACAAAGACATTTTAGATTCGTGTTTATCTGAAGAATGGCAATAGCCAATTCCAAACCAGGTGCAAACATCTTGGTTTTCAATATAATGGGTGATTTTTTAAGAGTAGTTTTTTTAAATATCTAATAAAACACTCAAATTTGCATCATAGATTCAAAATTGGAGTCGATAAACTGGTCTTTGCCATTTACTTTTTAAAAATAACTTCATGTAAATGTTGCCCGCGGCTCCGGTTCAAATGGTCCATTCGTAAGGTCCATTTTTGCACCACTTTTTCGAGCATTTCGGCCTGTATTCCATGAATAACACGTGTTATGTTATATTCTTAGGCTTCAAACTGGTTTTTGGCTTGTCCATATAGACCAACAACTTCACAAAACCCCACAAGAAATAGTCAAGAGGCGTCAAATCACATGATCTTGGCGGCCAACTCACAGGGCCATTTAGAGAGATAAACTGCTCACCAAATTCATCCTTCAATATGTCCATTGTTTCAGGAGCTGTGTGGCATGTGGCACCGTCTTTTTAAAACCACATATCAACCAAGTCCAACTCAGCTAATTGGAGCAAAAAAAAAGTCGCATGTGGTTGAATAACTCATGCCCAATACCTGAGAACGGTGACGAACTATCCCTATATCACTATCCTCATTAACACTGGTCGCTACGGCTGCAATATTCTCTTCGGTTCGCACTCTACGAACGCGAGTCGGTGGTTTAATGTCCCCCAAAGTAAATTTGGTGCGAAATTTGTTGATAACAGCACGAATTGTTGTTTCACTAAGTCGATTATGGCGACCATAAAAAGTTCGTAACAAACGATGGGCATTTCTCACAGAGCACGAATTTTGATAATAAATTTCAACGATTTGCAGTCGTTGCTCGTTTGTTACAATGTTCGACAAAATATAGCACCCTTACTTATAAATTTCGACGTACACATATTGCTATTATGTTTTTTTTTTTCTTGACGTTTTAATTTTAAAATTGTCCATACTGCTTTCTTGGATATACGGAATATACTTTTGAAGTCCTCTTTATCGTAAAATGTGAAAAAAATCACGTCATCCTTTCATGACACTAAAACATTTGCACTAATTTCGTTCGCAATTATTTTCTTCACTTTCCATTTTATTTGCTACATACTTTTGTTAACAAAAATAATTTTGTAATTGTTTTTAGGCAGAGCCACCATGTTGAAGGTTGCAAAATCAATATTTGAAAGAAATTGCTATATATTTAAACAGTAGATATTTAAAAATTCTAAAAGCATAAGTTGATGAAAACTAAAAACGACTTCAAAATGTGAATTGATATTTAAAAAGATTTAGTGGAATACACTCTTATGCAAAAAAAGTTAAAGATCGCATTAGTTACCCAACACATTTAGCCCAGCAAAAGTTCACATGTTTAACTAATGTTAACTTCGACTTTTTTTGCATAAGGAAGCTAAGCTCTTAATAGTTTACAATAAAATTGCCATTTTATCAACATACTTTGTAATTAAAATAGGATAATTAATAGGTTTTCATATTTAAAAAACTTTTAATTTTTTCTCCAAAATTATAGGTTTCCCTAAACAAAAGAAATTTAAAAAATACCCAAACCACTTTAACAAAACAAAATTATTATAACTTAAAACGTATAATTATATTAATATTCGATTTGGTGACTTCCATAAGCAAACGATTTTAATTAATCAGTCCAAAAAGTTGATTATTGGTTTTGAAGATATGAACTACATACATATGTCTTAATTGATTATAAGGTCTTTACAGAAATACAACAATAGAAAAAGCAACACGCATTTTGTTCGTGTTTAACATGATAAATATGTTAAAAACAATTGCATGAAATTAGCAGGCGTTTAACGTTGACCTCTTTGACGGGACCATGCTTTTAATTTAACCAAAGCAAGAGTGAAATTTATTTTGTACATTTTTGTATAAAGAGTTTGGTGCAAACGCCAAACAGTGGCGTGTAGAGCAAAACAATACTTAAAAAACTTTATAAGTAGCAAAATTAATGCTTAATATCTTGAAAACATCAAAATTTTTTGAAAGAAGGTTTGGATTCAGAAAAGGGGTATTCAAAATATATATACTTTATACCTAATTAAATTTTTTTTTAAATGGTCGGTAGGTCAAACCAATAATGAGCTGGATCCTTTTTAATTAAAAAATCATACTTTTGAGTGCACAGTAAACTTCTTGTGTACTAATATCTCGAAGTTGCTATATTTATAGATATAGAAATATTTCATTTTGAGCTGAAACATTTTAGGTATAAAATTACAACGGTGTTATTGACTAAAATAAGCTTGATACATACTTTTGAATACATTTGAGCACACAGAACTGTATTTATAGAAAAAACCTTAAAAAATGATTTACATACACATCGTTCAATTGCTGCATCACCCTTATAACTCAAAAATATTTGTTTACAGTTTTAAAGTTTTCAATTTACACACAAAGTAATGGGAAGAGAAAATTTTATTTTCTCTCAAGAGTTGAGTAGGTACATAATATCTTCATATGAAATAATTGCTTCATAAAACACCTGATTTACTATGCATTAGTGAAATTAAGGTAAAATTGGCGATTTTTCACTTTTGACATTGTTGCAGCAAATGAGCGATATATCGTTTACTATGGAACTCCTTATTTATATTTCTTAATAAAAAAGATCAAAGACTCAGACATCCATTCGGACTGTTTTCTTTTTTTTTGTAAATGGTATAATTTTGTTATTAACAGAAACACCATAAAAACTTAAAAGTAAATTTTATTTACGAACAAACCAACCAATCTACCAGCAATCAATAAAAACTATAAAAAAATTTATTGCGTGACGTAGACTTCGCAGTAATTAATGGTTTATGATTAACTAAAAAAAAAAGAAACCTAAAATATCTTTTAATATTAAACAATTTTAATTTCATATACAATTTTTAAAGGAAAATGTTTACTTTTCCTACAAATATATACAACGTACGGGTACGTTTCAAAGTATTCGTAAATAAAGCATTAACACAAAAACCAATCGGATGGATAAAATGAGTGTATTCCAGAGAAACACAATAAATAAAATAAGATAGTGTTTGCCGTTAATAGCAAATTTTCAAAACAAAATTACTTTGCACTACTTTGGTAAATAAAGCAATTATAAAATTAATAAAATAATTTGCACGTAATTTAAGAGATTGTATAATAAATCTAACGAAACCTACTACAGATAATTTTCAAAATTTATCTTTATGTTTAAAATAAGATGAAGTGACATGTCCATTAGGATAATGACTTTTTTTGGACAAAATTCTTTATCCCACCACGCGATGGGCAATTAAGTATTGATAATGAAAATAATTTTTTAATGCCATTTTGACCAAAAAAGTTTCAATTTTTAAAGCTCGTTTTTTTAATTTCCAAACACATTATATATGGTACATTTACTGTTTATATATGCTATATTAGCGTGGCCGTTAGTTGTATGGAGAACTTTTTTTTTTGATTACTTATGTTCTCCCCCCCAAATCGATTCAGTTTTATGTAAAAAAAAAAACAAAACAATTTTGTAGGGATAAGTTGTGTTTTAGGGGGAGCGTCCGCCCCTCAAAGTTTGCCTTTAAGCCATTTATTCAAATGTAATTTGTTTGCATAAGACTATCACTTTAAAAAAACATATCACAAGAATATGATATACGGCAATATTTTAGCCCTTCTAGTCAACAACATTAGCTTCAAAGAAAGTTTTTTGCTAAAATTAATATTCTAGAAAATATTTAACAAAATAACAACAAAAAACCAAACATTTTATATACGTTTTATACATATAAAAGGGGGATTTAATGTCAAGTGACCCAAAAGTTTATGAGTTAGAGAGGGTCAAAATTTGCCATACAGGTGTTCTTTCTCATTCATGTAATTTATTACCTATTGATGTTTGTCCCAAGTAGCTTAAATAGCTATTTAATCAATATTTTTAAAAAATTTATTTTGCCGATATTTTTTTATTCTAGTAAATCCAAAAATGTTGACCCACTCATGATGGGTGCCAAGCTAGGCTAGTTGGCAGTGAGGTAATCTATTGGTGCAACGGTTGCGGGTTCGATTCCCGCTAGAGACTAGTACTAGTCCTAGTACAAACTTTCAGGATGATCCTACGAACTACCACCAACTTTTATGATGATAAAACTTCAAATTTAGTTTTATAAGATTAAAAATTACACGTGATGATCGGCAAATAGTTTACCAACGCTCTCATAAAAAGCACACATTCGAAAAAAAATGTATACGCCAAAAAACTATAGCAATTGCTTTGGTGAAGTTTGGCCACCTCACGAAATTTGGCACAGCTTAGTTTTATATGACCAAAAATTGTGATGTCAGATTTGTGATGTCAGATTTTATAAAGATTTCTTCATAATTTGTTATAGTTCAAGGATTTGGCACAACCAAAAATAGCATTTTAACTTTTTTTTAGATATACAGTGCACTCGCAATAATATGAACACCCTAATTTATGAACACCCCAAAATATGAACACTTATTTTATTCCATTGACTACTCTAAAATATGAACTTGTGCAAAAGCTTTAAAATATGAACAACTTACAGTTGTATTTTTCACGTTTTTTATCTACTGTCACATTCTTAAAATCATAATAAATTTTGATTCAATTGCAAAATAACTTGGGGATTTCCCTAGCTATCGCTTTAAAATTGTCTCCAGTTGTTAATCAAAATGTTTTACATACACTTTTTAGTAAGTTCTCACATTAACATGGAATTTTATATATTTTCATTTTAAAATATAATTTTAACGTGAAAATTTCTTATATATGAATTAAAAAAAGCATACGTTTTGAACTTAAAAAAGAAAAATCAGAAAATTAAGACCATTTAGGAAAAAGGTATTTTTAATTTAGCGAATAAATTTGTTTTTTTTTTAAATGTTCTAACAATACGTTTATTTGACTTGGAAAAAGAAAAATGTGCGGTCTTCTGAATACCAAAAAAATGGAAAATGCATGCACCGATGGTTTTTGAAAAAGAGATACAAAAAGATCACTGTTAGCGGACACGGCAAATAGCTGGAGATTTTTAAAAGAGCGGGGCGTTTTTAAACTGATTGAACGAAAGAAAATCACAGACTTTGTCGCATTACTTTAAATTTGTTTTTTTTTTTTTTAAATGCAATGAACAATAAATAAAAAAGCTTTGACATTAGAAACTTTTATTTTTACGTTTTTGAGAGGAAATTAAATGCTATTCGCAAATATGAACAATCATATTATCGCGAGTGCACTGTGCACCCAAATGTAGTTCAAACCGATCTTATTTTTTTGGAACTACAGACAATTTTGAATTAAATAAAATTTAAATTAAATACACATCGGGAAAAATCTTAAATTAAATAAAATCTATAATGACAAGGTTATTTGATTATCGTTTTTCATTTCGTTACAACGGAACATCTGGCTTTTAAAGAAAACAGTAGCCCGTTTCTGTATATCTCACATCGTAAAACTCTTCGCATGAAACGTGTGAATTGCAACAAAAATAGTGTGAAATGAAACAAAAAATGGTTTTTCTCACACAAGTGTTTCTGTATCTTTTTTTTGCGAGAATTATCTGTCATTTAAATAATTTTCCAGCAATTATTGGAAGGATGCGAGAAAAAGTGTTTCTATAACAATATTTTGCGAAAAGTTTCTTTCAAGAACTGTCAAAATAAGTCACATTTGAAATTGGTGGCGAGAAAAACAAAATGTAGATATTTTGAATTTAAAATATGTTTATATACTATTTTTTTAAAATAAATAAAAAAATAGAAGAAATATAAATGATAACTGCATAATTTATATGATGAAAATAAACAAAAAACAATTGTTATATTTCGTTAGTTAAAATTTTTTGTTAGCCTTTTCTTGTTTTGGTTTTAATCAGTGCTGCCAGATAAATTTGTGTCAAAATCGTCAATTTCCTGAGAAAAAGATCGTCTTTTTTGTTTTAAAAATCGTGCAATTTAAAATCAATTTTAAACAAATTTGTTTCGACTTTTATTAAAAAATAATCAAACAAAAACATAGTTAAAGTTCATGGGTATTTAATAATTATTATTTAATAATTGAGATATAAATCTTTAATTTACCTATTCCTATAATCTTTATCTTTTTTACCTGAAATAGACTTAGTAGAATACCTTGTAGTTAAAATTAAAAAAATCGGTTCATAAATAAACGGGTTAAAGACCCAGTAAAATCTTCGCCTACAAAATAATATGTTAAGTAATCAGAAACACATAAAAGCACTACATACAATTCTACTGAAAAACTAATGAATTTTACAAGGGTTGTGCCAAAAAGAACAAATTCAAAAGTAAGTCATTTTTTTATCTTAATACAACCAGAAAAAAGTAGTTATCGAAGTTCTTATGGAAAAAAACTACTTAATAACGAGTGAAAGAAGCTATCCATTTGGAAAAAGTTTTTACTGGGAGACAAACAAATTTCCTTCTTGCCGGAATAATGGTTTTGGCACAAAAGTGTACATATAAGATAAGAATATCAAATATCAATCATATTTTGTATATGTATATAAGAAGTATTAAATGTTCAAAATAAGCCAAGTCGGTCCATTACATTCCCAAACAAAAAAACCATTTCGAGGACAATTTTCACAATAGGGATAAATATAAAAATTTAAGCAGCCTTGTTTCTAAAGATATCTTTTTTTCTAATAAACAAACATATAAAAATATTTACAATTATCTTATTTCGAAGACTAATGCCCGTAATTTCTACAAATAGATATCTAGTGGTGTTCATACCTAACAGTTATCTTTACCTATCCGGTATCACTATTGTGGTAACTTCAACGTTAATTTTGCCTACGTGAATTAACTACTGAAAATCGATGGGGTAAAATACATTACACTTTAACCCGTATGTTAGAAATACGTTTCAAAATTATGAAAACCATAAAAACCTATACACAGCTATGTAGATACCTATTTGTAGAAATTACGGGCATAAGGGGCTTATAGTGTAAAACGCAACGCCAACAATTTCATTAAAAGCAAAAATAAAATAAAAAATATTTTATAACTTTGTTGTTGCTTTCTACAGACATTCATATTATTTTTTTTTCAATTTCCATAGAAAGTAACAACAAAATTATAAAATATTTTTGATTTTGTTTTTGCTCTCGTCACTTTTTTAGAAAAAATCATCAAAACGTCACTTTGTTAATATCGGAACAAAAAATCGTCAAGATGACGATAACTCGTCAAATCTGGCAGCCCTGTTTTTATTATATTTATTTCTTTTGTTGACGTTTTGCTTTTATTTGACACTTAAATACTGGAAATATTTCAGTATAAACAGAATTTGTTGTGTCTGTTTTCGCAATCAAATACAGAAACACTTTTATCTCATAAATCGAGAAACGATGGAATTTTTTGTTTCACACTCCATGTAACAAATTTTACGATGCGAAAAATACAGAAACGAGCTACAGAATATTAAAGATCTTAAAGTCAGTGTAGACAAACATTATATTTAAATGTTCTATAATCTTTCTGTTTTACATTGATAAAGCAATGAACAAACAAAAAATTTTAGCAACGACCACAGCACGAACAGCTTGTGTGTATTGTGTATATGTTTTTTATACCCACCACCACAATAAGTTGTGAAGAGGGTATACTAAATTTGTCATTCCGTGTGAAATTTTTTATTATTTACCTCAAACCCCATAAAGTATATTTATAAATTGGGCACGTCACAGTTTTTAGGACTAGAAATGACACTGTATAGTTTCGTGATGATCGGTCCATAATTTACCCTAGGCCTCATATAAACCCTACTCCCGGAAAACAGTTTAGTACGCCTAAAACCGTAATAAATAATGCTATCATAATAGCATTTGTCAGTCAATAATTTAATATTGGTCTAACCCGCAACCAATTTTAATGCTGATGTCTGTTTTTATAAAGATAAACTAATAATAAATAGACATCATATAGATATAACTCCTGAAATATTCAAATTGTCGGTGGAGGGTATCAAAGATTCGGCACAGCCGAAAATACACTCTAACTTGTTTTTGTGTTAAATTATTTTGCTGGATTTTTGTTTTTTTTTGTATGTGTATTTTGTTTTTGTAAAAAACGAACGAACATTAATAAGCTAAACCTTACACAATGATGTTTTTGGTTATTAAAAAAACCAAACGGAATTTAATGTTCTCATCTTTTTGTTAAGTTGGATAAGAACAGTATTATTTTTGTGTTGATGACAAACAGGGAAACGTTATTTTGTTTAATGATTAACTTACTACTTAAACACTATTAGCGTTTGTGTTTTTCACAAATCTTCCAAGCCGAACACTTAGAAGCGATATTTAGTGTTTATTTTTGAACACTGCTTTTATTTTAAAAACCTCTGATGCTAAAAAGAGGTTAAATCGAGTTGCACTTTTAGCAGTTTTTAAACTTAAAACCGAATTTAATTATAGAAAATAATCAAATATAAAAAAATACGAGTTATAACTCTTGTGAACAATTTTAAGGGATAAACAATGCGATAGTTACTATATTCAAAAAATTCTCTGCTACATCCTCTTCAAATATATATTTTTATCATTATTTAAAAGGATAATAACCAAATATATTGCCCCATAAAACGTGGGACTGCTTAAATCTTAATTAAAAAACATAACGAGAAACTCGGTTCTGATGATAATTTGCGTAAATACCAATAAAAAATAAACAAGAAACAAAAATAAAAAGCGGCATCAGCAGAAAGAACAAAGCAGAAGGTAAAAACAGTTACGACATTTTGTCAACAAGTTACAACATAAAAAATATAAACACAAAAAAAATAAACATGAAAAATTTTACGATTTCTAATAAAAATATGGTTAAATCTCACTTTTTTCACCTTAAATATACACCAGAGCCAGTAAGAATATTTGCAAATAGTAGCAAAAATTGAAGGGAGCAAACAACATTCTCGTCATCATCATGAGCTTAAAGCCAAGTCAAGTAGCTTCTAAAAACCATAAAAATGAACAAAATACTAAAAACTCGCACAATATACATCCGTTTTAGAAATAATAACTAGAAATGCTTAAAAAAGTATACAAGCGCCCAAACATGGCCCACTCATTGTCTATGCATGGCAAATAAAATGTTAAAATATAAAACAATAAATTTTTTGTTTTGCAGCTCCAGAAAAGAAAGTGAACAAAAATTGTAAATACATAGTACATGCCAGTGCATACTACTCGTTTATACACACACATTCAAGCAACACATACCTCTACAAGTAAAAGTTAAAATGAAAAAGGTGCAATATAGTAAAGTAAAATAAAAAATCATATACTGTCACAAAAAGTAAAATAAAGCAATGATAAATATTAAACAGTGTCATAAAATAAAAAAAAGAATTGAAAATCAAAATTGGTTTTCCTGTACGAATACTAGAGGTGGGTAAAGTTGTATGGCCAATTTTAAAGTAAATGAATGAGCTAATTGGATTCCTTTGTAAACTAAAAAGATACAACAATTCATCCGTACTTAAATCAAGCTGAAGTAGTGCTAATAGTACGGTAAGTACGGATTTCCTTGATTCAAGTACAGAATGCTTGATTCAAGTACGGATTATTCAAGTGCCCCGTACTTAAAAAAATCCGAAAACTGGATTGTTTTAAGCAAAAGTGAGATACAAATTAATCTCAAACCATGCTTGATTCAAGATTTCTAAGTCATTTCAATGCCGATTCGTTCTTGAAATAATCCGAAAGTCAGATTAGATTTTAACCTAAACACTTACCCCAGAAAACTAGAGATAGAGAGAATATTTTTTATTATTTACTTATCCGTTACACACGTTTATTTCACTATTGTTGTATTCCGCTCTTTGTTTACAGAAAAAGCTTAAATTTAAAGACACCCAGCATCCAGTGATGCCAACAGAAATTTCAAAAAAACCTATATGTCTAAAAAAAATCCCTGTTTTCCCCTACAACAAAAAAAAATCCCTACACTTTTTCCTAAGTTAAAAATTAAGTGTTTAAGCAACAGGCAAACAAATATATATTTTTTGTAAACATTTTGCAAATATTATAATAAAAGCATTTATTAACAACAAGAAAAAAAACAAAAAAAAAAAAAAAAAATACATACTTTCAGGAAATCAATCTTCTATATAAGTGATTCTATTATGTGTTGAATATGCATTAAAGGATTAAATTCATGATATTTAAAAATTTATTTCTGTGAAGTTTGTTGTGTTGTATTTTCTTTATGAACACAAAATAAATCATTATCTATACTCTGAGAGTTAACAAATATCCACTTAATATTTTTCTTCATTATTAAAATTTTCATTATTTTGTTACTTATGCTACGGTCACACTTATTAAATATTTGATCAAATAAGCGTAACCCCTACTTTTGTTAATAGTTAGTGAGATTTAAAATGGTCTTAATATTACAAAATAAACTAATTATACTACTAGACATAGCAAAAAACAGTTTTTGGTAAGATGTGGTATTTTAATCAAAATAAATATTGATATTAAGCGAAATGATTTTTTAGTTTGGTTGTTGGTCCCGTTTTTTTCGTCAAATATTTGATAAGTCTGACCGTAGCTTTAGTCATATGTGCGTTTGTATGCATATGTGTATGTATTTATGTGTATATATATATGTATGTGTGTGCATGTACATGTATTTACATATACAATTTTCATTTAATTTTTCTGAATCGTTTGTTTTTGGATTTTTCATAGCTTAAACTCTTACATTTTAATGAAGCTATCTAACCCTTTTGTTATTATATTTTAACTTTAATATATTTTAATTTTTATATACATACATACATTTATATATTAATTTTTGTTTACAATTATTAGTAGAAATTTGTAACCGATTATTTCCTTTAAGGCTAGGTTATTGGTAATGTAAAAATAAATAAAAAAATAAAAAAAAAATAAATAAAATATGCAAATGCCATATACACGCATATAAAAATTTACTTTCAAAAATAACACTATGACAAATAAAATTTTTTTTCTTTTGGCAGAAACGCCCCTATATATCCTTTAATATAGAGATAAAACATAGTCAAACTTCGTATTTGATTTTTCATTTCGTAATCTTTTGTCCGTTTTAGAGAGCTTAATATTTTTCAAGAATACTTATTTAAAAAAATTTTTCTTAAATATAAGTATCTTATCATTTTTAACAATCTTGATACCAAATAAAAGGGAAGAAAGGCTCTGTAAAATTTTGAAAAAATATTTTCTTCAGTTCCCCTCAACTTAAATATAAAAAAAAATATTCTTCCTTATCCTTAAAAGTTTTCATTAAAAAATTTTTAAAAATTCGAAATCGTATTTCTCTTAGTTTAGAAGGTGTGTTTGTTCCTTTACAAATTAATTTCTATGTAGAAATTTTATTCATTAGATGTTCGCTTTGAATATACGCATACATTTTACCGAGTGAGAGTCCGAATTCAAATAGCAAAAATAATAGAATAGTTCGCAAATGGGAACGGAATATTTGCAGCCCCCTTATTATATATTAGGAGGGCCACGAATATTCGGGTACTTGGTTTTGGTAATTGTTAAAGATTGCCAGGCTGTTAGGACTCATGATTTTTGTTCAAAACACTACATTTGTACTAAAATTCAATTGTATAAGAACATTTGCGTATTTTTAGACAATATATAGAAAATGAGGTAATATTTTGAAAATTCCCTACATTTCCCTTAAAATAAAAAATTTTTCCGTTTTTCCCTACGCTTGAAAATTTCCGAAAAAATCCCGACAAAAAGGAAAATTCCCTACTGATGGCATCAGTGCCAGGCATCATGCACCGGTCTTTCTACTTTGAAAATTTGATGTTTTTCACTTAATAAATTTAACAAATAGATGAATATAATCTAAATGTTTTTGAAAATAATCTAAATTTTTCTTCTGTTTTTGTTGTTGTTTATATTCACGCATATTGGTTTTCAAAAGTTATCCCATTTTTGATTTGGATTTAAGTACTTTTTAATGTTTTTCGTACTTAAATTTTTATGAACGACT
The DNA here is from genome assembly GCA_963931875.1 of Pollenia griseotomentosa. Lineage (NCBI taxonomy): Eukaryota > Metazoa > Arthropoda > Insecta > Diptera > Polleniidae > Pollenia > Pollenia griseotomentosa. The sequence continues at coordinate 49,940,348 of OZ007560.1, read as the reverse complement.
CGTACTAAAGTAAGTAGAAAAAACTTAAATTTAGTACAAATTTTTTCTTTCTGTGTTTATATTAAACATTTAATATGAAGACTAGTGCCTATTGGATAAAAAAAAAGTCGAGGCGGAAATCGATTGAAACTTTGAATAGTTTCTTGAATGTCGTAAAGGTTTTTAATCTAAAGTAATAAATATTGCCCTAGACCGCTAATATGCAAATTATTATTTAACCAAGAAATTCGAGTACACACCTTAAACATTTTTAAAATTTTGCTTATGCAACTTAATTTTTTTATTCGTGAGACTCGAAATTGTTAAAATTTTGTTTCTGAAATATAATTTTTTTATTCGAAAGACTCGAAATTGTTAGATATGGAAAAAGTTTTTTTTTAATAAAAGGAAAGTTTTTAAGGTGATATTTATAAAAGCCGACAAATTTCAAATTTTAGAATATTTTCGTTAACAAATTCGAAAAAATTGAGAGTTGCACTTCGGGAGCTGGTGTAAAACATGTTAGTATTTTTATTATAAATAGAAAAAAATACAGATTGACTGCTGTTCTGATAGGACTCTTTTTGATTAAAATTAAAAATAGATTGTCAAGCGATTCTGTAAGTGCTTACAGTGTATAACAATCCCATTTTCACAGGAAAATTTCATAATATTTTGTATAAATAATTTAACTGTTTTGGTTTTATTTCAACGAGTGTTCGCCTAATGGTCAAAATTCGACCATAAATTTTTAGGTTCACATGAAGATACTACATCTAAGTATATATGAATTTACATGTTTTGAGCATTAAATTAGTGGATCGATTTGGCAAGGGACTAACCTCTTGTTCATATTCTTTATTTTACTATAAAAAATATCAGAAATTAATTGAAAAACAAAAAACTATTATAAAATCTCCTTTGTAAATTGTACTCCACTCAGGACATTGCATTTTAATTATTTTTTCATTGTCTAATATTAACAAAAATTAATCAAAAAACCAGATGTTGAACGAAAAAGTACCAAAAAGCTCCCCTTATATGTTTATATTCATTTTTCATCTTATAGGTTTTAATTCACTGAGGACCCTGCACCTATAATATTATGTTTCTAACTTAAATAAATCACCACATGCAACACGGAAAAGTAAAATAAAGAAATTTAATTTCCCGTATTTATATAGTCGACATAATCGAAAACCGGTTTCTTAAAAATGTCTAATAATCAAGAACCCTATTTTTATTATTTGATAATTGAAAAAAACAAATTTTGTACATATGTTAGTAGCTAATTTGAACGCTTATTACTCTGAAAATATTGAACAGATTTTAATAAAATATATATTGTGCACTTCTGTAAGTAAATATCTTTCAAATGGTGTATATTTTGTTCAAATCGGTTGACATACAGAGGAGGAAAGTGTTCTTAACTGTTTTGCCTTAGCCGATTTATATATAGATGCCGTTGCCTTTTCATATAAAGAACTCAAATTTTCTTTAGTAGCGTTTAATGCATTGATAAACTTTACTTAAGCAATATATCTCATAAATTGTAATTTGTTTAAATAATATTAATTAAATTATTTTATGCACTGTTTTATATTAATCGGAAATCCCCGGAAAATTCTAAAATAAATCTTGCTTTCCCGGAAAATGAAAAATTCCGAAAAAAGTTCTAGTTAAGCGCGACCATACGGAAACGTATTTTAAATCTGCATGTATAGAAACTAACCTAACTATAGTTAACTAAGTCATACATAAGCAACCACAACCATATTATTTTCCAGAGTCAAATAATTAGACTTAAAGAGTCTTCATCGACTTGAATATATATTTATTGTAACTTTTTTTGTAAACAACAGAGTAAAAATTAGTTCTTTTTTTAAATATTTGCATGTTTTTGATGGCGATTGGTTTGGTTTTCAATCCTTGTTGGTCCTAAAATTTCCTTAAATTTGCATGTGATATTTTTGTGAAAAATGTTTTTTTTTTTTGTCTGCTCTATCAGAAGCACCCGGCAAAACGGCAAATATCCACTAAGATCCTATAAGGCATATCGAACACCCAGTTCAAAAGTGATTTAACCCAAATTTCATTTTCGAGTTTATATTAGAGTTTCTACGCGGGGAATTCTTTCCCGGGAATTGGGACGTTTTTTTTTTTTAATAATCTTGGGAAATATTTTTCAGGAATTTTCGGAAATTTCAAATTAAAATTTTGAAATTTTAATTGGTTAGCATCGTTAAAATCAAAAAACGAGCAATAAAAATATATTCTTTACTAAAATTACTAAAATTTACTTACAAATCGAACTATTTTCCCTGCGCCAATTAACGGTATTTTGAAAAGGAACCCGATACTCCATCACCAACACCAGATGATGAACAATCTACAAATTCTAAAAAATATATTTTAAGAAAATACGCTTCTTACTATAAAACCAACGGCTGTAGAAAGCGAAAGCACGTTTTCGATAGCAGGCAATATACATATCAGCAAGGATTAGAAATAGAATCTCTGATGAGCCTTTAAATGCTTTAATAATACTAAACATTTTTTGCTTAAAAGAAAATTAATTTTACCAAGTTGTTATCAATAATAACTACTAAATATTAATAAGTTTTTATAAATCGTGATCTCCCAAAAAAAAAAAAAATAAATATAAATAAATAAATAAATGTATACATAATAATCATATGCATGAATATGAATTAAACAATTTATTTGGTTTTGTTTTGGTTTTCTGTGGAATTATTAAAGCAAATTTTTTTTGGTCTATTGTATATGTCGTCACATAATATGCAAAAGGGCGTATAATTTTGATTGATTATTCTGGATTAAGTTCATTGCTGTGCATTGATATGCAAGCTGTGAAACTCCTTCCACAATCAAATGCAAATGCATCATACTATAAAATGAAATTGCAAATACACAATTTCACCATTTATAATGTCATTGCGCATGACTTTGACAACTATGTCTGGGATGAAACCGAAGGGAATTTGGTTGCATCTACCTTTGCCACTTGTATAATAAAACATTTAAAAAACTTAATACTTAGTTCGCCAAATATTCATCATATTGTTATATACTCTGATGGGTGTTTTTATCAGAATAGAAATGTGGTTTTGTCCAATGCTCTAATTTCCTTCTGTGTTGAAAAACACGTAACAATTGAGCACAAATATTTGATAGTTGGGCATACTCAAATGGAGTGTGATTCCACACATTCTCTCATTCAACGTCAAATAAATAATAAGCTCATTAATTTACCTTCGCAATTTGTCGATCTTATAAAAGACTCACGAAGAAATCCACATCCGTTAAAAGTACATCATTTAGATCATACATACTTTTTTGATTACGATTCGCTTCCAAAGAGATACCTATCTATTCGACCAGGTAAAGAAAAACTTTGGTCTTGAACACATTTAATGAAATCATTTTTTATTCAAAGAATCCCGGGATTCCCGGGAATAAGATTTTTTTGTTTCGTTTCCCGGGAATAGAACAAGTCCGGGAAATTAGAAACCCTAGTTTATATGCTTAAACTAGGTACAATAAACATGATTTTCTATAAAAATAAGATATCTGTGCAACAGCTAACAACAACAAAATACACTGATAATTTTTTTATAGAAAAACAAGTGTATTGTGCATAGTTTATTTAAAATTTTGAGTTAAGTCACTTTTAAACTGGGTGTGCGATATATGTTTATCGTTGCCTAAAACGATAAATTGACTAAAACTGTTTATAAGATATTTTTCTTCTACATTTCTTGAAAAACCTACCAGTTGTTGTTAAAATTTACAATGTTGCAAATGTATGCAAACTGTTAGTTATGCCTTTAAACGTTTATTTTTTGTAATAAAATCACTAATTTTGGTCGAAATATTCCAATTGTACAATTCTTGCTTCATTTTCGCAAGACTTAACAGAAAAGAACAATTTAAGTGTCAATTGTTTCAAGTTCTCAATCCAGCACAATCCCTCCTGTAGCAAAAGAGCTATAGACTCTTATCATACCACGTGAGGATCCGTCTATATAGGCCACTTATAAAGCACACTCTTGGAAAATATTTTAGTACACCTTAAACAATAAAGAATAACGCTGATGTAGTAGAATTTACTGTGTCATCATTTATTTATTTTATTTATCTATTCTCGGAAAACACAATAGTACGCCTATAACCGTAACGACTTACTCTATTGTAGTGAGAATGGGTCCGTCATAGCTTCATAAGGCTGGAAATCACGTTGTCACATTTCATAAAGATAGGGTCATCATTTACCAAATATAAAGCCACTATCGGAAAACACTTTAGTGCGTCTAAAACCGTAACGAATAATGCTTTTGTAGTGAACTTTGATTTGCCATAGTTTCATACACACAAAAAATAATCTAGGTAATTTTACCAAAGTTTGTATAGGTAATTTATTTATTTTTATGTAATATAATTTATATTTTTATATAAAAAAAAAAACTAAGTTTAATTGCCTAATATAATTTGCAGTTTATTAAATAAGTATTGCCTTAAATTCATGTTAATATTACTAATTGGGTTAGGTATCTTCTTCGAATTTTTTAGTATAGATTTTTTTTATTTTGCTGTCGCTCGAATTTTAGTTTTTCGTGGGAAAACGTTCAAATTCCTCATCAGATTATTTTCTCTGGGGTTATGTAAAGCTCCAATTGTATGCCAGTAAACAGAAAACTGTAAAACCAGGGCTGTGGAGTCGGAGTTGAAGTTTTTGTACCGGAGTCGGATTCGAAGTACCCAAAACACTCACGATTTCGACTCCAAAATTTTTCGGCACAAGAAATTTAAAAAATTGTTTGTAATATTTTTCAAAAAAAATCTTCGTAGTTGGCGATGCAATATTTAAAATATCGATTTGAAATTTCTACAGAATCAATTTCTTGCTATATTTTACCATTTAAAAAATACTGCACTAAAAAAAGGGTTTAAAGTAAAAGAAGGTCCAGTCTCAAATACATTAAACATCAATGTAAGAGTAGGAGTCGGAGTCGTAGTCGTAGTCGTAATCGTAGTCGGACTTAAAAAATTTTGGCAGTTAGAGTCGTAGTTAGAATTATCTTTTACCGACCCCACAGCCCTGGATAAAACACTTGAAAGCGAATATTAGAAGCCGAAATACAGCTTGATTTACTGCGAAGCATTAGCAGCGGCGTCTTAATGCCCGAAATCGTATTTAAACAATAATGCCATTAAATCTTCCAATTATTAAAGCCTTGTTTTTATCACCATACAGTTCTCCACCTCTAAATAAAACACCCGATATATTCGCTTCAGCTTCCATATTCTACTATTTTACACAAACATTGAACAAAATAAAAACCCATTATTTGAAGTGCATAACACAGCTAAATACGTTAGCTCTGCTAAAGACGTAAGTACGTTCTAAAGATATACCTTGTCTGAAATACGAAAAAAAGCGCAAAACTGTAAAATACAATATAAAAACCAATAAAACTCATTGCTTTTTTTTTTCTTATTTACAAGCTAAACACAAACATTATGAGTCCTTGAATTCATTCATATGACAAACATACCTTCATGTAAAGTAATAATAATAATTTTATTGTTTTTTATTAAGGTACTAAAAAAAGCAAAAACAATGGATGCTATTTAATTTTTTTCTATGTTTTTGTTCTATTTTTTATCTTTGAACTTTTTTCTATTTTACGTTCGACTTCGACGCCCCACAAAAAAAAAAAAAAAAAAACGATGTTGCGAAAGGAACTTCAACGTAAGCATTTTTGCCAGAAAACAATTTATTTATATTTTTCCTTCTTTTTGTTCTTTCTATTAATTTCTTCTTTTTGTAAATCAAGCATCCACCACCTGATGCATGTCTACTAAAGTGCTATTACTCGTAACTGTAGCAACAAATGTTGACATCAACACCTTTTGCAAAACATATTTTTAAAAGTTTATGCGTGTGTCTGCAGATTTCTTTGAACGTTAAAAAACAGTAGATAATAAGTTAGAAGATATGTTTTAATATATATCCAAAGCAGATCCTTAAAAGATATTTTTCTTCAACAAGGTTTCGTTTAAATGTGCTAAATTCCCATTTCATACTATTGATAAACTGAAATTTATTGTTGTTGGGTTAAGCTATTCCTATGCGCATTTCACATTTCTTTAGAAAAACTAAAGATATTATACAAATTAAACTGTTAAGCGAATAGGAATTATAAGCCCTTAGTTACACTTGTAACAATATCAAAGCTTAAACAAACACAACAACAATAAACAGTGAGTTTATCTTTTCTTACAGTCTTCGTTTATAATTTTAATTTTAGGGAGATATTTTTGTCAGTATTATATGGATGTTTGCATAAGAGTTTTGCAAGTTAAGCGAGTACACATATACAGCCTTATTCATAGCAAAAAGTTAGCCGAACTTTGTACAGCAGCTGCTAACTAAAATGCCGATTAAGCTTAGCGGCTTGTTAGCACAGAGTTAGTTCATAACAAAATTTCTCAATCTGCTAACTTTTAATAAATCAACTCTGAATTTTAATGATGCCACATTATATTACTCAAAAATGCAACATGTTTTGCATTAATCATCGCTGGTTTTGTTATTTTTTTTTTTCTTTTTTTGTTTTTTCCTTCAGATAGAAACATTTTAAAAAGATTTTAAAAATAAAGAAAATCAAAAAAAGAAGATATTTAATTAAAGAAACAATCAAATAAAAACACAAATAAAATGTTTAACATTAAGCGGCTGTTTTTCAAAAGTTGGCAAACGTTCGGCAGCTCGTTAACAAGAGCTTAGCAAATCGTTACCCAATGTTTGGTAAGTGTATTATGAATAACCTTTGTGCTAACTTCATGCCAAATTTTCAGTATAAATACGGCTGATGTTATCTTAGAATTTTTAAATACTGATAAAGTTACAAAGTTTTTGTTTTTCAATAGTCTATTTATCTTGCTTCCTTTTGATCGATTTTACACAATAAAGGCGTTTCAATTAATGTAGATAACGATAACGATAATATATAATAAATAAATACATATTTTTTATAATACTTATTAACTAATTAGTTGATCAATAAAAATAATAAAACTTAAATGGAAATTACTAATATGTTCAGTTAAAGAGAGTGGTTGCGATCGAAACATGTCATGGTAACCTGCCGGTCCGGGTTCGAGCCCCGGCCACGGTCAAGAATGAAAGATTATCAATAACAATTTTAATTGATTTTCATGTTGTAAAATTCCTTTCTTCATAAAAATAATTTAATGAAAATTAAATTTAATGAACTTAAGCCTAATTAAAAATATAAAAAATTTGAATTAGAAATTAGATAAATAAACCAACTTAAGCAAAATTTAAAAAAATTCGGTAAATTAACAAAGTTTTGTCAATAAAGCCTGGTACTCTGTTCAACATTTCACGTGAAATGCTGTCAAAACGGAATTGAAAAAAACTTGTGCGGAATATCTATGAAATAATGTTGATATAGTTGTACTCTGTTCATTTTGTGAAAAAGTTCCGAAATGTTTCTGGCAACCTTTTTTTACAACTGCGAAATAATGTAAGCTGCACTTATTTCACGTGCAATTTTAGGCAAAAAATATGAGCTGATTATTTAATAAGAAATAAAAAATTATTGTAACACAACCGGTAACAGTTTTTTATCCATATTTACTTTCTTTTTTTATTAAAAAAAATAAATTTTAGTAATATACATGTGGGGTTTGTTTACATACGCAAAACAATGTTGTATACTTTACAGGAATGAAAACGTAAAATTGTACAAACTCGCAAGATAGGTAACATTGATACATGTCAAAATTTTCGTGGGAAATAATAAATGTTGCTCATCATTTTTCACAAATTTGAACAGAGTACTAGGCTTAAAGCAAAACAACCATTAAAATTTTGTTTCTAAATATAAAGGGTTACCCAAACTAACGCAAGATTTTAATTTATCGCCATTTGTGCAGTAAAGTGTTGGCAACTCTAAAAAAATCAGACAGTTGACAGTTTAGGGTTAGTAAAAAAGAGTGATTTCTGGTATTAAAAAATATAAATTTGAATAAATTTCAATACAGCGGTGAAATTAGTTTTAGCGTTTACAATGAGTTTCAGAAGGCTGCTTAATATCTAAGGTAAATTATGGATATCAAAATATGCATGACATTTTTTTCTGGTCATATGAAGCTAAGTTGGCAGAAATTTTACCGCAATATCTATATCTGCGTATTTAATAAAACCAAAAGCAATTTGACACCAAGTAAATTCATTTCCTTTGAGTTTTTTGAAAGTGAGCGTGGCTTAAACAGACGGACATGGCTAAATTGACTTAAAACTACTCAGGGAGCCAGAATATAGCTCTGTGTGCATTCAATTTTATTCTAATACCATTATTAATTACGGTTTTAGGCGTAATAAACTGTTTTCCGGGAAAAGGGACTATATGGGGCCTTGAGTAAATTATGGACCGATCTTCACGAAATTTCCCGTGTCATTTCTAGTCCTATAAAACTGTGACGTACCAAATTCTATTGCGATATCATTATTTATTACGGTTTAATGCCTTCTAAACTGTTTTCCGGTAGAAGGGTTTGTATGGGGCCTAGGGTAAATTATGGACCGATCTTCACAAAATTTTACAGTGTGATTTTCAGTGAATAAAACGAATTTTTCCAAAATCTTATATCATTCCGCGCATTGTTCCACCATTTATGTTAGTTTGTTATCACTTTTTTAGGGCGGTGGTTTAAAATTTTGATTCATAGCTCTGCCCCGACTGCACCGATTTTGCTGGATTTCAATCCCAACTGCTTAGGATAACCAAAATCAATTTGAGACCAAGTTTGTTAATTTCTTTTGAGTTTTTCGAAAGTGAGCGTGTTTTCAACAGACGGACATATCGACTTATAACTACTCAAGGAGCCAAAATATATACTCATTATGGGGTCTGAGATGAATAATAAAAAAGTTTCACACGGAATGACAAACTTAGTATACCCTCTTCACAACTAATTGTGGTAGAGGGTATAAAAAAATATACCCACACTACTATACATTTAAGTATACCGTATACATTTAAGTTACTGATCGACTTACTTTAACAAATTTTCTGAGTTGATCTAACGATGTTCACCGTCCGGCTGGATGGCCGGCTGTTCATGTACTCATTGTGCGCAAAGTACATTTCGCAATTTTGGAGATAATTTGATGAAATGGGGTTATACGTTATAATTATCACAAGCACTTTATGGGATCTGAGATTAATAATAAAAAAGTTTCACACGGAATGACAAACAGTATACCCTCTTTACAACTAACTGTGGGGGAGGGTATAAAAACAGGTTTCTTTTTTAGTGTTGAAAGCCCAGTTATTAAAAATATCAGAAATATCAATTTATATTTTTATGCACGCCTATCGTGAATAAATAAAAACGGGTTTTTCGCTCGAAATTTTGCATTTCCCCATGTATTATTTAGTGAAAAATCAAAAAATTCGAAATTTTATTTACAATAGGGCCGGTGATGAAAAATTTCAATAAAATTCATTGAAACTTCTACTTCAAACCTTTCTCTTGACAAATGCCTCTTTTAAATGTTCTTGTGTTGTGATAATGAAACGCAAAAGAAATAATAAAATTTGTTGTAAAATTTAATAGTTAAACTCATAATTCGTATGTGAATATAAAATGTTTTGCTATGTGGCATAATAATTTATTACTTACCCATAAATACACATGCAAAAACTGAATTACCATAAACCGTTTGCCAATTTATAGGTAATATCGGCGTATATATCACATTCTCTTACACCTGCAGATGTTCATAAAATTTTGCAAAGGGTTAAAAATTTTACATTTAACTTGAAAGAGAAATGATGTCGTAAAAAAATAACATAAATTGTTTAGAATATAATTTACAAACCCATAATTTGTTCAATAAATCGACTTTAAATTTTTCTTTAAATGGCCCACACCTGCAGCACACACCGGCATAACAAATACTACAACTCATAGCCCAGCCACATTGAGTAATCAAGTTAACACATCAAATTGAATAAATATGTCATAAGCTGAGTGGAGCAGATAAATGTAAAATGACAGAAAAATAACGAAGAAGAAGAAAAATATGTTAAAATAAATGGCTACTGATTTCAAAGGTGTCGTAAATTTTTTAATGTCTTACTTTTTTTATGCATATTTGATGTATGGAAAATTTGTCGATATTTTTATATGACCATAATAAAAATATTTATAGGTATTTATGGGTTTGAAAAATATGAAAACTGTCAACTTAAATATTTTTGCTTTATCGATTAAGTATGGAGAGTAGCAGTATTATATTTGGCAGTATTTGATAGTATTCACCAAAGTTAGAACTTTTGATGGGGATGGGATCCTTTAAAAATTAAATATTGTCGCGGTTTTAGTCGTATAAAGGTTAATTTCGAAAATAGGCTTTATATGGCATATGTGTTAAACTATGGGCCGATTATCACAAAGTTTAAGGATTTTTTTTCCTAGTAATATTAAACTTAATTGGATCCTATTCCAATAAACTTATTCGTTATGTATAATGAGTTCTAGTATCAGAAAAACTAAATTGCTCAAAATTTCAATACAATAATAAATTTGTTAGCGCTTTTTATGGGACATATGATCAATTATGGACCGATTTTTACACAATTAAATCGTGTTTTTTCTAGCCATATAAGCCCAATATCATTGTTCGTTACAGTTTTCGTACGGAAGTGCTTTACAAGAGTGGGCCTATGTTAAGTTATAGACCGATCTATAGAAAATCTGAAGTATGATTTCAAGTCATAGAAAACCGATTTCTGGGAATATTAAAGATAACACAAGGGAACAAGGTTTTGGTTGATTAAGAACTGAATATTGCTTCAACGTAATTCAAATCTGCACTTAGCTTTTTTTACCAGCTCGACTTTTTGAGATAAACCGTTATGCCCAAAATTAAGCCACTTTCGGTACATATATTGAAATAACTTGAAAACTATTCACCATATTCAGTTAAAAATAAAATCCAAAATTCGTCAACGATATTATCTTTAAACCGTCTTACATTGGTTTTTAAGAACAATTAAAAAAAATATAAAATTTTTGTTCTTTAAAAATTCATAAAAATAAAAATGCGTTAAAAATCATAGTTTTGGTTAAAAACATTCAGTTAAACATTTTTCAAATGAAATGAGCTGAATTGATACAAATCACGATTTCCATAAAAAAAATTATATATTATTTTAATATGTGTGTGTTTGCTTCTGTTCTATTTATGGGCGTTTTTTCGTTAACTTAAAAATATGGTACCTTCACTTAATTGTGAATAAAATTGAGACGCAATCATTGATTTTTATGAACTAGGTCACATTCTGTTCATAGGCTATGTGACTTTATGTAAAAGAAATAAGACTTAGGCCCGTTTTCACGACTTAACGATAGCTAAATGTAGGAAGTTATCGAGCAGATAATGAGTTTTTAATTATCACAAGTTCTCTTTAACCTAAAAGTGAAGGATAAGCTAAAGAGAGGAACGTTCTACCTTTAACTTTTGTCGTAAGGTTTAGATTTGAGATTGCCATATTATGTTCACATATTTTTTATATATGGCAACTCCAATTATACGTATATCTTGTAATACCATGTTCACACGGACAGCAATATTCGTGTTTCGCTCTCTTATTCCTGTTTCGCGCACCAAACATGACTGAAACGACTTGTTTCCCCATACAAAATTTTGAGAGCGAAACCGGTCGTTTCATTTTGAAACATGCTGCGAAACAGGAAAAATGTACTATTATCTCCAATTTTGATAACATTTATCGTTAGTTTATCTGAACTAGCTCTCAAAAAAAATCAAAACAAAGAAAAAAACAAAATAAAAATTAATATTTAATAAAATAAAGTGATAATTATACAATAATAATATTAATAAAAGTATTAAATTATATATTTTTAACTTTTAATTACTTTTTTATCTATTTTAAATAAAATCACACTAACAACACACAAAAAAATGTCAAAATGAAACAAGAATCATTCGTATGAACAGCATGTTTGGCAAACTAGTTTCAGAGAGCGAAACGAGTGGTTTATATCGTCGTATGAACATAGCATAAATGTAAAAAAAGTACGTAGTTGCCAGTTCGTATTTTTATTTTGGCAAAAATAATCGGTATTTTCTTTAGTATTGCCACTTTTTTAAAAATGTTAAGTTTATTTTATACAGAAGTTGTGAAAACGAAAAATAGTTGAAGGTTACTTTATTCCTCACTTGTGCTAAAGGTAGCGTTAACTATATCGAACTTTAAAGGTAAGTCGTGAAAACGGGCCTTAAACTATTTCCCGGTTTGGACTTTTCATGATTTTTAAAACACAAAATTTATTTTTTGACGTCATCAACCATTGTTTTGGTGATTTTTGAAATTTGAAAAATGCTAGCTGATGGCGAAAAATGGAGATTAGATTTGAAATCAGCATTAAACTTCCAATCAACACAAAAATATTCAATTTTGTTCCCTTGTGTAGTCGGTGCATTTCGCCATCAATTTTGTGGAGAGTTTGTTTAACATTTGGGTCCATAACTTTTCTGCTATTAGACTGGTTGTGCTGGGATTCAGTGCAAAGCCGCTTACGAGAACTAGAAATAATGTGAGTCGTTCAGTAGTGAGAGTGATTTTAAAAGACACACAGAGCGACATTACTTATTTGACTGAAAATTACTTGAGCATATATTTATATCCTTTATGGGGTCTTAGATGAATATTATAAAAGTTTCCACGGGATGACAAGTGGTGGAGGGTATAAAAATATATATTAACACATTATTCAGCTATGCATTCTTAGTTAAGCCCTTATGACACTACATTTTTAATGCATTGTTCAAGTTTTGGTGAACAGTACAAATATAATGTAATACAAATATTAACCAAGTGCAAAGAGTTTAGCTGTATTAAGATAAATGGCAAACCGTCAAAAATTTTACTAAAGTTATCGATAAAAAATGAAGTTATGTAAAAAATAAATGTAAAATTGTTTAACTTAAAATTGACTTAAAATATAAAAGCGTTGCTGAATCAGCGGTTTAGTGGCAAATTCAGCGATTTACCGCTTTTTGTTTTTAGGTTTCTCATAAACAAAATGTTGGCAACATTTAATAAAATAAACAAAACAACGATGGCTAAGTTGTTTCAATTGTACTTTTTAGTTGATACTTTTTAAACTAAGATTTATAATACCTTTTTTTGGTGTTTTTTATGAACATAAATAAAATTAATTTCAACTAAAAAAATCTTTTAGTACAATTGGGGTAAAAAAGTACAGTTTTTAAAAGTTGTTGGTACAATTTTTAAAATTCTCAACGCCATCCCTGAAACAAAACCATAACAAGAGAAAAAAAAACTAAAAACTTTGTTTACATTTTTTATAGTTCGCTCTTTCTAACATTTACTGTTTCTTTCTATCAATTCTATATCAATTAATGAATAAAAAATGTAGTGTCATAAGGGCTTTATTGACATATGAACATATGTTTGTGCAATAGCTCTCAATATTTAAATTCGGGCCTAATTCGTAAATTAGTAATGTGAATAGACTTTAAAACTCGTTTAACCCTAGAACGTATAACCGGGTCACCGTTACCAAATATACAGATTTATCTATTTTGTGGAGTTGTTAAACTATACTTATATATTCTGAAAATAGATACGTTATAAATCCGACTTATAAATTAATAAAATAAATAATTTTGTGTATTTTTCAAGAAACTTATAGCCCATAATTGGTTGAAAAAAATATTTAAAAGATCGCAAGTGCATGCGTCTTGTGATGTTTTAAAATGAAAAGTGCGTTATTTAAAAAATTGTTTCGGAAAAGTTAAGAATTGGAGGTGCAACCAAAGTATTTTTCTCACGTCAAATAAGTGCAACTATCTATTTTGCACAATTGCAAAGGTAAAAACAATGACGTGAATACCTTTGTTAAATTGATTACTTATTTACAAAAAAATCTCAAATACAAAGTTCGTAATACCTGAACTTTACTGTTTTTAAAATGATATAGAAATTTTTAAATAATTTTCAAAAATCACTAAAAAATTAAAAGTTAATTTTAATTTGTTAATATTATCTGAAAAATTAATACCACCGTTGTTCTTAATTGTAAAACGTATTTCCTTAAAAAAAATTGAACTAAAATTTTTTTACTATTTTTTTTAAATCCAGTAGCCCCAAAAACATATAGACTGCTCATCAAATAATTTTGTCCTGCTAGATTCAGATTTCTTGCCACTGTGCGATGTAGCGATGTGTCAAATTAGATTTTTTAAACGTTCGGTGCTTAATAAGCGTTATTATTATTTATTTGGTATAAATTTAATGAAAATTTAGTTCTTAGAGTACGGAATATGTTTAATAATATAAAGTACGGAGTAGGATCATTTTAAGCCCCAATACGAAAATGGTTTCAGTTTCTTTACAAGTTGTTATAATAATATGAAACATTCTGTTAGTAAAGTTAAAAACTATTATTTAATTTAATTAACAGCATTTATTTTTATTAACCAAATCATATACATCCAATTCACTTTTCTATACGACTTTTTAGTTTTGCCTCTTTACAAAGGTAATAAAATTTTTTTTAAATAAAGGAATTAAAAAAAAAAATTAAAAGTATTAAAAGTCACAACTTGCAATATGTATCACACCATCAATCTTGACATTAAAATGGTATTCCATACGCCGCCGCGACAAATTTTTTATGCGGTCTAAAATTGTTGGCACTAGTTAAACAAAGGAAACGAAAAATTTATTCAATTATTACAAAACAATTAATATTAGAATGCAACTAATAAGTTTTTACACAGTATTTAAAATAAAACTCGACTCGGAAAAGGAGAGAAAACCAGTATTTCGAAGTTATTAAAGAAAAAACAATATTGCGGGACCAAAAGTCCCCCACTCCGTACTGTAGAGTTAAGTTCATCTGTTGACCTTGAGTTGGGTTATGCTTTTTGTTGTATTTTTGGAATACATAAAACAAAAATGATTTATATACTCATTTTTGGCATTAAATCCTAAAAAGTATACAAATTAAGTGTTACCTTACAAATACTTTAGACAAAAAAAAAAAAAAAACTCATTTAATATGTTTGCAGTTATAATTGAAACAAAAAATCCACTTGAGAATGATTGATTTTTTAAAGTTTTGTGAGAGATAAAAAAATACACTTAACAATTTTCCTAAAAATACTTCCAATAATTTTTTACATCTGCTCTAGGTTGAGATCGGTTCGTTGTTGTTCCTAAATATGCAGATGTAAGAAATGATTTTAAAAAATATAAAAACATTTGACATTGACATTTGTACAGATGTACAGATGTTGAATATTTTTATGTTCTATTCTGACATAACCGAAATATATATATGTTCAACATTTAAAACAATTTAATACACTTATATACATACATATACTGTTTCAGTAAGAAGATGCAAAGAAATAATGCAAAACATGTATAATGTCACATGTAGATTATGTGTCATTTTTTTCTTTCTTTTCATGCATGACAATTAACATCCATTATTGTAGATTTCCCACAAGAATATTTCTTTGTAATTTGGAACAAAAACATACAAATGCTATAATTAAGTTAAAAAACAACACGATATACTTCCTGAATACTCATTTCTTTTCTTTTTGGAAAGGCAAACCCTTATGCACTATGGGTGGCCTATTAAACGAAACAAAATATTCAAAAATTTTTAAACAAATCTTTTAGAATAAATTTTGTCAGATGTCTTGACTGTGGTGGTGTAGGCGCATCTTTGATTGCATGTCTGAATGAAATGATATAAAAAAGAACTGTTAACGAAATAAAATCAAATCAATATTTACAACCAAAGCTTGCATATCAATTTAATTGGGAATTGATATCCAGCGTAGATGTGGTTTCATTAAGATTAAAAACAATATTAGAGTTATAATAAAACAATATTATTAGGTTGGCCTGAGTACTCATAAAGAAACCCGCACCTTTTTTTATGCGTTTTTCCACTCAGGTTTGATATTGTTATGTGTTTTTTTTTTATCTTTATTTAAAAAACGGGATTGATAGAAAAGACAAGCTGTCTGTTATCAGTTGAACTCTTTAAAAAATAAGGAAATGCTAAGTCAAGTTCTTTTAAGAAACAAAATTAACAATTAAATGAGATGACAACAACGCATTTGTACTAGTTGAAATAAATAACAATATCTGGAGGAAATTTAAAGTGCCTTTTCCACTTTCAGTTGTCTGTCGTGTTGAGTCTTTTACTCATTGCTTACAAAACTGCTTCAAAAGGGAGAGTTAAATATGAAGTTTGTTTAAAAAACGGCTTTAAAAGACGAATTAAGAAGAGTTCAGCATTTAGTATTAAAATTTGAACAAGATTTTTTTTATTTCTGAAATTATTCAAATAAATTTATAAAAATTGTATTATATGTAAAAATAGTTTTAAATGCATAAGAAAATTTGTTTATTTTAATAGACCTTAAATCATTTTCTAAACAAGTCTAAAATGGACCACCGTACACCTAAACTGGCCATCTGTAAAGAATTTGTGTATTTTTCCAAGACGCTCAATAAATCCACGACATAAATTTTCTTTCGCCGCAGACTAAAATTGTTGTAAAAATTAATAAGATTTTGATTTTCGTGCTTAACTCCCAATTTTTATTCTTGACAAATGCACTGAAAATTATTGTAGGAGGATAAGCTAGTTTCTATGTGCATTTCATTGGATGCTTAGGGCAGGTCATCAGGAAACCTTTACCCAAAAAACTTTAGAAAAATTTAAAATATTGGATATGCAAACAAAACTGTAGAGTTAATGAGAATTACAAACACTTAAAATTTTTATTTGCAACAACATCCACGCATTAACAAAATACTAACAATAAACAGTAAAGCTATGGTCACACTTATTAAATATTTGACCAAATAAGCGTAACCACTACTTTTGTTAATATTTAGTGGGATTTAACATTTTCTTAACATGAAAAAATAAACTAATTATACTACTAGACATAGCAAAAAACTGTTTTTTGTAAGATTTGGTATTATAATCAAAATAAATATTTGAATTAAAGGAAATGATTATTTTGTTTGCTTGTTGGTCCCGTTTTTTTCGTCAAATATTTGACAAGTGTGACCGTAGCTTAAGTTTATCTTTTCTTACATTCTACACTACAATTAGTTGGAATTCTCCTAACATTAATTGAAGTTGTAAGCGGGTTAATACAAAACAAAATTAAAAAACAAATTGTTTTGTTGTTTACGCAAGGAAATCAAGGTAAAGCATTTTTCCTTTTCCGGTCCGGTTTTTTGTGCACGGGCACTTGAAAAATTTTTATCAAAGTAAGTTTTGGGAATATATAATTTTTAATTAATAAGATTTTGTTTTTTGTGCATAATTCCCAATTTACATTCATGATAAATGCAGTGAAATTAATTTTTGGAGCATAAGCTAGTTTCTGTTAGCATTTTACTGGTTGCTTAGGCCAGATCATCAGGAAACCTTTAGCCAAAGTTACAGTTTAACTACAAAGTTTAACTGCAACTGCTTGATTCATTAATATATTTTTTATTTAATAAAGGTTTACAAACGTAATTTTCTTTGAAAATTTAACTTAAAAACATCTGTTTAATTTAATAATCTTTTATTAATACGGTGTAATTGTTTAAAATCTTATCAAAATTCCTAATTATAACATATTTTGCATAAACAAGTTCTAATAATAAATATATTTTCTAATACACAATCAACGAAACAAATTTCATGATATTGCGTCCTGACAAATTTTATATTTAAAACAGATTTACGGCCAATTTTACCAAGTTCAGTTATAGCTGTCAAAACCTATTGTAAACTGGAAGTTAAAGTTATAGTTAGTTTTAGCTGAACTTGGTCAAATTGGCCGCTAGTGGTACTCAAAAATATATTATTGGCAGTTTCATAAATATCCGTGAACGACATCATCAAAATAAAACTCGAAGTCAAAATTCCTTTCCCATTTAAGGGATATCTGAGTACTTGCAGGCGATATTAGACATAGTGTGGTCGGCCTTGACGTACTGCAGTTTATTAGGTACTTATTTATTGTTCGACTTCTCCTTGGTGATAACAGAAAATCTTTCGAATTTCGAAGCATCATTTGCTAGCTTTACTTCTTCATCTTGACACAAATTTTCGTTTTTTTCTCGAGAAGTGAGAAAAAATGTGTCTCTTACTTATGTTGAAAACTATCAAAAGAGATTACGTCGTTATGGTAGAAATGTCATTAGATACAACTCGAAGCCGATGTGAAATTGCAGACGTTGAAAACAATAATCACAAATCGACTGCTCCATTCCAAAACATGTTTTTAATTTTTTTTAATTGAGTATTGTTCAACTTGAATTCTGTCAAATTTTGATGATGATCAGCTAATCCAATCCAAAGTTATGCACAAAAATACTCTTAGCATACAATTAAGGTTTGTACCGCTCATAAACTTAAAAGCTTTTCCTGCAAAACTTACTTTTTCGTCTTGTTTGTTTTTTAAAAAAAAATTTTGACATTTTGCGAAAATTATAAAAGCAATATAATTTAACAACAAAAAAATCCCTCAAGAACAAAAAACTTACCTTTTCCGTGTTATTATTCATTGCATTTTTCCACTTTAAATATATTTTTATTTTTAAAATTTCACCTCACCGCGTTTTTATTTGTTAATATATATTTGACAATACGAAGAGGGAACTACCCTCACTCGGCACTCTTTTTCTGTAATTTGGCGAGTAATTTCCTTTCGTAACACCTAGCAAATAACACAGAAAAAATTCTCTAAAATTGTTCACCAATTAAAGCATTAATCAAAAATATAATCAGTTACAGAATATGGGCAATAAAGGAAATCGATTGCGCTCTGACGCTCATCCTGAATATATTCCATCAATTTGATTAAGAGCCAATCCAGCAACAATTACAATACATTTGCAGCAAAAGGAATTCTCCAAAGTCAAATTACAATTTATAAAACTTTCATACTTTAATAGTCTTATTCCTTCAATATTTTTCAGGAATATTTTCTATGCACTATCAGAATTATTTTATGTACCTATACATTTGTATAAAAGACTGAAAAAAATATTTGCATGTTTTATGCAAATAGATAAATTTACATGTATGTATTTAAATATGTATTTAATTTACTTTGTTTGTGTTCCTAAATTGTTTTTATTTAAAAGAATGAAGCACGAATAACAAAATCTTTTAAATTATATTTAAAAGAAATATAATATTTTCAGGTAAATTAATATATAATTCATTCATTATAATGATACAATTATTCAAGAAAATTTAGCATTTTTTTTTTGCATTTTCAATTTTTTTAAGCATTTTTAGCATTGTTTTAAGCCCCATTTAGCATCCATTTTTTTTAGTTGTGGTTAGGGTGCTCAACCGTTTAATTCTTGTTCGATTAATCGAACGATTAATCGTCTAAGATTGTTCGATTAATTTAAAATTGCTAATTTCGATTAAAGGATTAAGCGAAGAATTTATGCCAATTAATCGAATAATAATAACAATAAATGGTTTTTCTGTTAAATGTATAATTTCAGAATAGAATTTAAAGCAATATTATGTTAATTTTCATAAAAACTTAAATCGTAATTAAATACAGGATAATTTTTTTAGTTTTTTTTTGAAAAGGGTTATTTGATAAAGATAAAAAAAAATTACCATAAAAAAGTGTATTTATTTACAAGGTGGTCTCAAAAACAGCTGACAGTTATTGTCTTGCTTGTTGTTATTGTATTGTTGTGATTTTGAGGCCACCTTGCTAAGCTATTACAATGCATACTTTAGACAGAGATGCCAACTATTCAATCGCAAAACGTGCCGAGCAAGCAGTCAAAAAGAGCTAAAAAGTGCTAAATTTAAAAATTAAAGATGGTTCTGGTTTAACCTTTAACTGTGGAGGTGGTGGTAAATTTTACCCTCTCTTTATATTTTTCTAACATACTCTCTTCCGTTGCGCTCAATCAATTTAATTCTCTAGTATCTTCTTATATCGTGATCCTTGTTATTCACTTGTGTTTTGGCTGAGCTCGACTTAGCACGAGCGGAGCTACGGACATGCTGGTGTAAAAATTACTACTCGTCATCATTTACGTAATTTTTTCTTTGACAGTATTTTACCACCACGTCAGCGTTAGCGTAAGTTTTTAGTAGAAAAAAATTGACTCTACATCAAAATGAACGTTATATTTTTATGGAATTATTTTTACCACTCGTCCGTTTTCTTGTTCTTTTTAACAGATGATGGGTATTATTAACCATTCTATTTGTACCAAATTTGGAAAATTTTACACTTATCATTATTTAGATATACAGCATTGTATTTTGTGCCATGCCCACATATCTAATCCCGCCCACTTTTTGACTGATGTTGCATATTGGTAGCAAATCTATTTGTTCCAAAACTTAAGCTGTTACCGCTTGGGCAATCTTATAACTTTCTCTTGCCATTCTTTAGATAAAAACTAATGTGCTTTATGCCACGCCCACTTCTCTAATCCCGGGCATTTTTGTAGAGACGTTGTTTATTGATAACCCAGCTATGTGTACCAAATTTGAAGAAATTTCTCTTACCGTTCATTAGATATTAAAAATGTATTTTGTGCCACGCCCAATTCTCTAATCCTACCAAATTTGGTGGGATGTGCATTGCTAACCAAGATGCTTGTACCTTATTTCGAAACTTTGACCCTTGGCATTCTTCAGATACACAAATATCTATTAAGTCTCTGTTTGGGAGGAGCCACGCCCATTTATCCAGTCCCGCCCAGATGTTGTGTATTGATAACCAAGATATATCGACCAAAGTTGGAAACTTTAGTTCTTGCTGATTTGTCTGCAATGTAGTGGGCAATGTATTTTGATGAGAAGGAAACCTCCAAAATGGTTGACCTGTAGTTTCTACACATAATTATTTTTTTTCATGATCTCTTTTATATCTTTAAATGTATATGTATGTTTGGCTGTGCAAAAATGCCCTTTAAGTTTTTTTTTTTTATATTAAAATTTTTTTGAAAAGTTTTTGATGTATCGTTTTTTTTATATTAAAAAAAAGGAGTTTTAAGTTCATGTTTTGTTTGAACAAATAAAAATAATTTTTGGTTTCTTTATTTTTTGTAATTAAAAATGTAGTGGTTTATTTTTCAAAAACAAATAATTATCAAAAAATATTTTTTACTAATTTTTTTTTTTTTGTAAAATTTAGAGGGGTAAAATTTACCACCACGTCGTAAGGTATGCCCCAAAATTTCTCCTCCACAGTTAAAGGTTACATCCATTTATTATTCATTTTTGTACTTTAAACTTATTTATATTGAAAAAATTTAATAAACATAATATGTCTTAACGTTTAATGAAATCACTACTTAAAAATTGTATACAAATTCTTACATTACAATATGTAAAATTTCAATAAATAGAATTAAAAATATCGTTTCGTTTTTAAAAAGTGTTTAATTCTTCTTCTGGCCATATGTTTGTTTTTATATAAAATTTTGACTTTTTATTGGTCGCAATAACATTTATTTCTACGCTTGCTTCGCAAAGGTTATTAATTGCTAAAAATAGTGTATATAAGGCAAGTTTTGCGTGTGCAATTTACGTTTCTGCCGAACATCTAGCGAAAATTAAATATCCTGTTGGGATAGTACAACATCGTTATATGGCGCCATACTTTTTTATGTTTTTGAGTCTCCAAATGACGTACTTAATGAAATCTTAAGCTTTTATAATTGAATTTTAAAAATGTGTAAACATATAAAATTTAACCAAAGACGAAAAAATGGGTTGAAACGGAAGTATTTACTGATAGATGTTTAAAGTGTTAAGCGTTCCAATATCACGTTTGAAAAGAGTCCTCGGGAAAAATTACGGGCCAGGAGTAATTAAAAAGAGCTAAATTTATGGTGTTTTCTTTTCTACAAAAAAATACCACATTTTAAAAGGTGCATTTATAAAATGCCTTGCCTTACATGTAATAATGCAATCTTTTATTTGACGAGAACAAAACACAAAATTGGATCGCCCTGTTTTTAACAGCTGACAAAAAGTTTGTTCTTCAATATATAAAAAAATATGTACATAAATCAAAAAGGATGTTCTTCAAAATATAAAAAAAAAATACACATAAACCCAAATTTGTTAATATATTAATATTAAATAAATAAATGAACAAAATGAATGACCAAATTCCAATTTCTTTAGTTTGTTTTTCATAAAATATGTAAACAAGATAATACCTTTGCCAGATTGCGAATTTATTAACATCAAGTTTTTACGATTTCTTGATTTGACGTTTTTTTTCAAAAACAATTTTTTAACACCGAATCCATTTAAATTTTATGTCACTGACAACCTACCATTAATAATGTTATGCTTTCTTTTGTTTTGACTTTAAAATAATAGACAAAATTTCTATTAAAACTTAAAAATTTTACTGTCCTGATTAGAGGCGATTTTTTTCCAACTTCGTCTGGTAACCCTATATATAAACAGAAGCCATCTTTTTACAGGGCATTATCAACACTCTCGATTTATACGGGGCGTAAAGTGCAATGCCTTATGCCATTTAAGGGTGCATTTTTTTAGAATAAAACACGCTGCCCTCTTAGAGAGCAAAGCATTTTTAAGAAACGAACACCAAATTGCATTTTTTTAAATAAAATGTGACATTTTTTGTAGAAAAGAA
Organism: Pollenia griseotomentosa; assembly: GCA_963931875.1. NCBI lineage: Eukaryota > Metazoa > Arthropoda > Insecta > Diptera > Polleniidae > Pollenia > Pollenia griseotomentosa. The sequence continues at coordinate 49,917,553 of OZ007560.1, read as the reverse complement.
AACACCATTAGCCCTATAATAGCTAAGTTGGCATCACTGACTTAAGATGAATTTAAAATTTTAAATGCACCAGTTGGGCGAATTAAGTTACATTTAAGTGCTTAGTGAAGAATATAATTTTGTATTTAAGACGATTTAAAATATATGTATAAATGAAATATAATATTTACCACTTACGCAGTGACCATAACATAATACTTGAAGAATATGCACCACCATCAACATCAAAGGAAGCTGCAAGTGGTCCAATGAATAAATATTTTAAACAAGATACTTCGATCGATTCTCTTGAGGAAATTATTTGCAGAGGCATATCAGAAGATGAAATGTCCGTAAAAGGTTTCAAAAAATCTTAAGTTATATTGACTCTTTTGAAATCTAAGGGCTTAAATATGCCAGAAAGTAAAGCAACAGTTTGGAACTACATTAACAAGTTTTTTTTAAAAAAGAAGGATGAAATTGTAAAGAAGATATACCGTATTATAGAAAGAAATGGACGCTATTCAATTACAGTGGACGAGTGGACAGACATATCCCACATCAAATACATGAACGTTACTTTAAGAAATTATAATGCCGAATCAAAAGCTTTTAATATTTATAATTTGGGTTTAGAACAAATGAAAAATAAGGGCACTGCTTCAAATATTTATTGTTCCATTAAATATAAACTAGAGGATTTTGGACTAGGTTTTGAAAAACACATTGTCGGCTCTACACACGATGGTGCAGCCGCAATGCGAAAGTATGGAAATGATATGCCAGTAGAATCGTAACTTTGCATTAATCATGCTATTCACCTTGCGATTGTTGACACAATCTATGCCAAAACGTATAAGACAACTATAGATGAAAACGTAGATGATAATGAAGATGAAAGTGACTGCCAGGGTGATGAAGCTGATGAATTAGAAATACCAGATGAATTTGACCTTAAAATTTAAATAAGTGAAGTTATTAATCGAGTACGTAAGTGTTGTAAATTTTTAAATAAATCTAATGAAAAGCAACAAAAACTTCAAACTTATGTTGTATTGCAAGAAAAAAAAGAGATTAAACTTATACATGACGTAAAACATCGTTGGTCATCTTTATCTAATATGATTCAAAATTTTCTTCGAATATATTAAAGTGTAAATCACGCTTTATCTGATTTCAACTTGGCTTGTTTCACAGAAAACGAAAATGAAATATTGACAAACTTAAGCAATACTTTAAAGCCTCTGGATGTGGCTATTAAAGAGCTAAGTAAGTATTCGGCAACAATAATTGAATTTGAAGGTATTATTAAATTCTTAATCAACAGTTTGGTAAAAGCAAATATGTAATTATTTTGCAAATGATTTGATTGAATGACTTAAGTATCGTTTAAATGATCGAAGAACAAAAGTGCTGAATACACTTATTTTGTACCTTAATTCGGGATCAATTTCTACTGGTGATAGTTTTTTAAAATATAGTTCAAAATCTGAAACTAAAGAATTCGGGAATAAGATGTTTGCCAGACTCTTTGTCATTGAATCTAATGAAGTTAATTTGGACGTATCGAATGTATCAGATGATTCAAGTCAAGACAGTCTGATAGCAGAGTTAAACAAAACTATCAAAAGCGTCCAAAATTTAAAAAAATCAAAAAAAGACTCAAATAATATAATCGACGATTTTATCTATTTAGAAAAAACAAAGAAGAGATCTGAAAAACTTAATATGCTTTTTAATGCACTACTTTCGATATCACAAACTGCTACAATAAGCGAGAGAGTTTTCTCAAAGTCTGCCTTTATAAAAACAAAAGAAAAAAATCGTCTTAAAGCAAAACATTTAAACAACATTTTATTTTTAAAAGATTATTTTAAAAGATCTGTTTAATTGTTTGTACATATAAAATTATATGATCTCAATACATGTTTTATTTATTTTTTTTTTTTTTCGTTTTAAACGTTTTCTGAATAAGTATGAATTGTTACGTTTGTTTTGTTTTTTATTAATAAAATGTTAAAATACTTGTAATTAACAATGTTTATTTACTTAAGTACCAATTTTTTCTAAAATTATCGAAACAAAATCTCGTTGTTTAAAAAATTTCTGGATTTGGACTTAAGCGATTAATCGACTAATTTTAAAATTTTATTCGAATAAGGCAAAAATGCCAAATATCGATTAATCGTTTAATCGAACAAAAAAAAAAACCCGATTAATTGAACACCCTAGTTGTGGTCACACTGGTTACCACACAAATTGAAGGCGATTATGCGTGTTCGAATGAATGCTGCTTTAATACTATAAAAGCAGTGAGTTTTGCATTGAATTATTACTGCTGATGAGAGAGAATCCGTAATGAAAATCCGAGGCGCAATAATTCATACGTAAATATTGTCCAACAATCAACGCTTAAGCCGAATATTTAAGGCGCCAAAGTGTACTCTGCATTAACTGGAACCAGAAGGGAGTTTGATCTCTTATATACTGCTGAAAGCGGGCTAGACGATAACTGTAACGAACACAATTTATTCGTTTAAAGCGAGCATTAAACGTTATATTTGCCGCTGGCCACATGTTGCAAGACCAGTCCAAAACTATTAAGAAAAAGTTTTGCCTCACTTTACTTAATGTACAGACCATGTCCCGTCCGACATTTTGGCATCGAATCCATTTGTAGTTAAAATCCAACATTTCGATAATAAATTTATTTTATACTAATATTTCACAATAATGCTCAAAATTTGCCAAAAATTCCTAATTTATAACTTAAATAGTTTGATTTATAAAGTATATATATGGAGGCCTTAATAACACTTAAGGCTGTTATACACTATGCAACAAGGTCTTTAGTAATCTACGAAAATGCAACCCTGTCATGATATGTTGTTATTGTTTATTAAAAATTGTCAAAGAATAATTAGATCAGGGAAGCATTTTTTAAAAATACGTAAGACTTTGTGGGATAGTGTGCAACGGACTTTATCAATATTTCACGAGTCATTGTTAATGGTCTGGTGGTAGCAGTGCTTGCAAAATTCGAATTTTGTATGGATGTATTTTAAGCAATGCTGTTTTAGAAATGCCCAATTAGCCGCGAGTACTTAGATAAGCGACATATGGGTTGTTTTCAATACTTTGCCGCATAGCTTCCCGGTAGCCTACAGTTGATCTTCTGCACGGTCAATTACTTATCCACGTTCTTCAAAATAGCCGAATGAATTCCTTATAATTAAAGCTTTGGGAGCTGTACTTGAATTAAAATATTGGCGATATTTTCGCTACGTCATAACAATTGATCATTGACAAGAAGATAAATATTCGATAAGTTTAACGCGTTGCTGTCTACTGATGCATTCATGAGATATTTCCAAGAAATCAGTTCATATTTTTTTATATAGTTAGTCTTATTGGGCTACCCTGTATTAGAACTCTAATCAACATAAAAAATATTTTTCAAAACATTCTGCAGAGAAAGTATCTTGTATTCGAACGTATAAAAGTATTTAATTTAAATCGTAAGTTTTTATTTTCACGGTAATTTACTTAATTTTTCATATCCGACTTTTTATTTCACGCATAAAATCAACATTAATTATACCCTTCACCACAGGTGGAAAAGGGTATATATAAGTTTGTCATTCCTTTTGTAATTTCTATATAATTGATCTTAGACCCTATAAAGTATATATATATATATATATATATATATATTTTGGGTCCTTATGAAGAGAGAAGTTGATTTAACGATATCCGTCCGTCTGATATGTTTGATATCCAAAAATCCGTTGTTGTTGTATTTTTTTTTACTTTTTTCTGTATATCTGGAGAACGGCAAGAGCCAAAGTTTCCAAATTAGGTACAAACATTTATATTACCAAAATCCCACAAAATGTGGGCGAGATTGGAAAAGTGGGTGTGGTACATCCTGTACAAAAAATATTAAAAATCAAAAGTAATTTTTGGGAATACAAAATTTTAATTTAAAAGATTTTGTTATTCGTGCTTAATTCCCAGTGAAATGCGCATAGGAAAAGCTTATCCCATCAACAATAAATTTCAAGTGTTTTTATCAAGAATAAATACTGGGAATTAAGCACGAATACCAAAATCTTTTAAATTAAATATTAAACATTTTATAAAAACCTGAATTTTTGGACTGTCATATGACCTATGGTTACGCCTTATATATTTACAGATCGGAAATCTTTAGTAGAAAATATTTTCTGAAAATTTCGGAAAAATCGGTGCAGATACAAAGAAGTTATGACCAAAATTACATTTTTTTTAAATACTTACTTTCGGGAACCATAGATCTTCCCGGATCCAAGTTTTATAATCTGTCAAATCGGTTAAAAAATGGGCAAGTTATAAGTAAAATGCTCCTAAAATGGGCTAAAAAACATAAAAATTTAAAAAAAAAACCTCAATTTATGGGCTGTCATATGACCTTTGGATACGACTTATATATCAAAACATCAGGAATCTTTAGTAGAAAATATTTTCTGAAAAACTCGGAAAAATCGGTTCAGATACAAAAAAGTTATGACTAAAATATATTTTTTTTTATTTTCAAAATATCCATTTTCGGTAACCATAGATCTTCCCGAGTCCAAGTTTTATAACCCAAGTAAATGGTAAATTTCTTCTTAAACACGTCGGTAATTAAATCTGTCAAATCGGTTAAAAAATGGCTGTGTTATGACCAAAATACTGAAATCCCAAAAATGACTCTTTTTTTATAAATAAGTTTGTTTAAATATATGTACATATATGTAAGCATATATACAAGTATACCTATAACCCAATTTAATGGTAATTTTATTCTTAAGCACGTTAGTATACAAATCTGCCAAATCGCTTAAAAATAGTTACGTTATGAGCAAAATACTCCAAAAAAAGGACTAAAAAACATTAAAATTATTATAAAAACTAAAATTTTAAAGCTGTAACATGACCTATTCATACGTCTTAGATATCAAAATATCGGAAATCTTGCTGAAAAACTGGGAAAAATCGGAAAAAAAAGAAGTATTGTCAAAAATATAACTTTTTTAAATACCTCTTTCGGGATCCATAGATCTTCCCGACTCCAAGTTTTATCACCAAAGTAAATTCATTCTTAAAGATGTCGGTATAAAAATCTTTCAAATCGGCTACAAAATGGCTGAGTTATGTCCAAATACTGAAATTCGATCACAACTAAGCTTACTATATATTAATTATACTTTTAATATATTTAATAGCACGCAAAAATTTGCAAATAATTAAATAAAATTAAGCGATTTATATTAAATAAATATACATGTATAAATACATATATTTAGATACATATAAATAAACTTCTGTTCTTTCCAAGCCATGGTGAAGGGTATATAAGATTCGGCATAGCCGAATTTAGCATTCTTACTTGTTTTTTAAAAGCTATCGTTAGTTTTCATGTACTTAAATTTAAATGGTCAGTAAAATTAAAGAAAAAACTCAACGAAATTTGTACATAGTTTATAATCAAGTACATAAGAAGTTTATTTTATACATAATTTTTCATTAGCCTTCAAATGTACTGTGAAACTCATTTTGTGCACTGTCTTCAACACGTGAATGTTGCAGTTGTAGTTGAAGATTGTGTGCATGTTGGTCAATAAAGTTCTACTAATTAATCACATTTAAGTACAAAATGTTGTAATAATAAATGGCCATTACTAAATTAATGACTTCAAGGAAAAAAAAACAAACTTAAAGGTAAACAATTATAAAATAAATGGACAGATATGGACTATCAATTAAACAAATCAAAGAAACACAACCAGGGAATAGAATAAATTGAAGTGCATAAGTGTTACAAATGCGAGAGTTGTAAGCATGGTGATAAAATAGTTCTACGGTCAAACATTTTTAAGACAATTTATATATCTAAACGAACTTAACACAGTCCATCTTAGATGCATACAAACAAAATAATCAGCTGTTATTTCAGCTTTTCCCTTTTCCCTTTACAAAAATTCCCTCTATTTTGAACAACACTACATTTATTTTTACCTAAAGCCAGAAAACATTTACGGAAATTTCTTGAAAAAATATTCAAACATTTTTCTATTAGCTTCTCCTCACTAACTTATTCAAAATAAGTCATCCCGAGTACAGACAAAATTTGATTTCAGCTTTACGATTAAAAAAAAACAATATCCTTAAATTGACTTTACCAAAACATTTCTCTAAAGTCTTTGATTGTTTTTTTTTTTAATTTTTTCGTTGTGAAAAATAATACATTTTCTTGCAAATAAACGCTTTATGGTTAGGTTAGGTTCCTGGGGCAGCCATTGACAGACAGCTCACTGGGGTCTTTCAGTGGTCCATTTGTGATACCCAGATTTAATGCCCATCTTACAGTGCAGTCACTGCAGAATTCAACCAATTCGTCTTCCTAATGTAGGAAAGAAGCTACATTTGTTCCAGTTTCACCCAGGTATTTTTCCCTAATATCCCGAATTCCAAGACATTGACAGAGAAAATCAAACAGTGTTTCCTCTTCCACCTTGACATAGAAACTTTTACAGTAGTCGTTGAAACACTTAAAGAATAATATACTTTTTATGTAAGTGAATGCCAAAAGTAGTTTGGAAAAAACTAGATTTAAAAAAGTAAGAAAGTATAGTCGCTCAAGCCCGACCATTAATACCCCAATAAAAAAAAATTATCATTTTGCGAAGCACTAATGGTACATTTAAAAAAAATGAGCGCACAATTTTGCGCTACGCAATAAGACATACAGAAATGCAGTAACGTAAGCGAAAGAACAATCAACAACTTTTATAAAAAAAATAACATTTCAGTGCCACAGCATTCCTTTATTACGAAGCAGGTTTGTAAGCGATACTAAAAATAACTGTATCAAAACATTCAGTGTGTTAAGCTGATCGTTACATGCAACAATTTTTATATGCGCTTAATAAAACGCTTTCTGTGTCAAAAATGTATTGCTTCAAAGTGTGAACTCGCCATATAAAATTCATGCCTTCAGTAAACGCAATGGTAAGCGAAACTTTTATGTTTCTCCCTTAGGGCACTGCTACACGTTCAATAAATATCGTGATATTTGGATCGCGATCCATTTTAAAATGTTGATGGATCACGAGCGTATGCTCAGTATTTATGTTATTTTGTGCTGTGCGGGTCGTTTATCAATGTCGCGAGAAAACCAAAAGAAAGCCTGTTTAGCTATTTTGCTTGCTTTTTCATTGAAGAAAATAGTGGAAAGAAACACTGACACTTTTTACTTTTTATTTGTTTAATTTTTTCCACTGCGTATTTTATTTCTTTTATTTTGACACTTTTTACTTTTTATTTCCTTAATTTTTTTTACTGCGTATTTTATTTCTTTTATTTTGATACTTTTTACTGACGTATTAATTTTTACTAATATTATTTAATATCATGAAAATGCTACACGTTCAATATTTATCACGTGATCCACGATCCGCGATCTGGATTTTATATTTTAGGCCATTCTGCGATATGGATCGCGATCCATCAATATTGCGTGCTACACGTTCAATAAATATCGTGATACTAGAAATATCACGATATTTATTGAACGTGTAGCAGTGCCCTTACAAACCTGCTTCGTTGGAAGCTCCATTTTTTATTGGGACCCTACACCACAGTGTATACCAATTCGGGACTTATGAGCAATCAATGATACGGCAAAACAAAATTCTGTTGTGAGGTTAAGATTTATAAAAAAGTTCTTTGTGCCGAATATTATTTACATCAATATCAAGTTTGTTAGATTTTTTCATCTTACGGCGATTTCAGAGAGGGGGCTTATATACAAAATTTGCCATTATATTCTAGTTATTATAAACGTAATCCTCGTTAAATTTTATATAAATACCAAGAACTATATATACATATATTTATACAAATATTTCCATTGATCATATAAGGAGCATAGGGCCTCAATAATTGGTGCCCACTTTTTCGACTTGTTTGTGGGTTCTATTTAATTTTTTGTGATGTCGTTCCTTGATCTTCTTAATGCCATTAACGTCTTTTAATTTCTGTGGCCATGAGTTGTTGGTTCGATTGTTAGCAAAGCCTGTTGTTGGACACCACTGTATGCCAGGTTACTCGCAATATCCTGCAAAAACATTGATTGAAAGTGGACTTGGTATTTTTGTTGAAGATTATTAACTTTATGCGCTGAGTAAGTGTAGAGTGAAGAAGAATTCCAAATTGGTCTTAAACGACCGAAAGTTTGTCGCGGTTTCTGTACACGGTTGTCAATGTCTTCACTTGACCCGCCATTTTTCGAACTTATGCTCCCAATATACCAAATATGGCTGATATCCTCCACTTGATTACTTCCTATTGTAAATAATTCCTGGGACGCATTAACTCACAGTTAAAAGACCGATTTTGAAAAAATTTGGTTAGAAATTTTATGTTGCAAAAGGATATTTTTGCGCCAAATAAAATCCAAAAACTATCATAATAAGACTCTCTTAAAGAAAAAAGTTTGTATCAGGGTCATGTGATATTACAGACCTATTCTCACCACTTTCATTTGGACTTCCTCTTAATGATAAGCAAATTAGTTAAATCAACTCAGAAAGTGATTCTAAGTCGATCGGCATACTAATAGGTGGGACTAATACGTATAAGAATTTTTAACACACATTAGCACAAACGTACAATATCCCAGCGGGAAAACTCAGAAGACCTTCTTACTTCAGGCCTTTTTAAAGGCCTGCTTAAAAGATTTTTTGATTCAATTACTATTCTTATCTAACTGCTAAAGAAGGCCTCATAGAAGGCCTCGGCTCTTTCGTACAAAAGATAAGATAAACCTTACACACTCACTTTTATGAGAAGGGAGTAACATTTTTTGTATTGTTTTTTTGCACAAGCAAAAGCAAAATCAATTTTTTTTTGGTCCCGTTACCCTTCTAATGTACCTGCTGAAGAAGCGAGAGCGGAAGGCCTTCTCCGCAATGACAACGTGTGTAAAAAAGATATGAGTATGGAATGGAACAAGAAGGCCTTGTACATCCAAAAGAAGGGGTACAGAGGCCTTCTAGAAGGCCTTCCTACTGCTACTTTTTCCCGCTGGGATCCTCTCCACTATTGTAGTATGTGTATATAAATCAGAAGGAAATTGTTTATCTCTCAAAATAAATTCTCTTCACTACTTTCATGAAAATTTACCTAAATGTAGAATCATGCGAATACCCAGTACAGATTTTTTTAAGTTTGTCTAAAATGCAGCGAAGTTAAAACAAAAAAAAATATTTGGGCTTAAATAATAAAAAACTCTGAGCTTTTTTTTTCCTAAAAAACATTTGTTGATTAATAAATCGGATTACAATTCGTATCAGATATAAATAGCCCACATATTATATACCTCTATCAGGTTTCTTCTGCAATTAAAAATAAATTCAAACGTTTCCCAAAATGCTAAAAGTTCGGGTTATTATGACCATAAGTCAAAATAAATTTAAATGTGCTGATTTGAAATTCTGTGTACTCATTAATCATACAAACCTCGGATTTACTGCGTCAATAACGGATACTGAAACAAGCAACTCAGCGGATTATCCATCAATTGCAACATGTTGTTGATGTTTTCCGTTCCAAACGAATTGAATTGAAATAAATATGTACATACATTTACTTATTCACACACAAACAAAAGCAAAGAAATAATAACAAATAAATACACACATGAACTTTTGGTGGCACGGTATTCTATAGATTCATATTGCATTAAACACAACCTTCGTGCCACAAGTTTTAGAGTCAACAAGAACTGACAGTTTACAAAACGATGCATAAAACAATTTACCTTTAATTTAAAAACTAAACAAAAAAAGCACACTGAAATGCATCATGTTTACATGACACAGAGCTGTGGATGAGGCCTTTTTCTGTTTTTTTTTTTTTTTCTTTTATTTGTGTAAACATTTTAAGGTTGGAAGTGCATTTGGAAAGATCAGGAGTAGAAGGTGGAAGGAGGGGAGTTTCAGCAGAGAAGTAAATATTAAAAAAACAAAGAAAAAAAAAAAATTAAATGAACAATAAATAACGTAGGTTCTGTATATTTTTTTAACAGAAAGACAACAAAAAATACTAAGTAAATGAACATTTTTATTGTTAATTTTTTCTTCTTTCTCTTAAACGGGTGCGTTATTTATTTCTTTTAACGTCTACATGAATGCAATAAACGCCTAGAATTGTTTTTTTCTTTTAGGTTTAATATATTTTTAAGTTCTTTATTTTGTATTCTTGAGAAATGACAGATGATGCCGCTTTAAAAGCACACACGTGAGTACTAAATAAACCGCCCATTAGCAACAGAAATTAAAGTGCTGCATTTATTTGTGCATCAACAACAATTAAAAGGCACATGTCTTCAACAAAAGATCTTTTCTAACCAAAAGTGTCAAATGTTAAACAATCAACAAATATTAAACCCAAATTCCATACACATACACATACTCGCACATACGAACATGTGTTCACTGTAGCATGTTAAAAAACTAACAAGAGATTGAAAAATTAAACATTAGTTAGAGGAAAATCTCATTTATCACAGCAGGTAAAATTTGTGGTCGCAACAGGATGTCAGTTGAAGGTAAACAGTTAGAAAGAAGAGTTACGTGTATGTTGTTGCATCATCCACCTTCGCCTAATGAAAGAGTTATTTATGTTGTAATGGTGTTTATTAGTATTAGAAAACTATTTCCTAATTTATGTTATGTGAAAAAACAAAAAAATTATATTGATATAAATTTGTTGAGTACGAATAAACTTTTTTAAATTATTTTTATCCAAAAACCTCAGCTGAAGATTATGTTTGAATGGTCCGTTAAAGAATTTGTTTATACCCTTCACAGGTGGAAAGGGTATATATATAAGTTTATCATTCCGTTTTTAATTTCTATAATATTCATGTTAGACCCTATAAAGTATACATATTGTGGGATCTTATAAGTAGCGAAGTTGACTCAATTATGTCCTTCTGTCCATCAGGCCGTGGAAATGTATTTTCCGAAGACCCCAGATATGTTGCGGACAAAGTTGTCATACATTTATGTCACATATAGTCCGGAATAGTTTGGTATTGAAATTTAGACAGATCGATCCATAAATGGCTAAGCTATGAGCAAAAAACCACGACTGCCTCTAATTTTTTCTGTAAAATCCCTTGTTATTATTATTTTTTTTTTTTTTTTGTATCATCACCGAAAATAATTCTTTTTTTTGTTTAGACATTTTTTTTTTGTTATGCATTACAAATACGTAAATGTAAAGCAAAGTTGCTTTTGCGATGTCCGTCTGTGCGTTTATATTTATCTGTATATCGGAAGAACGGAAAGACCAAAAGTTTATAAATAAGGTAAACCACATCCGACAAAATGTGGGCGGTATTGGAGAAGTGTGCGTGGCCCAAAATAGATTTATTTATATCTTATTTACAACGGTATTTACATAACTTTCTGTTTTTATTGCACCATGGTGAAGGGTAAATAAAATTCGGCATAGCCTTACTGGTTTTTTCTTTCTTTTTTTAGGCAAGTATCCGAAACAAGTTTCTGGTTTCGTGAAAAAGATGAAACAATTAAATACAATGCATTGAGATTATTCTCAAGTATTGGAGTCGAAGGACATACTTGTCCAAAGTAATTCTTGATAAAGTTAATATTGAATTAAAAAATTATTCCGGCTTATAAGTGCTGAAATTTGTTTACACGATTTATATACAATGAAAGACATTTGGTAGCCAGATTTGCTGATAAGTGGCTAATACTAAACAAATTTCGGACCAAAAAGTGAGCTAAATGCTGCTTTAATCATTATGTCACTTAAAATTTTCTTCTAAAATTAAATGAATATGTCGCGACTAAGACACTGCAACGAAATCTAGTTTTAATGAGATATCATGCTCAATTAAGTTATTTTTGATAAGGTTTTACATACAAAACAAAATCTACTTCCTGACTAGATTTTAAATAGATTTCGCCAAACTTAGTAATGTAATCATATGGTACTATAAAATATTTCCCTGTACAAGAAAATATTTAATTTTAAACTAGTAGGACCTTTGGTGCGATTCACTAACTTTTAACGAACCGACAATCGTTATATTTGTCGACATATATATTCGCTTGCAGTAACGATAGTGTGATTCTGTAACTTTTATATAACGATAGTAAACAGCTGTATTTTTGTAACATCTCTGTCTTTAAAATGTTAAAAAAAAAACGAAAAGCACAGAAGAGAATAAAATAAAAACAAATGAAATTATTCTTAACCCCCTGTGTTACAAATGTTTTTGCATTCAAAATGCATTGAAAAAGGTCTGACCAGACTCATGAGTAAGACGAAGGGTTAATTTATGGTTTTTATATTTTTTTTTTTTGTGAATTTTTCATTTAGAATTTGGTTTTTGTTCTTAATATGCTTTTTTGTAAATTTTCCATTTAGGATTTAGTTTTTGTTCATATATATACATATGAATATATATTTGTATGCATGTAAGCTATTTTAAACATAAAATACATTTTATCGATTAAATAAACACAACCTAAATTATTGTCGCTAAAATAACGACAAAAAAATTCCTTAAAGTAACAGCTGATTTTAAACGACAGCGAATATCGTTAAAAATTTTACTGAATAGCATATTCGATAAATTTTCATTATGTTTATTTTAACGATTCGATTATCGTTATAAAAGTTAGTGAATCGCACTACTGAGGTGTCGACTCAATCGAACACAGTATACAATAAAAGAATTTGTAAAATGGACGGACATCATTGAATCGATTCACAAAGTGATTCCGGGTCGATGCCCATGTTCTGTAACTCTCGCGTCGAGAAACTTTTCGATTAAAATGCGTGAAATGAAAAAAAATGCCACATATTGAAACAAACCCCTGTTTTTCTCACTTAACTGTGTCTGTTACTCTTTTTTTTGGCGAGTATTAACTTTCACGTAGGAAAATTACTCGCCAATTTACAGAAAAAGTGTGTCTGTAATATTTTTGTGAGGAAAGTTCCCTTCCCGCTTTGAACTGTCAAATAAACTCACGAACACAAATGGGGCGAGAAAAAATTTTAACACTAAAAAACAATTAAAAATGCAAAATACAAAGAAAAATAATAATAATATTTTGTTCCTGACACATTTTTTTATTGTTTAATTATTTTGCTTTTAACATTTTTATAAAATATACGAATGTTCTCAAAGCTCGTCTGCAAACAACAAACATTAAAGTCGCACTTTACATTATTTGGTATAGCCGACGCACACTGGTTCATATTTTGAGAAGGCGGCCAAAATTATTTTTTTTTATGTTCTCCGATTTTAAAATTTTTTTATTCATGTGAAAGTAAATACTAGTGAACCTCGGGAGCCAAAAAATTTCAACCCTATTTCAACTATTTCATTGAGAACAGGGTGGTACGAAATGGACTTTCTCAATATTTGGTTATAGTTTTGAATTTCTGAGTCAATTTTTGAAGTTGAAATGCTCATAACTTTTTTGTTTTTTAAGATTTTTTGACAGAATAAGTTTTATGTATTAGTTTATTTTATTAGCTATACGTGGTTTAAAGCATTAAACTCTGCGACCTCTAGAACTATTTAATTTTTTTTTTTTTTTTAATGTCAAAATTTCCCGGAATTTTCCTACTTTATAGATCATAAGTCCTGAGCGTCTCAACGCGTCAAAAAAAAAATCTATACTCTCTTGTAGTCCAGAATCTAACCTACATTTCTATACCCCATTGTACACACATCTGGATACGGCCTTGCGAACTACAGCAATTTCTGTGACCCAAGGTAAGATATTCGGTTCAAAAAACAAGTCCTGCAAGGAAACATTACTGAAATTAAAGAAGGTGAATCTTAAAGAATTTTCCACAAATAAAGCAGTTCAGGCCAGATAAATTATCTAGCACGTCAGGTTATCAATTAATTTGGAGAAGGTAAAGGTATTGCCATTGTTATGAACTTATTGTGGGTGAACGGATGCTGCAAAACGAATAGGCGACATAAATAGACTAACACGTTAGATTTCTGAGTAATTCTAATGGGGATGTGATGGAAGCTCTGGTCAGAAACAATACAAGCAATGTAATTCAGAAAATTCATCTGATGCTAACTTATTCATGGTATCTTTAGTTCCATTACGTTTAAGAAAAACGTAATTTCAATTTTTGGGAATACAAAATTTTTAATTTCAAAAGATTTTGTTATTCGTGCTTAATTCCCAGTTTTTATTATTGATAAAAACACTTGAAATTTATTGTTGATGGGATAAGCTATTCCTATGCGCATTTCACTGGTTGCTTAGGCCAGATCATCAGGAAACTTCATCCATAAAGATTTTAGAAAAACTAAAGATATTAAACCAAATAAAACTGTTAAGCGTATGCGACTCATAGCAACAGTTCTACTTGTAACAATATCAAAGTTTAAACAAAACACATCAACAATAAACAGTGGGTTTATCTCATCTTACATTCCCCACTACAATTAGTTGAAATTCTCTCAACATTAACTGTATTGTAAGTAGGTTAAGAAAAACAAAATAAAAACAACAACAACTTACAAAAGATGTTGTCAATTAAGTGTTTTTTTAGGCCGTGCACTTGCCTGTTTATTATCAAAAAAGTAGTTTCAATTTTTGGGAATACAAAATTTTTAATTTCAAAAGATTTTGTTATTCGTGCTTAATTCCCAGTTTTTATTATTGATAAAAAAAACTTATATTGGCTTAGAGCCGTCAACCAGTAGAGTTACAGAAATGGATGTATGGAAAAATGAAATTCCCTCTTCAACAAAGTATTGCAGACCAAAAAAGTTTGTTTACAAAAAGGAAACTAAAGATGTCATAACTGAAGAAGTTCGAAAAATAAAAGATCAAATTAAAGAACTTCAACCGGCAATATTTTAATTTGATGACCAAGGCATTGAAATTAATTTTCAAATGTTCCTTGCAATGATCGATGGAAAAGTTGCACAACCATTTCCCGAAACAAAGTCTTAGTCAAGCTGTACCATATGCCAAAAGACATCAAGTCAATTAAACCAACCCCCATCACAAGACAATAGTTTCAATGAAGCATACGAATTTGGAATGTCCCCTCTTCATACCAGAATTCGTTTTATGGAGCATATTCTTAAATTGGGTTATGATTTGGAATTTGGCCCGTTAGGCGAAACAGTGAGAAAAAACAAAGAAAATGTGGAAAAAAGGAAGCAAACAAAAAAACAAATTCAAGAAAAATGCCTTCACCTAGGCCCTATAATTGATCAGCCCAAACAAGGAGAAGGAAATTCAAATGATGGAAACACTGCTAGGAGATTCTTTTCCGATCCAGAAACTGCAGCATCTATCACAGGATTACATTTTGAATTAATAATAATAATTACAAGTTGTATCATGTAGCAGAAAGATAAATGCAAAAAAATTTGGCCAGTATGCAAATGAAACAGCAATTCTTTATAACAAAAAATACTCTTGGAGACATATGCCATCCACAGTTCATAAAATTTTATACCATGGGGAAGAAATAGTTCAACACAATATGCTACCAATTGGAGATCTATCTGAAGAAGCGCAAGAAATAAGGAACAAAGACTACAGATTCTTCCGCCAGCATAACACAAGAAAAATGTCCAGATGTTGTACTAATGAAGATCTTATTACTATTTTGTTGTGCACATCAGATCAATATATGTCCAGTATTCGACAAAAATGGAAATCAACCTCAATCGAATTAGAGGAAGAAGCTAAACAACTTCTGGAAAATGAAACCCAAAGCTATTTAGAAGAAATTTTTACTAATATTGTTTAATTTAAAATTGTTTATAGATTATAATTTGTTTTTGATTTAAGTATATATTTGTATTAATATATAAAAATAAAATACACATACATCTCAAACCAAAAATAAAAGTTGAATTACCTAAAATTTTATCGATAGCCAAGAATGCTATTTGGGCATTTTTCAAAATATTCCTTTTTAGTTTTATCCTTATAACAACTCGTCTCGTCCCAAAAAAGCTAACCTTTGGCACCTGTGAATATTGGGACTAAAAAATTTGCAGGGGCCAAATATTGGCATTTTCTGACAGGATCTAATTTCGACAATAAAAAATAAGTATCAGTTGTAAAATTCAAGAGAAATTATGATAAATTATAAAAAAATTATATTTGAAATATTCAACTTTTACACCGAAACTCAACAAAAATCGCAAAAAAAAATACCGATCCAGTCAAAAGTTATGGAATTTTGACCGCCTTCTCGTAAAATTTCCCACTGTGCGAGGGTTGTATTTTCGACGCCGTCGTTGAAAAATTTTAAATTTTAATAAATTTTGGTCGCCGTCAAATGTGTGTGACTGGTATTCTGAACGTCTGCAATGTCGTATCGGCTTCGAGAGCAATGTTATGACATTTATAACGTAACGATGTAATATCTTTTGATAGTTTTCGACATGAGTTTCAGACACACTTTTTTCCCACTTTTCAAGAAACGATGGAATATTTTTAAAAGAGTGTGAGAGGGTTAATATATTCTAAGAAAAGAAACGCCATACGATTCTAGTGAAGGCATCTGAAATTATTCTTTAGCCTAAGGGCCAAATACACTTGTCAAATGCGTGTCCAGCCGACGAATTCAACGTGTACTTGTGCTGGACGTAATATTCGCCGTCATATCTAAATTTTGATTTTTCATCAAGCGTTGTCGGTGTCACACAAACAAACAAATTTTCACTAATACTACCACAATGCTTGATGAGTATTTTGATCAATGTATTTGGGCCTTTAGAAGTACATTTAGTATATTTTTCTTGACTTATCCCAAACGCCTTTTCAAAAAATTCAAAAACTTTAGGGGCCCATATTTCGGGAACCCGAGCTAACTTTTCAAAACCCTTTGGCAGATTTGCTCTACCAATTTTCTAGTTTCATTTCGCGTTACAAGTATTGAGGCTGTTTTTTTTTTTTTGTTGCACAGTGAAGTAAATGTTAAAAAAATTAGTTAATATAAAATATATAACACCATTTTTACTTGTTATAACTCAATTTTGTTTTATCTCGACTAAAGCTACTCCTCCATAAGACCACAGATATATTGATGAGTTTCTTATAATATATCGAAATATTCATATGTTCCCTTAAACAGAAGCTGCATATCATCAGCAAGGGAAAATGGAAGACACATATTGCTTGAAAGTTCTGGGGAAATTCATTGGTAGGCATTATCAAAGGTAGGGGTCCAAGCACCGATACTTGAGGCTCACCACTGTAAACTGGAAGCACGCTAAAAACCCTATTACCACTATTAACATACATATTAACTTGTACCAAAAAAAAATTATAAAAAGTTATTAACCAAAAAGATGTTAACTTGCATTCTGAACTGGAAAAGTTATACTATCTATGCAGGTTTTTAGCAAACACCCTTGTTAGATAAATTATTGCGAATAATGTCTGTTGGAATAGGCAGTGGAGTGGTAGCGCTTCTATTAGTTATAAAACCAAATTGACAATGATGTAGAAAATTATCAATTGGGGGATTCAGAAGCTGTGCTATGAAGTCATATTGTCATAACCCAGTAAAAACTTCGCTTACTTTCTCAAAATGAATAGCTTCTTTAACTCATTATTTAGTAGCTTTCTTCTATAACTACATCTAAAACAGCTTCTACAACTACTTTTTTCTGGATGTATGTAGGTAAAAAAATAATGACTGACTTTTGAATGCGTTCATTTTGGGAGATCCCACGTAAAATTCATTGGTTCTTTCAGTAGAATTGTAAGTAGGGCTCTTATATTTTTCTAATAACACTTCGTGACAGTTTTTTGACCAAATGAATTTGATACCTAATCTTTATGTAAAATTTTCCGGTGAATCCGAATATAAAGTTAGAATTGTCAAAAGTAGAACAGTTTTTGAGATATTCCAAAATAACCGTTATGTACTTGTGTTTTTAAAAAAGATGATGTGACTGAAATGCAAATATCTTCAAAAATTTTGAAAGGATTATGTATTTCTTTCTTTTTAGTGAAAGATTATAAAATTTCTAAAATAACCATGGATTGCTAGAAGATTGGTCAAGAAATGCTAGCTGCCAGATTCATTTGGTCACGACTTTGTTGATATTTTGTCACGTAGTGTTACTCAACACATCATTTTGTTTAAAAAAATTGTTGTTGTGTTTCATACAAAAAAGTCCTTAGATAATTAAATTTGTATGCTGTGTTTATTGTTTTGTCATAACTACTCAGTATAAATCTAAATTATAAGGGTTGCTTAAAGTTGCTTGAAGACATATGACTTTATAACTTGTGAATCGCCTAAATATGTATCTCATATTAATATGTTTTTTATCAATGAGTTTTAAATATCAAATCTTCATGGGATGCTGCACAATTTTGGATAGAATATTTTTACTAACATATCTTCCAATTACTATCTTCTGAATCTTCCAAAATATTGGGAAGTTTGATTGTATTGACTTGATGAAGTATATGAGTCCCAATAATTGGCATTTAAATCCTGATACGCTTTAGTCTGAAACCATCACATCCAACAGCATTTAACTTGATTAGGTAAAAAGCCGAAAACATTTCGGGCAATTTTACTTAAATAAACGAAAATCCAGTTTGATTACAAGCTTATCTATTAATTATTGTTGTTATTAATTTGATTGGATAAACAGACATAATTTAAATAGGCAGGATCAACGTGATCCAAATTGACATCATTATCACCAATTCCATGCCTATTAAGGACTGACCAAATATCCTTAGCGTTTTTATTTTCCAAAATTAAACAATGCTACCTCCTTTTTAATTTCTAACAACTGATTTAAAGCGATTCCTACAGCGGCAGAGAACTTTCCAATTACTATCAGTCCTATCAGATAAATATGACCTGTTAGCAAAGTCCCTAAGAAAAACATTGACAGTGTTTATGTTCAGATAGTTTTTAAATGTCTTTCAGTGTTTAAAACTTTTTTGGGTTTTATTTCATAATTTTGCCACTTGTAGCCATTAAGATTTGGCAACACCGGACAAAACAGCATACCAAAGGGGAAAAATGTCAAAAGTAGAATTTTTTTTTTCAATAAATTTTTTATTGATCCCTACAGAATTTTTGCGTGTTTTTATAAATCTGTAAATAAAAATCGGCCAAGCATGAATTTATTTTAAAGTCCAATAAACTCTTTTAAAAAATCACATTTATTCACAATAAATATACAATATAAAAATGTAAATTAACTGAAAAAATAATTCCCACTTAATAATGCCATTGTGTCAATTACCCAAAAAAAAAAAAAAAAATAAATACAAAAGATCTAAAGGAAAGTCTTCAATATGTAAATATACAAGTATTTAAAGAGAAATATAAAAAATTTTTTATGTAAATTAAATATTACATGTAATAAAAATATCTATAGTTCATTGAAAATTTTCTAAAGAAATTTAATTACTCCTTTTTCGTTCCTTTTTTTAAGAGATCATGACTTTTTGTAAATATCATTTCGACACGGAAGAACGAACATTATTTCCCCAACGATATGAAAGATATAATGCAGATGAAATGTTTAACAGAATATTTTTTTCTAAATATAAGAAAATTAAGTATCAAAAGATTAAAAATAAACCAAATTAAATCCATCAAACAGGCAACAATAACAAAAACGAACACAAGCTAAAAATTAACCAAACAAATAATTAGAATTTCCTTGTGCGTTTTCTATAGAATTAATGCTCAAAAGAGAAAAGTAAATAATAGACGGGGAACAAATAAGAATAATAATAAAAATCAAGAAAAGATTTATATTTGTTTTGAGTACATTATCTATTTTAAGTGATCCCAAGAATATGTTAATATCCCATATCTGTACGCTGCATATCCAAATACCAATTTAAACACATGCAACGCTCATCGATGTTTCATAAATTAATTTGGTATTGAAACGTTTTTTTTTTTAGGCGCGCAAGCCATTGAACTTTGTAGTACTGCAACAGAAAACTGATCTTATTCAATGTAAATTATAAATATTTGGAAAATCGTCTGAGTTATTGGAGAGTTTTACTTTTCCTTTTGTTTTCTCAATTGGATTTTAATCGTATGCACACACTTTGTAAACATACACTTCGTCCGACTGCCACCCACACTTCCGTTTCATATTATATATGCTACGAGGGATAATTTAAAATGTATCGTAAAACTTTTGGTCTATTTTGATTCCTGATTAAACAAGAGAGAGACAGTCATATTTTGGAGTGGTCATAAAATATTAAGCCAAATTTTTTTGAGTGAGTAGTGGGAAATGCAACAAATTCCAACCTATATGCACACGCCATAGTTAATGATAATTATAATTAAGTTAATGTTAATTAATAAAAATGAAAATAAAGAATCATGAATGAATCAGAAGTCAACCGAGAAAGTTTTATTCGAAATTGTCACGGCACTACTAACACAATAATTAAATTTACAGAAAATCGATATGTAAAATCATAGGCCGAATTACCAGTATACAGTTCTCAGGAAATTGCAAACCCGCAGATTTTCGGTGCAATATTTAGATTTTGGTTAAAATATAGACTTCCAGTGAAAACCAGAGAAAAATCGGGATTGGCGATATTTACTGTCGCTACGACGATACTTTTTTTTAACAAATTAATTGTCAATATCTTTTTTTGCATAACAACTAAGAGCAATACTCATTACAGGCCGTTTCACACTATAATGCAAATCTTAAGTATTTGGACGGAAAATCTTCACTTGGGGAAAAAATCATATTTTGAAGATAAAAATCATAAAATTTTATTTTTTAACTTTAATTTTTTATAAAAAGGGCAAAAAGTAAAAATGAATATTTTTTATAAAAACATAATTCTTACTATCGTCACTATATGAAACTTAAAAAAAAAACGATTTTTTCTTTTCACAAAAATTTTTTTTCATCAATATTCTCAAAACTAACAACCGCTTATCGAAGATGCCTTTTTTAATATTTTGTATGCCCAGAAATAATGATGCAATTTAATGTATTCTAGACACTGGGTACAAAAATGTGCAAAACCAATAAACAACGAGCTGATACAAAACTCCATTGTTTTAAAAATTTACTATTTAACAAGTTAGAGTGCTATATTCGGCTGTGCCGAATCTTTGATACCCTCAACCGACAGTTCGAATGTTTAAGGAGTAATATCTGTATGATGTCTTTTTATTATTATTATCTTAAACTGTGACGATTTGTTATTAATTATGGTTTTAGGAGACTAAACTGTTTTCCGGGAGTAGGGCATATATGGGGCCTAGGGTAAATTATGTACCGATCTTCACGAAATTTCACAGTATCATTTATAGTCCTATAAAATTGTGACGAGCCAAAATTTGTTATGATTGCATTATTTTTTACGGTTTTAGGCGTACTAAACTGTTTTCCGGGAGTAGTGTTTATATGGGGCTTAGGGTAAATTATGGACCGACCTTCGCGAAATTTTACAGTGTCATTTCTAGTCGAATAAAACGGACTTGTGCAAAATCTTATGTCATTCCGTGCATTTTTGCATCATTTATGTTAGTTTTTGTAACAAAATTATCAAGTTTTTGAAGGTGGTGGTTCCACATTTTGATTCATAGCTCTGGTCCTACTGAACCGATTTTGCTGAAATTCAATCCCAAACTGCTTAGGACAACTACAAGCAATTTGACACCTAGTTTGTTTATTTCTTTTGAGTTTTTCGAAAGTGAGCGTGTTTTCAACAGACGGACAGACGGACAGACAGACGGTTATGGCTAAATCGACTTAGAATTACTCAAGCAGCCAGAATATATATACTTTATGGGGTCTGAGATGAATAATAAAAAAGTTTCACACGGAATGACAAACTTAGTATACCCTCTTCACAACTAATTCTGGTGGAGGGTATAAAAAATTGTGTATATTGTACAAACAAACTTAAAGTAAATCATAAAAATAAAAAATCATAATTTGGGAAAAAAGATCTTTAAATGATATTTTTGTCAAACAATAATCAAATATGTGATAACATCATCATTCTGGCAACGCTGTTTATATAAAATATTAAATCAAAAGAAAACAAAACTTTGTCAAATTAAACTTTGTGTTCAGACACACGAAACAAAGTTTAAAAGAGAATTCAACAAGCTTTGCCTGTCTAGAAGGGGATTTTCAAAATTAAAAAAAAAATAACAGCTTATTATGTCAGTGTTCCATTTTCCTTAAAACACTTAAGTCCCAAAAATGTTGCGACTTAGTTAGCAGTTGCTCTGAATAAATGACTAGACGGATTAGAGCATAATGATACTAGTTGCTTATCTACAATTCTTGACCCTCGATACAAAGCTCGAATATTTCAAAGACAATCGACTTCAACTGTATCAAAAAATTTCTTATTTAGCTACTTAACATGACTCTGCATTCGAAAAATGTTAAAGACATGGCCACCCTTACACCTATTAAAAGTTCTGAAAGCATTAAAGAACTGGTCCTTGGAGGTTTAATGAACAACTTCTAAGATAATCCGAATGGAAACTCTGTCCATTCTATGCTGTGGTTCAGCTTAAGAAGAAGTCGAGAGATACATTAGATCTTCTAATATGTATATCAAAAGACCCAGATACTCTTGTTAACTGGCCATGTTCTACCAGGAACTTAAATTTAATCCGTTGTTTTTTAATATTTAATTATTATTAAATGTCAGTAGCAAGAACTTGTTATTTAAATTGACTTTAGCGTGTTCACAGATTGATTTTATCACGTCTAGTTTTTTTTATGGGCTAGACTTATATTTCTCCCGAAATAAGGCGGTTATGCTAATACATTTTATCATATCTTGAGAAAAAACTGAAAACGGATTTAGCGCCTTAAAATTTGTATATTCTATATATTTTTATTAAAAACAATTTTTTGCCGAACCAGTGTTGTAAGCCAATTCACAAAGTGTGCTAATTATTTCCCGCTGTGTTATTAAAACTTAAGAAATCAGGAAAAATATAGATTTTTGGTTCAAATATTGAACTGAAGATATAGTTGAAACTGCAGATTTAATTCAATATTTTTTCTCTTTAGTTTGGTATCAATAACTTAAGTGAAGCAAAACTGCTTATAATCGTTATCATCTGGGGGCTTATTTTGGCAGTCGTGATCGAATACTTTTTCGATTCGAAAGCAATTTTATGTCAGTCGATATCGTAAGAATCGAAATTATTTTTTCAGTGTCGTGAAAACTCAAATAGATGCTTTACAGTGTTGTAAACAATTATTTCGATTCGTTCAGTACCGACAGAAATAGTTAGAAATAAAATTGCTTTCGAATCGAAATCGATCACGAGTGCCATTATTATCCCCGTGATCTTTAGGAAAAAGTTTAGGAACAACACCAAATAAATAATTTTCAATTTTACATTTATAGCCAAAGAACTATAAACGCATTTGTAAAGTTTAGGAAAAAATTTCAGATTTCAAAAAATTTAAATTTCTTATTAAGTAAAAAATTCAGTATTAAGCAAATTGGACTGTTTTATCATTTGTTACAGTGTCATATTCATGGTGTTTTCTTATCTACAAAAAAATGTGACATTTTATTTTAAAAAAAAGCAATTTAGTGTCTGTTTCTTAAAAATTTTGCTCCCGAAAGGGATGAGTTTTTTAGAATAAAGCAAGTCACCCTTTTCGGGAGCAAAATTTTTTAAAAAACAGACACCAAATTGCATTTTTGTAAATAAAAATGTCACTTTTTTTTTTGTATAAAAGAAAACACCATAAGTTTTCAACATGCAACTCCTTGTAATATTTACTATTCTCTTTATGTATGCAAAAATAAAAAAAGTTTTCTCGTTTCTAATTATGTCAATATGGACGATATGTATCAAAACTTTCCAACCTACCCACAAACAATTGATATACAATACGAAGAATACAATTGTTCATTAATTGATTAATATTCCGCATAGTTGGCATACTGCTGCATAATGTCTAGAATGGAATTCTTGGCATCCAATCAATATCCTCTATAATTTCATCATCATTAATACCATGACATATGTTGCCCCAAGCAACACAACACTCGCTACTTTACCACAAGTAGCAGCAACTGCAGCATCATCATCATCATTTAATTTTTTCATTTATTCCTTCGTTAAGTGATACCACAACCGTGATCATTGATGTGGTTGCACGCACACACAATTCAAGGCGAAGATCGCGAATGCTTTTTTGCTTTTGTAGCATTTTGTTGTATAAACAAATGAAATCAAATTGCTTCCAGCATTCAAAATTAACTGATTCTATAGAATATCTCTGTACCAGTGTTTTAAGAGATTACGTTGTTTTCGAGATCATTTTTCAATTCATAATTTTTGTTATATTTTTTCCTGTTTATCGTGTTATTTGTCGTCTGGCAGGCATGTGTGACGTTGTGTTAAACAGATTCCCATTAGTGTCTTTGTAAAAATACGCCAAGTGACAGCCTTGAAGTGTGAAAAATGCCAAATGCATAGACCATGACATTGCATGTTTTGTTCATGTGTTTATTTTCTTCTTTCAAAGAAGGGCACAATTTCAAGCGCTCCTTGGTTTTTATTTAGTAGGCTGAATGTGCCTCCTTATTAATGAATTTGTTCTAGTTCTTTGAACAAATGATTAAATTGTAATATATTATACGTCGCAGTTGGTAAAAATAATGAAGTTTAAAATAGAAGGAAAAGGAAGTTAAAAAACTGCTGCAAAATTATCAAATATTTTATATATTTTTAATTTAATTTAAAAAAAAAATAAAGTTTTTTTTAAAAAATTCAACTATTTTTGAATATAGATTTTCGGATTGAAGTAAGATTTTCCTAAAATTATGTCGACTTATGTTTTAAATAAATCAAGTTTTGTTTGTGAAAGCGCTTATAGAATACACCGATTTTTGTTCAAAAATATCGATGATCTACAAAGGGTCGAGCCCGATCATTTGGTACCCTTCCCCATAGTACATATGTACATATATACAGACAATTTTTCGTGAGTGTACCATAGATACGGTCAATGGCTAAGCATGGATCTGGCAAGTAATATGCCGAATGTATAACCACATCTATATGAGATTTGTTTGTTTTATAATGATTTTCTACAGGAGGTTTATATATCTTATCTATTAGCAAAAATAAGCCATAACATAGTAGATATTATAAGAGTTATTTATAAAGAAATTATGGCATTTAACCCTCCGACGGTTGAGTCATCCGTTGCCCTTAGACGAAGTACAAGGTCCACAGGGACCTATTTCTATTTGTATGGAATTTTATATGAAAACGCATTTTTTTGTTTTGATTTATTATTATTTACTAATTATACATGTATAATGAGTGTTAGAAAAAACATTCTTTTTTATATGTATATAACATTATTAATTATTATGAGTTTTATATGAAAAAAGCCTAAAAAAAAACTCCCTCGCCCAACATATTTGCTGCGCAGGTGTAGCACCGATGCATAAGTGTTGAATGCTCTGCACAAACTGGATTGTCACAGGAATGGCAATAGGCCCTTGTTTTCCGCTGCCGTCCGTACTCAGAACGGCATAGGCGACATGACGGTCTGTTCGTTCTAGACGCAAACGACGGTGCAGCTCCTTCTGCCGGTCTTGATAATATCTAAAAAGAACAAAATTATGTAGTTATTCTGCTTTTGAACATTAGAATTGTTTTTTCTTACCTTTACATCAAATGCATATGCGGTTATGCGGTTGTTCAGCGCTCGTTCCTCTATGTTTGGTAATGCCAATTGTTTTGTCAGCATCAGTAGGAATGGCCGTCGTCTGTCACTTCTTTTTATTGGCTTCATCTCGTTGTATGAAATAAATGCAGCTAATGCTGCATTAAAACCATATTAAAAAACATGGTCAATGGCCAGCGGTTTGTTGAGGGCTTGCATGTATATGTTCCAAGCATCTGGTCCACCGTATTATGATGTATGCCATGTCTTCGGTGATGAGCGAGCGGAATATGGTAAAGGGATCATATGTGGTTCCTACTGGTCCCGGATTCCTCCTTGTGTAGTCGACCACGTTATGAGCACGAGTACGGGAAGTCGGTGGTGCATTTTTAGTCCACTTGGTGCCATCTTTGGAAATGAAGTAATTGTCACTTGTTTGCTGAGTATCAGTTTCTTCCTCTTCATCGTTGTCGTCATCACTAATATCTTCATTGATGTCAAAATGTGGTTCAGTTTCCTCATCCGAATCATCAACATGAAAATTTGCCGCCGGAGCACAGAAAAAAATAAAAATTGATTTTAATTAAAAAATTTGTGATATTAATTAAAAAATTAATTAAATTTGCACCAGTAAACAAATTAATAGTATCAATTAAACCAGTTAATAGTATTAATTAAACGTTTAATTCACTTGATTAAAAGTTTAATTCACTTGAATAAATTTTTAATTAAAACTGATTATGTTTTTGATTAATGCTTTAATTGGTGAAAAATTTTGGAGAATTTTTTCTGTGAGGGTTAAAGCTATTTTAAGTTGTGGCATTTGCATGGGAGCTATAGTCGAATATGGACCGATTGTAAGACGAACTCTGTCGCAATCGGATATTTATGAACCAAATTTTATCTTATGAGGCTTTGTTCTTATAAAAATGTACCAAATTTTATCAAAACATCTTGAAAATAGCGCACTGTACTTTGCTCACACAACGACATGGACAGACAACAAGGTAGCTGGACGGACGGACATCGTAAGATCGACTCAGAAATTGATTCTGCATCGATCAGTTTACTAAGATATGGATCTAGAACCGATATTTGTATGTGTTACATAAATCAGGGCAAACCAGGCCTGGGACAAATGCATTAAATATGCTAATGCACTGACAATTTTTTTAAATTCAACCAAATCAATGATAATGCAAGTTTATCGCTCTACCATTAACTTTAACCATTTAAATGCGTTACGTTAACTTCTTATTAAAGAAGTGCATTATTTTTTAAATACCATGAAATTGTATGCCAATTAATGCACTATTTTTATTATTAAGCTATTTTTATTATTAAAACACATCATCAATAGTGCAATTACACTAGAGTAGTGGAAAACTAATAATGCATTTTTTTTTATCATAGAAGACAAATAAGCATGGCAATTATAAAATTTTTGCAGTTGTGCAATTGGTAATTAAAATTAAAGTTTTGTTTGTTGGTTAGGACCAGCACTCAGGGGATGACCCCTACTTATGCATCGCATTATGTTGGAGCTAGAAAAAAAAAGGTTATGGGAAGAAGGATAGAGGAAGTAGTGCTAATGGATATTCGATTTGAACAAAGAACGAATTTTCCCGAAAACGAAAAGAAAGGTTAACTGAAAACAAAGTAATTTTCTCAGCATAATATTTTATGGCACATTTAAGAAAGATGGGAGGTATTATTGCAGAATGCTATGTATGTTTTACTACACGCAGAGAAAAAATATGGTTGGGCGTGGATACGGCAACTACACTATGTTTATTGTAACAATATATTGTTGTCGTACACAAAAAATTGTTATTTTTATCAAATATCAGCAATATTATAAATAGTTACTGTTTATCGCAATTATTAATTTGAGTATTATTGACTGAAAAATAATTACTTTTCTAACAGCTAAATAACGATAACTGGAAACATTAAACTCACAACCATTTCATGATATTTTATACTCATAACATGATAACTTTCTATACGTTATCATAATATGTTTAAGATGCAAACAAAATATCTTAACTCTAATAATATTATGTTAGCGCTATTTGTAAAATAATTTTGAATCAGTTATGTCATTTGTTTTAAATATGCCATCGAAATTTTTTGATAGTGAGCTGTTAAACAATTTAAAGAAAAATTCCCACAAAAAAATAAGTTTAAAGAAATTGAAAAATAAGGATATCAGCGGAGTTCAGCATTAGTCTTGCAATAGTGCAAATGCAAAATATCATAGCTCTTTTGTAAAATCCAACAACAAAACACACAGAGATTTCGTTAGATTTCATAAAAGTAATACGATATGTTGCATTTGCTCTTTATTAAACACCGCTATTGTATTAACATTAAGAAAAATTGTAAAGTGCCACAAAATAAAAAATCGATGAAAAAAAAATTCAATTTATTATTTACTGTTATAAAAGGTGCTGTATGATTAATATGATAATAATATAATTACTTCTTAATTTATTATGATTAATACGACAATAATATGATTACTTCAAAATTTATTATGATAAACATAAGATTATGATTACTTATTATCTTATTATGATTAACAAGATAAGAATATAATTAAGGGAAAAATATTATAATGTTATATTACGAATATATTTGGTCATAATATGATTCAATAATAATCGTAATATGGCGACTACAATCAAGAATCTTAGCATAATATGTTGCTCTTAGAATATGTTTACCACAACCATGTTTTTTCTTTGTGTGTATGATAAAAGGCTATTTGCGTGTAAATTCAAATTTCTCAAGCCATTTACAATTTACAGCATCAGAATTTCCTAATAAAAATCTTTTGAATTAATTCATAAGATGTTTTAATGATAATGCTGAACAAATGCGTTATTATTTTTACACTACTCTAATGATAATGCAATAATAATGCCGTATTTATGGCGAGTTTTAATAATAATGCAAAAGTAGTGCATTAAATGACATTTAATTTAAAAGTACTTAAAAATATTGAACTGCATTGAAAAGAAAATAATGTAGTGCAAAAAATAATTCATTACATAGTGCATTAAAGTATAACTTTTCACTAAAATATTTAAAGACAAATTTCATGCCAATGCAAAAGTAGTGTAATCGCCGCTGTCTGGCACAAACGCAATATACTTTTTGGCTGTGGGTATAATTACGGTGAAACTATTTTCGGTTCTGAGAGATATTCTTTAAAATGTTGAAAAATCGATATGGAGTAATTTTTATAGGAAAAGGTTGACAACAATATAGAACATTTATGTTGGGTAGAATAGTTGCGCTATTTTTTGATATTGATGATAACTATATCAGCAGTAAGGCTGTTAAAGTGCTTTTTATGTAAATACAATTATTTTGGAATCTTCATAAAATTTTTCAACATAATAAAATAATTTCTATGTAGTAATTTTGGGATCATAAAAGTTATATATTTTTCCAATATTTAAATATGCAGCAATAAAAAATTTATCGTTATGCATATTTTTATAAAAGTTTTATAATAAGTTTATATTTATATATCGTCGATTTTTAGTTTTAGCTTAAAATCGACTTTCTTAGAGATTATGATATGATTAACAAAAAAGCATCAAAATAAGTCAAAAAGTCGAATTTGAGTTTTTGTAGCTAGCGACCTTTTGGGTTTTAGATGACGATAGACTTTCCAAATTAAATTTGTTTTTAAAAACAAAAAAATAAAATTAAGTGTAAATCACGTAGTCATTTTAAGTCATAAAAATTCTCCTATTTTCTACTTCTTACATATTTCTTAACTCATTCTCAACTATTTGAACAAAAAACTTAAAAAGACATTCATTTGATTTTTATTGATTTAAATACGTAATTGGTAAGAAACTTCCGTCAATGTTTATGGTCTATAAAAAGTAGTTTTTTCAATATTCTCCCTTTTTTTATTGGTATATTTTACTAGACGATTTAATTTTCAAAATATTTTATATTTTATGATGCCATTTTAGGCACACAAACAAACATATTTATGGTGTATGCAACAAAAGTTCGACCTACAAGCCACCACATACAAACATGCAATATGAACATTTGAAAAAATATTTTAATTTTTGAAATATTTTAGGAATGCAGCAAACGACTAGAGTGTTAAACTAAACTAAAGTGGAAAAAAAGTATAACGTCCATTGGGTATACCAACAAGCGCTCAATATAAAAGGCGACCAAGCAAGCATGCAAACTTTTTTGTTAATAATTAGAAACATGCAACAAACATAAATTGCAACAAAATACCAAAAATTGTTTATGGCTTTGACCATTAAAGTGCTTTACAGTCTCATTTCCATGCATTCATATCGTCACTGTTCATTCAACTGTTCATTCGCCATCCACAAAATCACCATCATCAATGGGAATAATTATTTTTATGACATTTTCCAAAATAAATAAGAGAAAACTAAATAATAGAAAGAAAAAAATCAGCTTGGTGGATATAAATTCCCAAAAATATTAAGTGTAGTTTCATATAAACGTATAAGTGATGTTACAAAAAAAAATTAATATTCGCAAATACGAATATCTGCTGCAATATTCGCCGAATTAGAACATCCAATCTGTGATCAAGCGCCACTCGATATATCAAATTTAAAAATTTGAAAAAAAATTTCCCATTTGCGTTGATAACAATCAATTAAAGAAAAAAAAGAACTGTCAAACTAGTAAATGTTTTTAACATTATTATGACATTTCGATGACTGCCACAACTGATCATTTTTGAATGTTTTACTTCCTTCATGGTGGAAAGTAAATAAGAAAAATACGAATTCATTTTACTTACCAGGCAATATTTAGTGACACCACCAACGATTGTTCCGAGCGAGCGATTGTTAAGTGGTGCGGGACTTATTTACACATCGCATCGCAATAGGCTTCGAAAAGAAAGGGATTCATTCTAACCTTTCATTTTTGAACTTCATTTTTGCTCTACCGATATTTGATTATTAATTTAACATGACATGAACAAATAATACTTCACCTTTTTAATGCTAATTTTGCAATACATTTTGCAATTTAGGAATAGCTTATCCCATCAACAATAAATTTCAGTGTTTTTATCAAAAATAAAAATTGGGAATTAAGCACAACAAATAAAATCTTGTTAATTTTTTACCTCATTAAAAGGAGATTACAATTTTCCATTAAAGCCAAATGTTTTTTTTAAATAAAAATTATTGAAAATTAATATTTTTGTTTTATTTAATTTATTTTTTTACACTTTTGGCACGTATTCGTTTGAATTTGGAGAATACGAATACGAATGCCATGAAATATGCGAACATTCGGCGATACGAATTCGAATATTCGTAACATAACTAATGTTAATTGTAATTTTCTATAAAAACACAAATCTATATAATAAAAATGAAATGTTGTGTGTTGCTGATCGCATAACTTGAGAACGGCTTGACCGATTTGGACGATTTTTTTTTTATGATCGCCATGATCCAACTTAAGTTTTTACGAAAAAAAAATTTTGCCCCGCCTACTTTTACGCCTACTTTTTTCGATTTACCTAAGATCAGAAAACGGCTCCGTCGATCATTATTAATCAGCTACCGAGCGAAGCCGGGGCGGCCAGCTAGTTTATTATAAAATGCACATTCAAATTATGATGAGTATTGTTTTAAATAGTTTTTATTATAAAGATAGAGATATTGAAGGTGTGTACTGTTGTTTCGTATAAAGGCTGAGTCACATAGAATTCTTGGTACTTTATAAATCGCTTTTTTTCAACTGAGAACTTAGTTTATATACAGGTTTGTCCAATATCGTACGTCTCCGTTAACGCAAAGTACTAAAGTTGAACAACTTTTAAAGTACACTGATTTACCTAAAGCTATCAGTTTTTGTTTTTGATTTGTAAAGTTTAACTTTTTGAGTTGTTTGTCGGCAAAAATAAAATAAAATATAAGATAAAAAAATTTTTTTTTTGGGAAAACAAAATTTATTATTATTAAGATTTCCGTATGACATGCTAAATTCCCAATTTTTCATATTTGATAAATACAGTGAAATTTATTGTTAAGCGAAAGCCAGCTTCTATGCGCATTTTACTGGTTGCCTAGGCCAGATCGTCAGGAAACCTTTTCCAAAGATTTTAGAAAAGCTAAAAATATTATACGAATTAAACCCTTAAGCGAATAAGAATTTTTAACACTCAAAGTCTTACTTGTAACAATATCAAAGCTTAAACAAAATACCAACAATAAACGTTGAGTCTATCTTTTCTTACATCCCCCTACAATTGGTTGGCTTTTTTCCGACTCGAATTGTAGTTGTAAGTGGGTAAAAAGAAAAAACAAAATTAAAAAACCAATTGTATCATTTTATTATTTTCGTAAGAAAACAACAAAAAAAAAAAAAACAAATTTGCCAGTTCAGTTTACGTTTCTTGCGAAAAATAAATGAATGCCATATTCGTGATCAGTAGCCCCAATTTAGCTTAGAAAATATCTAATTTTTGAGGTTCATATTTTGTGGCGTAGTGTAATTTAATATAGGTCTAAACCGCAACCAATTTCAATGCTGATGTCTGTTTTTATAAAGATAAATAATTAATAAATAGACATCATATATATATTACTCCTGAAATATTCGAACTGAAGATTCGGCACAACCGAATATAGCACTCTAACTTGTTTTATATTGAGTTTGACGTCTTACTTCTAAGAGAGAAATTATTTTGTTCGGCAAGTTTTTTTTTTTTTGAATTGGTTTAATTTAAATTTTTGTTCAGAACAAAATGAACTGAGTTCACCTCTTTTTTCAATTTATACATTAAAGTTGAAATGATTGTTTCTGAATATTTAAATAAAAAAAATAATATAAATAAAAATAATAAAATCACTTTCCTATTTTCGTCCTTTTATTTAACAGACTTTTAGAAAACAATTCAAAATAAATGGTTTGCTAGTTGTGCTGCCATTTTGTATAATTGTTTACATATATAAGCCATATGGTAGCTTGGTTTTTCCGAACAAATTTTCCGAAATGGCTTAAACGTTCTGCAGAACACTGTCAGTAAAAAAAATATTCTGCGGACGAAAATATTGTTCGGAACGCTTTGATGAATCCACCTTAAGTAATTTAGAGTAATTTAGTTATTTGCTGCAAAATAGATTCGTTTTCTTAAAATCCCTGCAACACGTTTCTGTTGAATCAGTACTTTTCAAGCTTAACTGCCGAATTTCTCTACCCTCAATCTAATTTGAGTTTTAAGTAAAAACTATATTCCCATGTATCATTTATGATAAAGTATTATAAAATTTTTGTTTTTAATTTAAAAAATTTTGTTATTCGTGCTTAATTCCCAGTTTTTATTATTGATAAAAACACTTGAAATTTATTGTTGATGGGATAAGCTATTCCTATGCGCATTTCACTGGTTGCTTAGGCCAGATCATCAGAAAACTTCATCCATAAAGATTTTAGAAAAACTAAAGATATTAAACCAAATAAAACTGTTAAGCATATAAGACTTATAGCAACAGTTCTACCTGTAATAATATCAAAGTTAAAACAAAACACATCAACAATAAACAGTGGGTTTATCTCATCTTACATTTTTTCTAAAAATTATTTAAGTTTATATAAAATGAATAACTTTTTGATGGCGTTTGATGATTTTTCAAGTATGAACATTAGAAAACAAGTGCGTGTAAAATGATGAATTAATGAGTTCATTTGTAGTTCGTTGAATTTTATTGTTTCATTTTTGTAGAATATTTAAAATTTTCAGAACAAATTTTTGTTTTGTAGATTTGTTTACATATGTGTAGCAAAATATTCATGAATAATTTTTATGTATTTAATTGTAAATGAGGAATATTTTTATTATAATACCTTTATTACGAATTTAATAAGGTTTTTAACCGCTTATAAATTTAATTGTAAACAATGTGATTACCTTCAGTTTCCAGAACTAAAATCTATATTAACTCCATACAATTTTCTTTTATTATTTCTAAGTATTTTAACGGAAAGTATTTAATATTTTATTTATGTTTTCTTCTCTTCAATGTAATCAAGTTTTATTTCACTAAATGTTATAATAAATTATTTAAAATTTGGTTTTATTAAAAATTGCGATCATAATGTCTGCAACATAAATAACAATTATTGTTATAAATCCTGTTGCATTAAAATCCGATTTAATTTTTCTTTTAATCGTAATAATATTCCATAAAATAACTTCAAGTCATGTTATATTATTTATTGCAAAATGTTATTCAATTAGTTGTAATTGACTATGAAAGATATCATTGGTGTCGAAAACTATTCATCGATTACATACCGACAACTAACAAGCAGCCAACAACAACTGGAAATATTTTTATACTCCGGAAAATTGGATTAGGGAAGTGGTTTTTAAAATTAACGGGTTCATATTCCGTTATAATCACACAACAGCTTCATTAAGGTTAAAATAAAATGCGTACTGTAAAATGTAGATTTTAATGAAAGACAAGAATGTTACTATTTACCATAGTTAGAAAAATCAGCAGTGCACTATCACTCATGTTTAGTGAGGCTGCAAATTTTCAATTCATCACTCAACATCAACAAAATGATTGCAATATTTTTGCACTATCACTAAGTGTGAGTTGAAACAGCAAAATGAGTGCATTACCCCCATCTATGATATTAACAAAGTGTTAAGTAAATGAAATAGAATGAAGCAAAAGTGCTATGTTCGGCAGGGCCGAATCTTAGATACCGAATATAAAATATTTCAGGTTTGTATATTATATTTAAACCTGTTTTACCAATTTTAATAAAAACTGTCCTAACAGTATTATAATTGTATGCGGTCTTAGAAGTATTAAACCCTTTTTAAAAATATGCGCTTATGATATATCATGGACCAATACTTACCAAATTTGGCAGCGTGTTTTCCAGTCGTCTGAAAATATGACAGGCCAATATTTATTACAATGGAATTATACGTTACGGTTTAGGCGTTGCCTTTAAATGAGGCCTTTGTTAAATTGTAGACCAATCTTTACAAAATTTTGATAGTGTGATTTCTGGCCATATAAGATTAATTTGAGCATTTAATCAGAATCGATGTGTTTCGTTACCAATTTATGTTTGTTTTTATAATAAAAAATATCAATTTTTGAGGGAGTTTGTCCACATGTGGGCTCATTACTATTTTCCTACTGAAACGATTGTGCTAGATTCTAGTCCCAAAATGCTTATTCCCCTTTTACAATAAAGGCAGACAGATGAAGTTTGACGGCAAGGGGTTCAAGAGGTAGAGTGTGTAGAGTGTGTAGTACATGTTTATCTGGACAACACATTTTTCGTGTTCCTTTTCCACAGTTCACAATTATCATGTGGTTGCTTCATATAATTTTTCTGACACCAATGTAATTTAAGTATCAATGCCTGTTAAATTTTCATCTCCGTCAACAGCGAAAAAGAACGAAAATAGGAAAAACTATTTTTTCTGTTCTGTTGAGTCTTTCGAAAGTGAGCGTGTTATGGAAGGACCGACGGACAAGGCTTAATCGAATTAAAATCACTCAAGGACCTAGCATATACATACATACTTCATTCGGTCCTAGATATATATAACAAAAGTTTCACACGGAAAGTCAAATTTGGTGGAACCTAAATGAGGTTCCACCAAATTTATTAGAGCTGATGAAGGGTATAAAAACAAAATTTTAAATTATTTTCGAAGAGAATATTTATTTTGGAGAGAGTATTTATTTTCTTTGAGAATTTCGTTTTTTTTTTTTAAGAATATAAATTTTGGATATGTTTATCGATTTTCGATGAAAATATTGAATTTGATGAAAATATAAGTATGTATATCTTCGTTTAGAACATCGATTGTGTATTAGAATACCTTATTTCGAAATAGGTTAACTTGATACATGTCAAGATTTAGGTACGTATAAAATAATAAATGTTGCTCAACATTTTCACAAATTCGAACAGAGAACAGAAAAATTCGTTAATTTTAAATAAAACTATCGGTATTCGCTAAAAACAATGAATTTTTTATAAAAAATTTGACTTGTTAGTATTTTAATAATATTATGGACAACGTTTCGTTAATAAGACTCATTACATAAGATTTCATAATTCCTTCCATGTTTATTTGACTTTGAGTATTCAAAAAAAAAAAAAAAAATACAACTTCCAAATGCTCAACCACAGCGTTTGTTGTAGAACAAATTATGTGCTTTGTATTAACATGATAGGTACGTTATCGTTATAAATAACAACAATAAGGACAACAAAACGCAATCACTAAGTTGACCATAATACAAATCACTATACAATTACTTGCCACATCTGCTGAACTGAGATTTCTTAGTTTTGTTGGTGTGTTGTCTGGTTTATGTGCAACTTACAAATATGCCATCTACTTCTTCCTACATTAATTCACAGTTTATAAATACTTGTGTATGTATGTTTTACATTTATGTATGATGTATTAAAATATCTTAAATATGAGATCGTTGGTAACGAAACACCCACTAATTAGCGAAGTAAGCCGCCACGTTACCGATACCACAAACAATGCACGACCATTATAGAGCAGAGTTTTCATAAACGTTTACAGATTTTTTTCTTAGTAGATATGTTGCACTACAGGAGTTTTATAGGTTATTAATAATTTTGAACTTGCTTGTAACATTCAGTGATGATTGGGTTTGTAAGATTTACACCCCTTATATTAGTGTTTCGTTATTAGATATACATAAATTCTGTTAAATTACTGAAAAGTGGGTTGAAAATCAAATTAAAAAATCGATTTTTGGTAACAATGTACATTTTGGGTATGAATATCGATCTTCTTTTAGTATATGGATTTCGATTAGAATATCGGTTGATTTTGAAAACATAGTCTTCATTCGAAAATATCGGGTGCCTCTACCGAGCTTGTTGGCAATTAGCTAGTCCATCACTGGGGCCTAATTCTGGCATTCGTGATCGAGTACTTTCTCGAGTCGAAAGCAATTTAAAATCTAATTATTTCAGTCAATACTGATCGAATCGGAATAAAGCATTAATTTGAGTTTCACAATACTGAAAAAATAATTTCGATTCGTTCAGTAATGACTGAAATAAAATTGCTTTCGAATCGAGAAAGTACTCGATCATGACTGCCAGAATTAGGCCCCTGGTCTGTTTCACTGCAACGAACTGTAGTTCTATGCTACCACAATAGTATTGAGTTTGTGCTGATGTTTGTAACACCTTAAAATATTAGTTCCAGATCCACTTTTAAGTATACTGCTCGATTCAGAATAACTTTCTGAGTCGATCTAATGATGTCCGTCCGGCTGGTTGTCCGTCCATATAAACTTGTGCGCAAAGTACAGGTCGCACTTGTTAATCTCATTTGATGACATTTGGTACATACTTTTTATTTGATATAAAGACGAAGTCTATTGAAAACGGTGAGAGTCGGTCCATAATTTTACATAGCCTCATAAACCTTATTGTGTTATTATTGAGAATTAATTTAGTCGAAACTTTTTTCTTTACAATTTAAATCACCTTGTCGAATATAATTGGCATCAGTCTATTATTGTCCATAGCTCCCATGCAAATACTACTCCCGAAAATAGCTTTAAAAGCTATAACTTCTTTATAAATAATGGTATTGATATAAATATTGGCGACATTAAATTTTATGATGGCTAATATGTCATAAAAAATTTTGTGCTGGCTGTTTCAAAATTAAACAGAATAATTAAGATTTTATGCAAATGCATGTTTTTTGTCGATTGTCTAAGATCGATGTCGACCAATTACCTTTCCGAATCATTACATTTTTGATAAAATGGCATCGATTTGTTTTTGCATATTGTTGCATATTTTGATGAAAATGCATATTTTGACATTTTTTAGTGATTAATTTCCATAATATAAAAAAGTTCTTAAAAAAAAATTTTAAACACACAAAGAAAAATTCGAAAAAAATAATAAAAAATTAATAATTAAATTCTTTTGGAGCTTTGCAGATTAAATTAAAAGCCAATTCGAAAATGTTGCAATTTTTAATGAAATGCTGCTTCCAGCGCATCCAGAAGGAACAATATGGGGCCTGTCTAGATGCTTCAGAATTCTATTTAATAAACCTTGAGTAGTTTGAGAATGTTAGAAGAGCTTGTTAATACCGATGATTATGCTTTTAAAAAAGTAAAAGAAATATTAAATTTAAATAATATCAGAAGTCAATTAGCATTTGTATTTTTAAATTACGGATATATTGGTGAAACAATAACTAATTAGGAGGGATTTAATTCCTTAATGCTCAAGTCAAATTGATTGCTATTGCAGAAAGTAAAATTAACAATGTGGAAGAAACAACAGCCTGACAAATGAAAACAAAACCAAAACGTTTTGCAAAAAAATTTAAGTATTTAAAAAAAAAAACAATTTTTTAAAAATGCATTGGCATTCTTCAAGTACAAGACAAAGTTTTACTTTTAATAAAACAGTACTGTCTTATTAAAACAAACAAAAATAAGAACAATTGTGATTTTTAGTTGAACTGTTAATTTTTAATTTTGATATTTTTAGTTAGGCTTGAGTTCATTAAATTATTTTTAGTGAACGAAGGAATTTTACAACATGAAATTTTTTATTAAAATTTATTAATAATTTTCTTGGCTCAAACCTGGGTTGAATTTACAATTTAATTTAAAAATTTTAATAAGTAAAGCTATGTTCATACCTTTT
Organism: Pollenia griseotomentosa; assembly: GCA_963931875.1. Classification (NCBI taxonomy): domain Eukaryota; kingdom Metazoa; phylum Arthropoda; class Insecta; order Diptera; family Polleniidae; genus Pollenia; species Pollenia griseotomentosa. The sequence goes on along the minus strand of OZ007560.1, from coordinate 49,879,047 downwards.
AAATATTTTAAGTCCTACACGTAATCCCTAGTTTTATTCAAAATTTATTTGCTTTTGCAAAAAGTTTGACTTGATCAAACATCATTTAACAGTTCCTAATTTACATTATACAATTATCTTCTTACACATAAAGTTTAGTAAATCAATAGAAATAGTTAAAAATAAAGCTAAAGTTTAATCACTTTACTGGTCATGCCTTTTTTTGGATTTTATAGTCAAATATTTGTTAGATCTGAACATACCTTTATTAAAGTTTTTTTAAGATATTTGAATAACAAATAGACTGAATCTTTATATTTTTGTTTTTAGTAAAATCAAAAACGATTTTTTATGGTAATTTTTTAGAGCATATTTTTTATTTATTAGTGCATATTTTGAATTTATTAGTGCATATTTTCGATTTTTTAGTGCATGAAAATCTCATCCCAACTTTTATGTATATATAGGTATTTAAATGTTTATTTATTTTTTTTTATAAAAACAAAAATCCAATATTTTTACCATTATTTCAGAGTTACTAAATTACTACATAAAATTTATATCCATCAAAATAGTTCCAGTCTTTTTAAGGAGCTATAATATTTACTTTCATCATTAACGGAAGTTTCGCTTTAAATATTTATTTTCGGTAAAAGTCTCGATTTGGTGTAAGAATTTCGATTTTCGGTAAGAATATGGGTTTTAAGTTTTGTAAGGAATATGAATTTCGGTTAGAATACTGATTTTTATCGATTCTTAATAGAAATCGGTAAAAATTTTTAAATTTCTGTAAAAGAATATCTGTAGCAGGTTTCTGTACTTCTCACGTCGTAAAACTGTTTGCATGAAACGAGTGTATTTCAACAAAAACAGTGTAAAATTAAACAAAAATGATTTTTTCCCCACAAGTATTTCTGTAAATTTACTTTTCGAGAATTATCTGTCATTTAAATAATTTTCCAGCAATTATTGGAAGGATATGAGAAAAAGTGTCTCTGTTACCAATATTTTGCGAAAATTTTCTCACAAGAACTGTCAAATTATGTCACATTTCAAATTGGTGCGATGAAAACCAAATTTTAAAATACATATATAGATATTTTAAATAAAAAATGTATTGGTATACTACATATATCCCCCGTATTCATAAGCGATTATTAAATTTAACAAACGTGTATTAAGGAAAATTTTCATAGAACATTTGTTTTATAAACTTTATTAAATTTAAAATATTTTTATGAGTACAGGCATATTTTATTAATTTTAATAAAAAATGAACGTATTTAAATGATGATTAAATAATTAAAATGATAAAAAGAAAAAAACTCAAATGTTATATTTTGTCATTTAAAAATTTATTTTTAGCCAAGGTTTAAAAAACTGCAGTCAAAACCAAAAACTGCCAAACAAAAAACGAAAATGTGTGTACAACTTCTCTCGTTTTGAGTTGGCTTGACAGCGACTGTTCATAATTAATGAATCAAAAGTAAAAGCAACAGTTTTTTTTTGCCAACGACAAATGAAGAAGTGGAAGAAATGGCAGTTTTTTATTTTGACTGCAGTTTTTAAACGTTGTTTTTAGCCTCTTATTGTTTTGGTTGTATTATTTCTTTCTTTCGTTGACGTTTCGCTTGCGTTTGATAATAAATAATTGCAAACATTCCAGTAAGAACAAAATCAGTATTTTTTGGTTTCGCATTTAAATAAAGAAAACCTTTTTTTTCTCACAAACCGAGAAACGATGGAATTTTTCGTTTCACGCTTTATGTTGGAAATTTACGATGCGAGAAATATAGAAAATACACCCAGATAAAAAACATGTTTAAATATGGTCACCTCCAACAAAACTATTATTAAATAAAATTTTAAACATATAATGGTTAATATAACCATGTTATTGTCTCTGACAACTATATTATGGTTAAATTAGTCGTCCATCAAGAAGCCTCAACCATATTATGGTTGCCTCCGATCATGTTATGATTATTAATAACTTAAATATATTAAAGACTTATAATAACATGGTTGTTTTTTAACCTTAGCATGTTGCTCTTGAAAAAGAGGAAAATACTATTGTTAATTTTAAAACAAATTATTGTCATATTTAACCACAACATCTTTAAAGGCAACCATAATATGGTTGTGGCTTTTTGATGGAGGACTAATTCAACCATAATATGGTTGTAGATGACAATAATATGAGTGCTCCGGTAGGCTAGCTGGTAGAGAGCAATTCTATCAGCGCCGGGGCTGCAGATTCGTTTCCCGCCAGAGACTCTGGTTTCTAGCAGTCAAGCGTAAAGCTTCGCGGATTAGCTTAGGGAATTTAAAAAAAAAAAATATATAGATTTTAGGTAAGAATAATAATTTTCGATGAGAATTTTGATTTTCGTTAATAATATCAAGTTAAGGCGAAAATATCGATTTAAAATAAGAATATTAAATTTCAATGAGAATATCGATTTACAGTAAGAACAAGATTTCAATATAAATCACTTTAATTTGACTATTTGTTTTTTATGTTTAATTTTTCAAAAAACATATATTTAAAATAGACTGACATTTAATAGCAGTCCATGATTTGAACGCCCTCTTTTGTGGAATATTTTCATATGGATCCCGAACTACGAGCTCAAGGCTAGATAGATTTCTTAACCCATGCATGGAAAAAACCTCCGCGTTTCAAATTCAACCTCACTGAATAATTAAATAGAAATCCTTACAGTCCTTAATTGCTCTACGAAAGACGCCTGTTATGGCCATATAATTTATGTCTTACATTTAATGCACATTTAAGCGCAAAATCACCACAATTTTGCTTTTTTGCCGTCGTTGTAGTAAAACGACAAGTCAAGCGTATAACCAGGATATTTATTTGAAAATTATATACAAGACCATACGTATGTGGTTTGTCTTTTCAAGTAATTTACAGACAACCCAATGTACACCTTCTCTCTGTCTGTATGTATTTAAGCATGAAAAGTATTCATGGCAATTACATTTGGCTGCTAGGATTGTTGTAACGCTTTTGTGGCACCAACACATCTCAAATTGTGTACCACTTGTAAAATATTTTACATGCAACAGCAGCAGCCAAAGCATTTCTACTGTGGACTCCTTGTTACCAGGTGACCACATGTTGTGCCTGTGTATTGCAACAGCCTAGTTATTTGCTATACAACAATTGTCTGTGGTCTTTACAGAAGTTTTCATTAGTTAGTACTTTTATTCTACGGGCAATCTTAATATCTGGGATACCTCAGTTTCAGTTGCTCATTTAGGATTTATTTAACCAATAAATTTAGTTGCTATTTTTTTTTTAGATTTTTTGGTTTTGTTAAATTTTACGTATTTAAAAATTTTGCTTGGCGAGTGTCTGGGTAGGCGTAAGTTTGCAAATCATTTTATTTACAATACAATACAAAAGGATATTGGACTTATGCACTTCAACACTCTAAGCATTTTGATATTTCCAACATGCACGTGTTCATGTAAAAACAGGCGTTTGTTTGATGTTTTAAAAGTTGCAAGTAAAATGTACGATTTTTTTGTTGTGATAAGTTATAGATGACTTTCAGTGGATATTGTGTAGGATATAAGGTGGAACTAATTTAAGTTTATGCAAGTTGATGGGTTTTTGTTTATATCTGCATATTTATTTGACTTTTAATTTCGAGGCTTTAAGTTTCGGAAAAATGCTTTGCTCTCTAAGAGTCAATTTTACCAACTGCATTTAAATAACAATTCATATTTAAATATAGATTTTCAAATAATTTGGTTTTGAAATGAAAAACAAAAATTGATATTTAAGTACAATTTTTGAAATAGGCACTTAAAGGGTAGGGTGGCTTGTTTTATTCTAAAAGAGTAAACCTGACTAATAACACAAGGCATTGCACTTTACGCCCCGTCCAAATCGACGGTTTAAAAAAAACCCTGTAAAAAGGTGACTTCTGTTTATATATAGGACTACCAGACGAAGTTGGGGAAAAAATCGCTCATGTTCTGTAACTCTCGCGTCGAGAAACTTTTTAATTGAAATATGTGAAATGAAACAAAAATGCCATACATTGAAACAAACAGTTGTCTTTCTCATTAAACTGTGTCTGTAACTTTTTTTTGGCGAGTACAAGCTGTCATGTAAGGAAATTACTCGTCAATTTACTGTAAAAGTGTGTCTGTGGCATTTTTGTGAGAAAAGTTTACGATTTGATCTGTCAAATAACCTCACGAATAAAAACGGGGCGAGAAAAAATGTTAACACTAAAAAACAATTGAAAATGCAAAACGCAAAGAATAATAATAATATTTTGTTCTTGGCACATTTTTTTATTTTAGTTAATTTTGGTAGCCGTCAACGATATATCTGACTGGCGTTTTCTCAACGTCTGCAATGTCACATCGGCTTCGAGTAAACTGCTATGACATTATAACGTGACGACGTAATCTCTTTTGATAGTTTTCGACATGGCACACTTTTTTTCTCACTTTTCGAAAAACGATGGAATATTTTGTTTCACATTTTTCAATGCGAGAAGTCCTCACTAAAGTTACAGAACATGGGTGCAGGACAGTACAAATTTTAAATTTTAAAAGTTATTTTGTCTATTATTTTATAGTAAAAAATATAAGAAAACATAACATTGTTAGTGGTAGGTTGTTAGTGATATAAAATTTAATGGCGATTTCTTTTCCGAGAAATATGTTTCATTAATGTTACATGTTCTACATTTTCGTGTTCGTTTGTACAAAAAATACAACTATTGGAAAAACTTTCAAATTCTTTTGGGAATATGTTGATGATGAAAAACATGCAAAACATGTTGCAAATTTTACCTTCACTTTTACTTAACCCTTTCGGTACGGAAGACGATTAGTTAGTTTCAAGCTTTTGAAATGGGCTATTTTTACAAGGATATGCATATTAAACTAATACTTATCTTTTTTTGTGTGCCCCTACCCAGGGAAGGGAATTGGGGTGGGACATATATGTCCCATCAGGAGTTTGGAATGGGATATAAAAGTCCCATTAGTCGTAAACATATAAAAAAAGGGTATACAAAATCAAGAAATTGTTTTCTTTTTACGATGTAAATTCACATATATGACCCACGAATTTACAGCTGACATCACCAATCTATAAAAACTTTATTCCAGCATTTCTGTACAGTCTAGTTCATACATTTTGGGTAACTGATCAAAAAACTCCCCCAAACAACACGTGTTATGATAATAAGCAAGACGTGTTTTAATATTTGTACTTAAACGTCTAAATAACTAAATGGGACGGTTTTCAATCATTTAAAGTAAAAAACTTTAATACTAGGACTCTGGGAACATTCAGTGGGATACATATGTCCCAATAGGTGCGAAAGGGTTAAGGTGTTCATACTGCCCTGTTTTACAACTTTGGTACTTACAACTTTGTTTGTACAACCAATGGTTTATTTTGTTTGTCATAATTCATACCGCTCAAAATATTGTGAAAAGATTGTTTTAAAATAAAATATAAAAATATTTACATACATATTAAATTAAAATAAATAAAAAAAAAAAAAAATTTTAAGAAACGCTTTTCTTTACCTTAATATATTGATCAGTTGTGAACACAGAATAAATATGAATACTAAAAAAATCGACTAAAAGTCAAAAAATAACAACATTTCAAACAACATAAACTTTTAAATCAAAATTGAAAAAACTCACACATCCCTTAAAGAAAAGCGTGGGGCGCCCATACCAACCTGAACTTAAAAAAAAACATGACTGCCGTGAGTACATTTTAATATTTCAGACCGAAAGAAATACAACCAATCATGTACCAATTTTCAATAATTGAGCATTTTGTTTCATAACAACGCGCCCCACGCTTTTCTTTAAGGGATGTGTGAGTTTTTTTCAATTTTGATTTAAAAGTTTATGTTGTTTGAAATGTTGTTATTTTTTGACTTTTAGTCGATTTTTTTAGTATTCATATTTATTCTGTGTTCACAACTGATCAATATAATAAGGTAAAGAAAAGCGTTTCTTAAAATTTTTTTTTTTTATTTATTTTTTACTTTTTAGTAACGAATAGCTTTAATTAATGCATAACAATTTCCATGGTAAATAAGAAAATTTTTTTTACATGTTTTGTATTTTATATTCATATAATAAAAAAAAAAAATTTATATTCATATAATAAAACTTTACACACGTGGATTAGTATCTGCCCCCCCTAGATTTAATCCTAGCTACGCCCATGTGTTCGTGTATTATCATCGGAAATATGTATTCCTGCAAAGTTTCATCCATTTGCATTGAGTAGAAGGCATTCAAAAAATCATTTTATCAAAAAAAAAATTTTTTGCCCCCCCCCCCCAAGATTTTATCCTGGTGAATGCCTGGAAAGTTTTATCCATTTGCATTGAGTATAAGGCAGTCAAAAAAGCATTTTACCAAAAAAAAAAATTTTGCCCCCCCCCCCCTAGATTGTATCCTGGCTACGCCCATGTATTCGTGTATTGTCATCGGAAATATGTATGCCTGCAAAGTTTCATCCATTTGCATTGATTAGAAGGCAGTCAAAAAAGCATTTTACCAAAAGAAAAAATTTTGCCCCCCCCCCTAGATTTTATCCTGGCTACGCCCATGTATTCATGTATTGTCATCGGGAATATGTATGCCTGGAAAGTTTCATCCATCTGCATTGAGTAAAAGGCGGTTAAATTAACGTTGCAAGATTTGATTTTCCGAAATGAAGCTAAAGAAAAGGTTTTAACCCCCCTCCCCTAGATTTTATCCTGGCTACGCCCATGGATTCATGTATTGTCATCGGGAATATGTATGCCTGCAAAGTTTCATCCATTTGCATTGAGTAAAAGACGGTCAAAAAAGCATTTTACTAAAAACAAAAAAATTTTTTAACCCCCACCCCCTATAGATTTTATCCTGGCTACGCCCATGTATTCGTGTATTGTCATCGGGAATATGTATGCCTGCAAAGTTTCATCCATTTACATTGAGTATAAGGCGGTTAAATTTACGTTACAAGATTTGATTTTCCGAAGTGAAGCTAAAGAAAAGGTTTTAAAAAGCCTATTTATATCATGGTTTTAAAAAACTGCTCTATAAATAAATAAAAAAAAAAAAAAATTTTAAGAAACGCTTTTCTTTACCTTAATATATTGATCAGTTGTGAACACAGAATAAATATGAATACTAAAAAAATCGACTAAAAGTCAAAAAATAACAACATTTCAAACAACATAAACTTTTAAATCAAAATGGAAAAAAACTCACACATCCCTTAAAGAAAAGCGTGGGGCGCTCATACCAACCTCAACTTAAAAAAAAAACATGACTGCCGTGAGTACATTTTAATATTTCAGACCGAAAGAAATACAACCAATCATGTTTAACCCATTTAAGCCCAAACAAAAACTACCGGACAAAAAATAAAATATTGTTTATTTTATTATTAAATTAATTACATATAAACAAAAAACCAAAAAAAAAATTTTTTTTTTTTTGGAATTACCAAAAATTGGCACTACGGTCACTAACAAAAAAAATTTAAAAAAAAAATTTTTTTGATGTTATAGAAATTTCTGAAATTTTAGTTTATCAATAAGGTGAACATATATTGAATAATGTCAAAAACTTTGTCATAAGCCAGAAATAATGAAGTGTTCCCAAATTGGCACAGCGGGCGTAAATGGGTTAAAGCTACCAATTTTCAATAATTGAGTATTTTGTTTCATAACAACGCGCCCCACGCTTTTCTTTAAGGGATGTGTGAGTTTTTTTCCATTTTGATTTAAAAGTTTATGTTGTTTGAAATGTTGTTATTTTTTGACTTTTAGTCGATTTTTTTAGTATTCATATTTATTCTGTGTTCACAACTGATCAATATATTAAGGTAAAGAAAAGCGTTTCTTAAAATTTTTTTTTTTTTTTATTTATTTTTTACTTTTTAGTAAAAAATATTTTTCACAATCAAACAATATTTACAAAAAGTTAGGTTAATTCTTGTATACCAAATCAAAAATTATTTAAAAAAAAAGATGGCTTCAAATAAAATAAAGATGTCCACGAATATTAAAAATACAAAAAAAAGGCGCTTTTGCTGGCAGCGACGCAGCAGAGGACCATAAAAAAGGAGCCAAAAAAAAATTCTAACTGACAATCGAAAATGGCGACAACGAGCAATAAAACAAAATCTTTTAAATTCTTTAAGACACACTTGTTCACTTTTTGTGTAAATCCACTTTATTTATTGAATCCAATGTGTACATACTAGAGGTCTGCACAAATGATTTGGCAGCCAAATGAATGATGTGTGTGTATTTGATATGCTTATCAAATGTGTAAAAAAATGAGAGCGAGTCATTCACGCTCAATCATTTTAAATGAGAGATCAACACAACACAGTTCATTAAAAAGTTAGCCACATACCAGTGTTGAAAAATTCAGTACTTTGGTACTTTTTTCAGTACTTTTTCATATTAAAAATACCGCAGTACCCCTGCGTTGTTTTCAGTACTTTTTTATGCTTTGAGCTTTTTAATACTTTTAACTTTATAACTGTAAATGTGATCATTTGGATAGCAGGCTTAGGTTATCATAATTAACGAGGTTAATATTAAAATGCAAATCGTGGACGCCAGGATTCATATTTTGCTTTCCAGAATGGGATATTTGTTTTTACAACTTGCAAGAAAATTTAAAAAAGGGATGCATAGGATAATATGTTAGTGGAAAATTTAAATGAAAACCATATTTATAGCAACATGCAATGTTAAGGAAATGGTTTATAAAGTAAAAGAAACTGCGAAATCGTTTTATTCGACAATTTGCTAAACATTTAGAACTAAATTTTGTTTTAAACATAAAACCTTAAAAGTAATAATCAGATCCAGTCGCTCCAGAAAATATTGTTTCCGGAAAAACCATTAGCATAATACTGATGTTATAAATGTAATTTACAAACGAAAAAGAAAACTACAAGTATATCAATTCTCAATTCCGTGTTCTAGTGGATCTTTCAGAAATAAAGCATTTAAGAACTGAATATATTTAAATTTCTTTGAAAAATATAGCCAATATTAAGAACGAAACTAATGTTTGCTGACATTTCACATATTGCTTTTGGTATTTTATCGATACCACATTTCTGAGCATCAATTGAACGCACATTTTTAAATGCAAAATGATGTAAAAAGCAAAGGAAGAAATCGTTTACACGTAGAAACTGTTTCAAGTTTTATAAAAACTAAAGATCTGTTAAAATCAACTGGTAGTTGCTGTTTAAGTTATATTCCTGATGATCTCTTAAAGTAAATTTGCTTTATCTTATAACACTGAATTAAAATTTTTATTTTTCAACATTCATCTTTTAAACTTTTTTTAGAACTTAGTTCTATGTATGTAATATATGTAAAATTCTGAATTATGTAACTTTGCAAAAGTTAAAATATAAATACCAGTAAAAATTTATGTTGACAAAAATAAAATTTTTAATTTATTTACTTATTCATAAATATATGAACTATTTCAAATATTTTCTTTCAGAAAATACTGAAAAACGTACCTTAAGCGGCTTATACACTTGCAATATAGCTGTTCAATTTTATCGCCAATGGGTTTGTGATATTCGAAGGTGACACAATATATTGGCAAGAATCGTCATCAGAAAATAAGTGCAATATACTGTGAAATGTGTTTGCAACAAGGTACTATGTTGCTTTGCTTTAAAGGTAATTTTTTTTATTATAAGAGTTGCGCCATATTTTAATTGAAACCATTGTGCCACTAATTGAATAATATAGGGCCATATATAAATAATATAGCGAATAGCATATACAATAATATTGTAAATGGATAGGGCGCATGACGCTTATGTATAATAGAAATATTATTTACATGTGTACCTCAAATATAAATACTGTTTGCTATTAAATACTTAGATCAATGAATTCCAATAAAATATTTTTTGTTCCTTTTATTTTCATATATTATTTTTTTTTTTTAATAAAAAGTACCATTTGTCGGGAAAAATACTCTTTTAGTTGAAGTTCAGTACCATTTCAAAATTTCAATTTTGCAACACTGCCACATACACTTACACTAATTGTGTGTGTTTCTCTATTATGGTTTATTGTTTGATGAACTCAAATTCATACATATTACAATAAAAAAACCTGAGCTTAGTTAAAAATCACACTAATCATTCGTGTGTTTCTTGACTTTCATATTTTGGTAAGTGAAGAGGAAAGTTAAAATTTTAACAAAAAAAGTAATAAAATGAAATGGTTGTAATAAATGTATTTTTTATATGCAAAAACAATAACAATAATAATATTATAAAAAAAAATATTTTAAAATATGACAAACCAGTATACAAAGACAATAATTCTTAAGCACTTATTACACTATATTTTTATTCATTTATGATATAGAATTGATAGAAAAAAACAGTAAATGTCAAAAAAATAAGTAAAATTGTTCAACTTAAAATTGACATTTCAAGCTTAAAATATTAAAAGTGTTGCTGAATCAGCGGTTTATGGGCAAATTCAGCGACTTACCGCTTTTTGTTTGTTTTATTTTTGTGTTTCTCATAAACAAAACGTTGACAACATATAATAAAATAAACAAAACAATAACAAAAAAAATAAAAAATTATGTTTACATTTTTTATAGTTTACTCTTTCTAACATTTACCGTTTCATTCCATCAATTCTATTTCAATTCAATGAATCATCTTTTTACTAATATTTTGTTTTTAATACGATAAAAAAAAATTGTAAAACACAAAACACATGTTGTGTTGATAAAACACAATATCCCAGGGGCGAATTTATCGATTACAGAAGCGATGAAGTGATAGACACGAGTAAGACAGTAATGCACACCATCTCAATTACAACCTAGCACACTTTTTCGAATGCATTGCCGCATTTGTGGAGTGAACGCCTACCACTTGCACACAAAGTAACCGGGATTGTGAAGTGTTCATTCAATAAATATAAACTCCGTACTGCCCCACACACATTGTAAGCAGGCAGTAGACAGTCTATACACCATCTCGCTTACTTCGTGGGAAGGTAGGAAGCGCACTGCACACTGCTTCGCACACATTGTAAGCAGACAGTGGGCAGTCAATACACATTCTCGCTTACGTCGTGGGCAAGTGGAAGGCGTCTTGCACACTACTTCACACACATTGTAAGCAGACGGTGGGCAGCCAATACACATTCTTGCTTACGTCGTGGGCAAGTGGAAGGCGTCTTGCACACTACTTCCCACACATTGTAAGCGGCTAGCTTTTTTAGATTTTTGTGTTATTTCAGAATTTTCATTAACTGTCTGTTTTCAGAAAACGTAAACAAGTGAGTGAGTGAAAAATTACATTGAAAACAACATTAAAAAACGTAAATTTATTTTTGTTTTCTATATAATTTCTCACTCACTCACTCAGTAGTTTACGTTTTCTAAAAACAGGCAGTAAATGTCTTATATTTCTAGAACTAAATCCTTTTTTATAATTTTTTGTGGACATTTTTTACTTTTTGGACACTATTTTTATATTGTTCCTTTTTGCACAACAGTCGGCAAACATTTGAATCGCATTTTAAAATAAACTACTCTACAAAGTAGCAAATGAAAAATAACGGGACAAAACAAAAACCTGCACATATGAATACATACATACATACAGAATATATCAGCACATTATAAAAGATGAACGAAATTCATTCTTGTAAATTCCATACACTGCCGTCATACACTTTGTAAGCTATAATTCACTGAACACAAAGTGTGACAAACTTCATTGAAGAGATGTGATGTGGTATGCAAAGTTCGCCGCTGGGATGTACATCGTCACACAAGTGTATTTACTCGAATTAAAGAGCAAATTTGTTATTTATACCTGTATCAAATATTTCTCTCACAACACTCACATAAATAATTGAACGCTTTGCACACATAGGCTATTACATACACACAATTAATTGTGTATGATTCTAAAATCACACACAACACACTACTTGCTAGTTTAATACAACGATCATCACGCTATGCCCCCAGGGGCCGAGCACTTTTCGTGAATTTTACACACACAACACGAAGGTTAACGAACGACAAAAAACAAAACACATAGTTAATGTCTCAAAAGAGTAAATTTATTTTGCTCTCTTTTCTAGAATTGGTGTTTTTCAATGCACACAATATGAACTCACCACTACATACACATTTTTAACTGTCTCTCTTTGTGGTGACCGCTGGTTTAATATGTGAATTCATGTGTCGTTTAATCGCACACATGCAGACCTCTAGTACATACCTCGAAATTGCCAAATTTGATGCTTATTTTTTGGTTTTATTTACCGGCGAAGGACCAATGTTTGTTTGCTTACTGGGTGGTTGAAACGATTGTCCGTCTGCTGTGGGCCTTTTGGTTATATTTACCACAAATAAAAACACCTTTTTTTTCTTTTCGTTTTATTTTATGGTTTTCACTTTATTGGGTTAAGTTTGGTTTTCTTTTCACTTGGTTTGCTTATATTTTAATATTTTAAGTTCACAAATTACAATGTTTATTTTTTTGGCTCGTTAGAAACTCTTTTGATGTTGATTTGTTGGTTGAAAAATTACAAGTGACAGATCGTCACAAACCAACGAGTACATTAGCCTAGGTTAGTACGTAGATGCGCAACATATACTTCTGCTGATATTTATGCATGCGCAGTAACATATACAGCTGTTGGTTGGTGCAACAATTTTACCACCAATCAACCGCAGATAACATTTAACACCACAGTGGGACCTAAACATACCGCCCACCTTGCGGCATTAGCGCAACACAGCCTAGAACCACTAATAACTAAACAGTGGGACAAAAGAGCACAAACCATTAATTAAAGATTAAATAAAATTAAGTATGACAGACCTTTAGATTTACAATAATTCAAAATTAGAGCGACTTTAATTCATGATCATAAAAAACAAATAAGTAAATGACTAAACTTAGTAGAAAAAAGAACAATTTAATTCATAATTATATAAAAAAAAAAAAATAACGAAAATAAAGCATATATACATATGTACAAAATTCAATTCATTTTGATTTTGGGCCAACTTCTCACACGTCACCTCTGATTCCTTCCCCGAAAAGCGCTTCTCCAAACAAGTCTTTTGGCAGTATATTTTCCCCGGCCTTCCTTCAGCGGGTCCTTCTAACAGCTTGGAGCTAACATCGGCCCCCAGAATTATGTAAGCTGGTAACGAGCGGAACCAGTCAGGGTCAGCAAGTACCGTGCCTCGCTTTCTACGGTTTACCCACTCCTGGTCGAGATCGACTGACGGGCTAGTCAAAAAGGCATAGTTTTCCACCGCACACTGTACCACAATCTTCCGGTGGTTGTACAACCGATGAGCCACGGTTATCCAAGCTCGATCTTGGAGGATGCTACATCCGGCGGAAATGGCAAACGGCCTGTGGATGGAGGCATTTGGGTTTACTCTCGCTCGAACTTCTACATAACGGGAGGACCCCTGGTGCGGGTAAAGCTTCACCTCGACCGTCATCGGGAACCATACATTGCCAGGGTCTACAGGGTGCAGCAGGGTATTGTGATGCCGGTGGCATCTCTTGCAGCGATCAAGGCTGTTGCACTCGCTCAGCTGATGCGATTGGGCCAAGCAGCTTCTACAAAGCTCATAGCTCATGACAGTTCGGCGCTTCACCTCCACTCTCATCGTGAGGAACTTTGAGCACTGCCGGATAGCATGGAGGCGATTGCACAACGGGCAGCCATAATCGGTATTGAACCACGCGTCTGTCATGTCGTACTGTAAAAAAAAATTAAAGTATGAAGAAATCAAATAGAGACGAATGCTAATCAATGTGGACCAAACTAAAATGAATACGTGTATCAAGTGGTGAATTTTATCGCTCAGCGGGATTGGGTAAAAGGACCAACTTATGAATGGGTCTATTAATAACACCATTTTGCGTTTTTATGTCAACTACTCGCACTTTCCCATCCCTACCTGGGTAAATTTTTACAATACGACCTAGACGCCATTCAGTAGGACAAAGGGGTTCATTTCTAAGGACCACTAGATCGTTTTCTTTCAGATTAGGTTGCGGCGATTTCCATTTATAACGTTTATACAACTCTGTCAGGTATTCTGCTTTCCATCGACGACATATTTCGTGCTGCATAGCTTTGACCTTTCGCCATCGATTTAGAACGCTCAAGGCAGAGCTAAGCTCTTCAGGTTCAGCCGGTGTCAACATCGCAGAGCCAATTAGAAAATGACCAGGCGTAAGCGCAGTTAGATCCTCGATATTATCTGACAGGGGGCCTAAAGGTCTGGAGTTGAGGCATGCTTCTATGGTGGCTAAAAGCGTAGAAAACTCCTCAAAGGTGTATTTTAGTTGACCGGCCATCTTTTTAAAGTGCGTCTTAAAACTTTTTACCCCTGCCTCCCACAATCCCCCCATATGAGGCGCTGCAGCGGGGATAAAGTGCCATTTTAAATGGTGGTGTCCATATTTCGCTAGCGTGGCATCTCGTATATCGGCCAAATGTTTGCTGAAATTAGCAGCTATTTCTTTGGCCGCGCCCACAAAATTGCGGCCATTATCCGAGTATACGCAATCTGGGCAACCTCGACGTGCAATAAAACGGGCCAACGCAGCTAAGAAACCAGCGGTGGTTAAGTCGCTAACAGCCTCAAGATGAATTGCTTTCGTGGAGAAGCAGACAAAGAGGCAGACATAACCCTTCGTAATTCGACAATATCGACCGGTAAAACTTTTAATTTCAAAAGGGCCAGCAAAGTCCACCCCTGTGTTCGTAAAGGGCCTACTTAAAGTCGTTCTTTCTATGGGCAACGCTGCCATAATTTGTCCTTGTCGTACTTTCCGGTGTAAAACACATTCTTTGCAGTTGTGGATATAGGCCTTTATTAGATTCTTGGCTTTAAGTATCCAGCACTCATGCCGTACCACGCTGTGAACTAACCTTAACCCGCCATGATGTGACATTTTGTGTATAAAGTCGACATACAAATGAGCCAATCTACTTTTATACGCTAAGATTATTGGATGGCGTTCATTATAGGACAAATTCATTGATGAGCTGAGGCGGCCATTAGCCCGAATAACTTTATGCTCATCAAGAAAAGGCGTGAGAGTCAACAGCGGGCTACTTTTGTCAATATGTCCCTTGGTAAGCAGCTTATGGTAGTCATTAGTGAAATATATTTCCTGGGAGAGCGAAAAAAGGCGATTTCTTACAAAGCTTAACTCTTCAGCCGCTATAAGTAAAGAGGTATGTCGGGCCTTTTTCGGGGAATCAGGCTTAACCGCGAAAAAGAAACGATAGATGTAAGCAATTACGTGCAAAGCTCTGGGCAAACTGGAAAATCGTTCTAAAACATCTTCCTTAACGGCAGATCTAGCAACATGTACCTGAACGTTTTTTATTTCTTCAGTAGTTTCAAATTCTGCTGGTAATGAAGGCCACGAACTTTTCTCCAATGTGAGCCAATGTGGACCATTCCACCAAAGTCTACAGCTCTTTAACTCCACAGGAGTCAGCCCCCGGGTTGCTAGATCTGCAGGATTTTCTTGGGAAACTACATGGTTCCAGTTTTTATTGCCCACTTTCTCTAAAATGCTTGCCACCCTGTTGGCCACAAAGGTCTTCCAGCTGCATGGCGGTTTTTTTAACCAAGCCAGCACTATGGTTGAATCGGACCACAAATACAACGCATAATTTTTTATTGAAAATAGGGGCGCAACACTATTGACTAACTTTGCTAACAATACCGCTCCACATAACTCTAAACGTGGTATTGAAGGTTTTTTAACTGGAGCCACTTTCGATTTTGCTACTAATAAGTTCGAATATATATTATCCCCAGTTTTGACTCTCACATACAAAGCCGCTGCATAAGCTAACTCAGATGAATCGCAAAAGCCATGAAATTCTATAATTGAGCCAGGCGTGTACATAACCCACCGTGGAACCGTGATTTCATTGATATCGTTATATCTACTAATAAAAGTTTGCCAACTTTGCAAAGCTACAGGTTTAATATTGTCATCCCAGTCGATCTTATCGAGCCACATTTGCTGCATTAAGACCTTCGCTATGATTATTACAGGAGCAAGCCAACCTGCTGGATCAAAGAGCCTAGCAATCACGGATAACACTTCCCTCTTGGTATAAGTAGATTTAAGTGGAATTTTTTCTGTCGTAAAATAAAAATAATCAGCTGAAGCATTCCATCGAACACCTAGAGTCTTTGCATTACTTTTATCGTCAAACCGTAAAAAATCCTGATTAATTAAATATTCAGAGGGCAGCCCTTCTAATATCTCTTTACTATTCGAGGTCCACTTTCTTAGGTCAAACCCACCAGACTTTAATATTGCTATTAACTGATTTCGGGCCTCTAAAATATCGGGTAAACTGTGTGCACCCACCAGAGCGTCATCTACATACATAAAGTTCCTCAATATTTCTGCCCCCAATGGGTAATAACGCTCCTCGTCACTTGCTAGCTGTAACAGGGTTCTAAGTGCCAAATATGGTGCACAATTGATGCCAAAGGTAACAGTTTTTAATCTGTAATCTACTATCTCTTCATCTGGAGAACCACGGTGAACTATTTGTTGAAAGCGAGCATGATCAGGGTTAACTAGGATCTGCCTGTACATTTTTGTTATGTCTGCATTAAATACCAACTTATAAAACCTCCATTTAAGAATCAAATAAACTAAATCATTCTGAAGTACAGGGCCAACGTGCAAAATATCGTTCAGACTTTTGCCACTAGCTGTAACACTGGAGGCATTAAATACTACTCTCAACTTTGTTGTAGTGCTTTCTGGCTTAAAAACGCCATGATGAGGTAAGTAATAGCTTGGGCCAATTTCAGGATACTCAATTTTTTCCATATGCCCCAATGTCAAATATTCTTTAATGACCTCATCATATAAAACCTTGTTTTGAGGTCTACGCAATAATGAATTTTCATTTCTCAAAAACTGACTCAGAGCCATGTTTCTATTTGGACCAAGAGTTGAGAAATCTGACTTAAATGGCAAATTAACTATGTATCTTCCCTCAGAATTTCTCCTAATTGTTGATCTAAATATTTCCTCACATAACTTGTCTCCTTCTGAGACTACTGGTTTTTGAGAAATCTCCTCAAGCTCCCAAAATTTTGCCAATTGCTCATCAATTGAAACTTTGGTTAAATAAGACCTTCTTACTGTACGCTGTGGATTCGTTGGACCTGTTACCACCCAACCAAATATGGTTTCTTGAGCCACCAGGGAATCAAAAATACCATGTTTCACCCCACTTCGTAGTATTGAGGGATAAACATCACCTCCTAACAATATATCTACAGAGCCACTTTTATAAAACGCTGGATCTGCCAACTCTAACCCTGGCAGACTAATATTTTTATCAGGGCTAAAGGAATGTGTTGGAATATCTCCAGTTACTTGGGACACTACTAAAGCTGTAACTTTCAGTGACAAGTTCGGATTGATCACCGAATTCACAATAAATGAAGCCATTTTATCTACATGGCTTATTATTTCACCGCCCAAACCTGCTACTTCAGCTGATGTCGGTAATGTAGTCAGCTTCAACAATTTACAAATCTTCTCAGAAATAAAACTCTCATCTGAGCACGGATCAATTAACGCTCTCACTTTATAACTGGAGCCATTATTCTCTATATTAATCCATGCAGTAGCTAATAAAACCCTTTTTGAAGCCGAGTGATGATGATTCTGAACTACATTAGAAGATGAAGCAACTGGTACAGACTGAATATTCGTCTTCTCCTTATTTTGGGCCTCAACATTTGTGCTATTACCCGTAACTGGCTTTTGAACAAAATCCCTATGTAAAAGGTTGTGATGTTTTCTTTTACATTTGGGACAACCATTATTATTAGGACAATCGCCAAACATATGCCCCACCTTAAGACAGTTAAAACAATATCTAAATTTTCTCAAAGTTGAAACACGACTCTTATAGTCCATGTTCAAAAATTTACCACATTGACTTATTTCGTGTGGTTGCTTACATAATTTGCATTGGGCCATATTAGCCTAAGTGTGATGTGTTTTAAATTGTTTAGGCTTATTTTGATTCTGGGTATTATTGAATATAGTTTGAGAACCACTGGCCCGAATATTGCATACGCTTTCTAGTGCCCGAAATCTATCGGTCAAAAAATCATTAATTTCTTTCCACTTTGGAATTTCTGATTTATTTTTTACAGATTGTTCCCATAAATTTAATGTTTGCTCAGGTAATCTAATTGAACAATGAAAAACAAAAAGTGGTTCCCAAGCCTCCACATCAACTTTGTAAAGTTTTAAAGTCGATATGCAATTATTTATCTCCCTCTGGAGCCTTTTAATTTCAGCGGACGATTCCCCTTGACACGGAGCCAAATTGTACAGCAAATTCATTTGACTATTAAATAATACCCTTTTATTCTCGTAGGTTGCTTTCAAGTTTTCCCAGGCAATCTCAAAATTATCAGCAGTTACGGTAATATTTCTATTTACTTCCCTTGCGTCCCCTTCTGTTTTTTGAAAAAGGTAACACAATTTTTCAACAGGGCCTAAACGATCATTATTTATATAAATTGTGGTAAATAGGTCTCTAAATGTGGGCCATGACGCATAATCGCCACGAAAAACTTCTACATCGCATGCCTGAATTGGTATAGAAATACCCTGTTTGGGAACCACTGATTTAGATGAGGATGTATCTTCCTTAAGTAACCTACGTTTTGCTCTAGCCAACATGTTAATACACTTCACATGAATTTTGTGGGTTTGACTATGTCTTGCGTGAATGGGTATAAGCTCTTTTTTCTTTTCTCCTAGCTCCCCTACACAAGTTTCATAACAATTTTTAAATTTTGCCCACAGTTCATTAAGCTCAGCCCTTTCAAATTCCAAGGCTTCACTTGTATAAATTGAAAAATCTTCCTCCTTGAGCCTCGCTTCAAATCTCCCAATTTCTTCTATTGCTTCATTAAATTTTTCTAAAAAGGCCATTTCTACTCCAAATCAAAAATTTTTATTTTAATGACTGAACGAAATTGAAAATTTTTCGAGCCAAAAAGATTTTTCCCAATAATATACAAAATTGTCAATATTTCGAGCCAAAAAAAATATTTTTCACAATAATGTACTAAA
This sequence comes from Pollenia griseotomentosa, assembly GCA_963931875.1. NCBI lineage: Eukaryota > Metazoa > Arthropoda > Insecta > Diptera > Polleniidae > Pollenia > Pollenia griseotomentosa. The sequence goes on along the minus strand of OZ007560.1, from coordinate 49,859,831 downwards.
TTGTAAATATTCTGAGCCAAAAAAAATATTTTTCACAATCAAACAATATTTACAAAAAGTTAGGTTAATTCTTGTATACCAAATCAAAAATTATTTAAAAAAAAAGATGGCTTCAAATAAAACAAAGATGTCCACGAATATTAAAAATACAAAAAAAAGGCGCTTTTGCTGGCAGCGACGCAGCAGAGGACCATAAAAAAGGAGCCAAAAAAAAATTCTAACTGACAATCGAAAATGGCGACAACGAGCAATAAAACAAAATCTTTTAAATTCTTTAAGACACACTTGTTCACTTTTTGTGTAAATCCACTTTATTTATTGAATCCAATGTGTACATACCTCGAAATTGCCAAATTTGATGCTTATTTTTTGGTTTTATTTACCGGCGAAGGACCAATGTTTGTTTGCTTACTGGGTGGTTGAAACGATTGTCCGTCTGCTGTGGGCCTTTTGGTTATATTTACCACAAATAAAAACACCTTTTTTTTCTTTTCGTTTTATTTTATGGTTTTCACTTTATTGGGTTAAGTTTGGTTTTCTTTTCACTTGGTTTGCTTATATTTTAATATTTTAAGTTCACAAATTACAATGTTTATTTTTTTGGCTCGTTAGAAACTCTTTTGATGTTGATTTGTTGGTTGAAAAATTACAAGTGACAGATCGTCACAAACCAACGAGTACATTAGCCTAGGTTAGTACGTAGATGCGCAACATATACTTCTGCTGATATTTATGCATGCGCAGTAACATATACAGCTGTTGGTTGGTGCAACAATTTTACCACCAATCAACCGCAGATAACATTTAACACCACAGTGGGACCTAAACAAATAGCTTTAATTAATACATTACAATTTCCATGGTAAATAAGAACATTTTTTTACATGTTTTGTATTTTATATTCATATAATAAAAAAAAAACTTTATATTCATATAATAAAACTTTACACACGTGGATTAGTATCTGCCCCCCCTAGATTTAATCCTAGCTACGCCCATGTGTTCGTGTATTATCATCGGAAATATGTATGCCTGCAAAGTTTCATCCATTTGCATTGAGTAGAAGGCATTCAAAAAATCATTTTATCAAAAAAAAAATGGTTTGCCCCCCCTGATTTTATCCTGGTGAATGCCTGGAAAGTTTTATCCATTTGCATTAAGTAGAAGGCAGTTAAAAAAGCATTTTACCAAAAAAAAAAAAAATTGTGCCCACCCCTAGATTTTATCCTGGCTACGCCCATGTATTCGTGTATTGTCATCGGAAATATGTATGCCTGCAAAGTTTCATCCATTTGCATTGATTAGAAGGCAGTCAAAAAAGCATTTTTCCAAAATAAAAAATTTTGCCCCCCCTAGATTTTATCCTGGCTACGCCCATGTATTAATGTATTGTCATCGGGAATATGTATGCCTGGAAAGTTTCATACATCTGCATTGAGTAAAAGGCGGTTAAATTAACGTTACAAGATATGATTTTCCGAAATGAAGCTAAAGAAAAGGTTTTAACCCCCCTCTCCTAGATTTTATCCTGGCTACGCCCATGGCTTCATATATTGTCATCGGAAATATGTATGCCTGCAAAGTTTCATCCATTTGCATTGAGTATAAGGCGGTTAAATTAACGTTACAAGATTTGATTTTCCGAAGTGAAGCTAAGGAAAAGGTTTTAACAAATTTTACCCGCCCCCCCCCCTAGATTTTATCCTGGCTACACCCATGTATTCGTGTACTGACATCGGAAATATGTATGCCTTCGAAGTTTCATCCATTTGCATTGAGTAAAAGACGGTCAAAAAAGCATTTTACTAAAAACAAAAAAATTTTTACCCCCCCACCCCCCATAGATTTTATTCTGGTTACGCGCATGTATTCGTGTATTGTCATCGGGAATATGTATGCCTGCAAAGTTTCATCCATTTACATTGAGTATAAGGTGGTTAAATTTACGTTACAAGATTTGATTTTCCGAAGTGAAGCTAAAGAAAAGGTTTTAAAAAAACGAAAATTTGTGTACAACTTTTCGCTTTTTGAGTTGGTTTGACATCGACTGTTTACATTTAATGAATCAGAAGTAAATTCCACAGTTTTTTTCTTGCCAATGCCAAATAAAGAACAGGAAGAAGTGGCAGTTTTTCTACTTTGACTGCAGTTTTTTAAACGCTGATTTATATTATTATCGTTTGAAGTTTTCGAAGCCATTAGTGATGTCAATATATGTTTCCGAACCGTAATAACGTGCAGAAACCGCTTGAAAAGCTTTAAAAATTGCTCATGAAGCACATTTATGATTAAAGTGTAATAGTTGTAAATCAAAGCATAATACCCTCTCTACTATAGTGGCGTGGGGGTAAACATGTATGTATTATAACATTTACTTACTTAAAGTTAAAAACTTCGTTGACTTCATTCATACTGTCGTCTCTTATATTTAACAGTGGTTCAGCGTTATAAATAAGGGATAACTTACCACCACCATAAATAACACTTGAAGAAAGAAAGCGGTCTTCGCAGACTGATGCTGGAGCAATAAAATTTTTACCACAAATCTCACTCCACTTCCTTCTTTTTTCTTGGTTTTTAGGAACACGGAACAAAGTTAAATTAAATTTTTTTAGAAACACCACACACACGTATTTTTAATTTATTATTTATAAGAAAAAATAAATCTTTAAATATAATTTGAATTAAACTAACATAAAAATTTAAATATAAATGTCAAAAAAAAAAAAAAATAACGGCATATCATTTTGACATATAGTTAGTTATCAACTGTTGCTTACGAAGCAAGCCAAGGTCACCTTGTATGAATTCGCCTTGATTTTGTTCTTTGATTTATTTATTTAATATCAATCAATAAACAAATTTTGGTTATGTATATTTTTTTATATTTTGAAGAGTAAACTTTTTGATTTACGTATGTTTTTTTTTATATTTTAAAGAACAAACTTTTTGTCAGCTGTTAAAAACAGGGCGATTCAATTTTGTATTTTGTCCCCATCAAATAAGAAATTGCATTATTAGAATGTTGGCAACACATTTCATACATGGACGTTTTACCAAGATGGTATTTTTTTGTAGAAAAAAAAAACACCATTAGTTTTAAATCGTGTGATGTTAGAAACGTAAAAACTGACGAATATCAAGTCGATATTTAGTGGGGCTGGTTGGTGGGTTGGTTAACGTGGTAACACGTACAGATCCAGGCGTGCTGCAAGTAGAGTCGACAGTGACTCCGTTTTGACCCCACACAACTCGTCGAGAATTGGAACCCCCAATCAAACTTGACTTAGAGCCAATACCGAGGTGGCTAGACCCAGCCCGTTGCTTTAAGATGTTTCAGCAGACTGCTGAGTTTCACCCGCGATATCTCCGAGAGTCCTTGTAGAAGGTAATTCCCAAATAGACCGTATCGTGTTAAATTAAACGCTGGACAATTACATAGAAGATGAAATACTGTCTCCTCAGTTACAGGTTCCCTGCAGCTGCGGCAGCATTCATTAAAAGGGAGGCCGAGTCTTATAGCGTGCTTACCGATCGTCCAGTGACCAGTAAGCACGTATATAAGTCTTGACTCGTCTCTCCGGTTGAAGTTGAGAAGTCGCTAAGAGCGACCAAAGTCATATGTGAGCCACGTTACATTGATTACCCTGCAGCCATCTAGTTTCTTTCGTTTATCGTCAGCCATATCCAGATAGTGTTTGAAGATTTCGCTTCTGATAGTTCCCAGGGGTGTTGCGACTGACACACCCTGTGAAATATCAAGAGTGGCTCCAGTCTTGGCCAGCCCATCCGCCTGTTCATTGGATGTAGGCTTGCCATTTCTATTTTGAGAAAAAGAGGACGCCAGCATAAAAAATGTAGGACATTTGTTCGAAAAAAGAGGACACTTTCCAAACAACCTTATATTAATAAAATTAACGACGGCACACAAAAACTTCATTTGGGTAATTCCATGTCAAGTCGGCCAAGAGTGGGACTCGACCCCTTTCGATTTGAATGCAATTTGGCGAGAGGGTTTATTTGATCCCATAAAGAACACATATCAACGAAAAACAATTTTTTAATTTTTTTTCAAAAGTTATGTCATATTCAAATTGTCATAATATCGCCGAATAAGCCGAATGTGTTGAGTTTATTTTTTTAATATCTCGAAAACTACTTTACTTACGAAGATGATTTTTGTCAGTTTAAAGAGAATACTTGAGGCTTCAATAAATATATTGAAAAAAATGTATATGCAAAATATCAAATTTTAAAAATGGACTAAGTCAAAACCCTATTTTTTTGCTGATTTTTTTTTTATATAATACTTCAAACTGTTTTTTAAAAATCCTAAAACTTTGAGGGATGTGCTTTTTTTAAGATATGATTTGTTTTTCTTTCCAAAAATAATCTTAAAATAAAATTTTAATATAATCATTTGAGCAATAAGTATTTATATGAACAAAAGTAACGACATTGATAAGGTTGCTTTTGCTTATTTGTTCCATTTTTTTTTTGGAGCTCCATTTTGGGCACATTCAAAGAAAAGTACTCTTTTTGTCACGTTACGTCCCCAAAAATTAAATCATAGCTATCTTAAAAAACCCCGAGTACCTAAATCTTTTTTTTTAATGAATTTTGTGAGCTGCGATTTAAATCCAGGAACAAATTTACAATGAAGGTGTAAAAAGCCGGACAACCCCGGACACTTGATGAAAAAGAAGTAGGACTGCCCCGGATACCCAAAAAAAGAGGACGGTGTCCGGGGAAAAGAGGACGGATGGCAACCCTAATTGGATGAGAATGGACGTTGTTTTATGTGACTTCAGTGACATCGACGAAATGCCAATTTTACTGCTGATGTTTCTACTGTACAGTGTTTTACATGCCTCTCTTATCGGCAGTATTTCTGCCTGAAATACGCTGGCCCAGTCCGGCAGACGAAAAGATAGTTTAACGTGCAGTTCCTCCGAGAAGACCCTAGAGCCGTCAGCACATGCCATCTTTGACCCATCCGTGTAACTCCTCGTGCGGTATTACTCGGCCAGGAGTCCTCTGCTCCATTCCCGCCTTGACTGAAATATGACCAAAATTTCCTATCAAAGTCCGTGCGGGGTATCATATAGTCCGTTGGTAGTTTCAGAGATGTGGGTTGCTTCTGTAAGATCCGTGCGTCCTCGCCTTCCAACATCACGATGCAGAGAACCTAACCGCGCTGTTGACGGATATGGCCAAGAGGTGTATTTCCATTGGAACAAGGTGCAGTATAGTATTAAGAGCCTCTGAAGGACTAGTGCGTAGAGCGCCTGTTACTCCAATACAGGCTGATCTTTGTAGTCTGCCCAGCTGGTCCACGAAGTATTTCCTGCCCGTCACGATCCACCATACCAGAGATCCATATGTGAGAATGGGCCGTACTATTGCCGTGTAAATCCATTTGACCAGTCTAGGATTAAGGTCCCACCTGGCTCCAAACATTCTACTGCAGACATAGGACGCCACCGTAGCCTTCCTAACCCTGATTTGAGTATTAAATTTCCATGATAATTTTGAGTCCAGGATAATTCCCTGATATTTCGCGTGATCCGACTGGGGAAGTTCGAAACCCCCCAGCCGCGGTAGCCCGAAATCCGGAATTTTCGTCCTTCTGGTGAACAGTACCAGTTCCGTTTTGTTGCATCCGAGCAACCAGGGAAGTGAGTGTTAAGTAAAATGTCAAGTGTTTCTGCCGATGATTTCGACAAGGTATCATCCGCTCTCTTGACATACGTTGGGTTCGAGTGTCCCTTGGCCAGAACTCTGCTATGTCTGGCAGATTCCTTGGTATTTTTGATTGATTCGCATAAGTTCTTGCATGATCTTCTCTTTGTGACTTCTATTGCCTTCTTATATGCACTCTGTTTTTCGCGGTATTTCCGCCACGACTTACTGGCATAACCAATGTTGAAAGCCCTACGGGCTTCCTTTCTTTGAGTTGAGAGTTCCGAGTTCCACCAGGCAGGGAAGCTCTTCCTGGCCTTTGTAATGGGGCAGGAGATTTCAGACGCCTTAGCCAGGACGCCACTGAAGGTCTCCTCCACCCTATCGAGTGCAGAAATTGAATCCGGAATTACCGGCACTCTTCTGAGTCTATGCTCAAGAATTCCGTTGAACTTAACCCAGTCCGTCCGTCTTGGATTTCTAAAGTTTAGTTTCTCCGTATTACCTATGTGTCCAGTATCGAAGAGTAACCAGTTGTGGTCCGAGAAGGACCTACTGCTCGATACCTCCCACCTATAAACTGATAAATTAGACCTATCGTTCATAAGTATTATAACCAGAACCTCCTCCCAACCATTGAAATTACCCGAACTAGGAAATCTAATTGTTGGTTTCGAACCAGAGTACATATGGTAAGTTTTTTAGTATTGATGAAATCTAATAGACACTCACCTCTATTGTTGATTTCACTACTGCCCCAGATGGTGTGCCTGGCGTTGGCATCACATGGATGATGTCCTCTTTGGCGCCTGAAGAGGATAGGAGCGCCCGTACTTCGTCTGGATGGGCATCTCTGTGCCATATAGCACGAGACAATCAGAAACCTCAGACCCTTGCCACTGAGAGATCTGCTGAGCTAAGCTGTGTACAAAAGAAGATATTAATGTGTTTTTTCGCAACAAGACATGCTCTTGGCCTACCTTTGTCTTTCGCGTAAAGAATGTTATATGTATTGGCCGGGAACCCTTTCACTACTCCGTTTACCGCCCAGGTTTCCTGAACCAGCGTTAAGTCGAGATTCTTCTCTAAAGCTAAAAGGACCACGAGATCTCGAGTGCTGCAGATTAATCTGGACGACTCTCAATGCCATCGAGTGGCTCGGAGAGCTGCATGCCGATAAGCAGATTATGGGCGGCCTCATCCGCTTCACCACTCGCCGAGCTAGTTGGGTGGAACACTTTTACCTTAGCGTCCCGCACACCGAAGAATAGCTTTAGGTCTGCCTTCTCGAGCTCCGTTGAGCCCTTCTCCGTGATGGCAAGCGTAAGGCAAGTACTGTTATCCCCGTGATATTCGGCCCGGATAACCACTCAATGATCGGGATACTAGGGTTCTGTCTCTTCAGACATCCCAGAGTTTTCTGTAAGTCAGATCCTACCTTCGGTAACCAAATTTTTGCCCGTGGTCTCATTGGAATTTCTTCGGCGGGGATAAGCTTAAGACTTAAGCCATCCCATGCATCGCTTATCTTAGCGATACATTTGCCTAGAAAGTCCTTTGAGAAGACGTTCAAACATTTGATTACTCTGTAGCCCTGGTTAATCTCACCGGAGTCAAAACGGGGCGCAGGACTTTCCAAATTGGTGAGTACGTGCTCCATGACGATCTCAGCCAATTTGGACTCGATCGCGTCGCATTCTGTTGCCACAGGGGTGAGGTGACCGCTCCTGTCTTTTGCCAAAGCTACAAGTAGGTGATCCTTTACCACTTCATTAAAGGGTCTCCTTGTGGTTGTAGAGCTCAATGATCCCGGAGTGATCGAGTTGCCTCGGATCTTCCTCCGTTTTGGCGGCTTATCACTCACTGCCTGAGAGCGATTGCGCTTGGATCCTTCTTGAGCATTGGATGTGCTGGGCATGTTGTCCCTAAACTTAAGTAAGTAGGGCACTTATGAAATCGATAAAAAATGACTTGTTGTCGCACTTTTAATTTGTTGATCGAAGTCGTGGGCGAGGCGGTATATACATATGTACATTTATTTTGTAAAAATGTATAATATATTTCCTAACAGCTTTTACCAGCTTTTGAGAGCGTTAATACTAAGTTATTTTTTTTAACATTTGCTTATTCCTTCTTAAATTTGAAATTTTTTTTTCATTTACCTAAAAATTTCAAGAACAATAGCAGACATTCGTATTTATATATGAAGGCTTATCTGTTTATCTTTATCAATTATTTAAATTGTAATTAAAGTAATATATTGACAAAAGAATCTGTTACATGTCAAAAAACTATATTATATTTATCCAAACTACGAAACAAAAATCACTAAATATTGCATGTCGTAATGTAATAGTTTTATTTTACATACATTCATATTGATATTTAAATTAGCGTGTATACATTAGACCTTCTAACTACGTGTGTATATGTATCTTTATCCATATGCGGTTGTCTATTCTCAGGCGTGTCTAGAACTATTAAATTCGTGCGTAAATAATTGTGTTTAGTAGAGATCAAATAAATAGCAGCGAAACAAATATTCTTACAGAAACAACATCCCCCTTAAGAACCCGCCTTCAGTGCTTGAGGCGACAAGGCGATAAATGATTAGAAAAGTTAGTAACTTTTTTTTTAAATGTTTAAGAAAATTAATTAGTTTAATTTCTTCGCAATAAATCTTTAAGCTCATGGTCACTTTTATATAAAAAAAAAATTTATTAATGATCCTATATTTCGTTATCTCAATGGATAAATTCTTCAGGTATTTTTCTTTTTTTTTTTTTTAATTTAAAACAAATTTTTTAAAACAAAATTTTATGAAACAACAAAATTGTCAATTAAAATAGGTTTTTTGCATTCTTTCATTGGGGGTATTAAAACATTTTAAGTGAAATGAAAACTGACCCCAATAGCAAGAATGAAAAAGGATCCTAAGCAAAATCATAATTTTTTTCTTTTTTACTAATATCGAAGGCTTTAGTTAGGAAACCGGTGTTTGTGATACCATAGAGGGGAAAACTCTTGTGCCCTGCCGAAGGCCAAACGATTCTATCTGTTGTGTTGGTGATTTTTAGAAACAAAACTCTACAATTATTAGGGAGGTTAAAATTATTTGTTTTGAAATTTGGGATTTTGTAATTCGGGATTTAGGAATTTGAAGTTCTGAATTCAGCATTTTAAGCTTCGGGCATATGACCCCAACCCAAATTCGAATATAACTTGCTTTGTGTTTATTTTATTAATTTTTTAACTTTAAGGTAATTTTTCATATTTTGTTGCTGATTACATAGCTAAATAACCACATAACCTGATAATCCGCCTTACCCAATTATTTAGTTTTTTAATAAATAAATAAAAAAATGTTTATCTCTTTGTATGTTTGATTGTTGTTGATTGCTTATAGACTCCTAAAGTACTAAGCCGATTTTCCTAAAATTGTTGCAGTAATATCACGTGAGCCAAGAAAATAAAACAGGCTACCTATTTGTTCGATAGGGGCAGTGGAGCTGGTACCCTTCATAGGATGCCAATATTAGATATCGCATATCTTAAGAGCCGCTGCACCAATTTTCTTGAACTTTTTGCAGTAGAATCTTTTGAGCCCCGATATTGAAATAAGATAGCAGCAGGGGAAATGGTGGCCACCATAGGACGCAAATGCTTAATATCGCAAATCTTAAGAACTGTTATAGTGATAATGTTCCAACTTGGTAGGAGTCACTCTTATAGTTAATACAGCTTTGAAAAAAATTTTAAAATAAAGAGGTAGGCGCAGAGAGAGCAATACCCCTATAAAACGCATATATTAAATTTCGCGTAACTGAAGAACTATTATAGCAAGAGTCTTGAAACGTGAATAAAGCCACTTTTATGGTAAACTATAAATTTGTAAATGAAAACGTTCGGGGTAGACGGATGAAGAGCAGTACCAGTACAGGACCCACCATTATGGTAAACTACACCTTTCAAAAAAAAAAAAAATTAAATTAAATACATATATGTTATTTTACTAGAAACAAAATTAAAAGTCATGTACAAACTAAACAAGTCTAAAAGCTTCCACAGAAGTTCATTTAATAAATACAATTGCTACGATTTTATAATTATTAAAATTCAATGCATCAAGTACCTAAAATATATACTGGGTAGTCTAAATAGCACAAGAGCAAGAGCCAGTTTTGAAAGTAAAATTTTCATATTTCCCAAAATTTACTCACCTACTGGATTTCAACAAACGCACCTAATAATAGCATACATAATAATAAACAACACCCTTTAAAAGCAGTTTCAATGGCTTAAGTAGACATGGCGCCCCCCATACGAATACACTTGAAATTTCTCTATATCTGTAGAACGGCTACTGTAAAATCATTAAAATTTAGTACAAGATGCTTTGTTGTTAATAGACGAGATCTGTTTTAAAAAATGTATACTAATTTTTTTTCGATAGGTGTAGCAAAGGGAACCGGTTTAACCCTTGTGTTAACACCCGAGTACCATGGTACCCACCTAGGCATATTAACATGAAAAAAATGAATTAAGAATTAAAATTTTTAAGCAAGCTTTTGGATCGTCGTAATTCAACTTAAAAGAAAGCGAATTCAGATTAGAGATTTATTTTTTTGCTCCTTTAATACTTAATAAAATTTGCTTAAGCTTTAACCATCGCAACATGCGCACCTGGGTACCCCGGTACCCAATACAATAAAATATACTTCATGGGATAACACAAACACGTTTGAACTGCTTAAAAAATTCAACAAACTAAATTCGGTATCATACAGTTACATAAGTTTAGTTTCCAAAGCGTAAGTATAATAATACGAGGAAGTCTCATTTACATATCATGTTCAACCCTTTTAAATGTGTTATTTGTAAAGCAAATCAAAGATTTTAAAAATTTTTTCAAAGCAACGTACTTCTTACAAATTTGTTACAAATATATTTATTAAAATTCAGTTTTCAAAAATTACTATTTTTCAGACCAGAATCCACTTTTAGTTTTCCACCAATTGCAATATTGCATTTTAAGCATGTAATATCTCTAGAAATTCTACGATTACGCGCCGGCTTTAGTTGGCTCACTCAAGGGGATAGTGCAAACTGAGTTAGCAAGGAGTTTAGAGGCGATCGGTTTACGTGTATTATGAAAATAGTTATTTTTCCGGGTTTCGTCGTTTCGACGAAGGTTATATGTGCAGGAATAATATGAAAAAGAACACAATATTTCATTTTGCCATTTTTTTTTTGCCCACAGCTATTACCGTTTAAATATCTAGACAATCTTTACCGTTACATCTGATTGTATATCTTTCAAGTTCATTTAGACTTTTACTCATACAAATAAACAATCACGTCACATACAGATATAAATATGTTCGTTCATATGTATGTCTGGCAAGATATATTATAAAAACATCTGATATCATTGAAATATTACAGTAATGCGTGTATTTATGATGTAAATTTTATAAATTTATTTTCTTTGTAAATTTTTTATTTTCTTGAATTTTTGCCACTAACACAAACAAATTTATTAAAGTGTTACAACGATGATCGTTAAAAGAGAAGTTTGAGATAAGAAAACAACCTAAAACTTAATGGATAAACAATAAAGTTGCATGTGTAGACTTTATTTATTATCAAAATATAATAATATACTTAAAGAAGAATAAAAATAGACTAACTCACAGATACTGAGTCAAAGAATGGTTTCATAACCATCCTTGTTGTTGTTTATGTCATTCATGCATTTACTGTTTGTTGGTTTGATAAACACACACATTTTATGTCAGTAGATATTAACTAAATGCGAGTAATAACAACATTTTTAGATAAAACTTTAAGATATTAAAGAAATAAAGCAATAATTGCTTCAAGAGTAATTTGACGGTATGAGTAAAATTTGAAGGATATAAGCTGTATGTCAGGATTGGTGTTTACTTGGTTTTTAGGACAATAGGACTAAAGGACTAAAACAATTCATATTCTAAAACTAATTGCAAAATTTAGTTTGAAGAACGTACTTTATTAATAAAAGTGGCATTTAAAATGTAAACAAGAGAATAATTAAAAATCTTCAAAGGATTTTTTCAAACCTCTAAACACTTGAGTATAGTTTTGTAAAGTTTCAATACTTTTGAATACTCGATACTTTTGAACTATTAACTCAATATTACTCAATACTTAGCATTTTTTTAATTAAAGAATAAATAAGAGGAAACTTAAAAAAATTAAATTTTATGTGTAAGAATTAAGGTTTAAATATTTTTAACACTTTGATTATAAATAAATATAAGACAAAAATTAAGTACTCGTAATATATAAATAATTCAGTAATTTTTGATGTATATTACACTGCAAAACTTTTAAACTAATCTGGGTGCGCTGAATTCGAATCTGGCATACAAAATTGGCTATCAAGTCTTGTTCATTTTTTGTCGCATGCTGGCAATACTGTAAGCAGGCAATACTATACTACAAATTCACAATTATTAATTTGACAGAAACTCACATTCATTCTAAGTCTTCACCCGAGGTCTTTACCACAGACAGTGCTGGGCAAAATACATGGTTTGCGGTATTTAAAATACAAAATACAAAATACTTGCTTATCATGTATTTAAAATACAAAATACAAAATACTTTCAGGTTATGTATTTAAAATACAAAATACAAAATACTTACACATCCTGTATGTATTTAAAATACAAAATACAAAATACTTACACATCCTGTATGTATTTAAAATACAAAATACAAAATACTTCCATTTATTGTACGTACCTATTTCAAATACAAAATACAAAATACTTCCACGTCATGTACATTAAGGTTATAACTTTTTTTTGAGTGCAAAATACCACTCCAGCGCCATGTGGGGAATTTTGTTCTGATAATAGAAAACTGTTTTTTAAGCTGATTCGGTAAAAAAAGTTTCCGCACCGTAAGCGATTCCTAAAACTCCATATTATGTGTAAATTTTATTTTTGGAAATTGAAACCCTTTTGATTTTGCATTAGACTTATGAAAAATGGTTTAATGTTGAAGATTATATATGAATTTAAACAAAAACGAACTTATTTAAGACAAGAGCCACTGATTTAATGATGAAAATAAAAAATAAAAACAAAACTTCAACGCTTTCGGTGCGGAAACTTTTTTCACGAAAGATGAAAAGTGACACCTTATTTTTTATTTTTTTTATGCCCCACACGGCAATGTGGTATTTTTGTTGTTTGCAAAAATTGCAAAAAGTTATATCCCTAATGTACATGCATATATTTAAAATACGAAATACAATATTTTTATTTAAACCAAAAAATACATTAGGTAAAACTAATTTACAAAACAATTGTTTCCATCAATAAACTGACAGAATATATTTTGTAAACTATGTTTTTAAAATACAAAATACTCCCATTTTTTTATGTATTTAAAATACAAAATACAAACTACTTATATTTATTGTATGTATTTAAAATACAAAATACAAAATACTTGCTGGATATGTATTTAAAATACAAAATACAAAATACTTGCTGGATATGTATTTAAAATACAAATACAAAATACGTATTTGTATTTTAAATACGTATTTCAAATACATGTATTTCAAATACTGCCCAGCCCTGACCACAGAATACCACAGAACTGTCACAAGACGGAAGAAATGTATCCACAGAAGAAGTTGACCCCGACCGTCCATAAAATATTGGCGCATGGCAAAGATATAATTGAGTACCAGTCTTTGCCAATTGGAGAGCTTTCTGAAGAAGCACAGGAGTCTCTTAACAAATTTTATAAAAAATATAGATTGCAGAACACATTCAAAGCATCAAGGGTAAGGCAAAATGAGGACCTCTTCAACATGTTGGCAGCATCTTCCGATCCACTTATTTCTTCCCTGCGGCATGTGAAGTCAAGAATAGAGTTAGAAAATAATTATAGTTTAGAAATGGTTAGTCTTTTACGAACTGTGATGAATATTTTACAGAAAATTTAAAAAATAAATTTAAAAAAAAAAATAATTTTTTTTTTTAATTTGTTGGGTAATAATTTTAAACATAAAACCCTAAAGAAAAAAAATAAAAACAATCTAAAAATGTAAAAATAATTTTTTTTAGTTACCACAAAATTGATTTTTCTACTAATTTTAACTTTGATAACCCATAATTAGGCCCCTACAGAGCGTAGCACCCTTTCCAAATGCTCATTTCATAGGCTGAACAGTTATCTATCATATACTGTTTAAACTGTTCAATTATCTTATTCGGTTCAAAAGATATGATTTTTGCAACGAAAAAACTCAAATGGCGCCACTGTGCGTCGCACACTGGTTCATATTTTGAGAAGGCGGCCAAAATTATTTTTTTTTTTGTTCTCCGATTTTAAAATTTTTTTATTCATGTGAAAGTAAATACTAGTGAACCTCGGGAGCCAAAAAATTAAAACCCTATTTCAACTATTTCATTGAGAACAGGGTGGTCCGAAATGACTTTCTCAATATTTGGTTATAGTTTTGAATTTCTGAGTCAATTTTTGAAGTTGAAATGCTCATAACTTTTTTGTTTTTTAAGATTTTTTGACAGAATAAGTTTTGTGTATTAGTTTATTTTATTAGCTATGCGTGGTTTAAAGCATTAAACTCTGCGACCTCTAGAACTATTTAATTTTTTTTTTTTTTTAATGTCAAAATTTCCCGGAAATTTCCTACTTTATAGAGCATAAGTCCTGAGCGTCAAAATGCGTCAAAAAAAAACCTATACTCTCTTGTAGTCCAGAATCTAACCTACATTTCTATACCCCATTGTACGCACATCTGGATACGGCCTTGCGAACTACAGCAATTTCTGTGACCCAAGGTAAGTTATTCGGTTCAAAAAATAAGTCCTGCAAGGAAACATTACTGAAATTAACGAAGGTGAATCTTAAAGAATTTTCGACAAATAAAGCAGTTCAGGCCACATAAATTATCTAGCACGTCAGGTTATCAATTAATTTGGAGAAGGTAAAGGTATTGCCATTGTTATGAACTTATTGTGGGTGAACGGATGCTGCAAAACGAATAGGCGACATAAGTAGACTAACACGTTAGATTTCTGAGTAAGTTAAAAGGTTAAACATAAGTAAATAGCCGCAACATAAACTACATAGTTTAATTACCTGAAAATTGCAAATTAATTTAAAAAAATGGAAGAACAGGTAAATGGTAAAAAACTAGCACGCAGTTATATTTTACGTGAAAATTACCTACATGTTACCTGTTAATTTATTGCCGGTATGTTATCCTTTTAAAAAGTGTGAAAACAGGGGTTTTTTATGTTTCAAAGAAATGCTAATAAAAGATTAAATTTGTATTTAAAAAAGGGTTTTTATGTTTTAAAGAAGCAGTAACAAAAGATCATTTAAAAAAACTTCTATCAAGAGTATAAAAGTGCATGCATTCATAATTTTACCTT
This sequence comes from Pollenia griseotomentosa, assembly GCA_963931875.1. NCBI lineage: Eukaryota > Metazoa > Arthropoda > Insecta > Diptera > Polleniidae > Pollenia > Pollenia griseotomentosa. Next base: position 49,844,685 of record OZ007560.1, on the reverse strand, counting down.
CATTATTGTTTAAACAATGGCTAAGTTCAGTTATAAAGTTCTCGCAGATATATATTTTCAACAGAAAGATGAAAAAGATTTTGTGTTACACATAATGAATAATCCATTCTTTAAATTATGCAACGAACAAGAAATCAAAATTCATAAGATAAAAATTAAAAATTTGTCATTAACATTAAGAAAACGGTACCTTAAATGTTCTAGAAACAAGAAAACGTTTTACTTACGCAACGAAAAATGGCTAACAAATGATCTGATTTTTAAGAAGCTGTCAATAACTGCTAATGAATCTGGAAAAGTGGGTCGGCCCGCACAACAAATTGACAATTGCAGTGAAAGATCACGAAGACGCAAGCTAGCAAATATCAATAAAGAAATTTCTCATAGTATGATAAAGGATTCATTTCTGCATCAAATTCAACCAACGCAAAATAAGAAAAGAAAAATTGCAATAATTGAAAAAATAGTGGAAGCGAGCCCTAAACGCACAAAGAGGATTTTCAAAAGTATGCCTACACCAACTGAAGAAATGAAATTTACTCCAGAAGAAGCATTTGCACTATTTTTGGATTTAAAACGGACAAAAAATCAGTATACAGAACAGCGAAAGCGAACCAATCAAATAAAATAAAATACACATACACATACATCTCAAACCAAAAATAAAAGTTGAATTACCTTAAATGTTTTCGATAGCCAAGAATTCTATTTGGGCATTTTTCAAAATATTCCTTTTCAGTTTTATCCTTATAACAACTCGTCTTTCCCAAAAACGCCAACCTTTGGCCCCTGTGAATATTGGGACTAAAAAATTTACAGGGGCCAAATATTGGCATTTTCTGACAGGATCTAAGTTCGACAATAAAAAATAAGTATCAGTTGTAAAATACAAGAGAAATAATGATAAATTATAAAAAAATCATATTTGAAATATTCAACTTTTACACCGAAACTCAACAAAAAAATGAAAATGCATTTTGAACTCCCCATAACTTTTGCTCCTATCAGTCGAATTTTACGTTTTATAGCGCAAATTAAAGCCTAACATCGCACCTGTCGAGCAAAAAAAATCGCATAAAAAAATACCGATCCAGTCAAAAGTTATGGAATTTTGACCGCCTTCTCGTAAAATTTCCCACTGTGCGTCGGCAGAATAAAAGAGCAATATTTCTTTTTGCTCAGCTTATGTTAAAGGCATGGGAAAACGTATTTATGTTAACTCTTAAGGCCCAACCATAATTTGCTTTAGTTGGCTTAAGCAAATGTGCGAATACATGTTAATTATATGAGGCAAACCATATTGAACTTAAGGAAACTTCTTGCTTAGTTTAATGAAACTGTCATTTGCTTAAGCAAGGTGCGAATCTAATCGCACATTCCGTACGGAATCAAATGTTTTTTTATTTTGTTTTTGTTTTTTTAAATACATTTGAGAGACTTTTTGTTAATTTTTGACAGTAGGTTAAGCAGGGCTATGCATATTATGGTTAGGCCTTTAATTTGAACGAATCGAGGAAGAAGGTGCAGTGTAAAAACTGGCGCTATCTTGCAAAAATTATTTTTATTAATATAAATTCTTCTATAAATTTGTTTAAGCTTGAGGTTTTTTTTATATTAGATATATTAATTTTTATTAAATTAATTTTTCTTTGTTAAAATAGACTTTATATGTATTTTCATATAAAAAAGAACTCAACAAATTAATATAAATTTTAAATAATAAAGATCGAATAAGAAAAAAATTATATTAATAAAAAAAATTTTTGCAATTTTATTTTAGTGTGTGTTTATTTAATTCTTTAATTTAATTATTTTACTACAATTATAATTTGCTACAATTTCACAAACTTAGTTTCTTTTTCACACAATTTGCTTCTATTTTTTTTTTTCTTTTTGCTTCTTTTTTCAATTTACAACCAAATTTGACGTTTTATGTTATCCAAAATTGTCAACAAAAATGGACAAGCAATTACTGCAACATAAATTGCTGGCAATAAATATGTACAAAAAATTGGTGTCTACATTAAAAATAACATAATTTTGACATTTATTGCAATATATGTTGCAATAATTATCTCTGGTATAGACGGGCAGTTATAATAGTAGTTCAAACATGTCAGGGAGACCTTGTGTTACTGATTCAAGTTTTTACTTTGTGTGTACTGAATATTTGGTTGGAAAAAAAGGATATGCAATATCAGAATCATTTAAATATGCATATTCACATTATTTTGGTTTTGCAGTAAGACACTTGGACAAACCGTGGACACCGACAATGTTGTGACTTTTTTTAACTTTTTTTTTTTTAGAATATGATTCAAGATCTTTTATTTTTTCTTATATATCAGTGACCCACCCTAATATAATTTTCAAATATACACGGAAAGATTTATTTACCTAATTACCAGAAAATATGTCTAGAACCAAGAAAATTTTGCATCGTCCAAGCCAATATTAAAATAAGAAACTTTTGATTGAACAATATTAATTGAATCAAACCAAGTTTTCTTGAGCATTTTCGAAAAATTTAAAAAAATCGCTAGCATTTGCAAGAAATTCGATTCTGTTTAAAAATCAAGAAAATCAGATTTATATTTAATAAATGCTTCTTGATTTCAGAAATATGTATCTTTCTTGTTTTTAATAAAAATAAGCTACTTTTGTAATTCTTGTTTTAAGAAATTTTTGATTATATACCAAAAACGTAATTTTTTTGATCATGAGAAAAGGTTTCTTTATATAAGAAAGTTTTACTTAATATGAACAAAACAAGTTGAAATCAGGAAATTATTTTTGGATTTTCTTGTTTTTAGAAACGAAATGGATTACATTAGAAAATAAACTTCTTTCCTTGTATAGTATGCATTTCAGAGTAAAGTATTTCAAAAACGGAAAAAAATTTTGGTTTAATGTGTCTTGATTTTAATGTATGCAAATAAAAGTACAAAAATGTTGGGTTTCACTAAAAGCGCTTATTTAGCGCTCTTTTTAAAAAGCGCTAAGGAAAAAATATGCGCCTTTTCGACCGGTTTTGCTAGCAAAGCGTTTAATTACTTTTTTTTTCTATTTTTTGAGTAATAAGAAGACAAATTTTGTAAATTTAAAAGTTACTCTCTTGTTGCAAGTTTCTGCTAGTAAATTAAATGAACACACCTATTACAAAATTTCATACATTAGAAAAAAATTCTCAAAAATTCACACAAAAATCTTAATTTTTTTTTAAATGTTTTATTAGACTTCCAGTTGATTCCATTAAGTTCAGCTATAATTAACTATTTATTTATTTATTCACAAAGAAGTAATATAATAAGCTTCATACTGTAACTTTTAGTAAACAATACGTTTTTTACAGTTAACGTGATAGTTAATTATAACTAAACTTGATGAAATTTGCCGTTAAAAACACTTTAATGTAATGCACTTTTTTAACCACAAAGTAATATTTGACATTTTTAAAAAAGGTTATGCTAATATGTATTTATTTGTTTTTCTAAAATATTTTTTTTGTGTGGCATTCTTAGGATTTGCTTTAAAAATACTTCAAATTAACTAATGCATGTATATACTTTTTTTCTTCCTGGTTTGAATACAAGCAGAACGTGAACGCAAAAAAAACGTTATAAATTTTGCTGCAACTAAACAAAATGTATACAGTTAACCATTTTCAACTTAAGCGGATGTGTCATTTTTTCTAACCACTAGTCATTAACTGTAGTGGCACTTCATGTTGAAGGTGTGTGAAAGTTTAGTCTAATAACCCAACCAATTAGTATTTTCATACTAATTAGCATATTTTCTTTGTGGAAATCCTTTAAAATATAATATGGAAGCCGAAAACTCATTTGAACATACTATTATAGTATATCTTGGATTTACTTAAAATAACATAAGTCCTTCAAAAACAAAAACCTTTTCACAACTTATACTACAACTGGCAGTGTAACTGTAATTGTAAAGTATAAAAACGTTTATAAAAGTTTCTTTTGAAATTTGTGCTCCTCAAAATGCTTCATTTGAAATCGTCTAAATCCTCATTAAAAATATACACAATGTACAATAATATAAGCTGTAAAAGGTTTATTCAGGTAGTTTTTGCAGAATGTGTTTGTAGCACTTCCCTGACGACCAGTTCTTGGGAAGGGTTTTTGTGCCAGATTTTAAGTTGAAATTTAGGAAAAACACACAATAAATGCTGAGACCTTTTGTGAGAAATACCTAACAAACCTATATCGCACTTGTTCAATAATACTGTATTAACTCAAAATTTTAAAATTTTCAATAGAAGCAAAACCAACCGGAAACAAAATATCACGATATTTTTACATTGGTTATATATCCATATTACGTAATGTTAAGAATATTCCAAAAAGTTAAGAATCATAAATTTTGGGTTAATACACTATTATTGAACAAGTGCGAAATGAAATATATATGTAGATATGTGCTATTTCCAAATGACAGGCAAGTGATTGTGTAGCCAAATTTATATACAAACCACTTTGGTTTTTGAGTGATTTTCGTATAAATTTTACTACACAATCACTTGCCTGTTATTTAAAAACAAACCCATTAATTCCCTTGAAATCTTTAAAATGTATTTCGGAAAAATATTTGACAAGCGAAATATTAATAAGTTGCTGCTGTTCTTCTCAAGTCTATGACTCCATCTTAGTAAAATTAAAAACGAATATTTTTTTTTTAATATTTATTCATTTAAATTCATATATTAAATATGAACTAACAATAATTAATTAAATCTTATTCTAATACGTTAATATATGTCCTACCAGTGCCGCACAAAAATTCTTCCGTTCTAATAGGCTGAGTCCTGCAGCATCTCTTCTTCTTAAGCAAGGGTGGCCGCTATTATTTATAATAATTCGCGTTATTTAAATTTGTTGCTGTATATTTCGTCATCATAGTTTTAACTAATGACACATTGAGGTCCTTGTGAATGCTTAAGTTTTTAACATACCAGCATATTCGAAGCAGTTTATTTTGGAGCCTTTGGATGTTTTTAACACTTAAGGCTGAGGCAGTTGCCCCATAACTGAATACCGTAGTAGCAGATTGGCTTAGGATAGAATTGCAAAGTAGAAGTTTGCATTCGAGATTAAGGACAGAATTTCCTCCAGTAAGCCAATTAATTTGAATTGTTTTTAGTTTCATATGCCATTTCCACTTTAAACGAAGATCTAAACGTATACATTCCGTTTCTAAAGTTACCCTCAATTTTTAATATCGGGGCCCATTTCACAAATTGTAAGTTGCGAATCGACAAGCGGAAGACATTCACCAAAAAAGCAATAATATTAAAATTTTTTGGTTTCTAATTTATTTTGCTTGTAAATTTTTAACTTGTAGATTTGAGAATGAGTCCCAGCAAAACTCTAGTAAAACGTTACAAGTTTTGGTGCTTAAGGCCGCGGGTGAGGTAACATTTTGTCCGCTGTTACTCAAGCACACATAAAAAGTATCTCAAGAACATTTTTAACAGCACAGTTTATTAAAAATAAAATTTTACGTCAACAAACTTTTTATTTGATTCAATGAAAAAATTTATTAAAATTGCGTTTTGAATAATAGCACTCAAAAAATCATATTTAATAATGAACGAATTAAATATTTCTTCATATTCAATAAAAAAATATTTGAATCAAAGTAAACACAGTGTTTTTAAATCTCATTCCCTTTACAGTTTTATTTGTATAATATCTTTAGTTCTTCTAAAGTCTTTGGAAAAAGGTTTCCTGATGATCTGGCCATAAGAACCAGCGAAATGCGCATAGCTTATCCCCCAACAATAAATTTTAGTGTAGTTGTCGGAGAATAAAAATTGGGAACTTAAAACATCATAATTAATGAATAAATAAATAAAGATTCGATACATATTTTGTTTGATTTATTCAAAATTTCCAAAAATTTATTTTTACAAATCACGTAAACATTTTGTTGAACCAAATTATTTTGGGTAACAACTTTTTTTATTGACTCAATAAACTTGGTAGTTGACTAAAAATTCAATAACTATACCTACAAACTTGTTTATCAATACCGCAAAAATTCAAAAATTTTTTAATCAAATCTGCGATTTTCGTATTCAAATGTGAAAATTATTGCCGATTATTCTCTTAAAACGGAGAACTTGATGTCTTCAAATGTTTAAAATTTTAGTAACTAATATTGCAAAATAGAAACTGAGCAGAGTGAGTAGTTTGTTTTAGTACTGATTTTACTCATTGGATCCGCCTTAACTCTTTTTCAATTCGACAACTAAGCAATTAGCCTTTAATTTTTTTTTCAACAATTCCTTATAAATTACGAAACTAGATTTTTTTAAAAATTGGAAATAAATGCTGCTAAGCAAAAATTTAATAAGAATACTTGTTAAGTATGACCATTAGGGTAAGTTAAATAAATTTTAAATCTCTTATCGAGTTCTAATAGGGTAAATATGTTGTAGGTTTGTCTGCTTTATACCCCTGTAAAATATTATTAATTTATTTTTATTGTAAAATCCCGCGTTGACCTTCAATTTTTTTAAATTTTAAATATAACAACACTAGCATTGTTTTGCAGAAAAGCATATTACTGTATTTTAACGACCTTTAAGGTTTGTGAAGATAGTGTCAGAAGTATCCATGACTCTATGAGCATCAAGAGAAGGTTTAATATAGACGAAACTTGAATTAAGACAAAAGATGCCCAGATTTGACAGTAAAAAGGATTTTGAGACAAAAAAAATGATTTTATTTTTTTATGTTGTATAAGAACCAAAGTTTTTTTTTCAGTTTAATTAAAAATGTTTTCAGTTTTAATTAATTATAATTTATAGTAAATAAAATACTATAATTTAAAAAAAAAACTAGTTTTTTTAAATACTTAATGCAAAGGAGCTCGGGCGCGTGCTCCAGATGTGACTTTTTTAATCTTTTTTTTTTTGCAATTTTTATAAGTTTAAATGTTAGACAAAAAAATTGCTATTAGAATATGATTCGAGAACTTTTATTTTTTCTCATAGATCAGTGACCCACCCTAATATACATACATGGAATTTTTTTATTTTAAATGTAAAAATTTTATAGACTGTTCACAAAATCATGAGCGGTATGAATTATGACAAAGTTAATTAAACTTTGGTTGAACAAACCAAGTTAGTAAGTACCAAAGTTGCAAAACAGGGCAGCATGTAAAAGTGAGGGTAAAATATGCAACATGTTTTTCATCACCAACAAATTTACAAAAGAACTTGAAAATTGTTTCCACCGTCGTGTTTTTTATACAAACATACACAAAATGTAGAACATGTAACATTCATGCAATATATTTCTTAGAAAACAAATCGCCATTAAATAATTTTTAGTCGAAAGTTTCGACTCGAAACCCCTAAACGAAGGAAACGACTTACTATACAGTATAGTCCAACATATACTTCACATATAAAATTTTAGTAACTAATGATGGTGTTACTTTTTTCATAGTTGGTATTTAAGAAAGTCACATAATATGTTATTATTTCATACTGCATTTAATTACAATCCCAGTGATGACATATACAATAAAATACTTGGTAAAGAAATCTAAACACTTACTCATACATACGAACATACAATAAACCTACAAATACAACGTATTACATTTTAACTTACACAAGTAGGTATTCATACTGCTAAACATATCGTTACCTTAATATAAAAAGGCCCCAACTCATCAAAAACACTTTTTACAGGAGAAGGAAAAAACTTAATAAAAGCTGAAATAATATAGCTACACAAACATTGTCAAAAAACATCTTTATTAAAATTAAACGAGGAATTCAGATTGAAATACAGATTCGAAAAATTGTGTGTATGAGTTAGGGCTTTTTTTCTTTAGAAAAATTGTGTGTATGAGTTAGGGCTTTTTGTGTTCTGCTTATAACTTCTTTATTTTTAATCTAATTTGCTTGAAATTTTAATAGAATGTGTATTAGCAACCATTCTACAAGAATCAATAAAAAAACGGATTTCCAAAAATAATGAGTTGGGGCCTTTTTATATTAAGGTAACGATATGTAGTCCTTTAGATTTACTTGCAAGTGTGCCGTGCTTTTTTTTTCTTAACCTTTGTCCGGCGGAAGAGGTACAATTGTACCTTTTTCGTTTTTAAATTGCAATAACTTTTTTTTTGTTAATACTAGATGTCTAAAATTTTCTGACATCTCTAAACTTTTATTACGGATTACATATTTGAAATTTAAAAAAAAAGATTTTGATTATGTCATACCGAAATAAGTCTTTTTTGACTTGATATCCATAAAAGGCTGAAGGGGTACAATTGTACCTTCATATAAGTCTTAAGAAAAAAACAAGAAAATAAAGCAGAGTTATTTTTATTAGTTTTATTTGAAAAGAACAAACGAATACACACTATATTACCAAATATTTAGGAAATAACAATATATTTTTATGGTGTTTCCTTGCATGAAAAACATGTGGTACTTTGAATAGAGTGTTCATCGCACACAGGTTTCAAGCAGATTGCACACGCCTTTCTAGTCTTACGTTGTTTGCGTGTCTCACATTGACAAACATAACATCTTCCAACCACCGTTGATGCTCCCCGTCTACCAAAGGGTACTTTGGAACCAATTCCTGGACTTTGTGCTGCCACTATAGGTCGTCCAAGTACCATTTCTATAGCACTTCGATTAAAATATTTACCTGTTATAAGTTTGTTGCCACTACGGTCTTTGACTGAGTGCATACATAGGTGTTTTGAAAGAACTTTCAAGAACTTTCGTCGTTGATCTTTTGATATACTGTTTGGGTGGTAAAAATTTTAAAAAATTTCTTTAAATAACAATATTCTAAAATAAGTATTTGATGATAATGCAAAAAATGTATACATGTGTACGTAAAATAAGTTTTTTTTAGCCACGGGCCTGTTCTATCATTTGTTTATTAAATAAGAACAGAATAATTTAATTTTATTAATAGGAAAAGCCATACATATCGTGTTAAGTATATAAGGGTACAATTGTACCCATACCGCCTTTTAACGTTGTAAAATTCTTCCGCTGGACAAAGGTTAAACTGCAATATCTACGTGTTTTTATAACGATGTATATGGTACTTGTAACACTACCAACAAGATTCTTCTTGGCTAATAAGCCACGATGATAGTGGCTATTAGTGCAAAGTGCTAAAATATTTTGTGAGTAAAAGTGAAAATTTTTGTACCCATATGTTTTGAATACTGCAAAAATATAAAGAGTTGTTGATATTAGTCTTTAAGTGATATTTTTGTTTTAACAACTATTAAAAAAAATTAATTGAATGAGGATTTCTAAATGCAAAAGATACAAAAAATACAGTTGTTTTCGGTTAATTGAGCCCCGCTTAATTAAGTTTCCCGTTTTATTGCACTAAAAAACATGGAACGAAATAATTCAGTATAACTGTCTTTGTAAAAATACCCGTTTAGTTGAGTTCCGTTTAATTGCGTCACCCGCTTAATTATTTCGCAAAATAAGACCGCATTGCGAAAAACAAGAGCAAATGTTTCGGTTAATTGTTTCCGTCCATTTAATGTGCTTTTGCTCCACAAACGTTAAAACAAATTATTTTGCGGCAAGAAAGTCATGTTTCATGTTTCTGTTATATAAATAAATGTTATATAAAATAAATAAAGAAATTTTATTTTCTATCTACACATCGATGTTTCGCATTATTGCACATCTTGTTCAATTAAGCGATTTTCGTTTTTTTTTCGTCGGCGAGTACTGCTTAATTGAGTAACCGAGTACTGCTTAATTGAGTTCCCGTTTAATTGCGTCAAAAGTCTTGCATTTTTTAGAAACTCAATTAAGCGGAAATAACTCTATATAGCAACAAATTTTGCGTTCTCTTCCTCCTAAAAAGCCTTATTCTGAGTGAAAATTTGTTAGTTGTTGTTAAAGATCAAATAATAACTGCATATGGCCTCTTTTTAACACCAAACACTTATCGCATAAATAAATCAAATTTTATGCAAACAATTTTGTTTCAGATGGACATGTGTATGCTGCAAGTTATGTATTTTCAATGCCAAACTTTTATCGTATAAGAAACTTGATATACCGAATTTTATTTCTTAAGTGTGGTTGGTATATTGATAGGTTAAGTAATAAAACAATTTCTTCCATTCTTAATATTGAACAGGGATGAGTAATAGTGGTAGATCTGAGTGTATATAGATAGCTGCTTTTGCTTATCAATATTGCCTTGGATTTTTTTTCGTTTAAACAAAGACCATTTATCGAGGCCCATTTTTAAACTTTATCAAGATCATGGTTTCACTTTTCGATGCATTCATTGATACTGGATGGCGAACAGCTAATGAAAAGTTGTAAATCATGCATATGAATTCCACAATAACGGACTCTTAACGGCAGGTCGTTGAAATAATAAGAATATAGAAGAGGACCCAGAATTAAGCCTTGCGGTACACATCTTATTGTCAAACAAATGTCAGAGTTTTCAGATCCAGAGCACACAAATTGAGTTCTGTTATGAAGATATGACGACATAAATTAAACAGCAGTGTTTGAGAAACAGCACATGTGTTTTAATTTCTCAAACACTGCTGTTAAATTATTTTTTTCGTTTGTATTTCTTTACATATTTCTATGTTTCTATTCAAATACATAAATATATTTTAACTTATTTTTTTAATAACTAAACCAACTTGCTGAAATGAGAAAAATATAATTTATTGGTCGCATTTCCCCGGTCCCCCATTAACGAAGCAAATCGATGCTCTAGTAAGTCCAAAAAAATAATTATATATTTAAATTTACATATAAGCTAAAAAGTGGGTTATTAAAATTCAAGCTAAAGTCAAATCCGCCTTCTAGTCCACAACCAGCGTACATTTAAAGCAGTGGAGTTTAAGCGAATTATAATGTACATCCTTCGGGGAAATCAGGTCTTGTCAGCAGAGTTCAAACAGTTCTCTTGGGATCGCAGCTGACCTATCGATCCTATCTGTAGCATCTGGAACTCCGGATCCAACCTGGCTTTCATCTTAGAGCCCTTCGAGGATCACGTGGTGGTTGTAGTTTGGATCCAAATTCGCTAAAATGGGGATCGTCTACCTTAAGGGGAAGTTGGACTGCTGGTGGATCTACGCAGGCGCAGTTGGTGTTGGATGCCTGCTTTAAGACCGAATAGTTTGCCAAATTGTAACCTGGTAGGCCACAATTGCAGGTATTCAAGTAAATCTTTCGCATCATTAAGAAGGAATTATTAAGTTCAAAGAGCGTTGCTTTAGCTCATTTATTGTCATTGCTTTCGTGGTAAAAGCGTATCTTGTGTAGGTATGGTTTTTTTGGATACTAGCTGAAATAATGTGGCACTAGTTCACTGATGCCATCAGTAGGAAAAAACCCGCACATGTGGGCCTTTTTATAAAATAGTAGCTTGGGGAAAAAGGAACCATCTTTTGAAATATTATTTTCTAATAGCACACATTTTTCGACACTTTTTTTAAAAAAGAAAGGCTTAAAAAATTACACTATTGTCCTTTTTCGGGAATAGAAACCATTATGTTTGTATCTTTATCTATATTATCCTTGTCAAAACAAAAAATTGGGTAAGTTTGAAAGTCAGTATTATTAATTCCCTAGAGGGAAGCGAACTGACACCAAAGTAGACCCGTGATAGGTCTTTGGTGGTAGAGACCGGTTCTAGTTTAAACACTTTCTATGAATAATACCTATCACTTTTACATGGGGTTGTCATTGGAGGGCGTCAATTGACAACATTTGACCAGTCACACATCTATTCTCAATGGACGTGTTTAGTGTCAGTTACTACAATGTAGTTTTATTTCAATAAAATGTAGTATTTTTTTAATAAAACAAGGCCCAGAATTAAATTAAAGAACTAAATTTTAGAAAGTCCCTAAAAATGTGTCACACCACCGGTGAAGACTGTACTGTAATTCATTACTTTTTCTACCTTTTTGTTATTCATAAACCAGTTACATGATTGATTCTCCTTTCACTGGTCATGAATTATTTCTATTTGTACCTGTTCTATTTTCACAACTCCCAGGACCAGTCTGTTGGACCAATTGACACAAGTTTCCCGCAGGGTTCTTTAAAAAATTTCTAAAAACAAAAAATCCTTTCTTCAAAAGATTTCTTTTTTAAATTAATAATAAATTTTTATTTTTATATTTGTTAGAACTAACTTGTTTTGCGGGAAGAAAAAAATCGGATTTTGTACAAAAGCCTTCTGGCAACACTGTATTGTGAAATCCTTTACTAAAAATTAGTTATACCAAATTAGAAAACTAAAAAAATTGCCAAAAATTCTACTATCAATTTCAAAAATGCCTTAACAAAAATAGCGCGACAATATCAAATAAAATATCGGATTCTGTTATGTACCGAAAAGCCAAAGAAGGTGCATTAAATGGCAATTAGATACTTCTCAATACATATATGTAATCAAAATTTTTAATTAAAGTAATTTTTTATAAAGATCACAAAAGATGTTTACTTTAACAAAAAATCACGAAACTGTTGTGTCAAAAATTTATCTTAAAATCTAAATTCATTAATTTAGTTTTTCTGCTATTGTTGTCATGTTTAGTTTTTTTTATGTGACTATAATTATTATTTTATTGTAGAGCATTAGAAATGTATATATATTAATGTCTATTTTACAACCCAAATAAAAACTCGTTAAAATCTTAATTAATGGAACACAAACAAAACGAAGAATTAAAGTAACTTGAGTACGTTTATGTGAAATTAAGCAGACGTTGTACATAAATCATTATAAAAGTATAAAAATGATGTTTTAGTTTTTTAATTTTCTGTTGTCTTGAGAGAAAAAAATACATATAAAAAACCTTCAGTTGCATTAAAACCTTTAAGAAAAGAATTAGTGCAGTTAAACTGAAATAATTGTGTCGTTTATTTATTTAAATGCTCGATGTATAAAGGGGTAAGGGGGTGTAAAAGGTAACTTGGCTATAGCAACCCTTAAGATGTCTACAGCTTTTGAGCAGCATAAGGAAAAGTGCTCCCATAGCCCTTTATGAATCGCCTTAAGTCGGCTGGTAGATCTGCTTGCTGGTCCCATTATCGTGGTACACCCGGGTTCAATCTGACAGAGACTGAAGCAAATTGAAGCGGCGAATTCCGCCCAGGGAGACTGACAGCCCCAGTATCTGGGAAAATGCGCGATAGCCCAATCAGCTGCCAGCATGAACAACCTAAAAAGATTCAAGAAAAGGCTGACTTCCAAAACGTTAATTGCTTTATGTTAAAACAAAGTATAATGTTTCGTTACGCCACAGTACAATATATACAATCCAAACCCTTCCTAAACATCGCTGCTAAGAATAAGTACTGCAAAAAAGCAATCAGAGCATCGGTTTTGAAGTTGTTGCTTTGTTACATTTAACATTTAATTTCCAGCAATACAGATTAACAGCCATATTCATAAAAAGTTCTTATTTTAAGCTTATAATATGTAATAACTATTAAACGCTTTTTGTCTTATAAACCTCTTATAAAAATTTGTATTCATAAATGTACAATAACAGCTTTTTTACTATTAACTGTTTGCAGCGATTTTCTGTCTAAGTATGGCAACTTTCTTTATATTTGGCTGCCATTTTATTGTAAGTGATGCACGAAACTTCTATTCGGTTTACATGATATTCTATATTTAAATTTTTTTTATAATTTTTTTTAATTGTAGACCTTCAAAATTATTCTTATCAAATAAAACTACATATTATTTTAGTTTCTGAACAAAATGTTTCCGAAAGGTATCATAAAAACTTTTGTTTGAACCTTTTTTAAATATACGAAAAGAAAGTAATCGAATAAAAAGTTTGTTTACTTTTATTAACATCACTATTATTATGATTTGTTTATTTTATTTTTTTTTTATATTTTTCAACAATAATTTGTTGTTTTAAACAAAAAAAAAAACAACTAGTTTCAATAATTTAATAAATAATTAAAGAGAATATCTGCATTTGCCCTTGAACATATTCATTTAAATCATATAAATTAATAATTATCAATATAACTTTAAATTGGCTGTCTTAAAAAAATAAGTAAAATGTATTTAACATGTCCGTTGTAATAAATAAAACATTTTTGTCATTATTTTTTAACATATTTCACAAAAATAAAATCATAAAATGCAAACACTTTTTAAAATGTCATTTTATTTCTGGTTTAAAGAAGGGCAAATCCAACAATAAATTTTCTTACTTTATGAATGGTTTATAGACTATTTTTCGTTTATGAATACAACTTTAGCAATTTTTGCTTAAAAACGGTCAATAAATCATCAATAAGTTTTTATGAATACGGCTGTAATATTTTGTTTTGCATCACTTACTTTCAAAACGTTTAAATAAACAAAGCACAAAGTTGCATTGTTCTGGAACTTTGTGCATGTACTTGGTTAGAATACAGTAGTAAAACTGTATACAAACTTTGTATAAGTACGTTTTGGAAGTCAGCCAAACTCATATGAAAGAAACGGATTGGAAATTTCGGCAACCACCTCACGCAAGCGAAAATTGATACTCTATGAAACCTGGAATGTAAGAACACTAGCCGAGCCATCAAGGCTAGCACAACTAATTAAATAAATGAAAACGTATAACCTGCAGATACTTGGGCTAAGCGAAGCTAGGTGGAAAGGCAATGGTGAGTTTATTTCCAACAACCACAAACTCTTATAAAGCGGTGAAGTGATTATCATCACAAGGGCGTAGGGCTACTCTTATCGACCGAGGCCATCATAGCGTTAATAAATAGAACCCGTTATCCGAAAGGATAATAACCGCTAGGTTTCAAAGCAAGCTACGACATCACCTCCAAACAATGTTATGCGCCCACAGAAGTCGCGACCACTAAAGATAAAGAAACTTTCTACCAACAACTGGACACTGCTCTCAATAGAACGCTTCGGAGAGACATAAAATTCGTTATAGGCGACTTCAACACAAAGTCACGTATGACTCATCTACATGTAATATAATCGGAAACCATGGGCTCAAGAGTGCTACCAATGACAACGGCAACCGGCTTATTGATCTTTGCATGGACTCTTCATTGCGGGTACAAAATTTTCCGATACTTATGTGTCTCCAGGCGCACGTTTTGAAAGCAAGCAAATGGATTTGACTTTTAGCAGATGCACGACAAAAGCGAGGTGCGGACATCGTAGCGATCACGTACTTGTGGTGGAAAAGCTCACGCTGACTCTGAGTAGCCGCATAGAAAAACTACGCACAACGCACACTGCAAAAACCTTTATATCGCAATTTGATTCGACAATGTTTACACAAACCCGCGATCACAATATCACCTCAGAATTGGATAGCGTAAGAAAGGCACTAATTCCAGCAGCCACTTCATCACTCGATGTACTGTCCCGTGAAAGAAAAGAGTGGCTTAAGATGCACGAAAACGTATGCTGCAGATCATCAACTGCTGTAATAGCACCAATATTGTATGCCTCACAGGGCCTTTACAGCAATATAGCAACCTGAATCGCTCAGCAAAAACTGACCGAAGAATTTTTTTAGCAAAGCATCTCGTAGAAGCAGAAACGGCGGCACGACGAAACGACCTACGGAAAACGTACAAAGCTATTGCATCTGTAACTTCAACAAACAGAAACACAAACCCGCCACTATTCGATTCACAAAGAAATCTCCTTACCAGCACAGTCCAACAACTTCGTAGATGGAAGAAGCGTTTCACTACACAACATAACAGCACAGCTGAAGTTGTAGATAACACCTTTCTACTGCCGTCGCGTCGCATGGAAATACCAGCCGAACACCCCACCACCAGGGATGTAATAACTGCAATCGCAAAACTAAGGACAAATAAGTCGGCGGGAACAGATAACATCCCACCAGAGTTTTTAAAATCAATCCTTCGTAGATTGCAAATGTAATTACACCATTAATCTGCAATATATAGGTTAAAAAACAAATCCCAAACAGTTGGAACGAAGGCCTCATAATAGCTATACCGAAGAAAGGATACCTTCCAGAATGCATAAACTGGAGGGGCATAACTCTTCTAAACACCAAAATCATTGCAACACCCAATAAAAAATGGAGCTTCCAACGAAGCAGGTTTGTAAGAGAGAAAAATTCGCTTACCATTACGCTTACGGAAGACATGAATTTAATATGGCGAGTTCCCACTTTGAAGCAATACACTTTTGACACATAAAGCGCATTATTCAGCGCATATAAAAATTGTTGGATTTAACGATTAACTTTACACACTGAATGTTTTGATACCGTTATTTTTTAGTTTCTCCCTTACAAACCTGCTTCGTACCAATGGAATGCCGTAGCACTTGAAATGTTATATTTTTTATAAAAGTTGTTGAGAGTTCTTTCACTTACTTTACTGCATTTCTGTATGTCTTATTGAGTAGCGCATAATTGTACGCTTATTTTTTTAAATGATAAAAATTTTTATTGGGCAATTATAATGCTAAGGCTGTCACCTCTTTGCGATACGTTAAGGCAAGAACAAGCAGACTTCCGCGAAGTTAGATAATGCTTTGTTCACGTGCTGACATTGCAAATTATAATCGAGCAAGCAAATGAGCACAACTCGCCCACATATATGCGATACGTGGGCTTTGAGAGGACGTTCATCACAATCTTGAGGACGAGCATTTTTTTTTATTATTATTTTTTTAATTTAATTTCCTAAGCTTATCCCGCGAAGCTCTTCGCTTGTCTGCAGGAAAGAGACCAGTGTCTCTGGCGGGAATCGAACCAGCAACCCGGGCGCTGATAGACTAGCTCACTACCAGCTAGCCTACCGGGGCACACAATAAAAATAATGTTGAGATCTATTTAATGGAGTTAATTTTATCATTAACTTATCTTCTAACAATGACGTGACACAAAAAGGAGATATACAAGACAAAAAGAAGAAAGAATAACAAACGGAAGTAGGTAGTTTCTGTTTTTCTGTTAGTTTACCATACTACTTACTATATTGTTAATATCACTGTATTCAAAATTGACACCTTTTTTAGACAAGCCGGGCACATGGCGTTTTAGCATAATTCGGGTACGCTAAATTCAATGGTGCCCACCGTTTTTTTAGGTTAGCTCTTGTTTTCGAGATATACCGTTATTTCGAAAATGGAGGATGTTGCACAACATATATTCGCGTAACTCAAAAACGGCTTAGTTTATTGAAATTACTTAAAAACCCGAAATTCCTTTAAGAAAAGTAAAATATTTTTTTAATATGAGCAGTCGTTTTAGAAACATATTTTTTTTTTTTTTTTTGAAAAAAAAAATTATTTTTTTATAAAAAATTTCGAAATTTTTGTTATGAAAAATTCATAAAAAATTGGAAAACGCAGCTAGGCTTCTAACATATAAAAAACGAAACTGCACACAAAACAAGCCATAAATGATTAAAATCTGTTACCAAAAAATCGAAAAATTTTAATTCATTTAAGAATTTCATAAAACGCAATATTTGTTTGGGACTCCCCCTAAAAAGTGGTGATAAGGGGCAAGTATGTATCGAAAAAATGTTAACATTTTATCTTACTGGGGGCGACTCCTAGGCATTTATGGGACTTTTTTTCAATATATTTCTAGTCTGCATTGAGCATTTTGTATGGGAGCTCCCTTAAAGAATCGAGATAAAGGGTAGGTATGTTAGAAATAATTGATTGAGATGAAAAATAAAGTGGGGTTGGTCATACATTTGACCCATCTAGGACCATCCTAGGCGCTGCATTAACCAAATTTTAGAATTTCAACCATTCATATATGGCGGTTTAATAGAATTCTTTAATTTGGCCCCAGAAAACGTCGAACATCATCCCTGGCATCTCTAAAATCGCTTTTACCTTTGAAGGAGATTTTCCTACTTTATTGAATTGGATTGTATGGCCTAAAAATTCGATTTGATTGAGAAAAAATTTACATTTTGATGTTTTTAGATGCAGATCACATTTTTGAACTTGAATCAAACATGTTTTTAAATTCGCCTTGCACTCAGCTTTAGATTTACCATGCACCACGATATCTTCAAAATAGGCTCGGTATTAGGAACATCCTTTAATATTTGGTCAATTATGCGGTTGAATTCAGCTAGGGCTGTTTTGATACCAAACGAGAGTCGATTCATGCGGTATGTCCCTTTGTGTGTAGATATAGTTTAATTTTTGGTTGAATTCAAGTCGACCGGAACGTGCAAATATTCCTTGTATAAAGACGGCAAAAATATTTAGAGTCAGGTCATCTACGAGCCTTTGGTTAACACCAACCTTGTAGTCAACACACAGACGGAACCCTCCATCCGCTTTCGGTATGACTACCAATGGCGAATCCCAGTCACTGTTATCCGTTTTTGTAATTATACAATTGCAATTGTAATGACTGCACCTTCTGTTTCATCCAATTCGGTTAATTCAATTCCCAGGCGACGGATCCACGTACGACCAATTAGCGCCGTACACCCATCTGGAACCACGTATAGATCATCGCTTATTGATTTATTGCTAAATTTAACATCAACTCAAACTTTCCCATACGGGACAAAGGTATTCTGTGTATGAGAACGAAAAACGATTTTTGTTGGACTTAATTTGTTTGTCAATTTTAACTCATTGAATTAAGCCTTTGGCAAAAATGAATACCCTAAGGCCGAGGCCACGCAATGAGCGGCTAAGCGTCAAGCGTCTGAGCGATGAGCGTCAAAGCGTCAAGTTTGACCGGCAAGTGGCTTATTACTGAGCGTCATTTCTGAGCGGTTAGTTGTTAAAATGCTATTGTAAAGAGTGGATTGTTTAATGTTATTACGCGAAAATCGTATTCATATGAATTTAATGCGTTTATTAAGAAAAAAAAAAACAATTTGCGGCCTGTTCGTCGATTTCGAGCGAAGACTTCGTTCGCTTAACTTACATTTAAAACAAAAACAAATTATAAAATATATATATATATATTAATCGAAATCGACGAACAGGCCTTGGTGTTCATCATTAACCATATATATACAAATCTACCCAAATGTGAAATCCATTGATTTGCTGTTGCAAGCAGTTAACACTAGATTAACAAAACCAAAAAATTAATTTTCGGTTATATTTTTATTTTTAAAATTTGGTAATCTGTCTTGCCATAATAGCGGTCGGCTTTGTACAGATGAAATTGTAACCTTCACATTCACTTTTGCCATGTTTATTTTTTGACGCTCAGAAAACAACTAAAAATTAGAACAAGTTTTATTCCTGAGCGACGCCGCTTAGCCGCTCAAAAATTTCGCTCGCATGCCGCTCATTTCGTGGCCACTTCAATAGTATTTCATATGTTTTAATTTTTTGACGCTCATCGCTCAGACGCTTGACGCTTAGCCGCTCATTGCGTGGCCTCGGCCTAATCCAGAGTCTACTTCGAATTTAATTACTCTACCTTCAACAGAAATGTTCGTGTAATAATGTTCTGAATTCGAAGCATAATCGTTATGGCACATGTTGACTATCCTGTAACTTCCATATTGTGAATCGTCTTGTTGAATTGGATGCGTTGAGTTTCACCGAGTTTTGGGTTTACCCCTAGGAACGGCGTCAGGCCCTTCTGGCAAAAGAGAGGCGATGCACACTTTTGCTACATGACCTTTTTTGTTGCACAAGTTGCATTTTAATTTTTATTTTTCAGTTTGACACTCATTGGCAAAATGATTGTTCTTACCGCAACGTAGGCATAACCCCGCAATGCCCAACTGTTCATAATTAATTTTCGATTTTTTTTTGTTGGCCCTTTACAAAACGTTTTGCAGTTTTTTTTATCAACAAAAACTTTGTTAATATCAGCTGTGCTGCATTTTAAAGAAGTTGTTGCCAATTCCTAAGCATCTGCTTCAGCAGCTTCCAACGCCATAGCCTTTGCTACAATTTCATCGAACTTAGAAGAGTCGCCTTGCAAAAGCTGTTCTCGAATGTTGTTGTCGTGGGGGCCCCTTATAAATAGCGCTCTAAGAAATACCTCGGCTATTGAAGCTTTACACGGACACGTTAATATAAACTCGCACTCATTTATATCCATAGGTAATGCAGCCATATACTCTGCTACAGATTGGTCTACATCTTGATATTTCTGTAAAAATTTATGTTGCGCTACCAAAACGTTTTTCGTTGGGGCTAAATGTGCTTCGGTCACTACTTCGTGATAAAAGACCATAAAAAAGACCCGTGCTTCCCAGTTTTGCCCAAAATAATGAACTTTTTTTAATGGGCTCCCAAAGATTTGGGGCCTCGGTGTAATCTTTGCAAAAAAGTGACCATTTTCTCAGGCTCCTATCTTGCAAACCGTTAGGAATTTTGATTTACTCTCTGAAGCAAAGGTCATAAATTATCATAAAGAACAAAAATTTTACATTTTTGTAGTTGATTGTTTCCTTGAATTTTGAACGGTTTGCAACCTATGGACCTGAACAGGCAAAAAAAGGCAAACAAATCGAATTTTTTAAAGTTTTTTTTTTTTAACAATACCTTTTGATTACTATGGAAAGAATGAATTATAAATTAAAATGTATAGATATACAATCCTGAATTTTTTTAAATTTCGAATTTCAAAATTCTGAATCTTGAAGTTCCTACCTTTATAATCCCGAATTTTGAAATCCTTAATTGAATTAAGATACTTAAGATTGCAACGCCGGTGTTTGTTATACTAGAGCGTAGAAAATCTTTGTTATACTAAAGACGAAAAATTCATTGTATACAAAACACCGGCTTCGTAAACTAAACATTCACCGCATAGCAGGCCTTCGGCCGGGCGAAAAAATTTTCTACTCCGTAATATAACAAGCACCACCTTCGCTAACTAAAGTGGACATTGCGACAAATTTGAAAGTGAAGTAACACCAAAAAGTGACACAATGTCCGCGATACCTATGATACTATTAAAAGTGTCATAACGTAAATGTTCATTATGATAATTTTGATGTATCACAATGTCCTTGCACGTTATGACCTAGAAGTTATGACATGCCACCGATTTAAATGGGGTCTCAGATGAACTTCAACTGGTGCCAGTGATGTTATATAATTTTTTGGAAAGTCCCTACTCGAAAAAATACATGGTGAAAAGTTGTTCGTTACATTCACCAATTTTTTATATGGTTGAATAAAGCTCTTTCTGTGTCAAAAATGAATTGCTTCAAATTGGGAACTCGCCGTATAAAATTCATGTCTTGCGTAAGCGATATGGTAAGCGAAACTTTTACTTTTCTCGCTTGCAAGCCAAAAAACTGATTTCGCATTTTTCGTTGGTTACCTTAATTGGCATTTCAGCTAACGATATACCCTTTCCACCTGTGGTGGAATAACTATAAAAAAACCCCAAAGCGTATTTTTTATGAAGCACATCTATGGTGGTGTGTGGTATAAAAATCAACTTTTCTACTTCAAATCTCAATGGTAACTTTTATGAAGAAATTAAATATTTACTCAGATTTTTCTCTCTATTAAACTATCACCTGCTCTTTAGAGTTTATAATTTATATTTCATTTTTATAACTTTTAATTTTTACGATCTCAAACCCATTAAATGAGTCGCTTAAAATACTGGCCATATTTTGGGAGTATATTTTGTTTTTAAATTTGTCATTTCATAATATTTTTTGTTATCTTAACTCTTATCTTAAGCATCATATTCCCAAATCCAATTAAATCCCATAAAGGTAATTATGAAAACTTTATTGACAAATTTTACTTTGATTACAACAGTCATAAACCATATTTTTTTATATCTTTCTGCCCTCTCTAATATTTATTTTTTATTAAAACTAACATTTTATATAGAGGCTTTTTATAAAATCACTTCAGGTTAACTAATAGGTTGCTTCTATTTTTTATTTATTTAAAGCACACACGCACAAAATCTCATTAATTTTTTTTCGATGGGTTTAAGTATCAAATGGAAAAACCCCCTGAAGAGTATTTTAATTTTCATTGTTAAATTCTACAAGAAATTTATTTGAAAAAATTAAAAAAAAATGCTATTGTTAATTAAAAAATCATAACTCAACCTCTACAAATAAGTTTAACGAAAATTCTTTAAAGTTTCTTTTTGTATGGTCGACGACACACTTTTTGAATTATAAAATTTAATCTTAACAAATTTAAAAAAAAGTAATACATCGCTATTACGGTAGTTTGAATTATAGTGTCCGCGTGATATTCGTATCACGCGTCTATCACTTATGAATGTAATTTCTTTGAAATATTTGTATATTCTATTAACAGGGCAAGTACATATAAAAAATATGCACGCGAAAAAACAGAAACTTATAATTTTTAATTGGTTTTTCTTGAACAAATGTTTATTATTAAAATATAAGAGGGTCCATTCAATACACATGATGTTAATTGTAAATAAAATAAAAAATTTTCAGAGAAATATCTTAATATTTTGTCTTATTATAGAAGGATCTGTGACAATTATGTGTGAATCAAAATAACAGGCAAATGCTCGCCAATGTCTTTAATTTCTTGAATTATCTCATCCATTAACTCTTGAACTGTTATTGGCGTATTGACGTACACTTTTTCTTTTAAATGTTCCTACAGAAAAAAGTCCAAACAGGGTCAAATTGTTAGGACCACACATCGTCCAGGTCCATATCTTCAATTTCTCACGAGTGATGCTCGTTAGATGTTCAAATATTGGGCACGACGGCGAGTCGAGGTTGACGGCTCTTCTGCCACACTATCGCGAACCTTAGCAATGTATTCCGCAGAACGAACTGAGCGATCGTGCACAGATGTTTTCACATTTCCTAAAGACCCGGTTTGCTGAAATTTGCGCACAATTCTCTCCATTGTGGACACAATTGTTCGATTATGCTGACCAAAAAAATCACGAAGCTTACGAAATGCATTTTAATTTAAACGCCCATTTTCGTAAAAGACTTCCACAATCTTAACGCTCTGCTAAATTATGTACCTCTCCATGGTTGAAGTTGTCAATCACTGTCATTGAAAACAAAAAAAAAATTTAACTTTGTTATTTTTTAAGCGGTTCGAACAGTTATAAAGAAATTTTAACTGGAGAAGTGCTAAAAATAATTAAGAAAGAGCATTAAATACAGATAAAAATGTTTTTTTTAAAGGCACAAAACATTCAACTGGTGAACCGAATTCAAAATTTCAACTTTACTCTTTACAGGGTTAGGATTATTAAAATGTTTTTCGAGAGTTATGTATTTTTTACACTACATAATTCCTGCCTCAGAGGTGGTGGGTATAAAAATATTTTTTTTTTTTTTTGTTAAAATAGATTTTTATGGTTACCTAAATAAATTGATTTTGTTTTTTATCATATTTTTAATTAAATTAATCATTAAATAAGAAAAAAAACACTATTTTCAATTTTTACAAATTTTAGTAATCAATGTAATAAAATAATTTTTATATCTTTCTATATATATAAAAGAGTTGCGTGAGTGACTGACTGACTGATATTCATCATCGCCCAGCCCAAACCGCTGACCCTAGAAACTTAAAATTTGGCCTAGCGATTGGTCACTCCCCAAATCGATCCACTAAGACGGGATTTTTCGAAATTCGAATGTTAAGGGGGTAAAAAAAAGGTAAAAACGGGAAAATTCGGTAGTCTTATATCTCCAAAACTAAAAGAGATGTAAACTAAATGAAATACTTATCGTTGTTCTTTAGAAAAATAAGCGGACATGTGTCTGGTACTTTTTTGAAATTCGGCCCTATTAGGGAGTAAACGAGTAAAATCTGAATTTTAAACATTCTTAAACATAAACATAGAAACAAAGTTAATACCACATCCGAAACATATCAAAAAAATACGCATACGAATTTGGTAGTTTTTCGAAATTCGAACATTTAAGGGGTGAAAATCGTAACTATTTTTGGTACTTTAAAAAAAAAATGTTATCTAATTACAAAACTTTTGCTTGTAAACCCCTTTTTAAATAAATATCTATAAAAGCATTTATCTTTTAATTTTCAAGAACCCCGAATCCCGAGAAATCCCGATATACCTAAAAATATAATGATTTTACAAGATTTTGTGTTTTAGAATCCGGAGATTTGTAAAACCACTCCCGATTGGCTTCCCTAATATTTATAATTTATCATAATGTGAGGTCCCATTTACTTAAAAAAAAAAACTAATTTTTAACATGTTAACAAAACCTTTTAATTTCTAATTTATTGATTTATATTCTTCATAAAAAAGTTATTAGGGTGAATTTTTTTTAAATACTCTTAAAAATTCTTTATAACAGTCTCATAAATTTCGTGAAAAAATACACATAAAATCTACTAATTTTACATTAATTTAATCGTAATACGAAATTTAAGTATGTAAATAAATTGGTGGAGGCGTTAATTTTGAATTTATTATCTCAAGTCAATTGAATGTATTAACATAAAATAAAAACTAAATGGCTCAATTCTATTTAAATTGTTATTTGATGCCATTGGGCACGCTTTCAACTTTCAACTGTGTAACGCTGAACGCTGCACTGAAGTGAGTAAAAATATTTAGAAAAATAATATTTATTTTGTCCACAGACTGATTGAAGTTAAAATCAACAATATTTTATAGAGATTGACACTCAAGACAAATTGTAAGAAAATAAATGGAAATTAACTAACAAAAAAATAATACTAAAATAAAAACAAAAAGGTAGAGGAAGAATGACAAAAAAAAAAAAAAATAACGAAATAAATTAACATCATCATACATCAATAAAGGTGACATATTTGTGTATGGAAGTGTATATATACGAGCGCCGACTGAAAAGTCTTACCCTAAACGTAAACGCGCTAAGTAGCCAAAAATAAAAATCGTCTTTTTCATTGAGTCTTTTGTATTGATTGCTTCAACACAAATGGCCGCAAACAATTTTAGAATCTTTTAAGCAAAATTAGCAAAATCTGTAAAGCAGTTTACTTTCCCATCTGAGGTATGACTCAGTCTGTCCTGGGTCAATTCGAAGGTCTGCTTACTTTGAAATGAAATACGGTATTTTTTCGTGTATGGTCGCTTACATTTATTTTACGAAATCTTAATCTACGCTCCTTAGAACTACGACTGTCTTCGCCTGATTCGGCGTGGCTGTAGATGGGAATGGGTGCTGAGGCAGCGTGATTTCGTGCACGTACGGTTGATGACGTTAGGAAACGGCTTGATGTTGCAGGCATTAGGCACGTACGGTGGCGATCCGTGGGGCAGCGTTAAGTTACTAAGGATTCGATCTGGCAGAGAAGATGATAATAAACGGGTTTCGGTTATAGGTTGTGAGTATCTACATCTACGATCGAAACTATGCCGAGTACGGAGCATTCGGTGCGCCCCGTAGTTGGCTGTACACACGACTAACTTCTTCGACTAGTTGGGCCAAGCGCTTCAAACACTGGAGGATCTCGCAAGTCGGTGGTTGACGGTTGTCTGGCCAAGGTGTGACTAACTAAGGTGTTAACATATTGAACCCCACTAGAATGCGGAGGCCGTGGCGTTACACTAACTACTGTCTTAAATACTAGAAATTACTTAAAAATACTTCGGACACCAAGAGATTTAGGAGGTCTTGGCGTTCGGCTAACTACGGTCTTAAATACTGGAAACGACTTTAAACTACTTCGGACACCAAGAGATTTCGAGAGCCTAGGCGTTCGGCTAAATACGGTTCTGGTTAATCAGGTTCGGTTAAATACAGTTTGTATTTAGTCGGCTACCGAATGGAATTCGGAGGCACCGGCAGTCGGCTAAATACGACTAACTACGGGTTGAGTGCTGGTTTGTATTCAGTCGGCTACCGAATGAAATTCAGAGGCACCGGCAGTCGGCAGAATACGACTAATGACTGGTTAAATACGGGCTTGCATTTAGTCGGCTACCGAATGGAATTCGGAGGCACTGGCAGTCGGCTAAATACCGCTAACTACGGTTACTACTAACTACCGAGAGTAAATACTAGGGTTAACGGCAATACCTGGTCTACTTATTCAAAAATAAACTATATGAGAATCATACTTTATAATGTTAGGATTAAACGTATATGTAGGATAAGTTTGTTACCTTACAAAACAGAAAGCCTTATCTAAAAAAGATTATATGATTGGTAAACGCTAAAAGTTTAATTAACAGTTTGTTCAATATGGAACACTGCCAATTGCCAAAAAAAAAAACTGGCAGGTTTTACAATAAAAATAGAAGAAAAATAAATTACACAAAGTTTAAGGTAATTAATCAATTAATCAGTTTAAATAGTTTTGGCTTCTCCAGTAAAACGTTAGATGTGCCCTTTTGCGTTTAAGTTAAAGATATTCTATTTAATTCAAAACTTAAGTTAATTTTCGAACACCCTTTATTTACACACTTAATTGGAATTTTTGTTTTTCTTAATCGATTTTTTTTATGATAAAGGAGAAGGCAAATGCCAAAGAGATCTTTTGGATTAACTTATTAATTACACTGGGATACAAAAGAGTAGAAAACAAGTCATAGTGCTATATTCTATATGCTATATAAATTATTGACCGACAATCAAAGAGCTATTTGCTTTTATTTCTATTCAAAAAAAACTTAATTTGAGCTAATTTGAGTAAAATATCATGATTCCTAAGAGTTTTAGTCAAACTAAAATTATTAAGGGGAGGGGAATTTATATTGGATCCATGGCTTATTATTTACCAATCATCACAAAAAACCCTAAATTTTAAATTTGTTATAGCGTTCTAAAATGGTTTTGAGAAGGCTTTTTGGACATAAGGTAAATTATGGACCGATAACTACAAAATTGCATGGTATTATTTCCAGTGTTCCGAAAAAAACATTAAAATTTTTTTTCCTTAGTGTTCAGTTTGGTAGGTTTTTGGAAAATACAAGCGCTAATAGTGTTTGTGTAGTTAATCATTAGAAAACCCGTTTCTTTGTTTGTGATCTTCGAACACAAAAATAATACTGCACTTATCCTACTCAACAAAAGATTAGAACATTTCATATTTTTTCTAAACATATAGAATGAATTTGTGCAATTTGTTAGTTTTTGTAACAAAATTATCAAGTTCTTAAAGTTGTGGTTCCACATTTGGATTCATAACTCTCATCCTACTGAACCGATTTTGTTAGATTTCAATCCCAAACTGCTTAGGAAAACTTGATGCAATTTCAGACCAACTTTGATGTTTCTTTTGATTTTTCATGGGCATGGCAAGATTGACCTTATTTCATGGAGCCAGAATATATAAACTTTATGGGGTCAGTGATGAATAATAAAAAAATTTAACATGGAATGAAGAACAGTATACCCTCATTGACCACTAGTGGTGGTGGAGAATATAAAAATAGGACGGGGCTCTCATATAGCAATTCTCCATTTCTGGCCTCCATAGATTACGAATTTACTAATCATTTTTACGCCACTTAGTCTTGGTCGAATGACCTTGACTTTGTATTGAATAAAAATAAACTTTTGAAGTGAGTTACTGATATTTTATGGCCTAACGATCAAATTAGAGCTTAGCAAATAGAAAAACTTGTTAGTAAAATTCTTTATTTTACTTAAACGACGAGTTTTAAAATATATTTATTTATAGAAGGCAGAATTTTAGTTTAAAATAAAAGATTAAGCAAAGTGATCGGAAAAAACAACACAGTGTAATAGTGAGTAGATCATTTCGTAACTACCGGAACTTTGGTTACACTCTCAAAATCTGAGGCTATCGAAAATAAATGATTTTAAAAAAGTTAGTATTGTGGTTATTTTGTTGAACTATTTTATGGTTTTTAATCCAAATTTTTAATAATTTTAATTAGGCTTAAGTTCATTAAATTTAATTTTTCATTAAATTATTTTTATGAAGAAAGGAATTTTACAACATGAAAATTAATTAAAATTGTTATTGATAATCTTTCATTTTTGACCGTGGCGGGGGCTCGAAAAAAGTTTATAAAGGGTGTTTTTTATAAAGTGCCACAAGTTAAAATCAAAATAAAACAAGGAAATATATTTTTAATATCAATGAAACGGGCTTTAAAGAAAATTTTATGAAATTAATGTTTAGCCCGTCTTACTCATGAATCTGGCCAGACCTTTTTCGAATTTAAAGGTTATTTTAGTATATTTAAAACTCAGGTATAGACTTGAAATTTTAGGTACCCTTCTAGAATTTAGTTTACTATAAAAAGCTGAAAAAATATATCCTGAAGAGGATTTATTAGGAAACTTATTCGAATATTTTACTGCACACATCACATTCGTAACACATGTAGTCTGGCCAGACCCATATATATTTTGTATAGAAGATGCAGTATTTTTAACTTTTTTTCTTGCTGTTTTTAATTATTTATTATTTATTTTATTTTATTAAACACACAAACTAGTAGCTTTAATAACCAATAAGCACTGTATCTATGTAGTAACTCACGTTCAGAAGCTGATTTTTACATATGAAAAGTGGAGGCTGATGGCTTAAAACATAGAAAAGCTGCTAAGGAAGGTTATGCAATTCAACCGTTCACAGCTGCACGGAATGATGATGTTCCAAATAAGAACGATTCATCTGGTACTGAAAACAATTTGAATCGTCCTTAGAATCGTTTGCTTCTAAGGACGATGAAAAAGAACCACATGTACAAACTTGTCAACAATACTCTATGGTAAAGTTTGACCAAAAAATAAGCAGCAGCATAATGTAAGTATATGCTGCGTCAAAAAAAATGTGCGTTTTGGAGCTGGGCCTACGGAAGAAGGCTCTATTCCAATTCAGGAGCTCAAGAGATTTTCCACACCAAATATTTCATTTGTAATCATAACTAAAACAAATTGTATTCGTGTATTTGCTTGAAAATGAAAGATGTTTGAAAATTTGCAAACGAATTTTGGTTTTATTTAATATTGAAAATGGAATATTCATATACTCCAAAAAATTGTTTGTTCAAAGTGTTCAAATTGTCAGCAACATTCTTAAATTTAAATTACATATTTCAGTTGCTAAGGAAATCCATAACGCTAATACATTTATTTTATTTCTCTTTTTTATTACAAATAAAATGGTATTGCATATTATAAACATTTTATGAAATAAAACCATCTTATTTTTAAGTTTTTAGAAATATTTTGACAGATCAAAATATGTTAATTTGTATATTATAAATAAAAATAATATGAATTTGTACACATATTATTTCATTTAATGAATTTCATATTTTATTTAAATTATAAATGTGTATAATATAAAATTTAGTTAAAAAAATTTGGTTGTATTTATTCAAAAATTTAGTTGGGTCTGGCTAGACTCATGCGTTACGAATGTGAAAATAAAAAAATATATAAGACCCAGGGTTAAATATTACTTCTGCCACGTGGCCGCCATGGGGGGCGCGTTAAAGGCGCAATCTGGAACACAAATTTTCAACAACTTTTCGCAGCATTTGCGGCCGTATTTCGCCGATAGCTCTTCGAATATTGATTTCCAGGTGTCCAGTTGTTTGTGGTTTATCGACGTAGACAAGTGACGTAACATAATTCCAAAGAAAATAATCCAATGGGGTTAAACCACACAATCTTAATGGCCATAATAATAAGGCCATTACGTGAAATTGTTTTTTAATTAAAAGTTTATTTGAGTAAATTAATTGTATCGCACGCTGTATGGCATGTGGCTCCGCCCTGTTAGAACCACATATCAGCAAGATTAATGTTACGTAATTGAGGTACGAAAAATTTTCGAATCATGTTTCTTAACCGTTCACCATTGACAGTAACATTATGACCATCATCGTTTTTGAAGACATATGGGCCAATGACTCCGCTAGCCCATAAAGTGCACCAAACAGTAATTTTCTGTGGATGCAATGGTGTTTCGACAAAAGCTTGTGGATCCTCATCACTCCACATGCGACAATTCTGCTTATTTAAGTTCAATCCGAAATGGGCTTCATCGGAAAATAAAATGTTGAATGGAAATTAATAGTCAATATCAATTTGTGCTTCAGCCCATTAGCCGAATTGGCGGGGCATACGATGGTCGTTTGGCTTTAATTCCTGCACAAGTTGAATCTTGAAAGCTTTTAAGCTAAGAACCTTTCGTAAAATCTTCCATAAAGTGAAAGGACACAACCCCAGTTGCTGAGAACGGCATCGAATTGATTGATTAGGACCATCGTTAATGCTTTCCTATTAGCTGTTAAATGGGTGCTCAAATAAAGCAGTGATGCCAACTCCAAGTTGTAACACTCTAAAAAAAAAACACGCTTTACTATTAGAACGTGTTAAACCATGTCATTCTCCGGTTTTAACGGTGTTAACAAGCCGTGAATTTTTGCTGTTTAACTTAAACGTTTTTAGAATAAGACAATTTTTTTTAATATTATTAAAAGCATAACTAATTTTTACTAAATATTCTTAAGTCTTGGTTTACCAAAGAAATTTGATACTTTTGTAATTTATCTAGTTTAATCCATATAAGCTACATTTTTAGATTAAATTAAGAAATAAATGACAATTTAGACCAAATTTTAAATTAATAACTACTAAAGTTAGACAAAAAATATAGATAATTTTAAAAAAATGTTTACCTGTTTGTGCTCCATTATATATCACGATAGCCTAAATGCATATCATAGCATATTAGTTATATTGTTTTTTTTTCGGGAAATCCCAAAAAACTAATTTTTTACTATATCTTCAGCCTTGAATGCGTATTGAAAATTAGATATTGATCTACTCAACAAGAACTATGATCTACGCTAGTGCTATACATAAGTGTTTTCGTAATCATTGGGCAGAATTGTTATCTGAGTGTCCCATGCATAACTATTTGCGTAGCACAGTGTAATTTTTTAGTTTTATTTAACAATTCGATTGTGTTTTTCTTGTGAAAATTTATATTCATATACATAAGTATGTACATACATATATTGTATTAAATCTATTTCTAATGCATCAAATCAAATTAAAAAAAAAATTATCTGTCAAAAAAAACGTGTTTTATTTGTATATTTCTTGGCAACTTTTTCTTAGGACTTGATGTTTGGTAAACATATGAAAAAAAAGATAGATGACTATTTCATTAGGTTAATTTGTTTGTAACAAAATATTTGTTAGTTTTAAAATTAAATTTTTGTTTGTGAATTTAATTAAAATTGTCTAAAAATATGCAGTATTAATTAGACATTTTTACAATGAAAACCTTTTTGACATGCTTAGAAAGAATTTAAATAACTAGCAACAGCATTAATGATATTGTAAGACTGCGTATTATAAAATTAAATTAATCATTTTGTATATTTATGTAAAAGAATTAAAGAAACAAGTTTTTCAACACAGGTATTTTTGAAAGTTTTGTCCATAAGCTCTTCCAAAGTTGGATCTTGTAAATTTTCTGATAGTACTCGACAAAACTCCCTCTTTTGGAGGGTCGGGTACGGCATACATATGTGAAATATATAATTGATTGGGCTAACTTTCAGCACAAACCAGAATGAGCAAAATGTTATCAATTTGGGTTACTTCCTACCAGAGCTGCCAGATTTGGGGTCCAGAAATTTAATGGTTGAAAAGGACAAAATCTTCTATCAAAGTTATTTTCGGGTATACAAACTTTTTTATAATTATTAATTTATTAATTATGATGTGCTTAATTCCCAATTTTTTTTTTTCTTTATAAATACACTGAAATTAATTGTTCGGGTATAAACTAGTTCCTATGCGCATTTCACTGGTTGCTTAGGCCATTTAATTAAAAAACGTTTTTCCAAATACTTTGGAAAAGCTTAAGATATAATACAAATAAGACTGCAAAGCGAATGAGAATTGCAAACATTCAAATCTTATTTGCAACGATACCAAAGCTTAGACCAAACACCAAAAATAAGTGATTTTATTTTTTCTTAGATTCCCTTACAATTGGTTAGCTTTTTCGTTTGGTGTTGTCATTAAGGATATTAAACTAAATTTTCTTTTAAAATATGTTATTTACGTTCTCTTATTTGAAAAGGAAAAATTAAAGTTAACCTACGGTCCATACGTTTTGGTAACATGCTTCAAATTATATTCCTTACAGAGCTGAATTTATGCTAAATGATTATTTCTGCAGCAGCTCATTGCGCAGCATTTACTTTAAAATAGCTTTGAATAGAATATAAGAGCTGTAAACACAACTCTTGAGCAATAGATTAAATTAAGATATAATTTTTAAATTATTGCAATTTCTGAAGACGATCAACGCTGGGGTAAATGATTACAGCATCCGATTTGCTCTAATTTTTTTTTTATTTCAATCATTAACAGTTTAATTTGTTGAAACTTGGATATTATGTATGACATCTTTGACGCTGGAAATAGAATAAACCAATTTTAATTTGGTAAGTGAAAAGATGTTAAAATAAAAAGATATATGTTTGTCGTTAACCTGAAAATCTTTATATTTTTCAGCAATATAGATGTTTCAGTATCCAGCTATTAACGCAACCAAATTTTACCTTTTATTAATTAATAAATAAATCGACATTAGTATATTTGCTGATATTTGTCAGATTACGTAACTTTCATACACAAGTTGGAATAATTTTGTGGTAAAATTACGTTCAGCTAAAATTAATGCAATTTTAAGCAAAGATTAATTACTTTTTAAATATTTTTCTATTAATCAGTGCGAAGTAGATTTAAAATCGAACAAATTTTGAAAACGAGGCTGTAACGAAAGCTAAAAAAATATTAAGGGTCTTCATGATATCGCTTAAAATTGACATCTGTGCAAATGGGCAAACTTGCGAGACTAGTTTTATTCAGGCCCTTTTTAATTTTTGTGTAATTTCAAACAATTAATGTCAGTTTGTAAGAAACGTCAATACAAAAATTAAATAAAAAATATAAAAGCTAAAGTTGAAATTTGTGATTAAATAGTGAAATTTGGTATTTAAAATGCATAAGAAAGCCAAAAAATTAATTTGCTCAAATTATAGCAAGAATTTTGGTTTGTAATTTATAAACACTAGAAGTTTTCATATGAATGCAGAATTGAACAGCGCAAGTTTACAAGTCAATATTGTTCGGCAAAATTGAAAGCTTGTGCATGGTCGTAAAAATGCACAGTTTGCAGAAATTTCGAGACTCTTTAGCGATATCATGAAAACCCGTATTATTATTATTGTGTTTTTATTTATTTATTTTTTTTTTTTTTTTTTTTTTTTGATAATCAGATCTTTACAATACCAACTGTTAAAACTAGGAAAAATTACGGTAATTTTGTAAATAAATTAATAAATTCCACTTTATTTCTACTTCTAAAATGCT
Organism: Pollenia griseotomentosa; assembly: GCA_963931875.1. Taxonomy (NCBI): domain Eukaryota; kingdom Metazoa; phylum Arthropoda; class Insecta; order Diptera; family Polleniidae; genus Pollenia; species Pollenia griseotomentosa. The sequence continues at coordinate 49,811,333 of OZ007560.1, read as the reverse complement.
TTCAATATTAATAAAGATTACAGAAAAATGAATATATCTATATATATAAAAGAGTTGCATAAGTGACTGACTGACTGACTCATTCATCATCGAACAACCGAAACCGCTGACCCTAGAAACTTAAAATTTGGACTAGCGAAATCGACCCACTAAGACGGAATTTTTCGAAATTCGAATGTTTAGGGGGTGAAAAAAGGTAAGCACGGGAAAATTCGGTAATCTTATATTTCCAAAACTAAAAGAGATGCAAAATAAATGTAATACTTATCATTGTTTTTTAAAAAAAAATAAGCGGACAGGTGTCTGGTACTTTTTTGAAATTCGGCTTTATTAGGGAGTAAACGGGTAAAATCTGAATTTTAAACAATCTGAAACATAAACATAGAAACAAAGTTAATACCACATTCGAAACTCATCAAAAAAATACGTAAACGAATGTGGTACTTTTTAGAAATTCGAACATTTAAGGGGTGAAACCCGTAACTATTTTTAATGCTTTTTTTACAAAACATTTTCGTCCATTCATTGACATATTCGAACTAAATTATGGGCTGCCACTACAATACTGAAATTTTTGATACCAAAAAAAGGAAATACGGGAAATTTGATATTTTTCTTAAGCTTTTTGGTTATACTAAAGTAGCGGGTTAAATGCTAGAATTTACGAAGTAGCGGGTATATGCTAGTAAATAATAAATTATCCGTACTAATGCATGGTACAAAAATATATAATATTCATATAATCGATTAAACATTAACCATTAAGAGTGGGTTTTTAACATCGAGTTTAATCTTAGCGGCAAACTATAATTAATTAATCTGAGAATACATTTAATTGAGTACTAATTGTGTTTGCCGTTTTTTAGAGGTAGTTTAAACCTCGCAGTATTGCCATACTGAATAACAACAACATATTTAAAAATGGCAACTTTTTATCAATCCACTTAGCTTTTTATACAGAAGAAGAAGAATTTTCACCCTTTTAATTCTTATAAAGAGAAAATTAATTCTTATAATTATTTTATTTAGGTTTTCATATGTTTCAGAATCACAAAAGCCTTCATCTTAACTAGAATAATCCACTTTTCTGTTAAAAAAAAAAAAGATTTAACCGCTCCTTTTGTTATACATGTGAATGTGTTGACATTTGATGTTTAAGTTTAAACCACCAACATTGGCCGCTTAAACTGGCAAATAAAAGAAATTATTCGTCATCTTAAAAACTAAAAACACAGATTAAAGATGACTAAATCTCTAATCTCCATGTTAAAAACCCACCCTTAGTAAGGCAGAACCCGGAAATCAATTAATTTAGATAATAATTTATAACAAATTTCGATCTATCAAACTAAAAATACCATTTGCTTTAAAAATAGATGTTTGACTATTGACTGCCAGCTGTCGTCAATGGCGGTAAGTTTTCTTTCTGAAGAGAAAGTGTGGTTACTAGCGAAAAATGCCAAATCTACCTGTCCGTAAACGTGGGTTCAATTCCCCAATTATGAATAAATTTTAATTAATTTCATGTTGTAAAATTTCTTTTTTTATAAAAGTAATTTAATGAACTTAAACCTGATTACAAAAATATGAAAATTCAGATTAAAAATAATATATTGTTTAAAAAATTATAATCCTTTTTCTTCGACCTTTTTTATTAAATTTTTTTTTTTTTTTTTTTTTTATTTTATTTTTTTTTTTTTTTTTTTTTTTTTTTTATTTTTTTTTTTTTTTTTTTTTTTTTTTTATTTTTCCATTTATTGTCAAATTTTATTTTAAAATTTCCTGAAGAAGATTTCCAACGGAATAAAAACATTTTAATTAATTTTTTAAAAAAGAGACCTTAAGCTTAAATAATTTAATAAAGTATAAAATATATTGTTTAAAGGTATTTCTTTGGCGTTTTTTCTTTTTAAAGGACATATTTTGGTTTGATATCGTGCTAAGGTTCTCATTGCAGAGAAACAATTGCTAAGCAGTTCTGTGAAATAATGACCCAATTAAGTTAATTTGTCCTGTTGAAAATACACTCTGTACACGAAATTTCGGTGCCAAATTCTTTCCTCCTATCATACATGGTGTGGGCGTTATTGTGCCAAATCTTTTTTTTTTTGGTACGAATGAGAATGTTATTTGTGTGTTATTCAATCATTTGTGAACTGAACGCGCTAAATTTCACTCCCCGTGTTAAGGTTATGGTAAAGAAAAAAATTACACTTGGAATTCAAAAAGTAAAGTTTTCCGGTTTTTAATTAGAGGAAGTCGGGGCTTTTCCGTACATCTAAGCGAAAAGAGCAAACTTTTTCAAATTGCCTGTAAGTATATAACAACCTCGTCTTTATCATGTCTGGGTTCTTCGACCGATATGGTTAAATTTTCTCCGCTCCTTATGTAATCCAAGATCAAAAACTGTTAAAATTACAAACCTGCAAACCTGAGAGCTAACTAAATACACATACGTGATTATTGCATCATTGTATATTCGCTATGTAGTTTATTTTTAAAGAACCTTAATAAGTAGTTTTTTAAGTTTGCCTAAAGTTTCTTGTACTCTTTTAAAATTTTTGTTATTAAACAAAATACATTTATAAAGTAACTCGGCTCTTTATTTTTAATTATTTTTGAATGAAAAAATTAACACAAAATTCATGAAATTATAATTAAAAACTTTGAAATCTAATACCAAATGCTATCAATATTCTATTTGTTGAAAAAATTTTGAATGTTTTTGCATCACTTGTACAAAAGCGAATGCATTACATGTAATTCCGGCACTACACAAGTACAACTCATACACAAACCACAAGCAACTTGTTTTTGTAAAATCATTGTACAATGTCAAAAACAGAAACAAAGATAATAAACAAAATGTTGACATCCCACAATTATAAATCTAAAAAAAAATGATCAGCAAGGCGTCTTAGATCACCTGTAATGAATTCGCCTTGACACTTACAATAATGTTAATAAGAAAATGTTTTAATTTTTGACAATTATTCATTTCTGTGGTAGGCAGATTTTATACTGAATGAACACTGTTGCTATTTTTTGTATTTAGATTTACAAAGAGCTCAATGCTTCTACACATGTACATTTTCTTCACTTTCACGTGTTTCAGCAAGTACTGCTGAGAGGGGTTGTCAAAGAGCCGAGATATTTGTTATAGTTTGTTATTAACAATCAAAGTTTTCGAAAAAAACAATCCAATCAACCCGAAAATTTAATCCTTTAAAGCACATGTTATATTTAAAGTGGGCACAAAATTACAAATGTCCTTTTATAAATAACACTAATTTTTGGAGCAAACGGAAGTATTTAGCTTTATTTCACAACAAAAATCTGTGGTGTAATCAACAGTCTGATCCTTCTGCATTCAATTAAGCTAAAAATTTTGTTTTAAAAAATGGTATAGAAGTCCTTTTCACACGGGAAATTATATAAACGCTCTGTAACTGAATTGTAGGGAAGTCCAAATAAAAATATATGTGTAGCGGTCATAAATAAGATACTTTAGAGCCGTAGCGCTTTTAGACGATTAAACATTTAAAAATTATTCAACCTTATATTGCTTCGCTTCTAGTTTTTTTACGATTGTATGAATTCTGCATTACGATCGTTGCTGCGTTTTTGCAAGTTGTTATATATTAACCATTAAGGCCCTGCGTTGAGTTTTCGCAACGTTCACTTTCTACTGAAAAATCCAATCATATAACCCTTTTGCCACTATTTTTATGATTGGATATATCCGTGATGCGAAACGCAACACTAAGCCTTAACGATATAAAAATTTCATAAAATTATCAAATGCAAACATATTCAAACAATCACTTGCTATTTAAAACAACAAAAACATGGTATTAAAGTGTTTTAGAATTTTGAGTGGCGTCGTAGTGTCGCGTGTAAGTAGCGGACATTTCCACCGATAGGTCCACCGAAACAAAACACTTATAAGTTCTTGGGAAAACTTTGCTTAATTATATTTTCACACGGAAACAAACAAATTTAATTAATGTCAACATTTTATATTTATTTTTAACGTATTTCGAGATTTACGAATGCAAAGTCTAACTAGTGCAACTTTTCTCACATTGATACATATTTCAATTGCATGTTTTGTGTTTATATCTTAAATCTTTCGGAGAGTACAAAGAGTCAATAAAGAATGCAAAGGAAGCTATGCGATTGCAAATAACTAAATTTTTTTCTTTGTATTATCTCATAATTCGATGTGCGGCGAAAGAAAATGCAGAAAGCTCACAAAACATCGAGAACAAACAGAGAAAAATTTTAAATAAACAAAACCCTACTGAAAAAAAGAAGAATTGTGATCTTAGTACTAATATGAAGTTGGTCACGTGCGACATCGTAAGTTTTGAAATTAAAAATTGAAAAATAATTTTTTTTGAAATAAATGATTTATGTATAAATACATACATTAACTTGTAAACACATATTGTCGTACCGAAGTTATCTTGCCGTATATCACAAAATTTTTTTTGGGAAATCAAATCTTAAGGTTCAAATTTTCATGCACAAAAATGTAGGTGAAAAAAGTCGTCCAATATTTTTTATCAGATATTGTGTTTGAAGCAGTGTTTAAAAGCACCCATCTACTAGATGCTTTTTATTTTTGCTTTTGCCACTGCCACTGCCATTGAAATTTTAAATTTTTTTATCAACAGCCAATGTTTTGTTTTTCGTTTGTGCAAAAAAGCAAATCTCCTATTTTGTATATTTTTATTTTTTGACAATTGCTTTTTTACCAGCCAGCGACAAGAAGTGCCAGCCACATAAAAAGCAAAAGCTCAAAATGATAAAATGTCCTAAAAGAAGAGCTAGTTAAAAAAGACACAACTAAAAAATCTAAAAATCAAAATTTTCCCTGGCTCGTAAAAACGCAGAGAACAAAAAAAGCCGCACTAATAAGTGCTAAAAGCAGTCGATTTATGTGCTAATAGGAAAAGATCAGCATTTGTGATACATTCATACGTACGTATCACAGAATACTAACAGAACTGTCACGAGACGGAAGATTTTGCGTTTTTTTTTTGTCTCTTTCTAAGAAAGCTGCCCTTTTTGCATTTCTCTTTGCATCATCTTTTATGCCGCAATACAATGAACACAAATTTATTTAGTTGAGATTTATTTGAAAAGCTGTTGTAAAAATTAACTTTAATATGGCGATAGCATTTTAAACCCTGGTTTGAAGTTCTTTATCGAGTTATGTAAATGTATCCAAAGTCATGGAAAAAAATTTTAAGTTATAGCCATTGTCACGTACGAAAAACTGTTTTCAATTTTGTCGTATACGCCACTTTTTGCGAAATATTTTTTAGTTTGTGGGATACCTATAAGTCAAAATAAGGAATTAAAAACTACATTCACGTGTTTCAGCAATATTGAAAATTAAGTTAAAATAATTTTCAAAAGGAAAATTTATGCTAGTGACAAATATATATGTCGTTAAATGTCGTCAAAATGCAAAAAAAAACTTTGTAAAATGAAAACTGCAACCGTGGATTCAGGGGGAGGGGATATAAGGATATTTATTTATATTATATTTTACCGTATTCAAATACTTATTATTCTATATTCAATCCAAGCAGGTGCCACCTGTATCCAAAGACTAAACGTTTGACTTGATAATATTAATAAGCCTTAGTATATGCAATATTTATGTGTATATGTGTTATATGAATCAAAATTCTATACGATTATTTTTGACGAAAGCACATATTTGTCGGGGAAAACCCAGATTTCCTTATCTTTTAAATATGTCAACATACAACAAAAAGTTGTTAAGGAAGAATTTTTTGGCTTTGTTGTAAACGCATTTGAAGAGTCTTCAAAGGATATGGATGACGTTGATGTGTCAATTGATGCGAAGGCACTATCATCAATAGTTCTTAAAGCTTTGACAAATTTTGGTCTTGACCTAAAAAATAGTGTAGGAGCTGGAACAGATGGTTGTCCTCTGATGTCAGCAGAAAATGGAGCTGGTAAAAATTCTGGAAGCCGCAACAAATGCGAAACAAACGCCTTGCTATTCCCATAAATCAAACAACTCAATTTCTTAAAGCAATAAAGTGCCATTAATACAAAAAGTTGTATCATTTGTTAAAGAAACGACAAAAATTTTTTATATGTAATCATCCCAAGCGAAACGCAGTTTTAGCAAAGTATTTGGGAGCCAAACTCTCTACATTATGCGAGACAAGATGAGTGGACCGTCAAGGCTCAGTTTTACACTTTGCAACAAGTGTAGTAAAAGCTTTGGAAAGGTAGAGATACTTCATCAAAAGCCTTATATTAAGGAACTCACTTAGAATTTATTTGCGGATTATAAACTTTAAGTGTGATACTTATTGCAACACAGCCGCTTAGTATCATTTAACAAAAGCACGATATAGATCTTCAAAAAGGATCAAGCCTTATCAAAACTTTAATCATGTGCCTTGAAGGGAAAAGAACTAAAGCCGAAGAACAATTTAAAGCGATTTTTAGAAAAGTTAAAGTTATTTGCGTTCAAATCGAAATATTTAAAATTTATTATTTTATTAAGGCCCACCGTTGCGTTTTCGCAACACCGCGGCTCGCACTTGCGCCTGACAGAAAGAAGCTTCTTACGAAATACAACCGAATTGGGTTCCTAGTATTAAAGTACAAATAATTTTGTATATGTACTATGAGTTTATTAATTTTGATTTTATTGAAAATCACGAAGTAAGTTCGTTCGATCGGATACTAAGAATTACATATATTAATATTTATTTAACCAATATTAAATCTTTAATAATCTTTTGAATTGATTGAAAATATTGAGTTGTAAATAACAAGACATATTATTAATACATTATTATACATATTTATTTATTTTAAAAGATTTTGTTATTCATGCTTAATTTAAACAAAACATCAACAATAAACAGTTAGTTTTTCTCTTCTCACATTCCCCACTACAATTGATTGGAATTCTTCCAACATTAATTGTTGTTGTAAGTAGGTCAAGAAAAAACAAAATGCAAAAAAAAAACTTGCAAAAGCATATTGCCAGTTAAGTTTTTTTAGGCCGTGCTCTTGCCAGTTTATTATCCAAAGTAATTTTTGGAAATACAAAATTTTAATTTTAATTCTTAATTCCAAATTTTTATTCTTGATAAAAACACTGAAATTTATAGGTGATGGGATAAGCTATTCCTATGCGTATTTTACTGGTTGCTTGTTACAAAACTAAAAATAAAGTGAATTTATAGACGGTTAAAAGAAAGTTTTAGGCTATAATATTAATAATATATTTATGAACATAATACTAATATTAAATAAGTATTAACGTTGAAAACTTTTTATGCCTTCTTTTACCTTATGGTATGATTTTATTTTGGTGCTTTTATAAATATTAAATTTAACATATTAAATATATTTAAAAATAATTTTTTGTAACAGTTATGCACAGCTACTTAATTATCGAACGGAATAATTTAAAAAATTTTGCTTGAAATTTAATAGACTTCATTAAAGCTTTTAAGTGTTTTGATAGAAAACAGTAGCGAATATTTTTAAGCTTAATAGATTTTGTCCAAGATGTAAATAGAGATATGCATTTACATGCATGTCGTATAAAATCCTAAAAATACTTTAAATCTCAATAAAATTTTATATATGTACTTAAATTTAAACATGTTTTCCATGTTTAGTTATTTAAATTACTGTCAGTTTGTATATTAATATAAATGCATTTAGGTATGTATATTTCTGTATGCAGTTCATTTAAATAATGAAGTTATAAACTCATGTAAATAAACAATGTATGTATAGTCAATATCCAAAAATTAATGTGTCAAATATTGTTGTCAGAATTTATTAAAGGCAGTCATGTTTTTTGCTTATAACTCAGCGCTTTTTCGGCAAATCTAGCTCAATTTCATAGCAGACTATTTCGCACTGAAGGGATATAAATATAAATATAACAATATAGTCCTTATATTATCAGAATATAAATACTTTATATGATCAAAGATTAGTATCGTAGAAATTACAAACAAAATGCAAGACTTTAGGCATGATTAGAACAAACAAATATTGGATGAAAAATCCCAAATTTCGTAACCAGTAAATTTATCAAATTTCAGCTTTATTTTAAAATTCTTTTATTGATTTACTTAACTTTTTTTGTAAGAAGATAATTCTATAATGTAATGTAATGTAACTTTCAATAAAAAGACATTATAAATTTCTGTATATCTGTGCCCATGTTCTGTAACTCCCGCGCAGAGAAGCAAGCCGGACCGGCGCGCCTGGCGGCTAGCTGATCATGATTGATTTTTTATAAGCCGCGCCGCCGCCGAAACTAACGGCTCATCGGCGGCGTATTTTTTAGCTGATTTGGTTGGCGCAGCCGAATTTTGTATGCACTTTATAAAAACTATTTTTTACTGAGATCTAGGTTACATTATTTAGTGTTAATTGTTAAGGGCATAATAAACCACACAAAATGCTGCCAAACACACAAATTGTTTTCGTTTGGTGTTTGCCAATAAACAACACTTTTTTTCTTATTAGTTAGGTAATCGTTAGTTTTCGTTATTGAAGGTACTTTGTTGAAGTTTATACTTGTTAGAAAACTTCTTTCTAATATTTTTATGTTTTTTAAAAATATTTATTCATTGTTTTTATGCTATAATATTTTCTCTATAGTTCAAGTTTTTGTAGGAATAATCAATATTCAAGGAATTGATTGATTATTCCTTGAATATTCCTTGAATATTGATTATTTGTTAAATAAATTATAATTTACACGTTAAATTCAAAACATCAAAACACTTCGAACACATCAGGTATGGAAATTGTTAACCGGAAATACCTTTATCAAATTATGAAAGACGAAAACTTGCCGAACTTCAGTGCAAAAGTAAATTTCTTTAAAAGTCATTTCTTATTAAACCAAGTCAATAAAAACGAGGACATGAACGACTAAAAACAAAGATGTTCTTTATTTTAAGTGGTGTTAAGGACAAATGGGCAAAATGCCACAGAAAGGAAGAGGCTTTTTTAAAAAATAAAGAGTCTTGGTGGAACGGAACTTTTCAACTTCCTACTAAATCGTTTAATCGACCGGGGCGGCCTTCGAAATTTTCACAAATTAAGCAAACGTCGAAATACCGAGGAAATCCGGTCAACTGTTGGAAATGACATTATCGTTCACGCTGCACAAACACCATTAAGAGTACAAGGAAAAAGAGATACGTCGAAAATCCTGAAAAAAATATCAAATTTTTCTAGTCGAGCGCACGAATATAGAAAAGCATTCGACGAAAAAGGAAATAAAGGTAATGCTACTCCCTTGACACCACTACGAGCTTTAGGTGTGTTCGTTGAGGCTGATCTAACAAGACGTCAGTACGAGATCGTCCGAAACACAAATAAGGGGTTTTATCCTCCATATTACTTATTGTTACAAGCAAAACAAAAATGTTATCCACTAAAGGAATGCTTACGGATTACAGGTACCTATGTGGAAAGCAGCTTACAGAGCGATATTGACAACACCGTTACACGGCTATCAATTTTCTTGGAAGAATTTTTTTACACTTAACGAAGAAGAAAGACATTCGGAATTTCGGAAATACCAATGATGGTAACACCAGTAGAAGGTTTTTCTAAAATCCCCATTTGGCGGCTGATATTACCGGCATAAACTATGAACTCATTTATAGATTAAAAGTCATATTGGAGACAATTTCAAGTCGACATTAAATAGATTCGCAGAAATACGACTGTTATGCCAAAGACACAGTCCGAAGACTATAAAGATGCTAATACCGGCAGATTCAAACAACAATGACCCAGACTCAAATGACGAGCAGCAAGAAGAATCAATCACGGAATAATATATTTTCCGTGTAGCATTCCTTATATATTTGATGTATAAAATTAGTTTAAGTTTATACATATATTTTAACATAATTGATACAAATACAGAATTTATTTTAAATAGCACTGTTCGTTATTTTTTTCATTCAGTTGTATTAATGTCTGTTTTTAATATTGTAATAATTTTTAATAATTCCTTTTATTTTGTGTGTTTCTTCAAGTTAAATAAATGTTTGTGTGCGTTTCATATGACCTTTTTTACTTAAATTTTCAAAGAAACCTAATAATTTAAAAAAAAAGTACTCATATGAGACATATAATATATAATAACCCGCAGAAATGATATAAGTGAACGGTTTTTCTTACTTTACTACGTCTGTGACATTTCTTTTTTAGAGGACAATCATCTACATACATTTTTTAGAGGACAATCATCTATTTTTACTGGCTGTCATCTATAAAATGTTTGTCCTCTTTTTTCAAAATAAAATAGGTGACTTCGGTTTATATATTTGGATTTTTTATAACGGCGACGTTTGGCAAAAAGGCAAAAAAAGAACATTTGCAAAAATAGCGAAAATTAGCGAAAGTTTTTAATATATCAAACAAGCCATGTAATTGAAAAAAAAGTCCCTAAAACTACAAGGAATGGCAAAAATTTTAATAAAAATATTTAAATTAGCGGAAATTCGAAAAAATTTGCAAACAGCGGCAAGAAAGCAGAGTCTAGTATTTATTGAAAATTATCAAAGCTGTAAAGAACCAGAAAACTTACAGAAAATATCGCTGCTAACGCGAGCATGACTAATATTCGCAAAAAATTGCAAAACTGAAAGTTATTATTTTGTTTCTTACTGCAGAAAAAAGTTTAATACTTACATTCTTAGCTATTTCCCAGCAAAAACTTTACTTACAATCCTACTTTTAATGACTTCAAGAATTCATTACTTTGTAGCTTTATTCGCCACTTTTTGGATTATTAGTTATATATTAAATAATAACTTTATTATTATATCTTAAATTTGGGTAATTCCAAAGTGTTGAACGTGACAGTCGTACGCATCAAAAATGCAACAACATTTTAAACAACAAATATTCTTACGTTCTTTTAACCCTTAAATTATAGCACTAAGAAAGCACTATTATTTTTGCTAAAGTTTATGGGGGGCGCGATTCTAGGTCAAAGATAATGGCAAAAGAAGTAGCGGTTCGAACGTGAAAAAAATAGAAGTAGTTTTTGTGGCCATGTATAAAAAGTTGTAATTCAGCGTAACCTGGCACAATTTTTTAGCCAAACTACTTTCAGAATTTTACATAGCAATGTAACATTAAAATGTCTTTGGTTTGGTTCCAAAATCGTCTGTACTATTTTTTGTTTAAGCCAAAATCTGGTTCGATACGTGACAATTCGAACGTGAAATTTTTTCCACAATAATTTAACTGAATAATGATTAATACAAAATAAAAATTTACCGTTAATTCGAATAACATATTTCTCTTCGATCTCTTCCTTAGATTACAGACCATGTAAGAAATTTTTTTTGGAATAATTTTCATCAAATATCACCTCTTTTAAGGAAGATAATATTAAAGAAAATATACAATAAAACATACTCACAAATAAGAAATTACGTTTGCACAACTTTGCAGTCTGATTGTTCATCTAAGTGAACAAATTTATGGGTAAACTTATAAAATTAGTAAAATCTAAATATTTCTCCATAACAATATCGTAAAATAATCAGATTTTAATAACTTTTAAATTTTCGGTCACGGTGGACCATTTGGCGGAAATGCCCATATACAGAAAAATTTATATTTTCATTATGACAATAAAAATGTGATTATAGTCATAAAACATAGTTTTTTAATGCAAAAACTACACTGCCCCGGTGGACTAGCTGGTAGAGAGCTAGTCTATCAGCACCGTGGTTGCGGGATCAAATCCCGCCAGAGACAGAAAAAAAAAATAAAACATAAAAAAAAGTAAAATAGAATAAGCAAAAATAAAAATAAAATAATTAAAAAAAAAAAAATAAAAAAAATTTTACTTTATTGACTTTGTGTAACTATATATTTTTATAAAAATTTTAAGTATAAAAAAAACATATTATTTTTTAGATTATAATAGGCTAAATTATAAAGGATTACTTTTGGGAGATCTCGAACAAAAATAAGTACTTTTTCTAGTAGAAAAGTAAGTAGACGGCTCGTCAAATTCTCATTATTTTTCTGCTTACTTTGTAAGCCAAGTTTTTGCTGGGTTGTTAAAGAAATCTAATAATTATTCCCAAAAAGTGTGTAAATTGTTTGTAAAAAAACAACTAAATGTTTTTACGAAAGTTCTTAACCTACGAGTGACATTTCGAGTGAAGGCATTCGGTCGACTACTCGTTATCGAATGACGTAATCTCAAGTTTCGATAGAAGTTTTTTTTTAAACGAATTGGACGATTTCAAAAAGTTAAATTTTGATCCAAGTCACTCGATCACGACTGCGACGATCTGGGCTCTGCTCTTATGTGCTGTTTCCAAATGACAGGCGATGAACTAAGTGCTTTTCGAATAAATTAAAGATTTGATAAAAAATCGTTGCGTAGGGTAATTTTTTCTTAAAAACGGTAATTTTTAGAGTGCGGCACACAAAGGTTGAAGAGCGGCATTAATTAATTTTTTTCATGTTCGCCGATTTGGATAATTTTTTTGTATATTGTTGTCAGATATCTGAATATTATGATTCCGTAATATATTTCTTTGGACAGACACGCTCAAAGTTCATATATGTTCGCTTGTTTAAAATGACATGCAAATTTACTCTATATTCAATCTTTTTGTATAATCACAGTAAATTTATTATTTGACTTTGTTGTATATTTTCGTGAATGTCATAGATGAGATTTGCATTAAAAAAGTTGGAAAAAGTGTCATATAAAAAATTTCGTAGAACAAAATGTAAACAACAACAAAATTTCAATGTTCATCAATTTCAGTGGACTGCACGCAAAGAAAAAACATGGTTGATGCAATCACAATCGCAAACTATCATTAATGTTTGTGGTAAAGATTGTGTCAAACACGTCTTATGCTAAGTTCACACTTAGGTTTTTAAACGCGTTTAAGCAAAATGTTGATTTAGCTAATCAAAGCCGTTCACATTACATTTGAGATGATTAAGATGACAGATGATTAAGAAAAAACACACAACAAACAAATTTATATTTCTTTAAAGTATTAAAAATGGATAAAAAACTTTTATAAAGTTATCATAAGATTATTTAAATCATTTTAATGGTGAAATTGTGAAAATTTATGAATAATTTAAGGAAAAAAATAAAAACATTAAGCAGAAATTGTGGCCGGTTGTACACGATCAGGTTGGCGATTCTACATTTGACGTATGTTCAGTGGATTCTATGTGATTTATGAAGTGTTTTAGTTGTAATCATGTCAATTTGAAGTGATTAACAAATCACTTCAATGTATGGGTAATCATCTCGATTTTGAAGTGATTAGAGCTTAATCACGTTCGAACTGCTTAAACGCGTTTAACAAGCCAAATGTGAACATAGCATTAGGTAACAATATATGTTCAGAGATAATGTTTTTAACTTATTATTGTCTCAAATTTGCGTTTAATGCATTTAATGGCCGTTTTCTCTTTACGCGATAAACTTTTTTCCCAACTAAAAACTTCACATTAAAGAAATTTGGTTTTTTCAATGTCTCATTTGCTTCTATTCTGTCGCAAAACTAACGAGCACTGATGCAATAAACACATTCACCACAGCAGGCTACACGAACACAATACTACAAATGCTGCTGGCTGAAATTTTAGTCGTGTAGTCAGCTACTGAATTATGTTGAAGACGGCAGCTACAATTGAAAATATGCAAACAGCTGTTTTTGTTTACTATGTCTTTATATTTCAGTGGTGCCACTATCATTTTTTTTTCTTTTATAAAATGGAAAAACATGCATAATTGCAGACTCTTATTCAAACTTAATTTAAGATTATCAACAAATGAATTTATTTTAAAAAAATTAAAAATATTTTAATTTTGTTGTTTTTGTAACTAATAAACAATATAATTTTAACGGCAGATTAAACAAAAAATACATATAAAATGCTTTTAAAATAAGAAAATTTGTTCCTTCAACACACGTCGTAAAAGTTTCAGAACTATTTGGGTGCGTACGTAAATGCATAAAAACTATGTATCACTGCTGCTGTGATGCAAAATGTTGTTGCTGATGCGTGATTACCAGTTGCAGTTGTGTTGCTGATACTTTGCACAACAGCTGTGCAAAGTTTGAATTTTTGAAATTTCAAAAATTTAATAAGCAAAAATTAAATAATAATAAAAATGCTTTTTACAATAAAGATGACAAATTTAATTGAAAATATTAAACCAAAAAGTAACAGTTTTCTTATAAATGACGATTACACGATTTCTTTTTTGTCAAAAGTTATTGCTTCAGAAAATTAACTGAAGCAATAATTGCCAAAGTTTGCTGCAGAGCTGCGGCATTACTGCATAACAACTTTTGACATATGAGAGTGATGCCAAGTTTCTTACAAGTGATGCTTTTACGAACATTAAACTTTACTTCTGCGCAAGTGATACCCAACAACTGCATTTACGAACGTACCCTTTATCAATAACTTTTTAGGTAAAAACTGGATCTAAGAAGTTGTGGTATTATTCGAAATGGCTTTCACTTGATCTTTAAAAAAATTCCGATTTATTAGCCCGTTAAGGGCCAATTTTAAAAATAAATATTTCTTGAAAGATTTTTCTACAAAACTTGAAATTTTGTCAATATACATATTTATTAAAACATAATATCTTTAGGGAAGAACACTTTAATTTTTTGTATACCATATTATTAGTAATTTCATCATATAAAATTTTAAATTTATTAAGCTTTAAAAAATTTTATTTTGGAAAATTAGTCAATTTATTTAAAAGTTTGATTAAAAATATATATCTGGTAATAATTTATGTACTTCTTACATATTCATCCCAATTATGAATGAAAATTCCCCGGGAGTTTTCTCCCTTCTCTCATTTTTCCTATGTTAATTCAATTGTAAAAGTAGGAAAAGGGAAAAAACTCCCGGGGAATTTTTATTCATGATTGGGCTGATTGAATTATTGTAATATGTACATAAATAATAAGTGTTCAGCAACGCCGAAAACCGCAATTCAGAAAAACTGTATGAAGCAAATATCTTAGGGTTTAATAATTATTGTTTATCGACATGATTTAAAGATAAAGCCAATTTTGTAAAAAAAAGTCAGCCACGGAGTATAAATATATAAAATTGGCTCTTATTTGGTTAATCGGTATGCCATAAACGCCATGTGGAACACATTTTAAAGAATTTTCCAATGATTCCCATATTTTATAGATTCATTTTATACCTAAAGAGATATGGATAAAGTATTTTGAAACTTTTACGACCTATAACTCCTGAACTAGAAGCGTTGGCGCGAAAAACATCTTCCTATAGAACTTCTTCAAGGATATAAAAAAAATTATGTAAATAACAATTTGGTGTTGAGCCGAGTTAATATTCTTGTTTCATGCCGATTCTTTTCTGTTAAACAAAAAAAAATTTAAGCACTTATTTTTTAAATATTTTTTTATATCAGCAGCACTTTTTCTGTTTTGTAGTGGACAAAAATAGAAATTAGTTTAATTTGACTACAACGACAAAATAAGCACAGACAAGAACCTGCAGCCATGTATCCGTGTCGTCGTGAAAATAATCATTTCCATATGCACACATGAATTCTAGTTTTGATATATTGAACTCAGTAGCTTGCTGTCTCGAATGTGTTTAAACTTTAAAGCATCATCTGCCAATTATTTATTTTCTTTTTTTCCGTACAGATAAATTCAATCAGCTGACTCCCAACTTTTTTCAATGTTGTAGGTGTTTTTGGCTGCAAGAAAGACAACGTTTTTACATGTGTGTACGTATTTTTATAATTATATTGAAATTACTTACCTGTTTTAATAAACTTATAAGTTTTGCAAGGCAGCATGGCCTTTTTTCCCCCTGAAAAAAGTTGTTGTTGAATCCAAGTTGTCCGATTTACTGATGCTCGCAGATGTAAATAACGTGGAGAAAATTTATTTGTTTATATTTTTTTTTTTTGTTTTGAAAATAAATGTTTGCTCAATTAGAGAATGTGTTTTAAAGCAAACAAAAATTATGGTACTAAACATTAGGTTATTCATTCGGTTAACCAATAATCGGTTAACCGATTAATTACTACCCGATTAACTGATCGGTTAATTTAAGATTGTCTATTTTCGATTAACGATTAAACCGGTTAATTTCAGCCCAATTGTGAATAAAAATTCCTCGGGAGTTTTCTCCCTTCTCCCATTTTTTCTATGTCAATTCAATTGTAAAAATGGGAAAGGGTAAAAAACTCCCGGGGAGTTTTTAATCATAATTGGGCTGTATATTTCCTTCTAGCAAAACATTCTTAACAGAATTACCCGAAACAATTAGAAGTGTTAAAAATTTTTAAAAATTAAATCAGGACTCTAATGGCATAATGGAAGATTTTATATGTTAAGAGAAATCCATGAAAAGGACTGAGAAATTAGATATTCTTGCTTCTGCTTCTGATTCCTCCAGCACCCACGATAAGAGAAAAAAAATTTTTCCAAGTCAAGTGTTGTCAAAACTAAAGAAAATTATCGCTTTAATCCTAAACATTTAAACAAATTTTTTTTCAAAATTTATTTAATCAGATCTCTTTAAACTATTGAAATACATAACTTATAAATAATAAAAATCTAATTTTTTAATTTAGTTATAAAATTATGTTTAATAGGGAAATATTTGTCAATAAAATTATTTAACTACAGAAATCTTATTAAAAAACGACGTTTAAAATTCTTGCGTTTTCGATTTCCAGAACACCCCTGATGATGTATTACTTTAAAAATACATAGCACATATTTAGAAATTATTAGAATTGTTATTTTTGTTTTTTTAATAATAAAATCCAAAAAATAAATAATTTATGCATTTTTAATTATTGGAATTACCTTATTTATTAAAAAAACTTTATAAATCGGTTAACCGATCAAAAATCAAATTAACCGATTATTAACCGATTAAACCAAAACCTCGGTTAATTAATCGAGCGATTAACCGATTAAAGCAAAAGCCCGATTATATGAATACCCTACTAAACATACATTTTGTGTGCAACTTATATTACGATTTCAATTGTATAGTTAAAAATAAATATATTGTAGTATCAAACATTTCACATAATTTAATATGTTTAGCTAGATTAGAGTAACTTTGTAGGTGTAAAAAAACACCATATAATATTATTATAGTGAATTTAAAAATGTTAAGGATACAAAATATTTTTTCAAGTTATATTAGGACTATAATTAACTTGTTAGGGTAAACATATTAGGCAAGTATGAATAAAAATGTTCGTAGTGAACACTTAGTAATCATATTTTTTCTTTGCGTGTGCAGCTTTTAAGCGCTGTGGAGCGCTGTTTAACCAAAGAACAGTTAAAAAAATATCAGCTGCTCATACCTGCTCCTTTCCAAAAAAAAAAACAGTAAAAACTATAAAATGATAAAGTAACAAAACATGAATTTTCGTTCATGCTTGTTGTTGTTGCCATAATTCTTTACTGTTTAAAATTATTACATAATGTAATATACAAAAAAGCATAAGCTTTAATTGAATTTGAATTTATTTGTATCAGGTATGCTAACCGGGCAAGCTCAGGAAGCGAGGAATACAGACTATAGAGCCAAAAGATTACATCATTCGCGAGGAATTCAGACCCATTTATAAAGAGATTTTGGTCGAAGCACGAAGATATTCAAAAATTTCTAAAAGATTATGCTTAAATTACGTATTCATGTTTTTTCTATGGGAGGTGGGCGTAAAAGTTGGCAGATCAGGTATATATTTTCAGGAGCCAATTCTACAATTATAATATTTATTTTTTGTGAAAATTAAGTTGATGCATTAAAAATCAAGGGTGTTATGCAACTTTTTCAATACAAGTTGAGTGGTAAGTGGGCGTAAAAGTGGGCGGATATTTTTCAAATTTCACACAAATGATTATGAGTGTTTAAAAATGCTATACAATGCCGTAGATCAAAATTTAATTTTCACTTTGTATGGGAGGTGGGCGTAAAAGTGGGCGGATCATTTTGATTTTTCCATTTTTTTTTTTTTTTTTTTTTATTTAAACAAAAGTGCCTATGTGCCAAGTTTCATTATCCTTCGACAACTTCTATTTTTTGCCGCTCGTGCTATAAACTTCAACCAATGTGCGCGGCATGGCACGGTAATTAAGAGATAAAAATTAACATTACTGCATACTAGTAATAATAAATTTTACCCACTTTTTTCCTGTAGTTGTTTTTAATTTGTTCCCCTATTTTTCCCCTTGAAGTAAACATTTTCAAAACTTATATCCCTGCTGATAGTTTAAGATCCTGTTTTTGACTCTATTTTAAGATATTGCTCATCTTAGAGTTTTATTTACATACGAAATTTAGTTTTCCAGTCTTTTTCAAATAATACAGAGTAAAAACTTGCTTACTTTTTTGAAATTAATGGGTTCTTTTACTTATTATTTAGTAGCTTTCTTATATTTAAAAACTTATTTTCTTAATGTACTTTAAAATGAGTTCATTATGGAACATCCCTTGTAAAATTCATTGGTTCTTTCAGTAGAATTGTAAGAATTATTTTTTCTGATAAGTCAACACATTATTTTGTAGGCGAGGTTTTTACTGCACTTAAAAAATTATTAGAGTAACTGATTGTGGGTTATTAAATTCGTTTTCCATACTATTAAAATTTAATAAAAATATAGTTATTTTACGAATAATTTTATTTTTTAACATTAATGTTTGTTACTCAAAAAACAAACTACCAAAAAATAATGTTTTTCCGTATTTATTTTGTTTTGTAGTTTGATTTTAGTCGGTTAAAATATATTTTTCAAAAGTAAAAACTATTCAATTTTAAGAAATATGCTGTTTAATAAATAAAAAATTTTAAAATTAATGTAAAAAATCTTTGGCTTTAAATGAAATGTAAATGATCCGTTTTTTAAATGAATTTTATAGTGTTTTCTTTTCTACAAAAAATGTGACACTTTATTTAAAAAAAATGCAATTTGGTGTCTGTTTCCTAAAAATTTTGCTCCCGAAAAGGATGAGTTTTTTAGAATAAAACAAGCCACCCTTTTCGGGAGCAAAATTTTTAAGAAACAGACACCAAATTGCATTTTTTTTTTAAATAAAATGTGACATTTTTTGTAGAAAAGAAAACACCATTAAGTTGTTAAAAATGAATTTTCGTTTGAATTTAACTACCTAATATTTTGAGTGTGGGTACTTAAATAACCTGTGTTGCTTTTTAAAGTCCTTTCAAGTTTTGATGCTGTTTTTACTTGACTAGGTGGCCTGAATATTACAAAAATCAAAACAAATTCTTTGATGACACCTTTTAAATATATTTACTTTACAAGTTTATTTTGGTTAAACAGCTTTTCCCTTAATTCAATAAGATGAAATAAGAAGAACTTAAAAACCGAAATTGTGTTTAAGTACAACAGAAATTAAAAAAAAAAGAAAATATTAAAACTGGAAGTCAAAAAGTGTTAATGATATTGATTAATATGTACACTAGGGTGGTCGTTAACTGTATGGAGCATTTTTTTTTCTATTTTTCTATGCTCTAAGCCACCAATTCGGTGGGTATTGATACAAAACGACACCAAAAAAAGTTAAGGGACAATCGGCGAAGGCTAAACCGTCCCTCACGTCCGCCAAAGTTTGAGAAAAATCTTTAAGTCCGACTTTTATGCCTCATTACTTGAAAAATATTAATTTTACATAAACATCGTTTTCAAAGAAGATGTTATTAGTGAAGTTTCCAACAACTTTTGTCTGAATAAGTTATCTCTAAATCTCATGTAAGACGGGTAAAATATATGACCGACCTCCATAAGTTTTTTGTTTTGACATTTTCCAAAAACAAAATTGACCTTTATCTCCACTTTTAAGGGAGGCTCCCATACAAATATTGCATTTTGTGAATTCTTAAATTAAATGGAAATTTTTCGTCTTTTGTGAATAAAAGTAAAAGTTGTGAACAGACTTTAATCACTTATGTCTTTATTTTTTGTTTGCAAATTTCGTTTTTTATATGTCTAAAAATTTAAAAGCACAGCTGCATCTTTCATTTTTTTTATCATTTTTTAAAGAACAACAATTTTTAAGTTTTGCTAAAAAACTGTTTATTTTTTGCTAAAAAAGTTAAGTTTCAAAATGACTGCGCATATAAGAAAAACCTTTAGGCTTTTTTAAAAGTTAATTTTTATACGGAATTTCGGTTTTTTTTAGTTTATTCAATAAATTAAACCGTTTTTGAGTAACGCAAACATATGTTGTGCAACCTCCTCCATTTTCGAAATAACGGTATATTTCCAAAACAAAAGCTAACCTAAAAAAACGGATACCACCACTGGATTCAGCGTACCCGAATTAGGTTAAAACACCAGGTGCCCGGCTGGTCTGTTTTTTTTTTTTTTTTTAAATAAATATTTTATAAAAATGGTTTTTAACAAAATTAAAGATACGTAATTCATAGAAAATGCGTTTCTTTAATATATTAAAAATTTTATTTTTTATAGTGGCCTATTTGATATTTTTCAGTTTATTTTGTTTAATAAGAGATTAAGGAAAAACTTGTTGAGAACTATTCTACAAAATTAATATTTAATAAGTTATGAAACATAAAAGTCAGATTTCATGTAAAATATAAGTTTCTCAAACTTTGGTGGGTGTGAGGGACAACTTAGCCTTCACCGATCGTCCTAAAATTTTTGCGTTGTTTTTTTATCAATACCCACCAAATTGGCGGGTGAGACCTTAAGAAATCCAGCATTTGATTTTAACGGTCACCCTAATGTACACACAATACCCCTTCTTACCACCTTTGAAACCGATTTGCAAAAATTGTTTTTTGTGTAATTACGAATGATGGATTACTATAATGAATGGGCTTAAGTTTTACTTTCTTTTGACTTTTTTTATATATTCCTGGTCCAAAAATTATTGCGTAACAAAAAAAAAAGGAAAAAAAAAACAAATTTACAACTCATTTTAAAATTTTTATTAGAATAATGGGATATAAGGATTAGGATGAACATAAATAAATAAATTGAATAAACTTTAGGAGAAGGAAAACTATATATAGAAAAAACCTTCGTGAAAAAAAATTGTGCTTAACATCTACAATCATAAATATTTACACTCTCCCAAACGCCATCGACAATCCCAGCCAAATGAATTAGCGAATGTTTGTACGTCAACACTACGATATTCAAACTCGACCCGCAATCCAGCGCAAATATATTTGTCATCTGGCTGTACATAGACAGTTTCATCATTAATCATAGTAAAACTCCAATTTGTGGAATTAGAAAGGTAATATGTATTAAGTAAAGTACTCCTGAGACGCACATTTAGTTTTTTCCCATTTGCTATATTAACTTCTTCAAATTCTGGCGTAATATGGGCTGCATTAGTCGCCGCTTTGTCGATCCACATCAAAATTTTGTTCCAAGTTTGCACAGAATTTATAAAAGCGAAATTTTGGTATTGAAAATTGAAAAGACAAAAGTACGGCATTAAAAATAGATATCTTAAAAATTTAGGGAGTGATTCTTTTACTTCTTCCAAACTTGATTTTAATCTCTGGTCCAGATTTTTGTACAGATTATCTTTCGTTATTTTATACAGCTGGTACGAGAATTTTTCATAAAAAGGCCTTAAATCTGTGCTGTATTTATATGTTTCGTTAACACTTTTGTAAAGTAGCAATTCCATACGCACCATAATCTCATATAATTGCCTATCGTTTGACTCATAGATATCCCATATGAGGTCTGGATATGAATGTAGCAGTTCCCTTGAAACCATTTGTTGTATGGCATTAGTGAAAATAGTATTAATTAGTTCAAAATCATTAATTTTTTTTATATCATTGTAAATATTCTTGAGGTAGACAAAAGTAACATTCGGACTTGAGGCCTTTGCAAATAGTTTTGTAGTTTCATCTATTAAATTTTTTTTTTTGTTAGTGCTTGACTGAAATAAAACTTCGTCTAGTTCTTTGCATACTTTGAATGCTTGGTCGATCTTGCGCAAATCGTTGGGATAATTTTCGGTTATATTATTCCACATATTTTTTAAGGATTCAACATCGCCAAAAACGGGTAACAATTGTAGACAACTACTGAGTAAAACGATCAAAATTGTTTTAGTTGTCTTCATTTTGAAAACGTTTACTTAACTGAAATCGATTTTGTCTGCAGCTGATATTTATACGTTAACATTGAAACCCTTTTTATATTTATTTAATAATAAATGCTGCTGTTTGTATTTAGTATAAATTTAAAAATTTTGTAACAAGCTTAACCAGTACAGTCGAATTCGAATAAGCGCACGATGTTTAATTGAAAAAATTGCTTTATTGCCATGAAAAATTTGTCGCTTAAAAGAAAATACGCTTCAGCAAAAAATCGTTTAAATGCAATATATATTTCTTGGTAATACGGTTATTTATATGAAACAAACACCGCATTAGACAAAAAATTATTTATTTAACGGATTTGAAATATCTTGCATAGCAATTAATATTTTAATGCATCTAGGTATTTGGCATAAAAGTTACAAAATACTTTGAAAAGTACAAAAAGAGTATAGCGGATCTTAGTTTTTGATGTACATACATATGTATATGCTCTTGCGAAAGTGCAAATTCAAAATATTGTAGCTGGATTGCAAACAGCAACAAAATATACAGAAAGGCAATTGTCACAGCATTGCTTTTGTGCAATACTTAAACTTTATAGCTTTTTTGCTACGTGTATTGCGTATTATGCATCCCTGATGCATACAAGTGTTTTTTGAACACATACCCGGCACAAACGTTTTTATATTTATAGATTACATATGTATACAAGTATATAAAATATTTAATTTCAAGGCTTTTTCGTAATAGGTGTCCCAAACAAGTTACACATCTTTACCCTCTTATATACTAGTGGTGTATTGCCGCCACCACTAGTATATAATATCTCAAGAAATCACATATTAAACAAACAAACTATTTAATGCGAAAGTATTAACGCGATCTGTAAAAATTATTATTCTTTTTAAAACATGCTTTCAAAAAATTGTGTGTTATTTCGTATATTTTTAATAAGAATTGAATAAAGGAAAATTGAGTTATTGTTTACATACAAAACACAGGTGTTTTTTATTTTTTTATTTTAAAGCAACAACAACTACAACAACAACAAAGTTAATACTTTTTCAAACCTGACCCTACAATATTAAAACGTCTGAAGTTTGTGTGTTGTTTAACATATGATCAGCCTGACAGCCATATTTTTTGAGTCTAAGTTTTCAAAGTTCCAATATGCCGATTTTTGCTCAAAATATGCCGATTTTTTGATAAACATCCAAAACACTGTAACCTTTTGTTGGATTTAGTACAACTTATTTATTTTGAGTAAAGCTAAGATCCCACTATCGGCGCAATGTACCAATTTTTGTCGTATTTCAAGTGCCAATAGTGTGAACGATCAGAATTTTTTAATATGCGACAATCTGTGCCGAAATTGTGCTGACTGTGGACAATCAAAATTAACCTAGATCCGCCGATAATGTGAACACTTTTTTGCACAATGTGGAGCAATAAAATTGTTAAATATGTACCGATTTTTATCGGCCACTTGTGCGCCGATCACAATCGCCAATCAGCGCCGATACAAGAGATGGCATAACGAAATGTTTAAATTGCACCAACTGGCTACTAAAATTTTACTTTTTTGAGCTTGATTGTACCAAAATTACATTTGTTTTACCTATTATTTATGTATTAAAACGTTTAAAAGTACATTTGTACTTATGAATATTATTTTTGTCACGCTAATAGGCCCTAAATTTCTTCAATGTAAATAAAATTCAATTTTTAATTACAATATTTTGTTCCCGACGTTTCGTCGATTGTTTGTCGACTTTTTCAAGGGATTGTCTATTTAAAATTATAAAACAATAAAATAAGTACAGTAATGTAACATATAAACAATAAAGATTTACAATATGAAATTTAATCACATTAAAACGTTTTAGATGTACCCAGGAGCATACAAATATAAAACATAATTTTAATATTTAAATACATACTACTTTAAACTTTAAATATATCACAGCTCAAGTAATGGCAACAATATAACTCGCATTTATGTTGTTTGTGTCTTCCTTCAAATTCATTGTTCTCTTAATTTGTTGTTGTATTGTAAGGCTTTCAATTGTGTATCTTTTCCTTTCTTTATTTTCTTTATCTAAAATTTTAACATCATCGAACTTAATTGTGTGACCAGTATGTAGGATGTGTTGTGCTAGTGCTGTTGTCTCTTTTTCCGCATTATGTCCATCTTGTGTTCTCCCATTCTTGTCTCCAGTGTACGTTTTGTTGTTCCTATATAAATTAGCTCGCATTGCTGTGTGTCATTTCCTTCACATTGTAATTCGTATACAATGTTACTTTGTTGTTGTTTATTAATTGGCGCCTTTACTCTAGAAAAAATTGTGCTCAATGTCATATTGGGTTTGTATGCAAAACAGATGTTGTTTGTTTTTATTAGCTGCGTTCGTTTACCCCAAAATTTGTACAAATTTGTACTGGATTTTACTGAAATCCGTTCGCGTACACATAAATTTGTTAAATTTTCATATTACTCAGCTACTGGATTTTACTGGGATTTTACTGGAAAAGTAAACGAACGCACATATTGACGACCGTATGTTATTGTTATCGCTAAACCCAGGTATGTATTTTACACTGTAAAATTTGGTCTCTTCTTTTCCTATGTTTGCAGATTTGTTGTGGTTATTTCTGTTTCTATCCAATTGTTTAATCGTATTTTCTATCAATGAAAATGTAAGTTTGGTGGGGAAGTTGTTGTTTTTTAAAATGTTTGTTATAATGTGTTTGTTTTTATTATGAAATTGTGTATCACTTATGTTGTATACCCTAGAAATAAAATGTTTTCATGTGTTTATTATTTGATTTTTGGGTTGTGTAGCGTGGAAATTCATTAACCTCCCTGAAGATGTTTCTTTAGTGTACCAATCAAACAGAATCATATTATTTTTGCGTATAATTTTGGAGGCTAAGAACGCAATTTCTCCGCTTTCCTCAATCTCAGTAGTAAATTGTATCTTAGGGTGTTGTTTGTTAAAAGTTGACAGAATTGTGTCCTTGTCCTCTATGCGAGTTATCGCCAAAATGTCGTCTACATATTTGGCGATGTATTTAATGTAAATATCCTTATTTCCTAGTTCTGTAATTGCATCGTCAAGTAGGTTGTCAAGTATGATATCCGCTATAGTGGGTGATAGTGGGTTCCCCATTGGCATACCAAAGATTTGGGTATAAATATAAACATAAAATAATTATTGCCATTTAGACAAAATTTGAGTATTCTTAAAAATTGTGAGCTGGACATCTTAGTATGATTTTTAATATTATTCCATTTTTTCATGGAACTGTTAAATGAAAGAAAACAATTCGCTTAAACCAAAATTGCATTTGTATCGATGTTGCCATCCCTGACTTGCAAACATCTTCTTTACAAAACAACATGGCCGAAAACAGTAAAAAAATTAATGTTTTTTTTAAAAAAAAAAAAAAAAAATATTGCTTTTGGCTTAATTTATGGAAATTTATTAAAAAATGTCTCTATTATAAATCTTAATGGTAGTCTTAGTAAATATATGTATTTTTGCATGTAAATGTACAATTTGGTGGCGATGTCGATTGGCCCCCAAGATCATGGTATTTGACACCGTTGGACTTCTTTCTTTGGGGTTTTTGAAAAAAAAGGTGAACGTCGATAAGCCAGCAACAATGTAAGAGCTAAATGATGATAGATCCTCAATTATGCCTCAGCGTCATCGAAAATTTGGACCATCGGATGGAGGTGTGCAGCCGAGGTCGCGGCGGTCATTTGGCCGATATTTTGTCCATACATAATTGAACCATACCAATATTATCATAATTGTCAATTCATAACCGGTAAGTAAGGCAATGTTTAATGTTTATTGCTCCGAAATTTGTAATTTCTAAAGACCCAGATTTAATTTATAAAAACGAAAACGAGTTGTTCCCACTTGCTTCAAAAAATTTAATGATTTTATATGCAGAGCAGCTGCATAAAAGATTTTCGGATTAGATTCTGTAAGAGTTATTAATAAAGAAAACGCTTATTCGATTCGAAGAAAACAATTTTTTTTAAAAAGGGATGACAAGTTTGGAAGGAAGTGCTGAAAGCGTCTAGAGATTTTATAATGTTCCTTTGACTATAAAGGAAAACATCCGTAGAAAGGAAACGTGTTTTCTCATTGAAATCTTTTTGATAAAAATTAGAAATAGGCTTTCAAAAGATTCTGTAAATGCTTATTGTGAACTTGAATCCTATTTTAAAAGAAATATTTTGTTTAAGTAATTTAACTTTTTTGGTTTTATATAAATACTTTTGGCTTTGAATTAATTATGTGGCAATAAGTGCTTAAGTCTATTTGCTTAGTTTTAAAGGAGAACAATTTAAAACTTTAGAGGTGGCTTTTGGAAATTTGATCCGAATTTAATATAATCATTACGCACAGAAAAAAATCAAGTTAAAGAAAACAAGGTTCATTTAAAATTTGTCGGTGGTGATTTTGCTTCATACGTTTTTCATGTTAATTCAACCTGGTTTAACAATAACTGCGAACAACATTTTTTTCTTTTAAAATAACTATAATTCATCTTAATTTAACATTGCAGTAAAGTTAGAGCAAAATGTCATTTATATTGAAATAAAAATCCAAATTACGTTGAATGAAAGTTATTTCAAGTTGAAACAACATGAATTTCATGTAGAATCAAATTGGTTTGAGTATGATATAACAGTGAGAATAAGCTTTAGAGACAAAATATGCATTTATTTAAGAATAATTCAAAAAACTTACCCCTGTAGTAACACATGTTTCACTTATTTTTATTCCCCTTTGTTAACAGAAGCATCAGCAGAATGGCCCGATATGGTTTTCGTCATCATTCTACTTTGAAAACTTGATGTACTATTTAACTAAATAATTTTAATTAAAAGAATACGGGAATTTTCCTCTTTTTACAACATATTTTAAACATAAAAATAAAAAAATGTACATACTTGAGTATGTATGCATGTTAATTTAACAAGATACACTTTTAATTTAAATATAAAACAGTTTTTTATGAATTTATTATTGAACAATGTTATTTTAACAGTGAATAATATTAAATAAACGTTATTTAAGGTTATTTTAATATTTTTCATTTAAAATTAATTTGAAATAATGATAAATTTAAATAAAGGGCATACTTTTGCAGAAATTTACTATGATTCCAATCAACATTTCGCCATGTTAATTTAACATTGGTATTTTTTTCTGTGTGTAGTTCTCTGCGTTTATAGTTTTTTATGATTTTATTCCTAAGCACTCCTAATTTCACAAATCGGAAGTTTTTATTATTCCAGATGTTATTGCACATTAACAAAAAAACTAAGAAGTAATTTTGCTATAACTTTCTCAAAAATCCTACAAATAATTACAATTTCGCCCATGTTGATCTTAAGGTGCCATTAAACACTTTTTCCTTTTTGCCACAGAGATTTGAGAAAGTTGAATGCATTTATAAACTTTTTTAATTGATCTCAGGAAATGTTATTTGTTCAAATAAATTAAATTAAATATTATTTTGCATCGATCTGGATTGAGCGGGATTTCCCTCTAGATAAAATATGACAAAATATAAAATATGCTGTAGGAGCTTTACGGCCTGCGAAGATTGTCCACGAAAATACTTTAATAATCACAGTTAACATTTATGGACGCCTGTGATACCTGGCTTACATTTAAAGTTGAACTAGAGAAATTTAAAAGCAAATTTCATACAGTTTACTTCAGCAAATAGAAAATATAGAATACATTCTTTTTGAGAATAAAGCCTTTCTAGGCAGCGCACACTGGGGTGAAACATATGCAAAACGAGGATTAATTCAGTGAAGCCTGTATTTTATTACACAATATTTTTTTGGATTCTGTGTATATTGATTGCTAAAAAAACTTTTGTTGTAAAATTTTAGTGGAATTTAAATTTTGTTTTATTTAATAAACTAAAAAAAAATATGTAATTTTTTCGAACAATATATATTTTTTTCAAAAAAAGCCCCATTCATTGCTAAAATATGAAATTAAAAATCACCTTCATCATAATCATCATCTTCATGTTATCATTATCAACATCGGAAATATTTAGCAAGATAAGCAAATCAAGTGCTGTTTATGGTAAATTTAAATTATGAAGTTTTTTTCATAATGTTTGTTCTTGCTTTAATTTAAAGGATTTGAAGTTATAAGAAACAGATTAAAAATGTCTTCATTCTATTTTATGCGACTGCCTTTACGAGCATATTGTTCTTTAAAATTTTTAAAATCTTTATAACGAGCTTCTAATGCCTATTCTCAATAGAGCATGGGAAACTATTTCGGGTACATGAATTAAGAATCTGTGTAAAGTGGGAGGCATATAAGACCATGGGTAAAGTTAAGAAAAGATTTGCAGTTTTATGAATTAAGTCGCGAAATTTTTGAAGGTAATGTCGTGACCAGAGGAAACAATAATAAGTATTATTCGCAATCTTTCTATCTACTCTACATCAATTTTTGTAGTTTTAGCAAAAACTCCGCATTTCAGAAAAATAACAAAAACTAAAATAATCATTTAAACGAAACAAAACACAAAAAACAAGTTAATGTGTTTCACAAAAATTCAAATATTTTTAAATGGGACAAAAACGGGCAAGGTTTTTTTTTCATTATGCAAGCAGAAATACCATATTTAAAGAAAATATTAAAAGTTTTGCCTAAGTGTTCTCACAAAAACATTTTAAAAATCAACATTTCTTTAAAAAAAACTGATTTTTTGACCAATTTAAAAAAAAAATATTTAAAAATATTTTTGCAATATTTTTCTTTACAAAAATTTGTTAATAAATTAGTCATATACATGAAGTTGATGGATCCATTTAAAAAAAATAGTCTTTTCCAAGAAACAATTCTCACAAATCGCAATTAAAATATCTTGATTTTCACTTTTTAACAAATATTTCCAAATTATAAAATATTATTCAACTTTTACAGCGAATAACAAAAAAAGTTAACAACATAGATCCATAACTTTTACACTTATTCGTATTGAATTTTATCTTTTTTTATATGGTACCAAATACTTATACGAAAAACTAACTTAATTTTTGAATTAATCCTCGTTCTTGGTACTGTTCACCATTCTGTGCAGCGTTTAAAGAACTGCAGTCATAGTAGACAAACTGCCATTTCTTCCACTTTTTCATTTGTCATTGGCAAACTGTTGCTTTTACTTCTGATTCATTAAATATAATAAGCAGTCGCTGTCAAGCCAACTCAAATAGCGAAAAGTTGTTCAAGTTATTATACCTTAAATGGGCGTTAGAAAGTATTCAGAAAATATAGGTGTAAAATAGTGTTATATGGAAATCCTTAGCAGCAAGATTTCGATACGCTAGAACCCCCAATTTTGTGAAGTTTGGAAAAAAAACGCATGAGCCAAAAAAATTGAGGGGGTGGGATGGGGGTAAATGGCTCCTCATCGCGGTCACAGCTATGGGAAAACGATACAAAAGCCAAAAAAAGCTTAACAACTGTCCCTGAGTCGCTCCCCCCTACATTTTTTATTAACATAATAACCCCGTATCTGTGCTTCTTAAGGGGCCCTCATACTAAATATTACTTTTTATAAAATTACCAGCCACCGCCCTAACTAGCCACAAAGTGCCCCTAGAGGAGTCAAATATATGACGGACCCTCAATATCTTTGCTATTCGAGCATTTTTTCAGAACATACCTAGTCTCCATCTTTAATCATTAGGGTGGTCCCCATACAAAAATTTCGAAAATGGAGGAGTTGCACAACATAAGTTCGCATAACTTTAAAACGCTTTAGCTTATTGAAAAACCGAAATTCCGCAATAATATTTCCTTTAAGAAAAGTAATTTTTGTTAAATATGCGCAGTTGTTTTAGAAACATAATTTTATTTTCGAAAAAAAATAATTTTTTATTAAAATTGGACCAACCCCACTTTATTTTGCATCCCAATCATTTATTTCTAACATACCTACCCGCTATCTCCATTCCTTAAGGGGGCTCCCATACAAAATGTTCAATGCAGACTAGAAATATATTGAAGAAAAAGTCCCATAAATGCCCAGGAGTCGCCCCTAGTGGGATAAAATGTATGACCGACCTCAATTAGTTTTTTGTCCTTAACCCTTACGTGAATGGCAAAAAAAAAAACACCCTTAACCAGGTACCCTGGGTACCTATATGGAAATAGTATTGGAAACTTAAATTTTTTATCGAAAATATGTGCATAATCACGAAAAATAACTCTGAGACTTACAATAGAAGTTCATTTTCAGTAAAATTTCAATATCTTATAAACGCCCTGGGTTATGCAACGCATTACTTCTCAGATACGCAAGTTTGAAATTTAGCATTCATTTTTCTCCATGCATAACAAAGTAAGCAAAAGTGAAACAAATAAAATTGTTTATATCATTCCGGTGATTTCGCTTATTGCAAAGATACACAAGTTGAACTTTTTATGTGTAATAAAAACATTTGAGTAATTCCGCGAAGAAGAATTAAACGCTTTTATAAGGATTCTTATTTACGCTGCCAAATTTAAATCAAATTGAGAACACATAACAGAGTTGTGGAAACCTATTCACTTGCCATTGCCTGCCGATTCAAAATGATGCTACAGTTAAAACTTCTGACAATGATGAAACCCGCATATTACGAACAGAATAGATAAATCTATTTTTTCGTGATTATTTGGACAATGTTGAATGAGAATTTATGTCAGAGATATAAACTTTCTTTGGCTTGCGATGCAATGAACTCTTACCCTTTGCATGGAAAGTTGTACATCACAAACAGCAGAAAGCCTAATGTAGAATCTATTTTTGCTGCTAAACCTGAAAGTTTTAATTTTTACAATAAAACCAAAGGAGGAAACTATTAGGCGAATATTCCTGCAAACGCAGAGCAAATCGATTTTATAATACTATAGATGTAGCAGCATAAGGATCTTATATCATATATATGGAAAATCATTCTCAATTGCGTTCCACAGACCGGCGTACATAATTTTTGTAAGTGATCAGCTTTGAAGTGTGTTAGTAAAATATTCAACAACGCATCATAAACCCAAAAGTTATCTCTGCAATACCGAGTGTGCTGGGCAAAGATTTTAATGTATCCAAGTCAAACATTTTCGGTTTGCAAAATAAATAATAAGAACGAACGTACTCCCCTAGTAGGGAATTGTCGCGTGTGCTAGCAACTACGTATGAAGCAAATAAAAACAAGCAAAGCTTGCACTAAATGTTCCAAACCAATTTGAAATGAGCATTCAACTCAACAAATTGAAGCGATCAATGAAAATTTATTTGTAGCTAAGTGTATCTATGTGCATATACAAAAACTGATTTTTTTGTTTGTTTTTCTTTACCAAATAAAATTTTTAATCTAAAATATTCATTACGACTTCCTTTAATCATTTTTTAGTGACACTTCACTAAAATTATACATGCAATAATCGTTTTTTGATACTTAATGCCCTTCCAAAATGATTTTTTAGCCAAAAAATAATGATAATTTAAAATTTATTATTCAGCTATGTAAATCATCTCCTTCTTTAAAAAAAATTAATCTGAAAACGCCAAAGGTACCCGGGTACCTTGCCATTCACATAAGGGTTAACATTTTCTCGAGACATACTTGCCGCTTATCACCACTTCTTAGGAGGGCTCCCATACAATTATAGCGTTTTATTAAAATTTTAAATTAATTAAAATTCTTACATTTTACCCCTCTAGGAGCGATTTAGGGACAGTTGTTAAGCTTTTTTTGGCTTTGTATCGTTTTCCCCTAGCTTTGACCCCGATTAGGAGCCATTTACCCCCATCCCACCCCCCTAATTTTTTGGCTCATGCGTTTTTTTTATAAAGTTCACAAAATTGGGGGTTCTAGCGTATCAAAATCAAAAAGTCGTGCACTATTCCACCCCTAAGGTACAAAAATAAATGCAAGTTTTTTTTTAAACAACATGAATTATTTAATTTACTTTTTTTTTCTTCTTTGTTTAATTTAATGATCTCTATGTGTTCCTTATTTCCTTAGTTGAATATCAATAAATATATTATAATACATAATCATTTTTATACATGAATAAAAAAATACATACACATATACATACGCATATAAATACGTATATTTTTCTTTTTTCGTGGTTTGGTTCATTTAATTTTAATACAGAAATGTACCTATATACCTTTATAAAAGTTTCTATACCGGTATACCGATACCGATACCGAAAAAACAAATTTGTAAATGTCGATACCGAAATTCGTTTCGGTATCCAACCTTGGCTTAAAATCGTTTACCAGAAAATCTTTATATATTTTAATCAATATAAATATAAAATATAAAGCAACATTTTTGCATATATTAATAAATAAATGGATATTTGTGAGATTAACCATCAATTTCACCAAGTTCAAGTTGTTAACTGGGAGTTAAAGAAATAGTTAGTTTTTACTGAACTTGGTGAAATTGGGGGTAAGTGGAACTTTCATTCAACAGTTGGAATAATTTTTTGAAAAAGTTATGATCGGCTTAAATGAATGCTATTGTGGACAATGGTTTATAACTTTTAAAATGTATCAGGCACAAAACACTGGGGCATGTTTAGGGATGCCAATCCCGAATACCGTAATACCGGGATATTCTAAAAATTTAAGGCCCGAATTCCAGAATTTTTACATAAAAATCCCGAGATTTTGGGTTTCGTAAAAATGTGCTAGTTTTTTTGTCAAATTCAACTACATATATTTAAATAACCGTGAGTCAACCTGTTAAAAATAACTTCAAAAATTTAATATTAAATAATACTGGCATTGTATCTAATTTTTATCTGGTTACATAAATAAGTCACAAGTGAATAAATGTTACATGCAATGCATTTTGTACCTCAGAAAACAAAATCAGAAGATAAAGCTCGGTGTAATAGAACTGCGCACGCAAAATGCAAATTGTGCAAAAAGGTGTTAGAAACTTTAGGGGATTCCATCAAAGATCTTTTGACACATATTTGTTTAAGTTTATTTAATTAGATTAATACTTGCATATATATTTGAGATAAAATAACTTTAATATTGTCATATAGCATATATGTAGCTATTTATTTACGATACCACCCCGTCGGCAGCATATGTTTGCAATAAAATAAGGTATCGATTACACTATGGAACATTTTTGGGATTATTGTCTGGGGGGTGAGAAATTCCAAGTCAGGGTGATGGTACTAGGTCACTATAGTAAAACCCTCAAAGGGTTTGGCGTTCGTATGTGTCAGTTTTTTTTTATGACATTTTAAATTTTTTCCTTATCTTGATGTTTTTTTGTTTAACATAACTCGAGAACCACTTGTCCGATTTTGCTAAAACAAACTCAAAAAAATTCAGAATTACAATTTCTTTAATCCGTTTATATAACGTTTTTCTTTATAATCAACAGTTTTGCCGGTAAAAATAAATTTGTGGAGAAAAAAAAATATTTTTTTGCCTAAAAATGAAAATTTATTTTAATAAATATTGCCTATTTTTAGGCAAAAAATATTTTTTTTTCTCCACAAATTTATTTTTACCGTCAAAACTGTTGACTATAAAGAAAAACGTTATATGAACGGATTAAAGAAATTGTAATTCTAAATTTTTTTGAGTTTGTTTTAGCAAAATCGGACAAGTGGTTCTCGAGTTATGTTAAACAAAAAAACATCAAGATAAGGAAAAAATTTAAAATGCCATAAAAAAAAACTGACACATACGAACGCCAAACCCTTTGGGGGTTTAACTATAGTGACCTAGTACCATCACCCTGACTTGGAATTTCTCACCCCCCAGATTGGCTGTTGTACTGTGTTATCAGACGTCATTAATTGGTTTTAGAAGCTTTTTTAAATATAAGTTTTAATACATAATTCTTCCATATTACTTTAAAAGAATACATTAAACTGTTTTATTTTGTAATAAGTTTAATTTTCTTCATGAATTAATTTGTTTTGATACTTATACATAAACATTAAATTATAATTACATGAATTTTAAAAATTGGCTTTATGTATGAAATCCCGATCTGTCCCGAGATCCCGTTTTTTGAATTTAAAATCCCGAATCCCGCGCTTAAAAAAATCTGGTCCCATTTGGCATCCCTAGGCATGTTCCATTAATCAATGTGAAGTAGATTTAAAATCGAACAAATTTTGAAAACGAGCCTGTAACGAAAACTCTAAAAAGGCCAACTTTTAAAACTTGGAACAACTACAATCAATTTGAAAATAATTTAATAAATTCCACTTTATTTTGACTTCTAAAATGCTTTCAATACTAATTGTTTTACAAAGTCATAAATAAAATTCTTTCCAAATAAAATTCTTACCAAATCTTTTATTTCGGGAAGAAAAATAATGCTATTTGTGTATTACTCAGTCATTAATGAACTGAATGCGCTAATTTTCACTTCCCGTGTTAAGGTGAGAGTAACGAATGAAAATTTATAAATTGTATAAGATTATTAGTTTAACAGGTACAAATTAGATGCAGTCGTAGTTTTTCTTAAATCTTAGATGTTTGTTGACCGATCTGTTTTAAAGCCAACTATTTCGTATACAAAAACACACAAGCACAGCTACCTAATTATCAAAATAATTTAAGAAACTTTGCTTGAAATTTAATATACTCCATTAAAGCTTTTTTGTGTTTTTTTTAGAAACCAGTAGCGAATGTTTTAAAGCTTAATAGATTTTGCCTAAGATGTAAATAGAGAAATGCATTTACATGCATGTCGTATAAAATCCTAATAATACTTTAAATCTCAATAAAATTTTTTACAAATTTAAACATGTTTTTCATGTTGATTTATTTAAATTACAGTCAGTTTGTATATTAATACAATGCATTAGGTATGTACATTTCTGTATGCAGCTTTTTTTAATAATGAAGTTATAAACGCTAATAAAAAAATGTATAGCAAATATCTAAAAATAAATGCATCATAGAGTGTTGTCAGATTAAAGGCTGTCATTTTTTGCTTATAGCTCAGCCCTTTCGCGACAAATCAAGTTGAATTTTAATTGGAGACTATTTCGCAGTACATTGGATATAAATATATAACAAGCTGATCTCAATAATGTCTGGTATATACGAAAAGTCAATTTCCGATAACACACGGACAGAGGGACGTCCTTAACCCTTTCGGTCCTATTGGGATAATACATCCCAGACAACGTTTGAATGATCCGATTTGTTCTTTAAAATAAAAAAAAATCAAGTTTGCAATTGTCCCAGTCGAACTTTTTGTGTTAGTTTATCAAAGAAGTAACGGTTGCCAATTTTTAGCACATTATTATAAGATTTGTACATAGTTTCGATACTAGTGGGACATATTGTCCCATTTGTATTTAAACCCCGGTTGGGACAAAAGTCCGAAAAATCCGATTTGGACAATATCTTAGACAATATTTCAGAATAATGAAAGGACTTACGGAAAAACTAACAATGCAAAACATAATAAATTTTTAAGCTTTTTCAATATGTGTAAACAGATTTTTCATGAACATTGTTGTTTCTCAAATAAGGAGTCGGACCGAAAGGGTTAAGTCATCTCCCAGAATATATATACTTTATATGATCCATGATTAACTAATATCGTAGAAACACCTTGTTGTTACTGATTTTCTAAAGTTTTTTGCTTATCCTGTAAACTTATAAAAATTGTTGTTACGTTATTTTACATTTTAGGTGACGATATATGAAGATATTTAGGAAAAAAAATTTCAGTAAATTGAAAAAGTTATGTGTCAAAAACAATTCTATAAGAAAATGTAAAATTTGTGATATTTTATAACTCGACTTATTTTATTGCAGCTCCCTAATGTTTTCGTATAGAAAATATTTGTATACTATTTGTACGCATATTAAATAAGTAAATTTAACATTAAAACCTACTTAACAACAAAATCAAATGCAAGCCATTTACATACTCAGCCCTCATCTTTGCATGTGCCTCTGAATCAATTATTTTTCCAAAGTTATACCGCAACAAAATGATATTGACATTATTAGTTGCTTTAACAAATTTTAAAGTTTCTTTTTTTGTAAAACTTTATCTAATTAATTTCTTTTGTTTATTTTTTTAATTTGAATAAATAAAATATTTCGATGATTTTATTTAATATGTAACATGCTGTGATATTTGATATTTAGTACAAATTTCTTTTAAAAATAAGTTTCGTAGTATGGAATTTATTTCACGATCTAAACTAGATTGATGAGTTTATACCAGTATAATATTAGAGTTTCCTTTACATAAGCACAGTTTGCTTTACTAAACTTTAACGCGCTTAATTACACTGTACATTAATTTCGTACATTAACGGGGTTCGGACAATAGGTTAAGGTAGAGGAAAAAATAAAGTCACATCAGATATATTTTTTAAGGAACTTAAAGTTTCCCATTTTTAAATAAGCCATGTGATTTTTACATCTCAGGTTTAGAATATGTTCAGCAACTTTGCAAAAAATTTTATGGCAATTATTTTTGTGGTTAATATTAACCCTTTAACTCCCGTTTATAACGGTAGTTTTTTGCTGTATTTTAGCAAATCGTAAAAAACACTCCTAAAAAGGGAGAGGTCGGGGACGAAATTTTCTATAAAAATGTTGGCATTAAAATTTCACTACATAAGTGAGAACACCAACGCACAAAATTTAACACAACCATCCAAAAACAGTCAACAAACAAAAAAGTTTGAAATTGTTGTACAGTGTTATTTTACTAGTTAGCACCAGAACTAATTACATATTTATTGTATTATAAAGACATATTTTTGCTCCAGTAAATATCTGCTTAAAATTCTATTCAAAAAACTTTGAGTAATTTAAGAATGTTTCAAAAGGTTCTCGATACCGGTAATTAAGCAATTAAACAAGTAAAAAAATATAATAAACAATTCAACAAAATAACCACAATACTAATAATTGTAAAATTGCGGGAAATTTGTGTCAATTGGTCCAACGGACTGGTCCTGGGAGTTGTGAAAATAGAACAGGTCAAAAAGAAAGAACTCATGACCAGTGAAAGGAGCAACTGGTTTATGAAGAACAAAAAGGTAGAAAAAGTAATGAATTGCAGTACAGTCTTCACCGGTGGTGTGACACATTTTTAGGGACTTTCTAAAATTTTGTTCTTGAATTAAATTCTAGGACTTGTTTTATTGAAAAAATACTACATTTTATTAAAATATTACTACATTGTAGTAACTGACACTAAATACCTTCATTAAGAATAGATGTGTGACTGGTCAAATGGTGTCAATTGACCCCCTCCAATGACAACCTCATGTAAAAGTGATAGGTATTATTCATAGAAAGTGTTAAAACTAGAACCGGTCCCTACCTCCAAAGACCAATCACGGGACTACTTTGGTGTCAGTTCGCTTCCCTCTAGGGTTTTTTACCTGGTCACGTGTGGGCGATACACCATTAAAACCTTGCTTTCATGTTAAATGCAACATAAATAAAAAATTGCATAAAAGTGGTGGCATTATTGGTGGCATATTCTAATGATGTTTGAAGCCCGTGCAGAAAAAATAAAAATTGATTTCAATTAAAAAATTTGTGATATTTATTGAAAATATATTCAATTTGCATCATTAAACCAATTAATGGTATGAATTATATATTTTTTGATATTTGCAATATTGTCCGCAGTAAAGCGGGTTTGTATGGGAGCATATTAAAATATAACGGTGACAAAAAAAACCCCAGTGCGTAAGGCTGATCGTTATATTCATCTACCGTTAAATGCGCTGAACAAAAAGCTTTCTGTGTCAAAAATGTATTGCTTCAATGTGAGAACTCAACCGAATAAAATGCATGTCTTCTATAAGCGATATTATTTAAAAGTGGATTATATGACAAATGAATTCTTAACAAGTTTGCCTGTTGTTTGTTTGTATAGTTGTAATTGTTTTAGAACTGACGTCAATTTGTAAGGACATTCAGATTTCTCTGTATAAAATACGATCCAAAATTGAAAACAAAAAAAAAATAATAGGTTTGGGTCTGGTGGTTAATCGAACTGTGCTCATGTTCTGTAACTCACGCGTCGAGAAACTTTTCAATTGAAATGTGTGAAATAAAACAATAATGCCATGTATTGAAACAAACAGCTGTTTTTCTCACTAAACTGTGTCCAAGGTATATTTATAGCAGGTAGCCGCGAGATTACAACAATTGTACAATAAAACAAACAACAGGCCAAGGTATATTTATAGCAGTAGTCTCGGAAAGCCAGCTGTTTATTTTTTATTTGCTTGTTTTGTGGTACGAACTGTCAAATGTTGTATAGTAAACATGTAAACAAGTTTTTTGTCTCTATCTTTTGTCTTTTTTGTCTCTTATCAACCTCTTTGCCTTTTGACAGTTCGTACCACATAACAACAATAAAAAGCCCTGTTGTTTGTTTTATTGTACAATTGTTGTAATCTCGCGGCTACCTGCTATAAATATACCTTGCAACAGGCCTTTTTATTGCTGTTATGCGATACGAACTGTCAAACAGCAAAGGGGTTGATAAGAGACAAAAAAGACAAAAGATAGAGACAAAAAACTTGTTTACATGTTTACTATACAACATTTGACAGTTCGTATCGCAAAACAAGCAAATAAAAAATAAACAGCTGGCTTTCCGAGACTACCTGCTATAAATATACCTTGACTGTGTCTGTAACTATTTTTTGGCGAGTACTAGCTGTCACGTAAGAATATTACTCGCCAATTTTACATAACGTAACGACGTTATCTCTTTTGATAGTTTTCGACATGAGTCGAGAAACGGAATATTTTTATTCAC
The DNA here is from genome assembly GCA_963931875.1 of Pollenia griseotomentosa. Classification (NCBI taxonomy): domain Eukaryota; kingdom Metazoa; phylum Arthropoda; class Insecta; order Diptera; family Polleniidae; genus Pollenia; species Pollenia griseotomentosa. The sequence continues at coordinate 49,772,262 of OZ007560.1, read as the reverse complement.
ATCTTTTCGATGCGAGAAGTTCTCAATATAGTTATAGAACATGGGTACTGGTAATGGTTTTTAATACAAATTAGATTTTTATTTTAAATCAGGCTTAAGTTCACCAAATTTAATTTTCATTAAAATATTGTAATGAAGGAATGAGTTTTTACAACATGAAAAGAATTAAAATTTATTGATAATTTTTCTTGATAAAATTTTTTTTGGCTTGAACTCGAGACGAATTTACAAGTTTCGAGAACATCATCAGAATTCTTTCCAGCTACTGCGACGGCTGGCTGTCTATACACCAAACATGAAGTCAAACCTTTAATACGAAATTAGTTTATCATTTGATGTCAAGTACGATTCTCAAATCTTATTCAATTGTTTGAGTACATTTCAGTTCAAATTGATAATGGCTTGAATATAAACAATTGATGTAGGTACAATGTTTTATAAGTTTGATATCAAATTGTTATCAAATGTGATTCTCAAAACAAAAGCAAGCTTGGCAGCACTAAAGCGAAAAAAATGTAAACATTAAAATTAAAATATGTGTTACAAAAAAAGAAAAATTACATTTAAGGTAACAATTACATTTAAGGTAACAAAACGTTAATTTCTTGTGAAAAATTTATTAGAAGGTGTAAAATGCAAATAAATGCCGAATAAAAAATAAATTTAAATTAAGAAAAGAATAATTTTTGATTTATGTTCCACATTGTATTAAAATCCACATTTGAAAAATATTTGAGAAAAACCCTTGAAAGCAAGTTGAAAATAAATGAATGTCTTAATTTGAAAAGAATTTCCACTTCAATTCAATTCAAATCACTATCAAACGTTTTTCATTTGAGAAAAGATTGTGTTCGCTGAAAAGTCAAACATCAATCTTGTTTTGCTTTAATTAATTATCTATTTTAAATTTTCTTAACATGTTTCTTCCTAACTTATATATAATCTCAAAAGACGAACAGTTTTTTGTTGAAACTTAGGCCATCTATTTCACAAATGTAATACAGTAATTTTGACTTAGCTGCACAATCTCCTTTGCACGATTTTTTGTGCAGGTAAATCAAAAATGCAGCTATCTTAAATGTATTTAGCTGCCTTAATGTGCAGGTACGCAATTGTGGTTACCTGCATAAAAGTGCAGCTAAAGTAAAGTGTTTGAAAGAGAAGTAACAACGTTTTTATTAATAAATTGATAAAAACAATGACGTTCAAACACCTTGTAGTCATTTGTTACGCATTTTTATAATGAACGAGCTAGCCAAATTGTAACAATAAAGTGTGGAACAGAATAGTCGCTGTAGTACAACGTTAAGAATAGCGCTGCAAGCTCTCAAAAGTTAAAAACGGCAGTTGCAAAATAGTGTCAACAGAAAACGTAGTTGTAGTAGTCGTTGCAGTTGAAGCGCAAAATTTTTAACTTTGTTGCGCTACAGAGCATTCGTCAGCTTCAAATACTACTACAACTACTTTATTCTGTTCCAGACCAAAGATTTGCTATTCCTTTCATATAATCGTGGTAAAGTTGCTGTAACCACAACCCATATGCATAAATGTAAATACATTTAAACAAATTAAATGAATTATAATGATACCAACTTGACTTGTTTGCGATTTTTGTTTTTATAAACAGCTAAAATTGGATATTTATGTGAAAAAGTGGCCACCATATTTTTTCATGTGTGCAGCTAACTTTGATGTTTTATATGAATATATTTTAACGCTGCCCAAAAATATGAAAAATGTGCAGGTATACAAAATGCACGTAAAGAAGGATTTTGAAGAATAATTACAGAAAATATGTATTTTGGGCAGTTAAGTCAAAGTGCAGCTAACTTGAATTTTTTGTATGAAAATAATTTTAAAATGCCAAAAGTTTTGGGCACTTATCTTAAATGTGCAGGTAAGGAAAGTGCACTTAAAAAAGGAATTTGTATGGGATTATAAAGAAAAATGCCAAAAATGATCAATTTTGTGCAGCTAAGTCAAAAGTGCACGTAAATAAAAGGCAGTTAAGTCAAAACTACTGTATATCTATTCAGGCTCAGTACTTAATATACTAGCAAAACCTTTTTGTGCTACCAATATTATTTATTAATCTTTTTCAAAAAATTTTCTTTTACATACATATTTATTTTCCCTTCACGATAAGAGCTTTGCTTAAAATCCTTTAAACCCTCTTAATAATATTAGTTTTAAATATTCATTATGCAAATATAAACTTAGTTGCTTCTGAATTAAGTATTTTCTCTAAATAGCTTTATACCTTTCATGCACAAATCTTTTTCTTTTCATGCAGTTTTAGCTTTAAGTATAAATATTGATCTTTGAATGGTAAAAAAGGCATAAACTTAATCCAGAAATGTATTTATTTTTTATATTTGTTTATACAATAAACAATATTTGTACTATAGTAATACATACACACATATCTACATGAACACATATCTATCTCAGTACATCCATACCTACATCCATATGGTATTTTGCATTCAATAGTTGACTAAGAAAGCAAATTTGAAAGTAAATGTTGAAAAGATTCATGAATATTTATGCAATTTGCATGCAGCAACAGGTAAAATAAATATAAAAAGATATTGATTTCTTAAAAGTATTTAGGTGTTATTGGTAAAAAGACATACAAAACAAATGGATGATGAACGTGCATGTGAACAAAAATACATATTTATTCATACAATACATGAATATTTATATTATGTCAAGTGTAGGCACTTAAGAAAAAATAAATAAAATTAAAGTTTTTAATACTGCTGAAGTATAATATATAACAAATTATTTTTTAGTACAGATTTAAATAAAACAAATAACGAAGTGAAATTTGTTTATGAGATTTAGGGTTATTTATAGTCGAAAGTAGATTATAACTTATTAAAATTAGATTTCTATATTTGCTTAAGACGCAAGTGAGAACATTAATCTCGTGTTTCATAAAATTTTGCTTATTTGAAATATAATTTTCTTCCCTTATTTAAGAGATTTTAAATAAATTATTAGAAATACTAAAAACTTTAATAAAAAACTAGTACAAAACCGTATTCGGCTCTACCGTATTCCAAAAATAATCCATTAACAATATGAGTTTTAACGACTTTTCGAAAGTGCGCTTTATATTAGTTCAGTGATAAATTATGCGCACATTTTTATAAAACTTGATATCAAAACTTCTATTTACATAAAACGTATGGTACCAAGTTAATAACAATAGTATAGTGATTTTTTTTATAACATAACTTAAGAAGACCACTAACACAGGTCAACAGCAAAAAAGGGCTTGAATAACCACTATATAGATTTGATGCATCATGGCTAGGTTAGGTTACACAGAAAAAATTCTACAAAATTTTTCACCAATTAAAGCATTAATCAAAAATATAATCAGTTCTAATTAAAAATTTAATCAAGTGAATTAAACGTTTAATCAAGTAAATTATACGTTTAATTAATACTTTTAACGGGTTTAATTGATACTATTAATTTGTTTACTGGTGTAAATTTAATTAATTTTTAAATTAATATCACATATGTTTTAATTGAAATTCATTTTTATTTTTTCTCTGTTAGGTTCAATGGGCAGCCGTCACGACGACGGCTCACTTGGGTCCTTATAGCGGTCCCTTTGTGATACCCTTAGCCAGTGACAAGAGTCAGTCAGTGTCAACCAGACTATTCCCCAGAGGTCACTGCAGCATCGAACCACCCCGACAGAGAGATCGATTTCAGTCGCACATAAGACACATCGTCCAGACATGGCAGTTCCCATCACTTTATCCAAAGATTTTAGAAAAACTAAAGATATAACACATATAAAACTGTTAAGCGAATAAGAATTATAAGCCACAGTTTTACTTGTAACAATATCAAAGCTTGAACAAAAACAACAACAATAAACAGTGAGTTTATCTTTTCTTACAGTCCCGGCTACAATTGGTTGATTTTTTGTCAACTCTACAACTACATTTAGTGGGAAAAGGAAAAACAAAATACTTTATTTTATTTTTCCAGCTCAGTTTTATTTACACTGCCACATGCATATTAGTTATCAAAGTTTTTCTTGGGATTCAAAAATTTAATTAACAAGGTTATGTTTTTATATCACCATATCCTTTTTATACCCTTCTCCACGTGTAGAATATACTCACATTTATCATTCCGTTTACAATTTCTACAATATTGATCTTAGGCCCTATAAAGTATATCAAATCTGGATGGTGATTTTGCGTAGACCTCAGATATGATGGGAGTTAGTCCTGCACATTTATGTCACATAAACATTATAGATTTCTGTATAGTTGGAGAACGGCAAGAGCCAAAGTCTCCAAATAAGGTACAAGCATCTTAGTTCTCAATACACATAATCCAACATAGGCGCAAAATAGGTTTATTTATATCAAGAAAGGATGAGGTTTCTTATAGACAGTATTCACCAATAAAGAAATCGCAAAGAGGGCTTTTAAAGAACAAATAAGACTAATGGCCATTTTCTCAATAAATTTATTAGACTGATAAACTGTCCGTTAACGATTTTGGGTTTCTCAACCTACCGACAAAAAACATTGCTTTCAGTTGGAAACACCACTCAAAATACTTTTAAAAGTTGAGAGTCAGCTGATTGAATTTATCTGTACGGCAAATAAAAGGAAAATTAATAATTGACAGATGAGTGCTGGTTAGCTTTGCGACAGAATAGAAGCAAATGAGACACTGAGAAAACCAAATTTCTTTGATGTGCAGTTTTTCATTGGGTAAAAAGATAATCGCCTAATGAGAACACGGCCATAAGAATTTAAATAAATTTGAATAAATATTTGGATTGAATCTATTTTTCAACTATTTTCCTATTTTTTTTCGACCTCAAACCAAAAATATGTTTTATTAACAATAAAACCAACAATTTTTCTTTAAAAATCAAAATCAAAATTTTAAAACTAACTAACTAAAAACAAAAAATATTTTTCATGTCAAAAACAAATACAATGTAAAACTAATTAATATAAAAAAATTTAAGTTTGTTTTTGCAAAGAGTTTTACAGACACCCAGTTCTACATATTTAACTCTAGAAAGTTAATCTGAGTAAAAGTAACGCATCTACTTTCGATATATTTCTATTTCTTTTTCATTTATACGAGTCCGTGGCTGTGCTCTTCAGACATCTCAGTCGTTGCCAATTTCATAATATAACGAGCCTGTAAGTCAAAGGGACGCAGAATTTTACGTTGATTACTTTAGAAGTTATATTGTTCCTTCTTATCTCTTAATAAATATATACAAAAATAAAAATTTTTAATTCTGGTATCTTTAATTTTTTTATATGCATATAATCCACATTATTTTGTTCTTAATTAATCGGAAAATACAACCATATAACAGGTTAAAATAATGCGTAAGTTTTGTGGCTGATTGTCTTCGAAGTATGTCAAAATATGACTATCTTTCTAGGGTTAAACCAAAGTCATTCTCAAGCAGTTTTGCCGGTGGATTTTTCTAAAAAATACCTAAACATGCTACAAAAATCCCTACGCATTATTATCATTAAAATAAAAGAAAAAACATTAGTTATAAGAAATAAATTTTATTCGAATATGAATATGAAAGCTTTGCCATAAAATAATTACAAAACTAAAAAAATAATACATGTGTATGTACTTTTAATAAAATTTAATTAAGTCTTTCAACATTAGGTGTGATCCCGTACTCAACGTTGGGATCCCAATCTTACCGAAAACTTTTCCTTTACTAAAAGTTTGGTAAGATGGAGCTTTTAGGAGAAAAATATTCTTCTTCTTGCACGAAGTAGCCCTTACTTATTTTTGGGCAAATTTATAAAATTGTAAAACAATCAGCAGTATCAAAAAAAAAAAAAAAAAAAAATAATAGTAATAATAAACTGCAAGAAGTTAACCAAAATAATCAATATAAGAAATATTTACAAAATTAACACAAGATAATGTTGAAATATGTAATCTGTCCGATTTTCCCTACGCTTATATCAAAAATACCTACATGTAGGGATATTCCCCTACTTCTGGCAACACTGCTCTCAAGTAAAAAGTGCGCGCAAATTAAGTAAAAGAGCAGTTTGCTGTAAAACTTAAACTAACTATGTTTTTATCACGTGTGAGTTATACGCCGTATTATCCCTTTCAGACCCATGCTTTAAATTGCTTTCAAATTAACCTAAATCATAAAAATCAAACAATATATTTTTGTATTTTGTATAATATAGACCCATAAAATATTCTTACATGGTCCTTTTTGGCAAACAGGACATCGCACAATTGTGCGGTCTAGGTTAATATCTGCAAAGTTACTTCGAACTGATAAAACATATTTTGGAACTTTTCTAACGTTTATTAAACTTAAAAAATACAGATACTTCACTACCTTATAAGAAATAAAGAATATAATCAGCGGAGTTTAAATTTTTTGTACCATCTTCTAATTTTTCCTACAGGATCGTTCTTACATTTCCTTGTTTCCCTTCTGTGCTAATCTCGTGAAGCTCTACGCTTATCTGCAGGAGACCAGAGTCTCTGGCGAAAATCGAACCAGCAACCCCCGCACTGATAGTCTAGCTCACTTCCAGCTAGCCTACTTGCTATCACTGCCTATATGTCCTTCCATTTTACAACAGCTACAATTTCGATATTGGTAAATTGGGAAATAACGCCCCGCTTCACACTCTATTTCCCATATTTGTACCTGTTGCTACCAACCCATCTGGTGTAATGCTTCTAGCAGTGGCATTTGTTAAAAAAAATCGGTCCGAAATATACATCTAGATATTTATGGATATAAACGGTCCATGACCAAGACCACAATTTTTAATTAACAATATTTTAAAGCTCACTAAAACACCTCTAGAAGTAGCACAGACAAGATTTATCAGCTAAACGGGTTGTGGTTTGGCCTTATTACTTCACGTCCAAGACATCTTCCTGTAAGGAGTATAAACTGCCCATCAATTGAGTAATTCGTGATTTCTGTTGCCAATTCATAACACCGTTTTTTTGTTGAACTCTCCAAAACTTATTTTTCTAGTGAGATGAAGAGTTATCTTCAAAATGTGTATTTGGACGTAGCTGAAAAAACTTTTCGCGGGACTTGGAGTTATAAACGGCAGTAACTTTGCTTCCACTCGCAAAGTACATTCTTATCGCAGGGCAAAATTGAGGCATCCCACCATGATCGCGCACCCGCCAAATCTTTTTAATTCTGCTGGTACGTAACGCACTTTCTGACCACGTTTACTCAACACATACATACATTTAAGTTTATTTCACAACTTCCTCGATATATTTCTTGTTTTATCATATGTTTCATTTTGCAACTAGGTGGAATTAGAATTTCTGTGTTCGGAAATGATAAACTTTTTAATATAACGTGCCTGTTTGATATTTTGGATCTAAAAACTGATGGTAGTTGTGCTGTATCTGGGTGGTCCGAGGAGTATGATTGTTCAACTGATGTACTTGTTTGGTCATTCGTGTTAAGAAAAGTGTTTTCATTACATGAGGTTTCATAACTTTCTTGTGCATCTGTATTTAGATTACAAGGGATACATGTTTCATCAGCAACATTATCATCAACACTGAAGTCAGCATCAGAATTGTTAAGAATGTTTAAAACTGCCTGAATATTATAATTTTCATTCAAATCAAAAATTTCCCTGTAAAATATTAGATAGCACAAACGTGAGCATAAAACAAAATGTTATATTGTGTCTGATCAACACAATTGTGCTATCTGAATTTTCTTGAGCACTGACTCCTTTTTACTATGCACAATATCAACACTAACATTATCCTCCATTTTACAGTTACCACTACTAAGCCTAAAAACGTATTTCAATATTACTTTACAAAAACACTTTCCATGTGGACGCTTGTTTACACTTGTGGAAAGACACAACCAAACTTAAGCTGTAGTTTTTTAATTTCTGCTGGTTAGTTGTTTTTTTTTATTTTTTTTAAACAGAAACAAGAACTCACAATCATTGCTTGCCGGTTAATAGACAAAAAATTATTATTTCATATAATTTGAGGCAAACAAAGGCAGATCGCACAATCGATTCAGCTAGGTCTGAAAGGGTTATATCAGTGTTGTTAACGTTAAAACGAATAGTAAATTAAATTTTTAAAAAAAGGTCAAAAAGTAGCATTGATTTATGAAGTGCCCCATAACTGAATACCGTATTACCACATTCTTTTGTATGGGTTAAACCGTGTCAGAAAAGATAATATGACAAACGAATGAGCATGTTTTCGTTACCAAGTATTTCAAAAAAACGTATTTTTCGTAAAAATTCAATAATTAAAAGGGATTTACATTTACATACATACACAGTGTGTGTATGTATTTCCAGTTTTAAATATTCCACTTGAAATGAACATTAATAAATGACATAAACATGTATATAATTTCAATAGTTTTAATTGACAGATGACAGAGTTCTGTATTTTATTAAGTTGCAATTATTTATTTTGTTATTGTTAAATTTTGTGAAAATCGTATTTTCATTTGACGTTTAGAAATTTTGTAATTTACAAAAGATAATTAAATGCCTTTATAAGAGATAATTAAATTTCTTTATAAACTTCATGGCTTTAACGAAAATATAATTATTTGTCATTGTAATGACTCAATTATTTATCACAATTTTGTTTAAACAATTACACACACATAAATACAAAAAACACACAAGCTTTTGAAATATTCAAATGATGATTTCAATTTATTTTAATTCAAGTGCTTTACGATGATATTCCAAAATGTCAAGTATATTTTGACCATAAAACAAAATATGTTAAATATTTTTTTCATCAATGGTCAATTCAATATAGATAATACAATTACAATTAATGATAATTAAAATCATAAATAATATTTAAATTTTATGAAGAGAACGGGTTTAAATAAATATGTTTGTTATTTATGTATGTCAGTAGGTACTTAGAGTTCATCAAATATTTGTGAATATATGTATGTGAAAGTGCATCATACTGGTAATGATCATAAAAGATAATGAAAAAGTGTATTTGTATGACACATTAACTGTTACACATATCCATTAACTCATTTAATAGTATGTTAAAGAGGTTTTTATGCAATGTATTTCTATCTATAATTGTCTTAGGAATATTTATTAAAGCTTCTGTATAAAGTTTTTCTGTTTTCTGGTTTGTTTATTATCTGGAACTTTTAAATATTTAATTTGAATTTGTATGTATTATATTGACATAGTATATTTTTGTGATACAAGTGGTATTTGAATTGATCATAAAGTACCTATTGATTGTCAAAATGTACTTTAGTTGTTTTTATTGTGTCTTTCGAAATCACTGAGTTTATTCAAGTGGTTGTTTGGGGATATTTAAACAGCTTTTAGTAATATATAACTTAAATATTTAATACAGTCATTTATGAGACCAAAAAATTATGTTTTCATGCATATTTCCAAATAGGCATTTTGTTTTTATTTAATACTTACAATTATATACTCTTTGACTGATACCCTACATGTAGAGATTTAAAGTAATACTTGACATATAAAAAGTTTTGTTAAATTGTCATTATCCTCCATATTATGTTCGTGCCTTTGCTCTATTTAGTTGGGGATCAAGATTGCCGTTTAAAAAAATTTTATCCGACCAAAAGCCCATCCTATTTCTTCTTCATTATCAAACGGCTGTTAAACCAGAAACAAAATAAAAAAGGCAAACAAAAAAGTTTGTTTCATTAAAAGAATAAACTCTGTCCTTAGTCTCGACTGCAAACTTCTTCTTTACAACTCCATCTTAAAGCCAATCTGGTGCTATGGTATTCAGTTATGGGGCACTGCCTCGGCCTCTAATATAGAAAAAATTCAAAGACGCCAAAATAAAATTCTTCGAATAATCACAGCTGCCCCTTGGTATGTAAAAAACTCAAATATTCACAAGGATCTCAATGTTCCATTAGTCAAAACTACTTTAACAAAAAATGCAGTAAAATATTTAAAAAGGCTTGAACAACATCCAAATCCACTAGCTCGAAATATTTTAAATCATGGCGGCCACACTCGCTTAAGAAGAAGAGACACTGCAGCACTTATCCAATTAGATGAGCGATAAACACCTATATAAGTGAACAGAACCCGTGATGAAGAAAATTTTTGTCTGGCACTGGCAGGACAAAAAATAACGTATTAGGTTAAGATTTGATTAATTATTGTTAGTTCATATTTAATATATGAAGATTCAATAAATAAATAATGAGAAAAAAAAAAAAAAAAAAAAAAAAAATTAAAAGAATTAAAATAAAAAGTGCTGAAAAAAAATTTAAACTATGGAAGTCTGTGAAACGGTAGCAAAGTACTCTTGACAGTAAAATTTTGACACTATTGAGGTGAATAAAATTTCACTAGCCCTGGGGGCTAGTATATATTTTGACATTAGCGTAGAAATTCTTGACAATTTTAATTCAACATAGAACTTTGCTACCGTTTCACACACACACCCTATTTATAAAATACAAGCTCTTGTATTATAAAACATATCTCAATACTTTGACGTTCTACTTGTTGTTAACAATTGTGTATTGCCGTACTCTTGTCTATTTATGAGAGAACTATATTTATTGGCAACCACAAACCTGTAGTTGCTGCTTATATTTTTTTAAGTAAAGGGCATAATAAACCATACAAAATGCTTGGCAAACACACACATTGTTTCCGTTTGGCGTTGCCAATAAACAACACAATTATTCTCCGTACAAACATTAATTTTCAGTTTTGTTTTGTTTTCAATGAATGCAGAATAAAATAGTGTTGCAGCAAATTTGTTTTAAGTATATAAAGTTACTTTTTTAATTGTTTTTTATTATTTTAACGCATTTTAAATAAATATACAAAGTAGATAAATATAAGAATAGTTTTTAATTGTGTTTTTGTTAATGTTTGTGTTTTTTAAGTAAATTTTTTTTATATGGTCACACTATTTCTTATTTAAAGTAAAAAGTGATTATTTTTATTATGATTATGCTTATTTTTTAACGTCTTCAGTCTACAAAGTTTTCGCTGAAAGGAATACATTTAGCAATAGACGCCACAAAAAGTTTGACAAATATCCAACATGTTGCTTCAAATGTTTGTCCAAACAGCAAACGCCACAATTAACAACACAAAAAATCTGTACAAAAGTAAAATTTTGACATGTTTGCCAAGCCATTTGTGTAGTTTATTATGCCCTTAAAGAAGGCGGCAAAACTAATTATTTATAATTTACAAGCCACAATACTAATTATTATTTACAATATTTTTTAAAAAATTTTTGTATTTTTAAAGTTTATGTATTTATTTTTTTAATTGTAGATTTTAAAATGGTAAAAATCTCAGCTCGAAAACAGTTTGAGCTTTTAATCCATGAAATGGAAAATAATAGTCAAATTGCTCGCAATGTTCGGTCTCTTGGGGAAGCACTGAAGCTACATGGAAGCGTATCGCAGAAAAATGTAACAGTTTTCGCAACGAGTGTGAGTACATTTTAAGACAAAATTTAAGAAAAAAATGTCGCACAATAAAAAAAAAAAAAAAATGTATACACTAACTGCGGAAGACAGTCAAAGGAAATAAGCTTGGCCCCGATTAAACAGGCTGCAGCCGAGCTTTTACAAATGTTACAGTTAATCCTAAAGTGTGTGTTTGGGGCAAACTGAGCATAAGTTATGGAACAAGAACCTGAGCTCCTAAATTATAGCTAGCGACAAACGGTAGAAGCTTTGATATATTTCTTAAATAGCGCCTTATAGGTGACACGTTTACCGCCTCTAATGCCCTACCTAAAGCCAATTAAAATGTTGCGTAGTTTTTTGAGAACGTAACTTAAGTTGTGAAGCTATCCGTAATCGGTCCATTACTCTAATTTTCATGATCTTTACTTAGAAAGTAAAGAATCAAAACTAATATTTCGTTCCTTTACAACCGTATTTAAAACAAAAATTTGTGTACTCCGACTATACTCCGCTCATCGAGTGACTAACTAAAATGTTAATTAAGCTTAATCATCATTTAGTCATGAACAAGGCCCGGATTTTTATGCAAATGCATATTTGTTCTCGTCAGTCGCAGATTACCATACACAAAATATCTTTGCGAATCAAGAAATTTGCAGTAAAATGACATCGATTTGTTAGTGCATATTTTTGCATATTTTGCTTTGAATGCATATTTTTGCATATAATGCTGATATTGCATATTTTTGTTGCATATTTTGAAAAACTTGATTTAATTGCTTTATTTTGCCATGCATTCTTCCGCAGAAGAGATAAAAGACAACTGCCCCGGTAGGCTAGCTGGTAGTGAGCTAGTCTATCAGCGCTTAGGTTGCGGGATCGATTCCCGCCAGAGACTCTGGTTCCTGCTGACAAGCGTAAAGCTTCGCGGAATTAGTTTAGGGAATTATATAAAAAAAAAAAAAACTTTGATGATATTTATTTATTGATTTCTTATTGGAAAAATATTTTGTAAAGCACCTTCGCGTGTTGCCGCATATAAAAAGAATTATACGGATATATGTCTTCCTCTACAGCCTATAAGAACCAGATGGTGGACGTGGTTGAAAGCTGTTATGTATTATGCTGAAAACTTTTGCCAATTCGAAAATGTGGTATTTTAAGTTAATTGATATTGCCATAAATAAGTTGTATTGTGTGGACGGTAACTTAAGTTAACAAATTCGTAGGAAGCTTGATAAAGTTTAATCAAAAATTAGGTATTTAAATTTATTGTTTTTAATCCTTAACTGCTTGCATATTTAATTTAAAAAGTTTTCGAACATAGCGTAGTGAAAATAAATATACCACAGAGAAGCATTTAATCATGCATCTATCACTTCCGTTTTATTTTGTTTTGAAAAACAGGCAGTAAACTTTTATTTTGAAAAAATATATCTATAAAGGCATTTTAAAAAACCAAATCAATCAACATTTGATTTGTATGTAATTGCGATCAGTTTCGCACTTTGCTTAAGCAAATTATAGTTTCAAAATATTTAAAAAAAAGTTTTCTTAAGTTCAATATGGTTAAATTGTATTCGCACAGTTGCTCAAGCCAGCTTGTGTATATTACAAGTGACTTAATTAACATGATTGTCTTACTGTTTCTTAACATATTTGTGTTTTACTTTATTTAAACTTCTACTATTGTGGTTATTGTGCCCTACTTACGTTTATGAGACTGAATTATAACGTTCTTCATGCTATTTTTGTTTTTTTTTTTTGTTATTTATATGTTTTTTTTATCACTAATAAAAAAATTTAAGATAATTTTAACTGCATATTTTTTAAATTTTTAGCGCATATATTTTTATTTATAGTACATTTCGTATGCGCATAAAACGTAATTTTAACTGCATAAAAGTCCGGGCCCTGGTCATGAAGTTATTCAAAACTCTTTTAAATCGTCCGATTAAGAAAAATTTTTACATCTCTGATGAAGTTAAATTCAATTGACAGAAATAGCAAATTGCCAGCAGATAATCAGGAGTTAAAAAGTCTTTGATCATTCGATAATCATAGTTTATTAAACAGTGTTTTGAATAAGAAAATCTTAATCAGGGGATTTGCAGTAACTAAATATTTGTTTTGAATACGGGTGTTAATTTCTATGTTGTACGATTAAGTCATCATTTATGCTTTTGTCTATAAAGTATTTAAAGAGCAATAATTTGTAAACAGTGGAACAAAAAACTTTTGGATCAAAAAGTGAAAAGTAGTAAAATTATTGCAGACTCTTAGAAAGTAATGCAGCATCTGTTTTTCTTTCGTTTCGAACATTCAGATTCATTTAAAGAGAGAAACATCGAACGGCTCTAACGATACAAAATCTGGATTTGGAGCAAACTGTGACAGGAAACGGAAAATGTTCATAATACTACACTTCGAAGTGTAAATCTTAAAATTTTAATCGGATTCTCTTGGAAAAATATTAATTTGAACTATTTCAATACTCTTCTGGTAAAAAAACTATTCGGAAAACAAAAATATATCAAAAACTATCTACTTTACATAGGAAGATGATTTTTATGTCATTTTAAACTTTTAAAATTTAAAGCGAATACTTGGGACTGCAAACAATATATTGAAAAAAAAAATGTCGTTATGAAAAATGTAATATCTACAAAATAATATATTTTAAAAATGAACTGTTAAAAAAAATCCTGAAACCTTTAAAGTTGTCTATAATAAATAATCTTCAAATAAAATTTTAATTTTGTAATTTTGAGCAAATAGTATTTATTAAATCTGATTTGTTTGATTAAAGGGGTTTGAAAAAAAAGCAACGACATTGATAAAGTTGTTTTTGTTCTTTTGTTGCATTTAAGTTAGAGATCAATGTACAACTATCACGAAAAGTACACTTTTTGTTACTTTACTTCTCTAATAAATTATATGAGATTTATCCCTTTAATGCATGAATTTTTCAAATGTACTGAAAAAAATATATAGTATAGAATTTATTAAAAAATCGTATGTTGCAAATCTGCAACACTATGCATTTGGATATTTTATAACGGGCATATATATCATTATAGATAAGAACTTTCTGAGCTCAGATTCGGTCAAATTCAAAGGTTTAATTACGTTTATTTGCACAGAATAGAGACTAGATTCTTCTACAACTTTTTGAATAATTTCTGGTGTGAAAAAATATGAACAAAATATGTGAGGACTGTTTTTTTTTTGCCTCAATTCTATAGGATAAGTACTATCGCCAATAAACTTAGTTTTATCAGCACTCAAAACAAAGTCGTCTGTCTTCCAAACAAGTCCCTTCATTGAAGCTCGTCGACTTGTACTTGGAAATGTGTCTTGATTTGTTGCGGCTGGGGTCCACCGCCTGAGATTCGTCAAAAGCCAGTGGGTCATCGTCAAAATCGTTTATATCAGCCTCAATATTGGCCCCTAAATCTTGAACGTTAGTGTCTAGTGTCTCTTGGTTAACAGAAAAAACCTCATCTTCTAGCTCTGACTCATTCTCAGATATTTCTCCATCACATATTTTATTTAAATATTCAATTTCTTTGGAATTTAAGAACCGCATCAAAAAAATTTAATAAAACATGAAGAAATTTCGTCATACTAAATGCATAGTGTTGCAGTTTTACAACATTCTACACTTACAACTAACTGCATAGTGTTGCAGTTTTACAACATTCTAAAATAGGCAAATTAAATGAAAAAAACAATGTTTTCGCTTACGACCAGGTAAGTTTCTTTGAAAATAAATGTTATTCAATATAAAATTAATTTTTGTTAGCACTTAATTTCGAAAATCCCCAAGTTATACTTCTTACTAAAACACAAATTGCACTTGCTGAAAGAATTTTATAACCGTTACTTTGTCCACGTACAATTCACAATCAAAAAAATTGCAAAGCATAAAAAGGTGCTGCCAAAGCATAAGCTACACCAAGTACAACTCTTTTACTATACAACAATGTGTAGTGAGCGAATCAATACCATTTTGAGGTAAGTTTAATGATATGTTGCAGAATGAAAACAACATGCATTTAAGGGTTATACATTTTTTTAGCGAAGTCTTTTTTTCTTTGTCTCTTTTCCTACCGTTGATGCCTTTCTTACCTCGCAGCCACACGATCAAGTCTTTCTTGATAGTCTTTTGCATATACTGTTTGTCAAAATTTCCAAAAATTGAAAGCTGTGAGGTAGGCTGCACGCAATTTTTAAGCAATTTACTTTCAAGATGTCATGAAGAAAACAGTTTATAACAACAAACTTGTAATGAGCTGTTGAATTGAACGTAAAATTGCTAAACAAATGGAAATTTGAAATTGAAAGCAATCTCGGGGTCAATTTAAAAAGTGTGAGTGTGTTTGTTAAAAAGAGAGAGTGTATTGCAAATAAAAAGAAATTGAAAGGCAAAACTTGATCGAGGGGCCTCCAAGTTAGTACTTTATAGCCCCATGTATTCTCTTTAAAATGACATAAAAATCATCTTCGTATGTAAAGTGGTTTTCATGATATTGGAGAAATAATCTTAACACATTCGGCTTAATTATGATTTTTGGAATATGACATACCTTTTGAAAAGATAATTTTTTTTTTTCGTTAATATATGTTCCATATAGGATAAAAGGAACCTACTCACCAAATTTCATTAAAACCAAAAGTGGTTGGGTCCCACTTTTGGTCTATTTGACATTGAATTACCCATATGGCATTACTATTTTCATTCAGAAATTGCGGTCAAATTAATGTTTTTCGCTTATATTCCTTGAGGTCAGTTACTAAAACTAGTTTTGACAAACTTTTCATGGGCTTTAAATTAGCGCCTAAATTTCAAATAAGTAACTTGTTTTTATTAAATATCTATTGAAAAAGCTCATTTTTAAACTTGTTACTATTTTTCGGAATTTTTTTCCCTGCGTTAAAAACACACCAACATGCGACATGATAATTAAATTGTTTGTCGAAATGAAGCAATATTTTGCAAATTAATAATTTTGTTTTATAATTTTTTTGAAATTTGGTATTTTTTATCAGGCAATCAATTCCGAACGAAAGTGATTTCGTTTTATGTCTCTTCCACTTTTGATCGGAATTGATTTCTGTGACAGGACTGTACATATTATATTTTTTTAATTCTTTTTTGAGATCATTTCAGAAGTGCACAAAATTTCTTTTATTGACGCTGACTGAATCTTCAAGCTATCTTAACCCAATATTTTTCTTATTTCCTATTCAAAACAAAATAACAGAATTATCATCATTAAACTTAATATAAAATATTCTTAAAATTATCAATACAATTTAACATCCAACAACTAAGTTTAAACAATATATTTGAAACAATTAATTGTAAGTACATAAATAATTTTAAGGTTCACACTTGTTTATATCCTTTTACAAAATTCAACAGCAAATACTTTAAATTAAATATAAATAGGAATCTTCAAATATAACTATAAATTTGTATCAAAAATTTTGCAAATTTCTTAGAAATATTTTACAAATTCATTTAACCCTTTCGGGACGGCTCTCTAATTGCATTGATATATAATCATTTTTGTAATTATTGTGTTAGATATGTTTCAAATAGATCGCCTGCTGGGGAAATGGGGCAGGGTTGCCACAAGGGGACTGCTGGGGGACTGATAAGCCCTTGGACTGGTGGTACAAATATGTAACATCCAAAAATTTTTTTTTAAATTAATACCAAAAAAGTGTAAAATATACTTACCAGTTGTAAAGTAAAAAAAAATAAACCGAACTTTATTTATTCAGTCCAAATAAGTCCAAATATATTACTATTTAATATCGTGAAATCCAAAAAAATTCATCAATTAATGTGGTTTACGTCCGACTCTGCCAACAAGATCCATGCATTGAGCACATGTTAACAATGATATGCAAAAAATACCATTTTATAGCAAAGAAAACCTTTGATAAAACGAAATGGTTTGTTTGTAAACCAAAGAAAATGAGAATTTTAACTTTTAGGAATGTTTAAACTTTGGTGGTACTTATGTGTACCACTCGTACCGAAAGGGTTAAGTCTCATTTAAATGGTTTCATATAATATACATATTAATGTGTGTTTATTAATAAATAAATGTCAAGTAAGTGTATCCATAGTTAATAAGGAAACTTAAATAATGGAAATTTAGAATTTTCTATATGAATAATTTTAAAATTGTTGTCATCTTAAGAGAGGGTGTACTAACTACATCGCTTCATTTATAAAATAGTCATGCTTGTTTGTAATTTATAGACTTGAAAACTACACATATCTTGTAAGGACCGTGAGGAGTGCTTCTGTGTAAAAAAACAAAATTTATTAGTTTAAGTAGGTGTTTTGTATATATGTATGTATGTTTATGTTTTGAAAATTAAGTCAACTTATTTCTTTTACTACCTCAGAGGATATAGAAAGAAAACTGAAGAGATAAAACCGGTATGAAGTGTACCTCCTACAAAAAAATTGTACAATATCAGAAAAACTCTAATAAGGAGAGACTTAAAATTGTCTTTATCAAGCATCCCCTGCAAGCACAAGCCTGGCGGCAGTAAGAAAATTATACAAATTATATGCGAAATAAAAACCCTATAACGATCAGCAGGATGTATAATTGTTCAACATAAACAGTTCAAAAAATTAGCACTTGCAAGTCAATATTTATTGAAATTTAGTTTTTCAAATACGACGTTAATTACGAAAATATTTAATTAAAATGCCACAATCACGTCAAACTCTTGGTCTACATACGCGAGAAACATAGCGTGCAGCGGAAAACGAACAAATAAGATATCGAGTATCACGTTTCCTAGAAAACTTCGCACAGCAAAAACACGTCTGGCAAATAACTACGATCCAGGGAATCGATTGCGGTTCTCATTATAATATTGACAGCATGGATCAAGAGTGCATGGCTCAATTGTAAAGTACTCAAATACAAAATAGAAGCCCCAGGTTTGTGTTAGGTTAATAGTAAAGGGAAAGTGCCATTAATAGTGTTTCTAAATTGGTATGGGTGGGCGTAAATGTGTAAATTTCAAAATTATATACTTATTTAATATACCTTCTACCACCAGTGAATTAGGGTATATTAAGTTTGTTATTCCATGTGAAATTTTTTTCATTATTAATCTTAGACCCCATAGAGCTCCTTGAGTAATTTTAAGTCGATTTAGCCATGTCTTATCTATCCGTCTATTGAAAACACGATGACTTTACAAAAACGTAAAAAAATAACAATATTGATGTCAATATGCTTCTAGTTATCATTAGTTGCTTAGGATTGAAATTGAAAATTGGTCATTTTGTTACAAATACCAACATAAATGGTGACGAAATACACGGCTTAATATAAGATTTTGCGAAAATTCTAGAAATTACTAGAAATCATACTACTAAATTTCGTGTGTATAAAAACCTGAATTTGTTGACTGTAATATGACCTATGGTTACGCCTTGTATATCAAAAGATCGGACATTTTTAATAGAAAATATTTTCTGAAAAGCTCGGGAAAATCGGTTCAGATACGAAAAAGTTATGACCAAAATATTAATTTTTTTTTTAAAAATACCCATTTTTGGGAACCATAGATCTTCCCGAGTCCAAGTTTTTTAACCAAAATAACTGGAAAATTTCTTCTTTAACACGTCGGTATATAAATCTGTCAAATCGGTTAAGAAATAGCAGAGTAATGACCAAAATACTGAAATCCCAAAAATTACTCTTTTTTATAATTAAGTTTATTTTTTATACCCTTCATCAAAGGTCCTACACCCTATAAAGTAAATATATATGAAAAGTGAAGTTCAAATCCGGTTGTCGTTGAGTTGCAAACAATAAAGGGTCCATATTTCATTTTAATGATATTTAAACAGCGTTCCTTCATGGTTCATTTGTCTAGGGGGTGTGTTAAGTTAGAAACTGTGAGTTCCCTGGTTCGAATCTTGGTTTTTTTAATATTTTAATGTTCTAAAAACGATTTTAAAAAAAATATTTACCAGTTTTTGCTTTTTAAATTTCAATTATAATGAAGTTTTAAGTATTGTAAATATGTATGTATATGTAAAAATTATTTAGTTGCTCTGTATTCTGCTCGCACAATGGTGAAGGGTATATAAGATTCGGCACAGCCGAATGTAGCACTCTTACTTGTTAAGAACTAACTTCTTACTTCTTAACACGCAACTATACTTAGCATAACTTACATAGCATAACTCAATGGGAATTCGACTTTTTAAACGCAAATAGAAAAATTCTTCACATGTGATTATGAATTCAGCGAAAAAATGCAATCGCAATCATAAAAACGCAAAGCGGATTTAACCAATTTTTTAAAAGCGGGCAAAATAGGAACGACGCAAATCGGGGCTCTAGTGTATATTTTTTGCAGTATCTATTTATTTTATTTATTTATTTAATTAGTCTATGGATTAACTCCCTTCAGACAAAAATTACAAAATATTACAAAATTTTAAAAACATATTTAACATCATCTATTTAAATATAAAATTAAATTCTGTTTGATAGTATTAATATCCAAAGTTATATCAATAATACTGTACAGATCATTAAAGTTTACACATGCTCGACGAAAAGGGTCGGCATTTGCATAATTTTGTTGAAAGTATTTAATTGATAACGGCTGGTAATAACGTGTAGGGCGTTGGGGAACATTAAAAAATAAACTGTTTAACAGGAACTCCGAGCAAATATTTCCTTTAATTAGATTGATAACAAATATCACATTCAGCATTGTTCGGCGGCTTTTTAAAGTTGGTAAATGAATCTCCAATAACCTGGTTCTATATGGAGGAAGATATGTAGATGGATTTGGGTAAGTGCTCCGTAGTATGAATAGCAGAAATTGTTTTTGTACAGACTCAATACGATCACTATGAACGTTGTAATATGGGTCCCAAATTATTGAGCCATATTCGATTATAGGTCTGACAAGTGCTATGTACAACTGTTTTGTTATAGATCTATCCGAGAATTCCTTTGACCAACGCACACTGGTTCATATTTTGAGAAGGCGGCCAAAATTATTTTTTTTTTGTTCTCCGATTTTAAAATTTTTTTATTCATGTGAAAGTAAATACTAGTGAACCTCGGGAGCCAAAAAATTAAAACCCTATTTCAACTATTTCATTGAGAACAGGGTGGTCCGAAATGGACTTTCTCAATATTTGGTTATAGTTTTGAATTTCTGAGTCAATTTTTGAAGTTGAAATGCTCATAACTTTTTTGTTTTTTAAGATTTTTTGACAGAATAAGTTTTGTGTATTAGTTTATTTTATTAGCTATACGTGGTTTAAAGCATTAAACTCTGCGACCTCTAAAACTATTTAATTTTTTTTTTTTTTTTTTAATGTCAAAATTTCCCGGAAATTTCCTACTTTATAGAGCATAAGTCCTGAGCGTCAAAATGCGTCAAAAAAAAAATCTATACTCTCTTGTAGTCCAGAATCTAACCTACATTTCTATACCCCATTGTACACACATCTGGATACGGCCTTGCGAACTACAGCAATTTCTGTGACCCAAGGTAAGATATTCGGTTCAAAAAATAAGTCCTGCAAGAAAAATTACTGAAATTAAAGAAGGGGAATCTTAAAGAATTTTCGACAAATAAAGCAGTTCAGGCCACATAAATTATCTAGCACGTCAGGTTATCAATTAATTTGGAGAAGGTAAAGGTATTGCCATTGTTATGAACTTATTGTGGGTGAACGGATGCTGCAAAACGAATAGGCGACATAAATAGACTAACACGTTAGATTTCTGAGTAAGTTAAAAGGTTAAACATAAGTAAATAGCCGCAACATAAACTACATAGTTTAATTACCTGAAAATTGCAAATTAATCTAAAAAAATGGAAGAACAGGTAAATGGTAAAAAAACTAGGTATGTTATCCTTTTAAAAAGTGTGAAAACAGGGGTTTTTTATGTTTCAAAAAAATGCTAATAAAAGATTAAATTTGTATTTAACAAGTTAGAGTGCTATATTCGGCTGTGCCGAATCTTTGATACCCTCCACCGACAGTTCGAATGTTTAAGGAGTAATATCTGTATGATGTCTTTTTATTATTATTATCTTAAACTGTGACGATTTGTAATTAATTATGGTTTTAGGAGACTAAACTTTTTTTTCCGGGAGTAGGGCATATATGGGGCCTAGGGTAAATTATGTACCGATCTTTACGAAATTTTACAGTGTCATTTCTAGTCGAATAAAACGGACTTGTGCAAAATCTTATGTCATTCCGTGCATTTTTGCATCATTTATGTTAGTTTTTGTAACAAAATTATCAAGTTTTTGAAGGTGGTGGTTCCACATTTTGATTCATAGCTCTGGTCCTACTGGACCGATTTTGCTGAAATTCAATCCCAAACTGCTTAGGATAACTACAAGCAATTTGACACCCAGTTTGTTCATTTCTTTTCGAAAGTGAGCGTGTTTTCAAAAGACGGACAGACGAACATGGCTAATTAGACTTAGAATTACTCTAAGAGCCAGAATATATATACTTTATGGGGTCTAAGATGAATAATTAAAAAGTTTCACACGGAATGACAAACTTAGTATACCCTCTTCACAACTAATTGTGGTGGAGGGTATAAAAAAGGGTTTTTATGTTTTAAAGAAGTAGTAACAAAAGATCATTTAAAAAAACTTCTATCAAGAGTATAAAAGTGCATGCATTCATAATTTTACCTTCATTATTGTTTAAACAATGGCTAAGTTCAGTTATAAAGTTCTCGCAGATATATATTTTCAACAGAAAGATGAAAAAGATTTTGTGTTACACATAATGAATAATCCATTCTATCATAAGATAAAAATTAAAAATTTTTCATTAACATTAAGAAAACGGTACCTTAAATGTTCTAGAAACAAGAAAACGTTTTACTTACGCAACGAAAAATGGCTAACAAATGATCTGATTTTTAAGAAGCTGTCAATAACTGCTAAGGAAACTGGAAAAGTGGGTCGGCCCGCAAAACAAATTGACAATTGCAGTGAAAGATCACGAAGACGCAAGCTAGCAAATATCAATAAAGAAATTTCTCATAGTATGATAAAGGATTCATTTCTGCATCAAATTCAACCAACGCAAAATAAGAAAACAAAAATTGCAATAATTGAAAAAAGAGTGGAAGCGAGCCCTAAACGCACAAAGAGGATTTTAAAAAGTATGCCTACACCAACTGAAGAAATGAAATTTACTCCTGAAGAAGCATTTGCACTATTTTTGGATTTAAAACGGACAAAAAATCAGTATACAGAACAGCGAAAGCGAACCAATAAAATAAAATACACATACATCTCAAACCAAAAATAAAAGTTGAATTACCTTAAATGTTATCGATAGCCAAGAATGCTATTTGGGCATTTTTCAAAATATTCCTTTTCAGTTTTATCCTTATAACAACTCGTCTTTCCCAAAAACGCCAACCTTTGGCCCCTGTGAATATTGGGACTAAAAAATTTACAGGGGCCAAATATTGGCATTTTCTGACTGGATCTAAGTTCGACAATAAAAAATAAGTATCAGTTGTAAAATACAAGAGAAATAATGATAAATTATAAAAAAATCATATATGAAATATTCAACTTTTACACCGAAACAACAAAAAAATGAAAATGCATTTTGAACTCCCCATAACTTTTGCTCCTATCAGTCGAATTTTACGTTTTATAGCGCAAATTAAAGCCTAACATCGCAACCTATCGCGCATAAAAAAATACCGATCCAGTCAAAAGTTATGGAATTTTGACCGCCTTCTCGTAAAATTTCCCACTGTGCAACGTTTAATAAATCCAAATACACAACGAGCTTTATTAGTACCATACATGTTAAGTAATGATTAGCTAATGCTAATGATTGCTAATTAACATTCTTTTGTGAAATTCTCTAATTGATCAAACAATTAGAATTAGTTCAACTAATTCCCATTAGCTAATTAAAATTTTTATTCTAATGGTAAAACTAATTGCAATTAGTTGCCATTAGCAAAAAAAATTGGTTAACCTTTACAATTAGAAATCTAATTGACTTCTGATAATGCAATTAGATATTCAATTATTCAATTCAATTGATTCTAATTCGATCTAATTGAATATCTAATTGCATTATCAGAAGTCAATTAGATTTCTAATTGAAAAGGTTAACCAATTTTTTTTGCTAATGGCAACTAATTGCAATTAGTTTTACCATTAGAATAAAAATTTTAATTAGCTAATGGGAATTAGTTGAACTTATTCTAATTGTTTAATCAATTAGAAAATATAAACTAATTGCATCAATTGCTAATTCTAATTGGAATTTAACATGTATGATTAGTACACATATTTAAATGTTCAATAAAAGATAACTTAGTGTCAAATAATACACCGAGATCCAAGAAAACATTAACAACTCCCAATTTGTAGTCACCAATAAAATAGCAGCCAATTGGTCTAGTTTTTCTGGAAAAACGTATATGTTTGCATTTTTTTAAATTTATATCCAGTAAGTTTATTTGGCACCAATTATGAAATAAATTTAAATCCTGTTGTAAGTGGGGTTGAACAATGGAGTCAGCACAGCTTGAAAACATTTTTACATCGTCAGCATACATAAGTATATTGGAAAATTTTATTGTGGTAGGTAGGTCGTTGATATATAGTAGGAAAAGTATTGGTCCGAGATGACTACCTTGTGGAACACCAGAGTTGACTATAATATGTTTAGATAATGTATTATTAAAACACACACGCTGTTCACGACGTAAAAGATACGATTTTATCCCGTTCAAACAGCAATTCGTAAATCCCATTAAATACAGCTTATGCAATAGAAGATCATGGTTAACTCTGTCAAAAGCCTTACTAAAATCAGTGTATATAACATCGATGGCATTCATATTATTGTAGAATTTGAATTACATATACTTCTAATGAAAGCCACCTGGTTTGTGATGGGGGAAGAACTTTTTTTGTTTAATTTCCAATAATTTTTGTATTTCGAAAAATTGATTTTTACGTTATGGACTGTTCCCAATATAATTGTAAATACTTCTTGTAAGTGTTTTATTGATGCCAGAAAATCGTCATAACACTATTATTTTTAGTAAAAAAATCGCCAATCGTCATTTTACTGTATTTTCTCAAAAAAATCGGCAAAATGACGAAAAATCGTCACATCTAACAACCCTGCATATTTACCCCCTTTCTGAAATAATTAATTAATAATTAATAAATTAAGGGCGTCCAAATTTCATAAAGATGAAGATATCTAAATAAAATTCGGAACAAAGAACTTTCAGATGAATATTGACCTCCTACATTGCTCTAATGGGTCCAAGATTGTTCATCGGTGACATATAGGGTGCACTTGTAAATTTTTTTTTCCTATATACTGTGGTGTACTGTATCATGTGGTCGGGCTAGACCGACTATACTTTTTTACTTGTTTTCAAAACAAGTTAATGTAAAAGGGTTAAATATAGCAAGAAAATGATTCTGTTATAATTTCAAATCGACATTGAGCTTTGATATAGTTATTAAGATATGTAAAGTTGACTGGTCCATATTTTCTGACTTTAAAATTTTTAAAGCAGACCCCCTCAAAACTTTTTTATTTTGGAAAATATTAGAAAGTTTTTTTTAAATTTTGTATGCCGAAAAATTTTGGAGTCGGAGTCACGGGTTTTTATGGGCACTTCGATTCCGGTACAAAAAACTCAGCTCCGACTCTATTACTCCGACTCCACAGGCCTTATAAATACGACAATATTTAATATTTTCTAAAAACTTGTATTACAATATTTTATAAACATATCGTTACCTTCAAAAACATTACAAAACATAATCGGTTATTGATTGAATTATTCAGGTACATATTGCATACACATGGTTTTATCATAATTTTATTAAATTACAATTGTCAACACTTGTTTGTAACGCCAAAACTTGTCAAATAAATCTGCTAACACACAAGTAGAATTAAACTACATAATTACATTCTCACTATGCAGTCGAAACTCTTTAACGTTTCTATCGTCTTTATGTATCGGTCGATATTTAAATGATTGTTCCAACTACTAAATAAATGAGAAGTGGAATTTATTTAGACAAATAATATAATCGACTTGCTATATTTAAGATGTACAAAATCTAAATTAGTCATCCCAATGGGTAAGCATTCGCTGGAAAATGAACATAAACATGAGATCAGATTTAGCAAATTGATAAAATATTTTAAATACACACTCTTATCACACTTAGGCTATCTACGAGTATTAAATGGCTTATATCCAACAAACTTTAAACATTTTTTTTTATTTACTTTTAAACATATGAGAAGAAAAGATATTTCATATAGTAAGTATTGTTTAGTGTTGCCAATTCAACCATTTAGTGGCTAGATTTAGCCATAATTTAGCTTGTAATAAAAAAAAGACAATTACCCTCCACTTTCGTTTTCACGAATTTGCATAGGTACGAGAGGCAATTTTTTGGCATTCACTTCTCTTTAGTGCGAATAAAAAAATTTCTGCTATTCGATTATACGAATCGTTATCCTCCAACAATAAATTTCAGTGTATTTATCAAAAATAAAAATTGGGAATTAAGCACTACAAACCAAATCTTTACACAAACAAATGTTTTAAATGGTGCACTAGTTTTTGTTGTTACGCTAAACTTTTTTAGTTTAAGTTTTCCGTTATTCGAAGAGTTATCTTATGTTTATTTTATTTGTAATGTATTTTGTACCCTCTAGATTGTCATTCCGTGTGAAACTTTTTTAATTTTCATCTAAGATCCTATAAAGTGTATATAATGTGGGTCCTTGAGTAATCTTAAGTCGATTAAGCCATGTTCGTCCGTCTATTCGTCTGTTAAAAACACGCTCACTTTCAAAAACTCAAAAGAAAAGAACAGTATTGTTGTCAAATTATTTCTAGTTATCATAAGCAGTTTAAGCTTTAAATCCTGCAAGATAGGCTCACTATTCACAGTTTTGTAAGACTATAAATCACACTGAATACTTTTGTAAAGAGCGGTCCATTATTTACGAGAGGCCCCATATAAAGCTCACTCTCGAAAAGCACGTTTGCATGCGTAAAACCGTAAAGAAAAATGCTGTTATAATACAATCAGGTCTGTCTGGGTTTTTTTTTCAGATTAGAAACCACACTGTCAACTTTCGTGAAGATCGCCCCATGAAAGCCCACTCCTGAAATAGTTTTACTGTCGAGCTTTATCTGTGGTGGTATAAAAGATTCGGCTTAGCAAAATATAGCACTCTTACTTGTACGAAATATAATTAATTAAACATTTTATATTCCAAAAAATTACTTTGATATTAAATTTGCAAATGCACGGCATAAAAAACTAAACTGGCAAATGGCTTTATTTTGACAATAAATTAATTTGTTTTTGTTTTTTGTTTTTTTTACAATAGAGAGCAATAAAGCAAGTCGTTTTTGTTTTCATTTTGTTTTTTTTTTTGTTTTCAGTCTCAGTTTGCCAGGAATAACAGTAACGTTGCAAATCAGCTGCTTCATTTTGTTGTATGCAAATCAATTAGAACGATTATAGTTAGCAGTAAGATGTTGCATCTCAATCTGTAAGAAATAGATTGGTATTACTTTTTTACTGTAAGGCTAAGTTACTGTTACTGCCGGCTTTAAAATACTTACAACTACAATTTATGTTGGAAGAATTCCAACCAATTGTAGTGGGGAATGTAAGAAAAGAGAAACTCACTGTTTATTGTTGTTGTTTTTGTTTAAGCTTTGATATGGTTACAAGCATACATGTTAAATTCCAATTAGAATTAGCAATTGATGCAATTAGTTTATATTTTCTAATTGATTAAACAATTAGAATAAGTTCAACTAATTCCCATTAGCTAATTAAAATTTTTATTCTAATGGTAAAACTAATTGCAATTAGTTGCCATTAGCAAAAAAAATTGGTTAACCTTTTCAATTAGAAATCTAATTGACTTCTGATAATGCAATTAGATATTCAATTAGCTCGAATTAGAATCAATTGAATTGAATAATTGAATATCTAATTGCATTATCAGAAGTCAATTAGATTTCTAATTGTAAAGGTTAACTTTTTTTTCTTGCTAATGGCAACTAATTGCAATTAGTTTTACCATTAGAATAAAAATTTTAATTAGCTAATGGGAATTAGTTGAACTAATTCTAATTGTTTGATCAATTAGAGAATTTCACAAAAGAATGTTAATTAGCAATCATTAGCATTAGCTAATCATTACTTAACATGTATGGTTACAAGTAAGACTGTTGCATATAATTCTTATTCGCTTAGCAGTTTTATTTGTTTCATATCTTTAGTTTTTCTAAAATCTTTGGATGAAGTTTCCTGACGATCTGGCCTAAGCAACCAAAGAAACGCGCATGGGAATAGCTTATCCCTTCAACAATGAATTTCAGTGTTTTATCAAGAATGAAAATTGGGATTCAACCACGACTAACAAAATCTTAATAATAATTAATGTTAAAAGAATTCCAACCAATTGTAGTGGAGAATGTAAGAAAAGATAAACTTACTGTTTATTATTGGTATTTTGTTTAAGCTTTAATATCGTTGCAAATAGGACTTTTTGAGTGTTTGCAGTTCTCATTCTTTATTTTTTTTATTTACTAATAATTTGGCTTTTCTAAAAATTTTTGGGAGAATGTTTCCTGATGATCTGGCCTGGCTTAAGCCCTTATGACACTACATTTTTTATTCATTAATTGATATAGAATTGATAGAAGAAAACAGTAAATGTTAGAAAGAGCAAACTATGGTTTTGTTTCAGGGATGGGGTTGAGAATTTTTAAAATTGTACCAACAACTTTTAAAAATTTTACTTTTTTACCCTAATTGTACTAAAAGATTTTTTTAGTTGAAAATGATTTTATTTTTGTTCATAAAAAAACACCACAAAAAGGTATTATAAGTCTTAGTTTAAAAAGTATCAACAAAAAAGTACAATTGAAACAACTTAGCCATCCCTGTTTTGTTTATTTCATTAAATGTTGCCAACTTTTTGTTTATGAGAAACCTAGAAACAAAAAGAGGTAAATCGCTGAATTTGGCCATAAACCGCTAATTCAGCAACACTTTTAATATTTCAAGCTTGAAATGTCAATTTTAAGTTAAACAATTTTAAAATTTTTGACAGTTTGCCATTTATCTTAATACAGCTTAACTCTTTGCACTTGGTAAATTTTTGTATTACATTATATTTGTACTGTTCACCAAAACTTGAACAATGCATTAAAAATGTAGTGTCATAAGGGCTTTAGTAGTGCATTTACACTTGTAATTGTAATTTTCAAACTAGTTTATGATCGTAAACCACTTTCATAAACTATACCGTTTACATCAGCATTTTAGACAGCTAATTTGTTTATCATTGACAAGTCATTATATTTTTAACCCCAATTTTTTAAAAAACAAGTTAGAGTGCTATATTCGGCTGTGCCGAATCTTTGATACCCTCCACCGACAGTTCGAATGTTTAAGGAGTAATATCTGTATGATGTCTTTTTATTATTATTATCTTAAACTGTGACGATTTGTTATTAATTATGGTTTTAGGAGACTAAACTGTTTTCCGGGGGTAGGGCATATATGGGGCCTAGGGTAAATTATGTACGGATCTTCACGAAATTTCACAGTATCATTTATAGTCCTATAAAATTGTGACGAGCCAAAATTTGTTATGATTGCATTATTTTTTACGGTTTTAGGCGTACTAAACTGTTTTCCGGGAGTAGTGTTTATATGGGGCTTAGGGTAAATTATGGACCGACCTTCGCGAAATTTTACAGTGTCATTTCTAGTCGAATAAAACGGACTTGTGCAAAATCTTATGTCATTCCGTGCATTTTTGCATCATTTATGTTAGTTTTTGTAACAAAATTATCAAGTTTTTGAAGGTGGTGGTTCCACATTTTGATTCATAGCTCTGGTCCTACTGAACCGATTTTGCTGAAATTCAATCCCAAACTGCTTAGGATAACTAAAAGCAATTTGACACCTAGTTTGTTTATTTCTTTTGAGTTTTTCGAAAGTGAGCGTGTTTTCAACAGACGGACAGACGGACAGACGGACAGACAGACGGACATGGCTAAATCGACTTAGAATTACTCAAGCAGCCAGAATATATATACTTTATGGGGTCTGAGATGAATAATAAAAAAGTTTCACACGGAATGACAAACTTAGTATACCCTCTTCACAACTAATTGTGGTGGAGGGTATAAAAAGAAAACGTTGATACACGTACATACAAACATACCTTTTATTTCCATATTAAAAAAAAAATTCCTTAAAAATTTGGAATTTTTTAAGCATTTTCTTTGTATATTTTATTTTTCTTATTGTTGTTGGGTTTTTTTTTCACAGATAAAAGTAAACTTTGTTTTACTTTATGGTATAATAAGTACCAGGTTTGTTCATTAGGAAGAGTTGTCATTATTTACCCATGTAATGTCAAATTAATTTATTTAATTTTTGACGCTTGTTTTAATTTGTCTTCTTATTTTCCTTTGCTTGAAGTTATATGGGTTTTAAAATTGAGAACAAAATTTCTAATGACTATACCTTGTACTTATTCTACCATGGTTTTACTTGATTTTTTTTATTTTTGAGAAAATGTCAAATATCACAAGCGTTCTCACAAAACTTTGAAAAAACACAGTTGCATTTCCAAAAACTAATTGTTTGCAATTAGTTTATCTCAAAAGCTAGTTACAAACGTGTTTATAATTTAATCATCATAAACAATTTATAACCTGTTTATGGCGTAGGTCTAAATACATTATAAACACCCAGAAAATGCGCATAGAAACTAGCTTATCCTCCAACAATAAATTTCAGTGTATTTATCAAAAATAAAAATTGGGAATTAAGCACGACAAACCAAATCTTTACACAAACAAATTTTTTAAATGGTGCACTAGTTTTTGTTGTTACGCTAAACTTTTTTTGTTTAAGTTTTTCGTTATTCGAAGAGTTGTCTTATGTTTATTTTATTTGTAACAAAATTGTATTTAAACTTCCAAATTTACAGTTTAACAAATAGATGTTTTATTTTTTCTTTATTAATACTGATTTATTTTTTGTAAAAAAAAACATCTTAAGCTTTTTTTTTAGCCAATTCTTAGCAATATTTTTACTAAAAATTTAGCCTATTTTAGCACCGAAGAGTTGGCAACACTGTTACTACAATTATCTGTTTATATTTCGTTGTAAGCAATAAAGATTGGAAAAGATTTTAGCGTAAATGCGCAACTTATAGATGTAAATTGAAGGCAGCATAAAGAAAACAAACAGTTCCTGTTGCATGCATCTTAAAAAAAAATCGTGTTTGTATCCCACTGCTTTTGTACTACATGTACAAGTGTATCAGATATCTCAGCATGATAAAATAAAACACAATTTTGAACTCTAGATGTTTTATTTACTTTAAAAAAAATTTTCGTTTAATTCCTTATTATCGTATGTTCATTATTTTTATTCCAGCCCAATTAAGGAAGTGATAGTTGATACAAACCAACTGTATAGTGCCGTGCAAAACAAGAGGTAAGAAAAAATCTGTGTGAATGAAATGTTAATGTAAGGCAAACACGTATACCCAAAGTCATTTTGAAGTATTAAGTGAACTAAAGATATATTTCCTGGGTTTTAATTAGAGAAATTATAGCTTAAGCAACACAAAAAGTGTTGAAATGTTTGAATGAGAGTTGTACAGGTGATTGGCTTTGGCTTACGATCTCGTATGTTCACAAGGAAAAAAGGCCAATAGTTTACAAGATTAAGAGAGAGCAATTTATTAGATGAATTTTAGATTATTTGCCGAATTTAATAAGATAATCCTTAATATTTTAATTTATTCAGTTGTTAAGAGTTACAAATACAATTACATTTTATATTCTAACTTTATCATCTGAGCAATAGTAACTGAGATATTTTGCCCGTTGCAGTGAAATAGACCATAGTCTCTGGAGGGATTCAAATTCCCAAAACCCCCTGAAAGCACAGCTCACTGCCAACTAGCCTAACGGGGCACCCGGAATATTTTTTAAACACAAGGTTAACATGAGAAAAATCTATTAATGCATCAAAATTAGAATGTAATTAAGAGGTAATAATGAGTTCAATAAAACATTCCATTTGCAAAAAAAAGTTTTTGAAATTATTGTAGGTAATTGTCATACCACTTTTCTCCAAAGAACGAGTAAACATACCCTGGTTAAAAACTACCCCAATTCTTGTAAGCCATTGTCTAGATCATACTTACTTAGAAGCTAAAGCTATTTAATACCCCCTGCACTTTCATCTAGATCTTAGAGCAACAGAATATTCTGAGGCTTTAAATCCAAATCTAGGACATCACGCCTGCTTTTTGAGCTAAAACTACGGCTGCTAAGGAAGGATTAATACTTTCTTACCAATAATATCTCATGGACCCAGAAGCTTCAAATTCCTGTGGTACCAAATTAATATATGGTTTTCTGTGATTTCCCATTTGAGACGCCAAATACTCTTGAGGAATTGATAACATTGATAACAATCACATAATAAGGCCAAAAACCTATTAAGACATGATGGCATACTATTTGTGGTATATTTTTTTAATGGGGTCTAAGATCAAATATTTCCAATTTCAATTTATTTAGAAAACCTTAAATTTTTATTTTATTATTACAGATTTTAATATTGCTTGCTATTTTCAAAATATAAATATTTACATCGTTTGTAACAGGAAATCATAAATATGAATACAATTTGTTAAATCTTGAATCTACAAAAAAACCATAATGAATTCGATTTCTTTTGCAAGAAATCTATTTATCAAATAAAACAAATTCATGCCATTTCCAGACATTTACATAAAATTCAATTTATGTTTTCGTTGGGGAAGAAGAACGAGAGAGTTAAAGAAAAATATATATTGAGAATATAACAGAACAGAAGTAACAGTTAGAAAATGAACATTAAAACATTCAGTTTATTCAATTGCATAGCAAACATATCCGTTTCCGGATTTGACTACTTTTTGCACACTCATCACTTCCTACAGCAATAATTTCTGCTTATCATGCAAATTCATAAAGTACATACAATCACTAAGCCATACACACACAAATCCACTTACAAACAAATATAAATTCACAATACTCTTACGAATATGAAAAGTCAACAAAAAGATAAAAAGGCAAAAGTTCGAGAAACCAAAAGAATAAAAATCAAAAAAGATTTAAGGATGGAAAAAAGTGTCCATTGATAGATTTCCGTTTTAAAAGAATTTGACAAATTTGCCTCAACAATCATTGGGATTGCATGCATAATGGACATATCACTTTTGCAAATAAAATTCTACACAAATAAATTAACATATTTTTTATACACAAATATTTTTAGGTGTATATGTATGTGTGGATACATACAAATAAACATAATCAAACGTTTTGTTGAACAATCATCAAAATGAAGTACAAAATCATTATTATCATCATCATTTTCGACCATAATGCTTATGGTAACAACTTCCGTTTGCTGTCGTTTTAAATTTGGATTTGTCATTGTAGAAAATTGCATTCAGAGCATCAAATATATACCATTAAAGGCTAGATTACACTATCTCACAAGTCTTACGTATTCCATAATACTTTG
Source organism: Pollenia griseotomentosa (assembly GCA_963931875.1). NCBI lineage: Eukaryota > Metazoa > Arthropoda > Insecta > Diptera > Polleniidae > Pollenia > Pollenia griseotomentosa. The sequence continues at coordinate 49,739,039 of OZ007560.1, read as the reverse complement.
TGAGATAGAAATCTAATGAGTTTTGTTGCGACTGCCAAAAAATCTAATTTAACATGACAGTTTGTGTTCACATCATCACACAAAGTTTAAACACTCACACATGAAATAAAATGCAACCCTGATCCAATGAAAAGTATTATTGTTAAGAAATTTTTCAAAACACGATGAAGTCGTATGGGGTGTCAAACTTTTTTCATAATACTTGTCATTTTCGTGACACATTGCATTCACACTATCACACTTTGTCATATTACTTGAGTTTTTGACATGTATTAATACAAAGTATAATAGTGTAATCTAGCCTTAATTAAATATGTATATAAGTTTGGATATAAGTATATCGCCGGATGAACTTGAAGAAATTTTTTTTTTTAAATAATTAACCAATTAATAAAAGTTTGATTATAAGAAAAACAAAGTATACTGAGTCGAGCCTTTTCAGGGATCTGTGATAAAATAAACTTTTACTTTCGAAACACTTAACTTAATTTGGGTTGTAAAATCAGTTGGTTCTCAAAACAACAAGTATCAAATCTCCAAGTAAAATACGTTTTTGTATTCGGTGTGAAATGTGACCCATTGCCCCGAAAGTACTAAATGAAGAATGACATCAAAACTTTACATGAAACACAACAGCACGCAATTTTGGGGCACTTTTTTTTGCATTTTATCGTTTGGTCGTTGTTGCATTTTAAGTGAAACAAAAAATGAATTAAAATAAAATCGCAAATTTTACTTTGAGTTTATGTTTTATTTAGTAATAAATAATGCAAATTTTAAAAAAATTAAAAATAACCCAAAAGATTCAATGAAAAAATTTTGTGTGATCTTTCATTTTAAAAAATATGTAGTATTTTTCGAAATTTGTGCGGACAGTATCAACACATACCTAATCGTTATACATTAGAGTAGAAAATCCTTGCGTCCGGCCGAAGGCCTCACCATGGTATCATTAGTGCGATTTTTAAAATCAAAACTGTACAATTATTATAAAAATTTTAATAATAACTCCTGGGAAGTTATGTGACTTTTTCTTTAATATATTTCTAGTCTGTATTGAACATTTTGCATGGGAACCCCCTTAGGGAACGGAGATAGCGTGTAGGTATGTTAGAAATAAATGATGGAGTTGAAATATAAAGGGGTTGGTCAAACATTTGACCCACCTAGGAGCATCCTACGCACTGTACGGGCTAAATTTAAGAATTTCAAGCATACAAATATATCGGTTTAATAAAATTCTTTAATTTGGCCCCTGCAGCGTGTAGGATGCTCCTATATGGGTCAAATGCATGACCAACCCCACTCTGTTATTTATTGCGGAGTTTCGATTTTATTTGTAATTTTGAGTTACGCGAATATATTTAGTTTATCTTGAAAACAAGAGCTAACCTAAACAAAAAAAAAAAAAAAAAAAAAAAACGGTAGGCACCACTGGATCCAGCGTGCCCCAATTAGGTTAAAACGCCAGGTGCCCGGCTTGTCTGTTTTTTGCAACAAGCACAGTGTACTTATTGCTTAAAATTACAATATTAAAATTCTATTATAAGATTATTTTTTTAAAGTTTGCGAAAGAAAAAATATGGGCATTTTCATCATGTCGAACGTGACCATCGTAAAGCGAAATAAGTAACAAAAAACGTATTTTTATATTGACAATAGATTTAACTTATAGCTCTTAATTAGTCCTATAATTGGTGCTATTGTTCATTTCGATAAATTGTTTCGTTTTCAAGAAAATTGCAAAAAACAAGGCATTTGCACATGACGAAAACAGAAGTAGTTTTCGCGGCCAACAATTCGAACGCCGATTTAAGCGAAACCTGAGTCAATATTTGAATGCGAAAAATTTTAGAATGTTATGCACTCATGTCTCTGAAACATGACTGTGATTTTACATAAAAATAATGTATACTTTTTTTATCTGTCGCACATGACAGAAGTATTCAATCTATTTATGATGTTCGTGATTTTATAACTCGAGAACCACTCAACCGATTTTCAAACGAGTACATGAGTTAGAAAGGTCTACTTTCACTGATGGTTTATAAGAAAAACTCCCGATAGGTGGCGCTGTTATCGTGATATTTAATTATTGATGGTAGATAGCGCTGGGGTCAAGTTATTAACAAAATTCTGCAGTACTTAATTTTTTATTTTTATTTAGAAAATCCCTAGCAGCGCCGGGACCAAACAGCTAGTTTTCACATGAAAACCACAAATTTAACAAAAATATTTACAATAGTACATAGTATGAATAAAGTATTGTGTAGTATTAAATATAATAAAAAAAAAATGAAATGAATATAGTATCAGGAATCATCGCAACAAAAGAAGTATAACTGAGCTTTTCCTTTTTACTTGAACGTTTTTTGATTTCGTTATCTGCCATACTTTTCTTTTGATAACTGCTCCGACTCCATCAACGGCTCCCTTTCCGTGTGAGCTAGCAAGAAAATTCCATTCCACTAAGGAACATCTAAATCTCTTTATTTTTTTCGCAGCCGTTTTGGCTCATCTAGATTTAAATAATTGAAACGTATGTATTAACATAAATTAATCATTTAATTTAATTTTCACACTTACGATGCCGTACGTGAACAACTTTATATAACTACCAAGCATTGTGAAATAAACAGGTGGCAGCACTACGCCAGATGACGATTTTTTGCTCTTACATTGTTTGTCTAGGTTTATGTCAAAGGCCCCTATTACGGTTTACAACTTAACTCAGCTGAGTTGTAATTTCTTAATTTTTTGTATTATGGTTTACAACTTTGCTATATTGCGGTGAACAAAAACATAACAAAAATTACAACTGATCACAACCAGTTGTCTTAATTACAACTCAACTGAGTTGAGTTGTAAACCGTAATAGGGGCCAAAGTTTTGTTTATGTTTACAAAAGGTCCACGTTTTGTGCTGTGATTATTGTATTTTATTAAAGTTTTTGATAATTTTAAATTAAAATAAATAAGATGTTGACCATAATTAAATAAAAATTGGCAAAAAATTTATTTATTTCATCACGATCAGCGGCACGCTATGATTCTTGTTTAATGTATTTTTTGACGTAAACGGTGATGTAATTTCCATTTTTGTTGTAATGTTGTATTTGTTGCCGTAACAATGCCACCTGCTTATTCCACCATGCTACCAAGATCACAAATCTTGCTTTTAACAGTACATAATGTTTTTTTTTTAATTTAATTTTATAAAAAATCTCTGTTTGTTCTGGTTCTTTGATGAGCTTTCTGCATTTACTTTCGACGCACTGATGGAAAATGATGCTTTTCAATGACGCACATGACATCGAAATATGAGATAATACAAAGAAAAAAAATACAGTTATACATAGTTTCTTGTACATTCTATTTTGACTCTTTGTACCCTCCAAAAGATTTAAGAGAGAAAAAGTCAGAAGTTAGTTTAACGTTTGTCAGTTGGAATGGGTTTTTCGATGATCATAGATATGATGGCGACTTGTAAATTACAGAATTATGTCACATATAGTCCAGAATTGTTTGCTATTATTGTATTGCTATTCAGCCTGATCGGTCAACAAATGACTGAGATTTAAGCAAAAAACCACGACTGCCTCTAATTTTACCCGAAAATCACTTGTTGTTGTTTTTTCATTATATTTAAAACGAAAACAAATTTTCGAATTTTGTTTTCGTTTTAAATATAATTTAATGTATATCCGGAAACCAAGACAGCCAAAGATTCCAAATTAGCTACAAGCATCTTGGTTCCCAATATACAACATCCGGGCACCATTGAACAAGCTGGCGTGGCACAAAGTGGATTTATTTTCATTTTATTTTTAGGGCCATATTTCGCAGCGCCGTTTCTGTTACTCATTTTTTTACTTGTAAATATTGTTTCACAGACAATACAAACTAAGTGGCCGGATTAAAATTTGTTACCTGAACAACAAGGTTAGGTTAAGGGTTATGTGCCCAAGGGCACACTTCCACCCGGAGACCGGTACGGTCCATTGTGAATCCCTTCGATAAAAAGAAAGAATGTAGAAAGGAGAGAAGTAAAGAAAAGAAGTACTATAGGATGATAGAAAACCAGAAAATTAGAAAATTAGTAGGTGCTGTGAAAAACAATTTCCCTCTCTACAGTCCCCTCAACAGAAACAACCGCACTATTTCCCTGACAAACCCTAGTAGATCAGCCGGATTACATCCAGCGATGCACCCCAGTTCGTCGTGAAACCTTTCTCCCAGCCAGACCTGAACAACAATATATCATTAGAATACACATTAAAAAAAAGTTATTACTTTGGATTCTTAAAAGAAAATACTAGGGTTTGCAAGTCAATAAAAATCAAATGCTTTTTTAAAAATCCACCAATTTAACAAAAGGTACAAATATATAATAAAGTAAAGGATTTTTTTTTAATGTGTCGATTATATTTTCATAAACGTTATTCGTGACATTTGGAGGTATGAGTGGTAGCGGGAAAATTGAACCGATTTTTATTATTATAACAAGATCAATCCTAAAAAAGTTTATTTAAAAATATTATTAAAATATTTTTTGAAATTGCTATCTGAAACATGGTCACATTCTTTGTGTGGAACATTATTTTGATTATTTCTCTTACTTTTCTTTCGATACAATTTCCTTTTCAGTTAACGATATTCACATTTGTTGGACAAAACTTTCGGATAAAGTTAAATCTGTTAATGACAATTGTTATTCACAACTGTAAGTTTTTGTTGTATAAATACACAACTTTATGCTCTTCTCATTTTAATTTAATTTCCATAACATTGAATTGATTGTTCATTGGAAGTTCTGCCTTGGACATAAGTTAATTTTTGTATGTTTTTAAAATGTTTATTTATATATTTGGAAAAATCAAAAATAGTTAATATGTAAGTTCAAGGAATGATTTTAAATAAAAGTTTTTATGACAAAAACTTTTGGAGCGAAAATATCAAAGAAGAAGAAAAGAAGAAGATTTAAAAATATGTATGTATGTGTAGAAGATAAATATGTCATACCCAACAAACACGAAGTCAAACCTTTGATATGAAATGACTTTATCATTTGACATCAAACACAGTTCTCAAACGTTTTTCAATTGTTTGATTTTAACATTTAAATTCAAATTGATAATGATTTGAAAAAAAAAAAATCATTTGACATTATATGTTTTATCAATTTGATGTCAAATCGGTATCAAATGTTAAAATAAAATCAAAACTAAACTTGACAATACTAAAACGAAAAAAAAACATTAAAAATGGCGATTTAATTTAAATTTTTACTTAGTGGTTAAATGTGTTTTACAAGTGAACAACTTATTTCTTGTAAAAAATAAAAATTATTTGTAAGTAATTACAATGATTAAGAACACGAAATAAAAAAAATAAAACAGGAAAGTGAAGAAATTATAAGTTTGTTGTATGATCGCGGTGCTAAAATCCTCAAAATAAAAGGGAGCCAAGTATTTCGTCTGTCGAAGAATTAGTTGGGACCCAACAAACACGAAGTCAAACCGTTGATATGAAATGACTTTATCATTTGACATCAAACACAATTCTCAAACGTTTTTCGATTGTTTGATTTTAAAATCTAAAGTCAAATTGATAATGATTTGAAAATCAATTTGACATCAAATGTTTTATCAATTTGATGTCAAATTGGTATCAAATGTTAAATTCAAATCAAATTCTTCAAAAATTGGCTATACTTAATCAAAAAATATATGAAAACATTTAAAATGGCGATTAAAGTTAAATTTTAAATATTATGTGTAAGTTATTACAATGATTAAGAATACGAAATAAAAAAATAAACGGGACAGTGAAGAAATTATAAGGGAATCAATTATTTCGTAAAATAAATCGTTTAATTTCAAATTGAAACAAATACCTTCGTGTTTGTTGGGTACTTTTAAAGTTAAATTCATATCGGAAACCTCCGTGTTTGTTGGGTACTTTTAGTTTAAATATTTTTTTGAGTTTTGTTAGTAATTAACATTTTTTAATGGTGCTTTTCTGAGACAACTTGAAATTTATTCCAATAAAGCTTCTTACATAAATTGTATTTGGATGTTCAGAAACACATTCAAAAAAATTTGTTAAATGAAAATATTTTCTAATCAAATTTATACTAGATTTTAACAGAGTGCCCAAACAATACACATTGTCATCTGTATGTGTTCTCATTTAAATTTGGATATTATTTTGCCAGATCGGGCCAAAAATTACTGAGAAATGAGCAAAAACCCACGACTGCCTCTTATTTTACCTATAAATCCCTTGTTGGTTTTTTTATTTACTTTTTCCGTACGTACAAGCATCTCGGATATCAATACACAACATCTCACAAAATGTGGACGGGATTGGGAATGGGCATTGCACAAAATATATTTTTGTATGTCTGAAGAACGGTATTTATATAACTTTCTACTCTAATCGCACTTGTCTTTCTTCACATTTGGTAACTTGTTTAAACATTTTTTTTATAATTTGATGAACTTACTAAAAATATTGAAATTGAAAATTAATAGTTCAACTAAATGACAATTGTTCATTTTATTAATAATAATTTTTTGGTCTTGGCAGCACTGGTTTCGCAACAAAAAAAAAAAAAACTGTTATATACATAGATTCATATAACAGTGATTTTTGTTATTTTCCGGTAAAGGGTTATATGGGTTTTACGATTTTAAAGTATAAAAGTGTAATCGTTTAAAGTCTGGATATCTCAAATATGGTTAAGAGAGATAAATGTTATTGTTAATGGGCAACCATAAAGTTATGCCCCTATTACGATTAACAACTTAAGTCAGTTAAGTTGAAACTTAAAATACTTAACTTAAGCGATGAGTTGTAAACGTTCGATGCCTTTTTTTCAACAACATTAACACAGGGTTGTAAACAATTATACAAAACTGTAAAATTTCATTTGAACTAGAGTTGTGTTGTTAACCGTAAGCTGTATATTAATGTTACTATTAACCATAACATGATCAATTGCAACCACTATATAGCCATTTTTAAAAGTAAGCGCACATTTATGCGCTAAGCAATAAGACATGCAGAGATGCATTGTGATAAGTGAACGAACTCTAAGCAAATTTAAAAAAAAAAAAAATATAGCATTTGAAGAGCTACGTAATTCCCTTACTTCGAAGAAGGTTTATAAGGGAGCATATTCCAGAATAAGGTAACAAAAAATTCAGTGTGTAAAGCTCATCGTTACATTCAGCAATTTTAATATGCGCTGGGTAAAGCGCTTTATGTGTCAAAAATGTATTGCTTCATAGTGGGAACTCGCCATCTTCCGTAAGCGAAACATTTACGTTTATCCCTTAAAAACTCGTTTTTAATTGTGAAGTTGTGGCTTCCTAATGGAGAACAAATAATATAGTTGAAGTCATTATAATGTATTGGCAAATTGTACTTTAAAAAAGTTTTGTTAAGGTTAGTTTACACTATTAGATAAGTCTTACGTATTCCATAATACTTTGTGAGATAGAAATCTAATGAGTTTTGTTGCGATTGTCAAAAAATCGAAGGTAACATTACAGCCTGTAGTCACTCTATCACACATGAACATGCTTTTGTTAAAATGCAACCCTGATGAAATGAAAAGTATTATTGTTTTGAAAAATTTTAAAAAACGACGAAGTCGTATGTGATGTTAAATTGTTTTTCGTAATACTTGTCATTTGTATGACACATTGCATTCACACTATCACACTTTCTCATATAACTTAAGTTTTTGACATATATTAATACAGTATAATAGTGTTAACTAGCCTTTAGCTGAGACCATATGGTCTCAGTCTCTTTTAAGCTCTGCCTTTGGACCAAAAGGCCTTGCAACCGGCCGAAGGTCGAACAAGTGGGCTTTAGAATTGAAATTCTTAATCAAATCATAAATTCTTAATCAAAAAATAAATTCTTAATCAAAAAATAAATAAATTTTTCACCTTACTATCAGCGGCTATTAAATCTAATATTTAAATGATTCTGGGTGGTATTTTTTAATTTGTCTTTTTACTCTGAAACTAAACAAAAGAATTGTTTTATAAAAAAATTTACAAACAAATGAAATTTTTGGTGTAATTATTGGCGCAGAAGTTCAAGAACTTTTAACGATTTTAATTGCTTTATAATTTCATAATAAAAAGTGCATTGCAACCAATTTCCTTTGATCTTGTAACTAAAATGTTTATAACAGCATGTACAGTTTTAGAACCCATAAAACTCTTAATTCTAAAACAAAACTTCAATAACCTTAATAACAGTTTTATTAGTTTCTTCTAACAACTGAATTTGTTTTTTGGTTTTTCTTTAGAAAAAAAAATAAAACCCAAAAATTCTTAAAACTCACACGTTTTTATGACATCTTTTTTTTTAACTTTTTCATTTGAGATGACTGCGGTTTTTCTAAATGAAACTTTATTCATGTTTCAAGAACGTATTTCATTCATTGGCGTTAAGTTTTCGAGATTTAAAGGTTATTCTCATGCTTCTTAAATGTGTGCTGAATTTAATCATTGAGAAGTAATTTAATAAAATTAAAGACAATTTGTTTTTATATTTGTTTTATATCAACAAAACTATTTAAAATTGCCAAAGGGCAAATGAAACAACACAATTACGAGTCAACAATAACACAAAATTAAGTTGTTATTTATGTTAAACGATTTACAATAATTTAATTTGAGGATCGAAAATAATTGGATGTACAAAGAACAAAATTATTTACATGTTTCGTTTATTTTTATTGCAAAATTGAAGCGTATGTATGACCATAGATGTATTAATAGTTATACAAAAACACTAAACCAAAAAGGGAGGTGAATAAATAGCATTAAATGATTTTTAGAGTTAAAAATAAGATAGTAATTTTCATACATATACTTTTAAATTGAAAACGTTTTATCAAAAAAATTTAAGTAAATTTATAAATTTTTATATTTAACTAGCTGCTTGGTCCCGGCGCTGCTCGGGATTTTCTAAATAAAAATGAAATACTGGAGAATTTTGTTAATTACCATAAATTGAAACAAACATGTTTTTCTCACTAAACTGTTACTGTATCATTTTTGGTGTGTAATAGCTGTAACGTAAGGAAATTACTCGCCAAAAATGTTTCAGTAACAGTTACGTGAGAAAAACATGTTTGTTTTAATTTATGGTATTTTTGTTTCAGTTCTCACATTTCAATCGAAAAGTTTTTCAACGCGGGAGTTACAGAACATTGGCACAAAACACCAAAGTTGCCAAAAAACGGAGAAAATTTCGATCCGAATCGAAACTCAGAATAGGGGTGATTCAATAAAGTGTATTAAGAATTATTAATCTTTTAAAAATAGACCGATGATTAAAAATAAACCTATTTTGCAAGCGCTTGGTAAAATAAAAAGTCAATTGTTTAATAACGAAACCAACCACATACATAGAGAATATTTTATCTCAATTTTATTAACCCAGCTTGTTTTGTATGGACCCTATCGTACTAAAAACACTTAATTCGGTAAAACACTCGTATTGGTGGCAGCAAAATTAATGGATAGGTTTGGGTCATTTTAAATATTGAATACTCTTTATAGTTCAGAAAAGAGCCAAATGTAGTACTTGTCCTAGCTTATATGGTATGGGCTAAGGCGAATTCACTTTTCATTCATAGGTGGCGTTGAAAACACAGCTGAGCAACTTTTTTTTCTTACTTAGAGAGAGAAATGTTAAGAAATGTTTTGACATACCAACCAACGAAAGCAACAAGAAACTACAATTTTGTGTTGTTGTAGTTGTACTTGTTGCAGTATTGGCACTATGGTATGGACGATTTTATGCCAAAACAAATCCCCCGGTGGTTTAAAGGGGTTATCTTAGGAATATTTTACCTTTTAGTATATCCTCGAGGGAAATAAGGTGCAGGCAATACCTGGGATTCAGCAAAAGTCTTTACGAATGCGGATGACCAGATATCGTATTCCGTACCAGGGGCGTAAGCAGCCCCCAGACTAACTATTCTTTAAAGCCTCCGTTAGTATTTATCTTGCAAGAAATTTGTTATGTCTTTAAGGAAGAAGAAAGGCTGATGTTTTACCACTTGTAGTAGAGCAAGGCCTGAGGGAGGATAATACCTAGCTTCTGTTGCTACTCATCAGATGCTACTAATATTTTTCCAAAAGCAGCACAGGTAAGATAGCTTTTTAACAAGGAAAAAGGTGTATAATCTTGATGGATTATGCACTCAAATTGCTACCTGTGTGTGCTGATTGCTCTCACACTCGGGGCCGGTTGGTTAATTCATTGTTTGTCACCCATCGGTTAAGATGGAGTAGGCCTTAGTCCTTAGGGCAGGTATCCATGTAAATATTTTCCAAATCTATGCCAAAATTACGATCTCAAAACAAGAATTGATTTAACATTAAATTAAAACTTCTAGTAATTTGCTTAGTTTATTTCGGATAAAAATTTTAAAATAAAAATTAGATGCAGTCATAGTTTTTTTTCTGGAATCTCAGCCATTTGTGGAGCGATCTGACTTAAGTCTATATGTGTTATTATCGTATCTAAATGGGGTCTACAGAATGGTCAGACGGACCGTCGTTAAATCAACTTCGCTACTAACAAGGACCCATAATTTATATAATTTATAAGGTCTAAGATCAATATTGTAGAAACTACAAATGGAATGAAAAACTTACGCACTTTTTTCACCTGTGTTGAAGGGTGAAAAAGTATAGATAAGTATTCATATAAAACAAATGTGTTCAAAATGGTATAACAATTTTTTGAGTGTTGTTCATATAAATTTTACTAAACGTTCAATCACTTGTGTTATGAAAACAGCATATCAATATTATTATCGTGAATTACATTTGTGGGTCTGCGATTAAAACCTTTTTTAAATAATTTCATATAAAAAAGTTAGATATTAGTGCATGTATTACAAAAATATACATCGTTTAAATGGACCACCCCGCATTTGCGAGATAATGATACATTTGTGTTTTCGCTGTATAATTCTCTTTGAGGCGACATCCAAAGTGAAATGCTGCTTTGACTTAAATTTTTTTTCAAATGGACTATAGAATAATATTATGAAACTATTGGCCATTTTCTCAGTGTGTCAACAAACTGTCTGTTACTTATTGTCAACATAAATTTATTAGACCGATAAACCGTCCGTTATACCGTGTTCAGATATGCACCTTAATTGAGTTTTACGCAATAAATGACATTATTGAGCTCAATTATCCATATAAAATTGCAATTTAGTTATTGCTCAATTAATACGAAATTGTTATAAATATTGAGTAAAATTAAAATGCGACCCTGTCACAAGTGTGTTTATTGAGCATAACACAGCTTACTTAACAGGGTTTTGACATTTGGCAACTGAAATTACAACAAAACAAATGCCCATCAATTAGGTCGTTGCAAAAGCCAGATGTTTATTCCTTAAAGATGTCAAAACTTGTTTACATTTTGCTTATACATGTACATTTTTGTTTACGTTGAATGTTGTATGTAGTAGTAATATAAATTGAGTTAGCTAAATTGTGTATATGTGAACAGAAAGATAATTATGTCAATAAACCGAATATTGACTCAATAAAAAAGGTATATCTGAACACGGTATTAACGATTTTGGGTTTCTCATTATACCGACAAAAAACATTGTTTCAGTTGGCAACACCACTCAAAATACATGTAAAATTTGGAAGTCAGGTGATTGAATTTATGAGTGCTGGTTAGCTTTGCGACGGAATAGAAGCAAATGAGCCATTGAGAAAACCAAATTTCTTTAATGTGCAGTTTTTCGTTGGGAAAAAAAGATAATCGTATAATGAGAAAACGGCCATATGTATTTTATAATTAATTGTGGTAAAAAACATCTTCCGAAATGACAAAGTTTTCATAATATCTTAGATTTGATCCACTATTAAAGACAATTAGCCAACATTCGACGCGCTATTTAGTAGCCTTTCAAACTCTGGATGGTGCCTAAGAGAGAATTATACATACATAAAAAACTCAAATGTACCGTTATCTCACAAGCGTGACGTTCTGTGAATCATATCAATATCGTTCCCGGTAACTTTTACGAAATAAAACCACAAATAATAAAAGTTGGAGAAAACTCATTTTCAAAAACCAAAATTTCGCAGGCCTGTGTTATCGATCGTAACAAAATCAAGTAGTGCAATTTATTTATATATAAAACTAAATTGGTCCAAATGTCGATATCTTTTCATACAATTTTCGTTGATATTACAAAATGTTTATTAACACTTTAAAAAATGTTATTCAAATGCATTAATGTAAAACATTTTTTATATTACAATACTTTGCTGATTTAAATAAAACTTAATACCATAAAGAAAACTCTTAAAGGTTTAAAGTTGAAAATGTTTGGTTTAGTATATAAAAAAATGAATACAAATTTTTCGTTGATATTTCGTACAAGATTTGTTTCAGTGTACATATGTTTACAAGTATTTGATATTGAAAATATATATACAAATAAGTTGTCCTATGTTCGTCATTTTATAACTCGAGAACCACTCAACCAATTTTCAAACGAGTACATGCGTTGGAAAGGTCTACTTTTACTGATGGTTTATAAAAAAAACTCCCGATAGGTGGCGCTATTGTCGTGATATTTAGTTTTTTTATTGATGGTAAACAGCGCTGGGATCAAGTTAACAAAATTCTCCAGTATTTCATTTTTTATTTTTATTTAGAAAATCCCGAGCAGCGCCGGGACCAAACAGCTAGTAATGTATAAATTCTTTTAAAGCTGCAGACTAAAAGTATATCTAATCTATATTTGTGCATATGTATGACATATAAAAACATTGCAATCAGTATGCATTATAGTTTGTAAAAAACCTATAAATTATCAATAAAATTTCATACTATCCTCCTCAAGTTTTTCTATATCAAATACAAAAACACAAATTGACTTAACTCCACAAGTAATAACAACAAAAGACATACAAAACAAACAACAACAAACATTTTTTATTAAATTAATGTATACAATTGCAAACATCATAACCCGCAGTCATTTGAAGTCCCAATTACGAGTTATAACTTCATGCTGATTTTGTGATTTTTAGTACGGCATCAATATTTACAAGCGTAACAGCGGGCATGTCATTGCTTATTTATAATATTACTTACACAAAGAGACAAACAAACAATCGAACAGAGATACAAAAGTTGTATACTTGCGATTTTGTTTTTATAGTATATTAGCTTAGCCCGGTGCGCTTCGCTGCGGTGTAATAATAACAAGGCAATTCGTACAAAACTTTATTTATCATCCATCTCTGAATATCTAGATATATATATTGTCCCTGTTCACTTTCACTTTTTCAGTTCATCACGCTTTTATACCCCTGACAGACATAGGATTTGTATACTATACTATCATGGTATACTACATGTGTGTCAACCTAAACTACAATTAAATCATGAAACAAAGTGGTATATTGATGGTTTATATACTACTGTAGTATGCATACCATGGTATTGAAACTATATTATCTGTCAGGGGTATTAGATAGATATTGTTAACTTAAATATTTGCTTCAAGTTTGGAAGCTTTTAATGTAACTGTTCAGTAAATTGCTGGGGTGTATTTAATTTTTGACAAGGCTGCCTTACAAGGTTTCTTGCTGTTTTGGTGCTGCATATGCTAAGTGTAGGGTTGAATGTGCTGTGCTGGCTATTTCCTGGTGGATTTTTTGCACCATTAGTTGTTGTGATTTATTTTGATGTCTTTGTGTTAGAGATGGCATGTCGACTGGAAAATTTATAAGTATTTATAGCGTATATTAAACTCCATAATCAGCAAATTATTGTGAACATTTTATGAAAGTCGGTATAAAAGTTTAGAAGTCTATAGGGAACAAACAAACGCATTTTAATTTTTATATATATATAGGAGATTCTAGAGTATTACGTATCCTAAAGCAGCTGGATTCGCTTAAACATGCACGCTGTCATGATTACAAATAAAAATTAATTGTCTTCATTCATGCATTTGGGAGAGTTATAATAATTGCCTTATTTAATGTCATTTTTCAATGTTGCATTTACTTTAAATGTAGTTTTAGTATCATAATTTTTACGTACTGTTGGCTTTCATTAAAACATGGAATTGATATTTGATATTTAATAAAGGGATTAAATGCAAAAGGATCAAATTTTATTTGTTATATCCTTTTGTTGCAGGAAAAGATGTTATCATGCCATATCATTTAATTTAAGGGGATGTTAAAAATTAACGACCTTTCTTTAAGTTTGTGATTGTTTTCAAATGTATCACAATGATATTTTATTGCCAAGTGATAAAATTAAGGCTTAACTAACACACAATTTTTAAAAAAAAGTTTAATTAAAAATTCCATTTTTTCAATTTAAACTTACCAACCGATTTTCAAACAAAAAAATAACCTCTAAAACTTTGTACTCACTTCAAAAAAAAAAATAAAACATACATGCATATACATTAGACCGACTCACCAAAAAAAAGATACAGTTGTACCCCCCTAAAAATAAACTTTGACATTTTTTATGATGGTTTCCAAAATATTTGGGCTCTAGCTAAACCGCGTCAAAAAGGGTCCAAAAATTGTATTTTTCATGAATAGAAAGTTTGGTAAATTTTTTTTGTCCAATAAGTGGCTTAAGTCGAAATTTCGTGTTTTGAGATATTACGGGTTTTGTCTAAAATAAATTGTTTGTGTTGCTGTGTAAGTTAAAATGTAGATACGTATAGTTTTATTAATAGAGCAATTCCATATGAAGACGATCAAAATTGGCAAATTTTTGGACGACCCCTCTCCGATTTTAAAATAAATAGTCTCAATCGATTGCCCAGCAAAAAATAATGTACCTACATATTTTTTTTTTTTTTTATAGTGACTGGTTTAGTGGTGGTGTACACCACTGTCATGTGACAAAATTGAAGAATTCTTCATAAGGGACCTCATTGAAAGTTGTTTAAAAAAAAAACTACTAAAGCGATCGCAACGAGTGATAGCTCGTTGGAAAGGTATTGAATCAGGCTTTAATTGAAAAATAAAATTTTCCTAATTTTTCTTAGAAATTTACCTTTAAATTTTCCCATGAAAATTAAATTTTCCGATTTTCCACAGAAGCTCCTAAATTTTCCGGCTAATTTTTTTTTTTTTGGATTCCCCATAATTTTTGCTTTAAGAATCAGCAATAAAAAAATGGGCCCCGACTTCTTGTTTGGACAGGAGAAGAGCATTTAAGAGACCACCTTGTTAAAAATACATTTTAAAAATTACACTGTGCATGAAATTGACACTTTTTTTTTGTGACAAGGCGGGCACATGGCGTTTTAACATAATTCGGGGACGCTGAATCCAGTGGTGCCCGCGATTTTTTCAGATTGGCTCTGGTTTTCGAGATATACCGTTATTTCGAAAATGGAGGAGGTTGCTCAACATATATTCGTATATATTAGTTTATTGAAATTACTAAAAAAACCGAAATTCCGCAATAAAATTTCATTTCAGAAAAGTAAAACTCTTTAACTAATATGAGTAGTCGTTATTGAAACATAATTTTTTTTTTGAAAAAAAAATTAATTTTTTTTATCAAAATTTCGAAATTTTTGTTTTTTAAAAATTCATAAAAAATTAAAAAATGCAGCTAGGCTTCTAATTTTTTGCAGACTTATAAAAAACGAAGCTGCAAACAAAACAAGCCATAAATGCTTAAAATCTTTTTGCAACTTTTGATTTTATTCACAAAAGTCGACAAATTTTTCATTAATTTAAGAATTTCCCTTAGGGGGCTTTCATACAAATATTGCGTTTTATGAAATTCTTAAATTAATTAAAATTTGTCGATTAGGGGAAATTCTCAAAAAAGCCATAAATGATTAAAATCTGTTTGCAACTTTTGATTTTATTCACAAAAGTCGACAAATTTTTCATTAATTTAAGAATTTCCCTTAGGGGGCTTTCATACAAATATTGCGTTTTATGAAATTCTTAAATTAATTAAAATTTGTCGACTTTTGTGAATAAAATCAAAAGTTGCAAACAGATTTTAATCATTTATGGCTTGCTTTGTTTGTAGCTTCGTTTTTTATAAGTCTGCAAAAAATAAGAAGCCTAGCTGCATTTTTTAATTTTGTATGAATTTTTAAAAAACAAAAATTTCGAAATTTTGATAAAAAAAATTAATTTTTTTTTTCAAAAAAAAAAAATTATGTTTCAATAACGACTACTCATATTAGAAAAAGAGTTTTATTTTTCTGAAATGAAATTTTATTGCGGAATTTCGGTTTTTTTAGTAATTTCAATAAACTAATATATACGAATATATGTTGAGCAACCTCCTCCATTTTCGAAATAACGGTATATCTCGAAAACCAGAGCCAATCTGAAAAAACCGCGGGCACCACTGGATTCAGCGTCCCCGAATTATGTTAAAACGCCATGTGCCCGCCTTGTCACGAAAAAAAAGTGTCAATTTCATGCACAGTGTAATTTTTAAAATGTATTTTTAACAAGGTGGTCTCTTAAATGCTCTTCTCCTGTCCAAACAAGGAGTCGGGGCCCATTTTTTTATTGCTGATTCTTAAAGCAAAAATTATGGGGAATCCAAAAAAAAAAAATTTGCCGGAAAATTTAGGAGCTTCTGTGGAAAATCGGAAAATTAAATTTTCATGGGAAAATTTAAAGGTAAATTTCTAAGAAAAACTAGGAAAATTTTATTTTTCAATTAAAGCCTGATTCAATACCTTTCCAACGTGCTATCACTCGTTGCGATCGCTTAAGTAGTTTTTTTTTTTAAACAACTTTCAATGAGGTCCCTTATGAAGAATTCTTCAATTTTGTCACATGCCAGTGGTGTACACCACCACTAAACCAGTCACTATAAAAAAAAAAAAATATGTAGGTACATTATTTTTTGCTGGGCAATCGATTGAGACTATTTATTTTAAAATCGGAGAGGGGTCGTCCAAAAGGTGATCGCTTTCATATGGAATTGCTCAATAATGACATTTTATACTTGAAACTTAGATGAGTGATAGATCTTGAAGAATAGAATAAGAATATGTAATAAAATGAAAAAGCACTTATGTCAACTTAAGCCATCATTATTCATTGCCACAGATATTATAAATTCTTCGATTCTGCATTAAAACATTTAAAAAATCTAACTACAGACTCGAAATAGCGAGATGTTTATTCAAATTTGTTGATACTTTTCGATTTTAATAAAAATTTAAATAACTTTACTATTTTTAGACCGATTTTTATTTCCAATACTAACGACGTTTTAGTAGAAAAGTGTAAATTCATTAAGCTACTATTAAATTAACCCGTTCATTACCAACATTTTTACGACACTAAAAAAAATTTTATAATTGCTATCAAGGCACATTAAAGAAGACATCATAAAAACCAGGGCCCGAATCGGCGCACTCGTGTTCGAATGAACTTTCGTATCGAATAACACGTCGTGACGTATCAAAAACGGGATGGCGGAATTCGAAAGCTTTCGATTCGAAATTTGTTTAAAAAATGTAAAAGATTTTTATGCTTTATACTAATTGCACTTTTCGCTCCATATAAATCTATAAACTATAAAAATTCGGAAAAATTTTACATATACAGAAAATTTGCAAAAATAGCGAAAATTCGCGAAAGTTTTTAATATATCAAACAAGTTATTAAATTGATTAAATTACAAGGAATGGCAAAAAAAACTGCGGCATGAAAGCAAAGTCTAGTATTATAAACAATTAAAGCTTTAAAGAATCAGAAAACTTACAGAAAAAATCGGTGCTCTCGCGAACATGGCTAAAATTAGCGAATAACCGCAAACTTGGAAACAAACCCTAAAATTTATTTAAAATCGCTAAATCAGTAAAAAAAAAACACAAAATGTCAACAATTAACAAAAAAATTTTGCAAAAATACCGAAAATTCTCGAACATTTTAAATAATTCGAACATGCTATAAAATTGATTAAAAGTCCACAAAAGTATAAAGCTACGGTCACACTTGTCAAATATTTGACGTAAAAAACGGGACCAACAAGCAAAGTAAATAATCATTTCCTTTTATTCCAATATTTATTTTGATTATAATACCATATTTTACAAAAAACTGTTTTTCGCTATGTCTAGAAGTATAATTAGTTTAATTTGTGATACTAAGACCATGTTAAATCTCACTAACTATTAACAAAAGTAGAGGTTACGCTTATTTGGTCAAATATTTAATAAGTGTTACCGTAGCTTAAGGAATGGAAAAAATTCTGTAAAAATTGCTAAATTAGGGGAAATTCGCAAAAAATTGCTATTAGCGGCGTAATAGCAAAGTCTATTTTTTATTAAAAATCGTTAAAGCTGTAAAGGATCAAAAAACTTACAATACAAAAATCGCTTCTATCGCAAACGTGACTAAAATTTGCGAAAAATTGTAAAACTGAATGTTATTAATTTTTTTTTCTTATTGCTGAAAAAAGCTTAATACCTTCTTACATTTTTAGCTATTTGTTAGAGAAATCTAATAATTATTCTCAAAAAGTCCGTAAATTGTTTGTAAAAAAACAATTAAATGTTTTTACGAAAGTTCTTAACCTATCGAATTACATTTCGAATGAAGCCATTCGATCAACTACTCGTTATCGAAGGACATAATCTCAAATTCCGATAGAAGTTTTTTGACAACGAATGGCACGACTTCAAAAAGTTTAACTTCAAAAAGTGTATCTCGTTTCGGAAACACGTTCATTTAATATCAAATAGTGACGAAACTTAACCTTTTTATGGCCAACATGCAAGTAAACAATTAAAATTAAAATCAATTAACAAAAAATATCTTACAAAAAATCTTTTCGCGAATTTAGTTTAGTGTATTGCATATACCTTGTTAAACGTGCCTTGAAAGCAATTAAGTATAATACCTTTTTTAAGTATACAACTGGACTTTTTTTCCACAATTTTTTATTTTCTTAAATGTCCTCTTTAAAACGTTGGTTATGAACGGGAACAAATATATGCTTTTTGTGGTTATAAATTGGGTTTTTAGTGATGTCTAAATGGATGTTATAAAAAAGTAAGATAGGCAGTTAAAGGTTAATTTTTTATCAAAATCTCAAGCGGTTGTCAGCACCTTTCTAACGACGCACTGTGGCTGAAAATGGAATTTCATCGGCCAAAAGTCCAATTTTTTGCCATCGCCGATTTCAAAACTTTTAATGCCATTCGATAGCAAACATATTATAACTACGGTATCAAAAAAACTAGATTAAAATATTGGTAATTGTGGCTGTGGGATGCTGTTGGAAACAAATATTTTATTTTGTTTTAGAAAAAAATTAATTTTTGTAAATTTGATCGGAACTAAATTATGATTTTTTTGTTATATTAGTGGGATAGTAGTCTTTAAGGAATGGTTCATTCCATCACTTTATTATTTATAGCTGTTGTGTTATTAAATGTTTCCCCAGGTTCTATATTTAAGTCAAATCCGAATTTTAGAGGAGTAGAACTTGTTAGGGTCAAAAGGGATTAAAGAGATTTTAGTACCATCAGAAAGCTGAAAGTGTCCTCTTTCACCCCATATATACTTGTGCAACTGTTTGGAACTGTCTGTTGAACACTTTTTTCATTTTAATGAAATTACTCGCAACTTTTTTTTTTTTGCTGTTTTTATTTAAGCTGCTCATATGACTGAAATAACTTTAACACAATGGTTTACGAACGTTTTGTTTTGAAAAATTATTTTGCTTCTTATGAACGGCTGAACTGTCATGGCCGGGTAGCTTTTGAGTTGAATTTAAAGAACACGGGTCCATGGAGGGTCGGGAGAGTGACTTGCGGACCTCTAAAATTGGTAACCTCGAAAAGTCAAACTTTTAAAAAATTCACCAAAAATATATTTAAAATTAAATTTAAGCTGAGTTACACAAAATATGCTTAAATGTTTAGGTTATCTCCTTTGCCTTTAGAGATACTCGGATCAAACGGATTTTTTGGCTTGATTTTATAACGATTTTTCTAGTTTTTTAATCGGGTGGATTATGGTTTATGTCAAACTGTTATCAATAGTGGGTTCAACATTTTTTATATTGGTAGTAAAGCAGTCTTTAAACAATGTTATGTTGTATTACTGTACCGATTATTCCTGCTGTGTTATAAAATATTTTTTCAGATTCTATATTTTAGTCATATTGAAGTTCAGAAAAATAAAATTTATGAGGGTCAAAAGGGGTTAGAGAGATTTTACTAGCTGCAGGAAGGTGAAAGTATCCACTTTAAACCCAAATACACTTTTGTACCTGTTTGGACCAGCCTATAGAACCCTTTTTTAGTTTGTGTAGAATTATTTGCAACATTTCTTTTGCTCTTTTTATTTTCCCTATTCATATGACTGAAACATAAGTGTACCAAGCCAAGTTGTGCTAGGTATTTTATATTATATAATTACCAGTACCTGTGGGATTTTAAGCGTACCCTTCTTTAGCCCATTTTAGTTTTTTATTCTACCTTATTATGCTACCTAGGAACACAGTATAACGCAAGCTACCCAGCAAAAACTTTACTTACCAAGTAAGTTAGCAAATAATGTTGGAGAAAATAAACACTACTTATTTTTCGGCTGAATAACTACTTATTTTTATTCGAGGTGTCCACAGAATTCAGTACTTACAATACACTTACTAGAAGTCAAAAAATATCTAGTTATAATTTAACTACTAGTAAGTTGAATTGTAAGTACTTACAATATACTTACCAGAAGCCAAAAAATCACTAGTTAATAGACCTAATAAGTAATTATTGAGTGCGTTACCAGTAAGTAAATATTCAGTACTGAAAACAACACAACTAATAAGTAGTTATTGAGCTGATTATTAGTAAGCAAATATTCAGTAGTGAAAATAATAGAAGTAATAAGTAGTTGTTGTGGTCATTACTAGTAAGTACTTATTAAAGTTTTCAAAATAATGACAATTGTAAAGACAACTACTTACCAGGTAACGTATGAAATAACTACCACCTATTACCAAAAATCAAAAAGTTTTTCCTGGGTATGTATAAAAGCCATTGGTATTCGAATAAAATCTCAGTTGTTAAAATATATCTGAGCAATAACAATCTAATTTTTAAATATCTATAAAAATGGAGAGCTTCATCTATAAAGAATTATCCGAAGAGTATTTTAAAAATAAAAAGGAGGAAGATGTTTTAAGTTACATTGAAGGAAAACTCAATTTATATTCCTGCAGCACTGAAATACGATCGGAACTGCAAAATAAAATAACCGATTTCGTCAAAAACTTAAAAAGCGCTTCAAACAAGTTGGATGGAGTAAACCTAGATTTTACAACAGTTTTGCAATATTTGGAGGCAATTTTCCAACCGAATGAATAGTAGATATAAATTACTTTTATTGTTATTTAAGCAAAAAATATGTTTATTGTCCTTATTGATATTTAAATAAAAAAGAAAATAAACATTTAAAAATTTACACTTATTTATTTTTTTAATCCAAAAAGAATTCTAGTGGAACCTGTTGTAGAGTTTATAATGTAGAAACCTATTCACAAAATTATCATGCATATGCATTTTTTTTAAGGTATAGTGGTATATACGAGGCGAATGTACATACATATATGCATATAAAGGTAATAGGTTTGACATTCTATAAGTCTGACATGAACAAAGATATATTAATGAAATTTGGCAGTTATGTAGATTAAAAAGTTCTTAAAACAATGGGCTGAAAAACATCCCACCTTTTGAATAAAAAATATCATAATTCTCAATCTCAATCATTAGAATTTTCATACCAAATGCTAAAAAACATCAAAAGTTCAACTTTGACCTTAAATTTCTCAACAACTACTGAACCGATTTAAACTGTAAAAAAGTTCAAGAAGTCTTCTCTCCTGCAAAAAAAAAAATTGCAAAATTATCTCTATCGGTTCAAAAGTTACCGATTTTTGGGCGATGAAAAACGATTTTCAGCCACTGTGCGACGTATTGGAAGTAAAAATCGGTCTAAAAGTGGTTAAGTTATTTAAATTTTAATTGAAATCAATTGAAAAGCATCAAAAAATTTACATAAACATTTCGCTATCTCGAGCCTGTGGTTAGATTTTTAAAATGTTGTAAAGCAGAATCGAAGAATTCCTTAATATCTATAATATTTGGTCACTCATTGGACAAAAAAAATTTATTAAGCTTTCCATTCATGAAAAATACCATTTTGGACCCTTTTTTGAAGCGATTTAGAATGGGAGATTATCGCTAGTGCCAAAATATTTTGGGATTCTTCATAAAACATGTCAAAGTTAGTTTTGACGGGGGTACATCAACAACTTTTTTTTGAGTCAATCTAATATACATATTAATAAATCTTTTTCAAAACTTATGATTTTTTAATTTAGTAGCTTAAATATTAATTTAAGGAAACTTTGCAACGCAGTGTAATTATGCACGATTTTTAACCTTGAGAACAAAATGTTATTTCTATGGTTTATTGAGCCAGAGAATTTGTATTGCCAGGCCATTTTTTACGGTTTATTTAAGTCTTTAACTGAACTGACATATAATATTTATCTTATGTTAAGAAAATCTACCCACTGTAGGGCGTTCAAAATGTACTAAAATTCAATGCCAGAAACTTGACTTAAGGCAGCAGATCATGTTATGGCAAGTCCAAAAGGTCAGTTCAAACTTCATTGTGTATAGTCGCATCAGGGATTCTATTTTAATCGAACTTCACATTGTGAAGAATAGTTGTTGATGGGCCCATCGAAACGACGCTTAGTCCCAATTTTAAAGATGCAAGTCTTATTGATCAGCTTGCTAACTTATAGGCGAGAGAAACGAGGGGAAAATAAGCTAGTACTCAGCTTGATGTGCTCTTTATATACGTTTTGTTTTCTCATTCGTAATGCAAGAAACGCACACATGTGTGTAACCCGTGATGAAGAAAATTTTAGTCTGGCACCGGCAGGACTTAAAATAAAGTATTAGGATAAGATTTGATTAATTATTGTTAGTTCATAGTTAATATATGCAGATTAAAAAAATAAATAATGAAATAAAAAAAAAAAATGTGTGTACACTTCATACCTAATAAGTAATATTTCAGTAAAAGATTCGCATCGTGTGAACGCCGAAGATAGTTCAAAGAGGAAAATGTTAAGTTTGTCAATAAGACTTGCATCGTTAGAATTGGGACTTAAGCATATAGTACACGGAATGTTAAAAGCCACGTGCGCATGTGGTTCTGATTTAATTTTGACGTCATCAAACAACACGCAATGGTCATTGTAGCTTTCGGAAACAATTTACAGTTTACCAATAATGTTGTATTTAAATCGATACACAATATTAGTTATCACACCACTTACTACGTCCAAAACTAGAAGGTATTTAACACCAGGAATAATCAAAATCTTAGATTACCACTATGCAGATTGGAAACCTCAAAGCTACGTATAGAATATACTGGAGTCTTTGAATACAATAACTTGCCAGAGCGTCTGAAAACAATTAAGAGAACATCAATATTTAAAAAAGATCAAAACCTCGAAACGTTTTTATAGTAAAAAGATTATTTTTTTTCAAGTTAATTTTGTTTTATTCAAATTACTACACTTTGAATTTTAAAAAGTACAGTATATAATTTTGCTAGCTTGTCTCAATAATGCCTTTTTGTATTCATGGCTATTCTAAAATACGCGTCGAAGAAGTGAACATTTTCATGAAAACAACTGCTGGTTATTTTGGAACATAAAAGTTTAACTGTTTTTATATAAACTCCCAGCAACAATGCTGTCACACTGTTTTAGAGTTTAAACAATTTATAACTTTAATGATTGTAATAAAAAAAAATAAGAATAAAAATAATCTGTTGGTACAGCTCTCTTGGTATTTACTCAGCTCTGTAAGGAATATATTTTGAAGCATGTAAGCACACTAATATATTACATTGGGTTCCACTATAGATTTCCAAATTTTCACTTTTTGCATAAACGATATACAGTCTGCACTTTCGCCAGAAAAAATAAATCAGTTGTATCTCATAAAAAACTGTTGTTGCCTCTTCTAAAAATGTATACCTTTTGAGTTAACCCCCTTTAGAGAAACCAGTGCTATATATGTATATTAACATTTGAAGGTTGAAATAACAGTCGAATCATTCGTTGTGTTTATGGCCTAAAAATAATTTAACTTTTTCATATATGAAAATTAAAACTAAAAATTTTAAAAAATTCCCCAGAAAATCCCTTTTCTTTGATGGATATCCCCAATGAAGCATAAATGAAAATTTGTATTCTTTCAACAATAAAATCTCCCCTTCTTTGGGGTTAAAATCCTAATCTGGCAGCCCTGCACGTTATTGAAATAACAATAATATTTTTCGTCAAACAAACTATACGAGTGATATCAATTTAGGAGTACTTAGCAAATAACAATTCTGCATAAAGTTAAGTAAACTACACTGTCAAAAAGGTTAGTATTTTATTTATTTCTTTACTCGAAAAAGCTTATATAATCTACTGGGAATTAAACTATTGCAGTACACTAAAAAAAATTTATTTCAATTAAAAGATTTATGATATTCATTAAAGTTGCACCAGTAAATAAATTAATTATATCAATTAAATATTTTTGAAATGAACAACATTTTTCCAGTAATATTGTTCATATTTCGTGCGTGCGTGCTCGTTGAATGCAGACGTGTTTTTTTAACTCGGCTTACGGTTTTTTTTTTTAACATAAATAAGTGTATATTTATGATATAATAATATTATTTTTTTTTTAATAATATAAGATCAGCGAATGAATAGACGCTTTAAAATAATTTTTAATAAGTGAACATAAAATTTTTAATACAAATATTAAAAATTACAATTAACAAAAATATATGTACATATGTACACACATACATATACGTACATACATTTTAAGCAAAAACATTTCTTGTTTTCTTTATTCTTTTTTTTTATTCTCGGGGTTTTTAAACAACAAATAAAAAGAAGAGCACAATTAAACAAACAGTAATATATAAAAAAAAACTCTTATGAATGCATATAATGCAAAAACAATAAAACATAACGAAAGAAATGCGTATGTTACATTGAGTGTTGACGAAACAAACGTAGGAAAAAGAATCGATGATAGCAATTATTTAACGGCTAAACCTATTACTCGAACGCGTTCTCTCTCACCCTCTTTGTTTAAAAATACGGTCGATCGTAATACAATAACAAATTTATTAACTGCAAGCGTTGCCACAGAGCAAAAAAAAACTTTAATAAGTGATGAAACGGTTAACCCAAAAACAGCCGCTATGGACAACTCAATAACTCAAGTAAAAACTTCTCAAAAGCCTACAGTACAAGTTGGTATGGACAGGTACATAACAGTGCTTAAACGGGGACGCAGCCCTACCTCTGCAGCAGTTGCTTCGGCCTCAAAAGTACCATCTTTTGATAAAATAAATTCTCAAAATCGTTTTGCAATTCTGGAGGATGAATCCTCTGAAGCACAAAACGTCATAAAATCGTCCAAGCCTCCCCCGATATATCTGAGGGAGCGAAATTCTAATGAGCTCATAAAGAGTTTGATATCGGTTATTGGTGAAAATTCGTTTTACGTAGCTGCTATCAAGCGTGGTAGTATAAACGAAACAAAAATACAAATCAATCATGAGAATGATTTTCGAAAAATTGTAAGCAACTTTGAGGCACTCAAAAAAAATTTTTATACATACCAACTGAAAAGCAGTAAAGGCCTTCAGGTAGTGATTAAGGGTATTGACTCATGTGTGGACCCAGAAGAGGTAAAAACATTCCTTGAAGAAAAAGGCTTCAAGGTAAAACATGTATTAAACATTAAAAATAGAGAAAAAATTCCCCAACCACTTTTTCGAGTGGAGTTTGAACCCGGCGACGTTAAACTTAAAAAAAATGAAACGCATCCCATCTATAACTTAAAATACATTCTGTACAGAAAAGTAACTATAGAGGAGCCGCACAAAAGAGGTGGTCCCGTTCAATGTCTGAACTGCCAAGAATTTGGCCATACTAAGGCATACTGCTACTTACCCCCTGTTTGCGTAGTATGTGGCGAATTACATGGTACAGTTCTTTGCGACAAGTCTAAAACCGACCCCAACGTAAAAAAATGCAGCAACTGTGGTGGCAATCACACTGCCAATTATAGAGGATGCCCTGTATATACTATCGTCAAGCAGTCGGTTGGACCGAAAACTAATCCCCCTCAGGTAACAAATCAAGTAAACAGTAATGACCATCAGGCCCCCCAGCCTAGTAGTAACATAATTTCTTATGCTAACGTCTTAAAATCAAACAATATACCAATGGAAGGCCCTTCGACAAGTAATGACGAAACTCCAGTTTCTAATCTTAGTCGGCTAGAAAAAACAATGGAAACATTAGTGCAAACAGTAAATAATTTTACAAACACAATGGGTAATATGTTACAGGAAATTCTAAGAATGCAATCGATGTTATTGCAAGCTGTACTTAACAAGCCATGAACTGTTTAAAAATTTGTTTTTGGAACGCAAACGGCATCCGCCAACATAAAAATGAACTAGAATACTTTCTCAAAAATAATCAAATTGATGTTATGATGGTTTCTGAAACTCATCTGACCTCAAGAAATACGTTTAAAATCAATGGTTATATACTATATGATACCAAGGACCCTCGAGATAGAGCTTGTGGAGGTTCTGCCATTTTGATAAAAACCCGAGTCAAACACTACTTAATGTGTGATCATCGTGAGGATTATCTGCAAGCAACAAATATTCGTGTTGAAGAGCTTAATCGAAACATAGTAATTTCATCTTTATACTCTCCACCTAGATTTTCAATATCAGAAAGCCAATATTGTGAATATTATAAATCCCTAGGACCCTGTTTCCTGGCCGCTGGCGATTATAACGCTAAACATACCTTCTGGGGGTCACGACTTATAACACCAAAGGGTCGTGTTTTGTTTAATACAATCTCTAAAATGAATTTAAATGTTGCCGCGAGCGGACAACCAACATATTGGCCTGCTGATCCACAAAAAATTCCAGATGTCATCGATTTCGGCGTGGTTAAAAACATCCCCACAGAAACGATTCACGTTGAAGCCTCATTAGAATTATCCTCTGATCACACACCTACAATTGTTACTATAACAAACACCAATAGAATTGTATCTCCCTCTAGTTACATAGCGACGTCAGCTACACAAATAAATTGGCTAAAATATAAAAAATATCTCAGTACTCATTGCACAGAAAATATTCCGCTTAGCACACCGGAGAATGTGGATCTTTCTATTGCCAATTTTGACAGTTATATTAAACTAGCGGTTCAACATTCCTGCAATACCCGCAAAAAAACTTATAATAATAATATATATTCTACAGATGTCGAGCGCCTCTTGAATGAAAAAAGGAGAGTGAGAAGGGAGTGGCAATTGCACAGATCCCCCCAACTTAAGAACTTATTAAAAGAGTGCACAAAAAAGCTAAGAAAATTACTGCAGTCCCGGAAAACGGCTTCCGTGGAAAAATATCTTAAGGACCTGGATGCAACACCACAATCAGAATACTCATTATGGCGTGCAGCCAGAAATCTAAAAAGGCCAGTTATCATGAAACCACCACTAAGAAACCTGAATGGAAGTTGGGCAAGAAATGATAATGAGAAAGGAAACCTGTTTGTAAATCATTTGAAAAACGTATTTACCCCAAACATATCTGACGACATAGCGGACGAGTTACCACCTGTTGCTGCTAGAGCAGCTGTTCCCCTAAGATTTGAGATGAGAGAAATCGAAAAGGCTATTTGTAACTTAAACCCCAAGAAAGCCCCTGGTTTTGATAAGATAAGCAACAAAATGCTTTTGGAGCTACCTCGCATAGCAAAGAAAATTATTCTTTATATTTTTAATGCTATTTTACGCCTTGAATACTACCCTCAAGAATGGAAGGTCTCCTTAGTAAAGATGATACCAAAGCCGGGAAAAGATCACACAAAAGTTGAGTCATATAGGCCTATTAGCTTATTGTCTAATATATCAAAGCTATTTGAGAAGCTCTTAGCGTCAAAATTAACCCCAATTCTAAATGATAATGGGTGTATACCTAACCATCAATTCGGCTTCAGAAGAGAACATAGCACAATTGAACAAACCCATCGAATAGTAAACGCCATAAGAAAAGCCTTTGAAGAAAGAAAATATTGCTCCGCTCTCTTCATCGATGTTTCTCAAGCTTTTGATAAAGTCTGGCATGTAGGCTTGTTACATAAATTGAAGCTAAACCTACCGGTTAACACACACAAGCTGCTAGAAAGCTACTTGGTCGGTCGAAAATTTATTATTAAAGAAGGTGATTTTGTAAGTTCTCCTCAGCCAATTGAAGCTGTAGTGCCTCAGGGAAGCATCCTGGGCCCACTTTTTTACCTTATATATACCTCGGACATGCCAACAAATAATTACACCCTAACCTCAACTTTTGCTGATGATACAGCTTTTCTAAGCGTACACGAGAACAGTCGAGAAGCATCTCGATACCTGCAGGATCATATATTTCAACTAGAACTGTGGTTAAAACAATGGAGAATAAAGGTCAATGAGCAAAAATGCGTACATATAACATTCACCTTGCGTCGGGAAACTTGCCCCCCTATTAAAATCAATAATCAACTAGTGCCTCAACAATCGCATGTCAAATATCTCGGTATTCATCTAGATCGTCGTTTAACATGGAAATGCCATATAGAAGCAAAATGAACCCAAATGAAACTAACAGCAATTCAAATTAACTGGCTTATTGGAAGAAATTCTGTTCTTAGTCTCGATTGCAAACTACTACCTTACAACTCTATTTTAAAGCCAATATGGTGCTACGGTATTCAACTTTGGGGCACTGCCTCGGCTTCAAATATCGAAAAAATTCAAAGGCGCCAAAATAAACTTCTTCGAATAATCACAGCTGCCCCTTGGTATGTTAAAAACTCAAATATCCACAAGGATCTCAATGTGCCACTGGTAAGGACTATTATTACGAAGTATGCGGTAAAATATTTAAAAAGGCTAGAGTTGCACCCTAATCCACTAGCTCGAAATATTTTAAATGATAGTGGCCACACTCGCTTAAGAAGAAGAGACACTGCAGCACTTACCCATTAAGATGAGCGATAGACACCTACATATGTGAACAGAACCCGTATGAAGAAAATTTTTGTCTGGCACTGGCAGGACATAAAATAAATTATTAGGATAAGATTTGATTAATTATTGTTAGTTCATATTTAATATATGAAGATTCAATAAATAAATAATGAAAAACAAAAAAAAAAAAAAAAAAATATTGTTCATATAAGTAAACGTTTTATTAACTTGATTAAATTTTTAATCAAAACTGATTTTATTTTTGATTAATGGATTAATTGCAAAAAATAAGCGAATATTTTTTCTGTGTAGACCTATAAAATTCCTCTAAATAGTAGAAAACCATTTTAAGTAATTTTAACACATCAATATCACACACAGACCTGATTGACTTCCAAATATGAAAGATAATTTATGTTTCTCTAGTTATTATATCCTGCTCAAGATGTTAAAAACAATTTATGTCAACTAACATAAGCGTACCAAAATATCTTAATACTCGCATCTGTTTTCAGTTTCTTCTTCTTTTTTTCACTTTAGAAAACAAAACAATTGAGAAGGCAGTGCCGAATCTATGATACCTACCACCATTAGCTCATAAAACAGTGCAGCAATGAAACTAAACAAAAAAAAAAAAAAAAAGTAAAGAGGAAATAGTCAGTCATAATTATTTTAAAAGAAATATATAGTTGATATATTTTCAAGCATGAATATTTATCCCATCTACTTTTCAAAAAGTTTTTGCGCAAAATTGCGTTTCCAATGCTTATCCAAGGGCTAAATATATACATACATCGCTCCAAAAGACATATGCCGCGCGACAATTTGATGGGGTGCTAGTGAAAATAATAGACATTTTTGGCCCCTTTTAAGTACCAAACCATGGAGGCCAAACTTTGTTGTTCTATCTTATTTCTTATGTCATGTAGACTGTGTTAAATGCATGGTTCGAAAATATACATTACATACTGTTTTTTAGTGTTCAGTACGGTACACAATAAAAAAAGAATACTAGTCTAGCTTAACATTAGGATGATAACATTTCAAAACCTTCGGTTTACGTAAAAAACACAAAGTTTCTTGTGTTCGGTTGTTGTGGCTGGTAAACACAACAAATTTTTTTTATAAAAACAACACATGTATAAAATACACACACACACTGGCTATTCCTGCTGTAGTCAGATTGCAGACTGCCAAGAAACAACAGCAATACAATTGAGAAGCGCTCTAAAAATTTTTGTTTGCTCGTTCCTTCGTGAGTGTTAAAAAAGAACACTAGCGAACATTAAAATATAATGAATGTCTACAGAATGACTACAGTTGTTCTGTTTTATTGGGTAAAACAGAACACTACATAATGGTTGTTAGTTTCGTAAAAATAGTTATGAACGGTATTAAGGGTTATGTACTTATATGGGATTTCGAATCCCGGGATCCCGCACATTTTTCGGGAAAATAATCCAGGCAAATTTGTGCGGGAATTCCAGGGATATTTCTAATTCAAATTTTACTTGGGGTCTTCTAAGACCAAAAAATCGTGCAGTGTATGTAAAACGGATTTTCGAAATTCCGGCCTTGAAATTTTTGTATTTTCCGAAAACCCGTTTTACAAACATTGCACGATTTTTTGGTCTTCGTAGACCCCTAGTGAAATTTGATGCAGATAATATTCGTTCAACATTTTAACCCTTTAACGTGCTGTTTTAGTATTTCGGGAACTCGAGCTAACTTTTCAAAACCTTTTGGCAGATTTGCTTTACCAATAGTCTAGTTTCATTTCGCGTTGCAAGTATTGAGGCTGGTTTTTTTTGTTGCACAGTGTTAAAAGTCTTATTCCGAAAGGATGCTTGAATGTTGACTAAGTGAAGTACTGGACTGCGTTGACCCATTTTCGCCACCTATCATTTTTTAAATAAAAAAAAAAAAATATATATTTGTTTATATTTGTTACCAGCGGAATGACAAAATTAACATGCATCCCATATTTCAGGTGGTGAGTATAAAAATGCTATTGTTGTCAATGGCATTTATGCTCGAAGGCAATATTGTTCTCAATTGCTCATAAAATCATTAATGATGATTTTCTTTTGTTGTCTCTCCACTACAAAACAGGTAATTAAAAGTTTATAAGGAGAAAGACAAAAAAGAAAAACTGTAACGAATAAACTTAATATTTCAATACAATTGAGCTCAATAAGCCATAATAGAAAGAGGTAAGAATTTGAATTGTTTGTACACTACAATAAGTACTGTTAAACTTACAAGAATTATGTTGTCTTATAAAATTAAAGTTGCACCTGAATCTTAGTCAGAGTTGAGAAAGAAATTATTCTTGTCTCTGTCAAGAAACCAGAAAAAACCTAGTTTGTTAAAAAAAAAACTACCAATTGAGTGAGAAGGATTGATGTTAAATTACTTCTATCTAAACATAACACAAAAGATAAATTTCAAGATTAAAATTTTCATCGCATTAAGGTGCCTTACTAACAGCAGTTACTTACCAAAAATGTTTATTAATTTCCTCTTCAGAACTGTTGTGTCATTGTTGAGAAATATAGCAACGAAATAAAAAAGACATCAACGAAAAACAATTTAGATTTTTTAAAGCATCAATTTTATTTAGCACTTCAAGTGTTAAATTTGCCGTGACATTTATAGCCTATAAAAATCGTAACATTTTAACTTATAAAAAGTTTGTATGTATTCTCTCCCATGGCAAAAATAGCAGTAGATATAACACCGTCATCATATTGTACGATAGATAAAAGATAAACCCAGTAAACATGATTGTAATATAAATTTAAATATTTGTTTATTTTAGATCACACATTTTAATTTATATTTAATGGCTTAATTAGAAGAAACAATTGTTAGAAATTTTTTTATTCTTTATTTAAACCTTTTAATTTTTGCGATTGGAGTTGGTAGAGCAAAATTGTTTCAAGCCCAGATCACTGCCGACTTATTTTGGCAAAACTTTATTAAGTGAGAATATTTTTATGGAATATAGTTAAAAAACAAGTTAGAGTGCTATATTCGGCTGTGCCGAATCTTTGATACCCTCCACCGACAGTTCGAATGTTTAAGGAGTAATATCTGTATGATGTCTTTTTATTATTATTATCTTAAACTGTGACGATTTTTTATTAATTATGGTTTTAGGAGACTAAACTGTTTTCCGGGAGTAGGGCATATATGGGGCCTAGGGTAAATTATGTACCGATCTTCACGAAATTTCACAGTATCATTTATAGTCCTATAAAATTGTGACGAGCCAAAATTTGTTTTGATTGCATTATTTCTTACGGTTTTAGGCGTACTAAACTGTTTTCCGGGAGTAGTGTTTATATGGGGCTTAGGGTAAATTATGGACCGACCTTCGCGAAATTTTACAGTGTCATTTCTAGTCGAATAAAACGGACTTGTGCAAAATCTTATGTCATTCCGTGCATTTTTGCATCATTTATGTTAGTTTTTGTAACAAAATTATCAAGTTTTTGAAGGTGGTGGTTCCACATTTTGATTCATAGCTCTGGTCCTACTGAACCGATTTTGCTGAAATTCAATCCCAAACTGCTTAGGATAACTACAAGCAATTTGACACCTAGTTTGTTTATTTCTTTTGAGTTTTTCGAAAGTGAGCGTGTTTTCAACAGACGGACAGACGGACAGACAGACGGACATGGCTAAATCGACTTAAAATTACTCAAGCAGCCAGAATATATATACTTTATGGGGTCTGAGATGAATAATAAAAAAGTTTCACACGGAATGACAAACTTAGTATACCCTCTTCACAACTAATTGTGGTGGAGGGTATAATAAGTTGTGTGATTCTAATTACACAGGTCTGCGATGAAAATCTTGGTCTTTATATTACAAATATAAATTTCGTTTAAATGTACCACGTCACATTTGCGAGATAACGGTACATTTGTGTTTCTTTATAGATATATACTTCCGTTCAGGCGCGAGTGTGAAACGCTAGTTCGTAGGCCGACTATGCAGATAAGCTTTAGTTAGCGAAGCCGTTGTGTGTCATACTATAGGGGAGAATATCCTTGTGCTCGGCCGAAGGCCGGCTATGTAGTGAAGTTTTATTTAGCGATTCTGGATTTTAAAATTTTAGATTTTGATTTCCAGGATTTAAGTTCGGGATTTTAAGTTTTGGGTATATGACCCCAAACTAAAATTGGAAAACAAATTTTTCATTATTTTTCGTGCCATGTTCACCATTTTGGTTATACAGCCATGTCAAGACAGTACAATTCCGTTTGGAATGATTCCGTTCGGAACCGAAGTAAACATAGTATTTGTTTATTGATAGAAAGTGTATTTTAATAGTTTTTTGGCCTTTCAGATACAGAAGACTCCCATTCCTTTCATGAAAACAAAAATGGTTTCATCCCGAAAATTTTTTTCGTCATTTTCTGAGGCACCAAAATACGGAATGAATTCCCTTTCCGAACGGAATTGTACTCTGTGACATGGCTGATAATATCCATTTTTTCTTGGAGTTCTTTCATATTTTTGGGCCCTATTTCATTATGAAATATCGCTTAAAAGTTTGGATATGTTACTTTTTTGACTTAGGAATTATTTAATTTTTTGGACTTATTTCATTGCGATTTATTTCATTGGAAGTTATGGCACTGGGACTTATCGCACCTGGGACTTATTGTGCGAAGCTCATTAGGATAGACTTTGTTTTTGCTATGTAGACTCGCTCTCTTCACTAATACTAATATGCAGTAAGACAACAGCTGCTTAAATTTTGCGCATCCATGGAAAAATTTTCTGCTTTTCAAAAAGTGAAAAAATAAAAATTTTTAGTTAAAACCCTCTTTACAAAAACCTAAAATGTTTTTTAAAATCTAACAGCCGTATTCATAACAAACAGTTAGCCACAGTTTGTACACTACGTACAACGAGCTGCTAATTAGAATGCCTATTAAGCCCAGCAGCTTGTAAGAACAGAGTTTATTTATAACAAACTTTTGTTCATCTGCTAACTTTAAAAAAATCAACTCTGAATTTTAATGATGCCACATTATATTACGCAAAAATGCAACACGTTTGCATTAATCATCGCTGGTTTTGCAATTTTTTTGTAAATTTTTTTTGTTTTTTCCTCCACATAAAACAAATTTAAAAAGTTTTTAAAATTAATATAAAATAAAAAAAGAAAGAAACATAAAATAAAACAGAAATTAAAATAAAACCAACCAAATTGTTTAACATTAAACAGCTGTTTTTTACAAGTTGGCAAACGTTTGGCAGCTGGTTAATAAGAGTTGAGCAAATCGGTAGCCAGAGTTTGGTAAATTTCCATTATAAATACGGCTGTAAATTTTTAAAGCATAACTACATATTACTTTTTGATCTAAAATTATTAGGCCTGATTTTAGAATAACTTTTAGATAAACACCTTGAAATTTAGAAATTTAAATAAAGCTATAATTATACAATTGTAAAAGGGAATAAATATTATTTAGCAAAGCCGCACATAGCACCGTTACTTGTTGCTTATTCGCTTTATTTTTGTTGTTTTTTAACTGTTTTTTTTTTTGTTCACTTGTTTTTGTTTGTTCAATTGTTTTGGTTTGTTTTAGTATCTGTTTTTTTTTTAATTTAACTTTTTTTGCAGACAAAAATTGAATCCCAGTTTTTTTTTTGTGCCGTGTGCTACTTCTTGTTTGATGAGAGTTTTTTTATACCCTTTAGCGCAGATGGAAAAGGTATACATACTATATGCTTATGAGCATGATATTCCGTTTGTAATTTCTACAACATTGATCCTAGACCCTATAAAGCATACACGCTGAAAAAAATAGGGTTGGAGGTAACCACATTCTAAGAGCAACAAATATGGTTGGATTTCCACAATGTTAATGTGTTTAGGTAACCACTAATGGTGAAACATGACTTTTGGTTCGGAATTTCACGCATTTATTATTGGCAAATATGCGCATAAAACATAGTTAAAAAAACTCAAAATATGCTTTAAAAATTAATGAAATATGCATTTATTATCTAAAGAATTACTAACAGTGTACTTACTGTATTTGTTTTTATTTTTTTATTTTGATATCCATATATGGTAGTATTTAAACAAGTGGGTAGATTTTGATAAAGCATTAGCCAGCAAGAAATCTATTAAGGAAAATACAAACAATTTAATTTATATTCCGATTTAACAAAATCTAGAAAATAATAATAGTTCAAGAAAAGTTGGAGCTTAAAAACTATTATTATTTCTGCAGTTTAAAGCAAAAATTTTTTTTTCAGATATTTAGTTTGATTAACACAAAATGTCCGAACATTTATGCTATAGACTTTTTAAATGCAAATACATAGTATATAAATTTTGTTTATGCATTAAGCTTCGTACAGACGGTGGTCAGATCTTACAATGTTGTCATTAAAATTGACTAAAAATATCTTGCAACTGTGTGAACATTGAACGCTATTTTCATTTGGCAGATGTGTTAATTTAATGTAAGATCTGTAAGATCTGACCATCGTCTGTACGAAGCTTTACAAACCAAAGCAGCTATAAAAAGTTGGAGGTTTGTATTTTCATACTTATAATATTTCAATATGAAAATAAAACACAATTTTAATGACAGTTATAAAATTATAGGAGATACCATCAATATGTCACAATAGATAACTTTGTGAATTGTAATTGTAACTTGTTTTTCCCTTACTTCTAAATAAAATTCCGAAGTAGCTTATTGCATAGATTTAAAAATTAAAATATAATAATTATTTGCGGTTCTTGAAAATAAGTACGTATAACTTTGGGATCAGGATTGATAGGTCTTGCAGAATTTGGAAAAAAATTTTTTTTTTATATTTTTCTGCTTAATAGGTAATAAAGAACTTGTTTCTTAAACTCTAAGACCCAACTATAAAATGCATGAGGTTGGCTAAGCTACTGTCAAAGATTAACAAAAAGCCTCCCAAACGCATTTAAAACATGTTAGTGTGCTGTATTCGTCTATGCAGAACCTTATAACTCCTTCACCATGGTGCAATAAGGGCAGAAAGTTAAATATATACAGCTCTTTATTTTAATTTGGAAGCTTTGGATCCTGCCGTTTTCCAGATATAAAAAATCAATAATGTTTTAGTAAGATAATTACCACATTCCCCATCTCTGATACCGACCACATTTTGTCGGATGTTGTGTATTGATAACCAAGATACTTTTACCTAATTTTGAACCATTGGCTCTTTCCGTTCTCCAGATAAACAGAAATATATAATGTCTTTGTTTGGGAAGTGGCACGCCCACTTTTCCAACCGCTTCCATATTTTTAAAAAGGTGTTGTGTTTCAATAACCCAACTATGTGTACCAAATTTGGACATTATATCTCTTAACGTTCCTTAGATATAAAAAAAACTATTTTGCGTAACGCCCACTTCTCCAATCTCGCCCACATATCGGAAGATGTTATGTATCGATAACCGAGATTTTTGTACCTTATTTGAAAAATTTTGCTTTTTTTTTGTTTCCAGAGAAAAATAAATATATAATTTGCTTGTATCAGGGATGTGGAGTCGGAGTTGAAGAGTCGGAGTTGAGGTTTTTGTGCCGGCGTCGGAGTCGTAGTAACCACAAAAACTCACGACTCCGACTCCAAAGTTTTTCGGCATAAAAAATTAAAAAAAAATTTTCTAATATTTTCCAAAATAAAATTTATTCGAAATTGACGATGCAATATTTTAAATATCGATTTGAAATTTTTAAGAATCATTTTTATGCTATATTTAACCATTTAAAAGCTAATGCATTTTAGAAGTTAAAGTGCTATATTCGGATGTACCGAATCTTTGACACCCTCCACCGACAGTTAGAATATATGAGAGTTAAAAATTATTAAATAATTTTTATAAAACGGACGTCAGTATAAAAATTGGTTCCAGTTCAAACCAATTGTACGTCAATCAGAAAGTGTTATGCTTTTATTTCTAGCAATTTGAACTAACTTGAATAATATATCATGATACGTACAGTTTATGCCGAACTAAAATGATTTTCAGGGGATACATTTATACATGGCAGCCTTGTCACTTATCAGGTTTTCCTTTTTTTGCAAGTATTTTGAGATGCAAGAAGTTCTAAGTTTAAATAAAGTTTTTTATAAATACATGATTTAAAATTTGCAGTAGGTGATTTTTTCATATTATTAAATGGTCTTATTTTCTCTGTTCTTTATTATTTTAATTGTGATTACTTCTTCGTAAAGATCCCAATTTTTTTTAGGTTCTGAAATATCTTTAGCTCTAGATTCATATAAGTTGTCTGAAAATGATGTAATAGACCTTGAAGTTTATTCTTTAAAGTTTTATGTTGCACTTTTTAATGGTCTGTTAAAAAATTTCGATTTTGATAACGACTTTCTTAAACACGTCAAAGATCTTGCACCTTTTTATGTAATAAGAGGTTACCAATTGAGTATTTCTCAATTATGTGCTATTGTGGCAAATTTAGTCTATTTGAATAATATTGAAGAAGTTAATAATGAATAGTTTGAGCTTTAATTTTATGGAACATATAATTAATAAAAAGAGCAAAATAATGAAAATTTTCGCGAGGGCGTATTCAAAATAAAAATGTGTTTAGATAAAATTTTTATATATTATATTTTTAAATAAAATTAATTCTATATACTTTTTTTCATTTATTTATTTAACAGTTATATAAAAAGCCTTACAACACGATTTTGTTTTTATACCCTCCACCACAATTAGTTGTGAAGAGGGTATACTAAGTTTGTCATTCCGTGTGAAACTTTTTTATTATTCATCTCAGACCCCATAAAGTATATATATTCTGGCTGCTTGAGTAATTCTAAAGCTACGGTCAGACTTATCAAATATTTGGCGAAAAAAACGAGACCAACAACCAAACTAAAAAATCATTTCGCTTAATATCAATATTTATTTTGATTAAAATACCACATCTTACAAAAAACGGTTTTTTGCTATGTCTAGTAGAATAATTAGTTTATTTTGTAATATTAAGACCATTTCAAATCTCACTAACTATTAACAAAAGAAGGGGTTACGCTTATTTGATCAAATATTTAATAAGTGTGACCGAAGCTTAAGTCGATTTAGCCATGTCCGTCTGTCTGTCCGTCTGTCCGTCTGTTGAAAACACGCTCACTTTCGAAAAACTCAAAAGAAATAAACAAACTAGGTGTCAAATGGTGTAGTTATCCTAAGCAGTTTGGGATTGAATTTCAGCAAAATCGGTTCAGTAGGACCAGAGCTATGAATCAAAATGTGGAACCACCACCTTTAAAAACTTGATAATTTTGTTACAAAAACTAACACAAATGATGCAAAAATGCACGGAATGACATAAGATTTTGCACAAGTCCGTTTTATTTGACTAGAAATTACACTGTAAAATTTACCCTAAGCCCCATATAAACACTACTCCCGGAAAACAGTTTAGTACGCCTAAAACCGTAAAAAATAATGCAATCATAACAAATTTTGGCTCGTCACAATTTTATAGGACTATAAATGATACTGTGAAATTTCGTGAAGATCGGTACATAATTTACCCTAGACCCCATATATGCCCTATTCCCGGAAAACAGTTTAGTCTCCTAAAACCATAATTAATAACAAATCGTCACAGTTTAAGATAATAATAATAAAAAGACATCATACAGATATTACACCTTAAACATTCGAACTGTCGGTGGAGGGTATCAAAGATTCGGCACAGCCGAATATAGCACTCTAACTTGTTTTATTTTAAAAATGTTGGCACTTTTGTAAAAAAAAGTTTTTTTTTTAGAAATAAGATCTTTAAAAAAAAAAAATAAATTATTGACTGATCATCACGAAATCCTATATACTGATTTCCGTAATTAAAAATCTAAATGGAACAAATTTCAAAACAGTAGTGAAATTTCTGTGGACTTTTGACAAAACAACTTCTCTCGAAATAAGACATTATTGCAAGATTTTTATATTAAATATAAATTTTTAAGACGGTTCTTTTGGTGTAGTCCTTGCATTTCTACGCCATTTGGTTAAAAATCTACAGTTCTTGGCAAATCAACTTCTTTCATTATATTTGGGAAAAATATTTGATAAAATATCTTATCTGAAAGAGTTTAAAAATTTTCTATAATGCAATAAATTAAATTGTTATATCCTTTTGACAAAACATCTTAATTGTATTTAATATTTTTTTGTATATATACATTTTGTTTTAACAAAACAACTTCTCTTCAAAGAAGTTGTTTTATCAAAACTGAAATTTAGAAAATATGTAACTTGCTTGAGATAAGATAAATTTTTAAATGGTTTATAGAGAAAATTAATTTTGACTAAACGACTTGTGTGAAAAGAAGTTCTTTTGTGAAAACAAAAACTGATAAAAAGTACAGTATTGTTTGCAAAGAAGTGTTTTTGTGGACTTGAAAATAAATATTTTGATCAAAAGAAGTTGTTTTGGAGTTCATGCGTGGTATAAATTCTGCTACATTTCCAGTTAAACAATTTCATTAGTTTGCCCTTTTTATTATTTGCTACCACTGTCATTTAAAAAGCACAGTTAGGCCGAAACAATTCGAAAAAATTCAGTGAATCGAATGATGATGATGAACTTCCAACAACATCAAAAAAATCGAATAAGGTTAACAAAAAGTTCATACAATTAGATCATTGTAAGAAAAATTGTCACTCAAAGATAACTTTAGATGAGCAAAAACATATATTTGAAACTTATTGGAATTTTGGAAACTATAGCAAACGACGTCTATTTATTTCGCAAATGATTGATATAGAGAACAAAAAAACTGCGACTCTTATAAAAGCTTCGAGAACACGAAACCGACAATATGTGTACAAATACCATTGTGTAAAAAATGGACAAAATATTCGGGTATGTCATAAATGCTTTCTAAAGATATATGGAGAAACAATCCAGGCGATTAAAACAGTGAATTTACATAAAATAAAACAAATTTCTGGAGGACTTATACCAGATGATAGGCGTGGAAAACATCATCCACCCACAAACTCTCGATTGATAAATATAATGAAGTTATACATCATATAAACAGCATTCCGAAGTACGAAAGCCACTACAGTCGTCGACATACAAATCAATTATATTTCGAACGTGGTCTTAACTTAGCAACATTATACCGGTTATATACTGAAAAATACTCTGATTGCGTATCGGAATTAAAATATAGAGATATATTTAGTACCCTAGATATTAAGTTCAAGAAACCTCAGCTTGATCTGTGTAATACATGCGAACTCTTTAAATCCAAAATAAGAAACTATGACGACGAAGATGAAAAAAAATTACTGAAGTTAGAACAAAAAAAAACATCATGACGATGCAGATTTTTCGTATGAATGCAAGAAAAAAGATAAGGAACTCGCAAGTTTGAGTGGAAAAACGTTCGATGGCTCAGATACGAAAAAAACAAGCCAGGAGTTTTGCAGTACAAACTTTCATTACATCCAGAAGAGTCATTTCAGATGCTAGATATAAACTCGCGTCGCCGTAAAGAACCATCTCCCCAATTGGCCACAAGCTACATTTTCCCTTTGCCTGTATCACAAAATAAAAAGAAAGATTTATTAGATATGCTGCCATTGATTGGTACAAATTACCACAGTTTTTATCAGAATATTAAGGCGGAAGGTGATACCCCCATTGAAGTCCACAAAGACCTTGACGAAGATGAAGGTTTTCAATGATAATATTATGCTTTTAAAATGTGTAGAGTTACAGTTTTTATTTCCTTTCTTTTGAACGCTTCTTTGCTAAACTTAAAATTTGTTTCCCCTACGGAAATATAATTTTGTACCAATATTGTCTAATTGAATTCAAGTATTTATGTTATATCAAATATAATAATATATTTTAAAATAACCTATTTCTACTTTTTTTATTGGTTTAATTTTAACAAAAACACTTGCCTTGAGATAAGCGCAAAATATGAATCACGTTTTTGTTTAAAACCATTTTAACAAAACAACTTGTGTAATCTAAGTTAATTTTTTTGTTGAAAACAATTTCGACAAAACATCCTATCTTTTTATTCTTATTTTTTCTGAAAATCTGTTGGCATTAGAATATAATTATTGATATCTTCACTTCAATTTAGTATCTAAATTTAATACTACACTTTCACCTTTTCACCAAATATTTCAAAATCAAAGTTGTTAGATATTTTAACAGTTTTTTCGTTCTCCTGTAAAATTGTAGTTTTTGAAAGAGGTTGTTTTGTCAAAAGTCCACAGATTTGCTTTAGCGCTTAAAGTGCTTTTCAGAAAGCTGCTTAATATGGGATCTAAGGTAAATATGGACCGATAATCAGAAAATTGCATGGTATTATTTCTAGTCATATGTACAAAAATTGAACCAAATTTTACAATATCTATAGCTGCTACGGTTTTAGGTGTTTTTAAATAATTTTCTAGAGTGAGCATTATATGGCGCATTATATAGAAAATTATGGACCGATCTTCTAGAAATTTTATGGCGTGATAGTGCCAAATTGCATTACAATAGCATTAGTTATTACGTTTTTTAACGAACTAATCTGTTTTCCGAGGGTAGGTTTTATATGAGGCCTAGGGTAAATTATGGACCGATCCTCACGAAATTTTGCAGTGTCTTATAAAACTGCGACGTATCAAATATTAATACGATAGCGATATTTATTACGTTTTTATGCGTACTTAACTGCTTTCCGGGAGTATGCTTTATATGGTGTAAATGATGGACCAATCTTTACGAAACGTAGCAAATTTAAATATGATAGCAATATTTATTACGGTTTTAGACGTTCATTATGTTACCTTTTACGTAAGTCTTTGAAACAAAATTGTCAATTTTTAAGGGTTGTGGTTCTACATTTTGATTGATAACTATGATCCTACTGATCGGATTTTGCTGGATTTCGCTCCCAAACTGCTTAGGATAATTAGAAGCAGTTTAACACTAATATTGAACT
This sequence comes from Pollenia griseotomentosa, assembly GCA_963931875.1. Classification (NCBI taxonomy): domain Eukaryota; kingdom Metazoa; phylum Arthropoda; class Insecta; order Diptera; family Polleniidae; genus Pollenia; species Pollenia griseotomentosa. The sequence goes on along the minus strand of OZ007560.1, from coordinate 49,696,805 downwards.
TTTTTTTTCGAAAGTGAGCGTATTTTTAACAGACGGACATGGCTAAACCGACTTAGAATTACTCAAGAAACCAGAATACATATACTTTGTGGGGTATAAGATGCATAATAAAAAAGTTTCACATGGAATGACAAACTTAGTAAACCCTCATCATCAATAATAATGGAGTATATAAAAAGAGTTTATAGTCAAATTAGGACCAGTCTCATATAAATTTAGCGTGAAGATTATAGTAGGAGTCGGAGTCGTGAGTCGGAGTCGCACTTAAAAAATTTCAGTGTTTGGAGTCGGAGTTAGTACTTTTTTCGGACGACTCCACAGCCCTGGTTTGTATAGTAAGTGACACGCCTAGTTCTCAAATCCCACCCATTTTTTGGAGAAGTTTTTTAGTGATAACAGATGTGCTTGTTCTTAATTTCGAAACTTTGGCTCTTGCCAAAGTTATTATATACAGCGCTTTAATTTGAAGTTCAATCTCATTATATCGCATATCGTGGTTCATGACTTCACTACGGATACATTTTTGCCTTTAAGGGCTTATGTCATCTCGGATCTTGCTCGTGCCAATATTGCTTATTTTATTTTATCAAGTAGAGATAGCGAAGCACACCGGGTGTATCTAGTAGACAATTGGGGGATTCACAAGGTAGTGATAAAGTCATATGTCTTAAAATAATTACAAGACAAAAATGTGAGTGCTGTGAGCAATGCTCATAATTTAGATTTCTACCGAGTAGTTATGATAAAACTATAAACACAGCATAAAAAGTTTTATTATTTTAGGACTTTTTTGTATGAAACACAATAAAAAATTTTAAACTATTGTAAAATATTAGGATATTATGGCAATATAACTTGTGGATTCCCCAAATAACTAAATAAATAATTAGACACAGTGCGAATTCTAGCCTCACAACCTTTTTTAAGCTTTCACCCTATAGTCGGTGAATTTGATTTAGTACAATTCAGGCGTACTAAATAATTCTTAATAAGTTTACGAAAATAGTACCAAAAATAAAATTTTACAAACATAATTTTTTGATCCAACCCGTCGTTGGTTGCATAGAAAAGCGACTAGAATTTTAAAGGAAAAAAAATATGGCTGGACGTGAATATTATCTAAGATCAAGATATTTTCTTTGGGTCATTCCATGTCAAAACGACCAAGAGTGGGACTCGACCCCTTCCGATTTTAATGATATTTGGTGAGAAGCAACGAAAAAAAATTTTTAATTTTTTTTTTCGAAAGTTAAGTCATATTCAAAATGTCATAATTTCGCCGAATTAGCCGAAAAACTACTTTACATACGAAGATGATTTTTATGTCATCCTATAGAGAATACTTGGGGCTACAAACAATATATTGAAAAACATTTTTTTTTTTTGAAAAATGTAATATCTGCACAATATTAAAATCATCTTCATATGTAAAGTAGTTTTCCAGATATTGAAGAAATAAGCTCAACACATTCGGCAAAATCGGCGATATTATGACATTTTGAATATGACATAAGTTTTGAAAGAAAAATTTTAAAATTTTTTTTCGTTCATATATGTACCTTATACGATAAAAGGAACCATCTCACCAAATTTCACTAAAATCGGAAGGGGTCGTCCCCCACTGTTGGTCGTTTTGACATAGAATTATCCATATCATAAAATGATTTCACACAACCATTTCATATATTTAAATCAAAATCTTAAAAAATAATTTTGAATTTATAGGCCGATTTGACTTTTCTAAAACGATCTGCTTCACTATTGAAAAAATTTATTTTTACTGAAATGTACATATGTCCCAAAATTAACGCAAGATTGGAATTTTTCGCCATTATTGCAGCAAAAAAACACTAAAAATTGTGTTTTCTGTTTAATTCAACAGTTAATTTTGCGTTAATTTTGAGACACATTTTATTATATCAATATTCTTCACTGCTTAATATTCGGAAAATACTTTCAGTTTAACTATTGACAAATTTTTGTCTGCTGGGTAATTTTTGAAATAGACACATAAACATCAACTTAAGCCTTGCTGTCAGTTAACTGATATCGCGAATGCAAACATAATACTTTTTACTGGCACATACACATACAAACAAATATGTTTATAATATACAATCAAACACGTAAACCGTATCAATACACTAGAATTAAACGTATAAAACTTTACTATCTTACAGAGTTACGAAAATCACACAAACTTTCACATTTAACATGTCCCTGTCCCATATTCAGTGACACATACTCAAATAAATTTCTGGTTGTCTTAATCTCATGTATGTATTTGTCAATAGGAATATTCAATACGTTCACGTTGCGAGTATGTGCAAACACATTTAGTGATTTTTTTTTTTTTTTTGTTATCCTGTATGTTAAAAGATATGTATTCAAACATATACTTACTTAGTTAGTAAGCTGGATTCATACGTATCGTGTACATGCAGATAAATATACTTTAGTTTTATGGCGTCGCGTCAATAAATTCAAAAAGTATTTTACTGAACTTCGTCAAAAAATTAACGGCGCGTAAAGATTTATATGAGATTTATATTAGTTTGATACTGTAAGCAAACAAAAAGACCTATAACTAAACGAACTGGCACTTGCAGTTGTGCCTTTGATTGATATAAAGTTGGGGTAAAAAAAAATATATAGCTTTAACACATTGATTTTTAAATAATTTTTCATTTAATTTGTAACAAGCTGCAATTTACTTAATTTCACCATTTTGGAATATTAGGATATCAAAAAGATACTTCGTACTATGAACACGATACCTCAAAGTAAAATTCTAGATTTAAGTACATTTCAAACAAATTAATGGGCGCTAAAGATATTACAAATTAAGCTATCTAAAAAAAAAAATATTATAATAAATAGATGCTTGAGTATCTTAAATGTACTAGATAATATTGAACAAACATAATTTCCAAAACGATAACGATACTCTAGATTCTTATAGATTCTTTAGGATACAATTGTAAAGCAACCAAAGTGTATTTGGGGAATTCAAAAGGTGTGCTATCAAGACATATTTTCATAATAATCTAAAATTTTAAAATAGTTTTATTTATTAAACTATTTAAACAAAAAGTCCCAAAGTAATATGGCTTTTTATACTATTGGGGGATTCACAAGGTAGTCGTAAGGTCATATGTCTTAAAATAATAACAAGAAATATATATATGACTGCTGTGGGCAACCGCTTATAATTTAGATTTTTACTGTACAGTTATGACGAATCAATGAACACAGCATTAAAGTTTTTATTTTGTTTAAACACAACAGTAATTTTTTTAAACAATTGTTAAACATTATTAAGTACATTATAAAGATATGACTTAATATAATAGCACACCTTTTAAATCCCCCATATGTTTATTGTTTTGTTTATAATTACACAGTTAAAATCTAAATTATGAGGGGTTGCTCACAGCAGTCATATTTTTTCTTCTTATTATTTTAAGACCTATGACTTTTTGACTAACTTGTGAATCCCTCAATTATATTTATATTTAAGAGTATATTAATGAAGCTTCAAAAAGATACTAAAGTACTTTAAACTCAATAAACTAGTCTTAAGAAAGAAGCGCATTTTGAGAATACTAGATTATCTCTATGATATAAATGTATCTCAAACATACTTTAGAATCTTATTGTTACAAGAGTTTTTTTACAGATACAAAAGTATCTTAAAATTATTAGAGAATAGAATGTTGATATTTTTCCTTAATTATTTTAATAACTGAACATGTTTTTTAATGTGCTTGCTAAGTAAAATTTCAATTTATAAAGCTTTTTTTGTTTAAGTTCTTTTCACTCAAGATTTCACATACTTTTGGACTAAGCTAAACTTTGGTTAACATGGAGGGTTAGAAGCAGATCTAAACACTACCAGAATATCTTGTATCTTCCTGTTGCATGTTTCACTTGAGCTACCCTTTGGTTAGCAATACAAATTATTAGAGTATCTTGAAGACATCAATATATATTTATTTTGTTAAAATATCTTAAAGATGCTATAGTATCTTACAAACGCTAAAGTATATTACAGATATAAAAGTGCATAAGAGAAACTTGAGTAAATATTATTTTATATTATTTTAATGACCAAAAAAAACCACTCTACGTTTAAATTTTAAATTAGGGAAATATTGAAATACAAAAATTTTAGAATTATTTGAGAATAATGTATTCGTAAATTTGTATTAATTGTTATGTATAGCAAAAGGTACTAATTAATGTTAAATTCTGTTTGTCTCAATAAATCTTAAAATCTTTTTTATACACAATTTAAGTTGGTTACGGTTCTGGTGTAAGATATGTTCTTTGCACTGTTATTTACAGTGCAATAGTCGAGTAAGACTGTTTGTATCCAAAACAAATGGCGCTAGAAACATAGTTTTTGCACGGGCCGTTACAACCAAGTACTATATTACAAGAGTAGTCCTCCTTATCTCATAATAAATAGTCGGGGGTTACACAACTTCTGCGCTGATAGCCTCATATAAAGTTGTAGTTAAAAATAAAACCAGCAATGGCTTTATTCAATAAATTTCAGTATTTCGTTATAAAACAAAGAATATTTTTTAATTTGTTTTTGATTTAAATGTAAGTTAAGTCTTCGTTCAGAAATTGATGAACAGGCAGCATATTTCGCATAGTAAATAGGATTAACATCTTTTTCTGGCAAGACCAAATTGGTTTTCTACTTGCAATATACTTTTTAAATATTACAAAAAATTTAAAAAATAGGTACGTGTATTCTATTAATGATATGTATGTGCTGAATTGAATGAAACTAATTTGGAATCGATTGGAGCAAATTCGTGGGATGATATTCCATTTTTATGTTAAAGCTTAAATCGCTGACTTGGTTTAAGCTTATTGCTTACAATATCTTTCAAATAAAACCAAAAATCAAAAAACAAAAACGTGAATTCAATAAATGGATATGGATCGAATGAATCTAGTGTAAAATCGTCTAGCAAGATAACGAAGCATAAGGCGAGGATGGTAAAAGCTTTGTAGCAAAAGAAAAGTCTTATCTTTTGGTCTCAACCCGGTTGAGAATATGTGGATGGATTCCTTTTGAAATGCTTATGCCTAGGTATAAGATTTTCTTGTACTAAAAAATCGAAAACATGCACTAAAAAAATAAAAAATATGCACTAAAAACTTAAGAAATTTCCATAAAAAATAGTTTTTTAATTAAGAAAAATAAAAAAATTAAGTCTATTGTTATTCAAATATCTTTAGAAACTTAAAAAACTAATTTAAATTATTTTTGGTTTAAAGAAATAAGTACTGTTTTATGTTCTGTACTTAAAGAATACTAATGCATATTGAAAACATTCATTTTGAGATCCTACTTTGTTTCCACATCAGATTAAAAATGTTTGAACTTTATTTAATTTTTTTTGCAAAACGTTTTGGATTTATTGTTAATTTGTCGGTCTTTTTTTTCTTCCACATTGTTAATTTTACTTTTTGCAATATCAATTTCTTTAACTTGAGTATAAAGTTAACTAAAGCTGCTAATTAGTTATCGTTTTACCAATATATCCGTAGTTGGAAAATACAAATGCTTAAATTAACTTCTGATGTTATTTAAATATATTTATTTAAAAATATTACTTTTACAATTATGAGTATTGTGGTTATTTTGTTGAACAGTGTATTTTTTTTTTTAATTTTTTTAATTGCTTAATTATCGGTATCAAGAACCTTTTGAAACATTCTTAAATTACTTAAAGTTTTTTTGAATAGAATTCTGAAGCGTCTAGCCAGGCCCCAACTTGTTACTACTGGCTGCTGTGAAAGGGGAACCAGAGGGATACATTTTATTAAAAATTGCAATATTATCGAATTGGCTTCTAATTTCCTCTGCAACGCGGTATAACCCATGGGCCAAGCAAGTATTTGGTCCTTCACCATGTAAGGTGCTGCATCGGTTTAAAATAGAAGGAACTTTTGTCGAAATCTTGAAAATCTTGTATGTATTTATAGAGCAAAGCTCCAAAATATTTTAGTTATTGGTTTTAACATTTTTTTGGAAGGTTTCTTTTTTGGTGTATTTAAAAATTTATTTAAGAACTTTTTTTTTAATATGGAAATAAAAGAAAATTATTCAAAAATGTCAAAATATGTAAAAAATGCATTTAAAACCTTAATATGCAAAAATATGCATTTTAACCATAATATGCAACAATATGCAAAAACAAGTCGATGCCATTTTAACGCAAATTTAATGATTCCGAAAGTTATTTGGTCGTCGTCGTTTTTAGACTATCAACAAAAAACATGCATTTGCATGGAAATCGCATCCCTACTGATGTGTTTGTCGTTAAGTTGGAGAAACAGCAGAATTCAATTTTAAACGAATATATTGAAATGCCTTTAGCCTCAATGCCTTTAATATGTTCAGAAGTAAACAAGTTATGAAACAAAATATTAACCACATTTTTAAAATTACTTTCGTAAAGTTTATCGATTCAGATACCTTGCAGGTAACACTTGTCTAAATAAAAAAATTCTGTAATTTTTTATGTTTTTAAAGTAAAATAAATTTGTGTTTTTATAAAACAATAATATATACAATAATTGTAATAAAAAAAAACAATTTAAAATGCTATAATCGGCTGTGCTAAATCTTTGATATCCTCCGCTAAAAATAAGAATATAAGTTATGAAACAATCTTTATAAAAACTGACCTCACAGTATTACAATTCGCTGCGCTAAAATTCCATGAGTATGCCTTATATGCACTGAAAGAAAAATGCTTCATATATTTAATGAATCATTTTCATAAAAAAATTTTCATTGGTTAAATCAAAATTTTCATTGTCTAAATGGAATTTCCTAGTTATAATGAAGTCTTTTCGTTAAAATTGCTTCATTGGATTTCGTAATTATGTTAAAAATTTTCATTGGATATATGAAAACTTAAGTTTGTCCAAGTAAAAGAAAAAATTTTAATTGGGAACATAAAAAAACAATATACAAACATAACTATATTCATAAATTAATACAAAGTTATAGTTTCCTTAAAAAATGTTTACTTGTTAATTAAAAAATGTAAGATTTAATTATTTCATACATCTAATGTTATATGCCATTAAATTTATGAAATCAAACATTTTTTTATAAAAGCAACATATTTCAATAATTGCCTTCATAAATTTAAATTATCATTATGACAATAAAAATGTCATTATAGTAATGAAACAAAAACTTTCAATCCACTTTCAATCAACTTTGTTATTGTTGTTATGGACAATTTCATCTCATATTTAAGCTCTTAATTGAGTAAAAAACGTAGTTTTTTTATCCAAAAACTACACTGCCCCGGTAGGCTAGCTGGTAGTGAGCTAGTCTATCAGCACCGAGGTAGCGCGATCGATTCCCGCCAGAGACAGAAAAAAATAAAATAAAATAAAAAAAAATGAATACAAAAACAAACAAAATTAAAAAAAAAATAAAATAAGAAAAAAAATGTTTTACTTTATTGAAAATATTCATCCAATGAATAATATTCATAGATCTAATGTAATGCTTCATTAAATACATTTTAATGAAACAGGTTTTATTGATCCAACTTAGCGCTGCATAGGTTCCTTTTTAATGCAATTTTTCATTGGATTAATGTCAAAATTCATTGGTATTGCGAAGAAAATTCTTTCAGTGTACGACCTATGTTAAATTATGGGCTGATTATCACAAAGTTGTACGTCTAATTCTAAATAAAATATCTTAGCCGTTTCAGTTTTAGGAGTATTAAAGGGATCTTTACCAGTGGATGTTATTTTGGCTAATTTTGTGGTGTTATTTCTAGTCTGATGGAACTATGATAAAACAAATATTTCTACGTTTTTAGGTGCACTTAAGTGTGTTCTTTATATAAGGCCTATGGCAAATTTTAGGCCGATATTAACAATACTTGATTGGGTGGTTATTTATCTTATGAGGCATTTCCCGAGATTGGGCTTTGAATGGGGCCTATGGTAAATTATAGAACGATCATCACAAAATTTAGAAGTGTGGTTATGTTCAATGGGCAGCCGACACGGACATGGTTCAGTTGCGGCCTTATCTGGACTAAGAATTTCTCAAGGACCAGGATATACATGTAAACTTAATGGGATCTTAGACGAATATTAAAAAAGTTTCACACGGAATAACTAACTTAGTATACCTACTCTCATTCAGCACTAGTATAAACATGGTATAAACAAATGTGCACGAAATTTACAAAGGTTTTTTTTTTTGTTTCAAATGTTTTGACCACTACTGTACTTATATGTTTCATGTTGCATGCAACTGTACAAAAAAGAGCAAATCAAAGAGCAAATAAACTTAAAACTCTTACTCGAATAGAGCTTAGTGGTGTCGGTAATTGTATGTAATTTCATTAACCTAAAAAATCTAAAAGCACAATTATTAAAAAAAAAAATTTAACTAAATTGAATATTATTTCTTACGTGCTTAAGGCCTCTACACATTCAAAATCATATATAGTGCACATACATTTATGTAGATTACATCAAGTATTGTGCAACTGCTGTCGATTGTTCAATTTTGGTTAGTAAAACACAAAATAAAAAAAAAAAAAAAATAATAAATTTTTTTCCAATTTTAATGAATGTGTTTTTAATTGATTACTATAACAAATTTAACGATAATAGTTTTGAAAACTTGAAAAAAATACATTGATTGGTTTTTATGTTCTTCTTTTCGCTTTTTGCATGCAAACAAATTTAAATGGAGAGGGAGTAAAAAATTTAAATTGTTTTAAAATTGATAAGAAACTATAACACCAATTGTTTGTTTTATTGCACCAAATTATTTTCATATATATTTTGCAACATAGTTATATCTTAAAAAATCAAAAATTTGGAGTTACTTAATAGCCTTTTTACACTGATCAACATCTAACATCTACCATCAATTTTCCACAATTTCCGAAGATGTTAACATCTTTCCATAAGAAATACATAGGGCTAAAAACCAACATCTTTCAACATCTTTAAAAGATGTTCCTATCTCATTGTATTCCATTCAACATCTTTCGATTATTTTAGTGTCATCACTAGAAAAGTGGCAATCAGTTATATCGATCACTCGATTATTTTAGTGTCATCACTAGAAAAGTGGCAATAAGTTATATTATTATTGTGGCATCACTGACAAAAAAAAATTTTTTGAAAGCAGCCATTTGTCAATTTTTCTCTTTTATTGCAATGTTTTTTTGATAGGTATTTTTTATATTTTTAAACAAATGGAACTTCAAATAGGTACATTTTTGTGTTTTCTTTTTAAATTCTGGCACTTTTGTAGAAAAAAACATTATTTATTTTCAAAACATTTTTTTTTTTCAAAAATGGTGACATTTTTGTTTGACGGTAGATGTTAGATGTGAGCAATGTAATAGCCTTTTCACACTTGTCAACATTTAACATCAATTTTCAAAGATGTTGGAATTTTCCCATAAGAAATACATAGGGCTAAAAATCAAAATTTTTCAACATCTTTACAGAATGTTACTATCTCATTAGGTTCCCTTTTACATTTTTCGATTCTTTTAGTGTCATAACTAGAAAAATCGCAATAAATTCTATTATTATTGTGGCATCACTGACAAAATGGAAGTTGCTTTGAAAGCAGCGTTACCATTTCCCAAGTTTTTCCTTTTTTGCAAACCTTATTTTGCTTAATTTTGCTAAAATTATTAAGCATAATGAATGAGAAATACATTTTGGTGTTATCTTTTAAAATGTTGCCACTTTTGTAGAAAAAAAGTATTAAAAAAAAATAAAAGTTTTTTTGAGAAATGGTGACATTTTTGTATTAATCGTAGATGTTAGATGTTTCAAGTGTGAACGCGTATTTCACATTTTCGACATCTTCCATGCGTTCCTCCGAAATGTATGCAAGTGTACAAAGGGTATAAACGAGTGTTTCACATTTTCTACATTTGATGGTAGATGTTAGATGTTGATCAGTGTAAAAAGCCTATAAGCCAAAAGTGTTCATACTTTATATTTCTCTATATTTAAGAAAAAAACAGTTTTATATCTCAAACTTAACCGAAGTTTAAGCAAAATATATTTTTCTTAGTGTGTATAAAAAGGAACATTTTGAAAACTTTAATCGCATTTTGCCAAGTTTGATTTTTTTTGAGATATGCCTATGTTGCAAGAAAGGAGCGATATCATATTTTTAATTTTAAAATAAGATCCTTATTGATTTTTATATGTGTAAATCTATATATATATATATATATATATATATATATATATATATATATAAAATCTCATTCTACATTCTACATAAGTGTTAGAATGTAATTTTAACATTTACAAAATATTTCACTAGAATGGGAGAATGCAATTTTATTGGTTTTAAAAATCGAAAAAAAATTTCAAAGTATTTCGTTATTTAAACAAAAATGTTTGGTTTGTAGAAACAAGTAAAAAGCATGAAATTTATTTTCAAGCATTAGAATAATATTTTCGGATATAAGTACATATAATTATATAATGGACGAGATATGAGTGGGTGTGTGGTTTAAAAAAATATAAAGTAATATACAAATATTCATCAGCAGCTTTTTCGTATATCTTTATAATCAAATGCAACTAAAAGTGCTATATTTGACGTGATGTATCTTATATACCCTTCTCTATACGAACTACCGAACTACTAATAATACATATACATAGTTTATTGTCTATAAAAAAAATCAACAAATTCATATAAAAAAAATTATGTAAAAGTCTTTAAAACAAAAAAATTTAATAATTTTAAATAATTGATATATTTATGTAGAAGTAATTATTTTAAATATGACTGTTTTTACATAAAACTAATTTAAATTCTGCACAGTCCATTCGAAATTTGCACTTTATTATAAAGAAGTGATTCTTCAGTAACCATTTTTAATTAGGACTCTTCGATAATTCAAAAATTATTAGCAATTGAAGGTAATCTTTTTGTTGGCGCACTAAATTTAAAGTCCTTTAAAGTAAGATCAACCTCAGGCATTGAAATGTGTTGTGACTCTAGACAAGAAATATATTTATGGAATATAAAGGCTTGGCTATGTGCCAAAAGTATCCAAAATCCAGCACATAGATCATTAAAATAATTTTTGCAATATCATCGGGCTCCTTTGTTGAGCGAGAAAAAATATTCTTTTAATGGAACGAACAATTTTAATTCGATCTAACGCTATCATTAATGTTAACCAGCGTGTTTTGCTGTATTAATGTTGAAATTATGGGGTTTTGGGAAAATAAAACTTATAGTTCTTGAGTTTAAAGAAGAAGTCATAATTTAACAAGAGGACAATTCGCTTAAAAAAAGGACCATCTACTGTCCTTTTTCTTAAATAATCTTAAAGGACATCGTATCAAAAAAAGGACAGTCCATTAAAAAAGGACGAATGGTCACCGTATATATATGCCACTTGTTATATTTTTCAGGTTTATTGGCTCCTAAGGGCTTAAAAACTCAAGTAAATATATAAACCGATTTTGTTATTTTTCACTAATAGTTTATTAAAGGTTAATGTAAAAAATAATATTCAAACGCACAGAGAAAAATATGGTTGGGCATGGTCACGGCAACTACAATATCTTTATTGTAACAATATATTGTTGTCGTACATAAAAAATTGTTATTGTTAAAAGTTGTTATTTTTAATATCAACAATATTATTTTATTTACTGTAAACATTTCACTGTTTATCGCAATTATAAATAGGAGAAATTTTGACTGAAAAATAATAATTTTTCTAACAACTAAATAGTGATACCTTTAAAAATATTTTATTTTACTTACAACCATTTACTGAAATTGTATAACCATAACATGATAACTTTCTATACGTGTACTCATATTATGATTAAGATGCAATCAAAATTTGTTTTTTTATAATATTTTGTTATCGCCATTTGTAAAATTATTTTGAATCAGTTGTGTCGTTTGTATTACATATGGGTAATGCAATGTCAAGACGACCAAGAGTGGGACACGACCCCTTCCGATTTTAATGAAATTTGGTGAGAAGGTTCCTTTTATCCCATAAGGAACATAGGTATATGAACGAAAAAAAATTTTTTTTCAAAAGTTATGTCATAATTTTGCTAAATTAGCCAAATGTGTTGAGGTTATTTCTTCAATATCTCGAAAACTACTTCACATACGAACACGAACATGATTTTAGTGTCATTTTAAAGAGAATACTTGGGGCTACAAACCATATATTGAAAAATTTTTTTTGTTTTTGAAAAATGTTATAACTGCAAAATATTAAATTTTAAAAATGGACTAAGTCAAAAACCTTTTGTTTTGGCTGATTTTTTTTTATAGAATACCTCAAACTGTTTTTTAAAAATCCTGAAACATTGAAGGAGGTTTTGTTATGATTTTTTTTCGCAACTTTTAAAAAAATATTCTGAAAATAAAATTTTTAAATTTTGAGCAATAAATATTATTAAATCTGATTTGTTTAATTTTTTGTTTTTGAAAAAAGTAACAACATTGATGATGTTGCTTTTGTTTATTTGTCGGAGCTCAGTGTGGGCATATTAAAGAAAATACCATTTTTTGTCACGTTAAGTCTATAAGAAATTAAATGAGTTTTATGCATTATTTTAGCGAAGTCGTTTTTTTTCTTATCCTACTGTTTACAGCAGTTAAAAAATTGCTGTGTTAATGCACTTTCAATAGACATTGATTTAATTGTCAAACATATGTATGTAATTCTTAGTGCCATTATTATAACTTGACGTTAAATGTTATCCGGCAGATAAGAGACCCTTTTTGACAGATAACACATTACTATCTGTCAACTTAATCTTAATTTTAGCTAACTTCAAGTTGTAATAATGGCCCTTAGTTAATTATTACAATTATTCGTGTTATAACTACCAAAAAGTGTTATTGTTTTATTAAAAACAAGTAATAGTCAAAACAGTTATCATGGAAGTCAACAAGTGTTAAATTGGCATAGTTAATAATGAGGAATGCTCTGGGGGAAAACTTATTAATTGTAAAGATCTACCTGAAAAACAACGCATTACTCTAAATGCTAGAAGTGGTGTAGTAGTTAGTTTTATTTGCGATAAGCATGATAGACAATGTTTAAACAAATACACTTTAAACCAAAATATGTGCGCTGATCCCTATAATATTCATGTTACTCGAGTACGAAAATCATTAAAAGTAGTTACTTTCGAGATTTATACTCAACTTAAGGTAATTTTTCCTTTAATTTCGTGTTGGAAAAAAATTTGTATGGAATTGGAAAAATATCAACAAATGATGCTTCCATCTGAACAAGATGATGTGACATATGAAATTTGTAGTTCAACAAGTGAAACTTTTAGTTCAAAAGCAACTGATCTTAATCGTCTCAATGCTGTTGCAAAAATATACAGTTTGTCTCCTTTAAAAAAAAAAAATACTTAAATAGATCAAAAACTTATGCCCAGCAAAAATATCATGATATTGTGTCTGAGCTACAATCATCCTTTAAACATGTTACGGATACTACTTTTGACTCAATTGACGACAACAATTTAATTCTTGATGACAACCCAACATTAACTGGAAAAGAAATGATAGTACAGTTCAAGAAAAGTTTTGATAATACTAGCAAATGGAGTGAAAAATTACAAATCTTGTCTGTCTTACCATCAAGTTGGTCAACAAAAAAAATTATGAATATTTTCGGAGCAACTTTATACATGGCTAAAAAAGTTAAAGAAAGCGTAAAAAATTATGGCATTTTTTTCATTCCCGAAAAACAAAAAGGTCATCCGTTGTTAAAAACTACTGAGGAAAAAATTCAAAAGTTCTTTAAAAAACAAGATGTCAGCAGAGAACTTCCTGGAAAGAAAGAATATAAATCTGTTTATGAAAACGGTCTACGAGTGCAAAAACAAAAAAGGTTGATCTTAGGTAACCTTAGCGAAATTTTTCACATGTTCAAGGGAAAATATCCATTCGAAAAAGTAGGTTTTTCGAAATTTGTAAGTTTAAGACTACCCGAATGTGTTCTTGCTGGTGCATCTAGTACGCACGTTGTATGTGTTTGTCTAATTCATGAAAATTTTAAACTGCTATTTCAAGGTGCAAGACTTGAAAAACGAAAAATGCAGGATGGATCTCAACCATTTTCTTCATATAAAGATTGTTTGAAAATTGTTATTTGTGAAACACCTATGGATGACTGTTATCTTGGTGTATGCAATGGCTGTCCAGGCTCGTCAAAACTGAAAAATATTCTCGAAAATCTTTTAACTGAAAACTTTTTAGATGACATTAAATATAATCAGTGGACTCAAGTAGATCGCTGCTCTTTGGAAACAGTTATAAAATCAACTGACGATGTCGTTAATTTTTTTGTAGAATTTATTCCAAAATTACTTCAGCATGACTTCGTAGCAAAACAACAAGGCGAATATTTTCAAACTATTAAAAATAATCTTGAGATTGGGCAAGTAGTTGTTGTTGCTGATTTCTCTGAAAATTATTCGTTTTTACTCCAAAATAGTGTTCAAGGAGTGTACAGACAAGCGACAATTCATCCATTCGCTTGCTATTATAGATCCATTGATGAGAATGGAAGTGATGTCGTACCTCTTAGCTTGGTAATAATATCAGATAACTTAAGGCATAATACCACTGCAGTTTACAGTTTCCAACATGCATTAACGACGTTTCTTAGAAATAAAATTCCCAATATTTCAAAAATAATTTATTTTTCTGATGGTGCAGCATCACAATATAAAAATCGTTATAATTTAGTAAATTTGTTACACCACGAAGAGGATTTGCAGATACGAGCAGAATGGCATTCTTTTGCAACTTCTCATGGTAAAGGTCCAAGTGATGGATTGGGTGGTACAGTTAAGCGATTAGTTAGCCGAGCCAATCTACAATTGACACCCGATAAACAAATTCAGACACCCGAGCAACTGTATAGATGGACGAAAGATAATATTCAAGGCATAAATATTAATTTTGTCTTAGATGAACACATTCAACGTACTGAAAAAAAAACTGATAAATAGATTTAAAAATGCTTCACCAGAGCAAGGAATACGTTCTTGCCATTCCGCCATTCCTATTTCGAATGAACTTATTAAAATAAAAACTTTATCTTCATCTAGAAAAGGAAAGGATGTTAAGTTGAACAATATCTACAAGTTCCTAAACGAAATAGGCTTTAAAAGCAAGTGAAAAATAACGTTTTAGTTCTAAATATTAGATTAATATTGAATTGGGCTTCGACATTCTTATAATTTTTTTAATTTCTTTTAGGTTAAGAAAAAGCAGCCAGGCATTAACAGTAGGAAAAGAGACGAAGAAAAAACGACTTTTATAGATGTAACGTGACCAAAAGTGAGCTCCAACAAAAAATCAAACATATCAGATTTAATAATATTTATTGCTCAAAATAAAAATTGAAAAATTTTATTTTCAGAATATTTTTTTAAAAGTTGCGAAAAAAAATTATAAAAAAACACCTCCTTTAAAGTTTCAGGATTTTTAAAAAACAGTTTGAGGTGTTCTATAAAAAAAAAATCAGCCAAAAAAAAAAAATAGGTTTTTGACTTAGTCCATTTTTAAAATTTAATATTTTGCAGTTATTACATTTTTCAATGTATGGTTTGCAGCCCCAAGTATTCTCTTTAAAATTACGTCAAAATCATTTTCGTATGTGAAGTAGTTTTCGAGATATTGAAGAAATAACCTCAACACATTTGGCTAATTTAGCGAAATTATGACATTTTGAATATGACATAACTTTTGAAAATGGAATTTTTTTTTTGACATGGAATTACCCATATACCTATCGAATTTTTTTATTAGTGAGTGGTTACACACTTAAAAAAAAACACATAAAAAATAGAGACAAAATTACCAGCTCAAAGAAATTAAAAAAAACAAATTGTATTTACATTGAAGTATCAAAAAATAAAATATCAATGTTAAAAAAAATTTTTATTTTTTTTTTTTATTGTTGTGAAAGTGGTTCAAAAATATTGCCCATTGTTCGTAAGTTGTATGTTATTTAAAGAGAAAAAAATTAAAATTCTACAAATAATTGCGACCTACGACAAGCAGTTAATCTGTAATAATAATGTAAAAATCGTAACAACGATATTATGATAACCCACGATTACAATATGATTACTGTAACCATATTTTGAATCATAATATGCTTTTTTCAGACTAAAATATTATTACTTTTAACCATAACATAATCACTTTGTATTATAATAAGAATTCTTTTAAATTTATTATGATAAACATGATAAAAAATGATATCATTTAATTATAATAAGATGTAATAAAAACATATAAACAATTTTATGATGTAATATTACGAATATATTTCGTCATTATATTATAATATGTTGCTTTTAGAATATGTTCACCAAACCATGTATTTTCTTTGCGTGTAGATTATAAGTAGAACCTAAAAAGTAAAGGTTTGTGGACAGAGCTGCCGTTATTGGTTATTTCTAACCAAAATTGGTTATATTTTTTTTCAATGTGGAGATGTGTATTTTTTTTCATTTTGGTTACTTTTTTCTAAAACAATAATAATTACGAACGAATATGTTTTTCTTGGTACAATTATTTACGAGCTCGAATAATTTGTACTGTGTACCACGACTTTTTCATTATTTGTTACCAATTAACGGAAGTTTTTTATAATCCCTTTCAAAACAGCAATCAAATAATTTTTTTAGTATTTTTGCTAAGAAAATATTGCCATTTGTGATTTTTATATTAAAAACGCCATGATCTGAAATCGTAAACAAATGAAGTTTTTATCAATGGAGATTTTCAATTATTTTTTTTTTAATGAGCGTAGTTTTTCTTGATTTTACGAGAAGTAAAGATAATTAGTACTTAAAGTAGGAAGTGCATAAAATCATCCGGAATCGATTTTCGAAAATTACTGAAAAATTACACAAAAATCGTTTCAGTGTTTTTAAAAACTTGAAAAATAAGTTTAAGGTTCTGAATTAAGGTTATTTCCAGAAGTATATTTATATACATATTTGAAAATACACGTAGGAATTTTAAAGATTTTTTAAAATTACATTGATTTATCAATATAATTTTAAAATTTATGGAATTTTCTTTAATAAGAAATGTGTTAGTATCACCCTGTGATCCCCTTTTACAATCCACACACTTTACAACTTATCATTATTACTATTATATTACTTTGTCAATTAAACCTTTAGTCATTCATTAAATAAACGTCTTAAAGAAAAGTTCATCTTTTGTCTCGTGTACTTAGTTGGACTTATTTTATTCCTTAAACTCTCACAAAATGGCTGTAAGTTTAAAAAAATTTGAAATTTTACTGTTTATAACTTGTCGGTATGTATATTTATTTAATGTTTTTTAAGATAATTATGTGGTAAAAAAAAACTTTTTACTTTTTCCCAATTGAATGTACGTTATGATATATTAGAACAATTTTGAAACATTTTTTTTAATAAGAATTATAAACTTGAAATAAAATTTACACAAAACAGAAAAAAGTTTTTATAATAAATATTTTAGATATATGTAAATTAGAAAATATTTACATAAAATGCATTTCGCATATCGCCAATCGTTTTAAATTTCGCCAAAATAATCGCCATATCGCCACACGTAAATTTCCATCGACAAAAGTATTAAGAAATCGCCACATTTGACAGTCCTGCCAATAACAGCTTAAAAGCGGAAAACTATTATCTATTTTTGTTATTTATAACTGGCATATGAAAAAATATTCAATTTTTTTTTTATAAATATTCCTCTAACTCCCACTGGAGCATAGGGCGCCAAAAAATTAAAAAATTTTTTAAGAAAAAAGTCTCAAATATGTAAATAAAACTTTTAATTGGGTTTCACGTTATTTTTTTACAGCCCGTTCATCGATTTAGAACGTTAACGTTCGCATAGAAAATTATATTTAAAACAAAAACAACATTCTAAAATTAGTTTTTGTTTTAAATGTAATTTTCTATGCGAACGTTAACGTCCGATATCGTTAAACAGGCAGTAATATGTAAAAGAATTACATTTCTTGATTTTTTTTCTTGATTTCTAATTATTGTTTTACTATAAAGTGCAAATAACCTTTGTGTTACAATGATTTTAATGATTTTCTCAATTAATAAAAAGCATTTAAAATTTGGTTATATTTTTTTACATTTGGTAACTTTTTCAAAAATTTTGGTTGTAAAAATTGTATTCGTTGTGGCAGCACTGTTTGTGGATAAAAATAAAGATTTTTGGAAAAAAATAGGAGAAAGTCGTGTTTTTCCCCCATATCACAGCTAGTTGTGGACAGATCTGGCTATATTTCAACCGGAATCTATTCCAGATATGTTATATTAATATATAACATTGGTGTCCAGCCCATACCACAATTGTGGAAATTAATTCACACACATTCTTTACACGCATTCTTACGCTATTTCATTTAGTCAGCGAGAGTACACAATTCAGAAGTCGATTATCAAGCGACGAGTGCACATGCAGCGGTTGCTTACATAGTCCGAGTTTAGACGAGCGAACATTTGGAAGGAAAACATCTGGAATTTTCTTTTGTTTTTTCATTTGCGGTCACATAGACGAACATGTTGACGGAAACATTCTGTTAATATTGTTGTTTTTTTTTCTCAAAAAGCAAGGTAAATGTCAACAAAGAAAATGAGAATAAAGCGTGTCGCCGAGTACCGAACACAAAAACCATTCTCTCTTTCCCACCCGTAATTTGCTTACAAACAAAATGTTTCCCTTCCAGATGTTTCCCTGTCTAAATGGGCACATATTTTGTACATTTTACTTAAGAAAACTTGCCCGGTAAACATTGCATACATAAATAGAGAAGTAACAGAATGAAGCAATTTTAAAGATATTTCATGCTGGGGAATGCTTTTGGCAATATACAGTGCCTCTTATGCTTTAAAATATTTAAAAATAAGAGGCAAGATATTTTAAAAAGTCATTTTGAAAAATATCATAGTTATTTACATCTAAAAAAGCAAAATATTTGCAATTTTTAAGCTTTTCGTTAATGGCAGATTCTTCATATGATTCTAGCTGAATACAATGCCAGGCAATAATAATGCGGTACAAGAGAAGAGTTTCTATAAAACCAAAACTATTGCCTTTTGATTTCTGTAAAAAATGTTTTTCGGTTATCAAAAAGGTGTTCTTTTTCTTTCACATTAAATTCATTTATTTTACTATGAATGTTATCAAAATGCCAGGGCTGTGGAGTCGTTAAGAAAAAGTTATAACTCCGACTCCGACTCCTTTTGGTGAAATTTTTTAAGCACGACTCCGACTCCGACTTCGACTCCGACTCCGACTCCGGCTCCTACTCTAACCTAGCATTATTTAAGAGACTAGTTTTTTTTTTTTTTGACTTTAAACTCTTTTTTAATTTAGTACCTGTTAAATGGTTAAATATATCAAGAAAATTATTCTGTAAAAATTTCAAATCGATATTTTTATTCTAACGTGCCGCGCATTGAGCTTTAACCTACTATATGAGTAGGAAAGCTGCAAAACATTTTATTTGGATTTTGGAAAAAATGCAAAAAACATATAGCGCCCGATTAAATAGACTAAATGAGTTGAACCTATTTTAATTCTAAAGTGTTATGACATTCTTGACTTATAACTCAACAGTTGAGAACTTTAAACCAACTGAAATATAAAAAAATAATGGATTTAATTTTGGAGCGAACGAGTTTTGTTACGAACTTTCGAAAGAAACGAGTTTTGCTTCAATCCGTATGGGATCATTGAACTTTAGTATATTTTAAAGGTTATATAAATTTATTAAAATTATGCAAACAGTGCTACAAAATGTAAAAATAGTTTTGTAGGGGAGAGATAAACTACACCAATTCACATCTTTTTCAAATAACGTTTTTTATACTGTTGGAATTTATAGATGTGTGAATTTCCATTAGTCCTATCTAATGTAGCTTTCGAGATAGAAAAGTTGAAAACAGCACCAAGTCCAATTGGCTTAGACGTTAAGGCATCAAGTGTACTTTCTGTTGTTTGCCACAATATTAATAGAGGCAAAGGACAGTCCTTTTTTGTAAATTGTGAAGTGAGGTCTTTTGTTTTTAATATACATACATAAATTCAGACCCTGCCATTTTGGTCTTGTTTTATTTATTAAGTCAAATCATTCTCAGGAAAATTAAATATAGTTTATTAAAACATGCAGATGCGCCTTCAGTTGTTAGTTCTACAATTTATATAACACATTTTGAAGAGAAATGTAACGTAAAAAAATGTTGTTAGCCTTCTGTTATTTTTGGGAAATAGCACCCCTTTTGTTGTTGGACTTGGTGCTATTTGTCTCAAGGCATGGAACAGTACCATAGAAGGTAACGAACCTTTTATGACGTAATTTTTTAAGTATATCAACGACATAAAAAAAAATGTTAGGATCATATAAAATATTCCTACAAATGCACATTTTTATAACATAAACATCATTTGCGATTATCAACATGTTTTCGCGGTCTGCTGTAAAGCTTTCAAAATGTGGCTTGATGTAGTTTATCTCCCACCTGCAGAGTTAAAAAAAATGTGAATTTTTAGACAACTAAATTTAAATCTTTTTCTTCGGTGTACTCGCCATTGCATTTTTCCGTTTCTAATTCAATATTATTATTGTCCAAGACCGAAATTTGAAATTGCAAGTCTTTATTATCTCCACAATTTTCCCTAAAGTGAGTAGATAAAAGTATTCTCAAATCATTTTTCGGGTTAACCCCCACATTGATGGGAATTATATCTGGAACAATGTCATGTATTTTTCCGAGTTCCTTTTCCTTTTATTCTATTATAATTCACCTTGAAGGTTGGAACTTAAAATGTAGTTCACTTAATGCTTTCACCACAGGAGCTACAGCTGATTACAAGTCATATTCATGAACATGGCTACAAAAATATTTGTTAATATACGATAAATAAAAACAACATCTTTACAAATTTAATTTTTAAATTCCTTAATTCGGCTCTATTTCATTAACGATATCTTAGCGAAATTCAAATAGTGAACCCGCTGGTTTTTGTTACAGAAATTTAAGGTCACATTAAAACATAGAAAAGGACATGCTTCGATACAATCTATATACATAACTATTCTTATAAATTTTTGATATGAAATTGTGAAGTCAAAAAATAAGGACCAGTATTTATTTTCTGACTTCACAATTTCAAAAAGAAGACCCTCTTATGGCCAATTCCACTAATGTATTTAAATATCAATTTATGTTTAAAATTTGTTTTTTTATGTCAAATAAAAATAAAATTATTAGAAAAATTATATTAAAATATGAATCGATATTTAAAAAGAATTGGAGAAATTGGTCATTAAAATTTTTTATTTTGAAAAATATTAGAAAAATTTTAATGCAAAAAAGTCGGAGTCGGAGTCGCTAGTTTTTGTGAGTACTTCGACTCCGACTCCGACTCCGGCACAAAAACCTCAACTCCGACTCCTCAACTCCGACTCCGACTCCGACTCCACAGCCCTGCAAAATGCCTTTTTAAAACATCTTCCCTCTTATTTTTAAATGATTTGTAACATAAGAGCCAAAAAATTAAAAATGATTTCCTGTTTTTGATAATAAAAAGAAAATAGAAGTCAAATATAAGAATTAATTTACCATTAAAAAATAATAATTCTTATTTTGCAAGCAAAAAAAAAAAATATGGAAAATAACAAACTATAATTTTTATGGCACTGCTCGTAATTATTGCGGTACTGATTTTAACTATTTTAATAATTGTTTTTTTAGTTTGACTTGAATTTGTGTTTGCTGGGTAAACTCTCTCTATTCACTAATCCTAATATGAAGCAATACAAACACAATTTACTTTTTGGACGTCACTGATATATAACAACACACTCCCCATCATATCTTGGGTCTACGGAAAACCCGTATCCTTATACACATAAACGGGCGGACATGCATATATACTTTATAAGGTCTACGATCAATATTGCAGAAATAATAAACCAGAGGTCTTAAAAAAATGCAGTTAATCAAAATTGAAATTATAAAATCCATTTTCCGGACTTAAATGCAGTCAACAAATCAGCAATCATTAACGAAATATCTTATGATTGCAATTTAATCGATTGAAAAACAAACTTATATTCACCTCTCCCCAGGTCTATATAGTGAAACATTAAAAGGACATTAACATCCTCTGGGGAAAAAAGTGCATCCAATACCTGGAATTCGGCACATCTATTGCGGCCGACTATTCGCTGAGAACCCTTCAAAGATCACGTGTTGGTTGCGGGTAGAGAAAGGGGTGATTTTCACCTTTTGTGGATATGTTTGGCCTGTGGACGGATCTTCCAGGTGCTATTACTACCCTACAGATGCTGCCGACTTTTATACTGAAGCGGATAGGATTGTTACCTGTGTATGTTGGTTGTTCTCACACACAGTGGCGGTGTCTAAACAGATATATATCATCAGCCTAATTCATAAACGCATCATTGCAGCTTTATAAGTCATTAATAAGCAAAAGTCGAAACAAGAGTATTTATAAATGCTTAATAGCCTATAAAACGTTTAATAAACATTTCATAAATTTGAAATATTTATTGTAGCCTTTACCCTACTTTAAGCGTCTAATAAATTGATAGTTCAATGTTTGTTAAAGTAAAATTTTAATAATTGCACGATAAATTATTTTTGTCTTCTTATTTATTTTAATAAAAACGTTTAATGCGCATAGAAAATTTTTTTCTAGAAAAATGTAATAACTAATTTTTGAATTAATTTTAAATATAAACTGCTCGATAGATTTTTTTTGTTAAAAATAACGTGGGTCGCAGGATATGTTTTCTGTTGAAACTTAAAGTCGTTATAACTTTTTGCCTAAAATATAAAAAGCTATTAAGATTTATTTCAAATAATGCGAACCTTTTTTTACCATTCATTACACTTATATTTTCAAATGTCTTTCATATAGGTAAATTATTTGTTAAAGCAAACACAAAGTAGAAACCGCATAGTGTATCGTCTGTTGGCAGTGTTGCCAATTTAGCCATTTTGTGGCTAGATTTAGCCCTTTTTCACCCTGTTTAGCCATTAAAAAATGAGTTTAGCCATTAGCCATTTTTTTAGCCATTTTTTAACTTGTTTAGCCATAAAATTATATTTTGCCGTTTTTCTTTTAAAAGAATCATTTTTATTTTATTATAAAAATTTATAAAAGTAAAATAAACATTTTTAATAATTAAAACGCCTTTAAATTAAATCACAACTTTTACAATGTTGAGAATCGCTATAAACTATAATTATGAAAAATCTTTCAAAAAAAAGGAAAACAATTCCAATATTAAATTTATAAAATGGATCAACACAAACGTCGGTGTTTCTTTTTGGTTGCAAGGATTTCAATAAAGAGATGCAGGCGGCAACAAAAATTTTTTAGAAATTTCAGAATTGACTATAAAGTTACTCTCATTTGTATGATCTAATGCTTAAGTTGAGAGGGTATTTAGCCAAGTAAATATTGTTAACAGTAATTTGAGAAATAGGTTACATTTAGGAACCGTTAATTCGATTTTATCAATTAGGTAAATATTTTTACCATAACAATAAAATATTTATAGCAACACCACAATAGTAGAGATAGTACTATGCGCTTGTGTTGATGTTTGCAACACCTTAAAATATTGGTCCTAAGCCCACCTTTTCGTATACCGATTGACTCGGAATCACTTTCTGAGTCGAATTAACGATGTTTGTCCGGCTGGCTGGCTGGCTGTCCATGTAAACCTTGTGCAAAAAGTACAGGTCGCAATTTTGGAGATTATTTGATAAAATTTGGTACAAAGGTTCTTATTTGAATATGATACCCTACTTATAGTTGGGGTTTACCGACTATACTTTCTTACTTGTATTTGATTGTAGATCTGGACTCAAAAGGTAGGGTAAATATTGTCGTGATTATGATTTACGTTTAAATTATTTAATTCCTATGAGATGAACAATAACGAATTTATCGATGATTTAATTTTTTAAATATCTATCAAAATATTAATTTACGTTTATTCTTATTTATCAAGTTGATCTTAACTTACAATTTCATCGTAAAAAACTTTAAATGAATTATTTCTGTTTTGTTATTGAATTTTAATGTGTTTTATTTAAAAAAGCTTTTAGCCATTTTTTAGCCACTTTTAAGCCATTTTTTTCCGTAAATTTAGCCATTTTTGGTCACCAAGTTTTGGCAACACTGTCTGTTGGTTACTGGTTTGCGGCATACACCAAAAATGTTTTGTTCTACATGCTTTGAATGGAACATGCACCGCAATTACAAACAATAATATTTTAACTTTTGCATCGAAAATTTGCTTCATACCACAAAAAGTGACGAATGAAGCAAAACAATGTTTAGAGAACTGTAAAATTAGGGATATCAGGCAATGCTAGAGCTCAATATCTCTTAATATCGGTGGCAATAAATAATAATGGCTTAAGTTAACATAAGTGCTTTTTCATTTTATTACATATTCTTATTCTCTTATTCAAGATCTATCACTCAGCTAAGTTTCAGGTATAAGATGTCATTATTAATAAAACTATACGCATTTATATTTTAACTTAAACAACAAAACACACAATTTATTTTAGAGAAACCCTTCATATCTCAAAACACGAAATTTAGACTTAAGCCATTATTTTTTATTGCCACAGATATATTCGAGATATCAAAAAAGGGAGTAAATGTTAATAAAAGAGGTCGCCATTATTATTATATGGAATTGATTTAATACTAAATTTTTGTAAAAATGTGCCTACCAGAAACCACCTGACGAAATTTAATTTATAATTTCATAAATTTAAAAACTAATTTTAGCAATTACAGTGGTTTCCCGATTTAACGAACTCTCGATTTAGCGAATTCGGGGTTTAACAAACAGGCAAACATTTTAGAAAACGATGTACCTGCTGATGAAGGGGTAAAAATTTAACACAAAGATGTAATCAAAAGCTTTGTTGTATGTATCCAGTGCAAACTGTGCATATTTACACCCTCACAAATGAATTGTCAAAAATTGTAAGAGAATTAATGTATACAAACTTCGTAAATTTGCCCAGAAATTTTGACTCCTAAACGTGCGCAGTTCAATTGTGCATTTATAAAAACACATTTTTTAATGCTTACCGCCATTTCCGTTGAAAAATTCAAGTGTTTATAAATCACAAACAATAAATTCTTGCAATAATTTCAGCACTTTAGTCTTTTGGCTTTCTATTTAGATGCGTTTTTAAAAACCAATTTCACATTTTAATCACAAATTTTAATATTTTTTTTTTAATTTATTTTTCTATTGACGTTTCTTCTTTCTGGTTAAATTATTCATTAAACATAAAGCTGCAAAATCTCTTTTGGAACCACAGAGCTTAAGCAGTAAAAATTTGATATTGCTAATAAATAAATGATTTACATATTTCGCTTCTATGTAAAATTATTTCAAATATTACGTTTTAAAAAACAGAAATTCATTTTAAATTGAAAACAAAACAGAAATTCACTTAAAATTATGATACAACGAACGAACTTGTATTTACTCGTATCGTTTCATCCCTAGTTGTATGCATCACTATGACAAAATTTACAATTAAAATAACATGTTTGTGCCAACATAAAAATAAAAAAGTAATATAAACATTTAATTGTTAATCCACTCCTATTAAGCGTTTATAAATCTAATTTTTTATTAATGGTTTATAAAACAAAAAGTGTTTGATAACTATTGTAAGCATTAAAGCTGAAACAAGAAATTTTTATGAATTAGACCGCATATCTCAAGTTTTTTATTGTTTGGCTTTTTTTGCTCGAAAAATCTTTACGCAAAACCAGCAAATTTTTCTGCTTTTTTTCGTTGAAAAATTATTGTAAAAAACGGCATCGTACAATAAGTTACTTATTGTATTCAATCATTATCTGCATGTCCGAAACATTGGAAAACATATATGATACTCTCATTACTTTTTTATTTTATTTTTACCTTTGAGTATGTTAAGTTGATTTCTTGAAAAAGAAAAATCAAAATTTTGAATTTTATCATTTTGTTATTGAACTGTCATATACACGATTATAATTAATTATTACTATGTTATATTATAATTATAGGTCATCCCCGTTGAAAAGAAGTTATTGTTGTGTAAAGAGGCTATTACACGGCCATGCTTGGTATGTCAGCATGGAGAGATGAGGGAGAGAGAGTGCTTTGCTATTACCCTACTATGCCAAGTATTTCATTCAATGTTCAAGCAAATACTGAATGGGGAACTTTGTGTTTGTTATTTTTATACCCTCCACCACAATTAGTTGTGAAGAGGGTATACTAAGTTTGTCATTCCGTGTGAAACTTTTTAATTATTCATCTTAGACCCCATAAAGTATATATATTCTGGCTCTTTGAGTAATTCTAAGTCGATTTAGCCATGTCCGTCTGTCCGTCTTTTGAAAACACGCTCACTTTCGAAAAACTCAAAAGAAATGAACAAATTGCTTGTAGTTATCCTAAGCAGTTTGGGATTGAAATTCAGCAAAATCGGTGCAGTAGGACCAGAGCTATGAATCAAAATGTAGAACCACCACCTTTTAAAAACTGTTAATTTTGTTACAAAAACTAACATAAATGGTGGAAAAATGCACGGAATCATAAAGATTTTGCAAAAATTTGTTTTATTCGACTGGAAATCACGCCGAAAACCGTAAAAACTTCACAGTACTTCACAGTTATAATAAATAGACATCATATAGATATCACTCTTGAACTATTGGAACTGTCGGTGGAGGGTATCAAACATTGTTTTTATTAATTTTTCTAGAAGTTTTTCATAAGTCTTTTGCTTCATATGTCTATTGTGTTACATATCACTTTTTATCTGTCACAATTCTGACAGGCTTTCATACACTGGCCCTAAACAAGCCAGCTTCACCCATTGCTTACAAAAGCACAAATGAAATTTGCACTAACTAACAGAAGAGCTATTACACGAGTAGATGGCATATGCAAAATATCGAAAATATTTGAAACACCGGTATGATGGTAAGTCATCATACCAAGTATGACCGTGTGAGAACCACATAAAGGTATTATCTCAACTCAATAATCGCTCGTTCCGTTGTTGATTTTTGAGCTATAATAAATTTGTCATTTAATTAAAAGTTTTCATTTCTGTGATGAATTTAATTTAAATTTTAATCCTTTGCATTAAAACTCTAGTTTAAATAGGTTCACATACTCCTTTTCAAGGAAAAAAATATATACCACCACTCGTATATATCGTTTTAAAGATAACTACATTCTCTTAAACACACACAAACGCATACTTGGTTGTAACCCAACAAACACGAAGTCAATTAATTCGATTTTGAATTTAATTTTCAACCAACTTTTTTTAAGCGGGCTTATTTTATTCATTTTGTTTTCAAATAGAAAACTTATTATTCATAAGATTTGTCTATGACGTGCTAAATAAAAATATTATACAAATAAAACTGTAAAACGAATAAGAATTATAAGAACTCAAAATTCTACTTGTAACAATATTGAAGCTTAAACAAAACACCAACAATAAACAGTGAGTTTATCTTTTCTTACATTCCGCTAAAATTGGTTGAAGGTTTCGCTGGTCTTGTTTATGCGGAACATAATATCCTCATTGGTACCACCATTATGTGTTATCATGCTTCCTAAAGCCGATGCCACGCAATGAGCTGCTGAGCGGTGAGCAATAAAAAATTAAAATATATAAAATACTACTGAAGTAGTCACGCAATCAGCGGCATTTCTGAGCGGCTAAACGGCGCCACTTAGAAATAAAACTTTTCTGATTTTTAGTTGTTTTCTGAGCGACAAAGTAAATGTGGAGCTTAAAATTTCCACTGTACAAAGCCGACCGATATCATCGCAAGAGAGATTACCAAATTTTCTGTTAACTTTTAACTAAACCTGCTGTTAACTTTTTGCAACAGAATATCAAAGGATTTCACACACATACGGCAAAATTGCAAAAACCTGTCTGAAAATTTGCTTAATTTATAAGATGAACACCAAATCTTCTTTTTTTCCACGCATTAAACTCTTATAAATATGAATGTGATTTTCACATAGTAACATTAAACAAAGCTCTCTTGACAATGGCATTTTAACAACTAACCGCTCAGATATGACGCTCAGTAATAAGCCACTTGCCGCTCAAACTCGTCGCTCTGTCGCTCATCGCTTGACCGCTCATTGCGTGGCTGCGGCCTAAGTAGCAGAAATTATTTGTTTGTGCAATTGTTTAATTGTAAATGTTCAATGAGGGAGCATTTTTGGATGTGGTGGGAAATTCGGTTTCCTTAGCATTATTAATACGGAGACCACAGTCAACGGCATGCATTGAGTTGGGGTTTTTCTGCATATGCTAGCTTCTCTAGCTGGCCGAATTCATCCCAGGAAATATCTCGATTTTCTGTTAGCGGCTTGTTGAGTACGTCATCTAGTACCACTAGGAACAGTAGTGGAGACATTAAACAGCCTTGTTTAGCACCAGTCTTGGGTTCTATGTTTTGTGACAAAAGCTTATTGTTGAGTATGTGGCATTTGAAACCTTCTTAATGGGCTCTGATTAGACTTAAAAGTTTTGTCGGGATGTTTCCTGATTTTAAGGAATCCCATATCGTAAATCTATAGATACTGTCGAATGCAATAGTGAAATCTGCAAAACAGACGTGGAAGTCTTGTTGCCATTCATTAATTTGTTCTAGAATTATCCGCAATGTTGTGGTATGGTCCGCACAGAACCACGCAGTGACCTTTCGATCTTATTTTGATGCGGTTAAGAAGTATTCTAGACAGAATTTTGGAAGGAGTCATTTAACCTCTGTAGTTTTTGCAAAGAGATAAATCACCTTTTTTTGGGACTTTCTTGCCATATGGCCTGAAAGAGCGGTTGAAAGGCTACAACGGATAGTCTAGGGTAATTTTTTAGAGCTTCTGCTGGGATGTTATCGACTCCTGCAGCTTCGGCATTTTTGATACCTGAGATAATTTCCTCAATGCATGGCGAGATTGTGCATGTGGTGGTGACAAGCGTGTTGACAGTATTTTCATTGGGTAATGGGGACTCTATTGGCATTCGTAGTGTTGTATCGACTATACAAAAATACATATAGTACTTACCAAATTGATAAAGCCTGCTAAAAATGTTAAAAAGATAAAAAAAATGCAGTACATATTCTTTCAAAGAAGAACTTGTATTGCTGTTTTGGTTTATTTGCCTTAAATTGCTTAACAAAAAAAAGTCCAAACGCGTAAATTTGCAGTTAATTTATTGTTTTGTTGGTTGCGTAGTATATCGTAAACCCATTTACATTGTCAATACTTGTAAATAAAAGTCATTATATCGTTATCCGTGACCGATAAGCGAATTTCCAGCTGCTTTTTTTAAGACTGGCACCCCCACGTTATCGGGCCAAATAGTAAAATTAGGGAATCATAAGTGTTTTCATTATATTTGAAAATTGTTTTTTGCTTTTAAGACATGTAAAAATGTGACAAGCACACAGCAAAATATATGCCGTCTAAAACCAGCTCTTTCAAAATCAATTGCGCAAGATTTACTTCTTTTTTTCGGCGCAGCTTAGTTTTAAGTCTTTCTCAATTTAAACTTATACCAGTGTGTTTGCTGGGAAAAATTGCTTCAACCATTTCAATTTCAAACACACAATTGTTTATGCAAACAAAGCGAAACCAATAATGAAAAACAACAACAAAATTGTAGAGTGTTGGCTCTTAAATTCATTATTTAAAAATACTCGTACATATGCAAACTCATACATGTGTGTTGCTATGGATCTGTTTGTATCTGTATTTCTGTAAGGTATTTTACCATTGATAAACTATTTAGGTTATTGACTAACTTTTTGGTAAAAGAACCAGAGTCCAGAATTTCATTTGTACAATTCAATTTTGTTAGTGTGCTGGTTGGCTTTAAAATATTTCGTTTTTCGTGTACATTTTTGTTATTTCTTCTTCGTTCTAAAGTTGGTTTTTAACCTCAAAACAAATTGCATGTTTAATCACTTGATTCTTAAAGTTACAGTGGTTCTTCGTTTGTAAGTTTATAAAAACTTTAGAGGCATTTTGTACATAAAAAAACCAAAATCTGATTTAAGATGCCTTGTATTTCAATGTTTTATAAATGTATGTATGAACCCGATTTTCGTATTATCATAACTGCTTTATTATTATTTGGTTATTAAAACCTTTTATATTTTGTGCTACCACTGTGTCAATCTATGCAAAATTCTAAAGCCTACATTACATGCTTTTAAACTTATTAACTAAATGGTGTTTTTTTAGACGTATAGAACTTCCGATAGGGATAACCGTAAAACTAGCTGTCACGATAATGCAGTGTGTTTTACTTTTTTTCAATATACTTTGGCAAATCACAATGCAAAAAATCGTAGGATTTTATTTTGAAAATTTGCACTCTGCCCGCCAAACTTTTGCATATAATCGGGTGGTGCGCAATATGACCCCAGGAAATAAGAAAATTAAGAATGGCCCCAAAATGTCACATAAGAAACAGAAGCATGCAATTTTGGGAAATTTGTTGGGGTTCTTTTTAATATTTTCTTTAGGGTGTTTTTGCATTTTAAAATGACTCCAATATCAAGAAATGAAAAATGGTTCCAAATAACATAACAATTTTTACTTTGGGGCTATTTAAAATTTTTAATACAAAATGCTAATTTTAAGACATGAAAAATTACCCCAAAAAATTGTATATGTATATATTTTAAAAAATTTTATATAAAAATTTGTAGGGATAGTATCAAAAACCCGAATTCATATACCAAAGTGGAGAAAATCCTTGCCAGCTATGCAGAGATGCTTTAGTTAGCGAAACCGGTGTTTGTTATACCATAGAGGAAATTCCTTGTCCCTAGCGAAAGGCCCAACGATGCTATCTATCTTGCGATTTTTAAAATTAAAACTGCATAACACTAGCCAACAAGGTTTTTGACTGGATCAACCAAATATATCTCCTAGGGTAATATGGAGGGCTGAATTCGAATCTGTAATTGGTTTTTCTCTATCACGTCAGGTTTTCGAGACACCAAAAAATGTTTTTATTCGTTTCTCACATAAAAAATCACTAGTTTAATTAAAAATCAATGAAATTTCAAAAGTAAATGGCGTTATTTGAACGTCGTTAGTATTTTCTTGATTCGGTTTTACGTATTAGAGTCCAGCAATTGCCTCCCAGCATGCTTTTGTCCCAAAATTCTTGATAATTTCTTTTCCAAAATCCTTTCTTGTCCCAAAATCCTTGATAATTTCTTTCAATGTTCATTAAATCTTGGTGAGTACGCTCCCCTTGTTCACGCTCACTGCCCCTAGAGTGTGTGGAAAAAAATCTAAATGCGAATGAAGAAAATGCAAAACATCTTCGGTGACCACATATTGTCCAAGTTTCTGACTGCAAAACCATAATAATTTTTTAATTTAATTTTCATTGTTTTTTTTTTTAATATAACTTTTTTTGGATTTAAATTCATTAAAAATTTTGAGGTGATTTTTCATAATAATTAATAACCCAAAATTAAGGGTAATATTTCATTTTATTTTTAGGTCTTTCTACGGATACACATTCACTATTTTTAATAAAATTCATCCAAATTGAGCCTGTACGCTTGAGTGTGCAGGACTCGAATTTGCCCGTTTACTACTTCGAAAATGTTGAGGTAAGATCTAACTGGTGCAAGCATTAAAGCTAGCGGGCCATCAATTGGGTCGCTTGTTCGTTGAAAGGGCTGAGAATCAGCTGGAAGTTGAACCAGGTCTGCATCGTCAAATAATGTTTAGCGAAAGGGTTCATTTCTGACTTTACATTCTGACTTTTGACGAGAGCACAATCCTCATGACATCCCGAAAAAAATCACTATTTGGTGCGGCTTACATGCCAAATCTGACATAGATGCCAAAATTACCGTGAACGGCGAGTGCTACAGGAAAATTATTCGCGATATTTGCATTTCTCCGGCCTTCACTTTGTTGTGTCAAACGTTCGGTGACCGAATTATCTCCAAAAATAGACCTGTGATTTGCCCACCTAGTTTGTGTGGTTTGACATCTTTGAACTTCATTTGGTGGGGGTAACTCAAATCTGGCCTATGCTGATAATCCAGCAACGATTGATCATTTCGAAGCCAACATTCGATTTTTTATTGACGAAATAAGACCAGGAATGCTTGCAAAATTGGACCGACAGGA
The DNA here is from genome assembly GCA_963931875.1 of Pollenia griseotomentosa. Lineage (NCBI taxonomy): Eukaryota > Metazoa > Arthropoda > Insecta > Diptera > Polleniidae > Pollenia > Pollenia griseotomentosa. The sequence continues at coordinate 49,664,424 of OZ007560.1, read as the reverse complement.
TGGCGTTTATAAGGCGCAGTCGCGCAGGCCATATGCAAGAAATTGTTTTAAAAAATTAAATGCCAGCAAATTTGTGAGCTAGTAAAGCGAACATTTTAGTCATTCAATTGAATTTATTTTGTTTTATTATTAAAAAATTATATGCCTAAAAAATCACCCATTATATATGACAATAACCAAGTGTGTTTAAAAAATATACAAGTTTGTAAAACCTTTGGAATAGTAACATTTTATATCATCCTCTTAAAAGAAATACCAAGGAGCAAACAAATGCAAGTGAGAACTATTTATTCGGCCGTGCCGAATCCTTGATACCCAACAGTATTAGTTAAAAAAACGTGAAAACTCTTAAATATTGAAAATTGTATTTTATTTAAATAAGTATTGTTATTTGTTATTTGCAATTTAATGTTTTTGTGTTTTTTCTTTACAATAAAATTTGTTATATGTATATATTTTTGATAAGATCCCCTGAAGATGAGCAGCGGAGTTGCCTCGAAATATTGGGTACAAAAATAAAAGTATTGAAATTTGAAATTGAAATAGTTTTTAATTTATAATTAATGACCTCAAGTCAAACCAAATATAAGCCACAACAACAAACAAGGTCAACAATACATGCTGTTTACCATTTAAAATTTATGTTAATAAACAGGCGCTTGCTTACTCATTTTATCTAATATTTGCAAATTGCATTAAAGGTGATATGTGCAATAATACATAAATCGATTGGTATATATATAGAGAAATATTTGCACCAAATATCGTTGCACTTTCTTGATCTTTATACCGGCGACTATGGCCAAATTCCTTATCACGGGCAATAATTTGAAAAGGAGCATAACGAGTAAGTATGTATATCGATTTCACTCCTTTTCAATAAAAATCACTATTTATTTGTCTATGGAAGATAATCCTTACTGACATTTGAAATTTAATATTATTAATTTATGGTGTTTTCTTTTCTACAAAAAAAATAACACATTTTAAAAGGTGCATTTATAAAATGTCTTGCCTTACATGTAATAATGCAATTTTTTATTTGACGAGAACAAAACACAAAATTGGATCGCCCTGTTTTTAACAGCTGACAAAAAGTTTGTTCTTCAATATATAAAAAAATATGTACATAAATCAAAAAGGATGTTCTTCAAAATATAAAAAAAATACACATAAACCCAAATTTGTTAATATATTAATATTAAATAAATAAATAAATGAACAAAATGAATGACCAAATTTCAACTTCTTTAGTTTGTTTTTCATAAAATATGTAAACAAGAAAATACCTTTGCCAGATTGCGAATTAATTAACACCAAGTTTTTACGATTTCTTGATTTGACGTTTTTTTTTCAAAAACAATTTTTTAACACCGAATCCATTTAAATTTTATGTCATTGACAACCTACCATTAATAATGTAATGCTTTCTTTTGTTTTTACTATAAAAAAAATAGACAAAATTACTATTAAAACTTAAACATTTTACTGTCCTGATTAGAGGCGATTTTTTCCCAACTTCGTCTGGTAACACTATATATAAACAGAAGCCATCTTTTTACAAGGCATTATCAACACTCTCGATTTATACGGGGCGTAAAGTGCAATGCCTTATGCCATTTAAGGGTGAATTTTTTTAGAATAAAACACGCTGCCCTCTTAGAGAGCAAAGCATTTTTAAGAAACGAACACCAAATTGCATTTTTTTTAAATAAAATGTGACATTTTTTGTAGAAAAGAAAACACCATTAGTGTGCATTAAACATAAAATACAATACAAAAATATATAAATTGACTCTTATTCGACCTTTACAAAATTTGATTAGTATTATTATTTAATTAAGCTTTATTGGATTAAATAAAATTAATATTTTTTATAAAAAAAAGAGACCTAAAGCTTAATTAAATAATAATACTAATACAATACAAAATGTATTAAATGTTTATTTAAAAAAATTATGAAATTAATGAAATAATTATTTTGTTCTTAATTACATTAGGACTTGAAGAAAATCAATACAATTATAGAATTTGTTAAATTCATGGCACATTCTAGTAAGAGGAGTCGCATTAGCATAATTAGCTCGAAAACATCGAAATGATAATTTAATAAAATGACGTGATGGGTGTTGAGGAACATTAAACGAAATATTGTTGATTAAACAATTTTTGACATAAGGATCATTAAACTCTTTAGCCCAACGCTTGACAAAACCAAGTACACTCCAAGCTTTATTTACTATCATAGTGATGTGCGAAATAAAATTAAGTTTCGAATCAAGCAGAATTCCAAGGTCTAAGAAATTGACGGACATTTCCAAGTGACTACACCAAGATGATATTGTGCAGGTATCGGATTCTCTCTGACAAATCGCACATATTTACATTTATTTAGATTTAACTGCATAAGATTTGTTAGGCACCATGAATAAAACGAGTTTAAGTCATTTTAAAGACTTTGTTAGTCAGATATTTGAAAATAACTGAGAAAAACTTTTACATCATTAAAATATTTGAAGGTTGAATCGCTTTATGCAAGTCGTTATTGAATAGTGAAAAAAGAAGCGGTCCAAGGCGGCTTGCCTGTGGAACTTCAGAAAGAAGATCAATTGAGGAGGTCCATAACAAAACACAATAATTACATTTTTCAAGTTTTTTGACTTTTTGATTGAATCCTATTCTACTCATTGAAATCTTTAGTACCTTTAATTTAAATCATTCCAAAACTCAATAACTACACTGCAATACAGTATCAAATATAATGGTGCAGAGCAAAATGTAGTAATTACACATAAAAAGTGTTTTCAGTATCAAATATAATGGATCAGAGCAAAATGCAATAATTTCACAAAAAAAATGTGTTTTCATTTTTCTACAAGTGGCTGCAATTTAGATCAAAATGATATAATACAAATCTTTTCAAAGCAAAACGCAGAAATTCCAGCCCCATTTAAGATCAAAATGCAATATTTTCATACAGTTCAAAGCAAAATGAAATAAATACTATGATTCGGACCAAAACGCAATAATTCCAAATTTGTTATCTAAATAACTTTAAAACAAACTGTCAGATAAAAAAATTAATTTGTGATTAATATTATTTTTTGTAGACAATAATACCACAATAACTGTTTTTTAAAAAAACTTTGTGCTACATACTTAAATTACATTGTGTCGTTTATCCAAAAAAATCTTATGGTGTGATTATTGCGTTTTGTTATGGACCTCCTCAATTCGTCTGGAACAGGTGTTTTTAAAAAGAACGGTTGGTTTTCTACACGCAGAGAAAAAACATGTTTAAATATGGCCACCTCCAACAATACTATGTTTAAAGAAAATTTTAACCATGCTATGTTTAATTTAACCATACTTTTGTCACCGACAACCATATAATGGTTAAATTAGTCCCACATCAAGAAGCCACAACCATTTTATGGTTGCCTCTAAGCATTTTATGGTTGAATATGACAATAATTTGTTTTTAAATTAACAATAGAATTTTCCTCTTTTTCAAGAGCAACATGCTATGGTTGAAAACTAACCATGTTATTATAAGTATTTAACATATTTTAGTTATTATTAGCCATAATATGTTTGGAGGCAACCATAATATGGTTGTGGCTTCTTGATGTGGGACTATTTTTACCATAATATGGCTGTCGTTGACAATAATATGGTTAAATTAAAAATTAATATTTTAATATGGTAAACATTTTCTTTAAACATAGTATCGTTGGAGGTAACCATATTTAAACATGTTTTTTCTCTGGGTTTATTAGCTAAATATGAATTAATACATTCAATACTGAGGTCTGTGAACCCCAAAAAATATAATTTATTTTTAATAAGCAAATGGTTAACTTTATCGAAAGCTTTACTGAAGTCAGTGTATATAACATCAGTTGGTTCTTGTTCCAGAAATCCACGATTCATAACGGTTGTGAGTTAATAAAGGTTTGACGTAGTAGAGCACCGGTTTTGAAATCCATGCTGATAAGGTGACATTAAATTGTACACTTGATAGGATAAATATTCCGTGATGATTTTTTCAAATAAATTAGGTATAATACTAAGTTTGGCGATTACGCGGTAGTTTTCCACTTCAGACTTTTTTTTTCCTGATTTATACAAAGGAACTATGAAAGAATTTTTCCAAACGTCAGGAATATAACCACATTTTATTGATGCATTGAATATAATTTCTAGAAGGGATGGCAATAGCGTCGGCACATTTAATTAAAATATTGCTTGGAATTTTATCCGGTCCATAGATGTACAAAAATTCAAGGTTTCTTAATTCCACAGATATTGTGAATTACAAATATCAAGAGAAGTTATATTTATTGTTTGCTTTGCAGTTATTTCGAATGGGTAATTAACAGAATCATCATAAGTAGAATCTAAATATGTTGTTGAGAAAAAAAATCCGCAAATAAATTGCCTATAGTTGCATAATACCTGGATTCATTCTGTCTTAACTTCATAGAAGAAGGGCTTTTGGATTACGTTATATTATATTTCATTGTGTTAATATAGTTTTCATAACATGATTTATTTAGTGATGTGTATTCAGCACAGCTAACAGAATACCTCCGATAGTCAACAGCAGATCCAGACTGTTTAAATTTTTTATAACATTTATTTTTTTATTCTTGGCGTGAGTTAACTGAGTTAACTCCATTGTGGACCAGATAATGGTTTAGATATTTTTTTTGGAATACTTAAATTCATAAAAGAATAAACTTTATCGTAAAATACTTTAAACATTTGATTTACGTCAGCATAGCACGATAATAAAGCGTACCAATTCGTGTCCGTGAAAAGTTTATTTAACGTGTTTTAGTCAGTACGTTCAAAAGAAAAAACTTTCTCATGATTAATCGGCGATTTACATGCAGTTTTACACTGAAAGAAAAATGCTTCATATATTTAATGAATCATTTTCATAAAAAAATTTCACTGGTTAAATGAAAATTTTCATTGTCCAAATGGCATTTCGTAGTTATAATGAAGTATTTTCGTTAAAATCAATTCATTGGATTTCGTAATTACGTTAACAATTTTCATTGGATATATGAAAACTTAGGTTTGACCAAGTTAAACAAAAAATTTTAATTGGGAACATAAAAAACAATATACAAACATAACTATATTCATAAATTAATACAAAATTATAGTTTCCTTAAAAATATGTTTAATTGTTAATTAAAAAATGTAAGATTAAATTATTTCATACATCTAATGTAATATGCAATTAAATTTATGAAATCAAAAATGTTTTTAAAAAATTTTGTTCTCTCTTTATGTGGTCTTTTTTTATTATGCGTTAGCAAAAAAATCAACGTTGTTATTGTTGTTATGTTATGACAATTTAATCTCATATTTACGCTCTTAATTGAGTAATGGCAAAAAACATAGTTTTTTTTATTGAAAAACTGCAATGCTCCAGTAGGCTAGCTGGTAGTGAGCTAGTCTATCAGCGCCGAGGTTGCGGGATCGATTCCCGCCAGCGACTCTGGTTAAAAAAAAAGTTGAATAAGAACAACTTTGATTAAAAAAAAATTAAAAAAAAATAAAATAAAAAAAGTCTATCAGCGCCGAGGTTTGCGGAATCGATTCCTGCCAGCGACTCTGGTTAAAAAAAAAAGTTAAATAAGAACAACTTTGATTTAAAAAAAAATAAAATTCAAAAAAATTAAAAAAAAAATAAAAAAATTTATTTTTAACTTTTTAGAAAGTATTCATCCACTGAATAACGTTCATATATCTAATGTAGTGTTTCATTAAATACATTTTAATGAAACAGGTTTCATTGATCATGGGATTAATGTCAAAATTCATTGTTATTCTGAAAAAAATTCTATCAGTGTAGATGGAATTGAAGAAACTAATTAAATTGTAGGATGATAGCAGTCTTCGGGCAATGTAATCGGGGATGAGCGCTTAATAAAACTATCGGCCACATTATTGACAAATATTAAGTCTAATATGGTATTCTCGATTTTTAATAGCTTTCGAGTCTCCGACGAGTATTTCAATTATGTTGTGTTACAAACGGAATCTTAAAATTAATCTGCGGCGTATCTTTTTGGTAGTGGGTATTAAAAGAGATAAACAAGTGCGTCTTTATGGTAAATTGGAAAATCAGTGCGGTTTTTTAGTATTCATTGTAATCGTACAATAGAATAGAAAAGTTAGACCACTAAGGTAAACTTAACATTTGTGGTAACATGTCAGTGATAAATTTCACCTGCCAAACGAATGTTACTCCGCAAATTTATAAATAAACTAAACCAAAATGAATGTATTACGATTCAGTATATTCTTCTCCTACACATACTATTATAAGCGTAAAGGTATTGTGTAAATATGCATAGATAGCGTCGTTGCCCTAGAAAATGGCTAATGTGGTTTTGACATAATTATAACATTTATTTCTTATTTAACTTTCAAACATAAACACAACTTTATTGTCCATAGAAGTTTAGGGTTCATCGAAAGAATGTCTGTATAGCAATAAAAACTTGTTTCAGTGTTTGTTATACTTGGAAATATTGGTTTTAGACCTCCTTTCCCCACCCTACCATTTAACACCACCATACAACGTTTGCTTGGATAAAATGATGATTATTTGTTTGTAGAGTTGTAGAGAGAATTTGATTAGATTTTAACCATAAGCATTTCAGGACGTGGAACTTTTAACAAAATTAAAATTGATGAAAAATCGCGAAATTTTTATTATTATTAAGTTACCGAAGTTCTCAGGTAGAACACAGGTTCTTACCAAGCAAGTTAGAATTTGTTTTCCCTTATGCTTTAATTTCATGCCGTGTACGCCCTGCTCTTAGTCCCTCAGAATCAACCAGTCTCCTTTATATATTAGAAGGTCTTCCTTTTCTTTAGCTGGGATGTGATGATCGAGTGATGTTGTCTCGGGGCCTCACCAACGTATGTTCAATTCAATTTCAATTCTATTTACAGTAAGTTTTTCCGAATACACCGGCTTATAAATACTTGGAGTGTATTTATTTCTGTAGTGGCAGCGTATCATAATTCGCACCCGTACAAAACAATGGATTTTACACTTGTGTCAAAGATTTTGAGTTTGGTTCGCTAAGAGATGAATGTGATCGTCAGACTTTATTCAGCACTCCAAACGATGTTCTACCCTTTGCAGAATCTTTTATCATTACTTGCTCTATCATTACTGGAAATGATACTTTCAGGTAGCAGAAACAGTCGACAACTTCGATCGGCTGCCCGCCTTAAGATACAGCTTGAGTATTCTCGGTATTAATGCCATAAGCTTAATTGATGCAATATTAACCCTTATGTCTGATCAAGCTGCATACTCGATCATCACGGAATAAATGTATATATATAATTAACTTATGCAAACAAGTTTTTTAGGATCGTCCTCTAATTTTTTTTTAATTAAAGTTAAAATCTGCATATGGCAAAATCGGTGGAGATAGATCCAATATCCCATATAATTTTTTTTTTAAATAACTTTAGCTGCTTAATTTGATATTGAAAGAAAATATTATAGTGTAAAGCGATGTAATATTTTGTTTGTAAGCCCAAAATTTATTTATGTTTTTAAAAAATTTTTCATACGGCTTATTTTAGTCTCAACGACGATACGCATATAAAAATGTTTGCCGGACTCAGATATGTACATACAAATGTACCTATAATCCCTGAAAGATAAGACCAATCTTAAACACAAAGAATACCTTTGGTAAGGATACAAAGGGTTAAGTTCAATGTTGTTAGTATTCGAATGAACAAAGAAATTGAATCTTTCCACAGAATTTAATTATAAATAAATTGCAACGCCGTAAACTAATTAAGCTGACTTTGAAGTGGATTACTGGGAAAAAAAAGGATCTATGAGTCGCATATAACAAAATTACATTCGTTTAATTAAACACAAATAAATTTTTAAATGAAATTTTAGCATTTTCTTCACTTAACAAAAGTTGTATAGAAATAGGCGTTATATTAAATTTATATATATTAGTTATTATTTATGAAATCACACTCGCCTCTATTGTGGATTTCACTACAACCCCAGACGGTGTGCCTGGCGTTGTTATCACAGCCTAGGATGATGTCCTCTGTTGAGTCTGACGAGGATAGTGGCGCCCGTGCTTAGTCTGGAGGGGCATCTCTGTCATGTGCCATATAGCATGAGGCATTAAAAAAGCTTCTCTTATCCGCTATATCGACCCTTGCGCCTGAATGGTCTGCTGAGCTAAGCTGTGTACAAAAAAAGGTGTTAATGAGTTTTTTCGCAAGAAGAAATGCTCTTGGCCTACCTTTGTCTTTCGCTAAAAGTATATTATTGGTTCCTGAACCAGCGCTAAGTCCTTTGCAGCTAAAAGGACCCCGAGATTGTCGGAAGCACAACTGGAGTGCTGCTGATTAATCTGCACTACTCTCACTTCCATCAGGTGCCTTCTTCTCCGATTTGGAGAGCTGCGTTCCGGTGAGCAGGTTTGGGCGACCTCGACATCATCCGCTTCACCACTCGCCGAGCTTGTAGGGCGGAACACTTTTACCTTTGCGTCCCAAGCTTCAGGCCTACCTTCTCAAGCTTTATTGAGCCCACCTCCGTGATGGCAAACGTAAGGCAAGCACTGCTATCCCCGTGATCTTCGGCCCGGATAACATTCCACTCATCCATCGGGATACTGCGGTTCTATCTCTTCAGACATCCCAGTATTTTCTGACCGTCAGAACTAACTAACATCGGTAACCAAATTTTGGCCCGTGGTCTCATTGGAATTTCTTTGGTGGGGATTATCTTAAGACTTAAACCATCCCATGCATCGCTTATCTCAGCAATACACTTGCCTTAAAATTCCATAAAGGCGCCCAAATATTTGATTACCCCGTAGCCCCGGTGAATCTCACCGGAGTCAAAACGAGGTGTAGGATTATCCAAAGATGACTGCTCGTGTCGTTTGCTAAGGCCACTAATAGGTGATTCTTTACAACTTCATTAATGGGTGTACATGTGGTTGTAGCCCGCTACGGCCAGAAAGTGTGAGCATAGAATTACCTGATACTTAAATTATAATGTAGTGTTGTATTGACACATTTATCGTTACAACTACATGTTATATTAATTAAAGATTAAATCCAATCGTTATTAAGTGCCTTAATTACAAGTAATTGTAATCAAAAACGATCAGTTATAAACAATTAAAATTAAGAGTATTCACAATTTTAACTGAAGATGTTTAAGATTTGTAACTAAAATCAACAAAAAGTAGCGGTAATTAAGGATTTTCAAATGAATTGAAAATGTTAAAGTGAAGGCATTTAAAACTGAAAACATATAAATTAATTATTTATTATTCAGTCAAAAAAATAAATAAATAAATATTATTTTATACATTTATATAAATATTAAGGTTGGTTAATTATAGTTACATATAACATGTGTTCGAAAATGTAATTTAGTAACAAATAATAACTTTTTAAACTAAGTGTTATGATTAACTTTTAACTGTTGAGGTGAAGTTTTGGGACATACTTAATGACGTGGTAGTAAATTTTACTCCTCTAAATTTTACTAAAAACAATTTAGTAAAAAATATTTTTTTATAATTATTTGTTTTTGAAAAATAAGGTATCACGTTTTAATCACAAAAAATAAAGAAACAAAAAATTATTTTTATTTGTTTTAACAAAACAGGTACTTTACTTCACATCCTTTTTTTAATATAAAAAACAATATATCAAAAACTTATCAGGAAAAAATATGAATTTAAAAAAAACAAAAACTTAAATGGCATTTTTTCACAGCCAAATGTATACACTTAAAGATATAAAAGAGATCATGAAAAAAATAATAAGGTGTAGAAACTACAGGTCAATCTTTTGGAGGTTTTTTACTTATTAAAATCTGCATCCCATACCATTGGCTTATTACATTTCAGACAAATCGGCGAGAGCTAAAGCTTTCAACTTTGGTCATAATATCTTGGTTATAAATACACAATATCTGATAAAATCTGGGCGGGAGAAGTGGGCGTGGCACCTCTCATACAAATACCTTATAGATTTCTATATATCTGAAGAAGAGTCAAAGTTTTTAGGTACAAGCAACTTGGTAAGCAATACACAGCATTCGACAAAATGTGAGTGGGATTAGAGAATTGGGCGTGGCACAAAATAAACTTTTTTGTATCTAATGAACTGCAAGAGAAAAATTGTCCATATTTGGTACACACAGCTGGGTTATCAATAGACAATGCTTCTACAAAAATTGGAGGGATTGGAGAAGATTGTGTGTATAGTATTCAATCTTGGTACAAACTGTTCTTTATAAAGAGTACTTATACATATTATATTAATAAGGGTAACAAAGCGCACTGAGTTAATCTTGTATCATATAACACAGTTTTTACTTAGAAGAAAACAGACGAGTGGTAGAAATAATTCCATGAAAATATTACGTTAATTTTGATGTGGGGTAAATTTATTTCTACTAAGAATTACGCTAACGCAGACGTTGTGGTGAAATATTTTAAAAAAAAAATTACGTAAATGATGACGAGTGGTAATTTTTACACCAGCATGTCAAGTTCAGCCAAAATACAAGTGAAAAACAACGATCACGATATGAGAAGACACTTATGGCCATTTTCTCAATGTACCGACAAACTGTCCGTTACTTAATGTCAACATAAATTTATTAGACAGATAAACTGTCTGTTAACAATTTTGGGTTTCTCAATATACCGCCAAAAAAACACCTCTAAAAATACATGTAAAAGTTGGGAGTCAGCTGATTGAATTTATCTGTACGGCAAATAAAAGGAAAATAAATAATTGGCAGATGAGTGCCGGTTAGTTTTGCGACAGGATGAGACATTGAGAAAACCGAATTTGTTTAATGTGCAGTTTTTCGTTGGGAAAAAAGAAATTCATGTAATGAGAAAACGGCCATTAGAGAATTAAATTTATAGAGCGCAATGGAAGAGGGTATTTTATAAAAATATAAGGAGAGGGTCAAACTTACCACCACCTCAACAGTTAAAGGTTAAGTTAAGTTTTGAATTTTACACTTACTATTAAATGAAATTCTTGCGACAGTTTCATGTGATAATACTGCTGTGCTTAGGAAAAAGACAGTAAAATGTAAAAATGAATATCAGAGAAAACTGAAATTTAAATTTTGTATTTTTGCATTTTGTTATACTTCGAAATAATATTTTTAATGATTAATTTTTTATAATTAAAATATTATTTATGGAATGTACTGCCATCTTTTACTGTCTGTTCCTAAGCACGGCAGTATATAGTAATACGTGCAAAAGTATTCTACAATAACGTTCTAAAAACAAAACAATAGTTAAATTAATTTTAATTTTTATACAATTAGTATACCAAATATTTGATTTTAATTGTTTAAAATTAAATAGCAATTAATTAAATCCGCAAGCATATACAATAGATAAAAGGTCATCGCTTATTATTAAGTCTGCATAAAATGAATTTTCATAAATTCATTTTATAAAAATAATAAAAAAAACGAATCATTAATTTCATTTAATGAATTTCTATGCCATTGGATTCAATTATTCAGAAAAAATTCTTTAGTCATGCACAAATAAATCTGTGGCAAAAAGGTAAAAGTGCTTAAGTCGGTTAAAGCAAAATTTGATAATATAATTTTGTACGATTTTTAAGGAACCTATAGTAAAATTACTTTTTGCCTTTTTTCCAATTTGCAATAACATTTGGAATAAAATCTAAAGTTAGGGCATGTTCGTTAAAGCAACACTGCGCTGCATCCGTGATTTAAAATGTTTATGACTGATATTTATATATCAGTGAAGTAGATGTAACCAAAAAATTGTCAAATACTCCACAAAAATAATGGCCACACAATAAAAGAAATATTATTATTTTTTTATTGGCATTAAAAAAAGTTTGCTTTTCTGATAAAGCGCAGTGATGCATTTACGAACATGCCCTGATGATTTTATTAGAATAAAAATATATTTTTAAAAATAACCTTTCAGCTTCGTTCACAATGGTAGCAACATTTTCACTGGTATTCACTATAGAGCAAGAATACTTTTCATAAACACACACATTTTTTACAATTTTATACAAATTGTTGCTGAAGTAGAAGTTGGCTGACTTAACTTTAAAAAAAAAAATTAGTTAAATTTTTGTTCAAAAAATGAAATGAAAGTATATGAAATACTTTGGGAAGAAATAAGATCGAAGAAAAAACGAAATTGTTGCTCCCATTTTGAACAAAGCTTTACATTTTAAAATTTATTTCCTAAAAACTATAAAAATAGACTTAAGCACTTTTTCCGTTTTGCCACAGAAATAAAACATTGATTCCATATTACAATAAATTCAACATCATCATCAACAACAATAATGTAATTGTCATCATTATTTCTATTATTGTTTTTAATATTCATTAACATGATTAAGTTCACTCAATTCATTTTGTACAATCATCCAATACAGTAAAAAAAAAACAGACCCAAACAAACCATCAAACACAAAGCACTCGCACAAAAATTATTTAATCAATTGTTTGTGTTTGTTTTGGTTAATTTATTTAGTTTACCATACATCTTTTTGTTTTTCAGAGAGAAAAGGATCAAAATCTGGATAAATGGGTTTCAATGGTAATGTCAGAAACTGACAATTGAGTACATTCTTTAATATTGATGACCATTCAACACTTGTCAAAAACAAATGAAATTTCTAAAATACATTTTCTTTGGGAAGCTTAATTAATTTTCCAAAAAACAAAAAAAACTAAATTAAAGATAAAATTAATGAAATGTCCAAAAAACAATGAAAAGTCATCATCAAAACTTTACAGGAAATGAAAAATTAACATCTGGAGAAGAAAAATGTGTCTGTTGAATTGTTTCAAAGTATCTTCGATAATGGTATTGTGTTGTTGTTGATCATGATTTAACTGATTGTTGAAGGTCATTTGTCAGTCATTTCCTGGAAAATTTAAGAAAGTTGTATTTAATAGCGCAATATTCATCGTTGTTTTTCTGCATACACCACAAATTAATTAGATTCATATAAAAAGTATCTTATTAAAAAACTACAATATAACAAATATAGATACAAAATTTAAAACAAAAATTCTAGAAATGTTTAAGACTATATAGTAACACTGCAACATATAAAATGCAAAACTCTAAAAATATATAGTTAATAAAACTTGTTTGCTTTCTAAATTGAATTGCAATTGAGTAAAGCTATAGAAGAGTTAGAGTAGAGTTAGAGTAGAGTTAGAGTAGAGTTAGAGTAGAGTTAGAGTAGAGTTAGAGTAGAGTTAGAGTAGAGTTAGAGTAGAGTTAGAGTAGAGCTAGAGTAGAGTTAGAGTAGAGTTAGAGTAGAGTTAGAGTAGAGTTAGAGTAGAGTTAGAGTAGAGTTAGAGTAGAGTTAGAGTAGAGTTAGAGTAGAGTTAGAGTAGAGTTAGAGTAGAGTTAGAGTAGAGTTAGGGTAGAGTTAGAGTAGAGTTAGAGTAGAGTTAGAGTAGAGTTAGAGTAGAGTTAGAGAAGAGTTAGAGTAGAGTTAGAGTAGAGTTAGAGTAGAGTTAGAGTAGAGTTAGAGTAGAGTTAGAGTAGAGTTAGAGTAGAGTTAGAGTAGAGTTAGAGTAGAGTTGGACTAGAGTTAGAGTAGAGTTAGAGTAGAGTTAGAGTTAGAGTTAGAGTAGAGTTAGAGTAGAGTTAGAGTAGAGTTAGAGTAGAGTTAGAGTAGAATTAGAGTAAAGTTAGAGTAGAGTTAGAGTAGAGTTAGAGTAGAGTTAGAGTAGAGTTAGAGTAGAGTTAGAGTTAGAGTTAGAGTTAGAGTTAGAGCAGAGTTAGAGTTAGAGTTAGAGTAGAGTTAGAGTAGAGTTAGAGTTAGAGTTAGAGTTAGAGTTAGAGTTAGAGTAGAGTTAGAGTAGAGTTAGAGTAGAGCTAGAGTAGAGATTGAGTAGAGTTAGAGTTAGAGTAGAGTTAGAGTAGAGTTAGAGTAGAGTTAGAGTAGAGTTAGAGTAGAGTTAGAGTTAGAGTAGAGATTGAGTAGAGTTAGAGTAGAGTTAGAGTAGAGTTAGATTAGAGTTAGAGTAGAGTTAGAGTAGAGTTAGAGTAGAGTTGGAGTAGAGTTAGAGTAGAGTTAGATAAGAGTTAAAGTAGATTTAGAGTAGAGTTAGAGTAGAGTTAGAGTAGAGTTAGAGTAGAGTTAGAGTAGAGTTAGAGTAGAGTTAGAGTAGAGTTAGAGTAGAGTTAGAGTAGAGTTAGAGTAGAGTTAGAGTAGAGTTAGAGTAGAGTTAGAGTAGAGTTAGAGTAGAGTTAGAGTAGAGTTAGAGTAGAGTTAGAGTAGAGTTAGAGTTAGAGTTAGAGTAGAGTTAGAGTTAGAGTAGAGTTAGAGTAGAGTTAGAGTAGAGTTAGAGTAGAGTTAGGGTAGAGCTAGAGTTAGAGTTAGAGTTAGGGTAGAGTTAGAGTAGAGTTAGAGTTAGAGTTAGAGTTAGAGTAGAGTTAGAGTAGAGTTAGAGTAGAGCTAGAGTAGAGATTGAGTAGAGTTAGAGTTAGAGTAGAGTTAGAGTAGAGATTGAGTAGAGCTAGAGTAGAGTTAGAGTAGAGTTAGATTAGAGTTAGAGTAGAGTTAGAGTAGAGTTAGAGTAGAGTTGGAGTAGAGTTAGAGTAGAGTTAGAGTAGAGTTAGAGTAGAGTTAGAGTAGATTTAGAGTAGAGTTAGTGTAGATTTAGAGTAGAGTTAGAGTAGAGTTAGAGTAGAGTTTAGGTAGAGTTAGAGTTAGAGTAGAGTTAGAGTAGAGTTAGAGTAGAGTTAGAGTAGAGTTGGAGTAGAGTTAGAGTAGATTTATGTTAGAGTTAGAGCTGAAGTAGATTTATGTTAGAGTTAGAGCTGAAGTCAAGTTAGAGATAGGGTAGAGTTAAAATAGTTGTAATCATACATTTCATTATAATTTTATTAGACTTTGCAGTAGTTTTTATATTATTTTTTTATCAAACCGTTCAATTAACCACAAAGAAACTAATTATTTTTGATTTTATCTTAATCGGCATTCACAAAAGTATCATAATAATTCTAAACTATTTCATTTTCAACCAATTATTAATATTTTGTACATAATCAATATTTCTATAAAATATTTTGCTAAGAGTAAAAAATTAAATTTCCTCCTTTGCAAAGTACAAAGTATCAAAATAAGAAATAAATCAACAGGGGTTAGAAATAGAACGTTTCGTATAGCCGTTATACTATAGCGTAAATTTACCAACCAATCAAGTTTAGTTTTATAATTGAAGTTCTAATTTTGCGTGATATTTCGGGTTAATTAGTTTCATAAAAAATATTTCTAAAACATTTTATAAGCTTAAACGGTAAAAGTTCTATATACATTTAAGACAGTTAAAAGCAAAATATTCTAAATTGTTTTATTAAAATACTTACATACATACATATTTCAAAATTAAATGAATTTTCTAAATAATAGGTTGCTGTTGGAAACAAGGTTTGCTAAATAATTTAAATAAGTTTTCGTAAATAAAATGAAGGTTCAATGAATTTGTTTGTATTTAGTCAACATATCAATCAGTTAAAACTTTAATCAACATCTCACTACAATAACATCCGTTCTCTCGCTATTTTGTTAACTGCTTTAGTGGTGTTGTATCCTGTGACCATGGAGCAGCTGCTTCAAACAAGCAACAAATTAAGTAGTCAATGGTTTCAAGTTAATTTGAAAAACAATTAGATGGTAACAAAATTTGAAAAATATTTTACAAACATACATAAGTACATACATGTGTTCTTAGTTACTCAGAAGATTATATGAAAGGTCTTGTATAGCAAATATCCTTAACTAATGTTGAACCCACATCTGTAAATCGTGCTCCGCGCCAGGTTGTTGTAACAACTTTAATTTCATATTTTTTTTATTGCTATTGTGACCAGTGCTGCCACAACGAATACAATTTTTACAACCAACATTTTTAAAAAAGTTACCAAATGTAAAAAAATATAACCAAATTAAAAATGCTTTTTATTAATTGAGAAAATCATTAAAATCATTGTAATACATTGTAACACAAAGGTTATTTGCACTTTATAGTAAAACAATAATTATAAATCAAAAAAACAAAACAAGAAATGTAATTCTTTTACATATTAAAAAAATAACGTGAAACTTAATTAAAAGTTTTTATTTATTTGAGACTATTTTCGTAAAAAAAAATTTTTATTTTTTAGCGCCCTATGCTCCAGTGGGAGTAAGAGGAATATATAAAAAAAATAAATTGAATATTTTTTAATATGCTAGTTATAAATAACAAAAATGAATAATAGTTTTCCGCTTTTTAGCTGTTATTGGCATATGGCGATTATTTTGGCGAAATTTAAGACGATTGGCGATATGCGAAATGCATTTTATGTAAATATTTTCTAATTTACATATAACCAAAATATTATAAAAACTTTTTTTCTCTTGTGTGTAAATTTTATTTCAAATTTATAATTCTTATTATAAATAAATGTTTCAAAATTGTTCTAATATATCAAATATTTTGTGAATCATTGTAAAATATTACTGCCTTTCGCCTTTCGTAACGTACATACATTCAATGGAGAAAAGGTATATGACAGTCAAAAGTTTTTTTTTACCAATTAATTATCTTAAAAAACATTTAATAACAAAACATTAAAAAACATTAAATAACAAATTATGAACAGTAAAATTTCAAATTTCTTTAAACTTACAGCCATTTTTTAAAGAAAATTCCATACATTTTAAAATTATATTGATAAATCAATGTAATTTTAAAAAATCTTTAAAATTCCTACGTGTATTTTCAAATATGTATATAAATATACTTCTGGAAATAACCTAAATTTAGAACCTTAAACTTATTTTCAAGTATTTAAAACACTAAAACGACTTTTGTGTAATTTTTCAGTAATGTTCTGAAATCGATTCCGGATGATTTTATTCACTTCCTACTTTAAGTACTACTTATCTTTACTTCTCTTAAAATGAAGAAAAACTAAGCTCATTTAAAAAAAATAATTGAAAATCTCCATTGATAAAAACTTCATTTGTTTACGATTTCAGAACATGCCGTTTTTAATATAAAAATCACAAATGGCAATATTTTCTTAGCAAAAATCTTAAAAAAATTATTTAATTGCTAGTTGCTGTTTTGAAAGAGATCATAAAAAACTTTCGTTCATTGGTAACAAATAATGAAAAAATCGTAGTAGGTACACTGTACAAATTATTCGAGCTCGTAAATAATTGTACCAAGAAAAACATATTCATACGTATTATTATTTTAGGAAAAAGTAACCAAAATTAAAAAAATATTCACATCTCCACATTGAAAAAAAATATAACAAATTTTGGTTAGAAATAACCAAAAACGGCAGCTCTGATTGTGACTTTTCAACAGTTAATACATCACATCATCCGTATCGACTGTTTAAAGCGACAGTTCTCCGTTCTTAGGCATTTGATTTTTTTTTTTTAATTTTTAAATAAATTACTAAAAGAAAAAATTAATGACTATTTGTGTTTATAGAAGCAGTGATTAGAAAAGTTTGTTTCAATACAACAATAACCTGACAATCATACACCCTATAAATTCTTTTTTTTTATTAATGTAGCACAACAAACAAAATCTTATTAAGGAAAAAATAAGTTTTGCAGGAGAAGCTCCTAAAATTTACGGGTGATACAACATTCAGTTGTATCCTTAGTTAATTTCTTGTACATAGCTTTGCATTTTAGTTAAAAAATACTTAATTCAAAAACGTGCAAACTTTAAAAAAGCAAAGTCGACTTAGCATCTTTTGGAATTAAGCTGTCAATATATGGATCTACCCTAAATTTTTTTTTTTAAACATTCATGCTTTATTACGGAAACGGTTCTTAAATGATGTGCTTTTGCATGTTTTGAGTTAATTGCTAAGATTTGGGATTGAATTTTGAAGACATATTAGTGCCCAGTCTCTTTTATAGTACACGATTTGCATTCCATCATGAAGCTATGAAAACTTATGAATCTCTACGACTGATGCTTAGGTTTGCGAAAATGTTTCGAAGTGCAATTCAAGTCAACTAGATAACAACCTGTAAATCTTCAATATATTAAATCCCATGAATATTTGTTAAATTCTCTTTATTAATACTAGAAAAAAATCCTTGTAATAGAACAATTTTACTTTATAAAACTGTTACTGACTTTGATAGCATTTTTTTATATTCGTCCTTCACCGCATTTTTACGTAAAAGTTTTATTAAAAACTCATTTTAAATACCATATTTTGTTTTTGTTTTTTTAAGTACAGATGCCGCGGTTATCAATATGACAAATAGCTTTTAAACGTTTTCTTTGCCGCACAAAATGTGTTGCTTAAAAAAAAAAAAATAATAAGAAGAATAATCCTTTAAGAGTATGTGGTATTCTTAGAGAATATGAGTATTTCTTAATATTAAATTTTAAGAAACATCTGAAAAAAAAGTAAGTCATGAAAAGAGTAAACTGGGCTAGTTATAAAGACATTGAAAACTTATTTATATACCCTTAAAATTAATTAAATTTGCACTATAATTTTTTTTTTCTATAAATTTTTTTTTTTTTTTTTTGTTTAAAATGCTTTTTGTTACGTTTTGCCTAACATAGAAATGTAACCTTTTGTAGCTAATACTTTTATTTTATTTGTAAATATATATTTCTAAGTCTTTGTAAATTAATAAAATAAAAAAATCAAATTTACACTAGAAAGCAAATTAATGGTATCAATTAAATATTTTTTGATATTAACAACATATTCTAGGTTATATTGTTCATATAAGTATACGTTTAGTTCAATTCATTAAATTTTGAATAAAAACTGATTTAATTTTTGATAGATGGTTTAATTGAAAAAAATTGGCGAGAATTATTCCGTTAACAAAAGGGTATAAAAATAAGTGAAACATGTTTTACAGGGGTAAGTGTTTTGAATTATTCTTAAATAAATGCATATGTTGTCTCTGAAGCTTCTTCTGACTGTTATATAACACTCAAACCAATATGATTCTACATGAAATTCATTCAACGTGATTCGGATTGTTATTTCAATACACCAATACCCCGGTTTGCGTCGCTAATTGGTTTTTTTCAGTATCAACAGCCTTTTCCCATGATTTAGAACGCGTCACAATGAACAGTTTTTGTTGTAATCTTATTTGCTTTTTTTGATTCGTTGTTGCAAAATATTTAAATTTAACTTTACTTCAGCAAAAACATATATATTTGCATTAGACTAAAACGGGAAATCCCCTTTTGCTGTTTAAGCTTTGTACAAACATTTATATATTAACGACGCAAATCGAAGCACTAGTGACGCACTTTCGAAGTCATGCGACGCAAAGTGAAACAAGATCGACGCAACTTCGAAATCACAGAAATTTTAAAAAGACGCAACTTCGAAAACGATGCAAAACAAAGCGACGCAAACCGGGGTATTGCTGTATATGTAAATGAAATTTTGCTCTAACTTTATTGCAATGTTAAAGTAACATGAATTATAGTTATTTCAAAAAAAAATGTTGTTCGTAAGTTATTGTAAAATCATGTTTAATTAACATGCAGTAATTATAAAGCAAAATCACCACCGAAAACGGTAAAATGAACCTTGTTTTCGACGATTTTACCTTGATTTTTTTCTGTGTGTACACGTATATGTAAGTATATACAATGTATATTATACATACATGCGGCATTCGACGCCAAATTGTTTTAGTATACTTCCTTTCTGGTGAGTTTTGACTTTTTTTTTGATTACTCTTCAAATTACTCTTTTCTAGTTTTTTGTTCGTCCCTTTTTCAATAATGATTCAAATATTATACCGATGTTTTTGAAAATGAGTGTATTCTTGTTTTTTTTTTTTTTTTTTTGAAAATATGCACTTTTAAACTACTATCAATCCAAAGCCTTGTCTTGTAATGGGCTTTCCATATTTACTTTTTTCTCGAACGAGTCTAACCCAGTTACATTTACTTTGTTGATCGATAAATACTGGGTGGGCCAAAAGTCACGCTTGCGTGTATAAACTGTTGCCCAAATTCGCCAATGATGGTAGTCAACTGGCAAAAGTTGTTGGGCCAATTGGACCTAGCATTAATGCATGTGTAAATGACGTGATCAAATGCGTCGAAGTGATGTTTTGTAGATGCCCAGTTGTTCAAAACGTCTTCGCGTTGAAGTTTCTGGATATTCTTCAACACTGTCCCGTATACAATCAATGTTCACTAGGTTCTGTACTATTCTCGGCAATTAACGATTAATTGCGGTTTGGCTAGGTGCATTTCTGGTGTTGAAATATTTCGATATGCTCGTTGCGTCAGCAAGATTTAATGCCCATTGGAAAAGTAAAATTCTACCACTTTGGTTCGTTGCTCGGTCGTTAAATTTCGCATGGTAGAGTAACACAGTTCGATGAAAAAATCTAAAATAATAATAAAAAAAACATGCAGGCGTGACTTTTGGCCCACCTTGTACTTTAAGCTGGGTTGTATTATAAATGAATTGTTATGGAAACCACCTGCCGTCGGGAGTGAAATTGGCAGTGCATGAAACGCTGTAATTTTTTAAATATTTGCTTTGAAATTGCGTAAGTGTTCAGATTAAGAAATTCTAGTCTTGCAACTTTTTTATGTTTATCTTGACTAATTTTGAACAACATACACCGAACAGTCGTGTCGCATCTGCATTTCGAGTCGGAAAAAACGCAACCAATTGTAGCAGGAAAATTAAGAAAAGATAAACTCACTGTTTATCGTTGGTGTTTTGTCTAAGCTTTATTATCGTTGCAAATATGACTGGAGTTTTTTTAATTCTCATTCGCTTTACAATTATATTTGTATAATATCTTTAGCTTTTCCAAAGTCTTTGTAAAAAGTTTTCTGATGATCTGGTTTAAGCAACCAATGAAATGCGCATAGGAACTAGCTTATTCCTCAACAATAAATTTAGTGCATTTTAAAGAATAAGAATTGGAATAATGTAACTTTTTTATTCACAGGCGGTAAGACAAACAAAAACGAATGAAATTTGTTTGTCAATCAGCCATTAAATAAAATATAAAAACTTTTTATCTTCATCAATTATTGTCGACAATACTTGAGTGTAGCCAAAAAACCCCGACCGCACGCACACAACTACAAATGTGATTGATGCTTTACTTGATAGTCTCCAGGGCGCTTAAAAAGTGGATTTTTATTTTTAAATGCCTAACGAAAATCAAAAGACTAATTTGCTCTGATTATTCCAAGAATTTATTGTTTGTGAATTGCCAACACTTGAATTTTTCATAGAAAACGATGGTTACCATAAAAAAAATGTTTTTGTAAATGCACAATTGAACAGTGCAAGTTTACGAGTAAAAATTGTGAGGCAAATCTACGAAGTTTGTGAAAATGAAGTCTTATACAATAAACGGTCAATCGTTTGCGGCGGAGTAAAAATACACAGTTTGCACAGATTACAAGACTTTATAGCCATAAATTAACATTTTTTTAAACAAAATATATACAGCTACTTGGATTTAATTAATTTTCTTGTTCTTCAACATCAATAATGCAAAAATCTAGTAAAAATGTTTAATAGTGTTGACTAGAATTATTAAAATGTACAAGTGAATCTCTGGGTCCAATGTCTCTATAAGGTCTCGCAAGAACTACTTAGTCTAAGGTCAGGAGTGGATTTTCAATGACAGGCCAGTAGTACTAGTGACAAAGTCATCAGTTAATCAGTACAGTTTCACTTTTGACATTTTCCACAGGATACATAGGGAAATGTGTCACTGGGACGACTTTTACAGTCTTACAGCCATCCAAGAGTGGGTGGTGTTTTCTGGCTGTCAAACATCCTTATGACCATACAGTGTATGGCATACACTCTATATTTTATATAACTTTAGTTTTCATTAGTATTTTTCGTTAAATAAAACAAAAAATTTACAATTTTTATCTTACCATTTAAACTTGTATCCTTAAAACAAATATCAGGAAAAAGATTTCTTTAAATTTTAGTAAAATCTACTCACAATCAACAATCCTACCTGCAGTAAAGTTTAAGCTCCTTTGGCTAAAATGCATACAAATGAAAAACAGACATTGAGGTTCAGCAAATTCGTATGCAAGCTAGCTTCCTTTTTCGTTTGGCTCTTTTACAGAGTCAGAATAAATATTTAAATTCAAAATACGAGAAACATGTGTTTTCTTGCAATTAATCAACTTGTGCGGTTATCAAAACTGAAGACAGTAGCAAATTGTTATGTACAATTTACACATGTTGTAAATGCACATTTAAGTTTAAATAAATTTAAATGAAAATTTAATTACAAATAACACGCGATTCACATTAAAACGCCAACTATAAAAAAAAATAATTTCTTTTTCTCTCAGAAAACCAGCAATACTAACCTATTAAAACATTCGACCAAGAGAAATACAACAGAGATGCTTTGTTTTATTACAGAACTTATCCAAGATATGAGTAAGTTTTATTGTTAGTTTTCCCAGCGGGAACAATTGAATGCACTTCCAATTTTTAGGCCTTTTTTAAGGTCTACAAACGCATTCTTAAAAAGATTTTACTCATTCCACGGTGGTTTCTTTGAAAAGGTCTTTTAGAATGTCTTTCATTAAAATATTCTAAAAATTCAAATTTACCTTCAAAGAGAAGGCTTTTCCAAATTGTCCTATTTGAAGTTTTTTTGGGAATGTGTAGGAAATACTTCTCAAATGTAGAAAAAAAATAGTCAACATTAACGGTTATTAATTTACCCACTTTACATTTTCAGCAACAACAATTATGTTTAGATAAAGCTTAAATCTGACTTATTTTTTAAGGGCGGCAATGACATGCTGTTGGCAACCATATCGCTCCTGTCATATCTCAAAAAATTTTAAATTTAAAGTTACTTAAGCAAACGTGTTTCTTAATACCTTCTTTATATGTAAAATAATAATAAGTATTAGATGTCAATTTTTAAATAAAGGTACATTTTGAAAACGATAATCGCATTTTGCTAAGTTTGATTTTTTTTTTTTTTGAGATATTACTATGTTGCAATAAAGGAGCGAAATGTCTGCAAAAAAGCCTTTCTGAAGGCCTTTTTACAACTTCTTGTTCCTGCTGGGCTTATAAAAGTTTTACAAAGTTCCTTAGTATATGTGTATTGTATGTGTATGTTTCTGAACGGTTATTTGTATTTTAAATGCGAGAAAATTACTTTAAGCATAGTAATTTTAATACACGAATACTTTAAATTATTTTACGGTGAAACAAAAAAAAAAAAAAAAAACCAAGAATTAGAGAAATAAAACGTATAAAAACGTTTGAATATTTAAAGGTATTTGTAAAATGAAAATTTACTACTTCGTATGCCGAGTTTAACATCACGATTACACTGTGGTTTTACAAATAAATTCCTAACAATGAACATTAATATTGCAAAACGTATAAACATTTTTAAAATAAATGATGCCAGATTTTTGAAAGTCACTCAAAGTTTGAAAACATTAAAAGATTTGCAAGAATTATTCTGAAATACTTTAAGTAAGTTTTAAATAAAAAAATTATATTTATTTTAAAAATTAAGAAAAAAAAACAAGATATTTTAAATCTAAATTTTATTTTTTAATAAAATTTCTACAAGAACCTTAAATCGTTGGTGTTCTTATTACCATAAAAATGTTTGTGCTTAAGTTTTTAACGTATAAGCCCGATTTTTTTGGTATATCTTTGGACTTAGAATCGCTTAATCTGCCCGCCCGTCCTACTGCAAAGAAAAAAAAAATTAAAATTTATTGGCTTAAAAAGTTTGTGATATTAGCCCTCTAAAGCTGGGATCACACGATTGCCGCAAATACGCCAATATGACACAATTTTTATTGTGCTTTATTGACGCACAATAATGACATTGGACCAATAAAATATTCTGAAATCACACGATTGCCCTGTTTTAAACAAATTTAATTGCCGCTAGTTGGTACAAAGCGAAATGGTTACAACAATTGCCGCAGCACAGTCACAAGATTGTTCTTAGTTGACAACTGCGAAAACAGCTGTTGTGGTAGCTTTTTTATTTGTTTGAAAGTTCTTGTTGGTTTGTTAATTAAATAAAATTAAATATGTATCATATATGTATGTACTTAAACAAATTTTTGTTGAATATTTTTATTTAAATTTTTTAAAAAATTCCAAATTTCGTATGTTAAGAAGGTTCGCTTAGAAACTTAAATAAAAATATTCGCACTGAACAGCTAAATATGCTTGTGAACATACATACATACATATTTTGGTAATAGCAATAATTAAAAAAAAAAAACTAAAATGCATAATAAATAAATAGATATTTATCTTCATTACCTACTAAAAGAAACACAAAAAAGTAAATTTATTAAAAAAAAGGCAAATATTGGTGCGTATTGTGTTGTTTGATTGCCGCACAAGAACACAATAAATATTGGTGCATTTTTGTTATTTTTATTGACGCGCGGTTGCATAGAAAACAGTCACACGATTGCCGCACCAGCGTTGCATTTGATTGGTAAAAGTAAGCACAATATTGTCCTTGATTGTTACATGAGCCAATTGGTTGTGCAGTCACACGATTGGGGTATTAAAAAGTATGAAAATTGGTGCATTGCGGCAATCGTGCGATCCCAGCTTAAGTTTCAGAAAAAATGGGAATATATTATGAAACTAATTTGTTTAGTTTATTTCCTGAGTTCAAAAAAAGATATTTTTAAGCCCGTACAATGAGGCGTTTACGTTCCAGGTGAGAAAACATCAAGGAGCACCTTGGGGCACCCTTGGACCTTGAAACAAATTAAAAATATTTAATTTTATTAATGATAATAAAAAAAAACAATGCAAATGTCTTCCTGGAATAGAGCATTTGGAAATCTTTTAACAAACTTATCAAATATTATGGTTATCGGTCTTTATTTGATCATATCTAGCTGCAATACAAGTTGTTGCAATTGCAAAAGCAGAGACTTATTGTAATTTATATTATTGTAATAATACCACATATTTACAATCAACAATATGTATATCACACCTCTCTAACTTTGAGTAATAAAGGGTGTTCCAACCATAATGCACGATGTTAATTGTGAGTCACACTTTAACGTCAAGTTGTTTGCCCAACTTAATTTGACAATTCTTTTTTTCAGTGTTTGACAAATTCAACCAAGGCGAGGTACGCAATTGAGCAGGGCGTTAAGATTGTTGAAACCTTTTACAGAAATTGGCGTTCAAATAAAAAAATGCATTTCGTGCACTTCGTAATAATCGACCAAATGTGTTCATAATCGGAAGAAATGTGAAAATCCTGTTTGATGCGGCTTAGAGCAGTTTGGAGGTCGGCCAAGCAGTTACCGTGAATGGTGTTCGCTATAGGGAGATTATAACGAACTTCTTGTGGTCAAAAATTGATGATATTGACCTCGTCTATATGTGGTTCCAACATGATAGTGCCCCTTGCTACAAGAACAATGGCTCTTTAGCGCGAGAAATTTAATTGGCCGCCACGATCATGTGAATTGGGAGAGCTGGGCTTCTTTCTTTGGGGATATTTAAAGCAAAATGTGTACGTCAATAAGCTAAGCTAAGAACAATTTAAGAGCAAAAGGATGAGATAATTCGGCACACTAACGATATTGAATCTCAATTTTGTCTCCAAGTCATTGAAAATATCAACCACCTAAGCCGTAGCAAGCATTTGGCTGATATTTTGTTGCAGACATAATTTTCATAGATCCTTCTATCATAATAAAAAATTAAAAGATAATTCCACAATAAAAAATGGAGCTTCAAACCAAGCTGGTTTGTAAGGGAGAAGTGTAAAAGTTTCGCTTACCATCTTGCATACGGAAGACATGAATTTTATATGGCGAGTTCCCACTTAAAAGCAATATATTTTTGACACAAAAAGCGCTCAATTCAACGCATATAAAAACTGGTAAACGTAGCGTTCAGCTTTACACACTGAATGTTTTTTACTGTAATCTTTAAGTACTATGCCTTAAAAACCTGCTTCGTAGTAATGGAATTCCGCAGTACTTGAAATGTTATTTTTTTTTATAAAACTTGTAAGGATTTCCTTCACTTACTTTACTTTAAATTTCACAATGATAAGCCTGTAATGAATGACATCAACAATTTCCTGAAATTACTCCGTCTAAAATCACATCCAATTCTGTGGTAGCAGGACCATGTTCATATAAGTCAACCTGGCCGAAAATTACCTACACTACTCAAAATTTTATAAAAATAAGGTATGTGTATAAATCACAAAAAAATACATCGAATCAAAATTTTATTAGTAAGCTTCAATATTTCTATAATGAATCATAGTTTGTCTATAAGGTTTACACTCTGAAATTACTCTTTTCGGCCCGATTTCACAACTTGCCTTTAGCTCAAGGTAGGATTTAGTCCTAAGTATAAAAAGTGTTTCACTATAACAACTTTGCTTTAAGCTAAAGTGAGCAATATGTTAAAGCCAAGGTTATTACCGAGTATGTTAAAGTAAAGTTGAAGTAATAAATACATTGTTATAATTGCGACAAAATCCTACCTTTAACTTACCGCAAGTTGAAATAATGGCCCTTATTCTGTTAGTACCGAGGTAATATTTAAGTGCCAGCTCTAAATACTCAATTCAGTTAAGTATTTTAATTTTTACCCCTCTAAATCATTATTAATATGAAGCAAAAATTTTTAATATGGCATCACTTTAAAATACCGTGAAAAATGTATATTGAAAATAAACATTTTTTTTGGCGGAAGAACGTTAAACACCCACAAATAACACTATAACGACCATACAGTAGTATGCAATTAATTTGTTCCATTTGATGGCGACTCTACAGAAAAAATATTTTTTTTAAGAACCAGGGCAGACCTGGTATGTGAGCCTAAACCTCTTTAGCTGTTGAAATTTTTGTAATGAGTAGGCTGGATGGCGCTTCAACAACTGTTGTTTAGCTTTTTTTTATCAAACATTCAACAAAAAATGTAAAAAAGTTACATAAATTAAAATATTTCACATTGTAGTTTTAAATAAAGAAATTCTTTACCTGTTAAAATAAATTTTTCATTTCAGTAATAAATATGTACAGAAATAGGAATAAATGAGGACTTCCATAACGAAACGATATAATTGCACATAACAAATTATTAGATAAATTATTAGATACATGTATTTAATATCGATAATTTAATGGAACATCGTCATAGCTTAAAAATATTACTTGTACATAAAATGACTCTACAAAAATGACTTTAAAATTTTAAATTTACACACAACATCATGGAAAAAGAAAATTTCATTAATCTCTCAAGAGTTGAGGAGTTAACAACATGTTCATGAGAAATATTTGCAATGTCTTAAGGCTTGGTTTTTGAGATCTCAGTTAAAGTAGGTTTAGTTAATCTGAAAACAGATTTGTGCCCTCATTACCATGTTTGTATACAAAGTTTTGACCGGACAACTTTGTTTTGTTTAAAATTGTTGTTCTTTAATGAAATATTAAAAAAAAATTCACATTTCGCCGTAAAAATCCGACGTTAAACTAAGTTTAAACTAAATCCCCATTTCAAAAACACGGCCTTCTTTATGCAGGGCTCGCTCGTCAACAAAATTAGTTAAAGTTGAAACTCTTTTTTTAGTTCAATCTTTTTGATTGAAAGATTAGGCTTCGGAGCCATATTGGAGTCATATTTGTTTAAAAACTTCATTATAAAATTACTGATAATTTTTTCTTAATCTATAAATTTCTTCCAGGTCTATTTTTAGATATAAAAGCAACATTTAAGCTAAAGCTCCTAGATAATTTTTTTCTACAGGTAAAAAGGAATTGAAATTGAAAGTTTAAAATTGCTTTCAAAGACGGGCCCATCTTATCTTTATTAATATATCAAGTACCTACCATGTACCAAAATTTATGAAAATTTAGCCAAATATAACAAAAAAATATACATGTTACTTCAGGCCCTCAAAAGTTACAAAAAATTTAACAAATCGTATACTGAATCCTATCTTCTTTGCTGATTTTTCAATATTTGTGAATAGTTCTACCACGTACCGCGTATTTCTCGCTACAATTGCGAACTACTTCGAATACTTCTCGGCCTTGCATGATCTTGCGATGTATATTGTAGAATTGGATTGAATATGACCCTACTATTAGTAGTGTTAGTTTTGGTTTCTCTTTGTTGGATTAAAACTTTGACAGTAGTATTCACTAAGGTAGCTCATGTGAGCCTGACTAGTGTTTCAAGTAAATCACATTAGTAAAACGATACATTTTAGCACAAATTTCTTAAAAGCTCAAATTCAAATCAAATTATCGTATTGTGTCCGAAGTTTCAAACTTAACTGAGGTCCTATCAAATACAACTATTAAATTTGATTGATTTTAAAAGTCTCTTTGTAATCTCAAGTAGTGTATCTTAATTTATTTGAATTTACTGTATTTTTACAACAAAGGATGCATTACATATTAGTATGTAAATTAAAATTAAATTGAAACAAAACAGAACGTAGAAATAAGACGTATGTTTTTCGTTTTGTTATGAAACTCCTCAAATAATATCAATAAAGCAAATATTTATATCTAAGATAAAAACCATTATTTTCGGCTAATGCATCTATAAATTAATGAATGGACAAATGTAGACATAAAGAATTAGCTGAAATTAAACAGGCAACAAATTATAATCGCTTAAGCCCGACTTCGACTAAAAAATAATGTGTTGAGTAATTGGAAAAAAGCAAAAAGACCACTAACAATTCTACTGAAATAACCAATAAATTTTACTAGGGAGGTCCCAAACTGAACGAAAAGTAAGTAGTTATTAAAAGTCCAAAAAATAAAAAATGTTGCAAACTTGTCAAAAATCAATTTTCATTAAAAAAATATCCTTTTTTTTGGAATCACTTTTGTAAATTATAACATGTAAGTAATACTTTCATTCATTATAATAATGAATTATACATATAATACGTTTTACGTAACGTAACGCAAATAGTATCGTAGATATCTACTAAATATTGAGTAATATAAGCTATTCATTTTGAAAAAGGAAGAGGATTTTTTACTGGGACTTAAAATAATAATAAAACTGCTATTTTTTGAAATTATCTTCGGAATTGCCTCCTGTACTTGGAAAAAAAGGTTTACATGGACACAGACATCAACAGACAGCTTAGAAAACTGCAGAACAAAAACTGGTGGCCACATACCTACGCTAAGTCATGCTAAGATACAAAGAAAACTTTTTTTTAACTTCCAAAAATCGATATTCGGCAATAGTCATTTTCACAGTTGAGCACGAAAATTGTTGAAAAAGTATGAAATAAAAATTTGTAAATCTCACTTTTTCAAAAAATTTCTTTTCACAAAAAAAAAATGTTCACTATTTTTTATCAATTATATAAATTGTATTAAAATTTAATTAATATGCATTCTTCAAAATTGTTATTTTAAATTATCATTTCGAGCAAAAAAATAATGAAAAAAAAAATTACCCCCAAGGCGGGACTCCTAAGCAGATATGGGACTTTTTCTTCAATATATTTTTAATCTACATTAAAAATTTTGAAAGCGAGTAGGTATATGAGAAACAAATGTTCAGGATAAAAAATAAAGTGGGGTGAGTCATATATTTGAGCCGCCTAGGGGAATCTTAGGCGCTGCAGGGGCCACATTTACAAAATTTCCTTAAACTGCCATATTTGAATGAGAGCCCTCTAAGAGATGGAGATAAGGGGCAAATTAGTTTTGAAAAAATGTTAAGGCCGAAAAACTAATGGAGTCGGGCAAACATTTTACCTTCCTAGGGGAGAACTTCTGCTATGCAGAAACATGTTTTTCGGAAGATGGCTTATATGTGGGACCTGCAAAGTATTCTTAGCCCTAATTGCAGTAATATCTTTACTCATTATAATTCTAGGTGTTAAAGGCGTTTTCCTAGAGTGGCTAGGAACTACGCTAAATATTAAACCTATCTTCACGAAAATAAATTGTGCAATTAATAGTCTTTTCAAATTAATTACAACAAATTTCCCCATATTAGCTTTATTTCTTACGGTATATCCAATACCTGGTGAATCCAATACCTGGTTTGTTCAATTTAATTAATATGTTTATTATTATTTTTAGTTATTGTACCCACACCACAACAGTGGAGAGGGTATGATGGATTAGTGCTGATGTCTGTAACAGCTTCAAATATTGGTCCTAGACCACCTTAAAGTATACCGATCGACTCAGAATCACTTTCTGAGTTGATCTAACGATGTCCATCCGGCTGGCTGGCAGGCTGCTGGTTGGCTGGCTGTCCATGTAACCTTGTGCGCAAAGTACAAGTCGCAATTTGGAAATAATTTGATAAAATTTGCTACATAGGTTGTACTTGCCACAAGGGCCAAGTCTATTGAAAATGGGCCGAATCGTAGTACCATGAGGGGAGATAGGGGGCAATTTCAGCCTCTCAGAAACTATCAAACCAATTTTAGTGAAATTTAAAACATAGATAGATCCCTATTCATATAGCCAGACACTCTCAAAAATTTGTTTTTGAATACCGTGGTGTAGGGTATCATATGGTCGGGCTTGACCGACTATACTTTCTTACTTGTTTTCAATTAACTGAAGAAATTAAGTAAAATATATATTTTTTTATTAAATCAATTAATACATTAATTGAAAGCGCACAGTTTTTTAATTCTTAGTAAGAAATAGAATAATTTTGGTGAAAGGTGCAAAATCAAAAAATTGTTTTACGAATTTTGTAATTACAATCAAATGCAAATTTTTTGTATATTTATACAAAATTTTTGCTATCGTTTTTGTTTCATAATTCCACTTTTTGCACAAATGTGTAATTTTAGCAATTTAAAAATTGATTTCCTTATTTATTTAATGCTCATTAAGATGTATGTAGGTATTGTTAGTACTGCTATTTTTAAATTTACATTGAGACATATGCATAAATAATATGTTTTCATTTCTTTGTTTAATTATTTTACAAAAGTGCCAAGTTTTTTTTATTTTAAAAATATTAAGACCTTCTCTTTTTTCATACACAATATACAAAATGTTTCTTGTCTTAGTTTTTGTTTTTTTTTTGCTCGTTTAATTGCTGAAACGTGCCATAAGCAAATATTTTTACTCAAATAGAAATTCACTGAAACAAATCTTATGTGGCAGGTTGTTTTTAATGAGAAATGCAATAAATGATACAAAAACATTTTCACCCTCATTTACTGAAATGCACACACTCACACATAAGCGCATGCATATTTATACATTTTTCTGCTTTCTTCATTCATCGCACTAATAAAGCAACAAAACAGTCACGTTTCTTACCAGCAAAACAAATAAATAAAGTATTATTTCCTTCAAAGAAAAGAAATAAGCATAACAAAAAAACAAAAAACTTATAAATTAAAAAATATCTTTTGTATAAAAATAAAAATTTTCAGAGATTAAAAGAATTAAACATAAATTTGACAATATGCAAAACTTTAATCCGTAAGAGAAAAAAATTTATATAACTTAAGCTTCGTACAGACGATGGTCAGATCATACAATATTGTAAGCAGGCGTTGCCAACAGCAATATTTTTCTGACAATGGTGCGATTGTCAGATGCATTAATTTTGCACTTCTGCAAATACAAATGAGCTTACAATGTTCACACAGTTGTAAGACATTTTAGCCAATTTTAATGCAATTTAAGCAACGCTGCTTACCAATATGGTAAGATCTGACCATCGTCAGTACGAAGCTTAAGGCCACAAAGTTTGTTGGCTATTTAGACAAACGTAAACAAGTTAGAATTGTACATTAGGTTGTATCAATTTATAGACTAAAAAGATATCGCTGT
This sequence comes from Pollenia griseotomentosa, assembly GCA_963931875.1. Lineage (NCBI taxonomy): Eukaryota > Metazoa > Arthropoda > Insecta > Diptera > Polleniidae > Pollenia > Pollenia griseotomentosa. Next base: position 49,632,455 of record OZ007560.1, on the reverse strand, counting down.
TAAATGGTAAAAATATTTGAATAATTTCTATGATCATAACATTAGTCCATATGATTTAATGAAAGTAAAAAAAATTTAAAAACCAGACTGAGAATTATTTCTTTTTAAAGATTATTTTTATTATATTAACCATTGTCGTTATTCGAATGTGTTAAATGAACCAAATTTAATTTATAAAGCTTTCTTGAAATAGTCCTATTCTTTCAATATTTCACATACTTTTTGCTTAAGCCAACCTTTGGTTAGCATTGTTCATGTATTCATTGAACACATTCGAAAAATAAAAATGGTTAATAAAATATCAGATTGGTCTATAAGTATGGGCTTTAAAAAAAATTAATACCATAGTTTATAGTTATATAAAATAATTGCAGGGTTTTTTTTGACAATCTCGTTGTTCCTTGAATTTTATAAGTTTTTTTCAGGAGTTTGCTCTATATGTCAGATTTAGTACCGTAATGCCTCATCATATTAACCTACAATATCTTATGCAATATTATCATGACATACTAAAGCATTTTTCAGTTAGAAAACCTATAATACACATACACAGACACAATTTTCATCAACATTTTTTCAATTAAAGCAAATAATGCTGGTTCAATTTTTTTGATTGTTCCAATTTATTTGCCTTAATAGAAAATAAAAATTTTAATGTTTGTGTCTATATTTGCAAATATGAAAACATACACACAAACTTCAAAATATTTTAAAGTTTTAAACAATTTTTTAATTGTTTCAATTAACTGTGTTGATTGATAAGATATTTTGATTTTTGTGGCGGAAAAACAGTAGGGAATTAATTAATAGAATGAATTTCTAACTTTTTTTATTTTTTCTGTGTAATGGATGTCCTATTCAAAACTCTTACAATTTAATTATTACACCGTAGGCTAATTTAAAAAAATTTAAATAAAATTAAGTCTAAGTTAGACAAATTTCATTGAAATTTCCACTTCCGGTGAGTTATTTAAATATCTTTCAAACCAATGCACAACCCACTTTAAACCCTTACAGTATGATGAGTATATTCTGGGCTAATTTTGGATTAAAAAACTAAAAAAAAATTAGGTCTAAAGGCCCAAGCACAATATGCATAGCCTTGCTTAACCTACTGTCAAAAATTAACAGAAAGTCTCTCAAATATATTTAAAAAAACAAAAATAAAATCAACAAACATTTGATTCCGTACGGAATGTGCGACCAGTTTCGCACTTTGCTTAAGCAAATGACAGTTTCATAAAATTTAACAAAAAGTTTCCTTAAGTTCAATAAGCACATAATGGTTGGGCCTTAAGTTAGAAAAATTAAAATGATAGAACTTAATTTTTTTGTATTATTGCTTTTAAGTTATAAAAAATAATTTGAGGAAAACAATTTTTGCAAAACGGCTACATTTTAGAACCTCATTGGTCCTAGACCATCGACCTAACGATGTCCGTCCGCCTGACTGGCCATTCATGTTAACCTTGTGCGCAAAGGACAGGTCGCAATTTGATAAAATTTGGTGCAAGGACCAAGCCTATTGAAAATTTGGCAAATACAAGCTTCTTTCCAGAATGGGGTGCAAGGACCAAGCCTATTGAAAATTTGGCAAATACAAGCTTCTTTCCAGAATGGGGGTTTGTTCCCTTACAACATCTTGTTATGTTGGTTTTTAGATTAAATTGGGTCCAAACTTATTTTATTGCAATCAAAATCATCCTACCAAATTTTATTGGAATACAAGTACAAATACTAGTCCCGAAAATTGCTTTTAATGCCAAACCTTCCTCATAAATGTTAGTATTTACATACCAATTGGCGACAGTGACTTTTACGATGGCTACTATGTCATCCAAAACTACCCAAAGGTCCTTTATAAACCACCTTCCTATAATCACTTAAGGCCAAACAAATTTCATATAGATAAAGATATCTAAATAATATTCCGCACAAAGAACTATTATATTAATCAAAAGCCGGGTTTTTGAGACGTAGAATAAGTTAAACTTATTTTGAAGTAGTGGGAAACTCGAATTTTTCCGGCGATATGTGACCAACACTTTAAGCAAAACTAAGCTATTCCGTCAAAATTTTCCACATGTTTTTTTTAATGCAACAATATTATTAAATTGTTGAATATTTTGTCATTAATTATTTTGGTTTTTAGGGCATATTTTCAGGGTTTTACTGCATATTTAATTATACAATTAAATAAACACTAAATAATTTTTTCTGAGCATATTTTCGGTTTCCTTGGTAATAGCTGTTGCCTATGGCTAAACAAATTGTGGTTGGAACATTAATTTTCGGTTAAATTATCGCTTTTCGATAAAATATCGATTTTCGTTGCATTATAAAAATTTTTGGTTGTTTTTACTTTTAGTAAGAATATTGATTTTCGGTTAAAGTATGGCTTTGGATTGAATTAGCAATTTTTGATTGGAATGCCGATTTGAGATTAGATTGTACGCACAGAAAGAAAAAACCTTTTTTTTTTCTTTTCAAAAATTTAAGCACGGCTAACACTAACCCCCCGTTTGCACATGCAAGTGCAAGTTCGAAAAACTCAACCCACTCACACTTTTTAACTAACATTCACACAATTTTTGTACTTTCAGCCAATCGGATGTTTCCTCGATTTTTCGTTGATAATACGTATACACTACTTGCAAGTAATTACTTGCATGTGGAAACGTAGGGTTAAAAGTACTTAAAACAATCCAAAATGTGATAACGTTTGAAAACCAATATTCTTGCATACGCGTGTGTTTTTTAAATATTATTATAAAACCAACAACAACAATACAAGAAGAAAATTATGAAATAATTTGTATGTTTAAAAAGTAAAATAAGAAGAATAACTACGAAAATCATATTGGGCATGCTGCTGGTGTCTTATAATTGAGAACTCTTCTGCTAACAACGGATGGAATACAACAAAAGTGAAATAAACATGTGTAATGGGTGGGGTAAGTGTTTAGGTAAGAATCAATTTAATCTCACTTTCGGATTATTTCAAGAACGAATCGTGATTTAACCAACTTAGAAATTCTTGAATGGGATGAAATATCAGTTAGAATATTGCTTTTCAGTTATAATAATTATTTTTGGGTAAAAATTTCGATTTTCCACTAACATCGAGCCCTCACCGTAAAAAAAGCTTAAGCGACATAATTTTCAATTTTCGTTTTTTTAATAAATGTATTTATTGGGAACACTTGCATCATCTCCTTAAATGTCAACGTCGCATAAGGTACCGTTACAACTTTATATAGGCAACAATCTTAGATTCAGCGAGAATCTTCGTACAAAATTTTTATGAAATAAAATAAAAAATCTTCTCCTGTAAAATTGTATTTTTGTCACTTAAGCTTTTTGTGCGATAATTGCTCGATGTATCGATTTTCGGTTCATATTGGTTTATTGTAGAAATATTAAGTTTTGGTTAAGGTATCCATTATTAGTTAGAACATCGGTTTTCCTTTGGAATGTCTGTTATCGACTATATTATTAATTTTAGTTAGAAATGTTAATTTTTACCTAACCCTAGAGTACTAACCTTATTTTACGTGCGTTGTAACTAATGATCGTCGATTCGACGATGTATTTTTTAACTGCCTTTAACTTTGGCTTAAAAGCAAATATACTTTTTCAATAAAGCTTTGTCCACAATCAGAGCAACAATTTCTTTTTTTCTTCTATCTTATTTCTTCCCAAAGTATTTCATATATTTTCCTTTCATTTTATAAATAAAAATGTAACTTAAGTTTTTTCAAAAAAGTTGAGTCAATTAGAACTTCAGCAACAATTAGTATGAAATTGCTTCTGACGTTTAAAATAATTTTATTTAGTTTTGAATAAAAATTTTAACAAAATGTTCCAACAAATAATAACAAATACATAATATTGTTTTGGGCAAAATTTGCAAACGGTTTCTTTATTTAAAATTTGTGTGGTCGCGAAAAAATTGTTGCTCTATTATGAACACCACTGAAAATGTTGCTGCCTATTGTAAACGAAGCTTAAATGTTATTAATCATTATGGCACCTAATAAGTCTATATTAAAAAATAATTTTATTTTAATTTATATATGTAGATAAACGAAATATTTAATTTTAGAACTTATTCATTTTATGTTGCACATATTTTTGGGATCAAAAAAAAGGACATAAAAAATATTATAAGAAAAACTAAAAAAGAGTCACAACTTAAAAAATACATTTTTGGCTTTAAAGAAAATAAAAATTTTTCTTTTAAATAACACTTTGAGCCAGAGTCACAAAGTTCAACTTTGTGCTCTCCGCATATGGATTTTTCTTATATATCACATTTTGATCTTGTCATTTTTTCGTATGGGCATGATCCACACGTACTCCATTTGTGTACTTTTTTTATTTTCTCCTTAGCTGGTCATTGTTGCCACTATTGTTTGAAGTAACAACATTTGCAATATTTGCTCACAAAGTTGAAAAATAAAAGGTCACGTTAATACTAACCTTCGACGATTCGACGAGTACAAAACCAATTAAAGCAATGTTCCAGCAACGCAGTTTAAAAAACACAATTACACACAGCAAAAGTAAATCATCTACTAATAGCATACAAAAATTGATAGTGTTAGGCACACCCATTTAAAAGTAAATTAATTAAGAGGAAGCGATGCTCGTCGAAACGTCGATCATTAGTACTAATATCGAATTTTCGAGAAAATCGATTTTTTCCAAAAATATACTTTCTAAATAAATTTTTTTATTGAGAATAGTGCTTTTTTTAGCGCAAATATTTTCGTTATTTTTGAACATCAGTTTCGGGTTGTCCAAAGATTAAACTTTATATATTTTATTTAAAAGTGAGCTTTTTTTAACATGTTACATTAAGATTTGTCTTGCTTTAATAAGATGTCAAGCTCACTTAAACTTAAATAAGATAGTAGCAAATGTAATATGTAAATGTTCCATTAAAGAATATATATATTAAGTTATTGTTATGTCCATTATCGTATCAATGTGACATATTCTCAGGTAACAATTTGATCACAGTTTACTTCATAATAAAATAAAGTTGTTAACAATTCAATTGCATTAAAATCTTTTTATGACATTTATAATAACTACCTGAAACAACTGCCTGTCAAATATTAATTAAGTAGTTCAATACTTTTGCAAATATTCTTACCAAGCCGCTTATTATATTATTATCAAACCTAAACATATAGTAGATTGGTTTCTATTACAATTTCAAACTTCTATAAAGTTTTCAGATACCATTTCAAATTGTTTGAAACTTTTGTTTGGAAAATTTATAACCAATACTTAAGTAATATTATGTTAATAAAAGTTTATTTATATAAAAAATAAGTTAAGCCGAATAAAGTTATAGAAAAGTTAAATTGATTTTTGTTGTTCAAAAAAAGTGAACAATAGACAAGTGACTAAAAAATATTGTTGTAATTTTGTTGCTTTTTGTCATACCTCAACCGGAAATTTTTATTAACATCTGCTGCTTTCAAATTTGTGGTAACATGACATTAAAAGTATGTTTAGAACTGTTTGGATATATTTTGAAAGGTCCAAACACAAACAAATTTTGTACATCTTGGTAAAATGACATGGTTGATAAAAATAGAGTGGTAAGAAGTACAAATGACGGCTTACTGCGGAAGTAGGGGGTTAAGACAAAAAGATATTTTTCTGTTGATATTTGTAAATAGTTAACAGAATAATAACACGGTGATACAAAAACTAAAGAAAAACAAAACACATAATATCCAGGGGTTCTCATAAAGCAATTCTCATTTGATGGAATCCACAGACAACAAAAAAAAAATAAATTCTAAGAAAATAATAACAAATTCAAGAAAAAGTTCGATTAATAAGTAATATTGAAAAATACTTAGAATTTATTCTAATGATTTCGTTTCCAAATAATATAAGTTTGTTTTTTGTAAATTGGTTTTAAGAATTTCTTCTTTACCCTTAATATATAAGTTAAAATCGTTTGGAATATTAAAGTTGAAAAGAACAATTTTTCATAAAGTTTTGAAAAAAAGAATAAGTTCTTTTTTACCGTAAAAAAGAACTTTTCGAAAAACCTAAGCGTTCCAAATGGTGGCATGTCATAACGTCCAGTGACTCAGTGACATTATGTCATTTTTAAACATGTCATAAGGCCAATAATTAGACCCCTTTCAGACTCGGCAAGTTAGTTGCGCAAGTTACTTGCCGACAACAACAAAGTATGTACAAAATTTTTTTTTCTTTACCCCGACCTTACCGCTAACGTCTATAAATCAAGAGTTGCGCAAGAGACTTGCGCTAGTAACTTGCCTAGTGTGAAAGGGGTCTTACAAAAGTTAAATACAAAAAAAGAAATATATACATTACGGGTATAACCAATTTTTTGGCATAGTACCATGAGGTCAACCATGTATATATATTGTATTATTTTCAAAAAAGTTCACGCACCAATTGGTTTTTTTAAACCAATGCAATATTGAATATTCATAATTCTTTACGATGTTTTTTATTAATTTTTTAATTTTTTTTTCGTTAAAAAAGGTAAAAGATACGTTTTGGTTTGCGGAAAAATCTCTTACCATCTCTTAATATTAATGAAATTTCATAGTTGAGCTATTTTTTGTTTTACATAAACATATTATTAATTTTTCCTAACCAAAAATAAAATTAAAAATTTTCAAAACTTCATCGCGGTTGGTGTGTGAACTTTCTTGACCATAGCGAAAAAATAAATATACGTTCTCTTATAGTTTTTATGCTCTATCGGACTGTGCTATGCCAATTTTGATGTTTTAAAAAATTGTTATGTCCCTAATATTCATCTATATTAAATATATAACAAAACGCTTGTGGTCTAAAGGATTTTCTGCTCTATGGTATAACAAGTACGGTATTCGCTAACTAAAGCGTCTCTGCATAGCCAACCTTGTAATACCATAGATAAGAAAAAATCCTTGCGCCCTGCCGAAGGCCGGCTATACAGAGACACTATGGTACTGGACGTTATGACATGCCACCTTTCAAAATTAATTTAAAAACATCAATTTTGCCTTAATTTGGATTACATACCGAGCACAATGCGACACATAAAAATTACTGTACATAACGCCTGTTACTTTTGTTATGAACGGTATTTAGGGAAGTGTACTTTTACACAAACACTAAAAAAATATATATCGTTTCTGTCTGCGTGCAACGTAGGTTGTATAAAAATTTATATTTTTGTTATTACTTTTTATCTGAACCGATTTAGCCGCGTTTTTCAGCATATATGTTCTACTAAAGATTCGACCTTTTCGATCTTTTTATATCTAAGACGAAAGAATAGGTCAAATTACAGCCCTAAAATTTTAGCTTTTATAAAATTTTTGATTTTATCGTAAGGGGTACCATGCCCACTTCTACAATCCCTCCCACATTTTGTGGGATGTTGCGTGTTTTTAACCAAGACGCTTGTTACTTATTTGGAAACTTTGGCTCTTACCGTTTTCCAGATATTCTTTAACATAAAATAAAATAACAACAACAATGGATTTTTGGGAAATTTTAAACCCAGTCGTGGTTTTTTGCCCACATCTCAGTATTTTTTTTTTTTTTTAATTCCTTAAGCTACTTCCGCGAAGCTCTACACTTGTCTGCAGGAAACCAGAGTCTATGGTGTGATTTGAACCCGCAACCCCGGCGCTGACAGACTAGCCTTAACTACCAGCTAGCCTACCGGGGCACCGATCAGGCTGAATTTCAGTACACGCAGAGTAAAAATATGGTTGGGCATGGTTACGGCAACTACACTATGTTTATTGTAACAATATATTGTTGTCGTACACAAGTAATTGTTATTTTTATTAATTATCAACAATATAATAGTTACTGTAAACATGTCAATGATTACCGCAATTATAAATTTGAGTATTGTTGACCGAAAAAAAATCATTTTTCTAACAACTAAATAACGATAACTTTGAAAACATATTATAATACTCACAACCATTTTATTGAAGTTAATAGCCATAACATAATAACTTTCTATACATTTATCATAATATGTTTAAGATGCAATCAAAATATATTTACTCTAATAATATTTTGTTATCTCCATTTGTAAAATAATTTTCAATCAGTTGTGTAGTTTGTTTGAAATATGTCTATCGAATTAATTGTTAGTGAGTGGTTCAACAAATAAAAAACAAATCCATCAAAAAACAAGTAAGAAAGTGTAGTCGGTCAAGCCCGATCATATGATACCCTACACCACAGTATTTAAAAACACATCATGCTTATGTGTCCATATTTATATGGATTTATCTATGTTTAAAAACTTCATTAAAATCGGTTTGAAAGTTTGTGAGAGGCAGAAATTGCCCCATACATCCCCTTGTGGTCCTATTTTTGAAAAACTGTATAGCTTATATGTCCATATAGATATGGATCTATCCATGTTTTAAATTTCATTAAAATCAGTTTGAGAGGGAAAAACTGCCCCTTTCTCCCCTTGCGGTCCTATATTTTTTAAAACTGTATAGCTTATGTGTCCATATAGATATGGATCTATCCATGTTTTAAATTTCATTAAAATCGGTTTGATAGTTTCTGAGAGGAAGAAATTTCCCCCTATCTTCCCTCGTGGTCCTACGATTCGGCCCATTTTCAACAGGCTTGGTCCTTGTGCCAATAAGAACCTATCTCCCAAATTTTATCAAATTACCTCCAAAATTGCGACCTGTACTTTGCGCACAAGGTTACATGGACAGCCAGCCTGCCAGCCGGACGGACATTGCTAGTTCGACTCAGAAAGTGATTCTGAGTCGATCGGTTTACTTTAAGGTGGGTCTAGGACCAATATTTTAAGGCGTTACACTATTGTAATGTGGGTATAAAAACAAGTTTAAAAAAATTTTAAAAAATAAAGAAATTGTATTAACATAAAAAAATAAAAATAAAAAATTGTAAAGTGCCACAAAATATAAAATCAATGCAAAAAAATTTTCAATTTTTTTATTATTGTGAAAGCACCACTTTATTATAATAGGATTACTTCTTAATTTGTTATGATTATCATGACAATAATCCCAGTAAAAACTTCGCCTACAAAATAATGTGCTTAGTAATAGGAAAAACATAAGAGTACTACTTTCAATTCTACTGAAAGAACCGGTGAACTTTACAAGGGATGTCCCAAAATTATGTAAGTCAGTATTTTTTTTACCTAAATACATCTAGAAAAAAGTAGTTAAAGAAGTGGTTATAGAAGTAGTTATAGAAGAAAGCTACTAAATAATTAGTGAAGGAAGCTATTCATTTTGAAAAAGTTAGCAAAGTTTTTACTGGGATATGATTACTTCTTAACTTATTATGATTAACAGGATAATAATATGATTAAGAGAAAAATATTATGATGTTATACTACGAATATTATACTTGGTCATAATATGATTCAATAATTATCGTAATATGGTGACTATAATCATGAATCTTTTCATAATATGTTGCTCTTAGAATATGTTTACCAAAGCCACGTTATTTTTTGCGTGTAGCAAACAATTTCGAACCATATGTGACATAAATGTATAACAACCAAGTCCTTATTATTTTGGGGTCCTCGGAAAGCCCATTTTGACGGACAGACGAACATCGATATATCAACTTCACTCCTCATAATAACCCAGAATATAAATACTTAATAGGGTCTAAGATCAATAATGTAAAAATTACAAACAGAAAGATAATCTTATATGTACCCTTTTACCTTCAGTGAAGGGTATAAAGAAAGGAATTGTGATAGGTGAAAACAAGACATATACAGTTGAACTTCTATAACTCGAAACTCCATTATCCTGACAAAAAAGTTCGACTTACAGAAACTTCAAGTTAGAGAATTTTGTAATAAATGCACAACAAAAAATTAAATTCGTTCGGTATTCATGTTATTTAATTTTATTTCGTACAAATACATATGTACATATTTAAAGATTTCATTTAATGAAATATTGTGTGATTTGATAAGTGTTTACATGCAAAATTTTAAAAACTTAGAATTATTGAATTTAGATTTATCAAATTTTTTTTAACTAAAGATAAATGTCATATATTAAATGCTAATTAGTTTTAAATAAAACAAAAATTTAAGATGGCAAGAAATTTTTGGAAAAAAATTCGGAAGTGTGGCTACGCGTGGTGCAAATATCTAATTTTGAGTTATAGACAAATTCAAGATAAAGAAGTTCAAGAGTTCAAGTTATAGAAACAAAATCATGTGAATTGGCCTGTCCACCGCTATTGCCAAGAGATTGCCTTCGACTTAAAGAATTTTCGACTTACAGAAGTTCGACTTATAGAAGATCAACTGTAACTTAAGGCTAGTTTTCATTATCTCACAAGTCTTACGTATTCCATAATACATTGTGAGATAGAAATCTAATGAGTTTTGTTACGACTGTCAAAAAATCTAATTTAACATAACAGTTTGTGTTCACACCATCACACAAAGTATAAACACTCACACATGAAATAAAATGCAACCCTGATCCAATAAAAGTATTATTGTTTAGAAATTTTTCAAAAAATGATGAAGTCGTATGGGATATCAAACTTTTTTTCATAATACTTGTGATTTTCGTGACACAATGCATTCACACTATCACACTTTGTCATATTACTTGAGTTTTTGACATGTATTAATACAAAGTATAATAGTGTAAACTAGTCTTTAACTCGTGATAATGTGTCAAAGTTTAATTAACTCAGAGGAAAGGTATTTGACACAAAATAGATGTGACTGGATTTTGTGCATATTCTCTCTGATTCTAATACTTTATATTAAGGGGATCTTTCATGTAACCATAGTTCACTCGGGACAATATCTGCCACAGACATTATTTAAATCGAAATTGAACGTGTCCATTTTGGTTATATCAATGACCTGTACCAAGCTTCAAAAAAGTACCAATTAACGCTCTCCTAGGATATCGCCATTTTAAAGTGGTAGGTCCCCTTCATATAAAGTGTTAGAACTATAACCAGTCCCTAACTTTAGAACTGTCACCTAACAAGTTTAGTGTTAGTTCTCATTTTAAGATAATTTAAATAACTATTCAGCGCAGATATATTTTATTGCAATCCTAATTATGCTACCGAGTTGAAAGGCTATTTATTGGTCCACAGCTATCCATAGCTTCTATACAAATAATAATTCCGTAGTGTTATTAAATTTTTAACCGACTTAAAAAAAGTTTAGTCTGAGCAGTGAAGCTTTTACTTTAACTACCCCTGCCGATGCATTTAAAAAAATGATTAATATTCACGTAATTTATGGGCTCCAGCGCAACATTATTGCTCACAAAGAGCCTCTTAACCTTCATAAGGTCTTCAAATTTGCTGACGTTAATGGTGTTCGGGTCAAATTTGACCCAAATGGAACATTTTTTATAAAAACTCACTTTTTTCAACTAAGTATGTTTTAAAATTTGATATTTAATATCTAGATTTATTCAGTATATTGAAGCTGTATTTATTGTTCACATTTATTGCGAATACAAAAGTATATTTAACATAAAGTGGTTTTATATGTTTTGTGACATAATTGGCAACAACATATTTTTGACTGGTAAACATATTTTTCCTAGGTTTTAGTTGCAGATGACGGATGCTGTTCGTGCTCAGCTACTACATACATCCACTTTTTGCAATTTTTCGTGAAAATTAGTCTTTGGGTAATGTTTTTGGATGCTTGATATAGGGCGCGGCAAGTTGAAAACCTAAATTTTCTAAGAAATGTCAACGTTTGGCAAAATAGTTTTCGTTTTAGCCATGTTTAGCTCATGTTAATGATAGCCTTTAGTTGCCAAAAGCTTTCGTGGCAATTCAATCTTGTTTTTACGTATAGTTCCTACTAAAGTAATTTGAATCTTTAGCAATTTTTGTCCCAATTAGAACGATGTAAAACAATTGTCTGCAGTCATACTGTGACATTTCAAACCAACTGTCAAATCAAAAACTACTTGCATATATTTGTTTATTTGTAGGCAAACTTCCTATTTATTTGCCTGTATATGGCTATATATTCCAGGCATAACTAATCAACCCAAATTTGGCATTCACTGCGAGTGTCCTTGTTGTCACATCTTAGTAATCCCGAAAAGTTTTTTAATCTGTTCAACGGCAAGATTGCTCTAAAAATAGGTTTTCCTTCCACAACCTCCCACAAACTGTCTGTACTTTCATTATTTGATCTATACAATTCAGCTAACACGAGAACCAATAAATGCAAAATTTTGGTGTCGCCACTTCAGTCCAATTAATACCGAATACACATTTACCTGCATTATTAGTAAACTTCAAAATATCGCATGTCACAGGAGGTGAAAAAAATAAATAACAACTGAAAATTTCTAACAAAAATTCAAGAATTTTGTTACCGGTCAAATATGACCCAAAGACCTTAAGTGCAAAAAATTTTATAAATCATTTTTTCGCCAATATTTTTTTCTGAAAACTTAACGTAGTTGTTGGCATTCAAAATTAAATAAAAGTCATAAAATATAAAAAATATAAGTCACTCACTCTTAGAAAAAATTTAACTTTTATTTCAAAATTGGTCAGATTTGACCCGAAGACCTTATGAAGGTTAATATTTTTTTTTGTGTAGCACAGTGGTGTTTTTACGTTTTATCGTTAATAACGCAAATATATTTTTTATTAAATAAAAAAATATTTTACTTCAATTACACATTCTTCTCATTTTTCTACAAATAACTTTATGCTTTTTAAATAATCTCCTTAGAGCCCTCCTTTACATATTTAATATTACCCACTCAAAATGTTTTAAGAAAATTGCCTTGCCAATATTTTGCCAATAAATATATTTTGAAGATTTTAAAATTTATAAGCAAAATATATTAAAGTATTTCACTTAACACAAACTTGGTTGTAGGAAAAGTTTTGCAAAGTGCTCTTGAAACAAAAGTTTTTGCTCACATAAAGGGGTTGTTATATTTTTGAAAACAAGTTACATAACAAAGGTAGTCGAAAATATTTCTGTGAAGTACATACTTATTTAAATTTCCAATCTAATTTTAAACAATATTAAAATAGCTAAAATTATGAAATACCAAAATAAATAATATTCAAATTCCTTAAAGTTAAAAAAACATAAAAGATTTATTGCTTTATGAATCAATAACTTTATTTGAAAAGGACTTAAAAGTGAGGAAAGAGGATGATTCCTGCACAAATATATTGGTATATTAACCTACATAAAAAAGTATTTTAGCGAATTGGAATTTGAGTACTAACAATAACAATAATAATGTCTAGGTTTATGAGAAGTTTTAGTCGGGATGTTTTTTAATAATTTCAAGACCAAACCATCTTACGAGAATTTGCATAGGAAATTTTCATTTTATAATATTCTACACTACCATAGATGTGGAGACTATCCCAGTTGGCCAGATTGCCGCTGACGACATCGTCGTCAATGATGTATGTATGCACGACTTGTCCTCAGTCGTTTAGGTTTTCTAGAAGGCAATTAACAGTTAATCGTCGATAGCACGCCAGTTTGAACGACATTGTTTTATAAGTTGTCTTCTATAAAACTCTATGTGGGACACTATGAGCAAAGTTGTCTTGTAAGCAGCGTTACCGTTGGTGCCACTAAAGTGGCAATTTGCCACTTTTTCGACTGCTTGGATACTATTTGGCCACTTTTACAAAATGCACCCAAATGTGGTACTTTTTGCGATTCTTGCCACTTTTTTGATACTTTTTACGCTAGGAAAATATACTTTTTTTATTTCTGTTTTATTATAACCCCTAGCTTTAATATATGTAAAACGGGTTTAATATATGTATATGTAAGCAAGTTTATATGAAATTTCTTGTCATGCGTCGTTAGCTGAAATCGGTTTAATAAACTTTCTATTAACCTATTTTATTTGTCATGAACAAGGGGATAAAGATATCTCACATATCCGCAACCTCGTAACTCAAAAGCAACTACTTTTCAGGAGATACAAAAAAAAAATACTTTTTTTTTACCAAATATTTGAAACTTTTTGCTATATATTCTTTTATTAATCAAGAATTAGGAAAAATTAATATAAATATTTAAAAGAATATATAGCAAAAAGTTTCAAATATTTGGAAAAAAAAAGTATTTTGTCTCTCCTTAGAAGTCATGAAGCAGAAACCGAACTGTTGTGTACCGAAAACTTGTCTAAAATTTGTGTAATTGACATTAAAAGTAAAATCTAAGTTTTTACCAAAAACTGTGTAATGAATTGATTATAAGAATTGATATAAAAAACAAAAAGCTCAATATATTGAAGTATTCAGACCCAATATTTATAGTGTCTAATGAAGATATAAATTATTTCGAATTAGTTTCAGAGTTTAAAGATATTATAACTGACCCAGATGCATTTATACATGAATTTAAACTTCTATAAAGTAAAGTAAATGACACAAATTATGAACACATATTAAAAATTTCGAATGCTGAAGATTTTTGGCGTGAAATAGGAACTTTGAAAAATAGATTTGATGAATATACCTATATATATATATTCAAACTTGTACAAATTGGTCTCTCATATTTTTACATTGAAACATAGTAGTGCTTCTGCTGAGCGTGTTTTTACTAAGTTAGCTTTAATCAAAAATAAAGTAACAAATAGGCTAAAGACATTTTACGAAAGTATGGAAGTCGTTTTAAGAACAATTAATTGTAAAATTTGTATGAAACTGACGATTAATAAATATGTAGCACAGGACGACATTGAAAAAGATTGTTTAACCATTCCAACTGATTCTTATGTTTTTGTAATGCTAAAGACGAATATGAACACAGTTTTCTCCCATCACGTCACATTTATCAGATACACAAATTATTGTAATTTCGGAAGATGTTTTGTACCACAATTAATAACAAAATCCAGGTTTATAGTTTTGTTCTACAAACCTGATTACAAAAATTTGAAGCAATAATAGACGTAATTGGATAAAAACTAAATATGCTATAGTAAAGAAATTAAAACACTAGCACTTACATTTAGTAGCATGTATGCATGCCGTGCATTTATTTGTATTAAAGTGAGGAACTGATTATATATAAAGTATTTGAAAAAGTGATATTTTCGTTTTTTTTTTTTTTTTGTTATAGGATTTCTTGTTTTCATCCGATTATAGCTTGGCTGCCAGGCCCACGGTGTCGACAAGAAAATTTCTTTCGCATATTAATATTGAAAACAATAATAAAAACTAAAATTTGTTTTTGTTTTCAAAACAAATGTACGAAAGAAATGTTATTGTCCACCTCGTGTTCCTGGGCCTACAACTTTTGTAATTAGGTTGACTGTAGAATAAAATTATAAAACTATGGATTTTGTTATTAATTGTGGTACAAAACATTATCCGAAATTACAATAATTGGTGTATCTGATAAATGTGACGTGATGGGAGAAAACTGTGCTCATAATCGGCCAAAGCATTCCAAAAAACATAAGAATCTGGTGGAATCGGCAAATAAATTTCTAAAAAGTGTTTAAGTGTCTACCTGTGCAATATAGTGTCTTAAATAAATCAAAGAAAATGTATTCAGAAGGAATAGTACAAGAAATAGATTACTAAATGTATATATGTATAAATATTTTATAAATATCTTCTATTTGCTGCAACAATGTCATAATCCAAAAAACATGTTTGGCAGAAAACAAGTTTAACGTTTTAAATTACCAAAACATTAAAGTAAATATTTTATAAAAATTACTTCTCGAGAGAAATATTTACAAAATACCTATTTATTTTAGTTTTTACACCATTTAAAATTATAATAAATAGAAAAAAAAAACGTAAAAAATACATAATGTGGTGTACTTATTTTAATTTTAAAAGATGTGCCCCTTTTTTTTAAAAAAATCCACTTTTTGGTGCCACTTTTTTTGTAGATATCCCCTTTTTTTGGTACTTTTTGAAAATATCCGACGGTAACACTGCTTGTAAGTTGTCTTCTTTTCAGCTCTATGTTGGACAGTATGAGCGACATTGTCTTAGAAGTTGTCCTCTATTAGGACATCATGAGATACATTGTCTTATAATTTGCCTTCTTTCAAACTCTATGTTGGACAGTATGAGCGACATTATCTTGTATAAAAGCTATTGACAATAAAGTTTTCTTGAATGCTTTTCAATCACTTGCTTGGTTTTCTTAAAATTCTCACATTCTTTTTTTTAATTGTTGATTTAAATACCTACATTAAATTTACGAATTAGCTAACCATTTAAGTCGATCGAAAATGATGATGAAGTTATTCGCGGGCTGGAAAATAGATTACATGCAGTTAATACTTTACCGTCACCTTAAGGATTGCTTAAAAACATGTAACAGAAATTAAAATTCCAACTATACTAAAAAACTGTCTGAAATAGATAACCATATAGTAATTTTTGTCGTGGACGTCAAAATAAACGACATTGACGACAAAATAGGCGGCATTGTCTTTATTTATGTCGTGCATGATTTTCGCGACACTTGTTTGAAAATGTCGTTGACGATTTGTTCTCGCTGTCCCTCACATGTCGTGCATCCATTAACATTTTCGTGCATCCGTCTTCGTGGACGTGGCCAACTGGGATCTTACGATTGTGCTGGTGTATGTAATGACAAATAACTTATTCACAGTAGACCAAATAAGTGCTAACAATGTTAAACACGTATAACTTTATTATTTTGCTATATAAATTAGAGTGATAAAAAATATTAACTAGTAAATTTTGACCTTACCCCTCCTCCTCTAGAACTACTTTATGTGCCGCAAAAACGCTAAAGCTTGCGGTGCATTTGCAATAGGAAAAAAAAACATTTTTTTCAGTTTTTGTAAAAATTTTGCATTAAATAGTTACTATTGCAGTTAGATGTAAAACAAACGAAATATTTACGTAATTATCGATCAAATGATATTTAAAACACAAAATTTGGTTAAAAAATGTTAAAGTTATTAAATTATACAGGCCACTTAAACACGAAATGTGGGAGCAAAATTAGCACATTGTAAGAAATATTTGAATAAGTGCCAATTTTAGCTTTAAATATTTCCGTATTTACTTCTATATGAGTTTTTGTTTTCGTAGGATACTGTTTACCTATTCGCAAATATGACAAAAAAAATATTTGTTTTAACTGCAGTTTAAACTCAATTCTTTAATTTTTAAAAATTTTGTTGAACATATTTTGGAACTTTTTGCTCATCACATTGGGGCTTATTGCGGATAAAATAGAGAATGAAAATAACAAAAAATTGTGGCAATACCTCTCATAGTTTTTCCGTACCTGCAATTTGAATTTGGCAATTTTCGGGAAATTCCAATTTTTTTTGGCCATATTTTGGCGAATGACACCAATTTCTGTTATTAATATTAAAGTTCAGATAATTTTAAATATACTCTGAAGGATGTACTAAAATCGGAAAACCTGAACCTTAAAAACATGAAGATCGAAAGTCAAATTTTGACAAATTTGAAATATCTAAGGGAAAGATCTGTGTTTAAAAAACTGCAGTCGACACCAAAAACTGTTAAACAAAAAACAATAATTTGTGTACAACGTTACGCTTTTTTAATTTGTTTGACAACGATTGTTTATATTTAATGTATCAGAAGTAAAAGCAACATTTAATTTTTTGCCAATGACAAATGAAGAAGTAAAAGACATGACAGCTTTTCTTCTTTGACTGCAGTTTTTTAAACGCTGAGAAAGATAGCGAAATATTGTATATTTTTGTGCAGATTTTTTTTTTTTGATACTGGAGAAGAATGTACCCTAAAGTCATACGAAGGCAAAACAGTGCAAAAATAAAGATTAACGCTTAAATTTGAATAGCCTGCCATTATGAGTAATGCTGCAATTCATTTGTTGTCGATAAGTACAGAGCTTCACACTGGACCAGAAATATTTAATAAATATCACAAATTCTTTTTATTTGTTACCGTTATACCTGTCTTTTAAAACAAAAGATTCTTAGAAGTACAAAAATTGGCGCAAAAAACTCTTATATATTCATATAAACTTTATAGATTTTCATGATTATTGCTTTTACTCTCGAAAGGTTTAAAAAAATTTATTGAACAATTTCTCAAAACTCGTTGAAACATGTAAAAATTTCTCAAAATTGTTAGTTAAGAAAAAAACTCCGCATAAATTTTCTGTTAAAAACTTAATGTCAAGAGTAACAGTTATATGATCTTAATCCAAAAATTTATCGCGTATGCTTTAATGCCTTAATGACAAATGTCTATAGCTCTCAAAAAATACTCTACGACAAAATTGTTTTCATTCACAGAAAAAAATTAAGATAACCCCTTAAGAAAATTCCATCACTTGTTAAGTCAATAATGTCAAATCGGCTAATCGATTAAGTACAAATACCTAATTTTTAACTTTAATAATATTTAAACACCTAATAAGTAAAGGATATTTATATAGGCCTCCCCCAAACAAGAATAAGTTGGTTTGAACACTCAAATCGTGAATAAAACTACAACGAATGCTTTTAATTAAAGCAAAAATCCTACCGAAAATATAAGTATAACTCGCACATTAAATATTATATAAATTTAAAAAATTCTTTTTGTACAAATAATTTAGCTTGAAATATTTTCAAATAAACCACCAACAGTTTTACACTTTTCTATTTATTATAACAAATATAAGTTAAGTACTTTTTACCTTAAGGAAATTGACGATAGATTCATTGTATAAAATGTCTATAAATCTAAACAACACCACAAATCAACAAATAATCACTTTAGCATTTCCTCTTTTCCATTTTTCTTATAATACCTGCCGTAAGATTTGAAATGCATGATGATAGCAGTAAAGCAACTCCCACTTATTTGCCAACAAAACATACTGACACTCGCATGTGGTATGTATGTACGTCCGGCTAGAGTTTACAATTGATTTATGGATTAACCACAAGGCAGCAATTCTTGTTAAATATATTGCATTTAATAAGAGAGTCGAACATGCGCAATTGCCCAATATAAACGAATAATTTCCAGCAATGAAGACTACAATTGAGGACTTCCATAACAAAATAAATTTATTTTACTTGGAAAATCTTTTGAATAAATTCGAAATATTAAATTAGTCTAAGAAAATATCTTTTTGTTTTTGTTGTGGTAAAAATTGTCTAGGAACTATACAAATTTAAATAAAATCATATATCTCGAGGTCAGCCAACTAACAATGCTTTTAATTAGGTTTTTTTTTGCTTAAATAAAGTTTATTCATAAAAGTTTTGTTGGAAAATGTCAAACTCTTTGAATTTGTCAACAATATATGTGCCACTGTGTGCCATGCAATTTTAACAAATTTGGATATGAAGAGAATCTTTCACTTTAATGTCAATATTACCACAGAACTAGACGTGAACATTCATTTAACCCTCAAATGCTCACGAGATTAATATTAATATAGAAATATAAAAATATTGATTGAAGAACTGAAATATTATTTTTAATTTGAATTAGAATCGATTTACTACGTGTTCCCCGCTGTGGAGAAATCGGCTATATGGATAACATTAATATCTTTCTTAGAGCGGCAGAAGAGCGTAAAGGCGTTTTTATGTCTTATTAATCAAACAGCAGAAACTAAAATATCACGAACAGTGGGAAAACCAGATTTGCAAAAGGAGCTGCCCAGCTGAACTATATATCAATGGACCGATTGGTAAAGAACATCGCATGAACCGTAAAGAGGTAATAGAGCGAACGAATAGGCATTAACGCAAAGGCCGCGGCAGCGGCAGACACCCACCGGAGTCGCGATCTATTCCGCACATTGCGACACTTTACAATTAACAAATTTCCCAACATCAAGTCCTTCAAAAAAGACAATGGCAAGCCGATCACATCGAAGGAGGAACAGAATAAAATGTTAAAGGATTATTGTACCAAACTTCGAACACACGAAGAGATCAATAACATAAGAACCACCTGTGCATGATACCCGAAATATGACTTGCAATTTCAGCTTCAAGATCTAAAAACAGGTCCCAAAAACATATCACTGGAACTATTGAAAGCGAATCCGATCAAGAGTGCTACAATTCTGTTTTCATCAATAGCCGACAATTGCACACATCATCCACAAAAGACTCTCTGGCTCCATAAAGCCAACCGTATGGAGAGAGTAGAACGGGTTCCAGGCGCTTCGCTCGTGTATTGAACACGTTAACATGGTGCGCATCATTGTCAGTCGAATGGTGACTACCCCTCCACACGTGCTTTATTGATTTTGAGAAAGCCTTTGATGCATTAAATCATGGCGCAATCTGGAATTCAATAGAGTACAAATAAGTACCGCAGAATTTTTGCGTGTTTATTTAAGGAGCTATTTTGGGGTGCCACCAGCCGCGACCGACACAAACAGCAGCTAAGCGGGAAAACACCTGTGGAAACAGGAGTACGTCAAAAGTGCGATTTATTTTCGTTGCTATACAACATCGTCCTAGATACTGTAATTAATCGAGCATCGCAAAAAATTATGGAAATCACATGGAGGCTGCAGTATAATATTGGTGATATCGATTTTGCGGACGACTTCTGCTCGCTTGCGCACAAGTATTCAGAAAAAAAACCAAACTGATTGACGTAACGAAGTTCTCTGCATAATGTGCATAAACGCCAGCACAACGCTCTCACAATTGCATAAAGTCCAATGGAAATTTTTTTTGCTAACTTGCAGAGCTGTAAATGAATCATTCATTTTTTAATTAATTCGCGAATCATTTATGCACTGAATTACCAAATTTTGAATTAATTCTTTTCACACAAAAAAATGAATTGAAATTCATTTAAGTTGAATTGATTTTGAATTCATTTTGAGTTAATTAAAATTAAAATGAGTCGCCCCTAGTAAAATAAATTTTATGAATTTTTAATAAACAAAATTTTCAAATTTTTGATAAAAAGAATTAAATTATTCTTCGAAAACGACTAAATTTAAAATATTTAACGCCAGCGATAAATCTAGCATCGTAAATGTTTGCGAACCCGGCTACATGAGGCAAATGTCGCTGCAGGACAGTAAATCAAATATTTAGCAACAGATAAAATAAATTGGAATTTATTTGTTACGGCCCTACGTTTCAACTAGGACGTTTTTTGAAGCAAACAAAAAAATTTATCATAAAATGGTTAAGACTTATTTAATTTCGTTACGAAGTCAAACATAAATATCATATAAGTACATGGACAATATTGAAATCGCACAATTTAATATAATGTGACGCATAATCCATAATAGACCAAAGTACAAATATAATTCATTATCCAGTAAACTAGGTGAAAACAAAACATATCACTCAACTGGTGATAATGTGTTTAAAGTGTAGTTAGTCTAGAGGAAAAGTAATTTACACAAAACTAGTATTGTGACTGGCTTTTGTGCGGGTAGTGATTGTACCTGGTTCTATTACTTTATATGAAGGTGATCTTTCATATTAACATGGAGTTGGCCTATATATATATATATATATATGTGTCAATTTATGCTATATCAGTGACCTGTTACAAAGTGTCAAAAAGGTGCTAATTAACCCCCTTCTAGGACATATCCATGTTACAGTGACAAGTCCCCTTCATATAAAGTGTTTAAACTAGAACCTGCCCCTACCACTTTAAACCGCTTAACGAGTTTGATATTAGTTCCCTTTCCACTAGGGATGTGTATATTAAATTAAGTTTAGACACAAATGACCTTTAAGCAATTTTAAATCTCTTTTTTGACCCAGAAGGTTAATATTTAAACAAAAATGTTATCCTACTTGTTTCTACTGTCTTAACACAAATATCAAGAAGTTGTAAGTTTCATGGAAATGGAAATTTATTATTTTGGTCTGTAGGGTAATTTTGTAACTTTTTAACGACAAAAATTTGTCGTTGAGTAGTAAATTTTTAAAATTTTTACTTGAAATTTTCTTCTTAACGACAATTTTTTGTCGTTAAAAAGTTACAGAATAACCCTACTGAACTGTTATTTTTGAGTATGCACATTTTATTATATTAATGGCCATTTTCTCATTAGGCGATTATCTTTTATCCCAACGAAAAACTGCACATTAAAGAAATTTTGTTTTCTCAATGTCTCATTTGCTTCTATTTTATCGCAATGCTAACCGGCACTCATCTGCCAATTATTTATTTTCCTTTTATTTGACGTACAGATAAATTCAATCAGCTGACTCCCATCTTTTACATGTATTTTGAGTGGTGTTGCCAACTCAAACCAATGTTTTTTGTCGGTACATTGAGAAACCCAAAATCGTTAACGGACAGTTTATCGGTATAATAAATTTATGTTGACATTAAGTAACAGGCAGTTTGTCGATACATTGAGAAAATGGCCATAAAAGAATTAAATTTAATCACAAAACAAAAACTTTAAAGATTGAATTATATCATTTTGTTATGGAACGCCTTATTTATGCATACAGAATATCGCAAAGCATACAACACAAACTCTAAAGAACATATGAAAATTTATAGAATCGCAATAAAAACAGGCATCAGACATAAACTTTTCAAATTTGTTAGTTTTTTTTTACATTGTAAATCATTTTATAGGCAATTCAAACAATTTAAGATACTCACTTATTTTATATACTTACAATAATGTGTAGGGTATCGTGCACTCTGATGTCTATGAAAACATTTGTTTTTGCAACACTGAAAACGCGTTTCTTTATAACAGATAGATGGCGCCTTTTGGCCTGGCATTTACAAGAGCAACTGTTTCTTTGTTTGGTTTCAATTACAATACACACAAACACACACTGTGTTTTTTAACTTGTATCCTTGTATGTATGTATAAAGGTAACGTCCCAGCGGGAAAAAGAAGGAGTAGGAAGGCCTTCTAGAATGCCTCTGTACCCCTTCTTTTGGATGTACAAGGCCTTCTTGCTCCATTCCATACTCATATCTTTTTTACACACGTTGTCATTGCGGAGAAGGCCTTCCACTCTCGCTTCTTCAGCAGGTACATAAGAAGGGTAACGGGACCAAAAAAAATTGATTTTGCTTTTGCTTGTGCAAAAAAACAATACAAAAAATGTTACTCCCTTCTCATAGAAGTGAGTGTGGAAGGTGTATCTTATCTTTTATACGAAAGAGCCGAGGCCTTCTATGAGGCCTTCTTTAGCAGTTAGATAAGAATAGTAATTGAATCAAAAAATCTTTTAAGCAGGCCTTTAAAAAGGCCTGAAGTAAGAAGGTCTTCTGAGTTTTCCCGCTGGGGTGTAACTGAGTGTGTGTGTGTGTGTGCGTTAAGCTTATTGGTAAGTTTTGTGCATCTGCCTCTTAAAAGTTTCACTTAAATACGAGAACGAGAAGTGCGGTGCGATTTGAACACAAATTCGCAACAGCAGCCGTAACACTTGGTCAAAAGGTGGAAACATATCGATTCGCTTAAGCATTTAAATAATAATCGATACTAGAAGTAGGCGTACCTGTTTTGTATCGCATAAAATACAAAATACTGTAAAATAAGTAAAAGAGCCAAAAAAATTAAAGATGAAATTTATTTATCGCTATTATTATTATTTTACAAAGCATTCTTGTTTTATGCTGTAGACGATAATTGTACATGGGCAGAGTAATTTGATATGTCTGAAAGGTTAACAAATATTTATTGATTTAACTTACAGTTTTGACATAGTCTTGAATAAATTACATATATACCTATTTGTTGAAAAAAAACATACATATGTAAATGCCAGTGGCTATTGTTCATATTTATTTTCTTTATGAGTTTGAAAAATTCTTTTCACAGTAATAGTAACACTGAAAAGATCTTGAATCATTTTTAAATCTTTTTGAATTCAACTCTTTAATTTTTTTTTTATAGTCGTACCTCTCCTGAATATATAATAAGGTCCAGAATTGACCACAGGTCCTTTTAAAACCGTCTTTCTTAAATTACTTTAATACAAAAAAATCTGATGTATATGTAGAGGTCAAGATAATATTCTGCTCAAAAAACTTTTAAGTAAATCTTTACCATATAATTTTGTTTTGGCGGGTCCAAGATCGCAATTGAATAAAACAAAATTGGTACGCTCTCCAAAAATTGTATGTAAATAATCTGGTGTAGGGTTTTATATGGTCAAGCTTGACCGATTACAAATTCATACATAATAATGTGTTCAATGAAAACAAAATTTGTCGCTAAAATGAAAGCTTTAAATTTTTTTTAATTGGCTCAAAACTTATTTCAGGGTTTTTGAAAAATATATCGGTCCATTATTTTTACTCAGCTTAGCAACATGTTCTTAAAAAAAAATTGTATAATAACTATTAATCATAAAACACTTTGTGGTAAAAATTTTACAAATTGTTCCCCATAAATACCGTGTAAAAAAATCCGAATTAAGTGACTGTTTACTTTTGTATTCACCTCCAAAATGATGGGAAGATCTTATTCTTTTCGTAATTCCTGTTACTCTCTTCATTTCATGTTAAATGCTGTCAAAACTCATATGAAGAAGACTTGTGCGAAAGAGCTCTGTTCATTTAGTGAAAAATTTACAAAATAGTTTCTAGAATCTAGATATTTCCTGAACTTTCGAGCTTTTGCAATTTGAACTTAACGTTTAAAACTTTTATTATCTTATAAAACATTATGCATTAAGACAACACTCATAGAAAAATGAGAATATGAAGAAATTGATGATGCCCTTATATGAGAAATGTGACATCGATGTTATTACAAACGGCATAAATGAGGCAATAAGTTACATCAATCCAATGACGAACGCAATCCTAAAATGTTTTTATATTTTATGCGTCATCTATCACTGCAGTGACATCAATTCGATTCCACATGTTGTGTATTATTAACATGTTTAAAAAGTATAATAAGGTGCAAAAATTCTCATATTCTATTTGTTTTAATTATTTAGTTAAATACATCTAATTTTCAAAGTAGAATGATAATCAAAACCATATCGGGCATGCTGCTGATGTCTTATAATTGAGAGCTCTGCTGTAAACAAATATAATTATTAGTAAATATAATTATTCTCTCCCAATGACTAATGAGTACTTTCTTCGATGTTACTTAAGGCTAGATTAGACTATCTCACAAGTCTTACGTATTCCATAATACTTTGTGAGATAGAAATCTAATGAGTTTTGTTGCGACTGTCAAAAAATCTAATTTAACATGACAGTTTGTGTTCACACCATCACACAAAGTATAAACACTCACACATGAAATAAAATGCAACCCTGATCCAATGAAAAGTATTATTGTTTAGAAATTTTTCAAAAAACGATGAAGTCGTATGGAATGTCAAACTTTTTTCATAATACTTGTCATTTTCGTGACACATTGCATTCACACTATCACACTTTGTCATATTACTTGAGTTTTTGACATGTATTAATACAAAGTATAAAGTATAAAGTATAAAGTATAGCCTTTAGTCATCGCAGTAATGACATTTTTTATTAAACAGAGTCCGATTCATAATTTCTGTGCTGCCGATGTGTAATACCATTCATGACATAATTTCACCTTATGACAATTTGGCCAAGTGATGCTAAGGCTGACAATGGTATTGACGGAAAGTGTCATGGGGTCAAAAACGAAGACACTTGTCATAGTACTGATGTCAAAATACCTCAGCGTTATGACGCATTTTTTATCAGTGTATCGCGATAACAACTTTAACATTGTGGCATAAATAATATTAAAGATAATCATTTAACGGATATTTAAATTTAAACATTACGCATTTCCTACAATATTCTGTACAGTGTAGTTTAAAAGTTGTGCAAATTAATGTACAAGTTTAAGGATTCCATTAATACCCATTGATGTCTGGGAGCCCTTTTAAAAGGTGGTGATATGGGGCACAATGTTTGAGAAAATGATTAGGGCAAAAACTAATGGAGGTCGGTCACAAATTGTACCACCTAAGCGAGACTTCTATGCAGTACCGTTAAAAATTTTGATTAACATCTTGTACGGGGTATTTTAAATAATTTCTACGTTTTTCGGTTATATTTCAACTTCTTGAAAATCTTAAAACTGTTAACCCAAAAACAAAGTCTCAATATATCGTATAATTGAGATGCAACACAAACTTATCAAACTTGTATCACACATTTTTCGAATAACAAGCCTGTGTAAATACTTTTGAAATAATTAAATTTCGTCCTTTTTTCTATAACCTTTACTGACGAATTTTAAAATCTTACTTCCATCGACACTACATACTTCTGGCAACACACCAGCAATATTTTGTTTTCCCGATTTTTTTTTAACAACAAATTATTGAGATTCTAAGTAAATTGTTTTTAATTGTTAAAACTGTGTAATAATATTTGACTATGGCTGTTGAATCTTAAACCGCAAATCGATTTTCAACCAAAAATATTTCCTTTAACTGGAAATTAATATTGATATGTCAAGCGTATTTGGGCCTTTGCAAAATGCTTAACAATTTACCAATTTCTGTTTGATTGAGCTAACAAGGTAGGACAAAAAGAGATAAAACTTGGTTAACAAAATTCTTGGAAGATAGATTAATTTGTTTTCAAAAACTGGCAAAATCAGTCCTTTACTTTACCTAACGGCCTTGAAAATATTCCCACGAAATAATAATTTTATCGCGATAGTAAAGGGTGGTTAAATTTTAATGTTGGTATTGATTTTGAATAAATCACAAATTACACTATGCAACAAGCACAAATTACCTGAATAAACACTATATTTTTTTTTGATCCGCTGTAGTCACCTAAAGGCGACCGTACACGACATGTTTTTGTCATCTGACATGTCAAATTTTCCACTGCAAAACACATACATGTCGTGTGTTACCTTTTTAACTTTGCTTCTGTAAAAGTCAGACGCAAAGTCATCTGACAAAATTTCAAATTTCAAATTTCCACTATTGACGGAATCATTAGCCGGCTGAAGTTAATTTTTTACAATACCGAGATATGTTTGATCATCTTACCATTGAATAGAATTTATGTGAATATATATATAAAAACCGTTTTATTATAAAATCCTAAGTTGGTATCTTTGAATTAAAATAAAAAAATGTTAAGATGGCTGAACTATTTTACGGCGCAAATAAAACTTTTCATGGCGGCAGCAAGTTATTTTGAAACCGAGCACTACTTTGGTTTCTGCAATAGCAATGCGAAAAAAACAGAGACAATGTCAGAAGCAAATTACATGTACGTTTGTGACCGAATATTATAAAGCTTATGTAAAACAGCGATTTTGACAGACATGCACAATTACATGTGACTTGAAAATTTGACATGTCAGATGACAAAAACATGTCGTCTATATGCGCCTTAACTGCAAAAAACATCATATTTTAGAATTCTATGCTAAGGTTTTTGTTTTAATTTTTTTTTTTCTAAAATTTGAGGTTTTTGAAGAGGCTGCTCCATACATCTTATCGTAACTTTGGAACGACGTACCCGATTTTGTTATGCAATCCGTCAAAATATTTTAAATTATGCAAGATTTAAGTTTATCTAATATTATTTTTTAATTTAGCCATTATTTTTTGAGTTATTGTGGCCGAAGGGGCAAAAAAATATTTTTTTTTGTTTTTTTATAAAATTTTTTAATTCAAAAAATTCATAAAAAATTTAAATCAACAAAGCTGCATGTATAAGAAGTTAAATAAATTTTATTTCATGAAAATTCATGGACAAATTCCTGTTTTATTCCCAATAAACTGAAAGTACCTAGTTTTGACCTTTTTTATCGCAACTTTGTGTAGAGCTAAAAATCACAAAGTTTTACCTTTTTATTACACCAAATTTTTTTTATCCTTTACTTTAATTATTTTTTAATAAAGCTGCATATAATAGAAATAAAATAAATTTTGTTTCATGAAAATCCATGTATAAAATCGTTTTTTATTCCAAAGTAAGTTAAAGTTTTGACATTTTTTTATCGCAAATTTGTGCCGAGCAACATGTTGGAAACATAAAATAAACATGTCGCTCTACACAAATTTGCGATAAAAAAGTTCAAAAAGTAACCTAGCAGTTTATCGGGAATAAAACATGACTTTGTAATTGAATTTTTATGAAATAATATTTATTTTACTTCTTATACATGCAGCTTTGAGCTTAAGTACTAAAACTGGTAAGTTTTTGTTGATTTCAATTTTTTATGATTTTTTTTTTATTCAAAACTTTTATAAAAAAACGAAAAAAAAAATATTTTTTTGCCACTTCGGCCTTAATAAATCCAAAAATAATGGCTAAATTAAAAAATGATATTAGATAAACTTAAATCTGGCTAATTTAAAATGTTTTGACGGATTGCATAACAAAATCGGGTACGTCGTTCCAAAGTTACGATAAGATGTATGAAGCAGCCTCTTTAAAAATCTCAAATTTTAGAACAAAATTTTTTGAAAAAAACCTTGCCATAGAATTTAAAAAAATTATGTTTTTTTCAGTTATAGTGGTTATCCAGGGAAAAAAAAAACTTCCCAGTTGTAGCATAGTGTTATTTAGGAAACTATCGCCATTTCTTTTTATTATGATAATATTGGTGCGGTTCAATTATGTATGGAACAAAATATCGGACAAAAGGCCAACGCTGCGACCTCGGCGGTACAGCTCAATCCGATGGTCCAAATTTTTGATGACGCTGAGGCATAATTGAGGTTCTATGTCGTTAATGTGCCGAATTATCTCATCCTTTAGCTCTTGCATTGTTGCTGGCTTATTGAGGTACACCTTTTCTTTCAAATAACCCCAAAGAAAGAAGTCCAACGGTGCCAAATCACATTATCTAGAGTGAGAGTAGCAATTGTTGGTCACGCCGACGAGTTGAGGTGGACGGCTCTTCAGCCACACTATCGGGAACAGCAGCAATATTTTCTGCAGTACGATCTGTACGAGCATGCACTGGTGTTTTCACATCTCCTACAGACCCGGTTTGTTCAAATTTTTGCACGATTTTTCCGATTGCTCGCACATTTAGACGATAACTTTAACGCGTTGCTCGACTGTGTATCTTTCCATTGTTCAAATTGAGTTAGTCTGAAATTGAGAAATGTTGAATGAAATGCAGAGAAAAACTTGACGTTTTGGTGTGGTCGGACCTTTAACCACACGTTACATTCTTCGATCGTTTAAGGGGCCTTTATTCAACTCTATGTAATACTGAAATGGTTCGATTTGAAATTTTCTTATAAATTAAACTTATTTTATACTAAAAACTATCCAAATCAAACTTATTTTCTTTTAATAAATTGATATGCAAGTGCATTCTAATAAAATCGAGAAAATATTTATATATGTTGCTTTTAATTGTCTATTTGCACACCAGAGCTTAAATAAATATTTGCTATTTCTTTATATTATCCCTTTTTTTCATTTAAATGTAGATTTTCTTTTATGTTTGGTTTTATTGCGGTTTTAAAACAAACACATTCATACTCGCATCAGTACTTACGAGCATTTCGTAAGTAAGTAAATAAAATAAGCTGCAATAGCGAATACAACGAAACAAACGACAAAGAAGCTGTAGAATAAACGTTAGTCGCTACCATTAATCTCCAACGTAAGCTGTATTCATTTATCTTCATAAGTCTTCCTTGTGTCTATTAAAAACATACTGTTAAATAATCGTTATTTTTTTAAAGGGCTTAAATAATGTCAAGGTTATGTATGTATTTGTAAAATAATGCATTAAAATATATGTATGTATGTATGTATGTGAGAATGAGTTTAAATGTTGGTACTAAACCAAAATATATTTGCCAAACCAACATCTAGGAAGATAAATTTGAGACTTTGGGGAAAAAATAAGATAATGTTAATGGAAGTATAAGTTTAAGTGGTTAATTTAAAAAAAAATGTAAGAGGAAATTTAAAGATTCAAATGGAGAAAGCTTTAGGCATTTTAAATTGAAAAGCTAAAGTTTGTTTCCTTTTACTCTCAACTATCTTTACAAAAGTAGTTTGATTTTATTTTATTCTTTATTTCATCTACTTTTGTAAAAACTCTGCTAATTTTAAATCTTTATATAAAATTTAAAAACAAAAAAATTTATTTTTTATAACATTTATAAAAATTACGTATAAAAAGAAAATAATGTCGCCTTCCTTGGAGAATAAACATATTGCGTACTATTAAATTAAATTCGCGCGTAAACGCTCTTTTTCACTAAGTCACTAACAATAACAGACTCATAAACAACCAATCCCACACACAGAAAATACTTACAACCATCCAGTGACATACATACAACTTATTAAGTTGCGGCCCGGGTTGGTAAACGCATTTTAAGCAAACTTCAATGAATAACAGAAAACGACCAACTGAAATATAAATTTTTCCCCTGATGACAACTACAACATGAACTTTAACTTAGCTACCCTTGTTGAAAATTTTTGCGCGTTTTAAATGAAAGACAACAATAACAGAAACATTAACAACAACAGCGAAACAATATCCTTTCCCAATAGAAACAATATCATACTCATACACACATAGATACAGACATACGAGTGTTTAGTTAACCACAATTATACCGCCAACACAACTCTCATGCACACAAACAAGTACATAAAGCGCTTTTTGTCTGGCAAGCAGACTGCCTGAGCGTCTACTAAGCAAAGTGACTAACTGTTTCTCTGTCTGACTGTCCATTAAGTTGCTGGGGAAACCTAAAATTAAAAAAAAAACTCCTTGTGTATGCTTTTGATAACGGTTTTAGCTTGTTGTACATCCGTATCCGGTTGTTACTTATTGTTTTTATACACTTATTTAAGTGTAAGTGCGTGTGTGTGTGTGTAGCCTTTGACTACTTTCAAAGTTCTTAAGTTTTACCATTTCTAAAGTCGAGGGCAAAATTTTATATTAATTTAAAAAAAATTCCTTAAAATAAAGTCAAGTTGCTTAAATCAAAATAATTTGGGCATATGTTTCCCTGATCTAAAACCAAACATGTATCTGGTGGTCCGTATTTAGAAGAATCTCTCTTGAATATATTTAAGTATTGCCTCTGCGGCATAAAAACCTTGCAGTGCTTAAATTAACGAGTAAACACAAGCTTCTATTGAGGCCTTCACGTGTGGAAGCAAACATACAGGTGGCAAAAAGTATTGTCTTACAATTATGGTTGCCTGAATTATGTAATTAATCCTTACTTATTGGCTGGATATACATATCTAAATTCCACTGTAAAATAACTCCGCCATCAGGCCTAACTTAGGCACGTTATCGCTGTACATTTTATTTATATATACTAAGCGATAATATTTTGTTTATAAATTAATTTCTATTAATTATTATTGTCATATTTTGTAAATTCAGTACCGTTTTGGGAACTATAGAAATTTATAAGTCTGAGCCTTTGCTGCCATCCTAATTTGTTCCTGCAAATATATTAAATAATCTTCCGAAGCATTCGATTCTTAACTTTTTTTATTTTTGAGAATAAAGCATGGTGCTCTGTTCTGTATTACATGCAAAATGTTGTTAAACTCAGTATAAAAAAAATTCTGTGAAATAAATTCGAGCAAATGTGAATAGAGCTGTAGCTTCTCTGTTTGTATTGCGAAAAACGTGCGAAATGTTTTTAGCAACATTTTTGTTTTCCTTGAGAAAAAAGTTGAGTTCATATTGTTTTGCATGGAACAGCTTATATTTTTTTTTGTAGTTTTTTATTGTGTATTTATGAAGTGTGGTTTTTATAACAAGCGTTGCATAAAAAAAGAAAAAATTTAAATGGTGAAAAGTGCAAAATTTAATAATAAAATTTATTGTTACTTTACTTTGGGAAATTATAAAAAATGAAAATTTTTCGAGGTCCATAAAATAGGCAATTATTTGATCAATAATTTCATCGTTGGAGCTATTTTTAGTTTCTCGCATTAAAACTGGTTGGAGCTAAATCCCTTTCCACCGAGCCATTTATTTAGGTTTGCAAAAATGAAATAGTCACAACGAAATTTAGTAAGCCGCCTTTTAACCATTGAAATCGATGGTGCAGAGACCTCATAGTATTAATCAACCTTTTCCCTGATTTGATTGACGAAATTCACTTTTTTCCATTTTTAAAAAATCCACGAGGTTGTATGTTTTGATCAGCTGGTACTTTGTTTAGTATATCGTGCAAAATGTTTTAAAAATCAATATAAAAAAAATTTCTGTGAAATACAAACGAAAAAATGTTGGTGTACTCTATTTATATTACGAAAAACATGCAACATTTTTATTTTCCGTGCGAAACAAGTGCAGCTCATATTATTTCGCACGAAATTTTAAGCAACAGCTAATTATTTTTTGTAATTTTTTGTGAGGTGGGTTTAAAACAAGCATTTCAAAAAGAAAAATGTAGAAAAGTGCAAGAAATAATAATAATAAAACTAAATTTTTTTGTTTCTTTAAACCCAGTACTCTGTTCGAACTTGCAAAAATGTTGAGCAACATTGATTATTTCACACGAAAATTTTTTCATGTATCAATATTGTCTATCTTGCGGTTTTTCAAAACTCAACGTTTTCATTAGTTACAAGTATACAACATTATTTTGCGAAGGTAAACAAAAACCATAGTTGGGGGTAGTGCACTAAATATTGATTTAAATCAACATTGCACTCTCACTAAATAAAACTGAAAAAAATTATTTTTTACTATTTTTTACCAGCTTCAGTGATGATTGGTATTTTTTTCACTAGCACTAAAAAAATTAATTGGTATGCAAATTTTTTCCCTATCAATAACTGTGATTGAATGCATAAACCTGCACTCAATTGAAATATGTAGTTCAAAATTGTAACTTGCAATCAAAAAGCTGTGCAAAAACATAATATTACTAAGTTTTAAAAAAATTTAATTTTCTATGTGCATGGTTTTCTGATGATATGCATAAGCAAGGAATCATTAACTAAATGAAATTCTGTCAATAACGGAATAATTCTTGGATTTAATCATGAAAACACAAGTTTTGTATTTTAAATTTTGTGCAAAATTTTTATACAAATAAGTGAAGAAAAAATATTGCAATTATTTTTTTAGCGCAAAATGTGTTAGCATTACAATAATTCATGTGTAGTGAGATTGCTTATTTTCAATTCATCACTTAACATCAACAAAATTATTGCAATAATTTTGAACTAGTGCACTACCCCCATCTATGACAAAAACCATGTGTTTTTATAATTGTCATTAAAAAAAGTAAAACTATTTTATATAAATAATTTTCTTAAGTAAAAAAAAAAAAAATTTATTATTAATTAAATATTATTAAGGTCTTGAAAATACTTTATTTAATCATATTTTAACAGGGAAACAATCAAATGTAATTAAAATAAAAAAATTTTATATAATATTCAACATTTTTTATTTTTCGAATTTATTCTATGAGTTAAATTTCAGTTATGTATTTTATAAAGCTTTTTTGTAATAGTTCTATTCCTTAAATTTTTAGGAATGACTTTTATACACTACCAGACTATTATATTGTATTTTCTTGTTACATTTTACCTTAGCTATCCTTTGGATAGCAATGAAGTATATTGAATGTACAGAAAAATTTACAATTATTAGACACCAGCAGAATGTAATGCATTTTCTGGCCCGCTACAGCCTTCGTCAGCATTCTTTGTGTCACACTGGAGAGTGATACTTTATAAATTGAATGTATTTAACTCAACTATTTTAACAAATAGAAACTGGGAATTATTTCCTTTCGCAGGTTACTTTATATTATATTCAACATTTTTTATTTTTCGAATTTATTCTATGAGTTAAATTTCAGTTATGTATTTTATAAAGCTTTTTTGTAATAGTTCTATTCCTTAAATTTTTAGGAATGACTTTTATACACTACCAGACTATTATATTGTATTTTCTTGTTACATTTTACCTTAGCTATCCTTTGGATAGCAATGAAGTATATTGAATGTACAGAAAAATTTACAATTATTAGACACCAGCAGAATGTAATGCATTTTCTGGCCCGCTACAGCCTTCGTCAGCATTCTTTGTGTCACACTGGAGAGTGATACTTTATAAATTGAATGTATTTAACTCAACTATTTTAACAAATAGAAACTGGGAATTATTTCCTTTCGCAGGTTACTTTATATTATATTCAACATTTTTTATTTTTCGAATTTATTCTATGAGTTAAATTTCAGTTATGTATTTTATAAAGCTTTTTTGTAATAGTTCTATTCCTTAAATTTTTAGGAATGACTTTTATACACTACCAGACTATTATATTGTATTTTCTTGTTACATTTTACCTTAGCTATCCTTTGGATAGCAATGAAGTATATTGAATGTACAGAAAAATTTACAATTATTAGACACCAGCAGAATGTAATGCATTTTCTGGCCCGCTACAGCCTTCGTCAGCATTCTTTGTGTCACACTGGAGAGTGATACTTTATAAATTGAATGTATTTAACTCAACTATTTTAACAAATAGAAACTGGGAATTATTTCCTTTCGCAGGTTACTTTATATTATATTCAACATTTTTTATTTTTCGAATTTATTCTATGAGTTAAATTTCAGTTATGTATTTTATAAAGCTTTTTTGTAATAGTTCTATTCCTTAAATTTTTAGGAATGACTTTTATACACTACCAGACTATTATATTGTATTTTCTTGTTACATTTTACCTTAGCTATCCTTTGGATAGCAATGAAGTATATTGAATGTACAGAAAAATTTACAATTATTAGACACCAGCAGAATGTAATGCATTTTCTGGCCCGCTACAGCCTTCGTCAGCATTCTTTGTGTCACACTGGAGAGTGATACTTTATAAATTGAATGTATTTAACTCAACTATTTTAACAAATAGAAACTGGGAATTATTTCCTTTCGCAGGTTACTTTATATTATATTCAACATTTTTTATTTTTCGAATTTATTCTATGAGTTAAATTTCAGTTATGTATTTTATAAAGCTTTTTTGTAATAGTTCTATTCCTTAAATTTTTAGGAATGACTTTTATACACTACCAGACTATTATTATAAAATACATAACTGAAATTTAACTCATAGAATAAATTCGAAAAATAAAAAATGTTGAATATAATATAAAGTAACCTGCGAAAGGAAATAATTCCCAGTTTCTATTTGTTAAAATAGTTGAGTTAAATACATTCAATTTATAAAGTATCACTCTCCAGTGTGACACAAAGAAT
The DNA here is from genome assembly GCA_963931875.1 of Pollenia griseotomentosa. Taxonomy (NCBI): domain Eukaryota; kingdom Metazoa; phylum Arthropoda; class Insecta; order Diptera; family Polleniidae; genus Pollenia; species Pollenia griseotomentosa. The sequence goes on along the minus strand of OZ007560.1, from coordinate 49,597,233 downwards.
GCTGACGAAGGCTGTAGCGGGCCAGAAAATGCATTACATTCTGCTGGTGTCTAATAATTGTAAATTTTTCTGTACATTCAATATACTTCATTGCTATCCAAAGGATAGCTAAGGTAAAATGTAACAAGAAAATACAATATAATAGTCTGGTAGTGTATAAAAGTCATTCCTAAAAATTTAAGGAATAGAACTATTACAAAAAAGCTTTATAAAATACATAACTGAAATTTAACTCATAGAATAAATTCGAAAAATAAAAAATGTTGAATATAATATAAAGTAACCTGCGAAAGGAAATAATTCCCAGTTTCTATTTTTCAAAATTTTATATATTTATGTATATGTATGTATTTATAACCCATTTCGAGATTTATGAATGCAAAGTCGAACAAGTGCAACTTTTCTCATTTGGATTTTTCTATTGTACGTTTTTCTTTGATAAAAGTTCTTAAAGAGAGAAATTATTCATTGACTTTTTCTTTTAATGCTTTCACCACAGGAGTCACATCAGGTTTCCAGTCATATGTATAAGTGAACATCGCTAAAAAATTTTTTTCAATATTCGAGTTATAAAAAACAAGTACATATGTCCAAGCGAACTTGTTTCAAATTTGCATTTTTAAATTCCCTATTTCATCAACGATATCTTGGCGAACTTCAAACAGAAAGGTTAAAACAATGAACCAGCTTTTTTTTGTTACAGAAAATGCAAAGAACCAGTTTTATTACCAACTGCAATTTTAGGTCGATACAAACATGGAAAAGGACATGCTTCGATAAAACCCATACATTTATTCTCATTAAAAGAGCTAAAAGATCTGTTAAAATCAATTGTTATCTCAATTTTTTAATGTCTAAAATGAACGAGCAGACTCTCTTAAAATGTTTTTATTTTGAAAAATATTGGAAATATTTTTAATGCCAAACAATTTTGGAGTCGGAGCCGCGAGTTATTGAGGTTACTTAGACTCCGACTGCGGTACAAAAACCTTAACTCCAACTGCGACTCCAAAGCCCTGGCCACCGAAATTGACTGATAAAATCTACAATATACTGATTATTTTTGTATTTTTGTCCTCCATTGTTTTCACCAAAATGTTTGTACTGATGTATGTATTAAATGCGATATATGAAATCCTGAGAAACGTTTGTTTGTGCATGCATTTGCAAAATACTTACAGTAAACCTTTCCTACATGCACTTTTAAAACAACGCTCTTGTATCCTCTTGAACTTCAGTTACTTTAAACTGTATCGCGCACACAACCACTAGATATTTTGTTATTTTATACGTGAACATATAAAAGATGTGATAGACTGACAAATTATGTTGGTAAGGAATTTTATCGTTCCTGGATAGTTTTCAGAAATTATTGACTTTTATTTTCTTTTTGCTTTATTTATTTGATTAAAGCGTTGGTTTAGTAACAAGCCAATAATATTGTTTAATATGTTTTGGAAGATAAGTACAAGGGTTTTCTTTCTGCACTTTTATTCTTCCCGAGAAAATGGAAGAAATTCTGAACTTTCTAGGAACAAAGAAATTAATTCTCTAAGGGCAAAATTATTTTATTTTCGAATACTCAGATTTAGGATTTTCATTAATATAGAAAGTTTGTTTTATTATGTAAAGTTAATTTTTTATGAATGAAAGCTAACCTTCAATTCGATCTTTATAAATACAAATACATATATGGGTGAGTTCCCAAACGTCCCTTGCAAAGAAACTCCTTTTTTAAATCTACAATACAACCTTGAAGAATTTTACAATGTTATCTGTCCCGAAATGCGACAAAAAAGTTATCGATGCGTACACAATAAGCAAGTTGTGTATTTATTAAGCTTGATAATGCATTTTTGACTTTGATTGCAAAGTGCAATAATGTTTTGGAATTCAGCCTATTTGTTTCGTTTTCTCAATATTTTTTATTAATAAATTACGAAAAGTATTTCAAATCAATGGCAAATGCTCGTTTAATGTCGACTGAGTGCCTTTTGTCTGAATGTTTAAGTAAAATACAGTAAAAAGACGTTATATACATGGAATCCCTTTTAAGTTCGCTGAAAACAGGAAATCCTCTGGTTGTTACCAGAGTTAGGGACATAACAAATTTCCATTATTAGCACTTTAAATATTTTTTATGGTTTATTTGAATTAAAAAAAGATTAATATTTTCTAAACAAGAATACTGGTAAATTAGTAACTGTTACTCTTATCAACGGAATAAAATATATTGAAAAACTTATTGAAGTGTTATGACATAAATAGTTGACAAATGTGCACTTGTTTAGGAGGCATGAAATTAATTTTTATAGCACAAGATAAAATAAAAATTTTAGTTTATTAGTTTTTTTTTTTAATATAACAATGATTTTAGGAGTAAAGATTGCTAAGATGTTCTAAGACTAAGAGGTGCCAGGAAGTTAATTGGCCAGCCGGTAATTTTACTTAACAGTATTTAAGACAAGTATAAAACATAAAATAACAAACTTTTATTCGTTTTATACTTTGACTTAATGTCTTTGAAGAAAATAATTTGAAGGATATTTATTATTATTATCATTATAAGGATTTTTGCTTAGCATCAAAAAACAACAAATTTTAAAGTAACTACCAACATTATATAAAAAATAAAATTTGTTATATACACTGAACGAAAAAGGTACGTGGAGACAACGAAAATTAAATTTGTTCGTTCTGACAATAAATTACTGTTCCTTAAGAGATTTTATTTTAATAATTTAGTGAGCTGTTCGCTTATAAAAAGTGCATTATAGATATACAGGACAACTCGTAAGCTAATTATCGGACTGCCGAACGATCCAAAAATGGTGGTGGTTTGCTTGACAATATGAATCCCAACAAAAATTTCTTGAAGCTGTTTTAAATGAGTTATGTACCAATATGTACAACATCACCCAATAGAGTTTAATGACTTCAGCAAATTTATGAGAAAACGTGGCAAACCTTAACAAAATAATTAATTGAATTTCAAGATTTTCTGGAAATCCAAGACGTTGCTACACTAAAATGACTTTTTTCATTTTCAAAACATTTCGATAAGATTTTTAAAGGCACAAACAATTCAAAATGTACAACAACTGAGCCTAAATGTTTATTTTTTTTAAATTTGTTAAGAAATATCTCATACAAATATAACGATTTTCATGTATTCTTAAATACTTCCATTAACATATCGGTCCACTGGTAAATAAACTTCCCAGCTCTTATCGCAAAAAGCAATCGTTATATAGCTAGACCCAAAAAATAAAGTTTCAACGAAATCGGTTCACGTTTTCGGGTACCAGAAAATACCGAAAAATTATGGGTTATCATGTGAAAAACTGGTTAAGAAAATTATACGAATAAAAGAGCCTAAAAGCTTTTTGTGTACGAAATAATTTGTGTAAATTGCTCCCTAAGTTATTATCAAACTCGTTAAAAACCCGGTAAATTATGCGCAATTTCTGGCTAAATATTCAATACTCCTGCAAAACTCTCTAGATTGCTTAGCATTTCACTTTTCAAAAACCGTTTTAATCGTTATTCTCAGAACTTCGTTTTTTTTAACTTAGCGGTGTTTGTAAGTGGACTTCTCATGTGTATAGACCCTGCAGACAAAATTACTAGTATTTACCTAAAAATATACTGGTTGGTATTTACTTTTAACTAGTTGCACTTTTGATTTTTTTCATATACCAAACTATCTCATTTAACGTTGGGTTGTCAAAGGAGCCCAACTAGTTCATTGGTATGCATTTTAAGTATAGTTTAAAACTAATTGCTTTATTTACAGTATAATAAAAGCAAAATTAATTTACCAATTCCACTCAGTATCTTTTTTAAACCTAATTATTGTTTTATAGTGTATGTATTTATTTTAGAATAATTCTAAGCACTTACCCCTGGTACCGAAAGAGAGAATATTGTATTATTTATTTTTCTGTTACACCATGTTTAATTTTGTTGAATTCCCCTATGTTAACAGAATTATAACAAACTAGCAGAAAGCCTGATAAGGTTTTCCACATCATTCTACACTGAAGAATTTTATGTTTTTAACTAAACGATTTTAATAAAAAGAATACGGGAATTTTCCCTCTCTTTATTTATTTTTAAACATGAAAATAACACTAGCAAACAAGGTTTTGGACTGAAGCAACCAAATATCTTTCCTAGAGTAATTTGGTGGGCTGAATTCGAATCTGTAATTGGTTTTTCTCTATCATGTCAGGTTTTCGAGATACAAAAATATGTTTTTATTCGTTTCTTACATAAAAAATCAGTAGTTTATTATAAAAACAATGAATTTTTAAAAAGCGAATGGCGTTATTTGATCGTCGTTTGTATTTTGTTGGTTCGGTTTCACGTATTAGAGTTCAGCAATAGTTTCCCAGACTGCTTTTATCTCAAAATTATCTATAAATTATAAATTGTGTTTTTCATATTATTACTTTTTTGTTTGCTCGTTTTTGTTCAAGAATTGTTTTGTTCGTTATGTTATTGTTTTTTTTTTACTAAAAGATTCTAATAATAAACAATTTTTGCATTTTTATTTTTTGAAATTACTTAATTTATAACAAAACTTTATTAATCGGTTAACCGATTATTAACGGATTAAACCAAAACCTCGGTTAATTAATCGAGCGATTAACCGATTAAAGCAAAAGCCCGATTAAATGAATACCCTAATCAGTAACATATGCTGGTATGCTTAAACTCTACTATTGTGAAGATTTAGAATAAATGTGGGCTTCTGTCAAATTAATAATTGTGAAATTTTGGTGTCAGTATTGACTGTTTAACAGTATTGCCAGCATGCGACTAAAAATGAACCCGACGTGATATCCCAATTTTGATGCCAGATTCGATTCAGCGCACCTAGATTAGTTAAAAAACATGCTTCATTTCTGTAGTCAAAATTTTTTTTTTCTATTTTCAACTCGGATTAATTAGTGTTAGTTCATATTTAATAAATGAATAAATAATGAATAAAAAAAAAAAAAAAAATTCAACTCAAAAATCAACCAAAAATGTATATTTTCCTTCTTGTAGTATTGTTGTTGTACAAAAGACAAGTAAATTTTTTTTTTCCAACTTATGTAGTGCTTTTGTTGTTGCAACAACAAACGCTGCACATTGGGTTGAAATTGCTAAAAACGGCTATTAATTCAGGCGTTAGAGATAGCACTTATTTTTTGGTTTCGTAGTATTAAATGGGTCATTAGTGAAAAAAATTATTTTTTTAAGCTCCAGATATCCGTTTGTCATCCCGTATGAATATAAAATCTTTATTTCGAGCTTCCTGCGCTTCCTCCGATAACTGACCAATAGGTTACAGTGCATGAGTAATAATCTCCGAACCATGTATTAAAAATGTATGTAAAGTGGGGATCGTGTTATACCATGGGTATTTTTCAACAAAGTATTTTGCGGTAATTAAGGTAAGATTTCAAAATTTTTCAACATTAAAAAAAAACAGTCACAATTAAAACAAACAAAGAGAAAGTTAAAAATACAATTATTCACGTTTCCAACTATGTTAAAAGTACAAAAAATTATACCTTCCCAACAGTTCAAAATGGAATATTACAAACTTATTAAAAAGCTAAATTTTTTAACATGTACTTTTGCAAAGTCAAGCACCTGATCGCTGTCGCCTCAAAAGACAATATTAGCCTATCCAATGACAACTACATGTTAAAGTCCTATGTTAATTTACCAGTATTGAAGACGGATCTTTAGTTTGGAACTGCTGGGTAAAAATATTAAAAATAGGAATTTCGATGATGAGAAAATTAACAAAAATAAACAATAACAAAACTGCATAACATACATATGTATGAACACACTTGCATACATGATTAATACAGTGAGTGCATTGCTATAGCATATAGAGTGCATTATAAGCATGCACGAATTTTTCTTTGATATTGATAGTATAAAAAACTTTTTTTTTTCGTTCTTATCGCAAAAAACCCGCAAAATATTTTTACATGATTTGTAAGTAGACATATCATAGAAAACTATTAAATTTTTTTTTTTACCCAAGCTTGCCCAAACCGAATTTGAATTTCTACTTGAAAGTGAAAAATGATTGTTTTTTAGACCAATTTTTAAAAAAATATAAAAAATATTTCTGCAACAAAACTATTTAACTGGGATACATATTTGAGTTACAAAATACCTGATGTTGAAGGCTCTATTTGAAAAATATTAGTTTTTTGGTAAGAAAATACAAAAATTTTATTTAAAAAAAATTTTTTTTTTCAAATTTTACCACTGTTTTCAAAAACTTAAAAAAAGTTCAGCTTTGACAACGCACAACTCGAAAAGTAAATAACATACGAAAATCAAAAAGATAGCTTGTGATGCACAATTTTGTTTACTATAACCTATATTTGATTACTTTTAAAAATTATTAATTTTCAATTTTCAGTTAAGAGCCATTATATGGAATTTCAACCCAACGTGCGCCGTCAAGTATAAAGCAGCGAAATTTCTAATTTTTCGACGCAATACAACTAAACTAGTACTAAACTAGTCCAAAAACTTACTAGTAACGATTTTAGCTGCAGGGTAACTTACTACTTTAGAAATAATATTTAATATTTGTATTTAATCAAAAAATTAGCAAACCAATGCAATTTTTATCGCTACAACATTTCTCAACACTTTTGCTCTAATTATACTTGCGTTAAGTCGATGTAGCTTGTTTGTACACTGTTAAAAATTGTCGACGGTACGGTACAGTTTAACAATATTTTAAATTCAAGCATTTCTTCGGCTCCATCTATCAGCTGAAAGCAGTTGCTATGCTAGTTATAAACTGTGAATAAGATATATTTATAAACTATTTTTAGTTTATATTTTATTAGTTCTGACTTTAGCTATGATTTCTGGATATACGCCTATGACTCTGATAAAAAGGTTTTCTATTCTTCTAAGCAGAAATAAATTGAAATCAAGCACAAGTAGGCTCTGTAGAAAAAGAGGAACGAACATACCTTTTACTGGGGATGTTTTGTAAATCAATTTCAATTCCATTGCCAAATCGAATTTCCGTCTGCGGTTTTTAACTGAGCTCGATAATTGTGGTTTCATAGAATTTTTTGAATATAATAATTATTTAAACTAATGTGTTATTTGGCCAAATTTTAATAAATATTTTATGTTTGAATTGTTTCAAGTCAGCTAATTAGGCCTATATTATTTAATGTAAATAAAAAACTTTTCTTTAGATGTTTTCCAACGTATCGTCAATTATTTGTTGACTTCATCAGGGTTACGTCTATTTAATTAATTAATTAATTGAATTGAATACGGGAATAAGTCTTTATAAATCGGACCAAATACGTACACTAGCAATAACAATTCAAATTTTTATTTGAAAAAACATACATGTAAACATACAATCATACTTGGTAGTCCTTTTCGGAAAAAATATGGTCCAATGATCTTTTCTGAAGTTATTCCACACCATACTGTGCATCAAGGTGTGTGATGTTCAGCAAATATTCTTGGATATTCTAAAATTTTTTATTCACAAGTACATTGAGGTGATAATGGGCCTCATCGCTCATTATTCGAATCGATTGTGTCTAAATAATCGAATGCTAACTTTTAAATAAAATTGAAAAATTTCATAAATTATTCAAAATGAATTCTTAAAAAAAAACAAAAAAAATGTAAGCAAAAAATTTACTTATTAAATCATAACGTCCTTGAAATCATAGATGTTGCTAAACGTACATTCTAAGCTGATTGACATCGTGTCAACTTACTGCAATGTGGATCTTCGCTAGGTATTTTGCTGGTTATAGTCAAAAGTATGACGGGTTTTCGAAGAGTATGATCGATCCATTCTAATTTTCTTTACGAATTTAGTAATACATGACTAGAAAGCTTACTGCCAGGTTTTGTGATGGTCGGTACATCATTTAACAAAAGAATCATATTTAATCCCCTCTTGTTAGGGTGCATCAAGGATTCGGAACTGCCGAATTTAGCACTCTTATTTGTTCTATTTATTAATGTACCAACGTAAGTGTAACTGTATCTGTTAGCAGTTGTATAGTTGGTAGGATTTGTTGTTGTTGAGCTTATGACTTTTTTTCTCAGTTTCTTTTTTATTCGAAAAATCATTACAAGTTGCATAAAAGTGCAGTTAGTTGAAAATAATCGTAGTTTGAGGAGTTGTTGTAAAGGTTGAAATAAACTTTTTATTACATACTTTTTTTTTGCTTCTATACAAATATTTCGCTACTTTTTTATTAGTTTACCTAACAATTTGTTTGGTTTAGAGAAAATTGCAGCAGTTTTTCAGAAACAAAAAAGAAAATATTTGGTTTAATTTAACTGTTACATTTTTAAAATCTTCATTATTTGCTCAGAGTTTGTGCCAAAAAGTATAAAAATATAAAAATACATCAAAAATGTTTACGGTTGCCCATGTTCAACAGTAGCTCGTTTACAAGTCGCATTTTCCTTCAGCAATATTTATTATATTTACATAAAAAATGCACTCTTTTTGTCTACACTCCTTCCCCAGTCACGGTGTATCATGTTGTGAACATTTTTAACGCTCCTGTTGTTTTCTTGGTTGTTTGCTACTTCCGCTCGATTTACCTTTAAGCCAAGTAATTTAATGTTGCCCTGAATGTTTTCATGTTTTTGTAGATGTTGTCGTTATTGTAATCATTCTTGTCGTTGTTGTTGTATGTTCAAGTAAAAACAAACTTTATTTATAATTTCTATACCCTACACTAGTTCTAAAAGTTGTTATGATACAAAAAGAACTTGATAAGATCTTGTAAGGGAATAATAAAGTTATTAGTAGTCTTAAGAATTTAAAATGAATGTTGATCTTTGATATTTTGGTTGCAAAACTTTAAAAAAACTGGGTCGTACGTAGAGTAAAATGGACATTATATAATGTACTTTAGCGTTCTGTACGGTAGAAATATTAAAAACACAAACTCTAATATTATTTGTGTATTAAATACCTTAAAAAACGTTTCTCTGTTGCTGCTCTTCGTAAACAATAATAATACTGCACTAAACTAACCACAAACTTCATTGTGTTCAGTTCAGCACATTAATGACCACAAAAAGAACTTGATAAGTTCTTGTAAGGGAATAATAAAGTTATTAGTAGTCTTTAGAATTTAAAATGAATGTTGAGCTTTGATATTTTGGTTACAAAACTTTAAAAGAACTGGGTCGTACGTAGAGTAAAATGGACATTATATAATGTACTTTAGCGTTCTGTACGGTAGAAATATTAAAAACACAAACTCTAATATTATTTGTGTGTTAAATACCTCAAAAAACGTTTCTCTGTTGGTGCTCTTCGTAAACAATAATAATACTGCACTAAACTAACCACAAACTTCATTGTGTTCAGTTCAGCACATTAATGACCACAAAAAGAACTTGATAAGTTCTTGTAAGGGAATAATAAAGTTATTAGTAGTCTTTAGAATTTAAAATGAATGTTGAGCTTTGATATTTTGGTTACAAAACTTTAAAAGAACTGGGTCGTACGTAGAGTAAAATGGACATTATATAATGTACTTTAGCGTTCTGTACGGTAGAAATATTGAAAACACAAACTCTAATATTATTTGTGTGTTAAATACCTCAAAAAACGTTTCTCTGTTGGTGCTCTTCGTAAACAATAATAATACTGCACTAAACTAACCACAAACTTCATTGTGTTCAGTTCAGCACATTAATGACCACAAAAAGAACTTGATAAGTTCTTGTAAGGGAATAATAAAGTTATTAGTAGTCTTTAGAATTTAAAATGAATGTTGAGCTTTGATATTTTGGTTACAAAACTTTAAAAGAACTGGGTCGTACGTAGAGTAAAATTGACATTATATAATGTATTTTAGCGTTCTGTACGTAGCGTTTCAGTTGTACGCAGTGCACTTTTGCCTGGTAAAGACAACAAAAATTTTAAAGAAAAAAAAAAAAAAACAAAAAGACGAACAAATTTTTTACAATAACCAAACATGTACACACACAAGCTTTTCTTGATGTGGTCATGCAAAGTGCCAAGCAACAACAACGGTGCTAGTGAGAATCGTTCTAGAAATTTTTTGTTATTCCTTCACGAATGTGAAAAAACCTACAGAACGTTTAAATAAAATGTATTTCTACAGAACCACTACAATTGTTATGAACGGTATTAAGCGTTGTGTACTAATGCACAAACATTTAAAAAATAGATATCGTTTCTGGCACCGGACGCTAAATAATGTTCGATTTATTTTCAAACCCTGATCGTACGTCGTAGGATCGTAAGATGTTACGCCATAAATATAAGAACAACAGAGTGTTATTTTTTAAATTACGTCGTAAACGTATTTTGTTTATTTTTTACTTCTTTTATTTTTTTATTTTTAATATTCAATTTGAAATTAAAAAAATAAGATTCTTTATATTTTTACTTATTATTTTTCTATGAGAATATTGCCACCATATTGGCGTAAAATAGAATTAGATCTATGTCAACGTATCACGCAGACACGCTTTTACGTTGCCGCCAAATATTGTGTGCCTTGTATCAAATATTATACGTTTTAATTTGAAAACGTATCAACAGCGTACGCTACTACTGTCATACGGTCCAATTGCATTTATATGGTAAATTAATCAATCTATATTATTCTTATTTGTTATTATAGATTCTATAATAACAAATAAGAATTTAAATTGTACATTTCTGTGAATAATCAAAACTACATCTTGGAAAAGTGCAAGTGAAAATTGTTTCTTTACCTAATGTACTGTTACTCAATTGTCTCTTTTACCTGCTAATATTTTTTAGTAGTATTTATAGCAATTCATTCTCCTGCATTTTTATTCATGTTCTATATATACGTACATATTTATTTGCTCAAGAACAACTATAGTAGAATAAGCAATAAGCAAAAAAATGTACAAAATAATAACGAAATATTTTCATTGAGTTTTTCATAATTTCGGATTTATTTGTAATTCAGCGAATTCTTATCAAAATAAAAATTTTTGTTTACCACAATTTATTATTTTCTTTATTGCGCTAAAGTTATGTTATTTTATAATACACGTTTTTTTTATTTTTGTTTATAAATCTTGGTTTTGTTTTATTTTTGCTAAATTCTCTTACAATTTCAACAGTAAATATTAATTCGCAAACTAAAAAAGGAGGTTAAAAACGTACAAAATTATTAAGAAAAAACACTGTCAGCGATAATGGCAAAATGTTGAAAATACTAATCGCTTTATTATAAAAAAAAATAGTTTTATAAAGGGTTTAACAAAGAAATTTTCACAGAAAATTCGTTTAAAACTAAAATATTTTTTATAAAGTTGTAAAGGCGACCGTACACGACATGTTTTTGTCATCTGACATGTCAAATTTTCCACTGCAAAACACATACATGTCGTGTGTTACCTTTTTAACTTTGCTTCTGTAAAAGTCAGACGCAAAGTCATCTGACAAAATTTCAATTAGAGCGTGCTCTATTTTCTTCTGACAAACCATCTGACATCAGAAAGCTATGCCGGCAAGAAACCGGCAGCGGCGTCCACGATTGACGAAATCATTAGCCGGCTGAAGTTAATTTTTTACGATACCGAGATATGTTTGATCATCTTACCATTGAATATAATTTATGTGAATATATATATAAAAACCGTTTTATTATAAAATCCTAAATTGGTATCTTTGAATTAAAATAAAAAAATGTTAAGATGGCTGAACTATTTTACGGCGCAAATAAAACTTTTCATGGCGGCAGCAAGTTATTTTGAAACCGAGCAGTACTTTGGTTTCTGCAATAACAATGCGAAAAAAACAGAGACAATGTCAGAAGCAAATTACATGCACGTTTGTGACCGAATATTATAAAGCTTATGTAAAACAGCGATTTTGACAGACATGCACAATTACATGTGACTTGAAAATTTGACATGTCAGATGACAAAAACATGTCGTCTATATGCGCCTTAAATAAACAGACAACTTTGACCGCATTTAGATTATGCAATTAACGCCGAGTTTTTTTTCTATTTTCTTTTAAAGTTGCTACGAAACTCTTTTCACATTTACATTTAAATTTTTTTCAAGCTTTTTTTCAATCAAATATAAACAAAGCAACTGTGTTGTCAACCAACCATTTTCTTTAATTACTAAGCGATTAAAAATTCTAATAGATACAAATAAAAATCTCAACTTTTTTTAATATGTAATACATATACTATTATTATACAAATACATACTGCACTTGATCATAGAGAAGTTAACTTTAAAATTTAAAAATTTTAAGTAAAAGCCAAACAGTTTTAAATTTAATATTAAAAGCATGTGAAAAAAGATTTTTAAACCCACCGGTTCATCCACCGGTTCATTACTAAAAAAAAATACCTGATATTTTTATAGCGGGTAAATATAAATATTTCGTGTCGATTTTTTTCAAAAAGCGAAAAATACAAATTTTAAGTTAATACCCTCCTTGTGAATATATGCGATATGTATGTGTATATACATCAGAGTGGTTCAATTTGTATGCATTAAAAACAATTCACCTAGCGGTTGTCAAAATCGTAATCTACGACGAATTCTAAGAAGGTTTGACAAAGAAACCATGGGTCTAAAATCAAAATCGAGCTTCCGGTTTTTAAAGAGAAGCTTTTCTTCTCGTTTATACTAAATTACAAATAGGTAATGTTTGTATGTTTGTTTGCCGGAGGTAATCTTCGTAACACTGAGCCGATCTTTATGAAACTTTTACAGTATATTATTGATGGTCTGGGAGGTGCTATAGGCTACATATCTTTTTTTTTAAATTTTAAGTGGGCGGGGCACCTCCGATACAAAAACATTATAGATTTAAGTTTATCTGTACAACGACAAGAGCTAAAGTTTCCAAATTTGGTACGAGTATCTTGGTTATCAGTACACAACATCTGACCAAATCTTGGCCGGATTGGAAAATTTGCAATATAATTTTAGCATATTTGAACAAAATTTAAAATTCGAAAAGAGAATTTTGTTGATAAAAACGGGAAGCTCGATTTTGATTTAAGATCCATGGTTTCTTGGGCAAACCTTCTTAGAATTCGTTGTAGATTACGATTTTGACAACCGCTTGGTCGAGAAAAAAATTGTCCCACTCTAATATACATATTTGTAATTTCATATTTATAAGTTATTCCTATTTAAAATAATCTCTATAGCTAATATCTAGTTATAATTAAAAATGTACTTCCTAAAAAAAAACTACAGTCGAATTTTGCTTTAGTTTGTTTTTTAAACCTTTAATTAATTTTAAATATATTTATGAAAGCTGCGTTTTTTCTTCAGCACAAAAGTTGACAAAATTTTGAATAAAAAACATTTAGAAACGAAAAAAAAAATTAAAACAAAAATGACAAAAACTAATAAAATGCCTCTCCATGCGTCGTCGTGCAACATTTTCAACCCCGTTTTCTTCCCTACACCTCTTGCTTACAAACAAAATGTTGCATGCAAAAGTTGCGGCGTTAATTGCATAATGTAAATATGGTTTTTTTTTAATATTACTTTTCATATATTTTACAAATAAATTTTTTTTTTCATTTTCCGCACATCATTATACGTTCTTATATTTATGATACTTTTGGGTATCAAAAGTTCAATTTATGAACAAAAATAGTCAATTTCAATGAAGCAATAATGGACATCTTTTTTCATAATTTCGGCAATGTTATCTCAAACTAAAATTTCGTTTAGCTAATTGATTACGTTTAAACATTGAGATATTTATTAAGGAGTGTTTTGGATCAAGTTCTAAAACCTCGAAATTGAGATACATATTTATTTCTAAACTAAATTAAAAATTTTTTGTCTTTATACTTTTTCTGCTAAATGTTGACTGAACTAAAATATTGAAAGCCATTTAAGCTTTTATTTTATATAAAAATATTACGAAATCAATTTTAGCAATTTTAGTTCATCTAATATCAGCGCTATGTCTGGGTTTACACTATGAAAGTTTTCTTTCAGAAATTCTGAGTTTATTGATGAGAGCGAAAGAGAATATGCTATTATTCTCTCACTTCTCATCAATAAACTCAGACTTTATGAAAGAAAACTTTCATTCCTCATTCCAGAGGATACTTTGTGATAGCGAGGTTGTGGTAAAGAATTTTGTTTTTCTAATTTACTAAGAAGTTGCTACGACTGTGAAAAAAAAATATTTGTACGTTTTGAAAATTTTTAAATTTTCAATAAGGTTAGCCTTGATTTTTGGTTGTTATGAATTTTTATTTTTAACAAATTTTTTCACAAAATGTAAACAACGCTTGACATTCAGTATACACACAAAGAAATAAACACTAAACAGATGACTCAAAAATGTCACCTTTATGAATTCGCCTTGTACGAGTCGACTGTGTGTTTTTTGTGGAAAAATTTCAAAGAGATAAAAAAGAACTTAATGGATTTAAGAAACGTGTGGGTATTAATTGCAAAATCCTTTAGGGTACCCCAGCAAAAACTTAACTTACCAAGTAAGTTAGAAAATAATGCTGGAGAAAATAAACACTACTTATTTTTCGGCTGAATAACTACTTATTTTTGTTCGTGGTGTCCACAGAATTCAGTACTTACAATACACTTACTAGAAGTCAAAAAATATCTAGTTATTATTTAACTACTGGTAAGTTGAATTGTAAGTACTTACAATATACTTACCAGAAGCCAAAAAATCACTAGTTAATTGACCTAATAAGTAATTATTAAGTGCGTTACCAGTAAGTCAATATTCAGTACTGAAAACAACACAAGTAATAAGTAGTTATTGAGCTGATTATTAGTAAGCAAATATTCAGTAGTGAAAATAATAGAAGTAATAAGTAGTTGTTGTGGTCATTACTAGTAAGTACTTATTAAAGTTTTCAAAATAATGACAATTGTAATGACAACTTCTTACCAGGTAACGTATGAAATAACTACCACCTATTACTAAAAATCAAAAAGTTTTTCCTGGGGTATTGCAGATTATACAAAAATGGTTGGTGGGTATGGTTTTTTCCTCCTATTGAAAGTTATTGAAAAATTAAAAGCAAAGTTATTTTGTAACAAGAAACAAAAATATCAAAAGTATGTCTTCTGTTCTCGTAGTAGTAACAAAACTAATTCCAGTACTTTTTTAGAAAAACGACTAACATATATAATAACTAGATTTGGTCTGAAGTTCTCAGTTAGCTCAATAGCTCACTTCTACGGTTTTGGGAGAAATTAAAACTAGACCATTTTCATCTAAATTCAATGCTAATCAAATTATGAATCTTGTATATATTATTCAATGAAATTTTATTTCTATAATGCTTAAACCTGTCATTATAAAATGTTTTAAACCTACCAAACAAATTTTGCGTGCATAAGTGCGCAGGGTATTATGCGTTTCTGGGGACGTGTTTTACACATTAAAAATTGGTTCTGGACCCACCTTAATCGACCTTAAGTTCAGTTGACTGGACGTATGTCCATGTTTGGAGATAATTTGATGAAATTTGGTGCATGAGTATTAAAGTTGTATGTTAAATTAAATTTGTCTTTATTTTGTTAAAAAATGAATAAAGGTTTTTCTCAAGTCCACTTATTGCTAACTAACAGTTTAACTAAAAATATGTTTACACTTGGGTTTTTAAAAGCTCTTAAGCCGTTTACATAACATTTGAGATGATTAAGATAACAGTTGATTAAGAAAAACAAACCACACACAAACTTATATTTCTTTGAATTATTAAAAATGGCTAAAAAATACTTTAATAAAGTTATCAGAAGATAAGTTTATATATGATGAAATTGTAAAAAATGTTGAATTATTTAAGGACAAAATAGGAACATTAAGAAGAAATCGTGGTCGTTTGTGTACGTGAAGGGTACGTTCAATGGGCCGATTCTAAATTATACTCAGTTTGAGGTATGCTCAGAGGATTCTATGTGATTAATGCTATGTTCACACTAGGGTTTTTTAACGCGTTCAGGCAAAATGTTGACTAAGTTAATCAAACGTTCACATTGCATTTGAGATGATTAAAATAACTGGTGATTAAGAAAAGAAAAAAAAAACACAACAAACAAATGTATATTTCTTAAAAGTATTAAAAATGGGTAAAAAAATACTTTTATAAAGTTATCAGAAGATTATTTTAAGCATATTAATTTTGAAATTTTGAAAATTTATGAATTATTTAAGGAAAAAAAATAAAAACATAAAGCAGAAATCGTGGCCGGTTGTACAATTTCATGTTGGCCGATTCTAGATTTTACTCAGTTTGAGGTATTTTTCAGAGGATTTTATGTGATTAATGAAGTGATTTAGTTGTAATCATGTTAATTTTAAGTGATTAATAAATCACTTCGATGTATGGTTAATCCTCTCGATTTTGATGTGATAAGAGCTTAATCACATTTGAGTTGTTTAAACGCGCTTAAGAACTTAAGTGGGAACATAGCATAAGTTTTGTTGCGTGACTTTATTTAAAAAAAAATTTAATAAAAACATGAAATTAAAGAGTTGATATTCTTTATATCTTTGTTTTTTAACACACAACTTTTTAATATTTAGCTAGCGATATGTGAAAACCCTTTTTTTCGCTATGGTCACCTCGAACAAAATAATTTTTTACAAGACATGTTTATACATATTTTGGTTATTTTGACCTTATTATTGTTACTGGCAACCATATTACGATTGAAATAGTCTTCCATCAGAAAGCCACATCCATTTTATGATTGCCTGCGAACACGTTATGGTTAAAAATAACAAGTTCTAGTTAACCTCTAGTAGTTGTATAGTTTAAAAGTATCAATAACATTTCACTTTTACCCAAGTGTGTCATGTTTTCTTTAAAGGCATATAAACTGTAATTAGTAGTAAACATACTAGTGATCAGAGAAAACCTTAATATAGTTGCGGCTTCTTGATGAAGAACTAACTAACCCATAATAAAATTGCCGCTGACAATAACATGCTTGAGTTTATCATAATATGCCCAAACATTGTTCGGGGCTTTTTTTGGGAGGTAAGTAACTAAAGGAACAAATGTGTTTTTTGCGTGTATAGTATATAAAAAAAAAATAAGTACGAAAAAAATCTACCAAACTTTTTTGAAATAAAGCCAAGTCCCAAACTTTAATTTAAACAATTTTCACATATTAAGTTTACCGAGTTATTTCTTTTTGTGTCAAGCTGAAATAGACAAAACTTAAATGTAGCTGTATAATTTTCTAACGGTCTAATTCATAAAAATGTCTTGTTTCAGCTTTAATGCTTACAATAGTTATCAAACACTTTTTGTTTTATAAACCATTAATAAAAAATCAGATTTATAAACGCTTAATAGGAGTGGATTAACAATTAAATGTTTATATGTTGTTGGCAACAACATGTTATTTTAATTGTAAATTTTGTCATAGTGATGCATACAACTAGGGATGAAACGATACGAGTAAATACAAGTTCGTTCGTTGTATTATAATTTTAAGTGAATTTCTGTTTTGTTTTCAATTTAAAATAAATTTCTGTTTTTTAAAACGTAATATTTGAAATAATTTTATAATATTGAAATACATAGAAGCGAAATATGTAAATCATTTATTTATTAGCAATATCAAATATTTACTGCTTAAGCTCTGTGGTTCCAAAAGAGATTTTGCAGCTTTATGTTTAATGAATAATTTAACCAGAAAGAAGAAACGTCAATAGAAAAATAATTTAAAAAAAAATATTAAAATTTGTGATTAAAATGTGAAATTGGTTTTTAAAAACGCATCTAGAAAGCCAAAAGACTAAAGTGCTGAAATTATTGCAAGAATTTATTGTTTGTGATTTATAAACACTTGAATTTTTCAACGGAAATAGCGGTAAGCATTAAAAAATGTGTTTTTAAAAATTCACAATTGAACAGCGCACGTTTGCCTGTTCGTTAAACCCCGAATTCGCTAAATCGAGAGTTCGTTAAATAGGGAAACCACTGTAATTTCTAAAATTAGTTTTTAAATTTATGAAATTATAAATTAAATTTCGTCAGGTGGTTTCTGGTAGGCACATTTTTACAAAAATTTTGTATTAAATCAATTCCATATAACAATAATTGCGACCTCTTTTTTTAACATTTACTCCCTTTTTTGATATCTCGAATATATCTGTGGCAATAAAAAATAATGGCTTAAGTCTAAATTTCGTGTTTTGAGATATGAAGGGTTTCTTTAAAATAAATTGTGTGTTTTGTTGTTTAAGTTAAAATATAAATGCGTATAGTTTTATTAATAATGACATTTTATACCTGAAACTTAGCTGAGTGATAGATCTTGAATAAGAGAATAAGAATATGTAATAAAATGAAAAAGCACTTATGTTAACTTAAGCCATTATTATTTATTGCCACAGATATTAAGAGATATTGAGTTCTAGCATTGCCTGATATCCTTAATTTTACAGTTCTCTAAACATTGTTTTGCTTCATTCGTCACTTTTTGTGGTATGAAGCAAATTTTCGATGCAAAAGTTAAAATATTATTGTTTGTAATTGCTGTGCATGTTCCATTCAAAGCATGTAGAACAAAACATTTTTATTCCATGCTGCAAACCAGTAACCAACAGACGATACACTATGTGGTTTCTACTTTGTGTTTGCTTTAACAAATAATTTACCTATTTGAAAGACATTTGAAAATATAAGTGTAATGAATGGTAAAAAAAGGTTCGCATTATTTGAAATAAATCTTAATAGCTTTTTATATTTTAGGCAAAAAGTTATAACGACTTTAAGTTTCAACAGAAAACATATCGCGCGACCCACGTTATTTTTAACAAAAAAATCTATCGAGCAGTTTATTTTTAAAATTAATTCAAAAATTAGTTATTACATTTTTTTAGAAAAAAATTTTCTATGCGCATTAAACGTTTTTATTAAAATAAATAAGAAGACAAAAATAATTTATCGTGCAATTATTAAAATTTTACTTTAACAAACATTAAACTATCAATTTATTAGACGTTTAAAGTAGGGTAAAGGCTACAATCAATATTTCAAATTTATGAAATGTTATTAAACGTTTTATAGGCTATTAAGCATTTATAAATACTCTTTTTTCGACTTTTGCTTATTAATGACTTATAAAGCTGCAATGATGCTTTTATGAATTAGGCTGTAATTTTTATTTTGTCATGATAAGTTGTTGTTGTTTTTTACAAATTTTCAAAGAATAATTAGATCAGGGAAGCATTTTTGAAAAATACGTAAGACTTTGTGGGATAGTGTGTAACGGCCTTAATTAACATTTATGAGGATATATTAAAAATTAATTATTAAGACAAGATTTAAACTCTTATTGTCGGACTACTTTTGAGTAAAGCCTACTATAAAAAACAAAAAAAGTAAACAAATTCCTGATGCTACCTGGAATACGACAAGAGTTTTAACTTAAATCGACATCATAAATTATAAATAAATATTTAAATCAAAATTCTAGTAAAACCAAAGTTTTATTTTAAAACAAATATTTTGAAGCTCTTGTTCATTAAAAACTTTTTTTGTTAAATTAAAAGCTTATAACTCATTATTTGTTTGTTTAAAATTTAATTTCGACTAACTGCAACCTTTTAAACCAGCTTGTTTAAATAAATTTTTTTTAAACAGTTAATATTTTTCCTGAGAAAATCTATATATTATTCATAGTGCAAACAGCATATTCGTTAGAAACAACAAGTATGTTTATCATAGTAATCTCTGTTTTACAGATAACAAACTATAAAAAAGTATATAATTATGTTTTTCAATAGTTTAAGTCCTCGGACTTACGATCGTATTCATTGTTTTAACTACTACATGAAAATAAAAAGGATAAAGTTTTAAATTAATATTCATGCAGGGCGCAACACGAATTATATGGCATATGAGAGTGTAAGTAAAACTAACAGCATCAAACTCTAATTTATATGAACACGTACATGTTCATGTTAACCCAGCAAGCCTTCTTATCGCGTTAGTTAGAGAAAAGAGTCGCACCATTTCATGTAAATGATAGTCAATTATACCATCAGATTATAATAATTCTTATCTTCTGACGAAGCGTAGTTTTTGGAATACCATTATTAACAATCTACCTCACATACCGAACACTATTTGAAGCTTTCTTTCTGTGCTTTGGAGTTAAACTTCTTGAGTTTTCGTTCTTTATATACCTTTCGGTTAATTATTGCTCGTCTTACTACCGATGTGGATTAATCGCTGCAAACTTGTATCTTATTATTTTTTCAGTGATTCGGCTGTGAAACCGATGTAAGTAAAAGCGTATCTTTCTTAAAACTTATAACTTTAACTAAACTCATCATTTCGTACAATGATGATTACACCCGAAATGATTGATTGTACAGATATTAGACTATGAACGAATTCGAGCTGAGGTATTGCAAGGTCGCTGTAAAGGTTGTGGCTAAAAAAAAAATCATAAGACTAGCTAAAAGACTTCTGAGTGTCCAGTGTCCAGTGCCTGTTCTGTAACTCTCGTATGTATGAAAAGAAATAAAAAGGTCATAAATTAAAACAAACAACTGTTTTTCTCACTTAACTGCGTCTGTAACATTTTTGGCGAGTAATAGCTGTCACGTAAGGAAATTACTCGCCAATTTACAGAAAAAGTGTGTCTGTAACATTTTTCTGAGAAAAGTTCACACTTTGAACTGTCGAACAAACTAACGAATAAAATGGGACGAGAAACAATTTTAACACTAAAAAACAATTAAAAGTGCAAAATACAAAAAATAATAATAATATTTTGTTCTTGGCACATTTTTTATTGTTTAATTATTTTGCTTTTAACATATTTAAAAAATATACGAATGTTTTCAAAGCTCGTTTACTAACAACAAACATTTAAGTCGGTCTTTAATTTTTTCGTTTTAGCCGAAGGTTGTATTTTCACCGCCGCCGTTGAAAAATGCTCATTTTAGTAAATTTTGGTCGCCGTCAAATGTCAAATCGGCTTCGAGTGCAATGTTATGACATTTATAACGAAACGACGTAATCTCTTTTGATGGTTTTCGACATGAGTTACAGACACACTTTTTTCTCACTTTTCGAGAAACGATGGAATATTTTGTTTCACATCTTTTGGATGCGAGAAGTTCTCACTATAATTACAGAACATGGGTACACGTACATGTATTTCGATCATATTTTCACCATATACCAATGTTTTCCATTTTAAAAGCCGATTATGAAGCCTTTTTAACTTTTTGCTAATGTGTTATTTATGCAAATAAATATATATTCCCTGCGGGAAATTGTTCTTAAAGCACTTGACCCGTGACCAGCGCACAAAGTATTATAATAAAAAGTAACGAATTATAATAAGTGAAAACAAGACATATCACTTAACTCGTGATAATGTGTTTAAAGTGTAGTTGCTCTTGATGAAAGGTAATTGACATAAAACTAGTCACGTGATTGGATTTAATGCTGGTAGTGGCAGATTCAATCTGGTTCTATTAATTTATATGAAGGGGATCTATCACATTAATATGTTACACTCGGGACAATATCTGCGATAGGCACAGTTATAACCGAAATTTAATGTGTTAATTTCGGTTAATTCTGTGACCTGTTGCAAACTCTCAAAAATGTGCCAATTAATACCCTCCTAGGACATTGCCATGTTAATGTGAAAAGTTCCCTTCATATAAAGGGTTAGAACTAGAACCGGTCCCAACCACTTTACAAACTGTCACGTGACAAATTTGTGTTAGTTCTCTTTCCCCTATGGCTATTTAACGAAATCTGTACTGATTCACTATAGACACAGTCACCAGTACTAGTGACGTATTATACCCCAGGCAATGTTATTTGCTTAAGACACTTAACATGTGCGCGGCACTTTAAGTCTATTTCTTATTCTTATTGGTACAATTGACTAGGTAGTTTTTTTGGGACCATATCTACACATTAGAACCAGAAATTCTAGTCGACACTTTTGGTTATTTCTAAAAGTAGATGCCGAGTTTAAAATTGCATTTATTTTTAAAATTTTATTATTTTTAAAAAAAAAACCATACGAATTCATAACAGAAATTTGTTTCGTATTAAAGGCAAATATAAAAGTGTAGGCACCTCGTTGACAATGTCGCCAAAAAGTTACTAAAACAGTCGACAAAACTGGTGGGTTGGAGACACTTGCACCCAGGTTTCCTTAAGGGTTACTAATATTTACAATTAAAACTAATACAAATTTAATATATAGTCCAAAAACATGTATTCAATGAGTTTAAGCACTTCGATCTGAGAGACCGATGTTCATAAGCGTGTTAGTAGCGGAGGGTTAAACACTTTTTAAACGGCATTAAAAAAATACTTCCGGAACCCATAGGGAAATAAGGCCAATCTAGCAGCGGAAAATCATATCTTCTAACCTAAAAATTTGATCCACTAAAGATGTATGGATTTATTTATTTATTTAAAAAAAATGCAAATTTGGTGTCTGTTTCCTAAAAATTTTGCTCCCGAAAAGGATGAGTTTTTTAGAATAAAACAAGCCACCCTTTTCGGGAGCAAAATTTTTAAGAAACAGACACCAAATTGCATTTTTTTTAAATAAAATGTCACATTTTTTTGTAGAAAAGAAAACACCATAAGATTATATACATTACTTTTTATGTACACAGCAAAGGTTATCTTTTTCAATAACGTTTATTAATTGATAGCTTGACTTTTCTATAAGTTTAATAATTATTATCTATTATTTGAACTGGAAATACAAATACATATGTTCAAGTTTTTGCAACACAAACACTTTTAACCCTCCGATGTTTGAGAAGGTCCCTAGGGAACTTTTTGCTTTTTCAAACTGAAATTACTCCTACTTCGGCCACTACACCCCCCCCCCCCCCCCCGCATCTTTTGGAAAAAAAATCAAGCCGATCGGATCATTACTTTAGGAGTTATTGAGGATTTAGTGAGAATAGTACGCGGACGTGTGAATAGGTCCTATGGCCTTGTACTGAATTTCACTAATAAATGCATGTTTTTGGGCATCATTATAATTTTTTTATTGTTTCAACACATAATTTACTTGTTCTGAACACAAAGACCTAAACTTAAAGACATTAGGGATGATGATAAAAATAAAAAATTCTAAGAAATAATTCTAAGAACAAAAATACTAAGAACAAAAAACACTAAGAACAAAATACTAAGAACAAAAATTTCTAAGAACTGGTTTATTGCTAGTAGTATAAAATTAGAATATTGTGCCTTTCCTTGCCTTTAAAAAAATTTAAAAAATTATTTTTGTATGTAGAATTTAGTTATAAACAATAAAAACAAAAAAAAAAAAAAATCAAAAAAAAATTTTTATATGAAAAAAAAACATGAATTACAAAAAAGGTCCGTTGGGACCTTTTCACACGGCCGTGAAGTTCAGAACTGTCACTCATCGGAGGGTTAACTGTATGAAGGTTTAAACAAAAAATCTGACATTCCAATCAAACTCTTGTTAACTGCAATTTTTCTCCATTTCCCTCTTGATAATTTTAACTCTTAACATTTATTTGAACTTCTGATCTGGTCCCTTGAATTTTATTATTTATTTATCGATATTTAAAAGATGATTGTTAGAATTATCGAGAGTCCACTGTACAATCAGGGAATAATAATACATTTGTAATGTTTGTATTTTGTTTCTGTAAAGTGTGCATAATCCTTTCTCACTCGCCTAGAAGTGAAGTAGAACTGCCGCCTGGTCATTTTCATTTTCCCAAACTTTTTTAATGCTTGCAGGGTATTAAAATAAACATGGACAAGAATGTGTGCGAATGTTTGCAAATTTGAGAATATTTGTAAATGTTCTTAAAGCATATGAATAATTTGAGCCACAAATTTCCACAAATAATTATTGTGCATTCACTCGAAAACTACTTGAGGCAGAAACATAAAATCGCTTTCGTTAATCGTTAAAAGGGATTAACAGAAAAATTTCGGGTGTTGACCAATTTTAACAAAATTATCTTACTAATAAAATGTTTAAACCCCAATCAACCACTATGCAACTTTTACCTTGGAATTCTATCTAATTTTATAATTTTATGACAGCACTGAGTGAGGACGGTGTTGATGATAATGATTAAGTGAAAACTTTAGTGAAATATTACAAAAGTAATTATAAAAGTTTGTTTTTTATTCGGTTATTTTAAACACATTTACGCAGGTTTGTACCACATTAATTTAAGCAATACCCCTGAAAGTAAAGTAAAGGACTGGTTTAAAAAACGAAAGTATTAAATTTAATGGTCACCTTAATTCAACGTATAAAAAAAACAAAAGAGAGAAAAAGATATAATAAACAAAAGCAAAGTTAAATCTTGATTTCAATGAAATTCTTAAGTCCTTATCTAATACTTGTTACAAGTACATTTTTCTCTTTGTAACGATAGAAAGGAAAGATGGGAGTACATAAAAGATATAAACTTATCTATCTGTCACTTTAATCCTGACCATTTGTCAACCAACATTTTGTCAATTGCTTTTTCGCTTTATTTTTTATTTTTGCAAAGAGAGTTTTTTCACTGATGTAAGAGGATTTGATAATTGCTTCAAGAATCATCCACAAAATTGCCATTCATGTTATACATGCGGTATGAGTGTTTTGTATCCATGTGATACTCTTGTATATGACAATTTAGCATTAAAAAAAAAACATGTTAACAAAAAACAAATTAAAAAAAACCAAAAAACTAGTAAAAATGCTACATTCGGCTGTGGCGATTCTTTGATACCCTTCGCCGGGAGTAAGAATTTAAGTAAACATTTATAAAATCTTATCTTACAGTCCGAGATACATAAAGATCAATGGAATTCATTGCGGAATTCCGGGGAAGTTTTGAAGAAAAACTAATTTCTAAGACTTTAGTAAATCTTTGTGGAAGTGGGGTGTCTTAAGTTGTTTTATCCAACAAAATTTTACCACAATATTTAAATTTGCTGCAGATTAAGGACTGTAAGAAAAGACAAACTCACCGTTAATTTTTGTTGTTTTTGCTTAAGCTTTGATATTGTTACAAATAAAACTGGGGCTTATAATTTTTATTCGCTTAACAGTTTTATTGGTTTCCTGACGATCTGGCCAAAGCAACCAGTAAAATGCGCATAGGAATAGCTTATAAAATGGGAATTTAGCATATTTAAAGTCACATGTAATTGTGCATGTCTGTCAAAATTGCCGTTTTACAGAAGGTTTATAATATTCGGTCACAAACGTACATGTAATTTGCTTCTGACATTGTCTCTGTTTTTTTCGCATAGTTACTGCAAAAACCAAAATAAAAATGCCGCCATGAAAATTTTTATTTTCGCCGTAAAATTGTTTAGCCATCTTAATATATTTTTCTTTTAAGTCAAAGATACCAATTTAGGATATTAAAATAAACGGCTTTTATATATATATTTACATAATTTCTATTGGATGATCATACATCTCTCGGTATTGCAAAATATTAACTTCAGCCGGCTAATGTTTCCGTCAATAGTGAACGCCGCTGCCGGTTTCTTTTCGGCATACACTGAAAGAAAAATGCTTCATAAATTTAATGAATCGTTTTCGTAAAAAAAATTTCACTGGCTAAATGAAAATTTTCATTGACCAAATGAAATTTCGTAGTTAAAATGAAGTATTTTCGTTAAAATTGATTCATTGGATTTCGTAATTACGTTAAAAATTTACGTAATGGCAAAAAACATAGTTTTTTTATTCAAAAACTACACTGCCCCAGTAGGCTACCTGGTATTGAGCTAGTCTATCAGCGCCGAGGTTGCGGGATCGATTCCCGCCAGCGACTCTGGTTAAAAAAAAAATTTGAATAAGAACAACTTTGATTAAAAAAAAAAGAAAATTCAAAAAAATTTAAAAAAAAAAATTTTTTTTTTACTTTTTTGAAAGTATTCATCCAATGAATAACATTCATAGATCTAATGTTATGTTTCATTAAATACATTTTATTGAAACAGGTTTCATTGATCCAACAAAGCGCTGCAAAGGTTCCTTTTTAATGCAATTTTTCATGGGATTAATGTCAAAATTCATTGGTATTCCGAAGAAAATTCTTTCAGTGTAGATTTCTGATGTCATATGGTTTGTCAGAAGAAAATAGAGCACGCTCTAATTGAAATTTTGTCAGATGACTTTGCATCCGACTTTTACAGAAGCAAATTTAAAAAGGTAACACACGACATGTATGTATTTTGCAGTGGGAAATTTGGCCTTAAGGTACCTTAGTTAATAAAATCTAACGGAAACTCTACGTTTTCTGTTGTTGGATTTAACAAAAGAGCTAGGATATTTTTTTTGAACAAAAAGAACAATTTTTAAAAAAAAATAACATTTTTATTCTTTAAAAATTCATAAAATAAAAAATTCGACAAAAATCACAGTTTTGGTCTAAAAACATTTATTTTAACATATTTCGAATGAAATGAGCTTTATTTCTTTGTAATCAGTGCACAGCTTTTGATTTTGTTCACAATTTACTGAGAAACGGAATTGATTAAAATCGCTATTTTTATACAAAATAAAATTTTTTAATGTATGTGTGTTTGCTGCTGTTCTAGTTATGGACGTTTTTTCTATCACTTAAAAATGAGGCACCTTCACTTAATTGTGAATTAAAGCGAAACGCGTTCATTGATTTTTATGAACTATGCCTCATTTTGTTCAAAGGTTATGTGACTTGACGTGAAAATAAAAAGATTGTACCTCTTTCCCGTTTTGGATTTTTCATGATGTTTAAAAATACAAAATTGTATTCTTTTTACGCAAACAAAAAAATTTTTTTTTTGTGATTTTCAAAAATTTGATTGTTTTTCAAAGCTAACAATTACATCTTTAAAAAAAATTTTTTAAATAGCGCTTGAGTTGTTGATCGACATCGTGGGTCAGGATGTTAGTCCACAGAACTAAATTTACGTCGACTGAAAATTACCCAATTACCAGAATATACATATAGCTATTTGCTTACTATTTTCAAGTTAAAATAAAAACGCTGACTTTGTGATCAATTCAATTACTTATAACTTTATTCTAATATAAAATCTAGGATTAATTTGTTACTTTTATCAAAAACGTGTTTGCTCAATCGAAGCTACGAGAATAATTAATTTTGTCATCACACGAGTTTAGAGATGCCAGAAAAACTTTTTCTTTTCCAAGAGGGTAGAGTTGCCACAGTACTCCCCGGCTAGACTAGACCGAGCTCATAGAAAGCGTATCGGAAGTTTTACGTGACGACCCGAGCGAGTTGTTGAAGTCGGTATATGACTAGAATTTGTGTAGTCCGTAGTTTGTGGCGACGCTTCTGTAGATTGTGTTTTATCTGCCTCTGTTGGCGTGGAGTTTGTTAACTGTTTTGTTTTACTTGATTCTGTGTTCGCAGGCTCCATTGTAACAGTTGGTGATTGCATTCGCAGATTACTTCCCGGAGGATGCGAATCACTAACTAGGTATGCTGGCTTAAGTCGGTCGATAGAAATGTTAGATTCTCTACTAGCGATTCTGATTTTATAATACTTTTCGTTTTTTTCAATAATTTGATAAGGGCCTTCGTATGGATGTGACAGAGACGGTCGAATCGAATCATTGCGCACAAATACATGTGTGCATGTTTCCAAGTCAGGGTGCTTAAACGTTTTGCTTTCGCCATGCCACGCGGTTTGTTGAGGCTGGATATTTTGCATTGCTTTTCGTAAATCATTAAGAACTTCAGTTTCAGTCTTAATTTCGGGCTGAGGAGCAAAAAATTCCGCTGGAATGCGTAACGTAGTACCAAAAACCAATTCAGCTGGAGATGCCTTAATGTCTTCTTTGTAAGTTGTTCGTAGGCCAAGTAAAATGAGTGGCAAGGCTTTTGTCCAACGAATTGGATCGTGACACAGTATTGCTGCTTTCAGTGTTCTGTGCCACCTTTCAACTATGCCATTGGCCTGTGGGTGGTATGGCGTAGTTCGAAGGTGGTTAATACCAAGGTACCGTGCTAGCTCCTTGAAAAGATTCGACTCAAATTGTCGTCCTTGGTCACATGTTATTTTTGCCGGTATGCCAAATAGAGCTATCCAATTCGAAATGAGCGCTTGAGCTATTGTTGTTGCTGTTATGTCTACTATAGGTATTGCTTCCGGCCAACGTGTAAATCTGTCAATTATAGTGAGACAATAGCGGTATCCATCGCTTGGAGGAAAGGGTCCTACTATGTCCACGTTTATGTGTGTAAAGCGACTATCGATCAACCTATAATGTTGAAGTGGTGATCTTGTATGACGAGTTATTTTTGAGCGTTGGCATTGTATACAACTGCGAGCGAACTTTATGCTTTCTTGACGAATATTAGGCCATACGAATCTAGTAGTCATCAATTTGGCCGTTGCACGAGTACCAGGATGTGACAAGTTGTGTGTAGCTTGTAAAAATTTTGACCTCAAATTTAACGTTATAAACGGGCGTAACCGTTCTGTCGTACAGTCACAGTACAATTGGTTTTCACTACCTGGAATGGCAAACTTTTTTAGCTGTATGTTATACTGTGATTTACCTTTTAGAATCGCGTCAAGTTCTTCGTCAGTTTCTTGAGCTCGTGCCAGCTCTTCAAAATCTATGAGCGGCACAGCTGTAACGGTTGAAATTCTTGAAAGCATGTCCGCGGTAATGTTTTCGTTGCCGGATATGTGCCTGATGTCGGTTGTTATCTGCCCAATAAAATCCAATTGCCTTGCCTGCCGACTGCTTGCCTTTTCAAGTTTTTGACGAAAAGCGTATGTAATTGGCTTGTGGTCTGTATAAATGTGGCAAACCCGCCCTTCCATCATATATTTAAAGTGGGACACTGCTAGAAACATTGCGGTAAGCTCTCTATCGTACGTACTATAGCGGATTTGCGAATGGTCGAATTTTTTTGAGAAGAATCCGAGCGGCTGCAGTTGCCCATTAACGACTTGGTGTAGTGCAGCGCCAGCCGCGGTATTTGAGGCGTCAACCCAAAGCGAAATTTCGGCATCGCGAGCAGGGTGTGCGAGGAGGGTGGCGTCAGCCAGCTGTGCTTTACATCTTTCGAAGGCAATGATCGTTTCTTCATTCCACGTTAATTTTGTTTTATCGTTTTTAACGTTTCCTGGTATCATAGCTAAAAGTGGCGATTGTGCCTCGAGGGCTCGTGGTATAAACCGCCTATAAAAATTTATTATAGCCAGAAATCGCTTCAGCTCGTTTACCCGGTCGGGCCTTTTGTAGTCTTTAATGACTTCTACTCTTGCTGGCAGGGGGAGTATTCCCTCAGCTGTCACTTTGTGGCCAAGAAACGAAATTTCAGATTTTCCGAACTCACACTTGGCCAAATTAATGGCCAAACGATGCTCCTGTAAGCGTTCAAAAACAAGTTGTAAATGTGCTCGGTGTTCATCTGGAGATGACGATGCTATACATAGGTCATCCATATATGGGAAAACAAAATCAAGTCCCCTAAATACATCGTGGGAAAGACGTTGAAAAGTTTGGGCCGCGTTTCGCAAGCCAAAAGTCATATACATAAGCTCAAAAAGGCCGAACGGTGTTGTAATAGCTGTGTTGGGTATGTCGTCTGGGTGTACAGGAACTTGATGAAACGCTTTTTGCAAGTCGACTTTTGAAAATATAGTCTTTCCATGCAAAACAGTTGTAAAATCTTGTAGATATGGTAGAGGGTACCGATCCGGCACGGTCATAGCATTAAGAGCTCTATAGTCCCCGCACGGCCGCCAGGTACCATCCGGCTTCTTCACCATGTGCAGTGGACTAGACCAGCAACTATTTGAGGGCCTGCATATCAGAGCTGTAAATGAATCATTCATTTTTGATTTTAATTCATTAATGAATTAGCAAATTTTGAATTAATTCTTTTCACACAAATAAATGAATTGAATTAAATTTGAATCAATTCAAACGAATTAGGCAGAAATGAATTTAAATTCGTTTCTAATTCAAATGAATCTGAAAAATGAATTGCAATTCATTTTGACAAATTCAAATGAATCTGTAAAATGAATTGCAATTCGTTTCTAATTCAAATGAATCTGAAAAATGAATTGCAATTCATTTTTCAGATTCATTTGAATTGAATTGATTTTGAATTAATTCAAATGAGTTAGAAAAAAATTTTAACAATGCATTTCCAACTCATTGGAATGGAATTGAATGAAATTTGAATTGAGTTTGTAAGTTAATCTAAAGTAAGCATCACTGTCGTTTTGTTATTCAACAATTTTTTTGTAAAAGACAGCAAACTCGTTTTGTAAATCACCTAGCAAAGTCCAAAGACAAAAAATTCTTAGATTTAAAATTCCTATGATATACTGGAATTGTCAGTAGCGGCAGAATAGGAATTGATTTATTAGATATCGGCAAAAATCCTATCAAAATGTGAAAATTTTGTTTTTTTGCTAAAAGAAGCTAAAATTTTTATTTTTATCAAATAGTGTGAAAGTTGTGCCTAAGAATCAATTTTGGTTTAAATAATCTCTTATTTGTATATTGTGGAAAATTCCTTTTTTTTATTTTTAATCGAATTTTAAAGATTCTAGCAACTTTGAATCTCAACATAACATATTTTGCTGTCAAAGCTGTATTCGTTTACTCCATGGTATAATAAGTACCAGGTATGTTCATTAGGGAGAGTTTTCATTATTTTCCCATGTAATGTCAAATTAATTTATTTGATTTTTTTAAGTTGTTTCCTTATTTTCTTTTGTATGACGTCATTTGTATGGGTTTTAAAATTGAGAACAAAATTTCTAATGACCATACCTTGTATTTATTCTACCATGGTTCTGAATAAAAATAATTTCTTCTTGAAGAAATAAACTCCAAACGCTGAAAAAAGAAATTTTAATTTTTTATTCCCTCTAGATCTGCTCTTGAATTTGATTGATTGCAACTCATTTTAGATTTGATTCATTTGAATTGTTAAATTTTTTTTCTAACTCATTTGAATTAATTCCAAATCAATTCAATTCAAATGAATCTGAAAAATGAATTGCAATTAATTTTTGAGATTCATTTGAATTAGAAACGAATTGCAATTCATTTTACAGATTCATTTGAATTTGTCAAAATGAATTGCAATTCATTTTTCAGATTCATTTGAATTAGAAACGAATTTAAATTCATTTCTGCCTAATTCGTTTGAATTGATTCAAATTTAATTCAATTCATTTTTTTGTGTGAAAAGAATTAATTCAAAATTTGTTAATTCAATGCATGAATGATTCACGAATTAATTCAAAAATGAATGATTCATTTACAGCTCTGCTGCATATGCCCAATTTAATAAGATTTTCGAACTCGGAACGAGCCGCCTCTAACTTTTCGGGTGATAGGCGCCTCGGGCGAGAAAAAACCGGAAAGCCTGTTGTCTCTATGCGGTGGACGACTGATGATTTGACCGGTGTTCCCAGTTGAACCAGCCGAGTAACATTCGGGTAATTCTTTAGAATTTCTACAAATGGGATTGAAGAATGTAAAACTTTTATCGACGCATTCGTGCTTTGCGTGAGAATGCCGACTGTGTTCATTTGGGTCAAATTGTCTATTAACCGTTTGCGTTTAAGGTCGATGAGTAAGTCAAAGTGACACAAAAAATCAGCACCAATAATGTGGGAATTTACGTCAGCTATCACGAAGGTCCACAAAAAATCGCGTCTAAGACCGAGATTAACATTTATTGTAGCTTCGCCGTAAACCCGTATCGGTGAACCATTGGCAGCGAAAAGTTGCATCTCTGTTGGCCGAAGGTTTGCTGATTGAAGGGATTTCGGAATAACTGATATATCGGCACCAGAATCGATCAGATAACGAACGTGTGTGACCTTGTCGGTAATTTGGAGGCGAAAGGATTTGGCAGTATCATTTACCTCGCCAATCTCCAATGCCTGGCCGACGGCTAGTCATTGTTGACTGTTGGTATTATCTTTACTACTTGAAAAAGCACACGGTTTCCTACAGGTACGGGCTTTTTCGCCATAGGTACGATGATACCAGCACGTTGATGCTGTGTAACTGTTGCCCCTAGCATTGTCGTTTGCTTGACTACGAGATCGTGAACGAGATCTAGAGCGGTTTGCATTACGGCTTGGTTCATGTGGCATGAGCTTTTTCATTAGCTGTGTCATTTGGATCAGCTGTTGTTGTATTGCATTAAACTCGTTGCTTTCATGCGATGACGTTGCAGGTTTCGAGGTTATATTCCCCTTATTTACGGAATTTATATTGCGTAAGCCAAGTGAGTCAACAATTGCATCAGCAATAGCTGTCTTGTCGGCGATGTCAACTTTCGCTGCTATTACTGCGGCGTGAGCGTGTGGAGGAAGACGTGCAGCCCACAAATCGATCAAAATATTTTCACTTAACGAGTTTCCCGCGACACGTCTCATTTCATTTAGCAACTGTGACGGTCTCATGTCGCCCAAAGGCATCTCTGACAAAACTCGTTGTAACCGCCGTTGTTGACTGTCTGCAAAATAATCCATCAACTTGCATTTAATGTAATCGTATTTGTTTTGCGGAGGTGTAGCATCAATTATTGAGCGCAGCTCGCCTAACTTCTGTGGTGGTACCTGTGCCATGGTAATATTGTACTTCTGTTGATCGCGCTGTATGCCAGAAGCAGCAAACCAAAATTCCAATGACATGAAGTACGACTCGATATTTGTGGCAGTCATGCTTGGTGGAGTTAACCGAACAGCGGAGGATGCATCCACGCTAACGTTTTCAACAGGCTGATGTGCGTTCTCTCGATGGTTGTCCGCAACGTTTTTTTCATCACCGCCAAACATTTTAGTTTTTGTAAAAAATTGAATTGATCACGTCGGGGTCACCAATATAGCTATTTGCTTACTATTTTCAAGTTAAAATAAAAACGCTGACTTTGTGATCAATTCAATTACTTATAACTTTATTCTAATATAAAATCTAGGATTAATTTGTTACTTTTATCAAAAACGTGTTTGCTCAATCGAAGCTACGAGAATAATTAATTTTGTCATCACACGAGTTTAGAGATGCCAGAAAAACTTTTTCTTTTCCAAGAGGGTAGAGTTGCCACATACATATATACTTCATGGGGTCTTAGATATATCTATATTCTTTTTGCAAACATACATAAGAACGTTTGTTCCGTGTATGTGCTCCTAAGACTCAAGAACCGCTAGACCGATTGACACCAAACTTGGAGAATAAATTTTTAAAGTCGGAAGCCAGGTTTCTTTTCAGTTTAATTCCAATAGGAGGTGCTGTTGTCGTGATATTAAAATTTTTTTATTTATGGTACGATTTGGCTAAAATTCACAAAATATATTAATTAAACAAAAACAAGTTTCCTGATCAAATTTTGACCCATAAGATTGCGTTGGGGTCAAGTTTTTAATACAATGCTCCACTGTTTATTTTTTTATTTTTATTTAGATAATCCGAAACAGCGCCGGGACCAAGCAGCTAGTATATACATATAATATATATAATAGGTTTCACAGGGAATGAAGAACGAAGTATATCCTTTTTCCCACTAGTGCTGCAGGGTATAACAACTAGACAATAGCAAACATTGAAATGCGTTTCTGTGTATTTATGTAAAAAATGCTTGTTAGAAAAATAAAAAAAAAAACTTTATACTGAAACGGAAATTGTTTGTCGATTGACTGATAGTTACTAGGATAAACGGTTTTAGATAAGCTTTGTGTACATTCTTAGTTTACAAAACTAAATTTTTTCAACTCATTTTCGTATGGATTGGTCTAACTCACATACACAAAGATACTGATACACTCACAATATTCTGTACGTAAAATTAACTGAAATTGTAATATAAAATAAATGAAAGTTCAATTAAAAACCGGTCTACCTATTTTTCATTTATTTTTAACAATAAGTTCATTTAATTTTTACTGTCAAAAATTCAACACCATATTCCGTAAAATCAAATAAATATTCAGTTATTTTGTAAAATTTTACTGTCAAAAATTCAACACCATATTCAGTAAAAACGATTAAATATTCAGTTATTTATTAAAATTTTACTGTCAAAAAATTGACCCCATATTCAGTAAAAACAATTAAATATTAAGTTATTTTATTAAATTTTCGTTTACTCCACAAAAGAGCCGAATTTCTAAAAAATAACAGACAGACATCTGTCCGCTTGTTTTTCTTATAAGCGAGAGAGGGAGAATATTTTTATTTACTTACCCAGTTACACACGTTTGTTTTACTTCGCAATTATTTTACTTTTAAAATTTTATGTATTTAACTAAATTATTTTAACAAATAGAAAATGGGAATTGCTTACACAAAACAAGCAATTCATTTTTTATAGATAAGTAAAAATTAATTTTTGGTAGTAAAATTATATAAAATAACTGAAAATTTAATTGTTTTTACTGAATATGGTGTTGAATTTTTGACAGTAAAATTTTATAAAATAACTGCATATTTATTTGTTTTTACGGAATATGTAGTGAATTTTTTGACAATTAATTTATATAAGATAACTGAATATTGATTTGTTTTTACGGAATTCGCGGTTGAATTTTTGACAGTAAAAATTAAATGAACTTTTCGTTGCTTTAAATTACATTTTTATTTACTTTAACATAAAGAAGAATTTAACTCAATCAACGGACAATATTAACTGCAACTGAAAATCCGTATTAATATGCACTTAGTTTTTTGAATAACTGTTAGAATCAGTTAAAAATAAATTTGCTTGGAATTTTAAATGTTTATTTATTTAAAAATGACTGAACGGAATATTTCTTAAATAAACTACAGTCCGTTACTGTAATAATATTGTGAGTGTACGTATGAAATATTTAAAGATAAACACACCAGTGATGCCGCATGATTACATCTGTTAAACTTTTCGTTACATTTGAAGGTCTAACGTAACAGATATAATTATTTTATTTTTGGCCATATTTTCGTAACTTTTGTTTCATGGTACAGAACGAAGTGCCTCTTTAATTTTTGTGAACAATAATTCGTTCAACATGGCCCGATAACGATCGCCATTGACTGTAACGGCCACTCCTTGCTCATTTTCGAAGAAAAATGGCCCAATTATGCCTCTGGACCAAAATCCGCACCAAACAGTGACTCGTTTTGGTTGCATCGGCTTTTCAATGTATGCGTGCAGGTTTTCTGTGCCCCAAATGCGACAATTTTGCTTTTTTACATACCCGCCAAGATCAAAATGAGCTTCATGTGAAAAGATGATTTTTTTTGGCCAAATCGGCAACTTCTGTAAGTCGATCGCAGGCCCACTTAGCGAACCGAAAACGCATTGAATGGTCAGTTGGCTTCAACTCCTGAACCAATTGGACATTGTATGGCGTCATACCAAGGTCTTTATGCAAAATTCGTCTCAATGATGTCTCCGAAATGTTCAATTGTTGAGAACGACGGTGAATTGATGATGTTGATGGCGCTTCACACACACTTTCTGCCACAGCAGCAATATTCTCGGGTGTACGCACTGTTTTTGGCTTTTCACGCTTTGGTTTATCGATGAGGATGCCAGTTTCTTTCACTTTTTTCACAAGATAACGAACATACGGAGCTGACAGTGCTTCTCTTCTTCCAAAATCCGTACGCAATTTTCGCACACATTCTGCAACATTACCATGATTTGCAAAGTAATGTCGCAATATTTCCCAGCGTTGTTCAAGCGTATACACAACCATATTCGTTCAGCGGAAGGATAAAACTAATTATCTGTCAAATCAGACATGAGCTAAGTGTTACCATTCACGAAATAAGCACTAGTTGAAAAAAAAACGTTAGATGGCGGACCCTTTATTAAAGCATCGGGGCAGTTGAAGTTTAGCAATTTTTCAAGGATACAATTTAGTTTTTAACAAGTTCTTCAATTTATTTGCGAAGTACCCACAATCATTTCTATTTTTTATGTTAACAATTATATTATATTAACCCCCAATTTCACCAAGTTCAGTTATAATTAACTATTAGTTATAGCTGTCAAAACATGTTGTTAACTGGAAGATAAAGTAATACTTAGTTATAACTAAACTTGGTGAAATTGGGGGTTTATAACAAAAAACAATCTTTTAATTTTCATCGGACTTTTGAAAACGTACAAAAGATGAAGAAGCAAATTAAAAACGTTACGAATTGATAAAATTTTCTCTTTCGTAAAAATTCTGTGACATACCTGAATAGCAGCATAATTAATGACTTAAGAAAATATTCAAGACGTTTTAAAACATGAGCCTTATAAATTCTAAATTTTAGTACTCCGGTACTTCAGTATTATTTTGACTATTGGCTGAGGCTTCCGTTAGTATGCTTATCGCAAGAAATGTTTTCTGCATCCTGGAGATTCGGAAAACGGTCTTACTTTCTTTAAAGGGATACTTTTGAAGATCACGTAGTGGCTGTGGTTATTCGTAGGGGAGCTATCCACTTATGGTGGGCACCTGCTGCGATGCTTATATTATTTCTCGGTGCTGTTGCTATTCAATATAATGTGCTTCGGATTGACTATAGCAGTGGAGGTTAGATAGCTCCTGCTCCTTAACAAGTGGCGAAAGTATATTTTTTGTCAGATTAAACAAAAAAAATTGCAGCATGTGTGTGAAAAATAATCCTTCCTTGTATTTGGTAAGTGCATAAAGAAATCACCAAGTGGTTAAAATCCACCATTCGATTAGGACATATGAAAGACGCTCATGTTTATCATAGTCACAGTTGTACTTGTATATTTTAAGAGAGCTGAGTGAAAGAAACTCTAGTAAAGTTTGTTAAGTTTTAGTCAATAATACTTACAAATTCTATTTATAGATGTCCGAACTTTAGTTTTTTTTATTCTTTACAGTGCTTTGTTCCACTTTCATAAGTTTTCCTTCAATTTATTTTTCAGCCCGTGACGAACTTTATTAGCATTCTTTTCGTTTTATTGCTTTGTACTACTACGTAAATTTATATACTCAAACCAATAATTAAAAAAAAACAATGTGAATATTTTAAGCAAACCAAGCAAGTGACTAAAACATCGATGTTAAGCTTATGTAGAGAGCAAAACAATCATAACTTTGTTACTAATTAACAAATAAATTAATTAACATACAATATTTTATAATTTTATAATTTCCAACACATTATTGTTATTAATAACCATAACATGTTTTTAGGCAACCATAATATGGTTGTGGCTTTTTGATGGAGTGATAATATTATGGTTGAAGTAACCACAAATTGTGTATGGGTAGGATTGTAGCTAAATTTGGTTTAAACGTTATATTGTTAAACTCAACCATATTTGAAGTTTCATTGGTTTGATGGACTGGATGAGAGCAAAACAATAATCATTTAGTTACTTTTAAACAAATTATTTTTAAATTTATACATTAGTGCATAAGGTCCTTTTTAAGGGACGCTCCTTTTTTCCACTTTACAGCAACACGACGAATTAAAAATTAAACTTTCATTTAGCATCTTATTCTCTTGTGTGTCTTCGTCATAACAAAAAGTGTTGTTATCAAACTTTATTCTACTAAGTGCGTAATATTGTGCAAAAAATGTATAACGGGAATAATAAAATTTGCACCACACGTGAAGGGTATGTAATAGGGTATTCATTTAATCGTGCTTTTGCTTTAATCGGTTAACCGCTCGATTAATTAATCGAGGTTTTGGTTTAATCGGTTAATAATCGGTTAATTTTGTTATTAATCGGTTAACCGGTTAATAAGATTTTTTCAAAATTAAGTAATTTTTATTATTTGGAGTTTTTTAGTAAATAAAACCCTAACATATCAATTCTTGAACTAAAACGAGCAAACAAAAAAAATAATTAATAACTACGTAATACATATTTTTTAATTAATACATATTATGTTATTATATTAATTATTTTAATAGTTAAAGGAGATCTTAAAAAATAATATTTTAGAAAAATAAATTGGTTTAAATTTTTAGGATTTGAGCGATTCTTTTTTTAGTTTTGATAAAACTTGACTTGAAAAAAAATTGTTTTACTTATCGAAGAGGTTGTAAAATCGAAACAACCCATAATACAATTATGTCAGTCATTTTTCTGGAGTTCTCTAAACATATAAAATCTTCCATTATGCCATTAGAGTCCTGTTTTAATTTTTATAAATGTTTAAAACTGCTAATTGTTTCGGCTAATTCTGCTGTTGTGCAACCATCGAGAGTTTCTTCTGTTGCCAGGTATGTCATCATCTAACTCATCCTGACAAAGCTCAGCCCCGAACATTCTGCAAAAAAGTTTATTTCCGAATACCTTAATTTTTTTTTTGTACTGTATTTTAAGAACGTATTTCTAGAAGAAAAGGTATTGTTTGAAAAAATATGTCTAAACACAACTTTTTTGATGTACTTTGCAAATTTTTTTGGTGAACTTTCGTACAGATAATATTGTCAAAATTCTACATGGTTGCATTGTAGATCGCATTTGAAAAAGCGAGTTGTTTTGCAACTGACGTTTTGGAATTCACCCATAATTAAAAGCACACAAAAATATGGTTTAATACTTCAAAAAATTCAAAATTTTGTTACATCGGTTAATCGGTTTACCGACTGAAATTAACCGGCTTAATCGTTTATCGAAAAAATCCAATTCTAAATTAACGGATCAGTTAATCGGGTAGTAATTAATCGGGTAACCGAATAACGGTTAACCGAATGAATACCCTAGTATGTAAGAATGAAAAAAAATCATCAGTTTGTTGCTTTATTTATATTTTTTTAATGTGTGTTTATTAAAATGTGATTAAATAACTGAATTGTTAAAGTTTTAAAATATAAATAATTCTTAAAATATTAGGAATTGGCGTTTTTTTATTCGTGTCCCTTTTAAGGGACATTATGCTCTATGGCAGTGTTGCCAGTGGATTTTTCGAAAAAATACCTACAGATGCTAAAAAAAAATTCTAAACAATAATACTTTTCATTGGATCAGGGTTGCATTTTATTTCATGTGTGAGTGTTTATACTTTGTGCGATGGTGTGAACACAAACTGTCATGTTAAATTAGTTTTTTTGACAGTCGCAACAAAACTCATTAGATTTCTATCTCACAAAGTATTATGGAATACGTAAGACTTGTAAGATAGTGTAATCTAGCATTTATAAGGGACTCCTTCTAAAAAAAAAAATTATTTAAATAAAACTTCTAAAAATTATTTTAATAGTTGTTTTAAATTACGTGTTCAAAAAGAATTTTGTTAAAAAGTACTTGGGGAACTTCATGCCCTTATGGGTTAAAATATTATTATTTCCAACATATTATTGTTATTATTAATCATAGAAACCATAATATGGTTGTGGGTTTTGGATTTAACGTTATATTGTTAAACTCAATCATATTTTAAATTTCTTTGGATTGCTAAATAGCAACAAAATTTTATTAATCGTAACAAAGTTAACGGTAAAAAGAACGACAATTTGTTTGCGGCGCTTGCAGGGACTATAATATTATTTTTCTATCAATACTTTAACTATGTTTTTTGTCTCCGTGCAGTTGTAGTATTTGCTTCAGTTATTTTTATTAAATATTTTATTACAAATATATACAAAATTATTAATATTTTGCATAAATTTATAATTAAAGTTTTATTAACATTTATTTTGTGTGTTTCTTTGTAATAAGTTCTCCCAACAACCACTTAATTGATTTAATGCAACTATTATATTTTTAATAAATTTGTAAATTCAAACTGAATAGTTCTTAAATAAAATAAATAAATTGAATATATATTGACATTTTCCCAATTTATTTATACTTGAAAGCTTCTACGAGCTTTAAAAAAAAAAAAATAGTAGGGTGCAACTTATCCAGTTAGAATTTTATTTTTGTGCAAAAATAAGGTACTCATTTTGCACTTTGATACCATCCCTAGATTTAAAAAATTCAATTAACTCTAATCTGAGTTTCTCGTAAACCCGGCCTTACCCTTTTATTCAAAATATCTGAGAGAGTTGGTTTGACAACAACAATAATCGTAAACAAATTAAAAGTTATATTAATGCGTGATTTATGAGGTAAACGATATTACAAATGATGTTGTTGATGTTTATGTACATATGTGCAATTTTTTATTTGTATTTGTTACTATGTTTAACTGTGTACTAATAAAGGGTGTTTCATAATTACCGAAACTTTTAAATAAAATAAAAAACACAAATATAAGTTGAAAGATTGTTAATTTTGCCTACACTTCTACAAAATGGGAGAATATAACGGATTTTTTCTGGTGGTGTAGCACATAGAAATAATAAAATTAATGTGAACAGAATCAATTTTTGGAGTGACCTTACGATGTCTATCCGTCCGTACGGCTGTCTGGTTGTCTATGTATGTAAACATTGTGTGCAAAGTGCAGGTTGCAATTTTGGAGATTATTTCATGAAATTTTGTAAAAACGTGTTCGTTA
Organism: Pollenia griseotomentosa; assembly: GCA_963931875.1. Taxonomy (NCBI): domain Eukaryota; kingdom Metazoa; phylum Arthropoda; class Insecta; order Diptera; family Polleniidae; genus Pollenia; species Pollenia griseotomentosa. Next base: position 49,556,712 of record OZ007560.1, on the reverse strand, counting down.
CCATAATGATAAAGCCTATTGATAATGGTCTTATATATCTGTTGATGTCTAGAGACAATCATTCGCAGAAAAATCTTTTCGTTAAATCTTAACTTTATCACATAACTTTGTTTTGGTGGGTCCACGATTGCCTATGGGTCACATATGTTATATTTAAAATTGATTTTGTTATCACTAACTATCACCAAGGGTGCACAGAAAGAAAAACACTCGAGATAAATCAAGTTTTTTACGTTTTCTTTAAATACGAGTCGTACTCAAAAATTCAAGTACGAGTAATACTAAAACGTACTCAAAACAATCCTAAATGGGATTACTTTCGAAAATTAATCCCGGAATTTCTTGAAATGAGTAAAAAAATTCTTAAATCAAGTAAAAAAAGATTAAACTTTCTATTTCTTTTCTAAACACATTGAAAAAAGGTCTGGCCAGACTCATGTGTACCACAAAGGGTTAAGAAGTACATTTGAACTCCTGATTCTCATTAAGTTTATATTTTTGGTTAAATATGTTCATAAGATTTTTAACGTAAAAACCATATCGGGCATGATGTTGGTGTTTTATCATTTTGTAAGGTGTAAAACGGGTAAGTAAATCAATCATAATAATATTTCTTTTTAATTTGGGAAAAAATAAATTTTATAAGACTTGACTCAAGCGCATTTTGAGATTGGTTCAATCTTAGTTTTACTTAAATCAATCTCATTTTCGGATTATTTTAAGTAAGAATTCGGATTAAAACAATTTTATAATTGTTGAATCAAGCGCATTTTAAGATTGATTCAATTCAATCTTAGTTTTACTTAAATCAATCTCATTTTCGGATTACTTTGAGTACGACTTCAGATCAAAACAATTTTGCAATTCTTGAATCAAGCGCATTTTCAGATTTTTTCAATATTTGTTTTATTTAAATCAATCAATAATCAATCAATCAATCAATAAAAAAAAGCAATTGCTTAGGCCAGCTTATCAGGAAACCTTTTCCTAAGATTTTAGAAAAGCTAAAAATATTATACGAATAAAACCCTAAAGCGAATAAGAATTTTAAACACTCAAAGTCATACTTGTAAGTAACAATATCAAAGCTGAAACAAAACACCAACAATAAACAGTGAGTTTATATTTTCTTACAAGTAAGACTTTGAGTGTTTCAAATTCTTATTCGCTTTAGGGTTTTATTCGTATAATATTTTTAGCTTTTCTAAAATCTTAGGAAAAGGTTTCCTGATGAGCTGGCCTAAGCAACCAGTGAAATGCGCATAGAAGCTAGCTTTCCCTCAACAATAAATTTCAGTGTATTTATCAAATATGAAAAATTGGGAATTTAGCACGTCATACAAAAATCGTATTAATAATAAATTTTGTATTCCCGTAAATAACTTTGATAATTAACTACATAATATTCTGAGCGTATGTACATAAAAATGATTTTAGGCTCAAGTTATGTATCCTATATTCCTTAAAATTTTGAAAAGTTATTTTTATGTAGGTTGCAGCTAGTTTTAAACACCAAGAATATTATCCCTGAGCATCAATTTGGATTTCGCCACAAGCATGGTACACCTGAACAAAGCCACCGAGTCGTAAATGTAATTAGAAATGCTCTAGAAACAAAACAGTACTGCTCTGCTGTTTTTTTTTTTTTGGATGTTAAACAAGCCTTTGACAGATTATGGCATTTAGGTCTTTTTTTATAAACTAAAAACGCTTATCCCAGCACCATTCTTTTTGGTCCTCAAATCCTGCATACAAAATCGTTACTTTTATGTAAAAGTAAAAGGCGAAATTTCCAATATTTGTGAAATAAAAGCTGGTATTCCGCACGGAAGCGTACTGGGCCCAGTTTTATACCCCCGATATGCCATCTAATAAAAATGTTACTATTGCTACGTATGCGGATGACACAGCCTTAATGGCAAGTAACATTTCCTCAATAGAGGCCTCAAACCAGGTTCAAAATCACCTGGACAGATTATCGAACTGGTTTAAAAGATGGAATATTTCAATAAATAGAGAAAAGTCTAATTACATCACTTAAACATTAAGAAAGGGCATTTCTCCTCCTATTTTCCTAAACAATAAAAAAAATTCCAAGAACTAATTGTGTGAAATATCTTGGCATGCATATTGATAAAATACTGACGTGGAAGCAACACAAAAAAGCAAAAAGGGACTACCTTAATATTAAAACAAAGCGAATGTATTGGCTGCTCGGTCAAAAATCAAAACTTAGCTTAGAAAACAAAGTACTTTTATACAAATAAATTTTAAAACCGATATGGACATACGGAATCCAATTGTGGGTCACCGCTAGCAATTCGAACATAGAAATACTTCAGCGATATCAATCAAAAACTCTTCGAATGATAGTATATGCTCCATGGTTTGAAGCTAACGAAACGATTCACAGAGATTTATTTATATCAAAGATTAAAAATTAAATAAACGTGTACAGCTCGAGGTACTTCGAAAGACTTAGCCCCCTTGCTGTTAGTTTACTTGATGATAACGAGGGAGTACAGAGGCTAAAAAGGCTTCATGTGCTTGACCTTCCCTTCAAAAAATAAGCATGTAATATTTAAAATAGTTACTGTAAATATGTAAATATAGAGAACAAAATTGTAAACATATAAACAATTGCATACTTGTAATTGTACTCAGAGTAAAGAGCACTAGTGTAAATATGTTTTAACCTTAATGTAGGTTAAAACTTATGTGAATATTTATTTTGAATTAATTTGCTTATTATTGCAAAATAGATTGCAAATAAAAACTACATGAAAAAAAAGTTATGTATTCTTATGGCCAATTTTCAGGATTGATATTAAAACACATTTATGTTTAAAATCGTTTTAAATACAAAATTCTCTTCTTCACTAAATACTTAAATCAAACTTAATTCACCGATGTGGTACACTTAATTTCAACTTAAGTTTCTATTTTAATATTTTAGCAAGGTGGCCTCAATATCACGACAATACAACAACAAGAGGCAAAGCCAATAACAATCACCAGTTTTTTGAGACCACCTTGTAAATAATTATACTTTTTTATGATATTTTTTTGTATTTAGTAGTGCTACCATACTTTTATCTTATTTAAATAAGACTTTTTAAATAAAACTCAAAAAATCAATCTGTATTTAAATACGATTTAAGTTTTTATGAAAATTAACTTAATTTAGATTTAATTCCTATCCTGAAAATTGGGCATTAGTTTTACTTATCAGTTTATAATTAATATCCAGCGCTATCGGTTAAGTAAGAAAATATCTATGGAGCAAATATTTTCGAACCTTCCTTAAATGATACTTTTATTGTTTTTACGCAGTATTTAATATTTCGAATCAACGTAGTTTTTTGTTTCAATGTATTCAAACAACCTTTTTTTATTCCAGGAAACGCTTTGTTCTAAAAACCTTGATTTCAGGTATAATGGCGACAAAAGACAAAACTTTCACTTAGATATTATAATGAAATTGTTCTTTATTTAACACAGGTACCATACTTTATTATGGACTATATTTGCAAATATAATTTTGATGAGATAAGGTTAACTTTAGTTTTACAAGTCTAAAAACGACGCTACCCATTTTAAAAGAGATCGTTCCAAAATATAACATCACAAATAAAGAGAGAGTGAGCACTCTCGGGATATACTATTATAATTCGCCTAAAACCATAGCTAATAATAATGACTTCATATTATTTTACACGTATAAGTTTTATATTATCCTTATAGTTCCTTATTTATTACAGATTCCGTTTAAAGTCCATTCTATAAATATTTAAGTTCATCCTGAGGGGTACTAAAATTTCGGCGCAACCGAATATATGAGTTTAAAGTTTTTTTTTTAAATTGCCAATACTTAACTGCATCAACGGCGGCAAATTCATATCATGTTCTAACTTTGGGAAACCCTTTATTATTGTTAAATGGAGAAGGTTTTTGTGGTTGTATTGTGATTGAGTATTATGCTTATTATTCCATTGCAGGAAAATTAAAGTGATACGCACCATACTTGCAATCATATTAACTGTAATTAATTTGGTATTGTTTGATATTTAAATTGAATTCAATTTGCTTTTAAAACTTAATTTGTTTAATTTTTGCAATTTCAAATGCAAACCAAACAACAAACTTATACACACACACACTCAGATAAATAGGTTTTAACTCACATCTTACATTTGTATGTTTGTGTGAACATAGATCTTTTGAATGAAGGAATGTATAAATCAATCTGCCAAAAACAATAGCATAAATACGCTTTGCCATGAATGGTGAATAATAAACTTGTTTTCTTCCTCCTTTAACAAAATCATTATTTCAAGAAGACTATAAAATGTGTGAAAAAGAATGACAAATAATAAATTAAAAAAGTGTAAAGACACCCACACTCATAACTTTCGCACAAAAGAAAACGTACAAATTTTCTGCAGACTAAAATGAAGATAAGAACAAATATATGGTGGCATTAAAATTTATAGAAACCAGAACAATTTGTTGAAAGAAATGCTAAAAAATATATGTGTGTGTGTGCTATCAAATAAATGAAATAAGCGTAAATGAATAATTGTTTGTTTTTTTTTTTTTTTTTGGTTTTCCATACGCAAATAAAGTTTTGTCGAAGTTTTCATTGCCCACATTTTAATAGCGTATTTGCAACTAGCGATGTGAATAAAATTTTCCAGTATTAAGTATCTTTAGATTTTTCCTTTAGTTCTAAATATTTTTGAACAACCGTATACAACTGTTATTTATAATAATATGTTTTTTATCTTTCCGAATCATTAAATTTGCGTTAATAATTTGGTGAAAATGCATATTTAGGTTTTAAATGCATATATTTAGACATTTTTGAGTGATTTTTTTTTTTTTTAATTTTCATATTATAAAAAAGTTTTTAAAAAATTTTTTAAATACACAAAAAAAATGCTTAAGTCAAATAATAAATTCTTTAGAAGCTTTGCATTAAATACAAGATTTTCAAGATTTCAATTTTTGGGAATACAAAATTTTAATTTCAAAAGATTTTGTTATTCGTGCTTAATTCCCAGTTTTTATTATTGATAAAAACACTTGAAATTTATTGTTGATGGGATAAGCTATTCCTATGCGCATTTCACTGGTTGCTTAGGCCAGATCATCAGGAAACTTCATCCATTAAGATTTTAGAAAAACTAAACCTACTTACAACTACAATTAATGTTGAGAGAATTTCAACTAATTGTAGTGGGGAATGTAAGATGAGATAAACCCACTGTTTATTGTTGATGTGTTTTGTTTAAGCTTTGATATTATTACAAGTAGAACTGTTGCTATAAGTCTTATACGCTTAACAGTTTTATTTGGTTTAATATCTTTAGTTTTTCTAAAACGTTATGGATGAAGTTTCCTGATGATCTGGCCTAAGCAACCAGTGAAATGCGCATCAAGTGTTTTTATCAATAATAAAAACTGGGAATTAAGCACGAATAACAAAATCTTTTGAAGTTAGTTATTTAAGTTCTTAAAAATATACTGAGTTTTTCTCCCGTATTCATAAACGATTATTAAATTTAACAAACGTTTATTAAGGATAATTTTCATAGTAAATTTGTTCTTTAACCCTTTATTTAATTTAACAATTTTAAAGTGAATACAGGCATTTATATTTTTGTTTTTAGCAAAATTTTTGTTGAAATTTTTTTAATTTAGTGCATATTTTTTGTTTTTTTTTTAGTGCATATTTTGGATTTTTTAGTGCATGTTTTCAGCGCATATTTTCGTTTTTTTAGTGCATGAAAATCTCATCCCTATTAATTAATCTAGTGCAATTTCAGTACAGAGCAAATCTTATATGTACAGGGTGGCGTATGAGTATGATTCATTTAATAAATTACGTTTTTATTTTAGGAATTGTTTTAGTCTGGATTTTTTTTAAGTTTAGGCTTATGTTTCATTATGTTTTCCAGAAAATATCTTTCAAAATTTACCTTTGTGTTGCTGCAAAATGATGAGCCATTTCTACAGCCTTTTCCATAACTTTCTCTAGAATTTCGCAACCCATCGCTCTTAATTCTTCTTTCTTAAGATTATTTTTGGCTTACATGTTACCCTTTATAAAGCCTTTAAGAAGAAAAATAATGTAAGCCATAAAAATCGGGCGAACGCGGTAGTCAGTAACAGGGCTGCCAGGTTCTTTTTTTCCTTGTCCCCAAAAAATTAAAAAAAATATCCCCAAAAATCCCCAAAACACAAAACCTTAAAAAGTTAATATTTTTTTTTTTGTTTTTTTTCTGACCAATTTAAAATTTTTTTAAAAAATAGTTCGAAAAATGTTAATAAGAAATCTCCAAAAATCCCCAAATAAAAATTTTTAGTCAAAAAAATCATTTTATTTTGTTGTTTTTCATATTTACTTATTTTTGGGGAAGACATACATATTTGCCTTCAAAAAATCAAAAATTTTTTGTGTTGTCAACCCTATTAGATTCCATTTTTAAATTCTTTTTTTTTTAACACTCACTCATGAAAAATAACAAGCTTATAAAGAACCTTTAGGATTAGGACCCTTTACACTATATAAGAGTAGAATAAAAGTTTTGCTACTTTTTTTCATATTTTATATACGAAACAAACAAAAGCATGAGCTATTTGAGACTATTTTCTGCATCTATCTGAATGCATTTTATATTCAACAATTATTTTTTAAATTGTTTGCGACACATCTATAATTTTGTCTACTCACCTAATGAGTTTTTTAATAAACTCGTTGTTCACTTTAAAAATAAAAATTTGCGAGCTTTAGTTCATTGTTTTCTAAAGTTTTCTAAACCTGCATTTAGATTTTAAAAAACTTACGAATCTTAGGCAAACGAGCGTTTTAGGTTATATTGTTTATTTTTTTTTTCAACAAAAAAAAGCACCAAAGCGTGTATGTATTTCTAGATAAGATTTTTTTTTTAATTAATTAATATAAAAATTTATAGAAGAAAGTTCCAAAAATAATTATAGCGCTCAAACTTTAACTACCGGGTGACAATGTAATGATAAGTTCGCCCCTGCTCATAATTTGTGGGACCGCTGGGAAGTTAATTTTCCAATGTTTTACAACTGTTACGAAAATGTGATTACTGGTAAACGTTACGAGACTTTTCGAACTCGTATGACCGCCCTCAAAACCTGCTAAGTTTGCCCTTAAACTTTTGATGACAGTCAAATCCAAATCAAAAAGTGGAAAAAATCAAAAATTAGCTGTGTAAAAAAAGTCAGGAGGAGCGGGATTGTTTCGAATCTTACTAAAGGCGCGAGAGAATAAAATTACGGCTGATAATTGTTTTGTAAATTTTGCATAAGGAAAAGAAGCTGACTTGCGTTTATACAGTTGAAACAAAAAACATTTATTCTTTCCAAATTACTTGTTTTCGAAAAAAATTTCTTTTATAAGTTAACAAATGATCGTTGTTATCAATTTCTGCTGATTTTTGCAACGATCAAAAAAAAAAAAAAACAGCAATAATTTCCTACTATAACTCGACGAAAGCTTTGTATAGCTTTGCAGTTGATATTTCTTTACTGATAATTTTTCTATCTTAAGAGGCGTAGACCAAATGTCTGGCTAAAGCTGGCCATATACTAGTGATTTGTACGTGTGATTCGTTTGCGTACCATTTTTTTACACATGACGAACAAATCACAATAACCTTAAATTCTAATACACAACAAGAATTGTGTAGCGGATGATGTAAATGTAATTGAACTTTTGATATTCAAATTAAAAAAAAGAAGAAAATCGAAAAAGAAAACAAAAAATATTTGTATGCTAAACAACTCCGCAATAGATACAATTCGACGTTTTGTTTTACACTAAAATGAAAACATTTTCAAATGTTTGCGTACAAGCCCACTAACACATCGAACAAATCACAAGAAATTGAAAGTTTTCAATTACTTGTGATTTGTGAGCGCACAGCCCCATTAGCAAGTAACAAGATGTCGAGCACGCACAAATCACTAGTGTGAGTCCAGCTTAACCCTCTAAACCCAAGTTTCAGTATAAATGGGAATATATTATGAAAATAATTTTTTAGGGTATTTTTGGACCTCTAAGTTCAAAAAAAAAAAAAAAAAAAATATTTTTAAGCCCGTACAATGAGTCGTTTACGTTCCAGGTGAGAAAATATCAAGGAGTACCTTGAGGCACCCTCGGGCATCTAGTTATAAAAACAAATTTAATTTTTGGAAATTCTGTTTGTTAGTTTTTATTAAAAAAAAAAAATTAAATAAATTAAAAATATTAACGTTATGCTTTTGTCGAGCACGCACAAATCACTAGTGTGTGTCCAGCGTAACCCTCTAATTCCCAGTTTCAGGATATATGGGAATATATTATGAAAATAATTTTTTTGGGTATTTTTGGACCTCTGAGTTCAAAAAAGAAAAATAGTTTTAAGGAGAGGCAACACAAAAGCATAACGTAAATTTATAATTAATTCAGCAATACAAGTTTTAATACATACAAATATTTAGTTTTGTTTATGATAATCAAAAAAAAAAAAAAAAAATTTTATTATTTAAGCAGCATAAATGAAGTTTGCATATTAAACAAAAGCATTGCGTTCGAGATTGCTTACTTTGCTTTTATGGCTTTCAAAGCTTATACAAATATTTTTCTCGATCTTTAAGCAATTACAAAAAAAATTAAAGTTAATATAAATTTATGGCACTCTAAGACACTCGATACCTAAAGTTGAATTTTCACATAAGATTGACACATCCGCATTAAATGCGCTTATATTAATTTCTAAAATGAATGTTTGGCGCACACCAATGGGTGCAGGTCCTAATTTGTGAGGCAATTAGCTCTATCTTTGGCTAGAGACTACATACTGCAACGATCTACAATGCCTAAAAATATATTTTCAGCGTAGCTTCTGACCGAAATTAGAGCATCATTTTCTGATTTTGCAGCATCTACAAGCGGTGTGCCAAAAATGTCATCTGCCCGATAATAAGCGCATAGTATGCAGCAAATTTATACGCAAATTACAAAGAAAATTAATTTGCTTATGCTGTACTAAAAATACTTAATAATTTTTGCTATTGTTCTGTAGATTGTATAGGATATAAGATATATTTCTAAAATCTTAGGAAAAGGTTTCCTGATGAGCTGGCCTAAGCAACCAGTGAAATGCGCATAGAAGCTAGCTTTCACTCAACAATAAATGTCAGTGTATTTATCAAATATGAAAAATTTGGAATTTAGCACGCCATACGGAAATCGTATTAATAATAAATTTTGTATTCCCGAAAATAACTTTGATTCAATGGTTTTATTTTCTTTACCTCATAGATGGTTAAAAATTTCGTTTAAGTAAAATATACAATCACCTCATAACCTGAAGTTTTAATTGTTTCGAAGTCTAGGCAAAAAAAATTTACCAAAATGGTCCAAACTTAACTGTCATAATAAAAATTTCGTAAAAAATGTGTTGTTAGGCCATTTATTTGACATCTGTTGTTATGCGAAAGAAAACTTAGATAAACATGAACTACATATCGGACTTGATCATAAAGAGTGTATTAAAATATAAAAATTGTTTAAATTATAACGTGTCGTTTTTTTCCCCCTAAAAGTGAAGTAAAGATTTTGAGTTGATACCCTCTTTATGATCAAGGGCGATACGTACAAAAAAAATGTTTGCTTAGATTCAAGGAAAAAAACTGTTGATTGTGTTTGTGCATTTTTATGTGTGTGGCCACAAACTAATAAATCCTATTGTACAAAGCAATATTAAAACCGCATACATTCGTTTGTAAGGATATTTTTACATATATTCTCATTCTCATTCTGATCAGCAAAGTTTCTGTATGTGTATTTGCATGTTTGTACAAAACAATTTAAATAAAACAACCACAAAATTAGTGCTTAGAGAAATTAATAAAAAAAGGAAAAAAAAACATACATTTTAACAAATTTCTCAGTCAATAAAGATGGCGGTTTCTTTTTAAAGAAGTTGAATTGATTTGTAACAATAACAAAAATTTTATAAATAAAGTCTTAAATATTATTCACCTTTATCGCGGTTGACGTATGCGTATATGTCGTGATTAAAAAACTTAACGACAGTTCTTGCAAAAAATACGAAAACTTCTTTAACTCTTCTTTCTTTCAAAAGACAACTATAGTAAAAATTTCATACAAAAAGCGGTTCGGTAGTTTTGGAGTCCATAGGAAACAAACAAGCCAACAAAGAAACACACACCCCCAAATATAAAGGTACGTTCAGACTAATGAAATATTTGACGAAAATATTTGTTCTGATATTTGCATCAAACTATGTGAAACAAAAAAATATTTTGTTTAATGTTCAAACTAAGCTCAAATATTTGACAATTTTTGTTTGTTAAAACAGTTGGCAAATAGTGTCAAATAAAATTAATTAATTCATGTTTGCCATGCGTTCAGACTAAAACAAATATTTGCATCAAATAACTATTTAATGAAAGTGTCTAAAAATAAAAATATATTTCCCAAATAGTAAAAATGTCCGCAGAAGCTATTTTATTTATTTTATTCTGTGGAGCAGCATCTCTTATAATGTTAGAACAGGAGAATGAAAAAGGGAAAAAACTGGAAGGCAATGGGTAACGGAACATGGCTAAAATTTGTGAAAAACTGCAAACTTGGAAATAAAGCCTAAAATATATTTGAAATTGCTAAATCGGTTAAAAAACAAAATGTCGGGAAAAAAGAAAAAAAATTTTGCAAAAAAAAGCGAAAATTCGCGAAAAATTTATTTATTTCAAACAAGACATAAAATTGATTAAAAGCGGTAAAAATCGCCAAATTAGCGGAAATTCGCAAAAATTTGTTAATAGCGGTATGATAGCAAATCCTAATAATTATTAAAAATCGTTAAAGCTGTAAAGATTCACAGCGAAAAATCAATTTTTCGCGAGCATGGAAAAATTGCAAACTTTGAAACAAACCCTAACATTGATTTAAAATTGGTTAAAAAACAAATTGTCGGAAAAAACAAAAAAAATGTTTTTTCCAAAAATAGCGAAAATTCGCGAAAATTTTTAATATTTCAAACAAAGTATAAGGAATGGCAAAAATTTTACAACTTTTTTGTAATATCAAATAAATGTTTGCTCAAAAATAACTAAAATATTTAATATTTTGTGTTCACACTATGTTCACATTGGACAAATATTTGTTTGCCGGCAAATACTTTTATTTGCTCAAAATCAGCTTTTATTTTATTTGACACTCAAAAATATTTTGTGTTCAGACTACGTTAATGAAATATTTGATGTTTGCTTTCAAATATTTGATCAGTCTGAACGTACCTTAAGGCTTTTAACTGGATAGGAAAGGGTCCACTAATAATTTTAATATACGAGGTATTAAAAATGGGCAAACCGGGTCTTATTTTACCTAACCCAGATATAAATGTGTCTTTAGAATAAATCTTTTGACACGAGAGCAGGTACATGCAATGAGCAAAAGCAACATATATTATTACAAATATGTACCTTTGTAAACAATTGTGGTGAGGTATTCAAAATAAGCCAAATTGGTTCATTAATATCTTTATTATTATACTCTTTATCCGAGATTTTAGAAGAATATAGTGTATTTTTAAGGTCACAAAAGTATTTTGCGTTTAAAAAATATCACGTATTTTTTACCGTATAACAATCGATATGTCACAGTTAATACTTTGTGGCATATTCGTTGTTATTGGAATTAGTAATCGTCGTGTTATAGATTCTACCAATTTTCTTCACGTTTCTTGAGGTATTTTCCCATGACATACAGCCCCAAAGCATAACAGAACCTCCTCCATGTTTTACTGTCGGCTTGTTTTTTTTATATTAAGGGACTCATTCGCCTCTCTCCAAACCATGCGTCGTCCACCAAACCAAAAAATACTATATTTGCTTTCATCGCTAAATACATCGGTTTTCCAAAAGTCAAAACCTTTGGTTATATGTTGATTAGCGAAGGATAATCACCTATTTCTATTTATTTCAGAAATTAGCGGCTTTTTTCTTGCTACTCGACCATTAAAGTTGTTTGATCGTAGTACTCTACGAAGTGTTTCGTTGCTGACATTGTTGCATAGAGTTCTTAGCTTAACAGTTAGTTTAGGAGCAGATAAATGTGAATTTTCACGAATTTCTTTAAGTATTTTCCTTTTATTTCTGGCTGATAACAATTTTGGACGGCCAAATTTTTAATATTTCCACGTTCTTTTGCACTCTTAGTTATATTTTCTATTGTTTGAAGACACCTCTGATTTGCAAAGGTGAAAGATGATTTTTATGATATAACATTATTATATGATCGAAACGTATAAAAGAAGCAAACCCATAAAAAGGGTTAAAATTTATAAAAATATTTGCAAGGCTTAGATGATTTTTTTAAAAAATATTTTTGTGAGTATTAACTAATTAGAGGGTCAAAATAGTTTTAATGTCACAAAAAGGCCACGAAATTACAAGTTTTTGTAATTTTATTGTCATATTTACGTTGTAACACATGTCACCAATGTAATAAATGGACTATTTTCTCAAAACTTGAACAACCTGTACTTCATTTTGAGAATTGTTTTTAAACTTTATGGAGTAAATAAATATGCAAAATATTTTTTAGACTCTATGTAACTGCCTTGCTTGTTGTATCTACTATTAGGCACAAAGCACTAGCAAGTTAAACAAAATTTTTAAAAAATTTCTTAAGTATTGTAAACGTTCTAGATCATTAAATTGTTTTACATATTCCCATATCCCAAACTGTTACAATGCTCACAATACCTTACTCTCATTCAAATGATTTTCCGAAATTCTTCTTTAATAGTGATTTACTATTCTATTCAGTCGACACGAATTGTTTGGTGCTCATTAAGTATGAAAGAGCGACCTAAAAATGAAATTGAGTGACAGCTTTTTCTGTCCGACTTCCTAATATTTATGAAAAATTAAAGATTATATGCAGTCAGAGTTGTATTTTCTTGTAAAGTACATGACTACAGATTTTAAAGACATTATATATGTCGAAAATAATAAACAAACATTGCAAATTTGTAATAGTTGAATATTTAGCAAAAATATATTTATAAATAACTCTTTACATTGTGCTTTTCAAACTTGTGTCTTATTTTTGGGTCCCTTTTGCACAACATATTTTGTATTTGCTTTTGCTAACAAAATAACCCGCGTGTGGTATTTGGGGGTCTATTTTAAAGAAAGTTAATTTTTTCCTCTAAGCTAATCCGGTGAAGCTCTACGATTGTCTGCAGGAGACCAGAGTCTCTGGTGACAATCTAAAGCACAACCTCCGCACTGATAGGCTAGCTCACTACATTTGTTAATTCTGTGTATTTTTATACCCTTCACGACAGGTGGAAAAGGGTATATATAAGTTTGTCATTACGTTTATCATTTCTGCAATATTGATCTTAGACCCTAGAAAGTACATATATTGTTGGTCCTTATGAGGAGAGAAGTTGATTTAACGATGTCCGTATGTCCGTCTTACGTTTGATAGGTGTTTTCCGGAGACTCCAGACATGATAGCGGCTAGGTGGTTTTACATTTATGTCACATATAGTCTACCATTGCTATTGAAATTCAGCAAGATCGGTCCAAAAATGGCTGATATATGACCAAAAAACCACGACTGCCCCTATTTTTTCCAAAAAAATCCCTTGTGGTTGTTTTATTTTAATGCGTTTAATTTTATGCACACAAACCCATAAACATTTATGTATGCACATGATATGCCACTCAAATAAAGGAACAAACTCGTAGACTAAACATATCTTCATTTAACGCTTCTTTAGACAAAGCGTTCGTAGCCGAGTTGGCTAACTTCTCGCCTGAGATTCATGAGGTTGCGAGTCTGAAAAATAATTTTTCTTATTTAATTTTTTTATGTTCTGAAAACGATTTTAAGATTATAAAATTAAAAAATCATACTTTGGTATGACGAAATGAAGAGTTGGCGTGGCTCAATTAATATTTATTTATATCTAAAGAACATTATTTATCAATTATTGTTCTTATCTCACATTGGTGAAGGGTATATAGGGCATAGCCGATAATAAACATATCGCTTATTAACTTTAATAGTGTCCTAATTCCAAAATCACGATTCTTTTATCTAAGTATGATTGATATTGTGCAGGAATATGTCTACTCAATCGTTGCAAATTTATTGTCTGTAACAAAAATTTAACGTTTATCTACCGTTTTATAACTAAAGGGCCGATGTTGATTTTGAATAAAACACAAACTATTTAGGAAATTATTGTACTTTTATTTTATTATGATATATTGGTATTACTCAATTATGTATGGAACAAAATATCGGCCAAATGGGCGCCGCGACCGCGGCGGCACACCTCCATCCGAGGGTCCAAATTTTCGATGACCCTGAGGCATAATGGAGGTTCTATGCCGTTAATGTGCCGAATTATCTCATCCTTTAGCTCTTGAATTGTTGCTGGCTTATCGACGTACACCTTTTCTTTCAAATAACCCCAAAGAAAAAAGTCCAACGGTGTCAAATCACATGATCTTGGCGGCCAATTGGCATCGCCATTACGTGAGATAACACGGCCATTGAATTTGTTGCGCAAAAGAGCCATTGTTTCGTTAGCTGTGTGGCAAGTGGCACCGTCCTGCTGAAACCACATATCGTCCACATCCATATCTTCCAATTCGGGCCATAAAAAGTTCGTTATCATCTCACGATAGCGAACACTATTCACAGTAACTGCCTGACCGGCCTCATTTTGGAAAAAATACGGCCCGATGATGCCGCCAGCCCATAAACCGCACCAAACAGTCACTCTTTGTGGGTGCATTGGTTTTTCGACAATCACTCTTGGATTATTATTCGCCCAAATGCGGAAATTCTGCTTATCGACAAATCCACTGAGGTGAAAATGTGCCTCATCACTGAAGATGATTTTCTTCGAAATTTATCATCCATTTTCATAATAAGTCTGGATAACTTTAACACGTTGTTGGATTGTGTATCTCTCCATGGTTCAAATTGAGTAAGTCTGAAATAGAGAAATGTCAAATAAAATTCGGAAAAAAACTTGGCGTTTAGGTGTGGTTCACATTCAACATTTATAACACATTTCAGCTTTGAAAGAATCGCCATTAAGCTGGTGGTCCACACACGCGTTACACGCCCTTTCGCTGTCTACGCAGCTGTTAAAAAAGCCTTGCATATAACTTGAAACGTATAACGCAAGAAAGCCATGAAGAATCATGCAATACGTTTGGAGACATCCACCTTAAGATCTAAGACCCAAACATAGTACACATAAACAAGCTTAAGCTACTATCAAAAAATAACGTAGAGCCCTTTAAAAAACCATAATCGAAAAACATCTGATTTCGTACAGAATGTGCGATCAGTTTCGCATTTTGTTGAAGCAAATGACAGTTTCATACAACTGCGGGAAAAATTTTCTTAAGTTTAGTATAGCTTGACATTTATGATTAACATGTATTTGCGCAGTTGCCAAAGCCATCTCATGCACATTATAGCTGGACCTTTAGATCACTGGTTTTTTCGGTATATTTTGTGTTAAAAAGATATTTTTGATAAATGTTTTTGATATAGGAAAAAAAGCATTTTTTGCTTTATGACTATATTGACTATAATTATAAATAATAAATAAATATTTTAATGTGTACAAGCGTTATATTTTTGTTTATTTTATAAAATTTGCCTTTGCAAAGTGCCAAAAAGTCTTTTTTTTTTTATCTATAACACCATAAGTTATTAATAAAATCACATAATAGTTTAAATCATTTTAAGTTGTTCGTGTTGTAATATAAAAAGTGTTGCTGTACTAACTTTAGTACACTGTTCGCTTGGGGTAAGAAAAATTAGTGCAGTGAAACTTTCTTGTTCTTTCCAGTTGAAGTTTTTATTCGTTTTTTTTTTTTCAATTAGATACTTTTTAAATACCTTGAGATGTTCCCGTTAATATAGATGTTGTTATTAAGAAAAATTCCTCGGCCGTTGAAGAAGCCCCTCACAACATTCGCATGATGTTAGCCTCTTTATACAGTTTTTCAGTCCACTCCAGACCAAACATTTGTTGAAGAACGACGCGTCTTTTGTCTCGACGCACAGAGGGGTGAACAGTACCAAAAACGAGGATTTATTCCAAAATAAAGTTAGTTTTTCGTATTTGGTACTATGTAAAAGTAGATAAAATTCAACACGAATGACTGTAAAAATTGTGGATCTATGTTGTTTACTTTTTTTGTTAGAAAACACTATTTTTTCTTTAAATGGATCCATCAACTTTAGGTATTTAACTTATTTATTAATACATTTTTGTAAAAAAAAATATTGAGGAAGTATTTTTAATTTTTTTTTAAATTGGTCAAAAAAATGAGTTTTTTTAAGGAAATGTTGATTTTCAAAATGTTTGTGGGAATACTTGTTTCGTCTAAATGATTACACTACGTCACAAAATTTCAACAAAGTCGTGACCAAATAAATCTGAAAGCTTTATGTAAAATTTTCCCTGAATCCGAATATGAAGTCAGAATTGTCAAAAGTAGAACAGTTTTTGAGATATTCCAAAATAACCGTTATTTGTGATTTTAAAAAAGATGATTTGACTGAAATGCAAATATCTTAAAAAATTTCCAAAATAACCATGGATTGCTAGTGAAGATTGGTCAAGACATGACAGAGTTACAGGGGACAAAATTTCAAGCTTCATTGAAAATATTATGATTTTGTTCAATTTTGCTCTTTTCAAGTTATTTTTTAAACCTAAAAAATTTTAATGTTTTATTGAATGCGACAGTAGATTATTTTAATATGAACATTTTGGGATCAACAATACATAGATTGGTACAAAAATTAAAAAGCTACAGAAGATTTAGTAAATTTTGATAAAAAACTACTAGAAGCTAGGATTTTTTTTATTTCCCATGGTGAGTAACATTTACAAATTACAATCCTCAAAAGCTTTTATACTTATATAGTCTTATTCCTTCAATATTTTCCAGGAATATTTTCTATGCACTATCAGAATGTTTTGTTTGTATATTTCTGTTACGAAGCTTACTTTAGCTATCCTTTGGCTAGCAATAAAGTACATTTTACAGAAAATTGTATACAACTGTTAGATACCAGCAGAATGTAATGCAAAACATTCTGATAGTGCATAGAAAATATTCCTGAAAACTATTGATGGTATAAGACTATTAAGGTATAAAAGCTTTTGGTGATTGTAGTTTGACTTAAAATACACATTCGAATAATATGAAAAATTTATGATAAAAAACTACATAATTTAAATTTACCACAAACAGCACTTGATTTGCTTATTCTGCTAAATATTTCCGATGTTGATGATGATAACATGAAGATTATGATTTTGATGAAGGTGAAGGTGAAGATAATTATGAAGATGATTTTTAATTCCATATTTTAGCAATGAATGTTCCTTGTTTCAAAAAAAAAAATTTATTGTTCGAAAAAATTACATTGATTTTTTTTTTAAGTTTTTAATTTTTTTTTTTAATTTAAAATTAAAATTTTACAACAAAATTTTTTTTTTATTAAACAATATAGGTACACAGAATCCAAAAAAAAAAAATTGCTGTCATAAATTACAGGCTTCCCTGAATTCATCTTCGTTTTGCATATGTTTCACCCCACTGTGCGACGTGCTAATGTTTGGGATATCCTAAAAGACATGACCCCGGTGAAAATATTTGAGCTTCTTGTTGACGATGAAGTGCTTAAGCTTATTGCATCAGAAACCACAGTATATGCCGGACAAAACAATAGGCACGACAATATTTTTACCAAAGAGGAACTCCGTAAATTCTTTGGCATACTTATATTTACCGGATATCATAAACTACCCAGTGAAGAGCGTAGATAAAGATCTAGGTGTGACATTGGTTTCTGATTGCATGTCACGAAACAGATTGCCGAAAGCTATCGATTGCCTTAAATTATATTTATTTCCAGTGTTTTAAAACTGATAGCAGAAAAGCAAAAGTGTAAATTTTTATGCTGTTGCTTTTAAATATCAGTTTCAAGTTCAAAAAGTAATCTCTTGCTTTCGCTTCTGCTGTGAAAATAAATATCAATTATTGAAAGTCTTTTACTGTCTTTACAGTCATAAAGTTTTGGTTGGATGTGACTTCGTACATTAGTGGTGTTAAATCAAAGAAACACTTCGTTCTCTCATACATATATTTTTTTTGTATTCTAGCTACTGTCCAAAATATTTTTTTAATAAAAATATTTTTTTATTTTAAATATTTATGGGCCAAATTTTAGGAGCGATGCGCCACGTCTTTACATCGCTTATTGATGATAGTTTTAAGCAATTTCAATTTTAAATAAAAATTCTGAGTTTTAGCTGAAATTTTCTCAATTTCATTTAGAATTTTCTCAACTTCAAGTTGATATTCTTAATTTCGGTTGGAATTTTATCAATTTCGAATTTACATAATCATTTTTATTTGGAATTACAAATCTCAGTTTCAACGAAAAATGGTGTAGTACAAATGAATACAACCCAATTTGTTTACTTTATATTTAGTTTTAATTGACCTTTTTCAATAATATTTAAAAAACATTTGTTTAGTTTTTTTTATTATTGTTAAGTTTTTTTCTTTATTTTCTCAAAACCCTGAACTGTAAAAGACTCTTTAATTGTTATTTGTATTTTCAACACAAAAACTTATATTTTTTATGCAAAATTATTATTTTAAATAAAAAAGTTGGTGCGGTTTTCTTGAAATGGCGCGTTTTTATCTCCGTGTTGGTGCGTTTTGAAATTTCAAAGTTGAAAACACTAATACTCAGTTTGTTATTCCGTGTAAAACATTTTTTAATATTCATCTAAGGCTCCATAAAGTGTATATATCCTAGCCGATTTAGCCATGTCCGTCTTTCCTTCTTTCGAATTAACGCTCACTTTTGAACGACTTAAAAGACAAGAACAATACAGCACATTCGGCTCAGTAGAAAAAGAGTTATGAATCGAAACGTGGATCAACCACCCTAAAAAAGTGATATTTTTTAGGGCTTAGAATTAGGGCTTAGGATTGTCTTTCGGTGTGATTTTTAATTGCCGAAAGCACACCGAGAAACACATAAAGAGTGTGGCAAAATTATACGTGTGATTTTAAAATCACGTAGTTTTCAGAACAAGCCTATAAGACTAGATTTCTAAGTTTTGTGGTAATTGGTCCATAATTTACCATAGGCCCCGTATACAGCCCACTCTTGGAAGACACTTAAGTACGCCTTAAATGTGTTTACTTTTTTTACGTTTTTAAAATAAATTAAGAAGTTTTTAATTCTCTTAATCGTATAAACACCAACTTATTCAGAAAGATAAAAAAAATTATAATAATAATAAATTTATTATTAATTTTCAATGACAAATGCGTATATATGTATGTATTTTTGATTGCTCTATGACAATCAACAATGTGAAATTTAATGGGCATCCCTACAATTCTGCCAAAAATTCTCAAGGAATATTTCCCTTTTATGTTTCACTTGTCTAAGGAATTAAATCTATAGGAGTTAACAACAAAACCACTTTATGATGGATTATTGAAAAAGTTATTAAAATTGTTGCTTTCGTTTTTTTACCAGCACTTTTTTACTGTTTGGTCTAATATACAATAAACAAGATGAATGTGGGAATTTTGAGTTAAATATGCGTCCCAAGGTATGTGCATGTGTGTTTGTGCGAACCCAGTGAACAATTTATGCCAACGTATCTTTTGTTAAGCAAAGTCTTAAGATTTATTATAAAATTATTCAAAATATCTGGATTACTTTTACTTAAATTGGCATAACACTTCAATGTCGGCCTTTTCTGAACAAAGCCAGACGTTTTAAAAAATTAATTCTGTTCATTTTCGTAATGAGTTTTGGATTTTCAAACTCAATTTTACTCATTTCTGCAAACTTTCTAAATGATCTAAATTAAAAAAAAAAAAAAAACAAAATTCTAAATATTGCTTAAAACAAATGAGAGTGCTTGTCAGAGTTGTCAGATTGATTTTGACCTTTTTCGCCAAATTCAATGTCAAAAATCGCCAAAGCCTTTGTTTTTCAGTTTTTGACAAATAAATACATATTTTAAGTAATACTAAAAATATTTTTTGTAAATGCTAAAAAATAAATTTGTTCAGTATCCCTAAAATACCCCAAAAATTAAAAAAAAAGTCGCCATAATATATGTTTTGTTTAATATTTATTTAGAACACAGTAAAAATAGTTAGTGAACACAAAAGAGGTACAATGTTTACTATAAAATAGTTTATAGTAGTCTACTTAAAGCAACAAAAGAAGAATTTTTGCAGTTAGTACACATAGAGAAAAAAATATGTTTAAATATGGTCACCTCCAACAAAACTATTTTTAAGAAAACATTTAAGCATTTTGTTTAATTTAACCATATTATTGTCACCGACAACCATATTTTGGTTAAATTAGTCTTTCATCAAGAAGCCTCTAAGCATGTAATGGTTAAATATGACAATAATATGTTTTTAAATTAACAATAGTATTTTCCTCTTTTATAAGAGCAACATGCTATGGTTGAAAACAAACCATGCTATTATAAGTGTTAAACATATTTTAGTTATTATTAACCATAACATTTTTGGAGGCAACCATAATACGGTTGTGGATTCCTAACAGATTACTAATTTAACCAAAATATGGTTATCGGTGACAATAATATGTTAAAATTAAACAATAAATATTAAATTAAATTAAATTAAAAATTAATTAAATAAATATGTTTAAATTTTTTCTTAAAAATAGTTTTGTTGGAGGTGACCATATTTAAACATGTTTTTTCTCTGGGTGTATAAAACAAATATTGGATATACATTTGTATATAAGTTGCAGTTATCTAAAACGCTTCCCTGGTAAGACTCCTTCTTTGTTTTCTTTTTTGGAATACATTGTGAGAGAATTACATTTATTCAATGAATATACATAAGAAGTGCAACATGTACTATTCACATTCATATAATTTAAACATCGTAATAACGCGCCTAGAATACTTGTTGCAATTACCAGCATATAAAGTACAGCCAAAGCAAGTTCCTTTAAATGGTACGTACTTGCCGTATCCATGCAGCTACAAAATTTTGGGCTTAACCAAATTAGATGAAGTGTCATCATTTAAACCATCTTGACAATTAACAAACGCTAATTTTTCCATTGTGCTTCGTAAACATCCAAAGGTATGTTAGGATTCATAAAAATCTTTAATAACAACGTATTTTATCTGTGATAATAAATTGCCACATACATATAATGGAAAAATGTTCATAAACTTTAAATATATTCATATTTTAAGAAATTATATTTATTGATTTTTTCAAGGGCACTGTTAAAAACGAAAAACAATTTTCTCGAAGATTTTTATTATCTTCATCAGCTATTTGAACATACATACTTTCAAATACATAAAAATACTAGAAAAAAAGTAATATTTTTCTTCTTTGTATTGATATTAATAAAATAAAAAATAAATAAATAAATATAACGAATTTTAAAACAAATCCATAGCTCATCAAAATTAGCCAACAAAATCGCCAACTATTTTTTTTAAATCGCCAAAGAGTCGCCATGTCGCCAAATCAAAAATTAGGTCGCCAAACAAGTTTGAAAATCGCCACGTTTGGCGAGAAATCGCCACATCTGACAACCCTGCTTTATACGGCTGCGCGGAGTCTTTGATACCCTCTATCAAGTATTAGAATTTTTACAGTTTTAAAATTCAATACGGGTGTTGGCATATTAAAGTGTATTCCGAGATAACTCTTCATATGGAATCTTAAATAAATTATGGGCCGACCGTTTTAAAATTGTATGTAGTTTCACCGAAATAAAGTTATTCTTTTCGGTTTTAGGCGCTTTAAATGATTTTCTATAGGTGCTTTTTGTGGGAACTAGTGTAACTTTATCACAGCCAAAAATAAAAATATTACTTCTTTGAAATGTATCCCACTCTATTACGTTTACTTGTTAAAAGTAACAAAAAGTATGCTAATTTTCCGATGTTTTATCAGATTTTTGTCTCACAACAATCTGGGTATGATCTTTTAAAATTGCCTAGAAACTTTTCTAAGAATAAGTCCGATAAATCTAAAAAGTTTTTCTAATTTTCCCAGACTTAGTCCTCGTCCATAATATGAACATTTGCTGCAAGAACTTTCTTTGATTCTCTTTTGAAATTGTATTCGTGTCCATAGAATGAAACATTTGTTTGACAGCACTTAACTATTTTGTATGCCTTCTCTCTTTCTTCTTCTACCTCTCAACACAGAAAAAAATATTTTTCCAATTCAAACAAAAAATTTGTAGAATCAAAACATTTTTTGTCTGAAATCGGTCCTACAAACAAATTTGCATATTCAAACAATTTATTTGCATTTCGTATATTGGAAAAAAACACTGATTTTTTCAAACAAATAATTTAACTGCATCAAACAAATATTTTACTAAAAATCACGTAAATTTCAAACAGATAATATGTTGTTGTTTAAAAAGAGTGAAACGTTTTTTTACCTAATATTGTTTTATTTTTTTTTTTTACTACAAACCTCGCCACGCTATTTTATCGTCTTTCTTATTGTTGTACTTTTTTAAAGCGTCCAAAAATAGATTGTATGTGTTTTTTGTTGTTGTTCTTATATATCACATAAAGAAGTGTTGCTTACGATCAAATAAAAAAATGCAAAAACGACAGCATTAAAGAGCGTTAAATATTTCATACAAAATTATGAAAACTTGAAACCAATAACGCGTATATTATATTTTTGATTAGTTGTCAACATTTTTGTTGGTTAAAATAAAAATCAAACAAAAATATTAATTGAATCAGTAAAAAAATTTGTAGAAAATAAAAACATTTTCAAACAAGCGTTTGTTTGAAAATAATTCAGCAATAATATTTTCTGTGAATTACAAACTCACAAAAACTGCTTGCACATGAAACAAAGTACTTTTTTCCATTCTTTTTCCCCTTTCATCGTCAAACTCAAATGTTTCACAGCAAATGTTTCATAATAAGGACGAGGAGGTCCACGCCACGTTTTTCGCTGCCTACGCTGCTGTAAAAAGAGTAGAATCTGTGTAGTTATATGTAACAACTTACATAAACAACAAAGCGTAGGTTGAATTGGGGCGTTGAATGCGAAAAGAAGGTTTACTGTTTGTAAGCATCACAAACAGCTTTTGAACAAATTAGCTGATTTTGACAAATGAAATTTTATTTTTACTTGTGTTGATGCCGCATAAAAAGTTTTGCATGTAACTTGAAACGTAGAACGCAAGTAAGGCGAAAACGCGTGGTATGGACCTCTAGCTTAATGGCCGTTTTCTCATAAGGCAATTATCTTAATTACCAACAAAAAACTGCAGATTAAAGATATTTTGTTTTCTCAATGTCTCATTTGCTTCTCATTTTTTATTTGCCGTACAAATACATTTAATTCGCTGACTCTCAACTTTTAAATCAATTTAGAGAGGTGCTGACAACTGAATGGTTTTCTCGGTAAATTCAGAAAACCGAAATTGTTAGCGGACAGTTTATCATTCTAATAAATTAATTTCGAGATAAGGTAATAGGCAGTTTGTCGAATTGAGAAAACGTCCATAAATATATGATTTTATTTTAAACGCATAAACAACTCTCAGTTCGTTTTCGCTCATACGTTGAATGCGAAATCGGTTTCTTGTGCATACCGTCTATATAAATTTTGGAAAAGTCGTCCCAAAATGTTCACGAGGAACATTTCATGGTTGTTTGTATATGTAGAAAATGTTGTAAAAATTTATGTTGTGGCATGTTTAATATCATAAAGTTTTCGCTTTGTTTTTGTTTGTCTTGTTGTTGTATTCTTCAATATTGTTGCTTATTTGCCGATGTTGGTGTTGTTGTCTGCAACTTTTATTTGGTTTATTTATTTAGGTTTATTTTGATGTGACAAAACTTTTTCATTAATGAAAAACTTTTTATATGATTTTTTTTTCTCTCAATTTTTTTTCGTTGTTATTTAGCTGGTATATTCTGAGCCTGTTGCTAATTCTCGTCGTTATAAAAGTAAAAGCTTTATGATACATTTTGTTTAGTTGTTTTTTTATTTATTAATTTTTTTTTTTACTTTTTGTGATTTTAGCTCAAAGTGTAAAACAGAGGTTGTGTATGTTTAGGAGGAAAACAGGGATAAAAAAAATGTTGAAAGTTTAAAACAAGATTAATTATTGGCAACTTCTCCCTAAATACTAACAAAAATTACATTCAAAAAGTTCTTAACACTCAAACCATACACATTCACCAAATCGGGTAACAACTTAAATGGAAAGGGGCTAAGGAAACGTCACAGACTGAAATAGAATTTGAGTGTTATAATGTCAATTTTAGTAACAAATTTAAGAATAATTTAAACTAATTAAAGCCTTTGAATTGTACTTTGCAAATAATATGACAAAAAATAAATGCTTTAATTCCACTACAAAATTTTTTTATTTTAAAATAGTGTCGCATGAGTTTTGTCATATCAGACACATTGGAGGGAGAATCAAATAGAGTTTGCATATCTTAAAGTTTACGGCCCTATGCTCTTCCAGGAGTAAAAGGAATCAAAAAGTTATTTTAAGTAGGTTTCGTAGACTAGACGAAGACGTAGATATTAAATTCGTGATTATATCTATGATCAGGTACGAAAATATAAGTATGTATGTATGTATATTAGATAACGGTGATTACCGAGAAAGGAATTATTATCAAAATCTGCCTTCTTACATTTCGAACCACCACTGGTTAAAGATTGATGTTTGACTGTTGGCTGGCAGGCACCGCAGTGGTGTAGAGGTTAGAACTCAAAGAATTCTGATGAAAGAATGTGGTGATTCTTGAAACATGTAAATTCAACCTAGGTTCGAGCCCCAGCTCTGCCAAGAAAAAGATCAATAAATTTTAATAAAAATTTCATGTTGCAAAATTCCTTCCTTCAGTAAAAAAATAATTTAATGAATATTAAATTTGATAAACTCAAGCCTAACTAAAAATATTGAAATTGAATAATTCTTAGTTTTAAAAATTTCGCACGTGTTCCTCTAAAGAGAGTCAACTCAACAGTGGTCACTTCTACGCACAGTTAAAATCTTAGAACATTTTCTTTATTATTTGGCCAAAAAATGTTATTTGTTAAACTGAGCTGATTTGCACGAATGCTGTTTGTGACGCTTACAAGAGTAGAAAGTGAACTAACTTTTCGCGGTATCCATGGAAATAAGAAAATTCGAATGCTAAAATGTCGAAAAGCTGAATTAAGCTGTAAGGTATTCAAACTTGTCTTTGCATAAAGATAATGCTAAAAATATTCTGCCAATAAACGGATTATATAAATTGCAATTACTTCTCCTTGTATTTAAATCACTGCATAACATTGGACATACTACAATAAAATTTCATCGAAATCAATTTTCGTTCAATACAAGAAATAGTTCAAATTTAAGAACAACAAGATGTAGTCTAGAAACCACAAAACAAAGAGTTGAATATGGGTGTGTTCGTAAATGAATCACTGCGCTGCATCAGAAAAGCAAACTTTTTTAAATGCCGATAAAAAAATAATTATAACTATTATTTTTGTGGAGCATTTGACAATTTTTTGGTCCACAACAACTTCACTGATAGATATAAAAACATTTGAAATCACTGATGCAGCGCAGTGATGCATTTACGAACATGCCCTATATCGGCAGTTTAATGTTCAATAATTTGCCTGAAAGTTTAAAAAATATTAATGTTATTTCAAATTCTAAATCTTCTTTGAAAGAATTTTTACTGATAATTTATTTTTTTTTAAATTTAAATTGAAACTATGTACTTCTTTTTGTAAATAGTAAATTTATTACATACAAAAAAACATATTAACTATAACTATTGTCAACTCGTCCCAAAAATGTCCCAGGGACGCTGAGACAATTGAATTTATGAATTTTAAATAAGTAATAAATAAAAAATATATAAAAAAAAAAAATATATAAGAACAACTATCAGACAATTTACCCGAATTTTTTACTTCCACAGTGTGCAAAAGTTTAAAATAAGTCTCACAAATTCGCCCATTTTAACATGGCAATTTGAAGCGATTTGATAAAAACTCTTGTTAGCTATAATACAATAAAAAAAGTTTGTTATGTTTGTGCTTAATGGTAATTATGGTGTTAACAGAATGAAGATATATTTTTATTGGGAGGTTTGTCCATATTTAGCTCCGCAAATGTTTTCTTACGTAACCAATTGTGCCGGATTTCAGCCCGAGCTGCTTAGAAGAACAAGAAAGAATTTGGCAGCAAAACTGTTATTTTCTGTTATCTCGTTCGGAAATGAGTGTAGAATCAACAGACGGAAAGGCAGACATACATGAAAAAATCGCCTAAGAATTACTCAAGAACATATAATATATGTATTTATTTCTTATGGCGTCTTTAATGAATATTAAAAAAGATTAACATCGAATTACACCACTCGTGGGGGAGGGAAAACAATTTCATGTTGGCTTTTTGTAGACCAAAAATTAAAACTTAAAGGAAAAATTATAATAAATTCTTAATCACAATCTTCCCACTGTTTGTTTTGCCTGAAAAGATTAAAAAATATAAGGTTACAGTGCGGCCTTGAATAATGTCACCTACTCATAAAGAACATAAAGACACACTTAACCATACTAGCGCTATTTAAGTGTTAAACAAATGTATACACACAGATACTTTTCAAAGATACACATGTAAATAACTAAAAACAAAATTACCTTAAGAATCTAAAAGTATAGGGTGTTTTTTTTTAAACTGCATGAGATTTTTCCATATCGATAACTATGGTTTTGTGTCTGAAATTATCAAACTGTATACAGAAAAATTTTCACCAAACACAAACTTCAAAATATTCTAAAGTTTCAACCATTTTTTAATTTAACTGTGTTGATTGAAAAAAAATATTTTGATTTGTGTTTACGTTTTATATAGCCTCTTTTGCTGGTGATCACATTTCAATTAAACCTTTTGAATGAAACTGAACAGCAAGAAAAGCTCAAATCTACAAATATGGTAATTGATATGATCAATTTGTTAGATGGCTACGTCAAAGTATAAAATTTCTGTATTAGAAGCGAAGACAATCCTTAAGTCGTTAACGAATCACCATAACATCCATTAAAATTGATTGTTTGATGCGGTTTATACTCTCTTGCGAAATAAGCAAGGAGCTGCCGTTACGGTAAATGGCGAGCACTATCGAGCCATGCTGAATGAAAATAGACGCTTAACAATAGATTTATTGCAAAATCATTTTGGTGACAACTTTATTTCCAGATGTGGTCCTGTTTATTGGCCCCCCCTTGGTGCTTTGTTAAGTCATTGGTTTATTCCGAAAACCAGCAGCTCTTGAAACATTACAAGCAAATTTTTAAGCCACCATTGACGTCATTCGTCCACATTTATTGGAAATAGTAGTCAAAAATTGTACTGCTCGAATGGACCACGTAACTGGTAGCCGCGGCGGACATTTGGCGGAAATCGTATTTTAACCATAAATGGCATCAAATAACCAACCAGACTATAACAACAAAAAAATTTTATTCCAAAAATATTTCTGTCCTGTATAATCATATTAAATTCGCATGCACCTAAAAAAACACCAAATAAATCTTAAGTCAAATTTATTTTCTTGGAGCAAATTGTTGTAAAAATCACAGTAATTATTAATTGACTTGAGGGTTTTTGTTTGCTAAAGCAAGAAAACAAGAATTTATTGTTAAAGATTCAAACAGAACCTTGGCAAGAAGATAAATTGTAGAGCGCACAAAAATGCCAAAAAAATAAAACAAAAAACGCAAACTCTATCAAGATTTTAAAAACCAACAGACCAAGTGATATACAACAATGGTATGTAAACTAATGAATTAAGGCTGTCTAGTAAACAAAAATAGAAAAAAAAACTTCTCTGAAAGAAGAAATAAGATTAATAACTTATTAAAATGCAAAGTTGGAAAAAAGTGAAATAAAAATTGTTTATATTTTACTTATTGTGCAGTCTCACTTGATGTCTACTAAGTCAAGAGCCTAAAATGTTTTAAGGATAATGCTGAAGAAAACAATTTGCATCCGTTTTCCAATGGTTGTTTTTTATCTTTTAGGATTAGGTTTAATTTAGCAGATTGTTGAGTGTTCAGATTGGAGTTCTTTTACTTAAAGAAAAAAGACTGGCTCATTGGCGTAGAAAAAATTATATAAAAAAGGAGTTGTATTCCAAATAAAGTGTATTCAAAATGAATTTCAAAGACTGCCTTTTTAACTTTTATTTTTGTGGCCAACTCGTATTATTACTAATACTGGAAAAGTTTTTAAATTTTAGCATTGTCTTTTTCAGGCTCAAAAAAAAAACTGCAGTTTCTGAACAGATACTCCGATTCTGATTATCATTTATATAGTGTTATTTTGATTATAATTTATAAATTAAGAGTCGTCTTCATCGTAGCGTTATCAGGCAATTCATAATAAGTCTGTATACCTCAAGTGTGGCTAAATTTTGGCAGATCTTTTAACGGTAGCGTTTGGCTATAATCCTACCCGAAATTAAGGGAATCATTAGAGCAAATATCCTTAAGTAAATAAGTCTATAGACTCGTTATTGTAGGGGCCGTTCAGATGCAACGTAGGAAATTTGTGTCAATTGTTCTAGAAGCACTTATCCATTGGCCAGTGAACACAATATTGTTTTATTAAGGCATGGATTAGAACAAGTGCAAACAAAAAATATTACTAGCCAGTTTTAATTGAATCTCTATTGAAATCTAGTCATGTGACTGAATTTTGAGCGGGAAGGGGCTGATTCTGTAAGGTTTTTTTACTTTATATGAGGGCGCATACAACGTGGAGTGAAATAAAATTGTTTGCATTAAGAATAAATGATTGAAAAAATGTTGTTGTTCCACCTAGGAACTTGGATGAAATAATAATAATAATGAGGGCAATCTATCATATTAATATGGTTCACCCGGGACAAAACCTGCGACAGGCATAATGCCTTAACCGAAATTGAATGTGTCGAACTAGATTTTATCTGTGTCCTGCTACAAAATTTTAAAAAATGCCAGTTAACCCCTTCTAGGACACGGCCATGTTAAAGTGGCAAGTCCCTTTCATATACAGTGTTAGAACTTAAATCGGTATCTACCCCTTTAGAACTGTCATGTGACAAGTTTGGTGTTAGTTTCCTTTCCCCTAGTGTAGTTTACACAAAAAACAAGAGAAGTGGGATTTCAAAAACGCTCGTAGTTTTGGATGTGGGTGAAGTTTGATCCGCTGACGGAGTCCCTGTTCCTCCGGGGGTTTCTTGGTAGCATCTTAAGGATGTCATTGGCCAAAAAAAAAACTATTGCTTTTACTTCTGATTCATTAAATGTAAACAGTCGATGCTATTCCAACTCAAAAAGCGAAAAGATGTTCACAAATTTTCGTTTTTTGTTCGACAGTTTTTGGTTTCGACTGCAGTTTTTTAAACCCTGATCTTATCTGCCCAGATTACATATATGGTACCACGGGATACACTAGCTTTCGGTGAGCAGGCATTGATTGAGGCCTTCAGAAGATACTTGATGTTAAAAAAATACTTATCGCGCTGAAAAGATTATTTTTGCAAGGAACGGACTTCTGTCGGAGAAAAATGTCTTCTGAGGAACAAGGAGTTCTCTCTTTGAGATGTCTCTTTGCAAAAAAGGGGACCATTCGTGGTTGTGGTTTAAGTTCAAAGTCTCGGTAAGGAAGCTCGGCTTACGGGACGGATCACCCCTAGGTGCTATTGTAATCCAACAGATGTTGCTAGCATATTTCATATTTTTTTTTTTTTTGGGAGGTAAGAGTGATCCAGCTGCTAAAAAGGGGGCAAGTGTTTAATATTGCCTGAAATTGCTACCTGTCTTATCAGGTTGCTTCCACATACAGGAGCGATATGTAAACACATTGTTTAGCACCCAGTGATCACGATCGACCATACTTTTTGCCAACATGGCAGGTTCTTACGTTAGAATTTTTTACTACTTGTCCATGTGTCTATTGCTATTTATTTTAAAATGCTTTGGAGAAGTAAGCGTATGGTCCCGCAACTATGCATAAAACTCGCCACCTCTGCATATTGCGTCCCCTCAGTTGTTAGAGCACTGGGAAGTAAGCCCATATTTGCAAAGGTATATGTATTTTAATGAGCCTATAACTCAAAACAGAAACTAAAAAGAGTACAAATTATTGTACTACGGGTATATGCTTATTATAAAACGATGTCACTTTGGAATGTTGGGTTACATTTAAAAGATGAACTCGGTAATAACACTTACTACCCAAAATCTTTTTTAAAATTTGTATCTCCACGTATTGACGTATATTTGTAAATGCCTTATACGGTAATATTCCTTTTTTACGTTACCTCACAAATTGGAATTAGCTTAAGCTTCGAAAACAATTTATTACAAAGTCGTCCCGCTACTCCTCAATGAAGTGGAAAAATTGTCAATGTTAAGACTTAATACTTTCCCCCAATTAAACCTTCTAATAAGAGCCAAATTTGTATATAAGCGCCGCTTAGTTGACCAATTTTTATATTTTTAAAAGCAATATTTCAAGTTGAACGAGGGGAAGGAATCAAAAACACTAAGAGTATCGAACTTTACTAAAAGGCAAATATTTCCGCATATTTTTATAATACATATAAAAGTACTTACCCTTAATTGTCACTCCGAATACAATAAAATTAAGAAAAGGTACATAAGTGTTACGATTCATAGCTGGTCTTATTTATTGTCACAGTTGTCCTTTTTTTATTAAAAGACATAAAAGAGGGCTTAGAAGAAGGAGTCACACTTAGTTTTATTTAAATATTTTGTGATGGTTATTCTTCCTACCGTTTAATTAATTACTTGGAAAAAAATTCGGCTGAAATACAATTAAAAAAAAATTTAACTTGCAATTAGAACATAAAACATAGTGAAGGCAAAATAAAATTAAAAAAAAAAAAAATATATATACTACATTAAAATGAAAATCATAAGAAAAGTAAAATAACCTTAACAAAGGGATGAGTGTTAAGGAAAAAGACTCCAGTGCACGCACACTTATACACACGCTTATAAAAACTAAGAACAGGAAATAAAGTTTGAAAGGAACCATACAGCACATTCAATGCTCATAAATCTTCGTTAGATTTCTTTTCATGAATCTTCAGATACAGAATGTGAAGTCAACACCAACGAACGCAAAAGCAGATATTCAAGCAACTAAAACCAAAGAATTACCTAAAAAATAAAACTGGTGGAAAATGTCATGCAATTCAACTAAACCATTGGTTAGCAAATACATCGGGTATATTTATAAGACGTTTTATTTATACCAATGCCAATTGTATTTCACTCGTATCCTTTTTTTTTTTTTTTTGTTATACAGCAACACAAAAAACACTTTTTGAACTCATGCAAACATCCCAACATAGATCAGAACATTTGCTTGTTTTATTTTCTTTATTGTTGCCGTTGTTGTTACCGCTGTTGCTTCAGAACACACGTATTACCATAATGGATTTTCAGCATAAGGACATTGTTCCAATGAGCTTTAAATTTAATACAAAGACATTTTTGCAATACACACATACGCAGGCACACACATATTTTTATTTGCTGTTAAAAGGAAATATACGAAAAAGAAGCTAAAGTAAAAGAATAGAAAAGGAGAATAAATGAATATCTTAGTGTTGAATATGTCGTCTGAAATGAAAGAAAAAGGATTACCATAAGCGCCTTCTCAACCCTACAAGCAATCGTGAACTCGCTTTAACAGTTGGGTAGAAAAAATCGAACTAACCGATTTGAAACTGCAAATTTCATTTAAATATTCCCATGTGATCCATTATACTTTTAAGCAGTAATATCTAAAATAAAAGGATGATTCTAGCGCTAATTTTATTACCAAGAACCAGCTTGGCATTTTAGAATGTTATGAGAGCGTAGAATTTACATTCAGGCTTATTACGGTTCTCGGTGTCGGTAACACCGAAAGTCGAAAAGCAACACACAACCTGTGCTCTTTAATCTTCTACAAGTTTTCGACGTCGAGAACCTTAATAAGGCTGATTTACATACCGTTCGTGTACAAAGTGTTCTACAATTACAACTTTACTTTAACCTTAAAGAAGCGATAAATTAAAAGAATTTTCAACCAACCTGGTAGGTTAAAGTAAAAGTCTAATAATGGAACACTTTTTATACGGCCGGTATCGGTAAGTTGTGAAAATGGGCCTTAGAGTCATCTTCGACGTAGGGTTACACTTTCGGTGGAAAAAGGTTCTTGGCTAGCTATGTATGCCTTAGCTTAATTTTGGCAGATCTTTAACGATGGCGGTTGGCTTTAGTCCTACCCGGTATCAAGGAAACGAGGAGGGCAAATATTTCTAGTAGAAAAGTACATGGACTCGTTATTTTAGGGATGTGGTAATTTGTGTCAATTGTTCTGAAAGCACTGAAAACACTTATCCCGTTACCAGTGAACACAATATTGTAAAAAAAATTAACGAAGTAGGACAAGTGCATCATGTGTTTAGAGTGTAGTTATTCCAGAGGAATGGTTACTGAATTAAATCTAGTTATGTGACTGAATTTTGTGCGGATAGGGGCTGATGCTGTCTGGTTTTATTATTTATATAAGGGCGGTCTATCATATTAATATGGTTCACGCGGGACAATACCTGCGACAGGCATTATTTAACCGAAATTGAATGTGTCCAACCAGATTTTTTCAGTGACCTCCCTAGAGGGAAGCGAACTGACACCAAAGTAGTCGCGTGATGGGTCTTTGGTGGTAGAGACCGGTTCTAGTTTAAACACTTTCTATGGATAAGATCCATCACTTTTACATGGGGTTGTCATTGGAGGGGGTAAATTGACACCATATGACGAGTCACACATCTATTCTCAATGGACGTGTTTAGTGACAGTTACTACAATGTAGTATTATTTCAATAAAACAAGTCCTAGAATTAAATTCAAGAATCAAATTTAAGAAAGTACCAAAAAATGTGTCACAGAACCGGTGAAGACTGTACTGTAATTCATTACTTTTTCTACCTTTTTGTTCTTCATAAACCAGTTACATGATTGGTTCTCCTTTCACTGGCATGAGTTCTTTCTTTTTGTACCTGTTCTATTTTCACAACTCCCAGGACCAGCCCGTTGGACCAATTGACACAAGTTTCCCGCATGGCTGCTACAAAGTCCCCTTCATATTCAGAGTTAGAACTACACTCAGAGAAAAAATATGTTTAAATATGGTCACCTCGAACAATACTATGTTTAAAGAAAATTTTAACCATATTATGTTTAATTTAACCATATTATTGTCAACGACAACCATATTATGGTAAAAATAGTCCTCGATCAAGAAGCCACAACCATATTATGTTTCCCTCCGAACATATTATGGTTAATAATAACTCAAATATGTTAAACACTTATAAAAGCATGGTTGGTTTTCAACCATAGTATGTTGCTCTTGAAAAAGAAGAAAATACTATTGTAAATTTAAAAACAAATTATTGTCATATTTAACCATAAAATGCTTAGAGGGAACCATAATATGGTTGTGGCTTCTTAATGGATGACTAATTTAACCATAATATGATTGGTGGTGACAAAAATATGGTTAAATTAAACATATTATGGTTAAAATTTTCTTTAAACATGGTATTGTTGGAGGTGACCATATTTAAACATGTTTTTCCTCTGCGTGTAGAATCGGTCCCTACTACTTTATAACTGTTACGTGACAAGTTTGGTGTTAGTTCGCTTTCCCCTAGGGTACTTTCATATTTATATATGAATCATAAGTATAATCACATATTTCGACATAATACAAATGTAACCATAAGCTATTATACATACCTCAATCACCCTTTAAATTGCTACTATAATCATTCTTGCCGGCTTATTTTGTTTCACACTGTCACCTTTTCTCCAATTGAACTCAAACCTATTTCACCGATATGCTGCTAATAAAACAACTTATTTCACGCACATAATCTTCTACGTTTTATATACATTTTTATATACATGTTCAACATCACACATACACACACACGCTCATATATTTGTACATTCAAAATGTAAATCGAAGAAAAAAACTTCCATTCGTATATAAATACTTCTTATATTTGTGCATACCTTTTATTGGAATTGAAAGCACATCTGGGTTATATTTGTTCGCTAAAATCGGCGTAAAAAAACGTGAAACAAAACACAAAATTTTTCACAAATACTGACTTCGTTCAATGAGAAATTTGCAAAAACAAATAATTCAAAGGGAAAACGAAGAATTTAAATTATTCCATATGCCTTTAAGTCAAATTGGATTTCTAACAAAATTTTCCTTTTCCATTTCTTAACCAAACTCTAGATTTCTCTTTTTAAACTCTTATTTATCCTTTCTGTTGCTCTGGGTGTTTGTGTGAGTAGTTTGTATTTGATTGTGCTTAAATGTAATTTCTTTCTCTTATATTTTTACTTCTTTTCGAATTCAATGCGGTAATAGCTTTGAATTAAAATTTATTGTAATAAATCATGATTTACATACAAAACGGGCGGTGAGTGAATGGGCAAAACGAACGTACGAACTAACAAAAGAACTAAGGGAACAAATAAATGAAAAGAATGAGTAAGTGAGTGACTGAATAAATGAATGAATGAATGAATGGTTTTTGTAATGATAATGTAATAAAAAAATGCACGGTAGAAACAAAAAAGCTGAAAAAAAGTTAAAGAGCTTTGCAAATTTTTATCGAACGGCATGCGATTGATGAAAGTATTTTTAAAAACTTCTTATTTATATGAAATATTTCGAATAAACGAATACTGCTTTAAACCAAAAAACTCATTCTTCTTTATTAACAATAATAATAATTATAGATTAATTACATGTTTGTTAGTTTTTCCTTTAGCAGTTTTCTATATATAAATTAAAAAAAATTTTCTTTCGATTTCGCCACTACAATAAAATGCTTAAATTTATTTAATTTTCCATTTAACTATTGTTCTGCGAATTTTACGAGTAGCACTTTGTTACTATTTTTACACCTCTAACGAAATTTACACAGTAATTTGAAATCAACTCTTAATTGCAAATTACTCTCTAAAAAATGTCAAAAAAAAAAAAAAAAAACACAAATTCTAACTCGAAATTCTTTTGTAAATCCTCTATAACTCTAAGGCAATTAGGAAATATGCTTAAGTCTATTTTTTGTATGGTTTGTAGGTGAGCAATTTGAAACTTTATTGGTAATTTTGGTAAAGTTACTCTTAATTTAATATAATCACCTCTTCTCCGCCTAAATATTTGTAATGTCACAAATCGGAGGTAAACTTACTTTTTTTCAAATGTTATTAAACATTAAAAAAAGAGAAGCAAAAAGTAATTTTGCTTATAGATAACTTCCTAAAAAATCGTACAAAATAATTGAAACATTGACCATGTGTACTGTTCAACGTGAAGATCTATCTTTATTGTCCCATGTATATTTGGGCTAACCCTTGATTTATCTAAAAACATAAAATTTTTTCAATTTTGTTTACCGAAAAACTTCCAGAAGTTTTATATCTTTTAACCTTCATAAGGTCTTCGGGTCATATCTGACCCATTTTAAAATAAAAGTTAATTTTTTTCTAAGAATGAGTGACTTATATTTTTTATATTTTATGACTTTTATTTAATATTAAATGCCAACAACTACGTTAAGTTTTCAGAAAAAAATATTGGCAAAAAAAAGATTTATACAATTTTTTGCACTTAAGGTCTTTGGGTCATATTTAGAGTTTTTTTTTCCCGGACTTTTTCGGTTCCCGGGAAAGCGGGAAATTTTTTTAAATTTCCCGGGATTCCGGGATCCCGCTCGATATTAATAATACAAAGTAAATTTTGTTATTAATTAATGAAAAAAACTTTTATAAAAAAACGTAAGGGAACTTGTTTACAAAGAAAGTAAATGAAATGGTTCAATACTAAAAAATGAATTGAAGATTGAAATAGGAACTTGAATTATTATCACCTCACACCTTTATTCGCTATTATTATGCTTTTATTCAGTATTATTATGCCCTGGATACAAGATAAAAAGATAACATAAACATAACAATTTAATTCATAAGACAATAATAAAAACAAAATTAAAATTAAGGTACTCAAGATATGAGATCAAAAAGTTAATTAATAAAATAGATAAAATATTTTAAAGAAATAACTTTCTGACACACTCAAAGCGCTTAGTAAGTCGTCAAAAAGTATATTCCTGATTTTATTTACTAATTATCATGTTTCCGAAAAATTTCGTTCATTTTTTACCGAGGTTGGACAAATAGTTAAAAGTGCACCGTTGTAGCATGCTTCGGATTCACAATCAGAAGCAATTTTTTCTTTTTTATAAACAACGTCTATATCAGTCAAATGTATGTCAAGGTTGATGCAAAAATAGCATCAACCGGACTGCTTCTTACAAACCTTTTCATTTCAATAGGTCCATTTGTAATATTTAGGACTATGTCTTTTTCAAATTGTATGTTGTAGTATCTTACACGAGTTTCCAAAATGTTATTTTATTTCGGTTTCCCCGCTCTTCACGGGTATATAAACCAACACAAATTGAAATTGAAAATTTGTGTTTATCACCTAATAAACATATCGCTCCTTCATTGCATCATAGTCATATCTCAAAATTTGAAGGTAGTGTAGCAAAGTTGAACCGAAGTTATAGCAAAAAATATCTTTAAATCGGTACATTTTGAAAACTTTAATCGCATTTTGCCAAGATCGTTTGTTTTTGTAGATATGACTATGTTGCAATAAAGGAGCGAAATGTTTAGGTATCTCATATTTTTAAGACTTGTGTATGGACAATGAAACTTTTCTGCCTGCATCTTATTTTAAATTATTGTACTTTATTAACTTTTCACTTCACTAAATGTAATAATTATCAACTGTTACACTGCCTATTCTGCTTTTAGTAGATTTATTGTATCAGAAGACATTGATTTAAATACATGTACTCACTTCTTGTAATTGATCTAATCCACAAACCATCCACAGATGCTAATTTTTAAAGAATAGAAAACTTAATTTCAAAGTATAAATAGCTATTTTCTGAAATTTTGAGGAATTTTTTATTTCCCGGGATCCCGCAAGAAAAATCCCGGGAAAACGAGAAATAAAATAATTGAAATTCCCGGGAATTCCCGGGACGGGAAATCCCGGGAAAAAACCCTAGTCATATTTGACTGGTAGCAAAATTCTTGAATTTTTGTTAGAAATTTTCAGTTGTTATTTATATTTTTCACCTCCTATGACATGCGTTATTTCGAAGTTTACTAATAATGCAGGTAAATGTGTATTTGGTATTGATTGGACTGAAGTGGCGACACCAAAATTTCGCATTTATTGGTTCTCTAGTTAGCAGAATTGTATAGATCACAAAATGAAATTACAGACAGATTGTGGGATGTTGTGGAAGGAAAACCTATTTTTAGAGCAATCTTGCCGTTGAACAGATTAAAAAACCTTTCGAGGGTACTAAGATTTGACAACAAGGATACTCGCAGTGAAGGCGAAATTTTAGAAAAGTTTGCGCCGATACGTGAGCTTTGAAATCTGTGGGTTGATTAGTTATGCCTGGAATATACAACCATATACAGGCAAATAAATAGGAACTTTGCCTACAAATAAACAAATGAATGCATGTAGTTCTTGATTTGACAGTTGGTTTGAAATATAAGAGAATGACTGTAGACAATTGTTTTACTTTAGGAGGTATTATGTATATGTAAAAACAAGATTGAGTTTCCACGAGAGCTTTTGGCAACTAAAGGCTATCATTAACATCAGCTTAACATGACTAAAACGAAAACTGTTTTGCCAAACGTCGACATTTCTTAGCAAATTTAGGTTTTCAACTTGCCGCGCCCTATATCAAGCAGTCAAAAACATTACCCAAAGACTAATTTTCACGAAAAATTGCAATAAAGTGCATGTAGTAGCTGAGCAGGAACAGCACCCGTCATCTTCAACCAGAACCTAGGAAAAAATATGTTTACCAGTCAAAAATAAGTCGGTGCCAATTATGTTACAAAACATATACAACCACTTTATGTTAAATGTACTTTTGTATTCGCAATTAATGTTAACAATATATTTATTCAGCTTCAATATACTGAAGAAATCTAGAAATAAAATATCAAACATACTTAATTGAAAAAAGTGAGTTTTTATATAAAATTTTCTATTTGGGTCAAATTTGACCCGAAGACCTTTAATGTCAGCAAATTTGAAGACCTTATGAGGGTTAAACAGTTTTTGGCCCACAATTGCCAAGCTGTGGGAAATTGAGAAAAGAAAAAATTTTCCTTATATTAAAGTTCATTATTTTTTTGAACATTTTAATACTGGAAAATGATATTAATCAGAGTACCGAAACGTGCACTCATTTTTAGTAATCACACGGGAAAATAAAAATGTATTTCAATAAAAAAATTTGTTATATTAATTGAAAATTTATTTTAACATGCACAAGTAAACAAATTATTTAAATCATTTGATTAAACAATAATTCGCTTGATTAAATTTTTTATTAAAACTAAATTTATTTTTGAATAATGCTTTATTTTGTTAAAAGTTTTGGAGAATTTTTTTGTGCAGCGAGCAAGAACGTTAAAAATGTTATTGCTTATTCATTCTTATGAAGCTGAGAAATGAAACAAAATTTAGTTTCCTCAATCATTAAAAGCAAACAAACAAACAAATTCATACGTAAAGTTCTCAATTATGAAAAGTCGTAGTGGGGTCGTGCAAATTGTCGAGCAACAACAACAATACTAGTTAGAAGCCTTGGTAAGATTTTTTGTTATCTCATTCCTCATGAGTGAGAAAATACAAAATATTTTTACTTCCCCACGCTCATAAATGAACGCTCGAAAGATTACCAATACATTCATGACTATCGAAAAAAGTTAAAAATTTTTGATTTCGCATTCATGAGGAAATTCACGAATGCGTAAATATGAATTTTTCTGGACTTTGATATTAATAAATTCATGAAAGAGTACACAAAAAATGACAATTTGTTCACATTTTAGCAATTTGGAGGCACTAGATACAGTTTTTACAGGTCAGTTTGTTTTGCCCGTTTTTGCTCCTAGTCTTAATCTACAAATGTGCCAAGGACAGGAAACTAAAATTCCAATTGGTTTCCGAGATACAGCCGTAATAATAATTGCATGTTCTTCGGAAAAACTATATTTTAGCCAAAATATAAATGAGACCATAAAATCCGAACCGCAGCTTTGTTTTGTCAGTTAGATACAAAATAAAACTAAACAAATAAAAATTAAAAAAATTTTACACTGCTAATTTGAGCATTTACAGAAGCAAATTTTTTTTGCTTTTACATGATATGTATATGTATGCATTTTGCTATGGAAAATTTGACAACTACACTGTAAATACATATCGTGTAAAAGTGCCTTAAGTAAAAAAATGAGCCTACCAGTATTCTAAATTCTGATGTTATGGCTAGTATTTATGTACCCTACAAACGTAAACGTTTTATAAATTAATAAAAATCAATAAAACAATTTCAGTGATGAGATAAAATTTGGGGAAATAACTACTTATTCTACTGTACATGGATGTGATATAGTGTAATGTATCACATTGTCAATAAGTACACAGAGGTGTTACGAGACAAAAAATGTGGTTGTTTATATCTGTCTCATTTTTCGAAAGCTGCCTTTTTCATTCCTCTTTGATGCCGCAATACAGTAAATATAATAAAATAAGCAAAGCAATATTACCAAATATTTTTTTTTGTTCCTGTTGGTTTAACTAATATTTTTGTTTAACGTGGTTTGTTCTTTATAAATTTTAGGGGCCTGGTTTTACACATTGCCACTTCCCTACCCAAAAAGCGCTTTCTGTCATTGAGCTACCTAAATAAGAGCGGCAAGCGTTTTTTGTCTGTCAAAACTTCTCATTTGCATACAATTTATACGAAACCAACCTTTAGAATGGGAATTAGACACCACCCGAATTGAAAATTTTATTAATTGTTTTCTTGAAGTTGTATTTAAAATAGAATTTTCATGTTTTAGAAAACGCGTGCCGCTCTTGTTAAGGTAGCTGACTCACTTTCTTTGAAAGCTGCTCGCACAACTAATTTGGCCTGTATTCTAACGTCACTCCTAACAACTCTGATTTACTAGAAAAAATTTTCACACTTGTCTTATTTATTGTAATTTTTATTTATAAAATCGTTAACTGGTGTATGAGTGTAAATTTGTTGTATTTGATTTATTATGAAATAAAATCAAGGTGTTCTATGGATTTCGTAATGCAATTCATAAGTAATTTTTTAAATTATGAATATTTTTCTTCAAAATTTACACTTTAATTCATCAATTATTTTTTTATGTTAATTTTGCACATGAAGAAAATATTCAACATTCAGCACAAAAATAAGGAATATATGCACTAATTATGTGAACCAACATTTAAGGTATATGATCGTATTTAGTCTTGGCTCTAGCAAAAAATCAGCTTTAACATTTTTAAGTGGATTGAGAATGTCCTTCACTTATCTATTATACTACGTTCAGTTTTCCTTGCACCCAAAAAATTACAAAATTATACACGTTACGTAAGAATATAATGAAAATAAATGCTTGTGAAAATAAAGTTTATTGTTTTTCCTCTTTACGTTATTTTAAATAAGCTGCTTAAAATTTTACTTTGTATTCTTTGCAATTTTATTGTATTTATATTTTATTTGAATGTATTCGCACTCATACAATTACAAGTGCACACTTTTATAACTTTCAATAAAATATTTATTATAGTTTCTGTTTTATGGAGAAAAATAGATAAATTTTTCATTGTCTATGATTTGCTGTAAGTGTGTGTGTGTTAAATGTTAAAATGTTTTTTTTTTTTCTTTATTTGGCGCTTAAAAAGGCTTCTTTATATAATTTCTTGTTTCACTGCTTCATTAACAAAATATTTATATTAATTTAACTTTTAAGAGCATTCTTTAAACAATGTAATTTTTTTATAAATACTGGTTCAATAAGGAGCAAAAACCCTCAAATTTAGAAGGAGGGAAAATGTTTAATTAGTACAAGTACTTATAGGGTACACAGTAAAAGTTGTTTATAACGAACACCGCATATAACGGAACATGTTTTTAACGGATACTTGTCTTCTTTTGAATCAATTCACTGTTTAAATAATGATCAAGGCTATTCAAACTTATTTTTAACAACTAGAAAACGAGCTCTTCTAAAAACACAAATTTATCGAATGAATTCTATATATTTTTAACGGGAGCATGAAACAAACTCCCACTAAATAACTCTCCCAAATTAAAAGTGAAATAAGTTTTCAACATTTTACACATCGCAACAACAACGATTTTTGAGAACTCAATTCGGTATTTTGGGATAAATTATCTCATTAAAACAACGAAATTATTCTACAAAAAAAAAATAACCTCCTAAAGTTTAGAAATTTTATAAATCCCTAATTTTGATTAATGAGGCCCCAATTCGTTTTGAATTAGTGAAAAAAGAAAAAATTTTTAAACAGACCATATAACGTTTTAGTTTCTTAAGTAATCGATTATTTTTTGCGTAACTAATCTTTGCAAAAATTAAGCTAGAAATTTGAGGAATATGTTGCATAGACACCTTTCACACTCGGCAAGTTACTTGCGCAAGTCTTTGTAGACGTTAGCAGTAAGGTCGGGGTAAAGAAAAAACATTTTGTACAGACTTTGTTGCTGTCGGCAAGTAACTTGCGCAACAAACTTGCCGAGTCTGAAAGAGGTCATACTGAGAAAACTTTGCAGAACAACATCGGTTATACCCAAAATAATTGATGAGTTTTAAAATAAGTATTATTTTTTGTATGTCTTTCTTTAAATTTTCCCAACGACCTGGGGTCTTTGGGACTTTTGTCGTTTGTCGTTTGTATTATGAAATAAATTCCTTATAGTTCCTAGTTTGTTTAGATTGGAGTGCACAGAAAATAATAAAAGTTGATTTCAATTTGTGATAGATATTAATTAAATTTGCACCAGTAAACAAATAAATAGTTTTAATTAAATATTTTTATATTTACAACATTTTCTGCAGTAATGTTGTTGATATAAGTAAAAGCTTAATTGACTTGATTAATTTTTTTTCTTAAAACAGATTTAATTATTTACTAATGGTTTAAATGAAATAAAAATTGGCAAACATTTTTTGAGTGCACAGAAAAAAATAAAAGCTGATTTCAATTAAAAAATTTGTGATATTAATTAAATTTGCACCAGTAAATAAATTAAACGTAAAATACACTGGATTAAAAGTTTAATGCACTTTATTAAAAGTTTAGTTGACTTGATCAAATTTTTAATTAAAACTAATTTTATTTTTGATTATTGCTTTAATTGGGGAAAAATTTCGGAAAATTTTTTCTGTGTGTGTAATTTCACACCGTGTTGTATTTAATATAATTTTGTGCATATGACATTCATAAAGTTAGAGCAAATATTACAATATGACACAATACAACACTTTGTGAATTGTCTAACTGTTTGTTATAATTTTTTAATATTTAATTTGGTTTCATATTTAAAGTTTTTATAATATAACCTAGAATTGCCATTTGTGCAAATCGGAGACTTGTATCATGAAGCCCCTTTTAAAGTTTGTAAGCAATTAATGTCATTATAAAAAATAAAATTGAAAAGCTTAAATTTGTGTCTTAAAATTGAAATTTGTTTTGAAAAATATCTACAGAAAGCGAACCGACTAAATTGTTTAGATTATTCTAAAAATTTTTTGTTTGGGATATCGTCGGCAAACCTGCTAAATCCACTTTTTAAGTAACTTGATGCCGTGTGGTAGAGAAAGATACGCCTCGTCTACCAGCATGTAGTTTTTCTTCAATTTGAGTCTTGAAGTGTGTTTGATAAGAAATACTGCTCTCAAGCCGCACATATGAAATATAAGAAGTTTTTTGTCTCTCCTGTAAAATGTGCCGAAAGAGGTTTGCATATTAAGCCGACGCACAATACTTTAATGTAGAACAAAATTGTGCAAGAATAGAAGGAGTTGACCCAGACTAATAATATTTTGCATGGTGGTATAAATGATAATAATAAACAAAATTCAAGTTTTAAAAAAAT
The DNA here is from genome assembly GCA_963931875.1 of Pollenia griseotomentosa. Lineage (NCBI taxonomy): Eukaryota > Metazoa > Arthropoda > Insecta > Diptera > Polleniidae > Pollenia > Pollenia griseotomentosa. Next base: position 49,513,357 of record OZ007560.1, on the reverse strand, counting down.
TCCGTCAAAGGATTCATGTACCTCCCATACATCCTTTTTTTTAAAAAAAAAATCAATTCGGCAACACTTTTTATGTTGAATTGATGAAAATTACCAAATCTATCTAAATATAATGTTTAAATTGATGTACTTAATTTTTTATAAATTCTAGCAAGGATTTTTCAATGATACAAAGAATTTAAATATTTCATAATTTAAATATTTCATACAAAAATATAAAAAGCAAGTACAATTTGGTGTTCCAGAAAAATCACAAAAAATTACACTTAAACTTAAAATGTGGTAAATTTTTTTCTTTACATCAATAGTTAGGGCAACGGAACATATATTCTCTAAAAAAAACTGAAAAAACGGTGCACTCAGTTTTTCTTCAACTTAAAGTAAATATTGACGATTTTCATATTCCTTGCAAAAACAACCTTCATTTTTTTACGGCCATATAATAATGTCTAATAAAGGTAAAGATTTTCTGGGATTTAATTTCATTAGAACGTTAATTTTTAAACATCACTGCAGGAAATTTGTGTCAATTGGTCCAACAGACTGGTCCTGGGATTTGTGAAAATTGAACAAGTACAAAATAAAGGACTCATGACCAGAGAAAGAAGAACAAAAAGGTAGAAAAAGTAATGAATTAGAGTACAGTCTTCACCGGTGCTGTGACACATTTTTTGGTACTTTCAAAATTTGGTTCTTGAATTTAATTCTAGGACTTGTTTTATTGAAATAATACTACATTTTATTAAAATATTACTACATTGTAGTAACTGACACTAAATACCTTCATTAAGAATAGATGTGTGACTGGTCAAATGGTGTCAATTGACCCCATCCAATGTCAACCCCATGTAAACGTGATAGGTTTTATTCATTGAAAGTGTTAGAACTAGAACCGGTCTCTACCACCAAAGACCTATCACGGGACTACTTTGGTGTCAGTTCGCTTCCCTTCAGGGATAGTACCAAGAAAATAGGATAATTTTATCGTACAGAAAATTATTTATAGCTTTTAATCTAAAGTACTTAATTATAAAAAATAATAAATGCGTTTTGGGTCTATAAAAAAGACCACATATCTCTAAGTTAGAACTAAAATGTGGTTAGTTTCTCTTTTGATTCTTAATGGCGGACACTTGGTTTATTAAACGGCAGAGAAAATTAAAAAAAGTATTCACTCAGTTTTTTTATTTGTCCATAAAAAATTGTTTTTACTTTTTTTTTTAGTTACTTTAAATAAAGTGTGGGCTCATATTAAAGAAGAATGTCTTTCTTACCAAATTCTAACTTAAAAATTGTGGTACTTCTTTAAAATAAATTTTTTAAGATTTTTTTCCTAGTACATGAATTAAATTAAATTTTTCTTGCAAAATTTTATTAAAAATTAGGACAAGTTTAGCGACTTCTAGCAGCGGCGAAACGCATTTTACATAAAAAATATTCTTCCTACATGTAATTTATTTAGATACGAATACAGTAAAGTAATTTTTTTCAACATTGGAACAACATTGTTTCACCTTATTTTTGTATATGGAACAAAGTACTGTGCGACGATATGTTAACACAATTTTTTTTTTTTTTTTGGAAAAAACATACAAAATTGAACTTCCATATTTACTAAGTTTGTGTAAATGAATTTTAATAAATTTTTTTAAAGTTCATTTGCGAGGACGCATGTAAGTGGATAAGGATCTGTATGCTGTTGCTACTTGACAGCATTTACTTTGCAGTGGCGGTTAGATAGGTCTACCGTCCAAGAAAGTGGTATGTATATAGCTTAACCCTAGAGTACGAACCATATTTTACGTACGTTGTAACTAATGATCGTCGATTCGACGATGTATTTTTTAACTGCCTATAACTTTGGCTTAAAATCAAATATACTTTTTCAATAAATGTTATTATTCATTATGGCACCTAATAAGTTTATATAAGAAAATAATTTTATTTTAATTCATATAGATAAACGAAATATTTAATTTTAGAACTTTTTTATTTTATGTTGCACATATTTTTGGAATCATAAAAAATTACCTATAAAATATTGTTAGGAAAACTGAAAAACTAAAAAAGAATCAAAACTTAAAAAAGACATTTTTGTCTTTAAAAAAAATAAAAAAATTTTTTTTTAAATAACACTTTGAGCCAGAGTCACAAAGTTAAACTTTGTGCTCTCCGCATATGGGTTTTTCGCATATATCACTTTTTGATTTTGACATTCGTCATTTTTTCGTATGGGCATGATCTACACATACTTCATTTGTGTTCGTTTTTATTTTCTCCTAAGCTGGACATTGGTGCCACTATTGTTTGAAGTAACAACATTTGCAATATTTGCTCACAAAGTTGAAAAATAAAAGTCATGTTAATACTAACCATCGACGATTCGACGAGTACAAAACCAATAAAAGCAATGTTCCAGCAACGCAATTCAAAAAACACAATTACACACAGCAAAAGTAAATCATCTACTAACAGCATACAAAATTTGAGAGTGTTAGACACACCCATTTAAAAGTAAATTAATTAAAAGGAAGCGATGCTCGTCGAAACGTCGATCATTAGTACTCTAGGGTTAAGCAACCATGTTCTTGAAATCTCTGTGTGGGTGGCATTAGAAGTCGCTTTTGGTGTTTAGATCAGGATCAGATGAAGCCGATAGGCGGATACTTGGGGTAATTAAGAACCTCATAGAAGAACATTATATAATAACATTATATAAATATATTAAACATTTCGTTGTCCTTGAATAGAAGCCCAAGAAACCTACATACGTATATGTATTCACCTAAAACATATAAATAGTGAAAGAAATTGTAATTTTCTCAGATAGAATAACAACTAAATGATTTATTATCATAAATAATGTTCTGATTGGTGATCAATTAATCTTATCTTTAACTATGTTACAATAATAAATATATAAAATACTTTAAAAAATTAACATCCTTTTTAAAAAAGTCAATGCAGTGTGTTAAACCATCACCGCAATGCTTCGAGTCAATGTAAATTTTGCTGCATATTAATGAAAAGACTAATTGTTGTGTTCACACCTTTTAAAAGATAAAGCAAAAACAATGTAAAATCTTGTTAAATTGTAAGCGCATATGCCCCAATGTGTAAGTGTGTGGTAAACTTGTGTATGTATGTTAGCAAAGAATATCCATTAAATATCGAAACCATACAATATAAAGCCGTAGGATGTTTAATTATGCAAAAGACCAACGAGTGATTTTTATTAATTGAACTACGGTCGATTTATTTGACTGAGTTGTTGCTCTTTTTCACAGTCTTTGTCGTTGAGATGCATTGAGATCTTGTTATAGTTGAGGCGAATAACTTATTGAGTTTGTTGCCGGCAGAAGTTCGTTGTTAAATATCCAACAGCTTGTTGAAATGAAATCTTTGTAAACTGATAGCAGGAGTAGTTAGTAGAAGTGGTTGTTGCTGTTTTATCATCGGAAACCAATAGTTACCAATTCAAAGCACAGTGCTTGAGCAACCTTGTGACAAATGTTGTGCGGTGTTGATGGCAGTCACCTTAATTTTTTTGTTTCTTTTTATTCTTCTTCATTTTCAACTTTGATGTAGTTACCTTGTGTTGCATAAAAGTAAGTTGAAATAAATCTAAATGAAATTGCTTTTAGTTGTCATTAGCTACATGCTACACATAAAGAGTTTTATAGGCAACCGATTGAAAATTATTGTTACTTGTTTGCATTGTTTTCAGTTGAAACTATTTTTTGTTTTGTTGCTTTGATTTTAAGTGGCATTCGATGCTGTTGATTTTAACGCAATATTACCGAAAAACAAAAAAAAAAAAAAAAAACACACACACAGCTCAAGTCATGCACTTAATCACTACAAGTAGTTGTCGTTTATTTTACTTGTTTTCACAAAAGCCACAAATTTGATGCATACATAAGCTCAATCACACACACAATTACATACCTGATGTTGCAACATAGCCTATCACTGCCTATGCATCCGCATAAAGTTCAGTGTACATACATCATGATGATTAAGATCATTCATCATTCTTGGTTTTCGCATCACTTCTTTTAGAAAACTTCATCATGGCAATTCGTTCGTTCCTGGCACTAGAATTGATTAAAAAAAAAAGGAATGCTAAAATATGAAAATGAATAATACGTTGCATGTAGTCTTTGCCAATGAATATTAAAGCCTACCTTTGTGGCAAAATTCTTTGAGTTTTTTTTTTTAAATCTTTTTTTAAATGGCATGTTACATTTAAGCCAACTTTGATGCTGCTGCTGTGGGTAGTTGTTGCCTGTTGCCAATTCTAGGAAGTCTTAACAAATTTCATCTAAAGTGTTTTAAATAATTATTTATTAAAAATTGCGTGCCGCATGCAAACAAGTAACACACGCCATGATATACATATTTTTTAAGTTTTTCTTTTTGCGTAATATCGATATTGTAGCATTTGAGATTTTTTTTTTTTTTTACTTTGGGTTATAAGTAATTTGACCATTATCTGATTTTGTGTAATATAGTTGTATGGATTGCACTTATAAATTTTTATTTAACTAAAAATATCATGGAAGTTTTGTTGAAAAAAACCACACCGTTTAGCCTAATTCTAAAGGGCAAATAATCAATTGGCTTTACTTAACCATGTAGCCATAAATAAGGGCAAAGTTTAAAAATTAATGCTTCTAATTAAAAAAAAAACAAAATCTACAACACCTTTAAAAACTAAACAGGTTAGAAATAATAGTCGGTCAAGCTCGAGCACACAGCAATTTTTTGTATTATTTATAAGCTGGTTTTTATATTTTTTAAAATAAACTATTATTAAAATTATGTTATTAGAAAATTTATTATATTTGCACCACTAAACATTGCATTTTCTGCAGTAATGTTGTTGCTATAATTAAACGTTTAATTCACTGATTTTATTTTTGATTAATGGTTAAATTGAAAAAAACAAAATTTCCGAGAATTTTTTCTGAGCATGTGTTTAAAATGAGAGAGAACACACTATTTTAAAATAATGGGATTGCTTGTAGGTCATTTTTCTTGCATTTGTGTAGCTATTTCACCCTTATGTGAATGGCAAGGTACCCGGGGTACCTTTGTCATTTTCAACTATTTTTTTTTTACATATCTAAAACTTCTTTTAAAAAATTTTAAATTATAATTATTTTTTAACTTAAAAATTATTTAAAAAAGGCGTGGTGAAGCAGTTTTCATCTTACACCCTTAGGGTCATTATTACAACTTGGTGTTAGCTGCTATCCGTCAGATAACAGATGCTTTTTGACAGATAACACATTACTATCTGTCAACTTAATCCTAACTTTAGCTAACTTCAAGTTGTAATAATGGCCCTTAAAGGTATGGCAAGGTACCCGGGTACCGTAATACATTAAATGTTACCTGTACTCGGTAAAAATTTAAGATAGACTAAAACAATACACATAAAAACATTCAACTACTGCATTTTTGCAATAAGGAAAATCACCGGTGTAATATATACAAGTTTTTTGTTTCACATTTGCTAACTTTGATATGCATAAAGAAAAAATTTACATTAAATTTCATACTTGCATATCTTATCATTAATACGTTGCATAGCCCAGTACGTCTACAAAAATTTTAAATTTACTGAAAACGAACATCTTTTTTAAGTCTCAGAGTTATTTTCTGTGATTATTCACATATATTTCGAAAAAAAATTTTAGTTTCCAATACTAATTCCTAATTCCATATAGGTACCGGGTACCTTGCAATGCTGTTAAAGGTGTTTTTGTTTACCATTCACATAAGGGTTAATATAAACACAAAAATTAACACACTCTCTTTCAGGCCGGAGCATGTCTGCACCAATTGTAATATCTATTTACGATGTACTCCCGATCCAAGGCAGTTCGTAGAACTTAGTCATACTTATTGTTTTTTGTATCGGCTTGGATTTTTATAAATATAACTCATTTTAAGTCATCCATATTAGGAAAATAATAATTCCTCTATAAAGTTTTTTATTCTTAAAATAAATAAGTATAAAAGAGATTCATTTGATCTAGATTTAACACACACAATTGCTACATTTGAAAATTTGAAATAACTGAACTTTTACTTTAGTGAACAAAAAAAAAAAAAAATTAACTTAACTTATCATTTAAGATAATTTTATATAAAAAATACTTTTAAGTCTTAGATTTCCTCTAGGGTGTTCAGTCGATAAATTCTTGTTCGATTAATCGAACAATTTTAGACGATTATTTGTTCGAATAATTTAAAATGGCTAATATCGATAAAAGGATTTATTTAATAATATATACCGATTAATCGAATGATAATAGTTAAATATATAATTTTTTTTAAAGCTTTAAGTCGAATAAACAAACCAAATGTATGTGCCCGTTGGAACTAAAACAAAACAGTCATGTTAAGTGAGTAATTTAGCTTATACAATTAAATAATTCATTTCACAAAAGACAAAAAGGACAAAGGTATGTTAACGCAAAGATTTATATTTATATATCGGGTATGTTCTTGAAATCGAAATGAAGAGAAATTGTAATCAAACGATAATTTAAATTCAATTATTTACAAAATGACCGTAGTTTTAAGTGTTGTTTTTGCAAAAATAATAGATACTTAAAGAATGAAGTAGATTAAATGGAATATTTTTATGAACTTTCATAACAGGGTCGTTTTTAAAATTTTCTCGGTTTAAAATCCACTTCATTTCGATTTCTAGAACACGCCCGTATTTTTCAACAAAATAGTTCATGTGTTTCTCTCTTTAGAATGTTTTTGGTTTAAAAATATTGTACGAAGTGTAAATCTAATAATGCTAAATGTAACAGGTGACCAAAAATGTATTAACGTAAATGTTCTTCAACAACTTCACTAATTTCTTACACAGTGACAATGCCATAGTACTTGAAGAAGATAGCCCCCTACAAGTGGTCCGAAGAAAAAATATTTAAACATCGATTCTCTAGATCAGTGGTTTTCAACCTTTTTGAAACCGCGGCCCCAAAATGATTTTCAAAAAATCTAGCGAGCCCTTAACGTCGTTGCTCTCAAAGTTTGAAAATATTATTATAAAAAAAAAATCAATGAAAATAAAGCAAAAAAATGACACTGATTGCTTGCTATTCATTGAGGTAATTTAGACGTGATTAATTTTTAGTCCACTTAACTTTTTTTTTTTCTAAAACACACGATATTTATTCATCTGTCATAAAGAGTATAAGTGTAGGCGAAAAAGAAGCCGAGAAATTAAAATCCTTTTCCCTCTCTGATAGCACAACTCAACGCAGACGATATTCGCGATCAAATAATAGAAAAAAGTCAAGAACAGCTCATTCTTTTGATTACAATTCGATGAATCAACAGATATATCTGGTTGTGCTCGATTTGAAAATCATGATACTATTTCTGAAGAAATATTGTTTTGCAAGTCTTTACCAAAAAATACTTCTGGCGAGTGTTTGTATGGAATGTTTTTAGAAGGCACCAACGATTTGAACTTTGCTTGGGAACTTTGTGTTGGTATTTGCTCTGACGGTGACTGGCAATAAAAGAGGACTCGTAGTAAGACTTAAAACAGCGATGTCGAATGCGAAGTGAACGCACTCTTTTCTCCGTCATCAAGCTTTGGCAGACCGTCAAATTTAAGCGATGCGCTTAATACTGTCATCAAAGTTATACTTTCGATTAAAAAATCTTTATAGACAAGGTTGCTTCGAAGAGTGTGTAAGGACATGGGCGCTCTCTATCAAAATCTTTTATATCACACAGCGGTGAGGTGGTTATCCAAAGGAAATACTCTTACTAGAGTAATTGAATTAAGATCGGAATTGAACATGTGTTGTCAAGAAGGAAAATCCGAATATTAAAAATTTGATTAATACAGAACTTTTCGTTTATAGTCACTACCGCTTCTAGTCCCATTAGCGATATAGTCCTTTTATCTGTTTATTTTGCCGCTATAAGTCAATTTAATATAAAGTATTAACGCCATAAGCACATTTGCCATATATGCCATCTATCAACAGTCATCAAAGGAAAAAGTAAATCCAATTAATGGCGTTATGGTCACATTAGCAACATTTCCTAAGTTTTTTAAGTTTTCGAAACCACAATCCATCCAAAGAAAGAAATAATTAAATCGTTTTATTTTTCTCATAAACTCTTTACTCCTAAAGAATTATTTTTTGGGTGTGGTATCAGTTATGAAATATCTTGTTATTATTTTAACTATTTTTTATACTGCTTGCAAGTCTGTTGCAAAACTATAAGTCTGATGTCGGCGTAATTTATAAGAATTTTTTATTTTCGATATTCACATAACTTGATTATATTCGAATTCGGTTATATGTCTCATAGTGGCATCTATGTGAATTAGCCTTATAGTCACATTAGCGATATAGTCCACGTTTTGTCTGCAGCTAGAGGATGTGACTATAAGCGAAAAGTACTGTAATCCTAAGTGGCCTTTGAAATTAGCAAATATTGCTGACATTTTTCAAGGGAGAGACGAAAACATTATGTCAGCCAAAGTTAAAATCAATGCATTTATTTTAAAAATTAAAATGTGGTCAACATCTTTGCAACAACTACAATTTGATTTTTTCACTAGCTTTGAAAGTATTGCAACATAAATTTCATCTGAGCGATTTTATTCCTGCCATGTTAGAAACGCTGTAAAATTAAAAAAAAGACTAGACTAGACAGTATGCTCAAAATGGAATATTTATCTCAAAATAATTCTACATTTTGGCTAAAGTGAAAGGCAGATTACCCTGAGCTAGCTAAAAAAGCACTTAAAATATAAATTCAAATTCCAACAGCTTGTCTGTGCGAAATGACTTTTTCACAGATGGTGATCTTAAAAACAAATAAAAAGGAATAAATTAAATGTAGAAAATTTTTTTATTGTTTGAGTGTCACAATTGCAACCACGTTTTTTGCATTTAATTAAAAATAAGCAAGCCCAGCGTTCGCATTAATATAAGTACTTTTATGTTTTTGAATGAAATTTTTTTTTATGTTTTTGAATTATAAAATTTAAGTTAAAAAAAAAAATTCGATGTATTTTATTTAGATTAGCTCGCGACCCTTGAGAAAGGTCACCGCTACCCCAGGGGGTCGCGACCCACCGGTTGAAAACCATTGCTCTAGATGATATTATTTGCAGCAGCAGGGCAGAGGATGGAATGTCCGTGAATAGTTTCAAAAAATCCAAAGTTATATTGACGTATTTAAATCGAAGTGCCCGCAAGTGAAGCAACAATTTGGAGCTACATTGACAAGTTTTATTTAAAAAAGAATGTTTATTTGCTCAAAAACTAATTTTTTCTAAAATTAATGCAAATAAGTCTCGTAATCTATATAATTTTGATTTCGATTATTCGATTAATTTTAAAATTTTATTCGTTTAATCGAATAAGTTAAAAATGCCAAATATGGATTAAAACCCGATTAATTGAACACCCTAATTTCCTCTTACAGTGTATTAGGAATTTTTACAAAAGTATTACTCATATATATGAAGCAGCAGTATGTAGCACAAGTATTGTTATAGTCAGTTTTATTTAACACACATATGATTTCTAGAGTCCTTTATTTAACCTTTTCTTTTTCTTATCGCACAAATGCACTACGCCATTATTATAAATAAATATAAATACTCATATACCATTATAAATATAAAGCAGTTGTATTGTATAATATATTTATATAATATGTTTATATAACAATTGTACAATATATGAGTTGAACAATAGTTAAGAGTACTTGTGCATAGATTTTCAACTGAATATACACTCGCATATAGTCGAAAGCAGAACTACACTTTGAATAATAGACTAGGAAGGCTTAGCCGCATTAAAGAGGATTCTAGGAGGAAAAAAATAAAAATTCTTTTTACAACTTTTTGTTTTGCTATTGGTCTTTTACTTGTAGTTTTATTGTTGTTTAAAATAAATATTCTTATTTGAGATTTTCTATTTTCAAACAAGAAATGAGCAGAAACTAGTGAATAAATAAAGTAATCGGTTGTTCGAATAAAAACCAAAGTAGCAGGTCTTAAAATTTGTTGCTTAACATTTATTTTTTAAGAAATTTATTTGTATATTTATACTATACTATAATAAAACCAAAACTTGTGGTTTTAAACGTGCATTCAAATGTGCGCGATTTGGTTGGATATTTAGCGTAAGCAAATATAGTATTGCCGTGTAAAAAAAATATTTTTTGTACGTATTTTTATTATTGGTACATTGCATAATATTTCTTGTATCAGTTTTTTTCTTATACAGAGCAGTGTGTGTATTGGCACATGTGGCAAAAGACACGGTGCTTTTGAAATACTTTCTTTAAAGCTGGTTTTACTTGTATGAGATGTTCTTATAGCCGTTATATACTGTATATCCCAACGCCCAACAGGTTGCTTTCTGTTTTATATTGTTATATATTGTCCAGGTCCTTGGGGTTATTCACTATGGGCCAAAAGTCACCATGGGGTTTAAAAATTTAACAAATTTTTCGCTTATAAATTCTTTTTTTTAACATAATAAATAAATAAATAGCACCTGGGGAATAAATAATGAAAAGATTCACAACAAAACAAAGAACCAGACTAATAGATTTTTACTATTTAAAGCAGCGATCAATTATTTAAACGTCAGAGTTTCGGCCCATGAAGCAATGATTCGTTGCTTAGTTCATCATTACCACTTTTTATTCGCACTGTGGAAAATATCGAAGGCTTAACATAAAACGTGTTGCAGAACTTCGAGTTCTACAGCTACAAATTATGAAGATGTTATGGAAAATGCTCTGAAACGAGCCCATAATTGCGAAGCTAAAAACGAGGGTAATTTAAGTGACATTATTTTCCATACTTAAGCCTGGTACTCTGTTCAGTATTTCGTGCGAAATGTTTTCAAACTCAATATAAAAAAATTTCTGTGAAATACAAACGAAAAAATGTTAATAGAGTTGTACTGTATTTATATTACGAAAAACATGCGAAATGTTTCTAGCAACATTTTTATTTTCCGTACGAAACAAGTGCAGCTCATAGGAAAATTTTGTCATGTATCAATATTATCTATCTTGCGGTTTTTCAAAACTTAACGTTTTTATTAGATACAAGTATACAACATTATTGTGCTAAGGTAAGCAAAAACCATAGTTGGGGGAAGTGCACTAAATATTGATTTAAATCAACATTGCAATCTCACTAAATAAAACTGCAAAAAAATTAGTTTTTACTATTTTTTACCAGCTTTAGTTAGTGATGATTGGTATTTTTTTTCACTATCACTAAAAAAAATAAAGTGGTATTGCAAATTTTTTTACTAACACTAACTGTGATTGAATGCATAAAATCTGCACTCAATTCAAATATGTAGTTCAAAATTTGAACTTGCAATCAAAAAGCTGTACAGAAACATAATGTCACTAAAATTTTAAAAATTTTCTGATTTTTCTGATGATATGCTAAGCAAAGGAAATTAAACTAAATGAAATTCTGTCAATAACGGAATAATTCTTGGCTTTAATCATGAAAACACAAGTTTTGTATTTTAAATTTTGTGCAAAATGTTTAGTTGCAGTCAAACGAGTGAAGAAAAAAAATTGCAATAAACTGATGATTGCTTTTTGTTAAATCAAACTATTTTTTTAGCGCAAAATTTTTTAACATTACTATCACTCATGTTTAGTAAGATTGCTAGTTTTCAATTCATCACTCAACATCGACAAAATGTTTGCAATCATTTTGAACTATCACTAAGTATGAGTTGAAACTTCAACATTAGTGCACTACCCCCATCTATGACAAAAACCATGTGTTTTTACAATTGTCATTAAAAAAGTAAAACAATATTATTTTTATAATTTCCTAAAGTAAAAAACAAAAAATTTAATTTTATTAATAATTTTTGCACTTTTCTACATTTTTCTTTTTGAAACGCTTGTTATAAACCCCACTTCACAAATACAAAATAAAAAATTACAAAAAATTATTAGCTGTTGCTTAAAATTCCGTGCGAAATAATATGAGCTGCACTTGTTTCGTACGGAAAATAAAAATGTTGCTAGAAACATTTCGCATGTTTTTCGTAATATAAATACAGTACAACTCTATCAACATTTTTTCCTTTGTATTTCACAGAAATTTTTTTTATATTGAGTTTGAAAACATTTCGCACGAAATACTGAACAGAGTACCAGGCTTTAGCGTAAAAAATTCCATTTTGTACACGCAGAGAAAAAACATGATAATTGAGTGGTCACTACGAACATTTTTATTCATATTTGCCTAATATGTTTACCCTAATAAATTTTTTATAGTTCTAATATAACTTGAAAAAATATTTTCTGTCCTTAACATTTTTAAATTTTCTATATTAATGGTATATGGTTAAAAGTTACTCTGATATAGCTAAACATATTATATTATGTGAAATGTTTTCAACTATAGGTATGTTTAATACCATAATTTTTGTTTGCTGAAAAACATTCTCTAAAGAAGCCAACATTTATTGTCAAAGTATATAGTGTGTGTTTATACGTAATTTTCCGTCCGCGAGCGTCAGTTAATAAGGAAACATGAATTACAAAATAATTAAAACGTTGCCTTGCAAACCAAGGAAATAAATTAGTTATTATACGTTTATTTAGACAAGTTAGTTATTTATATATACACAATTATAAAAATGTAAAAATACTCATTTGCGTTGTCTTTCTTGAAGCCAAAACAAAACCAACAGCATTGAAACCGGCATAGAAATTTTGACGCAACATTTTGTCATTAGCCCTGAATTTTTTTTTAATTTCTGTTCTACAGTATACTGATACAGGTAAAGATATGTTTGTGTTATCCTTTATTTTACTTTTCTTAAATGTATGTATTTAATTTTATTTTTAAAGATAAAAATATTTATTTTATTTTAATAAAAAATAAATTTTTGATATTAAATATGTTTTTGGTTTAATTCTGAGAAGCATGTAACATGTTGAAATAGATATGTTGCATGGTGTTGGGAAAAATAGAAACATGGTTTGAATGATGGTTTGCGTATTTCTTCCGAACATAATAATATGTTTGAGATAATAATTAGACATAAGCATTATTTTTGAACATATATTGTTACTAAAGACGTGTTTGACACAATCATAACCACAAACATTAATGATAGTTTGTGATTGTATGAACCATGTTTTTTCTTTGCGTGTATATTTTATCAAAATTTAAAAAAATATATACGAAAAGTTAATCAATTTTTAAATTCCATAGTGACTTTTGGTCCACCCTGTATAAGTCGATATAGGCACGCGCCAGACATGCCTGCGACTAAAAATTACATATAACTTTAAAAAACTGCTTGCAGTTCTTTTAAGCACACTGCGCTTGAAATCCGCCAAATCAGTTGTGTCGGGAAAAAGTTATGGTCAGAAATGTAGACAAATCTTCGTAAGGATTGCTTTTTCTAAAGGGTTCTCCAAATAACTTTTTTTTTTTTTGAAAATAATATAAATTTTTTTTTTTATTTGAAAGTACAATTCTTCCGGTTAATAATGGAAAATAATTTCATTCAAATGGGTGCCTCGGCTGGCCATTCAGTAGCCTACACGATCGGTCCAATTTTAAAGCACATTATCGATTGTGTGCAGCTGTATTTCACCAATGGCTTCACGAATATTGTCCTTTAAATTTAATTTTAATTATCTCTGGCTTGTTGGCGTAACACTTATCTTTGACGGCACCCCACAAATAATAGTCCAACGGTGTCATATCGCAGCTCCGAGGTGGCCAAACGACATCAGCTCTGCGGCTGATAATGCGATCTTCAAAAACAGGGCGCAAAACATCGAGTGTAGATTCGGCTGTGTGGCACGTAGCGCCTTGCTGTTGAAACCAAATGTTGCCAATATCCTCCTCTTAAATTTTTTGTGAAAATTCGTCTCAATGATGTCTCCGAAATGTTTAATTGTTGAGAACGACGGTGAATTGATGTTGATGGGGCTTCACACACACTTTCTGCCACAGCAGCAATATTCTCGGGTGTACGCACTGCTTTTGGCTTTTCACGCTTTGGTTTATCGATGAGGATGCCAGTTTCTTTCACTTCTTTCACAAGATAACAAACATACGGAGCTGACGGTGCTTCTCTTCTTCCAAAAACCGTACGCAATTTTCGCACACATTCTGCAACATTACCATGATTTTCAAAGTAATGTCGCAATATTTCCCAGCGTTGTTTAAGCGTATACACAACCATATTCGTTCAGCGGAAGGATAAAACTAATTATCTGTCAAATCAGAGCTGAGTGTTACCATTCACGAAATAAGCACTAGTTAAAAAAAAACGTTAGATGGTGGACCCGTTATTATTTTACTCTACTCCACACAGAGAAAAAACATGGTTAAAGTATGGTTACAAAAAACATTTTATGGCCCCCGCAATGTCAATAATAAAGTTTTTTTCTTTTAATATTACTTTTTTCAAGATTCATAGAATATTGTTTCTATTTTACAATAAAATGATTACCTTCTTTGAAACTTCAGATATGGTTGAATTTAACAATATAACAAAACAATATAACAAAATTTAACAAAATTTAGCTACAACCACAGATTATGGTTACTTAAATTATATTACTGTCGCCAGCAACCATATTATGGTAAAATTCCTCCATCCAAAAGCCACAATCATACTATGGTTGTCTTCAAACATGTTATAGTCAATAATAGCAGTTATATGTTTGATATTTAAATATTTAAAATTGATTGGTTTAAAATTATCAAAATCTTTTTCTTTTAATAGCCCTGATAGACAAAAATAAACTTTTAATTTGTCACATGAACTTTTTTGGTCTTTTTTACTTTATTTTGATTTCCTAAGCTGGAAAACAGAGGTAGAAAAAATTTGACACCAATAGTTTTTTTTTCAGGAATTTTATATTTTAAAGAAAATACTGATACTATACACATGAAACACTTTTTTACATGAAAATTGACCGCAATTAAACCGTACGTACAGTAGTGTTAACGGAAAATAAGGTAAAATCACAACAAATCTGCGCGTGACAGAAACACATTAGTTTGTGTTTTGCAATGAGGGTATATAGTCAAGTAATAATTAGCATACAGAATCCGTGTGGAAAACCCTTGTTGATCAGTGTAATTGATTTAAATACATAAATTGACGAAGTAGTACAATGTTGAGCAAGGCGTACGTAATTTTACCTAAATAATGAGTAATTTGGTGTATTTCATATAGTATGGTAATATTTAACCAATTTTCTTATTTTTATTTATTTCTTAAATTTTGTTATAAAGAAAGCCTTCATGTGGCCAATACATATTACATTTATAGATAGTTATTGGTACCTCTAAACATAAACATTGTTTAAATCCAACCATAGTATTGCTCTTAGAATGTGGTAACGTCTAAACATATTTTTTCTACGTGTACATGGTAATTACTTTTTAGAACGTATATTAACATCTCATTGTTGCTAAAAAAAAATTTACCAAGCAATTGATATTGAAAAGATTATACGTTCACGCTGACGTGTGTAAAACAAAAAAATCAATCTTACGATGTACAACCGGCTCGCCGCATGGCTGTCGATTGTGCGCAAAGTAAGCAATGGTTACGTATGCAAAATAATATATGGACTGACACATTAGCAGAAATACAAAATTGTAATCAGGTATTAGAAAATCAAAGCTAATACACAATTGTTAAAATACACAACTTTAACTTATTTTACAAACAGATATCTAGCCACATCGATGGGCTTTTTTCATATTTTGAGGCATAGCCTCTTAAATCCCCTTTGTGAGTATTTTCTATAGCATCAATTTAATTTGAATGATAAAACAGTCTACGTTTCTTGGTTCCTATCCCGTTTTTTAGCATTTTTTTTCAAATTCGCTTTAAAAGAATGAATTGGTGTTCATTCATGACCTGCCATTTTAAATTAGCTCCCATCATCCATGATACAATTCATGGCAGCAAAAAAATTATGTAACAATTCCAGTATTAGATGTTTGATGAAAACAAACTGAGTTTCAGCTGTCTCAGAAATGCCTGCCCTCATATGTGCTACGTATTTCTGTATCGTTTTATTTTAAAACAAGTAAGAAATTACAGTCGGCCATGTCCGACTTTATGTTACCCTACACCGCAATACATATTTTAAAACACATTTACGAGAGTGCACCCTATTCGGGACCCATGGAGAATCATGCTTATGTGCTCTTATAAATATGGATCTATCATTTTTAAATTGAGGCAGAAATAGCCCCTACCTCCCCTTGTGACCATATTTTTTAAAAACTGTATAGCTTATGTAGCAATATAAATATGGATCTATCATTTTTAAATTTCATTAAAATCAGTTTTATAGCTTCTGAAAGGCAGAAATTGCCCCTATCTCCCCTCGTGGTCCTACGATTCGGCCCAGTTTCAAATTATCTCTAAAATTGCGACCTGTACTTTGCGCACAAGGTTGCATGGACAGCCAGCCAGCCGGACGGACATCGTTAGATCGACTCAGAAAGTGATTCCGAGTCGATCGGTGTACTTTCAGGTCCAGGACCTATATTTAAAGGTTTAACACATATCAGCACAAATGAATAATACCCTCTCCACTATTGTGGTGTGGGTATAAACATGATTTATTCGTTGTTTTCTATTAAATAGGATTTCAATTTTGAAAGCAGCCTAGGCGCTGCTGTGGCCAAATTAAAGAATTCCACTAAACTGACATATTTGTATGGCTGAAATACTTAAATTTAGCCCCTGCAACGCCTAGGATGCCCCTTGGTGGATTAAATGTGCGACGAACCCCACTTTAATTTTCAGCTCTATCATTTCTAACATACCTATCAGATAGAGTTGTTTCGTTCCGAAATGACCTAGTTCCATTGAACGATTCCCTAAAAGGAACGGTGCGGACTTTTTCAGTAGTTCCTTTTTTATCGTTCCTCGTTCCGCAATTGCAATCCGTTGGATCATCACATGTATTTCTGTAGGTTGATTTTTTGTATGTTGATCAGAGTTGCCGACTTTTGTGTATTTATATCGGGACATAAAAAAATTTCTCATTAAATCAATTGCTAATGGGATCCAAAGCAATATATTTTAGCAATATACCACTCGTTAACCACCAGCAAAGGCATTAGGATATGCGCAGATTAAAACAGGGGCCTGATTCTAGCTATTGTGATCGAGTACTTTCTCGATTCGAAAGCAATTTAATATCTAATTATTTCAGTCAATACTGAACGAATCGGAATTATTTTTTCAGTGTTATAAAAAATTAATTTGAGTTTCACAAAACTGAAAAAATATTTTCAATTCGTTCAGTATCGACTAAAATAAAATTACTTTCAAATCGAGAAAGTAGTCGAGCACGACTGCCATAATTAGGCCCCAGGTATAAATTAACCTGAACATATTGAATTAGGTATTATTTTTACAAACATTTAAAAAATTATATAATTATTATTTATGTAGTTGTAACGCCACAACATGAAAACAAACAATAACAAATATTTGTTTGTTGAAGTTTTAACGCACGCCAAAGAAATTTTATCGTTCCTCGCTCATTTATTGTTGAAAGTAAAAAACAGGAACGATGAACGAAAGGAACGACCTAGTTCATTTGATCTTTCGGATCGGTCGGAACGATTCCACAAAAGGAATGACTTTGCACAACTCTACTAGCCGATTTACAGACGTCGCGTTTGACTGACTATACTCTCTTACTTGTTTTTGTCTTGTGGATATTTTTTTTATTCTTGGAGTTATTTCTTTTAAGATAAGTGAATTTGAAATCGTAAAGAATTAATTCTCAATTTTTACTCTCGAAACTTAGTTCGTTGGGAACATTTTTCGTAGCGCTATTTTTTTTTTTTTTTTTTTTTTTTTTACATAAGTCGAAGAAAAAAGGATATGCTCACAATAACAATCGAGTAACCGGAATTTCTATCTTCTCTGTTGCTAAGCAACGATGTATAAACACATGTTCATTATTTTTTTTTTCCTATTAAATAAAATGCATTTGTAAATAACAATAAATTACGAGAATATATGAATCAGAAGTCATAATAATTTATATACTTTTCTTAAGTAGAATATTCTACTTTACTTAATTTCAAATGCAATCAGGGCTTATGTAAAAAGTTAAAACTACATACGAATAAATAATTTCCTGAGACTACTTTCAACCTAAATCATGAGAAATGGTGGATTTATTAAAGCTTTATTAATAGAATATTTGTTTTAAAAACCTTTTATAAACCTAAAAAGTTTTTTATGAATAAGACCCTAAATATTTATTAATATAGTGTGACATTAAAAAAATGGTTTCAAATTGATTTAGCGCAGGTCATACCCTTGTTAAGGTGATCAATTTGTAATGTTTTGAATTTCGACTACCCCCTTAAATTAAAAAGATACCATCAAAAATGATTTTTTAGAAGTTCATGATTTATTAAAACATTTTTAACCGTACAACAGATATTAAAAAAAATTTACGCAAAGACATAACCAGAGCACTCGTTTATTTGCTTTTTTCCCCTCATAAAAACAATTGTGTATCATGTTTGGAAGCTTATAGCTATGGAACTACTAAACTGAATTACGGAAGTAAGCAATAAAACAACACTAAAGGACTTTAGTTTGCTAGAGTTCCAATACTCTATTAGCATATTGATCTTGTAGCTAGAATCGTTTAAAGCACTGATGCGCAGAACTTAAACTAACGTTCTATTGCTGCACATTAGTGTTATAAAAAGGTCGAGCTTACCCAGCAAGCACAAAATAAAGCGTTTAAAATATAATGCTGTATTGTGTTTCCTTAGGTGAGAATTAGTTAATTTTAGGGACCGTAACAATTATGAGCCACATCATAAAAATTAAAATATATTAAACTTAATTTCTCATCACTCGATAATCGAAATGTAGCTTCAATATTTTTTATTTATCAAAAATCTTCTTTTAAAACATACACCGAAATTGGTTTCAGAATGTATCAGCTTCTTTCCTTTAAAATTTAAAAACAAGTAAGAAAGTGTAGTCAGTCAAGGCCAACCATATAATGCCCTACATTACAGTACATAAAACAATTTTTGCTAGTGAACCTCATTTTGAACAGTGTATAAAAAGCTGCAGTTGATATAGTAAAAGTCATAAGATTGTGCTGTACCTTCGACTTCTTCATTTGTCATTGGACAAAAATAAACTTTTGCCTTTACTTTTGATTCATTAAATGAAAACAGTCTGAGTCAAGGCAAAAGCAAAAGACAAAAAGTCGCACAACCTGCTGATAGGCAATTTTTGTATGGGGTGTTCCCGGTTTGGAGGACTATTCATTAGTTTTTCGCTTTTACTTGATTGAATGCCGTTTTCAATCATTTTCGTAAACAATAATATATTTTCATTTTTTTCGCTTTAAAACCTTCTTCGTTGTCACCACTAAAATAGTAGCTTTTTTGTATATTTTATTCATTATCATTTACTGCTGTATAAAATCACCCTTATTGAAGCGCTCGATTAGGTGCTTTTTCTCTTAAGTGCTTTAAAAAACCCAACCTTTTTTTTTCTGTGAAGTGATTAAAGACATAATAGGAAAACGCACTTCAAGCTG
Source organism: Pollenia griseotomentosa (assembly GCA_963931875.1). Lineage (NCBI taxonomy): Eukaryota > Metazoa > Arthropoda > Insecta > Diptera > Polleniidae > Pollenia > Pollenia griseotomentosa. The sequence goes on along the minus strand of OZ007560.1, from coordinate 49,493,704 downwards.
CAAAATCAAAACAAAATAAAAACACAACGTCCCTTCTTCGTTAACTTCGGGATTTAATAAAAGTTTTAGTCTGCCAAACCAAACTCTTTCGAACATGACGACTGCCGATGTTCTTTGTTGTGTACAACTTTTCGTTTTTTTGCTTTTGTTTGAACTCCGACTGTTTTCATTTGATAATTCAGAAGTAAAAGCAACAGTTTATTTTTGTCCAATGAAAAATCAAAAAGTGGAAGAAAAAGCAATTTTTTGTATGGGGGCTACGTAAAATTATGGATGGATCTGCACCAGTTTCAATAGGCTTGGTCCTTGTGCCAATTAGTACCTTTGTACCAAATTTTTGCCAATAAGACTTTTACTTTTCCTACAAAATTAACATGGACAGCTACTATTAAGGTGTGGGTATAATAACTAACCTGTACCCATGTTCTGTAACTTGAGTGAGAACTTCTCGCATCGAAAAGATGTGAAACAAAATATTCCATCGTTTCTCGAAAAGTGAGAAAAAAGTGTGTCTAAAACTCATGTCGTAAACTATCAAGAGAAATCACGTCGTTACAACATATCGATGACGGCTGTCAAAATTAACTTAAATTGAAAAATTTTAAACGACGGCACCGAAAATACGACCGTCGTTTCCACCAAATAATGTAAAGTGGGACTTTAATGTTTGTTTTTTGCAAACGAACTTTGAAAACATTCGTATATTTTATTTAAATGTGTAAAGCAAAATAATTAAACCATGAAAAAATGTGTCAAGAACAAAATTTCGGGGTTTTCAACAAGAACCCTTAAGAGAAACTTTGATAACTAATATGCTTTGATATTGTTACAAGCAAAACTGTTGCTATACTGTTGTATAATATCTTTAGTTTTTCTAAAATCTTTGGAAGAAGTTTCCTGACGATCTGGCCTAAGCAATTAGTTGAAATGAGCATAGGAATAGCTTATCCCATCAACAATAAATATCAGTTTATCAATAGTACGAAATGGGAGTTTAGCACATTTAAACGAAACCTTGTTAATTATTTTTTTTTGTTTTTGGTCTGAAAAAGTTTGAAAGAATAAGTTTGTATTCCTGCCGTTTACTTCATTTACCATTTAATAATTTTCTTAAATTTAGGAGCATTGTCTTCCTACACAGGATTATAATAACTATGGAACCGAAGTACCTTTACGATCGCTTGCAGTTCGCAAGATCGCTTAGAGGGAAATCTATTATACAATTTCGTCATCGAAGTCACGCATCAGAATGCCAATTTTTTTTATTTAGTGTCTCTGGAATCAACTTCCAAATCATTTGCAAACCACTTGCAACGCAATAAAATTTAGAAAATTACTTAGTGATTACTTTTCCTAAAGCTTATCGTTAATCAAATATGATGATTGTATTGCTGTTAAATTATTAAATTATTATTATTATTTATTATTTAATTAATCTTTATGAATGTTTTTAGTTCAATTGTATACCTATTTATTATTATTATATTTTATTACTATTATATTATTAACCTTTTTTTTTATTATTATTATTTAGTTCAATTGTGTACCCTACTATTAATATATTATCTGTCTAGTATAACCTATCTGATTCTAATACTATAATTCATAACATTTCATATCTTGTTGTATTAGGAAGCCAACTACATTGTGATCAGAGCTGTAAAAAGCTGCAATCAATTGACATTGAAATCAAAGTGATTTCAACCAAACTGATTTCATTCTTTGATTTCTAAATGATTTCAGATTTCAAAATGAAATCTTGTCAAAATTGCAATATTTTTTGATTGCAATCATTTTGAAATCATTTTTTTTAGAAATCATTGAATGCAATTAATTTAATTGCAATCAATTCGATTGCAATCAAATTTTTGTTGAAATCATGTGATTTCAACAAGTTCCCTTGAAATCATGTGATTTCAATAAATTCCCTTGAAATCACAACTATAGTAAAAGTCCAATGAAATAATTTACATTTGGAATCGGTTTCTACTAGAATCTGGTGGAAACCTCCAAATTTTTGGTGGAAACCACTAGATTTTAGTAAAAATCACTAAAGTTTTGGTGAAAACCAACAGATTCTATTGCAAACCTCCACTTATATTTGACCAGAAAAATAAAAGTCAAAAACAAAAAAAAAATTAAATTTTGTGAATTTATTAAAAAAAAGTCATGACAAACATAATATGAACAAAACAATATGAAAAATATTTTAGATTTCATTACTTTGAGCATTTTTTACATTAGAAAGCTCTCTATTGGCTTTTAGTAAAAGTAACTTTTCAAAGTTGCTATCTCAATCAATCAATTTTGCAAAGTAGAGGATATTAGATAATAACAACTAAAACTTATCGGCTCAAAAATGACATGAAAAACGTAGGTTTGTTAGTCATTTCTTGCATTTTTTTTTTCTACGGAAGAACTGATTGCAATTAGAAATAATGTTTACCAATTTTACAAAACTTTGTAAATAAAAATTGCCATTTTTCATTTGAAAAGAACGAAGATTTTGATTCTGATTTAACTTTGATTGCAATTACTGGATTTGATTGCAATTAAAGTAATTGCAATCAAATCGATTGCAATCAAATTTGATTGCAATCAATTTATATATAAATTGATTTCAAAAAATTGATTCAATCGTTTTTATCATATTGATTTCATGATTTCAAATTGAAATCATGAAATCAATTTACGATTTTGAATGCAATCAAAAAATTAGCAATCATTAAAGCGAAATCATGTGATTGCAATTAAATTGATTGCAATCATTTACAGCTCTGATTGTGATAAAATAAAAATAAAATAAATTGTGGCAACACCAACAACATGATAATTTGACATTTAGTTATTTGACATATTCGAAGTAGATGCAATGGCAATTGTTACAATGAATTCAATTTCGCTTGAAATTCGCATTAAAAATCCACTATGAAAATGGTGGTTCTGTTAAATTTACATTATACACAGCCAATGAAACGATCAATTGATTGAAAACCAAATTTCCCGATCGCATAATTTCACGAACATTAACTGTTAAGTGGCCAGCCAGATCGTGTGATAGTGGTGGACATTTGCCAGATATAATTGTTCATTTCTAATTGCCGAACTTTTCTCTTCGTACTACAATACAAATTTTAATTATCTTCATCTAAATTTTTTGTTTTATTTTATTTTAGAAGACAATTGTTTTTTGGTGTTTAAATTTTTCTTGCCCCGTTTTTATTCGTGAGTTTATTAGACAGTTCAAAGCGGGAATTTCTCACAGAAATTTTACAGACACACTATTTCTGTAAATTAACGAGCAATTTCCTTACATGACCGCTAATACTCGTCAAAAATGTTTAAGGCCTTTTTGTTTTATTTCTCAAATTTCAATCGGAAAGTTTTTCGACGCGGGAGTTACAGAGTATGGGCACTAGTTCAACTTACCTCAAGTGTGTTTTTTCCGTTACACAACACCTACCGAAAAATATCTTGCGAGAATAATAAAAGTTTAATTTCAATTTAATTGCAACATCAGTATGTAAAAAGAGCTTAATAAAAAAAAAAAAAGGAATCTACCGTCATATATTTTGTGATGAATTTTTTACGTACCAGCTCGTTGTGTCAAATTATGTTATGTTGTTTTTATATCACATTCATAGAAGATTTATAGAAACGAATATGTGGTCCGATCTCTGCTAAATGAATTAGTTCAGTATATAAAAATAAAACACAAAAACTTAAATTTAATGCAAAATTTTTTGATTAAAATAAATGTTTGTGTTACTTTTGATTATTGTCCCTTAAATACAATTTATTACAAATGAAACATTATGTTCGGTTTTTAACTCATTTATTTATAAATCTCTTGTGGCACCATCATCAACACAACGTTATTAAAATTTTGATATAAAATTTTAAAAAAAAAACAAAGTGTAGAAATATTTAGATATTAATTTGACCAAAAAAAAAAAAAGTTTACTAAAATCTAAAATAAAAAACTCAAACAAATTTTATCCATTTTGCTTAATACATGCACATAATGCATGCTTGTATTTGTATATGTAGATAAAGCATGTGTCTGTGCGTAAGTTATGAAATTATTGTATAAACATAAGTGGTGGTTTATCGCAACCAAAAACTGTTTTCATCACAAAACTTCATTGTGGTCATTAGGTTCTATTCAGAGCAGAATCCCATTGAAATTTGTTTTTTTTTAGATACAACTTTGCAAACCGTGGTTAGTGCTTAATTTAGTATTTGGTTTTTTATAAAAGATTTTTAAGTGGAAACATTTTATTTTTATTTCCACCTTTTAGTAAGGTTTTGTGTTATACTCTGGAAAGGAAATTTATTCAAAAAAAGTAAGGAAGTATACTCAAGAAAGGCCCATCGTGTATTGCCCTACATAACCGAATGGTCTCTATTTAGGACCTATAGGCAGCGCAATTAAGGACCGCTAAGAATAAAATGCGGTTATGATGTCTAAATTATCTCAATGCTTAAATCTAAATGAGATTTGTCCTTTTTAATGTGATCTTCGGGAGGGAGCTTTGAAGGGCTTATGGTAAATTCTAAATATACCTTCACGAAATTTTTTCCATAATATGATAGTTATTTTTTTTCTTTGTAACATTTTATTTTAGTAATCAGGCATGTGATGAAAACTGATCGATTCCAAAATGATAGTTTATAAAAGGTCTGATAAATTTCAAGCGATTTGAAAATTCATTTCTGAGTAATACAGGCATGTTCTATAATTCGAAATCAAGTGGACTTAAAATTGCGCAAATTTTGAAGACAAGCCTGTAAAGAAAGTCTATAAAAATCTTCCTTTTTTATCAGGGTAGGAAAAAATTCTAAATTTTGCATTAAAAAATATATGGCCACTAGTTTCTGAATAGCTCCGAAATAGTTGCAAATATAAGAAAATTTTATTGGTATGACTTAAAGTAAATTGTATTCCTTGTCCTTCTCAAGTTATGATTTCATGTTTTAGCATAACCGCTTTATTTGGGCGAAAAATAAGGCAAGCTTATAAAAAAATTTGACCCTCATAAAAAAAATTTTAACGGGTTTGTTGAATTTTTTGTTTGGCCAAGTGAATTGATTTTCCAGATTTTGTTGTTATAAAGCTAATATTTATCGTTTACAAATTTTATAGTCTGCATATTTTCAGTTAAAGGCTCGAACATATTTGGGTTTTTGCAGACAAGTGTAACAAATAAATTAGGAGTTTTTTTTAGCGGCAATAGCCACCACACAATTGACTTGTTAAAGCCAAATTACTTTTTTAGAAAACGGCAACAGGTAGTTGACAATCTCAAAAATGTATTACATTAATTATAATTGTTAAACTGGAAACTTTTCTTTATAAAACGGTACTAAAATTATTTTTATACTTCAAGCAAGGCAGTAGGAAAGTACTGCCTTGCTTTCGATAAAGAGCGCAAAACTTACTCGTTTGCCAAACATCTATATCAGTGATGTCAATTGTGGTTGTATTGCTTTATATTAGTGAATAAAGAGACAAGTATTCTCAATAAAGATAAAAAAATACTTAAGCATCCGCCGCATGTGCACCCGTCGCTTGGTAATCGACTACTAATTGTGTACTCTCGTGGACTAAATGAAAGAGCGTAAGAATGCGTGTGAAGAATGTGTGTGAATTAATTTACACAATTGTGTATGGCGCTGACATCCCTGATCTATATAAATAAAAATGAAATGCTGTCCGTTGCTAAGCGCAAAACTTGAGAACGGCTGAACCGATTTGGACGATTTTTGCTTTCTAATGATCGCCATGGCCCAACTTAGGTTTTTTTGTACCGCCCACTTTTACGCCTACTTTTTTCGATTTACCTAAAATCAGAAAACGGTTCTATCGATTTGATTAATTTTTCTTTCAAAAATGTTGGTAGATAGCTAGCGCTGGGGTCAAATTATTAACAAAATTCTCCAGTATTTCATTTTTTATTTTTATTAAGAAAATCCCGAGCAGCGCCGGGACCAAACAGCACGTTTAAATAAAAACAAATTTTATTAGTTTTGCACTCGTCATAAAAAAACAGGCAGTTAAAGAAATATGTATGCACTGAATAAAATATGTATTTTTACTAATTAAATAATAAAGAAAAAATTGAGTTTTTAATTAAAAATTTTTTGTGCGATTTACCCTTTAAAAACGAATTCCAGCCCTCGACAACACTAATAGAAACAAACAACCATTTATTTTCAATACAATGATCATAAATATGTATTTCCCAATTTAAAACTGAAAACTGCTTCACCATAGTATTTTTATATTTTCAAAGTAATCCTTTCTTTTGCTATTTCTACTTCATGATTAGTTATGATTGTCACAACGTAATATTTGTCGTATCAACGAAATAATTTTTCTCTTTACTTTTGCTAATGCTAATGTTGTTGTGTGTCTTCGATAAAACATTCACACATACGCACATTTATCCACATTTACAAACAAAAGAAAGAAAAAATATTTTTAGCTTAAAAAAGTTACACAAAAAAATAAAACTCGCGAACAATTCTTTTCAGCTCGACTCGCGAGTTGAGTCTTATTTTTGACTCTTAAAATTTGAATTCTTTTCGCGAGTTATATTTTTCGACGAGTCTTATTTTTTTACTCGCGAGCAGAAAAGAACAACTCTTTTTAATGTGGAAAATAAATCTCGCTCGCGAGCGAGTTGAATTCGAGCACTCTCCTTACTCTGCTTTTTATATACCAATTAATTTTACAAGAACCACTGTAAAACAGGAAAAGCTATAGTTTTGTATATAATGGAGATCAGAATCTCGTTCGATTTCAATTCCACTTTATTTCGATTTCTAAAACATGCCCGTATAGTTTTATTTCTTGGTTCAAAATACAGTTCAACTAATAACCATTTAAAAGAATATCGTTGCGGGAAATTTGTGTCAATTGTTCTCAAATGCACTTATCCCGTGACCAGTAAAAATAAACGAATTTTAATGGGTGAAAACAAGACATGTCACTTAACTGCTGATAATGTTTTTAAAGCGTAGTTGCTCTAGAGGAAAGGTAATTTACATAACACTACTCATGTGGCTGGATTTTTTTTAATGAATATGCTTTACTTGGGACATTATCTGCGGCAGTCACTAGGGTAATCCAACCATATGCGCGATGTAAATTGTAAACCAAACAAAAAGTTTTCAGAGAATTATCTTAATATTTGTAATAATGATAGAAAAATCAATGACAATTATGTGTGAAACAAAACATCGGGCAAATACTGGCCATGGCTTCAGTGGCATACCTCTATTCGATTGTTCATGTTTTCAATGACTCTGAGATATAGTTGAGGTTCAATGTCGTTAATGTGCCGAATCAACTCATCCTTTAGATCTTAAATTTTAAAACATATAAAACAAAACATTATAAAATAATCTTACAATGAAATATATAAGGGTGAATATACATTTAAAACTACGAACTGCACATTGTACGCAAAAAATACATGGCAGACACCAGCCAACCGAACAAACCGACGGACGGACATACATGTTCCAATGTACTTAAAAATTGATTCCAATTCAGTCTTGGACTAATATTTTAATGCATTACAAACTTACACAGAAAAGTACCCAGCCCACAAATGATGGGGTGGGTACTTGTAATATTGTTTTCAGCAGCCCTGTTTTTATTATATTGATCACTTTAAATATTTTCATATTCATAGTTATTAATTTTTTAATTATTAACTATATTGATTTTAAGTAAATGAAATGTAATAAGTAGGGCAACCAAAAAAAAGCAAATGCTTATTTTTTGGTTTACAAGAAAGAAAGATTTTGATTGAACACAAATTCCGATCATAAAAAAACAAAGAAAATGAGCTATATTTGTTAAGGCTTTTTTTTTTTTGCTTATTTTGGCAATATCTTTTTTTTTTAGTTATTTTTGCAATATCGGCTTTTTTTTAACTTATTTTGTCATTTTTAGATAATTTTTCATTTTTTTCATACGAAAAAAACTTGTTTAATAATATTTTGCAAAAATCGTGATTATTATTTATTTTTATATGCAACTTTTCTTATAAATACTAAAAAATCAACCATTTCTGTGCTGTAACAACTCTGGTTAAAAAAATCGTTCAACGTTATGGTAATATTTTGTGCTTCCCTTGAACAATATCATCCCAAAAACCTATATTATCTCTGTATCTTATTATAGCTACACTAAAGAGTGGAGAGGGTATTATGCATTTGTGCTGATGTGAGAAACACCTTAAAATATTGGTCCTAAAGTATACCGATCAACTCAAATCACTTTCTGAGTCGATCTAATGATGTCCGTTCGGCTGGCTGGCTGTCCATGTGACCTCGTGTGCAAAGTACAGTAGCTCGTTTCTGTATTTCTCGCATCGTAAAATTTCTTACATGAAGTGTGAAACAAAAAATTCCATCGTTTCTCGATTTATGAGATAAAAGTGTTTCTGTATTTGAATGCGAAAACAGACACAACAAATTCTGTTTATACTGGAATATTTCCAGTACTTAAGTGTCAAATAAAAGCGAAACGTCAACAAAAGAAATAAATATAATAAAAACAGGGCTGCCAGATTTGACGAGTTATCGTCATCGTGACGATTTTTTGTTCCGATATTAACAAAGTGACGTTTTGATGATTTTTTCTAAAAAAGTGACGAAAGCAAAAACAAAATCAAAAATATTTTATAATTTTGTTGTTACTTTCTATAGAAATTCATCTTAAATTTTTAAATTTCAAACACTTCTATTTTGTGGCGATGAAAATTGAAAAAAAAAAAAAAATAATATGAATGTCTGTAGAAAGCAACAACAAATTTATAAAATATTTTTGATTTTATTTTTGCTTTTAATGAAATTATTGGCGTTGCGTTTTACACTATAAGCCCCTTAGTCTTCGAAATAAGATAATTGTAAATAATAAAAATAAAATAGTTGAGCTCGAGGCCTGGGTTGTTTTTTAAAATTCTTCTTTATTTTTTCCAATATTTCACTACTCTATATTTAAATTGGAAAGGTCAAATAAAAAAACAACTTTAATAATTGTAAATATTTTTATATGTTTGTTTGTTAGAAAAAAAGATATCTTTAGTAACAAGGCTGCTTAAAGTTTTATATTTATCCCTATTGTGAAAATTGTCCTCAAAATTGTTTGTTTCTTCCCTAAAAAATGTATCGGCAAAAGCAAAATTTCGAGGGAAAGTAATGGACCGACTTGGCTTATTTTGAACATTTAATACTTCTTATATACATATACAAAATATGATTGATATTTGATATTCTTATCTTATATGTACACTTTTGTGCCAAAACCATTATTCCGGCAAGAAAGAAATTTGTTTGTCTCCCAGTAAAAACTTTTTCAAAATGGATAGCTTTTTTCACTCGTTATTAAGTAGCTTTCTTCCATAAGAACTACATCTAAAACAACTTCTACAACTACTTTTTTCTGGATGCATGTAGGTAAAAAAAAAAGGCTTACTTTCGAATTTGTTCTTTTTGGCACAACCCTTGTAAAATTCATTAGTTTTTCAGTAGAATTGTATGTAGTGCTTTTATGTGTTTCTGATACTTAACATATTATTTTGTAGGCGAAGATTTTACTGGGTCTTTAACCCGTTTATTTATGAACCGATTTTTTTAATTTTAACTACAAGGTATTCTACTAAGTCTATTTCAGGTAAAAAAGAAAAAGATTATAGGAATAGGTAAATTCAAGATTTATATCTCAATTATTAAATAATAATAATTAAATACCCATGAACTTTAACTATGTTTTTGTTTGATTATTTTTTAATAAAAGTCGAAACAAATTTGTTAAAAATTGGTTTTAAATTGCACGATTTTTAAAACAAAAAAGACGATCTTTTTTATTTTTTTCTCAGGAAATTGACGATTTTGACACAAATTTATCTGGCAGCACTGATTAAAACCAAAACAAGAAAAGGCTAACAAAAATTTAAACTAACAAAATATAACAATTGTTTTTTGTTTATTTTCATCATATAAATTATGCATTTATCATTTATATTCCTTCTATTTTTTTTTTTATTTAAAAAAAAAATAGTATATAAACATATTTTAAATTCAAAATATCTACATTTTGTTTTTCTCGCCACCAATTTCAAATGTAACTTATTTTGACAGTTCTTGAAAGAAACTTTTCGCAAAATATTGCTGTAGAAACACTTTTTCTCGCATCCTTCCAATAATTGCTGGAAAATTATTTAAATGACAGATAATTCTCGCAAAAAAAAGATACAGAAACACTTGTGTGAGAAAAACCATTTTTTGTTTCATTTCACACTATTTTTGTTGCAATTCACACGTTTCATGCGAAGAGTTTTACGATGCGAGATATACAGAAACGGGCTACAGGTCGCAATTTTTAAGATAACTTAATGAAATTTGGTACGTGGGTTCTAATTGGCACAAGGGCGAATCGGTCCATAATTTAATATAGCCCCCATACAAGCTGCTATCCGGAAGAGGGTCTTTGTGCCCACTATCAAACCAATTTAAATGCAATTTAAGACATATGTAGATGGATCCATATTTATATGGTCACGTAAGGTATGCATTTTTTAAAAAAATAGGACCACGAGGGGAGATAGGGTAAATTTCTGCCCATCAGTAACTATTTAACCGATTTTAATGAAATTTAAAACATAGAAAGATCCCTATTCATATAGCCAAACCATCTTGAAACTTGTTTTTATATACTGTGGTGGTGGGTATTATACGGTCGTGCTTGACCGACTATACTTTCTTACTTGATATTTATGCAACTCTGTCTTAGCGGTACTGTAACGTACTTTTTATAGTGGTGTTTATAATTTTTATGTGTTTTTGTTTTTAGTATTAAGCCTTTTTATCAACTTATTTTATTATTAGCTTGTTTAAGATCTTTTCTCTCGAAAATTCCATTACTGTATACTTACGATCAAATTCCTCAGTCTGTAACGTCTTTTACCATGATACTTTGTAACGTCTTATTTCATTTTAAATATAGTTTTTGTATAAAGTAACGCCTGTTAGCTCCCCTTTTCTCTGTTTTTGGTATAGTCTTATTTTTTGCTTTTTTAATATAGTTTTAGCTATTAAGAATTTCTCTGTATATCAAATATTGTTAATTTCTGCAAATTTTTGGGGTTTTACACGAATTGTAACAAAATTGGAAACAAAAAATCTTTCATTGGTTTTCTAAGTGAACATAGTTATAGACCGTAAGAAAAATGTCCCGTGTTCCAGGGGATATAGAAGACAAAGTTAATACAAAATTAAAATCAGTTTCATTAAAAAATGAAGGATTTTCGGTATTAAAAGATATTGGGGATATTTTGGGAGGCAAGCAGAATTATGAGTCCAATCGTATAAAATGTACTTCAGAGCAAATACTCAATTTTAACTATGCTGCCTTAACATCTGTAGACGTAGGAAGAACTTTTTCTATGTACAAGAACTTGCTGACTCCAAACAGACATAGTTTTCTTTTCGAAAATTTATTGCATCAACTTTTAATTTACTATAACAACATATTAAACGAATTAAGTGGAAAATAAACAATTTTAAATTGCTTTTTTTTAAATTTTAACAGCGTATTTTCATGTTTTTAAATGCTTTTTTTAAGAGCTTAAAACTGTTTTTTTAGTGCTTTTTTTGGTTGCCCTAGTACTAAGTAATATTAATAGCAACATATTTTCCTTAGGCACCACCGGTTACAATAACATTATTAAAATTGAGCGATGATTTTATATAAGAAAACTACAAAAAGCTTTATGTCTCTAAAATTATATTGTTGAAATATTTTTAAAATACTAAATAAACAATGCCATTTTTATGTTTCTAATCAATTAGTTTGACGTACACAACATGTATTTTCTTATTGACACTATTTACAATTTTTTTTTTTATAAAAGCAAGAAAAGTATATAAAAAACCCTAAATTTATGCATTTTACTAAAATAATTATATCCAGATTACTAAATATTTAACAAAACAAAGGGTACTAAATAATTTATTGTATGTAGTGAATTGTAAATCATTAAATTAACAATCGTTGTAATTTTGAAACAAAAAGTATTAATTATCCACTGCCATTATTTAGTATCAAGTTGTGATAATCTATTCAATTCATTTCAGGCCACTGCGATTAACTTGTACTAATTAATGACTTCACATTAAGTGATGATGACATTCTATTTATTGTTCACACTCACTCACTCACACACACACTCATCATGACACTGATATTAATGTATTTAATTTAGTCCACATGAAGTAAGTAAGAAAATCAATTATTGAATTAATTTTAATTGTTATGACTTTATAAAGCAGGTTGGTTAACCATTTATTTTTGGAAAATATTTTTTCTATAAATAGCTAAATTTTTTATTTATTTTCATAGAAAAGTTTTGATAATTTTCTGACAAATAGCAAAAGTTTTTATAAAATTCAAGCTTGCTATAAATAGCTTACTTTAAAAAGAATTTTATTTTATAGCAAAGTTCTTAAAAATGTTTTAAAAATTTCTTATGCATTGCAAAATTTTGAAAAATTTCTTATAAATAAATTTACAAAAAACACTGGCCTCGAGCTTGGCTAATTTTACTTATTTAAAATTCGAAAAGTCGAATAAAAAGAACTTCGATTTTCTTATAAATATCTAATATATGAAAAATTTAATATTCTTACCAAATCTAAAAAAAAAGTATGTTTATAAAACATTTTTGAAATATTTCTTAAAAATAAAAACATTTTTGAATAACAGAAAACATTTTAAAACTTTCTATAACACTGCACAACAAAATAAATTCTTTTTGTAAAATATAGGAATGGGCAAAAAATATCGATATATCAAAATATCGATATTTAAAAAAAAAATAATCGATATGTATATATCGCTGATATTTAAAATATCGATATATCGATATTGAGATACGACTATCGAATTCGATATTTTTTAAAGTCAGTCTTCATTAAAAACTCAAAATTTAAGCCGTTTCTCAAACAATATTTTTTTTTAAGAATTGGCATCACTGCATGCATCATATGTTTTTTTAAACTAAAATGAAGATTTAAAATGATTGGTATTTATGAGAAGAAGAATTCAGAAAAAATCGGGGTTTTCACAATGCCGATTTCTAATTAAAACAGTAAAGTCAAACGAACTTGAAAAGATATATTTTAAGCGGTTTTGGAAAATATATGTGCCTATATATATTTGGAATAATAATAAGATTTGTGCATATATACTCTTTATAAAATTTTTTAATTTGATAATAGTTTCAGCAAAATACGTTCGATATATCGATATATCGATATTTTTGCTTTATAATGTTATTCTCTGAATAATTGTTTTTGTTTAATTTTGTTTCTTCATGTTCGCAATACAAAACAGGTGTATTTTATTGAATTAATTATCTTAAGTTTCATAAATTTGCTTTATAAAACATCAAAAATAAATTTAAATAAAAATATATAAATAAATCGATTTTGTTTTACTGCATACGTTGTGGTATAAGTATCAAAAACTCTGAATATGTCGCCAACTTGTGTGCTAAAAATAACAACGTAAGTCGTCATGTGTGATTAAAATGATAACATTTATTTTCACAAAAAAGAACTTATGTGGAGATATGATGTTATATCGCACACACTTAATGAGTCAATCAAACATATGCATTTTTAATCCTTTTACAGATTGTGATCCTTTGAGGATTTTTTCATGAAAACTATGTATAATACGTAGAAAGTCACTGTTAAGAAAATAGTAAAGAAAAAAGTTTAAAAAAGCATCTACAGAAGCCGCAATTGAAAAAAATAATTGTTTTTGCTCTCCTGAAAAGTTTGGTTTTATAACTTACGCGATTATTCGTGAAAACCACAGATATATCGATATATTTTTTAAATTTGCCCATCCCTAGTAAAATATACGCCTGCCAACAGGTGGTAGAGGGGACCAGCGAAAATATACGTGTACTGGCATTTTAAAAATCTTAGTCGGGTGGGCAAACAAACCTTAATTACATTCATTTATTTACTTAACAAGGGCGTTGAATTAACGTTTTAAATTTTTTTGATAATTGCTTGATGTTTTTTTTTTAACAATAAGGGTTACTATTTGATAAATTTTTTTAATTTTATACGCTTTTCACACATTGAAAAGACTGAAATTTGTAATAGGATGGATGGATGATTAAAAAAGTAATAATTAAAAAAATCACCAAACTTGGATGTGAAACTTAAAGCACTTTATTGTGAGTCTTTTTATAGGTTTATACATTTTACGAATTAAAGAGTAAAATGACATAAAGTACACATCAAGCAATGATTTCTACTCTTATTTCTTCATAATGCTTGGACCTCGCCATTACTTGCGAAATACATTGTCATTTAAATGAATGCCTCTAGATTGGATGCAGCAGTCGATGCTTTTGAGGTAGTTTTCAACCACTTTTTCGCACATGCGGGTGTTAACTCGGTGATAACTTGACAAATGTTAATTATCAAATTATGCAAAGTTAGGAAATCATCTGCATAGACATGGTCCTTGACGTAGCCCCAACATTGTTTTGGTGGCCAATTGAGTTCGCCAAATCGTGAAATTACGTATTAGGGAAACTTCCCATGCAATAAAGCCAAAATCGTTTGTGGTTTGTAACTCAGGGCACTGTCATGTTAAAACCACGTATCGTCGTATTATCATATGGCCATAGACCTTTAGGCCGTGAAATCAACACTTTCACTAACAAAAGCTTGACAGGCTTGACCACAACGGTAACGCTTCCTGTCTCTTCAAATTCTTTTTATACTTTAAATAAATATAAATTTGGTTGTTGTGTTTTTTTTCTTAATCATCTGTCATCTTAATCATCTCAAATGTAATGTGAACGGCTTTGATTAACTTAATCAACATTTTGCTTAAACGCGTTTAAAAACCCAAGTGAGAATATAGCATTATTTCTCTAATTCAGCAGCCTTAATAAGAGGGCAAAGTGCATTTTATGTCAAAACTTCTCAATTTTCATAACTTTTATACGAAACTTACCCTAAGAACGCGAATTCAACATCACTCGGCTGGAAAATATTACTTGGCAGTCCATTATGTGAGTTTATTTTATTAGAAATAGAAGAGAAAAATGCTCGTAGCTCATGTTTAGATAGCTCAGTTAGTTGTTATGCACGACTCCCTAAAAACTAATACAAGAAATATCGTCGTATCGACTGTATAATATCGCCTAAATCGATATGTCGGCAAGCTTTTATTAGTATCGCCGATATATCGGTATCGGAGTCGGTGGATCTATGTTGTCTTCTTATTAGTATAGTGTTGTAAAAATTTTTGAAAAATTCCAATTTATTGCAAATTTTTATTTTAAAAATTGGCTATCCTTAACAAAAAAACTTAATACTCCTTTTACAATTGATTGTAATGGAGAGATTGTGAAGAAAGAGTGCAAACATTACTTATTTTTTGCATGTAAAATAAGTATATAAAAATGTCTTTAGAAGTAAAAAATATAAGAAAATATAAAATTTTCCAGTTTCCAGCGAAATTTCTATTAAACCATTCTTTTATAAAAACATAGACTTGTTTTATAATAATAACACTATGCTAGTTGAAAAAACAGACAAGCCGAACACATGGCGTTTTAACATAATTCGGGTACGCTGAATCCAGTGGTTCCCGCAGTTTTTTATATTGGCTCTGGTTTTCGAGATGTACCGTTATTTCGAAAATAGAGGAGGTTGCACGACATATGTTCGCCTAACTCAAAAACGGTTTAGTTTATTGAAATTACTAAAAAAACCGAAATTCCGCAATAAAATTTCCTTTAAGAAAAGTAAAACTTTTTCTAATATGAGCAGTTGTTTTTGAAAAATAATAAAAAAATTAATTTGTTTATCAAAATTTCGAAATTTTTGTTTTTTAAAAATTCATAAAAAATTAAAAAATGCAGTTAGGCTTCTTAATTTTAGCAGCCGAAGTTGCAAACAAAACAAGCCATAAATAATTTAAATCTGTTACCAACTTTTGATTTTATTCACAAAATTTAATTAATTTAAGAATTTCATAAAATGCTATATTTGTGTGGGAGCCCCCCTAAAAAGTGGAGATAAAGGGCAAGTATGCCTCGAGAAAATGTTAAGGACAAACAACTAATTGAGGTCGGTCATACATTTTATTTTACTAGGGGCGACCCCTGGGCCTTAATTGGACCTTTTTCAATATATTTCTAGTCTGCATTGAACATTTTGTTAAAGAATGGAGATGGTAGGTATGTTAGAAATAAATGATTGAGATAAAAAATAAAGTGGGTTCGGTCATACATTTGACCTTTATAGAGGCATCCTAGGCGCTGTTGGGGCCAAATTCA
Organism: Pollenia griseotomentosa; assembly: GCA_963931875.1. Classification (NCBI taxonomy): domain Eukaryota; kingdom Metazoa; phylum Arthropoda; class Insecta; order Diptera; family Polleniidae; genus Pollenia; species Pollenia griseotomentosa. The sequence continues at coordinate 49,477,313 of OZ007560.1, read as the reverse complement.
AGAATTTCATTAAACGGCCATATTTGTATGGGAGTCCCCTAATATATGGCAAGTATGTTTTAAGAAAATGTTAAGAACAAACAACTAATGGAGGCCGGTTATACATTTTATCCCCCCAGTGGCGATTCCTTGGCTGTTATGTGGCTTTTTCTTCAATATATTTCTAATCTGTATTGACTATTTTGTATGGGAGCCCCCTTAATAAATAGAGATAGCGGGTAGGTAGGTTAGAAATAAATAATTTAGATGAAAAATAAAGTGAAGTAAAGAATTTCAACCATACATATATGGCGGCTTAATAAAACTCTTAAATTTGGCTACTGCTGCGCCTAGGATGCTCCTAGATGGGTCAAATATATGACCAAGCCCACTTTATTGGAAGCCTAGCTGCATTATTTATGAATTTTTAAAAAGAAAAATTTCGAAATTTTGATAAACAAACTAATTTTTTTATTATAGTTCAAAAACGACTGCTCATATTAGAAAAAAGTTTTACTTTTCTTAAAGAAAATTTTATTGCGGGATTTCGGTAATTCCAATATACTAAACCGTTTTTGAGTTAGGAGAACATATGTCGTGCACCCTCCTGCATTTCCGAAATAACGGTATATCTCGAAAACCAGAGTCAATCTAAAAAAAACTGCGCGCACCACTGAATTCAGCGTACCCGAATTATGTTAAAAAGCTTGTTACGGAAAAAAGTGTCAAAATCTTGCACAGTGTTAACAATAAATGAAGATGATTATCCAAGCTACTATCCAATAGAACTAACCTTGAGTTTCATCCTAATCGGAAGACATCGGTTTCAAAAGTTGTGTCACATAAGGTCCCGAATTATGTATGTTAAAACGCCATGTGCCCAGCTTGTTACGAAAAAAGTGTCAATAAAAGTGTAAACAATAAAAGAAGTTAATTATCAACATTTTATTTTTTCATCCTGGTAGACCATTCTAGGGAAATGCCCATATATTGTAAATTTTTTTTAAATAATCTTTAAAAATAAATATTGGAAAAGTTTTTTAAAAAGCAAATTTATATAAATAGCAAATATTTGGAAACTTTTTTTAAATAGTAATTTTCTTTTGAAAATTTCCTAAAAATAGCAAGTTTTAAAAAAAATTTCACAACTTTTTAATAACATTTTTTCTATACAAATAAGTTATTCAAAATCAAACTTTTTTGAAGTATATATTTTTTTTATTTAAGTTTCATTTATTTTATAGCAACTTGTACTAAAAAAAAACTTTAAATTTGATTCGAAACCAAAATAATTTTTATGATATTTAAATCTCACTCTTTATGCGTCAAGAAACACTATTTATATAAAAACCAAAAAGTGGAAATTCCATAAAGTAAAACTCCAAATATCATACCTTTGTGGCAGTTTTTATTTTTACTTTTATATATTTTTTTTTATTTCCACCTGTAACAACTTTGTTTTTCCTTTTGTGGGTTTTATAAAAAACATATTCTAAAATAAAAATCTGTATAAATTGTAACTTGTTGTAATTTATCTCAACACCAGGGATTTAAAAAGTTAAGAAAATAACAAATTTCAACATGAAATACCAAAAAAAAAGGAAACATGGAAAATCAACTTGGGTCAGTGACTTGTGGATAAGTTATTATATTTTTCTTCTTTTTTTGTTAATGTAACTTTGTGAGTGTGTTTGTTTTTTTATTGAGCTAGTTTTGCACTTCTTTTTGCTTCCTTTGGTCAACAAAATCTCTGGCGTATGAATGTCAGAGATGGAGTATAAGATATGAAAGAATAAAAAACGTTATTACTTTTAATTTTTAGGAAAAATAATACTACAGTCATTAACCATATTCCTCGTACTATTTGCAGTTGAACGATGTCTGTATTTTAAAATTTATTTCCTTTAAAAGTGGGAAGTTAAAATGAAATTATAGCGTAAAGTACTATTATTTGTTTATATTTATTTTATTTTAATTTATATTATTTTAAAATTCTCGGTGACTTTAATGTACGTTACTTCGCAGTCGTTGTGATTACACCTTTTACCTTTTAATCTTTTTTTTTTTTTTTTTTGTTTTGTGCAGTAAAAGTTCAATTTAACTCTCAAAACAAAACATAATTTTTAACTGTAACAATTGACTTGGGAATAAAGTTTTTTTTTTTTCATTTGGAAATATGTTTTGAAACCCCCCTTTGATGTTCAAGCGTAATCATACATTGAAAAACGAAGCATTTAAATCATTCCTTATTATCACTTCTTTCTTTGGATATCGAAATAGTCATATTATATTTGGGATTCTTATGGAATTCTAGGACGAGCTATGCGAGCTATAGAAGACCCAGTAAAATGAAATTTGGTAGAAAAGCATTTTCGAGGCAACAGATTCGTTTGGTATATACACGGGCCAAATCAGTTCATTATTATTTTACATAACTCTAATACAAACACCCTTATGTAACAAGGCTTTTACGACGATAGCTATAATAAAACATGTAAAAAAAATTATGATATAAATCCATATAATGTGATAAGGATGAAATTTTATTAAATAATTTATCTTTTTATTCCCACACCACAATAGTGGAGAGGCTATTATGCATTTGTGGTGATGTGTGTGATACCTTAAAATATGGGTCCTAGACACACCGATCGACTCAGAATCACTTTCTGAGGCGATCTATCGATGTCCGTCGGCTGGCTGGCTGTCAACCTTGTGCGCAAAGTAAAGGTCGCAATTTTGGAGATAATTTAAAAAAAATTTTGCACGTAGGACAGCAAGAGGAGGGAGAAAGGGGGCAATTTCTGCATCTCAGAAACAACCAAACCGATTATAATAAAATTTAAAACATACGTGGATCCATATTTATATGGACACATAAGATATGCAGTTCTTCAAAAATAGGAACACAAGGGGAGGAACGGGGCAATTTCTGCATTTATTAAATTTCAAACCAATTTTAATGAAACTTAAAACATAGGTGGATCCATATTCATATGACATATCAGCATGATTATTCATGGGCCCCAAATAGGGTCCACTCATCACTGTGAATGTGTATCATATGGTCGGGCTTGACCGACTATACTTTCTTACTTGTTATTTTAATCATTATTATGTAATATAATTATTATTAAAAATAAATAAAAATTTTCGATATTTTATACCATTCACCACAGGTGGAAAAGGGTATATATAAGTTTGTCATTCCGTTTGTAATTTCTACAATATTGATCTTAGGCCCTGTAAAGTATATATATTTTGGGTCCTTATGAGGAGAGAAGTTGATTTAACGATATCCGTCCGTCTGTCCGTCCGTCTGTCCGTCTTACGTTTGATATGTGTTTTCCGGAGACTCCAGACATGATAGCGGCTAGGTTGTTTTAGACTTATGTCACATATAGTCCACCATTTCTTGCTATTGAAATTCAGCCAGAACGGTCCAAAAATGGCTGAGATATGAGCAAAAAACGACGACTACCTCCAATTTTTTCCAAAAATCCCTTGTTGTTGTTGTATTTTTTTATTTCTGTATATCTTGAGAACGGCAAGAGCCAAAGTTTCCAAATTGGGTACACACATTAACGTTATCAATACACAGCATCCCACAAAATGTGGGCGGGATTGAACAAGTGGGCGTGGTACCTCCCGTACAAAAAATATCAAAAATTTTATAAAAACCTGATTTTTTGGACTGTCATATGACCTATGGTTACGCCTTATATATCAAAAGATCAGAAATTTTTAATATAAAATATTTTCTGGAAAACTCGGGAAAATCGGTTCAGATACGAAAAAGTTATGACCAAAATTTTAATTTTTTTTGAAAAATACCCATTTTCGGGAACCATAGATCTTCCCGAGTCCAAGTTTTATAACCAAAATAACTGGCAAATTTCTTCTTTAACACGTCGGTATATAAATCTGTCAAATCGGTTAAGAAATAGCAGAGTTATGACCAAAATACTGAAATCCCAAAAATTACTCTTTTTATAATTAAGTTTGTTTTCTATACCCTTCACCGAAAGTCCTATACCCTATAAAGTTCTGGGTATTCTGGGCCCTAATGAAAACCGAAGTTCAAATCCAGTTGTCCGTTTCTGTGTCAACTGTGTTGAGTTGTGAACTGTAAACTGATCATATTTACTTTTAATGATATTCATAAAACGTTCCTTCATGGTCCAGTTGTCTAGGGGGTTTGCTTAGGTTAGAAACTGTGAGTCCCTGGTTCGAATCTTGTTTTTTTCAAAAAGAAAATTTTTTTTTTAATTTTTTTATGTTCTGAAACGATTTAAAAAAATATTTACCAGTTTTAACTTTTTAAATTTAATTTATAATGAAGTTTTATGTATTGTATATATATATGTTTATGTAGAAATTATTTAGGTTTTGTCTAGTTGCTTTGTATTCTGCTCGCACAATGGTGAAGGGTATATAAGATTCGGAACAGCCGAATATAGCACTCTTACTTGTTTTAGTTAAGCTTGAGTTCATCAAATTTAATTTTCATTAAATCATTTTTACTGAAGGAAGAAATTTTACAACATGAAATTTATTAAAATTTATTAATAATTTTTTATTCTTGGCTGAGCTAGGGATCGAACTCGGGTTGAATTTACGTGTTTCAAGAATCACCACATTCTTCGACGTCTAACCTCTGCACCACTGCGGTGCCTGCCAGCCAACAGTCAAACATCAATCTTTAACCAGTGGTACTGGTGGTTCGAAATTTGCTGTAATTATCATTTTCAATTTTATTTTATTTAATTAAAAAAAGTGATTTTATTTCTCAGGCTAACATATTGTGGGTATGACAGTAGCGGAGGTATGCAATTTAAGATTGGTATGCTACAAACGTCTGAAATGTTAATTTGTCTAGTTACTCACTATAAGTTTTTTTAAGGTTTTAGAAACACAAAAATATTGCGTTACAAAACATTTATTTTGATAAATTCCCACGCACATTCCATTAAGCGTCCAAAAAGCTCTTAAAGGAAAAAACCTAAGCTTTCTTTTAAGAAAAAAGAGCCTATTTTGAAAATTAATAACAACATTTTTTTTAATATTTTTTCGGGAGAAATTTTGCTAAGAACAATAGGTGATAAGTTAAATGGATGAAAAAAAACATACTTGGCTAAAATTTCAAATGTTGACCCTCTAACTCGGGTGTCCAAGCTACTATCCAATAGAACTAACCTTGAATTTCATCCTGATCGGAAGACATCGGTTTTAAAAGTTGGGTCACTTGACATGAAATCCCCCACATAGATACATAAGGTCTTTGATCAACATTGAAGAAATTACAAAAGGAATGTATCTCGACTAGGGTGTTCATTTAATCGGGCTTTTGCTTTAATCGGTTAATCTCTCGATTAATTAACCGAGGTTTTGGTTTAATCGGTTAATAATCGCTTAATTTTGTTATTGATCGGTTAACCGATTAACAAAGTTTTGTTATAAATTAAGTAATTTCAAAAAATAAAAATGCAAAAATTATTTATTATTGGAGTCTTTTAGTAAAAAAAAAACAATAACACAACGAACAAAACCATTCTTGAACTAAAACGAGCAAACAAAAAATTAATTCATAAATATGAAAAACACATTTTATAAATTATACATAATATTTGTATGTATTTATTAGAAAAAAAACTGTGAAATTTTTTTATTAATTAAGATTTTATAAAATAATCTTTTGGAAAAATATTTTGGTTTAAATGTTTAGAATTTAAGCGATTCTTTTCTTAAGTTTTGATAAAACTTGATTTGGAAACAATTCTTTCACTTACCGAAGATGTTTGAGAAATCGGAAGCAACCCATAATACAGATTCAAGATTACGCATTGCACATGTTTACAAAATTCAACTGTTTAATATGACGTCACTTTAGCATTTTATACACATGTTTGTTTGCTTGTGTTTCTATATTTTAGCTGTACTAATACGCTGATGTGACGAAGTTGCACAGAAAAATTTAATTTTTAAAAGCTGAATGCGTTGTCTTGGTTTCTTTGTATCAAGATACAGATGATCTTATTTCTCAGACCATTTCCAGGATTTCTCTCATCATATAAAATCTTCCATTATGCCAATATTTCGGCTAATTTTGTTAAAGATTGTTTGTGTTACAACCGAGAGCTTCTTCTATTGTCAGGTCATCATCTGACCCATACTGGCAAAGCTTAGCACTGAACATTTTACGAAAAATTAAATACGATCCCCTAGTTTCTGTTTTTGTACTGTATTTTAAGAATGTATTTTTCGAAGGAAATATGTATATTGTAGGAAAAAATATTTTCCAAACATAGAGTCTAAACACAATGTTTGCGGTGCGGTGCGATTTCTCGTTGCGGTAGAGAAAAATAAACATAATACAACGGAAGACGGCGACGGAAATAGTTGTCATTTTTTGTTTAAATTTTTATTAATTTATTTGTGCATACATTTTTATCATGTTGTTTGTTTTCAATAATGTTGTGAACATAGCCAATTATTCAAAAACTATGGCAACATCAGAAAGAGAACTAGTATCAAAAATTGAGAGACAAGGCGAATTAAATTCGCCTTGTTGAGAGAGAAAGAAAGTCCGCAATGAAAATAAAATAGATTTTAATTTTATGCCGTTCCGCACTGCGGTTTTTTACTTCAAAATCGTATGAAAAATCGCACCGCAATAAATTATCGGTACATTGTGTTTGGACTCATATACCTTTTTTATATGACACGAATCAAATAATTAAAAAACGCAAAAAAATGCTATAATACTATAAAAAACTAAAAATATTTGTTACATCGGTTAATCGACTGAAATTAACCGGTTTAATCGTTAATCGAAAATTGCCCATTTTAAATTAACCGATCAGTTAATCGGGTAGTAATTAATCGGTTAACCGATTAACGGTTAACCGAATGAATACTCTAATCTCGACCCACTTTAAGAAGTAAAAGTAAGTCGGCTACATCGAAGGGTCAAAGTGATGGCCAAATTTCTTAAATGAATATAGTTCGTACGGCAAGAGGACCAACTCGGGAATGCAAATCACTGTACAACCCAATTTCATGCTTCGATATTTTTTACTACCAAAATAATTTCGGAAATTGGTCAATGGACCAGTGCCAAAATTTCCATAAATTGTTCAATTTAAAAGCTAGAAATTCCTGTTTTTTCGAAAACTTTGACCGACAACATTGAACAAATTTGACCAGATGCAGTAACCTATGATTGAGGTTGTAGTGGAGAACAGCGTGCATCAAAAAAGAGATAATACGTTGGCTTCTGTCTATCAGAAATTAAACGTATGTCCAAAATGGTGTGTGTCAAATGCGGTATACATGTATGTGGCGACCACAAAATTTAAATTTGTAAGTCTTGTTATTCAAATTATTTCTTTTTTTGGTTAATATAAGTTAATACAGATAACATTAACTACACAAAGTACAAAGAAAATATTTATTTAAATTTTTAAAACCGAACTGAAGTCCTTTATAAAAACTCTTTAATTTTTGATAATGCTAATTGAATATTTTTTTTTAAATGCTAAACTCCTTTTTATACCCTTCACCACAGGTGGAAAAGGGTATATATAAGTTTGTCATTCCGTTTGTAATTTCTACAATATTGATCTTAGACCCTATAAAGTATATATATTCTGGGTCCTTATGAGGAGAGAAGTTAATTTAACGATATCCTTCCGTCTGTCCGTCTTACGTTTGATATGTGTTTTCCGGAGACTCCAGACATGATAGCGGCTAGGTTGTTTTACATTTATGTCGCATATAGTCCACAATTTCTTGCTATTGAAATTCAGCCAGATCGGTCTAACAATGGCTGAGATATGACCAAAAAACTACGACTGCCTCTAATTTTTCCAAAAAAATCCCTTGTGGTTGTTGTATTTTTATTACTTTTTTTTCTGTATATCTGGAGAACGGCAAGAGCCAAAGTTTTCAAATTAGGTACAAACATTAAGGTTATAAATACACACCATCCCACAAAATGTGGCGGGATTGGAGAAGCATACAAAAAATATTAAAAATTGTATAAAAACCTGAATTTTTTGACTGTAATATCACCCATGGTTACGTCTTGTATATCAAAAGATCGGAAATTTTTAATAGAAAATATTTTCTGAAAAACTCGGGAAAATCGGTTCAGATACGAAAAAGTTATGACCAAAATTTTAATTTTTTTTTGAAAAATACCCATTTTCGGGAACCATAGATCTTCCCGAGTCCAAGATTTATAACCAAAATAACTGGCAAATTTCTTCTTTAACACGTCGGTATATAAATCTGTCAAATCGGTTAAGAAATAGCAGAGTTATGACCAAAATACTGAAATCCCAAAAATTACTCTTTTTTATAATTACGTTTGTTTTCTATACCCTTCACCGAAGGTCCTACACCCTATAAAGTATATATATTCTGGGTCCTTATGAAAAGCGAAGTTCAAATCCGGTTGTCGTCTCTTCTCTAGTTGTAAACAGTAAACGGTCCATATTTCATTTTAATTATATTTAAACAGCGTTCCTTCATGGTTCAGTTGTCTAGGGGGTGTGTTAAGTTAGAAACTGTGAGCTCCCTGGTTCGAATCTTGGTTTTTTAAAAAGAAATTTTTTTTTAATATTTTTATGTTCTAAAAACGATTTAAAAAAAATATTTACCAGTTTTCGCTTTTTAAATTTCATATAAACAACTTTGTATGAAATGATTTCCAAATAAAAAGCCTAAAATCTAACTTTACTTGTATTTCTATAAAAAGGTCTGTACTAATATATTATTGTTTATGTATGTGTTCTATTCAAGGTTGGCAAACGAAACAAATTTCGGTATATTTATTAAACAATTTGTTAATTCTGTATCGGTATCGATAATATAATTATGTTTATCGTTAACTTTTTTAACAGTTCTGGCATATCAGTTTTACTTTCTAAGTAGCCAAACTAAATTAGAAGGCGCCATTAAATAACCCGCAACGAAATAAATACCAAAAAATAAATTAAATCAGTCACAAAAAAAAAAAAAAAAAAAAATACAGAAAGCAAGAGAAACATTTTTTTTGGGACTTGTTTAATTTTTTTAGGACTTATTTGAAATAACTCCCCAAAAGTCTGTAATGAAATAAATAACAACAAAAATGTTTCGGATTTATTTAATTTTTCAATTTATATAAAAATTGCTAACAATGTAAATTTTACCCGGTTATATTTGTCCAATTTAAAAATTATAATAAACCCCCTTAAAACGTCGATTACGTCCTATGGTGGTCCGGACAAAACTCCGATACGTTGTTTGGAGTGTGGATTGCATCAAGGGGTGGATTTAAGCTACAGCTCCAGAATACCTGCCAAGGCTTCAAACATCTTGTTGGTATCCGCAGAGAAAACGCCGATTGCGTTTCTCGATTTATGGACTGTATAGGATGGCTTCGGGATTCAGAAAGCAATTTTGACTACATAAAAACACTTTTCTCTTTGATTATTTTTCCAAAACGTTATAAACAAGGCGAATACATACAAGGTGGTCTTATTTCGAAAACGTTTTATAACACTGTAAAATATTTTAACGTTGTGTCAAAAATTCAAGCAAATATTTCATTTTGTTTTCAATTTTAAATTGTGCGTTTTGAAATGGAATAACTTAAAAAAGTTTTAAATTTCATAATTTTAAGCGAAAATTATAGAATTTAGTAAAGATTCCCACAAAGTTAGTTACCAGCTGTTGCTTACGTAGCAAGATAAGTTCACCTAGTGTAAATTCGCCTTGGTTATAAATTTTCATTTATTTATTTATTTAAAACAATTTAATTTATTAATTTAGAGAATTGAATCCCAAAAACAATTTAGCTATTATAAAGCGATTAAAAATACAGCCGTCCAATATGGCTTTCAAAAACAACGATTCGACTTAGAAAATTTGCAAGTTAAAAGCCTAAACTTAACGAATAATACATAAAAAAGTAAAATCCAATTTAAAACGTTCTCCTTGATGACGGTGGTACTCAAGTTGTCAAAACCGCTGACCCTAGTTAAGACGTAAACACCCCATGAAATGAAATAACGCAGAAAAGAAATAACATCCCATTTTTAGGGCCTTCGGCCGGAAGCAAGGATTTTTTCCTCTTTAGTAAATTAAACACCGGCTTTGCTTACTAAGACTTTCATGCGTTACCGGCCTTCGGTCGGGCACGAGACCAATTTTAGGAGCTTTAGTTACCGAATGCAAGATTTGAATTTGTTGCCATTTGTGCAGTAAAGTGCTGGCAACACTGAAAAAAAAATTCGCCAGCTTACAGTTTAGGGTTAGTAAAAGAGAACAACGTGTCTTCATTATTAAACAATATTTCAAAAATAATTAAAACTTGGCGGTTGCAGTTCAAAATTCAAAATATATTGTGCAAGGTGCTTAAACTTCGTCAAATGGGAAGAGATTAATTGAAAAATTCAGGGAGACTGGATCCGTTAGATACGCCAAACAGACTGATCGTCCAAAAACAAGCCGATCAAATGTCAATATCGAAGCAGACCAAGAGTCCATTTTATATAAAATACAACCCTTAAACAAAAAACTAAACAATTCGCCCTGTCTAACGCCAGCTATGCTGAGCAGTTTAAGTTTGCGAGCCTGATATTTTTTATAGCCATGCTATCTATCGCGCGATTTTTCAAGGCAAAACTATACAAGTAAATGTATGTATTACATTGGGGTCTTTCATTTTACAAATTGGGTTTTATTTGATATAAAATGAGTCACTAAAAATTGGAATATTATTTTATTTCGGTTTGGGGCGTTATTTAACTTCATTGGTTTATTTAAAATTGGGAATTTATGTCATATTAAATTTTTGGGCTTCAATTTTTGAGGACTTATTTTATTATTTTGCTTTTAGCTATTTATTTTGTGGGGACTTATTTCATTGAGCCAAACTAGAATGTGAAAAAATACTGAACGAATCTTAACGACTAAAATGTCATATTTTATTCATGGAGGCAATTATCAAAGAGAATTTTTTATAAGATATCTCTATGGTATCATCTTCGCGCAGATAATATTTTACAAAAAAAAAAATATTTATTTCGAAAATTTCGAAATTTGTTTTTGTTTTAAATGTAAGTTGAACGGACGAATAAGGCGCCCGAAAATATTTCGGTATCGGTTTAATTTTTTTTTTGTTATTTCGGTATTGGTATTCAGTGTTAATCGGTATTAATGCCGTATCAATGTTAACAACGGTATCGGTTGCCAACATTGGTTCTATTCAATAAATATTTTATTTCGGTTTTACATTTAACACATGTTTGTTTAATTACACGAACCAGGCACATTAATTTGGAATTTTTAATTGCTTACGAACTTTGTAATTATGTATATGGGCAGTTCCAGCGAAAAGTCTACTTTTTGTAACGTAACGCCAGAAGTAATTTAAATTATTTCTCAATAAATTTTATAAGTATAGTTAACTTTTTTATATTTTGGTGTTAAGCGCAACTAGCTCTACATTATGTTACAAAAGGGCTAACGGCTGAACAAGATGGTCCTAAAATACAACCTTATTTGCATTCTGGCGTTACATTAAAAAAAGTAGACTTTCCGCTGTAAATACCCATATGTACTTTAAAGCGAGCAAAGATTTTTACATTTGTAGTTTGAAAAATAAATCTAATTAAGTCCAAAGCTTACTAAAAAAGATGCTATACAAAACACCTTGCTCAATTGGCAGTCTTATTCAGTTTTGTAAGTTTTCAGTTTTGTAAGTCAAAATCCACTTCCGTTTTTTTAACGTCACACCAGCGCATATTTTTGCTTATATCTGCAAATCCTTAGCGCCGATTGTAGTAATTTTTTTATGAATATAGTTCTACTTTATTACTTTGCATATATAAAAACCCTTTTTAAAAATTTAACTCCTTTATTTATTTTTTTTACATTTTGTGGTACAAATATCACGACACGTCAAAATGGAAATGCCCATATCTAACTGTAAAATAAACTATAAATTAAAAAAGAAAAACGGAATATATTTTAAAATAATATTTTGGAAACATATTATCCAGAAACAAAAGCAATAAATATGCTTTAAATTTCACATATAAAAAAATTACCATCGATAATTAATGGTGCCTTCTAATTATTAATGCAATTACTAAAATATAACATAGCATATATACACATGTATGTATTTAAAATAAATTAGAAACTGTTTTAGAGAAAAATAAAAAATCAATTTGCCATCTTTCTTTCTTTTAATATTAAACAAAATAAGCAATTAATATAAAACTAAATTTAAGTTCTTTTATATTTAAACAAAAAATTATTTGTATCTTAAATTTACTCAATTTATGTCAAATATATTTTAATTGACATTTAAATGCATAATAATTTCACTTAATTTAATTTAACCTTTAATATAAAAGCCAAAAATTTGGTCAAAATAAATAAAATACTTAATCATTTTCTTCTTTATTTTCCTTTAATAAGTGTCAATTAATGTCAAAAAAAAAGACGTTGAAAAATATACAAACAATAGCCCTTTTCACGCGCAAATTTTAATTTGACAATTTTTGTATCATTTCTTTTGCATTATTGTTTCTTCAAACACATTTATGCATAAACGACGAACAAAGAAGAAGAAAATTCGCGAGTTAATCAAAGACTGTAATAACCTCCACTCATCTGTCCCTTCTCTCTTGTACAAACTTAGGACTTTACAAAGTACACTTTGCATGTGAGAACGGGGTCTAACCCCCCGTTACCACATGCAAGTGCAAGTTCGAAAACCTTAATACACTCACACTTTTTCACTAACTTCATCACATTTTTAGTATTTGCAGCTCAACTTGCAAGAGAATTTGCTTGCAAGTAAATTTTTGACACTTGCAGCAAGTAAAATGACAAATGAAGAAACGGTGTTACCGTAGATGAGATTTGTATCAATTTACTAGTACTAAGTAAAAAAATATGTTTATGTGTAGCTGATTTTCTGTGTATTTATTAAAAATAAAAAAAAAACGTTGCTTTACATTATCATTTTAAAGGTAAGTTTTAACATTAATATCACTTTAAAAAATATATTTACAAATAATATGTCTACAGGTAACGTTTAATATTGACTACTTGGCAACACTTAGTCAACATGTTGAGAAATTAGAGTTTTGCTAGAAGTTAACTTGTTGACGACATTTTAAAAATGAACTTGCACTGTGCTGTGTAGCCATTCAAATAATTTTTGTGTTTATTAGCATTTCTCCTGATTTTCGTAAAGGCTACATTACACGGTAATACAATGTATTACGACTTTGTAGAATCAAAATAATATGAAATTTCTCTTGGTGCTTAAAAGAAAAAAAAAGAAAAGTCTGTTGTAAGTATAATTCATGTTTACACGGATAATAAAAGTAAAATCAAAAATAATAACAAAAGCAAATGGTTACAGTTTTACAATTTTTACAACAAAATGAAAAATTCCTGAGTTAATTTAAGTTGTTTTGTAATTGTATGAAAATGCTACCACCTTCAATATACTCTGTTAAAATACACCTCTGGTGTGATGAGAATACATAAGTTTCTAAAATGTTTTAGAAAAAAAAAAACATTTACCGACTGCTTGTCAGGTTATGTATTCGTATTCCCTCTTACTCAATACATTTTGTTTATCATGATAAGATTTTTCTCATTCTACATAATCTTTTGCAATGTCGTAATACATTGTAAATATTACCGTGTACACTTTTCTTTAAGACTGTTTGTATAGTGTATATTTCACAAGTCTTACGTATTTTGAGGAATATACAATGCTGTCATGATAAGTTGTTATTGTTTTTTAAAAATTTTCAAACAATACGTTTACACTATTTGCAAGTAATTACTTGCTCGTGGCAACGTAGGGTTTTTTTTTTTGTAAAATAGACAAAATCAATGATTTATTAACAAAAAGTCAAAAAATAAAAAGACACAAAACCACTTAAAACAATTTATACTGTATTATAGATTTTTTTCTTGTGTATGTTACAGTGAAACATGGGTTTCACAAGAACCGTATAAAACGATTAAAGCTACGGTCACACTTGGCAAATATTTGACGAAAAAACGTCATCAACAGGCAAACTAATATATAATTTTCTTCGACTAAATAGTTTTTTGCTATGTCTAACAGTATAATTAGTTTTATTTTATGATATGATGAAGACCATGTTTAATTACACTACCTACTAACAAAATTAGTGATTACGCTTATGTGGTCAAATATTCTACAAGTACGACCATAGCTTAAGAATAAGGTGGCGCAGTAAGAGCTTTATGGTGCTTTTTAACTCCCTTGATTATGATTTTTTTCATGAGCATTTTGTAAAAAAAACTTTAAAAATTGTATATGAACAATCGAACTAAAAATAACACTGGTCAACAAATTTGGAAAAATAAATTGACTGCAGAAACGAAGCATGTTTTTAAACTTATCTGGTTGCGCTGAATTCGAATCTGGCGTCAAAATTGGGCTATCACGTCTTGTTCATTTTTTTATCGCATGCTGGCAATACTGTTAAACAGTCAATACTGACAGTACAATTTCACAATTATATATTTGACAGAAGCCCACGTTCATTCATAATAGTAGCGTTTAAGCATGTCCGGGAGATCGTGTGTTACTGATTCAAGCTATTTTTGATTTGTGTGTGGTGAATATTTTGTTGGAAAAAAAGGATATGCAAAATCAGAATCATTAAAATATGCATATTTACATTATTTCGGTCTTGCAGTCAGAAACTTGGACATCAACAATGTTTTGCATTTTCTTCATTCGCATTTAGATTTTTCTCTACAAAGCCTTGGTCCAGTGAGCGACGAACAAGGGCATTCTCCTCTCACCAAAATTTAATAAAAAATTTTAAGGAATTATCAAGTATTCCGGGGGGACAAAAGCATGCTGGGAGAGTATTGCTGGACTCTAATACGTGAAACCGAACCAACCAAATACAAACGACGCTCAAATAACGCCATTCACTTTTGAAAATTCATTGATTTTTAAATAAAGTAGTGATTTTTTATGTAAATAACGAATTAAAAATTTTTTTTGTATCTCCAAACCCTGACGTGGTAGAGAACAACCAGTGACAGATTCGAATTCAGTTCACCAA
The DNA here is from genome assembly GCA_963931875.1 of Pollenia griseotomentosa. Classification (NCBI taxonomy): domain Eukaryota; kingdom Metazoa; phylum Arthropoda; class Insecta; order Diptera; family Polleniidae; genus Pollenia; species Pollenia griseotomentosa. The sequence continues at coordinate 49,462,203 of OZ007560.1, read as the reverse complement.
ATTACCCTGGGAAAGATATTTGGTTGCTCCAGTCCAAAACCTTGTTGGCTATTGAAATTGATAGCCTATTTCCGATTGCGAAAGAAATCTTTCTTTCAAACAATTACATTTAAAACAAAACTTATTCTAAAAATGTTGTTTTTGATCCAAATTTTGAGATTTTAATTAGGCTAAAGTTCACAAAATTTAATTTTCATTAAATTATTTTTCATGAAGAAAATAATTTTACAACATGAAGAGTACTCTTCGTACTCTTCCCGCAGCAGTCGGGAATGGATAATTATCAATAAATTTTAATTAATTTAATGTTGTGAAATTCCTTTCTTCATGAAAAATAATTTAATGAAAATTAACTTTAACCTTATCAGTGAACTTTAGCCTAATTAAAATATCAAAATTTGGATTAAAAAAAAAAATTAATTGCACTAAAAACATTATATGCAACACAAATTAATGTACAAATGAAATTTCTTTCGTTAGGCATTTATCGGATTCGTTATAATTGTGTTTTACTGTATCTGTATCTGTTTTTTTTTTTTTTTTTTTGTTAGGTTTTATACGCAATTCTGGCAATTATTATTTTGGCATTCTCTTTGTCATAGAAAACAACAACGAAAATACTCATTTACAGGCAAAGTTCATAAAACTATAATACGTGAACAAATAAGGAAAGGTGGGTTTTATTATACCATACGAAGATAATATTTATTTACTTTACCACAATGAAAACGTCCTATTGAAAAACTACTACACCCAGAGAAAAAAAACATGTTTAAACATGGTCACCTCAAACAAAACTATTTTAAAAGAAAATTTTAAACATATTATGGTTAATATAACCATATAATTGTCTTCTACAACCATATTGTAGTTGAATTAGTCCTCATCAAGAAGCCACAACCATATTATAATTGGCTCTAAACATGTTATGCTTAAATATGACAATGATTTGTTTTAAAATTAACAATAGTATTTTCCTCTTTTTTTAAGAGCAACATGCTATGGTTGAAAACCAACCATGCTATTATAAGTGTTAAACATGTTTTAGTTATTTTTAACCATAACATGTTCGGAGGCAACCATAATATGGTTGTGGCTTCTTGATGGAGGACTAGTTCAACCATAATATGGTTGTCGGCGACAATATTATTGTTAAATGAATCATAATATGTTTAAAATTTTCTTTAAAAATAGTTTTGTTGGAGGTGGCCATATTTATACAGGTTTTTTCTCTGGGTGTACATTAAAAGGCCCGTTTTCACAACTTGCCGATAGCTAAAAGTTCACTTTTACCGGCCTTATAAAAAGTGTTTCATTATTTAAACTTTACTTTAACCTAAAGTGAGCGATAAAGTAAATGAAGGTTTATCCTACCTGTGGTGCGATTCACTAACTTTTAACGCTCCGACAATCGTAATATTTGTCGACATAAATATTCGCTTGCAGTAACGATAGTGTGATTCAGTAACTTATTTTTAACGATTGTTTACAGCTGTTTTTTTTTTTTTTTTTGTAACATCTTTGTCTACAAAATGTTAAAAAAACGAAAAGCACAAAAGAGATTAAAATAAAAACAAATGAAATTGTTCTTAACCATGTTTTTTCATTAAAAATGCATTGGAGGAGGTATGGACAGACTCATGAGTAAGACGAAGGGTTAATTTGTGGTTTTTATATGTTTTTGTGAATTTTACATTTAGAATTTTGTTTTTGTTCTTAATTTGCTTTTTGTGTAAATTTTAAATTTAGGATTTGGTGTTGTTCATATGAATATATCTTTGTATGTATGTAAACATAAAATACATTTTATCGATTAAATAAACACAACTTTAATTATAGTCGCTAAAATAACGACAAAAAATTGCTTAAAGTAACAGCTTACTTTAAACGACAGCGAATATCGTTCCAAATTTTCCTGAATAGCATATTCGATAAATTTTCGTTATACATATTTATTTTAACAATTCGATTATCGTTTTAAAAGTTAGTGAATCGCACTACTGGTGGGTTAAAGTTAAGTTGTAATAATTTAACACTTTTTTTGCGGCCGATTAAATCCTAAGCTTCTTTCTGGCCTTACACTTAAAGCGGGTTAGTCTAGTAATTCTTTCTGACCTGAAACTGTATTTAATATGGATTTTTATACGGTTTTTTTGCACCAGTTAGATCCCATGAGGTCACATGCCGGGATCTTTACGAAAAAATTTTGAGAAAGAAAAACGGATAGCGAATCAACTCATTTGGGCCGTTCAATATTTCGCTCAACAGAAGAAGGTTTTATTCGTGGATATGTACAAGGTTGCCCTAAAGACACGAAAGAAATTTCAGAAGGCTATAACTTTAGAATGTTAATATGATTTGTTAGTGTGTAAGCAATGGAAAGTTTAGCTGGACTTATATTAAACAAATTTCAAACTTATTAAAATTCTTCGTTTCTTTTGAGCCACTTTGTACTGTTATTTAATTTCAAAGTAAACGATGGCTACTCGAACTAATCGCTCCGATTTTCGAGTTTAAAGATAAATTTAAACACTCTATTGGCTAATAAATTTGTGAATGGTTAAGCCCAGGTTTAGTTGAACAAAACTTAAATTTTTATGTAGTTCAAACTCAACAACTGTAAATCAGTCTCCCACTACGATAAATCTTGGCAAATTCATATGGTCTATATTGGTAGTTTAAACGCCTAATTTTTTGTGGTTAAAGATGGTTTATATGTAAACTGATTAATAGAATTGTTGGTTTAAATGAAAAAGAAAGTTTAACTTGCTTTGATTAGCCCTTAAGAACAAAACTAAAATTTTAATTTTATTAAAAAACAAATTTTAAAACTGGTATAATTTTTAAAAAGTATAATTATACCTACACCACAATAGTGGAGAGGGTATTATGCATTTGTGCTGATGTGTGTAACGCCTTAAAAAATTGGTCCTAGACCCACCTTAAAGTATACCGATCGACTTAGAATCAATTTCTGAGTCGAACTAGCGATGTCCGTCCGGCTGGCTGTCCATGTAACCTTGTGCGCAAAGTACAGGTCGCAATTTTGGAGATTATTTGATAAAATTTGGGACATAGGTTCTTATTAGCACAAGGACCAAGCCTATTGAAAATGGGCCGAAGCGTAGGACCACGAGGGAAGATAGGGGGAAATTTCTTCCTCTCAGAAACTATCAAACCGATTTTAATGAAATTTAAAAAAAAAGATAGATCCATATCTATATGGACACATAAGCTATACAGTTTTAAAAAAAGAGGACCACAAGGGGAGATAGGGGCAATTTTTGCCTCTCAAACCGATTTTAATGAAATTTAAAACATAGATAGATCCATATCTATATGGACACATAAGTTTTTCAAATATAGGACCACATGGGGAGGTAGGGAGCAATTTCTGCCTCTCAAAAACTTTCAAACCGATTTTAATGAAGTTTATAAACATAGATAAATCCATATTTATATGGACACATAAGCATGATGTGTTTTTAAATACTGTGGTGTAGGGTATCATATGGTCGGGCTTGACCGACTATACTTTCTTACTTGTTTTTACTGTCGTGGGTAGAGCGTGGGTTATTCTTCTTAAGTACTATTCAGGTGTTATTTGAATTCTTACTTCAGATACCCAAATAAAATCAAGATTCGATTTCAGTGATGACATTTATTTCCTTTTAAATATTGTTGCTCAAAATGCAAAGTCTTGGTTTCTTTTTAGGAAAATGAATGTCGCAAGATGGATTCTTAGATTTGGATGAATCATAGTGATTTAGTGCCTGAAATTTATTGAAAAAAGTTAATCAAACTAAAAACTAGCTTGGGGGAAGATATGTTTTCAATATTCAACACATAATTAATTCTATTTTTATGCGGCAACTTTCAAATGCTTTAGTTTAAAGAATATTTAACTGCCTTAACAGTTGTAAAACTGAATTACGAAAGTCACAGTTCTACTAAAAAAGGTATAAATGGAATTTTTAAAGACCATGAAACTTAAAATGGTAGACAACACAAAAAACTGAATTTTAATTGCAGTTTAATACACGGCTTCACCATTTGAAACTGATTTCGAACAAATAGGCTCCGCGCCTGTCCTTGACGAAACGCATTGCAGACGTCTAATTTTGTTCCTCTTTTTCGAGCATAGCTGGCTGCTTGTCAAGAATTAAATTAACAATGTTGACCTCCAAGACGTCAATTGTTGCTGGTTTATCAGCACAAACCAGTGACTTCACAGGCCTATGGAAAACAATCAAGAGGTGTCACATCGCACGGCCTTGAAGTCTAATTGACAGATTATTTTCTCTAAATCAGCTCATCGTGTTCATTTGTGAAAAAATAAGTTGCGTCGCTTAAATCATGAAGTCGCCTATAAGTTATAAGGATAATTTGGTGGCGTTGTTCAAGCATGAATCTATTCTTGAAGATTTGCCTGAGCAAAAAGAGAAAGCAGTATGACAGTTCCTTTGACAGCTAACCTTTCGTAAGCCTTATCGGGCTTAAAAACACCCATTATAAAGGAATGGCAATGCGCATTTTGAACTTTCCCTAGATAAACACAACCAAATGTGGAAGTTAAACTCATTATTTTAGGAGTCTTATTTTAAGTATTATTAATTGTGTTTAAGTCTTTAATGTAATTTTTGTTAATCTATTGTGTTTTTATCCAGAATAAAAATTGGGAATTAAGCACGACACATAAAATCTTATTAGTTTTCTGACTATGTTACATATAGTTTAATAAATTTAAATAACATATAAAAATTATAGGAATTAGAATAGCAAAAAGCCCAATCTCAAACGTGTTTTTCTTAAATATTAGTTATGAATATGGTATTGACCTTACTTGATATGTTAGCAGAACCACTACCAAAATAATAACAACAACATAGAAATAAAGCTGGTGCTTAAATCAGACAAATAACAAACAATAAATATGTGCAAATCAATGCCATTTACATATATTTGTATAAAAACAAAATGCAAATAAAATACAATATAAAGTCCTGTAACAAACACACAAACAACAATAATTTGTATAAAATATATTTTTTGTAACGAACTAACGTACTTAAATATATCGTTGGTCTCATGTAGAAAAGCCCTAACTCGATTTTTTTTTCAAAGACAGATACTAATACATTTCACGCAAATACACCTCGTCACAAATATGCGATGCAATAAAATTAAAAATAACGGTCGAACAAGCAATTTCACATTTCGATACATACAATTTCAATTATGTTTTTATCGTCTTCTGTAAGGCTGTAATTATGTGAGTTAGGGCCTTTCTACATGAGACTAATGATGTGTATTTATGTATATGATGTACTGTGGTGTGCAAAAGTTAACAGAAAATTTAGTAAAGTGGGTCGAAAAAAAGTGTGCCAATGATGTTTCGGCTTAAATCTAGTTTACCGACAAACAAATACCGTGGGTTATAGAAAATTGAAAAATTAGAATAAAATATAAAGTGAAAAAAGTGGCGCAAACGGAGGGGTTTTAAAGTTATGGACCTCTTAAGTTCTCATATATAGTATATGCGATCTTTCACTATATTTCTCAACGTATATGGCCAATATTGCTTATTATATTGCAATAAAGCTTTTAAATATATCTTTCTTTATTTCCAAATTTATTTAAGAATTCTTAACCCATTAAGAAGCAAAAATACAAGAGTTTTCAAAAAGCATAACAATTTCTATGGAGAGAAGCTTAAGTTAGCGAAGGTGCTGTTTGTTATACTAAAGGAATTGGATGATTTTTAGTTATGCACGTACACACGTACAATTAATAGTACAAATTTCTAACAAATACGTTAATTGAAGTTGGTTTTTCATTTTTTTGGTGTAGCATTCTTGTTTCTGCATGTTGCTCAAGGCCACTAAATAAAGAAACAATATCGCATTTGCACTAATTTTAAAAGGTTTTTCATCTGTTTCTTTAACCCATTCTTTTAACTTTTGGTGCTTTAGCCAACCTTGTGAAACTGTTTTGAATAAGTTTTGTTAATTTTTGAAATTTTTTTCCTTTTTTGATTTTTATTTCAGTTTATTGATATTCATATTAATATAGATGATATTCTACCGGACAAATACCGGCAATATTCCTTTTTTAGGAATTTATTTTGGTATTTATAAAATACAAATGAATATGGCAATCATTATCTGTCAATAAAAATAATATAATTTAAAATTACTTTTCGTTTTTTTAAAACGTCGTTAAATAATAAAAAGCGTGCTAAATTGCACTAAAACTATAATAAACCAGAGCATATTGATTTAAAATTGTGAAATTCAATTCTTACCCAATTTTCCCTATTTACCGGGTATTTATTAAATACTAATTTACCAATTGGATATTTACCCTCTTCCCATTTATACACATTAATGAGCATTAACACTGTTGCATTGTTTTAGATCTAATTCAATGTAAGAATCTTTCGTTAATATGTATTTGTATTAAAATAAAATATTAATGCAACATATTAAAAATACCACAAGAACTAAAAATGCTAGATATTTTAAAATAACGAGTGTTCGCCTAATGGTCAAAATTCGACCATAAAGGTTCATATGAAGATACTACATCTAAGTTTATATGAATTAACATGTTTTGAGCATTCATTTTTTCCATCATAGTGGATCGATTTGGCAAGGGACAAACCACTGGTTCATATTCTATCTTCTACTATAAAAAATATCAGAAAATATCAATTCAAAAACAAAAAATTATCATAAAATCTCGTTTGTAAATTGTATTCCACTCCGGACATTGCATTTTATTAATTTTTTTTTTTTTTTTTTGTCTAATACTAATGAAAATTAATCAAAAAACCAAATGTTGAACGAAAAAGTACCAAAAAGCTCCCCTTACATGTTCTTATTCATTTTTCATCTTATAGGTTTTAATTCACTCAGGACCCTGCACCTTTAATATTATGTTTCTAAGTTAAATAAATCACCACATGCAGCACGGAAAAGTAAAACAAAAAAATTTAATTTCCTGCATTTATATAGCCGATATATTCGAAAACTGGTTTCTTAAAAATGTCGAATAATCAAGCACCCTATTTTTTTATTATTTGATAATTGAAAAAACAAATTTTGTATTTTGTACATATGTGTTAGTAGCTAATTTGATCGCTTATTACTACGAATATATTGAACAGATTTTAATAAAATATATATTGTGCACTTCTGTAAGTAAATATCTGTCAAATGGTGTGTGTTTTTTTTCAAATCGGTTGACAAACAGAGGAGGAAAGTGTTCTTGACTGTTTAGCCTTAGTCGATTTATATATAGATGCTAGAAAATATGATAGATGCTTAATCAGCTTCTTTCATGCCAAATCACTTTAAAAAACGCTAGATCTAGCATGAAAAAAGCTAAATTGGCAACACTGCATCTTAGGTTCTTTTTTTATTTGGAGCTGCGTCGGTAAACTCGATTTTTTCGAAGCCTCTAAAAAAGGGAAAACATTTTTTGCCGTGACCCAAAATACAGCGCTTTTCGTGCGTGGTAGTGCTATAGCACCGCCATTTTAAATCCGATCTTAAAATATTTTTATAAATATATTTTATATTTTAGATAATACTTTTATATCTTTTTACCGATTATTTTTAATAACTGCTTATTGACAGCTTTTTATCCTCGTAAGCTTAAATTTTCGCTTTTACAGAAAGTGATTATCCTTAACCCATATTGATAGCAATATACCACCTTATCTGATAAAAAACTGTGTTCGATACGCTTTCTATCCTTTAAGAAAAACTAAAAAAAAAAATTGCAGGCGCTAACCTGATGGCCCAAAAACTATGATCAATTTTTTTTATCGAAAATGAAATAACATAGAAAAAACAATCAAAAGAGCTTACGTCGTAACGTTATAAATGCTATAATATTCTACTCGAAGCTGATGTGAAATTGCAGACGTTGAAAACGCCAGTCCCACACATCGTTGACGGCAGGCAATATTTACTAAACTAAAAAATGTTCAACGACGGCGCCGAAAAAAACCCGTCGGCTATACCAAATAATGGAAAGTGTGACTTTAATGTTTGTTTTTTGCAAACGAGCTTTGAAAACATTGGCATATTTTTAAATAATGCAAGAAGCAAAAAAATTAAAAAATCAACCAAGAACGAAAAAATTATCTCTTCCGTGTTATTATTCCTTGTATTTTGCATTTTTTAGGTAATTTTTTGTGTTCACATTTTATCTCACCGTATTTTTATTCGTGAGCGTATTTGACAGTTCAAAGCGGGAACTTTCCCACAAAAATTTTTTGGCGAGTAATTTCTTACGTGATAGTTTTTACTTGCCAAAAATGTTACAGACGCAGTTCAGTGAGAAAAACAGTTGTTTGTTTCAATTTATGACATTTTTGTTTCATTTCTCACGTTTCAATTGAAAAGTTTCTGGACGTGGGAGTTACAGAACATGGGCACAGGACGATCTCAATATAAAACTTTAAAAGAAATGTTTCGCCACGCCCCAAAATACAGCACTTTTCAGCAAAACCTGTAACGAAAATTGATATCTAGGGGATCGAATTTAATTTGATATGACTAAACACAGCAAGACCAATTTTATGATGAGCGGGTTACCATTTGCCAAAGTTCTTACCCTACGTTTCCACATGCAAGTATTTACATGCAAGTTGCGTATACGTATTAATTACGAAAATCAGGAGAAATAAGAAATAAAAAAAATACACAAAGTTTTTTCAGTTTAACTTCTAGCTTTTATTTTCAAATCGTTGCATCTATAGACTCTTCTCATGGCTACGATATAAATTAATTAACTTTATAATTTTTTCTTTATTTAACTTCTATGAAGACTTTTTAAAAAGTTATGTTTATTTTTTAAAAATATGTAAATACAGTATTGCCGTGTTTCCGATATCATAAAATTACTAAAAAGAATATTTTGATTTTTTTTTTCTAAATGCCTGAAATTTATGTTTAAAAATACCATTAAGATATGTTGTTGTATAGTTGTGTTCTTCTTTCTTTTTAATTTTTTATAAATACACAGAAATTAGCTACACACAGAAAAAAATACCAATGTTAAATTAATATGGCGAAATGTTGATTGAGAATCATAGTAAATTTCTGCAAAAGTATGCCCTTTATTTAAATCTATTCTTATTTCATATTTATTTTAAATGAAAAATATTAAAATAACCTTAAATCACGTTTTATTTAATGTTATTCACTGTTAAAATAACATTGTTCAATATTGAATCCATAAAAACCTGTTGTACTTATTTTGTATAGAAATAAAACAACACCATAGAAAGAAAAACATAAATTTTTTATTTTCATGTATAAAATATGTTATAAAAAGAATACAATTCCCGTATTCTTTTAGTTAAAATTATTTAGTTTAATAGTACATCAAGATTTTAATGTAGAATGATGACGAAAACCATATCGGGCCATTCTTCTGATGCTTCTGTTAACAAAGGAGAATAAAAATAAGTGAAACATAAGCTACAGGGGTAAGTTTTTTGAATTAATCTTAAATAAATGTTATATCACACTCAAACCAATTTGATTCTACTTGAAATTCACGTTGTTTCGACTTGTTAAATTAACATGAATTATAGTTATCTTAAAAGAAAAAAAAATTTTGTTCGCAAGGTATTGTAAAATCATGTTAAATTAACATGAAGTCACTATTAGCAAAATCACTACCGAAAACGGTAAAATCAACCTTGTTTTCGACGATTTTACCTTGATTTTTTTTTTCTGTGTATATAAACATTACTTTTTTTACTAAGTACTAGTTAATTGATACAAAGCTCATCCACGGTAACACTGTTTTTCTATTTGTCATTTTACTTGCGACAAGTGTAAAAATTTACTTGCAAGCAAATTCTCTTGCAAGTTGAGCTGCAAGAACGAAAAATGTGATGGCGTTAGTAAAAATGTGTGAGTGTATTGAGTTTTTATATGAAAACCACTTCTTAGAAAAACTTTAATGCGCCTAAACCTTTTTTGATAATACTTGATTTATACAAATATAAATTTAATGTAAGATTTTATAAAAATTGGTTATTAATTAAGGCCGATCCCAAAAAAATCGAATTTTCGGTAAAGGGAATCGGCAGTTTGGCACACCCGCAACTAAACTTAACTTATTTTCTCAATAACATTTTTAACTGCTTTTCATTGCTTTGTTTAAACTTTAATTAATGAGGTAATATTGCATTTGTATCCACTTTTGAACACAACTGTATAAAAAAATGTGAATATCTTTAAACCATCACACGCATACACTCTAAAAAAATCACAAGACACCATAGTGTCCTTTTATAACACCAGCAACAACAAAAACAAAAAAAAACAAATAACTATCAAATCAAACATCATAAGGTTATGAAAACTGTACTACTCTACTGTTACTAATAAGAACAATAATCTTCTTTATCGTTTTTATCTTTTCTTCAGTATTATTTTCTTTCCCTTTTTGTTATTGGTTCATTTGTAGAAATGTGAACCAAGTATTGCTAAATGAACTGCTAGAGGATGAGTGCTCTTTGAAAGCGGATGACAATAAAAATGACAACGACAACATTGACAACAACATATCCTTAAAATTGTATAAAATACAAATACTGCGAGTAGTTTGACGGTATAATAAAATAGGCATTTTGCTGTTAGTCTACTAGCATCACTATTTCTCCTGCAGGAATATGAAATATTTGAACGTCGAATAACAGCAGATACTACAATTTCCCACAAATGTTTTTCTCGACACGGTAGTAAGTGTATTTGTTTTTGTTATTGGTGCTGCCACTGCTGTTGTTGTCGTGTTGCTATTATATTGTTACTACAATTTCTTCAGGCATTTGTTTCACATCAGTTTCTACAAGTGTCTAGCATTCAATTTAACATGTAGATTTTATTCATTTATGCGACAAATGTTCTATTAATATTTCACAATAGAAAACAGATGGAAATATTATTGTTCTTTTATTTCTCGTTGTTCATATTTTTGTTACAGTTTTGATAGCAGAACTAGGAAAAATTTTGTAAAAACTGTGTGCCTTTAATAAAATATAAGAAAACATTTATTAGATTAAAATAAAATAAATAAATAATCTGATAGATTATTTTTCAGGCTCATAATTGGACGTAAAAAACCAGCAATAAAATTTCTTTCCAGCTTCAATAGTTCAATTATTTTATCAATTTAAAGATATTCTCAAAGTCACAAGATTCTTATTTATTAAAGGACCCAGAGATTTTGCACTTTCTCTTATTGTTTTATGGTTCGGTTTAGACTTATCTTTACTTCGATCGTGGTCTCAAATGAAAAGTCAAACTAATAATATAGGGCGATAAATTTGTCGTGAGTGCTGGCGCGACATCAAAACTTAGTTGCGAGTATAGATCGTGATGCTGGGAGTTGACTGCACTTCTTAAGTTATCTTCACGTTCTTTAGTTTGCAGTAATTTTAAAATGGGTTTCCAATACGTACATAAAGGTCTGTTAGAATTAGCTGGGGTAAATTGTAGATTTTAGGAGAGATTTAACCATTCTCTTGCCCAACACACATTTCGAGATATAATACACTCTGCTAAAATACGAGGAAGTCGTCGTTGACTTAAATTTAAAACTTTATTTATATAATTCAAGTGCAGTTTCAACGTCGAAATATAAAGTGAGTCAAGGTTAGTTTCCAAATGTAGCATGTAATTGGGTGTTGTGGGGGGCAGGTACAACATTTTTTTAATAAAAAATCGAAACAGCTTCTCAACAACATCGTGTTTTTCATATCCCCATATTTGAGCCGCGTATAACAAAATAGATCTACAGGCTGCGTTAAATATTTTTAGCTTATTTTTGATCGATATTTGTGGGTTTGTTATATATTTTGACCAAGTGGAATTTATTGCCAGCTTTGATGTCGTTAATTTGCTATAAAAAAAAATAATAATAATACAACTTGTATTAACCCTCGAAAGATAATCTGCATACATTTTACGCATGCACTTTCGAAATATTGCGACTACGGTTTCAAAAACTACGGTCGAAACCAAAAACTGTCGAATAAGAAACATAAATTTGTTTACAACTCTACGCTTTTTGAGATTGTTTGACAGCGACTGTTTACATTTAATGAATCAGAAGTGCCGATGACAAGTGAAGGAGTGGAAGAAATTACAGTTTTTCTACTTCGACTGCAGTTTTTTGAACGCTGATTGCGATTTCTTATTAATAAGCATGAATCTGTGGCTGTGCACTTTTGACATTCCAGTCGTTACGTAGTCCTTTTGTGGGGCACACACGTCACTGCGGTAGCTATTTGCCAATTTCAGAATATAATGAAAGTGAGTCAAAATAACGCAGATTAGTGATCAGTTTTCAAAAGAAGACGATTACGATTTTTACGTTGATTACTGAAGAAGTTTTTTTTTGTTTTTTCCTTTCTTATAATAAATATATATACTAATATTTCAAATATTACTAAATTTTCGAGCTTAAGGTCTTTTTGTTATAAAAAACTTTTAACGTTTATTTAAAAACCAATATTTCGGTACTTCCTTGAGTGCCTTCTTCAGGGTTTTTTTTAATTTTTAAATTTTTAACAAATTATAACAAATTTAACAATAACTGACAAATTAAAAAATTTTTAATTCAAAAACAAAAACATATTTTTCAAATCAAATATAAATAAATTTTTAACTTCCGTTTCTATTTTTATAAATTAAGTGTCTATAATTTTGTGCTACATTTTCAGTGTCTGACTTAAAATTAATTCTTGAAATTGTCGGAACCTTTATAATTTGTAACATTTCTAACATAAATCTACGTTTATAATTATTTTCTGTGTTTAAAACAGTTGTATTTTCAAGATCTGGATAATGATTTAGATTAGCACAATGAGTTGATAAAGCTGTTTTTTGTGATATATTTCTATATTTTTGATCTGATTTATGTCCTGCTATCCTAGTTATCAGTAATATTTGAAATATTAAAGGTCGAACAAAATACATATTATATATAGACTAATATTTAAAATTTCGATATTTTTATTAAATATATACCGCACTGGTTCCTCTAAAGAGAGACGATTTAAAATTTACAAACTTTCAGTAGAGGCAAAAAACTGTTTTTTTTTTAAATATTTACAATAAAAGTTGAAAACAATTATGGCATTGTAAAGAAATTCGAGTAAGAGGTATACAAAGGTAGTTTTTTTTGTAATTTTTTCAGGGATTATCGAAAAATAACAAGTATTTTGAGTTGTCTTCTTTATGTAAAATTTGTTAATTTATATAGTGGTGTCATTTCAACTAAAAAGAGACAACACAAAATATAACTTCATCAAAGTAAACCGTTGTAATATAAACACTAGCACTGATGTGAATACAGCTTACATTTGTGGACAACTCAAAATATTTCTCTTAAGTTGACTCTGGAGAAGCTACTTTTATATCAAGGACATCAATTTCTTGCAAAAATATCGAAACATTTTGAGTTGACTCTGTTTAGAGCAGCCAGTGCGATATATAAAAATAATATTATCCACATTATTTTGTTCTTAGATTATCAAAATTTACAAAAATACGCACAGATTAAAAGAATGCGTCAGTTTTACGCATGATAATATTTAACGTATGTGATGATACGAATATCTTTCTAGGGTTAAAAACACAACAACTGAAACATTTGTGATGGTCAACTTATGATTTTAAATGCAATTATATCGATAATATTATTCTTATCCGTGGAATGATGCTTAACTGTAGTGAACTATTTCAGTAAATACATGTAATCATCAAGGTCATGTTTTTTATCAAAGGCCCTCATATGCTAGAAATCAGTGTTAAACGTTCAACTATATTTAAAAACAAGTAATACCCTTTACACACTTGCATACATTTCGGAGGAACGCATGAAAAATTTGAATCATGCATTCACACTTGAAATATCTTACATCTACTATCAATAAAAAAAAATGTCACCATGGAAAAAAAAACTTTTTTTTAAATACTTTTTTTTCACATAAGTGCAAAAATTTTTAAAGAAAACACCAAAATGTATTAGAAATTCATATTGTTTAATAATATAAAAAAAAAAAAAAAATTAACAAAAAAAGACTTGCAAGAAAGGAAAAACTTGACATATGACAACGCTGCTCTTATAAGAAATGTGATGTTATTAGTGATGCCACAATTATAATAGAATTTATCGACATATGTAGAATGGAATACACTGAGAAAGGAACATCTCGTAAAGATATTATTTTGAAGATTTATGTATTTATTATTGGAAAATTTTAATATCTTCGCAAATTGATGGTAGGTGTTAGATGTTGACAAGTCTTTAAAGGCTATACCCAGTAAAAAAAATTTGGGTTTTTAAAGCACTTACGAGATAAAGCGCATAATCGAGTGTGAATATAATATGACAATCTAAAATCTAAACCTTACGACAAAAGTTAAAGGTAGAACGTTCCTCTCTTTAGCTTATCCTTCACTTTTAGATTAAAGGGAACTTGTGATAATTAAAAACTCATTATCTGTTCGATAACTTCCTACATTTAGCTATCATTAAGTCGTGAAAACGGGCCTAAGAGTGCTTTGTTTGCATGTTAAAAGTAGCGCTTTTTGTCAGCAGAAAATAGTCCTCCAAACCGGGAACACCCCTTACAAAAATCAGGCACTCCATCAGCAGGTTTGAAGCAATTTGTGGTATGAATTCATACATAAAACCTGCTCCATTTGGAGCACATTTTTTACTCGGTAAGAGCTATTTCGAAACATTTACAATGGTGCCATAAGAATAAATTTGTTTTAAGCCATGGCCACTTTTCATTTCTGCCCATATTATTACGGATGTTGTATTTGGATAACTCCAAAATGCATGTACCTAATTTGGAAACTTTGGCTCTTGCCGTTCTATTTATGTACATGAATCTATTATGTCTTTGTACGTGAGGTGCCACGTCCACTTCTCCAATTCCACCTGAATTTTTACACTGACAACCCAGCTTTGTGTACAAACTTTGAACATTTTTTCTCTTAACGTTCAATATACAATCTATTTTTGGCAAGGTGCACTTCTCCAATTCAACCCACTATTTGTCAGAAATTGTGTATATTGGTAACCAAATGCAAAATTTTAAAACTTTGGCTCTTGAGGTTTTCCTAATATTCAGAAAAAAGCAACAACAACAGTAAGGTACTCATGGGTGAAATAAGAGGCTGTCGTTGTTTTTTGATCATATGTGACATAAATAAATACCAAACGTATCCTTATCAATTTAGTTCCTCATATGTACTCAGAGTATATACACTTTATATGGTCTGTTTCAAATCAATAAATTTGTGATAAGGAATTATAAGACCATTGAGACAGTATAAACCTACTTATCCACAAACCAGCGACCATATCATCAAGCCACGGGCTTAGCTACTCTACTTACATATTTATGTGCAACTTCCAGTGTCTACTTACACTCCACTCTTCATCATCTAACACCTTAATATCCCTAACCTCTAAATCAATACTGGATCGCCTAGAACAATAAAGTTTCCAACATTAACTACAAGTGCCGTACATTTCCCATACTTTTCTTTTAAATATTCAAATTAAAATTTTGGTTTAACATAAAAATAAATATTTATGAATATTGTAGAAGGGAAAAAATGTGCAAAAAAAGAAAAAGGAATCTAACAGAATAAAACTTGTATTGCATGATTAAATATAGAGAAGAAAAGAAGAAACCCAACTAAATGTTAAAAACAATTTATTTTCAAGCAATTGAGTCAATATAAAAATTCAAAAAAAGCTTTAAAATATAAATAATTTCTTTGGAATATGCATTAATAAAAAGTCTATTTGCTTGCAGCTAGTCTGAGTAAAGCTGGTGGTCCACACCACGGATCAAAGCGATTGATGTTGTCTATGCATTTTATATGTTTGTTAGTTCAAGTTAAAAGCAACGAGTTTTAAGCGCTTAATTTTTTGTTTGTTGTAACATACAATTACACTGCTTCTACTTTTTTTTACAGATGCATAAAACGGAACAATGCATGAATGCAGCTTAAATATTATATATATTACACATGTACATTTTTGGGCGAATAAACAAAACTCTAAACAGAAAATATTCATTCAGCAGCTATGCCAAATTAGTTAGTGATTCTATGTCGAAATGTTGGTGGAAATAAATGCCTTTAATTATTGGTCCTAGCTAGACCATGATTGCCCATGGGTCCCAAATAGGGTACACTAGCAAAAATTGTATTTATATACTGTGGTGTACGGTATCACATGGTCGGGCTTGACCGACTATACTTTTTTTAATTGTTTTTAAATATAATATGCATTATATTGTCGTCTTATATTTATTATTCACATAATTTATATTTTATATAATATTTAATAAAGCTGCTGATAAAAAAAAAAAAATTAATTTTTTCAATTAAATAAATTTCTAAAAAGTTTCCACCCCAAAGGGTGAGGCTGAATCCGCGAATTATAACTTTTTATTGGATCAGGGTTGCATTTTATTTCATGTGTGAACGTTTATACTTTGTGCGATTGTGTGAATACCAACTGTCATGTTAAATTAGATTTTTTGACAGTCGCAACAAAACTCATTAGATTTATATCTCACAAAGTATTATGGAATACGTAAGACGTAAAAATACGTGAGATAGTGAAAACTAGCCAGTTAGTCTTTACTTTCTGTTCTGTTACGAATCAGCAGATTCGTTAACTACGGGACTTTTTAAAAGTTTCAATCTGTCAAATCAAACACTTCCGAACATGTTGACTGCCGATGTTCTTTGTTGTGTACAACATTTCGTTTTTTGCTTGAGTGCAATCATGACGATGGTAGTAAACACTACATAGCTAATAAGAATTTTTGTGTAATTTTTTATTTTTTATTACAAGTTTAACTATCCCTGATGATGATATTCAAGGAATATCGAAATATTGGAGTTATTTAAATTAATGAAATAAAAAACATTTATTAAAAAACCTATGACCTCGAGCTTGAGTATTTATTTCTTTTGAGATTCAATTGTAAAAATATATAATGAATATTTTTTTTTCAATAAATGATTTTTTTAATTAAAAAATATTCAAAAAACTTTGCCGTTTCAAACAATGTGTTAATTGATTTTGACAATTTCCAACAACAATTTCACAAGTTTAAATTATTTTATTTTAAACAAAATAATAATTTGTTGTTATTTGATTATTATTTTAATTCAAAATTTATTTCAAAACCACTTAAATGTTAATTAAATCAAAATTATATTTTTAGTTTTCGTTCAACAAAAAAAATAATTGATTCAATTATAACATAAATTAAGTTTTAATACATTTTAAATAATTTTTTAAATTGATAAAAAACTACTAAAGGCCAGTTTACACGGTAATACAATGTGTTACGACATTGCAAAAAATTATGTAGAATGAGAAAAATCCTATCATGTAAAAGCAAAATGTATTGAGTAAGAGAGAATACGAATACAAAATTTGACAAGCGGTCGGTAAATGCTTTTTTTCTAAACCATTTTAGAAATTTATGTATTCTCATCACACCAGAGGTGTATTTTAACGGAGTATATTGAAGGTGGTAACATTTATATACAATTACAAAAACAACTAAAATCAACTCAGGAAATGTTCATGTTGTTTTTGTAAAAATTTAAAACTGCAACCATCTGTTTTTTTGTTATTATTTTTGATTTTACTTATACCATCCTTGTAAACATGAATTATACTTACAAAAGATTTTTATTTTTTTTTCTTTTAAACACGGAGAGAATTTCATAATATTTTGATTCTACAAAGTCGTTATACATTGTATTACCGTGTAAACTGGCCTTAATAATTTTTTCTGTGAGTAAAGGCAACAGTTTATTTTTGTCCAATGACAAAAGAAGATGTCGAAGTTACAGCATAATCTTATGACTTTTACTATTTTGCTATTGTGTCAAATTGGTTGTATTTGCTATATTTTTATAAATGCGACATTCATAAAATTAAAGCAAATACAACTGAAATGACACAATACGATACTTTTTGAATTACCTACGCAGAAAAGTTGTCTCTTATCACTAAATTTATACCAAATTCTTAAGAATCAAGCAAATATTTGTTGATTTTGCAACTTTTACCAAAATGATTATATAGATTACTAAAAATGGTAAATATTTAATATTGTAAATAACTTTTTTTTTCAATAAATGATATTTTTAATTTTAATAAAAAAAATTTAAAAAACAACAATAAATTATTTTAATTAAAAATTTATTTCAAAAGAATTTCAAATGTTAATACAATCAAAATTATATTTTTAATTTTCTTTCGACAAAAACAAAAATTGATTCAATTATCACATTAATTAAATTTAAATATTTTTTAAACAATTTTTTAATTGATAAAAAACTGCTGATAACATTTTCTTTGTGAATATTTATAAAATTTTATTTAAAATGCGATTTCCATGCTTTTATCTGATATTATGTTCAAATAATAATTTTACTAAAAAATCCATTTAATAAGATTTTGTTTAATACTCTTGCAAAATAAACTCAAATAGTCTATCAAATTTAAAGCAATAAAATTCGATAAACTTAATACATACTACGTAGTTTTTTTTTAGGTTAACTAACAGTCTCTTTAATAATGTTCAGTAAGTAAAATAAATGTGTTCAATAAATAAAAAAATTACACTCGTACGAGTACATTTTTATTTTAGTGTTTTTATTGTAATAAAACTATTGTTGCAAATACAAGAAGATACAAAAATACTTCTATCGATTGAATGTAGCCATTGAAAATATTTTTCCAGCAGGAGTCTACTCTACTATCAAACGTTTCTATATTAATGCAATATACAATATACACTATAAACTACCATAAATCTTCGTTAAATGGTGAAAATAAAGCCCATCAGTATTACTTTTACAATATATATTACATTTTTTTTCCCATTTTAAAGAGATATAGGAGTAAAGCAACATAAAGTTGTATAAAAACTAATACTTACACTCATTCCTCTTAATGTTTCAGTAGAAGAATAATTGTATTCAAATATTGCAGGAAAACCCATTTGGAATGATTTGATTCTAATAAACCAAGAAGACTTAAGTTTAGAACGTGTGCAAATAAATCTTGATTAATTTTTGGTCTGCAATAATTATCAACTTTATTCAAAATAATATGATGCTGCAACATTTAAATTTTTTAATATTGATTATACTCTAAAAGGGAAGAATGAATTATCCTAATAGACTTTGTTTTGTAAGAACATAATTGAAGTACAATTAAAATTTGCATAAATGGTTTAGTTGTAAATAATTTTCTTTCAAGATTTTTATTTCTTAGCTTCCTGGTCTGTCAAAAGGAAAAACTACTAAATTGTAAACTCAAAACTGTAATTTGTTTTCATTCTTTAACAACAATGTAAATTGTGGAAATTTAATTTTAAGCTGAATACTCTGTTCGACAATGCACTTCGAACATTTTCAATTGAACGTTAGAGTCCTTCTTAAAGGGCAACATTTATTAACTATATGACTTATAACATTTAAAGAACTGTTTACGATTTTTATATGGTTACCACCAGACATTTTGGTGAAAAAATTGGCTGAAAACGCAGCGGTAAGGCTAAGGAGGCCACTAGAGCATTAAGGGAATACAACATCGGACATGCAAGAATCCTGTAGGAAATAAATTGGCAAACAGACTCTGATTATGTCTCACCAAAGCCAATTTGTGATCATGGCTTCACCGTAAGCATTTTGGATAGCATGGCTCGCTAAGCTGACCTACAAATTCCAGCGGTAGATACGGATATTCACTGACAGGTTTAAAACACAGTATGGTGTCGGTTTTGGCATTTAATCCTAGCAGTTCAACTGGAGCATTCCTTTCAGTATGCCGGATAATTGCAGTGTCATTTAGACCGAGATAATGGCCATCTACACAGCCGCAAGGCACATTTGGTAAAGTGAGATATCTGGCAGGGATATTCAAATTATTACCGATAGTAAAGCGGCCATAAGATTCCTGGAGAATGTGTTATCGCATCGAAAATTATTTGAGAACGCCGGACGTCTTTGGAGTAAAAAGTGAGACATTCAGTGGTTACTCTTAATTGATCCCCTGGACACTGGGGAATACATGAAAACTGTATGGCTGACTTATTGGCGGATGCAGCAACCACCTTGAATCACAGCGGTTCGACATATGAATAGGTGTTTTGCTCCCAAGGAGTTTGCAACTTGTTGCACACAAATTTCAACTCATTGCCAGTCAGACGTGTTTTTATCTGGCCCAATATATTTGAAAAAAGGAAACGGCAGGCATTAAAGCTGTCCAGACTTCACCTCAGAAATCTTATTGCACTTAAAACCGACCACTGGCCCATTATAAAACACGCTCAAAGACTAGGGCTCCCTTAGAATGACCTATGTTGGAGTTTCATTGAATGAACCGAATTGCTGGATGAGAATGTCAACAACTAGGTAACAGAGGACCCTTGAGAGGTGGTGAAACATGGTAATGGAGCGGAAACTTATTATTATATAATACCCACGTTAGCTGTGCTTGATTGCGATGGAACCAAAGCCAACCATTACCTACGTGACATTATAAAATCTAGAAGCAAAAAGATTAAAGCAAGTGTTGGCGGTAAAACTATTTTGTCAATTTTTGGTTTTAGTAGGGAATGGTAAATCGATTTTGATTTCAATCGAAAATGGATTAAACATTCGAACTATTGCAATCGAATTTACGTCTGCGATTTAATACTGAATATTTTTGCTTTTTAAAATTTTTGTCAATTTAAAATTGTAATCTTTTTAAAACAGATATTTGTTAAAAAAAAGAGGGTTTTAAGAGGCTATGCGTAGGGTGCCTCAAAATATGAAAAAACCCATCGATGTGGTTAGATATCTGCTTGTAAATTAAGTCTAAGTTGTGAATTTTAGCATATTTTAACGAAAACAATGCGGATCAAAACAGAAAATATCCAACCATACATGCTGTCTGATGAATCACTGGTAGATATAGCGTCTTTTGTATATTTGTATATCTGAATATCTGTCATTTCGAGGTCGGGAGGCTCCTTCTAAGGCATAAAGAACACACTTGGAAAGGCAAACTTAGCATGGTATGCAGCTCCTTCCAGGTCTCCACAGGCACTAAAATTAGATTCTTGAACAGAAATCTTAAGTCCATACTGCTATACGGCTGCAAATCATGGAACGCCGCACTAAAGGATGTTGATACCATTCAATCTCTTGTAAACCTCTGTCTACGCTGAATAATGCGAATATTTTGGCCTGCACGTATTAGTAACGAAGGGCTATTACGCACCAATCCCGATTAATGGCCAAAATCCGCACTCGTAAATGGTGCTGGATAGTAAATACCATTGGGAAGCTAACCGGAAATAAAACTAAAACTACCTAAGACTGGAAGCCCAAAGGCCAAATACGCGTTGGAGGACTTGCGCACACATGGAGGAGGCAGCTTGAGAAAAGAATCATGTCGACTGGACGCAGCTGGGCCGGGAAAAAACCAAAACAAGTGATAGGTTTGCTTGAAATAACTTTGTAATGTCCCTATGTTCCTTATAGAAATTTCGGGAATGAATATATATAGATATATATATATATATATATATATATATATATATATATATATATATACTACTTGGTATTAATAATGTAACACCAGACGGGCTTTAAAAGTGACATTACGAAAAAACATTTTAGAAAAATTTTTTTCTCTCGATATTAATTTATTATATTATATTATTATATATGTTAAATATCAACCAACAATGTGTTTAACCGGCTTTATTTTCATACTTTTTTAATATTGCATTTATCATGAATTTAATGTTATAACTTATTAAATATATTTAAAAAAAAATATATAAAATATTTTCAATAATAATTAAAACCTAACAAAATTCCTTAAAAGTTTTATATTTAATGAAATGAAAAATTATAAAACATATTTGCTATCTATTAAGTTTGTGTAACAATTTAAATTGTTGTTCTTGCTTTATTAAAAAAAACTATGCAGTTGGCTTTCACAACATTTCCCTTAACCCTCAGATTAAGTAATTGAAATTGAGTGAAATGAATTTATTCAACTAGAAAATATTCGTACTGAAATAAAAATATATTTCTATCAATTGAAATCTGATGAACAGTATATGCAAAAGTTTAAAGTAAATATGAAATGAAAAAGAGGTTTTCCATTTTCCATGAATAAAAGTAATAACAGTTTTTTTTAGCTTGATTAAAAAGAAGTAATAATAAAATAATATAAGAATATTGAAAAGAACTTAATTCAAAGAAGACAAATGTTTGCATTGCATAAATAAAACAATATTGTTTGTAGGAAATAATGAAAGTAAAATATGTATATGCAAAAGTATCTTTAAGACATGGACGACATTTTATATATTCATTTGGCACTTGATATTTTCTTTCAATTTTCAATACAATTAAAATACTAAAGAAAGGATTAGAAGAAGATAAAAGGTTTATTCCTTAAAACCAAACATGTCGTTACCTTAATATAAAAAGGCCCCAACTCATCAAAAACACTTTTTACAGGAGAAGGAAAAAACTTAATAAAAGCTGAAATAATACAGCTACACAAACATTGTCAAAAAACATCTTTATTAAAATTAAACGAGGAATTCAGATTGAAATACATATGTATATATTTGTAATTTTTATGGATTTTATATGAGTTAGGGCTTTTTGTATCCGTATTTTATGAAAGAAATAGTGAGATAGGGCTTTTTGAAAAGAATAATTTAACTCAAAATTGTATTTAAATTCATGGCTTTAAAACAAATTAAAAAAGGCAAAATACATACAATTGTAAAAATTAGATTTGATATGGTAAATTGTCATAAAAAAAATGACAGTCTTTGGGCAGAAACTGCTTAAGTGTAAGTGATCCCACTTCTTTTTCGATATTTCTATTCTTTTGGCGTAAAGTTGACCAGTTGTGATGGTTCTGCTAATGGACTTTTTCCTTTGCGGTAGAAGCTCATATTCAGCACTTATATCGGTTTTGTAATAAATATACCCCAAGTCATCGTATTTTAGGGCTCGGATCATGTTTACAGTAGGGACTCCATTGCTTCTTCCTGTAATGAATTTAAATATTAGCAACAATTCACCTTACCGAATTAACAAAGAATCATATTTACCTGGCCGAATGGACGGGTATCGTTTGGGAATACTTTCGAAGTCCAAGAAATGTTTCTGCAGAAATGTATGAGTCAGTGTTTTTTTCTTTCGAAAAATTGTGTGTATGAGTTAGGGCTTTTTTTCTTTAGAAAAATTGTGTGTATGAGTTAGGGCTTTTTGTGTTCTGCTTATAACTTCTTTATTTTTAATCTAATTTGCTTGAAATTTTAATAGAATGTGTATTAGCAACCATTATACAAGAATCAATAAAAAAACGGATTTCCAAAAATAATGAGTTGGGGCCTTTTTATATTAAGGTAACGATGTACACATTTGGTTATTTCTTGTATACAGTGTCAGGCAACAGTTAATGTGTAGATTTTAGTATTTTACATTTTACTAACAGGCTTCATGCATGGAATTTTTGTAGTGAACTTTTTACGTAGCAATCTGTTATGTAATGTAGACTATTTCTTGAAAAAATTTACACAAACAAAATTAATATCAATGCTTACTTTAAAATTTGCAATGCTTTTGACTTTTGATTTTATCCAATATATCCAATATATTGTGCCATCTACTAATATGATATACACACAGCCAATTCAATTGTACAGTATGCATTCTAATGGAATAATTATTGAATAATATTGCAAATGTATGGGTACCTTAAGCATTGCATACATACATCCTATTTTTTAAAAATATTTGGATTTGAAAATTTAAATCTTGAAACTTTTTTATTTATTTATTTATTTAAAATTTAGCATTTTCAACATTTTTTATTTTTCGAATTTATTCTATGAGCTAAATTTCAGTTATGTATTTTAAAAAGCATTTTGTAATAGTCCTATTTAGGGTATTCATTTAATCGGGCTTTTGCTTTAATCGGTTAATCGCTCGATAATTAACCGAGGTTTTGATTTAATCGGTTAATTTTGTTATTGATCGGTTAACCGATTAATAATGTTTTGTTATAAATTAAGTAATTTCAATTAAAAAAAATGCAAAAATTATTTATTATTGGAGTCTTTTAGTAAAAAAAACAATAACATAACATAACATAACATAACTGTGAGATTGTTTATAAATTTTTTCAATAGTTTAAGATCTTATGAAATCATCTTTTGAAAAAAATAATTTGGTTTAAATGTTTAGGACTTAAGCGATTCTTTTCTTTAGTTTTGATAAAACTTGACTTGGAAAAAATTCTTTCACTTATCGAAAATGTTGGAGAAATCGGAAGCAACCCATAATGAGATTCAATGATGATAAAAACAAGATTACGCATTGCACATGTTTACAAAATTCAAATGTTTAATATGACGTCACTTTAGCTAATTATACACATGTTTGTTGACTTGTATTTCTATATTTTAGTTGTAAATACTTATACGCTGATGTGACGTAGATGCGCAGAAATATTTCATTTTTAAAAGCTGAATGCGTTTTCTTGGTTATCATGATACAGATTATCTAATTTCTCAGTCCTTTTACAATTTGTAAATTTTGTAAATGATTGTTCGTGTTACAATCATGAGTTTCTTCTATTGTCAGGTCATTATCTACACATCCTGGCAAAGCTCACCGAACATTCTGCAAAAAATATATTTCCGAATCCCTTGTTTCTGCTTTTGTACTGTATTTTCAGAATGTATTGCTCGAAGGAAATATATTGTAGGAAAAAATATTGTCCAAGCAAATAACTTTTTTATATGAGACCAAACAAATAATTAAAAACACAAAAAAATATATTATAATACTACGAAAAACTAAAAAAAATTTTTTAAATCGGTTAATCAACTGAAATTAAGCGGTTAAATCGTTAATCGAACATTGAAAATTTTAAATAAACCGATCAGTTGATCGGGTAGTAATTGATCGGTTAACCGATTAATCAGTAAAATCAATATACGTACAAAAATTGTTAAATTCGGAGCTCATTTTGCGAATAGGATCAAAATTTGCCGAATTTGACCGAAAGTATTGAAGTCTAAGTGAAATAAAATGTATGGAAGGACGAATTGGAATTGAAAACTCAACCTTACGAAGTTGGAATTTTGAGACAAATTCATCGTTTAACAAATTCAGCATGAAGAAGAAGATATATCATCCGATTTTTTAAGATTGGCAGATTAATTAGTTTTAAACGGTTTTCATACGGAGGTAAATCGATTTTTTTAATAAAAAGAATTAAGAAAGTTGAGTATATTGTCACCTTAAATGCAAAAGGGCGTAGCAACACTTTTTAATATTTTTTTTTTTTTTGCATTATTATCAATCAAAAGCTCTATTTTGAGTTTTTTATTGTAACGCCATTTTGCAATTTAGGTGACGATATCCTGTTGCAAAGTGCACCGGGTTAAACTGGTAAATATGAACGTTTTTATTTATATTCTGTTTTTATCGCATCATGGTGAAGGGTAGAAAAGTTTCAGCATAGCCGAATACAGCACTGTTAATTGTTTATGTTTATCTTAGTGTATGTAGATGGTTTAGTGGCTGTAAAAGTTCAAATACTCGTAGTACGAATGATGCCAAAATATGTTAAACTAAAATATATTTGGATTTATATTAAATTGAAGCATTTAAATTGCTTGTTTGAAAAGTATTAAAGAGCTTATTTTAAACAATTTTCAAAGTAAATTGTTTTTAAAACAGAATTATATTTTTAATTTTAAAATACATATCAAATTCAATTAAGTATTTGAATTTTTCATATTCAAATCTATTATAAATTGTTCCTCATTTATAATAAAAAAAAACAAATCGAAAGAACAAATATTTAAAATCAATTTGTATTAGATTTGAATAAATAAGACCTTGAATATATTTTATTATGAATTAATTATAAATTTCCCTAATCAATTCATAAACGAGTAGTCATGTTACAGATTAAATTTCAACCATTACTAAACTACTTCTATGTAATGTTGTTCATTAATTCCAAGTCATTACCAAGATTCCGCTGGGCATATAATTGAAAAAGTAGTAATTAAATTTATTTGGTATAAATACATTTAAAATAAAAACAGTTAAAAAAATAAAATAAAAAGCGGTCACCCTGTCCCAACTTGTTCGTCGTTTGGCTGCATAAGAAATAGAAATAAACCTATCGCAGAGCTCGTAACACACAACGAACTTCTTTCTATGCAATGATTGTTTGTATTTTCATAAATATCAATGAGTTCTATATCTGACGACGAATATTTGTTATAAATAACTCGTCGTTCATCCCAGTTGTATTTATAGCATAAAAGCCATATTACCAGGTATGTGATGAAAATCTATCGATTTCAAAACGGAACGTTTATCAAAGTTGTGATAAATTTTGAGGGATTTTAAAATCTATTTCTGAATTATAGTCTTAAATTTTCGTTTAGAATACACAATAAAATTTAAAAGAATAAAGACTGAAAATTAAATGAATATGTATTTAAAATCCATTTTAAAATATACTGAAAACGTTATTTTCGGTTTCAAATTGTTTCGTTTTTAAAATCGATTTCCATCACATACCTGTAAAGCGCCCTGATGACTATCAAATAAACACATCAATCACATAGTTGTGTGCGTGAAGTCGCTCTTTTTCAGCTAAACATAGACGGAGGGTTGTTAGGCTTTTTTCTTAAAAAATCGTCAAACGTTTTAACAAAATTCGTCAAAAACGTCACAAACATTTAACAAAATCGTCAGGTATTTAAGTTTTACAAATCAGAGGCATTTTATTGAAGTGATTTTTTATTGATTGGTTCAAAAATATTATAAATTTAAGGCAAGAAATTCTATTTATGATAAAAAAAAGTGATGTGGTTACGTTTTATTCTATTTATTTCAGCAAGTCTGCTTAGATATTATAAAAAATAAGTAAAAATATATTTATCATATGAAAACAAATACACAAGAAAAAAATATTTTCATAGAAACATAACAAAAATTTATTCATTTCATTTATCCATATTCACAAAAATATTAAATAAAAAAAAAAACCTCATTTGCTATTAACTCGAACTATCTTTAAATGATTCATTTTTAGAGCTAACTCTGTTGCAAATTGTTTTTACTGCTGAAGGTGCTTAACCAAGGGTTCTGGGTATATCAACAGCCTTTTCACCCGATTTTTTCAGTTCCAAACTAATGCATTTTATTTTCTTTCCACTCATTTTTCTACACAACTTCTTACTTTCTAACACGCATCTATGCTTAGAAAAGCTTACCTAACAGAATTAAATGGGAATTCGTCTTTTTACACGCAAATAGAAAAATTCTTCACATATGATTATGACTTGAGAGAAAAAATCCAATCGTATGTAGCGACGCAAATCGGAATCATAAAAACGTAAAGCTGATTTAATCAGTTTTTAAAAAGTGACGCAAATCGGGGCACTAGTGTATATTTCTTGCAGTTTCGATGCCATTCATATAATTGTAGAATTCGAGTACCTAAGGCTTCTAATGAAAGCCACCTGGTTTGTGATGGGGGAAGAATTTTTTTTCTTTTTTTTGTTTAAATTCCAATAGTTTTTGTATTTCGAAAATTGATGGTTACGTTTTGGACTGTTGACAATATAATTATAAATATTTCTGTTTAGTGTTTATTGATGCCAGAAAAACGTCATAACACTATGACTTTTAGTAAAAAAATCGTCAATCGTCTTTTTACTGTATTTTCTCAAAAAAATCGTCACATCTAACAACCCTGCATAGACGTTGTCGGCAATGCTTTTGATTTTTTTTATTTGATGGCTGATTGTATGATCGTCTCCTGTTGTGATTGACAAATTATTTTTATTTGCCTTGTGTTTTTTTTTTTTTTTTGTCATGGACGGATGACAAACAAATTTATATTTAATTTTATAAATTAAACAAAATATGAGTTTCGTTTTTTTAAGTTTTTGATTTACATAAAAAACACAAATGTTGATCGACATATTTTTTGTACGTCTCCGAAAAATCCTGAAATAAACGACACTAACACATATGCACTGATTGATGGGTTTGTTTGATAGTCTCCAGGGCCCTTAAGAGAATAATATTTGTTTTCTTAGCATACTAAATGTAATGAAAATTTATAAAGGCCTTAGTGAAATAACAAGCAGATTAAATACGTTTTCAATAACTAGTATAAAAAAACCGCAAGCAAATACCCACTATCTGAAAAATTTGTTAAAAAAAAAATGCTTAATCCTAGAAAAATGCACACTAAAGAACTTAGTCAACAATTTTGCGATTACGTATTACAAATTTAAACACGCATAAATGCACATGCATATGTTTTTATTTTTCAAATTTTCATTTTATTGCAAATCGCTTATGTTCTCACTAAACTAAACTTAGTCTTAATGCACGTACTTTCGCTTTTTATTTGTTGTTCTTTATGTGCATAAATATTAGAGTTTTCCACGCGAATTCTCGGGAAATTTAATTGTTCTTAATTCGAGCTTTCCTGGGAAGTAAGGAAAACTTCTGTGCCTCACTTATCTATATGTATAAAAGACATTTATAAGCATTTCAAATTAATAAATAGTAATAAAAAATAGGTTAATCAGACAAAATACATTTTTGTTTTTTTTTTCTCAGCTGTTGAAATCATTGGGTAGACTTTTTCCAAATTTAAGTCTACTATCAGATATCTTAAATGTGAATTGAAATCCGGAACTTTCGAAAACAAAATTATAAACTTTATTACCCACCCAGTAAAAACTTCGCCTACAAAATAATGTGTTAAGTTATCAGGAAAAAGTAAAAATACTACTTCCAATTCTACTGAAAGAACCAATTAATTTTACAAAGGATGTCCCAAAGTGAACGCATTCAAAAGTAAGATATTATTTTTTTATTTAAATACATCCAGAAAAAAGTAGTTACAGAAGTTGTTATAGAAGTAGTTATAGAAGAAAACTTCTATATAATGAGTGAAAGAAGCTATTCATTTTGAAAAGGTAGGCGAACTTTTTACTGGGTTATTTAAGTCTATGGATTTAAATCCTTACATACTTTAATTAAATTACAAACAATATTATTAGGTTATGTATTTAAAAACAAAATAATACTACGTTAAGTGATATTCACATTCAAAGAAAAGTCACTAAAATTACACTCAAAAGAAAAATCAATCCATCCGTACTCAAATCAATCCGAAGCGGTATTCAAGTACAGAAAGATTGATGCAAGTACGGATTTTCAATCGCAAAATACTTAAATTATCCAAACCCCATTTCCGTACTTGAAATAATCCGTAGATGAGATTGATTTAGGTAAAACTAAGAAGTAAGCCATCTCAAAATGCGCTTGATTCAAGTATTACAAAGTTGTTTTATCATGAATTCGTGCTTGAAAAAAAAACAAAAAAAGTTATTATAATTGATTTACTTACCCGTTTAACACCTTTCAGAATGATAAAACACCAACATCATGCCCGGATACGGTTTTTAATTTAAAAATCTTATGTACATATATAACAAAAAATATATACCAAATGAGAAGCAAGAGCTTAAATTTATTTTTAACCCTACGTGGTACACATGAGTCTGGCCAAAATCAAAACATGGGTTAAACACGACGAAAAGTTTAATCTTTTTTACTTGATTTAAGAATTTTTTACTTATTTCAAGAAATTCCGGGATTGATTTTCGAAAGTAATTCCATTAAGGATTGTTTTGAGTACGTTTTATTCGAACTTGAAATTTTGAGTACGACTCGTACTTAAAGTGATCATAAAAAACTTGATGTATTCCGAATGTTTTTCTTTCTGTGTAAACATTACATTAAAGTCTCTGGATATTCTCCGAAAAGGATCGGAATTTTCAAAGTTTGTGTGAAAAACCTGAAGATACAATGGTGTTAAATGGCGAGTTGATCTTTGAGAAACGTTAACATTAACACGACTAAGCAGGAATTCAGAACAAACATTACCATTAAGCAAATTAACTAAGAACGCAATGTTAAGCATTTTTATTCGGCTTTCCAGTGAAGGCAATTTTCTTAGTTCGAGTCTAAAAGATTAGGATGAAAAAGCTTCAGAAGGGCTTCAGATAACAGAACCATAATCGATAAGTAAAGTCCTTAGCTCAACGCTTTATAAAAGCAATTACTCCACGAGCTTTGTTAATCATTGTCGTAAAGTGTTGTATAAAATTTTATTTTGAATCTAGTAAACTACTAAGATCCAAAATCTGTTTAACCAATTGAAGTTGGCTATCACCCAAAGTATAGTTGCCCATTAAAATCCCATTTCTACAAAAACGCATATGCTTGCATTTTGATAAGTTAAGAGTCATGAGGTTGATATTACACCAGTTATAAACATTATCCAAATCATGTTGAAGCGATCAGCTGTTGAAGAATTCAGTTGTAATTTATGCCCTATTTTCAAGTAAAATTCCAGTTCATATTAAATTGATTGAAACTATTTTTTTTACTTACATATCGCACTGCTTCCTCTAAAGGGGTTTAACTCAAAATTTATATATTTTCAGTAGAGACAAAAAACTGTTTTCTTTTTCTACAATCGCATTTTTTTTTTTTGACAAAATATTAAAGAAACTGATTTAAGATTTTTACAGTGCGTAGATATGACCACTGTACATCGATTTCTTGCAAAAAGTGAAAATTGAAAAATTTTGAGTTGACTCTCTTTAAAGGAAGCCGTGCGATATGTATTTTAAGAAATAAAAAAAAAAATCGACATTAATGGAAAAATATTTTTTAATATTTCTGTGTACTGAAAGGGAGGACAAGGAATTTAAAATAATAGATAAAATTTAATCGTTTACTTCCATAGACTAAAATCAAATGGTCTCAATAAAACTTATATGTGGTATTAGGAATCAAATTTAAAGGTAAATGTAACGGTACCATTTGCGTTATTGTCTTTGATGCCGTTTTATATTACTCTCGCACCAAAGAATTGTATCATCGTAAAGTCCTTTTAACTCTTGTTAAATGATATCACATTTTTATATAGATGCTATAGGAAAATGTGAATAAACCACCAAACTCTAAGATCATCAATAATTTTATACGCCATTTTTTCTATACATGTACAATATTTTATTTAATTGATTTTCATTGGAATTGTAGACTTGATTTATTTTGGTTTTATAGGTTTGATTTATTCTGCCTTCAATACTTGTATTCAAGTTTAATGTTTGAGACTGGAATTTCACTGTAATTCAACGCTTGAATTACTCTGTATTTACATGTTGTTATGTTCGACTGGATTTCCAGTATCGATTTTGCTAATTCAGGTATAATTCAAGACATGAAATTGGAAAACTGGACTGGAATTACACTTGATTTATACTTTAATTCCAGGAAAATTGCTTATTTGATATTTATTTTTTAAATCTTAATACCGTACATTTTCTCATGGTCGGACACTAAGGGGACCCATCCAAATATGTCCGAATAAAGCGGATTTCCTTTAAAAAGAACACAATGCTCTGCCTTTAAAACGCTGCCGAAACCAGACTATGGTGTTCATCGAAAAGAGGTTTCCCGTTAAAGAAGGTATCCGCTAAGCGAGATTACACTGTATATTGAAAAAAGTGATGCCAATAGTAGGGAAGTTTCCTTTTTCAATATATTTTGTAAAACTACGTAAAGATTCGCATTATTATTATTTCTAATTTTCCAAGCAAGGTTTTAGAGGATTTTGGTAGCGATGTTAAGCCCATTGACCTTTTTAGTATACACTACATATCGATGCTTTATTGAAATTAACTGCCTGTTCCACGATTTCGAACTAAAATTACAATCTCTCAACTTGGATTTAAAAATTTGTTTTTGTTTTTAACGTAAGTAAGGCGAAGGAAATTTTCATTTAAAATCGTGGGACTGTCAGTAAGTCTTAAAACTAATTTAAATCTTAAAACTAAAAGGTTTAAAGAAAAAACCAAATAAGTACTTTTAATTCTTTAGCCGTTTTAAAAAAATTACAAAATTATTTTGAATTCTCTACTTCCCGAGAAATTTAGATTTTTTGCTGCTTACCCGAAACAGGAAAACCCTCAAAAAATGCACTTTCTGTTGTTGTTGTTGTTGTTTATCGGAAAACAAAAACATCTACTATTCTTTCATTGTTGCCGTTTTTTGTATTGGTTGGATGGTTTGTTGGTGTGTTTTGCAAAACTTAATGCAAATATGATTATGACACTATCATAGATTGTTTTTCGCATAAATATTACGACACAGTACCGCATAAAGCTCTAATACGTTGTTTAAGGATTTGATGAATGGATTTATAGATATATTTAGTTTTTATTTATGTGGGTATGTGTTGTGTTACGAATGTGTATGGAATCCAGCTTAAATTTTTACACACGCATGCAATTGTGTACATGAAATACATTTTTAATACTTTGCACTGCGAGTTACAATATTTCTTTCATTTTAACTTTGTTTTGAATATTGTTTGCACGTTTATAAGAAGATTTTAAAATTACGAGAAAATGTTTACAATGTTTTATTTTTATTGTATCAGTATAATGTTTATTCATTGTTAGTCTGAGCGTATGAGTAATATGTATAAGTTAGAAAATATTACGTACTATAAAGGCAAAGTAACAATACTACAGAAACTAAATATTAAACAAAAATTTAATTTTTTTTCTGCCTCATTCTTATAATAATCTCGTCACAAAAATTTATTTATTATATTGTGGTATTTAAGCAAGACTATAGCTATATCCGTCTGCCTGTCAGCTATTAACGTTATTGGGCTCGCGAATGATTACCTAAAGAGGCGAATTTAAAATCGTTGAAATTAAAGGACTATTTAACAATAAAGTTGTAATAGGATATCATTTGATCAGGTCGGCCCAATTATATGTTTTACCTTACTTTTTTTTATTGGTAATAAAATTGATATGAAGTCTTCCGTGATTTCACCCAGTTTTTGGATTCTGTTCTGTTAAAATAAGGACACCAGCACATAATGTACTTGGTATTGGCTAAACAAACAAAAAGCCTATAATAAGTAAAACCCAGTGTTCACAACTTAGCGATAGCTAAAGTTAGGATATTATCGGCCATATTTATCAGTAAGTTGTAAAAAGGGCCTAAGACTATAAAGCCCTATTACCAGGGTTGCTAGATAAATTTGATAATAAATTGCATAACTTATTTTATTAACTGCCTTTTTAACAATTTCGAATGTTTATGTATAGAATTTTATATGCAAAATGTTTTTAAAGTTGAGTGTTTATCATAAAGATTTTCTCTGCGCACGTTAACGTTCTACATTTTTGAACAGAAAGTAAAACAGTTACAGTGCTATATTCGGCTGTGTCGAATCTTTGAAACCCTCCACCGACAGTTAGAATGTTTTAGGAGTGATATCTATATGATGTCTATTTATTATTAAATTATTTCATATTATATCACGATTCGTAACAGTTTAAAAAGAACTTAAATGATTTTCAGGAGGGGGATGAACTAATCATCGCAATTTTCCGCAGAGTGATTTCTGGTATTAAATTGCAATACAGTGGTGAAATAAGTTTTAGCGTTTACAGTGAATTTCAGAAGGCTGCTAAATAATATGAGATCTAAGGTAAATAATGGACCATATATCACAAAATTGCATGACATTGTAGACAGAACTTTACGAAATTTTACAGCGTAATTTCCAGTCGAATAAGACGAATGTTTGCAAAATCTTATATCATTTATGTTTTATATTATATCATTACTAAACCTATTTTGCTAGATTTCCATCCCAAACTGCTTAGGATAACAACAAGCAATTTGACACCAAGTTTGTTCATTTCTTTTGAATTTTTCGAAACTGAGCGTGTGGACAGAGGGACAGACAGACGAACATGGCTAAATCGACTAAGAATTACTCAAGGAGCCAGAATATATATACTTTATGGGGTCTGCGATGAATAATAAAAAAGTTTCACACGGAATGACACTCTTAGTACCTCTTCACAACTACCCAGGAAAAACTTTTTGATTTTTAGTAATAGGTGGTAGTTATTTCGTACGTTACCTGGTAAGTAGTTGTCATTACAATTGTCATTATTTTGAAAACTTTAATAAGTACTTACTAGTAATGACCACAACAACTACTTATTACTTCTATTATTTTCACTAGTGAATATTTGCTTTCTAATAATCAGCTCAATAACTACTTATTACTTGTGTTGTTTTCAGTATTGTGGTGCAGGGTATAAAAACAATCTAAATAGTTCATGTACACTGAGATCAAACTACAAAATTTCCTATAAAAAAATTATAATATGCTTCGGGAAGTCCAGGAAATTTTGTATATCACCCAACCTTGCGTTGAAAAATTTTTCGTATAAAATATTTAAAATTAAAAACAATTGTGATTTAGTTGAACTGTTAATTTTTAATTTCAATATTTTTCGTTAGGCTTGAGTTCATCAAATTTAATTTTCATTAAATTATTTTATACAGAAGGAATTTTACAACATGAAGTTTTTATTAAAATTTATTGATAATTTTCTTGGCTGAGATGGGGCTCGAACCTGGGTTGAATTTACATGCTTCAAGAATCACCACATTCTTTGAGTTCTAACCTCTGAATTACTGAGCATACGAAAATAATAATTACAGAAAATTTCGAACCACCAGTACCACTGGTTAAAGTTTGATATTTAAAATTTTTAAAAACTTTTACGAATTTAGGTTTATCTAGAAATTACTTATTGTTTAAGTTATAAGTTATTTTGTAAATTATACTTTGTTATGAATAATTTTATATACAGAACTTTCTAGTAATGGAAAAATAATATTTGTACGCCTTAAGGTAGACTTTAGATTAAGAAGTGTAAAAGTTTCTTTGTAATAATTAGAACAGAAAGTTTTGGAAGCGACTATAAATGGTTGTGAGCTAAATAAATAAAAATAAAGGGTGATTCCTAAATATTAGTAAGTTTTATTTAAGCCATTAAACGGTTCAGTTCGTTACTAACAACAGTGGATACATTTTGTGAACATTATTATTAATTGCAATAAAGTTGAATGATTGAGTGTATTTTTTTTAATTCCCTATGCTATTCCCGCGAAGCTCTTCGCTTGTCTGCAGGAAAGAAACCAGATTCTCTGGTTTATTATAAAGGAAATAAGCCGCAACTCGTTTAAGGAAGTAAAAAAAATATTTAAAATTTTCATTTGTTATCGTTTCCTCTTCTACGCGGACATATTTATATGCCAAACATTATGTTTCTAAAGTTTTTGATAAATTATCAAAAAGTAATTTCAATTTTTGGGAATACAAAATTTAAATTTCAAAAGATATTGTTATTCGTGCTTAATTCCCAGTTTTTATTATTGATAAAAACACTTGAAATTTATTGTTGATTTCACTGGTTGCTTAGGCCAGATCATCAGGAAGCTTCATCCATAAAGATTTTAGAAAAACTAGTGTAGTGTAGTAGTGGGGAATGTAAGATGAGATAAACCCACTGTTTATTGTTGATGTGTTTTGTTTAAACTTTGATATTATTACAAGTAGAACTGTTGCTATAAGTCTTAAACGCTTAAGCCCTTATGACACTACATTTTTTATTCATTAATTGATATAGAATTGATAGAAAGAAACAGTAAATGTTAGAAAGAGCAAACTGGAGCAAACTATAAAAAATGTAAACAAAGTTTTGTAGTTTTTTTTTTCTCTTGTTATGGTTTTGTTTCAGGGATGGCGTTGAGAATTTTTAAAATTGTACCAACAACCTTTAAAAATTGTACTTTTTTACCCTAATTGTACTAAAAGATTTTTTTAGTTGAAATTAATTTTATTTATGTTCATAAAAAATACCACAAAAAGGTATTATACATCTTTATTTAAAAAGTATCAACAAAAAGGAACAATTGAAACAACTTAGCCATCCCTGTTTTGTTTATTTTATTAAATGTTGCCAACTTTTTGTTTATGAGAAACCTAAAAACAAAAAGCGGTAAATCGCTGAATTTGCCCATAAACCGCTGATTCAGCAACACTTTTAATATTTCAAGCTTGAAATGTCAATTTTAAGTTAAACAATTTTACATTTTTTTTGACATAACTTCATTTTTTATCGATAACTTTTTAAAAATTGTTGACAGTTTGCCATTTATCTTAATACAGCTGAACTCTTTGCACTTGGTAAATTTTTCTATTACATTATATTTGTACTGTTCACCAAAACTTGAACAATGCATTAAAAATGTAGTGTCATATGGGCTTTAACAGTTTTATTTGGTTTAATATCTTTAGTTTTTCTAAAATCTTTATGGATGAAGTTTCCTGATGATCTGGCCTAAGCAACCAGTGAAATGCGCATAGGAATAGCTCATCCCATCAACAATAAATTTCAAGTGTTTTTATCAATAATAAAAACTGGGAATTAAGCACGAATAACAAAGTTTTTGATAAATTTTTTAATTAAAACTAAAAATATTATTTATTAAAAAAAAATATTCACAATTTTAGATTTTTACCATTTTTAGTAATATATATAATATATATTTTTAGTAATCTATATAATCATAATGGTAATAAATGCAAAATCAACAAATTGTTTGCTTGATTGTATGTATTTGGTATGAATTTGGTGATTATAGACAATTTTCAATTTTTTCTGTACCTGAACCTATATTTATAAGATTAATATTATAGAATTCAAAAAGTACCACATTAAGAACGGAAAAGTAAAAGTAAGAAATTTAGTTTCTCGTATTTCCCGTTCTTGATACTTTTCTTCTCCCCATTGAAGTAGCAAAAATTTCAATATTATAGTAAGAGCTCATAATATAATACGTACCCAGTAAAAAATGTGCTCCAAAAGGAGCAGGTTTCATATATGAATTTAAACCTGAAATCGCTTCAAACCTGCTGATGCGATGCCTGATTTTTATATAGGGTGTTCCCGGTTTGGAGGACTATTTTTCGCTGACAATTAGCGCTTCTTTAAATATGCAAACAAAGCACTCCTAAAGTGCTTTTTTAAAAGCTAACTTAATTAACTATTCATTAATGTTTTGCTTCTACTTGTTTAAATGCCTTTTTTCAATCATTTTCGTAAACCATAATTTATTTTGTTAGCTTTTAAACCTTCTTAGTTGTCAGCACTAAAATAGCAGATTTTTGGTTCTTTATCATTAACTGTTGTATAAGAGCTCTCTTATTGAAGCGCTCGATTATGCGCTTTTTCTCTTAAGTGCTTCAAAAAACCCAAATTTTTTTTACTGGGTAAGGTATATGTCAAAGAATAGAGAAATATTTTTAGTAAATATGTAACAAAAAATAGGTAGGATTTTAACCCTTAAACGATCAAGTTCCGCAAAAGAACCAAATTTATATTTTTACTTTTAAGATAAGGGATGAATGTTATTTACAGCCAATCCCACGATGTCACACGTTAACTTTCGCATAGAAAATAATATTTAAAACAAAAACCAATTTTAGATATTGTTTTTGTTGTAAATGTAATTTCCTATGCGAACGATAACGTGTGACATCGTGGGATTTTGACTTAATGTTTATTTTTATGTTAAATTAATTGAAAAGACAAAAAATTTCCAAAATACTGGTTTTACCCGTGTACTCCCAAAAAGGGCCGAATTTCAAAAAAGTTCCAGGCACATACATGTCCGCTTATTTTTTTAATGAACATGTCCTAGTATAGGCTTTTTTTGCAAGAGTCCGAACCAATTTATTGCTTATAACTTGGTTAATAATAACCTCATCTGATCACTCGATTGCAGAAAATTATAAATCATTTTATAACTAACTAAATAATTGCCTAACTGAAGAAAAACTCTTAAGTTTTGATTCTGAAATCAACGTCTTATGAAAAAATACTCCGCAAAATTTTAAATAAGTTTTAAATTTACTAATGAATCTCTGTGCATAAATTGTTCGTCCTCAACACCTTTAGCAAACACACTTTTACATGATGAAATCTCGAAATATATCTGAATTTTATCCGTTTCTTTTTAAATTTGCAATCGTGTCTTTTTTTCAAAAAATTTAACTTAAAGTGCACCACGAGTACATAATCAGTGTTTTTAAAAGAATATAATAATTCCACATAAAGGAAATTGTTCCAAATGATCAGACATAAGACTATTTGTTACATTTTAAAACAAAACCACAACAACCCAAAACTTATAAAAAAAAACTTTGTAAAACAGAAATACGCACTTAAATCCAATCACACATTTCAACAGTCAAATTATTATTTTAACTAATATTTGACTTCCTACACGTTACAACTAGTTTTTTTAAAAAGTAGTTTGCTTTTGCAAAACGTTTGGCTTTTTCAAACATCATTTAAGAGTTACATTATACAATTATCTTCTTACAAATAAAATTTAATAAATCCAAAAAAATTTTAAAAATTAAGCTTAAGTTTGAACAATTTACTGGTCACACTTTTTTGGATTTCTTCGTCAAATATTTGCTAAGTCTGAATTTTCCTAAATACGTATGAGGATGACCCAAACACTCGACTCTTTTTAAATGTATATGTTTTACAACAGTGGTAAAAGTAAATGTGTGCTTGTGTGAGACAATATTAGTATATCCTTTCATCTACTTACACACATAAAGATGTGTATAAGCAAGTGTTTATGAGTTTGTTTTAACCAATAATCCGTAAACAGCATAAACGAATGCGGATTTGATTCTAGAGAGAAACATGCGGTTTTTGTTCAACACGACATGCGTCTATTGTTTTAAAATTTACTTATTCTCAATTCAAATAAAATTGTAAAAGTAGTTGCTGTCATTGTCGTTGTTCTCGTACTCGTGTACTCTTACAACATTGATAGAATGTTTATTTCTGGTTTAATTTGATTTTGTTGTTGGTGCTGTTGCTTTTGCACTTTGGGACACAACCATAGAACTGTGGTAAATAAAATGTTGTTGCTGATTGTGAAGTGATGCAGAGAATGTTACCAACAAACCAACCATGTCTGGACTCGATAAACTTTAAAATAGTTTTGTTGCTGCAACAAAAGGAAGGAGTTGTATAGAAAAATGGATTACAAATAAAAAAACATGATTTTTTCTAAATGTCTTTAATATTTAATAACATGTTGGTGCTAAAAGTTACAAATTCGTATTTGAGTTTTTGTGAAAATTGAACAAAAATCCTTATTTTTATTCAAATATCTATAAAATGTCATTAAAAATAATAAGAAGTTGTACCACATCATTTATCAGACCAACAGTTCTTTCCAAAAATTAAAAACCAATAAAAAATTATTGTATCCAAAATTGCCAGCTTTTGATAGCGATTTGGTCTAGGGTGTTCAGTCGATTAATTCTTGTTAGATTAATCGAAAAATTTTAGACGATTAATTTTTCGAATAAGTTAAAATTGCCAATGTCGATTATAGGATTAAACTAATAATTTCTACCGATTTATCGAATAATAATATATAGTATTTATGTATAATTTTTTTAAAGTCTTAAGTCGAATTAACAAACCAAATGTATGTGCCTGTTGGAATTAAAAAAAAAATAGTCATGTTAAGTGAGTTATATAGCTTATATTTTTGTTAAAGTTTTTCAACACAATTTAATAATTCATTTCACAAAAGAAAAAACGACTGTGGTATGTTAACTCAAAAATGTATATTAACTTATCTGGTATGTTCTAGAAATCGAAATGCAGTGAAATTAACATCGAATAATTTTAATTCAATTGCTATTTACAAAATGACCGTACTTTTACGTGGCTTTAAGTGTTATTCTTGCAAAAACAATAAATACATAAAGAACGAAGTAGATAAAATGGAATATTTTTATGAACTTTTATTACAGAGTCATTTTATTAAATTTGCTTGATTTAAAATCTACTTCATTTCGATTTCTAGAACGCGACCGTATTTTGTAACCAAAATAGTTCATGTGTTTCTCTCTTTAGAATGAGTTTCCCAACAAACCAAAACGATTTAGACTTGTAGACTTGTAGCAAGCTTACTAACATAAGTCTTAAGCTTAGAAAAGTGTTGTGATTACTATTATAAAATTCTTATTAACAATTGTTTAATAAAGAAAACTGATCCCTTGCGTTAATGTTACTTGTCTATAATTTAATGTAAGCTAAGAAGTCTAATTATAGAATAAGCTTACAGAAAAATACTTTTCTAATCATGTAAATAATTTTTATAATATTACCAAATAATATTTGCACACTGAACTACGGTAAACTGAAAGAGAAATGTTTCATATATTTAATGAATCATTTTCACAAAAAATTTTCATTGGTTAAATGAAAATTTTAATTGTCTAAATGGAATTTTATAGTAATAATGAATTCTTTTCGTTAAAATCGCTTCACTGGATTTCGTTATTACGTTAAAAATTTTCATTGGATATATGAAAACTTAAGTTTGCCCAAGTTAAACAAAAAATTTTAATTGGGAACATAAAAAAACATAACTATATTCATAAATTAATACAAAGTTATACAGTAGTTTTGACTTAGCTGCCTTTTATTTACGTGCACTTTTGACTTAACTGCACAAAATTGATAATTTTTGGCATTATTCTTTATAATCCCATACAAATTCCTTTTTTAAGTGCACTTTCTTTACCTGCACATTTAAGATAAGTGCCCAAAATTTTTGGCATTTTAAAATTATTATTATACAAAAAATTTAAGTTAGCTGCACTTTGACTTAACTGCCCAAATTACATATTTTCTGTAATTATTCTTCAAAATCTTTCTTTACGTGCATTTTGTATACCTGCACATTTTTCATATTTTTGTGCAGCTTTAAAATATTTTCATATAAAACATCAAAGTTAGCTGCACACATGAAAAAATATGGTGGCCACTTTTTCACATAAATATCCAATTTTAGCTGTTTATAAAAACAAAAATCGCAATCAAGTCAAGTTGTTTGCATGTACCTACATTTATGCATATGGGTTGTGGTTACAGCAACTTTACCATAAATATATGAAAGGAATAGCAAATCTTAGGTCTGGAACAGAATAAAGTAGTTGTAGTAGTATTTGAAGCGGACAAATGCTCTCTAGCGCAACAAATTTCAAAATATCGATTTTTGCGCTTCAACGGCAACGACTACTTATTCTATTGACACTACTTTAAAACTGCCTTTTTTAATTTTTGACAGCTTGCAGTAACGTTGTACTACAGCGACTTTTCTGTCCCACACTTTATTGTTACCAATTTGGCTATCTCGTTCCGTCTAAAATGCACAAGAAATGACTACAGGTTGTTTGAACGTAATTGTTATTATCAATTTATTAATAAAAACGTTGTTACTCCTCTTTCAAACACTTTACTTTAGCTGCACTTTTATGCAGGTAACCACAATTGCGTACCTGCACATTAAGGCAGCTAAATACATTTAAGATAGCTGCATTTTTGATTTACCTGCACAAAAAATCGTGCAAAGGAGATTGTGCAGCTAAGTCAAAATTACTGTAGTTTCCTTAAAAAAAATGTTTAATTGTTAATTAAAAAATGTAAGATTTAATTATTTCATACATCTTATGTTATATGCCATTAAATTTATGAAATCAAAATTTTTTTTATAAATGCAACATATTTCAATAATTGCCTTCATAAATTAAAATTTTCAATACACACATACATATACATACATACATTTTAAGCAAAAACATTTCTTGTTTTCTTTATTCTTTTTTTTTTATTCTTGGGGTTTTTAAACAACAAATAAAAAGAAGAGCACAATTAAACAAACAGTAATATATAAAAAAAAACTCTTATGAATGCATATAATGCAAAAACAATAAAACATAACGAAAGAAATGCGTATGTTACATTGAGTGTTGACGAAACAAACGTAGAAAAAAGAATCGATGATAGCAATTATTTAACGGCTAAACCTATTACTCGAACGCGTTCCCTCTCACCCTCTTTGTTTAAAAATACGGTCGATCGTAATACAATAACAAGTTTGTTAACTGCAAGCGCTGCCGCAGAGCCAAAAAAAACTTTAATAAGTGATGATACGGTTAACCCCAAAACGGCCGCTATGGACAACTCAGTAACTCAAGTAAAAACTTCTCAAAAGCCTACAGTACAAGTTGGTATGGACAGGTACATAACAGTGCTCAAACGGGGACGCAGCCCTACCTCTGCAGCA
Organism: Pollenia griseotomentosa; assembly: GCA_963931875.1. Lineage (NCBI taxonomy): Eukaryota > Metazoa > Arthropoda > Insecta > Diptera > Polleniidae > Pollenia > Pollenia griseotomentosa. Next base: position 49,419,892 of record OZ007560.1, on the reverse strand, counting down.
GTTGCTTCGGCCTCAAAAGTACCAACTTTTGATAAAATAAATTCTCAAAATCGTTTTGCGATTCTGGAGGATGAATCCTCTGAAGCACCAAACGTCATTAAATCGTCCAAGCCTCCCCCGATATATCTTAGGAAACAAAATTCAAATGAGCTCATAAAGAGTTTGATATCAGTGATAGGTGAAAATTCGTTTTACGTAGCGGCTATCAAGCGTGGTAGTATAAACGAAACAAAAATACAAATCAATCATGAGAATGATTTTCGAAAAATTGTAAGCAACTTTGAGGCACTCAAAAAAAATTTTTATACATACCAACTGAAAAGCAGTAAAGGTCTTCAGGTAGTGATTAAGGGTATTGACTCATGTGTGGACCCAGAAGAGGTAAAAACATTCCTTGAAGAAAAAGGCTTCAAGGTAAAACATGTATTAAACATTAAAAATAGAGAAAAAATTCCCCAACCACTTTTTCGAGTGGAGTTTGAACCCGGCGACGTTAAACTTAAAAAAAATGAAACGCATCCCATCTATAACTTAAAATATATTCTGTACAGAAAAGTAACTATAGAGGAGCCGCACAAAAGAGGTGGTCCCGTTCAATGTCTGAACTGCCAAGAATTTGGCCATACTAAGGCATACTGCTACTTACCCCCTGTTTGCGTAGTATGTGGCGAATTACATGGTAAAGTTCTTTGCGACAAGTCTAAAACCGAGCCCAACGTAAAAAAATGCAGCAACTGTGGTGGCAATCACACTGCCAATTATAGAGGATGCCCTGTATATACTATCGTCAAGCAGTCGGTTGGACCGAAAACTAATCCCCCTCAGGTAACAAATCAAGTAAACAGTAATGACCATCAGGCCCCCCAGCCTAGTAGTAACAGAATTTCTTATGCTAACGTCTTAAAATCAAACAATGTACCAATGCAAGGCCCTTCGACAAGTAATGACGAAACTCCAGTTTCTAATCTTAGTCGGCTAGAAAAAACAATGGAAACATTAGTGCAAACAGTAAATAATTTTACAAACACAATGGGTAATATGTTACAGGAAATTCTAAGAATGCAATCGATGTTATTGCAAGCTGTACTTAACAAGCCATGAACTGTTTAAAAATTTGTTTTTGGAACGCAAACGGCATCCGCCAACATAAAAATGAACTAGAATACTTTCTCAAAAATAATCAAATTGATGTTATGATGGTTTCTGAAACTCATCTGACCTCAAGAAATACGTTTAAAATCAATGGTTATATACTATATGATACCAAGGACCCTCGAGATAGAGCTTGTGGAGGTTCTGCCATTTTGATAAAACCCCGAGTCAAACACTACTTAATGTGTGATCATCGTGAGGATTATCTGCAAGCAACAAATATTCGTGTTGAAGAGCTTAATCGAAACATAGTAATTTCATCTTTATACTCTCCACCTAGATTTTCAATATCAGAAAGCCAATATTGTGAATATTATAAATCCCTAGGACCCTGTTTCCTGGCGGCTGGCGATTATAACGCTAAACATACCTTCTGGGGGTCACGACTTATAACACCAAAGGGTCGTGTTTTGTTTAATACAATATCTAAAATGAGTTTAAATGTTGTCGCGAGCGGACAACCAACATATTGGCCTGCTGATCCACAAAAAATTCCAGATGTCATCGATTTCGGCGTGGTTAAAAACATCCCCACAGAAACGATTCACGTTGAAGCCTCATTAGAATTATCCTCTGATCACACACCTACAATTGTTACTATAACAAACACCAATAGAATTGTATCTCCCTCTAGTTACATAGCGACGTCAGCTACACAAATAAATTGGCTAAAATATAAAAAATATCTCAGTACTCATTGCACAGAAAATATTCCGCTTAGCACACCGGAGAATGTGGATCTTTCTATTGCCAATTTTGACAGTTATATTAAACTAGCGGTTCAACATTCCTGCAATACCCTCAAAAAAACTTATAATAATAATATATATTCTACAGATGTCGAGCGCCTCTTGAATGAAAAAAGGAGAGTGAGAAGGGAGTGGCAATTGCACAGATCCCCCCAACTTAAGAACTTATTAAAAGAGTGCACAAAAAAGCTAAGAAAATTACTGCAGTCCCGGAAAACGGCTTCCGTGGAAAAATATCTTAAGGACCTGGATGCAACACCACAATCAGAATACTCATTATGGCGTGCAGCCAGAAATCTAAAAAGGCCAGTTATCATGAAACCACCATTAAAAAACCTGAATGGAAGTTGGGCAAGAAATGATAATGAGAAAGGAAACCTGTTTGTAAATCATTTGAAAAACGTATTTATCCCAAACATATCTGTCGACATAGCGGACGAGTTACCACCTGTTGCTGCTAGAGCAGCTGTTCCCCTAAGATTTGAGATGAGAGAAATCGAAAAGGCTATTTGTAACTTAAACCCCAAGAAAGCCCCTGGTTTTGATAAGATAAGCAACAAAATGCTTTTGGAGCTACCTCGCATAGCAAAGAAAATTATTCTTTATATTTTTAATGCTATTTTACGCCTTGAATACTACCCTCAAGAATGGAAGGTCTCCTTAGTAAAGATGATACCAAAGCCAGGAAAAGATCACACAAAAGTTGAGTCATATAGGCCTATTAGGTTATTGTCTAATATATCAAAGCTATTTGAGAAGCTCTAAGCGTCAAAATTAACCCCAATTCTAAATGATAATGGGTGTATACCTAACCATCAATTCGGCTTCAGAAGAGAACATAGCACAATTGAACAAACCCATCGAATAGTAAACGCCATAAGAAAAGCCTTTGAAGAAAGAAAATATTGCTCCGCTCTCTTCATCGATGTTTCTCAAGCTTTTGATAAAGTCTGGCATGTAGGCTTGTTACATAAATTGAAGCTAAACCTACCGGTTAACACACACAAGCTGCTAGAAAGCTACTTGGTCGGTCGAAAATTTATTATTAAAGAAGATGATTTTTTAAGTTCTCCTCAGCCAATTGAAGCTGGAGTGCCTCAGGGAAGCATCCTGGGCCCACTTTTTTACCTTATATATACCTCAGACATGCCAACAAATAATTACACCCTTACCTCAACTTTTGCTGATGATACAGCTTTTCTAAGCGTACACGAGAACAGTCGAGAAGCATCTCGATACCTGCAGGATCATATATTTCAACTAGAACTGTGGTTAAAACAATGGAGAATAAAGGTCAATGAGCAAAAATGCGTACATATAACATTCACCTTGCGTCGGGAAACTTGCCCCCCTATTAAAATCAATAATCAACTAGTGCCTCAACAATCGCATGTCAAATATCTCGGTATTCATCTAGATGGTCGTTTAACATGGAAATGCCATATAGAAGCAAAATTAACCCAAATGAAACTAACAGCAATTCAAATTAACTGGCTTATTGGAAGAAATTCTGTTCTTAGTCTCGATTGCAAACTACTACTTTACAACTCTATTTTAAAGCCAATATGGTGCTACGGTATTCAACTTTGGGGCACTGCCTCGGCTTCAAATATCGAAAAAATTCAAAGGCGCCAAAATAAACTTCTTCGAATAATCACAGCTGCCCCTTGGTATGTTAAAAACTCAAATATCCACAAGGATCTCAATGTGCCACTGGTAAGGACTATTATTACGAAGTATGCGGTAAAATATTTAAAAAGGCTAGAGTTGCACCCTAATCCACTAGCTCGAAATATTTTAAATGATAGTGACCACACTCGCTTAAGAAGAAGAGACACTGCAGCACTTACCCATTAAGATGAGCGATAGACACCTACATATGTGAACAGAACCCGTATGAAGAAAATTTTTGTCTGGCACTGGCAGGACATAAAATAAATTATTAGGATAAGATTTGATTAATTATTGTTAGTTCATATTTAATATATGAAGATTCAATAAATAAATAATGAAAAAAAAAAAAAAAAAAAAAAAAAAAATAAATTAAAATTTTCAATATGACAATAAAAATGTCATTATAGTAATGAAACAAAAACTTTAAATCCACTTTCAATCAACGTTGTTATTGTTGTTATGGACAATTTAATCTCATATTTACGCTCTTAATTGAGTAATATACATAGTTTTTTTATCCAAAAACTACACTGCCCCGGTAGGCTAGCTGGTAGTGAGCTAGTCTATCAGCACCGAGGTTGCGCGATCAATTCCCGCCAGAGACAGAAAAAAAATAAAATAAAATAAATAAATAAAAATAAAAAAATAAAAAAAATTAAATAAAAAACAAAAATAAATGAAAAAAAAAAATTAAATAAGAAAAAATTTTTTACTTTATTGAAAGTATTCATCCAATGACTAATATTCAAAGATCTAATGTAATATTTCATTAAATACATTTAAATGAAACAGGTTTTATTGATCCAACGAAGCGCTGCATAGGTTCCTTTTTAATGCAATTTTTTATGGGATTAATGTCAAAATTCATTGGTATTGCGAAGAAAATTCTTTCAGTGTAGTGATTTGTTTTAATAAAATTATATTTGTTTTATTATTTCAGAAAATATATTTATAAATTTTAAAAAAAGAAGTTGTGCTTTTCACAAATTCCCACTCCAATATAAACTGCAGAATCTGTAAAAAGGAAATGGGTATGATAATGCATACAATATATGGTATACTTTACTTCTTATAGCCTTAGCCGTTCCCTTCCAACATAAATGTTCTTCCTGTCTCATCTGTCAATAATTTGTGTCTACAGTTTTTGGTATAATTTGGGATTTTTGTTGCCGTAAGCAGCTCTTTTTTGATTCTTTGAAAACACTCTATTTAAATTTATACCTATGGCATATTTACAAAAAGTTTTTTAGTTATATAATATTTAATTTCTTTTTTAAATTGTGCACTATTTACAACACTTTAAAACACTTTACTCTTCAAACAAAAGACAAAGACTGAAACCGCATCAAATAACGGCACATTATTCTCAAAAACACTTACAAAACTATAGCGAGAATAAGTCTTAGTCTTTGTCATGTTGTAGGAAACCTCTTATGATAAGCTTATTCTACAACTCATTTAAATTTTGCTCTGCTTTGTTCTGTTGGGTTGGTTTAAAAATATTGTACGAAGGATAAATCTAATAAAGATAAATTTAACAGGTGTCCAAATATGTATAAACGTAAATGTTTTTTTCAACAACTTCACTAATTTACCACTTACACAGTGACTATAACAAAGTACTTGAAGAAGATGCTCCACCAACAAAATCAAAGAGGCTACAAGTGGTGCAATGAATAAATATTTTGAACAAGATACTTCGATCGATTCTCTAGAGGAAATTATATGCAAGAGCATAGCAGAGGATGGAAAGTCCGTCAAAAATTTCAAAAAAAAGTTCTATTGATTCTTTTAAAATCGAAGTGACAAGTTTTACTTAAAAAAGAAATGTTTATTTACTCAAGTACTTATTTTTTCTAAAATTATCGATTTTTTAATTTCGAATTTTATTATTAAATGTAAATTTAACTAAGATTAAATGTAAGTTTGGTTGTTGTAATGTAGAACTTTATTATAGTTGTTTCTAAATATTATTTTATTTTTGTTTTGTGTCGTTGCCAGATTTAATAAACTGAAAATCCCTGATGAAGTTGGAAAATACCAACGAAACGTAGGATGAAAATATAAATAAATAATCTTTTATTTAAATACAAATGACCTTGAAAGCCTATTTAGATTAAATCTAAGAAAATAATAATAAAGTAAAGAAAAAGGTCGATTAATAAGTAATATCGAAAAAGAAATTTCGTAATTTCTAAAAAATTTCTGGATTTAGAATTAGTCGACTAATTTTGAAATTTTATTCGTTAAATCGAATAAATTATACATGCCAAATATCGATTAATCGTTTAATTGAACAAAAATTAAACCCGATGAATTGAACATCCTAATTAAGTCTGAAAAAAGCTCTTTTTAAACCAATTTTTTGCTTAATAAAACACTTATTCACTTAAAATGTTTCTTTTTTAGAACTATTTCTTTTACATCTATTACACTGTTATCGAATTTGACACTTTTTTCTGCCAAGCGGGTATACCTAATTCGACGCTGAATCCAGTGGTGCTCGCCGTTTTTTAGGTTGGATCTTGTTTTGGAGAAATACCGTAATTTCGAGAACGGAGGTGGTTGCACAACTCAAACGCGGTTGCGTTTATTAAACAAACAAACATAACGAAATTCCGCAATACATTTTTTCATCTGCGCAGTCGATTTAGAATTATAAGTTTTGATTGGCAAAAAAATTATAGTTTTTTAGCAAAATTTCGAAATTTTGGTTTTTAAAACGGCATAAAAAAATGGAAAATGCAGACATACTGCTAATTATAATATTTCTATACTTAAAGAAAACAAAGTTTCAAACAACACAAGCCGTTAGTGATAAAAATCTATTTGCAATTTTTGATTTTATTCACAAAAGATGAAAAGTTTAAATAAAATTTAAGAATTTTTTAAAATAAGAGGCAAGTTTGTTCGAGTAAAATGTTTAAAACGAAAAACTAATAAAGGTCAGTCATACATTTGTTCCCCTTAGAAGTGACTCCTAGGCCAGCATTCCAGACAGCCGGAAATCATTATTTCAACTCAGAAAGTGATTCTGAGACCATAGGTATACTTAAAGGTGGATTTTAAGGTGATACACACATCAGCACAAGCTCATAATACCCTCTCCACTATTGTGGTGTGGGTATAGCAAGTCGTAAGGGATTAAAATCTGACTGCAACTTCACAAAAGGTGAAACATTTTAATTAAATTTAAGAATTTCATAAACCCTTAAGGGTTGGTGATAAAGGTAAAGTGTGTCTTAAAAAATTTTAAGGGCAATAAACTTTTTGAAGTCGGCCATGCATTATAACCCCTAGTGGCGACTCCTTGGCAGTTATCGGGACAATTTGTATGGGAGCCCCCTTAAGGAATGAAGTGAGCTGGTAGGTCTGTCAGAAATAAGTGATGTAGATTGAAAATAAAGTGGGGTTGGTCATACATTTGACCAATCTAGGGGCATCTTAACTTATGAAGTCGTTAAACCCCCATATTTTTATGGCAGCCCCCCTAATGATAAGAGGCCCTACATTTTATCCTCCTAGGGTTTTTTTCAATATATATGAAGAATTTAATTTATAAATTCAAACTTGTTGCGTAAACGATCAGTGGTGGGAACATGTTTTAGTTCTAACATTTTATATGAAGGGGACTTGTCACTTTAACATGACGATGTCCTAGGAGGGGGTTAATTGTCACCTGTTTGACACTCTGTTACAGGTCACTAAGAAAACCTAAATGAACACATTCAATATCTGCCTGTCGCAGATATTGTTCCGAGTGAACCATAATAATATGATAGATCTTCTTCTTATAAAGGAATATTAATAGATAGCATCAGCCCCCACAAAATCCAGCCCATTGACTAGTTTTGTGTCAATTGCCTTTCCTCTACAGTAACTATACCCTAAAAACTGTATCACCAGTACAGTAATATGTCTCTTTCTAAATGTTTAAAAATATATTTTTTAGCATATGGCTTCCGAGACTACGCATTTTAAACGCTTTTATTTTTACACCAGCTGGATCTTGTATAGATGTAGGCAAAGACCCATCTTCTTTTGGAAACGGCGTCAGATAAATAAATTCCTCTGTCACACTCATGTCAATAGCAGCAATGGCTTTTTCTGTACGCACGGTATGTTCGATTTGGAGGCATGTTATCTAAAAGAGTAAAAGTGGTAAGAAATCGATCCATTTTATTGCGTTAAAGGTGCTCCGATGGACCATTATGCGCATCGGAGTTTTGCGAACAGAGCGCGAATTTTGGAAATAGGTTTACAGTTCCTTCATTCAAAAGTTCTATATGTCTAAAAAAACATCCTTTACATTTACTGCCCTCCTAAGAAAGGAAGCTACATCTCCATTTTAGTAGTTTTGAGGAGAGTAGGAAAAAATTCTACTTGCGAGTACAATTGTCTAGTTTAAAAATTTGTGCTGCCTAGCTTAACAATAAAACTCGCGAGTACACATTTAAACACTAGAGAATTGACTCTAATTATGTTCGCGAGTATAATTTTTTCCTATCCTCCTCAAGACTACTAAAACGGAGATGTGACTTTCTTTCTTAGGACAGCAGTATATGTATGTATATTTTTTTTTTTTTTATTTTTATTTTAATTTAAGTTAATTATTCATTTACATTAATGACCTTGCAAAGCCGCTAGGGCTTGTCTGCAGGTACAAATTTCAATGCTAAATTTACTATTACATATAGAGCATTCGTTGCTGGATTGCAAAAATATAATATAAATAAATAAAAATAATGAAAAATATGTTTAAAAAGTTTTAAATACAAGTTAATTTTTGGTTCATTGAGTATTTATAAAAAAGTTTTTAAATATTTTTTTTCTCTTGTAAATATTTATTGTTGTGTCCAATATTTCAGTAGGCATTTTGTTTAGTATTGTTGGTAGAACTGTGGATAGGGTACTTTTTCCGTAGTGATTTTTGTGTCTCTGTACACGGTATCTTCCTTCAGCGTTTAGCCGGGTCTGGTGGTTGTGATCTATTCTTGTAAGGAATCTTGAATCATTGTAGAATTCGATTGATAATGTAGTGAAGTATATGCTTTTAACGTTTAGTATTTGTAGTTCTTTTGCTATATTATTAGTTAACAGATTGTTGTTATCTGTTTTACTAAAACGGATCTTTTCTGAAAACCACCAAAAAATCTATAAAGAGTTTCTTTACTACAATAGCTTTTTTATCAAAAGAGTTAATTTACAAAATCACCTGTTTCTTAAGCATTTTATACCAAAAAATCCATTTTTTCTAACTCCGTAACTTCGCGATTAATCACAGAAAAATTTCGGCGATCGCAATTGATAAATCACTTTAATAACACCTTTAGGTAAAATTTAAGACTCAACATGTTAAAAAATTTGAGTTGGCTCTCTTTAAAAGAACCAATGCGATATCTATCTTAATAAATTTTTTTGTAACTTATTAAATACTATAAATGTTTTTGTTATTAAGACATTTTTGTTATATTAACACACAAAAAAATTACACGGTTTCACAAATTTTCAACAATGTCGTGACCAAATGTATCGGACACCTAATCTTTATGTAAAATTGTTCGCTGAATCCGAATGTTAAGTCAGGATTGTCAAAAGTAAAACAGTTTTTGAGATATTCCAAAATAACCGTTATTGGCGGTTTTAAAAAAGATGATGTCACTTTAATAAAAGTATCTTCGAAAATATTCGACGGATTTTTTTTTCATTTGTTCAAGATAATAAAATTACTAATACAACCTCAGGTCTTTCGTAAAAATTGGTCAAGAAATGACTATTTTACATTGGACCAAAGTACATATTTCACAAAAATGTTAATGATTTCTTGCAATATTGCTCTTTTCAACATATTTTTTTTAAATCAAACAATAACATTTTTTTAAGTTTTTTCAGTTACGACGTTAATTCAATACGCACATTTTGTGCCCAATAGGATCCAAATCGGTAAACAAATGACAAAGTTACAAAAAATTATTTGAAATATCCCACTTTTCAATTTTTACCAAATCACAAGAAACACACCAAGTAAATACACATAACAAAATGTTTAGAAACAAAAAATATTAAAAAAAGCCTAAAACTGTTAAATTGCGATGTGGGTTAATTCACTAAATCTTCTGTAGCATTATTATTTTTGTACCATTCTAGGTCTTGTTGGGCGCAAAATGTTCGTATTGAAAAAACTAATGCCTAATGCAATAAAACGTTACAATTTTTAATTGTTTGCTATAACAAAAATAACTTTAAAAGTGCAAAATTGCAAAAAATCATAAAATTTTCAATGAAGTTTGGACATTTGTCCCCTGTAATTCTGTCATTTCTTGACCAATCTTCACTAGCAATCCATTGTTATTTTAGTAATCTTATCTTTTATTTAAACAAATAAATACATAATCCGTTTTAATATTTTTAAAGATATTTGCATTTAAGTGACATTATCTTTTTTAAAAACACAAATAACGGTTATTTTCGAATATCTCCAAAACTGTCCTATTTTTGAGCATTCATATTCGAATTCAGCGGCCAATTTTACATAAAAATTAGGTGTCAAATACATTTGGTCAAACAACTTTCACATAGTATTATCAGTAGTTTTTTTTTTCAATTAAAAAATTTTTTAAAAAGTATTTCAATTTTATTAATGTGATAATTGAATCATTTATTTTTTTTTTTTTTTTTGTTGAAAGAAAATTAAAAATATAATTTTGATTTAATTAACATTTTAGTTGTTTTGATATAAAGTTTTAAATAAAATATTCATTTAATAACAAAAGATCTTAATTGATTTTGTCGTTTAAATTAAAATAAATAAAACTTGTAGAATTTATTTAATTAAATCAATTAACACTTTGTTTGAAAGGGCAAAGTTTTTGATCCTTTTTTTAATTCATATTAAAAATATCATTTATTGAAAAAAATATTCACAGTTTTTAATTTTTAGTAATCTATAAAATAATTTTGGTAATAGGTGCACAATCCACAAATCGTTTGCTTGATTCTTTGAATTCGGTGATTAGAGACAATTTTTTAATTTTTTCTGTTCCCTACGTTCATCCAATAGTTGAATGAAAAAAACTTTATATATATAATTTTTATTGACAATTTCACGTAAAGCGAAGCAGTTACAAGCATTTTTGTTAATATTTAGATGAACAAACGTTTGTACTTTATAATAAATATTAATGTCTTTTCAGTCCTTTTTCCCCTTAGTTAGATAAACACAAAGGGCAATATAATCCTTTTAGCATTTATCACTTCTCTTTATTTATCTTGTTTCATTTCGTATCCTTCTACATTCACTATCATTCACACTAAAAGTTATTTCTCCTGATGTTGCAGTTTTCATGCATCTCCCTGTTTTGTAAACTCGTGTGTCATTATTTCACTGTCCAGTTAATGCATCGTTATATTGTCGGTGTTCCATTTAAACTCTGTGTGAGCAGTTGTAACAAATGAAATTCTTGTTCATATCAATCATAAAATTACATCCATTCACGTCATTTTAATCCTCCATTGAAAAAGATTTTCTTTAAAACAATCCTTTTTTTCTTGTTTTGTATTTCGCTTTGTTTTTTTATTATTTTCATTTTTGTTGATTTCATCTTTCTTTCCTTCTTTAAAAGTAGTCGCAGTTAGCAGCCAAGAACTTCATCAATTCGGGGTGGATGGTTGAAATGTATAAAATAAATACAGTGTTTCTTTTGGGCAATGCGGTCAACTGTAATGGCTGTTTAATCAATCACAACTGAAAACTGCCAAGAAAATTTTGTAGATAATAAAGAGAATTTTCATTTTGTTTCCTTTTTTTTTTTGCTGTTTCATCATTTGTTATAAAAAATGTTATAAAATATAAATTAGATTTTATTTAAATGTTTTGAAAAAAGAGAATAAAATAAAAGTTGAACAAATTATGAAAAGAAATATCAATGTAAAAAATTAGAATAGTTTAAGATTTTTTTAAAGGTTACGAATTTCAGAAAATCTCTTAAGGGATAAAATAAAAGTCGATTTACCTACAACAGTTAAGTAAAAAATCAAATTGTGCAAAAAGAAATATGTAATAGCAAAACTTTTAAAAAAAAATTAAAAAGTTCAAAATAACACACATTAGAACGATTACACTGTGTCACAAAATTTCAACGAAATCGTTACCAAATTAATCTCACACCTAATCTTTATGTAAAATTCTCCGCCGAATCTGAATATAAAGTCGGAATGGTCAAAAACAGAACAGTTTTCGAGATATTCCCGTTATTTGTGTTTAAAAAAGATGAAGTCACTTTAATAAGAGTGTCTTTGAAAATATTCAATGAATTTTTTATTTCTTTTTTTTTATTGAAAGATAATAAAATAACTAAAGTAACCACGTGTAGTTTGTAAAAATTGTTAAAGAAATGACTGAGTTACAGGGGACCAAATTTCAAATTGTACAAAAATTGTTATGACTTTTTGCAATTTTGATCTTTTCAACTTAACAAACAATAAAATTTGTTTAAGCTGTATACGACGTTAGTTTCTTTTAATAGGATCTAGAGCGGTACAAGAATGACAAAGAAACAGAAGAGTGATTCAGTTATCCCACTTTTCGATTTTTATCAAATCAAGAAAAAAAAACTAGTAAATTTACAAAGCTAAATATTAGTAACAATAAATATAAAAATGGCTTAAAGCTACTGAATTGCTTTTCCTATTGTGATTATTTTCTGCCCCTTGCACAAGGAACCAACAACAGTCGCCCAATATATAAAAATTAATGTTAATTTAAAAAATAAATAAAAAAAAAATCGTGTTTAAAACTGTACCAATTTTCTCATAGTTTTTTCACAAATCTTGAATGGTGTCTTCATCCTTGGGCTCCTTAAATTCTGCAGGAAGCTTGATACAAAGAAACCAAATGACTTTCATGCCTTTGAATCATCTTCAGATAATATCAAATCAAATTTGAATCTTTCAGTAGCTTTGTAATTTGTGGTCCCACAAAAACCCCTTGTTTTATTTTGGCATTCGATACGTTGAGAAAAATGGTTTTCAGGTTATAAAAATTATGCTATCCAGTTTTAATTTTACTCAAGAATAATTTTATATAATTTCATTTTTTTTTATCAAAGTTATTTACGGGAATACAAAATTTATGATTAATAAGATCTCTGTATGACGTGCTAAATTTCCAATTTTTCATATTTCATAAATACACTGAAGTTTATTGTTGAGGGAAAGCTAGCTTCTATGCGCATTTCACTGGTTGCTTAGGCCAGCTCATCAGGAAACATTTTCCTAAGATTTTAGAAACGCTAAAAATATTATATGTACAAATAAGACCCTAAAGCGAATAAGAATTTTAAACACTGAAAGTCTTACTTGTAACAATATCAAAGCTTAAACAAAACACCAACAATAAACAGTGAGTTTATCTTTTCTTACATCCCCCTACAATTGGTTTTATTCTTTCCGACTCGAATTGTAGCTGTAAGCATGGTGAAATAAACAGGTGGCAGCACTACGCCAGATGACGATTTTTTGGTCTTGCATCGTTTGTCTAGGTTTATGTCAAAGTTTTGTTTATGTTTACAAAAAGTCCACGTTTTGTGCTGTGATTTTTATTTCTTATTAAAGTTTTTGTTAATTTTGATACTATATTGACCATAATTAATAAAAATTGGCTAAAAATTTATTTATTTCATCACGTTCAGCGGCACGCTTTGATTTTTGTTTAATGTATTTTTTGACGTAAACGGTTATGTAATTTCCTTTTTTGTTGTAATGTTGTATTTGTTGCCGTAACGATGCCATCTGCTTATTCCACCATGGCTGTAAGTGGGTAAAAAGAAAAAAAAAAAAACAAAATTAAAAAAACAAATTGTTTCATTTTATTGTCTTCGTAAGAAAACAAACAAAAAACCAATTTGCCAATTCAGTTTTCTGCACGGGCACATGCAAGTATATTATCAAAGTTATTTACGGGAATACAAAATTTATCATTAATAAGATTTCTGTATGACGTGCTAAATTCCCAATTTTTCATATTTGATAAATACACTGAAATTAATTGTTGACGGAAAGCTAGCTTCTATAAGCATTTCACTGGTTGCTTAGGCCAGATCGTCAGGAAACATTTTCCTAAGATTTTAGAAAAGCTAAAAATTTTAAACACTGAAAGTCTAACTTGTAACAATATCAAAGCTAAAACAAAACACCAACAATATTCTTACATCCCCCTACAATTGATTGGGTTCTTTCCGACTCGAATTGTAGCTGTTAGTGGGTAAAAAGAAAAAAAAATTAAAAACAAATTGTTTCATTTTATTGTCTTCGTAAGAAAACAAAACAAAAACCAATTTGCCAATTCAGTTTTCTGCACGGGCACATGCAAGTATATTATCAAAGTTATTTACTGGAATACAAAATTTATCATTAATAAGATTTCTGTATGACGTGCTAAATTCCCAATTTTTTATATTTGATAAATACACTGAAATTTATTGTTGAGGGAAAGCTAGCTTTTATGTATTTATTCAGTGTATTTATCAAATATAAAAAATTGGGAATTTAGCACGTCATACAGAAATCGTATTAATCATTCATTTTATTTTTATTTTTTACAAAAAACTTATTATTAAAATCAATGCTACATTTTAAAAAAATTATATTTTTTGGTTTAAATTTGGTTCGGCTTAAGGTCATTTATTATAAATTAAAAAACTATTTACAATTTTAATTTTCAATATTTTTATTTATGTGCCCAATATTTCGAGGCACCTCCGTTGCTCATCTTCAGGGAACTTATTTAAATAAGAAACTAACTTAAAAGTTTTATTGTCACTGCACTGTAAGTTTTAGATTGCAAAATTATATTTTTTAAGCAAGTATTTCTAAGATAAGGTAGAAGTTGCTACACGGTATTCAAATTCGACACAGTTTCCTCTTTTTAGAAAAGTTTTGAAGAAATGTTTGCGGCACTAGAATTGAACTTTTTTTAGTGATTTATGTCACAAAATTCAATGTTTCTTTTATTAACTGCGATCGTTTTTCAAATTCTTAAGACGCAAATAAATTCCGATAATGATAACTGTAAAACTAGCTGCAATACTTATGTAGCTTTTTTAGTATACATTAACAAATCGTGAAAACTTATTTTCAAAAGTTATGATCTGTTCGTCAAACTTGTAGAGCACTTCGTCATATTTACTGTGCGCATTATCTTCCATCTGAGCAGCTCACACGCTAAACTATGTATCGATTGATGACTACATTTACACTCAAAAGAAAAATCAATTAATCCGTACTCAAATCAATCCGAAGCGGTATTAATTGTACGGTGAGTACGGATTTTCTTGAATCAAGTACAGAAAGATTGATTCAAGTACGGATTTTCAATCGCAAAATACTTTAATTATCCATATTCAATCCCGATTTCGTACTTGATATAATCCGAAAATGAGATTGATTTAAGTAAAACTAAGATTGAATCAATCTGAAAATGCGCTTAATTCAAGTATTATAAAGTTGATTTTATCCCAAATTCGTGCTTGAAACCCCAAAAAAGAAATTAGAAAGAGGATATTATTATGATTTACTTACTTATCCGTTTTACACCTTACAGAATGATGAAACACCAACATCATGCCCGATATGTTTTTTGCTTTAAAAATCTTATGTACTTATTTAACTAAAACTATAAACTAAATGAGAAGCAAGAGTTCAAATTTACTTTTCAACCCTTCGTGGTACACATGAGTCTGGCCAGAAATTACTTCAATGTGTATAGGAAATCAAAACATGCGTAAACCGGAGGGTTATACTATGTTCACACTTAAGTTTTTAAACGCGTTTAAGCAAAATGCTGATTAAGTTAATCAAAGCCTTTCACATTACATTTGAGATGATTAAGAAAAAAAACACAACAAACAAATTTATATTTCTTTAAAGTATTTAAAAAGGATAAAATATTTTTATAACATGAGAATATTAATTTAATTATATTAATGATGAAATTGTGAAAATTTATGAGTTATTTCAGGAAAAAATAAAAACATTAAGCAGAAATCAAGGTCGGCTGTACACGTTTAGGTTGGCCGATTCTACATTATACTCGGTTGTAATCATGTCAATTTTAAGTGAATAACAAATCACTTTAATGTATGTGTGTATCATCTCGATTTTGATGTAATTAGAGCTTAATCACGTTCGAGTGGCTTAAACACGTTTATGAACCCAATTGTGAACATAGGATTAAACATGAATATAATTTATGTGCTGTTTCTTGTTCTGTTGTTTTTGTTGTTTAAAAAAATGTTAATCTTTTTTTACTTGATTTAAGAATTTTATACTTATTTCAAGAAATTCCGGAATTGCTTATCGAAAGTAATCCCATTTAGCATTGTTTTGAGTACGCTTTAGTGTTATTCGTACTTGAATTTTTCAGTACGACTCATACTTAAAGTAATGACAAAAATTTGATTTATCCCGAGTGTTTTTCTTTCTGTCTACTCTCTTGGATAGTAATTATTCAAATCCAGCATGTACCGAGCAAACAGAGAAACCCAACACCGCTGTTGACGTAAGTGGGAAGGGAGACTCGAATTTATTAATCCGACGCCTTTCTTAGAAACCTGGTCTCTGCGTGTCCACTTCTTAGTACATTATGAGGAAAGATATTGGTCTTATTCAATGAAGGCTCAACCGTCCTGTGTGTTCGCTAAATGGGCTGAAATTCAACTGGAAGTTCAGATGTTAGTGCATTTTCAACAAAAAAAAAAAAATTATTGTTTGGACGAAGAGTATATTCAACAATTGATTTGATGAAAATTTTTTCTGTGATGTTGTGTCTCGTTTTATCTGCCAATAAAAAAATTTATTATATTTGTACTTCAATTCTATGATGTGAATTAGGCTTTATTTATACTAAAATAGAAATTACCTCTATTAAATAAGAAACTTAAAACCTCCAACACTTATTTATGGACAACTTTACCTCAAGCTAAGATTTTATTTAACTGTTATACACATACTTTAATTTTACATAATTTTCATATTATTTTGAAGTTTGTAAAGTTTGCTTTTTTAAATGTATTTAGCATTAACTTTTCCAAACCCATTACAACCTTGAACGCTGCGAACGACAAACTGACTTTAGATTTCGTTCTCTTTTTTCTATTTCCATTTGTTTTTGTTGTCTCTCATGTAAAAGAGATTTAACTTAAAATAAACTTTAGGCATTTTTTTAAGAACCACAGCAACATTTTACGAAAGGAAAACAGAATTATAATAAAATGCATTTTAGTTGTGAATAAAAAATATTCTTCTTACTTTATTATTAAAATAATGGATCATGCTGTTCGTTTAAAAGAGATTCTTTAGTATACCTAAAATAAAAAATTTTTTGTATATCAATGAAATTTTTTTGTATTTAAATTTTTTCTATTTAAAATTCTTTTTTCTTCTAAGGAAAAGAAATTAGATTTTGAGTACTTTTAAAGATGTTTGAATGGAATCAACAATAAAACGAGATGTAAGTATGAACTAAACTTTTTAAACTTTACGTTTTTCCTTTCCTTTACTTATTCAAATATTGAGGAAAACGGGTTAGTTAAGTTGACTAAAGGATTTGGTGACAGGTCTTGAAATATGGTTATATTGTTGTTGATCCTTTATTAGTAAATATATGTTTATGTTCTTAGGTTTAATAAAATTCTAGTCTTTTGTTAGCAAGTTTCATCTAACCTTAAAATTTCATTTAAAACTGCGGGCTTAAAATGGTCCATAATCTGATTATACTTGTATGATTTTCTTTTGCTTTTTTTTTATTTTTTCTTTAGAAAATTTAAGAAATTTAAAATGGAAAGGTATATTGGATATAGTTGAAGCACAGCCGCGAATAACGTTTTAAGTTAAAAAATAATTATTTTTCAGGAGAGCAAAAAAACGTTTTTAACAGGCAAGGTTATTAATTTTTTATTTTTTTTCTTTAGATTATTAAAAATAATGGCAATAAGAACTTTTATTTAAAATATCAAAAAATTTAAAATTTAAATTACATGCGAATTTACAGTTTATAACCTTTTTTTAGTGGAAAAACGTGGAAAAACGTTTCATATCCACAATCGCGATGTCATTTAAAACGTTATTCCACGTTTCAAAACCATTTACTTTGTATCATTTTGTAAGTAACTTACAACGTTCTTCCACTAGTTGATTCTTTGTATGTCACTTTGAAGGCGTTAGGGTGCATAATTTTGGGTGATTTAAGGTTTAAACAGTCTAAAAGGGTAATGTTAACGGTTATCTGCAAAAAAACAGTTTTTGCAAAAAGTGGCTTTTACAACGTTATTCGCGGCTGTGCTTCAGTTGTCGTATACCTCTGTACAATTTGGTTGAGCAGTTTTATATGATAATTATTGGGATAATTATTTAACCAGTTTGGGTAGCATGAGTTCCACTGGTAGGAGTGCTATATTCGGCTATCTTCACCATGGTGCGATCAGAACAAAAAGTTTTATAAACACTGTTATTTAGATATAAATAAATCTATATTGTACCACGCCCTCTTCTCTAATCCCGCATACATTTTGGCAGATATTGTGAATGGTTAACCAAGTTTCTTGTACCTTACTTAAAGGCTTTGGCCCTTGCCGTTCTCCCGATATACATAAACAAAGTTCAAAAAACAAGAGCTGGGGATTTATGGGTAAAAGCAGAGGCAGTCTTGATTTTTAACTCATATCTCGGTCATTTTAGAACCGTTCGGTCTGATTTTCAATAGCAAACAATACCAAAATATATGTGACATAGATATGTAAACATCTGGTCCCAATCATATCAGGTGTCTTCGGAAAACCCATTTCAACGGACACAGGGACAGACGAACATCGTCAGAAACTACAAATGAAATAACAAAGATATACATAAGTCCTATTACCTTCTACTTCGGTGAAGGGTATAAAAATAGCCTAAAAATAATATTCATTGAGATCAATGAAGTCACAATTGGCTGGTTATCTTGCACATAATTTTTTTAATAACGACCAGCAGAGGAGTTAAAATTTACTGGTGTCTATAGTTACCAGACACGCATTGATGTAAGAATGTAAATGGCTAAAGGAGAGTACGAATGTTATCTTCCATAGTACTGTCATGCGCTGGCCCAGAAGCAACTAACTCTTTAAAGATCTGCTTTTTTCGAGGCACTTTCTGTTATTTTCATCATTTAAATAGAGTGCATTCTGAGCTACACAAAAAATTACTACAAATCATCATATTCGACAATACAATTAATTTTTTAATATTAAAAGAAGGAAATTCATTAAAACTGCTGATATAATAAATTTTTTTATTATCAAAGTAATTTTTGTGAATACACAATTTTCATTTTAATAAGATTTTGTTTGTCGTGCTTAATTCCTAAGTTTTTTCTTGATAAAAAGACTGAAATTTATTGTTGCGAGACAAGCTAGTTTCTATGCGCATTTCACTGGTTGCTTAGGCCAGATCAGCAGGAAACATTCTCCCAAAAAAGCCAAAGATGTTAGCATTAAAAATTATTGACAGTATTTTTTTTTCTATTATTTCAACTAAAACAAAATTCTATTTAAACAGGATTTCGTAGTATCACAATAAATCGTTAGGCCAAGATGTAACAGTTGAGACTGAATTCTACCATTATCTGACCTTGCATAGCTGTCATACAAGATTCGGATTTTCTATTAAGTAATATACCCTAGTATTCATTTCAGCGGGCTTTTGCTTTAATCGGTAAATCGCTCGATTAATTAGTCGATGTTTTGGTTTAATCAGTTAATAACCGGTTAATTTTTTTATTGATCGGTTAACCGATTAATAAAGTTTTTTTTATAATTAAGTTATTTCAATCAATAAAAATGAAAATTTTTTTATTATTTGAAGTTTATTAGTAAAAAAACAAAAAAATAATTCACAACTATGTAAAACATACTTTTAATTAATACATAATTGGGGGTTTCACAAGATAGTCGTAAAGTCATATGTCTTAAAATTATTACAAAAATTATATATTTATATGACAGCTGTGGGCAACTGCTTATTATTTACAATTTTACTGCGAAGCTATGATGAATTAATGAACACTGCATTAAAATTTTTATTTTGTTTGAAACACAACACTATTTTTTTAACAATTGTAAAATATTTTTTTGGACATTATGGCGATATGACATAATAGCACACCTTGTGAATACCACAAATATCAATTAATAACAATATTAAACTGTGAGATCATTTTATTTGTAATTTCAATAGTTTAAGGAGATTTAATAAAATAGTCTTTAAGAAAAACAATTTGGTTAAAATGTTTAGTATTTAAGCGACCCTTCTCTTTAGTTTTGATAAATTTTGACTTGGGAAAAATTCTTTCCTTTATCGTAGATGTTGGAAAAATCGAAAGCAACCCATAATCTAAATTATCTAATTTCTCAGTCCTTTTTCTGGATTTCTCTTAACATAAAAATTATCCATTATGCCATTAGAATCCTGTTTTAGTTTTTAAAACTTTTAGCACATTTAATTGTTTCGTTTAATGCTGTTGTTGTATTTCTATCGAGAGTTTCTTCTGTTGGCAGATCATCATCTTACTCATCCTGACAAAGCTTAGCACCGAACATTCCGAATTCTTTAATTTCTGTTTTTGTACAGTATTTTAAGAATGTATTGCTAGAAGGAAATATATTGTATGAAAAAATATTTCTTATCACAACTTTTTTGGAGAACTTTGGTACAGATAACATTGTAAAATTCAACATGGTTTCATTGTAGAATGCATTTTAAAAAGCGTGTTGTTTTGCAACTGACGTTTTGGAACGCACAAAAAAAAAGGGTTTAATAATACCAAAAATTAAAAATTTTGTAACATCGGTTAATCGACTGAAAATAACTGGTTTAATCGTTAATCGAAAAAAGCCAATTTAAAATAAACCGATCAGTTAATCGGGCAGTAATTAATCGGTTCACCGTTTAACGGTTCGTTTCATGTCACATATTATTTAATTAAATAGTGTCCAGATAATTCGCTTATAATAGTGCACTTTATAATCGACCAGTATTATGAACACTTGCACACTCACACTTCCATTGTGTTCTCACTTATACTCCTATGTCCTTAGTAAAGCAATTTTTTATGGTCTAGTAATTTTTTTTTTTTTTTTTTTTTTTGCTTTTAGTTGAAATGATATTTCTTCAAATTTATACTCGAACCAACACGCTTTTTATAGAAGTAATAACAATGCGTTTGTTCACTCGTTCCTTCGTTTATTTCTTGCACTTTGTCGTTTATTTCAATTTTTTTTTTCTTCAAAATTTTTTTACTTTGCTGTCTATGTGTTGCCACCTCTGGGTTTGACATCGTTTATTAAAGTAACATGAATACAAATGAATGTGTGTGGATGTGTTTCTTTATTTAAAAAAAAATTGTATTTCCTCCCTTGCTCTTTTAAGTAACTGGGATTTAAGAAAACTTTGTAATTTCTTTGAGTAGAGTTTAGACTTTTTATGCGCTTGTATGCGTTTAAAAATTTTCTTCTTTCTGCGATTGTGTGTGTTTCTAAGAATGTGTTATATATTTTTTTTTTTTTTTTTATTAATGTATAAAATATAAATACATATAAAAAAGCAAACTTTTACGTGATAAAAGCAAGTTTTTGCTGATTATGAAAATGTGAGTTAAAGTGTTTTTTTTATCATCCTTGAAATAAAAGAAAACGAATAATATTTAAATTTTTCTAAAAGTATGTGAGACAGTACAAGTCCGACTATATAATACTCTTTCTGGGAAGAAATGGGTATTAATATTTGTTTGTATCAAATCTTATCTAGATATTTTAGTTTTTGGTAAGAGGCCTAAGATCAATTTTCAAACTATCATTACCCAATTATGTCACTGTATACTAACTGTTACTTTGTTGTTGGGAAATTCCAAACCTGAGCTTTATTTGATTAAATAAATTAGAATATTTTCTAAACGGCAAAGTTTTTTGAAATTTTTAATTAAAATTGAAAATATCTTTTATTGAAAAAAATATATTTTAAATCTTTAGTAATCTATATAATCATGTTGGCAATAGGAGCAAAATCAACAAGTTGTTTGCTTGACTCTATAAATTTTGAATGAATTTGGTGATTAGAGACAATTTTTAATTTTTTTTTTGTGTAGTTCTATTGTAGGAAGACTGGAAGACTGGAAGCTCAAGTTAATTTAATCACCCCAATGTATCTCATAATATTTGGACTAGAATGGAAACCACAGGGCAGCCGATGAATTGGAGGACCAAAGAACACATGGCACAGAACTTTGACGTTAGAAATTGTCGATACTCTATGTTCCCAAGTGGAATGGAAAAAGGAAACAAGAGTTCTCAGTAAAAGTTAAGATATAAACTAATATAAATAACAAATAAATCTTCAAGCTTGAGGTCCTTTTTGTATGAAATATTCTTTATTTTATTTTCTCCAATATTTCGTTATTCTTTGAATAACATCATCAGGGACTGTCTAAATAACAAAAATCAAAATATAAATACAAACATCAAAGCAAAAAAGCGGGAATTAAAACAAAAAATAAAAAAACATCAATAAAAATAACAACAAAAGGATAGAATTGATAAATGGGAAAAATCTCACGTAATATATAAAATAGCTGGCAACGGAAAGGAAAATGAAATATGCAAAAAAGTATACATAGGCACAACCAAGAATAAATTAAAATCCAGAATGGCTGCACACAAATCAGATCAAAAATTAATAAATACACAAAAAACAGCACTTACCACTGTGCGAATACCCATCACTCACCAAACTTAGATGACGTACAAATATTACAGGGGGAAGAGAATTATAAACGCCGATATATCGTCGTTCATAAATTATTGTGTTCTATAAGGGTTTATTTTACATATATTATAGAACACAATAATTTACGAACGACGATATGTTGGAGATGATAAACATAATAAAAATACCAAGTGCAATATTTATTATTTTTATTTTAGTGCGATAATGACGACGGTAATAGCAACACACTAGCTTTCAGAATTTTTTTGTGTGCGTAAATTACACTGGTTTACACTGAAAATGTACATTTGATGAGATGTGATTTTTCTTATGTATTTTCTTCCGCTGAATTCAAAAATCAAGGTTACATTTTTTTTTATGGAACAGTTTTTGAGATATGGTCATTTTCTCATTTTTTCGACCTTTTTCCACTTGACAAATTATATTTCGAGCTAGATATGTCCTATATGTCCTATACCAAATGGAAGGTATTGAGATGACGAACAAATATGTATAACTGGATCTTTGATTGGTAAAGCGGTTCAAAATATATTGATGAAAATATGGCACATTTTCAAAACAATCATATTTTATTTTTTATATATTATATTTATATTTTTTATTTTTTTTGAAAATGTGCCATATTTTTATCAATATGTTTTGAACCGCTTTACCAATCAAAGATCCAGTTAGGACATATCTAGCTCGAGATATAATTTGTCAAGTGGAAAAAGGTCGAAAAAATGAGAAAATGACCATATCTCAAGAACTGTTCCATAAAAAAAATTTAACCTTGATTTTTGAATTCAGCGGAAGAAAATACATAAGAAAAATCACATCTCATCAAATGTACATGAAAAAAATTTCATTTTGTAAACTAGTGTTATTTTTGGTTAGTTTTTGTTGTTATTTTTATTGATGTTTTTATATTTTTTGTTTTAATTCTCGCTTTTTTGCTTTGATGTTTGTTTTTATATTTTGATTTTTGTTATTTAGACAGTCCCTGATGATGTGATTCAAAAAATAACGAAATATTGGAGAAAATAAAATAAAGAATATTTTATACAAAAAAGGGCCTCGAATAAAAAGGTCGAAAAACAACTTCATATATTGATATAAACTAATGTCATACATTTTATAAAAGGATCTTTGAAATTGCGACCATAAAGATTTACATGACATACATTCCACTTCACAAATTGGCTTAGATCGGCTCTAGAAATGATTTTAGGTCCATCAAAGAGTCGAATAATGACTCGATATTTTAGTGCGTTACAAACTGCAGAATGAACGCATAAGAACGTCCCACCTTCGGCTGCTTTATGTTTGAAAATGTTACATAATGCTGTTAAAACAAACTAAAAATATCTATTGGATTTTATGCTTTACATTTAATTTTCTTTATTTTAGATAGTTTATAGCTTTTTAAAAAGCATTTTTAAAGATATGGCTTTTTTCATTTTAATTTTTTTATTTTTAAAAAATATTTATTTCCAAGTTAATAATAATTTTTTTATTACTTTTACAGATTTAAATATCACTAATACATATTGTCTGTCAAGGGCCTCGATTATCCATGATGGTCGGGACCAGAAGCATTACGGATAATCGATTTTCACGGTTAATCGAATAACAATTTTGATTATACAGTTTTTTCAATATTTTTATTATTTAACAAGTGAACATTAGTGTACATACATATTTACATTAAACAAATTAATTCAAGAAGTTTATGTATATTTTTAAATTAAATATAATAAAACATGAGGCAAAAAAGGACATTAAGAAAACAAAGGAATACATTTTCTTAAAAAAAAGTCGGATAATGTTGTTTGTCTAATATTTTTCAATTGCCATCACGGATAATAGAGGTTATCACGGTTAATCGAAGCAAACAATTTGAAAACATTGCATACAAAACACAATAGACTGATCTTTGGCCATCACGGTTAATCGGGGTTACCGGTTAACCGGATCACAGATAATCGAGGCCCGACTGTACTTTAAATTGGTTTGAATGTATTAAAGTAAAATTAAAGATTCCTTAAGGGATACTAAGAGACTTATGCTGAAAATATTCTAATGAAATTATAAAAAGTTGTTTATGTTTAACCGATTACATGTTTAGTACCTGCAATATTTGCATTTGTGTAAAGCTTTAAACAAAGTTAAACGATCTTTTGAATAGAATTTCCACATCAGAAATTTAGTTTATAGATTTAAGCGGCTGCAACACAGAC
Source organism: Pollenia griseotomentosa (assembly GCA_963931875.1). NCBI lineage: Eukaryota > Metazoa > Arthropoda > Insecta > Diptera > Polleniidae > Pollenia > Pollenia griseotomentosa. The sequence goes on along the minus strand of OZ007560.1, from coordinate 49,395,285 downwards.
AATGTTTACATATGGTCATGAAATGCTCTACTAAAATTTTACACTAAAAACATTATCAGTGATGATGTTATACGTAGGGAAAAATACCTTTTCGTAGGGATTTTCTCTTGGAAATGGAAGTAGGGAAAAACGGACAGATTTTTTAAAATAATTAAAATGTATGAACTTTACAAAAATGTGGCAAAACTGTATATAGTTGGCAATCTTTTTCTATTTTTGACAACATACTAATAAAATTCTTGATACGGCAACATTTCAATTTGTTAAATTTCTTTGAGTGAACGCTTGACGCCATTTTAACTTTGATATAAATGTAAATTTGTGAAACTCTCTTTTCCAAAAATGAAGATTCTGTGAATTTAATTTTTCAGAGCAATAAATAAAAAATTTGCTAAAGATGGGAATCAAAAAGTTTTGGAGAAAAGTCACAATTTTACTAAAAATTTCATTTTCGCCCTTTAGTCAAAATAAGGTTTCTTTGATTTATCACCGCCACATGCCATTACAGTTTTTTTCTATTATTGATGTTTGCACAAAAAAAAAGAATTATTTAATTAAAAATTAAAATTATATCTTTAATTTGCATTGTACGCTTTTTTTTACTCATCACTAAAATCATTTTAAAAATTTGTATCCTTACACCTGTATGATTGTTAGGAAATCTCCAGTCAAAATACGACAAATAATTAATTTTTCTAGTACCTAAACAAAAACAAAAAGTACAAAATAAAATATGTTCTGACAATCACAAAATGCTTAACATGTGCGATTTTGTAAATAGTAGGGTATTCATTTAATCGAGCTTTTGCTTTAATCGTCAATCGGTTAATAAGCGGTTAATTTTGTTATTGATCGGTTAACGGATTAACCCTTTCAGTGTTTTTGTCGAATATATCCGACATTTCATTGTACTCTGTTTCTACGCCCTTTTAATGTATAAAAATGTACAGTTAATTATATTTTTTTTTTTTTGTTTTATCTGAAAGAGAGACACTTTTGTTATTTTAAATTTTTATTATAGTAGGCATTGACTTTCTTTTCTTATTATTGAGACCATTGTCGTACACTAGTCAGGAAATTTGTAAAAAGGTTATATTTATAAAGCAAAAAATAATAATTTCGGTGATCAGGCTATATTAAAAAAAATTGTATGTATTGATACAGACGTAAATAAGTGTTTACTTGAAAAAAATATTGCTAAAAATAAATTGTGTTGTTCTTTTGTGGACCTTTTTCGATTGTCGAATATAATCGACATTGACCTTAAGAGGTTGTATTTTTTTTATTAGTAAGCACTACAAAAAAGTGTTTTTATTTAGAAATCATAACAATTTCTCTGCGGATTTTTATAGAAAATGGAAAAATTAAATAATGATTTGATAATGCCCATGTTAAACGCTGTTTAGGACGTAATTGAAGATGATGATGATGACGTCATATATGAAATCCCACAAGTGTAATCAAAGGATATTGTGCCTGCCGAGCAGAACGTTACGTCAGAAGAAAATATTGACGATATATATACAGGTCAAGTCAAAAAGTCCACTGAGATCCGAAGTTTCCACTTGTATTGACTCCTAAAATCAATATAAGTTGGTGAACAGTTCGAATACCCGAAAACCATGGAGGCATTAATTTTGTGCGACTGTCAGAAAACAACAGCTTGTGTAAAATTGCTACACCGTTTTCATATTTCAATAAATATTTTACGGATAAATGGTAAAAAATCTATTTTTTTTCTTTTATTTCCGTACAAAAGAGAAGCATATATACTTAACAATAGGTATCCTTGAAGGTCAATGTCGAATGTATTCAGGGGAGCGACTTGAGACGAAAACTAATATTTTTCCCGACTTCAGCGCCATGACATTACCTTAAATACAAATTTTCAGATTTTTATCTCGCCACAAATTATTTTTGACCCTGAAAGGTTTAATAAAGTCTTGTTATAAATTAAGTAATTTCACTAAATAAAAATGCAAAAATTATTTATTATTGGAGTTTATTAGTAAAAAAAAACAATAACATAGCGAACAAAACAATTCTTGAACTAAAACAAGCAAACAAAAAAGTAATTCATATATATATTTTATAATTTATACATAATATTTGTATGTATTTATTAAAAAATAACTGTGAGATTTTTTTTATTAATTATTTTAATAGTTTAGGATGTTATAAAATAATCTTTTGGAAAAATAATTTGGTTTAAATTTTTAAGCGATTCTTTTCCTTAATTTTTATAAAACTTGACTTGGGAAACATTCTTTTAGTTATCGAAAATGTTGAAGAAATCGGAAGCAACCAATAATACAGATTCATGAATGATAAAACCAAGATACCGCATTGCACATGTTTACAAAATTCAATTGTTAAATGTGACGTCGCGTTTGCATATTATACACATGTTTGTTTGCTTGTGTTTCTATATTTTAGCTGTACTTACACGCTGATGTGACGTAGATGCGCAAAAGCATTTAATTTTTTTAAGCTGTATGCGTTATCTTGGTTTCTTTGTATCATGATACAGATTATCTAATTTCACAGATTATCCTTTTCCAGGATTCTCTCAACATATAAAATCTTCCATTATGCCATTATTTCGGCTAACTTTGTTAAAGATTGTTTGTGTTAGAATCGGGAGTTACTTCTATTGTCAGGTCATCATCTGACTCATCCTGGCAAAGTTTAGCACCGAACGTTCTGCAAAAAATGTATTTCCGAACCCCTAGTTTCTGTGTTTGTACTGTATTTTAAGAATGTATTTGTACTGTATTTTAAGAATGTATTGCTCGAAGGAAATATACTGTATAAAAAATATTTTCTAAACATATACCTTTTTTTATATGAGAAGAAACAAGTAATTTAAAAAACCAAAAAACTAAAAAATTGTATAACATCGGTTAATCGGTTAATCGACTGAAATCAACCGGTTTAATCGTTAATCGTTTATCGAAAATTTCCAATTTTTTATTAACCGATCAGTTAATCGGGTAGTAATTAATCGGTTAACCGATTAACAGTTAACCGAATGAATACCCTAGTAAATAGCAGTCATGCTCAAGGAAACTTGATTATTTTTAAGAAACTGTGGCAGATCGCATGCCAAACGAACGTGTGTGTTTCCGATACATTTTTTTGTTTGTTTCTCTTTTTTAAACCAATGAACTAAATGTGATTTTAAGTGAATATCACTAGTCTTTTAATTTTTTTTAATATTTGGATTATAAAAATAACTTATTTAAGAGTATGTAAGCATCTAAAATAACTGTTAATGAAATGTATATACATTTGCGCCAATGGTTTTAGTTGCACTGATATATTATACTTTTAAAATTGTAGGGATTTTTGTAGGAAACTTTTTTGAGCGCATAATGAAGATGAGGTGACAGATTTATATTGGTCACGACTTTGTCGAAAAGTGGTGACACGGTGTTATTAGTTAGTGATCTTCACAACCAAAAAAAAAAACGGTGTTATTAATAAGATTTCAGTACGACGTGCTTAACACGTATAAGACTTTAATTAGGAACAACTGTTAAACTAGCTGACGTACTAATAAAGTGTGTTTGACCTTTCTTTCAGTAAGCTTTGCAAGTTACTATTTGAAAACTGAGACCAGAACAAAGTGTACAAATCTGGGGAATTCATCCGTTTAACTTATAGAGCACCGCGTCTAGTGTAAAACTATAAATCGATTTATGACTACAATAATATTCATCCAAATCGAGCCCGTGCTATGCGTACAGAAGAACCCACCGCCGCTATAGACGAAAGTGTGACAGAGGTCTCGAATTTACCGATCCGACGTCATTCTCAGCTTCTCGGTCTCTACCCGCCATTTACTCGTTAAATTTTAAAGAAAGATCTTTCCCTACATTCATATAAGATCCAAGAATTAAAGCCAGCAGACCATCGATTGCGTCGTGTGCTCGGTGGCTGAAATTCAACGATAAGTTGAAACAGATTTGTATCGTCAATCAGCTTCAGCTTCAGCATTTCTAGCTTAACTGGTATGAAAACAAGCAGAATTGTCATATATTAAGAGAGCATAATCTTCATGAGACATTATTCTATCGCGAATAAAATCACTGTTCTGTGTGGTTGACATGCCGAGGGCGTCTTCGCACTATTTGTCTGTAAATCCGAAACCGGAGCTAATATTACCGTTAATGGCGTACGCTACTAGAAATTTATTCGTGAATTTATTATCCCTCATGTCATTGCAAGTCATTTGGAGTAGAAATTGTTCCAATAAGACGGCGAAACCGGCTATACAGTACGTGAAACCTACACTTTGTTGAGCCGAACGAAATACCTCAAGAAACAGACCTGTACATTCTTCACCCCTTTTGTAGGTTTGGCAATTTTGAAATGTTTTTTTTTTTTTTTTTTTTTTTTAAGTGCAAATAATATTTAAGAGGGGAACAATAATAAAGATTATTGCGGATGCTATAAACGATTTAATTTTAATTGGATTTCTTTAATCCACACATCCACACATCAAACATCTAAATTGTATTCGGCAAAAACGCAGCAAAATTCCAATTTCTGTTATTATTTGGAAGCTTTATAATAAACTGATAAATAATTATAAAGTGGTTTTTTTCAATCCAAATTTTTAATATTTTTAATTAGGCTTAAGTATATTAAATTTAATTTTCATTAAATTATTTTTATGAAGAAAGGAATTTTTTTTTTTTTTTACAACATGAAAATTAATTTGAATTGTTATTGATAATCCTTCATTCTCGACCGTGGCCGGGATTCGAACCGCGGCCGGCAGGCCACCATGACATGTTTCGATCGCAACCACTTGATCTCCTCAGATGGATTTGCCGTTTTACACTCGCAGCCACGACGACTGCTGACGTCAATAGTCAAACATCAATCCTTAAACCAAATTGTATTTTAACCTTTGGTAGTTCGAAATTTGCTCTTCTAAATGATTATCCATTTTAATTGATTTAACATGTTTTTTCCTTACTTCTGTTTTTTTCAAAATCCAAGAAAACTAAATTTATGTGCTTGATTGAGGAAGGGAAAAATCTTTTTCCAGAAAAACCTATAATTCCCCTAAATTTCCGCTTATTAATTTTGAAAAACCGAAGTACACCAGCTTCACTACAACTTGCGCATTCAATATTATTTTGTGCAATAAGAACATCAGCACTGAAATCTTCCTACAATTCACTGTTTTTTTGTTTTTTATTTTTTAACAGAAGATCAAAAACTTGTTTTGTTTGTCTTCTAACACTTTTTTTATATTTAATAGGCATTTTTAATATTTAATTTATTATTTATTAGGGTATTCATTCGGTTAACCGTTAATCGGTTAACCGATTAATTACTACCCGATTAACTGATCGGTTAATTTAAAATTGGCTTTTTTCGTTTAACGATTAAACCGGTTAATTTCATAAATTTTTGTAGTATTAAAACATATTTTTTTGTTTTTAATTGTGGGTGAGTTCCAAAACTTCGGTTGCAAAGCAACTCGCTTTTTTAAATACATTCTACAGTGCAACCATGAACAATTTTACAACGTTATCCGTACCAAAATTCACAGAATTAACCCAAACAATTAGAAGTGTTAACAATTTTAAAAAATAAAGCAGGATTTAAATGGCATAATGGAAGATTATATATGTTTAGAGAAATCCAGAAAAAAGACTGAGAATTAAGATATTCTGTATTATGGGTTGCTTTCGATTTCTCAAAAATCTACGATAAGTGAAAGAATTTTTTCCAAGTCAAAATATATCAAAACTAGAGAAAGGAGTCGCTTAAATCCAAAACATTTTAACCAAATTATTTATCTAAAGGATTATTTTATAAGATTTTCTTAAACTATTTAAATTACTAATAAAATGATCTCACAGTTAATTTTTTAATAAATACATAATCGGTCTTGTTCTGAAAATCAAAATCACGTAAAATTTAAATCGAACAAATTTTTAATTCTATCCTGTGTTTAAAATTGATAAAAAAATTTCTTTTTCATTACCTCATACTTTGAGGACCACATATCTTTACCAAAACTAATTTTGAAATCAGGAAAAGCTACGTTTTTTTTAAAAAAATTGAACTTAAAATCTCCATCGATTTTAATGTCACGATTTCGATTTACAGAACGTGGCCGAATATGTATGAATTAAAAAATATGTATTACATATGAATTATTTTTTTTTTTGCTCGTTTTAGTTCAAGATTTGTGTTTTCTTTACTACTAAACTCCAAATAATAAAAAATTTTTCATTTATATTCATAGAAATTACCTTATTTATAAAAAAAACTTTATTAATCGGTTCACTGATCAATAACAAAATTAACCGATTATTAACCGATTAAACCAAAACCTCGATTAATTAATCGAGCGATTAACCGATTAAAGTAAAAACCCGATTAAATGAATACCCTATTATTTATATATTTATTTATTAAGTTTTTTACCCACTCTTATTATTTTATAATTTCACGTCTACACGCAGAGAAAAAACATGTTTAAATATGGTCACCTCCAACAATACCTTGTTTAAAGAAAATTTTAACCATATTATGTTAAATTTAACCATATTTTTGTCACCGACAACCATATTAGTAGGTTTAGTAACTCCCCTATCAAGAAGCCACAACCATATTATGGTTGCTTCTAAACATGTTATGGTTAAATATGACAATAATTTGTTTTTAAATTAACAATAGTGTTTTCCTCTTTTTCAAGAGCAAGATGCTATGGTTGAAAACCAACCATGCTGTTATAACTTATAAGTGTTAAACATATGTTAGTTAATATTAACCATAACATGTTCGGAGGCAACAATAATACGGTTGTGACTTCTTCATGAGGGACAATTTTAACCTTTATATGGTTGTCTTTGACAATAATATGCTTAAATTAAATATAATATGGTTAAAATTTGCTTTAAACATAGTATTGTTGGAGGTGACCATATTTAAACATGTTTTTTCTCTGGGTGTACTCACTGCAAAATGTATAACTTTAAGTTGACACGAAAACACTTTCAACAAATTTACTCAAAAAAAATAAAAAGCAAAATATAACTGCACTTGCTGTCGCTTGCTTAGAAACAGTTGTTTTTAATAAGATTTTCTCAAGCTTTGTTAAAAGCTGCTTGTGAATTTTATAAACATTATCTTAAGTGAAATTAAGAAAAGCTTAGAAAACACTGTTAATATAAGCTTATTCTCAAATTCCAATACAAATAAATTTTTATGTTAGCAACTTCTGGTTTAATATATTTGGTTGACTTATTTCTTTCATTTAAGGAAAAGGTGAAAGATTCTTTCAGTTGGACCCATATTTCACAGGTTTTACTTAATCTGGGGAACACCTTTGTTAAAATATGGTCCTGGCTATGACCCATTTTCAAACACAATTATTTTAATTTGATATAGTGTTATCTTTTAAGGTTCCACTCGGTTCGAATTTTTATGTTTCGATAACAAGCACACTCTCGTGAATCAGCATTGTTTGCAGTTTTAATTTTTCCGCTACTGCGACAGCAAGCAGTCTTTAGTCAAACATCAATTTGTAACCAATCGTATTCTGTAAGTTTATCAAAATATGCTGTTATTGGCTTAATCTATTTTCAATTTATTTACATGTTTCTTCCTCACTTCTTTTGTTCGTAATTTAATAAAAAATTCTTCTTGAATAACAAAGTAAGAACATTTTTGGCCCAAACACAAACTATTAAGTTTTTCATTTTGTAGATTTTTATAAAATATTTTAATATTAACTATTTTTTTTGATAATTTTTTTTTTTTTTTTTGTTAGATATTACAAGTTTTCAAGATTTTTGAATTTCATGAATTTGTTCTTATTTTACGTATTTTAACTGTACAATATTAACACATTCAATCAATACCAAAGCCCAGTTAACATTTATTATTATTAATCAATATCACTTAACTTCCAACCTCATAAGCATTTTCCAACGCATTATTTTCAACAATATTCACGTTTTTATCTGTAGTCAATAAAGCTTCTTTAAGACTTTCCATTTAAATTGTGTAGAATCATCGTTGAGATAAAAAAAAAAACTCAAATATTAGGAAGAACTTAGCGGTAATATATATTCTATGTGAGTTCGTAAATAGACTCATTTACATATGACGGAGGGCTTTTTTATGTGGTTGGTTAGTACAACAATAACAAGAAACGAAGACATTCCAACATTCTACACATTTTACGCATTGCTTAAGGGCCACTTTCATGGCTGATAAAATCTTTAGTGAAACATAAATTAATATTTTCCTGCCTTTTGGGGTGACATACCCCGGTCATCAACCGTACGTTTATTAAGTGTAAAGTTCAAACAACGTTTTAATGTCATGGCGTTTTTCATAGAGAACCTGCCTAACAAAAAGTCTTACAATGCTTTGTATAATATCGAAAATTAATGGGTACAATAGAACAACAAATATGAAAAATATTTGTATATATTTATTTATAAACTATGCTGGCTTAAACAAAAGTGTTAAACAAATAAGTTGAGTTGATGAGATAAATTGTGATTTATGTGCAATTTTGTTAAACAGATAATTAGGTAAATATAATAAATAATAATAAGAAAAGACATAAAATAAAAAGTTGTTTATAAAAGACAAAATGGTAGACATTATGAATATTTCTGAAAAAGGGTGTAGTTTATATGTATACAAATAAAATATTTTAAAATTTTTAATTTATAGACAAAATTTCATTCATTTTTTATTAAGCTTGCAACTTAAATCCTATTTTATATACATTCCTAAAATCTTGTTATTTCCTTTTAATTTTATTGAGTTTATGTTTACGGGTTTTTTTTAGTGCACACTTACTTTTAAATAACCAGTTAAAGTAGAGCAATGAATTTACATTTTTAAAGAAAACTTTAATGCATTTGCAAATATTTCTTATACATTGCAAAATCGTGAAATAAAAAAGAAATTGTTGTGCATATTAAACAATGTAAACAGTTGCCACCTTCTTATCAACATTTTATGGCATGCAAATGTTTCTCATAACTGCCACATCAGGTGAATGTGCAACATCATATATGCATAAAACAGCCATAAAAACCACAAAATGTTCCTAAGTAGGAAAAAAACAACTTAAGCCTTGTCGAGGTGCAGTGGTATTTTATGAAAAAATTGTGGATAAATTAAGTACAAACTAGAAGTATAATAAATATTTGTATACACCAATTTTGCATTGAGATGTATGAGCTGCATGGTCCACTTAACAAAAATTTATTTACTGTGTATTGCATCAGTGTATTTGATGTTTAAATATCTGTCTAGATTGTTTCTTATTTTAAGCAGTGGTGCAGAGCTTAGAACTCAAAGAATTCTGATGAAAGAATGTGGTGATTCTTGAAACATGTAAATTCAACCCAGGTTCGAGCCCCAGCTCAGCCAAGAAAATTATCAAAAAAAAAAAATTAATAAAAATTTCATGTTGTAAAATTCCTTCCTTCTGTAAAAAATAATTTAAAAAAATATTGATAAATATATTATTATAATTTTTGATAAGGTAAGTGATAGAGTTAGTAGGCTTTAACTGCAACAGGCTGTGGAAAAGGTTTACATGGATACATTATATGCATGGTCTTATAGTGCATTTACACCTACGCCATAAACAGATTATAGTTTGAGAAACTTGTTTATCCATACAATTTATAAACACGTTTGTAACTAGCTTTTGAGATAAACTAGCTACAAGCAACCAGTTTTTGTTAATGCACTCTGTTTTTTCAAATTTTGTTCTGGTAACACTACTGATATTTGACATTTTCTCAAAAAAAAAAAAAAAAAAAAAAAAAATAAGTGAAAAAGTGTAAAAAAAAGCCAAAACCATAATAAGAAAATTAAAATAAACAAAAAAAATTTTTAACAAAAATTCAAAATTTTTTTAAAAAAGTTTCTATTAGTATGGACAGCGGAAATAAAAGGTATGTTTATATGTTCATATGAACGTGAATCAACTTTTTTTTTTAAATATTGAAGCTAAAAATATTATATATGATGTAAACTGTATAGTTTATGAAAGAAGCTTACGGTCATAAGCTAGTTTGAAAATTACAAGTGTAAATGCACTATTATTTTATATTTCCCGACAACAATTGGGTGATTTGATGTCAATTCTAATTAAAGTTATAAGGGGAAACAAAAAGAAAAAACAAAAATAGTCGGGATTGTAAGAAAAGATAAACTCACTGTTTGTTGGTGTTGGTGTTTTGTTTTGTTTAAGCTTTGATATTGTTACGGGTAAGACTTTTTGTGTTTATAATTCTTATTCGCTTAACAGTTTTATTTGGATAATATCTTTAGCTTTTCTAAAATCTTCGGATGAAGTTTCCTAAGGGTCTGGCCTAAACAACCAGTGAAATGCGCATAGGAATAGCTTATCCCATCAACAATAAATTTAAGTATATCAATAGTAAGAATGGGAATTTAGCACATTAAAACTAAATCTTGTACCATTTCTTTATTCATGCAATCAGTCTATCTGCTATACAGCACAAACCTTTAGTAACGCACTGTTTTTTTTTTTTTTTTTTGTAACTTTTTACTCTGAATTAGAGTTTGCTAAAAACCGTAAAAATGTGAAACCGCAGTTTCGGTTCGGTTTTGAAAATATCAAAGTTAAACTTCATAACTAAACATATATTTCTTTTTGTATGTAATAAAATTTTTTATTTGTTTCAATTTAGGTACTTTTAATAACCCTTAAGTGTATACCTGGGCTTGGCCAGATATTTTTTAACTTATTTTCCAGTTTTTTTTTAAAATAACTAGTGTTCGCCAAATGGGCAAAATCCGACCATGAATTTTTATGTACATATGAAGAATATATAGTACATCTCAGTATATATGAATTTACATGTTTCGAGCATTTATTTTTCCATCTTAGTTGATCAATTTGGCGAGGGACCAACCTGTGATTCATATTATATCTTCCACGTGAGTTCATTTAATTTTGTTTAATATAAAAAATATCAGAAAATATCAATTGTAAAACCAAATAGTATCAAAAAATCTCCTTTATAGATTGTCATCCACTCAGGAGATTGCAGTTTAATTTTATTTTTTTATGTCTAATTTTAACGAAAATTAATAAAAGTACCAGATGTTGAACGAAAAAGTACCAAAAAGCTCCCCTTTCATGTTCTGATTCACCCAGTTTAATGCATAATTCTATCTTTATAGTTTGAATATTACCAAAGTTAAATATTATAGAAAATTGGAAAATTATCACATGCAGCGCGGAAAAGTAAAAGAAAGAAATTTAATTTCCCGTATTTATATAGTCGAAATATTCGAAAACCAGTCTCTAAAAAATTTTGAATAATCCTATTATTTTATTATTTGATAATTGAGTTAAAACACGTCAAACCATCACGAAAAAAAGGCATTTTCGGCATCATCACCTCCGATTTCAATGAAATTCAACACACATGTCATACACTATAAGAGTATAATTAAACAAAAAAAATTTGACCCCAGATCCTTTTGGGTTCCGAAATATGACGTCATAAAAGATGTGAAAAATTTTAAAAAATCACAAAAGTCTCCTTACAAAAGGGGATAGAACTTTTGAACTATGCAAGATAATTTAGTTTTTTTGGTTTCGCGAAAGGTGAAAGTGCACCCTTTAAAATTATATGCATATTGTGTTTTTTTAAGAAAAGGTCAAAGGTAATTTTTTGGGGTCTTGAGTTCAAAGGTCCATATCTGAAAAAGCATATTTTTTAAAATTCTTAAAAAAACATATGTCAAGTATTAGACCCTCTTCTACATTTCGAGAAAATTTAAAGGTGGAGACTCGATTGGTGTTAAAATTACAGACCAGAACGTGATCCTAAGTATGTTTTGTGTTCATACAAGATAAACCTTTTTTTTATTTTTTTTTTTTTTTGAAATTCGTAATGTAATTTAAAAATGTACAAAAATAGTAAGTATTGAACAATTTGTGTTTTAAGTCAAACAAAATTAAAAATTGTTGTATAAAAAACTCGCAGAAAATTAGTTTAACAAATTTTAATAATTGTGTTTAAAATGTCACATAAAAATATGTATTGGGCTACTCACAATTCCAGGTACACAAAAATATCATTGTTTCATTCCTGAAGGAGAAAAAAAGTTAAAAGTAAAGATTTTTTCAAATGATAGCGAATTTTTAATTGAAAATGTTCGTTACTAATTTATGTTTTACTCTTTGAATAAATGTTATATTTAACTCAACCATTTAAAGGCTTCAAACTATTTTTGTTATAAATTTTAAAAAATTAAAACACAAATTACCAATTAAAAGTTTTAAGTAGTATTATAATAAATTTAATACAAAAAAATTACCTGAATTATATAATTGTTTTGTTCAAAACTTACTATTTTTGTACTACATTTTAAATTTACATTACAAATTTCAACTGAAAGCTATAAACAGTATTATTTAAAAAAATGAATTGAATTATTTTTATGTGTTGTTCAATATTTTGTAATAAAAAAATAAATGAAAAATAATTCGCATGGGAAATACATTTAGAATAATAAGCCTTAATGTCTTATTTAAAATCCAACATAAAATGTTTATCTTGTATGAACACAAAACATACTTAGGATCACGTTCTGGTCTAAAATTTTGACACCAATCGAGTCTCCACCTTTAAATTTTCTCGAAATGTAGAAGAGGGTCTAGTACTTGACATATGTTTGTTTAAGAATTTTAAATAATATACTTTTTCAGATATGGACCTTTCAACTCAAGACCCCAAAAAATGACCTTTGACCTTTTCTTAAAAAAACACAATATGCATATAATTTTAAAGGATGCACTTTCACCTTTAAAACGATACCAAAAAAACTAAATTAACTTGCATAGTTAAAAAGTTCTATCCCCTTTTGTAAGGAGACTTTTGTGATTTTTTAACATTTTTCACATCTTGTATGACGTCATATTTAGGAGGCCGAAAGAATCTGGAGTCTGAAAATTTATGTTTTGTTAAAGTCCAATAACATACAACAGTTGTGGTGAATTTCATTGAAATCAGAGGTGTTGTTTCCGAACGTCATGATGGTTTGACATGATTTCAATATATCTTAGGGGCCGTTGCCGTAGAACAAATTAGTCTACATTTTTGCCAAGAGTCAATGTAGTTCCCCTTATGTAGTTCTGCAATGATATTGTTATTCTCTCGCTGTAGCTTTGTTGTCGGATCTGTCCTTATAGATCGATATGTATTTTTGTCTTCTAAAAGTTTGTTCATTTTTTCTTTATATTCGTCCCTGTATGAATATTTTGTTTTTAAACTAGCTATTTTTGAATTTTTTGGGGCATATTTTTAACAATTTTCAGGGCATATTTTCAAGTTTTTACTGCATATTTAATGCGCATAAGATGTGTTTTTTAGAGCATCTTTCTGGTTTCCCTAGTTATGAGTAATATAATATGTTTTCAAAGTTATCATTATTAAGTCGTTAAAAAAATGATTTTCCGTCAACAATTCCAAATTTATAATTGCAATTAACATTGAAATGTTTACAGTAACTATAATATTGCTGATATTAAATAAAAATAACTGTTTTTTGTGTACGACAACAATACACTGTTACAATTAACATAGTGTAGTTAACCATGCCATATTTTTGCTCTGCGTGTAACCACGGACATACGGACACCGTTAAATCAACTATGATATTCATGAGGACCCATAATAAATTCTCTTTATAGGGTATTATATGAATATTGTAAAAATTGCAAACGGAATGACAAAGTTATAGTGGAATATAACCAGTGTTGGGCAAAATACATGGTTTGCGGTATTTAAAATACACAATGTAAAATACTTGCTGCTCATGTATTTACTTCTATTTATTGTATGTACATATTTAAAATACAAAATACTTCCATTTATTGTACGTATTTCAAATACAAAATACAAAATACTTCCATGTCTTGTACATGTATGTATTTAAAATACAAAATACACCATTTTTATTCAAACAAATAAATACATTAGATAAAACTAATTAACAAAACAATTTCGTAAATATTAAATTTTTGAATGTGGCTTTAGAAAAACAGTTTCTTGTTGGAGAATAAATAAAACCTGCTGAAGAAAATAATCTTTCTACGGGTCCTGATGACCACAAACTTGTATTAAATTCTATGAATACTCTTTTTATTTTTGGATAGCTGTCAAGAGTGATAATGTCTTTTTGTCACTGACGAAACTGACAAATTCCAGCTCCAAATTTGATGTCCTAGATTCTATCTACAAAAACAACAAAAGCATCGTCTTCTTTACTGGTGATTCTACTTCTGATATTTCCAGGTGTCATTTTAAGTTTTTTGTAATTTTCCTCCAGAGTATAAATTGCAAGATTTCGGATTCTGTGTCTTTATTTAAAATACAAAATACTCACACATGTGTATGTATTTAAAATACAAAATACAAACTACTTCTATTTATTGTATGTATTTAAAATACAAAATACTTGCTGGACATGTATTTAAAATACAAAATACAAAATACTTGCACGTCATGTATTTAAAATACAAATACATAATAGGTATTTGTATTTTAAATACGTATTTCAAATAGTTACATGTATTTCAAATACCCCAGCTAGCATTTGGGTGATTATTTTTTGTAAAAGTCACCTAAGTGAGCCTTTTCAGATCAGTTTTGATGATTTAAAACTGATTTATCACTTGAGCGATAGAAAAAGGATTCATATATGATTCAGTGATATGATAAAATTATTATTATTTAAATATTTGTTTTTGCCAAATCAAAAAAATAAAAATAGAAACTTTCGTGTCAGCCAAACAAATAAAAAGCCCAAAAATTATTAGCAATTTATGAACATAAATGTTAGTGCAAATGGTTTTTTCTCTTCTTTGCAAAAATTTGATAACTTTCGTAACAAAAAAAAGTTTGTTTGAATGATAAAAAGCCATAAAGGTGCTGATTTTACCAAAAAAAAAAAAAATTAAATAAAAAAACATGACAATTAAAAAATGATATGAAATATAATCAAAAACTATATAATTTACGATTGAAAAATGAGACAAAAACGATTCAATAATCATTATAAAAACTTACATTGAAATGATCAAAAAGGAATCAGAAAATTGTATCACATATGATTCTTTCAGGTGATTCATCTGTAGGGTACCATTTTCTCACAACGAGAGTATCACTTATGATTGAAAAATGAAGTCATATACGGGTATTTTGCTCGTGAAGCTGATTCCTAAATGATTAGATTATGATACAAAAAGCTAGCTGGGACTGCCCAGCCCTGTATATCACCTTTTTTGCTTCTTTGAAGGATATAATAATTTAAACTATAAATAGTTTATCAAAATCGGCAAACTTACAATTTGAGTCACTCAAATACCACTGTCTTAAACTAAACGTGTTCATAAGAACTACATATTTAAAAATAAACATACCCATACCTTCCACACGTTACCACTCTCACATGCATATAAATTTATATGCAAATGCAACACTGCACACTTTTTGTTTAAGTTTTGCTTTTTTCGCTTATTTTTTTTTTTTTTAGTTTTGGTCCTTTTATACTTTCTTGCACATTTTATAATAGTTTTTATAAATATTACGCATACAGACATTAGTTTCGTTTTAATGGCAAAGATTTACTAGAAATGTGTAAGAAAATTTTTGCTTAAATTTTTAGAAAAATAAAAACCGCACAATAAATAAGAAAACTATAAAATTAAAGGGAATATCATATATATTTATTTTTCCATAGATATTTACAGATTATAAAAATAAAAAAATGCAAATAAATATTTTTACTATTTGAAAACTGTTGCGATATTTTTAATTATTCCCCAGTGAATGTGTGTAGGAGATATAAACGAATTTTTAACTAAAAATTTGTTAGAATTTGCTATTTTTTTGTTTTGTTAGTATTTAAATGCAATAATATATTTATTTTTAAATGTTTTCGTTTAACTAAAAATCTACAAAATTTATTAAATATTCATGACATGCGTGAATAATTACATTCATATATTACTAACAAAATCCATTTTAAAGCCATACAAAAATCTAATTATTTTATAAATATCAAAAAAAAATTATAACAGGAAAATAAAAGTTTAATAAATTTTATTTATTTTACCATCCACTTCCAGGGGTGGTTAATCAGGGAAAATTAAGTTCGTCATTCCGTGTGTTATACAAAAAAAAAAAAAAAAAAAAATATTTGTGCGATACATAATAAAAAAAAATATTACAAGTACTATTTTCACAAAGGAGACGAACATTTTTTTGCTGGTCCAACCAAAACGGACGATGTTATTTGTGAAAAAAAAAACAAAAAGTTATTGTTGGTGTTTTGTTTAAGCTTTGATATTGTTACAAATAGAATTTTGAGTGTTTATAATTCTTATTCGCTTTGCAGTTTTATTCGTATAATATTTTTAGCTTTTCTAAAATCTTTGGAAAAAGGTTTCCTGATGATCAGGCCTAAGCAACCAGTGAAATGAGCACAGATACTAGATTTCTATCCACAATAAATTTCACTGCATTATCAATAATAAAAATTGAGAATTTAGCACGTCATAGAGAAATCTGGCAAATCTGGTTAAAGATCCCCCTCCCTATATCTTCTTAACTAATCAACCAATTTTATCGAAATTTGGCAGGCAAATAGAGTAAAATCTGGACGGAAATGAAGCCAAAAAATTAAAAAGGGCAAGAGGAGTAAAAGCTCCCCCTCCCTATATCTTTTTAACTAATCAACCGGTTTTTTTAAAATTTGACATGCAGACACTTTAACATCTAAAGGAACTTTAAGATATACATTTTTTGGAAACTCCAATATTTAGGGAGTAAAATAGGGCAAAACGGGTAAAAGCTCCCTCTACCCATGTCTTCTTAATTATTTATCCGATGATATTTTCAAGTCTTGAAGGAACTAAAGGCTATCAATTTTAACATTTACGGCGTTATATTCAGCAAAAAGGGTTAAAGCAGCCCCCTCCTATACCTTCTTAATTAATTAACCGATTTCTCTTGAAAATGTTATGTATTTTTTTTTTGACAAATTTTTTTTCTACTCAATTGGTCGTTAAAAAATTGAAGTTAAAACGTTATCGAAGCTTCAATATTGAATGGGAAATGCCGCGACGAAAATGGCTTTCTGCCACGAACTCCGATGTTCCCCACAGTCGTCCCAATTGAATCAATAAGTAGAAAGGCCAAATGATGTCTGTCTGCGGCTGTTCACGGACAATTATACGTAGCATGTTCTCGCGTCGGCAAGCCATCGAGCTTATTTGTGTTAGCTTAAGACGGACTGACAAAAAATATCGTACACGCAAGTGCTCTTTGTAATGAAAATTGATTAACTCTGTTTGGTTTTCATAATTCATGATAAAAAATACATGACAAAAACAACGTTTGCCATGTCAGCTTGTATTTTCTTTTTTTCTTAATAGGTTATAATCTATAATCAAAATTTTGAAAAGAAACAAAATGAATTTTGTGGAAAATATCGTTCTATCTAGTAAAAATATTTTTTTTTAAACAGAAGTCTTTTAAAGTTTCTTAAATCTATCGTGAAACTAAAAGTATTTTCTAAAAGTGTAAATTTGTAGCTTAGTTTATCCACATAAATTCCACTTTCGAAAAATTCAATTACTTGATGATGAAGGGTATCATTGATTCGTCACAGCCATATGTGAAATTTTTCTTGTTTAATATAAATCGTTTTATGTGCAATAAATCGCATTTGGTTCTTGAAATTAATATGGACTTTATTTATATTTGGATTTGTTTTTGTCATGTGATTCTAACTAATATTTTGTTTATATTTCATTGCCAAATCGAAATAAAAATATTTTGTATTCACTTCAAACAGTCAGTGTGATTTTCGGGAAAACTCCTTATATGGAATTCATTATTTAATGATTTTTTGTTTATTAGTAGGGCTCTCTAGTATTGCTACCACAATAATATTTAGATTTTGAAAGCTTTATTTTAATATATAGATAACAAACTAATTCCCATTTTAAAAGAGAAAAAACATTGATTATTTAATTGAAAGGCATGTATTTTGATATCAAGGGCTTTTGCTTTGTATTCGCTCTTCTGTATTTATGTTAAAAGGTTATTAAGCTGTTTTTATTTTCTATAACGTTCAATAACTTGTTAAAAGGGACAAGTACGGAGAATTATTTTGGTAAGTTTTCGCGTAATGCCATTTTTCAACAGTTTAACTATTGATACAAGATTTTGTTTTGTTGCACTAACTGAGCTACCTAAATAAGAGCGGCAAAAGTTTTTTTATGTCAAAACATCTTATACATACGAAACAAAAACTTAGATTGCGAATTATTGTACCAGAGAAGGCAAATGTAAATGAGAGCTGCTGGATTAACTTATTAATTACACTGTGATACGAAAGAAAAGAAAAAATTGGGAGGGGAATTTATGTAGAAATTCTCCATTCATAGATTCCATTGATAACGAAACTGCATATCATTTATTCGCAATCACTTTGTTTTTTGTTGAATTATTTAACATTGAGAGTACACACTCCAATTCACAAATAACTTTGAGATTTAATATAAAAATAAGCCTTTGAAGTAAGTTTCTGATATTTGACTGGAAAATCTTATTTGATAGATCGCTAGGTCGGTTTGTTTTATTAAAAATATAGAATTTTCATGTTGAAAAACGGCTATCAGAAAGGAATGGTTTTGGTAGTTCAGTAAGTCAACAGCAAAGACAAAAATGCTTTTATAATTTATTGGGTATAGTTTATGTGGCACCATTTTTCATTGTTTTTTCTGTGGCAATAAGAAAAAAGAGCTAAATTCCATTTTTGCTAGTTTTAAAGCAGAGCAATTTTAAACATTAAAGATAATAATTAGTATTGTGGTTATTTCGTTGAACTATTTATGGTATTTAATCCAAATTTTTAATAATTTTAATTAGGCTTAAGTTCATTAAATTTAATTTTCATTAAATTATTTTTATGAAGAAAGGAATTTTCCAACATGAAAATCAATTAAAATTGTTATTGATAATCTTTTCATTCTTGACCGTGGCCGGGGCTAGAACCCGGGCCGGCAGGTTACCATGACATGTTTCGATCGCAACCACTCGATCTCCTCAGATGGATTTGCCGTTTTACACTCGCAGCCATCGACGACTGCTGACGTCAATAGTCAAACATCAATCCTTAAACCAAATTGTATTTTAACCTTTGGTAGATCGAAGTTTGCTTTTTGAATGATTATCCATTTTAATTGATTTTACATGTTCTTCCTTACTTCGGTTTTTTCGTACTTTTGTCAAGAATTTTTCTTGAAGTCCAAAGTACATTTTTTAGTTTTTTCATTTTTTGTCTTTCTTTTTTTTGTTGACCTTTTTTCAGTACAACTTGAAGGACAAATGAATACATAGAGCTCGTGCCTTAGCTTTAACAATAATTAGTATTGTGGTTATTTCGTTGAACTATTTATGGTATTTAATCCAAATTTTTTCATATTTTCAATTAGGCTTAAGTTCATTAAATTTAATTTTCATTAAATTATTTTTATGAAGAAAGGAATTTTTCAACATGAAAATCAATTAAAATTGTTATTGATAATCTTTTCATTCTTGACCGTGGCCGGGGCTCGAACCCGGGCCGGCAGGTTACCATGACATGTTTCGATCGCAACCACTCGATCTCCTCAGATGGATTTGCCGTTTTACACTCGCAGCCATCGACGACTGCTGACGTCAATAGTCAAACATCAATCCTTAAACCAAATTGTATTTTAACCTTTGGTAGATCGAAGTTTGCTTTTTGAATGATTATCCATTTTAATTCGAGCCCGGCCACGGTCAAGAATGAAAAGATTATCAATAACAATTTTAATTGATTTTAATGTTGTAAAATTCCTTTCTTCATAAAAATAATTTAATGAAAATTAAATTTAATGAACTTAAGCCTAATTAAAATTATTAAAAATTTGGATTAAAGATAATTTTTAAAAAATGAGTTCTTATTCTTATATTATCATCACTACTCTTCGGTTAAATTTGTATACCCTGCACCACAGGACGAAAAGGGTATATATAAGTTTGTCATTCCGTTTGAAATTTCCATAATATTGATCTTAGACCCTATAAAGTATATATAATCTGGGTCCTTATGAGGAGAGCAGTTGATTTAACGATATCCGTCCGTCCGTCTGTCTGTCTGTCCGTTTTACGTTTGATATGTGTTTTCCGGAGACTCCAGACATGATAGCGGCTAGGTTGTTTTACATTTGTGTCACATATAGTCCAACATTTGAAATTCAGCAAGATCGGTCCACGAATGGCTGAGATATGACCAAAAAACCACGACTGCCTCTAATTTTTCCAAAAAAATCCCTTGTGGTTGTTGTATTTTGTTGTTTTGTTTTAAGCGTTTAATTTTATGCACACAAACCTATAACCATTTATGTATGATATGCCGCTTAAATAAAGAAACAAACTATTAGACTCACTATATTTTAATTAAACGCTTCTTCAGTAAAAGTGTTCGTAGCCGAGTTGTGTAACTCGCCGTCTAAGACTCTTGAGGTTCCAAGTTCAAGTCTTGGGTGCCCCAGTATTAAAGAAAAATATTTTTATTCACAGAAAAAATTATTAATAGTTTTTTATTAATTAAGATAATTATTTAAAAAGTATTTGAACTTAATTAATGTGATAATTGAATCAATATTTTTTTTTTTGTTGAACGCAAATTAAAAATATAATTTTGATTTAATTAACATTTTAGTTGTTTTGAAATAAATTTTGAATAAAAATAATAATTAAATAACAAAAAATTATTTCGTTTAAAATAAAATAATTCAAGCTTATGAAAAAGTTGTTGGAAATTATCAAAAACAATCAACACATTGTTTGAAACAGCAAAGTTTTTTGATAATTTTTTTAATTAAAATTAAGAGTACGTTTATTGAAAAAAAATATTCAAAATATTGAATTTTTACATTTTTTAGTAATCAATATAATCATTTTGGTAATAGGTGTAACAAATGGGTTGCTTGATTCTATGAATTTAGTATAAAATTGGTGATTAGAGACAATTTTTAATTTTTTCTGTGAACCCTGTAATAGATAAGAGTTGTTAATTTCGTATAAAACCGCACAACCATATATCCTTTAATTATCCTTTAAGATTACTGTAAAAAGAAAGAACAAAATCAAAAAACAAATTGTTTCATTCTATTGTCTTCGTAAAAAAAAAACCAATTTGCCAATTCAGTTTTCTGCACGGGCACATTTATTTATCATTAATAAGATTTCTGTATGACGTGCTAAATTCCCTATTTTTCATATTTGATAAATACACTGAAATTTATTGTTGAGAATTGTCAAACCCTGAGCCAAATTAATTAAATATATTTACAAATTGTTCGAGAAGGCAAAGTTTTTTGATAATTTTTTATTAAAAATATCATTTGTTGACAAAAAATATTCACAATTAAAAATTTTTAAAATTTTTAGTAATCTATATTATCATTTTGGTAATAGGTGCAAAATCAACAAAATGTTTGCTTGATTTAATGAATTTGGTGATAAGAGACAAAATATAAAACACTAATAATTGAAAATAGATAAAAAAAAGTTTGTAAATTTGATTTGTAACCGTACAAGGATTCATGTCCTTTTCATATATCCTTACATTAAAATTGCTTAAAGCGCGTTCAGCTTACTGAATTTTTGTACATGAACCACTCTTAGCACTATGCAACACAAATAATATGGGCATTTCCTGGGGTCACAAACGTACGTTCGTACGCTTTTGATGTACAAAAAATATAGAAAACAAAACTTTACCTAGCATTTTTTTTTTGCGATTCGATAGCATTTATGTAGCTCTATTTTTACAGCCTGTTTGTCGATTTCGAACGTTAACGTTCGCATAGAAAATTTTCATAATGATAGTTATAAACATGTGGCCACGAACGTGACTTTGGCTGACAGTAGTGAAATGTAAAAATCTGGAAAATGGAACGGAATATTCAAAAGTGATACATTTATTTTAAAAGTGTATTAATGTAGGTCTCTATCCAGTATTTACACAATAAAATATTTATATTGGTTTTTGTTAAATTATTTTAAGTACCGGTGGCGAAAAAGAAAACTATAAAATTTTCCAGTTTCCAGCCCAATTCCCTCAAGTAAAACAGCTGAGATATGCTATGAAACCATTCTATTATAAAAACATAGACTTTTTTTTATAATAATAAACAATAAGAGACTATGATTTTCAAAATTTTATTTTTCCATCCTGGTTGACCATTCTGAGAAAAGTCAATATGCAAACTCCTTTTCGTGTGGAATTTCTCGAAGTTCTTATCGCAACTAACAAGCCCCTTTATGGGTTTTGCTAGTTTAGCTGCCGTACGGATTTTATGTCCTTATGACCATTTTAGCTAAAACTGGATGATGACGGAAACCGGCTGAAATTTAGTTTTCCTGTCTTTGCCACAATTATATCTATAGAAATTCCACAGGAGAAGGTTCACAACAAAAAATTGCGAGTCTATGCGATTACTTCAGAACTCGAATATGAGCATTAAAAAATTTAATTTATTTTTGTATTTAATGTACTTTTGGAATATTTCGAGCCCTATTTGCTATTATTTCGTAAACGAAAAAAGGCAAATTATACAGCAGAAGGGTTTTTAAATTTGTTCTTAAGCAATGCATTACTTTATTTGGATGTAGAGGGGCTTTTTCACCCCAACGGAACACATTCAAAGTCTATAAATTTGTTCGTCATTGTAACAAGTAGCCTATTTGCGAGAAAACAAAACAAAATTTTGATATACTGTCGCTTACGATATAATCGCAAATACGGCTCGAATTGTTTATAATTTGGATAACTCCAAAAAGGCATACTAACCCTTCAATTTATTACACAAAGCTATTGTAGAACATCGCAATAAAAATAACAAAAAATACACTTCCCATTAAACTAAGTGGAAAAACTACAAATATGTGTTTTTCTCAATTTCTACCCATTTATGTGTTTTATGTTGTAATGCAATGAAAAAATACACATACACATTGAGTTAAAACAACATTTATTGCAAGCTTGTTAAACATAATCATTTACTGCAAATCCATGTTGTACTCATATTCAGACACTCATGCACTTTCACATCCCAACATATTTACGTTCGAAATACTACATTCGGACTTATGCCCCCCAAGTTTAACATGAATTTGAGATGTATAGTGTGATAATCCATTGTTTCCAGCTTACGGGTATCAGTTATTTGTAATTCTTTAATAGACATACACACTATACACATGTATATAAGTATTTGTGCTCCAGTGTGAGTAAATGATATTTAGACTGATTGAAAAATAAAAACGTTTGCGAAATACTTAAATAGAATTTTTACTGGGTATTGTTTTTCCTTAGATCAACGACAACAATAACAGTAAAACTGTAACAAAATCATTTGGAGTTTAATGTTTACAACTAAAGCAACAACTATTTAATACAATTGCAGTGTTTATACAATATATTTGTTCATATACAGACACACATACATTCGTATTTAAGTAAACCTACGACAATAGAAATAAATGCTGATGTGCTTAGTCCTTTGGCCCAATTGTTATCCATGTTATGGTTGTTCGTTTTGTTGATTGGAAACAAAACAAAAACCAATGCAATTGTTTTACGAGGGTGGTTAATATTTTTAAAACCTAAATTTCCGTAAGAAGCAACACTTAAATAGCTTGTTAAACTAAAAAAATTCACATTATCAATGAAAAATTTAAACTAAAATAGCTCAGCTTCTGTTGATGTTTCTTTTCTTAACACACCTTTATTGCACAACCCACGTCTAAAACATTTATTTTTAAATTCTGCCATTAAATGGACAGTTATATGCAATTGTACAGTCACATTAACCAACAAAAAAAAATGTTGCATACATTGCAATATAAATGACTTTTATTATAAGACGATTATGTTATTGTATACTTAAAATCATTTAAAGATTCATATTTAAAATAATAACAATCAATTCTTTTTCATATAAATTTGATATAATATCAAAATTAAGTAAAATAATTCGTAACAATATCGAGTCATATAGCAACATATAGCGTATGACTAATATTTTCGTTAATATTAAAATAAATATTAATCATACGTTATAATTAAAGAACTTATTTCAAAATATATACATAATCGTCGCATTCGTGATCGAATGAATTTAATTCAAATCTAGCTTTCTGCGATCGCCGTACTCGATATCGAAAAGCTCGTTTCGAAATTTGAGATCATGTCATTCGATAACGAGAAGTCCATCTCGAAATGTCATTCGATAAGTAAACATACTTAAAGGAGTTTTATAAACAAAACGAAAACCACATTTTGAATTATTGTGATTAACAAGAACCCTATATTTTTCTATGAATGTATTCATATAAGTTTTCCTACTTTATGAATTCCGGGTACGGCCCTGCCTCCAATTTTTTTATACATTAGTTAGCGTTCTTACCGCAGTTTTTGTGGCACTTCTGTTTACATGCCGCTTATTAAGTCAAGTTCAGACAAAACAAAGTTAAACCCTTCTTTTGTCAATTCATTATTTTATAATTTTTATTTATTTCGAACCACCAGTACCACAGGCGGTGCCTGCCAGCCAATATGGTGATACTTGAAACATGTAAATTCAACCAAGGTTCGAGCCCCAGCTCAGCCAAGAAAATTATCAATTAATTTTAATAAAAATTTCATGTTGTAAAATTCCTTCCTTCAGTAAAAAATAATTTAATGAAAATTAAATTTGATGAACTCAAGCCTAACTAAAAATATTGAAATTTTTTTACTTCTTTATTTATTTTAAAGCCCGTTTTCACAAATTAGCTATAGCTAAAGGTACAATTTTATCGGCCGTATAAAAAGTGTTCCAATGGTACAACTTAACTTTAACCTTCAGTGATCGATAACTTAAAGGAATGTTTACCTGTTAGGTCAAAGTTTAGGTATAACGGGGGTAAAAGAATAATTTTTAAAAAATCTATCACATTACACTAACGTATGCGGAATGAAATATGGAGTAATTTTTAACCTTCATTTCAAAAACAAAATATAAAAGTGGTCTAACTAATGCACGATGTTAATTGTGAGTCACAACTTAACGTCAAGTTGTTTACCCAACTTAGTTTAACATTTCTATGTTTCAGTTTTTGCAGGTCTGGGCGCAACTACAACAATCCAACAATAAAAAACAGCAAGCATTTTGTTTGTGTAAAAAATGATAAAAATTACAATAACAAAAGCATTTGTTTGTGTAAAAAATGTAGGATTGTCAAAAACATTTGCTACAAAAACAATTGCACGTAAGAAATACAACTCTGCAAAAAATCAGCAGGCGTTTCGAGAAGACCTACTTATTGGACTCTGATATACACAAAATTAAATTTTAAAAAATTTTAAGTTTTTGCATCAAAATGCTAAGAAAATTAAACTTTACAACAAAAGTTTAATAATAAAATAATAATTAAAGTATTTTAATTTGTATGTATGTATGTCTAGATTTACTTAGAAGAAGCATTACTATCACTCGAAGCGTAAAATGCATATATGAATCCGGGCAAATTAGCCGAATAAACGCAAGTGGCAAGTACAGTTAATTAATTGGAAACGAGCTTTGGCCGAAAAACGCCCGATTATGCGACCAGACATAAAGCGTTAATATTTTATGAAGACAACTGTCGGTAACATATTTCAAGTCCATGTTAAAGTATATTCATATATATATTAGTATTTGAAAATATTATATCTTACCCGGTAATAATCCTTTCCTTATGGTATTCCGATCGATGCGGATCGTTTTTATTAATATAAGCGCTCAAAGTTTTCGTAAAATCATGCACAGAAAAAATTAAAAATTGTCTCTAATCACCAAATTTATACCAAATTCATAGAATCAACCAAACAATTGGTAAATATTTTGGTAATATTTTTTTTTAATAAATGATATTTTTAATTTTAATTAAAAAAATTTTAAAAAAACTTTGCCGTTTTAAACAATGTGTTAATTGATTTAATTAAATTAAGCTCAGGTTTTGACAATTCCCAACAATAGCTCTACATGCTTAAATTATTTTAATTAACAATTTATTTCAAAACAGATTAAATGTTAATTAAATCAAAATTATATTTTTAATTTTCTTTCAAGAAAAAACAAATTAATTTAATTATCACATTACTTCAATTTTAATACTTTTAAAACCATTTTTTTAATTGATAAACAACTACTGGAAATTTTTTCTGTGTTGCATAAAATAACAGCAACATATATAGATAGTGAATCACATTTTTTTAAATTTGTATGCCTCTATTCATAAAAGTATTTTAAATTATATAAAGGTTTGCAAAACAAATTTTTATAAAAATTTTCATTAATAACCGTTTGTTAAAATAAATAATCGTTTATGAATTCGGGTGTTAATCATTATCACGTTCTGTTATAACATTATTAAACGTGTTATCTAATACAGTGTATGCGAAGAAAGTTGGTAATGGATTTCCTTTTGGAAGAAAAATAGAAAATTTAGCTGATATTGTGTTGAAACGAAACCAAGTCTACAGTAAAAATGTTTTTCAAATACAGATATCGTTAAGTGACAAGAAATCTCGGCTACTTTAACGAATTTGTTGTTCTTTATTTTTTATAAACAAATTTTGTTGTTTAGAAATACTGACGACAAATATCGGTTAAAATATATGAACGTCAACGATAAAATTTTTTAAAATTAATAAGAAAATTTAAATAAATTTTTAGTTTTCTAAAATGCAATAAAACAACAAATTTAGAAGAAGATGATTCAAATTTTTGTTGTATTACGAATAGAAACGTTCGGCAATTATGAATGGAAAATGATATCTGGCAAATGTACACCACGAGCACACTGACAGATGTCGATTCTTTCATCAAAGTTGTTAATCACTTTTTGGCAAAATGGTGGGTCTATTTCGCTATCCGGAAATCTGGTTTGCAATAAATTAATCGTTTCATTGGCTGTGTGACATGTGGTATCGTCCTGTTGGTGTTGGCAAATTTTGTATCGAGCCTGTCGACTCAAATTTATTGACCAAATGCTTAATAGGACGATTATGTTGTTTGAAATTATCACGAATTTTACGAAAAGTAACTTTAACAGAACCACCATTTTCATTGTGGATTTGAATTATTTTAAAAAGCAAAGTTCTTGTTGAAAACCCCATATATAGGGAAAAAGTTCGAGTTGTCCATCCTTCCATCCATCTGGCTGGTTGTCTATCTAATCTAACCTTGTGCGCAAAGCACAGATTGCCATTTTGGTAAAAAATTTATCAAATTTGGCTAATTTGTATATGTTAATTGTCACAAGGCCCAAGACTTTTCAACGGCGAGAAGTGGTTTATAAAAGTACATAGCCGCTCTCAAATTCCTAATGTGTTAACCAGGGAAACAAAAAATATGCAATTCATGTTTTTCCTTGTGGGAACAATAAAGGCAGAAACAATATATTTATCCATTTTAGAGCATTTTATAACTTTTGGTATCGATTTGTTAGTGCATATTTTACCGTTTAGAGCATTTTTTGCATAATTTGGTTGAAAGAGCCATTTTGCAGCATTTCTTAAGTTTTTAGCGCATATTTTGCATTTTTGAGGCATATTTTGATACATGTTAAATTTTTAGATGAATACAAGAGCTTTCGCAACATATAAAAAAAAATTTTATTTTGAAATATTTTGACTTTTCTGTTTTAAATATCTATCTGTATACCCAACGGCTTTCTTAAATTTCGCCATCTACATTTAATTTTTACTCAAATACTGTAAGACAAAGCAGTTTGTTATTATATAAACAGTATTGTTCGAAACTTAAGCAACTTCAGTACTTGGTATAATAGCCTTTGTTTCTTATGATCGCGGCACATAGTTGTGACATAGAATCAATAAGATTTGTTGAAGTTGTTGATGACATTGATTCCCACACTAATTTTAAGCAATCCAATAGCTCCTGCTTATTTTTGAAACGACCAGCTTCCACCGGCGCTTCAGAATGCGGAAAATGTTTTCTATGGGATTTAAGTTTGCTTATTGAGCTGACCAATCCAAGACTCGAATCGAATTACCAGCCAATTATTATTTGGTTATTGTAAGGACTTTATTTCGGGGTATACTCAGCCTTTTGTCCAGGTTCGATACAAGAAAATATGACACGTGTGAATTTTTGAACAATTTCGAAAAGAGTTGACTTAATTTTTACTTGTTTATTTCTTGCGAGGGAATAAAATTAATTTCTTGTTGTTACTGTTAGAAAGTAGTTGCATAATATAATAATATAATATATGTATATGGAAAATTGGGAATTTAGCACCTCATACAGAAATCTTAATAATAAATTTTGTATTCCTAAAAATAACTTTGTTTATTATTAAATTTTCTTAAAAATAAAATGTAAGACTTTTATTATGATGTTACGAAAAGTTGCTTAGGTTTCGAATAATACTGTAAATATTATTTTTAACTTTAAAATATTATATATACAAAAGCAAAAATTAAGGAACATTTATTTATAAACCTTTTTGGCGATGTATGTAATACATAAAAATCTGGACCAATAGTTTAGTATATCGACTCAGAATCATTTTTTAAAGTGATATAACGATGTCTATCCGACCGTCTGGCTAGTTGTCTGTCCATGTTAACCTTGTGCGCAAAGTACAAGTTGCAATCTTGTAGATAATTTGATCAACTTCGGTAAATACACTTTTTAACTGTACTAATGACGATGTCTTTGTAAATCGTGAGAATCGGTCTACAATTACACATATTCCCCATAAAAACTTCTTTTTAAATTAGACTCTTTGTATCCATAAACAATTTAATTATGTTGGTATTTAGTGATTTAATTCGCACCAAAAATATTTACTGCAAATTAAATTCTTTTAGAATCGGTTAACATTTGCCCAAAGCTCCAATAAATAAATAGCTTTAACTTCCTTTTAAATGTTGACATTAATAAACAATTTAGCGACCGTCCCTAAAATCCCTTTTGGACAAAAAATCTCATATGGATGGTAATATCTAGATAATATTCGGCACAATGTGAGCCGATGACGGCCCATCGTTTCCAAATAGGGTAAAATCTCGAAAATTCGTATGTAAATACTATGAAGTTTAGGCTTAACCGATTATAATTTAAGGATTGTTTTTATCAAATGGAACTGTTATTAAATTGTTGAATTTATTGTTTTCAAATTAGCAATTTTGGAATTTTTTTGGGGCATATTTTTAACAATTTTCAGGGCATATTTTCAAGTTTTTACGGCATATTTAATGTGCATAAAACGTGTTTTTAGAGCATATTTTTGGTTTCACTGGTGATTAATAAATTCTAGGGTTGTCAGCCGATTAAGAATAATTCGATTAATCGATCAAACAAAACCAAATTCTTGTTCGAATAATTTTAAAATGGCGATTTTCGAATAACGAATAAATCGATTAATTTATGTCGATTAATCGAAAAATTTTTTTTATTAAAAATTAAATTAAATAAAAGCTAAGAACTTGATTTATTCTTGTACGTCTTTTGTGATTTTATGAAGCGTGGTCCAAGGATCTATGATAACTATGGGTGAAGCATAATATAGGCCAAACGCTCGCCACGGCTTCGGTGGCATACCTATTTCTGATGGTCCATATTTTCAATGACTCTGAGACATAATTAAGGTTCAATATGACTTATGTTCCGAATTATCTAATCCTTTAGCTCTTAAATGGTTCGTAGTTATTGACGTACAATTTTCTTTTAAATATCCCTAAAAAAGAAGTAAAACGTTGTCAAATCAAATGATCGTGGCGGCCAACTAACATCGCCATGACGCAAGATAACACGGCTATCGAATTTCTCGCGCAAAAAAGTCATTGTTTTGTTGGCTGTTGGAAAGTGGCACTATTCTGTTGAAACCACATATCTTCCATGTCCATATCCTCAATTTTTGACTACACCAAGTCCGTTATCATCTCGCGCTAGCGAACACCATTTACGATAACTGCTTGACCGACCTCATTTTCGAAGAAGTACGGCCCGATGATGCCCATAAACCCCACTCATGGATTCTTATTTGCCCAAGTGCGGCAATGCTGCATGTTAACGAATACACTGAGGGGATAGTGTTTGTCACGAAGTGCACAAAATACATTTTCGTAAAAGGCTTTAACAATCTTAACGCGCTGCTTAATTGTGTACCTCTCCATGGTTGAATTTGTCAAACACTGAAACAAAGAAATGTCAAATTACGTTGGGTAGAAAACTTGACCTTAAGGTGTGACTCATAATTAACATCGTTCATTATGGTTGGACCACCCGTTACGAAATGTAGAAAAGTTAAAAAATATTGTAGCCATAACCCTGACTGTAATTAACCTCAATTATAAATAAGCAAAAACCGTGTTAAATGGAATCGAAATTCGTGCAAGGTGTACCCCCCTCACAATCTCTAATGTAATATATTTATATCTTTGCCATTTGCAGTGGAAATTATCCAACGACTTAAAAAAATGCTGAACTTCATCCAATGGAAAAATACATAGAGAGAGACAGCGGTTGTTCTATAAAAGAAATTGTGTGTAGAAGGTTGGCTGAAGATGGTAGGTCGGCAAACGCTTTTCGAAAATCCAAAGTAATATCGGATTATTTAAAAATTAATGGTTTTACGATGTGTTTAAGTATACAACCATATGGAGTTAAGACGAAAAGGTTTACTCATCAAAAAAAAAGACTAAGTCAAAGCGGATTTGAAAAAAAATAAAGAAGAAATGGAAGATTTTTCAAAAACACGTTTTTTTTTGTAAAAATAATTTTTTATTCGTTACTCTCTTCGATTAATCGAATAATTTTTAAGATTTAATCGTTTATTATTTGAATTATTCGAACAACGTTAAAGGCGAATAAGTGACAACTCTACTAATCTTACAACATACTGTTGCGGAGACATGATTGCCCATAGGTCCCAAATATTTTGATGTAGGTTTGGGCTTGATCGACATTCTTACTTTTTTTGTATAAATTGGCGTTTTTATACCCTTCACCACAACTGGAAAAAACTATATATAAGTTTGTCATTCCGCTTGTAATTTCTACATCATGATCTTAGACCTTATAAAATATATATATTCTGTGTCCTTATGAGGAGAGAAGTTGATTTAACCATGTAGGTCTGTCCGTCTTACGTTTGATATGTGTTTTCCGGAGACTCCAGACATAATAGTGGCTAGGTTGTTTAACATTAATGTCACATATAGTCCACCATTTCTTGCTATTGCAATTCAGCCAGATCGATCTAAAAATGGCTGAGATATGAGCGAAAAACCACGACTACCTCTAATTTTTTTCAAAAAGGCAAAGTTTCCAAATTAGGTACACACGTTTAGGTTATCAATACACAGCATCCCACAATGTGGGCGGGATTGGAGAAGTAAGATTGGTACCTCCCGTACAAAAAATATCTAAAATTGTATCTGTGAGTCCGCTGGTTCGAATCTTGGTTTTTCAAAAACAAAATTTTTTTTTTAATTTTAATGTTTAAAAACTACTTTTAAAAAATATTTACCAGTTTTCGCTTTTTAAATTTAATTAATAATGAAGTTTTAAGTATTGTAAATATGTATGTATATGTAAAAAATATTTTGTTTTTGTCTAGTTGCTTTGAATTCTGCTCGCAAAATGGTGAAAGGTATATAAGATTCGGCATAGACAATTATAGCACTCTTACTTGTTACTATATATTTTTGAACTGTTTACAGAACATTGTTAAGTTATTTTTTATCAAGAACTCTTTTTGTGTCGCTAGCTATCGATATTGTTTACCGATAAAAATTGTTAAAATTTTATTGCAGAATAGCTATTAACTACAATTATCGTCAACTACCTAAGTTTGACTACTTAACGACAAAAGTTACAGAATTTCAATAAAGGAAAGCGGAAAAAATTAATTACATTAACTTTAACTCAAAGAATTGTAAATGACGTACTATGCATAACGATTTTAATTATAAATGTATAATCTTCTTGTTATTTTATTATTTTTTACTACATTGAACTCCAAGTTTAAAATGTTATTAATGTTCATTTATGTTAATTTTCACTAGATTAGTATAGCTTCAACAAATGTTATTTTACCAATATTATATCTGTTATACATAAGATTTTATATCTGGTTGCTTTAGAAAGGCCATTATTAATTATAAAATACAAAAAAAAAAAAAAATACAAATACGAAAATTTTTTGTCGCTGAAAAGTTACAAAACTTGCAAAAAAAATCCCTTATTAAAAATTCAAAAGGTTATTTTATAATTTATTCTTTTATTGCAAAAAACAACTTTATCTTAATTAGTTTTTTTTGCCATTTCGAAAATAATTAAACAAAAGAAATTCATATTTAACATGGGCACTTCTTGTATCTGTAGACAACCATCTAGTTCAGCAATTATTTTAATTGTTTAAAGACAAGTAAAATGTTGTGTAAAAAAAAAAACAATTATGTAGAAATGCTTTTGCAAGGAATTTTTAATATAATTTCTCTTAATTTTTTTGCAATTCAAGGAATGGGTGATATGTTTTTACAATATGAATGTCATTAAATTTATGATAAACATGTCATTAGAATTTTACAGATAATTACAAGTTTATGAAAAAAGCACATGAAAAATTTGTCAAAGAGTCTTTAATTAAAACTTGATGGGAAATATTATTAAAGTTTTAATTTTTTAATTGTAAATGTAGAATAAATAAGCAACATAATGTTTTTGCGACATATTTAGATGAAAAGGAGTAATGGGTGTATGCGGATGTGTTTTGTACATAAAAATATTTTTTCTCGACCCGATAGACTCATAATGTCTTTCTGAATCGATCTAATGTTGTCCGTCCGGTTGACGGGCTGGTGATCCATGTAAACCATGAGCGAAAAGTACAGGTCGCAATTTTGGATATACATGATTTAATAAAATTCGGTATATTCGTAATTGTCACAAAGGCAAAGCTCATTGAATACGTTGAGAATCGGTGCATGTGTTGCCAATAAAGTAATTTATTAAAAAAAAACGAAAATTTAACATGATGTCACTTACTTTATTTTTGCGGTTAGGGCTCGATATTAAAGTAGATTTCGGTCCGGTTTAGTTTTATTCGAATAGAAATTACACTGCAAAATTTCGTGAAGACCGGTCTATAATTATCCATAGACCCCATATAAAGTCCACTCTCGGAAAACGACGAAAGCCGCAGCAAATATATATATTGGGGCAAAATTTGGTCCAATTTTGCTCCTAATACCAATTTACCATTGGTCCCATAAAAAGCAATATTCAGAAAAGCACTTAAAAATTTATAAAACTGTTAAAAAAAAAAATTAACTAGTGTATTGAATTTTGGTCTAATATAAGGCTTTTTATACCACAAAATACTACAGAATTGTGCGAGGATTGATTTACTATGACTCTAATATAAATTCCCCTCGTGCAAATTATTTTAGTACGGCCGAAGCTGTAAAGAATACTGACATTTTATTCAAATCAGTTCAAATTAAGTTTTATATGAAAAGACATAAAACCATAAAACTTTCTGTGTATAGGCAACAATTAAACGAAGGCTTTAACCAGAACCAATTTTAATACTGACGTCAGTTTTTATAATAATTGGTTAACAATTTATACCTAAAACAAAACAAATTTTAACCATATTACTATCACCGACAACCATAGTACGGTTGAAAACCGACCATACTGTTATAAATGTTAAAGATATTTTAGTTATTGTTTATATAACATGTGGCTACTTGATGAAGGACTAATGTAACCATAATTTGTTTGTTACTTTCTTTAAAAACAGCTTAAAAGGTGACCATATTGAAACATGTTTGAAACATAGTTCCCATACAGAGTCTACACTTTAACTATTCTTACTGCTTGTGGAGGGTATCATAGGCTTGACAGAGTCGAATGTACCACTCTAACTTGTTTTAATTGAACTAAAGGTGGCTTAGACGACGTGTATTAGGCAGAGTCTTGTCAAATTTTCCACTACAAAATGTATTCAAGCCGTGTAAAAGCAAAAGGAAAATTTTCTTTTGTAAATGTCAGCTCGAATTTACAGTGTAAAAACTTTTAATTAGAGCGTGTTGTATTTTGTATTGACAAACCATCTGGCATCAGCTGTTTTCCAAGTCATTTGTTTGTTGCTGCAAATATACATTGAAATCTATTTATTACCATATATTTTTTAATGAAACTATTAAACGTGATTAGAAATATAAATCAGTATATAATTTGCTGTTGTGAACGATTTTAGTTTATGCCAGATGATACCAAACACGAACGTGTGAAAGCAAAAGTTATAAACCTTCTGTATTTTTAAATTTTGACAGTCATGTGCAACTACATATGGGTTTTACATCTGACAAAGCCACTGCAAAATACATGTCGCCTAAAAGTGACTTAAGCACTTCCTGTCTGTTTCACAATTTCAAACGTTCACCGCCGCCTAAGAAAATGAAATTTAAAAAAAAACACCCAGTTTTAAAAAAATATGTTTTGCATAAAATTCTCTGTAAACGTTTAAGTTCGAAATTAAAAAAGGCAAATTTTTTATTTTTGTTATGTGTTAATGTAATAAAACTTTTGAAAACTATGAAAAAATATATTTTTTTTTCTTTTAAAAATTATTTAAGTCTTCTTAATTTATGAATTCCTATAATCTCAAAATGTTTTTAATAAAAATATTTTTGTCCTGCAAAAATTTCTTTGTGCCTGAAAATATTTAATAGAATTTCCTTAGTTTCATTATTTTCCTCTTCAAAACACTTACATACATAACCAAAATTCAAAAGGTGTTTTCATTGTATTAGGAAAATATAACACCAACACCAAAAATACTGGGAATTATTAGGAATAAAATGACAATAGAAATTTTACACTCAACAAACAAGTTAAAAATATTCCAGATGGGAAAACTTTACCGAATAAATAGAAAACAATTTTATTTACTTTTTTTTCTGTTCTTTTTTTTTTTTTTTTTTTTTTGAAATACCAAAAAGTAACTGCCAACCATATGCTTGTTCTTTGTTTGTATGAATTTTCTACACAAAACAATTTGTGCTCAAATACTATCGTGAGACTTGCTAAATTGAAATTCAAAATATTGTTGTAAGTACTAAATAAAAAAAAATAAATATTGAAATAAAAGAACAATAGCAAGAACAAGTTATACGAGAAGCTTTATAAGATAAAGAAGCAATACATACACTTCTTTATTATAACACTGCTGCAACTACAAGAACTTACATGGTATTTGGGCAGAGACATACACATGCACACTTATTGTGTTACTGATATTGCATGTAGAAACCTTCTCAATTTCGACATCGACAACAAGAGCAAAAATGTGGAAAAAGTTTTTACAAAACAGCCCAGCGGTAAATATTGAAAGGTCCGTATGTGGCAGGCCTTTTTGAAGGCATCTCAGCTTCTTTCTAGTAGATTTGCTTCGTATGATAACCTGCCTTTAAAAGTATGACTTCTAGAAGGTTTACATTTTTTTTGTAATTCCTTCCAAAATATTCAGTACACAATTGCTACTCCCTTCTTTAAGAAAGGAGAAAGGAAGTTTTTCGTTTTTATTTATTTGTTTTTTATTTTTAGTGTCTTTCCTTACTCCTTTCTTTGGGAAGGGATCGAAGTTGTTATTAAAGGCAGTGTGGAAGGGCTGGCGCCTAATGAAAACCTGTGTTAAAAAATTAATAAGTATGAAATGCAGCGAGGAGGGTTTGTGTCTGCTAAATAAGGCCTTATTCTAGGCGTCTTTACTCATTCTAGTAACCGCTGGGAGACAATCTTTACAAGAATATGTTCATTCTACTGCCATGCCATTTTAGTACTTCTGCCGTTTTCCAGAAAAAGTCGATATTGTCTTTTTATTTAAATCTTAATACGGAAAGCCAAGAGTTTACTTTATTCCTAAAAGTGAAAAAACTGTGGATATTTGAAGAATATTTTAAAACCCTACAATTAGATTAGAATTTTTAATTCAAATAGTATAATAGCAAAACATTTTGCTCCTTTATTGCAACATAGTCATGTCTCAAAAAATTAAAAATTTGCAGTTACTTGAGCAAAAGTCCTCCTTCATACATTCTCTATATGGGCAAATCCTGCGTGACGAACACTACATTCGTACGCGTTCTCTGATTGATATATAAACATTTTAAAGAGATAGCTTCAACTTATGTATAGTATTTAGTGGCATTAATATGTACTTACAAATGGCATATATCATAATTTCTTAGCAAGTATTTGTTGCGAAATAATCTATCACAAAGTTTTCTGAAGCAAGCTACAAAAAGTGGAAGTAACTTCAAAATTTGAAGTGTGTTTTCCTAATATTTAGCGAATATTATGCAAAATCTAATTCCTAAAAGAAAGATGACAATTAGAGAATTCTAAATGCACTTATTTGCAGCCAAAAAATGTTGTGATTTTCTGACAAAAGCCGTGAACCCTTTGTGACGCACGCTACAGTTTTTCCAGTTGTATTTTATTGTTATATTTTATTTATTTTAACAAAACAAATTATATTTTTATGAATCGCATTTCTTAAACTAATTTCTTAACTAATGAATATCATCTTTTTTTTAACGAAATTTATATTTTGATGAGTTTGCTGTAAGTGCTATTTTAAGCACAAAAATTACCTAAAATAATTCTAAATTCACGTATAACATTAATAAATCAGGGGTGGGGTAGTATTTGGTAAAAATTATTGTATTATTGATCATCAAAATACATATTTTTTAATATAAAAATTAAATTATACATTTAGTCTTATATTCTATTAAAAAAAGTTCATTTGAAAAATTTTTGGTTGGTGGACTGTTTCTGGGATTTGCCCATATGTTAAAAAGAGATCAGTGTTATATCTCAAACTGAATCGAAGTTATAGCAAAATATATTTAATTAAATCAGTTTAAAAAGCATTATTCGAAAATAAACAGAACATTATTTAGCGTTCGGCTCACACACCCAAAAACGATATCTACTTTTTTAGTGATTGTGTAGACGAACACAACCCTTAATACCGTTTGTAACTATTTTCAAGAAAGAGCTGATCATTATATAGCGTTCTCTTCTTCGTCAAAAAAACAGAACCATTGAAGTGATACTGTAAACAAACATTTTCTTTTAATGTTCTATAATGTATCTTTTTTTTAACATTGGTAAAGAAATTAAAAAACAAACAAAAAATTGTTCCAACGACCACAGCACGAACAGCTTGTGAGTGTATTGTGTATATGTTTTGTTTGTGTAAAATTATTTTGCTGGCTCTTAGTTTTTTTTCGTATGTTTTTGTAAAAAATTTTTGGTTTTAATTTTGTTTTTTTTTAATGATTTTCTACACAAACACTAAGGAGCGATATTAAGTGTTTATTTTCGAACACTGATAAAAAGGTAAATTTTGAAAACTTTAATCGCATTTTGAAATATGACTATGTTGCAATAAAAGAGCGATATAAGCAATAAAATCAAAAATTCAAACTCTAAAATGCCTCGCTAAAGCCTGGTACTCTGTTCAACACTTCTCGTGAAATGCTGTCAAAACGCATATGAAAAAACATGTGCGGAATATCTATGAAATAATGTTGATAGAGTTGTACTCTGTTCTTTTTGTGAAAAAGTTCCAAAATGTGTCTGGCAACATTTTTTCACAACTGCGAAACAATGTAAGCTGCACTTATTTCACGTGGAATTTTAAGCAAAAGCAAAAAAGTATGAACTGATTTGATTATCAAATAAGAAATAAAAAATTTAAATAACACAACCGGTAACAGTTTTTTTATCCATTTTTAGTTCGTTTTTTATTAAAACTTTTATAAAAAAAATATAATTTTTAGTAAAATACATGTGGGGTTTGTTTACATACGCAAAACAATGTCGTATACTTTGCAGGCATAAAAACGTCAATTTGTACAAGCTCGCAAGATAGGTAACAT
This sequence comes from Pollenia griseotomentosa, assembly GCA_963931875.1. NCBI lineage: Eukaryota > Metazoa > Arthropoda > Insecta > Diptera > Polleniidae > Pollenia > Pollenia griseotomentosa. The sequence continues at coordinate 49,357,173 of OZ007560.1, read as the reverse complement.
TGATACATGTCAAAATTTTCGTGTGAAATAATCAATGTTGCTCAACCTTTTTCACAAATTTGAACAGAGTACCAGGCTTAAGAGAGAATCTGCCGCTTTCAGGTGAACCGAATAATACAAATTCAACTGTTCGCTTTAGGATTTTACAACACAGTTAAAATAATTATCGAACACTTCGAAAAATTTATATTTCTAAAGATGGTTTTAGACGAGACTTGTTTTCAGCAGTGGGTTTGTAAAATTTCCCTCTGCAAAAGGTATACCTGTCGTGTAAAAGCAAAAAAAAATTTCATTCTGCAAATGTCAGTTCAAATTTGCAGGGTAAAACTTTCCAATAAAAGCGTGTTGTTTTTTCAACTGATAAGACATCTAACATCACATGGCTGCAAATATACATACATTTAAGTAATATATTTACACATATTCTTAAAAAACTCAAAATTTTTTATTAACTGGCTCAATTAAAAGTGAAAAGAAATGTAATTCAGTATATAGCAACGCGAATTTATAACAGGATGGCTTAATTTTTTATTATTATCTTTGTTTCTGTTTTTGACACTGAACAATGTTTCTACAAAAATAAAATGCTTGTGGTTGTTGTACTAGTTGCACTCAGTGGCGGATTTAAGCCTGCTTCCTCCCTAGGCACTCTTTAATATGCTGCACTATTTGATTATGTAGGAGTGATTATCCAAAAAAAAAGTTTAAATACTAAAATTATTGTGTATTAATTTTTATTAATTTATATACATACATACTTACATATAAGATGCTTCAAAATCGTCTTAAGAAGTCCGATTTATTTCTTTAAGGCTGGATCATTGCGTATGAACCACACCAACATATGTTCCAAATTTAAGCGAAATCGAATGACGTTTTAAGATCTATATATGTTGCAATTTTTCTAATTTTTTGTATGGAAATGTACAAACAAATTAAAAAGAAGTTTTAATTATATATGTAATGACTTATAAGTACGTCCTTTAGGACTTCTCCATAAATAGTGAATCAAAATTTTATTACCTCTAAGATTGTAGAACAAACAAAAAATTGTTATAATTTTTTATTTTTATAGCCAGTGTGCACAAAAAAATACATTCAATATATTATTTTGATCCTCTTGATTAAAGCTTAAAATGAAAATAATTTGCATGAAGGATAACGATGTCCTTGGGATTCTTCATTAAATATGAGTTATTTTACCTTTTTCTTAAAAAATGTTTAGATAATGGACTGATTTTTCTAATTTTAACACGTTTTTGGAAATAAACTTCATATAGATAGCGTTTTTTGGGAGAGTAAAAATTCTACGGAGTAAAAGTTTTGTAATACAAGCCGCCAAGCTGCTAAACTTAACAAAAAAAAAAAAACAAGTTTTGAATCTACATTATCAAAACATCCACTTTATAATTGTAATTATCGCCAAAACATTTTACAGATTTTGTGCATTTTTAAATTTTGTGAAAATTTAATATTAATCATTTTTAAAAATTTTAAATTTTTATTAACCTATAGTCGAAACTTTATCGCTATATAAAGACCTTCAAATTAAATTTTTTTGTTGCGATTTTTGGCTATTTACACTTTTAATATGAAGTCTCGTTGAAATGGCCTTGGAGAGGTAAACAATTTCGACGTCGAGTTTTGAAAAACCTTATTTATTGTATATTTTAATTTACATATTATTATTCCAATCTTTTTGCCAATTCAAAGCAGTGTCATATCAGTCTTATTTTTTATGCATATTCCCCTTACATTCTTTTACCTTTAAATTTGGCGCCCTTTAAATTATGCCAATCTAGGCCCGGTCCTTATGGGCCTAGGCGTAAATCCACCACTGGTTGCACTTGTATATATATAATTTGTGAACGATTTTAGGTTATATTAGATGCACCAAAATCCAGCGTGTGATAGCAAAAATTTTAAACCATTTGTATTTGTCGGTTTTGAAAGACTAATCAAGCCACTGCAAAATACATGTCGACTAAAAGCAGTGCTGCCAAAACTTGATGACCAAAAATGGCTAAATTTACGGAAAAAATGGCTAAAAATGGGCTAAAAAATGGCTAAAAGCTTCAAAATATTTCATTAATAAGATTTAGTTTAAATGTGCTAAATGTTTAATTCTTACTATTGATAAACGGAAATTTATTGTTGGTGGGATAAGCTATTCCTTTGCGCATTTCACTGGTTGCTTAGGACAGATCATCAGGAAATTTCGTCAAAAGATTTAAGAAAAGCTAAAGATAATATTTAACTAAAACTGTTAAGCCAATAAGAATTATAAACACAAAAAGTTTTACCCGTTACAATATCAAAGCTTAAACAAAACACAAACAACAAACAGTGGGTTTATCTTTTCTTACAATCACGACTGCAATTGGTTGATTTTTTGTCAACTCTATTTGTAGTTGTAAGGGGAAACAAAAAAAAAGTAAATTACTTTGCTTCATTGTTGCCAGTTCAGTTTTTTGCACTGCCACTTGCATATTTGTTATCAACGGTTTTCTTGGGAGTCAAAAATTTCATTAATAAGATTTAGTTTTAATGTGCTAGTTTCCTAATTCTTGCTATTGATAAACTGAAATTTATTGTTGGTGGCATAAAATATTCCTATGCGCATTGGTTGGTTAGTTGTTTTAGATGATAAAGTTTTAAATAATTTAATTAGTTTAATTAATTTAATTAGTTTAATTAATTTAATTAATTTAATTAATTTAATTAATAATTTAAGTCTATCGATACAATCCTTACAGACTAAATATTTAAATTAACAATTTTTATATTATAAATGCAGTTACATGTTTAAACTTGAAATAATATTGCGTTCTATAAAATAAATATTTAAAGAAAAATCTCTAAAGTTAAACATTTCATTAAAACAACAACATAATTCCCTAAACGGATCTGCCATCTCGTAGTTTGTTCGGAAGTTTTTAACATATAGTGGGTTGAGAAACAAAGAAAATCTGATAATACATTTATGTTTAAAATTTTACAAGAAATGAAACATTAAGCATAATTCTTCTTCTTTTTAATGTTGGCAGTCGAATCAAAGCAAGTCGTGATTAATATGATGGAAGCGCAGCATATCCTCGATTAACATCTCTTAAGCAAAAAAGTAAGAACTGTCTCTGAACAGATTTAATAAGATTAATGTGAACGTTATAATAGGGGTCCCATACAATTGAGCCATACTCTAAAATCGGTCTTACAAGAGACGTGAATAATCTTTTGGTGGTAAAGGTGTCATTTAATTCTTTTGCCATCGTGATATGTAAAGTTAATTTTTTCATCCAACAAAATACCAAGATCCATAATAACGTTTACTGACTCAAGTTTATGACCACTGATATAATAGCGACCACGAGCGTCACACCTTCTCGAAAAGTTCATGTGCTTGCATTTTTTCATGTTAAGTTCCATTAAATTAATGTCACACAAAGTATAAAAATTATCCAAGTCCTTTTGAAGATAACTATGAACTGCTGAATGTTTAAGGATTAAAAATATTTTAATATCGTCTGCGAATATAAGTATATTAGAATAATTTATTGCTTCAGGCAGAAGCTTGTGAATAACCTTGTCAAAGGCTTTACTGAAACTAGTAGTGAGAGGTGCAGGTTTTTGGACCTGTTTGCCTTATTACCTTTATATCTTACCGCTATCTAACAAAGTTTTTCGCCTCAAACTTTAAACTATTTTGCTGACTTTATGTGATCACTAAATGGATATGTATATGGGGGATTTCATGTCAAGTGACCCAATTTTTAAAACGATGTCTTCCGATTTGGATGAAGTTTGCACCAAGGCTAGTCCTTTTGGATAGTAGCGTAGACACACATTTTCAACAAGATCGGTCAAAAAGTTTCTGAGTTAGAGGGGTCACTTATTACCTCTTGGTGTTAGCAAAATTTGTCCCAAGTAGCTTCGATAGCTATTTGATCAATCTTTTGAAATAAAAAATTTTTGGTTTTTTTATTTTCTTATTTTTTTTTTTTTTTTTTTTTGCTCAAAAGAAAGTTTATGTCTTTTCCTTTAAGGTAGTTTTGGTCGCTTTGGATGCGAGTGGCCTTTGTATAAAAAAAAATAATAAAATCTAGACGACGGTTTTTCAATTTTTAGCATATGCTGTGTTCTTTCTCATCCATGTAACTTTTTACTACACCCAGAGAAAAAACATGTTTAAATATGGTCACCTCCAACAATACTATATTTTAAGACAATTTTAACCATATTATGTTTAATATAACCATATTATTTTCAACGACAACCATATTATGGTAAAAATAGTCCTCGATCAAGAAGCCACAACCATATTATGGTTGCCTCTGCACAAATTATGTTTAATAATAACTAAAATATGTTTAACACTTGTAATAGCATGGTTGGTTTTCAACCATAGTATGTTGCTCTTGAAAAAGAGGTAAATACTATTGTTAATTTAAAAACAAATTATTGTCATACTTAACCATAAAATGTTTAGAGGCAACCATAATATGGTTGTGGCTTCTTGATGGATGACTAATTTAACCATAATATGGTTGTCGGTGACAAAAATATGGTTAAATTAAACATATTATGGTTAAAATTTTCTTTAAACATAGTATTGTTGGAGGTGACCATAGTTAAACATGTTTTTTCTCTGCGTGTCGATAGTCTAAGAACGATGCCGACCAATTATCTTTCAGAATCATTAAATTTGCGTTAAAATGGCATCGATTTGTTTTTCAATATTGTTGCATATTTTGGTGAAAATGCATATTTTTGCATATTTCGATTTTAAATGCATATTTTGACATTTTTAAGGGCTTTTTAATTTTCATATTATAAAAAAGTTCTTAAAAAAAATTTTAAATGCACAAAAAAAAATGTTCCAAAAAATTTTTAAATAATAAATAAATTCTTTTGGAGATTTGCTTTAAATACAAGATTTCGACAAAAGATGCTTCTGCTTTAAACCGATGCAGCACCTTACATAGTTAAGGCTTCCAATGGGTAATTCCAATTCGAGTAATTTAAGAATGTTAGAAGAACTTGGTGGTGCCGATGAGTTTGCAATTAAAAAAGCAAAAGAAATATTTAATTTAAAAAACATCAGAAGTCAATTAGCATTTGTATTTTCCAATTACGGATATATTGGTGAATCAATAACTAATTAGGAGGGATTTAGTTCACTTAATACGCAAGTCGAATTAATTAATATTGCAAAAAGTAAAATTAACAATGTGAAAGGAAGAATAGCATGACAAATTAAAAAAAAATACAACACGTTTTGGAAAAACAAATTTATGGATTTCAAAAAAATAAAAAAATTCAAATATTTTTGATCTGATCTGGAATCAAAGTGTGATCTGAAAATAATTTTTTTCAAAATGCATTGGCATTCTTCAAGTATAAGACACTTTTACTTTTAATAAAACAGTACACTCAACAGAAAAATTAATATTTCCGTACTTAAATCAATCCGAAGTGGTATTAATAGTACGGTGAGTACGGATTTTCTTGAATCAAGTACAGAAAGATTGATTCAAGTACGGATTTTCAATCGCAAAATACTTAAATTATCCATATTCAATCCTGTTTCGTACTTGAAATAATCCGAAAATGAAATTGAGTTAAGTAAAACTAAGATTGAATAAATCTCAAAAGGCGATTGATTCAAGTATTATAAAGTTGATTTTATCAAGAAATTAGAAAGAAAAATTTATAATGATTGATTTACTTACCCGTATTACACCTTACAGAATGATAAAACACCAATATCCAATAAACCAATTAACTTAAAATATAAACTAAATGAGAATCAAGAGTTCAAATTTACTTTTTAACCCTTAGTGGTGCACATGAGTCTGGCCAGATATTTTTTCAATGTGTATAGAAAATTAAAACATGCGTAGGCCGGAGGTTTAAACACAACAAAAAGTTTAATCTTTTTTTACTTAATTTAAGAATTTCATACTTATTTCAAGAAATTCCAGGATTGATTTTTGAAAGTAATGCCATTAAGGATTGTTTTGAGTTCGTTTAAGTGTTATTCGTACTTGAATTTTTGAGTACGACTCGTACTTAAAGTAATCATAAAAAACTTGATTTATCCCATGTGTTTTTCTTTCTGTGTACATACTTCTTTATTAAACAAACAAAAATTTAAATTAGTTATTGTTGGAAACTGAATTTAATAGCAACTCGGTTTTTGCAATGTGAACGTCGTTATTTATTTTTACCTTTTGTAAAAATTAACTTTCAATTATTTGAAATCTGGATTAAAACAGTTATTTAGGTTTATTAAGATATTTTAATAACAATATACTGCATTTTTTATATAGTTTTGTTTTTAGTAAAATTAAAAAACGATTTTTTATGGAAAACTTTCAAGTGTTTGGGCATATTTTTTTAGTGCATATTTTGGATTTTTTAGTGCATATTTTATGGGCATATTTTCGATTTTTTAGTGTGTGCAAAATTTGTTCCAAGTAGCTTAGATAGCTATTTGATCAATCTTTTGAAAGAAAAGTTGTTTCCTCTGGCTTCAAAATATACAATGATTTTATATGCAGAGCAGCTGCATAAAACATTTTTCGGATTAGATTTTGCAAGAGATGATAACAAAAGTTATTAATTAAGGAAACGCTTATTCGATTCGAAGAAAAAAAAAATTTTTTTATGGCATTACAAGTTTTAAAGGAAGTGCTAAGAAAACTTAAAGTGTCTAGAGATTATATAATCTTCGTTTGACTATAAAGGCAAATATCCGTAGAAAGGAAACGTGTTTTCTCATGGAAATCTTTTTGATTAAAATTAGAAATAGGCTTTTTAGCGATTCTGTAAAATCCTATTTTAACAGAAATAATTTGTGATAATTTGTTTGAATAATTTAACTTTTTTGGTTTTATATAAATACTGTTGGCTTTGAATTTATTCTGTGGCAATAAGTGCTTAAGAATATTTGTTTAGTTTTATAGGAGAATAATTTAAAACTTTAAAGATGGCTTTTAGAAATTTACTCCGAATTCAATATAATCATCAGTTCTCTGCGGTTATAGTTTTTTAAGTTTTTGTTCCTAAACCCTCCTAATGGCACAGATCGGAAGTTTTTATTATTCCAAATGTTATTGCACATTAAAAATAAAAACCAAAAAGTAATTTTGCTATAACTTCCTCAAAAATCCTACAAAATAATAAAATAATAATAAAAGCGAAAACGATTTTCTATAACAATTTCTCCTATAAAAACTTTTAAAGATCCTAATTTTTTCTTTATTAATTATTGTACATGCAATTTTTTTTTTGCCCAGTAAGCTAGTAAGGTAATGTGCTAGTCTATCAGTGTGAGGGTTGCAGGTTCGATTGCCACCAGAGACTCCGGTCTGTTTCAATACAACGTGTTAAAGGTCTAAGTTACTATTGTTCGTTTGATAAAGTTATAATATAAATTGTAATTGTTAATAAATAAAATAAAATATGATAAAAAAAATTTTTGTTATATTTTAAAACATATTTATGTTATTATGTTTATATAAAATATGTATCCTGTAAATATACATACATACTTAGTCATAATATAACTGTTATTTTAGTACCTATGTTTTTTGTTTTTAATTAAATATAAATAAACTTTTATTTGCATATTACATATAAATATTTGCGTTCGCTTTCGAAAAAAAAAATTAAATTTGATTATACGCTTCCACATTCGCTAAACACATATTCGCCGCACCCTTACAAATATCGTGTTAACACATTGCATCTTCTGACGATACCATGTCTAAGCTGCGACATACAACTGGCAATTAAATGTATAATTGTATGTACCATGAATTAACTTCTTGTTTAGGGTTAAATTGTATTAAACACTATACGAACACATTTTCGAGCAAATTTTATGAGAAGGTGTAAATGGCATTGGTTAAAACTGACAAAGAAAATTTTCCCCGAAAACTAAGTAAATAAGTGTCCTTATTTGTACAAATATAAAATATTCTTTAAAACTATGTAGACCTTTTTAAAGTGGTTTTATTATGAAGATTTCTTATTATTTAGATAGAGAAAAGTATGTATAAATGAAGGAATAGATGAATTCCTTTCCATTTCAAAGTGCTCTTTATGAATAAGTAGATTAACATCTATCTTTTATGTCCTTTTGTATCAAAACCAACATTATCATCATCGTCATTGTCATCATTATCCCTTTAATGTGTTTTTTTTATTTACTTGTACCCAGTAAGCATTTTATGAAACAAGTAATCATACGCGTATACGAATCTTTTTGACTCCTCTGCATAAAAAAATTGGTAATGAATTGATTTGATTTGATGTTTAACAAATATACTCTTGTTGGGTAATAATGGTACTCTATGTCACAGAATACTACAGAACTGTCACGAGACGGAAGATTTTGAGTTTTTGCTTGTCTCTTTTTAAGAAAGTTGCCCTTTTTGCATTTCTCTTTGCATCATCTTTTATGCCGCAATACAATGAACACAAATTTATTTAGTTGAGATTTATTAGCAAAGCTTTTGTAAAAATTAACTTTTAAGTTTACCACAACACAAGTAAATAACATTTAAGTAAAAAAATAACATTGAACTAATGCATTTTTTAACGTGGTCTGTGTTTTGTTATTTTTGTTTTGATCATGCCATTTGTGTTGATTGTTGCTGCCTGTTTTTACACATTGCCACTTACTTCACTACCAAAAAAAGCTGTCTGTCTTTTTCTTCGAAAGCTGCCCTCGCAACTGATTTGGGCCTTTTTCACACGTCACTTTTTACAGTTCTGTGGTATTCTGTGCTTTATGTGCGAATCTTCTTTTAAATATACATACTTATTACCCTTTCTTAGGCAGTTTTGACTTGTGTTGAGGGCCCTGTTTCTTAAAACTACAAGTTACAAATCTATAAGTAAAATATATTTGAAAAAAAAAACAAAAATTGCAAAATTGTTGCTTTTTTTAACGTATTTTACTTATAGATTTGTAACTTGCAGTTTTAAACAGGGCCCAGATAGCTTACACGTAATTTTTGGTTTATATTTAAAAACGTTTGTGAGGAATCGCCCTGTATAAGTAATTTCTCTTTCTATTACTGATTATTTAAGAGATCAGAAATAAGACTTATGGCCGTTTTCTCACTGTTACGAAAAACTGCCTGCATAAATTTAATAGACTGATTTTGGTTTTCTCCAAATAGCGACAAAAACATTCTTTTCAGTTGGCTTTAATTTTTCGTAGCTTATTTCCAAGGCAAATTCATAAATAGGGTGGTGGCGATACAACAATAAGTAACAACACCAAAAGAACAACAATGTATTTTATTTGTTGGTTTAAACAAGTAACTTTTGACATTCCTCTCTCTTATTAAGAAAGAAAAACATGGAGCACAGCTGTGCTTTCAACGCCACCTGAAAAATGAATTTGCCTTGCATTCTTCCGTTACCAATGTTTGGCTGACTTTTTGTTAAAATTAATTACATTTCACTTTTTTTAACAAAATTTTATTTAAAAAAAAATTTTTAACCTGTATAAATTTTTATTATTTTTTGAGTCTTCTTTAAACACGCAGGGCGGTTAGTAATTTATTGATCATCAAAAGCAAAGGTGTGCACATGATGCGAAATTTTTTTGACACACGTGAATCACTATTGAGTATGATTACTTTAAATATCAATCACGCGTCAGAGAGTCAGCGTGATTGCAAAACGACATGGAAAAAATTCTCCAAAATTAGTCACCAATTAAAGCATTAATTAAAAATATAATCAAGTGAATTAAACGTTTAATTGATACTATTAATTTGTATACTGGTGCAAATTTAACTAAGTTTTTAATTCTATCAAAAGTTTTTTAATTGAAATACATTTTTTTTCATTAATAAGATTTCTGTTTCTAAATTCCCAATTTTTCATATTTGATAAATACACTGAAATTTATTGTTGAGGGAAAGCTAGCTTCTACGCGCATTTCACTGGTTGCTTAGGCCAGCTCATCAGAAAACCTTTTCCTAAGATTTAAGAAAAGCTAAAAATATTATACGAATAAAACCCTAAAGCGAATAAGAATTTTAAACACTCAAAGTCTTACTTGTAACAATATCAAAGCTTAAACAAAACACCAACAATAAACAGTGAGTTTATCTTTTCTTAAATCCCTCTGTGAACATTTGTGTGCCCGAGAACGCGTAATTAAAATTATAAAATAATGCATGGTTTCTCACGCACTGACGAAGACTTCCTTAAGAAACTATTGAATGCAAAAAATTGATAAATGTTTATTGTAATTGAATCAAAGCCGCCAATAACGTTGTAACAGACACTTTTTGCAAAACCTGTTTTTGGCAGATTCACTTTCTTAGATTACTCAAATATCAAATCATCCAAACATATGCCCCCTATTGCCGTCAAAATGCAGTTACAAAGAATCCGTCAGTGGTAGAACATTGTGAGTGACTAAAGGGCTCGTTACACATAGGTGAATATTGCGGACATGTAAACGTTACGAAGTTAATAAAAAACCCGTAAACGTGTGATATTTAAACGACTTGTCATAAATTTTAAAAATTTTCATTTTGTATTGCGTTTATTTATATAAAAAGAAAACTTGTGTGCGTCGCTAGAATGATGGTTTTATCAAAAAACATAGAAAAGGTGATACGTAAAAACGGAGAAAAATTGTAATTTTATCAGGTTCATCTACAACACAACGTCACGTTTACGTAAGAGTGCCTGCTTCTACATGAGCTTGTTAGAGAAAAACGGAAAAGCTTATCCGCAACGTATAAGTTTATGCAAGAGTAACGAGGCCTTAACAGAATAACACGGAAGGAGTTGTCTTTCCTTTAAAAAAGTTCTTGTGCTCTCCTGAAAAATTATAATTTTGTTGCTTACAATGTCTTAGCTTCAATTGTTTCATAAATTTTAGGAATTTAATCCAAATTTTTAATATTTTTAATTAGGCTTAAGTTCATTAAATTTAATTTTCATTAAATTATTTTTATGAAGAAAGGAATTTTACAACATGAAAATAAATTAAAATTGTTATTGATAATCTTTCATTCTTGACCGTGGCCGGGATTCGAACCGCGGCCGGCAGGTAACCATGACATGTTTCGATCGCAACCACTCGATCTCCTCAGATGGATTTGCCGTTTTACACTCGCAGCCATCGACGACTGCTGACGTCAAAAGTCAAACATCAATCCTTAAACCAAATTGTATTTTAACCTTTGGTAGATCGAAATTTTCTTTTTTGAATGATTATCCATTTTAATTGATTTTACATGTTTTTCCTTACTTCTGCTTTTTCGTACTTTTGTCAAGAATTCTTCTTGAAGTCCAAAGTAAATTTTTTGTTTTTTCTTTTTGTCTTTCTTTTTCTTGTTGACCTTTTTCAGCACAACTTGAAGGACAAATGAACACATAGAGCTCGTGCCTTAGCTTTAACAATAAATAGTATTGTATTTTAAGAATTTTTAGTTAACAATTTAATAAAAATTAAAATAAATTCAAGCATTTTTTTGCTTAAAAAAGTAATCATTTTAAAGAGACATGTTGTTAGTGTACGTAATTGTTAAGCTATAAAAATGATTCGTAGGCGAGTGTGCGTAATAACAAAAAGTAAGGTTGTGATCGTGCGTAATCGTGAGAATTTAAAAATTGATAGTCCGCGATTGCATTTCTTTCAACTGTGATAGTGCATAATAGTGAGACAAAAACTACTAAAGCGCACAGTTCTAATCAAAAAGATAGGCGCTCATAAGCAGCGTTTAAAAAAACTGCAGTCAAAGTAGAAAAACTGCTATTTCTTTCAGTTTTTTATTTGTCATTTACATATTATGTAAACAGACGATGTCGAACCAACTCAAAAAGCGAAAAGTTGTAAACAAATTTTTGTGTTTTGTTCGACAGTTTTTGATTTCGACTGCAGTTTTTTTAACCCTGCTCATAAGACTTATTTCAAAAATTCGTTAAAAATTTATCTTCCAAATGTTAGCTGGGAAGTTAGTTTGACTTTCTGCCTGTGTGTGCATTTGTGCAAGTACAAATGTCTATGTATTTATAATTATAAAATGAGTTTTATTAACTGTCACTTGCTTTGTTGTATGGTTTATTTATATTTCTTTCTATTCATTTTGTTAATTTTTGTCTGCTTAAGCTCCACTCAGTTTGTTATTATTTTTTTTTTGTCGTTTTTCTTTTTTTTTTTGGTTTTTATGGGTGAACTGCTTTTAGCCAAGTTCTTTATTTTCTAATAGAGAGAAGTGTTATCTGATTGCCATTTTAACTAGAAAATTCATGTTCGAATAAAAAACCTTAGTAGAGTAAATATTTACGACATCCATTGACAAATGAAGAGTAGAATTTATTTCACTAAATAAATAGAAATTTACACAAAAATAAAAAAAAAAACATAAGAAGAGAAAATATCTACATAGAGAAATAAATTGTTACGTACGTAAATACGACAAGATAGTTGTTTTATTCAGTTTGGCATAACATTCAGCTAGAACTATGTAAATAGTAGATTTCTTTATTAAGATATCCAGTCATACAAAGATATGAGTGGATCGACGTTATTGTTTTTTTTTATACAAATCAAACAAGGAATTAAAAACAGAAAGATTAAAAAATATGAATTGGTTTTAAGATACTTGAAAAAAAATATATTTTTGTGTTGAAAAATATGTTTAATGAAATTCACTTTAATGGATAATGTGACTTAAATTGGAGTAATATTTTTTTAAAATAAAAATTATTATATGGCTTTTTTATACGTATTCCTTAAAAAGTCCTAAATACTAATGTAGGAATGGGCAAATTTAAAAAAAAAGTATATCGATTTATATCGTATCGAAATTTTTTAAGAACATCGATCTATATTATTTAAAAATATCGATATGTATTTTGATATATATATATATATGTAGCTGAAATTTTTGTTACCAAATATAAAAACTAAAGGCCTTATTCGTAAACAATATTCCATGCTTATGACAAGTTTGTAAGACGAATTTTATATGAAAATTTGTTATATAAAACTAAAATATTTCTTATGAATAAGGGGTTAAATATATATATATATATATATATATATATATATATCAGTGTTCGAAAATAAACAGTACATTATTTAGCGTTCGGCACACACACCCACAACGATCTCTATTTTTTTAGTGATTGTATAGACGAACACAACCCTTAACACCGTTCTTAACTATTTTATAGAAAGAAAGGAGCAATATATACTGTTCTGTTTTTCGTTAAAAACGGAACAATTGTAGTGATACTGTAAACAAGCATTATATTTTAATGTTCTATAATGTTATTTTTTTTACAATGATAAAGAAATGAACAAACAAAAAATTTTACCAACGACCGCAGCACGAACAGCTTGTGAGTGTATTGTGTATATGTTTTGTTTGTGTAAAATTATTTTGCTGGGTTTTGTTTTTTTTTCGTATGTATATTTTGTTTTTGTAAAAATTTTTGGTTTTATTTTTATTTTTTTTTTTAATGATTTTCTACACAAACACATTTAGCGTTTGAATTTTCCACAAATCTACCGAACCGAACTCTAAGGAACGATATTAAGTGTTTATTCTCGTACACTGATAATATATACATACCCAGTAAAAACTTCGCCTACAAAATAATGTGTTGAGTAATCAGGAAAAAATAAAAATACTACTGAAAGAACCAAAATGAACGCATTTAAATGTAAGTCATTATTTTTTACCTACATACATCTGACAAATAAGTAGTTATAGAAGTAATTATAGTAGTTATATAGAAGAAAGCTACTAAATAATGAGTGAAAGAAGCTATTCATTTAAAACAAGTAGGCGTAGTTTTTACTGGGTACATACATACTTATGTACAAACAAATTGCATATAACCCCATTGTAACGGCGCTGCGAAATATGGCCCCACAAAATAAATGAAAATTGACCTCAAGTTTGGTGCTATTTTTCATAATGCAATATGAACCCATTTTTTTAATGAAAAATTACCGCAAAAAATGAAAAATAGCACTAAAAATAAAATCTGACCCAAAATTTGGGGTAATTCTTCATTATGAAAAATCACCTCAAAATTTATAATGTATTTTAACCAAAAAAAAGAACACAAAGAAAGTTATATTGGAAATTTTGGGTGGATTTCATATGCCAAAAACTAAAAATCCAAAATTAAGAATCCCGATTTCAAAATTCGAATAATTATACAGTTTTGGTTTTAAAAATCGTACGATGGATAGCATGGTTGGGCTTTCGGCCAAGCGCAAGGATTTTCTTTTCTATGGTATAACAAATACCGGCTTCGCAAACTAAAGCATCTCTGCATAACCGGCAAGGATTTTCTCCACTTTGGTATAAGAATTCGGGTTTTTTATACTATCCCTTGAAACTTTTACATACAATTTTATATAATTTGTGTAAAATGTTTGGGGTGATTTTTCATTTCTTTAAATTTGCATTTCTTATTAGTCAACGAAAAATAGCCCCAAAGTAAAAATTGTGATTTTATTTAGGGCCATTTTTCATTCATGGCCATGGTAATTTTTTATTCCACTTAAAATGCAAAAACACCCTAACGAAAAAATGAAAAATAACCCCAAAAAAACAAAAAAATTGCCCAAAATTTTAAATTTTGCTGCAATGGCTGTGTTACGGTCGTTTTAGTAAAAAAAAAATCAATTTTTTGATAAATTTTTAGTTCCTCTTTTGAATAACTTAATTTTCCCAACGATTTTTACCTCTCTCGCTAAAAAAAAGGACTTAGCCAGGGACCATAAATAATAGTTATCCAGAAAGTTTAAATTCAAAAACTCGTCATGTTACAGTCAACGGAGACCCATATTATATTACTCATCTAAATTAACTTAATTTCCGATTATAAAACTAAATGTAACAAAAAATTGACTTTAAAACAAAAACGCAAGTCAATCCCCTTCTTTTCTTCTAGGCCACCCTCGGGCTAACTGTTACTGTTGTACGTGCTACAAATTTTACAAATTTGGGAAAAAATTTACTGCAGATACGAAGCATGTTTTTCAACTAATCTGGATGCGCTGAATTTGAATCTGGCATAAAAATTGGGCTATCACGTCTTGTTCATTTTTTATCGCATGCCGACAATAATGTAAAACAATCAATTCTGACACTACAATTTCACAATTTTTTATTTGACATTGTATATTCATCCTAAATCTTCATAAGAGTAGCGTTTTAGTATGTCAGGGAGATCGTGTGTTACTGATTCAAGCTATTTTTGCTTTGTGTCTGGTGAATATTTGGTTGGAAAAAAGCATATGCAATATCACACGCAAAGAAAAAACATGGTTTATACAATCACAATCGCAAACTATCATTAATGTTTGTGGTTATGATTGTGTCAAACACGTCTTAAGTAACAATATATGTTCACACATTATGTAAATAGCTTGTTATTGTCTCAAACATATTATTATGTTTAGAAGAAAGAGGCAAACGATCTTTCTATATTTCTATATTCTATATTTCTTAACACCATGCAACATGTCTATTTTAACATTTTATATGGTTATCACAATAAAACTAATACAACATTTAAATCAAGAATATATTTTTATCAAAAAAACATATATAATTCAAATACATATAAAATACAAAATACAACAACATAGATAAGTATATACATATATTAAAAAATAAAATTAAATACATACATTTAGCACTCGTAAAAATAAGACTAAAGACAAACTTACTTTTTTTCTATTATAAGATCCAATATCTTAATACACTCTGGAACAGCAATTGAAATAATTTCTATGCCAACGTCAATGTTGTAGGTTTTCTTGGCTGTAAGAAAGGCAACGTTATTGCATAATTATACTTGAATATAATTATATATAAATAACAAACCTGTTTCAATAAACTAATTTATTTTGTAAGTTTTGCATCGCAGCATGGCCTTTTTCTCCCCGAAAAACTTCTTAATTATTTTGTAATCATTCATGTTTGCCGATTAACTGACGCTTGCGGACGGAAGAAATTTTTTTCTTTATAAACACACACTGTTGGTTTTAACAATAAATGTTTGCTCATTTAGAGAATGTTTTTTACAGCAAACAAAAATTATGATTTTAAATGTGTACATAGTTGAAAATATATACATTATAGTAGCAAACGTTTCATATAATTAATATGTTTAGCTAGATCAGAGTAACTTTTTAGGTGTGAAACACCATGTAATAATATTGTAGTGATTTTATAAATGTTTAGGACAAAAAATATTTTTTTCAAGTTATATTAGAACTATAATAAATTTATTAGGGTAAATATTTTAGGCAAATATGAACAAAAATGATCGTAGTGACCACTCAGTAATCATGTTTTTTCTCTGCGTGCAGAATCAGTAATATATGCATACTTACATTATTTTGGTTTTGCCGTCAGAAACTTGGACTAACCGTGGACACCGACAATGTTTTGCATATTCTTCATTCGCATTTAGATTTTTTCCACAAATCCAAGGTGCCGTGAGCGACGAACAAAGAGAGCGTGCTCACCAAGATTTAATGAAAATTGAAAGAATTTATCAAGGATTTTGAGACAAAAGCATACTGGGAGACTATTAAATAAACTAGTGCTTTTTCATGTAAGAAACGAATAAAAACAGTTTTTTTTGTCTCGAAAACCTGACGTGATAGAGAAAAACCAATTACAGATTCGAACTCAGCCTACCAAATTACTCTAGAAAAGATATTTGGTTGCTCCCATCCATAACCTTGTTGGATAGTGTTATTAATAAACATGTTAAGTCAAGTATTTATTTTATTTAAAATATTATGAAGAAGTTAATCAAATTAAGCAAAGTATTTAGCAAATATTTAGTAAATACCAGAGGTGTCAAATGTTGCAAGCGCTTGGTTTCTCGTAAATAACTGCTAATTTTTTGATTGCATTTAAAATTGAAAAACTGATTTTATGATTGCAATTTTAAAACATGAAATCAGTACGATACAATGATTGAATAATTTTTTTTTTTTAATAAATTCATATATTAATTGACTGCAATCGATTTGTTTGCAATACTTTAATTGCAATCAAACCCACAAATCGCAAGCCAAACTAAGTCAGAGTCAAAATCATGTTTCTTTTCAAATAAAACTCTTTCTTCTTGAAATAAAGCTGACTCTCATAACATTGAAGGGCTAACAATTTTAACTTTTTCTTATAATATTACGTTGGACTTTCATTAAGTTGCAAAGTTAGAGGAATGGGTTTAATTTCAATACCAATTGATTGCAGTTTTTACAGCTCTGGTAAATATCTTAAACAACATAAATAATTTTATTGAAAAATAAATTTTTTTTGTCTGATATAAGGAAAATATTTAATTCAAAACTAAAAAAAAAACTTTTTTCGGGCGTTCCTTTTTAATTTGAAATTTAAATTCATCTCTCTTCAACTTAATGATTGTAAAGCGGGGACAATTAGCTTAACATAGACATTAGAGGGGTCATAAAAAATGAAAGTGAACTCTAAAGTGAATGTCTAGTTTGGTTCCTTTGAATATAAAAATATTTTATATTGGGCAAAGAAAATCGAGGCGGAAATCGATAAAAAAATTTTAATAGTGAATACAGCGCTAAAAAGACTTTTTTTAGTTTTTGTCGAATTCGAGCACACACCTTAAAGATTTTTAAAATTGATTTCTAGAATATATGTATATATTTTTTTTTGATGACGAACTCTGAAAAACTTTAAGTGGAACTTAATAAAAATAGATGAACTTTATTTATCCTATTGATCAATTTTGTGCATAAAAAGCACTTTCATCGAAATCCCTAAAAATCAAATTGTTGCCCTACCCAAGTGTACTGGGGAATATTTTTAAAATTTTTTATTTCAATTCCCTAAGACTTTTTTTACAAATCTCTGGTGTGCAAATCTCAATTTTTTTCGATTTTGTTGAAAAAAAATTTCAAAATTGGGGACTTGAAAAACACCTCAAAGTTTTCCCCATTTTCGACATCACCTGAGGACTGGTTAAGGCCATCCAAAAAAAAAACGTTTTTCCATATCTGTTAATTTTGAGTCTTTTTAATTAAGAAACTTATATTGCAAAAATCAGTTTCAAAAATATTTAGGATGTGAATCGAATTTCTCGGTCAAGGAAAAATTTGCACATTAGTTGTCTGGGGCATTATTTGTTAGTCTGGGTTCACACTATGAAAGTTTTCTTTCAGAAGGTCTGAGTTCACTGGTGAGAGGGGAAGAGAACCTGCTTTTTTCTCTCCCCTCTCACCCATAAACTCAGACTTTCTGAAAGAAAACTTTCATAGTGTGATCCCAGACTTACTGAGGTAGTGTTAAACTGATTTGGGATTTTACATCTTTTTGAAAACATAATTCGATCTAGATTTGGAATAATCTATTATTAAAAAATAATTAGTATTGTGGTTATTTTGTTGAACTATTTATGGTTTTTAATCCAAATTTTTAATAATTTTAATTAGGCTTAAGTTCACTAAATTTAATTTTCATTAAATTATTTTTATGAAGAAAGGAATTTTACAACATGAAAATTATTTAAAATTGTTATTGATAATCTTTCATTCTTGACCGTGGCCGGGGCTCGAACCCAGGCCGGCAGGTTACCATGACATGTTTCGATCGCAACCACTCGATCTCCTCAGATGGATTTGCCGTTTTACACTCGCAGCCATCGACGACTGCTGACGTCAATAGTCAAACATCAATCCTTAAACCAAATTGTATTTTAACCTTTGGTAGATCGAAGTTTGAGTTATAAATGTCCAAAAATATTGTTAACTAGAAGTTAAAATAAAAGTAAGTATTAACTGAACTTGGTGAAATTGGCTGTAAATGTAATTGTAAACCTTTTTTAAATAAATTTGAAAGAAGTTATCATTAAGCTGTTTACGTTAAAAGCTTTAAGAAATATTGCTTATTATTGTTACCTTTTTTTTAATTTGTTTGCCCATTTTTAAAATTTTCTTTGAATCACTCTAAATCAGAGTTTTCCTAAATGGTCATTGAAAAAAAAACCAAGTACAATTTAATTTACTTTTCCTTAATATTTTAAAAATGGCATAATTTTAAACAAATATTTAACAACTATGTGCCTCGTACTCATATTTTTAAAAATTGCTTGCTGTAATAAAATGACTCATTTTATAGGTAATTTAATAAATTTTATGATTTCCTTTAATGAAATGTCTATCTTTCTACCAGCAACCATATACTCTTGCATAGTGCAAGAATTATTATTAAGTTTAAATTTTTAGTAAGTAAAAAAATATATACGACAATGTCTAGTTGTAAATATCTTGTGTTCTTCAAAGAAAATATAAAAAGAAAGAAAAAATTCCAGCCTCCCTGCTTGCCATTTTACAGTTACAGGAACTTGCAGAGAAAATATGCAAAGAAATTTATATGAAGGACCATAAACTTTAAATTTACGTACACACACATTTACTCGTATATACGATATAAAATATTTCACATAAAATAATTTACCACAACCAGAGAAAATATTCATACACAAATAAACCAACCAACCAACCAACAAACCAGGCAACCGAACAATTTTACAAATAATATCGGCACTAAAACATGGACATTTTATTAAGTTATGCTGCATACAAAAACAAATACTGAAGAACTTTTATATTCACATTCTTTGTGTTTGTAGCATACTTTTAGGCAAACAAGCCTATTAGTACTTTAGTTGTTAGATAACGTTTAAAATATATTATCTAAAATATAAATTATGAACACAATGCGTAATAAACATTTATAAGGACATTATCTGTAATATACTTATATGTATGTATTTATGTGTGTATGTATGTCTATCTATGTATGTCTATTATTATGTGCTTTTTGAATGCATGTTGGTTTTTAAATATGAATTAAAAACAAAAATTTATTATGCTTGTACAGAAAATATAAAACTTTTTCAGTTTTATTAACAACAAGTCATCTGCAGTTAAATTGAAAAGAGACGAATTTAATTTCCTTTTAAGTATTGGGAAGCAAATTAAAATTTTGTACGTCTTTAAAAAAATAACAAGTAAAAAAATATATTTGGTCAATCCCGACCATATGAATCCCTTCATCACAATATTCAAAACAAATTTTCAAAGGTTTACCTTTTGTGCGACCCACGGGCAATTATTTACCCACCAAAACAAAATTATAATATGAAATTAAAAGCCTGGTCGACGATGTCGATCGAAAACTTAAGCGAGCGCCAAAAAAGTCACTGATTATCATCGTCCTAAGCACCCCACTAACTATCGTCTTGTCGGTCGTCGGGTTTTAAGTTTCTAACATAATTCATTTATTCAATGTCAAATGAATATATTGCCATAGCAACTTTTCCACCAATTAACGCTAATTTGAAAGTAAAAATCGGCAATACATGTAAATGAAGCGATAGAAAACATCTACGTGTTATTTGATTTTCAACAAATGAAAACAAAGCGTAAACAAAAGTCATTGGTTTTCAAAAAAAACAATTTTGTAAAAAATATTTCTTAACATTAAAAACATATCGCACTGGTTCCTCTAAAGAGAGTCAACTCAAAATTTTGAAGTTTTCACTTTTGGCAAGAAATCTATGTACAACAGTTTTTTGTCTCTAGTGAAAATTTATAAATTTTGAGTTAACCCCCTTTAGAGAAACCAGTGCGATATGTATAAATATGACATTCATAAAAATTTAGCAATTACAACAAATATGACACAATAGAACACTTTGTGAATTGCCTAATTAATATAAGAAAGCATTTAGTGTTCGTATTTAAAATAATATTAAAGAATGATTTCACATAATATTTCAAAGTGTCTTGCGAAAAATTTTAAGTCGGGAGCAAATTAGCTGTTTGTCATTAAAAATGCTAGCAAGCGATAGCGGTTGAAGTCATGGGCCAGGCTCAAAGGTTCATGTAAAAGTTATTTGTGCTGAAAATTATTTAGATATCTTTATTTATAGTATATGACATTTGTTTGTCTTTAAGTAATTTTGGGAAGGGTATTTATTTGGGACCAATGGTAAATTTTCTACCAACACAACATTTTGTCATGACAAAGCTATCGCAAAAGTTATTGTTGTCAATTTTTATGTCAATACTAACATTCAAAAGGAAGTCACAACATTAAAAACTATTTTTGGTGGTAGTATTTATATGGCAGCTATGGCGGAGTATGAACCAATAGTTGATGACTGAGAAGCTTGTATTGCGGCTCTGAGAAATTATGGACCGGTTCTCACCATTTTGTGAGAATAAAAACTTATATACCAAATTTTATTTTATTATTTCTAAAATTGAGACTTGTACTTTGTGCACAAGCACGGCTGCCAGATTTGACGATTTATTGTCATTTGGACGATTTTGGGGTCCAAAAATTGCTTATTGACAATTTGCCGATTTATACCCTAAATTTTAAGACAAATTTTGTACTAAAAAGCAAAAGTTTTAAGTATTATTTCCTATTTTTTACTAACTTCTTTAATACTTTCGTTTATTTGGTTGACAGTAATTGTCCCGTGTTAACAGTTTATAATAAAATATAATAGCACTGAAACAGAATTTTTAATGAGTAAAATCGCTGTTCGATATCTCTAAGTTTATGTGGTACCCAGTTTTTTTACTTTTTTGTGAATGATGAAATTTCTTATTCCAGTGATGTCTCTAATTCTAGATTCTTAAACTTTTGTAGCATATTCGTATGTATAACATCCTGAAAAATACAAGACAAGCAAAGTCATCTGTTGACTAGCTTCGGGAATTAACTTATATGTACAACAAAAATGTTTTTCAAATATTTTGGACTATTTAAAAAACGCTTTTCACTCTAATTTAAGTTGGTCGGTAAAAGAAAGTCAAGATTTGCATTTATAGTCAAAAGGAGTAAGAACACCGGTCTTATTTTTAAAGATCTGATGTTTTTTTTCAATTAAAACAAACGGAAAGTTAGAAATTCTCAAAAACTAATAAAAGTTACTTGTATTTTACAATGACGAGTTTTCTGACGTAATTCAACTTGAAGATTTGTTTGGCAAAATTTGCCGATTTTCGAAATAGCCAGTGAACCGGACGGACAGACACGTTTGGATCGGTTCAAAAAATGATTTTAAGTCGAACGGTATATATACTTAAAGGTGGATCTATGATCAATATTTAAAGCAATATTGACAACACAAAGGAACGCATAATACCTTCTTCACTATTACAGTATAGCCTTTAAAATCATAAAAATAAGTCAAAAGAAAAAAAGAGGATACAAATTAGTAGGCACATCTATTTTGTATCTTATTATAAGTGGCTATTCACAACCTGGGTAGGTATTTAGCCGAGTTAAGAATTGATCGCCATGCGCTTCGATATTCTGCGCTTTTTCTCCAATTTCGGATATTCAGATCAGAAAGATGTTGTTGGACCTGATCTTTCCAGCGGAGCTTCGGTCGTCCCCTCTTGAGCATACCTTCGGGATCGTACTCAAAAATTTTCTTAGCCGGAGCATCTGCTCACATTCGCACAACATGTCCTAGCCAGCGCAGTCTTTGTATCTTTATGCGCTTCACTATATCAATGTCGGCATACAGCTCATGGTTCAAACGATGCCGCTAGTCTCCGCAAACACAAACCGGTCCATATATTTTACAGAGAATTTTTCTCTCGAAAACACCAAGTACAGCTTCATCTGCCTGCGCAAGTACCCATGCCTCTGCGCTATACAACAGCACTGGTAGTATAAGTGTCTTGTAGAGTGTTTTTTTTTTTTGTGTTTCGGGAGAGGGCTTTAGATTTGATTTGCCCGCTCAGCCCAAAGTAGCATCTATTTGCTAGTATAATTCTTCTTCGAATTTCCAGACTGGTGTGTTGGTTTTATTTATGGTGGATCCAAGATACAAAAACTCTTCCACAACCCCGAAGTTAAAGCTACCAACATTCACAGTTCCATCCAATCTAGTAGATTTTCTGTTCGTTGAAACCATAAACTTAGTTTTTGCTTCATTAATTAATTATTTTGTATCTACCAACATATAATCTCAAACAAATTTAATAACCATCTTAAGTGCATCCTTGGTTTTCACTTTTAGCTTTAATATGATTCATAGCATTTTAATCCTGCATCGGCTTTTTGGGAATCATAGGATTTATCAGAAGAAGAAAATACCTATAAATTCTTAATAACATGCATTAAAATTCTCATAAAAAGTAAGCCTCCACAAAATTTGATTAAAAAATATATATTTTATAGAATTTAAAATAAGGTGGTACCGAATCTTTGTGCTATGGAAAATGAAAATACACCTTAATAAAGAAAAGTTAAAAAAGAAGCGAATAGTCAAAATAGTAGACATAAGCTTTCTAACATTTAGTAATAGGATAATTAATATTTGCATACTTTAATATTTATATCTTTGACGTTTCTTGTCCCGTAGTATGAAAAGTGGTAACATGGGAATTGTAACATAATAAAGAATGAAGGGCAAGCCGAGATTGATACATATTGGCGGTTACAAACAAAAAAAATAAAGGGACGTTCAAAAATTATCCATAAAACAAAAGTTTCTATTTTAAAAGAAAAATTGTAAAATAAAACTTTTAAAATTCTTTACAGAAAAAGGGGAACATGTAACTATATATACTATATAGCTTAAAACAAAGCAGCGTTGTATGAAAAAAATGTTTTAAAAAAATTATTTCAATTAAATGTTTAATATTTTAATCAGTCTAACCCCCGATTTAACCAAGTTCAGTTATAATTAACTATCAGTTATTACTGTCAAAACTTATTGTTAACTGAAAATTAAAGTAATAGGTAGTTATTAGGGTATCCATTCGGTTAACCGTTAATCGGTTAACCGATTAATTACCACCCGATTAACTGATCGGTTAATTTAAAATTGGCAATTTTCGATTAACGATTAAACCGGTTAATTTCAGTCGATTAACCGATTAACCGATGTAGCAAAATTTTTTAATTTTTTTAGTATTATAACATATTTTTTTTTGTTTTTAATTATTTGTTTCGATATAAAAAAGGTATATGTTTGGAAAATATTTTTTCATACAATATATTTCCTTCGAGCAGTACACTCGTACAAAACAGAAACTAGGGGTCCGGAAATACATTTATTGCAGAATGTTCGGTGCTGAGCTTTGCCAGGATGAGTCAGATAATGACCTGAAAATAGAAGACACTCTCGATTGTAAAACAAGCAATCTTTAACAAAATTAGCTGAAATATATGCCATTATTTCAGCTATGTTGAGAGAAATCCTGGAAAAGGACTGAGAAATAAGGTTATCTGTATCATGATACAAAGAAACCAAGATAACTCATTCAGCTTTTAAAAATTAAAAGCATCTACGTCACATTAAGTATAAGTACGGCTAAAATATAGAAACACAAGCAAACAAACATGTGTATAAAATGCTTAAGTGACGTCATATTAAACAGTTGAGTCTTGTAAACATGTGCAATGCGTAATCTTGTTCTTATCATTCTTGAATCTGTATTATGGGCTGCTTCCGATTTCTCAAACATCTTCGATAAGTGAAAGAATTGTTTCCAAATCAAGTTTTATCAAAACTAAAGAAAAGAATCGCTTAAATTCTAAACATAAAAACCAAATTATTTTTCCAAAAGATTATTTTATAAGATTTTTAACTATTGAAATAATTAATAAAAAAATCTCACAGTTTATTTTTTTAAAAATACATAAAAATATTATGTATAAATTATAAAATATGTTTTTCATATTTATGAATTACTTTTTTATTTGCTCGTTTTAATTCGAGAATGGTTTTGTTCGTTATGTTATGTAATTTCAAAACCTCGGTTAATTAATCGAGCGATTAACCGATTAAAGCAAAAGTCCGATTAAATGAATACCCTAGTAGTTATCAAAATAATTTTTGGGAATACCAATTTTTAACTTAAAAGATTTTGTTATTCGTGCTAAATTCCCAGTTTTTATTCTTGAAAAAAACACTTGAAATTTATTGTTGATGGGATAAGCTATTCCTAGGCGCATTTCACTGGTTGCTTAGGCCAGATCGTCAGGAAACTTCATCCAAAAAGATTTTAAAAAAACTAAAGATATTAAACCAAATAAAACTGTTAAGTGTAAAAGAATTATATGCAACAGTTCTACTTGTAACAATATCAAAGTTTAAACAAAAACATCAACAATAAACAGTGAGTTTATCTCTTCTTACATTCCCCACTACAATTGATTGGAATTCTTCCAACATTAATTGTAGTTGTAAATAGGTTAAGAAAAAATAAACTAAAAACAAGAATTATTTGCAAAAGCATGTTGCCAGTTAAGTTTTTTTAGGCCGTGCACCTGCCAGCTTATTATCAAAATAATTTTTGGGAATACAAAATTTTAATTTAAAAGATTTTGTTATTCGTGCTTAATTCCCAATTTTAATTCTTGAAGAAAACACTGGAATTTATTGTTGATGGGATAAGCTATTCCCATGCGCATTTCACTGGTTGCTTAGGCCAGATCGTCAGGAAACTTCATCCAAAAAGATTTTAAAAAAACTAAAGATATTAAACCAAATAAAACTGTTAAGTGTAAAAGAATTATATGCAACAGTTCTACTTGTTACAATATCAAAGTTTAAACAAAAACATCAACAATAAACAGTGAGTTTATCTCTTCTTACATTCCCCACTACAATTGATTGGAATTCTTCCAACATTAATTGAAGTGGTAAGTAGGTTAAGAAAAAATAAAATAAAAACAAGAACAACTTGCAAAAGCATGTTGCCAGTTAAGTTTTTTTAGGCCGTGCACCTGCCAGTTTATCATGAAAATAATTTTTGGGAATAATTCCCAATTTTTATTTTTGATGAAAACACTGAAATTTATTGTTAATTGGATAAGCTATTCCCATGCGCATTTCACTGGTTGCCTAGTTTTAACTGAACTTGGTGAAATTAGGGGAAAAATTCATTATATAATTTTAAATATTAAAAATTTGATTAAAAATTATAAACAGTTCAACAAAATAACCACAATACTAAGCATTGTTAAAAATGTATTTGGGCTACAGCTCCAGAATACCTGCCAAGGATCCAAACACCTTGTTGGTATTTGCCGATTGCGTTTCTGGGTTTATGGAGTGTACAGGATGGCTTCGGGACTTAGCGCTAAAATATCAACCAAATATCCAAACAACTTGGTGATATTATAAAGCTGAAAAGAGAACTAGAAAAAGGCACACATATTTAAACGAAAGAAAAGCACTTCTAACCATTTAAAAACACTTTCCTTGATTTCCGAAACGTTATAAAGTTTCCATTTATTTTGTGCAAAAATACAAAATTTACTGCGAAATATTAAATTTCCAAACAATTTTATTAATTAATTTATAAAATCAATTCACAAAAACAATCTAGTTATCTTAAAACGATTAAAAATACAGCCGTTCAATATGGCTTTCAAAACAGCGCTTCGACTTACAACAATTAAAAACAAGTAAGAAAGTAAAGTCGGTCAAGCCCGACCATATGATACCCTACACCACAGTATTTAAAAACACATCATGCTTATGTGTCCATATTAATATGGATTTATCAATGTTTAAAAACTTCATTAAATTCGGTTTGAAAGTTTGTGAGAGGCAGACATTGCCCCCTATCTTCCCTTGTGGTCCTACGATTCGGACGATTCAATAGGCTTGGTCCTAGTGCCAATAAGAACCTATGTCTATTATCAAATTATCTTCAAAATTGCGACCTGTCCTCTGCGCACAAAGTTTCATGGACAGCCAGCCTGCCAGCCAGACGGACGGACACCGTTTGTTCGACTCAGAAAGTGATTCTAAGTCGATCGGTATACTTTAAGGTTGGTGTAGGACCAACATTTTAAGGCGTTACACACATAAGCACAAATGCATAATACCCTCTCCACTACTGTGGTGTGGGTATAATTGACCAAAAATACATAAAAGCTAAAGAAAATTATAAAATATAATAGATGATGACAGTGGTGGCGCCTCCAGTTGTCAACTTCCTTCACACACAATTGACATCAGAGACGGGAAATCCGCTGCCTTCTGTTCAGACGTGAACAGTATTTTTGTAAGAAATTTTCTAAAAAAAAACAACAATTATGGACTGATTTCTATATGTTTTAGTCGTTTTTTTTTTCATTAAAAAAAACTCTAACGGAAGCTAGCCTGCACATTATTTAAAAGTGAGTTTGAGCGAATGATGAAAATCAACCTCATTAATGCGAATATTAATCATACGCTAAGGAGATATAGCCCAGTCATATTCGGTAAAAAAAACTGGCAAGTGCACGGAATAAAAAAACTTAACTGGCAACATGCTTTTGCAAGTTGTTCTTGTTTTTATTTTTTCTTAACCTACTTACAACTACAATTAATGTTTGAAGAATTCCAATCAATTGTAGTGGGGAATGTAAGGAGAGATAAACTCACTGTTTATTGTTGATGTTTTTGTTGTAACTTTGATATGGTTACAAGCAGAACTGTTGCTTATGATTCTAATACGTTTAACAGTTTTATTTGGTTCAATATCTTAAGTTTTTCTAAAATTTTTATGGATGAAGTTTCCTGATGATCTGGCCTAAGCAACCAGTGAAATGCGCATAGGAATAGCTTATCCCATCAACAATAAATTTCAGTGTTTTCATCAAGAATAAAAATTGGGAATTAAGCACGAATAACAAAATCTTTAAATCATTATCACATTTTTTAGAAGAAATTATATTAAAAAAATAGAAAAGGACAATTAGATCATTTAAAAACGAAATGCACATCCATTAGCCACGCAATAAATCGATACGAGAAGTTAAATATAAATAATTAAGCTACTAATTTTAATTAAATATAAATAATTAGCACCAAAATAATGGGCATTGTTTAAAATATATATTGTTTACTAAGTAATTGACTTTATAGAACGTACTGACAACCGTAACTCAAGCTTCACCTTGGACTAGGACATATATGACTGTACGCTGCGCACTCTTCTACCCCAAAAACGATTGATTGTATGAAAAAAAGTTCAGACAAAAGATGTAGAGTATTTTATACTCTACAACTTTCATAAAGGCTCAAATCTTATTTAAGCAATAAGGAGCGAGATATTCGCGAAAATTCGATTTTTATGACCTTGAATATTTTAAGACGCGGACACGTAAGCATTTGTGACTTTTTAGACAACATTAAGAAACAGAGGTTTATATTGTAAATATAAATATGCTTTATTAAAAAAAATTGTGTTTTTAAAAATTCTTTGAGTCAAACTACTACGTTGGGTTGTTTCTTCTTCGGGTGCATATTTTAAATGAAATTGATTATCAAATTGAGTACAGCTGTCAATTCAAACAAGTTTTTAAAAACAGTTTGCGTGAACAACTTGAAAGTGGTTTATTGAACGTGTGGCTGCAGGGTTAATGAAATTTATAAACTTTTAAAATTATTATTGGTAGATACATAATTGCATGGTATTTGTTTTAAAATAAAATATCCGGCATATGTCGGCCGTGGCTACGTGTAATATGGTCAATTCAATTAGTCCAATTTTTGACTTCTTTTTCCAATAAATCCTTACACTTCAAAAGTAGCTGGTTTTTCGGTATAAATTAATGGCTTAGCTCCGTAAAAAGGGCCAGGAAACAGGACTGTTTCTGGAAATAATGTTATTGGCCCATTAATTTTGTTAAGTTGGTATCAAATGTCGTTGCTTTTGAGCTGATTAATTTTAAGCAACAACACCAATCACCATTAACCGTAACGGCAGCTTCTTTATCATTTCGAAAGAGCGTGTACATCAAACCAAACAGTAAATTTTAATGCATGCGACGGTGGTTCGTTAACGGCGATAAAGCAATTTTGCTTATTGACGTAGCTATTTAACATAAAATGATTTTTATCAACAAACACAAGAACAGATTTATTCTTTTCAAAGCAAATTTCTACAATTTGAAAGCGTTTTTCTATCGTTAAACAAATTATGATGACATGCCAAGCCTTACTGAACTGAAATGTCAAGACAGTTTGACATTCTCAGCTGTCAAACCGTTTTCATCGATATCAAACATTCAGTTCTAAAGCTTTTCAAAACAAAATCTGATCAGAACTTAAAGCTGAGTTTTATGTTGATTCTGATGTTGTTCCTTCAAAAATTTAGGCAATTATTTTCGTGGCTTTTTGTTAGCATTGGAGTTTTCCGCATTTTTTGTCGACAAATGACAACTCTGCTTCATAAACGCGGCTGCAATTTAAAAAGACTTGAGCAAAAATTTAATTCAAATGTTTATTTAAATTGATATAATACTTAAATACTCCAGAGTTAGCTAATAGAAAACAACAAAATTTATTAAAAACAACAAAAAACGTAATTTGGTTGATGTTGAATTTTACATCTGCAAGTGCATTTTAGCTCATCTTTAGACAACGAACTCCGCAATCCCTTTAAAAGCGATTAAAAATGTTTGCCTTAGGCAATATTAAGTTTTCAATCAATATTATCATATTGGTAAATTTTTGAAAGAGGTCAAGTCAGCTGAAAAGTTGGATTTTTTAGCCGAGTAAAACTTACAACTTTAAAGTTTTCAAGGTTTCGTTTAAATGTGCTACATTCCCATTTCATACTACTGATTAACTGAAATTTATTGTTGATGGGATATGCTATTCCTATGCGCATTTCACTGGTTGCTTAGGGCAGATCGTCAGGAAACTTCATCCAAAGATTTTAGATATTGTACAAATAAAAATGTTAAGTGAATAAGAATTATAAGCCTCAGTTTTCAAGCTTTCTGTGATCTATCAAAGATCATTAGGATCATTATATTCGAAAATTAAATAATATTATAATTACCGATAATAACAAACGAACAAACACCTCTTGTAAATTTCCCACAAATGCGTCTCTGATGCAGATTGAACACAACTAAAGCAAAAGACATTTGGCATTTGTCTACCAGAATACACCAAAAAAAGCTTTTTTTATACAAAAATTGAGTTACGCTTTTTTATATTAAGCCATCGATATAAGAGTCCAAAGGCCCAACAAGAATGTGCATAAACAGACTTAAGCTACTGTCAAAAAAGCCTTTTAAATGCTTTCAAGGAACAAAAACAAAATAGGAAAACATTTAATTCCGTACGGAATGTACGATCAGTTTCGCACTTTGCTTAAGCAAATTACAGTTTCATAAAACTTAACAAAAAGTTTCCTTAGGTTCAATAAGTTTTGACATATGATTTACATGTATTCGCTACGTTGCTTAAGCCACGTTATTCACATTCTGGTTGGGCCTCAAGTCTTATACATTTATTAGCATGTATTGTGTTAAAGTTCTGTCGGGGTTCTTTAATATAATTTAGTTCCCTTTATGTAATATTATTTCAACAAGAAAACGTATTGTTAATAATGTCTTAAGTTTATAATAAGCTTATAAAAATACTTTGTCTTTTGTTAAAAAGATAACAATATTAAATTTGATACACTTACTTTATAACCTTTTCATCCATACTCCTCCGCATTAGAATTAAATAGCTTAAGTATATCTATCTAAGAAAAAAGGGAAAGCCGCATTGTTGTACTCGTAAGCGGTACGCGGTAAAAAATTTATTACCAAATATCATTTGCATATGAATGTGCAGATAAAAACACACATTATTGCCATGTCAGTATGATTTAACTAGCTCCTTATTCGTACTTGATTTTCACAAAAAAAGCATATAAAAATTTAATAAGAAGAAATCATAAGGGGTAAGTCGTCCTTAAAAAATTTAAATATTTATTTATCTGCATTTGTATGTATGTACAAAAAGTTATCAGCCTTTGTGTGTAAGTACTTCGTATGAAAGTGCTCTGCTAACTTTACACAGAAAAAATTCTAGCCAATTTTATTAAATAAAAACTAAAATTAGTTTTGAAAAAAAAAAATTTAATCCAGTAAACTAAACGGTTACTTATTATCAACAACATTACTACAGAAAATGTTGTTAACATCAAAAAGTGTAAAAGTCAACAGGCTTGTTAAATAAAACAAAGAAATTAGCGACTTTTTTACGCAAAAAGCCCTGACTAGTATTAAATTTGAATTAGCATGAAACATTTTTTTAAGCTGTGATAGTCCCAATTTACATTGTGAACATTTCTGCCGTGCAGACAAAGTTTGTAGGTGAGAAAGGAAAAAAGTAAAGTGTGTCACGCACGCAGCTTCACCCCCTTATCCAAAAACTTTATCTGTAATTTGGGACAAACTCAAAACTACAAAACAACACAAGTATTATTTAATTCAAATAAATTTCAATTAATAAAAGAAAAAATATTTTATTGATACTATTAATTTGTTTACTGGTACATACCTAATTAAATTTTTAATTAATATCACAATTTTTTTAATTGAAAACAATTTTTATTTTTTCTGTGTAATTTTTTAACTAAAAATACAAAAGATTAAATTTATTAATATTTACAAGGTTACAAGAAATTATTCTTAAATATGTATTAAAGAAAAGTCATGTCATGTTATGTATCCCATTTTTTTATGACTATAATTTTTTATGAACATCTTGCATCCCCTTTTTTGTGTCTGCTGCTTATTATTTGCCGTTATTATGTATAATACAAAATACATTTAGCCAACAGCACTTATTGTTTAACTGTCTGGCAAAGGAAAAAAAAGTTCAATATCCTTGTAAAGGGTATCCAAAAATTTAAGTATCGTTTTAATTTTAATAAAAAAAAGGAGTTTTGATCCAAACTTTGATAGTTATTTTAAATAGGTAAAGTTCATCAAATTAAAATATCAAAATTTGTATTAAAAAACCATGAACAGTTCAACAAAATAACCACAATACTGTTAAAAGGAGTTTTGTTTTGAGATTTTAAAAAGATTTTTGTTTCAGTTTATTTCAAATAGGTTTCGTTTAAAATAAAAAATTATGTCGATCAAGTGACGCTTCTACTGGCTCGGCAGGCTCTGAAACTTTTACCAAAATTCTCAATTACGTTTTTCAATAAACTGTTGTAAATGGTTGATATCTGTTCAATAATGTTGTGGGATTATTGCGGAACACTTTCGATTTCCAAAAAACCCCACAAAAAATAGTCTAAAGGTGTCAAATCGCACGATCTTGGTGGCCGATCCTTCAATCCTTCTCTATGAAAAATAATGCGTTATTGGAACTTTTCTTTTAAAAGATCCATTGTTTTTCTTGCACCAACCATCCTGATGAAACCACATATTCTCGACGTCTACATCATCAATTTTCCATCACAAAAAGCTTCGGATCATCTCCCTATAGCGATTTCCATTGACCGATGATACCTCAAACTTGGACACCCTTTATATTATTTTAAGGATTATGCTTTAAACAACAGACAGTTTTCCATTAAAACTAGTTATTACGAGAACAAAAAATAAAAATAAATGTCCTACTTTTTTATTTAATATTATTGAATCTACAAAAATGCTCTAAAATATTTATTCAAGAATATTTAAAAATTGATTCAATATTTCACAGACATACATTATTTTCATACGAAATGTTTAATGGCACATAGAAATATTTATTATATTAAATTGCGCGTAAATGTTTTGAAGGCTCTTTGAATTCAGAAAGTCTTGGTAAGCTTTTTAATAAACATACCGTTACCTTCACTCGTAAAGGAGCTAAGTCCACATTTTTTGAAAATTCAGTTTTTGATGTAGTTCAATAGAGTACACAAAAATACATAGTTCGAAAATATATAACAAAATATTAAATAAGTAAAATAAGATTAATCTTGTAATTGTTTGCATATAACTAAACTACATTTTTAACTCTTGATGTTTTTGCTCGGATCTTTTAAGCAAAGCCACCAATTTTCATATCTTTATTTTATAGCTTGTGTGTTTGACTAACATATTATTAAATTAAGTGCTTACGAAATTGCATATGGGCTTACTTTATCGAAAAAATTGTTTTTTTTTTTAGAAAATAGCACTCCTCTAAAAATTATATTTTAAAGCGATGAGTGATGAGTAGGGATGAGATTTTCATGCACTAAAAAATCGAAAGTGTGCGCTTAAAATATGCACTAAAAAATCCTCAATATCCACTAAAAAAATAAAAAAAGCAATTAAAACTTAAAAAATGTCTATAAAAAATCGCTTTTTAATTAAGAAATATAAAAAAAATTTGTCTATTGTTATTCAAATATCTTTAAAAAAATAATTTAAGTAATGTTAAACTTTGTCCTAATCAGATGAAAAATATTTTTTATTATCAAAAGTAATTTTTGGGAATACAAAATTTTAATTTAAAAGATTTTGTTATTCGTGCTTAATTCCCAATTTTTATTCCTTATGAAAACACTGAAATTTATTGTTGATGGGATAAGCTATTCCCATGCGCATTTCACTGGTTGCTTAGGCCAGATCGTCAGGAAACTTCATCCAAAAAGATTTTAAAAAAACTAAAGATATTAAACATAATAAAACAGTTAAGCGTAAAAGAATTATATGCAACAGTTCTACTTGTAACAATATCAAAGTTTAAACAAAATCATCAACAATAAACAGTGAGTTTATCTCTTCTTACATTCCCCACTACAATTGATTGGAATTCTTCCACCATTAATTGTAGTTGTAAGTAGGTT
The DNA here is from genome assembly GCA_963931875.1 of Pollenia griseotomentosa. NCBI lineage: Eukaryota > Metazoa > Arthropoda > Insecta > Diptera > Polleniidae > Pollenia > Pollenia griseotomentosa. Next base: position 49,323,509 of record OZ007560.1, on the reverse strand, counting down.
AAGAAAAAATAAAATAAAAACAAGAACAACTTGCAAAAGCATGATGCCAGTTAAGTTTTTTTATTCCGTGCACTTGCCAGTTTTTTTATCAAATATGACTGGGCTATATCTCATTAGCGTATGATTAATATTCGCATTAATTAGGTTGATATTCATCATTCGCTCAAACTTACTTTTAAATAATATGCAGGCTAGCTTCCGTTAGAGTTTTTTTTTAATGAAAAAAAAAAATACTAAAACATATAGAAATGAGTCCATAATTGTTATTTTTTTTAGAAAAATACTACAAAAATACTGTTCACGTCTGAACAGAAGGCAGCGGATTTCCCGTCTCTGATGTCAATTGTGTGAAGGAAGTTGACAACTTGAGGCGCCACCACAGTCATCATCTATTATATTTTATAATTTTCTTTAGTTTTTATTTATTTTTGGTCAATTATACCCACACCACAGTAGTGGAGAGGGTATTATGCATTTGCGCTGATGTGTGTAACGCCTTAAAATATTGGTGCTAGACCAACCTTAAAGTATACCGATCGACTTAGAATCACTTTCTGAGTCGAACTAACGATGTCCGTCCGGCTGGCTGGCAGGCTGGCTGTTCATGAAACTTTGTGCGCAAAGTACAGGTCGCAATTTTGAAGATAATTTGATAATAGACATAGGTTCTTATTGGCACTAGGACCAAGCCTATTGAAAATAGGCCGAATCGTAGGACCACAAGGGAAGATAGGGGGCAATGTCTGCCTCTCACAAACTTTCAAACCGAATTTAATGAAGTTTTTAAACATTGATAAATCCATATTAATATGGACACATAAGCATGATGTGTTTTTAAATACTGTGGTGTAGGGTATCATATGGCCGGGCTTGACCGACTTTACTTTCTTACTTGTTTTTTATTGTTGTAAAAAAAAATTTGTGCTAAGTCGAAGCGTTGTTTTTAAAGCCATATTGAACGGCTGTATTTTTAAAATTAATTAATAAAATTGTTTAGAAATTTAATATTTCGCAGTAATTTTTGTATTTTTGCACCAAATAAATGGAAACTTTATAACGTTTCGGACGTTATAACGTTTCGTTTTAAATGGTTAGAAGTGCTTTTCTTTCGTTTAAATATGTGTTCCTTTTTCTAGTTCTCTTTTCAGCTTTATAATATCACCAAGTTGTTTGGATATTTGGTTGATGTTTTAGCGCTAAGTTCCGAAGCCATCCTACACACTCCATAAACCCAGAAACGCAATCGGCGAATACCAACAAGGTGCTTGGATCCTTGGCAGGTATTCTGGAGCTGTAGCCCAAATCCACCCCTAAATACAGTCCACACTCCACGAAACGTATCGGCGTTTTTAAATACATTTTTAACAATGCTTAGTATTGTGGTTATTTTGTTGAACTGTTTATGGTTTTTAATCAAATTTTTAATATTTAAAATTATATAATGAATTTTTCCCCTAATTTCACCAAGTTCAGTTAAAACTTAACAACCAGCGAAATGCGCATGGGAATAGCTTATCCCATCAACAATAAATTCCAGTGTTTTCATCAAGAATAAAAATTGGGAATTAAGCACGAATAACAAAATCTTTTAAATTAAAATTTTGTATTCCCAAAAATTATTTTGATAATAAACTGGCAGGTGCACCGTCTAAAAAAACTTAACTGGCAACATGCTTTTGCAAATAATTCTTGTTTTTATTTTATTTTTTCTTAACCTACTTACAACTACAATTAATGTTGGAAGAATTCCAATCAATTGTAGTGGGGAATGTAAGAAGAGATAAACTCACTGTTTATTGTTGATGTTTTTGTTTAAACTTTGATATTATTACAAGTAGAACTGCTGCTATAAGTCTTATACGCTTAACAGTTTTATTTGGTTTAATATCTTTAGTTTTTCTAAAATCTTTGTGGACGAAGTTTCCTGATGATCTGGCCTAAGCAAAAAGTGAAATGCGCATAGGAATAGCTTATCCCATCAACAATAAATTTCAAGTGTTTTTATCAAGAATCAAAACTGGGAATTAAGCACGAATAACAAAATATTTTAAGTTAATATTTTTTATTTATTTTATTTTTTGAATTCCTTAATTTTTTTGCAAAACGTTTTGGATTAATTTTTAATTCGTCGGGCTATTCTTTCTTCCACATTGTTAATTTAACTTTCGGCAATATCAATTAATTTGACTAGAGTATTATATGAACTGAATCTTTCCTAATCAGTTATTGTTTTACCAATATATCATTTATTGGAAAACACAAATGCTAATTGACTTCTGATGTTATTCAAATTTAATATTTCTTTAAATTTTTTAATTGCATAGTCATCGGTAGGAACAAGCTCTTCTAACATTCTTAAGTTACTCAAAGTTTTTTTAATAGAATTTTGAAGCATCTAGCCAGGCTTTTAATTTCCTCTGCAACGCGGTATAGTTAACCCATGACCCAAGCAAGCAACTTGTAACAGTTTTGGATAAAGTATTTTAAAACCACTGGAAGCTTTGACCACGTAAGGTGCTGATCGGTTTAAAATAGAAGGATATTTTGTGAAATCAGGAAAATGTTGTATTTAAAGCAAAGCTCCAAAAGAATTTATTTTTTGATTTTAAAACTTTTTTTGGTACACTTATAAAATTATTATAGTAACTAATTGTGGGTTATTAAATTCGTTTTCCGTACTGTTAAAATTGAATAAAAATATAGTTATTTTACGAATATTTTAATTTTGTAAACATTTATGTTTGTTATTTAAAAAACAAACTACCAAAAAAAAAAAGGTTTTTCCGTATTAATTTTGTTATGTAGTTTGATTTTTGTCGGTTAAAATATATTTTTTAAAAGTAAAACCTATTCAATTTTGAGGAATATTTTGTTTAATAAATAAAACTTTTAAAAATTAATCTAAAAATCATTTGTTTTAAATGAAATGTAAATGATCCGTTTTAAAACAAATTTTAAGTTGTTTAAAATGAATTTTCGTTTGAATTTAACTACATAATATTTTGAGTGTAGCTTTTATTGTGTACATTAGGGTGGCCGTTATTTTTTTTATTTTGATTTCTTATATTCTCCCCCCTTAAATCGGTTCAGTTTTATGTAAAAAAAAATACAAAAAAATTTCGTAGCGATAAGTTGTGTTTTAGGGGGGGCGTCCGTCCCTCAAAGTTTGCCATCAAGCCATTTATTCAAATGTAATTTGTTTGCGCATGACTATCTTCTAAAAACAACATTTTACAAGAATATGATATATGGCAATATTTTAGCTCTTCTAGTCAAGAACATAAGCCTCTAAGAAAGTTTTTTGCTAAAATCAATATTTTAGAAAATAATTAAGAAAATAAAAACAAAATATCAAACATTTTATATACGTTTTATATATATAAAAGGGGGATTTAATGTCAAGTGACCCAATTTTGAAATAGATGTCTTTCGATTTAAATGAAATTTACACCAATTTTATTACTGTTAGATAGTAGCTTAGACACAAATTTTCAACAAGATCGGTCAAAAAGTTTCTGAGTTAGAGGGGGTCAAAGTTTGACATTTTGGCCATACAGGTGTTCTTTCTCATCCATGTAACTTATTACCTATTGGTGTAAGCAAAATTTGTCCCAAGTAGCTTAGATAGCTTTTTGATCAAACTTTTGAAAAAAATTTTTTGTTTTTTTAAAAAATTTTTTAAATTTTTTTTTTTAATTTAACACTTGGCTAAAAAAAAAAAAAAAGTTTTAAATTTAAAAAAAAAATTAAAAAATTGTTTAAAAAAAACAAAAAAATATTTTTAAAAAAGATTGATTAAATAGCTATCTAAGCTACTTGGGACAAATTTTGCTAACACCAATAGGTAATAAATTACATGGATGAGAAAGAACACCTGTATGGCAAACTTTGACCCCCTCTACCTCTGAAACATTTTAACCGATCTTGTTGATAATTTGTGTGTAAACTACTATCTAATAGGACTAACCTTGTTGTAAATTTCATCCAAATCGGAAGACATCGATTTCAAAATTGTGTCTTTTGACATTAAATCGCCTTTTTATATATATATAACGTATATAAAATGTTTGGTATTTTGTTGTTATTTTCTTAATTATTTTCTAAGATATTAGTCTTAGCAAAAAACTTTCTTGGATGCTTATGTTGTTGATTAGAAGAGCTAAAATATTGCCATATATCATATTCTTGTAAAATGTTGTTTTTAGAAGATAGTCATACGCAAACAAATTACATTTGAATAAATGGCTTCATGGCAAACTTTGAAGGGCGGTCGCCCTCCCTTATCGCTACGAAATTTTTTTATAATTTTTTTTACATAAAACTGAACCGATTTGGAGGGGGAGAGTAAAAGAAATCAAAAAAAAAAAGTTCTCCATACAACTAACGGCCACGCTAGTGTACATATTTAAAAATTTTTTTTAAGAACTTTTTTTTAATATGGAAATTTAAAAAAAAATTACCCAAAACATGCAAAAAAAAAACATTTCAAACCTAAGTACGCAAAAATATGCATTTTCACCAAAATATGCAATAATATGCAAAAACAAATCGATGCCATTTTAAAGGAAATTCAATGATTCGGAAAGATAATTGTGCGGCATCGTTTTTAAACTACTATAGACCATTTTCGAGCCCAGTCTCGCCAACTCAACGGCCATTTTATTACCAGTGTTTCCCATTACCGGTGATTCGATAATCTTCCACCAATAGAAGTCTTTTGGAGGTCTGACTGTGTCTACACAGTCAGTATCCTTAAGTTTTGTGTGCAGTCGTGCCAACAAAACGGCCTATTTCATTACAGGTGATGATGCAGTGACCCGGTACCCAGCTTAGTTGCAGTGAATACGTCCCTAATGTTTCCCTTAGAGCTCTTCTACAATCACCCACTAGGTTGGCCTTCATAAAACAGCTCATCAAGGCCCTAAGAGCTACATGTCCTTATCAATTTTTTAGCCTTTAAAATTCCTAGAACCTCCGCCAAATACACTGCAGTATTCAAAAAGCCTATATATCTTCCGATTTGGATGAACTATTGGATAGTAGTAAAGACACAACAAGATCGGTCTAAAAGTTTCTGAGTTATGTAACTTATTACCTATTGGTGCTAGCAAAATTTATCCCAAGTAGCCTCGACAGCTATTTGATTAATCTTTTTTTTTTAAACATTTTTAAAATTTTTTTTTTTTTATAAAACTTTTTTTATTTTTTGCTCAAAAGAAAGCTTATGTCTTTTCCTTTAAGATAGTTTTGGTCCCTTTTTGGGATGCGAGTGGCTTATGTATAAAAAAAATCATCAATACAACTTATTAACTACCTATTTGCTTCGATAGCTACTTGATCAATCTTTTGAAAATGTTTTATGTTTTTTAAAAAATATTATTCATTGGTGTTCGAAAAAACTATCTTATTGAAAATTTTTTCAATAATTTTGTTATTGTTAGTTTTTATTGTTAAATAATTATAATTTCCTGAAGATGCTAACCAATGATTAGCGAAATATCGAAAAAATAAATAATTTAAAAATTTTTTATAAAAAGACCAAGAGCTTTAATAGTAAAATCAGTAATTAAAAAAAAAAAAAAATAAAAAAAGTTCCGGATAAAAAAAAATAAGAAAAAGTTTTAAATTAAAAAAAAAAAAATTTTTAAAAAACCAAAAAAAAAATTTTCAAAAGATTGATCGAAGCTACTTGGGACAAATTTTGCTAACACCAATAGGTTATAAGTAACATGGATCACAATGAACACCTGTATGTATGTCCAAAATGTCAAAACTATAATCCAATAGGACCAACCTTGGTGCATCATCCAAATCGGAAGACATCGATTTAAAAATTGGGTCACTTGGCATGAAATCCCCCATATGTATATATTTTATATGGCTGGGGTCACGTACCCGAAACTAAAAATCTCGAATTTATATAGGTATTTATATCGCTAACTTAAGCTTTCCTGCTTCTTTCGGGATTTGATGCCGGGATTCTTAAATTTAGGATTTCAAAATTCGAAATTATAAAGTTCAGGATTTGGATATTCAGAATTCTGAAATTTGGGATTTCGACTCTTTGGGGATTTGATGCTATCACAAAACTTTAGTTTGGTATTTTGTGAAGTCATTTGTCTCAGAGCTTGACAATAATGAAATAAATAATTAATTAATTATAACACCCCAAAAAGGATCATAATGTCCATGGACCATATGGCATTCCGTACATGGACTTTATGACACTTTTAAACTGACACTATGTCCATGTACATAACAGAGAATGACAAAAGTATCATTTTAAGTACTCTTTCAATATTAGTGAGAAAACATGTAAAGATCAAAACTATACACATACATACCGCTACCCATAACAAACTAAAGTTGAATATGTACAGGTATACGCTGCCAATGTGTATTTGTATATTCATTCTTCGTTTTGAATGTACATGCAGATATAAATAAAATTTCTGTTAGCTATCTGCAATACCCATATAAGTATGTGTATTTACGTATGTATAACGTAAATATACAGAGCGAGAGAGAATGCAGGGATGGCAAATGCAATTTAAAAAATTTTGGAACTAGGCAAAATTTTTTTGTGTTGTTATTCAGAAAAAAATCAAGATAATTTTAAAGCTTTTTAAGATTTGACTAAGGCGGTAAGCTTATTTTTCAAAGCTGTTTCATAACTCTAGAACTAATCAACCTATGTACAAATCAATACATGCGTTGAAAATGGGGTACTTTCACTGATGGTGTAAAACAATATTAAAAAGTTAGGACAACGAGGGGCGATTGGGGGCAATTTCTGCTTCTCCGAAACTATCTAACAGATCCTAATGAAATTTAAAACGCATATAGATCCATATTTATATAGACACATAAGCTCTGTATTTTAATGCGCCCAAAACCGAAACTAATCATTATAGTTTATTTGCAAACTGTGTCTTGAATATGTACATACATTAAGGTGCCAGTCACCCCATTAAAAAAAAGATATGTATGTCAATAAATTTTCTTAAACACAAAAAATCTGTTTTAATACTGTTTTGAAGAAACTAATGAAGACTACGAAAATAATGAAGATCAAAGGATTTAGATAATCTACATATGTTTGTATTAAACGTAATTGCTCAACATATCGGAAAATTGGAATTACGTCAAAATTAAACGTAATTGCTCAACATTAAACATAAAACAAACAAGTGTGAGTATAACATGGACATCCCAACAAACACGGAACACAATGGACTGTAACACAATGTGGAACATAAATAAAAATATTTTATTTTTTTAATTTAAGTTCATTATTTATTTAAATAAACTGTGAGATAAACATTCGGCACCATAGCTAAAATATGAAATAATGTTCTTTCCGTCCTCTAATTCTGGCAAAGATGAAATAATTGGCACCCTTTTATTTTGAGGACTGTAGCACCGCGATCATACAACAAACTAATAATTTCTTCACTTTCCCGTTTTATCTTTTTAATTCGTATTTTTAATCATTGTAATTACTTGCAAATAATTTTTATTTTTTCACAAGAAATAAATCGTTCAATTGTAAAATACATTTAACCACGAAGTAAAAATTTAACTTTCATCGCCATTTTTAATGTTTACATTTATTTTTCGCTTTAGTATTACCAAGTTTAGTTTTGATTTGAATTTAGCATTTAATACCAATTTGACATCAAATTTATAAAACATTTGATGTCAAATGTTTATTTTCAAATCATTAACAATTTGAATTTAAATGTAAAAATCAAACATTTGAAAAACGTTTGAGAATTGTGTTTGATGTCAATGGATAAAGTCATTCCATATCAAATGTTTGGCTTCTTGTTTTTTGGTATGCAAAAATTTCTATAGAAATTATAGAATATATCTACAACATTGATGTCAAAAAATTTTACATCTTTACTGGTTAGAGAATTTTAAAGTACACGCAAAGAAAAAACATGGTTGTGGTAAACATATTCTAAGAGCAACATATTATGATAAGAATTATGATTGTAGTCACCATATTAAGATTATTATTGAAACATATTATGACTCAATATACTCGTAATATGTCATCATAATATTTTTCCCTTAATCATATTATTATTCTGTTAATCATACTAAGTTAAGAAGTAATCAAATTATTGTCATGTTAATCATAATAAGCTAAGAAATTAATCATATTATTGTCATGTTAATCATAATAAGCTAAGAAGTAATCATATTATCATCTTGTTAATCATAATAAATTTAGAAGCAATCATATTATGATACAGCACCTTTCATAGCTGTCATAAAAATACAAAATAAATTTAAATATTTTTGAATCGATTTTTTATTTTGTGGCTTTTTACAATTTTTCTTAATGTTAATCAATATAAGGCTTGCAAAAGAGCAAATGAAAAATCTGTGGTTTTCATGGGCAACCGCGTGTGTCCATTTTTTTGATTTTAAGATGTTGATGCCATATTGCCTAATTTTGAACGCTCTTTATATTTTTTTGAAAAAAGATGGATCAATTCCGTTTTGTAACGTAATGACAAAGCTTAAAATGTGCAATACCTAGCCCATAGTTTGATCTAGAATGGGTTTTCGGCTTTCTTGAACAATTTATTTTAAGACATACGCGGTTGCCCATGAAAACTACAGAAATATCGTAGCACTTTTATAAAATATAACGAAATCTCTGTGTGTTTTGTTGTTGGATTTTACAAAAAGCTATGATATTTTGCATTTGCACTATTACATCACTAATACTTGAATGAACTCCGCTAATATTTTAATTTTTTAATTTCTTTAAACTTATTTTTTTTATGGAATTTTATCTTTTAATTGTTTAACCGCTCACAAATAAAAAAAACGACACGACTTCTTCAAAATTATTTTACAAATGGCGCTAACATAATATGATTAGAGTAAAAATAGTTTGATTGCATCTTTAACATAATATGATAAATGTAAAGAAAGTTATCATGTTATGGCTATTAAATATCATGATATGGTTGTGAGAAATATAATATGTTTAGAAAGTTATCATAATTAAGTTGTTAGAAAAATAATTATTTTTCGGTCAACAATACTCAAATTCATAATTGCGATAAACAATGATATGTTTACAGTAACTATAATATTGTTGATATTAAATAAAAATAACAATTATTTGTGTACGACAACAATATATTGTTACATTAAACATAGTGTTGTTGCCGTAACCATGCCCAACCATATTTTTTCTCTGCGTGTACAGCATACTCAAAAAAATAAGCGTAAATATTTCTATTAACATTTAATCACAATAAATGGTGTTGGCTGTAAGCAAATTTAAAACATATTAAATATCCATACTTAATTTTCTATTTTTTAAACTGACTTAAAACTTCGATTTAAAAAATTTTTTTAAAACAAATTGTATTAAAAATTTTCTGATTTTACCTATCAATTAAAAAAAAAATTAATTCAGTGTGAACTGCTAGAATGTTTAAAAATTTAAAGCAAGAATTGTATCGAAGAAAACTCAAATAAAATCTTCTACATGTATGCTTTTATGACAGTTTCGTAAAGCCAATATGTGATATAAACGCAGTTACCATACACCTGCACTTATCGCTGTCACACGCACATAGCATAGATAAGTGACACGAGACAGAATATATGGTTTTTTATGTATGCATGTTAGTATCGACTTGTGTGTTGTGCTAATAAGAAAGAGTGAAACAACCACTCAATACATTTATGTATATACATTTGTTTTATAGCGTTTGCTTACGATACATGTACACGGCATGTTTTTTAAATCTGACTTGTCATCTTTTCAGGGCACATGTTATTATGCATGTGTATCAAAATTGCTGTTTAACATTTTTTTTTTTAATATTCGATCCAAAACGTATATGTAATTTACTCCTCGTGGTGATAGTTTGAAAAAAAAAAAATACATAGCTACTGTGTCCAAATAAATTAACACCTATCTATGTTTTAAATTTCATTTCAATCTGTTGGATAGTTTTGGAGAGGTAAAAAATACCCCCGAGCTTGCCTCGTGGTCCTATTTTTTAAAAAATATATAGCTAAGATGTGCACATAAGTAGGGACCTTTCTATGTTTTAAATATCATTAAAATCTGTTGGATAGTTTCGGAGTGTCACAAATTGCCACCTATCCCCCTCCTAGTCCTATTTTCTAAAAAATGCATAGCTTATGTGTCTATATAAATATGGATCTATCTATGTTTTAAATTTCATTAAAATCTGTTAGATAGCTTCGGAGAACAGAAATTGCCCCTTCCCACCCCTCGTGGTCCTATTTTTTTTATAAAAATGTATATCTTATGTGTAGTCTTACATAGGTACTGCTGAAGTTACGGACAAATTTATTTTATGTATCATTAAAAATATTTACATAGTCCCATATCTGCTAAGTGATCAAAGCACATTTTTGCTAAAAAAAAAATTTTTAATTTTTACACAGAAGTGCCAAAAATACTGAAGGTATTTTTTAAACATGGATATTTCATATGTATGGCAGATAACCAAAACACATTCATGGGTATTGAATAATATCTGCATAATATTCATGTATTTTTGTTTACTGAATATGGGTGCGTAAAGATATTGCCGTGCATAAGTATAAGTAATAACCATACTTTTTGCAACGCACAACCATAGCTGTTGTTATTATTTGTGTTATAAATATGTGTATACACAATAACGAAAAAGGTGGGTAAATACCTCTGTATATTTTTCTTCATTCTCTGGTACATAAAGACACTTTTTGGTGAGTCTTATGTCCATTACATTGGGCATTATAGCATGTCACCTAAAATGATAACAAATCGCTCTGTGATTTTAATAAGTTCATACTAATTTGCTCTTGTAATAAACATTTCGTGCGATTAAGAGCAAAATTAAGCTACGAGTTCAAATATTAAATCAAATATTTTTTATATATAAAGTGTATTTGAAAACCGGATAAATAAGTATTTTATTTGAGCTAGTCTACAAACATCTATTTTTCTATAATATGATGTAAAGCTAGATTTACACGATTGAAATTTTCTTCAAAATTGCTCTTCAAAATGCTTCAAACTCGTGTAAACAGCAAAATTTTGAAGAAATTTGCTCTTCAAAATGCTTCAAACTCGTGTAAACAACAAAATTTCTTAAAAATTTCAATCGTGTAAATCTAGCTTAAGTATTAGGTTTGTTTATAATGGGAGCAACAATTAAATTTTTTCTTTTATCTTGTTTCTTACCGAATTATTTTATATATCTTTCTTTAATTTTTCAAACAAAAATTTTACTCAAGTTTTTTAAAAAACTGTGGTTACTTCTTCTTCAGCAACAATTTGCATGAAAATTTTCAATGTCTGTAATAATTTTATTTAGTGAAATGTGCTTAGAAATTAAAACTTTTTCTAAAATATGCTTTCGGCCATGTTCTGACAATCGCAAAACGCTTAACATTGGCGATTCTGACTGAAAATCGCAAATTAGGTGTTCTGTAAACCGCAATAGCAAGAAGTTTGGCGACTTAAAATTACAAAAAATGAACTAGAATATTTGTAAGAAACTATAGCAGATCGCAAGCTTAACGCACAAGTTAAGGAACACCATAAAACAAATTTGGCGTTTTGAGATTTCAAATCGTGCGATTGTCAAAACATGGCCGTTTGTATGTCCTTCAAGCTTTAATTTTTGCACACTATTATCTAACTATTATCTGATGTCACTATTATCACTATTATCTGATGTCTAAAATAGATTTCATAAAGATAAGATGATCTCGTTCCCGCCATTGCCTCCTCGTCTTACTTGATGATTTTTGCTTCAGTTTAATTAAAAGTATAATAACAAAGTCTCTATCTTATAATTTTACTGCAACAAAAATAATAACAGAAAAGAAGATCTATCAAAAAAAATTTAATTTTCTTAATATTTACACTAGTCGTTACCCCTAATTTTATACATATAATTCTTTTAACAGCTAGTTCTATCGAACAATTTTAAAATTCTCCCCTAATCGCTCCATAAGCAGTCATCAAAATTTTATGGGAAAATAATTTTTGTTAAACATTTAATATATTTTATGATATTGTATAAGTGTCCTTTTCATTTACTTGACAATTCATAAATCATCTAATAAATTTTGCTTAAACATTACCCCTACACTTCAATAATGCCAATTACTTTTGCTTTCTTTTTTATTTTATTTTCTCCCTTCGCTATGAAATATTTACAAATTTTAATGAAAAAACGGACAAAAAGAAGACAATACAAAAGTTTGCATAATGAAATACTCTTTCGTGAGCTGAGTGTGACTCTAAGTTTCGTTGAAGTTCCTGTTGTTGTATAAACAAAAAAAAAAAAAATTAATATAATAAAATTTCATGGAAAACTAGAATAGCAAACCTCAAAAACTCATAAACACTTTGCCAGAGTAATGCATACAACAGCTTTTAATCCAATGCTTTAAACCAAACGCACACACTGTTGCACATAACAATCCAAAGGGTAGATACAGATGCAGATACGTATAATAAATATAAAGATACTCCTTTAGGTTGTTGCTGTATGGGTTGTGTGTATGTCATTCGCTGCTTAGTACCAGCATCAAACAATGAACGACCAAATGGATGACTGAAATGAAACGACCAAAAGTTATGACTGACTTATGTGGAGTTGTTGTGTATAAAACGGTCTCATTCTGTCCCCAAAATGCGCTCATTTATCTTCATAAATCGTTAGTTTTTTCCCCTAGTCTTATTAACAATACAGACACATTCTCCCTGAGTTGTTGCACGACATGTTGTTGTTGTTGTCGTTATTTAAGTAAAATTGTATAAAAGCTAAATTTATTTTGGCACCCCTATACTCAACAAGGTTACATGTGGAACATGAAGTATTTTTATTCTGGACATTCTTATGTCTGGTAGTAATTAAGCAGAGAAGGTGATTTTTACGGATATCCGATAAGTAACTAGTGAGTCAAGTTAATTTAAATACTACTAATTAAGTTATGTGCTCTAAACAAATGGGTCTTTAAATCAGATTTTTATTATTTATTATTATTATTATTATAAGGAATCCCTAAGTCGTTTCTTACTTAAATCCTACACAGAATACTTATTTCATCTATAGTTGGTTAACTCTGTTATATGAGCAAATAATAAGTATCCCTGCGATCGTATTCAACCAAACCATACACACTCACAAGTATTCTAAATCTTAGTACAACACTTTCATTGTTAGTTTTCAACGAAGCTGAAAACAATTATTTCATTTGCTATGAGCTGTTCACAACATGCCCTTGGCAAAATGGTACTTTTGTCTGGTCACCAAAATATCTATCAAAAAGAGAAAAAAAAGAAACAATTTAAAAATGTAAACAAAATAAAAAAATCTCTATAGAAAGTTGCAGTTTTTGGCGAAAAACTTTTTATAGATTTTTGCTACTTTATTTGTTGAGGTTGTTGTTTTGTACTTTGATCTTAAACTATATTGTCATTTGGTTGAAGTAATATTTTCTATAGTTTATGACAAGTTAAATTCTGTGTAAACAACAAAAACAACAATGGTAGCTTTTCTTGCGCTGCTGCTGCATTCTCAACAGTTGAGAAATGTTTTATCATTTTTCAATAAATAAAAATGAATGAGAACTTAAGTGATAAAATTTGTTAACATTGGTCGTTTTGCATAAATTGAGATGGGGTTATTATAAGTTTATGGTGATTTGTTGGAAAAATAGTTAATAATTTTTAGTTAGAAAAACTTTATCTTTTTAAGACAGCTATTTAATAACTCGTGCAATACAAATTTCTCTATAGCTTTTTAATTAATGAACGAAAATTTTACATGTCAAACAGCATTTTTTTAAGTTTTAATTTTTTACAACGATTCGACTGTCTGTCAACTAAATTTTAATATGCGCCAATTTTTGACTGTCATTTTATTATGATTAGAGAAATGGCAGGAGATAATTCATTATTGTGAGATTTAATTTCGAAATCAATAATTCTATCGTTTGCAATTGCCATTAACCCTTATCTTGCACTAAAAAAATAAGACGCATTGGGAATTTGTAGGTCAAATTCGCTTAATAGAGAAAGCTCTACAAACAAGTTTCAGAATATACTGACACAAATTTGTTACATGTACAGAAAAAATTATTACTGAATCATTTTCAAGCAAACGCTTGGTTGAAAATTTTTTAATATCTACAAATTTGTTTAGGTACTGATTTAATTAATATTTTTGTTTGATTTTAATTGTAACCAACAGAAATGTTGACAACTATTCAAAAATATAATGTACGCGTTATTGGTTTCAAGTTTTCATAATTTTGTATGAAATATTTAACGCTCTTTAATGTTGTCGTTTTTTTGCATTTTTTTATTTGATCGTAAGCAACACTTCTTTATGTGAAATAAGGGTGTTTTTTTAAGCTAGATAGAACTTTAAATTGTAAAAAGTAACACAAAAAATTAAATTTTGATAAAATATTTTTTTTATCGTTTCAGTATACTCTGACAAATCATCATGAATAGACTCATGCTTGAACAACGCTACGAAATTATCCAAATTTACTTTGAAAATCAGTCGTCGATTCGCGCAACTTATAGACGACTTCGTCATTTTTATTGTGTTCAGCGATGAGGCGCATTTTTGGCTTAACGGGTTTGTTAATAAGCAAAATTGCCGCATATGGAGCGAGACCAATCCACAAGAGACCCTACAGACTCCATTACATCCAGAAAAATGCACCGTTTGGTGCGGTTTTCACGCTGGTGGCATCATCGGACCTTATTTCTTCAAAAATGAGGCCGGAGCTCGCGTTACGGTCAATGTAGATCGTTACCGCACCATGATCAATGATTTTTTGTTTGAAAATATGGATGACATTGATCCGGAGGAGATGTGGTTTCAACAGGATGGCGCTACGTGCCATACGGCGAACGCAACCATCGACTTATTGAAATCAAAATTTGGCGATAAGTTGATTTCGAGAAATGGACCTGTCAATTGGCCTCCAAGGTCGTGCGATTTGACACCTCTCGATTATTTCCTGTGGGGCTACGTGAAGTCACTGGTTTATGCTAATAAACCAGCAACAATTGACGCCTTGGAGGCCAGCATTGTTCGTGTTATTCGTGACATACGGCCAGCAGTGCTCGAAAAAGTGGCCCAAAATTGGACGTCCAGAATGCGCTTCGTCAAGAACAGCCGCGGTGCCCATATGCCCGAAATCATTTTCAAATGTTAATGTCACGTATTGATCTTTCGAATAAAAAAAAAATTTTGATTACAACTTAATTTTTTGTGTTATTTTTTAAAATTTCAAGTTCTAACGGGCTTAAAAAAACACCCTTTATAAGAACAACAACAAAAAACACTTACAGTCTATTTTTGGACGCTTTAAAAAAGTACAACAATAAGAAGGATGATAAAATAGCGTGGCGAGGCTTGTAGTAGAAAAAACAAAAACAATAGTAGGTAAAAAAACGTTTCACTCTTTTTAAACAACAGAAACAACAAAATAAATTTTTTGTTGGTTTCAAAGTTGGTAAAAAAGAATGAAAAACAAAATCCCGTATTCAATATTTAAAAATGTTTAGAACATCAAATACAAAAATAAAATGATGACGAAAAACATGTCGAGTCGGTCTGATGCCGAGGAAAGGATACAGCAACAGTGAGTGAAGAAGAAGAACATTGTGTGAATAAACAAGACTTGGTTCAAAAATTATTCCAACAAAAAAATGTGTCTCAAAGCCAGCCGCCGCTCTGCTCTGCCATCATCTTCTCCTACAGTGTTTGCTTGCGTGCGCGTCATTGCTTGTGCTTAAACTTTTTTGTTTGATTCAGCAAAAATTTTTGTTTGAAATTTATATGATTTTCAGTAAACTATTTGGGCAACGGAGCATATATTCTTTAAAAAAAAACTGGAAAAACGGTGTACTCAGTTTTTTTTTTTAATTTAAAGTAAATATTCACGATTTTCATATTTTTGGCAAAAACAACCTGCATTTTTTACGGCTATATAATAATGGGTAGTAACGGTAAATATTTTCTTGAAGTTAATTTCTTTAAAACGTTAATTTTTAAACACAGTACAAAGAAAAGAAAATAGGATAATTTTATCGTACAGAAAAATATTTATAGCTTTTAATCTAAAGTACTAAATTATAAAAAATAATAAAAGCGTTTTGGGCCTATAAAAAAGATCATATATCTCTAAGTTATAACTAAAATGTGGTTACCCTACAAGAAGTGAATGAGCGAGTAGTCACTTTTTTCACGTTGGTCTTAAGAAAATGATAGAAAGAAATGACAGAAAACTTGATTTCGGTCATTTTATTCTATCATTTTCTTAACACCAACGTGAAAAAAGTGACAACTCGCTCATTCTCTTCTTGTAGGGTAGTTTCTCTTTTGATTCTTAATGTCGGACACTTGGTTTATTAAACGGCAGAGAAAATTTAAAAAAGTATTCATTCAGTTTTTTTTTAATTGTCCATCAAAATTTTTTTACTTTGTTTTAGTTACGGCAACACTTTTTTAAGATTCATCCAGAGCATTATTAATACATACTTAAAATAAGGTGTGGGCTCATTTAAAAGAAGAATGTCTTTTTTACCAAATACTAGCTTAAAAATTGTGGTACTTCTTTAAAATAAATTTTTAATAATTTTTTTCCTTATACAAATTAACCAAAATTAACAAAGGGGTTTAAATTCGTTAAAACTTTTTATTTAAGAAATAATTATTAAATTTTTTTTTTATATTTTTAGTTTAGTTATGAAAAATTATATCTCGCAGGTGGTGTCCATTTTCTGCTTCGCAAATTCGTGCTCGTTGGGCACGTTGTTTAATTGAGTACGGCTCCGTTTTAAATTCCCCAAGTCTTCTTTACAAAATACGGAAATGAAAAGAAAAAAAAAAATTATAATAAAAAAGTTATAAGCAATTAAAACCCCTTCGTTTATTTTAGGCCACCCTGTACATGAATTAAGTTTAATTTTTCTTGTAAAATTTTTTTAAAAATTAGGACAACTTTAGCGACCTCTATCAGCGGCGAAACGCATTTAATATTAAAAAGGTTCTTCGTACATGTAATTTATTAATGGAGTTTTCTTTTTAAAAAAAAAGTGTTACATGTGACTTGGCACCATTTTTAATTGCACCCCCAATTTTTAAGAAGTGTTTCATATTTTACGTATGCAAAAGAATACAAATTTTGGCATTAAACAATAAAGTACAATTAGCGCAAGGTAAATTCAATTACAGGTGGTGGCAAGATTAAAACAATACAAAGCCAACAGAAACAACAGATGTTTTTGTATTGCATTGTTAGGGTTTACGGCTCGAAACTTACCACCACTTTGTACTGAGTTCGCCTTGATCTAGTGCTGCACTCATGCCCCTGTAATTAAAATGAGTGTTGAGCATATAGCATTTTTTTTTTTAATTTTAAAGGGAAAATCATCAGAAAAGAACGCTTTACACTTTTAAAATAACACATGTTTTTCAGAAAAGAACATAAAAAAATCTAAATTAGATACGAATGCAGTACAGTTTTTTTTTTAAACCTTGGAACAATATTGATTCACTTTATTTTTGTATATGGAACAAAGAACTGTGCGCCATGGGGATGTTTGACCATCACTATCATGTGATTTGGCACCGTTGGACTTTTTTGTTTGCGGATATTTAAGAGAAAAAGTATACGTCAATAAGCAAGAACAATTGAAGATCTTAAGGATGAGATAATTCGGCACATTAACCACATTGAACTTTATATAGCAATCAAAAAACAACCAACTATTTAATTCAAATCTTGCGTTTACTTTTTATCTTGCTCATCATTACAAAGCACTTTAATAATAAAAACTGAACAACGCATCACTAAGGTTGAAAAGGTCATAATGGTTTGAGTAACTGCTGTGGTTTTTTTAAAATTGGCAGAAGATATTGACAACTTGACAAGTGATTTTACTACACTAAATAATAAATTATTTACTACAAAAAAAATGTACGTTACTTTTTTTTAAGTGAAACAGGGTAATGGTTTTTCTCTCTCTTTGTATATGCAGTTCTTTTTATTAATAAAGTGTTAAACTTTTACTATCCGTAATTTATTTAATCAAAATATAACAAAATAAACCTTATGAAAAATAATTTCTTCTTTAATGCAAAATACTTAATAATTAATCCTCTTAAATTAACAACAAACAGAAAAAACATTTAAGCTTTTTATTTATAAACATAGCTCGTTTAAATAATACACGTATACTCAAACTTTCATGTATAAATGTTTTTAATTATTTAAATTAAGTTGAAATTCAGGACACTTATTATTCAACTAAAGGATACAGTAGAACCTGGCTAATGAAGTAAAAAACTCAAAGTCGACATTTAAAGGGTTTCGTTTTAAATTTTTTGTAATATTTTAAAACGAAATTTGATTATTTCTATGCTAATCTGTACAATTTCTAGTCATATATGGATGTAAAATAAATAAATATTTGTTACGGCTTTGAGCGTTCTTAAATTTATTTCAAGACTGGGTCTTTAAAAGTGACCTACTTAAAATTATAAGCCGATCATCATTAAAGTTGGTTGCTTCTGTTTCAATAATGCCACATCTTAAAACAATATCTGCATTTCGCCAAATATTTTATTTTGCATTAAGTTAAGGTTTTTGTGAGAAAATGCAAGCCAAACTAAATGCAGTACATGCTTCCAAAAATAAAATGATAAGTCTCAATACAACAACTTGTGTCCGACTTGTTTCTCAACAGCCAACCTCTCGAATATATCACGTCGTTCTCTTACATCAGCGGCCTGAAACCACCCACAGGTTAATCTGGAGACAACAAAAAAAGAAAATACTCAACACCATCAGCCCATCAACGGACATCTCACTGAAATTTATAAACCAAAGGTCCCTGAAGAAGCTGTCCATTGTGGCAGCGAAATATTGGATCAACTTAAAATAAATATATTTTTTTTGCATAACCTGACCTTGAGCTTGATTTTAAAATAAGAAGAAATAAAATTAAAAGGTCGAAGAATATAGACTAAATAAATTATATTATCTTTTTATAATGATAATATTGGTACGGTTTAATTATGTATAGAACAAAATATCGGCCAAATGGCCGCCGCGACCTTGGCGGCACACCTCCATCCGATGGTCCAAATTTTCGACGACGCTGAGGCATAATTGAGGTTCTATGCCGTTAATGTGCCAAATTATCTCATCCTTGGGCTGGGTTATCGACGTACTTTCAAATAACCCCAAAGAAAGAAGTCCAACAGAGTCAAATCACATGATCTTGGCGGCCAATTGACATCGCCACCTTGTGAGATAATAGGGCCAGTGAATTTGAATTTGAATTCTCGCGACTTAACCGGCTAGTCTTAAATTCTTCTAAGACTAAGGTAGGAAGATTAAGACCCTATGTTTTGAGACATGACGAAAACCTCGTAGTTCATATTGGTGGTACAGCAATTTCGGAATCGGAGAAGGAAAGGTATTTAGGCGTTGAAATGAGTCGCAATTTATTATGGGATGAGCACATCAATTCAAAACTAATTAGGAAGTGATGCGAAGTTATTAAATTACCAATCCCTGGTACACTCTCATTCGACATATCTTGCAGAATAAACAACAACCTTAAGGCTCTCCAATCCGCTCAGAATAAAGCACTACAAATTGTATATAATTTACCATTGAGACATTCAACTTTAGATTTATTTACAATCTACGCAATAAATATTTGACCAGTCCGTGATTTATATAAAAAACAAACATTGATTCATGTCTTTAAAACAATTCGACAACATTCATCTCAGGGAGTACAATTTTCGCGTAATAGTGATATTTCAGGACAATAACCTAGACTAGCTTCTAATTTAAGCTCAGTCAGATGCCATCTGAACTCAACAAAGCAGAGAATTGCATATGCTGGACCACATGAATTTAATCCACTGCCTTTGAATTTACGTAATATTCAAAAAATGTCTACCTTTAAAACTCATATTAAAGATTACTTGATACTGCAGATCGAAACACTTCTGATGTATGTAGCTTCAATTGAACTTAATTTTAAATTAATATTAAAGCAACATATACATTAGGGTGGCCCAAAATACAAAAGTATCGAATATTCTCACTCCACAACGCTGATCCTATTCGAATAGTGCTTAAAAATGTTTAGTCCAAATTTGAGCACAATCCGTCAATATTTAGAGGTTGCGATAGTTTAATGATTTTTCGGGGTTAGATAGAAATAAAGCATACTCTGATTTTTTATGGTGATATTCATTGTTTATTTAAAAATAAAAATATTTAATAAAACAAATTAATAAAGAATTAATAAAACTGTAAATTAAGTACAAATTAACACAAATTTTATTATTTTTTTAATTTATCGATAGCCATTTTTGCAATATTAGCTTTAGAAACCCCGTGAAATTTTTTTCTATTGTGATCAACTATTCTAAGCAAATATTGTTTTTGCTCCTCATTTTTCGTATTTAAACTGTTAAATCGGGTCACCAAAGCAACACCTCATTCTGCACAGTCATTTACAACTTTTAAAGGGCTAGCATTTTTTTCATCGAAATAAAAACTCTGTAGGACCCTTTGAAAGAAATAACTCTGGAATCGATAAAGGTTAGCCCGATTAAATATTCAGAAAAATACCATAGATGTCGACGAAATGCTCTAACAGCAGCTTTAACAATTTTTTCATTGGGATGGTTTTCGAGTTGTTTATCGTTAAGAGGAGCATTTATTGCTAAAGGAGCTTCATTCGAGTATCGGCCATATATAAGACTTATAAACAAACTTATTTCGGTAACTGCTTTCTTTTCCTCAGATCAAATTGATTTTGAGACATAGATATTTTTATGCAATAGATCGCCTTCGTAAAGATCAAAGAAAAGTGTGGAAAAGTATCTCCAATACGTAAACAAGTTCAATAATGATAAGCCAGTAGTAAATGCATGTAATATCAAATGTGAAACATATAAATAAGTCGCCATTCATCGCGACCTCTAAATATTGTCCCATTGAGCCAATTTTTGGTATACACATTTATTTTAGTAAAAGAAACAAAATCAAGCTTGTGGAGAAAGTATTGGACTATACTTTTACTTTCCCATACAAGCGTGGGCCAGTCTAATATACATATATCATTTTAATGTTCAATAATTAAATTTATTGCCGTTGGCCTCTCCAAAGCCTTATAGGCGCTGAGGCGTAACTAATTAATTGTACGTAGTAATCACAAACAAAAAGACTCGAAATCTTGTAAAGATCGAGTCTTAATTTATCATACGCTCCATATAAAACACACTCTTGGAAAACACTTTTCCAACGCCCTTAACAGCATCACAAATAATACTGTTGTAAAATTTAGCCCAAAAAAAAAATCAAAACCAAAAATCAGCTTAACAAGTCTTAATCTGCAGCAAATTTTAATATTGTGGTAAAATTTAGTTGGATAAAACAACTTAAGTCGCGAGTCCCACATACATAGATTTGCTTAAGTTTTTCTATAAATTTTCCCGGGAATGCAGCGATCACTTCTTCGGGAGCTGGAATTCTCGGGACGGGAAATCACGAAAACAAACTCTAGCATAAAGACAACGAGCCTTCCAGAACATGAAAAATGTTTTAGCCAGTTATGCTTTTCATTTTATTACAAGATCAAAATAAGCCACAATTTGTGCAGTAAATTGTTACCAACTCCAAAATTGAGCAATTTTCCTACTAATGATTTAAGACAGCGGTTTACAAACTTTCTGCGACCCAAATAAAAAAAAAAAAAAAAATTGGCGGCCCCCTTATAAGATAAAACAATAAAATAATATAAGCACATTTTCAAGTTGTAAAAAGTAATGTACACATAGAAAAAACTAAACAAAAATTAAGAAAAATTTAGTATGTATATTTATGGAAAAAAAATTTATGCGATGGATGATCTTGTTTGTTAACACAAAGTTTCTCAAATCTTGGCGTTATTGTAGAAATAGCCACTCGAAGTTCTTTTTCCACTACTAAACGATTTCGATATTTCGATTTCTTGGCTGCTTAAGCAGAAAATCCGGTTTCACATAAATATGATGTTACGAATGGTAACAGCACTATTATAGCTCTGTCCGACAAAGTTATGTAAACTTTTTTTTCGTTCCACCTTAAATTGAATTAAAGTTTAACTATGAAATTCCTGTTGCAATGAAGTAACGCATGATATTTCAATCAGTTGTTCTTTTTCGAAAATTCTCAAGTCAAATGCATCTACTTGGTTATTCGAAAATGGATTCTGGATCCATGCAAACTTTGTCAAATCAATAACGTTCAAATAATGTGAAAAGTGTTTTAGTAAACTTTGCAAATGTACTATAAAAAGAGTTTTATTTTCTTTAATATTGTTTTTGTAGCCGGCGCCATTTAATATTGGCAACATGTCATGTATATCCTTTTCTAAATTGGATATCCATAGCTCCAATTTTTAACGAATGCCGTGACTTTGTCTTTTTGAATCAGAGCATGCATTTGTGGACCTTGCATTGATTTATTTAAATCGCTTAATTTTTTAAATATTTCAACTAAATAAGCACGTTTAAGAAAAAAGTTATCGTTGCGAAAGAAAGACACCTCATCTTTGTGATTTTCAGCAAGAAAGATCTTAATTTCAAAGCAACTGACAAAAAAAAACACATTGCAACAAGAAAAAAAAAACTGTAAGAATGCTGGTGATTATAATCACCGGTCGGCGAAAAATGGGTTGAACATGTAACACAGAAATTAAAAACTTCACAGCTTCATCCTGAAGTTTTCTATTAGGTTAATTTCTTTGATTTGGACTAAAAGTAAAGGAAGGTGTTTTTTTGGACAAGACTATGTCACATGTCATACAGCACGTTAAATAATTCAATTACTGCATGAGACATTTCCTGGTCGTCCACTCTCCCGTTTTAGTTATCAATCTTGCGATTAAGCATTGAAGTCGAAGGTCCATGCCAACCAGCTCATAATCACTTGTATATTAAAGCAGGAAACCAATCGATGCATTAACTAACCTCACATACATACTTACATGATAAAACATTAACACGCAAGCGCGAATCAGTGTTTAGTAATCCAATTTTCCTTGGGAAGACTCAGTTCACTGATCCTTAAAACAATTATATTTAAGTACTAGCTGGGATGTAGTATTTAACTGCTCGACATGATGAACATTAAAATAATCATCATTTTCATCATCTCGTCCACACAAAAAATTTTAGGAAGCCACTCTACTCCTTCAAAAGAGTTTGGCAGTAGCAGTAGTTAAAGCAGTAGTCCCAAACCATAATTATGAGTTATTTTTAAAGAGGATGTTAAAACAGGTTAATGTTAATGTGTACGAGTGTAAATAAATTGCCGGTACTAAAATCCCTCGGTAGATTGTTTTATGGATTTAGAGACACTTTTGTTTTTAGTTTTTGTCTATGAGTGTTGGCTTTGAATATACGTCATTTGTTTTGCCTTTGCTTTTGTTGTTTTATTATTATTTTTATGAGTATAAGTGCTTTGTTAGAAACACATAGAAAATTAATTCACCTGTTTACAAATTTCTTAATAATTTTTGGGATATCTTTTTTATGGGAATAAGAGAACTAAAGTTTGTCCCAAACTTTTAAATGTTAAAGGGAAATTTTGAATTGCTGTAGTTTAAGGTTAATAATTAAACTAAGTCTTAACAAAACGGGTGTAATTAAGAATGGTTTTTTGTGTTTTGGAATTCATGATAAAAGGGTTTGTATAAAAATTGAAATATTTCTTATATTGTTATTAGGGTAACCCAAATAGGAGTTACCAATATGAAACACGTATAAGCTTTGTATTTTGTTATATAACTGTCGCTTTGTCCTCTTGGAGGCTATATCTGAATTCTAGGAAATATATAATGAATGCATACAGTATATAACAACGCGTTAACATTATCGAATTTTTCTTTTTTGTCAACCATTGGTATGACGCAGCGAAATATTATCAATATTTATGATAAAGATACTTTAAGACAATATGTATTTAGCAGTGTACTTGTCAAATTTCCCACTGTTAAATGCATACATGTCGCGTTAAACTGTCAAAAATTAGCAAAAAGTGTCTTAAATGTATTTAAAAAAACAAAATTGAAAAGATTTGATTCCACACGAAATATGCTATCAGTTTCGCACTTTGCTTAAGTACATGACAGTTTCATAAAACTTAACAAAAAGTTTCCTTAAGTTTAACATGGTTGGGCTCATATGATTCGCACATTTGCTTAAGCCAACTTAAGCAAAATTTTGGTACACTCAATCAATCCCTCCGTACATAAATCAATCCGAAGCGGTATTAATAGTACGGTGAGTACGGATTTTCTTGAATCAAGTGCAGAAAGATTGATTCAAGTGCGGATTTTCAATCGCGATTCGTACTTGAAATATTCCGAAAATGAGATTGATTTGAGTAAAACTAAAATTGAATCAATCTGAAAAAGTGCTTGATTCAAGAATAATAAAATTGATTTAATCCGAACTCGTACTTAAAATAATCCGAAAATGATATTGATTGAAGTTAAAATAAGATTGAATCAATCTCAAAATGCACTTGATTCGAGTATTATAATGTTGATTTTATCCCGTATTCGTGCTAAAAATATACCAAAAGTTAAATTATTATGATGGAATTACTCATTCGTTTTACACCTTAATTAAATTCAATTATAATACACCAGCATCATTCCCGAAATGGATTTTACTTAAAAAACTTAGTGTACTTATATAACTGAAAACATAAACTAAACGAGAAGTAAGAGTTCTCAATTTTTTTTTTTTAAACATGAAAATAATTTCTTTTTTTTGTTTCTACTTTTAAACTACTTGTATGGTGTTGTTGTAGTGTCTGAAACAAACTTTGATATATTAAATGAGATTAAAACGCTCACTTTGTAATTTTACTTTCAGAGTGGCACTACACGCAGAGAAAAACATGTTTAAATATGGTTATCTCCAACAAAACTATTTTCAAAGAAAATATTAAATATATTTTGTTTAATAAAACCATATTATTGTCATGGTTAAATTAGACGTTCATCACGAAGCCACAACCATATTATGGTTGGCTCCAATCTAGGTATTTTTAAATAGGACAATTATTTGCTTTTAAATTGAAAAAAAGTATTTTCCTCGTTTCCAAGAGCAACATGCTATGGTTGAAAACCAACCATTCTTTTATAAGTTTTAAATATATTTTAGTTATTATTAACCTTTAAATGTTCAGAGGCAACCATGACATGGTTGTGGCTTCTCGATGGAGGACTACTTTAACCATAATATGGTTGTCGGTGACAATAATATGGTTAAATTAAATATAATATGTTTACAATTTTCTTTAAATATAGTTTTGTTGGAGGTGACCATATTTGAAGATGTCTTATCTCTGGGTGTACCAACGAAAAATTTAATCTTTTTTTTTACTTGGTTTAAGAATTTGGTACTTATTTTAAGAAATGTAATAACTATTAAACGCTTTTTGTCTTATAAACCTCCTATAAAAATTTGTATTCATAAACGTACAATAACAGCTTTTTTACTATTAACTGTTTGCAGCGATTTTCTGTTTAAGTATGGCAACTTTCTTTATATTTGGCTGCCATTTTATTGTTAGTGATGCACGAAACTTCTATTCGGTTTACATGATATTCAATATTTAAATTTTTTTTATAATTTTTTTTTAATTGTAGACCTTCAAAATTATTATTATCAAATAAAACTACATATTATTTAAGTTTCTGAACAAAATGTTGCCGAAAACTATCATAAAATCTTCTGTTTGAACCTTTTTTAAATATACGATAAGAAAGTAATCGAATAAAAAGTTTGTTTACTTTTTATTAACATCACTATCTGTGATTATGATTTGTTAATTTAATTTTTTTTTTATATTTTCAACAATAATTTGTTGTTTTAAACAAAAAAACAACTAGTTTCAATAATTTAATAAATAATTAAAGAGAATATCTGCATTTGCCCTTGAACATATTCATTTAAATCATATACATTTTTTTTAAATATTTATCAATATAACTTTAAATTGGCTGTCTAAAATGAAATAAAAAATTAATAAAATTTATTTAATATGTCCGTTGTAATATATAAAACATTTTTGTCATTATTTTTCAACATATTTCACAAAAATAATATCATAAAATGCAAACACTTTTTAAAATGTAATTTTATTTTTGGTTTAAAGAAGGGCAAATCCAACAATAAATTTTCTTACTTTATGAATGGTTTATTAAAGGTTCAATAGACTATTTTTCGTTTATGAATACAACTTTAGCAATTTTTGCTTAAAAACGGTCAATTAATCATCAATAAGTTTTTATGAATACGGCTGTTAATATATAACGAGTGTTTTTCTTTCTGTGTGGGGCGATTAAACTTTTTAATTAGTGAGGTTTAATTTTAAGCTGACAAACCATCTGAAATCAGCTGTTTTGCAAGTTTTTTGCTTATGGCGGCAAAAAGGCATTAAAATCAATTTAGTAACACATGTTCTTTAAAATTAAAACAACTTTTTTAATAACCTTAAATACAAATAAAAGTGAATAGAAATAGAAATCTATATACATATATGTTCAATTTCCTTATTTGTGTGGTTCTCTGTTTTTGCCTAGCCAGAGCTTTGTGCAGCCAACTGATGGGCTTAAAAGCTGAAAATTGGCATGCAAATAGTAAAACACCTAGACCAAATCCTTACTCAACCGGAATTTTTATTTTTGGCCTGGGGCGGAGAATTGAAAGGAAAAGGGGTGTGGGAAGATTGTGATATTTTACATTTCGGCTAATTCTGAAGCCCCCTTAAGACCAATGAAGCAAAGAATTGCCAAGCATATGGTACTGACGTTGGGGCTTATCTTCAAAAGGTTTTTCTTCATGCCTGGCAGCAACAGGCTTAACAGCTACTGATTATATAATTTGCTATTGTGAACGCTTTTAGGTTATGATCGATGAAACCAAAAGCCAACATGGGAAAGAAATAATTATAACTACTACACCACAAAAAAAATATTCTTAAACAAACACGATCTTCGCGAATATCTCGATAAAGCTTCTTGAAAGGAATAAATTAGTACTATATTCGTGTTCAGCCGCCCCGATTTACCTTAGAAAACATATTGTTTTTGAGGTTCAGTCAAAAAGCTTACAATTTGTGAACCAGCGTTATAAATCTTCTTTCTGTATTTGTCCATCTGACAAAGCCACTACAAAAAACATATCGTGTAAAAGTACCTGTAGGAATAAAGTCGGCCGTTCTTAGGAACTAGATTAAGAAATCGGCCGCCCTGGAAGAGGTGCTCATCGAAATATTCGAACTAAAGGCTACGTGGAAGCTGTGTACTGCCAAGTTTTAAGAATTATCTATCTGTCTCAGCTCGTCATCATTCCGGCTAATTGGGCAACTCAAGAACAATATCGCAGAGAATTTTAAAGTTGGGTGCTTAGATTTAAATTTCAAATTATGCATGCACTGCTACCGCAAGACCACCAACAACGACTACAATTGGGCCACTCTGTATAATACTTTGTTTTTTTATTTTGTTAAAATATTAAACATTATTACCTTTATATAGTTTAATAACATTTTAAGTATTTGCAATTGAATATTTTACATTTCATACCTAAATACAAGATTAAAAATAACTTAACTCAATAAAATATAAGGAGCTTTGACAAAACACCTTAAGTCGAGATAAGGTAGCAAAAAAGTTGAAAAAAACTTCGGAGAAAAAAATCATTTTTATTAAAAAAATTAAATAAACCAAATTTAAAAAAAAATGCGTTTATAATACAAAATTTTAAAAACGTAAACAAAAATGTTTTTTGTTTAATCGTACGATTAACAACATTTCTTTCTTTTAATTTTTTAAATTAGACTTAAGATGTTTTGTCAAAATGCCACAGATCTGATGTACTTTAACTAGAAATGAAATAATGTTTGAAAGAGTCGGACACGTGTCTCAATGTTCTGCTGTTATTTGCTTAATATAACTTGAAATTTAACTCCGGATTACAAAAATTACTAAACCTCATATATATGTAAATGAATGTAAAATTAAGTGACTATAAATTTCTAAACTTTGTTTGTCAATGTTACTTTATTCGTGTATAAAATATATGGTATTTTAAATACAAACTTACAAACATTTGGAGTTTTTTTAAAGCACTTTATATTAAATTATATTAAAAGTAATTTAAAAAAAAACAACCTACAATTTAATATTTCAATATTTAAGTTAATATTTTTCATGGGTGGTATGAGTTTTTTCAGAGAAAAAAATTTGTGTCACGGGCCACTAAACTATTTTTGCATACATATTGTTACGTTTTGAGTTTCTAAGGCGTTTCGATTAATTCCCTTTACAAAAAACCTTTGGGTTCTTTTATTTGCAAATCAAAATTCAATACACGCAATTACTTAGCAAACACAAACTTTATTGTAATTACTTTGCGGAAAATATGTGTCAATTGTTCTTAAAGCACTTATCCCGTGACCTGTGAACACAATATTTATAATAAAACGAAACGAAAGGCGAAAGGTGAAGACAACTTGACTGTTGATTATGTGTTTTAAGTGTAGATACTCCAGAGGAAAGGTAATTGACACAAAATTGTCATGTGACTGAATCTTGTGCGTGTAGTGGCTGATTCTCCCTGGTTCTGTTTCTTGAAATGAAGGGCATCTATCATATAAACATGGTTCACTCGGGACAATATCTTCAACAGACATTTTTAGACATTGAATGTGTCCATTTAGAGGTTTTCAATGACCTGTAACAAAGTATTAAAATGGTGCCAATTAACCCTCTTCTAAGACATCTCCATTTTAAAGTCCTCTTCATATAAAGTGTTAGAACTAGAACCGGTCGGTACCACTTTAGAACTGCCGTGTGACAAGTTTGGTGTTAGTTCCCTTTCCCCTAGGGTAATTATAGGTAGCCACTTAAATATATAAATACCCAACTATTTTCATTGTTTCAGGGACATTTTGGGCTACCTTCAGTACCACATGTATATAGTGGCCCCGATTTTTCCGGTTCTTTTTTATGAAGTACGAATTCGAACTTTGAGCTTTTAATTTTTAATAGCTAATGAGATGCCGTTTTTTATTCTTTAAATTTTATTTGGATTCCTATATTTTTTTATAAATAAAATATTGGTCAGTGCACTTAGAGAAAACAAATTGTTGAACGAACAGCGGTAGAATGAAATTTAAATTGTTTTATATTAAAATTGGCACAATACCTCTTAACAATAAAGTGTTTGGTTTGGCAACAAATTGAGAAAAAGTATGCAAAAATTCGTTGAATAATCTAAAGCCGCTTTTGTGCCATTTATAAAACAAACGAGCAAACTTTTGCCATTTTTTGCTATTCCATAGATATTTATAAAATCATGACACAATAAAATAAATTTAATATTAAAAAAAGAAGACGACATAGAAAGATTGTTTCACATAATTTTATATAAAACATTTAGGTATTGGTCTATATAATGAAAAATAACGGCACATTGGTGTTTTTCGCTCTGTACTTCTGCTTCAGCTGCCATCTGAAGCCAAGGACTTATTTAATTAAACCGAATTATATCTTGTGTGAAAGGCCAAATTTAAGATTACTCGTCGAATTGTGGATAATAAACTTTGATCGAAAAATACTCTTAAATTATAGTGAAGCAAATTTCAATTCACCATTTCCATTGATTACAGCCGTCGCAGTGGCGGGAACGGTAAAAAGTGCATGGAATTCTAAAGATGAGAATATAGTTTTCTCGTAACATGTAAATTCGAACTGAATTCGAGCCCTGTGCCCATGTTCTGTAACTCTCGTGTCGAGAAACTTTTCGATTGAAATGTGTGAAATAGAACAAAAATGCCGTATATTGAAACAAACAGCTGTTTTTCTCACTAAACTGTGTCTGTAACTTTTTTTGGCGAGTACAAGCTGTCACGCAAGGAAATTACTCGCCAATTTACAGAAAAAGTGTGTCTGTAACATTTTGGTGAGAAAAGTTCCCGCATTGGACTATCAAAAAAACTCACGAATAAAAATGGGGCGAGAAAAAAATTTTAACACTAAAAATGCAAATTGCAAAGAATAATAATAATAAAATTATGTTCTTGGCCCTTTTTTTATTGTTTAATTGTTTTTTTTTACCATTTTTATAAAATATACGAATTTTTTCAAAGCTCGTTTACAAACAACAAACATTAAAGTCGCACTTTACATTATTTGGCATGGCCGACGGTTGTATTTTCGCCGCCGTCGTTGAAAATTTTTCAATTTTAGTAAATTTTGGTCGCCGTTAGCTATATGTGTGACTGGCGTCCTCAACGTCTGCAATGTCACATCGGCTTCGAGTGCAATGTTATGACTTTTATAACGTAACGACGTAATCTCTTTTGATAGTTTTCGACATAAGTTACAGACACACTTTTTTCTCACTTTTCGAGAAACGATGGAATATTTTGTTTCACATCTTTTCGATGCGAGAAGTTCTCACTAAAGTTACAGAACATGGGTACTGGTTCAGTCAAGAATAAAAGATAATCAATAAATAATTTTTTATTAATTTCATGTTGAAAACTTCCTCCCTTCATAAAAATTTTATTTTAATTGATATACTTAGGCTTGTTTATTGGAATAAATTATATCTGGCTTATAAGGCGCGTTGAAAAGTGGCTTACTACTTTGATCGGATAAAAAATTCACCATTTTTATCGTTTTGGAAAATGTTTTTTTCACAATTAATAACAACATTTATAGTATTTATTAAAATATTTTTTTAAAGTCCATTAGATTTCAAAAATATTAAGCCACATAGGGCCGAATAAAAACTAAAAATCTTATAATAAAAAAAAAAACAAAGTTCTACGATAATAACAAAACGGAAAGAAAAAATTATGACACTCTGTCTATTGTAACAATATATTGTTATTGTACACAAAAAATTTTTATTTTTATTTAATATCAGCAACTTTGAGTTACAGTTAACACTTCAACGTTTATCGTAATTATAAATTTTATTATAATTTACTGAACAATAATTATTTTTCTAACAACTAAATATCTTTGAAAAAATATAATATTATTGACTAACATGAAAATTTTCTCTAGTATGTTTAAGATGCAAACAAAATATCTTTACTCTTATTATTGGCTTTTTACACTGATCAACATGTAACATCTATTATCAAAGATGTGGAAAATGTGAAATACTCGTTTACATTGCTCACATCTAACTTCTCCCATCAAACAAAAGCGTCACCATTTTTGAAAAAAAAACAAATGTTTTTTTTTACAAAAGTGCCAAAATTTAAAAAGAAAACACAAAAATGTATTTGAAGTTCAATTTGTTTAAACATATATAAAAAATACTTAACAAAAAAACATTGCAATTAAAGAGAAAACTTATACGAAAGATTTAGAATGGAATAAAATGAGAAAGAAACATCTTTTAAAAATGTTGAAAGATGTTGGGTTTTAGCCCTATGTAAGGGTGTTTTTTTAAGCTAGATAGAACTTTAAATTGTAAAAAGTAACACAAAAAATTAAATTTTGATGAAATATTTTTTTTTATCGTTTCAGTATACTCTGACAAATCATCATGAATAGACTCACGCTTGAACAACGCTACGAAATTATCCAAATTTACTTTGAAAATCAGTCGTCGATTCGCGCAACTTATATTGGCATTTTTGGCTTAACGGGTTTGTTAATAAGCAAAATTGCCGCATATGGAGCGAGACCAATCCACAAGAGACCCTACAGACTCCATTACATCCAGCAAAAGGCACCGTTTGGTGCGGTTTTCACGCTGGTGACATCATAGGACCTTATTTCTTCAAAAATGAGGCCGGAGCTCGCGTTACGGTCAATGGAGATCGTTACCGCACCATGATCAATGATTTTTTGTTTGAAAATATGGATGACATTGATCCGGAGGAGATCTGGTTTCAACAGGATGGCTCTACGTGCCATACGGCGAACGCAACCATCGACTTATTGAAATCAAAATTTGGCGATAAGTTGATTTCGAGAAATGGACCTGTCAATTGGCCTCCAAGGTCGTGCGATTTGACACCTCTCGATTATTTCCTGTGGGGCTACGTGAAGTCACTGGTTTATGCTGATAAACCAGCAACAATTGACGCCTTGTAGGCCAGCATTGTTCGTGTTATTCGTGACATACGGCCAGCAGTGCTCGAAAAAGTGGCCCGAAATTGGACGTCCAGAATGCGCTTCGTCAAGAACAGCCGCGGATTACAATTTAATTTTTTGTGTTATTTTTTACAATTTCAAGTTCTATCGGGCTTAAAAAAACACCCTATATTTCTTATGGAAAGATGTTAACATTTTCGCAAATTGATGGTAGATGTTAGATATTGATCAGTGTAAAAAGACTATAAATAATATTTTGTTATCAACATTCGTAAAATAATTTTTCAACAGCTCTGTAGTTTTTATTATTATATCGATTTGTTTGCTAGTGTAAACAAACGATAAAAAAACAATACCAATTAAAAATAAAGACAAAATTTATATTTAAAGGAAATTAAAAAAAAAAATTGTTAAGTGTCATAAAATAAAATAGGATTGCTAAATGAATTCTTTTTTATTATTGCGAAAGTGCGAAAATATTGGTGCAAAAATATTGATGACCTTTCCTTGCAAGTTTAATGTTATTTTAATAGAAAAAATTACCTACGAGAAACGATAACAACGGTAATATGATAACCTACGATTAAAATATAATATACAGTAATAAAGTTTAGAATCATAATGTGATCCTTTCAGATATGGTTAAATAACTTTTAACCATAACAAAATCACTTTGTAACGTGATATGATGACTTCTAAGCGTAATTATGATGTAATATTACGAATATATTTGGTCAAAATATGATATTTTATGATTCTAATAATAATCTTAATTTGTTTTGCCTACCGATTTAGCCATGTCCGTCGGTCTGTCCGTTTGTTGAAAACACGCTCACTTTCGAAAAACTTAAAATTAACAAAAAAATTGCTTGTAGTTATCCTAAGCAGTTTGGAATTGAAATCCAGCAACATCGGTTCAATAGGATCAGAGCCATGAATCAAAATGTGGAACCATACTTTAAAAAATTTATAATTTTGTTACAAAAACTAACATAAATGGTGGAAAAATGCACAGAATGATATGAGATTTTGCGAACGTTCGTTTATTTGACTGGAAATCACACTGTGAAATTTCATGAAGATCGGTCCATAATTTACCCTAGGCCCCATATAAACCCTACTCCCGGAAAACAGTTTAGTACGCCTAAAACCGTAATTATTAATGCTATCAATCCAAAATTTGGCATGTCAGACTATAAATAGCACTTAAAAATTTCGTGATGAGCGGTTCATAATTTACCCTAGACCCCATATAAACCCTACTACCGAAAAAGAGTTAAGTACGCCTAAAACCGTAATCAAATATGCTATCATAATAGAATTTGGTACTTCACAGTTTTATAAGACTAGTAATTATTCTGCAAAATTTCGTGAAGATCGGTTTATAATTTACCCTAGGCCCCATACGTACCCTACTCCCGAGAAACAGTTTAGTACGCCTAAAACCGTAATTTATAATGGTATCAGAATAACATTGAATACTTCACAGTTTTATAGGACTAGAAATAGCACTAAAAAAATTCGTGATGATCAGTTCATAATTTACTATAGGCCCCATATAAAGCCCACTCTGGTAAATTAATTAAGTACGCCTAAAATCGTAGCAGATATATTTATTGTGGTAAAATTTCTTCCAAATTAGTTTCATATGGCCAGAAAAAATGTCATGCAATTTTGTGATATACGGTCCATAATTTACCTTAGATCCCATATTTTTCAGCCTTCTTA
This sequence comes from Pollenia griseotomentosa, assembly GCA_963931875.1. Taxonomy (NCBI): domain Eukaryota; kingdom Metazoa; phylum Arthropoda; class Insecta; order Diptera; family Polleniidae; genus Pollenia; species Pollenia griseotomentosa. Next base: position 49,289,530 of record OZ007560.1, on the reverse strand, counting down.
AATTCACTGTAAACGTTAAACCAAATTTCACCACTGTATTGAAATTTATGTTTTTTAATACCAGAAATACCTCTGCGGAATTGTGGGAAGATTGGTTCATAACTTACCATGGCTCCAATATAAAATCTCGCTCCTGAAAATCATTTAATTTCGGCTTAGACTGTTACGAATCAAGATATTTAACTCAAGATTGTCGGTCAAAAATTTAATATAGGGTAAGCCGCAACCAGTTTAAATGTTGATGTCTGTTTTTATTAAGATAAATTATTAATAAATAGACAACGTATAGATATCACTCCTAAAATATTCGTACTGTCGGTGGAGGGTATCAAAGATTCGGCACAGCCGATTATAGCACTCTAACTTGTTATTCTTAATAAAAACACTGACATTTATTGTTGGGGGATAAGCCAGTTTCTATGCGCATTTCACTGGTTGCTTATCTGGGTTAAATTTGGGAATTAAGCACGACAAACAAAATATTATTAATTAAAAATTTTGTATTTCCAAAAATGGCTTGGAAAAAAAAATATAATAAGGGTTTTTATGATATCGCTTAAAATTGCCATTTGTGCAAATGGGCAAACTTGCGAGACTCGTTTGTATGAGAATTTTTTGATTTTTGTGTAATTTTAAACAATTAATGTCAGTTTGTAAGAAATGTCTATACAAAAATAATTTAAAAAAGAAAATTGAAAAATATAAAATTAAAAGTTGAAGTTTGTGTTTAGTATGACACAATTGTTTTTAAAAATGCACAAAGAGAGCCAAAAGACTAATTTGCTCAAATTATTGCTATAGCAAATTTATTGGATTTTTCATTTAAAACGACGTTAAAAGCACTACAAAATCTGTTTGTAGAAATGCACAATTGAACAGCGCAAGTTTACGAGTCAAAATTGTTGGGCAAATTTACGAAGTTTGTGCAAATGAATTATCATACGATTCTTGACAGTTCATTTGCGAGGGCGTTAAAATACACAGATTGCGAGACTTTTAAGCGATATTATGAAAGCCCTTAATATTTGTATATGTAATAAACAACGAAAGCTGTTGGCGTCTGGCTCGTGTGAGGCGCGCCACAGGGAAACATGTTGAATGTTGCTCCGTATGAACCACGCTACATGGGATGGTGACATCTGGCAACCTCCTATGTAGCGTGGTGAACTTGTCATTTTATATCTAATTTTTGCTGCTTTTTGTTACTCGCTGCATAAAACTTAAACAAGTCAGACGCCGGCAAAAGAACCACTCGTTAATTAAATGAAATTAACTTAAATAACGCTAAATTAAATAAAGTTAAGTGAAATTAAATAAGTAGAAACTTGTGAGCCACCTGAAATAAAAAAAAGAGAGTGTAAATACAAAGTGAATCATAAATAAGATTGAGTGTTGTGTTTTTTATTCTTCAATCCCAGAAGAGCTAACTCCAAGCCTCAGCGCCAATCTACCCATCTAAGAAATAGGGGTTGATCGTTATTACTCCAACCCGCCTAAACGTATTGCACCTGTGGAGGTTGTCACATCCAACCCTTTGCCCGGAGAACGTGCTTTTGTGCTACCGTCTACCTTGCGCCTTGGAAAACTAGGTAACCCATTGAGAGATAAACATTTGGTCCTTCGCCCGTAAGGAATTAATAAAAGGTACGTGCTGTGAAATTAAAATTTACATACAATAGATTGTGTCGCGCCATATTTGTTTCTCGGGAAAAGTGAGGTTAAGTTGCGCCAGTTTGAAGCCGCGCAATTTTAAGAGCCATCTTTTTTTACTCGCTAGTTTACCCGTTACTCGTTAAATTTGTATTTCAATTCCCTTTTGCCTCCATTTGTTAAAATTTATAAATAAAAAGGAAAGCCCAACAAAAAAAAAAAATTTTTTTTTCTGCCAGAATTTGTTTCATTTTATAAATAAAAGGAAAAGTGTTGCCAGCGCGTAATTTTTTTTTTCTCAAATTAATTTTGCTGGGAATTGTTTTTTTGGTGCATTTGAGGCAAACCGCATATTTGGTTGTTCTACAGCTCGATTAAAAGCTAAAATTATGTCGACTTTTGAGAAATTTATTCGTGCAGCTGATGAGCTAACTAATTTCGAGGCAGCGTTAAAAAAGGAAGACTTTTGCGTATATACGAATGAGGCGATAGAGTTTGAAAGAAGTGACTTGGAAGAGATTTGGGGGAGATACAAAAAAGTGTTTGAAGAGTGTTCCGCAGCCACGATAGAAATTAAAAAAGAGTTGGTGGCAGTTCAGACAAAGCATCCACAGGTTCGAAAAACCTACGTGCGATGCATAAACATTCTGGCAAATGCAAAACAGGTATTAGACGGTAAGAAACAAAAAAGTAAGGAAGCAGTGGCTCCCAATCTTTGTTCAATACCTGTACCCCCTTGTGATACTGGCGTTTTTCATGGGGATTACGTATCGTGGCCCACCTTCAGGGACATGTTTACGGCAATCTACATAAATAATTCGAGACTTAGCCCTGTAGAAAAATTGTTTTATTTATTTCAAAAAACGGATAGTGAGGCCCGGGATATAAATAGAAATATTGCCCTCGCGGCAGAAAATTTTGAAATTGCGTGGGGTAATTTAAAATCCCAGTATGAGAATAAACGGGTTTTAATAAATAGTCAGCTTAAGACATTGTTTAATTTGGCTCCATGTCTACGGGAAACGGCTTCAGAAATAAAAAGGCTCCAAAGGGAGATTAATAATTGTATTTCGGTGCTAAAATTGTATAATGTAGATATTGCCTCATGGGACCCAATTTTTGTTTTTCAATGTTCGTCTCGGCTCTCAGAAAATACTTTGCATCTGTGGGAGCAATTGGTAAAAAATAAAACAGAGGTTCCCAAATGGGAAGAATTAAATAGTTTTCTGACCGATAGATTTCATGCCCTTGAAAGTGTTTCTGACATTATAGTAGCGAACAATGTAGCTGCCAGTTCCCAAGCAGGCCCTTCAAATAATAACAATATTTCTACAAAAGTTAAGCAGTTTAAGGCACATCATACAAAAGTTGATTCGGGCTCATGTAAATTGTGTAAAGAAAGGCATAAGATTAGTGTTTGCAATAAATTTTTGAAGCATGGATTACAAAAATCGTGTTTCAACGTTAAAAAGATTTCGTTTTTGTTTTAATTGTCTTACTATGGGGCATTTGTATGGAGATTGCAGTAGTCCTAATGGTTGTTCTAAATGCAATAAAAAACACCATACTTTAATACATAGAGATATAGTAAGAAATAGCAACAATAATAATCAAAACCAGTCAAACACTAATTCTCAAGCTCAGAGTCAAAATAATCAAAGTCAAATACAGTCCACTAATATTGCCGGCCCTTCTGGTGTAGTTCAAACGCATCATACCTCTGTGGCGAAAAAGGTTATGTTAGCCACAGCCTGGGTTAACATTATACGTTTTGGTTCCTGTTACAGGGTTCGGGCCCTGATAGATCCATGTTCAGATGAAAGTTTTGTTTCAGAAAAGATCCAAAAATTGTTGAAGTTGCCAACTAATCCAGTTTCTGCAGAAGTCTCAGGTTTAGGCGGAGATATAATTAGTACGTCTTCTAAAATGGCAGTTTTTACTATTGTTTCTCTTTTCGATCAGAACATGTCTCTTAATATACAGGCCCTAGTTGTCCCTCGTGTAACTGGTAGTATTCCAACGCATTCTTTTTTGCCCGAAAAAGAGATTGAGTTGCCCAAATTAAGTTTTGCTGATCCGAAGTTTTACGAAAGCAGTGAGATAGATTTGTTGTTAGGAGGCGATTTGTATCCTTCTATTCTTCGTGGTGGAGTAAGGCATGGTGTTTTTGAATCATTAGTGGCTCAAGAAACCATTTTTGGTTGGATAGTTACAGGTCCAACGCCTGCTAGAGTTTCCCCTCGAATACTAAGAGTGTCTCATATGACAAAAGTAGAGATTGATGACCAATTGTCGAAGTTTTGGGAGTTAGAAGAGATTTCTCAAAGGCGTATTTTATCAGATGAGGATAAGAAATGTGAGGAGATTTATAGTTATACTACCATTAGAAACTCTGAAGGGAGATACACAGTTAGTCTGCCCTTTAAAAATAGTTTGCTGTCGCTTGGTCCCAATAGGCATATAGCTGTTTGTCGATTTCTAAGAAATAAGAAGTCTTTAATGCGCAACGCTGAGCGTAAGGCCCAGTACGATGAGGTCCTAAAAGAATATATAGCTCTAGGGCACATGGAAAAAGCAGAAAATGCTAGAGGTGACCCGGGTTATTATTTACCCCATCATGGCGTTTTTAAGCCTGAGAGTACAACGACTAAATTGCGAGTGCTATTTAATGCATCGAGCCCTTCCGCAAATGGCAAAAGTTTAAATGATTTGTTGTACACTGGCCCTATTTTGCAAGCTGAAATAGTTAATCTAATTCTGAGATGGCGATTTTTCAAGTTTGTATTCAATGCGAACATTTCAAAAATGTATCGGCAAATTTTTGTGACTCCCACACATAGGCCATTCCAGAAAATAGTGTTTCGTAGCAGCGATAGTGCAGAACTTTCGGACTACCAACTGAAAACGGTGACTGTTGGTGTAAATTGTGCCCCATATTTGGCCCTTAGGACCATTTTACAGTTGGCTTGTGATGAAGAGCGACGTTTTCCGTTAGGCGCTAGAATATTGCGAGAAAATATGTATGTGGACGATGCCCTAGTTGGTGCTCATTCAATCGCTAATGCTTTGGTGGCACGAGACCAATTAATTGGTATTCTGGACATGGGTGGATTTGAGCTAAGAAAATGGACCTCAAATTCGGAAGAAATTTTAAAAAATTTGCCCCATGATCACCTGCTTAATTCTTCATTTTTGTCGCTCGATGAAAAAAGCACAACGAAAACGTTAGGGATTCGCTGGAATGCGGCTGAAGATGTGTTTTTCTTTGTGGGTGAAAAGATTACACTTAAAAACTCATATACCAAAAGAGAGGTTCTTTCTACCATCGCTCGGCTGTACGATCCTGCAGGTTGGTTGGCTCCGGTGGTAGTTGCAGCAAAAATTATAATGCAGCAAATGTGGCTTGATAAGATCGAGTGGGACGAGGCTATCAAACCAGTGGCTCTGCAAAAATGGCAGAATTTTGTTGCAAATTATGCGGATATTGAAAAAATTAAATTGCCACGGTGGGTTCAATATTCGCCTGGCTGTACTATTCAATTTCACGGGTTCTGTGACTCGTCTGAGGTGGCGTATGCAGCTACGGTATATATAAGGGTACAGCTCGAAAATAAAGTTTTGTCAAGTTTGCTCACGTGTAAAACGAAAGTGGCCCCAATAAAGAAGCCGTCATTGCCTCGTTTGGAGTTATGTGGAGCAGTTCTTTTGGCAAATTTGGTAGACAGTGTGGTAACTACTTTTAATGTAGACAAATTTCCCATTTATTTGTGGTCCGATTCCACAATTGTTTTAGCCTGGTTAAGAAAACCGCCTTGTAGCTGGAAAACGTTCGTGGCGAATAGAGTGGCTACAATATTAGAAAAAGTTGGGAATAAATATTGGTGTCACGTGGCGTCAGGCGATAATCCTGCCGATCTAGCAACCCGGGGGCTGATCCCTGCTGATTTAATAGAAAAAAGGCTCTGGTGGCACGGACCTGAGTGGCTCAACTTAGAGAGTCTTCGTGGCCCGAAGGAGCGGCAGAGTTCGAGACGACAGAAGAATCGAAAGGATCTCAAGTTTTTGTTGCTAGATCGACTGATAAAGAAGATATTCTAGACAGGTTTTCTAGTTTATCTAGGGCATATCACGTAATCGCCTATATGTTTCGATTTGTGGCCCTGGCGAGTAAGAAAAGACGCGAAAAGGTCGATTATAGTTCGTTTAAGATTTCTGCTAATGAATTGAAATTTGTCAGAAATCGCTTATTTCATCTCTCTCAACAAATTCACTTCTCAGGGGAGTTCAACTGTCTCAAAGCGGGTAGGAAAATTGATTCACGTAGCCCCCTGTTGACGCTTACCCCATTTGTTGACAAAGACAACATTATACGATCGAATAGTCGTCTTAGCTCTAGTACTTTTCTGTCCTATAACGAAAGACACCCTATTCTGCAGTAGACTGGCTCGGCTGTACGTAGAATTTGTTCACACCCTAGTCCTGCACGGAGGCCCTCGTCTAGTCCTTAATGTATTCCGGCAAGAGTGCTGGATCATTCGGGCAAAAAATCTGATAAAGACAGTGGTTCGTAACTGCAAAGTCTGTGTTCTTTATCGAAAAAAGCTTCAAAATCAAGTAATGGCTGCTTTGCCGGAAGAAAGAACTACCCTTTGTCGCCCTTTTACGAACACTGGCGTTGATTTTGCTGGCCCGTTTGAGATTAAAAGCTTCACTGGTAGATACTGCAGAATCTCAAAAGGCTATGTGTGTCTGTTCGTCTGTTTCTCTACGAAGGCGATTCACCTAGAAGCTGTGAGCGATTTGTCTACCCCTGCCTTTCTAGCAGCCTTGGCCCGCTTCGTCGCCCGTCGTGGTTGCCCAAGCTGCATATATTCTGACAACGGCAGAAATTTCGTTGGCGCCGCTAAAGAAATCGACGCAGACTTCGCAAGACATGTGAAAGAGCTTCGTGACTCGGCTGTGGAAAATTATGGTCACCAGCACTTGTCGTGGCACCTTATTCCTGCTGCAGCACCTCACATGGGAGGACTTTTGGAAGCAGGGGTAAAAAGCGCGAAAATGCATCTCAAGAAGTCAGCGGGTCAAATGAAATTTTCGTTCGAGCAGTTTTCAACCATTCTGGCAAAAATAGAAGCGTGTCTCAACTCACGCCCTCTTGGCCCTATGTCAGAAAACGTTGAAGATTTGTCTGCCCTTACCCCAGGCCATTTTTTGATAGGGACATCAATGCTTACCCCTGCTGAGCCCGAAGAACTGTCGTCACCACTTAGTATTGTCAACCGGTGGCGTAAGTTAAAGGCCCTATGCCAAGAGTTCTGCCGTCGGTGGAAACAGGAGTAGGTATCCGAGAGAGCTTAATAAGCGCAATAAATGGCGGCATACCCAGCTGGACTTAAAAGAAGGTGACCTTGTGGCTCTTAAGAGTGAACCAGGCTGTCCAACTGAGTGGAGGTTAGGGCGTATTACTAGAGTTTACCGAGGCCGTGATGGCCGAGTTCGAGTGGCGGATTTGAAAACGCAAAAAGGCACAATCACTCGACCGATTCACAAATTGGTGGCGCTACCCTAATATGCACATATATAAACTTATTCTCTGTTTCTCAACCATCTAATGTACCCTCCCTTACAGATCCCTATGGCTGAAGGTTTTTTCAACCCAAATTTTTGTTGTCCTCTATGCAACCGCTTCCATGCCATCCGTCAATGTTCGCGATTCGTCGTAATGGACGTAGAACAGAAGCTGCGGGTTGTGGCTGATAACTCGCTGTGCTACAACTGGCCTGGCCCAATCGCACAGTCGCGCAGACTGCAAGAGCATTGACCGCTGCTATCGATGCCTCCAGGCGCACCACAGCTGGCTACATCCGATGCCAGAAGGCCGTATCTGGTTTCCAATGCCCGCCTACATAAGGGTCCGTACCAGCTTAGGCGCCAACGACCAGTGGACCCGAGCAGTTATCGACCCCACCGCCGCAAGGTCTTCAATCACCCGTGAAGAAGCCGAAGAACTGCGGTGTAAGATAGTGCGGGGCCGAACCACATTGACCGTGTTGCACAGCCACAAGGCAGGGCGCAATGTTGTCGCGGAGTTCGCAGTGGAGGACAAGACCTATGAAAACAGCCCTAAAGTCGACATCAAGCGCCCCACAGAATACCCACGCTCCGAAACTGCCGACCTCGTCAACGCGAATAAATACTGGCACCGTAGCTTGGAGTGCTGTATGGTTCTGGGAGCAGATCTGGCCAGTCGTATCCTAATTGGCCCTGCTAAGGGACGGCCGGGCCGTGTGTATGCCCAGGACACAATTTTTGGGCTGGCCTTTTTTGGTGAAGGTGTAAGAGTAGATTGAAGGGACACCCGTCCTTCCGGTTGCCCTCGAGGAGGAAAGATTGGTCGCCCAGAAAAGGCGTTTATTTTTTGTTATTTATTCTATTTTGTTACCTGTTGAATTTTGAAATTTAAATTTTTAATTTGTGTTTAATTTTTTTTTTTATATATATTTTATATAGAAACCTAAACTTTAAAATCCAATGAATTAATGTAAATATAAATGAATAAGTGATTTCTAAGATGTTACTGTTAAGTTAACTTTATAAGTTTTTGTTGCACTGTGGATGCAAGGTGGGCGGTATGTTGGCGTCTGGCTCGTGTGAGGCGCGCCACAGGGAAACATGTTGAATATTGCTCCGTGTGAACCACGCTACATGGGATGGTGACATCTGGCAACCTCCTATGTAGCGTGGTGAACTTGTCATTTTATATCTAATTTTTGCTGCTTTTTGTTACTCGCTGCATAAAACTTAAACAAGTCAGACGCCGGCAAAAGAACCACTCGTAAATTAAATGAAATTAACTTAAATAAAGCTAAATTAAATAAAGTTAAGTGAAATTAAATAAGTAGAAACTTGTGAGCCACCTGAAATAAAAAAAAGAGAGTGTAAATACAAAGTGAATCATAAATAAGATTGAGTGTTGTGTTTTTTATTCTTCAATCCCAGAAGAGCTAACTCCAAGCCTCAGCGCCAATCTACCCATCCAAGAAATAGGGGTTGATCGTTATTACTCCAACCCGCCTAAACGTATTGCACCTGTGGAGGTTGTCACATCCAACCCTTTGCCCGGAGAACGTGCTTTTGTGCTACCGTCTACCTTGCGCCTTGGAAAACTAGGTAACCCATTGAGAGATAAACAAAAGGATTAAACTGCTATTAGCGAATTTCTTAGTTTCTTGCGGAATCTTAAAAATACCTTTGAATTTTAAGGAACTAGTAAATAAGTAAAATTCAAGGTTTTTTCAATTTTGAGGTTATTAAAACTATTAAGCACATTTTGGTTTAATACCTAGTGCCAGGGCATTAAGTCTAATCGCAAAAAATACATCGTGTTAGCTAAAAACATAATTATCATGATATCTTAGAAACAAACTGTACGATTTAATCATATTTATATAAATTAAACAGAAGTCAAGCTTTGCAAGCGGATGTCTTTTTGGAACTTTATTATTGGTTTTCCACCACCAAGTACTATTTAAAATTTTGTTCTTGTTAATGCAAAGATTGTTTGTGGATGGAACTGAACCAATTCGGTCAATTATTTAACTGATGTAAAAAAGATGCTTTTAAGTAATATTACGATAATTTAATATTATTTATTAAAAACAAATATTTTATAAGACATTTTCGGCGCATTCAGCTTATCAGATTTGTATTACTCGTAATATTTCTGCTGTAATTTTGTTGTCAGTTTTTGTATAATTTAACATCTGTCAAATGCAAATTTTTTTTTAAAATTAGGAAAAAAAAGAAAATTCCCTGAAGTAAAGTATACATACAGGGTGGGCTAAAAGTTGAAATTTGTTCCACATTATAAAACATACAAAGTAAAATTTGATTTTACACTTATGGCCTATTTCACCAATTCTATTTAAATATCAATTCATATTTAAATATAGATGTACATATAATTTAATTTTTATTTGACATGAAAAACTAACTTTAACCTAAATTGATATTTAAATTTAATTGGGAAATAATTAAGAAGATTTTGTTTGTAGTGCTTAATTCCCAATTTTTATTCTTGATAAAAACACTGAAATTTATTTCTAAGCGCATTTCACTAGTTGCCTAGGCCACATCATTAGGAAACTTAAAGATATTATAAAAATAAAACTGTTAAGCGAATAAGAATTATAGGCAACAGCTTAATTTGTAACAATATCAAAACTTTAACAAAAACAACAACAATAAACAGTGAGTTTATCTTTCCTTACATTCCCCACTACAATTGGTTGAAATTCTCAACTTCAATAACATTTATTTAAATTACTGAGCTACCCAAATAAGAGCGGAAAGCGTCTGTTTTATGTCAAAACATTTCATTTTCACACAGTTTATACCAAGCAAACCTTTAGAATGCGCATTTAACACTACACGGCTGGAAAATCTTATTTAATATATCGCTTAGTCGTTTTATTTTATTGAAATTGCATTGACAATAGAATTTTCATGTTTAAAAAAACGCTTTCCGCTCTTGTTTAGGTAGCTCAGTTAGTTGCTGCAGCGCTCGAATTTCTGCAACAATGTTGGCATTGAGTTGAAGGATTGTCTCGGGTATGTTCACTAGGGTGACCGTTAAAATCAAATGCTGGATTCCTTAAGGTCTCACCCGCCAATTTGGTGGGTATTGATAAAAAAACATCGGAAAAAAATTTTAGGACGATATGTGAAGGCTAAGTTGTCCCTCACACCCACCAAAGTTTGAGAAAACTTATATTTTACATGAAATCTGACTTTTATGTTTCATAACTTATTAAATATTAATTTTGTAGAATAGTTCTTAACAAGTTTTTCCTTAATCTCTTATTAAACAAAATAAACTGAAAAATATCAAATAGGCCACTATAAAAAATAAAATTTTTAATATATTAAAGAAACGCATTTTCTATGAATCACGTATCTTTAATTTTGTTAAAAACCATTTTTATTAAAGGGTGGTTAAATTTCAAGGGCCGATGTTGATTTTGAATAAAACACAAACTATTTAGGAAATTATTGTAATTTTATTTTATTATGATATATTGGTATTACTCAATTATGTATGGAACAAAATATCGGCCAAATGGGCGCCGCGACCACGGCGGCACACCTCCATCCGATGGTCCAAATTTTCGATGACCCTGAGGCATAATGGAGGTTCTATGCCGTTAATGTGCCGAATTATCTCATCCTTTAGCTCTTGAATTGTTGCTGGCTTATCGACGTACACCTTTTCTTTCAAATAACCCCTAAGAAAAAAGTCCAACGGTGTCAAATCACATGATCTTGGCGGCCAATTGACATCGCCATTACGTGAGATAACACGGCCATTGAATTTGTTGCGCAAAAGAGCCATTGTTTCGTTAGCTGTGTGGCAAGTGGCACCGTCCTGCTGAAACCACACATCGTCCACATCCATATCTTCCAATTCGGGCCATAAAAAGTTCGTTATCATCTCACGATAGCGAACACCATTCACAGTAACTGCCTGACCGGCCTCATTTTGGAAAAAATATGGCCCGATGATGCCGCCAGCCCATAAACCACACCAAACAGTCACTTTTTGTGGGTGCATTAGTTTTTCGACAATCACTCTTGGATTATCATTCGCCCAAATGCGACAATGCTGCTTATTAACGAATCCACTGAGGTGAAAATGTGCCTAACGAAAAATCACGAAGTGCACGATATGCATTTTGATTTGAACGCTCATTTTCATAATAAGTCTGGATAACTTTAACACGTTGTTGGATTGTGTATCTCTCCATGGTTCAAATTGAGTAAGTCTGAAATAGAGAAATGTCAAATAAAATTCGGAAAAAAACTTGGCGTTTAGGTGTGGTTCACATTCAACATCGGCCCTTACAATTTAACCACCCTTTATTTATTTAAAAAAAAAAAAACAGACCAGCCGGGCACCTGGTGTTTTAACCTAATTCGGGTACGCTGAATCCAGTGGTGGTATCCGTTTTTTTAGGTTAGCTTTTGTTTTTGAAATATACCGTTATTTCGAAAATGGAGGAGGTTGCACAACATATATTCTCGTTACTCAAAAACGGTTAAGTTTATTAAATAAACTAAAAAAACCGAAATTCCGTATAAAAAGGTTTTTCTTATATGCGTATTCATTTTAGAAACTTAATTTTTTTAGCAAAAAATAAATCATTATTTAGCAAAATTTAAAAATTGTTGGTCTTTAAAAAATGGTAAAAAAAATGGAAGATGCAGCTGTGCTTATAATTTTTTTAAACATATAAAAAACGAAATTTGCAAACAAAAAATAAAGCCATAAGTGATTAAAGTCTGTTCACAACTTTTACTTTTATTTACAAAAGACGAAAAATTTCCATTTAATTTAAGAATTCACAAAATGCAATATTTGTATGGGAGCCTCCCTAAAAAGTGGAGATAAAGGTCAAGTTTGTTTTTGGAAAATGTCAAAACAAAAAACTTATGGAGGTCGGTCATATATTTTACCCGTTTTACATGAGATTTAGAGATAACTTATTCAGACAAAAGTTGTTGGAAACTTCACTAATAACATCATCTTTGAAAACGATGTTTATGTAAAATTAATATTTTCCAAGTTATGAGGCATAAAAGACGGACTTAACGATTTTTCTCAAACTTTGGCGGACGTGAGGGACGGTTTAGCCTTCGCCGATTGTCCCTTAACTTTTTTTGGTGTCGTTTTGTATCAATACGCACCGAATTGGTGGGTTAGAGCATGGAAAAATAGAAAAAAAATATGCTCCATACAGTTAACGACCACCCTAATGTTCACATATATTCGCTGCTTCAAATAGCCCCAAAGATAATTGTCGGGTGCTGAAAAATCTGGTGTACCTGCCAGCCAATTGATTCCGAATTTCTGGAAATCATTCGCTCTCTAAAAGTTTGACTTAAAAAAGCCATTGTATCTCAGGCTGTGTTGACAGTGGCTTCTTACTGCTTAACTAACTTCTCAGGTCTGTTTTTTAGTTAAGGACGTAAAAAATGTTTTGTCATAAACCGATACCGCTCTCCATTCACGGTTACAGCACTTCCATCTTCATTTTCGAAAAAGTAAGGCCCAATGATATTTTCAGATAAAATGCCACACCATACTGTTCAAGCAATGGGATGCAGTTGGCGTTGAGGTATGGCTACTGGAAATGAGCTTTATTACTCGTTATCAGATTTAAAATAATGTAGGTCTCATTTCTGGCCAACTATTGGAATTTAGCTGCACATTATAGATGTTTGCCGATGGTCTGCGGGTCTTACTTCTTGCACCAATTGCATTTTATATGGAAAAGAAAGTAAACCTTCTTTTAAATGCGCCTCTTAGTTGAGCAGAATGCCTTCTGGTAGATGATCTGGTGTTTCTTTGAAACTTTGCTCTACCCTTTCGAGGCAAATCTCTTACGGTGCCTAGTTGGTGGTGGCGATGAGCTAAGCAACGAATCATTGCTTCAGAGGGCGAAATTCCAGATGTTGTTTATATAATCTAAAAAAATAAATACAAAAATATATAAATGAAAAAGTTTTTTTAACCCCATGGTAATTTTTTGGATCACCCTGTATATAATTTTAGTACAAAAAAAAAAAACGTTTCAAAAAGCTAAGAAAAACAATTTGAGGTCGTAAGCTAAGAATTCTTTAAAATTTTTTGCTCTTGCCGGACAATCATGGTGCAACCATCCCCTTTGCACCCACTTACATTAGTGGAATACGTCGTTGTTGCACACCTCTTAAACAAATTTTAAAAGCTTGTTAACAGATTAGTTGACTTAAAATTTACACTTCAAAGACTCTACTCGATTCTCTGTGGCTTCAACACAAATGACGAACGACATTTACGATGCGGTGGTGGTGGTTGGGGAAAATTCTACTTATTGTATATGAAAATTTAAATGAATGTGGACGATGTTGGTGACAAAGTCAATGCTGATGATAGGGATTATCTAATTCAAGTAAAAGAAAAACAACAAAAACATTCTGAAAACACTCAAAAACTAACAATGAAAATCAATTTAACTTTTTGTTTAAGTTTTTTTTTATTCTTTTTTATTTTATTTTTCATTCTTGTTTAATTTCTATTTTAACATTTTATTTTATTCCACCTTAAGAGATCTGTTTGCCAGCAAAAGTTTTTACACAAAAAGTCATCAAACAAAAAAAAAAAAAAAAATACGAAGCTTTGAATTAATTAATTTTCTATGTTTTGACGCCTCAGTTGTAAATAGAGTTTGATTAAAAGAAAAACAACAAAACAAAGATTTGAAAACTTTTTTAAGTTGTTAGTTAAGAATAAAATTTACTAAATTAGCTGATTTGTATGTGCACACCACCACATTTCAGCGGTTAATATGTGTTTGTGCTAATGTTTGTAACACAAAAAAATATTGGTCATACACTCAAAAAATTATTACAGTAACTGTTTGTAGTTCATTAAAATCCGTTTTCGTTAAGTTAAAAATTAAAGAAATTATAGTTCTTTTACAAACAAATATATTTTTTAACTTTCTGCTCGTTGTTCACAATTCAAACTACCAAAATTTACTGTTTTTCCGTACAGTTAATAATATCAGTTATTTATGTTTTGACTGAAATAAAAGATTGAACATATAAATAATAGTAATTTTTCAGTGAAAGTTGTTTTGAATAAAAAAATTATTATTTTAACTTGAAATTTTTGGTATTTCTCTCATTAAAAAAAAACTACTTAAAGGAATTTCAGATTGTTTTTTTTTTATAAAAAAAAAAAAAATTCCTTTAAATGTCAAATAATTTAAATATTTTCTTAATACATAAAAAATAAACATTTTAATTAAAATTTTACAACATAATATTAGATTTTGTACTTATCAATTTTACGTAATTAAGGAATTGTTGTATTAAAGTAGAGGAACCAAGGACCGGAAAACGTTTTGTTTTTGTGTTTTTTAAAAAATATTTATCATTGGTGTTCGAAAAATATGTTGAACTGTACAAAAAAGAAAAAAATATTTTGTTTGATATTGTTTCTTTAAGCTGCGTTCACAATCAAAAAAACATTTTCACTTGGTGTTCATAACAGAGCAACAATTTTTCTTGCAACCACACACATTTTGCATAAAGAACCCGTATGCAAATTTTAGCCACAACAATATTATGCATTTATTATTATTTTGTACAACATTTTGTGGAAATTTTCATTCAAAACTAAATAAAATTATCTTAAACGTCAGAAACAATTTCATACAATTGTTGCTGAAGTTATAGTAGACTCAACTTTAGTTACATTTTCAAAAAAATTTTAGTTACATTTTTGTTCTAAAAATGAAAGAAAAATATATGAAATACTTTAAGAAGAAAAAAGACAGCAAAAAAAAACGAAATTGTTTCTCTGATTGTGAACGAAGCTTTAAGTTCAAAATAATAAAGTTCTCAAAAAAAAGTTTTACTTTTTTCGTACAAAATAAAATTTTTTCCCATCAGTTAAAAAAAAATAAAAAACAAACACAAAAAAGATACTTAATAAATTGAATGTATTTAACTCAACAATTTTTAACAAATAGAAACTGGGAATTATTTCCCAGTTTCTAAAAATATTTTTCTTTAAAACGTTTTTTTAAAAACTTTATTGTTTTTAACTTTTAAGAACAATTCAAACAAAATATTTTTTTTTTTTTTCGGATGAAAATATTTTTTGAACACCAATGACAAATATTTTTTCATGTACAAAATACATAATGTTAAAAAAATGATTTTTTGTTTTTGCTTAATAAAAAAATAAAAATAGAAACTTTCGTATCAGCCAAACAAATAACAAGCTTGGCTTAAAAAGAAGTCCAAAAATTAATGACAATTTATAAACATAGATGTTAGTGGAAATTGTTCTTTCTCTTCTTTGCGAAAAACCGGCAACTTTTGTTTGGTGTAAAATAAAGCCATAATGGTGCGGATTTTATAGGAGAAAAATTAAAAAAACATGACAATTAAAAAATTATAGGAAATACACATAGTCAAAAACTATATAATTGTGACGGTCACGTCGGTCTCTGGGACCACACAGCCATACACTCACCGCACTGGCTTTGGCCAAATTTCATCTGCTGTCTTCCTGGCCATCATGGGCACAATTTGAAACTGCTAGCACACTCAGGACTTTCTACAGTCGTGGTGAATGGTAAGTTCTATTTAGGGGCTCCTAGGAAATTATTTTACGGGTGAACTGGAGCCAAGGATGGCTGCAATAGTGCCATACCAGGGGTGGGCAACCCGAGAAGGTAATGTCAACTTTGCCTTCAATGACGCTAGGGATCATTTACTCTCTTAGTGTGCTGTCATGTGTCCGTCCGTATTTTTTTTTTTTTTTTTTTTTGTTAACTACGTCTTACTAAAGTAAATTGTTAATTTAAAATGTTAAAAGAAAAGGCACGATAATTTTTAAATGCTGAAAAACAGAGTGGAAAGCACCAACCCCATTTCCGACGAGCTAATACCATGCCAAGACCAGCGTGCCTGTTCCACTCCCAGTCCAAGGTCTGTCACATAATAAGCGATTGAAAAATGGGACGAAAACGATTCAATAATGATTATAAAAACTAACATTAAAATTATCAAAAAGGAATCAAAAAATTGTATCACAAACGATTCTTCCATGTGATTCATCGGTAGGGTACCATTTTCTACCAAAGAGAGTATCATTTATGATTGAAAAATGAGCTAATATACGGGTATTTTTATCTTGAAGCTGATTCCTAAATGATTAGATTATGATACTTAATGCTAGCTGGGCAGCTTTCTACAAAATGATTTACTCGGTAAGTATTTGTTGCACCATTTGCCAATCAACAGTAATGTAATAAATATTTTTCTAGAAGCAACATACCTACATACATACATTTGTATACATCCCTGAATTTGCAAAGATGTTTAAGACATGTTAAAGACAATTTAAGCCAAGTTGTCTCATGGAATAGAGGTAAGTTCTAAGATGGTATAAAATTTGTATGTACATATGTACATACATATGTACCTATGTAATAATGTATGTAGCAAATTACATGTGCATATAAACCCTTTCTATTCAATCATGGCCTATACCGTAAATCCTATAAATCTTAAAAAAATCATGCAAACTTTTAAATAAAAATTCCGTTTATAAAAATGTTTTCATTGTTGAATTTCAGGTCATGGACAACTTTTCCGATATTACAATTTCTTTTTAAATTAAAAATTTTCTTTTATTGTGTAACTTAATGTTGTTAAATATAATATTTAAACTATGTAAATATGTGCAGAAAAAAAAATATCAAAACTTTTAAATTTTTGGCGTAACATATTTTGTAGTTTTGTATAATAAATGACAAATCAGTTATTTCTACTGTATTTGTATGTAATTTTTGACGGTGAAACGAAACGAAAATTCAGTAATTTTAAACGTTTTGGAATGTAAAATATTTCAGTTAAACAAAGTGCAAAACATTTGTTATTACTGTTTTCTAGTTTGATTCTTGTTAGTTAAAATAAACAAAAAATCATTTCTTTTTATGGAACTTGTAGGTTAAAAAAACAACGTTCAAAAATAACTAAAAATTCCTTTTGTTTTAAATGAAATGTAAATGATCCGCTTTTTGAAAAAATTTTCAGTTGTAATTAATGTATTTTCTGTTGAATTTTACTTCATAATATTTTGAGTGTAGAACCCAAGGTACATTAACACAAGGTAGACTCATTTGGGCGTGTAGACATACTGCTCTATAAAAATACTCGACTTGTCAAAATTGTCTTCATATAAAACAAAAAAAATTTAACGCACACATGAACAAATTTTGGCTCATACACACGAATTTGACAATTGGGGTTTATGTCTGTCCGCTAACGAGCCTACCTTGTGTAAATATACCTTGGTAGAACCACTTTTATACCGATCAACTCATAATCACTTTCTGGCTGTCTGTGTTCTGGCTGTCCATGTAAGTTTTGTGCGCAAGTACAGCTTGCAATTTTAAGCATAATTTGATGAAATTTGGTACGTAAGTTCTTATTAACAAAGAAACCAATCCAACTGAAAATGGTGAGAATCAGTTTACAATTTCTCATAGCCTTCATAAAAACTGCCTTCAGGAATATAATCTTTGTGCCTATAAGCCATCTTATTATATTGATATTAAGACTAAATTTGGACCAAAAAACCTAAATACATATCGGCACAAAGATCTTTTATATAAATCTTATGCTAAGTTTACACTTAAGTTTTTAAACGCGTTTAAGCAAAATGTTGATTTAGCTAATCAAAGCCGTTCACATTACATTTGAGATGATTAAGATGACAAATGATTAAGAAAAAAACACAACAAACAAATCTATATTTCTTTAAAGTATTAAAAATGGATAAAAACACTTTTATAAAGTTATCAGAAGATTATTTCAATCATTTTAATGATGAAATTGTGAAAATTTATGAATTATTTAAGGAAAAAAATAAAAACATTAAACAGAAACCTTGGCCGGTTGTACACGATCATGTTGGCGATTCTACATTTGAGGTATGTTCAGTGGATTCTATGTGATTTATGAATGATTTAGTTGTAATCATGTCAATTTGAAGTGATTAACAAATCACTTCAATGTATGGGTAATCATCTCGATTTTGAAGTGATAAGAGCTTAATCACATTTGAACTGCTTAAACACGTTTAAGGAGCCAAATGTGAACATACCATTAATAATATTATTTTTTTGTGTAGAGTACATTAAGGAACATTTTAAGTAATATTTGAACCGTTGACACCACTGGAAAGTAAGCAAAATATGTAAAGTGCTGTTAAGAGCTCTATTTAAAATTGATAAATTGTATAAAATTCATAATAACAAAATTTCGAAATTTGTTTTTGTTTTAAATGTAAGTTAAACGGACGAGTAAGGTGCTCGTGTTCTATACCATACACATAAGTTTCTCTAGCAAAAATAATTGCTTTCGATAGACTAATACAATGCACATTTAACAAGGTTAATTCGTTTCTCTCTTCATTTTTTATTTTTACAGAAAAATCTATATTGTCAAAATTGTTTTCATATAAAATAAAATAAATTGAACACAAAACATTTCTTTTTTGACTCATACACGCGAAAAAAAAACTAATCTGCATACCTTATTAATGTGCCTTGGACTATTCTAAAAATATTTGTAAAAATTTGCACTCCGTTTCGAAAACTTAGAAGGGAGTTCCCCGGTACTCTCTAAGCCATATGCGACAGGCAGAATGAAGTGCAAAAGCAAGTTAAATGTGATAGTTCTTTTGTCATAGCTAATTACTTTATGTCCAGAGTTTATTTAAAATATTTTAAGAAATTTTAAAAAATAAAAAACGCCTTAATTCGCAAACTGAGAGGGTTAGTTTGTTTTGATAGTTCATAGTGACATGATTTTTAATTATATTTTATTTTGCTTTACTTAGAAAACGATAATAAACCGTTCATGAAATTTAAATTCATATACATAATTCTAAAGGTTTTTATTTAAAGGTTCCCTAAAGTTCTGGCTTTAAGAAGGCCTTCAAATGGAACTGGTTTTTTTCTGTGGTCAGGAACTGTTTAGTTTTTCTTAAATTATTTTTAACTTACCAGGGTCTGATGTTTCTAGGACAGGTGGCTGTTAAGATAAAGGACCAGGTGTACTTCCAGCGCCCGGCGATCTAGCATCACCGTTCATGGCTCCTCTATATGATAATGATGAACTAGGTGGCCGCTAAAACAATTAAAGAAACAATAGAAAATCATTAAATAAAAATATATTACCCCTCCGATGAGTGACAGTTCTGAACTTCACGGCCGTGTGAAAAGATCCCTACGGACCTTTTTTGTAAATCATGTTTTTTTCATATAAAAAATTATTTTTTGATTTTTTTTTTTTTGTTTTTATTGTTTATAACTAAATTCTACATATATGAACTTTATTGCTTTCAAGGAAAGGCACAATATTCTAATTTTATACTACTAGCAATAAACCAGTTCTTAGAATTTTTTGTTCTTAGTATTCTTGTTCTTAGAATTTTTTCTTAGAAATTAAAGAAGGAGTAATTTCAGTTTGAAAAAGCAAAAAGGTCCCTAGGGACCTTCTCACTCATCGGAGGGTTAAAGAAATATTTCTAAAAAAGAAGAAATTTTAGAAAATATAAAAGTGAGGTTTGATTTGTTCCTACAAAAAGCCAAAAATAGGGTTAGATTTATAACAGCTTAGTTTTGCTTAGAATGATGGTAAACTATTTGGGCAAGGGGGCCAAATAGGGTACACTTTCGAAAATTTGTTTTTAAATATTTTGGAGTAGGATATCATTGAATTCAATCAATTAAATATTTCTGAGATATGGGTTTTTTTTGTTTCTTTTCCCTAAATAAATACATGTTACACTAAATAAAACTAATATTATAAAAAACCCCTGTAGATAATTAAGAAGAAAAAAGTAGTATTTATCTCTTAAATTAAAAAAAATCAAATTATTGTGTAAATATAAATATTATTATAACAATAAAATTGAAAAAAAAAAAAAAAAATATTTCTGAGATGGTTTTTTTTAACGAAAAATCGCTCAACATCAGTTTATTTATGTTTTCATTTTTTTCCTTAAAACTAATTTGATCCTAAATTATTTTTAAGGTAAAACCATTGAAGTAATAATAAATATATAAACATTTCCAGCTTCCTTTAACTATTTTTTTAATACGTACGCCTCCTTTTTTATACAACTGTACGTGCAAATATTTATGGTTGCGTGGTTGAAAAATGTTTTTCAATTTTCTTTTTCTTACGATTTCATTAGCAATTGATAAAGTATATTTGTATGTATATTTTAAAACTTGTTAAATATTTTCAGGGGGTTGTTGTTGGTGTTTAATACGCTGATTGATTATACAAACGGGTTAAGTGGTTAATTTAAAAGCTGGTACTTAAAATGTCAAAACTTTTCAATGATGCCACTTTCCATTTTTAACTTTTACTCAACGAAATGTAATTAATTATAAATTGTTGCGAAAGTGTACGATTTGAAAGTTAAATTAAATTTAGCAAATTTTTGTTTATTTTTTTTCTCTTAACAGCAACTAGAGAGCGTAATTGAAAAAGTTTTTGAACAAAAGTTAAGTTTATTTTTTTTGTTTCATGTTGGGGTCGCTTTACGATTTTTTTTTTCAAAAATTTCTAATTAAGTTACCTGCTTAAATTTGTTAACTTAATAAATTGTGTGAAAACAAGATGTGGTTTGTCGTTAAATAGGAATTAATTTGGGATTTAGAGCAATAATGAAATTGTGTCTGTTTTAACAATACATCAGTTGTATGGTTCGGATTTCAACTAGAAGGATATGCAATGTATTATCAATTGTCCTTAACGAATTGTCACTTAAAACAACATTGGCCGAAACATAAAATTAAACACTGATAAATAAATACACCCAGAGAAAAAACAGGGTTAAAGTAGGCTTAAAAACATCCGCGCAACAAACAAACTATTGTTGTTTTTAACATTTCTTTTTCCACGATTAATAAAATTTTGTTTTTATTTATTAATTAACACACCTGAGCAAAAAAAGGTAAAGTTCACATAAGTTAACTTAATGTGTTGGTTGACTAATCTGAACTTAAACTTTTTTGCATAAGGGGTAAGTGTTTAACTCCCTTGAAACTTCAATTTAATGTTTTGTTAAAATAAAGTTACAACCATTATCTTAAACATATTATGGTGACCTTAAGCATATTATTGTCAATGGCAACCATATTATGGTTGAATTCATCCATCTTAAGCCCAGAACCATATTGTGGTTGTCTCCAAACACGTTTTGCTTAATAATAACAATGATATGTTTGAAATTATAATATTTTAAAACATTGTATGTTTTATTTAATTACAAAATAATATGTTTAAAAGAATCGATATTATGGTTTGCTCTCTACAATAGTTAAAAGCTTTTCAAGTACATTGTTGCTTTGTTTATTTTAATCATCAATCATTTTATTTAAATTACACTGTGCTAGTTTAAAAAACGGACAAGCTGGGCACCTGGGTATTAACTTAATTTATGTACGCTAGATTCAGTGGTTCTAATGGTTTTTTAGGTTAGCTCTTGTTTTCGAGATATACCGCTTTTTCGAAAATGAAGAAGGTTGCACAACATATATTCGCGTTACTCAAGTTAAGTTGAGTTAAGTTTATTGAAAATACTAAAAAAAGAAGTTCCGCAATAAAATGACTGTTAAGTAAAGTTAAACTTTTTTCTAGTATGCGCAGCCCTTTTAGAAACATCATGTTTTTTGGCAAAAAAAAAATGTTTTTTAGCAAAATTTTTAAAATGAAAATGGAGCTATGCTTATATAAAAAAAAAACGATGTTGCAAGCAATCCGCCATATTTGTATGGTTGAAATTCTTAAATTTGGCTCCTGCAGCTTCTAGGATGCCCCTAGATGGGTCAAATGTATGACAAACCCCACTATGTTTTTCATCTCCATCATTTATATTCAACATATCTACCCGCTATCACCATTCCTTAAGAGGGCTACCATACAAAATTTTCAATACAGACTAGAAATATATTGAAGAAGAAATCCGAAAACTGCCAAGGAGTCACTACTAGAGGGATAAAATGTATGACCGGCCTCCATTAGTTCTTCGTCCTTAACATTTTTTCAAAACAGGGGGCTCCCATGCAAATATGTATTAAGTTTTTTTAAACTCTTAAATTTAATTAAAATTTTTTCGTCTTTTGTAAATAAAATCAAAAGTTGTTAACAGATTTTAATCATTTAAGGCTGCATTTGCCAATTTTTTATGATTTTTTAAGAACCAAATATTTCGAAAGTTTGCTAAAAATTTAATTTATATTGCAAAAAAAAATTATGTTTCTTAAACGACTGTGAATATTTAAAAAAAACGTTAAGCCTTGCTTAAAGGAAATTTTATTGCGGAATTTCGTTTTTTAGTTTGTTCAATAAACTAAACCGATTTTGAGATACGCGAATATATGTTGTGCAACCCCCCTCCATTTTCGAAATAACGGTATATCTCGAAAACAAGACCTTACCTAATAAAATACGGTTAGCCTGATTTTCGCAAAAAAAGTAACAAATTCCAGCTCAGTGTTATTAATTGAAGTACAAAAATGTATGTAGAAGTATAACAGAAAGAATGCCATTGAAGGTCGGCACAGGCTGGAAATGAACTAAAGGGGATTGCTTATACAAGTGGAACATAACAAGTGAAAGGAATAAAAAACGAAACAAAATTATAACTGGATAATTAGAATTAAAAAGTGGTTAAAATTAATAACAGTAATATGGTACACATTGATCATATTATTGTTAATTTTGAACTTGATACGGCTAATTTTAACCATTAGTAATGTCCAAAATATGGTTTGTTTGGAACAAATTACGGTCATATTCAACCATGATAAGATAACCCGCAAACATTAACATTGTTAAAATCTAAATATAGTATGTTGCTTGGAATATAGTTATGGTTTATTTAAAAAAAAAAAAAAATTGTAATGACCAGGTGCTAGAGGTCCCTTATAAAGCCTTTTCTTAAAATATGCTTAAACCGCAAATATTTATTTTATTGATATTTAATCCATTTTAGTTTCATAACTAGACAAGAAATTGCGGATTGTGTGATAATTTGCCTATAATTTCCAAAAGCTCTTATACATTTTAAAGCGATATACGAAAACCATTTGTATACGCAAAAACCGTAACGAGTTATGATATTTAAGAACTGTCACAAGAAATCTCACCATAAAAATAGATGATAAATGCCAGTCTGGGAATAAAACTTAATATCATAAAATTTACGCAATAAAAATTAATGTGCATTTTTTCTTTTAACTGAACAATCCTTTTTACGTGGAAATATACGTGAAGGAAGAAACCATTTTTGGTCAAACTTGACCCTATCATAAAACATATTTTCGAAAGTGTACCGGCCGCCAGAACAAAATTATGTTATGAGGTAAGGATTCATGCAGAAGTTTTTGTGCCGAATATAATTAAGATAACTATCTTCATCTTTATGAAATTTGTTAACCTTTGAGTGATTTTTGGAAGGGGGCTTATATGGGACCCATAGTTAATTTTGAACAGTAAATTAACATGACTAGTAGCTATCGAAAAAGTTATTGTTAACAAATTTTATATTAATACCAATATCTATCAAAAAGTTATTATATTAAAAGCTTTTTTCGGGAGTGGTATTTGTAAGGGAGCAGAATTTGGCAGAATGATTAAGACTGCAATAAAGTGAGGTTGGGCCAAGTTTAAGCTTAATACCAAGATAAGGAGATGGTGTGTGGGCACAAAGACTCTATTCCGGAAAGAAGAAGAATTCTCACCATTTTCAATTACCTTGGCCCATGTGACAATTAGAAATTATGTTCTTTATTTCATCAAATTACCTCCAAAATTGTGACCTGATGTATGCGCACAAATTTTACATGGACAGCCAGCCAGACTGACTGACATCGTTAGATTGATTCGAAAAGTGATTCTAGCTCGATCGGTATCTAACAGATGGGTCTATGGTCAATATCAGCACAAACGCAAAATATGCTTCCACTATTTCGGTGTGAGTATAAGAAGGTGGTATCAATGACCCACTTGCACTCATACAAGACATTAATGTAACTAGGGGGCCGCGTTCAGCTGATGTCATTGTCCCGATTTGTTGTTTTTCTAACCATAACTTTGGGATGCGAGCTTTGAACAATTACTATACCTTTTTCATTCACATTCCATATAGAAGACGGAGTAATGGCCAAATAAGTTTCAATTGACAAGATAGATAGGGGTTTCACATTGGTGCATATTCCTCATTACCTGAACTAACTCTATGTAAAAGAAAAACTTATTCGCTTAACTATTAAAAAAATTCCATAAATACAATTTTTTTATAGCCTGCATTTCATTTTCAATTTCGAACATTTAACATTTTCGAAATGCGCAAAATGCGAGCTTAACCCTTAACAAATTCCTGATTACTGGGCATACAAATTTCCCAAATTTTTCAAGAATCCTGTTACATTTAAAACTTTCAAGATTTAACAAAAGCAATTACGAAATAAACCTCATTACAAGTGGGTTTAAAACAATAATAAAGTCATTTTTAAAATAACTTTATTTTATTTTACACAACTCCTTGCTTTTTGCTTTCATAAGAGAAGGATCCCTTTTTTAATTTTTTTTTTTTTTTTTTTTTGCCAACCGCTAGTTTTTAAGTGCTGCAACTTAAGACTGTATTTGACCTTTTTTCTTCCCATTCCTTCTTCTCGTTTTTCATGCACTCGTTATGAAATATATATTGCCAGAAAAAGGGAATAAGTTAAAAGTAAAGTAGGTGAAGAAACAACAGACCATAAAAAGCTGAATTAAACACGAAGTATTTAAGAAATTGCTTCGGGCAGAAAAAAGCTTTGTGAAATATTAAATAAAACATAAAGAAAAAATATGTATGTATGTATGTATTATACACAAAAGAAATTTGACCAAAATTTAATGTCATAATTTATTTAAAATTGTATAGAAATTAAACATGAATCAGTATTAAAAATTATGCAGAAAGGAATCAATTTAAGTGGAAAAACTGATTGATTCAAAGCGACTGCAAGTCACAGTATATTAGAAAAAAATAAAAATAATAAAGCAGTGATTTGAAGAAATCTTTTTATATCGCTAGTAGGTTTTTTAAAGTAAAAATTTATAAAATCGATTTAAGGTCTACCTTTACTTTGGCAGAATTGTCAAATCATTCTTAAGTCGAGATTTTTCCAAAAAATCATAAAAAAATTGATATACATAAACATAGAACTATGAAACACACTAACGACCCTTTTCTCAATATATAATCAAATTAGTTTAGAAAGAAAACTTACAAAAACGGCTTAGGTTTTTCTGTTTCACATAAAACTAATATTTAATTTAAAATATTTAAAAAAAAAAAAAAACTAAGAACATTTTTTTGAACTTTCTTACAGTGTTAATTTTATTAAAATCGGCTTAGCAGTTTTTGAGAAATTTAAGGACAAAGTTGAACTTTTAATGTTTGTTAGCATTTGAAATAAAAATTCTTTTGACTCAGGTTGAGAATTATGTTTTTTTTTTTCAAAAAGGGGGATATTTTTAAGTGGACTATTGTAAGACCTTTTGAATCTACATAACTGCCAAATTTCAATATGATATCTTTCATGTCAGATTTATAGAACGTCAAACCGAAAAATTATTATTTATTTTTTACTTATATCTAAAACCATTTTATTCATTTACACCAAGGTATATTTACACAAGGTAAACTCGTTGGCCCATATGTTTGTCAGCTGTTTACCCCTAGTTGGAACCCCAACGTCAAATTGCGTGTATATGAGCCAAAATTTGTACATGTGTGCGTTAAATTGTTTTTGTTTTATATGAAGACAATTTTGACAACTCGGTTCCTTTTTTAGAGCAGCATGTCTACACTCCCAAATGAGTCTACCTTGTGTAAATATACCTTGATTTACACTATAGAAATAACAATTTAAATGTTTGACATTCCACGAAACTGACATGACTAGAGATATCCCAATTCGCAATCCCGAAAAAACGATTTAAAAAAAAAATAAATTTATTTAACAAAATGCCAATTCTGTCACTACCCTGCGGGAAATTGGTCCAACAGACTAGTCCTGGGATTTGTAAAAATAGAACAAGTACAAAAAGAAAGGACTCATGAACAGTAAAAGAAGAACCGATCCCTTAACTGGTTTATGAAGAACAAAAAAGTAGAAAAAGTAATGAATTTCAGTACAGTCTTCACCGGTGCTGTGACTCATTTTTTGGTACTTTCTAAAATTTGGTTCTTGAATTTAATTCTAGAACTTGTTTTATTGAAATAATACTACATCGTATTAAAATAATACTACATTTTAGTAACTGACACTAAGTATGTTCATGGAGAATAGACCTGTGACTGGTCAAATGGTGTCAATTGACCCCATCCAATGACAACCCCATGTGAAAGTGATAGGTCTTATTCATATTAAGTGTTAGAACTAGAATTGGTCTCTGACACCAAACCCTATCACGGGGCTACTTCGGTGTCAGTTCGCTTCCCTCTAGGGTGTTTACCACTCGTTATTGATTAAAATTTTGCAGAAAATTATGGACATATAGGAAAACATAAGTGTTCTAATTTTATAAAAATCGTTGTGTTGAACCACATCAATATCCTAAAGACAAAAATATCATCAGGAATTGGCATTCTTTATGAATTTAAAAATAAATTAAATACCACCACCAAACTTTTGTTTTACCACGCATTAATTTATTCACATCCAACATATCTTCCTATGATATATAGCTATAAAAAATGTTTAACATTAAAGTCTTTGCAATCGGCACAAAATAAAGCCCTGAAAATTGTATGTGGTCTACCGTTCCGGTATTCCACAGTAAATCTGCTTAAAAATCATGCCAAATTTATACTACTACTTCGTGGTTTGTATAAACAACAATTATTGATATATAGTATGTTTGAATGTTTAAAAGAAGTTGGCACTTACAGTTTACGGTTTCAAGAGAACATGTCAATTACGCATAGAACTACCAGGCAATCAAGAAATTTAAATATAACGAGATGTCGACTTGAGTTATCTAATCAACGTATTTCTTAAACTGGGCCAAGTGAATATAATCGGTTTTTTTTTTAATTTTTAATTTCCTAAGCTAATCCCGCGAAGCTCTATGCTTGTCTGCAGGCAAGAAACCAGAGTCTCTGGCGGGAATCGAACCCGCAACCTCGGCGCTGATAGACTAGCTCGCTACCAGCTAGCCTACCGAGCCACTCTAACAAATGAATTAAAGAATATTTCAGTCTTAACAACTTTTAAACACAATTTGAAGCAATATTTATTCGAGAATGTTGAAACACTTCTCTAAATAAAATGCATCGTTTGTAATAATATATATACATATATATATATATCAGAGATCAGCAATGAATCGTTTTTTCGCTGCTCATACTGACTCATGCAATTGTAAGTATAAGTGCGTAGAAATCATTTAAACTAAACTACTCTGATTCACTCATACTCACAAGAGAAATTAATAAGAGTGCGACGTCGACATTATACGCATACTCATAAATGACGTCAGTTTGATTTATAATTTGAGGAAAATACTTACAATACTCACAATGATTCAACTCATTAAGCTCATCTATTTACCGTTTTAACACAACAGATAAAACACAACTTCATAATCAGCGCTGCCAGATAAATTTGCCGAAAAATCGTCCACTTCATACATGTAACTTTAGTAAACTGTAATTGCCAAATCGTCACATTGCTATTTCGGGGACAGATCTGGCAGCCTCGCATTTTGCTTCGCCTAACACATTGAGTTGAGTAGATTCTAAATCAAACACTACAAATGTTGCTGTTTTCACAACACAAGTGACTGAACGTGTAGTAAAATTTATATGAAAAGCACTCAGTTTTTTGAGTGTTTTCAATATTAATTTTACTACACGTTCAGTCACTTGTGTTGTGTAAACAGCACATAAGTATGAGTACGATGAGTAAAATAAAACTTTTGAGTGAATATGAGTTTGAATAACATTGGAAAAAGTATGAGTGCGTATAAGTACAAGAATTTATGAGTCATGATTTAGCTCTACTCACTTTTTCACTACTCATCGCTGATCTCTGATATATACATACATATATATATTTTTTTTTTGCTCTTCATTTATTGTACGTATGTAAATATTGTATAAAATTAGAGTATTATATATAGTAGTTGCCTTTAGCCTCTTTAATGCCATACTGGGCGCTGAGGTGATTTATAGTTATGTAATATTATTTCATTGAGATTACAAAAAAATATTAGAATTTTTCACATAAATTAAATTTTTTTTGTTTGAAAAATTTGATTTTTTTTTTATATAGGACATACTCATAACATTTTCTTTCGAAAAATATAAACATTTTTATATATTTCTGAAGAAAATATAGTTTTATCAGCGAATGAACATACCCATCTTTTGGTGAAATAGTAAAAATTAATGTTCATATTTATATATAACCTTTATACGCATACACATTCGCCTCGAATATACAACTTTACTTAATGAAAATTGCATAAGCATTTAATAATACAACATACCATTGTTTAAAGTCTGCTTTGCTACCAACATAAAAAATGTTTTACCCACTATTGATAACTGTTTGATATTACACAACTGTTTAAAAAACTCGAAAAATCGTTAAAAAAAAAACACCCAAAAATTTTGTTTTATCCGAATATCTCTTAAATATTTAAGCATATTTTTTGTGGGCCAGCTTAAGTTTATTTTTTGGCAATCCATAAATATATATATTTTGGAGAATTATAAAATAAATCTTGAATATCCGAGGCTACCAATTTAAATTCAACTCAAAAGCTGCCAGGCTTTGACAGTTTCAAAAATTGCATAAGTTGCAGAATTATTTTTCAAAACAATACGTTCGTAAGCCATTGTGTTATAGTTCAGTAAAATAAAAAGAGCAAAACTAATGTTGAAAAAGTTTTCAACAGACAGTTTTAAAAGTATATATGGGGTTAGAGAAGACATAATCATAATTTAGTTTTCATCAAATTTTCAAAAATTAAATTTTTTCTAAAACAACATAAAGTATTTGTTTCCAGCAGCATGCCACACCCACAATTACCCATATTTTAACAAAGTTTTTTGTATACCTTAGTCCAAACATGTTTGCTATCGAATGGCTTTAAATTTTTTTGAAATCGGTTATAACAAAAAAGATGGACTTTTGGCCGATGAAATTCAGTTTTCAGCCACAGTTCGGCATATAAGAAATTTTAGCGAATAACAAATGTGATCAAGTGATCAAAGTTTTTCTTGGGATTCAAGAAATTAATATTGCAAAATGATTGAATAGCTACGTCTCACATAGGGCACAAAGGCGGTCATTTCACGGATTAATAAAAAAAAGTTCAAGTACCGTGAAAACTAAAAGTACTCGTTTAAAGTGCACAGGATTTTGTATCATTTGGCAAAAAAATAAATGTCAAAAATATAACGGTGCAAAGTGAAAAAATAGGCAAAAAAGCTAAAAACTTTGTGTAATTAAATTCAAATAAGTTCAAGTAATTTTGATTAAGTAATAGGTATAAGCATACAACCATATAGTTCATGTATTTTTTCAAATGTTTGCTAAAATTTGTCAAAAAAAATATTTGTGGAAGTGCTTTTGTTCTTTAAGTTTATATGGGAAATGCAAAAAAAAAGAATGCATTTTCTCAATTTAAGCAAACATAAAGTTATTAATTAGGCTCAATTAAGCCAAGATTTTACCTTTATTTCAACATGTAAGCGTTACCTTGGAAGTTATGTGCGAATAAGTATTAACAAGCGTTGCGCTTACCAACTAAAGGCTGGGACTTTTTCTTTAACTTTAGTTGCTGTGTATGTTGTCATTGTTTTATGTGGTTTTATTAGTGTGATTTGTTACGTGTGAGTCACAAATGAGTTCATGAATTTAAAAACTTTATTCTCACGCACCCACGAACTAACTTTCTTAGATTTGTCAAAAAAAAGTCTATTTTTGGGTTGTTCGTATCCGAACTCATTCAATGGCAGGCAATTCAGCAGAAGCGCACGTGATTAAAAAAATCACGGCTATAAACTAATTAAAAATGTATTTGTTTGGGGGGTATGCGTCTTCCCCCTCCAACACCTACAGAATTTTGGTTGAACATGCAATTTGTTCTAAGGGTTACACACATCAAATTTAGTGTGCATCAATATTGTAGGTATTTAACTGACCCGCTAGCTCAGAGTGAAAATGTGGCTCCCGACCCGAGTTTTGACGTGTAAGCATATATACATACTTCATAACCCGAAAGTATGTAGAAACTTCAAAAATAAAAAATAAAATAAAATAAAATGCGTGAGTGCCACGGTGGAAAGTTATCCGAAAACTAAAGTGACCAACGTACGGAAAAGCGGGGAAATCTAAAAACTAGAATTAATCACAATGAGTGATGATATGGCTAGGTGTTGCACCATATAGGGGTACACCATTCCTTACACCAACCTGGTACTCTACGATGTTATTCTACCTGTCCCATATACAAAACAAACGCTACACTACGTATTACTTACCATGGCTCGGCTCTTCCTAGCATCCGTTATAAAAATAAATTACCAGCTTATTTTAATTTTTTTATCAATTTTACAAAAATTCTTCTTGTTGTTATAGGTTTTCCCGTTAAACAAAATGCTAGTTGTTGGTATTATAACTATGGCAATTTAAATTTTGTATGAGACAGCATTTCAAAATAAAAGTTTTTCCTTTACAAACAATTTTCTTGTATGAGGGGTATCCTTTTTCTCCCTCCTATACGGCCAAGATTTTGTTAAAACTTACTAACTAGCTAATTGCATCGCTCTAAAATTTACGCACATAAACTTAAGTGTACTTCACTATTAAAGTTTTTCAGATATAAGCAAAATAACCGTCTTCCCCTCTTATAACATCAAGATTTTGCAACAACACTCAGATTCTTCTAAGAGTTACACGCACAAAATTTAGACTGCCTCACTATTGTAGCTGAGGAGATATGAATTGATCTGCGAATGAAAGACTTTTGGCCCCCAGTGTGCATCTATGCAAAAAGAACTCCAGTGCACCGCCCAGCACAACATGTTGTTAAAAAATATATAAATAATGGGATTTTAGATCTATTTTTATAAATTACTTTTTTACAATTATAGCAGCATTAAAGTTGCCATGATTAAAAAAATAATTCCGGGAATTTCCGCACAATTTTTCAGGGATTTTTTCCCCAATATTTTTTCCGGGGAAATTCCGTAGGAAAAACACTACTTCAAGGGATAAATACAAATCCTCTGAAATTAGTGAAATTATATTCTTTAAAATATCTGGGAAAAAACAAAAGTGGAGTCCTCTAAAAGTTTAAAAAACTCCTTTGAAAAATTTTCTGATTAAAGGCCCAACCATAATGTGCTTAAATTGGATTAAGCAAATGTGCGAATACATGTAAATCATATGAGGCAAACCATATTGAACTTTAAGGAATCGTTTGTTAAGTTTTATGAAACTGTCATTTGTTTAAGCAAAGTGCGAAACTGATCGCACATTCTGTACGAAATACAAAGTTTTTGTTTTTGTTTAATTAAATTTTGAGGGACTTTTTGATAATTTTTGACAGTCGGTTAAGCAAGGCTCTGCATGTTATGCTTGGGCCTTATGAAGTTTGTTTTAAATTCGTTCTTGTTTAATTTAAAAAACCACATTATTTGCTACAATTACAAGGTCAGACTAGCAAGATTTTTTTAAAAATTGTTTTAAAACTTTCAGACGAAGAGGTTAAGTCAATTGAAATTTTTTTTACTTTCATTAAATACTAGGGTATTCATTCATGTGTTTAGAAAATATTTGTTCATACAATATATTTCCTTTTAGCAATAAATTATATTTCTAATTCTAAATAAATGCTATGAAAAGTTAAAAGATTGTTTGAATCTTTTAACAGAATCTACCGAAACAATTAGGAGTGTTTACAATTTTAAAAAATGAAAGGCGGACTGTCATGGCAAAATGGAAGATTTTATATGTTTAGAGAAATTCTGCAAAAAAGACTAAGAAATAAGATATTCTGTACTCTTGGTTGCTTTCGATTTCTCCAACATCTTCGATAAGTAGAAAAAATTTTTTTTGCTCGTTTTAGTCCACGAATTGTGTTGTTGGTTATCTTGTTGTTTGTTGTTTGCTAATAAACTCCAAATAAAAAATAATTTTTGCATTTTTATTTATTGAAATTACTTAATTTATAACAAAACTTTATTAATCGGCTAGCCTCGGTAGGCTAGCTGGTAGCGAGCTAGTCTATCAGCGCCGAGGTTGCGGGTTCGATTCCCGCCAGAGACTCTGGTTTCTTTCCTGCAGACAAGCATAGAGCTTCGCGGGAATAGCTAAGGAAATTAAAAAAAAAAAAAAAAAAAAAACCGATTATCAGCCGATTATATCGGTTAATTATTCGAGCGGTTAACCGATTAAAGCAAAAGCCCGGTTAAATGAATACCCTATTAAATACCCATATTCCTATTAAAAATTTAAGATTTTGTTTAAATATTCAAAACATTTAAAAAAAAAAACGCCATTTCATTCATGAAAGGGACTTAGTCGTTTGCCCGTATTCTACAAACAGATATCTGGACGTGTTCGTATCTAACATTTATTTTTACCTGTCCGGTAATACTATTTTGTTAATTTCAACGTTAATTTTGCCTACATAAATTAACTTTCGATTATCGATAGTGTAAATTACACTACACCTTAACCCGTGGGTAAGAAATACGTTTTAAAACCATGAAAACTACGTAACACGATATATATCCACAAACAGATAGATACGTTTTTGTTCAAATTACGGGCATTAATCGTAAATCAATTTTTTAAGGTGTGAAATATTTTATTTGAAAATTGTTGCGGGGTGTAGCTTTTCATTATTTCCATAAATATTTCATAAACCATTTCATTTATATTGCAAATTATTCATAATTTCAACCAAAAATTCTCTTGTTTTTATTTTAATTCCGCCTTTTTCTTTAAACCAATTTGCATAAATTTAAAATACTTAAAAAGGTATTTCAGCATTACTTTTTTTAATATTTTTCTTAAAAATCTTATAATTTAGTATACGAAATGAAAGGTTAATTATCGCACATTTATAATGTTAAAAAGAAAAGTTGACATAAATGTAAAATACGAGCTAATTAAAGAAAAACTTTGAATTTAATTTTAATTTTTTGTTTTGTGCCATAATTATATTTCGTAAGAAACCCAAAGTAAATGTGACGTTAATTAAAGGGCATTAATACATAAATTACACCCTTTTTTCGTAGTAGATAAAAGTAAGAAACATAAAAAGTAGATAGATTAAAAACTTTAATCACATTAAAAGTAGTTTAAAGTTAATACGTTTTTTCCAATGATTGAAAATATCTTTCAGATAATTTAATGATATGGTTGGAAAATATTGTTAGCAACAAAAAACAAGTAAAAGGGTGCGGGGGACTTAAAGAGGTGCTTCTTATATAAATTATTTTTACAAGTTTTATAAAAAACAGGGTTCTTTTTTTGGAGAAACAGCGTACTATGTTGTAAATGAGTACACAAAAATATGATTTTGGTAAATTTTGTCTGGACGGCAAAATATTTTTTATAAATTATTTATTACAAACCCAATTTTGTTTAGCTATTTAGGGCTTAAGTCTGTTTTCTCAATTGACTTTATAAAGTTAGTACCCAGTTAACAGAATTCGTGATTTTAAACTTTTCTGTAAGTGACAATTTTTAATAAATACGAGCATATCTATAGTGTTTTTATTATTTTTGTCAATTGTACAGATTTCTAACACTGATAGAAAAGGCGTCATAACGCTGATGTATTTTGACATCAGTACTATGACAAGTTTCTTCTTTTTTGACCCCATGACACTTTTCATCATTGTGATGTCAACCTTAACATCACTTGGCCAAAGTGTCATCAGGGTCAAAATGAAATTATGTCATCAATGGGATGACACATCGGCATAACAGAAATGACGAACATGTCCTCATTGCAGTACCATCGGAGAAAGGACACATAAGCATCAAGTTAATGACAGTTTGTCATTAAGTCAAAGTCATTGGAATTGACTTAAGTCAAAGTGAGAGAATATAGTTATTTACTTACCCGTTGCATATGTTTGTTTCACGTTTGTTGAATAACGACCTTTGTTTACAGCAGAACTCTAAATAATAAGACACCAGCACCATGCCTCAAGTGGTTTTCGTAATCATTCTACTTTAAAAATTTCATGTTTTTAACTAAATAATTTAAAAAAATAGAATATAGGAATTGTTGCTTCTTATAATACATTTTAATCATGAAAATAATGTTAATAATATACAAAATGTGGCATCGAATTGATGTCACTATAGTCATAAAATAGATGACACGTAAAAAATGACGAAATTGTACGAAGACTTTAGTCATTGGATTGATGTTACTTTTTGCATCATTGATGCCATTTGTAGTTACATTGATGTCACATTCTGATGTTAGGGCATCATCAATATGAAGATGCATTTTTCTATCAGTGTACAAGCGTGGAACCATTGTCTAGCAAGTGTTTGCATATCGAGGACGTGCGCGGTTTACACCAGTGATTTCAACCGCTTTTTGCTTCGCGAACCTCTTAAGAAAGAAATTTTTTCCACAAACAGCTAAAAGTAGTTTGGCTACAAGACTTATGGTGTCCCAGTAAGAATGCGGTTTTTCATTTTAAAATAAAACATAATTTTACCAATTTAAACGCGTTGTTCTTTCGTAAAGCGTTCCATTTTAAATAATCAGAATAAACATATGTTACAGCTGCCAAATTTTATAGTTGTCACTTTCACCTAAAAATTATACTAAATTTATAAATTGCACTCCTACTGAGGCATCCTTTTTTATCAAAATAAACGGTGGCAGTACTTTTAACCAAAATTTTGTTTTGTATATGACTTTGCTAAAATTTTGCAATTTTCTCACTTGGTGTTCATTTTTTTTTTCGCAACCACACAAATTTTTAATTAAGAAAACCTTTGCAAATTTTGCCCACAACAATATTCAAAACTAAATTAAATTGTTATATTCAATTTCATATAAATTGTTGCTGAAGGAGAAGCAGACTAAACTTTTTAAAAAAAAATTTAGTTACATTTTTGTTTAAAAAATTAAAGGAAAATATTTATATGAAATACCTTGGGAAGAAATAAGATAGAAGAACAAACGAAATTGTTGCTCCCATTGTGAATAAAGGTTAAATACAGGGTGTCCGCCGGGAAGGATACTACTTTGTTTGTTTATAATTTTTGATTAAATAAAAGAAAATGGATCTTATATTGATAAATTATTTATTTAGTGTTGGCAATCATGTATGGAATACAAGATCCGATAAATATCCGCCTCTGTTAGCCTCACAAGTGCGAGCCATTTTGAGCACATTTTTCATTACATTCTCACACATTTTACGCGGTATTTTATTAATTTCATCACGAAAATTTTGTTTGAGTTGCTTAAACGTTTCTGGTTTGTTTGCATAAATGTTGCTTTGCAGATATCCCCACAAAAAGAAGTCCGGAGCAGTCAAATCAGGCGACCGTGGAGGCCAATCAACAAAACCATGAAATTACTTGTTGTGGAATCCTGGCTGTATGAGTTGCGGCACCGTCTTGTTGAAAAAAAAAACCCAAAGCATGCAGCTGTGGCGTTAAAAAGTTTTCAATCATATCACGATATCGCTCTCCATTCACAGTTACCGTTACACCGTTTTCATTTTTAAGAAGTAAGGTCCAATGATTCCTTCTGACCAAATCGCACACCAGACAGTCACTTTTAATGGATGCAAAGGTGACTGATGAATAATTAGAGGGTTTTCTATTGCCCAGAACCGACTATTCTGTTTATTCACATATCCATTCAAATGAAAATGTGCCTCGTCACTCATTATGATTTTTTCATGTCATGGGCGAGCTGTAATATCCTATTGGCATATGTACGGCGGCGTAAACGGTCTTGTGGAAGAAGCTCTTGCGTCCACTAAATCTTAAATGGAAACAAATGCAAATCCTTGTGCAAAATTGTGGCCAAAGCTGTTCTTTGAAGACCAAGCTCCTGAGCACGGCATCGAATTGAGGGTGATGGATTGTTTTGAACACTTTCTTGAACAGCAGAAATGTTTTCAGCCGATCTTGCAGTACGTTGTGGTCCATGCTTGGACCTATCACCTACAGCCTCTCTTTCTTGACAATCATTCACTACGATAAATAGTGCGTTTGGTAAGCACGTTGTTTCTCCCAAAAATTTCACGTAACTTTCTCATCGTCACAGTAATCGATGATTGATTTTGATAAAATGTTTTAACGATTAAAACACGTTGATTTATCAATTATTTTTCCATAATAAATTTGCCACGTGTCTACTTTACGACTGCCAAATATGAACTGTCAAGTTAAAGTTTACCAAAATAGCCTTCCGGGCGGACACCCTGTATTAAGTTCTGAAATTCAAATA
The DNA here is from genome assembly GCA_963931875.1 of Pollenia griseotomentosa. Taxonomy (NCBI): domain Eukaryota; kingdom Metazoa; phylum Arthropoda; class Insecta; order Diptera; family Polleniidae; genus Pollenia; species Pollenia griseotomentosa. The sequence goes on along the minus strand of OZ007560.1, from coordinate 49,252,723 downwards.
AAAAATTTTCTTTTTAATCTAAACAAAAATCCCCATTTTTGCACGGTTTTTTCTTCGTATGACTTGAGATTATATTTTTCTCCAGTTTCAGGAAAATCTTTTCTTTAGGAATTCCAAATTTGACTTTTGACCTTCATGATTATAGGGTTAAGTTTTCCGATTTCAGTTATACCTTCAGTGTATATTTGAAATTATCTGGACTTATATAATGCATAGGTTTTATTTAAAATTCTTTACAGTGAGGAAAACGGGCTCATTCGCCAAAATATGGCCAAAAAATTACTTTTTCCCGAAAATCGCAAAACTTAAATCACAGCTACGAAAAAACTATGGGAGGAATTTAAATAATCTTTTCATACTTTAATTCCCTATTATATCTTGAAATTATCCCAATATGATATTCAAAAATTCCAAAATTTGTTTAACAAAATTTTAAAATGGAGTTAAAAAAATCATTTTTTTTTTGTCATACGTGCGAATATGTTTACGGTATCCTACAAAGACAAAAACTCACGTACAAGTAAATACGGGTATAATTAAAGAAAAAATTCGCTCTGATTTAAATATTTCTCAAAATATGCTCTTTTTATTCTCACATTTCTTGTTAAAGTTGTCTGAGACACGTTAATGGCCTCGGGAAATTTTAATAACTTTTAATTTTTTCAACCATTTTTGGTTTTTATATATGTATCATTAGAACGATAATTTCGTACATATTTCGTTTCTTTTGCATTTAATTGCAAAAGTTATTATTAAATGGCAAAATTTTTAAAACAACTGAACCAAGTTATTCTCTTCCCCTTGTAAATTAACCTTCAAACTTGAGTAGCGATGCGCCACACTTTCCCGGTATGCGATCAGTCTAATTTTTAACCAAACAAAGTTTTTTGATAGAAAGAACATTTGAAGCGTTAGTTACCGCAAAAATGAAAAATAAGACGCACCCCTACGCACATGCAGCACCGAGATTCTAGTGGCCGTATTGCAATTGTGCGATGTTGTTATATTTGCAAGCATGGGATGATTGCATTAAATGTTTGACAAACCCAATCTTGAGCTTAAATCTGACAAAAACCATCTAAAAAACGTACTTTAACTTCAATTTCAAGTTTAATTAAACAATACCTTCTCTCTCTACTAAGGTTTTATTATTCCAAGAAATTTTACAATGAATCTTGTTAACAAAATTTATTGATAAACATTTTTGCATGGTCTTAATTCTACAGTCATAAATGCCGCAGTGTAAAAACACACACATTTTGTATGTTTTATTTTTAGTTGTATAAAAAGAAGAAAAAAATAATTTAAAGCAAATACTTTTTTCTGCTTCTTGTTGGCATTCTGTATACTCAAATAAAAATACTTGTTAAACAATTTGCAATTGTTACATATTGCTCTTTTTTTTGGAAAAGAAGAAGAATTTAAAAAGCATACACAAGAGTGGTCCAAAAATATTATGTTTGTTTGCAATATTTCAAAGTTGCTGACAATATGAAAGGGGACATCGGCCGTTGAAAACATGTTAACTTTCGAACGAAAAAAATGCAGTTTAGTGTCAAATTGTTTTTAGTTCCCCACAATAGTTGGAGACTAAACTTTAGTTCAGTCGCTTTTTAAAGCCAAAATAGAGAAAACAAGAATTTGATTGTTAGGCAAATGAGAAAGGTTCAGAGCTGTATCGAATCAAAAGTGGTGCTAAATTCTCCGCAATGTTTAAAATTCTTAAGTTCTGTAACGGTCTTTGGCTACGGAAATAAATGGCAGTTCACTTATTTTCTTTTTTTAAATTGGTTCGCTATAGCTCGTAACCCCCCATATATCATATTGATATGCATGTGTACACGCAGAGAAAAAACATATTTTAATATTAACCATATTATTGCCACCGACAATCATATTATGGTGAAATTAGTCCTCCAGCAAGAAACCGCAACCATAATATGGTGGCCTCTAAACGAGTTATGGTTAAATATGACAATAATTTGTTTTTAAGCTACTAATAGTATTTTCCTCTTCTCCAAGAGTAAAATGCTTTGGTTGAAAAACAACCATGCTTTTATAAGTGTTGAACATAATTTAGTTAATTTATCATAACATATTCAGAGGCAACCATAATATGGTTGCGGCTTCTTAACGGAGGGCCAATTTAACCAAAATGTGGTTGTCGGTGCCAATAATATATATAAAGTTACAATTATATATTTGTACCTTTTACTCCTCTGGGTAGCATAGGGCCGCAAATTATACAATTTATGTTGAAATATTTCTACAGAAATAGTTTACTGGAGTCGGCCATATTGAAACAAGTTTTTTCTCTATATAGTTATATGTGATGGATGATGTTCAATTACGTTAGAACGAGATATGTATTAAAAAATTAATACCCTTAAGTTCATCATATTTAATTCCCATTAAATTATTTTTATGAAGAAAGGAATTTTACAACATGAAAATTAATTAAAATTGTTATTGATAATCTGGCATCTTTGACCGTGACCGGGGCTCGAACCGAGGCCGGCAGGTTACCATGACATGCTTCGATCGCAACCACTCGATCTCCTCAGATGGATTTGCCGTTTTACACTCGCAGCCATCGACGACTGCTGACGTCAAAAGTCAAACATCAATCCTTAAACCAAATTGTATTTTAACCTTCGGTAGATCGAAATTTGCCATTTGAATTGATTTTACATGCTTTTCCTTACCTTCTGTTTTTTCGTACTTTTGTCAAGAATTCTTCTTGAAGTCCAAAGTACATTTTTTTTTTTTCATTTTTGTCTTTTTTTTTTTTTTTTTTTTTTTTTTTTTTTTTGTTGACCTTTTCAGGTTGCTATCGAAACATGTCATGGTAACCTGCCGGCCGCGGTTCGAGCCCCGGCCACGGTTAAAGATGGAAGATTATAAATAACAATTTTAATAAATTTTCATGTTGTAAAATTCCTTTCTTCATAAAAATAATTTAATGAGAATTAAATTTGATAAACTTAAGCCTAATAAAAAATATTAAATAAATTTGGATTAAAAACCATAAATAGTTCAACAAAATAACCACAATACTAGTTAATATTATATAGTTTTATGAAATATTTGTCACAATAATCTATTCTATATATTTTGATTACTGCTTTGTTTCAATTGTGGAATATATATATGGGGAATTTCATGTCAAGTGACCCAATGTTTAAATCGATGTCTTCCAATTTGAATGAAATTTGCACCAAGGTTAGTCCTATTTTATAGTAGTTTAGACACAAGATCGGTCAAAAAGTTTCTGAGTTAGAGAAAAAGCTTATTTCTTTTCCTTTAAGGTAGTTTTGGTCGCTTTTTAAGATGCGAGTGGCTTATGTAAAAAAAAAATTAATTTCAAACTCAAGACGAGGGTTTTTAAATTTTTAGCATATGCAGAATTTTTTTGAATTTTTTCCTAAAAGACCAGAACTACCTTAAAGGAAGAAACATAAGCTTTCTTTGAGCAAAAAAAAAAAAAAAAAACATTCCGGATATAAAAAAAATAAAAAAAAAAATTTAAATTTAAAAAAAAAATGTTAAAAATTTTTTAAAAATCAAAAAAAAAATTTTCGAAAGATTGATCAAATAGCTATCGAAGCTACTTGGGATCAATTTTGCTTACTACAATAGGTAATAAGTTACATGGATGAGAAAGAACACCTGTATGGCCAAGATGTCAAATTTTAACCCCCCTCTAACTCAGAAACTTTTGACCGATCTTGTTGAAAACTTGTCTAAAATATATACTATTTAATAGGACTAACCTTGGTACAAATTTCATCCAAATCGGAAGATATCGATTGAAAAATTGGATCACTTTACATGAAATCCCCCATATCTGTGGCATTTTGACAAAACATCTTAAGTCGAGCTAAGATAGCAACAAAGTTTTTAAAAAAAGCTCGGTAAAGAAATCATTTTTATTAAATAATAAAATAAACCACAATTAAAGAAAAATTTCGTTTATAATACAATATTTTACAGCCAGGCAAACGATGTCACACGTTAACGTTCGCATAGAAAATTACATTTAAAACAAAAACAATTTCTAAAATTTTTTTTTGTTTTAAATGTAATTTTCTATGCGAACGTTAACGTGTGACATCGTGGGCCTGGCTGTAAAAAACGTCAACAAAAATGTTTTTTGAATGAAAATTCGTATGATTAACAACATTTTTTTCAACTTTTTAAATTTGACTTAAAATGTTTTGTCAAAATGCCACAGATATATATTCAATTGTGGCAATATTGTCATTTGACAATAAATAAGTGGATTACATTAGAAATGTAAGTCCTAATGACCAGCACGTCGATAGTTAGTGGTCCGCATAAGAAAACGATAATGGGTCCCATAAGAAAACGATAATGAGTAGCCGAAATTGTCGATCAACATCGTGACCCAGGCTGTGTTACTTTCGTTATATGTTTTTTGCTCCTGCAACAACTTTTAATGCGAAACCAAATTTTTTAATACTAAGATGCATTTTTAGGCGACTTGTATAAGTTCCTTTTATAGTCAGGAACTAGACTTAGGAATTATTAGAATTATGCAAAATTTTAAATATTTTACTATTCTGTTTAACGTATTGTTTAGTTTTCAAACATAAATTTGGATTTTAGGGCAAATAGTTTTTTAGATCCCAATTAGATCTTAAATTACTTATTGCAAGTGTATAAAAAAGTTGTTAGTTAAAAATTTCACTTTATTCCGATTCTTCGCAAATATTTGTTGTTACTTTCGAAAAATTTCTATCAAATTAATTGAGATAATGTTTACATGGTCCTTTAGATTTGACACATGATTTTAACTAATTACATGCGATTATGGTTATATTTAGAATAAAATGGATTCAATTTTACTTAAAAGTAGCTAAAATGTCTCTAATGTTAGACAAAAACATACGAAAAAAAACATATATTTTGACATTATTGAGTACTGAATGACAAAATCGAATGCTTCCGTTGCTACCTTGAAATAATGGAATTAAATAGTGTCATGAAAGTTGACATTAATTGTTAATTGTAACTTAATGTGTTATTTCCACATTTCATGGTCAACGGTCCATAATTTACAATATGTTCAATGTACTCCCTTAAAAACTCTAAATACACATTAACTTATAGTTTATAAAAATATTATGATTAAATTTGGTTCATTTAAGGTCTACATTTATGACTACAAGCTTGTTTATTCGATTTTGTAGACTGGTTAACAATTTATAAAATTAACTTGGTACACAGATAAATATAGAATTACTTCTTGTTTCCTTAATCATGCTTAATTTACGCTTCTCACATTACTTGTTTCGGCAAACAAAACTTATTTGTTCAATAAACTTTTCTATTTATATTTAATACAAAATAACGGAAATAAACTCACTTAAAGCTACTTTCAATATTCCTTGTATAATTTTACTTTTATAAACTTCTTTAAATGTAATTCAGAAAAAGTTCTCGTTTATATTCAATACTTTTCACTGTTAATGTCAATTAAGTTTTTTTTTTTTGTTCTTAATAGTAATTAATGTAATTAAATGAATGTTAATGCTCTGGCTTTTTCACAGTTTTTTTTACGTTGTATTATTAACGAGTACTTAACATTAATGAATATATTTTTTTTTACTTCTTCAACATATCCAATAAAAATTAAACAGTGACTAGTAAAACTAAATAAAAAATTTAGTTAAACTTAAAGCTTAATCATATTAACTGCCTGTTTTTTTAGAAAATGAAAACATGTGAGTGAGTAATTATATTTAAAACAAAAACAAATTTTCGTTTTTTTTATTGTTGTTTCCAATATTGTTGAGTAAAAAACGAAGTTTTGGTAGCTAACTGATTCGTCGCTTTAAAATTCTGAAAGCGACATTTTGATCAATTCAATATCTTAAAATATAATACAAGTTTTACCTTAGTTTTCACAATTTATGTTTGATAAACTTTAATTGATGATCACCGCGCTTTTTTACAATTTAATAAATGGCAAAATTACAGCTTTCAATTAAAGAATGTATGTACATATGTAATTAAATTTAGTACAAGTAAAATAATAAACTAAATAGCACAGTTGTAAAAGGGGTTACCATTACATTTAACATAACTTTAAATATTTGTCGGTAAAAAATATTATTTCTCACTCACACACTTGTTTTTATTTTCTAAGAATTGTATTATTGTATTATTTTCAATACAACTAGTCGTATAAGCAATATTAATATTACTTATACGTACAGTCTGAACAATATACATTAGGGTGGAGCGAACAATTTTTTTTTTTTGATATCAATGAGCTTGGGAGCGCCAAAGTTGCTACTGTATACCAGTAGATTGTGATTAATTGTTTTTTAAATTTTGGCGATTTTAAAAGTTGCCACAACGACCTTGATTGTTTCATAAAATGAGGTTAATTGATATATTGTATTTATTGTTTTAATTACTTGTCGATATCACATATAGTTTAACATGGACCAAAAATAAGTACTCAAAGCTATGAAAAGGACCACAGAAAAAAATTAGGACAGTGTCGTCGTCTTTTGAGGTGCCACAAAGGGATACAAATTTGTTAAAAATAAGGAAAATCACATTTAATTAAAATTAAGTTTATATTTCTTTTACGGAAGAAAAGCTCTAGCCTAACTCTTATAATTTTTATTTAGAAGTATTAAACTTAACATAGACATATTCAACGACAGTGGCGTACATACATAAAATATATAAACTAAATTAATAAGAAACAAAAGATTTTAAAAAACGCATTTTTTTCCTTTGACATTTAAAATAATCAGTTTAGACTACTACATAAGTTTGTATTCCGATTTCTTATTATATCGTGGCATGATAGATCTTGACATCAGCCTCGCTCGAATTTAGCCATCTCTTTCAAAGTCTCCTACAGCTGCTGCAGCTTCTGTCACCAAACGGACACATCGTTCGACGGCTTGAGTGTGACACACAAGTTTGGGAAAAGTTATAATTTCTTCGCCGTTAGTTATGTAATTTTTAATTTCAGCTGTTGTAAGTGATCTTGTTAAGGGAGGTTCAATATTTTTAAAAGACTCATGATCTATCATCTCGAAGTATTCTTGGGCATCAAAATTTAACATGGGAACTTTAAACTGTCGTATTGAATTAAGCCTCTGTTGCTCTCTTGTACGTATTATTCGACAAAGGGCAACTTTCCGAACATTTGGTCTTTTATCTTTAATTATAGCCAATAATAAGTTCTCCGGGTGCGCGAAATAGGCGTTTCTTTGGATAACTGGATCAACTACATCCTTCAAATGTTTTGGAATATATCTAGTTAAAAAGATGAGTTTCCACAAATGTCTTGGACCTTCCCAGCAAGCTAATTTAGCTTTTATACTAAACCAGACCGGTGCATACACTTTAACTACATATGTAGCTTAAATGATCAGATTTTGTGAGGGTTCGTTGGAGGAGACATATAAACGAAGTATTCGACTGGCAGTTGTGAGCCAGCGGGGGTGTGATATTGGTCAAGGTTGAATATTGGCCAGATCTTTATTACATTCACCCGATATAACAGCAAGAATCATCTTATTCAGATATTTCTGATCATTGCTTAATTCCTTTAAATCAATTTCCGGCAGTGGATATCCTTCATGTCCTTCAATTGGCTTAAATTTTATAACGGGCTGACCGCATTCTTTCAAAGATTTACCAATTGGACCACCAATTGATTTAGGACCATGTGTTGCGCCGTCTACACTAGTGAAGAGATGTCTTAGCGGAAGTTCATTTGTGTGCAGCAAGCACACAAACCAATGCAGAGATTTGTTGTAATGGAGCTCTAACTTTCTTATCACACCATTTTCATAATTCTTGAGTGTCATATTTTTTCAGTAAACAGTAATCAGTAATGGCGTTTGAAATATTAATAGCATTTCCGGACGGAGTAGTAACATGTCCTAAGTATTCGGAATTCGGTTCCTGAAGAATGACAATATGTTCTTCAATAGTTGTTACCGGATGATATACTCCACCTTTTATAATAGTTTTTCTGGATGGATCTTTCCTTCCATCGAAATAAATAGATCTTAGCACCTCATTTTCCCCGGAATCACACTGAAATTTACTCCGACATTTCTGTCTCTCACGTCTAATTTTACTGCGATCGATAATAGACGCTGTATCGTTTTCATGAATTATGCCTAAATCTTGTTATAACGCAGAAGAAACAGCAGCAGCACCACGGTCAGAAAGAGCCCATCGATCACATTCACGAGCTAATGTTGGCAGAGTTTTACGCATTTGACCATACCTGGAAATACCAGATGAAGTAGAAGGGGTGGTAATATCTTCAAATAAAGGCATGTCTGAAATCATAGTTAGATCATCTAACAGACTATCACCTAACTCCACGGATGTATCTTTATATAATTATATAATAAAAGAAATATAATTATATAATTAAGAAAACGAAAAGCTGGAAAATATGTGTGATTTTGGTGGCAAGTCTTCAAAATTCAGTAATATTGTGGCACCTCAAGAAATCTGTTCGAAATTATGATATTTTTTTAGGGTGTTCGTGATAGCATAATTATTTAATTTTTGGCTCAAGTTCAATTATATTTTGAACGAAACACAAATTGCATAAGCATTGATTTTTGCGTAATTTTAATTTTTTTTACAATTTTTAAGGTCGCCGTGGTACCTGAAGATATAATTCGATTTATTGCAAATTCTAAGGGCACAATCAGTATATGGAGTAACAACTTTTGACCACCCAAGTCTTATCAAATTTTGAAAAAAATTCAAAACGCTACATTTTCGCTCCACCCTAATATACATACATAAGTACGTAGCTGAGGCAGTGATGCCAGTTGAATTTAAAAAAATCCCTACGTGTCTAAAAAAAAACCTTTTTTTCGCTGCAATCAAAAAGATTTTCTCTTAACTTTTCCCTGCGCTAAAAACTTATTGTTTTCAGCAACAAGCAAAAATTCAATTTCAAAGCTAACACTGTGAGACAAATTGAAATTTTTTCTTTTGAGCCGAAACGCAACATGCATTACTATAGAGACAAAAGATAGTCAAACTGTGTACATGGTCATCTTTGTCCTTTTTAAGGGACTTGACATTTTTCAAATATGTTTTTTTATTTTAAATAATTGTTTTTATAGTGTTCAGAAGTGGTGTTAGGCTGTCAAGGCAAGAAAATCTTAAATACAAAGGACAACAAGTAAATATTGTTACTTATGAGTTATTTTGACACCTAAGATGTCGTTCACGAAACATCTGGATAGGCGTAATGCGCTATGTAAATGTAGTATGCAGATCCAAACTGCAAAGGTACTTTATTAAAAGAATATTTAAGCAACCTGACTTTTTACCAAATTACGCGGTATCGCTGGAAACAAAAACCAAAAATCATCACTTTAACACACTGAATTTGCACATGAACTATATCTTCATTACAGCAATACCAAACTACCTCACAAACTTTCGTTTATGATATTAAATAAAAATATTTTTTGGGCAAAACAACTAAGAAATTTTGGCAATGATCTGGATATACAATTGGATGTGAACATGGATAGAGAAGAATGGGTTAGAAGAGGCACAGCATTGTTACAATAATTGAAGTTCAAAAGTTATTATGAATACAAAGCAAAAGCATTATCAAGTAATACACGCTTTTATAGATTGCTAAATCATGACAAAGGAGATAAATATATGATTTCTACGTTTAATTGGTATACAATTACTTTAATCCTTAAAACTAGATGTGATATGCTGCCATTAAACGCAAACAGTCTCAGAAACATATCTAATAGAACTTGTACCTTGTGTAATATGAAGAGAAAATGAACCCCTGCAATATTTTATGGCAAAGGAAATGAAGGAAATCCGAGTAAGATATTTGGGAAAAACTATTATTGAAGAAAATGAGTTAATAAATATATTAAATGGAGATGTTTATGATGGGTGGAATATACTTTTTAGATATGTTAATAGTGCTTTAAATTATCGCAACAATCAGGGGTGTTCTAGAAATCGAAAATTCAAAATTCAAGAATTTTTAACATCTTTTTTTAATTAGATTTCTGTAATAAAAGAATTTTATGAGAAATGTTATACAAATATTTCCCTATTAAGCAGAATTTTATAATAAAAATTATAAAGATTAGATGTATTAAAAACAACTTCCCAATTTTTGCGTTTTGCGTTTTCGATTTCCAGAACACCCCTGAATATTTTAAATAAACTTTAAAAAAAAAAACGTAATGAATGAAAATTAATAAAAGATTTTAAGATGACAGACGACTCTATAGTCACTGTCATTTATATTATTATACCTTTATTTTATTTTGTAAGAAAATTTAAATGTGTGTAAAATTTAAATGAATTAATAACAGTACCCGCGTCTGAAAGGAATGAACTGATTGCAGGGCGTGTTGGGCATTATGGGCAGTATTGGACTCACGGGCAGCTAGGATTCTATTAGGTTTGGATAGAAGTGGTCTCAGGACCCTTATTGGGTTCTTGACGGGTCATTGTTCTGCTTTGGTGAGTAAATGGGACAATACCATACGGTACTTCCGTAGATTATTCGAGGATGCTGATGAGCTATCGACGATTGAGCATGTACTATGCCACTGTGAATGCAGGGTCTCAGGCAGAAATCGCTAGGAAATCGATTTTACGACGAGCTGAGGAATATCGCTGGATGTAATTCAGTCGACCCCTTGGGCGTTGTCAGCGAAATAGGAAAGTTATTTCTCATAATGGGACTGTAGCGGGAGTTTCATTATATCTACTGTCTACTTACTATCATAAATCTATCTGTGAATTCTTTTCTTCTCACTTTATTCTTCTTCTACATTGCAGTGATTCACAACGGACCGCATTGATCTCCCTGTGGAGGTGTGCCCTTTTGCGCATAACCCTTCTGAACCTAACCTAACCTAAGCTAGCCTACTTACAGCTTCTATTGCAGTTGTTATAAAGAAAAAACTCCATGAATAAAACTTCAATAAAACTGAAGTTATCCATATTGATTTATAATCTATTTACATATATAAAAACTCTTGTGCCGTGTATTTGCTCTTAAAACTCTAAACGCTGGAGCGATTGACAACAAACTCGGACAGTTAATTATTTTAGTCACGAGCCAGGTTTTTTTTAAGTTTAATCCCGATAGGTCGTCGAAATTCACAAATTATATTTACTAAACAAAAATAAGTTTCCTGATAAAATTTTGAACCGGTAGATAGCGCTGGGATCAAGTAACTAAGAATATTTTCCAGTATATAATTTATATTTTATTTACCGAGCATCGTCGGGACCAAACAGCTAGTATTTAATAAGATTTGATTAAATTGCATACAATTTTTTTGTTCACAACTGTTCTTACTTATTTTTAAGTTAACGTAAAGGAATACATTAATGTTTTGTGCTCATATTCGTACACATTAACAACAACTTTTTTATTCAATTAAAATCTTAACTTAATAACTTAATAGTGGTAATGATGTTGTAATAGATAAATTAATGGTAATTAATAAATAATTCATTTCGTGATAAATATCCTTTATTTACAAAAGAAAAAAATCTATTTGCTGTTTACAACAATGAACAGGGGTATTACACTTCAAAACATGTAATTACAAATTTAAATCCCAATGTACAGCCTACTTTGACAGCAGGAGTAACGGAAATTTATTATATTTCATTATTAGTTTTTATTACAATTATTTGGGCTTTTCAACAATGCTATCAAGTAGGCTTATTTTTGATGTCATATAAATAAAAAAAATTTCTTCGGCCTTTGAAAACTGATCCTCTTTTAAATCAACCACATTATTTTTGATCATTTTGACTTCATCGTTCTGTAAAATGTCTGCTTTTTTTTAGGTTTTAGATGTTGTAGGGTTTTACCACAGGGTAGTAAAAAAGCTCGTTACCATTTCCGGCCAACTTATTTAATTATTACCTTTTCAATAATCCCTATTTTTACAAACTTTAACATTTTCAATGTGTAAAAAGAACATAAAAATAAAGAAAACTTTATGAATAGTTACACACAAGAAAGCTCAAAAAACATTGAAAAAATATTTATTCTTTTAAGTTAATATTTATTTGTATAAAAAAAAAAAATATAAAATGGTTACCTTAGAAAAATTGGGTATAAAGTGTGATTTTTTATGAATTAAGTTTTTCGGACTGGCAGCACTGGTTGGTAATTGTGTCCAAACTACATCTGTGAAACTGAAAAGTGTTCAATATACTCTGCCATTTTATGATGGAGAAACTCACACACTAGAACGACTGCAAATCGTTGAAATTTATTATCAAAATTCAGCTCGATGGAAATCCAATGTTTTATCGAAAAATTGTGTTCAGCGATGAGGCTAATTTCTGGCTAAATGGATACGTAAATAAGCAAAACTGCCGCATCTGGGGTGAAAAACAGCCACAAACCATACAAGAGTTACTGATGCATCCCGAAAAAACGACAGTTTGGTGTGGTTTATGGGCTGGTGGCATCATCGGTCCATTTTTCTTCAAAGACGACCGTGGAAGAAATGTTACCGTCAACGGCGAACGATATCGAGCCAGGATACGCGACTTTTTTTTGCCCCAATTGGCTGAGTTGGTCTTGGTTGATATCAACAAGACGGTGACACATGCCACACAGCTCGTGAAACAATGGACATACGCACTTAAATTAGCTTGAACGAAAAGAATGACTTAAAAAACCGTTAAAAAATTAGATTAAAAAATTTTATTAAAACAAAACAATAAAAAGAAAGAAACAGTAAAGTTCATGTTGGTTTGACATCTGTTAAACTATGTAATTTGTGTCATCTTAGATGAACATTTCTTCGCATACGGAATAACAAACCTAATATAAATATGTATGTAGTAGAGGTCTGCAAGAATAAATAAAAAGCAATTTCAACACACTCATTTGTTTTTAACTGCAGTGAGTCAAGCACACACTCATAACGAAACAAATGAAAGAATAAACAAACACAAATTAAATAAAAACTCATTCAATTCAGTCAACTCAAGTCAAATGAGTTAAATATTCAAATATAATTTGAACATAAAATATCTGTACCTACACATTATGTATGTATGTGTAAGCTTAACTCTTATAAATAAAAGAAGCCACAAGCTTGCATACAATAAATGTCAATGTATTCAAATAAATGTATGCACGTTCAATAATTCAAAAATTATTCGAAAGTTTTTTGTAAACTTGCTCTCTCTAACGGGTCAATCCAATGTTTTGTTATTTATGAATGACTCTCCAATTCATTTACAGTAAACAAGTTTTTTATTCAATTTATTCACTCTTATTTTTGTATACGGTTTACTCTCTTCTTGTCTTTTTGAATGTTTTTTTATTTGAATAAATGTTGTGCACTTTGAGTAAAGGCAACGAGTGAGTTATTCAAAGCAGACCTCTAATATGTATAGGGTTGCCATCCGTCCTCTTTTCCCCGGACACCGTCCTCTTTTTTTGGGTATTCGGGGCAGTCCTACTTCTTTTTCATCAAGTGTCCGGGGTTGTCCGGCTTTTTACACCTTCATTGTAAATTTGTTCCTGGATTTAAATCACAGTTCACAAAATTCATTAAAAAAAGATTAAAGTGCTCGGGTTTTTTAAGATAGGTATGATTTAATTTTTGGGGACGCAACGTGACAAAAAGAGTACTTTTCTTTGAATGTGCCCAAAATGGAGCTCCCAAAAAAAAAATGGAACAAATAAGCAAAAGCAACCGTATCAATGTTCAAATAAATACTTATTGCTCAAATGATTATATTAAAATTTTATTTTAAGATTCTTTTTGGAAAGAAAAAAAAATCATATCTTAAAAAAAGCACATCCCTCAAAGTTTTAGGATTTTTTAAAAACAGTTTGAAGTATTATATAAAAAAAAAATCAGCAAAAAAAAGGGTTTTGACTTAGTCCATTTTTAAAATTTGATATTTTGCATATACATTTTTTTCAATATATTTATTGTAGCCTCAAGTATTCTCTTTAAATTGACAAAAATCATCTTCGTATGTAAAGTAGTTTTCGAGATAATAAAAGAATAAACTCAACACATTCGGCTTATTCGGCGATATTATGACAATTTGAATGACATAACTTTTGAAAAAAAATTAAAAAATTGTTTTTCGTTGATGTGTGTTCTTTATGGGATCAAATAAACCCTCTCGCCAAATTGCATTCAAATCGAAAGGGGTCGAGTCCCACTCTTGGTTGACTTGACATGGAATTACCCAAATTAAGTTTTTGTGTGCCGTCGTTAATTTTATTAATATTAAGTTGTTTAAAAAGTGTCCTCTTTTTTCGAACAAATGTCCTAAATTTTTTATGCTGGCGTCCTCTTTTTCTCAAAATAGAAATGGCAAGCCTAAATATGTACCCTTCATTTGCCACACGTGGTGGTAAGGGTATTTAACAAATATACCTCAGGTATTAAGCACTTAATTTAATAATTTATATGCCATTCAATTAATACCTTTAAATCCGCATTTAACAACATACTAAAACAATAATGTTTGTCATGTACAATTTATTAATGAAACATCAATAATTATTGATGTAATCATCAGATTGTTAACACTTTTTAATGGAAAAAAACATTACAAGAGCGATTATAAGTTTGTTACTTTTTGTTTGCGTGTATATTTATCTCTCCTGTGTTTTTGTTTTCTCTTTTTTATTATTTTTTAATTTATTATCAGGTACAAAGTGCTGAAAAATTTTTTATTTTATTCTCAGGTTCTTCCTTTTTGCACATTTTTAAAGGAATTAATAACGACTCAATCATAATCTGCAATATTGTACTCGTAATAAATTTGTAACAATGACAACCGAGGTAAGTGCATTTTTACAGCGATTTCTTTAGGAGTATCAATATAAAGTAACAGACCTTTCGCAGGAAACCCAAGTGTGTGAGTGTGTGTTTGGGTATAAGTAGTTTTCATTTTTGTTTGTATATTCAATTTCATTGCTTGTAAGAAATTTTCTTCATGAACGCATCCGATAAAATGTAAACTGTAATGCAACAACTTTATAGCACAACTGACTATAACGATGACGATGATAAGCTGTTTTGGTTCACGTTAATGCATAGTAGGGTGGTAACAATTATAAAAAGATTTCTATATTTCTTAATAAAGTTCCCTTAAGTTGTTAATCCTGACGATTTTTTGCGATAAGTTAAACGATTTTTTTATATTATCTTTATTTCTTTAAATTGAATTGGCTCACCCCTAATGTATTTGTAAATATGAGTATGTATTAAGCTTCGCTATCCTTATTTTGATGTTGTTTTTGTTTGTTTGTATTGCAGAAAAGACAAATTGAAATTGTTACTAGAAACGTCAAAAACGTTTGCGCTTTCTACTACATTATTAATGGGACCAACTATTTTAAAACGATTTGACATTGTGGTATACCACAGAAGCTGTACAATAAACTGCAAGTTGTAAATAAGACCGGCCAATAAATTTATTATGACTTCAATGCAGAGATATTCAATAGTAGAATTAAAAATAATAAGAAAAACATGTTTGAAAATTGTAGGCCATTGTAAAAATTAACACAATCCGTGAGATGCAAACAATTTTAAATGACGTGATCGGTCTAAAAATCACATTTGTCAACATTTTGTTGTTCAGTCCATAATTTACTATTAATCATACCCAGCTAGCATTTGGCTGATTATTTTTTGTAAAAATCACCCAAATGATTAATTTCAGATCAGTTTTGATGATTAAAAACTGATTTATCACTTAAGCGATTAAAAAAGGATTCATATATGATTCATTTATATGGTTAAAAAATGATTTTTAAATATTTTGAATTTTTGTCTTTGTCAAATGAAGAAAATAAAAATATAAACTTTCATGTCAGCCAAACAAATAACAAGCTTGGCTAAAAAGAAGCCCAAAAATTACTGACAACTTATGAACATAAATGTCAGTGCAAATTTTTTCTTTTCTTCTTTGCGAAAAAACGGTAACTTTTGTTTGTTTCAAAATAAAGCCATAATGGTGCTGATTTTATCAAAGAAAATTAAAAAAACATGACAATTAAAAAATGATATGAAATATAATCAAAAACTATATAATTTACGATTTAAAAATGAGACAAAAACGATTCAATAATGATAAGAAAAACTAACATTAAAATGATCAAAAAGGAATCAGAAAATTGTATCACAAATGATTCTTTCTGGTGATTCATCGGTAGGGTACCATTTTCTCACAACGAGAGTATCACTTATGATTGAAAAATGAGCTCATATACGGGTATTTTGCTCTTGAAGCTGATTCCTAAATGATTAGATTATGATACAAAATGCTAGCTGGGTATACCTACATAAAGCTTACTCCTTATATTGAAACAAATTGTAAATACATCCCAGTAAAAACTTCGCCTACTTTTTTAAAAAGAATAGCTTCTTTCACTAATTATTTAGTAGCTTTTTTCTATATAACTACTTATTTTTTAGATGTATGTAGGTAAAACATAATGATATGAAATAATAAAATTCATTGGTTCTTTCAGTAGAATTGGATTACTGATTACTTAACACATTATTTTGTGACGAAGTTTTTACTGGGATTTTATATGACTAGAAACTTAGACTTCTGGGGTTAATTTAGATTGCGTGCTATTGACAATGAGGCGCCGCTACCATCAAGTAGTACATTTTAAGTTTTTCTTCAAATTTCAGAATTTTCTAGGCCGAATTGTTATTTTGAGGCCACATTCTTCTGTCATACGGTCATATCATTTGTTATATGTGAAAGTAAACTCATTCGGAATGTAAATTAAGTTAAAAGAAAGTTAAACGGTTTCGACGTTTAATTTAAAATAACAAAAAATTGACAAGTTTATCACGTTTTTAAAAACAAAGCAGGAAAGTGGTTTTATTTTTGTTGAAAGTTTTTTCTTTTGTTCTAATTACACTGTGCTAGAATTTAACACTTTTTTGAGACAAGCCGGGCACCTGGCGTTTTATTATAATTAAGGAACGCTGAATTCAATGATGCTAACCGTTTTTTAAATTGTTTCTTGTTTTGAAAATGAAGAAGCACAATATATATGTATACCCGTAACTCAAAAACGGTTTTGTTTATTGAAATTACTAAAAAAACGAAATTCCGCAATAAAATTATATTCAGAAAAGTTACACTATTTTCAAAAAATGCGCATTCGTTTTAGAAACATAAATTTTTTTGGCAAAAAGACATTTAAAAAACGCCATATTTGTCTGGTTGAAATTTTTAAATTTGGCTCCTACAGTGCGTAGGATCCTCCTAGATGGGTCAAATGTATAACCAACCCCACTTAATTTTTCATTTCAATCATTTTTTCAAACATTCCTTAAGGGGCACCCATACAATATTTTCAATACAGACTAGAAATATATTGAAGAAAAAGTCCAATAACTGCCCAGGACTTGCCCCTAGGAAGGTATAATGTATGACCGACCTCAATTAGTTTTTTGTCTTTAACATTTTCTCGAGACATACTTGCCCCTTCTCACCACTTCTTAGGGGGGCTCCCATACGAATATTGCGTTTTATGAAATTCTTAATTTAATTGAAATTTTTCGACTTTTGTGAATAAAATCAAAAGTTGTTGACGGATTTTCATCGTTTATGGCTTGTTTTTTTGCATTTTCTAATTTTTTATGAAATTTTAACAAACAAAAATTTTGAAATGTGGCTAAATAATTATTTTTTTTACCAAAAAAAACTTCGATTTCTAAAACTTTAACTTTACTTAAATGTGATTTTATTGCGGAATTTCGGTTTTTCAATAAACTAAACCGTTTTTGAGTTACGCAAATATATGTTGTGCAAACTCCTCCCTTTCCCAACGGTAAGCACTATTGGATTCAGCGCACCCGAATTATGTTAAATCGCCAGGTGCCTTGTCTGCTTGTCCCAAAGGCGCCCTATGCACTCCATAGCCTGAGAAACGCTATAGGCACTCTCTCTGGGAATATTTATTAGTAAGGCGCTTGGATCCTTGGCGGATATTCTGGAGCTGTAGCTCACTCATTTACCCTAAATACAGTCCATACCCAACAAAACGTATCGGCGTTTTATCCGGATCAGCAGATTACGAAATCTACGCTTTAAAATACAGCACCAGACTTCGCTCAGCTGCTAGATTGAAAGTCAAGCGAAGCAGGTTTGTAAGAAAAAATTTAAGAGTTTCGCTTACCATCTCGCTAACGGAAGGCATGCATTTTATATGGTGAGTTCCCACTTTGAACCAACAATTTTGACACAAAAGGCGCTTTATGCAACGCAAATAACTGGGGCCTGATTCTGTCAGTCATAATCGAGTACTTTCTCGGTTCGAAAGCAATTTAATATCTAATTATTTCAGTCAATACTGCGCGAATCGGAATTATTTTTTCAGTGTTGTAAAGCAATAATTTGAGTTTCACAATACTGAAAAAATAATTTCGATTCGTTCAAGAAAGTACTCGATCACGACTGCCAGAATTAGACCCCTGGTGAGAACGCTGGATCACAATCTTTATCAAATCGCATATTAAGTACTCTCTCAATAAAAAAAGCATCGTCCTTGAAACATTTAATAACTTTTTTAGTTTCTAACTATATTTTAGCGTTATATAGATAACTAAAAAGAAAACTTATCGAAGTGATCGAAAAGAATAATTGATATTATCTTAACATAAAAAACAAAGTTGCTGTAGGAGAATCCCTGCATATTTCTTGTGTAGCACAGTGTTGTTATATCCACGCCACAATAGCGTAGAGGGACTTATGCGTTTGTGCTGATGTTTGTTATACATTTAAATATTTACCCACCCTTAAGTATACCGATTGACAAAAAATCTGTTTTTAAGTCGATCTAATTATGTCCGTCCGTACGCCTGGCAGCCTGGCTGGCTCTCCACGTTAGCCTTATGCATAAATTACAGGTCGCAATATATAGAATAAATAATTTTCACAAGGCCCAAGCTTATTGAAAATTGTGACAACCGGTCCATAACTTCACTTAGCCCCGTACAAGCTTATTTCCGGAATAGAGACTTGGTGATCATAGCCCATTTTATTTGTTGGCTTTTAGACAAAATTTGTTCCAAACTGTCTTTCTAGCAATCTCAATCGTCTTTCCAATTTTCATTCGAATCGATCTATATTTGACCATAGCTCCCATAAAAAATAGCTTTTAATTCCATAACTTCCTTACCAATGTTGGTATTTTCACACAAAATGGTGACGAAAATTTTTACGATATCTTAATTATCATGACAAAATCTTGTGCTGGTAGGTCGAAAATAATTTCTAGATCCCATAGAAACGCTCTTCCTAAGATCACTTAAAGGAAAAGAAATTTTATCTAGAAAAATATATCAAAATAATATTCGGCACAAAGAACTTTTACATGCATGTTAACCTCATAATATAATTTTGTTCTGGCGGTTCCACTATTGCCCATGGATCCCAAATAGGGTACACTTTCAAAATAATTAATCTAAATTCTGAGGTGTGCGGTATAATTTGGTCGGGCTCGACCAACTATACTTTTTCACTTGTTTGTTTTTAGTAATCTTTAAACTACATTTTTATTTATATCTTTTGTTCTACGTTCACAAATACCGAATCGCTCACGTTATTTCCTACAAAATATCCTTCACACTATTGCCCATTTCAAGGAATTGAAAATGATTTATTTGTAGGAACACAGATACAGCAATAATTAGTTTCGTGTATCCCTCAATACATATGTACATACACATATGAATGTGTTTATGTTTGGATGTGATGTCATGTGATTTAATATACAACAGCTTATGATGGTCAAATGTCAGTCACTGTAATTGGTACTTGAAATATTTAACATTTTCATTTCAAAGAACACGGATGTAACGATTACGCCACTGACATCACGCAATGACGTGCACAAGATATTCCGATAAATATAAAGCATTTGTAATGGAAGCAAAATTTAACACTGTAGCAGAAGAAATAATAAACTACGCTTATGACTAATTTCGACCACGATTCGCTTATTTTGATTAATCAGAAGAGGCAATGGGCGTTTGTTAAATTACTGACACATTTTTACAAATCGCTAAGCAAAATAGCTGGCAAAAGTGTTTTAATTGAAAAGCAATTTTAACAAAGTTCAGTGCCAAACTTAAAGATTAGTTTTTCTGGTAGTAAATTTTTGGGTTAAATTTGCAATAATGGTTTAAATAATAGAATTGTATTGTCACTGTGGCAAAAACTTACTGCCAGGCCCACAATGCCGACAAGACCATTTTTTTCGTTTATTTATATTGAAAACAATAATAGAAAAATTTAAATTTGTTTTTTTTTTTCAATAAAAATACACGAAAGAAATGTTCTTATCGACATTTTGGGCCAGGCAGTTAAAAGTGTTTGAGATTGCGATAGTTCCCCGGGGGAGTAGGCTGCACCTTAAATTTATTTCTCTTATGGAGAATAACCTCCGGGAAAAACTGGTTTAGCCAATACTGGAGACTAAAGTTGGATGATATTCATTCTTTCTGAAAGGTTCAGAGATCCAATATCTCTAGGACTAAGGCTCTCGACTGGTTATTCAGCTTTATGCACGAATCATTACGATGTGGCTGTGTTTTATACCTAAAATCGCAGAAGACAGATCTTAAAAAGGCCAGCTTTATGGCTGATTGTCTATCCACTGTGGGGGAAGTTCAGCCTTCTGTACGGTGTCCCTACGTGCTGTTGCTATTCTACAGATGCTGTTTTTAATAGCGGAATTTGGAAGCTGTAATTCTAAAGCAAGGGGTTCTGCTGAGTTCCATAGGCTTAAAGTTGCTAGCCACTGAAACTGCGATTCACTCATTAGTGGGCCATACAGAAAGATCTCTACACTACAAGGAATTTGCTTTAGTTGCATTAGTGGATATTCAGGAAGCTTTCGACAACGTTAGACCTGAATTGGTTATTAACGCGATGGAGCTTTTGCAGATCGACCAAGCGATCATTTGATACAGGCGTATCAAATCTAACTACGGTGTCTCCAACATTTCCAACGTCGTGATTAGGGACACCCCACAAGGAGGGGAACTATCCCCACATCTTTGGAATCTAAATATCAATACCCTGCTCAAGGCAATGGAGGGGACGTACTGCAGAGCTGTTGCATATGCGGGTTGTGGCTTTGGGTAAGAATCCTAGGCTACTGTCGGAATTTTTGGAGTCCGTATTGGTCGTCCTACTGAATTCGTGCCAAAGACTGTGGACTGGATGTTAATCCAGTCGGATAATACCAAATACCTCGGGCTGATATTTGAAAGCAAACTGAACTGGAAGATGAACTCCACTTCCAGGACTACTAAGGCGGCAACGGCATTATACTGCTGCAAGAGGGCCATTGGCCTAAACTGGGGGATCCCCCTAGGTTGTACGAAGGTGTCATTAAACACATTCTATTTTACAGCGCAGCTGTTTGGTGGCCGGCTCTCAAGGAGAGGTACCACCAAGCCAGGTTTGAGCTTATAATGAGATTGGTGGCAATAACGGTAACAGGTGCTTTAGAACCACTCCTTCTAAAGCACTGTTTACGATATTGAACTGGTTACCACCAGACATTTTGGCGAAGAACTTCGCAGCAAATGCAGCGGTAAGACTAAGGGCCACAAGGCATGGAAGGATTATAACATCATACATGCAAGAGTCCTGTATAATATAAATTGGCAAACGGACGTTGATTATGTCACACCTGAGCCAATCTTTGATCCTGGCTTCACCGTAAGCATCTTGGATAGTATGGGTCATCATGACTACAAAACCCCGCGGATGCGATAAGAATATTCACCGACGGGTCCAAAGCACTGCATGGTGTCGGTTCTGGCATTTACCTTGAGCAGTTAATCTGCAGCATTCCTCTTCGGCTGCCGGATCACTGCAGTGTTCTTCAGGCCGAAATAATGGCACAACCGGTATGGTGAGATATCTGGCAAGAATATTCACATTATTACCGATAGTAAAGCGGCCATAAGATTCCTGGAAAATTGTCAAGAATGCCGGATGTATCTGGAGGAGATAGCGAGACAATCAGTGGTTACCCTTAAGTGGGTCCCTGGACACAAGGGCATACATGGAAGCTGTATGTCTGATTCGCTGGCACATGCAGGAACCACCTTGAGTCTTAGCGGCTCGACCCATGATATAGCTGTTTCGTGCCCAAGGAGTTAGTAACTTATTTTAAAGAAATTTTATCTCATTGCCAATCAGAGGTGGTTTGATGATACTACATGTGGGGAAACCAGAAAAATCTGGTCCATCGTAGATGCCTAGAGGACACGGCTTGAATTCAGACATTCGAGACATCACCTAAGAAACTTTATTACCCCTTTGAAAAACACGCCTTAAGGTTGGGGCTCCCTTACAATGACCTATGTAGGAGTTGTGGTGACGAGGAAGGAGCAGTCAACGGAACATCTTCTCTGCCATTGCTCGGCATTCGGAGAACTGAGACTTAAGCCATTTAATCAAATAATAATCAGGGACTAAATCTGTCTTTCTGACACTGATTTAAACAGCATCTTTTCCTTCATTGAATCAACCTGATGGTGAGAATATCAACACCCAAGAACGTAGGAACATTGGAAGACAGTGTAACATGTTAACACAACGGGAACCTATGACTAGACCCACGTGAGCTATGCTTAATTTCGGCTGCCAGTGGAACCTAACCAAACCTAAGTTGCTAGCTAATAAAAAATGAAGCCGCGCTTGCAAGAGGCCTTCATGTCAGGGTGTTCTTGTTCTTATTGTTTGCTACTCAGTCTCTAAGCCAGCATGATATTATGCCATAAGGCAGTTACTCCTGTAAATCTACCTACAACTGTATAATTTTCAATATAACTTGATTAAAAATCAAATTTTTTATATAAAATATAATATTGCAAGCTATGGTCAAGTTTCAGTTCATTTTGCAAAAACTTAACGGAGTAATTACAAGAATTACAACTTTGATACGAAATATTATTTATCGAATTTTTTAGTACCTGTCAATGAAAGTGCACCTACAGAATATTTAAGTTTCTTGGAGAAACCTTAAAATATCCTTGAATTTAAGAAACACTCGTATATTCAAATAAAATCTTAATATTCGTATATTTTAAAATTCTAAAATACTGTCAGAAATCATTCACAATTAATTCACTCAAAAGATTGTACCCTAAATTCACTGAATTGCCACAAATTAATTTACGAAATCATATTTCTACCACAAATGACAGACTAAATAGATGAGCAAAGACTAATTAATGATTATATTTAAATTGTATGTAGATGCACTGTAACTGACGGCTTACGATTCGCATGTCATTTACAAGATGCATTGTGGCAAGTTGGTAAAACGTCATTGCAAAACAAATTACAAATGAAATTGTATTTACTACTACTAACGCATTTAGGAATAATTATTTGAATACAAAATTTGTATTATTTAAAATCGCGAAAATACCAAAGATTTTCAAAAAACCTGCGTTTTTTGCTCTTATGTAAATATAGAATATTATATTTAAATCCCATAAACCTTAACCACAATCCTATAATTTGTTACTTAACTATTAGTTTAAAAATTCTATTTAATTACTTTAAAGTTTTGAGTAGAAACACTATCAATAATCTCCTAGCAACACCTTTGTTCTAAAATGTTTTCTGTCTCGTGCTATTAAACCTTATAGAACACAAAAAATTCTTTTCTATTTAAAAAAAAAATAAAACGTTTTTCCTCTTAGAATTTTAATCGGTAAAACAACAAAAACTATTTCATAATATGTCAACAAGTTCAAGACACGTTTTGTAATAAAATATTCTAATTGACATAAAAACTTAAATCCCTTAAAAAAAAGCAATTAAATTTATGTTGGTTGGTTTAAACAACGACAACAAGGAAAACTGTGGCAACAGCAACAACAATAGCAGCAGTATCAGCAGCAAAAACAACATTTCAAGAATAAAATAAAGACTGTAATTAACACAGTTTTATTGTAAAAACCTTTTATATCTATAAATCACCCTAAGGACTTGCATCATCTTTAGATGATCATCAAATAAATTCTCTTTTGAACACACGTACACACTAACACATGTACAGAAATGCATATAAACCAATGAAATATAACAATAAAGGATATATACATTCACATAAATGTATCTGCACGCATACTATCAGCATTGCACATATCAAAAGTATTTTACACACAAACAAATGCAAGCATATACACTAAAATGAACCACTAACGACATGCTGCAGGACAAACCTTAAGAGTTTAGTGTACTTAACAAGAGTTCTCTTTTTTACTATATGACAACAACAACAACAAAAGCAAAATAAAAGAAAAGTATTAGAAAAGATTACTGTCATGCAAGGACTTCCACAGACATTTTATTATGTGTATGTGGGTGAGTGTGGATGTGTTTGTCTCAGCTTGTATGTATGAGTGGTGATGAGTGGTTTGTGAGACTTATGATGATGACAATCATAACTTTGTCATCAAGTGTATACCCAAAAGCATACAGAAATGTATGTTTGATGATTCCAAATGTAACAAAAGGCAACACCAAAAAAAAAAAAACAACCAAACTTACAAAACCCGCACATGCACACAAAAAAATCACATACACATTCATGTACATAAACAAATAATATAAAGTCTAAAAAGAAATTGTAACTTATCCAAAAGTTGAATGATTAACAGTGGGATATTGACGAGAAGCTGCAAATTTTTTTTAAATTCACTTTAAAACCAAAATTTACTTTTTTTCAATAAGCCAGTTGGACTTAAAACCGTTTTTACTGAAAACTTACTTTTTTACTGAAATTTTGCTTTTTTAAATTCAGTCAGATGAAGTCCAAAAAGCCGTTTTTCGCTGAAAATAACAATAACAAGGTCAATATTAACCATATTATGATCGAACTTAACTTAACCCTCCAATACCTGAAATTTAAATATGTAGTTTGCAATTTATTTGTCTTTTCGTATCAAAGTTCTGACTAGAATGATTTCTTCTTCCACACTATCTTAAATCATTCAATTCAATTGGTACCATACACTGAAAATTTTATACACATTTAAAATTTTTGCATCGTAACAGCATGTAGTAAATAGGTTTAGTTCCATACTTATTTTTTTCTGATGACCGTCTGTAGGTGGTCTTGGGTGTTTAAGGGTTAACAATATTAGCCATACTATTGCTAAATTCACACTTTTTAGACGGGTTTAAGTAAAATGTTGATTTAGGTAATCAAAGCCGTTCACATTACATTTGAGATGATTAAGATGACAGATGATTAAGAAAAAAAAACACAACAAACAAATTTATATTTATTTCAAGTATTTATTAAAAATGTAAAAAATGCTTTTATAAAGTTAACAGAAGAATATTTTAATAATTTTAATGATTAAATTGTGAAAATTGATGAATTATTTAACGAAAAAAATAAAAACATTAAGCAGAAATCGTGGCCGGTTGTACACGATCATGTTGGCGATTCTACATTTGAGGTATGTTCAGTGGATTCTATGTGATTTATAAAGTGATTTAGCTGAAATCATGTCATTTGTTAATCACTTCAATGTATGGGTAATCATCTCGATTTTGAAGTGATTAGAGCTTAATCACGTTCGAACTGCTTAAACGCGTTTAAGAAGTCAAATGTGAACATAGCATATGATCAAACTAACTCTAAGTTGGATGGTAATGGACGAACTCGCAAGACAGGGTTCGAACCTAGACTAAGAGGTAAGGGACGGGGATGACAACCCCTTTATGACCCTACTCTGAGGTGATCCCGGTTAAATTCCGCGATACCGTTAACCGGTCCTGTTTGGATAGAATGGATTGCAGGGTGTCTAGGGTGCAACGGCCCGGATTGGAGGCAAAGGCAACCAAGGTTGTAGTAGGCTTGGATAGGAGTAGTCTCAGGAATCTTTAATGGGTTTTAACGGTTCATAGTTCTGTTAGGGCTTTTACGAGTAAATGGGTTAATATCATACCGGACTTTTGCAGATTGTGGGAGGATACTGAGGAGCTAGATACTATTCAGCATGTACTATGGTACTGTCTTAGGATACAGGGTCTCAGGCAGAAATGGCTAGTTTTCACGACGAACTGGGGAGTTTTGCTGCATGTAATCCAATCTATCTACTTTGTTTTGTCAGGAAAATGGGCCCTTTATTTCTGATGAGGGGACTGTAGGGAGAGAACTGTTCCCTTCTTTTTATCTTAGCTTTACCTATCAATTCTTTTCTTCTCTCTTTCTTTTTCGTTTATATTAAAGGGATTCACAATGGTCTGCCTCGGTCGCCGGGTGGATGTGTGCCCTAGAGCGCATAACCTTGTATAACCTTATTTAACTATTATATGGTAAAAATTTTGAATAATATGGTCAATGGACATCATATTTTGGTCATAATTAATATAATGAATATTTTCTAAGGCTTTTTTCAGTTTGCTTATTGTTATTATTTCTTTTAAATTAACTTCTGTTTCAATTCAGAAAATGATTGAAAGGCATTCCACTACTGTAAGGAACAAAACAACCATAATATTGTTAATTTTGAATATTGTATTTTACGTTTTAAATTAAACATACAATGTTTTAAATTACTATAATTTTAAACATATTATTTATATTATCCATCATAACATGTTCGAAGACAATCACAATATGATTGTGGCTTTTCGAAGAAGAAATATTTAAAATATAATATGGTTGCCGTTGACAATAATGTGGTCAAAGTAACCGTAATCTGTTAAAATGAAGGTTGGAGCCAAATTTTATTAAAACATTATATCAACCATAATTGAAGATTTGTTAGTTCGTGACAAAAATAATCTAAAAATCAATAGTAGTTTGCTTGTGGCTGTTGCGGGGACCATAATATTATTTTTTTAACCATTCTTCAACAAAGTTTTTTCTGCGTGTATCAACAAAAATTCACATTATACTTTATAACCCTAAAGTCACTTAATCACCAATAAGTAACCTTCTTACTGAGAAGTAACATTTTCATCAAAAACCCTTTGGTATTCAAAAATCACATTCTCACAGAATAGTTACATTTGTTTTAAACACAGTCACTTTATTTTCGAAAACCAAATTTTATATAAAAGTAAATTTTTATAAACTGAAAGTAAATTGTTTACCAAAAGTTTACACTTCACTGAAAAGCCATCAAAAAAAAATAACTTGTTTTACCTTTAAGTCACTGCATTTTGCAAAACTTTCTCCCATGGTGCAAAGATAAATATACAAATACACTTAAAAAGAAAAAATTATGAATAAAGTAAAATAAAAAAAAAGACAAGTTGACAAATGTAAATGTCATATACTCTTTAAAGAAAGTAATAGAATGAATAACAGAGACCAAGAAGAAAGAATAAGTTCATTTAAGAGTCGGGGGTAAAAAGAAGGAAGAAAAGAAGGCAAAAACTTTTTTTTTTAATTTTTGTTAGTAAGTAAGAAAATGTAAAAGTCAGATTTGTTGAGCTTAGCTAAGGCAAAAATTAAAGTTTACTAGCACACATATACATGTCTATGTACCAGAGTCAAAAAGGTTAAAAATAAATAAATATGGAATATTTGAAAATATGTGGGTGGAATGTCAGCAAACTGTATGCAGTAATAATGGTAAAAGTTTTCATAGTAATATTCATACTTATAGTTGTATGATTTTATATACAATAATATATTTTTTAGCTCAAGAACGCCAACAACATTTTTATTTAATAGAAACGTATGTGTACTGAAGCGACTACAACTTTTATTAGAAATTCATAAAATATTGCAAATATAAGATGAAGTCCTCCAGTTTGCTACAAGAATTTTCATTTTAATGTGTATACGAATTGTATTCGTATGCATGCAACATAAATACTTAAAAAGAAACCACAAAAACGAATTTGGAGCGTGCGATTTGCTCATACCTGAAATTGACAAATAAAGCTTATGGCCAATTTTCAGGATTGATATTAAAACACATTTATGTTTAAAATCGTTTTAAATACAAAATTCTCTTCTTCACTAAATACTTAAATCAAACTTAATTCACCGATGTAGTACACTTAATTTCAACTTAAGTTTCTATTTTAATATTCTAGCAAGGTGGCCTCAATATCACGACAATAAAACAACAAGAAGCAAAGCAATAAAAATCAGCTGTTTTTTGAGACCACCTTGTAAATAATTATACTTTTTTATGATATTAGGTGCGTTCGTTTACCCCAAAATTTGTACAAAATCGTACTGGATTTTACTGAAATGCGTTCGCGTACACATAAATTTGTAAAAATTTCATATAACTCACTTACTGGATTTTACTGGAATTTTACTGGAAAAGTAAACGAACGCACCTATTTTTATGTATTTAGTAGTGCTACCATACTTTTACCTTATTTAAATAAGACTTTTTAAATAAAACTCAAGAAATCAATCTGTATATAAATACGATTTAAGTTTTTATGAAAATCAGCTTAATTTAGATTTAATTCCTATCCTGAAAATTGGGCATTAGTCAACATATATTTTAACAAATTTTAAAATCCAACGACAACTTAAGTATCTTTATGAAAAAACAATAGTTAAAACCTTTCAAAGGCGTTAAGTACCCTGCGGGCGGGAAATTATTGTCAATTGGTCCAACAGACTAGTCCTGGGATTTGTGAAAATAGAACAAGTACAAAAAGAAAGGACTCATGACCAGTGAAAGAAGAACCCATCCCTTAAGTGGTTTATGAAGAACAAAAAAGTAGAGAAAGTAATGAATTTCAGTACAGTCTTCACCGGTGCTGTGACTCATTTTTTGGTACTTTCTACAATTTGGTTCTTGAATTTAATTCTTGGACTTGTTTTATTGAAATAATACTACATCGTATTAAAATAATACTACATTTTAGTAACTGACACTAAGTATGTTTATGGAGAATAGACCTGTGACTGGTCAAATGGTGTCAATTGACCCCCTCCAATGACAACCCCATGTAAAAGTGATAGGTCTTATTCATATAAAGTGTTAGAGCTAGAACCGGTCTCTACCACCAAAGACCCATCACGGGACTACTTCGGTGTCAGTTCGCTTCCCTTAAGCAGTACAATGTCTTGTACATGAAATAAAATCACACTTGCTTAGTCTAAGTCAGTAGGGTGAAGTCACTAAAACGAAAACAAAATGCTTTTGTATGTATGAACTCATACATATATGAATTGTTATTAACTACTATAAGATTTCATCCTTTTGTTACAAGTTTATTGCAATGGCCATAATATTTTTTACATTCTCTTTCGTACAATTTTATGGTACTCATATGTTTTATGTTTAATTTTACATATACCTGAAGTCTAAGAGTGATTATCGAGCAATCGGTGGAGAGGTATCTAATATTTTAAAGATTTTGAAAAAGCGTTCGGAACACTCTCGCACGAAGTTTTATGGGCCGCACTGGTAATAAAGGCGTTTCTGATAATATAGAGAAGCAAACTTCCAAATTCTCCATGAATCCCCTATTAAAATAAAAATACCTGTACGCAAACGTGTTGGGAAGGCGTACGTAGCAACAGCATTATTCTTTACGATTTCACACTTTCTAAATTGTTTTTCAAGAGTGGGCTTTATATTATATTACGACAGTTGACAGTCTCATATCCTGTCTTATATCGCTACAGATCGAATTTTATGGGAACAGCATTGTTCGTTACGGTTTTACGCGTACAAAACGGTTTTCCGAGAGGAAGGTTTATATGGGGCATATGCACAGTGGTTTCCCCCCTAGGACATAAATCAAAAAATTAAGCATTATTGCACTAAATGTACACTCTTCATTTTATGAATCTAACAAATTTTGTTATTTTTTTGCGGGATTTAATGAATTGCATATTAGGTATGGCATAGTGTACGACTTTTCGATTTCGACATGCAAGAACCCCACATTCTGTGAGGTTCGGAAAAAAAATTTGAGCCAAAAAATGGTGGCGGTCAGATGGGGCAAAGGTCGCATCATCGTGCTCAAAGTTGGGGGTAAAAGCAAACAATATTTCAAAAAACCATAAAACTTTCCAGGGTTTACCGCTAGAAGGGTCAAAAGTATGACCACCCCCATTAATTTTTTCTGAACACACCGACCACCTTACTACTCTTCTTAAGGCAACCATACAAATGGGAAATTTTTATAAAATTTACTCACTATCGACGTCAATTGTATGACCGGCCTCCGATATTTTTTTAATACGAAGATTTTCACTTAACATACTTATCGTCTATCTTCAACCATTAAAGTGGGCCCCATACAAAAAAAGAATTTTTTGAATATTTTTTTTAAGAAACCCGCTTGTTCCGCCTTTATGGTGCCTCCCAGGGGGGGTTAAATGCCTGACCGACCCACAGTAATTTTTCATCCTCAACATTTCCTCCGAACATACCTATTCCCTATCTCGATTCCTTAAGGGGGCTCCCATACAAAATGGAAATTTTTATTTAACTACTTATATCCCTTTAACAGTTTTGTGGACTCCGCTATAAAAGTCAAACATATAAGTGACCTCCAACAATGTTGTCGCATATATCTGAGAAAATACTTATAACCGGTCTTCAATCATTAACATTTTACTAAAGATACACTACTGTGGAGTTTTATTAAAACTGCATCCTATTCACTTCTCATTTTTTCTATGTACTGTATGACTACTTATTATCAAAATATCTTAATATATGGTGTTCTTTTTTAAGTGCGTGAAATTAAGACAATATAATATTTTCTTGTGTGCTTGAAATAAAAACAAAATAAAATGTCATCAACAAGCGTTGCAACCAGCTTGAGATCGAATAAGCTGTGTTTAACAAAAAAAGTTCCTTTATCATTGAAAAGTTAATTTTTACCCGAAATTCTCTTTAATACTTAAACCTCAATTTTACTCCAATAATGAACTGTTATATTGCAATATCGCCATTAATCTTTCGTTTACTTTTCTGTGCTTCATGTGATAATTTTTAAATTTTCTATAATATTGAACTTAGAAACATAATATTATAGGTGCAGGTTACTGAGTAAATAAGAACCTATAAGATGAAAAATATTTGTACTTTTTGTTTTTCATCTGGTAGTTTTTGAATTTGTTTTAATATTTGACCTACAAAGATAAAAATAAACATGCATGGTCCTGAGTGAAAAAAAGGTATAAGAGGGAGCTTTTTGGTACTTTTTCGTTCTACATCTGGTATTTTAATTCATTGTCGTTAATATTAGACGTAGAAACTTAAAATTAAACATGCAATGTCTTGAGTGGATGACAATCTATAAAGGATACTTTTTTGTTTTTCAGTTGCTATTTTCTGATGTTTCTTATTTTGAACTTACAAAATTAAATTAACTCACGCATAAGATAAAATATGAACCGGAGGTTAATCTCTCGGCAAATCGATCCACTAAGAAGGAAAAAATTTATGCTCGAAACATGTAAATTCATATATACTTAGATGAACTATGTTTTCTTCGTAGGTATTAACATGAACATTTATGGTCGAATTTTTACCATTAGGCGAACACTAGTATACACAAATATTTAAAATTCAATATAGAACTTTATATATAAAATAATCATGGAGTCAAAATTATTCGAAAAAATAATTAAATACATATACACATGATGCACAAGATAGTGTTACGAATTTTTTTTTTTTTAACCTAATTTGACACTTATTTACAACTCGAGAAACAATAAAGGTATTCACGTAATTTTTTTTACCCTAGCAACTGTGAAAAAAAGCATAGTTGCACTTATTTGACGTGAGCAACCCATTTTGCTTGCACCTTCAATTTTCAGCATTTTTGAAACCATTTGACAATATTCAAAGACGTATGCACTTTCGATTATTTAAAAAAATTATTTTAATGAAATTCAATCGTAAGTTTCTTGAAAATTACATAAGAAACTTAGGCTAGCTGGTAGTAAGCTAGTTTATCAGCGCCGGGGTTGCGGGTTCGATTCCCGCCAGAGACTCTGGTTTCTTTTCTGCAGACAAGCGTAGAGCTTCGCGTGATTAGCTTCGGGAATTAAAAAAAAAAAAATAATAATAATTTTATTAATTTACAAGTCGAATTAATAAGTTATCTACCAAAAAAAAAATTTCAGATAAATATACTATACTTTTAAGGCATTTTTTTCAATTTGGCAATGCCATACAAAGTTGCAAAAATTGTATTCTTTTACTTTGATAATCTTGCACTTACTTAGACCCTGACAGTTTTGCATCGTTTGTGCGTTATAATAATTGTCTATGTGGTTGTTGTTATGGTTTTGCACTTTTGACGTGAAGGTATTCATTCAGTGAAATTTTTTGTTGCGAGAAATACAAAAACGAGATACTGGTTTCTTAACCTGCCGAAATCTTAAGTGAGAAGCCGATCTATTTGCTGAATAACCTGAATGGCACGATACAGTTCCGCTCAAAAATAAAGCACACTTAAGAATTTTTTTTCCTTCTATTCTAGTTTAAAAATTGATAAAACAGAGCAAATTTTTTGTTGAACAAATTTTGTTCTGCTTTATCTTACTTTAAAAATTTGATAAGAAGGACAAAAATTCCTTAAGCCATTAGCGCCCAATTTTTACTTTAAGGATTGTTTGCTATTTTCGAAAAATATAATTTTTATTTTAATAAATTATTATTTATTAATTTTTAGTGCATGCTACCAAATGGGATCATTGTGCTAATGAGCTAAGTGCGCTATATATTTGAGCACAATATCATGCTGAAGCATTTCATAAAATATTTGCTTTAAAGTAATCGAGCACACATTTAATTTATTTAATTTGCAAACATAACTTATAGCCAGGTTATAAAACTTGTTCATATTTAAAGCTAAAAAATAAATATGTATGTATGTACATAAGTGCCTATATAAATTCAGGCATGTATATTTAAACTATTTGCCAATAAAACAAACAAAAATCCTAAAACAAAGAGAATTCACACAAAAAAAAAAAAAAAAAATTGTATTAAATGAAAATGGATTATTTATCGATTCAAAGTAATTGTCTGAAAGCTTTACAATAAAGTTAAGCTAATATTTTCAAATAAACGCCTATTAAAGCATTTAGTACATACTGAGCAAGATAAGTCATGGCCGCACTCATACACACAATACCAACAACACATGCACTAACAAATACAGAGCACACATGCACTTACATACATGGAAATATATTTCTGAACTCTGGTACTGCAGGACAAACAAAACTTTATTTAAGGCTCAACTCATTCACATACATATACAAACAAAAGAAAAAATTCGAATCGAACAACCGCACAAGCCAAACAAATACACAAAAAACCCATGAAGAAACGAACTAACCAGTACAATAACCGACAATTGGGACAAAAGTCTAAGCTCTTTTCATAAAACAAAAATTTATGGTTGGCAACGATAACCTACAAATACATTCTTATTCACAGAATATATATTCAATACAAACTCATTGACACTCATACACACAACAGGCTCAATAGATTTTTTTTGGATTTTGCAGCCACAAACAAAAGAGCACGGAGATGGATATTATCGATAAAGGTCGTTGGCCATTAAATCCAAAAAAACTAAAAAGCAACAACAACAAACAAAGTAAACAGAGTTCAATTCGATGGACTCGAGCGGAGGGAAAATTTTGGTGTTAAATAACTAGGAAATGATTATTTATAGCAGTGTCCTCTTACAAAAGGAATAATATTTTATTTTAAAGGAATTGTCATTACCTATTTATATTAAACTACTTTAGGAACATCTATTTTATGTTGAAAACAGTCATTTGAAAATTCTGTTCAATAAGTCACTGGTAAAATTTCTTTATTTTAGAAGAAAGAAAGCCCTGAAGCATTAATACTTGTACATAAACTAGATTTCTTTATTGCACAAGGAATAATTAATGGTAAAATACAAAATGGTTTAGATTAAGATGGTACTACAAGGTGTCGCAAAAGTCATCATCCTATCGGAAGATGATATAATTATTGCAAAAGGCGATCAGTTCTGCTTTGACAAACGTGAAGCAAATTCAAGATAGACATCAATATAGAATGAACGCCTTACACCTCAAGAAGGCGAAATAGCTGTTTCAATATTTTTAATGTTTTCACTGGCCGGCAAGATCGTCCGGCTTAAGCTTTAAAGACTTTATTTTTGTAGGGTAGTTATTTAGTAAAACTATGGACAAACTGAGAAAAATTGACAAACAGATCGAACTAAATAATCAGGCGGTGGTTTGTATATGTGTAATAGAACATTTATTGGAACAACAAATACAACAAAACGGACTTGAATGCCATTCTTTAAATCCGATCTTTAAAATATGGAAAAACTTTTAGAACAAAAAACAAGTAAGAAAGTATACTCGTTCAAGCCCGACCACATGATACCCTGCACCCCAGAATATAAAATCAACTTCTGCTATTGTACCCTATTTGGGACCCATGGGCAATAAGGACCCACCTTGACAAAATTATGTTAAGAGTTTAAGATTCATATAATTGAGATATCTTCTTCTATATGAAATTTTAGGATGTGGCAGGACAGTACTTTGTCTTGACAAAAAAGCTATAGCAAAAGGTTTTATCGCCAATTTTGATATTAAAACTAATATTTATAAGGAAGTTATGGCATTAAAAGTTATTTTCGGGAGTAGTATTTGTATGGGAGCTATGGTCAGCTAGTTGATTACTTTTGTTTTAGTTATAAATTTATAAATTGCATATTAAGTATTAATTTATATTTAATTTTTGGCCGTATGGAAAAACTAGTAAACTCCACATTTTGCGAAAATTGAGATTACACAAAAAATAGAAAGCGTGTTTCATTAACATCACTCCACTGAACCAAATTTCATCAAATATAATCAAAATTTATTCAACTACACAAATTTTTCAAATCAACACAATTATTTTCGTTAAGTAATTTTGTAATTGAAAACTGTGTATATGAATAAGATTTTGTTAAAAGAATACGTTAAACTCTGTTAAATACAAAAAAAATTGGTTCAAATAGTAGTAAACCAGTAGTAACAAAATGTTTTGGAAACAAAACATACACTTGAAAAATTATTACAGTAACTGATTGTGGGTTATAAAATTCGTTTTCCGTACTGGTAAAATTAAATAAAAACATAAAATATTTTACGAATAATTTTATTTTTTAACATTTATGTTTGTTATTCAAAAAACAAACTACAAAGAAATAATTATTATTATGAATATATGTTTTATTATGTAGTTTGATTTTTGTCGGTTAAAATATATATTTTAAAAGTAAAAACTATTAAATTTTAAGGAATATGCTGTTTAATAAATAAAAAATTTAAAAATTAATGTAAAAATCATTTGTTTTCAATAAAATGTAAATGATCCGTTTTTTAAATGAATTTTAAGTTGTTTAAAATGAATTTTCGTTTGAATTTTATAGCCAATTTACACTACAACGAACTCTAGTACTTACGAGATTTCGAGCCAAATCTAGTGGTTTTTGACTAGATTTCCCATACAAAACAAAATCTCCTTTGTGACTAGATTTCGACGAAATCTATTCAAAATCTAGTAGTACTTAGTTTTGCAACTATGGTTTTTTCCATATAGCACTTAAAAATACTTCCCTGCATAACAAAAATATGACATTTTAATTAAAAACAAAACAAAAACTGTTAAAAAAAAAAAAAAAAAAAATTAGAAATTTGTAAAAAATAAAAAAAGGACAAATAATTGGAAAAAAAGTGATGTTGATTATAAACTAAAGATAATGCAAATTTTTTAATGTCTATTTCTTTTTGTGTTTGTATGTGTTACACAAAAATATTTTAGTCATTGATTTGTTATAAAAACAAAATCTCGCTAATGTCAAAACGGTATAATGTAAACGCATTAGATTTTAAGGAAGATTTCAAATGAAATCTACTAGATTTCGTTGTAATGTAAATGGCCTATAACTACATAATATTTTTAGTGTACAAATATTTGAATTAGCATCCTTAAATGAACTTAATTTGAATACTTAATTTGTTTATTTAACTAAATTTTGTTAATTTCATTTCTCAATGGTGTTTTTTGAATTAATTTTTTGAATCCCAAGAAAAACTTTAATAACTAATATGCATGTGGCAGTGTAAATAAAACTGAACTGGCAAAATAAAATAAAGTGATTTGTGTTTATTTTTGTTTCTTCTTTACCCACTTACAACTACATTTGGAGTTGACAAAAAATCAACCAATTGTAGTCGGGACTGTCAGAAAAGATAAACTCACTTCCTATTGTTGTTGTTTTTGTTTAAGCTTTGATATTGTTACAAGTAAAAAAGGGGCTTATAATTCTTATTCGCTCAACATTTGTAAAATATCTTTAGTTTTTCTAAAATCTTTGGATGAAATTTCCTGACGATCTGGCCTAAGCAACCAGTGAAATGCGCATAGGAATAGCCTATCCCTTCAACAATAAATTTGTTTATCAATAGTATGAAATGAAAATGTAGCTCATTTAAATGCAACCTTGTTAATTAATTTTTTGAATCCCAAGAAAAACTTTGATCGTTAAGGTTTCGTTAAAGTAAAAAATGAAATTAATTGAAAATACAAATGATTCTTATGATTCTAAACATATATTAATGGATATGTGCTTTATTTATCTCAAACTGATATTAATAATAAAATGCAAAATAAAATATTTAGATAAAATGTTCACGGAGAACATAGGGCGTTAACGAATGCTCTCGATCTTTTTCTATCTCTATTTATTTCTCATGGTGAGTAAGTTGCTCTCTATATCCCAAAATGATTGGTGTCGTAATCCATGCATGTGCGGGTGCCCGGGCTATAAAAACTTGTAGTCAAGCAGTTTAAGTGTCGGATGGTTTGCCAAGCTTAAAGATAACATCCCCATCATTTTTTGTTTTTGTGTATGTCCAAAGCAGTAGTCTGAGCACAAAACGACATGACTCACGGATTAAGTCTGAATAAAGTTATAAGCACAAGAAGTAATTTCGTAAGCACCTCGCTTGGCAACAGATACATTCCACATGTAACATTTTGTCTCTGAAGAAGTGTTATTTTTGACTGTCAGGTTGAACGTCCACAATGCTCGTTTATAAAATGCTACAGAAGTGTGTATAGCAGGTGCTCGTAAACATTGCTGCAAATCAAATGATCATATAATTTTAGCCACAGCTGATTCTTTGGATATGCGTTTGTCTTTCGATATCAGCACGTATGCTAATTGTACTGAATCGTGATGGTTTTCTTGATCTTCTCTGGTTATCTTCTTAGACTCGACATACTTTTCATATATTAGTTTTCAAGCAAATAAGTCACACTTATGGTAAGTGTCCAATTGCGGTGGTTTGGATTTGGGTCCTGTTTTTGCAAACATTTTGCGATACTTGCTCTCACACACAGGAGCGTCAACATTTGTGAAATGGTAATATCTAAGGACAGATATTTTTTAGAGCTGGAATTTTGCTCAGCTTCATTCAATATTTCTTCTGAAATTATGTTCACTGGAATTCGTTTTCCCCTTCTTTCTACATTATAAACACTATCAACGTTTTCCTAAGATTGTTTAACCAATTTTGCTAAAAAAAAACACTGGTTTAACCTTAAGTTAAGCCCTGACAAGCTTGAATTTTTTCATATTCAGTTTCTAAGTGGTACTTAACCGTAAATCTTTTATGCTTTTGGGTATCATATTCGTCATTGACGCAACAACGTTGTTTCGGTATCACAAATTTTTTTTTGGAAAAAAAACGGGTAAATTAAGGTGCTGAGTCAAATACGGGGCTGCCAGATTTGACGATTCACCATCATTTTGACGATTTTTTGTTCCAATATTAGCAAAGTGCCGATTTGTTGATTTTTTTCTAAAAAGTGACGATTTTATACAGTTTCCAAAAAAAGGAAACTTTTAATCTTTTTATATGTTTAGATATTAAGCAACACATTTTTGTAGGAAAAAATTTTTTAAACAAGACAGCTAAAATTTTTAAGTTGCATTTCTTAAAGTGATCAAGACCTTAAACTCGATTATGGGGACCAAGTGAAGTAATAGACCGCTCTTTTCTTACATAAAATATTTCTTATATAGACAAAAATGTGGATCAAATTCGATCTCATATGGGAGTTTTTATGCCAAGCCCTGAATGTAAAAAAAAAAAATAGTTATTTTTCTATAGCTCGGTCATTTATGAACCGATTTTGATAATTTTCACTATTTCAATATTTTGGAAGTTACAAACGAAATGATAAACTTATATTTAAACAAGTTTATATATTCTGATTCTGTAGTGGAATTCTCTAACTTTTAACAATCAACGTTAACGTTAATTTTACCGGCACAGTTTATTGCTTACGGTAACAATACAGCAATTCAGTAACTCAATTTTAACAACATAGCTTAAAATTTCAATTAAGTAGCATCTTTTTTAATTAATTAATTAATTAGTATATTTAACGAGCACTGTCATCGAGAGCAAACTACTTCTCGTGTGGAACTACTTGAAGTACTTTCGAAACTAACAAACCCCATTTAGGATTTGCTAGTCTAGCGAAAATTGCAAAAATTCGGAACATTTGCAAAAATTGCGAAAATTTTGCATATTTTAAGCAAGCCATAATTTATGGGGCCCTAACATATATATATATAAGCCATAAAATTGATTAAAAGTCGCTAAAACTAATAGGAATTGTAAAAATTCAGTAAAAATTGTTAAATTAGCGGAAATTCGCAAAAATTTGCAAACAGTGGCTATTTATTAAAAATCGTTAAAGCTCTAAGGAACCACAGGAAAAAATCGCTCATATCGCGAACATGGCTAAAATTCGCAAGAAATTGCAAACTTGAAAAAAAAGACCGTTAAAATTATTTGAAATCGCTAATGGCTTAAAAAACAAATTTTCCGAATATATAATTTTTTTTTTGCAAAATAGCGAAAATTCGCGAAATTTTTTTAATATTTCGCACAAACCATAGTATTGAATTAAAGTCATTAAAACTATAAGGAATAGCAAAAATTCGGTAAAAATTGCTAAGTTAGGGGAAATTCGCAAAAATTTTATAACAGCGGCATGATGGCAAAGTCTACTTTTTATTAAAAATCGTTTAAGCTGTAAAGAATCAGAAAACTTACAGGAATAAATAGCTTCTACCGCGAACGTGACTATAATTCCAAACTTGGAGAGAAGCACTAAAATTTATTTGAAATCGCTAAATCGGTTAAAAAAATATAATGTCGGAAAATAACAAAAAAAAATATGTAAAAATAGCGAAAATTTGCGAAAGTTTTTAATAATTCAAGCGAACTATAAAATAGATTTGAAGTCACTAAAACTACAAGGAATGGCAAAAATTCGGTTAAAATTACTAAATTAGCGGAAATTCGCAAAAATTTGCTAAGCGGCATGATAGGAAAGTCGACCACTTATTTTTTGTGAAGAAAAGAAAACACTATAAGTGATTTCCATAAGCTGCATCTAAAATGTAATATTTTTAATGATTGTTATAAATACAATCAAACAAATTTTTTCATATTGTTTTTGCAAAATGTATGTAAATAATGTAAATTTTAAAAATGTTAATGTGGCTTTTATTTGGCAAAATTTTTGTTTGTTTTTTTTTTTCAAAAATAACTACGAATTTAAAAATAAATAATGAAAAATATTTTGCCGTTAAGATAACTTAAATACGTGACGTTAAGATAGGACATAGCAGTAAACGTTTAAAAAAGTTACTGAATAAAATATACGTTAACTTTGCTGTTAAATATTTTTAACAATTTAAATTATGTTAAAATTGAATAGAGAATCGCACTACTGATCTCGGTATACATACATATGTTAATTAAATAAGTCCCTACCCAGCTAACATACAAATGTTTTACATGCAAGTCTTAAAACAATCTTTAAATGATTATTTTCAAAGTACAAAAATAACAATGGGGGGTGTGCTGGAAATCGCAAACGCAAAACGCAAGAATTGGGAGGCAGTTTTTAATACACTTTTTATCTAATTTTTGTAATTTTTGTAATTTTTGTTATAAAATTCTGTTTAATAGAGAAATGTTTGTAAAATATTTGTCATACAATTATTTTATTACAGAAATCTTACTAAAAAACGACTTTAAAAATTCTTGCGTTTTGCGTTTGCGATTTCCAGCACACCCCTGTATGTTACATTTGATTTACCTTTCGGTAAACCATCATCGATGAACCTTTTGCGACTCTCTATAAAAATCATATTCTTAACAACTATACGGCGAGCATTTCATGAGTTGTAAGTTAATATCTACATGGGTTTCATACGATTCTTGACATGCTTTTGAAAGGACTAGTTTGATAATCTTAACCCACATCTCAAACGATTCTCATAACGATTAAAGTAAGTATATTTAAATTTTTTTTTTTTTTTTTTTGAAGATTTTTTAAAACGAGAAAACGATTTTTTTATTTTTTCTCAGGAAATTTACGGTTTTTTCACAAATTTTTCTGGCAGCCCTGGTCAAATAGTAAATGTTTTTTCACAAATCATTTCTTAAGTTGCCTTTATTTCGTAAAATATTATAAAAAATTTAAACCAAAAAGTTTTTTCGGAAAAACTAGATAATCCATTTTTCGAAAAAACAAGATAAATGACATTTATTTTCAGTTTTAATGTCTAAGGCCCGTTTTCAAGACTTAACGTTAGCTAAATGTACGAAGTTATCGAACAGATAATGAGCTTTTAATTATCACAAGTTCCCTTTAATCTAAAAGTGAAGGATAAGCTAAAGAGAGGAACGTTCTACCTTTAACTTTTGGCGTAAGGTTTAGATTTGAGATTGCCATATTATATTCACATATTTTTTATATATGGCAACTCCAATTATTCGTATATTTTGTAACCCCGGGTCTTCACGTAGCAATATTTATTGCGTCAAACGTCAAATTTCATTGCTCCATAAAATTTGCGACGTATAGACCGCATATTGCCATGAGTGGCAATCCATTGCGCAATGATTGCTCTTCTTATTGCTTGAGCAATTATTGCTTAGCAATATGCTGTCAAATCAGTTGTAATTTATCTGACATTTCATTTCTCTGTA
Organism: Pollenia griseotomentosa; assembly: GCA_963931875.1. Classification (NCBI taxonomy): domain Eukaryota; kingdom Metazoa; phylum Arthropoda; class Insecta; order Diptera; family Polleniidae; genus Pollenia; species Pollenia griseotomentosa. The sequence goes on along the minus strand of OZ007560.1, from coordinate 49,211,565 downwards.
CGGTTGTTTTTTGTTTGTGTGTTTATTTATTAAAAAAGCAATCAATATATATATTATTATATATTATATTTTTTAATAAACGTCAAGATTAACAAAAGCAAACGACGAATTTATTTTTTTGTATAATTTTATTTTTTCAATAGAACAATTCAACTTTTTTTTAACGCAAATAAACAAAAAAGTAATACAAAACACAGCTACGATAATTACAATTAATTATTTTATTAATTTAAAAAAGAAAATTTCACAACCACTTTAAAACACAACATAAATCATTTGTTATAAATATGTACAGCCACAAAACTTTATACGACTAGTCGCGGTGAAAATTGCAAATTTATGGCAAAGCAATTTCAAGTGTTCTCCAGCAATAAATTCAGCAATTATTGCTCCATTGTTCTGTCATTGTTCTGCCGACGTTTTTGCTTGTACTTAGTAATATATATTGCAACGTGGAGACCCAGCGTAAATGTAAAAAAAGTACGAAGTTGCCAGTTTGTATTTTTATTTTGGCAAAAATAATCGGTATTTTCTTAAGTATTGCCACATTTTCAAAAATGTTAAGTTTATTTTATACAGAAGTTGTGAAAACGAAAAATAGTTGAAGGTAACTTTATTCCTCACTAGTGCTAAAGGTACCGTTTACTATTTCGAACTTTATAGGTAAGTCGTGAAAACGGGCCTTAATGTGTTTTTCTCGTGTTTTCAAAAAATGGAGTAATCTAGTTTTTCCATATGGCCAAAGATATGTTGTTTTTCTTTTATAAGCATATCCAGATATATTATTCTACATATTAAAAATATTTTCGTCCTCTATTTTTAAAGTATAAGTTTCTATTCTTGGCTGCTGTTAGAAGATTTAGTTCATCTCTGTATCCTGTCCACTCTTGAATGTTTTTAAGCGAATACATTTCTCGTCAACCTCTTCCTCGTCTTCCTTCCATTTGGGTCTTGATGATGCTTTCAATTAGCTTGTACTTGTTGTTTCTTATGAAATGTCCCAAGTAGGATATTTTTTGAGTTTTCATGTATTTTATTAACACTCGATTGATATTCATTCGCTTTAGTATTTCGCTATTAGGAACTCGGCCAGTCCATGGGATTTTCAATACTCTCCTATGTATCCAAATTCCAAAAGCTATTTTCGTCCACCTTTTTGCTGTTAATACTTCAACTCCGTATAAAAGGACAGACCACAATTGATGAAACGAGTTTTCGATCCAATAGTGATGTTGTCACTGGGCAATATTTTGCCATATTTAAAAAACCCTTCTATTGCCATCTCTATGCGGCATCTAATTTTCATGGAGGCATCCAATTGTTTATTTAATTAAACTCCCAGGTATTTGTACGTTTTCCCCCTTTCAATTGCGGCCTTAATAATTTTTAAGGTGCTTATGATCATATTTTTTGTTTAAACATTTATTTATAATCCGTATGAGTTGCTCTTATCAGTGAGCGTACTTAAGAGATACTATCATCGTGACGTCAGCGTATAGGAATTTTTTTAACTATCCATTTATATATATATCTATACTTTTTCCCTCAATAGTTTCTATAAGTATTCTCTCGGGATAAATTTTGAATAGTAATTTTGATTGAATATTCTTAAAATTAGTTTTACAGTATTTCGAAGAAAATGCAACTCTGACCTAATTATTGTTTCAAAATTTTCAAAAAACAATAACAACTTATCATGACAGGCTTGTATTTTCTTAAAAAATACGACTTCTGTGATAGTGTGAAGTACCCTTAAGTAATAAAAAATTACTTATTTATAGATTTCTTGAAAAAAGTTAACAAATTTCGAAGATATTAAATTATTAAAAATAAAATAAGACGTTGTTTTTATTTTCGTTTTGTCATTTGGAAGATATTAAGCTGAAATATATAAATAATCACACACTTAAGTAAATATTCTTAAAAAAGATATATAAAAACATGATTTTATTTCTTTTAAACAAATAAACATGTCATTGATTTCTTTAAAATCTGTTTATATAATCATGACTATTACGAAGATGATTTTTTGTTTAAAATTGCTTAAGCAATAAAATATAAAAAAACACTGTCACATTGTTTTCGGCATAATATTAATAAAAAATCAATACTCGTACTTCTAGAATATGCATGATGCCAGGTTTTCTTTTCGGACGACTAAAGCATTTTGAAAGTCACACATGCGACTACTGTTCAATTAAAATTTAAAAGAAAAAAAAAAACACTTGCACATTGTTGTTTACCTTTGAAATTCACCAGAAAGAAAGATGCCTTTTTTGGCTTAAACGTGCTTGGATTTTAAACTTAAGAAAAACAATTTAAGATTCTAAAACGGCAAAGTAGGCTTTTAAGATGCCTTACAATAGATAATAAATTATTGAAATGTTAAGTTTTTTTTTTTGGAATTATTTATACATACATTCAAACAAATATAAAAGAAGTTGTAATTAACAATTTTATATTATTTATATTATTTTATATTACGCATAACACTATGAAGTACTTAAAACAAACCTAAATTTGATAATTTTTGAAGACCAGTATGCGTGCATACGCGAGTTTAAGTAAAAGTTTGTTGCAGAAACAACACTACAAAAAAAAAACATACATAATTTTTATGTTTAAAAAGTAGAATAAGTGGAAAATTCCCGAATTATTATAGTTAAATACATCCAATTATTATTTAGTTAAATACATTAAATTTTTAAAGTATAGTAATTACGAAAATCAGATCGGGCAAGCTGCTGGTGTCTTATAATTGTGAGTTTTTCTAAAAGCTAAGGGAATACAACAAAACAAATGTGAAACAAACAAATTTGTAAACGGTAGGTTAATATCATGAATCAAAAAACCAAGACGCATTGCGCAGCTATGCTGACGTAGATGCGCAGTAGAAATTTTTTTTGTACGGCTGAGTGCGCGATCTTGTATTTTTGATTCGTGGGTAAATATAATCATTTCTCTCTCTCTCTCTCTGATTATCTGGGGTAAGTTTTGAGTTTAGAACATTGATGTCAAAAATAAAATGTAGTTGTATTTGTGAGTAAAAAAAAGTTACAATTACCCAACTAGCCATTTCTTAAGCGAGATATAACTTAACTGGAAAACGAAAATTTCGTTAAAAGCTTTTTAATAGATAAAAATATTATATACCTACAACTCGCTCAAAAAAATACAAAATAAAGAGGAAAAATATTAAATATATAGTGATTTTTTCTTTGGAGCGTAATAACTCTTTTTTAAATTTATAGACAAAAAGCTATTGGAAATTAAGGGATTTTTTCTTTGTCGAAAAAACTGCAGCATAAAAAAATAATTCATTTATTCTTTCTTTTAATGTTTTGTAACACAAAACACATTGCATGTTGCCAAAAGCATTTAACATCACAAAATATTTTTCACACATAATTTTTCTTTTCTTGCACGTATGGTTTTTTGGGTAGTAAAAAAAACAAAAGACAAAACATCCGCCATACATGTGCTTTCGTCGCTGGCAAATCGACGACTGAATGAAAGAGAGTAAGAATGTGTGTGATTTTTGAGCTAGCACAATTGTGCAAGAAATTGAATGAATTTGACATCAATGGTTTAGAATCAATCAACCCAATTACTTTCGGATTAATTCAAGTACAAACTTTGGGATTTAAACCAACTTAGAAAATCTTGAATCAAGCACATCTAGAGATTTAGTTTTACCTCACTTTTATTCTACTTGAATCAAGCTTTTTGCGCCCATGTTCTATAACTTCCGTGCCCACTGAAATGTGAGAAATGAAACAAAAATGCCATCAATTGAAACAAAGAACAGCTTTTCTCACTTAGCTGCATCGGTAAAATTTTTGGCGATTATTAGCTGTCACATAAGGAAATTTCTCGCCAATTTACGAAGAAGTGTGCCTGTAAAACTTTTGTGAGAAGGTTCCCGCTTTGAACTGTCAAATAAACTCACGAATAAAAATGGATGAGTTAAAATCACTAAAAAAAAGACAATTTAATTGATTAATTATTTTGCTTTTAACATTTTTGAAAAATATGCGAATGTTTTCAAAGCCATTTTGTAAACAACAAACATTAAAGTCGCACTTTACATTATTTGGTATAGCCGACGGTTGTGTTATCGCTGCCGTCGTTAAAAATTTTCAATTTTAGTCGCCGTTAACGATACATGTTACTGGCGTTCGCAACGCCTGCGATTTTAAATCGGCTTCGAGTAGAATGTAATGTCAATTATAACGTTACGACGTAATACCTTTTGATAATTTTCGACATAAGTTACAGGCACGCCTTTCTTTCACTTTTCAATTAACGATGTAATATTTTATCAAAAAAGTTTTTGGGATTAAAAATTCACTAAAAGGATATTACTTTAACGTGGTAAATTCCTATTTCGCACTCTTGATAAAACCCTGCATATATTGCTTCTCAATGCGAGAAGTTCTCATTAAAGTTACAGAACATGGGTACTGTGCGCGATTTAAGGAAATCAGTACTATTGAACATCGCTTCGGCTTGATTTAAGTACCGATGAATTGAATTTTCTTTCCAGTGCAACGGCCACAAAGTATACTCTTAAGAATATCCTACAATTCACTTCGCGCTTTGTACATTTTAATTGCGTAAATTAATTTTATTATTTGAAATTAAAGATTTCCACCTTGGGATATGCCTGAAAATTTAATGTATTTTAAGTTTACTTTTCGGAGAATTAAAATCCGGGATTCCCGGAAATTTTTTCAAGGAAAAAAAATATGGAACCAGCAATACCTCAATCGTTAATTTAACTGTTTCAAAGAAGAAGTGGAACTTAAAAATAAATGCACAAACACTTTAATTTCCAGATATGTAATAAATTTGCACCAGAATGAATTTATGTCAGATAAAAATATTCAATGAAAGTTAATACTAAAATTAAAATTTTCATATTAATCGAATATGTGTTCTAAGTCAAATTACAATTCGATTAATAGGAAAATTTATAAAATAAATGTTGCCCACCATGAGAAATAAATTACCAGATTCTATTTGTTTTAATACTAAAATAATCTTAAAAAGACTACTGTGTAAATTTTGAGTCAACATTATATTCTGAACGATTCTTAACATTGATTAAGAAAGTCATTGACTTCTTAGAACCAATAAATAAAATTTTAGTTAAGCAAAAAAAATTTTAATTCGTAGGAAATTCAAAATGGTTTTCTCCTTTACGGAGAAATGAAAAAGTGAAAACCATACCTACCGAGCACTAATTGAAATAAACTTACCAACTGTAGCGTGAAACAATTGTGATTCCATTCAAATTCAAATGTTTTCCATGAGCATTTAGATCTGTATTCAATTGTTCTTTCGAAAAGTCATGTGTATGCACAATTTTGTCCGTCTGTCTAGTGTTTAAATGTAGTGTAATGACACAATGATTAGGAAAACTTGCGTCAAATAGTGAAGAGTCAGCCCTACTTACAACCAAATTCTGTATGAATACGTTTAGTTTGCAAAATGTCCCTATTTTCCATTTGGTTTTGTAGTTTAACAAACAAAATCTATGCAAGTATGAATAAACTTGTTCATTTGTCTATTGTTTTTTTTTAAATGACAGTGCTTTGGAGTGTTCATTATTTCCGAATAATTTTGAGTAGTAGTAAATGTTGTGAATGCAGAAATATTTTTTCGAAGCACATCGTTTCTAACTTGCATGTTATTTGAGAATAACTTGTATGGAAAACATTTTGTAATGAGTATCTATGCAATTTGTATACTATTTTTATTTAAATTTCCTTAGAAAGGACTGTAATTAGTTCTCAGTTAAAAAAAAAGGTTTCAAAATAATACGCTGCGTTTACTTTTTTACAAGAGGATCAGAATGTTTATAAACAATACATGTATACTTAAGTCTTTATTTTATCCATTTATAAAATTTCAGTTTCTTTTCTATATCCGTCCACGCAGAATTAGCTGATTCTTCTTAACAATACCTTTCTGTTCCTTTGTCAACAAGTTTATTTGTTTGTTCTTATAAAGACGAAAAGGTAAGCTGAAAAAAATTACTACAAATCAATTGTGATATTTATTTTGGATTGAAAAGGCACCAACAACCGAATTTGTTAATATAAAAATACTTTTAAGTTTTTGATATTTTTTTAGTTAGGCTCGAGTTCATTAAATTTACTTTTTATTAAAGTATTTTTACTGATGGATGGAATTTTACAACATGAAATTTTTTATTAAAATTTATTGATAATTTTCTTGGCTGAGCTGGTATTCGAACCTGGGTTGAATTTACATGTTTCAAGAATCACCACATTCTTTCATCAGAATTCTTTGAGTTCTAACCTCTGCACCACTGCACCGCAGCTGTGGCGAGCATTTGGCCGATATTTTGTTTCACTCAAAACTGTCATAGATCCTTCTCTCACAATAAAAATTTCAAGATAATTCTCTGAAAACTTTTAGTTTTATTTGCAATTAACATCGTGCGTTTTGGTTTGACCACTCTTCATATTTTATATTTGTATGGCATCTATAAACAAATATGGACTGATTCTACAATAGAATTTGGTAAGATGATTAAGATTGATCTAAAATATGTTTGGACAAGGTTTAACATAATTAAAGATTTAATAATACTAGTGTTCGCCTAATGGTCAAAATTCGACCATAAATTTGTATGTTAATATAAAGAAAACACTCAGGACACTGCATGTTTAATTTTATGTTTCTATGTCAAATATTAACGAAAATTAATCAAGGTACCAGATGTAGATCGAAAAAGTACCAAAAAGCTCCCTCTTATACATTCTTATTCACTCAGGACCAAGTATGCTTAACAAAAATTTAAAAAGTAGCAGATGAAAAACAAAAAGTAGCAACATTTTTCATCTTATAGGTTCTCATTCACTCAGTCACCTGCACCTATGATATTTTTAAGTTCAATATTATAGAAAATTTAAAAATTTTCACATCAAGCAAGTAAAAGAAAGAACTTTAATTTCCCGTATTTCCCCTTTTTGATACTTTTTTTTCTCCCCATAGAGGTGCGGTTGACAATCAAAGGAAGAAATCGTTCTTAACTGTTTTGCCTGTGCCGATTTATACATAAGATTTATGAAAAATGAAAAATGTCGAATGATCGACCAACATTTTTTTTATTATTTGATTATTGAAAAAAACAAATTTTGTATTTATGTGTTCTGCATATGTGTTAGTAGCAAATTTTAACTCTAAAGTAATTCAACAGATTTTAATAAAATATATATTGTGTACTTCTGTAAGTAAATACCTTTTAAATGGTGTGCATTTTGTTCAAATCGGTTGATATCAGTGTTGCCAGTGAAATTTCGAGAAAGATACATTTCAGTTTCCAAAAAGATACACTTTTTCATAAAAAGATACGCTTTGAAAAAAATTTGAAAATCCATTTTTAACGTTCAATATTTATTGACTAGCATTTTTATTTCTAATAAAATGAATATTGTAAAGAAAATGATTTCGTATAAATTCATTTTTATATTTATTTAAGTCATAAATATTAGGTAGATATGTAATTTTTAAAAATACAGTAAGAAAACTTTAAAATTAATTATATGTAATTAACTTTGGATGTTATCAAAACAAATTCATTTTTGTAAAAATTAACATACGAGTTAAGGCGTTTATGCTAAGGCGATTATATCAACGTTCATATGTATAAATTTCCTGAAAATAAAAAAGATGTTCATATTTCCTCAGAACAACTTCGCACTACTAGTAATCATCGATTTAGGTGGATCATATGCTGCAACCCCTTAATGTTGTCTGTCACCATTATCAAAGCTGCTATCAAGGCGAATTCACTAGAAGGTTGGGTCAAGTCAACATATGGTGTTTTTTTTCGACTTGGGAAAGTGTGTATGCACAAAAATTTTTTATGTAAACTAACCTTATTTTACTAGCAATATTTTTGACAATCCGACCACAGAAGCAGTGTTGTTGTAGAGTTGACCTGACCTTTTAGTCAATGCGCCTTGGCTGCTATTGTATTAGTATTAAGTCAGTTACGATGATCAATCTTAATAAGTTTTAGTTGGCTTAAAATTCTCGAATGTTTTGTTTCTGTACATTTTGCGTACAGATTCAAAAAAAAACGAAAAATGTCAGGATTATACATGATACCTGAAGTAGTCTAAAGATACGAAAAATGTATCTTTCGTATCCTAACGGCAACACTGGTTGACATACAGAGGAGAAAAGTGCTCTTAACTGTTTTGCCTTTGCCAATTTATAAATACGAGTGTTCGCCTAATGGTCAAAATTCGACCATAAATTTGTATGTTAATATGAAGAAAACATACTACATCTAAGTATATATGAATTTACATGTTTTGAACATTCATTTTTTTCATCTTAGTTGATCGATTTGGCAAGGGACCAGCCTCTGGTTCATATTTTATCTTCTACTAATTTAATTTTGTAATTTCAATATAAAAAATATCACAAAATGTCAATTGAAAAACAAAAAAGTATCATAAAATCTCCTTTGTAAATTTTAATGTTTAATTTTATTTTTCTATGTCTAATATTAACGAAAATTAATCAAAAAAACCAGATGTTGAACGAAAAAGTACCAAAAACCTCCCCTTACATGTTCTTGTACATTTTTCTTCTTATAGGTTTTCATTCACTCAGCACCATGCACCTATAATATTATGTTTCTCAGTTAAATATTATAGAAAATTTTAAAATCACCACATGCAGCACGGAAATGTAAAATAAAGAAATTTAATTTCCCGTATTAATATAGTCGATATGTTCGAAAACCGGTTTCTTAAAAATGTCGAATAATCGATCACCCTATTTCTTTTATTATTTGATAATTGAAAAAAACAAATTTTGTATTTTGTACATATGTGTTAGTAGCTAATTTGAACGCTTATTTCTCCGAAAATATTGAAAAGATTTTTTTGTTTGATCTATCGAAAGCGTTTGACTTGGTTGATCACGATATACTAGTAAAGAAACTAGATTTCATTGGTTTTTCACAAAATGCTGTTGAATTATTTAAAGATTATTTAAGGAATCGAAGACAATTTGTTCAAGTTGGTGAATCTAAAAGTGGCATGCTTGATGTGTTATGTGGTGTCCCACAGGGTAGCGTCCTGGGCCCACTGTTGTTTAAAATTTATATAAATGATGTGAAAAATATAAAGTTTTATGGAAAACTATTTATTTATGTTCGCTGATGATATCTATCTGTTATACAATTATAAACATGAAAAAGTATTGCAAACACAGATCGAATATGACGCCTCTATTTTGTCCGAATTTCTGAGGATTAACAAACTAATTTTAAATTCAGGAAAAACTAAATTTATAAAGTTTAAGCCATATATTTCAAGGAACGATGAAGTTATGAGCGTACACATTGGTGATTATTTGATAAATTAATCAGAGAGTGTTAAATATTTAGGAATTAATCTATGTCACAATATTATATGGGAAAACCACATTAATCTGCTGAAATCTAAAATATCATCTGGAATTGGTATTTTGTATAAATTTAGAAACAAATTGAATCCTGAAACGAAAATTTTACTCTACAATTCTTTAATTCACTCACACTTAACATATCTCCCAATGATCTATGCCTCTAAATCTAGCAAAGTAATAAAATCGCTTCAATCAGCACAGAATAAAGCTTTGAAGATCGTGTTTAATCTGCCGTTAAGATACAGTACAGTTAACTTATTTAAAAATTTTGCAAAAACTATACTTCCAATACGAAGGTTATATAAACAACAAATTTTAATTTATGTTTTTAAATGTATTAAAGGATATGGATCTCAAAATATACAGTTTCATCAAAATCTCATACACAGTTAGAGAATAACAAGACGTGCGACGGATCTGAATGTAGCGAGATGTCGCCTCGAGTTGACTAAACAACGAGTTACTTTCGCTGGTGCTAACGAGTATAACCAATTACCTGACAACCTTAAAAATATTTTTATACTGTCAACTTTTAAAGGAAGTATAAAACGGTACTTGCTTAATAACGTCGAAATACTTCTTACAAATTAACTTAAAAATGTAAAAATGTACATATTTTTTATTTTATATATTTTTTTTTTTTTCTTTTTTTATATTCGTATGTAATATATTGTTAAATTTTTAATTTAAATTATACAGTGTAATATATTTATTGTTGCCTACTTTTTTTTAGCCTCTAAAAAGCCATAATGGGCGCTGAGGCAAAATTTTAAATTTTGTTAAATGAAATTGAAATACAGAGGAGAAAAGTGTTCTTAACTGTTTTGCCTTAGCCGATTTATATATAGATGTAGATATTTAATAGACACAAGTACCCTTTTCCGAAAAGAAGTTTTAATGAGGGCTATGTGAAACTATAGGATATGTTCACCATTTATACTATGACATTAAAAACGTATGTACCAATTTCACTAAATTATTTTTAAAATTGTGACCTGTACTTTGCGCACAAGATTTATATAGACAGACATCCAGCCAGCTTAAAAGCCGGACAGATGGACACAAAAAGGTGGGTGTAGAGGCAATATTTTCATGTGTTGCATACATCAGTACAAACCCATAATACCCTCTCCCTTATTGTGGTGTGGGTATAAAAAAAAATGTGGAATTACATCGTTAACAAACTTACTCCTTATTGTTATTTCCATAATTTTTTTTTTCTTGTACATAAAAATATATAAAATGAAAATGCTTATTATTTTTTCTTCACTATAGACTTCTAATCTACTGACGTGATTTTTGTGAAATGTTAACAGTAGTTTCCTGATTACCTGGTACTTAAGATGGTCAATAAAAAATACCTTTTAAATTCCGGGTTGGTCGTTCTATGATCATTCGAAGAGATCTGTTACATTAAAAATATCTAAATATAGTACAAAAAGCTTTGTTTTTCTTTCAAAAGATATTTATTAAAGAATTTTTTCAACTAATTTTATTGCAATAAAGATAACTACGTGCACTGGGTTCTGCTAGTGCATTAAACAGACAGGAGGTTAATTATATTCACTACTTTTAAATTCCAAAAAATTCATTGAAATTACAACAATTATAGAAAGCACAAAAAAGCACTGTGCACATGCCCTAAGAATAAACCCATTCATATTACGTACAATACTTTTTACATTGATCACTAGAATATCTCTCCATGACAATAGCAGAAAAAATGTCTATTCATTAAAGTCATTTAACAATTCTGAAAGTACAATTGAAATCATCTAAAGCAGAAAATGTTACAAAAAAGACGTTTAGGCATGCATTATAAAATAAATGTGTGTCACTGTGGCAAAAATCCAAAATCATCATTTCAATTTCACTACAATGCAATACAATTTTCAAAATAAATGAAAAAGTACTAAGACGCAAGTGAACTCTTTAAATCGTTAATATTTTTCAAATAGAATTAAATTTGTTTTGATTGTGTTAAGAAAAAAAACAAAACGTTCTTCTCTTACAATTATGTTTAAAGTCCATAAATTTGCAAGATTTAGTCATAATAAAGCAATTCTTTAAGTAAAATTAAATTAAACTATAAGAAAAAGAAGCGTATGCACAAGTGCAATCTTTATATCTACAGATAAAAGCTTCGGAAAAATACTTACATTTATGTATTTAAATTTCTTTGTATTTGTGTGTAAGTGCTTATACAGTATACGAATAAGGCTATAAACTAATTGTAAGCCAAAAGTAGAATAAAGAACAGCTGCATAAACTAGTTAGTTTTTAGTAATCGCACAATGGTATCATATTGCACAATATACCATATATGCATATACATACATATTTACATATCTTTAAAAAAACGAGGGTAGCTAAAAAAAATTATGCGCAAGAATGAATTATTTCCAAATTTAACAAAATATCACAAAATATCCCTTTAAAGTTATTCAAGAAATGTAGAAGCTTGTAAATATTTTAATAATTTTTCAACATTTTGAACTTTGGAGTAAGAGAAAGTTTCATTCCTGCACTTTAATGTATACCACAACACTATTGCGTGTACTTATATGCAATTTTCATATACACACATACATACATGCTTGGTTTTAAGTTTTAACGTATATTTATAAATTTTTGGGCGCTGTATGATTTACTGTAAAAAATACGGCTATTGCAACATACGTTTACGTACGTACCGTAATATTTTCAACATACTTTATTGTCTTGCAGTCTTCCTGCAGTAATGTGGAAAAAGAAGGTAACACTTCTTTTCCTTGCTACACTTGGGAAATATTGTATGTAAAAAAACTATACATTTCTAAAAAAAAAAAAACGAGAGGAAATACACTCAGACAAAAACTGGCATGAAATTATTTTTGCAACATATTCAGAGAAAAAATTTGCTTGTTATGACAAACGTATTATCCACATATTTTCAATTTATATGTTTAGTACAGATTCATACTTAGATAAAGAAATATCAACGGGTCTTTTCTTCATTTCAGTTTTCGACTTTTTGTTGATGATGGTGTATGTAGATGTCAGAACCAGTGATGCCGTTTGGTTTGAAACATTTGTTTCATTTTTCGTATCTTTTTACGGCCCAATGTAACATTCCAATAAAAAATGGAGTTTGTAAGGGAAAAACGCAAATGTTTTGCTAACCGTATCGCTTTGGAAGACATCAATTTTATACGGCCAGTTCCCACTTTAAAGACATACATATTATGTACGTTTGTACTCAGAAAATGCACTTGATTTTTTGTAACCGTTATTCTTGAATTTTCCTCCTTTAAACTTGCTTCTTAGAAAAGGAATATCGTGGCTCTTCAAACGTTATACATATTTATATCCATACGACACTAGTGGAGAGGGTATTATGCATTTGTGCTGGTGCTTGTAACACCTTTTAATGTTGGTCCTAGATCCACCCATAAGTATACTGATCGGCTCAGCATCACTTTCTGAGTCAATATAACAATGTCTGTCCGGCTAGCTGGCTGGATAGCTGGTCGGCTATACAATTTCCAAAAAAGTACCAAACACATGACAATTCAATTTTCGATTCAATATTGGTATTTTTTTGAATTTTACGTCTACCTCTGTGTTCACACGGTGAACAAAAAGGTACCGCTGTACCAACACTTACAGCATTAAAGCCCCCATCAACAGCTGATGAAAGAACTGCTGACAACCTCACAGTCAACAAAAAAGTCAACAAGAAATCGATCGTGAAGACGTTCAACACCAAAGTGAAGCTCTACAAAACCCCCCAAACAAAGTGTTTTTAAATAATTAATAAAAGCCTACAAGTGTGTATTAAGTTAAATTAAAACCAAAAGTGTTTTCAAAAAAGCAAAAAAATGTTAGTGCTAAAGCTAAAATAACTAAAAACACTTAAGAACTTAACCTAAAATTAAATGTACCTACATATGTACTACAAACCCCTTAAATCTACACATACACATAGTTACCCCTTAAATACTAGATAAATAAATAAATTTTTATAACGTTTTAAATAAAGTGGTTTTATTTACAAAAGTTTGCGTTCAAAAGCTATCTCGCTCCAACCCTCTAACCCGTGTAAACACTCTGTTAGATCACGAGCTATAATGTTACTGATTTTACCCGTTTTTACCCATTTCTTACCCCTTATGAATTAAATTTCCAAATGTCGCTACTTTTTTTATTTACACATTGGAAGGGGAGTCTACATACAACATTTCAAGTGGCTGGTTTAAGTTGTTTGGAATAGGCGATGATCACCCAGTCAGTCACGCCAATCTTATAAAAATATATGAAATCACTAAAAATAATCTGGCTACTAGGGTGGCAGGTGGTGGCAGCTGAAACGTATAGTACTTACTTTTGATAATTAACAGTACTAGATGTAATTATCACTTAACCTCCCCAAACCCCACCTTTTTTGTTATGGTCTCTTAAAATTTGGCTTACTTTAGGTTTTATTTATTTTTAAAGTAACTCACAATCACTTCACTTATCCAAAAAAATAACGCGCACAAAATCACAATTATCACATGGAATGATTAATTAAAAATACGGTTTAAACATAACGTGCTTATTTTCAAAGAATACTTTAAAGGAAAAATCATAGCTTACTTTTATTTCAAATTTGTAAAAAAAATTATCTACTTTGCTCCAGTATTAACAGTAAAATAGTTTTTCAAGAGCCAAATTAAGAAATGAGCTGTATGTTTTGAAGTGTTCGCTATAATCTGTCATAAAAATTTTATTAAAATTAAAAAAATAAAATCATTTTTGCCCGGAATTTCCCAGTGTGTATTCTCTTCAAACGGGGAATATATAAAGATGAATTTTGTAAACAATATAAAGAAAGACAGCGAAAATTCTGCATCACTAAATCCAAAACTTAATATTTTGAGTTATGGCGACGTTGCAGCAAATAAGCAATATGTGATGTGAAGTGATTTCTCGCTTATTTTGTACTTTTTTATCAAAACGAAATTCTAGGTATTCCGCTAGAAATTCTAGAGAAACCTCGAACTTCAAACATTTGAACAGTTCGAGAAACCTTAAGACGGGAATCCCGAAAAAAAGCTTTTAATTAATTCAAAACGTTTTCAAGTCTAATTATGGAATTTGGAAAGTATTAAATATATTGTCCTTTTAAGGATAAAAAGTTGCATATATTTATTTTCTTTCTGTGTATCTTTTTAACACAAATTCCCAGCACAAATGAAAAAAAAAACATACTCAAATATTATGGTTTGAAAAAAAAGAACAAGACTTGAATGGCTTTTTAAGTATTGTCTAAAATAAAAGAAATTGTCTTTTTGTCGTATCAGACAAGACTTTATGGGAGATTTTAATGACAAATTATGACTGCGTAAATTATGGTTTTACTGTTTATTTGAATATGTATTTTTTGGTCTCCTCTTACATTTTTTCTTGAATATAAATATAATTGTTTAAGTCTTTTGTATATCCTTGTTTAAAGAATTTAAAGGATATCGTTCAGTTTTTTTCTGTTTCTCTCCATTTGTTGGATTTTTAAAATTGTGTATGCCATTGTTGCTGAAAGAAATACAAGAAGGACGATTTATCATTTTACAGCCATCTGAAGAGATACGTGGTATTTAGAAAATTATGTTTGTAATCAAAAACCGCGGCCAGATATATCCTAAGTACCAGAGAACACCGTTAAAATAAATTTGAATAAGCAAGAGCAAACGTTAAGATTTTCTCGCTATTAAAAAATGTTTTAAAAGCGTTCGACTGTCTTGTAGAGTGTTTGCGTCTTATTTTATGCTGTTAAACAGTTTCAGCATATTGTGGCCATAAAACATACGCTTTAAATTTTCCTTTTTTTTTGGATTAGAGGTTGAAAGAAGGACTTGCCTTTTTTATTATTTGCTACCTTTGTTATAATTTTTATGTTTTTTATACCCTCCATCACTATTGGGGAATGAGGGTATACTTAGTTTGTTATTTCGTGTGAAAAATTTTTTATGTTCATCTAAGACCCCATTAAAAATATATTTTTTGGGTCCTTGATAATTTTAAGACAATTAAGCAATGTCCATCTGTCAGTACCCAAGTTTAAAACACTCTCACTTTAGCAAAATTTAATAGAAAAGAACAAATTATTTTAAGTTATCTTAAGCAGTATGGGATTGGAATCGACAACATCGGTTCAGTTGGATAAGAGCCATAAGTCCAAATGGGGAACCACCACCCTAAAATATTGATCATTTTGTTACAAAAACTAACATAAATAGCGGCGGAACGCACATTATGATATAAGATTTTGAACAAATATATTCTATATGACGAGGAAGATCGGTTCATAATTTTCCATAGGCCTCATGTTAAGCCCACTATCAGAAAATATTTTAGTACACGTAAAAACGTAATGAATAATAGTATTGTAATAAAATTTGCTCCGCAGTAGTTACGAATGACTAGAAATCGCACTGTTATCTTTTGTTAAGATCGCTTCATAGTTTACCATAGGATCCATATAAAACCCCGTTAAACCGTAACGAATAATGTTATTGTAATAAGTAGGGATGAGATTTTCATGCACTAAAAAATCAAAAATATGCGCATAAAACATGTACTAAAAACTTCAAAATATGCATTAAAAAAATGAAAAATATGCACTAAAAATTTGAACATTTTCAATAAAAAAGCGTTTGTTTTTTTAATTTTATTTAAAACAAAAAAATTAAAAATTCTATTGTTGTTTTTATCCCATTGTTATTCATAGGTATTTTTATTTATATTTTTTAAAACTTATTTAAAATAACAACATAATTTAAATTTTTGTTTGCATCATCAAAGAAATACTTTTTTATATCATCAAAAGTAAACCCTTGTCTGTTAAAAAGATTTTGTACATGGAAAATTATCTCTCAAAGTCAACCGAAGTTGAAGCATACTTGAATGCACAAGTATTCTGGATCAAAAATAGTTGAAATTTGTTTTATTGTTTGAAATCCGATATTTTTTTGCGAAACGTTTTGGAGTTTTTAATTTTTTTAATTTGTCGGGTTATTCTTCACATTCTTTCCCGTATGGAATCAATAAATCAATATTATAGAATTGGCTTCTAATTTCCTCAGTAAGTCGATGTAACCCATATGCCTAGCAAGTAACATGTAACAGTTTAGGATAAAATATGTTTGGCTGATTGGCAGCCTTAATCATGTAAGGTGATGCATCGGTTAAAAATTTAAGGATCTTTCATTTATTGATCTAACATTTTTTATTTTTCGAATTTATTCTATGAGTTACATTTCAGTTATGTATTTTATAAAGCTTTTTTGTAATAGTTCTATTCCTTAAATTTTTTTTGAATATAATATAAAGTAACCTACGAAAGGAGATAATTCCCAGTTTCTATTTATTGATCTAAAAAATTTTGAAAATTTTTTTTTATATCATTTTGAAATTTTTTGAAGAACTACTTTTATAATATGGAAATTTAAAAAATATGTCACTCAAAAATTTTAAAATATGCAAAAATATGCATTTAAAAACAAAATATGCAAAAATATGCATTTTCACCAATATATGCACAAACAAATCGATGCAATTTTAACGCAAATTTAATGACTCGGAAAAATAATTGGTCGACATCGATAGTCTAATATCGACAAAAAACATGCATTTGCATGGAAATCGCATCCCTAGTAACAAGTTTTGGTCTGTCACAGTTTTGTATGACTAATCACATTGTCAAATTTCGTAAAGACCGGCCCATAATTTACCATAGGGCCCATTTAAAGACCACCCCTGAAATATTCTAACCGTCGGTGGAGGGGGTATCAAAGATTCGGCTTAGCCGCATCATAATGCTCTATGTTGTTTTTATGTATTTTTGATATTATTGTAGTTGTTGTAACTGCTGTAATTCGCTTTTAAGTTTAACAATAAAAATATCATTATTGCTCAACAAGACGGTGTTAAAATATCATCTTATCCTCATTTTAAATGCCTGCCATTACAATCACCATCATTCGTTTAACAAGGAATTTCTTACTGTTGCTATTGTTAATGATTTGGATGTCATTGTTGGCACTTTTGCTGTTCTTTTGGTGTATTGCCTGTGCTCTTATTGTCATTGTTGTAGTTGTTGCTTAGCTACCTTTATCCGTTTGAAAAACACAGTTGTTGGTGGCTTTCCGTTTTCCTGTTTCCTGCTTATTTTGCTTTTACTTTTGGTTTATTTTAGTTTGCGCCAATAATGTTTCGACACTCCCTTTTTATCACCTCTACTTCTGTGCATACATTTGTTTGCACATATATACTTTTTATTTTAGTTTATTTCCGTTTTATTGTCACTCAATTTGGTTTTTATGTGTTTGAAAACCGTTTTATATCCTGTTGTTGTTTTGTCATTATTTTCTTTAAAACAAATTTGTGTATATTTGTAATACTTTACGTAAAAGACGGTTTTTATATGCAGTAACAGCCAACACTTTTTTTTGATGATGATGGAAAGTGATTCAAGCAGTTTAGGTAAAAAATTTACAAAGTTTGGGCTAAAAATGTTAAAAAGATTAAGTTTTATAATTCGTTTTAGTACACAAAACAAGAAAATATAAATATGACAAGAAATACTAAATTATCGTGCAGATTTGCGAACTTTTGAATTGCAGTTCTCCTTTTTTTGTCTTCGCAAAAGGCATTACAAATGATAGTCTACAAACTTTAAGATTATTTACAAAATCAACCTTTTATATTAGTTTTTAGAATTGTATTCAACAGGGTGGCTGATTAATTTCGAAATATGGCAAAAATCAAATAAAGGCAGAATTAGTCTTTACTTTCTGTTCTGTTACGAATCAGCTGATTTATATTTGTTATTAAAAAACTTGTGAAATTAATTAGTTTTTCTGTTCTGTTGCGGTACAATTTTTTAAAATCAAAAACTTGTTAAGTAATTTTGTAAGTGACAGCAAAATTAATAATAAAAATACATATTTACATTGAAATAAACTACTTTTTGATTTTAAGAATTCATAAAATTTAATTTCTTCAAATTTATGTGCATTAAAGTTATTGAAAAAAAACAATGGACGGTGCAAAACTTATAAATTTGTCATAAGTGGCTGATAAGTTGCTACAGAAAAATTTCGTAACAGAACGGCACGGAACAGAACAGAAACAGAAAGTAAAGACTAATTCTGCCTTAACTCATTTCTTAATTCATTAGCATTATTTTATCTCTCTTTATTTTTTAAACAATACAGGTTTATTACTTTTTTTAATAGTTTTTACAATTTATTAAATTTCCACGCTCGGCAACTCATGTATGCAACAAATTTGAACTTTTGTCATGTCCTCCGAAGACTAATTATTTTTTTTTAAAGGGTACCATAAGTACACTTATGCATTAAACACATTCACCACAGCAGGCTACACGAACACAATACTACAAATGCTGCTGGCTGAAATTTTAGTCGTGTATTCAGCTACTGAATTATGTTGAATACGGCAGCTACAATTGAAAAAATACAAACAGCTGTTTTTGTTTACTTTGTCTTTATATTTCAGTGGTGCCACTACTAATTTTTTTTTCTTTTATAAAATGGAAAAACATGCATAATTGCAGACTCTTATTCAAACTTAATTTAAGATTATCAACAAATGAATTTATTAAAAAAAAAAATTAAAATATTTTAATTTTGTTGTTTTTGTAACTAATAAACAATATAATTTTAACGGCAGATTAAACAAAAAATACATATAAAATGCTTTTAAAATAAGAAAATTTGTTCCTTCAACACACGTGGTATAGTTCGTAAAAGTTTCAGAACACTTTGGGTACGTACGTAAATGCATGAAAACTATGTATCACTGCTGCAGTGATGCAAAATGTTGTTGCTAATGCGTGATTACCAGTTGCAGTTGTGTTGCTGATACTTTGCACAACAGCTGTGCAAAGTTTGAATTTTTGAAATTTAAAAAGTTTAATAAGCTAAAATTAAATAATAATAAAAATGCTTTTTACAATAAAGATGACAAATTTAATTGAAAATATTGAACCAAAAAGTAACAGTTTTCTTATAAATGACGATTAAACGATTTCTTTTTTGTCAAAAGTTATTGCTTCAGAAAATTAACTAAAGCAATTATTGCCAAAGTTTGCTGCAGAGCTGCGGCATTACTGCATAAAAACTTTTGACATATGAGAGTGATGCCAAGTTTCTTACAAGTGATGCTTTTACGAACATTTAACTTTACTTCTGCGCAAGTGATACCCAACAACTGCATATACGAACGTACCCTTTATCAATAACTTTGTAGGTAAAAACTGGATCTAAGAAGTAGTGGTATTATTAGAAACTACTTCGAAATGGCTTTCACTTGATCTTTAAAAAATTCCGATCTATTAGCCCGTTAAGGGCCAATTTCAAAAATAAATATTTCTTGAAAGATTTTTCTACAAAACTTAAAATTTTGTCAATATACGCATTTATTAAAACATAATATCTTTAGGGAAGAACACTCAATCCTTTATATACCATATTATTAGTAACTTTATCATATACAATTTTAAATTTATTAAGCTTTAAAAAAATTTATTTTGGAAAATTAGTCAATTTATTTAAAAGTTTGATTAAAAATATATATCTGGAAATAATTTATGTACTTCTTACATATTCATCCCAATTATGAATGAAAATTCCCCAGGAGTTTTCTCCCTTCTCTCATTTTTCCTATGTTAATTCAATTGTAAAAGTAGGAAAAGGGAAAAAACTCCCGGGGAATTTTTATTTATGATTGGGCTGATTGAACTATTGTATTACGTACATAAATAATAAGTGTTCTCCAACGCCGAAAACCCGCAATTCAGAAAAACTTTATTAAGAAAATATCTTATGGTTAAATAATTATTGTTATATCGACATGATTTTAAGATAAAGCCAATTTTGTAAAAAAAAAAAGTCAGCCACGTAACACACTTTAAAGAATTTTCCAATGATTCCCATATTTTATAGATTTATTTTATACCTAAAGAGATATGGATAAAGTATTTTGAAACTTTTACGACCTATAACTCCTGAACTAGAAGCGTTGGCGCGAAAAACATCTTCCTATAAAACTTCTTTCAAGGATATAAAAAAAATTATATAAATAACAATTTGGTGTTGAGCCGAGTTAATATTCTTGTTTCAAGCCGATTCTTTTCTGTTAAGCAAAAAAAAAATTTTAAGCACTTATTTTTTAAATTTTTTTTTTTTATTAGCAGCACTTTTTCTGGTTTGTAGTGGACAAAAATAGAAATTAGTTTAATTTGACTACAACGACAAAATAAGCACAGACAACAACCTGTAGCCATGTATCCGTGTCGTCGTGAAAATAATCATTTCCATATGCACTCATGTATTCTAGTTTTGACATATTGAAGTCGGTAGCTTGCTGTCTCGAATGTGTTTAAAGCATTACAGTCAAAATTAAAATTCTATGCATAAATTTTTATTTATAATAATTATTTAAAATAATATTTATTTACTAGAGTATTCCATCGGAAACATACAGGGGTGTCATAGAATCCAAGTCGGTTTTGCTCATTGTCGGTTTTGCAAACCAATATTGGTTTCATTTGGTGTCATGAAAACAAGTCGGATTTGTAATTTTCGAATACAAATAAAACCGATATTAGAATCAGCTGTTTAATGTTTTGGGTTATGAGTTTACAGATTTAAATGCAATTTTTGTTTGACAATTTTGTATAATATGATTTTTGCGCTAAAATAATATTAAAACCTGTGTTTTTGATTAAAGCTAAATTATAGAAAAGAAAATAAGAAGTGGTAATACAGTAAACATATGAAATAAATGCCATCGTTGTATAACTTGCATTGCATTTGTTGCTTACATTTGTGTTATTTTATTGTTTTGTAAAAATATGTAGGTATAAAGTGAATTTATTAAAAATATAAGCAAATTTGTTAATTAACGTTATAAATAAATAGAATGACCACTGCTGTTGTTACATATTTGCTGTTTGCAGAAAAAGTGAGAAAAAGACTTTTGCGGATATGCAGCAGCCCGCTGCCGGAGACTACCGGAATCATGAAAATAATACTATTTTAACAATTTATCAATTTTATTTACTTCTATCTGTAGAAAAAATCTAGCTGTTGAAAAAAATAAAATAAAAAATTTAATCCAAATTTTTAATATTTTTAATTAGGCTTAAGTTCATTAAATTTAATTTTCATTAAATTATTTTTATGAAGAAAGGTGTTTTACAACATGAAAATTAATTAAAATTGTTATTGATAATCTTTCATTTTTGACCGTGGCCGGGATTCGAACCGCGGCCGGCAGGTTACCATGACATGTTTCGATCGCAACCACTCGATCTTCTCAAATGGATTTGCCGTTTTACACTCGCAGCCATCGAAGGCTGCTGACGTCAATAGTCAAACATCAATCCTAAAACCAAATTGTATTTTAACCGTTGGTAGATCGAAGTTTGCTTTTTTTTTTGAATGATTATCTATTTTAATTGATTTTACATGTTCTTCCTTACTTCTGTTTTTTCGTACTTTTGTCAAGAATTTTTCTTGAAGTCCAAAGTACATTTTTTTGTTTTTTCATTTTTGTCTTTCTTTTTATTGTTGACCTTTTTCAGCACAACTTGAAGGACAAATGAACACATAGAGCTCGTGCCTTAGCTTTTAACATAAATAGTTCAACAAAATAACCACAATACTAATTAAAAAATTTAACTTTTAACAACTATCAAAACTTCATTATAATTTTATGTTATGGAACTCCTCATATATACTTTATAAATGCAACGATGAATATCTCTTAATGTTACGGATGGAATGACATACTTAACATATCCTTATATCCCAATCGTCGTAATAAAGGATATGAAAATGGAATCTTTATAAACACTTTCAACATGTTATGTTTTCATCCGATTTAAGTGAACCTACAAAATATCACATTACACTAAATTTAAAAAGGAAGCAAACAAATAAAATATTTAACACATATAAACACAGTAATAATGCAGTGGATTATGACCAATTTTTAATACTGCACAGTTTTTCGTTTTATGTTCAGCATGCTTCGTTTATCGCAGGTGTTGTTTTCTCGCGCCTGTATTAATCACATTATTTGTGGATGTATGGAATTAAAAAAAATTTTCGCGAACTTTGCTTCACCACTGTCACTGACCGTAAAGTTGGTCAGTATGTAATGATGTTTTTTATATTAAATATATTTGTTCATATAACTATAATACTTGCTGGCACACATTAACTGTACACATTTGTATAGTTATTTTTATAAATTCCATTTATTTATTTAATATTTACAAACACATAATAATCGACTGACTATGCTGCGGTATTATACACTGTCAGAGATTACAACTACGCCTGTACATCTGCATTCGCCAACATTGTAAAAAAAAATTTAAATTTTATCTTTTTTAAGCCGAAAAAATAAAAATTATCATTAATTGTTTTAATATTGTTTCAGATTAAAAACACATTAAAAGCACTTACAATCGAAAATGATTAAAACTGAGAGTATAAATAAGTGCGTGCGTGTGCGTCTGTATATCTATACACAGTTACATTTTAATTTGCGTAAGTGTGTGCTGGTGTTAAACTGATATTTACAGGAAGGAGATAGAAAATCTGTTTCCTCATGTTTTATTTAGTTGTTTTTTTTTTAACTCACACAACCACAGATTTTCATTTACATGCATATGTTAATTTAAATACATAGAGATACATAAATAGTAAAAACACTCAAAAAAAATTTTTTCAAATTTTTCAATTTGCATGGACAATTTTAAAAATTTAGGGCGGTATATATTTTTAGCATTTTAATATTATTCTTTCCTTTGAATAATTTTTCAAACAAATTTTGAGCAAGACAAAGTTTACTATCAACCTTATTTGGTAGTTAAATTCTACCCCATAAAAACCGTGCTAAGTGTAGGTCAAATCTCTTTTCTATGATGATAGGCCAGCAACGATTGCTCATTAGAAGCCAACATTCGCCGCACTGTTGACAAAATTAAACCGGATTTGCTCGAAAAAGGGGTGCAAAATTGGACCGACATAAGATCGCGGAGGCCATATTTCAGAAATTATTTTAAAACATTAAATGCCATGAAATTTGTGCTAATAAAGCCAAAATGTTTGTCAAGCCATTGAATTTATATTATATTTTATTATAAAAAAAATTGTATGGCTCAAAAAAAAAAAACACCGCTTATTTATGAGGAGCCGGAGAACAAAACGTACTTTTTTGCTCATTTAAAATTTTTGGCAAATTGTAGTTGATTTATTTCGCCCCATTAAAAAACTGCAGGAACCTGAAAATGGTGACAAGTTTTATACTTATTTATAGATGCATCAAACTGCCATAAGTCGCAACATTAAATGTTAAGGATATTTGATATCAAATCACTTTTATTTCGGAACATAACAAGTACGTTTTATTAAAAAAATTAGAAGGTACTTTTTGTTTTACAAAAAAGATAAAAATTATAGATTTTTGATGTGAACGCCTACAATAAAAAAAATTGTAAGAGCCTAGTTGATGAGAGTTGAAAGCTTCTTGAATATGAAATTTTGACAACATTTGAACTATTGGCATATCAAAAACTGATATCAGTGTGTCTTCTGTTTTCACTTTCATTTTATCGTAAAATGCATTAGCTCCAAGCTTATGAGTTCGTAAGCCTGTCATTGCCCTAGAGGGAAGCGAACTGACACCAAAGTAGTCCCGTGATAGGTCTTTCGTGGTAGATACCAGTTCTAGTTTTAACACTTTCTATGGATAAGAGGGGGTCAATTGACATCATATGACCAGTCACACATCTATTCTCAATGGACGTGTTTGCTGACAGTTACTTCAATGTAGTATTATTTCAATTCAATGTAGTCTTATTTCAATAAAACAAGTCCTAGCTAGAACTTAATTCAAGAACCAAATTTTAGAAAGTCCCAAAAAATGTGTCACACCACCGGTGAAGACTGTACTATAATTCATTACTTTTTCTTCATTTTTGTTCTTCATAAACCAGTTATATGATTGGTTCTCCTTTCACTGGTCATGAGTTCTTTCTTTTTGTACCTGTTCTGTTTTCACAACTCCCAGGACCAGTCCGTTGGACCAATTGACACAAATTTCCCGCAGAAAAGTCTTACTTTTTTCTAAAAATCAATCTCAGTTTTAATTCTGATGCCGGTGATTAAAAATTCGATATTGAAATTATTTGAAAAAATTTGACGAAATAAAGTTTAGTTTACTTTAAAACGAGCATCAACAGATTCATTGTATTGGGTGGTCCAACCATAATGCACAATGTTAACTCTTAAGTATACACCTAATTTGTGTGGCACAAACTGCCACCTGGGCCTGGCTGGGACCACTTTTTTTTGTATGGAGTTTAATAGCTTAAGCAACAACATTTTGTTGACAACTTTAACAATTCTTCGAAATAAAAGAAAAGATCAAATTCTTATGTGTTGCGTGTGCTTTTTGATATGTTTCGTTTTGATTTTATTTTCTACAGCATATATATAATTGGGCTGGGCCTGCCCTTCCTCGTTTTCTTGTAAAGAACACTTTGATTGAGGAATACAAAAATTTTCGTTCTAATATACTTCTGTGGCATTTTGACAAAACATCTTAAGTCGAGATAAGATAGCAAAAACGTAAAAAAAACTCGGTGAAAAGATCATATTTATCAAATAATAAAATAAACCAATATTAAAGAAAAATTTCGTTTATAATACAAAATTTTAAAAACGTAAATAAAAATGTTTTTTTAATGAAAATTCGTATGATTAACAACATTTTTTTCAACATTTTAAATGTGACTTAAGATGTTTTGTCAAAATGCCACAGATTTAATAATTACATAACAAAAAACTAAAAAAATGTCAAAAAAAGCCTGACCAGGCCCAGGTATATACTTAAGGGTTAATTGTGAGTTAAATATTAACGTGAAGTTGTTTGCCCGAATTAATTTGACTTTTCCTTGTTTCAGTGTTTGACAAATTCAACTATGGAAAGATACTCAATTGAACAGCGTGTTAAGATTGTTTAAGCCTTTAACGAAATTGGGCCTTCAAATCTAATTGCATTTCGTGATTTTTTCGGTCATAATAATCGACCAAATGTGTCCCATACAGGGCTGCCAGGTACTTTTTTTTCCTTTTCCCCAAAAATCCCCAAATTAAGAAACAAAACCTTAAAAAGTTAATTTTTTTTTTGTTTTTTTTTTCTGACAAAACTTAAATTTTTTTTTTAAATAGAAAAAAAAGTAACAACAATTTTAAAAAGAAATCCCCAAATAAAATTTTTTGGTAAAAAAAATTATTTTATTTTGTTTGTAGGGACTGGGTTCGGCATGTTTTTTTAAATCCTTTTTATTCGATTTCAGTGAGGAATTACAAGCAGAACATTATGCTGTTATTGAAAGCGACTGAGCCAATTTAAAAGAATTCGGAGCTTGTTCAATCGGTTTTAGTCATCCTTATAATCAACAATAAAAATACATATATGCGTCATTTATTTAATAGTTCGATGCATCATATTTACTAACCAATAGCCCAGCATTCTTTTTCCTAAACTTTATTATATTGCCTTCCATTTTTACTTATTTTTGAGGAAGACTTACATATTTGCTTGTAAATTGTCTTTAAAAGAATTAAAAATTTTATGTGTTGTCAACGGTTTTAGATTCTATTTTTTTTAAACACTCACTCAAGAAAAATAACATAAGTTTATAAAGTACATTTTACACAGTTAACGAAAATGGGAATCTTAATAAGGACCTTCTAAATCGTATAAGTTGTTGATAAGGGTAAGATAAAAGTTTTGCTTCTTTTTTTTTGTATTTTATATACGAAACAAAGAAAAATAAGCGTAAATAATAAAAGAAAGGAAAATATATTAAAAGAGTAAAAAATCCCCAAAAAATCCCCGAATTTTTTTTTAATCCCCAAAAAAATCACCAGTCCCCAAATGACTTTCTTTGCCCTTTTTGCTCGCATCAAATCCCCAACTTTGGGGATAAATCCCCAAGTCTGACAGCCTTGTTCCTACAATCGAGCGCTAAAATATTATGTAGCTAAATTCCAAAAAAAATTCATTTCAAACAACAAAAAATTTATTTAAAAAAGGATAGTTTTCATTTCATTTAAAATAAATTAATTTTACATTAATTTTAAAATTTTTTATTTAATAACCCTGGAAGGTTACTCGTCATTTTAGTACATTAAGGTTACTCTTCGTCGAATCGACGAACTTTTTAAAAAAAAAATTCTAGCGGAACGATTTTTAAAGTTAAAAATAAACAAAAATCTGTTTTAGTTAAGTGTTTTATTAAAAAATAAAATATAATATTAAAAATAAAAATTCTTTTTCCCTATAAAATTCGATGCGAATTTGAACTCTTTTTTCTTGTTTTTTAAATTAATTAACTTTTTAAAACAACAAAACCTAAAAAGGTAAAAAAAATATTTAGTTATTTGCCATATTTTACGCATGAGACACAAAGTTCAACTTTATGTCCTTTAACAACATTTTCGACGGATTCTTGTCGATTAGGTTTTTTTTTTAATTTTTCCCATAATTAAGGTCTGCAAGGCAGGTCTCTCGAATCTGCCTCTTAATAGGGAGCCACGAGATGTTAATGAAGACTTTTCAGGTACTGTCGTCGGTTTTTTGGGTTTTCGATCTTTTTGTAACATATTGTGAGTATATATGACTTATTTGTTGACAATGGCAATAGACAAAAAAAAAGAGGATTCAGCGTACGTCTGCTCACTACAAGCTTTTTTTGCATCAGCTAACGTTGTTGACAAAAAGGGCGTAAATTGAACACTCATAAAAAAGTTATATGATAAAAAGTAAATGAGCTTCGTAGATTCGACGAAGAGTAACCGTGCAGGGTTAAACAGCATATTCTGTTTGTTGTTACGTTTGAAATATATATTTTAATCAAACTACATAACGATATAAGTACGGAAAAACATTATTTTTTGGTAGCTTGTTTTTTGAAAAACAAACATAAATGTTTACAAAAAAAGGTATTCGTAAAAAAATTTTTTTTAATCAATTTTAAGAGTACAAAAAACGAATTAAATAACCCAGAATCAGTTACTATAATTTTATGAGTGGGAGAATTTTGGGCAAATTTCAGCAAACCGGTTTTGAAGGAAATGTGAAAAATGTGTTTGGTGGGGTTTATGGGCTGGCGGCGTCATGGCGCCGTACTTCTCCGAAAATGAGGTCGGCCAAGCAGTTACCGCGAATGGAGCTCGGCATTTGGAGTTGATAAAGGACTGCTTATGGCCAGAAATTTTGGATATGAACGTAGAAAATATGTGGTTTCAACAGGATGGTGACACTTGCCACACAGCCAACGAAACAATGGCGCTTTTGCGCGAGAAATTTAATGGGCGTGTAATCTTACGTCGTGACGATGCTAATTGGCCGCCACGTTTATATGATTTAGCACCGTTTGACTTCTTTTTTTCGGGATATTTAAAAAAAAGTGTCAATAAGCCAAGAACAATTCAATTCACATTAACGATATTGAACCTCAATTAAGTCTCAGATTCATTGAAAATATGAACCATCGGTTAGAAATATGCCATCGATGCCGTGGCAAGCATTTGGCAAATATTTTGTTTCACACATAATTGTCATATTTCCTTCTATCATAATAAAAAATATTAAGATAATTCAATGAAAACTTTTTGTTTTATTTACAACTAACATCGTGCGTTTTTTGGACTACCCTTTTCGTCGAAAACAATATGGCAAAATATATACGCTTTAATTAAAGACTCAACCAAAATTTGCATGAGCTAGCTTAAGTTTCTGTTAAAATTTTACGAAAAGCCTGTCAACTGTATTTGAAAAAATAAAATCAATAAAATCACTTTGCATAAGCAAATAACAGTTTCTTAAAAATTAACGAAAAGTGTTTTGAGTTCAATATGGTTGTACACCTTTTGGCATAGTTGCTTGAGCCAGCTCATGCACTTTAGGGTCTTTAGACTGTACTAACAGTACAGCAGGAACGAAATTTATAAAAAGACAACAAAAATTAGAATTCATTAAAGCAAAAAATTTTAACTATACGAAAAAATAGCAATTACTATGAAAAAAGTACGTTTTGATTAAACAAAAACTTAAAAAGTACGTTTTGTTATGCACATATTTTTTACAACCCATTTTTTTTACAGAAACAACTATGTTAACTACACCTTTTTTAGCCGATTTCAACCCATATATTTTAGTTATACCAAAAAAATTAATTTTTCAAAAAATGCTAAAAGTATGTTTTGTCCTGTGGCTCCTCCTAGCAAAAAAAAAAATAGATAAAATTTTTTTATTTAAGATGCTAATTGGCTATGGTTTCTTATAAAAAAGAACTAATCTCTATGTCAAATTTTATTCAAATTCTAGATTTCTAGAAAAAAAAAACACAATCAAACACTGAAATTTACTTATAAATATGATAATTATAATATATTTGATATATATTTTAAAGTCTCAATTAAATGAATCTGCCAAAGGAATTCGCAAACTAGATTTAATAATTAATTTACAATCAAAGAAATGAAATTATAAATATCATTGTTGAGGAAGTCATCTTAGACAACATGGTGCTTTGTTCTGTCGACTTCGCGCTTTTAACAGCAGAAAATCCCAAAAAAAAAATTTGTTTTCAGGAAATAGTGAAATCTTGCAATTTTTTGCGAATTTAAACCATGTCCGCGCTAGAAGCGATTTATTCTTGGAAGTTTTCTGATGCTTTACAGCTTTAACGATTTTTATTAAATATAAAACTTCGCTTTCATTCCGCTTTAAGCAAATTTTTTCGAAGTTCCTTATAGTTTTAGGGACTTTTAATCACTTTTTGAAATATTAAAAATTTTCGCGAATTTTCGCTATTTTTGCAAACTTTTCCGAAATTTTCTAATTTTCGCGTAGCTTTGTTGTTTTTTGAGGCAATCGTCGTCGTTATAAAAAAAAAACCCCATATACATATAAACCGAAGTCACCAATTTTACAGGACAAAATCAACACTGTAGATTTTTACGGGGCGGAAAGTGCAATGCCATTAGTAAGGTTGAACTTTTCAATGCAACCCTTAAAGAAATAAAAACATTTTTAAGATACGAACACCTTATTGCAATTTTTAATAAAATTTAAATAAATAACAAAAAAATTAATAAATAAATACACATCATATATTATAATTGGTTGTGTTCAGAATGACTTATTCTTAACTCGTCTGAAAACAATGTGTTGTCGAAATGACAACTGAATGTTGTCAATATAGCAAACAAATACTATTTCATAGAAACTTAAAAAGATGCAAAAACGTAAAAATGCGTCAAAATACTTATGCCGACTATTGTATTATGCTAATAATATCTTAACACTTTGCTGTCAGAATGAAACCAAATGGTAACAAAATGGCAACAATGTGATTGAAAATATTGTAACCACCCGTTGTCAAATTGAACACAAACGTAGTTGGCTCTGTGTAAATACATAAATGACTAATATTTTTGCTGAGCGTATAAAACTTTACGCTCAAATTTCTTAATTATTTTGGTGAGTGCGATTAAGTTATTTTTTTAAGTTTTGCCTGAAATATACAAATATTGAAGTGACCACATTTATGTACATAATTATTTGTTTAAATATGCATGTTTGTATGACAAATAATATTCAGTTTTTTTTTTGTTGTCAATATAGCGTTTTTTTTTTTTTTTTTTTTTCTTTATCATCAAAATAAAAATGCGTATATTTGTGTATATAAATTTTGCAAAAACACATGTGGGTGGAAGTTTTGTATAGAACTTTCACATCTACAGTATAACGCAGATATCCAGTATTTAAATATGTGCTTGTAAAAATCATACTTTTGCGGTTTTTGTGGCCGCCATTGTTTCAGCATTAAAACGATTAATGCCTGTTTGTATAACGTACAAGCATATGTATGAATGCATGTTAATATATATACTTATGTACATACATATACATATAATGTAAATATACAAAAAAAAAAATCGCGGCACATTATCAAAGATAAGTAAAATTCTTTTAAATCTTGATGGTATTTAAATTTAAATGGAAATTTTCGTATCAAAAAAAAAAAACATGAGCTTGACACAATTTAAAAACGTTGATGCGAAATATTAAACAACAATATAATTTAATTTACAGTTGAATTTAATTAAAAAAATTTAATAATGTGTTGTCGGTAAACCAACTATAAGCATACATATATGACACTATAATTAGGAATTGAGCGCCCAGAGGTGCCGAGCTGTAGGCAACCGGATGGGTCACAGGTTGAGGACAATGAGCCACCTTTTGTTATTAAAGCTAGTTGCGAATAAGTGTTTTACGTGAAACTGCAGTACCGGCAGTTTTCTTTGTTTGTAACATCGATAAGGTGATTGAGTACCGCCATTTAATTTTGTACTCCCGGAGCCGGATATTCCCTCAACCATCGTAGTGTCTGTTCTTCTACTTGGTGCGTTTGCTTTAATAAAGAGATGTCGAACCAAAACGCACGATGTTAATTGTATATTAAACAAAAAGTTTTCAGTGAATAATCTTCATATTTTTTATTTTGATGGAAGGATCTATGACAATTTTATGTGAAACAAAATATCGTCCAAATTCTCATCACGGCTTTGTTGGCATACCTCTATCCGATGGTCTATATTTTCAATAACTCTGAAACATAATTGAGGTTCAATGTCGTTAATGTGCCAAATTATCTCGCCCTTTAGCTCTTGAATTATTCTTGGCTTATTGATGTACACTTTTTCTTTTAAATATCCCCAAAGAAAGAAGTCCCACGGTGTTAAATCAAATGATCGTGGCAGCCAATTAACATCGCCATAATGTTAAATAGCATTAACGAATCCACTGAGATGGATTATGTTGGCAAAAAAAATTTACGAAGTGCACGAAATGCAATTTGATTTGAACGCCCATTTTCGTTAAAGACTTTTACAATCTGAACGCGCTGCTCAATTGAGTAAAGGGCATAATAAACCACACAAAATGCTTGGCAAACACACATATTGTTTCCGTTTGGGGTTTGCCAATAAACAACACAAATATTCTCCGTACAAACATTAATTTTCATTTTTGTTTTGTTTTCAATGAATGCAGATCCCGATAGTGCTGCGGCAATTTTGTTGCTTTTTGTTTTATACGGGGAAGAAATTATAAAATAAAGGCAAACAAATTTAAAGTAAAAAGTGATTTAAACAACGAGCTGTTTTGTGGCAAGCAATAGGTTGGTACTACTAAAAAAAATTTAATTTACTATTTAAAATTAATTGAATTCAATACATTTAGCATTAGACCCCACAAAAAGTTTGACAAATATCCAACATGTCTGCCAAATATTAAAAATTTTTAATATTTCTGCAAACATTGCTTCAAATGTTTGTACAAACAGCAAACACCTCAATTAACAACACAACATATTTGTACAAACGTAAAATTTTGACATGTTTGCCAAGCCATTTGTGAGGTTTATTATGCCCTTAACTCACCATGCTTGAATTTGTCAAACACTGAAACAAGGAAATGCCAAATTAAGTTGGGCAAAAACTTGACGTTAAGGTGTGACTCCCAGAATATAATAACTTAACCCTCTTACACTCATTTTAATGGGTATTTTTTGTTCTTTTTTAACTTCCCACAATAGCATACTAAAACGCCACCTTAGAAGGCCAAATGTTTTACGAATATTTTATGCATAAAATCTCACTAGGGGTCTTCTAAGACCAAAAATGGAGCAATGTAAGTACACGTGTTTTCAAAAATTAAAAATTTCAAGGCCCAGAATTTCGAAAATTAGTTTTACATACATTGCACTATTTTATACGTATATTCTATGAGATCTTAGCTAAATTAAGGATTCACCCGTCCAAAATTTTGTTGTAAATCTTATTTTTTTGTTTTTTTTTTTTTTTTTTGTTATTATTTTTCTAACTTAGTAGTTGCTCACTTAAAAATATTTCATACTTTTATAGCATTTTAAAACATTTGCTTGACCAAATAAAAAGTTGTTCAAACTTTTCTTACGAACTATGCATTATGATATTATTTAAATCCCACAGCTGCCGTTTGCAGACAAAATTTAATAAAACATTTGCAATTTTTCAAACTTTGTTGTTGCATAAAAAACGCAATACTATAAATATTTAGAGCAAAAACCTTAACAACAGTGAATGTACACTTACTTGACAAACTAATGTCATATCAAAGTTTTGAAAAATAGTTGTGTGGTTATCCACAGTTTCCATCAATGAAATTCATCTCTGATATTGTACATAAATAAAAAATGCAGTAGCACAACTACACGGATGCTAAGTCTATCACTTTTTATTGAAAGAGAGAAAGAAAGAAAGAGAGAGAGAGAAAAGTGAACAAGTTTACACAGTGATGCCAGAACCGGGATTTGTCTTCAGATTACGGATTTTAACATTTATTTCATGGGAAGGAATTTGGCTTATTTGAAATGGTTATTACTTTTTTATTTAAACAGTTCATAACTTAATATGTTGAAGATAATAAACGGTTTAATAAAACTTAATAATGTAATCACATTTACTCAATGCAAGAATGATTAAAAATGTTTCAAATTGCATGTGCTCCCAGTGTCAACATACTCAGAGTCATAATTGACCGTTATGAGAACAGAGTGCAGTCTGCAATGAGCCACAAAGAACTGTGTCTCGACCTGTTAGCACGGGGAAAGCTGTGGATGATGTACGGGAAAGTGTCCGCATAGATCCTCTCATCTGAGTACATTCGTCAACATTCTACTCAATTGGGAATCTCCAGAACATCAATGCGGTACATTCTAAAATGGCTCAAGAATCATTGCCTACAAAGAAAGAAAAACATTCGGGATAAATCAAGTTTTTATGATTACGTACTCAAAACAATTCCAAATGGGATTACTTTCGAAAATCAATCCCGGAATTTCTTGAAATAAGTATAAAATTCTTAAATCAAGACAAAAAAAAAGTTAAACTTTTCGTTGTGTTTAAGCCTCCGGCTAACGCATGTTTGGATTTTCTATACACATTGAAAAAAGGTCTGGCCAGACTCATGGGTACCACAAGGGGTTAAAAAGTAAATTTGAACTCTTGCTGCATATTTAGTTTATACTTTTGGTTAAATATATACATAAGACTTCTAAAGTAAAAACCATATCGGGCATAATGTTGGTGTTTTATCATTCTGTAAGGTGTAATACTAGGGTGACCTTTAAATTAAAAAAGTGGATTTCATTAGGTCTCACCCGCCAATTTGGTGGGTATTGATAAAAAAAAAACAACTCCAAAAAATTTTTAGGACGATCGGCAAAGGTTAAGCCGTCCCCGACGCCCACAAAAGTTTGAGAAAAATTATATTTTTACATGAAATCTCTCTTTTATGTTTCATAACTAAAAAAATCTAATTTTTAATTTATTAAAGAAATGCGTTTCCTACGAATCTTTAATTTTGTTGAAAAACATTTTTATTATTTATTTAAAAAAAACGACCAGGCGGGAACCAGACGTTTTCACCTAAGTCGGGTACGCTGAATTCAATGTTGCAGGTTAGCTCTTGTTTTCGAGATATACCGTTATTTCGAAAATGGAGGAGGCTGCGCAACATTTATTCGCGTTACTCAAAAACGGTTAAATTTATTGAATAAACTAAAAAAAAACCGAAACTCCACAATAAAATTACCTTTAAGAAAGGTTAAAGGTTTTTCTAATATACGCAGTCGTTTTAAAAACATAATTTTTTTGGCAAAATTCCAAAATGTTTGTTCTTTAAAAAATTGGAAAATGCAGCTATGCTTATAATTTTTTCTAGACATATAAAGAGCAAACAAAAAAAAAAGCCATAAATGATTAAAATCTATTTACAACTTTTGATTTTATTCACAAAAGACGAAAAATTTCCATTAAATTTAAGTATTTCATAAAAACGCAATATTTGTATGGGAGCCCCCATAAAAAGTGCAGATAAAGAGCAAGTATTTTTTAGGAAAATGTTAAAAACGAAAAACTTATAGAGATCGCACATACATTTTATAGGGGGATATTGAAATTTTTGTATGGGAGCCCCCTTAAGGAACAGAGATCGCGGGTAGTTAAAAACAAATGATGGGGACAAAAAATAAAGTGGGATCGGTCATACATTTGACCCATTCAGGGGCAGGGGCCTATTTTAAAAATTTCACTAAACCGCCATATTTGTATGGGAGCCCCCTAAGATATATGGCAAGTATGATTAAAGAAAATGTTAAGAACGAAAAACTAACGAAGGTCCGTTATACATTTTATTCCCCTAGAGGAACTCCTTGGCAGTTATGGGCCTTTTTCTTCATTATATTTCTAGTCTGTATTGATAATTTTTTATGGGACCCCCTTAAAGAATAGTTATAGCGGGTAGGTATGTTAGAACCAACTGATATGCGTTTGACTATTTTGTTTTTGTAAGCAAATGCATACAAACACAAATATTGAAGCTGAATTGACGTGTGTAAGAAAAAATAGTTCTAAAGAAAAAATTTCCATCAATGCTGCTGTTCGTTTTTTATTTTAGTTACGTTTTGTTATATATGAGATTTAAAGAAAACATGTTAAGACAAAAGTTGTTCAAAACTTCATTAAAAACAACTTCTTAGTAAAATTAATATCTTCCAAGTTATGAGGTAAAATGTCGGACTTTACGATTTTTCTCAAACTTTGGCAAGTGTGAGGGACGGCTTAGACTTCGCCCATTGTCCATTTTTTGTCAATACCCACCCAATTAGGGGGTGAGACCATGGAAAAATAGAAAACAAATATGCTCCATACTGTTATCAACCACCCTAGTGTAATACGAGTAAGTAAATCAATCATACTATTTTTTTATTTAAGATTGATTCAATCTTAGTTTTACTTAAATCAATCTCATTTTCGGATTCTTTCAGGTACGAAATCCGTACTTGAATCAATCTTTCTCAAATAAAATAATCCTAAGAAAAAATATTCCTTAAAAACTAATACATAAAACTTCAGAACATTTTATTAATGGAAAATGCTTTTTTGATATTTTTCAGCTGTATTCAACATCAAAAATTCGAGAAATTGAATAGTTAAAAAAATATATATAACATAAGGTCATATACAAATTAAAATAAAAAATTCCACAAATTTTTGTATTTTTAATTTTGTTTTTTATTTTTCATCCGATATTTCGACCATACATCGATGGTCATCTTCAGGGGCTACAAAATACACATATATTTAACATATAAATTTTATATCATAATACTTATCAATACATACATTTAAAACACTGTCAAATTAAAAATTACAAAAAAGTTGATACGTCCTCACTGTTTGTCATATTTTCATCAACTAATATTGTCCCATTGATTTCGTTCCCTCGACTTTGTCTTATTTTTGTTTTCTATGTCGGTGTTTGTTTATTGTGTATTTGTATATATGCGAAATATTATCGGTGTCTGTCTTGTAATTGAGACGTAAGTTTGTTGGTGTATTTACTATATGTAACATTTCCAGTGTGTATCTCTTAGCATAGTTACTCTCTTCTTGTAAGATGCTCACATTATTAAAATTTGGTTTGTGTCCCGTTATTGTACAGTGGGCCGCAAGTGCAGTTTTTTGTTCCATTGGCTTTGTAACTGATTTTTGATCAGATTTGTGTCCTGATAATCTTGTCTTGAGTGTTGATTTTGTGGTCCCCACATATACTTTTGGGCATATGTTGGACCCGTCCCCCTCACAGCTTATTTTGTAAATCAAGTTTGATTTTTCCTCCTTTTCAAGTTTCGTCTTTGGTTTGCTAAATAATTGGTATACAGAATTATTGGTCTTAAGCGCTATTTCGTATTTTTCCTTGTTGTATATGTCAGAGTTCTTAAGCCTTTCGGATAATCCGGGAATGTACGTTACTGATTTGTATATTTTATCTAATTTTTCCTCTTCTTTGCTACCGAGTTTTTTTGATTTTGCATGTTTAATTAAATCTTTAATAGTTTTTTTAGGGAATTGATTTTTCTTTAGCGTGTCCGTTATTCTTTTAATATTGTCTTTGTGGAAAGAGTCATCACTTATCTCTAAAACTCGTCTTATAAAATTTGTTGCAGTGTTAATAATTATTCGCCTGGGATGTTTGGAGTAGAAGTTTATGAGTCTTCCAGACGATGTTGGTTTTTGATACCAGTCTATCCTAAGTAGGTTGTTTTGTCTAATAACCACACAGTCTAAGTACGGTATTTTATTTCCATTTTCTTCTTCTTTAGTAAAACAAATCTGTCTATTAAATGAGTTTAAAATTCTTAAAACATCAGTTACATCTTTTCTTTTTATTACACAAAACAGATCATCTACATATTTGGTGAGAATTTTTGGTTTTTCCCCCATCAGATCCACTGAAAAGTCTAGAAGCTTTTCCATTATAATATCTGCAATAACAGGTGATGCTGGTGATCCCATTGGCATACCTTTCCTTTGTTCAAATATTTTATCCTCATATTTGAAATATCTTGTATCTTTGATACAGAAAGAAAGGATATCCATGAAAAGCTTTTTTGGTATTTGGGTGTAATTTTGTAAAATATTCCAGTTTTCTTCAATTGTTTGGAGAGCAAGATTGACCGGAATACTCGGAAATAAAGCAACTACATCAAATGAAACCATTATTTCGTCGTCTTCTATTCTATTTTTATTGATCCTTGATTTGAAATCTATTGCATCCTTTACATTATATTTTGATTCTTTCGTAAGATTTTTTAATATGTCAACTATGTATTTGCATAAACCATATGCTGGTGAATTGACGGATGAACAAATTGGCCTGAGTGGGGTTCCCTCTTTGTGTATTTTCGGCAATCCGTATATCCTAGGGGCTATTGATGTCCGTGTACTTAGCTTGTATTTATCCTGTACAGTTATCAGATTTAAATTAAACAATTTTTCTACTAACAAGTTGTTTTTATTCTGTAAAATGGCAGTTGGATCTTTTTTCAAACGTTGGTAGGTGCACATATCACCTACAATTTCTCTCATCTTGCGAACATAATCATCTTTCATAATAGCTACAGTTTTGTTACCCTTGTCAGAACTTAAAATAAAAACATCCTTATTTTTGTTCAAAAATTCCCTCGTTTGTGCCACTGTATCAATAGTTAATTTGTCTCTAACATTAAGTTTTGTTTTATTTAAGTGTCCGTCTATGAGTGACGTAAGTTTGCTTCTCGCGATCTCTTGTTGCTCTCTGTTTTCGAGTGTACGAATTATATCCTCACCATCAGCAATACATTTAAACAATGGAAATGTTGTAATGGTATTGGGTAAAGCATGTTTCGGCCCTAATGACAATAACCATTTAACGTTCGTTGGTATGTTTCTATCGGTTTTGTTTACAAACCAATCTTCATTGTTGTTGTTGTTTATTTTGATTTTCTTATTATGCTCGTCCCTTAATTGTTGTAGCTTTCCGATGTGTCTTAATTTATTGTTGTTATTAAGTTTGTCATGTAAAATATTCTCTCCCTCTACAAATAATAATAGATCTTGCATGTCCATTATTTTTCTCAATGTTTCCTTTGTCGTTATTAATTGTTTTCCCACCAAATCTGTCTGTCTGTGTTTATGCTGTATCAGTAAATTTAATATTTTAATATGAAAATTATAAACAATACTTTCCACATCATTAAGAGTATTTGGTGCTAAATGGTTTTTAACTTTAAAAAAGCTATAAATGTTTTTTGTCGCATTACGAATAAAGTTTGGTATTAAACCTAGTCTCTTACACTTAATTAAAAACGTTGTTGTTGGTTTTAATCTCGCAAGAGATCGGCTATTTTTTGAATAATTACCAATGATGTTGATGGTGTTTTTGTTGTATTTTGTTTTCAGTTTTTTGTACATGATGAGTCAGTACTGCGGTGTGCCTTCCGTGTTGTATGTTCAATATTTATTGTTGACCTGTCGATAATCTATGTTGTTGTTTTTGTTTGGCTTAAGGTCATATACAAATTAAAATAAAAAATTCCACAAATTTTTGTATTTTTAATTTTGTTTTTTATTTTTCATCCGATATTTCGACCATACATCGATGGTCATCTTCAGGGGCTACAAAATACACATATATTTAACATATAAATTTGATATCATAATACTTATCAATACATACATTTAAAACACTGTCAAATTAAAAATTACAAAAAAGTTGATACGTCCTCACTGTTTGTCATATTTTCATCAACTAATATTGTCCCATTGATTTCGTTCCCTCGACTTTGTCTTATTTTTGTTTTCTATGTCGGTGTTTGTTTATTGTGTATTTGTATATATGCGAAATATTATCGGTGTCTGTCTTGTAATTGAGACGTAAGTTTGTTGGTGTATTTACTATATGTAACATTTCCAGTGTGTATCTCTTAGCATAGTTACTCTCTTCTTGTAAGATGCTCACATTATTAAAATTTGGTTTGTGTCCCGTTATTGTACAGTGGGCCGCAAGTGCAGTTTTTTGTTCCATTGGCTTTGTAACTGATTTTTGATCAGATTTGTGTCCTGATAATCTTGTCTTGAGTGTTGATTTTGTGGTCCCCACATATACTTTTGGGCATATGTTGGACCCGTCCCCCTCACAGCTTATTTTGTAAATCAAGTTTGATTTTTCCTCCTTTTCAAGTTTCGTCTTTGGTTTGCTAAATAATTGGTATACAGAATTATTGGTCTTAAGCGCTATTTCGTATTTTTCCTTGTTGTATATGTCAGAGTTCTTAAGCCTTTCGGATAATCCGGGAATGTACGTTACTGATTTGTATATTTTATCTAATTTTTCCTCTTCTTTGCTACCGAGTTTTTTTGATTTTGCATGTTTAATTAAATCTTTAATAGTTTTTTTAGGGAATTGATTTTTCTTTAGCGTGTCCGTTATTCTTTTAATATTGTCTTTGTGGAAAGAGTCATCACTTATCTCTAAAACTCGTCTTATAAAATTTGTTGCAGTGTTAATAATTATTCGCCTGGGATGTTTGGAGTAGAAGTTTATGAGTCTTCCAGACGATGTTGGTTTTTGATACCAGTCTATCCTAAGTAGGTTGTTTTGTCTAATAACCACACAGTCTAAGTACGGTATTTTATTTCCATTTTCTTCTTCTTTAGTAAAACAAATCTGTCTATTAAATGAGTTTAAAATTCTTAAAACATCAGTTACATCTTTTCTTTTTATTACACAAAACAGATCATCTACATATTTGGTGAGAATTTTTGGTTTTTCCCCCATCAGATCCACTGAAAAGTCTAGAAGCTTTTCCATTATAATATCTGCAATAACAGGTGATGCTGGTGATCCCATTGGCATACCTTTCCTTTGTTCAAATATTTTATCCTCATATTTGAAATATCTTGTATCTTTGATACAGAAAGAAAGGATATCCATGAAAAGCTTTTTTGGTATTTGGGTGTAATTTTGTAAAATATTCCAGTTTTCTTCAATTGTTTGGAGAGCAAGATTGACCGGAATACTCGGAAATAAAGCAACTACATCAAATGAAACCATTATTTCGTCGTCTTCTATTCTATTTTTATTGATCCTTGATTTGAAATCTATTGCATCCTTTACATTATATTTTGATTCTTTCGTAAGATTTTTTAATATGTCAACTATGTATTTGCATAAACCATATGCTGGTGAATTGACGGATGAACAAATTGGCCTGAGTGGGGTTCCCTCTTTGTGTATTTTCGGCAATCCGTATATCCTAGGGGCTATTGATGTCCGTGTACTTAGCTTGTATTTATCCTGTACAGTTATCAGATTTAAATTAAACAATTTTTCTACTAACAAGTTGTTTTTATTCTGTAAAATGGCAGTTGGATCTTTTTTCAAACGTTGGTAGGTGCACATATCACCTACAATTTCTCTCATCTTGCGAACATAATCATCTTTCATAATAGCTACAGTTTTGTTACCCTTGTCAGAACTTAAAATAAAAACATCCTTATTTTTGTTCAAAAATTCCCTCGTTTGTGCCACTGTATCAATAGTTAATTTGTCTCTAACATTAAGTTTTGTTTTATTTAAGTGTCCGTCTATGAGTGACGTAAGTTTGCTTCTCGCGATCTCTTGTTGCTCTCTGTTTTCGAGTGTACGAATTATATCCTCACCATCAGCAATACATTTAAACAATGGAAATGTTGTAATGGTATTGGGTAAAGCATGTTTCGGCCCTAATGACAATAACCATTTAACGTTCGTTGGTATGTTTCTATCGGTTTTGTTTACAAACCAATCTTCATTGTTGTTGTTGTTTATTTTGATTTTCTTATTATGCTCGTCCCTTAATTGTTGTAGCTTTCCGATGTGTCTTAATTTATTGTTGTTATTAAGTTTGTCATGTAAAATATTCTCTCCCTCTACAAATAATAATAGATCTTGCATGTCCATTATTTTTCTCAATGTTTCCTTTGTCGTTATTAATTGTTTTCCCACCAAATCTGTCTGTCTGTGTTTATGCTGTATCAGTAAATTTAATATTTTAATATGAAAATTATAAACAATACTTTCCACATCATTAAGAGTATTTGGTGCTAAATGGTTTTTAACTTTAAAAAAGCTATAAATGTTTTTTGTCGCATTACGAATAAAGTTTGGTATTAAACCTAGTCTCTTACACTTAATTAAAAACGTTGTTGTTGGTTTTAATCTCGCAAGAGATCGGCTATTTTTTGAATAATTACCAATGATGTTGATGGTGTTTTTGTTGTATTTTGTTTTCAGTTTTTTGTACATGATGAGTCAGTACTGCGGTGTGCCTTCCGTGTTGTATGTTCAATATTTATTGTTGACCTGTCGATAATCTATGTTGTTGTTTTTGTTTGGCTTAAGGTCATATACAAATTAAAATAAAAAATTCCACAAATTTTTGTATTTTTAATTTTGTTTTTTATTTTTCATCCGATATTTCGACCATACATCGATGGTCATCTTCAGGGGCTACAAAATACACATATATTTAACATATAAATTTTATATCATAATATTTATCAATACATACATATAAAACACTGTCAAATTAAAAATTACAAAAAAGTTGATACGTCCTCACTGTTTGTCATATTTTCATCAACTAATATTGTCCCATTGATTTCGTTCCCTCGACTTTGTCTTATTTTTGTTTTCTATGTCGGTGTTTGTTTATTGTGTATTTGTATATATGCGAAATATTATCGGTGTCTGTCTTGTAATTGAGACGTAAGTTTGTTGGTGTATTTACTATATGTAACATTTCCAGTGTGTATCTCTTAGCATAGTTACTCTCTTCTTGTAAGATGCTCACATTATTAAAATTTGGTTTGTGTCCCGTTATTGTACAGTGGGCCGCAAGTGCAGTTTTTTGTTCCATTGGCTTTGTAACTGATTTTTGATCAGATTTGTGTCCTGATAATCTTGTCTTGAGTGTTGATTTTGTGGTCCCCACATATACTTTTGGGCATATGTTGGACCCGTCCCCCTCACAGCTTATTTTGTAAATCAAGTTTGATTTTTCCTCCTTTTCAAGTTTCGTCTTTGGTTTGCTAAATAATTGGTATACAGAATTATTGGTCTTAAGCGCTATTTCGTATTTTTCCTTGTTGTATATGTCAGAGTTCTTAAGCCTTTCGGATAATCCGGGAATGTACGTTACTGATTTGTATATTTTATCTAATTTTTCCTCTTCTTTGCTACCGAGTTTTTTTGATTTTGCATGTTTAATTAAATCTTTAATAGTTTTTTTAGGGAATTGATTTTTCTTTAGCGTGTCCGTTATTCTTTTAATATTGTCTTTGTGGAAAGAGTCATCACTTATCTCTAAAACTCGTCTTATAAAATTTGTTGCAGTGTTAATAATTATTCGCCTGGGATGTTTGGAGTAGAAGTTTATGAGTCTTCCAGACGATGTTGGTTTTTGATACCAGTCTATCCTAAGTAGGTTGTTTTGTCTAATAACCACACAGTCTAAGTACGGTATTTTATTTCCATTTTCTTCTTCTTTAGTAAAACAAATCTGTCTATTAAATGAGTTTAAAATTCTTAAAACATCAGTTACATCTTTTCTTTTTATTACACAAAACAGATCATCTACATATTTGGTGAGAATTTTTGGTTTTTCCCCCATCAGATCCACTGAAAAGTCTAGAAGCTTTTCCATTATAATATCTGCAATAACAGGTGATGCTGGTGATCCCATTGGCATACCTTTCCTTTGTTCAAATATTTTATCCTCATATTTGAAATATCTTGTATCTTTGATACAGAAAGAAAGGATATCCATGAAAAGCTTTTTTGGTATTTGGGTGTAATTTTGTAAAATATTCCAGTTTTCTTCAATTGTTTGGAGAGCAAGATTGACCGGAATACTCGGAAATAAAGCAACTACATCAAATGAAACCATTATTTCGTCGTCTTCTATTCTATTTTTATTGATCCTTGATTTGAAATCTATTGCATCCTTTACATTATATTTTGATTCTTTCGTAAGATTTTTTAATATGTCAACTATGTATTTGCATAAACCATATGCTGGTGAATTGACGGATGAACAAATTGGCCTGAGTGGGGTTCCCTCTTTGTGTATTTTCGGCAATCCGTATATCCTAGGGGCTATTGATGTCCGTGTACTTAGCTTGTATTTATCCTGTACAGTTATCAGATTTAAATTAAACAATTTTTCTACTAACAAGTTGTTTTTATTCTGTAAAATGGCAGTTGGATCTTTTT
Source organism: Pollenia griseotomentosa (assembly GCA_963931875.1). Taxonomy (NCBI): domain Eukaryota; kingdom Metazoa; phylum Arthropoda; class Insecta; order Diptera; family Polleniidae; genus Pollenia; species Pollenia griseotomentosa. The sequence continues at coordinate 49,168,284 of OZ007560.1, read as the reverse complement.
TCAAACGTTGGTAGGTGCACATATCACCTACAATTTCTCTCATCTTGCGAACATAATCATCTTTCATAATAGCTACAGTTTTGTTACCCTTGTCAGAACTTATAATAAAAACATCCTTATTTTTGTTCAAAAATTCCCTCGTTTGTGCCACTGTATCAATAGTTAATTTGTCTCTAACATTAAGTTTTGTTTTATTTAAGTGTCCGTCTATGAGTGACGTAAGTTTGCTTCTCGCGATCTCTTGTTGCTCTCTGTTTTCGAGTGTACGAATTATATCCTCACCATCAGCAATACATTTAAACAATGGAAATGTTGTAATGGTATTGGGTAAAGCATGTTTCGGCCCTAATGACAATAACCATTTAACGTTCGTTGGTATGTTTCTATCGGTTTTGTTTACAAACCAATCTTCATTGTTGTTGTTGTTTATTTTGATTTTCTTATTATGCTCGTCCCTTAATTGTTGTAGCTTTCCGATGTGTCTTAATTTATTGTTGTTATTAAGTTTGTCATGTAAAATATTCTCTCCCTCTACAAATAATAATAGATCTTGCATGTCCATTATTTTTCTCAATGTTTCCTTTGTCGTTATTAATTGTTTTCCCACCAAATCTGTCTGTCTGTGTTTATACTGTATCAGTAAATTTAATATTTTAATATGAAAATTATAAACAATACTTTCCACATCATTAAGAGTATTTGGTGCTAAATGGTTTTTACTTTAAAAAAGCTATAAATGTTTTTTGTCGCATTACGAATAAAGTTTGGTATTAAACCTAGTCTCTTACACTTAATTAAAAACGTTGTTGTTGGTTTTAATCTCGCAAGAGATCGGCTATTTTTTGAATAATTACCAATGATGTTGATGGTGTTTTTGTTGTATTTTGTTTTCAGTTTTTTGTACATGATGAGTCAGTACTGCGGTGTGCCTTCCGTGTTGTATGTTCAATATTTATTGTTGACCTGTCGATAATCTATGTTGTTGTTTTTGTTTGGCTTAAGGTCATATACAAATTAAAATAAAAAATTCCACAAATTTTTGTATTTTTAATTTTGTTTTTTATTTTTCATCCGATATTTCGACCATACATCGATGGTCATCTTCAGGGGCTACAAAATACACATATATTTAACATATAAATTTTATATCATAATACTTATCAATACATACATTTAAAACACTGTCAAATTAAAAATTACAAAAAAGTTGATACGTCCTCACTGTTTGTCATATTTTCATCAACTAATATTGTCCCATTGATTTCGTTCCCTCGACTTTGTCTTATTTTTGTTTTCTATGTCGGTGTTTGTTTATTGTGTATTTGTATATATGCGAAATATTATCGGTGTCTGTCTTGTAATTGAGACGTAAGTTTGTTGGTGTATTTACTATATGTAACATTTCCAGTGTGTATCTCTTAGCATAGTTACTCTCTTCTTGTAAGATGCTCACATTATTAAAATTTGGTTTGTGTCCCGTTATTGTACAGTGGGCCGCAAGTGCAGTTTTTTGTTCCATTGGCTTTGTAACTGATTTTTGATCAGATTTGTGTCCTGATAATCTTGTCTTGAGTGTTGATTTTGTGGTCCCCACATATACTTTTGGGCATATGTTGGACCCGTCCCCCTCACAGCTTATTTTGTAAATCAAGTTTGATTTTTCCTCCTTTTCAAGTTTCGTCTTTGGTTTGCTAAATAATTGGTATACAGAATTATTGGTCTTAAGCGCTATTTCGTATTTTTCCTTGTTGTATATGTCAGAGTTCTTAAGCCTTTCGGATAATCCGGGAATGTACGTTACTGATTTGTATATTTTATCTAATTTTTCCTCTTCTTTGCTACCGAGTTTTTTTGATTTTGCATGTTTAATTAAATCTTTAATAGTTTTTTTAGGGAATTGATTTTTCTTTATCCGAAAGGCTTAAGAACTCTGACATATACAACAAGGAAAAATACGAAATAGCGCTTAAGACCAATAATTCTGTATACCAATTATTTAGCAAGCCAAAGACGAAACTTGAAAAGGAGGAAAAATCAAACTTGATTTACAAAATAAGCTGTGAGGGGGACGGGTCCAACATATGCCCAAAAGTATATGTGGGGACCACAAAATCAACACTCAAGACAAGATTATCAGGACACAAATCTGATCAAAAATCAGTTACAAAGCCAATGGAACAAAAAACTGCACTTGCGGCCCACTGTACAATAACGGGACACAAACCAAATTTTAATAATGTGAGCATCTTACAAGAAGAGAGTAACTATGCTAAGAGATACACACTGGAAATGTTACATATAGTAAATACACCAACAAACTTACGTCTCAATTACAAGACAGACACCGATAATATTTCGCATATATACAAATACACAATAAACAAACACCGACATAGAAAACAAAAATAAGACAAAGTCGAGGGAACGAAATCAATGGGACAATATTAGTTGATGAAAATATGACAAACAGTGAGGACGTATCAACTTTTTTGTAATTTTTAATTTGACAGTGTTTTAAATGTATGTATTGATAAGTATTATGATATAAAATTTATATGTTAAATATATATGTATTTGGTAGCCCCTGAAGATGACCATCGATGTATGGTCGAAATATCGGATGAAAAATAAAAAACAAAATTAAAAATACAAAAATTTGTGGAATTTTTTATTTTAATTTGTATATGACCTTAAGCCAAACAAAAACAACAACATAGATTATCGACAGGTCAACAATAAATATTGAACATACAACACGGAAGGCACACCGCAGTACTGACTCATCATGTACAAAAAACTGAAAACAAAATACAACAAAAACACCATCAACATCATTGGTAATTATTCAAAAAATAGCCGATCTCTTGCGAGATTAAAACCAACAACAACGTTTTTAATTAAGTGTAAGAGACTAGGTTTAATACCAAACTTTATTCGTAATGCGACAAAAAACATTTATAGCTTTTTTAAAGTTAAAAACCATTTAGCACCAAATACTCTTAATGATGTGGAAAGTATTGTTTATAATTTTCATATTAAAATATTAAATTTACTGATACAGCATAAACACAGACAGACAGATTTGGTGGGAAAACAATTAATAACGACAAAGGAAACATTGAGAAAAATAATGGACATGCAAGATCTATTATTATTTGTAGAGGGAGAGAATATTTTACATGACAAACTTAATAACAACAATAAATTAAGACACATCGGAAAGCTACAACAATTAAGGGACGAGCATAATAAGAAAATCAAAATAAACAACAACAACAATGAAGATTGGTTTGTAAACAAAACCGATAGAAACATACCAACGAACGTTAAATGGTTATTGTCATTAGGGCCGAAACATGCTTTACCCAATACCATTACAACATTTCCATTGTTTAAATGTATTGCTGATGGTGAGGATATAATTCGTACACTCGAAAACAGAGAGCAACAAGAGATCGCGAGAAGCAAACTTACGTCACTCATAGACGGACACTTAAATAAAACAAAACTTAATGTTAGAGACAAATTAACTATTGATACAGTGGCACAAACGAGGGAATTTTTGAACAAAAATAAGGATGTTTTTATTTTAAGTTCTGACAAGGGTAACAAAACTGTAGCTATTATGAAAGATGATTATGTTCGCAAGATGAGAGAAATTGTAGGTGATATGTGCACCTACCAACGTTTGAAAAAAGATCCAACTGCCATTTTACAGAATAAAAACAACTTGTTAGTAGAAAAATTGTTTAATTTAAATCTGATAACTGTACAGGATAAATACAAGCTAAGTACACGGACATCAATAGCCCCTAGGATATACGGATTGCCGAAAATACACAAAGAGGGAACCCCACTCAGGCCAATTTGTTCATCCGTCAATTCACCAGCATATGGTTTATGCAAATACATAGTTGACATATTAAAAAATCTTACGAAAGAATCAAAATATAATGTAAAGGATGCAATAGATTTCAAATCAAGGATCAATAAAAATAGAATAGAAGACGACGAAATAATGGTTTCATTTGATGTAGTTGCTTTATTTCCGAGTATTCCGGTCAATCTTGCTCTCCAAACAATTGAAGAAAACTGGAATATTTTACAAAATTACACCCAAATACCAAAAAAGCTTTTCATGGATATCCTTTCTTTCTGTATCAAAGATACAAGATATTTCAAATATGAGGATAAAATATTTGAACAAAGGAAAGGTATGCCAATGGGATCACCAGCATCACCTGTTATTGCAGATATTATAATGGAAAAGCTTCTAGACTTTTCAGTGGATCTGATGGGGGAAAAACCAAAAATTCTCACCAAATATGTAGATGATCTGTTTTGTGTAATAAAAAGAAAAGATGTAACTGATGTTTTAAGAATTTTAAACTCATTTAATAGACAGATTTGTTTTACTAAAGAAGAAGAAAATGGAAATAAAATACCGTACTTAGACTGTGTGGTTATTAGACAAGACAACCTACTTAGGATAGACTGGTATCAAAAACCAACATCGTCTGGAAGACTCATAAACTTCTACTCCAAACATCCCAGGCGAATAATTATTAACACTGCAACAAATTTTATAAGACGAGTTTTAGAGATAAGTGATGACTCTTTCCACAAAGACAATATTAAAAGAATAACGGACACGCTAAAGAAAAATCAATTCCCTAAAAAAACTATTAAAGATTTAATTAAACATGCAAAATCAAAAAAACTCGGTAGCAAAGAAGAGGAAAAATTAGATAAAATATACAAATCAGTAACGTACATTCCCGGATTATCCGAAAGGCTTAAGAACTCTGACATATACAACAAGGAAAAATACGAAATAGCGCTTAAGACCAATAATTCTGTATACCAATTATTTAGCAAACCAAAGACGAAACTTGAAAAGGAGGAAAAATCAAACTTGATTTACAAAATAGGCTGTGAGGGGGACGGGTCCAACATATGCCCAAAAGTATATGTGGGGACCACAAAATCAACACTCAAGACAAGATTATCAGGACACAAATCTGATCAAAAATCAGTTACAAAGCCAATGGAACAAAAAACTGCACTTGCGGCCCACTGTACAATAACGGGACACAAACCAAATTTTAATAATGTGAGCATCTTACAAGAAGAGAGTAACTATGCTAAGAGATACACACTGGAAATGTTACATATAGTAAATACACCAACAAACTTACGTCTCAATTACAAGACAGACACCGATAATATTTCGCATATATACAAATACACAATAAACAAACACCGACATAGAAAACAAAAATAAGACAAAGTCGAGGGAACGAAATCAATGGGACAATATTAGTTGATGAAAATATGACAAACAGTGAGGACGTATCAACTTTTTTGTAATTTTTAATTTGACAGTGTTTTAAATGTATGTATTGATAAGTATTATGATATAAAATTTATATGTTAAATATATGTGTATTTTGTAGCCCCTGAAGATGACCATCGATGTATGGTCGAAATATCGGATGAAAAATAAAAAACAAAATTAAAAATACAAAAATTTGTGGAATTTTTTATTTTAATTTGTATATGACCTTAAGCCAAACAAAAACAACAACATAGATTATCGACAGGTCAACAATAAATATTGAACAATATATATAACAAATTTAAATTGTTCAACACTTTCTAGATGCAGTTTTTTCGGTTTAGTTTATTTTACGTTTTTTTCTCTAGGTCTACAGCTACAACTGTGAGAGGAAAACAACATTTCAATTGGATATACCCGCGAAAAATTGCATGTTCTTCGGAAAAATCATCGGAAAAATTTTAGCCAAAATATTCTTAAGACCAAAAATTTCAAACAGTAGCTAAAACTAGCAAAACCCAAATTGGTCTTTGTTTGCTGCGATTTGTACTTTGCGAAATTTCACAAGAGTAGTAGTTTGCATTCTATGTGTTGCACTATATTATTAATCACACCCTGCCATTTTGATACAAAATCACTCATACGTAAAGTCAACCTGTACGTATGAGTGATATTTCCCTTATTGTAAATACATCAGGGATGATAAATGAGAGAAACAATATCTTACCAACGAACTTTTAAAATTGTACTTTTTCGACCCCGATAGTACAAATCATTTTTTATAATTTTTTTTTATTTTACTTTTACAAACAAAAATTTAATACAACTAAAACAAAAGGTAGTTAAAATGCATTAGTATATGTAAAGTATAGATAGCAGATAAAAATAATAAATACATGTTTATTAATTATACATATTAAATAGAGTGGGTCAAATGTCATTCCAAGAAACTTTGCCAAAGGAACCATAGGTCAAAAACAAATTTCGAGCCCCCGTATTTTTCGAAATAATATATTTAAGAATAGAGGCCAAAAAATTGCTCTAGCCAAACCTGTATGATGCGATTTTTAGAGTCGAAAAATCAATTTATGTTTATTTTTGATTGCCGCCAGAGAGTAAAAATAAAAACTTTAAGCGTTCTAAAAATATGTGCATACGAGCATCTTTCGACTGCATTTCCAAATTTATTGTGTATACAATGTTCAACATGTACTGCAGAAGGAGGAAAGACAATTATAATCTGGAGCAGAAAGTCCAGATATAATAAAATTTAGTTTAGTGCTTGTAAAATCTTCTTCAAAATCATTCGGAGCAAAATAATAATGGAGTGGCTCCCACTGTTCCAAAATTCTGTTGATTACTTCATGACGTGACAACCATCTTGTTGAAGAATATTTCAAAATTTTATGAGTTCGTTCCAAAATAATCTTAAAACTAGAGAATACGATAAGTCGTCCCTTCTACTAGAACTTTTGCAGAACTGGTTTCCTATATCTTTTAAAAACTCGTCTGTATCATCAGAAATGCACGTTTATATACTTCCGCTGATACTTGATTAATATGAAAACCTGCTAAATCCACTTTTCAAGTAAAATTAAATTTTTATGCCGTGTGGTAGAGAAAATTACACCTCGTCAGCCAGCATGTAGTTTTTCTTCAATTTGAGTCTTGAAGTGTGTAACACAAACCATATTTTTGGTTTTCCTCTCAAGCTGAAAATATAAAATATAGAAGTTTTTTGTCTCTCCTGTAAATTGTGCTGAAAGGGATTTAGCAGGTTTGCATATTAAGCCGACGATATGCAATCGTCCAATAAAGAATTGCAAAAATCGATTCACAATAGAAAATATCATAGCTGTTTTGTTTCCGTTAGGTTTCATAAAAAAAAACTGCGAAATTTTGCATTGTCGCAAGACCATTTGCACCAAACACTGAACTCCGCTTATAATCATTAGACGGTAATTACGAATTGCCACTTCATATCAATAAACATTAGGTTTGAAAAATTTAGAAAAAATACCAAATGAGTGTACCAGCGTACTTTTTATTTTTGAATCAACCGTAAAATACATGCATTCATTCATTAACGAAATAATTTATCAGAAAGCTGTATCAAAACCAATTGAACATAAAACTGCCCTTGCGGCCCACTGTACAATAACGGGACACAAACCAAATTTTAATAATGTGAGCATCTTACAAGAAGAGAGTAACTATGCTAAGAGATACACACTGGAAATGTAACTTATAGTAAACACACCAACAAACGTACGTCTCAATTACAAGACAGTCACCGATAAGATCAGTGTTACCGTCGGATAGTTTCAAAAAGTACCAAAAAAAGGGGATATCTACAAAAAAAGTGGCACCAAAAAGTGGATTTTTTTAAAAAAAGGGGCACATCTTTTAAAATTAAAATAAGTACATTACATGATGTGCACTCAAAATATTATGTAGTTAAATTCAAACGAAAATTCATTTTATATAACTTAAAATTCATTTAAAAAACGGATCATTTACATTTTATTTAAAACAAATGATTTTAACATTCATTTTTAAATTTTGTATTTATTAAACAACACATTCCTTAAAATTGAATAGTTTTTACTTTTAAAAAATATATTTAAACTGACAAAAATCAAACTACATAACAAAATAAATACGGAAAAACATTATTTTTTGGTAGTTTGTTTTTTGAACAACAGACATAAATGTTAAAAAATAAAATTATTCGTAAAATAACTATATTTTTATTCAATTTTAACAGTACCGAAAACGAATTTAATAACCCACAATCAGTTACTGTAATAATTTTATGAGTGTATTTTTTACGTTTTTTTCTATTTATTATAATTTTTAATGGTATAAAAACTAAAATAAATATTTTGTAAATATTTCTCTCGAGAAGTAATTTTTATAAAATATTTACTTTAATGTTTTGGTAATTGAAAAACGTTAAACTTGTTTTCTGCCAACCATGTTTTTTGGATTATGACATTGTTGCAGCAAATTTATGAAATGTGTTTTATATATACATTTAGTAATATATTTCTTGTACTATTCCTTCTGAATACATTTTCTTTGATTTATTTAAGAAGGTACCCATTTAAAAACTTTTCAGAAATTTATTTGCCCATTCCACCAGATTCTTATGTTTTTTGGAATGCTATGGCCGAATGTGAGCAAAACAAAATCCATAGTTTTATAATTTTATTCTACAGTCAACCTAATTACAAAAGTTGTAGGCCCAGGCACACGAGGTGGACAAAAAAATTTCTTTCGTACATTTGTTTTGAAAACAAAAACAAATTTTAGTTTTTATTATTGTTTTCAATATAAATATGCGAAAGAAATTTTCTTGTCGACACCGTGGGCCTGGCACCCAAGCTATAATCGGATGAAAACAAGAAATCCTATAACAAAAAAAAACGAAAATATCACTTTTTCAAATACTTTATATATAATCAGTTCCTCACTTTAATACAAATAAATGCACGGCATGCATACATGCTACTAAATGTAAGTGCTAGTGTTTTAATTTCTTTAGTATAGCATATTGAGTTTTTATCCAATTACGTCTATTATTGCTTCAAAACTAAAAACCTGGATTTTGTTATTAAATGTGATACAAACATCTTCCGAAATTACAATAATTGGTGATATCTGATAAATGTGACGTGATGGGAGAAAACTGTGTTCATATTCGTCTTTAGCATTCCAAAAACATAAGAATCAGTTGGAATGGTTAAACAAACTTTTTCAATGTCGTCCTGTGCTACATATTTATTAATGGTCAGTTTCATACAAATTTTACAATTAATTGTTCTTAAAACGACTTCCATACTTTCGTAAAATGTATTTAGCCTACTTGTTTCTTTATTTTTGATTAAAGCATGCAAAATTTTCTTGGTTCCAGCCACATTTAGTAAATAATTCTTTCCGTATATAGAAAACAAAATAACAAATGAATACACTAATTATTTCGGTGGTGGATCTAGAAACTTAAATCTTTTTTACTTCTTTAACGGATAGAAAGAAATTGTGATCAGGTGGTTATTTTATAAGTTCCTTCACCTTGCGTTTTCAAATTTTTCGTATAAAATTTTATGAATTCTAAATAAATTTTATTTTAATATTTTTCAAGTGAGGTGAAGTGTTTTAGAAAATAAGGCAATAAATTTTATCCCAGAATTGTTTTTGTTTTGGAAATTGAGTTCATAATTTAGCTTTCATCAACAAAGTGTGTGACAAAATTGGGAATTAAAATCTTAAGATGGGGTCTTTCCGGTACATCAAACTTTAAATTTAGGATTTAAGCTACAATAAATAATCTGGCAACACCGATTGTTCATAACAAAATGTCCTTGCAACATTAATATTTCACAACATTGTCTAGTTAAAACGTTTGAAAGTATGTTGCCATTGTCGTGCACATATTCGAAAGTTTGTGTTTTATTTTGTTTGGTTGCATGCAGCCCACAAAACATTTAGAAGCATCGCACATCTAGGGTGAACATTAAAGAAACATTTTGTGCGCTGTCAAGTGGCAAAAAACCCACAAGACAAAAAACACATAAAAGTTAACAAAATAAAAAAAAAAAAAAAACGTAAAAAAACATTGAGAAAAGTTTTGTTCTCAGTTTAGTGCGTGTAATATTTTCTAACAAGTGAACAATTATAAGAACTTTTTTAACAAACAGCTACAGTTACAAACATAAAAGCACATTGAAATACTGTGACGTTTTAATACTCATGTAGCATGTGATAATACATACGCTCATTTACTTCAATAGTGACATATCTCAAAATAAGCCATTTCTAGATAAATGCGTTTAAACTTTTTGATTTCATCTAAACAAATAACTACACATTTTCTTAAATATAGAAGATATAAAAATGAATTTTATGCACAATATCAATAAACACAAACAAAACAATTCTGCATCGCTTACACCAAAATTTAATTTTGAGTTATGCCACTATTGAATTAAGTAAGCGATATGTACACTTGCAAATACGTTTAAGAATACTTGCAAAGAAACAGTACTATGCCATGAAAGCAGTAAAACTTGCAGTTATGGAAAAGTTTTTTGTGTTTATTTTTTTATATTTTTTTCACAGAAAATAGGGGATAAAAACTATTAAATGATAATTTCTTTTAAATAAGTTACAAAAGCATTTCAACAAAGACCCTTACAATATTAAAAAATGATTATATTGTTGTATGTGTAGGGCGATTTAATTTGTAAAGATTTCAAGTGTGTAAAAGACAGTTTTGGTTAGGGGTTTTATTTTTGAATTGTTTCAAAACAAGAGCGAAAGACTCATTTATATTATTTGTTTGCTAGTCAAATTCAAAAGAAGGAACTATTAAAAATAGTTCTTTCGTTTGTTGACCGGAAAGGCTTAAACAAAATTGTTGCACACTTTTTGAAAAATTCCTTACAATCCAAATAAAGTGAATAATTAGTATATGGGAGGAAAGCAAATAGCCAAATTAAGAGTGGACCGGTCCGCAATATACCATGGATATAATATAGGTTTCTTGTGATTAGTATAGAACTTCTTATAGGGATAAATGTTTAATTGGCAGCAACACTAACGAACTGAGTTTGAATTTTTTTCAGTATAATTTGGCGAATCACCATGGAGAGATTTACACCAGAACAATGTGTACAAAGTGCCCATGTTCTGTAACTCTCGCGCCGAGAAACTTTTCGATTGAAATGTGAGAAATGAAACAAAAATGTCATTAATTGAAACAAACAACTGTTTTTCTCACTAAACTGCGTCTGTTACATTTTTGGCTATAATAATAGTAATAATAAAATTTTGTTCTCGGCACATTTTTTCATTGTTTTAATATTTTGCTTTTAAAATTTTTATGAAATATACGAATGTTTTCAGAGCTCGTTGGCAAACAACAAACATTAAAGTCGCGATTTACATTATTTGGTATAGCCGACGGTTGTTTTTTCGCCGCCGTCATTGAAAATTTTGAAATTTTGGTAAATTTTGATCGCCGTCAACGATATATGTGACTGGCGTTCTCAACGTCTGCAATGTCACATCGGCTTCAAGTGCAATGTTATGACATTTATAACGTAACGACGTAATCTCTTTTGATAGTTTTCGACATGAGTTACAGACACACTTTTTTCTCACTTTTCGAGAAACGATGGAATATTTGGTTTCACATCTTTTCGATGTGAGAATTTCTCACTTAAGTTACAGGACATGGGTACAGAATTTTATTATCAAATCATCTTCAACGATTACTGTTTGGTGCGGTAAAAAGCCGGAGGCTTCGTCGGCCTATTTGTCCTTTAATCCGAAACTGGTACCAGCATTGCCTTGAATGGCGAATACTACAAGCTAATGATTCTTAATTTTTTTTATTCCTCATTGCGAATCATTTGAAGGAGAAATGGTTTCAATAAGATGGCGCAACATGCCATGCAGTGCGTGAATCTATCACTTTGTTGAGCAAAACGTTTCGTGACATAATTTTTTTAAGAAATGGACCTGTAAATAAGCCACCTTGTTCGGGTGTTTTGCCCCTTTGGACTATTTTTGTTTTGGTATGTCAAATCTCTGGTCTATGCTCATGAACCAGCAAGGATTAATCATTAAGAAGCTACTTTTAACAAAATACGACAGGTTATGCTCGAAAAAGTGCAAAATTGAATTGGAGAGAATGGCGTTCATAAGGTTTTAAAACTCTTAAACTCTTAAAGTCACGAAATTTGTGAGCTAAAGCCAAAATTTTGGTCTTTCCATTAAATTTGTTGTGTGTTATTTAAAAAAAAGAAACCTTTACTAGTTTCGAAATATGCGTAAGAATTACGCCACGGATATGAAATAAGGTAGCAAATTTTTTTTTATTGATTAATGATTGACCATAGCTCTGGCAGTTCACTCCGAAAACCATTTTTATATTTAGTTAACCCTCTACAACTCAACATCTTAAAATTACAAATTTTCAACTGATTCACATATAGGTTAACATTAAAAAAAAAACATATTTTTTTAAAATTAAAATTTTTTTTTTTAAAGGAGTAATTTCATAAAAACGGAGTGTGTCCTACAGGCAACAACGAGCAACAAGGGAAAGCAAAAGTAAAAAAGTTATGAAAAAGCTTAACGTAAAAATTTAAGGCATTTCATATTTATGTTAATAAGATCTGATAAGACGACTGAAAACTCTTAAAATAGTTTTTTGTTTTCGAGTAGCATAAATATACGATGCATATCTCACACAGAATGAGTAAATTTTACATATTTTGGATGGTTGCGTCGAATTCTTTTTCGCCCATTGAGGCCAGTGATCAACTTGACTTGACTTGATTCTGGGGACTACTTGCGAAGGCAAGTGTTGCGGAGGTTTTCTATTCGTTTTTGCTTGGATTTAACCATATAAAAGTCGGCGCGTAAGGGTGGGTTAAGTTCTCATCCTACATAGAGATTCGCTAACTTCTAGGCGAAAGTTTCTCGATAACATAATGGACTTTGATTTATTTGCATTCGCTCTTATAAATCAGCTAAAATTTAGACATTGTTACGTCTAAATAGTAATTCTCAACCAAAAAATAAAAAATAGCACTATAATAAATTTGCTGGAGGCTGTAAAAAATAGATTCCCTTCCCTTTTCGCTCAATGTAGCCCACAAGACACAAACACTAAATTTCGTGTTTTACGCATATAAGTCAAAAATATTAAAAGTACTAGAGTAATGACTCATATTTGGACACTAATTTTACAGACTCTCACAAAAAAACGAAGCAGCGGATATAAAAATATTTTTTTATTAATAATTTAATATAAAGAATTTTCACTTTTTTAAATTTTAAAAATTAAAATGGGATCGCAATATTTATAACAATAAGAAACAACCAGCTTATGCTTTTTTGCACTTGAGGTAAAGAACAGAGTGTATACTAAAGGTTACATTACTTGATAGGTCACAATAACTATTACTATGGGAATTATTAAGAGATGACCAGTATGTTGCCTGTAGTATACTATATGTTACAGAGGGTTAAATCGTGCCAAAGAATAGCGTTTTTGTAAAAATTGTCACAGATTTATGACATATGGTAGGAAATATCAGCAATGCTATTTGGAATTGTCGGTCTCTAAATAAACAATAATCCCTATTAAAGCCTTCTGCCGAGAAGCACCTAAATATATAACGGGTCCGCCATGTAACGTTTTTTTCAACTAGTGCTTATTTCGTGAATGGTAACACTTAGCTCATGTCTGATTTAACAGATAATTAGTTTTATCCTTCCGCTGAACGAATATGATTGTGTATACGCTTAAACAACGCTGGGAAATATTGCGACATTACTTTTAAAATCATGGTAATATTGCAGAATGTGTGCGAAAATTACGTACGGATTTTGGAAGAAGAAAAGCACCGTCAGCTCCGTATGTTCGTTATCTTGTGAAAAAAGTGATAAACCAAAGCGTGAAAAGCCAAAAACAGTACGTACACCCGAGAATATTGCTGCTGTGGCAGAAAGTGTGCGTGAAGCGCCATCAAGATTAATTTACCGTCGTTCTCAACAATTGAACATTTCGGAGACATCATTGAGACGAATTTTGCATAAAGACCTTGTTATGACGCCATACAAAGTCCAATGTGTTCAGGAGTTGAAGCCAACTGACCATCTAATGCGTTTTCACTTCGCTAAGTGGGCCTGCTTACAGAAGTTGCCGATTTTGCCAACAAAAATCGTATTTTCAGATGAAGCTCATTTTGATCTTGGCGCGTATGTACATAAGCAAAATTGTCGCATTTGGGGCACAGAAAACTCGCACGCATACATTGAAAAGCCGATGCACCCAAAAGGAGTCACTGTTTGGTGCGGATTTTGGTCCAGAGGCATAATTGGGCAATTTTTCTTTGAAAATGTGCAAGGAGTGGCCGTTACAGTCAATGGCGATCATTATCGGGCCATGTTGAACGAATTTTTGCTCACAAAAATTGAAGACTAGGATATTGGCAACATTTGGTTTCAACAGGACGACGCTACGTGCGACATAGCCTAAGCTACAGTCGATGTTTCGCGCCCTGTTTTAGAAGATCGCATTATCAGCCGCAGAGCTGATGTCGTTTGGCCACCTCGGAGCTGCGATTTGACACCGTTGGACTATTATTTGTAGGGTGCCGTCAAAGATAAGTGTTATGCCGACAAGCCAGAGACAATTGACGCTTTAAAGGACAATATTCGTGAAGCCATTGGTGAAATACAGCTGCACACAATCGATAATGTGCCTAAAAATTGGACGGATCGTTTAGGCTACTGCATGGCCAGCCGAGGCAGCCATTTTATTGAAATTATTTTCCATTATTAACCGGAAGGATTGTACTTTCAAATAAAAAAAGAAATTTGAGAAAATATTCAGTAGTTTTTTTTTATAGCATTTTCAAAAAAAAAAAAAGTTATTTGGCGGACCCTTTATAAAATCGTAATAAATAAAGATATTGTAATAAAATTTAAGGTCAACCTATGATTTGGTAAAGATCATATAAAACCGCCATAATCAATTTCAAGTGGCGAAAAGGTAAAAGAGGTAATAAACTTCTAGTACTTAGTTTGACTTATAATTAGAGCTTTTTCCCAGACTTCATGCGAAAGCGGCATTGGTTTTTCAATTTCCTGGGAAATTTCGGCAATAATAGAATTATATTATTGTCACCGGCAACCATATGATGGTTAAATTAGTCCTCCATCACGTAGCCACAACCATATTATGGTTACATCTAAACATGTTATGTTTAGATATGACAATTATTTTTTTGAAAATTAACAATAGTATATTCCTCTTTTCTAAGAGCAACATCCTATGTGTGAAAGACAGACATGCTTTTTAAAGTACGATATTATTAACCATAACATCTTCGAAAGCAACCGTACTATGGTTGTGGCTTATCGATGGAGGACTATTTAAACAATATTATGGTTGCCAGTAACAATAATTTGCTTAAATTAACCATAATATGTTTAAAAATCTTCGTTAAAAACAGCTTTGTTGGAGGT
The DNA here is from genome assembly GCA_963931875.1 of Pollenia griseotomentosa. NCBI lineage: Eukaryota > Metazoa > Arthropoda > Insecta > Diptera > Polleniidae > Pollenia > Pollenia griseotomentosa. The sequence continues at coordinate 49,152,899 of OZ007560.1, read as the reverse complement.
GACCATATTAAAACTGTTTTTTCTCTGGGTGCACCACTTGAGAAAAGAGTATAAATTCGAAAATGGCCTAACTCGTTATTGGCCCCAAATAATTAGCAGTTCTTTTGGCGTAAAGGAGCAAAATTTTCCATACTGTATATGTAACAAAAAAATGCGATAATCTTAAACTTTATATATTTGTTAATTTCGACATTCAACTATATTAACAACCATTAAAAAAAATCACTATCTCAACTCTCTACCAATTAAGCTTTTATTTCAATGTGATTTTATATTTTTTCAGCTTTATGCAAAAAGTATTAAAAACAGTTAATGGCTCTACACATTTTTTATTCTTAAGGAAAAAAAAATGCAAACGGAATACAAAACAATAGTAAAATAGCGCTCACACTTGCCAATAACAATTATCGATAACAATTTTAAGCGATACAATAGCAAGCGCTAACTTTATGTATTATTAACCGAATTTATAGTGTAATAACAACTACAACACCAACAACAATTACCATAATAATAACTACAAAAATAATAGCAAAAACAACAACAAAAACTTTACCAACGAATTTTACAGCTCAAAAAAAAACAGTAACAAAAAAGCAAACAACCAACATAAATGTAAATGTAAATGCATCCAAGCGGGAGTTGATAGGGGAAAACTTCACTGCTGTTTAACTGACGTTGTTGTACTTATAGCGCAATTGCTATACTAAAGCTGCCATAATTTGTGGTTTTAAGTATGTAAATACTCGTAAACATACAGAAATTTTCGGTATGAATATCAAAATTTTTTTAAAAATACAATAAGCAACCAAATGCAACAAACACTCCCACTTACTATTTGCAGACACTGCAGTAGAGATAAAAAAATTATACTTATTGTGTTAATATAGGGAAAAAAATACAAGGAAATTGTTGTTGTTGTTGTTGTTGTTAAATCGTTGTTGATACTTATCACGCCATCAATATCGGCATAAATAAAGTTTTGTTACCAATAACTGTTTAAAAAAAATATTTTTGTTTGCAGTAAAAAACAAATAAAAAAAGTGGAAAATCCTTAAACACAAGGGGTATTTAATATTTAAAAAAAAAAAATAAAACTACTATGGAAATGAATGTAACATAAATCTTTAAATGGACTATGTAAAGGGTGGTCCAACTTTAATGCGCGATGCTAATTGTGAGTCACACCTTAACTTTAAGTTTTTTGGTCAACTTAATTTGACATTTCTTTGTTTCAGTCTTTGACAAATTCAACCATGGAGAGGTACACAATTGAGCAGAGCGTTTGTTAAGGCCTTTTACGGAAATGGGCGCTCAAATCAAAATGCATTTCGTGTAATTGTGAATGTTTTTGATCAGCATAATCGACCAAATGTGTTTACAAACGGGAGAATATTCAGCAAGCCGGAATAAACAAAGAGTGATTGTGTAGTGTGGCTAATGGGCTGGTGGCGTCATCGGGCCCTAATTCTTCGGAAATTAGGTCGACCAAGCAGTTACCGTGAATGTTGTTCGCTATCGCAATATGATAACGGACTTATTTTGCCCAAACTTTTAGTATATGGACCTGGACCATCCAACAGGATGGTTGGTGCCACACAGCCAACGATGGCTCTTTTGCGCGAGAAATTCAATGGTCGTGTTATCTTACGCCATGGCGATGTTAACTGGCCATCACGATCATGTGATTTGCCACCGTTGCACTTCTTTCTTTGGGAATATTTAAAAGAAAACGTGTACGTCAATAAGCCAAGAACAATTCAACAGCTAAAGGATGGATAATTCGGCAGATTAACGACATTGGACCTAAATTATGTCTCATATTCATTGAAAATATGGAGCGTCGGATAGAGCTATGCCACTTAAGCCCTAGCTAGCATTTGGCCGATATTTCGTTTCACACGTAATTGTGATTGTTAATTTGGTATAATATTAAAATATATTAAGATAATTCTCTGAAAACTTTTTATTTTCTTTATAATTAAAATTGTGCATTTTGTTTGGACCACCCTTTACTTAATTTAAGTTTTTTCTTACTTACTTACTTTAAGTACGAGTCGTTCTTAAAAATTAAAGTACGAATAACACTAAAAAGTACTAAAAAACAGTCCAACCTTTTAAAGACTTAGTCGCAATTTACACTATGGACATTTCTTGCCGGACAGAAAAAGTTTGTTGGCGAGAGAGGCAAGAAGTAAAGAGTGTCAAGCATACAGCGTCGCAAGAAATGTCCATAGTGTAAATTGCGACTTATGTGCAAGCATACGCGTGTAGACTTTGAGAAAAAACCGAAAACTAGAGCTGCAAAAAAAAATTTTAATTATACACTAAAAATTTGTAAAAAATTTTCCGAAACGGAATGTAATGTGATATCTGCGTGTGACCATTTTGGTAACTTTAAAAGGGAACTGGAGAGAAATTGAGCTCGATCCCTTCGGTTGTACTTAACCCTTTGACGGCGAATGGGACACATATATTTTGCTATAACTTCGGTTCAGTTTGAAATATAATTCTTATATTTTATTTTACATATAAAGAAGGAATGAGGAAACACTTTTGCTGAAGTAACTTAAAATTTTAGATTTTTTGAGATGTGACTATGTTGCAATAAAAAAGCTAAATGTATTTCAAAATAGAGTTGTGTGGCTTTAATCAGACACCACTTATCGTACAAACAGGACATAATGTATTAATATATGAGTTTTGATGAAATCAAAGTGTGTTCGAACTATAACACTACAACTCAAACCATTTCAAAGACTCATAAGCATTTGCTTTGCATTTTAGGGCTTTGGATACACTTCAGGCAAATTTGTATAAACGATATTATCTGAAATATTGATTTGAGCCTTTTGGACCCTGAAGTGTACATGGTTTTTGTGAACTTTCTATTAAATCTAACCTTACCTTTAAGCACTGACGAAGTATGTTTAAAAACATTTGTTTTCAACCGAAAGTTTTTTATTAAATCTGAGCCTTTTTGGAATCTTTATAAATGGTTTAATGGTATAATCTTGATTATTATTCAACAAATTTACAACCACCCTAAGAAAATATTCCCTTAAATTTAATCAATAATTGACTTGGAAAAGAATATTTAAATGCATTTTTTTCCATTCGAAGTCTCATATTTATTTGGCCTTTGCCAATGTTCAATCTATTGTTGATAAATTTATTTTACGTTTTATAACTAATTTAAAAATTTCTTGATTTTGACCTCTTTCTTATATCCATATGAGTATATTCCATTATTTGTCATTACTTAAAGTAAAAAATCTCTTTATCTCATTGTATGCAAAAGACGTTTCACTTCGTTACTTACTACACACACAAAAATAGTACGTATGTTGCACATGTATGTATGTTAGTTATTTTCTTCTATCAAACTTTTATGTTTGTACTAGGGCAACATTTCAATTTACTTGCATCAAAGTATTTAAAGATATATATGTGTGTGTGTTTGCATATAATCTTATAACACATACTTAGTTGCATGCAACATCTAAAAGATTATAAGCTCAGAATGCAGTCAAGAAAATATAAAAAGGTCATGTAATTTGTTATTTTTTCATTCTTCTTTAATTTTTTTTTTTTTTGTATTTTTTTCATTTTTCTCAAAGCTAAAACAAACAAAGGAAATTTTATCCTAGTTAAGTTCTACATGCTTGATACGATGACGTTTCAAATCTTGCAATCTTCTGATTGCTCAATACTTTGCATACTTGCAAATTAAATCTATATCCCAGTAAATATTGGCTATGAATTTACAATGCAAGTGCCAATAAAATAATTGTGTTTGAAGTATTCTAATGAACTGGGACAAGTTAAATAAAGGGGGACCTTATAACTAACACAAATACTATAAAACAATATTGAAATAATTAAAACGAATGAAATAACAAAATGATCAGCCTTGATTATAAAACATACATTTTCAATACGAATTAAGTTAAGCAAAAGACAATTAACAATTAGGAAATATATTGTTTAGCTTTTCATCCTGAAAATAACAAGGAGAAACACATGTATATATTCAGCTCATAATAACCTGTTGTATTTATACGGTAACCAATAAGAAAAAAGTAATTTAGTAAAATTTTTAGTTATGATTTTTATTCTAGTATTTTTGAAGTTTGCATTTCTAATTACTACTAACGGACCAATCGGAGGTTAACGCCAAAAATTACATTGAAAGAAAAAACTAACTGCCTGTTTGTATTTAAAACAAATTTTGAAGTTTTGTTTTAAATTTAAGCTAAACGAACGAGTCGTGCGCTCGTATTCTACAAACAGGCACACCCAGAAAAAAAAACTTGTTTAAATATGGTCTACACTCACAATATTATTACAGTAACGGACTGAAGTTTATTTAAGAAATATTCCGTTCAGTCATTTTTAAATAAATAAACATTTAAAATTCCAAGCAAGTTTATTTTTAACTGATTCTAACAGTTATTCAAAAAACTAAGTGCATATTAATACGGATTTTCAGTTGCAGTTAATATTGTCCGTTGATTGAGTTAAATTCTTCTTTATGTTAAAGTAAATAAAAATGTAATTTAAAGCAACGAAAAGTTCATTTAATTTTTACTGTCAAAAATTCAACTGCGAATTCCGTAAAAACAAATCAATATTCAGTTATCTTATATAAATTAATTGTCAAAAAATTAACAATATGTAGTTAAAACAAATATTCAACAAAAATTCAACACCATATTCAGTAAAAACAATTAAATATTCAGTTATTTTACATAATTTTACTACCAAAAATTAATTTTTACTTATCTATAAAAAATGAATTGCTTGTTTTGTGTAAGCAGTTCCCATTTTCTATTTGTTAAAATAATTTAGTTAAATACATCAAATTTTAAAAGTAAAATAATTGCGAAGCCATATCGGTCATGCTACTGCTGTCTTATAATTGAGAGTTCTTCTGTAAACAACGTGGTCAGTACAACAAAAGTAAAACAAACGTATGTAACTGGGTAAGTAAATAAAAATATTCTCCCTCTCTCGCTTTTGTGGAGTAAACGAAAATTTAATAAAATAACTGAATATTTAATTGTATTTACTGAATATGGGGTCAATTTTTTGACAGTAAAATTTTAATAAATAACTGAATATTTAATCGTTTTTACTGAATATGGTGTTGAATTTTTGACAGTAAAATTTTACTCCAAATTTTTAATAATTTTAATTAGGCTTAAGTTCATTAAATTTAATTTTCATTAAATTATTTTTATGAAGAAAGGAATTTTACAAAATAACTGAATATTTATTTGATTTTACGGAATATGGTGTTGAATTTTTGACAGTAAAAATTAAATGAACTTTTTGTTAAAAATAAATGAAAAATACATCTCAGGCTTCAGTTCTTGATTTTTTCTTAACAAATATTCCTGAAAAAGTATCTGCGGCACAAACTTTCCACAGATTAAATTCTGATCATATGCCAGTACACGTTTCTATAGACTTTTCATGTAATCGACAAATCTCTGGAAAACATAATTTCAAAAACGCTGACTGGAATATATTTTCAAACTATATAAATAATAATGTCGACTCGTTTTTGGAAATGGATATTAGTTCTACAAATGATATTGATTATTTAATTGAAGGATTTACGAATGTTATAAAAGAAGCTATAGATGCTGGCGTACCTAAAATTTCAATTCCAAATATTTATGTGAAAAGATTGCCGGAATCGATTTTGAAAATTATTAAATTAAGGAACTGTGTGCGCAGGAAGTGGATAAGACTAAAAAACGCACTTTTTAAATCACAAATGAACTTCTTAAACAATGTCATTAAAAGTCAAATCTTGGAATTTAAAAATCAACAGTGGAATAACGTTCTGTCTAATCTACCCAAAGGTTCTTCAAAGTTTTGGAAGATATCTAAAGCTCTTAAGAAGAAAACAAACTGTATACCTACACTAAAGCAAAATAATAGTTTATATGTAACTAATAACGAAAAAACTGAAATACTGGCTCAAAATTCCTTTTTGAATCATAATATTTCTTCAAATTTAAGTGATTTGGATACAGAAAGAGTGGTTAGCTGTACTTTAAGTACGATTGATAATGATCAAAACTTAAGTCATATAACTGTCAGTATCGATATCTTAAAAAATATAATTAAGAATTTAAAAAACAAAAAAGCGCCAGGAATTGATGGCATCTCAAATCTTTGTCTGAAGAAAGTTTCATCTAAAGGTTTAAAAGTTTTGCGTCGTATTTACAACTCATGCTTAAGTTTTTGCTATTTCCCATTAATTTGGAAGGAATCAAAAACCATCGCGATTCCCAAACCTGGAAAAGACAGTAGCAATCCCAACTGCTATCGACCAATAAGTTTATTAAACACAATGTCTAAAATTTTCGAAAAAATTATTAAGGAAAAACTAGTTTGTTTCATGGAAGAAACTAACATATTACCGCCACAACAGTTTGGATTCCGTTCGGAACATAACACAATTCAGCCTCTTGTTAGAATAAGAAATATTGTCAAGAGCTCCTTTAATGAAGGTAAATCTACAGGAATGGTCCTAATGGACATAAAAGCGGCCTTTGATTCTGTTTGGCATGATGCCCTCATCCATAAACTATATACAATTGGACTGGATCCTGCGCTTGTTAAATTAATAAGAAGCTTCTTGTCAAACAGAACATTCAAAGTTCATATTGGTAATATTCGTTCCCAGAATTATGATATTCCTGCCGGATGTCCACAAGGATCATGTCTATCGCCAATTTTATACAATATATTCACGCATGACTTTCCTACTTTGCATGGATGTAATTCATCTATTTTTGCAGATGACACAGCAATACTTAGTTCAGAAATATTACCAGAAGATATCATACACAACTTGGAGGAATCAACTAAAATAGTTACTGACTATTTTAAGAAATGGAAAATAATGATCAACCCCGCAAAAACTCAATCTATTTTCTTTACAAAAAGAAGAAAAAGTTTATTCCTACCACAAACCAATGTTATTGTCGATACCGTATCCGTTCCCTGGGATGACAAAGTTAAATATCTTGGTGTAATGCTGGATAAAAAGCTTTTATTTAATGAACATGTAAAATATATAGTTCACAAAATAAATACAACAATTAAAATAATGTATCCGTTGATAAACAGAAAGTCTGAACTAAATATCCACAACAAACTTCTTATTTTAAAAACAATTTTCCATTCAATAATGTTATATGCGGCGCCTGCTTGGTATATCACGTCCGATTGCCAAGTTAAAAAACTTCAAATATGTCAGAATAAATTACTCAAAATGATATATAATTTGCCAATACATTTTTCAACACAAACATTGCACTCTATGTCTAACATAAAATTAGTTAAAAACAAACTCAATATATTGTCTCTAAACTTTAAAAATCGTTGTAGATACTCTAGCTATCCACACATTAATGCATTAGTTTGATAACATTCATCCTTAATTTTTACCCTCTAACTTTATTGCTCTCCTTATGGGTTTTTTTTGTTTCTTTTCCCTAAATAAATACATGTTACACTAAATAAAACTAATATTATAAAAAACCCCTGTAGATAATTAAGAAGAAAAATGTAGTATTAATTGATCTCTTAAATTAAAAAAAAATCAAATTATTGTGTAAATATAAATATTATATTATAAATGAAAAATAGGTAGACCGGTTTTTAATTGAACTTTCATTTATTTTATATTACAATTTCAGTTAATTTTACGTACAGAATATTGTGAGTGTACTAATTTTAAGCCTATAATGTTTAATTTAACCATATTATTGTCACCGACAACCATGGTATGGTTAAAATAGTCATCCATCAAGAAGCCACAACCATATTATGGTTGCCTCTGAACATGTTATGGTTAATAAAAACTAAAATATGATTAACACTTTCAATAGCAAGGTTGGTTTTCAACCATAGCATGTTACTTTTGGAAAAGAGAAAAAACAAACTATTGTCATATTTAACCATAACATGCTTACTGGCTTCTTGGTGGATAAATAACTTAGTCTGGGATCACACTATGAAAGTTTTCTTTCAGAAAGTCTGAGTTTATGGGTGAGAGAGGAGAGAAAAAAGCAGGTTCTCTTCTCCTCTCACCAATGAACTCAGACTTTCTGAAAGAAAACTTTCATAGTGTGAACCCAGACTTAATAACTTAATGGTTAAATTTAACATAATATGTTTAAAATTTCTCTTAAAAATTGTTTTGTTAGAGGTGACCATATTTAAACATGTTATTCTCTGCGCACAGTGAGTCAGAAATATTTTATTATTTTGTTGCTGCTTTCTAAAGAAATTCATATTGAATTTTTAAATTTCAAACTTGAGACATCGAAAATTTTAAAACGCTATATGAAATTCTGTAGAAAGCAACAACAAAATTATAAAATATTTTTGATTCTGTTTTTGCTTTTAATGTAATTTTTAGTGTTGCGTTGCGTTATACAAAATACATTGAAAAAAATACGCAAAAAGTAATTTTGCTAAACTTCTTAAAAAAAATCGTACAAAATAATTTAAACTTTGTCCATGAGTACTTTTAAACATGGAGATTACAAAGCTGACATACACGCAAATTTAAATTAATTCGACTTAAGCACTTATAAATTTTTGCCACAGATATATTGTAACGTTACTGACTAGCTGATTAATCACTGAGCGGAAGTTGGTCTCTCGCCAAATCAAACCACAAAGACGAATGCTTAGGGGTTTAAAAGGGTTAAAATGATTAAAATTCCTTAACCTTATATTTCCTAAACAAAAAGTAATAAAAAAAATAACATTAATCGTTGTTAATAAAAAATATGTGAACAGGTGTTTGGTACCTTTTTTTAAATTCCATGTTTTTGAACTTTATTGTCACCCCATCTAGCTTTAAATACAATAAACATAGAAATTAACATTATATTATATTCGTTATTTATCTAAAAAATACAAATACGTATACTTTTTCGAAAGTTTAAAGGGAAGAAAATCGTAACTATTTTGGTACTTTTTTTACAAAACATTTTACTCCATTCATTTACACATACGTATTAAATTACATTGTACAACAGTTTCGATATTTTTTTAAAATAACGGGGTTCACATCCGTCTTCCAAATTAAGTCCAAATCTTTAAGCGGTTTCGCATGATTGAGCCACAATCTAACAAATATGTTAACATACAAACATTCACATTTATAATATAAGAAAGCTGCGCTAGTGCACTTTTCTTATAAAAGTGGCGTTTATTATTGCTTAACTATTAAATCAATTTAAAAGATTATAAAAATTTGCTTAAAAAAAAGTTGGCTATTTTTAACTTAAACGATTATAACGGTGGCGGTTCCCAACTAATTTCAAAAGATTTAATATTCTTCACCGCATGTGGAAAGGATATATAAAACTTTGCTCTCTGTTTGTAATTTCGACAATATTGATCTTATAAAAAATTCTGGGTCCATGTGAGTAGCGAAGTTGATTTAGCGATGTCCGCCTGTCTGTTGAAATGTTTTTTCTGAAGACCCCATGTATGAAATGTACTTGGTTGGTATGTATTTATATGCTTTGTTAAATTTTACTATTTAAATTCAGCCTAATTGGTCCACAGATGGCTGTTATATGAGCATGTAACCACGACAGCTTCTGATTTTACCCATAAATTCCTTGTTGATTTTGTTTTCTATATGTTTGAGAAGGGCTAGAGCCAGGGCTGCCAGACTGGACGATTTATCGTCATTTTGACGATTTTGTGTTGCAGAATTAGCAAAGTACCGATTTGCTGATTGTTTTTCTTAAAAGTGACGGTTTTTTTCAGTCTCCAATGTCTGAATAAAACATTAAATTTTCTGGCACGTTCGTTTTGAAATCTTGGAATGTTTAACAGCCGTACCTTAACAAGAGGGGAAGGCGGAACGTTTTCTTTCACTTAGCTCTTACGCTGATATGCCATTCCTAAGCGAGAGCGTCAACGTTGTGTAACGAACAGTAGTGATAGCTTTCTTGTTTAATAAAACCCACAATTTATAAATAAAAATAAAGATAAAAACGCTAGATTGATCAAAAAATAGCTAAATTGGCATTATTAATTAACAATAGCGGCAAACTTCACTATTTAACGAGCTGTCAAAATCGGTTTTTCTAATTGCAAAGCGTTGAGACCGCTCTATTCAAAAACGGCTGTAATATGCGAGTCTGAAGAAAATCTTTAAATGATTATTTTCAGAGTACAAAAACAACAATGTTACACTTTGTTTATATTTCGTCAAACCATCATTGAATGAATCTTTTACGACTCTCTGTATAAATCATATTTTCAACCATTATACGGCGAACATTTCACGAGTTGTAAGATAATATCTACATGAGTCTCATCCCAGTAAAAAAATGTATATGTTTCGAAAGCACGAAAACTACATGAGCGCTGATATATGCGCTGGCTATTACACACTACTAAGAAGCAGCAGAGAAGCGAATACCATTTAAATGAATTTTTAATTTAATGATTGAATAACTTCGCATTATCCCTTATAAGTAAGCAGGTTGTAAGTGAACAATTAAAATCATTATTTTAAAGAAAAAGTTCACGAACAATGTTTTATGTGCTTCTGTTATTCCCTTACATCGAAGCAGGTTGTATTGCAATAATGTGTTTACGATCATTTCTGTAATATTACCGAACATAGAAATAATTTTTTTTTTTTATAACGCAATCAGTTATCAAATTGAGACGAGACGAAAAAAATAGTGCTTCCAAGTGGGAATTCGCCATATAAAAATCATGCCTCTTGTAAGCAGGTTTGTAATGAGGTATTGTGCTTATCTCTCTAACAAAACTGCTTACCAGTTAGCTCAATTTTTTACTGGGAAACGATTTTTGACATGAAAGACTCGTTAGTTAATCTTTATCAACGTCTTAAACGATTCCCACAACGACTAAAAAAGCGTCTTTCACTGTGTTATGGAGAAATCTCAGTCGTGTTACAGTTTTTCCCATGTGAGGAATCTTCCACGCTTAAAAAATGCGGCATCGACGATCAAAGACGCTTTGTATGAGACTCCCAATATCTCTTACATGATTGAAAATGCAAGCTGGGTATGAAGTTATAATTATATTTTTGTTTATATGTTTTTTTTTATAACAATCAAACAAAAACTGTTTAAAAAAACTTAATTTTAAGTTGTCCGATTTTCTTGACGGTTTTTCGAAACGTGAAAGCCGATTTTTTTATTTTTTCTCAGGAAATTGACGATTTCCTCACAAATTTATCTGGCAGCCCTGGCTAGCACCAAGGTTTCCAATTAAGATACAAGCACCGCGGTTATCAATAGACAAAATCAGACAAAATATGGGCGGGAGTAGGGAAGGGGGCAAGGCACAAAACAGATTAATTTATATCTAAAGAATAGTAAGAGAATAGTTATCTAAAATTGGTACACATAGCTGGGTTAACAAAACACAAACTCAAAATAAATATGGGTGTGATAAGAGAATTGAGCGTGGCACCTCCCATACAAGGACATTATAAATTTCTGTATATCTGAAGAACGTCAAGTGATAGGGTTTCCAAATAAGGTATTAGCATCTTGGTTACCAATACAAAACATCCGATGAAATGTGGGCGGGATTTGAGAAATGGGCGTGGCACAACAACAGATTGATTTATATCTCAAGAACGGTATTTTTATAACTTTCTTTATATGGCATCATGGTGGAGGGTTATAAGACTCGGCATAACCAAATATAGAACTCTTACTTGTTTTTTTACTTTTGAAAAGAAAAACCAACATTTGGAAAATTAAAAATGAATTTTAAACATTTTTATGATTCTTTATATGACTTACATACATCTTACATTACAAGTCTCTCTTTAAAAAAGTAAAAACTAAAACAACTAAAGGAAGTGATCATAAATATTGGTATTTCTCTCATTACTGGATTCCAACATATCAAAAATTGGTTTGTACAAACGCCTGCATATTTCATGGGCAGCACAGTTTAACTATTCATGAACTTTCAAATATGTTTTTAATCTTTCTTTCAAATGCCATTTGGGTTGACCTAAAATCTAAAATTGCTTATAAATTTATGTTTATATGTCCTATAGTTAAAGCTATAAAGTAATTTTCTACAATTGAATGAGTTTTGTAATCATTGTTTAGAATTTGTAACTTAAAAGACCATTCGATTATTTATTGAAATTTCTTTACTAAATTTATTTTAGGTCAAATAAATAGATAAGATAAATTAAAGAGTAAATGAAATTTCATAATTTAAAAATCTGCATCAAAGAACAATTTTTATAATTACTTAAAGTATTAAAAAATTTTAAGCAAACTTAAAGTTTTCATTAATAAAACACATAAATATTCATATTTATTTATGAGTAAATATTTTTATAAACTGAAAGTTCTTTGCAAACAAGAAACACAGGCATTAATTCCATGGCTCAGACAAGGTAAAACCACAATCGTTTTTTCCCATGTATGTGAGGGTGTGTTTTTTTACTTTGCTTTTATAATATACTAGCTTAACCCGTTGTGCTTCGCTTCCCCCATTGAAATAAAGTTTGTAAAAAATGTTTAATACTGAAAATACTTTTACCATTTCCATACAGAAATTTGTAGTGTCTTTGTGTGGAAGGTGCCACGCACACTACTTGAATCGAGACAACTTTTTGACAAGTTTTTGCTATAGAATGCTATGTCTATGTAAAATACAGATGTTGTGCATTGTTAACCAACCCAGCGGGAAAACTCAGAAGACCTTCTTACTTCAGGTCTTTTTAAAGGCCTGTTTAAACGATTTTTTGATTCAATTACTATTCTTATCTAACTGCTAAAGAAGGCCTCATAGAAGGCCTCAGCTCTTTCGTATAAAAGATAAGATACACCTTCCACACTCACTTCTATGAGAAGGGAGTAACATTTTTTGTATTGTTTTTTTGTACAAGCAAAAGCAAAATCAATTTTTTTTGGTCCCGTTCCCCTTCTTATGTACCTGCTGAAGAAGCGAGAGCGGAAGGCCTTCTCCGCAATGACAACGTGTGTAAAAAAGATATGAGTATGGAATGGAGCAAGAAGGCCTTGTACATCCAAAAGAAGGGGTACAGAGGCCTTCTAGAAGGCCTTCCTACTCCTTCTTTTTCCCGCTGGGAAGTTTCAAAACTATTACTGTTTCAAATCTTTAACTGTAACAGTTCTCCAGGTATAAGGTAATTCATATTGTCTTTGGGTGGGAGGTGTCATGCCACTTGTTATTTTACAAATATTAATGTCAAGCGTCGGCAAATCAAAAAAATGCTGTGAAAATTTCTGGGAAATCGGCGTAGTAGTTTTTGAGTCTATATAAACAAACAAACAAACATAAAAACAAAGGCATGTTTAATTTTGTTTATTTACATTGTTAAAAAAAAAGGTTTAATAATGTACTGCGAATATTCCGAAAAAAAACAATACTGAAATAAATATACAAAAGTGATGATAAAAACCAACAAATATTTTTCAGAAAAAAATTTATGGAATGGAAGTAAAAATGAGCAGACCGCATACAAATGCGCTTAAAAATTCGTACACGTTAAAAATGTCTGATAAAATTTAAATTAATTCTGTTCTTAGCCTGACATTGATGGGAGAATTAATGCCGGCGACCAAATGAACATACGAGGATAAATTTGTACTTTCAAAGAATTTCTTTCAAAATTTAAATTTCCCAATATGCAAAGTAAATCGAACTAAATAGTATCTTAAGTTTTTTTTTTTGATATAGTCTTCTACAAGTGTTTTCTGCACAGTGAAAATCAGTTGAAATGGCTTATAATTTTCCTGTCACATGGTCTAAACTAAAGATTTTTTAAAAAAGTTATCAAACAATTCTCCTACAGTTTTGGTATTGTTCATAAATGCTTAAATACTTATATATTTGATTGTTTATACGTATATAATTTCCCTTATTACAATTTCATTCTTGCAATTGCGCGACCTTCATCTGCACTTTTCACTTACTTATGGTGTTTTCTTTTCTACAAAAAATGTCACATTTTATTTAAAAAAATGCAATTTGGTGTTCGTTTCTTAAAAATGCTTTGCTCTCTAAGAGGGCAGCGTGTTTTATTCTAAAAAAATTCACCCTTAAATGGCATAAGGCATTGCACTTTAGGCCCCGTATAAATCAAGAGTGTTGATAATGCCCTGTAAAAAGATGGTTTCTGTTTATATATAGGGTTACCAGACGAAGTTGGAAAAAAATCGCCTCTAATCAGGACAGTAAAATTTTTAAGTTTTAATAGTAATTTTGTCTATTATTTTAAAGTAAAAACAAAAGAAAGCATAACATTATAGGTTGTCAGTGACATAAAATTTAAATGGATTCGGTGTTAAAAAATTGTTTTTGAAAAAAAACGTCAAATCAAGAAATCGTAAAAACTTGGTGTTAATAAATTCGCAATCTGGCAAAGGTATTTTCTTGTTTACATATTTTATGAAAAACAAACTAAAGAAATTGGAATTTGGTCATTCATTTTGTTCATTTATTTATTTATTTAATATTAATATATTAACAAATTTGGGTTTATGTGTATTTTTTTTATATTTTGAAGAACATCCTTTTTGATTTATGTACATATTTTTTTATATATTGAAGAACAAACTTTTTGTCAGCTGTTAAAAACAGGGCGATCCAATTTTGTGTTTTGTTCTCGTCAAATAAAAAATTGCATTATTACATGTAAGGCAAGACATTTTATAAATGCACCTTTTAAAATGTGGTATTTTTTTTTGTAGAAAAGAAAACACCATTATATTAATTCTACTAGGGTTTCTATATAAGTATGATATTAAAAGCATAAAGAACGAGATTTGACCAATAACAACAAGAAATCTGCGGTTGGTGATTTTTAAATCAATTATTAGGTAAATGCTTCAAGTCCTTGCCTTAAAGTTTGTATCATTGTCATATGCTGGTGAGCTTAGTGTGCTGGTTCTCATAGTAAGAGTGCTAAATTCGACTGTGACGAATATTACCCTCAACCGAGTGTTAGAATTTTTAAGGACTGTGCTTTTTGGGGGGCTATGGTCAATTGTAGACTACTCTTCATAAAATTTAATTGCATTATGTCTAGTCTTACAAAACTATGACAGACCAAAGTTTACTACAATATAAGCGCACTGTAGTGTTTTCCGGGCTTTATATGGGGCATATGATAAATTATGAATTTGCAGCATGATTTCTTATCGTATAAATCGTATAAATTTTACTACAAAAGCCTTATTCGTTACAATTTTAGGCGTACTGTAGTGTTTCTGTAAACTATCGATCGACCATCATTAAATTTTGCAGTGTTCTTGGTTCTTAAGCTACGGTCTCACTTATTAAATATTTGACCAAATAAACGTAACCCCTACTATTCTTTTTAACTAGTTAGTGAGATTTAAAATGGGATTAATATCACAAAATATAACTAATTATACTATTAGAAATAGAAGAAAACTGTTTTTGTAAGATCTGGTATTACTATCGAAATAAATATTGGAATTAAAAGAAATTATTATATAGTTTATTTTTTTGTCCCGTTTTTTTTTCGTCAAATATTTGATAAGTCTGACCATAGCTTTAGTCTTATAAAACGATGACAGACCAAAATTTATTACAATAGTGTTATTCGTTACAGTCATAGGTGTATTAAACTGGACTATATGGGACATTTAATTTCTACAATATTAATCTTAGACCCTGT
Organism: Pollenia griseotomentosa; assembly: GCA_963931875.1. Classification (NCBI taxonomy): domain Eukaryota; kingdom Metazoa; phylum Arthropoda; class Insecta; order Diptera; family Polleniidae; genus Pollenia; species Pollenia griseotomentosa. The sequence goes on along the minus strand of OZ007560.1, from coordinate 49,137,166 downwards.
ATAGTATATATATTCTGGGTTCTTATAAGGTGGGAAGTTGATTTAACGATATCCATCTGTCCGCGTGTCCGTTGAAATGGATTTTCCGAAGACCCCTGATAAAGTGGGGACTTGGCCAATATAAATTCAGGCCACATAAAGTCCGGAATCGATTAATTATTAAAATTTTGCCTGATCAGTCCAGAAATGGCTGATCTATGAGCAAAAAATCTCGGCTGCCTCTAATTTTACCCATAACACCCTTGTTGTTGTGGTTTTTTTAATGTATGTCTGCAGAAGGGCAAGAGCCAAGCTCTCCAAATAAGGTAAAAGTACCTTGGTTATCAAAAAAAAATTTGCGACAAAATATAAGCGAGATTAGCGAAGTGTGCGTGGCACTTTCCATACAAAGACATAATAGATGGAAAACGACAACAACCGAAGTTTCTAAACAAGGTACAATCATCTTGGTGATAAATAGAACGGTACCGTCAAAATTTAGGCAGGATTCAAAAAGTAGGCATGGCACAATATAGCTTTATTTATATCTAAAGTAGGAACGGAGAACTCTTGTCCAAATTTTGTACACATAGCTGAGTTATCAATACACAACCTCTTTAAAGATATCGGCGGGATTGGAGAAGTGGGCGTACGTACAAATTTAAATTAGATTTCTGTATATCTAGAGAACGACAAGAGCCAAAGTTTCCCAATAAAGTATAGATTTTTTTTACATTAAAAGAACGATATTTATATAAATTTCTGTTCTTTACTTTTGCTTTTGTTTAAAAAAAAAAGTTGGCTTCAAATTCGGACACATTTCAGCAAAATATAAAACATTTTCATTTTTCAAGACGTGCCATTCGCAAATGTTTTTATGTTTTTTAAAGAGCTTTATTTCTTTGCCTAAAAGGTCTGTGTGATCTTGGCTAAAAATTAGTTTGACTTAAAATTTGTGTATGACTGCTTTGTTAGAAGTGATATTTTAAAAAACACCTGAAATTTTCAATCATAAATACTTTAGTATATCGAATCCTTACCGAAAAAAAGCTTAAGCGACATCATTTTCATTTTACGTTATTTTTTTTAATAAATGCTCTTATGGGCAACACTAGCATCATCTCCTAAAATATCATGGTCACATAACTGCCCGTCTATACCAGAGATAATTATTGCGACATAGTATATTGCAGTAAATGTCAAAATTATGTTATCTTTAATGTAGACAGCAATTTTTTGTACATATTTATTGCCGGCAATTTATGTTGCAATAATTGTTATTTTATTTTCGTTGATAATTATTGCTGACATAAAACGTCAAATTTGGTTGTCAATTGAGAAAAAAGAAGCGAAAAAGAAAAAATAAAAGCAAACTGTGTGAGACTGAAATTAAATTTGTAAAATGGTAGCAAATTATAGTTGAAGTAAAAGAATTAAATTAAAGATTTTAAGATGAGATGAACCCACTGTTTATTGTTGATGTGTTTTGTTTAAGCTTTGATATTGTAACAAGTAGAACTGTTGCTATAAGTCTTATACGCTTAACAGTTTTATTTGGTTTAATATCTTTAGTTTTTCTAAAACGTTATGGATGAAGTTTCCTGATGATCTGGCCTAAGCAACCAGTGAAATGCGCATAGGAATAGCTTATCCCATCAACAATAAATTTCAAGTGTTTTTATCAATAATAAAAACTGGGAATTAAGCACGAATAACAAAATCTTTTGAAATTAAAATTTTGTATTCCCAAAAATTGAAATTACTTTTTGATAATAAACAGGCAGTGCACGGCCTAAAAAAACACTTAATTGTCAACATCTTTTGTAAAGTTGTTGTTGTTGTTTTTATTTTGTTTTTCTTAACCTACTTACAACTACAATTAATGTTGAGAGAATTTCAACTAATTGTAGTGGGGAATGTAAGATGAGATGAACCCACTGTTTATTGTTGATGTGTTTTGTTTAAGCTTTGATATTGTAACAAGTAGAACTGTTGCTATAAGTCTTATACGCTTAACAGTTTTATTTGGTTTAATATCTTTAGTTTTTCTAAAACGTTATGGATGAAGTTTCCTGATGATCTGGCCTAAGCAACCAGTGAAATGCGCATAGGAATAGCTTATCCCATCAACAATAAATTTCAAGTGTTTTTATCAATAATAAAAACTGGGAATTAAGCACGAATAACAAAATCTTTTGAAAACAAAATCTTTTGAGATTTTAATAAACACTAGAATAAAATTACAAAAATTATTTTTATTATATGAAATTATATGAAATTTTTTCTGACGTTTAAAATAATTTAATTTAGTTTTGAATGAAAATTTTAACAAAATGTTTTAAAAAATTATAATAAATGCATAATATTGTTGTGGCAAAAATTTGCAAACTGTTTCTTAATGCAAAATGTGTGCGGTTGCAAAAGAAATTGTTGCTCTATTATGAACACCAAGTGAAAATGTTTTTTTTATTGTGAACGAAGCTTTATTATTTAAATTTATAATAATTGGTTTAAGGCCCGTTTTCACGACTTAACGATAGCTAAATGTAGGAAGTTATCGAACAGATAATGAGCTTTTAATTATCACAAGTTCCCTTTAATCTAAAAGTGAAGGATAAGCTAAAGAGAGGAACGTTCTACCTTTAACTTTTGTCGTAAGGTTTAGATTTGAGATTGCCATATTATATTCACATATTTTTTATATATGGCAACTCCAATTATTCGTATATTTTGTAAATGTAAAAAAAGTACGTAGTTGCCAGTTTGTATTTTTATTTTGGCAAAAATAATCGGTATTTTCTTTAGTATTGCCACATTTTCAAAAATGTTAAGTTTATTTTATACAGAAGTTGTGAAAACGAAAAATAGTTGAAGGTAACTTTATTCCTCACTAGTGCTAAAGGTACCGTTTACTATTTCGAACTTTATAGGTAAGTGGTGAAAACGGGCCTAAGTTTAATTTTATATAATAATTTTACTTTAACAAAAAAAAATTATTAAAATTAATATTTTTATATAAAAAAAAGACCTCAAACTTAAACAAATTCATATACATATAAATAATAAAGTCGAGTAAGAATGAATTTATATTAATAAAAATAATTTTCGCAAGATAACGCCAATTTTTACACTGCACCCTCTTCCTAGATTTTTTTCAAATTAAGAGTTAACATAAATACGTTTTCCCCTGCCTTTAACATAAGCTGAGCAATAACAAATATATTTTTATTCTGCCGACGTTATTGCCAACTTGCTGAGATATTTATTTTTAGTGTAGACCTGGGGTAAAGTACCGTTACGATTTTATAGAAAAAGCAATTTTATCTTAAGCGACATCCTTCATACAAAATTTTTATTAAATAAAATAAAAAAACATTTTCCTGTAAAATTTTGTTTCTGTCGCTTAAGCTTTTTTGCGGCAATGACTCGATATTGTAAAAAAATATTTGAGTTTTTTTAATTAACTATGTGACAATAATTTTGCGCTAAAGTGCCTGTTCACACACGCAAAGTTTGACTCGTCAAGTCTTGCGTTTTTAGGTGAGAGAGAAAAAATGGCATTTTTTTTTACTTCTCTCCTAAAAGCTCAACACTTGACTAGTCAAACTGGGCGTGTGTGAGCCGGCACTTAATAACTTTTTTCTACAACAACAGAAGAAGAAGAAGTTTCAATACTGTTCAATATTCTGAAACAATTGTGGTTTGTTTTAACACAAAAACTCAATAACCGAAACCCTACATTATTATTGCTGAATACTAAAGAGAATTTACATCATTTTTCCATGTTTAGTAAAGTTCTCCCTGCAATACGAGTATAAATTACAAATGAAATCTAAGCTTGTAAGATGTTTAAAAAACAATTTGTAACTGAAAGAAATATGCACTTAGTAGCCTAAACTAACGATTCTCGAATCCAGGGCTGTGGAGTCGGAGTCGGAGTCGGAGTTGAGGAGTCGGAGTTGAGGTTTTTGTACCGGAGTCGGAGTCGGAGTCGAAGTACCCACAAAAACTAGCGTCTCCGACTCCGACTTTTTTGCATTACAATTTTTCTAATATTTTTCAAAATAAAAAATTTTAATGACCAATTTCTCCAATTCTTTTTAAATATCAATTCATATTTAAATATAATTTTTCTTATAATTTTATTTTTATTTGACATAAGAAAACAAATTTAAAACATAAATTGATATATTAATAAATTAGTGGAATTGGCCATAATAGGGTCTGTTTTTTGAAATTGTGAAGTCAGAATATAAGGACCAGTATACTTTTCATATGAGTAGGTGAGTTTCAAAAATTAAAAAATTGAGATAACATCTTATTTTGACAATTTATAAGAATAGTTATATAGATTGTATCGAAGCATGTCCTTTTCTATGTTTTAATGTGACCTCAAATTTTTGTAACAAAAACCAGCGGGTTCACTATTTGAATTTCGCCAAGATATCGTTAATGAAATAGAGCCGAATTAAGGAATTTAAAAATTAAGTTTGTAAAGATGTTGTTTTTTATTTATCGTATACATATTAACAAATACTTTTGTAGCCATGTTCATGAATATGACTTGAAATCAGCTGTAGCTCCTGTGGTGAAAGCATTAAGTGAACTACATTTGAAGTTTCAACCTTCAAGGTGGATTATAATAGAATAAAAGGAAAAGGAACTCGGAAATATACATGACATTGTTCCAGATATAATTCCCATCAATGTGGGGGTTAACCCGAAAAATGATTTGAGAATACTTTTATCTGCTCACTTTAAGGAAAATTGGAGAGATAATAAAGACTTGCAATTTCAAATTTCGGTCTTGGACCATAATAATATTGAATTAGGAACGGAAAAATGCAATGGCGAGTACACTGAAGAAAAAGATTTAAATTTAGTTGTTTAAAAATTCACATAAAACTACATCAAGCCACATTTTGAAAACTTTACTGCAGACCGCGCAAACATGTGCATTTGTACGAATATTTTATATGATCCTAACATATTTTTTTTATGTCGATGATATACTTAAAAAATTACGTCATAAAAGGTTCGTTACCTTCTATGGTACTGTTCCATGCCTTGAGACAAACAGCACAAGTCCAACAACAAAAGGGGTACTATTTCCCAAAAATAATAGAAGGCTAACAACATTTTTTTACGTTACATTTCTCTTCAAAATGTGTTATATAAATTGTAGAACTAACAACTGAAGGCGCATCTGCATGTTTTAATAAACTATATTAAATTTTCCTGAGAAAGATTTGACTTAATAAATAAAACAAGACCAAAATGGCAGTGTCTGAATTTATGTATATTTGGCGCCCTATGCTCCAATGGGAGTTAAAGGAACATATATATATATATATATATATATATATATATATATATAAACAAAAGACCTCACTTCACAATTTACAAAAAAGGACTGTCCTTTGCCTCTATTAATATTGTGGTAAACAACACTAAGTACACTTGATGCCTTAACTTCTAAGCCAATTGGACTTGGTGTTGTTTTCAACTTTTCTATCTCGAAAGCTACATTAGATAGGACTTATGGAAATTCACCCATCTATAAATTCCAACAGTATAAAAAACGTTGTTTGAAAAAGATGTGAATTGGTGTAGTTTATCTCTCCCCTACAGAACTATTTTTACATTTTTTAGCACTGTTTGCATAATATTAATAAATTAATATAACCAAATATACTAAAATTCAATGATCTAATACGGATTGAAGCAAAACTCATTTCTTTCGAAAGTTCGTAACAAAACTCGCTCGTTCCAAAATTAAATCCATTATTTTTCTATATTTCAGTTGGTTTAAATTTCTTAACTGTTGAGTTATAAGTCAAGAATGTCATAACACTTTAGAATTAAAAAAGTTCAAATCATTTGGTCTATTTAATCGGGCGCTATATGTTTTTTCCATTTTTTCCAAAATCCAAATAAAATATTTTGCAGCTTTCCTATTCATATGTTAGTAACTAGTAGGTTAAAGCTCAATGCGCGGCACGTTAGAATTAAAATATCGATTTGAAATTTTTACAGAATCATTTTGTTGCTATATTTAACCATTTAACAGGTACTAAATTAAAAAAGAGTTTAAAGTCAAATAAAAACTAGTCTCTTAAATAATGCTAGGTTTAGAGTAGGAGTCGGAGTCGGAGTTGGAGTCGGAGTCGGAGTCGTACTTAAAAAATTTCACCAAAAGGAGTCGGAGTCGGAGTTATAACTTTTTCTTAACGACTCCACAGCCCTGCTCGAATCCCTAAAAACAACGTTTTCCTTACATGAAGACACTACATGTTCTGCCAGAGCACACTGTTTTCCAAAAAAAAAAAAAAATCAGTGCATTCAAAAAAAAACAAGTATAAGGACATGCAGACATATAAGTATAATGAAATTAATGAACCATTAAGATCTTGTGGTGATAAATTTTTGCATTGTGCATAAATTACACTTGATGACCAAACATTTCCGCATATTTTTCCAATAGTTGTAAACTGAATTCACAATGAATGGCTGATGATTTAATGGTTGATAAATAAATTAAAATGTATATTATACATTTGGGGTATTCAAACAATATGATATCTAGTCATATTGTCACAATATCCTTATATTTTACAATAGTTAAAAAAAATTGTTGTTGTGTTTGAAAGTTATAAGACTTTTTTTGCTGTGTTTGTCTTGTCATAATTATACAATCTAAACGACGAGAGGAGTTGCTCGCAGCAGTTATATTTTTTCGTGTAACTATTTTATGACTACCGTTTGAATACCCCAACTGCTTGGTTGTCACATAATGGCTTGTAAACTTTTTATACGACTGACACTGAACTTAAAATGAATAAGTTAAAAAATGTTGAAAGATAGTGTGGTTAAAAATACTCTTTAAAGTATTTTACAAATTTAAAGACAACCAATGTTTAATATGTACATAATAACAAATAAGAAGTAGTAATTTACTTCTGGTGTAAAATCAAATGACAACTGGTGATATTTCATTGCGTTTTTAATAAATTTAAATGTTTAAATTGTGGAAAAATATTGATCTTCAACTGAAAACGAAACAAATTTCAAATTAGCTTCTATTAAGAGTTTTATTCTAATTTTTAGACTTTTTTTAAATATTATTCTTCTTTATTAATTATTGAGCTTTGAGAATACATCCGTTTTAAACGTGGAAGGTTTTAAGAAAAGAAGATATATGTTAGAAATGTTACAAAAAAATAATGTTCCATTTGAGGAAAGGATTAATTTTAAAAAAGATACTGAGGGGGGTTTAGCACAGATTTATAGATATTTATTAAATAAAAATAAATGGGTTGACGAAAAGGGAAATAGGTTAAGATCTTTGGTTGTTTTCTAAAATAAAGTTTAGATGGCTTAACTTAGAATTATAGAAATGAATTTCTTGACGAAAAAGGGAAATATTTTAAAAATGTTTTTTTGTTTCCTCTTTTTAATTTTTTGATTTTATGAAATATTATTGTTGAATGTTGAAAAAAAAAATTTTTAAATTTAATTTTAATTTTTGTTATTGTCAAACACAATTTTTTGTTAATTTTTGATTAAATTTTATAAATATAATATCCTGAAGAATATTTCCAAAGGAAATCGAAATATTTATAGAATAAATAAGAGAACTACTTGAAATAAAAGTGACCTTAAGCTCAATAATTAATAAAGAAGAACTTCTATTAAGAGGTTTATCTGATAATTTTGTGATGCAAGCACACACATTCATATTTTTTCCTATTCTTTTTAAGTGTGTAACACTAATTTTTTAAGTAGAAATATAAAAGACAAAGTAAGTCAAGTGTTGTCTTATCAAACTCAGAGTTTAACAGCCTGTTTTTGTAAAACATAAGTCTTCTCACTTGAAGTTTTCGTATTAATACGTTTATGTTCAAAATTTGGTTTTTAAAAAACATTTAAAAGCTTTCGTCTATTCATATTTGACATAAATAGAGCTTTTTTCTTTCCTGAATCAACATTATTGCCAATGCATTAATATTCGTACATTTCTGTTATTTTTTCATTTAAAGGTTTTGTGTTTGGGAATAACCCTGGCTTTTTTAGACAAAAATTAAAATTAAATTTCAAAAACAAAATATTTTATAAAAAGTGTTACTAAATTAGTAAAAATAAAAGCGTTGAATGAAAATGTTAACAATTATAGCAATAAATAAAAGAAATAAATAAAGAAGATCTTTTGCTGCATATCAACATGTAGAAGATATTTGCGAAGATATAATTTTTTGGAACATTCGGAAGAACGGTGGTATTTTACACTACAATGTATGTACAGTCACACAGATAATAGTACGTACGCCTTAACAATTCTTTAACTTTCCACAAATTAGAGATATTTAAAATAATAAATAAATCAAAAAATTTTTAAACGAAAGCAAATATTTATTTCATTATTAAATTTAAGACTGTCCGCATACTTAGGTGCGAAGTCGATTCGCTTTTTTCTGTTTATATCCCCAATGAATGTTTGTTTTTTCTTGGTACGCGGCCTTTCGCAGAACACTCCGCACTGTTTCTGAATGAACATTAATATTGTGGTAATTTTCCAAAGTGTTTCGAATTTGCACGGCTGTTATTTTGGGATTTTCACTAACAACACTTTTTATAAATTGCTCAACTCGTAAGGAAATTTTGGGTGGACGTACAGTTTTTGGCTTGCTTACTAGAAATTGAGACTCAGACAAGTGCTTTATTACAGTCTGCACTGTAGACTTGACACGTCCAATAATTTTAAAATTTGAACTCAAGGAATTCACATTTTTTTTTTTAATATATGCACACATTTTATTACAAATGTCCTTTGTTTTCTTACCTATTTTAACAAAACAGTAATATTTTTTTCTAAAATTACTGCAGTCTTTAATAATTTGCTTGCAAGTTTAGCTTGAGGACAGTTTTCTATTTGGCATCGTACGTTTAATTATCTGTGCTGCCAGATTATCTTATAAGTGTAAAAGTTTAATTAGCGGAAATTGACCCAAACTATTTGTAGATTGATTTTGACAGTGTGTCGATGCCTTGCAAAGGCCAAAAAATATCGATCAGAAATCCAGAGTTATTCTTAAGCTCCAATTTTAGAGGAAGTACGTGCTATGCCATGAACAATAGACCTGGCGTTAAAAAAGTTTTTTTGAATCTTGAATGTGGGTAGCGATGAAAATATGCGATTTGATACCCCGTGCCATGGGGAGGTCAAAGGTCAAAACTTTAAAAAACCACCAAAATACTATTTTTTTAACTTTATACATTTTTTTCATAATAAATACTAATTAAATAAAGTATTTTTCTTTAATTTTTGTTTATTATTTTTATTATTTTTATGTTAAATCAATGAAGATTTTGTATAGGCTGGGAAGTCCTTACGGTAGCCCTCTACAATGTGTAGCAAGTACTGTTTATCGTCTTTGTTGTGTGTTAAGCATCTGTTAAAGTCAGTTATTAGTTTGACTATTCTTTCGGCGGGATCATTCACAACAGTAATGCTTTTCACGATCTGCTCCCCTTTACAAAATGATTCGCTCTTAGGCCAATTTGCTGGATTAATGCGTAAGAAATCCATAGAAATTTTCAAACGAGAAAATAAATTTTTTGTTTTGGTAGTCACAAAAGAGCTTAAATCCTTGGATGTGAAAATTTGTAATTCATCGACGCTTGCACACAATTTTTTTGAAGGAAAAATATCAACATCGTCACCGATGTGATTGTCTTTATCTAAATGCATGGCGAAAACCATCTTTTCCTTTATTTCTGATTCTACATGTGGATCAAAAAAGGCAAGTGCAACTGCTTCCTCTGATAAATACCACAGATGGTTTCGAATTTTTTCCAATAGCAGTTTAGATATTTTTTTTTATCAAAGTAGCCAATAATCCCCTTTATTAGTTGCATATCTCTATTTGGCGCTTCAACAGCATTTGCGGTGCTGAACCAGTATGGAATATAGAGACTTACTAAGAAAATGCACATATTACGTATTCCATCCAACTGACTTGCAGAAATTTTAAAGTGAGCGTCTGAATCTTGCATGAGACGTCGCTCCTGGTGCACGAAATGTAAAATTGGGAATGCTTCCACCAAGAAAAATTAATGCAAGTTGTAGTAGTTCTCTATAATCATGCCGAATGTGGACTTAAGGCAAAAGTGCTTGTTTTTTTCGCGTTCCTCGACGCAAAACTCTTTCATCCTGCATACAATTGATGTATGCCTTTGAGTTAAGGGTGATCCATTCCCTTGCAAAACGTTCAAAAATTGCTACCTCTGGGTCACTTGATTTTCCGAAATTTATCTCAAAAATAGCTCTTAAGAGAATTTCTGCAATATGGTGGCGACATGGTAACCACAATAAGCTGCGTCCCAGCTTGCGTTCCAATAAAGTTCCAGCACCACTAAAAGGGCCAGTATTTGCAGCTGTTGTATCAAAACATATCATTTCTAATGAATGCAGCATATTCATTTGTACCAAATAGTCGTATACTGATTGCGCGACTGCAGCACCAGTTCCATATTTAATGATGGGGATAGCTATCAACTTTTTAACGTTCTCCGACGTGAGCACAATAGCCAAGCGATCCACTTTATCTTTCCCAGGAATAGCGGGAAGTAGCTTTCCGTCCCAATGCAAAACAAATGTTTCAGGGATCTAAAAAAACTTTAGCTCAAAGAAAAACTCATAACTTGGCAAAAATAAAAAAAATTACCTTAAAATTTTCAATAATTTCTTTGCCATGACGCCGACGATATTTTCTACGTTGTTCACGCAAACTTGTGCAATTCAGAACAAGATCCTCAATATTGTGTCCCAAAGCTTTGGCAGTTGCACTGATGAAATGTATAGCTAGTGGAGTTGACATATTGCCAGCATACTACATACTACATACTACAGCGATAATACAACTTATAAATAATGATGTTCTAATTTATAGTAGTTTTATTAATATTATTTTTTATTAAAAAATTTATAAAATACAAAATAAGAGTATTTTGGTGGTTTTTCAAAGTTTTGACTTTTGACCTCACCATGGCACGGGTTGGCACCATCCGATCAGCCTGAAAATTTACTACATCAATTTTGGTATCAAATCGCATATTTTCATCGCTACCCACATTCAAGATTCAAAAAAATAAAAAACCCCATATAAGCTACGCCAGGTCTAATGAACAACGGTACGTGACATGGTGTAATCGGACTTTAAATGGCAGCGCTATATTTAAAAAACTAAATGGGCTGCATATGAAGGCGTGGCTATAAAAATTCAACCGTTTTAGAAACATAATTGACATACCTTTCATTCAAGGGGGTGACTGGCACAAACTTTTTTTGTAAGGAGGTCGACCCGCTCTAATGTACATACATATGTTCATATTTTTGACCGTATGTAGTTCCATTGTTTCTAGAATTTTTTGAACCTGTAAATACATATTTATGTAATAATAAGTGAACCTTTATAGAATATATTATAAAAGCATTAGTTTTTTAGGTTTCCTTTTTTAAAATATGGCAGTTATTTTCCATTTTGTGGTGATTTGTTTTTTAAACGAATGCCTTTTACTTATCGTCTACTTTTCACTTTTGTTTTCATTTATTACGAAGATGTTCATTTTTTAAGAACCAAAAATATGTAGAAAAAAATTAAAGCTTTTTTTGTCACTCACATGAAATTTTTTTTACTTTTATGAAAACCTAAATCTGATTTCGTTTGTTTTTTTACGAACGAACAAATATTTTCATTTTCTAAAAACAGGCTGTAAGCCTACACATAGAATAACCTAAATTACAGTTTTTTATAATTAAAGTTTTTATATTCTTCGACACATTACGCGTAAGACTTTTTAAATATCCATCTAATACCCCATACTGTATATTTATTCCAATTCACTAAGTAATTTTGAGCCGATTTGGCTACGCCCAAAAGAGCAATTTTAGTGTCAGTTTGTTTTTAGTTCTCCTAAGAAGTTTTAGATTAAAATCCCACACAATCCATTTTGTGGGAAAAGAGAAATAAGCCCAAATGTTGCACCACCTACCTATAAAAAAAATTTTGGTGCAAAAACTCATTAAGCTAGTGACAAAATGCCGCCACAATTAACGCTACTGAAGTACATCGTAGTTCCATACTATTGGAAATCACATTGTTGAATTTCATCAAGATCGGTCCATAATTAGCCATAGGCCCCATATAAGGCCCACCTATAAAACCGTGTTGTGGCATAGTCTTGTCATAGCCTAGTCATAGTCTAGTCATAGTCTAGTCATACTCTAGTCATAGTCTAGTCATAGTCTAGTCATAGTCTAGTCATAGTCTAGTCATAGTCTAGTCATAGTCTAGTCATAGTCTAGTCATAGTCTAGTCATAGTCTAGTCATAGTCTAGTCATAGTCTAGTCATAGTCTAGTCATAGTCTAGTCATAGTCTAGTCATAGTCTAGTCATAGTCTAGTCATAGTCTAGTCATAGTCTAGTCATAGTCTAGTCATAGTCTAGTCATAGTCTAGTCATAGTCTAGTCATAGTCTAGTCATAGTCTAGTCATAGTCTAGTCATAGTCTAGTCATAGTCTAGTCATAGTCTAGTCATAGTCTAGTCATAGTCTAGTCATAGTCTAGTCATAGTCTAGTCATAGTCTAGTCATAGTCTAGTCATAGTCTAGTCATAGTCTAGTCATAGTCTAGTCATAGTCTAGTCATAGTCTAGTCATAGTCTAGTCATAGTCTAGTCATAGTCTAGTCATAGTCTAGTCATAGTCTAGTCATAGTCTAGTCATAGTCTAGTCATAGTCTAGTCATAGTCTAGTCATAGTCTAGTCATAGTCTAGTCATAGTCTAGTCATAGTCTAGTCATAGTCTAGTCATAGTCTAGTCATAGTCTAGTCATAGTCTAGTCATAGTCTAGTCATAGTCTAGTCATAGTCTAGTCATAGTCTAGTCATAGTCTAGTCATAGTCTAGTCATAGTCTAGTCATAGTCTAGTCATAGTCTAGTCATAGTCTAGTCATAGTCTAGTCATAGTCTAGTCATAGTCTAGTCATAGTCTAGTCATAGTCTAGTCATAGTCTAGTCATAGTCTAGTCCTAGTCTAGTCATAGTCTAGTCATAGTCTAGTCATAGTCTAGTCATAGTCTAGTCCTAGTCTAGTCATAGTCTAGTCATAGTCTAGTCATAGTCTAGTCATAGTCTAGTCATAGTCTAGTCATAGTCTAGTCATATTCTAGTCATAGTCTAGTCATAGTCTAGTCATAGCCTAGTCATAGTCTAGTCATAGTCTAGTCATAGTCTAGTCATAGTCTAGTCATAGTCTAGTCATAGTCTAGTCATAGTCTAGTCATAGTCTAGTCATAGTCTAGTCATAGTCTAGTCATAGTCTAGTCATAGTCTAGTCATAGTCTAGTCATAGTCTAGTCATAGTCTAGTCATAGTCTAGTCATAGTCTAGTCATAGTCTAGCCATAGTCTAGTCATAGTCTAGTCATAGTCTAGTCATAGTCTAGTCATAGTCCAGTCATAGTCTAGTCATAGTCTAGTCATAGTCTAGTCATAGTCCAGTCATAGTCTAGTCATAGTCTAGTCATAGTCTAGTCATAGTCTAGTCATAGTCCAGTCATAGTCTAGTCATAGTCTAGTCATAGTCTAGTCATAGTCTAGTCATAGTCTAGTCATAGTCTAGTCATAGTCTAGTCATAGTCTAGTCATAGTCTAGTCATAGTCTAGTCATAGTCTAGTCATAGTCTAGTCATAGTCTAGTCATAGTCTAGTCATAGTCAAAGGCTGGTAGTAGTTTAGTTATATTCATATTAAATTCTATATATGTCATTTTATGCAAATTTTATTTATTAAGTCGTTTTTTTTCAATAGAAAGATTTCTACTCTTGTTTGAAATTTTATATTTAAAACTTAAAATATTTCTACAACTTACGAGAGCACATGCCATAATACATTATTTGTAGATAAAGTATTGCATGTTTTTGTATATATGAGTATGCAAATATGTAGTCATGATAATAAATGTAAATTATAAGAATTTACTAATATTGGATTTTTTATTTTATGTATATTTAGATTATTATAAATACATTTATACATGAGAATGTGCATAAGAGTTTGAAAAAAAGGTTTCTATATGCATTATAGTAATAATAATATCTAACGTAATTGTGTTACGGAAATAGCAAAATGAGCATACTTAGGAATGTCTTTTTGTGTTGTCTAAAACGTGCCTCAAGTGTAAAATAAATACATATGCATTGGGAAACACACACATTGACTTATACAAGCACATATACATGTGTTCCTCTTAGCCCTTCTCGCTTTGCTAGTATGGCTTTAAGAAGCCTTCTTATGTTATTCTTATTTCGTATATTTTATATTGTTGTTATTGTATTTTTTTATGACAACATTTGTATTAGTATGGTAGTTTTACTAATGAGTTGAATTATCTTACAATAAAAAGAAGAACAAGAAATTCTAAGCGTGTTTTAGTAGTTAGATTTTGTGTAAAGTTGTGGGACACACTGTGGGTGTTTATATGCATTTGTTTTTAGATATCAAATGTGTCTGTATGTCTAATTTTTTGTTAAGATGTATGTTAGACATTTGTAAGTATACATATCTCTTAAATAGATGTAGTTATAATACAAAAAAGTCACGTTTTACAAAATGACTAATTTGAGGCCACATTGATACTTAACATTTCATTTATTCTTGTTTTATTTGTATCTTTATGTAGATATAAATGTTTTTTTTTTTGTTGTACTAATATTTATATATTACGTTGTATAGGTGTAAAAAATGTTTATGTAAAAATCATGTTAATTAAAGTTCTTTTATTACAAATTTTAAGTTATACGTATTTATTGTTTATTATATCGTAGTTAAAGGATTTTTCTTAGTTCTTTTCTTTCCAAAGATAATCTTAATAAGGCTTCTTCCAATAGAAACATTTTTGTTTCAAGTAGTTTATACTTCATTTTAAAATTAAATTGCAAATTTTGTGTTCAACTTATGCTCAAACTTATTCTGCCCAATAATTTGGCAAAAATCCCAAAAAAAAATGTGTGACTTGTAAATTGATCAAATTTTAGCTGTATTTTTCACAATTTTTATTGATTTTCTAAACATTGTTTGTAAGTAGATAATTGTTAAATGTAATTTAAAAACTATTAAAAGCTGTTTGATCTGGCAAACGTTTTGCCAAAGAAAACCATTAAAAAAAAAACTCTTGGTTACGTGTAGGACGTAAAATATTTGATGGGTGTGAACATAGCTTTACATAGCTCAAAAAATAAATATAATCGATTTTAGGTTTTTGTTTTAATTTCTCTAATGGGTATTATAATAATATTTATATTAAACTTGCACGAAATCAAAACTTTTACGGTAATACAAAAATTATATTCATTCAATATGCATTGATAAATGCACTGAAATTAAATGTTAAGGGATAAGCTTGTTCTTATGCGCATTTCACTGGTTGCTTAGGCCGGATCATCAGGAAACCCTTTTCCAAAGACATTGGGAAATAAAACTGTAAAGCGAATGAGAATTACAAACACTCAAGTTTTATTTGTAACAATATTAAAGCTTAGACAAAACACCAACAATAACCAGTGAGTTTATATTTCCTTACATTACGTAATGATTTTTTTACCCTCCACCACAATTAGTTATGAAGAGGGTATACTTAGTATGTCATTCTGTGTGAAACTTTTTTATCATTCACCTTGGACCCCATAAAGCATATATATGCTGGCTCCTTGAGTAATTCTAAGTCGATTTAGTCATGTCCGTCTGTCTGTCCGTCTGTTAAAAACACGCTCACTTTCGAAAAACTCAAAAGAAATCAAAAAAACTGGGTGTAAAATTGCTTGTAGTTATCCTAAGCAGGTTGGGATTGAAATCCAGCAAAATCAGTTTAGCAGGACCTTAAAAATTTGATAATTTTGTAACAAAAACTAACATAAATGGTGGATCAATGCACGGAATGATATAAGACTTAGCAAAAAATAGTCTTATTCACTAAAAATAACAGTGTAAGATTTCGTGAAGATCCGTCCATAATTTACCCTAGACCCCATATAATCCCTACTCCCGTACAACAGTTTATTACGCCTTAACCCGTTATAAATAACGCTATCATAATAGATATTGATACGTCACAGTTTTATAGGACTATAAATGACACTGTGAAATTTCGTAACGATTAGTCCATAAATTACCCTAGGCCTCATATAAACCCTACTCCCGGAAAACTGTTTAGTACGCCTAAAACCTTTATTAATAATGCTATCAGAATAAAATGTAATACTTCACAGTTTTATAGGACTAAAAACCATCTTGTAAAATTTCGTGAAGATCCGTACCCTAGGTCCCCTATAAACCCTACTCCCGGAAAGCAGTTTATTACGCCTTAAGCCGTAATAAATAATACTATCAAATTAAAATTAATAATTAACAGTTTTATATGACTTAAAATCACACTAATAAATTTCGTGATGATCGGTCCATAATTTACTATAGGCTCCATAAAAAGCTTACTCTGGTTAATTAATTAAATACGCCTAAAACCGTAGCAGATATGGATATTGCTGTAAAATTTCTTCCAACTTAGCTTCATATGGCCAGAATAAATGTCATGCAATTTTGTGATATTCGGTCCATAATTTACCTTAGATCCCATATTTAGCAGACTTCGGAAATTCACTGCAATATTAATCCCCCTCCTGAAAATCATTTAAGTTCAGCTTAAACTGTTACGAATCATGATATTTTACTCAAGATTGTCGGTCAATAATTTAATATAGGTATAAACCGCAACCAATTTAAATGCTGATTTCAGTTTTTAAAAAGATAAGTTAATATCACTCCTGAAATATTCGAATTGTCGGCGGAAGGTATCAAGAATCGGCACAGCCGAATATAGAACTCTAACTTGTTATTACTAAGATCTTTGGAAATCTATACTATTCTCACGAAATATAATAAAGTTTTTAAAGTCCTTATAGAATTTATTCATGCCGAATTTCACGACACTTATCTATTTTCAACATTGAATTTTCTTTGAATTCCAATTAGCGTTAACAACACTGATTTTTCAATAATTAAAGTCAACTGCTGTAAAAAATGTTGTGGCTAAAAAAAGATTAAAAATAAAAGTAAAACACACGAAAAACAAAAAGTTTTTATATCCATCACAATATAAGACCCCTTTTACACTCAGCAAGTTAGTTGCGCAACTCACTTGCCGAGTACAACAAAGTCTGTACTCAATTTTTTCCCAAAGCCAGTCCTTAAGCCTGGTACTCTGTTCAAATTTGTGAAAAATGTTGAGCAACATTGATTATTTCACACGAATATTTTGACATGTATCAATGTTACCTATCTTGCGAGTTTGTACAATTTGACGTTTTTATACCTGCAAAGTATACGACATTGTTTTGCGTGTGTAAACAAACCCCACATGTATTTTACTAAAAATTATTTTTTTTTATAAAAATTTTAATAAAAAACGAACTAAAAATGGATAAAAAACTGTTACCGGTTGTGTTATTTAAATTTTTTATTTCTTATTTGATAATCAGTTCATACTTTTTTGCTTTTGCTTAAAATTCCACGTGAAAAAAATTGCAGCTTACATTGTTTCGCAGTTGTGAAAAAATGTTGCCAGAAACATCTTGGAACTTTTTCACAAAATGAACAGAGTACAACTCTATCAACATTATTTCATAGATATTCCGCACAAGTTTTTTTCATATGCGTTTTGACAGCATTTCACGTGAAATGTTGAACAGAGGCTTTACCGCTGACTACAAGCCAAGAGTTGCGCAAGATACTCGCCACTTGTGGCTGAATCAACAGAACTCCTTAACAGTTGAAAATATAAAAAAATGGTATTTGGATTACTTAAATTCCAGCCCTTAAAAAAATCTGAGCACGATAAAAAAAAACTGAAAACGAATTTAAATTAAGAATGGTTAATTCCAACTACTTTACATGAGAAGATAATATTGATGTCATTTTAAAGAGAATACTTGGAGCTACAAACAAAAATTTTTTTTTGAATAATGTAATATCTACAATATATTGAATTTTAAAAACGGACTAAGTGAAAAACCTTTTTTTTATTTGGCTGATTTTTTTTTATATAATACTTCAAACTGTTCTTTAAAAGTCCTGAAACTTTGGAGAAGGTGTTTTTTTTTTCTTTTTTAAGATATGATTCGCAACCTTTAAAAAATAATCTTAAAATAGAATTGTTATTATTATTTTAGCAATAAGTACACTAGTTAAAAAAAAAACAGACAAGCTGGGCACCTTGAATTTTAATCTAATTCGGGTACGCTGAATCCAGTGGTGCTGACCGTTCTTTTAGGTTAGCTCTTGTTTTTAAAATATACCGTTATTTCGAAAATGTAGGAGGTTGCTCAGCATATATTCGCGTAATTCAAAAACGGTTTAGCTTATTGAAATATCTTAAATAAAAACCGAAACTCCGCATAAAATTATAAAGTGGGGTTGGTAAAATATTTGACCCGTATAGGAACGTCCTACGCGCTGCAGGTACGTAAAGTAGTTTTCGAGATGTTGAAGAAATAAGCTCAACATATTCGGCTTATTCGGCGAATTTATGACATTTTAATGATTACATAACTTTTGAAAAAAAAATTTAACATTTTGTTTCGTTCATTTATGTTCCTAATAGGATAAAAGGAACCTTCTCTACAAATTTCATTAAAATCGTAAGGGGTCGGGTCCCACTCTTAGTCGATTTGATATGGAATTGCCCATATAAATTTTTATATATAATAACTTTCTTAATTTATCTTTCTGCAAAGTCCGTCCGTCCATCTGGCTGGGTGGCTGGACATGGCGCAAAGTACAGGTCGCAGTTTAGAGTTACTTCAAAGAAATTTTATATAAACGTTATAAGGACAAAGCTAATGAAAATTAAAATTGAAAATTTTCATACAAACTATGGTATAACAAGTAACGACTTTGCTAAGTAAAACTCCTTAAATCGGCCTTGCCCCCTAACGAAGGCCATTAAGAAAATTTTGATCTTATTTCATATAAAATTAGCCCTCAAAAATTAGGGTATTATTTCATTTTTGTATGCGGAGTTAATTCGTTGTTTAAAACATAATTTTTTATTTTAAGTTTGGATAATCACTTGAAATGTTAACGGCATTTCAAAAACAATTTTTTACATTTTAATATTTTTAATTAAGTTGTGGACATTATGACAATCAGCAAAGTGTCATAACTAGGGTATTCATTTAATCGGGCTTTTGCTTTAATCGGTTAATCGCTCGATTAATTAACGGAGGTTTTTGGTTTATAATCGGTTAACCAATTAAGAAAGTTTTGTTATGAATTAAATAATTTCAATAAATAAAAATGCAAAACTTATTTATTGTTTGGAATTTATTTGTAAAAAAAAACAATAAGATAACAAACAAAACAACTCTTGAACTAAAACGAGCAAATAAAAGGTAATTCATAAATATATATCATTTACCCCCAATTTCACCAAGTTCAGTTAAAACTAACTATTACTTAAACTCCCATGGACACTATAACACTTTTTTTAGCGTCATAACGTCCATGGACACCGTGTCACAGGACGTTATGACATGCCACCGAAATTTAATATGAATCTTAGTATAATAAGATAATTTTGATATCGCTGGTCGATAAACACCAACAATTCCAAAAATGTGTCTGTATATACTGTGGTTTTGGGTACCATATTCTTACTTACTTATTTTGAAATACTTTTTTTTAACTAACTGGGAAAACTTTATTCAAGAAAATGTAAACAGATATCCGCCTGAATAAACTGTGGAACAAACATCCAGATGACCGACTTTTGTTGTAACATCTGATAGGGATCACAGGGACAAAGACTTATAAAAAATACCGAGAATTTGGTTGTGGTATGAGTTCCCAGACAAGGAAGTGCAGGAAATTTGGAAACCTAATTGGAATATTAACAGCTAGAATATAGTAGTTTTCCTTTGTTACAAAAATATTAGCACAAACACTCTTTTAAGGCAAAACCTCTACAAAAAACTCTTTGTTATTTGCCCAAAATACAAATTAATAAATCACAGAGATAAAATTACTTGATTTCATATAAAAACCATACATTTTAAACTCAAAACCAATAATGAAATAAAAATGGGAGAAAGTTTTTCGTACTTATTTAAAAAATTTATTGCTTTCATTTTTCCAGTAAACTACACAAATACTTTATTATGCAAGACAATTTTTTTTACACGGGTTTAGTATTTTTACAAGGAAATGTAATTTTATCCCCATTTTTCATTTTCTATGTTTAAACAGAGAGACTAGTTATTTATTCATGAAGACAATACAAGTTAAAGTTAAAATAAATAAAAATTTTACTTGAATTTTTTTTATTAAAAACAAAAATCCTCAAATGGTTTGTTTGGTTTATCGGTTCGTTTGTCTGTAATCGTTAAAAAAAAAAAAATAAAAAATAATAATAAACGAAACAGCAAAGAATATATAACCCAGAATAGAATATGTATTTAACAAAAGTTTACCTTTCTTTCATTCTTTGTTTTACTTCTTTCTGATGGGTGTTAATGCCAGGAATATGAATCACTTACCTTGTGGTTTTTCAGCAAACTGGATTCATCCACTCAGCCTTTATCATTCAACTGAAGTTGTTGGTTTGGTATGTGAAAGTGTTTTATTTCTCTGGAATTGCAGTAGTGTAAAATTTTTTTCTCCAACATTTTACTTCCGCTCGATTTATCTTTGAGTCAAGTACTTTTTAATGCCAGAATGTTAAAATAAACTTCAATAAAGTTTGTTTAATTTTGGTTTTTTATTTCTCTTTTATTTATTACTCAATACTCGGTGCATGCTTAATATGAGAAAAGAAAAAATTATCTGATAAATCTTGCAGGAAAAAATCCACATTAGAGTTTTTCTTTTTTAAGGGCGATAATGATTTTAAAAGCAATAAAATGTGCCAATCAAATACAATTACATGTAGAGACGATGGAAATAAATGGGAAAGTTCTTTTTATAAATTAAATAAAATATTAATTTATGGTTTTAAACCTCTTAAAAGGATAAAGAAAAAAGTGTAAAATCTCTTGAAGGGATAATAAAATAAGTGCAAAATCTGGATGATAGAAAAAGCAATTAAGAAAGTTATTTTTTAGGTTGGCAAATATTCTGTAACCAGTAGAACAATAAGTTAGTAAATAGGTTCACAATACTGTTGGGCAAACATCAACTCTTTGGTCAAATAAAAAACGGATCTCAAGTAAATTTTATAATTTATTTAATATTCTCAAAAATAGGATAGAATAGGATATTCCTAATTAAAAGGGAAACCAATTTTCTTCTCAGCGGTTAAAATAACGAACGAAAAAGGGTAAGACTTGACTGATCGTTTTTTCCATTTGTTTTATGAAATTTGCATGAAGCAGAGAAATTGGCAAATCTTAAAAACAGCTTTCTGCTGTTATTTAGGTTGACGTGTATACATTTTTTATTATAAAGGGTGATTTTTTAGCTATTATCTTTTTGGCAACACTGGTTTAAACAGCTTACGCACGTTTCGTGTTTTGTTTCACTGTCAAACATCTTCAGTTTGGTCTATAATTTAACCATGAATCGTCTTACAAACGAACAACGCTTGCAAATTATTGAATTTTATTATCAAAATTATCAAAAAATTTATCGAAAAATTATGTTCAGCGACGAAGCTCATTTTTGGTTCAATGGGTACGTTAATAAGCAGAATTGTCGATTTTGGAATGAAGATCAGCCAGAAGCATTGCAAGAGCTACCAATGCATCCAGAAAAAGCCACAGTTTGGTGCGGTTTATGGGCTGGTGGCATCATTGGACCGTACTTCTTCAAAGACGATGCGAATCGTAACGTGACTGTGAATGGTGAGATGATATCCAACTTTTTTTTGCCCAAAATGCAAGACGGTGCTACATGCCACATAGCACGCTTAACATTGGACTTATTGAGAGGCGAGTTCGGTGAACATTTTATTTCACGTTCGGGACCGGTCAATTGGCCACCTAGATCGTGCGATTTAACGACAATTTTTTGTGGGGCTATGTTAAAGCTCATGTCTATACATACATGCCCGCTTCAATTGACGCTTTAGAAGACAACATTGAAGCATTTATTCATGAGATACCGGCCGAAATGTTGGAAAGAGTATGCCAAAATTGGACTAAGCGGATGGACCATTTGAGGCGCAGTCACGGTCAAAATTTGCATGAAATAATCTTCAAACATTAAATTATATATATATAATGTCCTGTGGTTCCTATTCGGAACAAAGGGCCACAACGAATCTATTCCATTCGGTCCGGTTTGATGATATACGTTTTATTTCTCCCCAGCTGAGATCGATGCGTCTAATTTCGATGTTCAATTGTCGACGCCAGGTGTGAGATGGTCTGCCTAATCTGCGGGATGTCCCATGTGGATTCCAATCAATGGCAATTTTTGCTGTGTCATTTGGAGGCCTACGTAGCGTATGGCCAATCCAGCGCCATTTGCGGTTAAGTATGTCAGTATGGATTGGCTGCTGATTTGTTTGACTCCAAAGTTCCATATTGGAGATGGTGTTGGGCCAAAAAACCTTTAGGATGCGTCGAAGACATCGATTAACAAACACTTGTAGAGTGTTTACGTCGTGATCTGTTGTATTCCATGTCTCACATGCATAAAGGAGCACAGACTTAACACAAGAGTTAAAAATACGAATCTTAGTGTCCTTGGATATGGCTGAAGATTTCCATACTGACCGAAGGGTACCAAATGCTTGGTTAGCTTTAGAGATTCGGTACGTGACATCATTACTAGAACCACCTGTGTTTGTAATGATGCTGCCGAGGTAGCAAAAAGACGTAACTTCTTCCAGGTCGGTATTTCCTATGCAGAATTTGTTGGTGTTTGTTGTATTGCAGCGCATCACTTTGCTCTTGCCTATGTTTATTTTTAAGCCAGCTTTTGCAGCTTCTGTTTCGATGCATTTCAACTTAGATGTCATATCTTTATAACTGTGTGCAAGCAGGCAGATATCATCAGCATATTCTAGGCTCTCGAGCTGTTGGTTAAGACCCCAGTTGATACCTCTCTTTACTTTAGTAGCATTGCGAACTATAACATCTAGAACGATGTTAAACAGCAAGGGAGACAGTACACAACCCTGGCGAACACCAGCTACAACATCGAAACTGTTGCTCAGAGCATTATTGTGGACAACACGACATTTAACATTACGGTACAGCTCCTGAGTAAGGCTTATGATTTTGGGTGGGACCCCTTTGCAAGCTAGAGCACTCCATATTGCGTTTTGATTCAGGGTATCAAAAGCTTTTTCAAAATCTATAAACAACAGGTAGAGCGGAGAACGAAGTTCTTTCGATTGTTCTATGATTATTCGGAGACTATTGATGTGGTCTATACAAGATTTTTGGGGTCGGAAGCCAGCTTGTTCGGGTCTTAGGTCCTTTAGTACAGTGTCAGATATTCTCTTGTTAATAATTTGTGCAATAACTTTATTGGTTGCGCTAAGGATGGTGATGCCCCGCCAGTTCTTACAGTTTTTCAGGTCACCTTTTTTTGGAATATTTACGATAAGGCCTTCTTTTAGCTTCGAGTCAAGTTCTTGTGTGCGCCAGAAGTTCTGGATAAGGGGAAGGAATATGTTGGCTGTGGTTTGAGAGTCGGCTTTAAGCATTTCGGGCGATATATTGTCGGCCCCAGGGGCCTTATTCGCTTTTAAGGAATCAACTGCATCAACAACTTCTGCTACATCTGGGCATTCAATGGAAATATCATGCCGTATTAAGTGAGAGTCGCAGGTACACATATTTGGGTGGGTGGGAGTTGTAGTGGAAAGCATATTGGAATAATGTTGCTTCCATATTTCTAGCTGATCTTGCGCGGATGTTGTGAGGTCACCTTGGGCGTTTCTTAGCGGTCTTGTGTTTGAGATGTTTTTCCCAGCGAGTTTTTTTGTGATGCTATAAAGGTCCTTCGATCTATGCTCGGCTGAGGCTTTTTGTGCATCCGATGCAAGCTTATTATACCACATTCTTTTGTCGTTTCTGGCGCTACGTTTGACCAGCTTATCATGTTGTGTGTATGCCTTTTTACGCGACGACTTTTCACCGAGAGTTCTGGCTGCGTTAAGTTCGTCTTTTAGGTCTTTCCTCTCAAGAATGAGGTTCCAGGTTAAATCAGACATCCAATGGGTTTTCTTAGGTACTTTGGGACCAATATGTTTCTTTGCAGCATCAACAAAACTTTTTTTAATTAAGAGCCACTCAGAGGTAGGATGGGGTTGTTGCACAGCTAATCCACTTCTCAGCTCTTGTACGTAGCTGTTAAGAGTTTGTGGATTTTTTAGCTTTACTACGTCGTATTTACGTGCTACAGCCTCAGGTTTACGAATAGCAGCAACTTTTATACGTAAGCTACCAACAACGAGATGGTGATCTGAGTTGCAATCGGCACCGCGCCTAGATCGCACATCCAGGAGGCTACTTCGCCAGGTTTTGCTAATAGCTATGTGGTCGATTTGGTTTTCTGTCTCATTGTCGGGCGATACCCATGTCGCCTTGTGTACTCTTCTGTGAGGAAATAAGGTGCCCCCTATTACAAGATTAGCGTAAATTATATGGACCGTACTATCGATTCAAATAAAGATTTCATGCATTTTTCTGAATTTTATGTGTTTTTTTTTTTAGGAGCCATAAGAAAAGCTGCTAAAAAATCACCCTATACTTAGTCGGAGTTTATGTGCTCCTCAAACCTTATGACTGTCAGATCTTCAACAGATCGCGCCCAACCTATCTGAAATATTAGAACCTATAAGCTTTAGAACCTATAGGTCTAAACTGGTTGTAAGCAGTGCTCTGCGTAGATAATGTAGTACCGGTGGCTCTTATCTAAATAACAGAGAAGCAGATTTCAAGCTTTTTCGCGTAGAGGATGATTTTGAACGTCCCTATGTACCATAGATAATCATTATGATTTCCTACTTCAGCATAAAGGATATTTTTCTTAACTCTTGATTTTAATCGTTGGACCTAGTGTTAATTTTTGGTGTGGATGCTAAAGTATGAATGGCAAATATTATTTTTATTTGTACTCTCTTATTTCTACTGCTTTTATATTAGAGAATTTTTTTGTGTTAGGTTTTTTTTTATTTTCATTTTGCTAATTATTTTCGTGCTTTACTCAGATTTTTCGTTTAACAACTTAAAAGCTTTAAAAAAGTTCTTAAAGACATTTTTTTTCAGAAACTTTTTCCTCGCTAGGGAGATTTTTCAAATTAGCCATTTAATGGTGTGTTTGGCTATGATAAAACTAATTTGGCCAATTTTTTTTCTTTTCTATATAAAAATATCAGTTATCTTTCAGTTCAGTTATCTTTATTAAAATAAGTTTTTTTTTTTAATTTAACACTCTATTGCCCATAAACGCTTTTAGACGGGGTTCATCTAAGCTGTTGTGAAATGTGTTTCATTAACTAACTAAGCAAACTGTTGCTCTTACTTTACTTTGTGCAAAACGTTTTGACCTATGGCGAAACCATAGTTGGTTTAACTAAGATTTTAATATCAACTTGAATTTACGCGCAATTGTCCATTTTAATTAGTTTGTAAAAAAAATTTAAATTTGTGAATCGCAGAAAATATGTTTGGAGTTAATTAACTAAGTTAGAAAAATATCGAGAAAGTAACTTAACCATTTAAAATGTATATATTTTCTTTTTTTAATCAAGCACAAGCACTAACGCTTTTGCTACACCCGTCTTCAGGTGGACTGGGGCATTTAAGCAGAAATTTTTATATACTACTATGTTCATATGATATAGTTAAAACTAAAGGAAAACAAAAAAAGACTATTGAATATAAACAATCAAGAGATTTTCCATCGGTATACGAAAGCAAAGGCGAAAAAAAGAAATTAATTTCGACAGAGATGACATGGACCCTTCGGATTTTCTTTGCCCTGCTGGCGTTGGTGTTAGATCGCTTGTTCTATTCGCCTTAGCTTTTGTAAAATGCCAATAGTTTTATTATATTGCTCAGCTTGAACAGAGTTTTTTAAGCTAAAAAACGCTCATGCCAAAAAGTAGTAGTGATGATACATTTTGACTTTGACTGGAAGGTATTATGATGTTTTGAAACTCAGCCAAAATAAATTGTAATCACTATAACGATATTATAAATATTGAATTAGTTGTTTAAATTATCACAAAAAGGCCCGGCTCGCCTTAACGCGGTCTATAAACTTAAAGCTGTGACAGGTAAACGAGTACTCCAATAAAAAAAAATAACTCAAGACTCGTGTTTAGCACTATTTTAATAAATTATTAATTTTTTTTGGTATGATTATTTGATGCCAAACAAAAAAAGTGACTTAAGAGAGTTAACATACTATTTAGATACTGAAGTGTCGGCAGCAAAACGATGTCCGTCCAGCTGACTGGCTGAACGACTATGTAAAGAAGGAAGTCCAATCGGTCCAACCTGGTTTTCGCAAATCCCCGGGTTCAAGTTTTAAAAAAATCAAATTCCTGATTCCCGAAAATGTTTTTGAGATATCGGGAATCTCCAAAAATATTAAAAACCTTTCCATGTTATATCTTTGCCATTAGGCAAAAATATAATGCAGTTGCCGCCTTAGTAGTCCTGGAAATGGTGTTCATTTTCCAGTTCAGTTTACTGTCTAATATTAGCCCAAGATACTTCTCGCTGTCAGTTCCAGTGAGATCCCCTTTATCCTCGGGGTATCAAATTTGCGAATTTTGTATCTCCTTGTGAAAAAGACTAGTTCTGTTTTGGCAGGATTTACATCCAGTCCACATCCGTGGCACCATTTTGTTAGGACGCCCAAAGCGGACTCCATAAGTTCAGGCAATAGTCTTGGATCTTTACCCATAGCCACAACTGCAACGTCATACGCATATGCAATCGTCCTGCAGCACGTCCTTTCCATGGCCCTGAGTAGGGTATTTATATTCAGATTCCAAAGTAAAGGTCACGGAACACCACATTGCGGGGTGCCCCTAGTCGCAACCTTGGATATGTTCGAGGCGCCCAAGTTGGATTCAATACGCCTGAAGTGCAAGATACTGCTGACAAATTGAATGATCGCTGGTCCGATTTCCAAAAGTCTCATAGCGTTAATAACCGATTCAGGTCTAACGTTGTTGAAAGCTCCCTCAATATTCAGGAATGCAACTAACGCAAATTCTCTCTATGTTGCCCACCAATGAGTGAAGTCCAGTTTCAGTGAACCGTCCCTTGTGTAGGCGTGCTAAGCCAGTGACAAGGAGTTATGTCCTATTGATTATCTTATATTAATATATAAAATCCTCTCCAGTGTTTTCAGTAGAAAGGAGGATAGACTTATTGGTCTAAAGTCTTTAGCCATAGTGGGAAATGTCTTCCCTCCCTTGGGTATGAAGACGATCTTATATGTTGTCCAAGTTGATAGGGCATATGGGAGACTCAGGCAGGCTCTAAATATTGCCAAGAGCCATGGCATCATGTTCTTCTGGAGATCCGCTGGGATAATGCCATCCGGGCCTGGAGATTTAAAGAGATGAAAGCTATTAACCGCCCATTCCACACGATTGCGAGTTATCGGAATATTAGAGATATCCCGAGTGCCACTAAATGATTCCCTAGGCACATCATCCGTGCAACCTGGGAAGTGTGTATTCATCAGGACCTCAAGAGTGTAATGACCGTTTGTGGTCGAGTACCCATCTATCTTTCGTATATATGATGGGATAGCTGGTTTAGAGAATAAAATTTTACGTAGCCGACTTGTCTCCGAGGAGTTTTGCACGACGCTGCAGAATGTAATGAATGAAAAATGTGATCAAAGAAAGTCCCTTGACACGTTCCAATCGCTAATCATATTCGAGAACTTACCACTAATAAGCGTTATATCAAGAACCTCCCTTCTAGTCACAATAACGGTGGGCTCACTATCACTATTAACTACTGTTAGTTTATTTACTACTATGAAGTCCAAAAGCGACTCACCTCGTGAATTGACATCCGAGCTTTCACAGACGGTATGATGTGCAGTAGCATCAGGACATATTATTAGGGGTATGTTGCGACTGTTAGCATACGACATCGCCTTCCTGTTTGTGTAGTTTGGAGGATTAGCACCCTGGTCATGAGCCACGTAGCAGCTCATAAACCAAACTTTACTGAAAGCAATCTACTGCGACAGTGCTAAAATCAGAGAGAATGAAAGCTTTAAGGATGTTTTTAACCATAACACAATCCCTGTTCTTACCTTGATCGGCTGCGTACAGAGTACTATAGCCGTCAAAACTAAGTCCGCAAACCCTGTCTTTATACAACAATGGTACTTAGATGCATACAAGCTCCTCTGTACCTGGAGCCAATCGGAGGAGAAGCGCAGCTGACGCCGCTTTGGAGTGATGAAGGTTGATTTGTGTAACCTTCATAATAGCTCATCGCTATTATGAAGCGGAGATTTATTAATAACTTCTAAAAAAAAGCTGATATTTTAATTCGGATTTTTTTTATATAGATAAGAATACAAAAACCAAAATAAATACAAAGAGAATTTTTCGTACAAGCTAAACATTTTTTATTCATTTTTTCAATTTTCATATAAAAGTCTACCCAGTCTCTACTCAGTATCTGATAAGCTATCATCTGACATATTGTTTTCTTCACCTGTTTTGAAAAGGAGACTGATAACATCATTATCTAATAGCTCAGCCTTGGTAATGAAAGGATCTGAAAACACAAATAGAGTATGCGCCATGTCTTCCATTGTGTTTTTCGGTGAATTTTTCCGAGTATGATGTAGGCGAAATTTTCTCAGGTCTTTATTTCTGGCTTCGAGAGCTTCTTATGACATCATACCTATTGGATTAACATTTTATGGACAGACGAAGGCATATAAAACCATGGATACAAATCAACAAAATAAGTTGCTGTTCGGTATGCATACAGCTGACTTCATATCCAGAAGTCGTTGTGCGTAAAATAACGCTGAAACGATAAATTAGTGAATAGCTTACACTAGTTATTTGAGCAGGCAATTTTGGTTGTTGGAAAAATTTTCTGGCTGTGTTGCCGTTATTAGTTGTTCCTGATCCAGCCATTGGAACATCAACTAGTATAGCCATTTCCTTTCTCAGATTGGCTTGTATCTCAGTTTTTTTTTTATCAACAATCGCCTTATCACAACTGCGAACCTGCCATTTTCGAATTGGAATCCTGTAGGCGATATGGAGAATACATTCAAAGAAGCGAATCCACGCATGTAAAGTTGATAATCCACATTCATATAAATTTTCTTTGCAGGGCAAATTTTCGACCATTTTTAGGTCGTTCATGCTATTTGGAGATTTTCAACTCGAATGTAAAGTCCACACTCTTGTATGGATGCGAGACGTGGAATGCAGCACCACGTGACATACACTCCATCCAAGTTTTCGTAAATAAATGCTTGAGAAAGATTCTACATATATTCTGGCCTAGAACAATCACAAATTACCGTCTCTGGTCAGAAACTAGTCAACAGCCTATCCACATTGAAATCCGTAAACGTAAATGGAATTGTATTGGGCATACATTGCGTAAACAACCCAACGATATTGCTAAACAAGCTATAGATTGGAACCCGTAAGGCAGTCGACGTATCGGAAGGCTATCACACACCTGGAAACGGCAAATTGAAACCAAAATATCCCATTTACTCCAGTGTTGGAATGAAGTCAAACACCATGCTTTAGATCGAGTTTATTGGAATAACCTTGTGGCGGCCCTATGCTCCTTGCAGGAGTAAAAGGAACAGGTATATATATAAATATATATATGTTATTTGGCGATACATCACAAATTCCACATTTTTGGGATGATGATTCTGCCACAACATTAAATACCTTCCCATCTATCATGGTCTTATGATGAACTTCATAATTGTCAAGTTTCGTTGGCTGTATTTCAGCTATCTGACTTTTAAAACTGTTTACTTCATCATGGATCAAGTCGGCTGTTTCCTTTTGACAAAGTAATTTAAATGACCTGCAATAACAAGTGGATGAGGGTTTCATATTTTTCCAGAGTATGGTTGAGCGATCCATGGACTATTTGTAATGGTACCAAGCAGACCGCAAACATATGTTGGTCGGTCTTGCAAGCGTCGACATTATTAAAATATTGCCGATAAGTTGCATGGCCACTGCTTCCATCACAACCCCATTTGTAAATGGCATTTATCATAAGAGTGTTATTTTTATTTTGAAAATCTTGGGAATGTGCAGCAAATATTCTGACAGTTGTGTGATCAATTAAGCAGTGTATAGGTACCTCGAAAGAATGATCAGTTTCTTGTAGCCCATTAGGATAGCACAGTTTTTTCGCAGACCGTATAACAACATAGGTGGGAAATATATTTGCATTTCTCTTTTTAGTGCCAATCTGCAAGTCCATGTAAACCTTTTTTGTGTAACCGCCATCAACATATAAGGCTAAAGCTTCCTCTGCTGTGTATTTAATAAGTTCTTTATCATCGGATTTAATGGCAGATTTCAGTATTTCCGGCAAATGTTCATCTGAGTTTAACATAGATACGACCATGGAAGCATTCCTCTTGCCAGTCTTGTTTAAACTAGTGCTGGCCGCAGACATGAGTACATCGCACGGTATTTCTTTGGCAATATTACAGACTTTTTTCTTTTTTTGCTTTTTCCTGACAGTCAGTAAAGCTTATTTCGGGTCGCCCAGCACTTTGAGTTGGGTCTACCAAAGAAGTTCATCATCTAACCAGGCCTTATTATTTTTCTCAAAAACCCTCCGAGATCGGTGGCTTTCTCTCCATTTCATGCCTATTTTTGAGGTAAAATTTTTAACTTTCTTAGAAATTTCAATGCTTTGACTATTATTATATTTGCTTCTATCTAGAAAATTTTAAAGAAGCGTCATCTTCCTTACACCAAACCAAAAATAACGCTCGCTTGGACACTGACATTCTACCTAAAACAATTAATTTGTCAAAAGTTTGCGAAAATTTGCATCCCAATTTGAACACTTCACATCACAATACTTTATATTAATTTTAAAAATAAATATCAGACCGAATCCAGTCGAATCACAGAAGTTTAACTCTACAACAGGAAAATTTATTGTTCAACATTATTTTTCTCACTAGCACTATAAACAACAACAAATCTAAAACACGAAGCACAATCACATGTCAAAAAAATATTTTTTTTAACTTTAATAATTAAGACTAAATATAATTTTACTGTCACTCCAAAAAATCCTATTTAAACTTGCAGATGGTGGTTAAAAAAGGCGGGAAAACTTTAAGCTGTAGTTGGTGCAACATATGTTGCGTTTGAAGCTTTACAGCTGTACGAATATTGAAAGCAAAACAAAATTGAAAAAGTTGATGATCTATCTAATGTATTATAAATCGATAGCAAAACTATTTTGGCGCCAAAATAAATTTTGAATTTTGAGTTAATCGGAGCTATATAGGCTATTTCTTCCACTGTGCGACTGTGACGTTGGCATCTTCTGGGGCGTCGTCCGATTCCAGAAGGATGTCCTCATCGTCCGCCACTTCCATCTTGCCAAAGAAGTCACCCACAAGTCCACTGACTGATTGAGTGTATTCATTTGCCGATGACGTCTGTGTGGGTAGCTGGGGGTTACTGATCCGTATTATTACCAGGATCTCCTTGGGGTCGGATAAACCCATATAAACCCGTTTAGATGGGTTTATGTGCCTTTGGGGTATTTTGATAAGTGCCGTAGAGGCTGGGGGAGCTGCATTGCATTTTATGCCTAACTGCCAGGCACAAGTATACCTGCCGCTCCTCTGGAGACAGACGCAGACCATCAGCCGCTCAATATAAGAACAGACGTTGATGGATTTTATTGCGGATTAGCCGTTTCAACTAGGAGAAACAGACGCTAATATACTGGGGGGTAGTTCTTGGTTCATACTCGGTTTAGACCCTTGTGTTATGGGAGGCTCTGCCGATCTTGACTGACGTCACTACCGCCAGCAAGATGACTACCCATTTGCGAGGGTTTCTAGAAGCTAGCTTTCCCTTAACAACAAATTTAAGTGTATTTATCATATATGAACAATTGGGAATTTAGCACGTCATACGGATATCTTGTTAATAATAAATTTTGTATTCCCAAAAATAAATTTGGTTTTTTTTTTTTTTGTTTTGTTTGTATTTTATTTGTGTTTTTTTCTAATTTGATTTGTTTTTATGCATAAATACTTTAATTAACATCAAATTTTAGGATTCAGAGCTATATGATAGTCACTTTCGGAAATACAGCGTTTTTAAGATTCAGAACATACTCGGTTACAGTGCTGTGAGACATTGCGATTTCTCGCCAAACGTGCCGATTTTGAAACGTGTTTGGCGGTGGGATTTTCCATTTGGCGACTGGCGACTTTTTTTTGCGGTTTTTGATATAACTAGCGATTTTCTTGGCTATTTTTACCATTCATTTTATTTTATTAACAATTTCTCATATTTTGTTATCATTAGGTACTAATCTAAAAAAAAAAATTCGGCAACTTTTTTCACATGAATTTTATTTGCTATCATTCTAAGTGAATTTTATATTTAGTCGCTATTTAATTCTAATAGTATGTATGCAGGTCAAAAACCAGTAATGAAATCGATGAGGCTGAAATGTACGATCTTATAGACTTGTGTACTTAATTTTAGTTTTTTTTTACGAAATAAATGATCTCCATTTTATGTTATTAAAAAAAATATTACAGAAACTGTATTTTTTCTCAGTTTTTGGCGATTTTTGATTGAAATATTATACTAGCTTTTTTTGTATGCAAAATTTAATTGAAAAAAAATGTTACGAAATCTAAACAAAATTGACGTTTGGCGATTTTAGGCGGTTTCTGACATCCGGTTTGGCGATGGAGCTCAAAAAAATCTGACCACCCTGCCCGGGTATGTAGCTGTTAACATGAAGGTTAACATTACAAAAAACTAAAGTTTCTGACTAATGCCAAATTTTCAGGATAGTAATTAAATCTAAATTAAGTTAATTTTCATAAAAACTTAAATCGTATTTAAATACAGATTGATTTTTTGAGTTTTATTTGAAAAGTCTAATTTAAATAAGATAAAAGTATGGTAGCACTACTAAATACAAAAAAAATCATAAACAAGTAAATTTATTTACAAGGTGGTCTCAAAAAACAGCTGATTGTTATTGCTTTGCCTCTTGTTGTTGTATTGTCGTGATATTGAGGCCACCTTGCTTAAATATTACAATAGAAACTTAAGTTGAAATTGAGTGTACCACATCGGTGAATTAAGTTTGATTTAAGTATTTAGTGAAGAAGAAAATTTTGTATTTAAAACGATTTTAAACATAAATGTGTTTTAATATCAATCCTGAAAATTGGCCATAAGACCTTTTTGCCTAACTTTAAAGATATAATGCGATATAAAAACTTCTGTAATTTACAAAAATTGCTTATTGATGTTTGCTTTTGGCTTATTAGTAGACTTTTTTGGACTGATTCCTCCTAAATTTCTCTCAATGCAACTTATTTTGAAAAATCAATACTATTTTGCTGATTACCTTAAATACAAGTTTCATAGCCATCGATTATATCACCAGTTTAAATTTTATTTCGCTATTAACTACAAAATAAGCAAGTTCATTATTATCTTCCTCTTCTTCGATCTCATATTTATTAGAGGTCTGCATGTGTGCGATTAAACGACACATGAATTCGCATATCAAACTAGCAAGTAGTGTGTTGTGTGTGATTTTAGTATCATACACAATTAATTGTGTGAAAGAAATAACCTATGTGTGCAAAGCGTTCAATTATTTATATGAGTGTTGTGAGAGAAATATCCCAGCGGGAAAAAGAAGGAGTAGGAAGGCCTTCTAGAAGGCCTCTGTACCCCTTCTTTTGGATGTACAAGGCCTTCTTGCTCCATTCCATACTCATATCTTTTTTACACACGTTGTCACTGCGGAGAAGGCCTTCAGCTCTCGCTTCTTCAGCAGGCACATAAGAAGGGTATCGGGACCAAAAAAAAAATTGATTTTGCTTTTGCTTGTGCAAAAAAACAATACAAAAAATGTTACTCCCTTCTCATAGAAGTGAGTGTGGAAGGTGTATCTTATCTTTTATACGAAAGAGCCGAGGCCTTCTATGAGGCCTTCTTTAGCAGTTAGATAAGAATAGTAATTGAATCAAAAAATCTTTTAAGCAGGCCTTTAAAAAGGCCTGAAGTAAGAAGGTCTTCTGAGTTTTCCCGCTGGGATTTGATACCTGTATATATGTAATAAATAGCAAATATGCTCTTTTATTCGAGTAAATACACTTGTGTGACGATGTACACGTTGTGTTTTATCAACACAACATGTGTTTTGTGTTTAAAAATTTTTTTTTGTCGTATTGAAAACAAAATATTAGCAAAAAGATATTTCATTAAAAAGTGATACCAACTTTTTACAAGCAAAAAGTAGTAGTTTTAAATATATTTTTTAACAAATGGCATTTTTGTAAAATATAAAATCATGAAAGTAAACATTTATTCCGTTTGTGCACTAATTTCAGTTTCTAATTCATTGAGCATAGGTATGCGTGCGCGAAATTCTGTTTAAAATAACAACTCAATATTTTTGTAAAGCCGTTATGATGTTATTCATTGAATTAAACGAGAATTTATGGAATGAAACGGTAAATGTTAGAAAGAGCAAACTTTAAAAAATGTAAACAAAGTTGTTTAGTTTCTTTTCTTTTGTTATTGTTTTGTTACTTTTATTAAATGTTGTCAACGTTTTGTTTATGAGAAACAAAAAAATAAAACAAACAAAAAAGCGGTAAATCGCTAAATTTGCCCATAAACCGCTGATTCAGCAACACTTTTAATATTAGAAGTTGAAAAATTTAAAATTTTTTTAATAACAAAATAAGAAAGGCAAGAAACACACGAATGATTAGTGTGATTTTTAACTTCACCCATGTTGTATTATTGTAAGATGTATGAATTTGAGTTCATCAAACACACACAATCAGTATAAGTGTATGTGGCTTACATTTTCTTGTTGATCTCTCATTTAAAATGATTAAGCGTGAATGACTAGCTTTAATTTTTTTTTACACATTTGATACGCACATCAAATACACACACAACAATCATTTGGCTACCAAATACATTTGTGGCACAAATTTTGTGCAGACCTCTAATATTTATATTTATCTCTCATCATTATTCTACCTATAGCATTTAGTATAAAACTTACCTATTTTACATTTTTTTCGGCTTAAGCTTTACTTTAATATATATTTTTTTTATTTGGCTGTCGTTATATGGAGCAATCATATTTAAAATAATTTGCTATATGAGGTAGTTATTGTTTGTTGTTATTTTTTCTGCCATTCGTTTCATCGAGTATAAAGTTATTATAATTTTTTGTATATAAGGTAATCAATAGCAAAAATTATACCGTTCGTTATATTGGATTTTCCTTAAACCGAGTTTTTCCTGTAATTCAATATATGAAGATATACTGACTTTTAATATTATTTGTTGTTTTTTACGCTCTCCATATTAAAATTTGTAATTGTAAAATTTAAGAGTGCTTATGATTCAAAGGTCAACTCAAACGAACAAACACAAATCATAATTAATAATGGTTATAGGCAACTTAAATAGAAACAAAAAATATTAAATGCTCACTTAATACTTTAATTAAAAAAATAAAAAGAAACGAAAAAAAAAGAAAAAATTTAAGAAGAAAGATTTTAACATGCATAATCACACTTCAAGGAAACAATTTTCTTAAGCTTAGTTAAAATATTTTTTATAACAATTTCACTTTACTTAATATTCAAACTTTTATACTAAATAAACTTATTTTTCCCCTTTAATGCTTGTTCTTTTGCTTACAATTATTCAATTTTTATACTCTGCAACACTACTTGCAGTGCACGTGGGTGTTTAAAATTTCTGGTTTCGTATGTAACACTTATAAATTCTATTAACGACCGCATTAAGTATATTTATTTTTTCTGCGACCTTGAGTAAATCTTTGCCGATTCAACCATGTCTGTCTATAATAATTTTGGTAGCGAATTGTTTATGGATTTTCTTTAGGCAATTTGAGGAACCTTGATTTTATTTATAAAAGTCACTAAAATGCTTTTAACACAAAAATTATTATTTGGGTTTGTGATGATCTGTCTAAACTCCACTTTTATACGCCTAACATGGTAGCGAATTAGAATATATAATAATTATTTGATCAGAAATTGTGATGTAAGACTTTATTAAGAATGTTTCAAAACTTATCACAATCGGGTTTTTAAAACTTCAAATAATTTCCGGGCTTTCCAACTGGGGATCCCTAAATTTTCGGGATCCCAATAAATTAAAAAAAATTAATACAGTAAAGCTACGGTCAGACTTGTCAAATATTTAACGAAAAAAACGGGACCAACAACCAAACTAAAAAATCATTTTGCTTAATATCAATATTTATTTTGATTAAAATACCACATCTTACAAAAAACTGTTTTTTGCTATGGGTGGTAGTATAATTAGTTTATTTTGTAATATTAAGACCATTTTAAATCTCACTAACTATTAACAAAAGTAGGGGTTACGCTTTTGTGATCAAATATTTAATAAGTGTGACCGTAGCTTAAGAAACAGATATAAGAAATTAAAAAAATGCCACAAAAATTTTTTGTAAGCGTTTTTTTCTCTTAGGAAATTCTTTTTTATAAGAATTTATTTTTTATAGGAAATTTATTTCTTATAAAAATGTTTATGTAATTAAACCTAAAGTTTATGTAATTAAACCCTTTAATTATAAATGCCTCCATTCGCGAAGTATCCTAAGAGTTAGCACACTGGTTGTCTTAAAACGAAATCACCCATAATGTCTTAATGTGCCATGAATAATGTTCAAATACTATTTTTTAAATATTTCGTACAATTACACAACTAAACAAAGAGTAAAACGAGAGTTCTTGGTTCAATAAATTAAAAATAATTAAAGTGAAAATTTGTAATCAAAATCAAATTTTGAAAAAATTAGAAAGCTTATCGTTTAATGCTGTTTCAAACTCTTCAAGTTTAAGCCAAGTGGTCCACAAAGCAGGATCATTTTCAAAATTTGCTCGACTTAAGTTACATTTGAATTCGATTTTCAGAGCATAACTGCATGTATTTTAGAAACACTACAAATATATAAAACTGGATTATATCTTCCTTTTAAGAATCGTAAATGTAAAATATTTTTATTTTTAGCTACCATTTTTTTCTTCGCAATTAAAGAAACACACAACCTTTCTTCAGCCTATTTTTGAATTTATGTTCTAATGGCCAATTTTAAGGATTGATATTAAAACACATTTATGTTTAAAATCGTTTTAAGTACAAAATTCTTTTCCTCATTAAACACTTAAATAAAACTTAGTTCTCCGATTTGGTACATTTAAATTCAACTTAAGTTTCTATGGGAATAAATGAGCAAAGGTGGCCTTAATATGACAACAATAAAACAACAACAGACAAAGCAATAACATTCAGCTGTTTTTTGAGACCACCTTGCAAATAATTAAACTTTTTTATAATATTTTTTATATTTAGTAGTGCTACCATACTTTACGATTTAAGTTTATATGAAAATTAACTTAATATAGACTTAAATACTATCCTGAAAAAAGATATTTACGTGTATGTCATCTAAAGATAAAAGCTTAAGCATTGGCAAGTTGATGCAGTTATTCTACCGGCGATGTTGCTTGTGTTTAGACATCACAATTTGCTCGTGTGTTCTGGGGATAGCGTAATTTTCGACATTTTACAACAAACTGTTTTCACACTATTACAGATTTAGAATGTATCTGAGATTTGGATATGTCGTAATACTCAGTATTATAGTGTAAAAGAGCCTTAAACTGATATTTGCAACATGAGTTTGGTAAAAATAACTCAAGTCTAAAACAACTGCTTCCAATCGTAATCAGTTGTTCTTTAGGCAGCAAGTTAACAAAAAACTAAAGTTTTTGACTTGGGACCTGTTTGTCTAACTTCAAAGAATTAAAAGCGGTGTTCAATATTAGGCTTGCTAAAGAGCAAGTGCAAAACATCGTCGCACTTTAATTAAATTTAACGGAAACTCTGTGTATTTTGTTGTTGGATTTTACGCTACGATATTTTGCATTTGCACATACATACAGTAAGCAAACATAACCAAAAAATGTCACACATAGCCAGGGTACACGTGTACCCCATTACAATTTTCACCGTCACGAAAAAACTATTAAATATAGAATAATTTAATTAAAATTTTCTCAATGTATCGACAGACTGTCTGTTACTTAATGTCAACTTAAATTTATTAGACCGATAAACTGTCTTTTAACGATTTTGGGTTTCTCAATATACCGTACAAAAAACATTGTTTTCAGTTGGCAGCACCTCTCAAAATACGTGTAAAAGTTGGGAGTCAGCTGACTGAATTTATCTGTAAGGCAAATAAAAGGAAAATAAATTATTGGCCAGTTGAGAAAACCAAATTTCGTTAATGGAAAAACGGCCGTTAATAAAAAAACTTTGATCAGCCTCTCCTTGCCACTTTTTTCTTTTTTTTTTTTTGTCTTAGAAAACACGTGTACCACAATTATGTATTTGCGTATCGTCATAAAAAACGACACAAAAAGACGTAAGTTTCCTAAATCCGAAGATTCAATACTATATCATTATTAGTTTTGCACCCACAAACGTTTATGGTCACTTGTTTAGGGTTAACTTAAGGCACTTAAACTTACTAGAAGAAAGATTAATTTTCATTTTCATTCATAAACTTGACACTACGTGAGTATTTATAAAAAAAGTGAAAATTCCAGAAAATTTAAAAATGCCAGGAATCGTGATTTGGAGAATCGCGCTATTTCCTATTTGGCGTCCTTTTCACAGCTCCACTCTCGTACAGTCTTATTATGTTTGAAGGGGTTTACAAGTCGCCTCAGCCGAATATAGCAATCTAAGTTGTTTTTTCTAAATTTTTTCCTTGTACACTTTTTCTCTTATACACTTTCGTAATGTTGTGTATGTCTAAAAAGAGGGATCCTTTTTGCATAAAATGAACATGGATATTAATTCATTTACATAATCCTTTGTAACATCCGTGTTCTACATGCAACATCAAAATACTGCTGGTACCATCTTCTCTTTTAAGTGATTCAATTTTTTAAACTACACAACAGTACATACATACAAATATACACTTGCATCTATTTATAATTTTAGTTAAATATATTGAAAATTTTCTATGAAAATACGACGTGAAGAAAAAGCTTTTTTATTGTAGAATGAACAAAAAACACCTGGTGGAACTTTGATACTTAGAAAAACGAGTCGGGAACTATTTTCTTTGTACAAATTGTTGGTATGTATTTATGTGAGCAAGTTAATATTAAAATGGCATGCAAAGTCTTTCAAAAATGTTAAATTTATTTTAGCATT
This sequence comes from Pollenia griseotomentosa, assembly GCA_963931875.1. NCBI lineage: Eukaryota > Metazoa > Arthropoda > Insecta > Diptera > Polleniidae > Pollenia > Pollenia griseotomentosa. The sequence continues at coordinate 49,097,583 of OZ007560.1, read as the reverse complement.
TTCAATACAACTACCCTATATTAGGTTTTTATGCAAAAAATTTTAAAAGAAATTCTTGAGAAAATTACGAAAGCTTTAGGCAGCAATGGCAATTCTAAGACGTTTTCCCGAAATATCACTTCAGAACACGGGGGAAAAAGTCTTAATTTTTTACCCAGCAAAAAAATTGCTATTACTTTGTATGAAGTAGATTTATCATATTAACATTGTTCGCTCGTGACAATATCTGCGACAGGCATTTTGTAACCGAAATTCAATGTGTCCCTTCCTAGGACATCGCCATGTTAAAGTGACATGTCCCCTTCATACAAAGTTTTAGAACTAGAACCGGTCCCGAACACTTTTAAACTGTCACGTGACCAGTTTGTTGTTAGTTCCCTTTCCCCTAGGGTATAAACATACGCATATGCTCTTTTTACAACTTTCGCTGGAATTTGTTTTTTAAAGAAGACTTTTTTAAATAAGGTAACATGCCAATTTAGTTCTTTAAACATATAATTATATGTTCAGTATCTCAAGTCGGCTTTTGCCAACTTCATTGGAACGCTTTCCCAAAATTTCCTTTATTTTGGTCATATTTATGCAAAATATAGTTTCCAACGTATTTTCATCAACCTTAAAGAAACTTCTCTAAAAGTCCTGTCTGTACCTGTAAACGAGTAAAATTGTATGTGTATTTGTGCGTGAATTCATATGTTTGTATTTGTAAAATATTCCTTTTACTAAACAAGGCAGCCATAGCTAAACAAATTTACTAAAGTTCCTATTCAAAAATCATTTTTACTGGGCGGAAGAAATACTTCTTTTTAAGAGTTCGCCTTTTGTGGCAGGCGCATAAGGCAGACACATAATTATTGTATGCCGTGGCTACAAAGTGTTGTAAGACGTTTACATGCCGTATGCTTTTGGTGTTATTGTAATAGCTGCAGTTGTTGGTTTTGCTCCCATGGCACGAGTTATTTTACGGTTCATACTTTACCAAAGAGAACTTAGTATTTTTGGTATTTGCATAAATTTTCTTAAGTGCATCAACCAGTAAATTAAAGGAAACTGCGGTTTCTTGAAATTATGTAAAATTATGTGCTTAAGAAAATTACATTTTCTTTCAAGCGCAAACCAAACGAAAAAAATATGGCTTTTCATATACAGGACAACGGGAGAATACAGGTGAGTAACTAGAGTGTAGTTGTCTGTCTTGAAATATGAAAAAATAAAGTTTTGCGGTATTTAGAATGAGCGATGAAAATAACTGAACGTCACTGCAATTATTTTTTTGTTTTTTACCTGTGATTTTTTATGTAAAGCCAACAATGTTTCCTAATATAAAATAATTAAGGTACTTGATAAATCCTTAAATCTATAAAATGTTTGTTCAATAATATTTTTAGTAGCTACTTTACACTGAAAAATATAAATTGATTTCAATTAAAAATTTGTGATATTACTTAACAAATTCCTTAAATTTGACCAGTAAACAAATAAAAAGTATCAACTTAATATTTTTGGATATATATAGGGTGTTTTTTCAGTGGTATAGAATTTCGAATTGAAATAAAACACAAGAAAATCGTTTAAATGACCATCAATTTGGCTTTATTGGAAGGATAATTTTATGCCATTAATGTTTAAATATGATTTCAGGCATGTGGCCGCCGCGGCTGGCTCAAATAAAGCCAATTCTACAGGTCCAATTTTCAACCACTTTTTCGAGCATATGGGGCCGTATGTCGGCAATAACGCCACGAGTGTTGGCTTCCAATTCCCCTAACGTTTCTGGTTTGTTGGCGTAGACGAGCGACTTCACATATCCCCAAAGAAAATAATCCAATGGTGTCAAATCACACGATCTTGGTGGCCAATTGACAGGTCCATTCCGCGAAATTATGCGCTCATCGAATGTTTCCTTCAATAAATCGATTGTGGCGTGCGCTGTGTGGCATGTACCGCCGTCTTGTTGGAACCACAACTCATCCACATTCATGCCATCCAATTCGGGAACAAAATAGTCGGTTATCATGGCTCTATACCGGTCTCCATTAACGGTAACTGCCTCTCCAGCATTATTTCGGAAGAAGTATGGCCCAATGACTCCACCAGCCCATAGAGCACACCAAACAGTCAGTTTTTGTGGATGTAATGGCGTCTCAAGGGTCTCATGTGGATTCTCTTCACTCCAAATGCGGCAATTTTGCTTGTTGACGTAGCCATTCAACCAAAAATGAGCCTCATCACTGAACAAAATTTTGCGATGAAAATCAGCATCGAGATCAATCTCATTTTCGGCCCATACACCAAGCGTTGTTCTTTTGTCAACCTGTTCATGATGAAATGGCAAACCAAACTGAACATAAATGACATTAGAGTTGCCAGATTTGACCACAAAATGCCAGTTTTATCTCTATTCGATAAACAAACCTGTAAAAAAAACACCCGATACAACATTTACTGTAGTAATGTTGTTGATATAAGTTAACTTTTAATTCACTTGATTAAATTTTTAATTAAAACTGTTTTTATTTTTGATTACTGCAATAATTAAAAAAATTTTTTTCTGTATAGTATTAGATATAAGAAAATAAATATTCAAAACAAAATACTTACTATCTAACATAGATGGGGGTAGTGCAAAAATATTGCAATCATTTTGTTGATTGCGGGACAAAAATTCCGGGATCTTGCACATTTTTCGAGAAAAAAACGCGGGAAATTTGTGCGGGAATTCACGGGTTTTTTTTAATTATGGCAACTTTACTGCTGATATATGTAATTGTAAATAAGTTGGGACATGAAATAGATCTTAGGCAAAAAGGTCTTAAGAAGAGGAGTAAAAATGTATAGAATTTTTAGTTTGTTTAACCTAGGGTTTACACTTGCAAGTGCAAGTTCGAAAAACTCAATACACTTACACTTTTTCACTAATACCCTCTAATTTTTCGTACTTGCAGCTTGCAAAATAATTAGCTTGCAAGTAAATTTTTGACACTTGCTGCTAGTAAAATGACAAAAGAAGAAACAGTGCTGCCGTGGATGACTTTTGTATCAATCTACTAGTACTTAGTAAAATAAGAGTTATGTTTATAGCGGATTTTCTGTGTATTTATACCAAATAACAAATAAAAAGAGCACAACTATACAGCAACGCATTTTAATGGTAATTGTAAGCATTTTGAAAAAAAAAAAGTTAATCAAAATATTTTCTCAGTAACATTATGATATCGCCACTACGGCAATACTGTAGTCACATATTTTATAAAATAAACATAATTTTTTCATCAAGATGGACCGAAAATTAAGTAAAGAAGATATTATTAAATTTGTTTTGTTATAACATGGTAATGTTTTTAAACCGAAAAACAAACCTTTTTTAATAGGATGTTTTCGCTTCGAGAACATTTGAAAAATGAACTTACAACTCACTGTGTAAACACTCAAGCTACTTGCAAGACTTTTGGCTTTTTCTTCGACATTTTCGTGAATAATACATATACACTGCTTGCAAGTAATTACTTGCACGTGTAAAGGCAGGGTAAAGACGAGATTTATTTTATAAAAACGAAAAAAAGTTGTTCCCACTTGCTTCAAAAATTAAATGATTTTTTATGCAGAGTAGCCGCATAAAATATTTTTCGGATTAGATTCTGTAAGAGATGATAAGAAAAGTTAAAGTTGAAAAAAACGCTTATTCGATTCGAAGAAAATAATTTATTTTTAAAAAGGAATTACAAGGAATTACTGAAAGTGTCTAGAGATTATATAATGTTCCTTTGACTGAAATCTTCTTGATACAAATTAGAAATAGGCTTTCAACGATTCTGTAAATGCTTATTCTGAACTAAAATTCTATTTTAAAAGAAATATTTTGTAATAATTTGTTTAAATATTTTAACTTTTTTGGTTTTATATAAATGCTGTTGGCTTTGAATTAATTCTGTGACAATTAGTGCTTAATTCTATTTGTTTAGTTTTATAGGAGAACAATTTAAAACTTTAAAGGTGGCTTTTGGAAATTTACTCCGAATTTAATCATCATCATCTGCGGTTTAGAGTTTGTAAGTTTTTATGCCTAAACACTCCTAATAACACAGATCGGAAGTTTTTATTATTCCAAATGTTATTGCACATTGAAAAAAAAAAATAACTAAAAAGTCATTTTGCTACAACTGCTATAAAAATCCTACAAAATAATTAAAATGTTGCCCATGTGTACTTTTGACCATGAAGATCTTAAGGTGCCTTTAAGCACTTTTTCCTTTTTGCCACAGAAAAAAAAAGTCTAATGCATTTTTAAACTCTCATCAGTCCAAATACCGCAATTTTGTTTATTAACTTATCGATAGAGCCAGAAATGTGCTTCATCACTGAACAAAATTTCACGATAAAACACCGGAATTTATTGAGTTCCGAATGGACTACCTCAGACGTTGTCATTGCCAATAATTACATGATATCATTTTCAAACAGTGAATGCCAAAAATTGTTTTTATAACCGATACTAAAATTTTAAGTTCACTTTCAAAAGTATGCACTGAAAGAAAAATGCTTCATATATTTAATGAATCGTTTTCATAAAAAAAATTTTACTGGTTAAATTAAAATTTTCATTGTGCAAATGGAATTTCGTAGTTATAATGAAGTATTTTCGTTAACATCGATTCATTGGATTTCGTAATAACGTTAAAAATTTTCATTGGATATATGAAAACTAAAGTTTGTCCAAGTTAAACAAAAAAATTTAATTGGGAACATAAAAAACAATATACAAACATAACTTTATTCATAAATTAAAACAAAATTATAGTTTCCTTAAAAAAATTTAAGATTTAATTATTTCATACATCTAATGTAATATGCCATTAAATTTATGAAATCAAAATTTTTTTATAAAAGCAACATGTTTCAATAATTAAAAAAAAAATTATTTTTAACATTCAAATAACTCTATAGTCTCAATAATTAAAAGTATAAAAATATTTCGAAAAAGCATGCTTTCAAAAATTTAAATTTTCATTATGACAATGAAAAATTTCATTATAGCAATAAAACAAAAACTTTCAATCCATAAATATGTATGTTTTTAGTTTTCTTTAACCTGTACATACCTAACTACATATAGGATGTAATAAGTAATGAAAAAACAAATGTTCTCCCTTAAAAAAACACACCCTTATTTAAAACTGTTGTCAACCAAATGATGTATACGAAAAAGCTTGTTCTCTCTTTATGTGGTCTTTTTTTATTATGCGTTAGCAAAAAAAATCAACGTTGTTATTGTTGTTATGTTATGACAATTTAATCTCATATTTACGCTCTTAATTGAGTAATGGCAAAAAAATTTCTTTTTTTTATTCAAAAGCTACACTGCCCCGGTAGGCTAGCTGGTAGTGAGCTAGTCTATCAGCGCCGAGGTTGTGAGATCGATTCCCGCCAGAGACTCTGGTTCCTGCAGACAAGCGTAAGTCTTCGCGGGATTAGTTTAGACAATTATTAAAAAAAAAAATTTTTACTTTTTTGAAAGTATTTATCCAATTTATTCATCCAATAAATAATATTCATATATCTAATGTAATGTTATATTAAATACATTTTAATGAAACAGGTTTCATTGATCCAACGAAGCGCTTCATAGGTTCCTTTTTAATGCAATTTTTCATGGGATTAATGTCAAAATTCATTTTTATTGTGAAGAAAATTCTTTCAGTGTGGTTTATTTTACAATATATATATATCTAAACTCACGATGAATCACGTAATAACGACACCTGGTCGTCAATTCTCCTAAGTTGGATTGATTGTTACTTAAATCGACTTGGAAAATGGGGAATTTCCTTTTTATCGCTTTTTGATCTACGAGGTTGAACTCTTATATTATTCCAAAAATACTTAACATATCATTGGTAAGTAAATTTTCCAACTCTACTGAACCAAAAAAAAAGTATTTAATCATTTTTGTTGAGAATAAATATAACAACATTTTTTCTCTTCATAATTTTGCCCTAGCTATGGTCTATTGTTCTTTAATGGACTGAAACTAAGTTTTTTGGGAATGGTTTTTTTGAAAGACTCTCGCTAAAAATTGGAAAGCGATTACTAAAATCCGTTTTCGCTATTTGTAAGATATTTGTGTAGCATATGGGTATTTCTCCAGAATGGTCTACCATGATGAAAAAATTAAATGTTGATAATCATCGTCTTTTATTGTTTATTGTTATAAAAAAGTCTATGTTTTTATAAAAGAATGGTTTCATAGCATATCTCAGCGGTTTTACTTGAGGAAATTGCGCTGGAAACTGGAAAATTTAATTTTTTCTTTTTTAAGCTACTTCTGAAGACATTTTTATATACTTATTTTACATGCAAAAAATATGGTATGTTGACACTCTTTCTTCATAATCTCTCCATTACAATGAATTATAAAAGGAGTATTAAGTTTTTTTGTTAAGGAAATTTTAAGATATTGATGGGAAAATGCATTGTGATAATAATAAAAAACATATGGAAAAAGCTTACGTTCGCGACCGGTACATAAGTCAATTAAACAAATACCATGAGAGATATTTTTTTTTTTTTTTGTAAGTAATGGATGGAGACCTTCATTAATACACTTTTAAAATAAACTAATCACTTTTGAATATTCCGTTCCATTACGCAGATTTTTACATTTCACTACTGTCAGCCAAAGTTGACTTCTATTTTGCGTACGTTCGTGATCATTTGTTAATAACTTTCATTATGAAAACTTAAACTCGATGAAATCCATCTTGTGCAATAAATATACAGCTACCCAAATGCTATCGAATCCTAAAAAAAATTTTAGGAAAAGTTTTGTTTCCTATATTATTTGTACATCAAAAGCGTACGAACGTGCGTTCGTGACGAGTATAATCCCATTATCTGTATCACTCTTTATTGCACTCTTCAGAGAAAATTTTTTGCGAAGTCCAATTTCGTTTTAAAAAAGAACTTTAATAAGAAAAACTCTAGTTATACCAAGGGAATTCGTAAATATGCAATTGCATGTTTTTTCCTTGTGCGACCAGGGTAATCGTAAATATGCAATTACGTGATTTTCCATGTGCCACCAATGAAGGCAGAAATCATGTGTTTGTCCATTTTAGAGCCTTACATGAATTTTTACATCGCTTTGTTAGGGCATATTTCTTCCTTGCAGCATTACTTTTTGCATATGTATATTAGTTTTAAGTTTATAGCACATATTTACCTTTTTTGCAGCATATTTTGATACATGTTAAATTTTGTTTTGGTACCTACAAGTGCCTTCGCAGCGAAATTGCTTAAAATTCTGAAAAATAGATGGCTCTTCTGTTGTAAATCTCTATCTGTATACTCAAAATTTGCTTTAATTTAGCAATATACACTTCATTTTCTCTCTACAATTGTAAGCCAAAGCAAGTTGTCATTAACGATTTACGGAAATATTACGGAAAAAAAACAATTCTATACTTTGTACTGATGTGTGTAAAAAATTGAAATCCGACATATCTTTTAGTATAGCGATCGACTCAGAATCACTTTTTGAAGTGATCCGATGTCCGTCCATCTGGCAAGTTGTCTGTTCATGTAAACCAGCGATATGCAACTTATATACTTATACGTTGTATGCATATTACATATATTGTTAAAATATCTAGAATGTGTGTGCACACGTAGCTACATTATAAAAGAGAAAAATAGGCGCACCTCACTGAATTGCCTATTTGATAAATACGTTTTTTTATGAAAAAAAAAGTTAAAGTTGACATTAGTTAACCAATCCTTTTTTTAGCCCGCTTTTGTTGCACAAGGGGGAAGCCTATACACATGGTTAGAATCGGTCTATAATTTTACGTATTCCTTATACAAATCTCTGTGTGTTCATTTACCATCTTTTATTATATTCGTGTATAGAATAAATTTACCGTATATATTATATATAAATTCACCCCAAAAATATTTTACTGCAAATAAATTGTTTTTAATCAATTCACAATATACCATAGTTCCCTTACGTAAATAACCTCCACTTCCTTTTAAATATTAATCCATGTTAATATAAAAATAAGCGAACATGCTTAACAGCTTATCTAAATAATATTCGCCACAAATAACTTTTATATGAATTTCAATACCATAACATAACTTTGTTTTGTTTAGTACATGACTGCAAATCAGTTCCAAATTCAATATCTTCAAAAAATAATCTTCTTAAAATACAATGACTACGGTCTTTACCGATTATAATTTTTAACTTGTTTTTTTTTCCTTTAAATGCAAATATTTTCTTCAATTAATTTCAAATAAATTTTAAGGCAAATTTTCAAGTTTTACTGCATATTTTTCGCACATAAATACTTTTTATAGCATATTGCCGGTTTCCCTGGTAATAGAGAATTTTTATCCTATAAGATTCGCTATATCGAAGTTTCACTAAATAATTTGAACCTAAAACATGGGATCTTTACTTAAATTATATAAAACCTTTAAAAAAAATATTGTTTTCTACACGATTTCTCATGCCATGGGATTTCACATTATATTTAAAATGTTTGTCACTAGAAATTTTTGAGAAAATAGTGTATTTATTTATACTAAAGAACTAAAATTTCATTTCACAAAAATATTATTTCGAAATAAGTAAAATTTTGTTTTAAAGACTAATGTGAAACAAACACCTTATAAATAAAAAAAATTAGCAATAAAAAAAATTTAATTTCGCAAAAAAAAATTGCTTGGATAACGATTCGAACGGAAAAATTGCTTGTATCGTACTTGATTATAAAGAGGATAATAACTAAAAATGTAAGAAATTTTCTTTTTCTTATTTGACCTTTATTTATAATTATTTTCAATTATTTAAGCTTGAGGTCTTTTTTTATAAAATATTCTATTTATTTATATTTTCAATATTTCGCTAACCTTTGGTTAGCATCGTCAGGAAATTTACAAATTTGAATAAAAATAACAAAAAACGATAACAAAATTATGAAAAAATTTTTTGTCATAAATTAAATTCAAAAACCTATTTGTCATAAAAATTTTTTCAAAAACCATAATAACAAAAATAAAATATAACTAAAGTATAACAATTCATATAAACTGAAAAAATTTCCTATCTATAAAACTAATTCAAGAACCGTATGTACAATAATAATAAATATTCTGGCTAAAGAAAATTCCTATAACATATAAAAATTTTTAAACTATACTTATTCTTATCTTACATACTTATAAAAACATTTTAATTATCCTTATTTTTATTCTTACAAACTAATATGTGTATCGTGACCTAAGGACAAGAAAGTCATAATTTTCATGTAATTTAATTGCAAAGTGAACTCTCTTGTTCCAAGGCTGTGATAGGTATATTTATATTAATATATCTTATCTTCTATCTCCTAATAACTAAATTCCTATAATTATTCGCTATATGTTCTGTGTCTGATTTAAAATTTATTCTCTGTGCAGTTGGTGTATTAATTATGTGTAACATTTCCAAAATATATCTGCGTTTGTAGTTAGTTTCAGTGTTTAAAACCGATGCTATATGTTTTTTCAGTTTATATGAATTGTTATACTTTAGTTATATTTTATTTTTGTTATTATGGTTTTTGAAAAAATTTTTATGACAAATAGGTTTTTGAATTTAATTTATGACAAAAAATTTTTTCATAATTTTGTTATCGTTTTTTGTTATTTTTATTCAAATTTGTAAATTTCCTGACGATGCTAACCAAAGGTTAGCGAAATATTGAAAATATAAATAAATAGAATATTTTATAAAAAAAGACCTCAAGCTTAAATAATTGAAAATAATTAATTATGTAAGAAATTTTCTAAAAAAGCAAAACAATTTAACTTTAATATTTAAGGCATACAAAAAGATCAACCGTTCCGTTACCAAAAAGTGGACAAAATATACCGATATGTAACAGGGGTTCGTTTTTTTTTTTTCATTAAAGTGAAAAATAATAATTTTGAGTTAATACCAAACGCGGAAATTTTTTAAGTGCGACTCCGACTCCGGCTCACGACTCTGACTTCTACTATAATCTTCATGCTAAATGTATTTGAGACTGGTCCTAATTTGACTATAAACTCTTTTTATACACTCCACCTTTATTGGTGATGAGGGTATACTAAGTTTGTCATTCCATGTGAAACTTGGTGTCAAATTGCTTCAAGTTATCGTAAGCAGTTTGGGAGTGAAATCCAGCAAAATCCAATCAATAGGATCGTAGTTATCGATCAAAATGTAGAACCTCCACCCTTAAAAATTGACGATTTTGTTACAAAGACTTACGTTAAAGGTGCCATAATGTACGTCTAAAACCGTAATAAATATTGCTCATCATATTTAAATGTGCTACGTTTCGTAAAGATTGGTCCATAATTTACCATAGACCCCATATAAAGCCTACTCCCGGAAAGCGGTTTAGCACGCATAAAAACGTAATTACTAATGCTATTGTAATGCACGCTATAAAATTTCTAGAAGATCGGTCCATAATTTTCTATATAATGCCCCATATACTGTTAACTCTGGGAAATTATTTAAATACACCTAAAACCGTAGCAGCTATATAGATGTCAAATTTGGTCCAATTTTGGTTCATATGGCTAGAAATTATACCATGCAATTTTCTGATTATCGAGAACAGAGAAAATATAAGACCATTTAATAACATGAAAACATTCAAATTGCTAGAAAAAAAACATAGCACTTTCTGATTGTCGTACAATTGTTTTGAACTGGAACCAATTTTTATACTGGCGTCCGTTTTATAAAGATTATTTAATAATTTATAGCTCTCATATATTCTAACTGGCGGTGGAGGGTGTCAAAGATTCGGTACATCCGAATATAGCACTCTAATTTTTTTAATGCATTAGCTTTTAAATGGTTAAATATAGCATAAAAATGATTCTCAAAAATTTCAAATCGATGTTTGAAATATTGCATCGTCAATTTCGAATAATTTTTATTTTAAAAAATATTAGAAAATTTTTTATGCAGAAAAACTTTGTAGTCGGAGTCGCGAGTTTTTGTGGGTACTACGACTCCGACTCCGGCACAAAAACCTCAACTCCGACTCTTCAACTTTGTAATAATCAAGTGCGATTTAAAAATAAGTTGTTTTTTCAAAAGTCTTCAAAATTTAAATTTTCTTAAAATACGAAATTTAAAAAAAGATCATGTGATGGCGTCTTTTTTTTCAAAATATGTAATAAGAAAATGTTACACTTTAACATAATTGTCAACTAAATCAGATTTCTAAATAGGTCAACAGTTTCACCTCTAGCGCTATTCTTTTATCAACTAACTTTTAATTAAATTAAAAATCGTAAAAATACATGCATACATAAATAAAAATTTATATTATAAATGATTATTTTGTATTAGATTATTAACTTTTTGTAGATAAAATATTTTCAAACTTCATTCAAAGAGACACAAATATTTCAAACCCCCTTTAATCAATCAATAAATGTCAACAACTTTTTAATCACTGACTTCAAATACCATTTTATTAATCGTAGTAACATTCAATTGAGACATCCAAAGCTTTTATTTTCATTACAAACATTTTACCTCATTTCTTTTTCAATTTAAATTTAACCTGCTTTACATGTGCAACATAATGTCATATTATATTTGCAAGCCGTTTTATTTTTTGTCTTTGAAACCACTTTGTACGCAGTTGACAACATAATGTCATTGCATATCTCTTTTGTTTATGTACTCTCCCAGTCCAACAGTCTATCATTCAGCAAAATTCCATTCCCCTTTGCCCACTTGTTTACTCTATATTCCTTATTTTGCCGACAACGCATTCAGTATCACTTTTAATTACAATAATTAACGCGTAGGTGGTTTTCAACATACATTTACTCACGTATACTTGGTATCTGGTTTAAACTACACACAAATCCACACACACACACATACATGTAGAACTGTTCGTTACAAAACCAACAAAAAAAATAAAAGTAAGAAAATTTATGTAAGGCAAGCCCAGATACATGATACAGATACTACACCACTGACTGGCCAATATTTGGGAACTATGGGCAATTGTAACGTAAAGAGTTATTTGTGTAAACTTTTATATTTGCACTTAAATCTTTTTTAAAGTAATCTTTATTACTTGCCGGATTCATGGTCAATTCTGGACCTACCGTCACCAATTCTTCCATAATATACCAGTTTTTTTTTTTTTTTTTGCAAAATTTATAAAGCCATTTTCAGCAGTCGTACGGAATCTTTTGTCAAATATGGACCAATTTGCACCATATGTTATACTTATACTTTTCGCCTGAATTTTAATAGTATTAGAAGGTTAATGCACAGAAATACTCTCTTTTAGAAAGGTATTTCTATAGGACCTAGGTAAAATCTTGGGCCGATTTTTTTAATTGTCAATAGGCTTCTTTATAGTGCCACAACAACTTATGCTCCAAATTTCATCATATATATATATATAGTTATAAAAGTGCGATGTGCACTTTGTACACAAGGTGTATATAAGCACACATACACCAAGGCGACAAAACGCACGGATGGACATGCTCCACTCCACTAAGCAATCGATTCTGAGTCGATCTGTATGCTTAAAAGTGGATCTGGGACTTACAATTTAATGCGTTACAAGCTTCAGCATGAACGCATAATACCCTCCCCTCCTATTTTGGTGTAGTAAAAAAATAACTTAATAAGTGCAAAAATAAAACGCGTATGTGAACGCCCACACAACTACCAACTTGTCTAACCGCATTTTTACAAAAACTTTTACTTTTTACGTTTCATTCGTCGCTAAAAACATTTGCGGTTACTGCAGATGTTGCATTTAAACTTTGCTACGGCATAACATACGAATTAATCTTTAGGAACAAAAAAAAAAAAAAAAACACACACACCCAAGCACAAAAATTTAAAAAAAGGACGAAATCCTGTTAACACGAATTTACAGAAACAAGCCATCCTAGAAGTGCTACCTACGATGACAATGCATTTGAGCAATTTCTACAATAAATGGCAACATAAAAAAGAATGGCCACACAAACATTAATTTGTAGAAAATGGTGTTAAATTGCAATTGCTTTAATGTCTTTAAAAATATAAATGCCTTAAAATCACTTCTTTGTAATAGTTTGCAAATTTCTGAAATTTTAATAGCTACTCTCGCATATTTATATGAACGTACGTAAATTTTTGTATAAAAAGAAAAACAACAGAAATTTAATTAATTTTTAAATTTTATTTAATTTTTTTTATGTCTCGCATTGCACCACATTTGGTGGGAGTCTGAGCGAATGAGGGAATTAAAATTACTGATTTTTACGTTTAAATATGACACGCTTGCGAATTATATTGTAAAGATGGTGAGATTAAAGAAAAATATAAAACATTGTTTATTTTTTTCTGTGAAATTCCGGTAAAGTATTTTTGATGAATTTACAATTTATTTTATCTTTAAGTTTAAAGCGTTAATTAAAAAGTTTTCATTTTTTTAGAATAGAATCGTTGAGGCCCTACACCCATATAAAACACATTTTTCAATATGGTAACCTCTAACAAAGCTATTTTAAACGAAAATGTTTAAACATATCGAGCCCTTACCGCAAAAAAAGCTTAGTAGTGCATTTACACTTGTAATTTTCAAACTAGTTTATGATCGTAAACTACTTGCATAAACTATACCGTTTACATCAGCATTTTTGACAGTTAAGTTGTTTATCTTTGACAAGTTCTTAGCCCCAATAATAAAAAAAACGTTGGTGCACATACTACATACGAACATATTAACAAACCTTTTATTTCCATTGTCCATCTAAAAGAAAATATGTAAAAAAAAAACTTAGATTTCTTATAAATTTTGAATTTTTTTAAATATTTTCTTTGTTTATTTTATTTTTCTTACTATTGTTTTGGCTTTTTTACAGATAAAAGTAAATTTTTTTTCACTTGATTTTTTATTTTTTTGAGGAAATGCAAATATCAGTAGCATTGCCAGAACAAAATTTGAAAAAACTGGTTACAAACGTGTTTATAATTTGTATGGATAAACAAGTTTCTCAAACTAGTTTATCATCATAAACAACTTATAACCTGTTTATGGAGTAGGTGTAAATGCACTATAAGCTACAAAAACATAATTTAACAGGAGAAGTTTTTTTAATATATTTTATAAAAATTTTGTATGAAGGTTGGCGCTTAAGCTAAAATTGTTTTTGCTATAAAATCGTAACAGTACCTTATGTGACCGTGACATTTAAGAAGATGATGCAAATGCTGCCAATAAATTCACTTATTAAAAGAAACGAAAATTGAAAAAAATGTCGCTTAAGTTTTTTTTTGCGGTAAGGGCTCGATATTATTTTAAATTTAATTTGGGTTGTAACGAATACCGATGCCATTATATCAGCTATACTTCGAGTTTGTCAATATATCGCTATCGGCGGTATTTAACTGGCGATACGACGATACTTTTTTATAGTTTTTTTTTTGAACAAACATTTAATTTTTGAAGCTTATATTTTGATTTGACAAAATACCAGGATATTTTTACAGCAGTTAGATATTAAATGTCGATTTTTTTCCAAAATGTGAAAAACTAAAAATTTTGAGTTAATACACAATTGTTGAACAAGTGCGATATGTAAAAACATTCCCATTTACAAAAAAAAACCCTGTTTGTGGTTACAAAGCAAAAACATCAGATAGAAAGTGTGGCAAAACCATCTCTGTTTCTTTACCAAAATTTGTGTAATGAAAAACATAAAACTGATTTTTAATTTGAAATATTTTTTTTAATTTAAAAATTTTGAATGAAAAAGTATCTGTTTTTAGTTTTAACAGCATTTTAGCAACATTACCAAACAAAATGTGATTAAATAAATGTGCAAATCAATTAAATGCAAAAAGAACTCCAGTGCACCTGCTAGGGAAACTTTTTGACTTTACACACATCAATTTTGTTGAAGCAAGTCTGAGTTTCTTGGAAAGAGAGCAGAGAAGAAATAAAGAGGGGGTACAAACTTGCTTGTAACGAAAAGGTACTTAAATTCTCTTTTAATATTTCATTCTCATTATGGCGTCATATTTTAAAATTAAACACAGACCGTCAGAGTGTAAACAAACGGGCAGCTTTAAAAAAATGTATTTGTGTAAAAGCAAACTTTGTAAGAAAATAGAATGGGATGTAAATCTGATCTCATTATATGGCCCTAGCTTGTACCAGGGAAAGTTTGTCATTCTTGAAGTGTTTTTTTTTTAATATCACATGCTTAAAACATCATGCAATGGCAACATATTAACTTTTTATAACTTTTTTTTTTTTTTTGGTACATTTTGCATTTATACGGAGAAATAAAAAAGGCTTTAATTTTAAATTTGATGATTTTTAAATAAAAAAAAATTATTCAAGATATAAATATATGTTGAAATTTAAAATTTTTTTTTTTATTTAAAACTTACTTAAAAACTTCACACTGCCAACAACATTTTCGTTTTTTCTTCTATCTTATTTCTTATTTTTATTTTCGTTTAATTTTTCGAACAATAATGTAACTAATGCTAGGAACACAATTGAGTCGTACTTCGTATGAACGTAGGACGTAACGCCGTAAATTTTTAGAAACACGCTTCACTTACACACAATGCCGTCGTAAACCTACATATTTTGTTTCCTTTTGATAATAATATTCAAAAATTCCAAATTTATTTAAATAATGGTTTTATTTATTCTTTTTTTTTTTTTTTTTTTTTTGTTATCAAATATTCAATTTGAAAATACAAAAATAATTTCAATTTATATTTTTAACATTTTTTTTCTATGACAATACGGTCTTAACCGGCACAAAATCGTTTTTCATCGGCCAAAAATCTGTAACTTTTGAACCAATAGGGATAATTTCAAAATTTATTTTTTGCCGGAGAGAACAATTATTGAAAATGTTTTACGCTACTGCGTTCATTTTGTTAAAAATTTCATTCAAAACTAAATAAAATTATTATAAACGTCATTAGCAATTTCATACAACTTGTTGCTGAACTAGAAGTTGACTTAACTTTTAAAAAAATACTGAATTTACATACATATTTGTTTAAAAAATGGAAGAAACATATATAAGATACTTCGGGAAGAAATAAGATAGAAGAACAAACAAAATTGTTGCTCTGATTGTGAACAAAGCTTTAATCGTAAATTGTGAAAAGCTATCTTACTAACTAACTAACGGTGTGAGGCATAAGGAATATTCTCTCGCCGCCTTTTTGGATATAGCAGGAGTCTTTAATAACATTAGGATTGAGGCGGTTAGAAATTCGTTGATAGAGTTGGGAGTTAAAGACTTTCTGGTAGAATGGATAGTCTGCATTCTTAGCAGTAGGATTATAAACTGTAGCCCGTGGGATCATGTGATAAGGAGGAGGGTTACCAGTGGGACACCTCAAGGGAGGGTTCTATCACCTCTATTGTGGTTGCTTGCGGTCAACGGGATTCTCAGGTCATTTGATTCCATGGGCAGGAAGGTTGTCGCCTATGCGGACGACATAGTTCTGCTGGTCAGGGGAAAATTTCTGTCCACGATCGGGGAAATTATGCAGGTGATGCTACGCGAACTCTCGGCATGGGCAAAGGATAGGGGGCTGTGTGTTAACCCTGTGAAGACTGAGCTGGAGCTATTTACCAGAAGGTACAGGATAGAGGGATTTAGGGGTCCAGTGCTAGATGGCGTCGAGTTAACTCTATCGGACTGTGCTAAGTAATTGGGTAAATTTCTGGACTGCAAACTGTCTTGGAAGAGAAATATTCAGGAGAGGATGAGAAGGGACTCATTGCCTACTACACATGCAGGAACTCCATCGGAAAGAACTGGGGTCTGAGGCCGTATAAGGTAAACTGGATTTACACATCGGTGGTTAGGCCTATACTTACCTATGGATGCACTGTTTGGTGGGGTGCGTTGAGAGTGCATAGCTATAGGAAGATGCTCAGCAAGGTTCAAAGGAGTGCATCTCTTGGCATCACAGGCGCAAGAGAAGCACTCCACAGGCAGTGCTGGACATCCTACTATATCTGTCCCCTATTGTGCATTATGTGAGGAGTGTGGCTACTAGGAACTTACTTAGACTTTACGAGTCTTCCTTGGTTAGGCCTAGGCGGGATGATCACACGAGAATTTTGTACGAGGTGGGTCTGCTTGATCAAGGTATTATTCTCGAGGGAATTTCGGATCATAGGACTATCACCCTGGACTTCGGTGTAACAACACCAGTGGAGTTCCCGGATAGGGAAATTTGGTGTGGATCCAATGGACTGTTTGAATGGTGGGCATTATTTACGGATGGATTCAAGATGGAAACCGGCACTGGTGCCGGTGTATATATCGCAGACACCGAAGTGAAAATGTCATTCAGACCCCCTGATGAGTGCAGTATCTTCCAGGCTGAGATCCTAGCGATCTGAAGGGCGACGGAAGTGATACTGGGTCACATCTGGGGTGGGTCTGTTGTGACAATTTACGTCGATAGTCAGGACATTGACATATTATACGGTGCGATCGTGCCTGGTCTCTCGCTGTAGGAATGCTCTTAAGGAATTCATGGAGGCATTCAATGTAAGTCTGTGTTGGGTACCTGGACACTGCATGGTTGATGGAAATGAGGTGGCGGACGAACTCGCGAGAGAGGGTTCGAATCTGGACTTAGTGGTAAGGGACAGGGGGTAAAGCCCGCCCTATGTAACTACTATGGGGTGATACCGGAAAATTTCCGTGACCGATGCTGGAGGGACAGAACGGATTGCAGGGTGTCTAGGGCTTTATGGCCCAGATTGGACACGGGTTCAACCAGGGTTCTACTGGAATTGGATAGGGGTGGTCTAAGGACGCTAATAGGGTTCTTGACGGGTCATTGTCCTGCTAGGGCTATTACGGGCAAATGGGACAATACCATACCGGACTTCTGCAGATTGTGCGATGATTCTGAGCGCTAGAGACGATTGAGCATGTACTGTGCCACTGTCCTAGGATGCAGGGTCTCAGACAGAAATGGCTAGGAGATAGATTTCACGACGAACTGGGGTGCATCGCTGGATGTATTCCGGCTGATCTACTGGGTTTTGTCAAGGAAATAGAGCGGCTGTTTCTGTTCAGGGGACTGAAGAGACGGTAATAGTCCTACGTGGTACCTACTAACTTTCTTAATTCTATCCACCTCTTACTTCTTTTCTTTATTTTTTACTCTTTCTCTACCTTTTTCTCTTCATTGAAGGGATTCACAATGGACCGCATTGGTCTCCGAGTGTAAGTGTGTTCTTGGGCACATAACCCAACTTAATCTAACCTAACCTAACATGGCGGTTACTGTTTCGAATAACATTTAATTAGACATTATTTTAAACAAAAAATAACTAAATAAAAACGTATTTAATTACGAAGTCAAACAATTTACCATTAAACTATTAAAAATATTTTATATTATTACGCTTTTTTATACACTTCCCTTTTTGCACTATTTATTATAAAAAATAAGCCAAAATAATGTAGCAGCAGATAATCTTTAACCTTTGTTATTTTATTTTCAGTATTGTTTATTAAATAACCATTAAAAAGTATTTATATAAATAAATTTTTTAACAACATTACAAAAAATACAGCAAATTCAACCCATCAAAATTAACATGATTTATCGCATTCACTCAATAAATGAATTGTTTATGGTCATTATATTTTTTGTATGGACAAAGAAAAAATTTAGGGGGAAGAGAGAAGGAGCCAGAAAAACAAAAGGAGTGAAAGTTAATGCAACTATACATATACAGATGCTCCCATATACACATCTGATGGAACAGATGGTCAAATGTGTCCGGCCTATTTTTTATAATGGATTGAAAACCCCGCTCAACGATTCGGAATAAAAAAAGAAAAGAGAAAAACATATTGAACCGTGAAATGAATTTGAACTGAATAAATGCCGAGTGCAAGCAAGTTAATTTTAAATATTTAAATGTGAAAAAAACACAAATTCTACAAATAAAATTTATGATAATATTTTTTTTGCTCCTGTATTTTGACAAATTAATTTAATGACATATGTCACTGAATAAAATATGTTTGTGTATGTGTGTGTGTGTATGTGTATGTGTGTGTGTGCGAAAACAAACACATGACACACATACAAACATACATGCATTTTTATGTTGGCCTCGAATTGTAACTCATCACACATAAGTCCCTTCAGCAATGGATCATTACGGAAGTATTGCAATCTGTGGTTGTTGCCATGTAATAATTTGTTGGCTGAAATAAAATGTGGAAAACGAAAAAATACAAATAAAAAACAAAACAAAATAGCAGGAAAAAAAATTATAATAAACCGTCATCTACATATGTTGTCAATTCAACAAATGTATGGTGTGTGCATCTCCCGCCGCTGCATATTGCCTGGTAGTTTTGTTATTTTCATTGAATATTACTGTTGATGTTACTGTTGTTGTTGCTGCTACTTTTTCTCTTTTTGGCATTAAAAGGTAATCATCAGTTAAACAAAAACATTGTCAAAAGCCTCAGTAATATTTACACGGTATGTGCTCTGTACTAATATATGTATGTATATACCTACAAAGCCCCCTAGGAAATATAAATCATGTAGTGTATATTTTTATACGAATAACTGAAAATTACCGGATACATTCATTTTTTGCTCAGGTAGAAATTCGCTCTATTTAGTTTTCAGTAATTTCGGTAATTTCATATGGGTATTTCCACATAAAAGTCTACTTTTTGTCACGTTACGACCCAATCAATAAGTCTTGTATTTTAGAACCATGTTGTTAAAATTTTTCCTCTCTTTCACTAAATGTAAAGCTAGTTGCCCTTTACACCATAATGCAAAAAAGTAAATAATATTTTCATTATTCTTTGAGAAACAATTAAAAATGGTTGGTGTCGTAACGTGACAAAATAGCTTGGTGTCGTAACAACAATATAGCAATATTCGGCAGTGCGCGGATTTTTAAGCGCCAAACATCTAAACTTATACTTATACAAGACATATCGCACACCCAGTTCAAAAGTGACTTAACTCAAAATTTCATTTTCAAGTTTTATGCTTAAACATAGCTTGGGAATAATGATTAGAAATCCTAATGATTAGCAATTGGATTAGAAATTTTAATTGTGCTGAAAAATTGATTAATTATGATTAGTAAGCCATTTTAGACGATTACTAATTGATTAGATTAGAAATAATCAAAAATATAATCACAATTAGTGACGATTAGCATTTCTAATCAAATCTAATCAAAACTAATCGAAAAAATAATTGATTAGATTTCTTGATTATTTTTGATTAGATTTGATTAGATCAACTATTTTTAAATATTTTTGTGAAAAGGAAATATTTATTTATCACATTTGTTGCTATATTTACATAAGGTAACCAGTGCTGCCACAACGAATACAATTTTTACAACCAAAATTTTGAAAAAAGTAACCAAATGTAAAAAAATATAACCAAATTAAAAATGCTTTTTATACTTTAGAAAATCATTGTAATACATTGTAACACAAAGGTTATTTCTACTTTATAGTAAAACAATAATTAGAAATCAAGAAAACAAAACAAGAAATGTAATTCTTTTACATATTAAAAAAATAACGTGAAACTTAATTAAAAGTTTTTATTTATTTGAGACTTTTTTCGTAAAAAAATTTTTTTATTTTTGGCGCCCTATGCTCCTCCAATGAGAGTTAGAGGAATATATATAAAAAAAAAAATTAAATATTTTTTCATATGCCCGTTATAAATAACAAAAATGGATAATAGTTTTCCGCTTTTTAGCTGTTATTGGCAGGACTGTCAAATGTGGCGATTTCTTAATCCTTTTGTCGATGGAAATTTACGTTTGGCGATATGGCGATTATTTTGGCGAAATTTAAAACGATTGGCGATATGCGAAATGCATTTTATGTAAATATTTTCTAATTTACATACATATATCTAAAATATTATAAAAACTTTTTTCTGTTTTGTGTAAATTTAATTTCAATGTTATAATTCTTATTATAAAAAAATGTTTCAAAATTGTTCTAATATATCATAACGTACATTCAATGGGGAAAAATAATATGACTGACGGTCAAAAGTTTTGTTTTACCAAATAATTATCTTAAAAAACATTAAATAAATATACATACCGAAAAGTTATAAACAGTAAAATTTCAAATTTCTTTAAACTTACAGCCATTTCTTACAGAAAATTCCATAAATTTTAAAATTACAGCCATTTCTTACAGAAAATTCCATAAATTTTAAAATTATATTGATAAATCAATGTAATTTTAAAAAATCTTTAAAATTCCTACGTGTATTTTCAAATGTATATATAAATATACTTCTGGAAATTACCTAAATTCAGAACCTTAAGCTTATTTTCAAGTTTTTAAAAACACTGAAACGACTTTAGTGTAACTTTTCAGTAATTTTCTAAAATCGATTCCGGATGATTTTATGCACTTCCAGTTTAAGTACTAATTATCTTTACTTCTCTTAAAATCAAGAAAAACTTCATTTGTTAACGATTTCAGATCATGGCGTTTTTAATATAAAAATCACAAATGGCAATATTTTCTTAGCAAAAATCTTAAAAAAATTATTTGGTTGCTGTTACCTTATGTAAATATAGCAACAAATGTGATAAATAAATATTTCCTTTTCACAAAAATATTTAAAAATAGTTGATCTAATCAAATCTAATCAAAAATAATCAAGAAATCTAATCAATTATTTTTTCGATTAGTTTTGATTAGATTTGATTAGAAATGCTAATCGTCACTAATTGTGATTATATTTTTGATTATTTCTAATCTAATCAATCAGTAATCTGAAATTTTTATCAAAATTCAATTCTAATGATTAGTTTATTTTATTTCTCTAATCGTAATGATTTCTAATTCTAATCGAAATTCCCAAGCTATGTGCTTAAACTAGGCACAATACACTTGTTTTTCTATAAAAAAAAATATCGGTGTAACAGTTAACAACAACAAAATACACTGATATTTTTTTTATAGAAAAACAAGTGTTTTGTGCATAGTTTAAGCATTAAACTTGAAAATGAAATTTTAAGTTGTGACTTTTATTACTTTGTTTTATTACTTGGCCAATTTGTAATCAGGTGAAATAATGTCATCAATGGGATGGCGCATCGGCATCACAAATATGACGAATCGCAGTCCGTTTAACAAAAAATGTCATCAGTTCGATGACTCAGTAACATCGGAGAAAGGACTCATTAGTCAATAAACAGAAGCATTGGGATGGACGTAAGTCAAAGCAAGAGAATTTTATTATTTACTTTTCCGTTACCAGGGCTGTGGAGTCGTCAAAAATTGTTCCAACTCCGACTCCAACCGCTGACATTTTTTAAGTCCGACTTCGACTCCAACTCTAACGACTCCTACTCTAACCTTAATTCTAAATGTATATGAAACTAGTCCTTATTTGACTTTTAACTCTTTCTTTTAATGCAGTACCTTTTAAATGGTTAAATATAGCCAGAAAATTATTCTGTAAACATTTAAAATCGATATTTTAAATATTGCAGCGCCAATTACGTAGATTTTTTAATTTTGGAAAGTATTATAAAATTTTTTTAACTTTTTTTTAAAGTATTCTGCCCTTTGTTTACAGTCAATTATAAGTCACCGGAAGTGTTGCCATACTTATTTTAAAGAAACCTGACGATTTTTCAAAAAAAAAAATTGTGTTTTTATGAGAACAAACTGGCCCTTAAAAAAATGAACAATTAAACCATACAATTATAAATTCATATTTATAGAAGTGAAAAAAAAAATAGTAATAACACTTTTAAGTTGTGCATATTCTTATTAAATTTAATTTTTGTATATTTTGTTTGTACGAAATCTGTGCAATCAAAATTATTTTTTTCAGAGAGTCTTTGGTCCGCAAAATTCCACATAACATAGAGTAGCAAATTAAAAAGTATTTCTTGTTTTAAATTTGTGTTGGCTGTTGGCTGGGACACTTATTTTTTAGCGGTCTGCGACATTTTACGAGACTTTTTTATCACCGATTTTCTACCCTTTTTTTTTGTAAAATTTCTCACAAAAAATATATAATTTGCAGTAAAGTATAAACTTTATTATTATTTTTATCAAACAAAAATCGTCAACATTTAAAAGCAAGTTACAGATAATTGTTCGCTTGGCAACAATTCTATCACTTCTTTGCAACCTTATCATGTATACAATAAGGTTGTTCACGTTACAAGTTGGTTGCACTCTTGCGAAAAAGTAGAAGTGCAAAATCATAACAACAACCACATATACAATTATTTGTGCGAAATAGTTATCCATGCGTTTGTTGTTATGTTTTTGCTTTTTTACAAGGGTGCATCTTGTGACGTGAACACCCTTAATGTATAAATAAAAATTATTTTAATCTTTAAAATAAGATTTTTTGTTAAGACCAAAAGAAAGGCTGGAAACCAAAACGAAAGTGAAGCTAGAAATACGTGTTCAGAGGCAGAAGAAACCGCGGAGTCTGCGACGGATAACGGTAACATCGCTGCAGGTCTTTCCAAGAAACGAAATATTTTGCGATACTATTCGAGAGACTGGCTACTGAAGTATAAATGGCTTTGGCAAAACATAGAGTCAAAGCGGCCTTTCTTCAGTGTTTTTAAACAGCTTTTAGTGAACCAAAACAATCATCTTAAGCTGCATGGAAAAACAAACAAAAACATTAATAATGTAAACAAGGTTTCAATTGTTTTTTTTTTTTTTTTGTTATGCTTTTTAGAATAAAAAACGTAAAAAAAAGATGTGTAACTTTTATTTTCTCAAACGACTTTTTTGTGAGACTTTATTTTTATAAAACGACCTTTCAAACGTTCCTTATAGGAACCACAGGACATAATAATAATAATAATAATAACCTTTCAAACGACTTTTCAAAAATTTTTTTAGAGTAAAAATCTGCAGGACTGTTTTGCACTTCAAAAACGGCAAAAAACAGATAAATCTGCACATTTGGCAATGTTGGTCTCCAGCAACTTTGAAAATTTGATGTATGTATTTAACTTAATAATTTCCACAAATAGTATATGGGAATTTTTACTTCTTAATTTACTTTTTAAACATGAAAGTATTAGTAATAATACACAAAATGTGGCATCGAGTTGATGTGACTGTTGTCATAGTATAGATGACGCATAAAATATGATAAAATTTTATGATGATTCTCGTCATTGGATTGATGTCACTTTTTGCCTCATTGTCACTATTTGTAAAAAATTGATGTCACAATTTTGATGTTAGGACATCATCAATGTGGAGATTTTTTCTTTGAGTGTAGTCATTCAAAATAAGACTGGATGAAATGTCAGCATAAAATTATTTTGGAGTGGTCTTTACATGCGACTTACGGTAAATTATGGACCGATCATGATAGAGGTTGATAAATAAAAAAATTTCTAGCCATACAAGGAAAATCAAAACGGTAGTTTAGAAACGATGATTTTATTTACAAAAGCTAGGTTCATACAAAAACTTTTTGACACTGGAATATTCTTAGATATCGCACTTGTTCAGAGTTGCCAATTTAGCCGTTTAGTGGCTAGCCATTTTTTACCCTGTTTAGTAGGGTGGCAGCTAAATTTTAACTTTGGATTTTCAACATCTCCCAACATCTTCAACATCTTTTTTCCACATCAGTTTTACACCATGTGGAACAATATTCCGCCCGGGAGACATCAATATTAATACAAAAAAATTGCTCCATACATTTCGCTGCCACCCTACTGTTTAGCCATTAAAAAATTAGTTTAGCCATTAGCCATTTTTCAACTTGTTTAGCCATAACATTTTTTTTACCGTTTTTCTGTTAAAAGAAAAATTTTTATATTATTATAAAAATTTATAAAAGTAAAATAAACATTTTTAACAATTAAGACGCCTTTAACTAAAATCACAACTTTTACAACTGTTGAAAATCGATATAAACGATGATGATGAAATTTCTTTCTTTCTTGTTGCAAGTATTTCAATAAAGAGATGCAGGCGGCAACAAATTTTTTTTTAGAAATTTCAGAATTGACTGTACAGTTGCTCTCACTTCCATCGTCTAACGCTGAAGTAGAGAGGGTATTTAGCCAAGTAAACATCCTCAAAAGTAATTTGAGAAAAAGGTAACATTTCGCAACCGTTAATTTGATTTTATCAATTAGGTAAATATTTTTACCATAACAATAAAACTTTATACCAACACCACAATAGTGAAGAGGGTACTATGCGTTTGTGCTGATGTTTGTAACACCTTAAAATATTGGTCACTTTCTGAGTCGAATTAACAATGTTTGTCCGGCTTGCTGGCTGGCTGTCCATGTAAACTTTGTGCGCAAAGTACAGGTCGCAAATTTGCAAATAATTTTATAAAATTTGGTACATAGGTTCTAATGTGGTGTAGGGTATCATAAAGTCGGGGTTGACCGACTTTACTTTCTTACTAGTTTTTTATTGTAGAACTGGACACAAAAGGTTAGGTAAATATTGTCGTAATTATGATTTCCATTCAAATTACTTAAAACTAATAGGCACGAGTGATTCCTTTGACATGAACAATAACGACATCGAATTTATCGATGATTTAATTTTTGACATTTATATTTCCAAATTTACTTTGATAATTTTTGAAACAACGAGTTTGTTAATAAGCGAAATTGCAGCATATAAAGTGTGACCAGTATACAACTAGTCATACAGACTCCATATATCCAGAAAAATTAACTAGAGGCAACGTTAAGTGACAGTTTTTTGCTGGTAAGCCAGCAAAAATTGATGCCTAGGAGGCCACCATTGTTCGTGCAGTTCGCGACATACGGCCAGCAATTCTCGAAAAGTTAGCCCAAAGTGGAACGTCCAGAATGGGCTTTGTTACGAACAGCCGTGGTACCCAAGTTGCCGAAATTATTTTCAAATAAAAAAAATTTTCAATATTTTTTTTTTTTGTTATTTTTTGCAATTTCAAGTTCTATCAATTAAAAATTTTTGAAATTAATTTAATTTGAACCAGTAAACAAATTAATAGTATTAATTAAAAATTTTTTGATATAACAACAATTGATAAAATATTTGAAAAAATAATTCATTCGCAGTTAAGTGCATATTTAGAACGTGAATCTTTGTTACACAAAAATCAGTATGGGTTTGTAAAAGGAAGTGGGACAGATGAAGCTCTTGTTGATGTAGTAAATACAATATGTACAGGGCTGGATAATGGATTTAATGGAGTTGCAGGAGTATTCTATGATTTTAGTAAAGCTTTTGATCTGGTGGATCACAAAATCTTGTTGGAAAAGTTATCGTACTATGGTATTATTGGTTCTGAACTTAAACTAATTGAAAGTTTCTTAATAAAAAGATCACAGTATGTTGAAATTGAGGGAGAAAAAAGTGATATAATTCCTGTAAATTACGGAGTACCACAGGGAAGTGTTTTAGGACCCTTGCTGTTTATGATCTACCTAAATGATTTAAATAATATTGGACTAAATGGTAAAATTGTAATGTTTGCTGATGACATATCTCTTTTTTATCCATATAAGCAGGACTTAGTACTCAAAATTCAAATGGAAAGAGACTCGGCACTTTTATTTGAGTTTGCGAGATTAAACAGATTGATTTTAAATCCAAACAAAACCAAGTTAATACGTTTTCGACCTTATTCCCCAGCTTTAAACAACAATTTTTCTATTCTCGTTGATGGTAAAGTTATAAATGAAGAAGTAGAAATTAAATATTTGGGAGTAATGTTGAAAAGCAATCTGTCATGGGATGACCATATTAAATACCTAAAAGCAAATATAGCTTCAGCTTGTGGTATATTATTTAAGCTAAAAAGAAAATTGGCCATTAAGACAAAAATGTTGATATATCAATCAATCATACACAGTAGACTTGAGTATCTCGCAATTATCTATGGTTACAAAAAGACTTGCGAGTTAAAATCGTTACAAACATCTCAAAACAAAATATTGAAATGTGTTTTTAATTTAAATATAAGACACAATACATTATCGTTATATAAAGATTTTGCAAAAACAGTTTTGCCAATATATGGTCTATATGTTAAACAACTTTTATATTACGTTTACAAATCTTTAAACAACATTGGATATCGAGCAATTAAGTTTAATATCAGACAAAATAGTTTTAACACAAGAAGTGGTGGAAATCTTTGGATAGCTAGATGTAGACTTGAAAAAACTAAACAAAGAATAGAATATGCTGGTAGCTTAAAGTTTAATAACTTGCCAGAAAACATTAAAAACTGCAATAGATTGTCAGTTTTTAAGAAAAGTTTAAAAAGTTATCTACTTAATAATATTGAAATGCTTCTTGAATAGTTTTTTTATTTTCTTTTCTTTTTTTCTTTTTTTTTACTTTAAAGTTTCTTTAACTGTATTTTAATAATTCAAATTTATAATGTTATAATATCTATAAATGATATTAATTTTTTGCCAACTCGTCTCACAAAGCCAATATTAGGCGCGAGACAAACTTTACCTTTTTATAACGTGTATTGAAATAAATAAATAAATAAAAAAAAAAAAAAAAAAAAAAAATCCATATTATAAAACATTTGCTGCGAAACATTTGAGTTCGTTGATAAAAGGGGAAAGACGAATGGAAAAGTCCCATTAAAAAATGTGCTCCAAAAGGAGCAGGTTTTATGTATGAATTCATATCTCAAATCGCTTCAAACCTGCTGATGGGATGCCTGATTTTTATATGGGGTGTTTCCGGTTTGGAGGACTATTTCCTGCTGACAATAAGCGCTTTTTTTAACATGCAAACAAAGCACTCCTAAAGTGCTAATAAATAAACTAAATAAACTATTCATTAATGTTTTGCTTTTACTTGTTTAAATGCCTTTTTTCAATTATTTTCATAAACCATAATATATTTTTTTTGTTCGCTTTAAAACATTCTTAAGCTATGTTCACACCTATTAAATATTTAACGTCCTAGACGTAACCACTAGTTTTATTAAAAAATTATTGGACTTTGCAAAGCTTTTGCTAGATCAAACATCATTTAACAGTTTCGTAATAACATTATAGAATTATCTTCTTATAAAGAAAGTTTAGTAAATCAATAGAAGTTGTTTAAAATAAAAATAAAGGTATGCTCAATTAACTGGTCACGCTTTTTTTCAATTTTTTCATCAAATATTTGATAGGTCTGAACATAGCTTTAGTTGTCAGCTCTAAAATAGCAGCTTTTTTGTATATGGGCATTTCCTGGGGTCACGAACGTACGTTCGTACGCTTTTGATGTACAAATAATATAGAAAACAAAACTTTTCCTAGCTTTTTTTTTTGCGATTCGATAGCATTTGGGCAGCTGTATGTTTAGTGCAAAAGATGAGTTTCATCGAGTTTAAGTTTTCATAATAATAGTTATTAACATGTGGTCGCGAACGTACGCAAAATAGAAGTCAACTTTGGCTGACAGCAGTTAAATGTAAAAATCTGCGTAATGGAACGGAATATTCAAAAGTGATTAATTTATTTTAAGAGTGTATTAATGTAGGTCTCCATGCAGTATTTACCAAAAAAATATCTCTTTTGGTTTTTGTTTAATTGGCTTAAGTACCGGTCGCGAACGTACGGGTCGCGAACGTACGATTTTTCCATATGTTTTTTTTATTATTATCACATTGCAGTTTCCCATTAATGTCTTCAAATTTCCTTAACAAACAACTTAATACTCAATTTACAATTGATTGTAATGAAAAGATTATGAAGAAAGAGTGTAAACATAACATATTTTTGCATGTAAAATAAGCATATAAAAATGTGTTTAGAAGTAGAAAATATAAGAAAATATAAAATTTTCCAGTTTCCAGTGCAATTTCCTCAAGTAAAACAGCTGAGACATGCTATGAAACCATTCTTTTATAACAACATAGACTTTTTTAATAATAATAAACAATAAAAGACGATGATTATCAACATTTTATTTTTTCATCCTGGTAGACCATTCTGGGGAAATGCCCATATTTTATTCTTTATCATTTACTTTTGTATAGGAGCTCTCTTATTGAATCGCTCGATTATGCGCTTTTTCTCTTAACTGCTTCAAAAAACCCAAATTTGTTTTACTGGGGTATAATTTGTTTTCTGTACAAGCAGTTTTTGTAAGTTTGTAATTGAAAGAAAGAAAGAAAGCATATGACTCAATGCTGTTAAACAAAATTGTTTTTCTATGGACACGAATGCAGTTTCAGAAGAGTAGTTTTTGCAAATGTTTCATAATATGGATGAGGACTAAACAATACTTTCAGCAGTAATGTTGTTGATATAAGTAAATGTTTCATTTACTTGATTTAATTTTAAATCAAAAATGATTGTATTTTTAATTAATGGCTTAATTGAAAAAAAGAAAATTGGCGAGAACTGTTTCTGTGTAACAAAGCATTTACACATGAAAGTAATTTATTAAAAGTCGCAATACACTCACACTTCTTCAACAACACATTTACATTTTTTTATTTTCAGTCCAACTTTCGGCAAGCTTTCAATGAAAATTCCGAGAAAGCGATTTTTTGACAATTTCATTAAAGCAAATGACAATAATAAATAAGCAGCGTAGGTAATTTAAAAATGTTCACTTAAAATTTCAGTATTGTGTTAAATAGAAGTTATAAAAGAAACTTGGTTTGGGCGTATATATAAAAAAATTTTAATATATTAGGAACACAATTATTTTATATAAAATGTATAAATATCATGAAAATAAATACTAATTGGAACGAATGCCTTCAAATAAGCAAAAGAGTAAAAGAAGAAAAAGAGCAATTTTTGAGAGAAGTTTTTTCTTTGACGACATTTTAAGAATGAAACTTCACTTTCATGTAAATTTTCATGAAATTCTTTTATTATACATTTGTGCTGATGTGTGTAACGCCTTAAAATATTGGTCCTAGACCCACCTTAAAGTATACCGATCGACTCAGAATCACTTTCTGAGTCGAACTTACGATGTCCGTCCGGCTGGCTGGCTGGCTGGCTGTCCATGTAACCTTGTGCGCAAAGTACAGGTCGCAATTTAAGAGATAATTTGATAAAATTTGGGACATAGGTTCTAATTGGCACTAGGACCAAGCCTATTGAAAATGGGCCGAGGGAAGATAGGGGGAAATTTCTTCCTCTCAGAAACTATCCAACCGATTTTAATGAAATTTAAAACATGGATAGATCCATATCTATATGGACACATAAGCTATACAGTTTTTCAAAAATAGGACCACAAGGGGATGTATGGGGCAATTTCTGCCTCTAACAAACTTTCAAACCGATTTTAATGAAGTTTTTAAACATAGAGAAATCCATATTTATATGGACACATAAGCATGATGTGTTTTTAAGTACTATGGTGCTGGGTATCATATGGTCGGGCTTGACCGACTATACATTCTTACTTGTTTTTTGTTAAATTTATGTTGATAATACGTAAATGGAACTTTTAAGAAATTTCTTGCAGGTAAGTCTGTGTAAGTCTGTCTCTAAGACATTTTTGGAAAGCAATTTAATGTTTAAAATTTTCCATAGAATGTGGGAATTATGTATTTCTTTTTATATCCATATCTTCAATTTTAACCAAAAGTTAACTTAAGCAAAAATATTGTGACTTCTTAAGGGAAAAGGACTATTGCAAGAAGACTTTATAAACTGAAATATGACTTATTGAACACATACGAAAAATAAAAATGGTTAATTTCAAATTTTCACTGAAAATCAAACGTCTCTATTCGTTTTTTGAGTGTAAATTGGCATTCTAGAAAAGATACAGTCATGAAAAATTGTTAACAAATAGATTAAGACACGTTGAACACGAACGTACTAAAAATTCATTTCATTCATTCATTTTGTCCTAACTGTAGTTATAGCCACTGAACTTTCGTCAGGCATATTTTAGGTAAAATTTTTAAAATACTAACTTTCAATTAAAAAAAAATGGTACAAAATTGTAGACTCTCGTTTAGAAGTTTTAAGGCTTAAACTCTTTTTAACCTTTAGCAATATTTACAAAATGTTTACCGAGATCTTAAAAATATTAAAGATTTTCTTCACCATTTACAACGTCAAACCCAAAACAATACGTTACGAAAATAAAGAATTTCTTTTAAAATCTCCTGAAATTAAAATTGTGTTATTTCCTCCAGGGCTTTTACATTGTGGTAAAGTCATCAACGTTCTGAGCCATCACATCAACATCGTGAACATCATTATCACTATGGAAAAAAAAATAAAATGAAAAACTCTGCAACATCAGGCCGAATTTTCATTTATTTATTTATGTACGTTGCAAATAAAATCGACAGCAAAAAAGAAAATAGTGTGCGTTAATGGTAGAAAATCTGTTGCAATGTAAAAATATGGATTTTTTTGTAGTTTTTTTTCCAATATTTTATTTTATACCCATTTGTGGTGACACAGTATGTGAATAATTTAATTAGTCTTTCCGAGATGTACAAACGTTTGGCTTTAGTAGGATTTTTTTTCTAGGGCATCATAAAAAAATAATTTTTTATAAAAATTGAATAGTGGGTGCTGATTGTATTGACAAATTGCTAGAAATGGCTACAGTTAAAATATTGCAATGGTAGCTATTGGCAATGTAAAAAAACATGGAAATAATGTTGTCTATAGTAATTTGTTAACTAATTACACTGTCCAACAATTTAAGCCCTTTTTGATTGGAACGGAACGCTGTTCCAAATGGCATGTTGAGTTGATAATTTTTGTTGAGTAAACTCGAAAAAAGAGGGTTTAAATCTTCACTGAAAATTCCACAGTATGTGTAACTCTGAAAACAAGAATTCTCTCAGACATTAACTAACAAAATTTTGTTTCATTTTGGATAATGCTCCCTTCGACCAAAAATCAAAACTTTGACAAACTGTAAAATAAGACTTTGACTAACTGGATTAAAAGTTTATTCTACAAAAATTATATAAATAACATGGCCTTTTAAAATTATAGGCTCGGTATTCTGTTCAAAAATTTTGTTGGACAGTGTAATCAATTAAGTTAACACATGAATGTGAAAGTACAGAGCATAAGAATATGTTTGAAAAAAAATATGTATTTATAAAATTTTGAAGACAAATTAATTTAAAAGTGTTGCCTTTAACAAATTTTTTAAAACTATTTTGTTTGTTTAAAATATAACTGAAGTTCCAGAAGAAAAAGAACTGGTACCTTTACTTTTAGCCATTAGTCATCGTCCATCTTATGAAACACTTGCTGCGAAAACATTTAGGGTTCTGACGTTATTTTGACGTTACTACAAAACCCACAATAGCAAGTTCGTTTGTGTGATGACGACAAAATTACGTCAGAATCACATGCGCATGTGGCTTTTTACATTCCGTGTACTATAGGCTTTATACATGACTATCTGTACAGGACATTTTTCGTTTCTCATCTTGTTGCTTTATAACGTTTTTCTCAAGCCGCCATCATTTTGACTTGTAGCTACAAGAACAAGACGCAAAACTGTACGAAAGAAATAAACAAGAAGAAAGTTTCTGTCTGACTTTTAATTTTTCATATGTAAAGCATCAGACAAGCTTAAAAGAGAATTCGAAAAAGTCCGGCAAGAAATGTCCCAGTGTAAATTAGGACTAGGAAAAAGTGTACCTTTTTTCGTGTACATGCAGGTTTTATGAGTTTGTTATTTAAAGAAGAAGAAGAATGAGAGAAGGCATACAAAATACCTGAAAGTTGCAAAGCCAGATTTTCATTGTATGGACACGAATGCAGTTTTAAAAGAGAATTGAAGAAAGTTTTTGCAAAAGATGTTACATATATTATATGGACAGGACTTATTAAAGGCGCATATAGACGACATGTTTTTGTCATCTGACATGTCAAATTTTCAAGTCACATGTAATTGTGCATGTCTGTCAAAATCGCTGTTTTACATAAGCTTTATAATATTCGGTCACAAGCGTACATGTAATTTGCTTCAAAATTTGCTTCTGACATTGTCTCTGTTTTTTTCGCATTGTTATTGCAGAAACCAAAGTAGTGCTCGGTTTCAAAATAACTTGCTGCCGCCATGAAAAGTTTTATTTGCGCCGTAAAATAGTTCAGCCATCTTAACATTTTTTTCTAATTCAAAGATACCAATTTGGGATTTTATGATTAAACTGTTTTTATATATATATTCACATAAATTCTATTCAATGGTAAGATGATCAAACATATCTCGGTATTGTAAAAAATTAACTTCAGACGGCTAATGATTCCGTCAATAGTGGACGCCGCTGCCGGTTTCTTGCCGGCATAGCTTTCTGATGTCAGATGGTTTGTCAGAAGAAAATAGAGCACGCTCTAATTGAAATTTTTTTACAGAAGCAAAGTTAAAAAGGTAACACACGACATGTATGTGTTTTGAAGTGGAAAATTTGACATGTCAGATGACAAAAACATGTCGTGTACGGTCGCCTTAAACATTTGCTGCAAAGTATTGAGGTTTTTTGGTGAAAGGGGAAAGAGGAATAGAAAGGTGTACAATCAGTTTTATTAGCTTGTTATTACTAGGAGGTAGAAGAAATTTTATCTTTCTTCTGCAAAACAAATTATTAAAATGTTACAAAAGTAACATTGTATGAACACGAAGGCAATTTGAAAAGAGGATTAGAAAATATGTTGAAGCAAATGTTTTATCGTATGGACGAGGACTAAGAAATTTAAAATCTGCTTCTCTGAATTGTAACGACACGTTTTCTATGGTTGCTTAGGTAGTTTAGCGGGATCCCGTGTCGTCTACGAGTTTTTCTAATGAACATATATTTTGTTATTAAGAAGCACAATTAGAAAAGTACAGTTAAGCTTGTACTTAAGTGGGTGCAATTTTCGGAGCTATAAATAAGTTCTCGGGAGCTACAATCTTCGTACTCACAACTATCGACTGATTTCTTATATATTTAACTTTAGAAAGACGTGAACGTTCACGTAGGCCGAACCAAACTGTTGTTTGTATTTTAATTACCTCAGCTTTAGGGTAAAGTTGCGCTAGGCCGAGGAGCATCTCAGGCGTCGTTGGTTCTCTTAGGGAACACTTAGGTCCCAGAAGGCCGTTTTTATTTGATAGTCTTCGGTTGTTTTACATTTCCTCATTGTATTTGTTCGGTGCTGAAGTGTCGCACAACTGCACTGTTACACTGTTCGATGTGTGTCTATCAACCGAATGCACTCGTGTTGGTGAAAATAACCTTAATATTTAAAATTATTGACAAAAATAAAATTTATTTTAAATTATTATTTTTATGTACATGACATGAAATAAAAAATATGTACATATATGATATAAAAATAATATAAATGCAAGAATCACTATATGGACCTCGTGTTCGCTGTGATTCTTTACCCTAAACGTGTAAATCTAGGCTGATTTACATTTTAAGAAGAAAAACCACAACTTTAGGGTTGCATTTCTCAGTGCACAGAAAAACTTCTCCAAAAATGTTCACCAATTAAAGCATTAATAAAATCAGTCTTAATTAAAGATTTATTCAAGTGAATTTGAAGTTAAATCAAGTTAATTAAACGTTGAATCACGTTTAATTGATACTATTGGTTTGTTTACTAGTGCAAATTTATAAGTTTATTAATAAATATGACAAAATTTTTAATTGAAATCCGTTTTTATTTTTTTCCGACAGTTAGAATATTTCAGGAGTAGGCTCTTAATGGTAAATGTGTACAACTATATACTTTATAAATTCTAAAATGAATATGAGATAAGAGCACAAACAAAAACTAGTGTGGTAGAAAAAATGAAAGCACAGATTTTTGCGTTGGAGAACAAAACCACTTTGGTGGCATTTTAGTGCCAACAATGTTTAAGATTTTAAATACTTAATGCCACATTTGTTCAATACTTAATTATCACCAAATTCATAAGTAGAAGTTTGGTATAATTTGATAATTATGTATTTTAAATAAAAAAAAAAAATACGTACAATACTTATTTCCTTAAAAAAATGAACCACTTTCTCCACTGAAATGTTTACCCAACTGATACAAATTATTAAAACTAATCAATTAGTTTTCCCATCGTCTGCCTGTTCGCATTTTTTTTATGCATTAAAAAATAAAAATGATCAAGCTAGAGTGCTATATTCGGCTGTGCCGAATCTTTGATACTTTCCACCGACAGTTCGAATATTTTAGGAGTGATATCTGTATGTTGTCTATTAATTATTAATTTATCTTTATAAAAACAGACATCAGCATTTAAATTGGTTGCGGTTTAGACCTTTATTGAATTATTGACCGACAATCTTGAGTAAAATATCTTGATTCGTAACAGTTAAAGCCGAACTTAAATGATTTTCATGAGGGGGATTTATATTAGAGCCATGGTGAGTTATGAACCAATCATCCCGAAATTCCGCAGAGTGATTTCTGGTATTAAAAAACATAAATTTCAATAAATTTTAATACAGTGGTGAAATAAGTTTTAGCGTTAAGAGTGAATTTCAGAAGGCTGCAAAATATAGGATCTAAGGTAAATTATGGACCGTATATCACAAAACTGCATGACATTTTTTCTGGCCATATAAAACTAGTTGGAAGAAGTTGTACCACAATAAATATATCTGCTACGGTTTTAGACGTATTTAATTAATTTACTAAAGTGGGCTTTATATGGGGCCTATAGTAAATTAAGGACCGATCATCACGAAATTTGTAAGTGCTATTTCTAGTCCTATAAAACTGTGAAGTATTAAATTTTAGGCGTACTAAACTATTTTTCGGTAGTAGGGTTAATTTGGGGCCTAGGATAAATTATGGACCGATCTTCATGAAATTTTACAGTGCCATTTCTAGTCCTAAAAATCTGTGACGTGCCAAATAAACGAACAAAACGAACTTTTGCAAAATCTCATATCATTCCGTGCATTTTTCCACCATTTATGTTAGTTTTTGTAACAAAATTGTCAGTTTTTAAAGTGGTGGTTCCACATTTTGATTCATATCTCTGATCCTACTGAACTGATTTGGCTGGATTTCACTCCTAAACTGCTTAGGATAACTACAAGCAATTTGACACCAAGTTTGTTTATTTATTTTGAGTTTTTCGAAAGTGTTAGTGTTTTCAAAAGACGGACAGACGGACGGACATGGCTAAATCGACTTAGAATTACTCAAGGAGCCAGAATATATATACTTTATGGGGTCTGAGATGAATAATAAAAAAGTTTCACACGGAATGACAAACTTAGTATACCATCTTCACAACTAATTGTGGTGGAAGGTATACAAATAATAGTCTCGTTAATCACCCACATTATAAAATTTGATACGCTCATATTCCCTCATTTCGTGCGATATTTTTTCATATCAAACCATATTTTAACGTCAAATACTTACAGATGAAAGAGAAGAGAGCTATGCACAGATAGAGTAAAAAAATAAGCAATTATGTTAATACAATTCAATATGAAACACTTTATTGATTGGCATTGCACAGTGGGAAAGAAAATTATAAAATTTTAAGTTAACAAATAAAAGTACAACCTATATTCGGCTATGCTGAATCTTTTATAAGCTTCACTATAGCATTAAACTCATACCAAAAATTACATACATTTTTATATGGGGCCAACACACTTTTATTACCTTTCCGGGTAAATGTGGTTTAAAGGGTGTTCCTGAATTAACGCAAGATTTGAAATTGTCGCCATTTGTTCAGTAAAGTAAAGAGCGTTACACGATAGAACAATGTGCCTTCATTATTGAACAAGATTTCAAAAATAATGAAAGCGGCTGCAGTGTAAAAATTACAAAATGTGGTCGGAACAGAGTTTCAGCTTCGTCAACTATGAAGAGATTAATGGAAAAATTTAAAGACGCAAAGCACACCAGTTGTCCAAAAACCAGCCGTTCAAATGTCAATATCGAAGCAAATCCAGCCTCACTGGATCCCTTTACAGTTTACGAGGTTTTTGAAATAATTTTGTGAAGTCATTTTTTTATATATGGTTCAATAATGAAGACACGTTGTTTTACCGTGTAACGCTCCATTTTTACTAACCCTAAACTGTCAGCTGTCGAATTTTATTTTTTAGTGTTGCCAACACTTTACTGCACAAATAGCGACAAATTCAAATCTTGCGTTAATTCAGCGACACTCTATGAACCACATTTACCCGGAAAGGTAATAAAAGTGTGTTGGCCCCATATAAAAATGTATGTAATTTTTGGTATGAGTTTAATGAAGTTTATAAAAGATTCAGCATAGCCGAATATGCGTTAATTCTGGGACACTCTACAAACAACTTTTACCCGGAAAGGTTATTACGTGATTGTGGTATTGAGATTTTTTGGCAAGTTTGTTTACAGTTACAAAAATTCAATGTAAAATATTCTCACAGTGGAAATATAAATTAAAATTTTTTTTTTACACAAAAGAAATTTATTCCAATTTTATAATGACTCAAACTTTTATGGGAAATTTGGAGGAGCTAAAGAGCTTAAAATATAAAAAAATTCTAAAACCGGATTAATGGAAAATATTGGTCTAGAACCTAGACTATAGTATAAAAGTATAAAAATATTAAGATACCTATATAAATGAGCATATCAAAATTTTAATTTGTATTATGCCCACTGTCGCATTACCTATATTACAGCTGTTGTACGTAATATTTAAGCGGTTGTTTCTTTTAAATTTTAATGCATCACAATCATCATTAACAGCATTCGATTCTGTATGTTAAACAAACTTTGTGATTTTATGTTTACACACACAGACGGACAGTCGTATTGATTTTCCCAAATTTTTTAAACAAATATTTACAAGCACACAGGAACACACACAAATAAGCAAACATCTACACATATTAACTTGAATGTAAAAGAGTAAATGAAATTTATTGAGTAGCCGAGTAAAATTTTTAAGTCAATAGCAATTAAAATGCAACATTAACACTTATCATAAAAATTAATTAATTAGCATAAGATACCGCTGTGCGAGTTTTTTTTTTTTTTTTGTATGTTTAATAGGAGTTTTGAATAAATTTTGATTTTTTATGTCTTTTTCTATAAAAAAGTGGATCAACCATTACAAAAAGAGATATGGAAAATATTGGTTGATGTTGTGCATTGATGCTGTTGTTGTTGTTGTTGTAGTGGCTGCCGAGAATGGTGATAATGGTAAAGTTGTTTCTTTGCTGCTGTTGCACAGTAGTGGTTTTAAAAATTTACTTGTAATCATATGTACATATGTTAGTATGTTAATATGTATGTTAATAAATTGAATACTAAAATTCTGTATAAATACCTATTCAATAATTGAAAGCGGCAAAGGCTTGTTAATTCTGAACAACAGATTGGAAAAAATATTGTAATTTTTGAATTAGGTCAATTTCTATGAAGTTAATTTCCAAACCAAATTACGTATAAAAAAAGATTATCCGACTATAACGGAGAATCCCGGTTTCAATTGTGGATTTGTGCTAATTATTTGTAGCTTTTAACAAATTTTCTTCAGACATAATGATTTTAAATTTCCACGAGTTTTTCTTTTTTCAGTTTTTTTTTCAAACCTCGTAAATTCCGAGATTTTAGTTTTAGCAAACGATGATTGAATTCAGTGTTCTAATTAATTATTTATAAACTTTTTCAATTTATTGTTAATAAAAAAAAAAACAACTATTCAAAAATTGTTGAAAATCATAAAAAATCATACGTATGTTTATTAGTGTGTCCCAAAAAATTTTTTCTTTGATTTTCATGGGTCCTCAAGCATAGTGTAAGAGTTTATAAGGTTAAGTATTTTTGAAATTTTTTTCAGATTTTTCGGAAGGGGTTTAGAGATCGCTCAAGTCAAGTTTTTCCCGAAAATTCGGTTTGCCGGCCTTTTTTTAGTTTTCTTCATAACTTTGTCAAAAACTACGATTTTCTTCCCTTTTAAGGAAATAATTTAAAAGAAAAATGTCCAAGCTTTTTTTTTGTGCAGAAGCTATTTTGCAATGAATTTGCTTATTTAAGTACCCACCCAACATTACAATTTTTCATAATTTTTCCACAAATTTTGTAAATAACGCTTTATAACTTTTGAATTTTTATGAAAGTTACGAAAACTAACAAGGCAGTTTTAAAGATCGATTCATTCTAAATAATTTTGAAACAAATATTTTTGAATTTTCTCTTACCGTTCCTGAGTTACACTGAGTTAATAATAGTATTACTCATACCCAACAAACTGTAAAAAAAATGAGCAGTCTGTAAAGCTGATCGTTTCACTCGCCGCTTTTTAAATGCGCTGAATAAAGCGCTTTCTGTGTCAAACGATCGGAGCTCTCTTTATGAAATTCATGTCTTTCGTAAGCGGTATGTTAAGCAAAACTTTTGTATTTCTCCCTTACAATCCTGCTTCGTTGGAACATCCATTTTTTATTGGGTATGCAATAACTTTCTTAGCCTATTACCTTTTAAACCTGATCGGTACTCCAATAACACCAATTCATAAAGAACTTTTTTTTTATTTACACAGTAGTTCGCAGAGCCAAAACTTTAAAAATCAACAATAGAAAGACTCAAATTCGAATTTCAGCTTAAGGTACCAGTACACCACATTTTTTCTTACATCTGGCTTGTCAAATTTCCTATTGCAAAATATATTCAGATCGTATGTTACCTTTATAATATTGCTTCTGTAAACGAGCAAAGTAATCTGACATCAGCTGTTTATTATAAAAAAAAATATGTTTTTAGAATTCTATGCCGTGAGGTAACATGCAGCGGTGGTTTTTTACTGCCGAACTGTTTAAACAGAATTGCGTTAAGAAAACATTTTTCATACAGTTTGACATAAAAATTTTTAGTAGAAAGCCGTAGTTAAATAATATCTATTTTATTTTGAGACATTTTTTGTAATCCTCGCACATATAGACAATTATCTCCTAACCATGCTACCATACTTTCATTAAATTTCATACATTTTGTAAACAGAAAATGAAAAACCAAATATTTATAAAAAATTAAAAATTAAAATGAGAGAGAATTTGAAGTTACTGCCGACGTTTTAATTATGGGCTTAAGGATTTTTTCCAGAAGTTGAAGACTAAATTCTGTTTAAACACGGAATCATTAGTCAATCATTTAACGGAAATACACAAAAAATGTTTCATTATTAAATCCTAAATTGAAGTCTTCGAATATATAGAAAAAAATTAGATGGCTCAACTCTTTTACGGCGCAAGTAAACATTTTTGTGGCGGTAGCACGCTATTTTAAAACCGATAAATAGCTTGGTATCTGCAAAAACTATGCGAAAAAGGCAGAGACTATGTCGGAAGCATATAAGATGTTCGTTTGTGACCAAATATTTTCAACCTTCTGCAAAACAACAATTTCGCACGGCGGGCAGGAAGCAACTTATTATTCCATAAAAATGGCGACAAAAACCAAAAGCGGGGATTTGTTTGTGATGAAAAATGTATTCAAAAGCCGTCTGAATTAAAATCCTATCTGCTCCTTTTCTTGAGATATTCACTTTTTTCGATTTTTGCGCAGGAAGAATTTTTGAAATATTCAAAAGGCCAAAACCACAATTTCTGGTCAGAGCAATTTTAAGTTGCACAAATTTAGGGGAATTATAGTAATTATCAATTGGAAATAAAATGTCTCTTCATACTCATTTCAATCGCAAATGTGACCACGAAAAGGGAATCGCCTAAAAGTGTGCCCCTTGCGGAAAAAAATTTTCTTTCAAAATAAGCCACCAAAATACTTTATATTGAGTGTAGAACATATTTTATTAATCAAAAAATATATTAATAACCACTTGGACTCTTCGAATGAAAAATACCCCCTGGCTATTTGTCATACTTGCAGGTTAACTTTGACTGAATTGCAAAATAAAGGTAAAAATGTTATGAAAATACCTCTTCCGTGTATGCCTAATTACGAGGACATTATATTCACAAAACAAACTAGACAGGTACGGTTTGCGACTGTTACATTTATTCCACTGCTCGCTGTACTATCCATTCCAAAGTAAAAAGAGGTCGAGCTAAAATAAAACAATTTCCGACTATTGATCTTCCCTAATAAAGTTCCCGAAAGTACTGTAGATAAATCTTGTTCAAAGGTAAGTAAAGAGCGAACTTCTTAAGAAATTTGTAGAAATTCTTTTCAAGAAATCGGAAAAGGTATTTCACATTCTTGTAAAGGCGCCGATTCCTCAAATGCACGTGAAAATGTATTTAGCTTGGTAGAAAAATTACCCCCT
Organism: Pollenia griseotomentosa; assembly: GCA_963931875.1. Lineage (NCBI taxonomy): Eukaryota > Metazoa > Arthropoda > Insecta > Diptera > Polleniidae > Pollenia > Pollenia griseotomentosa. Next base: position 49,056,240 of record OZ007560.1, on the reverse strand, counting down.
GAACAACAAGATCAAGTCGTAACCAGTCTTTTAAGGAACAAAACAAGTACAACCAGTACTGATGATGAGCTACTTTTGAATAATGTAACAGGTAAAAGAACTCGAATATCCATTAATAAAAAATCTCCAAAGGAAATAATCTTTTCTCCTGAAAGATTATATAATTATCAAGCTAATACTGCATCATCTTCAAATCATATGAAAAAATTAGTCAGCTTCATTCGTAGCAAAGTTGGAAGGAAATCTGTTTCTTCGAATTATAACCACCCTATGCAAGAAAAACAAAAGTTAATGGAAACTATTTACCAAAAAACTTTTTCTAATTTCGAGACTAAAGAAGGAAATTCAGAAAGATCGGTTGTTTATGCTAACGCTAGTGGAGCAAATACAGAAAACTAAAATAAAATTATTGGCAGATGGAGGTCAAAATTTTTTCAATATTTCGTTATCTATTTTATCTGAAGAAGAAGAAAATGATTCAAACGATTGTGAAAGTAAAAACGTATCCTTTTATTCTTCTGCGGGAAATATTGAAAATAAACGCAAATTAAATAGTGTTAATCGGTTAATTATACTATGCATAGTACCACAAATTAAAGAGACTTATGACAATCCTAAAACTTTAGTTTATTTAACAAAATTAAATGAAATACCTTTTAAGTTTGCGTCTGATTTCAAACTTATTTTAATGTTTTATGGACAGCAGACAGCGAGTGCCACATACCCGTGCCCTTATTGCTTTATAACTTTGGGTGAATTAGTAGGCTTTAATCAAATATATGAAGAAAATGATTCAAAAACCGACGGTGACCAATATTTTAATTTAAAAACGTACAAAAATTTGAAAGAAGATTATTTGCACTTTCAACGTCATTTATCCCTATTACGTCAGAAATTCCGCCTCTAGTTAGTCATCCAACTCTGAACTCTAATAACATTCATCCTCTAAGAGTTATTCCGCCTAAAAAAATAATTTTTATATCCCGTTCTGCTTTTGACACTTCAACTGAAGATATTGAATATTATATAAAAACTAATTTAAATTTTGATGCTGAAATAGTGATCCATAAGTTTAAATATTCTCAGCCGAGAACTATTGCTTCATTTAAAGTTATGGTATCATCTGAAATATTTGACCGTTTAATAGATCCTAGGTTCTGGCCTGAAAATGCATTGATTCGTGAATATGTTTACAGAGACAACCGAAGACCAACTAACACTGTTCACTTACCATCCCGCTCAACTAATGTTTCAAAAAACTAATTAACTAAACAAATTAACGTTTAGGTTGTGATAAAAAAAAAGCATAGAAAGTCACAGTACAGTTAATTTTCCATTATTCGCGGAAGAGAATAATGATGATTTCGACAATACATATGTAATAGAGAAAAGTGTTCCTCCAGAGCTCCATCTTCTTCTAGGATTTGTGAACCATCTTTTTTGGAACGGGACTAAGTATAATGCATAAGAATTACCAAGGCGATGCCTTTGAAGGAAATCAATGTCGTAAAAGCGGATGCCCTACAGGATGCTATTATTTATGAGAATGTTGGACCATATCGATTGCTGTCTTATATCGCTTCATTAAAAGCAATGAATAAAATTGAAGAATCTTGCTTCTCTACAAAAAAAGTAGATTTAAGTGATTTGGATAAAAATATCAGTGTGCTCCGCAATGCTTTAAAGAGTACAGATGTCACTCAAACCATTAAAATCCATGTGATTTTAGATCATTTAAAACAAGCTATAATGCTCATAAATAACGATGGCTTAGGAGTCTGGTCTGAGCAAGCTGGGGAATCGATTCATAGAGAATTTGTTAAGTTTTGGAATAAATTCAAAATAAATAGTATAGAAGGTCCATCTCAACAGAACCGATTAAAAAAGCAGTAGTTTCTTTTTCATCCCTTTATATATAAAAGTTAAATTAACAAAAAAAAAAAAAATAACAAAAAATAAAAAAAAACAAAAAAAAAGTTAAAAAAAAAAATAAAAAACTTTAAAAAAGAGGTCCAATGTAAGAAACCTCCACGCGGTGCACCTTGGAAACGTGTAAAATCGGCTAAAATCTTACTTCATGTTCTTTTAGAAAACTCTTCCTGCGCAAAAATCGAAAAAAGTGAATATCTCAAAAAAAGGAGCAGCTAGGATTTCAATTCAAACGGCTTTTGAGAACATTTTTCATCACAAACAAATCCCCGCTTTTGGTTTTTGTCGCCATTTTTATGGAATAATAAGTTGCTTCCTGCCCGCCGTGTTCGACAGACATGCACAATTAGTCTGAGTTCATACGGCTCTTTCTTTATTGAAAAGATTCTTCCTTTTTCTTCTTTGAACATGAATTGGTGTTCAAATGATTCATGTCATGTCGACGCCATGTTTTTTATTTTGTATAGTCGTGCGTATGAAAACAAAAACAAGATTAAACAACGAATAAGAAAGCAAAACGTAAAGACAGTACAGGCATGTGTGTACTCGTTTCTTTTCCCCTCGCCCCTCTCGCCTATAAAGTAGCAATCTTTTCAATAAAGAAAGAGCCGTATGAACTCAGACTTACATGTGACTTGAAAAGTTGAAAAGCCAGATGTAAAAAAACATCTCGTGTATACTGACCTTTAGTCAGTTGACCTGTGCTAAAAGTTAATTGTTAAAGTAGCAATTGAAGTCCCGGGTGGCATAAACATGTGCGGTTAGCAATTTTGGAGATAATTGGATGAAGTTTGGTAAATACGTTTATAATATACTAAGTAAATAAATTTTTACCTTTTTATTACCTGCTGTTTTTAAGACCCTTTTTCATTACAAAAAAAAGAAAATAAAATAAAATAAACAAGTTCTCCATTGGAAAGTAATAACCACTTTTATATTATTGCTAAAACCAAATAATAAAACAAAATAACTATAAGAGAATACTTGAGAGCTCGATTAAGGGACTTTGTATTAGCAGATATAATTGTATTATATTAAGTATTTTTTTTATTGTAAATAAGGTTGATATTTTTTATAAATAAATTAACAAAAAAAAAAAACAAAGTTGTTTACTATTAAGTCTTGTGCATTAAATATTTCGGGTAACATTGTAAGAAAATTTATCTGTTATATTTAAGAAAATGTTCTCATGAAAAAAAGCGTTGGTGTAAGCGCCCGTGTCGTTTTATGTAATAGGTTAATGTATCACAAAACCTGCGTTCTTAAATCTATGAAGCCTATTATTAAATTCAATTTTGTATAATTTATAGTTCAATTTACAACATTTAATTGGCGCTAAGAACTTAGGTTAACTAATTCCCCAATTTTTTATACTGAGAAAAACAAAAACCACTTTTTGGTTGTTGGCTCTTTAATATAAAATATAAAATTAAAAAAAAAATTCAGTAGAAGCAAAACAATTTTTAATTTTATATTAAAGACATATGAAAAAAAAAATTAAACCAACCGCTTCATTGCAAAAAAGTAGTTGAAGGTAACTTTATTCCTCACTAGTGCTAAAGGTACCGTTAACTATTTACAATTTACCGATAGCTAAAGGTAGGATTTTATCGGCCGTATAGAAAGTGTTCCATTATTACAACTTTACTTTTACCTACCAGGTAGGATGAACCTAAATTTACTTTATTGCTCACTTTAGGTTAAAGTTAAGTTTTAATAATGGAACACTTTTTATAAGGGCGGTTAAAGTCTACTTTTAGCTATCGGTAAGTTGTAAAAACGGGCCTTAATATCCCAATATTTTGCAGTGGCTTGACTTTTTCCAAAAAGTGAAGATTAAATAATTTGAGTTAATACACTCTTTATGATCAAGTGCGATATATCATTGTGAAATTCGTAATTAACAAGATTTTGTTTGTCGTGCTTAGTTTGCAATTTTTATTCTTAATAAAAAAAGTGAAATTTATTGTGGAAGGGATAACCTATTTCTATGCGCATTTCACTGGTTGATTAGGCCAGATCGTCAGGAAACTTCATGCATAGATATTAGAAAAACTAAAGATATTAAACAAATAACACTGTCAAGCAAATAAGAGTTATAAGCAACAGTCTTACTTGTAACAATATCAAAGCTTAAACAAAAACAGCAACAATAAACAGTGAGTTTATCTTTTCTTACATTCCCCTCTACAATTGGTTGGAATTCTTCCAACATTAATTTTATATGTAAGTAGGTTAAGAAAAAACAAATTTAAGACAACTTGCTTTATTGTTTTCGCAAAAAAGAAAGCATGTTGCCAGTTTAGTATTTTTAGCCTTGCACTTGCCAGAATACAAAATTTTTAATTTACCAGATTTTGTTTGTCGTGCTTTTTATTCCTGATTAAAACACTGAAATTTATTGTTGTTTGTGAAATTAGTTTTCATTTATGGGGTTTTAGTTCATTTTGTTTTTGGGGCTATTTCATTATTGGGAATTTGCTTAGTTTTAGCTAATACTCTTATTTTATGGACTTTGTTAATTTTTGTTTTCGAGGAATGTTTCATACAGGTTCTATATAGGTTTGCCCATTTAGTAGTTTTAAGACCGCTGACCTTTCAAGGCTGTCAGCTATTAAATATCTTTCATATCAAGAGTCATTTAGTTTGCCCTTTATTCATATGGATCGTTCGACTAAAGAGCGAATACAAATATTTAAAACTTACTACAAAAGTGGTGATTAAACGTGGCACACAATTCGAGCATTACAAGGGGATTATAGGCGTCAGAATCGAATTGCTGTGCAAAGAATTGGCAAAATTATAAAGAAATTTGAAGAACCAGAAAGACTTGCAGATGTGGTCAGGTTTGTGCATAATCAAAATGTGTGCACTGCCGCTGTATATCGATTCTGTAAGCAAAATTGTGGAAAATCCGAATTTGTTGATTCCACGGCTTAGGGTCCTATTGCCGTATAATAACTGACTTTTGTTGACCTAAAATTTAAGATTATGAACTGGACGATACGTGGTTAAAATAAGATTTAAGATTTATTTGATGAAAGGTTACGACATCGCGTTATTTTTCGTTTTGGCGAAGTCAATTGGCCCCCAAGACAATGCGATTTGACGTCATTAGACTTTTTTGTGTGGCTACGTCAAAGACCGCGTCTACGCGTATAATCCAATTACTTTGGAGCACTAGTTAAGATATCGCCGAGATACCGCTCGTTATATGCTGGGAAGTGGTCAAAAACTATATCAAAAGGATCGACTGATTCAACCAATCTAAATGAGGTCATTTAAATGAAATTGTTTTTCTTTTGGAGGTAGGAAAAGTAAATGCGATTCATGAACCACTGCTAAGCCGAGAGAATGTCCTTCTTCAACAGCTTCACATCAAGCTTCGGCTAATGAAACAGTTCTTCAAAGACCTTTAAAGGACAGGTGACGACTGTTTTAAATATGTGTGTAAAAAATTTCCAGCCCTGAGTATGGAAAAATTAGGAGCAGACATTTTCGATGAACCGTAAACCCGAACTCTTATAAAAGATACTGCATTTGTAAACCATCTGAAGCATGGCTAAGCTTTGTTTAGTCGTCAACAATTTTTTAGGGAATCATAAAGCACCAGATTATGCAGAATTGGTTGAAAAATGATTCAAAATTTTCACACATTAGGAGTTAATATGAGCATGAAGTTACAGTTTTTGCATAGCCATTTGGATAGATTCCCAGATAATCTGGATCAGGATAATGGAAGAAAGATACCAAGGTCAATGGAATCGCCACATGCTGGCAGACTACGTTGGTCTTAAATTTTTTGTAATTTTTCTTTTAATTATTTGATTAAGAATTGTAGATAAACTTACATATGTTTTTTGTTTTTATATTGTTATTATAAAGGATCTTAATATACATATTTTGGTATTTTTATGTAGGGTTTTAAAAGCAAAAGCCATTTTGGAAAAAGAGAGGTAAAAACTTAGTAACCTAAAAAAAAAAAAACATTTTTTATTCAGGTGCTCAATTCAGTTTTCTCAGTAAATTGTGAACAAAATCAAAATTTGTGCACCGATTGCCATAAAAAAAGCTTTTTTCATTCAAAATATGTTTTCATTCGTAAATGTTTGTTGACCAAAACTGTGATTTTTGTCGCATTTTTATTTTTTATTAATTTTTAAAGAACAAAAAAAATTATTTTTTCCAATTGCTATTTTTTCAAAACTTCAACGATTTTTCTGTGGTTTTCACGCATAATCACGTAAGTTATAAAACCAAACTTTTCAGGAGAGCAAAAACAATTATTTTTTTCAATTGCGGCTTCTGTAGATGCTTTTTTAAACTTTTTTCTTTACTCTCCTCTTAACAGTTTCATCAAAAAAATCCTCACAGGATCACAATCTGTAAAAGGATTAAAAATGCATATGTTTGATTGACTCATTAAGTGTGTGCAATATAACATCATATCTCCACATAAGTTCTTTTTTGTGAAAATAAATGTTATCATTTTTATCACACATGACGACTTACGTTGTTTTTTTTAGCACACAAGTTGGCGACATATTCAGAGTTTTTGATACTTATAGCACAACGTATGGACTTAAAATTACAAACAACCGCTCATCTGCTGTTGTTGCAACTAAAGAAGTCAACAATAAACGCACATGTACATATAAGTTGTTATTAATAGAAAAATTTTCAAAAAATACTTTCATGTTTTTTGCACGAATAACAACATAACATCACATATGCTGTTTATTTGGAAACATATTCAGCAATTTTACAATTTTTGGCGATGTATGTCGACATAAATCGTTATAATAGCAAAATATTTTATTAAACAGTTAACTTAAGTTGTTTTTAGCAGAAAAAAATTAATAATACTACATTATATTCTAAAAAGCTTAATACTTATAAAAACCTAATGCAAAATGTAGCACTTTGACATCATTATCTCAATTTCGGTAAAAACCGACTTACGCGATTATTCGTGAAAACCACAGATTTCTGAAACAACTGGGCAAATTTAAAAACAATGTAAGGACGGCTCAAAGATATTGTTGTTGCCGAGTTTCGGATTTTTTTTTTTAACTGAGTATGGTGAAGCCTTTTCAACTCATTCCATAATATGTAGTGAAAGTGCCTTAAATTTTTCACATAGCGGTATATTTCGAAAAGTCGAGTTGATTGAGAAAAATGGTGATTAGATTTGAAATCAGCAAACTCAAATTAACAAAAACTTGCAATAACGTTCCAGGCCGCAAAATGACTGTTTTCTAGTATAATATAAGTTAAATATATCATAAAAGCAAGTCATATTTTTATGACTGCAACCAAAAAAAAAAATCCGTGAAAGTATTTCCTTAATTATAAGTTAAAAATATGATAAATATTGCGCAATTAAAATTGAGTTCCTTGCCGTAACCCATTTTCAATAATGAACCTGCTGTAGGTTATAAAACGCAGTTGATAATGCTTGTGAACATTTAGCTTGTGTATTCCAATCCATAGAGAACGCAGATTAATGCTTTTACAGGTAGATAACCTAAATCAGTGGTGGGCAATACACACTATTTACTTTTATATGTGTGAAGCAGTAGATGGTATGCTTAACTTGCTTTCTGTAAGTAATAAAAAGCAACATTTGGGCGAAAGCTTTTAGATGTTTAAGTGAGAAACAAGAATGACAAAAATATAACTTTAAGGTACACATGTGTTTACGTCGCCTAATCCAAATTTAATTGCCGTCAGCGCCTAATCCAAATTTAATTGCCGTTTGCGCCGTAAATTGAAAATGTGTCCATCACAGACCTAAATGTATGAACTTGTTTTAATCATATTCGTCTGTGTTGGAGAGAACACCAATGTGGATAAACAAGTATACCCGTGAGTATATCAATAGCGAGGTGCTAGGAGAGTTTAATTTAACATATAACAAAACAAAGCCGTCTATTGATTTATGAGGCGTAGTTACTATGTCCTCATTTATGCATACGAATTTATATAAATATGTATGTACATATTTTAGCATTATGTATTTGATTTAACAACTACATACATTTTACCTTTCACAGATAAACTCGCCCATGTAGAAACGTATTTTCGTATTAGTGCTAAGGCAGTAGCAGCTCCCACTTACATACAAGGTTATAGTAAGTGGGAGCTGCTGCTGCCTGTAGGTCGACGTAAGTATATGTATGTATGTTGCTTTGTATTGACAGCAATTGTATTGTTCATGCAGCATTTTGTTGCAAACTCTTGAACACAAACATACCACAACAAATTTGTATTGCATGATTTTGACATAAAACAAACTGTGCTTTTTACCACAATAAATTGCCTATTGAAATAATAAATACAAATACAGTTACCTATATGCTATTACACCGACACTCACGCACATGCATAATCACCCAGCGGGAAAACTCAGAAGACCTTCTTACTTCAGGCCTTTTTAAAGGCCTGCTTAAAAGATTTTTTGATTTAATTACTATTCTTATCTAACTGCTAAAGAAGGCCTCGGCTCTTTCGTATAAAAGATAAGATACACCTTCCACACTTGCTTCTATGAGAAGGGAGTAGAGAAGGAGTAAAATTTTTTGTATTGTTTTTTTGCACAAGCAAAAGCAAAATCAATTTTTTTTGGTCCCGTTACCCTTCTTATCTACCTGCTGAATGACAACGTGTATAAAAAAGATATGAGTATGGAATGGAGCAAGATGGCCTTGTACATCCAAAAGAAGGGGTACAGAGGCCTTCTAGAAGGCCTCCCTATTCCTTCTTTTTCCCGCTGGGCAGGTTTATTTCTACTGGTGTGTAAGTGTAAAATGCGTACGAGTGCGTTTGCATATGGTTGTGTGTTTGTAGATTAATTTGTTAGTTTTGAAATTTTCGATTATGTGTTGATGCTTTATGTTTTTGTTACCACAAAAAGTGTGATAAAATGTTATTTAAATAATAAAAACAAAAAATAATCCAAAACCAAATTCAAAACTAACAAACAAAATTTGTTTATTTTGACAGTTAAGTGAAAAACGATAAAATAGACCAACATTAGTAGAGGAAATGTGGTTAAAAAGTTATTTTGACACTCCAGATCAAATTTGAATAACTATTTCAATACAAGTGAGTATCCTGAAAATGTTTGCATGTGTTTGTCTATGGTTGTGAAAATATTAGCCACATAAATAAAGAATAAAATAGAATCAAGAAAACTTAATTTGTTCTTTTGTTAATAAATTCTACGGAAATAATACAGGTTAACGTGAGTACTTTCTATGCTCACGGTACTCTCAACATAATTATTATACACGCTTGTCTTGAGCTTGCCTTTAACACTTGTTAAGGACATACAGTTATTTAATCCTAACAGCAAAGCAACGCATCCATTAGTAGCTCAAATTCTATCACAGGTGGAGAGCTCTGCTCTTATCACAGTATTCGTTAGGTTTGGATTTCAACAGCAAGTCTAGGGGTTTACAGATCCGGACTCTGGTTACTGAAGACAACCTTGAAATATTGGCAATAGCTTAAGCTGTAGAGAATGAAAAGTGAAATGGTAAGTAATCCTCAAGATGTATACACACTTAATACCTGCATTAATGTATCTGGAAATCAAATCAAAAATGTTTGTGTGCAACCACAATGATAAATACTATGCGGTACTGTTCGTCGCTCAATTAAATAGTTTTGTAAGGGTACAAGATTTTAAAAGAATACACTCCATACAGTACTTGTTTCTTTCAAAACTATTCAATACAGCTTAAAAATGCTTGCATAGAATTCGAACATTACCTCTTGCAGTATGCTTGAATTTGATTATTTGCTCGTCTGTCGTATGTAGCATACTCATACAAAGAATTTGTGGTGTTATCTTGGGTGTCGTACGCATACAGATAATTGTACTTGCAATATTATCTAAGAAATAAACATACAAAATATTTCGTACACACATATTACTAACTCACATTAAAAAAAAATAAATAAAGTGTGTATTTTTTGTTCCCACTCTTATTTCTCCGTTAATTTTTATTCCCTTGTTTATTTTTGAGCGAATTATTTATACACGCACTTTTATATAAGTTGGCTTAACCCTGGATGAATACTGTTCGTCTAATCGACGAAGCTCGTTTACTTTTTATCATATAACTTTTTATGCGTATTCAAATAACGCCCTTTTTGTCAACAAGGTAAACTGATGCCGAAAGCTTGTAGTTAGTGGACGTACGCTGGATCCTCATAAAAATTTAGAAGTTTGTACTCGTCGCAACGACGAAGAGTAACCTTTGTGTAAGTTTTTGTGTCCATTTTTTTGGAATTTTTATATTACTTTTGTCAACAGCTACGTTATATATAAGTACAATATGTTCCATAAAGATCGAAACCCCAAAAACCGACGACAGTATTTGAAAAATCTTCATTAATTTCTCATAGCTCCCTATTTAAGAAGCAGATTCGAGAAAAAATTAATTAAGAAAAAAATTCAAAATAAAACACCTAATCGACTAGAATCCGTCGAAAATGTTGCCAAAGGACCAAAAGAGCGTAAAAACTGTCACCTTTGTCCCTATAATAAAATCAGAGTGACGAAAAGTACAAGAAAAAAAAGCATCGGTTGTGAACATAAAATTTAACTGTGTGTCTCATGCGTAAAATAAGGCTAATAACTAAATATTTTTTTCTTTTGTATTATTTGACTGATTATCTTTTAAGGCTGAGTAAGAAAAAAGTTATATTTTTTCCTTTTTAGTTTTTGTTATTTTAAAAAGTAAATTAATTTTAAAAACAAAAGAAAAGAGTTCAAATTCGTATCGAATTTTAGAGAGAAAAAGATTTTGTATATATTTTTATTTTTTTTTATTTTTTTAATAAGACGCTTAACTAAAACAGATTTTTGTTTATTTTTTACTTTAAAATTCGTTCCGCTAGAATATATTTTTCAAAAAGTTTGTCGATTCGAAGAAGAGTTACCTTAATGTACCAAAATTAGAGTAACCTTCCAGGGTTAAGCAATGTGAATACGTGTTTATCATATGAGTCAAACCATATTGAAGTTATGGAAACATTTTGCTAAGTTTTATGAAACTGCGATTTGCATAAGCAAAGTGCGAAACTGATCACATTCTGTATTGAATCACAAGTTTTTTTTTTTGGATTTTGTTGTTGTTTTTTTAAATACATTTAAGAGGCTCTTTGTTAATTTTTGACAGTAGGTTAAGCAAGGGTATGCATCAGAGAATGACAAAAGTATCATTTTAAGTACTGTTTCAATATTAGTGAGAAAACGTGTATGGACATGCATGGGTAAAGATCAAAACCATACACATACATACCACTACCCATAACAAGCTAAAGTTGAATATGTATAGGTATACGCTTCCAATGTGTATTTGTATATTCATTCTTCTTTTTGAATGTACATGCAGATATAAATAAAATTTCTGTTAGCTATCTGCAATACCCATATAAGTATGTGTATTAACGTATGTATAACGTAAATATACAGAGCGAGAGAATAAGCAGAGATGGCAAATGTTTTTTTTAAAAATTTAGGAACTAGGCAAAATATTTTTGTTTTGTTATTCAGAAAAATATCAAGATAATTTAAAAGCTTTTTAAAAAACTAAGCGCAAATTTTTCTATTAACATTTAGTCACAATAAATGGTGTTGGTTGTAAATTAATTTAAAACATATTAAATATCCATACATATTTAATTTTCTATTTTTTAAACTGACTTAAAACTTCGATCTTAAAAATTTTTTTAAAACAAAATGTATTAAAAATTTTCTCATTTTACCTATCAATTAAAAACAAATTTAATTCAGAATGTTTGAAAATTTAAAGCAAGAATTATATCGAAGAAAACTCAAATAAAATCTTCTATTCGTAAAACGAATAAAATTTTTTTACCAATTTTTTTTTACACACTGAAGTTGTTAAAATATAATCGAAGTTACCATACAGATGCACTTGTCGATGTCACTAGCATAGATAAGATTTGTATGTTGTGTTAATAGGAAAGAGTGAAACAACCACTCAATACATTTATGTATATACATTTGTTGTTATAGCGTTTGCTTAAAATACATGTAGATAGTGGTCCTATTTTTTATTAAAATGTATATCTTATGTGTAGTTTTACATAGGTACTGCTACTGTTACGGACAAATGTATTTTATGTATCATTAAAAATATTTACATAGTTTCATACCTGCCTAGTGATCAAAGCACATTTTTGCAAAAAAAAATTTTTTCATTTTTACACAGAAGTGCCAAAATACTGAAGGTATTTTTTTAAACATGGATATTTAATATGTATGGCAGATAACCAAAACACATTCATGGGTATTGAATAATATCTGTATAATATTCATGTATTTTTGTTTACTGAATATGGGTGCGTGAAGATATTACCATGCATTAGTATAAGTAATAACCCTACTTTTTGCAACGCACAACTATAGCTGTTGTTATTATTTGTGTTATAAATATGTGTATACACAATAACGAAAAGCGTGGGTAAATACCTCTGTATATTTTTATTATGGGTACTTGTTGTCATTCTCTGGTATGCATATTATGGTTGGGTCTTTTGTGTTTTGCTTATGCACGTTCACACACTTCTTCCTCGTCTACATTTCTCTTTGTTTGTAACAGCGACTCTACAGTATAGAGTTTGAACCTTTTTCAATGATTTGAATGTGTGTTCAAATGAAATTGTTCAGGTCAATAATGCACGCAAACAACCCCCGGCGAAAGAAATAGTGCAGAAATGTGTTAAATTATTGTTTAAAATGAAAATATAATTAAGAAAATTTAGCCAATTTGTAACTTTGCAGAATATTTGCGAAAAAGTAGAGTTTTGATCTTAGATCTGGCCCTTTATTAGGGAGCTGCAGTCAATTTAACTTTACAAAATATCGATATGTCATAAGAAATGAATCACGGCCAATTTAGTATTAAACACACTTTACTTGCTTTACACTATTTGAGGAAGTACAACATATTTAATATATTTTTTTCAATAATTTATACAAAAGCCGAATTTTTTATAAATAACTCAAATGATCAAAAACTAAAACAAACTAAAGTTTTTTTTAACTTTTTCGCAAAAACGATACTGATAATTAGGAATGAGATTTTCATGCACTCAAAAATCGAAAAAAAATGCGGCAGGTAACGACTATGAGAAGAGGTATTACGTGGGGCTTACAGGGTAGATTAGAGGATTTGGACTTTGCAGACGACATATGCTTACTCTCACATAACTTTGAGGATATGTCGACCAAACTCAACATGATTCATGAACTGGGAATGAAAGTCGGTTTAAAGATCAACTTTGCAAAAACAAAAGTAATGCGAATTAACACCAACAATGCAACAAAGCTCAAAATAAATGAAAATGAATTAGAAGATGTAAGCAGCTTTTGTTACTTAGGAAGCATAATTTCTACCTCTGGAGGATCTGATGACGATATCAAAAGTCGTATAAATAAGGCTAAGCAGGCATTTGGAGCTCTACAACCCGTATGGAGATCCTCTCAGTACTCAATAAAAACAAAATTACGGTTTTTTTCCTCAAATGTAACATCCACCCTTCTATATGGTTGTGAATCCTGGAACACTTCTCAACGCCAGATTAACAGCCTGCAGGTTTTTGTCAATAAATCCCTAAGAAGAATCCTTCACATTTTTTGGCCAGCAACAATATCAAACACTGAGCTGTGGAGAAGGACAAACCAGATACCTGTTCAAAGTGAAATCCTCAAGAGAAAATGGAATTGGTTGGGTCATATCTTAAGAAGACAACAAGAAGATATTGCACGAATGGCAATTGACTGGAATCCACAAGGCAGTAGGCGACCAGGAAGGCCATCTCATACTTGGAGAAGGATGCTTGAAAATGAAATACAATCAACTCGAAAAAGCTGGCGTGAAATAAAAAATTTGGCAGAAGACAGATCAGAATGGAAGAAGTTTGTTGTGGCCCTATGTTCCTCCATGGAACCCTAGGATTAAATATATATATATAAAAATCGAAAATATGCGCTTAAAACTCTAAAATATGCACTAAAAAAAATAAAAAATATGTACTAAAAACTTAAAAAATTTCCATAAAAATCGTTTTTTAATTTTACTTTAAACAAAAATATAAAAAACTAGCTGTCCCGGCAAACGTTATTTTGCCATATACAAAGCTTATTTCTAGTGAAAGAAAGAGGAATAAAGCGCTTTATACCATGATCGGCGATGACAAATAAAACAATATTTTTTTATTTTTGTTCGTTACATATTCAAAAGGTAAACATTTTTTGGCTAATGTTTACAGAGATTTCCAATATTAAAAAAATCGCGTTATAAGATTAAATACTCATAACTTTTCCAATATTAGTCCGAATAGAATAATATCCAATAAAAAATAGAAAAAAATTGCACCGTGGGCTTGGATGCGCTTTTCGGGCCTTTATATTTTAAATATATTTTTTTCACTGTTGTACTCTTTGATTTGCCTGAATTTTTTTTTTTTTTTTTTTTGTATTAAACTATTGGGGGATTCACAAGCTGTGTTCATTGAATCGTCATATCTGTACAGTAGAAATCTAAATTATAAGCGGTTGCCCACAGCAGTCATATATATATCTTTTAATTATTTTAAGACATATGACTTAACAACTTTATGACTACCTTGTGAATCTCCCATATGATTTTTTCCACAAATTTTAATACGCATTTGGTTGTGGGATTCAAAATATCTACTGTTTTTTACTGATTTTGTAAATTTGTTAAAAAAATAGAGAAAATCAAAAAATATTTTTCTCCTAGCAGTCCGATTTGACTTGGATTTCCTCGTATATAGATGATAACAGTCACTGCTAATTTTAAACTTTCGAGAATTAAAAAAAAAATATGGCCAAGCTAGAAAAATTGAAATTGGCGTGTTAAGAAATTTGCATACCTTTTAAACTTATAAAGATCCCATTTCAACATGTACAGTACAATGAGAACACCCTAGGGACTAGGCTAACTTGATAAAAAAATTTAATAAAGTAGCGAAGCTAAAAAAAAAAAAATTTACTTCATTTGGTCATTTCCGGTCTAGCAGATAATTTTTTTTTTTGTTAAGATCAAACGATTATCATTTTTTTAATTGTTTCTACTTCGAATCAGTAATTTAAAAAAAAAAATTTAGTTTTCTAAACCGGCCACAACTTTTAGCATCCCACAACTCAAGAAATGAACATCAAACAAAAAAATATTTCGCATACACAGTCATGTCTACTAGAAGTATAGTAGTGCCAAATTTTTAAATCACATTATAAATTATCTACCTATGATATAAGTCAAAACTTTTGTATTATTACATATTAAAGTATAATCTTTCGGCAATGCATCTTGGGTGTTTTACTATAAGACGTCGCTTACAAGAAACCATTTAACCAAAGTTACACTTCCAAACAATTTAATGAACAACCGCTCTATAATGAATGTTATCAAGAGTGCTTTAATTGGATATGCTATTATATAATTAGAGAGTAGAGCAACTTTTAATATGGCAAGAGACCTACGATTTCGATTCAAAGGGGCAATTAATCGCGATTGCGGTTGCAATTATAGCCAACGCCAAACTTCATAAGAGATCTAAAAATAATTTGGTAGAAAAGTAATTTTTAATTTTCAAATCTTTCGGAAGTAAGCGTAGTTTTAGCAGATTTAAAATTACTTTAGAATCTATAATATATACTTTCATATATCATGGTGTAACATACGATATGCCAAACTAAGTAATTATTTACTACTCGTAGTGAAAGGTATACTAACATGTAAGAAGAAATATAAATATCCCAAGAAAATTTCACAATTCCTAAATTAGAACTTGTAACGTCAATTCCCAACTACCGCAATTTTGCGGAAAAAATTCCCTTATATTACCACTTTAAAACACACATACATTAAAAGTTCCTATAAAAAATTTTAGTATAAGTACACATAGTTAATTAAACATTCGCACATTTGCTCATCGTCTTTTAACAAATACGAAGTCAAAACTTTTTAATTAAAATAATGAAATACATATATACATATGTATATAGAAACACAATACATACTTTTTATTTATGATGTAAATAGTTAAGTACAAAAAATATTTAAAGATTCACTCGTTTTCATGAGAGACAAATAAACAAAGACTGCAATCACCATTCCTGTAGTTTCTGTAATAAATGAAAACATATCGGATATTACTGAGAATGGAATAAATAATATTTTATTTACATTAAATTAATGACCTTGAAAGCCTGCATATAGGAAACTATATAAACTATTTAGAGTAATCAAAAAAAGGTCGAATTGAAAACATATATTTTCATAAATATTTTTAAACTGGTATTTAGATGTTATGCTATTTAGTATAAAGCAATTAGAAAAATATATACAGCATTAGGGTGACCGTTAAAATCAAAATTTGGATTTCTTTAGGTCAATTTGGTGGGTATTGATAAAAAAACAACAACAAAAATTTCAGGACGATTGGCGAAGGCCAAGCCGTCCCTCACGTCCGCCAAAATTTGAGAAAAATTATATTTTACATGAAATCTGAATTTTATGTTTCATAACTTATAAAATATTAATTTTGTAGAATAGTTCTTAACAAGTTTTTCCTTAATCTGTGATTAAACAAAATAAACTGAAAATTATCGAACGAGCCACAAAAAAAATCAAATGTTTAATTTAGTAAAGAAACGCATTTTCTATGAATCACGTATCTTTAATTTTGTTGAAAAACATGTTTATTATTTATTTGAAAAAAAAAAAAACAGACCAGCCGGGCACCTGGTGTTTTAACCTAATTCGGGTACGCTGAATCTAGTGGTGGTATCCGTTTATTTAGGTTAGCTTTTGTTTTGGAGATATACTGTTTTTTCGAAAATTCGCGTTACTCAAAAATGGTTTAGGTTATTGAAAAAAATGCCTTAAGGTTTTTTTTATATGCTCAGTCATTTTAGAAACTTAATTTTTTAAGCAAAAAATAAATAGTTTTTTAGCAAAATTTCAAAATTTTTGTTCTTTAAAAAATCAAAAAAAAAAAATGGAAGATTTTTTTAGACATATAAAAAAAGAAATTTTCAAACAAAAAAAAGCCATAAGTGAATTAAATCTGTTCACAACTTTTAATTTAATTCACAAAAGACGAACAATTTTCATTAAATTTAAGAATTTCATAAAATGCAATATTTTTATGGGAGCCTCCCTAAAAAGTGGGGCTAAAAAGCAAGATTGTTTTTGGAAAATATTAAAAACAAAAAACTAATGGAGGTAGGTCATATATTTTATCCTTCTTGGCAGTTATGGGTCTTTTTCTTCAATATATTCCTAGTCTGTATTGGAAATTTTGTATGGGAGCCCCCTTAAGGAATAGAGATAGCGGGTAGGTATGTTAAAAACAAATGTTGGGGATGAAAAATAAAGTAGGATCGTTCATACATTTGACTCATCTAGGGGCATCCTAGACGTTGCAGGGGCCAAATTTAAGATTTTCATTAAACCGCCATATTTGTAAAGGAGCCCCTCTAAGGGTTGGAGATATATGACAAGTATTTTTTAAGCCAATGTTAAGCACAAAAAACTAATGCAAGTCCGTCATACATTTTATGTCCCTAAGGGCGATTCCTGGGCAGTTATGGGCCTTTTTCTTCAATATATTTCTAGTATGTATTGACAATTTTGTATGGAAGCCCCCTTAAGATATGGAGAAAGCGGGTAGGTATGGTAGAAACAAATGATATGCGTTTGACTTTTTTTGTAAGCAAACGCACGCAAATGAAAATATTGGAGTGGAATTGACGTGTGTAAGAAAAAATTGTTCTAAAGAAAAAATTCGCATTAATGCTGCTGTTTGCTTTTTTTTTGTTACTTTTTGTTAAATATGAGATTTAGAGAAAACTTGTTCAGGCAAAAGTTGTTGGAAACTTCACTGATAACGAACGGTGTAAACGGTGTTTATGTAAAATTAAGATTTTCCAAGTTATGAGGCATAAAAGTCGGACTTAACGATTTTTCTTAAACTTTGGCAGACGTGAGGGATGGTTTAACCTTCGCGTAGTGTCCTTAAACTTTTTTGGTGTAGTTTTTTTTTCAATAGAGCATGGAAAAATAGAAAACAAATATGCTCCATATAGTTATCGACCACCCTAATACAGCATGTTTGAACCAAATTCACTTCAATGTTGAGGAATGGAGATTGCTGTGGATTCTTAACCTTTATGTTAACAGCTACATACCCCGGTAAGTTTTGAATTTTAAAAACTCTGTATCTCTGAATCTATCTCTCAAACTTCATGATTTCCTATTATTTGCAGGGTCGTTCGTCCCAGTTATGTTTCTAGCATAAATTATGCTCCTTTTGCAATTTTGAAAACACGGAATTAAAGCTATTTTCGCAAGACAGCGTTTTTTCGTTATTCGCTCTCTCATTTGTAATAGACAGCCAAATTATGATTAAAATAACATTATTCGTTATACATATTTTTAAGAGAGAAATATCTCATTTGAAAACGCTCTGGGGCCTTATTCTGGCATTTGTGATCGAATACTTTCTCGATTCGAACGCAATTTTATTTCAGTCGATACTGAACGAATCGAAATTATTTTTTCAGTATTATGAAACTCAAATAAATGCTTTACAACAACGAAAAAATAATTCCGATTCGTTCAGTATTGACTGAAATAATTAGATATTAAATTGCTTTCGAATCGAGAAAGTACTCGATCACGACTGCCAGAATCTGGCCCCTGGTCACAAAAAAGAGGTAATGATACCGGAAAACATCAAAAACGTTAAAGAAAGTTGCAAGATACATTCAAGATGCATGAACATGAACATTTCCATGAGAAAGCTTTTGCTCACTATGCACCAAAAACAAAAACGTTTCGATGATTCTAAGACCTGCTTGTGGCTGTTTCGGTGAGATAAAAGGGACTTTTTGCGTTATTGTACTGCTCTTGAAGAAGACTATGTTGGCGAACAAAGTCGAATTTTGCAAATTGTTGTTTTACTGGTTTCAGCCGATATGTAATATGACATTATATGACTAGTTCATGAAAAAAGTGGTGATTGCAGCCTTTGGTTCTATACCCCTGACATTGCAATCAAATTCGTAATATATTTAAAAGTAATTGGTGTTTATAGAAGGTAAATAAGGACGAATGAAAAATATACTTCGTTTGGAATAAATTAATTTTAAGAATAGACTAGTTAGTACTGAGGAAGTCTATCAGTGCAAAGATTGCGGGTTCGATTTCTGCCAGAGACTCTGTTTTACTAAAACAGGCAAAAGGTCTTATTTACTATTGCACGGTTAATTTAGTTAGAATCTGATTGGTAGTTGTATTTGTTACGCTTATGGCTAATTTTATCAAATCTATTTAAATAAAGTTTTTCATATAATTTTATTTTTATTTAACATGAAAATCGAATTTTAAGCATTAATTAATATTTAAATATATTGGAAAATCGGCTAATAGTATTTAAATCAAAAAGAAAAAAATATATTACTTAAAGAGATTATAAAATGATAGACAAAATATTAGTTTAATAGTTTACATTTTAGTAAAATGTTATTACTAAACTTGATGTAAGTATAAATTAAACTATTATTGTATTCCAATTAAACTCATTTATGTTCGATTAATTGTTTTGATAATAAATTAATTTAATATTATGTTTTCATGGATTTTTTGATTCCAAGATAGACATCTTTTATTCTCTAAACAATTACATCGTAAGCGAATTTACAGCCCTCAAATAGATTAAATGTACACAAATAAAATATGAATTGAAAAACTTTTTACACTAATTTTGTACAAATGAATATAAATAATCAAGTACTTGCCATTAAAAAGAGAGCACAAGATTTTTGCATAGTTTTTTAACCATAGTTAACTCTCTGTTTTATGAAGTTCTTTTTAGTCATGCAAATGTATTTCATTCACTTTTACTTAAATAAATAATAAATTACTCATTTTAATGTAAGATGGTACGAAATTTGTATTATCGTACTTAACCTCCAAACAAACGAGTAAAATTTTTTGGGATTTGTTGTTTGATCTAGAAACTCAAAAGCAACTTTATAAGCTGAATATAAAAATAGTTATTTGAAATTGAAAGTTACATATAATATGAAACTTCATACGTAAGAATTCTACATTCGGTTATGCCGAATTTTATATTCCCCTAACCCTGGTGTGATAAAATAAATGATTTGATTTTGTGCCACGCCCTCCTCCCCAATCCTGTCCACATGTTTTCGGATGTTGTGTATTGATAAAGGCGCCCGTACACGACATGTTTTTGTCATCTGACATGTCAAATTTCCCACTGCAAAATGCATACATGTCGTGTGTTACCTTTTTAACTTTGCTTCTGTAAAAGTCAGACGCAAAGTCATCTGACAAAATTTCAATCATAGCGTGCTCTATTTTCTTCTGACAAACCATCTGACATCAGAAAGCTATGCCGGGAAGAAACCGGCAGCGGCGTCCTTTATTGACGGAATCATTAAGGCTCAGTTAGCCGGGAGTAACAGTAACGTTGTATATCAGCTGCTTCATTTTGTTGTATGTAAAGCAATTAGAACGATTATAGTTAGCAGTAAGATGTAACGTCTCAATCTGTAAGAAATAGATTGGCGTTACTTTTTTACGGTAAGGTTACTGTTACTGTTACTCCCGGCTAACTGAGCCTTTAGCCGGCTGAAGTTAATTTTTTACAATACCGAGATATGTTGAATCATCTTACCATTGAATAGAATTTATGTGAATATATATATAAAAACCGTTTTATTATAAAATCCTAAATTGGTATCTTTGAATTAAAAGAAAAAAATGTTAAGATGGCTTAACTATTTTACGGCGCAAATAAAACTTTTCATGGCGGCAGCAAGCTATTTTGAAACCGAGCACTACTTTGGTTTCTGCAATAACAATGCGAAAAAAACAGAGACAATGTCAGAAGCAAATTACATGTACGTTTGTGACCGAATATTATAAAGCTTATGTAAAACAGCGATTTTGACAGACATGCACAATTACATGTGACTTGAAAATTTGACATGTCAGATGACAAAAACATGTCGTCTATATGCTCCTTAACCTAAATGCATGTACCTAATTTGGAAACTTTAGCTCTTGTCGTTCATCAGACAAAAAATATCAACAACAAGTGATTCTTGCGTAAAGCAGTTGTGGCCTCTGGCTCATATATCAGTCATTTATGGAGCTATCTGGCTAAATTACAATAGCAAACATTAACGAAGAGTATGTGATATAAATATAAAACAGTCTAGTCCCCACAATATCTGAAGTCTTTGGCAAAACTATTCCAACATACACACAGGCAGACGCACAAACGGACATCGTTCAATCAACTACTCATAAGTAGAAATTACAAACGGAATGCCAAACTTATAAAAACTTTTTTCACCTATGGTGAAGGGTATAATTAACATAAGCATGTGCTTGCTGACTAAAATAGTTTGATGCAAAAAAATTAATTTAATTTTCTTGAATTTTTAAATTTTCAATTAAAACTTATAATTAAGATGTTATAATATTTAACAACTAACAAGATGTGGAATTTTATTTGGTAAATGGTATGACGTCTAACGCACTGCAGTGGAAAACTTCACATGCATAGTTTCTGGAGAAAATAATATTCGTTGGCCATAAAATGGCTGTGTAGAAATTCATTTTATATTACACTGAACAGTAATTTGGCGGCCTGGAACTTTATTTCAAAAGTTTACAAATTTGAGGTCGCTGATTTCAAAAATTGTTTCCATTTTTCTTTATGAGCTCGACTTTTCGAGATATACCGTTATGTCCAAAATTAAGGCACTTTCAACACATATATTGGAATAACTTGAAAAGGGTGTACCATTTTTTAGTTTTTAAAAATTAATTTTTTGATATTCTTTAATTAGGCTCGAGTTCATCAAATTTAAATTTCATTAAGTTATTTTCACTGAGGAAAGAATTATACAACTTGGAAGAAGCATTGCAAGAGCTACCAATGCATCCGGAAAAATTTAAATTTTGGTGCTGTTTATGGGCTGGTGGCATCATTGGACCGTACTTCTTCAAAGATGATGCGAATCGTAACGTAACTGTGAATGGTGAGCGCTACCGTGAGATGATATCCAACTTTTTTTGCCCAAAATGCAAGAGCTTGACTTGCATGACATGTGGTTTCAACAAGACGGTGCCACATGCCACACAGCACGCTTAACATTGGACTTATTGAGAGGCGAATTCGGTGAACATTTTATTTCACGTTCGGGACCGATCAATTGGCCGCCAAGATCGTACGATTTAACGCCTTTAGACTATTTTTTGTGGGGCTATGTTCAAGCTCATGTCTTTACACACATGCCCGCTTCAATTGACGCATTGGAAGACAACATTGAAGCATTTATTCATGATATACCGGCCGAAATGTTGGAAAGAGTATGCCAAAATTGGACTTAGCGGATGGACCATTTGAGGCGCAGTCACGGTCAACATTTGCATGAAATAATCTTCAAACATTAATTCATATGGACCGTACTATCGATTCAAATAAAGATTTCATGCATTTTTCTAAATTGTATGTGTTTTTTTTTAACTTTCCTATAGAATATAGAATCTCAGGTCAGTCAAGAAAGAAAAATTATCAATAACAATTTTAATTAATTTTCATGTTGTAAAATTCCTTTCTTCATAAAAATAATTCAATAAAAAAATTTAATTTGATGAACTTAAGCCTGATTAAAAATATTAAAATTTGGATTAAAGACCATGAATAGTTCGACAAAATAACCACAATACTAATTATTTCTTATAGCTGTTTAAAAATCACCCATTATTTTATCCATGTCACATTAAGAGGACGATGTCATACTAGATCGCTCTTTGGTTAAACAAGACGAAAGCGTCGCCTCAAAATTAAAAAAGTCGCAAAATGTAATGAGGGTTAAAAGTTAAAAAGGGCTCAAATTAAGACTTTAGTCTAGAAGAAGTAACTCTGAGCGGGATATTTCGGCATCTAATATAACTCAGTCTATGTTAATTTGGTCATTTTGTTAAATGGATGCAATGTAAAGGGTGTTTTTTATAGAGTGACACAAGTTTAAATCATAATAAAACTAGGAAATATATTTTTAATTTATTTATTTATTTATTGAAAAGAAAATGTTATGAAATTAATGTTTAAATATGATTTCTGCTATATGGTCCCACGGCTGGTTAGTAGAAAGCGCAATCTGGAACACCAATTTTGAACAACTTTTCGCAGCATTTGCGGCCGCATTTCGCCGATTACTCTTCGAATGTTGATTTCCAGGAGTTCAATTGTTTGTGATTTATCGACGTAGACAAGTGTCGTAACATAACTCCAAATCAGACGATCTTGGTGGCCAATTAATTGGGACATTACGTGAAGTTATCAATATTAATTTGTGCTTCAGCCCAATTGCCGAATTGGCGGCGCATACAATGGTTGTTTGGCTTTAATTCCCGCACAAGTTAAATCTTGAAAGCCTTTAAGCCAAGCTCCTTTCGTAAAATCTTCCATAAAGTGAAAGGACGCAACCCCAGTTGCTGAGAACGGAGACGAATTGATTGATTAGGATCATATTCAATGCTTTACTGTACAGCGGCTACAGCATCTTCAGTGCGCACTGTCCGGCGTCTCACGTAATGCACATTATCAGTAACAGTTAATGTTTTCCAAAAACGATTTATTGTTCTTCTATTGATCTATTGATGAAATTTAAAATTTTCATTAAATTATTTTTACTGAAGGAAGGAATTTTTACAACATGAAATTTTTTCTTAAAATTTATTGATCATTTTCTTGGCTGAAAAAAAATTTCATATTGTAAAAATTCTTTCCTTCAGTAAAAATAATTTAATGAAAATTAAATTTAATAAACTCGAGCCTACCTAAAAAAACATCAAAAAATTTAAAATAATAAGGGTATTCACGTCACAAGTTGCACCCTTGCAAAAACAAAAGTGAAAAAACATAACAACAACCACATTTACGCACAACTAATTGTCTGTGTGGTTGTTGTTATATGTTTGCACTTTTGCTTTTTCGCAAGGGTGCAACTTGTGACGTGAATACCCCCAATATCTTCTTCTATATAATAAAAATGAAATGTTGTGTGTTGCTGATCGCATAACTTGAGAAAGGCTTGACCGATTTGGACGATTTTTTCTTTAAAATAATCGACATGGTCAAACTTAGGTTTTTACGGAAAGAAGATTTGACTTATTTCTCTGTCAAATGTACGTATTAATCCACTTTGAGTTTTCATCGAAAGAAAAATTTACCACGCCTACTTCTACGCCCACTTTTTCTATTAAACGCTTAACTTGAGAACGGCTGGACCGATTTGGACGATTTTTTCTTTCTAATGATCGCCATGGTCCAACTTAGGTTTTTACGAAAATAAAATTTCGCCCCACCCACTTTTACGCCTACTTTTTTTGATTTACCTAAAATCAGAAAACGGCTCAATCGATCATTAGCAATCAGCTACCGAGCGAAGCCGGGGCGGCCAGCTAGTTATTTTTGTATATTTTTTTTTAATTTAAGTGTAAAATTTCATCAAAAAGTTCTCATACAAAAATATTATAAAACTTTTTTCCTCAATTTGAGAAAAATCTCTAATTTGAACATACAAATCAAACACAAAAGAAAAATATCATAAACATTTGTATGTAAGATAAGTTTATTGTGTTAGATAAACATGTAGAAAGTTTAGGTTTGTGTTTATCACACATTCCTCCAATTTTTTTTAAAAATAAAAAAGTAAGGAAGTATAGTAGGTCACGCCCGACCATTTGATACCCTACACCATAGTCTTTAAAGAAACTTTTGAAGAGTTTATCCCTTTGAGGAACCACGGACAATCAGGGACCCGGCAAAACAAAATTATAATAAAAGGTCAAAGTTCATATGAGAGTTCTTTGCCCCGAATATTATCTAGATATCAACATTTGTATGAGATTCTTTCGTCTTAAAGTTATTTAAGTAAGGGGCCTTATTAGGAACCCAGGGTCAATTCTGAACCTGCTAGCACAAAACTTAGTCGTGACAGAATAGCTATAATAGAAGTAATCGGCGCCAAATGTTATGACATCAAAAGCTGTTTTCGAGAGTGGTGTTTGTATGGGAGCTATAATAATTAATTGTGGTGCAAATTAGTCTTAATACCAACATAATAGGGTGACAAAGACTCTTTTCCGAAAATATATATATGTTTGGGGGCTATGTGTAATTAAAGACCGATTACTATTTTCAATAGGCATTCAATTGTTCCTTGCGATAATTAAAACCTATGAACCCAATTTTATTATTTGGTTTCTCCGAAAATGCGACTTATACTTTGCGCACAAGGTTTACAAATTCAGCCAGCCCAACGGACGGACATCGTTAGACTCAGAAAACTCTATTTAAACAAAATCTGCAAAAATGGTTGACCCTATCTTTTTGTTTTTTAGCAGAGGTTTAAGTCGGAGAGTAAATTTCATAATCTCTGTGGGTCTTTTTTAAGCTTTGCAAAAGATTAATATAAAGATGGCTTAATATAAAAAAGGCCTAACTCGATTTTTAAAAAAAAAATAGCTTTTTTTGTTTATTTTGGTAGCCAATACCACATGTATCCTGATTTAAAATTTTTAAGGGGCTGTAGTACCTTCAACATTTGTTGGATATTTTTATTAAAAATTGCATTAAAATTTTTTTTTTATCTAATATTTTACGGATTTAATTAAGATTTTTTTCTTCCCCTGTAAACAACCAAAAAAATCGATTTAGGCCATTTTTATACTAAGCCATTGAGTTGTACGTTATTTGTATTGAAATAAAAATTTTATTTAATATATAAATGTTAACTAAATAGCTAATATTTATAATTATGTTAACTAAAAAGTGAACATTTATATAAATGTCAACTAAAGAGATAACATTAGCATCTTAGACATTGTTGAACAGAACTGTAAACAAATAACGCTCTCCAACATATTCGAAACTGTTAAAACTTGTAACATGAATCATGTTAATGTATCGTAAATTAACATGTTTAATAACAGTTCTCTGCAATAATTTAACATATTCGAAACCAAGTTTCACTCTCTTTTATTTTTGTCAATTCAACACTCTTAAATTTAAAAAATTTTCTTTCTCTTAAAAACGTAAGCGCATGTTTCATCTCATTTTCATAAAAAGGTCATCAAAGTTTCATTCTGTTTTCGAATAGAGTAAAAATTACGAGCTGCTTTTTGTATTTTCTCTCTACCACAAAAAAAAAAAACAAATTAAACAACAGCAAACACGAGTATGAATATAAATAGTTTTCCATTTAAAACTCGTTTATACTATAAACAATTTAGTTTTTAAATTTTATTGTTACGACAATCAAAATAAGAGTAAAATTTCTATAAGAAGGATTTACAATAGAAAAAAAACATACACACACACAAACTCATGAGTACCTATAAGAACAATAAACTAAAATAACAAAAACAACAGTAAACTTGTAACGAATGTATAGTACATATGTAGGCCAATAGGTACACGTCTAAAAGCCGGAGACCAACAAAATAAATACCCTTGTATAAAAATATGTGTCGTCTCCAAAAAAAAAGTTTTCACACAATCGCTACACACTCCCATACATACATTCACTGATTTGCTCTGTTTTATGTTCACATACATACTCAAACATTAAATAGTTGCGGCAGGTTATGTTGAACTGTCAGCCAATGTAAATTATTATGAATAAGGAAATATTTTCTTTTTTTTCGTTTACCTTTTTTAAAAAACATTCAAAAGACTTTAATCAGTGTAGTAAAATCTATATTTAAATTAGGAACTCTTTTCTGGCTTTTTAAATTCTATTGGGAAAAGTAAAAAATTAGGTAATTAGAGTGCATATTTAAAATAGGGTTTTAGTTTATCCGAAATTTTGCATTTGCGGGAGGCAAAAGTTAAGAAGATTTTTGGAATTATTTTGTAATCAATTACTGACAACCAATGGTCATATAATGCAATAAAGTATTTTTCATCACGGCAACTCTTTTTCAGAATTGAGATTCCTTCAAATGCCTTAAAAATATTTTCCGAATATCTCTTATTAAAAATCGTGATAGCAATGAAGTGTAGTGATTCTCTTCATTACTTTCCCAATTTCTTACTCATTATCACAGCTGTAAAGGTAATAGTAGATAAGATTTAGATGAGTACCTGTCATCTGGCCTTAACACATGGTGGTCTTAACCAATGGGTATCAAACATTACGTTTACCAACCGCCCCTGTGTGTGAGCGCCACACAAACACACAGCTAGCAATTTTGAATGTACGATTCGGTAGAATTATGTACTTGCTCCTTGTTTAGGGGTCGAAGCTCTCTAGCATTCGCTTATTATAGATAGTCAGCAGCATCTATTGAAAAGCAGCAGCACTAGAGAGATCCACCCACAGGCCGAACTTTCCCACAAGGGGTGAAAAATCAGCCCTCGAAGTGAGCTATTGAAGATCTTCCTTTCCTCGACTTGGGGTGTAAGCCGCGGCCGCCACGTGATCCACGAAGGGTCCTCAACCAATAATCAGACTGGTGCCGTGCCACTAGGGCTTTAATTGTTTTATTTTATATCCCTTGGGTGTAAAGGGTACAGGTAAATTAGCTTGTCATTCCATTAGTAATTTTCACAATATGGTTTTAGACCTTATAAAATGTTTATATTCTGGGTACTGTTGAGTCTCGAAATATATTTAACGATGTTTGTTTAAATGGGGCGCGCAAAGACCCCAGATAGTACGGGAAGTAGTTTGTTAAATATTTAC
Source organism: Pollenia griseotomentosa (assembly GCA_963931875.1). Classification (NCBI taxonomy): domain Eukaryota; kingdom Metazoa; phylum Arthropoda; class Insecta; order Diptera; family Polleniidae; genus Pollenia; species Pollenia griseotomentosa. Next base: position 49,028,441 of record OZ007560.1, on the reverse strand, counting down.
ATCATATGTAGTCCGGGAAAGGTTGTTATAGAAATTCAGCCAAATCGATCTACAAATCGCTAAGATATAAGAAAAAATTGCGTTTGCCTCTAGATTTAACCCATAATCTCTGATTTTTACGCATGTACCTTTATTTTTGATGTCTTTTTAAAATCCATGAACTTAATTTTTTTTACTGCAAATAAAGTTAGTAGAATACTTCTAGTGAAAATTAACAAAATCGGTTCATAATGGGCCTGGTAAGAGACGAATAAATACCTTTTTCGTCATGAAATAATACGTTTTGGGTACAATAGCGCCCAAACGATATGAGCTAGAAGAACCAAATTTGGCTCAGATATTTCTTATATTGAAGGATAATCGAATATTGAAAATGACTCAATACACAATTGTCCTCCTGAATCAAGCTTAAATATAATTCATCTTGCACCCATACAAATATCCATCCGGAGTAAAGATTATAATTATAAGAGCCAGGGAACGATTAGCTTTTTAAATAAAAAATAGCCCTAAAAATAATATGAAATATGATCCTTAATTTGGGGTAATTCTTCATTATGAAAAATAATCTTAAATTGTTAATAAATTTTTCCTCCAAAAATGTTAAAAATAACTAAAGCTTCTCTATACAGCCGGCCTTCGACCGGGAAAACGTATTTCTGCCGCTTTGGTACAATAACACCGGCTTCGATAACTTTAGCTTCTCTGCATAGCTGATCTTTGGCCGACCGCAAGGATCTTCTCGTCTATGGTATAAGAATTCGAGATTTTAATACTATCCCTAGAAATTTGTATAAACAGCCATGTTCTGCAAATTAAATTTAAGGGATATTTAAAAAATCGATCCAGTATTTAAAGTTTATTAATTTACGTATTCCGCTTTAAATATACAGGTACACTTCTATGTGTACAGTTAGTTTACCTTCATCAAAACTAGTCTTAAGATCAGAAAAAACTACGGTAATTTTAAAAACAATTGAGGCCCAACCAAAATGTGCATAAACAAACTTTAGCTACTGTCAAAAATAAACGAAAAGCCTCTCAAATATATTAAAAAAAAATCAAAAACAAAAACAAAATAAAAAAAGATTTGATTCCGTACGGAATGGAATGTGCAAATGACAGTTTCATAAAACTTTTAATATTTTTAATTAGGCTTAAGTTCATCATATTTAATTTTCATTAAATTATTTTTATGAAGAAAGGAATTTTACAACATGAAAATTAATTAAAATTGTTATTGATAATCTTTCATTCTTGACCGTGGCTGGGGCTCGAACCCTGGCCGGCAGGTTACCATGACATATTTCGATCGCAACCACTCGATCTCCTCAGATGAATTTGCCATCTTACACTCGCAGCCATCGACGACTGCCGTCGTCAATATTCAAACATCAATCCTTAAACCAAATTGTATTTTAACCTTTGGTAGATCGAAGTTTTCTTAAGTTCAATATGGTTTGACACACATAATCTACATGTATTCGCTCAGTTGCTTAAGCCACGTTATTCACATTCTGGTTATGTCTTTGGACAGAAAATCTCCATCGATTTCAATTTCACTTAATTTCGATTTTCCAGAACATGGCTGATAAAATTTTTACAATAATTGAGGAGGTTCTTTTCAAAACCTGACTGTTCCACTTTTTGTGTTTATGCACAATTTGAAAAAAGGTTTTTTATGAATGTCATTTTGAACTGGGATAATCTAATTTTGAAGAAATCATTCCTTTTACTCCTTTTTTCTGGTATAGTAATAAAGTGTTTTATCAAGAATAAAAATTGGGAATTAAGCACGATAACCAAAATCTTTTAAATTAAAAAAAAAAATTCGCAATTTTATTTTCGCAGAGTTGTCATTTTTATATTACCAATATTAAAAATAGTTAAGAACCTTTTTTGTCGCAATTGGAATAATCAATAATCAATGAAAATTAGAAAAACAAAAATTTTTTTTCATAAAGTAATTAACATTTTAAAATAAAAATAGTTGCACTCCAGGAATATTTTTTTAATACGTTAAATTTCTATATTATATTTTAAGGTTTCTTAAAAATTTACAAAATTAGAAAAAAATAAAGGCCCAACTATAATTTGCTTAAGTTGGCTTAAGCAATTGTGCGAATATATGCTAATAAAATGTGACAAACAATATTTAACTTAAGGAAACTTTTTTTAAGTTTAATGAATCCGGCATTTATTTGAGCAAAGTGCGAAACAGATCGCACTTTCCGTACGGAATCAAATGTTTTTTAATTTTGTTTTCGTTTTTTTGAATGCATTTGAGAGGCTTTTTGTTAATTTTTGACAGAAGCTTAAGCAACCTTATGCATTTTGTAGTTGGGCCTTAAGACTTGTAAAAAAAAAAAAAATAATAACATGTTAATTAGAAAATAAAACTTGTTTAATCGAAGAAATATTCTTTTATTTTTTAATCTATTCAACTACCTTTTTAAAAAGGACAGCATAATTAACTTCTACTGTGCAATTCGCTTATAGTCCACTGCCTTAAATTAAGATATCTAAATAATATTTATCACAGAGAACCACATAACATAATTTTGTTCAGGCGGATCCATGATTCCTCATGGGCCAAAATAAGGTAGACTTGCAAAAATTGTTTTAATATACTGTGGTGTAGGGTATATAAGGCTTGACCGACTATACTTTCTAACTTGTTTTTTTGTAGATGCCATATATTGCTAATTCTACTTTAAGCGGTGTGGCTTATTAACGAATACTGGCTGCCAGCAAAATTACATTTCGGTGATTTTGCGTAGGAAAACCCTTGCGCTATACAGAAAACCTTTAGTTGGCAAGTCTGGATTTGGAAATTTTGGATTCGGAATTTAAGTTTCGGAAATATGATCCCAATCCAAAGTAGTATCTATGTAGGCTTAAAACTACTTTGTAAGAATTATTAAATAAAAATTGGAAAACAAAAATTTTGTGATTTTTCATAATTTTTTTGGCCTTTATTCACCATTTTAGATATATAATCTCAATTTTTATTTTTTGGGACATTTGTCCTTTACGTTGGGCCATTTTTCGTTTGGACGATTCTTCACATATTGCTTTGGGAGATTTTGAGTTGGCTGATTTTGCTGGCAGCCACGAATACGAATACTTTATATTGGTCGTAAGTTTTGATAAAATATCACATATTTGTTAAAATGAAAAATCATCCCAAATTTTTGCATTTGCATTATTATTATACATGCGAAAACAAACCAACGAAAAAATGCAAAAAACAAAACAAAATATAACCTCAAAATTGGCCCCAAAATTGCATGTTGTTGTGTTTCATGTAAAGTTTTGGGATCATTCTTTATTTTCTTTTTGGGGTCATATTTTCTGGATCATATTGCTCACCGCCGAATATAAATAACACTTTTATTTATTAATTTTTTATCTAAGGTTAAAACGTTTAATTATTCTTCGTAATTGCATTAATCTAATTTATTGTCTAAGTCATGGAACACTATTAAAGTTTTTTTTTTCAAAAAGTCAGAGTTTATTGGTGAGAGGGGAAGAGAACATGAGAATATCCCCTCTTAAAAATAAACTCAGGCTTTCTAAAAGAAAACTTTTATAGTGTAAACCCAGACTTACCTAAAAAAATCTTTGATATACAAAATACATAATACAAAAAAAAATTAATATTCACGAAAAAAAATTTCAACAAAAAATTTTCCCGAATTTTAAAAAAAAAAAAATTTCCCAGAAACCCTTGTAATATTTCCGTAATATAAGCCCTAATTAAAAGCACAATCGTATAATTTTTTCTTTAACTTTATACATTTTTTTCTTATCTTAATTCTTTAGTAATAGAAGTATTCCATAAGAATATTGAAAAACTACAACAAACTGCCTGTTTAACGATTTTAAACGTTTACGTTGGCATAGAAAGTTTCCACGAAAAACACGCAGTGAAATTTTATGCGAATGTTAAATGTCGAAATTGTTAAACAGGCTGATATTGAATGTCAAAGTTAAAAGAAACAAGCAAGTGGTGTACATCTGTTAATAAAAAGGTTTCCTTGGTATCTACAACTTGGCGAAACTATTCAAAAACTAACTTTCTTAAAATGGCAACAATTGGGAATATTAATAATTTGTGAAAAACTTTTTAAATATCTATAGTCAACTTTCTAAAACAAATCATTTTTATCAGACTCTTTTTTCAATTAAAATAAAACAATACTAACGCCATTGTTTAAAAGATTTCTTTCACTTTAATGGATAAAACTACAAATATGCTTTCTTTAACATCGCAGCTAAATTTAATCAAGATTAAAATTACAAATAAATAATATAAAAAAAATTTATTTCACAGTTGATTTATTTAATATATTTTTTTTTTTTTATTCAATAAAAGCAAACGTAACAATATGTACATCATATCTAAAGATAGTGTTTACAAATACCCAGTTGGAAATTTAATAATGGTAATAGCAAAATTTTAGAGTACAAAGATTAGTCAATTGTAATTCAGAAAGCAAACAAAATTTAATTTTTAGTGATTTTTCTCTTTGAATTCTGAATAACAATTGACGCTTTCTAATTTACAATTGACTAATCTGAATTACAATTTACGCTTTCTGAATTACAATTGACTGATCCGAATTACAATTGACTGATCTGAATTAGAATTGACGCTTTCAGAGTTACAACTGGAAACGCTGGACGGATGGACATCGTAAGTTTGACTATCTTTTCACGTTTTTTTTTCAAGAAGTCACTACAACACATTTATACAAAATGACTTCCACAACGTCATTTTTCCAATCTATCTTCACAATCTCACATTCACACAAATTTGTATTTTTTTTTTTATAATTTATTTAATTAATTAAACAAAAAAAAGTAGTCAAATACACTTTTCTCATAACTATCACAAATGTTAAATTCAACATTTTATATAAAATGAAATTAAGAAAAAAAGTTGTTGATATCACAGCATTTAACTGGCACATGATTCTTTGTACTGCTGTCCACTCATCAAACACACAACATGCAACAACATACAATTGCATGCAAAATGTGTACGAATATTGTTGCCGTTGTTTGTAAGCAACATATTTGTTTATTATTTCTGCGCTTTTTATAACCAAATTTTTTCTATTTGAATGCGCTCATTTGCTTATCTAGTCAACGTTAAGTTGGGCGCCGTGTTTGCTCTTTTTTTTTGTTTTTTTTATTTTTTTACTAATCTAATCCCACTTTACTCCAGCCACATCAAACAACTCGCCAACAAACATTTCTTTGCAATGTATCATAAAAACAACAACAGCAAGAAATTCAATGATATAAATAAATAATAATATATGTTTACCGTGTACATTGTACACATACACTTGTATGTAGTTATTGCATATATTTATAGACCAACATATAGTAAGTATCTATGAATAAAATCTATCTTTAAGTTGCTAACAAATTGTAAGCAGTTTTCATGGCAACGCTAATTGCATTTTTAACTCTGACGCCAAAGTAACAACATGTCACAAAATAAATACAGCAAAAGCACAACGAAAACATGACATTTAACAACCAACAGTTAAACAAATGGACAAATAACTTTTAGCAGCAGAAAACTACTAACAACACATTACAGGATCTACACACATTGATACACTTCTATATTTGTATTGTACACTAAAACATATCACACACAACAATTTTAAGTAAATCCAAATAAGAGACGACGTTAACATACAGATTAAAAATTTGTCTATTTATTCCTCTTCCAGCTGTTAAATATAAACAATATTTTTAAATGACTGGGACAGCTAAATACACGTTAAAATTAAAACTTATTCGCAGACAGCATTGAAATGAATTGAATAAGTAAATATGTTAGAAATGTTGTAAAATTTTATCATATAGATATGAGAAAAAAATATAATTTAGTTTGGCAAAAAAATTAAAATAATAACTCGTGCAAATATATTTTCTGATTTATACATATATTTTATAATTGAATTGCAAAGTAGAAATTTTTAATTAATCTACATCAATGCACATTTACATCGATGCTTGGTATTATTTAAAATGTGTTCATATTGTAGCGTGTCTTTATAAATTATTATAAGCTTAATGGATATATCGCACTTGATCATAAAGATGGTACTAACTCAAAATTTAAGAATTTTCAGTAGAAGCAAAACAATTTTCAAAGTTATTTTTGGGAATACAAAATTTATTATCATTAAGATTTTCGTATGACGTGCTTAATTACCAATTTTTCATATTTGATAAATACACTGAAATTTATTGTTGAGGGAAAGCTAGCTTCTATGCGCATTTCACTGGTTGCTTAGGCCAGATCGTCAAGAAACCTTTTCCAAAGATTTTAGAAAAGCTAAAAATATTATACAAATAAAACCCTAAAGCGAATAATAATTATAAACACTCAAAGTTTTACCTGTAACAATATCAAAGCTTAAACAAAACACCAACAATAAACCGTCAGTTTATCTTTTCATAAGCTTCGTACAGACGGTGGTCAGATCTTACAAATATGAATAATTGAGAGTTAAGCACGTCATACGAAAATCTTAAAAACAATTTTTTGTTTTGTATTTAACGGATATGAAAAATAATGTTTAAACCAAACGTTTCTTAAGTAAAAATTCGACAAAATAGCACAATATTTTTATAGTGGGTATATATTAATATGTCCTGACGGTTTCTGCCAAAAAGTGCAAAAATAAACATTTTGAGTTAATATAATTTTTATGATCAAGAGCTTTATGTATTAAAAGTTGCAAATCTATTAGTATTAAGTTCACTTCTTTCTCTATAAATTCTACATTTTTATGTCGATACAAACCAAATGATACCAGAAGTACGGAAAAGAAGCACAGACTTTTTTTACATTCTTGAAATTCTAAGTATGTTCTTTAGAACCCATATTTCGATCAAAATATTCACTCTAAGTGACCGGAGATGCCCAAAAACATTTTGCAGCTGAAATGATGCGAGCATTTTAAAGTACACACGCAGAGAAAGAGCATGTTTAAGTATGGTCACGTCCAACAAAACTATTTTTAAAGCAAAATTTAAACATATTATATTTATATAAATAGACTTTTATTCGACCTTTACAAAATGTATTATTATTATTTAATTAAGCTTGAGGTCTTTTTTTTTATATAAAAAATATATTAAATTTATTAAACCAATATTTCGGCACTCCATATTATTGTAACCAACAACAATATTATTGTTATATTAGACCTCCATCAAGAAGCCACAAACATATTATGGTTGTCTCTAAAGATGTTATGATTAAATATGACAATAATTTGTTTTCAAACCATAATATGGTTGTAGCTTCTTGATGGCTGCCTAATTTAACCATAATATGGTTGCCGGTAACAATAATATGGTTAAATTAAACATAATATGTGTTTTACTTTATTTTTGGCCACTTTCTTTTTTTTGTATTGATATATTTTTTTATTATATATATTTAGCTGGTGGGGCCTAACTCCATTTGTGAAAATAAAAATGCAACATTTTTTTATTTCATTTTTCACGACGTTTCGTGAACTTTATGTTCACTTCTTCAGGGGATTCGTCTATTAATACAAAATAACATCATCAACATTTAATAATACAATAAATATAAATGTAACGAACTTACAGTGAAAAGAAACAAATTTGTATTACATTAATATATTTTTAAAAACATAAAAGCCAACACTAGTGGTTAAAATTTTCTTTAGAAATAGTTTTGTCGGAGGTGACCATTTTTAAACATGTTTTTTCTCTGGGTGTAGTGACACGAACAACTGAGCGCAATGATTTGTTTAAAGATTTAATCATCGTAACTATAATAATGCAGTTGAACCTGAATATTTTATTTTTTTAATTGACTTGAATTTTTAAAAGACAGTATTGAAAATTTTCTTAAATTACCAAGAAAATTGTATCCAAAACTCAAATCAAATTTTCAACATATATGTAAAAGCAATAAACTATTTTTTTATTTTTACATCATTTAAATTACACGCTGTCCTTAATAAAAAAATATCAACGCGGTAACTTTACACTAACACTCGTCGTTGTCTTATGAGCGACTAAACTAAAGAGCACAAAAAAAAGATGTGTGACACTCCGGTTCTAAGCCGTAAACCAACCGACTCAGAATCACTTTCTGAATCGTACTGGCAATGACCGTATGGCTGGCTGGTACTCAGGTTATGTTTGCAAAGCAAAGTTTTGGAGATATCTATAATTTCATCACAGAGCCTTTGTATCCAAACCCATTTTATTATACTGGCACATGTTTGGCCAGAATTGACCATGGGTCCTATATAAAACCTATCCGTAAAAATCACTTTAAGATCAAAAACTCTTATCCACATGTAGCCATCTAGATATTATTAGGTACATTGATATTGGAATTATTTATTTATTATTTAACAAAAATTATTGTTTTAAAAACATATTTTCGAGAGAGATTTCACGCCCTATGTTCTCCGTGAACATTTCATTTAGATATTTTATTTTGCATTTTTTTTATTCAGACTACATATGGTGCTAAGTATATATTGTGATAAGAACAGAAAGTTATATAAATACCGTTCATTAGATATAAATTAGTAAACTTTGTGCCACACCCTCTTGTCCAATCCCGCCCACATTTTGTTGAATGTTGTATATTGATAACCAAGATGCCTGTACCTAATTAGAAAACTTTGGGTCTTGCAGTTCTCCAGATACAAGAAGAAAAAGTTACATATCTTTCGTAAATTATTGTGTTGAATAATATATGCAAAATTTACCCATATAGAACACAAATACAAATAAATACCATTACAAATAAATTCATTTTGGGCCACGCACACTTCTCCAATACGACCTACATTTTGTCGGATGTTGTATATAATTTGGAAACTTTTGGTCTTTCCGTTCTCCAGATATACAGAAAAATATACGGACCGACGAATAACGTTAAAGCCACTTCGCTTTACATGTATTTGTTATTTGTAAAAAGACTATTAAAAAAATAATCATAAAAAAAGATATGTATACAGAAAAACAAACGTATTTGTTATGTGTAAAAACGCAAAAAAAGTCTAAAAAACAAAAAACAGACGGACAGACAGACAGACAGACAGACATCGTTAAACCAACTGTGCTATACAAGTGCGTATGTATGAACATATTTGTTTTGTGTAACAAAACGCAAAAAGTCTTAACAAAAAACTGTTATTTTCGGTGATGGTTATAAAAAAAAGCAACAACAACAAGGGGTTTTATGGGAAAAGTTAAAGGAAGTCGTGATTTATTGCTCTTAGCTCAGCCATTTGTAAACCGATCTTGTTTTATTTTAGCAGCAAACAATTCCGGACTATATTGACATAAATGTATAACAACCTAGCCCCAATCATGTCTGGGGTTTTCGGAAAACCCATTTCAACGGTCAGACCGGCATCGTTAAATCAACTTCGCTCCTCATAAGGACCAAAAATATATGTACTTTAAAGGGTCTAAGATCAATAATGCTAAAATTAAAAACGGACTGACAAACCAATATATACCCTTTCACCTTCGGTGAAGAGTATATTTAAAAAACAATAACAGGTGATTTATAGGCAAACGTGGCTTTTTTCGCATATATCAGCCGATTGTAAGCCAATCTGGTTGAATTTAAATAGCAAACTCTTCCAGAGTATACACATGTAGTATAAATGTATAACAACATACAAATACGATTCGGAAAGCCAATTTCAAGAGACAGACGGACGTATAGACGGACATCCTGTTTTAAACTTCTCTTCTGAATAGTACCCAGAATATATAAATTTTAAAAACGGAATGGCAAAGTTTTGTACCCATTTACCTTCGGCGAAAGGTATAAAAAAGAACTTTTTGTGGTGTAACGCCCACCTAAGAGTGCGTTTAAAAAATTCTAACCAAAGTAACAGTAAATTTCTAGCATACACATAAAATATCATTTGCTTGAATTGCACATATTTCGAAATATTTTTTCTAGAAATTTATCAAAATTTTGATTCATAACTTTTTCTTTACACAGCTGGTGAAAACTAATTGGCTTAAAATTTTACAAGAACTTTGAGGGATTAACATGTTTTATTCCAGTGCAACAAATGTGGCGTTGGAGCGCATAAATATGCATTTCTTTGTAACAAATACCGACTTATTAATCATATTCTCGAAATCACACTAGTGCCAGCATACATTTTGAACAGTTTTAAATGACAGCTCAATTTTTACCTTTTAATGTGCAGAAAATTACAATCTCATATTATGTCCGAATATGAGTACAATACGATTTAATACCATTTCTATGAATATTAATCATTATTTAAATATTTATGCATTTATTTAAATGCCACAATTGGATTATCAACGCTTAGCGCCTTTTTTTCTGTGTTTAGCTTGGCGGATTTATTATTGGCATAAACAATGCTGATTTCTAAAGAAAACTATCATTAATTACCACCATAGATTTTAAACCGAAGAAAAAAAAAAGAGCGAAGACATTGAGAAGAAAAGAAGAAAAAAGACAAACACATAGAAACATTAATTTTTCGGTTGTCAATGCCATGCAAGCATGGCAAAAAAAGAAAAACATGCTTGCCTCAAGCTTTCATTTATTCATGCCAGCATTTGCTAAGGATACCCTACTAAATGATTAGGCGAATGAGTGGACGAGATACATATGTTTGTAATAAATGAGAAAATGTTTACTTCTTCAGAAATTATTTAGGTCCGTAGCATTAGGACTGCGCTGAATATTTTCTAGGCATTTTTATTGAAATTTTTAATTAATTGAAAGTCACTGTAAGTGTTTCCATTGAGATGATATATTTAGTACAGTTTAATTTTTTCAAATATTTTGTTTTATAAAGTTTTTCCACAAACTTTTTTATGTTACATATTTCCCTGCAAAAATTTTCAATTTTTTATTTTTAACACCACAATTCAATATCTTTACAAAGCAATTAAAATTTGATTGACAACTTTGTATCTGCAACAAAAGTTTAACGCTCACAAATAACCACAAAAAAAAAATAAAATTTCAAAAAAGCAAACATAAAATTGAGAAATATTCGGAAATGAAAAAAAGCATACACATAACAAACGATCAAACAGACAAAAATCTCAAAAACAAAAAAAGGAAAGTGAGAAAATAAAAAATATGAAAAAAAAAATTTTTTTTAAACAATCTTAAAAAGACCATTAATAACATTTATAAAGTGCAGCCGAAACAAGCCACGACAAACGTTAAAAAAAATATAACAAAATAAAAGAAACCAAAACACCAAAGATTCCTTTATCCTTAACCCTCTAATATTTTGTTTGTTTCCACAGGATTTTTTGTTTGTGTTTTTGCACAGTGGAAAGTTGCAGACCATAAGCTGATCAGAATTATTTTTTGCATAATCATGAATTTCCATAAATAAAATAAAAATTTCATATTAAAGCTGAAACAAGGAAAAATATTATCAGTTTAATAATAACCGAAATTTAAATACTATTAAAGTAAAAAAGCTCTTACACGCAGAAAAAAATACGGTTAAATGTAACAATATTCCAAAAGTTACACACTATGGTTGGATTTTAACAATGTTATTGTTTGCAGGTAACCATAAATATGATCATAATATGCTCAAAACTATCCATAATTTGGTTAAAAGTACCCATATCAAGGTCATAATTAACAAAAAGATGATCAATATTAACCATTTGTTAAGTTTATTTATTTCCGTCGTTTTTAAAATTTTCTTACACAGAAAAAATTATCAGTAGTTTTTTATCAATTAACAAAATTGTTTAAAAAGTATTAACATTTAATAAATGTGATAATTGAATCATCAATTATTTTTTTTTTATTTTTTTTTTTTTGAAAGAAAATTAAAAAAATAATTTTGATTTAATTAACATTTTAGTTGTTTTAAAAAAATTTTTTAATTAAAAACCAAAAATCTTAATTGATTTTTTTTTTGTTCAAAATAAAAATAATTTAAACTTGTAGAATTGTTGTTGGAAATTGTCAAAACCTGAGCTATGTTAATTAAATCAATTAACAGATTGTTTGAAACGGCAAAGTTCTTTAATCGTTTTTTTAATTACAATTAAAAATATCATTTATTGAAAAAATAAAAATATTCACAATTTTAATTTATGAAAATTTTTAGATATCAATTGGTAATAAGTGCAAAATCAACTAATTGTTTGCTTGATTCTATGAATTTGGTATGAATTTGGTGATTAGAGACAATTTTTAATATTTTCTGTGTATTGAGTCAAGTTGTAATCTTATTATTTTTTTTTATTTCGGTAACATGTTTTTGTTCCACTTCCATAAATTATCCTTTAATTGACAGGAAATAAGTAAATTCCAAGTTATTCATTTTTAATCCCGCGACGACCCTCATCAGCATTCTTTCCGCTTTTTTTTGTTTGTACTGCTACATAAAGTTTATGTATTTTAATCAGTAATTAAAAGAAAAACAAGTAAGAGAGGTGTATTCGGCTATGACGAATCTTACACACCCTTTACCATTGTACGATAAGAACAGAGAGTTATACAATTCAATACAAATATATAGATATTTGTACTAGTGTAACCTTGGTGCCACGCCCATTTTTCAAATGTCTTGTAGCGGTGTCGAAGCTATTTGTACTATATTTATTAATTTTACTTTTACTGAACTATTTTGTATTTGTATAGGAGGTGCCATGCCCACTTATCCAATAACACCTACTTTTTGAAGAATTTTTTGTATTGACAAATTAGCTTGTGTACCAAATTTAGACATTTAGACCGTTCTGCAGATATAAAGAAATCTATTTTGTGCAATCCCGTCCACTTTTGGCAGCTTTCATGCATTGACGTCGAAGCTATTTGTGCCACATTTTCAAGCTTTGACTTCTACGATTCTCCAGATATACAGAAATATTTTTTTTATTTGTATTGGAGGTGCCACTCCTACTTGTTCAATTTTAAAAGAGGTTGTGTGTTAATAACCCAGCTATGTGTACCAAATTGACAATGTTTATCTTACCGTTCTTTAGACATAAATAAATCTAAAAAAATAAAATAACGAATTTCATTAGAATGCGTTAATTTTGGGACACCCCTTGTAAAATTCATCGGTTCTTTTAGAAGAATTGTAAGTAGTGCTTTTAGTTTTTTCTGATTAGTAAACACATTATTTTGAAGGCGAAGTTTTAACTGGGAATTTTTATAATGTCTTTGTATGAGCAGTGCCACGCCCATTTTTCGAATCTTGCATACATTTTGACGGATGTTGTTTATGGATAACCAAGATTCTTGTACCTAATCAGCACACAAATAAATATGAAATAAATATATAAATAAGAAAAAAATTTTTAAATAAAAAAACAAAAATATTTATTTCCTTTTTATTTGTTCTATCCTTTTATGTTTATATTGAACATTGTCTCGCTTTATTATTGTTTTTTTATATTTGATGGCTGCTGGTTAGAGATGCCGCTTCGTTTGTTTTTGTTACAGATTGTATAAAAATATTTTCTACATTTGATGAGGCACCTACTTAAAGCTGGTTCAACTTAAAACCAACATTTTTTTTGACTATAGTGGATTACAACTTAAAAACAGTTTTTTAATTTCAAGATGCTTTTAAATAGAACCGACTTTATTATTTGACTATGATTATGGGCCAATAAAATTGGTAATAATGACAATAAATAAATATAATAATAATAAATAAACCAATACCGAAGTAAGACAGGCTGGAGTATGCCCTGTATTATTTATAATAAGCATGGAACAAATTGTGAGGAACGCATAACTGATTTAGGCAGACAATATATGGATTTCAAATGCACAGCTGTTATAGTTTGCAGATGATAAAGACCTAATAGAAAGATCGGTTAACTCTATGAAAAAAGATTACATAAAGCAGCAAACGAAGCAGGCCAAAACTATGATATTGATATCTGAAAACCCTACACTCACAATATTCTGTACGTAAAATTAACTGAAATTGTAATATAAAATAAATGAAAGTTCAATTTAAAACCGGTCTACCTATTTTTCATTTATTTTTAACAAAAAGTTCATTTAATTTTTACTGTCAAAAATTCAACACCATATTCCGTAAAATCAAATAAATATTCAGTTATTTTATAAAATTTTACTGTCAAAAATTCAACACCATATTCAGTAAAAACAATTAAATATTCAGTTATTTTATTAAATTTTCGTTTACTTCACAAAAGAGCCGAATTTCTAAAAAATACCAGACAGACACCTGTCCGCTTGTTTTTCTTATAAGCGAGAGAGGGAGAATATTTTTATTTACTTACCCAGTTACACACGTTTGTTTTACTTTTGTTGTACTGACCACGTTGTTTACAGAAGAACTCTCAATTATAAGACACCAGCAGCATGACCGATATGGCTTCGCAATTATTTTGCTTTTTAAATTTGATGTATTTAACTAAATTATTTTAACAAATAGAAAATGGGAATTGCTTACACAAAACAAGCAACTCATTTTTTATAGATAAGTAAAAATTAATTTTTGGTAGTAAAATTATATAAAATAACTGAATATTTAATTGTTTTTACTGAATATTGTGTTAAATTTTTAACAGTAAAATTTTATAAAATAACTGCATATTTATTTGTTTTTACGGAATATGTAGTTAATTTTTTGACAATTAATTTATATAAGATAACTAAATATTGATTTGTTTTTACGAAATTCGCGGTTGAATTTTTGACAGTAAAAATTAAATGAACTTTTCGTTGCTTTAAATTACATTTTTATTTACTTTAACATAAAGAAGAATTTAACTCAATCAACGGACAATATTAACTCCAACTGAAAATCCGTAATAATATGCACTTAGTTTTTTGAATAACTGATAGAATCAGTTAAAAATAAATTTGCTTGGAATTTTAAATGTTTATTTATTTAAAAATGACTGAACGGAATATTTCTTAAATAAACTACAGTTTGTTAATGTAATAATATTGTGAGTGTAGCTGCAAAACAGGCTTCGGACATATAGCTTGATGTGGTTGAGAATTTTTAATAGTTTGATCCTATGTTAACGCCTAAAATGAATGGACAGCTGAAATTAAGGAGAGAATGGAATCTGCAACCAGAGTATTTCATGCACTCATAACATATTTTAAATCTAGAAGCATTTCAGCACAGATTAAGATCTATTTGATGGGTATAGAAGCAAAGACTGTAATCTACACATTTGTAGTTTCTTTAATAAATAGTTAAAACCTCTAGCTCAAAGTATATTCATATTTATGTTATGCTAATCAGTAAATAAGAATATGATGAAGATATGACTCAAACTATGACTTTAAACCAAATCGATAAAGCGGTTTGCTAGCAATTATAATAATAAAATTGGAGATTGCTGTGTTTGCTCTAATCAAATGGACATTGCTGCTTTTATACCAAAATGGAAAAAAGTAGACAAGTACACATTGAGAAACAAAGTAACCAAAACCGCAACGCTTTGTGGGTACAAACTATTTTCGCCGATTGCTTTGATAGATATCCTTAGCAAATTTAAACGCCTATGAGGTTATGTAAAATTTTACATACACGGTGAATTGACTAATTCATGCTGTTACTACGGAAGCTACAGCAACCTGGCGAATTTAAGATAAAAACAATTATTCTCGTATTTAAAACATTTTTAGCAAAGTGTTGTTTGCATTTATTTTACATAATTTTGTATCGATGCATTCCTAATAAAACGAGAAAAAGTAGCCATCTGTCGTAATACCACCGCCTGGTAATCAATTGGCCTTGATACATACCTTTTTATTTTTTCTAAATTCCTTTTCCATTTGTTGGTGTGCCTCTTGCCTTTTTTCTTGATTGATTTAGAGGAACTTCATAACAACTCATCTCCATTATTACGACTAATGATAAAGTTTTAAAATGAACAATAAAATAACTGTTTCATATAAAAAAGAAACTGTTATTTTTTTCATTGCTTTTAGTTTTGTTTTCAACAAAGAAGCAGAATAAAAAAACCTGCATGCATTTTCGAAAATAGTTGAAAGAAAAAGAGCTTAACAAACTGCGATCATGGCAAAAACGATAATCTCCAATGGACATTGCCGTTTTTGCATCAGTTCTTAAATTTTGAACATAATTTTTGATGGGATAAAAGTGTATCTCGTAAAGTCATATTCACTAATCGAAAGCATTCAGTAAATACAACTAAAAGGTATTATTAGTTACGTTCGTGAAAAAAGTGGAGATTGCAGCCTTTGCATCTATACCCCTCATTTGTAAAAAACGATGATCAGGCCAGTACTTGCGTATGGGTGTGAAACGTGGACACTGAAAGAAGCAGACGCGAACTCTCCTAAAACGGATCCAGGGACCAGTGAAAATAACAACAAACACATACAGGATGAAGTGAAAGTTGCCCGCACACGAGTGATTTGTGCGTGTGATTTGTTCGCGTACCATTTCTCCACACACAACAAACAAGTCACAACAACCTTCAACGTTAAAAGAAAATATAAATTGTGAAGCGGATGATGGAATTGCAAGTTTAAAAATTTATTTATGAAAACACTAAAAAAAAGAAATTTAAAAAAGAAGCAAATGGAGGAATGACTGGCTTTTATGAAGAAATCAGCGTTCACATGTTATATTATACTGGTCTACAAACTTGGAAAAAAAATTGATTACAGAAACGAAGCATGTTTTTTAACTGATCTGGGTGTAGCGTTTAAGCATGTCAGGGAGATCGTGTGTTACTGATTCACGCTATTTTTGCTTTGTGTGTGGTGAATATTTGGTTGGAAAAAAAGGATATGCAATATCAGAATCATTAAAATATGCATATTTACATTATTTTGGTTTTGCAGTCAGAAACTTGAACAAACCGTGGACACCGACAATGTTTTCCATTTTCTTCATTCGCATTTATATTTTTTTCCAAAGAAAAACTAGGTGCAGTGAGCGCGATCAAGGGGAGCGTGCTCACCAAGATTTAATGATAACTGAAAGAATTTATCAAAAACTTGACGTGAAAACCCAAATACAGATCGAAAAAAATTACAAACAAGACGTTGAGCACGAACAAGCCACACGCACAAATTACTCGTGTGTGAGTAGCTCTCATCACTAGTTAAAAAGACGATAAATATGTACTAATATGTGCTGGTTATGTACAAGCTCTACCATGAAGAGAATCTGTTTTGGCAAACCTGAAGGCTGAAGAGCAGTTGGACGAAAAGCCCGATGGAAAAATAGATGGTGTCAATGATTATTTAAAAAGGCTAATTGGACAGGGCTAGAAAAATGTTGCGAGAGATAGAAATAAATAGAAAAGTATTCTTTAGAAAGGCCAGGCTGTACTTCAGCTATAGCGCCAAGGATGAAGCAAGTGATTGAGAACTATAGTAGACAACAAAACAACCATAATTTTGTTACTTATAATCATATATACTATTTTTCAAATTAATTATACAATATTTAAAAATATATTATAAAGCCTATAGTACACGGAATGTAAAACACCACATTTGTATGTGGTTCTGACGTAATTTTGTCGTCATCATACATCAAGAACCTGCTATTGTGGCTTTGTAGTGACGTCAAAATTACGTCTGAACCATATGTGCATGTGGCTGTTTACGTTCCGTGTACTGTAGGCTTTATTGTAATAATTAATATTGTGGTTATTTTATTGAACTGCTTATGGTTTTTATCCAAATTTTAATATTCTAATCAGGCTAAGTTCATTGAGTTTAATTTTCATTAAATTATTTTTATGAAGAAAGGAATTTTACAAAATAAAATGAATTAAAATTTATTTAAAATTTTTCATTCTTGACTGAGCTGGGAATCGAACCCAGGTTTTCACGGTTTGCCCTTACATGTTTCGATTGTAACCACACAATCTCTTCAGAGGGGTTCAAGGGGTCTATAAGTGAGGTATACATTTTACGTTTAAATAGAAACAAAATTTTATTTATCGTGATAATAGAAATTTTAAAAACAACAATAGTATGTTTTGTCCATTGCGGAGACCATTACATGGGTTTTTAACCATGAGTCAATCATGTTGTTTTTTGCGTGTTCTTTCTTTCTGAACAAACCAGTATGAATGCTATATTGGGCTGCGCCGAATTAAATTTAGGCCTCGAGCTCAAATATTTTATTTTTATAATTAAATTGGAAAGGTCGAATAAAAAACAACTTTAGTATTTACAATAAGAAAATAGCTAAAATTTACCACTGTGCAATCTAATTTATTTATTACCCCCCTCTTTACGAAACTGCAGTCAGTCATTCAGTCATCTCTACATTAAGTCTATCACAAAACCATACAGCATGACAAGTAAAAGAAAGAAAACTAAAATGAAATTAACTAAAGTATTATAGTATATGAACGTAATGTTAACGTTACATTAAAATAACTTAAATAAGAAGACCAAAACAGAAAAGAAAAAAATTAAAAATAAAATGAAAGAAATAAAAGAAAAATCAAAGAAAAGGAGATGTACAAATTTTGAAATTATTTTAAAGAAATAGAAAATAGGAAAAAAAGCAGCGTATAGAAAGGCATTTATACGAGGGTGGTATGAAAACTTTTCAGCAGCAAAAGACTCATTATTAATAGAAGATACAAATCACTTCGATATACAAAATGAGAACACTATAAAAATATCTTATTCGGAAACAAATTTTTTTAAATTCGTTTACAGGAATTTTCGTGAATGTTTTTACAATATGGTATCGCGAAAAAAGCTATTAAACCTTTTGAACCTATAAAAAAAAGTCATAAAATTTCGAAATCATATAGAGTGTACTTTAAGCTACTAAATATTATTTTTAAAAATTTTTAAGGATATGGAAGGATGTATTTTTTAAATTTGATTTTTTTTTTTTTTTGCCTTTTGCCTTTTTATAAAATTCTACAGTGTCTTCCCGTTTATTTCTTACCAAACTTTAATACAAGCTGAAAAAAAATATTGAAAATAAGCATTATTGAAAATGTTAAGTCCTCTAAAAAGGATAAAAGATGAGAAAATAAAAAACACAGTATAAAGTTTGATTACGTTTCGTCTCTTTATTAATAGATATATAGTGGCATCTCCGCAACAAACAAATGCTGTCACACGGTGTAAGTAACCATATCATGTTCGTAGGTAACCATAATATGGTTTTAGCATCTAACTAACTGATGTTACCATAATATGGTTACAGGTGATTATAATATGGTTAAATTAACCATAATATATTAAAAATTATTCATTAAAAATAGTTTTGTTGCAGCTGGCCATAGTGAAAAAAGGTTTCTTTTCTGGGTGTATGAAAGATTTTATGACCCGAATATCATGATTACTATTTAAGGTCATTTATTTTTTTTAAATGAGAATAAATGCTTTTTATTCTATATTGAAATTAAGTATTTATTTTCAAAAATTAAAATCACGCAACTAAAAGACAAATGTTATACAGTCTGGGAAATAAGGAACCATCCCAGTAAAAACTTCGCTTTATTTTTCAAAATGAATAGCTTCCTTCGCTCATTAGTTACTGGCTACTTCTTTCTATAACTTATTCTTTTTGGATGTATGTTTATAAAAAAATAATGACTTACATTTGAATGCGTTTATTTTGGGAAATCCCTTGTAAAATTCATCGGTTCTTTCAGTAGAATTGTAAGTAGTGCTTTAAGTTTTTTCTGATTACTAAACACGTTATAAGTTTTGAAAATTCATTGTTATTTTTAGTTTCAGTTAGTAATCAAATAAAAAATATTATAAAAAACTTAACTAAACTCAACTTAAACGAGTCCCTTTTGCACTCGCGTTTTAACCCATAAATCGTCAAAAAGACGTTAAATCGTCAAATCTGCACACCATGTTGTAAATAAAAACCATTTGTTAACTCTCAATTCAATAAAAATACGGAAATGAAGAAGTGAAAAGGATGCAGTACAAAAAAATATAGACTATAGTCTCTAGCAGCCTAAGTTAGAGTCTCAGCTGAGCCACAAATTATTTTCTTACGTTAATTTTTTTTTAAGTTATTTGTTTAAATTGCAAGCAGATAAAACAATAATTCCCCAACTGACTTATTCACTTTTGTGAGAAGGGCTCATAATAATAAGCTTTTTACCAAAAAAGTAATGAAAAGCCTAACGGATGAAGCTATAAGTGCACTACATAAAGACCTACTTATTTCCTTACTAAACTTTGTTAGTTACGAAATTGGCGAGAAAAAGTTCCAACTTCTAATTTTCAGACAACTTTAAACGTTAGCCTCGCATTTAAGAACCAGCTCGTACACACAAACACAAAAATTACGTTCATTCATGCTTATTCATACTCACTCACACTGTGACGTGCATGTATAGTGTCTGAAATAGTGAAATAGACAAGAAGGATAAACGCCAAACCACAATTATTCATTCGCACAATACCACAAAAACGCTCAGCTATTGTGAAATGAGGCGGAAGCGTCTTTCATAGATGCGGCAAAAAGAAACAAAAAATAAAAATTAAAAGAACAAAAAATATTCAAACAAATACATACATACTGTGGTAACATTAAAACAACGAAAAAACATGCTTTGTTCCAAAGAAAACCAGTGAAAAATCAACGATATTACAAAAGCGGGAAAATAACAAAATAAAGGTTGCCAGCAGTTAAAGTTTTAGAATTAGCGAATGAGAAAATAATTATAGCTGTGTATATATGTATGTGTTTGTGCGTAAAGCAGGGAGAGTTTGCATTTGTGTCTATATGAACAGGTTAAATTAAAGGATTCAAAAAAAAAAAAAATAATGTGCGGTTTGAATTTAAAAAAAAAAACAACTTTCTCTATACACGACTTCATCAATATAATTAAAGAAAAGCCATCATTAGTGTAATCAATTCTATAAATAATAATAATGAGATCGCTCACTAAAAGCTGGGATGGTTTTATGTAAAACCAAACAATTATTTAAAAATTATTCTTGTATAAAAAGCTTATATGGGTTTTTATCTTGACAAATGTGCACTGGTCTAAAGGAAAAATTACGCTCGTTAAGAATTTCTAAATGTTTGTGTACGACATAAATCCTTAAATCGATGACTAACTGTTAACCTGGCAACCTTTTCTAACCGCAGTATCATTACCACAACTAAGTTAAATTAAAGATCTAGAGTAGGGGCAGGAAAATATGGAAAAACAAACAGAATAGCTTAAAAAGATAAAAAAAATATACTCTTTTTGCAAAAATAGTAAAATATTTACCATATTACTGGTAGTTATTTTATAAAAATGCATGAAATGCCACAAAAATGACACTGCAGCAGTGTGCTACAATGTTAATAACAACTGAGGATGAGGAATAGCTGAACAAAAGAAAATAAAACACAAACAAAACAAAAACTTAGACCAAAACTATTTGGAAATACATCGCCGAAAAAAAATTAAATTTTAATATTTAGTAGTGCAAAATATATGTAATATAGGAAATCAGACTTTTCTTGAAGGGAATATAAAGCAAACAAACCAAAAAAGTATCCTAAGAGCATGTCATGGCCAGCCTTAAGTTGCTGCTAAATGTAGTTGTGTTTGTAGTTAGAAGTTTAACATGTTGAAACGGAAACACAGTGTAGTAACAGTTGAAAGTTAAATTTTAATGCTATTATTAAGGCTAATATAATTATTTTTTTTATCAGCTAATGAGAATTTAATTGAAGAGGTCACATTAACAAAAAAAAAAAAAAAAATAATTTATGTACTTTAAAAATAAAGAAAATAAAAGAAATTGGTTTTAAAAAAGAAACAGTTTTAAATGTTAAATATTACTTTTAAACTTTGATTTAGAAAAAATTATGTTTATCTACTCAGGTAGGAGGAATATTACTTTTAATATCCGCCTTCAAAAAATGCCTTTTAATTAAAAATAAGAAGTTTAAAAAAAAAACTGACCAAAAAGCTGCAACCTGCTGTGTCGTTTTCTTTTTCTTTGATCCTAACACAATAAACACACCCAAAATAGTTTATTTAATAGACAAGAGTGGGTACTATGTGGAGCAGCTGGTTTGTAAATTGATTTTTAAAAACGTGCTACCATTTAAAAAAAATATTTAGAATATTCTTAACAGCTCCATACTTTTATGTGCACCGAAAATAGCTGATGTAAATACAAAATTGAATGTTGAAGCCTTAACTACAATTATTATAGAAACGCTAATTACTGAATGAGTCTGCTTAACTTACTGAAAAATCGAACAAAGTAATTGTCTATTTTACCATTGTCACTTTTGAACACGAAGATCTCAAAGGTGGCATTAACTCAAATTGAGCTCCCTCAAAGGAGTCTATGGCATAAACTCAAATAAAACTCAAAACTAAGAAGAAGTTGCAGTTTCGTTGCGGTTGCATTTCACCTTCTGTTTTGGGCCTAAATCAACTTAAGCACTTATGTTTTTTAATTTAGAACAAATTTCAAATCGTTTGGTGCGGGAACTTTTTTTAAAGCAGCGAAAAAAAAAGATGGTGTTTGTTAAAATTTTTTTATGCATATTTTGGCTATGGAATGTAATGTGTGATATTTGCAAAAAAAATTAACAAGTCATTACCCTAATGTACATTAGGAGTGGATTAGTGTTATATGGAAATCCTTAGCAGCAAAATTTCGATACGCTAGAACCCCTAATTTTGTAAAGTTTGCAACAAAAACGCACGAGCCAAAAAATAAGGGGGTTGGGATGGGGGTAAATGGCTCCTCATCGGGGTCAAAGTTAGGGGAAAACGATACAAAAGCCAAAAAAAATCTTCACAACTTTCCCTGAGTCGCTCCTAGAGGAGTAAAATGTAAGACTGACTCCAACTAGTATATCCCCCCCTAAATTTTTTATGAATATACTAACCCCCTATCTGTGCTCCTTAAGGTTGCTCCCATACTAAATATTAATTTTTATCAAATTACCCGCCACCGCCCTAACTAGCCCCAGAGTGCCCCTAGAGGAGTCAAATATATCACGGACCCCCAATATTTTTGCTACCCGAGCATTTTCTCAGAACATACCTAGTCTCCATCTTTAATCATTAGGGTGGTCCCCATACACAAATTTCGAAAATGGAGGAGTTGCACAACATATGTTCGCATAACCCAAAAACGCTTTAGCTTATTGAAAAAACTAAAAAACCGAAACTCCGCAATAAAATTTCCTTTAAGAAAAGAAAGTTTTTTTTCAAATATGCTCAGTCGTTTTAGAAACATAATTTTTTTGCAAAAAAAAAATAAATTTTTATTCAAATTTCGAAATTAATCCATACCTAATGTACATAGTTATATGGTAAATCTGTTTTGAAAATACTTTATGATACACTCTTGCACGTATTTAATTTAGTCTTTTTTATTATTTGACCAAGTTTTATATATATATAAAAAACTTTTCAGAATAGATCTTTAGGGGCAGTCTATAATTTACCAATATTATATTCAATTTCATCACTGCTTACAGACATAAATATGGGGGATTTCATGTCAAGTGACCCAATTTTTAAATCGATGTCTTCCGATTTGGATGAAAATTGCACCAAGGGAATTCCTATTGAATAGTAGCTTAGACACAAATTTTTAACAAGATCGGTCAAAAAGTCAAAGTTTAACATTTTGGCCATACAGGTGTTCTTTCTCATCCATGTAACTTTTTAACCATAGGTGCTAGCAAAATTTTTCCCAAGTAGCTTAGATAGCTATTTGATCAATATTTTGAAAAAAAATTTTTAAATTTTTTTTTAATTTAACAAATTTTTAAATTTTTTTTTAATTTAAAAGCTTATGTCTTTTCCTTTGAGATAGTTTAGGTCGCTTTTTGGGATGCGAGTGGCTTATGTATAAAAAAAAATAATTTCTAACTCTAGACGGGGGTTTTCAATTTTTAGCATAAAAAAATAAAAAAAAAAGTTTTCAATTTAAAAAAAAAAATAAAAAATTTTTAATAAAACAAAAAATTTTTTTTTCAAAATATTGATCAAATAGCTATCGAAGCTACTTGGGACTGAGTTACATGGATGAGAAAGAACACCTGTATGGCCAAAATGTCAAACTTTAACCCCCTCTTACTCAGAAAATTTTTGACCGATCAAAACTACTATCCAATAGTACTAACCTTGGTACAAATTTCATCCAAATCGGAAGTTGGTTCACTTGACAAGAAATCCCCAATATGTCAAACTATTTTGCCAACACATAGTGTTAATAAAATGAAACCCTTGATATACTAGCTGGATCGATTATTCGACGTTTTTCAAAAACCGGTTTTCGAATATTCAGAATAGTTGCCATTTTAAAAAAACCAGGGGGCAAATAACGGCATTCGATATCGATCGAAACTACAATACAATTCAAATGGAAATTTTGATCGATATCGAATGCCACAATTTACCCCTTGTTCTAATTCGATTAAATAAAAACACAAAAATCAAATTACTGTGAAATAAAAAGTTAATTGGAATAAAAACAAAACAATTCACAAAGGTAAGCTGCCAACAAAATACATAGATTTGATTTAGAGTTTTTAAAGAACCATGGGTTTAAAAAATTAAATTGATTTAAGAAATTTATTATTTGAGATATGGGTAATTCCAAAGTGTTGAACGTGACAGTCGTACGCATCAAAAATGCAATAACATTTTAAACAACAAATATTTCTACGTTCTTTTAACCCTTAAATTATAGCACTTAGAAAGCACTATTATCTATGCTCAAGTTTATGGGGGGCGCGATTCTAGGTCAAAGATAATGGCAAAAGAAGTAGCGGTTCGAACGTGAAAAAAATAGAAGTAGTTTTTTTGGCCATGTATAAAAAGGCGTAATTCAACGAAACCTGTCGCAATTTTTTAGTCAAACTACTTTCAGAATTTTACGTAGCAATGTAACATTATAATGTCTTTGGTTTGATTGCAAAATCTTCTGTATTTTTCTTTGTTTAAGCCAAATTCTGGTTCGATACGTGACATTTCGAACGTGACATTTATTCCATAATAACTTAACTAAATAATGATTAAAAAAAATAAAAATTTACCGTTAATCCGAATAACATATTATTCTTCAAACTCATTCTTTTATTACAGACCATGTAAGAAAATTTTTTTGGAATAATTTTTATCAAATATCACCTTTTTTAAGGAAGATAATATTAAAGAAAACATGCAAAAAAACATTCTCACAAATAAGAAATTACGTTTGCACAACTTTGCAGTCTGATTGTTTATCTAAGTGAACAAATTTATGGGTAAATTAATAATTTTAGTAAAATCTAAATATTTCTCAATAACAATATCTTAAAATAATAAGCTCTTAATAACTTTTAAATTTTCGGTCACGGTGGACCTCTTGACGGAAATGCCCATATGCTCCCAATTTTATTTTAAAGAAGTATCAATTTGTTTGTTGGTGGTTAAGCATGTCTTTTTCAGTAGACTGCAAAAATATGAAAAGTTACAAACAAAATCTCTTAGCCAGTATTATATATTTTAAATGATTTCGTAGACCACAATTTAAAACATTCAATGACATTGTTTGATTTCTTCAATTTTGTTTTTTAGTTCTTGGTATTTTAATAAATAAAACTGGTGAAATTTTCCCATATCGTTGATTGCGCCGGAACGTTGTAGTTCTAAGAATAAAGATATGGAGCTACATAAGATTTTTTTTCCTCGAAAACTCAACGGGCTAATATGTCACCCAATGATTAATTTTTGGCAGTGTATTTAAATGTTTTATCTCTCGCGAAGTACTTGGAACGGAGTCAAGTTTTATCTGGCGCACATTTATGTGAAGCTTGTGGACTAATTTAAAGTGATAAATAAGTCGTGACGTCAAAGAACGTTTGCATCTTATAATTTTAGAATACTTCAGATACCTTACTTTGTCTTTTTGATATGTTCATCAAAAAAAAGGCTAAGGTAGTAAATTTTAGGGTAAAGTTCGAATGATGACCGAGAAAAGTTTTTAAAGTAGCGCGTGTAACTGTTACATTAATAATTCTGTTGTTATTCAACCTCTTTTGTTGACTAAGATAATTGAGAAGAGTGTATCGTGCGCATTGACACAGGTACCAATTTTTGACACTTTTTTTTTTTTTAATAAATGAACTAAATTCTAGCAAGACATTAACGTTTAATTGTCTCTGTAAGATTGCAGCTGGTTTCGAAAAATGCATATTTTCAAAGAGTATATAATTTTCTTCCTCCAGCAAG
This sequence comes from Pollenia griseotomentosa, assembly GCA_963931875.1. NCBI lineage: Eukaryota > Metazoa > Arthropoda > Insecta > Diptera > Polleniidae > Pollenia > Pollenia griseotomentosa. The sequence continues at coordinate 49,002,194 of OZ007560.1, read as the reverse complement.
CCCGATTAATAGCCCATGAAGCTTTTACGGTTGGATAGGGCTTTAATCTAAAATAAGACTCAGCTCAAGTAATTCTTTATAGTCTTCTCTCGGTTGCATGTATTCAAGCTGGCCTTAAATAAAATTGCTCAAATCTTCACGTAATGGTAATGGATAGCGGTTACATCAATGTCACAACTTGTGAAACTGATTTTCCGAATTTATTCCAGAGCATAGAGCTTCATTGTATGAACTTAAATAAATGATTTTTAAGCAAATCAAACGCAAAAGTTTGATTTTTAATTGCTTGTTGGGTATGCGCAATAATATCATAGACTGGGTACAAAGCTGAAAACCGGTGTATCTCAGGAATGGTAAAAGCAAATTCAAAAATATTTGTTTCTTAGTTATTCAGAAAAACTTGATTTTTCAAACTGCATTGTTGGTTTGTTTCATTTTCATAAAGATTTTAAAAGTTACAAAGCGTTATTTACAAAATTTATGCAAAAATTACGAAAAATTTTAATGTAGGGTGCATAAATGAGCAAATTCATTGCAAAAACTTATAGTCTTTGTACACCAAAATAAAGCTTGGACATTTTTCTTTTAAATTATTTCCTTAAATGTAAAGAAAATCGTGGTATTTGACAAAGTTATAAAGGAAACTTTGAAAAAAGCGCGGCAGAGCCAAAATTCAACTTGAGCGACCTCTTCCGAAAAATCTGAAAAAAATCTCAAAAATACATTACTTTATAAGCTTTTAAATTATGCTTGAGCCCCAAAAAAATTTTTGGGGCACACTAATGGCCAATTTTTAGGATTGATATTAAAACACATTTATGTTTAAAATCATTTTAAGTACAAAATTCTCATCTTCACTAAACACTTAAATAAAACTTAATTCACCGATGTGGTACATTTAAATTCAACATAAGTTTGCATTGGAATAACTTAGCAAGGTGGCCTCAATATGACAACAACACTACAACAACAGGCAAAGCAATAACATTCAGCTGCCAGTTGAGACCACCTTGCAAATAAATAAACTTTCTTATAATATTTTTTTGTATTTAGTAGTGCTACCATACTTTGATCTTAATTAAATAGGACTTTTCAAATAAACTCAAAAAATCAAACTGTATTTAAATACGATTTATGTTTATATGAAAATTAACTTAATTTAGATTAAAATACTGTCCTGAAAATTGGGCGTAATTATATATATCACTTATTGAATGTAAAGAAAAAATAAGCAAAAAACCTTAGTTAAATAAATAAGGGTTAATAAAAAATAAAAGTTATTCAGATAAAAACGAGAAGAAGTAGAACTTACCTTGTAAGCCACCCAAAATTTATTAATATTTACGTTTGGAAACATATTTCTATCTTTATTATAAACGCTAGTGTCAAATCTTGTATTAGTATATATAAGTTGAATGCTTTGAATTGCTCTGATATTGGCTCGTCTTTACAAATGATAAAGTTTAGGAACGCCGTATTCATTTTGGATGTAGTCATTGCTATCGAGGTATACAAAAACCTCAGGTGGTACCAATCCATTTTGGAGTGTTTTATAAATAAATTCGATAACTACAATCACGGGTCTTATGGGGTTTGGAAATTATTTGATACCCAACACTCTTGTGTACTTGCTAATAAAAATATGTTTTTTATATGGTTGGCTGTTTTTTTTTTATCCGCATGAGAACTTTCGATATCGAAAACTACAACTAAGAATGTTAAACTCTGCTGACATTGCTATTCAGAAGGGTTGGGCAGGTCATCATGAATCGTTTACCGCTAGAACAACACTTCCAAATTGTGGAAATTTACTTTGAAAAAAATAAATCTGTTCGCGAAGTTAATAGAGCACTTTGTCCTACCTCAACAAGCAAACTTTTCGTATTTGGGATGAAAACAATCCTCAAGCCGTTAACGAATCACCATAACATCCATTAAAATGTATTGTTTGGTGCGGTTTACAAGCTCTTTTGAAATTGGCAAGGATCTGCCGTTACGGTGAATTTCGAGTGCTATCGATTCATGCTGACTGAATTTTTGTTTCTAAAAATGAATCAGCTAAACATCAACAGCGCGCTTAACAGTCGACTTATCGCAAAATCTATTTATTGATAACTTTATTTCCTTGTTAGTGCGATTTAATGCCTCTGGATTCCTATTAATGGGGCTATGGTTAGTCATTGGCTTATGCCGACAAACCAGCAACTCTTAACGCATTGGAAGCCAATATTCAAGCCACAATTGACGCCATACAGCCAGACTTATTAGAAAAAGTAGCCAAAATGTGGTGGACTGATCGAATGGACCATGTGACTCGTAGCCGCGGCGGACATATGCCGGAAATCATATTTGAAATATAAATGAAATGATATTATCTGCCAGATTATAATAAAAATATTTCATTTCAACAATATTTCTATCTTGTATTATCATTTTAGGTTCCCATGCACTTAAAAGAAACTAATAAATGTAACTCCAAAATAGAACTTATAAAACTCAGGTACAAATTCCCCCAATTTATCAAATTAGAATCTAAACACCGTCAAATTTCTAACGTTTAAGCTATTGCAGTCAACCAAAAAAAAAAAAATTCCAAATTAGACAAGTTCTTAAATGAAAATTAAAAAAAAATTGCACTTGTTCAACTATAGAGTATTAACTCTAAATTTTATTTTTTTCACTTTTTGGAAAAAGTCGGCACGTTATATTCATATCTACCCTCTGTAGAACTATCGTGTCATTTTCTCTGCTTTTTGGGAATGAAACGGTTGGTTTACAAATTCTTTTTCGTATGCCTTTAATCAGGGCTGTGGAGTCGGAGTAGAGATTTTTGTACCGGAGTCGAAGTCGAAGTAGTCACAAAAACTCGCGACTCCAACTCGAAAATTTTTCGGCATAAAAAATTTATTAAAAAATTTCAAATATTTTCCAAAATAAAAATTCTTCCAAATTGGCGTTGCAATATTTAAAATATCGGAAATTTTTACAGAATCATTTTCTTGCTACATTTAACCATTTTAAGGGTATTGCATTAAACAAAGAACTTAAGGTCAAAGTTAAATGTTGGAGTATGAGTCAGAGTAGGAGTCAGAGTAGGAGTTGGAGTTGAACTTAAAAAATTTCAGCGGCTGGAGTCGGAGTTAGAACTATTATTTGACGACTCCACAGCCCTGCCTTTGGTGTTAAACTAAAAAAAAATGTTTTGCTTCTACTGAAAATTTTTGAATTTTGAGTTAATACTCTCTTTATGATCAAATGCGATATGTACGTTGGCTATTTAAATAAAAATTCACACGGTTTTTGTAAGTAAGTTTAATGAAAAAAAAAAATAACTTTCAGTGCTGGCATGTTTTAAATTCCGTACCTAAATAAACTACAGAGAAAATGAAACATTTTAAATGTTTCGAGTAGAAAAACACTTCAAACTATTTTGTTTACATTTAAATCAATCAGTATTTGAAGTGAATTTAGTTGAAATTAAATTGAATTTGTGTGATGACTAGAAATTGTTGCAGCGTAAGTAACAAGAGTTTATTCTCTTGTAAACCAAATAATAGAAATAGGAAATTTAATAGATAGCAGAAGTTTTAATGAAAATATTCTCTGAGAATGGAAATCGATACAATTCATAAAAAGTATTTTAGAATAAACAAACATTTTTGAATATTTAACAAGAGAAGTTAAAGATGTTATCTTTTTTATTTTTTATATATGAAAAATTGGGTTAAAAAAGCAATCATTATAAGAAATTTTTTATTAAATTCAACTCCAGCATTAGCATTTGATTAAACAATGTTTAAACAATTTTTAATAGGAAATATCTCCAGTGCCAAGAATTCTTCCAAAAACTATTTAAAATTTTATTAGCTTTGTTTCTTGATCTTTTCAAATAAGCAAATAAATTAGATTGTCTCTAAGACCTCAAAATTATTTGAAAAGAACCCATTTCCCAGTAATCTGCAGGGTGTGATGGCAATTTTTATAAAAAAAATAAACTGTGTTAGAATTTTCATTAACAAAATACACGATTTTGTGACAACTTTGTTAAAGTTTGTTTATGAAAAAAGACTAAAAAAAATCACTTTCCAGCTAAAGCACGAGTGTTTCACAAAACATTTAAGTTTTTTTTTTTATTGTTCTTTTAAAAGTTTTTAGATTTCATTATTTTATTTTAAATATTTAAATATAGTCACGTTTTGGACTTAAATTATTATAATGAAATTTCTTTATTCTATTTCTAGTATTTACGGATAAAATTATGAATCATTTTACTTTAATTTAAATCCGTGAAAAAGATTTTCAACACTTCAGCGTGCGACAAACACACGAAGAACGTGGAAAAGTGTGTGAAGTTTGTTTCAATAAAGAGTCTGGGTGTTAAGAGCGATGAAGCTCATGTAGAACCATTGTGGAGCTTGTGTGCACACTACTTTAAATAATATTTATGCAAATGACATTCGTTTAGTTGCATTGTTCGTTTGCTTGTCTGTATGTCTGTTCGTCCATCAGTTCGTTGTTTGTTTCTGCTAGTTCAGTTTCAGTTCACTTCATCATCAAAATCCAACGTTGTTGCCGCAGCCACCGTCATTCACATCACATCATCGTTGCCGTCGTCGTCGTCATCGTTTTGTAATGAAAACATAAAAATTTCCATAATGTTAATCAAGCTGTGAGCGAGTAGTCATTATCAACATGTTTGCTAATCGTACATTCAAATGACAATATAAAAATTGTCATCATAAACACTCTTCAACAGAGACACATGTAAACCTTTCATACATACACACATACAAAAACTGCACATGGATGAATTAGTGAATTGTTTCAGTTCAGGACCTAAAAAGAACCATTTACTTTTTTCAAATCTTAAAAAATAATTTTTTTAGCAAAATTTTAATCATCACTGGGTTAATATAATGCGTCCTAGCAATGCCCTAAAACGCAGAAAATGGTAAAACACGTAGCAATTGCATTGCATAACTGCATTGCTTAGCAATCGAATAAATAAGCTCTTACCAATTATACCAGACATCATCAAATGTGGAGACACTCCTAGATTTGAGTCAACAATAACAACCCCGAGGCTACAGAAAAATCAACATTTAATCTATCGTTTTTTAAATCTTCTTCCTGCGATTTGGAACAACAACCAACACGTGATCCCCGAAGAGATCTCACAACCAACAGAAGACTCAGACAGAAAACCCTCTTTGTTGTGGAAAGCTTACTGTATTTTAATAGTTTTTTTCACTGGTATAGTAAGCGTTGTCATGGAATAAAATTACAGTGTCGTTTTTTGGTGTAATTTTTTGCACCTTTGTCGTTGTTTACTTTTTATAAATGAAACTTTTTTTTCATTTTTTAAAGTTGAAGCTAAAGTGTCCACCTAAACAAGTAAGATTAATATATTCGACTATGCCGAAACTTATATATCCTTCACCATAGTGTGATAATAACAGAAGGTTATATAAATACTGTGCATTAGAGAGAAAACAATCCAATTTTGTGCTACGCCTAGATCTAAAATCCCGCCCACTTTCTGTCCGATTTTAAGTATTGATAAGCAAGATGCTTGCACGTGATCTGGAAGCCCTGGATCTTGCCATTCTCCAGATATATAGAAATATACAATGTCTTTCTACGGAAGGTGCCAGACCCACTTCTCTAATCCTTATTTTTTTTAAAAAAAGTCGTTTGATAATCCGACAATGTGTACGAAATTTTGAAAAGTTGTCTCTTACCGTAAAATACAAAATAAATCTATTTTGTGCCACGCCCAATTCCCTACTCCCGCCCACAGTTTTCGGATATTTTGATTTGATAACTAAGATGCTTGATCCTAATTTTAAAACCATAGCAACAAGAAATTTATGGGTAAAATTAGAGGCGGCCGTGGTTTTTTGATCATATCACAGCCGCATGTGGACCGATCAAGCTGAAATCTAATAGTTAATAATTCGGGACTATATGAAACATAAATATATAACTACCAAGTCTGCATCATATCGGAAACCCCATTTCAACGGACACATGGACAGCTGGACATTGTTGAATTAACTTAAACAATAATAGTTATAGTCTCCTATTGCAAAAAATATTTAAATAAATAGTTCTTAAAGCTAGTTGCGTTGCAATTAAATTGTTGTGTTTGAGGAAGGATATTCCAGAGACGCGCCCGCATGTATAAAAAATTGCCATTCGGACACAAGAGAACGGTGTAATGGAACTATAATCTTTTTCCCCCTAACTGATCTGGCAAATAAGATATTGTGGCATTTCCGAGTAAATGATTTTATGCAAAAATAAAAGGACACGTATGTTAAGAAAATTGTTAAACGAAACTCCATATAGTTTTGAGGAAAATTGGAGGAAAAAATCTAATAATATTTTTTTATTAAACATTTAGCTTTGCTTCGCTTACTGCAAAGACTCCTGAACTATGTGTATGGTTGACCTACAAGTGTATTAACATGGATTGTCCAAGTAAGACAGTCATTAAGAACTTAACCAAGGTTTTTGGCAGCATTAACAATAGTGATTTTTTCACCATTTATTAAAACATTAACATTGGGAACACGATAAACCGTTTTCTTACGAATTAAGAAACACTTTGATTTGTGAGTGTTTAAACAAATTCCATTTGAAGTTGTTGGTTCGGTAAGTCATTTGAATAAATAGAAAAGAGGAGTGGTCCAAGGATTGACCCTTGAGGCACTCCCCTAGATAAATTTAATACCGAAGATTGGCAGTTGTTTGAACACACAAATTTACGACGACCAAAGAGGAAAGGCGATAGTAGTCGTGTGGAGGTTAAGGCGAAGTTAAAAAAGTGTCGAAGTTTTAAGCAAAGCGTGCCGTGGTCAACCGTGTTGAAGGCTTTAGAATGATCAAGTTCGCGTCGTATATTTTCAGTTACAGTCAGTAATGCAGAAACACAGCTATGATTTTGGCGAAAACCAGATTGCTTATCAGCAAACAAATCGTTATTTTTGATATGTAACGACATTTGTTTAAAAAGAAGTTTTTCAAGGACCTTGGATAGAAAGCAGAAAATAGTAATTGGCTTAAGCTCTGAGTCATTTCTTGGTATTGACACTGTTTTCGCGTATTTCCATTTTCAAGGAAAAGTGCTAGTCATTAAAATGGTGTTGAACAAATGTGTTTAGTACGCGTAAAACCGTACCGAATAATGCTATTACAATAAAAATGTATCAAGAATAAAAACTGGGAATTAAGCACATTAAGACAACTACAATTAATGTTGGAAGAATTCCAATCAATTGTAGTGGGGAATGTAAGAAGAGATAAACTCACTGTTTATTGTTGATGTTTTTGTTTAAACCTTGATATTGTTACAATTAGAGCTGTTGCTTATGATTCTTATACGCTTAACAGTTTTATTTGGTTTAATATCTTTAGTTTTTCCAAAATCTTTATGGATGAAGTTTCCTGATGATCTGGCCTAAGCAACCAGTGAAATGCGCATAGGAATAGCTTATCCCATCAACAATAAATTTCAAGTGTTTTTATCAAGAATAAAAACTGGGAATTAAGCACGAATAACAAAATCTTTTAAAACAATAAAAATTGTTCAGTCAAAGTTCTATATAACTAGAAATCATACTGTCAAACTTCAAACTGATCGGTTAATAGTTAACTATAGGCCCTGTATAAAGCCCACTTTCGGAGAATACTTTAGTACTATTGTAATAAGTTTATGTATGTCACAGTTGTATATGACTACACTGTCAAATTTCGTAAGCATAGGTAAATAATTAATAACACAAGGGAACAAATTTAAACTTTTTTTGTGCGGTCTGGAATTTGATTGGATATATTTACTAATTTGAGGTCGCTAATTTCACATCAAATCTCCATTTTTCTCTATGAGCTCTAGTTTTCGAGACATACCGTTATGTCCAAAATTAAGGCACTTTCACTTCATATATTGGAATAAATTGAAAGCGGTAGACCATATTCAGTTAACAATATAAGCCCCACTCTCTAACTTGTTTGAATATAAAGTACACCAGAAATAATTCAAAAAGATTTGAGCTAAAAAATTCGCATGTATTCATAGGCTTAAAAAAACTGCAACCTTTGAATCAAAAATTTATTGCTAAAAAACGGGAACTTAAAATTACTGCCTTTCCTAAGCGAGATTGAAAGCGAAACTTCCACTTGCTTTCTTTACAAATCAACTAAGTTCGAAGCTTCATTTTAAATCCGGAAGTATTAGTAATAAGTTTTCGTAGTACTTTGCTTATATTTTATTTAAAATTCCATTAACCAACTAAACTTTTTAAACTTCTGCAATTACCACACACTCTCAATAACCAACTAGTGCATATTATTTGCTCTTCTGTACAACTACAACAGATTATTCGTTTATTTAAAATGCATGTTCTGAAAAGACTTCACATTGATTTTCGACTCTTTATATGTTTTTAATTATCTTTTTTTTCTTTTTTCCATTCAGTTTTATTTTGGATATTTTAATGCTGTTTAAATTAGTTGTATATTCAGTTTTAAATGTAAATTTTGTGTTAAGCACTGATGACAATTTCATGTAACATCATTAGCTCAGTATGCACGAGTATTTATCTTTATATAGTGTATAGTGTATAGCGAGTGATTCTTTGTCACTGATTAATGCCAGTTAAATATCTACTCGGTCCACCCAACAATATAAAACTAAAAACAAAAAAAAAAATTAAAACAACACAAAAATCATTAAAGTCAAATTTAAATTCATATTTGGAAAATATTTAGATAAAGTTTTTGGATTTTCTTTTGATTTCGAATTCTCACTAGACTCATATTAAAAGTTCGAAAATATAAAAAAAGAAATTAAAATTAAAATTCTTGTAACAAATTATCTAATTTGTATGATCTAAATGTTTTGAATATTGAGAGCCATGTAAGCGGCTTAAATACAGAGCGAAGCAGTAAATTATTGCTTTTATTATGACAATATTTCTGTGAGAACTAATAAAATTTAACTCTTGTTACATTTTGAAATTTATTTTTATGTTACACAAAAAAATAAATAAATGGCCTAATTTTTGACTTTATAATAGGAATTTGGTTAAATTGTAATTTAAAATAGCTTTTGATAAGAATCAATAGAAATTAAGCTTTATTACAAACATGAACATCAAAATATTCCAAATTATTGATTAATAAAATTAGATGTTACTAAATTTATTTTTTGTTATACCTATATTTTATACATTTGTATAGAATTTTTATCTCACCAGGAAAATTTATTTTGGTGTCATAATGTTGCTTCTTGCAGTTAAGTATTGAATTTTAGCCAAAAAGGGTCCAGCTAAAAAAAAAAAAAAAAATTTTAAAATATTTGTACCAAAAAAATTTTACTTTTCACAGATTATGTTTGAAAAATATGAACATGCAGAATATAATAAACGTTATTCATATACATATATAACACAGAGCGGCGAATGGTTCTGGTCAAATATCCGCTGGGGTTCTGCTTACCGAGAAAAGTTATACCGGTAAAAAAAAGTTATGCGAGATATATCGATTTGAAGTTGTTTAGAAGCAACCATTATATGGTTGAGGCTCCTTGATGGATGGCTAATTTAACGATTATATGGTTGAAGTAATAATAATATATTTAACCATTTTTTATAAAATAGTTTTTTTGGAGGTGACCATGTTAAACAATGTGTTTTCCCTGCGTGAAGATATTTTTTGTTCGGTATTTTGCCTTAGATCACTTCACTTATTTACGCGGCATAATTTAAAGGGCTCCAAAATTTAAAGGTAAAAGAATGTAGGGGGAATTCAAATTCGAAAACTGATTTGGCCAAGTATTATGTAATTGCAATATGTGTGAAAAATAAGACTGATATGACACTGCTTTGAATTGGCCAAATATTGGAATAATTATATCGTTGGTCTTATGTAGGAAGGCCCTAACTCACATAATTGCAACTTTACAGGAGACGGCAAAAACATATTAGAAACGGTATGTATCATAATGTATGGTGGCTTCTTCAATTGTTTGTGAAACTGATATTGTTGATGCTATTGCATTAAATTCTTGTGACGGGGTGTATTTGTAGAAAATGTATTGAAATCACTAAAAAACTCAATTTCGAAAAAAATCAAGTTACTTACAATTATCTGAAAAATAAGTAGTTATAGACAGTGGCGGATTTAGGCCTGCTTCCTTTGGATAGCAATGAAGTATATAGTATGTACAGAAAAAATTACAAATATTAGACACCAGCAGAATGTCAACTATTTGTTAAAAATAGTTGAGTTAAATACATTCAATTTATAAAGTATCACTATCCAGTGTGGCACAAAGAATGCTGACGAAGGCCGTAGCGGACCAGAAAATGCATTACATTCTGCTGGTGTCTAATAATTGTAAATTTTTCTGTACATACTATATACTTCATTGCTATCCAAAGGAAGCAGGCCTAAATCCGCCACTGTCTATAACTACTTATTTTTCAGATAATTGTAAGTAAAAAATAATGACTTACTTTTGCGTTTATTTTGAGACATACCCTGTAAAATTCATTGGTTCTTTCAGTATTGTAAGTAATATTTTTACTTTTTTCTGATTACGCAACATATTATTTCGTACACGAAGTTTTATTGTGGTATATAGTTTTTAACAGAAGAGTGTTGTTTTATTGAATTTAACAACTTTTTCAATTAAAATCTAAACTTTTAGTCAAAATAAAAGATTTAAGTAAATGATTAATTTCCTTGTACACAGAAAAAAATGGCGAATAATCAGCTGTCATATTGAATACCATATTCGTCAATATAATTAACTTTTTAATTGAAAAGGCACCAACAATCGAATATGAAAATATAAAAAATAAATTTGTTAATTTAAATTGTTGAAACTCAACAAATATTTTGAACAATAAAGGTACGTTCAGACTAATGAAATATTTGACGAAAATATTTGTTCTGATATTTGCTTGAAACTACGTGAAACAAAAAAATATTTTGTTTAATGTTCAAACTAAGCTGAAATATTTGACAATTTTAGTTTGTTAAAACAGTTGGCAAATAGTGTCAAATAAAATAAATTAATTCATGTTTGCCATGCGTTCAGACTAAAACAAATATCGCTAAATCGATTAAAAAGCAATATGTCGGGTAAAAACAAAAAAAAAATGTGTCAACAAATATCGGAAATTCGCAAACAACTTTAATATTTAATATGATTCTTTACCTGGCTTTAAGATTTTGATAGACCGGCAAACGTTCCTTCATACATTTATTGTGGAATTTAAAAAAAGATTTTTTCAGTGAAATTTAGAAAAGTTTATCTTTATAAGTCTTAATTAGATATAATCAAGTAATTCTTTACGCTTCTTATAATTATTTTTTTATTTATTTATTTTTTTAGCTTTTAAAATGCCATACAAATTTATTAATGAATATCAAGCATATTTTCTTTTTTTGCCAATTTTACCCTGTAAATTGAAGTGCATTAAAGTGTCATTTTTAGAAGTTATCTTAAATTAGTTTTAAACAATTCGTTATCATCATAATCTAGTAACAGAGTTCTAAGCAAAAACCACGCAAAAATATTTTTTGTAAAAACTTAAAATTATATTTGGCCATAAAAAATGATGATTAAGTGATTTTCTACTTAATACATCTTGAAACAATTTCGCAAAAAAATTTTCTACACGTGAACAAATTAATATGCAGTTGAACTAGATTCCAAGCCAACATTATTTTATAATGCTACCGATTTTTAATAAGCACATCGCATATTCTCTGAAAAGACTTCAAAGTGTACGTTGAATGTAAAAATTTGTTTATTCGGCTAAAAATCTTTCTAAGAATAGATGTTTTAAAATAAATTGTGAATAAATTTTTCCAGTCTGACATTATTGTGTATATTTATCCTGGATAGAGTTACATAGAAATATATCTTACCTGCAATGAGTTCTTACTTATGCAAATCAGCTATATTTTTTTTTTTTTTTTTTTGTTTAGATTCATTAACACCAACCTAAAACACTTCTTTAACAGTGAACAACAAAAAGAAGAAAGACAAAAAACTTCTGCACTTTAAGGCCGAGGCCACGCAATGAGCGGCTAAGCGTCAAGCGTCTGAGCGATGAGCGTCAAAAAATTAAAACATATGAAATACTATTGAAGTGGCCACGAAATGAGCGGCAAGCGAGCGAAATTTTTGAGCGGCTAAGCGGCGTCGCTCAGGAATAAAACTTGTTCTAATTTTTAGTTGTTTTCTGAGCGTCAAAGAATAAATATGGCAAAAATGAATGTGGAACTTACAATTTCATCTGTACAAAGCCGACCGCTATTATGGCAAGACAGACTACCAAATTTTAAAAATAAAAATATAACCGAAAATTTATTTTTTTATTTTGTCAATCTAGTGTTAACTGCTTGCAACAGCAAATCAATGGATTTCACATTTGGGTAGATTTGTATATATATGGTTAATGATGAACACCAAGGCCTGTTCGTCGATTTCGATTAATATATATATTTTATAATTTGTTTTTGTTTTAAATGTAAGTTAAGCGAACGAAGTCTTCGCTCGAAATCGACGAACAGGCCGCAAATTGTTTTTTTTTTTCTTAATAAACGCATTAAATTCATATGAATACGATTTTCGCGTAATAATATTAAACAATCCACTCTTTACAATAGCATTTTAACAACTAACCGCTCAGAAATGACGCTCCGTAATAAGCCACTTGCAGCTCAAACTTGACGCTTTGACGCTCATCGCTCAGACGCTTGACGCTTAGCCGCTCATTGCGTGGCCTCGGCCTAAGAAATTGTAAAATTCGTTTCAGTATGATAAAGTCAGATTGCGGCAATAGCGATTTCAATACCGCATGCACATACTCATCATTATCATTATCATAATAATCATTGTCTCCTTATAAATGGAGTGTAAGAATGAGCCGAAGATGCGTACAAGCATAAAAGACGGTCTATATACAACAAAAAATGCTGTTAGTTGGAGTATGTGACAATACTTTTAACAACAAATAATCATTGTTATCATCGTCATCACGACAGTGTGCAGGCGTATATTTTTTTAATCTACCTGCAGCAATTTTTATATGTCGTCTTTTCCACCACGGCAATAGTTTTCTATATGGCTTTTGTGTTGTTAAAACTGTTTGTAACATAATTTTAAAAGAAGCGGATTAAATATTTAAAGCTTTGTCTAAATTTAAAATAAATTTTAGTAAATACAGTAGGTTTATTAACTATAGCCTATTCTTTGTTAGAATTTCACATCAAGTTTTCGAAATGTTATTTAACAATGATAGCACCGTGCCACATTTTTTAAGTCATTGAGTTTTTTTTGCCTTTTGCTGCATTTTTCATAGATTTCTCGAAATTGCGGTTTTAAATACGGTACTGTAATATGAATAATATCATAAGGAATGTATTTTCTGAATTTCGCACAGCTTAGCTGCTATGGTCCAAAAATGGTCAAAAAATATATATGTAAGAAATAAATTATTTTTAAATTTTAGCAATTTTGGAGCACTTGATGCAGCAAGGCAAAAATTCCAATTGGTTTCCTAGATATAGCCGCCATAAAATTGCGTGTTCTTCGAAAATATTAAATTTAAGCCAAAATATACATGAGGCCATAAAATCTGAACAGCAGCCAAAACTAGCAAAACCCAAATGTGGTTAAAAACGTTGATAACGTCTTATAGTGGTCCGGACGAAACGCCGATACGTTCCCTGGAGTGTGGACTGTATATAGGGGTGGATTTGGGCTACAGCTCGAGAATACCAGCCAAGGATCCAAGCACCTTAATATATTCCCCGAGAAGACGCCGATTGACTTTCTGCACTTATGGAGTGTATAGGGTAGCTTCGGGATTTTAGCGCTAAAATATCCACCAGGTATCCAAACAACTTGGTGATATTATAAAGGCTGGAGAGAGAACTAGAAAGAGGCACAAATATTTAAACGAAAGAAAAGCACTTCTAACCATATAAAAACACTTTCCTGCATTTTTTCAAAAACATTATAAATTTCTATTTATTTAATATAAGATACAAAATTTACTGTACGATAACTAATTCCCAAACAATTTAACTAATTAGTTTATAAAATTAAATCACTAAAACAATTTAGTTATTGTAAAATGATTAAAAGTACAGCCGTCCAATATGGCTTTCAAAACAACGATTCGACTTAGCACAAATTTTAAGTTACAACAATAAAAAATTAATCAAAAATACATAAAAAGTAAAGAAAATTGTAATATATAATACATGATGACAAGTTATCAACTCCCTTCACACACAATTGACATCAGAGATGGGAAATCGGCTGCCTGCTGTTCAGACTAGGGTTTTCAATTATTTTATTTCCCGTTTTCCCGGGATTTTTCTTGCGGGATCCCGGGAAATAAAAAATTCCTCATAATTTCAGAAAATAGCTATTTATACTTTGAAATTTAGTTTTCTATTCTCTAAAAATTAGCATCTGTGGATGGGTTGTGGATTAGATCAATTACAAGAAGTGAGTACATGTATTTAAATCAATGTCTCCTGATGCAATAAATCTACTAAAAGCAGAATGGGCAGTGCAACAGTTAATAATTATTACATTTAGTGAAGTGAAGACTTAATAAAGTACATTAATTCAAAATAAGATGCAGGCAGTAAAGTTTCATTGTCCATGAACAAGTCTTAAAAACAGGAGATACCTAAACATATCGCTCCTTTATTGCAACATAGTTATATCTACAAAAACAAACAATCTTGGCAAAATGCGATTAAAGTTTTCCAAATGTACCGATTTAAAGATATATTTTGCTATAACTTCGGTTCAGTTTGAGATATAATACGAGAAGGTATGAAGGAAAACTTTGCTAAAGTTACTTAAAATTTTGAGATATTACTATGATGCAATGAAGGAGCGATATGTTTATTAGGTGATAAACACAAATTTTCAATTTCAATTTGTGTTGGTTTATATACCCGTGAAAACCGGGGAAACCGAAATAAAATAACATTTTGGAAACTGGTGTAAGATACTACAACATACAACTTGAAAAACACATTGTCCTAAAGATTACAAATGGACCTATTGAAATGAAAAGGTTTGGAAGAAGCAGTCCGATTGATGCTATTTTTGCATCAACCTTGACATACATTTGACTGATATAGACGTTGTTTATAAAAAAGAAAAATTGCTTCTGATTGTGAATCCGAAGCATGCTACAACGGTGCACTTTTAACTATTTGTCCAACCCCGGTAAAAAAATGAACGACATTTTTCGGAAACATGATAATTAGTAAATAATATCAGGAATATACTTTTTGATGACTTACTAAGCGCTTTGAGTGTGTCAGAAAGTTATTTCCTAAGCCGTTAAAAAATGTTATATGTTTCTTTAAAATATTTTATCTATTTTATTAATTAACTTTTTGATCTCATATCTTGAGTACCTTAATTTTATTTTGTTTTTATTATTGTTTTATGAATGAAATTGTTATGTTTATGTTATCCTGCATCCAGAGCATAATAATACTGAATAAAAGCATAATAATAGGGAATAAAGGCGTCAGGGGATAATAATTCAAGTTCCCATTTCAATCTTCAATTAATTTTTTAGTATTGAACCATTTCTTTAACTTTCTTTGTAAACAAGTTCCCTTACGTTATTTTATAAAAGTTTTTTTCATTAATTAATAACAAAATTTACTTTGTATTATTTATATGTAGCGGGATCCCGGGATCCCGGGAAATTTAAACAAATTTCCCGCTTTCCCGGGAATCGAAAAACTCCGGGAAAAAAAACTCTAGTTCAGACGTGAACAGTGGTTTTGTTAGCTTTTTCTAGAAAATTTAGAAACTTATATGTTGAGAAAAATCAAGATTAGTGCTTAAAATTTTGGTGCCATTAAATTTGTAGTATGGCAGTAGTCCTTATTCATATAACTAATCAAAATGAAAAAAATATATATATGATGTGTTCACTTACTAAAAATTGTTACGAATTTGTAACAATTGTTACTGGAAAGTGTTCATAAACCCAAAAGTTTGCGTCAAAAGAGAGTAAAAAATTAAGTGACTAAAAAATGCAAGCAAATTTTTACTGGTGAAATGATCACTTGCAAGAATTTTTAAAACAGCTGTTTCATGATTTTGTTTAAAAAACAACCTTTTAAAAATGTGTAACAAAATAATATTCATAATTTTTAAACTTAAAATTTATAATTTTCTTTAATTTAGGGTTTGCAAATAGTTAAAAACAATTCAATTAAGGATGATAAGCAGGGGTGTGCTGAAAATCGAAAAAGTAAAACGCAAGAATTTGGAATACTTATTTTCTAATTAATTTAATTTTTATAATATTTGTTATAAAATTCTGCTTAATAGACAAATATTAATAATATTATTTTTTTTGTTGACGTTTTTCAGCACAACTTAAAGGATAAATGTAAACATAGAGCTTGTGCCTTAGCTTTTAACATTAATATTTTAATCAGGCTAAAGTTCATTAAATTAAATTTTTAATAAATTATTTTAATGAAGAAAGGAATTTTACAACATGAAATTATTTAAAATTTATTGAAAAGTTTTCATTCTTGACTTAGCTGGGAATTGAAGGCAGGTTTTCATGGACAGGTTGCCCTTACATGTTTCGATTGTGACCACTTAATCTCTTCAGTTGGGTTTGCCTTTTAACACTCACCGCCATTAACGACGGCTAGCAGTCAATAGTCAAACATCAATCTTTACGCAAATGGTATTTAACTTTGGTAGATCAAAAATTGCTTTGAATGATTATCTAATTTAATTGATTTACATTATTTTTTATTGATATTTTTGTTTTTACATTCACGGTATTAATATTAAAATACGTGCATGTAATGATTATTATTTATTATTTTTTATACGTATGTACTATGTATGTATATTAATTTAAATAACAAATTTTTAACGATCAATTTCACCAAACACAATATCCAATGTACGAATAATTGCCACAATATCAGCCAACATGTGCTGAAGTCCTATATGATCCAGAGCAGCTAAATTTAACTTTACAGCGATATGGACGACTCGATTTATCGGATACTAAATAAACCCCAAATTGTCCCTTGGGGGCTTCTATAGCAGTATACGATGAATCTGGTGGCGCACAAAAACCTTGAGTAAATTATTTAAAATGATGTATCAAAGCCTCCATGGCTTTCTTCATTTCGTCGCGTCTAGGTGGAGTAGTGTTGCAATCGTCTGTTTTTATTTCACCGCTAGTCATTTGGATAAGACATTGTTTTACGATAAGTAAAGATTGACGCATTTCTACAAGTCAACATAAGCGACAATTATATCAATCACCTTTTTAGCCAATAGACACATCGAATTCAATTTAACTGCAGGCATCGTAGGGTTGCTGTTTACGTAAACCCCATTTTATTCCAGAACCTCTTAACATTACACCACCATAATTTATTACATCCTCTGATGAAACAACTCCTATTTCGACAGTGCGATGTATCCAAATTCTATTTTGATTAATAATATTTGTCATAAAATTTTTTACTACAGAAATCTTATAAAAAACGATTTATAAAATTCTTGCGTTTTAGGATTTCCATATGGGTCCATACGGTCAATGTGCCTAACTTGCTAGTTTTTGCTACGAAAGCGTTAATTAACTTTTTAGTTCTTATTGAGAAATTGATAGAATTTACATTGTAGTAACGTTGATTCAAATACAAATATGTTAAATGAGTCATGCCCATTTTTTGTCGCAACTCAGGCGTGTACACGTACACTGACAAAATCTCTCTGTTCTCTTTAGTTTTCATTAAAATTACCAAAACATCAACTTGTTTGCGCTTTCTATTGGGTTATTTATTTCTTAACAAATCTATTTTAACAAAGTTTCTGCTCTTTTACATATAAAGGCTGTTTTTAAGCCCAGTAGAATGTAAAATTGTAAAAAATATAAATTTTATTCAAAAAGATTTTTCTTATTTGATAGGTAATAAATGGCTGTTACTTTTGGAAACTATTTTAGGCATATGGGTACCGCGACTGTTCATACCGAAGCATATTTTAGACATCCAATTGGCCAATTGGCCTTTTCAAACAAAAATCATTGTTCATGGTCCGGTTTAAATCTCCTTTGACCGTAACGCGAGATTTGGTTTCATTTTTAAATAAATAAGGCCTTGCATTAAACGGAGCATTTGTTTTAGAGATAATTGCCTCCATGTAAAAAATGTGTCATCTAAATCGTTAGGACCCCGTTTATAATTTGTTTTGACAATCTTTTTTGGTAAATTAAATTGTATACCTGTAACGTTATAAAAGTTTCTGCACCGGTACACCGACAAAATAAAATACTGATACCTCGTTTTAATTATTTTTGATTTATCGGATAAACATTTTATACTATGCTCACACTTGAGTTTTTAAACGCGTTTAATCAAAATGGTGATTAAGTTAATCGAAGCCATTCACATTACATTTGAGATGATTAAGATGACAGATGATTAAAAAAAACAAAAAAAAATACTTTTATAACGTTGTGAAAATTTATGAATTATTTAATGCTATGTTCACACTTGGGTTCTTAAACGCGTTTAAGCAACTCGAACGTGATTAAGCTCTAATCACATCAAAATCGAGATGATTACTTATAAATTGAAGTGATTTGTTAATCACTTCAAATTGGCATGATTACAACTATTTAAATCACTTCATTAATCACATAGAATCCACTGAACATACCTCAAACTGAGTATAATGTAGAATCGGCCACGATTTCTGCTTAATGTTTTGTATTTTTTCGCTCCTTAGTGTTCGGTTCGGTAGATTTGTGGAAAACACAAACGATAATAGTGTTTGTGTAGAAAATCATTAAAAAAATAATGTTTCCCTGTTTGTCATCTTTCGCACACAAAAATAATACTGTTTTTATTAAACTCAACATATGATGAGAACATTTAATTCCGTTCGGTTTTTTTTTTAAACCACAAACTTCATTGTGTTCGGCTCGGCTCATTAATGTTCGTCCCTTTTGGCTGGTAAAAAAAAACCAACAATTTTTTCCAAAAACAAAATACACATACGAAAAAAACAAAAAGCCAGCCAAATAATTTTACACAAACAAAACATGTACAATACAAGCTGTTTCTGCTGGGGTCGTTGTTAAAATTGTTTGTGTGTTAATTTCTTTACCAATGTAAAAAAAGAAACATTAAAGAACATTAAAATATAATGTTTGTCTACAGTATCACTACAAGTTTTCTGTTTTTTGACAAAAAACAGAACACTATATATCGTTCGGCTCTTTCTTGAAAATAGTTACGAACGGTTTTAAGGGTTGTGTTCGTCTACACAATCACTAAATAAATATATATCGTTCTTGGGTGTGTGAGCCGAACGCTTAATAATGTTCTATTTACTTTCGAACACTGATTTAAACTATTAGCTTATTTTGTTCATTTGCCTTTCTAGTTTTTTTTTTTCTTTTGCGACAATAGGGTGAATTAATATTTCGTCTTAAGCTTTAATATTCTACAAATTTATATCCACCTTTCAAACGTTCAAGTGTGATTTTAATTTTTTTGTTTTTAGTTTTCAGGGTGTGTAGATAACTTGACGTCTGCTTAAAGATCTTTTATTAAAAATCGTGCTGCATGCAAATTAGATCACACGCATTAAAGTGTGTGCATACAACACCCATGGTAACACAAATAATAGGAGCTAGGGTTGTCATTATAAAATTTAATTTAAATATGTACAAATAAAAAAATCTTGGTTATTTTTTTAGCTTTTATCAAAGAAAGAAAATCACTTAAAACTGGCTCCATTTTTTAAAAGCATTTTTCGGGAAGATTTTTTAACTGTTTTAGGGAACACCCTAATCTTTCTTAAGAATATTTTTCATACTCATCTGTTTAAAGTCATCAATTTTAATTTATGACTACTTCTTGTCATTGCATCTTGGCAAAGTGGATGCTTGAAATATTTGCTAACTTTGATTTCACTTTTTTAACCGACAGTAAGTTAAAAAAAAAAACGTAGAAAAAAATGCTGAAAGCGTCAATAATTTGACAAGAGCAACTTTATGATTTTTAAATGGCATAAATTAGATTTAATAATGTTTTTTTAATAAAATTACTCAATGATTTTTTTTAGGAAAAAAAGAAAAAAAAAACAACTTTAAGACGCATGAATAAATAAATGAGTTTATGGACAGATATTATTACAACGAGTATGGTAAACGTCTTTTTAATGTTAGAAAGCCTACAGAAAAGCAAACAAAAACTATTATAATAATGATTAAACTAAAAAGATTTCCTTGTTAAAACAAATTGATAAGAATTCAGTTTGATTTTGATACCAACTAGATATCTATGTAAGTATGTAAGAAAGAACTTTACATGAATTGATGCTGTACGTGTATTTGCCGCTGTAGTTAATCAGTTATTCGTATGTTACACTATGAAATATTAACCTAAGTCGTTATAAAGTATATATGTACATATCAAACACTACATTGTAAACACAACTCAAAATTTATCAAAATTGTTTTTTCATAAACCAATTAATTCACAAATCAATTAGCGACTACGTTTGACTCACCGTCTTCTTTAACATTTGTTGAACTAAATTTTACAAACTATAACCATGTTTTTGAAGATTGTTTTCTGGCTCTCCTAAGTATTCTTGAATTTTGAAATGTTGGGAATATCTGAGGAGGAGGGCAAAGGGCTTGAGTACTATCTTCTTTAGAGGTGAAGTCCAGGTCGGTCATGGACTGTTTTGCATCTCTGAGCGATCTAGGGAAACACAATGACTTAAATTTGTGTTGAGTACCGCGCCATAAGGCCAACGACAGCTTGGCAAACAAGGGCGCTCGACGTCCACTTATATGCTCTGAGCCTTTCTTTGGCGTCCCTGCTGGTTACATAAAGGGGACGTAACAAACATGGTCCGAACGTGAATTTCTCAACACATGGACGTCCATTTTTGTATTAACACAGTCCAAGAGATTTTTGACTTAGTATCTCCTGCTTGAGAAAGTGGAACTTAGGCTGCTTGTTGGCCTATTTAAGAAGCACTGTGGTCTCAAACCCCAGTTTAAAATGGGTAATGTTAGTACCAAGATATAAAGATTCTGTGAGTTTAATAACGAAACGTAGGAACATCTCCTGTGCTGATGTTTTACCTAAGGCACTTCCAGCCGGAAATTTTTCGGTGGGCTAATGATAAGCGTAACATAAATTTATGAGCTTTTACCAGGCAGGGTCATATACATTATAAGCAGCCTTAAACTGACATTGTGACATACAAACGCTACACAAAAGATCCTCTAGGTCGCGGTGCGTGTGGCCTTCTACATATCTATCTAAATCATAAATGGTCATAACTCGAAATGTGTCAATGTTGTTTTTTTTTTATTTACCAGTGCTCATGTTCTTTAACTGTCGCGTCGAGAAACTTTTCGATTGAAATGAAACAAAAATGCCACATATTGAAACAAACAGCTGTTTTTCTCACTAAACTGTGTCTTTAACTTTTTTTTGGCGAGTACTAGCTGTCACGTAATGAAATTATTCGCCACTTTACAGAAAAAGTGTGTCTATAACATTTTTGTGAGAACAGTTCCCGCTTTAAACTGTCAAATAAACTCACGAATAAAAATGGAGCGAGAAAAAATGTTAACACTTAAAGCAATTAAAAATGCAAAATACAAATAATAATAATATTTTGTTCTTGGCACATTTTGTTATTGTTTGATTATTTTGCTTTTAACAATTTTTATATATTATACGAATGTTTTCAAAGCTCTTTTGCAAACAACAAACATTAAACGATGTGTGTTACTGGCGTTCTCAACGTCTGCAATGTCACATCGGCTTTAAGTGCAATGTTATGACATTTATAACGTAACGACGTAATCTCTTTTGATACTTTTAGACTTGAGTTACAGACACACTTTTTTCTCATTTTTCGAGAAACGATGGATTATTTGGTTTTACATCTTTTCGATGCGAGAAGTTCTCACTAAAATTACAGAACATGGGTACAGTTCACAATTCCATTATTTTATTTCCCGTTTTCCCGGGATTTTTCTTGCGGGATCCCGGGAAATAAAAAATTCTTCATAATTTCAGAAAATAGCTATTTATACTTTGAAATTTAGTTTTCTATTCTCTAAAAATTAGCATCTGTGGATGGATTGTGGATTATATCAATTACAAGAAGTGAGTACATGTATTTAAATCAATGTCTCCTGATGCAATAAATCTACTAAAAGCAGAATGGGCAGTGCAACAGTTGATAATTATTACATTTAGTGAAGTGAAGAGTTAATAAAGAACATTAATTCAAAATAAGATGCAGGCAGTAAAGTTTCATTGTCCATGAACAAGTCTTAAAAATAGGAGATACCTAAACATATCGCTCCTTTATTGCAACATAGTCATATCTACAAAAACAAACTATCTTGCCAAAATGCGATTAAAGTTTTAAAAATGTACCGATTTAAAGATATATTTTGCTATAACTTCGGCTCAGTTTAAGATATAATACGAGAAGGTATGAAGGAAAACTTTGCTAAAGTTACTTAAAATTTTGAGATATTACTATGATGCAATGAAGGAGCGATATGTTTATTAGGTGATAAACACAAATTTTAAATTTCAATTTGTGTTGGGTTATATACCCGTGAAGTGCGGGGAAACCGAAATAAAATAACATTTTGGAAACTCGTATAAGTTTCTACAACATACAACTTGAAAAACACATTGTCCTAAAGATTACAAATGGACCTATAGAAATGAAAAGGTTTGGAAGAAACGGTCCGGTTGATGCTATTTTTGCATCAACCTTGACGTACATTTGACTGATATAGACGTTGTTTATAAAAAAGAAAAATTTGCTTCTGATTGTGAATCCGAAGCATGCTACAACGGTGCACTTTTAACTATTTGTCCAACCTCGGTAAAAAATGAACGAAATTTTTCGGAAACATGATAATTAGTAAATAAAATCGGGAATATACTTTTTGACGACTTACAAAGCGTTTTGAGTGTGTCAGAAAGTTATTTCCTAAGCCATTAAATAATGTTATATATTTCTTTAAAATATTTTATCTATTTTATTAATTAACTTTTTGATCTCATATCTTGAGAACATCAATTTTTATTTTGTTTTTATTATTGTTTTACGAATTATCCAGAGCATAATAATACTGAATAAAAGCATAATAATAGGGAATAAAGGCGTGAGGTAATAATAATTTAAGTTCCTATTTCAATCTTCAATTAATTTTTTAGTATTGAACCATTTCATTTACTTTCTTTGTAAACAAGTTCCCTTACTTTTTTTTTACAAAAGTTTTTTTTCATTAATTAATACCAAAATTTACTTTGTATTATTTATATGGAGCGGGATCCCGGGAAATTTAAAAAAATTTCCCGCTTTCCCGGGAATCGAAAAAGTCCGGGAAAAAAAAACTCTATTCACAATTCAAATCTATAACAACCACGAAAGTTTAGTTTCCGTCACTGTCTTCTTTCAAATTTTTTTTTGGTTTCTTGATGTAACCAAAATCGGTTGTCCCAATTTAAGGTATGAGGCCATATGTTTGGTCATGCCGAGTCTCTACGACCATCGTTCTGTTTAGTGGAACTCTGTGGCACTGCAATGGACAGGGTTTGTCAGATGAATACTGATTGTCATAACAATAAAATATTATCAGCCATGTTCTAAAATCGAAATCGAGTAAAACTTGAATCGATAGACACTTCAAGCTCAATTTTTTTTTGGACTTACCACAGTTTTTCCTGATTTTATGTCGATTTCAGAATATGGCTGTATACACAAAATTTAAAGAAACTATCTCTTAAAAAATTTTCATGGAAAGACAACCAGTTAGTCAGCCTGTTTAAGTTGTTAGATTTTAGTTCCCCTTCCAACAACTTTACCGGTTAGCCAACATTATTAAAGAAATACGTAAAATATAAAAGTATATATGTGTATTTTTTTTTAATTCCATTTTCAACAAGTCTCGCAATCTTTTTACGCAAACACGCACACACAAACACTAATTCATCGCTGCCGGTTATCTAGAGAGATGTATCAATAACCGACTAGTTGACAATCTGATTATTGGTTTTATTAGATCTCAAACATTTCACATGACGATTTTTTAGTTGTTTAATCGTATATATTTTTTTTCTTTTGTGGGTTGATCATCAGCGTTCATTGAAGTGTGTGTGCATGCATTTTCTAAATCTTTTTAATCCCCCTTTTGTTTGATGGAAAAAAATATGTTTTTGATGCTTAAAGCTTAAGTTGTATTTAAGTTTTTTTATAATATTATTTTTTTATTTAAAATAAAAAAAGATGCATAAAATATCCATTATAATACAAGGTGTAATTTCCTCAATTTTAACCAATCAAACATATAAAATCTGACTAATCTCATCTGACAAAAAGAAAAATCTTTGAAAAAAAAAACAGAGAAATGCTCTTAACAAAAATTAACTCATATTGTTGTTATTTAATGCCATAACGTTTTCTTTTTTAATGCACATGAATCTGTTAGACCAGATTGAATGACTGACTAAGAGACAGACGGATGAACGGACAGACAGACTCAAATTTTTAACGTTTGTTATTTCAAGCTTCTGTTTAATGGACATAAAAATTTAAACGCATAAATTATTTAAAATAAATTTTTCTACATTTTTATGGTGTTGTAACTTCATTATTACAATACTCTGTTGTTGTCGTTGTTATTTGAATTGCAGTCTTTGTGTTTTTTTTATTTTATGAGATTAAATGCTTTTAAGCCCAGTTTATTGCCATTATGGTCACAATTATTAATTTTGCGCTGTGACAGGAATCTATTTGTTAAAAAAAAGAGATTTATATAGATTTTTTGAAATGATTTTTATCATTTAAAACACACAAACTATATAACCTTAACAATTTGTTAAATTACAATAACAACAAAACCAACAGCAACAGCAACAAAGAGCAACAATTAAACAACAAAAGACGTCATTTAAAAATGCAAATGTTTGGTTTAAAGGTATTTGCATAACTCTGAATAAATCATTTAAAAATCATTCATTTGTAGATGTTTGCATTAAATAAATTAATTGTGTTGACAGTTTAATATTAAAACGAACTTTATTTGCAATTTTATTTTTATTTCCGTATGTTTGTGTATGTGGTTGTAACGGTTGCAAGTAATTGCTTTTCAGCTGAATTTATTAATGAAAAAATATGTCAATAAAGGCAAACATTTAAAAATGTATTTAAAAAGAAAAGTTTATTTGTTTTCTTTTTTTTAAGGCAAAAGATTGTTTTTCATCAACTACGATTGCATTTTTAACCGCTTACTTAATTATTTCGACGTTAATAAGTATAATTATTCTCTGTTTTAGCTTGCACCGAATTTTATACACCCATCATTAACACGTTTAACAGTAAAACATAAGTTTATGTAAGCAGGGTTTAAAAAACTGCAGTCAAAATAAAAAAAATTGCTTTTCTACAGCTTTTTGATTTTTCATTGGACAAAAAAAAAATTTTGCTTTTACTTCTAATTCATCAAATGAAAACAGTCGTAGTCCAGGCAAAAGCAAAAAACGAAAAGTTGTACACAACAAAGAACAAATTCAGTCGACATGTTTGGAAGTGTTTGGTTTGACAGACTGAAACTTTTAAAAGTCCCGAAGTTAACGAAGATGGGACGTTGTGTTTTTGTTTTGTTTTGATTTTGCAGTTTGAAGTGCGTTTTCCAATTATGTCTTTAATCACTTTGTGGAAGAAAAAAAGAAACTGTTGTTTGACTTACATTTGTATTTTTGTTGCATATTATTTTGTTTTACTGTTATTTTTGTACATACCAAAAATTCTTTTGTTAGTGAAATTTAATAGACTCTATCAAAGTTCAGAGAACTTTTTAAATACAAACCAAATAAAACAAAGAAATAACAAACATACATATGTATATTAAAACGATAATGTTATTTAAAGTTTTATTTAATTTCAAAAAATTAAAAAGATTGTTAAGCATTAAAATAAATAAATATTTATGTATTTATGTACGCATGTATTCCCGTATTCATAAACGATTATTAAATTTAATTAAGGATAGTTTTCAAAGTCAATTTGTTCTTTAAACCTTTATTATTTTAAAATTTTTTTTGAAAACAGGCATCGGTATTGAAAACAAAAACACAACCACAACGTCCCATCTTCGTTAACTACGGGATTTTTAAAAAGTTTCAGTCTGCCAAACCAAACACTTCCGAACATGTCAACTGTCAATGTTCTTTGTTGTGTACAACTTTTCGTTTTTTGGTTTTGCCTTGACTGCGACTGTTTTCATTTATTCAATCAGAAGGAGAAGCAACGGTTTATTTTTGTCCAATGACAAATGAAGAAGTCGAAGTTACAGCACAATCTTACACAACAAAATGTAGCTTTTTAAAAGTTTCTTAAAAATTATTGCTGATCCTTATGTAATTTCGTCAGCTGATGACGATGGTACCGTTTTTTTTTTTTTCTTTAACACCTCTAGTGTTAAAGATATTATCAGGGAAACCATAAATATGCAATTGCATGTTTTTTCTTGTGCGACCAATGAAAGCAGAAAGAATATATTTATCCGTTTTAGAGCTTTTTATGAATTTCGGCATCGATTTGTTAGAATATATTTTGCATATTTTACCGTTTTCGGCATTATTTTGCATAATTTAGTTAAAAGAGCCTTTTTGCAGCATTTTTTAAGTTTGTAGCGCATATTTTGCCTTTTTTAGGCACATTTTAATACAAGCTAAATTTTTTTATATGCCTACAAGAGATTTCGCAGCAAATAAAAAAAAAATTTTTTTTGCAAAATGTTGGCTTTTCTGTTTTTAATATTTATCTGTATACACAACGTGTTGCTTCAATTTCTACATTTAATTT
The DNA here is from genome assembly GCA_963931875.1 of Pollenia griseotomentosa. Classification (NCBI taxonomy): domain Eukaryota; kingdom Metazoa; phylum Arthropoda; class Insecta; order Diptera; family Polleniidae; genus Pollenia; species Pollenia griseotomentosa. The sequence goes on along the minus strand of OZ007560.1, from coordinate 48,975,211 downwards.
TTACTCGCAAATTGTAAGACAAATCCGGTTGTCATTAAAGATATCGATGGTTTTCTTCCGCAACCTGGTAACTAAAAAACAACTACTTTTCAGGAGTTTTTTTTTACCAAATATTTGAAACTTTTTGCTATATATTCTTTTATAATAAAAGAATTAGAAAAAATCCGATATTCCGCCAAACAAAAAAATTGCAAAATTTAAAGGCGGTATTTACTGATTACTTTTCCGGTTAAAGCAAAAATTCGAAAAAATCGAGTTACGTGGTTGCAGAAGAAACCCATCGATATATGTTATTTTAAAAATTTTATACATCTATATAAATACATAAAAGAGTGACTGACTGACTGACACATTCATCATCGCCCAGCCCAAGCCGCTGACCCTAGAAACTTGAAATTTGGACAAGCGATTGGTCACTCCCCAAATTGATCCACTAAGACGGGATTTTTCGAAATTCGAATGTTAAGGGGGTAAAAAAAAGGTAAAAACGGGAAAATTCGGTAACCTTATATCTTTTGAACCAATAAACATAGAAACAAAGTTAATACCACATTCGAAACTTATCAAAAATATACGTACATAAATTTGGTACTTTTTCTAAATTTGAACATTTAAGGGGTGCAAATCGTAACTGTTTTTGGTTCTTTTTTTTACAAAACATTTTCCTTCATTCATTGATATATTCGTACTAAATTATGGGCTGCCACTACAATACTGAAATTTTTGATACTTTAATGGGGGAAAAATATAGTACCCAAAAAAGGAAATACGGGAAATTTGATATTTTTCTTTAGGTTTTTGGTTCGACTTGAGTAGCGGGTTAAATGCTCGAATTTAAACAAGTTTAAACCTAAAAAAATAAACTTTGGCATAAAAATATGTCCACGAAGAAAAAGGAGACGCTTACGAAGAATTGGGTATATGCTAGAAAAATATAAAATTTTATATATAAACAAAAATTAAAGAAAATCAATTATATACGTTTTTGCATAGAAATCTGGACCAATCTATTAAAGTTATCTAAGGATGTCCATCCGTCCAGATGGTTGTCCATCCATGTTTACCTTGTGCACAAAGTACAAGTTACAATCATGTAGATAATTTGATCAAATTTCGTGAAAACATTTTAATTGTACTAAGGACGAGGTCTGTGTAAATGGTGAGAATCGGTATATAATTTCACATATTCCCCATAAAAACTTCTTTCCAAATTATACTCTTTGTGTCCGTAAACCATCTAATTATGTTGTTATTTAGATAATTCGCCCAAAAAGTATTTTACTGCAAATTAAATTCTTTTCGAATCGGTACACATTTGCCAAAAGCTTTTATCTTTAAAAAGCTTAAACTTCCTTTTTAATGCTTACATTAATAAATAATTTAGCGACCGTCCCTAAGATCCCTTTTAGACAAAAAATCTCATGTGGATAATAATAGATAATATTCGGCACAAATAACTCTGATACGAATTTCAACCTCTTATCATAACTTTGTTCTTGTCAGTCGATGACTGCCCATCGTTTCCAAATAGGGTAAAATCTGGAAAATTCGTCTGTAAATACTGTGGAATTGAGCTTTACCTATTATAATTTTGGGATTGTTTTTATTAAATGGATCTGTTTTTCAAATAACCAATTTTCGAATTTTTTGGGGCATATTTTTAAAATTTGTTCAAGTTTTTACTGCATATTTAATGCGCATAAAACGCGTTTTAGAGCATATTTTTGGTTTCCCTGCATATAATATTTGAACAACATATCGCTCATTTGCTGCAAGACCGGCATAAATCAAAAAAACAAATTTGGAGTTATTGATGCAGAATTGTTCGCTATGTTTTCCTTAATATTGTGTGTAAAATTCATCTCTATATCTTTAATACTTTCCCCATTTGAAGAGAATGTATCGTTATTTTTTCTAAGTGATTATAGCAAATCAAAAACTTTAAACGCGTTTATCTCGAAATGGATTTTTTTGAGTTATGCCGGTCTTGCAGCAAATGAGAGATATGTATATTATTTTCTGTAATATTTGGTCAGTTTTTTTTTAATACATTCTGGATTATAAATCTACACAAAAATGTATTTTAGTTGAGTAGGGTTACATTATTGAATATATCATATATATATTTTCTTAAATAAAAATAACAGATCCTTATGTATTTTTGTCCGCTCATTACGAATATAACAATAGTTTTTGTCTACCACCTCTTGTTTTAGAGATATTGTGCATTAATTTTAACAAATACTTTGAATTTTCCTTACGCTATGAAAAAACGTGGTTGTGGTAAACATATTCTAAGAGCAACATATTGTGAAGTGTGAAAAAAAATACTCGAACTATGTTTTTGAAGATTCGAAAAAAAACGTTTGGTTTACACTTAAAAAAAAAGAAATAAGTTTCTTTTTTCAGTGTTGCTTCCTGATGGACTTTGGCACTTTGTCGGTTAGGCTGTAGCTCGCCGGGAATAGGGGGTTCGTGTCCATCATTGGTACTCACATTCACTTCGATCGTGCCAAATGGAAACGGTGGAATTAACAGAAGCATCAAGACATTGAACATTGGACAAAACCACAACGATATGTAAGCATACCTAAAACAGGCGGACGGACGATTGACGATGAAAAATTATTTATCGCGGAGAATCACTGACATGACCACTGCATGAGTCTTCAGGACCAGATGGTACGTCCTGGACAGGCGACCCACCCCGTATGACATTTACTGCCATCCGTGGCACTACTCATTGCCCGTAGAAAAATATTTGGAGTAATGCCCCAAAATTACTTACCATTCATTCATCTCGCCTTAGCTACATTCCAACCTATTTTTTTTTTTTTTAATTAAAACATATTTTCTTTCTATAAAAGATAATACAAAATTCAATTATTGTTTATTTATACTATTTGTTAATAATTAAATATTATAATGTATATTGTAATAAATTCTTAAAAAAATGCTCCCAAAAAAAAACGACAAATGTATACGTATATATGTTCAAATACTTGCATTACTAATCGAATTGTAGTTACGTTAAATGTCAAATCCTGTAAACTTAAAATTAATATAATACATTGACGAGTTATAAAAGAAATTAAAGCTATTTGTTTTTTTATTTGTTGTATCTTTTTTTCAGCACTATTCAATTTTGCCAAGAAAGGCCTTAGTTTAATTTCCTTTATAATAAAATCACATTGTTGGATAACCACTAATCAAACCTATTTTAGCCACTTAGTTATCTATTAAGTCATTTGTTAAAGCTACTCAGTTATTTGTTAATTATAGTTCAGGGGGGTATGGCGGGTCTGATTGTTAGTCACAAATCGGGTCAGGTCTAACCAAGTATCCAAGCGTCTATTTTACTATTCAGTCTTTAACCTGTTAAATTATTGCTCCCTACACCTATAGATTATTCTTTAGTTGTATAGTTGTAGCTATTCATGTGGTGATTTATTTTGAATATCCACTTTGGTGTATGCTTAGATATAGTTTTAGGTATTAATTTATTTAACTATTGCGCCAATCAATTATTCAATCAAATATTCTTCCATCACAACAAAACTCGATGCACTCAATTAGTCGAGGTAAGTATTAATGACAAAAACGAGCAACCAAATTTGCATGTCAACAAGGTAAGTGTTTACCCAAGAAGAGGTTGGAAGAAACCAATTAATTGGGACGTTAACTATTGAATGATTGATTCAAGCAATGAATTAAATAGTTTGTAATTATTAACCTATGTTAATTCAACCAATAATTTGATCAAATTCTTGATTAAAGCAATTGTTTTTCATTTACTTAAGATATTGCTATTTTAATTATAATTATAAATTATTACCTATTTATGCAATTATTGGTTTGTTAAATAATTCATTTATAATTTTAGGTGCCTACTATTACTCATCGGACTATTATTTAAATCATTCCTTAATTAATGTACTTGGTTATTTCCTAAACTTATCGGTTTCATCAAATATCTGACTATTGTTCTAATTATTTGTGTGTTAAATCATTCAGGTTTTCAGGGATTAATTAGTTTAAGCCGTTAATTAGCGATTTACTTTAATTATTTAAAATTGTTCGTACAATGATTTGACAACTCATGAAAAATTCAATTTTTCAATTTATTATACTCAGCTAGAATCTATTTGTCAAAAAAAAAAATAAAAAAAATTAATTGCGATCCCTGCGACGTTAATCTATTATTGGTATTTAAATAGATTAGAATATTAAGCTGTCTGTTATTTTTAATCTTTGCGGAGTTTATTGAATCATTCATTGATAGTTCCCATAACTAGTTAAAATCTTGTAGGTTTATTGGTTGACTTATTTATTCATGATTTTATTTACTGACCTATTCATTTACTATCTGAGCTATTGATTCCTCGGTGCCTTAAACAAGCTTATCGAACTTATCAACCGATTACTCAAGCGTCGAGTAAGCAGATGATTTTTCAAAAAAAATACCTTGAACCGAAATTATCAAGCAATTTGCAAAATTGCTGTTCAATCTACGAAGCCGAGAATCGATTCACAAAATTGGAAATCATTTTAAAAGTAGCTTTCCGATCAATTTACAAAAGTTCGAATTACGATCCGGAATTAAAATCAATTCACAAACTAAACATTAGTCAATCAATTTACAAGGTTGAAAATCAATTCCCACAATCAACAATCAATCTGCAAACTTGAAACAAAATTAAATTTTAATTTACAAAGTCGAAAATCCAGTCACACAATTACAAAAAAAACAATTGGCAGATTAGAAAATCAATTTACATAATTCAATTTACACAATCTCCAATTAATCCACAAAATTGGTATACAACCGCTAATCAATTTACAAAATTGTGAATTCATTCGCACAATTTAATCTCACTCAAGAAAAAAAATTAATCGATGCTCACTTCGCAAAAAAACGGATAATCGATTTACAAAACTGAAAGTCGACTTACAAAAATTCAAAATCAATCTACAGAATCAACTCACAAAACTGAGAATCAATTTACAAAACCGAAGAACAAATTAAGTAGTCGGCAATCATTAATCAAGTTGCAAAATGGTTAACCAACTCTCGAAATTGTGAATCAAATCAGCAAAATTGGAAATTAGTATACAAAACTGGCCATTAAACTATTTAAAACTTATTAGTCAACCTACAAAATTGAGGATCAATACGCAAAATTGAAAATCAATTCACAAAATTGAGAGTCAATTTACAGAATGGCAGACCAGTCTATAAATTTGTTGATCAATCTACAGAATCGTCAATCAATCTGCAAAGTTGTCAATCCACTTATCAAATTTTATTGAAAATTAACTGTAAAAAATTGTCAATCAATTTGCAAAATCGAAAATCAATTTTATCGAAAATTGACTGAAAAAGGATTGTTAACCAGTTTGCAAAATTAAAATTCGACTCAAAAATCACGTTACAAAATTGAATATGAATTAAGAAAATCGGTAATCAATTTGCAAAGTTGATCATCAATATTTAAAACTGAACACCAAAAAAAATTGTTAATCAATTTTCAAAATTGAAGACCGAACTACTAAATTGACTTTCAATCAGAACAAAATTGAAAATCAATTTACAAAATTGAAAATTATGTAAATAAATTCTTAATCCATTTTCAAAGTTAGAAATCAAATTAGAAATCAAATCACAAAATTGAAAATTACTCAAAACAATTGTTAATCAACTTGTAAAATTGATCATTAATATGCAACATTGAACCTCACAAATGGTTAATGAATTTGCGAAATTGAAAACCAAACTACTAAATTGACTGGCAATCAACACAAAATTGAACATCAATTTACAAAATTGACAACCACTCTACAAAACCAGAACCAATTAAAAGGAATTATCAATCAATTCAATAATAAAAAAAATAATCATTGTATTCTTCATTACAACTCCTCAAAATCCCGAAGCATTCGAAAAATCATATAAAACAGTGGTATAATTCAACTAGAAAAACCGGCTCATCTATGTATATACATATATTAAATATGGCTAATTATTAACTACCTTATTAACTCCGTTTGGGATACCTTGGAACTTTCCGCCGATTTCGAGTGTGGTGTACCCTTAGGTGAGTGAATCCTTAGTGGTGCTTATTGTATAGCGATGGTTTGGGTTGTCTCATATTCGGTGAAGCACCTGCAATTCTTCGTTTGAGGTTGAGTCGTTGGCTTACAAGCCGGCAATAATGTTTCCTAAATTGTGGTAAAAGTTGTTGTTTTTTTTTTTTCTCTTTTTCCAGAGATGTCCTGATGTTTATAGAATGCCGTCTTAAGGGTTATTAGAGGTGGTAATGGGATGGTGATTCACAGTGGAAGCTTACGAATTGGCGTTAGGGCGGCTAGTGGTTCCTAAATTATACCGGTGTTGTTGTATTTAGAGATGTCTTGCTGGTGGTTGGATTCTGTTTTAAAGGTTGTTGGTGTTGGCCTATGCAGGTGTTTGTATAGCGGTTTGTTGGAAGTGTGTTATTTTCCACCGAGCTGTGGTTAAGGGTAGCAACACGTGACATTCGATTTGGCGGTAAGTTTGTGGTTAGGGTGAGCACTACGTCTTGCTGCCAAAATTGTTATGCAGCCCGAAGACGAACTCTTCTCCCTGCGATTAAACTCAGGCCATCTAAACACAATTAAACCACTGAGTCTTCCTTTTTGCTAGTCCAACCAAACCTTAAGTTTCTAGCCACCACTAACGATACGAATAATGGATCCTCCATACACACGTGTTTGATTTTTTTTTGTTGTTGTTGGCTTACAAAACCGTCTGTTTAACGATTTGCTTTATCGTTCGCCAATGCGCTGCAATTTATAATTGTGAATTGTGTGTTTCTTTTCCTCTTTTAAATTACATACCTTATTTATCCCCTTTATTTTTCTTAAGTAAAGGCTTCACGGATGCTATTCACGATTTGATTAGTTGTTACAAGGACCACGTTTTTTTTTTTTTAATTTCCGTAACTTTAATTAATTTAAAACTTTGCTTGCAAACGATCTCTTCACCGGTCTAGTTAGCTTCGCTGCCCATGTTGAATGACTTTACATAAAATTATCTATACCCACGCTAAGTCTACAAAACTCTTAGATTGCAGAGTCGAATGTTTTTCTTACGTTGTAGGGTTGCATTTTTTTGTACTTGAATAGTGATGGTACTCAGAGATGGGATCTCTTAAGTGTTTTTGAATAAGAAAAACGCCAATATTAACAAAAAAACACAGTGTCCGTCACAAAGCCAGCTCTTTTTTCTTCACCTGTGGAGTAAAAAGAGTTGGGGAGCCAGATGATCTGGCAACTCCATTCCATTTCTCGGCCGTTGTGTATATACGCCATATACTTTTCTCGAACTCGTCTTCTTTAACACACTCCATTTCAACAAGGATCCCTTTTCCGGTTCTACCTTCGGCGTGTGTGCATACGTAAGCGGCTATCGGTCAGCCAACAAGTAAATTGGTTTTAAGTTTTTTTATTCCTTTTCTTTTTAATAAATTATGGTGTATATTGTAAATACAAACCAATCCATTGCAAATGGGCGGAAAAAAAATTCTACGCGGACCCTTTTCGTATAATCGTTTAGCATTAGGACTAGCTGAGGTAAATAGTCGCATGATCCAACCTGAACATGAACCAAAATTATTAACAACAACCAACAATTTTCCCCGGCCCACGTAGGTTCCTGAACATACCCCAGGTGTCACCAAGGTTGCCGCACCCATCTGTAGCCATTACACCCGAGTGCCCGAATCATTGAACATGAGCCGGATGCACAACCCGCGGACTTGGAAAACCATGTAAGGCGGTCGTGAGCCAACTAGCAAAAAAAACGAGGTAAGTGATATACGAAGTTTTAAAAAAAACAAATCACCCCTATTATGGAAGTCGAGTAAAATGGTCTCTGTTTAAGACGACAGGAAATTTTGCCACGCCTCGGTTGAAAGTTAACGAAATATTAAGTAGAGTATAATTATGTTCCCCTTAAATACGTTACAATTCAGAATGCAGCTTTTAAAGGGCAAAAAAATTTTACAAGTAAAAAAAATTGATTAAAAATCTCTTAAAAATAGAAGCCATGACGATAATTCGGTAAAAGTTTCTCGTAAAAATTTTCTAACCGTGGCATTATAGCAAAGTTTAACATTTATCACGAGTCATTAAAGCAAAAACGGTGCCGAAAACTTACAGTTGAAAAATAATATAGCTTTTATAGCGAATTTGAAAAAGAATAGTGCAAATCGGAAACAAACCGCAAGATTTATTTGAAATCGCCAGGTCGATCAACAAAAACTAAATGTCAGAAAATAACATAAATATCGTTCCCAAAGTGAGCTATACTGATGAAGAACAACAAATAAAATTATACAAAGTCGTGAGTTTTCTTTTCCTGTAGGATTTTCGATAAACAGTCGACCACGACAATGACTTACATCATAGGGGTGAATATGTCATAATTAAAACCGAAAATAAAGTCTAATTGAACTTATACAGTGTCGTCCAATTGGCCAAAAACAATGAAGAGCTCCCGTAATAACCCCTAGTCAGATTAAACAATTTAAGTGCTGGTTCCCTCTCAGTTTTATTATCTCACAAGCCACCAATCTAATTCCAATTTAACATCCACTAATAAAACCCGTTTCCTTACACCATTCATCACTTATTGCTTTAAGTGCTGAGCGTGTATAACACCAATCAGCTGGCCTCGAAGATTTTCAATCTCATATTGGCTATTTCCCACTGCCCTTCTGATTCTGCATTTTAGCCAAGGTTTGCATAGTTTTGCGTTTATTCCTTTAGAAAATTTACTTTGTATGAAATTTTTCCTAAAGACTTCCTGACCGGGTTTGTATCTTATGTCTCGGCTTTTTAGATTGTAGGACTTCACATTCCGCAGGTACGCATCGTGGAGCCTTTCATTGACTTTTTGGTGTATTAGTTGCATCCGTGTTGAATCAGGCAGTATTTGTAGATCACCATCTTCTGAAGAGTTTAATTTTCGTAGAATGGTGTATGCATCGGCATGAGTTATCATGTTATAGCCTGTAAGTGAAAAATATGGCGAAATACCAGTAGACGAGTGTACTGAGGAACGAAGAGAACATTCAATTTTTGATAAATTTTCATCCCATTTCGCTTGGTCGTTATCAAGGAAACTCCTAATGGCGCTAAGTATGCTTTGGTTGACCCTCTCACTCGCATTGGCCTGAGGTGAATATATTGGACTACGAAGATGTCTGACACCAAAAATTTCTAAGAAATCTCGGAATGCTTCCGAGGTAAATTGTCTGCCGTTATCGGAGTGCACTATTTCAGGCACACCAAACTTATGAAATACTTCGTCTCTCAGGAATTTTACAACTGCTTTAGTGGTTGCTTTCGTTAGGGCCTTTAGTAATACAAACTTAGTTTTGTGATCCAACACTATAAAGATGAAAGTGTTTCCCGCTCTAGTTCTGGGGTATGGGCCTAGAAAGTCGATGTAGATTTTCTGAAAGGGTCTTTGTGTTCTAACCTCATTTCCCATAGGAGGACGTAATACTTGCTTTGGGTTTTTAGTTTCCTTGCATGTTTCACAATTTACTACAAAATTTCGGATTTGTTTAACCATAGAAGGCCAATAAAAATATTCGCGAATATTACAAAGAGTCTTCGCAATACCTCCATGCACAGTATTGTCCACGTGCGATCTTCTTATCAGATTTTGTGTCAACTCTGTTGGAACCCATACCCTCCAGCATTCATCCTCATGATCCACACCGTTTCTATTAAATTTTACTCTCTTATACAAAATTCCTTTTTCTACTTTTACATCAGGCAACCGGTCCTTATTTTGTTCTACCGTGTCAATAAGAGCCAAGTATTCTTTGCTTTTAAAAGCCTCCGAATTAAAATCCAATAAACCATTATTAGCTGTCACTAACTCTTCCATATCCAGCCTAGAGAGCATATCCGGTACAACGTTTTTCGTCCCCTTTCGGTGTTCAATATTGAACTTAAACCCTTGGAGTTTTAAACTCCACCTTGCTAATCTACCATTTAAGTCCTGTTGACTCATGAGCCATTTCAAGCTGGAATGGTCGGTTATAACGGTGAATTCCATCAGTTCAATGTATTGCCTGAACTTTTCGATGGCTAACACAACGGCGAGACATTCCTTTTCGGTGGTTGAATAATTCCTCTGCGCTTTGTTCAGCTTCCTGGAAAAGTATTCAATAGGATGTTCCCCTTCAGTGTCGTCCTTCTGAAATAAAACCGCCCCTACGCCTACATTAGATGCGTCGCACTGAACGAAAAAAGGTTTGTCGAAGTCTGGACTATTCAAAACAGGACTGGTAACTAGCCGATGTTTAAGTGCCTCGAAAGATTTTATAGCCTCAGAAGAAAGTTCAAATTTGGGAGTCTTTTTAACCCGAATTCTCCTAGCGTCGTCATATGAAGACAAAAACATTGGCAGCTTCAACTTGCTGGTGAACCGTTATTATTGCATAGAAACAAATAAAGCAATAACAATTGTGTTGTGTGTTAATTACTTTTCCATAAAAAAAATTATTCAGCTTTGTGATTCAAAGAGTTCGTGTGTGGTAAATTGTTTTTTGTGAGAGTTTTTTGAAAAAGTTCAGAATTATGAGTTTGGCTAGAAAGTAAGTGTCAAAAACTTAATAAATATTATAAATGTGCCCTTAAGTAATATAAAATAAAAACTAATACTAGTTTACAAGATTCTTGCTAAAAATCTTTATTCAAGTGGTAGAAGAAATATAATTTTTATGAGAATATATCTGGTTGTCGTCAAATGACGACACTATGATACAACGAGTACTATCTGATTTAAACTTTTTTTTTGTTTTCGGTTTTTTATCAGTAAATTTCTTAGTGTCGTGGGCATTTTGGATATTAAAGATAAAAAAAATGTATCAAACGAGTTTTACTTCGTACCTCCATATGTTGACGCCTTGATAGATGAAGGATCAGATGAGGAAATCGAAGGAAATATTAATACTTCGTCTCGTAATCAACTTCTGGCACCTCCTGAAATACGAAGAAACAATGGAGAGCTTCCCACAAACACCAAACCACAAGACAAATTAACAAAAATAAATACATGAGAAAAAGCAAAACGAAATCTTTTGGATGCTAGAAGGAAAAACATGGCAAATCACTGAAATTTTTGTACCTTTATTTTAATAGCGTCGTCATATGACGACATCTATTTTCTCGAAAACTAGACCCGATATGCCAGTTCTCTTTGCAGATATATACGAAAGGTATCATAGAGATGCAGTGAATCAAATAATATAACAATCGGACGATTATTTCATAAACCGGGAGAATTCGGGTTAAGGGTGTCAGTTAGTGGTGCGGTGAGAGTTGAGAAATCATGGATAAAGCGCCTATACCATCCTACGGTTCCCAAGAATCTTCTAACGTCCTTCTGTGTTCGCGGTGGTCGAATATCCAATATGGCCCTAACCTTGCCCTCATCCGGCCTAATTTTACCACCTCCTACAATATAGCCTAAATACTTTAATTCTCTATAACAAAATTTCGATTTTTGCATGTTAATGGTTAAGCCCGCCCTTGTTAATCTCTGGCCTACAGTCCGAAGCATATCCATATGCTCGTCGAAATTTGGGGACACGATTAAAAGGTCGTCGAGATAAACAAACACGCGATCCTTCAGCTCAGACGGCACCACTTTATCCATCAATCGACATAACCTCTGCGCAGCATTGCACAGTCCGAAAGGCATTACCTTGAATTGGTATTGTGGCCTACCCGGGACTGTGAATGCTGTTTTTGGCCTACTCCCCCCATCTAGAGGAATCTGCCAAAAAGCATCCTTTAGGTCGATTGCTGATATAAAGTGCGTGTCGCCTAGCCTAGCTAATAAGCCATCGATGTTAGGGAGCGGATAAGCGTCCTTTCGGGTAACTTTATTCAGTTCCCTAGCATCGAGACATAGCCTGTTCTTGCCTGGTTTCATCACCAAGGTGGTTCGGTTGTTCCATTCGGAGCCTGTAGTAACCTCTATTACGTCCAACTCAATCATTCTATCTAGTTCCGTATAAATTAATTTTTGGACTGCCGGGCTAACCGGGTAATGTCGCATCTTCTTAGCAGGTGCATCTCCAGTATCTATAATGTGTTCTTCGAGCTCGGTCCTACCTAAGCCATATTGGGTGTGACATTGAAACGATAATTTGACCCTTTCCAGAACCTTACGTTGATGGCATGTTAGCTGATGGGCCTCCAGTTCTTCTTTCTCCGATGAATCGATCCCATCAATCTGCTTATTGTCAAAACATACTTTAAGACCTATTTTCCTCCAAAAATCGAAGCCTAATATCAACTCCTGATTCAAATTCGGTACTAAATACAATGTCGCCATTACTGATTTATTCCCATACTTAACTTCTACCTGTACTTTTCCCACAATCAAGTGTTGCCTACCGTCTGCGGTCTTTATCGAGGATTTATAGTCCATTATCTTCGCGTTAATTTTTTTTATGTTTCCCAAACAGTCCCTACCAAGACAACTCACCGAAGCTCCACTATCCAACAGTCCTTGAAATTGAACACCCTGTATTTCAACAGGCATATATGGCCTTATATCATCATCACCGGCTATTATTGTCGAGGCTAAATCTTTTCTTTCCTTCTTTCTCAAGCTATATCGGTACCTGGTCTTTCGAATTCTATCGCTTATCACAGGTGTGTAATCGGCGAAAATGGCTGCTCTTTTTTGATTATACAGTTCTAAACGTTGATCGTACGAAAGGTTCGGCGGCAAGTGGCTATCTTGAGTTGAGGGTCTAAAATCTTCCCGATGTGGTTCCTTGTCGCATTTTACTATTATAATTCTTTTCGAGGTCTCCCTCGGTTCCTGTCTATCAGCATTAACAGCTGATTCCTGCCTAACAACTGATTTTTGACTATCCATATTGACAACTGATTCTTGCTGTGAAAAATTGTGATTTGAAAAGTTTTCATTTACTGGGGAGGGGCTTGGCTTGAACACGTCGGCCCAGTCTTCCGCATGTTCTGCTTGATGTTTCCCGAGCATCTGGGACATGTAGGAGTAGTGACATCATCGAACCCACATCGGTAGCAAAAGATTCGGCGCTGTACCGCTGGACATTCGATAAAGGTGTGCCCTGGTGCTTTGCAGTTCCAACAAACGAGTGACGTTATAGGCATATTTTCCCTCTGTAGAGCTTCTACTTGGCGCACCTGTTCGTCTTCTACATTATCGCACAAATCCACTTCATACAGTTTGCGAGGGTTGTTCAAGGGAGTTCGATGGGACGATCTCTTCGCAATGTTCCGTTCAGCTCGCTTGCATTCTTCTAACAACTGATCTAAATTGTCTATTTTCATGGGAAATATTAGTTGAGCTAATCCGTCCTTCAAGTTGTCCTTCACTATTTTAACCAACTCACTCTCCAGTACGTGAACTCTCATTTGGTTCCTAAGCCTGACCACATCTGTAATAAAAACGTCTGCCGACTCATTCGGTGCCTGCCTACGCTCCATGATCCGGCGTTGTATTTCAAAATCGCTCTCAAAATTCCTAAATTTCTTTATGAAGTGATGTTTAAAGGTCGGCCAATCGCACACTGGGTGTTCCATACGAAAAGACCAGAACCATGTGCTAGCAGGTCCAGTCACCAAATGGTGAAATCCCTTCATCACGACATCCCAGGAACATTGGTAGTCCTGTCTTAGTGCCTCTACTCTAAAAACGAAATCTTCCACTGTTAGAGATTTGTTAGAACCGTCGTACCTAATCCCCCACTTCTCAATTTGGTTTGGAGCAATGGGTCTATACCCCTGGAATTGAGGAGAATTTTCTAAGCCGGGAAATTGATCGAACGAATTCTGGGGAGTATTACCGAAAAAAGGTTGTGGCATAAAAGTCGGATAATGCCTTTGTTGTTGTGGTCTCGGAGGGTTATCCTGCTGGGGACGCTGTACCTGAGGTAGTCTATCAAAGTTGTTATTGAATGGCGTCTGATAGTTAAAATTCTGATTAAATTGCCGATTGTTATGATTATCATTGTTGTTAAAAGAATTTCCGCGTTCCGAACGCAACGACTCTCTTATTAGCTGTGGTAGCATAAGCTGCATATTCTGCACCTCCCTCATAATGGAGGCCTGTGCCGCTCCTACCGATGCATTCACAAACTCCCTCAACCTTGCGTCATCCTCGTCGACAATCGGGTTTCCTTCCTCATCAACTGGTGTCAGGTTTCTATGACGCTGGTCCATATTGCCTAAATTGTTTCTTCCCGAGCCCGATGCTTGCCCACTAATTTCCCGAGCAGTTATGCTGCTGTATATTGGGGTTGGAATGGTAGTATCACTCTCCGGAGAGGAATGGGTCTGGGGTCCAAAACCTGGAGGGAATCGGATAGATAGTAACGGGGTAACTGCGTTAGTCGAGACTAAAGGTGTTGTTACGTGAGGAGTGACCGAGGTCGTTGTAGTTGCCGTGGCCTCGGCGTCACTACTGATCAGATTCCGACTGGATGACCTAAGACGTCTAGTACTCATCTATTTTCCGAATCAACAAAAAAATTAAGAATTTACGACAAAAACCTGAGATAAAGCTCCACCCTTGGAACGAAATCAATAATCCAAAAACTAGGAGGTCCGGAAATCCCCAAAAAAATTATCGCAAAATCAAATATAAAAAAAATCGTAGAGTTCAGAACCAATTGAAAGTCTTCGAGACCAAACGATCAGAAAAGTAAACAAAATGTACAGTTTATTCTTATCGTTGGCATATGCAGAAAAATCGCTTCATGCATAAACCAAACGGTAAGTAACCACTAAAGGTCTATATTTATAGTTGGAAAATATGGGACATATAAGCAAATTGTAAAAAAAATTTAAAAAAAATTGTTCAAAAGAAACTCAGTTGCGAATAAATGTTAGTTTATAAGGATAAGTAGTTGAGCTACGTAAAATACTTAATGGTTAGTTTAGGCATTAATATGTATGTAAGTATTATTTTAGATATATATACACCTATGTTATGAATACCTTTCACAAGTCAAAATAAGTTTTCAGAAAAAAAAATTTTTTTCTTTTTCGAAGAATTTAAATGTGATTATAAGTTTTAAAAAAAAATTGTTCAAATCATCAATAAATAGGTTGAAATGTGGATAGCAAGGCGTGATGTGGTAGTAAATTTATAAAAAAAAAATATCGTCTACTCAAATGCAGAGCTCACAACCACTTGAATATCCTAACTTCATCTTAACGATTTCTAAAATTGTCCAGAATATAAGTAAAACTAGTCATGGTTGTGCACCCGGAAATCATGTCAAAAAAAAATATGTTCGATATTAAAGAAAATTGCTGTTTAATGTTTAATAGTTTTCCATCATCAATCTAACTTCGACAAAACACGATACGAAACAACATAAAGTGAGTCTCCTGAACTTTCCTCTCCTCTACACCGATAATGAAAACAAAACGATACTCTAGCTATATAGCCCCTATATCATGTTCCCCATTACGGGTTCGATTCGATTCGATCCAATCGACTCTCTCAGTCCTCGTTCCCTAGGTCAGTTGCCATAGCAACTCAGGCGTGGTGTATTGCTTAACACCCTCCAGGGCCTACGTCATCTAACATAAGGTCGGATCACCGAGATCCCAATATCTAATCTTCCCATACGATGCCGTCGCAACGCAGGACTAGTGTTTACGTAACACCATCCGGGACAATCGTCAAAAAAAATATGAAAAAAAACAGTTACCGGGTTAAACATTTTAACCAGAAATGTTTAAAGGTGTGGAAGCCAGAAAAAGATGAATTAAAACACCTTCGGGCTAAATTACTTTGACCCAAAGGGTTAAATCACTTTCGGGCCCCACGTTGGGCGCCATTTTGTGTGAAGTGTGAAAAAAAATACTCGAACTATGTTTTTGAAGATTCGAAAAAAAACGTTTGGTTTACACTTAAAAAAAAAGAAATAAGTTTCTTTTTTCAGTGTTGCTTCCTGATGGACTTTGGCACTTTGTCGGTTAGGCTGTAGCTCGCCGGGAATAGGGGGTTCGTGTCCATCATTGGTACTCACATTCACTTCGATCGTGCCAAATGGAAACGGTGGAATTAACAGAAGCATCAAGACATTGAACATTGGACAAAACCACAACGATATGTAAGCATACCTAAAACAGGCGGACGGACGATTGACGATGAAAAATTATTTATCGCGGAGAATCACTGACATGACCACTGCATGAGTCTTCAGGACCAGATGGTACGTCCTGGACAGGCGACCCACCCCGTATGACATTTACTGCCATCCGTGGCACTACTCATTGCCCGTAGAAAAATATTTGGAGTAATGCCCCAAAATTACTTACCATTCATTCATCTCGCCTTAGCTACATTCCAACCTATTTTTTTTTTTTTTAATTAAAACATATTTTCTTTCTATAAAAGATAATACAAAATTCAATTATTGTTTATTTATACTATTTGTTAATAATTAAATATTATAATGTATATTGTAATAAATTCTTAAAAAAATGCTCCCAAAAAAACACGACAAATGTATACGTATATATGTTCAAATACTTGCATTACTAATCGAATTGTAGTTACGTTAAATGTCAAATCCTGTAAACTTAAAATTAATATAATACATTGACGAGTTATAAAAGAAATTAAAGCTATTTGTTTTTTTATTTGTTGTATCTTTTTTTCAGCACTATTCAATTTTGCCAAGAAAGGCCTTAGTTTAATTTCCTTTATAATAAAATCACATTGTTGGATAACCACTAATCAAACCTATTTTAGCCACTTAGTTATCTATTAAGTCATTTGTTAAAGCTACTCAGTTATTTGTTAATTATAGTTCAGGGGGGTATGGCGGGTCTGATTGTTAGTCACAAATCGGGTCAGGTCTAACCAAGTATCCAAGCGTCTATTTTACTATTCAGTCTTTAACCTGTTAAATTATTGCTCCCTACACCTATAGATTATTCTTTAGTTGTATAGTTGTAGCTATTCATGTGGTGATTTATTTTGAATATCCACTTTGGTGTATGCTTAGATATAGTTTTAGGTATTAATTTATTTAACTATTGCGCCAATCAATTATTCAATCAAATATTCTTCCATCACAACAAAACTCGATGCACTCAATTAGTCGAGGTAAGTATTAATGACAAAAACGAGCAACCAAATTTGCATGTCAACAAGGTAAGTGTTTACCCAAGAAGAGGTTGGAAGAAACCAATTAATTGGGACGTTAACTATTGAATGATTGATTCAAGCAATGAATTAAATAGTTTGTAATTATTAACCTATGTTAATTCAACCAATAATTTGATCAAATTCTTGATTAAAGCAATTGTTTTTCATTTACTTAAGATATTGCTATTTTAATTATAATTATAAATTATTACCTATTTATGCAATTATTGGTTTGTTAAATAATTCATTTATAATTTTAGGTGCCTACTATTACTCATCGGACTATTATTTAAATCATTCCTTAATTAATGTACTTGGTTATTTCCTAAACTTATCGGTTTCATCAAATATCTGACTATTGTTCTAATTATTTGTGTGTTAAATCATTCAGGTTTTCAGGGATTAATTAGTTTAAGCCGTTAATTAGCGATTTACTTTAATTATTTAAAATTGTTCGTACAATGATTTGACAACTCATGAAAAATTCAATTTTTCAATTTATTATACTCAGCTAGAATCTATTTGTCAAAAAAAAAAATAAAAAAAATTAATTGCGATCCCTGCGACGTTAATCTATTATTGGTATTTAAATAGATTAGAATATTAAGCTGTCTGTTATTTTTAATCTTTGCGGAGTTTATTGAATCATTCATTGATAGTTCCCATAACTAGTTAAAATCTTGTAGGTTTATTGGTTGACTTATTTATTCATGATTTTATTTACTGACCTATTCATTTACTATCTGAGCTATTGATTCCTCGGTGCCTTAAACAAGCTTATCGAACTTATCAACCGATTACTCAAGCGTCGAGTAAGCAGATGATTTTTCAAAAAAAATACCTTGAACCGAAATTATCAAGCAATTTGCAAAATTGCTGTTCAATCTACGAAGCCGAGAATCGATTCACAAAATTGGAAATCATTTTAAAAGTAGCTTTCCGATCAATTTACAAAAGTTCGAATTACGATCCGGAATTAAAATCAATTCACAAACTAAACATTAGTCAATCAATTTACAAGGTTGAAAATCAATTCCCACAATCAACAATCAATCTGCAAACTTGAAACAAAATT
Organism: Pollenia griseotomentosa; assembly: GCA_963931875.1. Taxonomy (NCBI): domain Eukaryota; kingdom Metazoa; phylum Arthropoda; class Insecta; order Diptera; family Polleniidae; genus Pollenia; species Pollenia griseotomentosa. The sequence continues at coordinate 48,956,909 of OZ007560.1, read as the reverse complement.
AAATTTTAATTTACAAAGTCGAAAATCCAGTCACACAATTACAAAAAAAACAATTGGCAGATTAGAAAATCAATTTACATAATTCAATTTACACAATCTCCAATTAATCCACAAAATTGGTATACAACCGCTAATCAATTTACAAAATTGTGAATTCATTCGCACAATTTAATCTCACTCAAGAAAAAAAATTAATCGATGCTCACTTCGCAAAAAAACGGATAATCGATTTACAAAACTGAAAGTCGACTTACAAAAATTCAAAATCAATCTACAGAATCAACTCACAAAACTGAGAATCAATTTACAAAACCGAAGAACAAATTAAGTAGTCGGCAATCATTAATCAAGTTGCAAAATGGTTAACCAACTCTCGAAATTGTGAATCAAATCAGCAAAATTGGAAATTAGTATACAAAACTGGCCATTAAACTATTTAAAACTTATTAGTCAACCTACAAAATTGAGGATCAATACGCAAAATTGAAAATCAATTCACAAAATTGAGAGTCAATTTACAGAATGGCAGACCAGTCTATAAATTTGTTGATCAATCTACAGAATCGTCAATCAATCTGCAAAGTTGTCAATCCACTTATCAAATTTTATTGAAAATTAACTGTAAAAAATTGTCAATCAATTTGCAAAATCGAAAATCAATTTTATCGAAAATTGACTGAAAAAGGATTGTTAACCAGTTTGCAAAATTAAAATTCGACTCAAAAATCACGTTACAAAATTGAATATGAATTAAGAAAATCGGTAATCAATTTGCAAAGTTGATCATCAATATTTAAAACTGAACACCAAAAAAAATTGTTAATCAATTTTCAAAATTGAAGACCGAACTACTAAATTGACTTTCAATCAGAACAAAATTGAAAATCAATTTACAAAATTGAAAATTATGTAAATAAATTCTTAATCCATTTTCAAAGTTAGAAATCAAATTAGAAATCAAATCACAAAATTGAAAATTACTCAAAACAATTGTTAATCAACTTGTAAAATTGATCATTAATATGCAACATTGAACCTCACAAATGGTTAATGAATTTGCGAAATTGAAAACCAAACTACTAAATTGACTGGCAATCAACACAAAATTGAACATCAATTTACAAAATTGACAACCACTCTACAAAACCAGAACCAATTAAAAGGAATTATCAATCAATTCAATAATAAAAAAAATAATCATTGTATTCTTCATTACAACTCCTCCAAAATCCCGAAGCATTCGAAAAATCATATAAAACAGTGGTATAATTCAACTAGAAAAACCGGCTCATCTATGTATATACATATATTAAATATGGCTAATTATTAACTACCTTATTAACTCCGTTTGGGATACCTTGGAACTTTCCGCCGATTTCGAGTGTGGTGTACCCTTAGGTGAGTGAATCCTTAGTGGTGCTTATTGTATAGCGATGGTTTGGGTTGTCTCATATTCGGTGAAGCACCTGCAATTCTTCGTTTGAGGTTGAGTCGTTGGCTTACAAGCCGGCAATAATGTTTCCTAAATTGTGGTAAAAGTTGTTGTTTTTTTTTTTCTCTTTTTCCAGAGATGTCCTGATGTTTATAGAATGCCGTCTTAAGGGTTATTAGAGGTGGTAATGGGATGGTGATTCACAGTGGAAGCTTACGAATTGGCGTTAGGGCGGCTAGTGGTTCCTAAATTATACCGGTGTTGTTGTATTTAGAGATGTCTTGCTGGTGGTTGGATTCTGTTTTAAAGGTTGTTGGTGTTGGCCTATGCAGGTGTTTGTATAGCGGTTTGTTGGAAGTGTGTTATTTTCCACCGAGCTGTGGTTAAGGGTAGCAACACGTGACATTCGATTTGGCGGTAAGTTTGTGGTTAGGGTGAGCACTACGTCTTGCTGCCAAAATTGTTATGCAGCCCGAAGACGAACTCTTCTCCCTGCGATTAAACTCAGGCCATCTAAACACAATTAAACCACTGAGTCTTCCTTTTTGCTAGTCCAACCAAACCTTAAGTTTCTAGCCACCACTAACGATACGAATAATGGATCCTCCATACACACGTGTTTGATTTTTTTTTGTTGTTGTTGGCTTACAAAACCGTCTGTTTAACGATTTGCTTTATCGTTCGCCAATGCGCTGCAATTGATAATTGTGAATTGTGTGTTTCTTTTCCTCTTTTAAATTACATACCTTATTTATCCCCTTTATTTTTCTTAAGTAAAGGCTTCACGGATGCTATTCACGATTTGATTAGTTGTTACAAGGACCACGTTTTTTTTTTTTTAATTTCCGTAACTTTAATTAATTTAAAACTTTGCTTGCAAACGATCTCTTCACCGGTCTAGTTAGCTTCGCTGCCCATGTTGAATGACTTTACATAAAATTATCTATACCCACGCTAAGTCTACAAAACTCTTAGATTGCAGAGTCGAATGTTTTTCTTACGTTGTAGGGTTGCATTTTTTTGTACTTGAATAGTGATGGTACTCAGAGATGGGATCTCTTAAGTGTTTTTGAATAAGAAAAACGCCAATATTAACAAAAAAAACACAGTGTCCGTCACAATATTATGATAAGATTCATGATTGTAGTCCCCATATTACGATTATTATTGAATTATATTATGACCAAATATATTCATTATATTACATCATAATATTTTCCCTTAATCATATCCTTATCATGTTGATCATAATAAATTTAGAACTAATCATATTATAGTCATGTTAATCATAATAAGTTAAGAAGTAATCATATTATTGTCATGCTAATCATAATAAGTTAAAAGTAATCATAGCATATCTAAAAGAATCATATTATGATTACTGTAATCATATTACAATCGTAGGTTATTATATTATCGTTGTTATCGTTTGTCGCAATTTTATTATAAATTATAGAATTTTTTTCAAGGAAAAAAATAAAAATGTTATTAGCAATGATATTTCATTTAACAATTTTGTATTTTACAAACAATTCGTTAACTTTTTTTTTTTTCTTTAAAATATTTCGACAGAACTGGTATAAAATTATTTAATAAATGTCGCTACCAAAATGTTATTAGAGTAAAGATATTATGTTTGCACCTTAAAAATATTGTTACAATAAACATAGTGTAGTTGCTGTAACCATGCCCAACCATATTTTTTCTCTGCGTGCCTTTTAACCCAATTCAAAACAATTTGGTTTTATGTCAAACTTATCATCAATAACAAAATGAGTACGAAGAAAAAACTTTAAACAAATAATCCAGACAGTCTTGTGTAAATATATTCTTGCACAGTATCGTAAACCTTAAGACTTCGGGAAAGCTTCATATTTCGAAAATTTTAACATTATTATTTTCAATCAAGAAGAACAATAAGTGTTAAACTCTGTTTGACAAAACTGTACTAATGTGATTATATTCAAATGAAAGAGATTTGTTTGTAGAATAATAATCAAGAAAATATTTTAAAGCTTGTAGGGTCATTCGTAAAATATAAACCCTCTAATCACCCTCAAAAAATAACTTACGTTATTAGTTACCCTCGAGTGTGGTTTTTCACACATATGCAATGTCTGTCTACTGTACTTTGACGCTATAGTTCGTTTGTAATCAAAGTCATGATTTACGTAACATTGTGTTTTTATATAAGCACTCACTTTATAAGAAACACATTGCATGCTTTTCGCAACAATGTCAAAAATATTCACACTTCCGACAGAAAATTGTGTCTCTAGTGTAAATTACTTAGAAACTGCATGTATGTGGAAAACCACACACGAGGGTAAATAACAAAATATTTATGACTTTGTTTTAGCTTTTAATGTAATTTTTTGGCGTTGCGTTTTACGTTATTAAGGCCTTAATGAACTTTAGTCTGGTTAAAAGTAAGAAAATATTAATAACTTTCTGCAATTTTGGAGGCATTAAGATGCAAAAGAGTTCCGGTAAAGGTTATACGTCTTATTAAGGTACTTTATAATAAAGCATGCTAGTTTAAGCTTCATTAGAGCTCAAAAAGTAATCCAATTAGTTAGTGTTGTTACCATTACTATTTAACATAGTTCTTGTAGTTGTAGTTCAACAATCAAGGACAAAGCACCATGGCATAAAGTGGGGACTAAATTAGAGCTAGATAACATTGATTATACTGATGATGGGTTCCTTCTTTTCCACAGCGTCTCACGTATGCAATCCAAAAAAGAATTAATTGCGTTTTCAAACGCTGGCCTACAAGTTAACATAAGCAAACCCGTCTGATACAATGAACTTTCGGCTTTGCAGGCTAACTTATCGAAGTTGTAGAAAGCTGTTGCTACCTATAGAGAATTATTTTAATATCGGGAGGTAGTAAATAAGATATCCAGAACAGGCTATGCAAAGCAAAGCAGGCGAATGGCACTCTTAGCAAATTGTTTAACTCTGAAGTAAAATCTGGTTGCGAAACTAGGAACATCTCCAAACGCAAAACTTAAAATTTCCAACCATTTTTAAATCTACATATATATTGACCAGTAACTATTTACAATCAACTGAAATCACCCAACTCTACTGGAAGCGGGAAACGCTCTCGAAAAATTAAAAGGCTGGGGCTCCGGATAAGATAGGGTGCTGATGATATCAAGCGGTACTGTTGTTGGGTAAATCCCCCAAGGCGTCGGAAGACCCTGTAAACTCGCTAACACACCTCAAATCAAGGCCAGGCTACAACAACATGGCGTATCCTGGAGTGACGTGATATCATTGGCAAAAGAAAGATAAAAATGGAAGGCATTTGTGCTAACCATATTCTTTACTGAGAATTAAAGGTACTTAATGCCTACGTTAGCTTTTGTCTCTTAAGTGTCAGTTTTAAAAGATTAATGTATGTTCGTTATCTTAAATCTCTTTATAGCCTTTTTACACTGAACAACATCTAACACCTACCATTAATATGCGAAGATGTTAACATATTTCCATAAGAAATACATATGGCTAAAAACCAACATCTTTAAAAATTGTTCTATCTCATTTTATTCAATTCGACATCTTTCGATTATTTTAGTGTCATCACTAGAAAAGTGGCAATAAGTTCTATTATTATTGTGGCATCACCATTTGTCAAGTTTTCCTTTTATTGCAATGTTTTTTTTTTTAAGTATTTTTAATATTTTTCTTTCGTTCTACATAGGAGCTATTTTGAACATTTAGTTTTAGTTTTAACGCTTTATAAAATGTTTTTCGACTTAACTAATTTTTAGGGAAGGGAACTATACCTAGTCTAAGACCTACCCGAATGTGACGAATTTTTTTTTATTAGTTATTAGTTTTAAAAGATTTTTGCGTTTTTAAACGATTTTCTGGGAAGGAGCCTATCTGAGTGCTTGAATAAATTATAGTTTTTTTTTCCCAAATTTTGATAAAGTTATTTAGTTAAATGGAATGTTTTCTCGTGCAAAATCTTTTTAAACCTTAATTTTTTAAGGGCTTACTTAAATATCTAATTTCAGTTAATCTTTTGGAAATTTGTTAAAAAAGTTTTTTAGTTACATACAAGTGTTGTTCCTTAATTTTGTGTCTGCACAAACCTTTTTTATGACTTGAGTTTGATTAATTTAATTTCCTTTAATTTCAGTTTAATAATTTTACAAAAAACAGCATCGTTACTCAAGCGTTAAAATCACAACTCCAAACTCCATCATTTTCTCCATTTTAACTTCTGTTAAAAGAAATTGAAAAATTTACATTATACACCAACATTTCTTAACAAAACTTTCTACTTCTAATAAACTTCATGTTTAACAATATCAAAGGCAATCTACTCAATAAAGAGAAAAAGATGATGATGATGATGATAAAAGTAGCAGCAAAAAAAAATTGTCTATTAACAAAATATCATAAGCCGTCATACATGTGTCATTAAAATGATTTATGGTAATAAAATCATTTTTAGCAAATGCACACAAAACGCGAAATAAAAAAATACAAAAACATGAAGTGAAATTCACTGGAAAATTAAATTGAAACGCACTACTGAACTGATCTTTTCGTTACGATAATGTCAGCACTAAAGTTAACGCCAACTTAGAAAAACCAACCCACCAGTCAAAATCCAGCAACAATCAACCATAAAAGGCATAGCAAACAGTCAAACAGTTGCAACAAGTCATAGTTTTAAGAATAGCAACAAACATGGTAGTAGCGTAGTGGTGCAACACACAGCAGTAGTTGCCAAACGCTAGATGGACAGGCAAAAACATTTAGAAAGATGAATGTGTGTTGTTGCTGCATTTAAATAAAAAAAAAAAAACACAGCCAACTAAACAAACTAAAATTGAAACAAAGTTGGTAACAAACAAACGATCATTGTAGTCTGATAAATAATAAATGCATGTCCGTACGTCTGTCTAGAAAATAAATTTGAACGCAAATGTCCGCATGTTCGCCTAATATTATCCGTCACTTGAACAGTCAGTTTCTTCCTGCACAACATGGTTGAAGCCGAAATAATGAAAACAGCAACAATGAAGTGGGATATGGAATTCAAGTGATTAACAATATTTGCTGTTAAATGTTTAACACTTTAGCACTTGAACATAAATTGTACAAATGTTTGATGTGAATTTAAATTAAGAGACAATAATAAATTGTGTGATATTGTAATAATTTTTACGATGTCCATATTTAAAAACAACGTTTTTTCCACTACGAAGTGATTTTACTCAGTCACCCATAAAGGAAGTATTGGGCACACTAATTAATTATTTGGAAAATTTTTAGTTAAGAAAATAATTCGATAAAAGAGGAGGAGAGGAGGAAGATTTATGTATTTATTTTAATGATTTAAATTAATTAAAATAATTCAAGTTACATTTTTGAAAAATTATACTAAAATTTTATGAAATCATTTTGTAATTAGGGTTCCTAATTTCCAGGACCTTTACCATTTCCAAGAGCGCAGATAGTTTTTTTCATATCCAGGAATTCTCATTTATTGGCAAGTAGCAAAAGTAGTCTACATGGTCTAAAAATCAACATTGAAAAAAGAAAATAAATGGACCTCAGCAAGAAAAATCAACACGAGGGAACGACAAAAACTGCAGTCGAAACCAAAAACTCTCGAACAAAAATCAAAAATTTGTATACAACTTTTCGATTTTTGAGTTGGGTTGACTGCGATTGTTTAAATTTAATTAATGACAAATGAGGAAGTGGAAGAAATGGCAGTTTTTCAACTTTGACTGCAGTTTTTTAAACGCTGGTAATATTATATTAGGGTGGTCGTTAACTGTATGGAGCATATTTTTCTCTATTTTTCCATGCTCTCACCACCCAATTTGGTGGGTATTGTTAAAAAACGACAACAAAAAGGACAATCGGCGAAGGCTAAACCGTCCCTCACGTCCGCCAAAGTTTGAGAAAAATCGTTAAGTCCGACTTGTATGCCTCATAGCTTGGAAAATATTAATTTTACATAAACATCGTTCTCACAGAATTTGTTATTAGTGAAGTTTTCAACAACTTTTGTCTGAACAAGTTTTCTCTAAATCTCATATTTAACTAAAAGTAACCAAAAAAAAGAGCAAACAGCAGCATTGATGCGAATTTTTTCTTTAGAACAATTTTTTCTTACACACTTCAATTCAACTTCATATCCCATACAAAATTTTCAATACAGACTAGGAATATATTGAAGAAAAAGCCCCATAACTGCCAAGAAGGATAAAATATATGACCGACCTCCATTAGTTTTTTTTTTTAACACTTTCTAAACACAAACTTGTTTGTTTAGGGAGGCTCCCATAAAAATATTGCATTTTATGAAATTCTTAAATTGAATGTATACATGTTACACTAAATAAAACTAATATTATAAAAAACCCCTGTAGATAATTAAGAAGAAAAATGTAGTATTAATTGATCTCTTAAATTAAAAAAAAAATCAAATTATTGTGTAAATATAAATATTATTATAACAATAAAATTGAAAAAAAAAAAAAAAAAAAAAAAAAATTTAATGTAAATTTTTCGTCTTTTGTGAATAAAAACAAAAGTTGTGAACAGATTTAAATCACGTATGGCTTTTTTTGTTTGCAAATTTTGTTTTTTATATGTCTAAAAAAATTATAAGCACAGCTGCATCTTCCAATTTTTTATGATTTTTTAAAGAACAATAATTTTGAAATTTTGCTAAAAAAATTACTTATTTTTTGCTAAAAAAATTAAGTTTCTAAAATGACTGCGCATATGAAAAACCTTTAGGCTTTTTTTAAAGGTAATTTTATTGCGGAATTTCGTTTTTTTTCTAGTTTATTCAATAAACTAAACCGGTAACGCGAAATAACGGCCTATCTCCAAAACAAAAGCTAACCTTAAAACAGTTACAACCACTGAATCGGATTTTCTTGAATCAAGTACAGAAAGATTAATTCAAGTACGGATTTTCAATCGCAAAATACTTAAATTATCCATATTCAATCCCGTTTCGTACTTGAAATAATCCGAAAATGAGATTGAGTGAAGTAAAACTAAGATTGAATCAATCTCAAAATACGCTTGATTAAGAATTATAAAATTGTTTTAATCCGAATTCGTACTTAAAATAATCCGAAAAAAATTATTGATTGATTCAAGTATTATAAAGTTGATTTTATCAAGAAATTAGAAAGAAAGAGTTGTAATGATTGATTTACTTACCCGAATTACACCTTACAGAATGATAAAACACCAATATCATGCCCGATATGGTTTTTATTTAAGAAATCTTATGTACATATTTAACTAAAAATATAAACTAAAAGAGAATCAAGAGTTCAAATTTACTTTTTAATCCTTAGTGGTGCACATGAGTCTCGCCAGACCTTTTTTCAATGTGTATAGAAAATTAAAACATACGTAGGCCGGAGAGTTAAACACAACAAAAAGTTTAATCTTTTTTTACTTGATTTAAGAATTTCATACTTATTTGAAGAAATTCCGGAATTGATTTTCGAAAGTAATCCCATTTAGAATTGTTTTGAGTACGTTTAAGTGTTATTCATACTTGAATTTGTTAGTACGATTCGTACTTAAAGTAATCGTAAAAAACTTGATTTATCCCGAGTGTTTTTCTTTCTGTGTAGATCAGTCCAAAAAAAATCGTTTGTTCGGTTAGCCTTTTGTTTCAAAATCTCTTTAAAAGATATTAGAAAACAAATTGTGATACAACTGAACATAAATATATTTTTTTTAAGAAATATTCGAAGGAAAATTCCCGAAATTCTAGTACCTGAAACTTCTCAAAAATTTTAATCAGTATTTTCAGAAATTTATGAGGTTTCTGCTCGAATAAGGACCATAATAGTAATTAAAAAAACGTGTAATAAGTTTTTCTTTACCAACGTTGTTAATTGTTTTAAAAAGTTTAAAAACTCTTAAATTGAAGATATGTATATAAAAAAATAAATCTCATGTAAACTGAAAGAAATGTTAAATGAAATAAAATAAATTTAATTACATCAAATTAAAAGCAAATATTTTTCAATAATTTATAATTATAATAATTTTCAACCTTTAAATTCATTTATCCCATTTTGTTCATCGTCAATTATTACAAAACGAATTGTGCTTATTTACACATATAATGCCTTCGTAAAAAATTGCATTAGGAAGTAAAAATTTTAATATTTCTTCAACATTTCGTTAACGAAATGTCTCTCCTTTAAAATATGAATGTTAACTGGTGCAAGCGGCAACAGAAAATAGAAAGATTAAAAACTTCATCAAACTGTTTACATGACAATGGTTTGTTGCTGCTGTAACCGTGTTACACACATACATTAACATGTTTATATTTTTAACATCAAAAGTACTCGCTAGTTCTTCGCACACTCTAAATATCCATCTGTTTGAGTTGCATTGTGTATAAAATAAATTTCATTAAGCTTCTTATGGGTCCTTGTCAATGTTACGCCCAAACATCAGAATGATAACAAAATGCATACAAGTTTAAAAATGTATGTGTGTAATGATAAGATACATTTCCACTTGTTTTGTTGTTTGCTTACAACACAAAACTAACACGTTGTTAAACATGTGAACAATTTGAAAATTACCCAATCTTTGAAAAGTTTTATTGCAGTAAAATGGTACTAAAAACTAAATGAGTGGTAGTACTTTATATATTTGGGTGCCAAGAAATTTTAAGACATTTAGAGCAGACCCTGGCAAACACATACATCGAAAGCGCTTAGTAGTATCAGTGGAAATTGAAATCCTTTTGAGAAGACTTTTAATAATTTTTAGAATTCTCTAAATATCCCAAGTCGTGGGACTTGGGACAGTGTTGATGGGCTGTTTAGTGTTACGTGATCTCTGAAACCGAACCTAAGGGTCTACACTGATAGTTCCAGGAGAAACAGTTTGGTAGGTACAGTTTTCTTAACCGAGGAACTGGGCATTAAGACATCTTTTAGGCTTCCAGACGACAGTATTCTCTTGCATAAAGCAGGCGGCGAATTGGCTGAGGTATTGTCGTATATTGAGTGATATATGCATATTTACGGCCAGCAAAGCTACCACTGCACCTACGGTTGCTGTCTCTACGACATCAAAGTTAAATGTGGAATGCTGGATAACACAGCGTAACGCTTGCATGGGTAACAGGGCACAAGGTTTACATGGGAAACCAAAGTGTATACCACTTGGCCAAACAAGGCTGTCTCTTGGACGACATGTTTGTTGATGTTAAAATCAGCATTACATTGGCTCGCTGTAGAATTTTCATCAAACTTGAGGCTCTGTGGCCTGGCTATAATAAGAAGAAACCCCGCGATCTTCTTGGGTCTTGTATGGGCCAGATAAGGATGGTGACATCGGTCATTACGCGTCACTGGTTCATAGGGACCAACGCGATGGGGATAGGTCTAGGTTTTAATGACTTTCACATTTTCTGGTAATGTCCCGGTCTCAACAATATTAGGATGAGTCATTTTGGGAAACAAGAATTGCCATGCTTGAATGCTTGGATGATGCTTGGAGCATAATCTGGTAAACACTGGTTGGCTCTGGTCACTGACTCAGGACATCACAAAGGGAACGCTATAACGACTAAAGTGAGTCGTAAGTGTATATAGTACATTGATAAAGAAATGAACAAACAAAAAATTTTAGTAACGACCGCAGCACCAACAGCCCGGTGGTGAACGTCATGATGATTCATCATGAAACATACTGACAATGTTAAATCATAAACGACATATGCTGAATTTTCTTTGGCGTCATACATGCATTTTTTAAGCAATTGTCCAAAATATCATAGATGATCAAAACTGATTTTGTTCGTTAGGCTTCCGCGTATTAGTGAGTCTTAACAGACAATATCATCGATATTCAGACAATGTTGTCAATTTTTAATATACATAATTCAATGCGGTGATAAACAAGAAAATAACATACATACATTTAATAATCCGTTATTCAACCATTGACGAATAGCCGACAAATTTCAGCAGAGTTCAGTTTTATATCGAGTGATAACAGACAATGTCGATTACTTTCAACTTTCTTTTATACAGTGAATCTTTCATAAAAATGTCTGCAAAACTGTATTTAAAGGTGTCGTTGTCGCATACTTTCATCGAAATTTCGATATTTTCATAGAAATTGCGCCTTGAGACCCAGTTTGTCAGGAGGAATCATAGATGAAAATATCAATTTGACAAAGTCGCTCAAAAAACGCCACCGGGAGCTTGTGTGGGCATTGTGTATATGTCTTGTTTGTGTAAAACTATTTTGCTGGCTTTTTGGTTTTTTTCTTATGTGTACTTTGTTTTTGTAAAAAATGTTTGGTTTTTTACCAGCCTAAAGGGCGCTACGCACAACAGAAGCTAACGAACATTAATAAGCTAAAATGAACACAATTATGTTTGTGATTAAAAAAAACGAACGGAATTTTTAACGATTTTCTACAGAAACACTATTAGCGTTTGTGTTTTCCGCAAACTAAGGAGCGATGTTAAGTGTTTATTTTCGAACACTGGTTTTATTCAAGATATTAGTGCAAGAGTGTGTGTGTGATCAAGATTAATTTATCTAATATTCTTTAAAGAGAGATAAGGATCGCTTATGGCTTGAATTTTATAGCTGCGTTGTAGCCGTAGATCCGTTTGGAATGTAAAATCTGTGTTCTAAACACAAACAAAAAAAACCAAGAATATTAGGCCGGTAAAGATCGCTAGACTTATGTGCAGTATCCAAGTTTTTATTAAAAATTTAATCAAGTAAATTAAGCGCTTATTTTTTAATTGACTGTCACTTGGAAAAAGCGCATTAATTAAATGTACCTTTTTACTTTATTTAAAAACTTAAACATACATTGTGGTAAAAGACTATACGTTTACTTAACAATCATTGATTACGACCTTAGATTAAAGAGAAAGTATCCTTACTGGTACTATACTTTATGATACTGTATGGTACTTTAGTACCATATAATACTTTTTAATGTGCAAAAAGTGTTTTCTTAAAGTGTATTATATACAAATTTTAATCTTTAATTCCTTTTTTTTAACAATTTTTAACATACCAACTCACACATGTGCTAAAGCCGTATGGAACACCGAAAATAATGTGTTGTTCATTGTTAGTGGCTTATAGATACCCAGCGGTAAAAATAATGAGTGAAGAGGCCTTACAAAATGCCTTATTTACAGACACAAGCAGTTTTCGCCGCTTTCCATACTTACATATTTATTTTTTATACACTCCCTTCCTCTTTCAGAAATAATAATAGGACTTTTAAAAGGAAATATGAAGAATGTTGTGATCTACTTAATTGATGAAAATACGTAAAAGTGTTAAAATGAGTTAAAAGAAAGACAGAAAATTTGTCAATATTTATATGTATAATTTGGCAAATGCAAAACAGTTAAAAAAACTTTCTGTCTTAAAAAGTATTTACTTACAGAAGTGCACAATTTATAAAAGAAAAGAAGTGCACAATATATTAAAATCTGTTCAATATTAAAATCTGTTAAATATTTTCGGAGTTATAAGCGTTCAAATTTGCTAAAAACACATACATCAGAACACAGAAGTACACTTTTTTTTCAATTACACAAAGTTTTTTCTATCAAATAATAATAAAAAAACTAGGGTGGTCGATTATTCGACATTTCCCAGAAACCAGTTTTCGAATATTTCGACTATATAAATCTTATATATAAATCGGCAAAGGCAAACCAGTAAAGAACACGTTCCTCCCCTATTTGTTAACCAAACCTTAATGGGGAGAAAAAGTATAAAAAAAGGGGAAATATGGGAAATTAATGGTGTTTTCTTTTCTACAAAAAATGTGACATTTTATTTTAAAAAAATGCAATTTGGTGTCTGTTTCCTAAAAATTTTGCTCCCGAAAAGGATGAGTTTTTTAGAATAAAACAAGCCACCCTTTTCGAGAGCAAAATTTTTAAGAAACAGACACCAAATTGCATTTTTTTTTTAATAAAATGTCACATTTTTTTGTAGAAAAGAAAACACCATAAGTTTCTTCCTTTTACTTTTCGTGCTGCATTTTTGAATTTTCTTTAATACTGAACTTAGAAACATAATGTTATAGGTGCAGGGTCCTGAGTAAATGAGAACTATAAACTAAAAGCGCAAGTTACAGGGTAGCAATAGGATAAATTATTAACGACCAAGTTTACATTACACAAATTAAAATTAAAATAATGTCAATTACAAATTTAATAATTAAAAATTATTTCGTTTACTTATAATTTATTTAATGTAATATATACACACTTTAAAAATGTTCCCCTGAAGAAGTCAACAAAAAATTGACGAAACGTTGGGAAAAAAGGTAATAAAATGTGTGACCGTGGCCGGGATTCGAACAGAACAGAAGTAAGGAAGAACATTTGAAATCAATTAAAATGGATAATCATTCAAAAAAGCAAACTTCGATCTACCAAAGGTTAAAATACAATTGGTTTAAGGATTGATGTTTGACTATTGACGTCAGCAGTCGTCGATGGCTGCGAGTGTAAAACGGCAAATCCATTTGAGAAGATCGAGTGGTTGCGATCGAAACATGTCATGGTAACCTGCCGGCCGCGGTTCGAATCCCGGCCACGGTCAAGAATGAAAGATTATCAATAACAATTTTAATTAATTTTCATGTTGCAAAAATTCCTTTCTTCATAAAAATAATTTAATGAAAATTAAATTTAATAAACTTAAGCCTAATTAAAAATATTATAAATAAAATATATACAAAAAAGATTTTAGTACTTTTTTATTTTCATCTGGAACTTTTTTAATTTTATTTTAATATTCGACCTACAAAGATAAAATGAAACATCCATGGTCCTGACTGAAAAAGAATATGTAAGGGGATCTTTTTGGTAATTTTTGTTCTACATCTGGCACATTGATTGATTTTCGTTAAATTTAAACATAGAAACATAAAATTAAGCATGCACTGTCCTGAGTGGATGATTTAAGATTATTTGCCATTCAGCTCAAAGTTTTGGTGTCGATATATTCTTTAAAAAACGCTAAGGTAGCAAATTTCGGGGTAAAGTACCACCTAGAAAAGTTCTTAACGTGGCGCGTGCAACTACTACATTAATAATTTTGTAGTTATCCAACCGCTTTAATAAAATATCAAGGGCATTGACAGAGGTACCAGCTATTGATATTTTTTATTCTTAAAATAAATGAGATAAATTTTAGCAAAGCATCGAATTTTGAATTGTCCTTGCAAGATTGCAGCGATTTCCAAAAGTGCATAAGTTTAAAGAATATATAATTTTCTTCATCCAGCGGGCCCGATTAATAGCTTCTAAAGCTTTTAATAGGGCTCAGATCTATCATCCAAAAAATAAGAATCAGATTTAATGCTCAAATCTTCATGTATTGATAAGGGATAAAACTCACATCAATGTCAATACTTCTAAAACTGAGAATTTATTGCAGGGCATAGAACTAAGTACATCGTAAGAACCGCAATTAATGATTTGTAAACAAAGCAAAACGTTTGATTTTTCTTTTTTTTTTTTTTTGTGTTTGTTGGGTAAGAGTAATTATATTTATCATAAACTCGGTACAAAGCTGAAAATTGGTAATCAGGAACGGTTAGAGCGAATTCGAAAATATTTGTTTCTAAATTATTGAGAATAAATTGATCTTTCAAACATAAAAATTTTAAAAGTTATAAAGCGTTATTTACAAAATATATGCAAAAATTACGAAAAATTTTAATGTAGGGTGCATATATGAGCAAATGCATTGCAAAAACTTATACAGCCCAATTATAAATAAAAATTCCCCGGGAGTTTTTTCCCTTTTTCCATTTTAACAATTGAATTAACAAAGGAAAAATGGGAAGAAAAGGGAGAAAACTCCCGGGGAATTTTTATTCATAATAGGGCTGATAATCTTTGTACACCAAAATAAAGCTTTGACATTTTTCTTTTAAATTATTTTCTTAAAAGTGAAAAAATCGTGGTTTTTGACCAAGTTATAAAGAAAACTTAAAAAAAGGCCAACAGACCCGATTTTTGGCAAAAATTCGACTTGAGCGACCTCTTAACCTCTTTCGAAAAATCTGAAAAAAAATCCTAATAATTCTTTACCCTATAAGCTTTTAAATTATGCTTTTTTGGAACACACTTATGTACATACTTCGATTTATGTGAAAGCACAATATAGCTGGTACGTAAAAACAGAGAACATTTTTAAAACTTTCAGGTTCATTGGCAACGCAACCCAATATCAGGTTTACGTAAGACTGATTATTTATACATAAACTTCGAAGGAAAATGGAACAGCTGATCCGCAACATACTCGCTTGCGTAAGAGCAAGGAAACTAAAAGAAAAATTTTAAATTTAACAACTTCTTTCCCTTCCCAAAAGGAGTTAAAAATGTCACTTGAAAGGAGAAAAAAGGCCTTCTAACAGCCCTGCCACTTGCGATCTATTCAATATTTACAGATGGGTAGATGTATGTATTCATATACAACGCACATACATAGATGTGTAAACATATTTTTTTACATGGCTGTGAAAAGCTTTTATACATGAATCTGTACATGTACACGTATCTATGAGTTTCACTTTGTACTTACGATGTAAGTTATTCTTACATTCTTTTGTGCATTGCATTTTAGAATAAATTCGCACTTTTCAACACATGCTGCTTATCTTGTATAATGCATTTGTATTTATTGTTGCTGTTGCTAGTGATGATGAGTGTTGTAGTTGCTGTTTTATATGCTTTACTCTACCATGTGTATTGTATACTGTTGCAACATTTATTTTTGCTGTATACAAGTGTGAATATGTATGTGTGTATGTGTTTTGATGTCGTAGACATTAATATTGTTTTCGTTGTCGTTTTTGTTGTGTTGTATTATTATTTGTCTTGTAGTTTAGTTTGTTAAACATTTTTGCAACATCAATGCGTTGAAAGGCTTAAACAAAACAAAACACCAACAAACATACTCACAAAAAAGACAACATTTCCTAAAAATGACATATGAATTCATTTTTAAGCATTTATTCCTACTATTTAAAAAAGTGTAAGAGTGAGTGATTTTATGTAAACTACACAATTTTGCAACTTTTTTAAAAAGTGGATTAATGTATTTTCATTTGTTATTTCCATTGCCAGACAGTTATAAAAATTAAACCGATTTATGCTCAACAAGAAAATAAATTTTGATGAAAACAAACTCGTCTTGCTTGAATTTTCAAGATATCGATAAAAAAAATTTCATTTAATGCAACCTTAAAGCCAGACTCACAATGAAGACAACGTTTTCACTAGTTGTTCACAGTGAAAGAAACTATTTTTTTTAAAAGCACACGCATTTTCAGTGAAAAAAAAAACATTTGCAAATTTTGCCACAATTTCGCTTATTGTCATAAAATTCCGAAAAAGTCCTAACCCAACAAACACGAAGTAAAATCTTTGATATGAAATGACTTTATCATTTGACATCAAGCACAATTCTCAAACGGTTTTGAAAAATAAACATTGACATGAAATGGATTATCAATTTGATGTCGAATTGGTATCAAATGTTAAATTCATATCAAAACTAAACTTGGCAAAACTAAAGCGAAAAATAAATGTAAACATTAAAAATGGCGATTAGTTAAATTTTTACCTCGTGGTTAAATGTGTTTTGTGAAAAATAAAAAGTACTTGTGAGTAGTTACAATGGTAAAGAAACGAAATAAAAAAAAAATAAAACGGGAAAGTGAAGAAATTATAAGTTTGTTGTATGATCGCGATCCTTAAAATAAAAGGGAGCCAAGTATTCAAAGAATTAGAGGACGGAAAGAACATTATTTCATCTTTTAGCTATGGTGCCGAATGTTTATCTCACAGTTTATTTATATAAATAATAAATTCATTATAATTCATTAAAAAAATTAAATATTTTTATCACTGTTTCACATTGAAATTAAAAACGGATAATCTCTTATTAAAACACAGCAAAGGAAAACTAAATTTTGATAAACGAAAATAAAAATTCAGAACTTTGTTTCTTTCGGCTTGTTTTTATTATTTTACCGAAATCTTTTGCTTGCACAAAAGTCTTTTAGAATTTGTTGATCGATTATGATACGGAGCATCAAACCTATCAAAAAGTCGATTTTGAATTTTTTGTTTCAATTTAAATAAAAGTTTACAAAACAAATTTTTAATGAAAATGTTCCTTAATAAACATTTTTTAAATTAAAGAATCGTTTATAAATACGGGGGTTAAACTTGTTGTATTGTACTTGATGTTTTTTTTTTTAAGTATTGCCACAATAGTTTTTTAGTGCAAAGCAGTTATTTTTGAACAAAAATTAATGGAGTGAATCAAATTTATTCGGAGGCAAATGATGAGCAACACTATGATTTTTTAGCAGCAGATATTTTTGGGTATAAACAAAATCATTTAGAATCTGAAAACCTAAAACCAAATCTATCGGAATTGCAAATACGGAATCAAAACCATTTCGATTGGAATGTGTGGCATGACTGATATTAACGGTAATCTGCAAAAATCTGGTTTTGAAAAATTTGTATTTTAAAAAGTTGTAAAGATTTTTACAACCATTTTAAAAAATATTCCACTCTTACATCAAGAATGGGAGGTAAATAAATAAAACTGTAATTCTAAAATTTAGGATTAATAATTAAATAAATTTTTTTGTTATAATTTGCTTTTAAAGTACCGCGTTATGATTTCTTATATAAATAAGTTTTTTTTTTTGTGATTTTATTTACCGCTGGCATTTATTAAAATTTAGATAATACAGTATTTTTCGTTTTGCTGCATTTCACTTAACTGCATTTTTTGCCTATCTGCAGGAAATACCAAAGCATTATGTATGATGGCTAAATTTTGTTAGAAAAAACACATGTACGTGCATTTTGCTAAAGTGCATATTGTGGATAACAGCATTCGATTTTTAGTCAACAATGTTTATTTTTTATACAAAATATTATTTTTAAGTGCCTCATAAAAACAAAAAAAAAAAAACATCATTGTATCAATCGATATTTAATGAAAAAGATAGGCAAAAAGTTTTACTTTGCTGATATGGTAACACAAATCGCTGAATTGAAGATGCATTTAATCTGGCAGCTGTGATTGTATGTGCACATCCAATAAACATTAAAAACATACATGTTCTGCTAAAAGCTTGTTATACCCTCCACCACCACTAGTGCAGAATGAGTTATACTAAGTTTGTCATTCCGTGTGAAATTTTTTATTATACATCTTAGACCCCATAAAGCATTTTGACAAAACATCTTCAATCAACTTTAAAACATGGTTTATGCAGGGTTTAAACAGCGACTATTTACACTTAATGAATCAGAAGTAAAAGCAACAGTTTTCTTAAGGCTAATGACAAATAAAGAAGTGAAAGAAATGGCAGTTTTTCAGCTTTGACTGCAGTTTTATAAACGCTGTCAAATCGCTTGTAGTTATCCTAGAAAAAATCAAGCAAACAATTTGTTGATTTTGCACCTGTTGCCAAAATCATTATAAAGATTACTTAAAATTGTAAAAATTTAATATTGTGAATTTTTTTTAATAAATAATATTTGTAATTTTAATTAAAAAAAAAAATCAAAAAACTTTGCCGTTTCAAACAATGTGTTAATTGATTTAATTAAAATAGCTCAGATTTCGACAATTCCCAACAACAATTCTACAAGTTTAAATTATTTGACTTTAAACGAAAAAAATCAATTAAGATTATTTGTTATTTAAATAATATTATCATTCAAAAATTTATTTCAAAACAACTAAAATTTTAATTAAATCAAATTTATATTTTTAATTTTCTTTCAACAAAAAAATTAATTGATTAAATTTTTACATTAATTAAATTGAAGTGCTTTTTAAACAATTTTTGAAATTGAAATCGAGCAAAATCGGTTCAGTAGAATCAGAGCTATGAATCAAAATGTGGAGCCACCACCATAAAAGATGACAATTTTGTTACAAAAACTAACATAAATGGTGGAATAATGCACGGGAAAATATAAGATTTTGCACAAACTCGTTTTATACGATTGGAAATTATACTGATAAATTTCGTGAAGATCGGTCCATAATTCACCATAGGCCTCATATAAAGCCTACTCTGGAAAATTAATTAAATGCGCCTAAAACTGTAGCATTTTGTGATATTGCGGTAAAATTTGTTTCAAAAATTTGTTTCAGAAATCACCCTACAGGATTTTGGGATGATTGGTTCATAATATACCATGGGTCCAATACAAATTCCCCTCATGAAAATCATTTTAGCTTGAGTAAAATAAGCTAGTTCAAATTTCTAAAAAAGCATAAAACTTTCTGATTGCGTTTTAATAATTTAATATAGGTCTAAACCGCGACCAATGTAAATGCTGACATAAGGACACATTTATACAGGTAAGTGAATACTGCGTAACAGAATATTTTGCGTAATAACTGCGAAAATAACGTAAGTGACATCATTTTCAATTTTCGTTTTTTTTTTAATAAACGACTTTATTTGCAACACTTGCATCATTTCCTAAAATGTCATGATCACAAAAGGAACCGTTACAATTTTATAGCAAGAACAATTTTATCGTAAGCGACAATTTCACATCATGTTTTGCAGAAAATCTCTTTAATAGGGGTCCCATTTTTTCCTTTAACCTGAAGTGCTCTTTCAAGATCTTTTCTAATAATTTTTCTTAGAATTTCGTTTCTTCTCGGATATTCATTCGCCTTAAGTAGATGGTTCTTGAAAACAATCGACAGCCTTTAAATTCAGCGAAAACGGTGGCCAGTTAAAAGCAGATGTTATTCGAGTGCCAAAAATTTGGCGCAACAGAGCCATAGTTGGTCGTGCTGTGTGAGCTGTGGCGCCATCTTGTTGGAACCATAATTCTGAAATGTTCGCTATATCGGGCCTTAAAAAAATGTTCAATCCTTCCACGGTATTCAATGCCATTTACATTAACCGCAACATGTTCGTCGTTTTCGAAAGAAATATGGCACAAGAAAAAATATGTGCAACTCAGCGGGTGCATTTGATTTTTAACCATTATTCTTGGATTTTGTTTATTCATGTGACCATTGATTTGAAAATGGCCCTCATCGCTTAAAATTCGGTATTATCCTTGTGCCTGAATAATAGAATGCTGACATTCCAAATAAAATTAAACAATTTCGTTCACAATTTTGTTCCGTGTTGAGTCTTTCCATCATAAATTTCCCAAGTTTTGCAAAGTCAATTCTGAAAAAAAAAAAAAAAAAAGTTAGCAAAATACTTAATTACTTATTAAATCATAACGTTACTTATGCGACACCCAGTACAATTGTTGCATTTTGTTTTTTGACTCTCTATGAAAATAAATCAGAAGCAGCCAAATCCGACTTAAACTAAGGCCAATTACAAGCAAATTCCTTTAGGAACATAGGCTGCGTATGTAGAATATCTACATGTCTGTCTGTCTGATCCGATGTCTTTTAGTTCTTTGAACGATTTTCGGTTTTTGGAAAGAACTGTTCGCCTCCATGTTGTCTTTGGTCTTCCCGGTTTCCTTAAACCTTGCGGGTTCCATTTAGATGATTCATGGCAAATTTCGTTGTAATTAATATTGTCTTCACCGGCGGTTAGGAGAAGCTGTTCGTTGGTGACTACTCTAGGCCACCAAATCTTAAACATTTTTCGTAATCATCTGCTTGTAAAGGTTTGAACTTTGTGCTTAATGACCTCGTTTATCAGCCTTGTTCTGTTTTTGGAGAGAGGTCGTTTGACTTTCATATATTTCGCAGGTTGTAGTATGCAGTCTTAGCCTTGTGTATACGTAAATCTACTGTCAGCGTCAAAATAAAGTGTACAACTGGTTTTCCAATATAAAAAGTGTTATTTTAGTAAAAAAAAATTCAAATTTTAAGAAGTTTTTATCATTTACAAAACTTTGGACAGTGTTATTTATTACAAATTAAAATTAAAAATTTGAAATACTTCAAAAACCACCAAACCAGTATAATAAAAATACAAATTTACTCCATTTTTAAGGCGTCAAAAAAAGTGTACAGTTTTAAAATACTAAGAAAAGTGAAGTGGCTAATACTTTGTTTGATTTCTTTTTGCTTTTAGGACGGCTTGTTGTCTCTTTGGCATCGATTACACCCATTTCAAAGTTAGCTCAGTAGAATTTTTTGCCACTCTTCCTGCAGAATTTTCTTCAGAGAGTGCTTGCTGCTTATGTTTTTTTTTTTTAATTTGTCCGTCCAAATGCTAACAGATGCTTAATTAAGTTGATATCGAGCAACTATTGGGCTGATGAAGCTGTTTTAGGACGTATTACAAAAGCCAACCCTATCACGCTTCACTATAGATACTGTATATTTTCCGTTAAATTTCTTATTTCTACCTTTTATCACGTTTTTCTTTGTCCAACTTGGTTTCGTCAAATTTTGGAGTAACGTATTTGAGGACAACAAGCTTTAAGTCTGATCAAATTTGGCAAAGTAGAAATTTAACTTTTTATAACTAAAATTACAATTTTTATATTGGAAAACAAGCTGTACACTTTATTTTGACGCTCACTGTACGTCCCGAATAGCACCGCTGTCTAATGTTATAATACTATCCAAGTAGCAAGAACGTTTTTTATTGGCATGTTGTTTAGTAAAACAGTTGGTGGATAGTTCGTTTAATAACCATACATTTTGTTTTGCATCCATTTTAAATCGTAGGCCGTAGTTCGATGCCGCTGAAGACTAATCGGGTATTTTCTTTTGCATATCATCTTTGCTCGTTGCCATCAGAACTTGGTCATCGGCATAATCTAGGTCTTTGAGTTGTTCGTGAATTCTCCACTGTATTCCTCTACTTACACCTGTTGTTTTAGGTTTCCTTTCTAAGCTGCCGCTTCTGATGCTAAGCTGTTGATTTGGTTGCGTTGCAGTTGAAGTAATGCGTGCACGGAAAATGTCCCGTAAGAGCTCCACTGTTGGCCTTGCTGTATGAACTGTAGGTGGTTCAACAGCTGACATCAGAAGTTTACCAACCACACAATATGAAACTTTATCCTCAAAGAAGCAAAGACCAACCTTTCTTTTGAATGATAATATACACCAAACTGTACATTTCAAATGGTGCATTTTTTCTAGCATTTTTTATTGTCCATATTCTGAAATTTCGCTTATTGACGAAGCATTTTAATTGCAATTGGTATGCTCGAAGTGCAAAAACTTTAGTTCGTTGATCGATAATATATATGCAGTGTGACCAGATTTTAAAAAAATATAGAGCTAAATCAGGTTAAAAATAGAGCTAAAAAAGGCTAAAAATAAATAAATAAAAGCCAAAAAATAAAGCTAAATTTTTATATTGCTTTTTAATAATATTAATTCATTATTCGTATTATAAATAACACATATTATGTAAAAACCTTTTTTTTAGTCAAAATTTAAGTAAAATATGTTTTTAATCAGTAACCAAATCAAACTATGTATAGTTATGGAACAAAAATATCTTGATGAGCATTAAATTCAAACACATATTCATGTATGTATGCTCGTATAATAATAATGATTATAAAATAATTTTTTGTAATTCTTATGCCAGCATAAGTTAACCACAAAGAAAATAAAGTTAAGAAAAGTCTTAAGACTAAAATAAAATTGATAGCAATTCAAAACTACTTTGGTTGATATATATAAAAATAAAGTAAAAACAAAAAATATAAAATTAACATATAAAAAGTGATATCACATGAACGTTTGTATGTATCTTTGTACAATGGTGAACATATATAAAAAAGCTCTTAAAGCTAATATACAAAAAGGAATAAATTCAAAGGCATCGGTTAATATAAAGTATAGTATAGAACAAATTTGGAATCCTATAAGATTTGGATTCTTCGTTTGCACAAATTATGAGTATATTTACTAGATTTAAAAATTTTTAATTCCAAAAAATACTTTTTAACAAGCAAACGAATAAACTTGATAAATATTTGACTACATGTTAAATATTTCCTCAAATGAATATTCGTCTTCCTCCAAAGAGTTCGACAAAAAATCACTATTATTTGTATAAATAGATTTATCAAAATTTTTTATGAGATCATTTGTTATTTTAAAATTATGACAACATTTATTTATTCTTTTTAAGCCACATCTTATATAGAGAAGTGAATTTACTGTATTTAAAGTAAATCTGTTTCTAATTTTCGTTTTTATGAGATTCATTCCGCTGAATACGCGCTCAACTTCAGCGTTACTGAAAGGCAAAACTAAAAATTTCATCACAAAAATAGATAATTCCCTAAAGGGGTTTTCATTTAATGCATTCTTATACTCAAAAACATTGATCCAAAATTCTATTGTTGAATTTTGATTAGGCCACTCGTAACAATTTAATTTTTGCCACTGTAATTCTAAATCAGAAATTACATCTAGTTTTAAAATTGTCATTTCTTCTTTAAAATTCTCATACAAAGTACATTTTATTTTCTTGAGACTATTTTCTAAAGAAAAGAAGTTTGTTTGTTGCAGTGATGAAATATTGTTTGGCAAACGTTGGCGTAATTGATATATTAATTGTTTAATAAAATTTTGGCAAGTACATCTTATATCTTTTTCTGTTTCAGAATCTATTATTTGTCTTTTCGAAATCAGATACAATAAAAGAAGAAAACAAAATGTGTACAAAAGTACATTTCAAAACAGATTATAGCAGATATTGAAACATCGCATTGTTTTCATATATGTGTGTAGATCATCAAGCTGTCAAAAACAATAGTGAAAAAATAACTGCAAATCTCCTACTACCACCTTGTTTAACTTTAAAGAATTACTTGCTGACTTATTGTTTCTGTGATGCCAGATTTTAGCTGTTTGAGACTAGTTACCAATATATCTTTATTTTATTGAACTTTCTTTTTTTACTATGTACATATCATAAAATCATTGGAATACAAATAGAAAAAAAGGCTAGAAAAAGCCAAATTCATTTTTTAAAAAAGCTTAAAAAAAAGCTTAAAGCTAAATGAAATATATCAAGCTAAATCCAAAAAAATAAAGCTAAATTTAGCTCGAAAAAAGCTAATATGGTCACACTGTATATATGCCTTTCCCACTTCCAAAGTCTTCTTTACGAAAATCTGAAAAATAAAAGAAAATTAGAGAAGAAAATTAATACATGTTGGCCTTCATGGAAATATGTACATACAAAAAAATACACAAAAAAATGTTTATAAATTTATTTAAAAAAAAAAAAAAAAAATATGAATTAAACGACTTAAGAAGCGTATTTAAAATAACAAACACCAAACTCAACATTAAAGCAAACACATATTTTTACATACCCATACGAGTTTTTCAAAAGAAAACCAATAAATATTAAACTTTTCAACAGTATAACCCCCTTTTAAAGAGCTGCTATTAACATTTTATGTTAAGCCTAAAAATATGCACATATTTTATAACCAAAAGAAGTTAATCAAAAACAAGATATGTTTTGATTTACGATATTCCAACTTGAACAACAAACAAGCCCTACAAAAATATTTATAAAACGAATTCAAAAATCCAAAGTATTTGAAGAAACAAGAAGAACAAAAATTGTTAAGCTTTCTTTTTTAAATGTTGTTTGTTTGTTTGTTTAATTTTTTTTTTTCAACTTGTTATCATTCGGTCATTATTCTAACTAAACATTCACACTGAAAATACTCAAACACTTACACATTTATTTTTTCTCTAACTCACTCTTCGTATTTCATTCAATGAAACCCAGTCAACATCTCGTTGTGTTGTATGTAAATTAGAAATGTTTGGAAGTTTTAAATTAAAGAGCGCCTTAATAAGGAATTCTATGGAAGAAGTATAACATTTTTAGAAAAATTGGATAAAAGAGGACAATTATGACACTACTGTTTTTTTTTTAATATAAAATTTTAATACTTAAGTATGTTTATAATAACAGTCTAATTCATAACCGCATCATTGCAGCTTTATAAGTCATTAATAAGCAAAAGTCGAAAAAAGAGTATTTGAGGAGGTCCATAACAAAACGCAATAATTACACCATAACATTTTTTTGGATAAACGACAAAATGTAATTGAAGTAAGTTGCACATAATTTGTTTAAAAAACAATTATTGAGGTATTATTGTCTGCAAAAAATAATATTAATCACAAATTTGTTATTTTATCTGACAGTTTGTTTTAAAGATATTTAGATAGCAAATTTGGAATTATTGCGTTTTGGTCCGAATCATAGTATTTATTCATGTAATTATTGCGTTTTGTTATGGACATCCTTAATTAACTTAACAAAAGCAAAAGGTATTAACTAAACAAAAATTACTTACGTTCTACAGTTATCTAAGAGTTACCACTAGAGCATAATTTATTTATAAAGTTGACTTTTTAAAATTTCTTGTAGCGATTTATTGCAAAGATGTGTAATTATTGCATTTTGATCTTAACCATTATATTGGTATTGAATTGCAGTTTAGTTATTGAGTTTTGGAATACTTTATAATAAAGGTATTATAGATTTCAATGTGTAGAATAGGATTCAATCAAAAAACTTCAAAAATGTAATTATTGGGTTTTGTTATGCACCTCCTCATCTATAAATGTTTAATAGCCTATTAAACGTTTAATAAACATTTCATAAATTTGAAATATTTATTGTAGCCTTTACCCTACTTTAAGCGTTTAATTAAGTGATATTTCAATGTTTGTTAAAATAAAATTTTAATAATTGCACGAAAAATTAAACATTTTTGTCTTCTTATTTATTTTAATAAAAAAGTTATATACGCATAAAAATTTTTTTTCTAGAAAAACGATAACTAATGTTTGAATTTATTTCAAATATAAACTGCTCGATAGATTTTTTGGTTAAAAATAACGTGGGTCGCGAGATATGTTTTTAAAAAATTTAATAATTTAATTTAATTTAATTACCAATTACAGTTACAATTTTAAAAAGTCATAAACTCATCATTTTAAACATTTTAAACTTTTCTTTTTAATACATCAATGTGAGCCTGCTTTTCAGAAATTTTCAGTTAATATTTGTAACACAGTGTAGTTTTTGAATATTTCTTATTAATAAAAATTTGTTTACATCCTTTTGATTTTAAAACCTTCTCAAACGTATGCTGGGCATATGCAAACATTGCAGAAACAAAAACATTAAAGCACATTCATGCACACATGGAAATTTTTACTTGCATATCCATCTACACGAACGCATGAACGAAAATAAGACTTCTAAAACAAACGTTTGTTTAACTATCAGTTAAAAAAAATATTTCTTTTACTTTTCTTTTTCATTTGTTTTTGCTCTTTTCAAAAACAACAAAATACAATACAAATACTCATCCAACTCACAAACACACACACACACAAATACAAACACAAAAAATGTTTCTTGAGAAGAAAAATTGTTGAATTTTCAAATAAGAAATAGTCACTTAACAGGAAATTCACTTTATATATTACATTCATATGTCTTCATCACACTTAAGAGCGTCAGATAAACGAACAGAAGGAAAACTTATGTTCAAGATAAAAAAGGATTGCCAATGGATGGCTGGATGAATGAATGGATTTGTGATTGGGGAATGAAGCGTAAATACAATCACAATCACATGTCTTAGAAAAGTTCTTTAAAGGTTCTTGCTTGAATGATAATGATGAAGTACTAATTAATAAATTAAGCAAGAAATAAATAAAAGTTCGTTTATATGATGATTCAATTGACTGCACAAAATTGCAGCTGTCAAAGATTGATTTTTAGTTGGGTGCAGAACTTTTATGAAGAAAAACAGCAAAAAATTCATTACATTATTTTAAAGAATGGAGTTTTGTTATTAAAGACTACACAGAAAAACTTCTCCAAAATTGTTCACCAATTAAAGCATTAATCAAAAATATAATGAGTTTTAATTAAAAATTTAATCAAGTGAATTAAACGTTAATTAATACTATTAACTGGTTTAATTGATACTATTAATTTGTTTACTGGTGCAAATTTAATTAATTTTTTAATCAATATCACAATTTTATTAATTGAAATCAATTTTTATTTTTTTCTGTGTAACACCCGTATTCAAAACAAAAATTTAGTTACTGCAAATCCCCTGATTAAGGATTTTTTATTCAAAACACTTTTTAATAAACTATGATTATCGAATGATAAAAGACTTTCTAACTCCTAGTTAACTGCTGTCAATTTGCTATTTCTGTCAATTAAATTTAACTAAAACAGAGATGTACAAATTTTTCTTAATCGGGCGATTTAAAAGTGCTTTTAATAAACTCATGACCAAATGGTGATTAAGTTTAGTTAACATTTTAGTTTTAGTGGAAGAAATTTCGGCAATTGTTTAATTTAATTAAATTCTTAATTCCTAAAACTAAATATTGTAAAATTCGTGATACTTTTTCAACGTTTGTTCCACCGGGTCTTTTAAGTAAACACGTCGCAGCCATAAACCTAGTACTGCGGATATAGGAATTTATCAATTCCTCGACATTTTCAAAAATTGGAAGAATCCAAAACGGCTAAAATGGCTGAAAAACATATCATTGTTCCTGCAACAAACAAACTTTTGTTGTCTTCAACAAAACTTTTTTCACGATTGATAATATTTTGTTTCTATTTAACAATAAAGTGTTAACCTTCATTGAAACTTCAGATATGGTTGAATTTAACAACACTTAAACATATTATGGTTACCTTAACCATATTATTATCACGGCAATCATATTATGGTTAAATTCTTCTATCCAAAAGCTATAACCATATTATGGTTGCCTCTAAACATGTTATGGTTAACATTTAATAACAATAACATGTTCGAAATTATAATATTTTAGAACATTGTATGTTTAATTTTAAATTTAAAATAATATGATTAGAAAGCAACAACTTTCTGGTCGTTTGCATTTCACTTGGTTTGCTTAAAATTCTCATTCATTTTATTTTAATTATTGATTAAAATACAAACAATTACGTAGAATAAACTAGTAGAACAGAATAAATGGTAATGAAGGTCGTCACAGGCTGGAATATGAATCAATAGGGATTTTTGTTATAAAAGAAATAAAAAATTAAATAAAATTATAATTTGACTCTTAAAAAATTGAAAAAATGGATGAAATAAATAACCATATTATGATTAACATTGACCATTTTATTGTTAATTCTGACCAAAATATGGTTGCATTTGTCAAAATTCTGGAAAATGTTGACCACATTATGGTTAATTTTGAACATAATATGATTAGTTTTGACCATTATTATGGTTAATATTGACCAAAATATGGTTAATTTTGACCATATTATGGTTGATTTCGGGAAATTTTTTACTATGGTCATATTTAAACATAAACATTGTTAAAATCCAACCATAGTATGTTGCTCTTAGAATATGGTTGCCTCCAACCATATTTTTTTCTACGTGCACTGACATGGTGCTACAACAGAATGGAGTTGCATGTTGCACAGACACCGAAACAATAAATTTATTGCAAATAAGTCTTCCGATGGCATAACTTTATGAAATTAAGCTGTTAATCGCCCCGCCCAACGGGGAATCGTAGGGATCTGAAGAATATTTCAACTTTTGGTGAAACATCCTCTGGGGTAATCAGGTGAAGTCAATACTTGGGATTCCGCAAAAGTTAAAAATGTACAAATCTCTGCTACCACGGTTGTAAGAAGGCCCGGTGGCACGGCACCACACTGACTATTGGTTCAAGCCTTCGTTAGTACGCTTCTTTCCGGAAATGCTTACTGTTTTTAGGAATATGTTTTTGTGGAAGTTTCGCTTTCCCGTTGAAAAGATACCACCGAGGGTCACGTGGAGGTCGTGGTTTACTATCCAAAGGGAAAATCTGAAAAATCGCATTTAAGGGCTGTAGCTACTTAACTGATGCTGCTGGAATTTTCTCAAAAGCAGCGGAGGTGAGATGTCTCTTGCTCCTAAGCAATGGACGAATGTAGAACCCTGACGAATTATGCACTCAAATTGCTACCTTGGTGTGTTGGTTGCGCCCACACTTGGGGGGGCATTGTTAATGGCATTGTTTCCCTCCCAGTGATTAAGATCAACAATGGAGTAGGCCCTAGGTCTTGTATCCATGTAAATCTTTTTTAAAACTAAAACCATGAGGGGCCAGGTAGTGGGCAGTTTCTGCCTCTTCAAATCAATCTAACCGAAATTTAAAACATAGATATACCCTTATTTAGATAGACACATAAGATATCGCACTTGTTCAACAATACTGTAGTAACTCAATATTGCAACATTTTCAGTAGAAGCAAAACAATTTTAAATTTAATATGAAAGGTATCGGGTGATTTTTTAGCTATTATCTTTTTGGCAACACTGGTTTAAACAGCTGACGCACGTTTCGTGTTTTGTTTCACTGTCAAACATCTTCAGTTTGGTCTATAATTTAACCATGAATCGTCTTACAAACGAACAACGCTTGCAAATTATTGAATTTTATTATCAAAATGCGATCCACTTTTTTATCGAAAAATTGTGTTTAGCGACGAAGCTCATGTTTGGCTCAATGGGTACGTTAATAAGCAGAATTGTCGATTTTGGAGTGTAGATCAGCCAGAAGCATTGCAAGAGCTACCAATGCATCCAGAAAAAGTCACAGTTTGGTGCGGTTTATGGGCTGGTGGCATCATTGGCCCGTACTTCTTCAAAGATGATGCGAATCGTAACGTAACTGTGAATGGTGAGCTCTACCGTGAGATGATATCCCACTTTTTTTTTGCCTAAAATGCAAGAGCTGGACTTGCATGACATGTGGTTTCAGCAAGACGGTGCCACATGCCACTCAGCACGCTTAATAATGGACTTATTGAGAGGCGAGTTCGGTGAACATTCTATTTCACGTTCGGGACCGGTCAATCGCATGAAATAATCTTCAAACATTAAATTATATGGACCGTACTATCGATGCAAATAAAGATTTCATGCATTTTTCTGAATTGCATGGGTTTTTTTTATGAAAAAGTATTTTTTTTTTTGCCAAAAAGTAGAAAAAGAAGCTCGAAAAAAAGCTCGATATTTTAACAGCGGGCAGATATGAATGATACCAGTCGATTTTTCCAAATTTTGATTAATACAGTATTGTTAAACAGTTGCGATATGTATTTTTTTCAAAAACGATTTTTTCCTTTAAAAAAAAAGCACATCAAATCTGGACAGAGATAAAAAATAATAAATTTTTTTTTCAGAAAGTAACGGGTGAAATCTAAGCTCTGAGCTTTAACATTCAGATAGCGTTCCTTTAAAAAAACCAATCCTATAATATTAAATAAGAAATCTCAAAATAAATATAAATTGTGTCCTTAATCTTTATTAGGCAACTCTAAAAAACAAAATGCAAAGAGAAACTAAACAAAAATAATCTTTAAAGTTTGGCAATTAATTACTGGTATGTGAGTAAAGTGAAAATTAACTATGGCACACTTGTTAATGGACAAAATCTATATTTGGACAAAACAGAAGAAGAAAGAAAATGCTTAAAAAAAATATTTAGTGTAATTAAATTTTCACTTTGAATTGATAAATTCTCTGAAAAATTTTAATATCTTATTGTTTGCTACAATAGTTTGCTCATTATTGCAATTAGTACGTGTAATACTTCTAGTATGTTAAATAGTAGTATTTTAAACAAAGTAGCAAAGAAAGCAACTAAATACAACTGCCCACAAGAGGACGACCTACTTCGTACTTTAGAATTTTTATTATTTCTTAGGAGTTCCTACAAACTGGAAGAAAGTATGTATATTAGTTATGTATAGAACTGCATTTGTAATAATCTACTACTTGGCCTGGATCAAAGGCATTACTGAATGGGTATTGTTGGTAGTTGTTACTTAAAGATTTGTAACACTGTTTGGATAACTTTGCATTGAACACGTATTTGAAAACAATTGAACAGAAACAATATAACACTCGCCACACAGACAAACAATTGCAACAAATAACTGCAAGAACAACAACAACAAGTACTACAACCCTGTCTATCTATTCTTTACAACACAATAGTCTAGAATTATAGTTAAGAGAACAACATTTATGTTGGTATTTATGGACGATTGTTTAAAGTTGTTTATTTGTTTGAACGCATACACTGGATGAGATTTTATTAAAGGAAACCACATTTTTTTAAGGACATTTTAGAAGGTTTACGTAGGAACTTGTTTTAGTTAGTTAAATTCTATCGAGTCAGATAATATTATTATATTATTTTTTTATTTTATATTAATATTTAAGATAGTTACAATCTTGATGGAAAATAAAAATAAATATCGAGCATTTTTATTTAATAAATGACAACTAATCTATTTTGTTTAGTGATTGTGAAGACGAACACAACCCTTAATACCGTTCGTAACTATTTTCAGGAAAGAGCCGAACATTATATAGTGTTCTGTTCTCCGTTAAAAACAGAACAATTGTAGTGATACTGTAGACAAACATTATCTTTTTTTTATATTGACAAAGAAATGAACAAAAAAAATTTTAGCAACGACCGCACCACGAAGAGCTTGTGTGTATGTTTTGTTTGTATAAAATTATTTTGCTGGCTTTTTGTTTTTTTTTTCGTATGTGTATTTTGTTTTTGTAAAAAATTTTTGGTTTTTTTTACCAGCCAAAACACAACACAATGAAGTTTGTGGGTTTTTAAAAAACCAAACGAAATTAAATGTTCTCATCTTTTTGTTGAGTTGGATAAGAACAGTATTATTTTTGTCTTCGAAAGATGACAAGCAGGGAAACGATATTTTTTTAATGTTTTTCTACACAAACACTATTAGCGTTTGTGTTTTCCACAAATCTTGGCTAAGTAAGTATATTTCTATCGATTCAGATTATATTAACCTAACAATATTTAATACTATTATTTTAAATAGGTTTAATCGTGATGGGAAATAAAAATATCGAGCACCTTTATTTAAAAAATGCCAACTTAAAACCCCTAACTATGCAAGAGAGCTAAAAAGCTAGTAATATATATAGTGGCAGGGTGTAACGTTGTATGCCCGTTTTTAAAAGTGATTTCTAAAGTGAATGAATGGGCTAATTTGGTTCCTTTGTATATGAAAACATTTAATATAAAGTTTAGATTGGATAAAGAAAAGTCGTCTCGAAATTCGGTTGAAAATTCGAATAGTGAATACAAGAAGAAAAGATAAATTTTTATTAGTTTTTGTCAAATTTTGCCAAAATAATGCTTCAAACCACTTACATGCCAATTATTACTTGACCGAGAAATTCGGGCACACACGTTAAAGATTTTTAAAGTCGTTTTCTGTAACATATTTTTTTTATTCAAAAGCCTTGAAATTGCAAGATATGGAAAGTTTATTTTGGATGCCGTTAACCTATCCTCAGGTGATGTAAAAATTTTTGGGGTGTTTTTCAAATCTCCAATTTCAAATTTTAAAAAAAAATTCTTCAACAAAATCGAAAAAATTTAGTTGTGTATCCAGGGAGTTGTTTAAAACATCTTAGAGAATGAAAATAAAAAATTTTAAAAATACCCCCCGTTATACACGCACGCAGTAAAAAAAACATGATAAGTGAATGGTCAGTATGACCATTTTTATTCATATTTGCCTAATAGGAATGGGCAAAAAATATCGATATATCAAAATATCGATATTCAAATAAAAAATAATCAATATATATCGCCGATATTTAAAATACCGATATATCGATATATCGTTATTGAAATACGACTATCGAATTCGATATTTTTTAAAGCCAGGATCATTAAAATCTCTAAATTTTAGCCGTTTTTCAAACAATATGTTTTTTAAGAATTGGCATCAGTGCATGCATCATATGTTTTTTAAACTAATATGAAGATTTAAAATGATTGGCATTTATAAGAAGCAGTGCCGGATACAAGAAGCAGATTGACAGGAGATCACATAAAACAGAGAGTGCTCCTGATGTCCATATCTGACGATTACTGGTTTAACTAAAACAATCAAAAACATTTCTAGTTAAATTTGGTACCGATAGCCCGGATAAAGGCGCAATCAACGCATTTATTAAAACCTCGCTTTAAAAATTCAATAATCATTTAAATGAACTTTATAAGTTATAAGGGAGAATTTAATTTATTATACCTAGTTCTCATACGAAATTAAATATTATATAAAAACTAAAACTAATTCAATAATTATTCTTACATAAATAAATATGCACATACATATTTAGTAAAAATATAAATATGTTTTGTATATATGTAATATGTATTTTATTCGACCTGTATTATTTTCAAGTATTAATAAAATGTAGAGCTTAAGGTCTTCTTTTAAAAACTTTAACAGCCAGGCCCACGGTTTTTAGAAACTGTTTTTGTTTTAAATGTAATTTTCTATGCGAACTTTAACGTGTGACATCGTGGGCCTGGCTGTAAATGTTTATTCGAACCAATATTTTCCACTTCTTACAATTTGTAAATTTATAAAATAAGAAAAGAAAAAACAAAACCCTGAAGAAGTGCCGAAACATTGGTTCGAATAAACATTTAAAGTTTTTAAAAAAGACCTCAAGCTCGACAATTTATTAACACTTGATAAATATATTTTTTTCATTAAGAAATTTACTTATTTACTTGAACTGCCGTTTTAAATATTTGTGTTGCCATACATATAAGTACAAAAATACTTTTACTAACTTTATAAATGCCTTGTCGGATATTAAAAAAAAACGCAAGTTTTTTGTTTACGCATTTAAGCGATTTATTTTGTTCAAATTTATGTAATTTCGGACAAAAATAATGAATCTACAACAAGGGAAACGCATTTAAGCAATGTCATTTAAGCGGGATTTTGTTTATGTAATTATGTGAAAATTTTTCTTGCCAGCACATTTTGCGCATTTAAGAAAGGTAATCATTTAAGCGGGGTGCATTTAAGCGGGAACTACTGTACTTTTGGGGTGCAATTCAAATTTTAAGGTAAGTTGGTACTTCCTTGACCTATTTACTTCTATCTATTCGTAATATTTTTTTTTGTAGATTTCATATGGTTTTTTTTTATTCTTCCCTTTTGTTTTTGTTATAATTAAAATTTTTGTTTTGATTGAATTTTTTGTTCTTATTAATTTTTTGAAATAAAAAGTAACAATGTAATTACATATATTATGTTTGTTCATAAATATGTATGTTTGTATAAAGGTATACAAAATTTTTTAATTTTGTAATAGTTTCAGCAAAAAACGTTCGATATATCGATATATTTTAAATAATAATTATCGATACTCTTAAAAAATATCGATTCGATATATATCGATATAATTTTTCAATTTGCCGATCCCTATTGCCTAATATGTTTACCCTAATAAATTTATTATAGTCCTAATATATCTCGAAAAAGTATTTTTTGTCCTTAAGATTTTTAAAATCACTATAATAATATTGTATGGTGTTTTACACCTAAAAAGTTACTCTGATCTAGCTAAAAATATTAAATTATGCGAAATGTTTGCTACTATAATATATATATTTGCAATAATACAATAAAAATCATTATTTGAGTTAAACACAAAAGGAATGGTTAATACCAAAATTGTTGTTTGCTTTTAATCACATTCTTTAAATGAGCGAACATTTATCGTCGAAAAAAATAGTGTGTGTTTATACAGAAAAAATGTTCTTCAGTCCGCGAGCGGCAGTTAATCGGGAAACATAAGTGATTACAAAATAATTAAGAAGTTTTACGGGGAGAAGAAGGTCATGATGCCTTGCAAAACTTACAAAATTAATTATTATACGTTTATTGAAGCAGGTAAGTTATTTATATACATATAATTATAATCAAGTATAAATTTGAAATTTGGCGGGTGTTAGACAAGGATGCGTACTCTCACCCTGCTATTCAACATCGTATTAACCAACATATTAAGTAACGTGACTTCAAGTAACACCAGAATAACATGAGATCTTCACGGAACATTAGTTGACTTAGATTATGCTGATGACATTTGTCTTTTCGCCCAAAGAAGTTCCCATATGTCATCTAAATTAGAGTAACTGTGTAGTGTCGCGACCGAGTGCGGGCTAAAGGTTAATGTCTACAAAACAAAAACGATGTGCATCAATACGACTACAAACAGGTATTTTACTTTGTACGGCACAGAAATAGAATCATTAACCTCCTTGACTTACCTCGGGAGCATTATTTCTTACAGTGGGGGTTCTAGTGAAGACATAAAAGCACGTCTAAATAAGGCTAAAGCCGCCTACGGTGTTCTCTCCTCGGTTTCGCAATCTACCTCTTTATCCAGAGACTCTAAATAAAAATCTTTAATGTCAACGTAAGGCCTGTGCTTTTTACGCATGTGAAACGTGGAATCCATCCAATCGCGAATTTGCAAATAATGCAGGCGTTTGTGAATCGTTGCCTTCGTAGAATTCTTCGCATATTCTGGCCTAATTCTATCATTGAATTCTATCGATTGAATACCCCCTCTAGTTTTAGGAGCTATTCTGCATGCCTTCGTTAGACACAACTGTTAGGGAGAGGACTGCAGGTGTGCTGGCAGAATGCCGCGCATTGCTGAATACAAGGCAGGTGATTTTGTCTTTCACATGCGGATCCTTGAAATGCTTGGGAATGATCCATCTATTTTGGTTGGTGATCATATGCTGTCTAGTCTGGCATTGAATATGAATTTTAATGTCCTTAAAGCTGAGGGCTAATGTGATCGAATACTTTTTCGATTCGAAGGCAATTTTATCTCTTATTCTTTCAGTCGATACAGAACAAACAAAAATTATTTTTCTGTGTTGTGAAAACTGAAATTCCGTTCAGTATGGACTTTAAGAATTAGAAATAAATTTGCTTTCGAATCGAGCATTATGGGCTCGGGTTTCCAAAGGGGCTTGTCTTAAGCCTACGATCTTTTAGGTGGAGATCTACGCTATCATTATAAGTGATGGGGAATGTCTAAGGAGGAGGGCAAAGGGCTTTAGAGTATTTGTAATATCGGAAAGCCCGGCCGCTCTTAGAGCACTATCTTCTTTAGAAGTGAAGTCCAGGTGAGTCTTGGACTGTTTAACATATCTGAACAGTCTATTGAAACACAATTATATGAATTTGTGTTGGGTATCTGGCCAACGAAAATGGTGACTGCTTGGCAAACAGCAGCGCCCGCCGTTCATTTATATGCCCTGAGCCTTTCTTCGGCGTCCCTAGCGGAATTAGGATTATATTACATCGAAATAAATATATTGAAAGTTGTTTATATAAATCTTATTTTCTGGCAGAATAGTGTTTAGAATCAAACACAATTTCATATTGTTTATCAACATAAAAATTATTTTCCTATCAGTCATTTTTACTTTTTACAATATCCTTAATAAGGAAAGCATCAAACAAAAACTTTTGGAATTTAGATCCTGCCACTTAAAAGAGTAACAAACAGATCAGTTCAAATTCATTAAGGATTATAAAAGTACGGAAAAACTTCACTACATTTAAATATTAATTTGCTTCTTTTCAAATTTTCCTTACTTTATAAATAAGTACAAAATCATGCGTGGTAATCTATTGTTAGCATCATTTGAAAAGTTGTTAGTTTAGAAAAATAAAAATCGAAAAAGAAATATCCAACACCATCTAGAAAATGCACCTACAAATAGTTTGTTTTTCCTATCATTTTACCTTTGCGAATTTCTAAAGTCATAGAGTTATTGGTTTCGCATTTGCCATTTTAGAAATACGAGCAACATAAATTTTATACAAACATTTATGTGAACAAGCATATGCATAGCACAAAGCTGTAATGGGAAAGGATATAATCTTGCATACACACACACACACACTCAGACCCCTTAGTACCATTCTGACAGTCATCCTGTGGTAGTTGGCCTCATGTTCATTTGGTTTTTAACTTGCACCAAATGCTGCCTACCGTAAAATTAAGGGAAAAAAACTCCCTTTAAGCCGTTGTTTAGTTATAAAACATGTTTCTCTCGCACTTGTTTTATGTGTTTTGTTTGTCCGTGGTGGTAGTGGTGGTGATGTTATTTGCTGCAAGCCATGTACAAACAGTGCAGTCCATTTTTGCTATACTTTACAACCAAATTGTAATTATTCATTGTTTAAGCAGTATAGATACAAATAAGTGATTGATAGATAGCTGGGTCGTAGAAAAGAAAGTGGAAATTTTACTAAAATTTAACTATTTTGAAATTATATTCAAAAAAATTTGTCGAATTAATTTAGTCATTTTCTTAAGCGCCAAAACTTGCAGGAATTATGTTGGATAATTGAAACCAAATCCAGGATATTAGCAAAAATGCTAACAGGGCTTAGTGAGCGGAATGTTCAATTTGGTAGGGAAAAATTAATGGCGGCTTACAAATTTATGCACTCAATTTCAAGTATTGGAAATAAAAATTTTATAAAGCCATTAACGAGAGCAGCATGTACAAATGCTTAACA
Source organism: Pollenia griseotomentosa (assembly GCA_963931875.1). Lineage (NCBI taxonomy): Eukaryota > Metazoa > Arthropoda > Insecta > Diptera > Polleniidae > Pollenia > Pollenia griseotomentosa. The sequence goes on along the minus strand of OZ007560.1, from coordinate 48,918,951 downwards.
AAAAGCAAGAGCGATTTAGAGTGGAATTTAAGGAGCAAGCTCTTTTAGATTGAGTTCTAAATTTAAGCTGTTACTTTTTCCCCAGCAAGAAAATTAAATATAAATGTATTTAAACATTTGAAAACATTTTCGGTTAAAGGAAATCAGCTTATATCAGTTTCATTTCAATTCTTTTTGATAGAAAAGTCCATAAATCATAAATATTGCGCAATAAATTTTTTGTATAAAATATAAAAATGCACATGTTCAGACATACGAATAAAATCAAAACATGTTTATTCCACTTTATTAAATAAACTTAAGAATTTATCTATTTCACTACAAAACAAGTTAAAAATACAACACCAACAACAAATAATATTAAACTCAAATAAACCAACAACAAGGAATCAAAGGTCCTTGTAAAAATATAAATCATTTCAAAAAACTTTACAACAAACTTATAAATACACACACATACACACTAATGCGAAAAAATGCTAGTCTTGGTAGCGGTTTAGTTAACCGTACGCATCGATATGTGGCAGTGTGGCGAAAAGTATTTCGAAGGCAAAATTTAGTCAAGTGTAAAAACCAAAAAAAAAAAAAAAAATTGTGAAAAAGCTGAGAAGAAAAAATATACGAAACCAAATACTGCTGAATGAATGAACTAACGCAACGAATCCCAAGGTTTTTCTACGCGAACTGAAAGAACAAATGCAAACTTCTTTCAAGTGGAAATCATATATTTAAACAACAATACAGCAGCGGCAATAATAACAACAAAATAATAATAATAAAAAAAGAAATAACACATGTAAGATTTTTCCCGTTACACATTTATGAACATGGGGTAAACCGGAGCAAGAAAAAAAACATCAACCTGCAACATTAAGAATCAATAAATTTTAATCAGATTCTACTTTTAAAATTTCATACGAGGAAAAGAGAAATTATAGGTTATAAAATGTTGCAAGTAGTTGGCCAAGGACATTATTGATATACACTGTATCCAGTATGTAAAAACTGTTAAACATTAAATAAATTATTTAATGGTTTTTTTTTAACATATTTTTAATTAATATAAGTTTTAAAAGAAACTCTAGTTTGTTACACAAGCGATACAAGTGAATTCTTAAGATAATTTAACATAAATAATACACTAACTTGTATCTTTGTAATTGTGTAGCATCTTTAGGATTTTCTACTATTTTTAAGAGTTCAAGGTAACTTTAGGATACTCCAGCATATCTTTAAGATACTCTAGCATATCTCTTAGATACTAAAGTTCTTTTAAAATACTCTAGCATCGCTAAAACAATCTTTTATTTTTAAATACTTAAGCGTTAAAAATTAAAACACTTGCGGTTTTCACCCTTCATGTTAATTGTACATCATTGTATTCTGGATGGGCGATTATGGGTACAGAAACGCTTTAAAAGTAATGCTTTCAACGAGTTAGCTTCTTTTGCTATGAAGTTTTTGGTTTTGCCATTTAGTAACGCGGAAGTTGAAAGAATTTTTAGCGGTATGAACCATATAAAAATTAATTTACGTTAGATGTGGACTAAAAAGGCTAAATAAATGTTGCAGAGATTTTATCACTACTGTTGATCTTATAAAAATGTGTGATGAACGCAGATCATATTCTAATGGTATTTTGACCAACACTTTGTCAGTTAAGGAAAACTATTCATATAAGGATGTGTTTAATGTGTAAATTAATTTACTAAAAATGCTGTTGAATAGCTTTGTATGTTTTCAAAGACAATTTTGGTTTTTCCTTATATTTTGTATATAGTAATATATATGTATGTATATCGTTACCTAAAACGCAAAAAGCCCTATCTAAAGTTTTGAAAATTTTACTGGAGAAGCAAAAAACAATATAAAATGATAAATTTATTAATCGCCTTAAACTGTTAATAATTTATTTTTCGTCTACTTTTCTACCAGTCGTTTTAACAGTTGAAAATGTTCCATATATTGCAAACTGTATGTTAGAGCTTTTAGCGTTTATCATGTTATATTTTGTAGATAGGGCCTTTTGTTTTTTTGGTTACAAAATCGCTAACTTTTTTCAAACTATTCCAAAATATTTGTGGACATTTGTGTTGATACAATACATAAGAATCAATGAAAAAAGTCTATTTTTAATTTTTGTTAAGTTAGGTATTTTTATAATAATAATAATAATTTTATAATAAATTTTCTTAAATATTTTATGTACCATAAATTTTCATATCAATTCGAATGTGTATTCTAAGTCAAATTACAATTTATAAAGCTTTCATACTGTAATAATCTTATTCCTTCAATATTTTTCAGGAATATTTTCTATGCACTATCAGAATTATTTTATGTACTATTTGTATAAAAGACTGAAATAAATATTTGCATATTTTATGCAAATACATACATTTTCATGTGTGTAAATACGTATTAAACTTATTTTCTATGTACCTACATACATACATATGTATACACATTTTTTTATATCAACTTCGTTTTAGTTAAAAGAAATATAATATTTTTAGGTAAACTTATATATAATTCATTCATTATAATGATACAATTATTTAAGAATATTAAGCATTTTCAATTTTTTTTTAGCATTTTTAGCATTGTTTTATGCCCCAACTGTCACTTTACTCTCTCAGTAGATGCTTTCTTTTGCAAATTTATGTGTACGCGAACGTATTTAAAATCCAGTAAAATCCAGTACAAATTTTTACAAATTTTTGCATATTTTGGGGTAAACGAACGCAGCTAATGTTAGTATTTTAACTAAATACTTAAATAAGATCAACAAGGTCGGAAAAAGTACTCTACTACCAAGAGTGAATACCGCTGCTATTGTATCTTTAATATTCATTTATCATGATGTGCTGAATTCCCAATATTTATTGATAAATACACTGAAATTTATTGTTAGGGGGAAATGTTAGTTCCTATGCGCATTTCACTGGTTGCTTAAGACAGATCATCAGGAAACATTCTTCAAAATAGTTTTAGGCCCTAATTTTGTAAAACGCAAACGCAACGCCTTAAATTATATTGAAAGCAAAACAAAATCGAAATATTTCATAATTTTGTTGTTGTTTTCTATAGAAATGTATATTGATGCATATTTTGTGGCGTTGATAATTTTAAAACGCAATTTGTGTTTCTGTAGAAAGCAACAACAAAATTTTGACAATTAACAGTGTGTTTATATTTTCTTACATTCCCCTACAATTGGTTGGTTTTTTCCGGTTCGATAATACAAATTAGAATTTTGATATTCTCAGCCCTTTTTTAAAGTATGTAAATATTTTTATACTTTTATAGTTTTTTAAAAATTCTCTGCAATTATACAAGGAAACAAAATTAAACTTTTTTTGTGCTGCCTGGAACTTTGTTGCAATTTTTTTACTAATTTGAGTTCGCTTATTTCAAATCTAATCTCCAATTTTCTCTAGCAGCTCGACTTTTCGAGATATAACGTTATGTCCAAAATTAAGGAACTTTCAATACATATGTTGGAATAACTTGAAAACCGTTCACCATATTCAGTTAAAAAAAAATCCGAAACTCGGCTACAATATTATCTTTGAACCGTTCTTACATTGTTTTTAAATTTGCTTCTAGTTTCTGAGATATCGTTAAAGTTTTGAATTTTGAAAAAAAAAACAATTTAAAAAAAAAAATTTTTTTGTTCTTTAGAGTTTTGGTCGAAAAACATTTAGTTAAACATATTTCGAATGAAACCAGCTTTATTTCACTGCAATCGGTGCACAAATTTTGATTTTGTTCACAATTTACTGAATTGATCAAATCAATCAAAAAACAAACAAAGTTTAATTTTATTCCAACATACACATTAAAGAATGTTTTTTATGATGGAAGCAAATCAACCTAAAAATTGTAGAACTATCTTCTAAATAACGATATCGTTATAAAATACCAATACATTTTAGAAGTCGTTGTTAAAATTCTATTTAAACCTCAACCGTGTAAATAACTTTCCGGGTAAATGTAATATAAAGTTTGTCGCAGAATTACCGCAAGATTTGAATTTGCCGTCATTTGTACAGTAAAGTGTTGGCAGCCCTAAAAAAATAAAACTCTACAGCTGACAGTTCACGGTTAGTAAAAATTGAGCGTTATACGAAAGAACAACGTGTCTTCATTATTGAACTATATTTCAAAAATAATTACTTCAAAAAATTATTTTTAAAATTAACTTCGTCAACTGTGAAGAGATTAATTGAAACATTTAGTGAGGTTGGATCTGCTTCGATATTGATATTTGAACGGCTTATTTCTGGACGACCAGTGTGTTTGGCGTTTCCAACGAATCAGCCTTTCTGAATTTTTCAGTTAATCTTTTCAGAGTTGACGAAAGTAAAACACTATTCCGACCCTTTCGCTAAATTGGGCTTTACACCAAAATACAAAAAAATTAAATAATATAAAAACCATTCTTTGAGAAACGATTTAAAATGCTTGGCGGCATAACGCGACAAAATTTCATGTGGAAATATCGATATGTGTAAAAGTCTGTATATTAAATTTAAGCTGATTTAACAAAAATGAAAAGATTTCACAATAAACAAAATAAAAAAAATTTTTATTTTTTACTGACAATAAAAAAGTTTTAAAACTGTTATTATTTTATATTCAAACCAGTTTTCTGTAAACATTTTAACATATTTTTAAAATGTATTTCACTACATAAATTTGCTGACATTTTAACAACCAAATAACGTAAAAATCAATTTAAGTTAATTTTACTTTCAAACTTTATTGTAAATTTTCTGTTATGAAAAATAACGCTTAAACGACCAAGCGAAAAATTAGTTTTTAAAACTTTTTATTTTTTAAAAATGGTCAATTATATGGAGTTTGGAATTGGCAAGACTAATATGTTGCATGTATGTTTGTATTGTATACACATTTTATACATTTATGTTTATATCCTTATGCGATATGTTAACAAACTTATGTTGTACATAAACATGCTTAAATACTTTTCCCTAATTGTTTACAGCATAAACTAGATGCCATATCATATGGAATAGTAAATTTTTCGTATTTTGTTGCTCTTTTCGTAAAAATCAAATTGATTCAACGAACGTACATTTTTGTGGTAAATATTTGCAAAATAAAAACTTAATTATCAAGGGCAGATATCAATGGCTATTATAACTTTTATTATTAAATTATAACATCTGCAGCAAATGATACTTCTACAATAAATACTGTCACTATTTTCATTAAATTAGTTAAATAATAACTTTTTTTGTCTAACTTTATCAACAATTTTTTTTTTGTAAATGATTTTACTTAGTCTTCAGAAATTTTCCATCAATATTTTGCTACCTAAAGCCTGGTACTCTGTTCAACATTTCACGTGAAATGCTGTCAAAATGCATATGAAAAAAACTTGTGCGGAATATCTACGAAATAATGTTGATGGAGTTGTACTCTGTTTATTTTGTGAAAAAGTTCCGAAATGTTTCTGGCAAAATTTTTTTTACAACTGCGAAATAATGTATGCTGCCGTTATTTCACGTGGAATTTTAAGCAAAAGCAAAAAATATGAACTTAATATTAAAAAAGAAATAAAAAATTAAACTAACACAATCGGTAACAGTTTTTTATCCATATTTACTTTTTTTATTAAATTTTTTATTAAAAAAATATAATTTTAGTAAAATACATGTGGCGTTTGTTTACATACACGAAACAATGTAGCATACTTTGAAGGAATAAAAACGTCAAATTGTACAAACTCGCAAGATTGGTAACATTGATAAATGCCAAAATTTTCGTGTGGAATAATCAATGTTGCTCAACATTTTTCACAAATTTGAACAGAGTACTAGGCTTAAAGCCTAGAAACATTTCGGAACTTTTTCACAAAATAAACAGAGTACAACTCCATCTACATTATTTCGTAGATATTCCGCACAAGTTTTTTTCATATGCATTTTGACAGCATTTCACGTGAAATGTTGAACAGAGTACCAGGCTTAAAACGCAAAACTCCCTAAGAAATAAAAAATACAAAACCAACTATTACACAAATTCCGATGTATCTCGTCATGTATAAATGTAAAAAAGTCGGTTTTGAATGTTTTGTTGGTTGGGGTGTTTTGCGTTTTAGGTAACGTTTTGTATAAAACTATTTGTTTAAGTGTAGTGCTTAAGAAAATACAAACTTCTTGAATGCATGAGTTTTTCGCGGCTTTATAACACTGAAACCAATTGGAATTAAGACATAAGGCAGAACATATTTATAAGGAAAAATTGAAAAATAAAATTGAATGATGGCAGTCGGACGAAAATTTCAACTACTTAATTTTGAAAACCGAAATGTTTGTTAAAATTTTACATCAACAAGTGCAAATACTGATTGGTATATCGACTCTGCCGCAACATGACACATGTGTTGCGAAAAAAGTTACTTTGTTAAATTGGGCAAGCAACAAAATGATGTCGTTATTTAGCTAATGGTACTGAAGTGAATTCACGAGGAACTGGTGTGTGTCAATTACAGTGTTAATGCTTTCGAGATGTCTTCCAAGATAAAAGGGCAGTTTATTGTCGGGTAGAAAATTGACCATCGAAGCTTTTTATACGTATTTTGATTGAAACTATTGTTCTATTGCACGCAATGTCGCCGCTCCTACCATGGAGGAATTAGACACTAAACTAAAATTATTAAAAATACAAGGTCAAAGTATTCAGCCGAAGATCCTTGGCATTGGAGATATCTCAAACGTTAAAGAAATTTATGTATACTTTGAATATCTAAGATATCCATTTGTTTCAGTTATAAAGGCTTATGACATGCTATTAATTAATAATCTTTTCTGTTTTCAGCCTATGAATCCCGATGGATCTGAGATTTTGTACAACTTTATTCAATCCCCTTTTTATGATTTGCCTACAAACAAAATTTTTTTAAGGCATCTTCAATTAAACATGAAATTCTTAAATTAAAAAAATAACTTATATGTTCATAAATGTTTTAAAATAAATTATTTACCATTCTTGACTGAGCTGGGCACCGAATCCAAGGTTTTCAGGGACAGTTTGCCCTTACATGTTTCAATTGTTACCATACAATCTCACTAACCTTGGTAGATCGAAATTTGGTTTGAATGATTATCTTCTGTAATTGATTTACATGTTCTTCCTTACTTCTGAACTTTAGCCTGATTAAAATACCAAAATTTGAATTTAAAAACAAAAAGCGGTTTAACAAAATAACCACAATACTAATTATAAATTATTAACTTCATATTATATTTACTTATTACTACATGAACTTTGCATTAATTCTCTTTTCCAAATATAACAATAAGACTTCTGATGTGTTATTATTTTATGTTAACTTTAAATAAAGCACAAAGTAATAATAAAAAAAAATCTAAAATTGGTTAAAAAAATCTAAATATTTATATAATATATTTAATCTAAATATTTATTTGGAGATTTTGTTCTTATTATTTTAATTGATTTAAATTACTAATTAACGAAATTTTTTAATTAATAAAACAATTTATTTATTTGATACTTTTAAAAATTTTTATTAATAACTTAATTTATTAAATTAAAAATTTGTTATACTTAAATAATTTAAGTCCATTAATTTTTCAATTATGTAATTCAAAAAATATTTTGCTTGGAAATTTAAGAAAGTATACTTTTTCGTATTTATTTCTTTGGCCAATTGACTATTAATTTTCAATTTATTTTTCTTTATAAGCTAATAAGACCCAATGATGTTGATGTAAATAAAACAAATTTATTACATTTCACCCAACGTTTCGTCACTTTTTTGGTGATTTTTGCAAGGGTCGTCTATTTAAATAAAAATAATAAAAGGACAACATTGATACAAAATATTTTTCACAACAAGCAAAAACAACTTATAAAATATATATATATATATATTATTTTACATTAAAAGCATCGACAGGTTTTTAATAAAATTTAATTGCACAAACACATTTAACAAAAAACAGTAAAGCACTTATTATCACAGAATTAATTATATTGCGGTTCTATAACTAGCGCTAATGTTGTCAACATCTTCATTGTGGTTCATTGTTTGCATTATGTTTTGTTGTATTCTCAAGCTTTCTATCGTTAATCTCTTTCTCTCCCCTCGTTCAAAATCCAACACTCTTACTTGTTCTGTTGGTCTATCTATGCGAGTGTACTCGGGGACAAGCTGCCTATGTGCCCGGTTCTCATAGACAGTGTGTCCATGCTCGACTCCGCAGTGGAGTCACTGACTGGTGTCTTAATTGAGGCAACAAACGAATCCTGTAAAAGAATCGACAGGAAGGGCAAAGCTAAGCCCATATGGTGGAATGCGGAGATTGCTGAAAAACGCAAAGAAAGCAGGAAACTCTTTAATGAGGCAAAACGTAATGGTGTTTGGAACAATTACAAGTCCTCAATAAATGGATTTAAAAATCTTATCAGGAAGGCCAAGAGACAGTCATGGAGGAAATTTTGCAGCGATGTGGAAAACTCCTCGGAGACAATTCGGCTACGTAAGATGTTATCCTCTTAACCAGCTTTTCCATCGTATATACGGAAGATGGACGGATCCTGGACCACAAACAGTCGGGACACCCTTGAGGTCCTGATGAATACAGACTTCCCAGGTTGCACTGATGATGTGCCTAGGGAAGGAACATGTAGTGGCACTCGGGATATCTCTAATATTTCGATAACTCGCCATCGTGTGGAATGGGCGGTCAAAAGCTTCCATCCCTTTAAATCTCCAGGCCCGGATGGCATTATCCCAGCGGACCTGCAAAAGAACCTGGGAATATTGATGCCATGGCTCCTGGCAATATTTAGAGCCTGCCTGAGCCTCTCACATGTCCCATCAACTTGGACAACATATAAGATCGTCTTCATCCCCAAGAGTGGGAAGACATCTCACACTATAGCTAAAGACTTTAGACCAATTAGTCTATCCTCCTTTCTACTGAAAACACTGGAGAGGATTTTGGATATTCATATTAGATCATCATTGGGACACAATTCCTTGTCACTGGCTCAGCACGCCTACACGAAGGGAAGGTCCACTGAAACTGCGCTTCACTCATTGGTGGGCCACATAGAGAGATCCCTGCACTACAAGGAATTTGCTTTAGTTGCATTCCTGGATATTGAGGGCGCTTTCAACAACGTTAGACCTGAATCGGTTATTAACGCAATGAGACATTTAGAAATCGACCCGGCGATTATTCAATTTGTCAGCAGCATCTTGCACTTCAGGCGTATCGAATCCAACTTAGGCGCCTCGAACATCTCCAAGGTTGCGACTAGGGGCACCCCGCAAGGTGGTGTACTCTCACCATTACTTTGGAATCTGAATATGAATACCCTACTCAGGGCCATGGAAAGGACGTGCTGCAGAACGGTTGCATATGCGGATGACGTTGCAGTTGTGGCTCTGGGTAAAGATCCCAGACTGTTGTCTGAACTTATGGAGTCCGCTTTGGGCGTCCTAACAAAATGGTGCCAGGGATGTGGACTGGATGTAAATCCTGCCAAAACGGAACTGGTACTTTTCACAAGGAGATACAAAATTCCCAAATTTGATACCCCGAGGATAAAGGGGGTCTCACTGAAAATGTCTGACAGCGCCAAGTATCTTGAGCTAATATTGGACAGCAAACTGAACTGGAGGATGAACCTTTTCCAGGACTAATAAGGAGGCAACTGCATTGTATTGCTGCAAGAGGGCCATTGGTCTTAACTGGGGAATTAACCCGAGGAATGTATACTGGCTATACGAATGTGTCATTAAACCCATTCTATTCTACGGGGCAACTGTTTGGTGGCCGGCGCTCAAGGTGAAGAGTCATCAAACTGGGTTTGAACGTACAATGAGAATGGTGGCGATAGCGGTAACAGGTGCCATTAGAACAACCCCCTCTAAGGCATTGTTTACGATTTTAAACTGGTTACCACCAGACATTTTGGCTTAAAGGCTGGCTGCGAACGCGGCGGTAAGACTTAGGGCCACCGGAGAATGGAGGGATTTCAATATCGGACATGCTAATATTCTGAACGAAATTAATTGGCACATGGATGTTGATTATGTCACACCCGAGCCGATCTTTGATCCTGGCTTCACGGTAAGCATTTTGGATAACGTGGTCCACTATGATGACCTACGGATTCCCGCGAATGCGATTCAAATCTTCACGGACGGGTCTAAAACACTGTATGGTGTCGGTTCTGGCGTATACTCCGAGCAGCTAAACTGGAGCATTCCTATGAGGCTGCCGGACCACTGCAGTGTCATCCAGGCCGAGATAATGGCCATCCACACAGCCGCGAGACGCATCCGATACGGTGAAATATCTGGAAGGGATATTCACATTATTACCGATAGCAAGGCGGCCATAAGATCCCTGGAGAATGTGTTCATCACATCGAGAATTGTCCGAGAATGCCGGATGTCTCTGGATGGGAAAGCGGGACATTCACTGGGCACCCTTAATTGGGTCCCCGGACACGGGGACATACTGGGAAACTGCATGGCGGATTCGTTGGCGCATGCAGGCACCACCTTGGATCGAGACGGTTCAACATATAATGTAGGTGCTTCACTCCCAAGGAGCAAGCAACTTATAGCGCACAAGTTTCATATTATCGCCAGTCGGAGGTGGCACGATGAAACTACCTATGGGAAAACCAGGAAAATCTGGCCCGTCATAGATGAAAAAAGGACACGGCGGGCACTACAGCTGTCCAGACATCATCTAAGAAACCTGATTGCGGTTATAACTGGCCACTGGCCCATTGGGAGGCACGCCCAGAGGCTGGGGCTCCGTTACAATGACTTTTGTAGAAGTTGCGGCGAGGAGGAGGAGGAAGAGTCAACGGAACATCTTCTCTGTAATTGCCCGGCTTTCGGAGATCTAAGACTCGAAATGTTTGGTCGAAGAGCCCTTGGGGACAAAACTTGTCTCTCTGATGTTGATGTAAACAGGATCCACTCCTTTACTGAATCGACCGGATGGCTGCGTGGGAACACTAGCAGCCATACAACATAGGACCCATGGGAGACGGTGTGACATGGTAACACAACGGGAACTAATTAATGGACCCACGTGAGCTGTGCTTGATGACGGCTGCCAATGGAACCTAACCTAACCTACTTGTTCTGTTTCGAAGGATTGTGATTCTGAAATCATGTGTTGTGATCAGTGATGCCAACTTTTTGAGAGCAAAAAGCACTTAAACATTTAAAAAAGGCACTAAACAGCACTATTTCGAACAAAAAAAAGCGTAAAAAAGCCCTAAGCCATTTTCAAAATTTAATTAAACACAAAAGAAGTTGCATTCGGCTGTGCCAAATATTTTATACCTCCAAAATTTAAAAAAGGCGACGGCGTTGATGGGTGACCATTTTCATTTAAAATTAAATAATAAATATAATTACATTTGTATATAAACATTTTTAAATTTATTGTTATAACCTTCAATAAAAATTACATCAACCAAATCATTTGGATCATCATATGCTACGTTTGAATTGGCCATAAAACAGTTTTAAAGTAATAAAGTGCGAGCTTGATAATCGTAGCTCGAAAAAATCTGGCCTGTTGCAATTACCGAAAATTTGCAGTGACTGACCATTGTTTATAAAACTTAATGACGGCCCATATTTTAATAAAAAAAAACCCTTATATTTTATCGTTTTAATAAATCTAAATTAAAATCGTGCAAAGTTTCATAAAACAATTGGAGTATGATATTATCCAATTATTTAAACCTATGTACGCTTCTGAATAAAGAACACAAATAAGGTGTAAAATAGAAAAAACATGTATGTTTGTATTCTGATACTTAGTCAAACATTTTTTCAATAGCACTAGAGGTAGAAGTGCACAACACGCGGTTATTTGGAGACGAGTGTCATGCGTTTAAAAACTAAAGCGCATGAAAAATGGCAGGTTACACAACGCTCGTTATAAAAGCATTATCTGTCAGCTATTTTTAATTAACACTTTGCTTATACCAAGTTACGGCTCTTTTTTTGTTTTTAAAGTCTTTGCGTTCTTTTGTATGGTCTCTGACTGCAGGTTTTTTTCATTTTTCCATACGTTTTTTCTACATGACCTAAAATCGTTGTATATTTTTCCATTCACAATTCCTAATATTTTCCAAGCCATTTTCTATTTTTGAAACAGTGTCTCCATTTAAAAAAAAAATGTTTACCGCAAACAAATACATTGTTTTATTACGATTACTAAATATCTTGGTAACGCTAAAAAGTGAAACGTTTTGTAAAATTTCAAAATTGCTAGGAAGCCTAGCTTTAACCTCATAAATAAAGTTTTTGGTAAAACGAATGCAACTTTCTTTTATCACTTTTTATATCATTTGAAATCTTAAAATCTTTACAGGCCTTCCCAAAATTGTACCTCAAATAGCAAATCTCATCTAAATCATCCTCTATATAATCGACGTTTTAAAAAATGGTACAAAAAAAATAAAAATTGTAAAAAGCACTAAAGGCACTAACGAAAAATTGAAAAAGCAGCAAGCTAGTGCTTTTTCTTAGTTTTGGCGTTCTGAGGCATCAAAAAGCACCATAAATAGTGCCAAAAGCACTAAGTTGACATCACTGGTTGTGATAATGCACTTGTTTCTCTCCTCTTTAATATGTCGTTTTGATGTTCTCCTATTCTCCTTTCAAGTGAGCGTTTTGTTGTTCCTATATAAATTTATATAAATTTATTGTTTACTGAGAGTTTTCTACACCATGGTTCACCCATTTCAGAAACTTGGTTCGTAAAAACAGTGCTGCCATATATAATTGAAAATGACGTTAATACATATGTGCATAAATTTAAGAAAACTAATTATATTTGTGTCAAAATAAAAAAATTAATATTTAAACAAAAAAAAAAAAAAAACAGCATTTGTGGTGAATTATTTGGTAAGAATAAAAACATCTTTTTCTGCGATGGATATATTATTTTGTTTGATATGATTGTTCTCATAAGAGCTGTTGCTCAAATCATACAAACATTCCCTTCCTGGCTTTTTTATTTCATAAATTAAATTTAAGACAACATCTTCTGACAACTCCATCTTAAATTTGTATCTAAAGGACAAAGAAAATTTAGAAGTTATAAACTAAATTGCTTTAATATTACAACTTACCTAATATAATATTTTTCAATCTTAAATTGTTTTTCCAAGTTTTTTTTCTTTATATGTTTATTTCTTTTTTGCTTTTTGTTTACATTTTTTAGTTTACCATACTGAATTTTTAATACAAATTCCAAACAATATGGCATCTCTTGTACAAATTTCACATGGTGTGGCAACCTTTTCTAAAATGGTTCGGACCAAATTTAAAATTAATTTCAAGGCTGGTTCACCCACAAGTTTCTGAAACATTTTTGGTTCGCACAAAATTTTTTTTATATGTAGTTTGACGTTTCTCTCAGAGAGCGAGAGAAATTATTTTGTGCGAACGACTCTCAGTGTGAATTAAATTAATTTTAAATTTGGTCCGAACCATTTTAGAAAAGGTTGCCACACCATGTGAAATTTGTACAAGAGACATGCCATATTGTTCGGAATTTGTATTAAAAATTCAGTATGGTAAACTAAAAAATGTAAACAAAAAGTAAAAAAGAAATAAACATATAAACATATAAAGAAAAAGAGGTATTGGCGGCAAAAATAAAAAACTTGGAAAAACAATTTAAAATTGAAAAATATTATATTAGGTAAGTTGTAATATTAAAGCAATTTAGTTTATAATTTCTAAATTTTCTTTGTCCTTTAGATACAAATTTAAGATGGAGTTGTCAGAAGATGTTGTCTTAAATTTAATTTATATATTAATTTTTTTATTTCTTTATTTTGACACAAATATAATTAGTTTTCTTAAATTTATGCACATATGTATTAACGTCATTTTCAATTATATATGGTAGCACTGTTTTTAAGAACCAAGTTTCTGAAATGGGTGAACCATGGTGTATAAAACTCTCAGTAAACAATAAATTTCTCCGAACCAAAAATGTTTCAGAAACTTGTGGGTGAACCAGCCTTAATTCACACTGAGAGTCGTTCGCACAAAATAATTTCTCTTGCTCTCTGAGAGAAACGTCAAACTACATATAAAAAAAATTTTGTGCGAACCAAAAATGTTTCAGAAACTTGTGGGTGAACCAGCCTTAAAAGTTGTATCTGGTCTGTAAGCAAAGTTTATTTGTTCTGATTTTATTGTTGTCCTTATATTTATGTCTATTATCCGTAAAGCCAGGTAGGTATTTTACACTGTAAAAATGTTTGTCTTTTTGAGGGTTGTCATCATTATTGATGTTTTTGTATTGTACATGTTTTTGTGTTTTAATTATTTTTTTAGGCAAACTATTGCTGATTAATATTTCTGAGATTTTGCCAATATTTTTGTTATGATATTGCGGGTCGCTTATATTTAATACTCTTGATATAAATTTTTTTGCTGTATTGATTATCTGGTTTTTGGGTTGTGCCACGTTGTAATTCATTATTCTGCCAGATGAAGTTTCCTTGGCGTACCAGTCCAGCTTAATCACATCTTGGTCTCTACGTAGTCTGGTATCAAGGTACGCAATTTCACCATTTTTCTCAAGTTCTACTGTAAATTTAATTTTGGTGTGGTGACTATTGAAAGTGTTCAGAATAACTTCTTTGGCCTTGATGTTAATTATGGCTAATATGTCGTCTACATACTTGATTATGTATTTTATGTGAATATTTTTAGTTCTAAGTTCCGTGGTTTCATCGTCATGTAAGGTGTCAAGTACTTTATCTGCTATATTAGGCGAAAGATCTGGTTGTAGACCTTTTCTTCATACACGAAGTAGTTATTGTCCGTTAAGCAGCAGAAGCAGAACTTTTCAGTTAAATTTCTTAGTTTTCAAATTTCGAACGCAATAATTGATATGATCAATTTGCTTGCAGGTAAAAAAGTAGCGAAAAACTTCATTGGGATAACAAATTTCTTAATTTAAGGCAGTTTTCCATTTTTTCTGTGCACTAAAAGGGAAAGTAAAAGCTAAAACAACTTCGAAAAATAATTTGTATTTGCCTCATCAATCCAATAATGCAAATCAAGTTTTATTAATCTCAGCAGAGTATATTTATATATGGCCTAGAAATATTCAAGCAACCCAGTCAAATGTTGGCAAAGTTCTGTTATTAGGTTTAAGCATTAAGACATGAATTGTGAATTTAAGTGTGAGGTATGGGGAAGAATTTGTTCAAAGAAATAAAACAAATAGTTTATTCAAAAGGACGTTAGAAGTTTATCGAATGTTTTCAAGGAAAGATATTTCCAAAATTTGCATTAAGGATCTTAACTGAAAGTTTTTGTTTGTTTTTTTCTGGAATCTTTTCCGTAGCTCTGAAGTCTTAATTTTTCTTCTTAAACGTTAAATTCATTCCCGTCAAACTCTAAAAATTAAATAATTTTATTGTTACACTGAAATAACGTTCTTATTTTGAAATCTATACTCTTAACAAATCTATCCTGCAACATTCGTACTATAAAGAGGGTGTTTTTTAAGCCCGATAGTACTTAAAATTGTAAAAAATAACACAAACAATTTAATTTTAATCAATAATTAATAATTAGTATTGGTGTTATTTTGTTGAACTGTTTATGGTTTTTAATCCAAATTTTGATATTTTAATTAGGCTAATGTTCACCAAATTTAATTTTTAAGCATGAACAACAGAAAAATGTACTTTGGACTTCAAGAAAAATTCTAAACAAAAAGTACGAAAAAACAGAAGTAAGAAGAACATGAAAATCAATTAAAAAAGTAGATTATCATCATTCAAAGCAAATTTCGATCTACCAAAGGTTAAATACAATTTAGTTTAAAGATTGATGTTTGACTATTGACTACCAGCCGTCGTCAATGGCGGAGAGTGTTGAACGGCAAACTTCTCTGAAGAGATTGTGTGGTTACAATTGAAACATGAAGGGCTAACCTGTCCGTGAAAACCTGCGTTCGATTCCCGTGGCAGTCAAGAGTAAAAAATTATCAATAAATTTTAATTAATTTCATGTTCTAAAATTCCTTTTTTTACAAAAATAATTTAATCAAAATTAAATTTGATGAACTTTAGCCTAATTAAATTATCAAAATTTAATTAATAATTCTTATTTCAGAAACAAATACTTGGGATAACACTTGAAAATTATTTCAAACTTATGGTCAATGAAGCTTTTCGTGACGAAGCACTTTCTAAAAGTCTAATTTTGGTTGACTTTTTATGACTTTTACTCGCTGTATGTTGCAAATATCGCAAAAAATATTGGCCTTTTAGGCGTCAACTGTTGCGAGTATATCAGCATAAACGACTGACATCATGTAGATCCACTGTGTAGATTCGAAAGGTGACAAATCGCACGACCTTGAAAGCCAATTGACAGGTCCATTTGTCGAAATCAACTTATAGCCAGATTTTTGTTCCGATAACCTGAAGGTGGCGGTTGCCGTATGTTAGGCTTCAATCAATGTCGTTTATATTTGCAAACAAAAAATAATATTTCACGAATAAAACAACAAACTTTAAAATATTTTCTGGATTATTAATTAAATTACACAGTGCAACACGAAAAAAATAACCATATACGGACAACTCTAAGTGATAAAAGAAAAAAAAGACCCGTGTCTCCCAGTTTTGCCCAAAGTCATGCACTTTTTTTATGGGCCCCCAAAGATTTGGGGCTCGGAGCCATTTTTGGAAAAAAGTGATCATTTTCTCAGGCTCATATCTTGCAAGCCGTTCGGAGTTTTGATTTACCCTGAAGCTACCTAAACGGTGTTAAGAATCATTCCTAGGAAGTTTATATGTTCTAAAAAGTTGTTAACTGAGATCTCAGGTACATTTTTGAAAATGATTGTTTCCTTTAATTTTTAACGGTTTGCTACTTATGGACCTGAACAGGAGAAAAAAGGTAAAAAAAATCGAATTTTTTAAAGTTTTTTGCGATTTTGATCTTGAAGATGAAGTTCTTTTGATTTTATATGTTCACAATTTTTGTTCTTTATAGGAAGAGCTACAACTTTGTCCCAGAGGGTAAGTCAAAATTCCGAACGGTTTGCCAGATATAAGCCTGAGAAAATTATCACTTTTTTGGGGCCCAAAAAAAAAGCGCATGACTTTGGGGAAAACTGGGAGACACGGGTCTTTTTTTTAGTATTTTATCACGTAGAGTTGTCCGTATATGGTTATTTTGCTATGACTTAAAAAATTCGCACAGTGTTATCTAATTTTCTACACGTTTTAAATAGTACCAAAAATAACAAGCTTCATGATGATTACGGGGCTTCCGCCAGACCATTTGTGTCCCAAATTCAATCTTCGTTTTTAAATTTAAAATTCTTTATTCAAGACTAAAACTATTTGCCAGAGAATACTAATACTAAACATAAATATCAAAAAATAAGCGAAGTGTGACAGTTCGTATGACAGCTCAACCTTTCGGAAGTTCTATCGGGCTTAACAAACACCCTTTATAATTTCAAATTTACTCAGATACTTTTTTTCAATTCACACACCTTTAAAAAATATATAAAGGATACGTATTTCTTATTTAGCTCTTCATATTTATTTCCTCAAAAAATGCATTAGACATTTTATAGTGTTGTTGACATTTTACTGTTGATTATACGCCAGCATTATCAAAAGACTTCATGCTAGAACAAACCCCATCAAAGAGTGCACAAAAAATAACTGAAATAAAATAAAATAGATATTTTTTGGCATAAAATTGAAGAACATCAGCAGATACCAAGTCGTGTTGGAGGGGGGGGTGAACCGAGTGAAGGGCAAAATGTATATAAAGGGATTCTTTTTTTTCTTTTGATTTCGAATTTAATGCTTAAATTGTGCACTCAGGTAATAACTTACTTAAGTTAACAACCGAAATTTATTGCAGTGCACTAGAAAAACTTTTCGTTCTTTAGTTATTCTTTGTTTGTGTGTGTGTGTCTTTTGTGGAAACATTGAAAATGCCAATTGTAATATTTTATAGCCAAGTTAAGGCTTTTTTTAATTTAAGTATTTTTCTAAAAGATCAATAAAGTTATTATCACTTCATTGCCAAGAAATAAGAACAGTTGGTTAAAGTTTTATTAAATACTATTTGTATACCCTGCACCGGAGGTAAAAGGGTATACATAAGTTTGTCATGCCGTTTGTAATTTCTACAATATTTATCTAAGACCTTTTGAGTAGCGGAGCTTATTTAACGATGTCCATTTAAATGGGTCTTAAATGGGTGGTCCACAAGTGGCTGAGAGATGATAAAAAAACCTCGGCTGCATCTAATTTTATCCTTAAATTCCTTGCAAGAGCCAAAGCTTATCAATACACAACATCCAACAAAATGTCGGCGCGATTGGTAAAGTGGGCGCGGTTTTTATATAACTAAAATATGTGCGGGGTTGGAGAAATGGGCGTGGCACCTCCCGTATAAAAACATTATAGATTTGTGTTTATTTAGAGAATGGCAATAGGCAAAGCTTCCAAATTCCGTACAAGCATCTTGGTTGTCAAAACACAACATCCGACAAAATGTGGTGGAATCGGAGAAGGAGACGCGGTATTTATATCACTTGCTATTCTTATCGCGTCATGGTGAAGGGTATATTAGGTTAGGCATAGCCGAAAATAGCACTCTAACTGGTTTAATTTAAGTATGATGGTGAAATAAATTGAGAAAGTTTTTTAACAGATAGAAATATATTAAAAATTTATTTTTTTCTTAAATTAATTCAGACAAAAGAAAAAAACGCGTTAACATTATAAATGTTATTACTGCAAAAAATTTTCTTCTTTCCAAATTCCAAATATTAAAGTGTCGTATAAAAAAATCTTAAGACACTTTCAAATTAGCCAACTTTAAAACGAAAATACAAATTTATTCCATACAGCTATTCAAGGGCTGTTTTTAAAGTTTTATATAATTTTCTTTAGTTTTTTTTTTTGTATTTGTAATACATTTATTTTTAAAATTTCTTTACCACATTGTCAATTTTGTATGAATAAAACACCAACAACAACAATATGTAATAAAAAAAAAGTTTTAAGAAAAACTTAAGAAAATGTCACACAACATTCGAAATATTTCACCATCTTTGTGATAAAAGTTTCTCAGCATAATCTTTTGTGAATGTAAAACTAATCATTTTGTAATTAAATTAAAAAGTCATTTTCTTTTATATGAAAGTTATAAAACACTAGTACTCATAAACATATATACATATACACTTTCAACCATTCGTAGATCTTTTATATACAAACACTTGCACATACAAATAAAGAGAGCGAAAAGAAATGGAAAAGGAACTTTTCAATATAATTTGCATACATTTAACAATGTTCAAGTAGAATAAAAACAAAAACTTAACACACACACACACAAATACAGAAATGTGTGGGTAAATGTAAATTGTTTTTACGAGGGTACCAAATTTAGGTTTTGGAAATTTTAACTCTTATATGTAATTGGTCCAAAGCACTTGAGCATTGAGCTTAATACACTTAGGCCCGTTTTCACGACTTACCTTTAAAGTTCGATATAGTTAACGGTACCTTTAGCACTAGTGAGGAATAAAGTTACCTTCAACTATTTTTCGTTTTCACAACTTCTGTATAAAATAAACTTAACATTTATAAAAAAGTGGCAATACTAAAGAAAATACCGATTATTTTTGCCAAAATAAAAATACGAACTGGCAACTACGTACTTTTTTTACATTTACAAAATATACGTATAATTGGAGTTGACATATATAAAAAATATGTGAATATAATATGGCAATCTCAAATCTAAACCTTACGACAAAAGTTAAAGGTAGAACGTTCCTCTCTTTAGCTTATCCTTCACTTTTAGGTTAAAGAGAACTTGTGATAATTAAAAACTCATTATCTGTTCGATAACTTCCTACATTTAGATATCGTTAAGTCGTGAAAACGGGCCATAATTGTATTGTGAAATTATGTATTTATTTCGGCTAAAGGGATTAAGATAATAAAATAAAACATGTTTTTGTTTTAGTTAAACAATTTATTTTCTGGGGAAAATTTACACAAAAATAATTATAATGCATAGTTTAAGTAACGTAGTATAGAAATTTTGTTTCATGAAAATCCATGTATAAATCCATGTATTCCCGATAAAGTGAAAGTACTTAGTTTTAACATTTTTTACCGCAAATTTGTGTAGAGCAACACTTTATCGGGAATAAAAAACGAATTTATTCATGGATTTTCATGAAACAAAATTTATTTTATTTCTCTTATATGCAGCTTTATGAAAAAATAATTAAAGTAAGGGATTGAAAAAAATATTGTGTAATAAAAAGCTAAAACTTTGTGATTTTTAGCTCTACACAAATTTGCGAATAAAAAGGTCAAAACTAGGTACTTTCAGTTTATCGGGAATAAAAGAGGAATTTGTCCATTGATTTTCATGAAATATAATTTATTTTACTTCGAATACATGCAGCTTTAAGCTTAAGTACTAAAACTGGTAAGTATTTGTTTTTTTTTTATTGAAACAAATAATTGAATGTAATTATTACAAATCTTTGTCTTTGTTTACTAAAACTAAAACTAGTTCAAACTTAGAACTATCTTGTAGTATTATTCTATTGATATTAAATTTAATATGTAATGATGACATGACCTAAGGCAAATTTGTCCCAAGCAGATCAATGGGTTTTGTACGAACCAATCTTCGTTCGTTACATGGGTTAAAGAAAAGCCGATATGCTTCCTCATTGATGTGACGTTGTAATTTTGTATGATTTCTGACTGCATACTTTTTAAAAGTGGTATTTATACTATCAACTCCCAAGTCTCGATGAAGGTCTGTATTCCTTATGTACCATGGAGCGTTTGCCATTTTACGTAAAACTTTATTTTGAAAACGTTGTATTATATTTATGTTGGATTTCTACGCACAGCCCCACAGTTGGATACCGTAAGTCCAGATGGGAGCTAGTACTTGTTTGTAAATGATCAGCTTATTGTGCAAAGATAAATCTGATTTAAAATCAAGAAGGTAGCTTAGTTCTCTGTATTTCATTTCAAGTTGAGTGTTTTTTTTTTATGTGTCCTTCCACTTCAGTTTAGCGTCGAGGTCCATGCCAAGATATTTCGCAGTGTTTGCATATGGAACTTCAACATTCAACATTCAAAATGTAAAGTTTGAGGTGACTAAATTTCTTATTTGAAAAGTCTACATGTATCGATTTGGTATTGTTCAATCTTATGCGCCATTTTGTTGTCCATGCTGTTATTTGGTTATTGGCATTTTGGGTTCTTTCAGCTGATTCTTGAATGGTGTTACCAGTAGAAAAAATGGCCGTATCATCAGCCAACGTTGCTATTAAGGTGTTTTGAGGATGTGGTATATCACTTGTGTATATAAGATACAATATAGGACCAAGTTTGCTTCCTTGGGGTACACTTGCTTGTATAGGTTGAAGTTTTGAGTAGGATCCTTCGTATTTTATTCGAAAAAATCTGTGAGATAAATATGATTCTATAAGTTGGCTTAGTTCAATAGAGAAACAGTTTCTTATCTTGTAAAGTAAGCCTTGGTGCCAGACTTTATCAAACGCCTGTGAGACATCCAAGAATACTGCAGTACATATTTTTTTTTTTCTAATGCATCTTCGATTGTATCGCAAATTCTATGAACTTGCTCTATAGTAGAGTGTTCGGACCGAAAACCAAATTGGTGGGTTGGAATGATGTTATATTCGATCATTACATGTTGGATCCTTTTAAGTGTTATTTTTTCGAAAAGTTTTGACAACACTGGTAGCAGTTAAATTGGCCGGTATGATGTGGTTTCATTAGGAGGTTTGCCTGGTTTGTGAATCATTATGACTTCTGCTGTTTTCCAATAAATTGGGAAATAGTTTAGTCTGAGTGAAGTATTAATTACACAGCTAAGTTTCTCAATGGCCTTATGAGGAAGTTCTTTTAACACTTTGCCTGTGATCAAATCAAATCCTGGGGATTTTTTTGTTTTTAGCGATTGAATTACAGTTTTTAGTTCAAATGGTGTTATTTGTGTAATATCTACACTTGGTTGTTCGATGATTTCAAATGAGGTGTTCTGATCGCTGCTGTTCGGTTAAAAGATATTGACAAGATGATTTGAGAAAACTGTTGCTTTTTCTTCATTACTTTTTACACATTCCCCATCACAAAGTTTAAGTAGTAAATTTTGAAACATTGGCTGTTGGTACACTCAAAATATTATGTGGTTAAATTCAAACGAAAATTCATTTTAAACAACTTAAAATTCATTTAAAAAACGGATCATTTACATTTCATTTAAAACAAATTATTTTAACATTAATTTTTAAATTTTTTATTTATTAAACTGCATATTCCTTAAAATTGAATAGTTTTTACTTTTAAAAAAGATATTTTAACCGACAAAAATTAAACTTAAATACAAAATAAATACGGAAAAACATTATTTTTTTGTAGTTTGTTTTTTGAATAACAAACATTAATGTTAAACAATAAAATTATTCGTAAAATAACAATATTTTTATTAAATTTTAACAGTACGGAAAACGAATTTAATAACTTACAATCAGTTACTGTAATAATTTTATGAGTGTAGGTTTTTATGTAGTTTGAGCTTTTGTCGTAAGATAGATTTTCTAGTAGTTTTTTAGTTTTATCCTTTTTTGTATTCCTGATTGAGTTACTTATCTTTTTACAAAGTTTATTAAGTTTGGATTTCAATGATGGGTGACAAGTTTGCTGCCAGTTTTTTCATAGTTTTCTCTTTTCTAAAACCACTTCACGCATTTTTGAAGAGTATCCATGCTGTTGAACCTTAGGTTTTAATACGGTTGTGCTTTGCCATTCTGCTTGTTGGACTTGTTTGGTAAATGTTAAGACGTCTTGGTCTAGTTCATCTACAGTATGAATAGAAACGCTGAGATCGATTTCGTTTTCTAGCAAAAACCGGAAGTAGTTCCAGTCTGTAAACTTGTTGTGTAGGTAAGCATTTTGTTGTGTTTTACAAATTGTTTCATTAAGTGTGAGGTAAATTGGTGAGTGTTCTGAGCAAAGGTCAAAACCCTCCTGAATCCCCATAAAATTTTTTGAGATTTTTCGGGGTACAAAAAAGTCTATAAGATCAGGGATTTTATTTCTATCCGTTGGCCAATATGTCGGCTTAGAAGTAGATAAGTATTCACATTCTGTTTCTTCTATTGCTTGGTAAAGTTCACGACCTTTAGTCGTCGACAGCCGCGAACCCCATTGCACGTGCTTTGCGTTAAAGTCGCCTCCCATGATGAACTTGTTTTGGTGTTTATTTATAAGGTTTTTATATTGTTCCTTAGATATCTTGTGTCTTGGCGGACTATAAACAGACGTAATAGTTAGTTTTTGGTGTGCTTTTGTATATGAAGTTATGCTCGTAGCCCGAAATTCTTCGCTTTGAAGAATTTAAATTTTTTATGAATTTTTTGAATTAAAAAATTTTATAAGAAATCAAAAAAAAAAATATTTTTTTTGCCACTTCGGCCTCAATAACTCCAAAAATATTGGCTAAATTGAAAATGATATTAGAGAAACTCAAATCTGGCGTTATTTAAAATGTTTTGACGGATTGCTTAACAAAATCGGGTACGTCATTCCAAAGTTACGATAAGATGTAAGGAGCAGCCTTTTCAAAAATCTTAATTTTTAGACAAAAATTTAAAAAAAATAAAAAAACCTGACCATAGAATTTTAAATAATGATGATTTTTGCAGTAAGGTGACTATAGCGGATCAAAAAAATAAAGTGGTTAATCAAGGGGGGAAAAAAGCTTCCCATTTGTTGCATAGTGTTATTGACTTATAAATTATAACGAAAATCCTAATCGCTGTTAAGAAAAATAGCTTTCAAGTGCAAGCCGTGATTTTAAATCTTTCCGGCTTTATTAAAGACTCAAAAGGCATTTATTTAAAATTTTTATTTGCTAAAATCCAGGTATTTATTTTAACAGAATCATTTTCTTGTTATACTTAACCATTTTAGAGGTAATACATTAAAATAGAATTTAAAGTCAAAAGAAGGACTAGTCTTATATACATTTAGCATCAAGACAAGTGTAGGAGTCGGAGTTGGAGACGGAATCGTATTAAAAAAACCTTCAACGGATGGAGTCAGAGTCGGAGTTAGAACTATGTATTTCTGGATGACTCCACAGCCCTGTTTAAATATATCTTAATAAGGTATATTTCTCTCGGGTCACATTTTGATATACATATTGCAAAAAATAATGGCCGACTTTTCTAAACAATGGATCCGATAATAATAAATTTTAATTATTTTTATGAGTTTTGAAAATTAAAATCTTCACACACCCCTCGTGCTTGAGAGAACACTAAAAAAAAACACTAAACATTCGTCACATACTTATATAAATATTACATGTCTATGCTAAAGTAAATGTTATATTTGAGTCGTAGAGACGGCGCACAGTGGGAAATTTTACGAGAAGGCGGTCAAAATTCCATAACTTTTGACTGGATCGGTATTTTTTTATGCGATTTTTTTTGCTCGATAGGTGCGATGTTAGGCTTTAAAATGCATTTTCATTTTTTTGTTGAGTTTCGGTGTAAAAGTTGAATATTTCAAATATGATTTTTTTATAATTTATCATTATTTCTCTTGTATTTTACAACTGATACTTATTTTTTATTGTCGAACTTAGATCCTGTCAGAAAACGCCAATATTTGGCCCCTGTAAATTTTTTAGTCCCAATGTTCACAGGGGCCAAAGGTTGGCTTTTTTGGGAAAGACGAGTTGTTATAAGGATAAAACTGAAAAGGAATATTTTGAAAAATTCCCAAATAGCATTCTTGGCTATCGATAACATTTCAGGTAATTCAACTTTTATTTTTGGTTTGAGATGTATGTGTATTTTATTTTTATATACCTATATTAATACAAATATATACTTAAATCAAAAACAAATTATAATCTATAAACTATTTTAAATTAAACAATATTAGTAAACATTTCTTCTAAATAGCTTTGGGTTTCATTTTCCAGAAGTTGTTTAGCTTCTTGTTAGCATCAGATGAGTTTTCTGAATTACATTGCTTGTATTGTTTCTGACCAGAGCTTCCATCACATCTCCATTTAGAAAATAAAGTGATGCTGCAATTTTTAAGTTTTTTTAAACAGTCAGCATCAAGTGTATTTAATAATCGTTCTGCAGTGTGTTCGAGAAGAGCCTGCAATTTTACTTCTGCTGAACTTAAAGTTACACTAATAGCCGTTTGTGAAGATAAGCACTCTTTTTTGACAAAAACTAAATCTCGATATCCTAGAAAGATTCCACAATTTGTTTCATTGGTTCGCTTTCGCAGTTCTGTATACTGATTTTTTGTCAGTTTTAAATCCAAAAATAGTGCAAATGCTTCTTCTGGAGTAAATTTAATTTCTTCAGTTGGTGTAGGCATACTTTTTAAAATCCTCTTTGTGCGTTTAGGGCTAGCTTCCACTATTTTTTCAATTATTGCAATTTTTGATTTCTTATTTTGCGTTGGTTGAATTTGATGCAGAAATGAATCCTTTATCATACTATGAGAAATTTCTTCTTTGATATTTGCAAGCTTGCGTCTTCGTGATCTTTTACTGCAATTGTCAATTTGTTTTGCGGGCCGACCCACTTTTCCAGTTTCCTTAGCGGTTATTGACAGCTTCTTAAAAATCAGATAATTTGTTAGCCATTTTTCGTTGCGTAAGTAAAACGTTTTCTTGTTTCTAGAACATTAAAGGTACCGTTTTCTTAATGTTAATGAAAAATTTTTAATTTTTATCTTATGAATTTTGATTTCTTGTTCGTTGCATAATTCAAAGAATGGATTATTCATTATGTGTAACACAAAATCTTTTTCATCTTTCTGTTGAAAATATATATCTGCGAGAACTTAATAACTGAACTTAGCCATTGTTTAAACAATAATGAAGGTAAAATTATGAATGCATGCACTTTTATACTCTTGATAGAAGTTTTTTTAAATGATCTTTTGTTACTACTTCTTTAAAACATAAAAACTCTTTTTTAAATACAAATTTAATCTTTTATTAGCATTTCTTTGAAACATAAAAACCCCTGTTTTCACACTTTTTAAAAGGATAACATACCGGCAATAAATTAACAGGTAACATGTAGGTAATTTTCACGTAAAATATAACTGCGTGCTAGTTTTTTACCATTTACCTGCTCTTTCATTTTTTAAATTAAGTTGCAATTTTCAGGTAATTAAACTATGTAGTTTATGTTGCGGCTATTTACTAATGTTTAACCTCTTATCTTACTCAGAAATCTAACGTGTTAGTCTATTTATGTCGCCTATTCGTTTTGCAGCATCCGTTCACCCACAATAAGTTCATAACAATGGCAATACCTTTACCTTCTCCAAATTAATTGATAATCTGACATGCTAGATAATTTATGTGGCCTGAACTGCTTTATTTGTCGAAAATTCTTTAAGATTCACCTTCTTTAATTTCAGAAATGTTTCCTTGCAGGACTTATTTTTTGAACCGAATATCTTACCTTGGGTCACAGAAATTGCTGTAGTTCGCAAGGCCGTATCCAGATGTGCGTACAATGGGGTATAGAAATGTAGGTTAGATTCTGGACTACAAGAGAGTATAGATTTTTTTTTGACGCATTTTGACGCTCAGGACTTATGCTCTTTAAAGTAGGAAATTTCCGGGAAATTTTGACATTAAAAAAAAAAAAAAAATTAAATAGTTCTAGAGGTCGCAGAGTTTAATGCTTTAAACCACGTATAGCTAATAAAATAAACTAATACACAAAACTTATTCTGTCAAAAAATCTTAAAAACAAAAAAGTTATGAGCATTTCAACTTCACAAATTGACTCAGAAATTCAAAACTATAACCAAATATTGAGAAAGTCCATTTCGGACCACCCTGTTCTCAATGAAATAGTTGAAATAGGGTTGATATTTTTTGGCTCCCGAGGTTCACTAGTATTTACTTTCACATGAATAAAAAAATTTTAAAATCGGAGAACAAAAAAAAAAATAATTTTGGCCGCCTTCTCAAAATATGAACCAGCGTGCGGCGGTGGTAGTTGCAGATGATGATTTTTAAAATTTCCGCAAATGCCAAAGAAAAACTCTCATAAGAAAACCTTAGAAGGATAAAAACAGCAACAACAAGAAATTAAATGAAATAAAACAAACATCTGTTGACAAACTTCACTTTAAGCAAAAAAAAAAATACACGAACGGAAATCCTTTTTATAATATAAATATACTTTAAGAAAGTGTGTGGGGAGAAATTATGTGGGTGTGTGTGTGTGTGTGCTTAAACAAGTTTCCATGTGTTAGTTTTCTACTTTTTAAAAGATAGTGGAAGGGAAAACACCAAAGAAATAGTAGAATCCGAGGCAAACTTTAACAGCCTAAAATAAAGTTTTTTATTTTACGTCTTTCTCTTTTCCACATGATTGAACAAAAACACAAAAAAAAAAAAAAAAACTTCGACAACCCTAAATTTGGCATTTAACTTAAATGAAACTACTCGTAACAAAATGTTGAAAGTAAAATATTAGAAAAGCTGTAAATTTTGTCTTATTGTTTTTATGGGAAAGAAAGTCAGTCTTAAGTTTGTGGGAAAAATGTTCCTCAAATTCTATTACACCTTCAAATACTCGTACAATGTTTGCCTAACTTTGGGTTTATTTGTTATTAGACTTTATGCCTAAAAGATGGAATGTATAGACAGATGGATGGATGGATGGATGGATATGTGAACAATTCATGATGTATGTATGTATGTAAGTGAATGAATATCAATTTGAGTTTGTTGCTGTATGTTTAGTTAGTTTGGTGTAACGTGTTGAACAATGTTTTGTTTTCATTGCCTTTTTCTTGCTTGGGACCTTTTTTCGTACATTTTCTGGCTAAAGGCATTAAACTGGAAATTTTATCGAAACTCCACAAAAGTCTGGTAAATTTTATACTAAATTGTTTGATTTCTACAGGAATTTAGTTTTTTTGTAAATTTTCTTAAACTTGCCAAAAATTTAGTTTTCTGTTGGTATTTTTCTTTTTTATTGATTTTTGTTTATTAAATCAGTATAGAATTTATGTGGAGTATTCTGGAAAAAATTTTTTTCTTTTTAGGAAAACAAAGACTTAATTAAATTTGAGTAACATTTCTTAACAGGGCTCAAACATTTAATATCTCTTCAATAATTGGGTTTTTATTCAATTATTATAAGGATATGTTAGGCGTATTTAGAAGTATTGCTTTCAAAAATTTGTTTTTAATATTTGAATAAAAAAAAGTTGAATTACCAAAAAGTTCACTGAAAAGGATCTATGCTATATTTAAAAAAAAAAAAATAAATTTTCGTAGCTATTTTTTTTTTTTTGTGTTTTATGCAAAACTTTCGTAAATAATACGAAAAACTTGGGTTCATAAACATTTTCGTAACAATCCAATTTTGCTAAGTTCCAACTGCTTAGAAAAACTAAAAACCCAATTCTCTTAGACAATTATGTCGTCTTCTCTTTAGAAGAAAGGTAGTCGAATTTACGAATTATCTAGACAATACATTTTTTGCATCAATGTTATGTGGTTTGTGTCTTTGATTTGCGGTATTTGGATATTTTTCTTCTATATTTTTGTTTACATTTATATCTTTATATGGCTCTGCAATAATGTTGACTTGAAAAATAAATAAAAGTAAAAATTACACTAGCCAACAAGGTTTTGGACTGGAGCAACCAAATATCTTTTCTAGGGTAATTTGGTGGGCTGAATTCGAATCTGTAATTGGTTTTTCTCTAGCACGTCAGGTTTTCGAGATACAAAAAAAATGTTTTTATTCGTTTTTTACATAAAAAATCACTAGTTTGTTTACAAATCAATGAATTTTTAACAATGCTCTGTTTGACGTATTAGAGTCCAGCAATAGTCTTCCAGAATGCTTTTGTCCCAAAATCCTTGATAAATTCTTTAAATTTTCATATAATCTTGGTAAGCACGTTCCCCTTGTTCGCACTCTCTGTTCGCACTCTCTGGAAATAAATCTAATGCGGTTTGTCCAAGTTTCTGACTGCAAACCCAAAATAATGTAAATATGCACATTTTAATGATTCTGATATTGCACATCCTTTTTTACCAACCAAATATTCACCAAACGCAAAGCAAAAATAGCTTGAATCAGTAACACACGGTCTCCCCGACATGCTTTAACGCTATTATTATGAAGATTTAGAATGAACGTGGGCTTTTGTTAAATTAATAATTGTGAAATAGTAGTGGCAGTATTGACTGTTTTACAGTATTGCCAGCATGCGACAAAAAATTAACAAGATGTGATAGCCCAATTTTTATACCAGATTCGAATTCAGCGCACCCAGATTAGTTAAAAAACATGCTTTGTTTCTGCAGTCAATTTTTTTCCAAATTTGTAAACTACCCTACAAGAAGAGAATGAGCGAGTTGTCACTTTTTTCACGTTGGTGTTAAGAAAATGATAGAATGAAATGACCGAAATCAAGTTTTCTGTTATTTCTTTCTATCATTTTCTTAAGACCAACGTGAAAAAAGTGACTACTCGCTCATTCACTTCTTGTAGGGTAGTGTTATACAGGTATGTACGTCGATTTCAAAACGATCGTTATTAGAAGGGGTGATGAATTTCAAGCGATTTTAAAATCCATTTTTGAATAGTGGTCGTAGGTTGAATTAAGTTAAATTATATAATATTTAAAAGAATCTAGACAGGAAAAACCGGAAAATGTACTAAAAATCCATTTTATAAAGTTAATGAAAACGACATTATCGATTTAAAATCATTTTGTTTTCAATATCGTTTTCATCACATGCCTGATTAATAACAAAATTTTTAACTATTAAAAAAATTTTGATATTTTTAATAAGGCTAAAGTCCATTAAATTAAATTCTTATTAAAATATTTATATGAAGAAAGGAATTTTACAACATGATATTAATAAAAATCTATTGATAATTGTTTATTCTTGACTGAGCTGGGAACCGAACCCAGGTTTTCATGGACCGGTTACCCTTACATGTTTCGATTGCAACCACTCAATCTCTTCAGAGGGGTTTGTCGTTTAACACTCACCGCCATTAACGACGCACACTGGTTCATATTTTGAGAAGGCGGCCAAAATTATTTTTTTTTTTGTTCTCCGATTTTAAAATTTTTTTATTCATGTGAAAGTAAATACTAGTGAACCTCGGGAGCCAAAAAATTAAAACCCTATTTCAACTATTTCATTGAGAACAGGGTGGTCCGAAATGGACTTTCTCAATATTTGGTTATAGTTTTGAATTTCTGAGTCATTTTTGAAGTTGAAATGCTCATAACTTTTTTGTTTTTTAAGATTTTTTGACAGAATAAGTTTTGTGTATTAGTTTATTTTATTAGCTATACGTGGTTTAAAGCATTAAACTCTGCGACCTCTAGAACTATTTAATTTTTTTTTTTTTTTTAATGTCAAAATTTCCCGGAAATTTCCTACTTTATAGAGCATAAGTCCTGAGCGTCAAAATGCGTCAAAAAAAAACCTATACTCTCTTGTAGTCCAGAATCTAACCTACATTTCTATACCCCATTGTACGCACATCTGGATACGGCCTTGCGAACTACAGCAATTTCTGTGACCCAAGGTAAGATATTCGGTTCAAAAAATAAGTCCTGCAAGGAAACATTACTGAAATTAAAGAAGGTGAATCTTAAAGAATTTTCGACAAAATAAAGCAGTTCAGGCCACATAAATTATCTAGTACGTCAGGTTGTCAATTAATTTGGAGAAGGTAAAGGTATTGCCATTGTTATGAACTTATTGTGGGTGAACGGATGCTGCAAAACGAATAGGCGACATAAATAGACTACCACGTTAGATTTCTGAGTAAGTTAAAATGTTAAACATTAGTAAATAGCCGCAACATAAACTACATAGTTTAATTACCTGAAAATTGCAAATTAATTTAAAAAAATGGAAGAACAGGTAAATGGTCAAAAAACTAGCACGCAGTTATATTTTACGTGAAAATTACCTACAGGTTACCTGTTAATTTATTGCCGGTATGTTATCCTTTTAAAAAGTGTGAAAACAGGGGTTTTTTATGTTTCAAAGAAATGCTAATAAAAGATTAAATTTGTATTTAAAAAAGGGTTTTTATGTTTTAAAGAAGTAGTAACAAAAGATCATTTAAAAAAACTTCTATCAAGAGTATAAAAGTGCATGCATTCATAATTTTACCTTCATTATTGTTTAAACAATGGCTAAGTTCAGTTATAAAGTTCTCGCAGATATATATTTTCAACAGAAAGATGAAAAAGATTTTGTGTTACACATAATGAATAATCCATTCTTTCATAAGATTCATAAGATAAAAATTAAAAATTTTTCATTAACATTAAGAAAACGGTACCTTAAATGTTCTAGAAACAAGAAAACGTTTTACTTACGCAACGAAAAATGGCTAACAAATGATCTGATTTTTAAGAAGCTGTCAATAACTGCTAAGGAAACTGGAAAAGTGGGTCGGCCCGCAAAATAAATTGACAATTGCAGTGAAAGATCACGAAGACGCAAGCTAGCAAATATCAATAAAGAAATTTCTCATAGTATGATAAAGGATTCATTTCTGCATCAAATTCAACCAACGCAAAATAAGAAAACAAAAATTGCAATAATTGAAAAAATAGTGGAAGCGAGCCCTAAACGCACAAAGAGGATTTTAAAAAAGTATGCCTACACCAACTGAAGAAATGAAATTTACTCCAGAAGAAGCATTTGCACTATTTTTGGATTTAAAACGGACAAAAAATCAGTATACAGAACAGCGAAAGCGAACCAATAAAATAAAATAAAATACACATACATCTCAAACCAAAAATAAAAGTTAAATTACCTTAAATGTTATCGATAGCCAAGAATGCTATTTGGGCATTTTTCAAATTATTCCTTTTCAGTTTTATCCTTATAACAACTCGTCTTTCCCAAAAACGCCAACCTTTGGCCCCTGTGAATATTGGGACTAAAAAATTTATAGGGGCCAAATATTGGCCTTTTCTGACAGGATCTAAGTTCGACAATAAAAAATAAGTATCAGTTGTAAAATACAAGAGAAATAATGATAAATTATAAAAAAATCATATTTGAAATATTCATCTTTTACACCGAAACTCAACAAAAAAATGAAAATCCATTTTGAACTCCCCATAACTTTTGCTCCTATCAGTCGAATTTTACGTTTTATAGCGCAAATTAAAGCCTAACATCGCACCTATCGGGCAAAGAAAATCGCATAAAAAAATACCAATCCAGTCAAAAGTTATGGAATTTTGACCGCCTTCTCGTAAAATTTCCCACTGTGCGACGGCTGGCAGTCAATAGTCAAACATCAATCTTTAAACCAAATTGTATTTAACCCTTATTAGATCGAAATTTGCTTTGAATGATTATCTACTTTTTTAATTGATTTACATGTTCTTCCCCACTTTTGTTTTTTCGTACTTTTTGTCAAGAATTCTTTTCGAAGTCCAAAGCACATTTTTGGAATTAATTTTTTTTTTTTGTCTTTCTTTTTTCTTGTCGACCTTTTTCAGCAAAACTTGAAGGACAAATGTAAACCATAAACAATTAAGCAAAAGTAACCGCAATACTAATTATAAGGTTAACCAAAAAAAAAGCAAATGCTTATTTGTTTGTTTACAAGATAGAATGATTTTGATTGAACACAAATTCCGATCATAAAAAGCAAAGAAAATGAGCTATATTTGCTAGGGCTTTTTTTGCTCATTTTGGCAATATCGGCTTTTTTTAGTTATCTATGCAATATCGGCTTTTTTATTTTTTTTTGCCATTTTAAGATAATTTTTAATTTTTTCATAAGAAAAAAAATATTTGATAAATTTTTGCAAAAATCGTTATTATTTTTTTTTGATGTGACACTTTTTTTTATAAATACATATGTACTAAAAAAATCACCCTGTTTTCTGCTGTAACAACTCTGGTTAAAAAAAATAGTTCAATATTATGTTAATATTTTGTGTTTCCCTTGTAAAGTATCATCCCACTCCATACGAGTGGAGAGGGTATTATGCATTTGTGCTGATGTGTGTAACACCTTAAAATACTGGTCCTTAAGTATACCGATTGACTCAGCAAATCACTTTCTGAGTCGATCTAACGATGTCCGTCCGGCTGGCTCTCCACGTAACCAATTCGCAATTTTAAAGATAATTTAATGAAATTTGTCCATAATTTCATATAGCCGCCATACAAGCTGCTTTCCGGAATAGGGTCTTTGTGCCCACTGTCAAACCAATTTTAATAAAATTTAAAACATGTAGATAGATACATATCTATATGGACACGTAAGGTATGCATTTTATAAAAAATAAGACCACGAGGGGAGATAGGGGGCAATGTCTGCCTTACAGAAACTATTAAACCGATTTTAATGAAATTTTCATAAAGCCATACACTCGCGAAAATTTGTTTTTAAGTACTGTGGTATTTGGTTTCACATGGTGGGGCTTGATCGACTATACTTTCTTACTTGATTTTTATGTTTCATTGTCTAAGCGGTACTGTAACGTACTTTTTATAGTGTTGTATATAATTTTTATGTGTTTAAGTTTTTAGTATGAAGCGTTTTTGTCAACGTATTTTATTATTTGCTTGTTAAAGTTCTTTTTTTCTCGAAAATTCCATAGTTACACAGTCACATCCTACAATAATACTCTTTCTGTAACGTCCTTTTACCATCAAAGTTTGTAACGTCTTATTTCTTTTTAAATATAGTTTTACAGCCGTATTCATAAAAACTTATTGATGACTAATTGACCGTTTTTAAGAAAAATTGCTAAAGTTGTATTCATAAACGAAAAATAGTCTATTGAATCTTTAATAAGCCATTCATAAAGTAAGAAAATTTATTGTTGGATTTGCCATTCTTTAAACCAAAAATAAAATGACATTTTGAAAGGTGTTTGCATTTTATGATATTGTTTTTGTGAAATATGTTGAAAAATAATGACTAAAATGTTTTATTTATTATAACGGACATGTAAAATATATTTTACTAATTTTTTTTTTATTTTAGACAGCCAATTTAATGTTATATTAATAGTTATTGAAAAAAAAATTTATATGATTTAAATGAATATTTTCAGGGGCAAATGCAGATATTCTCTTTAATTATTTATTAAATTATTGCAACTAGTTGTTTTTTTTTTTTGTTTAAAACAACAAATTATAGTTTTTCAAAATTAAAAAAAAAATATAACAAATAAATCATAATAATAGTGATGTTAATAAGAAGTAAACAAACTTTTTATTCGAATACTTTCTTATCGTATATTTAAAAAAGGTTCAAACAAATGTTTTTATGATACCTTTCGGAAACATTTTGTTCAGAAACTAAAATAATATGTAGTTTTATTTGATAAGAATAATTTTGAAGGTCTACAATTAAAAAAAAAAAATTATAAAAAAGATTTAAATATAGAATATCATGTAAACCGAATAGAAGTTTCGTGCATCACTAACAATAAAATGGCGGCCAAATATAAAGAAAGTTGCCATACTTAAACAGAAAATCGCTGCAAACAGTTAATAGTAAAAAAGCTGTTAATGTACGTTTATGAATACAAATTTGTATAAGAGGTTTTTAAGACAAAAAGCTTTTAATAGTTATTACATACTATAAGCTTAAAATAAGAAATTTTTATGAATATGGCTGTTAGCTTTTAAGAATTTCTCTGTATATATTGGAATGAAAGTGATTTGCGGAACCAAAAATTGTTGATTTCTGCAAATTTTGGGTTTTTAGACGAAGTTGTAACAAAATGGGAAACAAAAAATCTTTCATTGGTTTTCCAAGTGAATATAGTTATGGACACCGTAAGAAAAATTTCCGGTGCTCTAGGCGATACGGGAGACCAAATTAATTAAACATTTAAATCAGTTATTTTTTACACAAGACTAGTGGCCATTTTCTCAATGTATCGACAAACTGTCTGTTACTTAATGTCAACATAAATTTATTATACCGATAAAGTGTCCGTTAACGATTTTGGGTTTCTCAATATATCGACAAAAAACATTGGTTTGAGTTGGCAACACCACTCAAAATACATGTAAAAGTTGGAAGTCAGCTGATTGAATTTAACTGTACGTCAAATAAATAATTGGCAGTTGAGTGCCGGTTAGCATTGAGACAAAATAGAAGCAAATGAGACATTGAGAAAACCAAATTTCTTTTATGTGCAGTTTTTCGTTGGGAAAAAAGATAATCGCCTAATGAGAAAATGGCCATAAGAGTCTTATTTTGCAGTATGGAACTGAGAATATGTTAAACTAAAAATCATTAATTAATTAACAACTTAATAACTAACTAATAAATACTACCAAAGTAATTTTTGGGAATACAAAATTTTAAATTAAGAAGGTTTTGTTTGTCGTGCTTAATTCCAAATTTTTATTCTTAGTAAATTCACTGAAATTTATTGTTGTAGGATAAGCTAGTTTCAATACGTATTTCACTGGTTGCTTAGGCCAGATCATCAGGAAATGTTCTCCCAAAATTTACTTTAGCTTCAGAATATCTTATTTCAATCAATGTTGCGAAAATACGAAGTAAATCAGTTTGTATGTTGAAAAAACAATATATTTATTTGTTATTCATATTTGCAGCAATATGTTTAACTAACGCATTAAACCTATATGCATTTAAGCGACGATTAACGCAATATTTAACAAACGGTCATTTAGTTTAAAATTAAACATTATTGGCCGATTTCACCAATTTATTTTAATATCGATTTATTTTTCAAACTCGTTTTTTATGTCAAATAAGAATAATATTATATGCAAAACTATATTTAAAAATTAATTGATATTTAAATAGAATTGGTGAAATTACACCATATTGTAAATTGAAAGTAACAGCAACATAGTAACATGGAAAACAAGAGTCCGAGGTCCCCCACTGTGAATGCATTATATTATTGCAGCCTATCTGCTGTAGGTTTTTGCTGTATGAGGGGTTCCCAAGAACAATCCATTTTGGAATACATCCTTGTTCAATCTTAAATCCAACAAAAGAAAATATTTAAAATTATAAAATATTCAACAGGACTGTTTTGATATTTTAAAACTTCCAAAAATATTACTAAATCAAATATTTAACGATATTAATTGCCATAATCATAGACAACATCCATTTTTGATTTATAGAATTTTAATATAATAAGTCAAATATGTAGGGAAGAAATTTCGTCTAGCAGAATTGGGGCATAAGAAATGAATGATTGAGTAGCATACAAATAATATCTGTAGTTTTCGTGGTTAACCACGTATGTCTTAAAATTTTTCAGGAGAGCCGAAAACCCATTCTATATGAAATTATGAACGAGGTATTGAACTTTTTTAACTTTGATATTACGTTAAAAAATCTTTTCGTAGAAACTTTAAGAACCATATAAAGAGCGTTTAAAATTAAGCAATAAGGCATCCACATTTCAAAATCGAAAAAATGGAAGTACGCTTTTACCCATGAAAACCACAGATACATACATAACGAGGTCTTTTTTTGACACTTGTGTTAGTAAAGGTTATTATAATTGTTCCTTTCGAACATCCCTTTAAAAAAAATTTAAAGGAGAAGCTTATTAACAGGGAAACCAGAAATATGCTCTAAAAACATGTTTTATGCGCCTTAAATATGCAGTAAAAACTTAAAAATATGCACCAAAAAAATTCAAAAATTGCTAACTTGAAAACAAAATATTCAACAATTTAATAACAGTTTCATTTAATTGAAACAATCCTCAAATTATAAAAGGTAAACCCCAAACACAGACGAATTTCGGAATTCGAGATTTTACCCTATTTTAAAATGATGAGCAATCATCGGCTCACAAAAACCAAAGTTATGTTAAGAGGTTAAAGTTTAAATAAAAGTTATTTGTGCCGAATATTATTTAGATATTAACATCCATATGATACGAAAAGATAAACTCACTGTTTATTGTTGGTATTTTGCTTAAGCTTTGATATCGTTGCATATAAGACTTTTTTAGTTTTTGCAATTCTCATTCACTCTGCAGTTTTGTTTGCTTATATATTTGGCTTTTCTAAAATTTTTTAGGAGAATATTTCCTGATGATCTAAATATATTGTTTCTGCCTTCATTGGTCGCACAAGGAAAAACATGCATGCTTATTAACAATTCCTAAATGAATAAACATATTTTACTAGACATAATATTAATAACAACACCTTTTTCTATAGCCCTGTCTGTATCTAAAAATTTTAGCAAATCTTAAGCAAAAAAAACCCCAAAAAACGTGCCCAATAAAATAATATATGTATGTATTACTAAAAGACGTATTATTTAAGTTTAACTCACAATGAAGGTCATTTAAGCAATTTTTTTTTCTTTATTGGGGTAATTGATGGGACATTGGCCATAATTCTTTTTATGGCCAGAACAAAAAGAAAAACAATTTTCCTCAGTTGGTCGCAGGTGTTAAAATCAATCGAATGGATAAAAATAAAGGAACAAAAAATTCTATTTATTTAGAAGCAGGAAGCAGAAAAAACAGAAAACTACCTTAAGGAGAAATTTAATATAGAAATATATATATATTTTTTTTTTTTTGTAAATTAACTTTAATTCAAAGCTACAGCAAAGGAAATCTCTATTATTTCGACATTATCTAAATAGACCAGCTGTTGCCATTTCAAAAAACAAAACACCCACACGCACTAATACATTGGTAAAGAAAAAAAATAACAACACAAATTAAAAAAGAAAACGAAACTAAAGTAAACTAAACTTAACTAAACTAAAAGAAAAGAAAATTGTTATTACATGGTAAATGTGCCAAAACAGTCATACATCAATCAATCAATAAAACATAAAGTATGAGTAGTTGGATAAATCTATAAGCGGGTGTTAAGCAAGAAATTATATATATATATATACGAGGGTAAGTTGAAATTTAGATTGGCATCTTTTTGAGAAAAGCTTCACACTGCTTTTAATTATTGTGGTGAATGAGGGCTAAGTGTGTCATTCCATGCAAAACTTTTTTAATTTTCATATTCCATATCGTATATATATTCTAAGTAGTTCTAAGCCGAATTAGCCATCTCCGTCTATCCGTCTGTTGAAAAGATGCTTTCTTAAGTCTCAAAAGAAAAGAACAAAGTTGAAGCCAAGCTCTTTTTAGTTCTCCAAAGGAGTATGGGAATTAAATCCAGCACAATCGATTAAGTAGAAAATGTGAAACAACCTCACAAAAAAATTATTATTTTTTGCAAAAAATAGCATGAATTAGAGACAGAATGCACCGAATCTCATAATTGGGGGCAGTGCAATAAATATTGATTTAAATCAGCATTGCTCTATCACTAAATAAAACTGCAAAGAAATTAGTTTGCACTCTATTTTACCAGCTTTAGTGATGATTGTTATTTTTTATCTACCACTAAAAAATTTGAGTTTATGGCAAATTTTTTCACTATCACTAAACGCAGATTTGAATGCAAAAATCTGCACTCAAATCAAATAGTGCAAAATTTGTAGATGCAATCAAAAAAGCTGCATACAAATATTAAAAACAAGTTTTTAATTTAAAATTTAGTGCAACAATTTAAGTTGCACTCAAATGAGTGAAGAAAAAAAAGTTGCAATAAGCTGACGATTGCTTGTTTTTAAATCAAACTATTT
The DNA here is from genome assembly GCA_963931875.1 of Pollenia griseotomentosa. NCBI lineage: Eukaryota > Metazoa > Arthropoda > Insecta > Diptera > Polleniidae > Pollenia > Pollenia griseotomentosa. The sequence goes on along the minus strand of OZ007560.1, from coordinate 48,880,102 downwards.
TTTTTTGAAAAGTTTTTTTTTTTGGGAATACAAAATTTACTATTAATATGATTTCTGTATGACGTGCTAAATTCCCAATTTTTTCATATTCGATAAATACACTGAAATTTATTGTTGAGGGAAAGCTAGCTTCTATGCGCATTTCACTGGTTGTCTAGGCCAGCTCATCAGGAAACCTTTTCCTAAGATTTTAGAAAAGTAAAAATATTATACGAATAAAACCCTAAAGCGAATAAGAATTTTAAACACTCAAAGTCTTACTAGTAACAATATCAAAGCTTAAACAAAATACCAAATTTTTTTTGGAGTTCAAAATTTTTTAACATCACTATCACTCATGTTAAGTGAGGCTGCAAATTTTCAATTCATCACTCAACATCAACAAAATGATTGCAATATTTTTGCACTACCACTAAGTGTGAGTTGAAACTGCAAAATAAGTGCACTACCCCCATCTATGCGGATTCTTATATTGTTTTGCAAAAAACTTATTATATATGACTGGAAATCATACACTGTTAGAAAAGGCGTCATTATGGTGATGTATTTGATATCAGCACTATGAGAAGTGTCTTCGTTTTTGACCCCATGACGCTTTTCATCATTGTGATGTTTTGTTTTACATAACTTGGCCAACTTGTTATCAGGGTCAACAATTTTAGCTATGTCCTTAAGGGGATGAACCATGGGCTTGACCGAAATGACGAATAGGAGTCAGTTTATTTAAAAAAGTCAACAGTGAGATCAGAAAGGACTCATTAGTTTGAGTCATTTAATTGAGTCATTGGGATTGACTTAAGTCAACGTAAGAGAATATTATTATTTACTTACCCTTTACACATGTTTGTTCACTTTTGTTGTATTTTGCCTTTCGTTTGCATAAAAATATGTTTTTCGTAATCATTCTACTTTAAATATTTGATGCATAATTCAAGCAAATAGAATATGGGAATTTTTGCTTCTTATTTAGCTTTTTAAACATGAAAATAATGGTCATAATGAACAAAATATTTCAGCGAATTGATGTCACTGTAGTCATAGCATAGATGACGCCTAAAATATGACAACATTTTATGACGATGGTCGTCATTGTATTGATGTCACTTTTTGCCTCACTGATGCCATTATTAATAAAATTAATGTCTGATATCAGGCCATCATCAATATAAAAATATATTTTTCTATGAGTGTTCTATTAAATTTTATAAAGATCGGTTCATAATTTACCCTAAGCCCCACACACAGAAAACAAATTGGTTGGGAAACGGTTGCAGTAATAAAATATTGATCAAGTCACATACATAATTTATTATTGCAACTATTAAAAATGTATAGTTCTAACTGATTTTTAATTCTCCTGGCTATTAAAGCGTTATTCTAACTGAAATATGATTCCTTCAATTCTTTTATTATTTATGATAACTAACTAATTTAATTTAGTTCAAAAAATTAGTACAAATGGTTAGAATCACAACCGAATATTGGTTATTGCAATTAATAATTTGCTTTCGTCAATAAATTTTGTAATATAAATGTTAATTCATTTATTGCAGCTAATTATCGATTGTGAGTATAGTTTTAATTCGAGTACAACAAATGAAAATATAATTATTTGGTTGTATTCACAACCAAAAAAAGCTATATGTTTTTTATAAACTGAATCTTCTGTCAAAAGTAAAAAACAAATTTTTAAGTCATTAAATTAAATAAGTTGTAATTTCATATTTAAAAAAAATTTGTTCCAGATCGTAGTACTCCCTCCTCTACCGGTGATTTTACCACTACATTTAGCTACGGGGTCACTGGGAATTTGGGCGAGTATAGACTACTAATTGCTTCCTGCTTCGTTTGGATTTCTAAAAAAAACTGTGTTTCAAGCCCAACATGTTCGCCTCTTATGAGTTTAGCCCACTTCTTTCTCAGTTCCTTAACACTGCCCGCTTCGTCTAATTGGAACTCTTTTAGGTGCAATAGCAATTTTTTTCCGTTTAAGGGAGTAGGCCCGCGATGTTCTCAAATTTGTCTGAGTTGGTCGGGTAAATAATGTGTGTATGTATGTGTTTTATAACATTAAATAACCACCCTTATCGCGGTTGGCGAGTTTAATATACGCCTCCGACTGTTTGGAAATAAATTTAAGGAAGTAAGTTCACGTTCTCTTTAATCTATTACCAAACTATCGCAGGCGTATTTCAAATTCGCCAAACACGATAAGGGTAAATGTATATGTAAACGATACATAAAATATCTTAATAAATAAACAAACAAAAAATGGAGGTTATTGAAATTATTTTCATTTTCTATTTAATAAATCGGGAAAATGGTTTATGCAACCGGTGGGAAAAATATATTGATTAACTCAATCAAATCTTTTGTTATGAACACTAATTATATATTAATTCAGTTGCATCTATCATATATTCGGTTATAAGCATATTTTTGTTTTCTTAAAACCATACTAACAACTAACAATATCTGTGGTTATAACTGATAGTGTACTAAAATTCAAATGTTGCCATCGAAAATATTATGCTAAGCAACGATTTTTTCAGTAATTGTAACCGAATTGTATGATAGTACATTTAACCGACGAAATTCGATTGGCGACAAATTCGGTTGTGATCACGAATCTGTTTTCTCTGTGCATATAAAGACTACTCTCGGAAAACACTTTAGTACGCCTAAAAGCGTAACGAAAATTGGAGTGAAATTGAAGTTTCGTAAGAAACCACTCCGCTTAATTTTGTTAAGATCGGTCCATAGCTTACCATGTGCTTCATATGACAAAGCTCGCAACAAAGGCAGCAAATATAGATATTATGGTAAAATTTGGTCTTATATGAAATGACTCGATGTAATTTTGGGATAATTACTTACCTAAGTTTCCATATAAAGCCGACTTCTGAAAAGATATTTAAAAAGTATTTAGTTCTAAAAAACTTGTATTAATTTCTGTGGCAATAAGTAAAAGGGTCTTCAGTAAACAACTTTAAACTTTAAAGGTGATTTTTGAAGTTTTATTTTTATTCTTATAAAATCACCACCTTCCTTCGGTTGTAGTTTTTTTAAGTTTAAATGCAAAAACGTTATTGAAAAAAATACATTAAAAGATGTTTTAGGAAGGCTTAGTAAAATAGCCTTCCTAAAACATCGTACAAAATAATTAAAATTTTGTTCCTGGGTACTTTTTAAAATGGTGACTATAAAGGTGCCATAAACTCAAATTTTGCTTAAGTCGACTCAACCACTTTTTCCGTTTGGCCACAGATTTATTGAAATTTGTTTTAATTTAGATTTGTAAAAGCTAGAAGTGACTCTATCAAGTTTTGTGATGAACGATCTTTTATTTACTGTAGCTCCAATATAAAATTCTCTACGGAACATCACTTTAAAACGCTTTATATATATACTTAAATAAGGCAACGAATACTGCGAGGTCAGGTTTTATACAGATTGGCTTACAACTTAAGGAAACCGTATAAAGCCCACTCCTGAAATATTTGAATTCTCGGTGAAAGGTCTTAAAGATTTGACTGTTTTCACGGTTTTGTCAATAAAATTATTTAAAATTGAAATTTTTAAATTTTGCATAAAGTCTTAAGCCCAAAACTTTTATTAAAGAAATAGAATTTTTCATCTGCCTTTTTAAACATCCTCGTACATATTTACACCCAAACTTTATTTAGCTAAAATTTTCAAACACTTAGGTCGAATGTGTGTAGAAGTGAGTGAACAATATATAAATGTAGCTGTGCGTGTGCTTGTGTGTGTATAAGTGCGTTTAAATGTGTTTTGTTGCCATTGTTGTGAATCATTTGGCAACAAAAAGTTATTGAGCATAACAATTGACCATTTGGTCATCAATATGGAAATATTGAACCCATGATGATACTAAAATACAAACTTTTCTCTCTTTGTTCTTTAACTTTTTATTTCATTCTTTGTGTTTAGTTCTTTTATAAGACAAACTGCAAAACTTTACTTAAGATTAGTTTTACTTACAAATAGTCACACGTACATACTTGAATACACTATTCCGAAAATAAAAGCTGAGTACTCAAAGCCCCTACTCCTCCCATATCAAAATAAAGAAAAGTAAAACTAGAGCTATAGATATGCATACTTCCAAACATACATTGTCATACTCCTTATTGTACTATTAAGTCTAATCATTGAACCATATAAAGTTTTTTTCTTCATTTCATTTTCTTTATTTGTATATATTTTTTTTTTTTTTTTGCTACGCTTCCAACTAACCAGCCAAGCAACCATCTATCCATTCATCCATCCACTCAAAGATTTATGCAGTGAAGTCACTTATTGATTCATATATGAACAGATTCTTATGGGTGTAAGTGTGTGTGCATATTTATTTCAATTTGTGAGTATGAGTGTATGCCTGTGTATCTGTGCATATGCCAAGTTTATTTGAAAATCACAAAAAATTATTATGGAAAAACTCATTCATCTATGTTTTAAAAAAATTATTTGTCTTTCATTTCCATTTCGATTGCATTTAAATTCATTTTTATATATTTTATGAAAAGTTTCATGAGTTTTATAGTCATTTTTATTATTATCTATTTCTTGCCAATCAAATTCTTTCATATTAAATGAACTGCAAAACAGACATTTTACAAAAAAAAATAATAATAATAAATATAAAATGGTAATTATTGAATTTTGGTAAGAATAAATGGAAACTAATTTAAAATTTTCATACACATACCACAAAAGTGGAGAGGTCAATAGGTGTTTGTGCTGCTGTGTGTATACCATTAAGTATAACCATCGACCCTGAATCACTTCCTGAGTCGATCTAACAATGTCCGTCCGCCTGTTCGTTCGGCTGACTTGGAATTCGTCCATAGAAATACTTTCAGGCAAACAAATTTAATATAGATGAAGAGATCTAAATAATATTCGGCACAAAGAACTTATGACTGACTCTTAATCTCATAACATTATTTTGTTCTGGCGGGTCCATAATTGTTGGGTCTCAAAAATGGCACACTTGTAATAATTTATTATTATATATTGTGGTGTAGGGTATCATATTGTTGGTCTTGACCGACTATACCTTCTAGCTCTTTCATATTTAGTTTGACGTTTATTTATGACGGGTTTTTGTGCGAAATAGTGATACATTAAAAAAACAAATTAACCAAACCTATAAAGTAGAGTTTTAAAATGAAGGAACTCAAAAGGGGATAACAAAAATATATAGATACAAATAACTTATCAGCCATGTTCTGTTAATGAAATACATACAAGTGAAATAAAAATCGAATAAATTTAAAAAACAATCCTGTTATAAGAGTTTATAAAAAACGCTTTTAGACTCCATACCTTGTTAAGATAAAAACATCTTTACCGGAATAAAAAATTTATTTTAAATTTTTCCTTACTGGCTGCCACTCTCATAAAAAGTCCAGAACAAAATCAATAATAAAAAAAATTATGAGCTGGAAGTCGCTGTTAAATACCTTCATTAACTTAAGCAGGCGGGAGAGAATTTCATATTATACACCGAAATAAAATTATGGGGTACCGCCTGCTAGTAAGCCTGCAGATCATTTTATAGCCTGGTATACCGAATTAGTTGTGGAAAAGATTTACTTAAGCACCTGCCATATGGCCTCTTCTCATGGTTCTTCTCTTGATTGTAAGAGCAACGAGTACTCCCCGGTAGCAGTGCATAGTTTGGCAAAATTATACACTTGTCCTTGTTTTTTTTTACCATTTTCTACCAAATAAGAAATTTTTATTTTAAAAATTATTAGTAGAAGCAAAAAAAATTTTAATTTAATATAAAAGGCATATGAAAAAGAATTTTCAATAATATTAATATCTATCTATATATCGTCACCTAAAATGTAAAAGGGCGTTACAACACTTTTTATTTTTTTGCAGGAGAAGCAAAAAACTTTACAAAATCCGTAACAACAAGGTCTACTTGGGGTTTGAATTTCTTTAATTAAATCGCCATTTTTAATCGCAGCGATCTAAATTTTTTTGTAAACTTGTAGTTCAATTAAACGAACAAAACTCCGTCAAAAACTATATTTCGAATTTTTTTGTTGTTACGCCCTTTTGCATTTTAGGTGTCCATAAAATGTTTGTGCCGTGTATGTGCTCCTAAAACTGACACCAAACTTGGATAGGTGGCGCTGTTGTCGTGATATTGATGGTACGATTTGGCTGCAATTTGCAATATATATTTGTTAAACAAAAATACGTTTCCTGATAACATTTAAGATAACGCAGTGGTCAAGTCATCAACAGGATTTCTCCAGTATTTAATTTTTTATTTTTTTTTAGAAAATCCCGAGCAGCGCCGGGACCAATCAGCTACTTAAAATAAATATTTATATACACCTATTAAAATATTACCTGTCAGTTTTTTTCTAAGTGAATACCCTCTTGTTGATCAAGTGCGATATATATAACCTCAAACAAGTTTAATGTTATTTAAATCAAAAAAAAATTTTATTCTACTCAAAAACTTCACACATAAATCAAAATATGTAGCATTTTTATTCAAATTATTTAAAAAAGTTAAATTTTGGTTAACCAGAACAATTAACATTTTCATGTTGTATTTTAGTATTTTAAGTACTGGACAAACATATTCTACACACGCACATATAAGTGAGCCCAGCCCACATACACAAATGAAGTACACATGTTTTTGTATGTGTGTGTGTGTCCACTACATAAAATGTATGTTTGTTTTTGTCTTTGTCAATTTGTCACGTGTCATTGGTTTTTAGAAACTGTTTGTGGCTGTTTACATTCAGTTTAACGTGTCTAAATAAAATTGCACGCGATTGTGTGTTTAAAAAGTTAAGTAGGGCCATGAATAGTGGGACTTTTCAAAAAACAACTGTAATATAACACAATTAATTTTTCATTTTGATAATCTGTTAAGTTGTCTTTCCACAGTTCAATAAATTAAGCAAACGCAGTCACCTTAAAAATATTTTTTTTAAATTTCTTATAAACTTGAAAAAAACTTGCAAATTGTAATGATATTTTGTTTACCCCACGGTAACAAGTTCAATATTTACAGAAATAAATAAACTAAACAAAGTGCTGATGTTAAGAACAAACTAATATTTTGTACTTTATTAAATAACTACTCGTAACGTAAGTACAAACAACGAAATTTGACATCAGGAATTATTTATTTATTGTAAAGATACATTATTACGAAAAAATAACATAAGATGAAAATTTTTTAATACAAAATAAGTTTAATAATTTTGTAATACCCAGATTAACACCGTATTATTATTTAATAAATCAGTTTAAAATATTGGAAAGAAATTGTTTAATAAGTTTCTCCGTTAACTTGTTTCCCGTTATAAAGGTAAAATTAAAAAAAAAAAATAATTAACCCAAATTCCAAGATTCGCATTACTTTTACTATCTTCTCTAATACTACTTTAAATTTATTCTCAATCTGCTCTAACTCTACTCTGACTCTACTCTAACTCTACTCTAACTCTACTCTAACTCTACTCTAACTCTACTCTAACTCTACTCTAACTCTACTCTAACTCTACTCTAACTCTACTCTAACTCTACTCTAACTCTACTCTAACTCTACTCTAACTCTACTCTAACTCTACTCTAACTCTACTCTTACTCTACTTTAACTCTACTCTTACTCTACTCTAACTCTACTTTAACTCTTCTATAACTCTACTCTAACTCTTCTCTAACTCTACTCTAAATCAACTCTAACTCTACTCTAGCTCTACTCTTACTCTACTCTAACTCTTCTCTTACTCTTCTCTTACTCTATTCTAACTCTACACTAACTCTACTCTAACTCTACTGTAACTCTACTCTAACTCTACTCTTACTCTACTCTATCTCTTATCTAACTCTTCTCTAATTCTACTCTAACTCTACTCTAACTCTACTCTAACTCTACTCTAATTCTACTCTATCTCTACTCTTACTCTACTCTGACTAGTCCCCAACTCTTTTCTTTTACTCTTTTTAAGCGATTATCTAAAGCCTACAGTACACGGAATGTAAAAAGCCACATGCGCATGTAGTTCTGACGTAATTTTGACGTCACTACAAAGCCACAATAGCAAGTTCGTGATGTGTGATTACGACAAAATTACGTCAGAACCACATACGAATGTGGCTTTTTACATTCCGTGTACTATAGGCTTAACTCTACTTCTAATTGTCCTACAGAAAAACCTGATTTTCAAAGAGAATTTCTTTTTTTAGCGATCCTCCTCCAAAATTCTGAGATACACGCGTGCCAATCAGGGTTCACTGTCGCTCCCACTCTCCATCTTTAACCGGCCCTAGCAGCGGCTTATACCACTAGTTATATTATCTATATTGTGCCTATATAAATATAACAAATAACGGACATATGTATATATGTACATAACTATAAACTCTACTCCTCCTTTAACTCAACACTAACTATATGTTTTAATATTACATATGTAACCTAAGAGTGTTTACAATTACATTTATTATTGTATTTTTGTATTATAACCATTTCGTGTGGCTTATTAAATTTATTTTATAAAATGTCTAACTTGAAAAAATATTCAATTTCGTTGCGACAGCTTCCGCATAAAGAAAAAGGCATATATATGTGTGCCTGAGATAATACCAGACAAGTATAAATGGGAATTTTAATAAAAGCAGGGAAAAGTCTAATAAAATTATATTTTCCGTCTGGGATTTTATAGAGGGAAATAAAAATGTAGAATTCAAAAACAACAAACAAGAATTTAATAATGTTTATTGGTTTAACAGGACGGTTACTTGATACAAACGATGCAAACATAAACAAACAAATAAATATTACGTATACGCATGGAGTTGTAAGTATCTCTTACACAACTATGTACACTGACTTAGAAATTGTTCTTTGAAAGTGAGTGTAAATAGACATTGATTAAATTAAATTTTTAACATAATTTCACTTTCGTTATAATTAAAAACATTACGTCAAAAAAACCGCGACTTTTCTTTTTTTAATTTCTCAAAAGCAAAAAGTAGTAATTTCAAACACACTATCTTAGTATTTGGTTGAACTTTAAAGAAATTTAAGACACTGATTATGTAAAAACTATATGAAAATTCTTTTCCGACTGCCTTGTACGGCAAGGCCACATCAAGCGTTGTTTTAAATATACAAAATTCAAACTTTGAACTCATACATTTTTTTATACTTGAACGGCAACAACAAAAAATAAAAAAAAAATTAAAAAATAACTATAAGTAACAAGTGAATTGAAAAAAATTAAAAGAAAGCTAAAAAATCACGAAGAGATATTCACAATCATATTAAGACGCAAAATTGTCATTGAATGAGAGAAAATAGTAAAAGAAAATTAAGGAAAAATTTGTGAATAAATTGCACTAGAATAAGCGAAAGTAGAGCACATTCTTTAAAGTCTGAAGTGTAAATTCGTCAACACTGCGTTGACAAAAAAAAAAGATATAAAAAAACAAAAAACCATCAACGTACAAAGGTAGTTTACAAAAGTTTTGGGACAATTAACCAAACCCCGCATTTAAATAAATATCTGAATCCTAGAACTAAGCTTTTTTCTAAAATAATAAGATAACGGCTCTTAGGACAACCCTAAACAATTAAGATTACACTTCCAGTGAGTGTTCACGCCTTGTGTATTGCTGACCGTTCCCAACGATAAACTATTTTATTGTTCTCTGATTTATTTAAATGTTCATTTATCGGTATTTAAAGTATTCTAGCATAGCTTTCGATCGCTCATTATTACTTGTTAACAATGACAATAATACAAATTTAAATAGAATAACTACAGCTTTCCTACAACATATATGGTAGTCAAGCTAGAGTAGAGTTAGAGTAGAGTTAGAGTAGAGTTAGAGTAGAGATAGAGTAGAGTTAGAGTAGAGTTAGAGTAGAGTTAGAGTAGAGTTAAAGTAGAGTTAGAGCAGAGTTAGAGTAGAGTTAGAGTAGAGTTAGAGTTTGAGTAGAGTTAGAGTTAGAGTAGAGTTAGAGTAGAGTTAGAGTAGAGTTAGAGTAGAGTTAGAGTAGAGTTAGAGTAGAGTTAGAGTAGAGTTAGAGTAGAGTTAGAGTAGAGTTAGAGTAGAGTAAGAGTAAGAGTAGATTTAGAGTAGAGTTAGAGTAGAGTTAGAGTAGAGTTAGAGTAGAGTTAGAGTAGAGTTAGAGTAGAGTTAGAGTAGAGTTAGAGTAGAGTTAGAGTAGAGTTAGAGTAGAGTTAGAGTAGAGTTAGAGTAGAGTTAGAGTAGAGTTAGAGTATAGTTAGAGTAGAGTTAGAGTAGAGTTAGAGTAGAGTTAGAGTAGAGTTAGAGTAGAGTTAGAGTAGAGTTAGAGTAGAGTTAGAGTAGAGTTAGAGTAGAGTTAGAGTAGAGTTAGAGTAGAGTTAGAGTAGAGTTAGAGTAGAGTTAGAGTAGAGTTAGAGTAGAGTTAGAGTAAAGTTAGAGTAGAGTTAGAGTAGAGTTAGAGTAGAGTTAGAGTAGAGTTAGAGTAGAGTTAGAGTAGAGTTAGAGTAGAGTTAGAGTAGAGTTAGAGTAGAGTTAGAGTAGAGTTAGAGTAGAGTTAGAGTAGAGTTAGAGTAGAGTTAGAGTAGAGTTAGAGTAGAGTTAGAGTTAGAGTAGAGTTAGAGTAGAGTTAGAGTAGAGTTAGAGTAGAGTAAGAGTAGAGTTAGAGTAGAGTTAGAGTAGAGTTAGAGTAGAGTTAGAGTGGAGTTAGAGTAGAGTTAGAGTAGAGTTAGAGTAGAGTTAGAGTAGAGTTAGAGTAGAGTTAGAGTAGAGTTAGAGTAGAGTTAGAGTAGAGTTAGAGTAGAGTTAGAGTAGAGTTAGAGTAGAGTTAGAGAAGAGTTAGAGTAGAGTTAGAGTAGAGTTAGAGTAGAGTTAGAGTAGAGTTAGAGTAGAGTTAGAGTAGAGTTAGAGTAGAGTTAGAGTAGAGTAAGAGTAGAGTTAAAGTAGAGTTAGAGTAGAGTTAGAGTAGAGTTAGAGTAGAGTTAGAGTAGAGTTAGAGTAGAGTTAGAGTAGAGTTAGAGTAGAGTTAGAGTAGAGTTAGAGTTAGAGTAGAGTTAAGGTTGAGTAAGAGTAGAGATTGAGTTAGAGTAGAGTTAAGGCTGAGTTAGAGTGGAGATTGAATTAGAGTAGAGTTAGAGAAGAGTTAGAGTAGAGTTAAAGTAGAGTTAGAGTAGATTTACAGAAGAGTTTGAGAAAAGTTAGAGAGTAGTTTGAGTAGAGTTAGAGTGTAGTTAGAGTAGAGCTAGAGTAGAGTTAGAGAAGAGTTAAGGTTGATTTAAAGTAGAGTTAGAGAAGAGTAGCAGTAGAGTTAGAGTTGGAGTTAAGTTTGAGTTATATCAAGAGTAGAGTTAGAGTAGAGTATTAAGTGATTTCAGCACTGTTTACTTTTTAAAAATATTTAAATATTTTTTATCAAGTAGTCATTTATATGGTGACCTAAGTGCCAATATTTAACACTGTTAGTCATGGCTAAAAAACTAATTTTTAAAATCAAATTTCTCTAAAAAGCCATCTCCACGCTCTATTAAATACGATATAATATAGGTTTTATGTAGTATTCAATACACATCAGTCAGCTTTTTCATTACCAAATAAAAATCCATTAAAATATAATAAAAATTAAATTTAGGCATTATTTAATCTGCCGGTTAGCTAAAATCCAATATAAGTATTTAATTGTTATCCTAATCTTTTTCATGACATACCAAAATATACCTCATATTACTTGTTAGCTTGAATGAGTTGTACTTATCCTTAATATTTGAAAGAATATTCGAAATTGTCTACAAGTCTTTTACTTCTCAAACATTCCCCCTTGCTGAAGAAACCATATTCAAAGATACTTTAAACTTCCTTCTGTATCTTGTCAAACGTAAATATAGAAACAAAATAATTTACGTTGGTTTTCGAAATAAAGCAACTACAAGAAGAAAAAATTTTCACAAACACTAGAAACAAATAAACATTATTCTGTAAGAGTATTTCTTTATTTTATTCATTCATTCACTCACTCATTCATTCATTATTTCATTTCATTTTTTTTTTTTTTTTTTTTTTCAAACATTCTTTGAGATGAAGATGAAATTGAAAACGAATGGAAATAAGGACAAGAGCTTTAGCGGGAAGAATGAGTAAAGAATTCGATGCTTTTAATTAAAAAAACTTTTGAGATATTGTTAAGCGTATAAATTTGTTTAGCAATACGTGTGTGTTAACAAGTGTTCGTGTTTTGTATAAAATTTAGATGCGTTTCTAGACGAAGGTAGACCGAAAAGTAGTTGAAAAAGTAATTGCAGTATATCTCGTTTAGCATAAATGTGCACTAAACTAAAAACAGTAATAAAAGCCGTTTTATTTTTAAAATAAAAATATTCATACATTTGGTGAGAAGCTTTTAATATAAAAAAATTAATTTTTCTTTCCTTGTTATAGAAAAGAAGTTACAAGTCAATTAAAAAAGTATTTAAAAAAGTTTTTTATTAAAAGAAAAAAGTCACCAAAAAAATAGATTTAATTCAACTCGATGCTTAGATGAAGATTAACCTTCCGTATTTAATTATATATATTATAATAAACGATTATAAGAGGGAGTTTACACGGTGTCTTTTCAGACATGTCTGACAAACACGTCTGTTTTGTTTGTAGGCGATCGGGGTAGAGAAGAAAGAGGGGTTGCCAAACAGACACGAAATGAGTTTTCATGTTTGTTTATATGAATTTTCATGTCTTCAATTTGTATGTATATGTAAATTAGACTATTAGATATGAAAACAGACATGTTTGGAAAGACATCGTGAAAAGACAAAAGGTTTTTGGTAGCATGTTTAAAAGAGAATGTCAAAAACAGACATGTCTGGAAAGACACCGTGTAAACTCCCTCTAAGGCAAAATTATAATAGAAAATTTGTCTTGATTAAATTGAAAATATTTTTTAATATTGACATGACTTAGAGGGAGTTTACACGATGTCTTTTCAGACATGTCTGATAAACACGTCTGTTTTGTTTTTAGGCGATCGGGGTAGAGAAGAAAGAGGGGTTGCCAAACAGACACGAAATGAGTTTTCATGTTTGTTTATATGAATTTTCATGTCTTCAATTTGTATGTATTATGTAAATTAGACTATTAGATATGAAAACAGACATGTTTGGAAAGACATCGTGAAAAGACAGAAGGTTTTTGGTAGCATTTTCAAAAGCGAATGTCAAAAACAGACTTATCTGAAAAGACACCATGTAAACTCCCTCTTAGCAGTAAAATTGTTATTTTAAAGAAAAAAAGTTGTTGAACTTTCAGAATGACGTTTCATTTCGTCTAATTAGCAAAGATTTTTGAAAGTTGTTGACTTTTTTTTAGTAACGATGTTCTTTTTAAAAAAAATAGCATTTCGAATTTCGAATTTTTTATAGTAAAAATGGCATAAATAAATAATTTGAAATCAAATTGAAGTAGCAGTAGCAAAATACAAATATGTACTCAAATTTTAGTTTTGTTACACTATCAGTCTACAAGTGGTGGCCTTATACTACATCTTATGCTGGGTACAGACAGTGCAATCTACATGCAATCTATTTCAATGCAACCTCAAAATATCAAAGCGTTTTTATGTTGATGCAATCTGGAATGAATGAAAAATGAATAAAAATGAATTTAATTTGCTAGATTGCGTAAATGCATTGCATAGTGTGTACCCAGCATAAAAGGTGGTTAAATTTTAAGAGCCGATGTTGATTTTGAATAGAGCACAAATTATATAGGAAATAATTGTCATTTGTTTTTATTATGATAATATTGGTATGATTCCATTATGTATGGAACAAAATATCGGCCAAATGGCCACCGCGACCTCGGCGGCACACCTCCATTATCATTCGCCCAAATGCGGCAATTCTGCTTATTGACTAATCCACTGAGATTTTCATCTTCCTCATTACTGAAGATGATCTTCTTCGAAAATTGATCATCCACTGTTGCCATTTCTTGTCACCATTCTCACCATTGACCACGTTTTTAATGGTCAGGTGGCTTTAGTTCTTGAGTCAATTGCACTTTGTTAGCGTGTAAATTCAAGTCTTTATGCATAATGTTCATCAACGACGAGTATGAGAGCTGCAATTGTTGGGCACGACGACGAGTTCAGTTGGACGCCTCTTAAGCCACACTATCGCGAACAGCAGCAATATTTTCTGCAGTACGAGCTGTACGAGCATGCACTGGTGTTTTCACATCTCCTACAGACCCGGTTTGCTCAAATTTTTGCACGATTTTTCCGATTGTACGCACATTTGGACGATTAAATTGACCGAAAAAATCACCACGTGCACGATATGCATTTTGATTTGAACGCCCATTTTCATAATAAGCCTGAATAACTTTAACGCCTTGCTCGATTGTGTATCTTTCCATGGTTGAAATTGAGTTGAGAGTCTGAAATTGAGAAATGTCCAATGAAATTCAGAAAAAAACTTGACGTTTTGTTGTGGTTCACATTCAACATCGGCTCTTAACCACCCTTTAGTACTGGTACTCATAACTACTAGTATTTTTAAACGAAAACTCTAAACCTGTTAGCTTTAGTGCCTCTTTTTCCAGTAATTGTACTAGTGGGATTTTAACGATTAACTCTTAATCTCCTGTGGGGTATGTACAATACTTTAATACCGACGAACTTTAAAACTTTAATAAAATTAAAATGGACTTAACAGATTTAAATGAAATATTTTCTGTTTTACTCTTTTTTGGTATAACTAAATTTACTTATAAATAATTTTAACTGAAACAAATTCAACTAATTATAAATGTTTTGATTAAGTTTTAGTTAATTTAAGATCATTTTTTTTAAATTAATAAAATATACTAGAATGTATTTTTTACCTAGCGCATTGAATAATATAGCAGGTTGTACGTAAAGAGGAATTGTTTATTGGATTACTTGTTACGTTCATGTTTTGAAGTAGATTTAACATACTATGTTTTAACCCTGATGTTAGGTTAAGCCCATTTGGTCCATTTTTTGAATTGTTTCCTTCAAGGTTCTGACTTAAAACAGTTCTGATAAAAATATAAATTTACGAATCTTAGGTTAAGGAACCATTTGGTCCATAGTATGCACCATAGTATGCATGGTGATCGTATTTCAGTCAATAATTGTGCTGAGAACTTTTGTTGAGGTAATCTAGTCCATTTCATCATATACTCCTTAGCAAGGGAAATTGCTAGTTGCCGCAAAAACTCAGATCTCCTGCGATTTCGATCAGCTGGAGCCGATGAAACGTCGATTTTAGAAAATAGCTTAAACGCATTCAAAGCGGATATGTCCAGTATGTTTGCAAATACAAAGTTTAACCATCGATTTGTTTTGCGTTTTGTGCTGTAGGAACCAACCATTTGATCAGCAGTATATACGCCACCTTAAAACCCTACATATGTTAGTTTCTTTCCTGAAGCTTTTTACCGACTCAAAAGTGGAAAAAAAGTTTCGCCTGTTATATTTTGCCCTTTCAAGCCTTCCGTTAAGTCCATTACAACGTTTTGTTTTTGGCTCTTTTCAGGCTGTGCATTTCTAGGCTTACCAAGGTATGTTTGTATTTTCCATACTTAGCCTAACTTAGAGTTTACCGATAACCAAAGTTTCAAATCATATTTTTTTAGTGTTGATGGCATAAACTGTCGACGAGAACATCACCCCCTGAATACAACAAGTTGCACCTCAGCGGTGACATTTTCGTGACAATTAAAAAACATTGAAAGAAGTTGTTGCCAATGGTCCCACAGTTCACGAATAGGAACAAATTTTTCTCAACTGTCGTCGACTCAAAACATCATCGAAACTGATGACACTATTAATCATATGAAATATATCTTCAGTCATAATGGAGTGGCACCCCAAGCCATTTTATTTTTAGAAATAAAAAACGGATTAACAGAGCTAGCTGCACCTAGGACGGGTTCCCGTTTAGTATCTGTTTCAGAAGAACTTATTTCGCCATTTTCTGAAATTAATCCGTTTCCGAGTCTAATATCGGAGTCACTTTGTTCATTGAATAATACACGTCAAACTATTGAAAACAATACACAAACTGAACCAAGCAGTGCAAATATTTGTGTTTCTTGACAACAGAAATCAAAAACGGGGCATCCCACAATTTTCTTATACATATTTAATCTAATTTGATTAAAAAAAAGCAAACAAGGAGTATCCCATACTTGTTTTTTACATTAGCTGTTTATATGGACCAAATGGTCCATTAACCTAACATTCTAACTAATAAACTTTTAAGACTCCCTTTGCAATTTGAATAAATGTCAGTGTTGCCACTATAGCCATAAAGAGTCTAGATGAATAGAGTTTACATCTTGTTTAACTACAAAAACTTTTTTTGCCAATTTTTTTTCCTCCACCACGAGAGGTGAATGACATATGATCCCTGAGTCATTGATCAATTCTAAGTCGATTTAGTTACGTTCGTCTGGTCGAAAGTCGTTCAATCTATTAAAACCATGCTCACATCCGAACGACTCAACACAAATCATTAATTTGTATGTCAAACTGTTTCTGGTTCTTCTAAGCAGTTTTAGATTGAAATCCTTTTTCTTTTACTTTATTTATTCCTCTTGGGCTCATCGGGTATCTGCAATATTATTCAATCTTTGTTATATTGACTTAATAATTTAATGTTGAGTTAATTTGTTTTCAGCATTAAAGTTTTTAAAAGAGTATGGCCTCACCATTTCACTTCCTATTATATATATTATGTTATGGCAAAAACCTACAAATTAGTAGGCCCGTTTAATTAACCATAGGTTAATTTAATACGCCTTTAATACTGTCATGAAGTGTTGTTCAATTTAGTGTAAGAAGACAAAGTCCCGTTTTCAGAACATACCGGTAGCTAAAGGTAGGATTATATCGGCCATATAAAAAGTGTTCCATTGTTACAACTTAACTTTAACCTAATGTGAACTAGAAGTTAAAGAAAGGTTCATCATACCTGGTAGTTTAAAGTGAAGTATTAATAATTTAACACTTTTTATATGGTCGATAAAACCCCACCTTTAGCTTTCGCTAAGTAGTGAAAATGGGCGTCACACTTGTCTTAAATAAAGACCACAATCGGAATACACTCTAATACTCAAACAATGACATACATTAGTTTTATATGACTAACTGTTAATTGTCATGTCATATTCCATTTAAAGTTCACGTTCAAAAAATATAACACACCTACTTGTTTGGTCAAAATTTAGCAACTTTTGGTCCTAAAGAGTTGGCAACACTTGCGAAATTCGTTTTCGTATGTTTTTTTATTAACTTCTCTCTTTCTTTGAGTTTTAATTTATAAACAATGTGTATGCCAAATAATAGAATTGTGTAGAAAATAAAAGCCTTCAAGGCGTTTATTTTTGTTAGTATGTGCTTATTTATGTTTGTAAGCAAGTGGGTAAGAAAGTAATATACTATAAAAAATACAATAACAATGCCTTTAACCATCTCATCATTTCACACACATACTTATAACAACATTGAGTTCAATCGACAAACTTAGAGACATGAAAACATACTCTTACACTTAACATCATCATCATTATCACACGCTTTTTACTTCTCCCATAAACAAGAGTTATGTTAACTGAAAAGTAAGTACTTGTGCTGCCAAAATAAATTCTAACCAAGAAAAAAAGTGAAATGCGATAAATACAAAAGATTTCAAACACTTTTAAAGGAATCATATAAGGGAAAATAAAAAATGCTGTAGCAAAATGTTCGAAACGAGGCAACAAACTGTCATTAGCCAGCTCTTCAGCCACACACATCAAATCACAATTAAAACAAAAGCAATCAAAACGGAACTGAAATTCCCTCGGAAATGAAATTCTGAATAAATTTTGATACAGAATAACTAACACTCACTTTGGCACACGTTAAAAATGTAGACATTTAATTAATTAAAAAAGTCTGTTTTTCGTTAATAATATTGTAAAAATAATAATTAATTTAAATCAGACTCAGCTGAAGTGTAAGAATAAAAAGAAATTTCATTTGTTTGTGTTTTAATTTATTAGCTGGCACAGTAATTCACTTTTATTTAACCACATTTTTGAAAATTAATCCATTACACTTTAACGTTCATTTATATGAGTTTCATAAAGATGATAACAATAAAGTTTTTTCTCAAGATTACTTAAAAGTAATGTTTAAGTATAAAAATCAAAATAATTTTTTTTAAATTTAAAATACACATGTGTTTCACAAGTTTGGAATTGTTTAACAGACAATAAGATTAAGTTGAATACCTGTTTTTAAGGCAGCATCTCACAGCCTGCCTTCGCCTCCATCTCCATATTGTATGTGTACTTGTGCACTGATATGAGTGATGGCAAGTCGGTTACATACCTTAACCATATACTCTCCCTTTGCTAAAAGCTGTAGCAATAATCGCAGCCCGAATGAATATTAACAGAACACATAAAGATCCGTTAGCATGCCATACACTTGGGTCAGGAAAAAAAGTCAACCCTTAACTTCAGGTCTTCTAAGTCTTGGGTTAAAAAATGTAATGCGTGGGGCTCGAAGATCAATTAACAATAACTAATCGAAGACCGTAAGGTTCTGAGGGTACTAAGATTCAATGGTGACAGTCTGAATTAAAATCGGCCGAAGAATGATGATGATGAGTAGGGCAACCAAAAAAAAGCAAATGCTTATTTTTTGGTTTACAAGATAGAAAGATTTTGATTGAACACAATTTCCGATCATAAAAAAACAAAGAAAATGAGCTATATTTGTTAGGACTTTTTTTTGCTTATTTGGCAATATCGGCTTTTTTTTAGTTATTTTTGCGATATCGGCTTTTTTTGAGTTATTTTTGCAATATCGGCTTTTTTTATACTTATTTTGCCATTTTAAGATAATTTTTCATTTTTTTCATACGAAAAAAAACTTATTTTATAAATTTTTGCAAAATTTGCAACTTTTTTTATAAATACTAAAATACTCAACCCTTTTTGTGCTGTAACAACTCTGGCTAAAAAATCGTTCAACGTTGTGGTAATATTTTGTGCTTCCCTTGAACAATATCATCCCAAAAACCTATATTATCTCTGTATGTTATTATAGCTACGCTAAAGAGTGGAAAGGGTATTATGCATTTGTGCTGATGTGAGAAACACCTTAAAATATTGGTCCTAAATATACCGATCAACTCAGAATCACTTTCTGAGTCGATCTAACGATGTCCGTCCGACTGGCTCGCAATTTCAAAGATAATTTAATGAAATTTGGTACGTGGGTTCTAATTGGCATAAGGGCGAATCGGTCCATAATTTAAAATAGCCCCAACATAAGCTGCTATCCGGAAGAGGCTATTTGTGCCCACTATCAAACCAATTTTAATGGACACGTAAGGTATGTATTTTTTAAAAAATAGGACCACGAGGGGAGATAGGGTCCATTTCTGATCATCAGTAACTATTTAACCGATTTTAAAGAAAGTTAAAACAAAGATAGATCTCTATTCATATAGCCATACACTCTCGAAACTTGTTTTTAAATACTGTGGTGTTGGGTATCATACGGTCGGGCTTGACCGACTATACTTTCTTACCTGATTTTTATGCAACTCTTTCTTAGCGGTACTGTAACGTATTTTTTATAGTGTTGTGTATAATTTTTATGTGTTTATGTTTTTAGTATTAAGCCTTTTTATCAACTTATTTTAATATTTGCTTGTTTATGTACTTTTCTCTCGAAAATTCCATAGCTGTATTCTTACGATGAAATGCCTCATTCTGTAACGTCTTTTAGCATCATACTTTATAACGTCTTATTTCTTTTTAAATATAGATTTTGTATAAAGCAACGTCTGTTAGGTCCCTTTCTCTCTGTTTTTGGTATAGTAACGTCTTATTTTTTGATTTACTAATATAGTTTTAGCTATTAAGAATTTCTCTGTATATCAAATATTGTTAATTTCTGCATATTTTGGGGTTTAACACGAAGTTGTAACAAAATTGGAAACAAAAAATCTTTCATTGGTTTTCTAAGTGAACATAGTTATGGACCGTAAGAAAAATGTCCAGTGTTCCAGGGGATATAGCAGACAAATTTAATACAAAATTTAGATCAGTTTCATTAAAAAATGAAGAATCTTCGGTATTAAAAGTTATTGGGTATATTTTGGGAGGCAAGCGGAATTATGAGTCCAATAGAAAGAACTTTTTCTATGTACAAGACAGCGTTTTGTTTTCGAAAATTAATCGCATCAACTTATAATTTACTGTACAAACGTATTAAACGAATTAAGTGGAAAATAAACAAGTTTAAATTGCTTTTTTTTTTAATTTTAACAGCTTATTTTCATGTTTTTAAACGCTTTTTTTAAGAGCTTAAAACTATTTTTTTAGTGCTTTTTTTTGGTTGCCCTAATGATGAGCATACTATCGGGTAAGTGAGCTACCTAAATAAGAGCGGCAAGCGTCTTTTTTTTTTTGTCATAACTTCTCATTTGCATACAATTTATACGAAACAACTCTTTAGAATGCAAGTTAGACACAACCCGGCTGAAAAATTTAAATTGATATGTCGGTTTGTTTTATTGAAATTGTATTTGAAATAGAATTTTCATGATATTACTAAGTTTCCGAGCTTAAGGTCTTTTTGTTATAAAAAACTTTTAACGCTTATTTAAATAATATTTGATATAATAAGGTTTAAAATAAAAGTTAAAAGTTTTTTACAACAAAAAGACCTTAAGCTTGAAAATTTAGTAATATTTGAAATAATAAAGGTCGAACAAAATACATATTATATACATAGAATTTTCATGTTTAAAAAAACACTTGCCGCTCTTGTCTAGGTAACTCGGGAAGTAAAAAAAGCTTAGGCCCGTTTTCACGACTTACCTTTAAAGTTCGATATAGTTAACGCTACCTTTAGCACTAGTGAGGAATAAAATTACCTTCAACTATTTTTCGTTTTCACAACTTCTGTATAAAATAAACTTAACATTTTTAAAAAAGTGGCAATACTAAAAAAAATACCGATTATTTTTGCAAAATAAAAATACGAACTGGCAACTACGTACTTTTTTTACATTTACAAAATATACGTATAATTGGAGTTGCCATATATAAAAAATATGTGAATATAATATGGCAATCTCAAATCTAAACCTTACGACAAAAGTTAAAGGTAGAACGTTCCTCTCTTTAGCTTATCCTTCACTTTTAGGTTAAAGAGAACTTGTGATAATTAAAAACTCATTATCTGTTCGATAACATCCTACATTTAGCTATCGTTAAGTCGTGAAAACGGACCTTAATGGTATAAACACAACTGGAACGAAAGACGAATTCGTTGCGTAAATTTGTCAAATGAGACACAATAGTGCGTGAATTCCAGGTATTAATGTGACTTGAATTTTTTTTTTAATTTATAAAAATAAATACTTTGGACGCTAGATTATATAAGCATTTTTATCTATTTTCGTCTTTTTCAACTAGCAATACATTTTATTAAAATTTCTTTGTAATTTATTTGTTTGTTAACATTTATCAAATCATAGGTTGATCATATTTCAACAAAAAGCTATTAATTGGATGTGTAATAGAATCCGAATGCACTCGAAAGTGAATAACTTAAGCATTTTTGGTGCTCTGCATTTCGACTTAGCAAACTCAAACTAGTTTTTGGGTTTGTTTCAAATTTTGCAATTTTTCGCAAATTGCAGCCATGTTCGCGATTTGTTCCTTTAAGTTGTCTGATTCTTTATAGCTTTAACGATTTTTAAAAAATATAAGACATTGCTATTATGCCGCTGTTAGCAAATTTTTGCGAATTTCCGCTAATTTAGTAATTTTTAACGAATTTTTGCCATTCCAAATAATCCAAGGGACTTTTAATCAATTTTATGAGTTCTTTGAAAAATGAAAAATTTTCGCGAATTTTCGCTATTTTCGCAAACTTTTTTATGTTATTATCGGATATTTTGATTTTTTTTAACTGATTTAGCGATTTCAAATAAATATTTGCGTTTATTTCAATATTGCAATTTTTGCGAATTTTAGCCATAAGCGATTTTTATCTGTAAGGGTTGTGATTCTCTACAGCTTTAATGATTTTTAAAAAATTAAGAGATTGCTATTATACCGCTGTAAGCAAATTTTTGCGAATTTCCGCAAATTAAGCAATTTGTATCGAATTTTTGCCATTCCTTATAGTTTTAGAGACTTTTATCGCTGGTGTGAAATATTAAAAATGTTCGCGAATTTTCGCCATTTTTGCAAATGTTAGCCAAGTTCGCAATAGAAGCGGTTTTTCCCTGTGATTCTTTACAGCTTTCACTATTTAGCTGCTGTCCCAATTTATTCGTCGTTCGTCTCTGTAAGAAATATAAATAAACCTATCGCAGTGTTCGTTACGCAGGACGAATTTCGGTCTACGCAATGATTGTGTGTATTTTCATACATACCAATGTGTTCTATTTCTGACGACGAATATTCGTTGCGAATAGTTTGTCGTTCGTCCCAGTTGTGTTTCAAGCATAAAGCTATTAAAGCTCTGAAACAAGTCTTTAAAAACATTAACCTTAAATTTTTTCATATAGCAACATGTTCTTAAGAACTTTTTTTACATTTTTGGGATATTGAGTTAAATTAAGAGCGAAAGCTACAAAAGTTTGTGAATAATATCTTCTATTAGAATTTTATTCTAAAATAACATTATTTTTTTATCTAAGTAATTTTCGGAAATACAAAATTTTTTATTAATAAGGCCAGATGATCAGAAAACCTTTTTTAAAGATTTTAGAAAAGCTAAAAATAGTATAAAAATAAAACTTTAAAGCGAATAAGAATTATAAACACTCAAAATTCTACTAGTAACAATATCAAAGCGTAAACAAAACACCAACAATAAACAGTGAGTTTAACTTTCCTTACATTTTTTTAAATAATTACTTCTTCCAATATTTTTCTATCCAGTTATGCTTAAATAGTCCATTATTTTACACATTTTTTTTAGCTGCATGAGAACTTTAAATGATAATACAGATAATGCAGAAATATTGTTGGAATGAAATTTTTGTATTAAAATCTGGCAGATAATTCCATGGTATTTATTTTTTAAATATGATTTCCGGCATATTTCCCCCGCGGCTACGAGTTACATGGTCTATTCCAATTTTTACCACTTTTTCCAATAAATCTGGCCTTATGGCATCACTGGTGACTTAAATATTGGCTTCCAATGCTTCAAGAGTTGCTGGTATATCTGTTTAAACTAATGATTTATTAAAAATTTGTCCAGAGGCGTTAAATCGCACAAACAGGCGGGCCAGTAAACAGGGCCACTTCTGAAAATAAAGATGTCACCAAATTGAGTTTGCATTAAATCGATTGCTAATTATGATATATGGCAAATTGCGCCATCTTTTTAGAGTCAAATGGTAGCGCTTGGCATTCACCGTAACAGCAGCTTCTTGCTCATTTTGAAAGAGCGTGTAAACCGCACCAAACAGTTTTAATGGATGTAATGGTGATTTGTTAACGGCAAGAGTATTGTATTCGCTCCAAATACGGCAATTTTGCTTTATGAACTTCGCAAATATTTTTTTTTTTTTTTTTTTTTTTTTGTTTAAGTAAATTTGCATAATTCGGAAGCTCTAGTGCTAAATGATTCATGATGACTTGCCAAACCTTACTGAACAAAAATGTAAGCACAATTTGATATTCTCAGCTGCGATATCGACAGTTGTCATGCAGCTAAATAAACACCCGATATCAAAATTGTTTGGCAATAGCAATAGATCAATACTTTTCTCAATATTTATTGTATCTTCACACTTAACAAATATTTGTAAAGAAAAACTGAGAAAAGCGTGACCGCAAAATTCAGCTACAACGTGGGCCAATAGTCACTGAAAATTGTATTTTGATAAAATGTTTTAAACTTTTTATTGAATATTAATAATTTTGATTACAACAGACAGTTTAAAAAGAATTTAACTCTAAACATAATATCTTTAAGATGCCTGCCATCAGCCTCTTCGCAAGCTGCTACTCTTTGCTGTAACTGGTCGATTACTGAAGCCAAAACTGGATGATCAATCGCAATGAAGAAATATATATTATGTTGTATTTTAGTCATTGCATCCTTGCACAAAAAGTATTGCTAGTTGGCATGACTAACAAACTAGATCAATTTATATAAATTTTGTACGTTATTTTTATCGCATTTTTAAAAAAACTGAACCCCTCTCTCTATCTCATTAATTGGAACGTATGTCGGCAAACTAGAAATGTTTTCCTTAAAATTTGTTCTTAGATATGAAAAAGTAATTTTTCAAAATTAAATAAAGTTTTTTAACTGGACAAATTGCATTTTAGCTGGAACCTGGACAACACCCAAAAAAAACTGGACAATCTACGCCATTCCAGGCAGTCTGGCAACCTTACCTGTAACGCTCACCATTTACAGTCAACGCACTGCCCTTTTTCTCTTGGAAGAAGTACGGTTCGTAGATCTTGTCTGCTAATACTCCGCACTAAGCTGTGACTCTAAGTGGATGCAATGGACGTTGTTTAATCACTTTTGAGGTTTGAATGCCACAGATTCCAAAAATCTTCTTATTAACATAACCGCTCTGGATATTTAAAGTTATGTGGCACGTTTACGACTTGAACTTGTTCGATATTATCTTGGCTTCGTGCCTCAAGCGGTCTTCCACTACGAGATAAGTCACTAACAGATCCTGATGATTGAAAACGAGCGACTATATTGCGTACTTAATGTCATGTTGGTGTATTTTCGATGTTAACAAAATTCGAATTTGTTTGTATTTGAATTACACTGGTTCACTAATTTTAAACTTTTTGCCATAACCTTAAAAATAAGATGTTTTCAAACAAAATCGGAGCGGCTGTACGCGAAAATGGCACTCATTCATTTCTCTCAAGAAGATTTTTCGAGATATTCGCGTGTTTTTCTGCAGTTGTTTTAGTTTTAGTTTAGTAGAAAGATCTCAAGAATTGTTCATCAGAATTGTACACTCTTTAAACTATTGAATAAATATGTTTTTCCATTCTTAGCACATATTTATATTGTGTTGATCGGATTAAAGTTTTTAATGTTAAGTAATATATACTTTTTGTAAGTTGTGTTTGTGTAAAATAATATATAATTTTTGTAAGTTGTGTTTGCTTGTTGTGAAGAATATTTTGTATTAATATTGTACTTTTATTATTTTTATTTAAATAGACGACCCTTGAAAAAGTCACCAAAAAAGTGACGAAACGTCGGGTGAAATGTAATAAATTTGTTTTTATTTACATCAACTTCATTCGGACTTATTAGCTTAAAAAGAAAAATGAACGGAAAATTAATAATTAATTGGCCAAAGAAATAAATACGAAAAAATTTACCGAGTTACATGCCTTTAGATTTGAAAAAAATTTATTAATTTTAAGTTTTTTCAGTATTGAAAATTTTCACTCCCCCGTTAAGGCATTTTTCAAATCTTAAAGCCAGTAACTCAGTAAATTTTTATCGGATTAACACACCATCTTGAAAACGCTTCTTGAGAGAAATAAATGAGTGCCATATTCGTGTTTAGCAGCCCTAATTTAGCTTAAAAAATCATTTAATTGAATTTTGACTAGCGAAATAAAACTACACAATTTTTGCTCGTTGCTCAATCGTTTAAATGGCTACTAAATCTTCCAAACGTTGTTTCTAATACTTTATTCTTCAAAAGGAAAAACTTATTAAAAATACAAGGTTAAGTGACTTATAGCCTATCCTGTACGTCTAACTTTCTTTTAACCCAATTTATTTTCTGAAAGAAGTCTGCAAGAGGGTAATTAATAAACTTTCTTAAATCAATTAATATTTATGTAGCAGAACTGTCGGTCTGGCAAGGCTGAAGCTATTAAATAATTATATGTCATCTGACAAGAAATTTATCGATTCCACGTTATTCTTAGCAAATTGGGCGTATCTTACGGCTCGTTTCTTGGCCTGTAATTGAGAATTATGAACTGGTCTATATTTGCTTTCAACAAGACACTGACACGAACCACACAATACGACCAATTTTGGCTTTATTGCATAGGAAGTTTCCGAAAAGTGTTATTTCAGGTTTTGCGATGTCAATTCGCCACTATGGATATGATATTTGACGCTGTCAGACTTTTCTTTTGTAGAGCTACGTAAAATAATAACCGTGGCAACGCGGATTGTTCCCTAACGTTTGAGCATTTGGAAACTAACATTCGTCAAGTGATCGAACAGAAACCGCCCGAAATGTTCGAAAAA
This sequence comes from Pollenia griseotomentosa, assembly GCA_963931875.1. Classification (NCBI taxonomy): domain Eukaryota; kingdom Metazoa; phylum Arthropoda; class Insecta; order Diptera; family Polleniidae; genus Pollenia; species Pollenia griseotomentosa. The sequence continues at coordinate 48,853,752 of OZ007560.1, read as the reverse complement.
GTGTTAAAAAAAACTTGAAAAGAATCGCCATCAATCTAGAGGCGGTTATTTAAATGCCATATTGTATTTCGCACGTAATGGCAAGGTCCAAGCGTTATAATAGAATAAAATTTTCATCGAAATCATAGCTTTATGTGTATTTTATTTAAATATTACAATATTACAAATATTACATACATAAATATATTTGAAAAAAACTGTGCTTGCCCTATTTTCAAAATTTCTTTTTTTGTATTCGAAAAAAAAAGTCGATTAAATCCAATTCTATTAAAAAATGGCGTATGAAAATGCATATTTATTACTTTTAATAATGTTACTTACGTGATATAAAATATGTAACGTTTAAATGATTCAAAAAATTTCTCCATTAAAAAGTAAACCTTCTTTGTTTCATTTCAATTTCAAAAAAAAAAATCTTTATATAAAATCCTATAACTTTTTTACCATAATCGAATGAAAGAAATAATCGTTGCTCTCAACAATTGAAGAAGTGAAGAGAAAAAAAGCTTAAGACAAAAACAAATTAAGCTTAAGCATTATTGACAACTTAACACCTCTACCACAAGAACAAAAAAAAAAATATAATACAAAAGAAAAAATAGAATGTACGTATTATAATCCCTCAGCAGAAAACATGAAATAAAAGCACTTTGATAATAAAAAAAAAATATAACACAACATTTGTATACGGCCTCCCAAAGACCAGTACTATTCATTTCCTCGAACTAAAAGCGAACAATAAAATAAAAAACGAAGTAAGTGTGAAAAAAGCTCTAGAAATGTTTATTTTTTGTTTTTTTTTTTTCATTATCAGTCAAAAAGTCTAAATTAGCTAAATCAGCATTAAACTTATGCAGATGTTTCTACACAGCTTTTGCTTTTACTTTTTGCATTCGTTAAAGGGAATAAGAACTTAAGTGGATTTTATGCAAACTAACTTTTATTACAAAGAAAAGTCTATAATACTGTTATGTTTTTATACTCTACACAACTAGTTGTGAAGAAATTTGCCATTCCGTGTGAAACTTCTTTACACGTTAACAGTCCAGAGCAGAGACTGAGGAATGCCTCGCAAGTCCCTTTTTTAATAATCGGTCTATTTTTTGTAAACCCCGGCTTCCTCCATGTCCCAGCACATATTTTCTTTTTTCTGATCTGTCCTGTGAAGTCCAAGTCAAATAAACGATATTCTCTCAACGTTCACATTTCTAGAGCTCTTGAAAATTGTATGGATGAACAGTCCACATATGGGCTGTGGACTGCAGGCACTTTCCGTTCAGAGACCATATTTGGGCTGTGGACTGTTAACGTGTTAAGTATTTATCAAAGACACTGTAAAGTGTATATATTCTGGATCCTTGAAAAATTCTAAGTAGATTGACCCATGTCCGTCTTTCTGTTGGAAATACGTTCACACTCGAAAAGCTTTAAAGACAAGAACAATTTTGATGTCAAATTGTTGTTAGTTATTCTAAGCCGTTTGGGATTGCAATCCCACCGTTTTACACTATCCCACAAAGTCTTTAGTAATTTACGAAGATGCAACCCTGGCATGATAAGTTGTTATTGTTTTTTAAAAATGTTCAAAGATTAATTAGATCAGGGAAGCATTTTTGGAAATTCGTAAGACTTTGTGGGATAGTGTGTAACGGCCTTAAGTAGCATAGGAGTTGTGAATCCAAACGTGTTAAAAAAAACTAACATTAATAGTGGCGGATTGCACATATTAATATTAGATTTTGCAAAAATTCATTCCATTCGACTGGAAATCATACTACAAAAGTTCGTATTCATATAAACCCACGCTCCGAAAACACTTTAGTTTTCCTTAAACCGTAACGAATAACGCTATTGTACTGTCATAGTTTTATATGAGTAGGAATCACACTGTAAAATTTCGTGAAGATCTGTTCATATATACCATAGACCCCATTGAAAGCCTTCTCTCGAAAAACACTTTAGTGCGAGTAAAACCTAAATGAACAATGCCATTCAAATAATAAATTTTGTTCAGTCACAGTTTTATATGACAAGAAAACTTACGAAACGTCGGGAAAAATGAAATAACAAATTTTGCATTTTTATTTTCACATATGGAGTAAGGCCTCACCAGCTAAATATATACAAAAAAATATATAAATATAAAAGAAATCACACCGCCAAATTACGGATCATAACTTACCACATGCCCCATAACTTATTCTTACTGCCGGAGGAGCTCAAACATTTTGTTGTAATTGACTATTAGGTTCACAAAATTTGTACACTTCTGTTAGTAACGAACTGAACCGTTTTACGACTCAAACAAAACTAAACTAAACCTTTATATAGACATTACCAATGATATACGATACGATGAAATTGGACTTGAACGAGCTCTATTTTTAAGGCGTGGCAAAAACTAAAGGTTTAAAGTTCTTCAAACTTAATAAATATGTGACCTTCTCCGAGAAAAGGGACCTAGTGTGTGACAATGAAGTTTTGAGAAAAACGCATTTAAAGTTTTATAATTTTAATGTTTTTCTCATTTTTATCGATTTTCCCAAGTTCGTTTTGAACGTTTTTATGGGATAAATAAATTATTATCAGAAATCTAACTAATTTCATCTTATTCTACACGCTTTTAGGTACCAGAATCCACTCTTAATTCCAAACCCGTTTTTGACACACATACCTTTTATTCTACGGCGTCACTGATGGAAATTTTTTTTTTGTTTTTTTTGGGTTCGACATGGGTTAATTTAACCCATTTATGCCCGCTGTGCCAATTTGGGAACACGTCATTATTTCCGGTTTATGACAAAGTTTTTGACAGTATTCAATATCTGTTTACCTTATTGATAAACTAAAATTTCAGAAATTTCTTAACATCAAAAAAAATTTTTTTTTAAATTTTTTTTTTTTAAAGTGACCGTAGTGCCAATTTGGGTACACCCCTTTAATTCCAAAAAAAAAAAAAAAAATTTTTTTGTTTTTTGTTTATATGTAATGAATTAAATAATAAAATAAACAATATTTTATTTTTTGTCCGGTAGTTTTTGTTTGGGCTTAAATGGGTTAATACGCATGTGAAATAAAAAAGGGGCTTAAAAGGCGTGTCATTAAAGTGAGTATATTAAAAGCTATACATACTAAGTTTCAGAAGGACTTTCTTGATACGTGAAAAAAATTGGACATTTGGGGGAAGGATCCGAGTTCGCTCCCACCAAAAATCTTATTCTTGGTGGAGGGTATCAATGATTCGTCATTGCCTAATAAAGCCCTTTTAATAAAATTAGAGCCGGGTATTTCTCGAAATAAGAATTTTAAAAAAATTGTTTTTTAAAATTTGGAAAAATTTTGTCTTTTAAGTCCTTTTTTTAGTTTGCCTTTAAAAAAAAAACTTTCGCTACTTTTCCTATGCCAGCCGATGTATTAATTTGCCATCAGTCTTCTGATAAGGATTATTTATCTTGAGATTTTTTTTATTTTTCTTGGATTTCACCCCCTGCTTGCATATCTGGTGGTGTTGGTGGTTGGCCTTGTATTGACTGCTGTTGTTTTAAGCCAGCTTTTCCTTTTTCTTGTTAACTTTTTTTGCCTCGTTTTGTTTTGCTTTTATTTTAAATACATTTCCAATATAAATACATATTCGTATATATATAAATGTACGAATATTAACTTAAAGTGCTTATCCTTTCATTATCAGTTTTGGTAAATCTGCTCTTATCGTAAATGTTGTTACCGAAAAAGTTTTTTGTGACATTTAGGTTTCTTTTTTTTACTTTGTATATTTCTATGTTGCCGTACATGTGATAGCTACGTCTGGGAATTGAAAAGGGATGAGCTTTAAGATTTGTAAATGTCAAAATAAGTTTTTATAAAAAAAAAAATAAAGATTCCTCAAGTTTGTGAAAGGAATTATCTTAAATGATTGTTGTAGGAAAAATGTACAACTTTACAACTTTACAACTTTAATTTAACTCATTTTTTTTAAAAACAAAAGGTAAAAAAATATTTTTAAATAAATCTACAAGTTAAGAGCCATTAATGTTATATAAATAACAATGCCTTTTAGATAGGTATAATTTTGAAATTGTTTTGCTTATCATTTATGTTTTGCCTCAAAGCACCAACAACATCCGATACACTTGGTCTATAATCAAATAAAGACTTCCGGCACCCCTGAATGAATCTTGAACCCGTTTGACAAAACCCCATCTATAACAACTCATAAAGTGCGATCTCTGAGGAAGCTCGATGTAAGTCCATAGAATTATCGAGAGAAAGATTCTACAAAAGCAAAAGAAGTAAGTGATTACAAACGTAAAATTCACTGAGTGTCAGCTGCCGCTTTGCAATTAAGTGTTGCATACATTGAGTAAATATAAGCAATTGGCTTAGAGAGTTGCATATTTAGAAAAGAGTAGCAAGTGCATTGCTTTAGATTTCGTTGGTGTAGAGTACGCCAAAAATATTCCTCCATGGAGACAACATCATCCACCAAGGTACCTCACCAATTTTAATTTTCAAACATTAAGCTGTTATAGAAAATAGTTTTCTGTGGTATTAACACTTCGAAAAGTTGCTTTCTTTATCGAGTTACAGCTTTTAATACCCAGAATAGCTCTAATTTTCTTCATCAAATGTGCACAACGTTTATGAAAAACAAACTAAAAAAATTTTGTTATTCGTGCTTAATTCCCAGTTTTTATTATTGATAAAAACACTTGAAATTTATTGTTGATGGGATAAGCTATTCCTATGCGCATTTCACTGGTTGCTTAGGCCAGATCATCAGGAAACTTCATCCATAAAGGTTTTAGAAAAACTAAAGATATTAAACCAAATAAAACTGTAAAGCGTATAAGACTTATAGCAACAGTTCTACTTGTAATAATATCAAAGTTTAAACAAAACACATCAACAATAAACAGTGGGTTTATCTCATCTTACATTCGAATAACAAAATCTTTTGAAATTAAAAATTTTGTATTCCCAAAAATTGAAATTACTTTTTGATAACAAACTAAAAAAATTTTAAGCTTTTTAAGGCAAAAAATTAAAAATATGGATTTAACCTCAGCCATATTTTTATTTTGAACAATAAACTTTTTGATTTACTATGCATTTGCTTATATTTTGCAGAACAAACATTTTGTCAGCTGTTAAAAACAGCGCGATCCAATTTTGTGTTTTGTTCTCGTCAAATAAGAAATTACACTATTAGAATGTTGGCAAGACATTTTATAAATGCACCTTTTAACAAGGTGGTATTTTTTTTATAGAAAAGAAAATACCATAAGCTTTTCTATAATATTATATAAAAGCAATAATCTTTCCATTTTAATGTTTATCCACACATAATGGTAGACAACTATTGTTGCCATTAAAAATTGTACGAAGCATAAAACTTAATTATTTAAAATGGTATTAATTTAAAAATCAATGCTAAAATTGTTCAGTTAATTTACAAATAAAGTTTTTATTTCTGCATACATTTAACACTAAAAAACCATTTCAATTTTTTAATTTCATTAAAAAATTATCTCTTCATTTATTTAACAAAAAACTGCTGAAACTACATTTCATTAAATGGTTTTAATTCAGACAACCAAAACGAAAGAGTGACAATAAAGTTTGCCCAGAAAAAAGGTAAATTTAAATTTCACTTTTTAATGCAACAAGAAAAGTTTCTGTCTACTTTTTTTACAACTTAAGTAAATATAAATCAAACATAATTTTATGCCTTCGACCTTCTTTAAAAAAAAAAATAAAAAGTGTTTTAGTAAAAAATATTTGTTTATTATTTATTAATAATTTTTTCCAATATTTCTATATCCATCGGATGCCATTATAAAGAAAAATGCAAATATATGTATTTGTAAAAGACGTATAACTATCTTCAAATTCAATATTGTACAATATATATATATATGTATGCACAGGGCATATTATGCGAACAGAAAAAATCATAACTTTTTTTGATGAAATATTACAAATTGCAATATTTTCGAAATATAAATTCAATATTTTTCTTCTAAACTTTTTAGAAGTCGTTTAAAAATCGATTTTTTGGGGCAGCGCACATATGACGAACAGCTGCATACGTTGCGTTTAATTGCCGAGACTGTCTGCAAAATATGTTCCTTGTATATGACATTTTTTGTTGCCATGTTTCCACATTATTATTCCCAAATTCTTATAGGGGATTAATTTCAATTAGTGCTGTCAAAACGTTTTTCATAATATTTCAATAATTTTTTTTCAAAAAGAGTATTTTTTAGCGATTTATTACTTAATATTCTTATTATTTAAAAAATTAAGCTATTTTCTTATAATATTTTCCTTTATTTCAAAAAGGGAGGTTTTTAGCGACTTATAACTTAATATACTTTCTATTTAAAATATTGAGCAATTTTTTATTGTGTTTGTTTTATAATAATTCAATAATTTTAATTCAAGATGTGTGGTTTTAAGCGATTTATAACCAAATATACTTTCTATTTAAAATATTGAGCAATTTTTTATTGTGTTTGTGTTACAATATTCTAATAATATTTGTCAATAAGGGTGGTTTTAGCGGTTTATAACTTAATATACTTTCTATTTAAAATATTGAACTATTTTTAATTGTGTTTGTTTTATAATATTTCAATAATGTTATTTAAAAAAGTGTGGTTTTGAGCGACTTATAACTAAATATATTTTCTATTGAAAATATTAGGCAATTTTTTATTGTGTTTGTTTCATAATATTTCAACAATTTTAATTCAAGAAGGGTGGTTTTTAGCGATTTATAACCAAATATACTTTCTAATTAAAATATTGAGCAATTTTTTATTGTGTTTGTGTTACAATATTCTAATAATATTTTTCAATAAGGGTGGTTTTAGCAGTTTATAACTTAATAAGCTTTCTATTTAAAATATTGAGTAATTTTTTATTGTGTTTGTTTTACAATATTCTAATAAGATTTTTCAAAAAGGGTGGTTTTAGCGGTTTATAACTTAATATACTTTCTATTTAAAATATTGAGCAATTTTTTATTGTGTTTGTTTTATAATATTTCAACAATTTTAATTCAAAAAGGGTGGTTTTTAGCAATTTATAACCAAATATACTTTCTAATTAAAATATTGAGCAATTTTTTATTGTGTTTGTGTTACAATATTCTAATAATATTTTTCAATAAGGGTGGTTTTAGCAGTTTATAACTTAATAAGCTTTCTATTTAAAATATTGAGTAATTTTTTATTGTGTTTGTTTTACAATATTCTAAAAAGATTTTTCAAAAAGGGTGGTTTTAGCGGTTTATAACTTAATATACTTTCTATTTAAAATATTGAGCAATTTTTTATTGTGTTTGTTTTATAATATTTCAACAATTTTAATTCAAGTAGGGTGGTTTTTAGCGATTTATAACCAAATATACTTTCTAATTAAAATATTGAGCAATTTTTTATTGTGTTTGTGTTACAATATTCTAATAATATTTTTCAATAAGGGTTGTTTTAGCAGTTTATAACTTAATAAGCTTTCTATTTAAAATATTGAGTAATTTTTTATTGTGTTTGTGTTACAATATTCTAATAATATTCGTCAATAAGGGTGGTTTTAGCGGTTTATAACTTAATATATTTTCTATTTAAAATATTGAGCTATTTTTAATTGTGTTTGTTTTATAATTTTTCAATAATTTTTTTTTTTTAAACGGTGGTTTTGAGCGATTTATAACTAAATATACTTTCTTTTTAAAATATTGAGCAATTTTTTATTGTGTTTGTTTTATAATATCTCAATAATTTTAATTCAAGGAGGGTGGTTTTAAGCGATTTATAACCAAATATACTTTCTATTTAAAATATTCAGCAAATTTTTATTGTGGTTGCGTTACAATATTCTAATAATATTTTTACAAAAGGGTGGTTTTAGCAGTTTATAACTTAATAAACTTTCAACTTAAAATATTGAGTAATTTTTATTGTGTTTGTTTTATAATATTTCAATAATTTTAATTCAAGAAGGGTGGTTTTTAGCGATTTATAACTTAATATACTTTATTTTTAAAATATTGAGCAATTTTTTATTGTGTTTGTTTTATAATATTTCAATAATTTTAATTCAAGAAGGGTAGTTTTAAGCGATTTATAACTTAATATACTCTCTATTTAAAATATTGAGCAATTTTTTATTGTGCTTGTGTTACAATATTGTAATAATATTTTTCAAGAAGGGTGGTTTTAGCGGTTTATAACTTAATATATTTTCTATTTAAATTATTGAGCTATTTTTAATTGTGTTTGTTTTATAAAATTTAATTAATTTCAATAAGTAAATTTCAAAAAGTAAATTTCAATAATTTTTTTTTTAAAACGGTGGTTTTGAGCGATTTATAACTAAATATACTTTCTATTTAAAATATTCAGCAATTTTTTATTGTGTTTGTTTTATAATATTTCAATAATTTTAATTCAAGAAGGGTGGTTTTTAGCGATTTATAACTAAATATACTTTCTATTTAAAATATTAAGCAATCTTTTATTGTGTTTGTGTTACAATATTCTAATAATATTTTTTCAAAAGGGTGGTCTTAGCAGTTTATAACTTAATAAACTTTCAACTTAAAATATTGAGCAATTTTTTATTGTGTTTGTTTTAAAATATTCTAATAGTATTTTTCAATAGGGTGGTTTTAGCGGTTTATAACTTAATACACTTTCTACACACAGAAAAAAATCAAGTTAAAAACGTAGAAAACAAGGTTGATTTAAAATTTTTCGGTGGTGATTTTGCTTTATACGTTTTTCATGTTAATTCAACCTGATTTTACAATAACAGCGAACAACATTTTTTTCTTTTAAAATAACTATAATTCATGTTAATTTAACATTGCAGTAAAGTTAGACCAAAATGTAATTTATATTGAAATAACAATCCAAATCACGTTGATTGAAAGTTATTTTAAGTTGAAACAACGTGAATTTCATGTGGAATCAAATTGGTTCGAGTGTGATATAACAGTGAGAACAAGCTTCTGGGACAACATATGCATTTATTTAAGAATAATTCAAAACACTTACCCCTGTAACACATGTTTCAGTTATTTTGTATTCTCCTTTAATAACAGAAGCATCAGCAGAATCGCCCAATATGGTTTTCGTCATCATTCTACTTTGAAAACTTGATGTACTATTTAACTAAATAATTTTAATTAAAAGAATACGGGAATTGTCTTCTTTTTATAACATATTTTAAAAATGAAAATAAAAAATGAACATACTTAAGTTTGTATGCATGTTAATTTAACAAGAACAACTTTTGATTTTAATATAAAATAGGTTTTTATGGATTCAATATTGAATCCATATTTATTTATATTTAAATTTTTTTTTTTTTTAATTTTAACAGTGAATAATATTAAATAAACGTGATTTAAGGTTATTTTATTTAAAATTAATATGAAATAATGATAAATTTAAATAAAGGGCATACTTTTGCAGAAAATTAATATGATTCTCAATCAACATTTTTCCATGTTAATTTTACATTGGTATTTTTTTCTGTGTGTATTTAAAATATTGAGCAATTTTTAATTGTGTTTGTTTTATAATATTTCAATAATGTTATTTAAAAAAGGGTGGTTTTGAGCGATTTATAACTAAATATACTTTCTATTGAAAATATTGAGCAATTTTTATTGTGTTTGTTTTATATTATTTCAATAATTTTAATTCAAGAAGGGTAGTTTTAAGCGATTTATAACTAAATATACTCTCTATTTAAAATATTGAGCAATTTTTTATTGTGCTTGTGTTACAATATTGTAATAATATTTTTCAAGAAGGGTGGTTTTAGCGGTTTATAACTTAATATATTTTCTATTTAAAATATTGAGCTATTTTTAATTGTGTTTGTTTTATAATATTTAATTAATTTCAATAAGTAAATTTCAAAAAGTAAATTTCAATAATTTTTTTTTAAAACGGTGGTTTTAAGCGATTTATAACTAAATATACTTTCTATTTAAAATATTTGTTTTTTAAAATATTCTAATAGTATTTTTCAAAAAGGGTGGTTTTAGCGGTTTATAACTTAATACACTTTCTATTTAAAATATTGAGCTATTTTTAATTGTGTTTGTTTTATAATATTTCAATAATGTTATTTAAAAAAGGGTGGTTTTGAGCGATTTATAACTAAATATATGTACTTTCTATTGAAAATATTGAGCAATTTTTATTGTGTTTGTTTTAAAATATTTCAATAATTTTAATTCAAGAAGGGTGGTTTTAAGCGATTTATAACCAAATATACTTCCTATTTAAAATATTCAGCAATTTTTTATTGTGGTTGTGTTACAATATTCTAATAATATTTTTCAATAAGGGTGGTTTTAGCGGTTTATAATATAGCGCTATTTTTAATTGTGTTCGTTTTATAATATTTCAATAATGTTATTTAAAAAAGGGTGGTTTTGAGCGATTTATAACTAAATATACTTTCTATTGAAAATATTGAGCAATATTTATTGTGTTTGTTTTATAATATTTCAATAATTTTAATTCAAGATGGGTGGTTTTAAGCGATTTATAACTAAATATACTTTCCTATGTTAATAAAACAAGCTCGAGGCCACCACATAGGATTGGAAATTTAAAGGCCGAACAAAGATAATAACATTTAAATATACTTTCTATTTAAAATATTGAGCAATTTTTTATTGTGTTTGTTTTATAATATTTCAATAATTTTAATTCAAGAAGGGTGGTTTTTAGCGATTTATAACCAAATACACAATCTAATTAAAATATTGAGCAATTTTTTATTGTGTTTGTGTTACAATTTTCTAATAATATTTTTCAATAAGGGTGGTTTTAGCAGTTTATAACTTTATAAGCTTTGTATTTAAAATATTGAGCAATTTTTTATTTGTTTTAAAATATTCTAATAATATTTTTAAAAAAGGGTAGTTTTAGCGGTTTATAATATTGCGCTATTTTTAATTGTGTTCGTTTTATAATATTTCAATAATGTTATTTAAAAAAGGGTGGTTTTGAGCGATTTATAACTAAATATACTTTCTATTGAAAATATTGAGCAATTTTTATTGTGTTTGTTTTATAATATTTCAATAATTTTAATTCAAGAAGGGTGGTTTTAAGCGATTTATAACTAAATATACTTTCTATTTAAAATATTGAGTAATTTTTTATTGTGTTTGTTTTACAGTATTCTAATAATATTTTTCAAAAAGGGTGGTTTTAGCGGTTTATAACTTAATATAATTTTTATTTAAAATATTGAGCTATTTTTAATTGTGTTTGTTTTATAATATTTCAGTAATTTTATTTATTTCTTTTTAAAATATTGAGCAATTTTTTATTGTGTTTGTTTTATAATATTTGAATAATTTTAATTCAAGAAGGGTGGTTCTTAGCGATTTATAACCAAATATACTTTCTATTTAAAATATTGAGCAATTTTTTATTGTGTTTGTGTTACAATATTCTAATAATATTTTTCAAAAAGGGTAGTTTTAGCAGTTTCTAACTTAATAAGCTTTCTATTTAAAATATTGAGCAATTTTTAATTGTGCTTGTTTTGCAATATTCTAATAATATTTTTCAAAAAGTGTGGTTTTAGCTGTTTATAACTTAATATATATCTAAACTGACTTATTATTTAAAAAATTGAGCAATTTTTTATTGTGTTTGTGTTACAATATTCTAAAAAAATTTTTCAAAAAGGGTGGTTTTAGCGGTTTATAACTTAATATATATCTAAACTGACTTATTATTTAAAAAATTGAGCAATTTTTTATTGTGTTTGTTTTATAATATTTTAATAATTTTATTTAAAAAAGGGTGGTTTTTAGCGATTTATAGCTAAATTAACTTATTATTTAAAAAATTGAGAAATATTATAAAACAAACACAACAAAAAAATAGCTCAATATTTTAAATAGAGAGTATATTAAGTTATAAACCGCTAAAACCACCCTTTTTGAAAAATATTATTAGAATATTGTAACACAAACACAATAAAAAATTGCTCAATATTTTCAAAAGAAAGTATATTTAGTTTAAAATCACTAAAAACTACTGTTCCTGAAATAAAATTGTTAAAATATTATAAAACAAATACAATCAAAATTTGTGAATTGCCTATAAATCGCAAAAAACCACCCTTTTTATATAAAATTATTGAAATATTTTGAGACAAAGACAATTAGAAATAGCTCAATTTTTTAAATAATAAGTTAATTTAGCTATAAATCGCTAAAAATCACACTTTTTAAAATAAAATGATTTTTTCCTGTAAAATTTTATTAAAAATCGCTGGATTTGACGAGAAAATAGCTAAATTGGCAGCAGTGTAGAAAGAAACACGCAGAGTTGTACTTGACCAGCGTTACCATTTGTCATGTCATACCTTTTTTAAAAGTATTTTTGGACGTAAAAATATTTAAAATTTTTATAAAGATTTTGATAAATAATAATAATCTAAGATTTGCAGTATATTAGATGAAAAGATTTAGTGAAGTGTTAATGCAATAAAGCAATCTTAGATAGAATCTGTCCTTTATTACTGTAAAGTTGGTTAATTTTGTTTACTCCTTAAATACTTCATACCTTAAAGATCCCAAATACGTATATTTCTTTAGGTGCTAAAGTATCTAAAGATGATGAAATCGATTTTAGAGTTAACTGTTCAAAGTCTTATGTTGAATTATGTAATGTTCTGTTCAAAAGTTCGATTTTGATAACGACCTTATGAAACGCGTTGTAGTTTTATTTTTTACTACTTTAAGCACTTTTTATTCAATAATGAATTATTTATAAAAAATGTACCAATGGTTTTCTTATACAACCGTAACATACTCTTCGTCACGGAAACAAACTAGAATTTTGTTTTCTTGTCTTCGTCATAATCTTAGCTATAAATAAAATAAGCCTTAAAAACTGAATTTAGTGCGTTTAAGGTGGTGGTTTTTAGCGATTTATAACTAAACTACTTTCTACTTTCTATTTAAAATATTGAGCAATTTTTTATTTTGTTTGTGTTACAATATTCTAATAATATTTTTCAAAAAGGGTAGTTTTAGCAGTTTATAACTTAATATATTTTCTATTGAAAATATTGAGCAATTTTTTATTGTGTTTGTTTTATAATATTTTAATAATTTTTAATTCAAGAAGGGTGGTTTTTAGCGATTTATAACTAAATATACTTTCTATTTAAGATATCGAGCAAATTTTTATTGTGTTTGTGTTACAATATTCTAATAATATTTTTCAATAAGGGTAGTTTTAGCAGTTTATAACTGAATTAGCTTTCTATTTAAAATATTGAGTAATTTTTTATTGTGTTTGTTTTACAATATTCTTATAATAATTTCAAAAGATTTTGTTATTCGTGCTTAATTTCCAGTTTTTATTATTGATAAAAACACTTGATAATATTTTTCAAAAAGGGTGGTTTTAGCGGCTTATAACTTAATATACTTTCTATTTAAAATATTGAGCTTTTTTTAATTGTGTTTGTTTTATAATATTTCAATAATTTTAATTAAAGAAGGGTGGTTTTAAGCGATTTATAACTAAATATACTTTCTAATTAAAATATTGAGCAATTCTTTATTGTGTTTGTGTTACAATATTCTAATAATATTTTTAAGCGGTTTATAACTTAATTGAGCTATTTTTATTGGGTTTGTTTTTTAATATTTTAATAATTTTATTTTTGAAATAATATTTTTGAAATATTATAAACAAACACAATACAAAATAGCTAAATTTTTGAAACAAAAAGTGAATTAGCTAAAAACCACCCTTCTTGAATTAAATTTATTGAATTATTATAAAACAAACACAATAAAAAATTGCTCAATATTTTGAATAGAAAGTATATTTAGTTATAAATCGCTAAAAACCACCCTTCTTGAATTAAAATTATTGAAATATTATAAAACAAACACAATAAAAAATTGCTCCATATTTTAAATAGAAAGTATATCTGGTTATAAATCGCTAAAAACCACCCTTCTTGAATTTAAATGATTGAATTATTATAAAACAAACACAATAAAAAATTGCTCAATATTTTAAATAGAGAGTATATTTAGTTATAAATCGCCTTCTTGAATTAAAATTACTGAAATATTGTAACACAAACACAATAAAAAATTGCTCAATATTTTAAATAGAGAGTATATTTAGTTATAAATCGCTTAAATCCACCCTTCTTGAATTAAAATTAGTGAAATATTATAAAACAAACACAATAAAAAATTGCTCAATATTTTAAATGGAAAGTATTATTAGTTATATATCGCTAAAAACGACCCATTTTGAAATATTGAAAAACAAACACAATCAAAAATAGATCAATAATTTAAATAGAAAGTATATTTAGTTATAAATCGCTAAAAACAACCCTTCTTGAATTAAATTTATTGAAATATTATAAAACAAACACAATAAAAAATTGCTCAATATTTTGAATAGAAAGTATATTTAGTTATAAATCGCTAAAAACCATCCTTATTGAATTATTATAAAACAAACACAATAAAAAATTGCTCAATATTTTAAATAGAAAGTATATCTGGTTATAAATCGCTAAAAACCACCCTTCTTGAATTAAAATTATTGAATTATTATAAAACAAACACAATAAAAAATTGCTCAATATTTTAAATAGAGAGTATATTTAGTTATAAATCGCTAAAAACCACCCTTCTTGAATTAAAATTATTGAAATATTATAAAACGAAACACAATAAAAAATTGCTCAATATTTTGAATAGAAAGTATATTTACTTATAAATCGCTAAAAACCACCCTTCTTGAATTAAAATTATTGAAATATTATAAAACAAACACAATAAAAAATTGCTCAATATTTTAAATAGAAAGTATATCTGGTTATAAATTGCTCCATATTTTAAATAGAAAGTATATCTGGTTATAAATCGCTAAAAACCACCCTTCTTGAATTTAAATTATTGAATTATTATAAAACAAACACAATAAAAAATTGCTCAATATTTTAAATAGAGAGTATATTAAAATTACTGAAATATTGTAACACAAACACAATAAAAAATTGCTCAATATTTTAAATAGAGAGTATATTTAGTTATAAATCGCTTAAATCCACCCTTCTTGAATTAAAATTAGTGAAATATTATAAAACAAACACAATAAAAAATTGCTCAATATTTTAAATGGAAAGTATTATTAGTTATATATCGCTAAAAACGACCCATTTTGAAATATTGAAAAACAAACACAATCAAAAATAGATCAATAATTTAAATAGAAAGTATATTTAGTTATAAATCGCTAAAAACAACCCTTCTTGAATTAAATTTATTGAAATATTATAAAACAAACACAATAAAAAATTGCTCAATATTTTGAATAGAAAGTATATTTAGTTATAAATCGCTAAAAACCATCCTTATTGAATTATTATAAAACAAACACAATAAAAAATTGCTCAATATTTTAAATAGAAAGTATATCTGGTTATAAATCGCTAAAAACCACCCTTCTTGAATTAAAATTATTGAATTATTATAAAACAAACACAATAAAAAATTGCTCAATATTTTAAATAGAGAGTATATTTAGTTATAAATCGCTAAAAACCACCCTTCTTGAATTAAAATTATTGAAATATTATAAAACCAAACACAATAAAAAATTGCTCAATATTTAGAATAGAAAGTATATTTACTTATAAATCGCTTAAAACCACCCTTCTTGAATTAAAATTATTGAAATATTATAAAACAAACACAATAAAAAATTGCTCAATATTTTAAATAGAAAGTATATCTGGTTATAAATAGCTAAAAACCACCCTTCTTGAATTAAAATTATTGAATTATTATAAAACAAACACAATAAAAAATTGCTCAATATTTTAAATAGAGAGTATATTTAGTTATTAATCGCTTAAAACCACCCTTCTTGAATTAAAATTATTGAAATATTGTAACACAAACACAATAAAAAATTGCTCAATATTTTAAATAGAGAGTATATTTAGTAATAAATCGCTTAAATCCACCCTTCTTGAATTAAAATTAGTGAAATATTATAAAACAAACACAATAAAAAATTGCTCAATATTTTAAATAGAAAGTATATTTAGTTATAAATCGCTAAAAACAACCCTTCTTGAATTAAATTTATTGAAATATCATAAAACAAACACAACAAAAAATTGCCCAATATTTGAAATAGAAAGTATATTTAGTTATAAATCGCTAAAAACCACCTTTCTTGAATTAAATTTATTGAAATATCATATAACAAACACAACAAAAAATTTCCCAATATTTGAAATAGAAAGTATATTTAGTTATAAATCGCTAAAAACCACCCATTTTGAAATATTGCAAAACAAACACAATCAAAAAAAACTCAATAATTTAAATAGAAAGTATATTTAGTTATAAATCGCTAAAAACCACCCTTCTTGAGTTAAATTTATTGAAATATCATAAAACAAACACAACAAAAAATTGCCCAATATTTGAAATAGAAAGTATATTTAGTTATAAATCGCTAAAAACCACCCTTCTTGAATTAAATTTATTGAAATATCATAAAACAAACACAACAAAAAATTGCCCAATATTTGAAATAGAAAGAATATTTAGTTATAAATCGCTAAAAACCACCCATTTTGAAATATTGAAAAACAAACACAATTAAAAATAGCTCAATAATTGAAATAGAAAGTATATTTAGTTATAAATCGCTAAAAACAACCCTTCTTGAATTAAATTTATTGAAATATCATAAAACAAACACAACAAAAAATTGCCCAATATTTATAATAGAAAGTATATTTAGTTATAAATACCTAAAAACCACCCTTCTTGAATTAAATTTATTGAAATATCATAAAACAAACACAACAAAAAATTGCCCAATATTTGAAATAGAAAGTATATTTAGTTATAAATCGCTAAAAACCACCCATTTTGAAATATTGCAAAACAAACACAATCAAAAATAGCTCAATAATTTAAATAGAAAGTATATTTAGTTATAAATCGCTAAAAACCACCCTTCTTGAATTAAATTTATTGAAATATCATAAAACAAACACAACAAAAAATTGACCAATATTTGAAATAGAAAGAATATTTAGTTATAAATCGCTAAAAACCACCCTTCTTGAATTAAATTTATTGAAATATCATAAAACAAACACAACAAAAAATTGCCCAATATTTGAAATAGAAAGTATATTTAGTTATAAATCGCTAAAAACAACCCTTCTTGAATTAAATTTATTGAAATATCATAAAACAAACACAACAAAAAATTGACCAATATTTGAAATAGAAAGTATATTTAGTTATAAATCGCTAAAAACCACCCTTCTTGAATTAAATTTATTGAAATATCATAAAACAAACACAACAAAAAATTGCCCAATATTTGAAATAGAAAGTATATTTAGTTATAAATCGCTAAAAACCACCCATTTTGAAATATTGCAAAACAAACACAATCAAAAATAGCTCAATAATTTAAATAGAAAGTATATATAGTTATAAATCGCTAAAAACCACCATTCTTGAATTAAATTTATTGAAATATCATAAAACAAACACAACAAAAAATTGCCCAATATTTGAAATAGAAAGTATATTTAGTTATAAATCGCTAAAAACAACCCTTCTTGAATTAAATTTATTGAAATATCATAAAACAAACACAACAAAAAATTGCCCAATATTTGAAATAGAAAGTATATTTAGTTATAAATCGCTAAAAACCACCCATTTTGAAATATTGCAAAACAAACACAATCAAAAATGGCTCAATAATTTTAATAGAAAGTATATTTAGTTATAAATTGCTAAAAACCACCCTTCTTGAATTAAATTTATTGAAATATCATAAAACAAACACAACAAAAAATTGCCTAATATTTGAAATAGGAAGTATATTTAGTTATAAATCGCTAAAAACCACCCTTCTTGAATTAAATTTATTGAAATATCATAAAACAAACACAACAAAAAATTGCCCAATATTTGAAATAGAAAGTATATTTAGTTATAAATCGCTAAAAACCACCCTTCTTGAATTAAATTTATTGAAATATCATAAAACAAACACAACAAAAAATTGCCCAATATTTGAAATAGAAAGTATATTTAGTTATAAATCGCTAAAAACCACCCATTTTGAAATATTGCAAAACAAACACAATCAAAAATAGCTTAATAATTTAAATAGAAAGTATATTTAGTTATAAATCGCTAAAAACCACCCTTCTTGAATTAAATTTATTAAAATATCATAAAACAAACACAACAAAAAGTTGCCCAATATTTGAAATAGAAAGTATATTTAGTTATAAATCGCTAAAAACCACCCTTCTTGAATTAAATTTATTGAAATATCATAAAACAAACACAACAAAAAATTGCCCAATATTTGAAATAGAAAGTATATTTAGTTATAAATCGCTAAAAACCACCCTTCTTGAATTAAATTTATTGAAATATCATAAAACAAACACAACAAAAAATTGCCCAATATTTGAAATAGAAAGTATATTTAGTTATAAATCGCTAAAAACCACCCATTTTGAAATATTGCAAAACAAACACAATCAAAAATAGCTTAATAATTTAAATAGAAAGTATATTTAGTTATAAATCGCTAAAAACCACCCTTCTTGAATTAAATTTATTAAAATATCATAAAACAAACACAACAAAAAGTTGCCCAATATTTGAAATAGAAAGTATATTTAGTTATAAATCGCTAAAAACCACCCTTCTTGAATTAAATTTATTGAAATATCATAAAACAAACACAACAAAAAATTGCCCAATATTTGAAATAGAAAGTATATTTAGAAACTGGGAATTATTTCCTTTCGCAGGTTACTTTATATTACATTCTGCTGGTGTCTAATAATTGTAAATTTTTCTGTACATACAATATACTTCATTGCTATCCAAAGGATAGCTAAGGTAAAATGTAACAAGAAAATACAATATAATAGTCTGGTAGTGTATAAAAGTCATTCCTAAAAATTTAAGGAATAGAACTATTACAAAAAAGCTTTATAAAATACATAACTGAAATTTAACTCATAGAATAAATTCGAAAAATAAAAAAATGTTGAAAGTATATTTAGTTATAAATCGCTAAAAACCACCCATTTTGAAATATTGAAAAACAAACACAACAAAAAATTGCCCAATATTTTGAATAGAAAGTATATTTAGTTATAAATCGCTAAAAACCACCCTTCTTGAATTAAAATTATTGAAATATTATAAAACAAACACAATAAAAAATTGCTCAATATTTTAAATAGAAAGTATATTTGGTTATAAATCGCTAAAAACCACCCTTCTTGAATTAAAATTATTGAATTATTATAAAACAAACACAATAAAAAATTGCTCAATATTTTAAATAGAGAGTATATTTAGTTATAAATCGCTTAAATCCACCCTTCTTGAATTAAAATTAGTGAAATATTATAAAACAAACACAATAAAAAATTGCTCAATATTTTAAATAGAAAGTATATTTAGTTATAAATCGCTAACAACCACCCTTCTTGAATTAAATTTATTGAAATATCATAAAACAAACACAACAAAAAATTGCCCAATATTTGAAATAGAAAGTATATTTAGTTATAAATCGCTAAAAACCACCCATTTTGAAATATTGCAAAACAAACACAATCAAAAATAGCTCAATAATTTAAATAGAAAGTATATTTAGTTATAAATCGCTAAAAACCACCCTTCTTGAATTAAATTTATTAAAATATCATAAAACAAACACAACAAAAAATTGCCCAATATTTGAAATAGAAAGTATATTTAGTTATAAATCGCTTAAAACCACTCTTCTTGAATTAAATTTATTGAAATATCATAAAACAAACACAACAAAAAATTGCCCAATATTTGAAATAGAAAGTATATTTAGTTATAAATCGCTAAAAACCACCGATTTTGAAATATAGAAAAACAAACACAACAAAAAATTGCCCAATATTTTGAATAGAAAGTATATTTAGTTATAAATCGCTAAAAACCACCCTTCTTGAATTAAAATTATTGAAATATTATAAAACAAACACAATAGAAAATTGCTCAATATTTTAAATAGAAAGTATATCTGGTTATAAATCGCTAAAAACCACCCTTCTTGAATTAAAATTATTGAATTATTATAAAACAAACACAATAAAAAATTGCTCAATATTTTTAATAGAGAGTATATTTAGTTATAAATCGCTTAAATCCACCCTTCTTGAATTAAAATTAGTGAAATATTATAAAACAAACACAATCAAAAATAGCTCAATAATTTAAATGGAAAGTATATTTAGTTATAAATCGCTAAAAACAACCCTTATTGAAAAATATTATTAGAATATTGTAACAGAAACATAATAAATAATTGCTCAATATTTTAAATAGAAAGTATATCTGGTTATAAATCGCTTAAAACCACCCTTGAATTTAAATTATTGAAATATTATAAAACAAACACAATAAAAAATTGCTCAATATTTTAAAAAGAAAGTTTATTTAGCTATAAATCGCTTAAAACCACCCTTTTTGAATTGAATTTATTGAATTATTATAAAACAAACACAATAAAAAATTGCTCAATATTTTAAATAGCGAGTATATTTAGTTATAAATCGCTTAAAAAAACCCTTCTTGAATTAAAATTATTGAAATATTATAAAACAAACACATTAAAAAATTGCTCAATATTTGAAATTGAAAGTATATTTAGTTATAAATCGCTAAAAACCACCCATTTTGCAATATTGCAAAACAGATACAATCAAAACTAGCTCAATATTTTAAATAGAAAGTATATTTAGTTATAAATCGCTAAAAACCGCACTTCTTGAATTAAAATTATTGAAATATTATAAAACATACACAATAAAGAATTGCTCAATATTTTAAATAGAAAGTATATTTCGTTATAAATCGCTAAAAACCACCCTTCTTAAATTAAAATTATTGAAATATTATAAAACATACACAATAAAAAATTGCTCAATATATTTAATAGAAAGTATATTTGGTTATAAATCGCTAAAAACCACCCTTCTTGAATTTAATTTATTGAATTATTATAAAACAAACACAACAAAAAGTTGCTCAATATTTTAAATAGAAAGTTTATTTAGTTAAAAATCGCAAAAAAACTACCTTTTTGAAATATATCAAAACAAACAATAAAAACAGCTCAATATTTTAAATAGAAAGTATATTTAGTTATAAATCGCTAAAAACCACCCTTCTTGAATTAAAATTATTGAAATATTATAAAACAAACACATTAAAAAATTGCTCAATATTTGAAATAGAAAGTATATTTAGTTATTAATCGCTAAAAACCACACTTCTTGAATTACATTTAAGGAATTATTGTAAAACAAATACAATTAAACCCTTCTTGAATTAAAATTATTAAAATTTTATAAAACAAACACAATAAAAAATTGCTCAATATTTGAAATTGAAAGTATATTTAGTTATAAATCGCTAAAAACCACCCATTTTGCAATTTTGCAAAACAGATACAATCAAAAACAGCTCAATATTTTAAATAGAAAGTATATTTCGTTATAAATCGCTAAAAACCACCCTTCTTGAATTAAAATTATTGAAATATTATAAAACAAACACAACAAAAAGTTGCTCAATATTTTAAATAGAAAGTTTATTTAGTTATAAATCGCAAAAAACCTACCTTTTTGAAATATATCAAAACAAACAATAAAAACAGCTCAATATTTTAAAGAGAAAGTATATTTAGTTATAAATCGCTAACAACCACCCTTCTTGAATTAAAATTATTGAAATATTATAATCAAACACAACAAAAAATTGCTCAATATTTTAAATAGAAAGTATATTTAGTTATAAATCGCTAACAACCACCCTTCTTGAATTAAAATTATTGAAATATTATAATAAAACACAACAAAAAATTGCTCAATATTTTAAATAGAAAGTTTATTAAGTTATAAACTGCTAAAACTACCCTTTTTGAAAAATATTATTAGAATATTGTAACACAAACAAAATAAAAAATTGCTCAATATTTTAAATAGAAAGTACATTTAGTTATAAATCGCTAAAAACCACACTTTTTGAAATATTGAAAAACAAACACAACAAAAAAATAGTTTAATATTTTAAGTAGAAAGTATATTTATTAATAAATCGCTAAAAACCACACTATTTTGAAATAAAATTATTGAAATATTATAAAACAAACACAATAAAAAAAATAGCTCAATATTTTAAATAGAAAGTATATTTAGCTATCAATCGATAAAACCACCCTTTTTGATATATTATAAAACAAACACAATAAAAACTAGAAAGTATATTAATTTATAAATAGCTAAAATCAAAATTTTTTACAATGGCAACGCTGATCAAATGCAATTCTCTGTGTCCTCGAAATCACATGTATATATTTTTTACGGAGTAAAAAACGGGAAAGTATATAAGAGTACTTGGCAATACTACGCAACAAAATTTGTTAAAAAATACAAAAATATCGCATTTAAACCGTATATATAGAAGTTTTAATAGTAATTGCTCGATATATAACCACAATGCAATCAAATAAAGTAAAAAAAACGGAACCAAAAAAATATTTAAAAATTTTTGGCAAAATTGACGTGTCCGGTGAATATGCTCTAGGCATGTGATCATTTGGCGGACTGTTCGCTAAGTATGCAACTGTCCGCTATTTATCTGCTAGCTTCAAACTCTGTTCGCTAAATAAGCGCTGTGCATATATATATATATATATATATATATATATATATATATATAATATTGAATAAAGTAAATATGAATATTTAAATATCTTAAAAAACTACAATCTGGGTGTTAATTAATGAAAAGAAAAGTATTAAGAATAAATCGAAAACTATTTTTCTTTTTCATTAACTCTTTTAACAAAATTTAATGTACTTAAGCTTTTTTTTGCAACCAACTGTTGAAAAAGTCTGAAAATATTTGTAATACTGATAAAATAACAATTTTACTTAATATAAATAGACCACAAATTTTAATAATACCTGTTTAGACTATGCGACATGTTCCTGCAACAATATTCCCATTTTCTTTTTTGTACTCCTTCAAAAACTCTTACACCATAGATAAATAACTAATTTTGAAACTTTATTTTATTGAAAAAATATATGTTTATTAACCTCTTCAAACATAGAAGAACTGTTAACTTCAACACACTTGTAAAGTTCACCTCGATTTTTTAACAAATATTTTGTAGACAATAAACAATAAAAATTTTGGTGGGTTGGGTTTTTCTCAGAGTTTGAAAGCTTTCTATCTGCTATCAGCTATCCAAGGTAGCAAGAAGCGGTTCCTCTGTCGAAATTCCCAAGCGTCCCACAACTTTCGGTCTTAGACCAAGTGCTCCCTGGTAATGTCATTCAGGGTTCCGTCTAGTGGCAACTAATGTGAGAAGGTGTACAGTACCGAGTGCATGCTTCTCTGGAAACAGGGTGACAATCCAATAACAATTCGTTGTTGAAACTCAACTGTATTTAGCCGGCCTAGCGCTTTGTTGGCATTCCAAACGATAGAATCGGAAGCTTTGGCCTAATCAGTCGATCCTCTTAAACCCAATCGATTACAGAAACGTTAACAAATTTGACGCCCTATGTTCTCCGTGAACATATAATTTTAAATTTTTTTCTATTCATATTGTTACGAAAGTAACTTTAGTTAAGAATTAGTTGTAATTATTAGTTAAGAATTAGTTGAATTTATTAGTTATCTTGTATTTATTAGTTAACTTGTATTCATAAGTAATTTTATTAGTTTACATCGTTTTTGTTATAATTTAGTACATTTCAATCCCAATGTGCAGAAAGCCCTAGAAATGACCGTTAAAAAAGCTTCTTCAGTATAAGAGGTAAAATTATGTAAACATAAGTGCTACCATAAATCAAATTAAAGTGTGGTGAATAAAAAAAAACCTCGAACCTTCGAAAAACATTTCGAATATTCTAGACAACCAAATTGCAGTATAAATACTAGCGGCGAGTAGCAGAACAAGATCATTCTTAGTTCAGACTTTGTCAATAACGCATAACGCTGAGAAAATTATAGTTGGTTGTGAATAAAAGCTATAAATTACGGTTGTTAAAAAGACTTAGTACTAAATAGAGTTGAATAAATTGTAAATAGTGTTTAAAGTGTTTGTGTTTTATTTATTTTATTAAAGTTGCAATAAAGAACTCGAAACGGTTTATTATAAAGGAAATAAACCAAAACGTTATTGAAAGGCAGTAACGTAACAATTGGTGTCAGAAGTGAAATTGCAAAAATAAAATAAATAACAAGAAGACAGCAATGAAATTTGAAGAGCTTAAAGTAGAACAGCTCAAGAAAGAATTGGGCAAGTTGGATCTGCCAACTGCAGGTAATAAAGCAGAGCTGCAGAAGAGACTAATAGATGAATTCGAGCGACGCAATATGGACATTGTGAGCTACGAATTTGAGGATAAAGAAGACATAGAGGTATTTACTCGTACAGTTGCTAGCGGTATGGACTTAAATACAATGTTACCGCTATGATGGAGCAAATGAAGAAAATGTCAGAAGAAAATTCTAGAAAAATGGACGATAATTCCAAAAGCATGGTACAGATGATCAAAGAAAATTCGAGTGATATTCTAGCTGAAACTTCTAGAAAAATAGAGCGGTTGGTACAGCTTGCATACCCTGGTGAGAATCACCCATTGTTGGACAGCTTCAAAACAGAAGCATTCATTAACGGTATAAGAGATGCTGATGTCAAGTATGCGGTGTGTGCATCATTGAAGTCAACGTTTGCAGAAACAGTTTCATTTGCCCTGGCTCAGGAAACCGCAAGAATAGTTGCAAAGCAGAAGTCGCTTAGGGTGCAAAGGCTCGATGTTATAGCAGATGATGATAGAGACATCATTAATGAATTAAAGCGACTTACAGAAGAAGTTTTGCGGGTATTAAATGAGAAGCTGGGCAGAAACAAACTAAAATGCTATAACTGCGGAAAGGTTGGGCACATACAGCGTGACTGTAAAGCACCAAGAAAACGTTCAAGATCTGCTTCACCGCCCAGAGACAACCAGCGGGGTAATCATCAGTCATCACAGGAGTCGCCGTTAAGTATGGAGGGAGTGCTACCTTTCGCATCTGAGGACTCGATAATAAATTTAGTAGTGCCAAAGAGTAACAAAAATATTACGACATTTGGCTACATCGATGGTAAAAAGCGCATTTTGACTATCGACACTGGTGCAGGATTCTCGATAATAAGGCCTGACTTGGTTAAAGGAGCTGTCGAACCACTAAGCGGAGTGAGCTTGCGAACAGCTACAGGTGAGCCTGCTACTGTCTATGGGAAAACACGTGTGGTGTTAAGAATTGCCGATATTGTCGCTTTTCATGAGTTTATTGTGGCCGACATTGTAGACGAAGTACTGATTGGCGCAGATTTTATGATAAGTCATAATATAAGTCTGAATATGGGAAAGCAAATAATGTATTTGTGTGATTATGAAATACCCCTGGATGTTGGGTATGAAAGTGAGGCTCGTGTGGGAAAGCCTCTCGAATGTACTCGTCAGGAATCGTCAGTTCACAGAAAAGTTGAAAAGCGAGAAAATGTGGTTGCTCAGGTAAGACAGCTTAGCAGATTGGAAGCCAGGCACTGTACGGAGGCAGATAGGAGGGAATGCGTCAGTGAGGGTCGCTCGTTGAAGGTAGCGCCCAGTAAAGATTGGATAACGGCGCAAAGAAGAGAGCCCGTATCAGCCAAGGTTATAAGAGCCAATAGTATAGGTGGAAGTCAAAATTTTAAAGGAAACTGCCCAAAGCGTGTGGCAGCCAGGAGCACAGCAAACAGAGGTTGTGCGTCGCTTCCACAGTGCAGTTGTAACGCACTACCTATACCCGAGGATAAGCAGGTATCTTCATTGGAGCGGAGAAATCTGTACGACCATAGAAAGTCCGTGCGTGGCCATAGAAAGTTGTCCAGATATGATTGGGTGGTGTATTCTGAAGGATCTAAGAAGGGCCAGCTGGTTTTGTCAGTGAATCAACAACCAAAGGAAGGATTAGTTGCCAAGCCACAAATACATTGGAATGGGCCATATAAGGTGATAAGAAAATTAAATGATGTTGTAAACCAACTACGGAAATATAAAAGGCCAAGGGCCAAAATGAAAGTTTTTCATTTGGAATGATTAACCCCTTATGGAAGAGGTGATTCTGAGCCTATTCGGGACGAACAGGCTTAAGTGGGGGGCAGTGTTACGAAAGTAACTTTAGTTAAGAATTAGTTGCAATTATTAGTTAAGAATTAGTTGAATTTATTAGTTATCTTGTATTTATTAGTTAACTTGTATTCATAAGTAATTTTATAAGTTTACATCGTTTTTGTTATAATTTAGTACACTTCAATCCCAATGTGCAGAAAGCCCTAGAAATGACCGTTAAAAAAGCTTCTTCAGTATAAGAGGTAAAATTATGTAAACATAAGTGCTACCATAAATCAAATTAAAGTGTGGTGAATAAAAAAAAACCTCGAACCTTTGAAAAACATTTCGAATATTCTAGACAACCAAATTGCAGTATAAATACTAGCGGCGAGTAGCAGAACAAGATCATTCTTAGTTCAGACTTTGTCAATAACGCATAACGCTGAGAAAATTATAGTTGGTTGTGAATAAAAGCTATAAATTACGGTTGTTAAAAAGACTTAGTACTAAATAGAGTTGAATAAATTGTAAATAGTGTTTAAAGTGTTTGTGTTTTATTTATTTTATTAAAGTTGCAATAAAGAACTCGAAACGGTTTATTATAAAGGAAATAAACCAAAACGTTATTGAAAGGCAGTAACGTAACAATATTATTTTTTTTAGATAAATAAAGGACATATGTATATATATATAAACAATTAAAAGACAAATTTTTATAAAATTTTTTTAAAGGACCAACTATAATATGCTTAAGTTGGCTTAACAGATATACCAGATACGTATCTGTTACTACTGATATAAATGAGAGAATGAGTGTAACTGATATTGTATGGTTTTGCTTTTGCCCACTCACCATATCTCAAAAACAAAAACAGTTGCTTATGGTTTTGCATTGAGTATGTCATATCCTTTTTTTTTTGCTTACAAATATCTGTTGTAACCATAAGTATTTAAAAAATATCTGTGTTATCTGTGGTATTTTAAAATATTGTTGGCGATTTGATGTCAACAACAGAGTTTAGAAAAATTTATATTTTTGGTTTAGTTGTGGTTGGTTAAGAAACTAAAAATTTTTCACAAAAACAAAATACAGGTTTTCAGTTCTTTCAGTAATTCTTTTTTTTCAATAATTTTGTCTACATGTCTTTTGAAGCAAAAAAAAAACCAACGCTTTTAAAGGCATCAAAGAATTTTTTACAAAAACAAAAAAAAAACGTTACCAAAAATTTCCAAAATTTTTGCGTTCCCAAAAAAAAAACCAACACGCACATTTTTACGGCCAGTTTTGTTTTTGTAATTTCTTTTTTTTTCCTCAAAACACATTTACGCAAAAATTAATGAGAAAAAAATAACTGAATATGCATCGTACAATAAGTAACTAAGGCCCTTATTATATAAAATGCAACGCAACGCCAAACAAATTACATTGAAAGCAAAAACAAAGTCATAAATATTCTGTAATTTTGTTGTTGCTTTCTACAGAAACAGATATGTTATTCTCATTCTCTTAAAAAAAAACTATCAATACCAACTTATATCAGAAACACTAGAACACTCATCAATAGGCATTCACTTAAATAAACACACAGAAGCTTGTACGAACAGATATATCTGAGCAGGTCTTTATTTTTTTTTTAAATGTGATTTGCTTAAGCAAAGTGCGAAACTGATCGCAAATTTCGTACGGAATCAAATATTTTTGGATTTTGTCGCTGTTTTTTTAAGTGCATTTGAGAGGCTTTTTGTTAATTGTTGACAGCGGCCATTATTTAGTTATAATTTTTTAAAAGAAATTAATTATTGTTTAAGCTAGGGCACGAGCTCTATGTATTCATTTGTCCTTCAAGTTGTGCTGAAAAAGGTCAACAAGAAAAAGAAGGACAAAAAAAAATGAAAAAAAAAAAAAAAATGAAAAAAAAAAAAAACAAAAACAAAAAAATGTACTTTGGACTTCAAGAAAAATTCTTGACAAAAGTACGAAAAAACAGAAGTAAGGAAGAACATGTAAAATCAATTAAAATGGATAATCATTCAAAAAAGCAAACTTTGATCTACCAAAGGTTAAAATACAATTTGGTTTAAGGATTGATGTTTGACTATTGACGTCAGCAGTCGTCGATGGCTGCGAGTGTAAAACGGCAAATCCATCTGAGGAGATCGAGTGGTTGCGATCGAAACATGTCATGGTAACCTGCCGGCCCGGGTTCGAGCCCCGGCCACGGTCAAGAATGAATGATTATCAATAACAATTTTAATTAATTTTCATGTTGTAAAATTCCTTTCTTCATAAAAATAATTTAATGAAAATTAAATTTAATGAACTTAAGCCTGATTAAAATTATTAAGAAATTTTAATTTAAGAATTGCATTTTAAAACAATGCCTTACTTTTTTCCCTACTGTCCTTGGCGCTCGGAGATTAAGTTGTTTGTTTAGGAGGACGGCCCTAGTGGTATACCTTCAACTTTCAACCAAAGCCTATTGTATTACCTCCCCGTGGTAATCTCTGGAAACATCTCTAGTAGATGGCTAAAATACAAAGGCTCTAGTCGAGACTTCTCTAAGATGTGGCGGTGAACTTCTAAAAGTCTAGCGCCCTTGAACGAAAGGATTCAATGGCGTGAAGTATTCACCATAGTACTTACGGTTATATGGTTCTCCTCGGGGATCAGTGGCCCGCAGGTGGCCATGCACACCTGTGCTGATCATTAGTGAGGTTTTGTTTTATCGGCCACGTGCAGTGGAGGACTCTTGTAATGTCAAGGGATTTGATTCAGAAAGATAAATTTTTGTTCTGTAATGCTTTTTGTGAAGGAATGTTCCGTCTAGCGTTGTAGACAAGTGGTTAGTAGTGAAGTATATCAAGAGGTGAAGTGATGTAGTGAACATTTATATATGTTCGATTGGTAGCCTTTCCTTGTAGAGTACGCTGCTGGGTATTTGTGTTGAGCACGTGGCTCTCACATCATGCCAGATGCCGACCTTGAAAAGAAAGTGTTGAGAGTCCTCATATTTTGAGTGTTGCACTACATGGTCGTCTTTGGTACCCAAGCTGGACAAGCCATTTATGTCTGGGTGGAGAGGTTTGCGGCTTAGATATCAAGATGGAATTAGTAGCGCCAGCCTGATACGGTTGTTACTGTAGCGCCCTTACAACAGTGCAAGACCCAGGGAAAGGAGATTTAAAGGTAAAAACTCGCCGTCGGTACCCATCGAATGCCTGTCCAAAAAGTTTGTCAAAAATAAGCTCTTGGTTTGTAGTTTGTTTCTTTCACAAAAAAATTTGTGTTACTGAACAAAAATTATGCTTTCTGATTCAAAATCCTTTTCTTACAATGATGTTGATAAAATAATTACACGAGGTGGCTCGTGGTGCTACCCTAACTTACGCGGGTAGATTGTTTCCGAATTACAACAGGACCTATTGGAATGGTTCGGTTGTGAGGAGGAAACATCGATGTCCTGTTGCTTTCAACAGGAGCTGCATGACAGGTTCGAACAATGCAGTAGAGGATAAATAGCTCAAACTTCAAAGCAAGGAGTTTGAATGTATTCAGTACCGCCAACTGCCTTCATATTGCAAGATATACGAGCCTCGTCAACTCTGTATATCGTCATTTGGTAAATGTTAATTACCCAGCGGCTAAGACCCACCATGCAATTACGTCAAAGTACAGGTGTGCATGTAAAACATGGACATTTGTCCTTGGCGCTCGGTTCTTTTCATATTAAAAAGTAGAGAAACAAAAAAAGCCACATTGGCGTTCTTTAGTGTGTCACTGGATTGTTCGTAAGCGTCTTGAGGAGCTCCTTTATTTAGGCGTGTATGGCATAAATTTTACACACCTTTAATAAAAAGCGATTGACCAGAGCTCCATCTGGTTTTATGGTAACCAGTAAGGGCTAATTATACTCACTCCACCATACGTGGAGAGGGTATTATGGGTTATGGATATTATTATGGTAAAATATTTGCCCTCGGACTTCCTTTTAGCATACTAATTGACTTAGAATTAACTCCTAAATCGATCTAACGATGTCCGTCTATCCAGCTGGCTGCATAAACTTTGTACTATTAGAGACAATTTTATGAAATTTGGTACAAATTTTTAACTTGTCCTTAGTCTGAGTTCATACGGTTCATTCTTTACTGAAAAGATTGCTACTTTATAGGCGAGAGAGGCGAGGGGTATGTACTCGTTTCTTTTCCACTCGCCCCTCTCGCCTATAAAGTAGCAATCTTTTCAGTAAAGAATGAACCGTATAAACTCAGACTTACTTCACATAGCCCCCATACAAACTTTATTATATTTTTGTACTTTTTTTAAATTAATTTAATTAATGAAATAAAATCCACATATGAACAGGTATCACAGATAAACGAATTCTTAACAAATTTTCTAAAAAAAATGGCATTTAAAAGGCCACCTCATTCCCTTACTACGAACCATTTTTGTTAGAAAATTATATTAAGAAAAACCGTACCAGCCAAAAATTCAGTGTGTAAAACTGACAAAATAAATTAACTTTTACACAGAAAACATTTTTCAACAATTGAAGCATTAATAAAAAATAAAATCAGTTTAAATAAAAAAAATTTAATCAAGTGAATCAAACGTTTAATAAAGTGAATTAAATGTTTGATCAAACGAATTAAGCGTTTAATTGATACTCTTCATTTGCAACTGTAAACAAATTAGTAGTATCAAATAAACTTTTAATTCACTTGATTAAACGTTTAATAATTTTTTTCTGTGTAGTTTACTGGTCGCCAAAAAAATAAGAGAAAAAATTCACTTCCTTTTCTGCATGAATTTTTCGCCTTATCTCGGAAATTGTTTACAAGTGATGTACACCTACATGTTTTTAATATTTTTTCAAATGATTTTTTAACCTTTTTTTATACTGCCACGAAACACTGTGCCATTACTTTCGCTTATATTACTGTTAAAGCATTTGTATCAAATTCGAATTCGCATAATAAACTTTTGTTGGTCTGGCAGAGTTTTATTTCATTTTATTTCAATAGCATTTATTACTTTTACACCACGAGCTAAAAAAAAAACTGGTGTTTGGCTTAATGGCCACGATTGCAAACAAATTTTGAGAAAAAAAAAGTGAGAAGGTTTATAGGAATGCCCTAAAAACGAAATGAATCACAGGACAGATATACGATTTTATTATAGATGCAAACTTATTTCCGCAGACCTCACGTAAGGTAACGAATGTTGGTGGACAACATTTTTACTGGTGTGAAAGAAGATGTATTAAAATGTGTTTTTAAAACTTTTATAGCAAAAGTAGTTACCGTTTAAAAATGGCGAATATAGTGGTTATACACATGTGTGTTAAAATTAACTGTTTGTTGTTTGTATGTTACCGTAATGATGAGAAATACAAAAAGGGTACCGCAAATAAGAGTAGTTTTTTAATCGTTTGTAACACATCGATGTAACCATCGAGACACTAGAAAATTATTCTGCATCCTTGTAAAATACTAAGATGATGTTGCTTTATTTATTTGATATTGAAAATTTGCCAAATCGGTCCATTATTTTACCTAACCCTTAGTGCTATATCGGCATGGCCAAATGAAAGGTGCTAATGTTATAGATTTTAAAAGTTGTAACGAGCAAGCAAAGTTTTTTGATTTCTACAGAACACAGATTTAAATTCAGTCAAAATCATTTCCTTTTTAGTTTTAAAAAAAAACTAAAATCTCTAGGCTTCCAAATTCTATACTTAGCCACTTTAAAGTTATATTTATAATCTCTCTATACTTGTAAACCCAAGCCACGCAAACCAAATAAAACTATTTTAAAATAAAAGAAAATCCTAAAAAAATCTTGAAAATTTTTTGAGTTTAATCAAGTTTTCTATTTTTTAAAAAAACACACGGTTAACTGATTTTGGGATACTCTATCAAAAAGCACGACTACATATTTATAACAGCAACAACAACAACAACAAAGCTGGTATAGAAAAATATGCATTTTTACTGGCATTGGAGCATGTAATGGTATTGGTTGAAAACTTAATTACATTTTTCGACATTTACGTAAGAGTAATGTGTTTCCTTGGTTTTGTTAGTTAGATTTACACCCAACATATAGACACATACAAACGTTCACAAAAAAAAAATATATATATATATATATATAGATCATTCTATATAAATAATATAATGGAGAATTGTTCCACTAACAACAAAAAATGCCACTACATTGTACAATGTACACACTACACTGTCTGTCATAACTAAAGCAGCATTTTTTTATCATCTTAATAGTAAAAGAGATGGATTTATGAAACATATTGTCTACTATTGCAGTATAGCGAAACTTTGACCACTATCACCAATTCTTTTTGCAAAAGTAGTGGAGTATTTTATGAAAGAATTATGCGCACAAAAGGGATATATCGTGGAGTTTCCAAAGACACCTTGAAGATATGGGTTATGCCGATGATATTGGCCTTCTGTCTCATAAACAATGAAACGTGCATGAGAAGTTAGCAAAAAAAGGCGGTTTAGAAACCAATATCAACAGGACGTATGCCATGCGCCTAAATAACAACAACTACGACCATATTTTAATCGACAACCGTCGAATAAAGTTCGAAGACACATTTTGCTGGCAGTCTAAAAATGCCCCTAAGCAAAACCACCCAAAGCAATGTGTGAAAAATTTCCCAAACGAAAAATTATGAATCGTAAACGAAAAATGGACCAAAATATAAAAATGGAAACTATATCCAAAAATGGAGAAAAAAGGCCCACTAAGTAAATAATGAAACATTTTCCTTTTAAAGTTTTATTTAATAATTCTTACAGAGTATATTAAAACAACCATACTTATTTAGGTTGGAGTCATATATCCGAAAACTTAAAATCCCGTATTCCAAAATCCCTAATTTCAAAATCCAGAACGGTTTGTTAATTCTTATCTGCACAAACAGCTTACGGCGGAACGCAAGAATGGTCTCCTCTATGGTACAACAAACACCGGTATTGCCAACTAAGCTTCAGCTTCAGCCGGCCGCAAAAATTTGTCATCTATTGCAGAACAAATACCCGCTTCGCTAACTAAAGCGTCTCTTCATAGACGCCCTTGGCCCTGACGCAAGAATTTTTCCTCTCTATGGTATAACAAACATCAGCATTGTAAATTAAGGCTACTCTGCATAGCCGAAAGTTAGAAGCTCTTAATAGCAAAGCCGGTGTTTGTTCTACTACACTGAAATGCAAAATCAATCCATCTGCACTCAAATCAATCCGAAGCGGTATTAATAGTACGGTGAGTACGGAAAGATTGATTCAAGACGGATTTTCAATCTCGAAATACTTAACTTATCCATATTCGATCCCGAATTTGTACTTGAAACAATCAGAAAATTAGAATGATTGAAGTAAATCTAAGATTGAATCAATATCAAAATGCGCCTGATTTAAGCATTATAAAGTAAAGAAATAAACCAAAAGTGAAATTAGAAAGAGAATTTTATTATGATTGATTTAGGTGGGGAACAGAATAGTCGCTGTAGTACAACGTTACGAATAGCGCGGCAAGATGTCAAAAGTTAAAAACGGCATTTTCAAAGTAGTTTCAACCAAATACGTAGTTGTAGTAGTCGTTGCAGTTGAAGCGTAACGTTCGAAATTTTGAACTTTGTTTCGCTACAAGAATGCTTCAGCTTCAGCTACTACTACAACTACTTAATTCTGCTCCAGGCCTTACTTATAGGCATTTAACAATGATCAACATCTAACATCTACCATCAAAGATGTAGAAAATATGAAACACTAGTTAACATCTACCATCAAACAAAAATGTCATCATTTTTGAAAAAAAAATTAAATTAAAAATGTTTTTTTCTCACAAAAGTGGCAACATTTAAAAAGAATAAACAAAAATGTATTTGAAGTACATTTTTTTTAAAAATAAAAAAAAATAAAAACATTGCAATGAAAGAGAAAACTTAACAAATGGTAGTAACACTGCTTTCAAAACAAACTTTTTTTTGTCAGTGACGCCACAATAAAAATAGAGCTTATTGCCACTTTTCTAGTAATGACACTAAAGTAATCGAAAGATGTAGAATGAAATAAAATGGAATAATATGAACATCTTTTAAAGATGTTGGTTTTTAGCCGTATGTATTTCTTATGGAAAGATGTTAACATCTTCGCAAATTGATTGATCAGTGTAAAAAGGCTATTACAGTTGTTTTCGGTTAATTGAGCCCCGCTTAATTGAGTTTCCCGTTTTATTGCACTAAAAATCATGGAACGAAATCATTCACTATAACTGTCTTTGTAAAAACACCCGTTTAGTTGAGTTACGTTTAATTGCGTCACCCGCTTAATTATTTCGCAAAATAAGACCACATTGCGAAAAACAAGAGCAAATGTTTCGGTTAATTGTTTCCCTCTACTTAATGTGTTTTTGCTCCACAAAAATTATTTTGCGGCAAGAAAGTCATGTTTCATGGGTCTGTTTTATCAATAAATGTTATATAAAATAAATAAAGAAATGAGTTATATTTTCTATCTACACATGGGTGTTTGGCTTTATTGAACATCTTGCTCAATAAAGCGATTTTCGTTTTAATTGCGTCGGCGACTCAATTAACCGAGTACTGCTTAATTGAGTTCCCGTTTAATTGCGTCAAAAGTCGTGCATTTTTGGAAACTCAGTTAAGCGGAAATAGCTGTACCCGTTTTACACCTACAGAATTTCAATTATAAGACATCAGCATTATTACTGATATGTTTTTTACTTTAAATACTCAATGGTCATACATATATAACTGAAAATATAAACTAAATAAGAAACAAGAGTTATTTTTTACTTTTTCAACATGAAAATAATGTGTTCGTCTTGTACTCTTGGTTTTCTGTGTCTGCAAATCGTTTTGTAACTACATGTTTGGTTTTGTTGTAGTGCCTGTAACAAACTTTGATAAGCTAAATGAGATTACAAAACTCACTTTGTAATTTTACTCTCAGAGTGGCATTATCAACGAAAAGTTTAATCTTTTTTTTATTGGTTTAAGAATTTTGAACTTATTTTAAGAAATTCCGGGATTAATTTTCGAAAGTAATCCAATTTAGGATTGTTTTAATTACGTTTTAGTGTTATTCGTACTTGAATTTATGAGTACGACTCGTACTTAAAGTAAGTATAAAAAACTTATTTTATCCCGAGCGTTTTTCTTTTTATATATAGATGGAGAAAATTCATGCTTAAGTTGGCGATTTGGGATATTTAGATTTGCGATTTTAAAATTAACTTCAGGATTTTGAATTTGGAATTTTAATGAATAAAAATATATCAATTACCGAAAATTAAAGTTGTTTTACTAGATCTTACAGCAATTATTTTTAACTTACTCTTTGAAGAATTTGTCAAAATAACTCTTCCGATCTGTGACATAAGGAATATTTAGGAATTAAAACTTAAACAAAACTACAATCGCAGGGAATTGACGATTACACTGTGCAACAAAAAAAACCAGCCTCAATACTTGCAATGCAAAATGAAACTAGACTATTAGTAGAGCAAATCTGCCAAAGGGTTCAGAAAAATTAGTTCGGGTTCCTGAAATATCGGACCCTAAAGTTTTTGAATTTGTTTAAAAGGCGTTTGGTTTAAGTCAAAAACAATATACTCAATGTACTTCTGTAGTACGATTCACTAAATTTTAACATTTTAAAAAGTGTTAACTTTAACCACACATTTTGATGTTTGCACTAACCACTATGTGATTCACTTACTTATTTATAACCATAATAAACAGTTTTATATTTCTCTCTATTCAAATTGATATATTGTGGCAACTCTGCCAAGAGAAACATCAAAATAGGATAAAATAACAAAGAAGAATAAAAAAAAACAAAACAAAAAACTTTTAATTTGTAGATTTTAAATGATATTGTGCAAAGTGCGTAGAACATTACTAATTTTTATTATTTTATTTTCTTATTTTATTAATTTATTTTTAACTAAATGAATTTTTTTAATTTTATTTGAGTCAAATGGTTAGCTTTAGGACAAATAAATAAGAAGCTCCATGGAAAATTGGTGTGTGACAAGATGTGGATAAATTGTAGGCTAAATAGGTACAACGAAAAATAAACACTTTTCAAAGCGTATTTAACTACACCAAAAATGTTGGTGTTAATAAACCACAACTTGTTTTGTTAAAAATAACAGCTGACTGAAACAGCTGGCTTTAAACACCAGCAGATGTCGTTAAAAGTGTTAGTGAATAGCAAAATGGTTAATTTTGTGGTTAACATTTTTAAACGAAACAATTGTGGTTTAAAAAGCATAGTGAATCGCACTACTGAGCTGAAATACTATTTCAGATGTCTTCAGTAGAATTGTATGGCGATTCTTTGCTTTAAATATATTAACCTTCTAACACTCATTTTAAGGGTTAATTTTTGTCCTTTTTTTAACTTCCCCACAAGATTATACTAAAACGGCACTTTAGAGGGTTAAAATGTTCCACGAATATTTTTGCATTAAATTTCGCTAGGGGTCTTATAAAACCAAAACAACGTGCAATGTATGTAATATGGATTTTCGAAAAATTTAAAAATCTTTAAGGCCGTTTTGGTTCAAAAATTTTACGGGCCGATATTGCGGGAACCCGAGCTAACTTTTCAAAACCAGATTTGCAGATGGCAGATTTGCTATACCAATAGTCTAGTTCCATTTCGCGTTGCAAGCATTCTGTTCGCAGTGCTTTTCTTTGTGGTGTGACGTTTGGTGACTTTTTTTTTTTTTTGCTTGTTTACATTTCTTATTTTGGTATTTTGACATTTGCCGTTACAATTTTAGCAACAAAATGCCTGTTGTTTATTTAATTGTTGCATTGTTGTTGTACTGCGGTTGTAAAAAAGGACTTTGACTTTTTTACAACTTCAAAGGCTTGTTATTCCTTTTTTAAAGAAAATTATTGTCTTTGAATTAAATCAGTATTTTCTTTACTAATTTCTTCATTCACAATTTCCCCAAATTATATAATTTTTTACTTCTGTGAACTTGTCATACATAAATGGTATTTACAACATTTTCGGAATCGAGTCTAATAAGTCTTTAATGCAGCTGTCATAATTAAATAAGAAAATCCCGGGAATTTCCACACAAGTTTCTAGGGTTTTTTTTCGAAGAATTTGAGGGTTTGCGCGATATTTTTCTGGGAAATCTTATATGAAAAACCATGTATAAATTTGTTGCCCACCATTTTTTTTTTTCTTAAACCAAAGCTTTGTAAAGAATATTTAAGAAATATCGACTCGTCGTATTCATGCACAACTTTGTCAACTCCAGAGTGTATTTTTCCTAATGCGAAAAACAAAACTTTTCAATCATTGAAGAAAATAAGACATTTTTTATCAGGCCATATAAAGTTGTTGAAAATAGGGACTATAGTCTTTGTTAAACCTTAAGTATAAACTCTTAAAAGAGCCATAGTTATGACAGGCAGTGTATAAACAAATATATAGTGTGCATTTTTTTTTTTTTTTTTTTTTTTGGTACATAGTCTACCTTCAATGTTGTACATTAAAATGCAGAGCAATTTTATAAATTTTCACACTCTTCCACTGACTGTTGACTAGTTTTACCATTGCTGCAGCAACAACAGAAACAACAACAACATCTACTTTGACTATACACACACACACACCCTTACCCATTTGCATTTTATGCAACTGTATTTGTGGATACGAATGCAAAAGTTTTAATGCATTTCGGTGGTTGAGTGGTTGTGCTATTGTACAAAATTCAACTATAGCTAACAGCATTTCTTAATATTATTTTTTTCCCAGTTTATTTAACATAAATCCATAGCATAGTTAAGTCCATACATATTTTAGTTGCCGTTGTTGTAGGTAGTCAATAGACAAAATGTGACAGTGGCATTTTTTTGTATTTAAAGGGTATAAATATTTAATTACGTTGAGGGGATATTTATTTAAAGTCAAGCT
The DNA here is from genome assembly GCA_963931875.1 of Pollenia griseotomentosa. Taxonomy (NCBI): domain Eukaryota; kingdom Metazoa; phylum Arthropoda; class Insecta; order Diptera; family Polleniidae; genus Pollenia; species Pollenia griseotomentosa. The sequence goes on along the minus strand of OZ007560.1, from coordinate 48,815,442 downwards.
TTTAATCTTATAATAAATCGATTACTTCAAATGGAAATTAATTAGCAGAGTACTAAAAAAAATAAGTAGTTGTTGTATACAAACAAGTGAGACTGATATATATTGCTGTGCCGAAAATGTGACACCGCCTCCACCGAGATTTAGAATATTTCAAGGGCTTTTATATGGGATCTATAAAAAATAAATATCATCAGTACTATAATTTGTCGCGGTATTACTATTGTTAAGCTGATTTTCGGGAATACGTTTTATATGGGAACAATGCTAAATTATAGGCCGATTACATTGGTCTAAATAATAAATAAAATAACCATTTGCCCACCGTCTTCCACACCATTTACCACTTGTAAATGTTGAACTTTGTTTTTGCATCTTGTAATGACTTGTTGGCTTCCCAATTTTCTGGATCTGTTTTAACAAAATCAATTTAAATATTGCAAGCTTCAAAAAATTAAGACTTGCTTTAGAAATGAATCCTTGAACTTATTTATTTTTCAGGTTGTCTTTAGTTAAAATTGCATTTACCACTTCATTCTGGCTGCTTAGCGAATGTAGATTTTTTACCATTAGACGCAAAGTTTTGGTGTCGATACGTTCATCAAAGAACGCTAAGGTAGCCAAGTGCCACTGATTACCTAGATAAGATTTTAACGTGGCGCGTGCAACTTCATCATTAATGATTTTGTAGTTATTCAACATTTTTGATAGACTAATGGCCAATTTTCAGGATTGATATTAAAACACATCTATGTTTAAAATCGTTTTAAATACAAAACTCTCTTCTTCACTAAATACCTAAATCAAACTTAATTCATCGATGTGGTGCACTTAATTTCAACTTAAGTTTCTATTGTAATATTTTAGCAAGGTGGCCTCAATATCACGACAATACAACAACAAGAGGCAAAGCAATAACATTCAACTGTTTCTTGAGACCACCTTGTAAATAATTATACTTTTTTAGGATATTTTTTTGTATTTAGTAGTGCTACCATACTTTTATCTTAATTAAATAAGACTTTTAAAATAAAATTAAAAAAATCAATCTGTATTTAAATACGATTTAAGTTTTTATGACAATTAACTTAATTTAGATTTAATAACTATCCTGAAAATTGGGCATAAGATCATAAAGAGAAGCGTATAGATTGCATTGGCAGAGGTACCAATTTTAAATATATGGGGGGTTTCATGTCAAGTGACCCAATTTTAAAATCGATGTCTTCCGATTTGGATGGATAACCAAGGTTAGTTCTATTGGATAGTAGCTTAGACACAAATTTCCAACAAGATCGGTTAGAAAGTTTCTGAGTTAGAGGGGGTCAAAATTTGACATTTTGGCCATACAGGTGTTCTTTCTCGCCCATGTAACTTATTACCTATTGGTGTTAGCAAAATTTGTCCCAAGTAGCTTCGATAGCTATTTGATCAATCTTTTCAGAAACTTTATTTTTGTTTTTTTTTTTTTTTGCTTTAAAGAAAGCTTAAGTCTAAGCTTAGATTAGCTATTTGATGAACCGTTTGAAAAAAAATTTGTTTGTCTTTTCAAATTTTTTTTTTTTTAATTTAAACCTTTTTTTAATTTTGTTTTAGCGGAAATCGATTTAAAAATTGGGTCACTTGACATGAAATCCCCCATATGTATTTTCTTAAAATAAATAAACTAACTTCAAGCTAGGCTTTAAGTTTTGAATTGTCTTGGTAGATATAATTTTCATCGTCCAGTGAGCCCGATTAATAGCTCCTGGAGCATCAACCATAGAGATAAGGATCAGAAGAAGTAATTCTTTATAGTCTTCTCTTGGTTGCATGTCTTCAAGCTGGCCTTGAATAAAATTGTAAAGAACAAAGTTCAACATGTAAATACAGTGGTAAAAACAGTGGCAAAACGAGCTGTGGCTTTGGCTAACACATTCATCAATATCATAACTCCTGAAACTGATTTTCAGAACTTATTGCAGGGTATATAACTACATCGTAAGAACCCCAATAAACGATTTTTTAACAAAGCAAACCAAAACGTTTGATTTTATTTGTTTATTGGGTATGAGTGGTAAATTAGCAAACAACTTATAATAATATCATAAACTGGGTAGAAAGCTAAAGCCCGGTTTAACTCAGGAACAGTAAGAGCAAATTGAAAAATTGTTTTTTTCTAAATATTGTTAAGAATTAATTGATCTTTCAAACTGCATTGTTAGTTTTTTTTTTTATTTTCATAATAAATTTAAAAGTTATAAAGCGTAATTTACATAATTTATGGACAATTCGACTTGTGCGACCTCTTTACCCTTTACGAAAAATCTCAAAAAATTATCAAAAATACTTTACCCTTTAAGCTTTTAAATTATGCTTAAGCACCCATGAAAATCCAAAAAAAAAAAAATAATTTAGATACATGTAAAATTTGTAAATTAAAATTATTATTTTGCAATAACATAAAAGAATTCCTATAGAAATCTGTGCGATTGTAAGATTATAATTTTATTACATATTCTCTTCGCTAACTATCAGAAAATAAGAATTTAATTTTTCATTCGACTTCCATCAGATATCTATCAGCAATGCAGGCAAAGAAACAGAATTTCGCACGACATGTCTGCTAGAGTTCGTGTTACCCGCTTCATACAATTTTGGGTCAAAAACCAGACAGAAAACGTATCCCATTCCGACTTTTTTGTTGACGTTTCTCTCAGATATCTGGACGACGCACAGTAGCGCCCGTAGAGCAAACGAGGTTGCAAAAATCAAAATTTTCATGAGCGCCGACGAAGTTTTGAATAAACCCATGTTATAGGAAACTTTTCAACAATTTCAAATATGCCACTCTTAATAATATCACATTTTTAGTTTAGAAGATATAACCTTTCAAAGTTGACCGACTTTCGGTTTTCAAAAAAACACAATTTTTAGTAAATTTGTTGCGATTTCAGGTGTAATATCACGAAAAATAGGTAACGAATCGCCTTATTTTTTGTTTGTATTGATTGATGTATTTGTTAAATGTATAATGATAAAAAAAATTAACTGTTAGCTTTGTGTTTCTCCTTCTAAATTACTATTTAAAAACTATCCGTTTTTCACTATTTTTCAACTTTGACGGAAAATAAAAAAAATCTATATTTTTCTATATTTGCCATATTTGCAAAACCTGTTCTTTGATTATTTCTTTACATAATTCAAAAATTTTATCTGCCCGTACGTGCCCGTTTGGCTTCTAGAGGTTAAAAAGACATGGTTGCAGAAATTGTATGGCGTCCATCCCTTATATGTTTTGACTGACAGTAGTTTGATCTAATAGTTTGAAAAAAACTACTCATTGAAATTAGCAGGTACGTACCTCACTTAAACAATACTTTGGCGTACAAATGGTCAAGAACAATATTGACTTATGGTCCCTACAGGTAGGCACAAATCTTATTTGGACACGTGCATAATATCAAAATTGCATTATTCAGCCTAAATCCATATGTATGCAGGGAACAGGTAAATTTTTAGGCATGGTAGCATAAGTCTATATATTGCAAAATAAGCATAATGCCTGGATTAGTCTACGACTGAAAGTTGGCGCAACAATTACTGAAACCATTAAACAATTTAAGTACTGAAAACATGGCGTTGAACAATTTTAAATTATTTGAACTGTTTAGAAAGTCAACCACACCAAATTTTTTCACGGAAGCTGCTTTAGAAGAACTCGATAGCTTATACGGAAATATTGAGAGAAGCGAAATTATAAAAAATAATTTTTATCGGATATATGCAAATATTAAGGCAAAATGGGTGAAATCTAATCGAACCATTCAGAACTTCAACTCCAAATACGAGGACTGGCTTAATAAAGACACCATCCTGGATATATTGGCAGTAGATAAACCCACCACATTAACCAGAGGAGCAAAAGGAAGGCCAAACAAAAGTATTGAGGAGTGTTCAATTTTTACAAGAAAGAAGTTACGAATAGAGTTAGAAAATAATTATAGTCTAGAAATTGTTAGTCTTTTAGATATACCTTCTCTTACGAATTGTGATGAATATTTTACAGAAAATTGAAAAAATAAATTTAAAAAAAAAATTATTTTTTTTTTAATTTGTTGGGTAATAATTTAAAACATAAAACCCTAAAAAAAAAAATAAAAACAATCTAAAAATGTAAAAATAATTTTTTTTAGTTACCATAAAATTGATTTTTCTACTTATTTTAACTTTGATAACCCATAAGTAGGCCCCTACAAAGCGTAGCACCCTTTCCAAACGCTCATTTCATAGGCTGAACAGTTATCTATCATATGCTGTTTAAACTGTTCAATTATCTTATTCGGTTCAAAAGATATGATTTTTGCAACGAAAAAACTCAAATGGCGCCACTGTGCGACGTTGGAATATTTTACTGCCTGAGAGCCCCTTAATTTCATACAAATTTCATAAAAAAAAAAGTGTTTAGTATTAAAAATGGGCTGAAGGCTCAGTTAGCTGAGAGTAACAGTAACGTACCCTTACAGTAAAAAAGTAAGACCAATTTATTTCTTACAGAATGAGACGCAACATCTTACTGCTAACTATAATCGTTCTTATTGATTTACATAAAACAAAATAAAGCAGCTGATTTGCAACGTTACTGTTACTCTCGGCTTACTGAGCCTTTAGGCGACCAGTTATTTTATATCCCATACAAATGGTGCCTTTGATTAGAAATTAAATGGGACACTTTTTCATATATCCCCCATACTGAACATTTAAATATTACTCATACGCACAGATAAACTGAATAAATAAAAGTCGGTCAAGCCCGACCATATTTAAAAACAAATTGTCGATAGAGTACCCTATTTGGGACCCAAGGTTAATCATGGACCTGCCAGCACAAAATTATGCAATGAGGGTAAGATTCGTGCAGAAGTTCTGTGTAACGAATATTATTTAGATCTCTTCATCTAAATGAGATTTGTTTGTTTGTAAAAGTCACTATCGTTAAATTGTATGTCAATACCAACATTTATTTAAAAGTGATGGCATAAGAAGCTGTAATCAAATATGGAAGGATTCCAATCAAATTTGACAAGTGGATTTTGTTTGCAATGGAATAAGTTTGGTCATATTTAATCTTAATACCAACATATGATGACTTATGGGCACAAACACTTTCAGCCATGTCACAGAGTACAATTACGTTCGAAATCAAAGAAAACATATTTGTTTATTGATTGATATAGATTTTAGATACAGAAAACTACCATTCCGTTTATGGAAACAAAAATGGTTTTATTCCGAAAAATTTTTTCGTCATTGTCTGAAGTACCAAAATGCGGAATGAATTCTATTTCCGAACGGAATTGTACTCTGTGACATGGCTGTATATTTCGGAAAGAAGCTTGTATGAGGGCTATCTAAAAGTATGGGCCGATTCTCACTGATTCTAATGTGCTTGGTCCTTGTGACAATTGGAATCTGTGTTCGAGATAACTAGACTACTAATTTCAAACTAACTGGTTTCTTTGTGTTTCAAGATTTACCGTTATTTTAATTAAACTTTCTAAGTTAACATGATTACGAGCGAGCGATTCATTAGATTCATTTTGAAATCTATGGTGATTTGGCACGTCCTTAATTAGATTCGTTTTTTTATATTAAGTAGGATTCTTTTCGACAAATATTTAACTAAATTTATTTTCCCTAACAATTAAACAATACCATCTAAATAGGAAATTAGATTTCAAAATAAGTTTTACTCAATAATAAAGTCATTGTTAATCTTCCGGTTGATTTAAAGGATGCTATGAAAAAAAAAAAATAAACCATTTCTTAGCGCCACTGTTTCTAATACTTTTACGCTTTTACTCTTTCTCACATCTCTAAGCAATATCTCGTTTATTTTTTTATTTTTTTTTTTGTTCTTTTATTATTTGTAATGCATAACTTACCCTTAATAAACTTTCCATACTTTAGATTTAATTAAATTTTCATATTAAATTCTTAGAAAAGAAGACTGTTTACAAATGTTTAATTCGTATAAAAAATAAGGAAAAGAAATTTATTTTTATATTCTTCTCACTTTTTACTGGATATTTTCTTAAATATTTTTCGTTTTAATTTGACTGAAGTTAAGAAACTATTTTATAGAGTTTATTTAAATATAAATATAGTAAGGGGTTTTTTTATTTCCCTTTTTTATGTATTTTATTTTACAAATACAATTATTATAATCAAACTTAACTTACCAAGCAATAGCAACGTAGAACTCTATCCTATTTTAGTTTTATAGACTAGAGTTTAAGGCAGGATACGAACCCGCAACCCTTACACTAATAGACTAGCGCACTATCAACTGGCCTACCAAATTACCCAATTTAGAGTTTTTAAATTGATGTATTAAAAACAATGTATTGCCCTCAATAGATTATCCAAATTTTAAGTAATTGAGATTTGAAATGGGCAATATTTTTAGTTTCATTCACAAGCTTTTAAAAAATATTGTAACAACCTTATTCTGAAAAAATTAGGCCGGATTGCGTTCTATAAAATGCTCACGAAACTAAAGACTTGAATATAATACAAAAAAATCCCTAATAAAAACAATCCCACCATGAAAATGAAAAGCTTCCAAAATTGTTTTCATACACAATTAAGATTTATTTTATCTATATTTATATAAGTATATAATTTCCTTATTTGTGTGTTCTTCTTTTTCGTCTATCCAGAGCTGTTTGAAGCCCACTGATAGACAAGAAAGTTGAATATTAGCATTCATATGGTAAATAGGCCAAGTCCTAACGTAGCCGGATTTTTTTTTTTTTTTTGGTCTGTTGGCTAAGAATTAAGAATTAAGTCCTTACAACGTAGGTTACCCTGAAATAGTCGGATCTAAGATTGTTGGACTACCGCCGAAGAATTGAGAAGAAAAGGGGTGCGGCAAAATTGGGTTATTTTACGTTTCAGCTAATTCTGAAGCCCCCTCAAGATCCCTCAAGACTGGTGTTGTTCTTCCTGCCTAGCAGGGGCAGGCTTAACAACTAAATTATGAAATAACTTTCAACACGTGATTTTTTTATTCAAATTGCAACACACAATTTAATATGTATTTCATACCTCATAGGTAAATACTCCCAAAAGAAGATCTTTGAATCAAATCTTTCTCCTAAATTATTGAAAACTACAACATGTACAATATATAGGTAAAATGTAACATTTTAAAAGCACACAATATTAATTTTGATTATAAAAACAATGGAGATAAAAATCCTGTCTGTTATACCAAAAAAAGTAAGGAACTTTCAAAATGTTGTTCTTTTTCCTTAAACACTTAATTTTCATTAACTTAATTCTCTCATCAACGTTAAACTTGCATTTTCGCAAAAAAGTATCCAATATTTTCAAACTTTATTAAATAAGTTGTTAAAGTTTCCTATTTAGTAGATATTGAACACAAATAGATAAAGGAAAATAAAAACATGAAATTTACTTCCGTTCAACCTTCTTTTTAAATTGAACCATTAAATTAGTTTTCCTCTTGAAGACTCGAAGGGTAAAACTCAGTTCGCTTCAATAACTTGCAATACTTTTTTACCGATTTTGCGCCAACCTTTTTTACTTGTCCCAGGAATAGAAAGGAAAACAAAAGTAAATAATAAATAAATATAAAATAAAACAAAAAATATAAAAAAATTAAATTAAAACAAAGGTCCATCCAATAAATAATAAACTTAAATTTAAGAAAGTCGCTACATTGTACACTTAGATGAAATTAACTGAGATAACTTTTAGTTTTAAATGGGTAAACAAATTAATTCTGTTTACCCTTAATTTCACCAAGTTTAGTTATAATTAACAATCAGTTATAGCTGTCAAAACATGTTGTTAACAGGAAGTTAAAGTAATAGTTAGTTTTAACTGAACTTGGTGAAATTGGGTTTAGTCTTTTTAAAATTTATAATGCTCTTACAGCATAATACTTAAACATAATATTTAAACTTGTATGCCTTTATTAACTTATGCTTTTACATTTTTAAACTTTAATAGCTCTATACGTTTATACTTTAATAATTATATACCGACTTTTATACTTATATGCTTTTTTAATTTTATAGTTTTATACCTTTATACTTTGATCCTTTTTAAATTTAAGCTTTTATACTTTTATTCTTTTGTACATTTATTTTTTATACCTTTATACTATTATACTTAAATATTTCAATACTCTCTAACTTTTATACTTTCATACCTTATACTTTTATACTTTTAAGGCAGAATTAGTCTTTACTATCTGTTTCTGTGTGTTCCGTGCCGTTCTGTTACGAAATTGTAATAGTTACTTTTCTGTAGCCATTTATGACAAATTTATTAGTTTTGCACCGTCCATTGTTTTATTTTAATAACTTTAATGCACATAAATTTGAAGAAATAAAATTTTATGAATTCTTAATATCAAAAAATAGTTTATTTCAATATAAATATGTATTTTTTATTATTTATTTTGCTGTCACTTACAATTAATTAACAAAACTGAACCGCAACAGAACTGAAAAACTTATCAATTTCACAGGTTTTTTTATTAACAAAAACAAATTAGCTGATTCGTAACAGAACAGAAAGTAAAGACTAACTGAGCCTTATTTATACTTTTATACTTTTATTCCTTTATACCTTTATACTTTTAAACTTTCATACTTTAATACATTTATAATTTCATACTTTTATACTTTTAGACTTTAATACTTTTGTACTTTTATGCTTTTACACTTTTACACTTTCAAACTTGTATACTTTTATACGTTTATACATTTATACTTTTATAATTTTATACTTTAATACTTTTATACTTTTATACTTGTATACTTTTATACTTTTATACTTTTATACTATTATACTCTTATACTTTTATACTTTTATACTTTTATTCTTTTATATATTTATACATTTATACTTTTATACTTTAATATTTTTGTACTTTTATACTTTTACACTTTAAAACTTTTATAAGTTTATACTTTTATACTTTGATGCTTTTATACTTTTATACATACTTTTATACTTTTAGATTTTAATACTTTAATATTTTTATCCTTTATACTTTTAAACGTTTATACTTTTATACTTTTTTCCTTTTTACTTTCATGCTTTTATACTTTATTTATATTTGTATCTTCTATATACATATATTAAACCGTTTGTGCCATCTATGTGCTCCTAAAACTCAAGAACCGCTGGACCAATTGACACCCAACTAAAATAATAAATAAGTTTAGTCTGCAGCCAGGTTTCTGTTAAGTTTAATCCCGATAGGTGGCGAACAGTTACTCGCTAACGACTGCTGTCTTTCAAAATTCTATACATATTATTCGATAACGACTGCTAGAATACCAAAAAACAAACGTAGGAGTAAATTTTTCGATCGTAAAGGACTGCCAGAGTTAACCCCCAGGACATGTTTTTATACGAAACTTATTCGAGTTAACCAGTGTTGCCACCTCACGTGTAATTACACATATCATGTGTAATATTTTTTTTCATGTGTAGCCCATGTGTAATTGACTGCATGTGTAATTCATGTGTAATTTAATATTTTAACGTTTTATAGCACTAATTTTTGTTATTATTCTTAGCAAAACTTAAAAATTTATTTAAAAGAATGGACGCGTTCAAAGAGCTGAACTAAAAATGGTTGGATCATTAACTACTAACCATTTGGCATTAAGATATCTTTTGCCACAATTTATTATAACGACGAAACATCCTGGGTACATTATTCTTTTTTTTTATTTCAAAGAGAGTGGATCATCGACTGCAAAGGAAATGTTTGAGCTTCTTAAAAGCACGATTATAGAGAAAGGGATTCCTTTTGAAAATCTAGTTGGATTTGAATCAGATACATCTCATGTTATGTTTGGACAGTATAATTCAGAAGTTAAGTTGCTAAAAGACGAAAAGCCAGTTATTATTTTGATAAAATGCTCCTGCCACCTAATACATTTAGTAACGTCGAAGGCCTGTCTGAACCTTCCAGCATATTTGGAAGATTTAATTTGTAATATTAAATCTTGTTTTATTAGAAGTAATGCTCGGCAGATAAAACTTAAGGAGTTTCAAGAATATTTTCGCGACAACATGCAATTTGAAGGCAGAATATTATTGGAAAAAAGTTTTTGATATAAAACATTCCTTTGGAGACAGATTATTTCCTACTTTGCAAATATTTATTTTTGTTTTAATCTTTTAAAAGGTAAAACAAAAATATTATTTTTTTTTTGCATTAAATATAGCAACGATACGATTCTTGTAAACAAAAAGCAAATAAAAAGATATTTGAAAAATATTTTTGTGTTGGATAAGTAAAAAATATAAAAATGTCCGGCATATCCAATGTTGCAGCGATAGAGGAACTGAATTAACATTCTGTTGAAAAATTGCGTCGATGACATTTGAGGGATGCATCAGAACCTTTATCATATCCAAATGAAATGTAAGTTACATATCTTCACCTTCAAATGCAAAACGGCTTAACAACAAAAAAAATTCGGAATAAGGGTTTTTGATTGAGTTTTCTTCGTTTTATTAAAATTAATGTTCACAAAAAATTTTAGATCAAAAATGGCGATTTTTTTAAAGAAATTCAAATGCCAATTACACCTTGTTGTTATTGATTTTGTAAAGTTTTTTTGCTTCTCCTGTAAAAAAAGAGTTGTAACGCCCTTTAACATTTTAGGTGACGATATTTGTTTATTTGTTTGCAAACAAAAATTGAAATTGGTTTACGTTTTCTGAAGAAGTCAAATACTGTTTTAATTCCACTTTTGATCGAAATTTGTTTCTGTGACATGCGTAAAAAGATAGCATGTGTAATTTTGGCATGATCCATGTGTAATTTACCATTTCGTTGGTGGCAACACTGGAGTTAACCCAAATTTCTAAAGTGTGATTCGGGAAGTTATAGCAAAATATGAACCTTTTTTTATTCTAAACAGACTGGATTTTATAGGATACATTTTTGCTGATCTATATAAGATCGCAAATCCATTCTTTACATTTTGAAATCTGAAATATCGTCTTTAACCTGAAAATTGTATTTTTTAAAATTTTTGAATCTGCAACTTTTAATAGTGTGGGTAATAAGAAATCGTTCCACATTAAATTTTAACCAATTATTTTCTCCCAGTGTCCTAAAATAAATACGAAATGGTCCTTCTGAATTCATACAACTAAACAATAAACTTTAATTCAATTGTTTGTTATTTTAACTTCCATCCCTTTGGCTTTTGTTGTTTTACTTCTGTTGCTGTTGTTTTTTGTATCTCCCGTTTCAGTTTCGGTATGGAATTCGATTATATTTGATTTTAAAAGTATATGTACTCGTATGTTTGAATGTTTACATTTATATGTTCAAATGTTTGTATGTTTTTTTTTAAGAAAATTGATTTAGAATTAAGTGGCAAAGTTAATTATGTCAATATTAACATTAAACAAAGAATAATAATAACAATAAAATGGGCTCCTGCTACCTAAAATTATAATCACGCATACCTACAACTAAGACACATACACACTTACGCATACCTTTGTATATTTGGCAAAAAACAAGGATTAAGTACGAACTGGTCAACACTCTGATGCTGAGCATATTCTTCTGACAATCAAGACATTAGAAAAAAAAAAAACAAATTGACTTGTGGACATACAGCACAGATGAAATTTTATGACATTTATACGAATGAAGCTTCAAGTTATTGTTTATTTAGTAGAAATTACTTATTGAAATGTCTGAGCAAGTGTGCATTGAACTTTTTTAGATTTCATTTCAATGAGAGAAGTCTACAAGGTTAAACTTTTTGGTCAATTCCATTAAAAAGTCAATGTTGATCTGCCAATAAAATCCTTTTTGAAATTTCTAAAAGCTCAAAAGAAAAAAGTTTTAATATTTAGGTTAGTAGTTAATGGGAAAATGCAAATTATTTTTAAAGAGTTAAATTTGCTTTTTTGTTTTAAGTTCAAATTAAATTTATAATATATTGCTAGTTTATTTTTTTAGAAAAAATTTCGAATGTTCTAATAATAATTATTATGCGAAATTATTTAATTTATTTACATATATATTAACTAGCTTTTTTTTAATAATTTTTTAATCCTCCATCACCACGAATGATGAATGGGGGTATATTAAGTTTGTCATTTCGTGTGTAACACTAAGAAATATTCATCCAAGACTCCATCAATTATTTAAGGGTTGCCCAACCATAATGCGCTCTGTAAATTGTAAGTCAAAATTTAACATCAAGTTTCTTACCCAACTTAATTTCATATTTCTTTGTTTCACTGTTTGACAAATCCAACTGTGGGGAGGTAAATAATTGTGCAGCGCGTTAAGATTGTTAAGGCCTTTTACAAAAATGGGAGTTCAAATCAAAATGCATTTTGTGCACTTCATCTTCAGCAACGGGGCACACTTTCACCTCAGTGGATTCGTCAACAAGTAGAATCACCGCATTTTGGCAAATGAGAATGTACGAGTGATTGTTTAAAACCAATGCATCCACAAAGAGTAACTGTTTGATGCGGCCTATTATGGGCTGGCGATATCATCAAGCTGTACTTCTTTGAAAATGAAGTCGGCCAAGCTATTACCGTGAATGGTGTTCGCTATCGCGAGATGATAATGGAGTTCTTGTGGCTAGAAATTGAGGGTGTGGACCACTTGCCACACAGCCAACGAAACAATGGTCCTTTTGCGCGAGAAATTCAATTGGACGTCACGATCGTCTGATTTGACACCGTTGGACTTCTTTCTATGGAGATATTTAAAAGAAAGTGTGTACGTATTGATGGCACATTAATGACATTTAACCTCAATTATCTCTCGGAGTCATTGAAAATATGGACCATCGGATAGAGGAATGCCACCGAAGCTGTGGCAAGCGTTTGGCTGATATTGTTTTCACACATCATTGTCACAGATCCTTCTACAGTCAAATCCCGATAATTCGTAACCCGATAAATCGTTATTCCCGATAATTCGTAATAAACTTTCGTCCCTTAAAACAATTTCGTTAATTCGTAAAATTTCCATACATTTTGGTCCCCTCGCTAATTCGTAATTTTTTTTTTAAATAAATTCTTCTTCACCTCTTATAAATCGTAATTGTTTGCTAACTACCACTTAAAAATCGTAATAAAAACAACAGAAACATGGAAAGAATATTTTTTTGTTTTCCGCTATTTTTTTATTTTTTTGCGTGGGCTTGTGCTTTTGCTTGTGTGTGTGTTCATTTTCTTAAGATCAGTTTGTTATGCGCCTCATATACGTTCTAATTCAATTGTCAACTGAGTCTTTCAACTGAATTAATGCTTGGCCACACACTTCAGTAACTGCATTGAAAAATTTTAAATTAATTTTAAGATTTAATGAAATAAAATAAAGTGTTTAAAATACTTAACTTTTTTTGAAAAAGAAAACTACAAACATGAATTTTGACAGCTAATCAAGAGACGCGAGCACACACAGTACAAACGAGTTGAAAGACTTAGTAGTCAACTTGAAAAAATCAAAATCTTTTGATTTTTCTTCAACCAACTCGACAACCGTCAAACTAATCAATTGACAAAGCCATACACGCTTTGATTTGGACAACAACCGACTCAGTTGACAATTGAATTGAACCGTGTTTGGGCTGCTTTACATGAATAATAAAGACAACTGCCAAAGCGCACGCATAAAACTCTGTCGGTGTTACAAAAACAGCAAATTTTTCCAGCCATTGACAATGGAGAGAAAAAAATAAACGTTGGTAAGCGATTTGAAATTGCACTATCAATTCTTACTTCAATCCTTCAAAAAACAGAATTTATTATTCAAAAATCTTCAGGCAGTAAGCTAAAGCGCGAAAAACTACCAGAATATCCAGAGCTTGAAAAGTCATAAGTTTTTAGAATTTGCTATTTTATTTTATGTTTTTATTTTATTTATTTTGTATTTTATTTTGAAAAATATCGGGGTTTGACTGTATAATAAAAAAAAATATTACGATAATTCACTGAAAACTTTTTGTTTTATTTGCAATTAACTTATTGCGTTTTTATTGGGCCACCCTTTATATTAGCTACCTTTTTAAATAATATTTTATTAAAACAAAAAAGTATCAAAAAAATTTCCTTTATAGATTGTCATCCACTCAGGACATTGCATGTTTAATTTTATTTTTCGATGTCTAATATTAACTAAAATTAATCAAAGCACCAGATGTAGAGCGAAACGCACAAAAAGATCTCTCTTATACATTCTTATTCACTCAGGATAATTCATGATTTTTTTATATTTGTAGGTCGAATATTAACAAAAACTCAAAAGTACCAAATGCAAAACAAAAAGTACCAACATTTTTCATCTTATAAGTTCTTATTCACTCAGTTACCTGCACATTTAATATTATGTTTCTAAAGGTACGGTCACATATGGCAAACATTTGACAAAAAATATCAAATATTTGTTTGCCCTAATCTGACCACAAAATATTTTTGAGGGGCAAACAGAAAAACAGCTGATTTTGGGCAAACAAAATTATTTGCTAGCAAACAAAAATGCTCCTAATGTGACCATTAACGTCAAATATTTTCCTCGTTTTTAGGCAAATAAATATTTGTTCTTACAAAAATTTTGTAAGACCAAACAGCGGCAAATAAAAAGCTTTAAAATAAAAATTATTGAATAAAATTGAAAAAATTAACAAAATTAAATAATTTTTTAATGACGAAAAAACTTATTTACATACATATGTAAAAAAATGTTCCTGTGTTCTGTTTTAAGCAAAGAGTTGCCGCGATAAGTAAGATTCAAGATGTTACAAAATACATTTTTCTAAAGTAAATAGGTAATTTATTTAAACTGGGTATAACATAAGAGCCTATGTTACGAATTATGCATTGCAAGCATGGCGTATCTATATAAATAGATCAATTTTCGAGAGTGTACCAGTTTGGGGTCAGTAGACAATCATGGACTCTCCAAAATAAAATTATATAATGAATTTATGATTTATATAAAATTTATTTGTGCCGAATAACTTACCGACATCGAAATCTTTATGAGATTTTTTCGTCATGAAGTGATTGTAGCAAGTAACCTAGAATCAATTCTTGGCCTACCAAGACAAAATTTTGACACGATATACAAGCTATTATATAAATTATTGCCAAAACCAACATTTTTAAGATTATTATGAAATTAAAAGATATTAACAGAAGTGGTATTTGTATAAGAGCTATGGTAAAATATGGATCGATTACAATAACATTTGGTAAGGTGATAATAGATTGTCTATGGGCACAAGGACTCTTCTCCAGAAATAAGTTTGTAGGCTATTGATCGATCCTTTTCACCTCTTAAGACAATAAAAAAGTAAACACCAAATTTCATTTATATCAGGTGTGTTCTAGTTATCGACTCGTATTGAAAACGAAAAATTTTTTGAATCCGCATAATTCAGAAATTGGTGTTCTGAAATCCGCATGTTTTTGTGTATTCGAAGTTCTTGTTCAAAAAAAAAAAGATTTAATGATATTTTCTTTGATAGTGCCCAGTAAAATAGGTGACTACGGTTTTTATATGGGGCTATCTTAATAATGGTGACGATTGCCGAAAAGATCAACAAAGATACACGAAATTTGCAAAAAAATTGCAAAAATAGCGATCATTTTTAATATTTCAAACAAGCCATAAAATTTAATAAAAGTCCCTAAAACTATAAGGAATGGCAAAAATTCGATAAAAATGGCTAAATTAGCGGATATTAGCAAAAATTTGCCAATGGCAGCATGATAGCAAAGTTTAATATTTATTAAAAATCGTTAAAGCTGCAAACAATTGCATCTATCGCGAAAATTCACGAAAAATTGCAAACTTGGAAACAAACCCAAAAATTTATTGAGATGGCTAAATGGTTAAAAAACAATATGTCGGAAAAAAACAAAAAAAAAAAAAATTTACAAAAATAGCGAAAATTCGCAAAAAAAATTTTATATTTCAAACAAGCCATAACATTAATTAAAAGTCCCTATAAGGAATGGCAAAAATTCTGTAAAAATTGTTAAATCAGTGGAAATTTGCAAAAATTCGCAATGTTTGTGTGAAAATACATATTGTTTTCATTAAATTGAATAAAGAACATTTTAAATTAAAAAACCAAAATTATGTCTTTGCTAAAAATGTTCTCACATATAAAAATAAAAGTCGATTCGTTTCACTAACCCCTTACTACTCTTATTGAAAACGAATAAAAACATGTTGAGGTTAATTGCAGAACACAAAAACACACCCGATTATCTCAAAAATTGTGACATGTACTTTGCGAAAAAGGTTAACATGGACAGCTGGTCGGACGGAAAGACATTGTTACATCGATTAAGAAAAGGATGCTGACGAAAAATTAAAATTTTAGTGGCAAGTTCGTTCAAGTTCTTCCAAGCAGTTGGGATTGAAATTCAGAACTTTTGGTTCAGTAGAGAAGAGTTATGGACCGAAATGTGAAACAACCTCCCGAAAAAATCGATATTTCTGTTACAAAAACCAACATAGTTGGTGGCGGAATGCACTTTTTATCGTTAAATTTTGCACTAACTCAATTTATATGCCTAGAAATCAAATAACTAAATTTCGTGAAGATCGGTCTAAAATTTACAATAGATCCACTGTCTAAAAACACTTTATTGCTTGCGTCTAAAACCGTATCGAATAATGCTTTAGTTTCATAATTTAGTTGTATAAGAGATTGAAATTACTTCGCCAAATTGCCGTTATCCCTTTATTTGTTATCTTAATCCTCTTTACTTTTAAAACTGCTGTTCTCGCTCTTCTGTACCATAAAACCATAAATGTTTCAATATTTTTCATCAAAATGTTAATTTTTAGTTTAAATAAAAAGTAATTTTATTGATTTAATTTTTTATTTTTGACAATTTGTTCAAATATTTATTTTTAGGCAAATATTTTTATATGTGAACACAGGGCTATTGAAGCTATTTAATATCTGTTTGAACAAACAAAAATGGGCAAATAAATGTGCGCAGTGTGACCAGCAAATAAAATTTTTATTTTTTTAAACAAATTTTTTAAAAATGCCGGCAAACAAAATTTGACAATTGTTTGCCATATGTGACCATACCTTAAGTTCAATATTATAATGAAATTTTATTTCCCGTATTTCCCCTTTTTGATACTTTTTACTTCCCATAGAGGTTCGGTTGACAAACAAAGGAAGAAAGCGTTTTTAACTGTTTTGCCTGTGCCGATTTATACATAAGATTTATATAGTCGAAATATTCGAAAACCGGTTTATAAAAAATGTCGAATAATCGACCACACTATTTTCTTTTATTATTTGATAATTGAAAAAAACAAATTTTGTATTTATGTGTTCTGCATATGTGTTAGTAGCAAATTTGAACGCTTATAACTCTGAAAATATTGAACAGAAAAAAATAAATGTATATTGTGCACTTCTGTAAGTAAATACCTTTCAAATGGTGTATATTTTGTTCAAATCGGTTGACATACAGAGGAGGACAGTGCTCTTAACTGTTTTGCCTTTGCCGAGTTATATATACTTAGATGTTGAACTTAAGCCTAATTAAAATATCAAAAACGTCAACTAAAAACCAACAGTTCAATGAAAAATCACAATTGTTACGATGTTCGGATATTTTATAAGAGTTACTAATGCCGAATTTTATCGAAATACTAAAATCGTACAAGAGTCGTACTTGCATATCAGAGCAGTTGTGAAATATGTTGTAAATAAAACATTTTTGGACTAAGTTTAATTAAAATACTACCATAACATTGTACAACACACAAAAAGATCACAATGTTTTGCCAACTGATTCTTGTAGATGGAACTAAAAAAAAATACAGGTGTATCGGCATTTTACGAGCTTACATCTGAAACACATCTTACGGCCTAGTAGTAAAAAAACGGTAGTAAAAAAACGTAGAAAATCATGTGATACTTAAGTCTTTGGCATATAGTGTATTCAGAAGATTTATTCAAAACATTAAAAGCAATATTTTGTTGTTATACATTAACCCTCTAATTATTCTAGAAATGGGTCTTTTTTGAAGTTTTTTGGAAAAAAAGCAATTTTTTAAAACAGGTTGTAATATTTTGCGAAAATATTTGTCATTAAAATTCTACTATAGGTCTCCGATAACACTTGAGTCGACAATTCAGCTTTAAAACTAGAAATAAGCAAATTTTTAAAATGTGGGCTAAGAGTTAATTATATAACTATGCCAACATGGCAAAAAATATCGCAGAAAAATTATGTTAAAACAAGACCAAGTTGGAAAAGCCAATCAAAAACCAAAGTAAAATATATTTTGCTCTTAGTCTTAACTCTATCGTTATACTATACACAAGTTTTGATTCTTTAAAGTCTACGCAGTCTACTTTCAAAGTAAAATTTTAGTGATTAAATAAATAAAAATTTGGCAAAAAAAAATCATAGCAAATTTGTAAGGATTAAGAAAATGTATAATTGTTCCGAAAAAAACGACCCGTATTGTTACGTCTGCAGCAAATATATTATTTCTAAAGAGTAAAAACACATACATTCTCTTATAGCTGAAATATGTTGGACAATGTTTGATAATCATGTAAATTGCCTAGAGCCAAAAGGAAAATGTATTAAATAAATGCTTTGATGCTCCCATTTTCATTTTATTTTATGTACATATCTCTAGCTACAAACTAATACTCTTTTGTATTCCATTTTTACAACATTAACCCTTAAACCACCTTTTAAGTTTTTGCTTATTACTGGTATTAAAGCTGAATTTTCATATTAAGTGTGTTCAGCGAACTATAGTAGAATATCATGACAAATATCTTCGCAGAATATAACAACTACATATATCCCGGTTTTAAAGGTGATTTTTTTTTTTTTTTTAATTGCAAAAATACTTATTTCCAGAGAAGTAAGAGGGTTAATGTATACCTACAAATTGTTGCTTGTAATGTTCTGAATTGATCGATTTTCTACTTTTTTTACTACACAAGGCTTCAACTTTAAATAAGCCGTAAAATGAGTTCCAGGTGTAAACTGTTAAAACGCCGCCACACGTATATCTTTTTAAAGTCCTCTCTACAAGACTCAGTTGGTAGAACATTGTTAGTTTGAAAAAAATTTAATTTTGTTGTACAGTGTAATTAGCATAAATTAAAAAGACATTTGTATGGGTCTTAGTAAAATTGTGGATCGACTACCACCATTTTAAGACTATGTACCAAATAAATTAAAATTATATATCTGTACTTTGTAGGCACAGACAGCCAACTAACCAAATGGGCCGACGAAAATGCTCTAGTCATCTCAAAAATTGGTTTTAAAACACTTGGTATACTTAAAGGTGGCTTTAGGACCAAATTTTTGAATTAAGATCCATTACTTCCAAATACAACGCTTTCGCCAATTATGGTCGATTGTGTTATTTCTAGTACAGTTGAACTTCTATAACTCGAAACTCCATTATCCCGACAAATAAGCTCGACTTACAGAAACTAAAAGTTAGAGAATTTTGTAATAAATGCGCAACAAAAAATTAAATTCGTTCGGTATTCATGTTATTTAAATTTTAATTCATACAAATACATATGTACATATTTAAAGATTTCATTTAATGAAATATTGTGTGATTTGATAAGGGTTTACAAGCAAAATTTAAAAAACTTAGAATTATTGAATTAAGATTTATCAAATTTTATTTAACTAGAGATAAATGTCATATTTTAAATGCTAATAAGTTAAAAAAAAAAAATTTAAGATGGCAAAAAATTTTTAGAAAAAAATTCGACTTGTGGAATTGTGGCCACGCGTTGTGCAAATTCTTTACTATGAGTTATAGAAAAATTCAAGATAAAGAAGTTCAAGAGTTCAAGTTATAGAAACAAAATCATGTGAATTGGACTGTCTACCGCTATTGCCAAAAGATTTAAAAAATTTTCGACTTATAGAAGTTCGACTTATAGAAGTTCAACTGTATTTTGTTTTTCGACCTTTTAATCAATTTAAGTAACATATTAATAATCAAGCTGGAGGTCCTTTTTTGTATAAAATATTCTATATTTAATTCTTGAATAACATCAGCATTATCCCAGGAATAAAATATAAAAGCACTAATTTGTCATCTACAATAAGATTTTGTGTACATAATTTGTAATAAGTTTAATTGAACTATTGTCTTCCCAATAAAAATTTCTCAAACATTAAGTACATCAACAAAGAGAGCCTTTAATATTTTGAGTACTTAAGTTATTCAACTATTGTATCCTTGTGCATTCATATGAATTTTGCAATTTTAAAAAGGCAATGCAGTTGGCATTCTTCCATTGTTCTTTTTACCTTCGCAAAGACATCTTTTAATTTATAAATTTTTTATACATTCACATATTTGCAGTCAGAATAACATAAATATAAATCTATTGTTAATTTATATTTTATCTATGACCAAACTGATAAATACGAATATTATTTATGAATGCAGTCTAATTTAAATAAAAATTGCGAATAATAAAGAGTAAATATTTTTGTGCAATACAACAAAAAAAAGATGATATTGTTTCAAAAGAACTGTTGAAGTGAGAATGTTACTTATTACTAACAAGTTTTTCAGTTGTTTTACAGTTTCATACGAAATTGTATTAAAATACACAGCAACATGTCTACGAACACTTGTGGCTAAAATGTATTTATTCAAGTGGTGGTGTGTTGTAGTACCCAGTTGGCCACATCTTGAAGACACCCTCGAAGACGGATGCACGACAATGTTCATTTCTGCACGACATGTGAGGGACAGCAAGAACAAATCGTCAACGACATTTTCGAACAAGTGTCGCAAAAATCGTGCACGACACGAAGAAAGAAAGACAATGTCTCTTCCTTTGTCGTCAACGACTACATGCATGACAATGTCGTCTATTTTGACATCCACGACAAAAATTATTATATGGTTATCTATTTTAGGCCGTTTTTTAGTATAGTTGGAATTTTAATTTCTGTTACATGTTTTATATTCGAATCTTATAAGCAATCCTAAAGTTGACTGTGAAGTATTAACTGCATGTAATCCATTTTCTAGCCCTCGAATAACTTTATCAGCATTTTTCAGTTTTACTGTTTAGAGCTAATTCGTAAATTTTATGTAGGTATTTAAATCAGCAATTAAAAAAAAAAGAATATGTGAATTTTAAGAAAACCAAGCAAGTGATTGAATAGCATTCAAGAAAACTTTGTCGTAAATAGCTTTTATACAAGACAACTTATGAGACAATGTCGCTCATACTGTCCTACATAGAGCCAAATAGAAGACAACTAATAAGACAATGTCGCTCAAACTGTCGTGAACGACGATTTCCTGAAAATTGTCTTCCAGAAAACCTAAACGACAGGGGACAAGTCGTTTATACATCATTGACGACGATGGCGTCAACGGCAATCTGGCCAACTGGGTAGTTGTGTTTTATTTATGTATATGTTTCTGTGTGTGAATTAACATGTGTGTATCAATTTTATACCATCGCACTTCATTATCATCCTTATTCATATGCATACATGTAAATATACAAATATTCATGCGAATGTATATGTTTTGTTATATTTGTATTATAATACAACAATACAATACAATGGAAAATAAGACAATGCCACGCTTTTAAGAATAGACTTAAATATGGTAGAAGAGTAGGTAAACGAATTTACTGGTATATGGGACTGTGGGAATGTATAAATTACAAAAGACAAAACTCAGCACGTAATTCTCGGGATACCTTGAAGTCAACTACTTGTACTTGTTTATACAAATCAATGTTAACAGTGGAACAAGAAGTTTTTGTAACAAAAATGCATTGCAAAGATTTTGGTAAAAACTAAAAAGTATGTCCGAGATTAGACGAGCGAACATTTGGAAGGAAAACATCTGGAATTCTCTTTTGTTTTTTCATGCGCGGTCACACAGACGAACATGTTGCTGGAAACATTCTGTTGCTATTATTTTTGTTTTCTCAAAAAGCAAAGTAAATGTTAACAAAAGAAATGAGAACAAAGCGTGTCGCCGATTACCGAACACAAAAACCATTCTCTCTTCCCCACCCGTAATTTGCTACCATACAAAATGTTTCCCTTCCAAATGTTTCCCTGTCTAAATGGGCACTATCATATTTTGAGAACAAATTTATTTTATCAGACGCTGTTCACCGGTTTTCCGCTATTTGGAAATTTATTTTGTTAATTACTACAAGTTATTGAAGGAGTCGCTATTTAGCATATTAGGTCTATAAACAAATCAAATTTACTTTAGAACAAATCTAAACCAAAGAGCTCAAGTACCCTCCAGGAAATCCACTAAAAAGTAACTTTTATTAGAATTTTTATTAATTGCCGCAAAAAGACTTAAGCTCCTGGAGTTTACTTATTTATCCCATTTGTACTATTAAAATTCAATAGTAAAAAATGGAAGAAGGGACGAAATTCCCGTGGAATTTTTATTGTATAAGTTTATCAAAACAGAGATTTTTTATAGAAACAATAAAAAGGTTTTTTTCCGTCGTGCCGAATCTATAACTCCCAATATAATTTGGTCAAATAAAATTATGGTTAATTAAATTACACAGAAAGAATTACTTATGCCGTAACCATAATTTGTACAAACAGATATCTGGGCGTAGATACATGCAGAGACTTAAACATATTATGGTTATCTTAACCATGTTATTACCATGGTAACCATATTATGGTTAAATGCATCCATCCAAAAGCTGAAAACGTTGCCTCCAAACATGTTATGGTTAATATTTAATAACAATAATATGTTCGAAATTATTATATTTTAAACATTGTATGTTTTATTTTAAATTTAATTTACCCCTTTCGTGAATAAAAATTCCTTGGCAGTTTTTTCCCTTTTCCCATTTTTACAATTGAATTAACATAGGAAAAATGGAAAAAGGGAAAAAACTCCCAAGGAATTTTTATTCACGATAGGGGTGAATATGTTTAAAAAGCAACAACTTCCTGGTCGTTTGCATTTTACTTGGTTTGCTTAAAATTCTCATTCATTTTATTTTCATTATCGATTAAAATAAATAAATTTACGTAGAATAAACTAGTAGAACAGAATAAATGGTAATGAAGGTCGTCACAGGCTGGAATATGAATCAATAGGGATTTTTGTTATCAAAGTGGAACATAACACCTATCAAGAATAAAAAATTAAATAAAATTATAATTTGACACTTAACAAACAAATTGAAATAATGGCTGAAATAAATAACCATAATATGGTTAACATTGACCATATTATTGTTATTTCTGACCATAATATGGTTATTTTTGTCAAAATACTGTGAATTTTTGACCATATTATGGTTAATTTTGAACATAATGTGGTTAGTTTTTACCATTAATTAGGTTAATTTGCCCAAAATATGGTGAATTTTGACCATATTATGATTGATTTCGCTAACATTTTTGTTGATTTTTACCATACTATGGTCATATTTAAACATAATATGGTAACATGCAAACATAAACATTGTAAAAATCCAAACATGGTATGTTCCACTTAGAATATGGTTACCTCCAACCATATTTTTTTTCTACTTGTAGTTATCTTTACCTATCCGCTAACACTATTTTGGTAATTTCACCGTTAATTTTGCCTACGTGAATTAACTATCTTAAAGCGGTGATGAAAAATACACTACATTTAAACCCCAAGTGAAGAACTACGTTTTAAAATTATGAAAAGTACGTTACACCATAGATATCTTTTAGTAGAAATTATGAGCGATAAACAAATATTTTTAGGGAAACATAATAATATAAAACCTACAAAATAATGAGTTGAGTAATTAAGAATATGCAAAAATAAGGAGTTTCTTTTAGAGGCATACAATTTTTTTTCAAACAAAACACATAAAGTTCAATGACTGACCAAAACTGTGGCTTACAAAATTCATGCCACTTCATGTTTAAACGCAATTTCTAGCATATGGCTTCCTGTCGGTCCAATTTTTGACTAGCTTATCAGTATAGAGCAGAGATTTGTCGTACGGCCATTAAATATAGTCTAAAGTTGTCAAATCACACGAACGAGGGGGCCAAAGTACATTTCTTGAGAAAAATCGGGCACCAAACGTTTTGCTTAACAAAGTGATTCACGCTTTGTTGGAACCATTTCTCCTCCGAATGATTTGCAATGCCATGAGGCATGTAGCGTACGCCATTAACGGTAATGTTGGCACCGCACAGTGGATAATTAAAGGTAAATGCATCTCATAAATGATTTCTGCAAATGTTTGAAATTAACCATAAACAAAAATCTATCGTAGCCGTCAAGCAATAATTTATTGTAAAAATTATATTTAATATGTCAACAGAAGTATTCGAAAATGAAGCTTTCGATTTTAAAGACTTGGGGAGATAAAATTATACCATATTCAAGGGCGTATTTTTAATATTTATAATTATTTTTTTAAGGATTGTTGTACCTTTTTGGAAAGGGTATTTTATCCAGATTATATTTTTATTAGGATTCTTATATGTATATATTGTTAGCAACTCATGCATATATTCAAGTTTATAGATACGAAATTTGACAATTGGAGCTTATCTCTGTCTGCTAATGAGTCTACCGTGTCTAAATGTTGCTTGGTTACTACTTGGTGTTCACGTAGGTACTCGAAAAACAACGAGAGAGTGGAAAATAGCAAACAAATTTAAGAGACAAACAATTTGTTAAAAATTTCTGAAAGTAAAATTTTTACTAGCAATAAACATTTAACTACCTTTTTTTTGCTTACAAAACAATAATAATTTTCATAATTTGTAAGGCCCTTATTGTGTAAAACGCAACGCCAAAAATTACATTGAAAGCAAAAACTAAACAAAAAATAACAATGTGTGTAATTTTTTAAGTCATGAAAAAAACCATAAAGGGACACCACTACGTGATAAAAGACCAAAAAAAACAGACCCGTGTCTCCCAATTTGTCCCCAAAGATTTGGAGCCTCGGTGTCATTTTTGCAAAAAGTGATCATTTTTTCAGGC
This sequence comes from Pollenia griseotomentosa, assembly GCA_963931875.1. Classification (NCBI taxonomy): domain Eukaryota; kingdom Metazoa; phylum Arthropoda; class Insecta; order Diptera; family Polleniidae; genus Pollenia; species Pollenia griseotomentosa. The sequence continues at coordinate 48,790,361 of OZ007560.1, read as the reverse complement.
TCATATCTGGCAAACCGTTCGGAATTTTGCCATAACGAAAAAAAATTGTGAACATATAAAATAAAACTTCATCTTCAAGATCAAAATCGCAAAAAAAAATTAAATTTGTTTACCTTTTTCCCCCTGTTCAGGTCCATAGTTAGCAAACCGTTCAAAATTCAAGAAAACAATCAACTACAAAAATTTACCTTAGGTCTCAATAAACAAATCACGCGATCACGCACCGACCGCAGCAGCACAAGCAAAGCAGTAAGCTTAGCACACGCATCAAGGGACGCAGCACACAATATTAAAGCGACACGACGAGGCATTACACAGAGTGACGTCAACGAGAGCGCAGCGGTGAAAGTTATTGAGAAAGTGCTACAGCATAATTCACAAACAACATTGGCAACTGACAATATCAATATGCAGTGTGAAAAAATGGATTCGTTTTGCTACGTTTGCGGTCATCAAATCAGGAACAAAGTTCTACAAGATTTCAAAAGAAAAAATAATCTTTTAACTAGTGAATTCATTAAAGCATATTAGTTGTTTTTCGACGAAGTAGACTTGACCGGCGAAAATTACACACCTAATACAGTGTGTCGCAAATGTTATAACAATCTCATGGCATGGTTGAGTGGAGGCAAAGATAAAATGAAGTATTGTAGGCCAGTAAACCGGATTAATCGCCCAGGTGATCATATACATGCGTAAGTTACACAAGTCGTCTTAATCGACAAGCTGAGAAGAACAAAAGTTATAAAGCAAATGTAACAGCCACACTACCAGTGCTTGCACCTCAAAATTTTGTATCACCAAGGCCGCCAACTCCAGATCGTAGGACAGAATTTACAGCAATGACTAGAGCAAGTGGTGTTACTTATGAAGATCCATTTGATACCGATTACGAGCCCCAAAAGGGAAGAGGTAGATAAATTATAATTTATGATTTTTTCGCTGCTTTCTAAAGAAATTTATACGGAATTTTTCAATTGCAAACACTTCATATATTGTAGCGTTAAAAATTTTAAAACGCAATATAAATTCCTGCAGAAAGCAACAATAAAATTATAAAATATTTTTGGCTTTGTTTTTGCTTTTAATGCAATATTTGGCGTTGTAAAAAGTTTTTCAATAACATAAAATATTTATTTTTCTATAATTAAGAAACAATATTCTTGCGAAAATAGTTCAAATCCATTGAGTTTAGAATTTAAATGAGCACACCTATTATTTTAATACCTACATAAAAACATTATAAAAGTAAGTAAAAGTTTAAAAAATAAGTGATTACACATTACCTTTCAAAACGGTAAAATGTCACTAGTTACAATTTAACTTTAATGCATATAAAGGGTAACTAATTATCAAAGCGCGTATTTGAAGCAAAATAATCACATAAAAGCCAAATAAATATATTTGTTAAAAAGAAAAAGTTAATAAAAAAAATCTTTAAACATGTCAAAAATCAATTTTCATTAAAAAAATAACGGCTTTATTCCGTAAAACGCAACGCAACGCACAAAAATTTCATTGTAAGCAAAAACAAACTCAAAAATATTTTATAATTTTGTTGTCGCTTTCTATAGAAATTTATATTTTGTTTTTAAATTTCGAACGCCACAATATATGAAGTGTTTGAAGTTTAAAAATGCAATATGAATTTCTATAGGAATCAACAACATAATTATAAAATATTTTTGAACTTGTTTTTGCTTTGCGTTGTCTTTTACGGTATAAGGCCAAAATTATTTTTTTTTTTTTTTTTTTTTTTTGTTTGATCCCTTTTGTAAATCATTACGTTGTAAGTGATTATTTTATTCATTATGTAATGACTAATACAATACGTTATAAGAATAAGTTATGTAATAACTTTTAAATAACGCAAAAAGTAGCGAAGAAAGCTACCTTATAATAAGTGAATGAAGCTTTTAATTTTGAAAAAAAGTGTTGCAAGCTGGCGCTTTTTCAGTTCAACTGTACGTATGAGTAATATTTGAAAATTGTTGCATATATAAAGAATATGGTAAATAAGTGATCGACTAAGCAATATTTGCAGTAACAGATAAAAAAGTTATAGTATATAAAATCATTTGCGTCAGATATCGTTACACTAGCTCGCTGCTTGTGGCTGCTATTATTCCTAAATTCCAGACTAAAGGCAGGTTTTGTAAGTAGACTATCTGCCAGTTTTTTGAAATTTAAAAGAAAATTTCGTGTGATAAATTATATTTAAAAAATAAATAAATTTTAGCTTTTTATTGATGTTTTCAATATAATTTCTCAAAAGCCATGAAATATTTACTGGGTACGCATTTAAAATAAAGACCGAACTATTTACTTTTTACACTTGCAAGTAATATGTGGTATCGTACGGCGGCCTAAGCTGACTATATTTTCCTACTTTTTAAACAAATTCCTTGTGTACTACATATAACTTGTTCAAGTGTGTCCTACGAATGTGGTTTTAATTTCCATAACAAATGTAAGAATGCAGATGAATGTTGTTACCTTTATTGTGGCATTGACGATGGCAAACAACAAAACTTTTAAATCTAGATTACAAATTGTTTTGTCCAAAATATTTATGGTGCACAATCAAGTTTCTTATTTGCAGACTAGACACTAGACACATTTGGTTTTTGTGCCTGATATTATAATTATTCAGGTATAAAGTATTTTGATATTATTTAACTGAGAAAACAATAGCTTTAAAGTAAATATGGAACATGTACAAATAATAAAATTAACCTTAATTTATATTTTCATATAAAATTAAATTTTAGTTTTCATTCTATTGAATTCTACTGCTTAAAACTTTAGAATGATAACTTTCGAATAAACCATAAATAAGCCTTTTAGCGTATGAGTAATATTTAATATATTCCTATTTGTAGCGTATGCGTAATATTTAAGATAATTATAACTCATACGCCACGTATGATTATAATTAACTTCACAACCTTATTTGCATTTGTGCTGCAATTTGTAACGGTTAAAAACATTGGTTTTAGACCAGCTTAGAGCGCTTTCTTAATTTGTCGGCACGCGTGCTTGGAAATCAAAATTATGTTTCTGCGCAGTCCACACACGTTCACTGCAAACATGATTGTACGGCTTTCAAAAATTCTCATTTGTGTTTATCAGTTACACCGAGCAAAATGCTTGCGAATTAATATCTGCTCCAATATGGAAAAGTAGCTTATGGCTCTCATTGTAGTTGCGAGATATCTTCGGTTTTGTTGAAGTCTTATTTATTTCATTTTACAACAGAGGTAAAAAGTAAATGTTGAACAAAAAAAATTTGAGTGTATATAAAAGATTTTACACTTTTTGTACTTGTTATAACTTAGAACCGCCTTTATATCGGCTTAACCTACTTCCATACAATATTATAACGTTTATTTTTGTATAGAAAATTCTCATTGCGCTGTAAGTTGCACAATTTTGTTTTGCTAGAAAATCAGAACTAAAAAAAAACAACAAAATGGCAGGTATTGATGGTATTCGGGCTGGGTTCATTAAATTTGCTGGTAACACACTAATTAAACATGTTCATCTTTTAATGAAATCTGTATGGAGCCAGGAAACAATGCTAAACGAATGGAAACATGGTAAACCTATCCCTCTACATAAAAAGGGTAGCGAAATTAATTGCTCAAACTATAGAGTAGGGAAAAAATGGTAAATTTCCTGAGAGTTTTTATAACAATTTTTGTTTGATTTTTACAAAAAAATATTCAAACAAAAACAAACTGCTAGGCCCATATTTACTTTATACCCAGCTAGTATTTTCAATCGTGTAAGAGATACTGGGAGTCCCATAAAGAGCGTCTTAGATCGTCAATGACCGCATTTTTTAATCGTAGAATATTCGTCACACGGGAAAAACTATTACACGGCTGAGATTCTTCCATCGCACTGCGAAAGACGCTTCTTCAACCGTTGTGGGAATCGTTTATGACGTGGGTAAAGAATACCTATTGAGTCTTTCATGTCAAGAAATTATCTTACAACTCGTGAAATGTTCGCCGTATAATTATAGAAAATATGATTAATAAAGATAGTCATAAAAGGTTCATTCGATAATGGTTTGACGAAAGAAAAACAAAGTGTAACATTGTTGTTTTTGTACTCTGAAAATAATCATTTAAAGATTTTCTTAAGGCACGCGTTTTCTAGTTTTTAAATAAAACGGCCTCAATGCTCTGCAATTGGAAAAACCGATTTTGACAGCTCGTTCAATAGTGAAATTTGCTGCTATCGTTATTTAATAATGGCAATTTAGCAATTTTTTGGTCAATCTAGCGTTTTTATCTCTAGTTTTATTTAAAATTTGTGTGTTTTATTAAAGAAGAAAGCTATCACTACTGTTCGTAATGCAACGTTGACGCTCTTGCTTAGGTATGGCATATTAGCGTAAAAGCTAAGCGAAAGAAAACGTTCCGCCTTTCGCTCTTGTTAAGGTATGGCTGTTAAACATTCCAAGATTAAAAAACGAACGTATCAGAATATTTAATGTTTTATTCAGACTTTGGAAACTTAAAAAATCGTCACTTTATAGAAAAAAAATCAGCGAATCGGCACTTTGCTAATTTCGGAACCAGAAATCGTCAAATCCAGCAGCTCTGCTTTAAAGGTATAACGTTATAATGTGTAATGTACAAGGTATTTGCCTCTATATTAAATGGAAGATTACAAACATAAGATTAGGAAAACATCGGAAAGTGTCAAGCTTACGTCAGGCAAATTCACAACGGACCCAGTTTTTTATATAAGACAAGTAAATGAAAAATGCACTAAATGAAATATTCATTTCCATCACCTATTCATAGATATCAAACAAGCCTAGATATCAAACAAGCCTTTGACTCGATGAAAAGAGACATGCTTTGGAAAATGCTCAGGCTGTTTGCCCTTCCGAACAATTTGAAAACATTAACAAAAATGATAGCAACCGGAACTTTGTCGTATGTAAAAATAAATGGAAGGCTTTCAAGATATTTTGAAACTTTAGTTGGTGTTAAATAAGGTGATGTGCTTGCCCCACTCTATTTAGCTTTGCATTACAGTACGCAATGCGAAAATCAGGAACTGAAACCGGTCGTAATGTTTGGATAAAATCATCACAAATGTTTGCTTTTGCCGATGATATTGACCTTTTTGCTCATAGTAAAACTACACTCGGAAAAAAATTTCAAAACTTTAAACGAAATAACTAAGTAAGAGGAACTCTAGTCATAATATTACACTGCTGCTTTCAAACAATCGAACGTTTCAAATATCTGTGCTTAAACACAAATACATAAATAAATTGTCGTCAAGAGATGGGCGAACGAATGAAATCTGAAAACAAAGATTTTGAAAGGATCTATAGAATAATCGGATCAAATCCATTCACAAAGCAAAGATATTAAAAATCTGTTTTCTTACGATGCAAATTGTAAATTAAGCAAAAACTTTTCCGAAAATTATCTTAATAGTTTTTATTATGATAGAAGGATCTATGACAATTATGTGTGAAAGCAAATATCGGCCAAATGCTCGCCACTGCATTTGGCGGCGTACCATAGTCCATATTTTCAATGACTCTGAGACATAATTGAGGTTCAATGTCGTTTATGGGCCGAATTATGTCAACCTCACATTGAAGTACATTTTGTCTTTTAAATATCTTTTTTTCTTTTCTTAAATATTTTTTCAACAAACTTTAATATAATCCATATCATAAATAGCCATTAATCTGTGCTTGGCTCACATTCACATAAATCTATTTCCGAGATTGCATACAAATTTGATTTGAAATGACATTATAAAGGAAATTTTAAAAATATTCGTTAAATTTCGAAGTGCAAGTGTTCGTTTGAGCATTCACTTTTAAAAGTGTATACGTATGTACGTTTATAAGAAATCATGCATTAAATGAATTTTGTAAACCAATTTTCTACCTGAATAAATTTCTAACATAATTATTACCAATATGAAAGTTTGCTGGAAAATTACAGAAAAATTTCTAAAAAAAAAAAAAAACAAAATAACTGTAACAAACTTTTATTGAACATGATTAACTAATGCAGTTGTATTGAATATCAAACTTATACTTGGGTATATAAGTAAGTTTGTATTTGTGTAGGTACAGCATAGTATATGTTTATACTTGCATTTAGTTAAATACACGTACACATTACTCACTATTGCCAAAAGATACTCGAACTAAAAACGAATAGGAACCACTAAAATAATTTATGTGAAGATTGCTTTATACTCCTGGTAAATTATATAGTGCAAGGAAAACCTATGGAATATAATATGGACAAAACCTATTATAGAAATCTTGTTTATAAGATAAAAGTTAACAGTTACTCCTATATTGATCAACTACGTTGTTTAACCGAAAAAAACAGGACTCTCCTTTAAATAGGTCTAAAAAGTGTTACCAATTATTAGCGAAACCGCCTTCTACATTTTTTTCGCTCTACATATCACTGGCTCAATATTACAAAGTTGTAAATGAAAGAGCATTAATATGAGGAAAATCCAATTAATAATTTCTTTTTTTTTTTCTTCTTTTTTGTTCTACTGTGCATTACCAAGTAAAGCTACGCAACAAAACTGACTTAAATAAGGTAGCCAATAACGTGTTGCTGTATGTGAAACAACACTATGTCGTCACATCCAACCCTTAAAAAGTACTAGCTGAAGACCAAAAAAATATCACATACAGCCTTGTTATATTAAGCCCGCGATATGTTAAGCCAAATCAAGTTCGGATTAACGATTAATGCTATTCCAAATTGTATACATGAAGGAAAATTCAGAATAAAAAAGTTATGTGTATGCGTTTATGATGATGTGTGTATAAATATTGGTTCTACACCCATCTTTCGGTGTAGCGATCGACTCAGAATGACTTCTATATCGATGTAACGACTTCCGTATGGCTTGTAGGCCATCTATTGTAGGTCTATCTAAACCAGTGCTGCCAAACCTTGGTGAGCAAATATGGCTAAATTTACGGGGGAAAATGGCTAAAAATTGGCTAAGAAATGGCTAAAAACTTTTTTAAATAAAAAACACATTTTTATTCAATAACAAAACAAAAATAATTCATTAACAAATTTTTACAATGAAATTGTAAATTGAGATCAATTTTTTAAATAAGAATTAATGTAAATTAAATACTTTGAAATTTAAAAAATTAAATCATCGATAAAGTCGATGTCGTTATTGTTCATCTCCTGGAAATTACTTGTGCCTATTAGTTTTAAATATTTTGAAAGTAACATTTACCCAAACATTTGAGTCAAAATCCACAATAAAGAATTTTATACTTTTCCTCAAATTATCGGGTGATTTTTTATCTAGTATTTTTTGGGCAACACTGGCTTAAACAGCTGACGCACGTTTCGTGTTTTGTTTCACTGTCAAACATCTTCAGTTTGGTATATAATTTAACCATGAATCGTCTTACAAACGAACAACGCTTGCAAATTATTGAATTTTATTATCAAAATGCGATCCACTTTTTTTTATCGAAAAATTGTGTTCAGCGACGAAGCCCATTTTTGGCTCAATGGGTACGTTAATAAGCAGAATTGTCGATTTTTGAGTGAAGAACAGCCAGAAGCATTGCAAGAGCTACCAATGCATCCAGAAAAAGTCACAGCTTGGTGCTGTTTATGGGCTGGTGGCATCATTGGATCCTACTTCTTTAAAGATGATGTGAACCGTAACGTAACTGTGAATGGTGAGCGCTACCGTGAGATGATATCCAACTTTTTATTTTGCCCAAAATGCAAGAGCTTGACTTGCATGACATGTGGTTTCAACAAGACGGTGCCACATGCCACACAGCACGCTTAACAATGGACTTATTGAGAGGCGCGTTCGGTGAACATTTTATTTCACGTTCGGGACCGGTCAATTGGCCACCTAGATCGTGCGATTTAACGCCTTTAGACTATTTTTTGTGGGGCTATGTTAAAGCACATGCCCGCTTCAATTGACGCATTGGAAGACAACTTTGAAGCATTAATTCATGAGATACCTGCCGAAATGTTGGAAAGAGTATGCCAAAATTGGACTTAGCGGATGGACCATTTGAGGCGCAGTCACGGTCAACATTTGCATGAAATAATCTTCAAACATTAAATTATATGGACCGTACTATCGATTCAAATAAAGATTTTATGCATTTTTCTGAATTTTATGTGTTTTTTTTAACTTTCCTATAGCTTTTAAAAAATCACCCAATACTTTAATCGATGTTTACTTGGCTGTACCCTCTCTACTTCAGCATAAGACCATGAAAGTGAGAGGAACTTTATAGTAAATTCTGAAATTCCGAAAAAAAAAGTACAAAAAAAAGTGGTGAAGATACATGTTCTTTTAAATTAAAAAAAAATACACCAAGGTTAAAATACCATTTGGTTTAAAGATTGATGTTTGACTATTGACTGCCAGCCGTCGTCAATGGCGGTGAGTGTTAAACGGCAAACCCCCCTGAAGAGATTGAGTGGTTGCAATCGAAACATGTAACGGTAACCTGCCCGTGAAAACCTGGGTTCGGTTTCCTGCTCAGGTCAAGAATAAAAAATTATCAATAAATTTTAATTCATTTCATTTTGTAACATTTCTTTCTTAAAAATAATTTTTTTTTCTCACGATAGAGCGAGGAGGTTTCCCCACAGTGACAGATACCGCGACCAGGTCAGGTCTATTGTACCCAAAAATAATAATTTAAGAAAAATTCAATTTGATGAACTCTAGCCTGATAAAAATATCAAAATTTGGATTAAAAACCATAAACAGCTCAACAAAATAACCACAATACTAATTATTATTTATGACCTTATTTAATAAACCTAACTAATACAACTGAAATGTATGTTCTCACTTAACTTTCCAAGCAATATCAACTTAGATCTTCAAACCGTTGTAGTAGAGGGAATCCTATTAACTAATTCGTTTATATATTTAAGCAATAGATTACAAAAAGAGTTCATTCTTTATTCAATAATTTACCAAGAAATCTACTTATTACATTTATCGCTCGAATTGTATTCGTATAATAAAATTAGAAAATTTTCATATCAAACGATTTTAGAGACAGTTCTTTTTTTTATTACAAAACTATTTGCAACATAACAACAATTACAACAACCTCAGCAATAATAATAATAGTAATAAAAACAACTTGGAACAGAGAGCGAGGAAAGAAGGACGACAAGAAACTTGTAAGCCAAAGCAAAACTTTGCCTTGTAAGTAAGTAAATGAGAGCAAACTAATAAATTGAAAATACTTTTGCGTATGAAAAAACAGATGATGAAGAAAAACAGTAATAAAAAATCTACAAAGTGGAAAAAAGAAAGAAAATGTCACGAACTTGTAGTAATAACATGAAAACTAACGAACTAATAACAGAAAAATATTTAAGGCAAATCAAAGGAAATTCGTAACGATATTTCTGCTACAATCATTGTAAATGTTTTACTAATTGCAAACTTTTTTTTTTTTGTATACCCTTCACCACTACGAGTGGTGAATAGGGGTATATTTAGCTTATCGTTCCGTGTGTATAGTAAATAAATTTTTATTCAATTCGCCATTTACTACATAGAAGTATATATGTATGTATAATCGCAGAGAAAAAACATGATTCCTACCCAGTAAAAACTTCGCCTACAAAATAATGTGTTGAGTAATCTGAAAAACATAAAAGCACTACTTACAATTCTACTGAAAGAACTAATGAATTTTACAGGGGATGTCCCAAAATGAACGCATTTAAAAGTAAGTCATTATTTTTTTACCAACATACATCCAGAAAGAAGTAGTTATAGAAGTTATTGTAGAAGTAGTTAAAGAAGAAAGCTACTTTATAATGAGTGGAAGAAGCTATTCATTTTGAAAAAGTAAGCGAAGTTTTTATTTATTTATTTATTTATTTAAAAGTTTCATTGTAATACAATAAGCCTAATAGGCCAAAAAAAATTCATATTACATAGATACATTCATCCTAAATAAAAGACCATATAATATCTTAAATATTATCTTACATTTATACATCATACATACAACATCTCAACAATTCGCTCCCCAGCCTAAGAAATAAAACATCTACAAAACAATAATAATTAAAGTCCCAATGTTGTGAACAGACATGGAGATTCACGTAGAATTAGTTGGGAAAACTAAATAACATTAGAAAAAAAAAAAAAGAGAAACCAATGTAACATACTCAACTTGTTAGGAAACAGGTGCCTAACCGTTAAGTGCAATTTTAAGTACTGCAAAGATAAGGCGAATCATAAGTGAGTTAAAAATCATTATCAGCTTAAACATATGCAAAGTCAAAATAACACACTAAAATATAAAGCACAGCTTGAGTCCAATCATCCCAGGTCCAGAAAATGAGCACCTAAGTCAAAACAAAGCCTAATTAATAGCGGAAAGGTAAATGAATAGTTTCAAACGAAACGCATTATTGGAATAAGAAAATATCCGATTACGAATCTGGTATTAGATTTTGAAAATTCAAAATGGCGGATCCAATATGACGTATTATTTTTTAAAACATTATTGGATTTGCTTGCCGTTCGTCACTCAAGGGCTCTCTGGGTCACTGATTACGAATCTGGTGTTAGATTTTGAAAATTCAAAATGGCGTATCCAATATGGCGGACTGTTTTTTGTACATGTTACAGAAAAAAGTTAGCCATGTTGGATTCGCCATTATGAATTTTCAAAATCTAAGAACGGATTCATAATCTACAATCCAAAAAACGCCCGGATAACTACTTTCAAGACATAAAAGCGATCAGATGTATCAAAATCGACTTGTTAACTTTACAAAAAAAGTCCGCCATATTGGATTTTGAATTTTCAAAATCGAATACCAGATTCGTAATCGTCGGTTACAACAAATTTTGATACATTGGGTTCTGTTTCTTTTCTTATTAAAGGTGTATTTTAAAGCTTACTTATGACAAAAGTATTGCATTTAGAAAGAGCGTATTGTCCATTTTAAGAATCACCTTTTTAACTGAAACTGACACATATATTTTCAACCATAAGTTGCACACAAATGGTATGTTAAGTACCATAATTTTTGTTTGATTTTAAACATATTCTCTAATCGAGCAAATATATATTGTTAAAACAAACAACGTGTATTTATAAAGAAAATAAAATTTTGTTCACGTCATTTTACGTCTGCGAGCATCAGTTAATCAGGGAACTTGAAAACTTTTTTCGGTGTGAAAAAGGTCATGCTTATACATTATTTGAAACAGGTAAGTTATTTGTATATAATTGTAAAATTACATACATACATGTATAAACGTTGTCTTTTTTGCAGCCAAAAACAACTACAACATTGAAACCGGAAAAGAAATTTTGGCACAAAATTTTATTATAAGGCCAGTATTATTTTCAATTGCGGTGGATTTTATAATAGATATAAATGGATAGTTTGTGTTTGACTTTGTTTTTAAAAGTCTCAAATGTATGTATTCAATTATATTTTGTAATATATGTTTTACTGTATATATTAAACAGAGTATATCGTCATCTTAAAGACCTAATAACCTATCTGCAAAAATTTCAAAATTGAGTTTTTTAGGGATTTTTATTCCCCATATCATAACGCATATGTGTGCAAAATCTTGAACATGTAATATTACAAATGGCAAAGTTTTTGTACCTAGAGGACCGTTACGCACTAACAAGGAGAAAAATAAATCATCAAAAATCACGATAAAAGTTTAATTTTGTTGCATAGTGTAATGTAAACAAGCATTATGTACTTTTTTTGCTTAAACCAGTAAAAGAAACTATAACTGTTATTATTTAATGTATATAATATTCATATGTATAAAGAAATTGTTTTTTATTCATACTAACTAGTACTGCTGATAGGTTATTTGGTTTCAGATTTTTACAATTCCAAAAAACCTAAGTGACATAACATAAGCTGTGTTTGGAAAAACAAAATTTTTTCAACCGATATATATATTTCTGGTTTCATTTTAATCAAAATATATAATTTTCGTTTCAATATTATAAATAGTTCCAATTTTATAACGTTCTTTCCCTCTCTTGTAAACTTTTGAAAACTGCAGATATGTTATTTTGTCTTTAAGGTGACGATATGTACATATTTTTGAGAATAAATTTGTTATTGTTCTTATTGTGAGAACGATATCACATGTTGAAATAGACATTTTGCAAGTTGTGGGGAAATAAAGCAGCATGGTTGGAAAGGTCGTTTGCGTTTTTCTTCTGAACATAACAATATGTTTGAGACAATAATTAGGTAAAAACATTATGTCTGAACATATATTGTTACTTAAGACGTGGTTAATACAATCATAACCACAAACATTCAGGAAAGTTCGCGATTGTGATTGCATCAACCATGTGTTTTCTTAGCGTGTAACGTATGTTCGGTTCTTGTAGACTTTAAAAAAAATTTAACACGTATCAAAATATACTTCAAAAGGGTGATGTACGCGTTATAAGCTGAAAAAAATGTAGCAAAAATGCTCTTTTTAACTAACTTATGCAAAAAAGTGCTGCAAAGGGTAAAATATGCACTAACAAATCGACGCCAAAATTCATAAAAGGCTCTAAAATAGATAAATGTATTAGTCGCACAAGTAAAAATATGCAATTGCAAATTTACGCTTTCCCTGCTGATGAAGTTCACCGTGGAATAAAAAATTAATGATATTAGTTTTACTCACTGTCAATAAACGGATAGCGTAGAAAAGTAAAACGTTCAGCCTAGAGTGCACGTTATTACAAAATAAGATTATTTTTTTCGTGCTTAATTCTCAATTTTTCTCCTTGATTAAAACACTGAAATTTTTTGTTGGAGGATAAGCTAGTTTCTATGCGCATTTTACTGGTTGCTTAGGCCAGATCATCGGGAAACATTCTCCAAAAAGTTTTTAGAAAAGCCAAAGATATTAGCAAAACCACAGTAGCCATTTTGTGTTGTGTGATGACGTCAATATAACATCAGAGCCACATATGCATGCGGATTTTTACACTCGGTGTATTGCAAGCTTAACATGTAACAGGAACAATAAAAACCAAAAATAGCCATTTTGTGTTGTGTGATGACGTCAATATAACATCAGAGCCACATATGCATGCGGATTTTTACACTCGGTGTATTGCAAGCTTAACATGTAACAGGAACAATAAAAACCAAAAATGAAATTACAGCTTGACTCGAAAATCACATTGAAAATTTTCTAAAATAAATAATTTTGGTTAAATTATGATTTATTTTTACCAGGTATTGGCTTTTTTTATTGGTCCTAATAAATCATAATATGGTTACTTACGCTCTGACGCCCTATGTTCTCCGTGAACATTTTATTTAGATATTTTATTTTAAAATTTTTTTTTATCATTATTATTTTTTTAGATAAATAAAGGACATATATATGTATATTAGGGTGGCCGTTATTTTTTTTATTTCGATTTCTTATATTCTCCCCATCTAAATCGGTTCAGTTTTATGAGTTTTAGGGGGGGCGTCCGTCCCTCAAAGTTTGCCATCAAGCCATTTATTCAAATGTAATTTGTTTGCGTATGACTATCTTCTAAAAACAACATTTTAAAAGAATATGATATATGGCAATATTTTAGCTCTTCTAGTCAACAACATAAGCCTCTAAGAAAGTTATTTGCTAAAATCAATATTTTAGAAAATAATTAAGAAAATAAAAACAAAATACCAAACATTTTATATACGTTTTATATATATAAAAGGGGGATTTAATGTCAAGTGACCCAATTTTGAAATAGATGTCTTTCGATTTAAATGAAATTTACACCAATTTTAGTACTGTTAAATAGTAGCTTAGACACAAATTTTCAACAAGATCGGTCAAAAAGTTTCTGAGTTAGAGGGGGTCAAAGTTTGATATTTTGGCCATACAGGTGTTCTTTCTCATCCATGTAACTTATTACCTATTGGTGTAAGCAAAATTTGTCCCAAGTAGCTTAGATAGCTTTTTGATCAAACTTTTTAAAAAAATTGTTTTTGTTTTTTTAAAAAATTTTTTTAATTTTTTTTTTTTTAAATTTAACTCTTGGCTAAAAAAAATAAAAAAAAAGTTTTAAATTTAAAAAAAAATATTAAAAAATTTTAAAAAAAAAACAAAAAAATATTTTTAAAAAAGATTGATTAAATGGCTATCTAAGCTACTTGGGACAAATTTTGCTAACACCAATAGGTAATAAATAACATGGATGAGAAAGAACACCTGTATGGCAAACTTTGACCCCCTCTACCTCTGAAACATTTTGACCGATCTTGTTGAAAATTTGTGTGTAAACTACTATCTAATAGGACTAACCTTGGTGTAAATTTCATACAAATCGGAAGACATCGATTTCAATATTGTGTCACTTGACATTAAATCGCCTTTTTATATATATAAAACGTATATAAAATGTTTGGTATTTTGTTGTTATTTTCTTAATTATTTTCTAAGATATTAGTCTTAGCAAAAAACTTTCTTGGAGGCTTATGTTGTTGACTAGAAGAGCTAAAATATTGCCATATATCATATTCTTTTAAAATGTTGTTTTTAGAAGATAGTCATACGCAAACAAATTACATTTGAATAAATGGCTTGATGGCAAACTTTGAGGGGCGGACGCCCTCCCTAAAACACAACTTATCGCTACGAAATTTTTTTGTATTTTTTTTTACATAAAACTGAACCGATTTGGAGGGGGAGAGTATAAGAAATTAAAAAAAAAAAGTTCTCCATACAACTAACGGCCACGCTAATGTATATATATATGGTTACTTACAAACATTAGCAAGCTTAAAATTCAACAATAGTATGTTGCTCCAGTTGAAGGTATAAAAAATTCGGCACAGCTGTAAAGTAGAATATTTCTTGCTTTCTTTTTTTTTTTTTTTTGTTTTCCTATTGCAGAAAAAAAGTTTAAGCTAATTTTTGTTTGATAAAAGAAAAAAAAAAAAAACAAAAGTCTTGTTTTTGTAACTTCGCTCACAAAATAAAACTTTAGTGAAAACTACATCATATTACTTGTGTAAAATAGTGAAAACTAGCAAAAAAAAAAAAAAAACTAAATTATTGGAAAAAAACCTCTATAATGAATATAAAATTATGGCAATTAGAAAAAAGGTAAGTTTGACACAAATTTGGAAATAATTATCAAAAGAATTTAAAACGAAATTTATTTGGGAATAATTTTTTTTTACTATTGTGCGTTTGCTTAAAATTTATGTTAAAGTTTTAAATGCTGATTGACATTTATAACTTTAACACAGATTTATATTTTTTGTTTGCTAATTTTCAAGTTTAATTAAAATATTTCGATACTGTGACTTTTAAATAACAAAGTCCAAATCTAAGCAAAAAATTTAAGTTCAAAAAAGGTCACATTAAAGAGAATTAAAAGTAAGTTATTGGCTTAACTAAGTAAAGATTGCACTAGAAGTTTGAATTAGATTTTTTTGATCCTTTTATCTTGTATAGCATATCCAGATACGAGCTGTAAAAATGTGCGAAATCAATATTTTTTTTTAATTGACATTAACAGACTACCATAAATAGGATGGTATTATGCGATTGAAGGGTAAACATTAAAGTGTTCAATTAATCGGGTTTTATTTTTGTTCAATTTAACGATTAATCGATATTTGGCATTTTTAACTTAGTCGATTAAACGAATAAAATTTTACAATTTTAAAATTAATCGATTAATCGAATATTTCTTAATCCAGAATTTTTATAAATTACGAGATTTTTTTTAGATAATTTTAGAAAACATTAATACTTGAGTAAATAAACTTGTCAATGTAGCTCCATGCCCGGAAATCCCAATGTTGCCCGGAATACCCAATGTTGCGTGCTGACGCATAAACGCGCGGCGGATCAAGGTGCCTCATCTGTATATATGGGTGGTTTAATTATTTAGGAATCAGAATCTCTTGATGTTCTGGGCATGAGGATGCAATGTGATGTCCGATGGACAGAGCATATATTCAAAGTGTCGAAAGAAGCATTCAAGTGCCTCGGTTTTTAAATGCGGCGTAGTATATACTTCACTCCATCTGAGCTCCTTACTATTCATACCACCTATATCCGACCGCGTATGGAATACAACTCTAATGTGTGGGACGGTGCTTCAAAGTCTATTTTGGAGCTTCTCGACCGCGTGCAGGATAGGGCGAAGGTTCCCATCGGTGCCTACTGTCAATCCAATTCTATTGACTTCCTTGAGCACCGTCCCAATGTGGGTTGTATTTGCCTGTTTTATCGTTACTACAATGGGATGTATTCTGACGAAACTAGGGATCTGGTTCCCGAAACCCGTACGCTTGCTCGTGATACACGTTTTTCCTCAAGAGCCCATCCTTATGTGGTCGATTGGCAGGTGAATCGTGCAACGCATTACAGAGAGAATTCGTTTTTATTCCGGACTGTGCGTATGTGGACTAACCTTCCTGCAGAAGTCTTCCTTCTCACTTACAGCATGATTAAGTTCAAATCGAATGTTCATAAAAACACAATGCAATGCATTGGTAGGCGTCATCCCCTGAGTGCTGGTGCTAACAGAAAAAAAAATTGTTGCTTCACGTTAGGGCACTTAGATTTTATAAGAGTCAATAAAACTATAGATTTTTTTAAACTTTTCACAGACATTCCATCCTCTGATATGCTTCTGCAACTAATTTCCTCTAGGATATCGATCGAAGTATCTTGTTTAAAATATTTATTCATTGGACCACTTGCAGCCCCTTTGATTTTGTGGGTGAGCATCTCTTCAAGTACTATGTTAAGTGTAAGTGGTAAGTTTGTGAAGTTGTTGAAGCACATTTAAGTTAATACATGTTTGGATACCTGTAACATTTAGCATTATTAGATTTATCCTTCGTAAAATATTTTTAAACCAAACTCATTCTAAGGAGAGAAATGCATAAGCTAGAAATCGAAATGAAGTGGATTTAAAATTAAGTTAATTTTAAAAACGACCCTGTAATGAAAGTTTATAAAAATATTCCATTTTATCTACTTCATTCTTTAAGTATCTATTATTTTTGCAAGAACAACACTTAAAACAACGAAAAACTACGAGCATTTTGTAAATAGTAATTGAATTTAATTTATCGGTCGATTTCAATTTCACTTTATTTCGATTTTTAGAACATAGGGCATGTTCGTAAATGCATCACTGCGCTGCATTAGTGATTTCAAATGTTTATATAAATATCAGTGAAGTAGATGTGGACCAAAAAATTGTCAAATACTACACAAAAATAATACACAATAAAACAGATTATATTAATAATTTTTTTTATCGGCATTAAAAAAAGTTTGCTTTTCTGATGCAGCGCAGTGATGCATTTACGAACATGCCTATACTCGATAAATAAATAAAAATCTTTGAGTTAACATACCTTTGTCGTTTTTTCTTTTGTGAAATGAATTATTAAATTGTGTTTGTTTATTCGACTTAAAACTTAAAAAAAAATATGCATTTAACAGAAATACTACATATTATTATTATTCGAATAATCGGTACAAATTATTTGATTAATTTTTTTAATCGAAATTAAAAATTTTAAATTATTCGAATAATTAATCGTCTAAAATTGTTCGATTAATCGAACAAGAATTAATCGACTGAACACCCTAGTAAACATACAGCAGACCTGACCTGTTGGTTGGCTGGATGCACTCACACCTGCGTAAATATTTTTTACAAAGTACAAGTTTTTTTTATTAAATGTATAAGCAACCATTAGCCTAGGAACGAAGCCTATTCAAAATGGTAAGAATTGCTCAACGGTTTTTTCCTGATACCAAAACAAATCTCTATCCGGAATAGACGCCCATAATCGCTTTAATTATCTTGGTACATATTTAGCTCAAACTCAACACACAAATGTTTTTTCTAATTATGTATATTCCTAAGTTTTATTGGAATCGATCCATGTTTAACCATATTCTATTAAAATTTTTTGGATCGACCATACGTTACGTATAAAAGAGGAAGAAGAAGAAGATGACCAGCTAAAACATGGAATTACGGAATACGGCTGCAGGGCAATTATATAATAAATCAAAATGGTTTTTAATACGCTAATTGAGTTTATGCTCAAAATAACCGCCACATAAATCTATATTAAATCTTTTCTAACTATCTTCATAACTCTACATTGATTTCAGCTCAGATTATAAAATTTTGGATAAAACTATATGTCACGCTAAATGACAGGTTTTATAGCAAGTCTATACATATTTTCCATAAAATTTGTACAGTTTTTTTTTAAGTTTAACTCTCATCAAATACTTTTTTGTCAAGTTTGTATTTTACAGTGATTTGCAGCTGTCAGTAAAAAACCTACTTCAATTAAAAAAAAATAAAAAATAAAATAAAACAAATGCAAAAACCTTAAAAAAGAATACAAATCACAATACCAAAAATAGTTGCCAAAATCAATTTGCATAAAGAACTTGAAAATTTCACATGATAACAAAATGTGAAAAAGAACGCTAACAAAATATGCACTCAAAAAAATAATCTTACTTTTTGAAAAAAAAAAAAACGATGAAAAAGATAAACAAAAAAAACCAATTGTTATCCATCAAAATCAAGACTTCGTATGTGTATTTAAATATGTCCTGCAAATAATATTGGACTACCTGATCCATTTTGATAAAATGGACTACTTCATGGACTGGTCCAATGTAATGCAACCATGGACCATGTCATTGTTAAAAAGTGTTTGTAGTGAGACGACATGTCTTCTTTTTTTAACGACATGTTTTCGTTTTTAAATGACTTTAAAACTAATCCTCTTGAGTATACCATGGAGTAGTTTTAAGACTACTCCTTTGTAATCCAAAGCTGGGTTATATGGTCCTGCCCTAGGACATCGTAATGTGAAATAGACCATGTTTTTCAATACGTTTGGGTTACTTTTGGACTAGTCCTAGTTCCTTGTGAGCTATATTTTACACGCGTGTTTGGACTAGTCCTATTATTTGCAGGGTGCACATGCACGCATACACTGATGAAACAAAAATCAAATAGAAAATAAAAATTTGCAGGAAACAGTGTGAAAGAAAAGATTTGCAGATTTTTGTTTAAAATTTAATTTTCTATCAGAAAAAAACTATTTAATTCTTATATAGTATTTACATATATTTTATTAATATGATAAAAAAAAATAATTATTTTGAAGAAATTTTTTAAATTTCAAATAAATTTGTTAATAATTTTTAAAGGAAATGAATAAAATTAATATTGATGGCTTAAAATAAAAAAGGGTTACACCAATTTTTTAAAAATACCTATTTTTGTTTATTCTTGTCGCCAATACCACATGTATCTTGATGTAAAATTTTTAAAGGTGCTGTAGCACAACATTTTTTGTTGGATATTTTTATTATACCCACACCACAATTGTGGAGAGGGTATTATGCATTTGTGCTGATGTGTGTAACGCCTTAAATTATTGGTCCTAGACCCACCTTAAAGTATACCGATCGACTCAGAATCACTTTCTGAGTCGAACTAACGATGTCCGTCCGGCTGGCTGGCTGGCTGTCCATGTAACCTTGTGCGCAAAGTACAGGTCGCAATTTTGGAGATAATTTGATAAAATTTGGGACATAGGTTCTTATTGGCACAAGGACCAAGCCAAATGGACCAAATCGTAGGTCCACGAGGGAAGATAGGGGGAAATTTCTTTCTCTCAGAAACTATACAGCCGATTTTAATGAAATTTAAAAAATAAATAGATAGAACCATATCTATATGGACACAAAAGGTATGCATTTCGTAAAAAATAGGACCACAAGGAGTGATGGGGGGCAATATTTGCCTCTCAAACCGATTTTAATGAAATTAAAAATATGTCTATATGGACACATAAGCTATACAGTTTTTCAAAAATAGGACCACAAGGGGAGGTAGGGGGCAATTTCTGTCTCTCACAAGCTTTCAAACCGATTTTAAGGAAGTTTATAAACATAGAAAAATCCATATTTATATGGACACATAAGCATGATGTGTTTTTAAATACTGTGGTGTAGGGTATCATATGGTCGGGCTTGACCGACTATACTTTCTTACTTGTTAAAAATTGCATTATAACTTCTGTATCTAAAATTTTACGGACTTTATTAAGTGTTTTTCTTCCCCTGTAAACAAACAAACAAATCGAGTTGGGCCTTTTTTATATTAAGCCATCGATATGAATAGTTAGAATAAACTGAAAACTTAAAATTTCGTCAATTATTAAATTAAACTATATTATGGCTTCTTCTTCTTTTGAATTTTTTACAAATTATTTCTTCATTATGTATCTTTTTTCATTAGAAAAATTTGGTCAAATTAAAAAAGCAACAACTTTATATCGTGTGTTTTTTTCGGCATGAACATTTTCGATAACTATGGTTTGACAGCATGTGAAACTGTGTCGACATTTCTGTTCAGTAAGGTTTGGCCAGCCATCGTGAAACGTTTAACCATTAATTAAAAATAAATCTGTTCGCGGAGTTCATAGAGCACTTCGTCCATTTTACGAAGGTCATTTCTGGTTAAATGGCTGCGTCAAATAGCAAAATTGCTGTATTTGGAGCGAATATAATTCCCAAGCCGTTAACGAATCACCAACACATCAATTCAACTTGACTTTTTAATGCCGTTAACACGCTCTTTCAAAATGAGCAAGGAGCTGTCGTTACTGGAATGGCAAGTGCTACGAGCAATGCAGACAACAATTAATCAGCTAAACATTAGCGACATTTGGTTCCAACAAGACGGCGCAACTTGCTATACAGTGCGCTTAAGAGTAGATTTATTGCAAAATCAATTTGGTAACAACTTTATTTCTAGAACCGGCCCTCTCGTTCGTGCGATTGAATTACCGTTAATGTGGCTGCAAAAATTTTTTCAGTAAATGCTTACAAATGAACAAACTGCATGAAAATTATTTGTATGGAAAATTGGTCAAATATCGACCCAGAAAAATGTATCATATGATTTCGGTTGCAATTGAATATTTCACTGATCAACAAGGTTCTTGCCACACGGATTCTGTATGCTAATTATTACTTAACTATATACCTACCCTCATTGCAAATCACAAACTAATTTTTTCTGCCACGCTCAGATTTGATGTGAAACCCCTAATGATTTTACCTTTTTTCCGTTAATACTACGGTACGTACGGTTTAATTGCATCAAGTTTTCATTTCAAAAAGTGTAATATTTTGATCAAAGTTATTTACGGGAATACAAAATTTATGATTAATACGATTTCTGTATGACGTGCTAAATTCCCAATTTTTCATATTTGATAAATACACTGAAATTAATTGTTGAGGGAAGGTTAGCTTCTATGCGCATTTCACTGGTTGCTTAGGCCAGCTCATCAGGAAACCTTTTCCTAAGATTTTAGAAAAGCTAAAAATATTATACGAATAAAACCCTAAAGCGAATAAGAATTTTAAACACTCAAAGTCTTACTTGTAAGTAACAATATCAAAGCTTAAACAAAACACCTACAATAAACAGTGAGTTTATCTTTTCTTACATCCCCTACAATTGGTTGGGTTCTTTCCGACTCGAATTGTAGTTGTATGTGGGTAAAAAGAAAAAACAAAATTAAAAAACAAATTGTTTCATTCTATTGTCTTCGTGAGAAAACAACAAAAAAAAAACAAATTTGCCAATTCAGTTTTCTGCACGGGCACATGCAAGTATATTATCAAAGTTATTTGAGCCCACCAGAGTACTTTAACCACCAATGCATATTAAACTAGGTTTGATAAAAAATTTTTGTCAAAGCAAGTTACGACAAAGATCTGATAAGAGAACTATTTTCGACGTATCCAGCATTGGGTTGTAATGTGTCACTCAAAAAACACTTTCTACACTCCCACCTCGATTTCTATCCCGAGAATCTAGGAGCCGTTTGCGACAAACACGGCGAAAGGTTCCATCAGGTTATTTTCAGCATGAAAAAACGATACCAGGGCAAATGGAGTCCTCGAATGTTGGCAGATTATGGTTGGACACTTGTAAGAGACTAGCCTCAGGTCAAATACTCCAGAAAATCATAGCTTTAAGTTTTAAAAAACATATTATCGGGTATAATTGTAAAGTATCAGTACTTTTTAGGAAACATAAAATTTAAAACTATGGGTGTTAAATTTTTTCTACCTCTGTTTTCCAAAATAAAGTAAAAAAGACCAAAACAGTTCATGTGACATTTTAAAAGTTCATTTTTGTCAATCAGTGTTTTTAGACCGAATTTGATTAAAGTATGTACTTTGGTTGATTTCGGTTGTTTTTAGACCGAATTTGATTAAAATATGTACTTCGGTTGATTTCGGTTGCAATTGAATATTTTTAGACCGAATTTGATTAAAATAAGGTTTTTTAAGAGAAATGCTCCATTCTGGTAGGACGTTTGTAAGTGGTATTAGTTAAGTCATAGACCGAAGTTTACAATTTTTCCTAGATTTCATCCTTGGACCAATATAAGTTTATGTAATAAAATAATAAAAAAAATATTGGGACCAACCTTAAGAGCGGGTTTTTTACTTAGAGTTTAAACCAGGATCAATAGTAAGATTTGTTAATCTTATAATAAAATTAATCTAGCCTTAATCCTCTTTGGCGTTTTTGAGTTGAATTTACAATACTTTTATGTATAAGTATGGCAATTTAAAACAAATGCCAAAAATTGCCATCAAATTAGTGTTCTTAACGTGAAAAAGAAGAAGAAAAGGCGAGAATTTTGTATTGTGTTAAATAATATTATATATTTATCAATAAATGAAATCGAAAAAGAAGCAAAACAATCAAGCAATATTTTATCTTGCGAGGTGGAATATTTAATAAAACTCTTAATAAAAAAAAACTTGGCATTAAATAAATAAAAAAATTTGGCCCTATTCTTATTGCCCTTGGTCTACTAATATTTGTGTTGTTTAAATTTTCAAATATTTTTAAGTCTTTTTTACTATTTAAAAAGTTTATTTTATTAATTTTATACAAAAGTTTTATCTTATGTATTTTCATAAGTAATAAATATTTCCGTTTTTAAGCTGTTCTTACTTTTGAAAGTTCTGCCGCAAGTTTTAACCGCCAACTTTGGGCGTTTAAACTTGGAAACAAAATGAAATAATCGACTACCCAAACACGAATTTCAAAGATTAGTTCTAATTTAATCGCTGATCTTTATGTCAAAAACTGGCTCTAAGTCCTCTACCGCAGCGTCAAGATCAGTTTGTAAAACATCATATCGCACACCTAGTTAAAAAGAGCCTGAACTCAAAAAACATACAAGGTTTCGTCTAAATGTGCCAAATTCCCATTTCATACTATTGATAAACTGAAATTTATTGTTGAAGGGATAAGCTATTCCTATGCGCATTTCACTGGTTGCTTAGGCCAGATCGTCAGGAAACTTCATCCAAAAATTTTAGAAAAACTAAAGATATTATACAATAAAACTGTTAAGCGAATAAGAATTATAAACCCCAGTTTTACTTGTAACAATATCAAAGCTTAAACAAAAACAACAACAATAAAAAGTGAGTTTATCTTTTCTTACAGTCCCGACTACAATTGGTTGATTTTTTGTCACTCTAAATGTAGTTGTAAGTGGGTAAAGAAAAAACAAAAATAAAAACAAATTACTTTATTTTTTTTTACCAGTTCAGTTTTTTTACACTGCCACATGCATATAAGTTATCAAAGTTTTTCTTGGGATTCAAATTTAATTTTTCAGAAACCGAAAAAAACTGTTTTTGACCTAAAAAAAAAAGTTAAAACAAATCTTTGTACTATTTAGTAGAAAATTTATACAGATTATAATCTAAAAAGTATTTTTTTTTTTCTTTATATTTTTACACTAGATAATGAACAATTTTTAATTGTGTCATTTTCAATTATGTATTATTTGCACAAGTTACCGAATAGCTATGTCACTTTAGTTGAAGTTTTTCAACTTTTGCCAAATTCTAAAATGACACAAGTCTAATTAATATAAAATTTAACAAGGATTTATTTTATCCAAAAGGGTCACAATTCGAATTAAGACTATTAAGCACTAAGCAGAAGGGATCTACTACCATTATATTTTCTGACACAACTCCAAATAAGCCACTTTAATGAATTGGAACTTTATACTTATTAAAACATAAAGAAATACATAACTGTTTTATTTAAGGCTAGTTTACACTATTATACTTTGTATTAATACATGTCAAAAGACACACAATTTGACATCTCATACGACTTAATCGTTTTTTGAAAATGTTTAAAACAATAATACATTTGATTTGATCAGGGTTGCATTTTATGAAAATAACAAACTGTAATGTTACATTAGATTTTTTGGCAGTTTTGACAGTTGTAACCAAACTCATTAGATTTCTATCTCACAAAGTATTATGGAATACGTAAAGGCCATGTCAGATAAAACTTTTGCTTCGCGTTGCGTCAGAGACTCGCTTTGACATTTAAGATGAAATATACATACTTATACGGAACATGTCACATAAAGAACTTTTAACGCAAAGCGAAGCGAAAAGTTAGGCAACTCTCATCTTTTTGCGCGCTTTGACAATCAGCTGGTATAATTTTATTTTATTTAATTTTTTGCCAAATTCGCATGTAAATATTTAATTTTATTGAAATTTTAATAAATTTACATAAAAAAGAGTGTTAGTGGCATCAGAGTAATCGCATTGTGCTGTGTTTTATGC
Organism: Pollenia griseotomentosa; assembly: GCA_963931875.1. Taxonomy (NCBI): domain Eukaryota; kingdom Metazoa; phylum Arthropoda; class Insecta; order Diptera; family Polleniidae; genus Pollenia; species Pollenia griseotomentosa. The sequence goes on along the minus strand of OZ007560.1, from coordinate 48,765,584 downwards.
ATACAACATTCATCGTACGTTTGCAACTGGGTAAAATAAAATAAACACAAATAAAAGCATTAAAAAAGAGGTAAATATGTGGGATTTTTGCAATAAATACTTATAAATAAAGTTCTTATATTTTAAGTCATAAAAAAATGGAAGAAAAACTTATCGAGGCAATGAAAACGCACCCATGTCTTTTCGACAAAAGTTCTTTACTATTCCGGAACAAATATTTGAAGGATCGAGCGTGGCAGGCAGTAGCTGCTTCAACAGGAGTGTCAGGTACATATATGGTTTTTCAACCTGAGTCTTGTGTTGTTTGCTATTTTCTCCTTTTAAAGCAGAAGAACACTGTAAAAGTAGATGGAAATCGCTGCGCGACCGATTCGTTCGTGAAATGTCAGCCAGTAAGTTGAAGTCGGGAGCCGCTGCTGAAGAGAAAACGGAATGGTGTTATATGGAGGCAATGCGATTTTTGACAAAACACGTTTCTCCTAGAAAGTAAGCTAAATTTATTAATCTGCTACATTTTTAATCTTTCCATATAAATTTTAGAAGCATCTCGAATTTTCAATGGAATAGTGATGAGCAACAGTCTTGCAGTCAGGCACCACTCGCCTCTCAAAACAAAGATTCAATGGATAATGAATACTTAGAATTGAGCGAATTACACAATAGCCAGTGCAGTGAAGAGACAACCAGTAGCATGAAAAGCACAAAACGTCAGCGATTGGACAATGAATCGCGCGAGCGATTTGAACGACTTTGTGGAACCATTGAAGCTGTTGTTGCTGCGAAAACAGAAAAAGTTCCTTCTAAAAACAGTGCCTTTTTGCAAATGTTGGACGAATGCCTCCAAAAAAAGTCAGAAGAATTGCAAGATCGACTTAAAATTGAGCTGCTTGCATATGTACATAACGCCGATTAGAAATGTGAGCTTAGTCGCGTTGGTTTTTTTGCTATTTCAAAATGTTTTTCACTATTTTTTTATCTAACCATAACTCATACGAAAACCGAAAACAAAGCTATTTTAAAAACAGTTTCAAGTATCCAGTTTTATAGCTCATAGAATTATGAACATTTTTAAAGATTCTAAAAAATTCGAAATTTTAAAAAAAATGTTATCGTATGTTTTACACTTTTTTACAAGTTTAAAATTTGGATTTATACATCTTTCGTTTCAGTATGATCCATGTTTTAATACAAAACGAAAAAATTAAAAAAATACGTGCATACACAATATGACTAAGTGCATTTTAATAACTATGTATGTAAATATTTAAGCGCGATGTGATACGAAAAAGACTTTTAGTGTTATATTTGTTGTAGGAACTTAGAAACTTTCAACAAAACAGTATTAAAATTAAAAGAAAATATATGAAATGTGAAATTAATTATTTTTATTATTATAAATTAATTGTTTTTGTTATGTGAATTGTTTGTGGAATGTTATGCTTTATTTTACTTTATTTTAAATATTACTAACACCCCAATTTCACCAATTTAGTTATAATTAACTATCAGTTAAGCTGTCAAAACACATTGTTTACTGGAAGTTAAAGTTATGCATAGTTAGTTTTAACTTAACTTGGTAAAATTGGGGGTAATTCTAATAAGCTATTTTTTGAATATTATATCTGTGGCATTTTGACAAAACATCTTAAGTCGAGATAAGATAGCAAAAAAAAAATTTAAAAAAACTCGGTGAAAAAATCTTTTTACAATATAATAATAAAATAAACCGATATTAAAAAATATTTCGTTTATAATACAAAATGTCAAAATCGTAAACAAAAATGTTTTTTGAAAGAAAAATTCGTATAATTAACAGCTTTTTTTCAACTTTTTAAATTTGACTTAAGATGTTTTGTCAAAAGCCACAGATATAAATTCTTGAAGAATATAAGCTGGATTTTTTTTAATTATTTAAACAAAAGAACGTGCATATGTATGTATATATTATAGTGAAAGAGTTTTTTTAGTATTCACAATATTTTTAAAGTTAAACTTATTTAATTTCAAATTACCAAAAAAATATTTCATAATAAAAATTTTATTCAAATTGTGATTAAGTGCAAATGGTTCTGCTATTAAGTAGAATAACACAACCACGCACATAATCAAAACATTTTTAATAAGCATGAAATTAAATTATTTTAACATGTGCAAAACAAAACTGGTTGCTAGTAATTTTTTAACAATATTTCCAAAGCTCCTTAGTTAAGGAAAAATCGTGTGAAATATTGTTTAGCTTTGTATTTAGAGGAAATTATAAAGATTTTAAGAATTGTGAATATTGTAAAAAATCGTTGGCAGCCTATTATTATTTATAAGATTTTTAATATGTATTTTAAACCCCAACAAAAATGAATTTAATTTATAGAGTTAAAATCAAAAAATTCAAGTTTATTACTAATTCAAATAGTATTTTCCTAACAAACACAAAATAAAAATCATATTTTTGCATAATAAAATAATTTCTAAAAATAATTTAAAGTGGGTGGGATGTAATGTAGTCCTTTAGCTGATCTCTCAATGCGAACGCACTTCTTGTTGCGTTGTTGCATGTCATTCGGCCATGGTTTCGTAACGGTGCTAAAACTTCACTCCGCCACAGACCATTTACAATTTCGTCGCCTTGAAAGCGGTCCACATAATCAGGAGGACAATAACTGCCATCGTGGAATTTAACGAAATTGTGCAGAACTACAGCAGCTTTTACGATTTTTTCTGCATTTTCTGGGTGCATAAACAAAGGGGATAACAACACTCTCCAACGAGCACACAAAATTCCAAAGGCGTTCTCTATCACTCTTCGGGCTCTTGATAACCGCTTATTAAAAATTTCTCGGTCAAGTGATAGGCGCATTCCTGTTTGCAAAAAAAAAAAATTATTTAACCAACATATGTACATATGTATAAGTATAAAGCTAATAAGTTAAAGGGAATGTACAAACCCGGGTATGGACGCATAATACAGTTTTTAAGGGGAAATGCAGCGTCTCCAACCATGAAATATGGAAATTTGGTGCAAGTCCCAGGCAGATGAGCATCTTCAGGCAAATCAAGGTTACCACTCAACAATCGTTGTCCAAAGCTAGAGTTCCATAATACTCCACCGTCACTTTGGGAACCATACGCCCCGATATCCACGGTTGTGAAAGTGTAGTTGGCGTCGCAACTTGCTAAGAGTACAATGGAGTAATTTCCCTTATAATTATAATAGAGAGATCCTGAATTGGGTGGACATGATATTGTAATGTGCTTTCCATCCACAGCACCAACACAATTCGGAAAGTTCCACATGGTATTGAAATCTTCAGCAATACGTTTCCATTCATATTTATTTGGGGGCGACAAGTAAATAATCCCCAATTCCTCCCAAATAGCTTCACATACCTCAGTAATAATGGTGGTAACTGTTGAACGTCCCATTTTAAAGGCAGTGGCAAGTGTTTGCTTACTATCTCCGTGCGCAAGATAACTATAAATTTGTACATACACATTTATACGTATGTATATAAATTAAGATTATGTAAATATTTTACTAACTAAATTGTTACTTTCACTCACATAAGTGTTAAAAACAGTCTGCAGGACGCAGATATTGATGGCCTGTTTGATATTTTTGTGAGACGTTCCTTTAAAACTTCAAGTAACATATCAAAAACAGCAGGCGTCATCCGGATACTCTTTTGAAATTGCTCTGGATCTCTTTGGTGCATTTCTTCAAAGCTGGAAGCGAATAGACCTGTGTGGTCGCGATCGAGGTAGAGACTTCGCACCCAGAACTTTCGCGTTAAAGTTTTTTCTAATAGCTCCAATGCTTCATGCATTAGGAGAACAATAAAAACCAATTCTAATAAATCTTCGAAAACCATTTTTAGTTTTATTTTAAAAACAAATTATTAAATGCAAAAAATAACAACCGCTTTTACAGGTAAACAAACAATGCGTAAGTGTTGTCAAAGTTTTTATTGTGACATACACCTTTTGCTTTACGCTTTTCTGTAAAAGTTAGAAACGTCACGCAAAGCGATAAAGTTTTATCTGACATGGCCTTAAGACTTGTGTGATAGTGTAAACTAGCCTTTAGCAACAGTAAACAGCACCAAAATACACTGATTTATTTTATTTTAGATAAACAAGTGTATTGTGCATATTTGAGTCACTTTTCAACTAGGTGTGCGATATGATGCTACACTAAACAATGCTAATAGTTGTTGTAACTCATTACACTCAGAATATCCACTAATTATAGCAACACCGTAAGAGTGAAGAGGGTAACATGCGGAAGTTGCTCTAACAATTATTGGTCCTAGACACACCTTTTAGTAAATTGATCGAGTGAGAATCACTTTCTGAGAAGATCTAAAGATGTCTATCCTTCCGTCCGGCTGGCTGGTTGTTTGTACCATCTCAAAACTGCCTTTGGCAGTCTGCGTTTCAGTTTTCATCCAATGCATATGCTCCTCTTACTTTCTGTGGGAATTTTTATCATGCACCCTGTCCCCTTTTTAAAGCACAATATATGAACGTGCGTATGTAGACATATTGATAGCTGTCTGACTGGCTAAATTTACATTTCAGACACAGTTTTACTTACATGTCATATGTTTGTATGGCCCCTTCTCCTTCAATTCATAAAAACAACATTGAATCATTCTGCAACTAAAAAAAGGGGGTAAGTAGAAATCTTTTTTGAATAAAATTATGAATTCAAAGGGAAGTAAAACAAATTAAAACAAAATCAACCCAAATGTCTGTATGTGACACATTGAAAAACAAAAGAAAATGCATTAAAAGTTTGAATAAATTTCTTTATTACGAAATTTGGAATTTTATTGCTGAAATTTGTTATGGAATTCTGGTTTTCAGGCAGTTTTTATTTTAAATATTTTATTGATTATTAGACACTTTTAGCTGGAAAAATACAAGTGGATATTTGAATGTAAATGATGAATAATTTTATAATAATGGAACTCGAATGAGCGGATCTTGTACTTTTCAATGCAAAAAAGTATGCATGTTTTTTATTTTCAATTATATAATTTTGGAGGTCGAGTTTAGTTTTAGGCGCTTATCCTAAAACAGTAATAATATTAAAATATTACACCATAATTAAAACTTAGTCCTTTGTTTGGGCTTTGGGTTCGATTCTCGTCAAAGACAATGGACAACGGTCTGAAATTAATTAATTTAGAATTTAACTTGTAATTGTATTTGTATTTGTAACTCTTAATGAATAAATAAATAAAATAAAATAAAATAAAATAAAAATAAATTAAGCACTTATATATGGCAGCTTAAAAAGGCCATTTTAAAGCAAATTATTCCATTTTTTTTAGAAAACTTTTAAAAAACTAAAAAATTAGCAATTTTTCCATAAAAACATTAAAAGCAAAAAGTTTCCTCATATTTGTATGGTTTTTTCGGTAACTATTTAAATATTTTTAACATAAATCACAAGTTGAATTGTTAAAGTTTTATGATGTATTTGATATTCCAAAAATTTTATACCATAGAATAACATGAATGAGTAACAAAAAAGTTATAAATAAAATTGAATAAATGAAAACTATACAACATATTTATTTAAAAATAAAAAAAAGCAAACAAAAAATGTTTTATTTTTTAAACAACAACTGTGCCATTAAAATCAAAAAAGAAATGAATTGAATTTCAACTACAAGTTTCAACAAAGAGAAAAAATTATGCTCTATTCGGCTGTGCCGAATTTCTGATACGTTTCACAAAGAATTTTAGAATAGAGTTTACTTAAAGTGTAAAAAGATATCGATGTAACAAAAACCGTTAAAGGATTTAATTTTTCGTAATCTATATATATAAAATTGTTACGTCACTGACTCACTAAGTGACTCAATGATTCATCATCGCACAGCCTAAACGCTTAAAGGTAAGACTTGAAATGTGGACAAGAGGTTCCATTCGAAGGATTAAGGGGTAAAAACGAGTAAATTCGGTAACCTTATATCTACAAAACTAAATGAGATACAACAAAAATGTAATGTTCTTTGGAGAAATAAGCGGACAGGTGTCTGGTACCTTTTTTTAAATTCGGCCCTTTTAGGGAGTAAACGTGTAAAATATGCATTTTAGTATTTTTTCGTCATCCCATCTAGGTTTTAAACCAGTGACGAATGCTTATTTAAAAAAATATTTTAATGCTTTTACGAAACTGTCATAAATGTAGAAGATTTAAGCGGAGTTTTTTTTAGATATAATTCTTACTTTTAATCTCCAAACATGCTTGCTGTTTACACTGAATTTTTTTAATGGTAATTTTGGAAAATTTCTAATTCTTACTGTTTTTTTTTAAATTTTTAAAAGTTGAAATTTTAAAAGTCAATTTAAAAAATAGAAAATTTAGTTTGGACTGTATTTTTATAAATGTTTTACAACCAAAACAATTTTTTTCTATTAAATTTAAATAAAATTTGTGCACTTAGTTTTGAGTATCTCTGTATTTTAAAATTCTCTCATAAAACATATGCAAAACATTTTTGAACATCAATGTTTTAAACCAATAAACATAGAAATAAAGGTTATCAGGCATGTCACAGAAATCAATTCCGATCGAAAGTGATTTCATTTTGTGTGAAGCAAGATACGAAACCACTTCCACTTAAGATCGGAATTGACTGTGACAGGCTTGCATATCATATTCGAAACTTATCCAAAAAATACAAATACAAATATGGTACTTTGGAATTTTCTATAATATTGAACTTAGAAACACAAAATTATAGGTGAATATCAACATATGAGAAGAAAAATGATGGAACTTTTTGGTTAAAACCTAGGAACATAAACTTAGGCATATAAATATGATCATGAAAGAAAAGACACCTAATCGAAGTAGCGGGTTAAATGCTAGATGTTAAACAAGTTAAAACCTAGAAAACAAAACTTTGGCATAAAAGTCAGTCCACAAAGGAAAAGGAGTCGCTAGCGAAGAAGCGAAACCCGCTAGTAATTTTATAACATAATTAACGTCTAAATGAATTTTGGTTTTATATAGGAGTTATAAACATTTATGAGCTTCACATGGGGCCATGATAAACTATGGGCCGATCCCTACAAAATTTTTTAGATATTTATTTTTTTATGATATAAAACAAATTTTGTTTGTAGAGATATTAATGTGTTTTTTTAGAGTTGACTTTATTTATTATGCAGGGCTGTGGGGAATCGTCAAAAAATATTTCCAACTCCGACTCCAACAGCTGAAATTTTTAAGGTACAACTCCGACTCCAACTTCAACCCAAACTCTGAGCAATAAAATTTTTAAATATACCCCTCATCGAAGGAAAAGTTTGTCAATCCGTTTGTAAATTCTACAATATCGATTTAAGACCTTTAAGGTATATATATTCTGGGTCCTTATGAGGAGCGAAGTTGATATAGCAATGTCCGTCTATCCGTTGAAATGGGTTATCCGAAGACCCCAGATATGATGGGGAGTTTGTATTTATATATTTATGTCACAAATAGTTCGAAATTGTTTGCCATTAAAATTCAGCCTAATCGGTCCACAGATGGCTAAGAAGTAAGCAAAAACCACGACTGTCTCTAATTTTACCTAAAATTTCCTTGTTGTTGTTGTTTTTTTTTATTATATTTTATATTTATATGTAACGGGTGGTTATATTTTAGGGGCCGATGTTGAATGTGAACCATGCCTAAACATTTCATTTAACATTTCTCAATTTCAGACTAACTCAATTTGAGCCATGGAAAGATACAAAATCGAGTAACGCGTTAAAGTTATTAAGGCTTATTATGAAAATGGGCGTTCGAATCAAAATGCATATCGTGCACTTCGTGATTTTTTTTTTGGTCAATTTAATCGTTCAATCGTGCAAAAATTTGAGCAAACCGGGTCTGAAGGAGATGTGAAAACACCATTGCATGCTCGTACTGCAGAAAATATTGCTGCTATTCGCGATAGTGTGGCTGAAGAGCCGTCCACCTTAACTCGTCGTCGTGCCCAACAATTGCACCTCTCACGCCCGTCGTTGATGAACATTATGCATGAAGACTTGCATTTACACGCTTTCAAGGTGCAATTGACTCAAGAACTAAAGCCTCTTGACCATTCCAAACGTCGTCAATGGTCAGAATGGTTGCAAGAAATGGCAACAGTGAATGATCTACTTTAGAAGAAAATCGTCTTCAGTGATGAGGCACATTTTCACCTCAGTGGATTCGTCAATAAGCAGAACTGCCGTATTTGGGCGAATGATAATCCAAGAGTGATTGTCGAAAAACCAATGCACCCACAAAGAGTGACTGTTTGGTGCGGTTTATGGGCTGGCGGCATCATCGGGCCGTATTTTTTCCAAAATGAGGCCGGTCAGGCAGTTACTGTGAATGGTGTTCGCTATCGTGAGATGATAACGAACTTGTTATGGCCCGAATTGGAAGATATGGATGTGGACGATATGTGGTTTCAGCAGGACGGTGCCACTTGCCACACAGCTAACGAAACAATGGCTCTTTTGCTCAACAAATTCAATGGCCGTGTTATCTCACGTAATGGCGATGTCAATTGGCCGCCAAGATCATGTGATTTGACACCGTTGGACTTTTTTCTTTGGGGTTATTTGAAAGAAAAGGTGTACTTCGATAAGCCAGCAACAATATAAGAGCTAAAGGATGAAATAATTTGGCACATTAACAGCATAGTACCTCATATATGTCTCAGCGTCATCGAAAATTTGGACCATCGGATGGAGGTGTGCCGCCGATTTCGCGGCGGCCATTTGGCCGATATTTTGTTCCATACATAATTGAACCATACCAATATTATCATAATAAAAAGAAATGACAATAATTTCCTATATAATTTGTGTTTTATTCAAAATCAACATCGGCCCTAAAAAGTTAACCACCCTTTATATCTCGAGAACAGCAGGTTCTAGTTAGGTACAAGCATCTTGGTTGTCAAAACACATCTGCATCGGACAAAATCTGACAAAATGTGGGCGGGATTGGACAATTGGGCGTAACACAAAGTTGATTTATTTACATATATCTAAAAAACGGTATTTATATAACTTTCTGTTACTATATATAGCACCATGGTGAAGGATATATAAAATTCGGCATAGCCGTATACAGCACTCTTACTTGTTAAAATAATTATTTATTTTAATAAATTCTTTAAATAATAAACAAAATACTATAATATCGGCCACTTAAAGTAACAAAACTTTAAATAAATTACTAAATCTTCAAATGGTAAATCTAAAATAAAAAAAATTACTCTGCCTTTCGTGTACTTCTTTTTAAACCACGTAAGTGCCAACATCTCGTTTTCGTAATAGTGTTACAAGTTGTTACGGCCACCATCCGTTCTGTATTATACAGAAGAGTGCTTCGAAATTACAATACAATTTAAATGGTTATTTCGATCGGTATAGAATGTCGTTATTTGTTTAAAGATTGTTTATGTAATTCTAGTACATATCGATGGCTTAATATAAAAAAGGCCTAAAACTTAATATTTTAGATAAAAAAAAAGTTATAATGCAATTTTTTATAAAATTATCAAATGTTGTACTACAGCCCCTTAAAAATTTTAAATCAAGATACATGTGGCATTAGCTATCAGAAAAAAAACGAGTTACGCCTTTTTTATATTAAGTAATCGATTTGAACATATTTACTTTATATACTTAAAAGAATTTTGCCGGTATTCATAAAAAAATTTTAAAATTTAATAAAGGTTTAAAGAACAAATTTCCTATGAAAATTATCCTTATTAAACGTTTGTTAACTTTAATATTCGTTTATGAATACGGGAATTTGTACATAAAACATATGAAAATTAAAAAGGTTTAATAATCTTACGAGCATGCTTTATACGTATTGCATAAACTACAAAACAATGTTGTTATTGTTAATGAGATAAGTTTCGAAACAGTGAAAACCTTTCATTGTTAAAAAAAGGTAGTAGGGGTGTTGAGTTCTTAACTATGTTTTCCTATAGCCCAATGTATATTTATACAGATGTAGGGTACCAGCTTGAACTTAGGCGTTCAAAATAACTGCCAGAAAAAAATTTGAGGATCTTCAAAACAAAACAAAGCTGATATAGCCGGTTAACGTTACAAATCAAAGTCTGTCTTTATTATTTTTTTGAACTTCTTGTTACTACCTATGAGAATTTTACTTAACCTTTTCTACTTATTCTAATTATTATGAAAGCTATATCTTTCTCTTTCGATTTCATGGAGATGTGAAGAATTTTTCTTCGCCTTAATATTCTGACCAATCAGAATATACAGGTTTGAAATGTACTTAATTATGTGTGTCACTCACATATATTCTGATTGATCATTAATTATTATTTATAGTTTATAGCATGCATTTGTACCTTGATATTCGCATTGACTTACATTCAAATATACGTAAGTCAATGGATAAGTGCTGTAATTTGATCTCTTCCTTTGCCAAAAGGTGTGGCATTCTCCTCACTCTTATTAAGGTGGTATATATGAATTTCAGAGTGGTTAGTGGGTATGCAATTTGCAACTTATGTGCACACTACAATATTGAAAAATTTACTGAACGCAATCAAAGATTCAAAAATGCCGCTGACTTTAAAAAGAAACTACAACCTTCTTTTTCAACTAGAACAATAACCGAGTATAAGTTCCACCGAATACTAACAGAACTGTCACGAGACGGAAGATTTTGCGTTTTTTTTTTGTCTCTTTCTAAGAAAGTTGCCCTTTTTGCATTTCTCTTTGCATCATCTTTTATGCCGCAATACAATGAACACAAATTTATTTAGTTGAGATTTTTTGCAAAGCTGTTGTAAAAATTAACTTTTAAGTTTACCACAACACGAGTAAATAATATTTATGTAAATAAATAACATTATAAATCAAAAAAATATTAATAAATGAATTTTTTTGCACAAAACACAACGTTTGTTGAACTAATGCATTTGTTTAACGTGGTTTGTGTTTTGTTATTTTTGTTTTGATCACGCCATTTGTGTTGATTGTGGCTGCCTGTTTTTACACATTGCCACTTCACTACCAAAAAAAGCGTTCTGCCCTCGCAACTGATTTGGGCCTTTTTCACACGTCACTTTTTACAGTTCTGTTAGTATTCTGTGTAAGTTCTGCTAATGCACTATTAAATAAAGTACCAAAAAGTATAGCTGAAATAAGCTTCGTAACAAAAGTATACAAACAAAAATTCTGATAATGCATAGAAAATATTCCTGGAAAATATTGATGGAAAAAGACTATTAAAGTATGAAAGCTTTATAAATTAATAAATTACAAATGTAATTTAAATTAGAATACGCATTCGAATTAATATAAAAATTAATATGATAAATGTTACTCACTATGAGAAATAAATTCCCAGATACTATTTGTTTAATTTAAGTAGCTTAAAAATTTAAGCTATATTTGATAATTACACGGACTTCCGAACTTTGACAGTTGAGGGCGGCCATATTGTTTACGCGTTTAACAGTATGTGCAAATAATAAAACTGTTTTATCAATATCGGTGTGCTGTTCTGGACCTAATTTTTATCGAAAAATTATTTTTACCGATGATTCCCATTTCAGGATAAATGGATACGTCTACAAACAATATTGAGGAATTAAGGACAGTACCACTTCCACACGAGTTCCAATAGTGTATGATGGATGCTTAAAAAATCACAGTTTGGAATGAATTTTAGGCTGGCAGCGTCATTGTTGTATATTTCTGCTCGGCAGGCAGTTAACTTCAACGGCGCGGCTTATTTAGCGAAGCTGGTGTTTGTTATACCGTAGAGCAGAAAGTCCTGCATCTGGCCGAAGGTTGGCTATGCAGAGAACCTTAAGTTGGCGAAACCGGTGCTTGTCATGCCATAGAAGAGAAAATCCTTGAGTCCGACCTAAGACCGGCTATAAAGAGAAGCTTTTGTTAGCGATTCGCGATTTTAAAATTCGGATTTTTTGGAATTTAAGATTATAAAATTCGAGATTTTGAATACGGGATTGTAATTTTTAGGAATACATACATGTGTATAAATATTTGAAATGTTTGATGAAATTGTAATGAACACAAAAGTTGGTGACTTATTGCATTATGAAACAATCCCCCATCACAAAATTAGCTGTTAAAGGCTAGTTTACACAATCTCTCAAGTCTTACGTATTCCAAAATACTTTGTGAGATAGAAATCTAATGAGTTTTGTTGCGACTGCATAAAAAAAAAATCTAATTCAACATGACAGTTTTTGTTTACACCATCACACTGAGTATAAACACACACACATGAAATAAAATGCAACCCTGATCCCACGAAAAGTATTATTGTTTAGAAGTTTTTCAAAAAACGATGATACTTTTCATTTTCATCACACATGCATTCACACTATCAGACTTTTACATATTACTTGAGTTTTTGACAGGTATTAATACAAAGCATAATAGTGTGAACTTACCTTTAACAGCTAAGGCACAAGCTTAATGCTTAGATTTGTCCTTCAGTGCTGAAAAGGTCAACGAAAAAAAAAAGACCAAAAAGTTAAAACCTAAAAAACAGTAAAATGTTCTTTGGACTTCACGAAGAATTCTTGACAAAAAGTATAAAAAACAGAAACAAGAAAGAAAATGTAAATCAATTAAAATAGATAATCATTCACAACAACAAATTTAGATCCATAAAATAAAAATAATATTTGGTTGAAATATTGATGTTTGATTATTGACTGCCTGCCATCGTCAATGGTGGTGAGTGTAAAACGGCTAAGATTTCGGAGGAGATAGTGTGGTTACTATCGTAACATGCCAAATCGAACTGTCCGTGAACGTGGGTTCGGTTCCCAGCTCAGGTCAAGAATAAAAAATTATCAATAAATTTTAATTCATTTCATAATGTAAAATTCCTTTCTTCATAAAAATAACTTAATGAAAATTAAATTTAATGAATTTAAGTCTGATAAATATAGAAGAATTTGGATTAAAACCCATAAACACTTCAATTAAATAACCACAATACTAATTATCTTTTCATAAAAAATAGCAAACTTTCTTAAAGTCGTTGTTGTTACTCTCTGTATAAAAAGTTGGGAATAAGTTAATTTTTACTTTCAGGACTCAGTTCATAGGGGACTTAGTTCGTAGTGCCCTTAAAACACATCCGAATTACTTACAGGAAAAATTCGCGCTATTTTATTTTTAATCAAACCTTATAATAAAAAGTATTCAATTGATATTATTAATTTGTTTAAATTTAATTAAGTTTTTAATTAATATCACAAATTTTTTAATTGAAAACCGTATTTATTTTTTTTTCAGTGCAGCGATTTTTAGAAATGAGCAAATAAATATTGGTTTATATATGTGGCACATTTTAAAATATAACCAACTTGGTAATAAAGTAACTTTTGTTAATATTTTAAAATGTTTAAATGCGAGTAAGGCGATTAAATTTCATTTGAAAGTGGCGGTCTATAATGGACCTTTCGAAATTTTACTTGATATTCTGGCAATATAAAATTTGAATAGAGGTTTTATATTTGGTTTTATAAATTGTATTTTGTGAATGTTTTTTATGCCGGTAGCTGTCCATTAACTTAAGTACTACTCTGAATTAATCTTAAATATATTTTTTGTTTGGGCTTAATCCAGGTTCACAACTCGGAATCGGAGTTGAGGTTTTTTGTATTGGAGTCGACTCCAAAATTTTTCTACTTTACATATATAACTAACTATATAAAAGCTTAATGCGGCACGTGTTAGAATTAAAACATTATTTTGAAATTTCTACAGAATCACTTCTTTGCTATATTAAACCATTTAAAACTTCATTAAAAAAGAGTTTAAGTCTGTGTTTGAAAATAAACACTAAATATCGCTTCTTAGTGTTCGGTTCGGTAGATTTATAGAAAACACAAGCGCTAATGGTGTTTGTGTAGTTAATCATAAAACAAAATAACGTTTCCCTGTTTGTCATCTTTCGAACGAAAAAATAATACTGTTCTTATCCAACTCAACAAAAAGGTGAGAATATTTAATTCTGTTCGGTTTTTTTTAAAAACCACAAACTTTATTGTGTTCGGCTCAGCTCATTATTGTTCGTTCGTTTCTGTTGTGCTTAGCGCCCTTTTGGCTGGAAAAAAAAACCAAACTTTTTTACATTAACAAAATACACATACAAAAAAGAGGCAGCAAAATAATTTTACACAAACAAAACATATACACAATTCACACACAAGCTGTTCGTGCTGCAGTCGTTGATAAACATTTTTTTTTTTTTGTTCATTTCTTTATCAATGTAAAAAAAAGAAACATTAGAACATTAAAATATAATGTTTGTCTACAGTATCACTACAATTGTTCTGTTTTTTTAATGAAGAACAGAACACTATATAATGTTCGGCTCTTTCTTGAAAATAGTTACGAACGGTATTAAGGTTTGTATTTGTCTACACAAAAACTAAAAATAGATATCGTTCCTGGGTGTGTGATCCGAACGCTAAATAATGTTTAGTTTATTTTCGAACACTGGATTAAATTCCAATAAGGAACAGTTTCGTATACATTTAGCCTTAAGGTTAGAGTAGGGGTCGTAGTTGGAGTCGTAGTTGGATTCGGAGTCGGACTTAAAAAATTTTAGCGGTTGGAATCGGAGTCGGAGTTAGAACTATTTTTTGACAACTCCGCAGCACTGGTTTAGTCTTTATTTTACTGCAAACAGTTTTTTCTTTTTTTTCTTAATAAAGCTTTTGCTTTAATAATTTTTTTTAATGCTAAAAACAATACAACTTTAAAAGTACTTGTATTTTTTTTTTATTAATATTCCTTTAAACATTTAAGGTAAGTTAAATAGAGTAACTAACAATTTAATAATAATTTACTACACAAAGTAAACACACTTTATGTAAACAATAAGGCTAATCTCTGGCACTAATTTACCATGGAAATAAGTTCAAAGATTAGTTTTAAATTATGAAAGTTTTGACATGGTTGCCAGAAGAAAAGAAAATAGAATTCAGTAAAACTAAATTTTCTCAATAGTTTATATAGTTTTCTATATGCAGGCTTTCAAGGTCACAATTTTCTAAACTTATATAATTTTGTTAATACAATATTAATTTTTTTTTTTCATAATGAGTCTTTCAAACCTAAAATTTTAATATAACACTATTGTTTTCGAAAGATGTTGGCAACTCCTATTACATGGCTTAACGCCCACACTAACGGCTACTCTTAAAATGTAAAAAACTTTTGTAAAATTTAGTGTGTTTCAACAGAATTAGTTTAGGGTAATTATACCTTCCCTTCTTTTACGTTTTAAACATTTTTCACGCATTATTTTAAAATAAGAATAATATTATCTTTTTAGACTATTATGCTAATTCTAGGAACAAGAAAAACTAAGGAAACAAAAAATCTTGGGATTTAAACATCGCAGCAAAAAAAAAATATTTTTGTTCTTTTAAGATTTTAATTTTCAAATGATATAAATTTTAAATTTAATTTTTCACTCAACTTAACCTTAAGCCAGCCATTACAGGACAATGAATGCATTTTCTTTCATTCTGTTTTCCAAATCTTTTTTCTTAATTTTTATTTAAAATAATAGAATAGGACATTATGTCCTTGTATACTTTAAACTTGTAAAAACTTAAGCAACAATTTGGTGGTGAGTGTGTTCATGTTTCACCACAG
Source organism: Pollenia griseotomentosa (assembly GCA_963931875.1). Classification (NCBI taxonomy): domain Eukaryota; kingdom Metazoa; phylum Arthropoda; class Insecta; order Diptera; family Polleniidae; genus Pollenia; species Pollenia griseotomentosa. The sequence goes on along the minus strand of OZ007560.1, from coordinate 48,749,882 downwards.
GCAAGACAAAGTAATTTCAGTGTAAATATTCAAAAGTTGTAAAAAGTCCAACTTTTGAGTGGTTGGTGGTTATTCATTATTTTTGTGCATCATTAAACGGAATGTTCGGCAATATAATAATAATTTATTCCTAAAAGTGGTTTAAAAAAAAAAAAAAAGTTTTTTAAGGTTTCTATTTGTTAACAAAAAAAAATCTATTGTTTTGCTAGAACTAACAACAATTTGAGCTCAAAATACAACTGTTGACATTTTAAGCGTAACCAATTTTTTTTTGGGGTTTTTTGTGGTTTAATTTAGTTTATTTCATTTTTTCTGTTTTATTTAATTTTTTGTAGTTAAAACTTAATTAACTATAAAAATTGTATTTAAAACTCATCAAGAGATTACTTTGTTCCTTTATTCGAAATATGTTGAATTTGTTTGTATTTTGTTTAAAAGGTCTTCATTTAAGAATCAGGGTTCGAGAATGAAATAAAAAAGAAGGATTTTATAAGAAACAATTTAAATATTATCATGGTAAGTTTCATGGCTTTTAGTCCGTCCATTTGGGGTTTACAAAGACTGATGTCTTTTTTATCTGTTTGAACTGGGCGGCATCTAAAAATATGAGCAAAATAATGAATATACGAAATTAATACACTGCTTCTAACTATGTAATCAAAATTTATCTAACACGTCCAGTTTCTATGCTAAAGGCAACTGCATCTAAAACTTCTTCAAGAACTGCAGCTGCTTGAGGTCCTGCTACCTGAGCTGTCCTGAGAATTCATCAAAACTGAGTATAAAAGCAGTGTTGCTACATAATAGAAATCATTACCAGTCGATACCATTAGCTCATGCTGTACACAGAAAGAAAAACAATCGGGATAAATTAAGTTTTTTATACTTCCTTTAAGTACCAGTCGAAATTGAAAATTTTAGTACGAAGGACACTAAAACGTACTTAATGGGATTACTTCCTTTTTGAAAATAAGTATAAATTTTTAAACCAAGTAAAAAAAGATTGCACTTTTCGTTGGAAGTGCTACTCTACGAGTAAAATTACAAAGTTACCGATTAAATCGCATAACCTTTTAGTCTCATCTCCCAGTTTTATGAAAGTTTATGAAAGAAACAACAACAACACCACACAAGTAGGTAATGCACGATTTGCTTGTTTTTGTGTAAAAACAGCAACAAAAACAGAACAAGCAGAAAATCATACATTATTTCCATATTCAAAAAGTAAAATTAAAAGCAAAAGTTCCCATTTAGTTAATATTTAGTTAAATTAAAAATATAAAGTTTTTTAAGCAGAAACCATGTTGGTAGAGTTTTTTTTTCCCCGGACTTTTTCGTTTCCCGGGAAAGCGGGAAATTTTTTTAAATTTCCCGGGATCCCGGGATCCCGCTCCATATAAATAACACAAAGTAAATTTTGTTATTATTAAATGAAAAACTTTTATAAAAAAACGTAAGGGAACTTGTTAACAAAGAAACTAAAATAAATGGTTCAATACTAAAAACCCAGAAAAAAATTCGCTTACTTTTTCAAATGAATAGCTTCTTTAACTCATTATTTCTTCTATAAATACATCTATAACAGCTTCTATAACTACTTTTTTCTGAATGTATTAAAGTAAAAAAATAATGACTTGCTTTTGAATGCGTTCATTTTGGGACATCCCTTGTAAAATTCATTGGTTCTTTCAGTAGAATTGTAAGTAGTGCTCTTATGTTTTTCTGAGTACTCAACACATTATTTTGTAGGCGAAGTTTTTACTGGGAATTTAATTGAAGATTGAAATAGGAACTTGAATTATTATTATCCCACGCCTTTATTTCCTATTATTATGCTTTTATTCAGTATTATTATGCTCTGGATACAAGATAAAAAGATAACATAAACATAACAATTTAATTCATAAAACAATAATAAAAACAAAATAAAAATTAAGGTACTCAAGATATAAGATCAAAAACTTAATTAATAACATAGATAAAATATTTTAAAGAAATAACGGCTTAGGAAATAACTTTCTGACACACTCAAAGCGCTTACTTAGTAAGTCGGCAAAAAGTATATTCCTGAGTTTATTTACTAATTATCATGTTTCCGAAAAATTTCGTTCATTTTTTACCGAGGTTGGACAAATAGTGAAAAATGTGCACCGTTGTAGCATGCTACGGATTCACAATCAGAAGCAATTTTTTTTTTTTATAAACAACGTCTATATCATTCAAATGTATGTCAAGGTTGATGCAAAAATAGCATCAACCGGACTGCTTCTTACAGACCTTTTCATTTCAATAGGTCAATTTGTAATCTTTAGGACAATGTGTTTTTCAAGTTGTTGTATCTTACACGAGTTTCCAAAATGTTATTTTATTTCGGTTTCCCCGCACTTCACGGGTATATAAACCAACACAAATTGAAATTGAAAATAAAATAAAGGAGCGATATGTTTAGGTATCTCCTATTTTTAAGACTTGTTCATGGACAGTGAAACTTTACTGCCTGCATCTTATTTTGAATTAATGTACTTTATTAACTCTTCACTTCACTAAATGTAATAATTATCAACTGTTGCACTGCCCATTCTGCTTTTAGAAGATTTATTGCATCAGGAGACATTGATTAATATACATGTACTCACTTCTTGTAATTGATCTAATCCACAACCCATCCACAGATGCTAATTTTTAGAGAATAGAAAACTAAATTTCAAAGTATAAATAGCTATTTTCTGAAATTATGAGGAATTTTTTATTTCCCGGGATCCCGCAAGAAAAATCCCGGGAAAACGGGAAATAAAATAATGGAAATTCCCGGGAATTCCCGGGACGGGAAATCCCGGGAAAAAACCCTACATGTTGGGCATAATTATTGAAATAAAATCATAATAATATTCTCCTACTGCCTCTGCTTAAGGTTAGAATCAATATAATTTCACTTTCGGATTAAATCTACTTAATAATACTTGAATCAAGCGCTTTTTGAGATTATTTCAAGCACGTATCCAGGATTAAATATGGATAAGTTAAGTATTTGGCACTAGAATAATCCGTACTTGAATCAATCTTTCTGTACTTGATAAAGCCGTACTTACTGTACTATTGATACCGCTTCGGATTGACTTAAGAACGGATGGATTGATTTTTCTTTTGAGTGTAAATATAAAAGAGGCCTACGAAAACATAAAGTCTTTGCTCAATAAAAATTCGGTACGATCGCATCACAAGGAAGATACACAAAATATTGTTGTTTTCTCGGTGAGTGGAACTGCAGAGCAAAAGAGTGGCATTTTATACAACAAAATTGTCTCTTAAGATCACATGCGATTCCGGGAAGCAAAAACATCGCAAATGAGCCGTGTTGGTCCTTAAGAAATTTTACAAAGGTTGTCAATTCTGGACCTACCAGTACAAAATTTCTATGTCATGGTAGCTATTATAAATCTATCGTATTCAAATTTTGAAGCTATTTTCAGAAGTCGTATGTGTTGTATTGGAGCTATGTCAAAATACACACCGATTTAAAAAAAATGGGTAAGGCTATTAATGTTGTAAAAAATATTTTTGAGCCACATTTAATTTTAACACCAACATAATACGATAATTTACGGGCACAAAAACTATTCCGGGAAGAACCTGTACGAAATATGTACCAAATTTCCTCAAATTATTTTCCAAATTGCTACCTGTACTTTGCGCACAAGTATGCATAGACAGACAAGCAGCCACGGACCAGCCATCGTTAGATCCACTCAAAGAGTGATTCTGAGTCGATCGGGTTATTAAAAAGTTGATGATGGACAAATATTTTTGTTACACATATCAGCACATACGCATAATACCCGGCAGCTTAAATCGTTACTAGTAAGCTTTAAGACTAGTTTATTACTAGTTGTAAGGCGTCGAAAATTAAGAAAAATTATGAAGTTTCGGCTGCGCTGCTTTATTCGTGACGCCTTTTGTTGTTTAAACAACAACAACTCCACAAAAATTGGTAAAAAAAAAAAACGATTTAATACTTGTTCATTGTAGCAACAACAACTGCTCTATAAAAGTAGATAAAAAAAAACCAATTTACTTCCCAACAAACATGAAGTCAAACCTTTGATATGAAACGACTTTATCATTTGACATCAAACGCAACTCTCAAACGTTTTTCAATTGTTTGATTTTAGCATTTAAATTCAAATTAGTAATGATTTGAAATCAACATTTGACATCAAATGTTTTATCAGTTATATGTCAAATTGGTATCGAATGTTAAATTCAAATCAAAACTAAACTTGGCAATACTAAAGCGAAAAATAAATGTAAGCATTAAAAATGGCGGTCAAAATTAAATTTTTACTTCGTTGTTAAATGTGTTTTTTTTTTTGAAAAATAAAAAATATTTGTGAGTAATTTCAATGATAAAGAATACGAATTAAAAAAAATAAAACGGGAAAGTGAAGAAATTATAAGTTTGTTGTATGACCGCGGTGATATAATTCTCAAAAAAAAGGGAGACTATTTTTTCTTCATTGCAAGAATTAGAGGTCGAAAAGAACAATATTTAATTTTTTAGCTATGCGCATAGGAATAGCTTATCCCATCAACAATAAATTTCAAGTGTTTTTATCAAGAATAAAAACTGGGAATAAGCACGAATAACAAAATCTTTTAAATTAAAATTTTGTATTCCCAAAAATTACTTTTGATAATATGGCGCCGAATGTTTATCTTACAGTTTATTTAAATAAATAATGAATTTAAATTAAAAAAATAAAATATTTCTATTTATGCACCACATTGTATTATAATCCACATTTAAAAAACATTTCAGAATTACGTTTGAAAACAAATTGAAAATAAATGCATTTCTCAATTTGAAAATAATTTTCCCTTTTTGTTGAGAATGCTATGATTTTCAAATCATTATCAAACGTTTGCCATTTGCGAAAAAGTTTGATTTAAAATCATTTACAATTTGAAATCAAACCTCCGTGTTTGTTGGGTTGTCTATTGTACAACAACAACACTCCAAGAAGAAAAATTTTCTTTTGTGGTTAATTTTAGAGTTGACAAACTTTTTTCACGTTTAAAAAATAAATTAAGAGAAGGTAAATTCCCGTTTTTTTTTTTTTTTTTTTTATAATTATTTAGTTAAATACATCAAATTCTGCAATGTAGGATAATGACGAAAACTATACCGGGGCATTCAAAATTGAAACATGGTTTTGTAACAGGAACAAATATGCATATATTATCTCTCTCTGGTTCCAGGGGTAAGTGCTTTAAACTATTCTAAAATAAATTCATACACTATAAAACAAAACTAAAGTGCGAAAAAATATTGAGGGGAATTGTCCGTCACATTTACTTTAACTTTTATTTGTCCTTATATTGTAAATAAAGCAACTACCCTAGAGGGAAGCGAACTGACACCAAAGTAATCCCGTGATAGGTTTTTGGTGGTAGAGACCGGTTCTAGTTTTAACACTTTATATGAATAAGACCTACCACTTTAACATGGGGTTGTCATTTGACCAGTCACAAATCTATTCTCAATAAACGTGTTTAGTGTAAGTTACTACAATGTAGTACTATTTCGATACAATGTAGTATTTTTTCAATAAAACAAGTCCTAGAACTAAATTTAAGAACCAAACCACCAGTGAAGACTGTACTGTAATTCATTACTTTTTCTACACTGATAGAAAAGGCGTCATAACGCTGATGTATTTTGACATCAGTACTATGACAAGTGTCTTCGTTTTTGACCCCATAACACTTGCCATCATTGTGATGTCAACCTAAACATTACTTGGCCAAAGTGTCATCAGGGTCAAAATGAAATTACGGCATCAATAAGATGACACATCGGCATCACAGAAATGACGAACATGTCCTCAGTGCGATAAAACATGCGATGCAACACATATTTGTAAAGTGTGACAATTTTATAAAAAACAATTTAATTAAAAAACATTTGACTTGATGTGAATAAAAAATTAATTGTTTTACAATTATTTTTTTCATTCCTTTTTACAAAATTTTAACAAAAGTTCCTTTCATTTAAAACCACGCCTATTAGGACGAATTACTCAACAATCATATTCAGTATTACAATGTCGATCAAATTCAATTCATTTGTTATAATCCCAACCCTGCTTTTATAAACATAAAAGAAACCCAGAAAACAAAATGCCCCAGTTAGTGGGTCATGATGTTGATGGGGATGTTTTCAAGCAAAATTTTTAATTTTTTTAATCATTTTAAGTAGTTTTTTTTAATTCTAAACTGCCAACTAAAAATACTCGCATCTACTAATAGAGATGAGAAAAATAAAACGAAAAACAGAAGCAAATCAACAATAGAAGCCAGATAACGCGTTTCTTGAGAAAATTTTCTCATTTACGAAAAAGGTGGATTGTTTTCGTTTTATTCACAGTTGTTGACTTGAATTGGCTGAATAGCTGGTTGGAAGATGTTGGCGGACGGGCGGGTGGTAAAGTAGAAAAAAGGAAAGAAAATTGACACTGTGCTTATTGTCCGGAACATTAAGATTTTTGTATGCGTTTTTTATTATTTTTCTTTGCTCTCTTCTTAATCATTAAGTCAATGTTATGGGTGTGGGAAAATGTTGTTGTTCTTGGTATTTGAATCTGAAGTAAAACCCAACCAATTTCATTAAGATCTTTTTTTTTGAGAATATTTTTTACAATTTTAATTTTGTTTTGAGATACAAACTATTGTTTCATTTATTTAGCAGGTTCCAAAGAAACATGCAATATTCATGATTAAGGTTATCGGTATGTCTGTCGGTTACTTGAATGGTTTCTTTGTTGCACAGTAGGGCTAAGCATAAATAAAAGGGAAACATTTTTTTCTTTGAACTCTGTATATAAATAAAATTAATTCACTATGCAAATTATTTGGTTTCATTATTTGGAGATAAAAATTTATGCAACTCTCTCCACTGTACATTGCCCAAGTTCTATTATAACTTATGTTTTCGTGTGAAAAACGTGTATGACAACATTACAAAAAAAAAAAAAAGAAAGAAGAAAGAAAACACAAGTATAAACAGAAGTAGCTAAGGCAATCGTGTCAACGTGTTTAAGTCCTTATTGTCCTGGACTCCATATCCAGTATTTCGTCTTTTCTTTCTTGTTTTGAGTTGTGTGTGTGTGTCTTTGCGTTGATTATGTTTTTTTTTTTTTTAGTTTGTTGATGTTGTTGTTCTTGTTATTGCTGCTGGATTGTTGTTACTGCTGTTGTTCACGCGTTTGTAATTGCACTCACAAGTACTTGTGTCTTGACACGACTTTAAAACGCTATAAGACACCATTATCCTGTAAAACAGTCTTATGCATGTATATATTTTTCTTATACAGCGTGATACTCCACTTCAATGTTCCAGCAGCATTCTTTCGGTTGAAATTCATTTTATCTTTTTATGTATTTGTGCTTTATTATATATTATTACACGGAATATGCAAGATTATAAGAGAGTTTATTTGCACTGATAGAAATTTTTTAAAAAAAGATGTATTTTATAGCCTGACTGCCTTTAAAGATAGTTATAGTTAGTTATCGCTGTAACTAAAAATGATCTGAACCTTGTAATAAAAATACGGTTATAGAGTAGAAATTACACTGTCTCAGCACAGTGTGATTTCTCGCTGCAAAAAAACTAAAATCAATTGGGATTGAAATCAAACTGATTTCGTTCTTTGCAATATTTTGCAAAATTTTGTGATTTAATTTTTTAAAATCATTTTTTCAAGAAATTAATGAGTGCAAATAATGTAATTGCATTCGATTCGATTTCAAATCAACTTTAAATAACATCATGCAATTTCAATCAAATTTTATTTTTTTTAATACAATTGAATTCAATGATGCCAACTCTTGGCACACTAAACGCGTGAAGACATATAAAAAACGGGCTAAATTGAAAAATAACGGTTTTAGTACATCTTCGTAAAATTTTTTTTTTTCAAAAACCCCAAAAAAGGGCTAAAATTATTGTTTTAAAATCTGAAGCTTGTACAAATATTTTGTGTTGTTAATTGTTTGTTGTTTGGACAAACATTTAAAGCATGTTTGTAACAATATGAAAAATTCTTAATATTTGGCAGGCATGTTGTCAAACTCTTTTTGTGTCTAGTGCTAAATGTAATAATTTTAGCGAAAACTTTGCAGAGTGAAGACGTTGAAGAAGAAACAGTAAAATCATTTTCAGAAGTTTTGTCACATTATTTGGCATAAAAGAGCTCTTTGTTTAAACTACTCTTTACTCCAAATTCCTTTTTCTAATTTTATATAATGTTTTAACGAATTGTGTTTGTGTTGTTTATTGGCGAACATAAAACGGAAACAAAGTGTGTATTTGCAAAGCCATTTATTTGTATGGTTTGTTTACCCTTAAACTTATCTGTTCCCTCGATGTTTTTCTTTTGGCGCGTTTTAAATTTTTAAGACAGTTTTCACAACTTGACATAACCGGAAAAGCAAAAACTTAAATTAAAATAAGAATAAGGGAAGATAATGCCTTTCTTTAGTCAAGAAAACAACGGGCTAAATGGGCTAAAAATAACAAAAAATGAAGAAAATGCGCCTTCTTTAGCTAAGGACCGAAAGGACTAATAAGTTCTAATCGCATTTCAGTTACTTTAAAAAGTCTTGATCTAGCCCGAAATGGGCTAATTTGGCCTCACTGATTAAATTATACAATTTACTTACGCCAGCAGTGACTTTGGATTACTTTAATCCCTAATTTTTTTTCTAATATAACTGGGTTATAATCATCTTTAGAATCAGAATGTAGTCACTGTTTATTTTAATAATTGGACTTGCATTTGCGCAGTACATACATATTTATTTTTTATATACATTTTCATATTATTCGAATGTGTTTTCTAAGTCAAATTACAATCCTGAAAAGCTTTTATACTTAAATAGTCTTATTCCTTCAATATTTTCCAGGAATATTTTTTAAGCACTACCAGAATTTTTCGTTTGTATTTTTTATTTTTTTGTAAAAGAAATCTAAAACATTTTGTAAACACTTCGATACGTCAGCTTTTGAATGCAGTTTTCCAAATATTGGATACGTTACGGAATTATTTATTTGATAAGAAAGCTTATTTAACTGCGGTAATTCGGTCCCAGTAAAATTCCAAAATCTTTAAAAATTTCAATCTATACTTTAATCACAAAGAAGATCAATTGGGCACTGTTTGTATTGGCACCAAATTTAACGTCGAAATTATAATGCGACAAGAATTGCCAATAAGATGTTAAAAAAAATACTTATACAGTCCTTTCTCAGTGTATGACATAAAAATCGAATAAAAATTTGTAATTTAAAACTCAGTAATGCCATTTGTAGAAAGAAAGTACATATTAAAAAAGATTTTAAGGAAAGTTTATGCATCAAAAGGATTTATTTCCTTAAGATATCAGTCCAGTTTAAAACTTTTATTCTTGGGCACTTATACTTTTTTCAGTGTCTATATCATTATTTTGGTAAAGTAAAGTGAATGTCAGTATGTCCCCTTCAATGTGATATGAAACACTTAAGTCAACTTAAAAAATATACCAACATACTCAAAACACACACAGACGTACATACATAAAGCAATAAAACACATGCACACTAACATTCTCTCATAAGCTTGCAGAAAAAATGAGTGTGAACATCCCAGTAACCAGCGTGAAAACTTGCAAGCGCTTCCACTTTTCAGGCCTTTAAGAAAGTCTGCAATTGCATTCTTAATGAAATGTTTTCATTCCACTCTGCCTTCTTAAAAATTGTCTTATAAAATATTTTACAAATTCAATTAAAAATTCTAAGCTAAGATCGTTTTTTTAGTTGTTGTCTAGGAAAGTTTAGGAATAACTTCTCCAGTTTTTAAAAAATACTCAACCTCAACAGTTATTTTCCCTGCATTTACACATGTAAGTAATTTCTTGCAAGTAGAGTTCACCTATTAACATCGAAAATGTCGATGAAATAGTCGAATGGCATATGAGTTGCATGAATGTTTACACAGTCAAGTGGAAGTTCCTTATAAATCAGAGTTGCCAAGTGCGAAACAGAGCTTCATTTCTAAAAAAACAGTTGGCATTAATAACTATTATTTCTTTTTCTAATGAGATTTATTTTTTTAAATTTAAATCAATTGCCTTTTATTTAAAAAAAAAATATTTTAAAATATATGTGTACTTGAAAAAGAGTTACAACCAGGGTTGTGGAGTCAGAGTCGGAGTTGGGGTTTTTGTACCGAAGTACTCACAAAAACTCGCGGCTCCGACTTGTTTATTAAATTAAAAAAAATTTATGTATACAGGCATTACAATATTATATTTATAGTGATTATGGAAAGTAAAAACCTTTACTTATAAAATTGGACTTGGTGTTCTTTACCTTCCATGATGATATTGGTACTGCTCAACCCCTTGAGACAAACTGCACCAAGTCCAACAACTAAAGGTCTGCTGTTTCCCAAAAATAATACAAGACTTAAGGCTCAGCTAGCAGGGAGTAAGAGTAACAGTAACCTTACCGTAAAAAAGTAAGACCAATCTATTTCTTACAGATAAAGACTTAACATCTTACTGCTAACTATAATCGTTCTAATTGCTTTACATACAACAAAATGAAGCAGCTGATTTGCAACGTTACTGTCACTCCCGGCTAACTGAGCCTTTACAAAAAAATTGTTTCCCTATTTTTTTCTTCAAAATGTGTTATACAAAAATACAAGTAACAACAGAAGGCGCATCTTCATGTTAAGATAAAAAAATATTTAATTTGCCTGAGAATGATTAACAACAAAATGACTTTATTTTATCTCACTTCACAATTTACAAAAAGGACTCCTGATGTTCCTTGCCTCTACAAATTCAGTGGTAAACAACACTAAATACAATTGGTGCCCTTTTCGTCTAAGCAAGTTTGACTTGGTATTGTTTCTATATCGAAAACTACATTAGATAATCAAAGTTTTTTAATACTTATGGGAATTCACACATCGATAGAGGCAAAAATATGATTCCAACAGTAGGTGCGTTTTAAAAGTTTTACAGTAAAATGCAGTAAATGAGTAAACTAAAAAATTTGCTCTCACAAAAAGCTGTCGTACAAAAAAGTACGCGAACGCAAAATGTGTAAAAATTCCGAAAATAAAGCCAACAGCTGATGGCAAATAATTGAAGTGTTGAAAAATGTTTAACTCGTTTTATTATTGGTACTCGATTAAATACTTTTTATAACAAAAACATTTTTGGAAAATACAAACAAATTAGTTTATGTAATCTTTCATATTTGTTTGTTTTTTATTTGATTTTACTAATTTGTGGCGGGTCAATTTATTCAAAAGAACAAATAATTCACACTTTTACAACTCTAAAAAATTAACATAACAAAAAAAGTTTCAAAAGCTAGTATTTAGCCAAATAAATGCTTCCCAAACAAGTTTAATTTATTTATCATTAATACGATTTCTGTATGACGTGCTAAATTCCCAATTTTTCATATTTGATAAATACACTGAAATTTATTGTTGAGGGAAAGCTAGCTTCTATGCGCATTTCACTGGTTGCTTAGGCCAGCTCATCAGGAAACCTTTTCCTAAGATTTTATAAAAGCTAAAAATATTATACGAATAAAACCCTAAAGCGAATAAGAATTTTAAACACTCAAAGTCTTACTTGTAAGTAACAATATCAAAGCTTAAACAAAACACCAACAATAAACAGTGAGTTTATCTTTTCTTACATCCCCCTACAATTGGTTGGGTTCTTTCCGACTCGAATTGTAGTTGTAAGTGGGTAAAAAGAAAAAACAAAATTAAAAAACAATTTAGCACGTCATACAGAAATCGTATTAATGATAAATTTTGTATTCCCGTAAATAACTTTGATTAATTAATTAATTTTTATTCACTTATTGTTTTGGTTTAATTTTTACTTCAACTTTTCTTTTATTTAACCATTTTTTCTCAATTTGTAAGCTTTTTTTTTTGTTACTTTTGTTTGTTTACCTTTTGAAACATGTTTTTTTGTTTAACTAAATTTTACTGCAAAAATTTCTGCAGTAAAAATTTGTAAATACTGAGACAAGAACTGTCACTTTTCGCTCTCAATTTGTGTTCCCATTTACTGCATTTTGTGTACTCGAACGCAATTTAGTAAAATGCAGTAAAGTTCAGTAAAAAAATAGTAAAAACTTTTGTGTTCTCGAAAGTATAAAAACCGTATTTTGAAAACGATGTGAATTGGTGTAGTTTATCTCTCCCCTACAGAACTATTGTTACTTATAATAACTTGTTAGAAACCCTATTTGTACATTATAAATTAATTAAATATTTATTCTGACTAAGTAGTTTTTAAAAAACATAATCGAGTTTTCTTTGATAAAATAGATTCTTCATTCATTTGTTCTTCGTTTTATACTTCATTATTTTTTTAATTCTAATTTTCTATTTTAAATAAATGTAACTATAATTTTATTCCTGACAACGTTATTTTAATTTTAAATAAAAGAACAAGCTTAGAACGTTCTTTTAAACTTTATAATATAACTTTCAAAATATGCTAAAGTTCAATGATTATTTTTCCTGGTGGGCTATGGTGTGTTGCAAAACAAATTCGATCCTATATGGATTGTAGCAAAACTCGTTTCTTTCAAAAATTCGAAGCAAATATCGTTCGTTCCAAAATTAATTCTATTATTTTTCTATATTTGAGTTGCTTTAAGTTTTTGAACTGTTGCATTATTAATCAAGAATGGCATAACACTTCAAAATCAAAAAGTTCAACTAATTTGTTCTATTTAATCGGACGCTATATGTTTTTTGCATTTTCCAAAAATTCGAATAAACGAGTTTTGCATCTCACCAACTCATATGTAAATAAATTAAAGCTCAATGCGGCACGTGTTAGAATTAAAATATCGATTTAAAATTTACAGAATCATTTTTTTTTTTTTTTTTTGCTATATTTAACCATAAGAAGGTTAAGGCCAAATAAGGACCAGTATAATATACATTTAGCATTAAGGTTAGAGTAGGAGTCGGAGTTAAGTTAAAAGTTAGTTAAAAAATTTCATAGGATTTCACAGCCCTGTCTAAAACTAAAATTATTGTTTCCGCAATAAAATAATGCTTTGGACATTAATTTGCTGCAAGTGTCAAAAAATCACTGTCTTCAGAAATGTCTTCCAAGTTGGGCTGCAAGTTGGCTGCAAGTACGAAAAATGTGATAGCGTTAGTGAAAAAGTGTGTGTGTATTGAGTTTTTCGAACTTGCACTTGCATGTTTAAAAATCAGGTTATAAACTTAGTTCGCGTTATTAGCAACAACACTTGTGCTGAGATTAAGCCTTGTTCTTAATTATTTTTAGAAGACCTTCTAGAAGCCTTCAACGTAAATGCAAAAAAGGCAAGGCTTTGTTATCTTATGCCACGCAGTGTAAATTAGAAACAAAGTTGAAGTGCAGCTGGATTTCCTTATGTCTGCAAAGAAAAGCCTTTTATAAGGCCTCTTTCCTACTTCTTTCTCCCGCTGGGTAGTTACTAACAACATCTTCATTCTGTTTCTTTGTGTATGTCCTACAAATGATGACAGTCATACGACCAACCATATGCAATTTAAAATAAATGAAGGAACGTCGACGAAGACTAAATGCATGAATGAAAGAAACAAATGAAAGAACAACAGCAGCAACAACAACCAACAAGCGTAATAATAAATATATGAAAACATTCGAGAAATGAAGCGATTACACGCAACTATTTTTTGTATTTATTTTTTATTTTTTTTTTTGCTCTCTGTTAGTTATTGCAATAAGGACATCTTGTTTTATACCAACAACATGAAGCGACTGGGTTGACAAGAAAACCTTGTTTAACAGCTACAACTTCTTCCATTTTGATTACATGCATCAGTATTTTCCTGTATCACGTCTGGTATAATGTGACAAATATTTTTTCTTATTTTTTGTTGCTTTTTTAATACAATTTCATGGAATTCGCAATCAACCCTGACAAAATCCACTTCTGTTTTGACCCTTGACTTAAAATGTTCATTGTAAATAAGACGTTACAAGGATTGTACGTCTGTCTGTCTGTCTATCGTAAGTAGTTTGTTGGCTGCCTGGATAAATGACTGACTAACTAACTGAATGGCTGTTAAACTTGTTTTGACCCTGTGATAATTCATCACAACTGCCAGAGTGCCATAATACGATAGTGAATTTTTTCTTTTTTAAGTGTTTTCTCTTTTTTGGAAGTTAATGCCTTTCAACAGCCAAGTTTGTGTGAGTGGTTCCCTAGATGCAATTTTAAGAGAGGAAATCACAAATTGTGGTGTGCGGCGTGAATACGTTATTATTTTTTAAATTTAAGCTTTTTTAATAGTATTTAATTTATAATTGATTTATTTAGATTATTTTCATTTTATGACTTGTCACAAAAATAGTTTTAGTTTTAACCATTAACAGCAGTGTGCGACTGAACGATAGAACATCAAGTCTAAGAAGAAAAGAACTTCATTTCTTTTTCCAATGAGAATTTTTTATTGCCAACCAGTAGCATCTTCTCCTGGCAGAGCAATACCATATAAACATAATTTCCTTAAGAATATGTACAGAAAAAATAACAACAGTTATTTAGTTAATTAAAAATATTTTAAAAGCTTTTATAATTCTTTAAGAAAAAAATTCACAATTCTTAGGGACCTTAAGACTTGGCAATCCTGGACGGGGACAACTGTTCATCCAAAGGAAATCATGCGTATCGCGTAATATTGTTTTCTATCATTGTTGTCATGTATCGGGTGTTTTTTTTACAGGTTTGTTTTTCGAATAGAGATAAAACTGGCATTTTGTGGTCAAATCTGGAAACTCTAATGTCATTTATGTTCAGTTTGGTTTGCCATTTCATCATGAACAGAAAATAGCGGTTCAGTTCGCGAAGTTTACCGCAAGCTCCGTCCATTTTATTGTCGACATAATCGTCCATCAGAGCAATTAATTCGGTTAACCATGGATCGTTTTCGCACTACGTTTACTCTATGTGATAATACGCATCCGCAGAGACGTCGAACAGTGCGCACCGAAGAAACAATTGCCGCTGAGAGCAAAGTGTTGAGGAGGACCCGAATGAATCGATTCGCCACCGTGCACAGCAATTGGAGCTTTGTCCATCAACTTTATGGAAGATTTTGCGCAAAGATCTTGGCCTGCGACCTTACAAGATCCAGCTTGTGCAAGAATTAAAGCCGCGAGACCATGCAATGCGTCGTGATTTTGGTGTATGGGCCGAAACTGAGATTGATCTCGATGCTGATTTTCATCGCAAAATTTTGTTCAGTGATGAGGCTCATTTTTGGTTGAATTGCCGCATTTGGAGTGAAGAGAATCCACATGAGACCCTTGAGACGCCATTACATCCACAAAAACTGACTGTTTGGTGTGCTCTATGGGCTGGTGGAGTCATTGGGCCATACTTCTTTCGAAATAATGCTGGAGAGGCAGTTACCGTTAATGGAGACCGGTATAGAGCCATGATAACCGACTATTTTGTTCCCGAATTGGATGGCATGAATGTGGATGAGTTGTGGTTCCAACAAGACGGCGCTACATGCCACACAGCGCACGCCACAATCGATTTATTGAAGGAAACATTCGATGAGCGCATAATTTCGCGGAATGGACCTGTCAATTGGCCACCAAGATCGTGTGATTTGACACCATTGGATTATTTTCTTTGGGGATATGTGAAGTCGCTCGTCTACGCCAACAAACCAGAAACGTTAGGGGAATTGGAAGCCAACATTCGTGGCGTTATTGCCGACATACGGCCCCATATGCTCGAAAAAGTGGTTGAAAATTGGACCTGTAGAATTGGCTTTATTCGAGCCAGCCGCGGCGGCCACATGCCTGAAATCATATTTAAACATTAATGGCATAAGATTATCCTTCCAATAAAGCCAAATTGATGGTCATTAAAACGATTTTCTTGTGTTTTATTTCAATTCGAAGTTCTATACCACTGAAAAAAACACCCTATAGTAGTAAGATGAACACTTTTTTTGATTTTTTAATTTTTCATAGACTTTTAAAGGAACAAATCAATTCTAGACCAATTATAGAACCAAAATTTACTAACGGGTCTGTTCTGACAGTCACGTGCTTTTAAAATCACACGCGTGATTTTGTGGTGTTCTGAAAGTCATACTTTCGTCAATTGAAAATCACACAGAAACACACAAAAACGGAACACCAAAATATCACACGTATGATTTAAAGAGACACACGTGCGTTAAAAGCACTTAATTTGTGTTAAAGTGCTTTTCAGAACAGGTCTGTAAGACGCACATTTAAAAAATTGTGCCAAATTTTATTTGAATACCACCATTTATGGCGTTATGGCGTTAAAATAATTTTTAGGAGTGAATCATACCCAGAAGCTTCAGTTAATTATCGATCTTGCAATACAAAATTTTGTTGAGAGATTTTAACACGACGAAGACCTTCGCTTATACAATATTAACAGGAATTCTGAATTTATGCAAACATTTTTTTAAATGTATAACTGTGAAAAGGATTTCTGCTAGTGATTTATATTTATATTCAATCAACTCGGTATCGTCAGAAAGAAATTATTACTTATTTGAGTTTAAGACATAATCGATTATTGCCCACTTCACCTATCTTTATGTGGCGTATACAAATTGTATCTCCCACACGGCTTTTCTAAATCCAACTTGTATTTAGTTCGGTATGTTAAAGATTTACTCATATTTTAATTGTAAAGTCCAAGAAAGTGAAAAATAAAAAAAGCTTTTTAGATTTAGTCACCTCGAAGTTCTATTAGAAGAAATTTGATCAAATAACAGACACTCTTTCCAAAGATAGGGGGTTGCAATACACTTAGCTATATATTATGTCTGAGTTCACACTATGAAGTTTTCTTTCAGAAAGCCTGAGTTTATTGGTGAGAGCGGGAAAATAAAAAGCATGTTCTCTCCTTCTCTCACTTAGTGAAAGATTGTGTGCTATCTTATCAAATTTCTTCTAATAGAAAAGAGAAGCGAGGTAGTTTAACCGGGAAACTGCTTTCTTTTAAATTTGTCTTTTATATTAATTTCGTTCGGAATGTCGAAGATTAACAATAATTTTGTTGGATGTTAAACAGAACGGGTTTCAATTTACGATGCCTGATTTTTTTGTTATTTTTTTTTTTAACCAGAGAAACAATAAAAATCCAAAAAGATAATAAAATAACTCTGTTTTTGTTATAATTACAATATTTGCATGCATGTGGCACAAAGGAACTTACTCCATTTACCTGTGTGTATTTAATAACAATAAATTACTATCAGCAGATAAATAAATAAATATAAAGGATCATCGTTTTACGCAAAAGAAACCCAGCCAACATTTAACAGGGATTATTAATTTAAGTATAAAAAGGGAATTATCGAAAAGCTGGCATTTTAGTAAAGACATGGAATATTTAATAAATTAATACATTAGAATTCCTATAATTCGTTATCGAAGAGATAATAAATACAAAAATGATTCGTGTAAAAAAACATTGACTTTGTATTTTATTCAAAACATATTTGTTTCTAATACGAACCAGTGTTGGGATCTGACAATTCTTAAATTGTACCATCTCAAAGGCATAATTGTACCAAATTGACATAAATTGTACCAAAATTTTGTTATAAAATAAAAAAGCATGCATAGTAAGAATTCATAACACTTTTTTATTATTTAAAAACAAAAACAAAATAGCAGTATATACAGACAAAGTTTTGAGAGTTAGACACATGGGCAATCATGGACCTGCCAGAACAAAATTATGTTATGAGGTTAAGATTTATGTAAAAGGTTTTGTGTCGGCTATTATTAAGATATCTTCATCTATATAAGATTTGTTTGCCTTTAAGTTTTGTTTTTTGGTTTATGTATTGTTTTTCTTTTTGGTTTATGTTTGTTTAAGGTTACTTTTAACTTAAATTTTTTTTAATTTATGTTAAGTTTTGAAAACAGAACGACATTTTTTTTAAAGATTACAAATGGTGTCTAGGGTGTTTTTTTAAGCTAGATAGAACTTTAAATTGTAAAAAGTAACACAAAAAATTAAATTTTGATGAAATATTTTTTTTTATCGTTTCAGTATACTCTGACAAATCATCATGAATAGACTCACGCTTGAACAACGCTACGAAATTATCCAAATTTACTTTGAAAATCAGTCGTCGATTCGCGCAACTTATAGACGACTTCGTCATTTTTATGGCGTACATAATCGTCCATCTGAACAAGCCATTCGTCGAACTGTGGATAGATTTCGTACCACATACTCTCTAGAGGATGCAATAACACCAACACGTCGAAGGAATGTGCGTACTGAAGAGAATATCGCCGCTGTAAACGAAAGAGACCACAAGAGACCCTACAGACTCCATTACATCCAGAAAAATGCACCGTTTGGTGCGGTTTTCACGCTGGTGGCATCATCGGACCTTATTTCTTTAAAAATGAGGCCGGAGCTCGCGTTACGGTCAATGGAGATCGTTACCGCACCATGATCAATGATTTTTTGTTTGAAAATATGGATGACATTGATCCGGAGGAGATGTGGTTTCAACAGGATGGCGCTACGTGCCATACGGCGAACGCAACCATCGACTTATTGAAATCAAAATTTGGCGATAAGTTGATTTCGAGAAATGGACCTGTCAATTGGCCTCCAAGGTCGTGCGATTTGACACCTCTCGATTATTTCCTGTGGGGCTACGTGAAGTCACTGGTTTATGCTGATAAACCAGCAACAATTGACGCCTTGGAGGCCAGCATTGTTCGTGTTATTCGTGACATACGGCCAGCAGTGCTCGAAAAAGTGGCCCAAAATTGGACGTCCAGAATGCGCTTCGTCAAGAACAGCCGCGGTGCCCATATGCCCGAAATCATTTTCAAATGTTAATGTCACGTATTGACCTTTCGAATAAAAAAAAAAATTTGATTACAATTTAATTTTTTGTGTTATTTTTTACAATTTCAAGTTCTATCGGGCTTAAAAAAAAACCCTTTATATTAAATTTAAACGGGAGCCTTTTCAACCAATTTAAACCAATGACCGCACTCACAACGTTTGGAAGTACCCTTTTGTAGCAAAATGGTAAGTTTATTTAGATTGCAATAAAATAAGTCTGGTTAAAATTTAATGAAAATACCAAAACGTAATAGGATGGTTAATAGGCACAAACACTATTCCGGAAAGAAGTTTGTATGGGCTCACGTGCAATTATAGACCGATTCTCACCATTTTTAGTAGGCTTTGTCCTTATATATAAATAAATAAAAAAATAAATAAATAATATGTAAACAGCAGTGACATGCCACTACTTGCATGTGTAAAGGCAGTGTTACACAGAAGGCTACATGGACAGACAACCAGCCAGCTAGCCGGACGGAGTGACATCGTAAAATCGATTCAGAAAGTATTATTTTGTAGTGTTACACACATCAGCACAATCGCATAATACGTATTAACAGTGGAGAGGTGTAACAACTGTTTTTGTTTTTCGACTTGGTGTCACAATTGTCTGTTTTCCCGAGTATACTTAGATAGAAATAGGTTCTGTCGAAAAAGAAAATTATTAAGTGGATCTTGGCTTGGAACTTCACGCACGTCTTGCAGACTAGCCTGTTCAGTAGTTTGGGCGGGGTTCTCGGTTCAGCCTAAAGATCTAGTTACAAAAAAAAATACGTGCGTTTGAATGCCCTTGACAAAAACACAGGAAATAAAACTATTAACTTCCTTCCACCAAACATTAGTGTTTTGGTCTCTATTATGCAGACAGATGAAAATGCTGCTGCCCCTTAACCCTCCCAGCCATAGTCTTTTCGGGCTAAAATAATTATGAAAACCCCCTAACACACCTACTCTTACCTACGACCCTGAAGTATCACATCAAAAGATTTATTTTCTCATTCTTTTAGTTTCAATATATTTATTTAGAAATAATTTTTAATCATAATGATCATTAACAAAAAAAATGTATGTATGTATATAAATCTTAGTAATTATAAAAAAAAAATAGCAAGAACAAATAACAAAGAAATTTTAAGCTTTGTATATTGATGAGTCCATTCGGCTCTTATTAAGAGTTTGATCAATTCATATTTCTCTTTATTCAAGTGAATATAATGCTCTATAATGTCTTTGTTATTGTTATTTTAGAAAAAAAAATAGTTAAAGCTTTCTGCGTGCTAATATTAAGAAATGAAACTCGAACGTACATTACAAATAAATATACGTACATAGCATAAAAAAATGTAAGTCAAAAAGAAAAGAAAATATGTACAACTTACAGAGTTTTTATTTTTGGTTTGATTCCATCGCTGCCGAAGGCCTTCTGCTTTTGGTGGAATTGATGTTGACAACATATATGTAAACCAAGAATGTATGTTAATGATAAATGTGTACGTGAATATTTATATGTAAGAGGTAATGTTAAGAGCTTGTGATTAGTAAATTAAATGTTATATTAGTAAATAAAAATTAAAATCTTATAAGATTTAAACTGTTATATTTTTGAATATTTTTAAAATAGGAAGTAGACATTTTTTTCTTTTATTTAATTGTTGTATTTTTTTAGTTAGGAATTTATATTAATATTATTCATGAAATAGGAAATAAAACGTTATGGAGTTAATAATGGTAATATACAGTGGCCGACAAAAGTCTACATACGACCCTCATTTCTTCCACCTGACGAGACCAAAAGCATTATGAAAAAAAGTAATGATGCAGGTTTGTTTGAAATCTGGTTTTATTAATAGAAAACGAAAAAAATAACATACTTCAATATACACTTTAAAAAATATTTACAAAAAACGAAAAAATAGCATTGACAAAAGTCTACATACGGCAAACATGTCATGCTTTGTGTTTTTCTTGCTGCTGGATGATAACGGCTAAGTATCGTTATTTTCTTTAAATTTACTTTTCTGCATGTTTTACATTTCAAATCGATTGCATTCGGTTGTATTCTGGACAGTTTCCAGCATAATTCAATTGTAACAGCGGCCTGGCGAAAAGAAATTTTAACTGATGTGAGAAACTAAGTCGTAAAATATAGAAACGAGAAAAAATCGTTCGGGGAAATATCAAAACTGTAGAATTTAAGTAAAGCAACAGTTCAAACTGTATTTAATAATTTTAAAAACACTGGTTCTATTGAAAATAAACCGCGTAGTGGTCGCCCTTAAAAGCTTAGTCGCAGAGATATCAGCTTTATAATAAAAGAAGTGGGAAAAAAAATCCAAAAGTGAATGCCACAACGCTGGCCCAAGAGCTAACAATAAGATCAAATACGGTTCTGCATCCACGAACAATTCAAAGAACCCTAAATAATAATGGTTTCTACAGCAGAACTCCGCGCAAAAAACCACTTATAAGCGAAAAAAAAACCGAAAACCGCTTGGAATTCGCCAAAATTCATTTGGCAAAGGATTTGACTTCTGGAAACGAGTTTTGTTTAGAGATGAGTCAAAATACAATATTTTTGGAAGTGATGGGAAAGCGAAAGTTTGGAGAAAAGCTAATACAGCGATGAATCCGAAGCACTTAGTACCTACTGTTAAGCATGGGGGTGGCAACGTGATGGTTTGGGGTGCTGTCGCTTCATCTGGTGTAGGAAATCTTTTATTTGTCGAAGGTAATATGGATCGGTTTCAATATAAGTCTATTTTAGAACAAAATCTGGGAGCATCGGTCAATAAATTAGATCTTGGTGAGAGTTGGATTTTCCAACAAGATAACGACCCGAAACACAACGCTCAAGTTGTAAAAGAATGGCTGCTTTACTATGCTCCCCGACAATTGCACACACCACCTCAAAGCCCGGACTTAAATGTCATTTAACACGTTTGAGAGATTTTGGAACGTAAAATCAGAAAGCATCATATTACTAGCGCTCCAATGTTGAAAAAGATGCTGAAAGAAAAATGGCTAAGAATTACGCCGATTGAATTGGAACTTTTAGTTAATTCAATGCTCAGACGCTTACAGGCTGTTAAAGATGCCAATGGTGGCCCAACCAAATACTAAATTTAATAATAAAAACATTATTTAATGTTTCAATGAAGTTTTTTATGTTATCTTACAAGCCGTATGTAGACTTTTGTCATTGCTATTTTTTCGTTTTTTGTAAATATTTTTTAAAGTGTATATTGAAGTAAGTTGTTTTTTTCGTTTTTTATTAATAAAACCAGATTTCAAACAAACCTGCATCATTACTTTTCTTCATAATGCTTTTGGTCTCGTCAGGTGGAAGAAATGAGGGTCGTATGTAGACTTTTGTCGGCCACTGTAGTTATTTAGGGGGTTGATTACTGAACTGGTGTTAATATTTGTTATACGAAAAATGTGTTCGCTCATAGATTTATATATTAAACGAAATTAATTTATAAGTGTAAGGCATTTTTGTGGTATTAAATTTAGGAAATTTTTGTTAGATTAGATTTAACTTGATTAGGAAATTTTGGGTATTGGGTGATAATTTTGATGTTAAATTTAGTTTATGCAATGCTCTTAACTAGATTTTTGTTTATTTCCACTGTTTTCCCCGAAGGATATTTAGGCTTTCGTTATTTTTAAGCTCTGTGTAAACTCGTCTCAAGCCCTGTGACCAATTATCACATAATATTTCGAAAGTTCGGTGGTTGAAATAACTACGCTGTCAAACTATCAGAGGCTTTATTACATGTTTATAGCTCTCGTTATACCACCTCGAGTGTTTTAAATCCTATGCACAAAATACACTTGTAAATTTGACTAGAAAATTCTATAGAATTTAATATTTACCTTCGTACGTAATTGCAGCTTGTTTATTTTAGTAATTAAAATATATGAAATTTTCTTAAGACTTAATAACTCCAATCAAGACTTTACGGGATGTATGTTCAGTTTTTTTAAAATTTAATACAAGATTTTATTAAACCGTAATACGCTTCTGGAAACTTAAGTTGTGTAACACGTTTTCTTAAATATATTTTAATTCTTTTTCAATTATTTTCTAAAATATTGTTTTTTTCTCCCACCAGTTAATCTTTACTGTTCAATGTCCACATTTAAAAAGACTTGATTTCGAGATTAACAGTTCTTTTTTCCCTTCTTTTGTGTATTAATTATTGACTTTTAACAAAAAAAAAAACTCAAAACGTTTGAACTAGAGTAAGTGTAAAAAAAAACCTGTTTTCAATTACCCTTGTTATCATGTATGTCACAAACTTACATGATATCTAAAAAAAAATACAGAACTGAGTGATAATAATATATGTATGATCAAAATGAATGTGAGAAAATTTGACAGTGTTGGGTAAAATTAAACGAAATTAGATTACATTAATGTACATTATTATGAAGAAAAGTACCAGTAATGTAAGTACAAATGTTGCAAAAAATTATAACTTTTGCTAGCGAATATAACAAACTCTCTTTACCAAACAAAAAAAATATTTGCGATATTACAAAACAGGTTGTGTTTGACTGAATTGATCAGTAAAACAAAAGCTGAAGACTTGTATTGATGATCTTTCATTAAATATTTTAAACTCAGTTATACGACTGCTAGTAGTATATTAAATATTACGTTCGTAAATCTTTAGCATGAAATTTGCCGATATTTTTACCATTCATATCTTGTAATTGATAATAGCTTGAACCAAGTTTTGCTATTATTTTTGCCTTTTCGAATTGGTTTGCCAACTTACTATTAAAATGGTCTATGGCCTTGGATTGAGAGAAATTTCTTCTATAAACGATCTGTCCAATTTCATAATTTACGGGTCGAGACCTTAGATTGTATGTTTTAAGATTCCTTTCATATGATTTACGCAGATTTTCTCTAGCTTTTTCCCTTATCAATTCTGTTTTTTCATCAGCCTTTAAATGAACTGTAGGGTCTTCTAACAAGTTGGTGTTTCGTAATAGGGCATAGGATTTCCCGTTGGTCAACATATTTTGTCCAAAAAGCAGGTAATATGGTGAGAAGCCCGTACTTACGTGTACTGCACTTCTAAGAGCACAACAAATCGCAGACAATTTTTCATCCCAGTCTCTTTGAGACGGTTTTATATAGGCTCTTACTGCTGCTAGAACAGAGCGATTAACACGCTCACTAGCATTTGCCTGGGGAGCATAGATTGCTGTCAAGTTGTGAAAAACTCCATACGTTTGCAACAAGGCCTTGAACATATTGGATTTGAATTGGACTCCGTTATCGGTTGTCACAGATTCGGGCACTCCAAATACGTGAAAGATACGTTTTTCTAAAAACTCAACTATCACATTGGATGTAAATTTTTTTATGGGCTCTAAGAAACAAAATTTAGACATATGGTCCAATACGATAACGATTCCTATATTTCCCGCAGAAGATCTTGGATAAGGTCCCAGTAAATCCACATACAGTCTTTGGAAGACGCGCTCTGACGTGGATTGCTGTCCCATCGGAGGCCTTAAACAATGGTTAGGAGCCTTGGTCTGCTTGCAAGTTTCACAAGACCTAATGTAGTTAGCGACTTGTTTCGTCATTTTTGGCCAGTAGAAAAATAGTTTTAGTCTATTTAAAGTTTTACCAAAGCCTCCATGTGCACTTAATGGATAATCATGTGCTCTATGTATAAGATCCTGTGTCAACGCGGATGGTATCCACAATTTCCATGATAATTGTTCTTGTAATTCTTGCCCCGAAGCGTGTTCACATCTTCTGTACACAAAACCATCTACTATTTTCATATCGGGTAAGCGATCTAAATTTGATTTAAGTTTATCTATTAGTAATAAATATTCATCCGATTTAAATTCGTTCGATTCCAAATCTATTTCGAGGGTACTTTCCAATTCCGCGGTAACAAAATCATTACATTTCAACATCTTCAATTCATCATTATTTTCGGAATACATCCTTGATAAGGAATCAGGCACAATATTTTGACTTCCTTTACGGTGAAAAATCTTAAAAATAAAACCTTGTAGTTTTAAGGCCCACCGTGCCAATCGTCCGTGCAGGTCCGTCTGCTCCATGAGCCATTTTAAGGATGCGTGGTCAGTAATTATCTCGAATTCTTGCCCTTCTACGTACGCACGAAACTTTTTAACTGCCATTACGGCAGCGAGACATTCTTGTTCCGACACTGAATAATTTGCCTGGGCAGTTGTCAATTTATGGCTCATGAAAGCTATTGGTACTTCCTCCTGGCTATCTGTCCTTTGTGCGAGTACTGCCCCAACCCCGTATTTACTGGCATCGCACTGTATTGAAAATGGACGTGAAAAGTCCGGGTTGTGCAACACAGGAGCTGACGACAGTGCCTTTTTTAATTCATTAAATGAATTTTTGGAGTCTTCGGACCAAATAAACTTTCTAGATTTCTTTAACATGTCAGTAAGAGGAGCTGTTACAGAAGCGAAATTGCGGACAAAACGTCTGTACCACCCACATATCCCTAAGAACCTTCGTAATTGACGGACGGACGTCGGTAACGGAAAGTTCCGAATAGCATGTACTTTGTCCGGGTCAGTTGTGATTATTCCATGGCCAATTATGTGTCCTAAATATTTAACAGATTTGAGTAAAAATTTACTCTTCTCTATATTAATAGTGAGATTAGCCTTCCTTATATTAAGAGCAACCTCATGCAAAAGTAAAATGTGTTCCTCAAATGTTTCCGTCATTAGTAGGAGGTCGTCTAAATATACGAATACCCTCGAACGTAGATTTGCCGGTATGACCTTATCCATGAGTCTGGACATCGTCTGTGGCGCGTTACACAAGCCGAAGGGCATGGTTACGAACTGGTATAAAGGATGCCCGGGCACAGTAAAAGCTGTCTTTTCCTTTGACCGTTCATCCAATGGAATCTGCCAGAAGGCGTCCTTAAGGTCAAGACTGGTAATGAATCTGGCCTTAGGGAGTCTACTGAGTATTCCATCGATTAACGGCAAAGGATAAGCATCTTTCACCGTGACACTGTTTACCTTACGGGCATCTAAACACAGTCGCACCTTCCCTGGCTTTTGCACTAGGGCCACAGGAGATGACCAAGGACTCTGGGATTCTTCAATGACCCCTAGTTTGAGCATACGATCAATTTCAGCGGAAAGTAAATTTTCAATGGCGGGCGAAACGGCAAAATAGCGCTGCTTGATTGGCTTATTGTCAGCCGTATCTATAACATGAGTTACAAGTGTTGTTCGTCCAAGGCCTTCTTTTGAATACGAAGGAAGCGCGTTTATGGCATCATTAAGCCTGACTCTTTGATTAGGGTTCACACTATGTACATTATCAATAAAATCAGTATTGTCTATTTCCGAGTTTTCGCTAAGGGTTGGTGTATCTAAAAATAAGTCTTTGGCCAGGCCAAATAATCTGACGAAGTCTACGCCTAAGTATACATTTTGTTTTAAATTGGGAATAATAACGAATGTTAGCGGTTTGGATACACCCCTAAAAGTGACATTTGTAGTAACACTACCTACCGTAGGGTGTTGAGTGCCATCAGCAGTTCTTAAACAAAGTTGAAATCTACGAAAAGGATGTTCATTTTTCCTTAAGAACTCAGTAGCGTAGTCGGATGCAAATACTGAGACAGTTGCCCCGGTATCAATCATACCCACAACATCTTTATCGAAAATACGTACTGTGGTAAAAGGTCGTATATCACAATGGTGTTCCCGTGATATAATAGCAGAGCATATGTGTTTACGATTTCTAATAACTTTCTTCCAAAATTCTCGCAATCTTAAAGTACTTCGTCTAGTTTTTTTCTTATCATTAGCCGTTATACCAAGTTCCTCATTAAAAATTCTAGATCTAACTTTTTGGTATTCCCGTAATCTAATATGGTACGGTTTAAAATGTCTGGGAATATTATTTGATTCGATCAATTTAGAATCTGCATTAGTTTGACATGCAGTCGATTTTACATCTGAGTTGCTTTCGATTGGTATTGTTTGGGTTGGTACTGCGCTGAGTAGTTTTTTGAAAACTTATTACATTTTGGACAATTTGGCTTAAAAATGTTTGGTGCTCCACACCCATAACAAAATATTTTCCTGTCTCCTAAGCACTCTTCAAAACGATGTCCTTTTTGCATACAGTTCCAGCAGCTAACTTCACTTATTTCCTGAATTAAATTTTGCGTGTTCTCTACAACAGATTCAGAATCAATTTCGGACACAACCTTTCGCGCAATAAAATTTCTATTTGATTTGCGATTATCTAGCTCTTCTTCTAGAATTTCATGTTTTCGAACATACTCTCTTAATTGAGATATTGACACAATTTCGAAATGTAAAAGTTCCTTCCTGACTTCGGTATTTAAATTGCGTTTCAAAATCTCGATTAATTCAAAATCCGAAATAGGTGTTTGTAACCTGTCCGTAATTTGCAAAATGGAATCATAAAATGAATCGAATTTCTCACCAATTTTCTGTTTCCTACGTCTGATTTGCTCCCTTAGGTCAAAATCAGTACGTCGGTTACGAAACTGATTTCTAAGTTCAGTACACAGTGTGTCCCAATCAAACCTTTGAGCTGTCCTGTGAAAGCGCCAGAACCAGTCCATTGCTTTGCCAGAGAAAAGCAAGTGTATATGTCTGCACAACACATCAAAGTCTCCCCGCAAGCTTTGATTCGTGAGTGACTGTACCCTATATATAAAATTATCAATTGACAATCCCTCTTCATCTTGCCCACTAAACTTAATATGCCAACCAGACATTATGTTCGATATCTTTTCAGCAGAATTCTCAAGGTGTTGATACAAGTTTTGTCTACTAAAATTGTGGCGATTAGGGTTATTTCGGAGGGGAAAGTTTCTATTATGGTTAGACCTATTGTCATCATTCTGAAAATCACGGTTAGGGTTGACTTGGTTAATATTACCATTACCTGGCCTGAAATTTGTATTCGAACCTAGATTAATTGACGCCAATTGTATTCTAACTGCCTCATTTATAATAGCTTGTAGGGTATTATCACTAATATTTTGATTACTAACATTGAACGGAGCATTTTGGTTACTCACATTACCTTGCGAAATATTTAATAAATTATCCACCGACATTCTCCGATTAGGAATATTTTCTACTCTAGGCGTTTGCTGATTAAAATTTAAATTACGTATGGGATTAAACCCCTTAACTTGAGATTGCTGAGGGACTTTTGGTATAGCACCACGACTCTCATTATTGTCACTATTCGGTAATTTGTGACTTTCCGTACCTGACAAAATATTGTGTGATTTAAGCTTTGTCTGTCTACAGGCTTTGCCACAAATACCACAAGCTTGAGTTGTCTTAAGGACATTGATTATACAGTCTTTATGAAAAATGTGATCACATGGAGTTGACACAATGACATCGTCAATCTCGTAATCTTTTCCACAAATAGAACATGTTTGATTCCTATCCCCTTCTACTAAAGATGTTAAATTTTCATTGCTATGAACGAGCGACATTTTAAATTAATACTTTAAGTTTTTCTAAGCACTCTATTATTAAGTGTGATACTTCATTGAGTTTTCAGTAAGATTATGCGTGTTTTATGAATTTATAAAAAAAACAAAACTAATGAGAAGTAGACGTTTCGGTTTTAATAATCTAATATGAAATGGACAGACAAATTTTGAATTTTAAAAGTGGACGTTTTGAGTTATAAGTTCCCACATCAAATACGTAATTCCGAACATTTAGCCTCCAAATCAATCTGACAATTCCCTAATAGATTAATCACCCCTGAAGTACATTCTAAGAAACTATCTCACCAACATAAAGGAATGAGTAAACTTAAAATTCATAGTGGATTGTACAAGAATAATATCAATTCCATATATACAATGATTCCATCCATGCATACTAAGTTTTTAATATTCTTGGCTAAGCCAAATTAGACGATACACTATGTAAAATAATTCCTGAAAATGACCTCTTAAGTAATAAATCTTTAATTTCCTCGTTAAAATTTATTGGTTAAATAAGATGTTTCTAAATATTTATGAGTCCCAAAATCAGCAATAAAAAAACTAAGATGTTATTTTAAACATTTGTCTTACAGCAAATTAAAATTTCAGATGACTTCGGGCCCCACGTTGGGCGCCATTCTTTGTAACAACTGTTTTTGTTTTTCGACTTGGTGTCACAATTGTCTGTTTTCCCGAGTATACTTAGATAGAAATAGGTTCTGTCGAAAAAGAAAATTATTAAGTGGATCTTGGCTTGGAACTTCACGCACGTCTTGCAGACTAGCCTGTTCAGTAGTTTGGGCGGGGTTCTCGGTTCAGCCTAAAGATCTAGTTACAAAAAAAAATACGTGCGTTTGAATGCCCTTGACAAAAACACAGGAAATAAAACTATTAACTTCCTTCCACCAAACATTAGTGTTTTGGTCTCTATTATGCAGACAGATGAAAATGCTGCTGCCCCTTAACCCTCCCAGCCATAGTCTTTCCGGGCTAAAATAATTATGAAAAACCCCTAACACACCTACTCTTACCTACGACCCTGAAGTATCACATCAAAAGATTTATTTTCTCATTCTTTTAGTTTCAATATATTTATTTAGAAATAATTTTTAATCATAATGATCATTAACAAAAAAAATGTATGTATGTATATAAATCTTAGTAATTATAAAAAAAAAATAGCAAGAACAAATAACAAAGAAATTTTAAGCTTTGTATATTGATGAGTCCATTCGGCTCTTATTAAGAGTTTGATCAATTCATATTTCTCTTTATTCAAGTGAATATAATGCTCTATAATGTCTTTGTTATTGTTATTTTAGAAAAAAAAATAGTTAAAGCTTTCTGCGTGCTAATATTAAGAAATGAAACTCGAACGTACATTACAAATAAATATACGTACATAGCATAAAAAAATGTAAGTCAAAAAGAAAAGAAAATATGTACAACTTACAGAGTTTTTATTTTTGGTTTGATTCCATCGCTGCCGAAGGCCTTCTGCTTTTGGTGGAATTGATGTTGACAACATATATGTAAACCAAGAATGTATGTTAATGATAAATGTGTACGTGAATATTTATATGTAAGAGGTAATGTTAAGAGCTTGTGATTAGTAAATTAAATGTTATATTAGTAAATAAAAATTAAAATCTTATAAGATTTAAACTGTTATATTTTTGAATATTTTTAAAATAGGAAGTAGACATTTTTTTCTTTTATTTAATTGTTGTATTTTTTTAGTTAGGAATTTATATTAATATTATTCATGAAATAGGAAATAAAACGTTATGGAGTTAATAATGGTAATATAGTTATTTAGGGGGTTGATTACTGAACTGGTGTTAATATTTGTTATACGAAAAATGTGTTCGCTCATAGATTTATATATTAAACGAAATTAATTTATAAGTGTAAGGCATTTTTGTGGTATTAAATTTAGGAAATTTTTGTTAGATTAGATTTAACTTGATTAGGAAATTTTGGGTATTGGGTGATAATTTTGATGTTAAATTTAGTTTATGCAATGCTCTTAACTAGATTTTTGTTTATTTCCACTGTTTTCCCCGAAGGATATTTAGGCTTTCGTTATTTTTAAGCTCTGTGTAAACTCGTCTCAAGCCCTGTGACCAATTATCACATAATATTTCGAAAGTTCGGTGGTTGAAATAACTACGCTGTCAAACTATCAGAGGCTTTATTACATGTTTATAGCTCTCGTTATACCACCTCGAGTGTTTGAAATCCTATGCACAAAATACACTTGTAAATTTGACTAGAAAATTCTATAGAATTTAATATTTACCTTCGTACGTAATTGCAGCTTGTTTATTTTAGTAATTAAAATATATGAAATTTTCTTAAGACTTAATAACTCCAATCAAGACTTTACGGGATGTATGTTCAGTTTTTTTAAAATTTAATACAAGATTTTATTAAACCGTAATACGCTTCTGGAAACTTAAGTTGTGTAACACGTTTTCTTAAATATATTTTAATTCTTTTTCAATTATTTTCTAAAATATTGTTTTTTTCTCCCACCAGTTAATCTTTACTGTTCAATGTCCACATTTAAAAAGACTTGATTTCGAGATTAACAGTTCTTTTTTCCCTTCTTTTGTGTATTAATTATTGACTTTTAACAAAAAAAAAAACTCAAAACGTTTGAACTAGAGTAAGTGTAAAAAAAAACCTGTTTTCAATTACCCTTGTTATCATGTATGTCACAAACTTACATGATATCTAAAAAAAAATACAGAACTGAGTGATAATAATATATGTATGATCAAAATGAATGTGAGAAAATTTGACAGTGTTGGGTAAAATTAAACGAAATTAGATTACATTAATGTACATTATTATGAAGAAAAGTACCAGTAATGTAAGTACAAATGTTGCAAAAAATTATAACTTTTGCTAGCGAATATAACAAACTCTCTTTACCAAACAAAAAAAATATTTGCGATATTACAGAGGGTACCCTCTCCACTGTTGTGGTGTGGGTATAAAAATTAAGAAAAGGCTAAAATTTGTCTATTTCTCTTTTTTCGAAAAGGCAGACCAAAATGTAGACACTTGGTTGACAGTTTCACCAAAACAATCGACTAAAGTGGCCATTTGGAGACTTTTAATCCTAGGCTTCTACAGGGATACTGGTATATATTCTTATGTATGTATGTACTTTATGTGTTAGTAAAATATCCGAACATTAATAAAAAAATTTTGGTAGTTCTGTTCACGTCTGTTATTAAAAATGTTATTATTGAAAAGAAAAGTGAGTTAATCCACCTCAAAGAAATGATAAAAATTCGTGGGTATTTTTTTTTTTTAAATTGTACCAAAAAAGGAAGAATTGTACCAGTGTACCAATGAAGTTTCGATTGTACTTAATTTGGTACAATTGTGCAACAAATCCCATTTGTGATACGAACTATATGTTTGGTTCGGCGCTGCTCGGCATTTGCTAAATAAAAATTAAAATTAAATACTGGAGAATTTTGTTAATATCTTGACTCCAACACTATCTACCGGGTCAAAATTTTATCAGGAAACTTAATTTTGTTTAATAAATATTGAGCCCTTAGCGCAAAAATTACATAAGCGCCAAAAATCAAATTTTACAGGAGAGAGTTTTTTATTTTATTTCATATAAATTTTGTCGCTTACGATAAAATTGTTCTTGCTATTAAATCGTAACGGTACCTTTACCCTATGTGACCATGACATTTTAGGAGATGATGCAAGTGCCGCCAATAAAGTTATTTATTAAAAAAACGAAAATTGAAAATGATGTCGCTTACGTTATTTTCGCGGTTAGGGTCGATATATTTTGTGAATTTTAGCCAAATCGTACTATAATTTAAAAATTTTAAATATCACGACAACAGCGCCACCAATCTGAATTATACTTAAGGTAAGCCTCGCTCCCAACTTAAAAAATTTACTGTCCAAGTTAGTTGTCGATCAGTCCAGCGGTTTTTAAGTTTTAGGAGCACATACACGGCACAAACGTCGGCTTAATATGTAAACCTGCTAACTCCCTTTCAGCACATTTTACAGTAGTGACAAAAAACTTTTTATAATTCATATTTGCAACTTCGTATCTTTCTCTACCACACGGCATCAAAATATCAATTTACCTTAAAATTAAGCAGGTTTGCATATTAAGCCGACGATATAAAGAAGATTAAAAGAATTTGTCTCAGACTTTGAAAATGTATGGAATTTTTGTGAATTAAAGTTTTATTTCTCAAGGGACTAGCCGCTAATTTTGAATTGTTAAGGTTTTTTTAAATTAATGGGGTACGAATTATCGCTGTTTGACTGTATTATTTATGTTTGTCTGGGTAGACACAATGATAGTTTTCTTTCAGAAAGTCTGAGTTTATTGGTGAGAGGGAAAGAGGGAAAGACAACATACTTTTCTCATCCATAAACTCAGACTTTCTAAAATTTAACTTTCATAGTTTGAACCCAGACAATGTTTTGTATGTTTTTCCAAAATTGTATGTTGGGAAATATTATTTGTTCACTTTTTGTACAGACTACCAATAATTTGATTAACATACATGTATACTGGGCTTATTTAAAAAAATTTACCAGTACTAAAAGGTTTTAGGTCGACTTTAAGGAAGATATTATATATCGGTATTTGATTTCAATATGTCCTATTTGGTTTTAGCTTAAAGTTTGATGTTGTAACTAAGCAATTCTATATATATATATATATAAGCTATATACATACAAATTTTAAATTGTAACGTTACTGACTGATTCATCATTGCACAGCCTAAGGGCCTGAAGCTAAAAACTTGAAATTTGGACCGGAGGTGATAAAAAAGGGTAAAAACTGGTAAATTCGATTACCCTTTATCTCCAAAACTAAAAACGATACAAAAAAAACTGTAATACTTATCGTTGTTCTTTAAAAAAATAAGCGGACAGGTGTCTGGTACTTTTTTGATAGTCGTCTCTTTTGGGGAGAAAACGGGTAAAACCTGAATTTTGGTACTTTTTTGTCACCCCATCTATCTTTTGAACCAATAAGCCTAGAAATAAAGTTTATACCACATTCGAAACTTATCAAAAAGATACGAATATTAATTTGGTACTGTTTCGAAATCCGAACGTTTAAGGGGTGAAAATCGTAACTATTTTTGGAACTTTTTTTTACAAAACATTTTTCTCCATTCATTGACATATTCGTTCTAAATTATAGGCCCCCAGTGCAATACTGCAATTTTTGTAACTTTAATGGGGGGAAAAATAGTACCATTGAATTTCAGCAAAATCGGTTCAGTAGGACCAGAGCTATGAATCAAAATGTGGAACCACCACCTTCAAAAACTTGATAATTTTGTTACAAAAACTAACATAAATGATGCAAAAATGCTCGGAATGACATAAGATTTTGCACAAGTCCGTTTTATTCGACTAGAAATGACACTGTAAAATTTCGTGAAGATCGGTACATAATTTACCCTAGGCCCTCCTAAAACCATAATTAATAACAAATCGTCACAGTTTAAGATAATAATAATAAAAAGACATCATACAGATATTACTCCTTAAACATTCGAACTGTCGGTGGAGGGTATCAAAGATTCGGCACAGCCGAATATAGCACTCTAACTTGTTTTTTTTAATAATCGTCAATATTGGACCTTACAACATAAAATTCAACATGCAATGTCCTGAGTGGATACGAATCTATTAGGGAACTTTTTGGTCCTTTTTTGTTCTTTAACTGGTACTTTTTGAATTTTAGTAAGTATTGGACCTAGAAACATAAAATTCAAGATGCAAAAAGGATAACACGGGAAATTAACTTTCTTTCATTTGCTTTTGTGTTCAACGAGTGGTACTTTTTGAATTTTCTATAATATTGAACTCAGAAACACAAAATTATAGGTGAATATCCACATATGAGAAGAAAAATTTTGGAACTTTTTTTTCAAAACCTAAGAACATAAACTTTGGCATACAAATATGTTTATGAAAGAAAAGGTCTGATTTCAAAGCGGCGGGTTAAATGCTAGAATTTAAACAAGTTAAAACCTAGAAAAATTAACTTTGGCATACAGATTTGTCCACGAAGAAAAAGGAGACGCTAACGAAGTAACAGGTTAAATGCTAGTAAAGAATAAAAGTTTAAGGATTTATTTCCTGTGAAGAAATTAAGTTCTCGCATAATCTACTAATAATTTACATACTTACATGATATTTAAAATGAATCATTATGAGTCGCTTATAAATCTTGTAACAAAGCCTTAAATCTATAAATGCCTTTTGAAACCGTAACCATGCAAAAGGACACAATAAAATAAACCAAAAAAAAAAAACAATTGTATTGGCTGACTGCATATCAATAACACAAGGACTTTATTCGAATATAATTACCACCACCAGTACTAACAGGCCTCCCACATACATATACAGTGAAATAACGGCAATTTCATAACGGCAATAAACAGACAATTCAGTGATTTTATTTATTTTTCTTTTAACAAATATTTGCATTAATTATGAGGCTTTGTTGACAATATTTCACAAATTTGTGTATTGTTTTACTTTATTGTTGTTTTCTTTATTTGTTTTTAATTTTTTTTGTATTAAGGACAAAGGCGAAAATAATATTTATTTTCATTAGGGATTTCAATTAAGAATGCAGTGGTATATTGGCTGATAAAATTGTGTATATTGGCTGATGCATGCACAAATTTTTATGATGACCTTAATTTGACTCTCAGACACTGTTTGCAAGACCTACACATGATTGCAGTCATTAATTGTCTAGACTTTTTGTGTGGAAAATGAAATAGAATCAGTAGCAATAAAGAGGTAATTACAATGTTTGATGATTTTTAAGTGAAACAGTGTTAAATTGTTTAATAGGTTCTTTAAAATAAAGCTTTCTTATTTGCCGAACGTATGAAAATTTTCTTTTAAATTTTGGGTATGAAATGGTTTGTATTGTCGGGAATAAATTCATTTTATTCAATAGATGCCAACAAAAATCAGTCAGTCACTTTTCTTTTGTCTCTTTCTTCGATATTCTCGGCCAATTACCGAACATTCATCGAAAGAAGTCATGTTTAAAGAAACATTAACTTTAATGGAAACAAAATTTCGTGTGAGAAATTATATTGAAAACACAAAAAAATTTGCGTTTTTTATTTTTGTTTTCAATATATAGCCTGGTACTCTGTTCAACATTTCACGTGAAATGCTGTCAAAACGCATATAAAAACAAGTTAGAGTGCTATATTCGGCTGTGCCGAATCTTTGATACCCTCCACCGACAGTTCGAATGTTTAAGGAGTAATATCTGTATGATGTCTTTTTATTATTATTATCTTAAACTGTGACGATTTGTTATTAATTATGGTTTTAGGAGACTAAACTGTTTTCCGGGAGTAGGGCATATATGGGGCCTTGGGTAAATTATGTACCGATCTTCACGAAATTTTACAGTGTCATTTCTAGTCGAATAAAACGGACTTGTGCAAAATCTTATGTCATTCCGTGCATTTTTGCATCATTTATGTTAGTTTTTGTAACAAAATTATCAAGTTTTTGAAGGTGGTGGTTCCACATTTTGATTCATAGCTCTGGTCCTACTAAACCGATTTTGCTGAAATTCAATCACAAACTGCTTAGGATAACTACAAGCAATTTGACACCTAGTTTGTTTATTTCTTTTGAGTTTTTCGAAAGTGAGCGTGTTTTCAACAGACGGACAGACAGACAGACGGACAGACAGACGGACATGGCTAAATCGACTTAGAATTACTCAAGCAGCCAGAATATATATACTTTATGGAGTCTGAGATGAATAATAAAAAAGTTTCACACGGAATGACAAACTTAGTATACCCTCTTCACAACTAATTGTGGTGGAGGGTATAAAAACTTATGTGTACTCTGTTCATTTTCTGAAAAAGTTCCGAAATGTTTCTGGCAACATTTTTTCACAACTGCGAAACAATGTAAGCTGCACTTATTTCACGTGGAATTTAAAAAAAGGCAAAAATGTATGAACTGATTTTTAAATAAGAAATAAAAAATTAACCGGTAACAGTTTTTTATCCATATTTACTTTCTATTTTATTAAATTTTTATTAAAAAAAATCATTTTTAGTAAAATACATGTGGGGATTGTATACATACGCAAAACAATGTCGCATACTTAGCAGAAATAAAAACTTTAAATTGTACAAACTCGCAAGATAGGTAACATTGATTCATGTCAAAATTTTCATGTGAATAATTAATGTTGCTCAACATTTTTCAAAAATTTGAACAGAGTACTAGGCTTAACACAGTAATACAAATTGCAGGCTAATCTCTGCAAATCTACAGCGGTTCGTTAGTGTATCTAGGCTTAAGATTACAGCGGATTACAGCTTCTTTAAATTTAATTTTTAATCGCGTATACTAGTGCTTAATTTAAATTAAGCGTACTCTAATAAACCTTACCAGAAGGGTCCTAGCAAATTGTAACAAGAATTTGCCACTAGCACCGTGTTTTAAATAGAGTTAACAAAAGAAATTTCTCTGAAAAAAATCGCGACTACGTACCTCGAAACATGACTAGCACCAATAAATTCAAATTAACTTTGCTGCTAGGGTGCCTAGCTTGTAAAAAAAAGAGTCTAGGAAAAATCGCACAACTTACATTTATAAATTTCTCATCGCATCATGTAAGATATCAAAAACCAGATCGCGATAAAAAATTAAAGGAATTCATTTTCAGAAACTTTCTAATAGATTTTAATTTAATTTTATGGACAAGATTTATGCCCAATTCTCAGGATCGTATTTAAATCTATATTAAGTTAATTTTCATATAAACTTAAATCATATTTAAATACAGATTAATTTTTGAGTTTTATTTGAAAAGTCTTATTTAACTAAGGTTAAAGTATGGTTTGGCACTACAACTATATAGAGCAATTCCATATGAAAACGATCAAAATTGGCAAATTTTTGGACGACCCCTCTCCGATTTTAAAATAAATAGTCTCAATCGATTGCCCAGCAAAAAATAATGTACCTACATATTTTTTTTTTTTTATAGTGACTGGTTTAGTGGTGGTGTACACCACTGTCATGTGACAAAATTGAAGAATCCTTCATAAGGGACCTCATTGAAAGTTGTTTAAAAAAAAAACTACTAAAGCGATCGCAACGAGTGATAGCTCGTTGGAAAGGTATTGAATCAGGCTTTAATTGAAAAATAAAATTTTCCTAATTTTTCTTAGAAATTTACCTTTAAATTTTCCCATGAAAATTAAATTTTCCGATTTTCCGGCTAATTTTTTTTTTTTTGGATTCCTCATAATTTTTGCTTTAAGAATCAGCAATAAAAAAATGGGCCCCGACTCCTTGTTTGGACAGGAGAAGAGCATTGTGGTCTCTTAAATGCATAACTCAAAAACGGTTTAGTTTATTGAAATAACTAAAAAAACCGAAATTCCGCAATAAAATTTCATTTCAGAAAAGTAAAACTCTTTTTCTAATATGAGTAGTAGTTATTGAAACATAATTTTTTTTTTTCAAAAAAAAATTAATTTTTTTATCAAAATTTCGAAATTTTTGTTTTTTAAAAATTCATAAAAAATTAAAAAATGCAGCTAGGCTTCTAATTTTTTGCAGACTTATAAAAAACGAAGCTACAAACAAAATAAGCCATAAATGATTAAAATGTGTTTGCAACTTTTGATTTTATTCACAATTTAAGAATTCCCTTAGGGGGCTCCCATACAAATATTGCGTTTTATGAAATTCTTTAATTAATTAAAATTTGTCGACTTTTGTGAATAAAATCAAAAGTTGCAAAAGTTGCAATTTTAATCATTTATGGCTTATTTTGTTTGTAGCTTCGTTTTTTATAAGTCTGCAAAAAATTAGAAGCCTAGCTGCATTTTTTAATTTTTTATGAATTTTTAAAAAACAAAAATTTTTTAGTTATTTCAATAAACTAAACCGTTTTTGAGTTATGCGAATATATGTTGAGCAACCTCCTCCATTTTCGAAATAACGGTATATCTCGATAACCAGAGCCAATCTGAAAAAACCGCGGGCACCACTGGATTCAGCGTCCCCGAATTATGTTAAAACGCCATGTGCCCGGCTTGTCACGAAAAAAAGTGTCAATTTCATGCACAGTGTAATTTTTAAAATGTATTTTTAACAAGGTGGTCTCTTAAATGCTCTTCTCCTGTCCAAACAAGGAGTCGGGGCCCATTTTTTTATTGCTGATTCTTAAAGCAAAAATTATGAGGAATCCAAAAAAAAAAAAATTAGCCGGAAAATTTAGGAGCTTCTGTGGAAAATCGGAAAATTTAATTTTCATGGGAAAATTTAAAGGTAAATTTCTAAGAAAAATTAGGAAAATTTTATTTTTCAATTAAAGCCTGATTCAATACCTTTCCAACGAGCTATCACTCGTTGCGATCGCTTTAGTAGTTTTTTTTTAAAACAACTTTCAATGAGGTCCCTTATGAAGAATTCTTCAATTTTGTCACATGACAGTGGTGTACACCACCACTAAACCAGTCACAAAAAAAAAAAAAAAAAAAATGTAGGTACATTATTTTTTGCTGGGCAATCGATTGAGACTTTTTATTTTAAAATCGGAGAGGGGTCGTCCAAAAGGTGATCGCTTTCATATGGAATTGCTCTATACAAAAAAAAATATTATAAAAAAGTGTATTTATTTACAAGGTGGTCTCAAAAAACAGCTGGCTGTTTTTGTTTTGCCTGTTATTGTTGCATTGCTGTGCAATTGAGGCCACCTTGCTAAGTTATTGTAATGGTAGCTTAAGTTGAATTTAAATGTACCAGCTTGGTGAATTAAGTTGCATTTAAATGCTTAGTGAAGAACAGAATTTTGTATTTAAAGCGATTTTAAATATAAATGTGATATAAAATCATACCTAAAAGTTGGCCGTTAGTGCTGGTTCACACTCTTCAAGTTTAAGCCGTCAAGACTTGAGTTTTTATGAGAAAGAGGAAAAGAAATGGCATTCTCTTTTCCCTTCTCTGCTGAAAGCTCAATACTACACAGAGGGGCC
This sequence comes from Pollenia griseotomentosa, assembly GCA_963931875.1. NCBI lineage: Eukaryota > Metazoa > Arthropoda > Insecta > Diptera > Polleniidae > Pollenia > Pollenia griseotomentosa. The sequence continues at coordinate 48,710,274 of OZ007560.1, read as the reverse complement.
AAATCGATTAAAAGTGGCGAGTAATTCAAGAGATGAACTTTAACTTACACAACCGTATGTAGTACCGGGTGAAAGTAGATAAAATTCTACATTTCCAATTGCAAAAATAAACGTTTTAAGTTGTTTATTTTAGATGCAATGTCTATTTATTATTATTTTACTAATAAAAATACATAAGCTTATTTATTCCTTTTTATTTTTTAATAATATATTCGTTTTCCGAAAAGATAGAAAAGCACTCGGGATAAATTAAGTTTTTTATACTTACTTTTAGTACGAGTCGTACTCAAAAATTCAAGTCCGAATAACACTTAAACGTACTTAAAATAATCCTAAATGAGATTTCTTTCGAAAATCAATCCCGGAATATTTTAAAATAAGTAGAAAATTCTTAAGCCAAGTAAAAAAAAGATTAAACGTTTCCTTGGTAGTGCCACTGAAATTAAAAATTACAAAAGATTGTTGCAGACACTACAACAACACCACACAAGTAGTTAAAAAAACGATTTGCTTCTTGGGTGTAGAAGCAACAAAAACAACAGTACAAGACGAAAACACATTATTTTCATGTTTTAAAAGTAAAATTTAGAATTCTTGCTTCTTATTTAGTTTATATTTTCAGTTATATATGTGCATTAAATTTTTAAAGTAAAAACCATATCGGGAATGATGCTGGTGGTTTATAAGCTAAGTAAATAAATCATAATCAAATTCTCCTTCTAATTTCACTTTTGGTTTCTTTCAAGTACAAATTCGGGATTGAATCAACTTTCTAATTAATAAACAAGCGCATTTTAAGATTCAATATTAGTTTAACTTAAATCAATCTTATTTTCGGAATTATTTCAAGTACGAATTTGGGATTGATGGATAAGTTAAGTATTTCACGATTAAAACCCCGTACTTAAATCAAACGTTCTGTACTTGATTATATGCTCTTATTTGCAATTTAATTTTTATAATTTTTCATTCCAAAGTAAAGCCTAGTACTCTGTTCGAACTTGCGAAAAATGTTGAGCAACATTGATTACTTCACACGAAAATTTTGTTACTATCAATATTGTCTATCTTACGGTTTTTCAAAACTTAACGTGTTTATTAGTTACAAGTATACAACATTATTTTGCGAAGGAAAACAAAAACCATAGTTGGGGGTAGTGCACTAAATATTGATTTAAATCAACATTGCACTCTCACTAAATAAAACTGCAAAAAATTAGTTTTTACTATTTTTTTACCAGCTTTTAGTGATGATTGGTATTTTTTTCAGTAGCTCTAAAAAATTAAATGGTATTTAAAATTTTTTCACTATCACTAAGTGCGACTGAATTCATTAAACCTGCACTCAATTCAAATATGTAGTTCAAAATTTGAACTTGCAATCAAAAAGCTGTACAAAAACATAATATCACTAAAATTTAAAAAAAATTTGGTTTTGTATGTGCATGGTTTTCTGATGATATGCATTAGCAAAGGAAATTAAACCAAATGAAATTCTGTCAATGACGGAATAATTCTTGGATTTAATGATGAAAACACAAATTTTGTATTTGAAATTGTGTGCAAAATTTTTAGTCAAATAAGCGAAGAAAAAAATTGCAATATACTGATGATTGCTTTTTTTAACTCAAACTATTTTTTAGCGCAAAATGTTTTTAAATTACAATCACTCATGTGTAGTGAGATTGCTAATTTTCAACTCAACATCAACAAATTATTGCAATCATTTTGAACTAGTGCACTATCCCCATCTATGACAACAACTATGTGTTTTAATAATTGTCATTAAAAAAAGTAGAACAAATTAATTTAAATAATTTGCTAACGTACAAAACAAAAAAATTTCATTTTATTATTAATTTTTGCAATTTTCTACAATTTTCTTTTTGAAACGCCTGATATAAACCCCACCTCGCACATGCAAAATAAAAAATTACAAAAAATGATAAGCTGTTGCTTAAAATTCCTCGCGAAATAATATGAGCTGCAATTGTTTCGCACGGAAAATAAAAATGTTGCTAGAAACATTTCGCATGTTTTTCGTAATATAAATAGAGTACAACTCTATCAACATTTTTTCGTTTGTATTTCACAGAAATTTTTTTTATATTGATTTTTAAAACATTTTGCACGAAATACTGAACAGAGTACCAGGGCCCAAATCGTCGCACACGTGATTGAATGAACTTTTGTATCGAATAAAACTTCGTGACGTATCAAAAACGGGATTGCGGCATTCGAAAGCTTTCGTATCAAAATTTGTTTAAAAAATGTAATAGATTTTTACATTGTATACTAAGGGCATAAGGCATTGCACTTTTCGCCGCATATAAATCAACAATGTTGATAGTGCCCTATAATATAGGTGACTTCGGTTTATTTATGTGGCTTTTTTTATAACGGCGGCGCTTGCCAAAAAAGCAACAAAGCAACGCAAAAATTGCAAAAATTCGGAAAATATTTTACAAATTCAGAAAATTGGCAAAAATAGCGAAAATGCGCGAAAGTTTTTAACATTTCAAACAAGCCATTAAATTGATTAAAAGTCCCTAAAATTATAAGGAATGGCAAAATTTCGATTAAAAATTTTAAATTAGCGGAAATTTGCAAACAGCGGCATTTGCTTTCATGTCTAGTATTTATTAAAAATTGTTAAAGCTGTACAGAATCAGAAAACTTACAGAAAAAATCGCTGCTATAGCCAACATGGCTAAAATTCGCGAATAATCGCAAACTTGGAAACAAATTTCCAAAAATAGCGAAAATTCGCGAAAATTTTTAATAATTCGAAAAAGCCATAAAATTGATTAAAAGTCGATAAAAGTATAAGGAATGGAAAAAAGTCTGTAAAAATTGCTAAATTAGGGGAAATTCGCAAAAAATTGCTAACAGCGGAAAAATAGCAAAGTCCACTATTTATTAAAAATCGTAAAAGCTGTAAAGAATCAAAAAACTTTCAATACAAAAATCGCTTCTATTTATGACTATAAATTGCGAAAAATTGCAAAACTAAATGTTGTTATTTTTTTTCTTATTGCTAAAAAAGTTTAATACTTAAATTTTTAGCTATTTGTTAAAAAAAATCTAATATTTATTCCCAAAAAGTGTGTAAATTGTTTGTAAAAAAACAATTAAATGTTTTTACGAAAGCTCTTAACCTATCGAATGACATTTCGAGTAAAGTCATTCGATCGACTACTCGTTATCGAATGACTAATCTCAAAAAGTAAAATTTCGATCAAAGTCACTCGATCACGACTGCGACGATTTGGGCCCAGGCTTCACAGTGAAATAAGACCATTTATTCCAAAATGCAAAAAAACCCATAAAAGGATAAACGATTTTTCTTTCATCTTTTTTATTATTTTTTTTTTTTTTAATGGTGATTTTTTTATGCATCCATGAATATCCATTAATTTTTATGGGTTTGGCCCCTTGTGCGACGGCTCATTTTTTTTAATTCAAATGTGGAATAGATAGATTTTTTGTCACATATTTTGAATATCTTTTAACGAAACTTTTTTCCATCAGGGAGAACTTCAACTGTTGTACTAACAGGAAATATAATCTATGTATATAAAGATGCTATTACCTTTACACTGTGGCCAAAATGCAATTCGCATTTCATTATTAGATAAACTGCAATCATCTTTATACTTCAAAGTGGTGTAGGGTATCATATAATCGGGCATGAACGACAACACTCCCAAGCAATTTTTTATATTAATTATATACACTTATATTTTCTTTTACATGTCCCCGAATTCCGGAGACAATATCTCGCCTCTACTTGCATACATGATGTGTATATGTAAGTGATGCCAGATAAAAAGAAAGATTTAAAAAAAATTATTGGAAAGTTAATTTTAGTAATCTTTAACATTTTTGAAAAAATGATAAATTTTATTGTTTTTTTAAATTAAATTTTCTGGCAACACTGGTATAAATTTTTTTCCCATTTATTTTAATTTCTTTTTTTGATTTATTCAACATTAAAAGCACTTAATCTCATTTATAAAAAAATAATGCACAAAAACTATAAAATAACAACAAATATGTAAATTGTATGTTTAATACTTAAACCCGTGACACACACACACATACGGCTAAGTTTATTCCACTACAAATTCAATCATCCAGTTTTTTTATGCATGAACAAACATACATACATACATATGTACGTATATATGTACATATATCAACCATAGATGACACGTGGATAACCGTTATATAGATTATAAGCACTCCAAAATTTATAGAATGAGGGAGAATAGGCATACGAGTATGAGGAATAGGGATAATAATAAGTGCCACCACCATAACCAGAATAAAATTTGCTATAAGGATATGTATTGTATAGAGAACGTGTCTGACGGCTTGTTGCCAACTTTTCCTGGTATCCTGAAGGTTGGAATGATGATGATTGGGCTGCAATCGATATCTCTTTAACAGCAGCAACAACAGCATCATCGTTTTCAATGGCAAGAAAATCCGCTGTTTCTGTTAAAGCACCACTAGACTTTGTGGTTGCTATATCAGCTGCTACTGCAGCTTTAGCACTTGCAAATGTCACCGACTTTGACGTCAACATGTGAGACGAGAATAGCGACGACGATGATAATGATGACGATATTGTGGATAACGATAAATCACTGGCTCTGGCAGAGGTTGTTGGTAAATGATGTGTTAAAGCGAAAATGCACATAAAGACAATACGACTACCAAATATTTGATGCATTTTTTTTATGTTTTTACTATTTTTTCACTCTCGTTGAACTCTTTATACAAATTAAAATTCATGTACAAAAAAGAAGAAAAACTTTAAAAATGTAGAAAGTTTTTTTTTAAGGGATTAAAGTGGGAATAAAGAATAATAACGTTATTTTCGTAAATGTGGCGAAATTCAACTGTTATCGCAAACGGCTCAAATTTGTTTATTTATACTTGCGGCTGTTCCACTCAGTTGATCAACAAAAAAAAATTATTAATGGCGATTTCGGATTTTAAACTGAATGGTTAAAAAAGTGTAAATTAATTATTAATTTTGAAAATTTTGTTCAATGATTTAATTTATTGTAATTGACAACTATAAATGAAGGTGTTTTATCGTAACGATTAAATTTAAATTAAAAAAAAAAGTTAACAACTGTTTCGCGTAAAGTTCATTGAAATATTAATGGGAAATATCTAAATACATTTAAAGTGTTCAACTATTACGAATAGAGAAAGGCCAATTTTGCTTGAGGTTTTCTAAAAAAAAATAGCGAAATATTGGACATTGGGCATTGGCAACACTAAAAGCACAATTTGAGAGCGGGCAGTTTAAGTTTCATAAAAGTGGGAATATTGCGGAAGATTCTTCTCTGTTTTATTAAGCAATATTTCAACAAAATAAAAATTGATTTCCATTAAAAAATGTGTGATATTAATAAACAAATTAATTAAATTAAAATTTGCAACAGTAAACAAATTAATAGTATGAATTAAATATATTTTTGGGCGGTGCGCAAAATGACCCCAGGAAATATGGCCCCAAAAGGAAAGTGAAGAACGGCCCCAAAATTTAACATGAGACACAACAAAACGCAATTTTGGGGAAATTTGTTTTTTGTGGTTTTTTAATTTTTTCGTAAAGGCGTTTTTGCATTTTAAGTGGAATGAAAAATGACCCCAATATCAAGGATGAAAAATGGCCACAAATAAAATCACAATTTTTTACTTTAGGGCTATTTATCGTTTACTAATAAAAAATGCCAATTTTAAGAAATGAAAAATCATCCCAAACATTTTTACACATATTATAAAAAAATTTTATGTAAAAGTTTCTAGGGAAAGTATAAAAAACTCGAATTCTTACACCAAAGTGGCGAAAACCCTTGCCGGTTATGCAGAGAAGCTTTAGTTAGCGAAGGCGTTATGCCATAGAGAAGAAAATCCTTGCACCCGTCCGAAGGCCGGCTATATAGAGAAGCTTTAGTTAGCGAAGCCTGTGTTCGTTATATCATACAGAAGAGAATCCATGCGCTTGGCCGAAGGCCGGCTATAACATAAAGCTTTAGTAAGCAAAGCCAGTGTTTGTTATACCATAGAGAAAAAAACCAAGACTGTATAATTGTTCGGATTTTGAAATCGGTCTTCTAAATTTGGGATTTTTGTTTCGGGCATTTGAGCTCCATCCATAATTTTTAATATTACTTTTTTTGTGATCTTTTTTAGGGTTCAAATTCATTATAAATTGGGAGGTGATTTTTCATATTGAATTATTACCCCAAATTTAGGGTCATATTTCATTTTATTTTTAGGGTTATTTTAAATTTTTTTATTTTGGGGTAATTTTTCATTTAAAAAATGGGGTCATATTGCATTATGAAAAAAAAACCCAAATTAGGGGTAAATTTTCATTTATTTTTTGGGGCCATATTTCGCAGCACCCTTTTTTGATATTAGCAACATTTTCTGCAGTAATGTTGTTTATATAAGTAAACGAATTTACTTGACTAAATTTTTAATAAAAATTGATCTTACATTTGATTAATGGTTTAATTAAAAAAAAAAATTGGCGAATATTTTTTCTGTGTAAGGTTTTCACATCAATGGCTTTATTAATCGCCAAAAATGCCATATTTAAAGGATCCCACATGTTAAACAACTGCATCCAAAATTTCCGCTCGTAGCCAGTAAATTAATTTTGGATCACTTTAAGTGAGTAGAAAAATTGGGTATGAATTTTTTCAGATTTTTCCTTAAGCTTAAATGTAAATTCAAAGCATCAAATCGTCAATTTTTGATTTAATTGAAAGTGAAGATTACGATAATTCAGATCTGGATTGTAATACGGATGAAGCGTAAGAGGTTGCTGAGGATATTGCTGCTGGTCGCATGCCAAATGATGTAGCAAGTAAAGTATTTTGTGGCACCAATAGCGAAGACGACATTCCTCTTGTGCAGTTGCGACAAACAACAACTCCCGAAAAATCAAGCAAAAAAAATACTAATTGGACAAACAAACAAACTTTTTTTCCGACATTGAGCACAACATGATCTCAGACTTGAATGGGAAATCGCCAGTTGAAAATTTTTATGACTTTGGTTAACTTTGACAAAAAGTAGTTAATTTAAGAGCTGAGGAAACTTACCTACATTTATACGTCGCAAGCTCAAGCTCATGCATATTATAGTTGGGCCTTTAGGTTTTCGGCAACCGAGTTTCATGTCTAGTTGCTTATCAATGGTTACAAGTACAAAGTAACATTTTTCTGTTAAGTACGGTTTTTTTCTCTCTCTTGCTGTTCTAGTCGTTTCTATGGTTTCAACCAGTGTTCGACAATAATATCAAATATCGCCCCTTAGTGTTCAGTTTTGTGGATTTGGGGAATAAACAACTGTTAATAGCAGGGCTGTGGAGTCGGAGTCGGAGTCGGAGTTGAGGAGTCGGAGTTGAGGTTTTTGTACCGGAGTCGGAGTCGAAGTACCCACAAAAACTAGCGACTCCGACTCCGACTTTTTTGCATTAAAATTTTTCTAATATTTTTCAAAATAAAAAATTTTAATGACCAATTTCTCCAATTCTTTTTAAATATCAATTCATATTTAAATATAATTTTTCTTATAATTTTATTTTTATTTGACATAAGAAAACAAATTTTAAACATTAATTGATATATTAATAAATTAGTGGAATTGGCCATAAGAGGGTCTGCTTTTTGAAATTGTGAAGTCAGAAAATAAGGACCAGTATACTTTTCATATGAGTAGGTGAGTTTCAAAAATTAAAAAATTGAGATAACATCTTATTTTGCCAATTTATAAGAATAGTTATATAGATTGTATCAAAGCATGTCCTTTTCTATGTTTTAATGTGACCTCAAATTTCTGTAACAAAAACCAGCGGGTTCACTATTTGAATTTCGCCAAGATATCGTTAATGAAATAGAGCCGAATTAAGGAATTTAAAAATTAAATTTGTAAAGATGTTGTTTTTTATTTATCGTATATTAACAAATATTTTTGTAGTCATGTTCATGAATATGACTTGAAATCAGCTGTAGCTCCTGTGGTGAAAGCATTAAGTGAACTACATTTGAAGTTCCAACCTTCAAGGTGAATTATAATAGAATAAAAGGAAAAGGAAACTCGGAAAAATACATGACATTGTTCCAGATATAATTCCCATCAATATGGGAAAAATGATTTGAGAATACTTTTATCTACTCACTTTAGGGAAAATTGGAGAGATAATAAAGACTTGCAATTTCAAATTTCGGTCTTGGACAATAATAATATTGAATTAGGAACGGAAAAATGCAATGGCGAGTACACTGAAGAAAAAGATTTAAGTTTAGCAGTTTAAAAATTCACATTTTTTTTAACTCTGCAGGTGGGAGATAAACTACATCAAGCCACATTTTGAAAACTTTACAGCAGACCGCGCAAACATGTTGATAATCGCAAATGATGTTTATGTTATAAAAATGTGCATTTGTACGAATATTTTATATGATCCTAACATATTTTTTTTATGTCGATGATATACATGAAAAATGACGTCATAAAAGGTTCGTTACCTTCTATGGTACTGTTCCATGCCTTGAGACAAACAGCACCAAGTCCAACAACAAAAGGGGTACTATTTCCCAAAAATAATAGAAGGCTAACAACATTTTTTTACGTTACATTTCTCTTCAAAATGTGTTATATAAATTGTAGAACTAACAACTGAAGGCGCATATGCATGTTTTAATAAACTTTATAACATTTTCCTGAGAATGATTTGACTTAATAAATAAAATGTATATTAAAAACAAAAGACCTCACTTCACAATTTACAAAAAAGGACTGTCCTTTGCCTCTATTAATATTGTGGTAAACAACACTAAGTACACTTGATGCCTTTAACGTATAAGCCAATTGGACTTGGTGTTGTTTTCAACTTTTCCAAAATCCAAATAAAATTTTTTGCAGCTTTCCTACTCATATGTTAGTAACTAGTATGTTAAAGCTCAATGCGCGGCACGTTAGAATTAAAATATCGATTTGAAATTTTTACAGAATCATTTTCTTGCTATATTTAACCATTTAACAGGTACTAAATTAAAAAAGAGTTTAAAGTCAAAAAAAACTAGTCTTTTAAATAATGCTAGGTTAGAGTAGGAGTCGGAGTCGGAGTCGGAGTCGGAGTCGTACTTAAAAAATTTCACCAAAAGGAGTCGGAGTCGGAGTTATAACTTTTTCTTAACGACTCCACAGCCCTGGTTAATAGTGTTTGGAGTAGTAAATCATTATAAAAAAATATTGTTTCCTTGTTTGTCATCTTCGAGCACAAAAAAAATACTGTTCATATCCAACTCTACAAAAAGATGCGAACATTTAATTCCCTTCGGTTTACAAAAAAACACAAACTTCATTGTGTTCGGTTCAGCTCATTAGTGTTCGTTCGTTTCAGTTGTGCTAAGCGCTCTTTTGGCTGGTAAAAAAACCCAAAAAATTTCACAAAAACAAAATACATTAACGAAAAAAAAAAGCCAGCAAAAAAATGTTACTCAAACAAAACACATACACAATACACACCCAAGCTGTAAGTTGCTAAAGTTTTTTGTTTGTTCATTTCTTCATCAATGTAAAAAAAATAGCATTATAGAACATTAAAATATAATGTTTGTCTACAGTATTACTACAACTGTTATGTTTTTTAACGAAGAACAGAACACTATATAATGTTCGGCTCTTTCTTGAAAATAGTTACAAACGATATTAAGGGTTGTGTTCGTCCACACATACACTAAAATAATAGATATCGTTCCTGGCTGTGTGAGCCGAACGCTAAATAATGTTCTGTTTATTTTCGAACACTGGTTTTATTGTTAAAACACGTGTCCAAACCCAAAAAACTTCACAAAACATTTGAAATTTAGCAATAGTTGATACAAAATATATTTCGAAAATAAACGTTTTTTCTGCTCGCAAAATTATTGTTGTGGAAAAAAACAATATCTTTTTTATGTTAATTAACACATTTTATTTAATAAAATTTTTTTTTTTTTTTGTAAATGACAATCTCTCTGTTTTATACAACAAATATTTTAACAAACATTTTTGTTTGATTGTTTTTGTTTAAACAAGCGTAAACAATTATTATTATTGTGATTTATATTTTTATACATTTTACCCATACAATACGTATTTACGGTAAAAAAAAAAACAAATACAAATAAATATTAATGGTGTTAGGTGTATGTTTGAGCATACACCATCCATATTAATATTTTCTATATTTTTTCCAGACAAACACAGATACAAGCCAAAAATACAATTATGTTCATTTTTGTCTCGTGTTCTGTTTTAACCCTGAACTTGTACATTGAATTGTACGTAAATTAATTGGAGTCTATTCTCTCACTTCTATTAATATTGTGGAATTTTGTGCAACTGTATTATAAAATTTATTTGCTGGAAAAATAAATTCAATAAATTTAAGTGTATTTATTTTTTCCTCATAAATTTAAATGTATATACATATCGCTCCTATAATGCAACTTAGTCATATCTCAAAAAATCAAAACTTGTTGGACTTAATATGAAGGCGAAAATCAAATTATATCTGAAACTGGAATTATAGCAAAATATAATTTATTAAATCTGTATATAAAAGTTTGATTTTTTGTGAGATATGACTATGTTGTTATTAAAGAGCGATATGTATGTATACAAATTTTTTAAACATACATATTTCAAAAGATACATTTTGTTGCCAAGTTTAAATTTTTCTAATTTTTGTATGTGTTTTTCGTCTGAGGTTATTAAATGTAAAAGGTTTTTTAGGGGTTTTATTTTAATTTGTTTAATAATTTAAATTTACTTAAGACTCGTTTTAAGCTCTTTTGTATTAAAGTGACACATCTAGAATACTTCATGCTTGCAATTGTTTAGAAACAAGAATTTTGGCAAGATTTTTCATTCAATGGTTTTGCATGAAACTGGTGTTAGGAAAATTACTTAAATAAGTTCAAGTATTAAGATTTAAGTGAATTTTAAATTTTATACAAAATGTTAAAAAAAAATAGGTAAGAGTGCTATATTCGGCTATAGCGAATCTTTTATATTCGTCAACATGATGCAATAAAAACAGAAATTTATATAAATAAATATATTCTTAAATCCCACCCACATTTTGTCGAATGTTCTGTATTGACAACCAAGATTCAGGAATCTAATTTGGAAACTTTGGCTCTTGCTATCAAAGTTTTTCTTGGGATTCAAAAAATGAATTAACAAGGTTTCGTTTAAATGTGCTAAATTCCCATTTCATACTATAAACTGATAAACTGAAATTTATTGTTGAAGGGACAAGCTATTCCTATGCGCATTTCACTGGTTGCTTAAGCCAGATCGTCAGGAAACTTCATCTAAAGATTTTAGAAAAACTAAAGATATTACACAAATAAAACTGTTAAGCGAATAAGAATTATAAACCCCAGTTTTACTTGTAACAATATCAAAGCTTAAGCAAAAACAACAACAATAAAAAGTGAGTTTATCTTTTCTTACATTCGCGACTACAATTGGTTGATTTTTTGTCAACTCTAAATGTAGTTGTAAGTGGGTAAAGAAAAACCAAAAATAAAAACCAAATTACTTTATTTTATTTTGCCAGTTCAGTTTTATTTACACTGCCACATGCATATTAGTTATCAAAGTTTTTCTTGGGATTCAAAAAATTAATTAACAAGGTTTCCAGATATACATACAGAAAAAAAATTTTAAAACAATCATAAAGAAATGTATGGGTAAACTTAGAGGCAGTCGTGGTTTTTTGCTCATATCGCAAACGTTTGTAGACTAATCATGCTGAATTTCAATGGCAAGCAATTCCGCAATATATGCGACAAAAGTATATAACTACCTAGTCCCCATCGTATCTGGGATCTTTCAACGGACAGGCAGACAGGACCATAATATACATATATATACTTAATAGGATCTAAGTTCAATATTATAGGAATTAGAAACGGAATTACAAACTTATTTATACCCTCATTTACAAACAGAAATAAATCTAACAGATTAATGGCCGTTTTCTCATTACACGATTATCTTTTTTCCCTACGAAAAACCTCACATTAAAGAAATTTGGTTTTTCAAATGTCTAATTTGCTTCTATTCTGTCGCAAAGCTTACCAGCAGCAGTATTCCGTAATTCGCTAAATCTCTATCGCTAAAAATCTAAAAAGTTGATTTAGCAATTTTTGGCTACAAATGTTATTCTGTAACGTGCATTGCTAAATTTGGTAATGCAATACAAATTTAATTCGCCGCAATTTTAGCTTTCAATGTCTTCGCTTAAATATTTAAATTTTGTATTCTCTAAGGAATTTTAGCGATCAAGATTAAGCTTTAGCTAAGCGAATTACAGAATATGGCAGCAGCTCTTATCTGCCAATTATTTATTTTTTTTTTATTTGCCGTACAGATAAACTCAATCAGCTGACTCCCAAATTTTATATGTATTTTGGGAGGTGCTGCCAACTGAAAACAATGTTTTTTGTCGGTATAATCGAGAAACCCAAAATCGTTAACGGATAGTTTATCGGCCCAATAAATTTATGTGGACATTGAGAAAAAACCTATAAAATTAAAATAATAAGTTTTGAGTCTCTAGTTTATATAAAAGGTATCATTGGGCAGGTTAGGTTATAGACATCGGATCGATAAAATACCCTGAACCAGTGAACAGTGTAAGAGTATGAGAACTCCATGTGCATTACCACATGTTTCAGCCATTTCAATTCCCTGCTGAATTAAAAGTTCGATCTTAGTCCTACAACAGAGAAAACAGGGCAATTCCCAAAGTTATTTACGGGAATACAAAATTTATCATTAATACGATTTCTGTATGACGTGCTAAGTTCCCAATTTTCCATATTTGATAAATACACTGAAATTTATTGTTGAGGGAAAGCTAGCTTCTATGCGCATTTCACTGGTTGCTTAGGCCAGCTCATTTTTCTAAAATACCATATCTTACTCCAGGGCATTGTTGGAGAACAGAAAATTTCGTCGCTTCCTCCTCTTGGGCTTAAAAGCTTCTAGAAGCAGTGACTCGTTATAAAGAATGCCACTGTTCTAATTTGTTCCCAACTAAAGCTTTTTAGCGTTTGGATTTTCCTCGCTGCTTATCTAGGGCATAGACTTCTGGCCAAAGAAAAGGGGAAAAATTCTATATTGATTGAAATTTCCATTAAAATTGTATTGTAGCTTTGATCGGTACCGAATGCGGTAATTTTCCAGCAGGTATTTTTACTAGCCATTTCGATTCAGTCTTTCTTATATGTATTCAAATGCCAACTAAGTTGTCTAGATACATATCGTTTAAAAGATATTTTTGTTTGACTAGCTAATCTGCAGTGGAGTCTGCTTAACACCCACTGTGTCCTGGAGTGCATTTAACTTAAATACGGTGAAGATAGCCGCGAATGCTTCAATAGCAGCTTTTCTACCAGTATATAAACGTACATATAACTCTTGAGCAATAATATCCGCGAGCAGAACTTTGCTGTTTATCACCCTATGCTTTTAATAGGAACTACGGGAACTTATATGTATATAGAACGATTATATGGTCCGGCAGTCAAAAAGGAACCATAATTCCTTCCTCTTCAATGAATTTTTACAGTAATTATCTCTTTACAAGAGCTGCGTAATTTGTTAATATTTAAGCTTCGTTCACAACGGCAGCAACAATTTCGTTTTTTCTTCTATCTTATTTATTCCCAAAGTCTTTCATATATTTTCCTTTAATTTTTCAAACAAAAATGTAACTTTAGTTTTTTAAAAAGTTGAGTCTACTCAAGGCGAATTCATTTTTCAGGTGGCGTTGAAAACACAGCTGTGCTACTTTTTTTTCTTAATTAGAGGGAGAAATGTCAAAAGTTCCTTGTGATTTTGGCATATGGATCAAGGAAAGCAACAAAAAAATACATTGTTGTGTTTTTGGTGTTGTTACTTGTTGTACACAGAAAAAATTATTGCCGAATTATTTTCAAACAACCGCTTGTTTGAAAATTTTTTTAATTTCTATAAATATTTTTACTGATTCAATCAATATTTTTGTTTGATTTTTATTTAACCAACAAAAATGTGGACAACTCTTCAAAAATAAAATAAACGCGTTATTGGTGTCAAGTTTTTATAATTTTGTATGAAATATTTAACGCTCTTTAATGTTGTCGTCTTTTTGCATTTTTTTATTTGATCGTAAGCAACACTTCTTTATGTGAAATATAAGAACAACAACAAAAAACACACACAGTCTATTTTTGGAAGCTTTAAAAAAGTGCAACTATAAGAAAAACAATAGCAGACACGACATTATAAGAAACAAAATCCCGTATTCAATTTTTTAAAACTGTTTGGTTAAATACATCAAATACAAAAATAGAATGATGACGAAAAACATATCGAGTCGGTCTGCTGCCGTTTTTGGTTACATTTCTTCTTTAGCAAAGGAAAGGATACAGCAACAGAGAGTGATAAAGAAAAACATTGTGTTGTGTGTATAAATAAGACTTCGTTCAAAAATTATTCCAACAAAAAAATGTGTTTCAAAGCCAGTCGGCGGCTCTGCTTTGCCGTCACCTTCTCATACAGTGCTTACTTGTGTGCGCGTCATTGCTTGTGCAAAAACTTTTTTTTTTTTTGATTTTGAATTTCAGTAAACTTTTTGTTTGATTCAGTTAAATTATTTGTTTGAAAAAATTAGTGTTTTTTTTCAGTAAACAAAATGCAAATAAATTGTTTGAATATGCAAATTTGTTTGTAGGACCGATTTCAGACAAAAAATTGTTTGATTCTACAAATTTTTTGTTTGAATTGGAAAAATAATTTTTTCTGTGTAGTATCGACACCACCGTTTACATGAATTCGCCTTGAGTCTACTTCTACTTCAGCAACAATTTGTATGAAAATATAAATGACGTTTAAAATAATTTTATTCAGCTTTGAATGCAAATTTTAATAAAAGGTTTTAAAATATAAAAATAAATGTATGTATGTATAATATTGTTCTGGGAATAATTTGCAAGCGTTTCTTAATTGAAAATATGTGTGGTTGCGAAAAAAAATTGTTGCTCCAGGTGAAAATGTTGCTGCCTGTTGTGAACGAAGATTTTAGTAGGCGTGCCAACTTCCACTCCCATACATAGCAAAAGAAATCGCACTTGGAACTTGGCATCACCAAAACCGGCAACCAAAATACAACACGTCACTACTCATATCTGAATGGCTGAACCAAAATTAGCAGGCAAATATCTAAAACGTCAACACAGCAATATCAATACCACCATTTAGATGGTAGCACCCTAAATACAGCACACTGTACGAGCGAGCAGATCTGAAAAAGTTAGCGGGGAATCTGCCATACAAGGACTTTATAAATGTCTAAATATCTGAAATAGGATAATAGTAGAAGTATCTAAATTTGGTACAAACTGCTTCGTTAGAAATACACGAGATCTGTTTAAAATTTTTTTCACAATTTAAGATAAATTGGGGTGCCAAAGAGCACCGGGTTAACCCTGTAACGGGTATACATATATGCCTTAAGGAAGCTATTGTTAGTTTTTTACTCTTAAAAGCAAATTTTAAAATCGCTAAAATTTTTTCATTTTAATGTTTTTTCCAAAAGCATTGTTTTTGAGCAAATTTTTTTTTAACAATATATACAAAAAATTCCCTTCTATTCCTTCGAGGTTTGGTGTGTTTGCTTGTTGTCTTCGGGCTCCTAAGCTACTAAATCGATTTTCTTGAAATTTTCATAGTCATTTCCTGACTAATCGAATCTTAATGTGCGTGGCACTTAACATTAAAGGACAATATAAGTTACGGTATATTTTGAGAACAGTTAAAGTTAAGTTTTCCAAATTTCGAACAAATAGTTTGTTTATCCATACAAAACAACTGTCAAAAAGTGAGGTGAACATGGACAAGGACAAGGACAAGGATATAAATATCTGGCGATGGGTAACAGTGAAAGTATTTAAATTTGGTACAAATTGCTTTGTTATCAATACACAAAATCTGTTTTAAATCAATTTTGCCAATTTAATGTCAATGGAGGAAGTAAAGAGCACCGGGAAAAGCGAGTGTATTATAGTTTCCTTAACGAGCGCAACTAACTATTATACTATAAAGTAATGTGATCCGATATTCGATCCATTATATAATTCCTAAAGAAACTAGTTCTTTTCACATCTTAAATTTAAATACTATTAATATTTCTTTTTAGCATTTTCAAACAATCATACATTATTAAAATTTAATACATTATGAAAAACTAATAATGAAGGGTTCAAGAAGACTTCACAAACTCTTCATCAAGCCAAATTGTTTACAAGTATTTCTACAATATTTCTGGCATATTTACAAGAAAAAGTTATTTACTTTCATATTGTATTTATATTTGCCACTATGCAGGATGTTGTTCCTTTAATGATAATAACTAGGAATACAAAAAACTACTCAGTTATTTCCTTACATAATTTTCTATTACAAAATGATGTCAATTGCTTGCATTTATAATTATGAAAATTAAGTTTTCGAAAATCTCATTTTGACTTAAGCAGAAGAACACAATCAAAATACTGGTTTGTAATAGAAATATAGTAGAAGTTTATATAACTAAGAAATTTTTAGTGCAAGAAACAACTTACTCCTATAAAATGATGAATAAACATGGGAAGAGATGTAAATTGAAATACAGTCAGAATCGACAGAAATATGACGGAGTAATTAAAAATCAATGAATTATGCCGAATATAGTGGTATCTACTTGCGAGATATTGGAAATAGGACGGACTCGTTTGATGTTGATGATCCGCTTTTCTCAACTAGATAGTTCCCACTTAAATCGTGGCGTGGGGTTGATGTCCGCAAAGTGTTTATTGGGTCGCCGAGTGCTTCGTGTGTTGTATGTTAGAGCAGTTTTAGCGATAGTATTCTCTGATCTTAACGTGCGCTTAATCTACCCAAAATTCCTTTCTATGATGACTTGGACAATACATAAATTTGAGTAAATATTGCTGATTTGGATAATGTAGGTTGGCCGATAACGTTATGATTGAGTTTACTTTTTTCTGATTTAATGAATTGTCCTCGGCTAATAAGCATACACCTTACCCTTTAAAGGGGCCCAAATAAAAAAATCGAGAGCGGTTTTACGGACAAATGCGGTGACCAAGTAAAGCCAATAGGCTTCAAAGTAGAATGATTACGAAAACTATATCGGGAATACTGCTGGTGTCTTAAAATTAAGAGTTATTTTGTAAACAAAGGGCGGAATACAACAAAAGTGAAACAAACATGTGTAAAGGGTAGGTGAATAATAATATTCTCTCACTTTGACTTAAGTTAATCTCAATTACTAAATAAAAATCTAGTGACAGCGTGTCATTAAATTGAGCCCGACGAGTTCTTCCTCCAATGTAACTGAGTCATCGTACTGATGACATCTTTTATTAAACTTACTCCGATTCGTCATTTCTGTGATACCTAATTGTCATCTGATTGATTACATGATTTACATTTTTGACCCTGATGACAATTTGGCCAAGTGATGTTAAGGCTCACATCACAATGATGAAAAGTGTCATTGGGTCATAAGCGATGACACTTGTCATAGTACTGATGTCAAGATGTCAAAATAAATCGGCATTAAGATGCCTTTTCTATAAGTGTATTCTCAGAAAACAGTTTTAAACGCTTAAAATCATAACGAATAATGCTAGTGTAATAAAATTTGGTACGTCAGAGTTTTATTGGACTTAAAATAATAGTGTCAAATTTTTGTGAAGATCGGTCCCATATAAAAAGCCTTATCTCGGAAAACAGTTGAGTACGCCTAAAACCGTAACAAAAAATGATATTGTAGTAAGATTTGCCCTGTCGTAGTTTTATAAGACAAAAAATCACACTGTCAAATTTTGTGAAGATCTATCGAATGCTTACCACAGGTCCCATATAAAGTCCACTCTGTGCCCATGTTCTGTAACTCTCGCGGCGAGAAACTTTTGGATTGAAATTTGTCAAATGAAACCAAAATGCCATATATTGAAACAAACAGCTGTTTTTCTTACTAAACTGTGTCTGTAACTTTTTTTGGCGAGTACAAACTGTCACGTAAGGAAATTAATCGCCAATTTACAGAAAAACTGTGTCTGTAACATTTTGGTGAAAAAAGCGGGATTAACTGTCAAATAAACTCACGAATAAAAATTGGGCGAGAAAAAATTTGAACACTAAAAAACAATTAAGAATGCAAAATACAAAGAGTAATAATAATAATATTCTGTTCTTGACACATTTTTTTATTGTTCAATTATTTTGCTTTTAACATTTTTATAAAATATACGAAGCTCGTTTGCAAACAACAAACATTAAAGTCGCACTTTACATTATTTGTTATAGCCTAGGTTGTATTTTCGCCGCCGTCGTTGACAAATTTTCAATTGATAGTTTTCGACATAAGTTACAGACACACTTTTTTCTCACTCGAGAAACGATAGAATATTTTGATTTACATTTTTTCGATGCGAGAAGCTCTCACTAAAGTTACAAAACATGTGTACTGGGAAATCATCGAAATTTAGACGCCTAAAACTTAAGTAAATATGTATAAATATTGTGGTCAAATTTGGTTCAATTTAGAAGAAAAATCGGTCCATAATTTACTATCGGTCCCATAAAAAGCAGTCATCTTAAAATAATCTTAAAACTTATAAAACGCTGAATAATTTTTGGGTCCATTCTAACAAATCGTAAAAAACACCCCTACCAAAGGGCGAGTACGAGGATGGAATGCTCTACGATGAAATTTACTACATACAAAAGGCCCTATCTAACATTTTGACTAACATTTTACAGGAGAAGCAAAAAACTGTTGAATATGAATATGATTTCATATACATGCATTAATGTGTATGTGGATGCGTAAAATTAAACACATTACAAATAAAATCCACCACTTGTAGTGAAGGGTATAAAAAAAACAACAAAAAACCACATTACCAACACTGTATTACCATAGCCACTGTATGACCTTAAAAAACCAAAATTGAATTGGTTTGTATGGTATGTTTATGTCGTTTTGGTAATACAGTGTTGGTATGGTAATGTCACGTCTAATTGGACCTTTATAGGAAAAAATTTGAGGCAGTCGTGGTTTTTTACTCATATCTCAGTCATTTGTGGACCGATCTTTCTGAATATCAATAGCAAACAATTCCGGACCATATGTAACATAAATGTATAATAAACTGGCCCCCATCATATATGGGGTCTTCGGAAAATCCATTTCAACGGACAGACGGACGTCGTTATATCAACTTCGCTCCTCATAAGGACCCAGAATATATATACTTTATAGGGTCTAACATCAATATTAAAGAAATTACAAACGGAATGACAAACTTATATATACACTATTCACTACCTGTGGGGAAGGGTATAAAAATGGACTAACGGTATGATTAATGAAGATAAATGCAAGAGTAAAATTTTCTAAGAAATTAATTTTAATCGATTAATTGACATAAATTGTTCGAGTTATTTGTTATCCGAAATTGGCTATTTTTATAATTCGATCAATTAATCGCGGAAAAATCCTTCGATTAATCGAATAACGAGTTTGTTTCTTGAACTTTCGATAAAAATTAAAAGTTATTACGAAAGTGCAGAGGAAGATTATTGAAGTTTAAAAACACTCTCGAAAACGACTTCCTTTTGCATGAAGTGTCAGTCACGTTTATATTTTACTAAATAAATGCTATTTCAAAATATCCTTTTTCTCTATCGGATAATTGTTGAAACTGCTTGCTACATAGCCATGTTTAAATTAATACTAAAACAATATTACTAATCGTAATATAAGACAAAACAAAACGCAAATTGTGTCAAGTGTAAAGTCAGTCACATATGGAATTGCCCTGCTTCTTTCGTAAAGGGTAATGACTTTTTTTGAACTTGGTCTTATGCTAGTAATCAGTAGAGAACTGAGCAAAAGTCTATTTATAATATCTTTGTTACACCGAACCCTCGAAAACTTTCTAGCAAAATTCTGCCTGTTAAGCCGAAAATATTTATTTCGTGCCTCAGACGCTTCTTCTGATAATAGCCCGACAGGCAACAATGCTTCGCTCATTACAGTTGCGCCATGTATTAAAATCTTGTGCATTGTACGCGTCATAGTATGCGAGGGATATTATAATTTTTATTTTATTATGTCCTGTGGTTCCTATAAGGAACAAAGGGCGAGGGATATAGCGTAACGTAAAGTTTTGCAGTGTCCCAAATCCCGTCTTCGGTACATCCACTATTACACAGAAAGAAAAACACTCGGGATAAATCAAGTTTTTTATGATTACTTTAGGTACGAGTCGTTCTCAAAATTCAAGTACGAATAACACTAAAACGTAATCAAAACAATCCTAAATGGGATTACTTTCGAAAATTAATCCCGGAATTTCTTGAAATAAGAATGAAATTCTTAAATCAAGTAAAAAAAGATTAAACTATTTGTTGTATTTAACCCTCCGGCCTACACATGTTTTAATTTTCTATACACATTGAAAAAAGGTCTGGCGAGACTCATGTGCACCACTAAGGGTTAAAAATAAATTTCAACTCTTGATTCTCATTTAGTTTATATTTTTAGTTAAGTATGTACATAAGATTTCTAAAATAAAAACCATATCGGGCACAGGGCTGCCAGGTACTTTTTTTCCTTGTCCCCAAAGAATTAAAAATATATCCCCAAATTAAGAAACAAAACCTTAAAACGTTAATATTTTTTTTTTTTTTTTTGTTTTTTCTGACCAAATTTAAAAAATTTTTTAAAAAATAGTAAAAAAAATTTTAATAAGAAATCCCCAAAAAAAATTTTTTTATTAAAAAGATTATTTTATTTTGTTTGTAGGAACTGGGTTCGGCATGTTTTTTTAAATCCTTTTTTTGCAATTCAAATAAAAATACATATATACGTCATTTATTTGGTAGTTGGATGCATCATATCCAGTGCCACAACCAATACAATTTTTACAACCAAAATTTTTGAAAAAGTTACCAAATGTGAAAAAATATAACCAAATTTAAAATGCCTTTTATTAATTGAGAAAATCATTAAAATTTATTTTAAGTTGCATTGTAATAATAAAATAATAATTATCAGCCTGTTCAACGATTTTGATCATTAACGTTCGCATAGAAAATTACATTTAAACCAAAAACAAATTTTAGAATTTTGTTTTTGTTTTAAATGTAATTTTCTATTCGAACGTCAACGTTCGAAATCGTTAAACAGGCTGTATAAGTCAAGAAAACAAAATAAGAAACAAAATTCTTTTACATATTAAAAAAATAACGAGAAACTTAATTAACCCCCAATTCACCAATATCAGTTAAAATTAACTATAACTTTAACTTCCAGTTAACAATGTGTTTTGACAGCTAAAAGTAATAGTTAATTATAACCGAACTTGGTGAAATTGGGGGTAAAAGTTTTATTTATTTGAGACTTTTTTCGTAAAAAATATTTTTATTTTATAAGAGTTAAATCCGTCAAATTTCCATACAAAATTCAGTATGTATATTGATAGTTAATAAATTGAATATTTTTTAATATGTCGTTTTAAATAAACGAAAATTGTACTTCCCAGTTCAAAATAACAAAAAAAGGAAAATTGTTTTCCGCTTTTTAGCTGTCATTGACAGGACTGTCAAATGTGGCGATTTTTTAATCCTTTTGTCGATGGAAATTTACGTTTGGCGATTGTTTTTTCGAAATTGAAAACGATTGGCGATATGCGAAATGCATTTTATGTAAATATTTTCTAATTTACATACATATATGTATCTAAAATATTATAAAAACTTTTTTCTCGTGTTTAAAAAATTTATTTCAAATTTATAATTCTTATTATTAATAACTGTTTTAAAATTGTTCTATTTGATACATTTTGTGAATCATTGTAAAATATTATGGCGAATATAAACAAATTCGCCTTTAGGAGCGTACATTAAATGGGGAAAAAGACAGTGAAAGGTTTTTTTACAAATTGAAAATATTGCCAAATAATTAATAATCTAAAAACATTAAATAAATAAACATACCGACAAGCTATAAACAAGTTAAAAATTATATATTTTAAATCAATGTAGTGCAGTTCTGATCATATCTACTAACCAAAAGCCCAGCATTCTTTTTTCTAATTTTTATTATATCGCCTTTCATTTTTACTTATTTTTGGGGAAGACAAACATATTTGCTTAAAAACTGGTGCCATTGTCAGATGCATTAATTTAACACACCTACCAAATGAAAATAGCGTACAATGTTCACACAGTTGCAAGACATTTTTAATTAATTTTAATGACAACATTGTAAGATCTGACCACCGTCTGTACGAAGCTTAAGATAAAAGTTTTGCTCCTTTTTTTCGTATTTTATCTACGAAACAATAAGAAATTAGCGTAAATAATAAAGGGAAAATATATTAAAAGAGTGTAAAATCCCCAAAAAATCCCCGAATTTTTTTTTTTAAATCCTCAAAAAAATCCCCAATCCCCAAATGACTTTCGTTGTCCTTTTTGCTCGCATCAAATCCCCAACTTTTTGGATAAATCCCTAAGTTTAACAGCCCTGATCGGGCATGACATTGGTGTTTTATTATTCTGTAAGGTGTAATACGGGTAAGTAATTCAATCATTATAACTTGTTCTTTCTAATTTCTAATTTCTTGACAAAATCAACTTTATAATACTTGAATCAATCGCATTTGGAGATTGATTCAATCTTAGTTTGACATAAATCAATCTAAATTTCGAATTATTTTAAGTACGAATTCGGACTAAAACAATTTTATAATTCTTAATCAAGCGCATTTTGAGATTGATTCAATCTTAGTTTTACTTAACTCAATCTCATTTTCGGATTATTTCAAGTACGAAACAGGATTGAATATGGATAATTTAAGTATTTTGTGATTGAAAATCCGTACTTAAATCAATCTTTATGTACTTGATTCAAGAAAATCCGTACTCACCGTACTATTAATACCGCTTCGGATTGATTTGAGTACGGATAGATTGATTTTTCTTTTGAGTGTCGCCCTAATGCACTTCTAAATTTTTCATCGATAGTTTTTTCCTCTCTTTAACAATAGTTTTGTCCTCATTCAATCTTAATTGCCACTTTTTTACTGTGAGTTTACGACATGCTCTCATAAAAAGGGTAAAGTTTTCAAAAAATCGAAAACAAAAAAATGGCACAAAAACGCGCAACGTTTTTTTTTTTAAATATAAAAATAGAGATTTCAAATTTTATCGTGATGTATTACATTTTTTAAAATGCAACTAAATTCACTTTCAAAAACTTTTATTTTTTTTACAAAAAAGTGAAAAAAAATCGTTTTTTTAATTGCGAACGAATTTTTATATAATAAAAATTTTAAATAAAATTTTTGTAAGTAGCTGTTAATATAGTCTTTCACAGAAAAAAAAATTCAATGTAAAATTTTTATTCGTTTCCCACAAAAAAAAAATATATTGTAAACCGTAAAAAGTCAATGAACACGCGTGCAATTTACTCAACTTTCCTGACTTTAACAGTGTCCCAAAACCACATATCTTAGGCAAAAGACTTGAAAAGTCACTTTACAATGTAGAATTTTGTTGTCTGTTAAATTTTTACATTCCTTAAATAAAATTTTTTGCCTATTGTCCGGCTAGATTGGCAAAAAGTCCCTATGTGCGGCGCGAGTTTATCCCTTTCACTAGTTTTGAAATAAAAATTTTAATAAATATAATATAATATAATATTTTGTTAATTGAATTTCTTTCAACACTAATTTTCATAATCTTTGGTATTTTGTATAAAATCGGTTTTTAGATATTTATATCTCTTTTAAACATCAGATATTTTCCTTTAACATTCTATTTTAAATGTTGTTATTATTTCTCAGCTTCATACTGTAATTTACAACTAATATTTCCATCGTTGATATTTAGTTTTTGCTGCCAATTAATGTAACTTAATGAGTATTCAGAGAAAATGTTGTTCATCATCTGACAAATATTCCATACAAATACATACATGCAAATTTACAAACACATCTAAATACCAATATGTGTTTTTGTAAAAATTTTATTTAACTTTATTTGTTTGTCTATATTTTCTAAAAAAAAATCTAAATTTGGTATGGAATTGAAAATCTTTGTTTTTATTAAGCAGCTTTAGAATTGAATTTAAAGAGCAATATTTTTGTTATTTTAGTTTGGTTTTCACTTATATTTTTTTTTCTTTCCTTCTATTTATTTAATTTGCGTAATTGAATATTTATTTATTAAATAGCATTAAGTTTACAAAAATACAAATACAAAAATGTGTATACCTGTATTGGTATTTGTCCAAGTTATTTGATGTTAATAAAATCAGGTCAACAACAGTTTGTTTGTAATGCAAATTAAAAAAAAAACAGTATAAAATTGTTAAACTAAAAAAAGATTTAATATTATATTTATTTAACGAACAATTATCTTATTAAATAATTAACAACTTATTTAATTTTTATTATTTTAATGGCAAAAAAAACAATTGACACAATAATTGTTGACCTTGTGAAAATGATATTTGAAACAAATTATAGCTTTGAATGTCAAAATGAGTGTTATTTCAATGCTGCGATAATATTAAGTTAAATTGTAAATATTTAAAATGAAAAATTTTGAATAATTTATGTTTGAATTTCATTCGTAATCCGTCGAATATCGGGTTTAAAGTAATAAAATCGTAAGAGATCGTAAGAGATCTTAATATCGTCTTAAATGTTATTCGTACAAACTTTAACGGGAATAATAACAAAGCAGCAACAGGAAGTTACCAAAATAAATGTAAGCTCTCGAAAAAAAAACCCGCCCCGC
Organism: Pollenia griseotomentosa; assembly: GCA_963931875.1. NCBI lineage: Eukaryota > Metazoa > Arthropoda > Insecta > Diptera > Polleniidae > Pollenia > Pollenia griseotomentosa. The sequence continues at coordinate 48,685,311 of OZ007560.1, read as the reverse complement.
TCCGTAAGCTTCGAAATGGTAAAGTCATGGCGGTATTTACTTCATTCGAAATAAAGACCGATCTACAATGATATAAGCTGAACCATTTGATAACCTACACTTCAGTATATACTAGGGTATTCATTCGGTTAACCGTCAATCGGTTAACCGATTAATTACTACCCGATTAACTGATCGGTTAATTTCAAATTGGCTTTTTTCGATTAACGATTAAACCGGTTAATTTCAGTCGATTAACCGATTAACTGATGTAATAAGATTTTTAATTTTTTGTAGTATTATAACATATTTTTTTGTATTTTTAATTATTTGTTTCGTCTCATATACAAAAGGTATGTGTTTAGAAAATATTTTTTCTTACAAACAAAGGTGTTCAGTGATCTTCATTTCAACCCATTTTCCGCCGACCGATTTCAATGGTCAATCAACAGGAATGTGGCGAAAAATGGGTTAAATGTTTGATTGCCAACACCTCTTTCTTGTTTCACGTACTTTTTATACGTATGTGTTTAGTTATTTGTTTCTTCTCATACCTTCTCAAATCAGTATTTTAACAAAATTAACCGAAACAATTAGAAGTGTTAAACATTTTTAAAAATTAAAACAGGACTCTAAGGGCATTATTCCATTATATGTTTAGAGAAATCCTTAAAAAGGACTGAGAAATTAGATATTCATCTACGATAAGTGAAAGAAGTTTTGTCAAAACAAAAGAATCGCTTAACTCCTAAACGTTTAAACCAAATTACTTTTTTAAAAGATGTTTTTATAAGATCTCCTTTAACTATTGAAATAAATAATAAAATCTCAGTCTATTTTTTTATAAATACATATTTGGGGGATTCACAAGGTAGTCATAAAGTTGTAAAGCCTTATGTCTTTAAATAATTACTAGAAGTATATATCGTAGGATTAATATGCAAACCGGCTTAATTCATTAGATTCATATTAGATTCATATCAGAATTCTTTGCGCCTCAGTATTATCTAAATATCAGCATCTATATGAGATTTGTTGGTCTTAAAGCGATTTTAGAGAGGGGGTTTATGTGGGATAAATGGTAAATTTTGGACCTATCAGAAGACAGTTTCTCTTGAAAATAGAAGCCATTATAAGCGATGTCGTTGCCATATTTTGTATCAATACCAACAGGGAAGTTAAGGAATTTAAAGCGGCTATAAAAATATTAGCCAAGCAAAAATCGCGTAATGTAAACGAAAAATTGCCCAAAAATTAATATGAAAATTATATCCAAAAATTGTAAAAAAAGACCCAAAAAATAATGACAAATCACCCAAGAGCAGTTTATTTGTGTTGGGGTCATATGCTCAAAACTTAAAATCTCGAACTCAAAATCCGGAATCGCTACAGCGATATTTATTCCTTTTTATGAGATCAAATAATTTGTTAAGACAATCTGCCTGTCTTTAGAACGCGAGCGCAAAAGTGACTCGCCTAGCTAACATTTAAAACAAAATTTCAAAAGTTAAACGAGTAACTTTTGCGCTGGCGTTCATAAAACAGGCAGTATGTTACCACTGCAACCCGCTGGCTATCTCTCTGCTCGATGATAATGAAAAAGTAAGAAGGCTTAAACGGCACCACATCCTCGACTTACCTCTTCTAATTTATAGTTTATTCAATTGCAAATAATTGGGTTAAATCATAAAATTATGTACTTAGAGAGTTGTTGTTCTCAATGGAATCCAATAACTAATGCAATTCTTTTTGTATCCATTTTGCTCATTATCCTCAAATGGAGTGATTGTTATTAAAATGTAAATTAAATAAAAAAAAGTAATCCTTTTTATTTCTAAGAAGAGTGGAAGGCCCCAATAAAATCTTTCCATTCCGTTTCACTTAATGCTAATTATTGTATTTATTTAACTCCAGCTACACTGAAAGAAAAATGCTTCATATATTTAATGAATCATTTTCATAAAAAAATTTTCATTGGTTAAATAAAAATTTTCATTGTCTAAATGGATTTTCATAGTTATAATGAAGTATTTTTGTTAAAATCGCTTCATTGGATTTCGTAATTACGTTAAAAATTTTCATTGGATATATGAAAACTTAAGTTTGTCCAAGTTAAACAAAAGATTTTAATTGGGAACATTAAAAAAACTATATACAAACATAACTTCATTCATAAATTAATACAAAATTAAAGTTTCCTTAAAAAATGTTTAATTGTTAATTAAAAAATTTAAGATTTAATTATTTCATACATCTAATGTTATATACCATTAAATTTATGAAATCAAAAATTTTTTTATAAAAGCAACATATTTCAATTATTGCCTTCATAAATTTAAATTTTCATTATGATAATAAAAATGTCATTATTATAGTAATGAAACAAAAACTTTCAATCCACTTTCAATCAACTTTGTTATTGTTGTTATGGACAATTTAATCTCATATTTACGCTCTTAATTGAGTAAAAAACGTAGTTTTTTATCCAAAAACTACACTGCCCCGGTAGGCTAGCTAGTATTGAGCTAGTCTATCAGCACCGAGGATGCGCGATCGATTCCCGCCAGAGACAGAAAAAAAAAATAAAATAAAATAAAAAAAATTAAATCAAATGAAAAAAAATAAGAAAAAAAAAGTTTTTACTTAATTAAAAGTATTCATCCAATGAATAATATTCATAGATCTAATGTAATGATTCATTAAATACATTTTAATGAAACAAGTTTCATTGATCCAACGAAGCGCTGCATAGGTTCCTTTTTAATGCAATTTTTCATGGGATTAATGTCAAAATTCATTGGTATTGCGAAGAAAATTCTTTCAGTGTACGACCTTCGCCTTATACTGCACGTCTCGATATATTTTCGGCTCCCTTGCGGAGTCCATTATAATGCTTGTCTGGTTATGACAACTCCTGTTTTACATAGTGTATGGCCGTTCTATTTCTACTTCCGCGCACGTATATCATAGCTCAAAGGTTTCTATTTTCTGAGGTTCCATAGCTCCACATTTGATATTATATTTGGCCCGAAAATACTTTGTAATGGTCGGTTAAAAAAGTTCGATTTTGATAACGACTTTCTTAAGAACATTAAAGAATTAGCACCTTTTGGTGCAATTCTCCGTTGTGTGTTATTATGCCCAATGTAGTAGATTGATAATAATTTTTTGCAACATTATTTATGGAAAGGGCCAAATATTGAGAATTTTTGGCGGAAGAATTCAAAGTAGTTAAGACGCAGTAATGAGTCTGAAGTTTTTTGATATTTCAAAAAATAAGTTTATTTAATTTTGTCGTTACCTAATCCACTGTAAAAGTAGAGGATTTTGCCATATTAGAAATACCATTTTAATTTTAAGAACAACAGACTTTTTGAAAAAAAATTAAGATTGCTATATCCGGCTGTGCCGAATCTTTGATTCCCTCCACCTTCATTTAGAATATTTCAGACGTAGGCCCTGTATGGATCTTTAAATTATTTCTTAATCTTTCGCAATGTTAAATAGACCATATTTTTCCCATACATTTGGGTTACCTTTGGAATAGTCCTAGTCCCTTATGGACTACACTTTACATGCTTCTATGGACTAGTCGCATTATTTTCAGGGTGTTTATTATTCCTATAAAACCGTGACGTACCAAATTTTATTACAGTAGCATTATTCTTTTCGATTATTTGGGGCCTATGGTAAATTTTGAACCGATCTTCCCGAAATTTAACAATATTTCTAGTCATATAGAATGAATTTGTGGCGGATCATATATCCGTGCATTAAGCCACCATTAATATTAGTTTTTATAACAAAATTATGCATTTTTTAAAGTGGTGGTTCCACATTTGGACTCATAACTCTCACCCTACTGAACAGATTTTGCGAGATTTTAAACCCAAACTGCTAAAGAAAACTAGAAGCTATTTGACACCAACATTGTTCTTTTCTTTTGGGTTTTCGAAAGTGAGCGTGTGTTCAACAGACGGACAGATGGACACACGGACAGACAGACATTAAGACATACAAACAGGCGGACATGGCTTAATCGACTTAGAATTACTCAAGGTGCCAGAATATATGTTTTTTATGGGGGCTGAGCTTGATAACAAAAAAGTTTCACACGGAATGACGAACACTTAGTACAGGTATATTAACCACTAGTGCTGGTGGAGGGTATAAAAAACAGCATTTGAACAAACCCTAAGAAACCAAAAGAAATGGCTTAACATTTTGTTTTTTTTATTTTAATTTTTGTTTGCGAAATATTTAATTATCAACCTTCTTAAAAAAAGACAGAGTCAAATAATTAATAATTCGTTTGTATACCTTTTAAGCTGCATTAAAACCAAAAGCGTTTGCATTTTTTTGCTCGGACCCTTTTTTCCAACGGTGGGTTGATTATAATTAAAGTTGACCGCCACAAAGTTTCCACAATAAATACAATTTATATAAAATTATGAATAAAATTTTTTCCTATTTTTGTTTTTTTTTTTTTTTTTTTTGTTTTTCTTTTTGTAATGTGTGTTATTAAAGATAAATTTCTTCCTGCTGTCGAGGTGAGAATTACAACTGAAACCATTAACAGGGTCACAGTTGTTAATGTTGCAAAAAGAAATATGTTTGCATTAATTCCATCATGTGTCTTTTTGCCAAGAAAAAAAATCTGATTTATATGAAGAGATACAAAATTTACATTTCAGCAAAGTTTTTTTTCTTAAATTGTTTTAAATATATATACATATATATGTATACAAATACAAACATAAATATATGTATACATGTAATAAATATTGCTTATATTTGTATGTGTCTAAATGTGTCTTTCTTTGAAGAATGAAGAATTATTTGTAAATGTAAATGTTGAAGATTAATTGCTATGCAGCAAATGTTAACTCTATTCTTGTTTGCATTTCAAAGAAGCTTATACAATATTCTTATCACACGGATACAAATACACAAACACGCACATACAGAGACACAGATTAAGTTACACAGATACGCAAATACCCTGCAAGCATTGGATAGAGTGTTTTCCGATAGTCTAACAAAATTTCACTATTTTGTTACTTTTTGTAGTTATAATGAGGATTTAACAACAACAAAATATATAAGAATCGAATTTTGATCTTCAAATAGGTTCGGCTTCGTTTCAATAACAAGTTTTAATAAAACAATAATGTGTACCACAATTCAACATTTCCTAACTAAAGTAACGTTGCGAAAAAAATTCGAAATTTATTTGAAAAATTTTAAAAAAAAATTTATTTCTGTTCTCTAATTTGGTGGTGAAACTATAATTTTTTATTTTATAGTAAAATGCATACCCATGTTAAAGAAAGTGAGAGATAAAGTTTATAGGTATAGATATGCAGTGAAAAAAGGAATTAATTTTAAAAGTCAATAACTATAAGTGCCAACTTTTTTTTTTTTTTTTTTTTGCTAATTTCAATAAAATTTTGATTACAAGTTTAAGCTTACACTTTAAAACACACAACTCATTTACAAGGTACATTTACACAACGTAGGAGCACTAGAAATCTAGCTCCCTTATAAAACTACACCTTGTGTAAATGAACCTTGCTCATTTCTTAATTTGGCTCTTGGATAACTATGTTACTTTCAATACTGAAGCAAAGTGGATATTTTTTTGTAATTTAAAGGTTTTTAAAGTTGATTTTTGTATTTTGAAATAAAAGTTAGCTACGATTTTCCCTTCAAAGTTTTCTTTGTAAATAAGCATGTTATTTTAAGACCAAATTTAAAAAGGCCATAACAAGGCAGTAGGGGATAGAGGATGTTAAGTGTTAATTACATTTACTACTCCTAAGTATCAAATGTAAGTATTATAAATTTCAACAGCCACCGTAGTAACCATAGCATTTGAAGTGACTTCACCTATTTATATGTATGAGATTAGCGTTACTGACTGGGTGTTCATCGTCCAGCCCAAACAACTGAAGCCAGAGACTTAAAATTTTTTATACAGACTGCCCTCCCAATGTGTAGATACAATAAGTAGAGATTCTTGAAAGTTCAAATCCTAAGGGGTTAGAAATGGGTAAAATCGGTTTCATTATGTCTCGTAAACGTAAAATTCAAAAAACATCATTATTGAATTAAAAAATTAATCATATCTATTTTTTTTACTCAGGTATTCAAAAGAAAGGGGCGGGAGAGGAGCATAGATATCCGACAAACTGCTAATATGGTCTTTACTAAACGTGTATCTATGCAAAGCTCATATGTAATCATACCTTCAGTACCCATTATTTTTAGTTTGATACTTTTGGGTCGTCAGTGCTTACTTGGCCAACTCCCGTATGCGTATGTCCAAAATTTTAGCAAAGGATCAAATATGCTATTCCTTATTAAAGTACTTAATTTTAGCCATTTACATTCATAAATAGTTATTAATTTTTTGCCGAAATTGACCACGGTGCAAAGGCTTTAAGATTATTAAAAATAAATTAATTGAACATGAAATTCACAACTTACAATAATTTTAAAACGTTTAACACATAGAAGAGCTTAAAGCAATGTTCACACCTATTAAATATTTGACGTCCTGCACGTAACCACTATAGTGCTTCATATATTTAATGAATCGTTTTCATAAAAAAACTTTCATTGGTTAAATGAAAATTTTCATTGTCTAAATGGAATTTCATAGTTATAATAAAGTATTTTCGTTAAAATCGCTTGATTGTTTTCGTAATTACGATAAAAATTTTCAATGGATATATGAAAACTTAAGTTTGTCAAGTTAAACAAAAGATTTTAATTGGGAACATAAAAAAACAATATACAAACATAACTTCAATCATAAATTAATACAAAATTAAAGTTTCCTTAAAAAAATGTTTAATTGTTAATTAAGATTTAATTATTTCATACATCTAATGTAATATGCCATTAAATTAATGAAATCAAAATTTTTTTATAAAAGCAACATGTTTCAATAATTAAAAAAAAATTATTTTTAACATTCAAATAACTCTATAGTCTCAATAATTAAATGTATAAAAATATTTCGAAAGCATGCCTTCATAAATTAAAATTTTCATTATGACAATGAAAAATGTCATTATAGTAATGAAACAAAAACTTTCAATCCATAAATATGTATGTTTTTAGTTTTCTTTAATAGGTAATGAACAAACAAATGTTCGCCTTTAAAAAAAACATACCCTTATTTTAAACTGTTGTCAACCAAATGATGTATACGAAAAAGCTTGTTCTCTCTTTATGTGGGCTATTTTTATTATGCGGAAGCAAAAAGAAATCAACGTTGTTATTGTTATTATGTTCAATTTAATCTCATATTTACGCTCTTAATTGAGTAATGGCAAAAAACATAGTTTTTTTATTCAAAAACTACACTGCCCCTGTAGGCTAGCTGGTAGTGAGCTAGTCTATCAGCGCCGAGGTTGCGTGATTGATTCCTGCCAGAGACTCTGGTTCCTGCAGACAAGCTTCGTGGGATCAGTTTAGGGAATTATTAAAAAAAAAAATTAAAGAAAAAAAATAAAATAAAAACAAATAAAAAAAAAATTTATTTTTACTGTTTTGAAAGCATTCATCCATTGAATAATATTCATAGATCTAATGTAATGTTTCATTAAATACATTTTAGTGAAACAGGTTTCATTGATCCGACGAAGCGCTGCATAGGTTCCTTTTTAATGCAATTTTTCATGGGATTAATGTAAAAATTCATTGGTATTGTGAAGAAAATTCTTTTAGTTTCTAAATCACATCATACAATTACTTTCTTATAAATTAAGTTTAGCAAGTCAATAGAAATTGTTAAAAATAAAGCAAAAGTTTAATCAATTTACTAGTCATCTTTTTTTTATTTTTTTCATCAAATATTTGCTAGGTCTGAACATACCTTAATTGTTGCAATTGTTTGTTTATTATTTTCTGAAGTTTTGCTCCTAGAATTACTTGGGTTTTATTTCAGAAAAATATAAGGTTTCATTCAATATTTGATTAAATATTGAATTTTCTATATTAATTACACAAGGGAACAAATTTGTGCGGTCTGGAATTTGATTGCGATTTTTTACTTATTTTAGGTCGCTGATTTCAAATCTAATCTCCATTTTTGCCTATCAGCTCTACTTTTCCAGATTTACCGTTATATCCAAAATTAAGAAACTTTCACTACACAGAAAAAAATAAAAATTGATTTCAATTAAAAAATTTGTGATATTAATTAAAAAATTAATTAAATTTGCACCAGTGAACAAACCAGTTAATAGTATTAATTAAACGTTTAATTCACTTGATTAAACGTTTGATTCACTTGATTAAATTTTTAATTAAAACTGATTTTATTTTTGATTAATGCTTTAAATGGTGAAAAATTTTGGAGAATTTTTTCTGTGTACATATATTGGAATAACTAATAATCAGCAATCTCAAGAAATCTGTAAATTTTGAACTCTGCCGAATTCGAGGTATTGACTGCGCATGAATTCCCCGGTAAATGTTATACCAAAAGTTGAAATTTCACGTCTTCGTGAATTCCAAAACATCAGTTGCAAAGCAATTCTGTTTTTTAAATGCATTCTACAATACAACCATGTAGAACTTTTCAATGTTATCTCTCCTAAAGTGCACCAAAATAGTTATCTATACGTACAATTTAGGCAAATTGTGCATCGTTAAAATTTTTTATACATATTTGTCCTTGACTGAAAAGTATTTAGATGTTTTGGAGTTTAGCCTGCACCAATAAGAATTCGATAGCATAAGCGATAATTTTCTTAGATACTTTTTTTTAATAGAAAATACTTGCAGGGTAGACAATAACTAAAATGAATGTATGAATATTAATTTGTTGCTGTATATGGATTTTAATTAAGGACATGCAATTTTAAAGTTTGTATGCGTAATTTAAGATTTTTCTGATTACATAAATTTGTATTTTCGTACTACCCTAATGCATTGTATAAAGATATACTTTCACTACTGTAGATACAAATACATCTACATAAAAAGTACACGATATCTAAATGCGAATACACACTGTATGTATGTATGTTTGTTTGTAGTTGTTTTTCATGCATAGATTTAACGAAATCTCAAGCATCTACATCACTTTTGATGCCACTGCTACTATATAGTAGTGGAACTACTAACTAATGTTGCATAAATCTGTATAAATGTCAACTTGTGTTGGAGGTTTGAATCATTTGGCTGAGATTTCAACAACAGCAACAACAACACAAAAAAACAACAACAATAATAGCAGCAGGAGCGACAAAAACAACAATGAAACCAGAAAAAAAGACGGTGACTGCGATAAACATTGAGAATGCGAAAGTGAATGTTCCTTTTTTTCCAGTTCGGGGTTTTTGTTAAACCCATCAACCTAGTGACGTTTTTTAAAGAAAGAAAACAAAAATTGTATGAAGGGAAAAATATTCAAATATATTCATTGTGAATACGGGGTGGGGTGTATGTATGTGTATGTGTATGCAGTCGTATACATTAAATTTTCTTGCACAAAAAAGGAAAAAATCATAATAATAGCAAATACTGCACAACATTTCACAAAAAATAATAAATAATGTTCTATTTGCTTAAAAATATGATGAAATGATTTCTGTGCAAAAGTGTATTTGGGTATGTATCTGCAGTAAAACTGCAAGTGCAACAAAACGAAATAAACTAAAAATATAGAATTACAGCTAAGAATTACTTAAATAAATTTAATTCATTCTTTAAAATATTTGTGAGCTTTTTAATTCCTTGCCGATTTAAGCGAATTATAAAAAGGATGTTTTTTTAAATATTAAACCATTTAATAATCAAAGTCGGAAGATATTGTTGATGGAACCAAGTAAAAGGGTTGTATGTCAATTTGATAACAGTCCTACATGTATAATTATGCGTCAGCCAACTTTTGGGAAGGAATGAAAATTTTAAAAAACCCAAATATATCAAAAATCGAGATACACACAGAGTAAAAACAGCTGTTACTTATTTGATGCTCGAATTGCTCTTTATCGAGGGCTAATATTCAAATAGTGTTATCTGCATCATTTCGAGAATTGGTTTTTTATAACAAATGAGTTTTTATTGGCATCTGTTATTTTAATTAATGGTGTTTTCTTTACTGACAGTAATGTTCCATGTATGCTACCATTCGCGCAGGTTTTTGTTCTATTCTAAAAAAATATGCAAAAATGTGAGTAGTTGACGTTTTCCTTTCTAAATAAGTTGCAAAAATAAATGGCAAATTTGTTCCATTTCTTACCCCCAGTTATAATTGAGTGTGAGATAATACCCTTTTTTGCATCTGCGTTAAGTACTTTTTTATGCAAGCAAATATTTTTGTACAATTTGTGTTGTTTTGTGATTTTTGGTTATATTGTGATGAATATAAAAACTTTTTGTTTTTCGTTCGTTTTACTTTTATTTAATAATTAATTTTTTTTTTTTTTTGGTGCAAAATTTTTAACAACAGCTAACTTTAATTATTGAAAATCAGTGTTGTTAACGCTTATTGTAATTCAAAGAAAATTTAGTGTTGAAAATTGCTACAACTGTGGTGAATATCGCATGTTAGTACGAACTTTGCACTCAATATTAACACGCTAAGTACACATTAGTGTTGAGTGTAACACGTAGCTATTATTTTGTTCCATTGTTATTAAGAAGAATGTATCACTTTGTAAGGGTGCGTGTAACCTGATAAATATATTACACAATTATAATGCATTATTATTTTTTAGAAAAGAAAACACCATAAGAGCAAAACAATTATTTCCAAAACGTTTTTGTTTTTGTGTAAAAAAATGCTATCTGCATAAAAAATATTTGTGCGTAGAATAAAACAAAAAAAAATTGTTTACAAAATATCTACTTATAGTCATTCTTATGTATACAAATGTATATGTAGGTTGCAATTTGAGATCAACCAGCCAAGTGAAATTCCCTTCAGCATATTGAAATCAGTTATATTTCATCTAAAGAAGATGAGGACGATATTATAACCGGTTTATCGCTCAAAATGCGTCACAGTTATAATTGTAACTAAAAATCTATTCTTGATTCCAGGAATGAACATGTTAATCATAATGTAGTCTCTTGTCGTAGAAGATTACAAGTCCGTTTTTTTATTTTGCTAATAAGAAAATCCGTATGAAGGAACTACAATATTCCGGATTTTTGACATTATTTTTTTATGTAAAATTAATTAACCATTATCTCGAATTCTATTTCATATTTCCTAATATCTTACTTTTCCATAATTTTTTAGATATTGTTTTTTAAAAAAAACTAATTATTTTAATAAAAAATTTTCCTTCTTAAGTTAAAGCCTCAATTTATTTTTTTTTTTTTTCATTATAGAACATTTTTCGTTTTGTTCGAATTGCTATCTGCTAATTTTAAAGTTCGGATCGATGAAACATTAACTTATCAAAAAAGCTATCAAACATATAAGCGCGAATAACAGGAGTTAATAAAAAATTTCATATCTGTAGGATTAAGACAATGTATTTTAATAACATTTTAAAATAAAGTTTAGTTATTACACTTATGGCTAATAAATCACTGATGGCTTAAACGCTGGCTTAGTTGAACTAAACTGGAATTTATATGTAGTTTAAACTCAACAACTATAAATCAGTGTCGCATGTATTATATGTAGTTAAAAAAAATAACATGTGGCAGCCCTACGATAAATTTTATCAAATTCATATGGTCTGTATTAGTAGTTTAAGCGCCCAATTTTATGCGTTTAAAGATGGTTTATATGTTTGGTGATTTATAGATTTGTTGGTTTTAACCCATTTTAAACCCAAAAGAGAGTTTAACTTGCTCTGATTTTTAAGCCCTTAGAGTTAACCAATAAAAATACAGTTTTTTCGCTCTCCTGTAAAATTGTAATTTGCAGATAGAAAATAGAAAGTGTTTTAAAGGACACAACGTCCCTATGTGGAAGCTTGTAAACAACTTGCTCCTATTTAGTTTCATTAGACTAGAAATAACAAAATAAATTAGTGGTGATCGGTCCAAAATTTACCAAAGGTCCCACATAAAGCCGCCTTAAAAAAAGCTCTGTAAAACTTTAACATTTAACATTACTGTCCAATGTTTTTTCAATTGAGTTTTTTTCAATACTATAACTTACCATAAGTCCAACAAAAAACTCCCTCGCAAAAATCACTTTAATACACCTTTAACCGAAGTGCATCATGATATTTTGTTGAAATTAGGTCCAATCAACTTTTAAATTAGAATAGAATAGATTAGATAAGAAATAAAATCACAAAAGAAACTGATGATAGGCCTATTATTTGGCATAGGTCTAATATAAAGAGTTCTATCGTGATAGACTTTAATACCGCAACGAATTATCACTTTGTGAGACCAGTACCCATGTACTGTAACATTGGTGAGTTACCAAAAAGTGAGAAAAAAAGTTAGAAAATAATGTAGACTGCGACTTTAATGTTTGTTGTTTACAAAATGGCTTTAAAAATTATCACTTTGTGAGACCAGTACCCATGTACTGTAACATTGGTGAGTTACCAAAAAGTGAGAAAAAAAGTTAGAAAATAATGTAGACTGCGACTTTAATGTTTGTTGTTTACAAAATGGCTTTGAAAACATTCGAATATTTTTCAAAAATGTTAAAAGCAAAATAATTATATCATAAAAAAATCAACCAAGAAGGCAATACTTATCTCTTTCGTGTTATTATTCATTGCATTTTGCTTTATTAATAGATTTTTTTTAGTTAAAATATTTTCCCGCCCCGTTTTTATTCGTGAGTTCAACAGTTCTCAATTCTGCAAAATGGCGAGTAAAAGCTATTACTCGCCAAAAATGTTACAGACGCAGTTAAGTAAGAAAACCAGTTGTTGGTTTCAATTTATGGCATTTTGGTTTCAATTCTCACGTTTCAATCGAAAAGTTGCTCGACGCGGGAGTTTCAGAACATGGGCACAGATTTGAAAATTTATCATAGCTCCCATATAAAGCCCACTCTTGAAATATTCTTAATCTCGGTGAAAGGTGACGAAAGAAGCACTTTTACTTGCTTCATTAATTTTTAACATAATAACAAAAAGTAATGGTCCCATTACGGTTTACAGTTCAACTTTAGTTCAGTTGAAATTTTGCAGTTTTGTGTTACTGTTTACAACCCTGAGTTAGTGCGTTTAACAAGAACATCAAACATTTACAACACATCACTAGCAGTTGTAAAGTTTAGTTTTTTAGTTTCAACTCAACTCAGTTCACTTGTGTTTAATACCGTTATAAGGGCAAAAGTTTTATATTATAAAGTAGTCCCCAGAAAAGCTACCTTTGCGGACTTTTATTTCCGGCTACGAAAAAAAACGTATTTTATATACAAACAGCAATAAATAATGGCAGTAAATTAGCATCTAAAACAATTGAAATACTTAATAATTATGCTGACTAAGCTTACGGTCAATAACATTTTATTATAAATTTTTTTTTAATGCAAATGACACTCAAAGACAATAATGATTGACTAAAAAAGTCAACAAATATTAGGTTCGGTAGTAACGAAATTAAATAATTTAACAAATTATTAAAAAAAACTTCCTTATGTAGATACTGTAAAATAACAATGACGTTAAAATGTAATAAAACAAAACACTACTAATGTGTATTATAATGAAACTATTTTCTATTTAATTTAAGTGTGACTCACATGTCATTACGAGAGCTAAATTGTTTGATTAAGTTTTTTTGCTTAAAAAAACTTTTTATTTAAAAACTTTTTTCAGCAGACAAAAAATAATTAAACGCAGACAATTTTTACAATTTAATAAAACAAAAAAATTAAATTAGCAAAATCATTTTAAATAATATTTTTTATATGTTAGTGGGATCCAGGGTTACAGATTAAAATTATTTGGAAGCTTTTATAAACAAAAAGGTCAGAGCTTTAACAATAAGTAGAAAATATTAAACCTGAAATCAGCCAGTTGAATGCCAATTATGTGTTGTAACTCGGAAAGGAGGTTTACAGCCAATTCCACCATGTCACACGATAACGTTCGAATAGAAAATAACATTTAAAACAAAAACAAGTTTAAGAAAATTTAGAAATTGTATTTGTTTTAAATTTAATTTTCTATGCGAACGTTAACATTTGACATCGTGGGATCGGCTGTTTAATTTCGGTAATGTCCATAAAGCTTTATCCTAATAGGTTCACCTTTTTATACCCACACCACAATAGTAGAGAGGTTATTTTGCATTGGTTTTACCTTTGAATATTGGTCCTAAATTCATCTTATACCGATTGACTCAGAACTACTTTTCGAATCAATCTTATTATGCCCGACCGTTTGTTCGGCGCGATCAGCCGACCCTTATTTGTTTTATCTTTCACAAACAAAAAAATTCGATCCACCAAATATACATCAGTATTCGAAAATAAACAGAACATTATTTAGCGTTCGGCTCACACACCCAGGAACGTTATCTAACATTTCAGTGTTTATGTAGACGAACACAACCCTTTATACCGTTCCTAACTATTTTCAAGAAAGAGCCGAGCGTTAGATAGTGTTCTGTTCTTCGTTAAAAAAACAGAACAATTGTAGTGATACTGTAGACAAACATTATATTTTAATGTTCTAATGTTTCTTTTTTTTACATTGATAAAGAAATGAACAAACAAAAAATTTTAGCAACGACCGCAGCACGAACAGCTTGTGTGTGTATTGTGTATATGTTATTTTTCTGGCTTTTTACGTGTGTGTATTTTGTTTTTGTAAAAAATATTTCCAGCCAAAAGGGCGCTAAGCACAACAGAAACGAACTAACACAATGAAGTTTCTGATTTTTAAAAAAATCGAACGAAATTAAATGTTCTCATCTTTTTGTTGAGTTGGATAAGAACAGTATTATTTTTGCGTTCAAAAGATGACAAACAGGGAAACGTTATTCTTTTTAATGATTTACTACACAAACACTATTATCGCTTGTGTTTTCCACAAATCTGCCTAACCGAACATTGAGGAGCGATATTTAGTGTTTATTTGCGAGCACTGGATAAAATATCATTTGGTTTAAAGATTGATGTTTTACTATTGACTGCCAGCCGTCGTCAATGGCGGTGAGTGTTAAACGGCAAAGATTTTAGAAGAGATAGTGCTGTTAATATCGAAGCATGTTAAATCGACCTGTCCGTGAACGTGGGTTTGATTCCCTGGTCAGTCCAAAATGAAAAATTATCAATAAAATTTTAATTCATTTCGTGTTGTAAAATTCCTTTCTTCATAAAAATAATTGAATGAAAATTAAATTTGATGAATTTTAGCCTGATGAAAATATAAAAATTTGGATTCAAAATCTTTTTGTTTAAACTTTGGTACTTTTGAACAAATTTTATTTTTGAGAAATGTGTTTTGAGGATAGAATCACTATCAAATTCGCAATAGTTCCATAAAAAGATCCAATGAGTCGTAGATGGGTGCTTATTGGTTTCTACAACCATCTATCTATCAATCTTTTTACCCACCTATCTCTCTAGCTATCTATAGTATTTATCTATCGATCTATCTTTTTATTTATCTATCTAACAATATATCGGCATTGCCATCAATAGTTTTGCAGTTCTACCTAAAAGGATTATAGAAAATAATCACATTTAAGAATTAACTAATTTAATTCCCTACTCTTTTACTATACTCCTCGCAATTAAAAAAAAATTGTACACATATGGGTTTTCTAAGAAATAAAACATTTAAAAAAAAAGTTTTTTGCATTCTCTAACTTTAGTTTAGTTGTTATTTACTTTACGTTTTACTAAAAGTCTTAATTAGGCATTACTTAGTTTTCAGCAGTTCTTATAATACACACATGTTCATACTTGCACTTGATGCCAGCTAATTTTGTTGGAAAAAATAAAGAAAAACTAAATCTTTCAAAAACTTTACTAACACATGCTTCACTTTTTAGGCAAACACTTTGTCTGAGTGTTAGAAGATATTGTTAAAAAAAAAATACCGTTATGTGGAGAATTTCACATTAATATGAATGATTTAGATATGGAATACCAAAGATTTCTTTGCTAATAAAGTAAAACCTGTGATATAGTGAAGTATTGTATAGGCTTTTGCGCAAAAAAATATGGAAAATCGGAAATCCATTTTATTCGTTTATTGATGAACAAGTTTGCTAATTTGACATAATAAATTTTTGATATCATTTTATTCCCACAAAAAAAAAAAAGATGAAGGGTATTTTGTTATACCGTTTCTATATTTTTAGGGCCTAGGTAAAATAATAGAACAATTTGTCACATTAACTATGCAATAAAACTGTAGTTATATGAAATACTTTCCATAAAAAATAAAATAGAAGAAAGCACAAATTGTTGCTGTCATTGAACACAGAAAAAAATCAGTGTAAAATCGTCGAAAACAAGGTTGATTCAACAGTGTTCGATAGTAATTTTGCTTCATAGTGCCTTCATGTTAATTTAACATGATTTTACAGCAACTTGCGAGCAACATTTTTTTCTTTTAAAATCTCTCAAAATGACATTTATATTGAAATAGCAATCCGAATCACGTTGAATGAAATTTATTTCAAGTTGAAACAACGTGAATTTCATGTAGAATCAAGTTGGTTTGAGTGTGAAATAACAGTGAGAAGAATCTCCAGAGACAACATATGCATTTATTTAAGAATAATTCACAACGGACCCAGAGAAAGATAGAATATAATTATTTATATTCCTGTAACACATGTTTCACTTTTTTTGTGTTCCCCTTTGTTAGCAGAGGTTTTCGTCATCATTCTACTTTGAAAATTTAATGTACTATTAAACTTAATAATTTAAACAAAGAGACTACGGGAATTTTTCTTCTCTTTTTAGATTATTTTAAACATGAATATAAAAAAATTATGTTTTTCTGTTTATGGTGTTGTTGTTTTTTCCATAAAAAACAGGTAAAACAGGTTTTTATTGGTTCAATATTGAACAATTTTATTTGAACATTTTTCATTTAAAATAAACATAAAACCAAGATAATTTTAAATAAAGTTCATACCTCTGCAGAAATTTACTATGATTTTTAAACAACATTGCGCCATATTAATTTAAAATTTATATTTTTTTCTGTGTGTGTGAACGAAGCTTTACAGTAAAGAATTGGAAAAAAACACAGCTTTAGACGGTCTTATCGGTTTTATTTCACTTTGGTTCTAAAATTGGTCTAAGGGATTCGGATGTTAGCCCTATTTTTAAATTGAAAATTTTTCACTTTAATATGATTGAAGAGATATATAGATAAGCAGGGCTGTGTAGTCGAAGTCGCGATGTTTTTACCGAAGTTGAAGTTGGAGTCGGAGTACCTACAAAAACTGGCGACAGCGCCTTTCGGCTGAATTGTGGGAATTCCAGTCATTCACGAAAAATGCTAAATTCGGCTGTGACAAATCTTTGATAGTTTCACCGAGAATTCGATTATTTCAGAAATGGATTTTATATGGAGGGTATGATAAGTTATGGATCGATCTGTGTGATTTTGAGTCTAATGAAATGAAGGATATTATGGACCAGTCCTCACAAAATATGAAAGTGCGATTTCTAGTCCTATGAAACTTTGACAGAAAAAATTGGACTATAATAATAGTTACGGTTTAGGCGTATGGCTTGTGAGTTAATTCATGCAAATAATGTTCCGAGTTGTAGGCAATCGGACGCGTCACAGTCACACAATAAGTGTTTTTTTCTAAAATAAGCAGTCCCGGACACCACCTTCAAAATTTTTACTCTTCGAGCATCGCAGCGTCTGTTCACCTAATTGATGCGGACGTCTGTTCTTATATTAAGCGGTTGGCTATACAAACGTGGAATATGTACAGCCAGTCTGATGGTTAAGATGGCAGCCCCATCATCAGAATAGGATGCTCATCCGAGACATCATCATTAACGAAACCTCAAACAACATGAGAGGCCCTATGCTCCTTTTAGGATCAGTGTATATCAGTATATATAAGTATTTCCCGACAGTGGGCTTTATTGTACTGAATTTCAATTCCAAACTGCTTAGGAAAGTTTGAACTATTATTTTCTGTTTAGTTTTTCGAAAGCGAGTGTGTCTTCTACAGACCGACAGACATGGCTAAATCAACCAAGCTTTACTCAAGGACCCAGATATATGTTAATACTTTAAAGGATTTTAAATAAATATTAGAAAAGTCTTACACGAAATGACAAACTTAGTATACCCACTTCACAACTAGTTGTGGCGGTTATAAAAATAAATTCCATTTCTCATCTTCTTGTTCATACAAAAGAAAACGAAAATAAATAGCTTCCCCCATTTAATAGCGGACTATGCAGATTATTAAAAACTTTATATCGTCATTTATTCCTCTAAGTTATTAGCATTTTGGGAATACATATGTGTATTTGTTCAGTTGGGATTAGAGGTAAAATAAAATGTATAGAAAGATTCACCGTCTACTCACTCACTCATATCAAACAAAGATGGTATTCAAGCCAACCAAGCAAAAATGTTGCATCATACATCATTTTATCATGTACCTACGAGTACTTAGTACGAGTATGGAGTATAGTATGTGGCATTGTGTGTAGCAGCTACATATGTGTAAATGTATTTTGTGTGTAACTTAGATATTTGTTTGCTTGTATGTTTGCAAGTAGTTTTTACATACTTTATCATCATAATCACACCGTTTCAATATGTGTACTTATATGCATATTATGTAATTTGTAACTGTAACATAACTTGATTTGTGAAGTTGTAAACTTATTCATCGCAAACTTCAGTATACATATCTCATAGGTATGTTGTAAATTATCGCGCGTTTTAATGGGTATCAAAAGTGAAGTTAATAATTATAAGAGCCTGGACTAGATAGAAACGAAAGTCAAAAAATTATCCATGGAGAAATAATTAAAGAAAAATTTTTTAAAATAAAAACATTCTTTATTGAAAAATATTTCTCGAAAAGTCATCTACTAAGTAATACCCCTAGAGTTAGTTATTTAAAAATGCCAAACAATACTTTTTTCAATAAAACAATTTCTTTATTAATTATTTAATGACTTTACATTTTAATCACTAAGTAAAAAGTAACCTTAAATCTACATTGATTTACATATTTATACTCATTTTATATAACTGTTAAAGACTACCCAATATTAATATTAAGAACATGAAAAATAAGTCAAAGAAAATATTTGATAATTAATAAATTAAAGAAAAGTTCAAGAAAGTAAATAAAAGTAAAGCTAAATTATAAAAGAAGAAATAAATAGGAAAGTAGTATTAAGGGTATTAAGGTATGATTACATGTAACTTAAGGGTATTCTGGTATGATAACATGTAACTCTAGGGGAAAGAAACTAAACTAAATTTGTCACGTGACTGTTCTAAAGAGTAAGGGACCGGCTCTAATTCAAGCACTTTATATGAAGGGGACTTTTCCATGGACTTTAACATGGCGATGTCCTAGGAAGTGGTTAATTGACACCTTTTTGACACTTTGTAACACGTCACTTTATTATTCATTTATCTTTATAAAAACAGCATCAGCAATAAAATTGGTTCCGGCTTAGACCTATTTTAAATTATTGACCGACAATCTTAAGTAAAATATATTGATTGCTAACAGTTTAAGCCGAACTTAAATGATTTTCAAGAGGCGGATTTATATTGGAGCCATGGTGAGTTATGAACCAATCATCCCAAAATTCCGCAAAGCTATTTCTTGTATTAAAAAACATACATTTCAATACAGTGGTGAAATCAGTTTTAGGGTTTAAAGTGAATTTCCGAAGGCAGCTAAATATAGGATCTAAGGTAAATTATGGAACTTATATCACAAATTTTACAACAATAAATATATCTGATACGATTTTAGGCGTATTTAATAAATTTACCAGAGTGGGCTTTATATGGGGCCTATAGTAAATTATGGACCGATCATCACGAAATTTCTTAGTTCTATTTCTTGTCCTGTAAAGCTGTGAAGTATTCAATTTTATTCTGATGCCATTATAAATAACGGTTTTAGGCGTACTAAACTGTTTTTCGGGAGAAAGGTTTATATCGGGCCTAGGGTAAATTATGGACCAATCTTCACGAAATTTCACAGTGTCATTACTAGTCCCATAAAACTGTTACGTGCCAACTTTTGTTATGATAGCATTATTAATTACGGTTTTAGGCGTACTAAACTGTTTTCCGGGTGTAGCATTTATATGAGGCCTCGGATAAATTATGGACCGATCTTCATGACCTTTTCAGTGTCATTTCTAGTCCTAAAAAACTGTGACGTACCAAATTTTGCATTAAAAATTACTGTTTTAGGCGTACTAAACTGCTTTCCGGGAGTAGGGTTTTATGGGGCCTAGGGTAGGCTTGCAATTTCTATTTTGAGAAAAAGAGGACGCCAGCATAAAAAATGTAGGACATTTGTTCGAAAAAAGAGGACACTTTTTAAACAACTTAATATTAATAAAATTAACGACGGCACACAAAAACTTAATTTGGGTAATTCAATGTCAAGTCAACCAAGAGTGGGACTCGACCCCTTTCGATTTGAATGCAATTTGGCGAGAGGGTTTATTTGATCCCATAAAGAACACATGTCAACGAAAAACAATTTTTTAATTTTTTTTTCAAAAGTTATGTCATTCAAATTGTCATAATATCGCCGAATAAGCCGAATGTGTTGAGTTTATTCTTTTAATATCTCGAAAACTACTTTACATACGAAGATGATTTTTGTCAATTTAAAGAGAATACTTGAGGCTACAATAAATATATTGAAAAAAATGTATATGCAAAATATCAAATTTTAAAAATGGATTAAGTCAAAACCCTTTTTTTTTGCTGATTTTTTTTTTATATAATACTTCAAACTGTTTTTTAAAAATCCTAAAACTTTGAGGGATGTGCTTTTTTTAAGATATGATTTTTTTTTTTCTTTCCAAAAAGAATCTTAAAATAAAATTTTAATGTAATCATTTGAGCAATAAGTATTTATTTGAACATTGATAAGGTTGCTTTTGCTTATTTGCTCCATTTTTTTTTTGGGAGCTCCATTTTGGGCACATTCAAAGAAAAGTACTCTTTTCGTCACGTTACGTCCCCAAAAATTAAATCATACCTATCTTAAAAAACCCGAGCACCTTAATCTTTTTTTTTTAATGAATTTTGTGAACTGTGATTTAAATCCAGGAACAAATTTACAATGAAGGTGTAAAAAGCCGGACAACCCCGGACACTTGATGAAAAAGAAGTAGGACTGCCCCGGATACCCAAAAAAAGAGGACGGTGTCCGGGGAAAAGAGGACGGATGGCAACCCTAGCCTAGGGTAAATTATAGACCGACCTTCATAAAATTTTACAGTGTCATTTCTAGTCCTTAAAAACTGTGACGTACCACATTTTGTTATGATGGCATTTGTACTAAACTGCTTTCCGGGAGTAGGGTTTTCCACTAAAAAACGTAGCTTAAAAAGTTTTATATCGAAGAGCATTTCTCGAAGCGAATTATTTATTAAAAAGTTTTTTTTATAGAAAAGCATTCCTAAAAAAGTTTTATATCACAAATCATTTTACCGGAAAGTTTTTTTAAATTAATTATAGAAAGTCTGCTTGCGAAACATTTACCAAAAAAAATTTTATTAAAAAACTATTTATGATTTAGTTTTCTATGAAATTTGTTCATCAAAAAGATTTCTATTAAAATTGTGCAAAATGCACACTGTCGTCGAAAATATTTCTATAGAAACCAGAGTTGTTTTTGTATGTATTTGTAAAATTGTACACAAACAAAATACGTTAAATAACAATCGTGAGCTGACGAACATAAGCGTACTGTAAAACACGTTAAAAGAACACAACACGTTCTCTAAAACAATATCGTACGTTTTCGTATTTGTGCTCGTCAGCTCACAATCGTTGTGTACAAATTTACAAAAAAAAATATTTTTATTTTGTATTTTTTATAGAATGTGTATATTGTATTCAATTAATCGGGCTTTTGCTTTAATCGGTTAATCGCCCGATTAATTAACCGAGGTTTTTGTTTAATCGGTTAATAGTCTGTTAATTTTGTTATTGATCGGTTAACCGATTTATAAAGTTTTTTTTATAAAGCAAGTTATTTCGATAAACAAAAATGCAAAAATTGTTTATTTTTGATAAAACTTGACTTGGAAAAAATTCTTTCACTTATCGTAAATGTTGAAGAAATTGAAAGCAACCCTTAATACAGAATATCTTATTTCTCAGTCCTTTTCCTGGATTTCTTTAACCGTTTAACGAATAAATACCCTAGTGTAAATGTACTGTTCATGACAAATTTCGGTACAGTTTACTAACGTGTCTAACCTTAGGTTTTTTTAACTCTAACACAAACATTCGTCTGATTATCAAAAAATTCATCCAAAAGCTTGTTTACAACGATACAAAACTTGCTTGAATGATGCGGGCCCTTGCTTTAATAAGGCCCAAATTTTACCTTATTTTAATGATTATTAAAACTACTACATTATGTTGTCCCAAAGGTATGACTTACTTTTCAATTTATATAAAACTTATATTCCAAGTATGTTGCATACTGATATTTTTGAATGTTTGCCTTTTGATTTTTGGCTTTTGTGTCGTTAGTTTTTCTTTTTATTTTTTTTTTTGTCATTTCTCTATATTTTACGCCTGCTCCCATTCCACCCTCTAAATTGGAATAAGTAGTGTAAACGTAAGTGGTTTTAAGTGATTTAATTATGTCAACAGGGATTACGCAGCAAAAGTTTTGTGTTGTTTGCCGAGTTTGTTTGTTTGTTCTTGTACTAGTTAGTTAAATACAAATAATACAAAAGATACATTTTTAAGTTAATAATAACAATAATGTGCTTACGCAAAAAACATTTTTATTTTACATATTTTGTTTTTGTTAAGATTAAGTTGAAAGTTTTTTTTACAAACTTTTATGATTTTAGAACATAAATCTTAAATTAAGACTCTTAATGATGTTGAGACTTGGGTCGTAATATAAAATACATTAAATATTGGCTGACGAAATTTTTGGTTGGTTAATTTACTTGCCTAAAATAAATTTACAATATTTTTTATCAAAGTAATTTTTGGGAATAAAAATTTTTTTTAATTAAAAAGTTTTGGTTTGTCGTGCGTAATTTCCAATTTTAATTTAATAAAAACACTGAAATTTATTGTTGAAGGATAAGCCAGTTTTTATGCGCATTTCACTGGTTGCTTAGGCCAGACCAACAGAAAACATTCTCCCAAAAAGTTTTAGAAAGGCCAAAGATATAAGCGAATAAAACTGCAGGGTGAATGAGAATTGCAAACACTCAAAAAGTCCTATTTGCAACGATATCAAAGCTTAAACAAAATACCAACAATAAACAGTGAGTTTATCTTTTCTTACATTTAAAAAGTTTTCCTCTTTTATTACATGAAGTACCTTCTCTTACATTGTTTTTAAATAAAATTTTTATGTGTAAATAATATAGTTTTTGGACTTATTTTTAAACTTCTAAGCTAGACAAAATTAAAATTATTCGTTTAACCAAATAAAATTAAATTGTTCGATTATTATTCTATATATTCACTTTGAATAATTATTTCCGCCATTAATCGATTAAAACAAAACATCGATTAAAACAAAACATCGAATAACTAAATACACTAATAAATATGTCACAAACGATAAATGAGTTTGTGTAGTAAATCATTAAAAAAAAAACGTTTCTCTGTTTGTGATCTTCGAACACAAAATTAATACTGTACCTTTCCAACTTAGCAAAAAGAGGAGAACATGTAATTTTTAAAGACACAAACTTCATTGTGTTCGGTTCAGCTCATTAATGCTCGTTCGTTCCTATTGTTCTTAACGCCCTTTTGGCTTGTAAAAAAAGCAAACATTTTTTACCAAAACAAAATACCCATACGAAAAAAAAAACAAAAGCCAGCAAAATAATTTTACACAAACAAATCATATACAGAATAAACACAAGCTGTTCGTGCTGCGGTCGTTGTTTGTTTATTTCTTTATCAATGTTAAAAAAAGGCACATAATAGAACATTTAAATATAATGTTTGCTTACAGAACCACTAAATTGTTCTGTTTTATAACGAAGAACAGACACTATAATGTACTATATAATGTACGGCTCTTTCTTGAAAATAATAACGAACGGTATTAAGGGTTATGTTCGTCTACAATAACTCCAACTTCCTGGGTGTGGAAGCCGAACGCTAAATAATACTCTGTTAATACGATTTCTGTATGACGTGCTAAATTCCCAATTTTTCATATTTGATAAATACACTGAAATTTATTGTGGAGGGAAAGCTAGCTTCTATGCGCATTTCACTGGTTGCTTAGGCCAGCTCATCAGGAAACCTTTTCCTAAGATTTTAGAAAAGCTAAAAATATTATACGAATAAAACCCTAAAGCGAATAAGAATTTTAAACACTCAAAGTCTTACTTGTAAGTAACAATATCAAAGCTTAAACAAAACACCAACAATAAACAGTGAGTTTATCTTTTCTTACATCCCCCTACAATTGGTTGGGTTCTTTCCGACTCGAATTGTAGTTGTAAGTGGGTAAAAAGAAAAAACAAAATTAAAAAACAAATTGTTTCATTATATTTCATTCTGTTTATGTTTGAACACTGATTAAAAAAAAATGTATGTCTTCAGAACCACTTTAATTGTACTGTTTTATAACGAAGAACAGAACACTATATAATGTTCGTTACTTTCTTAAAAATAGTTATGAACGGTATTTAGGGTTGTGTATTATTACACAAACACTAAAAAAATGTATATCGATTCTGGTTGTGTTTATTTTCTAGCACTGCTTGAAACTCTAGAATATAAAAAAAAGTTTATGACTTACGATTTATAAGAATCTAAAATATACAGTCTCATTTTGTTAACGACTGGAATTGATCTTGATTCAATCACTGAAAAACTGTTCTATCAATTTGAATTTAAAACAACTAATTATAACGGTAGCGCAGTGACAGATTTTGCTATTTTAGGGGGGGGGGTGTCCAAAGTTTATATTCTAAAAACTGTTTAAAATATCTTGAAAAGTAAGGCGAAATCATGCAAATGCTACACTTACCCCCCCTTTTATATAAACCGTAACAATAAATATGCACAGAGTGTCGCACGCAGATATAAAAATTGGTGAACTCCTTAGGCTAAAACGATAATATTAAGTTATACGGATGTTACTTCACTGCAAAAATGTTATATCTGGCCAAAGAAATACATACATTTTTTATTTTTATGTTAAATCAATATTTTCTGCAGAAATATATTATTTACTCCATATCAGAGTCATCATTTTAAATGTTTGGGTCTTTTAGAAATGCCACCCCTTCAGGAGTTAAAACATGTTTTTTACTTTTCGAATTTTTGCACAAAATTTATATGAACGGATCTGATGATATTAAAAGGCTATGCAATTAATCAGTATTGGATTTCTTATATTGACTTTATTCCTAACCTCCTGTGCTTCTTCCGATAATTGACTTTTTGAAAGTATGCAGTTATCCATGATTTATTTTGCATGTTATGAAACTTTGTGTACTTTTTGTGTCACTGCACACTGGGAAATTCCGGCCAAAAATTTTTTTTTTTTATTTTTTAATTTTAATAAAATTTTGAAGACAGATTATAGCGAACACTTCAAAACATACAACTCATACCTTAATTTGACTCTTGGATAATCCATCATACTGGTAATACTGGAGCAAAGTAGAGAATTTTTTTCTTACAAATTTAAGGTTTTCAAAGTTGATTTTTGTACTTTGAAATAAAAGTAAGCTATGATTTTAACTTTAAAGTATTCTTTGAAAATAAGCACGCTATGTTTAAACCGTATTAGTAATCAATCATTCCATGTGATAATTGTGATTTTATGCGCGTTATTTTTTTTTTTTTTTTTTTGAATAAAGTAAGCCAAATTTAAAGAGACCATAAAAAAAGGTGGGGCTAGGGGAGGTTAAGTGATAATTATATATAGTACTGTTAAGTATCAAAAGTAAGTACTATACATTTCAGCAGCCACCACCTGCCACCCTAGTAACCAGATAATTTTTAGTGATTTCATATATTTTAATAAGATTAGCGTGACTAACTGGGTGATCATCGCCAAGCCCAAACAACTTAAGCCAGACACTTGAAATTTTTTGGAAATTAAATTCATAAGGGGCTAGAAATGGGTAAAAACGGGTAAAATCAGTAACATTATATCTCATGATCTAACAGAGGTAGACGTAAAATTCAAAAAATACCATTATTGAATCGAAAATTTAATTACCATGTGTTTGGTACTTTTTTGAAATTTGCACATTTTGGGTATAAAAAAGGGCAAAAATTTAATTTTTGTACTTTTTTGGTAAACAAATTATCTTCTTAAGTAATAAAGATAAAAATAAAATTTAAATTGTGTTATCTTCTGTTTAAAAGCTCTCATACAAATGTTGGTACCTTTTGGAAATTCGAATATATAAATATCGTTGGTACTTTTTTTTATAAAGCTATTTTTATTTTTATACTGAATATATGCCGAATATTTGAATGCCAAATTTCAGCTATTTACTGAAAGAACAGATGTTTGTTATATATAGCTATGCAGTCGCGAATACAGGAGAAGAAAATGAATTGGCACTCATCCATACCCACCTCAACCCCCACTAACCTTAAACGCAAAAATATAAATACCATTTATATGTCTTTCCAAATGGTATTTTGCATAATGTTATGTTTCAGTTGAAGGTTCCTAAACAATCCCTCCTCCCCTCACCCATCCCACAGGAGCTCAAGCCGGATCCACGTTATGTAAAGATATATATACATATGTTTATGTATATAATCACATAAGCTTACATATTATATTATAACCATATATGATCATATCTACTTTTATTTGCTCAGGTAGACAAAAAGATGGGGACAAGAGATGAGCATATATATAGATATTCCACAAATTACTTATATAATCGCTACAAATGATCATATTTTATTACACCTCCTAAGCCCTTTTTTAATTTTGTCCGGAATTTCCCAGTGTGCACTGGTACGAAGTTCGATGAATATTTCTCTAAATAAATATTTCTTGTAATGGCTGCGAAATTTTTAAAAGCTGTGGAATTTATTGAATATCCTAATGCTAAACATTTTAGGATAATGTAAAAAAATGTATAAGTTCCAAGTCAATACCAAATATCTCTGCTGTACAACAAACATCGAAAATTGTTTGATGCAACATTTGCGAGCTCATTCTTAACTTTTAAAAAAATTTATATGGTGTATGCAAATGATAATAGAATTTTTGTAATCCCAATAGGTCATATATAAATTAATCCTGTGGTGGCCACAAAATGTTGGAATCAATTGGGTCTCTATATTTTTCAGTCCATGAAATATTTCTCACTTTCCAGATGTACTTACAATAATACGATTTATTTTAAACGGCACGGAAAATTTATTCTTTATTATTTATTTAAAAGCTTAATTACTATAATTTAAAAGAATAACAACTTAAAAAAAAGTTAGCAAAAAATATTCAATAACAAAAAAGTTATCATGTTTCCAAGTTAGTGAACACGCAGCAGATAGAAATTAGACTCTATTTTCTGTTGTAAACACGACATTCGGAGAACCGTCACCTTGTTTTGATTCACATTGATTCACTATGACATTTATTTGTTTATTATTTGGACAATTGTCTCTCATACTGAATTTGAACTTAAGCAGTTAAACATAAACAAAATTTTGAATTTGTCCTCTTAAATTGACAAAATCCGACACTGTGAGACGAGTTAAGCCGATTGCACTGCGCGAATTACTTTTACTAAAAATTTCCATACCAAAAAATGTTGATAAAAGTTTTTAACATAAAGCTGTATTTTAGATTTGTATTAATTGTAAGCTATTAATTGATATCCAGGCACTATTAAAAGCTCTGTAGTGTACCAAAAAGCTAATTTACCAAAAGTGCCTTTTCACAATGCCACGCCTCTTCTCCAAAGAAAGAACGTCGTAATAAAAATCCAGTCTTAGATTTTTTGTTTATTCTTAAAACTATAACATTAAAAAAATCTTTAGTAACGATTATCCATAGAAACCACCATAACCTCCATAGAATGGGCGGTAGTAACCACCATAGCCACCATAATAGGGACGACCGTAGTAGCCACCATAGTAAGGACGACCATAGTAGCCTCCATAGCCACCATAGCCACCATAACCACCATAATAAGGACGACCGTAGTAGCCACCAAAGAATTGGCGAGTTTGACGAGCACCATTGTTATTATCTTCAACGCCAGCGTCTACATCCAAAAGAGATTTAGGAGACAAATTTTCCTGTTCAGACTGTCCCACAGCAGCAGACCAGGCCAAGGGCAAGGCCAATGCAAAAATTGTAAACAACAGCAACAACACAAAAGAACGCATTGTATGAGATTTTATTAAAAGTATTTATTAGCACTTTTTTAAATGTAAATGTATATTAAATGTATGTATGTTAATTTTGAAATTCGTTTAATTTACAATTGCTTGTTATTTTCAAAATTGTTCTTAACTCGCAACCTTAACGTTTACGTTTGACGAGCGTACTAGACAGAAACTTGGTTTTTATATGTCTGCCTAAATGCTGGAGTTAAAGTAAAAAGTGAGAAATGTTTTATTTATTTATTTTTCTATATTTTTAGTGACGTTTGTAATTCCCAAAATAAGAAAAACAACAAAAACACGCACGTTCGATTAAATACATACAAATAATAAATTTCACAAAGCCATACCTTGTTGGCAGCAAAGTATCTAAACTAAATGCTAGATTTGATTAACTTAACATTCAATAATAAAATTGAAAAATAAAAAATCAGAATAATATTTATTCGTAATATGGATGAAAACAACAACAATTTGTTTGTAGAATTTTGTTCCCTTTTTGAGTTGTGATTAATTTGTACTCTTAAACAATCACTCATCCGCATCAAATTTATATGTCATTTTAAAATTTTAATTATTAAAAAAACTAGTTAGAGTGCTATATTCGGTTGAGCCGAATCTTTGATACCCTCTAACGACAGTTAGAATACTTTTACGAAATTTTACAGTGTAATTTATAGTCTGTGAGTGCAACATACCATATTTTATTGCAGTAGAGTAATTCGTTACGGTCTTAGGCATACTAAACTGTTTTCCGCGAGTAGCCTTTATATGGGGCCTATGGAAAATTATCTTTCGATCTTCACGGTTTTTGCTGGATTTTAATCCCAAACTGCTTCAGATAACTAGAAACAATTTGACTCTAATATTGTTCTTTTCTATTGAGTCGATCGAAAGTGAGCGTGATTTCAACAGATGGACAGACGGATAGACAGCAGGACATGGCTTAATCGACTTATGGCCGATTTCACCAATTTATTTTAATATCAATTTATGTTTAAAACTCATTTTTCATGTCAAATAAATATAAAACAAGTAAGAAAGTAAAGTCGGTCAAGCCCGACCATATGATACCCTACACCACAGTATTTAAAAACACATCATGCTTATGTGTCCAAATAAAAATGGATTTATCTATGTTTACAAACTTCATTAAAATCGGTTTGAAAGTTTGTGAGAGGCAGAAATTGCCCCCTACCTCCCCTTGTGGTCCTATTTTTGAAAAACTGTATAGCTTATGTTTCCATATAGATATGGATCTATCTATGTTTTAAATTTCATTAAAATCAGTTTGAGAGGCAAAAATTGCCCCTTTCTCCCCTTGTGGTCCTATATTTTTTAAAACTGTATAGCTTATGTGTCCATACAGATATGTCTCTATCTATGTTTTAAATTTCATTAAATTCGTTTTGAGATGCAAAAATTGCCCCTATCTCCCCTTGTGGTCCTATTTTTTTTTAAACTGTATAGCTTTTGTGTCCATACAGATATGTCTCTATCTATGTTTTAAATTTCATTAAATTCGTTTTGAGATGCAAAAATTGCCCCTATATCCCCTTGTGGTCCTATTTTTTTAAAATTGTATTTCTTATGTGTCCATATAGATATAGATCTATCTATGTTTTAAATTTCATTAAAATCAGTTTGAGAGGCAAAAATTGCCCCTATCTCCCCTTGTGGTCCTATTTTTTTTTAAACTGTATAGCTTTTGTGTCCATACAGATATGTCTCTATCTATGTTTTAAATTTCATTAAATTCGTTTTGAGATGCAAAAATTGCCCCTATCTCCCCTTGTGGTCCTATTTTTTTAAAATAGTATTTCTTATGTGTCCATATAGATATAGATCTATCTATGTTTTAAATTTCATTAAAATCGGTTTGATAGTTTCTGAGAGGAAGAAATTTCCCCCTATCTTCCCTCGTGGTCCTACCACTATTGTGGTGTGGGTATAATTATATAAAACACTATATTTAAATATGAATTGATATTTAAATAGAATTGGTGAAGTTGGCCATTAGAATTGCTCAAGCACCAAAAAATATATGTACATATATACTTGATGGCGACTTACATAAAAACTAAAAAAGTTTTAAAAGTTTTACAAATTAAGTATACCCTCATTCGCCACTAGTGGTGGATGGTATAAAATCTACTTTTAATGTTTCTTATGCGTGATACGGACTGTGGCAGCAATTCCGAGAATAATTTTCTGCAGCATATGCTTCCTACCACGTCTCTTGGTGCTGTTAAATGAGAAAAGTATCCACAGAAACTCGTCTATGTTCCTAAAGAATAGCTCGCTTATTCGTTTTTTAATTGCATCGAAAGTGTGGCATGAAATAACCTCCCAAATAAATAATTCATTAGCCACCCAAAAGTTTGTACAGAGAACAATAACAACGATTTTGGGAGGGTTATTTTATTTTATTTGGGGTGTTTTTTCATTCTTTTAATTGTTTAATTATTAAATAATTCTTTTAATTTCATATGAAATAATCCCCCCAAAAAATCATTATGAAATAAAGCCCCAATATACTTTTTGGGGTGTTATTTAATTTTTAAATTTATAAAAAACGCTCCGCCGAAGGCCGGCTATGCAGAGCAGCTTGAGTTAGCAAAGCCGGTGTTTGTTAAAGTCATCGTGCCTGGCATAAGGCCTGCTATGCTGAGAGGCCTTAGATAGCGAGGCTGCTGTTTGTTATACCATAGAGGAGAAAACCCTTATGTACCTCCGAAGGCCCAACCAAGCTTACTATCGTGCGATTTTTAAAACCAAAACTGTACAATTAATGATATTATACATATTGGGGTTATTTCATTTCAGAAATTGGGGTCTTATTTCACAAAATGAGTGTATTATTTAATTTCTGTTTAGGGCGTTAGTTCATTTCATTTTCAAAATCAGGGTTTTATTCCATATGAAATAAGGCCCCACCCACACGTTGGTGATTTATTTTATTATTTTTTGTGCGGGTTATTTCACGCCGCCGCTTCGAAAGTTCACGTATACATTTGAAACTAAATAAAAATTCACCAAAATATTTTATTTTTCAGCTTTTTCTATTCCTAGCATTTATTCACAATTCCTTTAAACGATTCGGACGTTTCATTGCATTGTTCTTCTCCAGGTGGATTTGGGACGTTATCGGTCTTCGTGGTCTGTTTCCGTCGCTGGTTTTGTTAGGCCCAGAACAGACGGTAAAACGCAACTGCAACGAAACCCTTTAGAAATCATTGTTTTGAAACTAATTTCAATCGTTTTCCACACACCCTGCAACTTAAATTGTACCAAAATGTAATGAAATTATCACAATCATTCCGATTTTAATTATTTTATTTCCCGTTTTCCCGGGATTTTTCTTGCGGGATCCCGGGAAATAAAAAATTCCTCATAATTTCAGCAAATAGCTATTTATACTTTGAAATTAAGTTTTCTATTCTTTAAAAATTAGCATCTGTGGATGGGTTGTGGATTATATCAATTACAAGAAGTGAGTACATGTATTTAAATCAATGTCTCCTGGTGCAATAACTCTACTAAAAGCAGAATGGGCAGTGCTACAATTGATAATTATAACATTTTGTGAAGTGAAGAGTAAATAAAGTACATTAATTCAAAATAAGATGCAGGCAGTAAAGTTTCATTGCCCATGAACAAGTCTTAAAAATAGGAGATACCTTAACATATCGCTCCTTTAGTGCAACATAGTCATATCTACAAAAACAAACGATCTTGGCAAAATGCGATTAAAGTTTTCAAAATGTACCGATTTAAAGATATATTTTGCTATAACTTCGGTTAAGTTTGAGATATAATACGAGAAGGTATGAAGGAAAACTTTGCTAAAGTTACTTAAAATTTTGAGATATGACTATGATTCAATGAAGGAGCGATATGTTTATTAGGTGATAAACACAAATTTTCAATTTCAATTTGTGTTGGTTTATATACCCGTGAAGTGCGGGGAAACCGAAATAAAATAACATTTTGGAAACTCGTGTAAGATACTACAACGTACAACTTGAAAAACACATTGTCCTAAAGATTACAAATGGATCTATTGAAATGAAAAGGTTTGTAAGAAGCAGTCCGGTTAATGCTATTTTTGCATCAACCTTGACATACATTTGACTGATATAGACGTTGTTTATAAAAAAGAAAAAATTGCTTCTGATTGTGAATCCGAAGCATGCTACAACGGTGCACTTTTAACTATTTGTCCAACCTCGATAAAAAATTAACGATATTTTTCGGAAACATGATAATTAGTAAATAAAATCAGGAATATATTTACTTTTTGAAGACTTATTACGCGCATTGAGTGTGTCAGAAAGTTATTTCCTAAGCCGTTGAAAAATGTTATATATTTCTTTAAAATATTTTATCTATTTTATTAATTACTTTTTGATCTCATATCTTGATTACCTTAATTTTTATTTTGTTTTTATTATTGTTTATGAATTAAATTGTTGTTTATGTTATCTTTTTATCTTGTATCCAGAGCATAATAATACTGAATAAAAGCATAATAATAGGGAATAAAGGCGTGAGGTGATAATAATTCAAGTTCCTATTTCAACCTTCAATTAATTTTTTAGTATTGAACCATTTCTTTTACTTTCTTTGTAAACAAATTCCCTTACGTTTTTTTATAAAAGTTTGTTTTCATTAATTAATAACAAAATTTACTTTGTATTATTTACATGGAGAGGGATCCCGCGATCCCGGGAAATTTAAAAAAATTTCCCGCTTTCCCGGGAATCGAAAAAGTCTGGGAAAAAAAACTCTAGGTAGCATGAAGACAGTGCATAATTTACAAAAATTAAATACACAAAGCACAAAAAAAATATATTCGTATTATGGTACGAGTATTACCGAGCTCTATACATAATACAACTTTTCTGATTTTGGTTAATCTTCAAACCTTATTAGAAATTTAAGTTTCTGTAGAAAGTATTGTAAATAAAATTTTTTTTATAAGTTGGCGTGATATTTTGGTAATAAAGTTAAACGCGCTTTACTTACAAATGTTGGCAAAATGTTCGTAGAATATCTTTATCCTTTTTTTGATTTTCTAGAAAAATGGTTCAAATTGAACCATAAAGAGAGGGGTAAAGGTTAAAGATCATAGGGTGACACCCACTGAAATTTTACTTCAAAAATTTTCGTAGATTTAATTAAATTATTTACCTTTCTAATTTGTTGGTGTAAAGCGCAACTAGCTCTACATTAAGTAACAAAAGGGATAACATTTGAACAACATGGGCCCAAAATACAAGCTTGCCCTTATAATTATTAAATATTCTCTAGTGAGGCTTTTCTATTTATTCTTCTGAGCAATCCGATTACTTATTTTAAATATTAGCGCAAAGTTGTGAAATATAATTAACGAAATTTACTAGAATTTTATCAATAAACTAAAGTGCAACGAAAACAACATTAAGTACTAAGTACAAAGCAAAAAATCAAGTACGAATAAAAATATTAACAACAAAAAAAAATGAAGCATAACAAATATTATTTTAAAAATCATCTTTCTCAAAAGAAAAATCCCCTGCTGTGGAATATTTTTACGTGGTTTTAAAATCTGACAATTCATTTAGCATGATATTAAAAAGTGTGTAAATAGAATATATTACGCTACATTTTTAAATTATTTAGAAAAAAAATTAAAAAATCATTTAGTTTTACAATCCAAGCCAAATTACAAATATTCGCTCGTTTAGCAGTCATGTTCCTTAATTTTAAAGTGGAGACAAACAGTCTTTGATTTTTTAATGGAAACCTTTACTTTTGTAAGATAATCTGACGTCACTGTTTGAAACATTGAACAATACAATACAAGTATTTATAAGCATAAACCATTTATTTTTATTTTCGTTTCATTAAAATTCGTACATAAGTACTTCCGTAATTCTCATGTTATCCAATAAAGGTGTTAATTATTTTATCACTAAATGTTTTTTTTAAGAATCATTAACAACTACTTTTTTCATACATTTGGATATTTATTTGTATACCCTACACTACTTAAGGTGAGGAGAGTATTGTCACAATTTGGAAATTAAAAAAACCCAATTTTCCTCTCTAATGACGAAAAATAATTATAAGTTTTAAACATTTTTTATTTAATAAAATAAAAACATATTAAAGTTTGCATTAATAAACATTTTAATAAGACGACTGCTTAGGAGAGAGCAAAAGTTGTTCTCTGTTTACAAAACTACACTTGTGTATGCATGTATGTACAAACAAAAAGCGGTAAAAAAAACGATCTGCTGTTTACATTAATAATAAAAAAAAAGAAGAAAAAAAATTTGTTATTAAGAACCACATTTAAGATAAGGAAATCTGGAAACTAATCAAAAATTACACAGGCCGGAAAAATTTGGAAAAGGGCGAAACCCTACACTCATAGATAAAAGTGACTTCATATTGATGATGCCCTAACATCAGAATTGTGAAATCAATGTTATTACAAATGGCATCGGCAAAAAGTGACATCAATGATGACGTTCGTTCATCATAAAATCTTGTCATATTTTTTGTGTCATCCATCCTATGACTACAGTGACATCATTTCGATGCCACATTCCGTTTATTATTTACATTATTTTCATGTTTAAAAAGTCAATTCAGAAGCAAAAATTTCCATATTCTATTTTCAGACAGCCTATCAGTTTTAACTTTAATTAACAACGTTGGTAACACCACCACGAGTTTAGTGAATTAAATCCGTGATTTACTAATAAATTTTAATGATAAAATTAATTTAATCTGGACAGCAGGTCATGCTAAAATATAGGGAAACAACTTTGCTGACCTGCATGCTCGGCTCCTTTAATCAAATTTGTACTAACAGAAAAGATTGATTTGCGAAAGAACTCTTAGACAATAATGAAGAGATAAGTTGCTATTATCTTCACTTTATACAAATAAATCCATATATCAAAATAAATACCCAACAGACATCAGTACCCAGCAAAAACTTTACTTACCTGGTAAGTTAGCAAGTAATGTTAAAAAAAAATGAACACTACTTATTTTTCTGCCGAATAACTACTTGTTTTTGTTCGAGGTGTCCACAGAATTCAGTACTTACAATTCACTTACTAGAAGTCAAAAAATATCTAGTTATTATTTAACTACTACATAGAAAGTTGAATTGTAAGTACTTACAACATGCTTACCAGGAGCCAAAAAATCACTAGCTAATAGACATAAATAAGTTGTTATTGAGTACGTTACGAAAAGTCAAATAACTGGACAATAAAAGAAATTCACCTGGATTTTGAAAAAATAACTGGACAATTTGAAAAAGCACTTAACCATAAAAAATTCACTAGAAGTGGCAGCGAAAAGCCTGCTGACTTTGACGTTCGAACCTTTTTATTTTAGTTTCACAATGTTTTGTATAGAAATGGTTGACATTTCGAGCCGTAAACACTTACAATGCAATGTGTTTATATTGTTGATGAATTGCTGCCACCGTATTCATAAATTCGGCTAAGTATATATTAATTTAAGTCAAATAAAAATGTGCATACACAGCCATGTTATGAAAATCGATTTTGAGTGAAATTGAAGTCAAAGGAGATTTTCAGTTAAATCGTTTGTTTTTTGGATTTAAGAATAGGTTCTTATGAAGATAAGCTATACTCCATTAAACACTGGAAAGTTTTCAAAGTTTGTTCGGTTTTGATTTTACTTGAATTCGATTTTTAGAACATGGCTGATAACTATTTGCTCTGCCATATTATTCTACATATTTTGTATTGTTATTTGCAGAATTTTATAACTCTATTACTTTAGTCTTCAGCAAAAATGTTTAAAACATTTTGCAAATTTCATCAAAATTTAGTTTTATTAAAATTGTAACCTTTATGAGGTCAGAGGAATGGATTCTTGTGAGTAAAGATTATTAGAAATGCCTTAAGTCCTTTGGTGGTGCAGAATTATACCGGGTAATTGTTTCTTTAACGGTTCCGAGAACGGAAAATGACTATACGTATGCAGAATTGGTGACTAAGCTAAAAAGTCATTTAAAACCAAAAGGAAATATAATTGCAGAATGTTATAAATTTTTTAAAACTAATAGAACTGTTGGTCAGAAATTATCGGATTTTGTGATTGAGCTAAAGCAACAAGCGCAATATTGTACTTTTGGGACTTTCTGGATAAAGCATTATTAATTAAATTTGTATGCAGAGTTGGAGACGGAAAAATACAGCAACGATTATTGAGTGAAGTGGATTTAAACAACAAAAAAAAAACAACAACAAAGGATTAACGGATATAATTAGAGCGGACTTGGCGGAACACCTTTTAAAGATATATTTTTGATACTTTGATACTTTTAAATTTTTTGTGGTTGTTATATCGAGCCCTTACCGAAAAAAAGCCAAAGCGACAAAAACATAATTTTACAGGAGAAGGTTTTTTTATTTTTCATAAACAGTTTATATGAAGGTTGGCCCTTAAGCTAAAATTGTTTTTGCTATAAAATCGTAACGGTATTTTATGTGGCCATGACATTTTAGGAGATGATGCAAGTGTTTTCATGCTTTCATAAAAATGTTAATATTAAGATATAATTGAGCAGAAATAATTTTGATGTAA
This sequence comes from Pollenia griseotomentosa, assembly GCA_963931875.1. Classification (NCBI taxonomy): domain Eukaryota; kingdom Metazoa; phylum Arthropoda; class Insecta; order Diptera; family Polleniidae; genus Pollenia; species Pollenia griseotomentosa. Next base: position 48,648,223 of record OZ007560.1, on the reverse strand, counting down.
GTCAAAACTTTATTAGAAAATATCTATTAGGATCTTATCTTTATAATGGGCCATAGATCCCATATATGTAATTAAAACCCACTCTCTAAATATTAAACAAATATTTGTAATAAATCTACCACTTTCGAAACCGTCAGTATCAAGACAATAATTCCCAAATGTCATAGAAATTAAAATGACATGATCAAATTAGCCAAAAAAAAACATTTTAGGTAAATCAAATTTTTTATTTTGTTTAACATAGGAACCATAGTAAATTTAATTCCATCAATTACATAAGAAATATACTGAGGGCTTAGCTCAGATTTATAGACATTTATTAAATAAAAATAAATAGGTTTATGGAAGGGATAATTATAAATAGGTATTTTTCCTTGATTGTTTGTAAAATGAATTTCAGATGGCATAGCTCAGTTGGTGAAAATTTATTAAGGGAAAAAAACTATTGACGGAAAGGGATATTAGAATAGGTTTTAGGCTTTAAATATATATTTAAAATTTAGTTTTTTCCTTTTTATTTGTTTGTTTGTCTTTTTGTTTAAAGTTTGTAGAATGGAATGTATTATGATAATTTTGTTAATGGAAATTTAAAAATTTCCTGAAAATGATTTCAACGGAAAACGAAATATCGAAATAAATATTTTAATTAATTTTATAAAAAAGAGACCTTAAGCTTGAAAAATGTATTAAAGTCTAATATTTAATAAAACAGGTCGAAGAGAAAATGATTATAATTTACTATTAAAAAAAACGAAATCTCACACCCCATGGCCCAATTAGTAGGTTTGCTCGATACGCCTGCTGATTTTTTGCAGAGTCGTGTTTTTAATAATAATACATAGGCATAAATTGGCAAAATGTCAAAAGTTGTTTACATTTTTTAACGCCATTGTGTTTTTTTGAAAATTGTTTACTTTTTTTATATTATTTTTGATTTCAAAAAATTATTTTTCTTATTGTGAAAATAGAAATTAAATTTAATAATTGTGACAAAAATTGTGAACAAAAATTTTAAATAATTATAATAATAAAAAATATAAAATATATATAATTTGATGCCGAAAGTGCCATGTCCAAAGCATGTTACAAACTCAATTTGGTATGACCGATTCAATAAACAAAAATTAATCTGAGGATAATCATTTGAACAGCACTTTAAAGACTTACTTCCTCCACCGCCTGCATATGGTGTGAAGAAACAACATCAGTATCAACATTTTTATTACAATAACAGAAGAGTTATTTCCACAGACGAACATGTTGACTAAGAGAACACTCTTCTATATCGGTTAAAGCACTTCCGTTGTTTTCTTCACACCCATATGCAGGCGGAGGAGGTACGTAATCAGTCTTTAGTGTGCTGTTCAAATGTTTATCTTTAGATTAATTTTTGTTTGTAACATGATTTGGACATGGCACTTTCGGCCTCAAATGATAAATACATTGGCGCTGCTTTATCATCACTGGGGAGGAGATGATAAATGTTCTTCATTCTGTCCGCCTTTTATTTTCTTATTTATTATTTATATTCTTTTATAAAATTTTAAACCGCAAACAGCAAATACTGGTAGTATTTTTATATATATATGTATATTGATTCCTACGTTGGAACAAAGGGCCGTAACGAAACCCTTCCATCCGGATCTATCCTGTGCCATTAGTCTTATTTCAGACCAGATTTTTCCTGTTTTGCGTATCTCGGATTCAAGTAGCCTTCCAGGTGTTAGCGGGTCTACCTCTTCTCCTGTTGCCTTGAGGATTCCAGTCAATTGCAATTTTCGTTATATTATCATGAGATCTTCTTAGGATATGGGCAACCCAGCTACATCTCCTTTTTGCAAATTCTATTAGGATTGGTGTTTCGCCTGTTCTTTACCACAGGTCTCTATTGGAAACTACGTTCGGCCAAAAAATGCTTAATATTTTCCGCAAGCAACGGTTAATGAATACCTGCAGATGTTGTATGTCGTTTGCCGTAGAGTTCCAGGATGTAAAATGTAATGTTTTCATTTTCTTTATCGCCTAATTAGTTCTGAGCATTTTTTTTAAAACAAACTTATTTTACCAAAATTTCGATTGAAAATTTTTCATTTAACAAAATAAATTCAAAACAAAACGCGTGTTGTTTTTTTGTATTGTTGCATTGTTGTAGTTGTGCGCAGACCTACTAATTGTTCCATGCTCACACCTATTCTTAAAGTAAAGCTCTATAACTTTCCATCCAAATTTTAATATTTTTTTTTTTTTTTTTTTTTTTTTTAATCAGGCTTAAGTTCATCAAATTTAATTTTTCATTAAATTTTTTTATGAAGAAAGGAATTTTACAACATGAAAATTAATTAAAATTGTCATTGATAATTTTTCCTTCCTGACTGACCTGAGGTTCAAACCCAGGCGGCTGGTTACCCTGACATGTTTCGATCACAACCACTTGATCTCCTCAGAGGGATTTGCCGTCTTACACTCGCAGCCATCGATGACTGCTGACGTCAATAGTCAAACATCAATCCTTAAACCAAATTGTATTTTAACCTTTTGGTAGATCGAAATTTGCTTTTTTCGAAAGATTATCCATTTTTTAATTGATTTTACATGTTTTCCATAAAAATATAACATTTTCAAAAAGGATAATAAAAACACAAAGTTCTATGAAAATTTGATAAATCACAATCTTTTTTCTTATATGTATGCATTTCTAACTTTTAAATTTAATTTTTCATTTCAAAAAATTCCTACACAAACGCTTTATTTCTAATAAATAGTAAAATATTCTAATAAATTTTTCCAACTCTTTGAATACATACATACGAGCTGTTTCATTCAGTACAATATATTTACAAAAGTTTTATATTCTTTGTTAAAAATAAAAAAGAGAAGAAAAATTTCATAAAAATGAATTTTGTCAAAAATTAATTTAAAAAGTTAAAATTGCACCAGGTAAGAAGATGTATTCGAGAATGTGTGTAAGCGCAAACTTACAAATTTGTTCAAATCTCCTTTGCCTGGTCGTCTTGTTGTTGTTGTGGAAAAGAGGATTATGAATTTCATGCAATAGTTAGATGAATTTTTACAGTAGATTACGGTAAAAACTTGTATCTGTTAACTTTTATCGTTTTCAATACATTCATTAATATATTTATACAGTGAAAGCTAACGCAGGCGGACACCAACAGTCGCCGAAATATTGTACACTAACGGGAGATGTGCGACAGCGGCATCGTTGCTTTTAATGTGTCAAGAGTAAACTTGGTAAGCCATTGGATTGGTTTTCTTAGCTTTCCGGTTGGAAGAGTTTATATACCTATATCTGTGGCAACAAGGAAAAATTTGGGCTTATGGCACCTTTCTCCATGTTTTAAAGTACCCAAGGAGTACCATTGGAATAACAAATTAAGTTAACCTCGGTTCGGTCACGTAAGGAGTTTTTAGGAATAAAAAATTAAAATACTATAACCGAAGGGAAGCGTTGATTTTATTAGAATAAAAATATATTTTCAAAAAAAAGCCTTCAAAGTTTAAAATATATTTCCTACAAAACAGCAAAAATTTACTGGGACACTTGTTCCTCATTGTCACAGATATAAAATGCAACCTTTGGCTACAATACTCAAAATCGGACCTGTTGCGACGACCAATAAAATCGCTAATAAAAATCCAGCCTTAGTTATTGGAAAAGCTCTTAATATTAAATGAATTTTTGCAATTTTTAACTTAAATGTTTTTTCTTTTCGCCATAACCATTACCAACTGTAACAAATAAATGTATATGGGCAACTCCACGCATAAGTCTACCATCAATGGCAAAAAAAAATAATATCTGCTTTTGGTAGTAAAAATACTTAAGTATGATGGCAACATTATGTTACTTTTAAGTTTTTATAGTGGCAACAATTTTTTGATATTTTTTAAAAAATTTGATATTTTTTAAAAAAATTTGAATTAAAAAACAAAAATTATTTAAGAATTTGAAACATTTATATTTCTTATTTCTAAAAACGGTTTGTTTTGAATTATTTTAGTTTCAATGTTGGTTTCTAACTTTTTATCAGTAATTTCGTTTAGGTGGCCTTTATATTCAAAAATAACCTTTTAACGAGTACATTAATAACAATTTTGTATCTTTCAAATAATTTTAGAGTTCCTATCTTATGCACTGTGATTTCAATTCTAACGTTTCATGTAAAAATACTGACTTTTATACTACACAAAGTGAGTGTAGTTTCGGTCACGTTTTGGGCTGTAGTGTCAGTCGCAATTTATTTTACTAATAAATATTTTTTTAAATAACTAACCGCTTTTATTTCAGCATTTTATAATATGTAGTTTGTTTCTTGTACTTTCTATAAAAACACATATTAAAGTTATTACGAAATTGCAGAGGAAGCTTATTGAAGTTTAAAACCACTCTCGAAAACGACTTTTTTTTGCATGTAAAGGGTGTTTTTTTAAGCCCGAAGGAACTTGAAATTGTAAAAAATAACACAAAAAATTAAATTGTAATCAAAATTTTTTTTTTATTCGAAAGATCAATACGTGACATTAACATTTGAAAATGATTTCGGGCATATGGGCACCGCGGCTGTTCTTGACGAAGCGCATTCTGGACGTCCAATTTTGGGCCACTTTTTCGAGCACTGCTGGCCGTATGTCACGAATAACACGAACAATGCTGGCCTCCAAGGCGTCAATTGTTGCTGGTTTATCAGCATAAACCAGTGACTTCACGTAACCCCACAGGAAATAATCGAGAGGTGTCAAATCGCACGACCTTGGAGGCCAATTGACAGGTCCGTTTCTCGAAATCAACTTATCGCCAAATTTTGATTTCATTAAGTCGATGGTTGCGTTCGCCGTATGGCACGTAGCGCCATCCTGTTGAAACCACATCTCCTCCGGATCAATGTCATCCATATTTTCAAACAAAAAATCATTGATCATGGTGCGGTAACGATCTCCATTGACCGTAACGCGAGCTCCGGCCTCATTTTTGAAGAAATAAGGTCCGATGATGCCACCAGCGTGAAAACCGCACCAAACGGTGCATTTTTCTGGATGTAATGGAGTCTGTAGGGTCTCTTGTGGATTGGTCTCGCTCCATATGCGGCAATTTTGCTTATTAACAAACCCGTTAAGCCAAAAATGCGCCTCATCGCTGAACACAATTTTGCGATTTAAATTTGGATTAAATTTTTAAATTTTTCAAAGTAAATTTGGATAATTTCGTAGCGTTGTTCAAGCGTGAGTCTATTCATGATGACTTGTCAGAGTATACTGAAACGATAAAAAAAATATTTCATCAAAATTTAATTTTTTTGTGTTACTTTTTACAATTTAAAGTTCTATCTAGCTTAAAAAAACACCCTTTAGTATCAGTCACGTTTATATTTTACTAAATAAATGATATTTCAAAATATCCGTTTTCTCTATCGGATAATTGTTGAAACTGCTTGCTACATAGCCATGTTTAAATTGATACTAAAAAAATATTACTAATCGTAATATAAGACAAAACAAAACGCAAATTGTGTCAAATGTAGAGTCAGTCACATATGGAATTGCCCATATGTATATGTAAATATTCTAATTTGAATGTAATAGCATACAAATTTTAAAAATAAAAAAGAAAATTCTTGCATCAAATTATACAAAGAAAAAAATTGTAAAAAAGTAATTCAAGTACTCTAAATTTCAAAAGAAAGTGTGAACACATCATTGGTACACCATTTACTGTTGAGAAAAACAAAATTAATTTATCAATTTAAAATTTTAAATAAAAATGAAAATAATATTAAAGGCCAATCAAAAAATAATATAGGAAAAATTTTAGAAAATTTTATTTTTAGCATATTTTGAAATTAAGCAATCAGTACCTTTAACTACCAGATGAAAATTTAAAAATTACTGCTAAAGTTTTCACCAATACTCTGCAGACAAAGTAACTAGTATTTTGCTAAAAATATGCTGGTTGGCATTGACTTCAAATTAGTTGCACTTTTGATTTTTTTTTCATATATCAAACTATCTTATTTCACGTTGGGTTGTCATAGGAGCCCAACTAGTTAGTTTTTATGCATTTTTATAACAGTTTAATACTAGTTGCTTTATTTACAGTAAAAAGACTAATTAAAGCAAAATTAATTTGACAATTCCCCTCAATATTTTTTTCATACTTAGTTATTGATATATAGTGTATGAATTTATTTTAGAATAATCTGGTTACCCCTGGAACCAGAGAGAGAGTGTTTTGTATTAATTATTTTCATGTTACAATTTTGTTGAATTCCCCTTTGTCTACAGAATTGTAACAAACTAGCAGAATGCCCTGATATGTTTTTCGTCATCGTTCTACATTAAACATTTTAAGGTATTTAACTAAATAATTTCAATAAAAACAATACTGGAATTTGCCTTCTCTTGATTTAATTTTTAAAACATGGAAATAATTTGTCAGCTCTAAAACCAACCAAAAATGTACGTTTTTATTCTTGTAGTGTTGTTATTGTTTCTTTAACAGACAAGATAATTGGTGTTTTTAACTACTTTTGTTGAGTTGTTGTTGTTGTTTCAAGAACAAACGGCGTCACGTATAAAGCAGCGCAGCCCAAATTTCATCATCTTCCTCATTTTTAGACGCCTAACAACTAGTAATAAGTAGTTTAACATTTTACTAGTAACGATTTTAGCTGCAGCGGAATAACATTAAACGAATATTTTCGATACAATTTGGCAATACACAAAGTGTTTTATTGTGTCGTATTGGTTGTATTTGCAATAATTTTATGACTGTTTTAAAAATTTTGTTTTATTTTTCATATTTGAATATTATATGACAGTACAACTTTTTAACCTATGCATGTCATTTAAGTGTGCTTTTTTCCAGCTGTTTTTTGTTCACAATTTTTATTCATTATTTTTCCTTAACTATTTATTTATAAAAGTAATAAAAAAATTTATTTTTTATAATATTTTTTATGACGTTTACACTTTGCATTATACATGTTATAATAAAACAGGCAGTTCTAATCACATCGAAGAGACTATCAATGCATTTAAGTAGAGCTTCGCGGGTTAAGCTTAGGAAATTTAAAAAAAAAGAAATTTTTTAAAAATTATTTACAACTAAATCATCTCATTAATTACATAGAATCCTCTGAACATACCTCAAACTGAGTATGATGGAGCATCGGCCACAATAAACATTCCTCTCACGTGTACAACCGAACACGATTTCTTCTAAATGTTGATATTTCTTCCTCAAATAATCTGTCAATTTTCACAATTTCATCATTAATATGCTTATAATAATATTCTGATAACCTTAGTAAAGTTTTTTTTATCAATGTGTAATACTTTAAAGAATTATCAATTTGTTTATTGTGTTTTATGAATTAATTAACTATCATCTTCATCATTTCAAATGTAATGTGTACAGATTTGATTAACTTAATTAAGATTTTGCCTAAACGAGCTTAAAACCCCAAGTATGAACTTAGCATGAGAACTTTCGAAAACTTTGTGAATGAGCTTATTATATTAATCTGATAGCTTGAATTCAAAATATCAAAAAAGGATCGTTTTATACCAATATTAACTTTTTGACTATATTTTTGGTATGATTATTAATGTTTTTTTCCATATATAACATATTTTTTTGTTGTTTTTTTGCTTGCATATTTAAAAATTTTTAGTTTTACAAAAACTTAGTTATTCAATTCCCAAACCTACCAACGAATCATTCGCTATAATACAAGCACCAAACACATTACCAAAACGAGGCCAGTTCAAGAGAGTATACATACTGACAAGCCGCAGCAAGGCAGTCTCCTCTGGCATTTTAAGTCACTTTCAGTGGGGTCTCATATGCGGTCGTGGTCAGGGTATCATTAGGAGTTTCTCTCTTAGAGAACCCATTTTGGGGTCACTTTGGCTTCTGCTGGGGCAGAATTCGATAGAATTGACGTGGATTGCAACGTCTTTTTGGAGCTCGTCTACTGAACTAACTGACCAAGGTAAGTGGTTTTTCCTTGAGTACAAGCCCCTGAGGGATGATGCGGAAACATTCAGGGCGTTGATCGGGATGCTAATATCTTTACAACTCCATGGCTGATTACATCGAGTGCATTTTTATGAACGTAGATTTCTTTGAGTAGGGTTTCCGATCTTGCGACACTGCACAGAAGCTTGTATTTCTCGCCCGTAGATCTTCTGATCGACGAAAATCTTTTATATGAGGCTGCAGGCCTCCTATTTGATCATGGGAATAATAAAACCTGATGTCTATTGTGTGTGAGGGGAGTTGACAACTTAAGGCGCCACCGTCATATAGGAGTACATTTTAAGTGTGATTGAACCTTTTTTTTGTATTTTTCGATAAGTTTTTTTTTTACTTATAAATTTTTTAAAAGTCGAATCATTGTTTGAAAGCCATATTGGAAGGCGGTTTTTTTTTTTTGTACTCGGTTTTTCAAGTCAATAAGTAAATGAAAATCTATCATGCAGTTTAATTAATTTTTGTGAAAATGTAATATTTTGTTAATACAAATAAATGAAAGTTTTATAATGTTTTGAAAAATAACAAAGCAGCAAAAAAAAGTTAGAAGTGCTTTTCTTTCGTTTAGATATTTGTGCTTTTTTACCTTTTTTCTAGCTTTTTTAATATCACCAAGTTGTTTGGATACTTGCTTGATATTTCAGCGCTGAATCACGAAGCCACCCTATACACTCCATAAACTGAAGAAAGCAATCGGCATTTTCTCAAATCCACCTCTAAATACAGTCTATACCCCACGAAACGTATCGGTGTTTCGTTCGGTCCAGCAAAGGACGTAATCGAAGTTTTAAGGCTAGTTAACACTATTATACTTTGTATTAATACATGTCAAAATCTTAAGTAATATGTTAAAGTGTGATAGTGTGAATGACAAGTATAATGAAAAAAAAATTTGACATCCCATACGATCATGGCCATTTTACCTGAAATTTTGCGAAAAGGTTTGGGAAAATATGTTAAAAAAATACGAAGTATGCGCCAAGCAGAAAATGGTCACTACTAACAGGATATTGTTTTTCAAAGTTAGTTAAAATAATTTCCCAATAATAAACATAATAATTTTCTCAATAAAGTTATAGACAATTTAAGTAAAATGTTTAGCATATAGCTCATTCTGCGCCACCCTGTATTACAGAAATAAACTTAAATAAACAAATTTTAAAGGTTAAATGTTGAAATGTTTCTATTTTTAAATAACCTGAGCATTAAAATTATTTACCCAAAATGTGGGGTAATAATTATGCAACTTACTGTATCATATTCTTGACGACATAAATTCATAAATAAAGTTATATATTGTCATCTAAAACTTTTCAATTTTATGGAAAATCTTGTTGTATGGTTTGCTCTTGATTCTTTTTTTTACTTTGGGCTTTTAAGTTTTATTGTTGATATTTTAGGGAAAATAAAAATCAAATTTTAACAGAAAGACTGCATTTCCTGTTGTATGGTGTCAAAACTAGTTTTATAAAAAAAAATTTATAGTTATAAATTTAATTTATTTTGCATTTCAAGGGTGTGGGATGTACAAAATAATTGGACTTTACAGAATAAAAGCTATTTGTACTAAAAAATATATTAAAGTTTTTTTATAACACAAAAAATATCTAATGAATCTTTTATGTATTTAAAATGTCTTGTATTTAGGAAATATTTAATGGGTACTGATTCAAACATTAAATTACTTGTAAGAAAAAGAGATACGCAGCAATTATTCGATCAGAAGAGCGCTTAAAGCCTTTGTTAACGGGAACCGTGATGAGGAGAATTTTCGTAAGGCATTAGCAGGACGGTAACTTGAGAATTAGAATTAGGTTTGATTTATATTGCACTGTGTTCGAATTTAAGACTTTTTTAACATGACCCAATAAAAAATTTTATAATTTTGCGAAGCACAGTTAAAAACATAAGCGCACAATTATGCGCTACGCAATAAGACATACAGAAATGCAGTAAAGTAAGTGAAAGAACTCTCAACAACTTTTATAAAAAATAATAAAATTGAAAGTGCCACGGCATTCCCTTACTACGAAGTAGGTTTGTAAGGGAGAATACTAAAAACTAAGAGTAAAAAAACATTCCGTGTGTAAGCTTGATCGTTACATTCAACAATTTTTATATGCGCTGAATAAAGCGCTTTATGTGTCAAAAATGTATTGCTTCAAAGTGGGAACTCGCCATATCAAATTCATGCCTTCCGTAAGCGATATGGTAAGCGATAATTTTACGTTTCTCCCATACAAACCTGCTTCGTTGGAAGCTCCATATTTTATTGGGGATGAGCACTCTACCGGTAAAGCTAATTTTAATACGCTGAATTGAATGGTGCTAGTCACTTTTAAAGGTAGAAGTACATAATACGCGTTAGTGCGCGAGCTCGCTGTAGACTTCTCTCAATAAAAGTCAAGCTAGTGTTCTTTAATAGACGCTTTTGCGGCAGAAAGTGGGTTAACTTTGAACTTTTTAACACGTTTTGATAAGTAATCAGCTGACAATAAAAAAAATAATTTAAGCAAATTTGTGAATCATGGAGAAAAAACTTATTGAAGAGGGTAAAAAAACATACAGTATTGTATAAAAAGAAAGACAGGACTATAAAATCAAAAAAAAGAGCCGAAGTTTGAAATTCAAACAAATACAAAAGCAAATAATCGTACTGATTTTTTTAGAATAAAACATGCTACCCTTCTGGAGAGCAAAACATTTTTAAGAAACGAACTACAAATTGCTTTTTTTAAATAAAATGTCACATTTTTTGCAGAAAAGAAAACACCATAAGTTATTTAACAAATGAGAAAATATATGTAAAAAAAAACAAATATGTATATTAGGGCGGGTAAATTTTTTTTTTAAATCGTATAGCAAAAACGAAAACTACATAAAATTCTCTGAAGAAACCATGTATCTAAAATAAAATCCTAATCCGCGCCACTCGACTTGAAAATGCCAAAAAATGACTTTGCCAAAAAAATAAATGTTTGAAAAAGTTGCTTTTTCCAAAAAGAAATCGAATTTTCTGAATTAAATTGTTTAGTAAGGTAGTTCTTTTGCACTTTTTATTTTTCCACACTCAAAATTTTTTTACATTAAAAAAAATATTCACCCAAGTAAAAAAAATTTCAAGTCGAGAGGGTTTGATTTTAGACCCATGGTTTCTTCAGAGAATTTTCTTAAAATTGTATGTAGATTACGTTTTTGGTACTTACTAGGGTATTCATTCGGTTAACCGTTAATCGGTTAACCGATTAATTGCTACCCGATTAACTGATCGGTTAATTTAAAATTGGCTTTTTTCGATTAACGATTAAACCGGTTAATTTCAGTCGATTAACCGATTAACCGATGTTACAAAATTTAGAATTTTTTGTAGTATTAAGCCATATTTTTTTGTGTTTTTAGTTATAGGTTAGTTCCAAAAAGTCAGTTGCAAAGCAACTCGCTTTTTTAAATGCATTCTACAATACAACCATGTAGAATTTTACAATGTTATCTGTACCAAAGTTCTCCAAAAAAGTTAACAAAGTACACGAAAAATGTTGTGTTTAGAAATATTTTTTCATACAATATATTTTCTTCTAGAAATACATTCCTAAAAAAATACAGTACAAAAACAGAAATTAAGGAATTCGGAAATAAACTTTTTTGCAGAATGTTCAATGCTGAGCTTTCGCAGGATGAGTTAGATGATGGATGACCTGACAACAGAAGAAACTCTCGATAGTAACACAAAAAGAAAATTAACCGAAACAATTAGAAGTGTTAAGCATTTAAAAAAATTATAACAGGACTCTAATAGCATAATGGAATATTAAAATGATTAAAGGAAAACGATTGAGAAATTAGATAATCTGTATTATGGGTTGCTTTCGATTTCTCCACCATCTTCGATAAGTGAAAGAATTTTTTCCAAGTCAAGTTTATCAAAACTAAAAAAAAAAATCGCTCAAATCCTTAACACTTAAACCAATTTATTTTTCTAAAATATTATTTTATAAGATCTCCTTAAACTGTTGAAATTATTAATAAAATGATCTCACGGTTTATTTTTTAAGTAAAACATAATCACCCGTATTCAAAACAAAAATGTAGTTACTGCATATCCCCTGATTAAGGATTTCTTATTCAAAACACTTTTAAATAAACTATGATTATCGAATGATGAAAGACTTTTTAACTCTTAGCTAACTGCTGTCAATTTGCAATTTCTGTCAATTGAATTTAACTAAAACAGAGGTGTAAAAATTTTTCTTAATCGGGCGATTTAAAAGTGTTTTGAATAAACTCATGACTAAATGGTGATTAAGCTTAATTAACATTTTAGTTGCTCACTCGATGAGCGGAGTATAATCGGAGTACACAAATTTTCGTTTTGAATACGGTTGAATATGTTTTAATTAAAAAATATGTATTACATAGTTATTAATTATTTTTTTGTTTGCTAGTTTTAGTTCAAGAATTGTTATGTTATTTTTTTTTCTAATAAACTCAAAATAATAAAAAAATTTAATTTTTATTTATTGAAATTACTTAATTTAGAAAACAACCTTATTAACCGGTTAACCGATCAATAACAAAATCAACCGATTATTAACCGATCAAACCAAAACCTCGATTAATTAATCGAGCGATTAACCGATTAAAGCAAAAGCCCGATTAAATGAATACCCTAGTACTTACTCCTTTTTAGGAATGTACGTTCTGTATTTTGTTATTAAATCCTCACTTGAAGGCTATTCCTCCATATCCGCTGCACAGAAAAAAACAAAAATTAATTTCAATTAAAAAATTTGTGATATTAATTAAAAAATTAATTAAATTTGCACCAGTAAACAAATTAATAGTATCAATTAAACCAGTTAATAGTATTAATTAAACGTTTAATTCACTTGATTAAAAGTTTAATTCACTTGATTAAATTTTTAATTAAAACCGATTATATTTTTGATTAATGCTTTAATTGGTGAAAATTTTTCGAGAATTTTTTCTGTGTGCGAACAAATTAAGAGAAGAAAGTATGGAATTCTAAATTTCTTCTTTGAGTCTGTTCCAAAGTTTATTTTTAAGCAATGCTAATTTCAAAAGCATTTCTTTAGCTGAAGCACTTCTGTTCAGCAGTGTTGACAAAAAAACAAAATGGAGTGCCAAAAAGTGGCACAAAATAGTTAAAAATTATACAAAAGGGTAATTTAACAAAAGGGTCATAAAGAGCATCAAGACCGTAGAAAATGGGTCAAATTTATAATTTAGTATAAAGTGTATGTCCGACCTCCATTAAATTTTTGCCCTCAATATTATCTTAAACATACTTATCACCACCTCTAAGGGGAGCTACTATACAAATATCCAAGTAAGTAAATGTTTGTTTAAAATTAGTCACTTCCTGTTTCGCAGTACAACAAATTTGGAAAGTTATTTGCGTATCTTTTAAACTAATACATATCCCACTTCAAAACGTTTGCAGTATCGTAAGTTTGAGTATTAGAAATATTGGGTCTTAGTTAGAAAAATTGGAATTCAAAATGATCACTTCCAGCTTAGAAGTGTTTTGCGCCTATAAAGAAATTTGCACAGCTCTTAAATTTAAGAATAACCTATTTTAAAACTTTTACAGTATAATAAAGACACCTAAGGGTTATTTTGGTAAAGATAAAAATATTAAAAAAAAATTTATCTAAGTTTGAAAAATTTTAATATAATTGGTAATTTCCGGTTTTCCAGATGCAATTTTCTTTTTGTAAACAGATCAAACGATTTCCTTTAAGAGTCACTTAACTTAATTATTTTTTTGTTTCATTTGTGGCTAGTTCGAAACGATAATTTAAAAAAACAATTTGACAAAAACGGCACGACTTAAGCACCCCATAATTCGAAAAATCATACAAACAAATATTCGAATAATTTTGGGCGATTAACTGTTTAAATAATTTAAAATTGCTTATTTTTGATTAACGAATAATTCGAATAATTTATGTCGATTAATCGAAAATAAGTTTTTCACAGTACATATTAATTTTTTTCTTTTATGTAAAAAAAAACCAGCCGATACGCTTTAAAAACCCTTTTATTGATGCTTAAATCAGGAACATTTCCTTCGAGTAACATTTTTTTTAAATATACTGAGCTATCTAAATAAGAGCGACAAGCGTCTGGTTTGTGACGATGGAAGTCGGTGAACCTCGTTTCCACCCCCACTATTTATATTATTATACTTATTTACCATTTATTTTATTATTATTATTGTATATGATTATACGCATTACTGTTGGAAAACAAATTATTGGAATATGTTTATTTGTTATACAATATTATATTAGTTTATCTTTTGAAAAAAATTTAAATTTATTAACGGCCGTTTATTGTGACATCTAGTGGTAGCCAGTGGACGTGAATTGGCATATGAGACCCCCTAGCGGCGCGTAGCAAACCACACATGCTCAACAGATGGGCTAAACAGCTGATCAATCAGATGGGCAGATGCAGCCACCTTATGCGTACGACGACAGAAAAGTATAAAAGAAGAGCGAAAATGAAAATCGAGATCAGTCGGTGCCAAGCGCAGTGGTAGGTAAGTCATTTAAGACGGTGGTTGTCCCGCTGTATTATTTTGGTAGTTTGTTAGTATTGGTGCTTGTGTAGTTCAAATTGAAGACTCCGTGGTTGTCCCGCAGGTGTTCAATTTAGTGATACACCAAAAGCCGAGCGTAGTAGTGTGCCCGTGGTTGTCCCGCAGGTATACGACTACGAGTCACTCGACATAGCGTTTCCGTGGTCGTCCCGCAGATTCGAGTGTGTCTGGTGGCTTCACTGGGCCTCAGTATAGGAGGTGTGTGTGTAGGGTGGATTGCAAATTCCGTGGTTATCCCGCAGGGTTGCAATTTTGTGCTACACCAACATCGAAAGCCGAGCGTAGTAGTGTGTCCGTGGTTGTCCCGCAGGTACACGACTACGAGTCACTCGACACAGCGTTTCCGTGGTCGTCCCGCAGATTCGTTGTCGCTGGGTGGCTTCACTGGGCATTAGGGAGCGCATACAGTCCCAACCTACCACTGTCGACGGAGTCGAGCAGGCCAACCGTACGGCCATCGTTTGTTCGTGAAGACGGGGTGACCGTGTCAAATAATAAACGTCGTTGTAATAACCCCATACTGACATACGTTAATAAAGTCGTATTTTAAAATTAAAAAGACTGGTGTGGTGTTTTCTTTCTTTACGAGGTCTCGAATAAATAAGAAATTTATTGTGAGTGAACCCTGGGTAATCGGCGAGTGATACCCCAGCAAGAAGGTTCGTTACAGTTGGCGCCCGAGCAGGGACCTCTTAAAAGGAACACTATCGGTTAAATTCGGTAATCGCGTGAATCGCGAAACGGAAAAAAACGTTACGAAAAGAATACAATGGAGGAAAATCTTCCAGAAATCCCCAAATTTTCAAGAAATACTGCAACCCCAAATGCGAAGTTGACAAGCAGTATGGGTAACCTTGTGGACCAGGTACGAAAGTGGGGCCTATCCTACAATGGCTGCGGCAAACCTCTGGACTTCATTGAGCGGGTGGAAGAACTGGCAGAAATTTATGAGGTCATGTTGGACCACCTACCCCGAATTATGCCAGAATTTTTGGGTGAACGAGCTCTTGAATGGTATCGAAACAACAACGCGCACTGGGAGGTAGGGGCTGCTTTCAGAACAGATTTTTTGTCCTTCTTTCTCCCTACCCGGTACTTTGAGCGCCTGGAAGACGAGATTAGGGCCAGGGTACAACAACCGGAGGAGCCATTCAAGGACTATGTATTAAAAATCCAAACCCTGATGAGGCATTCAGGACTAACAGCGGACCAGAAGCTACAACGCATCTTTCAGAACGCCCAGGCAAGATATAAATTATATATTAGGCGAAAAGATTTTGGGTCCCTCGCCGAATTGATACGTATGGCAGAGGATCTGGAGAGTATACCAGGCGTAACCTCACCTTCCACAGACATTCCGCTGTAACAATTGCGGAGAACAGGGGCACTGCGCAAATCGAAGCCCAGCAGTTGGGAAATGCCAACGGGAGTCGACGCAATTGAGGATGGTCGGCCTTCCCGCAACAAAAATTACATCCTCCACCAACGTGTCCTGCCTACAACGCGAGGAAACGCAGTTAACGGCCACGATTTTAATAAACAACATTGCCATTAAAGCTGTGGTAGACACCGGCTCCAGCCGAAATCTCATCCACCAAAGTATCATCCGACGACTCACACCATCCCCGACGTACCACCAAGAACAACTAGACATAATGCTAGCCAATGGAACCGTGTGCCGGGTCTCAAGATCCATAGAGCTACCAATAGTATTGGGAAATCAGACGAGGAAGTGTCATTTCCTCGTGATGCCCAACGCGAGTGAAGAGGTCATCTTGGGACTTGAGTTCCTTCGGAAGTTCGATACGAGCATACAAATTGCCGGTCTGACGCTGAACTGCTCCAGTGATGAAGCTGGAACACAAACCCTCAGCCCGCAGTCCGTGTATAGTCACGCAACATGCGGGAAGGTAATTGCGGTCCATGAACAACAGACAGAGCCAATGACAACGGATGCATGGTCTCACCATCCACGTGAGAACGCCAACCTGGCCACGTGTGAGGCCATCCCCCCCATCCATTGCAAATGGTTCGACAGGCTTGTTCGGGAGGTGCACAAGAACCCGGACAAGCACGCCGATTACGCACTTTTCAACAAGCAGCTCTACCGGAACTTCCCACAACAGGTGAGCGACGAGGACAGTATGCCTTGGAAACTATGTGTGGCCTCTCAAGACAGGACGCGCGTCCTAGTGGAAAACCACAACAATCCCGCAGCCGGTCATCTGGGGGTGCGGAAGACGACCCTACGGGTTGGGAGTCGATACTACTGGCCAGGAATGTCCCGTGAAGTAAGAAAGTACGTGAGACATTGCCAGTCCTGCCAACAATTTAAGGTGAGTCAACATAAGCCGACGGGTGAAATGTTGACCAAAATCCCAGAAATCATGTTGGCCATCAACTCGAGTGTTCCAGAAACCACGGGCTATTCACCGGCGTTTTTTTCACAAGGTCGAGAGCCTCGGCTGCCACACACCCTGTACGAAGAGGTCACCAGGGGAACAGGGGCAAGGCCAGCCAGCCCAGAAGAACGACGGACAGAGCGAGACGAGATTTTTGAGATGGTGCGACGTAACCTTAACCAAGATTCACAGAATCCGGAAACGTACTACAACCTAAGGCGGCGTCGATGGAAGCCGGGGATCGATGACACAGTGTTACTGCGACAACACCCATTTTCCAAGGCCACGAAGAATTTTGCTGCCAAGTTAGCCCAAACAAATTGGGGGGCCATATACTACTCGCCTGCGAGACCACCATGAAAAGAGTCCAAGTAGAGGTCCTGCCGTGAGACGAAGTAAACGGCCCGTGACGAAGGGAGGATGTGTGACGATGGAAGTCGGTGAACCTCGTTTCCACCCCCACTATTTATATTATTATACTTATTTACCATTTATTTTATTATTATTATTGTATATGATTATACGCATTACTGTTGGAAAACAAATTATTGGAATATGTTTATTTGTTATACAATATTATATTAGTTTATCTTTTGAAATAAATTTAAATTTATTAACGGCCGTTTATGGTGACATCTAGTGGTAGCCAGTGGACGTGAATTGGCATATGAGACCCCCTAGCGGCGCGTAGCAAACCACACATGCTCAACAGATGGGCTAAACAGCTGATCAATCAGATGGGCAGATGCAGCCACCCTATGCGTACGACGACAGAAAAGTATAAAAGAAGAGCGAAAATGAAAATCGAGATCAGTCGGTGCCAAGCCACAGAATACTAACAGAACTGAAAAATGTGACGTGTGAAAAAGGCCCAAATCAGTTGCGAGGGCAGCTTTCGAAGAAAGAGACAAAAAGCTTTTTTTGGTGGTGAAGTGGCAATGTCACAAAGTATACAGAGATGAAAAAAGTGACGTGTGAAAAAGGCCCAAGTCAGTTGCGAGGGCAGCTTTCGAAGAAAGAGACAGAAAGCTTTTTTGGTAGTGAAGTGGCAAGGTGTAAAAACAGGCCGCAACATTCAACACAAATAGCGTGATCAAAACAAAAATAACAAAACACAAATCACGTTAAACAAATGCATTAGTTCAACAAACGTTGTGTTTTGTGCAAAAAAATGTATTTATTAATATTTTTTTGTTTTATAATGTTATTTATTTACTTAAATATTATTTACTTGTGTTGTGGTAAACTTAAAAGTTAATTTTTACAAAAGCTTTGCAAATAAATCTCAACTAAATAAATTTGTGTTCATTGTATTGCGGCATAAAATATGAGCAAAGAGAAATGCAAAAAGGGCAGCTTTCTTAAAAAGAGACAAAAAAAAACGCAAAATCTTCCGTCTCGTGACAGTTCTGTTAGTATTCTGTGGCCAAGCGCAGTGGTAGGTAAGTCATTTAATACGGTGGTTGTCCCGCTGTATTATTTTGGTAGTTTGTTAGTATTGTGCTTGTGTAGTTCAAATTGAAGACTCCGTGGTTGTCCCGCAGGTGTTCAATTTAGTGCTACACCAACACCAAAAGCCGAGCGTAGTAGTGTGCCCGTGGTTGTCCCGCAGGTATACGACTACGAGTCACTCGACATAGCGTTTCCGTGGTCGTCCCGCAGATTCGAGTGTGTCTGGTGGCTTCACTGGGCCTCAGTATAGGAGGTGTGTGTGTAGGGTGGATTGCAAATTCCGTGGTTATCCCGCAGGGTTGCAATTTTGTGCTACACCAACATCGAAAGCCGAGCGTAGTAGTGTGTCCGTGGTTGTCCCGCAGGTACACGACTACGAGTCACTCGACACAGCGTTTCCGTGGTCGTCCCGCAGATTCGTTGTCGCTGGGTGGCTTCACTGGGCATTAGGGAGCGCATACAGTCCCAACCTACCACTGTCGACGGAGTCGAGCAGGCCAACCGTACGGCCATCGTTTGTTCGTGAAGACGGGGTGACCGTGTCAAATAATAAACGTCGTTGTAATAACCCCATACTGACATACGTTAATAAAGTCGTATTTTAAAATTAAAAAGACTGGTGTGGTGTTTTCTTTCTTTACGAGGTCTCGAATAAATAAGAAATTTATTGTGAGTGAACCCTGGGTAATCGGCGAGTGATACCCCAGCAAGAAGGTTCGTTACAGGTTTATGTCAAAACTTTTCATTTTCACACAGTTTATACGAAACAAGCCTTTAGAACGCGAATTTAACACCACCTGGCTGGAAAATCTTATTTGATAGATCGCTTTGTCGTTTTATTTTATTGAAAATGTATTGGCAATAGAATTTTCATGTTTAAAAAATGCTTGCAGCTCTTGTTAAGGTCGCTCAGATAGTTCCTATGTGGGAATAATTTCTTTTTTAGAATGTTTAGTACAGACTTTTACCACAATGATTCAGATGAAGGAGATGATTTTTTTGAGACGAATGAAAAAAACTTTTTAACAGGCCTTAACAAGACTACTAAGGCCCGTTTTCACGACTTAACGATAGCTAAATGTAGGAAGTTATCGAACAGATAATGAGTTTTTAATTATCACAAGTTCTCTTTAACCTTAAAGTGAAGAATAAGCTAAAGAGAAGAACGTTCTACCCTTAACTTTTGTCGTAAGGTTTAGATTTGAGATTGCCATATTATATTCACATATTTTTTATATATGGCAACTCCAATTATAGGTATATTTTGTAAATGTAAAAAAAAGTACGTAGTTGCCAGTTCGTATTTTTATTTTGGCAAAAATAATCGGTATTTTCTTTAGTATTGCCACTTTTTTAAAAATGTTAAGTTTATTTTATACAGAAGTTGTGAAAACGAAAAATAGTTGAAGGTAACTTTATTCCTCACTAGTGCTAAAGGTAGCGTTAACTATATCGAACTTTAAAGGTAAGTCGTGAAAACAGGCCTTAAAGTATTAAAATTGTTAAAAAATCAAAAGAGATTTTTGAAAAGACAAGTAAAAAAACAAAGAAATTGGAAATGATTTATAACGCTTTTGTTTCAATTTCTCTCGTCGTCAATAAGTGAACGAATCGTTTCTAAATCAAGTTTCATAAAAACAAAAGAAACGTTTGAAACATTAACATTTAAGCTGTATATTTTATTTAAGGAATTTTTAAATTATGATGCTATTTTTTATTTAAAAAGTGTTCCTTTTTTTATTGCATGAAGAACCTTTTGTTAAATTGTTGTTACCTTTTAAATAAAATTTTTATGGTTAAAAATATAATTTTTGGTCTTATTTTTAAGCTTCTAAGCTAAAAAGATCCAAATTATTCGAATAACCGTATAATATTAAATTGTTCGATTATTTTTCGATTAAAATTTGACCTCAAATGATTATTTGCGAGATTAATCGATTAATACAAAGCATCAATTAATTAAATACCCTAATATCTACATATCTAATATAACTCTAATGTTGTGCCATTAATGAAGAAATTTTCGGCCAAATTGTTATACCCACACCACAATAGTGGAGAGGGTATTATGCATTTGTGCTGATGTGTGTAACACCTTAAAATATGGTAAAGTATACCGATCGACTCAGAATCACATTCTGAGTCGATCTAACGATGTCCGTCCGGCTGGCAGGCTGGCTGTCTGTCCATGTAACTTTGTGCGCAAAGTACAGGTCGCAATTTTGGAGATAGTTTGATAAAATTTTTCTTATAGGGTCTTATTGGCACAAGGACCAATCATATTGAAAATGGACTGAATCGTTGGACCACGAGGAGAGATAGGGCCAATTTCTGCCTCTCAGAAACTATCAAACCGATTTTAATGAAATTTAAAACATAGATAGATCCATATTTATATGGCTACATAGCCTATGCAGCTTTTAAAAAATAGGACCACGAGGCGAGGTAGGGGGCAATTCCTGTCTCTCACAAACTTTCAAAGCGATTTTAATGAAATCTAAAACATAGATAGAGATTTATATCGATACATAAGCATGATTCTCCATGGCTCCCGAATAGGGTGCACTATCGTTAATATGTTTTAATGTGTAGGGTATCATATAGTCGGGCTTGACCGACTGTACTTTCTTACAAGTTACGGACCGATTCCCCCCAATTACAATAGGCTTTGTCCTTATAGCAATAAAGACGTATGTACCACACTTCATCATATTATCTTGAAAACTGTGACCTTAACTTTGGGCACAAAGTTTACTTGGGCAGACAACCAGACAGGTGGACGGACGGACATCGTTAGATGGAATCAAAATTTAGTACAAGTCCATCGAAATACTAAAATGTGGGTCTAAGACTAATATTTTTTGTGTTACGCACTTGAGCACAAACACATATTGTCTCTCAACTATTGAGTTGGGTGTATAAAAAAGTAAAGAGAAATTAAGACAGGGTTTCATATCCTTTCAATATGAATTGTCGAAGGTTTAATAACTTAAGAACTTAACTTTTACTCTGACTTTTCTGCTACGGGGAATGGCATAGAGGCATGAAAGGCGTTAAAAGGCATACGAGGAAGATCAAACTAAAAAAAGTCATAATAAAAATCCAGTCCTATAAGAAATTATATTGTTAAGTGTTTCCTTTAAAAACTCGTTTGAGTTCTTTTAATTGCAAATCCAAATAAATATACACACATATTCAACTTAACAAACTTTATTTAAATTAATTATTATGTTCACAAAATTAATCCAATATAGTTAGTTTGAACCGAACCGTCTGATGTCTCAAAAACAAACTAAACTTTACGAGTCAGCCTGTATTTATAGTTCACCACTAATAGTAGTTGTAGAGTAGTAGATTCAAGAACCTTCTAGTCGATTCCAGAATATTCTGTTCGAATTCGAAATTCTACAATTAAATCTAAAGTCTACAATACATTGTAACAAATTACAATTTAAACTCATACGACATAAATTATAATTTACAACTTATAACTTAAAATTTAAATATGTAGTTCTTAGATAAATCTTATTTCGTAACAATATTTTAATTTATTTTAAATAAATTTACTTAAATAGTTATGAACCTTATTTTTCTTTCTTAATCTATTTGCATCTTGTAAATACATTTATTACAAGTATTGTCCAGCTTTATTCTTATTTTGCATTCATACAATCTTCGCAAAAGCCTTAATTAAATACAAAGAGCGTAAAAAATACCAATTAACCCCATTAGAAATAAACCCACATTTTGTAAAGCGAGTGAGTGAATCAGTCTTGAAAATTTTTTTTGTACAATTTCAACATGGAACCCAACATTTTTTTTTTTTTAATTTTTGCTTCTTTCTTTTTTTCATTTGCTTTATTAATTTACGTTGTTGAATATGAAGTATTACATTTTATTTTCTTCAGATTTGGTTGTTTTTTTTATGAAAAAGAAAATATAATAAAATAACGCCTTTATGTTGTAACAGATTTGTTGTTTATTTTAAAGAGTTTTTATTTTATAAATAAAAACAAAAGGGTAGAGAAATAGAAATACGAATACAGTGGGCCAAGGTGAAGAAAAAAGAAGTTTTGTCCTTTGACACATCTTACATCCAAAGTTATTGCAATTAACCAACTTTTGATTTCAGATGATTCTTAATTTGGCATCAAACATGTTGGTTACAAAAACTTATAAAAAAACCAAGAGCGAAATATCGCTTTTAAATTAGCACGTCATCAACATAATTAACAGTTTTTTTTTAAGATAAAGCTTTTAAAACATCTAGCAACTTAAAATGTAACATCATTTCAATATGTCATATGTAACTCCAGACAATTAAAGGGGGGGTGCTTTAAAGTCATGCGAAGTAAGGCCATGATGGCTTTATTGGACAATCATTGAGAGATAAGGTCATATTTAAAATTTTGCGAAATGAGAGATATAGCCATATTTTTTTTCCGCAAATGTGAGATAAAGTCATATTTTTCCAGAATATTGTTACTTTACTTAAGTGTTTCCGGGAAAAGTTATTTTTTCTTGTGACGCACGCAGCAAAACTTTATTCAGCGAAGCCACCTGCCGTGTCCTACTGGAGGAGAAAAGCCGTAAGCGCAGAAAAACTTTAGTATGCGAAGCCAGATTTCAATACTTAACTTTTGTGTCTCCGGGAAGACTCTTAATTATAAAAATAAGAAAACTAATAATCAATGTAAAATGCAAAAGTTCTTCAAAACTGAAATGAGAGATAAAGCCATTTTCTAATATCGCTAATGTGAACTAAGGCCATGATGGCTTTATCTCCCATTCAAATGGGGGAAAAAACAAAAGGCTTTATCTCCCTATTGAATGAGAGATAAAGCCATCATGGCCTTACTTCGCATGCCTTTAAAGCATCCCCCCCCCCCCCCCCAATTAAAGTCTAATTTTGAATGAAAATTTCAGTGCAACACAAAGCAGATGAGAATATAACGAATACGAATCTAACTTTTATAAGCAAAGATGGTTTTTTTAATCAGTGAATATTTCCAGAGTGTAGTCCTGCACTATAGTAATCAGTAACCTCCAAGGCTGAAGGATTTTGGACTAGATATTGGTAAGGAAGGAGCCTTGGGAATCACCTAATATCTATTTTACTATGGTAACCGGCACTCGATAGTAAAATCGGTCTTTCAGGTAGGTCATCAATATAATTTACCGGTAAGATTTGATTCTTGTTTTGTGTTCAATGACATTTGTCAAAAAAAAATACATAAGGCCTGGGAAATTAGCAGGGGGCTAATTCTGGCAGTCGTGATCAAAAACTTTTTTCGAGAGCAATTTTATTTCTAACTCTTTTAGCCGATACTGAAAGAATCGAAATTATTTTTGCAGTGTTGTCAAGCATTTTTTATTGTTTTTCCAACACTAAAAAAATTGTTTCGATTCGTTCAGTATCGACAAAAGGAATTAGAAATAAAATTGCTTTCGAATAAAAAGGATTTGATCTAGACCGCCAGAGTTAGCCCCCAAAAAATAATTTCTCAAATAGGAACTACTTTAAAATCTGGGTGGCTACTCTCTATTGCGTTGCGAAAGAAAATCGTAGCAAATCTAGCGGTTAGTACTCTTTAATGCGTTTGCGCATCACTTTTATTTATTTAAAGTTTCCAATTTCAAATATTTTTTTCATATTTTGGCATTTTATTACTGTCAATCTGCGCCAAATTTAATTTGTATTGCCTTATTTTCAAAAAATGTTACGCATCGCAATAGAGAGTAGCCCCCACATTCATCCAAATAGTTAAGCTATGACCGGTAAAGCTAACTTAGCTCTTTTCGGGCAAGATTTAAAAAAATTTTTTAAACCCTTTTGCCCGTTTGAGCTTTTGCTCCAGTATAGTTAGATTTTTTTGTTTTTCCGCCTGTAACGAGCTGCGAAAACTGTCTTAGAAATTAAAAGAATAAAAAATACATCGAAAGGACCGACAAGTTTGCAATTGGTAACAATCCGCTCATTTAATTGTATAGTTTTGCTATAAATATATTAATAATTTAACGAAGTCTGGGTTCACAAAGTTTTCTTTCAGAAAGTCTAAGTTTATTGGTGAGAGGTGAAGAGAACATACTATTATTCTCTCTCCTCTCATCGATAAACTCAATCTTTCTGAAAGAAAACTTTCGTAGTGTGAACCCAGACTAACTAAACGAAAGAGCCTTATTCGTATTAAATAAAGGCTAAAACAAGATAATTGTTGTTGTTCAAGCTACGAAGTACCTGTTGTGTGACGATTATAAATTAACAGCCTGGTCGGCGTTGTAGACCGACAACTTAAGCGAGTGACAACAAGTTACTCCTTATCATAATAATAAGGCGCCCCACTAACTATCGACTTGTCGATCGAAAGATTTCGCGTTACCAACGTAGTCCATTTATTTATTGTCATAAGCCTATATTGCCACATCAACTATTCAAAAAATTAAACGTTTGCTTGAAAATAAAAATCGGCAAAACATGTAAACTAAGCCATAAAAATACAACTCTGTGCTACTTGATTTAAGGTAAAACTGGCAGTTAGTAGCCATCTAAAACACTTGGATCCATTGATCCACTGTGACTCAATAAAGCTCCAATAAACAAACCCTCACCGTAGAACCAACCGGAACTTCTAATGCAATTTAAAATGAGCTCCAGTTCAACGTCAGAGATATTGAACAATCCATCAAAGGTGGCGGATCCCATTTTAGCAAGTCGTCTTCTCGCCAGTGCATGACAGTGGCAAATAAGGTGTTCTAGATTCTCCTCCTAACTTTTGTCATCACAGCTGCAGTAATCATAGTATCCGGCAGTAATCATAGTGTCCGATAGTAATCATAGTGTCCGCCTCCTAAACGCTGTGCATGCCCTGCAGATAATATTGCACTACGTGATCCAATTTGATGAAATGGACTACTCCCTGGACTGGTCCAATGCTATGCAAGCATGGATTATGTTAAAAAGAGTTTGTAGGGAAGTAGCTTCAAAACTAGTCCACTAGAGTATGTATGAACATGGAGTAGTTTTAAGACTACTCCGTTGTAATGCAAAACTGGGCTATATGGTCCACTCCTAGGGCATCGTAAACCTTTTAACTATATATTTGGAGTAGTTTTGGAGTACTCCTACTCCTTTGTGGACTACTCTTTGCATGCATTTATGGACTAGTCTCGTTATCTTCAGGATGCCTCAAGGCAGAATAAGTTTTAACGTTCTGTTCTGTTATTAATCAGCTGTTTTGTTTATGTTCAATTGAAAGTCTGTATATGTGGTTTGTTTTTCCTTTTTCGTTCTGTTCTGTTGCGGACAAATCTGTTGGAAAGAGAATTTAACGTTAAGTGACTGCGAAAGTGCGTATGTTTATTCGTTTGTTATGGTATGCAAAATTGTAATTTTTTATTTAACCCTAGAAAGATAATCGGCGTAAATTTTACGCACGCACTTTCGAAATATTAATATATCTTTTTATTAATCTTGAATAAGTTGCTGTGCACTTCAGAAATTTCATATATAAACATGTTTTAAATTTTGTATTTGTATTTTTAAAAATGTAAAAATAAAATTCATATAAGTTTTTTTTTAATTAATCAATTAATACAACCATATAACAGGTCAAAATAATGCGTTATTTTTACGTATGATTATCTTTAACGTTTGTCATGATATGATTATCCTTTTAGGGTTAAAGCTTAAAATTTATTTTATTTTAAGACAAGGCGAATTCATTAAAGGTAATCTCGGTACAACAGCAAGTACAACTCTACAAAAACCACAAGCAATTTGTTTTTGTAAAATCATTGTTCAATGTTAAAAACCAATGACGTAAGGCGAAAACATAAAATGTTTAGTTAAACATCGGCGAATTCATTATGTTAAAGATGCCATCGTTTATCTGAACTGAAAACCCACTATTTGAATTTAGAAGTGTAATGCAATATTATTAAAGTCATAGCCGATGGTAAACCGGATGCTAAGGGTCAATCTCTAGAACGTTTACTTAAGAAAGCTATGAATCGTATGGGTTATCTGTGTGTGAAACATGGCTCCGAGTATAAGGTATGGGAATTGACAGTTTCAATAGCCCCTAATCCCTTAAAGAAGGCCGAAAAATTGGTAAAAGCTATAAGATCCTTTACCATTTGCCCAAAAATTTTGGAACTGTGTGCAAAATTAATTCAAAGATCCTTGAAGCCATTGACGCATTTTTACGTTTTTTCAGATTTTTTTTTAAATTAATTTTCTATTGAAACTTTTTTCACTTTTTTTTTTAATTTATTTATTTTTTGTTGAAATTTTTTTTCATGCCTGCTGAAAATTTTCAACTTAAATGTAAACCAAAATATTAAAAAAAATTTTACATCAAACAATGATAAAGTTAAAAAAAAGTTTTCTCCTGGTTTTATAAGACCATCTGTTATGAATTCGCCTTCTTAAAAGATCTTTTAAAAAGTGACGTATTTTGGACACAAAATATTAATTTTAAATTTTTACGAAACGTTTTTTTTTACAATTTCAATGTTTTTCTTTTTTAAAGCAGCTAATTCTTTTCACAGAACAAGTTATTACATAATATTGACTACAGAATAAAACGAAACAGAACGGAAACAGAAAGTAAAATCTAATGAGGCCTTAAGACAATGTCCCGTAACAACATATGTATATACACCAAAAGTAATGCAACCCTCTTGGTCATCGATTGTAAAAACATTGTTCGCACTTTATCTATGCGGGGCCGCAATTGATTGGCAATTCTGCATGCAGTGTTCGCTGCTCATTTGTTATTAGCGATAGTATCGATAAACGATCGCCGATGTTCGAGTTCGCAGGAGAGCCTTCCAAGTCTAGCAAGCTCATCCGCCTTGATGTTCCCCCGTATAACCCCGTGACTAGGAGCTTTTTTTTACTAACTAAAAAAATTTGGTAAGAACATGTACTTAAACCGTCCTTCTTCCAATTTAGCCCTTTTAATCGCGTCTTTCATATGCTTATCGCGTTATGTGTTCCCGGAGTTGTCATCTCTGGCTATGACTAAATAAACCACAGTTACCCTCTTTGCAATAATCTAGATTTTCCTGGATCTTTCACTAAATGCCGTCTAACTGTTTGAATACACGCATCAATAGAAAGTGTACGAGTATGAGTGTGACAGAGAAAAATGAGGAATTTCTACTGTCCATCAAAATTCATCTCAAATGACGCCCTTTTAAAGTTCACTTTTTGTATGCGCTGCTTTTTCTTTCCTTAACTTTTTTTCTGCATTTTTATCACGTAATTAAAACTTGAAACGCATATAAATTAGCAAGCATCTTTCTTATTTTTTCGCTACACTTTTTTCCTGTGCCAGCAAAATCCTGTAACAAGGCAAGGATGAATGGAAGGGAATAACTAACGAACTAATGTATAAAACAACAGGATGTATCAGACAAGTCAGCGTGCAAATAAATTCAACATTTCTTCGGTTTTTTGTTTTTTTTTTTCGAAATATGAGCGGACATTTCCGTGGGAGAGCGAAAGAGATAGGGAGAGTGAAATGAAAAACATAGGTTGAAAAGGAAAAACCATGCCAGCATCATGGTTAATATCACTGAAAACGAAAAATTCATCATTATACAAAACTAAAATAACTATGTTCATACACCTAAACTGAGTTCTTTAATGACTGACATTGTTAACCTTACTGATTAACTTTCTTTGTCACGTTAATGCTAACATGTTTTCCAACGTTACCACCACGCTATTAGCATTTTAACGCTTAAGATTGAAATTAGAACTAAATGAATTTTTTTTCTTTCTTTTTTTCATTATTTTAACACGTTTTATATTTTTTTGTATTTTTCCCACAAGGCATAAACATACAAATGTTTTGTAAAATAACAATTGGTGGAATGGTGATGCATCCTTGTCAACAGGTTGGGGTAAACTGTTTTTAAATTATATTTAGACGTAAAATAAATCTATGAGGCCTGTATACAACATTTCGATTTTACACTGTTTTCTAAAGAATTTTCCAACTTTATCAAAAAAATATGAATCTAGTTGGCACAATCATATTAATTATAACATTAGAATAGCGCTCTACTCAACACTAATGATGTCCGACCGTTTGTCCGGCATAAGAAAAAAAGCCGCCATTTAAAAAAATTATGCATAAAATTTGTCAAATACTTGAAAATATTTAAAAGAAGTTTGAAGTCAAAAAAACTTAGTGGCAATAACATTTTATGAAAAAGTGATTTAGTTACGAAAAAAGTTCGACTCAATTTGCAAACTGAATTTTTTAAATAGGTCAATGACAAAAATCTGATTCCAACTCGACATCTTTCAACCAGCTTAAGTTGCAGCCACCATGTGGTACCCAAAAGGGTTTAAGCAATAGCTAGTCAGAAAACCTAATGGCATGGGGACAAATGGATCTCTTCACCCCAGGCAAGTTAAGGACATAGACTGTGCCCTTATTCCTAGAAAGAGTTACATCACATTTCGTTGTCAAACTAAGGGTCAACGCTGTACGATTTTTTTAAATAGTATTTTGTTAAATTAAGGTTAGATAATAAACAAGTCCCACAACATTTGGTGATGTATCGGGTTTTTCATCAAGAACTTTGTTTTCTGAAACAAAATAAAACAATAATTTCGGTGAAGATGATTCCAATTTTTATTGAAGAGAATTTTTACGAAGAGAAAAGTTCGGCAACTATGAATGAAAAATGATATTTGGCAATTGTCTACCACGAGCACGCTGACAGATGTCGATTCTTTCATCAAAGTTTTTAATCACTTTTTGACAAAATGGCGGGTCTATTTCATTAATAACATCACGGATTTTGAGTTTTAAGGCTGCAATCGATTCGATTGGCTCCGTTGGACTCTGTCCTTAACATAGCCCCATTAATAGTACGGTGAGTACGTATTTTCTTAAATCAAGTACAGAAAGATTTATTCAAGTACAGGGGCCTAATTCTGGCAGTCGTGATCGAGTAATTTCTCGATTCGAAAGCATTTTTATCTCAGTCGATCCTGAACGAATCAAAATAATTTTTTCAGTATTGTGAAACTCAAATTAATGATTTACAACACTGAAAAAATAATTCCAATTCGTTCAGTATTGATTGAAATAATTAGATTTTAAATTGCTTTCGAATCGAGAAATTACTCGATCACGACTGCCAGAATCAGGCCCCAGATGTTCAATCGTGAAATACTTAACTTATCTTTCAATCTCGAATTCGTACTTGAAATAATCCGAAAAAAGATTGATTTAAGTTAAATTTAGATTGAATAATTCTCAAAAGTCGCTTGTTTCAAGAATTATAAAGTTGATTCAATCCCGACATTGTACTTGAAATAAACCAAAAGTGAAATTAGAAGGAGAATTTTATTATGATTAATTTACTTAGCCGTTTTACACCTTACAGAATTTCTACAAGCAAATAGTTTTTTAACTACTTGTGTGGTGTTGTTGTAGTGTCTGCAACAAACTTTGATAAGTTAAATGAGATTTTACTTGGTTTAAAAACTCTGTACTTTTTTTAAGAAATTACGTGTTTGATTTTCGAAAGTAATCCTATTTAGGATTCTTTTAAGCAGTGTTCGAAAATAAATAGTACATTATTTAGCGTTCGGCTTACACGATATCTATTTTTTTAGTGTTTGTGTAGACGAACATGATTTTCTACACAAGCGCTATTAGTGTTTGCGTACTGGTTTTAAGCACATTTTTGTTTTATTCGTACTTGAATTTTTGAGTACGACTCGTACTTAGAAATAAGTATAAAAAACTTAATTTATCCCGAGTGTTTTTCTTTCTGCGTAAGGTTTTTAGTTAACTTTTTTATAAAAAATAAAGTTCCGATTTTTCAAGTTAGTCAGCCTTATGACAAGAGTCGGTCAAGTGATCCAGCTTTACGTTAACGAAAATATAAATAACATAGCCAGTTTATCGTATTTACGTATGTATGTATGTCGTTAACGACAATCACAAGTTTTAAAAACGACTGGTAAAGATTATACACTCGGTCCTTGGTTAGGATCTGGAGCTATCGAGCACCATCTAGGGATAATCCTCCCTCAGGCCGTACTTTTCCACAAGTGTTGAAAAGTCAGCCATATAGTAGGATTTTCAGGATATCCCTTCCCGCGACTTTAAGTTCAAACCACAGCTACCAAGTGATCTCCGAAAGTGCCCCTTTATCAATAGAGTACCTATCCGTTGCACGCCATTTGTGAAAGCAAAACAAAGACAAAATTAAAAAAGACAATAAAAAAACATTATTTACGTAAAAGTTCTATAACACAAAAAATAATATTAATACTTTCATTACAATTCCGTGTGAAAAAAAATGCAAAATATTTATATTCATAAAGTTTTAAGTACTAATTTTACTTACAAACTTCATCCGCCCACCACTTTCATTAAGACTACTAAAGCCATTTTTTGCCAGTTTGTTGCTAATGAAAAAATTATTGTTACAATTTTATTTCTATGATGGCAAAAAAAAAAAATTTTTTTTTATACACTTGACCCTCTCCAATACATTTTTAATATTAGCATCCTTTTGCTGAATATTATGTCTAAAAAAGCCATAATGCCACTTGAAATAATCATCATTAAGGCAGACATTTACACGTACAAAGAAGCTTTGAATACAAACATGAATTCCAGTGTAAGCACCCCAGTCATTTGAGTTAATTTTTTTGCAATTTCTTTTAATAATGAGCAGAACATTGTACGATTGTATGGAAGTCTGTTCGTGTTTGTACTTGTAAAATAAACAACTTTAATAAAAAGGGGCCAACTGGAAAACCAAAATGTAACCATAATCAACTTAAACATAAAAAAAAGAAAAATTTAATAAAGTATTATCACCACATTGTAGTCATTTTAACCCTTAAAGGGCAGACACTTATGACAGAAGGGGTATTAAGTGGTTACATTTATTTTTTTGGATCGATCTTCACAATATTTGACATGGCTTAGAAGCCTATTGGGATTCAAATTGAAGAAAAAACTTGTGTTTGGAAGATCTTTAAAAGAAAATAATAATATAGAAAACACATGTTCATAAAGGCCTGAAATATATCGAGCCCTTACCGAAAAAAAATCTTAAGCGACACCGTTACGATTTTATAGCAAAAACAATTTTATCTTAAGCGGCAACCTCCATACAAAATGTTTATGAAAAAGAATAAAAAAACTTTCTCCTGTAAAATTTTGTTTTTGTCGCTTAAGCTTTTTTTTGCGATAATGACTCGATATATTTTAGGCCTTTATGCACATGTGTCTTCTATATTATTATTTTCTTTTAAATATCTTCCAAACACAAGTTTTTTCTTCAATTTAAATCCCCATAGGCTTCTAAGCCATGTCAAATATCGTGAAGATCGGTCCAAAATTAAGCCATCTTTAGTAGTGAAGAGTTGGCAACACTGAATTTAGTGCACAAAACAGTTATTAATAAATTACGTAAACAAAAATTAAATATATTCAACATTTTTTATTTTTCGAATTTATTCTATGAGTTAAATTTCAGTTATGTATTTTATAAAGCTTTTTTGTAATAGTCTTATTTCTTCAATTTTTCAGGAATGACTTTATACACTACCAGACTATTATATTGTATCTTCTTGTTACATTTTACCTACGCTATCCTTTGGATAGCAATGAAGTATATTGTATGCACAGAAAAATTTACAATTATTAGACACCAGCAGAATGTAATGCATTTTCTGGCCCGCTACAGCCAGAAATAATTCCCAGTTTCTATTTGTTAAAATAGTTGAGTTAAATACATTCAATTTATAAAGTATCACTATCCAGTGTGACACAAAGAATGCTGACGAAGGCTGTAGCGGGCCAGAAAATGCATTACATTCTGCTGGTGTCTAATAATTGTAAATTTTTCTGTGCATACAATATACTTCATTGCTATCCAAAGGATAGCGTAGGTAAAATGTAACAAGAAGATACAATATAATAGTCTGGTAGTGTATAAAGTCATTCCTGAAAAATTGAAGGAATAAGACTATTACAAAAAAGCTTTATAAAATACATAACTGAAATTTAACTCATAGAATAAATTCGTAAAATAAAAAATGTTGAATATAATATAAAGTAACCTACGAAAGGAAATAATTCCCAGTTTCTATTTGTCAAAAATTAAATATTTATTGTGAAAACATTAATCAGTCAGCCTTATGACAAGAGTCGGTCAAGTGATCCAACTTTACGTAAACGACAATGTAAAAAATAATCCTAAATCATTCTACAATTTTGTAAACTCCAAAAGAAGGGCTACCGTATTTCCTACAGTAATGAAGTTTCAGGACAGTGAATCCAGTGATGACCTTAACATAAGTAACATGTTTGCCGACTCCTTTTCTACGACCTATTCTGATACCAATTATATTGGCTCTATTATTCCGTCTTGTTCTCAATCAGCTAATCAAGTTATCTCAATTCCATTCTTTGATGTTTTCACAATTTTATATAACTTAAAAAAACTTAAATTTTCGTATAGAAGTGGTCCTGACAATATTCCTAGCTGTATGTTGATAAACTGTGCTGAATTTCTCGCCCTACCATTAACACGAATGTTTAATATGTCAATCAAATATGGATATTTTCTTAATACCTGGAAAAAATCTTTTATTATTCCGTTTTACAAATCTGGTACTAAGTCTGACATTGTTAATTATCGAGGGATTGCTAAAATAAGTATTATTCCTTAACTTTTTGAAAAGATGGTAACTAAATGCATTTCTCATCATGTATCATCTATCTCTATTGTCATCTGCTCAACATGGCTTTCGAAAAGGCTGCTCTACTACAACAAATCTTTTAAAACTTACAACAATTATAAATCAGGGTGTTGTGCAACGGAAACAAACTGATATCGTATATACAAGGTAAACCATAAACTGCTCTTGAAGAAACTTATCACAATAGGGTTTTCATACAACTCTCTTAAATGGATTGAGTCTTATGTGTCTATTTTAAAAACGTCACATCTAAATCGATAGATGTTTTATCTGGCGTACTACAAGGTAGTCATCTTGGACCATTGCTGTTTACCCG
The DNA here is from genome assembly GCA_963931875.1 of Pollenia griseotomentosa. Classification (NCBI taxonomy): domain Eukaryota; kingdom Metazoa; phylum Arthropoda; class Insecta; order Diptera; family Polleniidae; genus Pollenia; species Pollenia griseotomentosa. The sequence goes on along the minus strand of OZ007560.1, from coordinate 48,614,623 downwards.
TTTTATCAATGATCTTCCTAACGTGATTAAATTCTCCAAAGTTTTAATGTATGCGGATGAGGTAAAAATTTTTCTCAGATCACAGTCTACTTCAACAAGACTTGGACTCATTTCAGTCATGGTGTAATTTAAACTTGATGGTGCTTAACTTGAAAAATGTAAACATATGTCTTTCTACAGAGGAAATCATATAAATTTAAGTTATTCTTTGGGGAACTATTAGCTAGAAAATGTTGGTACAAATTTGGATCTAGGAGTTTTGTTGGACGCTTAGTTGAACTTTATTAAGCATATTTCCATAACTGTTAATAAAGCACGGTGTATTCTTAGTTTTATCAAACTAAAATATGTCACAAAGCAACTTTATGTTTCCCTCGTGAGACCTGTCCTAGAATATGCATCTATAGTTTGGGATCCTATATATTTGATTCAGAACAATTATATTGAATCTGCACACAAGCAAGTTTTGTTATTCTGCCTTCGTGGTCTACATTGGAACCCTTTAGATCTTCTGTCATACACTAGCCGTCTTGCTCTTATCATACTCTCTCTTTGTCCTTCTTTACTCCTCAATGGAGCATAGGGCTTCAACATGTTGATTTCTCCAACGTAATCTGCCTCTAGCTTCAACTGCGGCATCGTCCCACGTGAAACCATATCGTTCAAGTTCGTTTTTTACTGATCGTCTCCATGTGTTGTTTGGACGGCTACGTTTTCTAGATCCTTGGGGATTCCATTTTAGTGCCATTCTTGTTATATTTGTGACATCTTTTCTCAGAGTATGGCCTATCCACCTCCATTTACTTCTTTTTATTTGTTTGCCAATTTCTTCTTCGTTCGCTAGTTGCCAAAGATCTTGGTTGCGTATAGTGGCTGGCCAAAATATTTTATGAATAATACGAAGACATTTATTTAAACACACTTGCAGTTTCCTGGTCGTGCCTATGGATACCAACCAGGTTTCACAACCATAAAGTAAAATGGATTCGACACACGCTTTGAATATCCTCAGTTTGGTGCTCTTAGATATTTGTGTTGAGCGCCAGACCGCGTTTAGTCTACCGAATGCTGCTCTTGCTCGGTTGATTCGATTGGCTACGTCGTCTTTTGTTCCGCCTGATGTTGTTATTATGCTACCTAGGTAACAGAATTTGTTGACGTATTCGATGCGTTGGTTCAATAAAATATGATGTGATCAATTGTTGTTTATTCTCATAGCCTTTGTTTTTTTGACGTTGATTTCTAGGCCAACGTTCTTTGCTAGTTCTTGGAGGTGGTCTAACTTTGATTGCATATCACTGATCTTATATGATAACAAACATATATCATCCGCAAAGTCAAGATCTTCGAGATGACTGCTAAATGTCCAAGTTATCCCTCTCTTGATGGGACACACTTCTCTCATTATTTCGTCCAGTACTATAGTAAAGAGTAGTGGCGAAAGAGAGCAACCTTGTTTTACCCCAGCATTTGTTGTGAAAGTCTTGCTACAGGTGCCGTTGTGGAGGACTGATACTTCAGAACCATCATATAACGCTCTAATGATGTTGATAAGCTTGTCGGGAACACCTTTCTTTTTAAGACACGCCCATATTGCAGATATGTTCATCATGTCAAAAGCTTTTTGAAATCTACAAAAACCATATATAAAGGAGTTTGCCACTCAATACATTGTTCGACGATTATTCGAAAAGTGTTGGACTGGTCGATGCAGCTTCTGTCAGGACGAAACCCAGCTTGTTCTTCTCTTAGGCTACCCTCTAGTTTTTCCTGTATTCGCTTCTGTTCTATGTTGGCAGTTATCTTATAAATCATATTTAGAAGAGTTATGCCTCTCCAGTTGCCGCAGTCACGTAGATCGCCTTTCTTTGGAATTTTTATTAAAACGCCTTTTTTCCTCGTAGAAGGGAAATGTTCTTCTTGCCAGGCTTGTTGTAGGTGGGGATGAAGAAGATTAGCTGCCATTTGAAGGTCACCAGCAGCTTTGTTGGTTTTTTGTTTGATTATTGCTTCTTCAATTTCTCGGACTGTTGGTGCGCTGCAGGATATTGCAAGAGTGTTGTTGTTGTTTGGCAAAAGAAAGTTTGGTGTATAAAAACTCTGTGGTACGGAATAACTCGTTTCTTCGAAATGCAGTCTCCATCTTTCCAACTGTTGTTCGTTGGCGGTAAGTAGAGTGCCATTTCTGTCCCTAATTGGTTGTTGACATTTCGCCTTCTGATTGGTGAGTTCGCCTATTGTTTGGTGGAGCTTCCGCATGTTGTTGGTCGCAGATGCCTCTTCAGCTTGTTCGGCAAGGATATTAAGATAGTTACGTTTATCTCTGCGGGCGGCTCGTTTGACCATTTTGGCCACATTTCTATATTCCTGTCTTTGGGAGTTATCGTTGTTGTTCTCGTTGTTATTGATTCTCTGTTTAATTTTGTTTCGTTTTTTAACTTTATTCCATGTATCATCTGTTAACCACAATCTCCTCTTCGGCGCTTGCTTTCCTAGAGTTTGTATGGCTGTGTTGTTGTAGATTGCAGCTGTTCCGTCCCATGAGCGGTTCATCATACTTCCAACTCTTAAAAGCCTAAGAACTATGTTGAATGTGTCGTTTATATTAAATTTAATTAATGGTTATATTTGTTCTGATTTCCTGCTCGATAACATTTCATTTAATGTTCCTTATCGTCCATCTCGGCACTTTGAATTGCTATCAATTAAATACTTCAGGACAAATTACGCAAATGCTGATCCATTTAGAAGGATGTGCAGTCAATTTAATAAATTTTATAAAGTTGTAGATTTTTCTTTAAATGCAAATGTTATTAAACGTAAAATTATCGTCTTATTTAACAATCAATAATTTTGTTTTTTTTATTGTATTAACTATATGTTATTATAATGTTTAACTGTCTGTAAGGATGTGATATCCATAGACAAATTTGTAAATAAATAAATAAATAAAATAACCACATAACCTTATTACGGAAAGACTTACTCCAGAACATAGGAAGGAGGTATTTATGCCTGCATTATTCTAGTTTGAAAAATCCGGTAGCGCCGGAAGTGATATCTTAACTTAAAACATAAATAATGAATCATTCTTTGAATGTACCAAATTTCAAGACTTTTGCTTGGATAAAAAAATGTTATGCGAAAAAATCGATTTGGATTGCATGGGCGGTGGGCGTGGACGATTTCAATGGAATTTAATGTTTTTCTTAATTTGGTAAATATAATGCTCGGTGCCAACTTTCCATGATCTAGGACCACTCCTCAAGCCATCCCACTGTGTAACGTAGCTACCATCGTGATGCAGAAACGAATCATAACGGAACGCAGAATATCAAGGTTGCCAAACGGATAAATTTTAGACTCGAACCGAAACACAAAACAATAATAGTTGTAGAAAAAAAGTATATAAAATAAAAAAAGGCTTTAGAAAAAAAATGTGTTAGATTTTCAACATTTTCCATGCGTTTCACCGAAATGTATGCAAGTGTACAAAGGGTATTATAGGAAGATGTTAACATCTTGGCAAATTGACGGTAAATGTTTTATGTTGATTAGTGTGAAAGGCTATAAAGATGATAACATCAAAAGGGATCAAAACGAAAAATAAGCATATACACGTATTAATAAGATACGAACAAAGTTTCCCACAATTAACTTAAGAATATAAAAACAAGTTGAAGAACAATATGAGGGTAATCAAATGCCAATCCTATATCCACAAATTTTAAAGAACCATAATTGAAATAACAATTTTGGCTAAAAATTAATTCTTACGAATTAATTATGATGTTGTTAAAAAGACTGCCCGTCAGAATTCCCTAAAAAAGAAAACAGATATTAAATTTAATCATCATACAAAAATGCTGGTAAACAAACGTTAGTCCTTTAAATCTTGCTCTAATTCAAAGGACCGTTATTAGCTTTACATTTGAAAGCATTAAAACAACTTTGGATACCTTCCCTTAGAAAAACACATTTTACAAAAAAAAATTAAAAATATTTTACATTTACATATTTATAAATTACTACAAGAACTTGGCTTTTTACAATTGTTACAAGGAAAACATTTAATGTTGAATCATAAATTTGCAGCATAAACTTCTAGTTAACTATTTTTTAATCATTTGCAAAACAACAACGATAAACAAATTTTATATATAAAACTTTGATGAAAAACATAAAAATAATATTCCCCGAAAACTGTTTAAAGGTAGTTGTTAAATGCATTAAGGAATGTTTAAAAAGAGGGAGAAAGAATTATACACATACATATTTCTATCCCTAGGAGCTTTTATAAGTATGTAGAGATATTGAACTTATAAAACTTTTTTTATTATATTCAACGTAAGTGGAAAGGGTGTGTATAACTTTGTCATACCGTTTATAATTTCTACAATATTGGGCTTATACCCCAAAAAGAAAATGTATTCTGGATCTTTATAAGTAAGTGAGTTTATTTAACCATGTACGTCTGTCCATGTGTATTTTGAAATCAAAATTTCGAAGACCCCAGATACGAAAGGGCTTAAGATAAGATTGCTATTTAAATTCAGCAGATAGATCGATTTATAAATTTCTGAGTTGTAAGAAAAAAACAACGATTGCCCAAAGTGAACTTCATGGGCTATTTGTAGTAAAGAAAAACTACTATCAATGAGTTATTAATGGACGACGAGATAAGTAGCTCTTTTTCCTCCCGAAATAGATGATTAAACGTAAAAGCGTCTAAGCCATGTACGTAAGGAGAATTATGCCCGAAGTACTCGCCTTTCCTGCAGATCACATCGGTTCGTTGTTGACTATCCAATGTATCGCACAACGCATTACAGAGAAAATTAATTTCTTCGTCGAACTAGCCGTATGTTGAATAGACTCCCGGCAGAAGTCATCCCATTCAAAATTAAATGTCCAAAAACACTACTCCATCTTTCCTTCTCCTCATAACCTATTTTCCTAAAACCAACACAATGCATTGCATTAGTAGGAGGCATCCCCTGAACAAAAGTAACTTTTCTGAATTTCAATTTTTTTTTTTAATTCTAAGCAAATATGAAGAAAAACATCGCAATTAATAAGAAAATGTAAAAATGTGCTAATATATTTGTTGTATGAATCTTAATCTCATAATATAATTTGGTTACGTTGTGGCTATTACTGCCCATGTGTCCTAAATGGGGAACACTAGAATATATGTCTGCAAATCTTGTTTAGGCTATCATATGGCCGGACTTGGCCGAACATACTTTTTTACTTGTTTATTGTACGAAAATATTATTAAATTGTTAATAGCCTATTTACGAAGTGCGAAAGAATTCTTTCTTTCGAACAATTAGATCTTAAACAAAAACAAATTCTAAAAATTTAGTTTTGTTTGTAATGTAGTTGCAGGAAAGAAAGAATAATTTCGCTCATCGGAACACAGAAAAAATTTTCAGTAGTTTTTAATCAATTAAAACATTTTTTAAAAGGTATTTCAATTTAATTAATGTGATCATTTTAGTAACAGGTGCAAAATCAATAAATTGTTTGCTTGATTCTATGAATTTGGTGGTTAGAGGCAATTTTTCTGTGAAGTAGGCAGTAAATGTTTTTTTTTTTCAAATAAGGCATTTTTGTTTTTAGGTTATATTTTTTACATTTTTGAGGTCATATTTTCAATAAAACTCTTTTTTCAGAGCATATTTTCGTTTTCCCTGGTAATTATTTATTTTACCCTTTTGAAATACCTATTTTTTTGAACAAATCAGAAGTTCATATATAAACTGTTTTGTAATAAAGGCGAACATAGCTCTCTTAGTTGCTACTAATATTTATTATACATATATTTACCACAATAAAGCGTTTATGTGTAGTAAAGGTGCTTTATTTCTAGAAGAAAAATAAAACTAAGTAGATGTTTTGTTAACAACTAAATACTTATTTACAAAAGGTGGCTTATTGCTAAATGAAATAATGAACGCACACTTTATTAACTTTTCCCTCGAAAATCGGCCCAAAAATGTCTTAAAATTCTTATATACATATCTACAAAGTTTGCATTATATAAAACATAAATTCCTATTTTTTGGAAAGTTTTAATTTTATTTTCATTTCCCGCAACTGGAAAATTCCGGACAAAAGGATTTTTTTTTTTAATTCGGAATGTGTAGGATAAATAATCAAGTACATTTTGTTGAATAAATAGATTTCTTAAAAGAGCTACGATGTTATTTAGCCGGTAACAAAGATTAATTTAACAATTAATTTTTTTGATAATAAAAAAAAACATTTTGTCGAAATTCCTTTATATTTAGCATAACAATAACTCTAGTAGATTTGAATGTGTGCGGCATATATTTTTTTTATATGATGTTTATTTGTCGAGTTATGGGGTGCTAAAGTGTTGCCGTTTTAAAAAAAAAATTATTTGATATTGCTTTGAACTAGCAACAAATAAAAGAAAAAAATTAAAATAAGGGATTCTTAAAGCTTTGTTCACAATGGGAGCAATAATTTCGTTTTATCTTCTATCTTTTTTTTCAAAGTATTTCATATATTTTCCTTTAGTTTTAAAAGTTGAGTCTACTTCTACTTCAGCAACAATTTATATGTAGGGATGAAACGATACGAGTAAATACAAGTACATATTCGATACTTTTATACAAGTACCAACTATTTTTGTAATCGATACTTAGACACCGAATACCAAGTAGTATCGGTAAAAAAATACTCGGTATCGGTCAAAAGTAATCGCTTCACTTTAGCATTGAAATTATTCTTAAACTGAAGCAGTGTTTTTTAATAGTAAAAAAAATTAACTACAATTAATGTTGAGAGAATTTCAACTAATTGTAGTGGGGAATGTAAGATGAGATAAGCCCACTGTTTATTGTTGATGTGTTTTGTTTAAACTTTGATATTATTACAAGTAGAACTGTTGCTATAAGTCTTATACGCTTTACAGTTTTGTTTTGTTTAATATCTTTAGTTTTTCTAAAATCTTTATGGATGAAGTTTCCTGATGATCTGGCCTAAGCAACCAGTGAAATGCGCATAGGAATAGCTTATCCCATCAACAATAAATTTCAAGTGTTTTTATCAATAATAAAAACTGGGAATTAAGCACGAATAACAAAATCTTTTGAAATTAAGATTTCAAATGATAAAAAAAGTGCTAAAAAAAAGTTGCATTCGTTTTACCAAAAACTTTTTTTACGAGGTTAAAGCTAGGCTTTCTAGCAATTTGGAAATTTTACAAAACGTTTCACTTTTTAGCGTTGACAACATATTTATCGTAATAAAACCATGTATTTGCTTGCGGTAAACTTTTTTTTAAAAATGTAGACACTGTTTCAAAAATAGAAAATGGCTTAGAAAATATTAGGAATTGTGAATGGAAAAATAAACAACGATTTTGAGTTATATAAAAAAAACGTATTGAAACAAAAAAAGAGCAGTAACTTGCAGTGTTGGGATACGAAAGATACATTTTTCGTATCTTTTGACTACTTCAGGTATCATGTATAATCCTGACATTTTTCGTATCTTTTGATTCTGTACGCAAAATGTACAGAAACAAAACATTCGAAAATTTTTAGCCAACTAAAACTTATTAAGACTGTTTATCGTAACCGACTCAATACTAATACAATAGCAGCCAATGCGCATTGACTAAAAGGTGAGGTCAACTACACATCAACACTGCTTCTGTGGTCGAATTGTCAAAAATTTACATAGCTAGTAAAAAAGGTTAAGCTTCGTACAGACGGTGGTAAGATCTTACAATGTTGTCAACAAAATTGACTAAAAATGTCTTTCAACTGAGTGAACATTCTACGCTATTTTCATTTGGCAGATGTGTTAAATTAATGCATCTGACAATGGCACCATTGTCAGAAAAATGACAACATTGTAAGATCTGACCATCGTCTGTACGAAGCTTTAGTTTACATCAAAATTTAGTTTGCCACCGAAAAAAAACACCATTTGTTGACTTGACCCCACCTTCTAGTGAATTCGTCTTGATAGCAGCTTTAATAATGGTTAAAAAAACATTAAGGGGTTCCGACATACGATCCACCTAAATCGATGATTACTAGTAGTGCGAAGTTGTTCTGAGGAAATATGAACATCTTTTTTTATTTTCAGGAAATTTATATCAACGTTAATATAATCGCCTTAGTATAAACGCTTTAACTCGTATATTAATTTTTACAAAAATGAATTTGTTTTGATAACATTCAAAGATAATTACATATAATTAATTTTAAAGTTTGCTTACTGTATTTTTAAAAATTACATATGTACCTAATATTTATGACTAAAATAAATATCAAAATGAATTTATACGATATCATTTTCTTTACAATATGCATTTAAATATGAAATAAAAATGTTATGTTAATGAATATTAAACGTTAAAAATGGATTTTCAAATTTTTTTCAAAACATATCTTTTTGGGAAAAAGTGTATCTTTTTGGAAACTAAAATGTATCTTTCTCAAAATTTCACTGGCAACACTGGTAACTTGGTATAAACAAAGTGTTAATTAAAAATAGCTGACAGATAATGTTTTTATAACGAGCGTTGTGTAACCTGGCATTTTTCATGCGCTTTAGTTTTTAAACGCACGACACTCGTCTCCAAATAACCGCGTGTTGTGCACTTCTTCCTCTAGTGCTATTACAAAAAGGTTTGACTAAAGCTACGGTCACATTTATTAAATATTTGACCAAATAAGCATAACCACTACTTCTATTAATAGTTAGTGAGATTTAACATGGCCTTAATATCACATAATAAAACTAATTACACTGCTAGGCATAACAAAAAACTGTTGATGTTAGCTACTGTATTATAATCATAATAAATTTTGGAATTAAAGGATGTTATACATATATTAGTTTGCCTGTTGGTCCCGTTTTTTTCGTCAAATATTTGCCAAGTGTGACCGTAGCTTAAGTGTATCAGAAGGCTGTCATTAAGTTTTATAAACAATGGTCGGTTATTGCAAATTTTCGGTAATTGCAACAGGCTAAATTTTTTCGAGCTACGAAAATCGAGCTCGCACTTTATTACTTTAAAACTATTTTATGGCCAATTCAAACTCATCTGATGATGATCCAAATGATTTATATAAAAAAATGTTTATATAAAAATGTCATTTTTTTTATCATTTAATTTTAAATAAAAACGGTCACCCATCAACGCCGTAGCCTTTTTTTAAATTTTGGAGGTATATAATATTCGCACAGCCGAATGCAACTTTTTTTGTGTTTAATTAAATTGTGAAAATGGTTTAGTGCTTTTTACGCTTTTGTTTGTTCGAAAAAGTGCTTTTTAGTGCCTTTTTTAAATTTTAAAGTGCTTTTTGCTCTCAAAAAGTTGACATCACTGATAGTGACTGACATTGTCGGAGTGCTAATTGAATTGTTTAGTACTAAACTACCTTACCTGCAAGAAAAGGATCATTTATAAATGCTTGTATTGTATGTATTATTCATCATTCGAACCGATACAAGTAAGTTCCGATACAAGTAAGTATCGATACTTTTTTCCCGATACTAAGTAGGTATCGATGCTTTACGAGCGATACCACAACGAGTAAAAGTATCGATACCTTAGAGGTATCGTTTCATCCCTATTTATATGAAATTGAAAATGACGTTTATAATAATTTTATTTAGTTTTAATAAAAATTTTTACAAAGTGTTATAAAAAAAAAATAATAAATACATTCATATGGGAAAAATTTGCAAACATTTTCTTAATATTATAAACACCAAGTAAAATTCCTGATAGCATTATGTTCAAGGCTTAAAGGAAATCTTTTCAAAGAAAAAAAGAAAAATTTTAAAATAAACCAATTTTTCATCTGCAAAAGCGGTAATAACCAATTTAAATTAAAAATTTGCCTAATTCGACTTACTTTTTATTCTCTTATTTTTTTTACAAAAAAAGACTAGGTTGCCATTATCATACTGTAAAAGTTTAAGAATGGGATCTTCATAAGCAAATTTACACGCGTAACGCACTTCAAAACCGGAAGTGGTCTTTTTTAATTCTAATTTTTCTAACTTAGCAGCAAAAATAAATTTTGGTATGTATAACTGGAGTAGTCGTGGGATTGCAAAGCGCACCGGGGTAAACTAGAATATATTTATATATAAACATTTTTATTTTTATTGACATAACTTTCTGTTGATATAATTAGTATTGTGGTTATTTTGTTGAACTATTTATGGTTTTTAATCCAAATTTTGATATTTTAATTAGACTAAAGTTCATCAAATTTAATTTTCATTAAATTATTTTTATGAAGAAGGAATTTTACAACATGAAAATTTATTGATAATTTTTCATTTTTAACTGCTGCTAGGCTCTGTAACGCAGTTTACTTTCCCAGCTGAGGTATGACTCAGTCTGTCCAGGGTCAATTCGAAGGTCTGCTTCCTTTGAAATGAAACACGGGATGTTTTCGTGTATGTTCGCTTACAATTATTTAACAAAGCTTTATTTACGAAATCTTAATCTACGCTAAATACTTAGAACTATGACGGCTTTTGGCAGATTCGGAGTAGATGTGGGCGGGAACGGGTGCTGAGGCAGCGTAATTCCATGCACGTACGGCTGATGATGTAAGGAAACTGCTAGATATTTTCGGCACGCTGTAAGGCTCGTTCTGTGGCGATCCGTAGGGCAGTGTTAAGTTGCTGATGGTTCGATCTGGCAGAGAAGATGATAATAAACGGGTTTCGGTTATGGTTTGTTAGTATCTAATTCTACGATCGAACCTATGCCGCGTACGGAGCATTTGGTTCGCCCCCCAGTTGGCTTTACACACGACTAACTACTGCGACTAGTTGGGCCGAGCGCTTCGAACACGAGAGGATTTCGCAACCTCGGGTGTTCGGCTAACTATGGCCCCTGATAAGTCGACGGCTGACGGTTGTCTGGCCATGGTGTGACTAACTACGGTGGTAAATACTTCGAACCCCACGGGAATGCGGAGGCCGTGGTGTTCTGCTAACTACGGTCTTAAATACTAGACATGACTTAAAAATACTTCGGACACCAAGGGATTTCGGGAGCCTTGGCGTTCGGCTAACTACATTCTTAGATGCTAGAAATGACTTAAAACTACTTCGGACACCAAAGGATTTCGGAGGCCTTGGCGTTCGGCTAAATACGGTTCGGGTTAATCAGGTTCGGTTAAATACGGTTTGGTTAAATACTGGGTAGAATACCCCGGGCACCATATTGAATACGGTTCTGGTTAATCAGGTTCGGTTAAATACGGTTTCGTTTAATCAGGTTCGGTTAAATACGGTTTGGTTAAATACGGTTTCGTTTAATCAGGTTCGGTTAAATACGGTTTGGTTAAATACTACGGTATGATTGCTGGTTCGTATTCACTACTGGTAAGAATACGTTGACTACTGGTTTGCATTTAGTCGGCTACCGAATGGAATTCGGAGGCACCGGCAGTCGGCTAAATACGACTAACTACGGGTTGAATACTGGTTTGTATTCAGTCGGCTACCGAATGGAATTCGGAGGCACCGGCAGTCGGCTAAATACGACTAACTACTGGTAACTACGGGCTTGTATTCAGTCGGCTACCGAATGGAATTCGGAGGCACCGGCGGTCGGCTGAACACGACTTATAATACGTTAAATACGGGTTTGCATTTAGTCGGCTACCGAATGGAATTCGGAGGCACCGGCAGTCGGCTAAACACGACTAACTACTGGTAACTACGGGCTTGTATTCAGTCTGCTACCGAATGGAATTCGGAGGCACCGGCAGTCGGCTGAATACGACTAATTACTGGTTATATACGGGATGGTATTTAGTCGGCTACCGAATGGAATTCGGAGGCACCGGCAGTCGGCTAAATACGACTAACTACGGGCTAATACTGGTTTGTACTCAGTCGGCTACCGAATGAAATTCGGAGGCACCGGCAGTCGGCTGAATACGACTAATTACTGGTTATATACGGAATGGTATTTAGTCGGCTACCGAATGGAATTCGGAGGCACCGGCAGTCGGCTAAATACGACTAACTACGGGCTAATACTGGTTTGTACTCAGTCGGCTACCGAATGGAATTCGGAGGCACCGGCAGTCGGCTGAATACGACTAATTACTGGTTATATACGGGATGGTATTTAGTCGGCTACCGAATGGAATTCGGAGGCACCGGCAGTCGGCTAAATACGACTAACTACGGGCTACTACTAACTACGGAGAGTAAATACTGGGGTTAAGGGCAATATCTACTCTGGTTTATTCGAGCAAACTTAAGTCTATTTATTCAAAAATAAAACAAACTAAATGAGAATTATACGGTAAAAAGGTAATGTAGGTAAATAGTAAGGGTATTCATAGTAGTAAGTAGAATAATAAGGGTATTCACAATGTTGGGTTACTCATACTTCATAAAGTTAGGATTGAAATGGTAACATTAAATGTTAGTGTAGGGCAAGCTTGTAACGTCACGTTACAGTCCCCTCCTACTTCGGAAAAAAAATCCATTACAGGGTTTTTTTTTTTTTTTTTTTTTTTTTACTAGTGTATAGCTAATTAAAAAAAAAATTATTTGTATTATTATTAAAAAAAATTAACTAAAACTAAATATATGAACTAAAAAAAACAAAAATTTACCACTTCCAAAAAAACGAAAATGCCTTCTGCCGTTTCAGATGTGTGAGTTCGCTGCGCTAACGACGGAGTTGATCAACAGTGACCTTTTGCTTATAAGTTTTCCTGCTGATGACATACTTTTGTCAGTTGGTCCTCCCGTAGCGGATAGATCTATCACCGTGGGTTCGTCGGTAGCGTATTTTTAATTCATAAGATTTCGTTGCTTTGTGCTTGATCCGATCCAGTTACGTTGGTGGTCTGGTGAGGTTTTACCACAGGATGCGTACTTGAAATCGGGTCCCTGCTCGGGCGCCATTGTAACGCAGTTTACTTTCCCAGCTGAGGTATGACTCAGTCTGTCCAGGGTCAATTCGAAGGTCTGCTTCCTTTGAAATGAAACACGGGATGTTTTCGTGTATGTTCGCTTACAATTATTTAACAAAGCTTTATTTACGAAATCTTAATCTACGCTAAATACTTAGAACTATGACGGCTTTTGGCAGATTCGGAGTAGATGTGGGCGGGAACGGGTGCTGAGGCAGCGTAATTCCATGCACGTACGGCTGATGATGTAAGGAAACTGCTAGATATTTTCGGCACGCTGTAAGGCTCGTTCTGTGGCGATCCGTAGGGCAGTGTTAAGTTGCTGATGGTTCGATCTGGCAGAGAAGATGATAATAAACGGGTTTCGGTTATGGTTTGTTAGTATCTAATTCTACGATCGAACCTATGCCGCGTACGGAGCATTTGGTTCGCCCCCCAGTTGGCTTTACACACGACTAACTACTGCGACTAGTTGGGCCGAGCGCTTCGAACACGAGAGGATTTCGCAACCTCGGGTGTTCGGCTAACTATGGCCCCTGATAAGTCGACGGCTGACGGTTGTCTGGCCATGGTGTGACTAACTACGGTGGTAAATACTTCGAACCCCACGGGAATGCGGAGGCCGTGGTGTTCTGCTAACTACGGTCTTAAATACTAGACATGACTTAAAAATACTTCGGACACCAAGGGATTTCGGGAGCCTTGGCGTTCGGCTAACTACATTCTTAGATGCTAGAAATGACTTAAAACTACTTCGGACACCAAAGGATTTCGGAGGCCTTGGCGTTCGGCTAAATACGGTTCGGGTTAATCAGGTTCGGTTAAATACGGTTTGGTTAAATACTGGGTAGAATACCCCGGGCACCATATTGAATACGGTTCTGGTTAATCAGGTTCGGTTAAATACGGTTTCGTTTAATCAGGTTCGGTTAAATACGGTTTGGTTAAATACGGTTTCGTTTAATCAGGTTCGGTTAAATACGGTTTGGTTAAATACTACGGTATGATTGCTGGTTCGTATTCACTACTGGTAAGAATACGTTGACTACTGGTTTGCATTTAGTCGGCTACCGAATGGAATTCGGAGGCACCGGCAGTCGGCTAAATACGACTAACTACGGGTTGAATACTGGTTTGTATTCAGTCGGCTACCGAATGGAATTCGGAGGCACCGGCAGTCGGCTAAATACGACTAACTACTGGTAACTACGGGCTTGTATTCAGTCGGCTACCGAATGGAATTCGGAGGCACCGGCGGTCGGCTGAACACGACTTATAATACGTTAAATACGGGTTTGCATTTAGTCGGCTACCGAATGGAATTCGGAGGCACCGGCAGTCGGCTAAACACGACTAACTACTGGTAACTACGGGCTTGTATTCAGTCTGCTACCGAATGGAATTCGGAGGCACCGGCAGTCGGCTGAATACGACTAATTACTGGTTATATACGGGATGGTATTTAGTCGGCTACCGAATGGAATTCGGAGGCACCGGCAGTCGGCTAAATACGACTAACTACGGGCTAATACTGGTTTGTACTCAGTCGGCTACCGAATGAAATTCGGAGGCACCGGCAGTCGGCTGAATACGACTAATTACTGGTTATATACGGAATGGTATTTAGTCGGCTACCGAATGGAATTCGGAGGCACCGGCAGTCGGCTAAATACGACTAACTACGGGCTAATACTGGTTTGTACTCAGTCGGCTACCGAATGGAATTCGGAGGCACCGGCAGTCGGCTGAATACGACTAATTACTGGTTATATACGGGATGGTATTTAGTCGGCTACCGAATGGAATTCGGAGGCACCGGCAGTCGGCTAAATACGACTAACTACGGGCTACTACTAACTACGGAGAGTAAATACTGGGGTTAAGGGCAATATCTACTCTGGTTTATTCGAGCAAACTTAAGTCTATTTATTCAAAAATAAAACAAACTAAATGAGAATTATACGGTAAAAAGGTAATGTAGGTAAATAGTAAGGGTATTCATAGTAGTAAGTAGAATAATAAGGGTATTCACAATGTTGGGTTACTCATACTTCATAAAGTTAGGATTGAAATGGTAACATTAAATGTTAGTGTAGGGCAAGCTTGTAACGTCACGTTACAGCTCGAACCCAGACTTTTACGCACAGGTGTCTATTACATGTTTTGATTGCAACCACTTAATCTCTTCAGAGGGGTTTGCCGTTTAACACTCGCAGCCATCGACGACTGCTGGCAGTCAATAGTCAAACATCAAGGTTAGGTTAGGTTCCATTGGCAGCCGTGATCAAGCACAGCTCACGTGGGTCCATTAATTAGTTCCCGTTGTGTTACCATGTCACACCGTCTCCCATGGGTCCTATGTTGTCTGGATGCTAGTGTTCCCACGCAGCCATCCGGTCGATTCAGTAAAGGAGTGGATCCTGTTTACATCAACATCAGAGAGACAAGTTTTGTCCTCAAGGGCTCTTCGACCAAACATTTCGAGTCTTAGATCTCCGAAAGCCGGGCAATTACAGAGAAGATGTTCCGTTGACTCTTCCTCCTCCTCGTCGCCGCAACTTCTACAAAAGTCATTGTAAGGGAGCCCCAGCCTCTGGGCGTGCCTCCCAATGGGCCAGTGGCCAGTTATAACCGCAATCAGGTTTCTGAGATGATGTCTGGACAGCTGTAGTGCCCGCCGTGTCCTTTTTTCATCTATGACGGGCCAGATTTTCCTGGTTTCCCCACAGGTAGTTTCATCGTGCCACCTCCGACTGGCGATAATATGAAACTTGTGCGATATAAGTTGCTTGCTCCTTGGGAGCGAAGCACCTACATTATATGTTGAACCGTCTCGATTCAAGGTGGTGCCTGCATGCGCCAACGAATCCGCCATGCAGTTCCCCAGTATGTCCCCGTGTCCGGGGACCCAATTAAGGGTGACCAGTGAATGTCTCGCTATCTCATCCAGAGACATCCGGCATTCTCGGACAATTCTCGATGTGATGAACACATTCTCCAGGGATCTTATTGCCGCCTTGCTATCGGTAATAATGTGAATATCCCTTCCAGATATTTCACCGTATCGGATGCGTCTCGCGGCTGTGTGGATGGCCATTATCTCGGCCTGGATGACACTGCAGTGGTCCGGCAGCCTCATAGGAATGCTCCAGTTAAGCTGCTCGGAGTATATGCCAGAACCGACACCATGCAGTGTTTTAGACCCATCCGTGAAGATTTGAATCGCATTCGCGGGACTTTGTAGGTCATCATAGTGGACCACGTTATCCAAAATGCTCACCGTGAAGCCAGGATCAAAGATCGGCTCGGGTGTGACATAATCAACATCCATGTGCCAATTAATTTCGTTCAGAATATTAGCATGTCCGATATTAAAATCCCTCCATGCTCCGGTGGCCCTTAGTCTTACCGCCGCGTTCGCAGCCAGCCCTTTAGCCAAAATGTCTGGTGGTAACCAGTTTAAAATCGTAAACAGTGCCTTAGAGGGGGTTGTTTTAATGGCACCTGTTACCGCTATCGCCACCATTCTCATTGTACGTTCAAACCCAGTTTGATGACTCTTCACCTTGAGCGCCGGCCAACAAACAGTTGCCCCGTAGAATAGAATGGGTTTAATGACACATTCGTATAGCCAGTATACATTCCTCGGGTTAATTCCCCAGTTAAGACCAATGGCCCTCTTGCAGCAATACAATGCAGTTGCCGCCTTATTAGTCCTGGAAATGGTGTTCATCCTCCAGTTCAGTTTGCTGTCCAATATAAGCCCAAGATACTTGGCGCTGTCAGACATTTTCAGTGAGACCCCCTTTATCCTCGGGGTATCAAATTTGGGAATTTTGTATCTCCTTGTGAAAAGTACCAGTTCCGTTTTGGCCGGATTTACATCCAGTCCACATCCCTGGCACCATTTTGTTATGACGTCCAATGCGGACTCCATTAGTTCAGACAATAGTCTGGGATCTTTACCCAGAGCCACAACTGCAACGTCATCCGCATATGCGACCGTCCTGCAGCACGTCCTTTCCATGGCCCTGAGTAGGGTATTCATATTCAGATTCCAAAGTAATGGTGAGAGTACACCACCTTGCGGGGTGCCCCTAGTCGCAACCTTGGAGATGTTCGAGGCGCCTAAGTTGGATTCGATACGCCTGAAGTGCAAGATGCTGCTGACAAATTGAATAATCGCCGGGTCGATTTCCAAATGTCTCATTGCGTTAATAACCGATTCAGGTCTAACGTTGTTGAAAGCGCCCTCAATATCCAGGAATGCAACTAAAGCAAATTCCTTGTAGTGCAGGGATCTCTCTATGTGGCCCACCAATGAGTGAAGCGCAGTTTCAGTGGACCTTCCCTTCGTGTAGGCGTGCTGAGCCAGTGACAAGGAATTGGGTCCCAATGATGATCTAATATGAATATCCAAAATCCTCTCCAGTGTTTTCAGTAGAAAGGAGGATAGACTAATTGGTCTAAAGTCTTTAGCCATAGTGTGAGATGTCTTCCCACTCTTGGGGATGAAGACGATCTTATATGTCGTCCAAGTTGATGGGACATGTGAGAGGCTCAGGCAGGCTCTAAATATTGCCAGGAGCCATGGCATCAATATTCCCAGGTTCTTTTGCAGGTCCGCTGGGATAATGCCATCCGGGCCTGGAGATTTAAAGGGATGGAAGCTTTTGACCGCCCATTCCACACGATGGCGAGTTATCGGAATATTAGAGATATCCCGAGTGCCACTAAATGTTCCTTCCCTAGGCACCTCATCAGTGCAACCTGGGAAGTGTGTATTCATCAGGACCTCAAGGGTGTCCCGACTGTTTGTGGTCCAGGTTCCGTCCATCTTCCGTATATACGATGGAATAGCTGGTTTAGAGGATAAAATCTTACGTAGCCGACTAGTCTCCGAGGAGTTTTCCACATCGCTGCAGAATTTCCTCCATGACTGTCTCTTGGCCTTCCTGATAAGATTTTTGAATCCATTTACTGAGGACTTGTAATTGTCCCAAACACCATTACGTTTTGCCTCATTAAAGAGTTTCCTGCTTTCTTTGCGTTTTTCAGCAATCTCCGCATTCCACCATATGGGCTTAGCTTTGCCCTTCCTGTCGATTCTTTTACAGGATTTGTTTGTTGCCTCAGTTAAGACACCAGTCAGTGACTCCACTACGGAGTCGAGCATGGACACACTGTCTATGAGAACCGGGCACATAGGCAGCTTGTCCCCGAGTACACTCGCATAGATAGACCAATTGGTCCTTCTTCTATTCGTGTAGGGTTTAGCTGAATCAGCTCTAAAAGAAAAATTGAAATCAATATACATGTGATCAGAGAAGGAACAGTCCTTTGACACGTTCCAATCGCTAATCAAATCCGAGAACTTATCACTAATAAGCGTAATATCAAGAACCTCCCTTCTGTTAGTCACAATAAAGGTGGGCTCACTACCCCTATTAACTACTGTTAGTTCATTTTCTACTATAAAGTCCAAAAGCGACTCACCTCGTGGATTGACATCCGAGCTTCCCCAGATGGTATGATGTGCATTAGCATCAGCACATATTATTAGAGGGATGTTGCGCCTGTTGGCATGCGACATCGCCCTCCTGGTTGTGGAGTTTGGGGGATTAGCACCCTGGTCATGTGCCATGTAGCAGCTCATAAACCAAACTGTTCTGGTTTCGCCTTCTACTGCGACAGTGCAGGTGTCCTTATCGCTAAAATCAGAAAGAATGAAAGCTTTAAGGATGTTTTTGACCATTACACAAGCCCTGGTCTTACCTTGATCGGCTGCGTACAGAGTACTATAGCCGTCTAAACTGAGTCCGCAAACCCTGTCTTTATACAACAATGGTTCTTGGATGCATACAAGCTCCTCCGTGCCTGAAGCCAATCGGAGGAGAAGGGCAGCTGACGCCGCTTTAGAGTGATGAAGGTTGATTTGTGTAACCTTCATCATAGC
Source organism: Pollenia griseotomentosa (assembly GCA_963931875.1). Taxonomy (NCBI): domain Eukaryota; kingdom Metazoa; phylum Arthropoda; class Insecta; order Diptera; family Polleniidae; genus Pollenia; species Pollenia griseotomentosa. The sequence continues at coordinate 48,595,711 of OZ007560.1, read as the reverse complement.
TCATCGCTATGGACGACTGTGACGTTGGCATCCTCTGGGTCGTCGTCCGATTCCAGTAGGATGTCCTCATCGTCCGCCACTTCCATCTTGCCAAAGAAGTCACCCACAAGCCCACTGACCGATTGGGTGTCTTCATTCGCCGATGACATAGCGGAATCGTCTTCCATATGCTCCGTTGATGCTGTTGATGTGGTGGTAGTCACCGGAGCTTGAGGCTTCCCTTTGTCATCACCTTTGTAGACTCGGAGGAAGATAGTTCCAAATCCATAGAATATCTTCCCCTGTGTCTTCCGAAGTGACGGCAGAGAGTCACTGTTTATTATAACAGTGGCCTTCCTGGACTCTTCGACAGATTCAGTAACCCTCACTACTTTCCAGTCCTGTGTGGGTAGCTGGGGGTTACTGATCTGTATAATTTCCAGGATCTCCTTGGGGTCGGATGGCTCAATCTTTAAACCAAATTGTATTTTACCTTTGGTAGATCGAAATTAGCTTTGAATGATTATCTATTTTAATTGATTTAACATGTTTTTCCTTACTTCTGTTTTTTCGTAGTTTTTGTCAAGAATTCTACTTGAAGTCCAAAGTACATTTTTTTGATTTTTTTTTTTTTTTTGTCTTTCCTTCTCCGGTTGACCTTTTTCAGCACAACTTGATGTTAACATAGAGCTCGAGCCTTAGCTTTAACAATTATTAGTATTGTGATTATTTTGGTGAACTATTTATGGTTTTTAATCCAAATTTTGAGATTTTAATTAGGCTAAAGTTCATCAAATTTAATTTTCATTAAATTATTTTTATGAATAAGGAAGGAATTTTACAACATGAAAATTAATTCCAATTTATTGATAATTTTTCATTCTTAAGCAGGGTGGCGATTTCTCGCCAAACGTGGCGATTTTAAAACTTGTTTGGCGACCTAATTTTTGATTTTTTTAAAAAAAAAGTTGGCGATTTGTTGGCTATTTTTGATGAGCTATGGATTTGTTTTAAAATTCGTTATATTCAATAAGAAGAAAAATATTACTTTTATTCTAATATTTTTATGTATGAAATTGGAGGCGAAAATAACGTAAGCGCCAAAAAACAAATTTTACAGGGGAGAGGGTTTTTTATTTCATTTCATATAAATTTTGTATGAAATTTGTCGCTTACGATAAAATTGTTCTTGCTATAAAATTGTAACGGTACCTTATGTGACCATGACATATTAGGGGATGAAGCAAGTGTTGCCAATAAAGTCATTTATTAAAAAAACGAAAATTGAAAATGATGTAGCTTACGTTATTTTCGCGGTAAGTGCTCGATATGTATGGTCCGTATTTGATAATAAATTTCCGTAAATCCGTATTTGATAATAAAATTCTTCGAAAAAATTGTTTTTTGTTTTTAACAGTGCTCTTGAAAGAATCAATAAATGTAATTCCTTAAAACATGAATATATTTAAAGTCTATGAACATTTTTTCCATTATATGTATGTGGCAATTTATTATCATAGATAAAAAAACGTTGTCGTTAAAGATTTTTATGAATCCTAACGTACCTTTTGATGATTACGAAACACACTCGAAAAAATTAACGTTTGTTTATTTTAAAGAAGGTTTTAATGATGATATTTCATCTAATTTATATAGTTTATAGCTACATGGATACGGCAGGTACACGAAGAGAGAAATCATGTTTAAATAAAGAAAATTTTAAACTTATTATGTTTAATTTAACCATATTATTGTCAGCGACAACCATATTATGGTTAAATTGGTCCTCAAACAAGAAGCCACAACCAAATTATGGTTGCCTCTTAGCATGTTATGGTTAAATATGACAATAATTGGTTTTTAAATTAACAATAGTATTGTCCTCTTTTCCAAGAGCAACATAATATAATAATACTTTATATGCTAATAATAACAACAAGTATTACCTGTGTTGAAATTAAGAACTCCACAAAAACTCGCCTTGGAAGTAGAATGCATTACGAACTTCTAGGCGCGTTATTACGAGGTTTAAATTATATGAATGTGAATACAGTAGTTTTGACTTAACTGCCTTTTATTTACGTGCACTTTTGACTTAACTGCACAAAATTGATAATTTTTGGCAATATTCTTTATAATCCCATACAAATTCCTTTTTTAAGTGCACTTTCTTTACCTGCACATTTAAGATAAGTGCCCAAAATTTTTGGCATGTTAAAATTATTTTCATACAAAAAATCCAAGTTAGCTGCACTTTGACTTAACTGCCCAAATTACGTATTTTATGTAATTATTCTTCAAAATCCTTCTTTACGTGCATTTTGTATACCTGCACATTTTTCATATTTTTGGGCAGCTTTAAAATATTTTTATACCTATAAAACATCAAAGTTAGCTGCACACATGAAAAAATATGGTGGCCACTTTTTCACATAAATATCCAATTTTAGCTGTTTATAAAAACAAAAATCGCAAACAAGTCAAGTTGTTTGCATGTACCTACATTTATGCATATGGGTTGTGGTTACAGTAACTTTACCATGAGGCCTGGAACAGAATAAAGTAGTTGTAGTAGTATTTGAAGCTGACAAATGCTCTGTAGCGCAACAAAGTTCAAAATTTCGATTTTTGTGCTTCAATGGCAACGACTACTACAACTACATATTCTGTTGACACTACTTTGAAACTGCCGTTTTTAAATTTTGACAGCTTGCAGCGCTATTCTTAACGTTGTACTACAGCGACTTTTCTGTCCCACACTTTATTGTTACCAATTTGGCTTTCTCGTTCCGTATAAAAATGCATAAGAAATGACTACAGGTAGTTTTAACGTAATTGTTATTATCAATTTATTAATAAAAACGTTGTTACTCCTCTTTCAAACACTTTACTTTAGCTGCACTTTTATGCAGGTAACCACAATTGCGTAGCTGCACATTAAGGCAGCTAAAAACATTTAAGATAGCTGCATTTTTGATTTACCTGCACAAAAAATCGTGCAAAGGAGATTGTGCAGCTAAGTCAAAATTACTGTAGTACTTGTTGCACTTCTTTTGTACCTATATTGAAAAAATGTAATTCTCTCACAATGTATTCCAAAAAAGAAGACAAATAGGGAGTCTTGACGGCAGTGTTGCCATTTAGTGGCTAGATTTAGATTTTTCAACTTGTTCAGCCGCCATAAAATTTTGTTTGCCGTTTTTCTTTTAAAATAATAATTTTAATTTTCTTACAATAATTTATAAAATTAAATAAACATTTTTAACAATATAAACGCATTTAATTTAAATCACAACTTTTACAAATGAAGCACAGCCGCGAATAACGTTGTAAAAGCCACTTTTTGCAAAAACTATTTTTGCAGATAGCCGTTAACATTACTGTCTTACACGGTTTAAACCTTGAATCACCCAAAATTATGCACCTTAACGTCTTCAAAATGACATACAACAAGTCAACTAGTGGAAGTACGTTGTAAGTTAATTAAAAAATGATACAAAGTAAATGGTTTTGAAACGTGGAATAACGTTTTAAATGACATCACGACTGTGAATATGAAACGTTTTTCCGCTAAAAAAAAGTTATAAACTGTAAATTTGCATGTAATTTAAACTTTAAATATCTTGATATTTTGCATAAAAGTTTTGATTATCATTATTTTTAATAAACTATAGAAAATAATAAAAAATTAAAAATCTTGCCTGTTAAAAACGTTTTTTTGTTCTCCTGAAAAATAAATATTTTGTAACTTAAAACGTTATTCGCGGCTGTGCTTTAAATGTTGAAAACCGCTATAAACGGTGATAGGGAAACATCTTTCAAAATAAAGGAACAGTATTCCAATATTAAATTTGTTAAATAGATCAACACAGAATTTAATATAAAGTTGCTCTCACTTCCAAGGTAAAATGCTGAATAAGAGAGGGTATTTAGCCAAGTAAACATCGTTAAAAGTAATTTGAGAAATAGGTTACATTTAGCAACCGTTTACTCGACTTTTAAGCTATGAAAATATTTTTACCTTAACAATAACATATTTATACCCACACCATAGTGGAGAGGGCATTAAAGGCTAGATTACACTATCTCACAAGTCTTACTTCTTCCATAATACTTTGTGAGATATAAATCTAATGAGTTTTATTAACACTCACACATGAAATAAAATGCAACCCTGATCCAATGAAAAGTATTATTATTTAGACATTTTTCAAAAAACGATGAAGTCGTATGGGATGTTAAACTTTTTTCATAATACTTGTCATTTTCGTGATACATTGCATTCACACTATCACACTTTGCCATATAACTTGAGTTTTTGACATGTATTAATACAAAGTATAATAGTGTAATCTAGCCTTAAGCATTTGCGCTGATGTTTGTAACATTTTAAAATATTGGTCCAAGACCCACCTTTAAGTATACCAATCGACTTAAAATCAAATTCTGAGTCGAATTAACGATGTCCGTTCGGCTGGCTGGCATGCTATCTGGCTATCAATGTAAACCTTGTGTGCAAAGTACAGGTCGCAATTTTGGAGATAATTTGATAACTACACAGAAAAAAATAATTTTCATATTTGAATACGAAAATCGCATATTTGATTACAAAAATTTTTGAATTTTCTGCGATGACGGTTTTTGCGGTATTGATAAAAAAGTTTGTATGTATAATTGTTAAATTTTAAGTCAACAACCAAGTTTATTGAGTCAATAAAAAAATTGTTGCCCAAATAATTTTTTTCAACAAAATGTTTACTTGATTTGTTAAAATAAATTGTTGAAAATGTTGAATAAATCAAACAAAATGTTAATCGAATCTTTATTTTTTTATTTATTAATGATGATGTCATAAATTTTTATATTTTTATAAAAACACTAAAATTTATTATGCGGGGATAAGTAAGTTCCTATGCGCATTTCACTGGTTGCTTAGGCCAGATCATCAGGAAACCTTTTCATAAGACTTTGGCAAAACTAAATATATTATTCAAATAAAACTGTAAAACAAATGAGAATTATAAGCTATTTAAAAATGGAAAAGAGTTGTTAAAATACTGTATTTACTTTGATTCAAATATTTTTTTATTGAATATGAAGAAATATTTAATTATTTCACTATTAAATATGTTTTATTGAGTGCTATTTTGCAAAGTGTAAATTTGATTAATGTTTTCTTTGAATCAAACAAAAAGTTTGTTGACCTAAAATTTTATTTTTAACAAACTGTGTTGTTAAAAATTTTCTTGAGATATTTTTTTCTGTGTATACTTTCTTACTTCAAAACATTTAAAACTAATAGGCACGAGCGATTACTACGAGATAAACAATAACGACATCTTATTTATCGATGTAACAAATTGATCTTAATTTACAATTTCATTGTAAAAAAAAAAATTTTAATGAATTATTAAATTTTAATGTGTTTTATTTAAAAAAGTTTTTAGCCATTTTTTTCCTTTAATTTAGCCATTTTTTGTCACCAAGTTTTGGCAACACTGCTTGACAGTGAAGCGTTTTAGATAACTGCAACTTATATACAAATGTATATCCAACTGCAAAAATTATTTTTTTGTTGCTTTAAGTAGACTACTATAAACTATTTTATAGCTAACATTGTACCTCTTTTGTGTTCACTAACTATTTTTACTGTGTGCTAAATAAATATTAAACAAAACATATATTATGGCGACTTTTTTTAACTTTTTTGCGTATTTTACCGATACTGAACAGATTTATTTTTTAGAATTTATAAAAAATATATTTTTAATAATTCTAAAAAAATGTATTTTATTGTCAAAAACTGAAAAACAAAGGCTTTGGCGATTTTGGCGATTTTTGACATTGAATTTGGCGAAAAAGGTAAAAATCTGACAACCCTGTTCTTAACTGCTGCTGGGCTCGAACCCAGGCTATTACGGAGAGTTTACCCTGACATGTTTCGATTGCAACCACTCAATCTCTTCAGAGGGGTTTGCCGTTTAACACTCGCAGCCATCGACGACTGCTAGTCCAACATCAATCTTTCTGTTCTTATCGCAACATGGTAAGATAAATATAAGATTCGGCATAGCCAAATATACCACTCTTGTTAATTTGTTACTAGTTCGAAACGATAATTTAACAAAAACAATTTTTCAAAAACGGCAACACTTTAGCATTCCATAGCTCGACAAATATAAAGCAATTTCAGAAAAATATTTCTCTTGGTATGTCCGCTTCACGAATAATGCCTCATGGACCAAATGTCAATTCTTTTGGCGCGTGAATTTTTTTAAAGTAGCGAAAATGAAAGATGGAGTTCCCAAATTTTGGCTTAGAACTTAATTACCTATATTTTTATTGAAAGAGTTCTTCTTTAATTCAATATATAATATATTATATCTGAAGCAGTGTTGCCAATTTTTAATAGTTTATCAATTTTTTCCATATGTTTTTTAATATTTTTAAGCCATTCCTTTTTAGTGTAACTTTTGTGTAATTTAACTTATTACAGAAATAAAATTTTTATCCTTTAAAAGTTCATTTTATTTTCGATATTTTAAGCTATTTCTACTTTAACAAAATATAGGCATGAGTTATTGTTTAATTCCCGAAAATTCATATCATTAACATTTTCCCAAACAAAACCCCACGTAACCCAACCCAACATAAGTACCATAAGCCGAGAGAATTTGCTTGTGTAAGTTTATATGATTTAGTTAGACTAATTATTGGAGTAATTATTTTGTTCAGTAGTGTTAGCACTGATCTGAAAACTGGCCTTCAAAAATATACAATTAATTTTGTAGCTTTAGAAAAAATAAGTCTTGACCGTAAACCTAGATTGTGGTGTACTTAAGCCCTAAAGTCGCATTAAAGTTAAATAAAAGACAAACTCTTTTAGTTACTTTTGAGAAGAATTAAATGTTGAATGAATGAACGAATCAAACAAACCATAGAAAACAAGTAACAATTATAAAATTGGCTATGACGAATCTAATGTACCCAATTTAAAAAATCTTAAAGAAAACTTTTTGCAAAAACATGTTGATGAAAAGTTATTCATTAAAAAAATTTTAAATTTTTAAATTTTTAATGTACTAAATTTACATATCCATTGACCAACTTGTAATATGTCCATCTCTTGTCGCCATGATAAAAAGATGCTATAAAAGCTTTTTGAAAAGCACACTTTTGAAATTAAAGAAAAAATGTTTAGTGTGTGTGTGTAGCATTAAGTGACTTCTTAGCCAATCGACACAAAAGGAAACTGTTACACAAAAACCCAGTTACACTGTTACCAACTTTTTCCATAAAATATCGCTTAAATAAAACTAGCAAGTAGGAAAGTATAGCATGTAGAGTTTTTTATCCCGGACTTTTTCGATTCCTGGGAAAGCGGGAAATTTTTTTAAATTTCCCGGGATCCCGGGATCCCGCTCCATATAAATAATACAAAGTAAATTTTGGTATTAATTAATGAAAAAAACTTTTATAAAAAAAAGTAGGGAACTTGTTTACAAAGAACGTAAATGAAATGGTTCAATACTAAAAAATTAATTGAAGATTGAAATAGGAACTTGAATTATTATTACCTCACGCCTTTATTCCCTATTATTATGCTTTTATTCAGTATTATTATGCTCTGGATAATTCATAAAACAATAATAAAAACAAAATAAAAATTAAGGTACTCAAGATATGAAATAAAAAAGTTAATAATTAAAATAGATAAAATAGTTTAAATAAATATATTACATTTTTTAATGGCTAAGGAAATAACTTTCTGATAGAATCAATTTTTTCTTTTTTATAAACAACGTCTTTATCAGTCAAATGTATGTCAAGGTTGATGCAAAAATATGATCAACCGGACTGCTTCTTCCAAACCTTTTCATTTCAATAGGTCCATTTGTAATCTTTAGGACAATGTGTTTTTCAAGTTGTATGTTGGAGTATCTTACACGAGTTTCCAAAATGTTATTTTATTTCGGTTTCCCCGCACTTCACGGGTATATAAACCAACACAAATTGAAAATTTTGTGTTTATCACCGAATAAACATATCGCTCCTTCATTGCACAGAAAAAATTAATTTTCATATTTGAATACGAAAATCGCATATTTGATTACAAAAATTTTTAAATTTTCTGCGATGACGGTTTTTGTGGTATTGATAAAAAAGTTTGTATGTATAATTGTTAAATTTTTAGTCAACAACCAAGTTTATTGAGTCAATAAAACAATTGTTGCCCAAAATAATTTTTTTCAACAAAATGTTTACTTGATTTGTTAAAATAAATTGTTGAAAATGTTGAATAAATCAAACAAAATGTTAATCGAATCTTTATTTTTTTATTTATTAATGATGATGTCATAAATTTTCAATTTTTACATTTTTATAAAAACACTAAAATTTATTATGCGGGGATAAGTAAGTTCCTATGCGCATTTCACTGGTTGCTTAGGCCAGATCATCAGGAAACCTTTTCATAAGACTTTGGCAAAACTAAATATATTATTCAAATAAAACTGTAAAACAAATGAGAATTATAAGCTATTTAAAAATGGAAAAGAGTTGTTAAAATACTGTATTTACTTTGATTCAAATATTTTTTTATTGAATATGAAGAAATATTTAATTATTTCACTATTAAATATGTTTTATTGAGTGCTATTTTGCAAAGTGTAAATTTGATTAATGTTTTCTTTGAATCAAACAAAAAGTTTGTTGACCTAAAATTTTATTTTTAACAAACTGTGTTGTTAAAAATTTTCTTGAGATATTTTTTTCTGTGTATACTTTCTTACTTCAAAACATTTAAAACTAATAGGCACGAGCGATTACTACGAGATAAACAATAACGACATCTTATTTATCGATGTAACAAATTGATCTTAATTTACAATTTCATTGTAAAAAAAAAAATTTTAATGAATTATTAAATTTTAATGTGTTTTATTTAAAAAAGTTTTTAGCCATTTTTTTCCTTTAATTTAGCCATTTTTTGTCACCAAGTTTTGGCAACACTGCTTGACAGTGAAGCGTTTTAGATAACTGCAACTTATATACAAATGTATATCCAACTGCAAAAATTATTTTTTTGTTGCTTTAAGTAGACTACTATAAACTATTTTATAGCTAACATTGTACCTCTTTTGTGTTCACTAACTATTTTTACTGTGTGCTAAATAAATATTAAACAAAACATATATTATGGCGACTTTTTTTAACTTTTTTGCGTATTTTACCGATACTGAACAGATTTATTTTTTAGAATTTATAAAAAATATATTTTTAATAATTCTAAAAAAATGTATTTTATTGTCAAAAACTGAAAAACAAAGGCTTTGGCGATTTTGACGATTTTTGACATTGAATTTTGCGAAAAAGGTCAAAATCTGACAACCCTGTTCTTAACTGCTGCTGGGCTCGAACGCAGGCTATTACGGAGAGTTTACCCTGACATGTTTCGATTGCAACCACTCAATCTCTTCAGAGGGGCTTGCCGTTTAACACTCGCAGCCATCGACGACTGCTGGCAGTCAATAGTCCAACACCAATCTTTCTGTTCTTATCGCAACATGGTGAGATATATATAAGATTCGGCATAGCCAAATATACCACTCTTGTTAATTTGTTACTAGTTCGAAACGATAATTTAACAAAAACAATTTTTCAAAAACGGCAACACTTTAGCATTCCATAACTCGACAAATATAAAGTAATTTCAGCAAAATATTTCTCTTGGTATGTCCGCTTCACGAATAATGCCTCATGGACCAAATGTCCATTCTTTTGGCGCGTGAACTTTTTTAAAGTAGCGAAAATGAAAGATGGAGTTTCCCAAATTTTGGCTTAGAACTTAATAACCTATATTTTTATTGAAACAGTTCTTCTTTCATTCAATATATAATATATTATATCTGAAGCAGTGTTGCCAATTTTTAATAGTTTATCAATTTTTTCCATATGTTTTTTAATATTTTTAAGCCATTCCTTTTTAGTGTAAATTTATAAGTTTATTTTATTTTCGAAATTTTAAGCTATTTCTACTTTAACAAAATATAGGCATGAGTTATTGTTTAATTCCCGAAAATTCATATCATTAACATTTTCCCAAACAAAACCCCACGTAACCCAACCCAACATAAGTACCATAAGCCGAGAGAATTTGCTTGTGTAAGTTTATATGATTTAGTTAGACTAATTATTGGAGTAATTATTTTGTTCAGTAGTGTTAGCACTGATCTGAAAACTGGCCTTCAAAAATATACAATTAATTTTGTAGCTTTAGAAAAAATAAGTCTTGACCGTAAACCTAGATTGTGGTGTACTTAAGCCCTAAAGTCGCATTAAAGTTAAATAAAAGACAAACTCTTTTAGTTACTTTTGAGAAGAATTAAATGTTGAATGAATGAACGAATCAAACAAACCATAGAAAACAAGTAACAATTATAAAATTGGCTATGACGAATCTAATGTACCCTTTAACAAGCAATTTAAAAAATCTTAAAGAAAACTTTTTGCAAAAACATGTTGATGAAAAGTTATTCATTAAAAAAATTTTAAATTTTTAAATTTTTAATGTACTAAATTTACATATCCATTGACCAACTTGTAATATGTCCATCTCTTGTCGCCATGATAAAAAGATGCTATAAAAGCTTTTTGAAAAGCACACTTTTGAAATTAAAGAAAAAATGTTTAGTGTGTGTGTGTAGCATTAAGTGACTTCTTAGCCAATCGACATAAAAGGAAACTGTTACACAAAAACCCAGTTACACTGTTACCAACTTTTTCCATAAAATATCGCTTAAATAAAACTAGCAAGTAGGAAAGTATAGCATGTAGAGTTTTTTTTTCCCGGACTTTTTCGATTCCCGGGAAAGCGGGAAATTTTTTTAAATTTCCCGGGATCCCGGGATCCCGCTCCATATAAATAATACAAAGTAAATTTTGGTATTAATTAATGAAAAAAACTTATAAAAAAAAGTAGGGAACTTGTTTACAAAGAACGTAAATGAAATGGTTCAATACTAAAAAATTAATTGAAGATTGAAATAGGAACTTGAATTATTATTACCTCACGCCTTTATTCCCTATTATTATGCTTTTATTCAGTATTATTATGCTCTGGATAATTCATAAAACAATAATAAAAACAAAATAAAAATTAAGGTACTCAAGATATGAAATGAAAAAGTTAATAATTAAAATAGATAAAATAGTTTAAATAAATATATTACATTTTTTAATGGCTAAGGAAATAACTTTCTGATAGAATCAATTTTTTCTTTTTTATAAACAACGTCTATATCAGTCAAATGTATGTCAAGGTTGATGCAAAAATATGATCAACCGGACTGCTTCTTCCAAACCTTTTCATTTCAATAGGTCCATTTGTAATCTTTAGGACAATGTGTTTTTCAAGTTGTATGTTGGAGTATCTTACACGAGTTTCCAAAATGTTATTTTATTTCGGTTTCCCCGCACTTCACGGGTATATAAACCAACACAAATTGAAAATTTTGTGTTTATCACCGAATAAACATATCGCTCCTTCATTGCATCATAGCCATATCTCAAAATTTTAAGTAACTTTAGTAAAGTTTTCCCTCATACCTTCTCGTATTATATCTCAAACTGAAACGAAGTTATAGCAAAATATATCTTTAAATCGGAACATTTGGAAAACTTTAATCGCATTTTGCCAAGATCGAACTTTACTGCCTGCATCTTATTTTGAATTAATGTACTTTATTAACTCTTCACTTCACTAAATGTAATAATTATCAACTGTTGCACTGCCCATTCTGCTTTTTGTAGATTTATTGCATCAGGAGACATTGATTAAAATACATGTACTCACTTCTTGTAATTGATCTGATCCACAACCCATCCACAGATGCTAATTTTTAGAGAATAGAAAACTAAATTTCAAAGTATAAAAAGCTATTTTCTGAAATTATGAGGAATTTTTTATTTCCCGGGATCCCGCAAGAAAAATCCCGGGAATTCCCGGGAAAAAACCCTAATAGCATGTCAAGCCCGAACATATGAGTATTTAGCGATAAATTTTCTGAAGGCAAAGACTATTCCGGAAAGAATTTTGTATGTGGGGCTTTGTGAAATTATTGACATATCCTTACCATTTTTAATAGGCTTCGTCCTTATAACGATTAAGGCGTATATAAACCTCATGAAATTATCTTTAAACGGCTACATGGACAGACAACCAGCCAGCCGGACGAACGGCAAACAAATTTTTTGTTTTGCAATAAGTCGCTAAAAAGAAAAGTTAACCTACCTAGCAAAGGTAATAAGCAGGGAAATCATAAATATGTAATTGCATGTTGTTCTTGTGCGAGAAACAATTTATTTGTCCGTTTTGGACTTTTTTATAAATCGATTTTAGGCATCGTTATGTTAGTGCATATTTTACCATTTGCAGCATTTTTTGCATAATTTAGTTAAAAAAACCTTTGTGCAGCATTTTTTAAGCTTATAGCGCATATTTTGCCTTTTTGAGGCATATTTTGATACATGTTAATTCACTTTTTTAAGTGATCTTACTTTGTGCGTAAAAAACAAATTGTAAATAATTTGATCAAGAATCGGGCTATAATTTCACATATTTCCCTTAAAAACTTCTCTTTCCTATTAGATTATTTGTGTCCGTAAACCAACTAAATATGTTAGTATTTAGATTAAATTGGCCCCAAAAATATTTAACACTTGCTTAAAGCTCCATCTATAAATAGCTTTAACTTCATTTTAAATGTTAATATAAATTAACAATTTAGCGACCGGTACCTATAATCCCTTAAAGATAAAAAATCTCATAATATTCGGCACAAATAACTCTTATATGAATTTTAACCTCTTAATATAACTTAGTTCTTGTGAGTCGATGACTGCCCATCGTTTGAAAATAGGGTAAAATCTCGAAAACTCGTCTGTAAATACTAGGGTGTTCAATTAATCGGGTTTTATTTCGATTAAACGGTAAATCAATATTTGACATTTTTAGCTTATTCGATTAAACGAATCAAATCTTAAAATTAATCGATTAATCGAATAATCCTTAATCCAGAAATTTTAGAAATTACGAGATTTTTTTTTCGATAATTTTAGAAAAAATTAATACTTGAGTAAATAAACATTATTTTTTAAACAAAACTTGTCAATGTAGCTCCAAATTGTTGATTCACTTTCGGGCACTTAGATTTTAAAAGAGTCAATATAACAATATACTGTGTAAGTGGTAAAGTTTTAGAAAAACATTTACGTTAATACATTTTTGGACACCAGTTAACTTTACCTTTATTAGATATATCCTTCGTACAATATTTTTAAACCAAACTCATTCTAAAGAGAGAAACGCATTAACTAATTTGTTTAAAAATACGGGCGAGTTCTAGAAATAGAAATGAAGAGGATTTAAAATCGATCAAATTTTAAAAACGACCCTATAATGAAAGTTCATGAAAATATTTTATTTGATCTACTTCATTCTTTAAGTATCTATTATTTTTACAAAAACCAAAAATTAAAACATCGAAAAACTACAGTCATTTTGTAAATAATTGAATTTAAATTATCGGTTGATTTCAATTTCACTTCACTTCGATTTCAAGAACATGACCGATAAATTAATATTAATCATTGAGTTGATATACCTTTGTCGTTTTTTATTTTGTGTTTGTTTGTTTTTTTTTATTTCAACGGACAAATACATTATTTTTGTTTATTCGACTTAAAACTTAAAAAAGTTATACATTTAATAGAAATACCATATATTATTATTATTTGATTAATCGTTATAAATTCTTCGATTAATCCTTTAATCTAAATAAGCAATTTTAAATTATTCGAACAATTAATCGTCTAAAATTGTTCAATTAATCGAACAAGAATTTATCGACTGAACACCCTATTAAATACTAAGCTGTTTGGGCTTTATTGATTATAATCTTTTTTTGTTTTTATGAAATGAAACTGTTACTAAATTTTTGAATATTTTGTATTCAATTAGCAATTCGAAAAAAAAAATCGAAAAAAAATATGTTTTTAATATAAAATCTGACTTTAATCATATGATCTATTTGGAAATAATTGCGTTACTAACTAATCAATTACTTTGAATTGAACCAAGGCGAATTCATCCCAGGTAATCTCGGTACTACAACAAGTACAACTCGTACAAAAACCACAAGCAATTTGTTTTTGTAAAATCATTGTACAATGTCAAAAACAGAAATAAAACAAAACAGAAACAAAGATAATAAAAGAGAATAAACAAAATTTTGACATCCAACAGTGATTTTAGCTAATATCAGCAGGGCTTTTAAGACCACCTGTAATAAATTCGCCTTGAATTGAACTTAAAATTCTTGCTTTATTTCAAGGTAACTTCTTTAAAGTTTTGTAAAAAAAATTTATTAAATATTCAAAAAACTATAATGTAAAAATTGCCAAATGTAATTAAGAACCAATTGATTTGACGCGAAAATAGCTAAATTGGCAACTCTGCCCATTGACCACTGGACCCGCAACTACCAGATGAAAAAAACAAGTTTTTAAGTTGCAATACAAATGAATAGCAGAAATTACATACAAATAAAACAGTTATTTTGATTTATCAGCAAAAAAAGAAAAATAAAGAGTACAAAAATAATCATTTAAACGTTGAATGAATGAGTTGCTGAATAAAAACAGTAAATATATACTACATGGAATACAAAACAATGTATTTAAGTCCTTTGAGCTACTAAACTAAAACTAGCACAATGAAATAAAGCTGTACCAGTGATTGCACTAACAAAATAGCAAAAAAAAGTCTTAATAAGAAATTCTTAGAAAAATAAAGCAATATGGTTAGAATAAAGACTATTGCCTGTATTTATAAAAAAATTTTAAATATAATAAAGGTTTACAAAACAAATTTTGTATAAAAATTCTCCTTAATAAACGTTTGTTAAATTTAATAATCGTTTATAAATACGGGGGTATATATTTTTGTGAAATGTTTTAAATTAGTAGAATAAGTTACTAAATACTAAAAACAATTTTTTAAAACAACCAAATTAAAAAACTCTTTTATGTCAGAATGCTAAATTTGTCTACCAGTAACACTGTGCTAGTTGCAAAATTAGACAAGCCGGGCACATGGCGTTTTAGCATAATTCGGGTACGCTGAATCCAGTGGTACCCACCGTTTTTTAGGTTAGCTCTTGTTTTCGAGATATACCGTTATTTCGAAAATGGAGGAGGTTGCACAACATATATTCGCGAAAAAAACGGTTCAGTTTATTGAAATTACTAAAAAAATGTTACGTATGTATTTATTCAAGGCGAATTCAACAAGTTTAACTCGTCGCTACAACAATTACAACTCTAACAAAAATAACAAATCCAATTTGTCAAAAAATTGTTTACAAAAAGTGTAACTAAAACCTAAGCAATAAAAAATTTTTGTGATTCGTTTTTTATATTTAAACTTGTGTTTTGGGGATCTTAAAGAAATTAGATAAATATTTAAAGTGGATAACTAAAATATAAGGTGTGGGAAAAAAGTAAGTATACTTTTTAATCAATTTGTATAAAAGTTTCACACAAAATTGGTTGCTTCCAGCAAATAAACTGTAAACCAGTTTTGATATATTGAGAAGGTGAAGGAGCTTTAGTAACCTCCACCAACAGTAAGAATATATCTGGAGTGGGCTCTGTATGGAATCAATAAATTCAATAAGCAATATTTATAAAAACTGACGTCAGCATTATAACAATTGGAATTGTAATCTTATAAAACGAAATTTCACTTAATAAAGAAATAAAATATAATGATTTGTTACAGCTTTAGCCGCACTAAAATGATTTTCAAGAGGGAAATTTATATTGGACCTATGGTAAATTACACTATGCGACAGTCAAAATCGGGATGGGATGAAACCAACGGGAAATGTTATATCGATAAAAAAGAAGTTATACGTGTCATATACGTTAAAAAATTAGGATTTACAATTCCTTTAATCTGTTCATACAACGTTTTGCTACATAAACAACAGTTTCGCAGTTATAAATAAATGTATGAAGAAAAAAACTATTTTTTGCCTAAAAAATTTAATTTTTTTATTTTTAATTGATAAAAAATCCAAAACGGTAAAACCTTTAAACAAAATGAGACATAGATCATGAAAATCGATGGACGCGTTTCGCTTTTATTCACAATTAAGTGAAGGTATCTCATTTTGACAAGAATATTGATTTTATGTTTCAATGAATTTGGATAATATATATTATATATTATTTATTATAATTATTGACACGTAAAATTAAAAATTATTACAGGTAATTATTAGGTTATTACATATATACATAGGTTATAAAAATCGATGAAGGCAAAACTTATTTTCGTTTGTTTGCGCCCTTTACTTTCTTGCGTGGTGATTCGCCCACTTGTTCAGAGTCTGTATCGGATGAGGATCTGTCTTCATCTGGAAAAAATCAATTGTTTTTAATCAGTCAGTTAACTTCATTTTTGTGACTTACCCTCGGAGAAAACTCCCATTGCATATTCTTCTTCTTCATCTTCATTGTCGGGATCGTACGTATTTTGCGACCACCAACAAATTTCAGCCACCAGCGAATCGAGCCTTTTGCCTTTATGTCGCGTTTCCATTGGCATTGCCACTTGAGGGAAGCGCTCGCCATGTTCATCCGACTCTGAGGCTAGCTGCTTGCTGAAGTATTCGAGATGGTGATACAAGAATTGAATTTTGAGGGACATATTCACTCCAATTTTCTGGAAGTAGTGCAACATCTTGGTCACAAGAGCGGGGTAATTGTGTGCTCGCGTACTTCCCAAAAAATGTAAACATTACCGTCTAAAGCACCTTTAAACTCCTTTGATTTCATGAGCTTTCGTATATCCGGCCCATTCAGATCACCTTCCTTCAATTTTGCTTCGCTGATTCGTGGGAAAATATTTTCCAAGCAATCAAGAATTTTCGGTTGTTTCACAATGGCCTTGATGAAATTTTTTACGATTCCCAGTTTGATATGGAGAGGGGGCATGAGGACGTTCTCCATTGGCACCAGTGGATCATTTACGCAGTTGTGTCCTTTCTCCGTTGGATCTCGAGCAAGCCAGTCATGCGTTTCGTATTGGTGTCCCAAAGACACAAGAAACACATGTTTTTTGTGTAGCCTCCGGAGAACTCTTAGCATCGCCACGTAGTTCAGATCACAACTGATCCGCCACATGTAATCAGTGTAGCAAACTTTATCCAAAATTATTTTTATGGAATCGTATGTTTCGCTCATGTCTGTGCTGTAGCCAATGGGAATGCTTGGTTTTTTATTATATTTATGTAGCAAAACGACTTTCAGGCTTAATTTCGAAGAATCGACGAACATTCGCCAATCAGCTGCGACATAATTAATGGCCATCGCCTCCATCAGTCCCCTTATATCGTGGCAGTAAACAAATGTGTTCCCTTCGTTGAGTGTGTAGTACCGTTGGAATAGCAATTGTCGTCTTCGATATCCGGTGACTTTGACATTAGGCTCCTAATTGTTGCCTTCTTTCAAAAGCTGGGCAAGTTTTTCTGCTTCACGTTAAAAAAGTTTCAATTCTGCAACAATCTTGTCCATTCTTGCTTGTGATATTGGAATTATTTTGTTCGATGGGCCGGCTTCTGGTGTTGGTTTATAGGTGAAATCCGATTGATCCATTGTTTCAATAGAAAAAGAAGTTTCTCTGTCAGGACTTGGAAGCGGTGGAATTGGTATTTCATACGAATGCGGTAGAAGTATTTGTGCACTTTTAACAGATATGTAAACTCTTCGTTTAAGGCCTTTACGATTTACTCCACATATTTAGTTTTGCGCAAGCGTAACAGTTGTTGGAATTGTGCTCTCCTGGATCAGTCCAAATCATTGATACACCAAAACGAAGTGAACTGCGTTTCCCTTGGATCCACATGTTAAGACCATTGTAGCACGTTTTACAAATTTTGTCTGGGACCCACGAAACGCCGCGAATTATTTCGCAATCAAAATAAAGTTTATAAGCGCGTTCCACTTGCTCGGTGAGTAATGCAGCATTTGTTGAAAAAGCTTTTTTGCACAAACGTAACAAAATAAATTGATATTTTCTGGACAATTTGCACTTATTTCGGTTTTATACTTTTATTACTTTTCCCCTATAAATACTACGTAAGTTTCAATATTTTACTGAGAGGTACTTATGAATTCGCGCAACTTTTAAGGGTGGCTATATACAGTAAAAATTCGATAATCCGGATAATTGATTGCAGACCCCAATCCGGATTAGCGAATTATCCGGATTACCGCATGTATGCATTTATCAAAAATAATAATAAGGGGACATTTACACGGTGTCTTTCCAGACATGTCTGTCTTTGACATTCTCTTTTGAACATGCTACCAAAAACCTTTTGTCTTTTCACGATGTCTTTCCAAACATGTCTGTTTTCATATCTAAGAGGGAGTTTACACGGTGTCTTTTCAGACATGTCTGACAAACACGTCTGTTTTGTTTGTAGGCGATTGGGGTAGAGAAGAAAGAGGGGTTGCCAAACAGACACGAAATGAGTTTTCATGTTTGTTTATATGAATTTTCATGTCTTCAATTTGTATGTATATGAAAATTAGACATATTAGATATGAAAACAGACATGTTTGGAAAGACATCGTGAAAAGACAAAAGGTTTTTGGAAGCATGTTCAAAAGAGAATGTCAAAAACAGACATGTCTGGAAAGACACCGTGTAAACTTCCTCTAATAGTCTAATTTACATATACATACAAATTGAAAACATGAAAATTCATATAAACAAACATGAGAGCTCATTTCTTGTCTGTTTGGCAACCCCACTTTCTTCTCTACCCCGATCGCCTACAAACAAAACAGACGTGTTTGTTCGACATGTCTGAAAAGACATCGTGTAAACTCCCTCTAATTAATAGCAAAATTAACATTAAAATTACTTTGTACAGTTCAGCTAAAATAAAAAAATACACATTTACACACATACATACTTAACAATAAATAATATTAATTTCGTTTGACAATTTCGTTATTCAATCCGGACTACAGAGTTGCAAGCAATCCGGATTATAGAATACGCAATGACTGTATTTTTAAAGCATGCTG
Organism: Pollenia griseotomentosa; assembly: GCA_963931875.1. Lineage (NCBI taxonomy): Eukaryota > Metazoa > Arthropoda > Insecta > Diptera > Polleniidae > Pollenia > Pollenia griseotomentosa. The sequence goes on along the minus strand of OZ007560.1, from coordinate 48,576,568 downwards.
TGATTTGAATAAAAAGATAAATAAAAATGGGTGTTATTCAATCCGGACTATAGAGGTGCAATCAATCCGGATTATAGAATACGCAATGAGCTGCAAAATTCTGTCCGGATTACCGAATATTCCGGATTAGTGGAGTCCGGATTACCGAATTTACACTATACCTGATTCGTGTGCGTTTTAAATTTTTCGAAACGTTCTAAAACATGAACACTCATGTGTCTGTCTGGCAAGAAATTTTCACATTGCAAATTGTTAACAAAATTTTATGGATTCTTTTATATATTAAATTTTGTGATTTTGAAAATTTAATGAGCATTGGTGCATTCTGTACTGCATTTATGTTAGTTTTTGTAACCAAAATATAAATTGTTAATCCATGTTCTTCTACATTTGGTTATTTTTGTATTTTATATTTAATTTGCTTTTGATTTGTTTTTTTTTCACAAAATTTCTCACAAATTTTAACTTTCACAATTTATTGAAAATGGTAAACAAAAAAAATAAAAAATAAAAAAATTTTTTGACAAGCTGGATTTAACAGCTGACGAACAGATGTTTTAAAGAGTTTACCTTGTTGAATTCGCCTTGGTATTTATTATTATTTGTTGGAACATTTTGTTAAAATTTTCATTCAAAACTAAATAAAATTATTATAAACGTTATAAACAATTTCAAATTGTTGCTGAAGTAGAATTTGACTCAACTTTTTAAAAAAAATTTAGTTACATTTTTGTTTGAAAAATCAAAGGAAAATATCGATGGTTTTCTTTCGCAACCACGTAATTTGATTTTTTCCGATTTTTTGTTTTAATCGAAAAAGTAATCAGTAAAGGCCATGTCAGATAAAACTTTTGCTTCGCGTTGCATTAGTGATTCGTTTTGACATCTAAGATGAAATATTCTTATGTGCCCCATATACGGTTCAATTCAGTTATCAACTGAGTCTTTCAACTGAACTGATGCTATGCCACACACTTATCAACTGAATTGAAAGATTTTAAATTAATTTTAAAATTTAATGATATAAAATACAATTTTTAAAATAATTAACTTTTTTACAAAAGAAAACTACAAACATTTATTTTGGCAGCTAATCAAGAGACTCGAGCACACACAGTACAATCGAATTGAAAGACTTGAAAAATCAAAATCTTTTAATTTTTCTTCAACCAACTCGACAACCGTCAAACTAATCAATTGACAAGGCCATACACGCTTTGCTTTGGACAACAACCGACTTAATTGACAATTGAATTGAATCGTGCATGGCCTGCTTTACTTATACGAAACATGTCACATAAACAACTTTTAACGCAGAGCGAAACGAAAAGTTAGGCAACTCTCATCTATTTGCGCGCTTTGACAGTCTAATAGTATAATTGTTCTTATTTATTTTTTTTAACAAGCAATGCGTGAGTGTTGTCAAAGTTTTTATTGTGACATACACCTTTTGCTTTAAGCTTTTCTGTCTAAGGGTGTGTGTGAAACGGTAGCAAGGTTCTATGGTGAATTAAAATTGTCAAAAATTTCTACGCTAATGTCAAAATTTATTCTAGCCTCCAGGGCTAGTGAAATTTTATTAACCTCATCAGTGTCAAAAATTTTCATCCATGAGTACTTTGGTACCGTTTCACACACACCCTATGAAAGAAACGTCACGCAAAGCAAAAAAGTTGTATCAGACACCACCTTAAATACCGCCTTACAATTTTGCAATTTTTTGTTTAGCGGAATATCGGAATTTTTCCTAATTCTTGTATTATAAAAGAATATATAGCAAAAAGTTTCAAATATTTGGCATAAAAAAAAGTATTTTGTCTCTCCTGAAAAGTAGATGTTTTTGAGTTACGAGGTTGCGGAAGAAATCCATCGATATATGAAATACTTTGGGAAGAAATAAGATAGAAGAAAAAAGGAAATTGTTGCTCTGATTGTGAACAAAGCTTAAAGTTTTATTTATATATGCAAAAGTAAGAAAAAAGCAATTATATAAATTTGTGCTAATACATAGAAATCTGGACGCATCTTTTAGTAAACCCATCGAATCAGAAACAGTGTTTAAAGTGATCATTTCGTGTCCGTCCGTATATATGGCTGGTTTTCTGTCCATTAGAGTTGTTCGGTCCCCATACAAAAAGAAAAAGTTGAGCCAGTCACCCCCTACAATAAAATTGGACTTTAAACGTTGGCGCTATTTAAAAAAAAACAAAAAGTTCAATGTCATATATATTAGAAAAGTGGGCCAAATTGTGGGGAGTGGCATAAAAATGAGTACATGAAAAGCTAGAAGTACTAAGTTTTAGAAGGGCTTTCTTGCTACGTGCAAAAAATTGGACATTAGGATGTTACGTTGCAAGAGGCATAGGTGTCGCCCAGAATTTAATGTCGAATTAAAATGTCACCAAAGGCAAAAATTAAGCCATATGTTATGATCGGACTTTAAATGGCGACGCAGTATACAAAAAACTAAAAGGGTGGTATCCAGAGGCGTGGCAAAAAATTATAAAAAATTTTTCTGAAATTCTTTTCAACTAATCTTTAACCCTAGGTGGTGACTGGCTCAACTTTTTTTTCGAACCACCTTACTGTCTATGTAAACCTTGTGCGGAAACTAAAAGAAGTAAAGGGTTTTTTTTTTTGGACAGATAGTTGCTTTTTGCTTAGTTTGCTTTGACATTTCACTGTGGATCGTCTTACACCAGAGCACAGCGTGCAAATTGTTCAAAATTTTAATCAAAACAACTCGGCGCATGGGCTGAAGCACAAATTGTTATTGATTTTGAATTTCCATTCAAAATTTTATTTTCCGATGAAGCCCATTACCGGTTAATTGGGTACGTAAATAAGCGGAATTGTCGCATTTGGATTGAGGAAAATCCTCAAGCTGTTGAGGAAACACCATTACATCCACATAAAGTTACTGTTTGGTGCGTTTTATGGGCTGGCGGAGTCATTGGCCCATATGTCTTAAAAAACGATGATGGTCAGACTGAGAAATGTTCTTAAAAATTGGTGTTCCAGATTGCGCTTTCTACGCGCCAGCTATGGCGGCCACATGGCCGGAATCATGTTTCAACATTAATGTCATAAAATTGTTTATCCAATAAAGACCGTTTCATTGATATATAAATATATTACTATGTTTTATTATGATTTAAACTTGTATCACTCTATAAAAAATACCATTTAATACGTGAGCCAAGATAGTGTCGACGAAATAGCGTCGATTTTTGGGAATTTAAAAACCGGGAAACCCAATTACCCAAATAATGGGATTTGCAGAATAAGAACAAAAAGTTAGCGTCGAATTTAGGAATTTAAAAAGGGAAAGTATTAATATTTAATATTTTTAACAAAAATACAAGAAATAGTTAACACAAATTAAAAATACACTATATGGAACAACATGAGCGATGCGTGCAAGAAATTGCCCGTGCTGTTCCCGAGATATCTGGGTTCGTCCAAAATGGTCAGTAAAAAGTGTTGCTGATTTATCCCATGGAACACAGGCTAATAGCTAATAGCCGGAAAACTATTAGCTTTCAGAATATATACAGTTTATACCGTGCAAAAGCCTGTGTTCCATGGGATAAATCAGCAACGCTTTTTACAGACCACTTTTTAAATTCCTAAATTCGACGCTAACTTTTTGTTCTTATTCTGCAAATCCCATTATTTGGGTATTTGGGTTTCCCGGTTTTTAAATTCCCAAAAATCGACGCTATTTCGTCGACGCTATCTTGGCTCACATAATTTGGTAAATACTTTTTAATTATCACAAGAACCTTTTTATATTGTGAGAATCGGTCTATAATATCACATAGTCCCCATGAAAACATCTTTCTTTTTTTTTTTTTTTTTTTTTTTTTTCTCATTATTTTTTATTGAATCTTCATATATTAAATATGAACTAACAATAATTAATCAAATCTTAACCTAAAACGTTATTTTATGTCCTGCCAGTGCCAGACAAAAATTTTCTTCATCACGGGTTGTGTTCACTTATATAGGTGTTTATTGCTCATCTAATTGGGTAAGTGCTGCAGTGTCTCTTCTTCTTAAGCGAGTGTGGCCGCCATGGTTTAAAATATTTCGAGCTAGTGGATTTGGGTGTTGTTCAAGCCTTTTTAAATATTTTACTGCATATTTTGTAATCATAGTTTTTACTAATGGAACATTGAGATCCTTGTGAATATTTGAGTTTTTAACATACCAAGGGGCAGCTGTGATTATTCGAAGAAGTTTATTTTGGCGCCTTTGAATTTTTTCGATATTAGAGGCCGAGGCAGTGCCCCATAGTTGAATACCGTAGCACCAGATTGGCTTTAAGATGGAGTTGTAAAGTAAAAGTTTGCAGTCGAGACTTAGGACAGAGTTTCTTCCAATAAGCCAATGAATTTGGATGGCTTTTAGTTTCATTTGAGATAATTTTGCCTCTATATGGCTTTTCCACGTTAAACGGCGATCTAGATGAATACCAAGGTATTTTACATGCGAATTTTGAGGCACTAAATGATTATTGATTTTAATAGGGGGGCATGTTTCCCGACGCAAGGTAAATGTTACATGTACGCATTTTTGCTCATTGACCTTTATCCTCCATTGCTTTAGCCACAGTTCGAGTTGAAATATATGATCCTGTAAGTAACGAGATGCTTCATAACGGTTTTCGTGGACGCTTAGAAAAGCTGTATCGTCTGCAAATGTTGAAGTTTGTGTATAGTTGCTTGTTGGCATGTCCGAAGTATAAATTAAGTATAATAGGGGGCCCAGGATGCTGCCTTGTGGGACTCCAGCGTCAATGGGCTGAGGTGAACTTAAGAAATTTCCTTCTTTAATAATAAATTGACGACCGACTAAGTAGCTTTCTAGCAGCTTGTGTGTGTTTGCTGGTAAATTTTGCTTCAATTTATGTAATAAGCCTTCATGCCAGACTTTATCAAAAGCTTGCGAAACATCGATGAAGAGTGCTGAGCAATATTTCTTTTCTTCAAATGCTTTTCTTATGACATTTACTATTCGATGAGTCTGTTCGATTGTGCTGTGTTTTCTTCTAAATCCAAACTGATGGTTTGGAATACATCTATTTTCACTTAAAATCGGTGTTAATTTTGAAACTAATAATTTCTCAAACAGCTTTGACATATTTGATAATAAGCTAATAGGCCTATAAGACTCAACTTTTGTATGATCTTTACCTGGCTTTGGTATCATGGTAACTAAGGAAACCTTCCATTTTTGAGGATAGTATTCGAGGCGTAAAATAGCATTAAAAATAAAGAGAATAATTTTCTTTGCTATGCGAGGTAGCTCTAAAAGCATTTTATTACTGATCTTATCAATACCAGGTGCCTTCTTAGTGTTTAAGTCACAAATAGCCTTTTCGATTTCTCTTATCTCAAATCTGAAGGGTATAGCTGCTCTAGCAGCAACAGGTGGTAACTCGACCGCAATATTGTGAGATATATTTGGTGTAAATACGTTTTTTAAATGATCGACAAACAGGTTTCCTTTTTCAGCATCATTTCTTGCCCAACTTCCATTTAAGTTTCTTAATGGTGGCTTAGAGACAACTGGCCTTTTGAGATTTCTAGCTGCACGCCACAATGAGTAGTCTGATTGTGGAGTTGCATCAAGTTCCTTGAGATATTTTTCCAGTGAAGCCGTTTTCTGAGTCTGCAGTAACATTCTCAGCCTTTTTGTACAGTCTTTTAGTAATTTCTTAAGTTGAGGGGATCTGTGCAATTGCCACTCTCTACGAGCTCTCCTTTTTTCAGACAAAAGACGCTCGACATCTGAGGAATATATTTTATTATTTTTAGTTTTTTTGGGGGCAATACTGGAATGTTGTACAGCTAGTTTTAGAAAACTGTTAAAATTGACAATAGAGCGATCTATATACTCCGGTGTGTTAAGCGGAATATTTTCTGTGCAATGGGTACTAAGATATTTTTTATATTTTAACCAATTTATATGTGTAGCTGACGTCGCTATGTATCCAGAGGGAGATTCAATTCTATTGGTGTTTATTATAGTAACTATTGTAGGTGTGTGATCAGAGGATAATTCTAAGGAAGCTTCAACGTGAATCGTTTTTTGTGGGGATGTTTTTAACAACGCCAAAATCGATGACATCTGGAATTTTTTGCGCATCAGCAGGCCAATATGTTGGTTGGCCACTCGCGACAACATTTAAATTCATTTTAGAGATTGTATTAAACAAAACACGACCCTTTGGTGTTATTAGTCGTGACCCCCAGAAGGTATGTTTAGCGTTATAATCGCCAGCAGCCAGGAAACAGGGCCCCAATGACTTATAATATTTATAATATTGGCTTTCCGATATTGAAAACCTAGGTGGTGAATATAAAGATGAAATTACTATGTTTCGATTTATCTCTTCAACACAAATGTTCGTTGCTTGGAGATAATCTTCACGATGATCACACATTGGGTAGTGTTTAATTCTGTTTTTTATTAAAATGGCAGAACCTCCACAAGCTCTATCTCGAGGGTCCTTGGTATCATATAGAGTATAACCATTGATTTTGAACGTATTTCTTGAGGTCAAATGAGTTTCAGAAACCATCATGACATCAATTTGTTTATTTTTAAGAAAGTATTCTAATTCATTTTTATGTTGGCGGATGCCGTTTGCGTTCCAAAAACAAATTTTTAAACAGTTCATGGCTTGTTAAGTACAGCTTGCAATAACATCGATTGCATTCTAAGAATTTCCTGCATCATATTACCCATTGTGTTTGTAAAATTATTTACTGTTTGCACTAATGTTTCCATTGTTTTTTCTAGCCGACTTAGATTAGAAACTGGAGTTTCGGCATTACTTGTCGAAGCGCCTTGCATTGGTACATTGTTTGATTTTAAGACGTTGGCATAAGAGATTCTGTTACTACTAGGCTGGGGGGCCTGAAGGTCATTACTGTTTACTTGATTTGTTACCTGAGGGGGATTAGTTTTCGGTCCAACCGACTGCTTGACGAAAGTATATACAGGGCATCCTCTATAATTGGCAGTGTGATTGCCACCACAGTTGCTGCATTTTTTTACGTTGGGGTCGGTTTTAGACTTGTCGCAAAGAACTGTACCATGTAATTCGCCACATACTACGCAAACAGGGGGTAAGTGGCAGTATGCCTTAGTATGGCCAAATTCTTGGCAGTTCAGACATTGAACGGGACCACCTCTTTTGTGCGGCTCCTCTATAGTTACTTTTCTGTACAGAATATATTTTAAGTTATAGATTGGATGCGTTTCATTTTTTTTAAGTTTAACGTCGCCGGGTTCAAACTCCACTCGAAAAAGTGGTTGGGGAATTTTTCTCTATTTTTAATGTTTAATACATGTTTTACCTTGAAGCCTCTTTCTTCAAGGAATGTTTTTACCTCTTCTGGGTCCACACATGAGTCAATACCCTTAATCACTACCTGAAGACCTTTACTGCTTTTCAGTTGGTATGTATAAAAATTTTTTTTGAGTGCCTCAAAGTTGCTTACAATTTTTCGAAAATCATTCTCATGATTGATTTGTATTTTTGTTTCGTTTATACTACCACGCTTGATAGCAGCTACGTAAAACGAATTTTCACCTATAACCGATATTAAACTCTTTATGAGCTCATTAGAATTTTGCTCCCTCAGATATATCGGGGGAGGCTTGGACGATTTTATGACGTTTTGTGCTTCAGAGGATTCATCCTCCAGAATTGCAAAACGATTTTGAGAATTTATTTTATTAAAAGATGGTACTTTTGAGGCCGAAGCAACTGCTGCAGAGGTAGGGCTGCGTCCCCGTTTAAGCACTGTTATGTACCTGTCCATACCAACTTGTACTGTAGGCTTTTGAGAAGTTTTTACTTGAGTTATTGAGTTGTCCATAGCGGCTGTTTTGGGGTTAACTGTTTCATCACTTATTAAAGTTTTTTTTTGCTCTGTGGCAACGCTTGCAGTTAATAAATTTGTTATTGTATTACGATCGACCGTATTTTTAAACAAAGAGGGTGAGAGAGAACGCGTTCGAGTAATAGGTTTAGCCGTTAAATAATTGCTATCATCGATTCTTTTTTCTACGTTTGTTTCGTCAACACTCAATGTAACATACGCATTTCTTTCGTTATGTTTTATTGTTTTTGCATTATATGCATTCATAAGAGTTTTTTTTATATATTACTGTTTGTTTAAATGTGCTCTTCTTTTTATTTGTTGTTTAAAAAACCCCGAGAATAAAAAAAAGAATAAAGAAAACAAGAAATGTTTTTGCTTAAAATGTATGTATGTATATGTATGTGTGTACATACATATATTTTTGTTAATTGTAATTTTTAATATTTGTATTAAAAATTTTATGTTCACTTATTAAAAATTATTTTAAAGCGTCTGTTCATTCGCTGATCTTATATTATTTAAAAAAGATAATAATATTATTATATCATAAATATACACTTATTTATGTTAAAAAAAAAAAACCGTAAGCCGAGTTAAAAAAAAACACGTCTGCATTCAACGAGCACGCAAGCTCGTCTTACATCTTTCTTTATGTAAGATTAACTTTGGCCCAAAATTTCTAACTCCAAATTAAATATGGTTGAATCGGTTCAGATTTAAATATACAGCTTCCATTCAAATATCAATCCCTAACATATTCAAGCTATTTTTCCTTTAATCCATTTAAGACAAAATATCTCATATATTTGGTGTATATAGATAATATTCACCACAAATAACTCTTATATGAATCTTAACCTCATAGCATAACTTTATTCTGGTAAGCCCAGAATAAATTTTATTTTAATGGAAATATGCAAGGTACATTAACACAAGGTAGACTCATTTGGGAGTGTAGACATGCTGCTCATAAAATGAACCGAGTTGTCAAAATTGTCTTCATATAAAACAAAAACAATTTAACACACACATGTATAAATTTTGGCTCATATACACGAAATTTTACGTTTGGGTTTCAACTAGGGGTAAACAGCTGACAAACATATGGGCCAACGAGTTTACCTTGTGTAAATATACCTTGGAAATATGAAATATTTTGCTTTCAAATAAGCCATATTTAGTTTTTTGGGAATATTTTTTTTAAAAATTGGCTATGTTGTTGTCAAATAGTACTAAGGCAATGAAACGACTGAAATTTAGGTGTAATTTGGTTTTGGGAGTTTAATTTTTAAGGCAATTACCCGAATTGGGTATTAAAGAGTATGGCAATGAAACGTGGATTTTTGTTTCAAAAATCCAAGAACAAAACGGGGACTTCAAAGTCAAAATTTGGGCGCTTTAACTTACAGTAGGATAGGGTATAATAAATATGTTTGGGGGAGCACGACAGTAATTTCTTATTTGGTTTTATAGGCTTGATTAATTTATCGCAGGTGTACTAGTGGTTTGAAAAACCGAATCCAAAATTGTTTAAAATTCGGTACATCATTGATCAAATTTCGAAATATGTTATTATATTGGTACCAAGGCGAAATCATACTGGTGATATTTTCGAGTCATCTGTTTATTGTTTATTTTTTTGTCTGTAAACTGAATGTCAAGCTTTGTTTACATGTTGTGAAAAAATTAGTACAAATTTAGAATTCAATAAAAATCTAAATACTTGAAAAAAAACTTATATAAATTTTATAAAACAAAAAAAGTGAATATAAACACAAGGAAATAAAAATGCGTAAGAAATAAGTGGAGCCACAATAAATTTGCAATACTGGAAAAGGATTTACTTTCTAAAGCAATTGTGTATATTTTATAAACAAAGAAATCATTATCAATAAGATTTCTCTATGACGTGCTAAATTCCCAATGCGCATAAAAACTAGTTTTCCCTCAACAATAAATTTCAGTGTTCTTATCAAAAATAAAAATTGGGACTATAGCACGTCATAGAAAAATCTTATTAATAAAAAAATTCCCTTTTTATATTTTCAACAAATAATGTTTACAATAACATTCACTCTAACTTTTTACAAAAACAAAATACATAGTATTTTTTTTAAAAAAAAAAGGGATAGCTAGCATAACTTTATCTCATGACGCGGTCACCTGTATGAATCCGCCTTGATTGGTACCAAATGTAGGTACTTTTTTAGTTACATTAAAAAAATAGGTACTGTGCCTTAGTTTTTATGTCTGCCAAAGATGACAAATGTAAATATTTTCTTTTTTATCGACATTTTAAAATTAAAAAAATTAATTTCAAAAAATTATTAAAATAAATTTTTTGTCATTTGATATCAACTATTTGTTTTTTATATTTTTCAAAAGAATTTTAAACATTTTACGTAAAAACTATGGATGATGATAAAAGAGTAAGTACTAAATACAAGAAAACTGGCAATTTTACTAACATTCGTAGCCTTATTTAGATATAAAAAATATCTTAGATTTATAAAAGGGCCTTGATAAAAGGTTTATAAAACTTATTTTCTACGAAAATTTGGTTAATAAACCTTTTATAAAACTTGAAAATATTTTATGAAGGGGTTGGGTCAAGCTATGCAGAGGGAGGGCTGGCTTTATATTTTTTTTTATGGAGTTTGACATTTTGAATACTTTCATACATATGTATACATACAAAAAAGGAAATATCTCTCTCCCTCTCTTTCTCGGATGCGGTCACCTGTATGAATTCTTTGGCTGGTCAATACTATTTAAATGTTTAAGGGAAAACTTTGCTACATATGTAAAAAAATAGTTTTTACTTATCAAATATATGTGCTGGTTATACAACACAAGTGATTGAAGGTATAGTAAAATTTATATGAAAAGGATTCAGTGTTTTGGGTGTTTTTCATATAAATTTTCGTACACGTTTAGTCACTTGTGTTGTAAAAACAGCACAATAGTTTTGAAAAGGACTTTGAGTGAAATTGAAATCGAGCAAATTTTTTAGTTAATTAAAATACTTTGTTTTGTTTTCGAGACTACTCTTTAAATTAGAAAAAAAATACAGACAGTTTCAATATCACGCGATTTACATGTTCAGAACACGGCCAAATTTTAACCAAATTGACTAGATCTGACTGACCTTACTCTGAATTTTAATACGGTAACTTTTTTCTGCAACTGCAATTTAAAATTTTTCAGCAAGATTTAAATTTAAATGAAATTTGGAAAGCATGTCGTAAAATTCAAGATGGAATATTTCGCTTTGGCTTTAATATCTGTGCCGATTTTTGTGCTCATGATCCAGCTAACAAGGGTTTAGTTTCAGGTAAGTACATATGTTTTGCATTTATCTTATAAATATGTAATAATATACTTTTGTATAAAGAATCTCTTTTTTGTAGTGTATTGGGGAAATATAAAAACATAATCGGATTATCCGATTTCGAATTGCAAGAAATCACCGACTATTTTCGTTTACGTGATGGCCGTGTTGTCTATAAAGAATTTTGTAAGGTTGTGTGTGAAGAAGGTAAGTTGATTCTTATTTGATTTAAAATAATTGTATTGAAATAATTAAATAAATATTGCAATGCTATTAGATAAAGGAAAGGCAGTCTCAAAAGACTTGGCCAACGGACTAGAATGGAATGATCCGTTACATGTTAATGTAATAACTCGACCAGAAGATCGTCGTCAGTTGTGTTTGATTTTAATAAAAACTGCCCAGTTTTCAAACTTGCCATTGCTGCCATATTTCCAAGATTATGAATTGGTAAAAAAATTAAGTACTCAGACATGTTCTGGAAATCAAAATCACATGAAAATGAAATTGAACAAACCCTGTCTTCTATGTCTCTTTATTTGCGGACCATTAGCTTTACATGAACTACTCTTAAAATCGGAAAAATCTATAATAATTAAAAAAAAAATTAATTGAAAATATCCATTGATTCAATTTCACGTGATCCGGAACATTGTCGATTATTTTTAAACTACAATAAGCTTTTTTTGAGCTTTTTTATACCGTTGAAAAAATGTCTTCACGCAGAGAAAAAAACATGTTTAAATAGGGTCACCTCCAACAAAACAATTTTTAAAGAAAATTTTAAACAAATTATGGTTAATATAACCATATTATTGTCACCTACAACCATAACATGTTCGGAGGCAACCATAATATGGTTGTGGCTTCCTGATGGAGGACTAACTCAACCATAATATGGTTGTCGGTAACAATAATATTGTTAAATGAATCATAATATGTTTAAAATTTTCATCAAAAGTAGTTTTGTTGGAGGTGACCATATTTAAACATGTTTTTTCTCTGGGTGTTGGTATACTTTTCTTTCAGATTTCTCAAAACGAAGGCACAGTAACCGTTTCGCATTTTTCACGGGTCTTGCACTTTATGAAAATACCTTTATCAGACAACGATTTTTTATTATTATTAAAACGTTATATGAAAGATTCCTTCATGGTCAATTATGTGGCCTTTGTTCAACATATACAAAATATTTTAAACTATTTAAAAGAAAATAAATTGACCGATAATGCAATGGTAAAACTTCTATATAATGTAGTAAAAAATTTCCATCAAAATCAATAAAGAAATAAATTTTTTTTAGCAAATTATTACAAATTTTCCCGGAAAATTAGTTGATTTGGATCTCCCTAAACTACCAAACATAGATGGCACCAATATGGCTCAGCGAATTTTCAAGGACTATTGTAATCATCCTAAAACAAATAAAAGTATTTGTGACATAATGTTTTGTATACAAAAACAAGTGCTTGAAAAGCGAATCAGAATACATGAGTTTCTTGAGGGTTTTGATCTTCTTCATGCGGGTACAGTGACAATTAATCAGTTTGAACGCGCTTTACATAACATGGGCGTAGGAAAATATTTAACGCAAAGGGAATTTCGTATGTTGTGTGAACATTATATAGATCCAGTGGATACAAATCGTATAATGTGGCGTCGATTTGAGGACGAAATAGATATAGGTAAGAAATTTTAGTTTATATTGAAGCTACAAAGTGTCCTTATATAGACAGTAGCAGGCTTACCTGTAGCTGTTCGCAAGCTCACCCCGCTTAGTGGTTCGACAGCTCCCCTCACTTTTATTGCTCTTTGGCACTACTAAATTTATTATCGAGTCCTCAGATGCGAAAGGTAGCACTCCCTCCATACTTAACGGTTGGATGACTGATGACTAGCCCGTTGGTTGTTTCTCGGCGGCGAAGCAGATCTTGGACTTTTTTTCGGTGCTTTGCAGTTACGCTGTATGTGCTTACCGCTGTTATGGCATTTCAATTTGTTTTTGCCCAGCTTCTCACTTTTAACCCGCAAAGCTGCTTCTTTAAGGCTCTTTAATTCCTTCATGATATCTCTATCATCATGAGCAGTTACATTGAACCTTTGCACCTTATACGACCTCTGTTTTGCAACTATCCTTGCAGTCTCCTGAGCCAGGGCAAACGATGCTGTTTCTGCAAACGTCGACTTCAATGATGCACACACCGCATACTTAACATCAGCATCTCTTATACCGTTAATGAATGCTTCTGTTTTAAAGCTGTCCAACAATGGATGATTCTCACCAAGGTAGCGAGAGCAAAATCTTTTAAGGTTTCGTTTGCCTTTTGCACTCTGACACGCAACTCCATTTTGTACATTTCCTTTTTGTGTTCACCACCATACTTACGTTTCAGTGCTACCATAATTTCGTCAAAATTGTTTCTGCTACTTACTGGTACACTTTCAAGCACTTCAGCCGCAGTCCCCTTTAAAGCAAGAATTAGCTCGATTGCTATTTCCTCACTGTTCCATGCATCTTTGTTGGCAACTGTATCGAACTGTAACTTAAAAATATTTAATATATTTTAACATCAGTCAGCTTTTTGTTGACTTTTATTTCCAAGTCATTTACTCTTTCATTTATTTCAGTAGAAACCGCCAGAAGCTTCTCGTTTGTAGCCTGAAGCTTCTCATTAGTTATTCTAGAATTCTCTTAAATTTCGGCTAATATGGTAAATGAATTCTCCTTTACCATTTTTCTACATTTCTAGAAGTTTCATCAATTTTTCTAGAAGTTTCAGCTAGAATATCACTCGAATTTTCTTTTATCATCTGTACCATGCTTTTGGAATTGTCGTCCATTTTTTTAATTTTGGCCATCATAGCAGCAAACATTGCATTTAAATCCATACTGCTAGCAATTGCACGAGTACATACCTCTATTTCCTCTTAGTCCTCGAATTCGTAGCTCACAAAGTCAATATTGCGTCGCTCGAATTAATCTATTAGTCGCTTCTGCAGCTCTGGTTTATTACCTGCAGTTGGCAGATCCTACTTGCCCAATTCTTTCTTAAATTATTCTACTTTAAGCTTTTCAAATTTCATTGCTGTCTATTTTTTTTTTTATTAATTTATTTGGCAGTTGGCAGATCTAACTTGCCCAATTCTTTCTTAAGCTGTTCTACTTTAAGCTCTTCAAATTTCATTGCTGTCTACTTTTTTTTTTATTAATTTATTTGGGCAGTTGGCAGATCCAACTTGCCCAATTCTTTCTTAAGCTGTTCTACTTTAAGCTCTTCAAATTTCATTGCTGTCTGTTTTTTTTTTTTTATTAATTTAGGTCTTTTATTTTTGCAATTTCACTTCTGACATCAATTGTTACGTTACTGCCTTTCAATAAACCTATTATAGTTCGTTGATTGCAATTTAAATAAAACAAAATAAACACAACACTAATGTAAAGGGTGGTTAAATTTCAAGGGCCGATGTTGATTTTGAATAAAACACAAACTATTTAGGAAATTATTGTAATTTTATTTTATTATGATATATTGGTGTTACTCAATTATGTATGGAACAAAATATCGGCCAAATGGGCGCCGCGACAACGGCGGCATCTATCCGATGGTCCAAATTTTCGATGACCCTGAGGCATAATGGAGGTTCTATGCCGTTAATGTGCCGAATTATCTCATCCTTTAGCTCTTGAATTGTTGCTGGCTTATCGACGTACACCTTTTCTTTCAAATAACCCCAAAGAAAAAAGTCCAACGGTGTCAAATCACATGATCTTGGCGGCCAATTGACATCGCCATTACGTGAGATAACACGGCCATTGAATTTGTTGCGCAAAAGAGCCATTGTTTCGTTAGCTGTGTGGCAAGTGGCACCGTCCTGCTGAAACCACATATCGTCCACATCCATATCTTCCAATTCGGGCCATAAAAAGTTCGTTATCATCTCACGATAGCGAACACTGTGAATACAGTAACTGCCTGACCGGCCTCATTTTGAAAAAAATACGGCCCGATGATGCCGCCAGCCCATTAACCGCACCAAACAGTCACTCTTTGTGGGTGCATTGGTTTTTCGACAATCACTCTTGGATTATTATTCGCCCAAATGCGGAAATTCTGCTTATCGACAAATCCACTGAGGTGAAAATGTGCCTCATCACTGAAGATGATTTTCTTCGAAATTTATCATCCATTTTCATAATAAGTCTGGATAACTTTAACACGTTGTTGGATTGTGTATCTCTCCATGGTTCAAATTGAGTAAGTCTGAAATAGAGAAATGTCAAATAAAATTCGGAAAAAAACTTGGCGTTTAGGTGTGGTTCACATTCAACATCGGCCCTTACAATTTAACCACCCTTTATTACACTTATTTATTAAGAACTTAGTCACTTTAACAACCGTAATTTACAGCTTTTATTCAATGATCACTATTGTGATCAACAAACTTCAATGTTTATAATTTTCTCCGCATGATGCGTATCAACTTAACAAATTCTGGGCAAATGACCATAGAACTTTCGAGCTCTAGCATCTAGATGGCTCTAGAACAGTGATGCTCATTCAAGCAAACAATTGTTTAAGAGCTCCACTCCTTTGTTTTTTACGCTCATTAATTAAGTTGCTCGTCAGAGGTGGCATGTCAAAGTGTCCACGGACATAATGTCCATGGACATTATAACGCCCTTCGATGCGACATAAAGCCCATGGACATTGTCGTTTTGGAAAACGTCATAATGCCCGCGGACATTAAGTTGTTTTTAATACGGACATTATGTCAAATATGAAGGCGTCATAATGTCAACATATAATAAAAAGAAAAATGAAAGTGCATATATTTTTTCTTATACAAAATAATTTTTATTCATAAATGGGAAAAAAATATATAGCTTCTTTCTTGTATATTAATTACGAAATAATACGAAAACGGAAATCTCCTCTATGGTATAACAAACACCGGCTTCGCTAACTAAAGCTTCTCTGCACAAACGGCCTTCGGCCGGGCGCAAGGATTTTATCCTTTATGGTATAACAAGTACGGGTAAGTAAACATTCGCTTTACAATTTTTATGGGCATTATGTCGCACCAAAAAAGGACATAATGTCCATGGACATTATTACACTATATTGATGGACATTTTGTCGCATCGCTGAGCGACATAGCGTCCATGGACTTAATGTCGTTATTTGGTGCGACATAATGCCCATCGACATTATGTCCGTAGACACTACGACATGCCACCCTCGTCAGACAGCGACGAATGCACATGTACGGAAGCTTTGTTGATCTTATTTTAAATACAGTGTGTAGAATAAATCAAATTAAAAAAATATTTTAATGCTTTTACGAAACTGTCATAAAAGCATAAGTAATGAAGATTTTAGCGGGGATTTTTTTTAGATATA
This sequence comes from Pollenia griseotomentosa, assembly GCA_963931875.1. Classification (NCBI taxonomy): domain Eukaryota; kingdom Metazoa; phylum Arthropoda; class Insecta; order Diptera; family Polleniidae; genus Pollenia; species Pollenia griseotomentosa. Next base: position 48,559,934 of record OZ007560.1, on the reverse strand, counting down.
ATTCTTATTTTTAATTTCCAAACATGCTTGGAGTTCACACTGAATTTTTTAATGGTAATATTGGAAAATTTCCAATTCTTAAGCCTCGTACAGACGGTGGTCAGATCTTACAATGTTGTAATTTTTCTGACAATGGTGCCATTGTCAGATGCATTAATTTAACACATCTGCCTAATGAAAATAGCGTACAATGTTCACACAGTTGCAAGACATTTTTAGTCAACTTTAATGACAACATTCTAAGATCTGACCACCGTCCGAAGCTTTACTGTTTTTTTAAAAAATTTTTAAAGTTGAAATTTTAAAATTTAATTTAAAAAATATAAAATTTAGTTTGGACTGTATTATTATAAATGGTTTACAACCAAAACAATTTCTTTCTATTAAATTTAAATAAAATTTGTGCGCTTAGTTTTGCGTATCTCTGTATTTTAAAATTCTCTCATAATACATACATATGCAAAACATTTTTGAGCATTACTGCTCTAAAACGTTCGAACCCTAACGTCTATTTTGTTAATTAAACATTTGCAACTATAGTTAGTTATTAGCGAACTGTATGCTAATGCAGAGTGCACTGTTCGATTCAGAGGGAAAAATAGTGAAAAATTTTCCAAACAAAGAGGTGTAAGACAAGGATGCGTTTTATCACCACTGCTATTTACTGTCGTGCTCGATAGCATCCTCTCTAAAACAAATGCCGAAGTCCCCAATGGTATACAATGGCGTCCCCACCAAAGACTTAAAGATCTGGACTATGCCGACGACATATGTTTTCTATCACATTCTCTTACTGGAACGAGAACTAAATTAGAAAAGCTAATTGAAAATGCCGGTAAGGTTGGTTTACGTGTTAATATTAAAAAAACAAAGCGTATGCGTATTGTGACCAATAATCAAACAGCTCTCAATGTACCAATAAATGGCACACGAACCATAATAGAAGACGTAGACAAATTTTGTTATCTTGGCAGCGTAATATCCCAGCGAACAAAACTTAGAATTTTCAACACCAGTGTTAAATCGGTCCTATTATACGGCTGTGAAACATGGAAAGTGACGGATGTTATATGCAGGAAACTTCAGGTTTTCATCAATAAATGTCTGCGGCGCATATGTCGAATATTTTGGCCCTATACCATCTCTAATGAGGACCTACTTAGAAAAACAAATAACGAAAGAATAACAACTGACATAAAACGCCGGAAGTGGCGATGGATAGGTCACACGTTACGTAGGACTGACAACGACATAGCAAAAATGGCCTTTGAATGGAACCCCCAAGGGTCGAGACGCCCAGGAAGACCCAAAATTACATGGATGAGATCTACGCATGCTGAATATAGGTCCAGAGGAACGTGGCAGGAGATCAAACTCATTGCGCAAGACAGAATGCGATGTACTGATTTTGTTTCCGCCCTATGCTCCGACTAGGAGTTTTAAATATTTTTTAAGAACATTATAGTGGTTTTTAAATTGTTACATATAATGTAAATATTAAATATTTATTTAAGGAATAAAAAACAAGTTAGAGTGCTATATTCGGCTGTGCCGAATCTTTGATACCCTCCACCGACAGTTCGAATGTTTAAGGAGTAATATCTGTATGATGTCTTTTTATTATTATTATCTTAAACTGTGACGATTTGTTATTAATTATGGTTTTAGGAGACTAAACTGTTTTCCGGGAGAAGGGCATATATGGGGCCTAGGGTAAATTATGTACCGATCTTCACGAAATTTCACAGTATCATTTATAGTCCTATAAAATTGTGGCGAGCCAAAATTTGTTATGATTGCATTATTTTTTACGGTTTTAGGCGTACTAAACTGTTTTCCGGGAGTAGTGTTTATATGGGGCTTAGGGTAAATTATGGACCGACCTTCGCGAAATTTTACAGTGTCATTTCTAGTCGAATAAAACGGACTTGTGCAAAATCTTATGTCATTCCGTGCATTTTTGCATCATTTATGTTAGTTTTTGTAACAAAATTATCAAGTTTTTGAAGGTGGTGGTTCCACATTTTGATTCATAGCTCTGGTCCTACTGAACCGATTTTGCTGAAATTCAATCCCAAACTGCTTAGGATAACTACAAGCAATTTGACACCTAGTTTGTTTATTTCTTTTGAGTTTTTCGAAAGTGAGCGTGTTTTCAACAGGCGGACAGACTGACAGACGGACATGGCTAAATCGACTTAGAATTACTCAAGCAGCCAGAATATATACACTTTATGGGGTCTGAGATGAATAATAAAAAAGTTTCACACGGAATGACAAACTTAGTATACCCTTTTCACAACTAATTGTGGTGGAGGGTATAAAAAAAAAACTATAGTTATTAACATTTTGCATTAACTATATGGCTGAATAAAATTGAGTTATTAGACATCATAATTTAAGGAATACTTTTAGGTGCTACAATAAATTATGATAACTTAATAACGAACATTCTAGTATTTACAGTGGGGTTGAAGTACAACTATGCACAACAATTTTAACATTACATCTGTACATTGATTTTTACACTAGAAGTGTGCATAGCTAATACCATAACAATTTAAACAAATAAAATAACTAATCAATACAAGATTACTGTTAGCAAATGTCAAATCACTGTCCAATTTTACTGTGTGCAATATTTGCTAGACAGTAGACACGACAGTTGGAAAAGTGTGCATGTATTTGTGAAAAAGTTTGCATGTATTGCTACTGTCTTGCCAGTACTGGCAAATGTAAACGCCATGTTAACTGTGGTGAGAACCTCAAGATGTAATTTTTGTTTTTTTTTTTTTGTTTATGTTTACATTCTAAAAAAAAATAGTTGTGCTTTAAAAAAAAAATCATTTTTGGCGATTTTTAACTGAAAATTTAGCATAAATATTAAAATTTTTGCAAAAAATTAATCGTATTTGGTTTTTATATGTGCATCTAGATCAAAGCTATGAATCAAAATGTGGAACCACCACTTTGAAAAAATTGATAATTTTGTTACAAAAACTAACATAAATGGTGAAACAATGCACGGATGATATAAGATTTTGCAAAACTTCGTTTTATTCGACTGGAAATCACAGTGTATAATTTCGTAAAGATCGGTCCATAATTAACCCTAGGCCCCATATAAACCCTACTCTCGGAAAACAGTTTAGTACGCCTAAAACCATAAATAAAAATGCTATCATATGAAAATTTGGCAGGTCACAGTTTTATAAGACTAGAAATGACACTGTAAGTTTTCGTGAAGATCGGTCCAAAATTTACCCTAGGCCTCATGTAAACCCTACTCCCGGAAAACAGTTTAGTACGCCTAAAATCGTAATATATAATGGTATCAGAATAAAATTTAATACTTCACAGTTTTATAGGACTAGAAATCACCTTGTAAAATTTCGTGAAGATCGGTCTATAATTTACCCTAGGCCCCATATAAACCCTTCTCCCGGAAAACTGTTTGGTACGCCTAAAACCGTTATATAACGGGTCCGCCATTTAACGTTTTTTTTCAACTAGTGCTTATTTCGTGAATGGTAACACTTAGCTCATGTCTGATTTGACAGATAATTAGTTTTATCCTTCCGCTGAACGAATATGGTTGTGTATACGCTTGAACAACGCTGGGAAGTATTGCGACATTACTTTGAAAATCATGGAAATGTTGCAGAATGTAAAAAAATCATCTTTTCAGATGAAGTTCATTTTGATCTTGGCGGATATGCAAACAAGCAAAATTGTCGCATTTGGAGCACAGAAAACCCGCACGCATACATTGAAAAGCCGATGCACCCAAAACGAGTCACTGTTTGGTGCGGATTTTGGTCCAGAGGCATAATTGGGCCAGTTTTCTTCGAAAATGAGCAAGGAGTGGCCGTTAAAGTCAATGGCGATCGTTATCGGGCCATGTTGAACGAATTTTTGTTCACAAAAATTGAAGAGGAGAATATTGGCAACATTTGGTTTCAACAGGACGTCGCTACGTGCCACACAGCCTAAGCTACACTCGATGTTTTGCCCCCTGTTTTTGAAGATCGCATTATCAGCCGCAGAGCTGATGTCGTTTGGCCACCTCGGAGCTGCGATTTGACACCGTTGGACTATTATTTGTGTGGTGCCGTCAAAGATAAGTGTTACGTCGACAAGCCAGAGACAATTGACGCTTTAAAGGACAATATTCGTGAAGCCATTGGTGAACACAATCGATAATGTGCTGCACACAATCGATAATGTGCTTAAAAATTGGACCGATCGTGTAGGCTACTGCATGGCCAGCCGAGGCAGCCATTTGAAAGAAATTATTTTCCATTATTAACCGGAAGGATTGTACCTTCAAATAAAAAAAGAAATTTGAGAAAATATTCAGTAGTTTTTTTTTATAGCATTTTCAAAAAAAAAAGTTATTTGGCGGACCCTTTATAATGCTATCAGAATAAAATTGAATACTCAATGAAGATATTCACAACATTAGCGCTAGTTATAGAACTGCAATATAATAAAATCTGTGATAATAATTTTAAGTTGTTCAAGAAGAATTCTTGACAAAAGTAGGAAAAAACATTAGTAAGGAAAAACATGTAAAATCAATTAAAATGGATAATCATTCAAAAAAGCAAATTTCGATATACCAAATGTTAAAATACAATTTGGTTTAAGGATTGATGCTTGACTATTGACGTCAGCAGTCGTCGATGGCTGCGAGTGTAAGACGGCAAATCCCTCTGAGGAGATCGAGTGGTTGCGATCGAAAAATGTCAGGGTAACCTGCCGGCCAGGGTTCGAACCCGGCTACAGTCAAGAATGAAAAATTATCAATAACAATTTTAATTAATTTTCATGTTGTAAAATTCCTTTCTTCATAAAAATAATTTAATAAAAATTAAATTTGAGGAACTTAAGCCTAATTAAAAATATTAAAAATTTGGGTTGTGCTTTACTGTTTTTTTGTTAAATGTTTTTGTGCAATTTAATTTTATTAAAAATCTGATGTTTTTAATGCAAAATAATATATAATTTTTACGACCGTTGAAAAGGTCACCAAAAAACTGACGAAACGTCGGGTGAAATGTAATAAATTTGTTTTTATTTACATTAACTTCATTAGGTCTTATTAGCTTAAAAAGAAAAATAAACTGAAAAAGAATACTTCACAGTTTTATAGGACTAGAAATAGCACTAATAAATTTCGTGATGATCGGTCCATAATTTACTATAGGCCCCATGTAAAACCCACTCTATTTAATTAAAACCGTAGCATGTATATTTATTGTGGAAAAATTTCTTCCAACTAACTCAATAATTTATCTTCAATCCCATTTTTAGCAGCCTTCTGTATTTCACTGTAAATGCAAAAACTTTTGACCGCTGTATTGAAATTTATTGAAATCTATGTTTTTAATACCAGAAATCACTCTGCTGAATTTTAAGATGATTGGTTCATAACTTACCATGGCTCCAATATAAATTCCCCTCCAGAAAATCATTAAAGATCGGCTTAAACTGTTACGAAGCATGATATTTTACTCAACCTAGTAAAAATTGCTAAAAAAAAAAAAAGTATAAAACTTTGTGATTGTCAGTCATTAATTTAATATATGTATGTCTAAGCCGCAACCAATTTTAATGCTGATGTCTGCTTTTTTAAAGATAAATTATAATAAATAGATATCATATAGATCCTACAGTTAGGTCATATAGATCGGAGGAGGGTATCAAAGATACGGCACAGCCTTACTTGCTTTACAATACTGTTTGTTTTATAAACTCTTTTAATAAGTTTTTCCTTCATTATTCACAAATTTGTTAAATTAATGTTTTTTATTGTCATCTGTTTTCTTGTTAAAAAACTCAACGCGTTAAAAAGTTCAAAGTTAACCAACTTTCTGCCCCAAGTGCGTCAAAATGATTTTTGTGTAACTTGTTCTGTGATGAAACACTAGTTTAACTTTTTGTACAGAAATCTACAGAGCGCTCGCGCACTAAAGCGTGTTATGTACTTATTCAAGTGCTATAAGGTCCTTGGCAGGCCAGAATTCACACGAGATCATTGGACATATACAATTCGGTACAAAAAATCTATGCAAAGACGCGGCGCATAGCGTCGTAAAAGGCAAATTTTGCAAAATCTGTTTTTTGCAAATTACCGTTAACATAACTCTCTTACATTGCTAAAAATGCAATAACTTCGAAGCTAGCATTTTGTTTCATGATCGAATGTTTTTCGAATGAGCTTTACGAACAAAATAACTGCTAATTAGATAATTTTTCGAAGATAAATGATACTCTCGATGTATTACTCAAAGAATTATTTGTGATTCAATTTTCTGATTCCTTTTTGTGCAATTTAATGGCAGTTTTTATAACCATTATTGTGTAGTTTTTGTCTCGTTTTTCAATCGTAAATTATATAGTTTTTGATTATTGTGCTATAATTTATATGAAAAGCACTCAGTTTTTTTTTTTTTTTGAGTGTTTAACTACATGTTCAATCGCTTGTGTTGTGAAAACAGCGCATACCTACATTGAAATAATTTTTTAACCGACATGTTATTAATTTTTTCTCCGATAAAAGCTGTACCGTTATGGCTTTTGATTATTTGAACCAACTTTATTTGAAAACAAGCAAAAGTAATCGGGTTCTCGCAAAGAAAAGAAAAAACCATTAATTTTTTAATCGACATGTTTTTATATCCTTAACCACAGGTGGAAAAGGGTATATATAAGTTTGTCATTCCGTTTGTAATTTCTAAAATATTGATCTTAGACCCTATGAAGTATATATATTCTTGGTCCTTATGAGGAGAGAAGTTGATTTAACGATGTCCGTCTGACCGTTGAAATGGGTTTTCCGAAGACCCCTTATATGATGGGGGCGAGGTTATTATACATTTATGTCACATATGGTCAGGAATTGTTTGCTATTGAAATTCAGCCAAATCGGTCCACAAATGGCTGAGATATTAGCAAAAAACCACGACCTCTAATTTTTTCCAAAAATCGCTAGTTGTATTTTTATTACTTTTTTCTGTATACCTGAAAACGGGAAGAGCCAAAGTTTCCAAATTAGGTACACACATTTAGGTTATCAATGCACAGCACCCCACAAAATGTGGGCGGGATTGGAGAAGTGGGCGTGGTACCTCCCGTACAAAAAATATAAAAAATTTTATAAAAACCTGATTTTTCGGACTGCCATATGACCTATGGTTATCCCTTATATATCAAAAGATCGGAAATCTTTAGTAAAAAATATTGTTATGAAAGTTAAATTATCTAAGAATTATTTATAGTTATAGTTATAAGTTATCTTGTAAGTTCTAGTTTTATGTTACTTAAAATTTTCATGTATAATTTTCAACCCAACTGTTACTTTAAAATAATTCCTACATGAATTTCCCAGTCATTTCTAGAAATGGTTTAAGAACATAATAAATAGTTATTACGGGAAGGTTCAGGAAAAATCTAGAAATAATTATGAAATATAAAAAGGGGTGTCTCATGTATAATGAGTTGAGTTTGTTTTTCAATAAAGTTTGTTAAGCTAAATAAGTGTGCGTTTTTTTTATTCGGATTTGCAATTAAAAGAACTCAAACGCGTTTATTAAAGGAAAAACGTAACAATATTTTCTGAAAAACTCGGAAGAATCGGTTCAGATACGAAAATGTTATGGCCACTTTCGGGAACCATAGATCTTCCCAAGTCCAAGATTTATAACCCAACTAACTGGCAAATTTCTATTAAACACGTCGGTATATAAATCTGTCAAATCGGTTAAAAAATGGCTGAGTTACAATCAAAATACTGAAATCCCAAAAATTACTCTTTTTATACCCTTTACCACAAGGGAAAAAGGGTATATATAAGTTTGTCATTCCGTTTGTATATTCTTGGTCCTTATGAGGAGAGATGTTGATTTAGCGATGTGATTTGTTTTAGCATTGTTTTAAGCCCCATTTAGCATTAAATTTTTTTTTAGTTGTGGTCACACTGGTAAGAAGCGTTGCTAAAATTTTTTGTTTACTTATTTCTTCATCAATGTGAAAAAAAACCCTACAGAATATTAAAATATAATGTATGTGTACAGACCTACTACAATTGTACAACGAAAAACAGAACACTACATAGTGTTTGTTACTTTGTTGAAAATAGTTATAAACGGTATCAAGGTTTGTTAACCAATACACAAACTCTACAAAAGTAGATATCGTTTCTAAATTTTGTACCGTATGTAAATAATGTTCGGTTTATTTTCGAACACTGTTTAAAATCCATATCAAATAAAATATTTCTTTAACATAAAAAGGAAAATACAAAACCATTCGTTCATATTTAACAATAATTCCGCTGGCGGTGGGTATAAAACCTCTTTAATTCTAATTACGTTTTCTCTATAGTGTTTACAGTTAAGAATTTGGAAAAGACTCCATTGTTAAACGTGCAATCACCTCCATCATACATACAAAATATACCTCGTACTGGCTCTTTGGATTGGCAACAAGCTACACTAACTAGTCGCGAATTTTGTGAAGAAGCTTTGAGAAAAATACAAATTCGTATACGAAACAGACGTTTATTTTTGCAACCGTTCTTTAGGAGTTATGATAAGTACGTTTAAAATTTTAACATATTAAGAACACTTAAAATTGTTACTCAATATTAAAATCTCTACAGACTGAACAGTGGTCATGTTCGTTGTAAGATTGCCAATCAAATTTTTGTTACAAATGGTATATTATTATCCAATGACGAATTAAATGCTCTGAATGATCGATATGGCAATGAGCTGGGCTTTAATTATACAAAATTTCTAGAAGATGCTGATCCAGCGGAATATGCTTTACCAAATTTAGCACCTGCTAATACGCCAAGCTATTGGCCCATATTGGAAGATAATCCAAAAAATAATACGGATAGTGAAGAATATATAATAAAACTCTTGTCCAAAATCAAACGTCAAGCAGTCACTAAAAATATTTCAGTTATTGATTTCCTGCAGGATTATGACCGACATAGAGAGGGAGAAATTTCGCATGAAGATTTTTGCCGGGGTATTAATAATGCTAATATAAGGTTGGCTAAAGAAGAAATAGATTCTCTGTGTAAAATGTAAGTTTTCAGTAAGCAACTAGTGATTTATACAATTATAAACATAAGCTTGTCTCTTTAAGATTTCGTTCTCCAAAACGTGCCTGTTGTGTTCTATACCGGGAGTTTTGCCGTTCTTTAGATGAAATTTTTATACAAATCGAAACTCAAGTTGGAGACAATGATATCTCCGCCATTCCTCTTATACATTTAGCCAACTTAGATTGTGTAGAATGTTTTCTAAATTTTGATGAACGCACAGTTTGCTCACAGGCTTTAATGAAATTAGCTCGCCAGCCAGATGAAATTTCCAATCTTAGTTCAGTATTCAAAGATTTTGATCGGGAGAATTGTGGCACAATACATAAGAATCAATTCATGCGGGCTTTAGCAGTTCGCGATATGCACCACATGATAAGTAGCCGAGAATTTGAAACGGTTTTTAAATGCTTTGGCGTACAGAGAGGCATACATTTGGAATTTAACTATCGGGAATTTTTAAATATATTAAATATACTTTTCCAAACGGGACAAGTTAAACGAAATTATTAAAATATGTGCGTATAAACAAAATATTCAGTTCAACCAATCATATGAGTTTTTCTAAGACATTTATTTAAGATATTTAGCTTTAACGTTTTTTAACTTTCGTTTCAAAATATTCAAAATAAAACAAGTAAGACAGAACAGTCGGTCAAACCCGACTATATGATACCCTACACCACAGTATTTAAAACACATTTACGAGAGTGCACTCTATTCGGGACCCATGGAGAATCATGCTTATGTATCCATATAAATATGGATCTATTAATGTTTTAAATTTCATTTAAATCGGTTTGATAGTTTCTGAGAGGCAGAAATTGCCCCTATCTCCCCTCGTGGTCCTACGATTCGGCCCATTTTCAATAGGCTTGGTCCTTGTGCCAATAAGAACCTATAAGCATTTATCAAATTATCTCAAAAATTGCGACCTGTACTTTGCGCACAAGGTTACATGGACAGCCAGCCAGCCGGACGAACATCGTTAGATCGACTCAGAAAGTGACGCTAGAATGTAGTATTCACCTTTCTTTGTACGTATGTCTGCAAGATAAACTTAAACGCTTTTTAAACACCAAAAATTTAGAAAAAAAAATATATTGTACATATCCCCGTATTTAATTTACAAGATTTTCATGAAATGTTATCTAAGTAAAAAAAAAACACAGTTCTTCGTTAAAAGTCATTAAAAAAATGTTCCGACTTTTATTTTCTTAAACGACGTTTTTGTGCTACTTTATTTTTCAAAATGTCTAACGGTAGCCCTTTCATAATACGTTTATACATGCAGGGTTGTTAGATGTGACGATTTTTCGTCATTTTGACGATTTTTTAGAGAGAATACCCTACAAGAAGTGAATGAGCGAGTAGTCACTTTTTTCACGTTGGTGTTAAGAAAATTATAGAAAGAAATGACAGAAAACTTGATTTCGGTCATTTCATTCTATCATTTTCTTAACACCAACGTGAAAAAAGTGACAACTCGCTCATTCTCTTCTTGTATGGTACAGTAAAATGACGTTTGACGATTTTTTTTATTAAAAGTAATAGTGTTATGACGATTTTCTGGCATTAATAAAACATACAAGAAATATTTACAGTAATATTGGGAACAGTCCAATCAACTTTTAACAATCAATTTTTCGAAATAGGTACAAAAATTATCACAAGCCAGGTGGCTTTCATTAGAAGCATTTCAGCCGTACCTAAACAAGAGCGAAAAGCGTTGTCTAGCTGTCAAAAATTCTAATGCCCATACAATTTGTATGAAGCATCCCTAAATAGCGCGGCGTCAACGTTTTGTAATTGAAAAATCCGATTTGGGCAGCGCGTTTAATAGTGAAGTTGTCAATCCAACGGTTTTTCTCTTCTTTTTATTTCTATTATGTGGGTTTTATTAAACAAGAAAGTTAACACTACTGTTTGTGACACAACGTTTACTCTCTTGTTTAGGTATGGCATATCTGCGTAAAAGCTAAGCGGAAGAAAACGTTCCGCCTTCCGGTCTTTGTTTAGGTGCGGCTGTAAGTAATTCAAATTCTACAATTATATGAATTCCATCGATACTGCAAAAAAAGAGCCCCGATTTCCGTTGTCCTATTTGCGACGTTTCGATTTGCGTCGCTTATGATTCAGATTTCGGTCGCTACATACAATTGGATTTTTTCACTGAAGTCATAATCACATGTGAAGAATTTTTCTTTTTGCGTGTAAAAAGGCGAATTCCCGTTTAATTCTGTTAGGTTGCGTGTAAGGAAGTAAGAAGTTAGTTCTTAAAAGAAGATGTGTGGAAAAATAAGTGCAAACAAAAATAATTCATTAAGCTTCGTACAGACGGTGGTCAGATCTTACAATATTGTCATTAAAATTGACTAAAATTGTATTGCAACTGTGTGAACATTGTACGCTATTTTCATTTGGCAGATGTGTTAAATGCATCTGACAATGGCACCATTGTCAGAAAAATGACAACATTGTACGATCTGACCATCGTCTGTACGAAGCTTTAGTTTGGAACTAAATTGGACGTAACAAAAAGCTTTAAGTCAACAGTAAAACAATTTTCAACAGAGATAGCTTGAGTTTATGGCAATTGAAAATCTATTTTTTAATTAATGTTTTTGAGAATATGGATAAATGAAATAAATAAATTTTTATGTTTTTATAAAAATAAATTTTTTCTTATGTATTTTTTTATTTATTTCTTTTCAAATGATAAATATATTTTCACTTATTACAGCCAATTCACATGGAGGCTAAACAAAACGACTCGTTTTGTGTTTTTCATGTCGTTTTTATATTTCTCTTTAAACTTTTTCTTTTTACGTTTTATTCTTCTTCTAACTTTGAAGTGTGTGGTTGAAAATACAGTGAAACCCCGATTATCGATAATAGACAGGATCGGTAGCATTCTTGATATATTATGTATTATTATGTTAACATGAGGAAAAAAAGTAATTTTGACAGAACGTGCTTCCAGTACGTTGGGAAATTCATTTTCTTCGTTTATTAAAATTTGTGTTGATTGTTCAAAAGTAAACGAAAAAAAAATAATTTGCTTATAATTTCGGATAACAGAGGTATGTAGTGCCAACTCATCACCCATTATCGTATTGTGCTAATTATTGCAAATACTTACCTAATCAATATAACTAGCCTTATTACTCTTATTATAATATATTTAAACTTAATACTTATTATATCTAACTGTTATAATACATACCTATATCCTAACTACTTATTCCTATTGTAACATACATACTTAGTTAAGTGATAATCTGTTATACAGGTTAAGTGAAATGAGAATTAATAAAGCCTTTGGCAGGCAGTCGACACAAAACCTCCAACCTAAACGCATCGTTTTATTTCTCATAGCCACCATCCATTACATGGCGACCGAGACAGATGAAGTTGCTAAATATACCGTTAAAATTGGTACAGCAACACATTTGTGTAAAAGTTAATTTGGGAAAAAAAACCCTTGGCAAATTATTGTGAAATATGTATAAACATATCAAAATGGTTAAAAATAAAATGTTAAATAGTTAGAACGGATAAAATTGTAAAAAAAAGGAAAATCGGGAAAAGTCTGGACTAACAAAATCATAATATTTAAAAAGAAAATTACTGTAAAATATGTATATAAAAAATACATACATAAGTATATAAAAATTAAAATGGCGAACAACCGCGTGTGTAGTTTTCTAACTTAAAATAAAGACAAAATAAAAAAAAAAAGTGTGCTGCAAAATGGAAAATTGTAAAAATAAAACAAATAAAATTTTGACGGTGAATTAAATTCGGTATATTTACAAAACTGAAAGGAAAACAAAGAATCCAACTCCAAATCAGAAACAAGGAAAATACAAAAAAAAAGGGAAATTGTGTGCAAAAGAATAGCCGGCTCACAACCGCCGTTAAGTGTTTAAAAATTGTCGCCACTGTTGTTTGACATGCGTTCACTCAAGTTAGATGTCAAACAGAAAATATACCAGTGTAATTAACTTATAACAGAAATGCGTGAAACTAAAATTTTAACAACTACATATTAATAGAAAACTGAGAGGGGAAAAATGTTTGTGTGGTGCAAATTAAAACAAATTCAACGAAATTAAATATGGGAAAGAAACAACAGTAAAATAAAATTACGTACAAACCAATATAAACTAAACAACAACAATTTGAATTTACAACAACGGGAAAAGTAACAATAAATACAGGAAAATAAAACCTAGAGAAGAAAAGAGAACCTACAACCATGGCAATTTTTCATAACGCTACATGTAACAGAAGTATTAAACTTTGCTAAAAAGAAAATAAGTAAGAAAGGAATGTGAACATAAAAAGGAAGTCGATAACAGCAGCAACATGTTTCTTCAACATTTATTGTAGATCTATTATATAGTATATTTTTTTGTTTATATTCTTACCATTACAGTAGATTGCAAAATTATTCACACGGAAAATATTAGTTGACAAGTATTTTAATTTGTACTTAATTTTCAGCAATTTTTGCTATTATTTTTCTTTATTTATATTTACATAAAAGAAACGTTGATTATAAAACAAACAATGAAAATTATTAAATAAAAAAATAAAAAAAAAACAAACAAATCAAAGCGAAGCGAAGCAAAAATAAAAGTATAGTCTATGGTCTATTCAAAATTAACAATTTTATTTCTTGTTAAAGATATTAATTCGTATTGTAATTGCTAAATTTATAAAAGCAAAGAAAATATAATAGGAAAATAGAGAAACGGGAAAACAAAAACCACTAATTATATTTGCAACGTCGATATTTATCTTTTAAATTAGTAAATGTCTACATCTGATTTTCAAATTACAAGGTTTGACGAATTAGTTTCGGATTTTGTTAAAGTTCAAAAGAGAGTGTTGCAAAAGCGTCCAATATCTAGTAATCAGAATAAAGTCGAAGAGTATATAAACTTGCTGATTGAAAATTATAACAATATTTTGTCTTATACCATTCTTTTTAATAATCAATTATCAGACGGTTTAAAATCAAAAATTCATAATAGAATACTACGTTGCAGGGTATTATTATTTAGATGTTTTTGTAAGCTAAATTGTAAAATTAAGGTTCCATTTGGTGTGGATTTGTTTGAATGCGTGCGAAGAGAGGTTACGGATGTGGATACCGGAAGTGATATTGATACGAGTGATTGCGATAAGGAAGATTTGGAGGTGATTTCTGGCTCGGATATTAAGGTAAAATTTGGCATTGATTTGACATATAAAACTGTTTATAGTATAGATAATTTGGAAATGGCTTCGATAGAGGAGAAAACGAAATTTATTTCAATGTGTTCTAACATTGGGCCATGTCACAGAGTACAATTCCGTTCGGAATGATTCCGTTCGGAATTGAAGAAAACATATTTGTTTGTTGATGGAAAGTGTATTTTGATAGTTTTATGGCCTTTCAGATACAGACAACTCCCATACCGTTCATGAAAACAAAAATGGTTTCATTCCGAAACATTTTTTCGTCATTTTCTGAAGCACCAAAATACGGAATGAATTCCGTTTCCGAACGGAATTGTACTCTGTGACATGGCTGATTATTCGGGAAAATTACGATGGCAATCCTCTAACACTGAATTCTTTTATTGACAAAATTAATTTGATTGAGGAACTAACAGCGCCTAATTTAAACGTTTGTTTTATTTCTTTCGTAAAATCGAAATTAGATGGGAAGGCAAGAGAGGTTTTACCTGAAGATATAACGAGTATCGAGCAAATTAAAGATTCACTTAAAAGTAAAATAAAACCGGATAATTCTAAAGTGGTGGCAGGTAGAATTGCAGCTTTATATGTCAGGAATGATAATTATGTTGATTTTGCAAAAAATATCGAAGATTTGGCAGATGCCCTACAGCGTTCACTGGTGATTGAGGGTATGACAAAGAACAAAGCTCACGAAATGGCAATCGAGCAAACGGTAAACATTTGCAGAACCAATGCAAAATCGGATATAGTAAGAGCGATTTTGGCATCCACGGTTTTTAACGAACCAAAGGATGTTGTGGCAAAATTGATTATTGAGGAGGCAAACACTCAAAAAGACGGTCATGTGTTGACTATGCAACATAGTAGGAACGGATCAAATTTTAATAATCGTAATAGGAATAATTCGCGGTTTGCTCGCGGGAACAATAATAGTTTTCACAGGTCAGGTTCAAATAATATTTACCGCGGTAATGATAATTATGGTAATGTGCGAGGACGTTATAATAATCGTGGGAGGTACAATAATTATCGTCAAAATCCTGGAAACAATTCCTACGGTCAGGACGCTTTCGTTAGAACTTTAAACGAGGAGGTCCCTCAACCGGAAGTGTTGAGGGAGGAGGAAAATCAACATTAGTTATTAAAAATCTTTTTAAATCAATATACAGTCTTAATCTAAACTATTCGGATTTTATAAATTTAGATTGTAGTGCTTCATTATTAGGGAAAAATTCTTTTTTAGTTGACTCACAGGCCGATATATCGGTTATCAAAATTTCGTGTTTGAGGGATAAACTACCAGTAAATGAACGGAATACCATCAACATTGTTGGCATAACCACAGATGCGACAAAATCGTTAGGTACGGTGAATGCAGAATTATTTGTTTCAAATTACTTAATATCACAGGTTTTCCATATTGTGCCCGACAACTTTAATATACCATCAGATGGCATATTGGGTAAAGAGTTTTTGAGGGCCAACAGATGCAAAATCGATTATGAGACAATGACAATCTCTTTTTATGTATTTGGTGATAAGGTTATAATTCCAATTTCACATGGAATGAATAAAAATTCTTGTTTCCTTCCACCGAGATGTGAAGTATTTAGAATATTCCATTTGGACAAGGTCTCAGAACCCATTTTTATTGACTCACAAGAAATTTGTGGAGGCGTTTTTATCAGTAAATGTATTGTTAACTCGAGTTCCCCTACTTTACGTATATTAAACACAACAAACGAAACTAAATTTGTACAAAACTATAACGTCAAATTCGAAAAACTTTCCAATTTTTATGTTTACTCAATTAACAAAAATAATTCTGACAATAATCGCATTGAGAACCTTAAGTCGATTTTGAATAATAGAATGCCAGATTACATCAAGGGGGATTTAATCCCATTATGCGAGAAATATGCGGAAATATTCACTTTAAAGGATGATAAGATGACGATTAATAACTTTTATGAACAACGGCTGAGGCTAAATGATACCTCGCCAGTTTACGTAAAAAACTATCGCCTTCCATACACTCAGAGAACGGAAATAAGGAACCAAGTTCAGACTTTACTCAATAACGATTTAATTGAACCAAGCACATCCAATTACAATAGTCCTTTAATATTGGTCCCAAAAAAAAAAGTCCAAATGATGGCAAATCGTATCGTATGTGTGTGGATTTCAGAGCTATTAATAAGAAATTAGTTGCTGACAAGTTTCCGTTGCCTAGAATAGACGACATACTTGACAATCTTGGTCGGGCAAAGCATTTCTCTATTATTGATCTTTTTTCTGGGTTCCATCAAGTACCACTTCATCCCGAATCGAGAGATATAACATCGTTTAGTACAGATCAGGGAGCATTTCGTTGGAAAGTGTTGCCATTCGGGTTGAATGTGGCACCAAACTCATTTTCCCGTATGATGGCCATAGCGTTTTCGGGTTTAGACCCTAACAAGGCATTTTTATACATAGATGATATCATTGTCATTGGATGTAGTAAACAACATCATTTAAAAAACCTAGCAGACGTTTTTGATATTTTAACAAAATTTAATTTAAAAATAAATCCTTACAAATGCAATTTCTTTAGACCAGAAGTT
Organism: Pollenia griseotomentosa; assembly: GCA_963931875.1. NCBI lineage: Eukaryota > Metazoa > Arthropoda > Insecta > Diptera > Polleniidae > Pollenia > Pollenia griseotomentosa. The sequence goes on along the minus strand of OZ007560.1, from coordinate 48,542,957 downwards.
ACATTTTTGGGTCATAAATGTACCTCAAATGGATTGTTGCCCGATGACGCTAAAATATCAGCCATCGAAAGGTATACGGTGCCAACAGATAAAGATGCTGTAAAACGTTTTGTAGCTTTCGCAAACTACTATAGAAGATTTATTCCGAATTTTGCTTCTCTCGCAGCACCTCTGAACTATATAACAAGAAAAAAGGTAAATTTCGTTTGGGATCAAAAATGTCAGCAAGCGTTTGAAAATATAAAATCTAAATTAATTTCTCCGAAAATTCTACAATATCCAGATTTTACGAAACAGTTTTTAATCACTGTCGACGCTTCAAAGATAGGGTGCGGGGCAATTCTAAGCCAAAATTTTAATGGGCACGACTTACCAATATACTATGCATCTAAATCATTTAACAGTGCGGAACAAAAGAAGCCGACTATAGAGCAAGAATTACTTGCGGTACATTTTGCTATTAACCAATTTAGACCATATGTATATGGCACGGAATTCGTTGTCAGGACGGATCATAGACCCCTGGTTTATCTATTTAACATGAGGGATCCGTCTTCTAAACTGACCAGGATTAGACTATGTTTATCGGAATACAATTTTTCTATTGAATATGTTAAGGGTAAGGACAATGTCGGAGCGGATGCTCTGTCTCGCATTTCAATCGACGAATTGAAATCGGGGACAGGTGAGGAGAGGATCTTGGCCATGACAACTAGGGCAATGACTAGGCGGAACGACATAATTGAAGGACCATTTCAAGTTTCCGGTATTACTAGACCACGGGTTTATGACAAATTTTCGCAGTTGTTTAACCGAAAAATTTCTAAAATAAAATCGGAAATATATTACAAAAATGATAAAATAGATAAAATACAGTTGAAAATATATAATAAATTTAAATTTAAATTCCTCATAAACGTTGATATTGTTAACGAAACATTGAATTACGAGGACATGCTTTCGAGGTTGCAAAAAGACGCCAACAATAACAACATTTATGTTGCGGAATGGGCAAAAAATGATGCATTTTTTTCAGTATATACAATACAGGAGTTAAAGAACCATGGTAATAAGATATTAAAATCTTTCGAGATTATATTAGTAGAACCAATTGAAAGAATATTCGAGGAAAACAAGAAAAAACAACTGTTGGAAATTTATCACAATGACCCAATTTTAGGTGGACATTGTGGACGCAAGAGATTGTATGCCAAATTACGGACTAAATACTATTGGAAGGAAATGACAAGGGATATTGCGGCATTTGTTGCAAAATGTAGGGAATGCAATTTGAATAAGGTGAGGAAAGGAACTAGGGAGAGACTTAAACTAACACCGACACCCATAAGACCGTTTGAGGTAACAGTATTGGACACAATTGGCCCGCTGCCAGTGTCAAAATACGGGAACAAATATGCTATAACTTTGATCTGTGACTTTTCAAAATACTTGGTAACGGTGCCTATACCCGACAAGTGTGCGAGGACAGTTGCACAGGCGATTTTTGAGAACTTTATATTAATTTACGGGCGGATGAATTCTATTATATCAGATTTGGGTACCGAATTTAAAAACGAAATATTTTGCGAACTTTGTAAATTTTTAAACATTCAGATACATTTCTCAACACCCTATCACCATCAAACGGTTGGAACCGCCGAGAGAAGCCATCGCGTTTTTAACGAATATTTACGATCATATATTGTTGAGAATATTTCAGACTGGGATACCTACTTGAGATATTTCACATTTTTTCACAACACCACTCCTAGTTCGGTATTTGACAACAGATTCACACCATATGAATTAGTATTTGGGAAAAACCCAATTATGCCCAATGAATTACACCTTAATACAATCGACCCTATATATAATGTAGAAAACTACTGCAATGAGGTCAAATACCGTTTACAGAAATCGCATATTATGACAAAAAATCTAATAGAAAAACATAAGAAAAGAAATAAATCTTACTTTGATCATTTTGCAAAACCATGTAATTTGAAAATTAATGATAAAGTATTTTTGAAAAAGGAACCATATGATAAATTTAAAAACATATATGATGGACCCTTTATTGTAACGAAAATCGATGAAACGAATGTAACAATCTACAATGAATTATCAAAAAAAGAAAAAATAGTACATAAGGATAGAGTAAGAAAAGCTTAAACCCATATTTATAATCGATTATTGGGTTTAACAAACGTTTATTAAGTAAACTTTTAATAGAAAATTAATTTTGTAAACCTTTGTGAGGTTTAAAATATTTTTATGTATAAATAATAATAAAATGAATATTCAAAAAAAAAAAAAAAAAAGAAAAATATATATATATATACCAAATAGCTGGATCAATAGAGTTAATTTTACATGATATATATATATATATATTTCCTTTTTTTTTTTTTTTTTCTTTAGAAGGGAGGTGTAGTGCCAACTCATCACCCATTATCGTATTGTGCTAATTATTGCAAATACTTACCTAATCAATATAACTAGCCTTATTACTCTTATTATAATATATTTAAACTTAATACTTATTATATCTAACTGTTATAATACATACCTATATCCTAACTACTTATTCCTATTGTAACATACATACTTAGTTAAGTGATAATCTGTTATACAGGTTAAGTGAAATGAGAATTAATAAAGCCTTTGGCAGGCAGTCGACACAAAACCTCCAACCTAAACGCATCGTTTTATTTCTCATAGCCACCATCCATTACAGGTAATACCGGATAATAGAGGTAATTTAAATCAAGAAAAAAAAATTTTTATTTTCCAGTTAGTTAAAGCTGCCGTTTAATCAAATGACGGTTAGTCAAGGCCATACTGTAAATAAAAAAAGACATGCAACCAAAAATCATCGGATGAACGCAAAGAGATTTTGGAAGTTGCTTGAAAAGGGAATTAAGATAAAATGACGTCGTAAAAGCCCTCATGTGAATTGAGTTATAATATCCAAGCCAATTACATGTATGCAGGCTTGCCAGAAGAATTCAAATTAAAAGTGCTAAATCGATAAAAAAAAAGCGCTAAATTGTTCTACAGTAGAAAGCAAAATTGCTAGTTTTGTAACATTGATTTTTATGAATATAACAAAAATTAACATATAAAATTTTTTTGCATATTCATTTTGTTTATTATTAACACTTATTTTAATGTAACAATATAATATAAATAAATAAATTTCATATTTGAATACGAAAATCGCATATTTAATTAAAAATTTTTTTGCGAAGTTTGTAGGTATAGTTATTGAATTTTTAGTCAAGAACCAAGTTCATTGAGCCAATAAAAAAAATTGTTGCCCAAAATAATTTTTTTTAACAAAATTTTTACGTGATTTGTTAAAATAAATTGTTGGAAATGTTTAAGAAATCAAACAAAATGTTTATCGAATCTTTATTTATTTATTATGATGGGCTAAATTCCCAATTTTTATTGTTTGAAAAATACACTAAAATTTATTGTGGGGGGATAAGCTACTTCCTATGCGCAATACGCTGGTTGCTTAGGCCAGATCACCAGGAAACCTTTTTCCAAAGACGTTGGAAAAACTAAGGATATTATACAAATAAAACTGTTACGCGAATAAGAATTATGAGCTATTAAAAAATGGACAAGAGCTGTTAAAATACTGTCTTTTCTTTGATTCAAATATTGTTTTATTGAATATAAAGAAATATTTAATTATTTTATTATTAAATTTGTTTTATTGAATGCTATTTTGCAAAGTGTAATTTTGATAAATTTTTTTATTGAATTTAATAAAAAGTTTGTTGACCTAAAATTTTATTTTTCACAAACTGGGTTGTTAAAAATTTTCTTGAGATATTGTTTTTCTGTGTCCTTTTCAGATGAACCGATTTTTTTTTACAATATCGTCCGATATGTTTAAAATGTGGCAACAAAAGTTGTCTTATTTTGCACGTTCTCTTCTGTGTATAACTGGATATAACAGTTCTGTTTTCATTCTAGTTCTCAGCAAGTCCTTTCCAATAGGTTTTTGGTCAAATAGGAGGTTACTTCCTGATGGTTTTTTGACCCAATGTTTGAGAAAACATTCATTGCTTTTCTGAAGTCGGACAATGATTTTTATATTGTAGCGAAATTATTTTTGTTAAAAGTATGATCAAAAAACCAGACTTCGTTCTAAGCATCACATACAAATTTACAAATAATTGCAATCGATATTCCGGAATAAGTAAAAAAGACAAAAGTGCCAGAATAGCTCCAGAATTCCCACGAGCATTTCTGAGTGCTGGCATTGCTTTTAATTTATACTAGGGAAAATAATTTTTTTTTAATGGTACTTAAAAGCTTTGGCCAATTCATATATACACTTATATCACTTTTTTCACAAATTCCATTTATTCAAATTTAATGATAAAACAAATGGCTATTTGATCTTATAAAATAAAATAATTGCGTTTGATGCGGATACTTTTATGCGATTTCGAAAAAATATATATACAGGTATGTTCTAGGTTTCGACTCGAATTGAAAACAAAAAAATTTTTGAATCCGCATAATTCATAAATTGGTGTTCTCAAATCCTCATGTTTTTCGTGTTCGAAGTTTTTGTTCGAAAAATCTTTTGTTGAACTAAAGATCTCTAATTTGCTAAAATTGCTAAATTCGTGGAAATTCGCACAGCTTCATGATAGCAAGTTCTACCTTTTATTATAAATCGTTAAAGCTGTAAAAAATCAGAAAACTTACAGGAACAAATCGCTTCTATCGCAAACATGACTAAAATTCGCGAAAAATTGCAAAATTTGAAACAAACCCGAAAACTAATTTGAGATCGCTAAATCGATTAAAAAAAATATAAATTGTCGGAAACTAACATAAAAATCGTTAAAAAATTAGCTATAATTACATCAAAATCAATGAAAAAGTCGATTTTCAAGTCGTGTTCTATTAACCACAAATTTGTACATACCTTTTGGTTCTTTTCCTAAAATTAATAAGCATTAGCCCGTTAATAGCCAGAACTTTTTTGTGGAGTGAAATTTTAAACACATTGTCCTTTTTGTCTAAGATACATATTTTGTTCAGCGACTTCGCGGAAACAATTTGGTAATTTGTGTTTTCACCCGGCAACTTAAGATGCCAGTGGGCATTCAGCTAACAAATTTGCAATACAACTGTGGTTTAGTTATTCACCCCTATTCTGCGTTTCGATTCGGATCGAAATTTTCTCCGTTTTTGGCAACTTTGGTGTTTTGTGCCAATGTTCTGTAACTCCCGCGTTGAGAAATTTTTCGATTGAAATGTGAGAAATGAAACAAAAATACCATAAGTTGAAACAAACATGTTTTTCTCACTTAACTGTTACTGAAACATTTTTGCCGAGTAATTTCCTTACGTTACAGCTATTACACACCAAAAATGATACAGTAACAGTTTAGTGGGAAAAACATGTTTGTTTCAATTTATGGTATTTTTGTTTCAGTTCTCTCATTTCAATCGAAAAGTTTTTCAACGCGGGAGTTACAGAATATGGGCACAGAATACCAAAGTTGCCGAAAACGGAGAAAATTTCGATCCGAATCGAAACGCAGAATATGGGTCCAATATTTAGTTTCTACAGTTCTTTTAGTAGGCTATCGCTCGTGATTAAGTTTTTAAAGAAAAATTACGTTTACGCGACTGTAAAAATAAATGTTGTCTTGACTTTTATTAAGTGATCTTAAAGATACAAAAGGATGCTACAATTTCCTGCAAAACTTATTTTGCAAAGCCTGACTTCAAAGTCCTCAATATGTCCAAAAAACGTCTTATTGAGCTACTTAACACGACTATGCATTCCGAAAGTGTTAAAGACACGGCCACCCCTACACCTAGTAAAAGTTCTGATAAGTCTACAATAACAGACCTTTGGTGCGTTTGTGAAAACCTTATAAGAAAATTCGGGATGTATTGTCATATGTCCATCCTACGCTGTGGTTCAGCTAAGAAAAAGTCTAGAGGTACCTTAGATCTTCTAACTTGTTGTTAATTTTACCTTGAATTTAAATTTAACATGTTTTCGTATCGGTTACGCCGATATTTCTTTTTAAGTGTCAGTATCGGTTAAGTATCGGCAAAAAGGCGTATCGCTACATCCCAACTTAAAACATGCTAAGTTTTAATAAAAAATATTCATTCTGTTTTCGAAACAAAACAGCTACATATGTGTAAAAAAATTTAAAAATAACTATTAGAAATGCTCCAACAAAATTAGTTATTTTTAGTTTTTAGAAAAAATTTGTTATAGCCAATAAGTCGAGTTTTATTTAACGAAATACTTAAAACAATGTTAACATTTATTCAATTAGACGTTCCACTTTAAAAATGTATGCTTAGGTAATTACATAAAACGGTTATTTGCTCTCCTGAAACCCCAGAAAAAAACACATAGCTGATTTTGTCGGAGCAACGACGATATATTAATCGTAGAGGGAATCGTTTGCGATGCGTGTAAAGATTATCAAAGAACGCCAAGAATCGTTGGAGACTTATGTCGGGATTATTTTACAACTCGTGAATGCTCAGCCGTATAACTCAAGCGTCGTTTTCATGTCAAAACTTCTCATTTTCATAAAATTTATACGAAACAAACCTTTAGATCGTGAATTCAACACCACCCGGTTGGAAAATCTCATTTGAAAGAACCTAATGTCCATTTGTTTTATAAAAATTGAATTGACAAATTAATTTTCATGTTTAAAAAACGCTCTTATTTAGGTACCTCAGTAATTGTTATGTAGTCAATGTTATCAATAGGAATCGAGAATGTAAGATATATCTTGCATAATATTTGATTCCAGAATTCATTATTCCTAACACGTAACATGTTCTGGGATTGTAATAAATCATTTTAATGCATCCTGCAAACGAATTAAATAATGTATCCTTTATGTTAAAAATTTGTAAACGACATAAAGGCAGCGTAAAATAACGAATTTTTATTAAGAAAATATATAAAAACACAAATAATAGTCACGAACAGAAACAATATATTCCTTGTTCTGCAAATGTGGGAATATACGTGGTAGTCAATGCCAGTTTATTTTTTCTGATAAAATAACCTTCTCGATTCCAATGTATTGTAACGAAAGTAACTTTAGTTAAGAATTAGTTGTAATTAAGATTAAGAATTAGTTATAATTATTAGTTATCTTGTATTCGTTAGTAATTTTATTAGTTTACATTGTTATTAAAAATTGTTATACATCTTTAGAACACTTCAATCCCAATGTGCAGAAAGACCTCGAAATGACCGTTAAAAAAGCTTTAGTATAAGTGGTGAAATTATGTAAACATAAGTGCCGCCATAAAAACAAAGAGTGGTGAATAGTAAAGCCTCAAACCTTCGAAAAACATTTCAAATGTTCTAGACGGCCGAATTGCAGTATAAATACTTGCGGCGGCTAGCATAGAAAGATCATTCTAAGTTCAGACTTTGTCAATAACGTATCACGCGGAGAAAATTATAGTTGGTTGTGAATAAAAGCTATAAATTACGGTTGTTAAAGTGACTAAGTACTAAATAAAGTTGTGTAAATTGTAAACAGTGTTTAAAGTGTTGTGATTATTTAGTTTTATTTAAAGTGCAATAAAGAACTCGAAACGGTTTATTATAAAGGAAATGAACCAACACGTTATTGAAAGGCAGTAACGTAACAATTGGTGTCAGAATTCGAGAATAACGAACGAGAAACTTCAGGAGATTTCCAGTGAAATGAACGAAAGAGTAAACGAAATGGAAATAGAATTTAACCAGAAGCTGTCTGATGTAAAAACTCAAGTCACGGATGTAAAAACAGTTTTTGATGAAAAACTACACAATCTGGAAGCAAAAGTAAAAAGTCTACAATGCGAAGAGGGATCAGTACGGGTTATTCCAGAAGTTTCTAGTAGAATAAAGTTACAGTTCGATACAGTTGCCAACAGAAATGCATTCTTGCTTTAAAGAGGACTGCGGCTGAAGTGCTTGAAAGCGTATTAATAAGCTGTAGAAGCAATTATGATGACATAATGGTTGCACTGCAGCGTAAATATGGTGGGGAACACAAGAAAGAAATATACCGAATGGAGTTGCGTGGCAGAGTGCAAAAGGCAAACGAAACCTTACAAGATTTTGCCCTCGAGATAGAGCGCTAGATGCAGCTTACATACCCTGGTGAGAATCATCCATTTTTGGATCATTTTAAAATCGAAGCATTTGTTAATAGTATTACAGATGCTGATATAAAACTTGCGGTATGTGCATCACAAAAGTCAACATTTGCAGAAACTGTTTCATTTGCCATGGCCCAGGAAACCGCAAGGATCATTTCCAAACCACAGGCTTACAAGGTGCGTAAACTCGATATGGCTGCCGAAGACGAAAGCGAGTTTATAAAGAAAGTGAGGGACATGAAAAAGCACTTTTTAAGGCTTTGGGTGAGAAGCAAACTAAGAACAAAGTCAAATGCTATAACTGCGGTAAGACTGGTCACATACAGCGTAACTGCAAAGCACCAAAAAAACATTCAAGATCTGCTTCGCCGCCGAGAAAACACCAACGGGCTAGTCATCAGTCATCGCAGGAGTCGCCGTTAAGTATGGAGGGAGTGATACCTTTTGCATCTGAGGACTCGATAATAAATTTAGTTGTGCCAAAGAGTAATAAAAGTATTTCAGCAATTAGCTACATCGATGGTAAAAAGCGCATTTAGACTATCGACACTGGTGCAGGATTTTCGATAATAAGACCTGACTGGGTTAAGGGAGCTTTCGAACCACTAAGCGGAGTGAGCTTGCGAACAGCTACAGGTGAGCCTATGGGAAAACACGTGTGGTGCTGTCACTTTTCATGAGTTTATGGTGGCCGACATTGTAGACGAAGTACTGATTGGTGCAGATTTTATGATTAGTCATAACATAAATCTGAATATGGGAAAGCAAATCATGTATTTGTGTGATTATGAAATACCCCTGGATGTTGGGTATGAAAGTGAGGCTCGAGTGGGATAGCTTCTCGCTTGTACTCGTCTGAAATCGTACCTCGCAAAAAGTTGAAAAGCGTGAAAAAGCGGTTGCTCATGTAAGTCAGCTTAGTGGACTGGAAGCTAGGCACTGTACAAAGGCAGATAGAAAGGAATGCATCAGTGAAGGTAGAGCCCAGAAAAGATTGGATAACGGCGCAAAAAAGAGAAGCCGTATCGGCCAAGGTTATGAGGGCCAATAGTATAGGTGGAAGACAAAATTTTAAGGGAAACTGCCCAAAGCGTGTGGCAGCCAGGCCCAGAGGTTGTGCGTCGCAGGTATCTTTATTGGAACGGAGAAATCCGTACGACCATAGAAAGTCCGTGCGTGGCCATAGAAAGTTGTCCAGATATGATCGGGTGGTGTATTCTGAAGGATCTAAGAAGGGCCAGTTGGTTTTGCCGATGAATCAACAACCAAAGGAAGGATTAGTTGCCAAGCCACAAATACATTGGAATGGGCCATATAAGGTGATAAGGAAATAAAATGATGTTGTAAACCAAATACGGAAATATAAAAGGCCAAGGGCCAAAATGAAAGTTTTTTCATTTAGAACGATTAGCCCCTTATGGAAGAGGTGATTCTGAGCCTTTTCGAGACGAATAGGCTTAAGTGGGTTGCAGTGTTACGAAAGTAACTTAAGTTAAGAACTAGCTGTAATTATTGGTTAAGAATTAGTTATAATTATTAGTTATCTTATATTTATTAGTTATCTTGTATTCATAAGTTACATTGTTATTAAAAATTGTTATACATCTTTAGTACACTAAGTGTATTACACTCAATCCCAATGTGCAGAAAGACCTCAAAACGGTCTATTATAAAGGAAATAAACCAAAACGTTATTGAAAGGCAGTAACGTAACAGTATGCATTATTATTCTTTCGAAAATAATACATTATTTTTTAAGTTATTTAGGTAATCAATTCCTCATTTTCCCGCTGGGATTACTTATACATAGAGTCGCAAAAGGTTTATCCAAATTTAAAAGAGCATTTCAGAAAATACATAAGAAAAATTATAAATAAAATAAATGTTGATTATTTTAGGAGTTGTATATTAAACATAACCGCTTAACAAACAGCCTATGCTAGCTGGACTTAAACACTATTTACTGGCTGTTTTTCATTATAAGCGAAAGTTTAATACAAAAAATTAAGTGATCTAATTTATGTTTCATTGTGGGCACTTCGAACCCAAAAATAGAAATATTTTCGATTTTTTAAGTTTTGTAAAGCATCTATATCCGCCAAAGCTCAAAACTCGTTAATATTAGTATCACAATTTGCACTTATACCCATATTCACTTTTACAAACAGAACATAAATTTCTTTCTTCAACAAACACAATTGAAACAAATTCAATATTTATTTACTTGCTGCGAGAATGCGGAAACGTGATCAAAAATATTCTATTCGAGAACGTGCTTAAAAGTGTAAAAACACTCACGTGCACAGCTCTAATAATATTGTTATGTTAGTAGTGTGTTTTCATAGAAACCAACCGATAACAAGGTAAAATAGCCAGTTCATAATCCAGATGACAAATTTTCTTAGATAACAACCAACAGTTGAATATGAGAGTCAAAGTCATATTTAATCACCCCTATCGTGAATAGCAAGTGGAGTTTTTGTTCCCATGAAATTTTCATTCCCCTCGAAGGAAAAAAGCAATCATGTGAAAAATTTTTCACGCTATCAGTTCCAGTGAATGTAAAAAAAAAAAGATTAGCAAAAATTTCAAATCCATGAAATTTTTGTTTAAAAATATACACGTATATATTTTAAAGAGAAGTTAAAATAATAAATCTAATTAATTACAGCCGTATTCATAAACATTTTAAAAATCATTTCAAACCTGTTTTAAGCAAAAATGGTTAAAATTGTATTCATAAGCGAATATTACCTTAAAAATCCTATTGTAAACCTTGTGTAAATAAACGAATTTTAAAATTGGTTCGACCCTTGTTTAAGCCTATTTTAAAGTGACATTTTTGCTTTTTTCTGTGTGTTTATGGTCATTTTGAACATTTTTGCGAGAAATTTTTATTCAATATTTATATATACATTAATAATAAAATGAAATTCAAAAATATGTAAGTTTGTATGTATATTATTAATATATTTTTCAATTTCACATATTAAAGCTCAACAAATTATTAATTGCACAGAATGAACTAGTGATGTGTAAATGATCAAAACAAATAAAATAAAACTCGTTATTTAAATACTTTTCTTGTCAGCAATTAAATCATCATCTAAATTGCACTTTTACTAAAAACTTTTTGAACTCTTTTTATTTTGTTTAATAAAAGAGAAACTATCGTACTATTATTCATTTATAAAAAGCAATTTTTTTTCTCACACACTACAAAAAAAATTGTAGATACGAGTACGAGTATGAATTAATAACCACTGTTTTGCATCATTATGATTCAAGTGACCAATAAAAGAGATAGTATTGCCACCTTGCAATAAAAAAATAGGGTAAAACGTTTATCAGTTAAAATGCTGATTATGAATATAAATTTTTAAAAAAGCTTTTTTAGGCTTAAAATGTTTTTTAACTAAAATGTATCAAAAACCTGAATTAAGATTTTTTTATGAATAAGGCTGTTAGTATTGGAGGGATAGGTAGATTACCTGTTAGTTTTTTGCAATTTTTAAATTTTATGTAGTAAAATATTTTCCAAAATTCTGCCACCACGTCTTTCACAAATCCGGCGGCAATCAACCTGTGGTTTTGCATTTTGTTGATCAATTTATCGGTTTGTGCCTTATTAACGGATCTAGCCCTTAATATTCGATTTATAGGAGGAACTACTAACAAACATGTTTTATATAGCTAAAATAAAGTGAGAAAATCTAAGGGAAACGTGAACAAGTTACGAGGGAAAAAACTTTTCACGATAAGGGGAATTTATTACCGCGAACATTTTTTCACGTTATTATTCTCCTTTGAATTACCTTTTTTCATGGGAGTTGTTCATGATCGCAAATATGTGAAAAAGGGAAAAATTACGACGGAAAATTATTCACGATAGGGGTGATTATTTTAGTGTAGACTATAGAACGGAAATTTTTAATTGATTTTGAGGGCAAAATCAACCACACAAAATGCTTGCAAAGTCCTCATCCATATTATAAAACATTAGCTGCAAAAACTTTCTTCAATTCTCTTTTGAAAAAGCATTCGAGGGTATACTAAGTTTGTCATTCCGTGTGAAACTTTTTTATTATTCATCTCAGACCCCATAAAGTATATATATTCTGGCTGCTTGAGTAATTCTAAGTCGATTTAGCCATGTCCCTCTGTCTGTCCGTCTGTTGAAAACACGCTCACTTTCGAAAAACTCAAAATAAATAAACAAACTAGGTGTCAAATTGCTTGTAGTTATCCTAAGCAGTTTGGGATTGAATTTCAGCAAAATAGGTTCAGTAGGACCAGAGCTATGAATCAAAATGTGGAACCACCACCTTCAAAAACTTGATAATTTTGTTACAAAAACTAACATAAATGATGCAAAAATGCACGGAATGACATAAGATTTTGCACAAGTCCGTTTTATTCGACTAGAAATGACACTGTAAAATTTCGCGAAGGTCGGTCCATAATTTACCCTAAGCCCCATATAAACACTACTCCCGGAAAACAGTTTAGTACGCCTAAAACCGTAAAAAATAATGCAATCATAACAAATTTTGGCTCGTCACAATTTTATAGGACTATAAATGATACTGTGAAATTTCGTGAAGATCGGTACATAATTTACCCTAGGCTCCCGGAAAACAGTTTAGTCTCCTAAAACCATAATTAATAACAAATCGTCACAGTTTAAGATAATAATAATAAAAAGACATCATACAGATATTACTCCTTAAACATTCGAACTGTCGGTGGAGGGTATCAAAGATTCGGCACAGCCGAATATAGCACTCTAACTTGTTTCAATAACAAACTTACAAAAATTGCTTGTACATGAAACTACACTTTTTCATTCACCATTGCACACCAAACCACACAAAATGCTTGCAAACACACACTTTGTTTCCGTTTTGGGTTTGCCAATAAACAACACAAATCGCTACTACATGATAGACATGAAGGCGTGATATTAAAAAGTGTATTTCTTTTACATGCAAAATAATTATGAGATTCACTGTATGTATCTATATTAATTTTTTTTTTAATTTGTTTGTTAATAATTGAATGTGTAAGAAGCTTAAAGACCTAACTCCACAAAATAAAAATATAAGTAAAATAGTGATGTTTGCTTCTGAAAAAATTCAAAAAAGATTCAAACTCTATACATGCCGATTTTTTTTTTATATTTTTTAATGGAAAATATTTATATTTGTAATAGAAGAACAAAATAATTTTCAAAGAGTCTACAACTAATTAGATAGTAATATAAGAAAAATTTAGAAATTTTCGAAAGGTAGTTAGGCCTTTTAGCTTCTGACACATCCAATTAATGTACAAACTATTATTCTCTCCCCTCTCCTCAATAAACTCAGGCTTTCTGAAAAAAAGCTTTCATAGTTTGAACCCAGACTAAAGCCGAAGGTCCACACCATGCGTTTATGCGTCTGTCCTTTTTATGCATCTGGCAAAAAAGTAGAATCAGCGTAATTGTATGTGACAAGTTACGCTGCAAAATGCATACACGTATCAACGCATTAAAGCTGAAGGTCCACACCATGCGTTCATGTGCATTTTATGCGTTTCTAAATTCAAGTTACATGCAATGCGTTTTATGCGACAACTTCTTTTTTTTCAGCAATCGATAACTAGAATGGCAAACTTTGTTCGTGGGAAAATTGTGCTAAAAATTAATTTTAATGTATTTTATTCTTTAAAGTTTATGTAATCTTTATTACGAAAGCTTCTTCTTTTATTAAAAATCTTTTTTAACTTGGTGGCAACACGATCAAGTTTTACCTTTCAATTCCATTCAATTTGCAAAACACTCCAGTTTAAAACTATGTACATATAAAGAAGAAATTGTTTTTTTTAATCTTGTAGGCTCATAAACCTCTGGGCCGATTTTTATAAAGTTTTGACAGTATATTACCGATGGTCTGGAAAAAACCATAGGCTATATAATTTGTCGGCAATTTTAAAAGCTTTATGAGCTAGAGCTTTCAACCTTTTTATGTAAAGAGCTCTTACAAGTAAAACTTTTAAGGTCTTGTTCTGCGTTATATGTAGTATCAAAGTGCGAAATTGAGCTAAATTATGTGGTAGATCTTTTATACATATATGCCCGGTGGAAATATAATAATAGTAAACGTGGTGCGATCGGAAGGCACTTTGACCTTATCGTTTATCTAGAAAAGTGTTTCAGTTAGACCTATGAAGCATTCTACACTTCAAAGTATATACCTTATATGGTTAAATTGATATTCTGTTAAAGTTCAAGCTTCTAAAAAAAGTTATTTTTCAATTGATGAAAAAAAGTATTGGTTTTAGATGCACATTTACCACACGCAATTTTTAAGGGTCAAAAAAGCGGAGCGTGGAGTTCTTGTTCCAAAATCAAAAATTGGTTATTTTTGTGTCTAAAAAAGTAACCAAAATCGAAAAAAAGTACACAAGTACACATTGCAAAAAAATAGTAACCAATTTTGGTAAAAAGTAACCAAAACGGCAACGTTGCATGGGAGATTTTTTTCGGCTTTCAACAAACTTATTGGAAAACCTACTAAAATTAGAAAATTCGTTACCAATTTATTTTTTTAAACTTTGATCAAAAAAAAGTGATATACCAAAATGTAGCTTAAGTACTTAGCTATACGCCACATATAGCCGCCAACCTTCGGAGGATGTCCTAATTTTGGCCCCTTACCCTAGGTCTACACTTAAGATAAATATCTCAACAAGTTGGCAATGACGTCGGCAGAATAACAGAGCAATATTTCTTATTGCTCAGCTTATGTTAAAGGCATGAGAAAACGTATTTATGTTAACTGATAATTTGAAAAAAATCAAGGAAGAAGGTGCAGTGTAAAAACTGGCTCTATCTTGCAAAAATTATTTTTATTGATATAAATTTTTTTTTATTCGACTTTATTATTTAAATGTGTATTAATTTGTTTAAGCTTGAGGTCTTTTTTTTTTTAAAATAATAATTTTATTCATTTTTTTTTTTTTTTTTTTTTTTTGTTAAAGTAAAATTAATATTTTTTAAATAAATAGTTCAACAAAATAACCACAATACTAATTATTATAAATTTAAATAATAAAGGTCAAATAAGACAAAATTATATTAATAAAAATAATTTTTGTAATTTAATTTTACAGCCAATCCCACGATGTCGCACGTTAACGTTCTCTTAAGAATATAAGTCACTCACTTTCATGCGCTTGAGCGTCCCAATAATATTCGACTTGTCGTGCGCATGAGTTTACGTCTGTTACGTATGTCATTTACAAACTGTTCAATTTGTATTGGTGCCAGATCAACATTCTGTTAAAAAAACGCTTTAACAAATAATTTGTTCGTTAAAAAATTTAACTCTGTACTTACAAACAAAAATCTATTGACAGCAAATTTGTAAACAAAAAAAAGTGAAATTTCTGTGTTTTAAAAATAATATTTAAAAAAGGAAACAATAGTGCAACTTTTGCAAAATTTTATGATTTGGAAATACTCTAATATGAGTTTATGCATCGCTGTTTATTTCTTGGAGGAAATGGATAAAGAAGTTAAGCTGAAGGTCCACACCATGCGTTCGTGCGTAGATGCGTATGATACTTTTTGTGCATTTGATGCGTTTCTAAATGCAAGTTACATGCAATGCGTTTTATGCACCATATTGTTTTTTTTTATCAGCTGTTAAGCCCATTTCTGATGACGCCTTTTAGAAATCCTATGGACATTTTTGAAAGGCGTTATAATAAAAATCATGCTAGCACCCGAAATGTTGTTGAGCGATGCTTTGGTGTGCTTAAGAACAGATTTCGATGCATTCTTGGTTCTAGAGGTCTGCACTACAGCCCAGAAAAAACAACCCAAATTATTAACGCTTGCTGTGCTGTTCACAACATGTGTTTAAAATACAAATGCATGCAAAATAACATTCAGTTATTGGAAGTCGAAGTCGATGATAACTTGTCGGAAAACATTTCCAACGAAGAAGTAGGCGCGGCAGTTGCAATTAGAAGAGCTATTGCCATTAATTTTTAAACTTTTTTTCTTAGTTCTTTTAGTTTTAGTTTGTTTATTTATTTCTGCAAACATTTGTATATTTTTTTCTGGTAAGCGTATTGTATTTGTTTTTATGTTTAATTTAATCATATTACTGTGTAAATTTAAAATTAAAAAAAAAACAAAATTGTTACTTCTTAACAATTGTTGTAATAATATCTTTGAATGAATCCTTCATTTACCAACCTTTTTTTATTTTTAAGTATTCAAAATGAAAATAAAATTCAATTTCAAAGAAATTTCTTTTAAAGACAATTTTCAAAATTAAGATTTGTTTATTTATTTGGTTAAATCTTGGTATTATTTGCAAACTTTTGTATATACAATTTGGTATAAAGGGATTTTTTTTCTCAGGAGATTCAGCAAAATATTCATTATATCAAAACTCTACTGTATCAGTATATACATATTTGTGGTCATATGGAAGAGTAGCTTAAATCGACAAAAGACAAAATTGAGTTATGACAATAAGAAAAAATTGTTTTAGATTTAATTTTAGCCTCTATTAAAATTGTTACTATATGTATTGTCATGGGTTTCACAATATTTAATTTTATAATTTTGCAAACAAAAGCTTTAAAAACAAAAAATATTTACATAAAGAGAAATTGTTTTTACATACTAATATATGTATAAATGAATAAAAATGATTTGGATTAAATTGAGGGAATTAAAGTAACGATATGTAGATAATATTGGACTACTTGATCCATTTTAGATTAAATGGACAACATAAAACATGGTCCAATGTAATGTAAGCATGGACCATATAATTATTAAAAAAGAGTTTGTAGTTTAACAACTTGTTTTCGTTTTTACACGACATGTTTTCGTTTTTTAACGATTTCAAAACTAATCCACTGGAGTATACCATCGAGTAGTTTCAAAACTAATCCACTGGGAGTATGTATGAACATGGAGTAGTTTTAAGACTTCTCCGTTGTAATGCAAAGATGAGTTATATGGTCTATACATACATACATAAATACATATCGCTCCTTTATTTTTACATAGTCATATCTCAAAAAACAATCGAACTTGGCAAAATGCGATTAAAGTTTTCAACATTTTCATTCATATGGGCATTTCCAGTAAAAAGTCAACTTTTTGTAACGTAACGCCAGTAAGCAATTAAGCTTGCTTCTCAAAAAATTGTATACATATGTATGTATTATGTATTTTATTTTTTGTATTTTGATGTAAAGCGCAACTAGCTCTACATTTAGTAGCAAAAAGTGGAACATTTGAAGAACATGGGCCTAAAATACAAGCTTAATTGCTTGATGGCGTTACATTAAAAACAAAATTGACTTTTCAGTGGAAGTGCCCATATACAGATTTAACGAAATATATTTTCCTATAACTTCGATTTAATTTAAGATATAATACTGATTTCTTCTTACATATACAGAAGATATGAAGGAAAACTTTTGCTTAAGTAACATAAACTTTTAAAATTTTTTGTGATATGACTATGTATGTTGCAATAAAGGAGCGATATATTGTTTTATATTAAATTTTTGTTTTTGAAATGCTGTGCCAAAATTGTTGTTACGGCTTCAATAGCTTTTAATATTTTGGTTTGGGTTTCGGCATTTTTTCTGGCTGCTTCAGCTTGCATTTCAGCAGCATCAGCTATCCTCTTGGCAGCTTCTACAACAGGGTTTATTGCATCTACCAGTGCCTTTGCGGAATCAGCTTGTTCCTTAGCTAACGCTGAGGAATGCTCACTAACCCTTAATTGGCGCCGTATGAGGCTGATTTGTTCATCAGCAATAATTTTTTTTTCTTTGCTGAAGAGCAGCCAGAAATATCATCCTCATTGACATCAAATATTTTTTCTTTTTGTTGTGTGGCTTTTTCGCATATTTGGTGGCTCGCCTGATGCACTATCTTCTCCTTTTCAATCTGCCTGGATGGAGTGACAACTGCTACAGATTTGTTGCTTCTTGGTGGTGTGTCAGATAACACAATGAAACATTGCTCAATAACATCTTTTGGATCTGTTTGTGGAACCACTGAAGACCCGAACACTTTACCGGCTGGCGCTGCAGCCTTGGACAGAAATAATGTTCGGTCCACAACTTCTTCTAGCTCCGAAAGAGTGTTCATGCGATAAACACCACCACCAGTTTCGCTTAAACTTTTTTTATTTTCGGCAATTTTTTTTTTTTTTGTACGCGACTTTAAATCGGACCAGGTCTAGAAAAATGATTAGAAATATTAAGCTAACAAGTTAAAGCGCTATATTCGTCTTTGCAGAATCTTTAATACCCTCCACCGAGAGTGCAAATAGTTTAGGAGTGAGCTTTTTATGGGCCTATAATAAATTATGGACCGATCTTAACGAAATTAAACGGAGTCATTCCCATTCTTTTAAAACTATGACAGACCGAATTTTTAAAACGAATTTGTCCAAACTTGAATGAGAATCGGTGCATTCTGTCACCAATTTGTGTTATTTATTCGTAACAAACATTTCATTTTCTTAGGGAGGTTGTTCTACATTTTAGTTCATAACACTTTTTCTACTTAACCGATTATGCAGGATTTTAATCCCAAACTGTTTAGATGAATATTACAAAAGTTTCACATAAAATGTCCACTAGTCGAGAAGGGTATTAAAATTCTTAAACCACTAAATACCTTTTTCCATTCAGCAACCGTGCGAACTGGCGGCCCAGCGAATTCAACTTCTTAGCGAGTTTAACCCATTGCTCCTCCACAGACAATTTCGTGATTCCAAAAACTACAGACCCTCTGGCGAACTCCGGATTTTCTTCCATAAATCCAACAAGCGTCTGTAGCTGTTGCAATGTTGATTTCTTTATGCTGAAATATGAATTTTTGTATTGACAAAAACCATTATACATTTTTATATAATATTATACATATGTATGTACTTTTCATACTTACCATTTGCTTTCCATTTTTAGGTTTATTTTTTTTTATTTTATTTAAAATTGAAGAAATACTACACGCAAAACTAAAATAATTGTTCTGTCGACAACAAAATTACAAGTGATTGCTTTTGACATTTGCTTGCGCACAGATGGCATATAAAATAGTTACAGGGACGCTATTTTGTACTGAAGTGTTTACGTCATCACCTATTTGCGACTTGTCGTGCTAAAAAAATTTAGGGGGACGCAAATCAGCTGTTTTGCGTTTAGAATGCATGCGAACGTTAACGTGCGACATCGTGGGATTGGCTGTTAGTGTTTATTAAATTCTTTAATTTAATTGTTTTACTACAATTATATTTTCCTACCATTTCACAAATTTAATTTTTTTTTTTCATACAATTTGCTTCTATTTCTTTTTATACCCTTCACCACAGGTGGAAAAGGGTATATATAAGTTTGTCATTCCGTTTGTAATTTCTACAATAGTAGTCTTAGACCATATAAAGTATATATATTCTGGGTCCTTATGAGGAGAGAAGTTGATTTAATGATGTCCGTCCGTCTGTTCGTCTTACGTTTGATATGTGTTTTCCGGAGACTCCAGACATGATAGCGGCTAGGTTGTTTTACATTTATGTTACATATAGTCCACCATTTCTTGCTATTGAAATTCAGCAAGATCGGTCCACAAATGGCTGAGATATGACCAAAAACCCACTACTGCCACTAATTTTTCCCAAAAATCCCTTGTTGTTGTATTTTTATTACTTTTTTCTGTATATCTGGAGAACGGCAAGAGCCAAAGTTTCCAAGTTAGGTACAAACATTTAGCTTAGGCGGGATTGGAGAAGTGGGCGTGGTACCTCCCATACAAAAAATATCAAAAATTTTATAAAAACCTGAATTTGTTGACTGTAATATGACCTATGGTTACGCCTTATATATTAAAATCAGAAATTTTTAGTAGAAAATATTTTCTGAAAAACTCGGGAAAATCCGTTCAGATACCAAAAAGTTATGACCAAAATATTAATTTTTTTTTGAAAAATATCCATTTTTGGGAACCATAGATCTTCCCGAGTCCAAGTTTTATAACCAAAATAACTGGCAAATTTCTTCTTTAACACGTCGGTATATAGGTATATAGGAAATAGCAGAGTTATGACCAAAATACTGAAATCTCAAAAATTACTGTTTTTATAATTAAGTTTGTTTTTTATACCCTTCACCGAAGGTCCTACACCCTATAAAGTATATATATTCTGGGTCCTTATGAAAAGCGAAGCTCAAATCCGGTTTCCGTCTCTTTAGTAGAAAGTTATTTTTTATAACTTTGTTCAACAAAAAACTTTAGGGAAATATTAAGTATACACCAAAATGAAGCTTAAGTACTCTGCTATACGCCACATATAGCCAACCTTCGGAGAAAGTCCTAATTTTGGCCCCTTAGCCAAAAAAAGAAATGAGTGAAGTTTAGTAGAAAGTTATTTTTTATAACTTTGTTCAACAAAAAACTTTAGGGAAATACAAATGATACACGAAAATGAAGCTTAAGTACTAAGCTATACCGCACATAAAGCCAACCTTCGGAGGAAGTCCTAATTTTGGCCCCTTAGCCAAAAGAAGAAATAAGTGAAATTTAGTAGAAAGTTATTTTTTATAACTTTGTTCAACAAAAAACTTTAGGGATATATAATGATATACCAAAATGAAGCTTAAGTACTTAGCTATACGCCACATATATCCAACCTTCGGAGGAAGTCCTAATATTGGCCCTTTAGCCAAAACAGTTATTTCTTTGACTTTGTTCAACAAAAAAACGTTAGGAAATTATAAAGTTAAATAACACAATTATTTGTAAACTAATTTAAATATATTAGTTTTTCTAATAGTTTGTCGCAATATTTTAATTACTTATTATTTAAAAAACATTTCCGGTTTTACTTTGTTATCTTGTTAAAAGCCGAAAACTCTCCCATACACCGAAAACAAGAAGAACATATCATTCTCTATAAAATGGCTAAAGTTGCCATATCTATTCACAATATTTCGCTATTTTAACTTGGCTGCACCTAAGTTTAGTTCTGCTCAGCATAGTTGCCAATTCAGCGCCTTTGGCGCTAGATTTAGCGCTTTTTAACAGTCAAAAATGCGCATTTTTCCCCCCTAGCGCCTTTTCTAAAAAAAGCGCTGAATTAGCGCTTTTTCAACTATCATTTTTGAAATTGTAGATACGCAACCTTTTTCGTACTTTTATTTGCATCCATTAAAATCAAGGCACATCAATACAGGTGCATGCATTAGCTAAAATGCTCGTCAGCTGTGTGTGTTTTGTCGAATTTTGTTGTTCTTCTTGTATTTTTTATTCTAATGCAACTACCTGTATTAAAGTTCCTTGCCTTAAAATATTATGTGTTGTACTAAATAATTTTGTTTACAACCGTGTGTTTATTTGAGCTTTTTCGTTTACAGTTGATTGTAATTAAAATAAAATTGATTACAAATTTTTTTATTAATACGATTTTGTTTGTCGTGCTTTATTACAAATTATTAAAATTTATAGGAAGTTATCACGGCAATTCTAGTTGTATTTACATAAGTAAAGTGCATAAATGGTAAGAATAAATCTCTATTTGTTTTGTGTATGTGATAAAATGAAGTTAAATTTTAGGCTGAGCGTTATGTACAGAAATACAGAAAGGCGTGGGAGTCTGATCCGTTATTCAAGAAATGGATACGGCCTTTCGAAAAAGATGAATCAAAAGCTTTATGTATTTACTGCAAATGCCTGATTAGTGCAAAACGTTCCGATCTTATAAGACACACAAACAGAGCAAAACACCAAAAGGCTCTTAAACCTTTCAATGGTACCGAGTTGCGTCAACCAGAAATACAATTTACAAAAAATGTAACAGAAAAGCAAAAAAGCCAGGCAATGCTGGCGCTTTATGTTGCTGTCCATAGTTCAATTTTATCAGTTGATCACTTGGGTGCAATATGTAACGATGCTTTTAAAGATAACAAAGCCGCAAATTTTAGTTAAACCGTACAAAGTGCACAAATATAATAACAAATGTCTTAGCACCTCATTTTATAAACAATTTGATGAAGGACCTTAATAATTCTTACTTCAGTTTAATTCTAGATGAAGGTACGTATGTGTTTACATAAAGCTGTAAAAAAAATATGTATTGAAATGTATTTTCCTAGGAACCGATATTTCGGTGGAAAAACTCTTAGGAGTCGTAATCCGGTATTATAGCACAGCAAAAAAGAAATTCGTCACTACCTTTTTGGGCCTTATAGATGTAGAAGGTGGCAAAGCTGACGATCTATTAAAAGGTTTAGAAAGATTTGCACAATTATTTAATATAGACTTTAAAAAACTGTTGGCAATAGGCACAGATAATGCATCTGTAATGACTGGTTCTAACAATGGTCTATACAGGAAAATCAAAGATAAATATAATTTAAAAAATCTTATTCTTATTAGATGTGTTTGTCATTCGTTGCAATTAGCAGTTTGTTCTGCAACGGATAAACATTTCCCCGCTAATATTAACATTCTAGTAAAGGAAAGCCACAATTGGTTCTCAAACTCTGCAGTGAGACAAAAAACATTTACGAAAATGTATAAATTAATTAATTGTGATTCAGCAACAAATAAAAAAATTCCTATGACCGCGCCAACAAGATGGCTTTCTATTGAAAAAGCAGTAAAGACAATTTTGAATATGTGGCTTGAGTTGAGAAATCATTTTAACATTGTAAATGACAAGTCATATGAAACGTCGCAGCTAAGAAGTATGTATAATGATTCAAAAAATTTAGCTTATATAACATATTTAGCAACTGTTCTAGCAGAAGTTCAAAGAGTTTATCTTGCATTCGAGTCTCAAAATGCAGATCATACTAAACTTTTTGATGATCTATATAGATTATTAAAAAGTTTAACAAATAGAATTGTAATACCAGTTGAAAATTTTGATTATTTAGAAGGTAATATTGACTCGGTATTAAATGAACATAGCTATCTGGGATATAATTTTGAAAAAGTCTGCCGTGAAAATAAAATTCAAAATTCTGAAAAAGAGTTAATCCAAAAAAATTTAATTATATTTACTAAAACCCTCATCTATGAAATAAGATCGAAATTACCATCTAATATTCAAGTTTTAAAGAAAATATCGCTGTTTAGTGTTAAAAATATTTTTCTTAATAATACGCAAGATATTATTACATTTATAAAAGAATTTATTGAATGTAAAAACGAAATTGGAGAAATGGAAAATTGTCTTAATAATTTAAAATTATGTCAATGGAAAAGTAGAAGAGATGAAACTGAAGCGTTTTGGATTGAAATACATAACTTTAAGAATTCAGTAAACGAAAACCCTTTTGAAAAATTATCAATGTTTGTAATAAACTTATTAAGCTTTCCTTTTTCAAACGCAGAAGTTGAAAGATCGTTCAGTGTAATGAATCTTTATAAATCAAAAATAAGAAACAGAATGTCACTTAATACTGTAAATTCATTAATTCATATAAAATATGGTCTTAGAATGGAAAATACTTGTTGCGAAAATTATAGTATTCCATCTGATGTATGTGCAAATAAAATATTAACAATAATAATACTTATAAGAAGTCCAAATATTATATCAAAACAGTTTTATGGCCAGAAGACGAATGTGGTTCAATGAATGAAAGTATTATTTTCTTTGAAGATGAGCTGTTTTAATGGTTTTATAATTTTTGAAGATTTATGAAAACCAACGTTTGCTTCCGTTTTTCAGGTACTTTTGATTTATAGCATATTTACATACATACAATGTATGACGCCAAATACTAACAAATTTTTTACCTGAATTTGAAAAATCTCAAAGATGTTTTTTTTTAAGTTTTTGTTTGTATTATAAATAGTTTTTAATATTATTTTACTTTATAGATAGAATTAAAATTTTCTACTTCCCCTGAAATATTAATGGAAAAAGCTTTGTAAAATAATTAATAAAATTTGGTTGTTTAGCATTTCATTTCTTTTATTTTTATTTAGCGCTTTTTAGCGCTTTTTGATAAGAGGCTCGGCGCTTTTTGATTAGAAATAATTCACAACCAGCGTTGCCGTTTTGGTTACTTTTAACCAAAATTGGTTACTTTTTCTGGCAATGTGTACTTGTGTACATTTTTTCCATTTTGGTTACTTTTTTCAACACAAAAATAACCAATTTTTTGTTTTGAAACCAGAATTACCCGCTCAGCTTATACACTTTTCATCTACTTAAAAATTATTTTTTTAGAAGATTAACTTTAACAGACTATCAAATTAACCATGTAAGGTACATACTTTGAATTGTAGACGGCGATTATCTGCTAGCTTTAATGCGTTTCTAGATAAACGATAATGTGAAAGGCCCTTCCGATCCCAACCGGTTTAATATGATTATTTTTCCACCGGCCAAAAAGCATCTATATATCAAAAATGTACCGCATATTTTAGCTCAAATGAACACATTGAAGCATAATAATACAGCAAGACTTAAAAAGTTTTACTTGTAAGAGCTCTTTATATAAAAAGGTTAAAAGCTCTAGCTCATAAAGTTTTAAAATAGACCAAAATAAGTGTAAACTTTGTATAGGAGGTGCCACGACCACTAAAAATTTAGAAAAAATTTCGATTTTTCATTCCAGACCATCGGTAATATACTGCCAAAACTTTATCGGTCGAGCGGCTTATGATCCTATAAATAAAACCGAACTTAATTTATCCTTTAGACATATATTTCAACTGAATTGCGATTAAATATAACTTTTGATAAAAAATAATTTTGGTTACTTTTTTGCGCTTTTGGTTACTTTATTTTTACATTTTGGTTACAAATTTTTTTTGGTTGTGGCAACGCTGTTCACAACCCTGCTGCTCAGCCAGAAATACTCAATTTTAATGAGGAGAAGAGAGACATATTCTGTTGCTCTCTTTCTTTTGATTGCAATAAGATCAGGGTTGCCGTTTGAAAAATTATTATCCGACCAAAACTGTCTGCAAAACCTACCAAAATCCTTTGAAACCGACCAAATTTTGAATTGTTTAAAAACAAGTAAATCGTCATAAAAAATACAATTTCATACAAATTGTTGCTGAAGTAGAAGTAGACTCAACTTAAAAAAAAAACTTCTACTTCAGCAAGGCGAATTCAACTACAGGTGGTGTCGGAACTACAACAATCCAAAAACAACAGAAACATAGGGTTTTTTGCATTGCATTGTTAGTGCCATTAGCTCGAAATGTCAACCATTATTAGCAAAACACTAACAAATCAACACAAATAAGCTCGAACTGTCAAACTCAGATGGCGTTGTAGTTAATTTGCCTTGTACTTCAGCAACAATTTGTATGAAATTGAAAATGACATTTATAATAATTTTATTTAGTTTTGAATGAAAATTTTAACAAAATGTTGTAAAAAATAATAATAAATGCATATTATTGTTGTTGGAAAAATTTGCAAACGGTTTCTTAATGCAAAGGGTGTCAGTTGTTGTGAGTTGTTAATGTATTTTGAACACCAGTGAAAAAGTTGCTGCCTATTGTGAACGAAGCTTAGTACTTTTTGCATTGCTAAAGGCCAGTTTACACGGTAATACAATGTATTACGACATTGCAAAAAATTATGTAGAATGAGAAAAATCTTATCATGTAAAAGCAAAATGTATTGAGTAAGAGAGAATACGAATACAAAATCTGACAAGCGGTCGGTAAACCCTTTTTCTAAACCATTTTAGAAATTTACGTATTCTCATCACACCAGAGGTGTATTTTAACGGAGTATATTGAAGGTGGTAGCATTTTTACACAATTACAAAAACAACTAAAATCACGTTGATTATTAATAAAATGTAATGCAAATTGTTTAATGTATATTTCTTTTTGTGTTTGTATGTGTAACGAAAAAACTTTTAGTCAGCTGTTTTGTTATAAAAACCAAATCTCGCTAATGTCAAAAAAGTATAATGTAAACGCACTAGATTTGGAAGAAGATTTTAAATCAAATCTACAAGATTTCGGCCTAATGTAAATGTAGTATAAACAATAATACTTTTCATTGGATCAGGGTTGCATTTTATTTTATGTGTGAGTGTTTATACTTTGTGATGGTGTGAACAAAAACTGTCATGTAAAATTAGATTTTTTGACAGTCACTACAAAACTCATTAGATTTCTATCTCACAAACTATTATGGAATACGTAAGACTTGTGAGATAGAGTAAACTAGCCTAAAGTAAGTTTAAGCTTACCAAAATTACCAGTCATGGCGTTAGCGCCGTTTGTAGCCAATCCGATCAAATTTCTGAAAGGAATATTGTTTGTTTATGAAAAGCTTTTAAAAAGAAAAATTAAACGGTATCTGACTTGGTAAGCTCGACTAAGGTTACATAACTATTCTTTACAAAACTAAGACCGTTAAAGTAACTTGCTACTAACGTAATTGGTAAAAAAGATAATAGATTTGCACTTGTTTGCTTTGCGACCAGTGTTCTAAATTTGTTAAAATAAATATATGTTGTACATATCCTAAAAGCGACCAAAATTATGCTTGGCCTACCATCCGACCAAACCAAAAATGTCGGACCAAATTAGGTCGGAAAAGACCAAGTTCGGCAACCCTGAATAAGATTTACTTTGTTAACTACTTTGTTATGTTCACGGAGATAGACACAGAACACAAAAATTTAAAGTGTGTAAAAGCAATAAGCTGGTACAAAACTTTATGGTTTTAAAAAGTGACTGCTTTTAAAAACTGTAGAAAAATTGTGTAGCTTATACAAACATACTTAAAGTAAAAATTTCAAGGTTCTAATGTGCTGTTTCCAAGTGACAGGCGATTGATTGTGCTGTAAAATTTATATTAAAAACACTCAGTTTTTTAGTCTTTGGAAACAGCACATAAGTTCTTCTCAAATCATTTTCTATTTGAGGAAAATCATATTTTGGTAAAAAAAAATTATCAAAAATATGATAAAATCATCTTTCTGGCAACGCTGATGCTCATTATGTTAGGTTCTAAAAATAATTTAACTTGGTAGCACTTCTTGAAAAAGCACTCAATTATAAATAGCCATGTTTGAGTCACTCTCCTTAAAATGAGAGGACTTTTTGATTACTCTCTTCAAACTGAGTACTTTGATAACTTCCCTACAAGAAGAGAATGAGCGAGTTGTCACTTTTTTCACGTTGGTGTTAAGAAAATGATAGAATGAAATGACCGATATCAAGTTTTCTGTCATTTCTTTCTATCATTTTCTTAACACCAACGTGAAAAAAGTGACAACTCGCTCATTCTCTTCTGGTAGGGTCCCTTACAAGAAGAGAATGAGCGAGTTGTCACTTTTTTCACGTTGGTGTTAAGAAAATGATAGAATGAAATGACCGATATCAAGTTTTCTGTCATTTCTTTCTATCATTTTCTTAACACCAACGTGAAAAGTGACAACTCGCTCATTCACTTCTTGTAGGGTTACTTTATCTTCTCGGCCGCTGTATATTCATAAAAATCAGTTGCAAAACTAGCACTTTTATTTTTCACTGTAGAACAATTTAGCACTTTTAATTTGAATTCTTCTGGCAAGCCTGGTAAAGATGTTGAAAAATTTTGATTTTTAGCCCTATGTATTTCTTATGGGAAAATTCCAACATTTTCGCAAATTGATGTTGAAAATAACGGGTGCGTTCGTAAATGCATCACTGCGCTGCATCAGTGATTTCAAATGCTTATATATTTATTAGTGAAGTTAATGTGTACCAAAAAATTGTGAAAAACTCCACAAAAGTAATAGTCACACAATAAAAAAAATTATAATTATTTTTTTATCGGCCTTAAAAAAAGTTTGCTTTTCTGATGCAGCGCAGTGATGCATTTACGAACGCACCCAACGTAAACGTTATGTAATACCCCTGACAGACATATAGTTTACATACCATGGTATGCATACTACAATTCTTACTGAACACAGCTAAAAAGCTGTTTAACAAGATACATTTATATTACGTTCATTTTGGTAGTACATAAACCAGCAATATATGTATGTACCTCCCCTTTTTCGTGGTTTAATTGTAGTTTAGGTTGACACACATGTAGTATACTATGCTAGTATAGTATACAAATCCTACGTCTGTCAGGGGTATTACACATGATTAGGCGGTAGGAAGTTCGATATTCAGCGGTTTCTTATAGACATAACAAAAACAAATAAATTCGCTTTCGCAACTAATTTAAGAATAAAAACTCATTTCATAAGATTGTGATTTAAAAAATTTTTTATTAGTTATTAAAAAATTCAAAAATAAAACTTAAAACTATAAATAAATACCACATCCAAAACCAAACCAATCTTCCAATAGCTAATGCAATCCTTCATCGTTTCGTGCTGGGAGACTCTTTTTTTCGTTTAAGGGATGAAAAAGATATGCAATTAAACACTTACCTCACAAAACGAATCATTCAATTTTCATTTATAGAAAAACTCATGTCCCAAACGATAATCCAAATTTGCATCTTTAACGTGTCTTCCATTCCATCTTTCTCTTGAAGAAAGTAGCGGGGAAACAAATAGAACAAGGCAACTTTAAATGTGTTTCAATTAATAAACACACACAGCCACCAAAAATACTTGAAACCCAAAATAAAGAATAAAATTACTTAAAAAAAAAAAATAAATATAAAGTAGTAAAGAGAAGAAAAAAAATGAAAAAATAAAGTTGTCTAAAAAAATATAACAAAAATCAAAAATGTAAAAGAAGATTTTAGCCTAACACACGCAGAAACATTTGTTTCCAACAATTCAAACATAACAAACATACAAAGTTGCTGAAGAATTGCAATATATTCTCTCGTTTACTTAAGAGAATATTTTTGTCTTTTAATTTGCTCCTTTGCTACAGTATCCTTGGACAGCAAGCTGATCTCTATTACGAGTTCTATATCTTTAAAATGTAAAACAATTACATACAAGAAATATCACAAACCAAAACTACTCACAAAGTAATCTAATTTTTCTTTTGTTTGTACAATATTTTGGTTAACCATCATATATATTTGTTTCTTTTCTTACAAATTTTAAAATCTAATACTATTTTTTTGCATTTTTATAAATTGTTTAATTTAAATAAAATGATGATCGATTTTCTAGGAAATCTTAGAATTAAGATCTTGGGGGTGTTGCATATAATTTTTTAATAAAATTAAATTTTAAAATAAGAAAATAATTAAACAACAGCAGATTATTTACAAAACTTTTCTATTACTTTGTTTTCCTTTTTTTCTTCTTCATGATCATTTGATTAATAAAGAATTTTTTTTATCTGAATAAAACTTCTAACTTTTGCTTTTTCTACATAATAAAACTGTTGCTGCTGTTGTTGGTCCTTGAAATTATTAGAAGTTAGTTAGAAAATTAAAAAAAAAAAAATTAATTGCCACACATTTAAAGTAGAATTAAACTTAACTTAATGTCTATACAAAACAATGTTTCTTAAATACTACTGACAGAAATAAGTAAAGGAAAAATCTTTTTAAACACACGTAAATAAATTTGTACGTGCAAATAGTTTCTGTTTTTTTTTTCTTTTAGTTATGAATCCATTATGAAACGAAAAAATACTAGTTGTTTTTGATAAAAATGTATAAATATGACTGCTAAACTAAGAGCTAAGTTTTGTGTAATGTATTTCTTTGTTTCATTGCCTTTTCTTGTCAGAACTCTTTTTTCTTACTTCTTAAAATACATTTTGGGTGATAATGTTAAAAAATGCCTTGTTGCAGGACACCTAAACACAAAATTAAAAGAAACTTAAAGTACTAGACTATGTTTTTAGCATATTTTGCTTTTACATTGTGAACTGGTCTACAGTTGTTAGCACATTTCTAAAATACTATAAACAAAAACCTTTTAGGGTGGGTTTTTTCTTGTTCTGTAAATTAAACAAATATCTTATTACTCCAGTTCCTTTTATCTGTGATCCTCCATTTTTTCATCTTTCTCCTTTTTGTGTTCTCATATAACATTTTTAACTGCTTCTTCAATATCCTTAATATTTATTTTATTTAACATCATCGCCTTACTTCTCTTTAAAAATTTACTGATATTCTGCTTGATTTATTACTTTTAGAAAACTGCCCATCTTTCTTATTTCTTTCATAGTCTGACTTCGGTTATTTTTTTTTTAATAATATTGTGTTGTAATATATTTAAAATTGTACTTGGAGGGAAGAAAAAAAGAGAAGAACGACCTTTGTTTTTGACTATTCTCTGTATAACTGTTCTCTGTTTCTGTTTATAAACTTGGTAGATTAGGTAAATTTTACTTTTTGCTTGCTTTTGACTTGAGTTTGAATGTTATCTTTTTTATTACAAATATATTTTGGACCTGGCTCACAAACCTTTAAATACCTATAAAAATTTTACAAGAATAAAAACAAATAAATAAATTTGTAAAAAAGCATTCTAAAAATGTTGTTAATTTTAAAGTTAAATCATATCATATCTATCTAAAAATTTCAATTAGTTTGTATAAAAACTGAAGGAAATGTATAAACAACATTTATAAATCTTAATTTAAGCATTTTGAACTACAGAATTTCACTTCTTTTGTTTGATTTGCTGCTTAAAAACTGCTAAAAATTATTTTCATTAACAAAATAATAACTTTGAAAATAAAATTATTCAAAAAGTCTTAAGCTAGCAGTACTAAAAAAACGAACTTTTTGTATAAAAAAAAAAAAAATAAACACACACACTCACTTTGTTAAACACTTACCTTAGTATCTTCTGTTGTTTCCACCACCAACACCCATGGGTCCACTATTAAATCCACCGCCGACGCCACTACTGTTACCAAAATTACCTTGATTTCCTAAAATTAAATTAATTTTAACCGAAATTAAATTTTTTTAATAATTAAATAAAAAAATTATGTTATGAAAGTTGTCATTAAGAAGTTATTAAAGTTGTTTTATGGCATGTACGTTTTCATCAATTTATTACTTTAAAAAAAATAAATTAACACAGATATAATAAATGCAAATATTTTTTCTTACAGCCATGAAACGCCGGGTATAATTATTGAGAATATTACCCGGAGCTGGGACTGTGTGATAATAATCTTTAAAAAAAAAGTTGACGGGTATTTTTTTACTTTCGCTTTGTTTTTATTTCTTTTTAATTTGATTCTATTTTTAATTAAGTTTTTATGTAGTAATATTTGGCCTAAATACTAGAGTCTTTGTCGTGGCCGAAGCCGTACTGAAATTTCTGTCGTTATTAATAAAAATATTAACATATAGAAAGTTTGTCGTATTTGTGTGGTTTGCGACAATAGCTTCTACATATTATGAAATAAAAACAAAACCGTACTAATTTAGGGTCGTAAAGGTTATATATTTCTTACAAAAATATATGAATATAAAAAAATAAAACAAATTAAGTTAAATAAGTAAACTTACCTTTTCCAAAGTTTCCACTGTTGCCATAGGGTTGCATGCGGTTACTGGCACCAAAGTTGCCGCCACCACGTTGTGGGCCGCCGCCGTAATTTTGTTGATAACCCGAACCGAAGTTATCATTGTTACCCCAATTGCCACTGTTACCAGGACCATTATTGCCAGGACCGCCATTATTACCCCAGTTACCACCACCATTATTACCATTATCCCATGGGCCCATATTATTACCGCCCCAACCCCCATTACCGCCATTATTAAAACCGCCGCCGTTAAAACCGCTGCCATTACCAAAGTTACCACCCCAATTGTCATTGTTACGACTGCCCCAATTTCCACCGCCGCCGCCAACACCCCCCATATTTCCACCGCCCATGTTATTACCACGTCCGCCCATGTTACCACCACGACCCATATTGCCACCACGGTTATTGCCCGAGCCGGAATTATTGCCTCCACCCCCACCTTGTTTAGGCAACGCTTTTTTTACGTCCAAAGTTTTACCCTTAATGGAGTGAGATTTTTGCACTAAAAATAAAAAGAAATAAAAGCTTGTTAGATTAAATATTTTCGATACCTTTAAAATAAGTCACATCAAAAATTAATGAAAATACATTCAGGAGTGTTCTAGAAATCGAAACGCAAGAATTTTAAACTTCGTTTTTTAAGAAGACTTTTGTAATAAAAGAATTTTTTTTATGACAAATATTCTTTATTTAACAGAATTTTACAACAAAAGTTATATAAATTAGATTAACGGCCTAATTGTGTGAAACGCAACGCAACGGCAAAAATTTTATTGAAAGCAAAAACAAATTCAAAAATATTTTATTATTTCGTTTTTGCTTTCTATAGGAAGGAATTCATATTGAATTTTTAAATTTCCAACACCAAATTTTGTAGCGTTGAACTTTATAAAGAACAATTTGAATTTCTGTAGAAAGCAACAAAATTATAAAATATTTTTGAACTTGTTCTTGTTTTCAATGATATTTTTGAACTTGTTCTTGTTTTCAATGATATTTTTGGCGTTGCGTTGCGTTTTACACAATTAAGCTATGTTCACATTATGTGTATTTGTCATGTGGAATGTCACTTTTCTGCCCACATGTAATTTCATGTGTATGTCAAAATTTTAGTTTTACATAAGGTTTATAATTTACATGTTCAGTTGTTGGTACGTAACGTACATTTGACATAACCTATCAAAAATAAAAATTTTTAATAATTAATTTGAATATTTTTTATCTGTTTTATTATTTATTTACTATTATAATGTATATGTATTAAAATTTCAATTATTTTTTGCCGGCACAAACAATTATGTTTAAAAAAAAAAAAACAGATGATGCCAGATGCTTTGCCACTTGAAAATAGAACTCATTCTAAATAAAAAATGCCACGTGTACTGTACACAGAGAAATAACACATGATATTGTTTGAAGGGGTTCAGACGATATGTACAAATATAACATGTGAAAAAGTGACAATCCACATGACAAATACACATAATGTGAACATAGCTTTATGTCCTTAAAGTGTATTAAAAACAACTTCCTAATTCTTGAGTTTTCGATTACCAGAACATCCGTGATTGTTTTATTTGTAACGAGGCTGCGTGTTACCACGAACATAATTTAGGTTACGCATAACATAGCTTAAGCCGACGCTTTAATTGATCTTACAGTTTAATAAAAAAAACTGACCAAATTATTGATAAACTTGTCAATTTGTGTCAGAGAACTGTGTGCGCAATAACGTACATATTTATAAACATTAGAAAGTCCAAAAAAGTTATTCATGTTCCTTGCTAAAGTGAAGTGGTTGTTTTAGGCTGTCTTTATAAAAAGGTATTTTTGGGTTATTTTAATTTTTTATTAGAGCTTTGCAAAGGACTTTAAAAATGTTTTCGATTTAAAAATGATTTGCATATTCAAATCAATGTCAAAAATATTTTAAAGTTATCATAAAATTTAAATTTATTTTGTATTCATATATGTATATGTAATAGACACAAGAAATAGTCGAGGCGTCAAATCACATGATCTTGGCGTCCAACTCACAGGGCCATTTCGAGAGATAAACTGCTTACCAAATTCATCCTTCAATGTGTTCATTGTTTTACGAGCTGTGTGGCATGTGGCACCGTCTTGTTGAAACCACATATCAACCAAGTCCAACTCAGCCAATTGGGGCAAAAAAAAGTCGCGTATCATGGCTCGATATCGTTCGCCGTTGACGGTATCGTTTCTTCCACGGTCATCTCTGAAGAAAAATGCACCGATGATGCCACCAGCCCATAAACCACACCAAACTGTCGTTTTTTTCGGGATGCATCGGTAACTCTTGTACGGCATGTGGCTGTTCTTCACCACAGATGCGGCAGTTTTGCTTGTTTACGTATCCATTTAGCAAAAAAAATGAGCCTCATCGCTGAACACAATTTTTCGATAAAACAGTGGATTTCCATTGAGCTGAATTTTGATAATAAATTTCAACGATTTGCGGTCGTTGCTCGTTTGTGAGTTTCGAAATTGCAGAGTATACTGAATACTTTTCACTTTCACAGATGTAGTTTGGACACAATTACCAACCAGTGCGGCCAGCCCGAAAAACTTAATTCATAAAAAATCACCCTTTACACATGTTTATATTGTTATAGAAAAAGTTGTAAATGTCAAAGAAATTTAAGCTCGATGCGTTCCGAACAATATTTTTGTCCGGCAATTTTTTTTTTTTTTTTATTTAGTTTGACGTCTTACTTCAGAGAGAGAGAGAAAAATTATTTTGTTCGGCAAGGTTTTTCTTGAATTGGTTTAATTTTAATTTTTGTTCAGAACAAACTAAACTGAGTTGCCTTTTTTTCAATTTGTACATAAAAGTTGAAATGATTTAGCTGAATAATTAAAAAAAAACATAATAGGTATAATTAAAAATTATAAAAGCTATGTCCTTTTCGACCATTTTCCTTAACACACTTTTTGAAAACAATTCAAAATAAGTGGTTTGCTAGCTGTGCTGCTATTTTGTATAACTGTTTACCGGGCATGTTCGAGAAATCGAAATGAAGTGGATTTGAAAACGAACAAGATTGCGATTGCAATTATTTACAAAATGACTAGTTATTCCTATTTTTAAGAGTTGTTCTTGTAAAGATATTGCGATGCGAAAGAAAAGATTAGCAAATCTAGTGATTGGTACTCTTTAACGCGTTCGCTCATTTGTATTTCGCATCTTTTTATTTTTTTCTTTACGAAAATCATATTTTATTTTATTGAAATTTTCCAATTTTAATTTATTTTACATATTTTGACATTTCCTGCCTATTTCACGATGTCACTCGAACGTTTACGTTCGCACAAATAACATATAAAACAAAAACAAATTTTTGAGTTTTGTTTTTGTTTTATATGTTATTTGTGCGAACGTAAACGTTCGAGTGACATCGTGAAATAGGCAGTTAATTACTTTCAATATGCGCAATCTTTAATTTTTATTGCCAGCATTGCTTCATTTTCAAAAAATTTTGCGAAAGTGATAGAGAGAACCAATTTGAAATTTATGAAGCTTTCGCATCGAAATTGTATTCGTATCGCAATAGAGAGCAACCCCCTGAAATCAGCTTATGTATTGCAATTGCAAAAAGTGAATTTAATGAGCCAGTTTGCGTAGCTTTGCCGCTTAAATAAAAAAAATATTAATTTATTTATCATTAATACGATTTCTGTATGACGTGCTAAATTCCCAATTTTCCATATTTGATAAATACACTGAAATTTATTGTTGAGGGAAAGCTAGCTTCGCATTTCACTGGTTGCTTAGGCCAGCTCATCAGGAAACCTTTTCCTAAGATTTTAGAAAAGCTAGAAATATTATACGAATAAAACCCTAAAGCGAATAAGAATTTTAAACACTCAAAGTTTTACTCGTAAGTAACAATATCAAAGCTTAAACAAAACACCAACAATAAACAGTGAGTTTATCTTTTCTTACATCCCTCTACAATTGGTTGGGTTCTTTCCGACTCGAATTGTAGTTATAAGTGGGTAAAAAGAAAAAACAAAATTAAAAAACAAATTGTTTCATTCTATTGTCTTCGTAAGAAAACAACAAAAAAACCAATTTGCCAATTCAGTTTTCTGCACGGGCACATGCGAGTATATTATCAAAGTTATTTACGGGAATACAAAATTTATCATTAATACGATTTCTGTATGACGTGCTAAATTCCCAATTTTCCATATTTGATAAATACACTGAAATTTATTGTTGAGGGAAAGCTAGCTTCGCATTATTAATTTATTTATTTGCCTCCTGTTCAACGATTTCGAACGTTAACGTTTGCACAGAATAGGGAATGGTAAATCGATTTCGATTCCAATCGAAAATCGATTTTGTGGTAAAAAAAAATCGATTTTTTGCAATCGAATTTACGTATGCGATTTTATACTGAAATCGATTATTGGGCTTTTAAAATCGATTTTTTATTTATATCAAAATTTTGGCAATTTTTAATTGTAATCTTAATTAAATCGATAAATTATGGGCATGCATGCACAGTAAAACTTATTTTTTTTGTGCGTACATACATACGTCTGTAGGTATGCTTATGCAGTTTTCCAAGTTTAAAGTTGTAGTTTTACGTATTTATCTATTAGTACCCTTGGTATACTTCCAACTTTAATATAAGGTCTCCTGTTCTTCAGAAATTAAAGTCATCAATGGACAGTGAACAAAACAGTACTTAACATATCGGATCGAACCAAACACTGAAAGTCAGCCATGGCCTTCCTGTGGAAATATGCTAATATGCAAACAGACCAGTGTGTGAGCGATATTTAAATCTTGTTATAAACAGAGTGAAAAAACAAAAAGTGTGTAATTATTGATAAATATTTATATAAAATTGTATTTGTAAATCATGGATAGATGTTAACAGCAATACATGTATAATTGGCCTTTTAGGCTTTCTTTGTATTGAAAGAATGGAATAAATAAATAAATAAATTTATCCTATGAAATACGAAATTACAGTAAAGTATCTCTGCATCTTTCTGACATCAATGATATGCAAACGTTTGTTTTCTAAAACTAACTTAATAGTAAGTTAGCAAAAAAACAGTCGCCACCGAGCAGGAACTATTGTCATAATCCTTTGAAATACTAAACATACATTCAGGTTTGTCACATACATCAATTCCCATCAAAAGTGATTTCGTTTTATGTGAAGCAAGATACAAAATCACTTCCACTTTCGATCGGAATCAATTTATGTCACAGGCCTGATTGACTACACAAGAATACAATTTGAATATATATGTGCAATGTACATGCACTTGTTCTTCTAAAGGACATCTCAAAATTTACACATTTTCACTTTTTACAGGAAAATTGTAAAAAGTAGTCATATCTACCCACTGTAAAAATCTCAGTTCAATTTCTCTAGTAGTTTGTGATATAATGTATAAGATTGCAAACTAGTCTTAAACGATTTTGAAATGCTTTTTGAGAAAACAACAACAATAGTAACAGAATGTTTCCGGCAACATGTTCGTCTGTGTGACCGCAAATGAAAAAACAAAAGAGAATTCCAGATGTTTTCCTTCCAAATGTTCGCTCGTCTAAACTCGGACTTAGCACTAGTGAGGAATAAAGTTACCATCAACTATTTTTCGTTTTCACAACTTCTGGGGGGTTATTATGTAATTCGATTCGAAACGAAAATACTTTCGAAAGAAATTTCCGTATCGAAAATGAAATGGTATTTTCTAATCCGTTCGAAAGCCCCACAGATTTGTATTTGTTAAAAAAAGTGAAAAACAAAGTGCTGCCAAATTTATAGCCGATAAATTTGACAGTACCTGTCAATATTGACAGAAATTTTTTGAAAAACAAGCGTTAATAAAAAAACGTTAAATTTTCCACAAAATGTAAATATAAGTGAAAACTTCAAAACAAAATAAAAT
Organism: Pollenia griseotomentosa; assembly: GCA_963931875.1. NCBI lineage: Eukaryota > Metazoa > Arthropoda > Insecta > Diptera > Polleniidae > Pollenia > Pollenia griseotomentosa. Next base: position 48,505,348 of record OZ007560.1, on the reverse strand, counting down.
AACAAATAACACTACGTGACAATTTTTTGACCAAATGAATTTTACACCTAATCTTTATGTAAAATTTTCCACTGAATCCGAATATGAAGTCAGAATTGTCAAAAGTAGAACAGTTTTTGAGATATTCCAAAATAACCGTTATTTGTGTTTTTAAAAAAGATGCTGTGACTGAAATGCAAATATCTTCAAAAATTTTAAACGGATTATGTAATTCTTTCTTTCTAGTAAAAGGTTATAAAATTTCTAAAATAACCATAGATTGCTGACTTCAAATTCGCATTCAGCGGAAAATTTTACATAAAGATTAGCTGTCAAATTCATTTGGTCACGACTTTGTTGAAATTTTGTCACGTAGTGTAATTATTTATAAAAATATAACGGTCTAAGAACATAAATTCTGTTCCATTGTGGTTGGAAGATAGCGATAAAGAAAGTGATGCAATTGCAGAAAGAGTTCAACGAAAAATAATACGAGATACATCCGACATGATGAGCCTTGATAATAGTACGTAAGAAAGATTTTTAATTATCAAATTTAATTATAAAATTACTATTTTTAGTTTCGTGAAAAACTTTCGGCTTAATAAAAATTCATTTATGTATGTAAACAATTGTATATACATATGTAGGGTGATTTAAAGCCACCTGAAAGATCGACAGTCATTGCACCTTTGATGAAATTAGCTTCAACATTAAAATGTTTGGTACAAGGTGGATACCAGCATCAGATTGACCAAGATCGTCTTGTAGGACTTTCACACTCATCAATTTCCATATGCTTATCTGAGGTATGCGAAATAATCGAACAAAATATTTGTCCGAAGCATATTATCTTTGAAATGACTGAAGAAAAAAAGATGGAGGCGAAAAGATGGTTTTTTTTAATAAATGTGGAATACCTGGGGGGTTATTATGTAATACGATTCGAAAGAAAAGATTTACGAATTCGTACAAATTGTATTATGTAGTACGTTTTTCGAAAATTTATTTTCGAACGTTCGGAAATATTTTCTTTTTGTGGGATTTTTTTTTACCCCTTTTCGTAAATTATAAATTACCCTTTTACAATTGCAACTATATAATACGAAAGCAAATGTCAGTTCATTTAAATTTTTCGTAAATTATTCGAAAGGTGCTGTGCTTGCGAAAACAATAAAAAATTTAAAAATGTAAGTAATTAAATAAAACTTTTTACAAAAAGTGTAAAATATAATTTAAAACATACGATTTCCTCTATATTCAGAACTGCGAGTGACTTGAAATCACAATTTATACTGTGTTTGTTGTCACAACTCCTTGTTTTTAGTCTGAAAATTTTTATACATAGTAATTTTTTTAAATTTGAGTTGTGTTTAGGGAAAGCTTAAACAAAGCAATGTTTACAAAACCAAGACAGAATATGGTGATGGTTGATTTTATAATTGCACATGCATATTGAGCAAAGGGGCACCTCAATGTTGCAAATGCTAAAAGCAAGTCGAAGGATTTGTGGCAAAGACTATCAAAGGATTAAGATGCGGTTGGTCCACCGTATCGTGAATTGAAAAAGTGGAAAAAAGTGAGTTTTCATTTAATTGATTTTGTATTAACTATTTTTACTAATGTGCTATGTTACTAGGTATGAGAAGAGTTAAATGTCTGTTTTCGGTTGAAGTATAAATGCTCATCGTTACTTGGCCAATTACTCCAGGTATTCCACATTTATTAAAAAAAACATCTTTTCGCCTCCATCTTTTTTTCTTCAGTCATTTCAAAGATAATATGCTTCGGACAAATATTTTGTTCGATTATTTCGCATACCTCAGATAAGCATATGGAAATTGATGAGTGTGAAAGTCCTACAAGACGATCTTGGTCAATCTGATGTTGGTATCCACCTTGTACCAAACATTTTAATGTTGAATCTAATTTCATCAAAGGTGCAATGACTGTCGATCTTTCAGGTGGCTTTAAATCACCCTACATATGTATATACAATTGTTTACATACATAAATGAATTTTTATTAAGCCGAAAGTTTTTCACGAAATTAAAAATAGTATTTTTATAATTAAATTTGATAATTAAAAATCTTTCTTACGTACTATTATCAAGGCTCATAATGTCGGATGTATCTCGTATTGTTTTCCGTTGAACTCTTTCTGCAATTGCATCACTTTCTTTATCGCTATCTTCCAACCACAATGGAACAGAATTTATGTTCTTAGACCGTTATATTTTTATAAATAATTGCACTACGTGACAAAATTTCAACAAAGTCGTGACCAAATGAATCTGACACCTAATCTTTATGTAAAATTTTCCGCTGAATCCGAATATGAAGTCAGCAATCCATGGTTATTTTAGAAATTTTAAAACCTTTCACTAGAAAGAAAGAATTACATAATCCGTTTAAAATTTTTGAAGATATTTGCATTTCAGTCACAGCATCTTTTTTAAAAACACAAATAACGGTTATTTTGGAATATCTCAAAAACTGTTCTACTTTTGACAATTCTAAAAATTTTACATAAAGATTAGGTGTAAAATTCATTTGGTCAAAAAATTGTCACGTAGTGTTATTTGTTATTTTATTTTGTTTTGAAGTTTTCACTTATATTTACATTTTGCGGAAAATTTAACGTTTTTTTATTAACGCTTGTCAATATTGACAGGTACTGTCAAATTTATCGGCTATAAATTTGGCAGCACTTTGTTTTTCCCTTTTTTTTAACAAATACAAATCTGTGGGGCTTTCGAACGGATTAGAAAATACCATTTCATTTTCGATACGGAAATTTCTTTCGAAAGTATTTTCGTTTCGAATCGAATTACATAATAACCCCCCTGGAGTAATTGGCCAAGTAACGCACGATACGTTGGACCAACCGCATCTTAATCCTTTGATAGTCTTTGCCACAAATCTTTCGACTTGCTTTTAGCATTTGCAACATTGAGGTGCCCCTTTGCTCAATATGCATGTGCAATTATAAAATCAACCATCACCATATTCTGTCTTGGTTTTGTAAACATTGCTTTGTTTAAGCTTTCCCTAAACACAACCCAAATTTAAAAAAATTACTATGTATAAAAATTTTCAGACTAAAAACAAGGAGTTGTGACAACAAACACAGTATAAATTGTGATTTCAAGTCACTCACAGTTCTGAATATAGAGGAAATCGTATGTTTTAAATTATATTTTACACTTTTTGTAAAAAGTTTTATTTAATTACTTACATTTTTAAATTTTTTATTGTTTTCGCAAGCACAGCACCTTTCGAATAATTTACGAAAAATTTAAATGAACTGACATTTGCTTTCGTATTATATAGTTGCAATTGTAAAAGGGTAATTTATAATTTACGAAAAGGGGTAAAAAAAATCCCACAAAAAGAAAATATTTCCGAACGTTCGAAAATAAATTTTCGAAAAACGTACTACATAATACAATTTGTACGAATTCGTAAATCTTTTCTTTCGAATCGTATTACATAATAACCCCCCTGTATAAAATAAACTTAACATTTTTAAAAAAGTGGCAATACTAAAGAAAATACCGATTATTTTTGCCAAAATAAAAATACGAACTGGCAACTACGTACTTTTTTTACATTTACAAAATATACGTATAATTGGAGTTGCCATATATAAAAAATATGTGAATATAATATGGCAATCTCAAATCTAAACCTTACGACAAAAGTTAAAGGTAGAACGTTCCTCTCTTTAGCTTATTCTTCACTTTAAGGTTAAAGAGAACTTGTGATAATTAAAAACTCATTATCTGTTCGATAACTTCCTACATTTAGCTATCGTTAAGTCGTGAAAACGGGCCTTAAGCTACTATTTTGCAATAAATTATTGTAACAATGACATTTTCATCAATTTTCTGATGGTCAGAGAAATTAATCAAGATATTATCACTGTCTTTATTATAACAGCCAATGAAACGCCGCATTAAACTATTAAAGAGGTATATACGGAGCTGGGACTGTACATTTGTTATAAAATTATTTAAGCGAGGTTTTGTTAAAATAAAAATTTTTATCTCAAATATGTACGCAAAATACTGCAAAATCATAATTTTGTATAGTATCTATTTTACAAAACGTGAAAATAAAAAAGCTTAAGCTTGTATCTACATATCACACACTAAAACATATACAGTCAACTCAAATTTTGTCAAAATCATTTATTTTTATAAGCCAGTTCACAAATAAAAACTTTATCGACCAAAAAAATTTCGTCTGCGACACTGTCCTTAACATTTGTGGAAATCAATTTAATTAATGTTGTTTTCTTTTCTACAAAAAAATGTGACACTTTATTTGAAAAAATGCAATTTGGTGTCCGTTTCTTAAAAATTTTGCTCCCGAAAAGGATGTTTTTTAGAATAAAACAAGCCACCCTTTTCGGGACCAAAATTTTTAAGAAACAGACACCAAATTGCAATTTTTTAAAATAAAATGTCACATTTTTTGGTAGAAAAGAAAACACCATAAACATTGCAGCCAGTTTTTTTGCCTTTGTGTTAATGATTTATGGCCAATTTCACCATTTTTTTTTTTTTTAATTTTATTTTTTTTTTTTTAATTTATTTATGTTTTTCATGTCAAATAAAAATAATGCCCTCTTTATGAACAAGCAAATATTTTTTGATAATTTTAACTAAAAATATTTATTTTTCCTTTTAGTAACCTACGAAAGGAGATAATTCCCAGTTTCTATTTGTTAAAAATAGTTGAGTTAAATACATTCAATTTATAAAGTATCACTATCCAGTGTGACACAAAGAATGCTGACGAAGGCCGTAGCGGGCCAGAAAATGCATTACATTCTGCTGGTGTCTAATAATTGTAAATTTTTCTGTACATAATATATACTTCATTGCTATCCAAAGGATAGCTAAGGTAAAATGTAACAAGAAAATACAATATAATAGTCTGGTGGTGTATAAAAGTCATTCCTAAAATTTAAGGAATAGAACTATTACAAAAAAGCTTTATAAAATACATAACTGAAATGTAACTCATAGAATAAATTCGAAAAATAAAAAATGTTGAATAGGTATAATATAAAGTAACCTACGAAAGGAGATAATTCCCAGTTTCTACAAATTAATTACTGTAAACTTAATAAAATACAAATATTTATCACATTTTTTTGTACTTCGTTAACAAGGCAATTTTTACCGTTTTCGGTTCTTTAAAAATTTAAAAACTCAAAGTGTATTTAAAATTAGGTTTTGTTATTATTATTAATTCACTCGCTACATTTTTAATAAAACTTTAACTTCGGGTTTTTTCCAAAACATTGAACTAAATATTCTTTCAGTTGTTTGAATGAGGAAGTGAAAAATCGAATATTTTCGGATTTGGGAAATTACCAACTTTGTAGAAATTCTTTTCATTTATTAACAAGGTTTCGTTTAAATGTGCTACATTCCCATTTAGAAAATTTTATGAATCAAACCAAAGACATTTAACTGTTACATTGCTACGTAAAATTCCGAACGTAGTTTGACTTGAAATTGTGCCAGGTTTCGCTGAATTACGCCTTTTTATACACGGCCACAAAAACTACTTTTTTTTTTTTTCACGTTCGAACCGCTACTTCTTTTGCCATTATCTTTGATCTAGAATCGCGCCCCCCATAAGCTTTTGCATAGATAATAGTGCTTTCTTAGTGCTATAATTTAAGGGTTAAAAGAACGTAAAAATATTTGTTATTTAAAATGTTATTGAATTTTTGATGCGTACGACTGTCACGTTCAACACTTTGGAATTACCCATATGGGTAGTAAGTGTTGAACGTGACAGTCGTACGCATCAAAAATGCAATAACATTTTAAACAACAAATAGTTCTACGTTCTTTTAACCCTTAAATTATAGCACTTAGAAAGCACTATTATCTACGCTAAAGTTTATGGGGGGCGCGATTCAAGGGCAAAGATAATGGCAAAAGAAGTAGCGGTTCGAACGTGAAAAAAATAGAAGTAGTTTTTGTGGCCATGTATAAAAAGGCGTAATTCAACGAAACCTGTCGCAATTTTTTAGTCAAACTACTTTCAGAATTTTACGTAGCAATGTAACATTTTAATGTCTTTGGTTTGATTCCAAAATCTTCTGTATTTTTCTTTATTTAAGCCAATATCTGGTTCGATACGTGACATTTCGAACGTGACATTTTTTCCATAAAAACTTAACTAAATAATGATTACAAAAAATAAAAATTTACCGTTAATCCGAATAACATATTATTCTTCGAACTCATCCCTTTATTACAGACCATGTAAGAAAATTTTTTTTGCAATAATTTTCATCAAATATCACCTCTTTTAAGGAAGATAATATTAAAGAAAACATGCAATAAAACATTCTCACAAATAAGAAATTACGTTTGCACAACTTTGCAGTCTGATTGTTTATTTAAGTGAACAAATTTATGAGTAAATTTATAAAACTAGTAAAATCTAAATATTTCTCTATACCAATATCGTAAAATAATATGCTCTTTATAACTTTTAAATTTTCGGTCACGGTGGACCTTTTGACGGAAATGCCCATATGCAGAAAACGTGTTTTATTTTTGTGCACCAAAAAAGTACAAAATGAAGTACTTAAGCTAAAATGAAGTAGTTACAAAAGCTAAAAAAAAAAGTAAGGCCCCTATTACGGTTTACAACTCAACTCAGTTGAGTTGTAATTTCTTAATTTTTTGTATTATGGTTTACAGCTTTGCTATATTGCGGTAAACAAAAACATAACAAAAATTAAAACTGATCACAACCAGTTGTCTTAATTACAACTCAACTGAGTTGAGTTGTAAACCGTAATAGGGGCCTACAATTGCGTACTTCTTTAATGATTATGCAGAAAGCAGTACAAATAGTAAAAAAAAGTACGTGTACTGCCAAAAACAGTACGTCTTGCAAGACTATTGGTACTCAAAGTATAAAGTTTTTAGAAAGGAATATTTTTTATGAACTTTCTTTACAGGCTCGTTTTCAAAATTAAAATTTGTTCGATTTTAAATCCACTTCAATACGATTTGCAGAGCATACCCGGAAGAGTTTGTAACTTTTTCTTAAATAAATTTAACCAATTTGGCCGAACTTCTGCTACGGCTTCGGCGTAAAAAAGGGCCTTCGGTCGGACACCACCGAATAAGCTGGCCAAACACTAGAGATTTGTGCGAGCTCTCCCTCTTGTTACTTGTTAATGGGGCTTTGCGCGCACAAATCAAAAATAATTAAAAATTTTCAATTTCTTGTCATTTGTTCCATGTAAGTGGGCTTGTGCGTGAACATTTAAAATTTTAGTATACAACAAAATCGAATTGTATACATATATTGCGGAGTTGTTTAGCATACAAACATTTTTTTTATTCTTCTTCGATTTTCTGTTTTTTATCATCTTTTTTTGTTAAATAAACAAAAAAATTATCAAAAATGTAATTGCATCGTCCGCTTCACAATTCATGTTGTCTTTTTTGAAATTTAAGGTAATTGTGAATTGTTTGTCGTGTGTGGAAAAATGGTACGCTAACAAATCACTGTGGTCGGCTTCAGCGATTTTTAGCCGATACCGAAGGCGATTAATCGGTCGGACACTAGTTAAAGTGTGGTACATACACATATCAAAAATTAAACCTTATGCAAATGACTAATGCCAAAAAGTAGGCCAATGCGTATTTGTAACCAAAAAATACAATATAAAGGAATTTTTAGAAATTATAAATAGAATTAAATTAAAATCTTAGAATAATAAATTTTTCTCTACTTACAGACAATCTTGTCAACGGGATCGTAATCATCATATTCAACAAAAGCAAAACCACGTTTTTTGCCAGTTTCTTTGTCCATAACAATATTGATTTCAACAATATTTCCAAACTTCTCAAAGTAATCATGCAAACATTTCTCATCATGATCATCCTTGAGAGCACCTACAAATAATTTCTTAACAGTGGCACCGGCATTTGGATTATCGATGTCTTGGCGTGGTACAGCACGTTTGGGCTCAACGACACGACCATCGATTTTATGAGGACGTGCAGATTGAGCATCATCAATCATGGAAGATTTGGAATAAGTGATAAAACCAAAACCACGTGACCGTTTGGTTCGTGGATCTTTCATCACGACAACATCGACAATACGACCCCATTTTTCAAAATGCGATTTCAAGCCTTCATCAGTAGTACGGTAATCTAAGCCGCCAATGAACAATTTACGCATATGCTCTGGCTCAGTAATTGGCTCCTGTTAAAAAAAAAAATATTTCAAAATGTTATACCAAAAATGTTTATGTATGCAGTATGTATGTATATCGATTTTATTTTTTTAAAATGGCGGATTTTTTTATGCACGTCATTCGGAACCTTCTGGAAAATCCACATTTACTTACATCATCATAATCATCATTTCCATTTTCTTGGTTATCGTTTTGGTTGTTGCAATCATTCTGGTTTGTCATTTTTCCTGATATTTAGTTAAAAACAAATTTAATTAACTTTATCCACTTAGAAAATATATGCACTCCTTTGCATAAAAAAAGATGTTCTTTGTTCGCGTTGTTGAATCAGAATGAGCAATGGCTGACAACGACACTCGAAGCGTGGAATGAATTGAAAATTGAACCGGGGTAATATCCCCAAGGCTGTATTTTTGTGATATATTGCCAGATGTCTAACGCTGGGTCTCCACGTAGCAATTTTTATTGTATTACAGTGCATCCACACGATCAAGATTTTCTTGATAGTCTTTTACATATACTATTTGTCAAAATTAACAAAAATTGAAAGTTGTGACGTAAGCTGCATTAAATTTTTGAGCAATTTACATTCAAGATGTCATCAAGAAAACAATTTATAAAGGCAAACGAAAAATTTGCTCACTAACCTTGAAATCAGCTTTTTTCTTGAACGTAAATTGAAGCACTCTCTGGAAAGAGAATTTTAAAGGCAAGTTCGTTTCAATTTTTAAAAGTATGAGTGTATTGGTAGAAAAGTGTGAGAGTATTAAAACTTGATAGGCAAAACTTGATCGTGTAACCCTCAAGTTAAGTACAAGCAAAAACGTCGGCAGAACAACGACAGAACAATAGCCTATCACACATTAGACTAATTTTTAAGCGAACAATTTTTGTTCCATCAATAACAAACTGTAGTAAAAATATCTGGCATAAAATGTGTACGTGTACAAAACATTGTATGTGTTAGTGTTTTTTGCATTCATTTGTTTTTGAAAATGTGCATGTTTTGGTTTTGTGCTGCATGTGCGGTGTTGAAGCCGGTTGAAACTCTCCGCCAACGAACAACCATTCCCTTCACCTCGCTTGCCGACAAACTGCCATTTTACGCCAGCATAATTAGTCTAGTGTGTGATGGGCCAATGGAGCAATAATTGCTGATTATATTGCTGGAGAACACTTAAAATTGCTTTGCCATAAATTTGCAATTTTCACCGCGAGTCGTTGTATAGCTTTTTTTTAAATTAATAAAATAATTAATTGTAATTGTCGTAGCAGTGTTTCGTATTACTTTTTTGTTAATTTGCGTTTGAAAAAAAACCTAGAACTTGTATTGCTCTATTGAAAAAAAAAAATAAAAACATACAAAAAAACAAATTCGCCGTTTGCTTTTGTTGATATTGACGTTTATTTAAAAATATAATACATATATAATAATATATTTAAAAATATAAAGTATGTACATATGTATACATACTGATGTTTGAAGACATCGATGTTTCCACGATAAGCATCGATGTTAAAAAACACGATACATCGATGTTTAACATCGATGTTCTCTAAACATCGATGTATCGTTTGCATCCCTACCTACAGCCGACTTCAAGTTAAAAAGCTTAAGAAAAACAAAACAAAACAGAGAGACATAAAACTGAAAAGAGTAAAGTGTGTCTGTAACATTTTTGTGAGAAAAGTTCCCGCTTTGATCTGTCAAATAAACTAACGAATAAAAATGGGGCGATAACATATGTCAACACTAAAAAAAATCAAAAAGAATAATAATAGTTTTTTCTTTGCACATTTGTTCATTGTTTTATTATTTTGCTTTTAACTTTTTTATAAAATATACAATTGTTTTCAAGGCTCGTTAAAAAAAATTAAAATAAATGTATTTTGTTGTTGTGAATATAACTAAATAACCATATTACCTGATAAACAGCCTTAAGTGAACAACCCAATTGTATTTAAAAAAAGTATTTCTAAATTTCCGATTTTTTGCCGATTTTTTTAAACTAAAGTGCCGATAATGCCTATTTTTTTTCGAAAATGTGCCGATTTCCTATTAAAATCATCTGGCACCCCTGTACACAAGCGAGTGTACTCTTCTACTATGTTCACACGGACATCAATATTCGTGTTTCGCTCTCTTATGCCATGTTTCCACGACGATTTGAATCACCTGCTTCGCTCTCTGAATCATGTTAATGAATCATGGTGTTTACACGACGTATCTACTTGCTTCGAATTGACAGTTGTCTTTAATAAGCAAATCAGTGTTGTTAACTTTGCATTTTCAAAACGCACCAAAATGGAGAAAAAAAACGCAGCAAGTTTAGAATTTCTTTTTTATTCATTTTGTGTAAAACTTTTATTAAAATTGATTACAAAGTATGTATACTTCTGTTGTTTTAGTTAGAGTTGTAATGGTTGTAGCGACGAGTTTACCTTGTTGAATTCGACTCGGTATTCATATGTACTAGATACATATTTTTTAATTACATTAAATATATACAAATTTTTTTTATAAAGAGATCAACTATACATAAATATCTAGTAAAGCTTCGTACAGACGGTGGTCAGATCTTAAGGCCAGTTTACACGGTAATACAATGTATTACGACTTTGTAGAATCAAAATATTATGAAATTCTCTCCGTGTTTAAAAGAAAAAATAAAAATCTTTTGTAAGTATAATTCATGTTTACACGGATGGTATAAGTAAAATCAAAAATAATAACAAAAAAACAGATGGTTGCAGTTTTAAATTTTTACAAAAACAACATGAAAATTTCCCGAGTTGATTTTAGTTGTTATTGTAATTGTATAAAAATGCTACCACCTTCAATATACTCCGTTAAAATACACCTCTGGTGTGATGAGAATACATAAGTTTCTAAAATGGTTTAGAAAAAAAGTATTTACCGACCGCTTGTCAGATTTTGTATTCGTATTCTCTCTTACTCAATACATTTTGCTTTTACATGATAAGATTTTTCTCATTCTACATAATTTTTTGCAATGTCGTAATACAATGTATTACCGTGTAAACTGGCCTTTACAATGTTGTCATTTTTCAATGGCACCATTGTCAGATGAATTAATTTTACACATCTGCCAAATGAAAATGAGCTTTAAATGTTCAAACAGTTGCAAGACATTTTTAGGCAAATTTAATGACAACATTGTAAGATCTGACCATCGTCTGTACGAAGCTTAAGGATTCAAAATTAACAATAGTTCAAAATGTATCGTATTTTACATACTTAAAAAAGAAAAACCAAAAACTTTATAAAAAAATTAAACAAATTTCTACATAAATACAAACCCCCATATTCACAAAAAATATTTTGGGCTTATGACAGGCTTATTAAACAAATTTTCATAGAAAATTCGTTTTATAAACCTTTTATTAATCAAAAATATTTTTTATGAATATGGGGGATAGTATTTATGTTTGCATTCATTTGAACGAGATGATACATTTTTGTAAATTAATTTAATAAATTCTGCGTAAAACATTTTAAAAAGAGATCAAAAATTTATTATAATAAATCCAAATTAATAAAGTTAATATTTTCAACATTATTGTTATCGCAGACATAATTTAAAAAAGCACCAAAAATGGTGCGAAACGCACCGAGTTGACAACTCTGAAACAATCGATTTTTACAGCTAGTTCAGATAAACTTGCGATAAAAATTGGAGAAGAGAGTAATTTTTCGTGCTTCGCAAGTAGATTCAATATGAATCTACTTGCTTCGCTCTCAAAATTTTGTATGGCGAAGCAGTTGCTTTGTTCATGATTGGCATGCGAAGCATGAATAGAGAGCGAATCACGTACCGTGGAAACATGGCATTATTCCTTTTTCGCGCCCCAAACATGATTGAAACCATGGTGGAATAAGCAGGTGGCATCGTTACGGTAACAAATACAACATTACAACAAAAATGGAAATTACATCACCGTTTACGTCAAAAAATACATTTAAGAAAAATCACAGCGTGCCACTGAACGTGATTAAATAAATTAATTTTTAGCCAATTTTTATTTAATTATGATCAATATCTTATTTATTTTAATTAAAAATTATCAAAAACTTTAATAAAATACAATAATCACAGCACAAAACGTGGACTTTTTGTAAACATAAACAAAACTTTGACATAAACCTAGACAAACAATGCAAGAGCAAAAAATCGTCATCTGGCGTAGTGCTGCCACCTGTTTATTTCACCATGATTGAAACGACTTGTTTCCCAATACAAAATTTTGAGAGCGAAACAGGTCGTTTCATTTTAAAACAGGCTGCCAAGGCGAATTCATTTTTCAGGTGGCGTTGAAAACACAGCTGTGCTACTCTTTTATCTTAATTAGAGAGAGAAATGTCAAAAGTTCCTTGTGATTTTGACATATGGATCAGCGAAAGCAACAAAAAAATGCATTGTTGTGTTTTTGGTGTTGTTACTTGTTGTAGTATCGACACCACCGTTTACATGAATTCGCCTTGCAGGCTGCGAAACAGGAAAAATGTACTATCATCTCCAATTTTGATATCATTTATCGTTAGTTTATCTGAACTAGCTCCCAAAAAAATCAAAAAGAAAAAAACCAAATAAAAATTCATGTTTTATAAAATAAAGTGATAATTATAACATAATAATATTAATAAAAGTGTTAAATAATATAGTTTTGAGTTTTATTTACTTTTTTATCTATTTAAAAAAAAAATCACACTAACAACACAAAAAAAATGTCAAAATGAAACAAGAATGAATCGTATGAACAGCATGTTTGGCAAACTAGTTTCAGAGAGCGAAACGAGTGGTTTATATCGTCGTATGAACATGGCATTCGATTCGTTTCCCTACAAGAAATGAATGGGCGATGTCAAAAAATCTTATTTAACATGACAGTTTGTGTTCACACCATCACCATCAGAAATTTTTCAAAAAACTATGAAGTCGTATGGGATGTCAAACTTTTTTCATAATACTTGTCATTTTCGTGACACATTGCATTCACACTATCACACTTTGTCATATTACTTGAGTTTTTGACATGTATTAATACAAAGTATAATAGTGTAATCTAGCCTTAAGATTTCTATCTCACAATGTATTATGGAATACGTAAGACTTGTGAGATAGTGAAAACTAGCCTTTAACACCAACGTGAAAATGTGACTATTCGCTCATTAATTTCTTATGGGTTTGTTCCCTCATTCGTTCTCTAATTTAACGAAAAATGTATTTAGGTTCGGTACTTGATTGCGGTCATTTCATTCTATCATTTTCTTAACACCAACGTGAAAAAAGTGACTACACGCTCAATCACTTCTTGTAGGGTACATGAACACAAGGTGGACTCGTTGGCCCATATGTTTGTCAGCTGTTTCGTGTATAAGAGCCAAAATTTGTACATGTGTGCGTTAAAGTGCGTTAATTTTTTTTTTTTTTTTTATATGAAGACAATTTTGACGACTCTGTTTTTTTATAGAGCAGCATGTCTACACTCCCAAATGAGTCTACCTTGTGTTAATGTACCAAACCAAATGCATCAAACTCAATTACTTTTTTTTAAGATCATATAGCCATTTGATTTATCATTAAATTTTTATAAATGTTATTTGTAAAAAAAGTTTAAAAAACCGATATAAGTGTGACAAGCAATACTTATATGAATTCGTCAAAGCTTTTAAATACCTTTAAAAATTATTATTCTCCCTATAATAAAATTAGAGCAATGCCAGCACTCAGTAATGCTCGTTGGAATTCTAGCCCTTTTGTCTTTTATACTTATTCCGGAATATCAATTGCAATTATTTGCTATTTGTAAATTTGTATGTGATACTTAGAGCGAAGTCTGGTTTTCTGATCTTTAATAATTATTAATAATTTCGCCACACTACCCGGCTTTTGAGAAGCAAATGAATGTTTTCTCAGACATTGGGACAAAAAACCATCAGCTGTTCAGAAAGTTCAGCGAGGCAACCTCCTATTGGACCAAAGACTTAAGGCCAGTTTACACGGTAATATTTTGTATTACGACTTGTCAAATAATTATGTAGAATGAGAAAAATCTTATCATGTAAAAGCATGGTGGAATAAGCAGGTGGCTTCGTTACGGCAACAAATACAACATTACAACAAAAATGGAAATTACATCACCGTTTACGTCAAAAAATACTTTCAACAAAAATCAAAGCGTGCCGCTGAACGTGATGAAATAAATAAATTTTTAGGCAATTTTTATTTAATTATGGTCAATATCTTATTTATTTTAATTTAATATTATCAAAAACTTTAGTAAAACACAATAATCACAGCACAAAACGTGAACTTTTTGTAAACATAAACAAAACTTTGACATAAACCTAGACAAACAATGCAAGAGCAAAAAGTCGTCATCTGGCGTAGTGCTGCCACCTGTTTATTCCACCATGATGTAAAAGCAAAATGTATTGAGTAAGAGAGAATACGGATACAAAATCTGACAAGCGGTCGGTAAATGCTTTTTTTCTAAACCGTTTTAGAAACTTATGTATTCTCATCACACCAGTGGTGCGATTCACTAACTTTTAACGAACCGACAATCGTTATATTTGTCGACATATATATTCGCTTGCAGTAACGATAGTGTGATTCTGTAACTTTTTTTTAACGATAGTAAACAGCTGTATTTTTGTAACATCTCTGTCTTAAAAATATTAAGAAAAAAACGAAAAGCACAAAAGGGAATAAAATAAAAACAAACGAAATTATTCTTAACCCCCTGTGTTACAAATGTTTTTGCATTCAAAATGCATTAAAAAAGGTCTGGCCAGACTCATGAGTAAGGCGAAGGGTTAATTTATGGTTTTTATATATTTTTTTTTGCGAATTTTACATTTAGAATTTGGTTTTGTTCTTAATATGCTTTTTTGTAAATTTTAAATTTAGGATTTAGTTTTTGTTCATACATATACATATGAATATATCTTTGTATGTATGTAAGCTATTTTAAACATAAAATACATTTTATCGATTAAATAAACACAACCTAAATTATTGTCGCTAAAATAACGACAAAAAAATTGCTTAAAGTAACAGCTGATTTTAAACGACAGCGAATATCGTTAAAAATTTTACTGAATAGCATATTCGATAAATTTTCGTTATATTTATTTTAACGATTCGATTATCGTTATAAAAGTTAGTGAATCGCACTACAGAGGTGTATTTTAACGGAGTATATTGAAGGTGGTAGCATTTTTATACAATTACAAAAACAACTAAAATCAACTCAGGAAATTTTCATGTTGTTTTTGTAAAAATTTAAAACTGCAACCATCTGTTTTTTTTATTATTTTTGATTTTACTTATACCATCCAAGGCGAATTTACACAAGGTAAACTCATCTCGTCAGCCGTTCATCAGCTGTATCCACGGCGAATTAAAAAAACGGTGAAACGTCAAAATATTGTTTTGTTTCTATACTGAAATTTGACAACAAGTGGGAAAATTTCATAAACAAAATACATGGGGCTTTTTGTAGTTGTAGAGTTGCACTTACCTTGTGTAAATTCGCCTTGATACCATCCGTGTAAACATGAATTATACTTACAAAAGATTTTTATTTTTTTCTTTTAAACACGGAGAGAATTTCATAATATTTTGATTCTACAAAGTCGTAATACATTGTATTACCGTGTAAACTGGCCTTAAAGGCTAGTTTACACTATTATACTTTGTATTAATACATGTCAAAACTCATGTAGTATGTAAATGTCTGATAGTGTGAATGCATGTGATGAAAATGACAAGTACATATTATGAAAAAAAATCTGACATCCCATACGACTCATCGTTTTTTGAAAAATGTCTAAACAATAATACTTTTCATTGGATCAGGGTTGCATTTTATTTTATGTGTGAGTGTTTATACTTTGTGATGGTGTGAACAAAAACTGTCATGTAAAATTAGATTTTTTGACAGTCACTACAAAACTCATTAGATTTCTATCTCACAAACTATTATGGAATACGTAAGACTTGTGAGATAGAGTAAACTAGCCTAAAGTAAGTTTAAGCTTACCAAAATTACCAGTCATGGCGTTAGCGCCGTTTGTAGCCAATCCGATCAAATTTCTGAAAGGAATATTGTTTGTTTATGAAAAGCTTTTAAAAAGAAAAATTAAACGGTATCTGACTTGGTAAGTTCGAATAAGGTTACATAACTATTCTTTACAAAACTAAGACCGTTAAAGTAACTTGCTACTAACGTAATTGGTAAAAAAGTTAATAGATTTGCACTTGTTTGCTTTGCGACCAGTGTTCTAAATTTGTTAAAATAAATATATGTTGTACATATCCTAAAAGCGACCAAAATTATGTTTGGCCTACCATCCGACCAAACCAAAAATGTCGGACCAAATTAGGTCGGAAAAGACCAAGTTCGGCAACCCTGAATAAGATTTACTTTGTTAACTACTTTGTTATGTTCACGGAGATAGACACAGAACACAAAAATTTAAAGTGTGTAAAAGCAATAAATAAGCTGGTACAAAACTTTATGGTTTTAAAAAGTGACTGCTTTTAAAAACTGTAGAAAAATTGTGTGGCTTATACAAACATACTTAAAGTAAAAATTTCAAGGTTCTAATGTGCTGTTTCCAAGTGACAGGCGATTGATTGTGCTGTAAAATTTATATTAAAAACACTCAGTTTTTTAGTCTTTGGAAACAGCACATAAGTTCTTCTCAAATCATTTTCTATTTGAGGAAAATCATATTTTGGTAAAAAAAAAATTATCAAAAATATGATAAAATCATCTTTCTGGCAACGCTGATGCTCATTATGTTAGGTTCTAAAAATAATTTAACTTGGTAGCAATTCTTGAAAAAGCACTCAATTTTAAATAGCCATGTTTGAGTCACTCTCCTTAAAATGAGAGGACTTTTTGATTACTCTCTTCAAACTGAGTACTTTGATAACTTCCCTACAAGCAGGGATGCCAACTTAGCTATTTTGGGGCTAAATTTGGCTCTTTTCAATTACTTCTGACACGCAATTTTTCTCGATAGCTCTTATTTTAAAAAAGAGCTAACACCGGCTCTTTTCAAACGTGATATTGGTACGTCTGACACTTTTTGCATATATCTGTTAATACACCCGTTTTTACCCTCTTGTTTCGACTTTGGTTCATTTACATATGTGTACAATACTCTAATGCTGAGGTGGAAAGAGCATTCATTGCTTTGAATTTTTTTAAGAATAAAATTAGAAACCGTATGGCTTTGAACACTGTAAAAGTTTAATTCATATAAAATATGGCTTACAAAGCAGTAGCGCATGCTGTTAAAGCTACGATTTGCCAGCAAGCGTGTTTGTAAAAATATATTCAATTGAAACGTATAAAAAATCAAAATATTACTTTAAAACAAACATATGGTCAAAAGAAGAACACAATTTAACACTTTTTGAAAATTACTGTTAATATTTTTAATTTTTTAATTGAAATGTTACATATTGTAATGTAAATATTTGTGTACAATTTTTAAGTAGTAATTTTATTAAACATTAATATGTATATTTAATTTTTTTAATATATGTAAACGAGTTTAAAATACAAAAATGAATAATAAATGGATTTAAAACAGAGCAATCTTTTTAATTTTAAAATTTAGCACTTTTTAGCTCTTTTTGACTGCTCGGTCGGCACGTATTGCCATTGAATAGTTGGCATCTCTGCCTACAAGAAGAGAATGAGCGAGTTGTCACTTTTTTCACGTTGGTGTTAAGAAAATGATAGAATGAAATGACCGATATCAAGTTTTCTGTCATTTCTTTCTATCATTTTCTTAACACCAACGTGAAAAGTGACAACTCGCTCATTCACTTCTTGTAGGGTTACTTCCCTACAAGAAGAGAATCAGCGAGTTGTCACTTTTTTCACGTTGGTGTTAAGAAAATGATAGAATGAAATGACCGAAATCAAATTTTCTGTCATTTCATTCTATCATTTTCTTAACACCAACGTGAAAAAAGTGACAACTCGCTCATTCTCTTCTTGTAGGGTTTATCTTCTCGGCCGCTGTATATTCATAAAAATCAGTTGCAAAACTAGCACTTTTATTTTTCACTGTAGAACAATTTAGCACTTTTAATTTGAATTCTTCTGGCAAGCCTGGTAAAGATGTTGAAAAATTTTGATTTTTAGCCCTATGTATTTCTTATGGGAAAATTCCAACATTTTCGCAAATTGATGTTGAAAATAACGGGTGCGTTCGTAAATGCATCACTGCGCTGCATCAGTGATTTCAAATGCTTATATATTTATTAGTGAAGTTAATGTGTACCAAAAAATTGTGAAAAACTCCACAAAAGTAATAGTCACACAATAAAAAAAATTATAATTATTTTTTTATCGGCCTTAAAAAAAGTTTGCTTTTCTGATGCAGCGCAGTGATGCATTTACGAACGCACCCAACGTAAACGTTATGTAATACCCCTGACAGACATATAGTTTACATACCATGGTATGCATACTACAATCAGCGTTGCCGTTTTGGTTACTTTTAACCAAAACTGGTTACTTTTTTTCTCAATGTGTACTTGTGTACTTTTTTTCCATTTTGGTTACTTTTTTTCAACACAAAAATAACCAATTTTTTGTTTTGGAGCAAGAACTACCCGCTCCGCTTTTTTGACCTTTAAAAATTGTGTGTGGTATTTGTGCATCTTAAACCAATACTTTTTTCATCTAGTTAAAAATAATTTTTTTAGAAGCTTAAGCTTTAACAGACTATCAAGATTAAATGGCCATTATCTGCTACTCTTCATGCTTCATATGGCTAACTGAAACACTTTTCTAGATAAATGATAAGGTCAAAGGCCCTTCCGATCCGATCCCGTTTAATATGAGTATATACCACTGGGCTAAAATCATCTATAAATTAAAGATCTACCGCAAAATTTAGCTCAATTTTGCACTTTGACATAGTAAGAGCTGTTCATATAAAAATAAATGAAAGCTATAGCTCATAAAATTTTTAAAAATGACGAAAATAAGTTTAAACTTTGTATGGGAAGTGCCACTTCCACTAAAAATTTCGAAAAATTGTATATCCTATTGTTCTTTCCCGAAATCGGTTTAACGGCTAATGAGCCTACAAGATACAAACAAACACAATTTCTTCTTTAGTCATATTTTTAAACTGAAGTGCGAACAAAATAGTACTTTTGATACAAAATAATTTTGGTTACTTTTTTTCGCTTTTGGTTACTTTATTTTTACATTTTGGTTACAAAATTTTTTTGGTCGCGGCAACGCTGACTACAATTCTTACTGAACACAGCTAAAAAGCTGTTTAACAAGATACATTTATATTACGTTCATTTTGGTAGTACATAAACCAGCAATATATGTACATATGTACCTCCTTTTTCGTGGTTTAATTGTAGTTTAGGTTGACACACATGTAGTATACTATGCTAGTATAGTATACAAATCCTACGTCTGTCAGGGGTATTACACATAAATATTAGGCGGTAGTAAGTTCGATATTCAGCGGTTTCTTATAGACATAACAAAAACAAATAAATTCGCTTTCGCAACTAATTTAAGAATAAAAACTCATTTCATAAGATTGTGATTTAAAAAATTTTTTATTAGTTATTAAAAAATTCAAAAATAAAACTTAAAACTATAAATAAATACCACATCCAAAACCAAACCAATCTTCCAATAGCTAATGCAATCCTTCATCGTTTCGTGCTGGGAGACTCTTTTTTTTCGTTTAAGGGATGAAAAAGATATGCAATTAAACACTTACCTCACAAAACGAATCATTCAATTTTCATTTATAGAAAAACTCATGTCCCAAACGATAATCCAAATTTGCATTTTTAACGTGTCTTCCATTCCATCTTTCTCTTGAACAAAGTAGCGGGGAAACAAATAGAACAAGGCAACTTTAAATGTGTTTCAATTAATAAACACACACAGCCACCAAAAATACTTGAAACCCAAAATAAAGAATAAAATTACTTAAAAAAAAAAAATATAAAGTAGTAAAGAGAAGAAAAAAAATGAAAAAAATAAACAACAGTCTTTGCCTCGCACTTGCCGCGTTAACATCGGTTTTTTCTTATCGAGTGTGTTCAGTAGAGCAAGTGGTTGAGTGTATAAAATTATTGGAAGTCTATTGGAATTCATTTGTGAATTTTTGTTTTGTTTTTTTTTTCATTTTGTTTCTGGGCAAATTAATTGAAGAACTTTTAAGAAGTGAAAATAACTTTAGATTCCGAAATGAACGGGGTTGACCCCCCCAACCATAATCGGTTTAGGGATCTTGATCCCTCGTATCGGAAGTCAAAACCTTTAAATTCTAAAAGAATAAGAGTAGAGGATTTTATACCTCTACCTGAAATTACTCCTAATGATGACCATATACCAAGATATTTGGTAACCTCAGCTTTACCTCAGTCGGACAACACCCAACACCGAAACCAAACCTTTAGCCTCTTACAATGTTTTTCAGATAGAAAAAGGCTTAAATTTTATTTCGCGTGAATATTTAGATGTTACTGAAATGAGAAGCGGGGACTTAATGATAAAAACAGTGGATATGAAATCAGCCAAAAAGTTCCTTAAAGCTAAATATATAGATTTTGTACCTGTAACAATAACTATGCACAAAGGATTGAATTCTTCCCAGGGGCGAATCTTTTCAAGAAAAATCATTGGCATTTTAGAAGAAGATCTTTTAAAATCACTTGAGGATCAGAAAGTTATTGAAAGTCGTAAATTATCAAAAAAAGAAGGTGACATTTTTGTTCCAACGGGAGCTGCAATAATTACTTTTAATTTGATAAGCCGACCAGAAATTCTAAAGCTTGGATGGGAGAGAGTGAAGATAGAAGATTATGTATCCAACCCAATGAGATGTGTAAATTGTCAGCGCTTAGGGCACACAAAGAAAAGGTGTAAAAATATTGAGTTGTGTAGAGTTTGCGGCTTTTCCCCCCCACATGATCCATGTACTAGAAAGTTCTGTGTGAATTGCAACAACGAAACGCACACACCATTTGATTCATCCTGTCCTTCCTTTTTAAAACATAAATCTGTTAATAAAATTAAATCCGACAAAAGATGTACCATACGTGAGGCATGGGCAATATACAACGATAACCCAGCAATACATAACCTTAAACCTTTTAATAAAACGACACCAACTTTTGCTGAAATATTGCGTAATAAACAACCAGTAACAACAAAAAATATAATTGATACTACAGCAACAACATCAGAAACCTCATCCTTGAATAAAAACAGCTATTGTACCATTTCATTAACTGAAAATAACAACAACTTCACAGAAAAGAATTCCTCATATTCTATAAAAAACAATAACAACAATGTAACTTCAAAACCACAAAAACCCTCTATCTCCAACAAAAACATTGAAACTACAAATTCCTCAACTTCCAATAACTTAACACGTTGGCGGACAAGCCGGCATATAGCGTCGAAAATTTAGCAAATTAGGGGACATGACGGGAAATGCCGTCGTTCATTGTTTCAGGTATGTGGACGAAACTACATATGCCGACGCAAAATGCTTTATAAAGTATTGAAATATAATTGAAGCGACCCTATAAAAAACATTTTATTTTCATATAGTAGCAATTAGTAAGATTTCAATTGAAAAACAAACCGTTATCACATAAAGTTTCAAAAATGTTTCCTAGAAATGCATGACGGCATATGCTACTCTGTTTTCATACAATTTGCTTCAGAAGTAAAAGTAGTGTCAAGATAGAAGGTGTTTTTTTTTGTGAAGAATAAAAATTAGTTTTTGTTGATTTATATTAAATATGTGCTAAATTGTTCCTATAATATTTATAAAATTAATTGAATTAGGTAAAATAAAAGTTAATTTCAATAGTTTTAAGAATTTTATTCGAATAAATTTAATAATTTCTTTAGCAAGAAATGGATTTGTACAAACAAAACGAAACAAGAACTTTAAAAATGTTTTTGGAATGTACAGATGATGATGATGATGATTCCAATTCCGGCAGTTGTGAGGATGAATTCGGCAATGATCCTACATACAAACCATCGGCAAATGAACAGGATGAAGATTCAGGTGGTGAAATTATTGATGATTTCGAAGAATGCGCAGATGATAGTGATGAAGAATTTGGAAGCGATGATGAAAATGATGACAATGAAATAGAATCGGATAGTAATCAGCTAGAAAATAATGATTCTATGGACGAACTAGAAAGTGAATGGGTAGAGAATACAAAAGATATTCCGAACTTTAATTTTGATAAAGAGAATTGTGGTATTAAATTAGATGTAACAGCAACTTCAACTCCCAGAGAAGTCTTTGATTTTATATTTTGTAAAGAAATTATGGAGTTAATCATCAATAGTACCAATGAATATGGTAGAAAGCTTTGTACAAATCGTGGTATTAAGACCAGACATTCGAGATTCGCTACTTTTAAACCTACGACTATAAATGAAATGTATCAATTCTTTGGCCTATGTTTATTGCAAGGTCAAATTAAAGTATCCAGAATTCGTTATTTGTTTTCAAGAAATACTTTATATTTTCATCCGGTTTTTCCAGCTACAATGTCAGGGAGACGCTTTGAGCAGCTTCTGCGTTGCTTTAGTTGTAATGATATTGATGGTGATGAGCATAAGCTGAAAAAGATTCAGCCTTTAGTAAAACTCCTAATAGAAAGTTTCCAAAGAGCTAATGTCCCTCAGGAAGAGCTCTCATTAGATGAATCACTTATTTTATTTAGAGGTCGGCTCAGTTTCCGCCAATATATAAAGGGGAAAAAGGCTAAATATGGCATAAAATTATACGAATTGACAAGTAGTGATGGCTATGTTCTAAATATAGAAATTTATCAGGGAAAAGATAGAACAAAAGATTCAAAATTGCAATCTTTAGTCTTACGATTAATGCAGCCGTATCTCAACAAAGGCCACCAATTATTTATGGATAATTTTTATAACAGTGTCGAACTATGTGAAACTCTTCTATCAAATAAAACCCATTGCACAAGCACTTTACGTGCTAATAGAAAACTAAATCCTAAATCCATAATTCAAAAAAAAACTTACTAAAGGAGAACATATTTGGTGTCGCAAAGGGAAGATATATGTATCTAAATGGAAAGATAAACGTGATGTAATTTGCATTACAACTGCTAATCATCCAAAAATGGTTGAAGTGGCGAATAAATTTGGAAAAATCAAAATTAAACCTGAAGAGATTAGTAACTATAATAAATTTATGTCTGGAATAGACAGGAACGATCAAATGTGTGCTTATTATTCATCACCACGTAAAACAATTAGATGGTATAAAAAGTTGATGTTCCACTTTTTGAATCTTGCAGTTTGGAATTCATATTACATCTACATAAAAAAAACTGAAAAGAAAATTAAATATTTAGAATTTCGAGATATTCTTATCAATACTATGATACAGTTGCCAAATAATGTTCAAAATGTGCGAGATTGTGTAGCATTGTGTACCACTGCTGGAGGTGCACGAAATAAAAATATTGAAACTCCAATTATTTCTGAAAACAATCATTTTATTGAAAAAAATTCCAATACCTGTGGGAAAAAAGAGAAAATCAACATACCAAAGATGTAGAGAATGCTCTAAATTAAAAATTCGCAAAGAAACTTCGTTCAGGTGCAAAAATTGTCCTGATAAAATTCCTCTTTGTCCAGGTGCATGCTTCGAAAATTATCATAAGGAAGCTTGAATTAATTATTGTTTTGTTTTTGAATTATATTAATTATTATTTTGTTTTTGAATTGACTTGAATTAGTTTTTTTTAATTTAATATTAAGATTTCTATATGTACAATTTCTATCATTTTATTTAATTTAGCTATTTTTATATTATTGCTCACCAGTAATCTTATGTTATTATAGTAATAAAAATGAACTTTTGGTGTAAAAATTAATAAATGTATTTTTTATTATTATATAATTTATTATTTTAGAGTGACGGCATTTAACGTTCTGTCAGCATATGTTTACTTTTTCCCTATTACTAAACAGAACGTATATTACCGACGAGACAGCTATAGCCGACTTGTCCCAAAATATTTTTTTTAGTAATGTATAGGGTTAAAACGGCATATGCCGTCAAAAAATAAAACAACGGAAACTAGTATCTTTGTATTAATTAATTAATTAAAATAATTTTGGTCCAAACCCCGACCTTTTATCTTTAGAAATGGCCGGTTTATAGCAACTGTCCCTTCACTTGCTAAACACTAATGTTTACTGTCCGCCAACGTGTTAAACATCATCGCCATTGAAAATTCCACAAATTCCAGTACAAAACTTGCAGGCAACAACAACAACAATATAACAACTTATGACGAATGTAAAACAAAAGCAAATAAAACAACAAATGATAATGAAGATTTTCATATATCTGATTTTAATGCGCCATCTCATTCACGGTCTTCATTAAAATTTGTGGAGGAGCAAATTGACATTAATGAAGAGGTCGTCGTCAGCAATAAAGCTTTAGATGAAATAAGTCCGATGGAGATGATGATAATTTTGGTACTACGTTACCTGATAACTTTTTGGAATCGCCAAATAATGGCACTGAAGGTGTTGACACTTCAACGCCTTGTAGTAGTATATTTCAAAAATTTACTGATTTAAACGTATTAATAACACCAAAAACTTTTAAAAGAACATTACCTAAAAACAACCATATAAAGAGAAGTAGTGAATAATTGATGTAATCAGCTTTCAAAATGGATATTGGTCTAAACATTACAGTGCTTCAGTGGAACATCCAGGGTTTTATAACTCATAAATACGCTTTGGAAAATTTAGTATCTAAACACAAACCTACAATTATCGCACTTCAAGAAACCCATATTATTCCAAGGAATTTAAAATATTTGCATTTACCGGGCTACAACATATTCCATCACAATAAGGGGCATGATTATGCGAAATCGGGAGTTGCTTTTTTAGTGCAGAATAACTTTTATGTCACCCAACACATCAAATCGTCTGGTGATCTCCTTTTCCAAACTATTACTATTAAAGGTAGCACTAACTTACACATTACAAATGTATATAAGGAATGCCATATAATTTTGACGACTAACATGATCAATGCAATTGGTAACTTTGGTGGTGACCACCATTTACTTGTTGGTGATCTCAATTCTCAGAATCCTATATGGGGTTCACAAAGCTTATCAACTAGTGGTGTCCTCTGGGAAGAATTTGCAGATGACTTGGGTTTGGTAATACTTAATGATGGTTACTTAATACACGACACACATTTACTGCTGTGGATGTGTCTATGGCAAGTTCCGATCTAGCTCCGTTACTTTTTTGGAAAACTTTAAGCACTCCTGAAGTTGGGGACCATTTTCCAATAAAGATAGGCAACAATCACCCCTATCGTGAATAATTTTTCCCTCGTAATTTTTCCCCTTTTCACATATTTGCGATCATGAACAGCTCCCATGAAAAAATGTAATTCAAAGGAGAATAATAACGTGAAAAAATGTTCACGGGAATAAATTCCCCTTATCGTGAAAAGTTTTTTCCCTCGTAATTTGTTCACATTTCCCTTAGATTTTCTCACTTTATTTTTGCTAGGGAATAGAATGTGTATGTTAGTAGTTCCTCCTATAAATCGAATATTAAGGGCTAGATCCGTTTATAAGGCACAAACCGATATATTGGTCAACAAAATGCAAAACAACAGGTTGATTGCCGCCGGATTTGTGAAAGACGTGGTGGCAGAATTTTGGAAAATATTTTACTACATAAAATTTAAAAAGTGCAAAAAGCTAACATTGTTATCAACCTATCCCTCCAATACTAATTATTTAGATTTATTATTTTAACTTTCCTTTAAAATATATACGTGTATATTTTTAAACAAAAATTTCAATGATTTTTAATTTATTCTAATTTTCTTTTTTACATTCACTGGAACTGATAGCATGAAAAATTTTTCACATGAGATTCACGATTGCTTTTTTCCCTTCGAGGGAAATGAAAATTTCATGGGAACAAAAATTCCACTTGTTATTCACGATAGGGGTGAATAAGCAAACTTACAAAAAACTTTTTCACCCAAGGTTTATGGACAATAAGGCAGATTGGGTTCGGTTTAAAAACAAGGTGGATAATGTTATAACAGAATACCCCGAATCATTAAATATCAATAGGGAAGCTGCTCAAATTAAGAGAATTATTCGAAAATCGGCAAACGAAACAATAACTCAAACCAAGAAGCCTGGATCAAACAACTCCCCAGCTTGGTTTAATTCATCTATTGCAAGATTAATCAAAGACAAAAATAACGCATTTAACCTAATTAAAAGACAAAAATAACGCATTTAACCTATTTAAAAGACATAGAAGCCTTGAAAATTCTATTAAATTTAGGAAAATGTGTGCAATGGTTAAACGAGAATCCAAAATTGCAAAGCGATTAACATGGAGTAACTTTTTAAACTCACTTAACCCTATGTTGGATCTTAGAACGCTGTGGTCTAGAATAAGAGGCATTAGAGCAGAAAGAAAAAATAGTTTTTCAAGCTTAACCGACGGCAATATTGTTATTTCTAATCCAGTTGATATTGGAAACGAATTTGCTCAGGTTTGGTGTTCAATCGGATCTGATAACAATTTTGATGATAACACTATATTAAGGAAACATACATACATTGAAAATATTGAAGATCGCCTATACGTTCAAAATACTCTACTTTCGGAAGTTATTACGTTGGATGAACTCTGCAAAGCGCTCAGTATGGTCAACGGGACAACACCGTCTTTTGATAGGATTACTTATTTAATGGTGAAAAATACACCAGTCTCTCTAAAGCTCCGGATTATTGAACTTTACAATAACATTTTAAAAAGTGGAATTTATCCACACGACTGGAAGATTGCTCTGTTATCACCTATACCGAAACCAGGAAAAAATCCTAATAGTACAGAGGGCTATCGTCCAATATCGTTAATTCCCGTGTTATCAAAAATATTGGAAAAAATAATTGCTGTGAGACTTTGGAAGAATATTGAAGATAAAATTTCTCCATTACAACATGCTTTTCTGCCCAAACGAGGTGTTCACTCATTGGTTCATCAACTTGAGTATAAACTTCGTCAGAATTTAGCGGGAAGAAAACACAGTCTATTGTTATCAGAGGACATTGAAAAAGCTTTTGATAGAGTTATTTCTACTTTTATTCTTGATGATTTATGTGATTGGGGCATATCAGTTTCAGTCATTAGGCTTCTTCATTCGTTTTTGTCAAACCGTCGGATTATTGTCAAAATTGATGGCCATCTGTCAAGACCTTATTATCTTGATAATGGTGTGCCACAGGGATCTCCGCTGTCAGTAATTTTATTTACTGTCTATGTAAATTCATTATCCAGGGCTCTTGATAATGTCCCGGGAATAGATTTTGTCGGAATATATGCAGATAATATATTTACTTTAACATCGGGCGATCATGAAACGGTTTCTAATAACTTGGGTGCTGCCAACAACATTATTCAAAACTGGGCAACTTCACGTGGAGCAGTTATACCGGTTAATAAATCGGAATTGTTACATATTTGTCGGCGAAGAAATTGCTGCCTTACCGGAGTACATTTTGGTGAATTTTTGCTGCAAAGTAAAAATGAGATGAAAATTCTTGGTATCATATTTTCAAAAAACCTGTTATGGAACAGTCACTTTAAGTACAGTGGTGGCCATAACATATGCAACTAGCAACTGAATCTTATATAAGTTCTTTAAAAAAAATTCAAAGACAAAAAAAATTATTTATGTGTTTGTAATATTTTTTTATTATTGTTTTAAAATATTATATTGTGTTTAATTCGACCTTTAAAATGTATAAATAAAAGAACTTTTTTTCCTTTTGACCTCGAGCTCAAAAGGAAAAAAAGTTCTTTTATTTATTGTTTTAAAAATGAGAAAATTAAGTTAAATCCACAATTATTTACATTGAAATAAAAAAAAAATAAAAAAACTAAGTAAAGGCTCATATTTCATTGGCCAAAACATCTGCAACAAATTGCTTCGACAACATTTATGCCTATAAAACTTAATATTTCGTGGCAAATCCTTTATTTTTAATGACGGCCTGACATCGGCGAGGCATTGAAGCTATTAAATTGTCAATAAAATTGGTAGGAATAGCGTTCCAAGCATCCACCAATTTTTGAAACATAATCAGCCTTATTACGGTTCTCGTTGTCGGTAACACAGTAAGTCGAATTTTGTAGTAGATTAAAGAACTTTAATTTAATTTACTTTAATCTACTACTGAGTCGTTTTCGACATCGAGAACCGAAATAAGGCTGAATATCTAAATTTGTGCAATTTTCTCGGTCAATTCTTTGGTTTACGATTTCCCAAAGGTTCTCAATGGGGTTAAGATCTGGTGATTGTGGTGGTAACTCCATTACCGAAACTTTGTTTTGTGCAAACCACGATTTAACAACTTTTGAAGAGTGCTTGGGGTCGTTATCGTGCTGAAAAACCCATCGCAGCGGCATATTATCCTCTGCATGTGGAAGCATTAATCTTTCCAAGATGTATCTATAGATAAATCTATCCATTATTCCATTGATTCTGTGCAATGGGCTAACTCCAGCAGCAGAAAAACAACCCCACACCATTACGTTGCCTCCTCCATGTTTCACTGTCTTTTTGTAGTATCGCGCTTGAAGCCGCTTATTAACCGGTCGTCTTACATAACACATGCCATCACTTCCGATGATATTATTTATTTTTTTATCGATTTCATTTCTTTGAATAATATTCTTTGATAAGTAGTAAATTATTGACATGTTTTTGAGATCAAATTTGTAAACTATAGATCCATTTAACCTTATAGAACCCCAGTTGCATTTGTTTTGGCCACCACTGTATTTGATTGGTAAACTGGCCAAAATCAACAATATTCTAAAATTAATATGTTCTAAGAAAAAAGGACCTCATGTTGAAATTGCTTTAGATATTTGTAAATCATTGGCTCATGGTTTAATTCAGCATGGAATACCGGTGTATGGATGGACTTCCAAATCGAACATAAATAAAATAAATGCTGCATTAAATAATTGTTTTAGGACGGCCTCTGGCCTTTTAAGGTTTACACCGTTACCTTCTCTAAGAATTGAAACGAGATCACTTGATTTTTCTACATTACTCTACAAAAGATCTATTAACATGGTAGCAAGATCTATTACAGATCCAAAAGATGGCCTACACGAAGCTTTTTGGCGAATAATTACATCCAATAATGAAAAGCGTATTTGTGCTTTGCATCATATCTTCTTTTTGTTAAGAAAGTTTCAGATACCAATACCCTCAAAACCAACCATAAACCATGAGGAGAATCATATGATCAAATTTGATTTTAATCTATCTACACATGTTAAGTCTGGCACCAGCCCGGAAGTCTTTAAACGTATGGCTGCTGAAAAGATTTTTTTGTTTTCTGCTAATGTCGAACTATATACAGACGGCTCATATCAAAATGGAATAACCTCCTATTCAGTGGTTCAACATCAACCCAGTTTTAACTGGGTGGTGGTCAAACAGAGCCAGTTACCTCCTTACTCTGGAATTTTTTCTGCTGAACTTGCTGCAATTGTTGCAGCAATTGATCATGCTATTGAAATTGAGCAAAGGACTGTTATTTGCACAGACAGCCTGAGTGCAGTTAAAGCAATATCTAGGAATAAAAACGGGGCCTGTTCGTAAATGCATCACTGCACTGCATAACATGATTATTATGCGATGACTTTGCTAATCAGCTGTGCATGATGCTTTTATTTGCTCATTTGATTGTTTGCATTGTTTGCATACTTACTCTTCCATTGCATCAGACATTTTTATGATTTATATTTGCTTTCGTTTGCGCCTAATCTACTGCTGTGTTGCATTTTCGACCATGTGACAGCTGCAGTGTTGCCACTATTTGCATTTATGAACATACTGCACATCATATGCAGCGCAGTGATGCATTTACGAACAGGCCCACGATTCTTACGCTAGTATTGTTAAGAATTCCAATATACATCATCCTCTGCTTATTATATGGATTCCGTCACATCTAGGTATAATTGGAAATGAACAAGCAGATAAATCGGCTAAGGAGGCTATAACTTTGCCTTTAATCATGGAAATGCCATGTTTCAATTTTGTCATTATCAGCATTTTTAAAAACATTTATTTGAATACTCTGAAAGATGAATGGGATAACTGTGATTGTTCTTAAGGCCCAAATACATTGGTCAAATTCCCATCCAGCATTGTGGTAGTATTAGTGAAAATGAGTTTGTATGTGTGACACCGACGATGCTTGATGGAAAATCAAAAAATTTAGATATTTAGCATGCTTGACGAGTGATTTTGATGAATGTATTGGCGTTACTCATCAAGCACCCACACACTTTTAACGTGATTTCAAACCGAACAGTCGCTAAAAATGTCGGATGAAAAAAAAATGCTTTGGAGAAAAAAAAAAAACAATGATGGAATTATGGGAAACTTTTTAATTAATAATTTTCTTCTTCTTTTCTTCAATTTTTGTTTTTATTAATTAAAAAGCAACAATTAAACACTTTTTATCTATATTTTAATATTTTTGCTCCTGTTGTTGTCACTTCAAAATAAAATGGAAAATGAATGCTTGACAGCTCATCCAGCAAATGTATGTTCAAATGTCAAGCACACGTACACGAGCTTGATGTCAAGCCTTTGACCAGTGTATTTGGGCCTTTAAGACGGCATAATCCGGAATTTTCTAGACCTAGATATCATGATGGATATTCGAGATTTCAATGTATTATAATTGCTCGTGTTAGAGTAGGAAAATGTCTATTCAATTCACGTCATTATTTCGATGGTTCTGATCCCCCACTGTGCGATTTATGTGGAGTGATGTTGAGTTTAACCCATATTTTTGAACAATGTCCTAAATCTAGATTATCTGAACCACTTGGGAACATTTTGGATTGCTCCAAACCTTGTCGAACTGCAGATATTTTAAAATCTTTAGCTGAACATAATATATCTAATCAGCCTTATTACGGTTCTCGTTGTCGGTAACACAGTAAGTCGAATTTTGTAGTAGATTAAAGAACTTTAATTTAATTTACTTTAATCTACTACTGAGTCGTTTTCGACATCGAGAACCGAAATAAGGCTGAATGTTTAAAATATTAAGACCATTATCTTTATTCATTTTAACGAAGTTTAACGAACTTTTTAATTTTAACTATACATGTACTTACATATCCTTTTATCTTTTGAAATTAATTTATTTTTTGTTTGTTTTTTATATACATATTGTGAACTTTTTATATTTTCTTTTGTTTCTCTCAATATTTTTGTATTAAATAATATTTAGCTTTAAAATTAAAAATAGAACGCGCAATATGGTCTAGTTACCCTGCGCTTTTTTTTATGTATTTTGTATATTTATATACAAAATATTTTTTCTAAATAAATAAATAAAAGTTGTCTAAAAAAATATAACAAAAATCAAAAATGTAAAAGAAGATTTTAGCCTAACACACGCAGAAACATTTGTTTCCAACAATTCAAACATAACAAACATACAAAGTTGCTGAAGAATTGCAATATATTCTCTCGTTTACTTAAGAGAATATTTTTGTCTTTTAATTAACTCCTTTGCTACAGTATCCTTGGACAGCAAGCTGATCTCTATTACGAGTTCTATATCTATAAAATGTAAAACAATTACATACAAGAAATATCACAAACCAAAACTACTCACAAAGTAATCTAATTTTTCTTTTGTTTGTACAATATTTTGGTTTACCATCATATATATTTATTATATATATATATATATTTTTTGCATTTTTATAAATTGTTTAATTTAAATAAAATTATGATCGATTTTCTAGGAAATCTTAGAATTAAGATCTTGGGGGTGTTGCATATAATTTTTTAATAAAATTAAATTTTAAAATAAGAAAATTAATAAAGAACAGCAGATTATTTACAAAACTTTTCTATTACTTTGTTTTCCTTTTTTTCTTCTTCATGACATTTGATTAATAAAGAATTTTTTTTATCTGAATAAAACTTCTAACTTTTGCTTTTTCTACATAATAAAACTGTTGCTGCTGTTGTTGGTCCTTGAAATTATTAGAAGTTAGTTAGAAAATTAAAAAAAAAAAAAATTAATTGCCACACATTTATTTATTTATTTCATTTAAAGTAGAATTAAACTTAACTTAATGTCTATACAAAACAATGTTTCTTAAATATTACTGACAGAAATAAGTAAAGGAAAAATCTTTTTAAACACACGTAAATAAATTTGTACGTGCAAATAGTTTCTGTTTTTTTTTTTCTTTTAGTTATGAATCCATTAGGAAACTAAAAAATACTAGTTGTTTTTGATAAAAATGTATAAATATGACTGCTAAACTAAGAGCTAAGTTTTGTGTAATGTAATTGTAATTTCGTAGCGTTTTTCATGCATGAGTCTATTCATGATGATTTGTCAGAGTATACTGAAACGATAAAAAAAAATATTTCATCAAAATTTAATTTTTTGTGTTACTTTTTACAAAGTTCTATCTAGCTTAAAAAAAACACCCTTTATTTCTTTGTTTCATTGCCTTTTCTTGTCAGAACTCTTTTTTCTTACTTCCTAAAATACATTTTGGGTGATAATGTTAAAAAATGCCTTGTTGCAGGACACCTAAACACAAAATTAAAAGAAACTTAAAGTACTAGACTATGTTTTTAGCATATTTTGCTTTTACATTGTGAACTGGTCTACAGTTGTTAGCACATTTCTAAAATACTATAAACAAAAACCTTTTAGGGTGGGTTTTTTCTTGTTCTGTAAATTAAACAAATATCTTATTACTCCAGTTCCTTTTATCTGTGATCCTCTATTTTTTCATCTTTCTCCTTTTTGTGTTCTCATATAACATTTTAACTGCTTCTTCAATATCCTTAATATTTATTTTATTTAACATCATCGCCTTACTTCTCTTTAAAAATTTACTGACCTTCTGCTTGATTTATTACTTTTAGAAAACTGCCCATCTTTCTTATTTCTTTCATAGTCTGACTTCGGTTATTTTTTTTTTAATAATATTGTGTTGTAATATATTTAAAATTGTACTTGGAGGGAAGAAAAAAAGAGAAGAACGACCTTTGTTTTTGACTATTCTCTGTATAACTGTTCTCTGTTTCTGTTTATAAACTTGGTAGATTAGGTAAATTTTACTTTTTGCTTGCTTTTGACTTGAGTTTGAATGTTATCTTTTTTATTACAAATATATTTTGGACCTGGCTCACAAACCTTTAAATACCTATACAAATTTTACAAGAATAAAAACAAATTAATAAATTTATAAAAAAGCATTCTAAAAATGTTGTTAATTTTAAAGCTAAATCATATCATATCTATCTAAAAATTTCAATTAGTTTGTATAAAAACGTGTAAAAACTGAAGGAAATGTATAAACAACATTTATAAATCTTAATTTAAGCATTTTGAACTACAGAATTTCACTTCTTTTGTTTGATTTGCTGCTTAAAAACTGCTAAAAATTATTTTCATTAACAAAATAATAACTTTGAAAATAAAATTATTCAAAAAGTCTTAAGCTAGCAGTACTAAAAAAACGAACTTTTTGTATAAAAAAAAAAAAAAAAAATAAACACACACACTCACTTTATTAAACACTTACCTTAGTATCTTCTGTTGTTTCCACCACCAACACCCATGGGTCCACTATTAAATCCACCGCCGCCGCCACCACTGTTACCAAAATTACCTTGATTTCCTAAAATTAAATTAATTTTAACCGAAATTAAATTTTTTTAATAATTAAATAAAAAAATTATGTTATGAAAGTTGACATTAAGAAGTTATTAAAGTTGTTTTATGGCATGTACGTTTTCATCAATTTATTACTTTAAAAAAAATAAATTAACACAGATATAATAAATGCAAATATTTTTTCTTACAGCCATGAAACGCCGGGTATAATTGTTGAGAATATTACCCGGAGCTGGGACTGTGTGGTAATAATCTTTAAAAAAAAAAGTTGACGGGTATTTTTTTACTTTCGCTTTGTTTTTATTTCTTTTTAATTTGATTCTATTTTTAATTAAGTTTTTATGTAGTAATATTTGGCCTAAATACTAGAGTCTTTGTCGTGGCCGAAGCCGTACTGAAATTTCTGTCGTTATTAATAAAAATATTAACATATAGAAAGTTTGTCGTATTTGTGTGGTTTGCGACAATAGCTTCATACATATGAAATAAAAAAAAAAACCGTACTAATTTAGGGTCGTAAAGGTTATTTATTTCTTACAAAAATATATGAATATAAAAAAATAAAACAAATTAAGTTAAATAAGTAAACTTACCTTTTCCAAAGTTTCCACTGTTGCCATAGGGTTGCATGCGGTTACTGGCACCAAAGTTGCCGCCACCACGTTGTGGGCCGCCGCCGTAATTTTGTTGATAACCCGAACCGAAGTTATCATTGTTACCCCAATTGCCACTGTTACCAGGACCATTATTGCCAGGACCGCCATTATTACCCCAGTTACCACCACCATTATTACCATTATCCCATGGGCCCATATTATTACCGCCCCAACCCCCATTACCGCCATTATTAAAACCGCCGCCGTTAAAACCGCTGCCATTACCAAAGTTACCACCCCAATTGTCATTGTTACGACTGCCCAAATTTCCACCGCCGCCGCCAACACCCCCCATATTTCCACCGCCCATGTTATTACCACGTCCGCCCATGTTACCACCACGACCCATATTGCCACCACGGTTATTGCCCGAGCCGGAATTATTGCCTCCACCCCCACCTTGTTTAGGCAACGCTTTTTTTACGTCCAAAGTTTTACCCTTAATGGAGTGAGATTTTTGCACTAAAAATAAAAAGAAATAAAAGCTTGTTAGATTAAATATTTTCGATACCTTTAAAATAAGTCACATCAAAAATTAATGAAAATACATTCAGGAGTGTTCTAGAAATCGAAACGCAAGAATTTTAAACTTCGTTTTTTAAGAAGACTTTTGTAATGAAAGAATTTTTTTTATGACAAATATTCTTTATTAAACAGAATTTTACAACAAAAATTATATAAATTAGATTAACGGCCTAATTGTGTGAAACGCAACGCAACGGCAAAAATTTTATTGAAAGCAAAAACAAATTCAAAAATATTTTATTATTTCGTTTTTGCTTTCTATAGGAAGGAATTCATATTGAATTTTTAAATTTCAAACACTTCAAATTTTGTAGCGTTGAACTTTATAAAGAACAATTTGAATTTCTGTAGAAAGCAACAAAATTATAAAATATTTTTGAACTTGTTCTTGCTTTCAATGATATTTTTGGCGTTGCGTTTTACACAATTAAGCTTTGTTCACACTATGTGTATTTGTCATGTGGAATGTCACTTTTCTGCCCACATGTAATTTCATGTGTATGTCAAAATTTTAGTTTTACATAAGGTTTATAATTTACATGTTCAGTTGTTGGTACGTAACGTACATTTGACATAACCTATCAAAAATAAACATTTTTAATAATTAATTTGAATATTTTTTATCTGTTTTATTATTTATTTACTATTATAATGTATATGTATTAAAATTTCAATTATTTTTTGCCGGCACAAACAATTATGTTAAAAAAAAAAAAAACAGATGATGCCAGATGCTTTGCCACTTGAAAATAGAACTCATTCTAAATAAAAAATGCCACGTGTACTGTACACAGAGAAATAACACATGATATTGTTTGAAGGGGTTCAGACGATATGTACAAATATAACATGTGAAAAAGTGACAATCCACATGACAAATACACATAATGTGAACATAGCTTTATGTCCTTAAAGTGTATTAAAAACAACTTCCTAATTCTTGAGTTTTCGATTACCAGAACATCCGTGATTGTTTTATTTGTAACGAGGCTGCGTGTTACCACGAACATAATTTAGGTTACGCATAACATAGCTTAAGCCGACGCTTTAATTGATCTTACAGTTTAATAAAAAAAACTGACCAAATTATTGATAAACTTGTCAATTTGTGTCAGAGAACTGTGTGCGCAATAACGTACATATTTATAAACATTAGAAAGTCCAAAAAAGTTATTCATGTTCCTTGCTAAAGTGAAGTGGTTGTTTTAGGCTGTCTTTATAAAAAGGTATTTTTGGGTTATTTTAATTTTTTATTAGAGCTTTGCAAAGGACTTTAAAAATGTTTTCGATTTAAAAATGATTTGCATATTCAAATCAATGTCAAAAATATTTTAAAGTTATCATAAAATTTAAATTTATTTTGTATTCATATATGTATATGTAATGGGTGATTTTTTTAAGCGTATTTTTAAAAATCTAATAAAACACTCAAATTTGCATCATATATTCAAAGTTTTTATTGGAAACGATAAATTGGTCTTTGCCATTTACTTTTTAAAAATAACTTCATGTAAATGTTGTCCGTGGCTCCGGTTCAAATGGTCCATTCGTAAGGTCCAATTTTGCACCACTTTTTCGAGCATTTCGGCCTGTATTCCATGAATAAAACGTGTTATGTTATACTCTAAGGCTTCAATCGTGTTTGGCTTGTCCACATAGACCAACGACTTCACATACCCCACAAGAAATAGTCGAGGCGTCAAATCACATGATCTTGGCGTCCAACTCACAGGGCCATTTCGAGAGATAAACTGCTTACCAAATTCATCCTTCAATGTGTTCATTGTTTTACGAGCTGTGTGGCATGTGGCACCGTCTTGTTGAAACCACATATCAACCAAGTCCAACTCAGCCAATTGGGGCAAAAAAAAGTCGCGTATCATGGCTCGATATCGTTCGCCGTTGACGGTATCGTTTCTTCCACGGTCATCTCTGAAGAAAAATGCACCGATGATGCCACCAGCCCATAAACCACACCAAACTGTCGTTTTTTTCGGGATGCATCGGTAACTCTTGTACGGCATGTGGCTGTTCTTCACCACAGATGCGGCAGTTTTGCTTGTTTACGTATCCATTTAGCAAAAAAAATGAGCCTCATCGCTGAACACAATTTTTCGATAAAACAGTGGATTTCCATTGAGCTGAATTTTGATAATAAATTTCAACGATTTGCGGTCGTTGCTCGTTTGTGAGTTTCGAAATTGCAGAGTATACTGAATACTTTTCACTTTCACAGATGTAGTTTGGACACAATTACCAACCAGTGCGGCCAGCCCGAAAAACTTAATTCATAAAAAATCACCCTTTACACATGTTTATATTGTTATAGAAAAAGTTGTAAATGTCAAAGAAATTTAAGCTCGATGCGTTCCGAACAATATTTTTGTCCGGCAATTTTTTTTTTTTTTTTATTTAGTTTGACGTCTTACTTCAGAGAGAGAGAGAAAAATTATTTTGTTCGGCAAGGTTTTTCTTGAATTGGTTTAATTTTAATTTTTGTTCAGAACAAACTAAACTGAGTTGCCTTTTTTTCAATTTGTACATAAAAGTTGAAATGATTTAGCTGAATAATTAAAAAAAAACATAATAGGTATAATTAAAAATTATAAAAGCTATGTCCTTTTCGACCATTTTCCTTAACACACTTTTTGAAAACAATTCAAAATAAGTGGTTTGCTAGCTGTGCTGCTATTTTGTATAACTGTTTACCGGGCATGTTCGAGAAATCGAAATGAAGTGGATTTGAAAACGAACAAGATTGCGATTGCAATTATTTACAAAATGACTAGTTATTCCTATTTTTAAGAGTTGTTCTTGTAAAGATATTGCGATGCGAAAGAAAAGATTAGCAAATCTAGTGATTGGTACTCTTTAACGCGTTCGCTCATTTGTATTTCGCATCTTTTTATTTTTTTCTTTACGAAAATCATATTTTATTTTATTGAAATTTTCCAATTTTAATTTATTTTACATATTTTGACATTTCCTGCCTATTTCACGATGTCACTCGAACGTTTACGTTCGCACAAATAACATATAAAACAAAAACAAATTTTTGAGTTTTGTTTTTGTTTTATATGTTATTTGTGCGAACGTAAACGTTCGAGTGACATCGTGAAATAGGCAGTTAATTACTTTCAATATGCGCAATCTTTAATTTTTATTGCCAGCATTGCTTCATTTTCAAAAAATTTTGCGAAAGTGATAGAGAGAACCAATTTGAAATTTATGAAGCTTTCGCATCGAAATTGTATTCGTATCGCAATAGAGAGCAACCCCCTGAAATCAGCTTATGTATTGCAATTGCAAAAAGTGAATTTAATGAGCCAGTTTGCGTAGCTTTGCCGCTTAAATAAAAAAAATATTAATTTATTTATTTGCCTCCTGTTCAACGATTTCGAACGTTAACGTTTGCACAGAATAGGGAATGGTAAATCGATTTCGATTCCAATCGAAAATCGATTTTGTGGTAAAAAAAATCGATTTTTTGCAATCGAATTTACGTATGCGATTTTATACTGAAATCGATTATTGGGCTTTTAAAATCGATTTTTTATTTATATCAAAATTTTGGCAATTTTTAATTGTAATCTTAATTAAATCGATAAATTATGGGCATGCATGCACAGTAAAACTTATTTTTTTTGTGCGTACATACATACGTCTGTAGGTATGCTTATGCAGTTTTCCAAGTTTAAAGTTGTAGTTTTACGTATTTATCTATTAGTACCCTTGGTATACTTCCAACTTTAATATAAGGTCTCCTGTTCTTCAGAAATTAAAGTCATCAATGGACAGTGAACAAAACAGTACTTAACATATCGGATCGAACCAAACACTGAAAGTCAGCCATGGCCTTCCTGTGGAAATATGCTAATATGCAAACAGACCAGTGTGTGAGCGATATTTAAATCTTGTTATAAACAGAGTGAAAAAACAAAAAGTGTGTAATTATTGATAAATATTTATATAAAATTGTATTTGTAAATCATGGATAGATGTTAACAGCAATACATGTATAATTGGCCTTTTAGGCTTTCTTTGTATTGAAAGAATGGAATAAATAAATAAATAAATTTATCCTATGAAATACGAAATTACAGTAAAGTATCTCTGCATCTTTCTGACATCAATGATATGCAAACGTTTGTTTTCTAAAACTAACTTAATAGTAAGTTAGCAAAAAAACAGTCGCCACCGAGCAGGAACTATTGTCATAATCCTTTGAAATACTAAACATACATTCAGGTTTGTCACATACATCAATTCCCATCAAAAGTGATTTCGTTTTATGTGAAGCAAGATACAAAATCACTTCCACTTTCGATCGGAATCAATTTATGTCACAGGCCTGATTGACTACACAAGAATACAATTTGAATATATATGTGCAATGTACATGCACTTGTTCTTCTAAAGGACATCTCAAAATTTACACATTTTCACTTTTTACAGGAAAATTGTAAAAAGTAGTCATATCTACCCACTGTAAAAATCTCAGTTCAATTTCTCTAGTAGTTTGTGATATAATGTATAAGATTGCAAACTAGTCTTAAACGATTTTGAAATGCTTTTTGAGAAAACATCAACAATAGTAACAGAATGTTTCCGGCAACATGTTCGTCTGTGTGACCGCAAATGAAAAAACAAAAGAGAATTCCAGATGTTTTCCTTCCAAATGTTCGCTCGTCTAAACTCGGACTTAGCACTAGTGAGGAATAAAGTTACCATCAACTATTTTTCGTTTTCACAACTTCTGGGGGGTTATTATGTAATTCGATTCGAAACGAAAATACTTTCGAAAGAAATTTCCGTATCGAAAATGAAATGGTATTTTCTAATCCGTTCGAAAGCCCCACAGATTTGTATTTGTTAAAAAAAGTGAAAAACAAAGTGCTGCCAAATTTATAGCCGATAAATTTGACAGTACCTGTCAATATTG
The DNA here is from genome assembly GCA_963931875.1 of Pollenia griseotomentosa. NCBI lineage: Eukaryota > Metazoa > Arthropoda > Insecta > Diptera > Polleniidae > Pollenia > Pollenia griseotomentosa. The sequence goes on along the minus strand of OZ007560.1, from coordinate 48,465,109 downwards.
ACAGAAATTTTTTGAAAAACAAGCGTTAATAAAAAAACGTTAAATTTTCCGCAAAATGTAAATATAAGTGAAAACTTCAAAACAAAATAAAATAACAAATAACACTACGTGACAATTTTTTGACCAAATGAATTTTACACCTAATCTTTATGTAAAATTTTCCACTGAATCCGAATATGAAGTCAGAATTGCAGGGTAGGTATTTCCTCGCAAAGAATTCTTTTTTTTTTATCTTTCCCTCTTCGTTTCGCGAAAAGAAGAGATTTGTTGTTTTTGTTTCGTTTCTATAAACGAAGGCGAGAAACTGCTGTGTTTTCTTTCGTTGATATTTGTGCTGAAATAAAAAACCATTCGTTTGGTTGAAAAAGAAGGAAACGAAATGGAGAGAAGAAGCAAACAAAATTGTTTCTTCTTTCTAAATCGAAGGAAAAAAATAGAGGGAAATAAAAGAAGGAAAAAACTTTGTTCATCGAAATTTGTTTTAATGAATAAATAAACAATAAAATAAATAATATTTAAATATTTTTTCTTATTTCTGTATTTACTAAACCAAGTCTTTGCTTTTAATTTTACTTCATAACAATATAATTTCAATAAAAAACAGAAAAAGAATTCTTTATTTTTTCCTTCCTTCCATTCGATATTTCGATTTCATTTTTCTTTTCTAATTTTATTCTCCTTCAGTTTGTTTCCTTCTATATCATTCCTCTTCGTTCTGCTAAACGAAGAGAAGCATTTGTGTTTGCTTCGGCAAACACAAAAGAAGGAAACAACAACAATATTTTCTTCTTTCTCGCGATAATGATAATCGAAAAGTTTTGTACAAAAAAACCTTCGCGAGAAAGAAAGAAAAAAGAAATTCATTTACCTACTCTGCAGAATTGTCAAAAGTAGAACAGTTTTTGAGATATTCCAAAATAACCGTTATTTGTGTTTTTAAAAAAGATGCTGTGACTGAAATGCAAATATCTTCAAAAATTTTAAACGGATTATGTAATTCTTTCTTTCTAGTAAAAGGTTATAAAATTTCTAAAATAACCATAGATTGCTGACTTCATATTCGCATTCAGCGGAAAATTTTACATAAAGATTAGCTGTCAAATTCATTTGGTCACGACTTTGTTGAAATTTTGTCACGTAGTGTAATTATTTATAAAAATATAACGGTCTAAGAACATAAATTCTGTTCCATTGTGGTTGGAAGATAGCGATAAAGAAAGTGATGCAATTGCAGAAAGAGTTCAACGAAAAATAATACGAGATACATCCGACATGATGAGCCTTGATAATAGTACGTAAGAAAGATTTTTAATTATCAAATTTAATTATAAAATTACTATTTTTAGTTTCGTGAAAAACTTTCGGCTTAATAAAAATTCATTTATGTATGTAAACAATTGTATATACATATGTAGGGTGATTTAAAGCCACCTGAAAGATCGACAGTCATTGCACCTTTGATGAAATTAGCTTCAACATTAAAATGTTTGGTACAAGGTGGATACCAGAGAAAGCCAAAAAGTTATATTTTTAATACTTCTAACCTATTCATACTCCACCGAGCACGAGTACAGACAGGTATGAATACCAATAAGTATGAACATAAATAAGTTTGTATATCAACCGGTATGAGTATGAACAAACAGGCATGCGTATGGATATTAGTATGAATGCGTATGAGTATAGGCATGTATCGATGAGTATCGACAAGTAACTTCAACAACTCGTATGGTTATTGTAAAGCAAGCAGTGTAGCCAGGACCTAAAAATTTTTGATGCAGAAAAGATATTTATATTTTAAGTATTTTCCAAAACCAGCAAAACAAATATAGCACTGATTAAATAAGAATTAATTAATTTATGTAAAAGCTAAATTAAAACATAAATATTTTCTAATATTACATATCGATGGCTTAATATAAAAAAGGCGTAACTCGATTTTTTTAAAAAATAGCTTTTTTTGTTTATTCTGGTAGCTAATGCCACATGTATCTTGATTTAAAATTTACAAGGGGCTGTAGTACAACATTTGTTGGATATTTTTATTGAAAACTGCATTATAAATATTTTTTCTAAAATTTTACGGATTTTATTAAGTTTTTTTTCTGCCTCTGTAAGCAAACAAAAAAATCGAGTTACGCCTTTTTTATATTAAGCCATCGATATATAATAAAATATCTTTTCTGCAAAAGGGGTCTTTTATAAAAAAAATTTAAAAACAAAAGGCTATCAACTATTTTGGAATCTATTTTGTTTCTTTTTTCATGTTTCTAGCTAAAGAGAAAACTCGTTTTGATGCTGCGCTGCAGAAATTTACATGATTCTTGTTTTTTATAAAGATAACCGTGAGTATCTTGTAAAGTTGTTTTTCCACCATAGCGTGATGTTGTAGTGTTCTGTAAGGCTAACATTTTCGTTGGCATACTGATTGACTTCAGCCTTTAAATTTTAAACGTCTTAAAAATGCAACTGCCAACAGATAAACATCTCAAAGTCATACTATGTATGAATGAATTTACCTGTGATATCTCATTTCTGAATTCCGAATATTAGATTTATATTTTTTTTTTTGGTATTCGGCAACTTTTTGTGTTTTTATTAAGAACGATTCAAATAACACGACGTATTTTAATTTGCATCCATTTTGTCATTTTTTCGTATTTTCTTAAAAATAATTTTTTCTATTTATAAAGAACGCAGATTTTTATTTTCCGAAGATTTTTGTAAAGTCAGAAATAACAAAAAAAATTCTGGCAACACTAATGAAAAAAAAATAATAAATAAAAAATGTTTGAAGTTAATGATATACCTATGGGTGTATGTGGTTATGTGCGAGTATGAAATACAATAAGTATGATAACATACATGAATGAAATCAAATGCGCAGGGATATACACAAGTATGAGAATAAATAGATACGAGTACGCACAAGTATTGAAAATGTTCGATATGTGCTAGAGTACTTTAATTTTTTTATACCTATTGTCTTTCTCTGGTGGATACCAGCATCAGATTGACCAAGATCGTCTTGTAGGACTTTCACACTCATCAATTTCCATATGCTTATCTGAGGTATGCGAAATAATCGAACAAAATATTTGTCCGAAGCATATTATCTTTGAAATGACTGAAGAAAAAAAGATGGAGGCGAAAAGATGGTTTTTTTTAATAAATGTGGAATACCTGGAGTAATTGGCCAAGTAACGCACGATACGTTGGACCAGCCGCATCTTAATCCTTTGATAGTCTTTGCCACAAATCTTTCGACTTGCTTTTAGCATTTGCAACATTGAGGTGCCCCTTTGCTCAATATGCATGTGCAATTATAAAATCAACCATCACCATATTCTGTCTTGGTTTTGTAAACATTGCTTTGTTTAAGCTTTCCCTAAACACAACCCAAATTTAAAAAAATTACTATGTATAAAAATTTTCAGACTAAAAACAAGGAGTTGTGACAACAAACACAGTATAAATTGTGATTTCAAGTCACTCACAGTTCTGAATATAGAGGAAATCGTATGTTTTAAATTATATTTTACACTTTTTGTAAAAAGTTTTATTTAATTACTTACATTTTTAAATTTTTTATTGTTTTCGCAAGCACAGCACCTTTCGAATAATTTACGAAAAATTTAAATGAACTGACATTTGCTTTCGTATTATATAGTTGCAATTGTAAAAGGGTAATTTATAATTTACGAAAAGGGGTAAACGAACGAACGTTCGAAAATAAATTTTCGAAAAACGTACTACATAATACAATTTGTACGAATTCGTAAATCTTTTCTTTCGAATCGTATTACATAATAACCCCCCTGTATAAAATAAACTTAACATTTTTAAAAAAGTGGCAATACTAAAGAAAATACCGATTATTTTTGCCAAAATAAAAATACGAACTGGCAACTACGTACTTTTTTTACATTTACAAAATATACGTATAATTGGAGTTGCCATATATAAAAAATATGTGAATATAATATGGCAATCTCAAATCTAAACCTTACGACAAAAGTTAAAGGTAGAACGTTCCTCTCTTTAGCTTATTCTTCACTTTAAGGTTAAAGAGAACTTGTGATAATTAAAAACTCATTATCTGTTCGATAACTTCCTACATTTAGCTATCGTTAAGTCGTGAAAACGGGCCTTAAGCTACTATTTTGCAATAAATTATTGTAACAATGACATTTTCATCAATTTTCTGATGGTCAGAGAAATTAATCAAGATATTATCACTGTCTTTATTATAACAGCCAATGAAACGCCGCATTAAACTATTAAAGAGGTATATACGGAGCTGGGACTGTACATTTGTTATAAAATTATTTAAGCGAGGTTTTGTTAAAATAAAAATTTTTATCTCAAATATGTACGCAAAATACTGCAAAATCATAATTTTGTATAGTATCTATTTTACAAAACGTGAAAATAAAAAAGCTTAAGCTTGTATCTACATATCACACACTAAAACATATACAGTCAACTCAAATTTTGTCAAAATCATTTATTTTTATAAGCCAGTTCACAAATAAAAACTTTATCGACCAAGAAAATTTCGTCTGCGACACTGTCCTTAACATTTGTGGAAATCAATTTAATTAATGTTGTTTTCTTTTCTACAAAAAAATGTGACACTTTATTTGAAAAAATGCAATTTGGTGTCCGTTTCTTAAAAATTTTGCTCCCGAAAAGGATGTTTTTTAGAATAAAACAAGCCACCCTTTTCGGGACCAAAATTTTTAAGAAACAGACACCAAATTGCAATTTTTTAAAATAAAATGTCACATTTTTTGGTAGAAAAGAAAACACCATAAACATTGCAGCCAGTTTTTTTGCCTTTGTGTTAATGATTTATGGCCAATTTCACCATTTTTTTTTTTTTAATTTTATTTTTTTTTTTTTAATTTATTTATGTTTTTCATGTCAAATAAAAATAATGCCCTCTTTATGAACAAGCAAATATTTTTTGATAATTTTAACTAAAAATATTTATTTTTCCTTTTAGTAACCTACGAAAGGAGATAATTCCCAGTTTCTATTTGTTAAAAATAGTTGAGTTAAATACATTCAATTTATAAAGTATCACTATCCAGTGTGACACAAAGAATGCTGACGAAGGCCGTAGCGGGCCAGAAAATGCATTACATTCTGCTGGTGTCTAATAATTGTAAATTTTTCTGTACATAATATATACTTCATTGCTATCCAAAGGATAGCTAATGTAGTATCTAAAGTACAATGTGGCATCTTGCATATCTTACATCTTTAATGTAACAAACATCTGGCATCATGGTGTATGCAGCTGTCAGATATATAAAAAGCACATCGTCATTCTTTTTTCAGCCATCTTATAAATTGTAGATTAAACCATTGTCATTAATACTTTTTAAGAGAATTTAGAATTAAATACATTTTTGAATTGATAAATCGAGCCTTTTATTTCAACTCCAAAACTTCGAAATACAGCAGTTGGCGACGAGTGTGAAGCAGGAATAAATCAAATATACATATATATACAAACAAGTGCAACAAGCAAATTGAAATAAAATGGATGCAGTCCAATTTGCCGAATTTCTTAATGTGCAAAAGGCAATGGTTAATCAATTGATGCAATTGAGTGCTGGGTCTTCGGCGTCGAGTGCAACACAAGCAAACAATATTAACACATCGATGGTGCCAAACTTCGACATTTTTGATTCTGCTAAGGAAACTTATAGAAATTACATTGATCGTTTTACAAATTATGTAAAAATGAAAAATGTCGATGGTAATAAGGAATATTGTAAAAAGTTGCTGCTAAATTCAATTGGGGCAAAAAGCTACAACTTGCTGACAGCATTGTCGGCACCCAAAACTCCAACAGAGCTTAACTACGCCGAGTTGCTAAAGGTTTTGGAAACCCATTTGGCCCCGAAGAAAAACGTCTTAGTGGCACAGCATAAATTTTTACAAAAATACCAAAGCGACACACAATCCATAGCAGAATATGTGGCTTCATTACGTATGGAAATAAATGAGTGCGAATTTATTTCACCGTGTGATTGCAAGGTGTCATTGGCCGATATATTTTTAAGGGCGCAATTCATCAGGGGAATCCACGACAACAACATTCGAGAACAACTTTTGCAGTCCAGTACGTCAAAATTTGACGAAATTTTTTCTAAAGCGTTGGCACTGGAAGCCGCCCGGATGGACGCCCGGGAATTAGCGACGTCTTCAAAAAACAACATCCAGGAAATAAATAAAATTTCAGGTAATAAAAAAACATCAAAACAATTCAATAAGAGTCAACAAAAAAGTTCTCGACGGAAGTCAACAAAAATAAATTATGAAAAATTGGGCATTGCAGGCCTATGTCTCCGTTGTGGCAAGAATAATCATTTTGCCACCGATTGTAAAACAAAAAAGTCAAATTTAAATTGCAATTTGTGCAATAAAGAAGGTCATGTACCAAAAGTTTGCATCACCTCTCTTTTGGCGGATGGTCCTAATGCCGGTCTTAAAAATCAACCCCATACACGGGAAAAATTTACAAATCAGATTCAGGATGACGATTCGAATTACGGAATCTACAGAGTAGTTGATGTATTTCATAGTGATTATTCCCAGTCCAATTCTGAGCGCTATTATGCAAAAATACTTATTGAAGGGAAAATTATGAAATTCGAGGTAGATTCTGGGTCTGGTTACTCTTTTTTGCCTAGAAGTCAATTCAATGAATTAAATTTGTCGAATAAATTAACTTCAACAAACATCGTGTTCCGTTCATACACTCAAAATAAATTTGTGCCGGATGGCAAAGTGCGAGTCAACGTTAAATTCAACGAAACTTCAATTACTGACGATATATATGTCGTTCCAGATGGGTGTACACCACTGATAGGTCGTACTTGGATACGACGCCTAGGTATTAACTTAAATGAATTAGATGAATCGACTTCAAACGCAATTGAGGCTAATTCTATTAATGAAACTAACGATGTACAGGAGTTAATGTTAGAATATCCAAGTGTTTTTGAACAAAAAATAGGCTGCATTCCGAATTACAAAATCTGTTTAAAATTGCGCGATAATGCAACACCGGTATACACTAAGGAGCGACAAATTCCGTATGCGCTGACCGAACTCGTTGATAAAGAATTAGATGACTTGGAAAAATCGGGTATTATAACAAAAACAGCTAACAGCGATTGGGGGTCACCATTAGTAGTCATTCCAAAGGCCGACGGAGGAGTCCGGTTGTGCGTTGACTATAAGGTAGGTGTTAATCAGAGACTCGTAAATGCACATTATCCGATCAGAAAAATAGACCAGATTTTCAATAGTCTCAGGGACTCAAAATACTTTTGCCGCCTTGATCTCTACAAAGCATATTTACATGTTCCGGTTGATGAAAATTCAAGCGAAATTCAAACGATTTCAACACACAAAGGAACTTTTCGAATGAATAGACTTTCTTTTGGTATAAAAACAGCTCCTTCCGAATTCAACAGAGTAATTGATCAAATTTTACGCGAGGTTCCTAAGACACAATCGTATTTCGACGACATCGTAGTACACGGGCAATCTAAAGCCGAGTGCAAGGCCAATTTAAAATCATGTTTACTTCAACTTCAAAGGTACGATCTACACTTAAACGTTTCAAAATGTACATTTTTTGAAAATAAAATCGAATTTTTGGGTCATATAATTCAGTTCAACAAGATTCAAAAATGTCCTTCAAAAATAAAGGCTATTTTGGAGATGCCCCAGCCTGAGTGCGTGGATGATGTTCGTCGTTTTCTGGGGATGGTAACATATTATGCAAGGTTTATACCAAATTCATCAACAATTACAACGCCGTTACGCCGGCTATTACAAAAAAAATCAATTTTTAAATGGACAACCGCTTGTCAAAAATCATTTAACATGCTGAAAAATGAAATCGCTAGTGATCGGGTGCTCATGCCATTTAATCCCGAACTGCCGGTTCAGCTTGCGTGTGATGCTAGTCCAACAGGTATAGCAGGAGTTCTTTCACATCTCATCAATGGCGAGGAGAGACCTATTGCTTTTGCCTCCAGGTCTTTAACTCCAGCCGAACAAAACTATTCACAGCTGGATCGCGAAGCTTTGGCAATATTCTATGCCGTTCAACATTTCCATCAGTACGTTTTTGGCCGATTTTTCAGGCTGGTAACTGATAATCAGCCATTATCACGCATTTTTCATCAAAACGCAAAAATACCTCAAATGACATCATCACGCCTTCAACGTTACGCTGCGTTTTTGACAGGGTATAACTATGAAGTAGTGACGAAGCGAAGTGAAGAAAACGCTAATGCCGATTGCCTTTCGAGAGTACCTATAAATACAGGTATGAATACACAAAATTTTATCGATCGGGAAGTTCAATTCATTTGCTGCTCAACTATAAATCAAATCAATTCAACTAAATTAAACTTCAATTCAATTCGGCAAGAAACAGGGAAAGATCCTGAGCTTGTTAAAATTTTAAAAGAATTACGATGTTCCAATAAAGCTGATTCAGAGTATAACATTGATTGCGACATATTGTTCAAAGGAAAAAGGGTAATTGTTCCAGCTACGTTACAACAGTCGGTTTTAGATGAATTACACCATACTCATATTGGCATAACCAAAATGAAACAGTTGGCGAGACGATATGTGTATTGGGGTTCCATTGATAAGGACATTGAGAAATATGTGCGTTCCTGTTCTGCGTGTGCATCGGTAAAGAAAAGTCCTCCTAAGGCGGTGCTTCATCCATGGGAGGAACCAGAACATAATTGGCAGCGAATACATATCGACTACGCTGGTCCATACCAGGGTCATCATTTCCTTGTCGTCGTCGATTCAAAGTCGAAATGGGCTGAAGTGGGGGTAACTTCATCTGCACCCACCTCCTCGTTAACCATAGACATTTTACAAAGTATCTTCTCAAGAAATGGATATCCGGACGTCATGGTTTCGGACAACGCCACCATTTTTAAAAGTGAAGATTTTACAACATTTTGCAACGATTCAGGTATATTCCAGAAATTTATAGCTCCAGGCCATCCAGCTACGAATGGATTGGCTGAAAGAAACGTCCAGACGCTTAAACAACGGTTAGCATCCATGGTTAATGATAAATCACCAATTGCCAAGAAAATAAGGGAAATTTTATTCAAATACAGAGCAACACCCCTTCGGAACGGTAAGACCCCGTCAGAGCAATACCTGGGAAGACAAATTAGAATAAAATTAGATGCGTTAAAACCTTCAAATTGTGGTAAAAATTCGGTGCCTCAGGGGGAAGTTAGGAAATTGTGTGAGGGAGACCGAGTCCAAGCCCGATATTATGCTTCAAATAAATCATCGTGGAAACTGGGTATCATACTCAAAAAACTGGGTCATCTTCATTATATCGTTAAACTTGACGATGGGTTTATATTCAAACGTCATATAGACCAACTTCGTTCGACCGATGTGGGGAGTAGCGATTCATCAGACGATCACCAGCCAAGTATGAGTACGCCGGAGAAGAAGCATGAAGTTGATCAAGAAATTTATTATCACCCAATGGTATTACCAAGCTGTTCATCAAATTTTCCGGTTATCAACAGATTGCCTATCAGTTCAGTGACTCCAACAAGACCGCAAGAGACTACTGAGGGCGAAGAGCAACCAACTTCAAGCCGGGCTACCGGGGCTGAAAGTAATCAACAAGACAGCCGGCCAGTACGAAGAAATCGTGGACCGCCTCAGTACTTAAAAGATTACGTTAGAGACTGATTGCAGTATTCAACTAATAAGAAAGAGAAATTATAAGTTCCAAAATAAGTGAGGGAGAATTGTAGTATCTAAAGTACAATGTGGCATCTTGCATATCTTACATCTTTAATGTAACAAACATCTGGCATCATGGTGTATGCAGCTGTCAGATATATAAAAAGCACATCGTCATTCTTTTTTTAGCCATCTTATAAATTGTAGATTAAACCATTGTCATTAATACTTTTTAAGAGAATTTAGAATTAAATACATTTTTGAATTGATAAATCGAGCCTTTTATTTCAACTCCAAAACTTCGAAATACAGCAGCTAAGGTAAAATGTAACAAGAAAATACAATATAATAGTCTGGTGGTGTATAAAAGTCATTCCTAAAATTTAAGGAATAGAACTATTACAAAAAAGCTTTATAAAATACATAACTGAAATGTAACTCATAGAATAAATTCGAAAAATAAAAAATGTTGAATAGGTATAATATAAAGTAACCTACGAAAGGAGATAATTCCCAGTTTCTACAAATTAATTACTGTAAACTTAATAAAATACAAATATTTATCACATTTTTTTGTACTTCGTTAACAAGGCAATTTTTACCGTTTTCGGTTCTTTAAAAATTTAAAAACTCAAAGTGTATTTAAAATTAGGTTTTGTTATTATTATTAATTCACTCGCTACATTTTTAATAAAACTTTAACTTCGGGTTTTTTCCAAAACATTGAACTAAATATTCTTTCAGTTGTTTGAATGAGGAAGTGAAAAATCGAATATTTTCGGATTTGGGAAATTACCAACTTTGTAGAAATTCTTTTCATTTATTTTCGGATTTTTCTTTTAAACATTTTCAATGATACGAACTCATCAAAACGTATATTCAAGTTAATTTATTTATAGAAAATTATTGAAGTACCTCTACAAATCACGGACTGAAATGTTTAAATTTAGGAAAAAAAAATTAAAGGTTTTTTAAATTTAATATGATTTAGGCTGAAACATTTTCGTATATTCGGGCATGTTCTACAAATCGAAATAAAGTGGAATTGAAATCGAACGAGATTTTGTTTTCAATTATTTACAAAATGACTGTAGTTTTTCGTTTTTAAGATCTGTTCTTGTTAATATAATTGGTACTCAAATTATGTGTATATAAAAAGGAATATTTGTATAAACTATCTTTACAGGCTCGTTTTTAAAATTTGATCGGTTTTAAATCCACTTCATTTTGATTTACAGAACATACCCGATTAAGTTTCGTTTTCGATAGAAACTTATCTACATGCTTTTTAAAAAGGCAGTTCTCCTGTTCACTATCGAAGCTGTGGCAAATTTGTAAGTTCGGCTATGAAACCATAAAATGTTTGATTCTTTTGTTGTTGAAATTTTTTGCAAAGTTGCTTTACTATCTGGACCATGTCAATTAATTTTAGGTTGTCGTACTCCTCTAATTTTTTTTTTATTTATAATATAGTATTTCCTATGCTGTGTACAAAGCCAAGGTTTGCCTCAGCATTTCAGACCATTAAAAATAGCAAATTTTAAACATTTCTTTCAGATTTGCAGTCTTTTTAGTTGATGTCGAAAATTTAATGTACTTTATATAGGTAGGTATATGGGTAGTTCCAAAGTGTTGAACGTGACAGTCGTACGCATCAAAAATGCAATAACATTTTAAACAACAAATAGTTCTACGTTCTTTTAACCCTTAAATTATAGCTCTTAGAAAGCACTATTATCTATGCTAAAGTTTATGGGGGGCGCGATTCTAGGGCAAAGATAATGGCAAAAGAAGTAGCGGTTCGAACGTGAAAAAAATAGAAGTAGTTTTTGTGGCCATGTATAAAAAGGCGTAATTCAACGAAACCTGTCGCAATTTTTTAGTCAAACTACTTTCAGAATTTTACGTAGCAATGTAACATTTTAATGTCTTTGGTTTGATTCCAAAATCTTCTGTATTTTTCTTTATTTAAGCCAATATCTGGTTCGATACGTGACATTTCGAACGTGACATTTTTTCCATAATAACTTAACTAAATAATGATTACAAAAAATAAAAATTTACCGTTAATCCGAATAACATATTATTCTTCGAACTCATCCTTTTATTACAGACCATGTAAGAAAATTTTTTTTGCAATAATTTTCATCAAATATCACCTCTTTTAAGGAAGATAATATTAAAGAAAACATGCAATAAAACATTCTCACAAATAAGAAATTACGTTTGCACAACTTTGCAGTCTGATTGTTTATTTAAGTGAACAAATTTATGAGTAAATTTATAAAACTAGTAAAATCTAAATATTTCTCTATAACAATATCGTAAAATAATATGCTCTTTATAACTTTTAAATTTTCGGTCACGGTGGACCTTTTGACGGAAATGCCCATATGCAGAAAACGTGTTTTATTTTTGTGCACCAAAAAAGTACAAAATGAAGTACTTAAGCTAAAATGAAGTAGTTACAAAAGCTAAAAAAAAAAGTAAGGCCCCTATTACGGTTTACAACTCAACTCAGTTGAGTTGTAATTTCTTAATTTTTTGTATTATGGTTTACAGCTTTGCTATATTGCGGTAAACAAAAACATAACAAAAATTAAAACTGATCACAACCAGTTGTCTTAATTACAACTCAACTGAGTTGAGTTGTAAACCGTAATAGGGGCCTACAATTGCGTACTTCTTTAATGATTATGCAGAAAGCAGTACAAATAGTAAAAAAAAGTACGTGTACTGCCAAAAACAGTACGTCTTGCAAGACTATTGGTACTCAAAGTATAAAGTTTTTAGAAAGGAATATTTTTTATGAACTTTCTTTACAGGCTCGTTTTCAAAATTAAAATTTGTTCGATTTTAAATCCACTTCAATACGATTTGCAGAGCATACCCGGAAGAGTTTGTAACTTTTTCTTAAATAAATTTAACCAATTTGGCCGAACTTCTGCTACGGCTTCGGCGTAAAAAAGGGCCTTCGGTCGGACACCACCGAATAAGCTGGCCAAACACTAGAGATTTGTGCGAGCTCTCCCTCTTGTTACTTGTTAATGGGGCTTTGCGCGCACAAATCAAAAATAATTAAAAATTTTCAATTTCTTGTCATTTGTTCCATGTAAGTGGGCTTGTGCGTGAACATTTAAAATTTTAGTATACAACAAAATCGAATTGTATACATATATTGCGGAGTTGTTTAGCATACAAACATTTTTTTTATTCTTCTTCGATTTTCTGTTTTTTATCATCTTTTTTTGTTAAATAAACAAAAAAATTATCAAAAATGTAATTGCATCGTCCGCTTCACAATTCATGTTGTCTTTTTTGAAATTTAAGGTAATTGTGAATTGTTTGTCGTGTGTGGAAAAATGGTACGCTAACAAATCACTGTGGTCGGCTTCAGCGATTTTTAGCCGATACCGAAGGCGATTAATCGGTCGGACACTAGTTAAAGTGTGGTACATACACATATCAAAAATTAAACCTTATGCAAATGACTAATGCCAAAAAGTAGGCCAATGCGTATTTGTAACCAAAAAATACAATATAAAGGAATTTTTAGAAATTATAAATAGAATTAAATTAAAATCTTAGAATAATAAATTTTTCTCTACTTACAGACAATCTTGTCAACGGGATCGTAATCATCATATTCAACAAAAGCAAAACCACGTTTTTTGCCAGTTTCTTTGTCCATAACAATATTGATTTCAACAATATTTCCAAACTTCTCAAAGTTATCATGCAAACATTTCTCATCATGATCATCCTTGAGAGCACCTACAAATAATTTCTTAACAGTGGCACCGGCATTTGGATTATCGATGTCTTGGCGTGGTACAGCACGTTTGGGCTCAACGACACGACCATCGATTTTATGAGGACGTGCAGATTGAGCATCATCAATCATGGAAGATTTGGAATAAGTGATAAAACCAAAACCACGTGACCGTTTGGTTCGTGGATCTTTCATCACGACAACATCGACAATACGACCCCATTTTTCAAAATGCGATTTCAAGCCTTCATCAGTAGTACGGTAATCTAAGCCGCCAATGAACAATTTACGCATATGCTCTGGCTCAGTAATTGGCTCCTGTTAAAAAAAAAAATATTTCAAAATGTTATACCAAAAATGTTTATGTATGCAGTATGTATGTATATCGATTTTATTTTTTTAAAATGGCGGATTTTTTTATGCACGTCATTCGGAACCTTCTGGAAAATCCACATTTACTTACATCATCATAATCATCATTTCCATTTTCTTGGTTATCGTTTTGGTTGTTGCAATCATTCTGGTTTGTCATTTTTCCTGATATTTAGTTAAAAACAAATTTAATTAACTTTATCCACTTAGAAAATAAATGCACTCCTTTGCATAAAAAAAGATGTTCTTTGTTCGCGTTGTTGAATCAGAATGAGCAATGGCTGACAACGACACTCGAAGCGTGGAATGAATTGAAAATTGAACCGGGGTAATATCCCCAAGGCTGTATTTTTGTGATATATTGCCAGATGTCTAACGCTGGGTCTCCACGTAGCAATTTTTATTGTATTACAGTGCATCCACACGATCAAGATTTTCTTGATAGTCTTTTACATATACTATTTGTCAAAATTAACAAAAATTGAAAGTTGTGACGTAAGCTGCATTAAATTTTTGAGCAATTTACATTCAAGATGTCATCAAGAAAACAATTTATAAAGGCAAACGAAAAATTTGCTCACTAACCTTGAAATCAGCTTTTTTCTTGAACGTAAATTGAAGCACTCTCTGGAAAGAGAATTTTAAAGGCAAGTTCGTTTCAATTTTTAAAAGTATGAGTGTATTGGTAGAAAAGTGTGAGAGTATTAAAACTTGATAGGCAAAACTTGATCGTGTAACCCTCAAGTTAAGTACAAGCAAAAACGTCGGCAGAACAACGACAGAACAATAGCCTATCACACATTAGACTAATTTTTAAGCGAACAATTTTTGTTCCATCAATAACAAACTGTAGTAAAAATATCTGGCATAAAATGTGTACGTGTACAAAACATTGTATGTGTTAGTGTTTTTTGCATTCATTTGTTTTTGAAAATGTGCATGTTTTGGTTTTGTGCTGCATGTGCGGTGTTGAAGCCGGTTGAAACTCTCCGCCAACGAACAACCATTCCCTTCACCTCGCTTGCCGACAAACTGCCATTTTACGCCAGCATAATTAGTCTAGTGTGTGATGGGCCAATGGAGCAATAATTGCTGATTATATTGCTGGAGAACACTTAAAATTGCTTTGCCATATATTTGCAATTTTCACCGCGAGTCGTTGTATAGCTTTTTTTTAAATTAATAAAATAATTAATTGTAATTGTCGTAGCAGTGTTTCGTATTACTTTTTTGTTAATTTGCGTTTGAAAAAAAACCTAGAACTTGTATTGCTCTATTGAAAAAAAAAAAATAAAAACATACAAAAAAACAAATTCGCCGTTTGCTTTTGTTGATATTGACGTTTATTTAAAAATATAATACATATATAATAATATATTTAAAAATATAAAGTATGTACATATGTATACATACTGATGTTTGAAGACATCGATGTTTCCACGATAAGCATCGATGTTAAAAAACACGATACATCGATGTTTAACATCGATGTTCTCTAAACATCGATGTATCGTTTGCATCCCTACCTACAGCCGACTTCAAGTTAAAAAGCTTAAGAAAACCAAAACAAAACAGAGAGACATAAAACTGAAAAGAGTAAAGTGTGTCTGTAACATTTTTGTGAGAAAAGTTCCCGCTTTGATCTGTCAAATAAACTAACGAATAAAAATGGGGCGATAACATATGTCAACACTAAAAAAAATCAAAAAGAATAATAATAGTTTTTTCTTTGCACATTTGTTCATTGTTTTATTATTTTGCTTTTAACTTTTTTATAAAATATACAATTGTTTTCAAGGCTCGTTAAAAAAATTAAAATAAATGTATTTTGTTGTTGTGAATATAACTAAATAACCATATTACCTGATAAACAGCCTTAAGTGAACAACCCAATTGTATTTAAAAAAAGTATTTCAAAATTTCCGATTTTTTGCCGATTTTTTTAAACTAAAGTGCCGATAATGCCTATTTTTTTTCGAAAATGTGCCGATTTCCTATTAAAATCATCTGGCACCCCTGTACACAAGCGAGTGTACTCTTCTACTATGTTCACACGGACATCAATATTCGTGTTTCGCTCTCTTATTCCTGTTTCGCGCCCCAAACATGATTGAAACGACTTGTTTCCCAATACAAAATTTTGAGAGCGAAACAGGTCGTTTCATTTTAAAACAGGCTGCCAAGGCGAATTCATTTTTCAGGTGGCGTTGAAAAAAATCAAAAAGAAAAAAACCAAATAAAAATTCATGTTTTATAAAATAAAGTGATAATTATAACATAATAATATTAATAAAAGTGTTAAATAATATAGTTTTGAGTTTTATTTACTTTTTTATCTATTTAAAAAAAAAAATCACACTAACAACACAAAAAAAATGTCAAAATGAAACAAGAATGAATCGTATGAACAGCATGTTTGGCAAACTAGTTTCAGAGAGCGAAACGAGTGGTTTATATCTTCGTATGAACATGGCATTCGATTCGTTTCCCTACAAGAAATGAATGGGCCAAGGTATATTTATAGCAGGTAGCCGCGAGATTACAACAATTGTACCAAGGTATATTTATAGCAGGTAGCCGCGAGATTACAACAATTGTACAATAAAACAAACAACAGGGCTTTTTATTGTTGTTATGTGGTACGAACTGTCAAAAGGCAAAGGGGTTGATAAGAGACAAAAAAGACAAAAGATAGAGACAAAAAACTTGTTTACATGTTTACTATACAACATTTGACAGTTCGTACCACAAAACAAGCAAATAAAAAATAAACAGCTGGCTTTCCGAGACTACCTGCTATAAATATACCTTGAATTGTACAGTAAAACAAACAACAGGGCTTTTTATTGTTGTTATGTGGTACGAACTGTCAAACAGCAAAGGGGTTGATAAGAGACAAAAAAGACAAAAGATAAACAAAAAAACTTGTTTACTTGTTTTCTATACAACATTTGACAGTTCGTACCACAAAACAAGCAAATAAAAAATAAACAGCTGGCTTTCCGAGACTACCTGCTATAAATATACCTTGGAATGGGCGATGTCAAAAAATCTTATTTAACATGACAGTTTGTGTTCACACCATCACCATCAGAAATTTTTCAAAAAACTATGAAGTCGTATGGGATGTCAAACTTTTTTCATAATACTTGTCATTTTCGTGACACATTGCATTCACACTATCACACTTTGTCATATTACTTGAGTTTTTGACATGTATTAATACAAAGTATAATAGTGTAATCTAGCCTTAAGATTTCTTTCTCACAATGTATTATGGAATACGTAAGACTTGTGAGATAGTGAAAACTAGCCTTTAACACCAACGTGAAAATGTGACTATTCGCTCATTAATTTCTTGTGGGTTTGTTCCCTCATTCGTTCTCTAATTTAACGAAAAATGTATTTAGGTTCGGTACTTGATTGCGGTCACGTGACTACACGCTCAATCACTTCTTGTAGGGTACATGAACACAAGGTGGACTCGTTGGCCCATATGTTTGTCAGCTGTTTCGTGTATAAGAGCCAAAATTTGTACATGTGTGCGTTAAAGTGCGTTAATTTTTTTTTTTTTTTTATATGAAGACAATTTTGACGACTCTGTTTTTTTATAGAGCAGCATGTCTACACTCCCAAATGAGTCTACCTTGTGTTAATGTACCAAACCAAATGCATCAAACGCAATTACTTTTTTTTAAGATCATATAGCCATTTGATTTATCATTAAATTTTTATAAATGTTATTTGTAAAAAATGTTTAAAAAACCGATATAAGTGTGACAAGCAATACTTATATGAATTTTTTTTTTTTTTTTTTTTTTTTTTTTTTATTAATTTTATTAGTATTCAAAATACTTTTAAGATTTCAACTATTTTTAAAATATTTTTACAAAAATTGTAATTAATTCTATAAATTTTCATTGTATCTTATAAAATTTGCACATTTTCTCTTAAATATATTAATATTTTCTTCATGTTTTATATTAAATGGTAAAGCATTGAAAAGGTTGAGTCCTTTATAAAATAAAGATCGCTGCCTATGTGTTGTCATTACCCTTTGAATTCGAAAATCTCCTGCATTTCTTAGTCCATATGGTTGTACTTCGCTGACATATTTTATTTGTTCGCATAGATATTCTGGCGCATCTCCTTGTCTCATCTTCTTAATAAAGTTCAATGTGTTGAGTTTCAATCTTTGTTGTACATTCATCCATTTAAGATTTAAAAGCATATCACTTACATGAGTATATCTATTACATTTTAAAATTGATCTCATTGCCTTGTTTTGTAGTTTTTGCATTCTTTCTATTTGGTTTGCACTACAGCATGTGTATATTATTGTCGATCCGAACTCAAAATGTGGCTTAATTATAGTGTTATATATATTTACCGCCGTTGTTTTTGATAACTTATTTCGTATTCTTTTAAGAAATCCTATTTTTTTGCCAATTTTTTTACATGTGTATTCTATATGTTCATTAAATTTTAATTTTTTATCTATTATAAAACCAAGATATTTTATTTGTTCTACTTTTTCTATAATTTGATCATTTATTTTTAGTATTTGCTCAGAGTTCATATTTATTTCCATTGCTTTTGTTTTATTTTCATTAAGTTTTAGCTTGTTCATCTTTAACCAAGTATTTATGTTATTTATATCATATTTCATATTTTCTCTACAACTTTCGTCATCATCTCCTTCCGTGTATATTAGTGTGTCATCTGCATACAGAACCATTTCACTCCTCTCTAATATATTTGGCATATCATTAATATATAAAATAATAAATTCGTCAAAGCTTTTAAATACCTTTAAAAATTATTATTCTCCCTATAATAAAATTAGAGCAATGCCAGCACTCAGAAATGCTCGTTGGAATTCTAGCCCTTTTGTCTTTTATACTTATTCCGGAATATCAATTGCAATTATTTGCTATTTGTAAATTTGTATGTGATACTTAGAGCGAAGTCTGGTTTTCTGATCATTAATAATTGTTAATAATTTCGCCACACTACCCGGCTTTTGAGAAGCAAATGAATGTTTTCTCAGACTTTGGGACAAAAAACCATCAGCTGTTCAGAAAGTTCAGCGAGGCAACCTCCTATTGGACCAAAGACTTATTGGATAGACCGTGCTGCGAACTAGAATGAAAACAGAACTATTATTTTCAGTTTTACGCAAAATAGAAGGTGCAAAATTAGACAACGTTTGTTGCCACACTTTAAACATATCGGACGATATTGAAAAAAAAATCGGTTCATCTGAAAAGTACCAAAATGAGTTGGGATATGAGGAAGATGAAAATTACATAATTGAAATTTTAAACAGTTGTAGCAACTTTATTTAAAATATAGTATAATGTAACATATAATGAGTGTTTATATTACATAGGGTCTCCACCTGAGATAAGATATAAGATTTGTAAATCAGCAAACGTCAAATTCAATCGCAGAGAGTATTATCTTACGTGTAGACTCTAAAATAGTGTTAATATTAATATTATAATAAATCTTATAAGACAGTTGTTATGAGAAATCTTATAACAACTATCTTATAAGATACATAAAAAACAATAATAAGACGCATTCATTAAAATGTTAATTTTTTTTTTGTACAAATAGTGAAAATCTTGTGATAAGTCTTTAAAAAAACAATATTTTTAACTAAAAACAAGAAAAAACTAAAAAAAAAGAATAAAAACGACACAAGTTTACTGTGCCAGAATCATTCGATTATGAACCGACGTTCTCTCACATATTATATCAGATATTATCTCAGGTGAAGACTCAGTGTTAAACAAAATTATATTCATAAAAATCAATACTAGCACTTTTGTTTTCACTGTAGAACAATTTAGTTTTTTTTTGCGATTTATCACTTTTAATTTGAAATCTTCTGGCAAGCCTGGTGAACAATATGAAAGTGATTAGTCCCCTTTTACAAAGTGACAGGCGAAGTTTGTTGGTAAGGGGGCGACGCTGTATGCGTGACACACTTTACTTTTTTCCTCTCTCGCCTACAAACTTCTTCTGTCTGCCTTCTGTCTGTCACATTGTAAAAGGGGACTTAACATGGCGTTTACATTTGCCAGTACTGGCAAGACAGTAGCAATTCATTCAAACTTTTTCACTAATACATAAACACTTTTACAGCTATTTTGTTTTTGCATTGTTTTGCCAACTAATATGTATATGCTTATAGTGCGTTTCCATATAGGTGTTTTGCTCGAAAACACTTGTTTTCCGAAAAACATGCAGCAAATCATGTGTTTTCCCATACACTTTTTGTGTGAGGAAAACATCTCAAATACGGTGTTTTGCTCCAAATCATGTCGAAAATGTTCTGTACAACACTGCGTTTATTCAATAACTACAAATTCAACACTGAGCTATCCCTTAAAAGTGAATGAATAATTCGAAAAAGTGACATTTGTAATATAAGAAAAAAATATTTTGGAAATTTTGTATTGAAAATATAGAAATAAAAAGTGCCAATATAAAAATATTTATTTTGCCAAGTTCATTGTAAGTATGTATATATGTATGTAATTTAAATGTTTGTTTTTTTATAAATAGTATTAAAAAACTATTTTACATACATACATTTATGCAAATTGTTTTACATTTTTTCATATACTTAACAAATTATCCATGTTTTCAGATCAGTATGTCAACGATTAAGAAAAATATTAAAAAGAAGCGGATTTGGTCAAGTCGCGAGGAGTCCTTATTGTGCGAACTTTGGGGAACTAAAATTGATATGTTGAGGGGCGCAAGAAAGAACTCGCACATATTGGAAGAGATTAGTTTGGAGCTGAAGGCTATGGGTGGTATATTAGTTTCAAAGGAGGAGATTAAAACGAAAATACATAATCTTACAACGAAATATAGGTATGACAAACTTTACGAACGTAGTACTTCGAATGTAATGAAATTATTTCAAAATAAATTAAAGAAAGGAAAAGGACAAAGTGGGTATTTCCGGTGGCTCTCCTTCCTCGTGGGAAATGTACCATAAAGTTCATGCCATTATAGGGGCTTTCAAAATGAGCAATTTAAAGGATGTTGTTGAAGAGAGCATATCTGGTAAGTAGTTTAATCAACAGTTCTTATTGTTTCACGGAAAATAATTTCGGTTCAAGTCACGGTTGCATACGCATGTTTATGTACATACGTATATGTAGATAAAAATGGCAAAAAAAGTTAATTGAACTAAATAGCGTTCAGTAGAACAATAATTTTAATAACAAGTTCATCTAGGTATAATTTGCAGATTTATTATGTTTTTTATTGCTATGAAAATCAAACTTAAAAAATGTTTATAGCAAAAAAAAAAAAAATTAAATTAAATCGACAATTGTTAAATAAAGCTAAATTAATATAAAGTAAAGTACCTAACTTATTGTACAATTGTTTTAAATGTAAAATATTTTGTTTATAATTCAATATCAGATCATTCCAACACCCAAGAATCGTTTGATAACAGGGAGTTTGAGGTGTTAATAGATGACTCTCAATCAACTTCATTTGAGGAGATGCCGACCACATTTGAAGAAATATCAGCAGCTAGTGAAGAGCTTCCTTCAACATCACAAAATTCAGTGGAAGCAACATCAGGCAACACTAAAAACAAGAGAAGAGATGATTTATTAAAAAACATTTTAAATAAAATAGAAATATTAGAAGAGAAGGAAGAAAAAGATAGACTAGAGGCAGTTAAATGGGAGGAAAAATTGTTCAATTTAGAAGTAGAAAAGAAAATCATATTAGAAAAGATTTCAAATGATAATGAAGAAGTTAAAAATGAAATTTTGAAGTTTTTAAAAAGAGTTAATAATTCCAAATAAATCATTTTTACTTTAACATCTCCATCGTCATTTGAAATCTTTTCTTATATTCATTGTTTATAGTTATTAAATTGTTTATAATTAATACATATTTACATTTACTGTTTGTTTATTTTGAAATAAAATTAATTGAAAAGAAATGAATTGATAAAAACTGTTTTTTTATTATGGAATACTTACAATGTAAGCTTAGAGCATGACGTATTTTTTCAGCATCATTTATCATATCATCCAAAATAGTTTCATTTTGGGGATATTGCCTATCTTTTTCTAAATTTTTAAGGTCCAATATCCATTTTTGGTTTATTTTGTCATTGTTCGTGTTTAAGAAGTTGTGAAGTATGCAGCATGTTTTTATTAAAATATTTGTATTTTTAGAATCGTTATCGATTCCTTTTCCTATACGTCGGAAACGAGCCTTAAGGTGACCGAATGCGTTTTCCACAACCCGTCTTGCCTTTGAAAGGGAATAGTTAAACGATTTCTTTCGAATGTCGTTTTCAGCATTAAATGGATACGGCTTCATAAGGTTTTTGGAAAACCTAAATGCAGAATCACCAATTATAAATACTGGCACTTCAACTCCATTTATATATTTAGAACTTTCGGATAAAATTACATTATCTGTCAAAGATTTCTTAAGCAATGACTTCTCATATATCTGAGAGTCATTGCATCTGCCTGGACTTCCCACATTTATATATAGAAACCTATATCTACAAACAGTGTATAAAATGCAGAAATTATTTTAAACAAAGAAATAATATTGTATGTTCATTACATTTGATTACCTGTAGTCCACCAGAGCTAATAAAACCGTTGAATACCAGCCTTTATAGTTATAATAATCAACCGCATCATTGGATGTTGGATGAATTTCAATATGGCATCCATCTATGAGTTTTTTTCAGATGATTTCAAAAAAGTTTTTAAATATCAAAAAGTATACAAACCAATTGCTCCTAGGCATTGAGGTAATCCTAACAACTCAAAGCCATTAACACAATCTTCTACAGTATCTTTGGTCAATGGAAATTTGTTTAAATATAATTGCTTGAGCTTTCTATAAACTTCATAGCAAAACTCTATCAATATTTTGCAGACCATTGATTTAGAAATGCCAAACAAATTTCCAACACTTCTATATTCGGCAGAAGAACCTAAAGCATACATGGCTACTGCAATTCTCTTTTCAAATGGTATAGCCTTTCTGAACGTTGTGTCTTCTTTTTTAAGATTTTTTAAATTTTCACAAAGTTTGGAAAATGTTTCACGAGCCATTCTAAAATTGTTTTTAAAGAATTCATCCCCATTTACTTGACAATCATATTCCCAGAACTGTGAAGATCGTTCCTTTGAGCACATAAACACGTTTAAATTTATTAAATGTTTTTAATTTTTAACTTAAAAAAAATTACCAATTTCCAAAGTCTGGGGGATTTTCTAATTAAAGATTTCGCAAGAAGAATTAAGATATATTTATGCGCCCTATTTGTTCTAATTCTTCGGCGACATATTTCTGTTTGGTTATGGCACAACATTCTTGCGTTTGAAAAATAATTACATACCTTATTTTTCATATCGTTATTAGATATAATATAATTTAATAAAAATTCAATAGAATCTTCCATTTTCATTATTATTTTTTTACGTTTTGATATATTTTAATGCAAAATAAACATAAACATGAAAAAAATAACCGTCAAACTTATTTCGAAAATTCGATAATAAAAACACTTAACATCATAATGGAAACACTTCGACGTGTTTTGCTCAAAACAAGTATTTTTCTTCATAATGGAAACGCACTATTACTGTCTTGCCAGTACTGACAAATGTAAACGCTGTGTTATTGCACGTGTGGCCATCGCTGCCATATAAAATGTGTCGAAAACACAAATTTTGAAAAACAAATCGTCAAAATCTCCAACTTGACTTAGTTAAATCGTCGGAAAGAATTCTTTCGCACATCGGAATTAGACAGTAAAACGTTTGCTTACCTGGGGTTTACACATGAAAGAACGTTCTTGCAAGTAGAGTATACGTATCAACGAACAATCGAAGTAACAACCGATTGGCTGAAAGTACCAAAATTATGTGTGTGTTAGTGATAAAGTGTGAGTGTATTACGACTTTCAAGAAATTTACTGCCTGTTTTTAGAACGCTACTGCAAAAGTGACTCGTTTAACTAAAATTTAAAACAAAAACCACATTTTAAAATTGGTTTTTGTTTTAAATGTTAGTTAAACGATGTGTAAATGCTACCCTACAAGAAATGCATAACCAAAACTAAAAAAATTACTAACACACTTGCAACAATTTTACATTCTTACATATATGTAAGAATGGTACAACTATCATTTTCCAAATAATGCCAATATTTTAATATATTTTTGTCATACGCGTGTAAAAATTTGTGAATTTCTTAAATTTAGTATTTGCCATTGGTATTAGAGAAAAAAATCAATTAAATTAATTATATAATTTAACTTAAGTAGTGAGGTTAAAAAATTCTATAAAAAAAAGTGACACCGCCAAATAGCTGTAATCAGAATGCTAGTGGTAAAGGAGGACGTACTGATGGTGGCTTCATAGGACGTGGTGGTGGATTCTTAGGAAACAACATAGGTCATTGAAAGGAGTGGTCGTCCAACAGGTATCCGCCATGCGGATGGTGGATTTGACCAGGATAATCGTTTAGAATTTGCCGGTGGTAATAAGGGAACAAATAATGTTATTAAAAACCCTGATAACTTTTCAAGTATGTATTTAATTTTTTGGTCACAATTTCCTCCATTTCCAGACCCATGCAAGAAGAGGAACGTCATAAAGCAGCTACAGAAATAACGATACGTGGTACATACTTTTCTCAAGTCTAATTTCCTATGAATTTGATTATAATTTTTTCAATAAAATATTTAATTAAAAATGAAAATTAGAAAAAATGTAATGTATTTTATGAAGGTTAGTACTAACCAATATTTACGTTATGAATAACTAGTTAGTGCTAACCAATATTTACGTTAAGACTAACTAGTTAGCGTTGACCACTACTTAGGTTATCATTGACTAATTAAAAGCAGCAGAGTAAGCAGTACAGATATATGTTCCGTAGTAGAGTTAGAAAGAGAGGCAAAATCACATGTACACAATGGTTTCGGTTAGTTTTTTCATTTTGCTCTTAATAAACTAATAGAAACTTTAACCAATATGTCGGTCAACACTACCGGTCATATAACTAGTAAAATGACCGGTAGCCTTCTTGTAGGGTAGGTTATCGGTACGGTACAACATTTTTTATCTAAAAAAATCACCAAATTGAGGGTATAAATCGTCAATGAACAATTTTTAGACCACAAAATCGTCAAAATGACGGTAAATCGTCAAATCAAATCAGGGTTGTTAGATGTGACGATTTTTTGAGAAAATACTGTAAAATAACGATTGACGATTTTTTTTTACTAACATAGCGTCTTTACCTGACAATTTTTTGTCATACCAAACGTCAAACTTCATATTAAAAAAACGCTGACAAAAATTTTCGAGTTTTTTTTATATAGACTTTGACGTTTGTTATGACGTTTTTCTGGCATCAATAAACTCTAAACAGAAATATTTACAATTATATTGGAAACAGTCCAAAACGTAACAATCAATTTTTCGAATTACAAAAATTATTGGATATTAAACACAAAAAAAAAAACAAGTTAGAGTGTTATATTCGGCTGTGCCGAGTCTTTGATACCCTCCACCGACAATTGAATATTTCAGGAGTGATATCCATATGATGTCTATTTATTATTAATTTATCTTTATAAAAACAGACATCAGCATTAAAATTTGTTGCGGCTTAGACCTAGGGTAAATTACAGACCGATCTTCATGAAATATTACAGCGTCATTTATAGTCCTAAAAAACTGTGACACGAAAAATTTTGTTATGATAGCGTTATTAATTACGGTTTTAGGCGTACTAAACTGTTTTCTTGGAGTAGGGTTTATATGGGGGCTAGGGTAAATTATAAACCGATCATCACGAAATTTTTTAGTGTCATTTCTAGTCCTAAAAAACTGTGACGTGTCAAATTTTGTTATGCTAGCATTAATTATTACGGTCTTAGGCGTACTAAACTGTTTTCCGGGAGAAGGGTTTATATGGGACCCAGGGTAAATTATGGACCGATCTTTATGAAATTTCACAGTGTGATTTCCAGTTGAATGAAACGAACATTCGCATATCATTTTGTGCATTGTTCAATCATTTATGTTAGTTTTCGTAACAAAATTATCAATTTTTTAAAGTGGTGGTTCCCAATTGATTCATAGCTCTGATCCTACTGAACCGATTTGGCTGGATATCAATACCAAACTGCTTAGGATAACTACAAGCAATTTTACACCCAGTTTTTTTATTTCTTTTGAGTTTTTCGAAAGTGAGCGTGTTCTCAACAGACGGTCAGACAGACGGACATGGCTAAATCGACTTAGAATTACTCAAGAAGCCAGAATATAAATACTTTATGGGGTCTAAGGTGAATAATAAAAAATTTTCACACGGAATGACAAACTTAGTATTACCTTTTCACAACTTATTGTGGTGGAGGGTATAAAAAAAAAATCTTCCCCCATCACAAACCAGGTGGCTTTCATTAGAAGCATTAGTAACTCAAATTCCACAATTATATGAATGGCATCGATACTGCAAAAAATATACACTAGAGCCCCGATTTGCGTCGGTGCTATTTTCGTCGTTTCGATTTGCATAAAAAAAATGGTAAAATCAGCTTCACGTTTTTATGGTTCCGATTTGCGTCGCTACTTACGATTGGATTTTTTCACTGAAGTCATAATCATATGTGAAGAGTTTTTCTCTTTGCGTGTAAAAAGACGAATTCCCATTTAATTCTGTTAGGTAACTAAGCATAGTTGCGTGTTAGGAAGTAAGAAGCTAGTTTTAATAAGAAGTTGTGTAGAAAAATGAGTGCAAAGAAAAGAAAACGCATTAGCTTGGAACTGAAATTGGATGATATACAACATTTCAAGTCGGGTGAAAAGGCTGTTGGTATACCCAGAAGTCTTGGTTTAGCACCTTCAACAGTAAAAACAATTTACAACAGAGATAGCGCTAAAACTTAATCATTTAAAGATAGCTCGAGTAAATAGCAAATGAGATTTTATTTTTTATCTAATATTTTTGTAAATATGGATATATGAAATAAATAAATTTTTTTTATGTTTTTATGAAAATATTTTTTTTCTTATGTATTTGTTTTCATATGATAAATATATTTTTATTTATTTTTTTATACCCTATTACCCTACTAGCATTTGGAAGATTGTTTTATCAAAAATCACCTAACTAAGTCTTCCTCGAGTACTTTTGACGATTAAAAACTGATTATTCACTTGAAGAGTTTGAAAAAAGACTCGAAAATGATTCGTTCTTATGCTTAAAAAGTAATTTATTGAAAATACAAGAACAAAACATACAGAAATCGAAAATGGATCATACAGGTGTTTGAAATATGACTGTTTTGAAGTTATTTATGAATAATATTTTGCTCATCTAGATGATGAAAAACTGATTTTAATTCTGTTATTTTTATTTGTAAAAATAGCTAGCTTTGAAGCAAGCGTAAACTTGAAGTATTCAATTATAATTTTTAAAAGTTTAAATTGAATTTAATATGTTATATAAAAATCCTTTAAATATCTCGTGTATAGCCATAAGGACTAGACGTAAAATAATATGTGCCCAAACAAATTATAGAAAAAAATCTTTATTTGAATTATTCCAAACTAATGAAAAAGTACATGAATCTGATGAAAAATTGATAAGCTTTAACGAAAAAAAGAGGAAACTAAACAAGAATTGGTGTTATGTGAAGTCTTTGTTGATACGGATTTGGATAACTTTATAGTAAATTATGGTTATGAAGAAAAGGATGGTAAATTTGAAACATCATGCATAGCAAATCACAATCATTGAAATCACATAACCAACGAATGCACAAAACTAGTGAAGATGACGATTGCAGCTCTTCTTCATCAAACTCATCAGCTTTTGATTATAAAAACTTAAGAAAACGATGCAATAGGCGTATATTATCTAGTTCCTCAGAGAAACTGCCAAACTCCTCTTCTTTACTTCCAAAAACTATTAAGACTCAAACAATTTCACCTGCTCGACAAATTGCCTCAACATAATTATGCTACCTTTAAAAAACATAATTACTCCAAAAGATCCTCAAGTTTAAATCATAATGTATTAATAGAGTGACCTCAGTTCAACAACAATGCATCAATTGACAAAAAACTAGAATTGGGACGGTAAATGTCAAAATAGGCTAATTCGCCTTTATAAATAATGTAAATCAACAAAAACAATTGTCATCTTACGTTCATCCACCCGGTATGCATATTTTACAACTCGTTTTTTTATTTTAACTCATTTTAAGATTTATATTTATTGTTTTTGACAAAAATAATTTATAAACTCACTTGTATTTTCATATTTGTGTGTTTTTTAAAGAAACGAATTGAAAACACAAAACAAATTGTAAAATAAGCTTACCGAGTGTAGAAACTTTTTTCTAACACTCTTGTGTTTTAATTACACACTATACAAAATCTACGACGAATTATGAATACCACTGTTATTTTTATTTTTTTTTTTTTTTTTAATGATAATTTAATTTATAATATAATTTAATAATAATTTAATTTATATAATTTTAATAAACTGCATTAATTAATAATTTAAATCGAAAAATATTTCTTTTTGTAATCTATTACAAATATGACTGAAATAGTCAAAAAAGACTCGCAAACGATCAGAAATACGAATAAAAAACGACTCATAAATCATTCGCAAACGATTAGAATTTGGACTAAAAAATGAGTCAAAAAAGACTCTTAGACGATCAGAAATACGACTAAAAAATGAGTCGAAAAAGACTCTTAGACGATCAAAAATACGACTTAAAAATGAGTCGAAAAAGACTCGCAAACAATCAGAAATACGACTAAAAATTACTCGAAAAAGACTCGCAAATCATTAGAAATATGAGTCATAAATGAGACGAAACTGATCAGAAAACCGGGTAATAAAAGACTCTTCAAGAAGAGTCCCGGGTAGGGTACCATTTCCTCCCGAGAAAACAATTATTTATGATCAGAAAATGAGCTCATATATGCCTATTTTAATCGCGCAGAGGAGTCATAAATGACTCGAATGTAATTATTTTTTTCATAAAATGCTTGCAGGGTAGCATTTGGAGGATTGTTTTATCAAAACTCACCTTACTAAGTCTTCCTCGAGTACTTTTGACGATTAAAAACTGATTAATCACTTGCGCGCTTGAAAAACGACTCGAAAATGATTCGTGCTTATGCTTGAAAAGTAATTTATTGAAAATACAATAACAAAACATACAGCAATCGAAAATGGATCACACAGGTGTTTGAAATGCGACTGTTTTGAAGTTATTTTTGAATAATATTTTGATCATCTAGATGATTCATTATTAAATTAAAAAGTGGAAAGGCTTCGTTTGCTTTTTCTGTTATCTTGAAAAAATTATTAAATTTAATTAAAATAAAAAAATAATATATCAATTGAGATTTGTTTTTCAATATAAACTATAAGCGTGCCTTTTACTTCTTGCACTGTATATCTGAAATAAAAGTTAATAAGTGTTATATAAATTGCAAGAAATAAAACAGTGCCTATGGCTAATGCCAGTGCCATTGGCTCTGGTGTTGTCGCACAAAAACGTGATAATCCTCAAAATTCTGAAGAAATAGAATGTCAAACTATTTCACACTCAAGAAAACGTCAAATTTCGCCACTGTTGTAGCAAAACAAACGTAGACAAATTATCAATAATGAAGAATCTCCAAAATCGAGCACGAATAGATTCATTGACCTTTTTAATCAAGATGACGATGGTATCAACATTTTGAAGCCCACCGAACCAAAACCACCGCCACTGTATTTCCCTAATGTTACTAATATAAAAGGCATGATCAGATATTTTTCAACTGTTATTGCCGCAGATCCAGTATTCATATAAGTCTTTAAAAGACGGCCAATTTAGAGTTATGGTAAAAACGATAAACGCATATCGAACATTTGTCTCAAGCCACTATTATTATTATTTTTTTTATAAATTCAATTCCTTTTTTACTGTAATTTTTTAGTAAACATTTTTATATTATTATTATTATATAATTTCATTTATTATATAATTTAATAATAATTTTAATTTCTATAAATTAAATAAACTGAAATATGTAATTAATAATTTAAATCGAAAAATATTTCTTTTTGTAATCGATTACAAATATGACTAAAAAAAGGGTCGAAAAAGACTCTTAAACGATCAGAAAAAAGTCTCAAAAACGACTCATAAATGATTCGCAAATGATTAGAAACAGGACTGAGAAATAAGTCGAAAAAGACTCTTAGACGATCAAAGTACGACTAAAAAATTAGTCGAAAAAGACACGCAAACAATCAGAAATACGACTAAAAAATGACTCGAAAAAGACTCGCAAATCATTAAAAATATGAGTAATAAATGAGTTGAAACTGATCAGAAAAGCGGATAATAAAAGACTCCTCAAGAAGAGTCCCGGGTAGGGTACCATTTTCTCCCGAGAAAACAGTCATTTATGATCAGAAAATGAGCTCATATATGCTTATTTTAATCGCGCAGAGGAGTCGTTAATGACTCGAATATGATCAATTTTTTAATAAAATGCTTGCAGGGTATCTAAGCAGACTTGCTGAAATAAATAGAATAAAACGTAACCACATCATTTCTTGCTTAAAATTTATATTTTTGAACCAATCAGTAAAAAATAGTGCAATAAATTGCCTCTGATTTGTAAAATTTAAATATCTGACGATTTTGTTAAATGTTTGTGACGTTTTTGATGAATTTTGTTAAAACTTTTGAAGAGAACCACCCTACTGCTGGGTAAAGAAAAAGTAGTCGATTACTCGTGTAGATTTCTACAACACACCACCAGTGATGCCAACTTTTTGAGAGCAAAAAGCACTTTAAAATTTAAAAAAAGCACTAAAAAGCACTATTTCGAACAAAAAAATGCGTTAAAAAGCACTAACCATTTTTACAATTTAATTAAACACAAAACAAGTTTTACTCGGCTGTGCAAAATAACACATACCTCCAAAATTTAAAAAAAGGCGACGGCTTTGATGGGGGATTTTCATTTAAAATTTAATAAAAAAAAAGTACAGTCAAAGCCCGGTATAACGAATACGCAGTTTAACGAATATCCGATATAACGAATGGCCCAATTTTTACATTAACTACCTTGTATAGCGAATGGCAGAAAAAAAATAGTACCGATTTAACGAATGACAAAGCAAAATAAAAAAATCTTAACAGAACCGTTACATTTTTATGTTTGTATTGAAAGAACACGTGTGATGCGTTGCTTTTTTCGTTAAAGTTTTTGTAGTTTGGTTTGGTTCATTGTGAAAACGAGATGTCAAATCGAAAAAGAATTACTTTTGATAAAAAAATTAAAGATTTTAGAAGAGTATAAGAAAGGTGTAAATCTTTCAGTAATATCCAAAAGAATGGAATACCAAAATCTTATTAAAGTTCTATTTCGACACTAAATTATAAATACAATTAATTTTTAATGTTTTTCAAATTGTAGACCACCGTTTTTTTTATAAAATTTTAAGGTAAAAATTACTGATCGATATAACGAATATCTCGGTATAACAAAAGGTCTGAACATTATATCATTCGTTAAACCGGGCTTTGACTGTATATTTATATTCGTATATAAACCGTTTTAATTGTATTATTATTATCTTCAATAAAAATATCCTCCAAAGAGTTTGAATTAGACATAAAACTGAAAAAATCGTACCTGTTGCAATTACCGAAAATTTGCAGTGACCGACCATTCTTTTTTTAATACAAAACCTTATATTTTATCGTTTAAATAATTCTATATTATTATCTATATATTATTAATAAAACAATTGGCGTATGATATTGTCCAATTATTTTAACCTATGTACGCTTCTGAATGTTGAACACACATAAGCTGCAAAATAGAAAAACATGTATGTTTGTATTCTGATCTTAGTCAACCTTTTTGCAATAGCACTAGAGGTAGAAGTGTACAAAACTTGGTTAATCGGAGACGAGTGTCGTGTGTTTGAAAACTAAAGCGCATGAAAAATGGCAGGTTACACAACGCTCGTTATAAAAGCAATTTCTGTCAGCTGTTGTTAATTTATTAAACACTTTGCTTATATCAAGTTACGGCTCTTTTTTTGTTTTTAAAGTCTTTGCGTCCTTTTTCTATGTTAGAAACAGTGTCTACATCTTTAAAAAAGTGTTTACTGAAAACAAATACATAACTTTTATTACGACTGCTTAATATGTTGTCAACGCTAAAAAGTGTGACGTTTTGTAAAATTTCCAAATTGCTAGGAAGCCTAGCTTAAACCTCGTAAATAACCTATCTTTTATCACTTTTTTATCATTTTAAATCTTTAAATCTTTGCAGGCCTTCTTAAAATTGTACCCCAAATAGTAAATCTCGTCTGAGTACATACTTTTATAATCAAAGTTTAAAAAAATTATAGAAAAAAATAAAAATTTTAAAAAGCACTAAAGGCACTAACGAAAAATTGAAAAAGCACCAAGTTAGTGCTTTTTCTTAGTTTGGCACTATGGATAAAATTTTGGCGTTTTGAGGCATCAAAAAGCACCATAAATAGTGCCAAAAGCACTAAGTTGGCATCGCTGCACACCACCCTCATGCTAAATCCATCATTAAAGAAAAATAAATTATCGGCGTTAGGAGTATACATACATATTTTTATAAAATAGATAAATTTATTAAAAGTTTTAACCAAAAAAGCAAATTAAATATACTACATAATGATAAAGCAAGAAATTCAAGATATTGGGGCAAAAGAAAACGGCCAAGTAAGTAAAACTTACGATTAAGTAGAAAACATAAAAAATGTGTATGCAGCCAAGTTTAGAAAGGAATATATATGGTGAAATCATCATTAAATCGAAACTTTTAATGCAAACTATTTGTTATAATTAACTTTGTGTTGATGTGTTTGTTTTACGATTTTTTTTTGATAAGTAGCAGCAGACTCATAACCCCTAACCAACGATGACGAATACAGTTATACATAAAGTGTGCTGCAAGCCAAAAAATTAAAAATTAACGTGAATTTCTAATGTATTATTTTAATGATTTTTAGCTTCAGAGCACCAAACCACCTGCAGATGATCATTTGCGTAAAATGTTTTTGGGCGGTTTGTCCCCCAATTCTAATGAAGAAAGTGTGCGCGCTTTTTACAGTCAATTTGGTGAAGTCATAGATGTGATTATAATGCGTGATCCTACAACAAAACGTTCGCGAGGATTCGGTTTCATAACGTTTAAGGATTCCACCATGGTCGATAGAGCACAAGGGTCCAGGCCACACATTGTAGATGGAAAGTATGTATTTTATTTTACTTGTTATTTTTTAATTTTAAATTTTACTTTCTCTGCATAAACGTTATACCTACATACTTTGGGTACATATAAACCATGAAATGGTTTTCATAATATGAATTTTTTGTTTTAAATTTTATACAGGGGTGTCCTGGAAATCTTAAACGTAAAACGCAATAATTTTTAAAGTAAATTAAATCAAAAGTCTATTAAAAACAACTTCCAAACTCTTGCGTTTTTCGTTTTCGATTTTCAGCACGCCCTTGTTTTTCGTGAATACGGTAATAAACAATGTTGGCAACTGATACCGTTATTAATTAATAACTGCCGATACCGTTAAAAATCAAATACCAGTATTAATGCAAATAGTTTAATACAGTAGTTTTGACTTAACTTTTGATTTAACTGTATAAAATTAATAATTTTTGTCGATATTGTTTGAAAACCAATATCAATACGTTTTAAAAGTGCACTTTCTATACCCGGACATATTAGATTAATACCCAAAGTTTTTGGTATATTAAAATTTTAAGCTAGCTAAATTATGTTGGTTTGAGTTTTATTAAAAGACTAACTAATAAGAATACAATGTAATAGATAATGAGTAAAACAGAGTGGTGTTACAAAGCAATAAGTATTAGTACTATAATGTACGTACTTAAGTAACACAGCGTTTACATTTGACAGCAGTGATGTTAACTTTTATTTTTTCTTTACCGTACGGCTCTCTAAAAATTACCGTTTTTGAGAAAAAATTACCTTACGCAAAGATTTTAAATCAAAACTTTAATTTATTTGAAAAGCACTCAGTCCATCGCCTGTCATTTGAAACAGCACATAAGAGCAGTATTATTAAGCAATTTATTTAAATTTTAAATGTGTTTAAGGAAAAATTTGAATGGAAATTTTTGTCTAAAAATACATTTTTAAGAATTAAATTAAAATAATGTATGATCATTCAACTTAAAATATTTTTATTTAATACGCTCAACGCACATATGTATGTGATGAACATTAAAAAAATACTGTAAAATCAATTTATTCGTACTTAAACCAAGGCAAATGATTAAAATACGGTATTCAAGTGAAAAACACTTAACTTTAGTCACATTTAATCCCTGATCCATACCTTAAATAATCCGAAAACTATAGTTAAATTTATAACATTGCGAATATTTTATATATTTTAAAATTGTTGACTTTTAAACAAAAAAAAAAGTTTTATTTAAAATTAATAATATACAAGAGTAATTTCATTTTTGTTATTTTGTACTTTTCGGTGTTAAGAAAACATAATGTTCATAGTTTTTTGTCATAACATCTATCTATTTAAATTGAAAATCACCTCTTTAAAGTTAAAATTATAAAACCTACAAATGTAAGTATATTTATACAAAAAATCTAAATTTCTTTAAATTACCGCATTTAAAATAAATTTACCTTGCTACCTTTAGCGGCCCAAAATTACCCTAAAAAAGGGTAATTACCGTACGGTTAACATCACTGTTTGACAGTACTGGCAAGACAGTAATAAAATACATATTAGTTGCCAAAGACACTACTAACTGTCTTTGTGACGTAGGCGTCCAGACAGTAGTTAAGACAGTACACTTTTTAACTTAAAATAGCATTATTGTGTGAACAAATATAGCACTTCACTAATAAAACATAAAAAATCAAAGCAACATATGTTAATTTTTTTCTTACTTCTTGATTTTTTTTCTTTTTCGAACAAAACTTCAAATCACTGTCCAATTTTATTGTCTGCAAAATTTGCTAGACAGTAGACAAGACAGTTGGAAAAGTGTGCATGTGTTAGTAAAAAAGTTTGCGTGTATTGCTACTGTCTTGCCAGTACTGGCAAATGTAAACGCTATGTAAGGTACAAGGGAAATAAGAATTGTAGTTCATTCATTCACAACAAATTAAGCTAGCTGCAGTTTGACTTGACTGCCCAAAATGCATATTTTCTGTAATTATTCTTCAAAATATGTAGTTGTTTAAGTGTATTTTGTATACCTGCATATTTATCATATTTTTGTGCAGCTTTAAAATACTTTCATACAAAACATCAAAGTAAGCTGCACACATAAAAAAATATGGTAGGCACTTTTTCATATAAATATCCAATTTAATAATATAGCAATTTAAAAATAAAAACGTCTTTTTCAGTTTGCTTTTAATTGCTCTTCTTTAGCTGTACTTTTATGCAGGAGCAGCTTAATCAAAATTACTGTACAGGTTTCTATACCGCTACCGAAATAACTGGGAACAAACCCTACTTATATGCTACAAAAATAAGTTATATTTAAGTTTGCTGTACACAATTTGTTTTAATAATATTGCTAAAAAAAATAAGGCATTATTATTTGTACACTAAAAACCCTCCCGGATTTTTATTGGTATTTTGTTAAAAAAAACCCAAGTGGTTTCTTTTTTGTTTATGTTCATTTAAACAAAGATGGTACATATAATTTTTACGTTTTATTTACAGAAATACTACTATACTACATACAGATTTTTAACTTCAAATTCGGCCATTTCCAAATCAAATTCAGATTGTTAAAAAATTTATTTATCTTTTTTTAGTGATAGTGATGTATGTTAAAAAACTTTTTTTTCTTATTTACGCACAACTAATTGTATGTGTGGTTGTTTTTATATTTTTGCACTTTTGCTTTTTCGCAAGGGTACAACTTGTGACGTGAATTCTCCCAATATTTGTATGCAGCTTTTTTGATTGTATGTCCAAATTTTGCACTTTTTAATTCAAATCTGCGTTTAGTGATAGTGAAAAAATTTGCAATATCACTCAAAATTTTTTAGTGGTAGTTAAAAAATAACAATTATCACTAAAGCTGGTAAAAAGAGTGGAAATTAATTTCTTTGCAGTTTTATTTAGTGATGGTGCAATGCTGATTTAAATCAATATTTATCGCACTACCCCCAACTATGATAAACACAGTTATGGCCATTTTCTCATTAGGCGATTATCTTTTTTCCCCAACGAAAAACTGCACATTAAAGAAATTTGGTTTTCTCAATGTCTCATTTGCTTCTATTTTATAGTAATGCTTACCGGCACTCATCTGCCAATTATTTATTTTCCTTTTATTTGACATACAGATAAATTCAATTAGCTTACTCCCAACTTTTACATGTATTTTGAGTGGTGTTGCCTACTCAAACCAATGTTTTTTGTCGGTATAATGAGAAACCCAAAATCGTTAACGGACAGTTTATCGGTATAATAAATTTATGTTGACATTAAGTAACAGACAGTTTGTCGATAGTTATTATTTCTTGATTCTAAGTAATATTAAAAAAATTCATTTTATTTCGTTTAAAATCAAGGCAAAAAGTATACAAAACTGTGACATACTTTTTCTCTGCACACTACATTGAAAAATACGCTTGATACTAATGGATTTTTTTTTTTTAAATGATTTACTTACGATATGAATTCAACTATTTTTACATACTACCCATTAAACATCATTATTGCTAAAATTTTGAAAATTCAATTTCATGTGCAATCGAAAACGGTTCAGTTTTTAGAATTTATTTTCCAAAATAAATAAAAACAAATTACTAGTTTTTACGGAAAGAGTCGATGATTGAAAAGAAAATAATATTCAGGTATGTGATAAAAAACTATTTTGAAAACAACACGATTTGAAATCGATAATGTCGTTTTCCACTTTTTTCCTGTCTCTTCTTCTTTATTTTATATTATATATATTAATTGAACTGTATTTTGAACAAACAATTAAGACTTCTTCAGATTTGGATTTTAAAATCGATCGAAATTTATCACACCTGTTAGAAACGATAATTTTTCATCACATACCTGATTAACTCGAAATATTGTGTATGCATATTTAAAAACTTGGACAAATTATAACTTCTGATATGGAACATGCATGACTGAAAATCTAAGAAAGCACATCCTCTCTGCTACAAATAATAACAATATCAACTTGTAACAGAAACTCTAAACCACTAAGCATTACGCACTTACTTTAGTAAACACGCAGAAACTTTAACGAGCCGCATTAACTATGCACGTCTTTATTATGTTACACTTAAAATTATTGGTCCTAAACCCACCTTTAGTATACCGATCGACTCAAAATCGCTTACGAATCATCCGTGCGTCCGGCTGGCTGGCTAATTGTATGTCCATGAAAACTTGTGCGAAAAGTTATGTCGCAATTTTGAAGATAATTTGATGAAATTTGTTACACACGTCCAAATTGTCATAAGGATATGAAGTTTATTGAAAATGGTAAAAATCGGTCCTTCCTTCCAGAATAGTAGGATTCCATATGTTCAATCCGACCGAAAATATCTTCTAAATTGTTTATAATAATTAGTATTGTGGTTATTTTGTTGAACTATTTATGGTTTTTAATCCAAATTTTTGAATAATTTTAATTAGGCTTAAGTTCATTAAATTTAATTTTCATTAAATTATTTT
This sequence comes from Pollenia griseotomentosa, assembly GCA_963931875.1. Taxonomy (NCBI): domain Eukaryota; kingdom Metazoa; phylum Arthropoda; class Insecta; order Diptera; family Polleniidae; genus Pollenia; species Pollenia griseotomentosa. The sequence goes on along the minus strand of OZ007560.1, from coordinate 48,427,346 downwards.
TATGAAGAAAGGAATTTTACAACATGAAAATCAATTAAAACTGTTATTGATAATCTTTCATTATTGACCGTGGCCGGGGCTCGAACCCGGGCCGGCAGGTTACCATGACATGTTTCGATCGCAACCACTCGATCTCCTCAGATGGATTTGCCGTTTTACACTCGCAGCCATCGACGACTGCTGACGTCAATAGTCAAACATCAATCCTTAAACCAAATTGTATTTTAACCTTTGGTAGATCGAAGTTTGCTTTTTTTTTTTTTTTTTGAATGATTATCCATTTAATTGATTTTACATGTTCTTCCTTACTTCTGTTTTTTCGTACTTTTGTCAAGAATTTTTCTTGAAGTCCAAAGTACATTTTTTTTTTTGTTTTTTCATTTTTTTGTCTTTCTTTTTCTTGTTGACCTTTTTCAGTACAACTTGAAGGACAAATGAATACATAGAGCTCGTGCCTTAGCTTTAACAATAATTAGTATTGTGGTTATTTTGTTGAACTATTTATGGTTTTTAATCCAAATAATGAAAGATTATCAATAACAGTTTTAATTGATTTTCATGTTGTAAAATTCCTTTCTTCATAAAAATAATTTAATGAAAATTAAATTTAATGAACTTAAGCCTAATTAAAATTGTTTATAATAGATATAAAACTTGATCGACTTAACTTTCTTAATTGTTTAATTTTAAGAGTGTAACGAATTCGTTATGTTTATTTTTAACGAATCTTTTTTTTTTTATAAAATACTAATTTTATTTTGTAAAATACTAGAAAAATTTTTATGCTTTAAGAAATAATTTTGTTAGAAATTTTTTTTTTATAAAATAAATGATTTTTTTTTTAATAAAATATTATACCTTAGAAATTTATCAATTTTTAAATATTTTTCAGAACCGTAGATTCGAAACGCGCTTTGCCACGACCAGAAGTCGGTAGTACAGAAGCAAGCTCGTCGGTTAAAAAAGTGTTTGTGGGCGGCCTAAAAGAATATCATGATGAACAGTCCCTTAAAGAACACTTCCAACAATTTGGCAATATTTTGGGCGTTAAGATATTGACTGATAAAAATACGGGACGAAAACGTGGTTTTGCGTTTGTTGAGTTTGATGATTATGATTCAGTCGACAAAGCAGTATGTAAGTATCTATTTTGTTGTTGTTAAAAGTTATTTAAACTTTATGTACATTTAATGTATGTATAACAATTTTACATTTTTTATAAATAGTTTTACGTTATTTGGCCTTCTCTTGGTAATTTACATTTTTCCCCTACTGTTACTGTTGGGATATTTTTTAAATCGATTATTTACGGTAATTATTTAGATTTTTTTACACGACAAAAAATGTTTGCCATAAGAAAGTTTATTGTTAGGTTAGGATAAGAATGTTATGCGCTCAAGAACAGACCTCCACTCGGAGACCAGTGCGGTCCATTGTGAATCTCTTCAATATAGAGGAAAAGAAAAGAGAGAAGTGAAGAAGAAAGGAGATGAAAGATAATTTTAAGTTAGTATGCAGATACCAGTGTAGAAAAAAAAACTCGCTCTACAATACCCTAATTAGAAAAAATCGTACTATGTATTTCCCTGACAAACCCCAGTAGATCGAATGGATTACATCCAGCGATACACACCATGCATTCTTGGACAGTGGCACGGTACATGCTCAATTGTCTCTAGCTCCTTAGAATCCTCTCATTACCTGCAGAAGTCCGGTAAGTTATTGTCCCATTTACTCGTAAAAGTCCTAACAGAACAATGACCCGTTAAGAACCCTATAAGTGTTCTAAGACCACTTCTATCCAATGCTAATAGAACCCTGGTTGCCCCTGCGTCCGATCCGGACCATAATGCACTGGACACCCTGCAATCCGTTCTATCTCACCAGGACCAGTTAACGTTATCGCGGAACAAGGGGGTTTTATCCCCCGTCCCTTACCTCTATTTCAAGATTCGATTCTCGCGATTTTGCTCGCCACCTCGTTACCATCCACCTTCCAGTGTCCGGGTGCCCAGCACAGCCTTACCATGAATACCTCCATGAGCTCTCTCAGAGCACTTCTACGCCGTGCGACCAGACACGATTGTACCGTATAATTTGTCAATGCTCTGAGTGCAGCTGACTGTCGACGCAGATTGTCCCCACTAGGGTATTCATTTCATCGGGCTTTTGCTTTAATCGGTTAATCGCTCGATTAATTAATCGAGGTTTTGGTTTAATCGATTAATAGTCGGTTAATTTTGTTATTAATCGGTTAACCGATTAGTAAAGTTTTTTTTTATAAATTAAAAAATTTCAATAAATAAAAATTAAAGTATGTATTTATTATTTGGAATTTATATGTAACTAGCATATACCCGCTACTTGGTTAGCGTCTCCTTTTTCTTCGTGGACATATTTTTATGCCAAAGTTTATTTTTCTAGGTTTAAACTTGTTTAAATTCTAGCATTTAACCCGCTACTTTAGTAGAACCAAAAAGCTAAAGAAAAATATCAAATTTCCCGTATTTCCTTTTTTGGGTACTATATTTTTCCCCCATTAAAGTATCAAAAATTTCAGTATTGTAGTGGCAGCCCATAATTTAGTACGAATATGTCAATTAATGGAGGAAAATGTTTTGTAAAAAAAAAGTACCAAAAATAGTTACTATTTTCACCCCTACATGCTCGAATTTAGAAAAAGTACAAAATTCGTATACGTATTTTTTTGATAAGTTTCGAATGTGGTATTAAATTTGTTTCTATGTTTATTGGTTCAAAAGATAAATGGGGTGGAAAAAAAGTACTAAAATTCAGATTTTACCCGTTTACTCCCTAATAGGGCCGAACTTCAAAAAGTACCAGACACCTGTCCGCTTATTTTCCTAAAGAACAACGATAAGTATTACATTTATTTTGCATGTCTTTTAGTTTTGGAGATATAAGGTTACCGAATTTTCCCGTTTTTACCTTTTTTACCCCCTTAACATACGTACGTATTTTTCAAAAATGCTTCCCTGACACTTTTATTCTTTGAACATTTTTAAAAAACAATAACAACTTATCAAGACAGTGTTGCATTTTCGTAAATTACTAAAGACTTTGTGGGATAGTGTAAAACGGCCTTTTGTGGATCGATTTGGGGAGTGACCAATGGCTAGTCCAAATTTCAAGTTTCTAGGGTCAGCGGTTTGGGCTGGGCGATGATGAATGATTCAGTCAGTCACTCACGCAACTCTTTTATAATGGTCATTTCCGTCAAAAGGTCCACCGTGACCGAAAATTTAAAAGTTATTAAAAGCTTATTATATTACGATATTGTTATAGAGAAATATTTAGATTTTACTAATTTTATAGACTTACCCATAAATTTGTTCACTTAGATAAACAATCAGACTGCAAAATTGCGCAAACGTAATTTCTTATTTGTGAGAATGTTGCATTGCATGTTTTCTTTTATATTATCTTCCTTAAAAGCGGCGATATTTGATGAAAATTATTCAAAAAATTTTCTTACATGGTCTGTAATCTAAGGAAGAGTTTGAAGAGAAATATGTTATTCGTATTAACGGTAAATTTTTATTTTTTTTTAATCATTATTCAGTTATGTTGTAAGTGATAATAGTTATTTAAAATCCCAATTGATTCATTTTAAGCAAAATCTTAACATCGGTCATTTAAATTGTACAAGTTTTAATTTAAGACCGAACTCTTCTAAATTTAATGAAATTAGGAAAATATTAGATGGTGGATATTTAAATGTTGCTGGTTTTACTGGAACCTGGCTACGTGATGAAATATCTTCTAATGCTATTAGTATATCAGGATATATATGCCACAGAAATGATCGGTTAAACAGTAGAGGTGGAGGAGTGGCCCTTTATGTCTCGGAAAATATAAAACATAAGGTTGTATTTGTTGGTGAGGGTTATGGAGTTTGCTGAATGTCTCTTTGTTGAACTTGTTTTTAACGAAGTGAAGGTGTTGGTGGGTGTTGTATATTTACCTCATGGTAATTTTGATGCATTTGAAGAGGAGATATCTGAGGTGCTTGTGCGTTACTCCAATATTGTTATTATGGGAGATTTCAACAATAATCTTTTTGATGTTGATAAAGGTTTTAATGTTAGAAATATTTGTAGTAGATTGAATCTCTTCTTAATACATAATTCTATGCCAACGTATGTTACTAGCAATACCACTTCTCTTCTTGATTATTTTTTGGAGTCTTCTACTAATTTAGTAAAATCTACTGGGCAATTTCAATGTCCTGGTATAACGCGGCATTCTTTTATTTTTTTGTCTTTTGAAATTTTATTATCTGAGCATAGAAGATTTTATCAATTTTATGTTTATGATGCGGTAGATATTAGTTCTTTTCAATTTGCATTGTTGGACTGTAACCTTGATGATATGTGTCTGACTAGTAATGTTGATGAGCAGTTAAACATTTTAACTTATAATTTAGGAAAGTTACATTCTCTTGTTCCCTTAAGGAAACGTTTTTTTAGCAATCGTAGTGAGTCTTGGACTAATGATCCAGAGATTCAATACAATATTTCTCTTAGGGACCTTGCTTATAGGACCTATTTATTGAATAGAACGGATGGTAATTGGAAGGTTTTTTGCCGCTGTAGGAATCGCGTAAAATCTGTTATTAGGAAAATAAAAAGGAGGGTGCATAGTTTTATGTTTGAGAATAAAAACGCTAAGGATATTTGGACAATCCTGAATAGGCATGGAATTGGAGTTAATGATGACAAGTTAGGTCACGTTGATCCTGACTATTTAAATTATGTCTTTTCATCCAATCAAATTAATAATAGCAATAGAATAGTGGATAGATCAATTTATAATCAAGTTGGATTTTCATTTCTTCCAGTTGAATTGTGCGAAATGGTTTCGGCTTTTTATTTAATTAAGTCAAATGCTGTTGGACTAGATGGCTTTAGGCTTAAGTTTATCAGGATTTTGATGCCAATTATTGGGAGATATGTACTTCATTTAGTCAATACAATATTGGTAACGTCGAATTTTCCGTTATTTTGGAAGATTGCGAGGATAGTACCCATAAGTAAAAATAATTCAACAACTGGCTCTGGCGACTTACGACCGATATCCATATTGCCTGTTCTATCTAAAATTGTGGAGCATCTTATGAAGATTCAACTTTTAATACATATTGATCATAATAATTATCTACATGATTGTCAATCTGGTTTTAGAGCTAATAGGAGTACTACCTCGTTACTGCTTGGCTTAACAGATAATATTCGCAATAATTTAGCTAATGAAGGTGTTTGTATTTTATTGTCATTAGATTTTACTAAGGCTTTTGATAGAGTAGATCATTATCTAATTGTTCAAAAATTGCACAGATATTATAACTTTTCAAGTTCTGCTTGCAAGTTAATATCTTCATATCTTTCTGGTAGAAGTCAATATGTTGTTAGTGGTAATCGGGCTTCTAGCTTGCTTCCAGTTCACAGTGGTGTGCCTCAAGGATCGGTCCTTGGACCTTTACTTTTTATAATGTTTATTAATGATCTTTTTGATCAAATTTCTAGTAATTCGTGTCTTCCATTTTCATTTGCTGATGATGTGCAACTTTTGTTTAAGGGCACACCTGAATTTTCTGATGTATTGCAAAATGTGATCAATTATACAGTTCAATTGTTGGATAGTTGGGTTCTGGATAATGCGTTTGTAGTTAATACTGGTAAAACTAAGGCTATGTTGTTTGGCAAATGTAGTAGTTCTGAGTTTACTATTACTCTTAGTGGTGGTGTAATTGAGTTTGTTGATCGTCTTAACTGCCTAGGTGTAATACTTGACACTAAATTATCATTTGAAGGTCATGTTAATTTCATAATATCCAAGGTGAATTTTACTTTACGTAAATTGTACAATACAGATTTAATGTTGCCAACGTATGTTAAGAAACAAATTGTTCATGGTCTTATAATGCCAGTTTTTTTATATGGTTTGGAGGTGTACTCTGGAACAGTTGGCTATATTCTAAAAAAAGTAAAATTGGTTTTTAATCGAGTTATGCGATATCTTTACTCGTTGAGAATAAGACAGCATGTCTCACCATTTGTTTTAAAATTTTTAGGTTTTTCTTTTGTAGAGTTCATTAATTTTAGAAATCTTGTTCACTTTTATAAGTCTTATAGGTTGCAAACTCCTGGATATTTAATTCAGTTATTTGAATTTTGTAGATCAACGAGGAATAGACAGTTAAAGACACCAAAATTATCTGCCGTATTGGAGCGTTCTTTTTATGTTAGAGTTGCACGATCTTATAATAATTTGCCTAACTTTTTGAAAACTTTTGGTGTTTCTGCTAACACATATAAAAAAAGACTTTTTCTGGAACTTTCAGGAAATCAATCTTCTATATAAGTGATTCTATTTATGTGTTGAATATTCATTAAAGGATTAAATTCATGATATTTGGAAATTTATTTCTGTGAAGTTTGTTGTGTAGTATTTTCTTTATGAACACAAAATAAATCATTATCTATACTCTGAGAGTTAACAAATAGGTATCCACTTAATATTTTTCTTCATTATTAAATTTTCATTATTTTGTTACTTAGTCATATGTGCGTGTGTATGCATATGTGTATGTATATATGTATATATATATATATATATATATATATATATATATATGTATATATGTATATATGTGTATATATATATGTATGTGTGTGCATGTACATGAATTTACATATAAAATTTTCATATAATTTTTCTGAATCGTTTGTTTTGGGATTTTTCATAGCTTAAATTCTTACATTTTAATTAAGCTATCTAACCCTATTGTTATTATATTTTAACTTTAATATATTTTAATTTTTATATACATACAAACATTTATATATTAATTTTTGTTTACAATTATTAGTAGAAATTTGTAACCGATTATGGCCTTTAAGGCTAGGTTATTGGTAATGTAAAAATAAATAAATAAATAAATAAAAAATAAATAAATAAATTATTATGGAAAAAATGGCACATTTGAAATGTCACGTATCCAACCAGATTTTGGCTTAAACAAAAAAAAAAAAAAAAAATACAGAAGATTTTGGAATCAAACCAAAGTCATCTAAATGTTACATTGATACTTAAAATTCTGAAAGTAGTTTGACTAAAAAATTGTGCCAGGTTTCGCTGAATTACGCCTTTTTATACATGGCCACAAAAACTCCTTCTATTTTTTTCACGTTCGAACCGCTACTTCTGTTGCCATTATCTTTGACCTAGAATCGCGCCACCCATAAACTTTAGCATAGATAATAGTGCTTTTAGGTTAAAAGAACGTACAAATATTTGTTGTTTAAAATGTTATTGCATTTTTGATGCGTACGACTGTCACGTTCAACACTTTGGAATTACCCAAATACAGATAAATAACAATACATAACATAACAATTCTTGAACTAAAAAGAGCAAACAAAAACTATGGTAACCATATTTTTTCAACAGTGGTTCTTGTAGAGATAATTAGTACTCAAAGTATGAAGTTTATAAAAAGGAATATTTTAGGCTCGTTTTCAAAATTTTTGCGATTTTAAATCCACTTCATTTCGATTTACAGAACATGCCCGATTATGTATTTTTAAAAAAATAAACTTTATGATCATTTTATTAGTAATTTACAATAGTTTACGGAGAACTTATAAAATAATATTTTAGAAAAATAATTTGGTTAAAATGTTAAGGATTTAAGCGAATCTTTTCTTCAGTTTTGATAAGTTTTGACAATTCTTTAACTTAACGTAGATGTTTGAGAAATCGAAAGCAATCCATAATAAGCCTTGCCGTTTTGATTACTTTTAACCAAAATTGGTTTCTTTCTTTTCCAATGTGTACTTGTGTACTTTTTTCCATTTTGGTTACTTTTTTTCAACACAAAATTTACAATTTTTCGTTGTGGAAAAAGAATTACTCGCTCCTATTTTTTGACTCTTAAAAATTGTGTGCTATATTTGTGCAACAAATAGCAATACTTTTTTAATCTACTAAAAAAGCTTAAACTTTAATGCTATGTTCACAATTGGGTTCTTAAACGCGTTGAAGCAACTCGAACGTGATTAAGCTTTAATCACATCAAAATCGAAATAATTACCCATACATTGACATGATTACAACTAAATCACTTTATTAATCGCATAGAACCCACTGAACATACCTCAAACTGAGTATAATGTAGAACCGGCCAACATGAACGTGTACAACCGGCCACGATTTCTGCTTAATGTTTTTAATTTTTACTTAAATAATTCATAAATTTTCACAATTACTTTAAATAAATATAAATTTGTTTGTTGTGTTTTTTTTCTTAATCATCTGTCATCTTAATCATCTCAAACTTAATCAACATTTTGCTTAAACGCATTTAAAGACCCAAGTGTGAACAAAGCATAACAGACTATCAACGTAACCATATAATACTATGTTCACACTTGGGTTCTTAAACGCGTTTAAGCAACTTTATAAAAATATTTCTATCCATTTTTAATACTTTAATGAAAACCTGCCTTTGTCTTACAATTTTCGAGTAAAAATTAAATGTACATAGATGGCGATTTATAAAGGGTGTTTTTTTAAGCCCGATAGAACTTGAAATTGTAAAAAATAACACAAAAAATTAAATTGTAATCAAAATTTTTTTTTATTCGAAAGATCAATACGTGACATTAACATTTGAAAATGATTTCGGGCATATGGGCACCGCGGCTGTTCTTGACGAAGCGCATTCTGGACGTACAATTTTGGGCCACTTTTTCGAGCACTGCTGGCCGTATGTCACGAATAACACGAACAATGCTGGCCTCCAAGGCGTCAATTGTTGCTGGTTTATTAGGAAAATTAAATAAATAAATAAATAAATCGCACGACCTTGGAGGCCAATTGACAGGTCCATTTCTCGAAATCAACTTATCGCCAAATTTTGATTTCAATAAGTCGATGTTTGCGTTCGCCGTATGGCACGTAGCGCCATCCTGTTGAAACCACATCTCCTCCGGATCAATGTCATCCATATTTTCAAACAAAAAATCATTGATCATGGTGCGGTAACGATCTCCATTGACCGTAACGCGAGCTTCGGCCTCATTTTTGAAGAAATAAGGTCCGATGATGCCACCAGCGTGAAAACCGCACCAAACGGTGCATTTTTCTGGATGTAATGGAATCTGTAGGGTCTCTTGTGGATTGGTCTCGCTCCATATGCTGCAAATCTATCCACAGTTCGACGAATGGCTTGTTCAGATGGACGATTATGTACGCCATAAAAATGACGAAGTCGTCTATAAGTTGCGCGAATCGACGACTGATTTTCAAAGTAAATTTGGATAATTTCGTAGCGTTGTTCAAGTGTGAGTCTATTCATGATGATTTGTCAGAGTATACTGAAACGATAAAAAAAAACATTTCATCAAAATTTAATTTTTGGTGTTACTTTTTACAATTTAAAGTTCTATCTAGCTTAAAAAAACACCTTTTATATTAAAATATTTTGTTTTTTTGTTTTTACTTTACTTCATATTATTTTTGTTATATCTTTTCTTAAACATAGTTATTAATTGTACAATACATATTTATTGGCCATGATTGCTTTCTTTGTATTGATATTTAATAAGTAAATAAATAAATAAATTGAAGCAACACGTTGGGTATACAGATATATATTAAAAACAGAAAAGACAAAAATTTTTTTTTGCTGCGAAAGCTCTTGCAGGCTTCTAAAAAAATGTATCAAAATATGCCTCAAAAAGGCAAAATATGCGCTAAAAACTTAAAAAATGCTGCAAAATGACAAGCTCTAAAACGGACAAATATATTGTTTCTGCCTTCATTGGTTGCACAAGGAAAAACATGCAATTGCATATTTTTGGTTTCCCTGGTCATAGAAATGTTAAATACAATTTCGCAATGTCACTGTTTTTTTTTTGTGACGTGTTTTGTGGCGTGTTTTGTGACGCTGAAGCTCATATTGGATATTCGTATCCGCCGCGAATATTAAAAATTGATATTCGTAACATCACTAATATATTCATACGTTTGTAATAGGTTATATTACAAAATATTTTTTTAGGATTGTATTATTTATCTTCTTAATTTCATAAAAAGCTTAAAAGTTTATGTCGGAAGTAATTATTTGAATGTGAAAGATCCCATAATTAAATCCGAAGTTGGTTTCAACTAGAGACCTGTAAATTCCCTTAAATTTTTTATACCAAAATCCCGGGAAATAGAGCGGGAATTCCTGGGAATTTTTTAAAACTGTTGAATGGCAATTCCTTTATGGTTTTAAACAGCTGTTGATATTTTGAGGTCTATTGACTACTATTTTATTGATTGTTTTAAGGTTTTGTTGAAAAAAATTGGCTGCTCAAGGTAAATATGCAATTAAATTGAATTTTGATTATTTTTAATATTTCTTTTTCTATTTTTTTTTTAAATGGAAAACACGTTTGCATGGGAATATTTTATAAAGAAATACATAGATACTGCTTAGGGATGCCAAACGGGATCGATTTTAACAAATCCCGGGATTTCGGGATTTTCGGGATCCCGGGATTTTCCGGGATTTCGGGATTTTTCGGGATCAATTTGTTTCTTTAATATACAAATTTTTTTTAAAAAACAACAACACTATTTATTTATGTCTCAATTTTTAAAAAAGAAAACTTAACAACACAATTATAAGAAAATTTTTTTAAATTAACTAAATTTTATTTATTTTTGAATTTTTAAAAAAGAAAAATAAACAGAACAATTCTTTTACAACTTTTTCTTATAAACAAAAGTTAAAATAATTAGTATTGTGGTTATTTTGTTGAACTATTTATGGTTTTTAATCCAAATTTTTAATAATTTTAATTAGGCTTAGATCATTAGATTTAATGAAAATTAAATCTAATGAACTTAAGCCTAATTAAAATTATTAAAAAAAAAGTTAAAATATATATATTTTTTTATTTATAAAAAAGAAAACAACAAAACAATTCATTTTATATACAAATTTTTATGTCGTTATTTCTTAATTTTTTGTGCGACGATAAAAATTTTACGCTTACTACGTTTAAAACAAAATATTATTTAAGATACATGTTAAAAAAAAAAATTTTATTTTTTTTATTGCATTACTGGAGCGAATTAAAAATGTGAATTTGGAAAAAATTAAAAAAATCACATTTTTTTCAACTTTAAAGTCCTGTAGCTCAGTAAATCTTTATCCGACCCACACGGGGAGAGATATCTATTCAAAATGTTAAATCTTGTACAATTCAGTTAAACTGTTTTCGATATTTTTCGAAATACCTTAAACAACTGCTGAAAAACACGATTTTCGCGTATATCTCGAAAACGGTTCATGGGAAAAATAAATAAATGCCATATTCGTGTTCAGCAGCACAATATCTCATTTCTGAGGTTCATTTTTTTGTGGCATAGTGTAATTGGCAGATGAGTGCTTGTTAGCTTTGCGACAGAATAGAAAACAAATGAGACATTGAGAAAACCAAATTTCTTTAATGTGCAGTTTTCGTTGGGAAAAGGATAATCGCGTAATGAGAAAACGACCATAAAACAATGAATAATTAGAAAGTATAAAAATTCAATTAAACGAATATTTTTATACATATAAAAACTTTTGATACACAAAAGTTGTTAAATTGAAAAATCCCGGGATTCATAAAAATAAATCCCGGGATTCGGGATTTGTCAGTCCCGAAAAATCCCGGGATTTCGGGATTCGGGATTTCCCGTTTGGCATCCCTAATACTGCTACGTGCAAATTATGTGCAAAATTAATTTCATGCGAAGGCAAAAGCACAAGCGGTCTTTTACGCCACTTAAAAGGAATACATAATAAACAATTGAAAAAAGTGGTACCACAGGAAGAACCTCCAGAAAAGGTCAGAAAAACACAGGGCTCATTACATCAATACGCAAGTAATAAAAAGGATGAAATGGGTTAAATAATTTCAAAACTAGCTTCAATTGATGGGTTTTCTATACGGTCAATAACCAGAAGTTCTTCTATAAGAGAGTCAATGCTAAATAGAGGTTTTAGTCTGTCACAAAACGGAAAGTGATGTCCAAAATCTAAATATTGAGCATTTTTTAAAAGTGATTAAAACACGACATTGAAGCTAAATTCAATGATAAATGTAGATTCTCGTTGGTAATGGATGAATGGACGAGTATAAAAAATCGAAGATACTTAAATATGTATATGTTTGTATGGAAAAAACTTTTCACAGCTTAGGGATGGTTTATATACCCGGAAAGTGCGGGGCTTTTGAAATTCGTAACCTAATGGAAACGAGATTATCGGAATATAACATCAATTTCAAAAAAGATATAGTAGCCACCATAACTGATGGTCCAAATGTCATGAAAAAATTTGTAAAAGAAAGCCCTGTCGAAGGCATATTTTGTCTCAACCATGCTTTACACGGTTGTAAATGTGTTAAAAAAAAAAACATTAGTAACATCAGTTGTTGATTCGGAGTCGAGCAATGAGGACCTTTTTAACGATGATTTTGAAGATGTTTTAAATACTAACGAAATTTTTGAAATCACCACCAACTATAAACAAGTATTACAGCAAACACGTAAAATAAAAAAATTATTTCAAAAATAGAATAGAAGAAAGAAGACATTCCAAACTAAGTTTTTGAGAAATCCCGATATCTTTAATGATGAATATAATGACAACTTGTTCTTAAATGCTTCAAAAAACTCTGTTTTTATATATGCAGAACATCTTGACGGTCGTCTTTTTGGTGGAGAAATCGAGTTGGAAGAAATTGAAAGCAGCAAATTTAAGAAGAAGAAATTAAATGCTGCAATATGCAACGTTAAAGAAAATTCAAAGCCAGTGAAATGTTCCATAAAAAAGATTTAAAATTTTTTCAAAGATCTGGTAAAAAAAACTGAAAACATTCAAAAATTCTTTGATGCTCTATTAACAATACGACCCGACCCACCTCTGTTGAAAGTGAAGGATTGTTTTCTCTGACAGGAATTTTGGTTACTTTACTTCGAAATAGACTTTCAGATGAATCTATAAATGCTATTTCTGTTTTAAAAACGCATTTTATAAACAAAGACTAATTGCTTTTTTATATATATTTTAATATTTATACATTTGTTAATGTTATGTAAAAAAAAGGTCTGAATTATTTTATTTTGTTTACTTTTTAACGTTTTTTATTAACTTTTTAACACCTTTTTGTTTACGTTGTGTAATGTTAATTATATAGTTTGTATGTATGTATCAGAGAGCTGCAAAATCAACTATTTTTGTTGATTTATTCATTCGCTTAAATTTACATTAACTCTATGCCTGCAAAACAAAGTTCAACTTTGGTAATTTTGACATCGTTTTGTACACATTTGATTTGTGCATGTGTGAGTTTTTTATTGAAAGTGCTTTGTTTGCATTTATTGTTGGCGCACGCAATAACACAAACTCCTCTTAGTCAAAAGGCAAACATTCTTATGCTTTTGCATTTACGTAGTCATTGTCCACTCGATGAGGCAACGACGATCTAAATTGGTATGAGTACGAGTCGCTTTGTTACATTAACATTAACAGCAATAACAACAATACATTGTTGTTAAGACATGATAAAAAATAAAAACAGCCTTCTATTTCTATGGAAATTGTTTGTACCTAGTGCGTTTGCGTTTCATTTAAATTTTTTTTTCTTGTACTACATAGCAACTGAATGTCTACATGAGTAATGATTGTTTGATATCTGGCTTTTTTGTTTGTATTTTTTTTCTTTACCAAAACAATCATTGTCGCACCGAACACACAAACATCATAATTAAAAAACGAAGCTAAACGAAGAATGACTGCAAACCATCAGCGAATGTGTGCAGTTGCGCATGTTTGATTGTATGACCGAAAGCGAGTGTATTTGTTGGTATTCATTAAATGCGATTTTTTTGCAAACGCACAAAGCCGTTCTCTGATATGTATGTTAAAGAACTGAACAGATTTATTTTTTGATTTTTTTTAATAAAATATTACTTTAAATAAATAACCACTTTCTTTTACAATTTTTTGAGGGAATTCCCGGGATCCCGGGAAATTGAAAAATTTATCCCGCTTTCCCGGGAAATGAAAAACTCTAGTTTTAACGAAAATTAGAGCGAATAAAAAAATTGGTTACAAAGTAAATAACAATTTTTGGGGTTAAATCTGAGGGTTTTTAGTATATTTACTAAAAGTAAAGTTTTTTAAAATGGCAATGGCTTGGTAGTTTTTATAACCATAGGAAAAAGAACCAAACTACGATACTTACAAAAATCAGGAAACTTAATCTTAAAAAAAATTTAACGTTTTTTTTTTAGTACACAAAAATCACACAATCAAGTATGTTTTGGTGGACGTTAAAAAATCAAACTATAAACAAGAACAGGCTAAAAAATTAGCTGCTCAACAGCAGGGTGCACCCATTGGAATGATATCCGCAGTACAAACTGCACCCGGAGCCTATCAACAGCAGGCAGCGGCTTATAATCAACAAACAGCATATGGCTATTCGCCAGCTCCTACCTACAACGGCTGGGGGGCAGGTTATGCTCAAGCACCACAAGCAGCCTATCAACAACCTGCTGCATATGGGGCATACGCTGCGCCACCACAAAGTGCTGCTCAACCTCAATGGAATGCAGCAACGTACGCTGCTCCACAAGCAAGTTGGGGACAAAATGGTTACGCTGCGTCTGCTGCAGCTCTTCCCGTTGCACCAACTTCCGTAGCAGCCAATGGCTGGAATACAACAGCTACATCACCGACAAATGGTGCTCAAAACTTTGGAAGTTACCAACAGACGTATAACGGGGGCCCCCAGAAAGCTGGTAGTTTGCAGGGTAATCGTATGAATCCATACAGTGTAGCAGCTGCGCCTACTTATGGTAAGCATTAACAAAAATTTCTAAAAACCAAACTTATCGGTACTGTTTATAAATGTTCTCTGACTTTGTCGTAATACATACAAATTTGAATATATATTTTTGTACTACATATTATTTTATTAACTGTCTAAGCGTTTCATTAATACTTTTTCAATTATTTTATTCCATCCAAAAGTAAATATGTTGTCAAACTTTATAAATGAATTCTGTTATGTTGGTGTTCTAACAAAACAAAAATGTATTTTATACGGTTAATAATAGTATTTATAGATAAAATTTAATACTCTTAATTGTACTGTTAATTGTGTACTTAATATTTTGTGTATGGACTCGTTAGATAAAGTAACATTGCTAGATAGTTTTACTTACACTAAGCCAAAATTTGTCGTACGAATGACGCCCGCTTCTTTTTTTTGTAATTGTAATAAAAGTTAAAGTTTCAATTGGCTGTTTAAAAACGTACCTTTCCAAAAAAATATTTGTCAATTGTATTTTTTCTTAATCTATTTTTTTAATCCTAGGCTCGCATGTGCTTTCGCCTATAAATAGTTCAATAACTAATATGGCAAAAAAGCCACGTCTCCAATATTGATTTCGTGTGTTTATATGTGTGACATCAAAATCATAATTTTCAGACATTTAAAAAACGTCTATAAGCTTTTAAATTTCATTCATACATCCATTCTTCCTGCATGAAATTGTTTGCACAAAAAATGTTAAACACAGAAAATTACCAAAATAATACACACAGGTATGTTTTTTTTTTCAAACCCTAATTTTTTAATAGATGCATAAAGATTATGTAAGTTGGTACATAATGATTATTTTTATGTACAACGGTTGCTATTTATAATTCTTAAATTATATAAATTTATACAATAAATTATTTATTAATACTATGAAATTCCTTAAGGTTTGTTTAGTATTAAGTAGACGTCAATATTACGTACTTATTTCAAAATAAACTTTATTCCTAATGATAAGTGAAATTTTATTTTAAGAATATCATGTTCATTTAAGTTTCACTTTTTTCGTCTGTATATTCGTAAGATCTCAATTTACAATGTTAACTATTGTTTTCTTTTTTTAAATCTTTATTATAACTTATTTAAAATAAGTATTGATTTACTTCCCTTAGAGAGTCATATATTTTTTCATCAATTGTTTTATGAAGAAATTTTTCACAAGAAACTTGAGTTTTCATTTTATTTGGCTTAAAGTTATGAAGATAACATATGTGCGTGGATAAAATTAATATGTATAGGCAAAATAATGTATACAATAAAAAATTAATATTTAAAGGTTGGTTTGATAACTGATAATAAAATGCCCCCCAAACATTTTAAAGGATAAAAAGCTGCGATATGTGTTCGTATAAGCCAGGTTATGTATGGACTGTCTAGTGATCAGAAATAACACTGGACTGGAGACAAGACTCAAGATTAAGGCCCTAACTGTGTAAAACGCAACGCCAAAAATTACATTGAAAGCAAAAACAAAATCAAAAATTTTATAATTTTGTTTTTTCCTTGAAAGCAACAACAAAATTTTGACATTGTTTTTGCTTTCAATCTAATTTTCCATGGATCCTTGGATCTTTAAAACATTTTCTTATTTTTTATCGATTGATATCACAGGCACATTTATGTTTATGTTTTATATGTAAATTCAATTGTAAAAATGGGGAAAGGGAAAAACTCCCGGGGAATTTGTATTCATAATTATGCTGATTATTAATTGTTCATTAATTAGAAATCTATTTAAAGTTTTGTACCTTGTCGACATAGGCGCTTTGAATTTTTAATGTTGTTTGGTTGTGATTATTTTTTTTTTAAATCTAATCATATATGTACATTAGCGTGGCCGTTAGTTGTATGGAGAACTTTTTTTTTTTGATTTCTTATACTCTCCCCCTCCAAATCGGTTCAGTTTTATGTAAAAAAAAATACAAAAAAATTTCGTAGCGATAAGTTGTGTTTTAGGGGGGGCGTCCGTCCCTCAAAGTTTGCCATCAAGCCATTTATTCAAATGTAATTTGTTTGCGTATGACTATCTTCTAAAAACAACATTTTACAAGAATATGATATATGGCAATATTTTAGCTCTTCTAGTGAACAACATAAGCCTCTAAGAAAGTTTTTTGCTAAAATCAATATTTTAGAAAATAATAAAGAAAATAAAAACAAAATACCAAACATTTTATATACGTTATATATATAAAAAGGCGATTTAATGTCAAGTGACCCAATTTTGAAATAGATGTCTTTCGATTTAAATGAAATTTACACCAATTTTAGTACTGTTAGATAGTAGCTTAGACACAAATTTTAAACAAGATCGGTCAAAAAGTTTCTGAGTAAGAGGGGGTCAAAGTTTGACATATTGGCCATACAGGTGTTCTTTCTCATCCATGTAACTTATTACCTATTGGTGTAAGCAAAATTTGTCCCAAGTTAAAAATATTTTTTTGTTTTTTTTAAAAAATTTTTTAATTTTTTTTTTAAAATTTAAAACTTTTTTTTTATTTTTTTTAGCCAAGTGTTAAATTAAAAAAAAAAATTATAAAAATTTTTTAAAAAAACAAAAAAATTTTTTTTTAAAAGTTTGATCAAAAAGCTATCTAAGCTACTTGGGACAAATTTTGCTTACACCAATAGGTAATAAGTTACATGGATGAGAAAGAACACCTGTATGGCCAAAATGTCAAACTTTGACCCCCTCTTACTCAGAAACTTTTTGACCGATCTTGTTGAAAATTTGTGTCTAAGCTACTATCTAACAGTACTAAAATTGGTGTAAATTTCATTTAAATCGAAAGACATCTATTTCAAAATTGGGTTACTTGACATTAAATCGCCTTTTTATATATATAAAACGTATATAAAATGTTTGGTATTTTGTTGTTATTTTCTTTATTATTTTCTAAAATATTGATTTTAGCAAAAAACTTTCTGAGAGGCTTATGTTGTTGACTAGAAGAGCTAAAATATTGCCATATATCATATTCTTGTAAAATGTTGTTTTTAGAAGATAGTCATACGCAAACAAATTACATTTGAATAAATGGCTTGATGGCAAACTTTGAGGGACGGACGCCCCCCCTAAAACACAACATATCGCTACGAAATTTTTTTTGAATTTTTTTTTACATAAAACTGAACCGATTTAGGGGGGGAGAATATAAGAAATCAAAATAAAAAAAATAACGGCCACCCTAATGTACATATATGTATAATGTAATGAAACGGTTGGTTTAAAAATGATTTTTCATTCGCCGTTAATATTTTTATGTTCAAGTGCGATATGTATGTACGTATATGTAAACATGTGGCCAAAATAAGACCTAGCAGCAGTAGCCTTTGTTGGTGGTCTTGCTGTTGCAGATCCAACTTAAGAATTCTCTGTACTGTTTTGTGAAAAGGGCCATTTGAACGGAACAACTGCGAGTTGAGACAGATGGGTAATTTTCCACACTCTGCTGCACAGATTCCACGTTGCCTTCAGTACGAAAATTTCGATGACCACCACTGAATTCGTTTTTCAAAATGGCCGAAAAATTTCTATTCATGAAGGCTGGGGCAGCTGATCTTAAATTTTAATCAGCCTGATTACGGTTGGCGTTGGCGTATACGTCTGAGTCGTTTTTGTAGTAGATTAAAGTAACACACAACCTGTGCTCTTGTTACACCTTCGTATTCTGTTGACACTATGTATTTTGAAACTACCGTTTTTAACTTTTGACAGCTAGCAGCGCTATTTGTTACGTTGTACTACAGACTATTCTGTTCCCCACTTATTCCTGAAAAAATTACAAAAATAACTACCGTTTTATAATTCTTACTTGAATTTCTTTACAATGCCATAGCTGTTTTCAACTTTCATTGTAATTATTTAAAAAAAAAACCGAAAATATGTACATATGGAACTAGTGCGATATGTAAGAAAATATAGGAAACCTCAAAATAATTTATAACAGCGGGACAAAATTAACCTTTTTGTGTGTTGATTCAAAGTTTGATGCAATTTTTTACTTATTTGAGGTCGCTGATTTCAAATTTTAATCTCCGTTTTTGTCTATCAGCTCGCTAATCGAATTTTGGCTTGTTCCGAAAGTTAAAAGTTCAAAAAAGCATAACTTTACTCTTCATGAAGCGATTTTCAGAATTCTTCTTTTTTTTTTTTTAAAGATGTACATAATTATTAGCTTTGAAAAAAAATTCAATTTTCAAAAAAAAAAAAAAAAATGCCTGCGTTGTTACGTAAAAAGAAAAAAATCCAAAAAATTACAAATTTTTATTTTTAAAAATCATGAAAAATCCGAAACATAAAAAGTCAAAGTCTTACTATTTTCACGTAAAATCACATAACCTATGAACAAAATGACATACAGAAATCTTATTAATAGTAAATTTTGTAATTCCAAAAAATAACTTTGATAAAATGAGACAGTTCATAAAAATCGATAAACACGTTTCGCTTTTATACACAATTAAGTGAAGGTACCTCATTTTTAAGTGAAGCAAAAAAGTCCATAAATAGAACAGCAGCAAACACACACATTAAAAAATGTTTTTTTTTTATAGAGATCGCGATTTTTATTTATTACAATGAAATAAAGCTCATTTCATTTTTATACCAAAACTGGGATTTTTGCCGAAATTTAATGGTGTTTTCTTTTCTACAAAAAAGTGTGACATTTTATTTAAAAAAATGCAATTTGGTGTCTGTTTCTAAAAAATTTTGCTCCCTAAAAGAGTGGCTTGTTTATTGTTTATTTGTTTTAAACTTCAACGATATCTCTAAAACTACTGTGCAAATTTAAAAACAATGAAAGCACGACTTAAAGATAATATTGTTAGCGAATTTTGGTCGAGCTGGATGAAAAAAAAAAACTGAGTCCCAAATTACTTTAAAAACAACATTCAGTTCTTAATCAACAAAAACCTTGTTCCCTTGTGTAATCAATTCATCGTGATTACTGCAGTTTTGGGTTTTTTATAATCCATTTTATAATTTTTTTATAACACAGACAATCATTAACTATACTGCCGTGCTCAGTAAAAATGCAGTAAAGTGTAAATTCATAGAATATTGTTATGAGTTTTTTAATTTAACAAACTTTTAAGATTGCTCTTACTTTTAAATAATGTTTTTAATGATTTTTTTATAGTTAATGAGTAGAAAATTTTTAAAGGAATTTATTGGCATCAAAACTAAAAAAAGGCAGTAAGTGAATTTTACTGCATTTTTTCTAAGTATGTACGTTTTTTTTTTTACTTAAAAAGATCCCACATATAAGTATGTAAAATATCAAATTAAAAAAATATTTAATTTATCTATATACTATATATCTATTATCTTATATTATTTATTATACTATTTATATCTTTCTTTATTTTTTATTTAGGCAATTAAGATGTTTCTCTCTCTATATATGCATATGTATAATAATATAACACTTATTTAAGAATGTATTAGAAACAAGATTAAAAAAATACAACCAAAATGTCTGTCTCATAATTAAGATCAGCTGAGTGAGTGAGACTAATAAATAACAGAGAAATTTTAAAACTTAAATTAAAAAGTAATAACTTACATAAAACTAATTGCTGAAAATGAAATTACTATAAAGGACAAATCTATGAATTATATATTTATGTAAAAAATATATTCATACATATAAATAAATCAGTACTTTTTATCATCACCAATAACAAATATATTATACTATATACTAAATATATAGACAACTTTTAAACTACAACAACGATGAAACCTAAAAAAAATAATAATAACAAAATAAGCCATTGTTGCCAATCTTCTAAAACTATTCTATAATTACAACAACAAATACTACCTATCATATCTATCTATATTTAAAACAAAAATAATTGAGAAAAGGTTCCTCTTCTTTTCGGAAATAATACGTCACAGCTGATACTGATGAAAAACAATAGACTGGGTACCAAGAAACAAATAAACGAACCTTTGGAGAAAAGAGGAAGAAGGAAGTTTTAAGCGAGAAAAAAGCAATTTTAATTTTATACGTATTACAAAAGAATACTAAATTTTATTCAATTTGTTTGAAACAATTACATACATACTTACAATATACATAGATCATAAGTATACATCTCTATTTAATGTTTTTTTTTTTTTTTTTTTTAATTTTGAACTGGATTTTTTTGTTTGTTTTGTTTGCTCAAAAAATTATTTCTATATTTAAAAAAAATCATGAACATACCTATCTATGCATATGTATGTACTTTACATAATATTTTTTTATAATTTTTTTTACCACACTATTATGATTTTTTATTTACATGCATAATGGTGTTAAAAAAAAAAAACATTAAATAAACTCAAACATTTTTTATTCCAACATTTCAATAATAATAATAATATTAATTATAATGTATAAAATATGAAGTAAATAAAATATAAAATATAAATAATTATTAATGTATATGATTTTAAAGATTTATTTATGGTTGTTATTTTTACTTTTTTGTTGTTCAATTGTCTTCATGTGCGTATTTGTAAATTACATTTATAATGTATACACAATTTTATATGTATTTTACTTACTACAGTAATTACTTACTACTTCTACTACTACTTGTTTGGAAATATTGAAATAAGTTATATAGTATCATATATAAAATACAATATAATATGCATTTTTCACATGTTTATATAAATGTGTACATATTTATAAATAAATTTTAGATTTGTATTAAATAGTTTGTTGACAATAAGATATTTTAGAAAATTTTGAAATCCGAGCTAGAGAATTTCAAAACATCAACATTTATGGTAAAAGTATGTAAGAAATTCACCAGATTTCAGGAAAATTCACACTAAATAAAAATCTCGTACATAAATGTAAAAAAAAACAGCTCAAAGCTAGCAACCAGTACATATTCAAATTTATATAACATTTATGTGTGACTCTAAATTTTGTACGGTGCCGAACACAATTACGATTGTGTTTTGTTTAATTCAAGGTTGTCAGATTTATTTTGATCTTTTTCGCCAAATTCAATTTCAAACATCGCCAAAGTATTTTTTATTAGTTTTTGACAATAAAATATACATTTTTTTAAATTATAAATCTTGAAAAAAAATTTGGTTCGAATTTGTATTTTTTTATTCATTAGTATGTTATGATTCATAAAAATCTATAAAATGTCTTTAACAACATAGAGTTTTATTTGCGATATTAAATTGCCATATCTTCCGGATTCTTAGTCGAATTGAATCTATACTGTCAAAACCGTGTGTTTTTTGCACTGTGTTTACTATTACTATACAGGGGTGTGCTGGAAATCCCAACCGCAAAACGCAAGAATTTTAAGAGTCGTTTTTTTAGTAAGATTTCTGTAATAAAAGAATTTTATGACAAATATTATACAAACATTTCTCTATTAAACAGAATTTTATAACAAAAATTATAAAAATTAGATTAAAAGTGTATTAAAAACAGCTTCCAAATTCTTGCGTTTTGCGTTTGCGATTTCCAGCACACCTCCCATAACTGCCAGTAAACGATATGTTTTTTTAATAGTTTATTCTGACTGATCTTGGTAAAATTAATCGTTAAAACCTTATTTTGACTTTTCTAGGCAAAGTTGTTAATCAAATATTTTCATAAGTTTAACAAAAATATGCAAAACCAAAAATTTTATAAATTTATAAATGTATTTCAAATCAAATACATAGATAGTTCTTTTAAAAAATTATTCATTATATAATGAAATTTAAGATTTATTTAATCAAAAAACAAACTCATACTTTTTAAAAAGTTTGTTTTAAAAAAATGTTTATTACAAACTATAATTATTTGTTTTGTTTCAAGTTTTCAAACTGAAATGATCTTCGATTGTTACCAGAACCGTAGAACATATATAAAATATACGTCCAACATCAGTTTGTGTTACTGGCGCATACTTAAATAATATATATTAGTTCTTATTAAAATAGTAGGCCAATATATTCATTGGTTTCACTTTTGTTAAAACAGTCATATGTTGCTTTTTAACTTGGTCAACGTTTGAAGACCAAAGGCCCAACCATAATGTGCATGAGTTGGTTATCTCTTACCATACGAGCATTAAAGCCTTTTTCATTTTTTTTTTTTTGCAGTAGTCGTTATCTAAGAAAGTTTATTCTTTAAAGTTTCGATATAAGAAAATGCATACGAAAAAAATTACCGATATATTTATACACTTCACCGAATGTATTTACATACATATAACTTTTTCAATCCGTTTGCAATTTGAACAACATTGATCTTAGAGCCTGTAAAGTATATACGTATGTATATTCTGGATCCTTATAAGAAGAGAAGTTCCAATCACGTTGTCCGTCTATCTGTTTAAATGGCTTTTTCGAAGACCAGGAATATGATGGGGACCAGGTGTTTATATATTTATGTCACATAGTCCGGAATTGTTCGTTATTGAAACTCAGCCTGATCAGTCCACAAATGGCTGAGATATTAGCCTCTGTAAATGAGATATAAGCCTCTGTAAATCCCTCGTTTTTATGAATATCTGGAGATGGCAAGAGCCAAAGTTTTCAAATAAGGTACAAGCATCTAGGTTATCCATGCACAACATCCGACAAAATGTGGGCGGGATTGGAAAAGTGGGCGTGGCACAAAAAATATTTAATTATATAACTTTCTGTTCTTATCGTACCATGACGAAGGGTATATAAGATTTGGCATAGCCGAAGATAAAAAAATTTCATATATTCATTTCAACTCTGTATTAATTTTTTTATGTACAGGGTGTCCGCCGGTTTTTCTTTGCCCAGAACCGACTATTATTTTTATTCACAAATCCATTCAAATGAAAATGTGCCTCGTCACTCATTATGATTTTTTTCATGAAAATCGGGGTTGTCATGGGCGAGCTGTAACATCCTATTGGCATATTTACGACGGCGTAAATGATCTCGTGGAAGAAGCTCTTGTGTCAACTGAATCTTAAATGGAAACAAATGCAAAACCTTGTGCAAAATTGTGGCCAAAGTTGTTCTTTGAAGACCAAGCTCCTGAGCACGGCGTCAAAATGAGGTTGATGGATTGGTTTGAACACTTTCTTGAGCAGCAGTAATGTTTTCAGCCGATCTTGCAGTACGTTGTGGTCCATGCTTTGGCCTATCACCTACAGACCCTCTTTCTTTGAAATCATTCACTACACGATAAATAGTGCGTTTTGTTGGCAGGTGTTTCTCCCAAAAATTTCACGTAACTTTCTCATCGTCACAATAATCGATGATTGATTTTGATAAAATCAATCAGCCTGGTTACGGTTGGCGTAGACGTATACGCCTGAGTCGTTTTTAGTAATAGATTAAAGTAACACACAGCCTTTGTTCTTTAATCTACTACAAAAAACGACTCAGGCGTATACGTAAACGCCAACCGTAATCAGGCTGATTTTTCCATAATAAATTTGCCACGTGTCTATTTCACGACTGCCAAATATGAACTGTCAAGACTAATGTTTACCAAAATGTCGGAAAGACATTTTGTCCGGCGGACACCCTGTATTTATTAAACTTCCCAGCTAGCATTTTCAATCGTGGAAGTGTCTACTAAGAATTTTATGAGCGTTTTTGATCGTCGACGAGCTCATTTTTTAATCGTAGAAGATTCTTCGTACGCGAGAAATTGAGAAACACAAGCCGATCCGTTAAAGATGTGTGCAAAGATTATCTCACGAGTCTTTCAAAAAGCATGTCAAAAATCGTGTGAGTCTCATGTAGGGGTTATTTTACAACTCGTGAAATGCTCAGCCGTATAACTGAGCTACGTAAGAGCGTTAAGCGACTTTTTCATGTAGGCACTTCTCACTTTCATACAACTTATACAAAACAAACCTTTAAATTGCAAATTCAACACCAATAGGTTGAAAAATCTAATTCAACAAATCCCCTTAGGTTTTAGAAGCTTCATGTTTAAAAAACACTCTTATTTAGGTAGCTCATTTTGTTAATTGTTATATGACTCATACAGAGAGCCGCAAAAGGTTCATTCCAAGATTAAAAGACGAGTGTGTCAGAATGTGCATAAAAAAGCAATGAATAAAATAAAATTTAGATGTTTTTGTTATTGTTACTCATCATATAATAATCAGAAGATTCTTTTAGGAGTTGTATATTAACCAAATCGTCTAACAAACAGCCTATGCTACCTGAATTTTTACACAAAACAAAAAACGAGAGCGAAAAGAGAATCATTATTAACTTATGACGTTGTTCAACTGAGCTATATGTGTTATTTTACGAAAGTTTTTTTTTTTTTATTTTTTGTAAAACATGAAAAATTTTGTAATATTTACGAAAAAAGGACTACGAACGAATTCGTTGCTTTCGTAAAATTAAAAAATGCTTGGGCAAACTTTTTTTCGTATTATATACGAAACCTTAGAATGTATACAAGTGTCCGACCGATTATTCGGCTTCGGTATCGGTCAAAAATGGCTAATCGGCCAACAATCGGTGTTCGACATTAATTTGGCCGAATTTTACCAAAAGCCGAACTTTTTATACCATTATATGCAAATGTTACAAAACTATGAAAAAATAATAAACTACAAACTTTTTTCTTAATTCGGCTGTGCAAAATTATATTGTTTCTAAAACAGGTAAACAAGCTAGCTAGCAGTTTTGGAAAGAAAAAAAAGAGGGAAACAAATTAAAGCTTCTATTTTCCTCACATTCCATATAAAGTTTTACATGACTTAGGTATTTTGAACAGTAAACGTTAACAAATCTTTATTGTCAACTTATTATTTAGTATAAAATTTAAATTATGTTTTATTTTTCTTAATGTAAATATAAAAAAGTTAAAAACTTAATGTATAACGTATATTAAATTTCATTGAAATTTGTTTTATTAAATATGGATATTTTTAGGTTAAATAATATAGTTTTTTTTTAAATTATTTAACTATTTACCGCTCATAAATTAAAAGGAATATATATATATTACCTACTTTTTAAATATAATAACACTAACGCTTTACGCACCTGTTTTTTTTTGTTTTTTTTTTAACAAAAAACTTAACATTCCTTTGTATTTGTGTTACTTTTTACGAAATCCTTAAACTAATTCTAAACACAAACTTTACTTTTTTTATACATTAATCATTTATTTTTATATATACAACAACATATTACATATATACGTTATACTTTAGAAGAAATTTAAATACATACATATACATATATTTTTATAGAATTTTTGTTGCAATTACTTTAATCTGAAATATAAAACATGAATTATTTCAATATTTTCTTTCAAGCAACAAACCAATTACAAACATGACATATTTCTCGTAAACGTACGTTATGCGTGGCAGTTGCCGCCGCTTGATAAAGAGGTTTCGAATATAAATTGTTCTGTTAAAAAGCATTTTTTGCCCATAAACGAAATGGTGCTGTATGTATATATGTATGTATAAAATGCTTAAAAAGGGCTGTGTGCTTTTCGTAATGGGTAA
Source organism: Pollenia griseotomentosa (assembly GCA_963931875.1). NCBI lineage: Eukaryota > Metazoa > Arthropoda > Insecta > Diptera > Polleniidae > Pollenia > Pollenia griseotomentosa. The sequence continues at coordinate 48,400,899 of OZ007560.1, read as the reverse complement.
GTTTTATTTTACTATTTCCTGTAATTTCTAGTCTGTATAAATTATTTAAAATATATTTGAATTTTCCCTTATTAATTTTTTTTTTGTTTATTTTTACAAAAATAAAATGATTTTTAAATAAAAAACTGTTTTGTGTTTTATTTTAAAATTTATCTAAAATTTTTATTATTTATGTTAATTAGAGAAGTAAGGCATATTGAAATTAAAAAATATTAAAAAATGCGATAAACATGGCAAGCAAAAATAATTCGTTTAAAAAATAACACTATGCAACACATAAAATCCGAACTTCTTCTCGTGCGGAGTTCCTCGAAGTACTTATATCAAAACCAACAAAAACCTATTTGGTTTCTGCATGCTTAGATGCCGTTCGGATTTTATGGCCTCATAAAGATTTTGGCTAAAACTTGATTTTTTCAAAGAACATGCAATTTTACTCGGAAACCAATTGAAATTTTGTTTTCCTGACTTCAGCACAAACTAACGCGAAAAAACTGCATCAAGTGCCGCAAAATTGCTAAAGTTTCGAAAAATTTTCATTTTTTATCGGGTATGTTCTAGAAATCTAAATAAAGTGGATGTAATGCAAGTTCATTTAAATATTCCTTTTTATCAACTTCATTTTTTGAGTACCAATTAGCTTTACAAGTATAACTCTTGAAACCAGTAAAAACTACGGTGATTTTGTAAATATTTAATCTTACAATCTCGTTCGAGTTCAATTTCACTTTATTTCGATTTCCAGAACGTGTTCGTATATATTTTTTAAACAAAGTAATATTCTCAAAAAATAATCCTTTTAAAAAATTTAAAAATTCCTTAGAACATTATATGAGGAGGTCCATAACAAAACGCAACAATTCCACTTTTTAAGTTTAATGTTTTTTTTTTTTACTGAATATTATTGTACATACCATCAGGGGTGTTCTGGAAATCGAAAACGCAAGAATTTTAAACGTCGTTTTTTAATAAGATTTCTGTAATAAAAGAATTTTATGACAAACATTATATTCAACATTTTTTATTTTTTCGAATTTATTCTATGGGCATATATATATATGTATATATATATATATATATGCATTACATTCTGCTGGTGTCTAATAATTGTAAATTTTTCTGTACATACAATATACTTCATTGCTATCCAAAGGATAGCTAAGGTAAAATGTAACAAGAAAATACAATATAATAGTCTGATAGTGTATAAAAGTCATTCCTAAAAATTTAAGGAATAGAACTATGTATTAAAAAAAAGCTTTATAAAATACATAACTGAAATTTAGCTCATAGAATAAATTCGAAAAAATAAAAAATCTTGAATATAATATAAAGTAACCTACGAAAGGAGATAATTCCCAGTTTCTATTTGACAAACATTATACAAATATTTTGCTATTAAACAAAATCTTATAACAAAACCTATAAAAATTAGACAACTTCCAAATTCTTGCGTTTTCGATTTCCAGAACAATCCTGTATATATAATTCTTATAGTCATTATTTTAATGAATTTATTTACTTTGAATCGGATCAAAGCGCAACCATTTTACATAAAAAATTGTAAAAGTGGAATTGTTCCGTGCTCCTCATATATAATGCTTTTTTAAACTTTCCAGCTCTATTAACATCAAAAATTCGAAAATTGTATGAAAAATTAATATGTATTATTAATTCATGTTTTTTTTACCTTTTGCTACACATTTCAAACATTTTTTTTCCGAATTTTTTGTGTAAAATACAGCTAGAAAATGTGAAAAAAGGCATTTTCCACTAGCGAAAATTTGCTAACAGCGGCAAAGTCTACTGTTTATTATAAATCGTTAAAGCTGTAAACAATCAGAAAACTTACAGGAACAAATCGCTTTTACGCGAACATGGCTAAAATTCACGAAAAATTGCAAAATTTGATTCGATTTTAAATTTTGGGTTAGTTAGGGTTTTTTGCGTTTTAGGTAACGTTATATTTTTAATTAAATTGGATAAAAATGTTATCACATATTAGAATAAAAGTCGATTCGTTTTACTTTCACCAACCCCTTACTACTCTTATTGAAAACAAATAAAAACATGTGGATGTGAAATGCAGAAAACCAAAAATGTTGAAGTAATCCACTTTCGAGTGGATTTGGATTCTAGAACACACCTGAATATTCACCCTTATCGTGGTTGGCAATTTTGTGTCGTTTTTGGGCGTTTTTTAGGCGTTTTTAGAAAATCGCATCGCGGTTGGCAAAAACGCCAGCGAATACGACACTGAATATAATTCTACTACAAAAACGGTATCGCAGATGGCGTATTTGCCTGTCAAAAGCGCTAAAAACTGTCGTTAAGTTTTTTGCTCACGACAGAGTTTATTTTTTGATAAAAATTATTTAAAAATGGAGTCAAACAAATCGTAAATTATATAAAAAGCAGCTTTAAAGCTTTTTGTTTCAATTTTTGTTTTTTTTTCTATTTTTTTATATTTTAGCATACAAATTACCACACCCGCACAATTTTCCAAGTTAGTGGAGATAATGGAAAAAAAGTCGTACTTGGCAAAAGGGTATAATAAAGGATTAAATAAAATTAATACAAAAGATGAGTGGAATGAAGTCGCAGAAGAACTCAATAGTATAGGACCTCCATTCCGTACAGGCGAAGGTTGGTTAAAGGTGTGGGGAGATTTTAAGTTTAAATTAAAGAAAAAGCTGTCCCACAACAAGGCTGAAAGTCATGCAACAGGTGGAGGAGCTTTTAAGCAATTTGCTTTGTCAGGATGGACTTTTTACTTTTTGTCAGGCAAAGAAAATACATTGCATTGCTGCCTTAAATGCTTCTTTAGATGATTTTCCGAATTATTAAAATCTTCTTCGTCTTCTGATGATGAAAAAAACCAATACTCAACATATTTGTTAAAAAAAATATTTATTTTTATTGGCGCAATTGTATTTATAACGTTTTTGTTTTTTATAATCAACAGCTTAAGAAAAATAATCAGCTGTGATTTGTTGACATTTTCATAACAGGGTGTTTCATTAAAAAAAAAATTGAGTAATCTGTTACAAAGCGACTCTCTTACAAAAAATAGAGTCGTAGGCGTAGGCGAAAAGTTTCCACGATACCATTCAATTTTAAATACGACAACAAATGCGACATACGCCTAAATACGCCTACGCCAACCGCGATAAGGGTGATTATTATTTGTTGAGAATGAACGAAAATTTCTACTAGTTACTGTATTTCTCCTGGACCTTATTTTATTCAGTACTAATTGTATGAGTATTTAGCATACCATATTTAGCAACTCTGCTTATTTTAAACTTAACGTTTTTCTGTGCAAGATTAGTTTAGTTTTAATAAAGTATTCAAACCAACAGGTTATGGGCCGCATGTCGCGCATAATTAAAGAATTTTAAAGTAAAGTTTTTCTGAGAATCGTAAAGTGTTTTTTTTTTCGCAGTGCTTTAGAATGTCGAATCTTCCAGTGGGATTTTCTTTAGAACGTCTAAGGGGACGTGCAAATTTTGATATTTGGAAGAGACAAGCAAAGTCTTGTCTGGTCATCAAGGGATGCTGGAAAATTGTCGAAACCGGTATAGTTGTTGAAGGTGATGCTATTTTAAATGAGCGGGCTTTGGCTGAAATTACTTTGATGGTGGATCCATGTAATTATGGACACATAGCGACAGCCACGAGTGCAAAAGATGCCTGGGATGCGCTAATGAACGCCTATGAGGACACAGGCCTTACGAGAAAGGTGGAATTACTCAAGCAGTTGGTGAACATAAAACTAGGAAACTATAGTTCTATCCAGGAGTACGTGAACGAGTTGGTGATGATTGCCTTGAAGGTCAAGAATGCAGGTCTTAATATAGACGACGAGCTCACAGCATCTTTAATGTTAGCCGGGTTGTCAGACGTTTTTAAGCCATTAGTGATGGCCGTGGAAAATTCAAAGGGAAAGCTGACAGTGGATATGGTGAAGAATCTTCTTTTACAGGACACTAAATTTGATGTCCAAAGTTCGGAAAAAGAGGCGGCACTGTACACAAAAAATTCCAAGAGGAAGGAAAAAAAACCAATTCAGTGTTACAACTGTAAGGAATATGGCCATATTTCCAAGAATTGCCAAAACAGAAGCAACAACAAAAGTAACGGTAAGTCATATAGGAAGAATGAAAAGAGGGAGGTTATGTCAACTCTTATAGCAAGAAGTACGACCATGAATGTTGCTGCGAAAACGATCGATGGGTGCAGCAGCAACAACCTTTTGCATTGGTATGTTGATAGTGGCGCTAGCAACCATATGACGAACAACAACACTCATATGTACAACGTACATAACGTGGAAAACAAAACGGTAGTGGTTGCTAACAAGAGTCAAATGAATGTTGACTGCGCAGGCGACATCGACTTAAACATGTTTCTCGGTAGACAGAGAAAATGCGTAACGGTGAAAAACGTTGACTATGTACCAAATTTGTGTGCAAACCTCCTTTCAGTAAGGCAAATGACTAAGGATGGAAAGAAAGTTATTTTTGAAGGGGAAACATGCCGAATTCTTAAAAAAGACGACACGACAGTTATTTCTGCTACAGTGTGTGATGACTTATACCGTGTAGATAGTGAAGCTGTATCAAAACGAAATAATGTTTTTGTTGCTACAAAAGATGTAAGTCTGTGGCATAGAAGAATGGGGCACATTTGTGATAAAAGTTTGGCCGAGGTTAAAAAGTCTTCTTTCGGTATAAATTTTGCCAGCGAAAGTTAGGAGCCTTGTGTGGTGTGTATAAAGGGAAAACAAACTAGACGACCAATAAGACAAGATGGCACAAGGGCTACAGAACTTTTGGAATTGGTACACTCCGATGTTGTTGGGCCGCTTAATGTGAACTCCTTTTCTGGTGCTCGTTTCCTAGTGACTTTTGTGGACGATTTTTCAAGAAAATTGTTTGTGTATCCATTAAAAAGAAAATCTGAAGCTTTCGAAAAATTTGTGGAGTTTAAGAAAATGGCGGAGAACCAGTGTTCTGCGAAAATAAAGATTCTAAGAACGGACAACGGGCGTGAGTATGTCAACAAAAGCTTTGAAAATTTATTGCAGAACAGTGGAGTAATACATCAAAAGACATGTCCTTATTCTCCTGAACAGAACGGTACAGCGGAGAGAATAAATCGTACCCTGATAGAAAGAGTTAGATGTATGCTTATTGATAGCGGCCTGAATCATCGTTTTTGGGCTGAAGCCGCCAATACGGCCTGTTATTTAATTAACCGAGTCCCTTGCCGAGGTGGAGATAAATCTCCTGAGGAAATCTGGTCCGGGCGTAAACCAAATCTGAAATTTTTAAAAGTTTTTGGGTGCCCTGCTCTGGCACACGTAGCCAAGGAGAAAAGAAGTAAGCTCGACACTAAATCTATAGAATGTGTCATGGTGGGATACAGCGCTGGGAGCAAGGCATATAGACTTTTTAACCCTGACAATAACGGTATAATCGTAAGTCGTGATGTGGTGTTCCTTGAAGGCAGTAAAGTAAGCACGAATGAAGGCAATGATTTCTATTACCCGGATTTACTACAAAATTATGAAAGTGTTGATTCAGGGGAGAGTAGTGGTGAAATTGAATCATCCCCGGAAGTTGTAACAAAATGTGAGAATACTGAGGAAATTGTAGAAGAATCCGATGAAAGTGATTGCGATGACTTAGCTGAGTGGTCATCCCCCTTGCCCTCACCCGTTGCAGTTGATGATGACGAATGGTCTCCAAATTCGTATGAGGCACAAAATATGCCTGAGGTGGCTAATATCCGTCGTTCTAATCGGATAGCCAATAGAAGTCAACTGGCACACAACTTTTGTGCTATGCAATATGTTTCCAGTGATCCAAGCAGTATTGAGGATGCGATGTCGTCAAGCTATTCAGACAAGTGGAAAGCTGCCATGAAGGAAGAAGAATCATTGATGAAAAATCAAACTTGGGTGTTGGCGGACTTACCGCCTGGCGAAAAAACTATAAAATCCAAATGGGTCTTCAAAACCAAACGGGACGAAAATGGCAATGCCATACGTTAGAAGGCTAGATTGGTTTCCAAGGGTTTTTCTCAGCGCGAAGGAATCGACTATAACGAAACTTTTGCACCAGTTGTCAGATACGATTCAGTCCGGTACCTACTAGCGATGGCGGTTAAATATGACATGCATGTACACCAAATGGACGCAATCAGTGCATATTTTAATGGTTCCTTAAGGGAAACTATATATATGCAACAGCCGGAAATGTTTGACGATGGTTCCCAAAGAGTATGTAAGCTGCAAAAATCGATTTATGGCCTGAAGCAGTCGGGACGTGTCTGGAACGAAACTATAAACAACGAATTGCTCAAGTTAGGTCTAGTAAGAGGTGAAGTTGACCAATGTGTTTACCATAAAGTAGAAGGTGGACAAATGATGTATGTCGCAATATACGTAGATGACGTTTTAATCTTCTCACACAATATAAAAGCTATTGAGTCGTTAAAGATCAAGCTTGCGGAGAAGTTCAAAATGAAAGATATGGGGGAGGCATCATCGGTACTTGGTACAAAAATCACCAGAGGTAAGGACTTCATCAAAATAGACCAATCCCGTTATATAGCAGATGTTTTGGTACGATTCGGAATGAGCGAATGTAATCCGAGTTCTACGCCAATGGACTACAATCAGAAATTGTCGGATAGTATGTGTCCTAAAAATGATGAAGAGATACAACACATGTCAAAAGTTCCCTATATGCAGGCAATAGGGTGCTTGCTATTTGCTGCACAAATTACCCGCCCGGACATTTGTTATGCGGTTAATTTATTAAGTCGATTTGGAACTCATCCTGGAAAGCCGCACTGGGAAGCAGTAAAACGTGTAATGAGATACTTGAAGGGTTCAATCGACAAAGGTATAGTCTACAGAAAGCAACAAAAACATGACATCAAAGGTTACTGCGATGCGGACTGGGCCGGCGATATTGACAACCGTCAATCAACAACTGGATATGTATTTATTTACCAATCTGGTGCCATTTCGTGGTCAACAAAGAAGCAGAAGACATTGGCATTATCGTCGACGGAAGCCGAGTTTATGTCGCTAACAGCTGCCATACAGCAATCAGTTTGGTTGAAACGCTTAGAAGCCGAACTTAACCCTGAAAGAAACCAATGTATGTTAATATACTGTGACAACAAAGGCGCCCTACAGGTTGCATTAAACAATAATTACTCGCCAAGAACCAAGCATGTGGACATTAAAGCCAAATTTATTCGTCAAAAAATCGACAGGAAGGAAGTTGCTTTGGAATATCTATGTACAAATGAGATGATTGCAGACGTCTTCACCAAGGCTGTAACGCCTCAAAAACTAACATATTTTAATAATAAATTTGGTCTTTACTAACACATGAAATCAGATTATGTAAAAATAATATGAATTTAAATTTAATTTTGTTTTTGATAAAAATGTTTTTAACGTAAGAATAAGTTTAAGTTTAAATATTATTTTTTGTTTTGTAATATTAATTATCTTAATGTAAAAGGTGCATGAGAAACTTACTTTAGGAAATTTGTCACTCAGGGAGAGTGTTGAGAATGAACGAAAATTTCTACTAGTTACTGTATTTCTCCTGGACCTTATTTTATTCAGTACTAATTGTATGAGTATTTAGCATACCATATTTAGCAACTCTGCTTATTTTAAACTTAACGTTTTTCTGTGCAAGATTAGTTTAGTTTTAATAAAGTATTCAAACCAACAGGTTATGGGCCGCATGTCGCGCATAATTAAAGAATTTTAAAGTAAAGTTTTTCTGAGAATCGTAAAGTGTTTTTTTTTCGCAGTGCTTTAGAATGTCGAATCTTCCAGTGGGATTTTCTTTAGAACGTCTAAGGGGACGTGCAAATTTTGATATTTGGAAGAGACAAGCAAAGTCTTGTCTGGTCATCAAGGGATGCTGGAAAATTGTCGAAACCGGTATAGTTGTTGAAGGTGATGCTATTTTAAATGAGCGGGCTTTGGCTGAAATTACTTTGATGGTGGATCCATGTAATTATGGACACATAGCGACAGCCACGAGTGCAAAAGATGCCTGGGATGCGCTAATGAACGCCTATGAGGACACAGGCCTTACGAGAAAGGTGGAATTACTCAAGCAGTTGGTGAACATAAAACTAGGAAACTATAGTTCTATCCAGGAGTACGTGAACGAGTTGGTGATGATTGCCTTGAAGGTCAAGAATGCAGGTCTTAATATAGACGACGAGCTCACAGCATCTTTAATGTTAGCCGGGTTGTCAGACGTTTTTAAGCCATTAGTGATGGCCGTGGAAAATTCAAAGGGAAAGCTGACAGTGGATATGGTGAAGAATCTTCTTTTACAGGACACTAAATTTGATGTCCAAAGTTCGGAAAAAGAGGCGGCACTGTACACAAAAAATTCCAAGAGGAAGGAAAAAAAACCAATTCAGTGTTACAACTGTAAGGAATATGGCCATATTTCCAAGAATTGCCAAAACAGAAGCAACAACAAAAGTAACGGTAAGTCATATAGGAAGAATGAAAAGAGGGAGGTTATGTCAACTCTTATAGCAAGAAGTACGACCATGAATGTTGCTGCGAAAACGATCGATGGGTGCAGCAGCAACAACCTTTTGCATTGGTATGTTGATAGTGGCGCTAGCAACCATATGACGAACAACAACACTCATATGTACAACGTACATAACGTGGAAAACAAAACGGTAGTGGTTGCTAACAAGAGTCAAATGAATGTTGACTGCGCAGGCGACATCGACTTAAACATGTTTCTCGGTAGACAGAGAAAATGCGTAACGGTGAAAAACGTTGACTATGTACCAAATTTGTGTGCAAACCTCCTTTCAGTAAGGCAAATGACTAAGGATGGAAAGAAAGTTATTTTTGAAGGGGAAACATGCCGAATTCTTAAAAAAGACGACACGACAGTTATTTCTGCTACAGTGTGTGATGACTTATACCGTGTAGATAGTGAAGCTGTATCAAAACGAAATAATGTTTTTGTTGCTACAAAAGATGTAAGTCTGTGGCATAGAAGAATGGGGCACATTTGTGATAAAAGTTTGGCCGAGGTTAAAAAGTCTTCTTTCGGTATAAATTTTGCCAGCGAAAGTTAGGAGCCTTGTGTGGTGTGTATAAAGGGAAAACAAACTAGACGACCAATAAGACAAGATGGCACAAGGGCTACAGAACTTTTGGAATTGGTACACTCCGATGTTGTTGGGCCGCTTAATGTGAACTCCTTTTCTGGTGCTCGTTTCCTAGTGACTTTTGTGGACGATTTTTCAAGAAAATTGTTTGTGTATCCATTAAAAAGAAAATCTGAAGCTTTCGAAAAATTTGTGGAGTTTAAGAAAATGGCGGAGAACCAGTGTTCTGCGAAAATAAAGATTCTAAGAACGGACAACGGGCGTGAGTATGTCAACAAAAGCTTTGAAAATTTATTGCAGAACAGTGGAGTAATACATCAAAAGACATGTCCTTATTCTCCTGAACAGAACGGTACAGCGGAGAGAATAAATCGTACCCTGATAGAAAGAGTTAGATGTATGCTTATTGATAGCGGCCTGAATCATCGTTTTTGGGCTGAAGCCGCCAATACGGCCTGTTATTTAATTAACCGAGTCCCTTGCCGAGGTGGAGATAAATCTCCTGAGGAAATCTGGTCCGGGCGTAAACCAAATCTGAAATTTTTAAAAGTTTTTGGGTGCCCTGCTCTGGCACACGTAGCCAAGGAGAAAAGAAGTAAGCTCGACACTAAATCTATAGAATGTGTCATGGTGGGATACAGCGCTGGGAGCAAGGCATATAGACTTTTTAACCCTGACAATAACGGTATAATCGTAAGTCGTGATGTGGTGTTCCTTGAAGGCAGTAAAGTAAGCACGAATGAAGGCAATGATTTCTATTACCCGGATTTACTACAAAATTATGAAAGTGTTGATTCAGGGGAGAGTAGTGGTGAAATTGAATCATCCCCGGAAGTTGTAACAAAATGTGAGAATACTGAGGAAATTGTAGAAGAATCCGATGAAAGTGATTGCGATGACTTAGCTGAGTGGTCATCCCCCTTGCCCTCACCCGTTGCAGTTGATGATGACGAATGGTCTCCAAATTCGTATGAGGCACAAAATATGCCTGAGGTGGCTAATATCCGTCGTTCTAATCGGATAGCCAATAGAAGTCAACTGGCACACAACTTTTGTGCTATGCAATATGTTTCCAGTGATCCAAGCAGTATTGAGGATGCGATGTCGTCAAGCTATTCAGACAAGTGGAAAGCTGCCATGAAGGAAGAAGAATCATTGATGAAAAATCAAGCTTGGGTGTTGGCGGACTTACCGCCTGGCGAAAAAACTATAAAATCCAAATGGGTCTTCAAAACCAAACGGGACGAAAATGGCAATGCCATACGTTGGAAGGCTAGATTGGTTTCCAAGGGTTTTTCTCAGCGCGAAGGAATCGACTATAACGAAACTTTTGCACCAGTTGTCAGATACGATTCAGTCCGGTACCTACTAGCGATGGCGGTTAAATATGACATGCATGTACACCAAATGGACGCAATCAGTGCATATTTGAATGGTTCCTTAAGGGAAACTATATATATGCAACAGCCGGAAATGTTTGACGATGGTTCCCAAAGAGTATGTAAGCTGCAAAAATCGATTTATGGCCTGAAGCAGTCGGGACGTGTCTGGAACGAAACTATAAACAACGAATTGCTCAAGTTAGGTCTAGTAAGAGGTGAAGTTGACCAATGTGTTTACCATAAAGTAGAAGGTGGACAAATGATGTATGTCGCAATATACGTAGATGACGTTTTAATCTTCTCACACAATATAAAAGCTATTGAGTCGTTAAAGATCAAGCTTGCGGAGAAGTTCAAAATGAAAGATATGGGGGAGGCATCATCGGTACTTGGTACAAAAATCACCAGAGGTAAGGACTTCATCAAAATAGACCAATCCCGTTATATAGCAGATGTTTTGGTACGATTCGGAATGAGCGAATGTAATCCGAGTTCTACGCCAATGGACTACAATCAGAAATTGTCGGATAGTATGTGTCCTAAAAATGATGAAGAGATACAACACATGTCAAAAGTTCCCTATATGCAGGCAATAGGGTGCTTGCTATTTGCTGCACAAATTACCCGCCCGGACATTTGTTATGCGGTTAATTTATTAAGTCGATTTGGAACTCATCCTGGAAAGCCGCACTGGGAAGCAGTAAAACGTGTAATGAGATACTTGAAGGGTTCAATCGACAAAGGTATAGTCTACAGAAAGCAACAAAAACATGACATCAAAGGTTACTGCGATGCGGACTGGGCCGGCGATATTGACAACCGTCAATCAACAACTGGATATGTATTTATTTACCAATCTGGTGCCATTTCGTGGTCAACAAAGAAGCAGAAGACATTGGCATTATCGTCGACGGAAGCCGAGTTTATGTCGCTAACAGCTGCCATACAGCAATCAGTTTGGTTGAAACGCTTAGAAGCCGAACTTAACCCTGAAAGAAACCAATGTATGTTAATATACTGTGACAACAAAGGCGCCCTACAGGTTGCATTAAACAATAATTACTCGCCAAGAACCAAGCATGTGGACATTAAAGCCAAATTTATTCGTCAAAAAATCGACAGGAAGGAAGTTGCTTTGGAATATCTATGTACAAATGAGATGATTGCAGACGTCTTCACCAAGGCTGTAACGCCTCAAAAACTAACATATTTTAATAATAAATTTGGTCTTTACTAACACATGAAATCAGATTATGTAAAAATAATATGAATTTAAATTTAATTTTGTTTTTGATAAAAATGTTTTTAACGTAAGAATAAGTTTAAGTTTAAATATTATTTTTTGTTTTGTAATATTAATTATCTTAATGTAAAAGGTGCATGAGAAACTTACTTTAGGAAATTTGTCACTCAGGGAGAGTGTTGAGAATGAACGAAAATTTCTACTAGTTACTGTATTTCTCCTGGACCTTATTTTATTCAGTACTAATTGTATGAGTATTTAGCATACCATATTTAGCAACTCTGCTTATTTTAAACTTAACGTTTTTCTGTGCAAGATTAGTTTAGTTTTAATAAAGTATTCAAACCAACATTATTGAAAATGGGGGGAACAATTAAAAAGGAATTAACAAAAGTAAGTATGTAACTGTATTTTTTTTATTTTATTTTGATAGGTTATGTCAAATGTACGTTACATACAAACATGTAAATTATAAACCTTATTTAAAACTCAAATTTTGACGTACACATGAAATCAGATGTGTGTGTAACGATGAGATTTTCATGCACTAAAAAATTGAAAATGTGCACTAAAAAAATAAAAAACATGTACAGTACTTTTCGCTTATAGTCCAAAACTGTCATATTCACATGCAGATTTTTTCGAATTTCATACAAATTATTTGTTCTTAGGTCCATTTCGCTTGTAGTCCATTTTCGTTTAAAAGCCACATTTTCTTAGCATGCGTATATAATTTTTCATGCAAAAATGTTCGCTTATAGTCCACTCTGTTTTTTATATATTTTTAATCAACTGGCAACATGTTTTAATTTACCTTTCTGGCGATTACAGCACACGCTCGGAAATTCGATCCACTTTGTTTTTAGGGCGATTCGAGTTTCCGAATTATTCGATTTTCTGGACGTTTTTTTTTTACTAAAATTTAGATAAATTTGACCATAAAGATATACAAAACTATACTTTTTTTTAATTTTAGTTTATTTAACATAAAAACTATAAAAAACTTAACGAAATATAAAAAATAACAATTCAGTTCATTTGACTTTATTTAGTATGTGTAATACAAACACCAAAAAAACTGAGTTTTAAACTCTAACAACATCAAGTTGATTCTGAAAGTTCGAATTTCTGAGCGTCTACTGTATTATAAATGCCAAATTTCGCAATTTATATTTCATGACATGGACTTTGACGTTTGGTATAACAAAAAACTGTCAGGTGGAGACCCCATGTAAAGATCCTATGAAATTGATATTTATGTTGTGTTTGATTTCGTCATCCAAAGAATTAAAATGAATCTCATACGCATTTGTTTTTATTGAAATCTTTTAAAGCATTTGAATTAATTAATTAAAAAGATTTTTGTTTTAACTATTTATTTAAAATAAATCAATATTTGGTTATGTTTTAAATAAACTTTTCTTTGGTTTAAAAAGAGTGGATTTATTGAAGAAAATAATATTTATATAGTCCAAAATGCGGATTATACTATTTAGGTTTCACTTATTATCCATAAAATGGCTTATAAAAAAAAATCGGTTATAGTCCAAATTCGCTTATAGTCCACAAAAGTTGTGCAACTATAGTAGTGGACTATAAGCGAAAAGTCCTGTACTAAAAACAATGAATTTCCAGAAAAAATCGTTTTTATTTTACTAAAAACAAAAAAAAACAAAATTCAGTCAATTGTTATTCAAATATGTAGTAGCTTTAAAAAACTTTAATGAAGGTATGTTCAGACCAAGGCGAATTCATAAAGGTGACATTTTCGAGTCATCTGTTTATTGTTTATTTTTTTGTGTGTATACTGAATGTCAAGCTTTGTTTACATTTTGTGACAAAATTAATTCAAATTTAAAATTCAATAAAAATTGGAAAAAAAACTTATTTAAATATTATAAAATAAAAAAAGTGAATATAAAATAGAAATTAGAAAGAAATTAAAAATGCGTAGGGAATTAGCGAAGCCACAACTAATTTGCAATAGAGGAACAAGATTTACTTTCTAAAGCAATTGGGTATATTTTATAAACAAAAAAATTTCCTTTTTTATATTTTCAAGAAATATTTTTGACATTCACTCTAACTTTGTACAAAAACAAAATACATAGTATTTTTCAATAAAAAGGGATAGCTAGCATAACTCTATCTCATGATGCGGTCACCTTTATGAATTCGCCTTGGTTCAGACCTAACAAAATTTGACGACAAAATCAAAAGAAAAGCCTGACCAGTAAATTGATCAAGCTTTAGCGATATTTTTAACAATCTATATTGATTTACTAATCTTTATTTGTAAGAAAAATATAATTTAGAAACGGCTCAATGATGTTTGATCTAGCCAAACGTTTTGCAAAAGCAAATAATAATAATTTTTTAATAAAACTACACCATTTTTCATTAAAATTGAGAAAATTTTAAATTAAAATGAGAACTTCAATTTGAAATTGAGAAAATTCCAATTGAAATTGAGAATATCAACTTGAAATTGAGAAAATTCCAATTGAAGTTGAGAAAATTCTAAATGAGATTGGGAAATTTTAATTTAAAATTGAGAAAATTCCAAATGAAATTGAGAAATTTTAATCTGAAATTGAGAAAATTCTAAATTGAATTGAGAAATAATCAGTATTGTGGTTATTTTGTTGAACTATTTATGGTTTTTAATCCAAATTTTGATATTTTAATTAGGGTAAAGTTCATCAAATTTAATTTTCATTAAACTATTTATCGTACTTTTGGTCAAGAATTCTTCTTGAAGTCCAAAGTTCATTTTTTTGGTTTTTTCATTTTTTTGTCTTTCTTTTTCTTGTTGCATTAGCTTTAACAATAACACTACGTGACAATTTTTTGCCAAATAAATTTGACACCTAATCTTTGCGTAAAGTTTTCCGCTGAATCCGAATATGAAGTCAGAATTGTTACAAGTAGAACAGTTTTTGAGATATTCTAAAATAACCGTTATTTGTGTTTTAAAAAAAGATGATGTGACTGAAATGCAAATATCTTCAAAAATGCATTAATAAGGGTATTCACGTCACAAGTTGCACTCTTGCAAAAAAGCAAAAGTGCAAAAACATAACAACAACCACAAAGACAATTATTTACGCACAACTAATTGTCTGTGTGGTTGTTGTTATATTTTTGCTTTTTCGCAAGGGTGCAACTTGTGACGAGAATACCCCCAATATAAAAATTTTACATAAATAATTAGTATATAATAATAATAATTAATTATAATAATTAGTAGCGCGAACCGCCTCCACTCGAGATCCTCATTGGACCACAAATATCTGTGTGCACTAATTCCAGTGGTTTCTTTGTAAAACGCTCGCCATAACTTGTAAATGGTTGCACAGTTATTTTACACATAGCACAAGTAATACATGAAAAATTTTCAATTTCATCAATTTTCATTCCACGAACAATTTCTTGTTTAGACATCTTCACCAAATCACGAATATTTACATGGCCAAATCTTCTATGCCAAACGTCACAATCATTTTGTTTACATTTTGCCATCATCACATTTGCTTTTTGTTCTTTTGATAAAAACTTTGTTGTAAAAATACCACACTTTGACTGCGCCTCAAAAATAGTGTCACCGAATTTTGTTTTTGCAATTACTTTCTCTTTAGAAAAATGCACTTTGTTTCCATGATTAATTATTTTATTTACTGATAAAAAATTAGCATTTAACTTTGGCACAAAGAGAACATTGCATAGAGTAACGTCGGTATACTCCGATTTTAAAATTACATTACCTATGCCTTCTGCATATACGCAATCACCCGAAGCGATTTCTACCTTTTGTTTATGCTCTTTAAATAAAGAGAACAGCTTTTTATTTCCACTCATATGTGATGACGCTCCGCTATCAACAATCCACTCATTATCATTTGAGTTTAATTCACATTCTCTTACAGTCATCACAACTTCATTTTTATTGCATTGTGATTTTATGTGTCCCCTCTTCCCGCATGAGTAACATTTAACGTTGTTGTACTTCTTGTTTGTTGAGTACTTATTCTTATGTTTTTCTTTCTGCTTTGAATTCGCCACAAACACGCGCTCTTCACCCAAATGCACTTTTTCGCCGCGACGTTGATGTTCTTCCAATATTTTGACCTTCAATTGATCTATTGTTGGTAATCTGTCTCTACTTTCAATTGCTACTATAAAACTTTCAAAGTCATCGGGGAGACTACAAAGCAACAAAATACTAGTAAAGTCATCGGGAACTGAAACATCAATTTCTTTTAACGATTCAACCAAACTGCTAAACTCGTTTATTTGTTGTGTGTAACCAAGAGAATCTTGTATTTTAAAACGTACCAGTTTTTTAAATAAATTAACTTTTCGAGCT
Source organism: Pollenia griseotomentosa (assembly GCA_963931875.1). Classification (NCBI taxonomy): domain Eukaryota; kingdom Metazoa; phylum Arthropoda; class Insecta; order Diptera; family Polleniidae; genus Pollenia; species Pollenia griseotomentosa. The sequence goes on along the minus strand of OZ007560.1, from coordinate 48,384,716 downwards.
GGACTTTTGGCTATATAAACTGCGTTTAATTGTTCCCATGCTTCTCTAGAAGTTTTACACCTCTTGATATGTATTAATTCTGAAGGTTTGATACTTAGCGTGATAGTTGCCAAAGCCTTTTGGTCCAAGATTTTCCACTGCGCTTTTTCGTCCGCTGTTGCTGTTGAAGAACAAAAACCATCAACCACTGTCCAGTAGTCCAACGTGACTAGAAGACTTCTCATATGAATGCACCAACTTGCGTAGTTGTTTTCACCCAATTTTTCGATCTGCATCGAACTCGACGTTTTTCATAAAATGTTGAAAAACAATTAACAATTACACACTGTATTTTAAAATACCAAACGTTTAGACAAAAACTCGACCGACTTAATTCGAACTATTTATTTGGCACACTGGGCCCATAACCTGTGTGAGAGTTTAAGGAATAAAATAAGTCCAACTAAGTACACGAGACAAAAGACGAACTTTTCTTTAAGACGTTTATTTAATGAATGACTAAAGGTTTAATTGACAAAGTAATATAATAGTAATAATGATAAGTTGTAAAGTGTGTGGATTGTAAAAGGGGATCACAGGGTGATACTAACAAAAAGCTTTATAAAACGAATTTTCTATGTTTGTCTAAATTTTTCTAAACTTGTGTAGTTTTTTTTTTATGTTTGCTAAATTTTATTTTTTTTCCTAAAAACTCTGAACTTTAAAGACTGTTTAATTGTTTTACAGTAGAATCATGAAAAAGTAAACCGAAATATTCCAAGGGGTTAACTTTTTCGAACTATTAAATTTTCTAAGCGGTATTTAATTGTAAAAAATGCAATAATAAACACATTCTGCTGTATTTTTAATATAAAAATAAATATTTTAAATAAAAAAGAAATTCTAATCTTGCTGCGTTTTTTTTCTCCATTTTGGTGCGTTTTAAAATTGCAAAGTTAACAACACTGATTTGTTTATTAAAGACAACTGTCAATTCGAAGCAAGTAGATACGTCGTGTAAACACCATGATTCATTAACATGATTCAGAGAGCGAAGCAGGTGATTCAAATCGTCGTGGAAACATGGCATTATTACATGTTTCGATTGCAACTAGTGCTGGGAAACTATCGAAAGGAAAATAACGATATCGATATCATTATAATTTAATATACAGCAATAAAAACTATATAAACTATAATCACAGTGTTTTGACGCAATTTAGAACATTACATTACATATGGGCATTTCCCCAGAATGGTCTACCAGGATGAAAAAATAAAATGTTGATAATCATCGTCTTTTATTGTTTATTATTATAAAAAAAAGTCTATGTTGTTATAAAAAAATGGTTTCATAGCATGTCTCAGCTGTTTTACTTGAGGAAATTGCACTGGAAACTGGAAAATTTTATATTTTCTTCTTCTAAACACATTTTATATGCTTATTTTACATGCAAAAATATGTTATGTTTACACTCTTTCTTCATAATCTTTTCATTACAATCAATTGTAAATTGAGTATTTAGTTGTTTGTTAAGGAAATTTGAAGACATTAATGGGAAACTGCATGGTGATAATAATAAAAAAACATATGGAAAAATCGTACGTTCGCGACCCGTACGTTCGCGACCGGTACTTAAGCCAATTAAACAAAAACCAAAAGAGATATTTTTTTGGTAAATACTGCATGGAGACCTACATTAATACACTTTTAAAATAAATTAATCACTTTTGAATATTCTGTTCCATTACGCAGATTTTTACATTTAACTGCTGTCAGCCAAAGTTGACTTCTATTTTGCGTACGTTCGTGACCACATGTTAATAACTATTATTATGAAAACTTAAACTCGATGAAACTCATCTTTTGCATTAAACATACAGCTACCCAAATGCTATCGAATCGCAAAAAAAAAGCTAGGAAAAGTTTTGTTTTCTATATTATTTGTACATCAAAAGCGTACGAACGTACGTTCGTGACCCCAGGAAATGCCCATATTATGTTTTCCTTAAGCAAAAAGTATGTGAAATATTGAGGAAATAAAACTATTGTATAAAAGCTTTTTTAATTGAAATTCAGCTCATAGAATCACATTCAAAAAAATGGTTAATATAATTACAATAAATTATGAAAAAATAAATATATTTTCGTTTTAACGTTAAGTTTAGTTCTATTTATTTACTTATTCACCCCTATTATGTAAGTCGTCGTCGACGTCGACATTAATTTTGAATTGTTGTCACATCAAGTCGACGACTTCATCACTTTAATTTGGTATCTTATAAGAATGTTGTGTCGACGTCGACTTGTTATCAAAAATTTGACAAAAAAAATCCCATCTCCAATTATTTTTTTATTTATTTTGTTCTTCATCGTTATAGATCACTTTTTAACGCTATTAATGCTATTTTCCGACATATTTTTTTTTAACAGATTTTGCTTTTTCAAATAAACAGCCCAGTTATGAATAAAAATTCTCCGGGAGTTTTCTCCCTTCTCCCATTTTTCCTATGTAAATTCAATTGTATAAATGGGAGAAAACTCCCGGGGAATTTTTATTCATAATTGGGCTGAAAGTGTAGACTTTGTTTCCAATTTTGGATTTCATCTCGAATTTTTTTCATGTTTTTGACAAAAGATATTTTACTGTAAGTTTTCTGATTCTTTATAGCTTTAACGTTTGTTCATTAATATAAGACTTCTATCATGCCGCTGTTAGGAAATTTTTGCGAATTTCCGTTAACTGAGCAATTTTCACCGAATTTTTGCCATTCCTTATAGTTCAGGGGACTTTTAAACAATTTTATGGCTTGTTTAAAATATTAAAAATTTTCGCGAGTTTTTGCTATTTTTGCATAAATTTGTTTTTGTTATTTTCCGACATTTTGTTGTTTTAGCCGATTTAGCAATTTCAAGTAAAATTTAGGGTTTGTTTCCAAGTTGGCAATTTTTGCAAATTTTAGCCATGTTCGCGATAGAAGCGATTTTTTCCTATACGTTTTCTGATTCTTTATAGCCTTAAAGATTTTTAATAAATATTAAACTTTGCTATCATATCGCTGTTAGCAAATTTTTGCGAATTTCCGCTAATTTTGCAATTCCGAATTATCGCAATTTTTGCGTTAAATTTGCTAATAAAATTTGTGCAAATAACTTCTTTTAAATATGGATTTTTTATTTTAAAGATATTTAATAAATATGTTTACACTTCATTTAAAGTTTCTTTAACTTTCATTTCAGTCGTCGCAAAATTTCCTGTCGACTAAAACAGGGACAATTCTACCCGACGTCGACTTAAAAGCGCCTAAGAAAATATCAATTAACTGTCAATAGTAATCGATAATTGTCAACGACGACTCAGAAAATACAATTAATGTTCAGGTGCCGTCGACTTGTGTCGAAGTCGACTTTCATAATAGGGGTGATTATTTTTTTTAATAAAATATTATGTTTATGGTTCTCTTTTCAAATAAATTTTTACATATTTTTTTCAACCTACATGCCATATATATATGTTGCATAAAGAATCAAGTTGTTAATCGCGCTTTTTCTCGTTGTTCTTTTCAGTTATTGAAATTAATTTTAACCTTTGGTAGATCGAAATTTGCTTTGAATGATTATCTATTTTAATTGATTTTACATGTTCTTTATTACTTCTGTTTTTTTCGTACTTATTGTCAAGAATTCTTCTTGAAGTCCAAAGTACATTTTTTTGTAGACAAAAGGTTAAATACAATTTGGTTTAAAGATTGATATTTAACTATTGACTGCCAGCAGTCGTTGATGGCTGCGAGTGTTAAACGGCAAACCCCTCTGAAGAGATTGAGTGGTTGCAATCGAAACATGTTAGGGTAATCTGTCCGTAAAAGCCTGGGTTCGTTCCCAACAGCAGTTAAGAATGAAAAATTATCAATAAATTTTAATTAATTTTCATGGTGTAAAATTCCTTCTTCATAAAAATAATTTAATGATATACAGGGGTGTCATGGAAATCGAAAACGAAAAACGAAAGAATTTTAAAAGCCGCTTTTCAATAAGATTTCTGTAATAAAAAAATTTAATTACAATTTTTTTACAAATATTGCTCCATTAAACATAATTCTTTAACAAAAATTTTAAAAATTAGATTAAATGTTTATTAAAAAGAACTTCCAAATTCTTTCATTTTACGTTTCCAATTTCCATGACACCCCTGATAATTAAATTTTATAATTTTTATTATATTCATACAACAAACATAAGGATGGAAAACATAAATACAAATCGTAGTATTATTGACCAACAGGCATGTTGTGTGGCTCTACAGCAATATCCAGTAGTTATACATGTCTTAGAAGTCTTAAGGCCCAACCAGATTGTGCATAAACAAACTTAAGCTACTGTCAAAAAGAAAACAAAAAGCCTCTCAAATGCATTTAAAATAACAAAAAGAAAATAAAAAAACATTGATTCCGTACGGTATGAGCGATTAGTTTCGCACCTTGCTTAAGCAAATGACAGTTTTATAAAACTTTACATAAAGTTTCCTTAAGTTCAATATGGTTTTACACATATGATTTACATGTATTTGCTCAGTTGCTTAAGTCACGTTATTCACATTCTGGTTGGGCCTTTAATCAAATCTTCTAAATAGGCAAGCCTCTGCTCTCATACATTGGCGGTATAACGTTTGGTACATTCATCTTTGTTTTATTTTTGACCAAATAACTCCAATGGGGTTAAACATCGGTGAATAGGGACTGAATCGAAGAAGTGTAGCTGGAGAGTTGTCAAAAATAATTTGTAGCCGACTGTGACATGAAGCACTGTCACATACCAAGTTCTGATAATTCATTCCCCAACTCTTCCCATCTACGAAAAACTTTTGCACTACGCGCAGTCCAACTCGAAACAAAGCTTGTTTCTTCGAGAAAATAAGCTAAAGTGGGTCTCGTCTATCCAGACCAATTGTTTTCCAGCTCTAACAAAATGGTTATTTTTGCGTACATATGCTGATAGTTTTTCCTTGTTAAGTTGACTGTTCATATGAGCTTTTATGGAATACATTTTTCCGGGTAGAGTATTTCCCACAGTTGTGGTCGAAACTGGTTTATTAACTGCGAATTTATTTTTTCGACAATTTTACGAAAGGCAAGTTCTGGTCCTGGCTTCTAAGACATGTATAACTACTGGAGATTGCAGTAGTGCCATACAACATACTACAATGTTTTACGAATCTGCTCTGCATCTGAAAGATATGCCTGCTGGTCAATAATACTGCGATTTGTATTGTTTTCATTTTTTCATCCTTATGTGTGTTATGTACGTTTGTTGTATATTTTATAAATTAAAACTTCTCAATTTCATTTGGAATTTTCTCAATTTCAAATTAAAATTTCTCAATTTCATTTTGAATTTTCTCCATTTCATTTGGAATTTTGTCAATATCAAATTAAAATTTCACAATTTCATTTGTAATTTTCTCAATTTCGATATACCAAATAACATAAAATGGTAATTATTTTTTATTTGCATCTTTATTTACATCTTTATATTTTTTACCGCGAATACGAGCGATAACTTTGAAAAACGGCTACCACCATTGAATTCAGCGTACTCGAGTTGCATATACCAGTGTATTCGAAAGAGTATTCCCTTCCATTAAAAATCGTACCAAAAACTTAAATTCGACAGAAACTAGTATTTTAACTACTAGTATCCAACTAAGTTCGTTTCAGATGAAAGTGAATTAACTAAAGTTTATAGATTATAAAAAGACTTGAAAAAGTAACGGTTTATGGGTATAAATTAGAGGCACTCGTCGTTTTTTGTTGGTATTTCAGCTATTTGTTGATCGATCTGGCTGAATTTCAATAGCGAACTATTCCGGACAATATTTGATATACATACTATCATCATACTACGCATACCTACATAGTTCAAAATTGACTCAACTCAAAATTTTCACTTATCGGGTTTTTATGCTTAAACTATGTACAATACACTTGTTTATCTATAAAAAAAATATCGGTGTATTTTATTGTTGTTAACTGTTTCAGATGTGTAAGGAAATCCCAGTCCCCTCATCATAAACAACTGTCGTTTTTTCCTGGCACACCCCAACAGATTAACAGGATTACATCCAGCGATGCACCCCAGTTCGTCGTGAAATGTATCTCCTAGCCATTTCTGCCTGAGACCCTGCATCCTAGGACAGTGGCACAGTACATGCTCAAGTCCGTTATGGTACTGTCCCATTTAATTGTAAAAGCCCTAACAACAATGACCCGTTAAGAACCGTATGTGTTCTAAGACCACTCCTATTCAATCCCAATAGAACCCCTGCGTCCAATCCGGACCATAATGCTCTGCAATCTGTTCTATCCCTCTAGGACCGGTTAACGGTATCGCGGAACCTCTTCCGTATTACCTCATAGTAGTGACACAAGGGGGTTTTATCCCCCCGTCCCTTACCTCTAAGTCAAGATTCAAACCCTCTCGCGATTTCGTCCGCACCTCATTACCATCTTGCAGTGTCCGGGTACCCAGCACAGCCTTACCGTGAATACCTCAATGAGCTCTCTCAGAGCACTCCTACACCGTGCGACCAGGCACGATCACATCGTATAATGTGTCAATGTTCTGAGCGCAGCCTGACTGTCGACGTAGATTGTCACCACAGGCCCTCCTACGATGTGACCCAGTATCACCTTCTTCGCCCTTCATATCGCTAGGATCTCAGCCTGGAAGACATTGCACTCACCTGGGAGTCTTAATGACCTTTTCATGTCAGTGTCAGCGATATAAACACCTCAATAATACTACCCTGATCAAGCAGACCCACTTCGTACAAGATTCTTATGTGATTATCTCGGCTAGGTCTAACCAGCGAAGACTCGTAGAGTCTTAATAAGATTCTAGCAGCCACTCTCTTCACATACTGTTCAATGGGGGACGCATCCCACCAAATAGTGTATCCATAAGTAAGAATAAGCCTAATCTCCGATGTATAAATCAAGTTTACTATATCCAGTAGTAGTCCCCAATTCTTACCGATGGAGTTCATTCATTAGGCATTGATTCCCCTTTTCATCATCTGCGTATTTCTTTTCCAATGTGCAGTCGAGGAAGTTACCCAAATACTTAACTCGACGACATCCAACACTGGCCCCCTAAAACCCTCTATCTTATACCTTCTGGTAAATAGAACCAGTTCAGTCGTCGCAGGGTTTACACCCAGCCCCCTATCCTTTGCCTATGCCGAGAGTTCGCCCAACATAATTTGCATAATCTCACCGATTGTGGATAAAAATTTTCCCCTGACCAGCTGAACTGTGTCATCCGCATAGACACCCTTGGAATCAAGTGACTTGAGAATGCCCTTGGAATCAAGTGACTTGAGAATGCCTTTGGAATCAAGTGACTTGAGAATGCCCTTGGAATCAAGTGACTTGAGAATGCCGTTGAACGCAAGCAACCACAATAGAGGCAATAGAACCTCCCTTGTTGTTTCCCCCTGGTAACCTTCCTCCTTATCCTTTGATCCCCCAAGCTCGAGTTGATAATCCTACTGCTAAGCATACAGACTATCCACTTCACCAGAAAGCCCTGAACTCCCAGCTCTACCAACGATCCCTAATCGCCTTAATCTTAATTTTATTAAAGGCTCCTTCTATATCCAGAAACACGGCGGGAGTATATTCCGTATGCTTTAGGTCGTGTTCAATACATCCAACAACCTCATGTAGCGCACTCTCAACAGATTTACCCTTAAGGTAGGCATGTTGATCGTTGCTAATGAGGTAGGTATCAATATTACTCCTAAGATAGAGATATATAAGTCTCTCCCGTGTCTCCAACAAAAATGAAGACAGGCTAATAGGCCTAAAGTCCCCCGGCTTCGAGGAGCTTGCCTTAACGGCCATGGGTATAAAAATTACCCTGACCTCTCCACCCCCTAGGCAGATACCTCCTACTGAGGCATTTTCTAAATATATCCACTAACAGAAATAATGCCTCGTCCGGGATATTGCAAAACATGGTAGGAAAATTACCGTCCGGACTCGGTGATTCATATGGATTGAAGGTATTGACTGCCTACCCTTCTCTCATGTGACTATTTCCTCGACGCAGACGGACGCATGACTCGATATTAAAGACACCCCGTCCTATTGACTATCGCCCATACCTCCGCTTTCCGTACACCCGGAAGAGTGCGCCTCCATAAGTAAAGTTAGGGTCCCAGAGCTAGACTCAGTCCATGAGCTGTCATTCCTTTGAATATACCACAGGGCCCTAGGATCCTTGGATATAATTCCTCGGAATATAGACAACTCGTTGACATTGTTGATGGATTCACAGAACTGTCTCCATCAGAGCCGCTTTGCCCTTTTAAGATCCGCCTTATACTTGCTGAAATGCACCTTGTGGGTGTTCCAATTACGCAGTACTCCCGTAATTAAAAAGTCTCCTAACCGTCGACCTTTGAACCTGAAGTTCCCTGGTTACCGGACAGGACACCTTTTTACAAAACTTCCAAATCAGTTGGCAACAAATCGCCAAGGGCCTGTTGCGACAACCCATTCCGGACCCTTTGTTCCTCTCGAATTCTTAAACGGACTCCCCTAGTTAGGTCAAAATTTAATGAAATGGTTATACGGCTATGATCTGAAAAAGTAGAGTTCGATGCCACCCTTCAATCCGCAAGAATCGTCACAGTTCACCAATGTCTGATATATTACTTCCTGCCTATTCTTATTTCTGAACATCGGTATGTAAATCCAATGGTAAAAATGGGAAAAGGGAGAAAACTCCCGGGGAATTTTTATTCATTTTATTTTATCCTACTGTATAAGATTGTTTGTAGTTATAAAATCCCACATAAACTTACCCCTTTTATGGCTTCTCAGCCCAATACAAGGATAGCACCTCTCCTTCTTGCATATGCCGTCAATTCCCGCACGTCTGTACCAGGCGGAACTATTGCCTTGTACGGTATATACACCAAAGCCAGTGTAAGCGTGCGCTTAACATTCAAGTCACCGCACCTGAAAGAATGAGATATGAGAAAAGTCAGTTCATTCCTCGCTAGTATACACGTTCTTACCTTGTCCTCTGTAAACGGGACAAACAAAGTGTATCTCGTAACCTTCAATACGCAAACCTTATTTTTATTTATCCAAGGCTCTTGTATAACACTCCGTCCGAGTGTTTAAGAGAAAAGTTGTTAGTTCGGCTGAAGCAGCTTTACAATGGTGAAGGTTTAAATTCACCACTAACAGATTCTTTGGTCCTGTCATGTTTCGGGTACTGGAACCTCTTCTAAGAAGTCCATTGACTTTTGATTCACGGCGAAACGGAAGTCCTTACCGGTATTCTCCTTACACACCAGTGAGGTCATTAAAAACTTGTTCATTATCTAGTGTATAAATATTAAAAAAAAAACATTTTTAGATCATAATCTGTATCGATTTTCTTTTTGCATATTTTGTTAAATATGCATATTTGACATTTTTGAGGGATTTTTTTAATTTCCATATTATAAAAAAGTTCTTAAAAAAAATTTTATATACACAAAAAAAGACTTCCAAAAAATCTTAAAATCAATAAATAAATTCATTTGAAGCTTTGCTTTAAATACAAACTTTTCAAGATTTCGACAAAAGATGCATCTATGGGGTTTAAATTATTTCATATGAAATAATCCCTCAATAAATCATTATGAAATAAAGCCCAAATATATTTTTTGGGGAATAATTTCATTAGCAAGGATTTCTTTCTCTATGATATACCAAATACCGGCTTCGCTAAGTAAAGCTGCCCTGCATAGCTGGCCTTCGGCTGGGCGCAAGCATTTTCTCCTCTATCGTAAACCAAACACCGGCTTCGCTAAGTAATCATCAATCATAATCATGATTGGGGCGAGAAACATGAATATAACCTAAAGTCCGTTTCTTATCACTTACCCCAAAAACTTTAAAAAACGCTTTATTTTTAAATAATTATTGTTGTTTTTATTATTCGTTTCATTTTCATAAATATTTGAATTATATTATATTTTTAATTTAAATTGTTGAAAATTTTATTAATTAAATGATAAACAAAATTTTGTAAAAACAAATACAAATAAAATTACATACTTATAAGAGAAGATAAAAGTTACTTATAAGAGAAAATAAAAGTTTTAAAAAATATTTCTTTTGTTACATGTATAAAATTTAAACTAGACGCCCATTGGACTCCAGACAAGATTTTATGTCATGTTTAAGTCTTATATAATAATTTTCCTTTATTAATTTATCTTAACACAATTTTTTTTTTTTTTAATTTTATTTTATAGTTTTGAACTTTAAATTCTTGTGTTTTTTATAATGTTTATTTTTTAGTTTAATTTTAATTTGTTACAAATAATTAATTTTATGTATCAACCTGCTGCTTACTTAATTTTTTTACGATTTTTTGTTTCTATAATTAACTTTTTATTCTTTTATTAAACTAAATCTATGTTTTGTTAATTAAATAAAATAAAAAATATTTATGTATTTTAATATTTGTATGTATATTTTTTTATTGTTAGTTTATTTTATTATTATTTTTATTTAGTAATTTTTTTATTTTAGCTTAACTTAAAGGTTTGTTTAGTTTTTTTTTTATGAACTACATTCTCAAGTGGTGGTAGCTTGTATTAAAAAAAAGAACAATAAAAGAATTGTAATTGAATTAATGGTAAGTAATTGTAGTAAATATTTATTCAATTTTAAAAAAGTTTTTAGAACTTTTTAAACATTTTTAAAATTTTAGGCCTTAAAAGTTGTAATAATTTTGGATTTTGTTTTACAATATACATACATAGTTTTTGTTAAAATTAATTGGAACACGTTCTACAAATCGAATTCGATTGAAATAAGAAGTGAACAATTTCCTAAATAAAAAAGTGCTTTCAAAAACCTTAATGTCTAAAATTCTCGGTATTCAATGCTTCGAGTCAACACATTTTTTTAAATAATTTTTGAGCCATACAATAAATAAAAACTACGGACGTAACTGCACCACTTTTTTATAGGCGAATCAAAAAAATGAAACAAAATCAATTATAATTAATTAAGGGGTTTCCATGATTTTAAGTAAATATTATCTTAAATTTGTTTTTTTAACTACATAATTGGAATAAAATTTTAAAATATATCTTGTTTAGTTGCAATTTTGAGCAGAAACCCCGAATCATATTTGTCGAATACATACATTTAATTTAATTTGTTTGTTTAAATAAAAAAAATCGTGCCGTTATATACATACATATAACATGTATTTGTGCACGTCACATAAAATAATCGCTTGATGTCGGTGAAATTTTGGAAAACATTAATAATTTTCAATACAAATTCAACTCATTTAAGATAACAGTAAATTTTTCAATTCGTTAATTCGATTTAAATATGAAAAACTTTAAGCTTCGTTCATAATAGGGATCAACATTTTCACAGTTGTTCATAATAGAGCAAATTTTTTTTTTCGCAACCACACATATTTTCAATTAAGAAAACGGTTACAAATTTTTCCCACAACAATATTATATATTTATTTTTTAAAACGTTTTTTTAAAATGTTCATTCAAACTAAATAAAATTATTTTGAACGTCATTTATATTTTCATACAAATTGTTGCTGAAGTAAAAGTATACTCAACTTTAAAAAAAAAACTTAAGTAAAATTTTTGTTTGAAAAATTAAAGGAAAATATATGAAATACATTAGGAAGAAATAAGATAGAAGAAATTGAAACGAAATTGTTGCTGCCATTGTGAACGAAGCTTTATGTTCAAAAATTAAATTTGAAAAAGTTTAATATTCCAACGAATGAACTTGTAGGTCTTTTATAGTAACGGTTTTCATGATATCGCTTAAAATTGCCGTTTGTGCAAATGGGAAAACTTGCGAGACTCGTTTCATTAAGAACCTTTTTAATTTTTGTGTAATTTCAAACAAATAATGTCAGTTTGTAAGAAACGTCAACACAAAAATAAATTCAAAAAGAAAATTCAAAAATATTAAAATAAAAGTTTAAATTTGTGATTAATATGAGGAATTTGTTTTTAAAAATGCTCAAGAAAAGCCAAAAGGCTAATTTGCTGAAATGATTGCCAGAATTTATTATTAATGATTTATAAACACATGGATTTTAAAAGCATTTAAAGATCTGTTTGTATAAATGCACACTTGAACAGCGCAAGTTTACGAGTCAAAATTGTTGGGCAAATTTACGAAGTTTGAGTAAATGAATTCTGATACAATTTTTGACAGTTCATTTGCGAGGGTGTAAAAATGCACAGTTTGCTAAGATTGCGAGACTTTTATGCGATATCATGAAAACCCTTATTGTTTTACTATATCATTAAATTTATAGAAAATAGTTAACATTTAAAATAAAAGTAAGGAAAAGTTATATACATAAGTTAGACATAGCCGACTTGAGCAAACAACAGGGTATTTTCTCGAAATATAACAATTTTCAGTAGAAGGAAAAAACTTTTTAATTTAATATTAAAGGCATAAGAAAACATATTTTTTAAACCAACCGTTTTATTACCAAAAAGTAGAAAAAATAGCACGATATTTTTACAGCGGGTAGATATGAATATTGCGTGTAGATTTTCGGAAATCCCGGGATACGAGAATTCTGGATTTTTTGGGATATCGTGGTTTTTAAAAATTGAAATTTTAATGCTTTTTATTAATATTTCTGTGGCAAAAAATTAAAAGTGCTTAAGTCTACTTAAGCAAAATGTAGGTTCGCACAATTGCTTAAGCCAACTTAAGCATATTATAGTTGGGCTTTTAAGCACGCTTTCCTTATTGCCACAGATTAATTAAATAAAACGTCTTTAAAAAAGGTTTACTAACAAAAGTTTTTTTATTCATTTACGGCCAATTTCACCAAGTTCAGTAATAATTAACAATCAGTTATAACTTTAAAAAATATATTGTTAACTGGAAGTTAAATAGTTAGTTTTAACTGAACTTGGTGAAATTGGCCGTAATTATTACAAAGTTAAATAAAACAAGTAATATGGCGTTGTGGGTCAAGCCCGACCATATGATACCCTACACTAAAGTATATAAAAGCAATTTTTGGGACCCATGGGCAATCATGGACCCGCCTTAGCAAAATGTTATGAGGTTGAGGTTCATGTAAAAGTTCTTTGTGCCGAATATTATTGAGATATCTTGATCTGTATGAGATTTTAGGATTGGGGTTTATATGGGACCTATGGGTAATTTAGCACCTACCATGACAACATTTTGTCATAATATAGATTCTAAGTGAATCGGTATCAGGGATGATAAAGTTAGTACAATTGTACAATAAGCCTTTGGCAAATCTTATGATATTTGGAAATTTTTAAATTGTACTAAACATGTCATTGGAGTAATTCAGTACTTTTGCAATGCAATTAGTACTGAAGTACTCCAATGACATTTTGCAATGCAATTAGTAATGAAGTACTCCAATGACATGTTTAGTACAATTTAAAAATATCCAAATATCAGAAGAATTGCCAAAGGCTTATTGTCATATTGATTTTTTCATAGCAAAATATGATAAAAACAAATCGAAGAAACCGCCTTTTTGTGAATATTGCATCGAATTTTATTCTGACAAAAGATTTACTACACTCTAATGAATCTTGTTGCTATAAATAAACAAAAAGTTTTAAACTTCGTTTTTAAAGTATGGTGAAACGTGGTATTTTTGCTACGTTAAAGGTGTAGTTTACCAACGGTTGGTCATCGGTTGATTTGAGCTATTAAATTGGTACGTGTCATGGCGATTTTTTTCCGTTTTCATTTTCATTCTGACGTTTTGAAAGCTACAACGTGCGAAGTAAACAATATGTTAGAAAGCGTATAAGAAATTCCAATCCGCAATTTTAGTAAAGAATATAAAAACTACCGGAACCATTATTTATTTTTCTTTTCTTGCTCCTCTTCTTTTTCCACCGAAACTTCATTTATCACCACTAGAGCTAAAAAATCGGTACTAATTTTGACTCTATAAAAATAATTTCTTAAAAAAGTTTAATGAAAAGTTGGTTGAAAAATTGAAGCCTGTGCTGCAAACTATCAACTGGTCTATTCAATTTAATTGTACCAGTTATAACGTGTAGGGACCGCACAGGGGCGTTTAGGGGAATACCAAATTCAAAAGAAATTTACTTTCTAAGACAATGTCTTTTGGGCTTATTACTAGGTTAAACGAGTTTTACCCTGTTCGAATATCAACTGTACGATATGTACAATTATCGTCACATTAAATGCAAACGGACGTAACAACACTTTTTATTTTTTACAGGAGAAGCAAAAAACTTTACAAAATCAATAACAACAAGGTGTAATCGGCGTTTTAATTTCGTTAATAAAATCGCCATTTTTGATTGTAGGAATCTAAAATTTTGCACGAACGTGTATTTTGAAAAAACGAACCATAATCGATAAAAAACTCAATTTCGAAATTTTGTGTAGTTACTTACGTCCGTTTGCATTTAATATGACGATATATATGTTCGTACATTTTCTATTATTTTAATAGTAAAACTAGTAAAAAATATTTTTTTTGGGTTTTAGTACAATTAGGGTAAAAAAAAAAAATTTTTTCACTTAATTAAGTACAATTTTGAAAATGTCATTTATCATTCCTGATCGGTATACTTAAAGGTCAGTATAGGACCACTATTGTGGTGTGGGTATATTAAAATATAATAAAAAATATTAAGTACACAAAATTCAAAATTGTTTTGAATCACCAAATTCGTAGAATCGAGCAAACAATTTGTTGATTTTGCACCATTTACCAAATGATTATATTAATTTTTAAAATTTGTAAAAATTGAAAATGGTTATTTTTTACTTCGGGAATCGCTGAGTCGGGATTTCGGGATTGGCATCCCTAATAAATACTCTCCTGTTGACCAAGTGCAATATGTAAATTGAAAACACTTTTTTATGTGTATTTTTATAAAATAACTAACTTCTTTTACTGCCTGTTCATTCACATACAAACAGCCTGTTCAACGATTTCGAACGTTAACGTTCGCATAGAAAATTACATTTAAAACAAAAACAAAATTCGAAAATTTGTTTTTGTTTTAAATGTAATTTTCTATGCGAACGTTAACGTTCGAAATCGTTGAACAGGCTGAAAATTTCAATTTAAAACAATAAATTTTTCAAATATTTTCAGTATAAAATTCGATACGAACGTTTACGTTTGAAACACTTCACCTTATTTTCATAAGAATTTAGAAAATTTATATAAAAAGTTTTACAACGCAAGAGGAATTGCAAAATAACCACACTAATTAAACTTTTTCCACTGAAATTTTTTAGCAGTTTTTGCGTTTTTTTCTACAGAAACGTATTTGTTAACAGAATTCTGAAACGTTTTAAATTAAACAAAACATCAACTTTAAAAATTCTTTACAATTTACATAAGCAAGTTTTAAAAATTAAAAGTTTTTACAATAGTATTTTCTACTACGCACACACCATCCTAATGATCTTTTATATTTGTTTTGGTTTGCAATTAGAAAATGTTTTTCTTAAAATAAAACCGTACTTAAAACATATACATACTAACTAAGAAGTATTTAAATTCTTCAATGGAATTTTATATCTAATATTCATTTAGAAAATTTTCTTGAGTAAATAGAAGGAAGTTTAAAATTCGAAACCATGCTAACTTTTTTTTTTGTTCCTCTTCGTTCTATAAACTAAAATTTTACGCCAGAAATCTTGATTTGTGTAAATTAGATATACATAATTATTTTTTATTATTTTATCAATACGAAATGTTCCCCTTAGTTGGTTTTATATATGTATTATATTTTTATATATATCAGCTCTGTTCTGGAAATCGAAAACGCAAAACGCAAGAATTTTAAACGTCGTTTTTTAATAAGATTTCTTTTATAAAAGAATTTTATGACAAATATTTCTCTATTAAACAGAATTTTATAACAAAAATTATAAAAATTAGATAAGTGCATTTAAAATAACTTCCAAATTCTTGCGTTTTCGATTTCCAGAACACCCCTGTATATATACTTATATATATATATATATATATATATATATATATATATATATATATATATATATATATATGTGTGTGTGTACTATTATCTGTTATTAAATGTTAAATGATTTAAATTACAAAACTATTTAAATATTTCCGATAATTATTTTTAAGTTTTTTTTGTTATTTTTTTTTAATAAATTTTAAAATTTTTTTTAGGGTTTTGTTTATTTTTTAATAAATATATAAATGTACGAAGATTTTTTAAATTTTACAAGTCTTTCTTTTGCTTATTTATTTATTGCGTTTTTTTTTATTTAATAATTTTGTTGGTTTTGGAAAACAAAAAAAAAAAAAATTAAATTACATAAGTAATATTTCTCTACAATAAAACAATTCATTCATTAAAAAAAGAGTTAATTTTTTATTCTTAATTTTAGACATTTTTAAACCAGCCTCATTTTGGAAATTCATGTTTTTTTGGTAATATGCATGTATTTGATTACTACACCATTTTTTATTGAAAATGAGAAAACTCCAAATGAAATTGAGAATTTCAATTTGAAATTGAGGAAATTCCAATGAAATTGAGAATTTCAATTTGAAATTGCACCTAATTGGTGCAATTGGTACATCAGGCATTATTAAAATGGTACATCCGGAGGGATTCGGCAGAAGCGTTTTTCGTAGGTGGGAAGAGTTAGGTAATGAATTATCAGAGCTCTTATTGGTATGTAACAAAGTCGGCTACAAATCGTTTTTAGCAACTCTCCAGTTACATTTCTGCGATTGAGCCCCTATCTACCGATGTTTAACCCCATTGAAATTAAAGTACGGTGAAAACAAAGATGATAGTACCAAACGTAATTCACCCCAATGTAGGAGAGCAGAGGCTTTCTTTTTTAGAAGAGGTGATTAATGATTCTTAGACATGTATTAGTACTGGAGATTGCAGTAGGGCCGTACAACATACTACAACGTTTTACCAATCATCTCTGGATCTGAAAGATATGCCAGTTGTTCAATAATACTGCGATTTGTATTTATATTCATTTTTTCGTTTCTTATGTGTGTTTTGTGTGTATGTTGTATGAATATAATAAAAATTATATAATTTAATTTTATCAATTTAAAATTTCTCAATTTCATTTGGAACTTTCTCAACGTTAAATTTAAATTCCCAATTATTTGGAACATTCTAATATCAAATTTAAATTCTCATTTTCGTTTGGAATTTTCTTAATTTCAATTAAAAATGGTGTAGTAAACAAGTATTTGATCAAGGGTTCAATAAAAAATCTTAAAAAATATTCCAACTTGTACATTATAATTTCGCGTTTAATAAAACAAAAACTCGGTAGCAAAGTAAGCAGTTGTTGATAAATATCAGTTAACTAATTTTGCGTGCTATTTCAGGGTTAGAGAAGTGCATCGATCGATTTCCATCAGGTATATGATAAATAACATTATGTTTTTAAAATTTTTTTCTTTTAAATTTTATAAACGTTTTGCAAAATCAATCAATTATAAAACTAGTGGTTATGTTTGGGAAGTCAAATATTTGTTCAGTGTGAATATATATTAAGGCCGGGATTCACTTTCCTACACAATCGTACGATTCATTCACACGAAAATCTGACAGAATTCTATCCGACATAAAAAAATGTTTGCAAAATTTATTGCCAATGCCACATTATCCCACCAAAAAGATACAAAATAATATGGCTGAGTGCATTTACAAGAAAATGCAACTCTGATTGCATAGCATTTGCAAAATAATCTGTCACTCAATTTCATGGTTAGGTTACACCAAGGTATATTTATAGCAGGTAGTCTCGGAAAGCCAGCTGCTTATTTTTTATTTGCTTGTTTTGCGATACGAACTGTCAAATGTTGTATGGTAAACTAGTAAACAAGTTTTTTGTCCTTATCTTTTGTCTTTTTTGTCTCTTATCAACCCCTTTGCTGTTTGACAGTTCGTATCGCATAACAGCAATAAAAAGCCCTGTTGTTTGTTTTATTGTACAATTGTTGTAATCTCGCGGCTACCTGCTATAAATATACCTTCGATTTTTCGACAAATCGTATGACACAATAGGATAGTGAATAGTAGTGAACAAAATTGTTTAAAATTTTTAGTGATTAAATCAAAGTTGTTGTTATTCAACCTTTCGAATATTAAATAAATAAAAAGTAGTCAAGCTCGAGGCTGGTTTTTATGTAAATAAAAATTCATTTTTATTTGCTTCCAATATTTCGATCTTCTTTGAAGATCATCATTAGGGATTAGGTCGTTAAAAAAAAGAATTTCGAAAATTTTGGTTTAAATCGTTCCGCTTTAAAATCGATTTCCATTACATAACTGAAAACAAGAATGGTGCTTAGCACATTGTTTTGGAAAAGCTTTTTAAAAAATACGGGTAAAAAGCCAGAAACTTGTAGACAACAGGAGTGCAAACGAATAATTCTACAGTTTTGTTAGTGGGCAAGAAAGACCTGCACTGGAATAAAGGTTGCATGAATATAGAGAAATGAACTAGTCAAGTCGTATTTATAAGGTAAACTCATCCGAATCCAAGATGTCGGAAATTTTTTGTATTTTGTATGCTTAAGCCGAACAAATTTGCATATGTGCGTGGTTTTTCTTTATTTTTTATGTAGATGTTTTTGATAATTTAAAATTTGCTGCAAACTAAAAAAAAAAACTTCTTACCGTTGCACCATGGTCCACAGTTTTTTTTGAGAAGGCGGCCAAAAGTAATTTTTTTTTGGTTACACATGTCATTCATTTAAAAATAAATTGTACTATTGATCCTTAGGAGCTCTATTTCAACTACATATGTAGGTATATTACATTGAACAGGGTGATCCAAATTGGTATTTCTCAGTATTTTTTTTTAACATTAAAAATGTATTCTTAAATATTAATTTTTAACTTTTTCGTTTAAGAAGAAATTTAACAACATTAAACAAACTGCAGTCAAAGTAGAAAGATTGCTATTTCTTCGACTTTTTAATTTTTCATTGGCTTGTGCAGCTGTTGCTTTTACTTTAGAATTTTAAAATGCAAGCAATCGCAGTCGAGGCAAAGGCAAAAAAACGAAAAGTTATACACAACAAGGTACTTCGGCAGTCGACATGTTCTAAAGTAAAATGTTGTTTTTTTCGTTTTGATTTTGCAGTTTGAACTGTAAACGGTTCGTTCGATTGAAATAAAATTTCAGGTGGAAACTAAGGACCTGCATTCGAGTTTAAGTTTTGGATTAGGCGTCTATAGACATATCGAGGGCCGCCATAGGTTCCTAAAGTAGGGCTCCACGGGCATTGCAAAAATTAAAAACCATCCAGAATTCTTTATTTTTGCCCGATTTTAAAATTTTTTCATCAATGAAATGGGATTTTAAAAACTTAAATAATTGTAAATCATTTAGCAAATTTTAATTGAATTGAAAATAATTAATAATGTTTTTTTTTGCGTTAACCAAGATAAGTTGAAACTTTTTCCTTTAATCTATTACCAAACAATCACAGGCGTATTTTAAATTCGCCAACCACCATAACGGTGAATATAAATTTTGGTTAACGCAATAAAAACATTATTAATTATTTTCAATTAAAATGAACAAGTTAATAAATTTGTTAATGCTTAATACATACTAATGCCCGTAATTTCTACAAAAAGAAAGCTGGTCGTTTTTGTACCTAACAGTTATCTTTACCTATTTCAACGTTTATTCGGCCTACGTCTTTTTACCTTCAGTTTTCTTTTTAAATATGACAGCTTTTACACCGTAGATTTCTTTACAGAGCTATATTTCTTTAACTAAACTAAATTAACTAAAATTTTTTTTAATATTTCAAAAGAAGTCCCAAAATTGCCAAAAAAAAAATTCCGAAAATCCCAAAAAAGAGTCCAATTTATCATATTTAAGGACAAAAAGTTCGGGTTGGGCCGAACTTTGCAAAATTTGCCCAAGTTTGGGTACGGCCTAAAAAATTGAGTTCGGTCGGACACTAGAAATTTAATTTTTTTTTTTTTTAATTTAAATTGCTCGAAAATCTTCTACTTAATAGAACATAATTCCTTCCCGTCTGTTCAGTTAAAAAAATAAGGGGAAAGTATGTTTAAGAAAATGTTAAGGACAAAAAACTAATGGAGGTCGGTCATAAATGTTGCCCCCTAGGACTTTTTCTTCAAAATATTTCTAGTCTGTACTGAAATCTTTTTTATGGGAACCCCATATAAAATGGAGATAGCTAGCGGGTTGATATGTTAGGAAGAAATGTTGGGGAATGAAAAATAAATTGGGGTCGGTCATACATTTTACACGTTTAGTAATAGCATCTAAGGAGCTGTGGGGCCAATTTTTTAAGATTTAATAAAATTTTAAACTATGTAACCCCATTATGGAATGGAGATAAGGGGTAAGTAGGTTCTAGAAGGAACAATTAGGGTGGGATTTCCCCTTGTCCTCCTAAAAACAAAAATGTATTTTAAACCCTCCGTAATTTTAATTTCTTATCAGTCAATTTAAACGTGTAACAGGAAAAATATAATTCCAAAGTCGCACCTACAAAACAAAAAACAAAGCGCGTATCAAAATTTCAATTAAATCAAAAGTTATGAATTTTTTACCGCCTTCTCGTGAAATGGTCCACTGTGCGACGACTAAAAGAAGAAGTAATTTTCAGGGACCCTAACAGTTTTAAGAAAAACGACAAAAAATCATATACAATCATTAATATTGATGAATTATAGGTAAAAGTTTTAAATAACAATTATCATTTAATATATTTTATTTTGGTTATCGTAATTTGTTTGGTTATAGATAACCATTATAACACAATTTATTTTTTTGGTTACAAATATCCGTTATAAATAAGTAAAGAAGTATAGTCGGTTACTATTTGGAGCCCATGGGCAATTAATTATTGGTTTAAATAGTTATTTGTTACCAAAAAATTGGTTATTTATAATCAAAAAACAATGGCTAAAAATAACCAAATGCAAATTAAAGGAATTTTCTCGTAACCTTTTTTTTTAAATAACCATTATTTTTGGTCGCTGGTAATTTTAGCCAGCACAATAGTGCTATCCAATGGGCACCTATGAAATTATCGACAAAAATTTTGCTGCAACATCATCATAATTCAAAAATATTAGTTTACATAAAGCGACTTTAAAATTCACATTCAACATAATGGAAGAAGAAAGTCTTGTTCTTCCCTATATATGATTTTATAATTTGATTTACTATGCATTAGTGGTATTAAGTCAAAATTTTTGACTTATGACGTTGTTTTAGTCAATGAGCGATATTATATTTTGTCAAAGTATGTAGAATTTAAAATTTGCGCTAAATATCTAGAATTAAATAACAATATTTAATGCGTTATTACCGATGTACGGTATGAATTTTTTTTAAATCAACTTTATTCATCATAAGACTTTACCCATTTGTAATTTTAAAAGTTGTATACCTATAAAATAACAGCTACAATCTATTATGTAATCACTTTCTCTCCAAAAGGACTAGGCTTAAAAATAAAAGCCTTGTCAAATGAGCAATATGTATGATGTATATGTAAGCTTTGTTTTTCAATTATCAGATCCTTATTGTTTGTTTAAGGTAGAGTTAAGTAAATATTACTTGTGTTATTTTGTTTAAAAGAATTTAAATTTTGATTTTTTAAAAAAATATATATAATTTTTTTTATTAAAATTAAAAAAAATTCTCATTTAATTACATCATATTTTTATGTATTTTTGTTTTTTTTTTCTATTTTTTATTAATTACAAAAATAATGTTTAATAAAAAATTTCATTTCAATATCATTTAATAAAAATAAGAAGACAATAAAAAACATTTTTTTTTTTTTTTTGTTTAAATAAATGAAGCTAAATTTTGTTAAAAAAAAAGCATAAAATGAGAGCTTAAAATAATAACTAGAGAGAAAGTGGTAGAGAGAAGAAAAATATAAAAATTTTGTTTTTTTTTATATTTTGTTTGTTTAAGGCGCCGCCGTGTGTATCTTATTTGTTTATTTTTTTTATAACAGCTTTTAAAAGCTTTTAGTCTTGTTTGGTATGGAAAAGTGAAAAGAAAATTAGAAATTTACAAAAAAAAAAAAAAAATATTTAGAAAACTTGATTTAAAAAATAAAAATAATTCAACAATAATTTAGAAACATTTAAAACTTAAATCTTTTTTTTTCAAATTAAATATTTACCATGATCTCACAAAACGAAAAAAATTAACAAAAAAAATGTTTAAATGGCGGAATGAATGAAAAGAAAATTACAGCTTTAAAAGCTCCTCTTCTACTTAAAACCACAAGCTTGCAGTTTTTCAATTCGTGCAAAAAAAGAACTTAATACATTAATCATTTTTTTATACATACACATATATATTTTTGGGGTTTTTTATTTTATTTTGTTATTAAAATTTGTTTTAAATAAATACTATAAAAACGTTTTTTTTTCATTCAAATTGAAAGACTACAAGATTGTATTAAAAAGTTTTACTTCCATTAAACAACAGCTTTCAGCCACAGCTTTTTTACATAAAAAGGCAGCTTAGGCAAAAAATACACGTTAAGAAAAATAAAATACTTTTACAAAATTTATAAAAAAACATTGTAAAAATTTACTAAAATTACAAATAAATGTAAATTAAAACATATTTAAATAAAAAGGAACGCTAAAATGGGAGCTTACGCGGGCATGAGACATCTTATAAAGATTACATTTAATTACTCTGCTGTAACTTTTTCAGCTGTTGTTTCATGTTTTTTCTTTCCTGTAAGTGTTTTACAAATCTGGGACTTTGTTTTTTGTTTTTCTTTTATTGAGGAGTTGCTGAAGCCACAATTGTTGTAGTGTTACCATAACAATTGAGCGCTGGACGAGCTACTACATTTGTTGTTGCTGCTGCCGCCGTGACTGCTTGTTGTGTAGGTGGTGGTGGTAATGATGGCTGTGGTGTTGGAGGTGTTTGTGGATGATAGAAGAATATTAATGGTTAGCGTCGCACACCATAGCTGTTACCCTGTGATTGTGAATTATTATTACCTCCACGCATTTGGGAACCGCCACCACTGTTACCTCCATTTGAGGCTCGATTATCGTTACGGTTAAAAGCACCACCCATTCGTGGTGGACCGCCACAGCCACCACTAGAACCACCACGTGACATACTGTTGCCATTGTTGCCTACACTATTGCCTCGCATCATACTTCCACTGCCAGAGTTTGATAATGATCGCGATTGTGGTCCACCACTCATGTTACGTTGATTATTATTCATATTATTCATACCACTGCCGCTGCCACCGCCTCCCATACTTTGCCGTGGTGGCATATCGTTGGGACGAGTTCTTGGCTTTTTTTCCTCAACATTCAATTTTTGACCATCAGGTGAATCGGGGAAGTACAAAGGCTAAAAACAAAGAAATATTTATAATAAAATATTTTTTATAAATGAAATATTGGAATTTTTCTATTGTTTTTTTTTATTAAAATTAGGATATAACGATGCGCCTTTTTGCCGATACGATACTGATACCGCTCCTTAAGAAGAAATATCGCCGATAACGATACGAATATAAGATTAAAAATTTAAGGTAAAATTAACAAAACTCAACTACAGTAATTTCTCTAATTATTATACAATATTACAGTGTAAAAGATTAATTAATTATTAATTCATTTTAATAAGATTTAAAAAACAACGAAATGAATTTAAATTCATGGTAAAATTAATTAATTAATTAAAAAAACAGTGTAAGAGATTACACTGGTCTACAAATTTGGAAAAAATTGACTGCAGAAACGAAGCATGTTTTTTAACTAATAACTAAAAATTGGGCTATCACGACTTGTTCATTTTTTATCGCATACTGGCAATACTGTAAAACAGACAATACTGACACTACAATTTTACAATTATTTATTTGACGGAAGCCCACATTCATTTTAAATCTTCATAATAATAGCGTTTAAGCATGTCAGGGAGATCGTGTATTTCGGATTCAAGCTATTTTTGCTTTGTGTGTGGTGAATATTTGGTTGAAAAAAAAAGATATGTAATATCAGAATCATTAAAATATGCTTATTTACATTATTTTGGCTTTGAAGTCAAAAACTTGGACAAACCGTGGACACCGACAATGTTTTCATATTCTTAATTCGCTTTTAGATTTTTTCCCAAAAAAAAAAAAAAAAAAAAAAAAAAAAAAAAAAAAAAAAAAAAAAAAAAAAACTAGGTACAGTGAGCGCTCACCAATTATTGTATTACGGTTTACAACTCAACTCAGTTGAGTTTTAATTAAGACAACTGGTTGTGATCAGTTGTAATTTTTGTTATGTTTTTGTTCACCGCAATATAGCAAAGTTGTAAACCATAATACAAAAATTAAGAAATTACAACTCAACTGAGTTGAGTTGTGAACCGTAATAGGGGCCTTAATGAAAATTGAAAGAATTTATCAAGAATTTTGAGACAAAAGCATGCTGGGAGACTTTTGATGGACTCTAATACGTGAAACCGAACCAACAAAATACAAACGACGTTCAAATAACGTTATTCAATTTTGAAAATTCATTGATTTTTAAATAAACTAGTGATTTTTTATGTAAAAAACGAATAAAAACATTTTTTTGTATCCCGAAAACCTGACGTGATAGAGAAAAACCAATTACAGATTCGAATTCAGCCCACCAAATTACCCTAGGAAAGATATTTGGTTGCTCCAGTCCAAAACCTTGTTGGCTAGTGTTATTAATATTCAAAATTAACATTAATAAGATTTTTGTTTCAAAAACAAAGTATTCTCTCTCAACTTTTTCGGAGATAATTTTGCAAATCCGTTTAAAGCAGGGGGGTTACTGCGTATTCCGATTCGAAAGAAATCATTTACGAATTCGAACAATTTGTACTGTGTATAACGATTTTCGCAATCGTTCGAAACGATGGCAGAGGTTGTATTTTTAAAAAATTTTAAATTTGATAAAAACTTTTTGTTTGTAAAAGAGAGAGAGGGGCTGTTTAGAAGGAGATTTTTTGTTTTCGAAAAAGTATAAAAAAGTCCGTTTATTCGAAACAAATATTATGAAAATCGTTATACACAGTACAAATTGTTCGAATTCGAAAATGATTTCTTTCGAATCGAAATACCCAGTAACCCCCCAGACCTGCAGTAAAAAATCGTCTCTCAGATGTGACTGAACTCATTTGACAACTTAAGTATTTCTGCGCCATGGTCTTAAATTTTAAGTATAACATTTAATCACGCCAGTAAACAAGCGGATCTGCGTCTCTAGAAAAATTACAAATTCTAAGGTATATCTAGACTGCTTCTTTTCAGAATGCAGTCATGTTATGTAGCTCAATAAAACGTTTTTCGATATTTTGTCTTTAAAATTTTTTAGCTTTGTATCGAAGGTAAAAAATTGTAGATAAACAATTGATTACATTATTCTCTTAACACTCAAATCTATCATTCAGAGCTTCTGCATCTCAGTGTATTCATTAATTGTATTTTCTAATAATGTTCGAAAACTTGCGAAATAGCGTCAGAAAATGTAGCAGTAACTTTGCTTATGGATTTTGTGGTCTCTTCGAAAAAACCCAAAAGTTGTAGCGAAGTGATTTTATTTTCACAAAAATCATTAAAAATTAGCAGAAAATTCTGCTGCAGATCCACACCAAGCGTTAGTTCAGTGTGTTTATGCATCAGTCCAAAAAGTCGTAGTGTAAAATTGTATTAACAACTTCCACAGCAAACGCGTAAAATGCATATACGTATCGAAAGCATGAAGTTTGAGCATGTACTGTGCCACTGTCCTAGGATGCAGGGTCTCAGGCAGAAGTGGCTGGGAGATAGATTTCACGACGAACTGCGGTCCATCGCTGAATCCTGTCGATCTACTGGGGTTTGTCAAGGAAATATGTCGGCTGTTTCTAATGTGGGATCTGTAGAGGGAGTTTTTGTTCCATGTATTATCTTTTATTTTGCTTCTTCTTTTTTCTATATTGAAGGATTCACAATGCACCGCATGGGTCTCCGAGTGAAGGAGTGCCCTTGGCCGTATTACCCTTCCTAACCTAACCTACATATGCTACGTAGAGAACAGTCAAGTAAAATTAAAGAGCCGCTTTGAGAAACGGTCTAATATGTACATATGTATATTGAAATTCTTTTTTTAATAATCAATGAACTCTTTCATGTTAAACTTATGTATGTATGAATCATTATCTGGGGATAATCATTTGTTTGTAACATGATTTGGACATGGCACTTTCGGCATCAAATGATAAATACATTGGCGCTGCTGTATCATCACTGCGGAGGAGATGATAAATGTTTTCCATTCTGTCCGCCTTTTTGTTTTTTATTTATATTCTTATTTTATATATAAAAAGAAGTATACACTTTGATGTCACCACTAACTGCGAAAACGGGTCAACCGATTTTAACCAAAAGTTAAGGGTACTTTGGGGATAGTCTGTAGATGGTTTATGTGAAGTTTGCACGAAATCGGCCCAGTGTTCCCGGAAATATGGCATTTGGATTTTCCTTTATATTTTTCCCATACAGATATCAACAAATGCCTTTCATTTTCCATATTATGATTTTTTATTGTCATTTGAAAAGTTACCAAACCATGTATCGTAATGTCCTATGTGTACAATGACATTCGGAATAGATCTTAATGTAGATTTCATACCGCTAGAGGGCATAAAACAGGGCAAAACGGGTAAAAGCTCCCCCTCCCAATATCTTCTTAACTAATCAACCGATTTTCTTGAAATTTGGCAGGCAAGTAGTTTAACATCTGAAAGGAACTGTAGCCTATTATTTTTATTATTTACGGCGTAAAATAGGGCAAGAGGGGTAAATGCTACCCCTCCCTATATCTTCTTAACTAATCAACCGGTTTTCTTAAAATTTGGCATGCAGACGCTGTAATATCTAAAGGAACTTTAAGATATAAATTTTTTTGGAAATTCCAACAATTAGGGCAAAAGGGATAAATCCTACCTCTACCCATGTCTTCTTAATTAATTATCCGATGATATTTTAAAAGTCTTGAAGGAACTTAAGGCTATAAACTTTAAAATTTACGGCGTAAAATAAAGCAAAAAAGGTAAAAGCACCCCCTCCTAAACCTTCATAATTAATTGACCGATTCTTTGGAAAAGTTTACGTATTTTTTTTGATAAATTTGTTTCTACTTCGGTTATGCAATGGTACACGATTGGTCGTTAAACAAATGTTTTGCTGGCACGAACTCCGATGATTGCCACAGAAATCCCAATTAAATTCAAACGCGTTTAATTTCCTATTAGATTTGCATTTGCAATGATAATCAATAAGTCGCAAGGCCAAATGATGTCTGTTTGCGGCTTAGATTTGGGCACACCATGTTTTTCACACGGACAATTATACGTGGTATGTTCTCGCGTCGGCAAGCCATCGAGCTTATTTGTGTTTGCTTAAGACGGACTGACAGAAAATATCGTTAACGCAATTGACCTTCGTAATGGATAAAAAATACATCACTTTTTTATGTTTAACTATTTAATATGCAACGAACAGAAATAAAAAGCTATTGTTTTTTTTTCATCGCCGATCATGGTATAAAGCGCTTTATTCCTCTTTCTCTCACTAGAAATAAGTTATGTGGCAAAACAACGTTTGCCGGGACAGCTAGTTCTTTTATAAAATTTTAAAACACTAACAGCAAATACTGGTTGTATTTTGCAAAATGTAAAAATGTATTTTATTTATATTGTTTCTATGCATAAAATATAGAAAATATCTTCCCATTGTCCTTTCGTTTTCATTTTCTTTATCGCCCAATTAGTTGTAAGCACGGCGGAATAAGCAGGTGGAATCGTTGCTGCAAGAAATCCAACATTACAACAAAAATTGAAATTACATCACCGTTTAAGTCAAAAAATACTTTAAATAAAAATCAAAGCGTGCCGCTGAACGTGAGTGATGAAATAAACAAATTTTTAGCCAATTTTTATTTAATTATCGTCAATATCTTATTTATTTTAATTTAATATTATCAAATACTGTAATAAAATACAATAATAACAGCACAAAACGCGGACTTTTTGTAAACATAAACAAAACTTTGACATAAACCTAGACAAACAATGCAAGAGCAAAAAATCGTCATCTGGCGTAGTGCTGCCACCTGTTTATTTCACCATAGTTCTAAGCACTTTTTTTAGAACAAACTTATTTTACCAAAATATCGATTGAAAATTTTTCATTTAACAAAATATATACATGATAAATACAGTGCC
This sequence comes from Pollenia griseotomentosa, assembly GCA_963931875.1. Lineage (NCBI taxonomy): Eukaryota > Metazoa > Arthropoda > Insecta > Diptera > Polleniidae > Pollenia > Pollenia griseotomentosa. Next base: position 48,356,363 of record OZ007560.1, on the reverse strand, counting down.
AAGAGGCAGCGGTGCGAGTTTTCCTAGAAGTCTCTAGAAGAATTAAAGCCCCAAAATTTGACGGCAGTATTTTTAAGTTCCAGTTTGACACAGTTGCGGTTTCATAAGGACACTGTTTCTAGCTGTGTTGGGTTTGCTCTGCAGTTGAATAGGTGTCGTACGTCGTGTGGGCCTATTCCACTTGCAGGGCAAAGGTCAGGGATGGTGAAATTTATTCTGGACCAGTATGAGTTTAAACGTGCGAACCATCCTGATTCTCGTCCGTCGTGGTAAGTCTCGCTCCTCGTTTGCAACCGGTGGGGGACGACCTCCTAACACGATGTTATCTCCGTGGCTGTTCATCGCACTCTCCACCGACTCCCTATGAATTGCATTCAGAGCTGCCCTGTATGAGGTGTGGTCTGTCATTGAGTCCAGGTGTTGATGGACTTCACTCTTATACCAGCGAAGATCTTTCCTGACATGTCTCGGGGGGGGAGTCTAATTCCGTCAGATGGTAGTTCGGATGTCCCCTCCAATGACATCACAGAAGGAACTGCTTCGTCAACATATTGTTATGTTCCTTGACCGTCATCATCTTCACTTCATCATCGAAAGCCTTCGATAGGTCAACGGCCACTAAGACCGTTCTTTCACACGGTCGGGCTTGATTAAGGCCGTGGCTGATTTGTGTGGGGATGGCGGTGAGAGCAGTTGTTGTCTGTACTGCTTGCGGAATCCATGCTGATGGTTCCCCAATTGGAGATGTTCCACTAGCTCCGGGAGGAGTAGTGCCTCAAGTATCTTGGCGACGGGTGACAGCAAGGAGATCGCCCTGTATGATTTTACCTGAGTCGCATCTTTCCCTGGCTTTAGCAGGGGAACCACCCTACCCACTTTCTAGGCTAAGATACTACACTCCGGACTCGTCCAGATTTTTGAGCATAAGAATAGATATTCCGTTGGGGCCAAGGGTTTTGGATGATTTAGCGGCCCTGATGACCTGTGCAACCTCACTCAGTAGGTGATAAGCATATGATTTGTCAAAAACTCGGAGACCGTGTACCTTCCTCACAATACTTCTTTTCGCCTTATCTCTGACGGGGTGCTCTATTAATTGTAGTGCAAAGTGGTTCGAGCACCTTTTGGGGTCCTTTATGGTGTTTCCATCGAAGGTAATCGATACTCTATCGTCATGCTATTTTCTCTGTTGAGTTGACCGATTCGGGGATCACTCGGGTTGGCTCTATTAATTTCGTCCCGCTCTTCCGCGAGTACCGCCGCTGACGTCGGGAAATTTGGTCTTAAGACCGGGATCCTAAATTTAACAACAAATTTTCTTGATGTAGGTCATATTTTCGTCTTTTCAAAGATCCTGCGATTTATTAAGAAGATACTTTAAAGACTGAACAAAAATTTATCGGTCAAAAAAATTTTTTTAATCTTGGATTCTTTTCTATTTGTTGTCCCGTGATTATTATATTTATTTTATTAACCCATATACGAAAAAATTTAATTAAATGTCGAAAATTAAACAAAAAAATGTACTATTTTTTTTTTTAACTTAATAATTTTTATCTTTTGACCTTTAAATTTTAAAATCTACACAGCCCAATATTTATTATTGGGCAACAGAAATTGACATCATTTGCCATATGGGCAAAAAACAGTCCACCAACCAAAAATTTTTCAAATTAATTTTTTTTAATGGAATTTAAGGCTAAATGTATAATTTTATTTTTATATTAAAAAATATTTATTTCGACGATCATTAATACAATAATTTTTACCAAATACTACCCCACCCCTGATCTCTTAATGTTATACATGAACTTAACATTATTTTCGGTGCTTTTGGAGCTTAAAATAGCACTTACAGCAGACTTATCAAAATATAAATTTCGTTAAAAAAGATTGATATTCATTTATACATTCATTAAAATCACAAATTTATTTTTTATATATAATTTATTTTGTTAAAATACATAAAATTGGGTTAATTATATACTACTGATAAACTGTAGCGTGCGTTGTGAGGCGTGCGTCACAAAGGGTTCACGGCTTTTGTCAAAAAATCACAACATTTTTTAGCTGCGAATAAGTGATTGTAGAATTCTTTTATTCATCTTTCTTTTAGGAATTAGATTTTGTATACCTTATGATGCAAAATTCGCTAAAAATTAGGAAAACACACTTCAACTTTTAAAGTTACTTCCACTTTTTGTGTCGTGCGTCACAAAACTTCGTGATCAATTATTTCGCAACAAATACCTGCTAAGAAATTATGATATATGCTATTTGTAAGTACATATTAATGTCACTAAATACTATATTTAAGTTGAAGCTATTTCTTTTGAAAGGCCAAAAAATGTTTATATATCAATCAGAAAACGCGTGCGAATGTAGCGTTCGTCACGCAGGATTTGCCCATATCGTCAGCTTATTATTGGTTTGGCGCATATCATGGTAATTTCACCACAATAATGAGCTGACAATATGTAATATATTTTCGGCAACTCAACTTAAGTACTCTAGTTGTCAAAACCAATTTCCGAAGTATTCGAAAAATCGATTTTTTACTATTTTTCTGGTTTTTAAACCGGTTGTTTAAAAAGGCCGGTTATCGAAGTATTTGAGAAATCGGTTTTTTGGTCTCGAATAATCGACTTTTTCTTATATTTAATTTTTTAATTATCTTGCATTCGATGACATTTTTTAGTAACCACTTTCGTTATTCACAACAGTATTTTAATTGTTGTCACCATACATAACATATTCATCACATCACCAAGCTATTCAACTTGCAGAAGAATTCTACAACACTGACTTTTTTATAATTGCCAGCAGTATGAGTTAAGCGACAGTTCTGACTTTGGCTTTGGTTTCTGGTGTACAACCCAACTCAGTTGAGTTGAAATTAAAACAACTGCTAGTGATGAGTTGTAAATTTTTGATGTTTTTGTAAATCACACTAAAAAAGAGTTGTAAACCATAATACAAAAACTGCAATATTTCAACTGAACCAGAGTTGTAAACCGTAACAGAAAAATTCAAAACCCAGATAAAAGATCAAAAACAGTTAATAACAGTGACTTAAAAGAGGACTTCCAAAATAGATCTGCTTTGCATGGCATTCCTTCAATTAACCGAATCTCAACGATTAGTGAACGTGTTTTTCAGTATTGTCCTTATAAAAACTTAGTTGAGAAATCGAATGCCCCCAACTCATTTGAGACGATTTATGTTGCAATAAAATATTTTTGAGTCAACTTTTATCTAATTACCAACATAATAAGATAGTTAATTAGCACAAAGACTATTTCGGAAATAAGTCACCATTTTCAATAGGATTCGTCCTTGTGACAATTGAAATGTACCTGTATGTATTAAATTTTATCAAAATTGCGACCTGCACTTTACATGGACAGACAACCATCCGATCGGCATACTAAGAGGTGGGTCTAGGACCAATATTTTTTTGCGTTACACACATCAGAACAAACGCACAATGCCCTCTCCACTATTGTGGTGTGGGTAAATAAACAAATATTTTTTTGTCTCAATAGTTTATATAGTTTCCTATAAGCAGGCTTTTTTGTTTTATTAAACTGATCTCTATTTAAATCAAACTTACATTTTATGTAGTAATATTAGTATTTTTTATTTATTTATTTATTTATTTATTTATTTATTTTACGTTTTAGTTCTGAGGTTCATATGTACGTACAACTTGCTTGTTTTACTTTTCTATTAAATACTTTAAAAAAACCGAACTGAACTGGCAAAATAAAATAAAGTAATTTGTTTTTATTTTTGTTTTTTCTTTACCTACTTACAACTACATTTAGAGTTGACAAAAAGTCCACCAATTGTAGTCGGGACTGTAAGAAAAGATAAACTCACTGTTTATTGCTGTTGTTTTTGTTTAAGCTTTAATATTGTTACAAGTAAATCTAGGGTTTATAATTCTTATTCGCTTAACAGTTTTATTTGAATAATATCTTTAGTTTTTCTAAAATCTTTGGATGAAGTTTCCTGACGATCTGGCCTAAGTAACCAGTGAAATGCGCATAGGAATAGCTTATCCCATCAACAATAAATTTCAGTTTATCAATAGTATGAAATGGGAATTTAGCACATTTAAACGAAACCTTGTTAAAACCCGATTATTCGAAACCGGTTTTTGTTACAAAACCGAAACGCCGATTTTTTTCAGAAGTCGGTTTTTCGAAGTATTCGAAACCGGTTTTTTGGAATATACGAATATTTGACATCCATTATTATATCGTCGGCTTAATATGCAAACCTGCTAAATCCACTTTTTAAGTAAATTGAGATTTTGATGCCGTGTGGTAGAGAGAGCTATGCCTCGTCGACCAGCATGTAGTTTTTCTTTAATTTGAGTCTTGAAGTGTGTCCAATCAACTATATTTTTGGTTTTCCTTTCAAGCAGCAAATAGGAAAAATAAAAAGTTTTTTGTATCTCCTGTATTATTTGTTGAAAGGGAGTTAGCAGGTTTGCAGCCGACGATATTGTATTTTTTTACAGGAAACTCAGTAAAGTATACAATTAGGCTGAGTTCTAAAACGACGGTTGGAAAGCAAATTGCTTTTTTAAATGCATTATACAATGCAACCGAGTTGAATTTTACAATGATATCTGTTCCAAAGAAAACCAACAAAGTTGTCGATGCGTTCACAATAAGCAAAGTGTGCATCATTCAACTCTATGATACATTTTTGACTTTCACTGCAAAGTATTATGACGTTTTGGAACTCTGACTTAATTGCAATTTTTATAATTATTTTAATAGATTTGAAAATTTTTAATTCAAGCCTTAAATAATTTATCACTGATCACTAAAAAAATTTGTTTTATATAATGGATATTTGTAACCGAAAAATTTTTTGGTTAAAGTAATGGTTATTTATAACCAAAAAGGTATTTTACTTTAATTGGTTACGATATAAAATATATTTTACGATCATTTTTGAATAAAACCTTAATCTAAAATTCATCAATATTACTGGGTAAAAAATGATTTTTTCATCGTTTATTTTTTAACTGTTAGGGTCCCTGGTTTTCTTCATTTATGAAAAAGTTTCGTAAACGTTTGTCATGGGTTTTTTCCAAATCATTCCCAATTTTAGACCGAACTCTTATGTACCAAAATCCAGCGCGGCATAATTTTGCTGTAATTAATAACGTATACTTACGCAATTGGCCAAACAGTTTTGTACTGCTTCCGCATCATTATAGGTAATAAAACCGTAATTTAAGGGGTTTCTTGCGCCAGGTGGTAGTTTGCCGCTGCCTTTTGATAGAATTCTCAAATCAACTACTTGACCAAAACGACTAAACAATGCTTTTAGTTCATCTTCTGAGGCATGATGGGGTATGTTACCCAAAAACAATTGTTGACTGTCTCCAAATTGTTGGGGATTACTGGTGCGGCGTTGCTCAAAATCTAAAAAAAAATTAATATAAACAAAATATTGAATTGTTTAAAATGTTGTAAATACTGTTTTTTACCTTTATTAAAAGTTTTAGTACTCGAGCGCTGAGGCAATGGACCTCCACCACCCTGACTATTGTTGTTATCCTGACGCATTGGAGTGTTGTTATCGTTATTGCGATTAGCATAGACTGGCATCGATGTTGTTGAAGTGGCCGATTGTGAGTAGGTATTCGATGATGAAATATTCGTAGAATTTGTCTGATGATACATACTGTTGACGCTTTGCTGTTGTTGTTGCTGCTGCTGTTGTTGAATTTGCTGCTGTTGTTGTATAGCGGCATTTACAAAACTACTAGGGGAAGATGAGGATGACTTAAATAAATTGGCATATGTTTTAATTTCATTTTGTTGTTGCTGTTGTTGTTTTGCAGCTTCATATTTCTCCTGTTGTTGCTGTTCGTTAATTGTCTTGAAATCTTCAACAATGGGAGCTGGTGTTGGTTCTAAGACGGTTGTAGCTGCCGAAGCAGTTTGGCCACTGGCAACAACATTGGCGGCTGTATTAGGGCGGGATGGTTGCTGCTGTTGTTGTTCGCTTACCGAAGGAGAAGCATTTGACGACATGGCCATTTGGTTGGAACTAATAGTATCTTCAACATCGACTATATTTGAGCCGGCGGTTAATGGTGTTTGAGATTGTAGAATAGTCTGTTGTTGCTGTTGTTGATGCAATTGGGAAGGGGTATTCGATAACTGTTGTTGGGGCTGTTGTTGTTGCTGTTGCTGCTGAGGAGGTTGCTGGAGGATATGTGCTGGCATAAGCGTCGATTGTTGGAAATTGGGTATCGCTGATGGAGTATTTTGGGGCAGACCAGTAGCGGCAGAGGCTGATACAACCACGGGAACAGTTGCTACTCCAGCTGGAGTCTGAGCGCCAAGTACAGCAGCATTGCCAACCGAAACAGTACCCGCAGCCTGTGGCAAAACTGGAGATGAAGTTTGATTGGCACTCAAGTGTGTATGTTGGGCAACAGTTGGTTGCTGTATATTTGAAATGAGCTCATCGTGAGCAACAACACCGTTGAGTTGGGTAATGCCAGGAGCCGGAACCGCTTGAGGAGGAACACCTGTAGCAGCAGCGTTACCGAAGTTTGCTGGCAAAGGTACAGGTGCAGCACCAGGGGGTGGAGGCAATACAGCCATTGGACGGCCTCCAGCAGCAGGCATTGAATAGTAAACAGTTTGGGCCTGTTGACTTAAAACTCCTGTACCAGTATTGGCACCGGCAATAACCTGATTAGGTAATCCTTGCTGCTCATTGACCGCACTTACAACAGGGACTGGTTGTTCATTTGCCTGTACTACAGAAGTGGCCGCCGGAGCTACAACTACCTGACCTTGTTGTTGCGGTTGTGGCACCTGCTGCTGTTGTTCATGTTCCTCATCATTTTCAGAACGTGACTCGCCGTCGACTTCCTCATCGGAGTACAAATCTTGATAACGAAAGATATCGTTATGTACGTAATACTTCTTTGGCGACTGAGCAGCCAACACAAAGGTTTGAGTAAAGCGACGCATAGGTTGACCATCATTTGATAACTCCCCAGTTACCTGGACCACAACACCATTGCCCAAGGTAGCCTGGGCATCTACTTGACTGATTTTAGCATGACAATCATGGAAGTTCAATTGTTGAATGCGATTGTGAATATTCTTTTGGCCCACCACAAGGGTCGATTCACCGTGTATAAATGAGGAGTTGTTATTGTAAAAACGATGCAAATGATTAGGTGCCTTGTTTAGTAAAGTATAGTATTGGCGGACAAATTCACGTCCAACCGACTGTGGTGATGGTTGTTGGGGTTGAGTTGCATCCATTACCATTTCGTTTTTTTGTTGCTCGTTATCTAGAGATTTGATGTTGACGTCTGATTGATTGAATGGAGCCAGTTGGGATGTTTTCTCTTCGTGCTTTTCGGTAGTGAAAATTTAACGTTACAATTTACAAATGAAAATTTGTTAAGTTTAAGAATTTTCTAATGTAAACTGCACCCTAATGCTTTTGTTTTGGGTTTTCTATGACGCTAAAATTCAAAATAAAAAAAAATTATATTATATTTTTTTAAATTATGACCGTATGCTTTATAAAATGTTAGCAACTGATTGCTGATTGATTTTAGTTATTAAAATATATAAATTCATAAGACTTAAGCGTACTGAGTTAAGGCTTGCTATCCTTTTTTGATTGATTTTTTACGTTTGGACTAGGGATGTAACGAACGCCGATACTTTGGATTTCCCGATGTATCGGTATCGGTGATATTTTACTGTCGATGCGACTATACTTTTTTTATAGTTTTTTTTTGAAAAAACAGGTTAATTTTCAATGCTTATTTTTTGCATAACAGCTAAGAGCAATATCACATTCAAAAGCAGAGCATAAAATAAAACAGAATAATAATTGGTTTATTTTAATTCTTAGACTGGAGGTCCACACCACGCGTTCTATCTGTATGTTTCTTTTTTGACCTTTTTTTAAGATACATGCTAAAGTAGAAACAAATCCTACTTCATGCTACACTACTACTTTTTAGAAGACAGATGTAAGAACTCATTGAACGCTTTGTGTGGACTGGTACCTTTAGCCGTTTTCCCTTGCATCATATGAAGTAAAATGTTCTCTCATTGATAAATCTTGTACCCAATAAAAATTTTCATAATTTTGCGAAACACGAAAGCTACATTTAAAAAAATAAGCGCACATATAAGCACTTGGCAATAAGATATACATAGGTACAGAGATGCAGTAAAGTAAGTGAACGAACTCTAATTAAGTTTAATAAAAAAAATTAAATTTCAAGTGCCTCGCCATTCCCTTTCTACTTGATGTGGCAACACTGTTACAATAAACAAGCAAAATATCAAAGCTCTGATTTAATTAATAAAAAATATTTAAAGTGTTTAAAAAAACAATGTAAAAATGTGTAATGAAATAAAGAAGGTTATAAAGGAAACAAATGTAAAAACAACGAAAATGTCTTACGCGCAAACTTTAACAGCTAATGTAGTGATGCCAGATGTATCAAAAAATGTCCCCTTAATTGTAAAACCAAAAGAAAAACAAAGTGTAGAAAAAACAAAAGCTGAACTAAACAAAAAGTTAATCCAATTAATTTCAAAATTACAAATGTTGAAAATAGAAAAAACGGTACATTAGTGATTCAAAGTCAAAATGTCGAAGAACGTGAAAAAATAAAAGAGGCAATACAAAATGAAATTAGTGAAGACTACGAAGTAAAAGTACCAAAAGATACTGATATGAAAATAGTAATAACAGACCTAAATTTTAAAATGCCAGAAAAAGAATTAATAGAAAAATTAAAAAAACAAAACGAAATAATGAAAAATAGTGAAATAGATGTTATTAAAATATTTGAAACAAAAAGATATAGTAGAACAATATTTAACGCAAAATTAAAAATAGACGATGAATCATATCCGAAAGTAATAGCAAGTCAAAAACTTAATGTTGGATGGGATAGATGTAGGGTATTCGATGGTACAAATATAATGCAATGTTTTAAATGTCAAGGATATAACCATAAATCGTCGGACTGCAAAAATGAAGATGTATGCCACAAATGCCATGGAAACCACAGAAGTAAAGACTGTAATAAGGAAACAATAGTGAAATGTGTAAACTGCATAAAAGAAAATAAAAGATTAAATTTAGGTCTTGATGAAAATCACGTCACTGGTAGCCGGGCGTGTCCGGTGTATCAGAATAAACTGAATTTAAAAAAGAGAAGGATAGGATTATCCGCCTAACAATCAAAGCAGATACATGGGTTATATACTAACATACAAGGCTTAACAAATAACTTCAACCAATTGGAAATAATAGCTGAAACAGATAAACCTGATTTCATAATACTGACAGAAACACATCAAACTACAGAAATAGACGATAGTGAAATTGAACTAGAACATTACGACCATTATAGTACATTGTCAAACTCGTCCAAAACTGGTGGAATAATAATATATTTTAAAAAACATTGGAAGATTGATAAACTCAAAGACAGTATTAAAGACTCAAGATACCGGATTAGCGCATATATGGCAAAATATGAAAAAATATCAATTATAATTATAGCAGTATATAGATCACCAAGTAGTTCAAAGTCAGAAATTTGTGATATATTTCAAGATTTTATAGAAGAAATGTGCGAAACTGTGATATTTTAATAGCTGGAGATTTTAATATTGACTGGAATAACGATTTCTATACGGGGAAATTAATAAGTATTCTTAATGATAATTGCCTCAAACATGTATTGAACGAATTTACTAGAATAACACAAAATTCAAAAACTTTAATAGACTATATTATAACAAACAGTGGAATGATTTCAGCAAAGGGAAATATAAATAATATAATAGCTTATCACGAATCTATAGATATTTTTATTGAGTGCGAATGTATAGAACGAGACAATAAAACTAAAGAAATAAACATTTTTAAATATAATAAAGAAAGATTCAAACACGAAATTAGTGCAATATTACAATATGATGATCAAAAAGGATTAAACGATAATGTCCACAACTTTGATAATGTTTTTGAAAATACAATACGAAGATTTAGTGTTAAAACAAAAATAAATGAAAATAGAAGTAACAAATGGTTTAACAACGATCTCAGGACTATAAAAAGGGAAAAGATTTTTAAATATCAAAGTGCAATAATTGAAAACACGAATGAAGCGTGGAATAACTATAAAACAATAAGAAATAAATATAAAACTAGAATTGAAAATGAAAAAAATAAATACATAAATAACAAAATAAATAACGCAAATGATCAAAAAGAAATGTGGAGCAAAATAAAAGAACTAGTACTAAGAAAACCCAGAAATGTGATAAAAACTGTGATAATAGATAATGTAGAATATTAAGATAATTTTCAAATAGCCGAACATTTAAATAAATATTTCGTTAATAGTATAAAGGAAATTAGAAATTCCATTAGTTATGTGCAATATGAAAACAAAATACCTGTGATAGATTTAAAATTTAAATTCCGTGCAATATCTTTAGAAGAACTTAAAATTATAAGGGAAATCACGATGGGTAGTGCAAAGTGTGCAAACGATGCAAATGCGTGCAAAAATACACACATTTGCACAAAACAACAACAAAATGTACGTATTTGCAATTTGCTCTACTTTACTTCGTTTGCACTAAAAAAACCATGAGCAAAATTAGTAGTGCATATTTGCTCAGTTGCAAACAAATGTAAACAAAAACGTTTGACATATAAAGCGCCATATTGTTTTTTAAGGAAACTTATAAATTGAACATTGTCGTGGGTTTTAATATAAAATAGAGAATTAAATTTAAATAATTTAAAAAGAAAAAATTTATTTTATTTTGCTTGTGTATAATTGTAAACAAATGCAGATTTTTAACAGTGCTGCCAGAAGTTTTTTGTGTTGCCAGAATAAATTTTTAGAAAAATAGCACATTTGCACAAAAAATAAAATTGGTGTGCTCACGATCAATCATAATATGCACTCAATTGCAAATTTGCACAATGACCATCGTGATTACCCTTTATATGTAAGAATATTAAGAAAAAACCTGACTATAATAAAATAACAAGCAATATAATCTTAGATAATTGGAACACTACCGGCAATATTATGCTGAATATTATAAACAAATCACTAGAAACGGGAATATTTCCCAATAACTGGAAAGAATCTATGATTACACCCATTGAAAAAGTTAAAAAAACAATCAAACCAATAGAACCACATAGCAAACCTTTGACAGCTGCCTATCCCCCTTGGTTCCTACCATTTAATAACATTAATTTAAATTTAGCTCAATTCCATAAATCTGCAACACCTTCCGACACATATAGACGTTGTTTTAATGGAATTATATCCGAGCATGAGACATGCAAACTTATTTTTACGGACGGCTCTAAGAGCGATGATAACATTTCTTATAGTGTAACAACTACTGACTCTATTATAAAAACATCCATACTGCCTCCATACTCTACTGTGTTCACAGCAGAGATAGTGGCAATATTTGAAGCAATTAAATATTTTAGTAACACAACAACCGAAACTATTATTTGTTCTGACTCTTTGTCAGCATTACGTGCAATACGCAACATACATAATACAAACCATTATTCCACACTAATAAGAAACTCCTTAATCGAAAACACTAACATTAAATTGCTGTGGATCCCCGGACATTGCAACATTCGGGGAAATGAATTTGCGGATTCAGCTGCCAAAAGTTCTCTGAATTCACCCCTTTTTCTAACCTCAAACTTTAACATACAGGATATTTCTAGCCACATTAAAAACATATTAACCAGACGGGAGGATCCTTTCTCTGGAACATCGGACTGGTATAAGAGAATAAACCGGACAAAGTTGAATGTAGGGGATTATCTTAATTTTAACTACGGCTCCTTGGACAGCAGGTCATATGTAAAACTAAGACTTGGACACACATATTGCACACACAGATATTTATTCGATCACAATACTTCTAACATATGCCCATATTGCCTTTCTGAACCCATTTCAGTAGAACACATAATAAAATATTGCTCAAAATATAACACAATTCGAAATCTTATCTTCAATAATGATCCAATTACTTATCTTTCCAACCCATCACGGGAAAATATACAAGCGGTAACCAAATTTTTAAAAATTTCAAGAATAATTAAAGATCTATAGAATGTGAAGGGAGTTTTAACACTACTAACACAATTGTAACTTTATTCTAATCATAAGTACATACTAAGCTTAGGACCTCTGTAGTCATAGCTTTTTCTTGTTATCTTAAATTATTGTATCAATTTAGGATAATAAATAAATAAATAAATAAATAATATAGAAAGGAAAAATTATATAAAAGTGCTTGGCAATATATAATTTTTTAAAAATTATTTTTTGTTTCATATTTTTGCAACAATTTAACATAACCAAACATGTGTATGTTGATAGTTTAAGTTAAGGTTTAAACCACCACCATTGGCCGCTTAAACTAGCAAAATAAAATCAAAAAATGTTACTAATATTATTTAAAATTTTTTCTATAAATTTTTTTTTGTTGTTATGTACTATGTACTTATTTATTTTTAAATTTTTTTATATCTTTAAAAGATTTTTTACTATTATTAGGTAGAAAGTTGTAAGCCGATTATGGCCAATAGGCTAGGCTACTGAAATTTAATAAATTAATTAAATTAAAAAAGTAAATACGGAGATTAAAGTTTATTTAATCGCTAATCTTTGAAGTTGATCTTGTAAAGATTTTACTTAACATAGGCACTTGTAATTTGTATTGATGCTGGGGGTGAATAGCAACTTTGTTTTGCTTGCTGATTTTTATATATGGTGGAAATACAGGAAAATTTTCTTTCCAAAAAAGATTACTTAAATACATGTATTAAGCTTTTGTTAAATTTAAATCAATTCAGTAATTTCTATTTTTGTTCTATTTTATTATGTACATATATTTTTAATAAATTTTGTATTATTAGTTAGTTTATAATGGTATTCAGGCAAACTGCTTTGTAATATATATTTTTATTGGCCAAGAGTGGCTTTTTATATTGCATTTGATGAAATAAATAAATAAATAAATAAATAAATAATTTGCTTGAGTAATTTAGCTTGAGTAATTTTGGACTCTTCCAGAGTAATTAGAACCTTATACTTTTTGGCTTTTGTAAAAGGCCTAAATAGTTCAATAATTTTTGCTTCATCTACTTCAATGATTGAAAACATTCCTTGGGTATACGCATTATGAAGATGATATAATCCATTATCTTAACATAAGGAAGTATTTTTGCGTGTTTTTTTGTTGATTTAGACGTTATATGATAAGGGATGCAAGTAGGGAGATCGAACGGATAGTATTGGAACGATTTTAACCGGTTATTTTAGTTTTGCCCAAGTCGGATATGTTTTAATGTCCATTTTTCGAATATCGAATAAACCGGTAATTTTGGTAAAATAACCCAGTTGTTTTAGTAATGTGTAATTTATATACGTTTTCCTTACTTTTATTTATTTATTTATTTCATTCATTTATGCAATATCAAGCCTTAGAGGCCAAAATAACAATATTACATGTTCATATATCCTGAGAACTTTTACAACATATTATATATATGTACACTAATAATCTAATAATAATAATAATAATAATAATAAAAAAAAAAAATAATTAAGCTATAATCAAAAAAACAACATATCATAGTTAATGGTTAATGGCTCCCCAGCCGCAAAAAAAAATAACAAAGAGAAAAAAGGAAAAGAAAAATATCCTAAAAAAGGCCCAGACAGTAACAAACTAAGAGGGAAATAGCACAACCAACTAAGCTAAAATGGAAATAAAATTTACAAAGTGTTTAAATGTATTTAGTTGAGATATACAAAATCATTAAAAAGTAGAATCAGCGAAGAATTCCAGTAGTTTTAAACGAAATACATTATTTGAATGCGAAAATATCCGTAATGAATGCGGTAAAAAATTCCAAACCCTAGCAATCCTAACTATAAAAGACCTACTTAGAAAAGATGAGTAAATTCTAGGAATCATAATCTGGGGGTTTCTAACAGATCTTGTAAATACAAACGAACTATACAGGTCAATGGGTCTGCCATGTCGAATTACTCCATAGAACAAAATACCCAATCGATATTTCACATAATTTTCAAACGTACACCCAAGAAAACGTCGGACCGAAATAGATATATGCTCACGACGCTTAATGTTGTAGACAAATCTTACAATACTATTAACTATACGCCTAACTCTGCTTAAGCGAGTGGAACATGTACCGGAATAAACTTCGAGACCATATAATACAGATGACATCAACATTGCATGAGCCATATTATACCTAACACGTAATGGGAAATACAAATTAGATGAATACATTTTGCGAAGAATACCAAAGATTTTACCATTAAGGAGATTAATATGGGGGTCAAAGGAAAGTTGATTATCTAAAAGCACACCAAGACATTTAATATGATCAACTAACTGTATCCGTACATTATCCAAAACAATATCCAAGCTAGGAAAAAAATGATTTCTATGCCCAAACATGATGCCTTTGGACTTATAAGGGTTAAGAGCTAAGGAGTTAAGTGAAGTCCAATCACTAATTTGATTCAGGCAATAGTTAATATTGTATTGCAAAACATCATGTGCATTCAAATTACTATTAAAGAGAAGAAAAATGTCATCCGCATAGATAAATAGCTCACATAATGATAAATTAATGCATGAAGAAAGGTCATTTATATATAATATAAACAATAGCGGACCCATAACAGAGCCCTGAGGAATACCGGAAAATAACGGACTAACGGACGAAACAAAGCTATTATATTCAACAAATTGCGACCTCCCAACAAGATATGAGAATATAAGTTTACAGGCGGATTTTGAAAAATTAAATTCATTTCTAAGTTTCATTATTAAAGTATGATAAGAAACTGAACCAAACGCATTAGAAAGATCAAGCGAAATTAGGGTGGAAAGTTTATACTCATTTAAGTGTTTACGAATTCTATCAGTAAGAGATAGAAGCATCGAAGTAGAATTATAACCGCTACGAAATGCATACTGTCCCTTGTACAAGCGAGATGATATCGAATCAAGCATTTGGTCTCTCATAATATGTTCCAAAACTTTCGATAATGTTGGAAGTATAGAGATGGGCCTTAAATCACCTGGTTCATTAATCACTTTAGATTTCGGTAAAGGGATCACTTTAGCAGTTTTCCAAGAAGAAGGAAAACTAGATGTCGTTAAGATAGCATTAAAAAGATCCAAAATTAAGTTTGATACCACAGGATAGACCAACTTAATCAGACGTATTCCAATATTATCAACACCAACAGAATTCGATTTAACTTTGAGTAACGCATCTGCAACTTCCGGTTCCGAAACACAGTGAAAAGAAAAAGAGTTAGGAAAATCAATGGTGTCAAAGCTAATATCATCCGAAAAACTAAAGTTGTCAATAACATTATCAGCATTACCAGTAAAGAATGCATTCAAAGTATCAACGTCACCCTCATAGACATTGTATTGATCATCCAGACAGCCATTAGATCTTAAGACTTTCCAGATATACCTAGTATCTTTATTATAAAAAATTTTAAAAAAATATCGCCTTTTTGCATTTCTGATAACAGTTTTCGATCTATTTCTATATTTACAAAATATTTTCCAATTAGTCACTGAACGATGACAACGATAAGAACGATAAGCAAGTTGACTAAGCGATTTCGCATATAAAATTTCCCTAGAATTCATCCACATAGACCTCTCATTAGAGAAATTTCTTCTTACTAAAGGAACCAAAGTAAGAATTGAATCAAAAAAAGAAGATAGGCAAAAGCACTTATCATCAACATCACCCAAATAAAAGCGAGAAAAATCGAAAGTAGACAACGACAGATAGACATCCTCTAAACTCAACGCATTGAAATTGCGGTATTCTATAAACTCTATATTTTTATTAATATTCATATTAAAGGAAGCAAACAATAAGGCATGATGAGAAATTAACGGGCATTGAAACTGACTAGAGGAACAAACCATAGAACTATTACTAACAAGCCAAAAATCAATTAACGATTCCGAGCAGTGGGCTATATCATAATGTGAAGGTTTAGAGTTATGAAAAATAGACAAATTATTCCTTTGACATATAGTACGGGCATTAAAAGATTTAGAACTGTCAAACAAGTTGTAGTTAAAATCTCCAACTACAATAATATTGGAATATTTCAAAAAAAGTTCATTATGGAAATTTTCAAACGACACAAAGTTGCCATGAGGCAGGTAGACAACTCCAACTAAAGTTGTAGTACCTTCAGAGCACAACTCAATAAAAAGTGATTCACATACACCTAAATCAGAAACCTTAAAAACAGTCTTGTATTTAAGCCCAGTAGAAATATAAAGGCCAACACCACCACCTCTCGAGTTTAAACGATCATTACGAATGAAATTATATCCAGATATCTCAACTGCTCGATTAGATATATATGGTTTTAGCCAAGATTCAGAGATCGCAAATATGTCAAAAAACGACCCAACTAATATAGACCTTAACTCATCAAGCTTAGAGAAATTACTAGAAGGCTTGATGCTCTGACAATTTAAGTGCCCAACATTTAGCTTAAGCACATTAGGACACAGGGCAGTATTAACCTCATAGGAGCTACTGAACATAGGACCAATATTAGGATTAAGAGAAGCCATAATTATTAAACATTATTAAGATGGGGAACCAGTACCAAAAAACTCTTAAATACACGTTAAAAAACATTCGAATCTTATTCATATTCAAAAAATATTCTCATACTAATAGCTGATCAATAAAATAAAATCAAAAGCAAATACCAAGAAGTACCCAAAAGTATAACTAAATCTAACAACATTATAAGGTTAATAAATTCAATTGTTACAGGTAAAGGCAAATTGTATTATACAAAAGTAACAAAATACACAAATAAAAGAGATCAAAGAAAATAATAATAACGATAATCATGACAGAAATAATTGTATTAGATAACCAATTATCTGAATTGTTAACAGTGCCAATTAAAGCATCAATCACAATTCCGTTTATAATGCTTATACCACAACAACAATTTATATGAGATTGTAAAAGACACTTATGCAAAATTTTATTAAGTATAAAAAAATATATTGTTAAAAAACACCCATAATTCTTAATGTTATTATATGCAAAATTTGCAAATATTTACCAGCAAGAAATAGTGCGTGATAGAAAAAAAAAGAAAACTGTTGCTTAATTGTGGACACCAAGTACAAATGTTTCTGTCATAATAAATACGGTTCTTAAAAAATAAACCAAAAACTATTGAATAGAAGTATTGTCCAGAAATGAGGCACATTCAGAAAAATTACAAGTTATTATCCTCCCATCACTCATAGTTAATGAGGCTTTAACTTTATCCGTATTCAAAATTTTGTATTTGGTAATAATTTTCTTCTGCAAGAGTTTTCTACACAAGGTGTGCAATCTACCAGCAGCTGGTGAATAATGGTCATTAAGGTAAAGGCGTGAATTAATGTCACCGCCAATGACATCACATAATTTCAACGATCTGGATTTAAAATATTCTTTCATGAGGCTATCACGTAAAAACACATTGTTAAATTTGTACAGCACAGATTTACGATTATTAAAATAACAAGCATAATTAATATCATGTGTCGAAATATCCAGGTTATATATTTTACCAATGTCTCTAATAATTACCATAAAGTCACTCAGACCATCTGGCAGACCATTAACCCTAGAGTACGAACCATATTTTACGTACGTTGTAACTAATGATCGTCGATTCGACGATGTATTTTTTAACTGCCTATAACTTTGGCTTAAAAGCAAATATACTTTTTCAATCAATGTTTTTAATCATCATGGCACCTTATAAGTTTATATAAAAAAAATTTTTGTTTTAATTAATATAGATAAACGAAATATTTAATTTTAGAACTTTTTTATTTTATGTTGCACATATTTTTGGGATCATAAAGAATTACCTATAAAATATTGTTAGGAAAACTGAAAAACTAAAAAAGAGTTAAAACTTAAAAAATACATTTTTGGCTTTAAAACAAATAAATTTTTTTTTTTTTAAATAACAATTTGAGCCAGAGCACAGTGCGAAATTCAGGAAGTTTAGCGGAACTTTATTAAATTTTTGAAATACATAAAATGCATAAGATTATTCATTATTTTGGTTGCTTAATATCCCACCTCAAAAACCTCATACTCAGTTTGGGGATTTACCCTGCGAAACAACTGCAAAATACACCTGAAAGTTGCATTTCTTTTTCAATTATACTTTTTGCATACAGAAAGATTTTCGATTTGTTTCAGTTAATAGAGTGGTACATACAAACGGCAGTGCAGTAGGCCATGATTTTTACATAATTTATTTTATGAGAAAATTGTCAATTATTGGCATTTAAATAATTGCAAAATCGTTTCGTACTCATGTGGGATTTGTTCGTGAAAAAAGTGATTTTTAAGAAGTAAGTAAACTTAATTTTTTAACTTCGTTGGAGACTTTAAAAGGTGATACCACATAATACCATCTTAAGACGCACAACATTTTAAAGGTATGTTTTTCCTCTATTGGGAACACGAAATATCTTCTGCGATTTTTTGCGATCTTCTTTTAAATTAAACTTTTTCCAGAATGACTTTGGAAATTTCATATAACTGTATTTTCAAAAGTGGAAGGAAGAACCGACATCGGATGCCATCATTGGTTTTGTTTTGAAAAAATAGGCTTACCCGTGCTAACATCTGACGCTCTTTGCAGTTTAAAGGCAACTGTTCGTGCGCTTGTTTGTAAAATACAAAAAAGGTGGAGGGAATCCAGTCGAAATTTAGCATCATTTCTAAATAAAAATGCAAGCTGGCTTGAAAATAATGTAAAATTTTCCACTTCTGTAAGGGATGCATTGCCTTGTGGATCGAGGACCAATGCAGGCAGACCTAAAAAAGAATTTAAGGATTGTCATCCTTAAGTGTAATACAGAAAAGTGCATCATCTTTTGTCCGCTAGTCAAGACGAGTTAGCCAAAGCAACTGCAACAAAGCTATACCATTCTGGAAAACGAAACTCTGCAGCGATTGTCAAGGAACTGGCATCTGCTTCTCCAGAAAGGGGTAGCAAAATCAAGAAGGCTCGCATATTTTCCTCAAATAGCCCACCAAAATTAGCTCCAGACCAGGCTCTGGCGCTTCTTATTAATGCAAACTTATCGTCAAATCAGTACAACATTGTTCGAGATCAAGCAAAAAATCACCGTTGCACTTTGTATCCACCTTATTATATTATAAAAGGGTCAAAGAGGTTGTGCTATCCAAAGGACATAATAATAACTGAAGTTTCAGCTGAAGTACCAGTTCAGTCGCTTATAAATCATACCGTAGAAAGACTTTGTATAGGGCTAGAAGGGGTTCTTACAAGTTTATCAAATGTTAAAACACTAAATATTATCGTGAAGTGAGGTTGTGATGGGGCTGAACAAGCTAATTATCGACAAAAGTATATGGACAAACATAGCTCTGATGATAGTATGTTTAGTTTATCAATGGTACCAATCCAAATGTGCGCCGTTAATGATAATGGTGATAATCAGTCAGTGATTTGGAAAAACCCTGCTCCTTCTTCGGTACTGTCGCCCTATTAAGTTCGTTTTTGGCAAAGAAACAGTCAGTGTAATAACCTCAGAAGTAAACAAAGTGAAAGAACAAATATCACAACTTACTTCAACCACTATACTTGTAGATGCCCAGCAATTTCAGGTAACAGCAAATATGATATTTTGTATGATAGACGGTAAAGTTTGCAATGCTGTATCATCCTGTGCATCATCACAAACATGCTACTTATGTGGGGCTAAACCCAGTGAAATGAACAACATCGGCGATAAACCTCAAAAAAATATAAATGAATCCTTTTTATCCCTTGGACTATCACCCCTCCATGCATGGATAAGGTTTTTAGAATGTATTTTACATATATCGTACAAACTGGATATTAAGACATGGCAAGCTCGTGGAGCAGAAAATAAAAAAAAAGTTGCAGAGAAGAAAAAATACATTCAACAAAAATTTAAAGAGGAGCTTGGCTTGCTAATAGATATGCCAAAACAGCAGACTGGAAACACAAACGATGGTAATACCGCAAGGAAATTCTTAAGAAATGCCGAAAAGTCAGCCGAAATAACTGGCGTTAATTTAGATTTGATCAAGAGTTTTCATGTGCTGTTGGAGTGCCTAAATTGTGGTCTTAAAATTGATTCAGAAAAGTTCGGCGAATATGCAAGAGAAACTTGGAGTTGTATTTGAAAGAATATTTCTGGTACTCAATGCCTGTTAGTGTGCATAAAGTCCTTTGTCATGGAAAGGATATTATAGCCTCTTGCATTCTTCCGATTGGACAATTTTCTGAAGAAGCTCAGGAGGCAAGAAACAAAGACTGTAGAAAATATCGCGAACTTTTTACTAGGAAAACATCCCGAATTGACACAAATACAGATTTACTTAATCGACTGCTGATTTCATCGGATCCGTACATCGCTAGTCTTCGTAAAGCACCTAAAACCAAGCGTAGTGAAGTTACACCAGAAGTTTTAGAGTTGTTAGAAACATTTTCAGACCCATGCAATGATTACGAGTCTTCAGACGATTGCAATGAGACTAGTTCCGAATAGATGTTCAAAATGTTGTTAGAAAATGTATGTACATATGCATGTTTTTTTTAATTGTTCTATAATTAAAAACGTAAATAAACTCAAAGACTTAAAAAAAAACACATTAATTTTTATTAAAAATTTAAAAAAATCACAAATAGAACTGGTTTAAATAATTAAGTTCCGCTAAACTCAAGAAATTTCGCACTGTGCAGAGTTACAAAGTTCAACTTTGTGTTCTCCGCATATGGGTTTTTCGCATATATCACATTTTGATTTTCACATTCGTCATTTTTTCTTATGGGCATGATCTACACATACTTCATTTGTGTTCTTTTTTTATTTTCTCCTTAGCTGGTCATTGTTGCCACTGTTGTTTAAAGTAACACATTTGCAACATTTGCTCACAAAGTTGAAAAATAAAAGTCACGTTAATACTAACCATCGACGATTCGACGAGTACAAAACCAATAAAAGCAATGTTCCAGCAACGCAATTCAAAAAACACAATTACACACAGCAAAAGTAAATCATCTACTAACAGCATACAAAATTTGAGAGTGTTAGGCACACCCATTTAAAAGTAAATTAATTAAAAGGAAGCGATGCTCGTCGAAACGTCGATCATTAGTACTCTAGGGTTAACGACAATATCGGCTCTATTCAATCTCTTGTGGAGCATATTGTTTTCATCTTCAAGATCAGCAATTTTTTTTCGTAGTAGAGGCATCAATATGATTGATGAGTTTATTACAGTCAACAATCTCAGATTTCATTTCCTTAAAACAAGCAGCCATCTCCGATTTAAAACTAGCAACAGTATCAGACAACACCTTGGAGATCGAAAGGTGATCACTTACGGATTTCTCAATGAACGAATCGAGCTTAGAATTAAGTGCACCCATCTCTTTACGAAAAATATTCAAGCCGGTAGCATTTGAATTACAGGGCTTGCACGAATAGTTCAATTGTTTGCAATCCTTCAGAAGAACAAGGGCTTTGTCATTCAGACCAGCACAAGGAACATGGTGCCACTGCTCACAACCTTTGCATTGAACACTAGGTTGGGTTCTACTAATATTTTCATGGCAACTACCACAACTATATCCCTTATTGGAAGGCATATTCATCAAAAGAAATTTATTGTTAAAATAGTAGCAGTAAAGCCAAAATGGCGACAAGCAAACCACGCACAAAAGCAGCAACAACAGCAGGAACAGATTTCTCCACTTAAAAAGTTAATGACAGTATTATTTGTCTGTAATTCTTTATTTTGTAAAATTTTCTATATTTAATTTTTTAATAATTATAAAATTGAATTCGAGGTACTAAACAATCTTTAAAGTTGAAAAAAAAATTTTATTAAAAAGATCAGCCACTAAAAAACACAACTACTCAGGCATAGCGTTGCCAGAAAAAAAAAATGTACCCGGAGTTGAAGTATTTTTCTAATTGAATACTGGGCAAACTTAAACTTTTTATGAAGAATGTCAAAACAAAATGTAAGAAAAGTCAAAAAACATTATGAGCAATGTAAATACAAATCGCTTATACATATCTGTGTTCTTGTAACAAAAACCAAAAACAATTAAAAATACTACAAAATAAAAAAATGTTTTCCTAAAAAAGCAATTAGCAGTTGGACAGTATTCTAAATATTATATATATTTTTATAAAGATGGCAAAGTTTATTCAACACACAAGTCCACAAGCTTGACATTAATATACGCCAATTAAAACTTGAAAATTGAACAAAATCATAAAATCTTCAATGAAGCTTGAACTTTTGTCCCCTGTAACTCTGTCATTTCTTGACCAATCTTCACAAACGATGGTTATTTTAGAAATTGTATAACCTTTCACTAAAAAGAAAGAAGTACAAAATCCGTTTAAAATTTTTGAAGATATGTATTTGCATTTCAGTCACATCATCTTTTTTAAAAACACAAATAACGGTTATATTGCAATATCTCAAAAACTGTTCTACTTTTGACTTCATTCTGACTTCATTTGTCAGATTCATTTGGTCACGACTTTGTTGAAATTTTGTCACGTAGTGTTATTATTTATTTATTTTTGGTAATTATTTGAATAAGTTTTTGGTACAAAATAGTTTGAGGATTATTATTAACACTGAAATAAATTAATTACAAGTTAAACAGAAATTATGTTAGATTCCTCTGGAAATAGTTGCTTATATTCATTTTGTCCTGACGAACCATTACGTCTTATTTAGAGCTACTTTTTGGGTTTGAGATTAAAGTTTATTTAATTCTATAATTAAAGCCCAGCCGCGAATAACGTTTTAAGTTACAAAATAATTATTTTTCAGAAGATCAAAAAAACGTTTTTAACAGGCAAGATTATTAATTTTTTGTATTTTTTTTTTTAGATTATTAAAAATAATGATAATAAAAATTTTTATGCAAAATATCAATAAATTTAGTACATTACATGCAAATTTACAGTTTATAACTTTTTTTTTAGTGGAAAAACGTTTCAAATCCACAATCACGATGTCATTTAAAACGTTCTTTCACTACGCAAAGCTTCATGACTGGTGGCTTTTAAAACGTTATTCCACGTTTTAAACCATTTACTTTGTATTATTTTAAGTAACTTACAACGTTCTTCCACTAGCTGACTCTTTGTACGTCCTTTTTAAAGGCTTTAAGGTGCATAATTTTGGGTGAGTTGAGTTTAAAACAGTGTACAAGAGTAATGTTAACGGTTATCTGCAAAAAAAAAAAACAGTTTTTGCAAAAAGTGGCTTTTACAACGTAATTCGCGGCTGCGCTTCAATTATCTAATCTGAGAATTAAGTTAATCTACTATCAATTGAAATTTATATTTTTGGGTGGTGGCTTAAAACATTTCAAAGAAGAAGAAGAAAATTTGCGAATTTAACTTTGTTTACAAGGTAGAAATTTTTTGTGTTTAAAGAAAAAATATATTAATGAAATAATAGTGCTTAAGGCCGTTACACACTATCCCACAAAGTCTTACGTATTTTTCAAAAATGCTTCCCTAATCTAATTATTCTTTGAACATTTTTAAAAAACAATAAAAACTAATTTCAATTTTGGGAATACAAAATTTTAATTTCAAAAGATTTTGTTATTCGTGATTAATTCCCAGTTTTTATAAGTCTTATACGCTTAACAGTTTTATTTGGTTTAATATCTTTAGTTTTTCCAAAATCTTTATGGATGAAGTTTCCTGATGATCTGGCCTAAGCAACCAGTGAAATGCGCATAGGAATAGCTTATCCCATCAACAATAAATTTCAAGTGTTTTTATCAATAATAAAAACTGGGAATTAAGCACGAATAACAAAATCTTTTGAAATTAAAATTTTGTATTCCCAAAATTGAAATTACTTTTTGATAATAAACAGGCAAGTGCACCGCCTAAAAAAACACTTAATTGACGACATCTTTTGTAAGTTGTTGTTTGTTTTTATTTTGTTTTTCTTAACCTACTTACAACTACAGTTAATGTTGAGAGAATTTCAACTAATTGTAGTGGGGAATGTAAGATGAGATAAACCCACTGTTTATTGTTGATGTGTTTTGTTTAAACTTTGATATTGTTACAAGTAGAACTGTTGCTATAAGTCTTATACGCTTAACAGTTTTATTTGGTTTAATATCTTTAGTTTTTCCAAAATCTTTATGGATGAAGTTTCCTGATGATCTGGCCTAAGCAACCAGTGAAATGCGCATAGGAATAGCTTATCCCATCAACAATAAATTTCAAGTGTTTTTATCAATAATAAAAACTGGGAATTAAGCACGAATAACAAAATCTTTTGAAATTAAAATTTTGTATTCCCAAAATTGAAATTACTTTTTGATAATAAACAGGCAAGTGCACCGCCTAAAAAAACACTTAATTGACGACATCTTTTGTAAGTTGTTGTTTGTTTTTATTTTGTTTTTCTTAACCTACTTACAACTACAGTTAATGTTGAGAGAATTTCAACTAATTGTAGTGGGGAATGTAAGATGAGATAAACCCACTGTTTATTGTTGATGTGTTTTGTTTAAACTTTGATATTGTTACAAGTAGAACTGTTGCTATAAGTCTTATACGCTTAACAGTTTTATTTGGTTTAATATCTTTAGTTTTTCCAAAATCTTTATGGATGAAGTTTCCTGATGATCTGGCCTAAGCAACCAGTGAAATGCGCATAGGAATAGCTTATCCCATCAACAATAAATTTCAAGTGTTTTTATCAATAATAAAAACTGGGAATTAAGCACGAATAACAAAATCTTTTGAAATTAAAATTTTGTATTCCCAAAATTGAAATTACTTTTTGATAATAAACAGGCAAGTGCACCGCCTAAAAAAACACTTAATTGACGACATCTTTTGTAAGTTGTTGTTTGTTTTTATTTTGTTTTTCTTAACCTACTTACAACTACAGTTAATGTTGAGAGAATTTCAACTAATTGTAGTGGGGAATGTAAGATGAGATAAACCCACTGTTTATTGTTGATGTGTTTTGTTTAAACTTTGATATTGTTACAAGTAGAACTGTTGCTATAAGTCTTATACGCTTAACAGTTTTATTTGGTTTAATATCTTTAGTTTTTCCAAAATCTTTATGGATGAAGTTTCCTGATGATCTGGCCTAAGCAACCAGTGAAATGCGCATAGGAATAGCTTATCCCATCAACAATAAATTTCAAGTGTTTTTATCAATAATAAAAACTGGGAATTAAGCACGAATAACAAAATCTTTTGAAATTAAAATTTTGTATTCCCAAAATTGAAATTACTTTTTGATAATAAACAGGCAAGTGCACCGCCTAAAAAAACACTTAATTGACGACATCTTTTGTAAGTTGTTGTTTGTTTTTATTTTGTTTTTCTTAACCTACTTACAACTACAGTTAATGTTGAGAGAATTTCAACTAATTGTAGTGGGGAATGTAAGATGAGATAAACCCACTGTTTATTGTTGATGTGTTTTGTTTAAACTTTGATATTGTTACAAGTAGAACTGTTGCTATAAGTCTTATACGCTTAACAGTTTTATTTGGTTTAATATCTTTAGTTTTTCCAAAATCTTTATGGATGAAGTTTCCTGATGATCTGGCCTAAGCAACCAGTGAAATGCGCATAGGAATAGCTTATCCCATCAACAATAAATTTCAAGTGTTTTTATCAATAATAAAAACTGGGAATTAAGCACGAATAACAAAATCTTTTGAAAAAAAAAAAAAAAAAAAAAAAAAAACAATAAAAACTTATCACGACAGGGTTGCATTTTCGTAAATTACTAACGACTTTGTGGGATAGTGTATAACGGCCTTTAGCAATATATCATTTTTTAAACATTATTTTTTGTTTCATATTTTTGCATAGACATTGATATTTTTTTTGGATGATGTGCGTATTGATTTTGTAGTTGCATTAAAATGTTAAGGTATTAATTAGACTCCAAACTTTCTTTAAGTTATCATATTGAATTGTTGAGTTCTAGACTCTATGGTATGTTACGTAGAATTTATTCAATTAATTTGTATTTGCCTTATCGTATCAAAGCTAGATTGTCTTGGGCCTTGTAAATATCTCAAATATTTTATGGGTTTGAGGTTTATTCTGGCACATGTGCGATGCACTTGAAAAGAATTTATCGCTTGCTAAACGTAGTCGTACGTTTTGTTTAAAGTATTTGGCGTCGAGATCATATTTCTCGTTTTTTTAAAGATTTTTTTGGCTTAACTTTTGTGGACTTAATTAAATATCGTAGTTTAGCATTTTTCTATAAAGCTATAAGAGATCGTAGACTACTACCCCTACTTAATTCTTTTATCTTTTCACGTTCGAGTAGTAACCCGCAACTTTAAATTCCTAGAATTGTTTGAAAGATCTTCTAGGATTAGGATTGCGAGGTGGTGGAATCAACTACCTTTTGAATTGAGTATCTTTTCCCACTCAAATAATGTTTTTCGTTTAAAACTTTTGCGTTTTTTTTATGTATGACTTTTGTATTCAGGAATTATCTTGCTAGTATATAGACATCCATATTTGTACTTA
This sequence comes from Pollenia griseotomentosa, assembly GCA_963931875.1. Lineage (NCBI taxonomy): Eukaryota > Metazoa > Arthropoda > Insecta > Diptera > Polleniidae > Pollenia > Pollenia griseotomentosa. The sequence continues at coordinate 48,329,562 of OZ007560.1, read as the reverse complement.
TGCTTATGTAGGGATATATACGTGTGTGGGTATGCACAAAGATTTGTCATATTTTCTGTACTGATTTGGACCGTTACTTTACTTTTCTTACTCTCGCCTGGGTAACAATCTTGTCGGGATGCGAGGGCTTAAGTGCACTCTATGGTTCTGATCTCTTGGGATGATGTATGTGATGAATACGTCTTCGCGGGAGGTCGAGAACACTGAAGGGGTGTGCAACTAAAGGTTTCTCATCTTGTCAAGATAATGAGACGGTGGTGGAATGCACACTTCCGGTCCATTATCAGTACATATAGCACGGCGTGCCAGCCCGCGGGTAGTGACTCCTGTGGTGAAACCGGGGCTACTCAAGGGTTGGAGAGGCTGGCTCTGACCTCTGACATGGAGCATGATATTGATATATCAGCTAACAGCCAGACTTCAGAGCCTGCCACTCTCATCTGTGAGGCCAGGGGACATCAGAGGGGACACTCGGGAGAAGATTGTCCACAACTTGTTCGGCAGGGCGCCGTGAAGGATGGGGTAAGCGGCCCTTCACGAGACATTAAGAACTCCAGCCGAACGAAGGAGGAGACGGCGCAGAACGAAACAAGGAGCTCTCTGGCATATCTCAATAAGATGGCAAAGAGAGATCCTTCAACGTTCTCTGCGAGGGATAGGCACCTTCTGAGAAGGCACCGACAAAGCGTCGCTAAATTCGAAAGAATTTACGGCTGTCAGTACCGTGCTTGGTTGGCCCTATCCTTGGAGAAAGTAGGTGGATGAAGTCGCCGACCCGGACACTACTCAAAGGAGTACAGGGCCGGTGGCGTCGTCAACATGCCGTGGAAAAGTAGAGAAAGGAGGGGTTGCTCCGATGACCAAAGCGCTCATGTCTTTGGAACGAGCTGCGGAGGATAAGGAACGATACCCATGAAGAAAAGCAAAGTGGCTAAGGCAGCGGACACGGGGAAGAAGACTGGGAATCCTCCGACCGATTCCACTAGTGGCTCTCGTAAGGGGGCCAATAGGGGAAAAGGCGCGGGCAGGAACAAGCCTTCTAAACCAGTCGTGCCGAAGTCATCTAGCTCATTAAAGAGGGCAGGTACATCTCCGTCTGAAGCTCCTAACGGCTCTAATAAAGAGACCATTAAGAGGGTCAGATTTGGGGATGATCAGCCTTCTTCATCGAACAAAAGAGTGAAGAAGTCGATGATCCTGGGGGTCATCTGCAGGTGGCTGTTTCGATCGGAATGATCCGGATGGGAGGATCAGTGCCGAGCTATGGCAGTTGGTGGAGGCTAGGCTTATCGACGAATTGGCAGCATTCAGAGGCAAAGAGGAGGATGTATCCTTCAATGGTGCGGACTGGGTAAAGGGAGTGAAGGTTTTCAACTGTGGTAAAAAGAATTCATTGGAATTCTTTAGAACCACAATTGACAAAAGCGGCGACATTAACCCGGGGGCAAGGTTTGAAGTCATACAAGCCTCCGATTTGCCAATTAGGTCCATAGTGACAGTATGGATACCACCACCCGTACGCCCGGTGGAAACTTTACTGGCAGTATTGGGCAACCAAAATAGTAGGCTTCTTACCGACCAATGGAGGCTGGTGACCTCACTGGTGTGTAAGGAGAATACCGGCAGGGACTTCCGTTTCGCGGTGGATTAGAAGTTCATGGAATTCCTGGAGGAGGAATTCTCTCATTCTTTCAGGTGCGGTGACTTGACCGTAGTAAATGGAGAAGCCAAAGGTAAGCGCACTCTTACATTGGCTTCGGTGTATATGCCGTACGAGGCGATGGGCCCACCTGGCACGGAGGAGCGGGAACTGACGGCATATGCAAGGAGGAAGGGTACAATCCTTGTATTGGGCTGCGATGCTAATGCTAATCATAACCAACGGGGGAGCGCAGACATAAACAAAAGGGGTGAGTTAATGTTTGATTTTATAATTACGTACAATCTTATTATCTGTAATATGGGTAACAAGTCGACGTTCGGAAATAAAGATAGGCAGGCAGTGATAGATCTGATATTAGTGAACCGTGACGAGCAACTTGGCATCGGACTGTACTTTTTCAGACCATAGTCGTATTACCTTCACACTGAATTTTGACCTACCATGGGTTTGCTTCGTTTAGGAACCCGAGGGGGACAAAATGGGACTCCTTCAAGAAAGGGGTCCGAAATGGCTTGGCGCAACAGGCCTTGGGCGACTTGCTGCCGACGGATCTGGAGGGTGTGGTGAACAGGTTCACTCATCTTCGGTTAGGAGACTGTTCACGAGAGCACCAGAGGATTGGAACAATCACAGGGTGCAGTTCAACAAGTATAAGGCGGTTTAAAAAGGGCAAAGCGACTATCATGGAGGCAATTTTGTTTATCCATTGATAATGTCAACGAGCTGTCAAGATTCCGACGGATTTTATCTAAGGACCCTAAGGCCCTGGGTTACATCCAAAGGAATGACGGCTCATGAACTGAGTCTAGCTCTGAGACCCTAACCTTACTTATGGAGACGCACTTTCCCGAGTGCAGGGAAACCGGAGGTATGGAGGACGGTCAGTGGGACGTGATGTACATGACATCGGATTATACTTCCGGTCAATACTTTCGACCCATATGTCACCGGGTCCGGATGGCATTTTTCTGGCCTTGCTTTGCAACATCCTGGACGATGCATCATTTCTGCTGGTGAAAATATTAAGGGAATGCCTCAGTAGGAGGTATCTGCCTAGGAGGTGGAGAGAGTTCAGGGTGATACCCAAGGCTGGTAAAGCGGGCCACTCGAAACCGGGGGATTTTAGACATATTAGTCTGTCTTCATTCTTGTTGAAGACTCTCGAGAGACTAATAGATTTCTATCTCAGGAGTAATATTGAGACCCGCCTTATTAGCAACGCTAAACATGCCTACCAGAAGGGTAAATCTGTTGAGAGTGCGTTACATGAGGTGGTGGGTTGTATTGAGCACGGTTTGAGGCATAAGGAATATATTCTCGCCGCGTTTCTGGATATAGAAGAAGCCTTTAATAACATTGGGATTGAGGCGATTAGAGATTCGTTGATGGAGTTGAGGACTTTTTGGTAGAGTGGATAGTCTGCATGCTTAGCAGTAGGATTATAAACTCGAGCCTTGGGGATTTTGTGATAAGGAGGAGGGTTACCAGGGGGACACTACAAGAGGGGGTTCTATCGCCTCTACTGTGTTTGCATGCGGTCAACGGGATTCTCAGGTCATTTGATTCCATTGGCAGGAAAGTTGTTGCCTATGCGGATGACATAGTTCATTTCTGTCCACGATCGGGGAAATTATGCAGGTGATGCTGGGCGAACTCTCGGCATGGGCAAAGGACAGGGGGCTGTGTGTTAACCCTGTGAAGACTTAGCTGGTGCTATTTACCAGAAGGTACAGGAAAGAGGGATTTAGGGGGCCAGTGCTAGATGGAGTCGAGTTACCTCTATCGGACGGTGCAAAGTATTTGGGCAACTTTCTGGACTGCAAACTGTCTTGGAAGAGAAATACTCAGGAGAGGATGAGAAGGGGACTCAATGCCTACTACACATGCAGAAACTCCATCGGTAAGAAGTGGGGTCTGAGGCCGGATATGGTAAACTGAATTTACATATCAGTGGTAAGGCCTATGGATGCACTGTTTGGTGGGGTGCGTTAAAAGTGGATAGCTATAGGAAGTTGGTCAGCAAGGTTCAAAGGAGTGAATCTCTTGGCATCACAGGCGCAAGGAGAAGCACTCCACAGGCAGCGCTGGACATCGTACTATATCTTTCCCCTATCGAGCATTATGTGAGGAGTGTGTCTGCTAGGAACTTACTTAGACTGTACGAGTCTTCCTTAGTTAGACCTAGGCGAGATGATCACGCGAGAATTTTGTACGAAGTGGGTCTGCTTAATCGGGGTATTACTCTCGAGGAAATTTCGGATCATAGGACTATGACCCTGGAATTCGGTGTAACACCACTAGTGGAGTTCTTGGATAGGGAAATCTGGCGTGGATCCACTGGACTATTTGAGGGGTGGGCAGTATTTATGGATGGATCCAAGATGGAAACCGGCACTGGTGCCGGTGTATATATCGCGGACACCGAGGTAAAAAGGACATTCAGACTATCTGATGAGTGCAGTGTCTTCCAGGCTGAGATCGTAACGATCTAGAGGGCGACGGAGGTGATACTGGATCACATCGTGGGTAGATCTGTGGTGACAATTTACGTCGAGGTCAGGCGGCGCTTAGGGCATTGACAAATTATACGGTGCGATCGTGCCTGGTCGCTCGGTGTAGGAATGCTCTTAGGGAACTCATGGGGGCATTCAATGTAAGGCTGTGTTGGGTACCTGAACAGTGTATGGTTAATGGAAATGAGGTGGCGGACGAACTCGCGAGAGGGGGTTCGAATCTGGACTTAGTGGTAAGGGGCAGGGGGTAAAGCCCACCTATGTTACTAATATGGGGTGATACGGGAGAAATTCCGTGATGACGTTAACCGGGACAGAACAGATTGCAGGATGTCTAGGGCACTTTGGCCCAGATTGGACGCGGGGGTAACCAGGGTTCTACTGGGATTGGAAAGGGGTGGTCTCAGAACACTTATAGGGTTCTTGACGGATCATTGTCCTGTTAGGGCTTTTACGGGCAAATGGGACAACACCATACCGGACTTCTGCAGATTATGCGATGATTCAGAGGAGCTGAAGACGATCGAGAATATACTTTGCCATTGTCCTAGGATGCAGGGTCTCAGACAGAAGTGGCTAGGAGATAGGTTTTACGGCGAACTGGGGTGCATCGCTGGATGTAATCCGGCTGATCTACTGGGGTTTCTCAGGGAAATAGTGCGGCTGGTTCTGTTGAGGGGGCTGTAGAGAGGGCAATGGTTCTACGCAATACCTACTAACTTTCGAGCTTTCTTGATCCTATCCACCTCATACTTCTTTTCTTTACTTTTCACTTTCTCTACTTTTTCTTTTCATTGAAGGGATTTACAATGAACCGTATTGGTCTCCGAGTGTATGTGTGGCCTTGGGCACATAACCCTTCTTAACCTAACCTAACCTTACTTTTCTTTAATTTAATTTTTATTATTCTGTATATTGGCTGGGGAGCTAATGTCTTAAATGGTAAGGATGTTTTTATTATTAGTAAACTGGCATTTATTTAAAATTTTGTATTATATAGAATGTTATGTAGTTTTAAATCTTAGATATTTTTTAATAGGATGTAAAATTTTTATATTGGCCACGGAGGCTTTATATTACATGTTATTATAACTAAATAAAAAAAAAAATAAAAAATAAATAAATAAAATAATATAATTTTATCTCTCCAAATCTTTAAAGTCAAAAGTAGTGTGTTCTGTCTCCGTTTTCGAATAACTCTGTTAACATAAAAGCTATAATTTTTGCAAATAATTATTGCTTGATGTCTTAACTTAACGATTGAATTTGTTTTATGGTTAATTTCAAATATTTGCAAAAATCAATTATGAGATGCATACACCTTATATCATCCACTGTGCAACGCTATTGTTAAAACAAGGCACATAACACTTACAAAAAAATATATACGGTAAATTGAGCTGTATCATCTATTTATTAAAAAAAAAACTAATAATGCTCTGGCCAGTTAATAACACTACGTGACAGTTTTTTTACCAAATGAATCTGACACCTAATCTTTATGTAAAATTGTCCGCTGAATCCGAAAATGAAGTCAGAATTGTCAAAAGTAGAACAGTTTTTGAGATATTCCAAAGATTAGCTGTCAGATACATTTGGTCACGACTTTGTTGAAATTTTCGTCACGTAGTGTAATTAGTTTGAAAATGTTCAATAAATTAGGTGAACCCTCGCAAAGTAATTTGTAAACTTTGTGAAGAAAATCGAAAAAAAAAACAAAGTTAAATTTTTAAAGACAGGGGTTTAAAAAAAAACGATCATCTACAGGACAATAAACTTGTTAAAAAATACTAAATCGTTTAAAAGAAAATGTGGATCAGGTCGGAAATGTAGTTTGCACGACTCTTAAGTTCGGCCAAAACTTAAATCTGAAACCGTAGGTTGCAGTGCAAAGTCTTATTACCAAATGGGTAAGAAATATGATTGCAATAAAAACACATTTAAAAAATATGTAGAATCCATGCGAGCAAATTTTACAACAAAGGTATAATATAAACATAAAACATAAATATAAATTAACTTAAAATTTAACATTCTTTTTGGTAAATTTTATGATTCTTCGAATTTTGTTCACCATACGTTAGTGTAAAGAGGCCTTAAAGAGTACCTAAATATGTACAACAAATAAAAATCATTAAGAAATAATAATTATGCTGTGACATACTAAAATGTAATACAATCGTGTATATGCACGCAAGACAGAAACATTTTATCTTTATATCATAGTCATTAACACTATTGGCAATTTGACGGTTTTACCGCGATTCTAGCGGTTTTTATGTACCAGACCTGGGGGATCTCAATTACATTTCAATTACAATTACAATTACATGTAATTTGTAATTGAGGCAGTCTAAATTACAATTACAAGTAATTGTAATTGAAAGAAAGGACTCAACTCAATTACAATAAAATGTAATTGTAATTGAAAAATGTCAATTACAATTACTTGTAATTGTTAATTGAAAAAAATCAAATACACATTACATGTAATTGTAATTGAAAATGTTCAATTACTAATTACAAGTAGTTGTAATTGTAATTAATCAACAAATAATTACTTGTAATTGAACAAAATTCAATTACATTTTTAAAACCATAAAATAAAACTTAAAATTCTTAAAACGATTTTCTAAATTATATGAAAAAAAATTGTTGGATGTATAAAAAAAATTATAGAATAATTATGAATTTATTAAAATGTATTGTACAAAGTTCGGTAGAAAGATGAACGTTTTCTTTTAAATATTAGAATATAATATTAAATATCGAAACATAAATTTAACAAGAAACAACAAAAACATACTTTGTACTCTTTCTTTTTTGCATGCATAAAAATAGTAAACAACCAAAGGCCATACATCACATTTCTCTTTTACTAGTAGCTAAAAAAAAATGATTGTTAATAACCGGTTTTTGTGTAATACATTCTTGTTGTTGTTGCTGCATCGATATTAAGGTTGTTTGTTGTTCGATATTAAAAAATATTTAGATTTTGCAAGTTCTTCGCTCTTTAGAAATTTAAAATAAACACCATTATTCAAAACCTTTCCATATTGAAAGTCGTGTTAACAAGTGTAATTGATAACAAAGTGTTGTAAATAGTTTAAATAAATTTTGAAAATAAATAGTTTTGCTAGAAAAAAAATGGATATATTTTCACAAAGTAGCACCACATCAAGTTCTACATCCGAAAACAATAATTATCTTTTAAATGAAATATTTGAAATACAAGTAAGTTAAAAAGAGATTTTTAAATTGTAAAGTTTTGTTATTTCTGTGTATCATTCCTTAAATTTTAATAAAACTTATAATTTTTAAATTTTTGTTAAGAGTTCTGATGATGTCGCATCATCGTCTGGATCAAAAATAAAAAAATTGAATGCAAAATTTTCTCTTTGCATTAACAAGACTACAATTATTAAAGCAGCAAAAGGTGTGACATCAAATTTCGTAACTCATCTTTAAAGAAAACATCCATCAGAGTACGATAATTATGTAAAAAAAAGAAAAACTGAATCATCGGTAAAGAGGGTTGAATCTAAACAAGAATTATTTAATGAGGATATTCTTAATTTTAAACCACTATCAATAGTAGACAACCTTTATTTCCGACGGATGTTTGAACATCGTGTAGGTCTTAAAATTCCAAGTCGCAGGGTGATTTCAGATAATTTACACAAGCGGTTCGACAAAATTAAATAAAATATTAAAAAGAGTATGAACGGAAGTAAATATTTTTCCACGACAGCTGATATTTGGTCCAATAAACACAAGAGCTTTTTTGGATATACGTGTCATTGGTTAAATAATGATTTCAAAAGAATGTCAGCTGCGTTGGCCTGTAAAAGATTCACTGGGTCCCATACGTTTGATCGTATTGCGGATTTAATTCAACAAATAAATGATGAATTTGAATTAAGCCCATTTAATATTGTTGCAACTATAACCGATAATGGTTCTAATTTTGTAAAAGCCTTTAAGGAGTACGGCGTGAATGCTTATAAATTGGATGAAACGCATCAACTAATAGAATCGGACAATGACTCATCGGAATCCGATGAACTTGATGAATATGAAGAAATAGAATTTAGCAATCTTGGTGCTAAAGAAACTTGCCTACCAGAATATTATTATTTAAGCACGCCTTATTTAGTCCAATAAATAAGGTTGTTGTTATAATTGTGAAGTTCAAACAGAACTTCAATGTTCGTTTCAAATGTTATTTTTGTTACATTACTTGTTGCATTCTGTTTTATTTTTATATATAACACCTTGTTTAATTATATAAATAGGATACTTGTTATGTTTGAAATTTTTTTATAATATGTAATTGATAATTTTTGTAATTAAATACTTTTTTGACAATAAATACTTAAAAAAGTAATGATTACTTGTTTTTTTTAAATTACTTAATGAAAAATTTTTTTTTCCAATTAAATGTAATTGTAATTGGATTTTTTTCCAATTACAATTACATGTAATTGTAATTGGAATTTTTTCAATTACAATTACATGTAATTGTAATTTAAGAAAACTTCAATTACAATTACATGTAATTGTAATTGATTTTTACTTCTTTTTCAATTACAAAAAAAATGTAATTGTAATTGAAAAAATTCAATTGCAATTACATGTAATTGTGTAATTATAGGTGTAATTAAATACAAAATGTAATTGAGACCCCCCAGGTCTGTTATGTACCCATCGCGGCAAAATTTCCGTTTTGACGGTTAGCGGGAAATCTAGCGGTTTTTTTAATATCAATAGAATATAAAATTTTTGTTTTAGGTATGTGAATATTTAAATGTTTTCATAAAATAAGAGATTTCAATTATGTATTTTTTTTAATTAAAATTATAAAGTAAGAAGACTAAAATTTTGAATGTTTTTCGAAATTAAATTCGCTTCCGATATAAAAACATTTTACAACATATTTTTTATCAATGTTTTGATTAGTATTAACTGGAATTCTGTCAAATTATGTTCAGTTAACAAAAATAATTCGTAGTTTTTTAGTTGATTATGCTAATTATACTGGTCGGAAAAATAAAAAAAGCCGGGAGCAAGAACCTTCTTATGTGATTTTAATTGACTTTAGCGTGCTGAATTCAGATCTGCTCACAGATTGATTCTATTACGTCTAGTTTTTATGGGCTTGACTAATATTTCGTCCGAAATAAGGTGGCTTTGCTTTAAAGGGAATTTAATTCCAAGTCATATGCTAGAAATTTAATCAAAATCCGACAAATCCGGAGAAATATTAGTCATTTTCTTAATACATATATTTCTTATTTGATTTGTAACATATCTGGCTTTTTGATAAATGATAAAAAAAATTTAAAACTTTTGTCCTTTTAAAATTGTTTTATACACTTCTGAAAACAAAAAATAGGCACCTTGATTTGTATATACATTTTGCTAAATATTGAGATTTTAGCGATATTTTAAACATTTTAAGCTAAATAAAAAATTTTGCGGTTTTTGAAGTACGATTTGACGGTAAGTCTTCAAAAAGTTGGCAACAATGGTCATTAACAGTATTCAACACCACTTAGGAACTTTTTTAAACAAGTAACAAAACAAAATACATACACCCTACAACAAACATACTAAAACAGACTGACAATGGTTAAGGTTTTGGGTATAAGTAATGCCATTTTTGAGTGTCCGCCGATGCCACTTTTTTTGGCCGATGCCGAAGCCGTAGTTCGGCCAAATTGGCTAAATTTGTTACCAAAATAAACAAAATATCACGATATTTTTACAGCGGGTAGTTATGAATATTACGTGTTGATATTTTTCCAAAAAACGGAAAAAGTATACATTTTAAGTTAATTTCCACTGGTTCATCAAGTGCGAATTCATTTAAAAAATTGTTTAGTAATAAAAAAAACCAACAAAAAAGTTTGTTAACAACTATGTACTTGTTATATTAAAATATTTGCTTGATCATAGAATATTAACTGAAAACATTTATTTTTCACTTTTTAAAAAAAATCGACACGTAATATCCATCCCGCTGTCTACTTTTTGGTAATAAAACGGTTGGCTTAAAAATTATTTTACATATGTCTTTATATTTAATTCAAAATTATTTTGCTTCTAATGGAAATTTTTTGAGTTATGCAGGGCTGTGCTGGAAATCGCAAACGCAAAACGCAAGAATTTTAAAAGTCGTTTTTTAGTAAGATTTCTGTAATAAAAGAATTTTATGACAAATATTATACAAACATTTCTCTATTAAACAGACTTTTATAACAAAAATTATAAAAATTAGATTAAAAGTGTATTAAAAACAGCCTCCAAAGTCTTGCGTTTTGCGTTTGCGATTTCCAGCACACCCCCCATGATCAAGGGCGATATTTATTAGTATTAAAATTCATACCTAAGCTATCTAAAAAGGAGCGGCAAGAGTTTTTTGTATGTTAAAACTTTTTATTTGCATACAGTTTTCGTACAAACAAATTTAATCCAACACCACCGGGCTGGAAAATCTTATTGGACGCTAGATCGATTTGTTTTATTGAAAATGTATTGGCAATAGAATTTTCATGTTCAAAAAAACGTTCAGTAAGTTTAATGTTTTGCATTGATACCATTAAGGTTACTTAACCGATTGGAATAAAACTGGCCGTTTGCACTAAAAAGTTGTTCGCTGGCAACACTAGTTGGTGGTGCTGACAGATATATTCACCCCTATCGTGAATAACATGTGGAATTTTTGTTCCCATGAAATTTTCATTCCCCTCGAAGGGAAAAAAGCAATCGTGAATCTTATGTGAAAAATTTTTCACACTATCAGTTCCATAAAAATGAATATAAAAAAGAAGAAAGATTAAAAAATAATTCAAAATTAATGAAACTTTTGTTCAAAAATATACACGTATATATTTTATAAAAAAGTTAAAATAATTAAGCAAAATATTTAGTATTGGAGGGATAGTTTGATTACAACGTTAGTTTTTTGCACTTTTTAAATTTTATGTAGTAAAATATTTTCCAAAATTCTGCCTTCGAAAGCTTCACAAATCCACAGTTAATCGACCTGTTGTTTTACATTTTGTTGACCAATATTTCGGTTTGTGCCTTATTAACGGAAATAGCCCTTAATATTCGATTTAAAGGAGGAACTACTTACGTACATGTTCTGTTCCCTAGCAAAAATAAAGTGAAAAAATCTAAGGGAAATGGGAACAAATTACGAGGGAAAAAACTTTTCACGACAAGGGAAATTTTTTCCCGTGAACATTTTTTCACGTTATTATTCTCATTTGAATTACCTTTTTTTGATGGGAGTTTTCCATGATCGCAAATATGTGAAAAGGGGAATAATTAAGAGGGAAAAATTATTCACGATAGGGGTGATTATTGCTTCCGCCTTTAAGTTGTTAAATGGACTTGTTTTGCAATACTCAAATATATTAATGCTTCGTGGACTTAAGGGCTCATTTACATGAATACATATTTTTTTTAGAGAATATTTTCATTGTTTTCTTCCACTTCAAGGTGAGGAAAATAGAAGCTTTAATTTGTTTCCCTCTTTTTTTCCCCGATATTGCTAGTTTGTTTACCTGTTTTAGAAAAAATATAATTTTTCACAGCCAAATTTGGAAAAAGTTTGTAGTTTATTTTTGCATTGTTTTGTAACATTTGCATACATGGTATTAAAAAGTTCGGCCTTCGGCAAAATTCGACCAAATTAATGTCTAACACTGGTTATTGGCCGATTGGCCAATTATTTCGGTTTACAACTCAACTCTAACTAGTTCAGTTAAAATATCGCAGTTTTTGTATTATGGTTTATAAATGTTATATTGCGGTTAACAAAAACATCAACAAATCTGTTCTGTTCTACCCTGTTTGAAAGATCTTTTAGGATTAGGATTGCGAGGTGGTGGAATTAACTACCGTTTGAATTTCGTATATTTTCCCACTCTTATCATGTTTTTCTGTACTGAATTGGACCGTTACTTTACTTTTCTTTAATTTAATTTTTATTATTCTGTATATTGGCTGGGAAGCTAATGATTTAAATGGTAAGGATGTATTTATTTTTAGTAAACTAGAATTTATTTAAAATATTGTATAATATAGAATGTTATGTTGTTTTAAATCTTAGGTATTTGTTAATGGTAGGTAATAATTTTGTATTTGCCACGGAAGATTTATATTACATGTAATCATAAATAAATAATTCAATGGAAATATGAGCAAAAAACCACGTTAGCCCATAATTTTACCAATAAATACCTTATTGCGGCACCCGTTCCGCTCATCTTCGAGCCATCAGTGAAAATGGCAAATCCACTATACAATCTGCCTCTACCTGACCAGTTCTCCCTAGACGGCAATATTACCCCCGGCAAACCCCAAAAAGCTACCCTAGTGCCCACATATCCCGTGGATATGGGAGAGCCCAGGCAGTAATCTTCCTCCCCAATCTCACCCAAGATCCGCGAGTTACCCTGCGTTAAATTTCCTAACAGTCCTAACTCCCTCAGTCTAAGAATGCTCCTGGCTGCCAATTCCATCTCATAGAATAACATCCAGGGCCCCTGAAGAGTACTTCTCATGGCCACGACTGCCTCTAATATTACTCAAGAATCTCTTGTTTTTTTTTATTTTTATGTTTATCTGGAAAACGGCAGGAGCCAGTTTCCTTATTAGGTACCATCATCTAGACTATCAAAACACAACATCCTACAAAAAGTGGGTAAGTGGGCGTGGCACTTCCAATACAAAGACATTATAGATTTCTGTATATCTAGAGAACGGCAAGAGCCAAAGGTTCCAAATTAGGTACAAGCATCTTGGTTATTAATTGATACCTAAAATACACAATTTGGGATTGATGTAACAAACAGAATTATGTTTATTAAAAAACTCTTTACTTTAAAAGAACTAACAAGTTTTTTTATAATCTAAAAAAAAAAGTTTGATGAATGTCAAAAAAAGAAATAGAAACAAATTCTTAAAACACACGTAAAAAAATCAACCGAATACAATACAAAAAAAAAAAAATTATGGCTCCTAATAAGTGCGTTTTCTATGAGGTATAAATAAGTTTTTCGGCAATATTTTTTGTTAACATACAGAAATTCATATTTAAATTTGAGGTTATGTTAAGCCGGAAGAAACTTGCATACTTATACAAATTAAACCATTTTTCTCTTTTTTATATTTATCGAAAATTAAAACAAAACGTTTATAAAATACATGTTTATAACAAATGAAAACATTACCGCATGTTTTTTCTTGCTTTTTGCTTTACATAAAACGAAAAGCTTGCAAAAAGAACATTTGGAAAAAACCAAGAGAAAAGATTTTCTTACCGTTTTTGTTAAATAAAGCACTTGATATTATTGCTATTAGATGAATATTTGTGGAAAAAACACTAAGGCTGTAGGGTCTTTTGTTTGATGTAGGTTTTAAAGGATTCTCTTCCAACAAAATCTTCGCTGTTTCTGTAGTTTTTACTTCTTTCGCTATTCCTCTTTCAGTACACTTAATGTTAATGTCCACAATTTTTTTCTCTATTTAGGATTGATTTTTAAGTTTATAAACTATTTTTATACGTTTTCGTTAACTACTTTAAACGAATTTTAATTAATTGGTGTTTTAAATATTTATAATTTTTATTTTTGGCGTTATTGTATTCCCCTTTTCTTCTCTGCGACGTACTTTGATAGGTAGTTTTCTGTCGTCGCCTTTTCTCGTATGAATTCGTCTGCTGTTGTTGCTTCTTCTTCTTTTTCTACAAAAATTTATTTGCAAATGTTGCGTTTTTATCTTTTCTTTCTTTTCAGTAATTTTATGGCATAAATGAAGTTTATCCGTTGATATTTTGTTTTTTTCTGATAAAAAATTGTGTTTTCTGTTCAACACAAACAATTTTTTTCTTGAAATCACAGTTGTTTTTATTTTCTTCTACAATTTTGTGAAGTTACTTCAGTGCAGTGTTTTTTTTTTTGTATTGTATATGCGAAAAAATAATTGCAGTTTATAGCATTGAAATTAAACAAGTGTTGGTTTAAAGTGAACAAATCTCTTTTTGTTCTTCAACTGCTTTGATAGTGCTATTTTCCCTCTTTGTGTATTCTAAATAAGTTACTATACCTGTCACGTTCTTGTGTTTTCTTACTGTCTCCTTTGTTTGTTTAATGTTGTAATAGCTGAATACTTCTGTTCTTCTGTGATGCCATAGCTACGTTAATGTGAAACCAATATACAATTATCAAAAAGAGTGTTTTTTCAGCCCGATAGAACTACCAATGTCTATCTAGTCTAGGTTTACACGCTTCAACTTTTGCTTTTTAATTTCATTTCAATTCCCTTTCATAGTTGCACAAATGGTTGAATTATGTTACAATAATTGAGGTAACCATATTTCTAAAACAAATTAAATAACGGCCAATTTCACCAAGTTTAGTTGAAACTAGGGATGTAACGATACACCTCTGTTCCGATACGATACCGATACTCAAAAAGAAATATCGGCGATACCGATACGAATATTAATATTTTATTTCGAAGCAAAATTGACAAAATTCAAGTAGAACATTTTTTTTTTATTATGGAAAATTATAGTGCAGGAGATTATTAATATTTAAAGTTGATATTAATAAAAAAACACGAATTTGATTTTGTGGTGATATTAACAAAAACTTAATAATGTGTTATAGAAAAAAACAGTGCTAGAGATTATAGCTATTTAAAATTTAAACAAATAAAATTTTTGTTAAAAAAAACAAGGTATTTTTAACTTTTGCGGAGATCGCAATTCTGTTCGAACCAGACCTGCAGTGGAAAATAGTCTTTCAGATGCGATGGAACTCATTTGAAAACTTTGGTATTTATGCACCAAGCGGATCTGCGTCTCTCGAAATATTAGGAGAACTAAGGAATATCACGTCTTCTTCTTTAGTAGAACCACAGCTTAGGATGGACAGAGGCTTATCCTCCTCGGAATTTCTAATAATTTGTTCAGAAACGCTTCAAAGGCCAAAGCTCTTACGTATTTTTAGAATGCCTAGTCACAGTAGCTCAGTGAGAAGTTTTTTTTGATATGGTTGAAGTTGATTGTCTTTAAAATATACTAAGAATTTAAGATAAACAATAGATTTTATTATGATATAAGCCAGGGTTTAAAAAACTGCAATCGAAAGAACTGTCCAACTTTTCGCTTTTTGAGTTGGTTTGAAGAAATGGCAGTTTTACAAATTGCGTGATGAAAACAAAAATGCAAAAAGGGCAGCTTTCAAAGAAAAAGACGGAAAAAACACAATATTTTCTGTCTCGTGAAGCCTCTTTGGTCCACACTTCGCGTTCGATTCGTTGATGCGTTTAACACATGCTATCGCCAGTTCGAAAAACTCAATACACTCACACTTTTTTACTAAATCACTCACATTTTTCGCAATGGCAGCTCCAGTGGCAGCAAAAATTGCATGCGAGTGGAAATTGACACTTGCATGCCTCTCAATGACAAAACGATGAACAATGTTACCCTGTTAAAAATGTAATGCAAATTTACTGGATTATTGTCAAATTTTTATTATAGTTTTGACTGATTAATTTATTATGATAAAGTTTTTGAAACGCGAATTAATAAAAGTAAGTTTGTCAATTACAGAGCATTAATATTGTTAAAATAATGCTTATATAAATAAATGTAATGCTTATATAAATAAATGTAAAGCCCCCAAAAATGTGCTTATATGATTAGCTCGGTAACTCTATTTGGTTTTTTGGTACTTTTTTTTAAATTTGATAAGTAAACAAATTATCTCAAGTTTGCGCTTCGACGACATTTTGAAAATGTACTCGTAGTGGCATATGTAAACACAAAAGCAAATGGCATGAGATTCGACAATTTCGAACAATTTTTCTTTGATAATACTTAAACGAATATGTCATATTACAGCTCTAAAATTTTAGTTTTTATAAAAATTTAATGTTTTTTAGTCCTTTTTTGAGTATTTTGCTCATAACTTAACCATTTTTAACCTATTTGACAGATTTATATACCAACGTGCTTAAGAATAATATTACCATTAAATTGGGTTATAGGTATATATGTATATATACGTACATATATGTACATACATATATTTAAGCAAACTTAATTATAAAAATAATAAATAAAAACAAACTTAATTATAAAAAAAGAGTAATTTTTGGGATTTCAGTATTTTGATTATAACTCAGCCATTTTTTAACCGATTTGACAGTTTTAAATACCGACGTGTTTTAGAATAAATTCACCAGTTAGTTCGGCTATAAAGCTTGGACTCGGGAAGACCTATGGTTCTCGAAAGTGGGGATTTAAAAAAAAAAATTTAATTTTGGTCATAACTTTTTGTATCTGAGCCGATTTTCCCTAATTTGGAAACTTTGGCTCTTGCCGTTCTACAGATATACAGAAAAAAGTATTAAAAATACAACAACAAGGGATTTTTGGAAAAAATTAGAGGTAGTCGTGGTTTTTTGCTCATATCTCAGCAATCTGGCTGAATTTCAATAGCAAGAAATAGTGGACTATATATGACATAAACGTAAAACAACCTAGCCGCTATCATGTCTGGAATATCCGGAAAACACATATCAAACGTAAGACGGACAGACAGACATCGTTAAATCAACTTCTCTCCTTATAAGGATCCAGAATATATATACTTTATAGGGTCTAAGATCAATATTATAGAAACTACAAACGGAATGACAAACTTATACATACCCTTTTCCACCTATGGTGAAGGGTATAAAAAGGTAGTAAATTATGTGCTTTTACATACGTACATATATTTATATCTGTCTATTAAAAAACAAACAAGAAAATTTCATGATAAAGACAAATATTTTCTTCCAACACATATTTTTTTTTGGCTTTCATGTTTGTTTACAACATTAATGTCAAATTGATTTCGAAAATTCGAAAACCAAAACCAGTTTTACATAATGGAAAAACTTTGACACGTTTTGCTCAATACAAGTTGTTTTGCTCATAGTGGAAACATAGTATTATTTCTCCTAGTTGTTTTGTAAAAATCATTGAAAATTAAACGGTTTTTGCGAAAAAAAAACTCTAAAAAAGTGTCGGCGTATCGACAGTAAAATATCGCGGATACCGATATATCGGCAAACCTGAAGTATCGCCGATACATAGGTATCGATATTCTTTACATCCCTAGTCCAAATGTAAAAAATCAATAAAAGAAGGATAGCAAACCTTAACTCAGTACGCATTAGTCTTATGAATTTATATATTTAAATAATTAAAATCAATCAGTTGCTAACATTTTATAAAGCATACGGTCATAATTTAAAAAAAAATATAATTGAATTTTTTTTTTTATTTTGAATTTTAGCGTCATAGAAAACCCAAAACAAAAGCATTACAGTGCAGTTTACATTAGAAAATTCTTAAACTTAGCAAATTTTCATTTGTAAATTGTAATGTAACCGAAAAGCAAGAACAAAAAACATCCCAACTGACCCCATTCAATCAATCAGGCGTCAACACCAAATCTCTAGATAACGTGCAACAAAAAAACGAAATTGTAATGGATGCAACTCAACCCCAACAACCATCACCACAGTCGGTTGAACCTGAATTTGTCCGCCAATACTATACTTTACGTAACAAGGCACCTAATCATTTGCTTCGTTTTTACAATAACAAACCCTCATTTATACACGGTGAATCGACCCTTGTGGTGGGCCAAAAGAATATTCACAATCGCATTCAACGATTGAACGTCCATGATTGTTCAATAATGAGAAAAAATCTATTATCTTTAAATTCTTAACTGATAACTATAAAAATATATTCTATAGGTTACTTGAACTATTAAAATCAGCTGATAATGTAAATCATTTGTAATCAAAATTTCCTAAAGGGTTAAAAAAAAATATATTTATATATAAAATATTATCTCTCCAATGTAGCGAACCTAATGAATATCTTATTAATTAAACCAACCGACTGTAGGGTGAAAATAAAATCTTGATCGTGAATGCTCACATGCTCCCAACATAACGGTTTTCTGGGTTATGACATGTACCCAAATTTACATGAAATTGTTTGCTTGGCCTGCATGCTCCAAACTATGTATGAAAAAAGGGGATTAGAACCATCCTAAACATACTACTGGGGCGCGAAACAGGAATGGGAGAGCGAAACGCGAATATTGTTGCCCGCGTGAACATGGTATAAAGGTAGATTTATCCATTCGTTCCGAACAATATTTTTGTTCGGAGAATAATTTTTTTTACTGAGATTGTTCTACAGAACGATTCACCCATTGCGGAAAATTTGTCTGTAAAAACAAAAAAATTATGCAAAATGGCAGTACAACTAGCAAACCACTTATTTAAAGTTGTTTTTTATTTAATTATTCAGGAAAACAAAAATCATTTCAACTTTTATGTACAAATTAAAAAAAATGACAACCCAGTTCATGTTTTCTGAACAGAAATTAAAATTAAGCCAATTCAAGAAAAACTTGCCGAACAAAATAATGTCTCTCTCTCTCAAAAGTAAGACGTCAAACTCAATATAAAAAAATTTTCAAAGTTATTTTCGGGAATAAAAAATTTATTATTAATAAGATTTCTGTATGACGTGCTAAATTCCCAATTTTTCATATTTGATACATACACTGAAATTTATTGTTGAGGGAAAGCTAGCTTCTGTGCGCATTTCACTGGTTGCTTGGGTCAGATCATCAGGAAAAATTTCCAAAGATTTCGCAACACTGGGCCTAAACGATATACAAATTACATACAATTATTAAATGCAAACATATTTATACAATCACTTCCCTGTAGGAAGTCAAACACATTTTTTAGTAACTTTAAACTGGTTTTTTTATAACCACATCTAGTTGATCAAGTGACTTTTTTCCATGTCGACGACTCATTATTTTAACATAGGCATGTCATAGTCTGTAGTCAATTGGTTATCTCTGCATGACTTTTAAATTGACTACTAATTACTTATTTTTCCACCAATTTGTAGTTAATTAATAGTATAGTCGGTTTATAATAAATTATTTCAATTTTAAAGAATTTTTGTCAAAAATTATGTATATGTATGTACATACATATAGATATTTTTATATAAAAATAATTATTTAAGAAGATTTTGCATCAAATTGCTTTAAATGATTATGTATAATAGTGCTGAAATAAATACGCTACATAATTTCTTGTACATAAACAGATTTGTATTGCTTTAATTTTTAATTATTTTCAATTGTTATTATTATTTTAAAATGTTTGTACATATCAAGGTATATTTACACAAGGTAAACTCGTTGGCCCATATGTTTGTCAGCTGTTTACCCATAGTTGGAACCACAACGTCAAATTGCGTGTATATGAGCCAAAATTTGTACATGTGTGCGTTAAATTGTTTTTGTTTTATATGAAGACAATTTTGACAACATGGTTCCTTTTATAGAGCAGCATGTCTACACTCCCAAATGAGTCTACCTTGTGTAAATATACTGAAATATACCTTGGTACATATTTTTTTTTCATTTGACTTCATGGCATGCTTGTTTTACTTTTTTTGCTTTTATTTGTGTTTTACGTGTGCCTTTATGAAATATGTTTGGTTGATATCTGCATGAGATTTAAACCCATTTGCATTCATTTGAAAAATAGTTAATTTATAGCTAGTGTTTTTTTTGTAACTGACTATTTTATTTACTACAGGGTTGCTATTTAAAACAGCATAATAAAAACATGTATGTATATTTATTGTTTGTTGTTGTTATTTATGTGTTTTAAAATTGTTGATATTTTTTTCACCTCTTTTGTTATTTACTTCACTGGTACAGTAAGAGTAAGTAAGAGTGCTATATTCCGCTATACCAAATATTTGATACCATCCACTTACAGCTAGGATATTTCAGACGTGGGCATTATATTGGATCTGTGGTAAACTTTGAACCGATCTTCACGAAAGTTGACAGTGTGATTTCTAGTCATATAAAACTGTTACAGACCAAAACTTGTTACAAAACCGTTATTCGTTACATTTATAGCGTAGTAAAGTATTTTTTGAGAGTGGGCTTTATATGGGGCTAGGGATGCCGTACGTACTGTTTTCAGCAGTACTGATTTTTTGCAATTGTACTGTTTTATGCACAACTCCCAAAACAGTACGCAAATGTACTGTTTTCACACTTTGTACTGTTTTTTGTACTGTTTTTTTTTTTTTGTTCTACAAAAAACCAAGATATTAGGAAAAACCCTGTTAACGTCATATTTTCATCATAAACTAATATTTAACATAACATAGCTTAAAATTTTTTTGTTGTGTTCCAAACAAAAAAGTTTCAAAATAATAAAACTTTTTACGCTGTGGTCATTGTTTTCTCATAAATACACAGTAGAAATCTACATTATAATGGGTGGCTCGCAGCAGTAGTATATTTTCATGTTATTATTTTAAGACATATGATTATATCGCTTCCTCTTCCAATATTATTTCCCTACACACACACACACACACACACCTGAGAAAGACAAAAACAAAATCAATTTTTTTTTTTAAATACTAATTGCCGTATTCATAAAATATTAAAATACATTTAATTGTATTTTAAGAAAAATTTTTATGAAAACTTCGTCTTAAAACGCATTTCAAACTTATTTTATTTTTAAGTGTACATATTTCTTTATATAATTGTTGTTGCATATTTAATCAAAGTTTAAAATATTTAACAATTTTACGACTTATATATCAAAACATCGGCAATTTTTAGTAGAACATATTTCCAAAAAACTCGGAAAAATCGGTTCAGATACAAGAAAGTAATGCCAAAAATTAAAATGTTTACCCATTTTTGGGAACCATAGATCTTCCCGAGTCCAAGCTTTATAACTCAAGTAAATGGTAAATTTCTTCTTAAACACGTCGGAATATAAATCTGTCAAATCGGTTAAAAAATGGCTGAGTTATAACCGAAATACTGAATTTCTAAAAATTACTATTTTTATACCCTTCACCACAGGTGGTGAATAGGGTATATATAAGTTTGTCATTCCGTTTGTAATTTCTATAATATTGATGTTAGACCCTATAAAGTATATATATTCTGGGTCCTTATGAGGAGCGAAGTTGAATTAACGATGTCCGTCTGTCCGTTAAAAAGGATTTTCCGAAGACCCCATATATGATGGGGGCCAGGTTATTATACATTTATGTCACATATGGTCCGGAATTGATTGCTATTGAAATTCAGCAAGACCGGTCCACAAATGGCTGAGATATGAGTAAAAAACCACGACTGCCTCAATTTTTTTCCTTTAAAGGTCCAATTAGACGTGACATTACCATATCAACACTGTATTACCAAAACGACATAACGAGTTGTTAAGTTCTCTCCTGAGACTGATGATATTGCCAGTTCGAATTCCAAAAATAATTTTTTTTCATTTTTTTTATTTAATTTTTTTATGTTCTAAAAAACGATTTTAAGATTATCAGGTATGTGATAAAAATCGATCGATTTCAAAATGAACGTTTTTAAAAGGTGTGATGAATTTCGACTGATTTTAAAATCCATTTCTGAATTTTAGTCTTAAATTTTCATTCAGAATACACTTCAGTTAACGTATATAATATAAAATTTAAAAGAATAAAGACTGAAAATAAAAGAAATATGCATTTAAAATCGATTTTAAAAGATACTGAAAACGATTTTTTCGGTTTCAAATCGTTTCGTTTTTAAAATCGATTTCCATCACATACCTGTATAAAACGAATTTCAAACATCAACTTTGGCAAAAGAGGAAACGGGTTTAGGTACATATATAAATTTTTTGTTTTTTTTTTATATTCTTCGGCATAGCGAAATGAAAAGTTGGTGTGGCTCAATTAATATTTATTTATACCTATCTAAGTCCCAATTTACACTAGGGACATTTTTTGCCGGACAGACGAAGTTTAATGGCGAGGGGTCGAAAAGGTAGAGTACATGACTATCTGTACTGGACTTTTTTTCATTTCTCTTTCTTACTTTTCGTAGTTTACATCTTGTTGCTTTATATTATTTTTCTGTCTGACTTCATATGTAAACGCTTCAGGTAAGATTAAAAGAGATTTAAAAAAATGTCCGGCAAGAAATGTCCCTAGTGTAAATTGGGACTAAATAACGTTATTTACAGTGCAGCCACACGGTCAAGTTGTTCTTGATAGTCTTTTACATATACTATTTGTCAAAATTTCCAAAAATTGATAGTTGTGGCGTAGGCTGCATTCAATTTTTGAGCAATTTACTTTCAAGATGCCATCAAGAAAAAAATTTATAAAGAGAAACGAAAAATTTGCTCACTAACCTTCAAATCAGCTGTTTTCTTGAACGTAAATTGAAACACTCACTGGCATGAGAATTTTAAAGGCAAGTTCGCATCAATTTTTAAAAGTATGAGTGTATTGGTAAAAAAGTGTGAGTGTATTAAAACTTGATAGGCAAAACTTGATCGTGTAACCCTCAAGTTATGTATATAACTTTTTGTTCTTATCTCATTATGGTGAAGGGTATATAAGATTCGGCATAGCCGAATATAGCACTCTTACTTGTTTATTTTGTCGGTTGTGTTGTTGTAGACAGAAAATTACATTGTAAGGCGAATATCATTGCGAACATGGTTACTCAGACATATGTTTAGGCAACGATGGCAGCAGAACGAAATATAAACATGAACAGTATACACTAGCGGAATTCATGTGCGACATGGCGTTCTTACCAAGTTGTCAGATAGTGGAGACGGGAGCAACACAATCAAGATTTTCTTGATAGTCTTTTACATATACTATTTGTCAAAATTTCCAAAAATTGAAAGTTGTGACGTGGGCTGCATTCAATTTTTGAGCAATTTACTTTCAAGATGTTATCAAGAAAACAATTTATAAAGGCAAACGAAAAAAAGTGTGAGTGTATTAAAACTTCTATCTGAATATGTTAAACGCTTTATGGGCTGTTCTTTCGGTAATGTAATAACTTTACATAACTTGGTGTTTTCTATAAAAGTCCCAATTTCCACAATGCAAGTCTTATTGATCAGCTTGCTACTTTGTAGGCGAGAGTGACGAGGGGAAAAGAAACGAGTACTCAGCTTGCTGTACTCGTCATATGCGCTTTGTTTTCTCATTCGTAATTTTCAGCAGGTCTATTTTGACAATTATCTTTCATATTTAATTTCGTTGTACAAAGTTAATTTCGTAGCGTGTGTGATTTTTTGTGTGTAAAATGTTATTAAAAATTAAATCACAAATTTTACACAACTTTAATTTTAAATTAAACAATTGTTAAAATATTCAACACGAATTTAAATTTAAATATATTTTAAAAAGAAATATGTTTTAAGCGAAATGTCAAAACGCACATATACATTCATACAAATGGAATAACAGATAAATAATAAGACTTGACTCGTGGAAACACCGAAGCTGATTCAAAGAAGAAAATGTGATAAGTTTATTAATAAGACTTGCATTGTGGAAATTGGGACAAATTATAAAAAGCAGGTTTCACACGCAACTTTATTCCAAATTTCTTTTTTCCCATTCAACAAGAAACCCTCAAATTATATTGCCTAGAATTAACAATGCTTTATTTGAAAGGACTTTTATTGTAAGAATTGCACGCCGTTGAAACACATTACCCATTGAGCTTCGTGTGTTTTCACATTCAAATAACGCCTTTCGTGTGAAAATGTTGGCTGTTCTTCCGAACTTATAGTGAACAATTCATTGTATTTAATTTAAAACGTGATGTTGCTTACATATATTTTGGGATCAATTGTCTTTTTATATATTTTATTTAATTCTACCTTTGTATATACAATGTACACTGTACATATATATATATATATATTGATTTTTATTTTGGTTTGGGACCTAGGGATTTTAGTTAAATTCTAATTTAAATATTTTTAGTATTAATTCAGGTATATTTCTTTGTAATATAGTTTATTGGCCTAATGAGGCTTTTACCTGCAATAAATTGAAATTAAAAACTTGATAGGCAAAACTTGATCGTGTAACCCTCAAGTTAAAGTCATTAGTCTACCCTTAAATTCTTACAATGTAAAAGGAGATTGTGGCTGCTTCAAGCACTTAATAGTATGGTAGCACTCTTTGGAGTGAAAAAGAAAAGAGACAACTATATTGTGATAATAGTAAATGCGAAATTCAGCACGTGATTTGAATTCAGCGTTGTAAAAAAGATTTCACGAATAGCTAGTGTGTTCATCGTCAACTTCTGTCTTTTCCGGCCATTACTACAGTCATCAGCTTTACCGCTCGTGTCGTCGCAAAAAGAAAAAATTGTTGAAAATAAATTGTGTCGTTTGTGTTTGGAATACACAGAAAAAAGTGAAATTTAATATAAAAAGTAAATTGAAATTTAATAATATAATTAAACATAATGGCCGATAACAAGAATCAAGATTGTGAAATGAATGGTGAAGATTTCTCACAAGACGTCAGCGCTAATGAAAAAGAAAATGGTGGAACTGCCGGTAACACCAATGGAAATGCTAACGAACCAAATGCTCGCGACGATGACAGGTATTTAAACAATTTCTAATAGTTTTGCTCTTCCATAAAATTAAAACCAATTCATTTCAAAAATGTTGTTACGTAAATATATATAAAAAGTTTATACGATGGCGAGATGCTTCGATAAGCAAAGAAAAATTGTATACACATGCCACCCAGAAATATGATATTAAAAAAGAATCAAGGATTATTTCTCTACTTTTGTATATTGAGTTATTTTATTTTTTAAAATATCTTTTGTTCTATTAGCTGGGGTCTTTCTTTTTGTTTCCCCCCTTTTTTTCGCTTGTGTGTACAACTGTACTTAAATACAACATATACATATTTATTTGCTTTTTGTTTCAAAGTTTTTTTCTTTTAATTTTATTAAATGTTTTTTTTTTTAATTTTATTTTAACAAAGTCGTTTTTTAAGAAATAGCAGATTCTTTATTATAAGCTTTTCATAGAATAAAGTGAGGTTAAGTTTTTTCATTGAAAAAACGCATGCTTTAGTCCGATTCTGCCTTGTTTTGCAAATTTCCCTTTTTGTTTTCTCAGTTTTTTCTTCTGGTTCTGCTAGTTTTTTTTTCTTTCTTTCAAGTTTTCGTTTACCTAGTCATTTTATCAAAATGGCGGTTCGCATTTTTTTTTTGTCATTATTTTTGTTTTGTGTATCTTCGTTTGTACATACCGGCCGCTGTTTATTTTCAAAAAGCGTGTTGGAAGAGTGCGTATGATTGTTTGGGTATGTGAGTATACATGTACGTAAGCATACCGAAAAATTATTTGTTTGAGAGTTACCATATCGTTTAAAAACAATTTGTTTACATTTAGTTAACAATTCAGATAATAAATTGTCGAATGTTTTTAAAAAATTATTTAGTTTTAAAGAAAATATTTTGTAAGTTTTCCGCAAGAAAATGTGATTTTTTTGATTGGCATTCGTTAAAACGACTAATGAACTAACAATTTTTTAAAATTAAATTCTAAATGAATGTGGGTATGTAGGTCCTTAGTAAATTTGTAAAAAATAGAATGAACTCAAATGAAGCGCAAAGACGATCGGCTCAAAATTTATTTGACGCTATTGGCTTAACATTTTTAAAAACAACTTGCCAATAATTTTTAAATATTCCTATTTAGGTAGTAATCAGCATTGAATAGGGCCGACATTTTCTATACAATTTTCCTTTATCTTAAAAATTTGTATTTTTAAGAACTTTTTAAAGTAATGGAAATTGTTTAAGAACAATACTGTATTTTTTTCAAATTGAGATGTTAAAAATCGAATATGTATAAGACGTTGATTCCATCGATTTAGAATGGGATATTAGATATTTCGATCGGTATGTTAGTCCGATTTCACACTATTAATGTATTGTTTCAGAAAATCTGAGTTTATTGGTGAGAGGGAAGAATGGAATGTTTTCATACTTGGAAATGCTCTCATGTCTTATAATTCATAAATATTAACTTGAATCATTTTACACTTTTATTTTAATATAATTTTCATGAAATTTTTTGCTAACACTTCATTTACACGATCAAGTTTTTCCTGATAGTCTTTTGCATACTTATACTGTTTATCAAAATATCCAATAATTGAAAGAAACTTTTAAGATGTCATCAAGAAAACAGTTTATAAAGACACGAAATGTTTGCTCACTAAATTTGTAATCAGCTATTTTCTTGAACTAACTTGAAATACTCAACTTAACTCAACTCAAAGGCAAGTTTGTTTAAATTTTCTTAATATTTTTTTTTTTTTTGCATATACTACTTACTGCTTGTTAAAAATGAAAAGCCGTGACGCAGGCTGCACGCAATTTTTAAGCTATTTACTTTCAAGAAAACAATTACATAGGTATAAAGACAAAAGAAAAATTTTTTCATAAAATTGCAATCAATTCTTGACTGTAAATTGGCACACACAAGCTTGCATCAATTTTTTTATTGGTAAAAACGTGAAATGCCCAATTTTCAGGATAGTAATTAAATCATAATTAAGTTAATTTTCATAAAAACTTAAATCGTATTTAAATACAGGTTGATTTTTCGAGTTTTATTTGAAAAGTCTTATTTAAATAAGATACAAGTATGGTAGCACTACTAAATACAAAAAAATATAAAAAAGTATAATTATTTACAAGGTGGTCTCAAAAAACAGCTGATTGTTAGTCTGAGTTCATGATTCTTACTTTTTCTTCTTTGAACATGAATTGTCGTTCAAATGGTTCATGTCGTGTTGACGACGTGTTTTTTATTTTGTATATTCGTGCGTATGCATTTGTGCTTTTTGATATTGAAAAGAAAAACAAAATAAAACAACGAATGAAAAAGCAAAGCGTACTGACGGTACATGCATCTGTGTACTTGTTTCTTTTCCCCTCGTCCCTCTCGCCTATTAAATTTAGTGAAGAAGAGAATTTTGTATATAAAATGGTTTTAAACATAAATATATTTTAATATCAATCCTGAAAATTGGCCATGAGAATATTAAAACTTGAAAAAAAAAATTTAAGCAAAACTTGATCATGTAACCCCGAAGTAACCACAAACTTTATTTTTGTTCAAAAACAAAAA
This sequence comes from Pollenia griseotomentosa, assembly GCA_963931875.1. NCBI lineage: Eukaryota > Metazoa > Arthropoda > Insecta > Diptera > Polleniidae > Pollenia > Pollenia griseotomentosa. The sequence goes on along the minus strand of OZ007560.1, from coordinate 48,302,241 downwards.
AACATGAAAAAATACAATTTATTAAAAAAAAATCGATGTGCGTAGACACGAATCAAAGTTAAATGAAAGAGAATTAAAAAAATTTCTGTTGGAAAACTTTAACCCAGACTGGAACTCTTTCTCACCAAAAATTTGATGAAAATTGTTGTATTGTTTTTAGATTGGTTTCTTTTTTTTCAGGAAGTGTTGTGTTTTAAGTCTTTTATTTACCTAATTTTATGGTACATAACATTAATTATTATTTTATTACATTATCATTTTAAAAGTTCATAATTATGTACATTAAAAAAAAAGATTTAGAGCTAAATCATAAAATTATCATTTTAAAATTTCATAATGATGTACATTAAAAAAAGATTTAGAGCTAAATCATAAAATTTCAATGATTGGACTCTTCTTTCATATTAAGCATTACTTATTGTTAATTATATACATATTAAATGATAAAAACAAAATGTTAACAACGTACATAACTTTTAAATAAATAAAGAAAATCTTTCAAAAACAAAAATCTTTTTTGAAGTCAAATTATTTTACACTATTTCCTATAAAGTATTAATAATTTTTACAGATTCCAATCATTGTTATAGAATTAAGATATTTTTTGACATAAATACGATATAACAATTTAAAATTTATGTAAAATACAATAAAAGAAGCCGTAAAAATAGTTATAATAATAAAAGGAAAGTGGTGGCGCATTGTTATAATGATTTTATGATTTTAATAACGAAAAGTTTTTCTTATAAATTAAAATAAAAGTTTAAAAAATGGATGCAAATAACACATACTTTGTAATAACCAACAGTAATCCATAATCTATATATCATTGATTTTCCTGTTGTGTTTGAGTGAACTAATCTTGTTCCTCTCCGGCAGGTACTATAAGCCATAACCATACCAAACATACCATTGTAGCTTCTAAGTGGAAAGAAAGCAAGACATATAATATAATACCCAACATCACAGCTGCTTTTTTGACTGGAAACGATTGCTTGATCGATTGTGAAAATGCACTTCGGCGAACCAAGCAACGAAGAGACGATGCATTTTGGACGAAAATACCTATCAGCTGACTGTAAATTTGTACTCCAGCTTCTACCCACCAACACTGCCTTCCAATGAGATGATGGTATTTATCATAGTAATGCATAAATAAAAATACACACAAAAATTCTAGTTTATCTTTTGCGAATGAATAAAATTAAAATTGGATTAAAAGAAAAAAAAACTTTAACGTTTTGTTGCCTTTTTAACGATAAAATTAATTGTACTTGTTTTATATTTCTTTGCAATTAAAAAAACGAAATTAAAGCTAAACGTTTAAAATTACTGATTGAGTCAACCAACAAACAAACGAAGTTTTCTAAAGCGGTGCTAAATGAAATACATACTCGTATTCTCTCGATTTATAAATTTTTGGCCAGTCTAATTTCTCTAGATTTGTTTAAATTTAACGTAAGATATTTTTGTATATTGAATTCTTTTTAGCATATTATTTTGAAAATAAAATAAAAATAATTGTCATTTGATTTCTCTTTTTTGTCTCGTTAAAAATTCTTTTTGATATTAGATTTGGTGAATTGTTTTTTCAAATTCCCTATAAATTTGTAAGTGAATAACCGTGTTGTTAAAACGTAACGTTCTCTATTTTTACTCTTAAATTTTAAAGTAAAATTTCAAAATTAAATTTTGAAAAATATATATTTTATTAAACAGTCTTTTTTATAAAAATATTCACACATATAGTCTTTTATAATTTAAGTGGTGTTCTTTTGGTTTTCAAATTTAAACTAATTTTTTTTCTCTGTTTCAACAATTTTACAGAAAATTATTTGTTGGCGGTTTAAGTTGGGAAACTTCGGAAAGTAAGTTACTTATCAAAATTCCAAAAAAAACCTTAATTAACAGATTTTTTAATTTACAGAGGAATTGCGTGAGCACTTCAGTAAATTTGGTGAAATCGAAAGCATCAATGTTAAAACAGATCCACAAACTGGTCGTTCTCGTGGCTTTGCATTTATTGTGTTCACACAAACTGATTCTATTGACAAAGTAAATGATGCTGGGGAACATGTTATTAACAATAAGAAAGTTGATCCCAAGAAAGCTAAAGCCCGTCATGGTAAAATCTTTGTTGGCGGTTTGACCACCGAAATTAGTGATGATGAAATCAAAACTTATTTCAGTCAATTCGGCAATGTAAGTTTAATAAAATATAAATTTTTTTATTTTAATACTTTTAATAATTTATTTATTTTTTATATAGATTGTCGATGTTGAAATGCCTTTCGATAAGCAAAAGTCTCAACGCAAAGGGTTCTGTTTTATTACGTTCGATTCAGAACAAGTTGTTACTGAACTATTAAAAACACCCAAACAAAAAATCTCCGGCAAGGAAGTTGATGTTAAACGTGCCACCCCCAAACCAGAAAATCAAATGATGATGATGCGTGGTGGTCGTGGCGGCGGTGTACGTGGTGGTCGTGGCAGTTACGGACGTGGTGGTAAGTTTATAAATAATTTTTAACAACACTTCCATTTTTATGAGTATTTAAAACAATGTTGTGTGTTTAGTAAACGATGTAAATTTTGTAGAAACTTTTTTTTTTTAATTCCAAAAATGTTAAAAGAAAATATTTAGCAATTTAAACATTTCTTACTATGGGTGTGTGTGAAACGGTAGCAAAGTACTCATGGAAGTAAAATTTTGACACTATTGAGGTGAATAAAATTTCACTTGCCCTGGGGGCTAGTATAACCCTTTCCGACCCAGGCTACAAATACGTGTAGGTAAATTTAACGTATTTTGAAGAGAGAAGCTTATCAGCCCAATTATGATTAAAAATTCCCCGGGAGTTTTCTCCCTTCTCCCATTTTTTCTATGTTAATTCTGTTGCAAAAATGGGAGAAGGGAGAAAACTCCCGGGGAATTTTTATTCATAATTGGGCTGTATATATAAATATCTAACTTTTCCTACTTCTTTTAGTCTCTACATGTTATGTGTTATCTCTAAATCGTTGTCTTATAAGTTTTTGCGAAGTTTAGTTTAGTATTTGTGTAAACGCGGGCAAAAAAGATGATCATGTTTCGCAGTGCGGAAGACAAGATATGAAAGTATCATTATTTTGTTTATATTACACTAAATATATGAATATTTTGTTATTAGTTTGTAACAAAGGCATCATTCATTTAAATAATATGCAAATATTTTAAAATGCACAAAGAATTTTTGTGTTTTTTGTGAGCACAATGTGTACCTACACATATGTGTAATATGGGTTTCTACTACCTCAATTTTGCGAAAGAAAACTGATTAGGTGCAAGCGTTTTTTGAGGACTTCGCCAAATAATTCCTTTATATTTTTTGTGCGGTATTTTACCAGCTTACTACTTTTGGAGCGATTGGCGGAAATGAATGTGCATGGAACAGGCACAATGTAAACAAGTCGTTTGCGGAAACTATCAAGTCATTTTCGCAAGCAAAAAGAAGGATCATTTTTTGAAAATATAGCCCATAAAACAATAAAAAAAACAAAATTAAATCAAAATATTTACAATCGTGAGCAAGTTACCTTTAATTTAAGTACCCACACAAAGATATAAGTAGAGGGGACACTCTTTTTTTGCCCAGAGGTCCCCAAAAGTCCTGCCCACTCCAAATTTTTTTTCCCGTACAATTACCTATAATTCGAGTACCTACACATAACACTAAGTGGTTGGGGCCGTTTTTTTTGGATCCAGGGGGCTCACGGGCCTCAGCCCCCTTAAATTTTAAATTTGTTTTGTTTTTTTTCCATTTCCAGAGGGGTGACAAGTTTTTTTTCGTATGCCCCGTAAACTACACTTGTGCCAAAAAATGCTAATATTTTGTCCAAGTGAAGTCCCAAGGTACACATATGTGTATGTCCTGTTTCTAAGGACTTGGGCTTTTTATGTACATTAAAAATTCATTTTTATGTTATCTTAGGGCAAATTATCATATACAGAAAATTTCATTGAAATCCAAAAACTTTGAAATTGCTTGGGTCGGAAAGGGATAAATGTTGACATTAGTGTAGAAATTTTTGACAACCACAAAATTATTTTTTTCACCAAATTTGTTTAAACAAAATAAAAAATAATATTGAAGCAGGACCAGCGGCAAAAAAATATAAAAGAATTATACAACGTAGGTATTTACATATGTATAAGCTTTTTTGCCCACACTTTTTGTTAAAATTGGTAATATATCGGAACGAATTCATCAAATAGTTGGGACGATCTCATTTCCAATAGTATTGAAATTATTATTGGTAAAAACCAAGGTATATTTACACAAGGTAAACTCGTTGGCCCATATGTTTGTCAGCTGTTTACCCCTAGTTGGAACCCAAACGTCAAATTTCGTGTATATGAGCCAAAATTTGTACATGTGTGCGTTAAATTGTTTTTGTTTTATATGAAGACAATTTTGACAACTCGGTTCCTTTTATAGAGCAGCATGTCTACACTCCCAAATGAGTCTACCTTGTGTAAATATACCTTGGTAAAAACTTGATTAATTTATTCATTGTTTTTTTTTCTTTATGTCAAAATTTTACGTTGTCAAAAATGTTACAATTTCACACAGCAAAAATATGAAAATTTTCTACCCCAAACAAATTTCATTTCACCATAGAACTTTGCTACCGTTTCACACACACCCTATGTATAAAATATTGATTGCATATTTTAAGGCATAATAGTTTACAGGGAAAGGAAAAATTTGTCTACCAGATTAAACCAAAAACGTTTTTTTGAAAAATTGAGTTACGCCTTTTTTATATTAATTCATTAATTGGGCTTGGGCTTTTTCTACAGAAAGGTCTGCCTCGGTATTCGATTTCGATGGATTCATTCACAGTAATATATAGTGAATCACCAATCTAATTTGCTTCTATCGAAATTGAATACCGAGGCCCAATTTTCGGTAGAAAAAGCCCAAGCCCAATTCTCGGTAGAAAAGACCGATCCCGAAATCATTTTCGTAGTTAAATACATATACGGCCATGTTCTAGAAATCGAAATTACGTGATATTTAAATTTTAAATCGATGAATATTTTTAATTACAATTTTTTTAAAATGAACGTAGCGTGTTCTGATTTCATAAGTAGTAGTTTAGGTAAAGGAAAGTGGTCCTCAAAGTATGAGGTATATAAAAGAAAGTTTTTTTTATTAACTTTGAACACGGATGAGTTTTCAAAATTTGTTCGACTTCAATTTCAAGTGGTTTCGATATTCAGAACATATATACCAATCAAAACAAAATATACTTTTTTATGTAATTTATTTATGTAATAAAAACAAATTGATCAAATATACAGTTAGGGACAAAATTGTGCACGACATTATAAAAAATATGTATATGTATGTATCTCATGAAAACTATTAATTTTCCAATAATAATATGTAACCTTATTTTACAATAATAATATGTAACCTTATTTTCAAAAGAATCGTTAGTTTTTATGTTTATACTAAGCTAACATTCAAACCATATGTATTGACCCTGTGTGAATCTTTATTAAAAATAAAAAAAAAACTTCGTTTTATCTGCGGGATTTGCTTTTAAAATGAGTAAATTGATTAATTAAATTAAATTTTTTAAATAATTTGAAAAAAAAAATATAAAAAATTAAATTTTGTCTAGTTTTTTCAAGAACGCCAAGTCAAAAGCGGCAGTTTTAAAACAAAGCATTCTAAAAAATGTACAAAAAGGAGTCTCACATCGCAAAAACGCAAGAAATACAACATTTTAGTGAGTTTTGTGTGTAAATTAAAAAAGAGTGTAGTTTGAGTATCAGAAGCAACAAAGCTTGTCGCACAAAAAACTTTCGCCAAAAACTTTCGCGAATCAAAGCGACCAATTGTTACTGGTGTAGTCAATATAGCTATTGAGGTCAGGCAAATACTGAGCAGAGTACAATCTAGATGTAAGTACTAAAATCGTACGAAGTAGTTTTGGCCAGTTGAGTTGTAATTAAGTCAACTGGTTGTGATCAGTTGTAATTTTTGTTATATGTTTTTGTTCACCGCAATATAGCAAAGTTGTAAACCATAATACAAAAATTAAGAAATTACAACTCAACTTAGTTGAGTTGTGCACCATACGGGCATGTTCTGACAATCGCAAAACGCTTAACATTGGCGATTCTGACTTGAAATCGCATAAAAGATGTTCCGTAATTCACAATAGCAAGAAGTTTGGAGACTTCAAATTGAAAAAACATGCTCAAGGGAACTAGAATATTTGTAAGAAACCATGGCATAACGCAAACAAAACGCACGAGTTTAAGAAAACCATAAAATAAGTCTGGCGTTTTGCGATTTCAAATCGTGCGATTGTCAGAACATGGCCGATAATAGAGGCCTTAAATTGTAGTAGATTAGCAGCTGGAATAAAGAGCGACAACCCACCTTTAAACAAAAATAAACGCTGAAAACGGCTGAAATTTGCAAATATGTAAGAAAAATTCAGTTTTAAAAGCTCAGTGCGTGTAACATGCTTAGATTGGACAAAAATTATGAGATTTGGGCCAGACTGGATAAAAGTGTTAGCGTAAAAGAGCGGAATATTTCCAAATATTCAAATTTTGATGGTCTCATAAATGACTTGAGGTCGTTTTCGCGGGAACCAGCTTCGAACAGTCCGCTATTTCAGAAGAAAAATGTATGTAAAGTACTACATAACCATCCTTGAACACCCGTACATTCCAAGATTAGCCATATTCGGCTAAGAACCACGACAGGGTGATATCTTTATTCAGAACAACGATCCTAAGCATACTTCAGAAATAGCTAAACGTTTGTTTGAAATAAATTAGAAATGCGTAAATAAATGGACCTTCTCAGTCGCCAGAGTTGAGCACCTTTGGTCCATTCCAAAACGCCAAATTTTTGCTCAGAGCAACCCGCCTTACACCGTATAAAAGCTTTGGAGCGTGCCCCTAAAGCTTGGAAAAATTAAGCCGAAAATGCTAAAAAACTTTAGTTAAAGTATGGAAAAAAGGATTAAAGCAGCTTAAAAGAGCAAAGGACAACACACCAAACGCTAGGGCCTAAATACAACAATAATCTCTAACTGCGGTCATAATTTTTCACATTCAAAACTCAATACTAATACCGTGTAAAATATGAAAACATATTTTTTGGAAGAGTTTTTATTTTTAAGTTATTGAAATGTTTTACATTTCATATAGTTTTGATTAATTATAAATAAAACAAAAATGTATAGCCTATTTTGCCAATACCACCAATTTTGTCCATAACTGTATGTATTATCTTAAAAAGTATTTGTAACTTTAATGTGATATTTTTAAAAACCAAACTAATATTCACCCTGCTTTGAAAAAGTCCACTATATACATACCGTAAGCTTAATTGCAAAAAGCCGTAACTAACTAACAAAGAATTTAAAATCGAGTTTTTGATTTATTATATGAATGCCATTTTCAAAATTGTGGAACAAGTTAAATTGAGACGTACAGGCCTATTACAGAAATCAATTCCGATCGAAAGTGATTTCGTTTTATGTGAAGCAAGATAGGAAATCACTTCCATGTTCGATTGAAATTGATTTCTTTGACAGGCCTGATAACACTACGTGACAAAATTTCAACAAAGTCGCGACCAAATGAATCTGACAGCTAATCTTTATGAAAAATTTTCCTCTGAATTGTTATTTGTGTTTTTAAAAAAGATGATGTGACTGAAATGCAAATATCTTCAAAAATTTTAAACGGATTATGTATAAAATTTCTAAAATAACCATGGATTGCTAGTGAAGATTGGTCAAGAAATGACGGAGTTACAGGGGACACAAGTTCAAGCTTCATTGAAAATTTTATGATTTTGTTCATTTTTGCTCTTTTCAAGTTATTTATGTTAAACCAATGATTTAAAAATCCTAATGTTTTATTGCATGCGACATTAGGTTATTTTAATATTAACATTTTGCGCCCAACAAGGCATAGATTGGTACAAAAATGACAAAGCTACAGAAGATTTAGTAAATTAACCCACATAGAAATTCAATAGTTTTAAACTATTTTTAATATTTATTGTTACTAAAAATTTAGCTTTGTATATTTATTTGTTGTTATTCTTTGATTTGATACAAAATGAAAAGTGGGTTAAATCAATTAATCTTCTGTAACTTTGTCATTTTTGCACCGATCTGGGTCCTATTGGGCACAAAATGTTCGTATTGAAACAGGCTAATGTCGTAAGTGATAAAACTTAAAGAAATTTTATTTTTTTGTTTAAAAAAAAAATAACTTGACTTAACTTTATAATGAAGTTTGAAATTTTGTCCACTATAACTCAGCCATTTATTGACTCATCTTCACAAACGACCCATGGTTATTTTATAAATTTTAGAACCTTTAACTAAATAGAAAGAAATACAAAATCCGTTTAAAATTTTTGTAGACACATCATCTTTTTTAAAAACACAAATAACGGTTATTTTGGAATATCTCAAAAACTGTCCTACTTTTGACAATTCTGACTTCATATTCTGATTCAGCGGAATCCGGTCAAAAAACTGTCACGTAGCGTAATCAGGGAATGTGCTAATCAAGATATCGACGTGGCTAAGTGTAATGGTTTTAGTAAGTATAATTGTCTTAGGCTGGGTTTTTGAGATCTAAGTTAAAATAGGTTTAGTTAATCTGAAAACAGATTTGTGCCGCCATTACCAAGTTTGTATACAAAATTTTGACGGAACAGCTTAGTTTTGCTAAAAATGTTGGTCTTTAAAGAAATAAAAAAAATAAAATTTCGCTGGAAGAATGCAAGTTTCAGACTACGTTAAACTAAGCTAAAACTTAATCCACAGCTCAAAAACTCGCGTTTAAAGGGTAAGAAAAGCTTTGTTAGACAGAATTATAATGGTTATCCAATCCAAAATAACACCGAGACATTTAAGAACATCAAATTCCAAAAATTTAGAAAAAAAAAATATATTATGCATATCCCTGTTTTTAATTTATAGAATTTTTATGAAATGTTATCAAAGTAAAAAATAGAAACACACATCTTCGTTAAAAGTCATTAAAAAAGTTTCCGACTTTTATTTTCTTAAACGACGTTTTTGCGCGACTTTATTTTTCAAAATGTCTTACGGTAACCCTGTCATAATACGTTTATACATGTGTTGTTTGCAAGTGCAAAATGAACCCAACAAACACTGAGGTTTGATTTCAAATTGATAATGATTTGAAATCAAACGTTTTCTCAAACGATAAACGTTTGATAATGATTTGAAAATCAAAGCATTCTCAACAAAAAGGGGAAACTATTTTTAAATTGAAAAATGCCTTTCTTTTCAACTTGCTTTCAAATGTGGATTTTAATATCATGTGGAACATAAATAAAAATATTTTATTTTTTTAATTTAAATTCATTATTTATTTAAATAAACTATGAGATTAACATTCGGTTCCATATCCAAAAGATGAAATAATGTTCTTTCTATCCTCTAATTCTTGCAAAGACGCAATTGGCTCCCTTTTATTTTGAGGATTGTAACACCGCGATCGTACAACAAACTTACAATTTCCGAACTTTTACGTTTCATTTTTTTTAATTCGTATTCTAAGTCATTGTTACAACCCACAAATAATTTTTATTTTTCACAAGAAATAAATCGTTCACTTGTTAAACACATTTAACCACGAAGTAAAAATTCAACTTTAATCGCCATATATAATGTTTACATTTATTTTTCGCTTTAGTATTGTCAATTTTAATTTTAATATTAAAATTAAACATTTGAAAAACGTTTGAAAATTATGTTTGATTTCAAATGATAAATTCATTTCATATCAAAGCAGCGGTGGGCGCTGGTTTGCCTGGATTACGAAGTTTTTCGGGTTTTTACATTTACTCTTCGTGTTTTTTTGTACCAGAGCTGCAACAAATACAAAAATTTCCCTACTAAGATATTCCCTAAAATCCCCAAAACATACCATACACTTGTTTTATTATATTACTTTTTTAATAAATAAAAGTACGTTTAAAATAGAGAAAATGAATAAAAAACTATTTTCTAGCAGTCAAAACAAAAAGAAATAACAATATCTGCATTGAAATCAGAATGTGAAAAAATTTACCGTATAACACATACACGTGTTTGTGTGATGTTGTTTTCGCTCATTTACTATTGCCCACTAACTGAAAATCTTGAATTCATTGTTTCAAGCATAAAAAGTAACAAAGGCAACCCGAAAAACAAATACAACAGAAAGAAAAAAATAAAATTTTATTTAGTTGCTCTATAAATTTCAACGAAGCAGGACTGCTGCGCATGTTGTTATTTTGGCAAATTTTGCAATTTCGTAGTGGCACACTGACAATATATTTATTGTGTTGTGATCAAGCTGTGCTCATTAATGTTTATTTTTCAGCTTGTTTTAAAAACATTTCAGCAATCATGTGGGATGATGGATTATATAATAATTAAGTTTTTTACTGAATTCCTTTTTTTTTTGCATATTTACATACCTATAGTACACATTTTAAAGTTTTTGCTCGCGGCCTTTTCGATTTCAAGTGACCATATGTATACATATATTTCAACGTTAGTTAAAACTTGATGATTTATATAATAATATTTTTTACTGAACTCCTTTTATTTATTGCATATTTACATACAGTTTGAAAATCTTTTCTCTAAGTGTAAATCAAGTAATTTACTCTCTTTTATTCAATGTTCTCTATCTGCCCTTCGCTGTATCAAAGTTTTGACTTCGTGTTTGTTGGAAAAACATTTTGGGAGAACAACATAGAGCACAATTTTGCAATGTATATGTATACCAGAGATCAGCACTGAACAGGCCTGCCATATTTGCCGATTTATCGGCATTTTGCCGATTTTTTCCCTTAAATTATCAAAGTGCCGATTTGCCGATTTTTGCTCCAAAAATGCCGATTTTTTGATTAACACTTAAAAGACGATTATTTTTTGTTTGTTTGATTTGATAATAATATACTAACTTTAAGCGATACTGAAATAGTTGTAACATTAAAAAATTAAACCTAACCTAACCTACTAAAGAAAAAAGGATTAGTTTTATTCAATATTATAAACAGTGTTTCTAATGTGTGTGTTGGGTCAATAAATTTGTATTTGAAAAATATTCCATCATGAAGAATTAAAGACCAAAGTTAAAAAAGAAATAATTTTTAAATAAAATTTTTTTTTTTTAATAATAACGCAATTGAGGACAATGTTAGTACATAAATTAAATAGCCAATTCTAATGTAAGGAAAATTAAATAAATTTGCAGACTTTTGGGTAAAAAATTTCAGATTCAGCATTTGGTACAATTTTTGGTCCTTCCACATTCTGTGTGGAAAGAATTTTTTCATGTAACAAAGTTTTAATGTTCACTGGAAATTAATTTTTGCAAAATATTCTTCTTTTTTTTTTAAAGATTATTTAAAATTTAATAATTCAAACTGATGCTGATATAAAAAGGATTTAATAAAAATGCCAAACTCAAATATGTACATATGGAATATACTTAAATATAAGAAAGTTAAAAAACCTTTTTATTTAACTACAATTTATTTGTAAAACTTTTATTTTGATTGATTTTTTTTTTAATTTCACAAGTTTTAAACATTAGTTAATGCTGAATTGTTCTTTTTTGTAAGTAAGAATAGGTTTTATTGTATTTAATATAGGTATTTTTAATTTGCCAATTTTTTTAAATTAAAGTGACGATAATGCCGATAATGCTTTTTTTCTCACAATAACATTCGCTCTCGCTTTGTAAAAAACAAACAAACATTTAAACAAGAAGGTTCTGTTGACGATTACTTTAGGATTCCATTGCGAGAAATGTTTAAAGAAGAATGGGAATTTAATTTCTTGTTTGCCGAAATATTTTTGGCAAGCCCGAATGTTAATGAAATTATAGTTTGTTTTTTATTTTTGTTGAAGAATCGTTTAAGTTTTATGAACGCAAGTTATTAATTTCTTTAACACGTTTTAATAATATTATAGTTTTTTTTTTTATATTTCTTGAAGAATGTGATTTATTTAATTTTAATGATTTTTTTGTTTTTTTTTTTATTATTTATTTTACATTAACAGCCAGATTGATTTTAAAAACAAGAAAATAACACAAAAAGTCTTTAAGTACTTCTAAGAGGGAGAGTTATTATTCTCTCACAAAAAACAAAAAGTCTACATGTATGTGTTGCCCGGCTCTGTTCTAAACAGGGTTACCGTTGGAAATTTTCGAAAAGGGTCACAAAAAGGGGATTTTCCAGAAAAAGGGGTCAAAAAAGGGTATTTCAATAAAAATGGTCAAGTTTTTTTAAAGCAGTATTTCTTATTTTAATGTACATAATAAGACCAAGTTTTTTATAAACAAACAAACAAAATTTATTTCAGGAAGGAAGCGCTGAAAAACATAATTTTTTATGGAATGCCCTGTCCTGTTTTTAACACCTGGGGCCTAATTCTGGCAGTCGTGATCGAGTACTTTCTCGATTCGAAAGCAATTTTATTTCAGTCGATACTAAACGAATCGAACTTATTTTTTCAGTATTGTGAAACTCAAATTAATGCTTTACAACACTGAAAAAATTATTCCGATTCGTTCAGTACTGACTGAAATAATTAGATATTAAATTGCTTTCGAATCGAGAAATTACTCGATCACGGCTGCCAGAATCAGGCCCCTGATAAAAAAGTTTGTTCTTTATCATTATAGCTGAGTTTTTAATGCTTTCAATGTTATTTTCCGATATTTTCTTTTTTTAACCGATTTAGCGATTTCAAATAAATTTTAGGATTGTTTTAAATTTTGCAATCGTTCGCGCATTGTAGCCATGTTCGTTCGCGATTGAAGCGATTTTTTCTGTAAGTTTTCTGATTCTTTAAAGCTTTTACTATTTTTAATAAATATAAGACTTTGCTATCATACCGCTGTTACCAAATACATATTTGGAAATTTCCGCCAATTTAGCAGTTTTCACCGATTGTTTTCATTCCTGTTAGTTTTAGGGACTTTTAATCAATTTTATGGCGCTATTTTTGCAAATTTTTCCGAGATTTTAAATTTTAGCGTTGCTTTGTTTCTTTTTGAGGCAATCGTCACCTATTTTACAGGGCACTGTCGATTTAAAAAAGAGCGAAAAGTTCAATACCTTATGCCATTATTAAGGGTGAATTTGTTAAAATAAAACATGCAGCTCTTTAAGAGAGCAAAACAAATTTTTAAAAACGAACACTAAATTGCATTTTTGATTAAAATGTCACACTTTTTTTATTTTTTTTTAAAGAAACCACCATAAAAAATAACAAATATGTATATGGGTTATGTTTGCTTTTAGGGAAATTGTACTTTACTATCGAAAATCTAGTTTAGAAGTCGTAAAAACTACTTTAACACAAACTTTTTAGGAATGCTAACTACTTTTTAGGAATATGCGTTCTATATTTTGCTATTAAATCTTCACTTGAAGTCCATTCCTCCATCTCCGCTTCGAACAAACTAAGTGAAGAAAGCATGGAATTGTAAGTGCACTACTGTTCCGCAGTGTTGACAAAAAACAAAATGTGAGTACTATTTCCAAAAAAGGGTCAAAAAGTTTTACAAAATAGGTGAAAATGATACAAAAGTATAATTTAAAAAAAGGGTCATAAAAGGTATCAAGACCGTCGAAAAAGGGTCAAATTGTTACTTTAGTATCACAACGGTAACGCTGGTTCTAAATCAACCACTTCAAATGTTGCTAAGTATGAGTACGATGAATAAAATCAAACTTCTGAGTGAATATGAGCTTGAATAACATTGCAATTACTATAAGTGCGTATAATTACAAGAATTTATGAGTCATGACTTAGCTCTACTCACTTTTTCACTACTCATTGCGGATCTCTGATGTATACATATGTATTTCTTCAATTCGTTTAACAAACAACCCAATTTTGAATAAAAATTCCCCTGGAGTTTTCTCCCTTCTCCCATTTTTTCTATGTAAATTGAATTGTAAAAATGGGTAAAGGGAAAAACTCCCGGGGAATTTCTATTCATAATTGTAAGACCTCCAAATTTTTTTGCTCATTCTACTTTTATGCTTGTTTTTTATTAAATTTCACATATATATGTACTACCAACAAGGAATACAAACTTAAAATTTCCTTGTGAAGTAAAGGGTATTTATTTGGTTTTAAAGATTTCAAAAAATCAATGCCACTTAAATTAGAAATTTGAAGTTTAGAAGACGTTGCATGTTTATTCATCGTTAAACTTGTAATGTTCTCCAAGATTCGGGGCGCATCCTGAACCAAAAAGACTTGTAACTTGACGGGTTTCTGAAATAAACGATTCAATTGTTCTCTTTATCCACCTGCTGTATTATTGGCAACGTGATCTGCATGAAATGTCTTAAAATGCCTTTCAATATTACACTTTGGCCAATTTTCAGTATTGATATTAAAACACATTTATGTTTAAAATCTTTTTAAATACAAAATTCTCTTCTTCACTAAACACTTAAATAAAATTTAATTCACCGACGCACAGTGGGAAATTTTACGAGAAGGCGGTCAAAATTCCATAACTTTTGACTGGATCGGTATTTTTTTATGCGATTTTTTTTGCTCGATAGGTGCGATGTTAGGCTTTAATTTGCGCTATAAAACGTAAAATTCGACTGATAGGAGCAAAAGTTATGGGGAGTTCAAAATGCATTTTCATTTTTTTGTTGAATTTCGGTGTAAAAGTTGAATATTTCAAATATGATTTTTTTATAATTTATGATTATTTCTCTTGTATTTTACAACTGATACTTATTTTTTATTGTATAACTTAGATCCTGTCAGAAAATGCCAATATTTGGCCCCTGTAAATTTTTTAGTCCCAATATTCACAGGGGCCAAAGGTTGGCGTTTTTAGGAAAGACGAGTTGTTATAAGGATAAAACTGAAAAGGAATATTTTAAAAAATTCCCAAATAGCATTATTGGCTATCGATAACATTTTAGGTAATTCAACTTTTATTTTTGGTTAGAGATGTATGTGTATTTTATTTTTATACATTAATACAAATATATACTTAAAACAAAAACAAATTATAATCTATAAACAATTTTAAATTAAACAATATTAGTAAAAATTTCTTCTAAATAGCTTTGGGTTTCATTTTCGAGAAGTTGTTTAGCTTCTTCCTCTAATTCGATTGAGGTTGATTTCCATTTTTGTCGAATACTGGACATATATGGATCTGATGTGCACAACAAAATAGTAATAAGATCTTCATTAGTACAACATCTGGACATTTTTCTTGTGTTATGCTCGCGGAAGAATCTGTAGTCTTTGTTCCTTTTTTCTTGCGCTTCTTCAGATAGATCTCCAATTGGTAGCATATTGTGTTGAACTATTTGTTCCCCATGATATAAAATTTTATGAACTGTGGTTGGCATATGTCTCCAAGAGTATTTTTTGTTATAAAGAATTGCTGTTTCATTTGCATACTGCCCAAATTTTTTTGCATTTATCTTTCTGCTACATGATATAACTTGTAAAATGATCTGGAATCGTCTTATTAATTCAAAATGTACTCCTGTGATAGATGCTGCAGTTTCTGGATCGGAAAAGAATCTCCTTGCAGTGTTTCCATCATTTGAATTTCCTTCTCCTTGTTTTGGCTGATCAATTATAAGGCCTAGGTGAAGGTATTTTTCTTGAATTTGTTTTTTTGTTTGTTTCCTTTTTTCCACATTTTCTTTGTTTTTTCTCACTGTTTCGCCTAACGGGCCAAATTCCAAATCATAACCCAATTTAAGAATATGCTCCATAAAACGAATTCTGGTATGAAGAGGGGACATTCCAAATTCGTATGCTTCATTAAAACTATTGTCTTGTGATGGGGGTTGGCTTAATTGACTTGATGTCTTTTGGCATATGGTACAGCTTGACGAAGACTTTGTTTCGGTTAATGCTTGAGCAACTTTTCCATCGATCATTGTAAGGAACATTTGAAAATTAATTTCAATGCATTGGTCATCAAATTTAAATATTGCCGGTTGAAGTTCTTTAATTTGATCTTTTATTTTTCGAACTTCTTCAGTTATGACATCTTTAGTTTCCTTTTTGTAAACAAACTTTATTGGTCTGCAATACTTTGTTGAAGAGGGAATTTCATTTTTCCATACATCCATTTCTGTAACTCTACTGGTTGACGGCTCTAAGCCAATATAAGTTTTTCTTAAACGTAATGGAACTAAAGATACCATGAATAAGTTGGCATCAGATGAGTTTTCTGAATTACATTGCTTGTATTGTTTCTGACCAGAGCTTCCATCACATCCCCATTTAGAAAATAAAGTGATGCTGCAATTTTTAAGTTTTTTTAAACAGTCAGCATCAAGTGTATTTAATAATCGTTCTGCAGTGTGTTCGAGAAGAGCCTGCAATTTTACTTCTGCTGAACTTGAAGTTACACTAATAGCCGTTTGTGAAGGTAAGCACTCTTTTTTGACAGAAACTAAATCTCGATATGCTGGAAAGATTCCACAGTTTTTTTCATTGGTTCGCTTTCGCAGTTCTGTATACTGATTTTTTGTCAGTTTTAAATCCAAAAATAGTGCAAATGCTTCTTCTGGAGTAAATTTCATTTCTTCAGTTGGTGTAGGCATACTTTTTAAAATCCTCTTTGTGCGTTTAGGGCTCGCTTCCACTATTTTTTCAATTATTGCAATTTTTGTTTTCTTATTTTGCGTTGGTTGAATTTGATGCAGAAATGAATCCTTTATCATACTATGAGAAATTTCTTCATTGATATTTGCTAGCTTGCGTCTTCGTGATCTTTCACTGCAATTGTCAATTTGTTTTGCGGGCCGACCCACTTTTCCAGTTTCCTTAGCGGTTATTGACAGCTTCTTAAAAATCAGATCATTTGTTAGCCATTTTTCGTTGTGTAAATAAAACTTTTTCTTGTTTCTAGAACATTTCAGGTACCGTTTTCTTAATGTTAATGAAAAATTTTTAATTTTTATCTTATGAATTTTGATTTCTTGTTCGTTGCATAATTTAAAAAATGGATTATTCATTATGTGTAACACAAAATCTTTTTCATCTTTCTGTTGAAAATATATATCTGCGAGAACTTTATAACTGAACTTAGCCATTGTTTAAACAATAATGAAGGTAAAATTATGAATGCATGCACTTTTATACTCTTGATAGAAGTTTTTTTAAATGATCTTTTGTTACTACTTCTTTAAAACATAAAAACCCTTTTTTAAATACAAATTTAATCTTTTATTAGCATTTCTTTGAAACATAAAAAACCCCTGTTTTCACACTTTTTAAAAGGATAACATACCGGCAATAAATTAACAGGTAACATGTAGGTAATTTTCACGTAAAATATAACTGCGTGCTAGTTTTTTGACCATTTACCTGTTCTTCCATTTTTTTTAAATTAATTTGCAATTTTCAGGTAATTAAACTATGTAGTTTATGTTGTGGCTATTTACTTATGTTTAACCTTTTAACTTACTCAGAAATCTAACGTGGTAGTCTATTTATGTCGCCTATTCGTTTTGCAGCATCCGTTCACCCACAATAAGTTCATAACAATGGCAATACCTTTACCTTCTCCAAATTAATTGATAACCTGACGTGCTAGATAATTTATGTGGCCTGAACTGCTTTATTTGTCGAAAATTCTTTAAGATTCACCTTCTTTAATTTCAGTAATTTTTCCTTGCAGGACTTATTTTTTGAACCGAATATCTTACCTTGGGTCACAGAAATTGCTGTAGTTCGCAAGGTCGTATCCAGACGTGCGTACAATGGGGTATAGAAATGTAGGTTAGATTCTGGACTACAAGAGAGTATAGGTTTTTTTTTGACGCATTTTGACGCTCAGGACTTATGCTCTATAAAGTAGGAAATTTCCGGGAAATTTTGACATAAAAAAAAAAAAAAAATTAAAAAGTTCTAGAGGTCGCAGAGTTTAATGCTTTAAACCACGTATAGCTAATAAAATAAACTAATACACAAAACTTATTCTGTCAAAAAATCTTAAAAAACAAAAAAGTTATGAGCATTTCAACTTCAAAAATTGACTCAGAAATTCAAAACTATAACCAAATATTGAGAAAGTCCATTTCGGACCACCCTGTTCTCAATGAAATAGTTGAAATAGGGTTTTAATTTTTTGGCTCCCGAGGTTCACTAGTATTTACTTTCACATGAATAAAAAAATTTTAAAATCGGAGAACAAAAAAAAAAATAATTTTGGCCGCCTTCTCAAAATATGAACCAGTGTGCGACGTGGTACATTTAAATTTAACTTTAGTTTTCATTGGAATAACTTAGCAAGATGGCCTCTCAATATGACAACAATACAACAACAACAGGCAAAACAATAAAATTCAACTGTTTTTTGAGACCACCTTGCAAATAATTAAACTTTTTTATCATATTTTTTTGTATTTAGTAGTGCTACCATACTTTTATCTTAATTAAATAAGACTTAAAATAAAACTCAAAAATCAATCTGTATTTAAATACGATTTAAGTTTATATGAAAATTAACTTAATATAGATTTAAATACTATCCTGAAAATTGGGCATTAGGGCCAAAAAATCAATGCAAGTTCAACTTATTTTTTTTTTTGTTAACGAGTTTAAACCAACAAATCTATAAATCATTAAACATATAAACCATCTTTAAACGAATAAAATTGGGCGTTTAAACTACCAATACGGTCTGTATGATAAGATTTATCGTAGTGCTGCCACATGTTATTTTTTTAAGAACATATACATGGGACACTGATTTACAGTTGTTGAGCTTAAACTACATATAAATTCAAGTTTAGTTCAACTAAAGGCTAGTTTACATATCTCACAAGTCTTACGTATTCCATAATACTTTGTGAGATAGAAATCTAATGAGTTTTGTTGCGACTGTCAAAAAATATAATTTAACATAACAGTTTGTGTTCACACCATCACACAAAGTATAAACATTCACACATGAAATAAAATGCAACCCTGATCCAATGAAAAGTGTTATTGTTTAGAAATTTTTAAAAAAACGATGAAGTCGTATGGAATGTCAAACTTTTTTTCATTATACTTGATATTTTCATCACATGCATTCACACTATCAGACTTTTACATATTACTTGAGTTTTTGACATGTATTAATACAAAGTATAATAGTGTAAACTAGCGTTTAACCAGCGTGTAAACCTGCGATCGGCAAAATTAGGGCACCGCGTTTTCTCTTTTCTCTATTACATATTCTCTTTTATACTCTTTTACTACGTACGTGTGCACACACATTGAATAGAATTTAACAACATTAACAAAAACATATTGTCAGCACAGAATTGGTTTGGCGCATATTATGGTTAAATTCCCATGATATGCGCCAAACCAATTCTGAGCTGACGATATGTTAAATTCATACATCGCATACACTCGCAAAATGTAATAGTATAGGTTGCCGATAGCAGGTTTAAACCATCAGTGATTTATTAGCCATTAGTGTTAGTTTAAAAAAAAATCATTTTCCCATTCATTTTGTAAAGAATACAACAAAAATCAAAAAAGTTTTCAATTGTATGTAAGAGTAGATTGTGAGTGATCATATAATAATTTTTTTGTGAATATTATAAGTTTGAAATTAAAAACTAACACCAACAAAATTAGTTTTTGGTAAAAAGAATTTGCATAAAAGTTCAGCCTGTAAAGAAGTGTGATAAAACCTAACAAAGGCTTAATTGTTTGACACCAATCAAAATGCCATCGTGGTCATGTTAAACTTTCATTTTATTTTTTAAATTTGTAAACAAATTTTTTTTTTTTTTTATTTTAAGTACCAACTGATAGAAATGTACTACGATGAATAAACTAAATTACAATCGAATGTTGTTAAAAATCGAATTTAGTTCATTATATGCACCTTATATTTGCATATGCGGTAAACAGCTTTACAAGCTCTTACAATTTGCTTCTTTGAAAAGTACTTACAAAAGCTTTCCTGTGAAAGCTCGTACATTGTGCATAAGGCTTCGTTCACAATCAGAGAAACAATTTCGTTTTTTCTTCTATCTACCCAAAGTATTTCATATAAAAATGTAACTAAAATTTTTTTAAAAATGTAACTACAGTTGAGTCAACTAGAACTTCAGCTAAAATTTGTATGAAATTGTTTCTGAAGTTTAAAATAATTTAATTTAGTTTTAAATGAAAACTTTAACAAAATGTTGTAAAAAATAATAATATATGCATAATATTGTTGTGGCTAAAATTTGCAAACGGTTTCTTAATGCAAAATGTGTGTGATTGGAAAAGAAATTGTTGCTCTATTATGAACACCAAGTAAGGCTTGGACGCAATTGCTATATCACAGTTTCAAGGAACAGTAATTTTTAAATCACGTTCACGACCACGATGTTTCCTCATCATCACAGGATCGTTCATCTCTACTGGCAACCTACTTTTTAATCGAAAAGTTTTCGCTTTTAATATTTGAAAGAAAATAATGTAAGAATAGTTTTATTGTCAATACAATAAAGTTTTTTTAGTGTCCGACCGAACGCACTTTTTGAGACCGAACCCCAACCCGAACCCGAACTTCGGTCAATTTTGACAAGTTCGGCCGAACCCGAACCCGAACTTTTTGTTAATAAATCTGAACAATTGTGTTCCAAATTTCTTAGGTTTTAGAAATTTGCATCCCTGCGTGAGGTTTTTTCGCAAAACGACGGGAAACAGGTGTTTTCATTACTAATGCTAATATTTGGTTATAGCCCTAGTATGTATACATCAGTGTTGCCAATTTAGCCATTTAGTGGCTAGATTTAGCCATTTTTCACCCTGTTTAGCCATTAAAAAATGAGTTTAGCCATTAGCCATTTTTTTTTAGCCATTTTTCAACTTATTTAGCCATAAAATGTTTTTGCCGTTATTCTTTTAAAATAACAATTTTTATTTTATTATAAAAATTTATAAAACGCCTTTAATTTAAATCACAACTTTTACAAATGTTGAAAATTGCAATAAACTATGACGCTGAAACATCTTCCAAAATTAAGGAACAGTATTCCACTATTAAATTTATAAAATCGATCAACACAAACATCGTTGTTTCTTTCTGGTTGCAAGTATTTCAATGAAGGGATGCAGGCGGTAACAAAATTGTTTTTCAAATTTCAGAATTGCCTATAAAGTTGCTCTGACTTCCATGGTATTTTGCTGAAGTAGAGAGGGTGTTTAGCCAAGTAAACATCGTTAAAAGTAATTTGAGAAATAGGTTACATTAAGCAACCATTTATTCGATTTTATCAATTAGGTTAATATTTTTACCATAACAGTACAATATTTATACCACCAGCGCAATATTGGGGAGGGAACTATGCGTTTGTGCTGATGTCTGTAACACCTTAAAATATTAGTCCTTAGCCCACCTTTACGTATTAATTCAGAATCACGATGTTTGTCCGGCTGGCTGGCTGTCCACGTAAACCTTGTGCGCAAAGTACAGGTCGCAATTTATAGATTATTTGATAAAATTTGGTACAAAGGTTCTAATGTGGTGTAGGGCATCATAAAGTCGGGTTTAACCGACTATACTTTCTTACTTGTTTATTATTGTAGATCTGGACTCAAAAGGTTGGGTAAATGTTGTCGTGATTATGATTAACCGTCAAATTATTTAAAACTTATGATTATCTGAAACTAATGAGTGACTCCTATGAGATGAACAATTTTTCGATGATTTAATTTTTTAATATTAATTTATTTTAATATTAATTTACGTTTAATCTTATTTAACAAATTGATCTTAACTCACAATTTTATCGTAAACAACTTTAAATGAATTATTTCCGTTTTGTTATTGAATTTTAATGTGTTTATATTTAAAAAAGCTTTTAGCCATTTTTTAGCCCATTTTTAGCCATTTTTTCCGTAAATTTAGCCATTTTTTGTCACCAAGTTTTGGCAACACTGGTATACATATTAGTACTCAAACCTCTACAATGTATTTTTTGAATTCCTTGGGGTGTATTTTCTCTAAGTGGCGTTTAATATTGGCGGTAGTTTGTTTGCTTGGCAATGAACTCCCCATTGACATTTGTTTGGCGCAACATTTGCTTTGAGCGCTTGGTCAATTTAAAAAAAAAACTCCAAAACGGATTGGAAGACATTTTTTTCAGGAAATATGTATACTATAAAGTTTGGTTTGTGGTTCACCTAAAACTAAAGATTATCTTACCATTCACATAATATAAATAGAGAGTATTTTTTGCCAAATAAAATTTAACCGTTTTTTTTTTGTTTTATTTTTTACCGTCTTCTAAAAATTACACATATAAAGACATTTTTATACACTTAAGCATTTTATTAAGTCATCGCTGTATTTTTTCGAACTAAAAATCATAGAGAAAAATAGTTGTATTGATTTCGTATTATTTTCAAAAACAATGATCCCAAATTAAAATTTGAAATTATAATAAATAAGTTATTTCATAAAAAAGTTCGGTGTTCGGTAAAGTTCGGTAAAAATTTCGCCGAACACCGAACTTTGACCGAACATCATTTTTTGCCGAACTCCGTAACCGAACCCGAACGTTCGGTCGGACACTAAGTTTTTTACAAACACCTCAGATACATATGTACATGCATCAAGTTTTCTTGTGCAATTATATATGTAAAAAAAAAAAAAAAAAAAAAAATCCCAACCTCTAACAAAAATACTTTATTTTTTACCCAAGTGTTGTCGCCTATTTGAAATTTTCGTTATATCTTTTGCATTTATAGTCGGACCTTAAGGAATGATATAACAGTGTGCTTTATATGGAATATATGTTAAATTGTGGACTGGGTCTAATCACCGCATACGATATCGAGCAAAATTTATCGAAATTTTTTATTATGGTATCATGGCACACGATATCGAATGAAATGTATTGTAAGTTGAGATGATAGCATTCGATATCGAGTGACCAAAGACATTTCATCTCTCGAGTTTTCATTCGATACGTCAGTGTTATCGTATGCAGAAAATTAAGGCAGTTTCCTCGTTACGATAGTTTACTCTTTTGTAGTAAAAGTTTTATTAAGAATAATATTAATTTCATTGAATACAAAAACAAATAATACAAAGTGTACTACAAAATCAAAACTACTGAAACATGACATTATTCAACACTTTCCCTTGTTATGTGTTGTTATAGTTTTTTATTTTTTTATTTTTGAAGTCCAATTTGATCACATAACATTTTCAATCTTGCTGGCTGCAAAGGTTTTGCCATCAAATCTGCTAACTGATTTTGTGTAGATATTTGCTGAACTATAAGCTTTCTTTCAGTAACTTTTTCACGCACAAAGAAATGTTTTAAACTAATATGCTTTGTTCGTCTGTGATATTCAGGATTTTGAGCTAATCGAACAGCAGCAGAGTTATCAACTTTGTAATATTGGAATATCATTTAAATCAATTAGTTCAGAAAACAAGCATTTAAGCCACATCACTTCTTTTGTTGCTTCTGAAGCTGCAACAATTTCTGCTTCTTTTGTAGATGTTGTTACCATTGACTGCCTTTGACTTAGCCATGAAATAATACCCCATCATATTTTACAAGTACTCCAGTAGTAGATCTTCCAGTTTTTGTACATCCTCCAAAATCAGCGTCACTATAACATTCTAATTTTTGATCTGCTTTATTGTTGTAAAATATTCCAAAATTCATTGTTCTTTTCAAACGACATATGTCATATTTCAATGGATTTTCTAACGTTCTTGACAAAAATCCAATGGTGTAAGCTAAGTCTGGCCTTGTTCCCAACATTAGATACATAATAGCTCCTACAGCTTTTCTATAGGGAAATTGAGAATCTTTACTTTCTTTCCCTAATTCGAAAGTTTCTCCTTTTAGCATTGGCGATGAAACTGATCTACATTCTGCAAAATTGAATCATTCCAAAACGTTTCTTGCATAAGCTTCTTGGCATATAATTATGCCTTCATTACTCTTTCTAATCCCAAAAAATAGGTTGCGTCTTTTGTTGTTATTTTAAATGCATTTCTTAATTCACATAAAAATATTTCTAATTCCTTAGGATCTGCTACAGCTACTAAACCATCATCTACATAAAGAGCAAGCATTACATTATTACCTTTATTGTTTCTTATATATACGGGCCTGTTCTGAAAATCACGTGATTTCAAATCACGTGTTTTTGAAATCACGAGCGTTATTTTGTGGTGTTCTGAAAGTCATACCGTCTTTGTGTTTCACGGTGTGCTTTCGGCAATTGAAGATCACACCAAAACACGCAAAAACGGGACACTAAAATATCACACGTGTTATTTTAGTAGGCACATGTGATTTTAAATCACGTGATTTGAGTAAAAGTGATTTGCAGAACAGGCCTGATAAACATGGATCCGCTTCACAAGATTTGAAACCAAGCTCCAATAAATAGTTTCCAAACCTACGATTCCAGCAACGAGATGCTTGCTTTAGTCCATATAAACTTTTATATAACTTACAGACTTTTTTAGTACCATCATTAAAACCTTCTGGCTGGTTCATAAAAATGCTTTCTTCAATGTGGCCATAAAGAAAAGCTGTTGATACATCAAATTGGGAAAGACACATTTTTTTATTTGCTGCTATGCTTAATATAGCTCTTATTGTTCCTAACTTTGCAACTGGACTGAAGATTTTTTTATAGTCTTTACCTTTACGTTGTTTAAAGCCTTTGATTACTAATCTTGCTTTAAATTTATCTATACTACCATCTGAATTTGTTTTAACTTTGAATACCCATTTGGATGGAAGTGCCTTTGAGCCTTTTGGGAGATCTACCAAGTCCCAAGTTCTGTTTTATTTTAAAGAACAAATCTCAGAATTCATTGCCTTTAACCATTTCTCTTTCTCAGTACTTTTAATTGCATCAACAAAATTCATTGGAGTTTCAATTTGGCTTACAAAATCTTGTGCTTCCATAATATAATCATCTAATTTAGAATTATGAATTAATGTACGATCTCTTAAACGAATACTTATTAGCCCTTCATTTTCATCATTTAATATTCGCTTACGTTTATTTGTTTCAAAACCTTGAAAATCGCTTAGATCTGAACTTATATCTGAGCTTTCGTTTTGTGTACATTGATCACCCTCGTTATCTGAATTATCTTTTTGATAATTTTGTCGACAATCTTCATTATTGGCTACTTGATTTTCTTTAGATGTACTTGACTGATTTTGTGTTGAACAATCTGAATTATCTACAAGCTTCTCATAATTTTTAAATGGCAATTTTGTTGTCTCTTCTTTATTTTTAGAAATTTCATTTGTTATATTTTTAACATCGTCACAATTTATTAGTTCTTCACTTAATCTAACATCTCTTGAAAGAATTAAATTGTGGTTATTTTTATCATAAATACGATAACGCTCTTCTGTATCGTAACCAATTAAGTAACCTTTTATAGCTTTTGAATACATTTTCTTTCGTTTTTGTTTTGGAACATAAGCATAACATTCACTTCCAATTATTCTTAAATGGCTTATTCTAGGCTTTCTTCTGAACCATAGCTCGTGTGGGCTTTTACCTTCGACGGAGGTTTTACGAGTACGATTAAGAATGTAAATGGCAGATCTAACAAGTTCAGCCCAAATACTTTCAGGAAATTTCACATTTTTATTAGAGTACTTAAATGTTCTAGCCATCTCGATAATTGTTCTGTTTTCCCGTTCACTTTCACCGTTTTGTTCTGGAGCGTATGGTGCAGTTAACCTCTGCATTACACCATATTCTTAAAGAATTTTTCTGACCTCCAAATTATCAAATTCACCTCCATTATCAATTAAGAATTCTTTAATTTGATTTTCTTGATTCTTTGCAAGAGCAAAAATTCCGTTAATTCCGTTAATGCTTCTTTGACTTGAGATTTTTCTTTTAAAAAATAACCAAAACAATATTTAGTATATAAGTCCTTAAATATGACTACATATTTATTTTTACTAAACGATATTGGAAATGGACCACATACATCTGCCGGCATTAATTCGCCTGGACTACTAGCTTTAGCTCTACTTCCAAATGATAAGCGATGAGATTTACTATAAACACATGACTCACATAAATTGTTGTCCAGTTTTACAATAATACCAAGTTCTGATTTAAGTTTTTGTTGTACATACCGTTTGTTTTGATGTCCCCAACGTTCGTGATATAATTGCAATGTATTCTGTAGAATTTATTTCATTTGTTGCACACGGGATTATTGATTCTATATTTGCTTTGTATAAGGTACCTCCAACCTCTCGATGGCCAACTATTAAAACTTCATTATCAACCATAAGTTCACATTTTGTTGATGTTGAATTAAATTTGCTATTTTTGCTTTTGTCTTGAGAAGATAAAACAGAAAACAGGTTTCTAGATATGCTTGGAACGTACCAAACATCTGTGAGATCGATTAACACTTCTTTTTTGTTAATTTTTGATTTAACTTCTATGGTACCCTTGCCAACGACGTCCAAAACTTCTTTTCCAGCAGCCTTTATTTTGCAAGAATCATTAAATTTTTCAAATGTTTTAAATAAACTTCTATTATTTGTAAGATGACGCGTTGCACCATTATCTATCCACCAATTATTTGAAAAATCGTCTTTAATTGAATTAACTTCATCACACATTAAAGATAATATTTTATGATTTGTATATTTGACTTCACTATCATTTTTTTTTGTTGGCTTTCCATCACTGATCCACTTTCTGCACTCACGTACGCAGTGGCCTCTCTTGTTGCAATAATTACAAATATCTAACTTTTTATTGGGTTTCTTATTTCCGTTATGTATTGACAATGTTGGCTTCTTTTTTAAATTATGTACAACTAATGCTTCATCATTTTTAACGTTATCCATACCATTAAAATTGCGTTGATACATTGATAATTGAGCAGACATTTCATCAATATTTTTTTCTTCGTTCTTGGTTAAAAGCATCCAGCTTGATTTAAAAGTATCAAATTGCCTAGGCAATATTTGAAGAATCTTACATACCAATAAAATATCCAGCAATATATTTTCTTTTCTTGCTTTTAAACCGTTATTAAGATCTATCCATAAGCTTTTTAATTTAGCTATATGTAAATTTACGTCTTCGTTCGAATTCCACGTAAATGAAAAGAAATTAATGAAAATTTTGAATAATCGATCTTTAGATCTTGCTTCAAACTCAATCATTAAGGATTCCCAAGCTTCGGCAGCAGTTTCTTTATCCATTATCTTTTGATATACATCATCACTTACTGTGCTTGTTATCATAGATTTTGCGTAACTATTTGCTTTTCTATATAAATCTCCATCCTCATTGTACGATTTCTTCTTTTCTGCTGTTGCATTTATTGGTGGTGAAACTGGTTTCTTTAATTTACCGTCAATAACTTCAAGTGCTCCTTCATGATAATCTAATAAGTCACGAATCTTACGTTTCCACACTGGATAATCCGTTTCATTTTTGAGAGGCTTAATGTGTTTTGAAAAATCCATTTTTTTTTTACAAAAAAATTTTTTTTTTTTTTTTTTTTCATGTGTTATTATTCTTGATATTTTCCTTTCTTAAAATATCTTTTTAATCTTGATATCTTCACAAAAAAAAAAATAAATATTTTCTTGATTTTGAAGTATCTTTTTGAAAGTTTCTTTTTTAAATTAAAAATTTTATTTTTCAATGATTCCTGGGCACATAACCTTTTGTAGCAAAAGTTTTATTAAAAATAATATTAATTTCATTGAATACAAAAACAAATAATACAAAGTGTACTACAAAATCAAAACTACTGAAACATAACATAATTCAACATACTCGATATTGAATGCGGTGAATTAGACACCCCTGGGGATAAATTACGGCATTCGATATCGATCGAAATTTCAATTTAAATTGTATTGTAATTTCGATCGATATCAAATGCCGTAATTTGGCCCCAGATCTTTACGAAATTTGATAGTGTAATTTCTAAAACTGTTGCAAACCAATAATCTCAAGACAAAAAAAACTTTGATATATAACAGCTTATAATACTTTATGTTATACATATTATATACTTTATAATACTTTAAGATCCGTCTGTAAATGCCAAAGCATTAAAACAGACGACATTTTGTATTATAGCTTATTTTCGATTGTCTGCTAAGTAATATATAATTTTTTGTTTTTGAAATCTGTCCATTTTTCCTATTTATTGAATTTTGATTTGTTTTATATTTTGCAGCATTCATTTTGATTAAGTTTAAATATGTACGTCTAATTTTGGCTTGATGCACAAAAAATGTACGGTTGATGATTACATTAATAGTTGCTCTTTTTGGTACTTTTTTAGATAAAAACGCTATATTTTATGATATTGGCAACGCCATTCAACTGACTTTGAACATATGTTTTGTGCAAGAACTTGCACTGATTTTTCGCACTTGCTCATGGGTAGTGCGAGGTGCAAGAGTCAGTGCGAAATTATTTTCTATATAGTTGTTGTTATGTTTCAAAAAAAAACTTCGCATTCTTGCAAGACTAAAAATGGTGACGTATATTTTTATATTAAATTTCAAGAATTGTCTGATTTTATGAAAGAAACGCTTGATATTTTCGTTCTTTGCCTTATAAAATCAAGACTTGCCCCAATAACCTTAGTTTGTGTAGTTTGGGTAGAAGTCATTTATTTTGAATCCAATAATTAAAAAAAAAAATTATATATATGACCAGAATCGGACCACTTGTCAAACCTAATTTTTACGATTTTTAGAACTTTATTTTCATAAAAATTAGAAAAAAAAATTGTTTAAAAAATTAGTACTCAAGAAAAGTTGTTAATAGATGTTCTGCAAAGTTAAAAAATAAAATTTAATTTAACTAAATTTTTATTTTGTAGGTTATTCTCATCAGTGGTCTGGTCCTGGTGGTGCATATCCCTATAGTAGTTATGGTTATGATGGCGGTTATGGTGATTACTACAGTGGTGGATTTTTCAATGGCTACGATTATGGCTACGGTAAATACCAAAATAATTATAATAATACTACTCCTACACAAGCATCTTCTAGTTATTACAATAACAGTACATCTTCCAATTATCATAAAAATAACAGTAATTATCAACAATTTAAATAAGTTTCTTTAAGATAATTATAACGAAATAAGAATGAAATTAAGAAAACAACGCAAGATATTTAAGAACAAAAAGTTAACCTCAAAAACATGCAACACAATAGACACAACAACACCAACTTCAATTGAACACAGAAAATTAAAGCAAAGATTCAGACTTACAACAGCAGAATTTTTTACAGCTTTTAACTTAAATATAAAGATTACTGTTATTTTTATTGATATATTGATTTGATTTACCTATTTTTTAAACCCATCTTAATATAAACTTATATATTTTTTATTATTTGTTTGATTTTAAAAGAAAAACAAAAACAAATTTTAGACAGTTCAATTTTTTTCTCTATTATTAAAGTTGTTTTAATAACAAGAATTAATATAATAATTATTATTGATAAATTTTAGTATACTACAAAAAATATAATCATTTCTACCCAATTTTTTCTTTTAAGTTTGTTACACAAAATGAAAACAAAATAAATTTGTTTCAATATTGCTTAAAATTAATTTTAAAACTTAAAATTTTTTTTTTTTAAATTAACAACAACTACCATTAACGTAAAGGTACAACGAACAAACAAAAAGTTAACTTTTTTCATATTTAACATCCTTAAAAAATATTTAACTAAAATATAAAGTATTCACAACAAGAAACAAACAATAAAAAAAAAACTGACGAAGCGTGTGTGTTATTAAATATGTGTGAGTGAGTGTGTGTGTTAATTAAAAATTAAGTATTAATATTAATTAACAATTCCAACCAACGAACCAACTCTTAAATAGCGAACGAGAGAGTTTAAAAATATGTTGAACAAGAATTGATAGTTGTAGTAGGAACAAAGTGCAAAAAAGAAATTAAGATCTATTTGATTAGAAACTAATGCCAACAGAATAGAGCAAACAAACTAAGAAAAGATAGTCGGGGGAATAAGTGAAAGTTTATTATAAAAAAAAAACAAACATGATGAAGCCTTCCAACTAGTAGTCTCATAAGATTTTTTACAATAAGTACCTTCTATTTTCTACTGGAAACAATTTTATGTATTTAGTTTCAAGCATTTACCAAGTTAAGTTTTCAAGATTCTTGAAACATTCGAAAACATCCGAACCGGCCTTTTTATATTATACACATTCATACCTCATTGTGCCAAAACTTTTTTTTTAAATTAGAGATTGATTTTATTTTTTAATTCCCCCAAAAGTTAATTGAAAAAATTTAAAAATGGAGTCTCTCGATGCTATTAAAAGCATTTAAAAATTGTTGCCAATTTATAAAAAAAACTAAATACTTGTTCAAGTTTTAAGTTAATAGAAGAGAGAAAAATAAAAATGGAAATTGTTTATACTCCCTCTCTATAAACTAAATGTTTGCACAAGAAATCTTGCTATGTGTAAATTGCGTATTAGAAACAAATTATTTTAGATGCCTTTATCATATGTTTTATAACTTTTACTTTTTACCACCTAACACCTTGATTTCTAAAAGCAAAATGAAAAGAATATCAATCGAAACCAACCGGCCAACCCCCTCCTCTCTAATACATAGTTATTTATTTTATAAATATTTTATATTTATTGATTTGGCTTAAAGTCAAATAAAAAACAAAGCCTTTATATATAGACGTATGTACCAATGTGTGTACTGCATACTTTTTCATATTCACCCGTTCACCACTTTACACAAAAAGAGTGGTCGAATGAAAATCATTTATTGTTATAAATTTTTTTTATAACACTATGAAAACAAACAAAAAATATAGAAATACAATTTGGTATTCTACGAAAAAATATGTGCATATATTTTTATTATGCATTATTTTTTAAATATACATACATATATTACATTTACAAAACCTTCTTTTATACAACCAAAAAAAAAAAAAAAAAAAAAAAAAATAATAATAAAAAACCAACAATAGTTTTAAGGTTAGAATATTAGAAATAGACAAAGCGAGACTAGATCTTATGCTTAGTTTATATCGTTGGTCTCATGTAGAAAGGCCCTAAATTGATTTTTTTTTTATTGATTTCAATACATTTAACACAAATAAATCTCGCCACAAAAATTAAATGCAATAGTATCAAAAATAATAGGGTTTCAAGCAATAGTACCGGCAATTACATCTTAATAGATACCGTTTCTGTTATGTTTTTACCCTTCTCCTGTAAAGTTAAGTTAGGATCGTTTTACATGAGACTAACGATATATAGTAATGTATTGAAGTGTAGTTGATGTATTTCTTCTAACCTTAAAAATGTATAAACATGAGCTGTAGTGTATACATATTAATTAAAAAGAAGTTAACTTTGTGCGTCCCCCCCCCCCCTTTCGTTCAAGAAACACGAACACATTTAAGTGTTTAGTTAGTTAATATCCCCGTTTTGTACAATATAAATAAGTATGTAGTTATTCTAACGTGCAATTAATTTTTTCTATAAAATGCTCGATCTCTTTTTTCCTCAACAGTGTTTCAAAGGGGAAAATGCATTTTTTCAAGGCAGGGTGGGTTAGGGGGATCCTATTCTGGTTAATATCGCAAGTTAATTTATTTTATTTTTTTTTTTTTCATTTTTTTCATTTTTTTCATTTTCTGGGTATGAATAACAAATTTGGAATGAAAAAAAAAATCAAAAAATTAGGGGCCCCTAGCCAGTATAGTGAAGTTTTCTCTTATCTAACGGGCATGTTTTGACAATCGCAAAACGATTAATACATGAGACTTGAAATCGCATATAAGGTGTTCTGTAAATCGCAACCGCAAGAAGGTTGCGACTTCAAATTAAAAAAGTATTCTTAAGGAACTAGAATATTTTTAAGAATTTTCAAATCTAAAGCAAACCCAACGTGATTCAGAACACAATATAATAAATCTGGCTTTTTTATTTGTTTTAAATCGTGCGTTTGCAAAACATGGCCGAAAATTAAAATTTTTTATAAATTCCCTTTTATACATTCATAAATATATGGTTATTTTATATTTATATATGTATGTATATTTGGGGTCATAATCTTTTATTTGCCTTCGGAAAATTTGTTATTTAAATGAAATTAAAACAAAAAATAATAAAAACTTATTTTTTTTTTTTTTTTCAAATATTTAAATAAGTTTTTGGTCCTTCAACATAATAATAAATAACTTATTTTTTTTTTTTTTTTTTTGTTAACATCAGTCAGAGTCTTTTTTGTAGAAATACTTTTTTTTTTAAATACAGAAATTTTTACGTGTAATGCGGCGTTAAAATTTATTTTTATATATTTTTTCCTTTAAAAACACACTTCGTCAATTTTTAATTATGAAAAAATGAAAATTAAGAGAATAAATGTAACGTGTTAATGATTTATAATTTTAAACAAGATTTGAAACAATTTTTTTTTTACAACTTGTAATATTTTTTTTTTACTTATAAAATAACCACACTACTCAAACAACAAGAGATTAGAGAGTTTTAATGAATAAAAAAAAAAACACAATTTTAAAAAACTTTAATTTAGAATTTTGTGTTGAGTAGTGAGTAATTTTTTAAATTATTCCGTCTTTTTTCATAATATAACTTTTAATAAAAAGAAAAATTTAATTTTGTATATGTATATTTATCCAATTATGTAACAAACACTTTATTTTAATAGTTATCAAAAAAATTTATATACTACATACATATGTTTTTTTTTATTAACCACTTGCATGTTTCTCAATGTTTTTTTATTCATATATCTATATAATAAATTTAAGTTATAAAACAAGTGAAAGCAGAATTTTTTGAAAATATTAAAAAAAATAAATTTTTTCAAACAAAATTTCTTTTATTAATATTTTTAAAGTATGTATGTATTTGCAACAATAATTATGTTTTTAAATCTTTTATTATTTGCATAATTAAATTTTTCTTATATAGTTTAAAACATAAAATTATATATAATTATTTTACTTTATTTTTTATTTTAAATTATAAACCTTTTAAAAAATCTTAAAAAAAAAACATTGTAATACCGAATTTTCAAATGTTTCGCCTCACACACCATTTTTATTTTTGAAATTAAAACAAAAAAAAACTAGTTTTGTTTTGTTTTTCAAAATTTTTTTTTGCTTAATTCTTTAATTTTTAACCTGGTTTCTTGTGGTAAATTTTTATAATTTTTTCCCGTAATTAATAATTTTTAATTGTATTCTTAGTATAACTTTGTTATGTAGTAGTTTAAACATAATTTTTTTTGTCTTGAATTCTATTTTTAATTAATATTTTTTCTTATAAAGTTTAAAAATTCATTTTTTTAGTTTTAGTAAACAAGTTTTTTTATATTTTTCTAACAATTAAATTTTAAAAATTAAAAAAAAAAATATCTCTAAAAATAATAGTAAATTTGTTTTTGTTTTTCTTGAAAAAATCGTATAATAAATTTTCTTTAAAATTAAACATTTAAACATATAAATATTCAAACATATATTTAAAACAAAAAAGAAAAATCCAATCCCCCCCCCCCCCCTTTAACTGCGGTGAGGTGAGACATTAAAACACACAAAAATTTTTTTTGGCAAATTCTTCTTAATTCCAAAAAATCATACTAAGCAAATATTTAAACAAACACTTAAAAAATTTACCCAAAAAAAAAAAAAAAAAAAAAATCAAACGTTTTAACGTTATGAAATTCCCTTTATTTAAAAACGCTGAAATTGTTGTGTGGAAAATAAGGTAAAAAAAATATAAACTCACAAACCATTGTAAGCCAACAAAAAAAAAAAAAAATCAAAAAAGTACATTGTAGAAACATGAGAAAAAATTTAAGCCAATCCAAAATAACATTTTTTTTTATATACATACATATATCTAATATTTTTAGTATATTAAACAAACGAAAATATTATATGTGAGCGCTGTTTTGTGCCCATCAAATCTATCAACTTTATATGATAT
The DNA here is from genome assembly GCA_963931875.1 of Pollenia griseotomentosa. Taxonomy (NCBI): domain Eukaryota; kingdom Metazoa; phylum Arthropoda; class Insecta; order Diptera; family Polleniidae; genus Pollenia; species Pollenia griseotomentosa. The sequence continues at coordinate 48,268,131 of OZ007560.1, read as the reverse complement.
ACATACATATATAACAAAATATATATAAAAATATTTTGTTTATGGAAAGAAAAGAAATTATGTCAAACATCTTAAAGCTTAAATTATTATAATTGTTTTTATCTTATGGAAAAAATGCCTTCTTATATTAGACATGTGTTTATGTAATTACAAAAAAGAGCAAATAAAAGAAAAAACCCTAAAACATTTTTTGTTTCTCATGTATTTATTAGAGATGATTCGATCGATCTTATGTTGTCGTTAATCGTTGTCATTAAAGACGTACATAGTTATTTTACCCATCTTGTTTTCCTCATAACAATTTCACAGGTGTTTTTAAATGTCGTCGTTGTGTATTTTTAAATCTAATCGACCTTATTAATAATGACCGAAGCCTGTATGGTATTGGAGCAAAACCGATAATTTGTCAAGAGTTAGTTTTTATTGCGGATTTAGTTAGTACAATATAAACTTATCTGTTATGTGTTGAACAACCGTCATAAACGGGTTTAATAATCATCTGATAACTTCAGCTCAATTTCAAAAGTCAATGGCCCATCACACATTAGACTAATTTTTAAGCGAACAATTTTTGTTCCATCAATCACACACTGTAGTAAAAATATCTGGCATAAAATGTGTACGTGTACAATACTTTGTATGTATTAGTGTTTTTTGAATTCATTTTTTAAAAATGTGCATGCAATGGTTTTGTGCTGCTTGTGCGGGGTTGAAGCCGGTTGAAACTTACCGCCAACGAAAAAAGGGAATGACCCTTCACCTCGCTTGCCTACAAACTGCCATTTTACGCCAGCATAATTAGTCTAGTGTGTGATGGGCCAATCGTTTGAAATATGGTTGCGTTAGATTTGATTCCGTTCTCAATATTGGGAACTTGCGCGGGAGAGCTGGGGTCTAATCACCGCATACGATATTTGGTATCATGACACTCGATATCGTAATTTGAGATGATGGCAGTCGATATCGAGTAACTAAAGACATTAAGGCCCCTATTATGAGTTACATTCGATAAACGATTTTCGCTGGCTATCGAACATCGAATATCGAATGTTAATTTGGTATTATGAGTTGGCAGCACTGTCGAAAATTTCGTTGTGCATCGAATTTTTCAACGAAAATAAGTTTGCTTTCGACGGTGTAAATAAATGTAAAAAACTTGTTGAAAATGTAACTATTTGTAAATTTTTTTGTGTACGTATACCAAATACCATATTCTTTATAAGTTTTGTTCATTTTGTGCAAGTCCAACGTATTAAACAGCAATTGGAAACGCTCATATCCCTTATGGAACAAAATTCTTGACCAAACGATTTGCAGCAAAGTTCAGCATGTTATTAGGTGGGATGGAACTCCACTGAAGCTAAATTATTTGAAAACAACCATAATTCCGCCGTGGTCTCGTTTAACTTTAATTTAATTTTTTAAATTTGTAAACAAAAATTTTGTATTTTAAGTGACAGCTGATAGAAAATGTACTACTGTGAATTAACAAAATCACAATAGTAAATTTTTATCGAATGCGCGCCATAATACCAAATGAAAATAATTTGACTGCTGTCGAAAATCGAATTTAGTTCATAATAGGCACCTAAATATCTCCAGTTTTCATTCGATACGTCAGTGTCTATCGTATGAAGAAAAATTCAATAGTTTACCCGATATCGAATGCGGGGATTAGACCCCAGTTTTGAGTGAAACATTTTTTTTCTTGTAACCAAACAAGCCTTGGTATCTGCTAATTTGCATTAGCGCCGCAAACTAATCACAGATGCAGCGCAGTTATGCATTTCCGAACAGGTCTACATTCTTACAATCCACATTTAAACCGGTTTGAGAGAATGAACCCATTTTTTTTACTTGGTACATATTTTTATTTTTTCGTTGAATTACTATAGGGTGTTTTTTTCAGTGGTATAGAACTTCGAATTGAAATAAAACACAAGAAAATCGTTTAAATGACCATCAATTTGGCTTTATTGGAAGGATAATTTTATGCCATTAATGTTTAAATATGATTTCAGGCATGTGGCCGCCGCGGCTGGCTCGAATAAAGCCAATTCTACAGGTCCAATTTTCAACCACTTTTTCGAGCATATGGGGCCGTATGTCGGCAATAACGCCACGAATGTTGGCTTCCAATTCCCCTAACGTTTCTGGTTTGTTGGCGTAGACGAGCGACTTCACATATCCCCAAAGAAAATAATCCAATGGTGTCAAATCACACGATCTTGGTGGCCAATTGACAGGTCCATTCCGCGAAATTATGCGCTCATCGAATGTTTCCTTCAATAAATCGATTGTGGCGTGCGCTGTGTGGCATGTAGCGCCGTCTTGTTGGAACCACAACTCATCCACATTCATGCCATCCAATTCGGGAACAAAATAGTCGGTTATCATGGCTCTATACCGGTCTCCATTAACGGTAACTGCCTCTCCAGCATTATTTCGGAAGAAGTATGGCCCAATGACTCCACCAGCCCATAGAGCACACCAAACAGTCAGTTTTTGTGGATGTAATGGCGTCTCAAGGGTCTCATGTGGATTCTCTTCAATCCAAATGCGGCAATTTTGCTTGTTGACGTAGCCATTCAACCAAAAATGAGCCTCATCACTGAACAAAATTTTGCGATGAAAATCAGCATCGAGATCAATCTCATTTTCGGCCCATACACCAAGCGTTGTTCTTTTGTCAACCTGTTCATGATGAAATGGCAAACCAAACTGAACATAAATGACATTAGAGTTGCCAGATTTGACCACAAAATGCCAGTTTTATCTCTATTCGAAAAACAAACCTGTAAAAAAAACACCCGATATTATACTTAATTTTGTTTTCTCTTCTCCCATTTTTTCTATTTTAATTCAATGGTAAAAACGGGAAAAACTCCCGAGGAATTTTTATTTATAATTGGGCTGTATGTATATAATTTTATAAATTTATTTTCAAATAAACCAAAACAATATGTTTGAATGTACCTGGGGGGTTACCGCGTATTTCGATTCGAAAGAAATAATTTACGAGTTCGAACAATTTGTACTGTGTATTACGATTTTCGTACTATTTGTTTTGAATGAACGGAAGTTGTTAATACCTTTTCGAAAACAAAAAGTTCCTTTCGTAACGGCAACTCTCTATTACGAAAAATAAAAAAAAATCCCTTTCGAAACTCCAACTCCGTATTACGAAAACGAGCGTCAGTTATGTAAAATGCGTTAGGAAATTGTTCGAAAGCTATTTTGTTAGTGACAAAGTGCAAATGACAAAGTTCAAGACAAATGATAGTGTAAAACAAACAAATTAAACCTTATAATTATAATTGATATAAAATAAATGTTTACTAACGTTATTATTCAAAATGTTTTAATATTTGTAGTCTTAAAATTAAAAAAAAAAAAAAAATTACATTTACAAACAAAAAGCAGTATAAAGTAATGGTTATTTTTTTCTGTTGACTCTTTAAACCACAGGGAAATACAATAATTTTTTATTAAAAAACACATTTATCATATTTTTCACACATTGAATAGTATTTATTATTTGTTTTGTTGTATGATATTTTCGTCCATTTTGGTATTTTAATAGCAGTGCTACCAACTTTTAATCAAATTTTCCATTTGTCTATAAATACAACTCTGTCATCGTTTCGAACGAGCTACGCAGTACGGTTTAACTTTCGAATCGGAAATTGCTTTCGAAAAATTTTGCTTTTTGAATCGAAATACGCGGTAGCCCCCCTGTTATTGTTTTTCATTGGTGGAAGCTTTGAAGCACATTTGTCATCTGTGTAAGAAACGTTCCAATTTTCATCGCACCAATTCTCATTAGCCTAAATGTATGTACATTTTCATAAGTAAATCATTCCAAAAGCAGTAAACATTTTAAACAAATCGTCAGCCCATTATTGGTTTGGCGCATATGCAAAAAAAGTCGTAATGGAGAAAAACGACAATGAAGGTTTCCGTAAAGTTTTCTGAAAATATACCAGATAGAATTTTTTTATTTTTACTGCTTCTGGCATATGTTTTAAAGAAAAATGTAAATTTTTGTGAACGTTCATGAAAGAACTTGGAAGTTATTTTATTGAGAGTAAAAGTTATTGTTTTGTGCAGCATACCCCACTTTTCTAAATTTATTTCAAAAAGCCGGCTTTTGTGCTGCATACGTATACTTACTGCTGTGTATTGAGTTGGTGAAATTTTATTTTTCATTTGCTTTTACTACTTATTTCTAATGGCAATGAAGCGAAGCCAGAGTAAAATGTATTTTCTTATCATTTTATTTTGTACGAGGAAATTACAGCATTCGCTAACCAGTGGCGTGTAGAGCAAAACAATACTTATAAAACTTTAAAATAGTTGACATAGAGCAAAATTAATGCTTAATATTTCAGAAATCGTAAAAAATTTTGCGAATGCCACCTATTCATAACATAAACTCAATGGTAGGATTTTTAAAACTGAGCATTTCCGCAATTTTTTTTAATCGAATTTGTTCAAAGTAAAAATAAACGAATTTTAAAGCTAACTAAACATCAGACAATTTGGTATGTAATTAACAAAACACAGGGGCTATCACCTCTTACGATATCGAGCAAAATTTATCGAATGAAATATCTCGTAATTTGAGATGATGATCCGAAATCGAGTAATCAAAGACTTTACATCTTCATTCATTTTCATTCGATACGTCAGTGTCTATCATATGCAGACAAATACGATAGTTTACTCGATATCGAATGCGGTGATTAGACCCCAGAATAGAAAAAATCAACAAATATTTGTGTGTTTTAAAAGACGTGCACTCTTTCACCGCTTTATATCGTATTTTAAAATTCTTTTTATAATGAAACAACAATTTTGACCGTATTTTCCTAAAAACTATATATGTGCATACATGGATGTATGTACATGTGAAACTATAAAGTAAAGTGTAGAATGTAAAGTAGCATTTTGTAGTAGTTAAATGTAATTTTATACGGAACTCTTATGTTATTTTGTTTTCTTTTTTTGCTTTTTTACATTTTTCTTTATTAAAATCATAAAATGAATGTGTTAACACAAAATACCAATGAAAATAAAACATTAAAATGAACAATAAATAATAAAAAAATAAAACTTATAAAAAACCAAACACACACACGCACCTAAACCAACAAATTATCCCATAAATAACAAAAGACTATGGCTATGCTGGAGGTTATGATGGCTATGGTGGTACCGGTAGTGGTTACGGTAGTAGTGGAGGCGGTGGTGGTGGTAATCGTGGTGCTGGTGGAACCAGAGGTGGTCCCAAAGGAGGTAGTATATATAATTATTTCAAATAATTTATATTTGTTCTATATAATGAAAACAATTGGTATTTTAACTAAAACAATCTTCACACTTAGTTATTATTTAACACAAATAAGAAATTTAAAAAAAAATCGGTCAAAATTTTTACATGAATTTAAAAAAATACAATTCTTTTTGGCTTTAAAACAAACGAAACAAAAAAATTGGTAGTTGGATTTTTGTAGTTTATTTATATAAAAAATAGTTTACAAAAACATTGTTATATCTAGTTGTTTCAAAAACAAATGAAAACATAAAATATTAATAAATCTACATGTGTTTTTGTAATATTTGTCTATTAAAGGTTCCAGTGGCGGTTATCAATCTGGCAAACAAAGAGGGACAGGACGCCAGCCTAGACATCAACCTTACTAAATTAAACTTCCTTACTTTAACAAAAACAAACAATATAAAAAAGAAGAAATTAAAAAGTAATTTTTAATACTAAAAAAACACAAAAGAAAACAAAAAACCAACCTAAGCAACCGAAAGTCTTTCTTAAAAAAATAAAACAAAACATTTATGCTATTAGACAGCATAATTCAAATACAAACCATCAATAACATAATTTAGTTTGTTGTGGTAAGTAAATCATTATTTTTGTTTTTTAAACTTTTCAAAATTGTTACATATTTCAATCGCAATGGTGTAAATTCAGTGACAGAACTGATGTATTTTAGCTTATGTTCTAAAAAAAAAACGGCAAAACTCTTGTTTATTACACTGTGCTGGAATCGAATTTTTTTTGCACCCTGGGTGTAAATCGAATTTCAGAACGCTGAATGCAGTGTTGCTAACCGTTTTTAAATAATTATAGACGAAACTATGGTTTAAAGTACATATCAAGGCGAATTCATACAAGGTGGTCTTATTTTGAAAACGTTTTACAACACTAAAATATTTTAACGTTGTGTCCAAGGCGAATTCATACAAGGTGGTCTTATTTTGAAAACGTTTTACAACACTAAAATATTTTAACGTGTCAAAAATTCCAGCAAATATTTCATTTTGTTTTCAATTTTAAATTGTGTGTTTTGAAATGTAATAACTTAAAAAAGTGTTAAATTTTATAATCTTAAGCGAAAATTATAGAATTTAGTAAAGATTCCCCAGAACCACTAGAACGGTATACCATTTTGACACAAGGTTAGTTATCAGCTGTTGCTTATGTAGCAAGATAAGTTCATCTGGTGTACATTCGCCTTGGTACATATCAACAAAAACCATTTTTTTAGAATTCTACCATTTATTAATTTTTAAATCGATTGAAAAGAACATTTTATTGATAAACATTCCTTCTATAAATCAGAAAATGAAAATCGAAAAAAAAAATCCTGAATCCGAAAGTTCACGTTTTCGCAAGTGCACTGTATATATACAGTAATTTTGACTTAGCTGCACAATCTCCTTTGCACGATTTTTTGTGCAGATAAATGAAAAGTGCTCTTATCTTAAATGCATTTAGCTGCAGGTCACACAATTGTGGTGGCCTGCATAAAAGTGCAGCTAAATTAAAGTGCTTAAAAGAAGAATAAAAATCGTTTCTATTAAATTGATTTTTTATTAAAATTTAATATGTATTTATATGAAAAAGTATTTTTTTATATGTGCAGCTAACTTTGAAGTTTTATATGAAAATGTTTTAAAGATGTCCGAAAATATGATAAATATGCAGGTATACAAAATGCACGTAAGCAAGGATTTTGATGAATAATTACAGAAAATATGTATTTTGGGCAGTTAAGGCAAAGTGCAGCTAACTTAAATTTTTTGTATGAAAATAATTTTTAAATGCCTGAAATTTTGTGCATTTATCTTAAATGTGCAGATATAGAAAGTACACTTAAAAAAGGAATTTGTATGGGATTTTAAACAATAATGACAAAATTTTTTAATTTTGTGCAATTAAGTCAAAAGTGCACTTAAACAAAAGGCAATTATGTCTAAACTACTGTATATATGTAGATAGATCACTTAAAAAATTGTCAATTTAATTTTTCAAACCGGTTTAAGCTGTTTATAATACAAAAAACCTTTCTAACTCCAACCAATACAAAACAAATTCCCAAAGGACAATGGTTGTTGGCTCCACTTAAAATATCCTTTATTGTTAATTGTATTGTCGTTATTGATTTATTCAATCACAAATCTATTCAAACCCACTTTTGATATCGTTGAAACATCATTTCCTATATGCAAAATCGGCTTTTGATATCTTCTGGGTTCTTAATCACCGCATTCGATATCGCGTAAGCTATCGTATCGAGTAAACTATCGCATACGATACACTAACGTATCGAATGAAAACTTGGGACATGTAATGTCTTAGGTTACTCAATGAATGAATCTATCATACATTCGATACATTCGATATTTAGTGTCATGATACCAAAATAAAAAATTTCGATCTTTCGAATCGAAAAAGTATTCGATCACGACTGCCAGAATTAGCCCCCTGTTAAAGACCCCGATTGATTTTGTAAGATCTTGATTGGTTTTGCATAACAAATTTTTAATGTTTATTGCAACCAAGCTCTAGAAATCGAATTCGAGTGAAGAAAATCGAACAAACTTTGAAAACAACCCCCCAGTGTTGAAAGTTCATTAATATATTTTTATATATTTCATACTAGACGTACATCTTAACTTTATTTATTTTATTTTATTTACTTTATCGGAACTTCTCTTAAAATCAGGAAAAACTGGTCATTTTCAATAAAATTTTACTGGAAATCTGCATCGATTTTAATTCCATTCGATTTCGATTTTCAGAACATGGCTGTTAATTCAATAAAAAATAGGTTTTAAAAAACCATTTATTGTATACCTATTGCTCTATTATCGCAACATAGTTATATCTCAAAAAAAAAAAAAAAAAAAAAAAAAATATGAAGTTACTTAAGCTTCATACCTTTTTCATATGTAAAAAGAAACTCATAATATTTATATCTCAAACTGAACTGAAGTTGTAGCAAAATATATTTTATTAAATCTGTATATAATGTTACGGGTATGTTCCTAAATGCATCACTGGGCTGAATCAGAAAAGCAAACTTTTTTAATGCCGATAATTTTTTTATTGTCTATTATTTATGTAGAGTATTTGAAAATTTTTTTGTCCACACCTACTTCACTGATATACATACATACATACATATAAAAATTTGAAACTACTGATGCAACGCAGTGTAGTTTAATCGCATTTTGCCAAGTTAAATTTTTTTTTTTTTTTTTGAGATATGACTATGTTGCAATAAAGAAGCGATATGTACCAGAGAACTGCAAAATCAACTATTTTTGTTGATTTATTCATACGCTTAAATTTACATTAACTCTATGCCTGCAAAACAAAGTTCAACTTTGGTAATTTTGACATCGTTCTATACACATTTGATTTGTGCATGTGTGAGTTTTTTATTGAAAGTGCTTTGCAAGGTATATTTATAGCAGGTAGTCTCGGAAAGCCAGCTGTTTATTTTTTATTTGCTTGTTTTGTGGTACGAACTGTCAAATGTTGTATAGAAAACAAGTTTTTTGTCTTTATCTTTTGTCTTTTTTGTCTCTTATCAACCCCTTTGCTGTTTGACAGTTCGTACCACATAACAACAATAAAAAGCCCTGTTGTTTGTTTTACTGTACAATTGTTGTAATCTCACGGCTACCTGCTATAAATATACCTTGGCGATTGTTTGCATTTATTGTTGGCGCACGCAATAACACAAACTCCTCTTAATCAAAAGGCAAACATTCTTATGCTTTTGCATTCACGTAGTCATTGTCCACTCGATGAGGCAACGACGAACTAAATTGGTATGAGTACGAGTCGCTTTGTTACATTAACAGCAATAACAACAATATCAACAACAATACATTGTTGTTAAGAAATGATAAAAAATAAAAACAGCCTCCTATTTCTATGGAAATTGTTTGAACCTAGTGCGTTTGCGTTTCATTTCAATTTTTTTTCATGTACTACATAGCAACTGCTGAATGCCTACATGAGTAATGATTGTTTGCTTTTTTGTTTGTATTTTTTTTTCTTTACCAAAACAATCATTGTCGCACCGAGCACACAAACATCTTAATTAAAAACGAAGCTAAACGATGGTATAAAAAACAAAGCACGATGTGCATTATTTGAATGACTGCAAACCATCAGCGAATGTGTGCAGTTGCGCAAGTTTGATTGTATGACCGAAAGCGAGTGTATTTGTTGGTATTCATTAAATGCGATTTTTTTGCAATTGCACAAAGCCGTTCTCTGATATGTACATTAGCGTGGCCGTTAGTTGTATGGAGAACTTTTTTTTTTTTTATTTCTTATACTCTCCCCCTCCAAATCGGTTCAGTTTTATGTAAAAAAAAAATACAAAAAAATTTCGTAGCGATAAGTTGTGTTTTAGGGAGGGCGTCCGCCCCTCAAAGTTTGCGATCAAGCCATTTATTCAAATGTAATTTGTTTGCGTATGACTATCTTCTAAAAACAACATTTTACAAGAATATGATATATGGCAATATTTTAGCTCTTCTAGTCAACAACATAAGCCTCCAAGAAAGTTTTTTGCTAAGACTAATATCTTAGAAAATAATTAAGAAAATAACAACAAAATACCAAACATTTTATATACGTTATATATATATAAAAAGGCGATTAAATGTCAAGTGACACAATTTTGAAATCGATGTCTTCCGATTTGGATGAAATTTATACCAAGGTTAGTCCTATTTTCAACAAGATCGGTCAAAATGTTTCAGAGGTAGAGGGGGTCAAAGTTTGCCATACAGGTGTTCTTTCTTATCCATGTAATTTATTACCTATTGGTGTTAGCAAAATTTGTCCCAAGTAGCTTAGATAGCTATTTAATCAATCTTTTTTAAAAATATTTTTTTGTTTTTTTTTTTAAATTTTTAATTTTTTTTTTAGCCAAGTGTTAAATTTAAAAAAAAATTTTAAAAATTTTTTAAAAAAACAAAAAAAAAATTTTTAAAAAGTTTGATCAAAAAGCTATCGAAGCTACTTGGGACAAATTTTGCTTACACCAATAGGTAATAAGTTACATGGATGAGAAAGAACACCTGTATGGCCAAAATGTCAAACTTTGACCCCCTCTAACTCAGATACTTTTTGACCGATCTTGTTGAAAATTTGTGTCTAAGCTACTATCTAACAGTACTAAAATTGGTGTAAATTTCATTTAAATCGAAAGACATCTATTTCAAAATTGGGTCACTTGACATTAAATCCCAATTTTATATATATCAAACGTATATAAAATGTTTGGTATTTTGTTTTTATTTTCTTAAATATTTTCTAAAATATTGATTTTAGCAAAAAACTTTCTTAGAGGCTTATGTTGTTGACTAGAAGATCTAAAATATTGCGTTTATAATATTCTTGTAAAATGTTGTTTTTAGAAGATAGTCATACGCAAACAAATTACATTTGAATAAATGGCTTGATGGCAAACTTTGAGGGACGGACGCCCCCCCTAAAACACAACTTATCGCTACGAAATTTTTTTTGTATTTTTTTTACATAAAACTGAACCGATTTAGGGGGGGAGAATATAAGAAATCAAAATAAAAAAATAACGGCCACCCTAATGTACATATTAAATATTACTAAGCGTTGTCTAAATATTCCAAAAGCGTTAATATATTTCACAAATAGACCATTTTTTCTAAGCAGCGAAAATTTGTTTACATAATAAAATTCTGTAGTATACAAGAAAAATGATGTAGTTAAAAAATAATAAGGTTTTGTTGTTTAGTACATGTTTGTTTCCTTTTTATATAATATAATTATAAAAATATTAATTTTACTCTGTTTCTTTCTTTATTTCAGCGTTCTTTTTATATATAATTATAATTTAATTATAGTCAACAATCATCCAAATCGAACATTTTTTATATAAAAAGCTGTTACTACACACCTCTAAAAGCCCCCTCTCTCCTACCCCTTTATTATACACAGGGAGTCCTTATAAAAAAGGATACATAATTTGTTTTATTATATTAAATAACTGTATCGTCACATTCTCGCCAAATTTTCATATTTGAAAAACAAAATCAGCAATACATATTAAAGTTTAAAATAAATATAAAACAAACCATTCCAAATCCATAAAACAATTAACATACAGTATAATACAGCATACAGCATATGATTTTTTTTTTCATCCATACCACACACTATAATTTTTTTTCTCCATCTTACCTTAATTCGAAAAAAACATATATGTTATAAATTTTTGCTACTTTTTTAGTTCTTAAATTAAATATAATTTTACTTTTAAATTTAAATAAACAATAAAACAGTAATTACAAAGAGTTTATTATTTTCATTTGCTTAAACTTCTCTCTTCCCTCCAGAAAAATTACAGCCCACCTCATACTGAAAACCAATCAACAACCTGCACTTTCTATTTGCTAAATACAAATCAATTAAATAAAAATATATTAAAATAAACCAACTTAAACGTCATAAAGCAGTGAACCCTTCTTTATTTTTCTAAAAGAAAATAAAGGCCTGTTGTTTTGGATTGTTAATAAACAAAAAATACAATTATGATTTTAAAAAGGAAAATAAGAAAAACTCTTGTTGGCTTTTTAGATAATTTTTAAGAATTATTGTAAAAGAAATGATTTTTTTACAAAAAAAAAAAAAAAAAAAAAAAAATAAAAATAAAAATTTCAACACAGACCAGTCTAAACTTCCTTGTTCATTAGTTTCTTTAAAAGTTTTTCTTTTCTTCGGCAATATTACGTATTTTTTACATTGTAGTAAATACATTTATATACTTTTTTATATCTATTAATATACATTTACTATATTATAATTTAACAAATATATATAATATATATTTTTTATTTTTAAGTATTTTTTCTCATCAATTATTTTTTTTTTTTTGTAATTTACGCAACAAATAGTATCATCATACAAAAAGCAAATCATGCAAACAAATTATTAAAATTAAACAAGACAAACAAGAAAACGGAAATAAATGATTAAATTAAAAAAAAAAAAAAATTGTCTAAAATTTTATTCTAAAGAAAAAAAAAATTATAAATATAGCAACTAAAACCACCAAAACAAAATCATGTATATTTTAAAAAAAAATTTTCTCACACCTAAAAAAAAATTAAAATAATATTTTTAAAAATCTGGCATCCTTGAACGAGTTTATTAATATATAATGGCTTTTTTTAAATCTTCACGACTCTACAATTTCAATAAGAACTACAAGAAATATTAAGATGTTCCTTATTATCATCTCTTAAAATTTTGGGACAAATTATTCTTTCATTTAAGTATTTTCTAAATCTTAAGATTAAAAAAAATATTTAATAATATATGTATATTTACGAATGAAGAAACAAAAAAGAACGGAAATATATATATACATAAATGTACAAAATTAAAAATATCCTCTGCGTTTTATTTTTCCCTTAATAAATTTATATGTTATGATCTTTTATAAAATGGTGAAGTTTTATTAATAAAAAATCTTGTACAGATTTATTCACTAATGATCACGAAATATTGGGTTGTTGCTACTATAATTCTTATTTTATTTTACACCTTGAATACTACCTTCAAGATTGGAGGGTTTGCTTAGTTACCAATTAATTTACCAAAGGCAGGAACAGATCATTAAGTCCTATTAGCTTATTATCGTAAATATCAAGCTTTTTGAGAAACTATTAAGTGTCAAATTAACCCCGATTTTAAGTGAAAATAGATGTATTCCAAACCATAAATTTGGTTAAAGAAGAAAAAACTACAGCATAATCAGTGCTGCCACTTTGTGGGTAATTACCCGAATTTGGTGTAATTTTTACAGTGTAATCGGCTCACAGTGACTGAACATTTTATTTCATTGGCCAAAAGTCCAATTTTTGTTTGTCACCGATTTCAAAAATTTTTATTTTATTTAATAGTAAACATATTAAAACTAAGGTAAGCAAAAAATTAGGTCAAAATATTGGTAATTGTGGTTGTGCCATGTTGTTAAACACACTTTTTTTTAATTCAGAAAAAAGTGATTTTTTTTTTATATTTAATCAGAAAGAAATTATCATTGCTCAAAAACTATCATCGATAATGACCTGCTAGCTTTTTTGCAAGGTAGTCTTGTTATCTTTAAAAAAGTAATATGTGCGACTATTGTGTTATTTATATTTGAGATGTTAAGACATATTTTCTAAACTACTATATTTTTGGCAAATTTCAACTTTAGTTGAATAGAACTTTTGCGGACCAAAAGGGACCAAGAAGGTTAAACCACTGATAGAAAGGTGAAAGTGTTTTCTTTAACCCTGTATATACTCTTGTACCCGCTTGGACCCGCCTTCTTAACGCTTTTTTAATTTTAATGAAATTACTCCAAAACATGTTTTTTTGTTTGAAATTTTTTTATACTAATTTTTTTTATTCCGCAAAAATGTTTGCAGAAGTAACAAAATTAATCATGTGCTATTGCCTTCAAAAAAATTTTATGATAAAGGGAATAGTGATCGTGATAGAACAGAATAGAGGTAGTACATTAGAGCTGCAAAACTATCGATAGTCGGCCCAATCGATAGTTTCGATAGTTAGCTTAAAAACTATCGATAGTATCGAAAAGTTTCTATGTGCCACTTCTGTGGATACGGAAGTCAATGAAGGTGGTAAAAAATGAAAATGTTTTAAAACTTAATTTACTGAAAACGTTTTTCAAGTATAAAAACCAGCATATTAATTTAAAATTTCAGTGTCATCTATAGTTTATAATTAATATAAGCTTTATATAGATATAGATACGGTTTATTGTTATCAGGGTTTTCAGTTTTTTCACCTTCGACGTCAAAGTATTCAACTTAAGTCCAGAAATTTAAAAGATTATTTCGTAACCTTATATTATTGTTATTATATATATATATTATTACGTTACTGCCTTTCAATAACGTTTTGGTTTATTTCCTTTATAATAAACCGTTTCGAGTTCTTTATTGCAACTTTAATAAAATAAATAAAACACAAACACTTTAAACACTATTTTCAATTTACTCAACTCTATTTAGTACTAAGTCTTTTTAACAACCGTAATTTATAGCTTTTATTCACAACCAACTATAATTTTCTCAGCGTTATACGTTATTGACAAAGTCTGAACTTAGAATGATTTAATTACGCTAGTCGCCGCTGGTATTTATACAGCAATTTGGTTGTCTAGAACATTCGAAATGTTTTTCGAAGGTTCGAGGCTTTACTATTAACCACACTTTAATTTGATTTATGGCAGCGCTAATGTTTACATAATTTTACCTCTTATACTGAAGCTTTTTTAACGGTCATTTCTAGGTCTTTCTGCACATTGGGATTGAAGTGTACTAAATTATAACAATTTTTAATAACAATGTAGACTAGTAAAATTACTTATGAATACAAGACAACTAATAAATACAAGACAACTAATAAATACAAGATAACTTATAAATACAACTAATTCTTAACTAATAATTACAACTAATTCTTAACTAAAGCTACTTTCGTAACACTGCCCCCCACTTAAGCCTGTTCGTCCCAAATAGGCTCAGAATCACCTCTTCCATAAGGGACTAATCGTTCTAAATGAACAACTTTCATTTTGGCTCTTGGACTTTTGTATACAACATCATTTAATTTCTTTATCACCTTATATGGCCCATCCCAATGTGTCTGTAATTTGGGAGATAATACTTTTGTTGTGTGCTGACTATTTTTCGCAAATGTTCCTCTAATGTACGGTTAAATCTTTCAACCATGCCGTCAGATTGCGGATGCAATGAGGTTGTTCTCGTTTTCCTTATTCCGTACAATTCACACATTTCCTTGAATATAGCAGATTCAAAATTTCTGCCTGGTCAGAATGTACTTCTAATGGAACACCGTAGCGGCACACCCAATTGTTCACGCAGACGTCGACCACTGTCCTTGCTTCTTGGTTTGGGATGGCATATACCTCCGGCCATTTACTAAAGTAATCGATGACTACTAGCACATATTTGTTACCGGCATTACTTACAGGAAATGGCCCAGCTATATCCATTGCAATTCGCTCAAATGGGGCACCAGAATTATACTGCTGTAGCGGCCCACGACTTCTCCTTACTGGACCTTTAGCGGCAGTGCATTGTGTGCAATTTGCTATCCAATCAGCTACAGCTTGTTGGCAGCCAACCCAATAGAAGCGTTGTTTTAATTTTTCTAGGGTTTTTGTCACACCCAGATGACCACCGCTAGGACCGTTATGAAATTCATTCAGAACTTCTTTTACTTTAGCCGACGGCACTACCATAAGGATTTTAACAGATTTTCTGTCAGTACTTCCCCACGTACGGTATAAGCAGCCATTTACTACTTGAAGGCTGTTCCACAGAGCCCAGTATGCTTTCATCAGTGGACTTTCAGGCGAGATTTCGTTTCGGGTGGGTCTTTTGCCCTCTTCCTTGGCTTGTAAAATTTTTGCTAAAATGGGGTCATTTCTCTGCGCAATTGACCAATCTTCGTTGGACTCTATCTGCAATAGACGAACGTAACAGATGTTTTCTTTTCCTTCAGCCCTTGCGCAGTGCTTGCATTCCAGCTTTCAGGGTCGTCTTAACAGAGCATCCGCATTACCATGTTTTCCACCTTTTCTGTGTTCAATGCTAAAATCGTAGCTCTGAAGGCGCTCTATCCAACGAGCTATCTGGCCTTCTGGATTTTTAAATTGCAGCAACCACCTGATTGCAGAATAGTCTGTTCTTAAATGAAAATGTTGACCATACAAATATTTGTGAAAATGTTTTATGCACTCTAGTACAGCCAGAAGCTCTCGTCGAGTCACGCAGTAATTTCTCTCAGGCTTCGAAAGTATTCGACACCTCCAATTCCAAATCCGCTCGCATCAGTATCTAGCACAAATTTTTCGCCCGCGATTGGATAAGCTAAAATTGGTGCTGAGCACAACAATTCTTTTAGCTTCTGGAATGCCCGTTCCTGTGCTCCACCCCAGTCATATGCCTGCGCCTTTTTGGTCAACTCATGAAGACTTGCAGCAATGTTTGCAAAATTCGGTACAAAACGCCTGTAGTATGTACATAAACCTAGAAATCTGCGTAGCTCATGTAGATTTTGAGGGCGAGGCCAATCCATAACTGCTCGTATTTTTTCTTCATCTGTTGAAATGCCATCAGATGTTACACGATGCCCTAAATATTTTACTTCTTTCTGGAACAGTGAACATTTCTTGACACTTAACTTGAGTCCGGCTGTAGATATACGTTTTAACACCTCTTCGAGGTTTTTCAGGTGTTCATCAAATGTTTTTCCCATGACAATTATGTCATCAAGGTACACCAAACATGTCTTTCGGTGGAGACCTTTCAACACCTGTTCCATCAAACGCTCGAATGTAGCTGGAGCATTACAGAGCCCAAATAACATTACATTAAACTGCCATAAGCCATCACTTGCACTAAAAGCAGTTTTCTCTTTATCCTTGTCTGCAATTTCTACTTGCCAATAGCCGCTCTGCAGATCTAATGTGGTAAACCATTCTGTTCCAGCTAACGTGTCCAAGGTGTCATCAATCCTAGGCAATGGATAACTGTCCTTTTTGGTGACGTCATTAAGTTTCCTGTAATCTACGCAGAACCTAGTACTTTCATCTTTTTTCTTTACCAAAACCACCGGTGAACTCCAGGGACTTGATGATGGTTTAATTATGCCGTCCTGTTCCATTTCATTAACCAGGTCTCTAACTTCACTTCGTTTTGCTAGAGGAATGCTTCTTGGGGCCTGTTTTATTGGCTTAGCGTCGCCGGTGTTAATTTCGTGTTTCACTATTGACGTCCTGCCCTGGTTTTTGCCTTTCGAGGCAAAAATAAAGGCATATTTCTTTAATAAGTGCTTAGCCTTATTTCTCTCGGGCGGCCTCAGTTTTTCGGTCCATTTCCGCACATGTTCCTCTAGTAATTCCTGGTCCTTGGTACCCTTTTTAGCTGCGTCTGGATGCTCCTCGCAACTTATTATTGCCTCTGTTGAAGCACATTGTCCAATCCTAAAGTTCTGCGTAAGGACCTTTTCGCTGTTGGATAAATTTAAAACTCTTACAGGAACTAAGCTGTTGCTGGTTTTAACGAGGGCATTCGCGGTTACTATATCACCTGTTACTGCTGCTGGCTCTACCACCCATAAACTATTGTTGTCCTCACAATCTCCCTCCATTCGCGCCCACACTATTGTTTCTGACTTTGGTGGCAATTTTTCACGTCTAAAGGCGTGTAACTGTCTTACATGAGCCTTGTTTTCGTATCCAATATCAAGGGGAATTTCAACATTACGCCAAGTCATAATTTGTTGTCCCATATCCAGATGGACACCTTGGCCAATCATAAAATCTGAGCCAATAATTACTTCGTCTACAATATCAGCCACAATAAATACATGGTGAGCGCTTGTATTGCCTATACTTAATTTTACTTTTACTTTCCCATAGACGGTGGCAGGCTCACCCGTAGCTGTTCGCAGACTCACACCCCTTAGTGGTTCAATGGGCTGTTGTATTAAATCAGGCCTAATTATCGAAAGTGATGTCCCAGTGTCCACTGTCAAAACCCGTTTTTGACCGTTAATGTAACCACAAGCAGTAAGGTTTCTATTACTCTGTTGCATTACTGAGATGGAGATTGTGGGGCCCTTAGATGTGGGAGCTAGCTCATGCCCCGCAGTGCTAGCTCTTTTTAGTTTAACGGGGATTCTTGTGAAGACTGGTGATTACCCCGCTGGTTGTTTCTTGGCGGCGAAGCAGATCTTGAACGTTTTCTTGGTGCTTTGCAGTTACGCTGTATGTGACCAGTCTTGCCGCAGTTATAGCATTTGACTTTGTTTTTAGATTGCTTTTCACCTAAAGCCTTAAAAAGTGCCTCTTTCATGCCCCTCACTTCCTTTATTAACTCGCTTTCGTCCTCGCAAGCCATATCGAGTTTTCGCACCTTGTACGTCTGTGGTCTTGAAATTATTCTTGCGGTTTCCTGGGCCAGGGCAAATGAAACAGTCTCTGCAAATGTTTGTTTTTGTGATGCACATACCGCAAGTTTAACATCAGCATCACGAATACCGTTAACAAATGCCTCCGTTTTAAAATGGTCCAAAAAGGGATGATTCTCACCAGGATAAGTTAGCTGTACCAATCGCTCAATCTCCAGTGCGAAGTCCTGTAAGGTTTCGTTTGCCTTTTGCACTCTGCCACGCAACTCCATTTTGTAGATTTCTTTTTTGTGTTCACCACCATACTTGCGTTGCAGTGCTACCATAATTTCATCATAATTGTTTCTGCTACTTGCTGGTACACTTTCAAGCACTTCAGCCGCAGTCCCCTTTAAAGCAAGAATTAGCTCGATGGCTTTTTCCTCACTGTTCCATGCAGTTCTGTTGGCAACTGTATCGAACTGGAACTTAAAAACATTTAATGGCACACTACCGTCAAAACTGGGGGCTTTTATTATACTTGAGGTTTCTGGAATAACCCGCACTGGTCCCTCTTGGCATTGTAGACTATTTACTTTTGCTTCCAGATTGTGGAGTTTTTCATCAACTTCTATTTTTACATCAGACAGCTTTTTGTTGAATTCAATTTCCATGTCATTTACTCTTTCATTTATGACTGTGGAAGTCTCTTAAAGCTTCTCAAGTTTTTCACTAGTAGCCTGAAGTTTCTCGTTAGTTATTCTAGAATTCTATTGAATTTCAGCCAGGATGGTGCTTGACTTCTCCTCCATTTTTCTAGAAGTTTCATCCATTTTTCTAGAAGTTTCAGCTAGAATATCACTCGAGTTTTCTTTTATCATCTGTACCATGCTTCTGGAATTATCGTCCATCTTTCTAGAATTTTCATCAATTTTTCTAGAAGTTTCAGCTAACATCGCTCTAGAATATTCGTCAATTTTTCTAGAATTCTTAGAATTTTCCTTCGACAATTTTTTCATTTTTGCCATCATAGCAGCAAACATTGTGTTAAAATCCATACTGCTAGCAACTGCACGAGTACATACCTCTATTTCTTCTTTGTCCACAAATTCGTAACTCACAATGTCCATATTGCGTCGCTCGAATTCATCTAAAAGTCTCTTCTGCAGCTCTGCTTTATTACCTGCAGTTGGCAGATCCAACTCGCCCAATTCTTTCTTGAGCTGTTCTACTTTAAGCTCTTCAAATTTCATTGCTGTCTTCTTGTTATTTTTTTATTTTTTTTATTTTATAATTTTTTCACTAATATTTATTTTATTTATGCAATTTCACTTCTGACACCAATTGTTACGTTACTGCCTTTCAATAACGTTTTGGTTTATTTCCTTTATAATAAACCGTTTCGAGTTCTTTATTGCAACTTTAATAAAATAAATAAAACACAAACACTTTAAACACTATTTTCAATTTACTCAACTCTATTTAGTCTTTTTAACAACCGTAATTTATAGCTTTTATTCACACCCAACTATAATTTTATCAGCGTTATACGTTATTGACAAAGTCTGAACTTAGAATGATTTAATTACGCTAGTCGCCCCTAGTATTTATACAGCAATTTGGTTGTCTAGAACATTCGAAATGTTTTTCGAAGGTTCGAGGCTTTACTATTCACCACACTTTAATTTGATTTATGGCAGCGCTAATGTTTACATAATTTTACCTCTTATACTGAAGCTTTTTTAACGGTCATTTCTAGGTCTTTCTGCACATTGGGATTGAAGTGTACTAAATTATAACAATTTTTAATAACAATGTAAACTAGTAAAATTACTTATGAATACAAGACAACTAATAAATACAAGACAACTAATAAATACAAGATAACTTATAAATACAACTAATTCTTAACTAATAATTACAGCTAATTCTTAACTAAAGCTACTTTCGTAACAATATAAAAGAAAGTGGAGTTAGTTACTACGTTTATAACTAAAGAACGGCTGGACCGATTTCGATGATTCGTACCAATTCGGAATGGTCTCTGACCAAGTAAGAAGAATATGAATTAAATCGTAAACTCTGCATTTGACGATGCTATGATCTTTAGCAAAGTTGTTGAGCATGAGCCGGCGAAGGTTTATAAGTTGATATGACCAATTTCAGACAGGATTTCACCAGTATTTAGTTTTTTATTATAATTTGGAAAATCCCGAGCAACGCCGGGACCAAACAACTAGTATAAAATTTTTTTGAATTTTCAAAAGTTTTTATAAATATTTTTCAAGGAAGTAGAATAAAGTGTTTTAAAAAATAACCCCATTAATTTTTTTAAGACTTTTCGTTAAGAAAAAAATGATAAACAGGTAAAAAATAGCCACATTTAGCGAAGAATCCTGGCAGCTATTATTTTTTTTAAAACTTAAAATTATTTTAGCTCAATAAACAAGGTAACACTCTTTGAATTAATTTAGTTTTTATAAGGTAGGTACGCTTTACATTATTTTAATATGTTTATAAGTACACAATTCAGTGGCAATAAGGAAAAAGTGCTTAAGTCTATTTTTTAAGTTTTATAGGTGGTTTTTGAAAATTTACTCCTATTCTAATATATGTCGTGTGTACCCTTTAGAGGGTTAAGCAGTAAGGCTGGTTGGCAACGCCAGTATTTATAGCAAGAAAGGGACAACACTAGGGTTAGAAAGAGAGGGTGAAATATTTTTAAATAGGGAAGAAGAAGAGGGGGAAAAAAAGGTAAACAAACAGACAAACAATTAGCAAATTAATTGCTGAAACTGTTTGTATGCGAAATCAAAAAAAAAATGTGTAGAATCCGGCATTTTGACGACCGAGGTTTCTTGGTCGAAAAAGAAGAAAATGTCGGCCTTTTTTATTTTTCTCCGTGGCGACAAAAATATGTGGTAAGTGGTGGCAAGAGTGATCGGGTGTACAACAGCTAATAAGAAAAGTGATAGAACAATTGTTGAAAAAGAAAAGCAACCCAAGAACTGGTTTTAAAATTATTTTTATTAAATTAAATTGAAAGTGATATGTTTCACAACCACAAAAAATAAACAATATGACATTGAAATTAAAAATCTAAATAACGAAAAGAAAACGTTGATAAAACTAAATAGCTAAAATTCGAAGTGAAACAAGCTTAAAAACTTAAATACAGTATAACCCGGTTAATTACCCCACGCTTAAATGCCTTTCACGCTTATTTACCTTGAGTTTTAAATCCCCGTTTTTTTTCTTCCATTTTTCAAACAAAATCCACGTTTAATTGCCTTACGCTTAATTACCCAATTCGGATAATTGCCTTAAAAATTAAATTCCCAAAACAAAATTACACCTAAATTTCATTCGTTTAATTGCCTCAGTACATACGCAGCAAGTAATGCAACCAAGTTTACATGTTAATAATTTGAAAATATAAACTAAAAATTTAAATTAAAATAAACATTATTCTGTACTCACCAAAATAAAGTTACCTTATGAGGTTAGGATACATATAAGAGTTATATATGCTGACTATTATCTGGATACACCAAATACATGAGATATTTTGTCTTAACGGGATTAAAGAAAAGGTCGCTAAATTTTTAATTACATTAACATTTAAAAGGATGAAATAAATTGAATATTTTAGGGATTGCAATTTGAATGGAAGCTGTATGTTTAAATCTGTACAGATTTAACCATATTTAATTTGCAGTAAGATATTTTGGGTCAAATTTAATCTTAATACGAACATGATTTAATGGTTTATGGACATAAAGAAAGAAGTTTGCATGGAGACTATGTGATTTTATATACCGATTCTCACAATTTACATAGGTTTTGTTCTTATGACAATTAAAACGTATTTACTTAACTTTATCAAATTGTCTAAAAACTGCTACTTTTACTTTACACACAAGGTTAACATGGACAGGCAAGCAGCCAGATGGAAGGACGGACACGAAAAGATCACTTTAAAAAGTGTTTCTGATTCGATCGGTTTACTAAACGATGCTTCTAGATTTCTATGTAGCAGCACAAGTTTATATAAATGCCTTTTTCTTAATTTTTGCATATATAAAAAACCTTACAGTTTGGAATAACATTTATCTTCAACGAAAACTTGCTTTGGCTTACAATTGTAGAGTGGAAATGAAATGTAGATGGCGAAATTAAAGCAATAGAAAATTCATCTGTTTTGTAAATAATTTTAAGCATTTTTATTTGCTGAGCATGCAAAAAAATGTAGCAATAGCTTAAATATGCAAATTATTCACAAACAAATCGATACCAAACTTTATAAAGTTTTAAAACGGATAAACAAATCGTTTCTGAATTCTTTGATGAAGAAAAACCATGTAATTGTATATTTACGGTTTCCCTGATCATAATAAGAGTACGCTTTTGTTAGTAGGATATGACAGAACATCTCAAAAAGCATCACAGATAAAATTTAAGAAAGCAAATCCCATTGTTTTTTATTGCTATCTCTTTAGATTTAGGTGATACATGTAAAAAGTCCTGTCAAATTTTTTTCATACATCAAAGTTAAAATAAATACGTTTATTTACCTCACTGAGGTAATTAAACGTATTCGCTTAATTACCTCAATGAGTTAGTTAAACGTATTCTTATTATTACCTCAACGAGGTATTTAAGCGTATTCGTTTAAATGCCTTCCCCGCATAATTACCCAAAAATATTGTCATTTTTGGCGAGGTAATTATCCGTGGAATACTGTATTTGGTTATACAGAAATAATAATTTTGCAATAAACTTAAAGAATAATAATAAAAACATTTTTAATCAAACTTAAGATTTAAAGTTAAAGAAAGTTTAACAAAGTTAAAAACTAGAAGCAATAAACTTAAAGCTACAGTAACGTAAAAAAGAAAAAGAAAAACAAGAAATTAACTTAATTGAAAATCTTAAAACTAAATTTTTAAACAATTGGAAATTGATGTAAAATAAAAGTAAACTAAACAATAAGCCACCACATCATCGCTGCCACATCCATCGTGGGAACAACTATCATCAGTCCTCGGAACAGCACCCTTCCCGAGGTCAGGTATTCTGCCAATTTGTTTGACATAGACACAACGACGGACAGCTGAAACGAACAAAATATAAATTTTATATATATATGTATGTGTTTTTTTTGCGTATAGGGAAAACAAGGTTATAGTTACCCGTAGTCAGTCCCTGGACGAGATTTGGTCCAGGTGCGCGTCGGATTAGGGTTGAGCTCAGGCCTGTCGTGCATCGTAGGGTTAGTTGCCCAGAGGGTAGAATTTGTTTTCCTTACCAGAGAAAATAAGAGAAAAAAGAAGAAAGTAAAATTCATATACTACCTAGTCAAGTCATAAATACTGGTACACAGAAAAATCTACCCCAAATGAAAAAGAAATAATATTTAAAAAAATTTTATTTATGTTTTTATTGAGTTATTTATTGGCTACAAATCCTAGAACAACTTATTCGAAATGGCCTCCATTTGACTTCCAGCACGACCTAAGACGATTTGGCCAATCATCGATCGCAAGACGCACTTCATGCATGGGAAAATTTTCCACTGCACGGACAAGGGCTCGCTTCAGTGACTCAATATTTGGGTGTCGAGTAGAGCAAGTCATGCCCTCTAATACGGACCACAACTTGTAATCCAACGGGTTGAGGTCTGGACTACCAGCTGGCCAATCAACAGTTGATATGAAATCCGGAACGTTTTTTTTAAGCCAGTCTTGAGTGGTTTTTGCTTTGTGACCTGGAGCAGAGTCTTGCTGGAAGGTCCATGGCTTGTTGTTGAATAATGATTGGCTGAGAGGCTTCACAATGGGTTCCAAGACGGTCGATTGGTAAACATTGGCCGATGTTTTCACTCCTCTCTCGCAAAAATGGAGCTTGGTAACGCCCTCGTAGCTCACTCCCCACCATACCATTACAGACGCGGGATGGTGGCCTCTTTGAACCTTCGGGATGAGTTGGGATGCTTCTCTGGATGACCGAGCATACACACGATCGTTCTGTTTATTGCACGATTCTTCAACGGTGAAGATTTTCTCGTCGGTAAACAGAATTTGCCTGTGAGCATTTTTCGTGTACCGACTGAGTAACGATTTTGATTTTTGCTTGCGTTTTTCCTTTAATGCCGCCGTGAGCAGATGTCCAGTATGTCGCTTGTACGCGCATAGTCCCAAGTCTTCTTTGATAATGCGAGACATTGATTTCTGTGAAATTTGCATCTCACGCGACAAGATTTTCTGTTTTCGCAGAGGTTTTCGGTCGATTCGTTTCTTCACTGCTTTGATCGCTTTCGGAGTTCTCACAGTGCGCGGACGGCCGGATCTTTGACGGGCTCGTACACCACCAGTATCCTCAAATAACTTCGCAGTACGATACACGAAATTGCGAGTGATTCCAAGCGGTCGCAACGTCTTAAAGATATCTCCTTTTTCCATGTTGCATTTTAGTAAGGCAACTACAACTATATGATTTTCAATGTCGCCCCATTTCATGATTGAAAACAATTAATCTCAAAAACTTTTAATGTCACAATGAAGTATAAACGCCAGCTTTCTAATAGCAGTCAATTTAAAATGGATGCGCCCAGTGTTGCATTCGTATTGAGTGCGTTTACACGTGTACCAGTACTTATGACTTGACTAGGTATATATGCATAGTTTTTGCTTGTTTATGAGACTTACCTAAACCGGAAGTAGGGAGGACACGTGACGGACAGACGGCAGTTCCTGTAATCCGCAAATGCTCGGAGGTCAGGCAGTGGCAACGTTTTATCCACCAGAGGAGAAACCAGTACTTAAAAGAAGAGTAGAAATAAAATTAGAAAATTGAAACCAAAGAAATTGTTTTGTGAAATAATAATAAGAATAAGTTTAAGAGTTTTAATAAATCCATTCATTTTTATAATGTTTAATTGAAATTTTTAAAGTTTTGTCATTTAATATGATGGGTTAAATTTAAATAGTAAGCGGCGGTAAGTAGGGGAAATAATGTTTGCAGGTTGGATTTGGGACGTCGAGTTAGTTGACGTCATGGCGAGACGAAGTTCTCGAGTGGGAGGGCCATGTATTTGTGTGTAGGTATGACCGGTAGGGAGATGCAGGACTACTTTGAGCCCCTAGAATTTTAATAAAACCAACATTAGCTGGTATGATTTATTTTTGCTAGTGTGTGTGTCCAGGGTCCAGTTGCCGGCAAGAACCACCCCATCCGGCGAGCTTCAGCCGAGCTAAACGCGGGCATACCAGCGCCGCTGGCAATCTGGCCACTCTATGTTTTTTTTTTGTTTAAGTCTGTCTGTTTAACAAACAGATGACCACCACACACCACTACATATAATCATCACTTATCTGCGGTTATATATATTTTAAAGTTTTTTTCCTAAGCATTCCTTATGTCACAGATCGGAAGCAAACTTAAGTTTGATTCCAAATATTTTTACACATTGAAAAAAGATATGTACGCAAGGAGTATTTTTCTATAACTTCCTGAAAAGTCGTAAAAAATAATTGAAACTTTACCCGTGTGTAATTTTGATTGTGAAGTTCTCAAGGGTGCCATTGTTTCTAGTTGTTGTTGCAAGTGTACATTTGCATATGAAGATCTAAAAAAAACTCAAATTTAGCTTAAGTCAACTTAAGTACTTTTTTCCAAAGAACTAAATAAGGTTATGCACTGCTTAAAACTTGCATCGAATGAGTTGTTAAAAATGTTTCGTTGACTACATCTAATAAACTTAGCAGTTAGTTTTAAAATTTTCCGAAAGTATCGATAGTGATAAAAACTATCGATAGTCCGCCAAAAATTAGACTATCGATTGTTTTGCAGCTCTATAGTACATATATATTAAAAATTTTATTATTGTTACACAATCAAAAAAACGTATAGCTGCCCTGATTCGTCCTTATCCGTAACACTACGTTCACACTAGCGTATTTTATAGTCGAATAAAGAGCTTAGAGACGCGTTTACGCTAAACTGGTATATTGTGAATCCCACCTTAGAAGGGATTTTAAATTTTTTTTCATCTTTTTATTTTATCTGTTTTTATGACTCTAATAATATTCCATGACCCTATAGCTATGCAATGCGTTGTTAAATTTTTGTCAAGTAATTTATAGCATATAAATAAAAGGATTTTAAGTTTTTTAATTCTTTTTATTCTACCTGTATTTGGTATTAAAAAAATGTATGAAAAGGTTTAAAAGCAAGTGACATTCGGATGCAAACGCAGTGAATATAATATATCTGAGCAATAACAACGTTTTTCATAAAAAGCTTCAGCTATAAAGAACTGGCCGGAGAGTATTTTAGAAACAAAAACGAGGAAGATGGTAATAACTACATTCGAAAAAAATGAAACAAATTCCTATAGCACTGAAATACAATTGGACGTTGTCGTGTGTACCCTTTAGAGGGTTAAGTAGTAAGGCTGGTTGGCAACGCCAGTATTTATAGCAAGAAAGGGACAAAGCTGAAGGTAGAAAGAGAAAGGGAAATATTTGCAAGTAGAGAAGAAGAGGAAGAAAAAAAAAGGTAAACAAACAAACAGACAAACAATTGCAATTTAATTTCTGAAAATTGTCTGATATATGGACAGGGAAAAATGCAAAGTACCGACATTTTGCTCGACCGAGGTTTCTTGGCCGGAAAAGAGCAAAATGTCGGCCCTTTTTATTTTTTCTCCTTGGCAAAAAAAGATGTGGTAAGTGGTGGCAAAAGTGATCGAGCGTACAACGGCTAATTAAAAAAGTGAAAGAACAATTGTTGAAAAAAAAGGCAACAATAGAACTGGTTTTAAAATTATTTTTATTTAATTACAACCACAAAAAAATAAACAATATTACAATGAAATTAAAAGTTTACATAACAAGAATGAAAGCATTAATAAAACTAAATAACAAAAATTCAAAGTGAAACAAGCTTAAGAACTGGAAATAATAAAACTTAAAGCTACAAACTTAAATATTTGGTTACACAAAAATAATAATTTGCAATAAAAAAAAGAGAAAGAATAAAAGTTAAAACTAGAAATTAAATTAAGAGAAAAAAAAACTTAAAACTAAAAAGAAAAAAAAACAAGATTTAAACTGAAATTTAAAACAATTTGAATCCTTAGAATTAAAAGCAAGAAAAATATAAGAATAAATAATACGGCCAAGCCACCACATTATCGCTGCCACATCCATCGTGGGAACAAAACCAACAGTTCTTCAGCACAACACCATCCGTGCCGAAGTCAGGTATTCTGCCAATTTGTTTGACATCGACAGATAAGACGGACAACCCGTGGATTCAGTCCCTGGCTGGATATTAGGCCAGGTGCGCGTCAGATTAGGGGTGAGCTCAGGCCTGTCTGTAGTCGTAGCGTTAGTTGCCCAAAGGGTAAAATCAGTTTTCCCTACCCTAGAAAACAGTAAAAAAAAAATATTAACAAGGAAAATTCATATATATATAGTTTTTGATTGTTGAGAACTAGACTTACCCAGAACCGAAAGCAGGGAGGACACGTGACGGACGGACGGCAGTTCCTGTAATCCGCTGTAAAGATGTAAAGTAACTCTAAGTATTTTTATTAATATTTAATTTACTTGATCTTTTATTATTTGATTTATGAACAGCCGCTTGTGCGACTGTTCTTCTCTTGCTTGTGTTTTACAATTTCTTTTATTATTTAATTTAATTATTACTTGCGGGACAGCCGCTTGTGCGACTGTCCGCTTTGATAGAACAATTCTTATTATTAATTATTATTTATTCTTAATAACTAACAACTTATTTTTGCTTATAAAATAATGCTTACACAGCATAATTTATTATTAAATCAGTGAGAATATGCATCGTTGCAAATTCTCACTGATGGGTTTGATGTGTGTGGACATTTTTGCTTACACAAAGTGTGAAGCTCGTGTTACATACAGAAGGTATGGTAACGACGACTTGTCAAACACACTACACCTCCCTTTTTCGGAAAAGAATAATCAATACTAGTTTGATTATTCTTTTATATAACATAACGTTGAAAATACAAATTAAATTATTTCCCTCACTCTCCCTTTTAAAAGAAAAAAAAAAAAAATTTTGTTATAAAAAAAAATTTTTTTTTTTTTCAAATAGGCGGAACCAAATTAGAACATTATAGTTATAAGAAAAATTAATCTTGGCTCGCCGTTCAATATTTAAGGGAATGAGTAGGAGTGGGGATTACGTACAATTATTAAAATTAAAAGGTTATTTTTTTTTTCTGATAATTGTAATTCATTAAAAGTTATAAGTGTTATAAATGAAAAAAAATACTAATTCACTAATTTGTAATTCAAAGTTAGAAGGGTTATAAATGTTAAAAAAAATAAAAAAAATTTAAGTTTTCTTGGAATTATAATTGTTTATTATATGCGCGTGACATTGGATCTTTATGAAATAGTTTTAATAATGAGTACATTTAATAAAAAAATATATATATATATATATATATATATAGCCGAATCATTACCCTTACCTTTGAGGGTTTCATTATTAGGTCCTAGGAAAAATTGACTTTCATCTAGTGAAAAGTCACAATGCTGTCAGATTATAATTATCAGCTATTTTTTCAAGCTTTAGAAAGTGGTGACCTAAGTCTACATTTCTATTAATAATTAGATCTGTCAACCTAAAATCGGAAAGAACTTGCTTTCCTTTGAGTATATTTACTTTATCTTGAGTAAAATACTTTCGCGGCGTTTTACGGTACTCTAACTATGCGCATCAATTATAATTACTACTCAAAAATAAAAAAAAATTTTTAAAATTATGAATTGGGGAAAAAGGAATTCAAAATATATTAAAAATATAAAATTATTTTCAATAATTTTTTTAAAAAAAAATTATACAAATATGAATAAAAAATTATGTTCCTACTCGTTCTAATGAACGCTAAAAATTTAAAGCATTAAAAAAAAATTAAAATAAACGAATTCTAATTCGATCCTAGATTATGAATAAAGAATATTATGTTTCCTACTCGTTCTAATGAACGTTAAAAAAAAAATTTAAAGTATGAAAAATTAAAAAAAATTAATATAAACGAATTCGGATTCGATCCTAGATTATGAATAAAGAATATTATGTTTCCTACTCGTTCTAATGAACGTTAAAAAAAAAATTTAAAGTATGAAAAATTAAAAAAAATTAATATAAACGAATTCGAATTCGATCCTCATGAGGTCATTTATATAAAAAATTTAAAAATATGATAAAAAAAAATATATGTAGAATTATGTTCTAAAATATAAAAGTATATTTGGAATAAAAAACATAAAAAATATATAAAAATTGTCAAATCATGGTATGTCAAATCAGGGTATGTCAAATCAGAGTATTTTTAAGCGTAAATCTAGTCGTTCATCCTCTACTCAGCTAAAAAAAATTAAATTGTAAGAAAAAGAAAACTACCTAAATTAAAAATATGTATTTGAGGAAAGAGAAAAAAAAAATTATTTTTAGAACTAGACGTCATACAATACGTCTCCTAAGCTAATTAATTAATAAATTATAGAAATAGTTTTTTTTTTTTTCAAACTGAAATATTAAAAAAAAAAAATAAAATGAAGTATTAGAAAAAAATATTTTAATTATTTAAAAGAGAACTAATCTAACTAAAGGGCCTAACCTAGTTGTTATGCTCCAAATCGAGCTAATCCTCCGCTTTGCTAAAAAAATTAAATTGTATGCCTAAAACATACGTGGAAAAAAAAATAATTCAATTTAAAATAATTTATGCTTCGTAATGAGCATATTGACATTTAACTCAAAAAATTATTAGTTCACTAATAGTGAATTAAGATATTTTTTAATATGTAAAAAAAAAAATTTATAGAGAACTTAATCCATTTTTCTTTTGTGTTATACCACTGCAGGGACACGTATGTATACAGCGGTGCTTTAGTTTTTAGTAGCATTGTTATTAATTTATAAAATTTTTATTTTATTATACCATTTTTAATGGTTTTTTAATAATTATTATTAATTTTTCTTGTTAGGGTTAGTTGTTAAAATAAAAATTAAAAGTTGTATATATAAAAAAATAATTTTAAAAATATTTCATTTATTTAATTTAAATCACTTTTTATTTATATATTTTCTTTGCTTTTTTAAAAAAAAATTATTATATAAATTTTTCGCATCATTTTTTTTTGTTAACTTAAAAACCTCATTTAAAATATTTAATTAGTTTTGATTAATTTTAAACTTTAATTAAAACATTAAGTTACTTTACGTTAATTTTATTTTTTGTTTGTATAGAAATTAACATTAAAAAAAATTTTTTTTTTTTGTTTTTATTTACGTTACACAAGAGTTTTGTTGTTTAAAATAATTGTTTTTGCTCTATCAAATATGATTTTTGTAGAAAAATTAAAACTTTTAATTATAAAAAAAAATTAAATAAAATAGATTAAATAAAGAATTTTGGATCTAATTATGCTGTTGTGAAGTGTTATTAAAAAAATTTTTTTTTTTTAAATCCTTTTATTTAGTTATTTTTTTTTTGTAAATCCTTTTTATATTTTTAATATGAAATATATAACGATGTTTATCAGGTGTTGTGAGGTTAAAAATTTTCATTAATTTTTTTTTATTTAACTACTTTATTTTTAATTTTAGAAGTTAGATATATGCTTTTATTTTACTTAGAACTTTCAACATTTTTGTATTTTATATTTTTTTTTTAATTATTTCTTTTTGTTTATAATGTGTAATGATTCATATAGTAGCAATATTACATATATAGATTAATACATAATATGTATATAAACTATTTTTGTTTTCTCATTAACAGAATTATTAATGTTTAACTTTATGTTCCATTCCACCACTTTTTTTTTTTTATTCCCTCGTTGGCTGGTCCTTGGCCGACCAGACTGGCAGGATCGCCATGTAAAGATGTAAAAGAAAACTCAAGGTATTTTTATTAATATTTAATTTACTTGATCTTTTATTATTTGATTTATGAACAGCCGCTTGTGCGACTGTTCTTCTCTTGCTTGTGTTTTACAATTTCTTTTATTATTTAATTTAATTATTACTTGCGGGACAGCCGCTTGTGCGACTGTCCGCTTTGATAGAACAATTCTTATTATTAATTATTATTTATTCTTAATAACTAACAACTTATTTTTGCTTATAAAATAATGCTTACACAGCATAATTTATTATTAAATCAGTGAGAATATGCATCGTTGCAAATTCTCACTGATGGGTTTGATGTGTGTGGACATTTTTGCTTACACAAAGTGTGAAGCTCGTGTTACATACAGAAGGTATGGTAACGACGACTTGTCAAACACACTACACCGCGAATGCTCGGAGGTCAGGCAGTAGCAACATTTTATCCACCAGAGGGAAAACTAGTCCTTAAAAGAAAAGTAAAAATAAAGTTAAAAAATAGAAACAAAAGAAAAACTTAAATCTAACTACAAATTAAAATATAAACTTATTTCATGTAAATTCCGTTTTGCTACTTTTTCTAAGTTAATTTTGCTAAATTGTTTTTGTGAAGTAAATGCAATATATTTAAGAGTTTTTAATAAATCAATTACCTTTTATAATGAATAAATGAAATTTGTTGCCCAGTGTTGTCATTTAATATGATTGGCTAACTTAGACAATAAGCGGCGGTAAGTAGGGGAAAATAATGTTTGCAGGTTGGATTTGGGACGTCGAGTTAGTTGACGTCATGGCGAGACGAAGTTCTCGAGTGGAAGGGCAGTGTATTTGTGTGTAGGTATGACCGATAGGGAGATGCAGATCTACCTTGAGCCCTAAAAATTTAATAAAACAAACCATAAGCTGGTATGATTTTTTTTTGTGTTAGTGAGTGTATGGTACAGATTGCCGGCAAGAACCACCCCATCCGGCGAGCTTCAGCCGAGCTAAACGCGGGCATACCAGCGCCGCTGGCAATCTGGCCACTCGATGTTTTTTGTTTAAGTCTGTCTGGTAGACAGACAGATGACCACAACACACCACTACAACGTAGAAAATAAATAATCTGTTTTCATCAAACATTTAAAACTGCGATACAGGAAAGTTGATTACAACAAAGATAAATTTTATAAGAGCTTTGCAAACTGGTTAGAGAACGAACTTTCTGTCCAGATCGCTTCAGAAACTTAAAATCAAAACACACGTGGGAGACCACAAAAATCGCTGGACAACCGAGCGATGCAAAAAAAATTCACAAATGAGGAGGCGATATTTATGGATTTGAAATTAACAAAACAGCAATATATTCAGCCCAGATTGCGTGCGATTGAAAAAGGCTCAAATCTGTATCCAGCATATCATCACATAACAGCTGCTAAAATGGACTGTTTGCCATTAAAAGACACTATTACAATCACATCAATTTCGGCAGAGGTACAACTACAATCTCTTCTTGATCACACAGCCGAACGCTTGCTACAATCAATAAAAGGAAATGAGTTAAAGAAATATGGAAACACAAAGTTAATTCTTTTTATAAATGGGGATGTGATGGTTCTTCCGGACAAAAACAATACAAACAAGTAGTATGTGAAAATTTTTCTGACTCAGATATGTTCATGGTATCATTTGTACCATTGCGATTAAAAAAGATTTTGGAAAATTCAGAGTCTTCGACTAGTACAACGCAAACAAAGGATAAGACACCATCTTCTACGACATACTGAATTCAAAAAAGAAACTCATGATGCCAGTAATAAAGAAGTCAGTGATATCAAGGCCCAAATTGCAATACTACGGCCATTACAATTTGATTTAGATTTAGCAAATTGAAGTTAGCTACCAATTAGTGCTAACAATGATAGATGGAAAAGTAGGCCAGGCTTTGACTAACACGAAGGCTGCATCCAGCTGCATTATATGCCATGCAACATCAAGCCAATTAAACCAAGTCCCGACAAAATCAGTAGACTTATGCATATGAATTTGGATTATCACCAATACATGCAAGAATACGACTTATGGAACACATACTAAAAATCAGTTATGATTTGGATTTCTGATCTTCAGGATCAATAAGAAACAACGAAACCAACAAGGAGTTAAGAAGTTCAAAAAGGAAACATGTTCAAGATGAATATCGCAAATTTGGGTTGATTATAGATCAGCCGAAACAAGGGTCAGGTTTCGAGTGGCCAGCTTTTCCAGCCTTGGGTATGAAAACCACCCTGACCTCTCGCCAACTCCTAGGCAGATACCTCCTACTGAGGAATTTCCTGAATATGTTCACCAGCAGAAATGATGCATCGTCCGGGATGATGCAAAGCATGGCCGGAAAAATGCCATCCGGACCCGGTGACTGATATGGGCCGAAAGTATTGACCGCCCACGCCAGCTTCTCCCTTGTGACCATTTCCTCGACGCAAGCGAAAGTATGATCCGATGTCCTGGGCATCACGTCCCACTGACCGTCTTCTATACCTCCGGTTTCCCTACACCCGGGAAAGTGCGTCTCCATAAGTAAGGCTAGGGTCTCAGAGCTAGTCTCAGTCCATGAGCCGTCATTCCTTTGGATGTAACCCAGGGCCTTAGGTCCTTAGATAAAATCCGTTGGAATCTTGACAGCTCGTTGACATTATCAATGGATACACAAAATTGCCTCCATGATAGTCGCTTTGCCCTTTTTAGGTCTGCCTTATACTT
The DNA here is from genome assembly GCA_963931875.1 of Pollenia griseotomentosa. Classification (NCBI taxonomy): domain Eukaryota; kingdom Metazoa; phylum Arthropoda; class Insecta; order Diptera; family Polleniidae; genus Pollenia; species Pollenia griseotomentosa. The sequence continues at coordinate 48,234,137 of OZ007560.1, read as the reverse complement.
GTTGAACTGCACCCTGTGATTGTTCCAATCCTCGGGTGCTCTCGTAAACTTGGCCCTATTAAACCGTCTTCTAACTACAGACCTTTGAACGTGAAGTTCCCTGGTCCACCATTTGGGCTGTTTACGCCTACCCGGAAACGTAACCGGGCAGGACTGCTCATAGCTTTCCCTTAACAGATGAGTGAACCTGTTCACCACACCCTCCAGATCCGTCGGAGCAAGTCGCCCAAGGTCTGTTGCGCCAACCCAATTCGGACCCCTTCCTTGAAGGAGTCCCATTTTGTCCTCCTCGGGTTCCTAAACCCCAGGTAGGTCAAAATTCAGTGTGAAGGTAATACGACTATGGTCTGAAAAAGTACAGTCCGTTGCCACCCTCCAATCAACAACAAGTTGCTCGTCACGGTTCACTAATGTCAGATCTATCACTGCCTGTCTATCTTTATTTCTGAACGTCGGCGTGTTACCCATTTTACAGATAATAAGATTGTTAGTAGTTATAAGATCAAACATTAACGCACCCCTTTTGTTTATGTCAGCGCTCGTACGGCATATACGCCGAAGCCAGTGTAAGAGTGCTCTTACCTTTGGCCTGTCCATTTACTACGGTCAAGTCACCGCACCTGAAAGAGTGAGAGATGAGCAAATTCAATTGCCCTCTGTGGACGGGACAATCAGAGTGTATCCCGCAACCCTTAAACCGCACCTTATTTCTGTTAATCCAAGGTTCACAGATCGAAAGTAAAATTTAATTTTTATTCTATATACTACATCTAATCAACTCTTAGTTACTTTTAAAATTTTCCGATAGTATCGATAGTGATAAAAACTAACAATAGTCTTCCAAAAATAAAACTTACTAAACTCTAAGTGGAACTTGTCGACTTTTTAATTTTGATTTTTTTTAATTAGGAAAAAGGCAAAATATGGCTGCTTTTGCTAATATGGCGATAGCATTTTACACCCTGCCTAAAAGTACTTGCGTGCAATGAAGAAATTGACTAGAAAATTTGGAGATTTTGCTAAGAAAACTGCAAAAATATATACACAAAAATTCACAAAATCCTTTGTTATGGAGAAGATGTCATTAAACTTAGTAAGTGCCACTTGGAGATTTATCAGAGGAAGCTCAGGAAAAAAGGAATGAGGATTACAGATTTTATAGAGAGCACAATACTAGAAAAATTTCACGAAATTTCACTAATGAAGATCTATTTAATATATTATTGGTAAAGTCAGATCCGTTCATCTCCAGTATTCGAAATCAATGGAAGTAGAAGTGGATTTAGATGAAGAAGTCAAAAAACTACTAGAGAACAGAAATAACACAGAACAGAATATGGAATATTTGCAATCAATCTTTCAATTAAATGAACAGACATTGTATAAGTAAAAAATAATCACCCTTATTCCATTTAACGTCGTCGTCATCGTCATCAATTGAATATCAAAATCAATTTTTATCGACATCGTCATCAATTCGATACAAAATTTGTATGCCATAACAGCAATGTAACGATGTCGATTGTTTATCGTTTTTTTAAGAACATCTCTAATAAGTTTTTATTAAAAATGTGCAATTTGATGTTCGTTTCTTATTAATGTTGTGATCTCAAAGAGGGTAGCTTGATTTATTCTAAAACAATCACCCTTACTAATGCCATAAGGTATTGATTACACTTTTCGCACCGTATAAATCGACAGTGTTGATAGTGCCCTGTAAAAAACAGAACGGTACGACGATTGCCGAAAAGAGCAACAAAAAGTTACGCGAAAATTGCAAACATTCGGAAAATTTGCAAAAATAGCGAAAATTCGCGAAATTCTTTTTTATTTGAAACAAGCCATAAAATTGACTTAAAGTCCCCAAAAACATAAGAATGGCAAAAATTTCATAAAAATGGCAAAATTAGTGGAAATTCGCAAAAATTTGCTAAAAGCGGCATGAAAGAAAAATTTAATATTTATTAAAAATCGTTAAAACTGTAAAGAATCAGAAAACTTACAGGAAAAATTGCTTCTATCGCGAACATGGCTACAATTTGGGAATTTGCGGTAATTTAGCGATTTTCATGGAATTTTTGCTATTCCTTATAGTTTTAGGAAGTTTTAATCAATTTTTTGGCTTGTTTGGAATACATAAAATTTTCGCGAATTTTCGCTATTTTTGCAAATTTTTGCAATTTTCCCGAAACTTTGTTGCTATTTTTTAATTTTTTTAATTCAACATTATTATTTTTGAAAAATAAAAAAGAAAAAAACTGTTTCGACACCAATAAGACTGACGACAAAAACAGAGTCAATTTAAATCGATGCCAACGTTAACGTTGCGTACGGCATACCAAAAATACATCGACGCACAGTAGCGCCCGTAGAGCAAACGAGGTTGCAAAAATCAGCCCATGTTATAGGAAACTTTTCAACGATTTCAAATCTGCCACTCTTAATAATATCACATTTTTAGTTTAGAAGATATAGCCGTTCAAAGTTGACCGACTTTCGGTTTTCAAAAAAAACACACAATTTTTAGTAAATTTGTTGCGATTTCAGGTGTAATATCACGAAGAATAGGTAACGAATCGCCTTATTTTTTGTTTGTATTGATTGATGTATTTATTAAATGTATAATGATAAAAAAAAATTAACTGTTTGCTTTGTGTTTCTCCTGGTAAATCACTATTTAAAAACTATCCGTTTTTTCACTATTTTTCAACTTTGACGGAAAATAAAAAAAATCTATTTTTTTCTATATTTGCAGAACCTGTTCTTTGATTATTTCTTTACATAATTCAAAAATTTTATCTGCCCGTACGTGCCCGTTTGGCTTCTAGAGGTAAAAAAGGTTAAAAAGACATGGTTGCAGAAATTGTATGGCGTCCATCCCTTGTATGTTTTGACTGACAGTAGTTTGATCTAATAGTTTGAAAAAAACTACTCATTGAAATTAGCAGGTACGTACCTGACTTAAACAATACTTTGGCGTACAAATGGTCAAGAACAATATTGACTTATGGTCCCTACAGGTAGACACAAATCTTATTTGGACACGTGCATAATATCAAAATGCATTATTCAGCCTAAATCCATATGTATGCAGGGAACAGGTAAGTTTTTAGGCATGGTAGCATAAGCCTATATATTGCAAAATAAGCATAATGCCTGGATTAGTCTACGACTGAAAGTTGGCGCAACAATTACTGAAACCATTAAACAATTTAAGTACTGAAAACATGGCGTTGAACAATTTTAAATTATTTGAACTGTTTAGAAAGTCAACCACACCAAATTTTTTCACGGAAGCTGCTTTAAAAGAACTTGATAGCTTATACGGAAATATTGAGAGAAGCGAAATTATAAAAAATAATTTTTATCTGATATATGCAAATATAAAGGCAAAATGGGTAAAATCTAATCGAACCATTCAAAACTTCAACTCCAAATACGAGGACTGGCTTAATGAAGACACCATCCTGGATATATTGGCAGTAGATAAACCCACCACATCAACCAGAGGAGCAAAAGGAAGGCCAAAAAAAGTATTGAGGAGTGTTCAATTTTCACAAGGAAGAGGAAACTTGCCGATGCCACCAATGACTTGACCACGAAGCAATTATCGGACGCGCTGTCTATTAAATTTACAAACGATAGTGAAAGAGTTAGGTCGCAGATAACCAAATCTGATCAGAAAGAAGCAAATACAGGATGCTTTTTTTAAACAAGTTGGACTAAAAGTAGACTGTCCCAAGCACGGATACGGTAACTCAAACGATGGAAACACTTCTAGGAGATTTTTTGAAAATGATGAGGCAGTAACTAGAATCACTGGAATTGACAATCAAATCGTGAAAAGATTGGGAACGATCTTGGATGTTTTAAACTGCAAAGAAAATGTCAATTCTACAAAATATGGAGAATATGCGTCGAAAACTGCATCTCTTTTAGCAGAAATGTATACACAGAAGAAGTTGACCCCGACCGTCCATAAAATATTGACGCATGGCAAAGATATAATTGAGTACCAGTCTTTGCTAATTGGAGAGTTTTCTGAAGAAGCACAGGAGTCTCTTAACAAATTTTATAAAAAATATAGATTGCAGAACACATTCAAAGCATCAAGGGTAAGGCAAAATGAGAACCTCTTCAACATGTTGGCAGCATCTTCCGATCCACTTATTTCTTCCCTGCGGCATGTGAAGTCACGAATAGAGTTAGAAAATAATTATAGTTTTGAAATGGTTAGTCTTTTAGATATACCTTCTCTTACGAACTGTGATGAATATTTTACAGAAAATTGAAAAAATTAATTTAAAAAAAAAATTATTTTTTTTTTAATTTGTTGGGTAATAATTTAAAACATAAAACCCTAAAGAAAAAAAATAAAAACAATCTAAAAATGTAAAAATAATTTTTTTTTGATTTTTCTACTAATTTTAACTTTGATAACCCATAATTAGCCCCCTACAGAGCGTAGCACCCTTTCCAAACGCTCATTTCATAGGCTGAACAGTTATCTATCATATGCTGTTTAAACTGTTCAGTTATCTTATTCGGTTTAAAAGATATGATTTTTGCAACGAAAAACTCAAATGGCGCCACTGTGCGTCGCTGGTTGAAAAGGCGGTTTTTTCTTGATCGTTTTCATCAACCTCTATTTGGTAAAAACCTTTTGTTAAGTCCAGTGAAGAGAAATAATTTGCTCTCCCTAGTTTATCTAGAACATCTTCGATGACAGGTATTGGATATTTGTCCTCTTTGGTCACCGCATTTAGTTTCCTATAATCAATGACAAAACGCCATTCTTTATTCCCTACTTTATCTTCTTTTTTTGGGACTACCCAAATAGGAGAATTATAGGGTGAATTACTAGGTACAATGATACCATGTTCTATCATTTCATTCATTTGCTTTTGAACTTCATCCCTGTGTATCTCAGGGTATCTGTAAGACCTTCTATAGACAGGTTGCTCGTTATTTGTTAGGATCGTATGTTTGACCTCATTTGTAAAAGTTAAGTTGTCCCCCTTTTTGTAGAACACTTTCGAAAATCTCGCAATTATATTCTTAAGGAATCGCTTTTCTTCATTGTTGAGGTGTGCCGTTCTCAACTGATCTACTATTCCCAACTCTTCCACATGATACAGTTCGGGCAAATTTTCTATTTCTTCTGGATGTTTAATTGGATGTTCGCTTCATCCTGACCTTCAAAATATAGCGGTAATTCTTGACCGTTTATTATTATAGATTGCATTTTATAATTAATGATCGCATTATTATTTTTTAATAATCTAGATCCAAATATTCCATTGAATATTGGATGAAAACTAAGGATTTTTAAAATTTCGTCTTTTTCAAGGCGAACTTGTAAAGAGTTCTTAGAAATATTGGCTTCTTCGTTTATTACCAGAAAACCTGAAGCGGTTTTGATTTTCTGGGGTTCTCTTAATGTTGTTATAAAATTTTTTTGACAATGACTTCTTTCTAAAATATTTTCTGTTGACCCAGAATCGATTAGGATTCTTGTGGTTTGTGTCCTTCCCCTGAATAAAATATAGGGGAGTCTTAATTCGGTGGATCCTCCTCTTGAGAGGCCGTATATTGAAAATTTTGCAAACGTAAATTCTGTTAGACATTCATATAATGGTTTTGTCTGTGAGTCTGTCCGCTAACCTCCATTGGTTCTCATCTGATTGCATCCTACGTGAAAAATTTGTTTTATTATTAGGATTTTGATATCTGGGGTTTTGGAATGTATTATTATGATGTGGATATCTATTTGTATTTGTAGCCATATGGTTAAAGGGTTTTGGATTTGTGTCACGTTAGGATTTTCGTATCTGGGATTTTGGGATGTATTATGGTAGTTTGAATACCTATTTGTCGTTGGAACCCTATGGTTAGAGGTGTTTGTATTTGGGTTTACGTTAGGATTTTGGTATCGGGATTTTTGGGATGTACTATAGTAATTGGTGTTTTGAACCCTATGATTAGAGGGGTTTGAATCTGGGTTTCTGTTAGGATTTTGGGATTTTGGTTTTTCATTTATAATTAAGTTACATTGACGTAACTCATGAAGTGCCTTTTCCAGAGAATCTGGTTTAAGTGCACAAAGAATGGTTTTCAAGTTGATGGGAAGTTTATTAATAAAAGTTTTTAAAGCCACGTTATTATTATGACCGATTTCAGCTAAGTTGCCATCTAACCTCTGCCTTTGATTTAAAAATGACAGTTTAGTTTGGACAAAATTATAAAATTGGAGGACATCTCCTCTATATTGGGCGCCTCTCAATTCTTCATAAAGTTGTTCGGCAGAGGCCAAACCGCCAAAATTTAGCTCAAAAAGAGATTTAACCTCATTCCATGTATTTAGATGAGAACCAGTCTGGCCCTTCCAACAACCTTATTTTTTATTATCAACAGAAACATTATTTGTGCTGTTGGATTATAATCCGACATGCACGAAACTACATTATCTATTCCTTCTAAAAAAGGATATAATTCTTCTCTTTTTCCATCAAAGTTAGACATTAAACTTAAAAATTTAAGGGGATCTATATCTCTAGCATAATTCATTTCTACTTGCTGTTGTTGTTGATATTGTTGTTGTTGTAATATTTCTTCTTGTTACATTCTCCTGTTTTCGTCAAACAGGTTCCTTCTATGCTTTTTCCCAAGGTCCAGAGTTAAGGCGGCCCAGGCAAAAATTCGTTGCCCGGTGACTTAGTGATGAGAACAATTGTTTTCCTCTGTACCGCTGCCCAAACAAAATTCGTTGCCTGGTGACACAATTTATTATTATTTGTATTTTTTCTCCTTTTTGGTAACTTTTGTTCAATAATGGTAAGTATTTCTTATAAATTTAAGTTGTATTTAAACAGTTATTAATTTTCATTGCAGAACAATTAATATTTTTTGTTATATAGCCGTCCAGGGACCCGCTTGTTAGGCTGGTGTATGTCAGGCTTTGTTGATTCACAATTTAAGAATTAAAAACTGATTTTTAAGCAGAATTGTTAATATATAATTTTTTCTTCCTTTAGGTCACTTTTGTTCAATGTTGTTAAGTATTTAATATTTAAGTTGTATTTTTATATTTATTCTTTTTCATTGAAGAACATTTAACTAATTTTTTTTTTTTTTTGTTATATAGCCGTCCAGGGACCCGCTTGTTAGGCTGGTGTATGTCAGGCTTTGTTGATTAAAAATTTAATTAAATTAAATAAAACTGATTTTTATAAAGCAGAATTTTTAATTTTTTTTTTATTTTAAAAATTTTTTCTTTTACACAGGATTAAAAAACAAAATTTCCTTTTTCACAGGATTTTATTTTTTTTTTCCTAGAAATGAAAAAAAAAATTTCCTTTTACGCAGGATTAACCCTTAAATGCATGATTTTTTCTTTTGGATTGAAAAAAATGTTTTTTAATAGAAAATTAGGCGTAGATTACGTAAAAAATATTAAAAAAAATTTAAAAAATAGTTTTGAGTGTTTATTTAGAAAAAAACGGTATGTAGACTTTTGGCAACAATATGCGTTTGGTTCTTAAATTATTAAGGCGTGAACAATACATATTTACATATTTATATTGCATACAGGTGTTTAGAAAACAGTTTCTATTTATGAAACAATGCCAAACAAATGCGATTTTTGATCTGGCACAAAGCAGCCTTACATTTAGTGCACTAAGTCCGTGGAAATCCATTGCAACCTGGTATTTTGCACCTGTTTTTAGTAGAACATCTATTTTCATTATGCCCTATACCATCGGTCCGTATATCTTGTGTCGGTATAGGTTTTGTCGGTCCTCGGGGCCTTTACCTCCATCTGCCTTTCTGGCTAAAGATCTTCCTCGTTTGTTTTCATATGTTTTATAGGATCACAATATTTCCGCCAGGTCTGATTTAGAATCTGACAATGTAATATTTGGGTGGTTTGTTTTTTAGAGTATCCATGAAATTATTACGTCCATATCTGTTAAATGGTAAAATAATCTAAAATACCACTTACCACTTTTCATTCTTAATGTATACCTGCCAAAAAAGCTATCATAAGCTCAACTCCTCCAATATAGTCGTTAAATTTTTTAACCGTTTTCGGACATGCTATTGAAGTTTGTGTTTTTTGCGTTTCGCCAAATCTATTGGAAGCTTCAAACGGTTCCGCGCCTACGTAATTTTAAGTTTACGTAGCAAGCTTATTCTCCTTTTAGCATGTCACAGGCATAGCCATACTTTCATAATTTGTAACAAATTCCTCATGGAAACCCCGTGCAACAGACCGTTTCATAAATTATTTTGCGGCAGGTAATTTGCAGTTTTCGAGCCTATTTCTTTGAATTGTGAGTAGATTCCCTGAGTACATAGGTAATACATTTATGGAACAGACGTATAGGTTAGGTTAGGTTAAATGGGCAGCCGTCACGACGACGACTCACTTGGGTCCTTATAGCGGTCCCTTTGTGATACCCCCAGCCAGTGACAGGAGTCAGCCAGTACCCACCAGACTATTCCCCAGAGGTCACTGCATCCTCGAACCACCCCGACTCCCTGCAGAACAGGGAGATCGATTTCAGCCCCACATTGGACAAATCGTCCAGACATGGCAACTCTGGTCTCCCAAAATGCCTAAACCTAATGCTCCCCAGACCGGGGCATTGGCAGAGAAAGGGAAACACCGTCTCCTCCTCCTCCGCATCATGACAACTCCTACAGTAGTCATTATACGCAAGACCCATCCTCCTAGCATGAGTCCCTATCACTCAGTGACCCGTAATGACCGATATCACCGTTCTCATCCGGTCCGTACCGAGACCGAGTAGTACACGCGTTCTCAACGCGTCATAGCCAGGCCGTAGATCCCTGGCCATCAAGCAGGTATGCTCCCCCTGCCATCAGCCCTGAGGCCTTCTGTACGACTCCCTTCTGATGAGAGTCTTGCAGCGGGCCATTGAAGTGCCAATCAGGCCGTCGACGAACATGTCGTCCAAGAGACAGCCCCGTTCGGCCAGACCGTCCGCGATTTGGTTACCCAGGCATCCACTGTGCCCTGGTACCGGACGACATGTTCGTCGACGGCCTGATTGGCACTTCAATGGCCCGCTGCAAGAACAGACGTATAATAACTACCGAAATAAATTACTTGGTTAACTTATCGGGGAATTTTAACGGCACAGTCTAACCACAGTCTAACCAAACAAGTTGTAACCGTCTATAATTATTTATGTCACAAACGCATGTTGTAGACATTTGGCAACATACAGTATTTTTCAAAAATATTGCATTTATTCAATAACATTATTAAAAAAAAAATGACAAGGCCATAGCTAACCTGTCAACAGATGCAAAATTATTTTTTTCCATTGTAATAATACACGATTCACAGAAAAGACAAAAATACAAAATTTGATTTTTACTAAGAAAGTGATCTTTATCACCCACCTCAATGAAATACCAATTTAATACAAATCAAACCAACTAAAAACAAAGTAACGTTTGTTTTTTATTAATATTGCTTGTGTGTGCTTAGAAACGAACTTTTATGAATGCACATACATAGGAACATAGAGAAAATTAGCTAGAACTGGTATGTAGACAATTGGCAACAGTATGCATTTAAGGGTTAAAAACTGAAATCCTTTTTCGCAGGATTATTTCACCGACTGTGCCAATTTTAGTATTGTGAATATATGTTCACGGTTGAGTTTTATTTTTAAGACTAACTTTATTTTTCCATAATCATATTCTTATATTTAATATTACAATCAATCTTAAATGTAAACAATTAGTAATTTCTTAAAAGCTAGAAGAAAATACAATCAACTATTCCTGATTGTATTAGTAATTTTACATTAACTTCAAATAAAGCATAAATCTAATTTTATGGTCATAACTGAAACACAAGACAAATGGGAATCAAATGTTTACATTTGATTCCTATAACTTAATTGAAACATAATTATATCTTTAAATGTAAACAATTAAATTCCAAGCACTTATGTATATTACAATTCGGTTCTTGTTGCTTTTTGTTAAAGCAGCAATTGGTTTTTTGTCTTTGGGTAAAACTTATGTACAAACATATGTACGTACTTTGTACGGCTATGCTTTAAAATACTCGTTTTTTTATTATAAATTAAAACAATAAAAATTTGAAATGATAAAAATATTAAAAAAAAAAAAGATTTTAATATTATATACAAGGTATATTTACACAAGGTAAACTCGTTGGCCCATATGTTTGTCAGCTGTTTACCCATAGTTGGAACCACAACGTCAAATTGCGTGTATATGAGCCAAAATTTGTACATGTGTGCGTTAAATTGTTTTTGTTTTATATGAAGACAATTTTGACAACATGGTTCCTTTTATAGAGCAAATTGTCTACACTCCCAAATGAGTCTACCTTGTGTAAATATACCTTGATTATATAAAAATAGTAAATGAACGATGTCGATGTTTTTTAGTTTTGACGCCGATGTATCGAACATCAAAACATCGATGTAACCAAGTGTGTTTTTTAGCGGCAGTTTCAAAACTCGATTTTCAAATTTTTAAGCATTTTGTTAAAAAAATTTCCTAACTTCTTGATCATCTCATACGGATTTATTGAGGATTGGGCTCATTCGCCAAAATATGGCCAGAAAATTAGTTTTTGCCGAAAATTTAAATCGCTGGTACGGAAAAACTATGGGAGGTATAGACATAATTTTTCTCTTATTTTTGTTCCCTATTATATTCTCGATAAATCCGTATGAGATGATCAAAAAATTCGGAAATTTGTTAAACAAAATTTTTGAAAACTTGAAAATCGAGTTTTGAAACTGCCGCTAAAAAAATAATTTTTTTTTTGTCATACCTTCTAATTGGTTAACGGTATCATACGAAGACAAAAAATCATATAAAGGAAGGTTAAAATTTAAGGGTGTTGAATTTGAATAAAACACAAATTATTTATGAAACTATTGTCATTTCTTTCAATTACATCGCGTTACACACATTCTGTCCTATGAACCAAATATACTTTTTCGGAAAGGGGAGAAAAAATAAAAATACACGTGTATGGACGATTTTCATGTAAACGTCAGAATTTTTTTTGTCCGTCTGTCCGCCTGTGTGAAAGTCTTTGGATCGATTTTTAACCCTTTTTCAAAGTTTACTGATGGAAGGTCAACAATAAAGTACGCTGTACCAACAATTTGGCTACCACGTACGGATCACTGCAATGAATTGTGCTACTTTTGCGTAACTTCGTCGGATTAATCATGGGTGTTAAGCGTGGATTTCCAACCCACCAGTGTTTTTGTGTACATGGGAAGGTCGCAAAAGAGATCAGCATTACACTGAATTTAAGTGAAAGCCGCGAACATGCTACAAAGTAGGCGTAGAAAGTATAGAGAATATGCAGCCATCTCAAATCATTTAGCCACCACTGCACATTAAGCTCGGTCTCGCATATTTTGTTAAAAAACTGGATCGTGAGGGCGAGGCGATTGCAAGTTTGCGCAAAATTTTTCTGAAATTGAGCGGCGCAAAGATTAATGCAGGTATTGTTTTAAGAAGTCATTCAGTAACTTTATTTTTTTTAATGATGTGTATGATTTAAGGTGTTTTCAATGGTCCGCAGATAAAAAAAAAGATTGCATGTTATGAATTTTCATCAAAATTGAATGCTATCGAACAACTTGCATGGAAAGGCACAGTTGCCGTATTGAGCAGTTTCTTGGCAACAAACGAGCTGACAATTATAAAAATATTGTCGCAGAAATGATTTCGGCATATGGCGAAATGGGCATATTAATGTTGCTAAAGATCCATTTCCTTCAAAATCATTTAGATTTTTTCCCTGATGATTTAGGAGCTTGTAGCGATTAGCATGGCGAAAGGTTCCATCAGGACATTGCGGCTATTGAAAAGCACTTTAAAGGACAATACATTACGCATATGCTTGGCAAATACTGTTGGTCTATTTGTCGCGATACTGACACAAATGCTTACAAACGCAAAAATAAAAGGCCTAAGTTTCTTTAAAATTTAAAAATTGAAATTTTTAATGTAATAATTTTTAATTTTATTATAACAAAATTAATAAAAAAAATTCGATTTTTTAACGAACTGAAACCGTTACAAAAAAACCGATAACCATTTAAAAAAAAAAAAAAAAAATTCAGGAAAATCTGAGAATTGATAAAAATCTATTTTTTAAAAAATTTGACGTAATACAGACATTTCCACGAGTCTGCCTGCAAAAAATCAGCTCGATTGGATCACGGAAAAAGGGTTAAAAATCGATCTAAAGTCTTTCACACAGGCGGACAGACGGACAAAAAAATTCTGACGTGTACATGAAAATCGCCGATACACGAGTATTTTTATTTTTTCTCCCCTTTCGGAAAAAGTATATTTGGTTTATAGGACATAAAAAATGCTCGTTTTTGTAACGCGGGGTTATGTATGGACCAAAATATCGGCGAAATGGCCGCCGCGACCTCGGCAACACACCTCCATCCGATGGAGGTTCTATGTCGTTAATGTGCCGAATTATCACATCCTTTAGCTCTGGAATTGTTGCTGGCTTATCGACGTACACCTTTTCTTTCAAATTACCCCAAAGAAAGAAGTCCAACGATGTTAAATCACATGATCTTGGAGGGCAATTGACTCGCTACTACGTGAGATAACACGGTCATTGAATATGACGCTCAAAAGAGCCATTGTTTCGTTAGTTGTGTGGCAAGTGGCAGCGTCCTGTTGAAACCACATATCGTCCACATCCATATCTTCCAATTCGGGCCATAAACAGTTCGTTATCAGCTCACGATAGCGAACACCATTCACAGTAACTGCATGACCGGTCTCATTTTGGAAAAAATACGGCCCGATGATGCCGCCAGCCCATAACCCGCACCAAACAGTTACCTTTTGTGGGTGCATTGGTTTTTCGGCAATCACTCTTGGATTATCATTCGACCAAATGCGGTAATTCTGCTTATTGACGAATCCACTGTGAAAATGATTTTCTTCGAAAATTGATTATCCACTGTTGCCATTTCTTGCCACCATTCTGACCATTGACGACGTTTGAAATGTTCAAGAGGCTGTAGTTCTTGAGTCAATTGTACCTTGTTAGCGTGTTAATGCAAGTCTTTATGGATAATGTTCATCAACGACGAGCGTGAGAGGTGAAATTGTTGAGCACGACGACGAGTTGAGGTGGTCGGCTCTTCAGCCACACTATCACGAACAGCAGCAATGTTTTTTGCAGTACGAGCATGCACTGGCGTTTTCACATCTCTTACACACCCGGTTTTCTCAAATTTTTGCACGATTTTTCCGATTGTACGCACATTTGGACGATTAAATTGACCGAAAAAATCACGAAGTGCACGATATGCATTTTGATTTGAACGCCCATTTTCATAATAAGCCTGAATAACTTTAACGCGTTGCTCGATTGAATATCTTTCCATGGTTCAAATTGAGTTAGTCTGAAATTCCAATATAAAAAATGTTTAACCCACTATTGATAACAGTTTGATATTAAACATAATATGTACACCCGATTAAAAAACTAGAAAAATCGTTAAAAAAAAATCAGCTCAAAAAATCCGTTTTATCCAAAAATCTCGAAAGGCAAAGGAGATATCTTAACATTTAAGCATATTTTCTGTATTCTTAGCGAATTTTTGAAAAACTGGAATATCCGAGGCTAACAATTTTTGAGGACTACAAGTCACTCTCACGACCCTCTATGGACCCGTGTTCTTTCAAATCAACTCAAAAGCTGCCCGGCTTTTTTTTCAAGAATTGCATCAGAAAAATAAAAAAAAATTTTGCGAGTAATTTCATTGAAATGAAAAAAGTGTTCAACAGACATTTCCAAACAGTTGCAAAAGTATATATGGGATTAAAGGGGACACTTTCAGCTTTTAATGGTACCAAAATCTCTTTAACCCCTTTTGACTCTAACAAGTTCTATTCCCCTGAATTTCGGATTTAACTAAACTATAGAACCTGGGGAAACTTTTAATAACACATCACGTATAAATGATACAGAGCTGTAACGAACCATTTCTTAAAGACTACTATCTCACTAACATAACAAAAAAAAAAAAAAAACAAAAATTCGACCCATTATTGATAAAAGTTTGCGAGAAATCATAATTTAGTTCTGATCAAATTTACAAAAATTTTATTTTTTCTAAAACAACATTAAATATTTGTTTGCAGCAATCATGCCACACCCACAATTTCCAATATTTTGATGCAGTTTTTTGGATACCTTAGTTCTAATATGTTTGCTATCGTACGGCATTAAAATTTTTGAATTCGGCGATAGAAAAAATTGGACTTTTGGCCGATGAAATTCAATTTTCAGCCACAGTGCATCGTTAGTTTCCTTACTGAAGGTAGTGGTTTTTACCTGTCGCGTATTTCGTCAAATTGACTTATATTACTGTAGAGCGTGCAAATTCCCCATGATCGGCTGTTTTAATATATCAAACCGGTGGCATGTCATAACGTCCACTGTCATAGTGTCCATGGACACTCCAAAAAATGTCACAATGTCCGTGGGCATTAAGACACTTTGCAAATGGACATTATGTCATTTTTAAACATGTCATAAGGTCCATAGGTCTAAATACACGCAGAGAAAAAACATGTTTTATTATGGTCACAACCAACAAAACTATTTTTAAAGAAACTAATTTAACCATAATATGGTTGTCGGTCACAATGATTTGGTTAAATTAAACATATGGTTAAATTTTTTTTATAAAAATTGTTTTGTTGTTTTTTCTCTGGGTGTATATATTAGATATATGTATAACGATAACACTTTTGGGCGCAAAGATTTTCTCCTCTATGGTATAACAAATACCGGCTGCGCTTACTAAAGCGTTTCGGCATAGACGGCCTTCGGCCGTGCGCAAGGATTTTCTCCTCTATGATACATCAAGTACCGGCTTCGCTAACTAAAGCTTCTCTGCACAGGCGGCCTTCGGCCGGGAGCAAGAATTTTCTCCTCTATGGTTTAACAAGTACCTGTTAAGAGATGCTTTAGTTAGCGAAGCCTGTACTTGTTTTATCATAAAGGAGAAAATCCTTGCGCCCGGCCGAATGCCGGCTATGTTGAGACGCTTTAGTTAGCGAAGCCGGTATTTGTTATACCGTAGAAGAGAGGCTTTAGTTATCGAAGCCGGTACTTGTTTTATCATAGAGGAGAAAATCCTTGCTCCCGAGACTCTTAGTTAACGAAGCCGGTATTTGTTAAACCGTAGA
Organism: Pollenia griseotomentosa; assembly: GCA_963931875.1. Taxonomy (NCBI): domain Eukaryota; kingdom Metazoa; phylum Arthropoda; class Insecta; order Diptera; family Polleniidae; genus Pollenia; species Pollenia griseotomentosa. The sequence goes on along the minus strand of OZ007560.1, from coordinate 48,218,864 downwards.
GCAGAAAATCCTTGCGCCCGGCCTAAGGCCGGCTGTGAAGAGATGCTTTAGTTAGCAAAGCTGGTATTTGTTATACCATAGAGAAAATTCTTTCTCCCGGCCGAAGGCCGTCTATGCTTTCGAGTTTGTAAACATGTTGTGGACAGTATGACACTCCGTGGGCGTTATGACACTGCTCTGATGGACATTTTAAAAGTGTCATAAAGTCCATGGACACTGTGACACTTTTTGAACACTATGACACTGGACGTTATGACATGCCACCATCAAACCACACTGTTAAATTACTAAAAATTAATTTTTTACTTAAAATATGGCATTAAAAGTTTTTGCATGATAACGATTAAACGGTGCACCTAATCGCAATTTCAGTTACATACTTTTATAATCGACTTCCAAACCCCAATTTTTATTGATTCAAGAATTTAGTTATAAAACAAAGAAAGAAGACGACTTTATATTACATGAAAACAAATTAAATCAATTTATTATTTTTTTAATATTTGATTAACATAGTAATTTGTTTGTTTTTCTTTACTAATTATTATTAATGAATAGTTTACTAAAATAAGAAACCTTAAAATTTAGCTTTTTATAATTATTAACATTACTTAACGACAAACATACAAAAGTAAAAATAAAAAAATAATTCACGGGCATACATAAAACAAATATAATAAAGGGATTTTACAAATCGGGTTGTTTGTAAATCTTAATACAGGGGCTTTATAATTCTTTTTTAACTAGAAACTAAAGAAAATTAACATTATACATACAAGCTAAATATAAACAAATAAAAATAATATTAAATATCTATGTATATTTTTTTTGGATAATATATGTAAATTTTTAAGATGTAATTATAAATGGTAACAAATAAAAGCATATCAGTTTTTTGTTGAATTTGCTGAGCTATAAATAAAACCTTTCTTTACATCAGAAAGTTTTTTTTTGAAAATTCCGATAAAATTATAACAATTTGTGCTTTACTTGCTTACAAATTATAATTAGAAAACTAATAAATTTTTTTTTTAGAATTAGTAAGATATTAATTAGACTAAAGTGAAAAAACTTGGGTACTGTAAAAACTGTTATTTTTAATATTTAATTTATAAAAGTATTTTTCTCATATAAGTAACAAATAGTTTCATGCCAAATTTCATGTAAAATCGAATATTTATAAAATTTATTCAAGATTTCCTATAAAATAATAACGTCATTTAAATTAATTATAAATTTTAATTATAATATTTAAGTATACAACAAAAATTTCTAATAATTGCAATAATACTGTATTTAGATTTACACATCTTCAAATATTTTTATTGCATTTCTAAAATAACTATTAGAAATTCTATTTATCCTAAGTTTTTTCTTCAAAAAAATAAAGTTTCTACAAACGATTATAGTTTGTTTAGAATGTTCTTTTTCCGTTTAGACATGATATTTAAGTTCAGCTAACAAACATTTTGTTATTATTATTTCAGTTAACAAGAGGTAATCATCAATCACCTTTTCGTAAATTAAAAGAAGTCGAAAAAAATCAACAGTAGTCCTATATTAAAGTTCACGAAGACTTTCCAAAATTGTTAGTATCATCTTACATATAACGGCTACATCTTAACTTGATAATATCGAGCCGTTATACCTACTTAGATTACCGCTAAGCATTTTGTAAAGTTTACTTTAGTCATTAATTTCATGTCTAACAAAGTTAAATTTTTACTGAAATTGTCGAAAAAGTTTTGCAGGATTTTATACATGAAATATTTTTTATGAATGTTTTGCAAAATTTTTAAATAACCCTCATTTTATTTAAAACTGATAGGCTTTCATTTGTTAGCTATTTGTGGGGTTAATTTAATATTATAGCATTTTATCAATCAACCAATACTTTTTTTATATGTAAGTATGAATACTAATCCAATATTCTTACGACAGAATATTAGATTTGCTTATCAAAGTTTTAGATGAACAAATGGCTTCAATTGAAATACTATTGCGATATTCATTGTGGTTCCCAAATATCCTTTGGAAAAATTCACTTTGTTATCGCACTTTTTTCTGGTAATTTTTAAAAAGAAAAAAAATTTTGAAATCATTTGTTCTCAAAACTTTAAAACACGATTAGCATTAAAATAGGTATTAAATAAAGACTAACTTAATTCTAATGTATTTTAGTTTTTTTTCAAAGAAGTTCTAAACACATGCTTACATTTTTTCACCCAACATAACTGATGCGTTGTTTGAACCAGTTGTGCTAGTGACCATAGGTTCTACTAACATTTTTGTACAAGTCTCCAAGTTGACTGATGTTGTTGTCGTATCTGGCTTTATGACATCCATTAGGGTAGATTCGTCCTGCATGGCTGGTAAAGCCAATTTGTTGGCAATTGAGATTGTCTCTTCTAAACTGCTGCCAATACTCATGGGCTCACTATTGCTGGATACGAGAGATGCAGCTAACGATGAATTCGACGAAGTTGAAGAGGACGAAGAGAAGGAAGATGAGGATGAAGAACAGTGTGCATTTACAGATGCCGCGGTAGATTCAATACCATCACTACAAGATGAAGCCGACATTGGTGAGGAACAGGCTGAATTTGTATTTGTTGCATTATTGGTGCACAATTTCGATATCAACAGTTTGGGTGTTATGCGTCCATCATATGTACCAGTACCCGAATCAGGACTAGGACATACAGAACCCGAAGGTGATTGGCAAATTGGTGATGAGCCACGACTTTCGCAAAACATTTTCTTTGCTGGTGGTTGTGAGTACAGGGAACCCCACGAGCTTGTGGAAGAACCCTCATCCAATTCAAATTTTCTTTTAACCGGTCCCAATTGAGAGGGGCGTATAGCAATGGGCGACATGGAACGGCGCGTGGCAAAGGTACTGCGACGTGTAGGAGATGGTGACAAACCATAGGGAAGGCGTAAGTTTGTGCGATTATTTGTAGGGCTGGGACTAGAGCAACTGTTACCACTACTCATGCCTCCACCAACCATAACCTGTAAAGGATTTGTTAATTCATCTGAAGATTTACAAGACCAATTCTCCGCCACTAATGACAGATCTTCCCAACTTTGTGATATTTGTATAGCGGAATGAACCTCACGTTCATGGGTCACTTCGCGCATATTCAAACCATCAACACATTCTTCTTGCCTTAATTGAGAAATTCTAGGTGTAACACATCGTGAGGAATCTGTTCGAACTCCAGCAACATTGACACAACTTACTGCACCACTCCCTGAATTGGCTGATCCTGCAGTAGTGCTTGAACCTGCTACCACTCTAGCAGGACTGTAACTAGCCGAATAACGTCTTCCGCGTGGTGCAAATATATTAAAAACAGGAGCTGGTGATACTTCCCTTGACGGTGGCTGCGATCTGGGTATTGGCACACTTAAGCATCTTTTTAAAGCTTTTGATGAGAGTGTTGCTACACTTACATTCTCCCCCATTTGATTTGAATTATTTATAGCTGCTGCACTAGCACTGTAACTTGCTTCTCTTGATGCTGCTGCTACTGTTGGCAAGACCACAACTTGCATTTCTGTCATAGTTTCATCGGCTTTAATTTTACAATGCTTCTGTTCTACGCCTTCATTAGATGGCTCTAAACTCACTTCCATATCTTTACTGTCGATATATATCGTATTTTGAAGCAAATAATTGGTGATTTGTTGTTTTTTTATAGATTTACTTTTTCAGTTTGTTAAAAAAATTTTTACTTAATGATTTTGCTACTAGACTATGTTTACCAGTGTTCAGGTATGGACAACTGATTCTTTTAAAATAGTACTTTAGTACAAAAAAAAAAAAAAAAATAGTATTCTTTTATTGAAAAGGTACTAAATTTATTGAATTCTTGTTGCAGCCAGTTGACACGTTAAGAAAACTACATAATTTATTTTATGAAAATTAAAAATATATTTGTATTTTCTATGTTTTGACTTTTTAAATTATTAAAATGTACGCTGCCGTAAAATGTTTTTGAAAATTTTAAAACGCATTATTTCAATAAATTTTTTTTTAACTCTAGGTTAGGTTAGGCAGAAATGGCATTTGACACACAAAATTTGTTTTTGTTTTGAATGTAAGTTAACTTTTGCGCTCGCGATCTACAAAAACGCAGTAAGACCCAATGATTCATTGTGATAGCATGGAATTTCACTTAACAAAACCCCCACCGCAGAACCAGGCCTGATTTCTAACGAAGTTTAAAGTGTGCTCCAGGTCAACGCCAGAGATATCGCACAACCAGTCAAAGGTGGCGGATCTCATTTTGGCAAGTAGTCTTCTCGCCAGCGCAGGACAGCGATAGAAAAGGCGGTCTACGTTCTCCTTCTCATTTTGTCATCACAGTGTCCGGCTTTTAGACGCTGTGCATGCCTATCTACAACATACACCAAAAGTGATACAACCCTCTTGGTCATCGATATAACAAATATCCACTTTATATTTTTCTTCTGTGTAAATTTAACTAATATTATAATTAATTTAATTTTCTGAATCGTTCGTTTTGGGATTTTTTTTCTAGAACGTTTACATTTTAATTAAGCTATCTAACCCTTTTGTAGTTATATTTTAATTTTTATATACATACACAAACATACATTGATATATTAATTTATTTACAATTGTTAGTAGAAATTTGAAACCGATTATGGCCTTTAAAAATAAATATTAGACACTTAGTTCGCCCGTCATCCATGCTGAGCTGAGCTGAGGTACCCCAATGCATTCAAAATCCCGTGGAAGACGTAAGGCAGTGCCAAGTCTAGCAAGCTCATCTGCCATAATGTTCTCCAGTATATCTCTGTGCCCTGGGACCCATATGATCCTGATATCAAACTGCTCAGCCATCTCGCTTAGAGATAAGTGACCTTCTAAAGCTGCTCTCTGGGAGAGGAATCCAAGGCCATAACGGCGGCACCATGACCTAGGGGCCTGATTCTGGCAGTCGAGATCGATTACTTTCTGGATACGGGATAACCTGGCGTTTACATTTGCCAGTACTGGCATGACAGTAGCAATACATGCAAACTTTTTTACTAATACATGCACACTTTTCCAACTGTCTTGTCTACTGTCTAGCAAATTTTGCAGACAGTAAAATTGGACAGTGATTTGACATTTTCTAACAATAATCTGAAGTTTTATTAGCAAAAGGAAAAAAACGTAAAAAATAAATATATTTTACTTTGATTTTTTATGTTTTAGTTAAGTGTTATGTTTTTTTACAAAATATAGTTATTTTAGGCTGTTTTTAAGTTTGTTTAGTTCATATAAAACACGTTTAGCTGAACTTTCACTGCAACATTCACGTTTGACATATATTTCAAAGTGAACTGTCTTAACTACTGTCTGGACGTCTACTTCACGAAGACAGTTAGCAGTGTTTTTGGCAACTTATATGTATTTTCTTACTGTCTTGGCAGTACTGTTAATTGTAAACGCTATGTAAAATATAATAATTATTTTGCTTTTGCAAAAATTAATGGCTTAAAAAGTTAAGCTTCGTACGTTCGTGGTCAGATCTTACAATGTAGTAATTTTTCTGACAATGGTGCCATTGTTAGATGCATTAATTTAACATATTTGCCAAATGAAAATGACCTTACAATGTTCATACAGTTGCAAGACATTTTTAGGCAATTTTAATGACAAATTGTAAGATCTGACCACCGTTGGTACGAAGCTTTAGTAACAAATTTATTTACCGACTACATAAGTTCTTTTCTGCGTAAATAAATATGCTTATTTATTTTAAAAATAATTAATTTACAAGATTTTGTTTGTCGTGCTAAATTCCCATTTTTATTCTTGATAAAAACACTGAAACTTATTGTTGATGGGAAGAATTCCAACCAATTGTAGTGGGGAATGTAAGAAAAGATAAACTCACTGTTTATTGTTGATGTTTTTGTTTAAGCTTTGATATTGTTACAAGTAAAACTGTTGCTTATAATTTTTGTACGCTTAACAGTTTTAGTTGTATAATATCTTTATTTTTTCTAAAATCTTTGGATTAAGTTTCCTGATAATCTGGCCTAAGCAACCAGTGAAATGCGCGTAGGAATAGCATATCCCTTCAACAATAAGCACAAGCACGACAAACAAAATCTTGTAAATTAAAAATTTTGTATTCTCAAAAATGACTTTGATAATATTTTAAAAATTTTCTTTGCTTTATTAAGAGCGAAAGGAACTTGTTTTTTTTTTAAATTTAGTTCTAAAGCTTCGTACAGACGCACATAGGGGTTTTTTGCCAATCTAGCCGGACATTACTTTTTGTTTTAGCTTATATTGCTTCTTAAAAGTTATTGAGTGCCCCTAGATCGATGAAACTTGGCAGAAATATGTGATATTGTCATAGGCAGGTAAACCTAAAAAATAAATAAAATCGGACCAAGAAGGAAAATGTTCCCCCTAGAAGAACTAATCCAACCTCTGAAAAATGCAATTTTTTTTAAACTTTTCCCATACTTTTGTTTGGCAAATGCAACTTTTAACGTCGGCGAAAGTTAAAAAACCTAAAATAAGACCCATGAGATCGTAAAATTACACTTTTCGCCCCCCGCCCCCTTTTGAGGGCGGTTACATAAAATAATATTTAAAAAAAATGTAAATATTAAAAGAAATAGATTACTAACGCCTTAATACTATAAAAATTAAATTTTTGAACTTTAATGGGTAGGGGGAGATATCCCTCCAAACACCCACCCCCCCCCCGGAACGACCCTGTAAAATTTTTTTTTTTTTTGCTAATTTCCAAAACATTAATTTTTAAGATTTTATGTGACTTTTATATATTTTATAGTATTTAATTTATCTGAAAATAATTAATATATTCGTAATAATAACTTATTTATAATAGTAACAGCAAATTTTATTTAAAATAATAACAACTAATTTATTTAAAATAACTTCTCTTTTGCACTAAGATGATGATGAGTGCCATGGTTCTTCTTCGTCTGCTTCTTCAAAATCCTCTTCTGAATCTGAATTCTCTTCAGAGCCAAGTACAGGTGGAAGCATAAAAGAAATTGCTTCTTTCGTAAAGGGTAGTGACTTTTTTTTTGGAGTTGGTCTTATACTAGTAATCAGTGGGTCAGAACTGAGCAAAAGTCTATTTATAACATCTTTGTTACACTGAACCCTCGAAAACTTTCTAGCAAAATTCTGCCTGTAAAGCCGAAAATGTTTATTTCGTGCCTCAGACGCTTCTTCTGATAATAGCCCGATAGGCAACAATGCCTCACTCATTACAGTTGCGCCATGTACTAAAATCTTGTGCATTGTAGGTGTCATAGGATGCCAGGGATATAGAGTAACGTAAAGTTTTGCAGTGTCTAAGCAATAATTGGCAAACTCGTGCAAATGGATTTTGTGACCACTTGTAATTACTTCAATAATAACTTTGATCCGGTAGATGAAATCCAATGCAATTCCAGTTATTTCTGCAGCTAATTCAGGATTGGAAAAAAATCGTCTGCTGGTGTTACCATCGTTGCTGTTTCCAAATCCAGTCTTCGGTACATCCACTATTAGCCCTAATTACCCTTCTAAATTTTTCTTGGATAGTTTTTTTCCTCTCATTAACAATAGTTTTGTCCTCATCCGATCTTAATTGCCACTTTTTTACTGTGAGTTTATACGATAGGTGTAATATGCTACCAAATAGACGAATTCTGGCGTGCAAAGTAGATAATCCGAAAGAAAGTGCATCTACGTCTATATCCCTTTTGATTTTCAAATTGTTAAATTCTTTTGAAGTAGCCCCACAAATATAACACTTCATTGTGGACGTAGTTTGTGTTGCGGCATTACATACTTTTGCATCTATCATTGTAAATACCATTGTATGTTTTATGGAATATAACTTTCCTTCCATTAAAAAATTAGTGTTTTGTAATGTAGTAATGGCATCTTGTACATAATTAATTTCTTCTTGGATTACATCTACAGTTTCTTTAACAAATCTGATGCGAATAGGTCTACAATATCGAGGTGATGAAGGAGTTGGATTTTGCCATAATATTTTCTCCTTTTTTGCACCATATCTTAGTCGAAGCGGTACGAAACTACTCTGAAAAATATGAGAATCAGAAGCATCATTTTTCATCTTTTGCTTAAATTGTGCCTGGTGTGATCCATCGCAGCCCCATTTGCTTATTAGTTCGAGGGAGTTGCATTCTTCTATTTGTGAATCACATAAAACATCTTTTAAATATGTAAGTAATCTACTTGCAGTATGATTAAGCAAATCCTGAAGATTTATTTGAGCACATGTTTCCGTTACTTCAAATGATTCTTTTGGAGGATAGCATTCACTTTTCTCTCTCTGCAGAATATTGTAGCTAGGATAAACCTTCTTAGCGGCACTTCGGATTATTTCATATTGTTTTCGAGAAAGATCAGCTTCTACAAATATAGAAAGAGCCTTTAGAGGGGTTAGCTGTTTTACTTTATCCTCTTGTGCAGCTTTGTATGCTTTTTTTATTTTTGTAGCTCTTGCCGGAGAAGACACAATTTCTTTAAGCATACCTGAGGCATCTTTTTTTCCAGACGTTTGTAGTTGTGTTTGGGTAGCGTGCATCAATAAATCAGCATCGGTTTGAGTTCGCAAGATTTCAGTTTTTCTTCTCTTACTTCTTTCGGTCAATTCAACAAACGGCTTTTGTAGTCTTTTTGAAGACGAACTCCCAAAAAAAGGTATTGTCACTGTTCCTTCCAGCCATTTGGCATGCATGCTTACAAATCGATCCTTTTTTCTTTGTGCTGAATGCCAAAATATTTTAAAAAAATATTTGAATTTCTTTAAGCATTGATTTACTACTGATATGTCACTATCTCCCTGACATTTTGAAATTTCGCACAATTTTCTAACTAAAAATTGTAATTTCTCTTCAACGAGTTTAGAACTACATTCTTGTATAATTTGGAATAACTCTAAATTCGTATACACTTTTTCCATTTTACTCTCGAAGCTTCAAAATGGTTCTGATAACAATTTTATGCAAAAACCACAATATATATTTAAAAAAACTAAGTACCTAGAGCCCAGATTTGATTTTTTATTATATATTATTTTTGTTGTTAATGATTTTAAAAGTTATGCAAAACAGGTACATTTATTTTGCTCTATTAAATAACGTCCTTTAGCGGCCGCACAGGTGGTTAAAACCCGTTACTTACTGTTTCGCACATCCCTTTTTTTACACAGGTAATATTAGGCTTAGATGTAATAATTTAAATAAAAACCATCTACGTACAACCAAAACATTTTATGACTGACGAAAGGGTTTCTATCATATGTACCTATGCAAGATGAGCAAAAACAGAAAAAATGTGAAATTTTCAAAAAATCATAAAAAAAAATGGCGCAAAAACGCGCAACGTTTTTTTTTTGAATTTAAAAGTAGAGATTTCAAATTTTATCGTGATGTATAAAATTTTTAAGAACTCAGCGGAACTCACCTTCAAAAACCTTTTAAATTTTTTTTTTTTACAAAAAAGTGAACAAAAAAATCTTTTTTTTTAATTTCGTACTAATTTTTTTATCATAAAAAATTCAAATAAAATTTTTCTAAAAATTTTCATAATTAGCTGTTTACATAGTCTTTCACAGAAAAAAAAATTCAATGTAAAATCTTTATTCGTTTATCTACAAAAAAATATATTGTAAACCTCCCAAAACCGTAAAAAGTCAATGAACACGCATGCAATTTAATCAACTTTCCTGGTTTTAACAGTGTCCCAAAACCACAAATCTCAAGCAAAAGACTTGAAAATTCACTATACGATGCAGAACTTTGTTGTCTGTCGAGCTGCGTACTTAAATTTTTCCATTTCTTAAAAAAAATTTTTTGCTTAATGTCCGGCTAGATTGGCAAAAAACCCCTATGTGAGACGGTGGTCAGATCTTACAATGTTGTCATTAAAATTGACTAAAAATGTCTTGCAACTGTGTGAACATTGTACGCTATTTTCATTTGGCAGATGTGTTAATTTAATGCATCTGACAATGGCACCATTGTCATAAAAATTACAACATTGTAAGATCTGACCATCGTCTGTACGAAGCTTTATAACATACACATTTGCTGCCTCACATAATGTTTGAAAAAATCAGCTTAAAAGTTCAACCCATAGTATGCAGAGTTTCTAGTATTAGCCTTGGGAGTCAAGCCACATAGAATATTTTCTGCAATTTTTTTTAAATCGGCCTAATTCATTGGCATCTTTAAATAATACTTTAGGAAATTTAACCCTAATAGCCTTTTTACACTTGTCAACATTTTTTTTTTTTTTGATTTTGCTTAAAACTAAAAATTTTTGGCGAACTATTTAAGTTATAATGCCAGGGTATCACACAATTTTTTGGAGCTTCAACCACAAAACCCTCGTTCGACCTAAACCTTCGTATAGGAAGGCGAGAGCTTCCAGAATCCGCTCCAGAGTATTTTGGTCTCCACCAGTAAACGTCTGAGTTATTTCCTTGGTACTCCACCAGTAAAACGTCTGAGTTATATATGGTTCTCCACCAGTCACATTGAGTTAATTTTGGTTCTCCACCAGACAACACATTAAAACATTGAGGTTAAAAACGAATGCATATAGTTAATGCAGAAACCGCAAAAACTGTAACTCGGTACAGTTATACGACGCCGAAACACTAACCAATGCGGGGTGACAACGCAAAACGCACGAAAAGCAGACAAAAAAGAACGACCTGTTTGTCCTTAAAAAATAATGACAAAAAGCGCGAGCTGCTTCTCCACTCAGAGCAGTTTTACGAGTGTTGTCAACATTTAATATCTAACATTAATTTGCGAAGATGTTAACATCTTCCCATAAGAAATACATACACACAAAAAAATTCATAGGTAAAATTACCTAAAAATGTGGTACAAAATTAACTAAGCGCAAGGGTAGCATGGCAGTGTCTAAATTTCTTAGGTAATATAACTATTAAAGGCCGAGATTCACTATTCCTTTCCTTTCCCCTCTCTCATAAAAACTCAAGACTTGATGAGTCAAACTTGTGAACCGGCACTTAATCAATTGATTTTCAAGCCTCACTATCTTACTTTTTTAGCACACACGATTTTTTGACAAATCGTAAGACTGGATAGGATAGTGTATCGCCGGCTTAACTTAGGTAATTTCCATTTGCGAAAAAGTATCTAAAATGTTTGTCAAAATAACTCAAAAGCTTTAAAAATTTACCAATGATAGCAGTTATTTTAAATTTTTATTTATTTATTAAATTTTGTCAAAAAAACATAGATTTTAGGTAAATTGACTCCTTTTTTGCTATAACCGGTAGTTAATTATAACCGAACTTGGTGAAATTGGCCGTAAGAGTTGTTAATTTCAAATAAATTGGTACTTAAAGTAGTAGATAAAAAGGAATATTTTTATTAACTTTCATTACAGATTGCATTTTTAAATTTATATTTAAATTTATATTTTTCTTTTGTTAAAGTTAAAGTGCTCGTAAAGCACGTTAACATATGCTTGAAATTTGACGTTTGGGTTCCAACTTGGGTAAACAGCTGTCAAAAATATGGGCCAACGAGTCTACTTTGTGCAAATATACCTTGTAAAAAAGTATATTAAAAAATTCAAAGAAGACACCCAACTCAATTAGTAATATTAACAAAATATTTAATTTATTATTAAATTCGCCTTGGTTGTGTCAAAAATTCTAGCAAATATTTAATTTTGTTTTCAATTTTAAATTGCGTGTTTTGAAATGTTATAACATAAAAAATTTAAATTTCATAATTTTAAGCGAAAATTATATAATTTAGTAAAGACTAGATGACCCGTGCGAATATTTCGCACCGTTAGTTGTCATTTTTGTAACATAGAACTGCATTACTATTAAGCGACCCTGTATTACCACATTTGAACAAAAACATATAATCATAATGACAACAGTATTATCATGCAGTTCTATATAAAATATAATTTTTATCAATGAAAATATTAATTTTTCAATTCCCCAAAATTTGTTTTTAGTCCCCAATCCCCATATGACTTTCTTTGTCCTTTTTGCTAACATGAAATCCCCAACTTTGGGGATAAGTCCCCAACTTTGGGGATAAATCCCCAAGTCTGACAGCCCTGAGGGAATGTCAAAATTATTTGTTGAAAATATAAAAAAGGGAATTTTTTTGTTTATAAAATATGTATATACATTTGCTTTGACGGTAAATCTTTTTCCTGTATAGTAATTTTGACTTAGCTGCACAATCTCCTTTGCACGATTTTTTGTGCAGGTAAATCAAAAATGCAGCTATCTTAAATGTATTTAGCTGCCTTAATGTGCAGGTACGCAATTGTGGTTACCTGCATAAAAGTGCAGCTAAAGTAAAGTGTTTGAAAGAGAAGTAACAACGTTTTTATTAATAAATGGATAAATACAATGACGTTCAAACAACTTGTAGTCATTTGTTAAGCATTTTTATAATGCACGACCTAGCCAAATTGGTAACAATAAAATTCGAAATTTTGAACTTTGTTGCGCTACAGAGCATTCGTCAGCTTCAGATACTACTACAACTACTTTATTTTGTTCCATGCCTAAGATTTGCTATTCCTTTCATATAATCGTGGTAAAGTTGCTGTAACCACAACCCATATGCATAAATGTAAATACATGCAAACAAAATAAATGAATTATAATGATACCAACTTGACTCGTTTGCGATTTTTGATTTTATAAACTGCTAAAATTGGATATTTATGTGAAAAAATGGCCACCATATTTTTTCACGTGTGCAGCTAACTTTGATGTTTTATATGAAAATATTTTAAAGCTGCCAAAAATACTAAAAATGTGCAGGTATACAAAATGCACGTAAACAAGGATTTTGAAGAATAATTACAGAAAATATGTATTTTGGGCAGTTAAGTCAAAGTGCAGCTAACTTGAATTTTTTGTATGAAAATAATTTTAAAATGCCAAAATTTTGGGCACTTATTATAAATGTGCAGGTAAAGAAAGTGCACTTAAAAATGGAATTTGTATGGGATTATAAAGAATAATGCCAAAAATTATCAATTTTGTATTGCAAATTTATTGTGGCACCACTTATTCTTACGCCTTTTTCAATCCTTGTGTTAATATTTCATGTTCACTTTTGTTTTATAAAATTTAAATAAGTTTTTTTTCAAGCATTTTGATTTTTATTGAATTTTAAATTTAAACCATGGTAGAATAAGAACATGGTATAGTCATTAGACATTCTGTTCTCAATTTTTAAAACCATATAACCAGTGTGACAACAACTAAAAAAAATTGGATGCTAAATGGGGCTTAAAATATTATTTTTCTTTTAAATTTATGTATTTGCATAAGATATGCACATATTTCTTTCAGTCTTTTATACAAATGTATAGGTACATAAAATAATTCTGATAGTGCATAGAAAATATTCCTGAAAAATATTGAAGGAATAAGACTATTAAAGTATGAAAACTTTATAAATTGTAATTTGACTTAGATTACACATTCGAATTAATATAAAAATTTATTGTACATAAAATATTTAAAAAAATTTATTATAAAATTCAATATCCCTAAAAATCCCTAACTTACCAAAAATTAAAAATCGACTTTTTCATTGATTCTTATGTATTGCATCAACTTAAATGTTCACAAAAAATTTTGGATTAGTTTGACAAAAGTAAGCGGTTTTTTAACCAAAAAAACCAGAAGTCCCTATGTACAAAATATTACATGTTAAACGCTTTAAGCCCTAACCAAAGGTCTATCCAATAGGTCTGCTTACTATTACAACAATACAAAAAACAACAGGCATTTTGTTTGTGTAAAATTCCTCGCCGTTGTCAAAATCTTACTACTACATAGGCAAAACAAAAGGAAAAATGTGTTTTGTGTGCATGTATGTGTGGCAAAAAACCAAAAAAGCTTTTTTACTTTTTTTTTACTAGTAAACAAAAATATACACGTATAAGGAAAATGTAAACAACTTTTGATATTGTTAAAGGCCAGTTTACACGGTAATACAATGTATTACGACTTTGTAGAATCAAAATATTATGAAATTCTCTCCGTGTTTAAAAGAAAAAAATAAAAATCTTTTGTAAGTATAATTCAAGGTATATTTACACAAGGTAGACTCATTTGGGAGTGTAGACATGCTGCTCTATAAAAGGAACCATGTTGTCAAAATTGTCTTCATATAAAACAAAAACAATTTAACTCACACATGTACAAATTTTGGCTCATATACACGCAATTTAACGTTGTGGTTCCAACTATGGGTAAACAGCTGACAAACATATGGGCCAACGAGTTTACCTTGTGTAAATATACCTTGGTATAATTCATGTTTACACGGATGGTATAAGTAAAATCAAGGCGAATTCAACTACAGGTGGTGTCGAAACGGCATCTGATTTTGACAGTTCGAGCTTATTTGTTTTGATTTGTTAGTGTTTTGCTAAAAATGGTTGACAATTCGAGCTAATGGCACTAAAAATGCAATGTAAAAAGCCCTATGTTGTTTCTGTTGTTTTTGGATTGTTGTAGTTGCGACACCACCTGTAGTTGAATTCGCCTTGAGTAAAATCAAAAATAATAACAAAAAAACAGATGGTTGCAGTTTTAAATTTTTACAAAAACAACATGAAAATTTCCTGAGTTGATTTTAGTTGTTATTGTAATTGTATAAAAATGCTACCACCTTCAATATACTCCGTTAAAATACACCTCTGGTGTGATGAGAATACATAAGTTTCTAAACAAGGTAAATTTACACAAGGTAAACTCGTTGGCCCATATGTTTGTCAGCTGTTTACCCATAGTTGGAACCACAACCTCAAATTGCGTGTATATGAGCCAAAATTTGTACATGTGTGCGTTAAATTGTTTTTGTTTTATATGAAGACAATTTTGACAACATGGTTCCTTTTTTGGTTCCTTTTATAGAGCAAAATTTCTACACTCCCAAATGAGTCTACCTTGTGTAAATATACCTTGTTTCTAAAATGGTTTACCCTGCGGCCACACGATCAAGTTGTTCTTGATAGTCTTTTACATATACTGCTTGTCAAAATTTACAAAAATTGAGAGGTGTGACGTAGGTGGCACTCAATTTACTTTCAAGATACCATAAAAAAAAACAATTTATAAAGACAAACATGTACTCAGCTGTTAAATTGAAAGTAAATTGTCAAACAAATGGAAAGGTGAAATTGAAAGCCATCTCGTGGTCAATTTAAAAAGTGTGAGTGTGTTAGTAAAAAAATGAGAGAGTTGAGTAAATTGAATGGAATTGAAAGGCAAAACTTGATCGTGTGGCCACCAAGTTAGAAAAAAGTATTTACCGACCGCTTGTCAGATTTTGTATTCGTATTCTCTCTTACTCAATACATTTTGCTTTTACATGATAAGATTTTTCTCATTCTACATAATTTTTTGCAATGTCGTAATACAATGTATTACCGTGTAAACTGGCCTTAAGGAAAAAACCAAATAAACATCTGGCTTCTTAAGCAGACCTATTGGATAGACCTTGCCCTAACCTACAGTTTGCAAAATATGCAACATTGTCAACTGTCAAAACAACTGGTAGGTTTAACAAGAAAAGTAGAAGAAAAATAAATTGTTAACCGTTTAAGGCGATTAATAAAATTAGCATTTTAAAAAGTTTTTTGCTTCTCCAGTAAAATTTTTTAAATGTTAGATAGGGCTTTTTGCGTTTTAGGTAACGATATACATACATACATATGTATTATTAAATACAAAATTTAAGTAAGAAGACAAATTGTCATTGAAAACATAAAAGGCTATTCAACAGCATTTTCAGTAAATCTAATTACACATTAAACATATCGTTATTTTTCCTTAACTGCCAAAGTGTTGGTCAAAATACCATTAGAATATGATCTGTTTTGATCACACATTTTTATAAGATCGACAGTAATGATAAAATTTGTAACATTTATTTAGCCTTTTTAGTGCACATCTAACAGTGCAGCCACACGATCAAGATTTTCTTGATAGTCTTTTACATATACTATTTGTCAAAATTTCCAAAAATTGAAAGTTGTGGCGTAGGCTGCACGCAATTTTTGAGCAATTTACTTTCAAGATGTCATCAAGAAATCAATTCATAACATAGCGTCTTTACCTGACAATTTTTTGTCATACCAAACGTCAAACTTCATATTAAAAAAACGCTGACAAAAATTTTCGAGTTTTTTTTATATAGACTTTGACGTTTGGTATGACAAAAAATTGTCAGTTGAAGACGCTATGTTAAGGCAAACGAAAAATTTGCTCACTAACATTGAAATCAGCTGTTTTCTTGAACGTAAATTGAAACAATCACTGGAAAGAGAATTTTAAAGACAAGTTCGTTTCAATTTTTAAAAGTATGAGTGTATTGGTAAAAAAGTTTGAGTGTATTAAAACTTGATAGGCAAAACTTGATCGTGTAACCCTCAAGTAACGTAAATCAATGAATTCAATACCATCCTATTTCTAATCTTGGTTTCTATAAAGTTTATACCGCTAAAAATTCTTTCAACTTCCGTGTTAATAAATGGCAAAACCAAAAACTTCATAACAAAAGAAGCTAACTCGTTGAAAGCATTTTCTTTTAAAGCGTTTTTGTTCCTATAAGCACCTATCCAGAATTCAATAGTTGAACTTTGGTTCATCCATTCGTATGCATTAAGTTTTTGCCATTGCTGTCCCAAAACCTTTATTTCTTCTTTACTTAGTGGCCACACGATCAAGTTTTGCCTCTCAATTCTATTCAATTTGCAATACACTCTCACTTTTTTACTAACACACTCACACTTTTTAAATTGACCACGAGATGGCATTCAATTTCACCTTTCCATTTGTTTAGCAATTTCACTTTCAATTTAACAGCTGATTACATGTTTGTCTTTATAAATTGTTTTCTTGATGAAATCTTGAAAGTAAATTGCTTACAAATTGAATGCAGCCTACGTCACAGCTTTAAATTTATGTAAATTTTGACAAGCAGTATATGTAAACGACTATCAAGAACAACTTGATCGTGTGGCCTTAGGGTTAGGAAAATCTACCATTTCTTCTTTACAGTTTTTTGGTGTTTACAGTGTTGCTATTATTTTACATTTGTATGAACGTATAAATGACAAAAATACAATGATAGAGATTGACAGAAATGTTTAGGTATGTTGTGAAATAGCAATATATAAAATTTATAAGATTTAAAAATGCTAAAGAATGCTAAAAAAATATTAATGCTGAAAATAATGCTAAATGCTATTTGAAAAATTCGCTGCGATATCAAAATAAATAATGCTAAATTTAGCAGTGATAATGCTAAGAGGGTCACACTGGTCATAACCATGTATGGGCAAATGCAAAAAGAGCGAACGATGTGTATACATACCAGCGTGGCCATTTTGGCATTTTTGCAGCTAGATTTAGCATTTTTTTGTCTGATTTTGCTGCAAATTTTTCATTTAGCAGTTAGCATTTGTTTTAGCATTTTTCAACTAAATATTTAGCATTTTTTAGCATTATTTAATTTAAGAATATTCAAGTAATATTTTTTTGAAAATCTACCACACTTTTTTGTTGAATGCACATACAAAACCCTACTCTTTTGCTATAGAAACTGTACAATTTTTAAAAGATCTTTCATATCAAATTGTTTTAAAATTTGATCAGTTTGATCCATTAAATTCATGTTAAGCTGATTTTTTCCAATAACGATTTTGAAAAATTTTTGGAAACGAAAAGTGATGCCATAACTTTTGAAATAGAAAAACAAATACGAATTACATGCCGAGATTTTATAGCTCAATTAATATGTCAACTTAGACAACGATTGCCAAAAAGTTTTAATAATTTAACAAATACTAACTTTTATTGTGTAGAAAACAGTTTAAAAGCTAATAAATGCAACTTAAGCGAACATTTTAAAGAAGAAATAATAGATTTCACTGTAGAAGAAATTACAACTTTGGAACATCAGTGGCAGAAACTAAATTCATATAAATTGTTAAATAAGAACTCAACAGTTAATTTCTGGATAAATGTATATGGATATAAAAAAGCAATAAATGAAAATCCATTTAGTGAATTAGCTTCTTTTGCAATAAAGTTCTGGGTTTTGCCATTTAGCAACGCGGAAGTTAAAATAGGTTTTTAGTTGTATAAATCTCTTGAAAATGAAAATTCGAAATTGACTGACGTTAAAGACTTTGAATTCGCTACTTTATATTAAGTGTGGTTTAAAATTTTGCCATAGTTTTAAAAAAATGTACGATCTCACATAAAAATGCGATAAGGACATATATAATAATGATATCTCGATCGATTCTTCAGAAGTTGAAGCATAATATTAATTGACGTATTTCATTTATAAAATGAAATTTTTTATTAAACATGCTATAAATTTTATTGAAATACTAAATAAAAGCCATTTATAGGTCAAGTTCCTTTGTTTTTTTCTTTTATACTTTTAAGACTTTTTATGTTTACTAAATATTTTATTTATTTTAATCAGTTTGTTCTATTGATATGATGTAAGTTTATAAGGAAGAATTATGTAAAATAAATCATATATGGGTATTTCCTCAGAAAGGTAAACCAGGATGAACATTTAAAATGTTGATAATCATCGTCTTTTATTGTTTATTATTATAAAAAAGTCTATGTTGTAAAGGTTTCATAGCATATCTCAGCTGTTTTACTTGAGGAAATTGCGCTGGAAACTCGAAAATTTTATATTTTCTTTTTAAGCTACCATTTTTATATAACTATTTTGCATGCAAAAAATATGTTATGTTTGCACTCTTTCTTCATAATCTCTTCATTACAATCAATTGTAAATTGAGTATTAAGTTTTTTGTTACGGAAATTTTAAGATATTTATAAGAAAATGCATGGTGATAACAAAAAAAAAAACTTATGGAAAAATCGTACGTTTGCGACCGGTACATAAGCCAATTAAACAAAAGCCAATAGAGATATTTTATTGTGTAAATACTGGATAGAGAGCTACATTAATACACTTTTAAAATAAACTTATCACTTTTGAATATTCCGTTCCATTACACACAAAAAAAAAAATATTGTGATGCCAAATAATTTGAGCATTTGACGATTATGCTGTTGGGGTAAACAAAAACTTGTTGTCGTAAATGAAAACCTTTTGTCGCAAAAAAATTTTCAACAAAATTTTTTTTACCGCAACAACATGAAAGTATTTGAAGTTTTTCAACAGCAAAATTATTTGTTGCAAATGAAATATCTTTTGTCGTTAAAGGTTTTCCTCTGAAATAACAGCACATTGAAAATTGCTGTTGACGTAAATGATTTGCATTTGCAGGAAATAACAATTTTTGTTGCCATAAAATATTTATTTTTTAAATCAAATAGTATTACTGTTGTCGTAAAAAAAATTGTATTTGAACAATGAATTTACACTTTGGGACAAAAGAAACAGACTTGTTGCCACAAATGCAAAATCTTGTTGGGCACAATCCGAATGTAAATTCTATTTGAATCAAAATCAATTTCTTTTGGCACTACAGTCTTTTTTTTTGTGTGTACGCAGATTTTTACATTTTACTACTGTCAGCCAAAGTAGACTTCTATTTTGCGTACATTCGTGACCACATGTTTATGTTTATAACTAGGAAAAGTTTTGTTTTCTATATTATTTGTACAGCAAAAACGTACGAACGTACGTTCGTGACCCTAGGAAATGCCCATATAAAGGTATATTAACTAAAATAACAAAAAATAATACAATTTAAATTTTAGCATTATTTTTTGGCAGTTTAAGATTTTTGTTAGCATTTTTTAGCATTATTTTAAAGCCGATTTAGCTGTAAAATATTTTTGGATATGGCCACACTGATACATACACAAAAAACAAAGAGCATAAAACCAACAAAAGCAAACGTTAACAAACCAATACAATGGCACACTTGCAAAGTTTTCAATGTAGTGGTGCCCATAACTGGCCATAACTCTACTATTTTACAGGTTTATATACCGACGTGTTAAAGAAGAAAATTTCCAGTTATTTTGGTTATAAAACTTGGACTCGGGAAGATCTATGGTTCCCGAAAATAAGTATTTTTCAAAAAAAAATTAATATTTTGGTCATAACTTTTTCGTATCTGAACCGATTTTCCCCAGTTTTTCAGAAAATTTCCGATCTTTTAATATATAAGGCGTAACCATTGGTCATATTACTGTCAAAAATTCAGGTTTTTATAAAATTTTTGATATTTTTTGTATGGGAGGTACCACGCCCACTTCTACAATCCCGCCCACATTTTGTGGGATGGTATGTATTTATAACCCTAATGTTTGTACCTAATTTGGAAATTTTGGCTCTTGTTGTTCTCCAAAAAGTAATAAAAATACAACAACCACAAGGGATTTTTTTGGAAAAATTAGAAGCTGTCGTGGTTTTTAGGTCATATCTCAGCCATTTGTAGACCGATCTTGCTGAGTTTCAATAGCAAGAAATGTTGGACTATATGTGACACAAGTCACAAAACACATATCAAACGTAAGACGGACAGACGGACAGACGGACGGACGGATATCGTTAAATCAACTTCTCTCCCCATAAGGACCCAGAATATATATACTTTATACGGTCTAAGATCAATATTGTGGAAATTACAAACGGAATGACAAACTTATATATACCCTTTTTCCCTTGTGGTGAAGGGTATAAAAAGAGTACTTTTTGGGATTTCAGTATTTTGGTCATAACTCAGCTGTTTTTTAACCTATTTGACAGATTTATTTACCGACGTGCTTTAGAAGAAATTTACCATTGACTTGGGTTATAAAACTTGGACTCGGAAAGATCCATGGTTACCGAAAATGGGTATTTTTGAAAAAAAAAAAAAAATTATATTTTAGTCATAACTTTTTTGTATCTGAAAATATTTTCTACTAAAGATTCCTGATGTTTTGATATACATATATGTCGAATCCATAGGTCATATGACAGCCCTAAAATTTAGGTTTTTATAAACATTTTGATGTTTTTAAGCACATTCTATTAGTATTTTACTCATAACTTGCCCATTTTTTAACCGATTTGACAGATTTAAATACCGACGTGTTTAAGAAGAAATTTGCCAGTTAGTTATAAAACTTTGATTCGGGAAGATCTATGGTTCACAAAAGTAAGTATTTAAAAAAAATTAATTTTGGTCATAACTTCTTTGTATCTGAACCGATTTTTCCGAAATTTTCAAAAAATATTTTCTACTAAAGATTTCCGATCTGTTGATATATAAGGCGTAACCATAGGTCATATGACAGTCCAAAAATTCAGGTTTTTATACAATTTTTTATAATTTTTGTACAGGAGGTACCACGCCAACTTCTCCAATCCCTCCCACATTTTGTGGGATGCTGTATATTGATAATCTAAATGTTTGTACCTAATTTGGAAACTTTGGCTCTTGCCGTTCTCCAGATATACAGAAAAAAGTAATAAAAATACAACCACAAGGGATTTTTGGAAAAAATAAGAGGTAGTCGTGGTTTTTTGGTCATATCTCAGCCATTTATGGACCGCTCTTGCTGAATTTTAATAGCAAGAAATGGTGGACTATATGTGACATAAAAGTAAAACAACCTAGCCGTTATCATGTCTGAAAATGTAAAAAAATTAAAAAAAAGAATTTGTAGTTTATAAAATATAGACAATTGCTTTAGAAAGTAAATCTTTTTTCTGTATTGCAAATTTATTGTGTCTCCACTTATTCCTTACGTCTTTTTAATCCTTGTGTTTATATTTTATGTTCACTTTTTTTGTTTTATAAAATTCAAATAAGTTTTTTTTTCAACTATTTAAATTTTTATTGAATTTTAAATTTGAATTAATTTTTTTCACAAAATGTAAACAAAGCTTGACGTTCAGTATACCCATGGTGGAATAAGCAGGTGGCATCGTTACGGCAACAAATACAACATTACAACAAAAATGGAAATTACATCACCGTTTACGTCAAAAAATACATTTATTAAAAATCACAGCGTGCCACTGAACGTGATGAAATAAATAAATTTTTAGCCAATTTTTATTTAATTATGATCAATCTTATTTATTTTAATTTAAAATTATCAAAAACTTTAATAAAATACAATAATGTGGTGTCGAAACGGCATCCTATGTTGTTTCTGTTGTTTTTGGATTGTTGTAGTTCCGACACCACCTGTAGTTGAATTCGCCTTGATCTTGTCTGAAACAAAAGTTGTAGACAAGGCGAATTTATTTTTCAGGTGGCGTTGAAAAAACAGCTGTGCTACTTTTTTTCTTTTATTTATAGAGAGAAATGTCAAAAGTTCCTTGCGATTTTGACATATGGATCAACGAAAGCAACAAAAAAATACATTGTTGTATTTTTGGTTTGTTACTTGTAGTATCGACACCACCGTTTACATGAATTCGCTTTGGTTGTAGATATGTACTAACTTAATGTAAAATTACATTTAATAAATAAATTTAAGTGGTATTAATCATTTTAAGATCTTTATCATATAATGCTTCTCATTAACAATAAACCGTTAAATTAAAAAAAAATTATGACTAGAAGCGTACCCTGTATTTACATCTCTGCAGTCGGTTAATAAGCAGCTGATGATTAAAATTAAACCGACGTCAATTTAGGGGTGTACACAGTAAAACATCAACAATATTGTTGAAAAACAAATTAAATTAAGCAAAAACAATGGTGGAAGCTTTAGAAATTGTTACAATTAAACTATTTTGCTATTCTTATCGAGATCATGAAGGACAACAAAAAGAAGCATCTCTTGAAATAAATATCCCATATGAGGATGAGTGCTTGGAAGAGTTGGTTACAGAGATCATAAGTCAAATGGATCCCATGATGCGTTATTTAGATGAAAATATAAGTAAGTTATGTTTAAAAGTGCTATATTTTTATATGATTTAAAAATTACTTTCTTTTTTTTAAGACATTAAAGAATCATTGCAAAAGTTTATTGATTTTGAAAATCAAAAATTTAAAGATGAATATGCTGAAAAATTATTGGAAAAGGCTCTTAACAATGATATTGATGTAGAGGAAATCATAAGGGATATTGAACGTCATTATAAAGAAGAATTAATACAATTTGCTGATCGTGTTGGACCTACAGATGATGAGATATTTGCTCAAAGTTTTCATCGTTTAGTCCATTCTTCTTCTTTGGAGGAGATATTAAAAAAAGAACGTAGTTATGCTAAGACAATAGCAAATATGAACACACAAATGGATAAAGAAGTGGAAACTCTTAATAACTCCCAGCAAGAAGAAATGGAATCAAAAATTAATCAATTGGATATAACTACCACATCAGAGGATATTAATAATTTATTAGCTCAACAGTATTCCACACAAAACTATGTACGCAAACGATATGAATCAGAATTGGAAGCTAAACGAGGTCATCAAAAGAATGAGTACCGTAATTGGATTACCAGTCAAGTATCCGAACTTTTTCAATCATCTCCTGTTGCTACGCCTCTGGGTAATCGATCGTCAATGTTTATATCACAACAGCCATCAATGGAGGAAAGTTTTACGATTCATTTGGGTTCTCAACTAAAACACATGCATAATATTCGCATTTTAAGTGCCAATGTCAACGATTTATGTAGTCCTTTGCATGCAGATGAAAGGTATAACAGATTTTGACTTTTTGTTCTGAATAATTTTTAAGTTTGTATTTTAGTTTAAATGGTTTAAACATGGCTTTGGGCTTGTATTCAAGTTCTTTGTGCGGTGTTGTAGTCTTGACACCTTCCATTCAGGCTCAAGCTAATAAGGATATTATAAAAAATGCTAACATGTCTACGGATTTTCATTTTAGTCAGGTATTGAAATAATTAGTTTCGTAAACAAGACTTTAATAAACTTTAGAAACGTTTTATATAAAAGTCAGCAAATAACGTTGTTGAGGAAAATTTTAAAAGGTTATTTTTTTGTTTAGAGAAAGTTTTATTCTTAAATTTATTTTATATTAATAGAAACTGGGAATTATTTCCTTTCGCAGGTTACTTTATATTATATTCAACATTTTTTATTTTTCGAATTTATTATATGAGTTAAATTTCAGTTATGTATTTTATAAAGCTTTTTTGTAATAGTTCTATTCCTTAAATTTTTAGGAATGACTTTTATACACTACCAGACTATTATATTGTATTTTCTTGTTACATTTTACCTTAGCTATCCTTTGGATAGCTATGTTTTTTTTTTTTTTACCAAAAATTCGAATTTCACTTTAGATTGATGACCAATTGGAAAAAATCGAACAACAAATACGTCAACTTAACCTCAGC
This sequence comes from Pollenia griseotomentosa, assembly GCA_963931875.1. NCBI lineage: Eukaryota > Metazoa > Arthropoda > Insecta > Diptera > Polleniidae > Pollenia > Pollenia griseotomentosa. Next base: position 48,194,471 of record OZ007560.1, on the reverse strand, counting down.
ACAACATCTACGCCCAGTACGAAAAGCTTGAGTACCGCTAGCACTGACATTAGCATGGCCAGCGGTGACGAGGTCATAACGCATTCGATACAAAGCAGTGCGTGTAATTCACCTGTCAAAACCAGTACTAAACTTAAAACTGGCGACTTTTTCATTACGAAACATTCCAATCTCTCACAATCGCATGTTATTTTCCATTTGATTTCGGATGAACCAATAAATAGTCCAAGTGAAATAAATTCACGCCACCCGGTCATTTTGGGATTGCGTAACATTTTAAAAACTGCCAGTAGACATGATGTCACGACATTAACAATACCGGCTCTATTGAGACATGAAATGTCCGAAGATATGACCGTTCAATGGTGTATGCGTAGGGCAGAGTTGGTATTCAAATGTGCTAAAGGCTTTATGATTGAATCGGCTACGTGGGGTGGAGCAGAATTGAGGTGAGTTTACATTTTGATTTTATTTTCTAAAACTTTACAAGAGCTTTTTTCTCACAGTACATTACAACTTTTATTGCCTCATGATATTTCTGAAGATCTATTTAACACTTTGGCCAGTATGGTTCCAAATGTTTTCCGTGTTGCGAATCCTAAAATTTTAGTTGATAATAGCAAATAAGTTTGACTTTTTGTGAATATACATACATATTCATACATTTATATTAATTTATGTGATTAATCAAATTTGCAGTAAATAAATAAAACATTTTTAATGAAAGTTACTGGGTTAATTTGTTTATTTTAACCCTTTTACATGTAGAGGGAATAATTTTCCCACCAACTTTTCTTCATTGGTAAGGTAACTGATCAGTCGCAGTTGTTTTTTTTTGATTTGGCAACATTAATTGAAAGAAATAAAGTATGTTTTCTTAACATTGTATGTGACAGATTATAAATATTTTTTTCGAGACGGGTCTTCTGTAAATTGAAAACAGGTGTTTTTGCAACTGCGAACGAAATCGGTATATATCTTCGAAATCTCGTGGTGATATATGGTAAGTTCTTCTACGTTTTATAGATTTATATTTAATCAGCCTTATTTCGGTTCTCGATGTCGAAAACGACTCAGTAGTAGATTAAAGTAAATTAAATTAAAGTTCTTTAATCTACTACAAAATTCGACTTACTGTGTTACCGACAACGAGAACCGTAATAAGGCTGAATATCTTAGAAAAGAGACATATCTTTTACTTTTCTTCTACATTGCTTTCCTTGTGGGATTTTTTTTGGTGGGAAGAATATTCCCTCTAACCATGTTTGTTTTTTTTTATACTAAAGGTTGTCTGAAAATGAGCAAGAAAGTACTAAAAGAATATGAAATAGAGTTGGTGCTAAATGAGTTATACGGTTTACCATCAGATCCAGAGCAGTCCGAAGACGATAAGGAATCGGACGAGGAAGAAATTGAACAATATATAAAAAGTGGACATGGTATTACTTTACCCGGCGGAGGCAGAGGGAATATATATACCACCAATCAAAAACTAAAAAAAAAAATAATTTTTTTTTATTTTATATTTTTAGTCATCAATAGTAACCCTAAATCAAAACCAGATTTTATTTATCCTATTCCGATCGCTATGACCGTAAAAGGGTTAATTTTTTTTTTTTAATTTTCATAGAAGTTTAATAACTACACTGTGCTACTCGAAAATTTTAAGAAGCTTGACACCCTAGTGGTAAATCTAATTCAAGTACGCTGATTTCAAAGCTGATAGCCGTTTTTCAAAGTTCGAGCTCGTATTCGCGATTAAAAGTTTCAATTCTAAAGTAATGTACCACAATATTTTTTATACTTTAGGGATCATTGTTCACTTAAAATCTGTCCAACCCTGTTAAATACATTTCTTCTAATTTTTTTTTAAAGAAAATTCTTTCTTAACTGTATTGGATAACAACATTATAGTTGTAATTTGCAGAAAAAATGTTTTTGCGAAATTTTTTTATTGATATTGAATAACTTGCAAAAAAAAAATTGCAGCAAAAAAAAAAAAAAAAAAAAAAATTACAGCTTCTTTAAAAGTTTTAATCGCGAATAATTAGCTTTACCAGCGACTTTCACAGTGTATTTAATAAAATACATGCAAACATCATATGAAATCTTTTGGGTTGTTAATTATGCGTTTCCATTTTAAATAAAACCTTTTTTAAATTAAACGAAACCAAATTTAACACCTTGGCCAAAAACATAAATAAATAAGAAACATTTTTGATATTAAACGAAACCTTTTTCAGCATTAACGAAACTTTATTTAAAATAAATAAAAGTTATTCAAAATAAATGAAACTTTATTCAAAATAAACGAAACAGCGGTAAGCTTTTGGAGGCCTTCATTTATAAGGCCTTCCCGTTCTTTTTTTAGATCCAGTACTCATGCTCTCTTGCCTTCTCAGGAAGGTGTATGTAGTAGAGACCTGCATGACTGATTCATTTCTAGCAAAGCAATAAACAAAACAAAAAACATCCTCTAAAAAAATATTTTGTGTATCTGCCTCTTTAGCATACCCTGCAAATAATGCGACTAGTCTATACACGCATGTAAAATGTAGGCCATAAGGGACTAGGAGTAGTCCAAAGGTAACCACAACTTGTGAAAAAACAAGGTCTATTTAACATGACAATGTCCTAGGATTGGACCATATAACCCAGCTTTGCCCTACAAAGGTTAAGTAGTCTTAAAACTACTCCATGGCTAAAAACCGTGAAACTGAAGTTTCGGTTTTAAAATGATTAAAACCGGTCGGTTTCGGTTCGGTTTTCGGTTTTGAAAATATCAAAGTTATACTTCACACATAAACATACATATGTACAGTGGCCGACAAAAGTCTACATACGACCATCATTTCTTTCACCTGACTAGACCAAAAGCATCATGAAAAAAAGTAATGCAGGTTTGTTTGAAATCTGGTTTTATTATTAGAAAACGAAAAAAATAACATACTTCAATATACACTTTAAAAAATATTTACAAAAAACGAAAAAAATAGCATTAACAAAAGTCTACATACGGCCAACATGTCATGCTTTGTGTTTTGCTTGCTAATGGATGATAACGGCTAAGTACCGTTATTTTTTTTAAATTTACTTTTCTGCATGTTGCATCTGGTGTAGGAAATCTTGTGTTTGTCGAAGGTAATATGGATCGGTTTCAATATAAGTCTATTTTAGAACAAAATCTGGGAGCATCGGTCAATAAATTAGATCTTGGTGAGAGTTGGATTTTCCAACAAGATAACGACCCGAAACACAACGCTCAAGTTTTAAAAGAATGGCTGCTTAACTATGCCCCCGACAATTGCACACACCACCTCAAAGCCCGGACTTATATGTCATTGAACACGTTTGAGAGATTTTGGAACGTAAAATCAGAAAGCATCATATAACTAGCGCTCCAATGTTGAAAAAGATGCTGAAAGAAAAATGGCTAAGATTTACGCCGATTGAATTGGAACATTTAGTTAATTCAATGCCCAGACGCTTACAGACTGTTAAAGATGCCAATGGTGGCCCAACCAAATACTACATTTAATAATAAAAATATTATTTAATGTTTCAATGAAGTTTTTTATGTTAGCTTTTTCGTTTTTTGTAAATTTTTTTTATAGTGTATATTGAAGTAAGCTGTTTTTTTCGTTTTTTATTAATAAAACCAGATTTCAAACAAACCTGCATCATTACTTTTCTTCATAATGCTTTTGGTCTTGTCAGGTGGAAGAAACGAGGGTCGTATGTAGACTTTTGTCGGAACCTGTATATAGTATTTTTTGTATGTAATACAGGCATTTTTTGTACTTTTTTCCAGTTTTTTTTATACATATAATTATTAAGTATATTAGAATGAAACTTTATGTATTCCTCAATCAAAGTGTTTTGTACAAGAAAAGGAAAAAATAGTGTAAACAGTAGGGTATTCATTTAATCGGGCTTTTGCTTTAATCGGTTAATCGCCCGATTAATTAACCGAGGATTTGGGTTAATCGGTTAATAATCGGTTAATTTGGTTTTTGATCGGTTAACCGATTAATGAAGTTTTTTTTAATAAATAAGGTAATTTCAATAATTAAAAATGCATAAACTATTTATTTTTTGGAGTTTATTATTAAAAAAACAAAAAAAACAATTCTTGATTTAAAACGAACAAACAATTGTCTTTTTATATTTTTTATTTAATTCTACCTTTGTATATGTATATATATATATATGTGTACAATGTACACTGTACATATATACATATGTATATTGATTTTTATTTTGGTTTGGGACCTAGGGATTTTAGTTAAATTCTAATTTAAATATTTTTAGTATTAATTCAGGTATATTTCTTTGTAATATAGTTTATTGGCCTAATGAGGCTTTTATATTACCTACAATAAATTGAAATTGAAATATGTGATATGTATTTTTAAAGTAATACATCATCAGGGGTGTTCTGGAAATCGAAAACGCAAAACGCAAGAATTTTAAACGTCGTTTTTTAATAAGATTTCTGTAGTTAAATAATTTTATTGACAAATATTTCCCTATTAAACAGAATTTTATAACTAAATTAAAAAATTCGATTATTATTATTTATTAGTTATTTCAATAGTTTAAAGAGATCTGATTAAATAATTTTTGAAAAAAAATTTTGTTTAAATGTTTAGGATTTAAGCGATAATTTTCTTTAGTTTTGACAACACTTGACTTGGAAAATTTCTCTTATCGTGGGTGCTGGAGGAATCAGAAGCAGCCATAATAAAGAATATCTAATTTCTCAGTCCTTTTCCTGGATTTCTCTTAACATATAAAATCTTCCATTAGAGTCCTGATTTAATTTTTAAAAATTTTTAACACTTCTAATTGTTTCTGGTAATTTTGTTAAGAATGTTTTGCTAAAAGGAAATGTACATCCCAATTATGATTAAAAACTCCCCGGGAGTTTTTTACCTTTTCCCATTTTTACAATTGAATTAACATAGGAAAAATGGGAGAAGGGAGCAAACTGCCGGGGAATTTTTATTCATAATTGGGCTGATATTGTATAAAAAAATATTTTCTAAGCATGTATATGAGACGAAACAAAAAATTAAAACACAAAAAATTTGTTATAATATTAAAAAAAATTAAAAATTATGTAACATCGGTTAATCGACTGAAATTAACCGGTTTAATCGTTAATCGAAAATAGACAATTTTAAATTAACCGATCAGTTAATCGGGTAAACCGAATGAATACCCTAGTAAACACCATGAACTTCGCAATTGGCCAAATGAAAATTTTGTTCATATTGTATCCACCTGGGCCTGGCCAGGCCCTGCCGTATTATAAAATCAAAATGAAACGTATCAAAAAGCATACGCAACACATACGAATTCTTTCTTTGCTGTTTTTTCGAAGAATTAATCTATTTCCCATAAAACTCCGTACATAAATATAAAAGTAGTCCCAGCCTTGCCCAGGGGTTCGTTAGTGTGAGTTTTTTCTTTAGCCACAAAAACTCCATACAAATTGCTAGTGGTACCAGTAGGGTAGCCAGATTTTAAATTCGGAAAAATAGTACATTGATTACAAAAAAATAAAACAGTAAAATCAAGAAAAAAACAGTACATTTTTTTTATAACTATTTATTAAATATTTTAAAATCTTGTGCAACAATAATATAAAAAAACTCACTTAAAAACAATAACGTATTTTTAAACTTTTTTTGTTTAGAACTAGGGATGCCAAACGGGAAATCCCGAAATCCCGGGATTTTTCGGGACTGGCAAATTTATTTATTTTTATGAATCCCGGGATTTTTCAATTTAACAACTTTTGTGTATCAAAAATTTGTATATATATAAAGATATTCGTTTAATTGAATTTTTATACTTTTAATTATTCATTGTTTTATGGCCGTTTTCTTATTACGCGATTATCTTTTCTCCCAACGAAAAACTGCACATTAAAGAAATTTGGTTTTATCAATGTCTCATTTGTTTTCTATTCTGTCGCAAAGCTAACCAGCACTTATCTTCTAATTACACTAGGCCACAAAAAAATGAGCCTCAAAAATGAGATATTTTCTAAGCTAAATTGGTGTGCTGAACACGAATATGACATTCATTTATCTTTCCTAAGAAGCGTTTTCGGGATATCGTGTTTTTTTTGCAGTTGTTTTAGGTATTTCGAAAAATCTCGAGAGCTGTTTAACTGAATTGTACAAGATTTAACATTTTGCATAGATATCTCTTTCCGTGTCAGCCGGATAAAGATTTACTGAGCTACAGGACTTTTAAGTTTAGTTCACAATCAAAAAACCATTTTCACTTGGTGTTCATAATAGAGCAACAATTTTTATTGCAACCACACATTTTGCATAAAGAACCCGTTTGCAAATTTTAGCCACAAAAATATTATGCATTTATTATTATTTTTTACAACATTTTGTTGAAATTTTCATTCAAAACTAAATAAAATTATTTTAAACGTCAGAAACAATTTCATACAAATTGTTGCTGAAGTTCTAGTTGACTCAACTTTAGTTACATTTTTAAAAAAAATTTAGTTACATTTTTGTTCTAAAAATGAAAGGAAAATATATGAAATACTTTGGGAAGAAAAAAGATAGAATAAAAAACGAAATTGTTCCTCTGATTGTGAACGAAGTTTAAAAAGTCAAACATCAATCTTTAACCAGTGGTACTGGTAGTTCGAAATTTGCTGTAATTATCATTTTTTTAATTTTTATATTACATGTTGCTTCCCTTCTTCTGTTTTTTCGTATTCTTTCTGCAGGCACCGCAGTGGTGCAGAGGTTAGAACTCAAAGAATTCTGATGAGGGAATGTGGTGATTCTTGAAACATGTAAATTCAACCCAAGTTCGAACTCCAGCTCAGCCAGGCAAATTATCAATAAATTTTAATAAAAAAATTTCTTGTTGTAAAATTCTTTCCTTCAGTAAAAATAATTTAATTAAAAAAAATTAAATTTAATGAACCTGAGCCTAACTAAAAAAAATTCAAAAAACTAAAAATTAACAGTTCAACTAAAAAATCACAATTAATATTCAGCCTTATTTCGGTTCTCGATGTCGAAAACGACTCAGTAGTAGATTAAAGTAAATTAAATTAAAGTTCTTTAATCTACTACAAAATTCGACTTACTGTGTTACCGACAACGAGAACCGTAATAAGGCTGATTAGTTATTTTTACTTCACCTTTTTAAATTCCTAAATTCGACGCTAACTTTTTGTTCTTATTCTGCAAATCACCATAATTTGGGTATTTTGCTTTCCCGGTTTTTAAATTCCCAAATTCGACGCTATTTCGTCGACGCCAAGGCGAATTCAACTGCAGGTGGTGTCGGAACTACAACAATCCAAAAACAACTATAAATCACAATTAATATTAGTTATTTTTACTTCCCCTTTTTAAATTCCTAAATTCGACGCTAACTTTTTGTTCTTATTCTGCAAATCACCATAATTTGGGTATTTTGCTTTCCCGGTTTCAAATTCCCAAATTCGACGCTATTTCGTCGACGCTATCTTGGCTCACGTCAAATTATTTGTCTAAAAAATCTGTAATATATAGCTTAGTTAAGACATTCAGCCTTATTTCGGTTCTCGATGTCGAAAACGACTCAGTAGTAGATTAAAGTAAATTAAATTAAAGTTCTTTAATCTACTACAAAATTCGACTTACTGTGTTACCGACAACGAGAACCGTAATAAGGCTGAATATGTTGAAACAGCAAATGTATGCTTACACTCATATGCTTAAAAATAATAACAAATGCCTCTATCAGCGTATTCATATTCAATATGCGATATAAGAAAAGACATTCTTCTAAAAATTTTTTTTCACTGAATGATATTCTTTCTCTATTCACCATTTTGCTTCAACAACACTCCAAACAAAACTCTTTTATTATGCTTAAAACTAATCTTCAAGTTCTCTTACTTTGTAACAAACAAAAAAAGCACATCCAAACAAACGGTATTGTAACAAATTTTTGGTTTTGCTTTGTTTTTCTTAACCATTCGTTAAACCGGGAGAAAAAAAGTTGATCGTTCGTTATATAAGGTAGCTTATGAAAAAACTTGCTCATTCTTTATATCGGATTTTCGTTAAAGTGAGTATTTGTTATATCGAGCTTTGCCTGTATTAACTTTTGATTTAAAAGACTTTGTTATTCGTGCTTAATTCCCAATTTTTATTCGTGATAAAAACACTGAAATTTATAGGAACAGCTTATCCCATCAACAATAAATTTCAGTGTTTTTTATCAAGAATAAAAAGTGGGAATTAAGCACGAATAACAAAGTCTTTTAAATTAAAATTTTGTAATCCCAAAAATTATTTTGATATTCAGCCTTATTTCGGTTCTCGATGTCGAAAACGACTCAGTAGTAGATTAAAGTAAATTAAATTAAAGTTCTTTAATCTACTACAAAATTCGACTTACTGTGTTACCGACAACGAGAACCGTAATAAGGCTGAATAACTTTTGTTTATAAGAAAAAGTTGTAAAAGAATTGTTCTGTTAATTTTTCTTTTTTAAAAATTCAAAAATAAATGAAATTTAGTTAATTAAAAAAAAGTTGCTTATAAATTGTTTTGTTAAGTTTTCTTTTTTAAAAATTCAAACATAAATAATCAGCCTTATTTCGGTTCTCGATGTCGAAAACGACTCAGTAGTAGATTAAAGTAAATTAAATTAAAGTTCTTTAATCTACTACAAAATTCGACTTACTGTGTTACCGACAACGAGAACCGTAATAAGGCTGAATTAAAGTGTTGTTGTTAAAAAAAAAAAAAATGCATTTTAAAGAAACAAATTGATCCCGAAATCCCGGAAAATACTGGGATTTGTTACAATCGATCTCGTTTGGCATCCCTATTAAAAGAAACAACAATTCCCAGTTTCTATTTGTTAAAATTATACAGCCTTATTTCGGTTCTCGATGTCGAAAACGACTCAGTAGTAGATTAAAGTAAATTAAATTAAAGTTCTTTAATCTACTACAAAATTCGACTTACTGTGTTACCGACAACGAGAACCGTAATAAGGCTGATTGCGTTAAATAGATGAAATAATAAACAATAAAAAAATTTTTTTATTACGGTCACAACTTTTTCGTATCTGAACTGATTTTTCCGAGTTTTTCAGAAAATATTTTCTACTAAAGATTTCCGATCTTTTGATATATAAGGGATAACCATAGGTCATATGACATTCCAAAAAATCAGGTTTTTATAAAATTTTTGATATTTTTTGTACGGAAGGTACCACGCCCAATTCTCCAATCTCGCCCACATTTTGTGGGATGCTGTGTATTGATAACCTAAAAATGTGTACTTAATTTGGAAACTTTGGCTCTTGCCGTTTTTCAGATATAAAGAAAAAAGTAATAAAAATACAACAAGTACACCGGAGTATGTAGATCGCTCTATTGCCAATTTTGACAGTTTTCTGAAACTAGCTGTTCAACATTCCAGTATTGCCCCCAAAAAAACAAAAAATATTAAAATATATTCCACAGATGTCACGCGTCTCTTGTCTGAAAAAAGGAGGGCTCGAAGAGAGTGGCAATTGCACAGATCCCCGTTACTTAAGAACTTACTAAAAGAGTGTACAAAAAAGCTTAGAAAGTTACTGCAGACTCAGAAAACGGCTTCTCTGGAAAAATATCTAAAGGAACTTGATGCAACCCCACAATCAGACTACTCATTATGGCGTGCAGCTAGAAATCTCAAAAGGCCAGTTGTCTCTAAACCACCATTAAGAGACTTGAATGGTAGTTGGGCAAGAATTAAGTTGAAAAAGGAAATCTGTTCCCCTAAGATTTGAGATAAGAGAAATCGAAAAAGCTATTTGTGATTTAAACCCCAAAAAGGCTCCTGGTTTTGATAAGATCAGCAACAAAATGCTTCTGGAGCTACCCAGCATAGCAAAGAAAATTATTCTTTTAATTTTTAATGCTATTTTACGACTTGAATACTACCCTCAAGAATGGAAGGTCTCCTTAGTTACGATGATACCATAGCCAGGAAAGGATCACACCAAAGTTGAGTCATATAGGCCTATCAGCTTATTATCTAATATATCAAAGCTGTTTGAGAAGCTCTTAGCGTCCAAATTAACCCCAATTTTAAATAACAATGGGTGTATACCTAACCATCAATTCGGTTTCAGACGAGAACATAGCACAATTGAACAAACCCATCGGATAGTAAACGCCATAAGAAAAGCCTTTGAAGAAAGAAAATATTGCTCCGCTCTCTTCATCGATGTCTCTCAAGCTTTTGATAAAGTCTGGCATGTAGGTTTGTTACATAAATTGAAGCTGAACCTACCGGTTAACACACACAAGCTGTTAGAAAGCTAATTGGTCGGTCGAAAATTTATTTTTAAAAAAGGTGTTTTTTAAGTTCTCCTCAGACAATTGAAGCTGGAGTCCCTCAGGGAAGTATCCTGGGCCCACTTTTTTATCTTATATATACCTTGGACATGCCGACAAACAATTACACCCTAACCTCAACTTTTGCTGATGATACAGCTTACCTAAGCGTACACGAGAACAGTCGTGAAGCATCTCGATACCTGCAGGATCATATATTTCAACTAGAACTGTGGTTAAAACAATGGAGAATAAAGGTCAATGAGCAAAAATGCGTACATATTACATTTACCTTGCGTCGGGAAACATGCCCCCCTATTAAAATCAATAATCAACTAGTGCCTCAACAATCGCATGTCAAATATCTCGGTATTCATCTAGATCGGCGTTTAACATGGAAATGCCATATAGAAGCAAAATTAACCCAAATGAAACTAAAAGCAATTCAAATTAACTGGCTTATTGGAAGAAATTCTGTTCTTAGTCTCGATTGCAAACTACTACTTTACAACTCTATTTTAAAGCCAATCTGGTGCTACGGTATTCAACTATGGGGCACTGCCTCGGCCTTAAATATCGAAAAAATTCAAAGGCGCCAAAATAAACTTCTTCGAATAATCACAGCTGCTCCTTGGTATGTTAAAAACTCAAATATCCACAAGGATCTCAATGTGCCACTGGTAAGGACTATTATTACGAAGTATGCGGTAAAATATTTAAAAAGGCTAGAGTTGCACCCAAATCCACTAGCTCGAAATATTTTAAATGATAGCGGCCACACTCGCTTAAGGAGAAGAGACACTGCAGCACTTACCCATTAAGATGCGCGATAAACACATATATAAATGTGATACAGAACCCGTGATGAAGAAAATTTTTGTCTTGCACTGGCAGGACATAAAATAAAGAATTAGGATAAGATTTGATTAATTATTGTTAGTTCATATTTAATATATGAAGATTTAATAAATAAATAATGAGAAAAAAAAAAAAAAAAAAAATACAACAACTCATATCTCAGCCATTTTTGGACCGATCTGGCTGAATTTGAATAGCAAGAAATGGTGGACTATATGTGACATAAATGTAAAACAACCTAGCCGCTATCATGCCTGGAGTCTCCAGAAAACACATATCAAACTTAAGACGGACAGACGGACATAGTTAAATCAACTTCTCTCCTCATAAGGACCCAGAATATATATACTTTATAGGGTCTAAGATCAATACTGTAGAATTTACAAACGGAATGACAAACTTATATATACCCTTTTCCTCCTGTGGTGAAGGGTATAAAAATCACGGCTGGCGATGTTCCCAGCCAGGCCCAGATGGTAGTTTGTGTCACACAAATTAGGTGTCTACTTAAGAGTTAAAAATGTAACATTTATTCTTCTTGGTACTTATTTTGAATTTTAAGAATTTTGAAATACCTTGCTATTGTTACAGGCTGTTATGTACAAAGTTTTTGTACCTATATGAAGTTCGAGTATTATGTATAATTTGCAATTTTTTTAAGCATAACTATATAGTTAAAGTAAAAGCTTAAGCCGGAGTTTTTTTTGTCGGTTTTCAGTTTCGGTTTTTAGACATTTAAAACCGAACAGCAATCCCTAATCCAGAGGATTAGCTTTAAAATCGTTTAAAAACGAAAACATGTCGTTAAAAAACGAAGACATGTCGTTTCACTACAAACTCTTTTTAACAATGACATGTTCCATGCTTGCATTTCATTGATATGTTTTGTTAAAGAGAACAAAAGTTTGTTTGTTGCCATTACAGGGACCATAATATGTTTTTAACCATACTTCAACCATGTTTTTTCAAAGTTCACGATATGGTTGGTTTGTACCTTGGCCGGTTCTATTAATTTGGAGTCTTTACTAAATTGCACTCCGACACTCCAAATGTATTCAAAATCTTGTTAAAATTTCGATTCCTGCGATATACGTACATAAGCTTCCATCACTTAATGTTATTTTCTTCCCTAAAAAGTACCTTAAGTAGCCACAATTTGACATTTCAAACTTTCTTTTATGGTCAGCTTTTAACTGGTTTATGTTCTCGATTTTACTTCCAACAATAATGCTATGTTCATACGACGATATAAACCACTCGTTTCGCTCTCTGAAACTAGTTTGCCAAACATGCTGTTCATACGATTCATTCTTGTTTCATTTTGACATTTTTTTGTGTTGTAAGTGTAATTTTATTAAAAATAGATAAAAAAATTAAGTTAAAATTAAAAATATATTATTTAATACTTTAATTAATATAATTGTTTTATAACTATCACTTTATTTTATTTAACACTAGCACACACCCGCTACTTCGTTAGCGTCTCCTTTTTCTTCGTGGACATATTTTTATGCCAAAGTTTATTTTTCTATGTTTAAACTTATTTAAATTCTAGCATTTAACCCGCTACTTGAGTAGAACCAAAAAGCTAAAGAAATTATCAAATTTCCTGTATTTCCTTGTTTGGGTACTATATTTTTCCCCTATTTAAGTATCAAAAATTTCAGTATTGTAGTGGCAGCCCATAATTTAGTACTTATATGTCAATGAATGGAGGAAAATGTTTTGTAAAAAAAGTACCAAAAATAGTTACGATTTTCACCCCTTAAATGTTCGAATTTCGAAAAAGTACCAAATTCGTATACGTATTTTTTTTTATAAGTTTCAAACGTGGTATTAACTTTGTTTCTATGTTTATTGGTTCAAGAGATAGATGGGGTGGCAAAAAAGGACTAAAATTAAGATTTTGCCCGTTTACTCTATAATAGGGCCGAATTTCAAAAAAAGTACCAGACACCTGTCCGCTTATTTTTCTAAAGAAAAACGATAAGTATTACATTTATTTTGCATCTCTTTTAGTTTTGAAGATATAAGGTTACCGAATTTTCCAGTTTTTACCTTTTTTATCCTCTAAACATTCGAGTTTCGAAAAATTCCGTCTTAGTGGATCGATTTGGGGAGTGACCAATCGCTAGTCCAAATTTCAAATTTCTAGGGTCAGCGGTTTGTGCTGGGCGATGATGAATGAGTCAGTCAGTCACTCACGCAACTCTTTTATATATATAGATTTATTAGATTAAAAAATGCTAAAGAATGCTAATAAAATTTTAGAAAAATGCTGAAAATTATGCTAAATGCAATTTGAAAAATTCGCTGCTAAATCAAAATAAATAATGCTAAATTTAGCAGTGGAAATGCTAAAAGGGTCACACTGTTTGTAAGTTTTGTATTTTTTGAGAAAAAAAATAACGCAACATGTCTTTGAGACGTATTGTTATCTAAAGTGTAACTTTTGTAGCGAAGATACCTTTTTGTGTCTTGTTTAAATTTTAAGGTATTGTTTTAAAAATGCGTTGTAAGCGCAAAGCGTGTTGGAAGACTCGGTTTCACTGGAAAATGTGAGCGAATCGAAAGATGAATTATTGGAGGATAGTCTTCAAAGTGATGTAGAAGATGAGCTTTTGACATCCTTGAGCCTGACGAGAATATACCACCAAGAGGCAAGAGGACCAACTCGGGAAAGCAAATCACTGTACGACCCAATTGCATGCTTCGATATTTTTTTCTACCGAATTAATTTCGGAAATTGTTCAATGGACCAGTGCCGAAATTTCCATAAATTGTTCAATTTTAAGGCTAGAAATACCTACTTTGTCGAAAACTTTGACCGACAACATTGAAAAAATTTTACCAGATGCAGTAAACAATGATTAAGGTTGCAGTGGATAACAGCGTTCCAAGTCCCAAAAACGGAATCCATTTGGAGCGTAACCAATCATTACTATTTTCTTTAATTTTGGATCAAGTTTCTTTCGCTTGGCATTAGGCACCCAACAATAAGCTTTGAAGCAAAAGTGGCAAATGCCAAAGGGGTATCCGGAATGGTAAAAAGAAAAAAATATTATACACGGTATGTTGCTGATAAAACTAGTTTTAAATTAGATTCTCGTGCAAGTGATCACTTGGCAAATATTTTCGGTGGAAATAATTGTTGCTAAAAATAATGAATCAATAGTTGCCAATCATGTCGGAAATATAAATGGTATTTCTGAAAAAGGTGTTGAAGTTACAATAAAAGATGATTTATATACTCCAGACTAAAGAGATAATTTGATATCTGTGCGGAAATTAACAAAATATGATCTTTCATTAAATTTTTTAAATAAAAAACTGTAATATTAAAAGGTAAATTAGAAAACGCAACAGCCTATCGAATTGCTAACATATGAATTGCATTTGAATTGTGGCGTAAGCGTCTGGAGCATATTGGTATTTCTGGATTCGAGCAGCTTAAGAAATTGTGATTAATAAATCGTGAACTGAAACAAAATCAGCTTGGCTTTTGTGATGTTTGTATGGAATCGAAGATTTGTCGAAATACTTTTGATGGTACAAGACCCAGAGCTACTAGAGTTATTCAAAGAATTCACTCTGATGTATTTCACACATTTCGCAATGATCTTTTGTATTAAAAAGAAGTCAGAAGTTTTTGACAAGATTCACACGCAAAGAAAAAACATGATTGATGCAACAACACTCGCAAACTATCATTAATGTTTGTGTAAAACACATCTTAAGTAACAATATATGTTCAGACATAATGTAAATAGCTTGTTATTGTCTCAAACATATTATTATGTTTATAAGAAAAACGCAAACGATCTTTCAAACTATGTTCCTATATTTCCTAACACCATGCAACATGTCTATTTCAACATGTTATAAAACCAAAGAAAATTTTATTTCAAATTTGCTTAAAAATAAAAGTTTTTGACGAACTATTTAAGTTATAATGTCAGGGTATCACACAATTTTGGGAGCTTCAACCACAAAACCTCGTTCGACCTAAACCTTCGTAAAGGAAGGCGAGAGCTTCCAGAATCCGCTCCAGAGTATTTTGGTCTCCACCAGTAAACGTCTGAGTTATTTCCTTGGTACTCCACCAGTAAAACGTCTGAGTTATATATGGTTCTCCACCAGTCACGTTGAGTTAATTTTGGTTTCCACCAGACAACACATTTAAACATTGAGGTTAAAAACGATTGCATATAGTTAATGTAGAAACCGCAAAAACTGTAACTCGGTACAGTTATACGACGCCGAACCACTAACCAATGCGGGGTGACAACGCAAAACGCACGAAAAGCAGACAAACAAGAACGACCTGTTTGTCCTTAAGAAATAATGACAAAAAGCGCGAGCTGCTTCTCCACTCAGAGCAGTTTTACGAGTGTGATTTCAAAAAAGGTATTTTTTATTAATAAATGTATGTTCATCAGGGATGATAAATGCGAAAACCAATATCGTACCAACGAACTTTTAAAGTAGTTCTTTTTCGTCCCCTATTTTTAAGTAGTAAATCATATTTTTATAATTTTTTTTTATTTTATTTTTAAAAACAAAAATTTAATAAACAAAACGTACTGAAAATTCATTTGTACATGGAAAGTATAGATAGCAAAAAATAAATGATCGTTAATTATACATAATAATAGGGCGGGTAAAATTTTTTCGCGTCATAAGTACATATCGATTCTTAATCTATAAGTCATTCCAAGAAACTTTGCCAAAGAAACCATAGGTCAAAAATGAATTTCGAGCCCCGGATTTTTCAAAATAGTTTTATATACATAGTTTTTGAAAATATTTAAGAATGGAGGCAAACAAATTGTATCTGGTTTAGCCAGACCTGTATCATGCGGTTTTTAGGGTTTTTGATTGCCGCCAGAGAGCGTTTTCGTACACTTTTTATGGCTAATAAATTAGTGAATGTTTAAACGCTGGTTAAGTTCAACTAAACTTAAATTTATATGTAGTTTAAACGCAACAACTGTAAATCAGTGTTCCATGTATTATATGTAGTTAAAAAAATAACATGTGGCAGCACTACGATAAATCTTGTCAAATTCATATGATCTGTATTGCTAGTTTAACGCCCAATTTTATGCGTTTAAAGATGGTTATATGTTTACTGATTTTTAGATTTGTTGGTTTCAACAAATTTTAAACCAAAAAGAGAGTTTAACTTGCTCTGATTTATTAGCCCTTAAAATTAATCCTCTTGTTTTGTGGAAAATTGACGAATAACGTTCTAAAAATATGTGCATACGAGCATCTTCGGATTGCATTTCCAAATTTATTGTGTTTACAATGTCAATATGTACTGCAGAAACATGAAAGAAGTAGACAGTCCAAATTTAAAATAAAATTTAATTTAGCACTTGTAAAATCTCATTAATAGTTCAACAAAATAACCACAATACTAGTTAGAGAATTTTGTAATAAATGTACAACAAAAAATTAAATTCGTTCGGTATTCATGTAGTTTTAATTTTATATCGTACATATACATACACACACACAGAAAAAAAATACCAATGTTAGATTAACATTGCGAAATGTTGATAAAGAATCATAGTTAATTTCTACAATAGTATGCCCTTTATTTAAATTTATCATTATTTCATATTAATTTTAAATGAAAAATATTAAAATAACCTTAAATCACGTTTATTTAATGTTATTCACTGTTGAAATAACATTGTTCAATATTGAATCCATTAAAACCAGTTTTATATTAAAATCAAAAGTTTATCTTGTTAAATTAACATGTATAAATACTTAAGTATGTACATTTTTTTATTTTCATGTTTAAAATATGTTATAAAAAGAAGACAATTCCCGTATTCCTTTAATCAAAATTATTTAGTTAAATAGTACATCAAGTTTTCAAAGTAGAATGATGACGAAAACCATATAGGGCTATTCTGCTGATGCTTTTGTTAACAAAGGTGAAATAAGTGAAACATGTGTTACAAGGGTAAGTGCTTTGAGGTATTCTTAAATAAATGCATATGTTGTCTCTGAAACTTCTTCACACTGTTATATCACACTTAAACCTACTTAATTCTACATGAAATTCAAGTTATTTCAACTTGAAATAACTTTCATTCAATGTGATTCGGCTTGTTTTTTCGATATAAATGACATTTTGCTCTAACTTTACTGCAATGTTAAATTAACATGAATTATAGTTATTTTAAAAGAAAAAAATGTTGTTCGCAAGTTATTGTAAAATCATGTTAAATTAACATGAAGTAACAATGAAGCAAAATCACTACCGAAATCAACTTGTTTTCGACGATTTTACATTGACTTTTTTCTGTGTGTATGCACATATTTAAAGATTTCT
This sequence comes from Pollenia griseotomentosa, assembly GCA_963931875.1. Classification (NCBI taxonomy): domain Eukaryota; kingdom Metazoa; phylum Arthropoda; class Insecta; order Diptera; family Polleniidae; genus Pollenia; species Pollenia griseotomentosa. The sequence continues at coordinate 48,176,886 of OZ007560.1, read as the reverse complement.
TTTAATGAAATATTGTGTGATTTGATAAGTGTTTACATACAAAATTTGAAAAACTAACTAAAGATAAATGTCATATTTTAAATAAAACAAAAATTTAAGATGGCAAAAAATTTTTGGAAAAAAATTCGACTGGCCACGCGTGGTGCAAATACTTTACTTAGAGTTATAGAAAAATTCAATATAAAGAAGTTCAAGAGTTCAAGTTATAGAAACAAAATCATGTGAATTGGCCTGTCAACCGCTATTGCCAAGAGATTCCCTTCGACTTAAAGAATTTTCGACTTACAGAAGTTCGACTTATAGAAGTTCAACTGTATTTTGTTCAAATTAGGTCAAATAAAATTTTATATGACTCGAATTTCGAATATTGTCAATTAGGTTCCATTGGCAGCCGTTATTAAGCACAGCCCAAGTGGCTCCATTAATTAGTTTCCGTTATGTTACCATGTCACACCATCTCCAAGGGTCATATGTTACTCACTCAGCCACCCAGTCGATTCAATAAAGGTGTGGATCTTGTTTAAATCATTATTAGAGAGATAAGTTTTGTCTCCAATGGTTCTTCGACCAAACAGTCTAATACTTAGATCTCGGAATGTCGGGCAATGACAAAGAAGATGTTCCGTCTACCCTTCCTCCTCCTCGTCGCCGCAACTTCTACATAGGTCGTTGTAAGGGAGCTCGGGCCTTTGGGCGTGCCTCCCAATGGGCCAGTGGCCAGTTATAACCGCAATAAGGTTTCTGAGTTAATTTCTCGAAAGCTGTAATCGTTCCTTAAGCCATCTCCGACCGGCAATAATATGAAACTTGTGTGCCATAAGTTGCTCACTCCTTGGGAGTGAAACACCTATATCATATGTTGAATCGTTTTGATTCAAAGTGATGCCTACATAAGCCAACGAGTCCACCATACAGTTTCCATGTATGTCCCTGTGTCCGGGGACCCACTTAAGGGTAACCACTGAACACTTGGACAATTTTTGATGTGATGAACACACTCTCCGGGGATCTGATGGCCGCCTTGCTATCGGTAATAATGTGAATATCCCTGCATGATATTTTACTATACCGAATGTGTCTTACGGCTGTGTAGATTGCCATTATTTCGGCCTCAATGACACTGCAGTGATCCGGCAGCCTTTTAGGAATACTCCAGTTTAGCTGCTCCGCGAAGATGTGCCAATTTATCTCAAACGGGATTTCAGCATGCCCGATATTGTAATCTCTCCATGCTCCAGCAGCCCTTTGTCTTACCGCTGTGTTCGCAGCTAACCTTTTCGCCAAAAAGTCTGGTAGTAACCAGCTTAAGATTGTAAACCGTGCCTTAGAGGGGGTGGTTCTAATGACACCTGTTATCGTTACGTTAAAACTTAGTTTCAAACTTAGCATAGCTGGCCAACAAACAGCTGCCCCGTAGAATATAATGGGTTTAATGACACATTCGTATAGCCAGTATACATTCCTCGGCTTGATTCTCCAATTTAGGTCAATGGCCTTTCTGCAGCAATATAATGCAGTTGCCGCCTCAGTAGTCCTGGAAATGCTGTTCATCTTCCAGTTCAGTTTGCTGTCCAATATTAGCCCAAGATGCTTGCCACTTTCGGACAGTTCCAGCGAGACCCCTTTATGCTCGGGGTATCAAATTTGGGAATTTTGTATCACCCTGAAAAAAGTACCAGTTCTGTTTTGTCAGGATTTACTTCAGCGGTGGGCGCTGGTTTGCCTGGATTACGAAGTTTTTCGGGTTTTTACATTTACTCTTCGTGTTTTTTTGTACCAGAGCTGCTACAAATACAAAAATTTCCCTACTAAGATATTCCTTAAAATCCCCAAAACATACCAAGCACTTGTTTTATTATACTCCTTTTTAACTTAATAAAAGTAGGTTTTAAATAGAGAAAATGAATAAAAAACTATTTTCTAGCAGTCAAAACTTAAAAAAATAACAATATTAACATTGAAATCAGAATGTGAGAAAATTTACCGTATAACACATACACGTGTTTGTGTGATGTTGTTTTCGCTCATTTACTACTGCCCACAAACTGAAAATCTTAAATTCATTGTTTCAAGCCTAAAAAGTAACAAAGGCAACCCGAAAACCAAATACAGCAGAAAGAAAAAAAATAAAATTGTATTCAGTTTGCTTAATAAATTTCAACGAAGCAGGAGTGTTGCGCATGTTGTTATTTTGGAAAATTTTGCAATTTCGTAGTGGTACACTGACAATATATTTATTGTGTTGTGATCAAGCTGTGCTCATGTGTTTTTTGTCAGCTTGTTTTAAAAACTTTTCAGCAATCATGTACGATGATACATTATATAATAATCAAGTTTTCTTACTGAATTCCTTTTTTTTGCATATTTACATACCTATAGTACTCATTTTGAAGTTTTTGCTCACGGCAAAATATAATTTTTTATTTTTTTTAATTATATACAAATAATATTTTTAATGAACTCCTTTTTTTTGTATTGCATATTTACATACAATTTGAAAATATTTTCAAAAATTTCTCTAAGTGTAAATCAACTAATTTACTCTCTTTTATTGAATGTTCTCTATCTGCCCAATAAGCCTCAGTTCGTTTTTCCTGAAGACCATGGAAAAACTAATGGATAGATTCATAAGGGATGAATATCTATCGGATAACCCGATACATCGCTTTCAGTTTGCCTATCAATCGGGCAGGTCTACGGTGACCCCACTTCATCATGTTGTGGGTACGATTGAGAAGGCACTTGGGGCAAGACAAATAGCTCTGTGTGCGTTCGTCGACATTCAGGGAGCCTTCGACAACACTTCCTATGATGCAATTGACTTTGCTCTAACGAGGAAGGGTATTCCAGTTCTCATAAGGAATTGGATAAAGGAGACGCTAGCATCTAGGGTGATTAAGTTGGATCTGGGTGGTTCGTCGATGACCATTGAGGCAACCAAAGGTTGCCCACAGGGTGGCGTACTATCGCCTCTATTGTGGACCTTGGTTATCGACGAACTATTGGAAAACCTTAATAACCTGGGCTTGCGTACTTATGGCTATGCTGACGATCTGGTTATAACTGTGACCGGTTTTGATGATGCCACGATTTCGGGGGCAATGCAGCGGGCCCTGAACTTAACACTTGGCTGGTGCAGGGAGAGGGGACTGAATATTAATCCCGCAAAAACTACTCTGGTACCATTTACCAAACGTAGAATCTTGAGACTGAAAGAACCGACCCTTAACGGAGCGGTTATCGGATTCTCTGATGAGGTGAAATACCTGGGGATCATTTTGGACAAATCCCTCAACTGGAACGCTCAGTTGGTCCATGTCACCAGAAGAGCGTCAAGGGCAACATATGCCTGTCAAAGACTCTTCGGAAGGACATGGGGGCTGAAACCCAGGATGATCCACTGGTCTTTTGTTGCTATTATTAGACCAATATTGTGCTATGCCGCCCTGGTGTGGTGGACTAAGACCGAACAGGTCAGGGCTAGAGTGATACTTGATAAGGTCTACCGCCTGATCTGTGTATCGATCACGGGTGCCATGAGGACCTGTCCCACTCTGGCTTTGGGAGCTATCCTGCACATTCCTCCATTGCACATTTCTATAAGGGAGGAAGCATGCAGGGGTGCTAGTAGGATGCCGCGCATTGCTGTATATAGGGCAGGGGACCTGGTGGGTCACATGCGGATCCTGGAAATCATTAGGAATGATCCATCTATTATGGTGAGTGATCATATGCTGCCTACTTTGGCATTATATAGGAATTTTAATGTCCTTATACCTGACAGGGACCAATGGGCGGACCAATCCTGGTGGCGTGCATGCGCGGACCAGGTCTGGTTCACGGATGGTTCGAAACAGGTAAACGGTGATACTGGTGCGGGCATCATGGGCCCGGGTTTCCAAAGGGGCTTGCCAATGGGCAAACAGCCGTCTATATTCCAGGCGGAACTCTACGCCATCATTATATGCGCTAGGGAATGTCTAAGGAGGAGGGCTAGGGGCCTGAGACTTTATGTAATGTCGGATAGCCAGGCTGCTCTTAGGGCACTCTCTTCTTTGGAGCTGAAGTCAAGGCTGGTCTTGGACTGTTTTGAGTCTCTGAATGAGCTAGGGAAACACAATGACTTGTATTTGTGTTGGGTTCCCGGCCATGAGGGCCATGCGGGCAATGAAAGGGCTGATTGCTTGGCAAATAGGGGCGCTCGTCGTCCATTTATGGGTCCTGAGCCTTTCTTCGGCGTCCCGGTGGGTCACATCAGGGGGACGCTACAAAAATGGTCCGAGCGTGAATTCCTTCACGCATGGACATCCACTTCTGGATTGAGACAGTCCAAAAGATTTGTGACGTTGTCCCGGCACAGGGCAGGAAGGTTTCTGCTGCTTGATAAAGCGGAACTTAGACTGCTTGTTGGCCTATTCACGGGGCACTGTGGTTTTAGGTACCACCAGTTTAAGTTGGGTAATTCATCTACCAAAATGTGCAGATTCTGTGGGATGGATGATGAAACGTCGGAACATCTGCTCTGCTGCTGTCCCGCCTTGGGGACTTCTAGGCGGAAATTTTTCGGGGGGCTAACAGTGGGCCCCACTGATATCTTTGATCTCCCACCGAGCGGGGTAATGGGCTTTATACGCAGCCTAAACTTGACGTGGTGAGACATATGGGCTGCACAAAAGATCCTTTGGGTCGCGGTGCACATGGCCTTCACGTATACAATACAATCTGCCCTTCGCTGATTTACATCCAGTCCACATCCCTGGTACCACTTTGTTCAGACAATAGTCTGGGATCTTTACTCATAGCCACAACGGCAACGACATTCGCTACGCAACCGTTCTGCAGCACTTGGTTTCCATGGCCCTCATAAGGGTATTTATATTTAGATTCCAGAGTAAAGGTGACAGTACACCACCTTGCGGGGTGCACCTAGTCGCATTCCACCTAGTGAACACGTTGATGACGTGATCGTCAATCTCCCGAATAAAACGAGATCTAAGTAACTTTACGAAAGAATTGGATAGGTATAACATTACTTAGTATGGTCAACAAGGTAATCGCACAAATAAAACACAGTAGACTATCAACATTCATTCTTTCAGTGCTCAGAAGAGAGAAAGTTCCTTCCGTACTCGCAAATGCTGTGTCGACCAAATCAACAATCTAAGAATTATGGTGGAGCAGTCACTGAGTGGAGATAACCACTTTACCTCATATTCACAGACTTTGAGAAGGCTTATGATACTTTTTACTACTCTGCTATATGGAACACATTAGTTGCAAGGTTACTACTATTTATTTAATTATGTTCTCGACATAGTAATGAAAAAGGCTACAAATGATAGAAGGGAAATCACGTGGGGACTGCAAGAAAGACTGGAAGACGTATACTATGCTGATGACATCTGCTTGTTCAGTCACTCCTTTTAAGACATGAAATATTGGTATAGCCAAAACAATAAGAATGAAAGCAAACACCGAGTAAAAATTTGTCAACCAAAATCGGCAGATCGATAAGGTCAAAAGTTTTTGCTACCTAGGAAGAATATTTGATAAGACTGGTTCAACTGCAGGCATAACAGAACGCATAAATAAAGCTCGAAAAACCTTTGGTTAGCTTGACCCTGTGTGGAATTTATAATACATATCAAGGTCTAATCCACACTTTTGTATAGAGGAGAAACATGGGACTCCGCAGTCCGTGTTATACACTCCATTGAAGTGTTCGTGAAATAATGCCTACGTAAGATTTTACGTTTACATTGGCCAACATCCATAGGTCGGCAGAACGAACCAGCGACCAATGAAAATGGAAATCCGGAAACGAAAATGGTCCTGAAAGGAACCCAGGCTGCGTAAACCACCAGATAATATCGCTAAGCTCGCTATAGACTGGAATGCGACTGATCTAAGTTCACCTACAAATGTTTGTGTTTTTGTTTTTTCTGTATATCTAGAACGTCTTGGTTAGCAATACACAATCTATGTAAGTATATAAAAATTGGGTGAGATTGGATAAGTAGGCGTATATAATGTCCAGTGACTCCTATCGGGAACAAAGGGCTAGATTTGATGCTAATTGTTTGACTTCTTTCCAACTTTTATCACAACCGGGTTTTCTTAAATTTTATTTTCAAACTTTTTATTTTAAAATAATTGTTTGAAAAAAGTCGAATAATCGATCAGCATAGTAAATAAGTACCAATTTGTTATATTAGAGCTGCAAGAAATTAAGAATTTAAGATAGTTTAGTTTTTTCCATTTGCTAAAGGACATTGATTATTTATATTGATCTTTTTTGTTATTCAACATCCAAAGTGGGCAAATGTTTTTTACTTTTTTACCTTTTTTTTTTGCAAACATTGTGCCATTTGATCAAACATGTCATTTTACCCTATTTATAGATTCAGGCTTGGTAGTAGTCATTTGACAGTTTGCATTTACATACAGATAATAATAATGATGACGATGATTATAGACTGTGAATTTAAAACACATTTGTTGCACGTGTAGTATTTTTTAGTTTTTCTGATAATGTTGTTGTTTTGTTTTAATAATTTTTTTTCTTTTTCGTACAGTTCTTTGTCATGGTTTATTGCTTTGCTGGTGGTGGTAGTTTCTGTGTTTGTTTATTCTTGTATCTTTGAAATCGCCTTATTTATCTAGCGATTTGTTGCTATTTTATGTTTGCAATCTGCACTAGCCAACCATGCAGCCAGCCTTTCTGTTCCTTTTGAATGTCATTGTATTCTGTCCCTCTTTTTTGTTTTGTTCTTTTTTTTAATATATTTTATATCTCCACTATTAAATACATATGTTGGTACTTTTGGTATTTCTTGGCCACTGTGTTTTTTCTCTTTTGCAAGATCATTCATTAATGTAATATTCCGAATTTTATTTGCAAAGTGTTTTGAAGTCATAAATATTTGTTTTAAATAATTTCTAAGGAATATTTTCCACTTGGAATTTGTTTTTAAAAGAAATTTGAGTTTTTTAAAAATGAACTAAGCAAGGCGAATTCATCCCAGGTAATCTCGGTACCCTACAAGAAGAGAATGAGCGAGTTTTCACTTTTTTCACGTTGGTGTTAATAAAATGATAGAATGAAATGACCGAAATCAAGTTTTCTGTCATTTCTTTCTATCATTTTCTTAACACCAACGTGAAAAAAGTGACTACTCGCTCATTCACTTCTTGTAGGGGTACTACAACAAGTACAACTCGTACAAAAACCACAAGCAATTTGTTTTTGTAAAATCATTGTACAATGCCAAAAACAGAAATAAAACAAAACAGAAACAAAGATAATAAAAGAGAATAAACAAAATTTTGACATCCAACAGTGATTTTAGCTAATATCAGCAGGGCTTTTAAGACCACCTGTAATAAATTCGCCTTGGCACTTAGTATGTACAATGTGTGTGTCAATTATTGTAGAATGTGTGTGTCAATTTTTTATACATTATTGGATAAAAAGTCGAGTTTATTAACTACATATTATAAAAAAAACCAAATACTTAGGACAAATTAATGTGCATAATTGGTTGTTTGTTTGTTTGTTTGATTTTTAAGTTACCCCTTCAAAAACAAAGCCACTGAAGAGGAATTATATTGCCACCAAGTATTCATAAAGCCTTCATGAATTCCGGCATTACGCTGCAAGCTATTGATCACCTACACCTTCATGTATGAAGAAAGTCAGATCTTATAATTATTACAATGAGTTTTCGTTGGATCTCCTCTACGTTGCAACAAGTTAGGAAATAACGATTGGTTATGTCGAACCCCGAATAATGTGTAATGTCACCCAATTAATTTTTAAGCCATACTTTATGAGCACAGCACACATGATTTTTTTTTGACAAATCGTACGACTGAATAGGAAAGAAACAATGAGCAGTTTGACCCAAGCATTAATGCACTGAACTGATGTTGACCACCAGCTTTATTGTTACCCGCCGTTTTCACATAAAAGTGCAAGTTCGAAAAACTCAAAACACTCCCCTGTTGGCCAAACTGCCGTCGACGACATTGTCGTCAACGATTTATGCACGACATGTCCTCTATCACTTAGGATTTCTGGAAGACAATTTTGAGGAAAATGTCGTGGACGACAAAATACTCGACATTGTCTAGTGCACTGTTTTTTAAAAAAGTTAATAAACGACGACATGACCGACATTGTCTTTCAAGTTGTCTTTTGTCAAAGCTTATCCACGACAACACGACAGACATTTTCTTGTAAGGTATCCTCTATCAACAACTATACACGACAGTATGAGCGACAGTGTCTTGTAAGCTGTCCTGTATTAAAGTGTATGCACGACAGCATGACCGACAGTGTCTTGTAAGGTGTCCTTTATCAACTTCTAAGCACGACAATATGAGCGACATTGTCTTGTAAGCTGTCTTTTAAACAAACAAATATAATTTGTTCCCAATTAAAAAAAAAATTAACTGTAAAATAACGATAATAATAAAAAACAACCAAAGCAAAGTGAAGAAAATCAGTCAGTCAAGTCTGAGAACTCAAAGACTTAGGTCTTATTCTAAAAATATGTATGTGATCTTGTATATTTTTATTTTTTCATTTAGGTTTATAGGCGACATTGTCGTGTAAGCTGTAACTCCTATAACTTCTTCGACATTGTCTTATACGCAGTCGTTGATGATAAAGTGGAATCCTTTGTCGTCTATATAGTCATCAAAGACAATATGAACGACAATGTCGTTCATGTGGTCATCAACGACTATATGGACGACAATGTCGTGCATGTAGTCATCAACGACAGGCTGAGCGACATTGTCTCTCTTTGTGTCGTGCACGATTTACGCGACACTTGTTTGAAAATGTCATCGACGATTTGCATTAGATGTCCCTTACGTGTCGTGCAGGAATTAACATTTTTGATGATTCGTGCACGACATGGCCAACTGGGTCACTTTTTCACTAACATTCACACAACTTTTTTTTCTTTTAGCCAATCGGCTGTTTCCTCTATTTTTCGTTAATAACACGAAGTTGGGAGTAGTGCACTAAATACTGATTTAAATCAGCAGTGCACTATCACTAAATAAAACTGCACTCTTTTTTACCAGCTTTAGTGATGATTGTTATTTTTTTAACTACCACTAAAAATATTTAGTGATAGTGCAAATTTTTTCACTATTAATAAACGCAGACTGAATGCAAAAATCTGCACTCAATTCAAGTAGTGAAAAAATTGGACATGCAATCAAAAAAGCTGCATACAAATATTGTCTCACTAAAATTTAAAAAATGTAACTTTGTATGTGCATGGTTTTTGATTTTTTTCGAGGATATGCATAAGCAATAGGGTGTTCAATTAATCGGGTTTTATTTTTGTTAGATCAAACGATTAATCGGTATTTGGCATTTTTAACTTATTTGATTAAACGTATACAATTTCAAAATTAATCGAATAATTCTAAATCCACAAATTTTGTAAATTACGAGATTTTTTCCGATAATTTTAGAAAAAATTAGTACTTGAGTATATAAACATTTTTTTTAAATAAAACTTGCCAATGTAGCTCCAAATTTTGGGCACTTCGATTTTAAAAGAGTCAATATAACTTTGGACTTTTTTAAACTTTTCACGGACATTCCATGCAAATAATTTCCTCTAGAGAATCGAGCGAAGAATCTTATTTAAAATATTTACTCATTGGACCACTTGTAGCCCCCTTTGATTTTGTTGTTGAAGCAGCTTCTTCATTTTTGGACACCTGTTACATAAAGCATTATTAGATTTATCCTTCGTACAATATTTTTAAGCCAAACTCAGCCTAAAGAGAGAAACGCATGAACTATTTTGTTAAAAAATACGGAAGTGTTCTAGAAATCGAAATGACGTGGATTTAAAATCGAGCAAATTTTCAAAAGTTCATACAAATTTTTCATTTTTTCTACTTCATTCTTTAAGTATCTGTTGTTTTTGCAAGAACTACACTTAAAAATTATTGAATTTAAATTATCGTTTGATTTCAATTTCGATTTCTAGAACATGCCTGATAAATTAATATAAATCTTTGAGTTAACATACCTTTTTCGTTTTTACTTTTGTGAAATGAATAAATAAAATGTGTTGAAAAAAATTAACAAAAATATAAGCTAAATAACTCACTAAACATGACTGTCTTTTTAATTCCAACGGACACATACATTTGGTTTGTTTATTCGACTTAAAACTTAAAAAAAAAAATTATACTTTTAACAGAAATACTACATATTATTATTCGATTAATCGGTATAAATTCTTCGATTAATCCTTTAATCGATATTAGCAATTTATTCATTATTCGAACAATTAATACTCTAAAATTGTTCGATTAATCGAACAAGAATTAATCGGTTGACCACCCTAATAAGCAAAGAACATTAAGCAAAATGAAATTTTGTTAATAACGGTACATATAATTATTGGCTTTAATCATGAAAAACCAAGTTTTCAATTTTAAAATTAGTGCAACAATTTAAGTTGCACTCAAATGAGTGAAGAAAAAAAAGTTGCAATAAGCTGATGATAGCTTTTTATACCCTTCACCACAGGTGGTGAATAGGGGGGGTGGAGAAACGGACAACTGGATTTGAACTTCGCTTTTCATAAGGACCCAGAATACTTTATAGGGTATAGGACCTTCGGTGAAGGGTATAAAAAACAAACTTATTTATAAAAAGAGTAATTTTTGGGATTTCAGTATTTTGGTCATAACTCTGCTATTTCTTAACCGAGTTTACAGATTTATATACCGACGTGTTAAAGAAGAAATTTGCCAGTTATTTTGGTTATAAAACTTGGACTCGGGAAGATCTATGGTTCCCGAAAATGGGTATTTTTCAAAAAAAAAATTAATATTTTGGTCATAACTTTTTCGTATCTGAACCGATTTTCCCGATACTGATTTGCACATAAAAGTAACAGTTCTTACTTTAAAGGGCCAAGTATACAAAACAATTGGTTTGACAAAAACAACAGGATGATTTTGTGAATATTTAAAATTTTTTATTTTCATACAAACAAACGCTTGTGTGGTTTATTTGGTCCTGTACAAACGAAACAATTTCGTAAATAAAAGTATTGTTCGAAAAAGTAAGAAAATAACATTGAAAATGTATAAGCCGATTTGTTTCCATAACTAGTCCCCCGAAGCTTAAAGCTGGTCTGCGGTAGGCCAGAGCCTCTGGCGGGAATCTAACCCGCGACTCCGGCACTGATAGACTAGCTCACTAGCAGCTAGTTTAATTTTCACCAAAAAGGGCCAAAATAGATTTCTACAGGGCCATCAAACATTCAAAAGTGCCAAAAATGGCCTAATTGTGCCACGTTTTGCATCACTGAGAACAGTTCTTTTAAAGTTTAAACCGAACGAAAAAAAAAAAAAAAATTAAGAGGGCTATATTTGGCTATACCGAATCTCATATTACCTTCAACTTAGTCCGATAAGAACAGAAAGTTATATAAATACCGTTCTTTAGATATAAATAAATCTCTTTTGTGACACGTCCACTTCATCGATCCCGCCAACATTTTGGCAGATGTTGTGTAAAGGATGCTTGTATCTTATTTGGAAACTGGCTCTTGTCTTTGTATGGAAAGTGCCGTTCTCCAGATAGGTATAAAGAGAAAAAAACAACAAGGGATTTATGGGTAAAATTAGAGGCAGTTGTGGTATTTTGCTCACATCTCAACCATTTGTGGACCGATTAGGCTGAAGCAAAATTAAGCGAAGCATATGTGACATAAGTATATACCAACCAAGTCCCCATCATGTAGGGATTTTCGCAAAACCCATTTCAACAGACGGACATCTTAAAATCAACTAAGAACCCAGAATATATGTACCTATTAGAGTTGTCAACCGATTAAGAATAATTCGATTAATCGATCAAACAAACCTTAACTCTTGTTCGAATAATTGAAAAATGGCGATTTTCGAATAACGAATAAATCGATTAATCGAACAATTTTTTTTATAAAAAAATAAAGGATAGGAAGGTTTAAAATATTGGTGCCATAGCCCGGACTGTAATTAATCTCAATGTTTATTAAGGAAAAACCCTGTTGAGTACTCATAGTATGTATTTCAAAAATGGATTTTGTGTTCTTATTGAACAAATCTTTTACAAACATGTGTATCAACTGTTTTCTTTTTAAATCAAATGTTAAAAAAATTTCAAGAAACGGGGTTTTTCAACTCCGGGTGAAAAACTTGGAAATAAACAAAAAGCTAAAAAAATAAAGAATTGATCTAAATATATGGGCATTTCCATTTTGACGTAACCTGATATTTGTACGACAAAATGTAAAAAAATTAACTGAAGAAGTCAAATTTGTAAAAAGGTTTATTATATATGCAAAATAATGAAGTAGCACTATATTCAGAAAAAAAATTACAACAATCGACGCTAAGGATTTGCAGATATAAGCAAAAATATGTGCTGGCGTGACGTTAAAAAAAAACAGAAGTGGATTTTGACTTGCATTACAAAACTGAATAAGACTGCGAATTGTGCAAGACGTTTTGTATAAAACCTTTTTTAGTAAGCTTTTGAGTTATATAGAATTATTTTTCAAGCTTACAAACTTAAAAATCTTTGCTCGTTTTAAAGTATGTACATAAATAAGTATGTCAAAAAGTCTACTTTTTTTAATGTAACGCCAGAATGCAAATTAGGTTGTATTTTCGAACCATGTTGTTCAACCGTTATCCCTTTTGTTACTAAATGTAGAGCTAGTTGCGCTTAACACCAAAATATAAAATAGTAAACTATACATATAAAATTTTTTTAGAAACAATTTATATAACTTCTGGCGTTACGTTACAAAAAGTAGACTTTTCGCTGGAACTGCCTATATATGTATATCGAATCAAGAAAGTAGAAAATGTTGTTATTGTGTTATCCTTTTTTTAATTTTATATATAGTTTTACCATTTGCGTAAGTGTCACAATATTACCATTGAAAACGAATGATAATCCAACAACATCAAAACATGTCGAACTTGGTCCAATGGAAAAATATATAGAGTGAGACGTTTGCTCTATAAAAGAAATTGTATGCAGAAGTTTAGCTGTCAGGCCGGCCAACGCCAAATTAATATCGGATTATAATGGAATTAAGGGGTTTAAAATGCCTTTAATACAACGATACGGAGTTAAGATAAAAAGTTTTACGTTTAAAAAAAAGAACGATTCACAGCAGATTTGAGAAATTTGAAGAAAAATACGTTATTATTTTGAAAAATAATTTTTTTTATTCATTATTCTCATCGATTAATCGAATAATTTAATAGATTTAATCATTTGATCGAACGAACAAAAACAATTAGTTGAATTATTCCAACAAAGTTGAAATGCGAATAATTGACAACTCTTCACCGAAGGTAAAGTTTGTTATTTCGTTTGTTATTTGTACAATATTGATCTTTGACCCTATAAAGTATATAGCCCTGCAAATAATATTGGACTACCTGGTCCATTTTGATAAAATGGACTACTCCATGGACTGGTCCGATGTAATGCAAGCATGGAGAATGTCATTGTTAAAAAGTGTTTGTAGTGAGACGACATTTCTTCGTTTTTTAACGACATGTTTTCGTTTTTAAACGACTTCAAAACTAATCCTCTTGAGTATACCATGGAGTAGTTTTAAGACTTCTCCTTTGTAGTCCAAGGCTGGGTTATATAGTCCTGCCCTAGGACATCGTAATGTTAAATAGACCATGTTTTTTCCATACGTTTGGGTTACTTTTGGACTAGTCCTAGCCCTTTGTGGGCTACATTTTACACGCGTGTTTGGACTAGTCCTATTATTTGCAGGGTATTTAGCGATTTTAAAATTTTGATAAATAAGATTGGCCACCAATGAAACATCATATTGTTTTTGCAATTGATTGGTTGAATATTCGAACTTAACAAAATATAAAAAAGGTAAGAACTAATTTCATTTATTTAAGTTAAGACATTTTGAGTTAAAAATATAATAATATGTATGTATACATATATTGCTACGAAAGTAACTTTAGTTAAGAATTAGTTGTAATTATTAGCTAAGAATTAGTTGTAATTATTATTTATCTTGTATTTATTAGTTGTTTTGTATTTAAAGGTAATTTTAGTAGTTCACATTGTTATACAAAATTGTTATTCTTTAGAACACTTCAATCCCAATGTGCAGAAAGCCCTCGAAATGACCGTTAAAAAAGCTTCAGTATGAAAAGTGGTGAAATTATGAAAACATAAGTGCCGCCATAAAACATAATAGACGTAAAAGCGGTGAATAGTAAATGCTCGAACCTTCAAAAGAAATCTAGAGGGCACCAGAAGAGTGAATGGAAGTATAAATACTAGCGAAAATGCGAAGTGCGTTGATCACAATAGTGAGTTGTGAATAAAAGCTGTGTTAAAGTGACTATTTTGTTTAATTTGAATTGCAATCAACGAACTCGAAACGGTTTATTATATAGGAAATAAGCCAAAACGTTATTGAAAGGCAGTAACGTAACAATATGTATATGTATTTTCATTCAGAACGATTCAAGCAAGGCCGCCCGCCAGTAACGTTGTAAATTTCAAAATGAATTTTTTTAGTAGACTACATGAATCATATATTAAAACGCCTCATGTCAGAAAACGCGATGACAGTTAAAACTAGTGTTTTTCATACGGGATTTCCCGGGACAAAAATTCCGGGATCGCACACATTTTGAGTGAAAAAAATCCCGGGAATTTAATTGTGGCAACTTTACTTCTGATATAATTGTAAATAAGTTGTATGTATCATGAAATAGATCTTAGCCGTTAGGCAAAAAGGTCTTAAATAAAAAAAAAACGCATTTTGAGATTTTGATTGGCTTTAATTACTTTTTGTTTCTTTTTTGTTTGGTTAAAATCACTTTATTCTAGCACAACTGCTTCTAATCGCTATCATCACCTCTTAGGAAAAAAGTCTATAAAATACACCAAATAAATATTTTTCAATGTAACATAACGAAAAACTACAGTTTCTGACTTAAGACAGTTTTGCCAAATGCCAAAGAGGTGTCAATTCATAGCCGATAAGTAAGGCAATGTTTGATGTTTACTGCTCGAAAATTTCGAAAGAAGAAGAGTAACAAAAAACCCAAATTTATTTTATGAAAACAAAAAAAAAAAAAAGACGAAGCTTGTAGACGAGAGAGCAAAAAGGTAATGTGTATCACGCATACAGCGCCACCTCCTAAAAAAACCTCCTGTCTTTTCCTTTTAATTTCCAATATGCAAAAGAGGTCTAAGAAATTTCTAATGGGCACTGCTTCACGTATAAATTGACGACGAACAAATATCGCGATATTTATTGAACGTGTAGCATGCAGTATCGCAATCCATATCGCAGATTAGCCTAGTTTTATGTGATACACGATCTGGCTCGCGGATAATGTGATAAATATTGAACGTTTAACATACATACTTCGTGATATAAATTTGTGATACGTTAGTAAGAAGGAACATAACAAAAAAAAAAAAAATTGAAACATTTTTGTATAGTTTGCGCTTATACAAAAAATCCAGCAAGTTAGTTAAACAGGCTGTAAATGGAAGGCGATCTAAATATCATAACGAGTAGCAGTGCCCTAAAAATTCCAAATGTACATGGCATAATCGGAACAAGCTGGTAACTCTATTTCCATCACTTCCACTAACTAAGAGAATCTACGAGAGTGTATGGGAATTCAGCAGTGTGGCCATATCCAAAAATATTTTACAGCTAAATCGGCTTCAAAATAATGCTAAAAAATGCTAACAAAAATCTTAAACTGCCAAAAAATAATGCTAAAATTTAAATTGTATTATTTTTTGTTATTTTAGTTAATATACCTTTATATGGGCATTTCCTAGGGTCACGAACGTACGTTCGTACGTTTTTGCTGTACAAATAATATAAAAAACAAAACTTTTCCTAGTTATAAACATAAACATGTGGTCACGAACGTACGCAAAATAGAAGTCTACTTTGGCTGTAAAATCTGCGTAATGGAACGGAATATTCAAAAGTGATTAGTTTATTTTAAAAGTGTATAAATGTAGGTCTCTATCCAGTATTTATACAATAAAATATCTCTATTGGCTTTTGTTTAATTGGCTTATGTACCGGTCGCAAACGTACGATTTTTCAATAAGTTTTTTTTTTGTTATCACCATGCATTTTCTTATAAATATCTTAAAATTTCCGTAACAAAAAACTTAATACTCAATTTACAATTGATTGTAATGAAGAGATTATGAAGAAAGAGTGCAAACATAACATATTTTTTGCATGCAAAATAGTTACATAAAAATGGTAGCTTAAAAAGAAAATATAAAATTTTCGAGTTTCCAGCGCAATTTCCTCAAGTAAAACAGCTGAGATATGCTATGAAACCTTTACAACATAGACTTTTTTAAAATAATAAACAATAAAAGACGATGATTATCAACATTTTAAATGTTCATTCTGGTTTACCTTTCTGAGGAAATACTTATATATGATTTATTTTACATAATTTTTCCTTATAAACTTACATCATATCAATAGAACAAACTGATTAAAATAAATAAAATATTTAGTAAACATAAAAAGTCTTAAAAATATAAAAGAAAAAACCAAAGGAACTTGACCTATAAATGGCTTTTATTTAGTATTTCAATAAAATTTATAACATGTTTAATAAAAAATTTCATTTTATTAATTAAATACGTCATCAAAATTAATATTATGCTTCAACTTCTGAAGAATCGATCGAGATATCATTATAATATATGTCCTTATCACATTTTTATGTGAGATCGTACATTTTTTTAAAACTATGGCAAAATTTTAAACCACACTTAATATTAAGTAGCGAATTCAAAGTCTACAACTAAAAACCTATTTTAACTTCCGCGTTGCTAAATGGCAAAACCCAGAACTTTATTGCAAAAAAAGCTAATTCACTAAATGGATTTTCATTTATTGCTTTTTTATATCCATATACATTTATCCAGAAATCAACTGTTGAGTCCTTATTAAACAATTCATATGAATTTAGTTTCTGCCACTGATGTTCCAAAGTTGTAATTTCTTCTACAGTGAAATCTATTATTTCTTCTTTAAAATGTTCGCTTAAGTTGCATTTATTAGCTTTTAAACTGTTTTCTACACAATAAAAATTAGCATTTGTTAAATTATTAAAACTTTTTGGCAATCGTTGTCTAAGTTGACATATTAATTGAGCTATAAAATCTCAGCATGTAATTCGTATTTGTTTTTCTATTTCAAAAGTTATGGTATCACTTTCGGAAAAAATCAGCTTAACATGAATTTAATGGATCAAACTGATCAAATTTTCAAACAATTTGATATGAAAGATATTTTAAAAGATTGTACAGTTTCTATAGCAAAAGAGTAGCGTTTTGTATGTGCATTCAACAAAAAAGTGTGGTAGATTTTCAAAAAAATATTACTTGAATATTCTTAAATTATATAATGCTAAAAAATGCTAAATATTTAGTTGAAAAATGCTAAAAAAAATGCTAACTGCTAAATGAAAAATTTGCAGCAAAATCAGACAAAAAAATGCTAAATCTAGCTGCAAAAATGCCAAAATGGCCACGCTGGAATTCAGTGATAAACTAAGAGAATTTTATTCTCTTACCTATTTTTTCATGATTTGCTTTTTTTGAGGTTTGTTTCTTTACTATGAGAGTGCAATAAAATCAGTTGATAATGAAACTCTCACAAAGCTAAATGTGACGATTTTTAGAGGCGCTTTATTTCATAAACAAATGTATTAAAAAAATTTTGTTCTGAAACAATATATTAAAGAAAACAAAAGTAGAAAAACATATAATTTGCAAAACAAACCTATAAATTTAGAATTTCATATTATTGTATGTGTTTAAAAATATTTCAACGAGTAACATAAAGCATTTTAAATCGTGAAAAATAAACGTGGAAAATATCGCAATTTTAATATATTTTTAAAGCGCAAAAATTTCGATAAAAAAAAATCTAAAGTGATTTATAACAAACAAATTGTGTTAATAAAATTAATAATTATTATGAAATGAATAGAAATGCTTTGTATTGTAACTTTATAACAAATAATAGATATTAAAGCATTAAAATAGTTAAAAGAAAAGTGCAATAAAATTTATAATGTAAATTTTATTAAAAAAAGTGTCAACCATTAAAAAGTGCCTTAAAATTTACTGAATTTAATTCATAAATTTATTCATCGTTTCTAATTTTCTAATATGTAATATCTGCTGCCTACAATAAAATCTGTTATTTTTTTTAAAAAATTTTACATATTTTATAACTAAAACTAAAAAAAGTATCAGAAAAAAATCAAAATAAAATTTTCGTTTAAAATAAAGAAAAAGAAAAAAAAAACAAAAACAGTGAGAAAAAAAATTATACTACCACGCAGTTTTTGTATATTTTGAGTGCAGTGTATTTTATTTAATTGTTGTTGTTATTTTTACCAACAAAAAATCAAATTACAACAAAAATTTTGAGTGTTATAAACCAAAACAACGGCAACAACAACAAGAAAATAAATCATATTTTTGGGTTTTCTTTTTAAGCAGAAAATAAAATACAAAAATAAAACAACATCGGCTACAACAACAACAATAATCATTATATCATCACAGTACTGCCGTATGTAGTGAGTGTTACTTTTTCTACAGTGTTTCTTCTACTAAATCGGCCGGCCAATATTTTTAAAACGCAGGTAAACAAAACCTTTTTTAATTTTTTTTTGTTTATTTTTTTCACATTTTGGCTTTTTGGTTTCTGGTTTTCTAAATATCGCTTGGTAGAGCCTTTTAAGATTTAATTACCACTTGTATTAAGACAGTGCGTTTGTTTATAATGTTGTAGGTACATACTATACATACATACATATGTATATTTGTTTCGTGGTTGTGTTTTTGAAAACCTAATATTAAAAATAATTTGTCGGTTGATTTCGAAGTAGAAAGAAACTGCCTCTTTAGGGCCTTTTTGCACAATCTGCTTATATAATTCTTGAAATTAAATGAATTCAAGAATTTATTGGCCAATTTGTATACCCACACCAAAACAGTGGAAAGGGTATTTTGTGTTTGAATTGATGTTTGTAGCACTTTATAATATTGATTCTAGACTAGGGCTGCTAGAATTCCGAACCCGTCGACCAGGACTCTTATAATTCAAATCACAATCGAACGTACAACAAAGCCTTATATACATACGTATCCAACAACGAATCATAAACCAGTAAGCCCCAACATTTTTTTTTGGTACATGTAGGTAGTTCAACAATTAAATAAAAGATACAAAACTTAACATGTAAGTTTTGAATTTTGTATTCCCGAAAATAGCTTTGATAATATACTTGCATGTGCCCGTGCAAAAAGCTGAACTGGCAAATTGGTTTTTTTTGTTGTTTTCTAACGAAGCCAATGGAATGAAGAAGCAATTTGTTTTTTTTACCCACTTACAACTACAATTCGAGTCGGAAAAAAGCCAACCAATTGTAGGGGAATGTAAGAAAGGATAAATTCACTGTTTACGGTTGGAGTTTTGTTTAAGCTTTGATATTGTTGCAAGTGAGACTTTGAGTATTTAATATTCTTAATCGCTTTAAGGTTTTATTTATATAATATTTTTAGCTTTTCTAAAATCTTTAGAAAAGGTTTTCTGACGATCTGGCCTAAGCAACCAGTGAAATGCGCATGGAAGCTAGCTTTCCCTAAGCAATAAATTTTAGTGCAGTTCTCAAATATGGAAAATTGGGAATTTAGCACGTCATACGGAAATCGTGTTAATAATATATTTTGTATTCCCGAAAATAACTTTGAGAATAAATAATGAAACTAACAAGAGAATTAGAGAGTTAAATAATTAAAAAAAAAACTTTTTACAGCAACCAGTAGCTCGTTTCTGTATTTCTCGCAACGTAAAATTTCTTACATGAAGTGTGAAACAAAAAATTCCATCGTTTCTCGATTTATGAGATAAAAGTGTTTCTGTATATGAATGCGAAAACAGACACAACAAATTCTGTTTATACTGGAATACTTCCAGTAATTAAGTGTCAAATAAAAGCGAAACGTCAACAAAAGAAATAAATATAATAAAAACAGGGCTGCCAGATTTGACGAGTTATCGTCATCTTGACGATTTTTTTCCGATATTAACAAAGTGACGTTTTGATGATTTTTTCTAAAAAAGTGACGAAAGCAAAAACAAAATCAAAAATATTTTATAATTTTGTTGTTACTTTCTATAGAAATTCATCTTGAATTTTTAAATTTCAAACACTTCTATTTTGTGGCGTTGAAAATTGAAAAAAAAAATAATATGAATGTCTGTAGAAAGCAACAATTTTTATAAAATATTTTTGATTTTATTTTTGCTTTTAATGAAATTGTTGGTGTTGCGTTTTACACTATAAGCCCCTTATGGCCGTAATTTTTACAAATAGGTATCTAGCTGTGTATAGGTATCTATGGTTTTCATAATTTTAAAACGTATTTCTAACCTACGGGTTAAAGTGTAATGTATTTTACCCCATCGATTTTCGGTAGTTAATTCACGTAGGCAAAATTAACGTTGAAGGTACCACAATAGTGATACCGGATAGGTAAAGATAACTGTAAGGTATGAACACCACTAGATATCTATTTGTAGAAATTAAGGGCATTAGTCTTCGAAATAAGATAATTGTAAATATTTTTATATGTTTGTTTATTAGAAAAAAGATATCTTTAGAAACAAGGCTGCTTAAATTTTTATATTTATCCCTATTGTGAAAATTGTCCTCGAAATTGTTTGTTTCTTCCCTAAAAAATGCATCGGCAAAAGCAAAATTTCGAGAAAAAGTGGTCCATTACTTTCCCTCGAAACTTATTTGGCTTATTTTGAACATTTAATACTTCTTATATACATATACAAAATATGATTGATATTTGATATTCTTATCTTATATGTACACTTTTGTGCCAAAACCATTATTCCGGCAAGAAAGAAATTTGTTTGTCTCCCAGTAAAAACTTTTTCAAAATGGATAGCTTCTTTCACTTGTTATTAAGTAGCTTTCTTCCATAAGAACTTCGATAACTACTTTTTTCTGGATGTATTAAGATAAAAAAATGACTTACTTTTGAATTTGTTCTTTTTGGCACAACCCTTGTAAAATTCATTAGTTTTTCAGTAGAATTGTATGTAGTGCTTTTATGTGTTTCTGATTACTTAACATATTATTTTGTAAGCGAAGATTTTACTGGGTCTTTAACCCGTTTATTTATGAACCGATTTTTTTAATTTTAACTACAAGGTATTCTACTAAGTCTATTTCAGGTAAAAAAAGAAAAAGATTATAGGAATAGGTAAATTAAAGATTTATATCTCAATTATTAAATAATAATTATTAAATACCCATGAACTTTAACTATGTTTTTGTTTGATTATTTTTTAATAAAAGTCGAAACAAATTTGTTTAAAATTGATATTTTTATTTTATTTTTTTATTTTTTCTCAGGAAATTGACGATTTTGACACAAATTTATCTGGCAGCACTGATTAAAACCAAAACAAGAAAAGGCTAACAAAAATTTAAACTAACAAAATATAACAATTGTTTTTTGTTTATTTTCATCATATAAATTATTCATTTATCATTTATATTCCTTTTATTTTTTTATTTATTTAAAAAAAATAGTATATAAACATATTTTAAATTCAAAATATCTTCATTTTGTTTTTCTCGCCACCAATTTCAAATGTGGCTTATTTTGACAGTTCTTGAAAGAAACTTTTCGCAAAATATTGTTATAGAAACACTTTTTCTCGCATCCTTCCAATAATTGCTGGAAAATTATTTAAATGACAGATAATTCTCGCAAAAAAAAGATACAGAAACACTTGTGTGAGAAAAACCATTTTTTGTTTCATTTCACACTATTTTTGTTGCAATTCACGCGTTTCATGCGAAGAGTTTTACGATGTGAGATATACAGAAACGGGCTACAGGTGAAACAAAAGAGGAATTCGAATCGCCTTTTTTTTGACTCTATTGAAATTAATTAGTTGAACGACGTTTACCCAAGTAAAGAGTTACTGGTAAAATTGCTTCATGTCAAAAGCGTTGTATGTAACAGAATCTTAACGTCTGTTCATAACAAAACTTAGTAAAAATTAAATTTTTGTCTGCATTGAGGACAAATTCTGGAAAACCAGGACGTATGGCAGCCCTATCCTAGACCTACCTATAGTATACTTTTTGATTCGATCGACGATGTCCGTCCGTCCATGTGGCTGCCCATGTAAGCGCAAAGTTGGAGATAACTTAATTAACTTTGGTACATAGGATCTAATTGGCACAAGGACTAAGCCTATTGAAATCAGTGAGAATCGGAAAGCTTGTATGGGGGCTATGTGAAATTATGACATAGCCCCCATACAAGATTCTTTCCGGAATAGAGTCTTTTTGCTCATAACCCATCTTATTATTTGAGTATTAAAATTAAATTTAGTCAAAACTTATTTGATTACAATTTAAATCATCTGACCAAATTTTATTGGAATCGGTCTAAAATTGACCGTAGCACCCATAAAAATAATACTCCCAAAAATAGCTTTTAGTGCTATAATTTTCATATAAATGTTGGTATTGACCAGTGCTGCCAACTTAACCATTTAGTGGCTACATTTAGCCATTTTTCGTCTCGTTTAGCCATCAAAAAATCAATTTAGCCATAAGCCATTATTTAGCCAAATTTTCCTAAACCTTTTAACTTTTTGGGACCAAAAAATTTTATTAATGTAGGACTAGTTGTTGTGTTGTAACGTTAAATTTTTCTTAACTAGTTAACGCAAATGACTTTTACAACAAAAAAATAAGTTTTATCGATAATTTAAGCTTTTTGTTACACTAAGACTTTTCTTATGTTTGTGCCGGTTCACACACGTCAAGTTTGACTCGTCAAGTCTTGAGCTTTTAGTAGAAAACAAGGGAAAAGAGAATGCGATTTCTTTTCCCCTGTCTTCTAAAAACTCAAAACTTGACGAGTCAAAAAGGCATATTAATATTGATGCGTTTTTTGCGATAGAATCTTATAAAGCCACTATTTAGCCATTTCTTAGCCATTTTTACTACAAACTAAGCCATTTCTAGCAGTAAAGAATTGACATAACTGATATTGACCATACTCCTTTACGATAGCCACTATTTTATGACTTTGCACAAAGAACTTTTACAGAAATCCTAAACTCATAACATAAATTTGTTCTGGCGTGTTTAGTGAATGTGTCATCCAGATGACCAACTCGTTTGCAAAGCTTATCTGCTTACCTCGGCAGTTCGCATGTCCTGGTTCCCATATTCAGACTAGAAATGTTTTCTTTCAGAAAATCTCGGCTTATATGTGAGAGGGAAGGAAAGAACTGCATGAGGTATGAGGTAAATATTTAAAAGTTTTCTTATGTTTTTCAATTCGTTTTTTCTTTTCATCTAAGACCCCATAAAATATATATATATATTCCGGGTCCTAGGTTAATTCCAAGTCGATTTTGACATGTCCGTCTGTTGAAATCAGGCTCACTTTCGAACGACTCAAAAGAAAAGAACAATATTGTTGTCAAAATGTGCAACAATTACCCTAAAAAATTTATAATTTTGCTACTGCTTATACGACTCGAAATCACACTTGTCAACTTTCGTGAAGATCGGTCCATATTTAACCATTGGCCAAACTCACGGAACAAATTTAGTACATGCAAATGCGTTACGAATAACGCTGTTATAATAAATAAAATTAAGTCAGTCATAGTTTAATAAGTCTATAAGTCACTTTATCGAATTTCGTACAAATCCATATAAAGCCTACTCTCGGAAAAACTTTAGTACGCGTAAATCCGTAATGAATAACGCTTTTATAATAAAATTTGGTCAGTCATTGTTTTAAAGACTACAATTTTTTTTGTCAAATTTTGTGAAGATCGGCCTATAATTTACCATAGGTCCCATATAAAACACACTCCGAAAATATTTAAACTGTAGGTGGAGGGTATCAAATATTCGGCACAGCCAAATTTAGCACTCTTACTTGTTTTTTTGTTAAATTTTTGGCTAAACCACTTTACTTTTTGCTTAAAAATTTCACAAACAAAAAAATTATGTTAAGGTAAACAAGTAAAAATATAATTTTCTTAAAAAGACGAATGAATACTTAAAGGAAAATTTTAGGAAAAAAACTTTCATAATGTAAATCGAGACTTTTTATTGTTTTTATGAATATAATATAGTCTATTTGAGAAGAACCTGACATAAAGAAAAGACGAATTTCTTGATTTATATTGGAAAACCCTCCAAAAAAAAAAAAATATAGTCAAAACTTTAAAAAAATATTTAACTAAAAATCGGGCCATATTCCATTTACTAGAAATCGTGAAAAAGAGATAATATATTTTGTTATTTTTGCTAAGAAAGTTTTAAAATTTACTATAATAATTTACTTTTGTATTTTGGTCAATGATTAGAATTTATTTTTTTATAAAGCGTGTGCTTATCGTGTCCGAAAAATTATAGGGGTTGCTAAGATTTTTATTATAACACTTAATAAATGTCATGTAAAAGTTAAAATAACAATTATTACAGATGAAAAAACATAAAAGACTTAAATTAAATTACAAAATACAAAACTCCAAAAAAATTAAATTCATCTTTTTTTAATCTTTTAATATTTGTACATGTGTGCGTTTTATATACCTCGTTAATAAAATTGTGTTCACTATGTATAGGTATAACTCTGCCGGTTTTTTGTAAAAAAATTAAATTTCAAGCGACTTAAAAAAATTCACATCATTTCAACGCTTCAAAGAAAACAAAAAAGATCTAAGAAAAAAATTTTGTTTTTAATTCATAAAAAATCCAGTTCTTTATGAATGATCATAGATTTTTGTTTTATATGGATTTAAGTGCCTCTGGTCTAGGGTAACATACATACGTACGTTAGTAATAGTAGTTATGTGATCTACGTCGTTTTATGCTTTGATTTTAATTATATACGTAGCTTGGCTATAAAATGTTTAACCTTTTTTTTCTAGTATCTATTAAAGGATGGACGGACGAACGAAATAGCCAAACAGTTCAGTAGGCGAACACTTGATTTGAGCCTCTACCGCCATCAAACCACTTCACTCATCATCAAATTTCTTGTGTATGAGTTTTTGAAAACAAAAACAACATCTTGTTGATGTTTAAGATGTAGCAACCAGAGTAACTACTAGTGTTTTTGTTCCTTTAGTAAAATCTAGATAATTTGTTAAACTTTAACTAATTTCCAGCTACAATTAATTATTTTATCTTAATAACATCTGATTTGTTTTCGTAATACGAGTATAAGGCCTATTAAAACCTGGGTTGGGTTTCGATAATCATGGGGTATAAAATAACATCATTGTAGATTAGAAACAAAAGTTTTAATGTTTTGTTTTTAAGTTTATTTTCTAAATGGAAAGATTTCCTTTTAAACGGTGTGAGAAATTTTTTATTTTGGGTATACATTAGGGTGTCCCATTCAAAAAAAAATTTTTGGGATCATTCATAATTTGAATACTCATAAGGCTAAGAATTTTTGAGATTTTTTTCAGATTTTTCGGAGGTGGTTTAGAGGTCGCGCAAATTGATTTTGTACCAAAAATCGACCTTTTTGGGTTTTTTTTGAATTTTGGTTGAAAATTTTTAAAAAATAGATATTTCTTCAGCTTCTGAGTCAATATTCTTAAAGAAAATTTTCCGATCTTTAACTTTATGTGCATAAATAATAAGTTTCGTCAGGGATTTTCCACATTTTGATACATTATATAACAGTTTTTCGTAAATTTTCAGCAAATATGAAAAAAATGCTTAATAACTTTTAAAATTAGTATGAAGACTAAAAAAACTAATGATGCAGTTTAAAAGATTATGAAGTTTTAAATAAATTAGCAACAAAAAAAAAATAAATTTTCTCTCACCGTTCTCGAGTTATACCCTTTTAAAGCTTTGTACACATTGTATGAAATGTATAATACTATAAGGTGTGAACTAGGTTTGCATTGCTTTAAACTTTAAATAATTGGATTTAGAAAATGTTTTTACAAATAAAATAATAGTTACTTACCACTCATACATAACAATTATATTAAAAACAAGGAAAAATAGAATTTTTATAAATCATTTATTATAGTTCTTGCGATGCTGCTCTACCCCCTGCAGTAAACTCTGAAAGTCTGTTTCAGAAGTTGTGATATTGATATAACTATTAGCCAAGGCCACACCACGTTCTGCGACATCATTTACAACTTGCAATTGTTGAACTCAGTGTTTTGCTTTCTGAAATGATTTGTTGTTTTCCCATTTTTCTGGATCCGTTTATAAAAAATCAGTAGAAATGTTGTAGACTTCAAAAAAAGTTAAGCTGGCTTTTGTAATAAAACACTGAATTTGTTTATTTTCAATCATGTCTTCTGTTAAATTTCCTTTCACTAATTCGTTGTCAATGCCTCTCAATGACCTTAGACTTTTGAAACAATTGTATGATTACAAACGCTTTAATGAAAAAGTTGCACGCGAGACTCTGAAAACCTTTCTGCGGCATCAGTGGTACCTTTCCGAGAAGTTGGCTGCCTTATCGTTTTTTGATGAACGTATAGATACCAAAACTTTGCGTTTAATGCTTAGAAACCTACATCAACCAAGTAATGACAATGAATTAGTGAAAGGAAATTTAACAGAAGACATGATTGAAAATAAACAAATTCAGTGTTTTATTACAAAAGCCAGCTTAACTTTTTTTGAAGTCTACAACATTTCTACTGATTTTTTATAAACGGATCCAGAAAAATGGGAAAACAACAAATCATTTCAGAAAGCAAAACACTGAGTTCAACAATTGCAAGTTGTAAATGATGTCGCAGAACGTGGTGTGGCCTTGGCTAATAGTTATATCAATATCACAACTTCTGAAACAGACTTTCAGAGTTTACTGCAGGGGGTAGAGCAGCATCGCAAGAACTATAATAAATGATTTATAAAAATTCTATTTTTCCTTGTTTTTAATATAATTGTTATGTATGAGTGGTAAGTAACTATTATTTTATTTGTAAAAACATTTTCTAAATCCAATTATTTAAAGTTTAAAGCAATGCAAACCTAGTTCACACCTTATAGTATTATACATTTCATACAATGTGTACAAAGCTTTAAAAGGGTATAACTCGAGAACGGTGAGAGAAAATTTATTTTTTTTTTGTTGCTAATTTATTTAAAACTTCATAATCTTTTAAACTGCATCATTAGTTTTTTTAGTCTTCATACTAATTTTAAAAGTTATAAAGCATTTTTTTTCATATTTGCTGAAAATTTACGAAAAACTGTTATATAATGTATCAAAATGTGGAAAATCCCTGACGAAAGTTATTATTTATGCACATAAAATTAAAGATCGGAAAATTTTCTTTAAGAATATTTACTCAGAAGCCGAAAAAATACCGATTTTTTAGCAATTTTCAACAATAATTCAATAAAAGTCAAAAACGCTAGATTTTTGGTACAAAATCAGTTTGCGCGACCTCTAAAGCACTTCCGAAAAATCTGATAAAATTCTCAAAAATACTTTACCTTATGAGTATCCAAATTAGGAAAGATCCTCCGAGAAAATCCAAATTTTTATTTTTTTTGGGACAACCTAGTATACATACATATATATGTATTCATTGATCTTAAATTGTTGTAAAAGAGAAGTTTGGTGCAACTGCAAGATCACCTTTATAAGAAATAAACATAACAAATTTCACTAATTTACGTAGTGGTAAAATAGACTATAGTCTCTGGCAGGAATCGAACTCGCAACCTTTGCAAGTAAGGGGAAAGCTCACTACCAACAAGCCTCCCTTATATCCTTTTCACACTTGTCAACATTTAACATCTACCATTAATTTGCGAAGGTGTTGAAATTTTCCAATATCTCAAAATGTTACTACATATCTCATTTACTTTCATTCTCACTAGAAAAGAAGCAACAAATTCTTTTATAACTGTGGCAGCACTGACAAAATGTCATTTTATTTTGAAAGCAGCGCTACCATTTGTCAAGTTTTTACACTTTTGGAAGTCTTTTTTTGTTTAATTTTTTTTATGCTAATTATTAAACATACAATTCCAAATACATTTTGGTGTTTTCTTTAAAAATTTTGGCACTTTTGTAGAAAAAAGTATTTAAAAAAAAAAAGTTTTTTTTTTCAGAAATTGTGTAATTTTTTATTGATAGCAGATGTTAGATGTTTCAAGTGTGAGTACCTGTTTCACATTTTCATTATGAAATATGTATGCAAATGTACAACGGGTATTAGTTATTATTGCAGATACATAATTATAAAATACTTTAACATCTTGTTAAAACTCTACTTCCATTATTAAAAGTCAACTGATTTAAGGCTCAAAATAGCCCAACATCTGGGCTTAACTTGACGTTAATTTTGTAGTAAAAATATTTTTTTGGAACCGTACATTCTCTACACAGAAAATGGATCAACAGGATTAACTTGTATGCAAACAAGCAGAAATGTTGTTTGTTAAGAAAAATCACAATTCTCATGAGACCCTTCGGCGCATTTGTCTTTAACAACATTTGACAACATTACCGTAAATAGCACGCTACAGGCAAATGATTCGTGATTTGGAGGAGAAATGGTTCTAACAAGACGGCGCAACATGCCATACAACGCGTGAAACCATCACTTTGTTGAGCCAAACGTTTGGTGACCGTATTATCACAAGAAATGGATCTGTGAATTGGCCACGTCGTTCGTGTGATTTGACACCTTTGGACTACTTTCTGTAGATGTACGTCATCAAATCTTTGGTCTATGCTGATAAGCCAGCAACGATTGGTGGTTCTTAATGAGACCGACACGATGGCGTCCATAAGGTGCAGTCGCGGAGGCCATACGCCAGAAGTTTCTTTGAAACATTAAATGCCATGAAATTTGTGAGCTAATAAAGCCAAAAATGTTTGTCATTCCATTAAATTTTTTCAATAAAAGTTCAATGCCTCTTTAAAACACCCCTTATATTTTGGAAATTTGACAAACCTTTTACAGTGTAGATGTAAAGGATGGTTCCGGGCAAATATGTGCTTATTGTCTAAAATGAAGTCAAATATAAACCTTTCTGTGAGATTGATAAAAGGTCTAAAGTCAATTAAATTTCATTCGGAGTTATGGCAGTTTCCACTACCCAGCCTAAATAAGTCATGGATGTGCCGTTTTAGATACATTTAGTACTAACTTTGGCAACTCAGCCTGATATTTACTGCTTCAAACTTTTTTTTCTCTTTATTTAAAATTATCCCTAGTTACCTTTTTCTACAACAACACTTGCATATTTTCTTTATCTGTTTAACACAACAAACATAAATTCATACTTTTTTATATCGATCGAATACTATACAAAAGTAACTTGAAAATTTTCCAAACGTTTGAGAATGGCGTTAATTAAGGCTCAGTTAGCTGAGAGTAACATTAACTTAACCTTACCGTAAAAAAGTAAAACCAATCATTTTCATACAGATTGAGACGTAACATCTTACTGCTAACTATAATCTTTCTAATTGCTTTACATACAACAAAAAGAAGCAGCTGATTTGCGTTGTTACTGTTACTCTCAGCTAACTAAGCCTTTCGTTTTTAAAACATTCTTAATTTTACATGGGGCTTCTTCTGAGTTTGCTGAGATTTTTAAAAACTTAGAAACAATTTTAATTATCAAAAGTTTGACATTTACTTTTGACATTTACACTCAGCTGGACTACAGTAGAGTGCCCCGGTAGGCTAGCTGGTAGTGGACTAGTCTATCAGCGCCGAGGTTGCGGGATCGATTTCCGCCAGCGGCTCTAGTTAAAAAAAAAGTTGAATAAGAAAAAAAAAAAATAAAAAAGTCTATCAGCGCCGAGGTTGCAGGGTCGATTCCCGCCAGCGACACTGGTTAAAAAATAAGATGTATAAGAACAACTATGAATAAAAAAAAAATTAAATATTTTTTTTTTACTTTTTTGAAAGTATTCATCCAATGAATAACATTCATGGATCTAATGCAATGTTTCATTAAATACATTTTAATGAAACAGGTTTCATTGATCCAACGAAGCGCTGCATAAATTCCTTTTTAATGCAAATTTTCATGGGATTAATGTCAAAATTCATTGGTATTCTTAAGAAAATTCTTTCAGTGTAAAACGGAGAAAAATTATTTTTTTTTTCAGATTCAACCGCAACACAACGCCATATTTACGTAAGAGTTCTTATTTTTTACTCAAGCGTGTTAAAGAAAATGGAACAGCTTATCCGCAACGTTAACGTAAGAATAACGAGGGCTTAAGGCTCAGTTAGCCGGGAGTAACAGTAATTTAACCTTGACTAAAAAGTAAGACCAATCTATTTCTTACAGATTGAGACGACATCTTAGTGCTATTTATAAACGTTCTAATTGCTTAACATACAACAAAATGAAGCAGTTGATTTGCAACGTTACTGTTACTTCCGGCTAACTGACCCTTTAACAACCATTTTAAGAACGTATGCCATTTCAATTTAAATCTAATTGGTTATAACGCTTGTTTGTTTGCTGGGAAATTATTTGTCCTTGTTTTTTTTTGCTATGCAAAAATTTAAGAATAGGACTGAAACAAGGTTTAAAACAAAGTCAAAACTTATTAAACATGTTTAAGGAGATTTTTTCATTGTTTTGCTTTTATGTTTTTTATGACAAGATCCCACCCTAATTCGTTTTCTGAATAGGGAACACATGTGCAAAGAATTTTTTTCATGGTTGTACGAATATTTTAACTAAATTAACACACACATGCAGAAATAAAGATAATAATACAAAAACTTGGTAATATTTTAAAAGGCAGGGGTTCTGAAACGGGCTCCTTATCTCTCAATCAAGAAGACTGGAATTAATTAAAAAAAAGACGATTGCTTTTTAATTTTTCTGTTAAAACTCAAGATAAGCGCTTTGATAGGCTATTTTTGATTGGTTACTTAATCAGATTAAATGATAAGTGGAGCAAGCAAAGTCTGATGTGTGTTTCCACATCGAATTAAAAATCGGTACAATGTTAACGGAATCGGGCAATGTCTTTTCTTTGAGATAAGGTTCCCTAGTTAAGTGTTTATGAAAGTTCTTCATTTCAGTTTATATAAAAGAAAAACTTTTATTTTCGCGGAATATCAGTAAAACGTTCAGAACATCTGCTTTAGATTGCAGAATGTAGCATTGTTTGTTGAACTTTAAATTTTAGTTATCTTATCTTTTAAATTTGGAATTTATTTTATCTTTTTAACTTGTTGTTCTTGTTCTTGTTGTTGTAATTGTGTTTTAGCTTTTTTTTAATTAATTGGTTTTCCATTAATTTAAAATTGCAAAATGAAATTTTGTTTTACACTTTTTAAAAACTGTTATAAACACAAAAATTATTAAATTTGAAAATTAAAAACAAGAAAAGACATTTAAAATATCACAAGAAAAGTAATCGCTAGAATCGAAAAATCAACAAAAAAAAATCTTTAATTCTAACATTACAAAATTAAGCAGATAATAAAAACAATAAATTTTTAATTTAGGGAAAAGTGTAGGGAACATTTTTTTGGTTGTAGGGAAAAAAAAGGATTTTATTAAGAATCGTAGGGATTTTTTGAAATTTTTCCTGGCATCACTGATACTGGGCAATCTATATATGGGTAATTCCAAGGTGTTGAACGTGACAGTCGTACGCATCAAAAATGCAATAACATTTTAAACAACAAATAAGTTCTTTTAACCCTTAAATTATAGCACTAAGAAAGCATGCTAAAGTTTATGGGGGGCGCGATTCTAGGTCAAAGATAATGGCAAAAAATAGAAGTAGTTTTTGTGGCCATGTATAAAAAGGCATAATTCAGCGAAACCTGGCACTATTTTTTAGTCAAACTACTTTCAGAATTTTACGTAGCAATGTAAGCAAAATCTTCTGTATTTTTTTCGTGTTTAAGCCAAAATCTGGTTCGATACGTGACATTTTGAACGTGAAATTTTTCCATAATAGTTTAACTGAATAATGATTAAAAAAAAAAATTAAATTATTAACATTAATAACATATTTCTCTTCGAACTCTTCCTTAGATTACAGACCATGTAAGAAAATTTTTTTGGAGTGATTTTCATCAAATATCACCTCTTTTAAGGAAGATAATATTAAAGAAAACATGCAATAAAACATTATCACAAATAAGAAATAACGTTTGCACAACTTTGCAGTCTGATTGTTTATCTAAGTGAACAAATTTATGGGTAAATTAATAAAATTAGTAAAATCTAAATATTTCTCAATAACAATATCGTAAAATAATCAGCTTTTAATAACTTTTAAATTTTCGGTCACGGTGGGCCTTTTGACGGAAATGCCCATATATAATTTCCTTACTTGTGTGTTCCTCTTTTTTGCTTATCCAGAGCTTTTTAAAGTTCACTGAAGGGCTAGAAAGCTGAAAATTGGCATGCATATAGTAAAACATCTCGGCCAGATCCTAACGTAGCCGGATTTTTCTTGGCGGAGAATAAGAAGGAAAAAGGGGCAAAGCAACATTAATTTTTTTTTTATCATTTTAGCTTTTACTAAAGCTCCCTAATGACATGGGCCTATCATATAGTCCCAACAACGGAGCATAGTCTGAAGTAGCCGGATCTAAGATTTTTAGACTACGGGCGGAGAATCGAGAGAAAATTGTGTTTACATTTCAGCTAATTTTGAAGCCCCCTAAAGACCAAATAAGCTAAGAATTGCCAAGCACATTGTACTGACGTTGGGGCTTAGATTAAAGTAGTTTTTCTTCCTGCCTGGCAAGGACAGAGTTAACAGCTAGTGATTGAATATTTTTAAGGCCCGAGGTAGAGAACAATCCTGAATTGTGGTTCAAGGAGATGGAGCCGAAGCTGCCACCGCTCGATCAACTATGGCTCTTCTGAGCAAAATTTTTGGTGATCGATTAATTTTGCGTTTTTCTGATTTTAACTGGCCACCTCGTTCGCCCGATTTTATGGCTACCGATTTTTTCTTTGGGGTTACCTAGAGGTTAAGATTTATCAAACAGCTTAAGGCAAATATACGTGATGAAGGAAGGGCGTTGGAACCTAAAATTCTAAGAAAAGGCGTGGGAAATGCTCTAGGAAGAGCACTTCAGGTCGTAGAAAACAATTTTCTGGCACATTTTGAAAGATATTCAGCCTTATTGTAGTTGTCGTTGTCATATACGACGGTGTCGTTTTTTGTAATAGATTAAAGTAACAAACAACCTGTGTTCTTTAATCTACAACTAAAATATCGCACTTGTGATTTTAAAAGCACGTGATTTTAAATCACGATTTCAAACGTTTACGTTCGCATGGAAAATAACATTTAAAACAAAAACAAATTTTAGAATTTTCTAATAATTTTCTATGCGAACGTTGACGTTCGAAATCGTTGAACAGGCAGTTAAATCGTTGGAATGAAAAAAATCGCAAAATATTTAAAAAAATTAATTAATTTTGAAAATAAGGAAAAAAATCGTTAATGTACAAAAACAGATTATTCCAACAATAAGTGAAGTATTAACCTAAAAACACACAAAAAAATCGCTTATTTCGCTGAAATCGCAATATGTTTCCACTGCCTGGTTTTAATTTTCTAAGAATCCTTTAGAAATTTGCATAAAATGTCTTTATTTTTACTTGACCTAATGCGGCAGTTTTTTTTATTGTTAATTTAATGAAAAATTTCTAATTTGTTGTTAAATATTTTCTTAACATTAATATTTTTAGACGGCATCATGCTGAAGAAAATTATCTTGAAAAGATACCTACATTATTTTTTTTTATACATTATTTATGGTAATAAACTTTTTCATTGACAACTTTTTGCAAAAATAATTATGATTTATATTCATTCACTTTAAAAAGGAAGAAAAAAAAATAAAAAAATTTCTATTTTTGAGTCTACACAATTAATGGACCTAAACATGTGTAGATAAATAACGCGATTTTTGGTTTTTCTTTTTTTATACCTTCAACAACTACTTGTGTGTAGAGGGTATACTAAGTTTGTCTTTCCGTTGGAAACTTTTTAATATTTATCTAGGGAACCCCATAAAGAATATGAATATATTCTGGGTCCTTGAGTGATTTTAGGTCGATTTATCCATGTCCCTTTGTCTTTCCGTCTATTGAAATAACGCTCACTTTCGAACGACTCAAAAGAAAAGAACAATATTAGTGGTAGTTGTTTCTAAAGGGTGAGTTCTGCTAAGCACTTTGTTGGGATTGAAACCAAGCACAATGGGTTTAGTATGCACAGATTGTTATTAAATTTTATGTAAACTCATTCTATATGACTAGAAATCACAATACCAAATATCGTTGTGATCGGTCCATAATTTACAATAGGACTTGTCGGTAAAATTCTTATGACGAATAAAACTGTAACGAATAACGCTCTTATAGTCAAACTCGGTCTGTCATAGTTTTATAAGACTAGAAATCGCACTACCAAATTTCCTGATAATCGGGCCATAGTTAAAAATAGGGCCATATAAAGCCCACTCTCGGAAATATCTTAAGTACGCCTAAAATTTTAATGAATAGTGCCATTGTAGTAAAATTTGGTCTAGCATAGTTTCATATGACAAAAAATCATACAATCAAATTTTGTGAAGATCGGTCCATATCGGCTACATAAAATGTTCACTCCTTTAATATTTTAATTTGCTGGAGGGCCTAAAGATTCGGCACAGCCGAGTGTAGTACTCTTACTTGTTTTTTTTTTTTTCAAAATGTACTACGACTACACAAACAAAAAATTGATCTAGCATAACTGCAAATGTCACTTTTGAGTGAGTGCAGGCAGTTAAGAAGAAAACAAACCCACAAAAAATCACTTTATTTGAAAAAGTACTTGCTGAAAAATATATACCTACACATGAACATAAATACATAAATATGGCTATACATATTTTTTTGGTAAACGAATTAAACTGCAATGCTGAATGTGGGTCTAATATAATATCATTTCAATATACCACACAAAATTGGTCATATGAAAAGAATTTGAACGAATTGTGGGCACCTTTTTTGAGAGCTTTTAAGATTTTTATTGGTAATCCAAAATCTGAGCGATTTTTTTCCATTAGTATGCTTAACACGCCCAACTTTATTGGATGTTACAGGCTAACTTCTTAAACTATTTAAATGTTTTTGTTGTTACTATCAAATTAAAGGTTCTTTACGCAATTTTAAAAGTTTTTATTCTCTCCAAAATACTTTCTGAATGTGCGATTATTTTGAACAACCGAAAAGCTTCAAAGGATCCTAAATTCTATCTGCAATCACCAGACGAAATTAAGGTTTACGTGGAGCTCCACGCCACTCGTGAATGCATTGATGCGTTCGATATTTTCTGGGCATTTTTATACGTTTCTACACGTAGAAAAAAAAACATGTTTAAATATGGACACCTCCAACAAAACTAGTTTTAAAGAAAATATTAAACTTGTTATGTTTAAAATAACCATATTATTGTCACCGACAACCATATTATGGTTAAATTAGTCCTCCACCAAGAAGCCACAACCATATTATGGTTGTCTCTAAACATAATTTGGTTAAATATGACAATAATTTGTTTTAAAATTAACAATAGTATTTTCCTCTTTTCAAAGAGCAACATGCTATGATTGAAAACCAACCGTGCTATAATAAGTGTTAAACATATGTTAGTTATTTTTAACCATAGCATGTTCGGAAGCAACCATAATATGGTTAAGGCTTCTTGATGGAGGACTAATTTAACCATAATATGATTGTCGGTGACAATAGCATGGTTAAATTAAACATAATATGTTTATCATTTTCTTTAAAAATAGTTTTGTTGGAGGTGACCGTATTAAAACATGTTTTTTCTCTGGGTCTAAATTCAAGCTACAAACAACGCTTTTTTTTTGCTCATTACACAAACATAATTATCGATAACATTAAAAATAAATATAATTTGTCATTCATGGCAATAAAAAACAGCTGATATTTTTTCAAAACGCATGAAAAAGTAGGAAGTACTTCATGCTTTCAATACGTATATGTATATGTTCTATGC
The DNA here is from genome assembly GCA_963931875.1 of Pollenia griseotomentosa. Classification (NCBI taxonomy): domain Eukaryota; kingdom Metazoa; phylum Arthropoda; class Insecta; order Diptera; family Polleniidae; genus Pollenia; species Pollenia griseotomentosa. Next base: position 48,140,672 of record OZ007560.1, on the reverse strand, counting down.
CTTACTTCAACGTTGTAATAACAAAGAGAGTCAATGCTGTGACATGAATAGTAATAGTAAAAAATAGAATAGAGATACAACCGCTAAATTACCAAAAAAAAAAATAGCTAAGTTGCTATTACTTTTTAGCAATAGCATCCAACTTCACTACTTAATGCGCTGTCAAAATGAAGTTTTCAATTGCAAAGCGTTTTCATACATTTTGTATGAGCATGAACATTTTTGACAGATAGAAAAGGCTTTACGCGCTGACTAAGGTTGGTCTGTAAGTTTTCACAACGCATGAACGCATGATGAGGACCTATAGCTTAAGCAATAAAGAGAATATATGTATGTATATGTATTTAATTTTTCGCTACTCATACTCTATGTATTTTCTATATAAGCACTTGGTTTTTCACTGAAATAAGAAAAAAATCAACTTTTTTTGCTTTACTGCCGCTGTGTTGTTATTTGTACCAATCAAGTCTCCCACTTAACGTATGTGAGTTGCCCACCACTGATCTAAAAAGATAAAAACATTTTACAAACTTATGTCCTCAACTTTGTATTTCTTCTTATTTATTTTGTCAATATTATGTAGGTATTTTATTCACAAACAAACTCTTTTGATTATTTTTCAAAGATTTGGCAGCAAATTGTCTCAAACGAAACTGAATAAAAGGCAGAGTGTGGTGTTAACGCTAAAAACTTGAACCAAAATATATAAAAATTATTATTAAATAAGCCAATTAAAGAATAGCAAAGGTGTTTCATGATAATTTTATTTCGTGAATACTTTTTGTTTATACATTAATTTTAAAAATATAAGGACTTTGCTCTAATGATTTGTTTTTGTTGTTGAGAAAATTAAAAATGTTTGTATTCGATTTTTCAAAATCAATTTTAAGTGAGTAGGTTTGAAAAAACTCATATAGCAATTTAAAATAATTACAAAGAGTTTACTGAACTCTTAACAGTTGTCCAGCTTAGGAGTATTTTTTTAAACTCGATAAGCCAGATCAAAAGCTTTATATAGTCGAAGAAGAAGAGCGCATCAGCTGTTAATGTCAAAGGTTACATTTTTGAATATTTTGATTTAAAAAAAGTTAATAATTATAACCTTTTTACACAGATTTTATAGAGATTACAAAACAAAACATTTCATACGAACTATGTTTATAGGAATGATAAGTTTATAATAAAATTAACTCTTCCATGCCATTAGGGAGAAAATTGATATAAAGATTGGTCCAACCATAATGCACGATGCTAATTGTGTGTCACACCTTAAGGTCACGTTTTTTGTCCAACTTAATTTGACATTTCTTTATTTCAGTGTTTGAAAAATTGAACCATGGAGAGGTTCACAATTAAGAAGCGCGTTAAGATTTTTGAAGCCTTTTACGAAAATAGCCGTTCAAATCAAAATGCATTTCGTGATTTTTTGGTCAGCATAACGACATCGCCTGAACAGCTAAATATTGGAATCCACAAGGTAACCGCCGAAGAGGAGGGGCCGCTCAAACCTGGAGGTGACAGATTGACAACAAAATTGCCATGACGAGAGAAAGGTGGAGTGAAATTAAGAATATAACAATAGAAAGATTTAACTTAAGGCAACCGTACACGACATGTTTTTGTCATCTGACTTGCCAAATTTCCCACTGCAAAATACATACATGTCGTGTGTTACCTTTTTAACTTTGCTTCTGTAAAAGTCAGATGCAAAGTCATCTGACAAAATTTCAATTAGAGCGTGCTCATTTTTCTTCTGACAAACCATCTGACATCACAAATCTATGCCGAGAATAGCGGCATCCACTATTGACGGAATCATTAGCCGGCTGAAGTAAATATTTTACAAATCCGAGATATGTATGATCATCCCACCATTGAATAGAATTTATGTAAATATATATATAAAAACCGTTTCATTATAATATCCTAAATTGGTATCTTTGAATTAAAAGAAAAATATGTTAAGATGGCTAAACTATTTTACGGCGTAAATAAAAATTTTCGTGGCGGCATTTTTATTTTGGTTATTGCAGTAACTATGCGAAAAAAACAGAGACAATGTCAGAAGCAAATTACATGTACTTTTGTGACGACTATTATAAACCTTCTGTAAAACAGCAATTTTGTCACATTTTTTTTTTATTTATTTTTTAATTTGTTTTGTTTTATTTTTTTATCTTTAATTCTCTATGCAAGTCCCCGCGAAGCTCTACGCTTGTTTGCAGGAAAGAAGCCAGAGTCTCAGGCGGGAATCGAACCCGCAACCCCGGGGCTTATAGACTAGCTCACTACTAGCTAGCCTACCTGGGCATGCAAAAAAAGTCACTTTTATATTAAAAATTTTTTATATAGAAAATTGTTTTAATTAAAACGCTTTCTTATCACTTTATTGGCAAAGGCCTTGAGTTGTAATTGATTATTTAACCTAAAATTAATTAAATTAATTTTTATTAAATTCAAATCGTTACAGTTCACTGCACACTTGATTAGAACAATTAAAGATTAAATAAAACAACCAGAACATACAGAACAAGGCGAATTAAACTACAGGTGGTGTCGGAACTACAACAATGCAAAAACAACAGAGACAACATTGGGTTTTTTGCATTGCATTGTTAGTGTTAACGGCTCGAAATGTCAACCACTCTTAGCAACATCAAAACAAATAGGTTCGAACTGTCAAAATCGGATGGCGTTTCGACACCACCTGTAGTTAATTCGCCTTGATACAGAACAAAATAATTTTAAGGTAAATACACTAAAACAAATTATTTAATAGATTTTAGCAAAAATATTTACAAAAGAAAAATAAACACCGTTATAACGAACTATGTTTATAGGAAACACTTTTCTTTTTCCATTGTCAATGACTCCGATTGTCACAACGTACCTAATTTTTGTGTGTAAATTTTTCTACTGTAAAGAAATATAGTACTTTCGAAATTTCGAGCAGTATCTAGTTGTTTTTGACTAGATTTCCCATACAAAACAAAATTAACTTCATGACTAGACTATGACGAAATCTACTTAAAATCCAGTAGTACTTGATCTAATAATTGTTTGAAAATTTTCAAAAACAATAACAACTTATCATGGAAGGGTTTTCCTTAAGATACGTAAGACTTGTGTGATAGTGTAAAGTACCCTTTAGTGATGTGACTATAGTTTATCCTATAAAGTACTAAAAACTACTGTCCTGTGCAAGTAGAAAATGACATTTCAATAAAAAACCAAACAATAACAAATATGGCGGCTTGTAAAACTGGGGCCTAATTATGGCAGTCGCGATCGAGTACTTTCTCGATTCGAAAGCAATTTTATTTCTAATTCTTTCAGTCGATACTGAACGAATTGAAATTCTTTTTTCAGAATTGTGAAACTCAAATTAATGCTTTACAACATTGAAAAAATAATTCTGATTAGTTCAGTTTTGACTGAAATAATTAGATATTAAATTGCTTTCGAATCGAGAAAGTACTCGATCACGACTGCCAGAATCAGGCCCCTGATAAAAAATAAAAAATTTTAAGAAAATAGAAAAAAAATGGAAGAGATAAATAATATTAATAAAATAAATTAAGTTGGTTTTTACTAAAAGGTAATACAAATTTTTAAATGCATATTTCTTTATATGTACGTATGTATTACACAAAAAACTTTCAGTCAGCTGTTTTTGTTGTGAAAACTGAAATCTCGCTTTCAAATCAATTTTCCTAGAATTCATTGTAATATTAACGGGCTATTAACAAAATCAATTTATAAAAGGAGTTTTTAGGGATTACATTGCCTCGCTACAATCACTTAAAATCTCTGTTTGATACGCTTTATTGGCCGGGCGGTGGTATGATGATTTGTCATTTTGTCTTTGAATATGAGGTCTGCGAAAACGGTAACCTCAACGCCGAGCAGTTTATCAATTTTTTTGATCCCTACATGAATGGAACAAAATTCCCTTCGTAAATTGCTAAATTTTTATTTATTTTATTTTTGCTGTCCTGTAATATTTCATTTTTTAATTGTACCACCAAAATTCAACTCCAAATTCAATCTTTTATTTAATAGCTATTAAAAAAAGAAACAAACGGCCAGTTTCCTTAGCCCCAAGAAATAAAAAACCCCAAAAACAGTATCTACTCTACTGATTTTTTTGCAAACTTTATTGTTTTGTTGATTTCATCTGACGGCCAATGTTCTTTTTGGATTTTTAAGAAAGACAAAAATGTTCTCATACATTTCAAAATCACCCCTTAAAAAAGTAATCGAAAGTTCTTTTCTTCTCATACATTGAAAAACATTATTAACCTGCTGATTTTGATCCCTCCTAAGCGATCGTGTTGCTGCGAGTTTAGCAAGTGTTTGTTTGTTGGTGTTGTCGTAACTCTGGGAGAAATAATAAACCAATGCCCTACCAATTATAAAAACAAAAACAACAAACTGTATACAAAAAATCCTCAGTCTTCTACATGACAAATAATCAAAAATGAAAGGAACGAAATTGAACAAATAAAGAAAGAAATAACAAAGTAGAATAAGACAAAAGGAACGTTTTCAGTCACATCGAATAAGTAGTGATGAGCTAGAAAACAATGGTTGTACATTTGGTACCTTCAATTAAAAATAATAGTATTTTTTGTCAAAAGTACTTTTACAAAATAAATAGTACTTTGATATGCCTGGGCTCACACTATGAAAGTTTTCTATCAGAAAGTCTAAGTTTATTGGTAAAAGGGAAGATACTCAGGTATGGGATGAAAAACGATCGTTTTCAAAATGATCGTTTTAAGCAGGTGCGATGAATTTCGACCAATTTTTAAATCCATTTCTGAAGTAAAGTTTTAATTTTTTGTTCAAAATACAGGTTAATTAACATATATAATAAAGAATTTAAAAGAATATATACAAGAAAACAGAGGAAATTTATTGGAAATCAACTTTTAAAGATACTGAAAACGACATTATCGTATCAAATCGTATTTTTTCAAAATCGTTTTCCATCACATACCTGAATATGCTATTCTTCTCTCCCCGCTCTTCAATAAGTTCAAACTTTCTTAAAGAAAACGATCATAGTGTGAACCTAGACTATATCTCGAACCGAAAGCTTCTATTTTTTTTTAACTAAAACGGATAAAAAGACAAAAATATACTTTTAAGATTTCTAGAATTCCCTTTTTCTTTTGCAAAAAACTACCTAATATGTATGTATTTTGGTAATGTAGAATATGCCACTTAGTTTCTTTTTAGGCGTTGTTCTTTTAAATTTTTGTAGTTGTCTTCATTTTTCGACTTCTTTAATTTTAATGTTTTGTTTTAACAGTTAGGTAAAAAAATAATTAAGGTGATTAAAGGATAATACAATTGTAAGACCAAGCAACTCTATTATATGTGATAAGTAGGGATGTGATTCCATGTAAATGCATGTTTTTTGTCGATAGTCTAAGAACGATGTCGACGAATTATCTTTCCGAATCATTAAATTTGCGTTAAAATGGCATCGATTTGTTTTTGCATATTGTTGCATATTTTTGTGAAAATGCATATTTTTGCATATTTAGGTTTTTATGCGTATATTAAAATTTTTGAGTGATTTTCCTTAATTTGCATATAAAAAAAGTTCTTAAAAAAATTTATAAGTACACAAAAGAAAAAATTTTAAATTAATAAATAAATTCTTTTGGAGCTTTGCTTTAAATACAAAATTTCGACAAAAGATTCTTCTATTTTAAACCGATTCAGCACCTTACATGGTTAAGGCTTCCAATTTGCTTAAAATATTTTATCCAAAACTGTTACAAGTGACTTACTTTGCAGATGGGTTATACCGCGTTGCAGAAGAAATTAGAAGCCTATTCGATAATATTGCAATTTTTAATGAAATGTATTCCTTGATTCCCCTTTCACCATAGCCAGTAGTAACAAGATTGGGGCCTGGCTAGATGCTTAAAAATTCTATTAAAAAAACTTTGAATAATTAAAGAAGGTTAGAAAATCTTGTTGATACAGCTGCATTTGTATTTTCCAATTACGGATATATTAGTGAAACTATGACTTATTAGGAGGGACTTAGTTCACTTAATACTCAAGTGACATTAATTGATATTAATAAGGAAGAATTGCCCGACAAATTAAAAAAAAATCCAAAACGTTTTGCAGAAAAAAATTAAGGATTTCAAAAAATAAAATAAATATCAAATATTTTTGATTTGATCTGGAATCAAAGTAAAGCTAGATTTACACGATTGAAATTTTCTTCAAAATTGCTCTTCAAAATGCTTCAAACTCGTGGAAACAGCAAAATTTTGAAGAAATTTGCTCTTCAAAATGCTTCAAACTCGTGTAAACAGCAAAATTTTGAAGAAATTTTGCTATTTACACGAGTTTGAAGCATTTTGAAAAGCAATTTTGAAGAAAATTTCAATCGTGTAAATCTAGCTTAAGATTTGAAATTAAAATTTTTGAAAATGCATTGACATTCTTCCAGACAAATTAATAAAATATTATTATTTATTTAAACAAACGACATTTTAAATTAGTTATTTAAGGTTTCTAAAGATATTTGAATAACAATAGACTTACAGCCATATTCTTAAGCTTATAGTATGTAATAACTATCAAACGCTTTTTGTTTTATAAACCTCTTATAAAAAATTGTATTCATTAACGTACATTTACATAAAATCTTTCATATTTTGTTTTTAGTAAAATTAAAAAACGGGTTTTTATGGAAATTTTTAAATTTTTTTAGTGCATATTTTGGATTTTGTAGTGCATATTTTAAGCGCATATTTTTTTAGTGCATGAAAATCTTATCCCTAGTGATTAGTTTCTAGTGGTACAGGAATTTCAATATTCTTTTCGGAGATAAAACTCATTTAGACAAATTGGCGCATTTGAAATAAGAAAAAGATGGCGGCGTTTAATTGGTACAAAAACATCGTTTTGGTTTCGTTTTATTGTTGCGTTATTAAATCTATTTTATTGTCATTTCTACAATGTAAATCTGCTGCATTACGAATGAAAGCGTAAATATCATAGTATGTGCGTTGTCCACCATTGTTGTAGAGCCATGTACAAATTGCTTGGGCGCCAATTGATGGCATGTTTCACATGTTTCACGTCAAAAAAGTACATTACCTCGAAAAACATTTTCGCGAACGTGTACAGAAAGAAAAACATTCGGGATAAATTAAGTTTTTTCTACTTAAACGTACTTAAAACAATCCTAAATGGAATTACTTTCGTAAACCAATCCCGGAATTTTTTGAAATATGTAGGTAGTGCCACTCTGAGAGAAAAATCAACAGAAAAAGTAGAAAAACATACTTTATTTTCATGTTTAAAAAGTAATATAAAAAGCATAAGTTAAATATGTATGTACATCAAATCTTAAAAGAGAAAAACATGTCTCGCATGATGCTGGTATTTTAAAATTAAAATTTTAGGTAAGAATTCATCTAATTTCACTTTGGGATGTCAAGTACGAATTCGGTATTAAATCAACTTTATAATACTTGAATCAAGCGTATTTTCAGATTAATTCAATCTTAGTTTTGCTTAAATCAATCCCATTTTCGGATTATTTCAAGTACGAATTCAGAATTAAATATGGATAAGTTAAGTATTTTGCACTTGAATAATTCGTACTTGAATCAATCTTTTTGTACTTGATTCAAGAAAATCCGCACTTACTGTACTCTTGATACCGCTTCGGATTGATTTAAGTACGGATGGATTGATTTTTCTTTTCTTTCTTTCTTTAATAAGTGAAATTTAATTCTATTTTATTACTTTATCTCGGGTAACGCAAAGTTGTTTAAGTTTCTGGCCAATATGTTACCAAAATTAGAAAAGTTCGAACATCACATTGTGCAAACCATAAGTGAGATATAGTCTTTCAGTAGTCGGAAATCGAATTCCTGGAAATTTAAATTTGCTATTGTTTAAACAATCTTTTTGAAGCTGTTAATAAATAAAATGTGGACGTAGGTATTTTTTGCAATTTTTTTTTCATTTCCTAATTGATTGTGTTTATGAAAATTATTCTTGATAAGTAAAAGACCTCGCTATATTCCCTTGCCAAATATGGTACAGAATGTAATACAAAATTTTACTAAAAAGTACCAAAATAAGAACCTCTTAAATTGTTTAATTCATTTCAACCATCCTTGATCATACGATGTTTGTCAGTTACCCTTATACCGTTATGTACAGAAATACTCTCTCTCCCTCACTCAAAAACTACATTGTTTATCGAAATGTGTTGATTACAACCACACACATACTTTAAAGCAGATAAAATGATCCCATATCAAACCCTTATTATTTTTCTGAACGATTTTTTTTAGCAAACCTCTATGCCACTTGCAGTAGTACGACTGTCTGCATAAACTACAGTTACTCTTATGAAAGATCTGCTGCACGATTAAGGGTCATGTGTTCAACAGACATGTTTTTTTTAAAGGCATGCAACCTTATGGGGTCATACAACAAAAAATAAAAAATACACGCACATTAGACAAACGGTAGTGTCAGGTTTTTTATTGTGTTTTTCGATATTTTTTCTTAAATTCAATAATTTCTTTGTAATTTTTTCTAATGATGCTTTCCTACATACATATGTATGTAGGTATGTCTATAATGTGGAGCAAAATTTTTTCGTCAATTTCAATTTGTTTTTTCTCGTGACACATGTTTATTTATCTATGTGTCTTGTAGTTTTCCATTAAATAGATATCTTGCCAACCAATAACATACATACAAAGTTTGCGAATAATGACATTTTTAAGTTTTTTTTTTATTGTCGGGGCTATTTGTTCTTTTCTAACAAATTGATATCAATTCTGAAATTTCTATTTTTGTTGAATTGTGATAAAAATAAAATTCAGATAGTAACTACATTTTGTGTTTTACAAGAGAAATTAATAAAAATTTTGGTTGAAATACGGAAGTTTTGTATTTGTCAATTGGCCTGTTCAAGTTCTATTCTTTTTTTAAACTTTTGGTCTGGCTTTTTTAGGCTATAAAGTGCGCGATACATGCACTGCGATGGTGTTTTCCTTGTGTTTTCCTAGATAATCGCTTTATATATAAAAATAAATCAATTTTGTGCCACGCCCACTTTTACAATCCCGCCCATATTATTTCGGATGTTGTGTATTGAAAATGCGTATATTACACTATCACCTTGTAAGAAAGAAATCTAATGGTCTTTGTTGCGACTGTTAAAATATCTAATTAAACATTACCGTTTGTGTTTACACTATCGCACATGAAATGCAACCCTGATCAAATGAAAGTATGGGATGTAAAATTTTTTTTCGCAATACTTGTCATTTTCTTAACACATTGCATTCACACTATCACAATTTTACATGATTAAAAAAAATCACGACATAACTTTATCGACACTCAAAATTTTGTTTCAAACTGCAAAAATTTAAACAAATTTAACAAAAACATTGAAAGTACAAAGTCGATTATCGTCTTAATCAGAAACTAATCGGAAAATAGCTTATATGTTTTTTTAGGCGATATTGAGATGGTTATAAAGCGTGCTCCAACCATAATCCACGATGTTAATTGTGAGCCACACCTCACCGTCCAGTTTTTTGCCTATTTTTATTTTCAATGTTTGACAATTTCAACCATGAAGAGATAAACAATTGAGCAGCGCGTTAAGATTATTGAAGCCTTTTACGAAAATGGGCGTTGAAATCAAAATGCAATTCGTGCACTTTGTGCACTTCGTGATTTTTTTGGTCAGGATATTCGACCAAATGTGTCCACAATCGGGAGAATTGTGCGCAAATTTCCGCAAACCGGGTCTGTAGGAAATGTGAAAACGCCTGTGCATGCACGCCAAGTTCGTTCTCGGCTGGCGGCGTCATCGGGCCGTATTTCTTCGAAAATTATGTCGGCGGTGCAGTTACCGTGAATGGTGTTCGCTATCGGGAGATGATAACGGACGTCTTATCGCCAGAAATTGAGGATATGGACCTAGACGATATGAGGTTTCAACAGGATGTTGCCACTTGCCACACAGCCAACAATGGCTCGTGGCCGCCAAGATCGTGTGATTTAACACCGTTGGACTTCTTTCTTTGGGGATATTTAAAAGAAAATAAGTTAAGAACAATTCAAGAGCTAAATTCGGCACATTAACGACAATGAATCTCAATTATGTCTCAGAGTCATTGAAAATATGGACCATTAAATAGAGGTATGCCACCGAAGCCGTGGCGAGCATTTGGTAAATATTTTGTTTCACACATAATTGCAATTCATAGTGTTAATTAAAAAAAAGTTGCATCGCAGCATCTACAGTCCCACTAGAGGCCTGACTAGAAAAGTGGAAAATTAAGTTTAACCCGGCTAAATGCGCTTACTTAACTTTCACGCTCAGAAGATAAACGTGCCCAGCTGTAAAAACAAATAACATAACTGTTCTAGTAAACAACATGTAAAGTTCATGGGAAATTATATATGTAGATAGACGCTTGACATGGTCTCGTCATATTGAAGCCAAAATAACGCCTATGAAACCTAAAGCAGCTCAGCAACATTGGCTCCTCGGTTGAAAATTTAATTTTGTTAGGCAACAAAGTTCTCTTATACAAGTCTATCATAAAACCAATATGAACATCCAATCCAATCCAATTGTGGGGTACTGCATGCGCATCAAACATCCAGAAGCTACAAAGAAGACAGTCTAGTTTATTACGACAAACAGTCCGCGCCCCATGGTTTATACTAGGAATGCCAATCCCGAAATCCCGAATACAGAAATTACGGGATTATTTTAAAACTTTAAGTACCGAATCCCGGGATTTTTATGTTTTTGGGTTTAGTAAAAATGTGCTAATTTTTTTTTATCAAATACAACTATATTTAAATAAACGTGAGTCACTCTGTTAAAAATAACTTCAAAAATTTAAAACTAAATCATACTGGCAATAAATATAATTTTTAACTGGTCACAAAAAGAAGTCACAATTAAATAAATGTTACATGCAATGCATTTTGTACCACAAAAACAAAACCAGAAGATAAAGTTCGGTGTGGTCTTTTTTCTAAGTGAATGAAAATAGAACTGCGCACGCAAAATGCAAGCTCTGCAAAAAGGTGTTAAAAAATTTAGGGGGTTCTATCAAAGGTATTTTGACACATATTTGTTTAAGTTTATTTTATTAGATTAATTCTTGCATATGGGCATTTCCGTCAAAAGGTCCACCGTGACCCAACATTTAAAAGTTATTAAAAGCTGATTATTTTACGATATTGTTATAAAGAAATATTTAGATTTTACTAATTTTATAAATTTAAGTTGTGCAAACGTAATTTCTTATTTGTGAGAATGTTTTATTGCATGTTTTTTTAATATTATCTTCCTTAAAAGAGGTGATATTTGATGAAAATCATTCCAAAAAAATTTTCTTACATGGTCTGTAATCTAAGGAAGAGTTCGAAGAGAAATATGTTATTCGGATTAACATTAAATTTGAATTTTTTTTTTTAATCATTATTCAGTTAAACTATTATGAAAAAATTTCACGTTCGAAATGTCACGTATCGAACCAGATTTTGGCTTAAACACGAAAAAAATACAGAAGAAGGAATCAAACCAAAGACATTTTAATGTTACATTTCTACGTAAAATTCTGAAAGTAGTTTGACTAAAAAATAGTGCCAGGTTTCGCTGAATTACTCCTTTTTATACATGGCCACAAAAACTACTTCTATTTTTTTCACGGTCGAACCGCTACTTTTTTTGCCATTATCTTTGACCTAGAATCGCGCCCACCATAAACTTTAGCATAGATAATAGTTTTTTTTTTTTTTTTTTTTTTTTTTTTTTTTTTAATTTCCTTAGATATTCCCGCGAAGCTCTATGCTTGTCTGCAGGAAAGAAACCAGAGTCTCTGGCGGGAATCGAACCCGCAACCTCGGCGCTGATAGAGCTTTCTTAGTGCTATAATTTAAGGGTTAAAATAACTTATTTGTTGTTTAAAATGTTATTGCATTTTTGATGCGTACGACTGTCACGTTCAACACTTTGGAATTACCCATATATATTTGAGTTAAAATAAATTAAATATTGACATACAGCTTATATGTACCTATTTATTTACGATACCATCCAGAAGTGTTGAATGCGAACATTGGTTCGTCGGCAGCATATGTTTGCAATAAAATAAGATATCGATTATCAGACATCATTAATTTGTTTTAGAAGCATTTTAAAATATAAGTTTTAATACATAATTCTTCCATATTTCTTTAAAAGAATTCATTAAACTTTTCTTACTGAATTAATTTGTTTAAATACTTATACATAAACATTAAATTATAATTATATGAATTTTAAAAATTGGCTTTTATATATGAAATCCCGAATCCCGGGTTTCAAAAAACCTTTTGGCATCCCTAGTTTATACGTAATGACATTATCCACAGAGTTTTTAACATCCCTACCATTCAAAAAGAAATTAAAAAGAATTTAGTCAAATACATAGATAAACTAATGTTCCATCCCAAATACCTCGTTCGGGATCTGATACAGTTCGCAGGTCACCAGAGGCTGAAGAGAACCGATACTTTGAGCCTAGCAGGCTTTTTTTGAAACTTGAATGTATTTAATTAGCGGTTACATTGGTAATAGCTAAAAAATAATAATAAGGATTAAGCTTTAAAATACATTGTCTAGTTTTCGACAAGAAAGATTCAATAATAATAATAAAAAAAATAATTGTCATAGATCCTTCTATTACAATAAACAATTTTAAGATAATTCTCTGAAAACTTTGTGTTTTATTTACAATTAACATCGTGCGGTTTGGTTGGACCACCCTTTAAATTCAATAGGAAAAACACATAAACCCAGTTTCTAATTTCGGGTGGCTTCCACCTCTAATGAAGGTCACCAACGCAGTCATAAAATTAAAGAATAATTAAGCAACCGGCATAGATAATATTCCATCAGAGATATTCAAATACAAACCAGCCTTAGCTTATAACATCTGGCCACTAATATATGAAGCATGGTCTACTGATAACATCCCGTTGCGGCGAAAGGAAGGTGTCATCTTTTTCAATTCCAAAAAAGGGAGACCTAAGAGAATGTAGAAACTTGTGAGGCATCACGCTTCTAAACTCCATTCAAATTATAATAGCTTTTATTATCCTTGAACGTCTTTCCCCCCACTTTAGACATAACCGATCATGCGTACATAATATTAACTCAGTAAGATTAATTGTAGAGCAATCAATCGAATGGAATTCCGCACTTGATCTATTTTCTTGTTGATTATGAGCGTGCATTCGGGATATATAGGGCATCCATTTGGCATTGTATACCGGAAAAAATTTTCACCAGCATTCAAATGTTGTACTCAGAAGTCCAATGTAAAGCCCGACTCATGTGGGGTAAGACAAGGGTGTGTTCTGATACCTACACTATGGCTGACTTCCAAAACGTTAATTGCTTTGCATTAGAACAAAGTATATGTATTTAGGTATGTACATAAAAAAGAAAACTAAAAACATACGTATTTATGGATTGAAAGTTTTTGTTTCATTACTATAATGCCATTTTTCATTGTCATAATGAAAATTTAAATTTATGAAGGCATACTTTTTCGAAATATTTTTATACTTTTAATTATTGAGACTATAGAGTTATTTGAATGTTAAAAATTATTTTTTTTTTTTAATTATTGAAATATGTTGCTTTTATAAAAAAATTTTTGATTTCATAAATTTAATGGCATATTACATTAGACTTATGAAATAATTTAATCTTACATTTTTTAATTAACAATTAAATATATGTATTTTTTAAGGAAACTATAACTTTGTATTAATTTATGAATATAGTTATATTTGTACATATATTGTTTTTTATGTTCCCAATTAAAATCTTTTGTTTAACTTGGACTAAATTTAGTTTTCATGTATCCAATGAAAATTTTTAACGTAATTACGAAATCCAATGAATTGATTTTAACGAAAATACTTCATTATAACTACAAAATTCCATTTAGACAATGAAAATTTTCATTTAACCAGTGAAATTTTTTTTATGAAAACGATTCATTAAATATATGATGCATTTTTCTTTCAGTGTATTAGACATGATAATGTCAAAAACTAACAATGAAGAACCGTGCGGTTTCTAGTGGAACCTGAACCAGCGACTAAATGACCTGGACTATGCGGATGTGTTGTGCTTAATGTTTCACACGCTGACTGGTATACAAAATAATATAAACAAGGCTCGTTACCATGCATTCCTTGGACGACATAACATAAGATTAGAATATTTAATGCAAATGTCAAATCGGTTTTGCTATATGTCGTTGTTAAATTTGCTTGTTCATTTCTTTATTAATGTAAAAAAAGAAACATTATAGAACATTTAAAATATAATGTTTGTCTACAGTATCACTACAATTGTTTTGTTTATTTACGAAGAACAGAACACTATAAAGTGTTCGACTCATTCTTGAAAATAGTTACTAACGGTATTAAAGGTTGTGTTCGTCTACAAAAACACTAAAAAATAGATTTTGCTTATTTTTGAACAAGTGTGAACGCATGTTCACACTTCCTCGCTCGGGATCTAATAAAGTTCGAAGGTCACCGGACGCTGAAAAGAACCGACACTTTGAGCCTAGCAGGCTTTTTTGACACTTGACCGCAATTTATTAGCGGTTACATTGGTAATAACAATTAAGATTAAGCTTTGAATACATATTGTAATTTTCGACAAGAAAGATTCAATAAAAAATCTTTTCAACATCTTTCATGCGTTCCTCCGAAATGTATGCACGTGTACAAAGGGTACTAGTTCTTAGATTCCTTATATGTATGTATATACATATATACACAAATACATTATTTGTCTTTGCTAAAAGCTTCAATGGGAAAGTTATGTTATTGTAATAAGGCCTTAATTTATTAATATATAAAAAAATTCAAATAACACCGAGACAATAATTTATTAAAAAAAAAAAAAATACCAAAATTAAAAAAATTCCTTTAAAATTGATTTAACAAATGACAAATTATGTCATTAAATACAAAATAGAAAAGAAATCTCGATAGATAATTAAATAATAATTATTTTTATAACATTTATATGTCTTATTTTAAAATTATGACGTTTTTATGCGATTGTTCATATTTTGGTTAATAAATAAATTTAATAAACACAAAAACAAAAAATATAATTATAATTAAATAAAATAAGAAAAGAAACATGAATTAAAATAGAACTGAATAGATTTAAAATTGTTATTTGCAAATGTATTAATAAAAATTTAATTAATTTAATGCGCTGATAAGGATAAAATATTGCATGAGTAGCTTAGCTTGTGCTGCAATTCACTATTCTTCGTACAGTTCATTAAACATTTCAAGGTGCTAAAAACGATTTGAGAATTTAAATTGTTTATGGTTTTGTTATTCATTCATAAAACTTTTAAGTAGTTTAGAAAATGAATTCGTATTGCAAAATACAGTGAACTCGCGAAAACGTGAACACTCGAACACATGAACGACTCGAAAACGTGAACACTTTTATTTTTACATTCACTACTCTAAAACGTGAACAAAGTCTGAAAGCTCTAAAACGTGAACAAAGTTTTCTTTTTATTTTTTGAATTTACTTTTAATTTCGGAAATCCCTAAACTCATTTTACTGTTTACGTTGATTGTATTCACAAATACATGCAAATTAATCCTTAGGTTTGTTTTATAGAAAATTTGTAATATATTTTAAAAAATTTAAATGTGAATTTTTGAAATTTGTAATAAATCTAAAGGTGACGAAGATAGTGTTTCTATTGTAGAACAGCCAGAAATTGTAATAAAACATAAGGAAGCCTTGGAAGCATAAAGCCTTAAAATGGGCTAAAAATAAAAAGGTTGACCAAACTGAAATAAGGGTTTTGAATAATCTCAATGGTAAAACACAAACTAAAAGAAGATAAGCGATTTCTTTGTGTAAAAACTAATAGGAAACAAAACCCGTCCTTTAAAGGGATATTAATGGTTTTTTTTATTTACTTTCATTAATTTTTATTCAGTTGCTAAGAATTAAAGAGAATATCCCAGCTAGCATTTTGAATTATAATCTAATCATTAAGGAATCAGCTTCAAGAGCAAAATACCAGTATATGAGCTCATCTTTTTTTAATCATAAATTATACTCTCGTTGTGAAAAAATGGTACCCTACCAATGAATCATCTGAAATAATCATTTCCGCGAATTTTCGCTATTTTTGCAAACTTTTTTTGTTATTATCGGATATTTTAATTTTTTTATCTGATTAAGCGATTTCAAAAAAAATGTTTGCGTTTTTTTCAATTTTGCAATTTATGCGAATTTTAGCCATGTTCGCGATATAAGCGATTTTTATCTGTAAGGGTTATGATTCTTTACAGCTTTAACGATTTTTAAAAAATACAAGACTTTGCTATTATGCCGCTGTTAGCAAATTTTTTGCGAATTTCCGCTAATTTAGCAATTTTTACCGAATTTTTTTCATTCCTTATAGTTTTAGAGACTTTTAATCAATTTTATGGCTTGTTTGAAATATTAAAAATTTTCGCGAATTTTCGCCATTTTTGCAAATTTTAGCCAAGTTCGCAATAGAAGCTATTGTTCCCTGTGATTCTTTACAGCTTTCACGATTAAGCTGCGGTTAGCAGTCCCTGTCCCAATTTATTCGTCTGCGTAAGAAATAGAAATAAACCTATCGCAGTGTTCGTTACGCAGGACGAATTTCGGTCTACGCAATGATTGTGTGTATTTTCATACATACCAATGTGTTCTATTTTTGACGACGAATATTCGTTGCGAATAATTCGTCGTACGTCGCAGTTGTGTTTCTAGTGTTAGTACATAGTATTTGAGTTTTTTGTTTTTTAGAAGTGAAAAAGTATAAAAATTTTATTTTATTTTATTTTTGTAAAGTGAAAAAATGAAAAATATAAATTTTTAATCCAATCTTAATATCTGATGTTAAATTGTTTGTTTGAGATATTATTTCGAGCTTAAATTTTTCTAAAATTTTCACAATCGAAAACGTGAACAAATTTGAAAACGTGAACACCCTTGGTAAAAATTAGTTCAGGTTTTCGCGAGTTCACTGTACATTGTTATATTAAAGCTAAATATGAATCAGATGAGTATACATTTTCCAAACGTATAATTTTATTTTAAACTTAGGCCCTAACATTGGCGTTAATAGATTATTTAAATCGATTTCCATTCTTTTATCACTATGCAAAGCCGAACATCAATGTGGGCCTCATTCCTTATTTCCGACATGTGTGAGATGAACACTGTTTCCTTTCTGTTTTCCTGTCTTTAATATTTTTATAATTTTTTTTTATTCTTAAAGGCCCTTTTACACTAATACTGAGTATTACGACATGTCAACAATTTAAAATTTATAATAAAACGTACGATGTCAATTGTAAATAAGTTTTCGGAAAATTATCTTGATAATTTTTATTATGATAGAAGGATCTATGACAATTATGTGTGAAACAAAATATAGGCCAAATGCTCGCCACGGCTTCGGTGGTATGAATACCTCTATCTGATGGTCCATATTTTCAATATTTCTGAGACATAATTAAGGTTCAATGTCGTTAATGTGCCGGGTTATATCGTCCTTTAGCTCTTGAATTGTTCTTGGCTTATTGACGTACACTTTTTCTTTTAAATATCCTTAAAGAAAAATTTTTCGCGTAAAAGAGCCATTGTTTCGATGGCTGTGTGGCAAGTGGCTCCATCCTGTTGGAACCACATATCGTCCAGGCCCATATCCTCAATTTCTGGTCACAAGAAATCAGCTGTCATCTCGCAATTGCGAACACCATTCGCGGTAACTGTTTGACCGACCCCATTTTCGAAGAAGTACGGCACGATGACGCCGCGAGCCCATAAACCACACCAAACAGCCACTCTTTGTGGATGCATCAGCTTTTCAACAATCACTCGTTGACTATCATTCGCCCGATTCTGCCGATTGTGGACACATTTGATCGATTATGCAGGCCAACAAATCACGAAGTGCACGAAATGCATTTGATTTTAATGACAATTTTCGTAAAAGGCTTCAACAATCTTAATGCGCTGCTAAATTGTTTACCTCTCCATGGTTGAATTTGTCAAATACTTAAACACAGATATGCCAAATTAAGTTGGGCAAAACACTTGACGTTAAGGTGTGACTCACAATTAACATTGTGTAGTGTGAAAACAATTAGTTATGAAAGAACCATATATGTTTTTGTAAAAAAGCACAAGAAGAAAATCAGCAGTGGAAAATTGAAATTTGGTTTACAAATTTTCACTATTGTCTTTTTTTTAATATCGTCGGTTGATTAATTAATTGTCGTATGTGGATACATATTACATACGACAATTAAATTATCAACCGACGATATACAAAGAAATGAAGTAGGACTATATTCAGAAAACAAATTACAGCAATCGACGCTAAGGATTTGCAGATATAAGCAAAAATATGCGCTGGCGTGACGTTAAAAAAACGGAAGTGGATTTTGACTTGCATTACAAAACTAAATAAGACTGCGAATTGAGCAAGGCGTTTTGTATAAAAATTTTCAAGCCATTTGCTCGTTTTAAAGTACATATTGGCATTTTCATCAAAAAGTCTACTTTATTTTTAATGTAACGCCAGAATGCAAATTAGGTTGTATTTTAGGACCATTTTAGAACCGTTATCCCTTTTGTTACTAAATGTAGAGCTAGTTGCGCTTTACATCAAATTATAAAAAAGTAAAATATACATATAAAATTTTTTGAGAAACGATTTAAAACTAAACAGACTTTTCGCTGGAACTGCCCATATTTAATTGGTTCGGTCGGTGGCAAAGTTCTGCAGATCGGTAAAAAATTCTCTTTCGGGTTCGCTCTTAAAAATCTACCGTTGTTCAGGTTCGGCTGCTTAAAACATGGAAGCATATAAATATATCATAGTATGTATCAAGGCGAATTCAACTACAGGTGGTGTCGGAACTACAGCAATCCAACAACAACAGAAACATCATAGGGTTTTCTGCATTGCCCCTACAGATAATATTGGGTTACGTGGTCCATTGTGGCTTAAATGGACTACTTACAACATGGTCCAATCTACTGTAATATGGACCATGTTAAAAGAAATTAACATGCAGTGCTGCCAACAACTGCATGATGTATACTTTTCCATAGCTTACATTATCACACATTGGTAGCCCTGATGGTGTCCATTATTAATTGTTTATTTAAAAGTGAAAGTTTGTGAAATTTGTGAAAAAAAGGTAAACAAATTAAAAATACCAAGTAAATATATTTAATAATAGCAATAATAGACTACAGGGCACGCCATAAAAGGCGATTAGTAAAAAATGAAAAATGCTTAAACTACCCGTTTAGTGTACTCCATACTGTAGTGACATGGAGTACTTTTAAAATTAACCCACTTAAGTACTCCATGGAGTAGTTTAGGCACTACTTCGGTGGGTTATATGGTCCCCTCCTAGGACATCGTAATGTCAAATGGACCACCTTTTACCCATATATTTGGAGTAGTTTTGGAGTACTCCTACTCCTTTATGGACTACTCTTTACATGCATGTATGGACAAGTCTCGTTATCTGCAGGGGCATTGTTAGTGTTTACGGTTCGAAATGTCAGCCATTCTTAGCAAAACACTAACAAATCAAAACAAAAAGGTTCGAACTGTCAAAATCAGATGGCATTCGCTATTTACAGTGTTGCCAGATGGTAATAATAAAATGAATTAAGAGTACATTGAAAAGCTTCTATGTTAAATACCAAAATTAACAAGATAACAGTGTGAGCTGTTGGTGATTTTTCCAATAAAGATAATTATATGGAAGTTTCGGTTAAATGTGGTGTAACTCCTTAAATGTTTTGTTTGATAATTTGTTTTCATTAGTTTTTGATTTAATATTTATATTTCTTTGGGGGTTGTGGTAGATGCAGAGAATGTGGTCTTTATAGATTTATGGCCCTGTATGAAAATATAACATCAAAATTTAAAACCCAAATTAAAGTTTTGAATTCCAAATTTTGTGTTTTTTCTTTTAATATTTTTTTCAGTGTGTTGAAAAGATTAACATGGATACCTGCCCTACGGCCTACTCCATGGTGGATCTTAACCACTGGGTGTTTATCACAACCAACACGTGATCCCCGAAAGTTTCTTTTTAACTCAAAAGCGAACATCCGCAAAGACAGAAAACATTTTCCGCAATAGTATACTAAGGGAGGCCCAAATCAATAGTAAGTCCGGTATCGTGCCCCACTGGAGGCTACTGACTCTCGTTGTACCAAATAGGATCTTTGGTCAGCCCCTGTCGCAATAGATCGGGAAAATCTCTTAAGATATGTTAATTTTAAATTTTTGCCGAGTCACAGGATTGACTGTACATTTTTCCCCCGGAGGATGTAACACCCAAAGGCGAAATATCCCTAAGATCATCTCTACAAAACCCCGGATACATTCAAATTTGCTAAGAATAGGATGAAGATGACATTCTTTGCCAATAAATTTCTGTCATGACTGTTCATTACGCAAAAAAGTCAAACTTAGAATTAAACATTAAGAAGACGAAGACAAGTGTCCCCGTTGGCTAATTGGTGATGCGTTTGGGAGTTACGGATTACATTCTAACATTTATTGCCACAGAAAATAACTATTACTTGTTAGTAAATTCGTTTGAAATTGTATTTTTGCCATCAAATAAGTAACACAAATATTTATGAACCCAGTGGTTCTGATGTTTTCATAAAAATCTTAAACCCCTAAGTCTTTGAAGAATCCACATGCAGCAGCAAATATTTAACGAACACTTGCTTAGTTATTATACTGGTATGTCTGATTGCATTTTTCACAAACTATAAATTGTTTAAAACAATGAATAAATAAGATCGGGTTGTATATATGTATGTCCATGTAAAAATGTATGTCTATATGCAAAGCGAATATGTAGACCAAAACAACTTCCGGTGATAAAACAACAAATTCAAAAGAAACAAAACACAATATAAAAAATTAAATAAAAAAAAATTAAATAAATTTGGTCTGGTTAAAAAACTGATCGTTTTTTCTAAATTTCATTTTTGGAAATGTAAATTTAGTTTTTAATCCAAAAAACAAAAAAAAAAAAAAATTGCTGAAACTTGATAAATTTATATCAGTTGTCAGGCCCATACTCTTCTTCAATCACCCTTTCTCTCTCTCTCTCTCTCTCGCTTACTTAAGTTTCAACACATCCATTCATTATTTGTCTGTCTGACTGGTGCTCTTTAGTGATGGATGAATGAATGGATGGATGGGATAAATGATACGATTTGATATATTTACTACTCTACATGTCGTTAATGCAGATTTATAATGATTATAAGTTCTGCTTCTGTTAAATGTAGAAGTATTTTATTCAAAACTTTTATGAGAATGCAATCAAAATAACCTTGATTTTAATTAACTTACAACAGCCAGCCAACCTGCAAGTAAAAAAAAATAAAATTACGGCAACCAGCAGCCGTGGCAAGTGAATAAAATAGCACAATTGCGAATTTAAAAACAAATCACAAATGTGATTTAAATGATAAATTACTGGCATATTTTTGTGGTTGTAGCAAGTGAAATATACAGATAAAAATAAATTTACCTACGAGCAAAAAAAAATAAATAGTTATTTAAATGAAAATTTAGGTTTATTAAGATTTATATTTTTATGCAAACTAAAATTAAAAAAAACTGTTTTATTATGTTTTCTATTTTCCAATTGTTGCTATTATATTGTTACTGTTCTTTTATATTTTTTGTTTATGCAAAACAAAAGAATTTTATTTATTTAAACTATATCTTTTTACTATCTTATCTTGTGCAATAGGTTATCTTTGATTCTAGAATACACATACGTACCAGGGTTGTCAGATTTTTTTGAGCTCCATCACCAAACCGGATGTCAGAAATCGCCAAAAATCACCAAACGTCAATTTTGTTCCGTTTTCGTAACTGGGAAAAAATACAAAAAAGTAGCCGAAAGTAAATTTTGTATAGTTTCTGTTAAAAAACATAATTAATTAATTTCAACAACTATTACGGTAAATTTTAAGGTTTGATATTATATATATATTTGATATTATACCTTTATATATCGACCTCTTTGCGCGAAATTATCGTATGTTACAAAAACCAAATTTTACAGGCCAGCCATTTTTTTACTTTTCTCTGCTTTCGCTTGCAATATCAAAATGAAAATATACAATCAATTTTTGGGGCAATGAAGTGGAATTCGCCTGCAATATTTTGTCTCTTTGAATGTAGAACAAGATTACATCAAAAACTCAATTTAAAAAAATTTTGCATATACGATAATTTCGCTCAAAGGGGTCGATATATACACTAGTGGCACAAACTAAAACAACTTAGAAGTTTTTTCCCGCTATAATTTTGCAGTTCAATAACACATAAAGGAATACAAACAAATTATTCTGCTAACGTTTTGTTTTTCTGCACACAACATAATGTTTTTTTTTTGTAATAGAAAAAAGAACACAAGTTGTGTGTTACTTAAATCTATTACAAAAAATGATTCACTCGTTAACGACAACGCCTTACAGAATAAGACAGTTTGTCTTATTTAACTATAACATGTTTAAAGCCAACCACCATCTTGTTGTAGCTTCTTTGTAGAGGACTAATTTAAGCATAATATAATTGCCGGTCTCAATAATACGGTTAAATTAGCCATAATATGTTTCGAATCATATAGAAAAATATTTGTTCTCTGCATGTGCCAAGCATTCTTAAATAACGTGAAATACTTTAAGAACTGTAAATCTATTCCTGTTAATTAAGCGGACTGTACACAGAAAAAAATATCTCAAGAAAGTTTTTAACAACACTGTTTGTTAAAAATAAAATTTTAGGTCAACAAACTTTTTATTTGATTTAATGAAAAAATTTATCAAAATTAAACTTTGCAAAATAGCAATTTCCTAGTGATCTGGTCCAAGCAACCAGCGAAATGCGCATAGGAACTAGCTTATCCCTTCACAATAAATTTTAATGTATTTTTTAAATAATAAAAATTGATGATGTGCTACATAAGTAATAAAAAAAAATAAATAAATGAAGATTCATAAACATTTTGTTTGATTTATTCAACATTTCCAACAATTTATTTTTAGAAATCACGTAAAAATTTTGTTGAAAAAAATTTTTTTGGGCAACAACTCTTTTTATTGATTCAATAAACTAGGTTGTTGACTTAAAATTCAATAACTATACCTACAAACTTTTTTATCAATACCGCAAAGATCGTCATCGCAGAAAATTCAAAATTTTTTTTTATCAAATATGCGATTTTCAAATTCAAATATTAAAATTATTTTTTTCTGTGTACCAGTGTTGCCAATTTAGCCATTTAGTGGCTAGATTTTGCCATTTTTCACCCTGTTTAGCTATTAAAAAATGAGTTTAGCCATTAGCCATTTTTCAACTTGTTTATCCATCAAATTTTTTTGCCGTTTTTCTTTTAAAAGAATAATTTTTATTTTATTATAAAAATTAATAAAAGTAAATTAAACATTTTTAACAATTAAAACGCCTTTTATTTAAATTACAACTTTTACAAATGTTGAAAATCGCTATAAACTATGAGGATTATTCCAATATTAAATTTATAAAATCGATCAACAAAAACATCGATGTTTCTTCCTGTTTGAAATTATTTCAATAAAGAGATGCAGGCGGCAACAAAATATTTTTAGAAATTTCAGAATTGACTATAAAGTTGCTCTTAATTCCATGGTCTAATGCTGAAGTAAAGAGGGTATTTAGCCAAGTAAACATCGTTAAAAGTAATTTGAGAAATGTGTTACATTTAGAAACTGATAATATGATTTTATCATAACAACTAAATATTTATACCAACACCACAAAAGTGGAGAGGATACTATGCGTTTGTGCTGATGTTTGTAACACCTTAAAATATTGGTCCTAAGCCCATCTACCGATTGACTCAGAATCGCTTTCTGAGTCGAATTAACGATGTTTGTCCGGCTGGCTGGCTGGCTGTCCATGTAAACCTTGTTCACAAACTACAGGTCGCACATTTCCAGATAATTAAATAAAATTTTGTACATAGGTTCTAATGTGGTGTAGGGTACCAAATAGTCGGGGTTGACTTTTTTATTTGTTTTTTATTGTAGATCTCGACTCAAAAGGTTGGGTAAATGTTGTCGTGATTATGATTTACCTCAAATTATTTAAAACAAATAGACACGAGTGATATCTATGAGGTGAACATTAACGACATTAAATTTTTCGATGATTTAATTTTTTAAATATCTATCAAAATATTAATTTACGTTTATTCTTATTTAAGAAATTGATCTTAACTTATAATTTCCTCGTAAACAACTTTAAGTATTATTTCTATTTTGTTATTGAGTTTTAATGTGTTTTTATTTAAAAAAGCTTTAAGCCATTTTTTAGCCTATTCTTAGCCATTTTCCCCCGTAAATTTAGCCATTTTTGGTCACCAAGTTTTGGCAACACTGCTGTGTACTGCATTTCGAAACAATCGCCTGGCTGTACTGCCGATATCCTAAAGTCTACTAAGGCATGTCTATAAGCTATTCTATTTTTCGTTTAAATCTATCCTGTAAATCAACTTTTTATTGTTGAAGTAAAAATCTTTAGCTTATGGCTGTTGCTGAATTACTTCAGAAATTTGTCGAATTGAACTCAAGTATTTGATCGTTTCGGTCTTTTTTTTAAGACGACAGCCATACAGTGAAAACACCACTGCGAGCTTATCTATCAAAGGTCATATTGGCAGTTTGTGGCATTTAGGGGAAGGGTTTATTCTTCAAAGAACAAGGTTGATAGGTAACAGAACCGTGTTAACAGATTTGGTTTAGCGGATGGCGACCAAATGATCTCGTCTAAAAAAGCTTTTTTTTCAATACTCAATAAAAAACTTACCATAAATCCTTAATAGAACACTTGCCATAAATTAGAAAAGAATTGTTATTATGCGTGTTGATTAAAAAAACTCTACAAGTTTTATAAGAAAAGAATTTTTACAATATATCAATAACCACACTTTTTACAGATATTTAAATTCGCCTGAACTTAGGGTGCATTTTTTTGTGTTTCCTTACTTAATTCTAATATCTCCTTCACAGTACCGTTATAAGCATACAAATTTAAAGCTTTAGAAAAATCACAGAAACTCATGTTAATATGACATTTATAGCCTTTTCACACTTTTCAACTTTTAACATCTACCATCAACCTTTTTACAAGATGTTCCTATCTCATAGTATTCCATTCTACATCTTCCGATTATTTAAGTGTCATCACTAGAAACACTGGCAATAAATTATATTATTATTATTGAGGCATTACTTTTGAAAGCAGCGTTACCAATTTTCAAATTTTTTTTTTTTTGCAAGTCTTCTGTAATATTGAAAAAAAAATGTAGCATATTTTCTTATGTTTTTAAATGAATTCGAAATATATTTTGGTGATTTCCTTTTCAAATTTTGGCACTTTTGTATAAAAAAGTATTTAAAAAAATTTTTTTTTTCAGAAACGGTGAAACTTTTGATTGAAAGTAGATGTTAGATGTTTTAAGTGCTAATGCAAAATCTTAAATTTTTCCGAAATATATGCAAGTGTACACACGGTATTAGGGGTTGGGGTTGCCAGTTTCACTTCTTAATTAACCTTTTTTTTGTATTTCTGTCGTCCTAAAATCTAAAGGTGCAAGTAGACGACATGTTTTTTACATCTGACTTGTCAACTTTTCAAGTCACATGTAATTATCATGTCTGTCAAAATTGCTGTTCTACAGACGGTTTGTAATATTCGGTCACAAAGGTACATGTCATATGCTTCTGACATTGTCTCTGTTTTTTTCGCATAGTTATTGCAAAAACCAAAACAAAAATGCCGCGACGAAAATTTTTATTTACGCCGTAAAATAGTTTAGCCATCTTAAGATATTTTTCTTTTAATTCAAAGATACCAATTTAGGATATTATAATGAAACGGTTTTTATATATATATTTACATCAATTCTATTCAATGGTGGGATGATCATACATATGTATCTCGGATTTGTAAAATATTTACTTCAGCCGGCTAATGATTCCGTCAATAGTGGACGCCGCTATTCTCGGCATAGATTTGTGATGTCAGATGGTTTGTCAGAAGAAAATAGAGCACGCTCTAATTGAAATTTTGTCAGATGACTTTGCATCTGACTTTTACAGAAGTAAAGTTAAAAAGGTAACACACGACATGTATGTATTTTGCAGTGGGAAATTTGACATGTCAGATGACAAAAACATGTCGGGTACGGTCGACTTAAAATCGAACACTGTGCATCGGTAACAAATTCAAAATTTTTTTATAGACATCAAAAAATCGGGAAAAATAAATTTAAAAGTTTTTATTGTATTGTGCTGACGAAATGTATCATTGATTTAAATTTATACCACAATTTTCTCTTTGCAAAATACTTACTATACGAAAAAATACAAAGTATGTAGATTGCCTTCAAATTTATTTCTTTTCACTGTTTGCATAACATTTCGATTCGAAAATACATATTTTATAATTCTGTTTGTTTCTGAACTTCGGTAATAAATGCAAAATTCTTTTTTAGACATCTGATGTAAGAAAAAGAAATCAACTTTTTGTCGTCCGTTTGTAGAATAAATCTTCTTAAAAAAATCACTGTTTTTTTGCTTTAGATTTTAGTATTCAAACTATTTAAATAAAATAGAATTATTTACAAAATTAAAAATTCAGTTTGAGGAATTCAGGGACTCTGTTATAGTGGGACTTTGGTGAAAAGACTGTTATGTGCAATTAACATAGAATGAACTTAAAAAACCCGTTTGTAGAAAATCAAAGGAATTGATTACACTCGAATAAGTATTTTTGAAATACTTTTTTTTTCTAGAGAAACAATAATAGTAATTAAATTCTAATATAAACACAAATCAAATTACAAATTCTAAGAAAATCGTTCCATATTCAAGTATATCTTAACAAAAAAACAAATTTAAATACCTGTTCGAATTTAAAATTAAATTTTATTTACAAGTTCAGTTAAAACTAACTATTACTTAAAGTTCAAATTCAACAATATGTTTCGATAGTTATAACTGAAAGTTAATTATAACTGAACTTGGTAAAATTGGCCGTTGATCCAATGACTTGTCCATATTTATACATATGTATTTTCAATTCCAGACATTTGCTAACGATAACTACATTGACATCCTTAGAAAATACCAAATTAACATCGAAGTGATATAGTCGTCGACTTGATGTGACAAAGACTTAAAATTGACGTCGACAACGACTCACATAATAGGAGCGGCTGGGTTTTGACAGAAGAAATGATTTAATAGCTTCTGCAAATAGGTTTATTATTCTATTATTCTTTTTAGACTCTGGCCTCGTAAAATCTTTTCTTGATGCTACATCTGACTGATTGTGTGCTTGAGAATTAAATGAGCGTACAAGTGAATGACTGATTGACGGCATGCGTGAACATCGTTCTATGTGTTGCAGTGATAAAGAGTTGAATATAAAACGATTACAATAAATAGTTTTTGGTTTTATGGATGAATATAAATGAAGGAGAGAGAGTATTTACAAGATTTAAATAAAACATGATTTTCAATAATAGTTTTTGGAATTAAAAAAGCTGTCAGATAAAATGGAAGAAGAATTTCTATTTGTTTTAAATAAAAACAATTTAAAAGTTATAAAACGCAGTCTTGAAAGAGTTCGAAATATTCATGTATGTGTGTTATTCTACCAGTTTTGTGGTAAAGTTTCAAAAAGAATTCAAAAAATTTGCTGTGTTTAATTCAAATCAAAAAAGATAAATACATATATCATAACTTTTGTTCTTCCTCACATTTGTCACGCATAAAATTCATGATTTTATGGTTTAAAATTTTGATAATTTTCATGATTGTTATTATAACAAATCTCGAATAAAAAAGTTCTTTCTCTAAAAACTTGCAATAAAGAAAAAGACACGCTGATTTTTCTTATGCTTATTCTCGTTTTTTTTATAGTGAATTTGGAATTAAACGTGTAGCCCACGCTTGCAAAAAAAATAAAAAAAACATAATAAATAAATATGTATTAAGTATGTGTGATTGCAGTGTATTGGTGGTGGGCACTTGTATTATAAGTACGAGCCGCAACATACAATCTAAAAAAATAAATTGGATACGAAATATTCTAGATACTATATGAACTCATAAACTGGTTGACAAACACCCACAATGCAGTGAAATATACAAAAATAAAATACAAACTTTAATTTACTATAAAGTACTATACAGTACTTACATATAAATTCATGCCACAATCATATTTAGTTTGCATTTATTTAGAAGCTTAAACGAAAATACGATAATTTAAAAAAAATAAACATATATGATAATAAAAACATTTGAATTAAAAATATAAACATGTGATAAAATTAAAAAGAAGAATTAGTTATTTGTTGAAAGAATTTAAAACAGAATTAAATTAAATTTATTATCAAAAGTAAAATTCAGAGGGAGTTATGGTATAAACATAATTGGGACGAATAACAAACTTAGCACAGCACGACGATGTTGTCGGCAATAATTCGTAGCATAAATTCGTCGAACAAGACACAAGACAAGTGCGAGTGGAACAGCTGTTAATGGTGTGGTCTAAACAAGATTGTGATGTGGTTTAAGGTTTTTTAAGCTTATTTTTGAGAATGGTCTTTATATAGCGCCGATGGTTAATTATACTGCCCTCCTAAAAAAAAAAATTACATCTCCGAGTAGAATTTTTTCCTACCCTTCTCAAAACTACTAAAATGACGATGTGAGTTTCTTTTTTAAGAGGGCAGTATATACATATCGAGCCCTAATCGCGAAAATAACGTAAGCGACATCATTTTAAATTTTCGCTTTTTTCAATAAATTACTTTATTGGCAACACTTGCATTATCTCCTAAAATGTCATGGTCACATAAGGTTCCGTTATGATTTTATGGCAAGAAGAATTTTATCCCAAGCGACAAATTTCATACACAATATATATGAAATAAAATAAAAAACTCTCTCCTGTAAAATTTGATTTTTGGCGCATATGTTATTTTCGCGGTTAGGGCTCGATATCTTCACGAAATTTTTGTTCTTAGCAAAATGTAGTGTGCTCAATTTTATAACAATATTATTTGGTATCGCGGTTAAGGGTGTAGTAAAGTGTTTTCCGATAGTGTATTTTATATGGGGCATTTCGGGTGAATGCGAGATTATGAAAGTAGATTATGTTAAATTGCTCCAAAAAATCATTATTCGTTACGCTTTTAGCCATACTTATATAATTTCCGAAAGTGGTCTTAAGATGTGGCCGTAGTTAAATTATGGACCGATCTTCACGAAACTTTGGTGACATATATGCAACGAACTTGTTGAAATTTAATAACAATCGGTGCATTCCGCCCTTAATTTACGTCAGTTTTTTAAAGAGATAGTTCCACATTTCGTTGCAAAACTCATTTTCTACTGAAGCGATTCTGCTGGAATTGAATCTCAAACTGCCTAGACGTCCTATATTTCCTACCCGCTCGCATTCATCCTTGGCCCACCGGTCGATTCAATGGATCCCAAGCAAAATTAGTGTCAGAGAGACTGGTTTTGTCTCTAAGGGTTCTGTGATCAAACACTCTGGTTTTAAGTTTCCTAATGCAGGACAAAATTTTGTTTTCAAATAATTTGAAACTTTTAAAGGGACCTGTAAAGCAAAAATTGGTAGGAACTAGGGTATTCAAACGATTAACCGTTGTTCGATTATTCGAATAATTTTCGATTAACGAATAATTCGAATAATTTCTGTCGATTAATCGATTAATCGAAAATTTGTTTTTTCACAGTATTAGTTTTTTTCTTTTATGTGAAAAAACAAGCCGGTACGTTTTAAATACCCTTTTATTGTTTCTTAACTCAGGAACATTTCCCTCGAGTAACATTTTTTAAAATATATTTTAGTACAAAAATGAAATCAAAGAGCTTGGAAATAATTTATTTTTAACCCTCTGTGTCTAGCAGACACTGACAAGCATACAAAATGGGGTTTCGCCCTTATTGTACAAACATCGATTCTCAAGTTTTCAGTACCTGTTTACTACGTTTTCATGTGTACGTTAGCGTGACGAACGCGATCGAAGTGAGCACAAGTGTCGCTGCGAGCAGAAAAGTTTCTTGAAGACAACCACGTCAGTTTTAAGGTAGGTGTCTGAGTAACAACCACATCAATAAAAACACGCCAATATACATAATTTTTTCGATATTTTTTATTAGTTTTGTTTTGATAGATCGCTCAAACACGAACAAAATTCGAAAATTAAAAAAAATTCGGTAGTCGAACTGGTGCCTAGTATACCACGTCATTGGAATAGTTATAATAAAGTCAAGTCATTCGCAGAGGGTTAAAAATGTAAATAATTTTCATATTTGAATATGAAAATCGCATATTTGATAAACAATTTTTGAATTTTCTGCGATGACGGTTTTTGCGGTTTTGCAAAAAAGTTTGTAGGTACAGTTATTGAATGTTAAGACAAAAGCCAAGTTTATTGAGTCAATAAAAAAATTTGTTGCCCAAAAAAATTTTTTTCAATAAAATGTTTACGTGATTTGTAAAAATAAATTATTGGAAATGTTGAAAAAATCAAACAAAATGTTTATCGAATCTTTATTTATTAATGATGATGTGCTAAATTTCCAATTTTTATTTTTAGATAAATACACTAAAATTTATTATTGGGTGATAAGCTAGTCCCTATTCGCATATCGCTTGTTGCTTAGGCCAGATCATCAGGAAACCTTTTTCCAAAGACTTTGGCAAAACTAAATATATTATGCAAATAAAACTGAAAAGCGAATGAGAATTACAAATGGAAAAGAGTTGTAAAAATACTGTATATATTTACTTTGATTCAAATATTTTTTTATTGAACATGAAGAAATCTTTAATTATTTAATTATTAAATAAGAGTTATTGAGTGCTATTTTGCAAAGTGTATATTTGATAAGCTTTTTCCATTGAATAAAGCAAAAAGTTTGTTGACCTAAAATTTTATTTTTAACTGTGTTGCTAAAAATTTTCTTGAGATATTTTTTTCTGTGTACAGACTTTTACCACAATGATACAGACGAAGAAGATCATTCTACCACCCCTTAACAACGCTATACTTTCAATATCTCCAACCTCAACAATAAGTGGAAGAATCTTTTTTCAATTTTCATGTTTATTAATATAATATCTGGTCTTATTTTTAATCTTCTAAACAAGACAAAATTAAAATTATTCGATTAACCGAATAATATTAAATTGTTCGATTATTATTCGATTGAATTTTTAGCTCGAATAAGTATTCGCGCGATTAATCGATTAATACAAAACATAGATTAATTGAATACCCTAGTAGGACGGTTTCTTTTAGATTACACTCCTTTAAATGTCTGGTAATGCAATATTGCTTTCAACCATGTTTATATTTGCAAATTATCGATTAATTGTTTATTTTAGCAATTATGAGTTTTGTTAGAATTTTTTGTTGTTGCTCTAGTATTGTTGCAATTAAAGTGCCTAAATAAAATGAACTTTCCAAAAAAAAAAGAACACTGTGTTTGGGTAAAATATAAAGATACATATTTGTATGTATGAAGAAAAAAATAATATTGTGTGTTTACACTTTCATTAAACAAAAAAAAAAAAATTATTTTGCCGCTATTTCAGATTTCATTCATAAAAACTATTTCCCTCTCATGATGCAATCAAAAATCAAACAAAGAAGAGTAAAATGCCTAAAATAAGCGCTTAAAAGCAAATTTGTTTGGTAACATTTTACCTTTTTGTCACAGTTTTGAAACTTATTCATTCATAAATTTTAAAACTTTTTTAAGATGTGTGTAATTAGGTGTCCGTCCATCCAATTTGAGGTCGTCTGTCTGTATGTAAATATTGAAATAATGCCAACAATTTTGTCAAAAACTTATTTTTTTGTTTCCTCGAGTGTAAGTAAATAGTAGAGTGTGTTTAAATACATAAATAGTAGAGTGTGTTTAAATACATACATACATATTTAGTAATTGAGTATTTCGACTACAAAGGTAACCGGGGATGCACTATTTTTAGTTTTTTTTGTATTTGGCTTGTATAACTTTTTATTGTTAAATTTGTTTTCAGCTTATTTTTTTTTAACTTTTGCCGCTTTTATAACGCATCATTATTGTCATAAAAATTATGTATAAAACGTCATTCTCATTTAAAGTAATGATACCGTTTAATCTTTATCTATGTGGTGGTACTAATTTTACTAGTTTGGGCACTTTTCTTGATTTCGGGTGTAAACAAAATGCTTATGTACATACAATATATTTTTTATTTTGACTTATTTTTTGGTTTAAAAAATGTATATTTTTTAGCTGCAAAGTTTCAAAAATAGTTTATGATTCTTTTATTAGTATGGATTGTCTTAAGAAATTGAAGGGGATTTTAGTTATTCCTGAAAGAGATAAATTAGAGAAGTTTGACCTACACGAAGAAGATTAAACTGAACAGGTTTCATAGGGTATAAATAAAATAATAATGGCTTAAAATTGAAAACTGTTATTGTTTTGTGTTCCAAGAAGTACAGTGGATCGTTAGAAAAATTGTACTTGCAAATTATAAATATGATTTCGGAAATGTCCAATAGGATGGAGCATCCGTCGGTGCATGAAGGAAAAAAGTCATCTAATAAATTTTCCAGAAACCAGTCCAGAATGTTAATTTCGCCCTCTACTTGGACTGGAAGGTGGATAAATTTTATGAATTTAATTTTAATTTGCTTTATTAATATGGACAATTGTGATACAGATTCGTTTTCTTTAAAGAACAAAATCCCTTATTGGGAAAAGGACCAAGCTTCTTGCCGTTGTATAATTGTATTTGATTCATCTTCCAGATCATCTGAGAGCACTACAGCTACCATGTGGCGTCCAAGATCAAGCATATCTAAGCCTGAGCTGATAAAATCCCTTCCTTGAACATAAAACTGTTGCGAATTCAAAAATATTCTTGTGGCTTATTTACGCAGTGGTGTCCTTTACGATATGTAAAACGCATCTCTCAAACCTTTTTCTGCTTCTCATCCGTTCTGATCAGCGAGCCATATTGATTTATCAGGGATGTGTTGGAAATCGAAA
Organism: Pollenia griseotomentosa; assembly: GCA_963931875.1. Taxonomy (NCBI): domain Eukaryota; kingdom Metazoa; phylum Arthropoda; class Insecta; order Diptera; family Polleniidae; genus Pollenia; species Pollenia griseotomentosa. The sequence continues at coordinate 48,107,338 of OZ007560.1, read as the reverse complement.
ACGTAAAACGCAATAATTTGAAAAGTCTTTTTTTAATAAGAATTCTGTAGTAAAAAAATTTTATGACAAATATTTTACAAATATTTCTCAATTAAACAGAATTTTTTAACAAAAATTATAAAAATTAGATTAAAAGTGTATCAAAAATAACTTCTAAATTCTTGCGTTTTACGTTTTCAATTTCGAGCACACCCCTGTATATTTTTAATTTTTTAGCAAACATTTTTTATTTTAAGTTCCAGCTGATAGAAAACTACTGCTGTGAATAAACGAAATCAGTAAAATTCCCAATAATGCATTTATTATCTACTGTTCGCCGTAATACCAACCGAAAATTCATTCGATCAGCTTTTTCGACTGGATTCGAAAATCGGATTTAGTTCAAAATAGGTATCAAAAGCGATTTGACTGGCAAAAAGTTCATAAACAGTAATGGGCACATTCTGAGGTATTCGGCACGCGTATTGAGTTAACAACAAAGTTTTTAACCAAAATTACAAATACATCATCATAACTTGTGTTCGCTATGTTGTTGCTTTGTTGTATTTCTCTTCAAAGCAAATCTTCTACTGCTTAACGCAAGCAATCGTTAGTATCGTAGTATGTGTTTTGCCCAGCACTGTTTTAAAATAAGATTTAAATTTATGTAACGAACCAAACCACAAAAGGTCCTAACTAATAAGAGGACTTGCTACCTATAGTTATCGGCCGTGCTCATCGAAATGAGGGTGGTTCTTTCCCCTTTCCAGTTAGACTATGGTTCGAACATTCGTTTAAAATTTAGGTAGCTGTTCGAACATTCGTTTAAAATTTGGGTAGCTGTTATTAATAAAGTCTACTAACCAACCTCTTTATTTTTATATAGGTTCTGAATGATCTCAATAGTATTATGCTAGGAACATAACTCGGACGAACGACGAATTTCGCACAGCTCGACGAATATTTTTTGGAAAGAATGCTCTGCAAGGTACATTTACACATGGCAGACTCGTTAGCGGACAGAGATAAGCCCCAATTGTCAAAATCGTATGTATAAGCCAAAATTTGTGCATGTGTGCGTTAAATTGTTTTGGTTTTTTATGGAGACAATTTTGACAAGTCGGGTATTTTTATAGAGCAGAATGTCAAGACTGCTAAATGAGTCTACCTTGTGTTAATATACCTGGAATTCGCTGTTTAAATTCGCAATAACCACGAAGACCTAACAGCTGTTATAATTGAAAAACTTTTTCGTCGTGCGTCGGCGAAAGGAATATAAATAAATCTATTGCAAAGTCGCCGACTCCGTGATTGTGTGTATTGCCATGTACACCAATATATTTTATATTTGGGGACGAATATTCCGGGCGAAAAATTGGTTGTTCGTCCCGGTTATGTTTCAAGCATAAGAAATAAATTATTTTTATAACATTGGTTTTAAGGCTTTTTATTGCAAATAGAAGTGCAAATTATTGCACAATTATTTAAATTAATTAATTTTATATTTTTCAAAAATTTCTTTCTTTCACATTCCTTGCAGATGTTGTAACACAATATGGAATTAGCGATTTGTAAAACTGAATTACCATCTAACAAATTTATGTTGCCTACCTCAACATCAGCGGCCTCAGCATTCTATGATAAAACCCATCATCAGCATCTGCCCGCTACGGCTCATTTTAATGATATTTTAAATTTTCCCTCAAACTATTTATTTAATAAAGGCTCCCCCTCCTCTTCGTCGTCGTCGTCATCACCATCACCATCGTCAACGCTATCGCCATTAGCAAATGCAAATAATTGTGATAATTTTAATATTTCTTCAGTTTCGACATCTTCCACATCTTCGTCGACATCATCTTTAACGGGTTCTTCTACGTCTGCCTCTACAATGCGTCTGAAAAAGAATCGTAAAGTCACATTTTTATCCAACTTAATTGAGGTAAGTGTTACCCTCGAAGTCGAGAGTGTTAATCGTATTATTTTTATTATTATTATTTTCAACTTATTTAAAATTTTAATTCCTTTTTTGTTTTTTATTTATTTATTTGTTGCTGTTGTTGTCAGCATTTAGGTATTTTTGTCACGTTTTACGTATGCATTTAAAGCATTTCCATATTATTGACAATAGTGTTAAAAATAAAATAAAAAAAAACTATTTTTTATTTTTTTAGTGACTTACTGACTGACTGACTGTCCGTTTTTGTCTACACAAATTAGCAAATACGCATGACGACGACGACAAGCATCGCATTGACATCAATAATGGTTGTCAAAGATTTAATTAAACAAATTCCACAATTTTGATTATTTTCAATTTTAAAACTTTTTTTAAATTTAATATTCTAAAAAACTTAATTTTATATTCAGAACTTATAAAAAACGAAGTTTTCAAATTTGGTTCCCAAAAAAATCTATTAATTCCTAAAATAAAGTGGTCCATTAATTATTCTAAGAAATCAATCTCAAACCAATTTAATACTCCATGAACGTTTTTTTTAAGTACATATTTCCATTCAATTATTCATTCTCACCACTTGAAGTATTGAAAAATATAATATAAAAAAAAACAAATCATGTCAAAAGAAATTAAACTAATGTAGTCGTTAAAATGCCTTAAAATTATGATTTATATTTGACAAAGATTATCACACATTCATGCCTGTGACAAGAGATCAAGAATGAAAGCGAGAGATAGAGAGAGAGAAAGAGAGAAATACAATGAAAACACATTCAATACAAAGTGTTAATCGTATTATGGAATACAAAGAATTCTTTACAAATAACAAATGTAGAGGAGCAAATTCTATCGGCTCTTGACTTCTGTATGTAGAAATAAATGGTTGAGCACGTTGAAAAATATTTGTATGTAAATATTTTCAAACTATTTATAAACAATTCTATGATACACTTTTACCCAATTAAATAAATGATCATCATAAAATAACAATAAAAACAAGAGGAGGCGAAAAAAAAGAAAACGACTATAACTTGACTGTCATACAGAATCCACGAGAAACTAACAAATAAGCTAAAAGACAGATAGACAGACATACGAATGAATGGATAGATGGAGAATAGTGTTTTGTAGCGACAGCTGGGGGCGATCAGAGAGCAGTTCACAAATGTGCAGTGTGTTTTGATTATCAAAGAAATATTTATTTGTTGTACATCTGGTGCAAGAAATGTATTAAATTTTTTATTGATTTATTAAAATCCTGATAAAACAGAGTCTTATAATTACAGGACAGGAGTATTAATGTTAAAAATTTTCCGCAATATGTATATAATATATTTATCCAAACGAATTTAAAAAAGGTGACCGCAGTGGCGAATTCATTAAAAAGCGAATTTGACACTGGCCAAAAACCAGTACAATATGTAAACAAATAAGAAATTCGCCTTGTTAACAAATTCGCCTTTTTATATTTTTACATTTTGTACTGGGTTTTTAGTGTCAAATTCGCTTTTTTACGAATTTGCCATCGCGAAATTCGAATTTTAATTAAAATACAGCACATAAAACAAAAATAAGAAAGTAAAAGAAGACTTGTGGTTCAACTAAGGTCGAACTTCTCTTTAGTGAACTTTATGAACTAATTTCAAAAACTCTGATTTTTCATCTAAATTTTGGTGTAATTTGATCTCCTTATAATAAATTTCCATTTCCAGTTTTCTTTAGAATGAAAAACATTTTCATGTATAAATTTGTCTCTCATACATTTTTGCAGGGCTGTGGAGTCGTCCGAAAAATATACTAACTACGACTCCGACTTCAAAAGCTGAAATTTTTTAAGTGCGACTCCGACTCACGACTCTGACTCCGATTCCTACTAATATCTTGATGCTAAATGTATATGAGACTCAGTGATGTTAACTTTTATTTTTTCATTATCGTACGACCTTCTAAAAATGACCGTTTATGAGAAGAAATTACCGTACGCAAACATGACCAATGACTGATTTTGTAGTAAAATTTATATGAAAAACACTCAGTCCATCGTCTGTCATTTGGAAACAGCACATAAGAGCAGTATTCATAAGCCATTTATTTAAATTTTAAATGTGTTTTAAGAAAAAATTGATTAGACATTTTGGTTTAAAATACATTTTTAAGCAAAATTATTGTAATTTTATGAATATGGCAGTAAAAAAATTTTAAATACATATACATATGTATATTCATTCAACTCAAAATATTTTTATTTAATACGCTCAGCGTGCATATGTATGTGATAAACATTAAAAAAATAATGTTTTGTTTAATTCATTTAATTATATACTTAAAAAAAATTATGTATTATAATTTTTTTTATTATGCATCTAATACCCATGGTTCCTTGAGTGATTCTAAGTCGATTTAGCCATGTTTGTCACTTAAAACAAAAGTTCAATTTCGGTGTCAAATTGCTTCTAGTTATCCTAAGCAGTTTGGGAGTGAAATCCGTCAAAATCCGATCAGTAGGATCATAGTTATTAATCAAAATATAGAACCACCACCCTTAAAAATTAGCAATTTTGTTACAAAAACTTATGTAAAAGGTGCCATAATGTACTTCTTAAACCGTAATAAATAAATAAAAAATAAATAAATAAATTGCTATCATATTTAGGTGTGCTTCCGTAAAGATTGGTCCATAATTTACCATGGGCCCCATATAAAGCCTACTGCCGGGAAACAGTTAAGTACGCATAAAACCGTAAAAAATATCGCTATCATAATACAATTTGGTACGTCACTGTTTTATAGGACACTGCAAAATTTCGTAATGTTCTAATTTATTTACCCAAGATCCCATATCAAGCAGCTTTCTGAAAAGCACTTTAAGCGCTCAAACAAATTTCACTACTGTATTGAAATTTGTTTAATTTAGATATTTAATAACGGAAATCCCTATACAGGATTTCGTGATGATCAGTCCATAATTTATTTTTAAAAAAAAAACCTCTTATTTCTGAAAAAAAAAACTTTTTTTTTTTACAAAAGTGCCAAAATTTTTAAAAGAAAAAACAATAACATGTTGTAAGGCTTTTTATATTACATACTATTAAAAAATTAAATGATAAAAGTATATAGAATTCATTTTATTTAAAAATATACAATAAAAATTAAATCTAAAAATGGTTTTTGTTTTGAATACCCCCTCGCGAAAATTTACAATATTTTGCTCTTTCTATTAATTATGTTCCTAAAAATTAAAGCTCAAGCTATTCATTATTAAGTTCTTCAATATCACTCAATTTGCCATTATAGCACATAATTGAGAAATACTCAATAGGTAACGTCTTATTACATAAAAAGGTGCAAGATCTTTGACGTGTTTAAGAGATTCGTTATCAAAATCGAACTTTTTTAACAGACCATTAAAAAGCGCAACATAAAACTTTTATGAATAAACTCCAAGATCTATTACATTAACTTCAGACAACTTTCGTGCTTAAGATATTTCAGAATCTTAAAAAAAAATTTGGGATCTTTACGAAGAAGTTAACACAATTAAAATAATAAAAACCAGAGAAAATACAAGACCATTTAACAACATTAAAACATCACTTAATATTTGTATCCAATATACTGCAAATTTTAAATCATGTATTTATTAAAAACTTGAAAAAACTTTATTTAAATATATAACTTTTTGGACATCTCAAAAAACTTGCAAGAAAAGGGAAAACTTGATAAATGACATGGCTGATAATCATTTTAGTTCGGCATAAACTGTTACGAATCATGATACATATATTATTCAAGTTAGTTAAAATTTCTAGGAAAAAAAGCATAACACTTTCTGACTGTCGTACAATTGGTTTGAACCGGAACCAATTTTTAGACTGACGTCCATTTTATAACGATTATTTAATACGAAAATAAGAACATAAGAAAAAAGTATCTGTGATATTAATTTTGACAGCAGTCGCTCGTGTTAAGTTAAAAAATATATATATTAAAAAAAATGTAGAAACAAGCAATTAAACACTAACGCAAAATTCTTCAAACTTGCCTTTTTAAAGATATTGATGAAGCAATCCTCAAATTGATAACGTAATTTTCTAGTCCGATGCAAATTCATTATAGGGAGGTTCGGCTGTTTTAAAAAAAATTAAAAGAGGTATTGCGTTGATTATTTATTGTATGCCAGGAGAAAGAGAATTGCAAAGTAAGCAGGCACTTAAGTGTTGATGATCTTTTGCGGAAGCGTGAACATTTTTATAATTATTAGGTTCTCAGATGATACACCATAAAGACATCATGCCTCTTCAGTCTGTAAATATATAACGTTTTCTCTTAATAGCGGAGTCGCACGTGCCGAATAGTAAGTAGTTCATACAATTTTCCGGTGATTAAATACGATTTAGCGAAACGCTTTCTTACCTTCCAGAAATTTTATTCCCCTAAGACTTCAAGACTTTCGGTCAAATCAAATAACTTGACAAAGACAAATTGTTGCTGAAAACTATTCTTAAGTTTTTCACTTTTTGAAATACTCTTTGATATTTGACATTTAGAAGAAATCAGGAATTGCTTTTATTTTTAAATTGTAATAATTTCTTTTGAACGGTACAGAGTTGGAGACATAAAAAAGAGAAATAAATTTGCAGTTCATAGACAGGTGGCCGAACTTTGATCAAATTTATCATATCCATAGCAGTGGAACAGTCAAGTTAAAGTTTTAAATTTGGATTTTATACGTGTTATAAAATTTCGAACGATCATACTTTGCTTAAAAATACGTCTCTAGCTGATCTACTGATAGCTTACAATTTTTATTATAAGAACAACTATTTCCCCTAAAGTTTATTAAAAATTTCTAAAGGTAGTCCAACAATTTTTAAAATTGTTAAAACCCAACGATGTTAAAATATGAAACGAATATGATAAAAGCTCAAAAAGGGCTTCCTTATCGAGAGCAATACAAGCCTAATATTTAATATAAGCTATCGATGTATCCTTAAATTTATTAATTTACTTAAATTTACTCCTGCAGCTACTTGAATATTTAACTAAACTCGGTTTAACCCAATAACCTGGCACCAGCCACTAATATTTTCGCCTCAACTGTTACATTCAAAATTGTTTTACATAACAGTAGCAACTGATATAATACTCACATGTACTTACAAATGAATTGAGTAGAATTTTATGCTGCAAGTCCTCTTCTTGTGTTTTCAGTAAATCGGTATTCTACCGGGGCTGGCTGATATTGTCATCGTCTCCAGTGTTATTTTTTTGCTGTACGTTTTCTTTTAAATTCATTTTAATAGAATACAGAGCAAAAACTGACATTCATGACTTTTATTATTTGTGGGGACTTAAATTCAATTGTAACTTTGACTCGAAAATGGTTTTCAATGGATGGACAAATTTTGTTTGAGTGTTGGTTGAGGCAAATAAATGGGTGCGAATGTGTAAATGAATGTGTGTGAGAGTGTGTTTATTAGTGTGTAAGTGCTGATGTGTACTAACGATGTTGTCATTTATAATGATAATGGAGGTCAAAATAGTCAAATGAATGTTTCACAAATATCATAATTATCAATTCAATAAACAACAAATTTATAAATATATATCACACGTTTGAGTGTGTGTATTGTTACATACATACATATATAAAAATGAATGTTAGAATTAGAATGTATAAGGTTAGGTTGAAAATTGTTAACGGAAGGCATGCATGTGGACCTGTTTAACTTCAAGACACTGCAACGACTCTAATCAATAACTTTAAAGAATATTATTGACAAAAACATTTTTGTACTCAGTAAAAGTTATTTGCAGGCCCCATAGAGATAAGCTCGTTTACAGCATCGCTCCAAAACCCTACTTACACCTAAATCACATGAGGGCTTTTACGACGTTGATTTTTCTTTATTCTCATAAGAAAAATCCTTTGCGTTCACACGATGATTTTTGGCTGCATATCTTTTTTTTTTATTTGCAGTAGGGTTTTGATTATTCGCAATTCGTTGAAGTTTATGAAATTAATTTTACCGAAAATTATTCGTCACATAACTCACATCTTTAATACTATTTTAACAGTTTCAAAGTTTCCTTTATTATGGAAAAATTCAAGGGTGTTGCCAATACCTAAGGTTAAAAACCCTTCGGGTTGTAATGATTATAGGCCAATTAATATAGTGTCCGTTTGCTCTAAGGTTTTTGAAATGTTAATGAATTCTCAGATGCTGGATTACATCAATAGGAGGAAACTGCTGTCTGAGTATCAATCAGGATTTAGAAGGAAACATAATACCACTACTCACATGCTGGATATTTTACATGGAATACGAAGCGGGCTAGATGAACATTACTTTGTAACTTTAATCAGTTTAGATTTTAGTAGAGCATTTGAGTCGATTTCACATGAGGTGCTTCTAAATAAATTGTTTAACGAATTCAGTACCCATGTTCTGTAACTTTAGTGAGAACTTCTCGCATCGAAAAGATGTGAAACAAAATATTCCATCGTTTCTCGAAAAGTGAGAAAAAAGTGTGTCTGTAACTTATGTCGAAAACTATCAAAAGAGATTACGTCGTTACGTTATAAAAGTCATAACATTGCACTCGAAGTCGATGTGACATTGCAGACGTTGAGGACGCCAGTCACACATATAGTTAACGGCGACCAAAATTTACTAAAATTGAAAAATTTTCAACGACGGCGGCGAAAATACAACCGTCGGCCATGCCAAATAATGTAAAGTGCGACTTTAATGTTTGTTGTTTGTAAACGAGCTTTGAAAAAATTCGTATATTTTATAAAAATGGTAAAAGAAAATAATTAAACAAATAAAAAAAGGGCCAAGAACATAATTTTATTATTATTATTCTTTGCAATTTGCATTTTTAGTTGTTTTTTAGTGTTAAAATTTTTTTCTCGCCCCATTTTTATTCGTGAGTTTTTTTGACAGTCCAAAGCGGGAACTTTTCTCACCAAAATGTTACAGACACACTTTTTCTGTAAATTGGCGAGTAATTTCCTTGCGTGACAGCTTGTACTCGCCAAAAAATGTTACAGACACAGTTTAGTGAGAAAAACAGCTGTTTGTTTCAATATACGGCATTTTTGTTCTATTTCACACATTTCAATCGAAAAGTTTCTCGACACGAGAGTTACAGAACATGGGCACAGGTTTACGAAAACTGCTTGTCGGTTGATTGAAGCCTATTTAAAGCATAGGACGCAATTTGTTCAACTTGGTCTAGTTAGATTATCTACTAAATGCATCTCTAGAGGTGTACCCCAAGGTACAATTTTGGGACCATTGTTATTTTTAATGTATGTAAATGATATCTTTTCATCTTTAGTCTCATTAAAAGGTTACCTATATGCTGATGACTTTCAGTTGTTGTAATCGTGATTTGGAGAATATTCAAAGGTGGTGTAATACGAATTTTATTACCTTAAATATTTCTAAGTCAAAAGCTGTTAACTTTAGTAATATGAACGAGAACCTTTTTAATATTGTACATGGTGACATGCCTCTACAATTCGTTTCATATTTAAAGACTCTTGGATTTTTTATTGATAAGGACTTGTCTTTTAGCCAACACATTAGCTTTATGATTCATCGGGTTATAATAACATTACGTAGACTTTATAGTGTTCCTTGTAATCTATCAATTGATGTTAAAAAGAGAATTGGCTATGTTTTGTTGATGCCACTTATCTCATATGGCTTAGAAGTTTATAGTGGAATAACGGCAGCTAATTTTTTTAGGGTAGAAAGATGTTTCTACAGAGTGATTAGATATGTTTATGGATTGAGGATTTGGGACCATGTCTCGGCATATGTGTTTGATTTTTTGGGATGCAGTTTTAGGGACTTTGTAAATCATAAATTGTTAATATTGTTTTACAAAATGTTTAAAACTTCTTCTCCATCTTTTCTTGTGTCAAGGTTTACTTTCTCGCAATCAACGAGAACTCACTGTTTGTTGTGTCCTCGTTTTCATACAATGGTTATGCAGAGATCATTTGTAGTTCGTGTGACTAGATTGTGGAATTCAATATTACCATATGAAAATAGGAATTTTTCTTATACTTTTAAACAATTTAAAAGACTACTTTTATTGTTATTAAGTCAATAGTGTTTTTTTTACAGAAGGTTACAATATTTTGGTTACCACTTTTATAACAGTTGGGACCCATATTCGTGATAGGGATAGTAAAACCTATGTATTTAAAAATGTATTAGTAAAATAAGTTAAATTAATATTTTATAATTAAATTGTCAAATAGTGTAACTTAATCAATTTGGCCTATATTGGCTTACGATTATATGTGAATAAATAAATAAATAAATAAATAAATTCAATTAACCTGCAGCATCAATTAACCGGAAATTAAAAAGAACTCTGTTGCATTAAGTTTTGCAACGATTACCTCTTAACAAATAAGCCTTTTTTCGTTTACTTTTGAACAATAAAAAAATGTAAAAAAACGAAGTAAGGGAATTCCCCAACATACTAGAAGCATGTTCTGCCAAAATTACTTTTTTCCTCATATTATTTAAATATTTATGTACATAAAATAAGCAACACACAAAAATAATTGATAGTCCAGAATGCTGCCGGTCCCGTCTTTTTTGGGTTATCATAGGTAGTCTCACTGTAAACTCAGCCTGACACTTCAAAGTAAGAAAAAGAATAAAACGTAACAAGAAGAAGTTTAAAGAGAAATATAAAAAACGACATGAAAAACACAAACCGAGTCTTTTTGTTTACCCCTCTTCCTTCTCTAGACCGTTCACCCCCAAACAAGAAGAGACGTCGTGAATTGGCTTTTACAGTTTTGTATAAACTCCCTTCTATTTGGCAAAGCAATTTTTTTCAGGAAAAGGTAGGAAATTACATGCGGAATTCTCATACCCACACCACAATAGTGGTGAAAAATCGCTTACTGAGTCGATCTAACGATGTCCGTACGGCTGGTTTGGCAGTCCATGTAAACCTTGTGCATAAAGTATAGTTCGCAATTTTGATAATTTGATGAAGAATCGGTCCATAATTTTATATAGCCCCCCTACAAGCTTTTTTAAGGAATAGGAATGTTTGTAACACCTTACAATATTTTAAGTATACCGATCGACTCAGAGTCGAAATAACGATGTCCGTCTGGCTGGCTGTCCATGTAAACCTGCGCAAAGTGCGCAAAGTACAGGTCGCAATTTTGGAGATAATTTGATTAAATTTGGTACATAAGCTCTAACTGGCACAAGGACCAAGCCTATTAAAAATGAGTCCATAATTTCACATATCCCCCATGCAAGCTTCTTCCCGCAATAGGGTCTTTGTGCCCATAAGCCGTCTTATTATGTTGGTATTAAGATGAAATTTGGTCCAAGATTTTTTTTTTGCTGCAATAAAAATCATTAAATCAAATTTTATTGGAATCGTTCAATACATGACCATTAGGGGTATAACTTTTTCACACTTTTTGCGAATATCAAAAAACGGCATAGTATAGTCGTGTAGAACATTAAAAGTTATTAATAAAAAAATATGGTAATATTTTCGGATTGTTAAAAAAGTTCACGCAGGGATCGGGTTGAAGTTTGAAAACAACAATTTTTATCTCACAGAAATTTTAAAAAAATATACACCTGATATGTATTTGTATATATTCCTATAAGTATCACTTAAATGCTATTTTGGAATTTATCCACTGCTTTAGATTTAAAAATTTTCCTACGGCTTACAATTCATAGCGGTTCAAAATTTTTTGGAAGGTTTTAGAAATTTGTTTCCCTGCGTGAGGTTTTTTTCGCAAAACGACGGGAGACAGGTGTTTTCATTACTAAAACATTCTTGGCCACTCCGTGGTACTATGCCAAAAATTTGGTTATAGCCCAAATGACCATAGCTTCCCTACAAATACACTTCCCGAAAATAGCTTTTATTGCCATAAGTGGCGTTATTGTATTAAAATTGACGACCATAACTTTTACGATAGCTATTATGTCTTGACAATTGGTTGTGATGATAGGTCCAAAATTAGCCAAAGGGGTTTATATCCCCAACTTTAAATCTCATATAAAAAAAGACATATAAATAATATTCGGCGCAAAGAACTTTAACATAAATCCTAACCCTGGTTCAGACGGGTTCATGATTGCTCATGTGTCCCAAATAGAATACACTCTCGAAAATTTGTTTTTAAATATTGTGGTAGAGTATCAAATCAAACTTGTTATTTATAATTTTATTTATAATCTACCGCGGAATTTTTATTCGTGATTGGTCTGAATAGCTTTTAGTTGGAATTGAAAATCGTTTCATAATTTTGCCAAACGGACCAACAAAAAAAAAAACAAAAATTAAATTCTGTTAAGTCCTCCTACAAATATTCTTTCGGACTCGTCAGTCAACCGTCAACCACAAATTATTTTGTGGTTGGATGTTGGATGACCGAAGAAATTTTTGACTGTGAATCTAGTTCGATAGGCTCTTAATTTTGGTTGCTTCTGATTGTAGTTGTGAATGTATCGCTGTGTTTAGGAGGTAAGTGATGAGATGTTAAGTTTCACATTTTCGACAGGTAAAAAAAATATTAAAAAAATAAAACAGATTTGTGGGCCAACATTCTAAAAAAAAAACTGAATCTTGTTTGCAACATATGCTTTTCCAGTATATACATATGTAAATACAAAAGCAGACTATCTGAAACATAAATTTTTGCAAAAAAAATATTTTAATATATATATAAAGTTCCTAAAGGAAGTAATAACCACAGACTCCGTTTGTTTACTGCTTTCGATCCTTAAGAAAAAAAAAAAACTCCAACTAATTAGGATTGAATTACCAAATTTACTTTCCATTTGATTGATTTAACCTAACAACCTCTTCAGTGATGGTTCACTAAACCTTGAAGGTTCTTTCACTCACTTCACTAAAAAAAAAGGATAGTTCAAAGATTTAAAAAAAAAATCAGACACAATATGTTGTAGTTTAAAAAATTAAGAGAAAAAGTTAAAGAACATTTAAAATTTTTCAATGTAACCATCTTTTTTTTGGCCATCGAGTAAGCGAGTATTGATTACCGGATGACTACAGTGGTTTAAGTATTCGATTTCACAAAATACCTTTAGTGTGCTTAAATTTTATAATTTGCATCAAGTAACATTATTTTTTTTTTAATTTAAACTTATTTTTTTTTCTTTTTTTTAAAGATGACGTTATTAAGTTTAGTAGGTTTTTTTTTTAAGTTTGAGCTTTTTCTTTTATACAATATTCCTTTTATAATATTTGAAAGCCATATAAGGATAACCATTACTTTATTTAATAACAATTCCATATGTTTTAAATAGTGACATACAAAACCCTATAACATAAGTTTGAATTACCAAAAGGCATATGTGTTCGTCGGTTGTTTTGTTACAGTTCGAAAATGTATGAATAAAAAAAATTTCGTATGATCTTGTATTTTGTGATCAACGAGTGCACATTTATCACAATTTGATGACGATTCTATGAATTTTTGAATGAAAAAAAAAGGTTACTGACTTCGGTAGGACTTGAAATTCTAGAAAAGACATAATACAAGCCCCGTTCTTTTTTGGGTTTAACACATTTTATTCAACTAAATGATCAAAAAATATAATTAATATCATAATTTTTTGATTTTTTTAACCCGGAAAAATTAATACGGTCCCGGAAATGTAAAAGTCTTTAGAAACCCTGGTTGGTACTATGGTGAGAATTGTGCTTAAACAGAATTTTGTGCTTTTATAATGTATAAATAATGTTGCAGTCCAAATCAAAGAACGAAATTTATTGAAAATCTTGAAAACTTGTTCTATTCTATTTCTATTTTCACTTACCGGGGAAAAAAACTCAATGAGTCGCAAGATCCCAAACCGAATTTAGAGAACTACCGAATTCAGATTTTTTTCAAAGGCTGAGACTGGATTTTATCTATGACTTTTTTGCATGAGGTGGTCACAGGCATGCCTTTGAATTTCACCATCCTTAATTGTACCAATGAAACACTTTTCATACGGCCGATAAAATCCTAAGTTGAACTATCGGTACGTTGTGAAAACGGAGGTTAGACTGATAAACTGTCCGTTGACGATTTTGGTTTTCTCAATATATCGACCAAAACATTATTTTCGGTTGGCAACACCTCTCAAAATAGATGTAAAAGTTGGGAGGCTGATGATTGAATTTATCTGTATGGCAATTAAACGGCAAATTGGCAGATGAGGGCGGGCTAGCTTTGCTACAGAATAGAGACATTGAGAAAACTACATTTTTTAATCTGCAGGTTTTAGTTGGGAAAAAGGCCAATCGCCTAAAGAGAAACAGCCATACGAATATCCCTCTATCATCACTTTATACTATGTTCACACTTGGGGTTTTAAACGCGTTTAAGCAAAATGTTGATTTAGTTAATCAAAGCAGTTCACATTACATTTGAGATGATTAAGATGACAGTTGATTAAGAAAAAAAAACACAACAAACAAATTTATTTCTTAAAAGTATTAAAATGTACAAATATACTTTAATAAAGTTAACAGAAGACTATTTTAAGCATATTCGTAATGAAATTGTGTAAATTTATGTTTTACACGTAAGTGGTACGTTCAAGGTGGCCGATTCTACATTATACTCAGCTTGAGGTATGTTCAGAGGATTTCATGTGATAAATAAAGTGATTTAGTTGTAATCATGTCAGTTTGAAGTGATTAACAAATCACTTCAATGTATCATCTCGATTTTGATGTGATTAGAGCTTATGCAATATTCATACGACGATATAAAGCACTCGTTTCGCTCTCTGAAACTAGATTTCCAAACATGCTGTTCATACGATTCATTCTTGTTTCATTTTTTTTCATTTTGGCGCCCTATGCTCCAATGGGAGTTAGAGGAACACATATATATATATTATTTAAAATTGATAAAAAAAAGTAATTAAAAGTTGAAAATATATTATTTAATACTTTTATTAATATTATTATTGTATAACTATCACTTTATTTAATTAAACAATAATTTTTATTTTGTTTTTTTCTTTGTTTTGAATTTTTTGAGATCTAGCTAAGATAAACTAACGATAATTGTTATCAAAATTGGGGATAATAGTAAATTTTTCCTGTTTCGCAGCATGTTTCAAAATGAAATGACCTGTTTCGCTCTCAAAATTTTGTATGGCAAAACATGTTGTTTCAATCATGTTTGGGGCCTGAAACAGGAATTGAACATGGTATTAATCACGTTCGAGCTGCTTAAACGCGTTTAAGAACCCAAGTGTGAGCATAGTATTGAGCGTATTTTGAATTCGTTTTAAAATTAAATTTATTGCACTTATTCTATTACATTGAATTCTTTTTATTGTTTCTAGCTAGTGAAACATAATTCCAAAAATGATCATGTGTTTTTGTTTTTGCAATATTTATGCAAAATATTTAATAAAAGAAAAAATAGAAAAGTACAAACAAAAAAATACAGTTTTTATAAAGTTCAGCTTGAGTCTGTCTATTGTTCTAATCGTATGCCTAATGAATATTAATGGTGGGAATTTAGTTGCAGTTTACAGGGTGTGAACAACAGCAATTTATTAATTAATGATTCACTAACATGAGAACTTTAACAAATTGCCAGTAACATAAAAAATTTTGGCATCAAATTTTCAAACGGATATTCACTCTGATAAGAAAATTTGATAAAAATTGAAAAAGGGGTCATGATTGGAGTTTTGAAAGGTTTATATTTTTAAAATATCAGATTTTTTTTTTAAATTTTATGTGTTTTTAATCCGATTTCAGTTTTTGTTTACGAAATTACAGTTTTTATTTAATCATAATTCTAGAATTTTAAAGAATTTGTTTGATTTTAGCATCTTTTCCAATTTGAGCGGTTTTATTAGCAAAAAAAAAAAAAATCGAATTTATTGAGTTTCTAAATCTATTTTTATACCATACACTTACTGGTGTTTGTCATTCCGTGTAAAACTTCTGTAACATTAATAATAGACCCCATAAAAAAGTTTTACTATATCTTCCGGGCCCTTGAGTAATTCTATGTTAATTTCTGTCTGTCCGTCTACTGAAAACACACTCACTTTCAAACAACTCAAATGAAAAGCAGAATATTGGTGTCAAATTGTTCCGAGTTATGCTTAGCAGTTTTGGATTGAGATCCAGCAGAATCATTTAAGTAGGATAAGAGTTACACAACTAATATTTGGAAAATCATTTTTCTAAAAATCATCTTAATGAGTATTCTTTGAGTATTTTTGGTGAGCAAAAACTTACACGCTTTAAAATCGACACAAACATTATTCGCGTTTATGATTTAAAGTGTTGGATTTAAAATGCAATAAAAAATCCGATTGGGGAACAACCATCGTAAAAAATTGTTCATTTTTCTACAAAAACTAACTGGCGGAATGCACGGATGGATAAAAGTTTTGGTTTTATTTCCTTTTATATAACTACAAATCATACAACTAAATTTTGTCTCGGAAACAATTTAGTACACCTGAAACAGGAATTAATAATAAAAACGCCTAAAACCGTAGCAAATATAGATATTTTTGTCAAATTTGGTCTATTTTAGCTTTATATGACCAGAAATAACACCGAGCAATTTTCTGATTATCGGTCCATAATTAAGCATAGCTCCATATAAAGTAGCCCCCCAAAAAGCACTTTTGATCTATGGTTCCAATAAAAATTCGCCTAATCATTTTCATGGTAAAAGTTATTTCTTCGGAGAGATAAGAAGTCCACTGCCCTGGTACATTTTTTAAGGATCATGGAGGAACTTGCGGCACATGTCGGCTCAGTCCTCCAACGGGAATTGGAGAGAGCTATGCACTTTATACCTCGGGCAAGTATGTGCTCACTTGAGGTAAAGGATGACGAAGATTGGCACTTGGCCTAACACCTCCTACACCTCAAAATTAAGTATTATAAAACAGAATATAAAAGCATACAACTTTCTAATGGTCAGCCAATAATTTACCACAGGTATAAGCCGCAACCAATTACAATAATGACGTCAGTTTAATAAAGATTGGTAAATAACAATTGAAACATGTAAGGGTAGTCTGTCCGTGAAAGCCTGGGCAGTCAAGAATGAAAAATTATCAATAAATTTTAATTAATTTCATGTTGTAGAATTCCTTTCTTCATAAAAAAAAATAATGTAATGAAAATTAAATTTGATGAACTTTAGCGTAATTTAAAATTTGGATTAAGAACCATAAACAGTTCAACAAAAATAACCACAATACTAATTATTAGTAAATAACTTTAAGATCCTATATAGAGGCCACTCCTGAAGTCTTCTAACTGCCGGTGGAGGGTATCATACACCGATTTTTATGAATTCCTTTTTTTAAAGACTCAGTCGACTTTAAAAAAATAATTTAAAATAAAACTCTGAATTACAAAAAAATACTAAATTAAAAGCCCCAAGCAAAAATGTTATCATGTAAATTCAGTCTGGAGGGGCATTTATACGATGTCTTTTTAGACATGTCTTACAAACACGTTTGTTTTGTTTGTGGGCGATCGGGTTAGAAATGAAAGAGGGGTTGCCAAACAGACACGAAATGAGTTTTCATGTTTATAATCATTAGTTTTAATGTTTTTTAATTTGTATGTATATGTTTATTAGACAATTAGACACAAAACAGACATGTCTGAAAAGGCATTGTATAAATGCCGGCTCATAATATTTCTTTATAATTATTTTTTGGTATTTTAGATTTTTATTGAATTAATTTTGTAACAACGAAAGCCTTTCGCTTCTAACATATTTAAGTATTTTGACGCTTTAATTTTGGAATCCTTTTATTAAATGTAATGTCATGTTTCCATTATTTCGGAAAATTGTAAGGAACAGTGTAAAAATATGTTTATACTTTTTCTAAACAAGCAAATGTCGTTTTTAATTGTAGGCGTTTACTTGAATTGTGATCTTTTATTTTGAAAATATAATAAATACAAATTTTTTTTTTCTCATTTTTCAGACCAAAAATATTTTCATTAAAGAAGAACCTGTTGATGGCAGCAACGATTTACCACCACCTATATGCAGTATATCTGATATATCAGATCATGAAGCGTCATTGGGTAAGTTTTTTTATTTTAACTTACAAATTCAAAAAAGGGACTCCAGTTAAAAGTTACCTGATTCTTCTCTCCCCAAATTAGTCCACTAAGACGGGATTCATGGAAAATCGAATCTTTAGGGGATAAAAACGGGTAAATTCGATAACTTTATATCTCCAAAACTAATAGAGATACAAAAAAACGGTAATACTAGACAGGTGTCTAGTACTTTTTTGAAATTCTGCTCTTTTTGGGAGAAAACGGGTAAAACCTGAATTTTGATACTTTTTTGTCACCCCATTTATCTTTTGAACCACATTCGAAACTTATCAAAAAAATACGAATATAAGTTTGGTACTTTTTCGAAATTCGAACTTTTAAGGCGTACTTTTTTTACAAAACGTTTTTCTCCATTCATTTATATATTCGTACTAAATTATGGGCCCCCACTACAATACTGCAATTTTTGATACTTTAATGGGGGAAAAATAGTACCAAAATGGGAAATACGGGAAATTTAATGTCTTTCTTCAGCTTTTTGGTTCTACAACTGGTATTTTTTAATTATCGTTACTATTAGATCTTAAAACAAAAAATTCAACATGCAATGTCCTGAGTGGATACGAATCTATGAGGGAACTTTTTGGTACTTTTTTGTTCTTTAACTGGTACTTTTTGAATTTCCGTAAGTATTAAACCTAGAAACATAAAATTCAAGATGCAATGTCCTGAGTGGTTTAGAATCTATAAGAGGAAAGTTTTTGGTACTTATTTGTATATTAAATGATACTTTTGGAATTTCCGTTAGTATTGGACCTAGAAACATAAAATTAAACATGTAAGTCCCTGAGTGAATGGGAATCCGAAGAGGAATTTTTTGGTACTTTTTGTTCTCTAACTGGTACGTTTTTTTTTATTAAATTGGTACTTTTTTAATTTAATACTTATTGCTGTTCATTAAATAAAAATTCGGCCCTTTTAGGTAGTAAACGGGAAAAACCTTTATTTTGGAACTTTTTTGTCCAACCAATACGCATAGACATAAAAATTAAATAACACTTGTAACTTATCTAAAAAATATAAATGCATATATGGTACTTTTTCGAAATTCGAACGTTTAAGGGGTGAAAATTGTACCTACGTTTGTTATTTTTTCAGAGGATTTTTTCTCCATCTATTTATCTTTCATCGCAAATACCTCATACCTCCTAAACTAAAAGAGATGCAAACCATTAAGACTTATTGTTGTTCATTAGAAAAATATGCGGAATAAACAGGTGAATTCACTTACCTCATATCTCTTAAATTAAAAGAGATACAAAAAAATTTAAAATTTAATTTAATAAAAAAGCGGACAGGTGTCTGGTCCTTTTTTGAGGTACGGCTTTTTTGGGATGTACACGTGTAAATAAAAATTATATCACATTCGCAGCTTATCTAAAAAATACAAATACGGATTTGGTACTCTTTCGAAATTCGAACGTTTAAGGTCTGAAAAATCTTTCCTTATTTTGTTACTTTATTTTAAAACATTTTTCTCCATCTATCTATATAATATAAAATTGTAAAGTTACGGAATGATTCATCATCGCACTTTAGGACCGAGGCTGGCATCTCGCCAAATCGATCCCGCAAACCTCAAAAATCCAAAACTAAAAGAGATCCAAAAAATTAAAAAAAAATGAGTGGACAGGTGTCTGGTACGTTTTTGAAATTTGGCCCTTTTGGAAAGTAAACGCGTAAAACCTGTTCAAATTTTGGGACTTTATGTCCCGCCATCTTTCTTTTAAATCCAAACATTTTTCCCATTCATTGACATATACGTACTAAATTATGGGCTCCCAATACAACATTGAAATTTTTAGCACATAAATGGGGAGAAAAAACGTATCAAAAAGCATATAACGGGGAATTAACTTTCTTTCATTCGCTTTTGTGTTCTACGAGTGGTAATTTTTGAATTTTCTGTAATATTGAATTAGAAACACAAAATTATAGGTAAATATCAACATATGAGATGAAAAATGTTGGAACTATTTTGTTAAAACCTAGGAACATAAACTTTGGCATTCATGAAAGAAAAGGCCCGATTACAAAGAAGGGGGTTTTATGATTGAATTTAAACAAGTTAAAACTTAGGAAAATAAACTTTGGCATACAGATGTGTCCACGAAAAAAAGGAGACGCTAACGAAGCAGCGGGTTAAATGCTAGTATCAAATAAAAGCTTTTTAAGTGTAGGTCAAAGCTCAATACGGGATTTTGTTAATTTTGTGGCTTTTGATTAAAAAAAAAAAACAATATATTTATTAAAAACTAAAAAAAAAACATAGTTGTAGCTACATGCAGAGAAAAATATGTTCCTATTGTGGTTGAATTAGTCCTTGAACAGGTAGCAACCATATACATATAATGGTTGCATTGGGTCAGGTTATATTTATCAATATCATTTATTGTATGGAATCAGAAGTAAAAGCAACAGTTTGTTTTTGGTCAGTGACAAATGAAGAAGTAAAAGAAACGGCAGTTTTTCTTCTTTTTATAACAAACTAAAATTGCCGGTAAGTTTGTTTTAATTGTGTTCAACTGTATGCATGCTATTATTTGCAATTATCCTTATAAATATTAATCGATTGTTTTCACTTTTTAAATCGCGATATTTCGTAAATTGCAAAAGAACGAAAATATAAATTTTTAAACATATCCGAGTTTGATTCAAAATAATATGTATGAAACTTTATTAGATTCCTGAAATTTGAGGTCAAACATTTTCGACTTTAAATGGAATTGATTCTAAAAAAAGACAATTTGTTATTTTAATTTATATCTTTTGAACTATTTCTTAAAACAAACAAAGTAAACAAAGAAACTTACTTTCAAGTCTAATTACCGAAATATTTAGAATATTTTGGATTTGTTTTTTCTTCGATTCATTTTTATTTGCGCAATATTATACAAACATTTTGGTCTCTAGTACAACAACAAAAGGAGTATTGCTTTTTTGAGTTTTTTTTTTTATACAAATGTACATATATTGCAGATTTTGTTTTTCTATGTATATTTTTGTTAAAAAAAATGATAAGGTTTGGAAATATTGTATGTTTATACATGTATGTATGTATATTATTAAGTGCAAAAAATAAAACAGTTTCCAAGAAAACAATTAGAAATACATACATTTAATTTCAAATCATTTCCCTCTGCCTCCCATTAGTATCTAGGGGGTTCTATTATCTACACGCTTATTACGAAGAAAATGTAAAAAGGGGTGGTGAAGGTCTTGGCGTTAAATTGTTAATAAATACAAATATTTTGTTATAATTTATATGTATGTATATTATTGTATGTATGTATATGCTTTTTTTGTTAGCAAAAAATAATAAAAAAAACAATATGCGAAATAAACATATTTAATCGAATCGATTTAACTTGATAAGATAAGCAGGCATTAGAATTGGACAAAACATTTAAATTCATTTCAAAAGAGGCCAATTTGAATTATCACTGTTTGAACATTTCATATTAAGCGTGTTTAAAATTTAACACAACAACAAAAAAAAAAATTGATTTAAGCTTAAAATTAAACCAACACAAGTGTTTTTCCTAATTTGTTTTTTTTTTTCAATAAATATTTCTCACCTTCACTTTTACAACCCACCCCAAAATTCCTAATTTTTAAAAATTTTTTGGCTCTTTGAAAAACATACATACTACATATATACATATATATTGGGGTCTTTGGATCCTATAAGCAGCATGGGGCCTTAAACTACATACTAAATACCCTGCAGGAAATGTCAATATGTGGAACTTTGAAACTTATTCATTATTGACTTTATAACCAGTACTTCTACTGTAGAAATACATTTAACTTGCGCTTGTCATTGAGAGTGCACTACAGGCCTTAGAACTCTTAACTAGGTAGTTCTAGGTATAGTTTTTAGTCTTTTTTTATGGTTAATCACATTTTACTGTGCAAATGGCGCCAAATTAAAATCTTGCGTAAATTTTGGGACACCCTTTATATGTATATATATTTATGTATTAAAAAAGTGTGAGAAATAATAAGGTTTTTCGGTTCTTTTCATATAGACATTTTTTTCATGTATCTTTAGAATAAATGAATAAAGATCTCAAAATTAGTTTTGTTTGAGATCATTTCTAGTTCAGTTCTAGTTCAGTTCTAGTTCAGTTCTAGTTCAGTTCTAGTTCAGTTCTAGTTCAGTTCTAGTTCAGTTCTAGTTCAGTTCTAGTTCAGTTCTAGTTCAGTTCTAGTTCAGTTCTAGTTCAGTTCTAGTTCAGTTCTAGTTCAGTTCTAGTTCAGTTCTAGTTCAGTTCTAGTTCAGTTCTAGTTCAGTTCTAGTTCAGTTCTAGTTCAGTTCTAGTTCAGTTCTAGTTCAGTTCTAGTTCAGTTCTAGTTCAGTTCTAGTTCAGTTCTAGTTCAGTTCTAGTTCAGTTCTAGTTCAGTTCTAGTTCAGTTCTAGTTCAGTTCTAGTTCAGTTCTAGTTCAGTTCTAGTTCTAGTTCAGTTCTAGTTCAGTTCTAACTCAGTTCAAGTTAGTTCTTGATCAGTTTAAGTTAGTTCTAGTATAAATCTATTTAGGTCAGAGTTCAGTTCTACACAGAAAAAAATAAAAATTGATTTCAATTGAAAGATTTGTGATATTAATTAAAAAATTAATTAAATTTGCTCCAGTAAACAAATTAATAGTATCAATTAAACCAGTTAATAGTATTAATTAAACGTTTAATTCACTTGATTAAATGTTTAATTCAGTTGATTAAAATTTTAATTAAAACTGATTATTTTTTTGATTAATGCTTTAATTGGTGAAAAATGTGGGAGAATTTTTTCTGTGTAGTTCTGCTCTAGTTAGGGTTTAGTTCGGTTCTACCTTAGTTCTTATTAAGTTGTCGTTAAGTTCTTTTTCAGTTTTAGTTAACAAAATTTTTGCAATCATATTTTATTTGATTTTTATAACATTGCATTTTATATTATAAAATCTTTAAAAGAATTTCATAAAATCATGATTGCAATATAATTTTTAATAGTAAGCCCGACTGTTCCTTGTAGAAATATTTTTTTATTTTTGATTCTTTTTTATTTTAATTGATGAGTAAGAACTATTTTAATTAAAAATTTCTTTATATATTATGTAAATCAGAGGCCATGCAAATTTCTCATACATTTCTTATTATTCTTTTTTTAATATTAAATCGAAAAATATAAAAATATAATTATTTGAAAGAAATTCAAAAGCGAACATAGTTTTTTTTTTTTTATTTCTTACGTTCTCACATATAGTTTTCATCAAAAAAAGTCACGTCGTTTATTTCCGGCGTTCATACGTCCAAATCGCCAAGAACAAAAAAATTTGTTAAAAAAGAAACAAATGTAAAAAAATAGTAAAATAACAAATAACTAGAAAACAACTTATTTGCATTCGCCTAAGGAATAAAACTCAAATCATTCGTTCTTTATTTTCATTATGATTTTGATTATTCTCCCTCGTCGAGCACGAAGTTTTAACTTCTATGCCAACTTTTTTCAGAATTATTTGACTTGAGCTACTGGTCTTTTAAATGCATTTTTTAGTTGTTTTTTGTATTTGTTTTTTTTAATTTTGTTTTTTTTTATTACTTATTTACCAACTCGAATGCAACTTTAAACCAACACCACACACTCCCTCTTGAAAAAAGTTTATTTTTTTACTTCATTAGTTTTTGATTTATAAGTGATTCTTATTTGAGGCGTTTTTATTCTTTTGGTTCTACACAACGAGTCTAAAAATTCGCTTCTTCTGTGGACGACCATTTGTAACCATATTGCAATTTATATTGTATCTTTCAGTTTGTTGAAAATATTAAAGAAATGAAGAAAAAACTACTCACAACTGTTGAAAGTATGAATGGAATAAGAAATGATTGAACTGTAATGCAGATGGTCGTTGCGCGTTGATTTACACTTCTGTAGATTAAATTATGGCGACTTGGAATCAACAGGTTTAATAATTTGCAACTAAAAATTATCGAAGAACTCAATTAGAATTAAATTATAAAAGAACTAGAACTGAACCGAAATAGAACCGAACTAGTTAGAACTAACCTAGAACTGCACTGGAGCTGAATTACAATACATACAGAGTAATTTCTTTAATAAGAATCTTTAATTCTCCCTTAAGAATATGCTCTGCACTATTTTGTGGGAGTTTGAATGTGCGTGTGGAAGAGGCCCTCTGTCTGACACTGCAGTGCATTTTTATGCAAGTATGTATGTCTTTTATTAATTCTATATTTATTTGCTGTTGTTGTTTAATTTAAATGATAGTATTCTAAGGTTTTGTAGTACGTGTGCAATTGCAAGTGTGACTACGCGCTAATGCGCGTGTGTGTGCATGTTCGCAATGTGTATGGGTTAATGTGAAAAAGTAGGTGTGTTTTGATTGAAATTAACCAATTGTCAGAAAAATGTTTATTAATTATTTTTTTCTACTCCTTAAGAAATTATATTGCTGATATTAATTTTAGAAGTAAAAAAAAAAATTATGGGGAAACCATAGGCAAAAGTTAATGAACTATAAAAAGAAAAGAAGTGATAAACTAATAACTTAAAATATCACAAATATCGTTGGTTTTATGTAGAAAGTCCCTAGCTCACATACATACATAGTTGCAGCTTTAGAGGAGAAGGTAAAAACATAATAGAAACTGTAAGTATCAAAATGTAAAACACGCTATTTCATTTCATAAAATTTTTCGTTAAAACTCAATTAAAAAAAGTTTGGGTTCTTTTTACATGAGACCGACGATATGTATTTACGCAAATATTTGTTTAATTTTGCAAAAAATCAGATTTTATGATTTCATTAGTACGAGCATTTACAAAACCATTTGACTGCAGGTTGATTTTAATTACATATACCTAATGTAAGTTAGATACTTTTTATTAAAAACTTTTCATTTGATAATCTTTATAAACAAAGTTGCCAGAAATAACTGTTATACCCTCAGCATTAATTGGCAGCACTCATATATGTAGGTATCGATTGTTGTTAAATTAACTTTTCTTGATATTAAAGTTTTTCTCTGTGTAATTTAATGAAATTTTCTTATTAATTTATAATTGTTTATTTATTTCTTAATTTTATTTATCACACATGGTTCCTTTAAGCATTATTCATTAAAATTGAGATTAAAATTGTTTTTGTTATTAAAAACATTTTATTTTGTCTTTTATTACACACTTTTGTTTACTGTTTATGTTACTGTTTCTTCTTATTTCATTTTTTATTTATGTTTTTATTCTTTTGTTGTTGATTTTGAATTTAAATGTTTATCATTTCTTCGAAATCTTTTTTTTTTTTAATTTCAATGTCAAATTAAATACTTTTTTGGTTTTTTTACCGGTATATTTTTTGCTAATTTCATTTTAAGTTTTTGGTAAATATTTTTTTTTTGTTATTAAGACTTAATTACATTTTTGTAATTTTTTATGGCTTGTTTATATCCATGATTTGAAAAGAAAGGGGAATAATATTTTAATACATTTTTTTTTTAATTTTATGTTTTCACTGAACGTGTTTGATACCTCTAAAAATTTTTTATTAAAACATACATATAATTTTTGTACACATACATACATATGGATGTATGCACATAGATTCATATTTAAAAATAGTTGGCATCGAGGTGTAATGTCATTCATATTGGCAGCATTGCTTACTTTTTTACAATGATAATTCGAATACATACTTGTACGAATACATAGTGTTAATTTTTTTAAGAAATCTTTAAATAAACTAATTATTTGGAATGAATAAATTATAAAACTTATATTCTTAATTTATTTTTAGTAAAGTTGGTCAGTTTTTTATGACTAAGGCTGGGTTTTTAAGATCTCAGTTAAACTAGGTTTAGTTAATCTGAAAACAGATTTGTGCCGCCATTACCAAGTTTGAATACAAAATTTTGACGGAACAGCTTAGTTTTGCTAAAAATTTTGGTCTTTAATGAAAAAATAAAAAAAAAATCACATTTCGCCGGATAAATCCGAGTTTCAGACTACGTTAAACTAAGTTTAAACTTAATCCACATCTTAAAAACCCGGCCTAAAAGTTAAATAAATTATCAATTCTGTTTTAAAAATTAAATTTTTTTCAACAGATAACGAATTATTTTAAGTAGTACTTAATTTAATACTCTTATACGAAATTTGTAAAGTGAAAGTTCTTTTTTTATATTTGAATTCGATTAATTTATAGCAAATGCTAAAAAATAAAAAAAAAAAATTATATAGAACAGAACTTAAACTGAACTAGATCTAAACTAGAACTGAACCAGTACTGAACTAGAATTGAGCTGAACTATAACTGAACTGGAACTGAACCAGTACTGAACTAGAATTGAACTAGAACTGAACTTGAACTAGAACTGAGCTTCAACAGAACTTGAACTGTACTAGAATTAAACTAGACAGAAATGGATGTGAACTAATACTAGAATTGAACCTTTACCGAACTAAAATTAAACTAGAAATGAGCTACAACTTTGCGAAAGAACTAAACTTAAAGTAAACTAAAATTGATTCAGAATATTAATATGTAGAACTGAACTGGAACTTTAATGAACTGACTTATTTTCTGAATTTCTCCGTATGCCTATATTACTTTTTAAAATTTATAATAAAATATTAAAATTAGCAGTTTTTAAACCTTAATTCTTCTTTTTTATAAATAACTTATTCCTTTTATTAATTTATTAAAAAAAATCTAAAAAAAGAATTTAAAGAAGTACAGAAAAAAGAAGAAAATCATAAAACACTTTTACTTGGAACTGATAAACAATTTTAACGCTTTGTTTTGATTCGAAATTAAAATTTGTAACATTGTTCAATATAAATTCAAGAGATATTGAAGAGATATTTTAGACAAGCACTCTTAAGAAAATATTTAAACTCTTTTCTTTAATATACTCCTTTGTGCATATATTAAAGATCAATGTGGAATAGAGTTGCCATATCAAAATTCGTTTTTTAATACAATTTTTAAATTTATTCTTTGTGTTGTCTACATTTATCGGCCCGATCAAACATATGAAAAACGTATGAAGCATGTTTGTAAGAAAATCAAAAGTTTTTGATATAAGCATAAACATATTGTTGTCAAACCGGTTGTATAGTTTATTTGGTCCCTAAAGCGCCTTTTATTCGGTCATGCTTGGCACGTCAGTTTGTTATGATAAGAGAGAGTGCCTCCGACACTACAAACACTGAATAACGCGAAGTATTTTGTTTAACTACTTCAGCTGTTGTTGTAACAGCTTGACCTGAAAAATAAGTACATATGTATTAAATTAATTTGTATTCTTCTTCTTCTTCGTTGTGTCCGGCTAACTTAGCTAGATCACGGCCCAGTAGCTGCGTACCTCACGCAAGTGGGTCCATAAGGACATTGTTTCTAGCTGGGATAGGTTTGCACTGCAGTTGGTCAGGGATCGTGCAATTTATTCTAGACCAGTGTGAGTTTAGACGAGTGCAATTTTATATAAAATGAAGTGGATATAAAATTGAACAAGTTTTGAAAACCAGCCTGTACAGAAAGTCATTGTGTAAATAATTGAAATCAAAATTTCCTTCGATTTCAATTCCACTTCATTTTAATTTCTAAAACATGCTCGTAAATAAGTATTTGCTTCTTATGTTTATTGTGGTACATCACTTTTTATCTGCCACAATTCTGGTAGACTTTTATTCACTTCAATACACTCTTTTAAAAAGACGCGTTCTAACCAAGCCGTCTTCACCCTATGCTAATGAAAACACAAATGAAATAAAATTTGCATACACAAAATATCAAAAAATAAAGAATATTGCAATAAAACGGTTTGTTGAACGACAAAATAAACTCGTGTACAAACTATAATAGAGCTGCCATATTAAAAATTTGCTGACACCTTGTAAAAAATGTGGAGCAACAGATACATATTATATCATACGAAAACTTTGGCATGTATTAATGTTACCTATCACGCTAGTTTGCACAGTTTGACGTTTTTATTCTATCAAAGTGTGCGAGACATTGTTTTGCGTATGTAAACAAAACTCACACCCTAATTGCTAATTTAAAAACCAATTATATTCATATTTAGAGTAGTGTTTTTCATACGGGATTTCCCGGGTAAAAAATCCCGGGATTTGTGCGGGAATTCCCGGGATTTTTTTATTTAATTATGGCAACTTTACTGCTAATATGTATAATTGTAAATAAATTGTGTCATGAACTAGATCTTAGCCGTTAGGCAAAAAGGTCTCAAGTCAAAAAAAAAAAAAACGCATTTTGAGTTTTTGATTACCTTTGGTTTAAATCACTTTTGTCTAGCACAGCTGCTTGTAATTGTTACCATCTGCTTTTATCATAACGAAAACCTAAGGTTTCTGACTTAAGAAAATTTTGCCAAACGCCAAAGAGATGTCAATTCATATAGTGCTAAGAGAACTGAATCTGTCTAGAGATTATGTAATTTTCCTTTGACTATACAGGTAAACATCCGTAGAAAGGAAACTTGTTTTCTCAATGAAATCTTCTTGATAAAAATTAGAAATAGGCTTTCAAATGATTCTGTAAATGCTTATTCAGAACCAAAATCCTATTTTAAAAGAAATATTTTGTAATAATTTGTTTAAATAATTTAACTTTTTTGGTTTTATATAAATGCTGTCGGCTTTGAATTAATTATGTGGCAATATGTACTTGAGTCTATTTGTTAAGTTTTATAGGAGAATAATTTAAAATTTCAAAGGTTGCTTTTGGAAATTGACTCCGAAGTTAATATAATCATCAGTTCTCTGCGGCTATAGTTTTTATTCCTAAGCACTCCTAATGTCATAGATCGGAAGTTCAAGTCGGAAGATAACCAAAAAGTTATTTTGCTATAACTGTCTCAAAAACCCTAGAAAATAATTGAAATTTTGCCCATGTGCACTTTTGAACATGAAGATCTTAAGGTGCCATTAAGCACTTTTTCACTTTTTTGCCTCAGAAATAAAAAAGTGATCTCAGGAAATGTTATTTGTTTAAATAAATTAAATTAAATAATATTTTGCATCGATTTGTATTGAGGATCCCGGGATCCCGGGTAATTCAAAAATAAATCCCGCTTTCCCGGGAAATGAAAAAGTCCGGAAAATGAAAAACTCTAGCCAAGAGGCAACCATATATGGTTATAGTTTTGTGATGGAGGATAAATTTTACCATTATATGGTTGCCGGTGACAATAATATGGACAAATTAAACATAATATGTTTAAAACTTTCTTCAAAAATATTTGTGTTGGAGGTGACCATATTTAAACATGTTTTTTCTCTTCGTGCAAATGCATTAAAAAAAGACTTCTTTTAATAAAAAAATAATTTAAAAAATAAGTAAACATGGATGTAAGACTGTTAACGATTATGTTTTTTAAATTGTTCCATTCTCATTTAATAATTAGTTTAAACTTTTTTCCATTTGCTTAAAAATTCCACGCGAAATAAGTGCAGCTTATAAACATTTCGTAACTTTTTCACAAAATTAATAGAGAACAACAACTCTATTATCATTATTTCATAGAAATTCCGCACAAGTTTTTTTCATATGAGTTTTGCAGCATTTCACGTGAAATGTTGACCAGAGTACGAGGCTTTATTCCTTGATGAAAAGTGGAACCTATAAAAAAAAAACTATTCTTCAAGTTATTCTAGAATGTTGAATTGTTTTGGAGATTATTTTCGGGGAGCTTTTGAAATTGCGAATAAACACATCTGGCATCCTTTTTTGTATCTATGAGAATTTTATCGATCATTTGTATATGTGTGTAAGTGAGAATTTGTTAGTTGAGTTATTGTTGATTATAGTTTGCAAAAAAGTGCAATAAAAATATTCATTCATACAAATTTTTTTTTACCAGTATACAGTGAGAGAAAAAAAATAACTTTTTCTCTCGCTTATTCTTCTTTTGTTTATTATTATTTTTTGGTTTTCTTGACTTTTGTTTTTTCTTGTTATTTAAATGTTTTGATAAAACGCGCCTTCATTTTCATTCATACGTTTTGATAATTCTGAAAGAAGTGAAATGAAAACGAATTAAGAAAAAAAGAAACAAAGTAGAAGAAAAAAAAAACAACAAAAACAAAGTCATTTTTAGCTACGAATAATGTATGAATGTTTGTTGGTAATGTTTGTGCGAATGTATGAACGAACGAATTTGCTTTCTGTGTGATGTCTTTTTGGGATGTATGGGGAAGATGGATGAATGAATTGGATGTATAAGGATGAATGGATGATTGGGTTGAATGTGAGTGAGTGAGTGTATGTATGGATGGTGGATACCTTTACGATTTTTTTTTGAAATTATTGTTGTTGTGTTTTTTGTATAGTACATCTGACGATTGTCATTCGATTCATTCTTTATTTTGTTTTTGTTTCTTGCTGATGTTGTATTTTTCTTATTTTTTTGTAATATTTTTTTTTTTATTTATTCATTAAACGTTCATGGTACCTACGAGTAGTTGTTGTCTTTTAAGTTTTTAATTCAGTTTTTTGTTGTTGCTTATATGTATGTATTTTTAGCAATAATGTATAAAAAGGGGGGAGAATGCGATGCAAAAAAGTTCACTTTGACTTTTTTTATAATCGATCACTTTAGTTTAGCGTTTTTTCTGGTTGTTGTACTCGTTGCAGGTCTATAACGACAATTGCAATTTGTGTTTAGTTGTTATTTTTGTTTTTTAGAGGTAATCTGAGGAAAACAGAATAAATAGTTCTGACTAGATAGGTACCTAGTCTTAAGGAGGATCTAGAAAGGCATACGTTTTTTTTTTGTTTAATGCGTTTATTGTCGTTTTCTTTTAAAACCGGCTTTTTCAAGCCTTCTTCTTCTTAACCGCGGGCTAAAATTTCAAAACTCATACCTCATGCTCAATTTTTTTTTTTGATATAGGTAAAAATATAAAATTGAGGAAAAAATCAAATCTAAAGCTTTATGTTCAATAGATAGTGAGTGAGTGTATAGATGGATGGTTGGTTGGTTGTATGAATAAAACAACCAGCCCGGCCTAAAAGTTTTTTTGCGTGTGTGTTTGTGCGCATGCTCCCCTCTTGTTTACAATTTCAAAATTCATACCAATGCATTTTGTTGCTATTGACCGTGGGCGCTTAAGTATTATTTTTGAATAAAAAAAAAACTTAAAAGACTTGTTTCTGTTATTCGTATTATCGTTTATTCCCTCTACTGCCGATACCCTACATAATAAATGCATATGTGGTAAGTTGTTGTTGGATGAAAGTAAAGATTTATTTTGACATTCATCTAATAGGTATAAATTTTGTAACAGTTATAAAAGGTATTCCTAAAAGAGATGTTATTTGGCTTTTTTTATGTATTCACACAGAAGACAATATTATTTAAAAAGAAATTGCATTGAAGAGTAGGTATGCTGTCTTTGATAATTTGTGTAAATTATTCATTCCTGGGGGCTCACGGTCAACTAGGGTTGCCTATTTAGACATTTAGTGGCTAGATTGAGCCATTTTTCATCTCGCTTAGCCATGATAAAAATCAATTTAGCCATTTTTATTAAGCCAAATATTTTAGGAGATGATGCAAAAAAAACAAAAATTAAAAATGATGACGCTTCAGCTTTTTCTTATAAGATTCTAGATATCTAGCTAAATAACATCCATATGAGATTTTTAGTCTTAAAGGCGTTTATAATGGCTTATAGGTATAGGTATACAATTTTAAAGTTTAAAATAAATTATAGGTACTTATCTTTACAACCTGCTTTGTCTAACAATTTTCGATTAAAAATTAAATGTAGATGGCGAAATTGAAGCAACACGTTGGGTATACAGATAGATATTTAAAACAAAAAAGCCAAAATTTAAAAAAAAAATTTATATATTTTTATTTACTGCGAAAGCTCTTGTATGCATCTAAAAAAATTAACATGTATCAAAATATGCCTTAAAAAGGCAAAACTTAAAAATGCTGCAAAAAGGCTCTTTTAAGTAAATAATGCAAAAAATGCTGCAAACAGTAAAATATACACTAACAAATCGATGCCTAAATTCATAAAAAGCTCTAAAACGGATAAATTTATTGTTCCTGCCTTCATTGGTCGCACAAAGAAAAACATGCGATTTCATATTTATGGTTTCCCTGGTAATAAGTCTTTTTATGGTTCTCGATTTCGAAAATGAATAAGTCGTCTTTTTGTAATAGATTAAAATAACACTCAACCTGTGTTTAACTGTAATAAAAGTGAATATTAATTGTTTTAAATATATACATACACATACAGTCAAAGCCCGGTATAACGAATACGCAGTTTAACGAATATCCGATATAACGAATGGCCCAATTTTTACATTAACTACCTTGTATAGCGAATGGCAGAAAAAAATAGTACCGATTTAACGAATGACAAAGCAAAATAAAAAAATCTTAACAGAACCGTTACATTTTTATGTTTGTATTGAAAGAACACGTGTGATGCGTTGCTTTTTTCGTTAAAGTTTTTGTAGTTTGGTTTGGTTCATTGTGAAAACGAGATGTCAAATCGAAAAAGAATTACTTTTGATAAAAAAATTAAAGATTTTAGAAGAGTATAAGAAAGGTGTAAATCTTTCAGTAATATCCAAAAGTATGGAATACCAAAATCTTATTAAAGTTCTATTTCGACACTAAATTATAAATACAATTAATTTTTAATGTTTTTCAAATTGTAGACCACCGTTTTTTTATAAAATTTTAAGGTAAAAATTACTGATCGATATAACGAATATCTCGGTATAACAAAAGGTCTGAACATTATATCATTCGTTAAACCGGGCTTTGACTGTATTACATTAATCTTTTTTCAAAAAAAAAAAAAAATAAAAAAAATATAAAAAAAACACCAGATTAAAGAAATTTGGTTTTCTTGATGTCTCATTTGCTTCTATTTTGTCGCAAAACTAACCCGCCCCATCTGTCAATTATTCATTTGCCGTTTAAATAAATTTAATCAGCTGACTCTCAACTTTTACATCTACTTTGAATGGTATTGCCAACTAAAGATAATGGGTGGTATTATTGATTCCGTTCCGTAAGTGCGGAAAGCAATTTTTGTGCGGAAGCCAAATTTGTAATTATTCATTCCGTTTGTGCGGTATCCTTCCGTTGTTGCGGTATCATCTCTACCATTGCGGTATTGCCATATTATTGAAACCGCAATATAGTAGATATTTTTCGCCATTTTGCTTACGTTAAAATTTTACAACGAGAAGCTAACAAGGAATAAAAATGTAAGAAATATTTAAAAATAAAACCTTTAGTTTTGTTATTTAAAAAAATTTATTTTTATGTATTATTTGTTATATTATTTGTATATTTTACAGAAATTAATTTAATAAAAAAATTATTGCTCACAAAAATTTCAACTGGTTTAAAATGTTCTTTTTACCAACAGCTGACACAATAGCTCTGTTTCTTTACTCTACTTTAAGTTTGTGCAAATGAGAGCGGGTTTGAGAGAATAAAATTCTTCTTCTTGCACGAAACAGCCCAGACTTTTTCTTTGTGCAAATCGTGTAAATTGTCAAACAGCTGTAAAACATAAACAAAACAAAAAAGCAAAGATTAAAAGTTCATGATCCAAATTCTGGAAAAAGTTTTGTGGAATAAAATAATGTACTTAAATAAATAGTTTTGTACTGAAAAATTAGGGATACAAAATATTAGGTCTTGTAAAAGTGTTTTTTTTTTTTGTTTTATTTTTGTTAAAAGTAGTTTATTTCTACAGCCAACATAAATTTTTTCAAAAGCGCAAATTTTTTTGTGTTTTAAAGACTGTCAAAACACTGATTGATGCCTATATTTATAAAAAAAAATTTTAAATTTAATAAAGGTTTACAAAACAAATTTTGTATGAAAATTCTTCTTAATAAACGTTTGTTAAATTTAATAATCGTTTATAAATACGGGGGTGAATTTTTATTATGTGCTTTAAATTGTGTTTTTTCTTTTCCCGTACTTTTGTGTAATGGCGTCTCTTTATAAGAGAAATTTATGCTTGCTCTCATTTGCATTAACTTTACCCAAAAAGTAAAGAAACAGAGCTAATATCAAATTATTAAAACATGGATGTTAAAAATATTGCGGAAAGCTTATACCGCAGGAATGAATAATTGCAATTTGCATATCGATCGAAATTTATTTTCGTCGAATTTTCCTTTCCTAACGGAATCAATAATACCACCCAATGTTTTTTCGGTATATTAAGAAAACCTAAATAGTTAACGGACAGTTTACCAGTATAATAAATTTATGCCTAGATTAAGTGACATGCGATTTGTCGACACATTAGGAAAACGGCCATAAATCCTTTTTATTATTTAGGAAAATGTTGGCAATTGAAGGTTTTTTGTAATAATAGAGATTTTTCTTGACTTTTTTTGTCCAAGTAAACATTTTAAAATGTTTTTTTTTCACACTATAGAGCATTTAAAAAAATTCTTTCTGTAATTGAAGGTTTTTTATTATTTGTGAATATTTATTTTTTTTCCCTGAATTTTATTGATTTCAGTGCTTTTTTATTTTATTGGTTAAAACGTTTAAAAAATATTATTTAAGCTTGGTAATTTTTTGTTTGCTATTCTTTAAAAATACAAATTTAAGATTTTTACCCATTTTTCCGTTTATTTCTTAAAACTTTTTTGGTTTTAAGTTTCAACTACATTTAAATTTTGGAAATTTTTTAAGATTTTAGAGTTTCTTTTTGGGGGTTTTTTGTATTTTAATATGGATAATCTATTTGGTAAAAGTTCATTTTGGAAAAAATAGAGATTTTTGCTTAATAAAGTAATTTTTTTTTCAAACTAAATTAAAGATTCTGTTGACTTTTATTTTTATATTAGAAAAAATGGGTTTTTATTTAAGCTCTAAAAGTTTTCTATAAAAATATAATTTCACAGTCAAAATATTTACAGTATTTATCGCTTATATGCATTTCATAATTTGCAGGTCTTTTAGTGCTCTTACACGAGAAATGTATTTATACAAATTCGCTTGTGCGCACATTAAGTCCTTAAAGGGAAAGCATAAACATAATTTTATTTGCATAAAAATTACATGAAAACTTTTTATTTATTTACTTAATTCGCCAATGAAACTAACATTTCTTACTGGCTAGTGTTATTAAACTAAATAAATTTAGATACTTAAGTACATTTCATAAAATTAAAAATTTAGCATTAAATTTATCTTAAGACATTTAATAGGTTATTTTTGACACCAATAGGATCTGTAAAATCCCTATAATTAAAAATCAGTTAATTTCTTAGATTTTACTTATGTTTCAAACGATGTAAATTTTTAGCGCTATTATTTAAAATAATTAAGATCTCTTTATGGCGGATTTCATGTCAAGTGACACAATTTTGAAATCGATGTCTTCCGATAGGAGCTTAGACACAAATTTTAAACAAGATCAGTCAAAAAGTTTCTGAGTTAGAGGGGGTCAAAATTTGACATTTTGGCCAAATAGGTGTTTTTTTTGTCATCCATGTAACTAATTACCTATTCGTGTTAGCAAAATTTGTCCCAAGTAGCTTAAAAAGGTATTTGATCAATCTTTTTAAAAAAATTTTTTGTTTTTAATTTTTTAACGTTTTTTTTCTTTTAAATTTAAAACTTTTTTTTATTTATTTTTAGGAGGAATGTTTTTTTTTTTTTTTTTGGTCAAAAGAAAGCTAATGTCTTTTTCTTTAAGATAGTTTTGGTCGCTTTTTGGGATGCGATTGGCTTATGTATAAAAAAAATAATTTCTAACTCTAGACGAGGATTTTTCAATTTTTAGCATGTGCACTATTTTGAATTTTTTCCTATTTGTGTTTAAATGTTTCTAAAACCTTAAAAATAAAACTTATGCTGAGAAACTAGACAAATTAACTTTTCCGACGGTGCAAATTTCATCCAAATCGGAAGACATCGATTCCAAAATTGGGTCACTTGACATGAAATCCCCCTTATTTATTTGATTATTTATTATTATTTGTCTATGGATTTTTCCTTACAGACATTTTACAAATTTAAATTTGAACTTAAATAAAATAGACTAAACTGAGATTTGATTACATAACATTAGTTTTAATATCATTTAAAAAAGGCAAAATGAATCTACTTATTGACTTTGGGTCCAATAATATATGAGATCGCATTAATTAAAAATCCAGCGTAAACATCAACATTAATAATCATTGTTCTACGACTTTTTAAAGTAGCGAGCCTTATCAGAGCCAGTTGAGCTGTGTATAAATGCAAGGTTGGTGTTTAGAAACTGCGAAGACAGAAGAGCATGAATTGTTTATATACCGATCCATTTTCAAGAATCGGCCAAACAAGTGACATATATAAGGTTTTTATTATATGCGGGTCTTAGAACTCATTGTCCAGCGTTTTATATATCCAATTAATATGCGAATTAAAGCTGAGTTTAGAGTCAAGTAGTATTCCAAGATCAAGAATAAAGCAATTTTTCTTAATATGTTTTAGAATTTTTTTTATTGCTAAAATATGTACTCCAATTTTAATTAAAAACTACTCGCCCAATATGTGATTACAAACTTGATTATTATCTAAATTATTATAAATGCATATAACACTAATAAATCTATAATTAATTTTGAAAAGCATTTAAGTAAAACTTATTCAATTCTTGTTTTTATTTTAATTCCCCTTTAACCCCGTCTCCTGCCAATGCATAATCATTATTTTTTGTTAACTTGACATTTTTGTTTAAAATATTATTTTCCAACGTAGGCCCTCGAAATTGAAGCACTTTAAGCCAATAGACCAAAGAACTGGTTACTCACTCAGTTCACTTACTAGTGGCGGCATGTTTTCCAACGTCTAAACCGCGACGACGACAACAAGCTGCTGTTAACTGCAGCGGCACATTGACACTCATACACGCACATCTGTTTTCACATAAATCTTTTTAAGCATCCATCCACAGGCGAGTCAAATTCAAATGCTGCCGTTAACCCCCCTGACCATATTTCACGGTTCTACATGCTTCTAGTAGAGAGTCTACTGATTTGTTTGCCAGTTAACCAGGCCCATTATTCATCATTATTCCTTATCGCATATTCTTATAAATACGAGTCGTAGTTACATTCAGAACTAAACACACACTTGCATTTTTATCGCTGTACACAAGAGTAGTACACGAAACTGTGTTTGAATCGATGTTGTCTAGTGTCGTCTATTAATGAATGGTGGTAGCGAGTTGGTTCGATTAAGTGAGTGAGTGACCGGCTGGCTGGACGGCGGCGGTATGATTACGAATAAGTTAAAGAATCAATCTTATTAGTTGTTTTGCGTGTGTGTAGTGTAATTTAAATGTCATGTATGTGTTGTATATGTAATATAACCCAGCAAACAATACCATAATTTACCATCTAATATATTTGATTTTTGTAATTTTGCTTAACTTTAAATATGTTTGCTGGGTTAATGCATTAACTTTTTTAAAGTATTTTGTGGTTTGCTATGAGCAGGGCTGCCAGAATTGACGATTTATCGTCATTTTGACGATTTTTTGTTCCGGAATTAGCGAAGTGCCGATTTGCTGATTTTTTTCTTAAAAGTGACGATTTTTTTCAGTCTCCAGTCTGAATAAAACATTAAATTTTCTGACAAGTTCGTTTTTAAATCTTGGAATGTTTAACAGCCGTACCTTAACAAGAGCGGAAGCCGGAACGTTTTCTTTCTCTTAGCTTTTACGCTGATATGCCATACCTAAGCAAGAGCGTCAACGTTGTGTAAAAAACAGTAGTGATAGCATTCTTGTGTAATAAAACCCACAAATTATAAATAAAAATAGAGATAAAAACGCTAGATTGATCAAAAAATAGCTAAATTGCCTTTTTTCCAATTGCAAAGCGTTGAGACCGCTCTATTCAAAAACTAGAAAACGCGTGGCGCTTTTGTTTAGGTACGGCCATAATATGCAAGTCTTAAGAAAATCTTTAAATGATTATTTTCAGAGTACAAAAACAACAATGTTACACTTTGTTTATCTTTCGTCAAACCATCAGCGAATGAATCTTTTACGACTCTCTGTATAAATCATATTTCCAACAATTATACGGCGAACATTTCACGAGTTGTGAGATAATACATACAAGAGTCTCATCCCAGTAAAAAATGTTTATGTTTCGGGAAGCACGAAAACTACATGAGCGCTGATATATGCGCTGGCTATTACACACTACTAAGAAGCAGCAGATAAGCGAATACCATTAAAGTGAATTTTTAATTTAATGATTGAATAACTTCGCATTATCCCTTATACGAACAATGTTTTATGTGCTTTTGTTATTCCCTTACATCGAAGCAGGTTGTATTGCAATGATTTTAAAATGTGTTTACGATCATTTTTGAAATATTACCGAACATAGAAATTTAATTTGTTTCATAACGCAATCAGTTATCAAAGTGCTTCCAAGTGCTTGTAAGCAGGTTTTGTAAGGGGGTATTGTGCTTCTCTCCCTTACAAAACTGCTGTAAGCTCCATTTTTTACTGGGAAACGATTCTTGACATGAAAGACTCGTTAGATAATCTTTACCCACATCTTAAACGATTCCCACAATGGTTGAAGAAGCGTCTTTCACTGTGCTATGGATTAATCTCAGTCGTGTTGCAGTTTTCCAATGTGAGGAATCTTCCACGATTAAAAAATGCGGCATCGACGATCAAAGACGCTTTGTATGAGACTCCCAATATCTCTTACACAATTGAAAATGCTAGCTGGATATGAAGTAATTATGTTTTTGTTTGAATGCTTTTTTATAAAAAAAATCAAACAAAAACTGTTTAAAAAAACTAAATTTTAAGTTGTGCGATTTTTATGACGATTTTTCGAAACGTGAAAGACGATTTTTCTATTTTTTCTCAGGAAATTGACGATTTCCTCACAAATTTATCTGGCAGCCCTGGCTATGAGTGTTTTCAGTTTCAGTTTCTGTTTTTGTTGTAGTTGTTGTTTGTTTCAAATTGCTGTGTTAACATTTTTATGTTGTAGATTTTTTTCTTCTCCTCATTCAATTTCATTCATAAAATTGCTTGTTTGGTTTTATTTTTTATTTTATTAGTTTTTTTTCTTTAGCATTTAATTCTAAATATACGTTACTGGTTTTCATTCATAATTTTTTTATTGCAAGTGCTTTTGCAAACATTTCATAAAAAATATTCATTCATAAATTGTATTTAAAAAGAAACAAAATGAATTGCAGCCTAACTGCTTATTTTAAATGAGTGCTATTAAAATTAGGTTTATTTGAATATGGCAGAAAAAAAAAAAATAAAAAAATTACGAAAATCATTACTAAATAATTTTTTAGCAAATTCTATGCTATTTATAAATAATTTACTTGCGTTTATTGAAAAGCTCTTGCTAGAACGCTATTTGGGACTTTATCGTTAAGACTTAAGTTCGAACCATAGTTAAGACTAAACTCTAGCTTAGGATTTTAGTTCAAACTAGCCAAGTACAGTATAGACTTTGGCTCCTACTATGGTTAAGACTTAAGTCGAGAATATATGGACTTTTATAAAGACCAGGACTGTGGACTCCTCAAAAAATAGTTATAACTCCGACTCCAACCGCTGAAATAGTTTAAGTCCGACTTCGACTCTAACAACGACTCTTACTCTAACCTTGAAGCAATTTGACTTTGAACCTTATTTATTTTTTTAAACAGTACCTTTGAAATGGTAAAATATAGCAATGAAATGATTCTGTAAAAATCGATATTTTTATTTAATATAGTTATTTACATATTTTAAGTACAATAATTTTGGAGTCGAAGTTTTTGTGGGTACTTCGACTCCG
Organism: Pollenia griseotomentosa; assembly: GCA_963931875.1. Taxonomy (NCBI): domain Eukaryota; kingdom Metazoa; phylum Arthropoda; class Insecta; order Diptera; family Polleniidae; genus Pollenia; species Pollenia griseotomentosa. Next base: position 48,067,380 of record OZ007560.1, on the reverse strand, counting down.
TTACAAAAGCCTCAATTCCGACTCTAAGACTCCGAATCCCTGGTAAAGACAATAAATAATATTATAACAAGCACATAGTTTATACAAAAGTTTAACTCCAATTTAAACTATAGTTTAGACTAGGGGCTTAAACCGTTTTTTGTTTCGCGGAACCTTTGAGAAACTAATTTTTCAAAATGTAATTTTGTTGCAAAACATAAGAGGAATAATTTGTAAATATATAAACGTGTAGGCTGAGATCCAAAACATCATAATGCTTTGCAGTCAAAGTCTTAAATATATCATCAAGTTTAACTACTCTCAGTTTTCTTATTGTGTCGGCATCGATAATTTTTTTGATGCACTTTGGGACAGTTGTCGAACAGATTTATATTAGTGACTGCCGTGTCGGCCTTACCTCACAGTAAAGAAGTATGGAATCGCCCCTTGCTAAGAAACTGAAGCTATCTAACATCCACTACTTTTGAAAAACCCCAGCAGCTTCTGTTGAATATCAACAGCACCTAGGGATATTCCTCCCTCAGCGTTTTTACTGGGATTTTCAGAGTATCCCTTACCGTGACTTTGGGTTAAAGGAAAAGAAACATTCATCATACATAAATAGATCAGGCGCAAGGTTCATTTGTTCAGGGTGTAGACATCTAATTCTTTGCTCTTTATTTTTTACTCCGCATTCATTCTTCATCCATTTTATTTCATATTTATACCCTCTCCTTCTTTATCCTCTTCTACATTCATCTCATCATCATCACCTATTTTTGTCTATCTTATTAAACTGCATCTTTTTGCTTCACTCTGTGCACAAAGGGTCTATTGGCTGCACATAATTTACCCCGGAAAATGTATTACCAAAAGGTGAAATATTCTAAAGATGATCCCTATAACCCCCGGAGGGCACTTTGGGGTAGACAAAATCGTTGTTGCATTGTAAAAAAGTGAGTTACTTTGCAACAGCCGTTCTGTTACTCAGCCATACAGTAGTTTTAGGCAAAGACATTTGGTTTTAATATGACTTTTGAAAGACCCCCAGTTGGGAACATTTAAAAATCAGACAATAGTTTAGACTTAAATTAAGCTATATTTTTTAACTTAAGTTCAGATTAAAGTTCTCATTAAAGTTTAGACAATAATTGACACATTAATGTTGTTTATAGTAAACTTCATAGTGCTTGGCTAACGGCTTGGCTAATAAGGGTCCGCAGACTCCTTTAAATCCAAAAGATTGTAGAGATAACAAAGTTTCTTAAAAAAAACAAAAAAAATTTTATGTGGTCAAATTTTTTAAAGAAAAAAGTTTTGGCTAAAAAGAAGGAATTACATTAATTTAAACAAATATTTATCTACATTTTATTTGTAACCAAATTACATTAGGGGTCCATAGAAACAAAATTTATTTTGTAAAGGGGTCGGGGAAGAACAAATCGGTAAGAACCCTAAATCTAGACCACAGACAAGCAAAAGCATACATTGAAATATTTTAGTAGTATAAGTGAGCATAAAGATCAGTATAAGCAGTGTTGTCAAGACACTTATTGTAATACCAAAATACTAGAAAATTCTGCAAAAATCAGTTAAAAAGATTATAACAATGGTTGACAATGGCGGGTCAGCAGACCTCTTGGGCATTCGTGACGGATTTTGTCTTTTTATGAAAAAAATATTAAAACACTACAATTGGCAACATTGAATGCAATCAACAAGCGATAACCCAACCTTTCTAAAGGCCAAAATACATTGATCAAAATACTCATCAAGCATTGTGGTAGTATTAGTGAAAATGTGTTTGTATGTGTGACACCGACAACGCTTGATGAAAAATCAAACAATTTAGATATGACGGCGAATATTACGTCCAGCACACGTACACGTTGAATTCGCCGGCTGGACAAGCATTTGACAAGTGTATTTGGGCCTTAATAAAGGCCCATAACATTGATCAAAATACTCATCAAGCATTGCGGTAGTATAGTGAAAATGTGTTTGTATGTGTGACACAGACAACGCTTGATGAAAAATCAAAAAATTTAGATATGACGGCGAATATTACGTCCAGCACACGTACACGTTGAATTCGCCGGCTGGACAAGCATTTGACAAGTGTATTTGGGCCTTAAGTGAACCGTCAAGCGAGACCGACTGCCTATATTTAATATTTGAGCACAAAAAGAAGCAACAAACACAGGTAGCGTATTACTTTTTTTAAATAAAAAGTACAATAGTCTTTATTACGTTACACAAAAAAACGGACCTGCGCAATCTTCTTAAATTGGATCACGGGTCTAGACTTTAGTTTAGACTATAGTTTATAGTTAAGACTAGAGTGCAGTCTACAGTTCAGAATAATCTATTGTTATTGTATACAACAGGTTTGACTATATTTAAGACCATAGTTCTTGTTTTTCTTTAAACTATACCCTTAACTACAATTCAGACTGCAGACAAAACTATAGTTCGGACTATAACTTAAAATAATTCTTAAATCTATAATAGTTCAGAACGTAATATTGTCTAAGTTTTAGACTTTGTAGAAAAAGTGTAGACCATTGGCTCGACAGTAGTTCATACTGTAGATTAGTTAAGACTATAGGTCAGACTTTAGTTAGTACTATAGTTTAGCTTGTTGTCTTGACTGCAGCTAAGACTATTGTTTACACTTTAGTTTAGACAAAAGTTCAGAACATAGATAAGACTACAAGTTATTTATCTTGGGTATAGACTAAATAAACTGTGTCCTAAAGCATAATAATTTTTTATTCCAGTTTAACTTATTTATTTATTTAAAATAACTTAAAATTTTGTTAACTACTTAAAAAAATTGCATTATTTAATAATGTTTAATAAAACTGGGTCATATTAAATTTTCCCCTGCTTTTCTGAATTTTCTGTGCAAAAACGAAACCAACAAATTTGTTTTTTTTTTGTTTGCATTTGTACAGAGTTTCGTAATTTTGCATATATTTTTTTCGTTTTTTGTTTAAGTATTCTTAAATATTCTGGTTTTTGTTTCAATTTTTATCAATTTCAATCAAAGTAAAAAAAAGTAAAAACGGAAATCTCTAAATTAATCATATCCCGTAAAGCTGCATAATACAAGTAGCGAAAAGTGCTAAAGAGAACAAAACAAGTAAATAAATATTATAAAATAAAACCACTACTTTAACTAATAATTTGATTCCAAAAAAGTAGAAATAAAATTAAATTTACACATCGATCTAAATAATGACATACAATTTTTGACTTTGACAGGGTCGACAAAGTAATATGAAAATACTTATGTATTCAACCTTTAGTAATTAGTCTACTAACGTTAAAATTCTTAATTTTCTTGGCTTATTAGCGAACGAAAATACCGTAAAACAGCGATAATTCGTAGCCAGTTAATTAAAAAACCTTAACAACTGGAAATAAAAGGCTGGTCTCTTGAGAATAGCTCTTTAATTCGCCAAAATCCCATACATCTGGTTCCCTTGTTCATTCGTATTATATTGTAATTCAAAAACTGAGGAGCTTATGACACTACATTTTTTATTCATTGAATTGATATAGAATTGATAGAAAGAAACAGTAAATGTTAGAAAGAGCAAACTATAAAAAATGTAAACAAAGTTTTTTTCTTTTAAGGCCCAAATACATTGATCAAAATACTCATCAAGCATTGTGGTAGTATTAGTGAAAATGTGTTTGCATGTGTGACACCGAGAACGCTTGATGAAAAATCAAAAAATTTAGATATGACGGCGAATATTGCTGGAAGCACGCGTACACGTTTAATTCGCCGCCTGGGCAAGCATTTGACAAGTGTATTTGGGCCTTTATTATGGTCTTGTTTATTTTATGAACTGTTGTCAACTTTTTGTTTATGATAAACATAAAAACAGAGCAAACAAAAGCGGAAATCGCTTGATTTGCCCATAAACCGCTGATTCAGCAAAACTTTTAATATTTCAAGCTTGAAATGTCAATTTAAAGTTGAACAATTTTACATTTTTTTTGACATAACTTAATTTAACTTTAGTAAATTTTTTTGACAGTTTGCCATTTATCTTAATACAGCTTAACTCTTTGCACTGGGTAAAATTTTCTATTAAATTTCTTCTTATACTGTTCTTCTTATACTGTTCACCAAAACTTGAACAATGCATTAAAAATGTAGTGTCATAAATGCTTAAGCGTAAAATTAATGTGTTTTGAGAAAAATACAAAAGCAATGTTTTTTACATGTTTTTTTTACAGTTTATTTAAACTCCAATAAATCGTTTTTTTTATATGCTTAACTTGTTAAATCGAAATCTTTTTATTTCAAAAACTACTCTAATTCGTAAAAATCAATCAGTCAGCATTATCGGGATTCTACTGTATTTTATTTATGCTCTAAAATTGATGTTTAAAGTTAATATTGAACTACTGCCAATTTGCTTTAATTTACTTTTTCTGCAATAACGGATTTAATTACATTAAATTTACGCCTTGTTTTTACTGCAATAAAATCAAAGGTTTGTGTATAAGAGTTTATATAGATGTACTAAAATATTACAAAAGTACTAAATTTTTTCTATAGTTTTGCTGTTAACTGCAATAAGAATGATGTCTTTGCTACATGTCTGCAATAAATTGTAATAGATTGCTTGTTAGAATTAGTTACGGTTGGTGTCTGTGCTTCTAGGTTATTTTATTTTTATAAATGTGAAAAGTGCTGCAGACCTTAAGGCTGAATAAAAAAGAAGTGCTGTAATAGTAGTTTATTATAAAAGTATTGTTATCAAGGCGAATTGAACACCAGGTGGGACTCGTTAGTTGTGTCAAATAAAAGCAAATAAATTAGCATTTCAAACCCAAAGCGTCAACAAATCGCTTGTTTTCATGTTAGCTTTCATTAAAATCGTGAAAGTGAAAATATACAAATAAAATATAGCAAACAAAAATAAATTCTTTTCAAACTAACATTGTTACACCTCTTTTTCATAAATCCTTTGTATTTAAGTTGGTGTTTATATGGGGCCTAAGATAAATTATAAACCGATTTTCACAAAACTTAATACATAGTATGATTTCCAGTCATATTAAAAGAATTTGTGCAAAATTTAAAATTCTGTCACCAATTATTGCTAGTTTTTGTAACAAAAATATAAATCGTGTAGGGAGGCTGTTCCACTTTTCCTACTTAACCAATTGTGCTGGATTTCAATTCCAACCTACTTTTGAAAACTAGAAAGAGTTTGACACCTGTTTTTTTCTTTTCTGTTGAGTCTTTCCAAATTGATTGTGTTTGTTTAAAGACGGATGGACATGGCTAAATCGACTTTGAATTATCAAGCGCCCAGATGAATATTCGGCCTTATTATGCAAGGCGTTGTAGTTAACGCCTTAGTCGTTTTTTTGTAATAGATTAAAGACGACAAGTTGTGTGTTACTTTAATCTATTATAAAAAATGACTCAGGCGTTAACGACAACGCCTTACATAATAGGGCCAATTAAGAAGTTGCACACGGAATGTTGTACTTGTTGTAGTACCGAGATTACCTGTGCTTAATTCGCCTTGGCTTTTTCTCAATAATATTCGAAGAAAAGTTTAATTAATGTTCATCTTAAATCAAAGAACACAGACAACATTTTTCAAACTTAATTTTTTTTTTATTTAATCACTTTCACTCTATAGATCTTGAAATTTTTTGGTTTGAACTTGATTTCTTGCCATATAAAAGTTTTTAAAACATCTTAGACCTTCAAACTTTTTAAAAGAATAATTAGCTTTTCTTACAAATTTTAAAGATAAAATCAATTTGTTAATTTCATCTTTTCAAACTTAATTTATGCCGAACAAATTAAATAACATTCCCCAGCAAACAACATCTTTTGAAGAAATGGCGCCTAAAACGTAGCAGGTAGCAAAGTGATTAATTAAATCGTTTCAAATTAATTAATTCAACAAATCTTTATCAGCGATTATTAATTCGTTACGGTTATCTTTAATAAAAATTGAAATACTTTTAACACTATTAAAGAAAAAAATCATTGATAACGAACTGGAATGTTGACAATTTTTAATTGAATTATGTTAAAATCTAGATAATACTCTAAACGTAGTATTTTATGGAAAATAAAATGAGAGGTGCTTAACAATTTTTGAGAGCAGATATTCTTTAATGATGTTTAAAAAAAAAAAAATTTTAAATAAAAAGGGCTTCTTTTAGTTCGAAAGTTATATATGGGCATTTCCGTCAAAAGGTCCACTGTGGCCGAAAATTGAAAAGTTACTAAAAGCTGATTATTTAACGATATTGTTATAAAGAAATATTTAGAGTTTCCTAATTTTATAAATTTACCCATAAACTTGTTCACTTAGATGAACAATCAGACTGCAAAGTTGTGCAAACGTATTTTTTTTTTAATATTATCTTCCTTAAAAGATGTGATATTTGATAAAAATTATTCCAAAAAAATTTTCTTACATTGTCTGTAATCTAAGGAAGAGTTCGAAGAGAAATATGTTATTCGAATTAACGGTAAGAAAGTAACAAAATCCAGAATTATTTAAATTTTTTTTCCAAAATCTCCCACTTTTCGTGGCACGTTTTCTTTGAGGTACAATAAAACGTCGGTAAATGTTGGGGGGTAGTTTTTTTCGGTTTGTACATGCTTAGACTCTAGATTAAGACGAAAAAGCGCGACTCTTACCAAAAATTATAAAAAAAACAGGTCCCAAAGAGGGTCCTCTAATAGTAGAGTATCCAATTATTCGACTTTTGGTTTTGTTCGAGTAAGGAATTAATCGATTCTGGAATTTTAAAATTGCTCGATTAATCAAATAAATGTTTTAAATGGTTCGAATTACTCGAATAACTCGAAAAATTCAAATAATTTTATCCAATGGAAAAAAGCAAACATCTTTTTTCGAACTCATACTTTTATTTTATTAATAAAAAGAATAAGAGAGGTGCCTGCCAGTTATGAAAAACATTTTAAACCAATTTTTTATTGCTTAACATCGAGTGAAATTGACATCGATGGAGATTTTCCGTTAAATTTTACCTGATTTTAAGAAAAGTTCTGGTAAAGAAAAGAATTCGCTGTATTCTATATAAAAGGATTTTTTTTATAAACTTTAAAAACACGATCTTATTTTTAAATTCGTTTCATTCCTATTACACTCGTATGTATTCGGTTTCCAGAACATGGCGGATAAGTTATATATATTTTTGTAAATCCCTTTGGATTTCCTATATTTTAAAACTCTACTCTATAGGTTTGGTTAATTTTTTTAACGTATTACTATTTCACGACAAAACTAAGACACTTTGTTTTCAAACAAGGACCCTTAGGTTTTTAAGACGGATCTACTGATATCTTTAACGTCAACATTCAGCCGATTAGAAGATACATTCGGGTAATAACAGGTAACTCATAATCTGACAGTACATGGTTTACACATTTATAACTGCTGATGAATTTTTTTTACTAATTCGACGTTTATAGTCAGCATTTAAAAACTGCAGTCAAACTTCTTCATTTGTCATTGGCCAAAAAAAAACCATTCCTTTTCTTCTGATTCATTAAATGTAAACAGTCGCAATCAAACCAACTTAAAAAGCGAAAAGTTGTACACAAATTTTCGTTTTTTGTTCGTCAGTTTTCGGTTTCGACTGCAGTTTTTTAAACCCTGTTAATAATGATTTACATAATTTATCACACACGCTCAAATCTAAAAATGGACTAAAATATGTTTAAAAGTATGAGTAATGGAAATAAATGAAAAAGGTGACCACATTTCTGTGGTTTTCACGAATAATCGCGTAAGTTATAAAACCAAACTTTTCAGGAGTGCAAAAACAATTATTTTTTTCAATTGCGGCTTCTGTAGATGCTTTTTTAAACTTTTTTCTTTACTATTCTCTTAACAGTGACTTTCTACGTATTATACATAGTTTTCATGAAAAAATCCTCACAGGATCACAATCTGTATAAGGATTAAAAATGCATATGTTTGATTGACTCATTAAGTGTGTGTAATATAACATCATATCTCCACATAAGTTCTTTTTTGTGAAAATAAATGTTATCATTTTAATCACACATGACGACTTACGTTGTTATTTTTAGCACACAAGTTGGCGACATATTCAGAGTTTTTGATACTTATAGCACAACGTATGGACTTAAAATTACAAACGACCGCTCATCTGCTGTTGTTGCAACTAAAGAAGTCAACAATAAATGCACATGTACATATAAGTTGTTATTAATAGAAAAATTTTCAAAAAATACTTTCATATTTTTTGCACGAATAACAACATAACATCACATATGCTTTTTATTTGGAAACATATTCAGCAATTTTACAATTTTTGGCGATGTATGTCGACATAAATCGTTATAATAGCAAAATATTTTATTAAACAGTTAACTTAAGTTGTTTTTAGCAGAAAAAAATTAATAATACTACATTATATTCTAAAAAGCTTAATACTTATAAAAACCTAATGCAAAATGTAGCACTTTGACATCATTATCTCAATTTCGGTAAAAACCGACTTACGCGATTATTCGTGAAAACCACAGATTTAATTTGTTTTAAGGTTATAAATCTTAACAAAATACTTTTACATCAAAAATGTAGAATTTTCATAGAAATTAATTTTAATCGATTAATTGATATAAATTGTTCGTTATTCGAAATTGGCTATTTTAATTATTCGATCAAATAATGGCGGAAAAATTCCTCGATTAATCGAACAACGCAATTCAGACAGTGATTTTTTCCATGTCTTTTAAGCCATTATTTTTGGTGTTAGAGAAGTAAGCGGGGTAGAAAAAAAAAATCAAATTTTTTGTTCTCTGTGCCTTTTTTTATTGCACACATTTGTATTTTAATATGTTGCTTCATTATATTTTGTATTTCAATGTGGCGAAGCGCATTCAAATTGTTTGTGTTTACAAATAAGCAAGTTAAAAAGAAAAACCGATAACGAGAAAAAATCAATCCTAAAAACAGCGTTTAAAAAACTGCAGTCAAAGTGAAAAAACTGCCATTTCTTTCACTTTTTCATTTGTCATTGGCCAAAAAAACCCTGATGTTTTTACTTCAGATTCATTAGATGTAAACAGTCGACAACTCAAAAAGCGAAAAGGTGTACACAAATTTTCATTTCTTGTTCGACAGTTTTTGGTTTCGAATGCAGTTTTTTAAACCCTGCCTAAAAACATGGGGAAATATCATCGTTTGAATCTGTTCCGATTTTGGAAGCAACTTTTAAAGGGAAATGAAAATTAAACATGATTTTTAAATCACCATCTAAATTGCATGAGTGTGATTTTTCTCTTATCCGCTTGCTGCTCTACTAGCACCAAAAAACATCTCTTATAAATCATGGAAAAAACTCACCGTCTGAATTGTGTGCGAGCTGTTTTTCTCCTGTTGTTCGCAAGAAAACTGTCTACTGCACGTAGACTGTGTTAATACAAACGATGTAGCCAAGAACAAAAATATGTAGTTAACTTAATGACTGGGCTGCAACTAACGCATTTAAGCCACCCATCGACTGAGGAAAGGCAGATAGCAGGTAGATCAACAATAAAGCATTTTGGGTGGAATAAGATTAACTTTTCGATTTAAATTTTTTCCGCGTTTTAACCTTACGTGCATTTTAACAAAAAATTGTGCTAGTTGGTCCATAATTGGCCATATAACCCAGATTGAGACCAGTCAGGGGTATATGATATCATGTGGTTGACCTTGTCCGACTATACCTTTTTAATAACTATATTTGTTGACTTTATACTAAACATTTTCAATAATTCGAAAACTTGGTTAAAAATACACAGCCTGTTCAACGATTTTGAACGTTAACGTTTGACAATGTGTCAAATCCATCCATCTATTCTACAATTTCGATTAAAAAATTGTTTATTTCCCAGTTAGTTTTAAAATGAGTCTAATTTGTTTATCGTATTTTTCCTTTTTTACCCCATACACTATTCATTCCAACCATGTACTCATAATCTTAAATGTAACTCTGATTTCCACTTACAAATCAACTGGTTGAAATTTTTCAAAACACTATTACAAACCAAGTGAAAAAACTTTAAATACAAATAATATGGTTTAAAATGATAGTCATCTTTTCTGCAACAAAATTGGCAAAAAAAAAAAAACAAAAAAAAAAAAAACAAAATTATGAAAACTACAACTGAAAACTAAGAAAAATTGGGGAGCAAAAGTTGTATGGTCAGCTGGTTGGTGTTGCTGCTGCTGCTGCAGCCTGAAAGAAGTGCTGCCTGCCACAAAAAGAGTAACTGAACTCTCCTTACTTGCCAATACTTACGGTTATTGCTTTCGATGTGTTGTTGTTGTTAGCAAAACTAAAAAAACAACTAACAACTAAAGTTTCACCTGCTCATTTTTAATTTTTAGTGTTTTATTTAACCATGATTTTACTGCCATGATTTTCTTTAGATTTTTTTCTTTTTCATGGCATACAATTGCATGGTACACAAGTATAAAAGAAATCACAAACTACTACTGACTTCTACAACTTACTACTGCCTCTATTTGCAAAAGTACTAGTATTAAAAATACGATGATGATCATTCTCAAGCTCATTATGATTATCCTTATAGCCATGATCATGTTCATATAGAGACGTTAAGTGGCAAGTATTTATTGGATACTGCTAGCACTCGGTCTACTGCTTGCTAAAAATATAGAAAAAAAAAAAATAAATGACCGCAAGCTTTGTAAAAATGTTAAAATCTTTGGTTTGCTTTTAGTTGAGTTCTATTTATTTTTTTCTTCACATTCTTTCTATTTCACATTTTGCATGAAGATTTACAATAATTTATTTATGTTTTTTTTTTTTTTTGAACATTTATAATTTCATTAAAGGGCACTTTACACTATCACATAAGTCTTAAGGGCCAAAAACACTTGTCAAATGCTTGTCCAGCCGGCGAATTCAACGTGTTCGTGTGCTTGAAGTAATATTAGCCGTCATATCTAAATTATTTGATTTTCCATCCAGCATCGCCCGTGTGACACATACAAACACATTTTCACTAATACTACCGCAATGCTTGACTCCTCGGTCGTCCAGGAGTGTAGGGACTCGATAGATAGCCTCTGTGCCAACAGGAGAGTACATATTTACTGGGTTCGCGGCCACCAGGGCATAGAAGGCAACGAAGAAGCGGACGAATTGGCGAAACGGGGGGCCCGTTTACCATACGATAGGATGATGGCCATCCCAGCTCCAATTCAGAATATTAGGAGAGATACGGACTCTGCTATACGGAGGAGATCAGAGGCGTTTTGGGAAAACATAGGAACTTGCAGGGTTTCCAAGGTAATGTGGGGATCCTATGATCCGGAGTCAACTAGGACTCTTCTGTCGCTATCGAGAAGGGACTGTAGACTTCTGATAGGTTTTATGACGGATCATTGTTGGACTGCGGTATACGCCCATAGGGCGGGGCGGTTGAATAGTGACAATTGTTAATTCTGTGGGGTACCAGGGGAAAAGGAGACGGTAGAGCACTTGCTATGCTACTGTCCGGCACTCGTGCGCTTCAGGGCGAACTGTCTGGGAGATCATTACCTCCAAGATCTCGGGGAAGTCTCTGGGATTGGGTTAATGAGACTCCTGGCATTCGTCAAGAGAGTGTGTGGTACTCTGGGTACCATCACATCTGAATGACCATTTTACTGACTTTCTTCTACGGGTTATCGTACAATGTGGTAACGCGGCCACTCAAACCTAACCTAACCACAATGCTTGATGAATAGTCTATTTGGTCCTTTACGTATTTTGAGGAAAGTACAACCCTGTTATCATAAGTTGTTGTTATTGTTTTGTATTTGAAAATTTTCAAAATACTTAAGACTTGTATTATAGTGTAAAATGGACTTAAGTATTAGTTTGCAGCTTGAAATTTTGATTCATAATATTTTTATTTACAGCTTCTGAACCTTTTAAAAAAAGTTGTTTAAAAAGTACTTAGGAAATTTTTAAAGGGAAATATTAAATGATTAATATATTTAGTTATATTTTTAAAGATCCTTTTAAAGTACTATTTTAAGATATTATAAAAATGAGCTTTTAAAGAGTACTTTTTTCAAAAGGTACTTTTTTGAAAAATAATTTTTAGATTTGGGTTTTAAAGGATCTTTTAAGAAGATTTATTTAAATAGTATATAAAAGAACTTTTTTTTTCTAAACACATAAAAAAAAAAATATATGAAATAATTTTGTAAAGTACTAGATATTTTGAAAAATTACGTTTTTTAAAAATTTTAAAATGTTCTTTTTCAAAAATGTCAGCGGATAAGTTTTTTACCGTTTGTTTTACATACACTCAGGGAAAAGCTGCAACTTTAGAAAAATCATATTGAAATATTTTATATAAAAAATTACTTTGATAATAATTGACAACTTTAAATCAACATAGTTTCCCTTTATTTCGTGGTGGAATATATTGAAACAACATTGTTTTAAAGTTAATACGTTAAGACTTTTATTTAATAAATTTAAAATTGAAGTTGAAATTGAAATGGCAAAATATTGAATTACTAAGAGCTATTTTAAAATCTATATGGCAACATTATAAATCACTAGAGAAACCATATCAGCTGAGTCCCCATATACATTATAGGATTTTTGTCGTTGCAATTATTGTTCTTTGAAGTCGGTCTGATATTTACATTGTTCGATTTTTGTCGTTCCAAGTTTTTCTGTGCCACCGAACTTAAATACACTTTCCGTCAAATGAGAGAACAACGAGAGAACGAATTAGCGAACAAAACGAATCGAAGAGTACACTCGCTTGTGTACCACTTTTAATTTTTCTCTCCCCTCACGCCTATAAGTTAAGAATTGCAACGACAAAAATCGTGTAATGTTAATGGGGACTGATTCTCTATTGATTAAGTGCCCATTTACATTATACGATTTTTGTCATTGCAACTTTTGTCGGTTCTTCTTTAAAACTGCTTTTGTGTTTACATTGTGCAATATTTATCGCAGCAATTTCTTATGTGACACCAAACTCAAATACATTTTTCGACAAATGAGAGCACGAATGAACGAACAAAACAAATAGAAAAGTACACTCGCTTGTGTACCCCGTTTAATTCCTCTCGCCCATTAGGTAATAATCGCAGCGGCAAAAATCGCACAATGTAAACGGGCACTTACTTGTAAGATTCGTGTGCTCTGGAAAAAATGTCTGTAGTACTTAATTTAGTGAATGTTGTATTGTATAAAGTGAAGTCATAGATCATAAAAGATTAACTGCGGGTATCATAATCTTGGTTTGGAATGAGGAAGACTCCCTTAAGTTTGAAATAAAAAGATGGGTGCAAATTGGAATTTTTAATAGCACACCATCAGCGATATACTTTGCAGTAAAAGTATCACATTAATAATTATTATAATTATAATTCATATTCTTAATTACAATATGGTTTCAATTTTATTTGCAAAATATAAAATATAATTTCAATAATTTTTCCACATAGTTTCATTTAGACGACAACTTTGCTTTAAAAGATTTCAATAGCAATTTAATAACGAAAGTGTTATTTCTATATTGTTTACATATTAAAATTATCAAAATAGGGCAACTTTAAATCAATATTGTTAAGTGATGAAATAAAAATGTTCTACATTTTACTAGACATTCGTTAATGTTTCTTATTGAATCAATATGGTTTTTATTAATCTGAAATGGTTTTTTTCTTTGGCTTTTTTTAAAAGGAAGTTTTTTATGTTGTATATAAAAACGAATTTTTTAAAAAGAAACTTTGAAAAAAAGAACTTATTTAACCATAATATGGTTGTCGGTAACAATAATATGGTTAAATTAACCATAATATTGTTAGATTTGTTTTGTTGGAGTTGATCATATATAAAAAGATGAATGTATTTTTAATTGAAACTTTAAAAAAAACGATTTTTATGAATCCTTTTTTAACAAAAAAGTTGTGTGCATTCTTTATTTAAAGCATCTCTTAAAACAAAAACTTTTTAAAAGGCGTTTTTTAAAAAGTCCTTGGTAACAGGTAAGACCTTTAGCAAAAGGTAAGATTCCATTAAAGGTACATTGCTTTAAGTTCAAATCATTTGAAAGTACTTTTTCTAAAAATATTTCCTTTTAAATGTATCCACTTAAATACATTTAAAAGTACTTTTTTAACTTATTTTTAAAGAGCCTTTTAAAAAAATAATATTAAAATGGGATTTAAGGGAAGTAGTTTAAAGGTACTTTTTTAATGAAATATCAACCACTTTGTAATTAATAGGTTTTATTAGAAATTTTTATAGAAAAAAAAACTTTTTCAAAAGCGCAATTTTACTATATAAAAAAAGAAAAATACTTTTGTACGGAAGTTTTAAGAATGTACTTTCCAAATTACTAAGTCTAGAAATCTTTATTTTACAAAAGTACCTTTTCTTTAAAAAAGTACCTTAAATTAATGTATGTATGTATGTATGCTTTTTTTATCAAAATATTTTTTTTTCTTATTTTGTGCAATACATAATTACAAAACTTATAAAATAAAATCTGACAAAAGATTCTCTATTGACACACTAATTTATGACTTTAACTACAAATCTGCTAGCAGTTAAACCTAAAAATGCCAAAATGTCTTAAAGCAAAAGAAATATTAACATAAACAAAAGCAAATGAAAGATAAGAAATTACAATAAATAAAACAATGAACACAAAAAATACATTTACATACACGACTACATGATTCCAAAAAAGATTAATTTTATAGGGAATTAAACAAAAAAAAAAAAAAATAATAAAAATAAAAAGAACAAAAAAAACAACAAGGTGTTATGGCCAACATCATTTCAAAATGTTTGTAAAATTCAGAATTAAACAACTAAAACAACTTGTGAACATAAAAATATTTTTCAATATCTATAATTTAATGGTATGTTGTTGTTGTTGCTTTCGGTGTTATATCAGTTCAAAGATAGCGCCCCTAATAAAAAACGATAAAAAATTGTATTACAAGAAAAACAAAAAAAAGCACAAACACAACAACAAAAACAATCAAAACAAACTTTTTACCTTTCGTAAGTTTAATATTTTCTTCAACAGTATCCCATGGTGCAATTGGCGCTTAATTTTCTAAAGAAACCATCTAACCAAACAAGCACACACACGATTTGTTTTTCACTCTCTGGACCTGCACTAGCAAAAGGGAAAACAACAAACAACCTCCCCTTTCAACACTTTTGTATCTAAGTACCCAGATGACTGCCACTTACCAAAAAAAAAACTCCCAAAAATGCAACAGCCGCAGCACCACCTTGTTTGCTGAAATATTGCTGAACTTAAAAACCAAAAATGTAGAAAAATCAAAGAACTTGAAAATGTTACAAAAATTTATTTATGGGGGCTGTGTGTGTTTTTGATGCCATGCAACACACAATTTTTTTGTTAGGAGCAGTAAAATTTATTTTTGAGCATTCACACACACACACTCGAAATCTTTGTCGGTACAGACACAAAAGCGCCACACGATATTTAAACGGCAGCCAATGTGGCACAAAAGACTAAGAATGAAACCAAAAATTCAAACAAACAAACAAACAAGCACTACCGAATTTAAGTAAATATGAGTGCACACAAAAGGTGCATTAGAAAATATTTGACTACAGGTGCTTACAAGTTTAAATTGGAACGATTAGTTTGCTCAAGGCAGTTAAAAAGCACAAGTCAACAAATAAAACAAGAAACGCAGAAATAGTTCTTAAAAATTTTGAAAGTACTCAATCCTCGTCCATATTAAAAAAACCTTTGCTGCGAAACATTTGAGTTTGATGATGAAAGGGGAAAGACGAATGAAAAAGTTTCGTGTACAAGAAGTTGTTGAAAGAAAGAGAGAAGGGATACAAAATGCTGCAAAACAAAAGTTTTATTGTATGGATACGAATGCAGTTTCAAAACAGAATTGAAGAACGTTTCTGCACTTAATGTTTCATAAAATAGACAAGGACTTAGTAATTCATTTCAAAAAGTGTCTCTTAGAATAATTTGGCATAAAAAGTTTTTAAAAACCCCTATTCGAAAGAGTTTCTTTTAAAAAGGATATTTAAAATAAAGTGCCTTAAAGAAGTAACTTTTGAAAAGGGACTTGAAGAATATTATTTAAAAGAAGTACCACACAGAATGTGGGAATTTTTTTATTTTCATAAGTTTTTTTTTATAATGGGTGGTCCACGCATAACGCACGATGTTAATCGTGAGTCACACCTTAACGTCAATTTTTTTGCCCAACTTAATTAGACATTTCCTTGTTTCAGTGCTTTACAAATTCAACCATGGAGAGGTACACAATTGAGCAGCAGATTGTTGAAGCCTTTTACGAAATTGGGTAATTTTTTCGGTCAGCATAATCGAACAGATGTGTCCACAATAGGTAGAATTTTGCGCAAATTTTGGTAAACCAGTGCCCATGTTCGGTAACTCTCGTGTCGAGAAACTTTTCGATTGAAATGTGTGAAATAGAACAAAAATGCCGTATATTGAAACAAACAGCTGTTTTTCTCACTAAACTGTGTCTGTAACTTTTTTTGGCGAGTACAAGCTGTCACGCAAGGAAATTACTCGCCAATTTACAGAAAAAGTGTGTCTGTAACATTTTGGTGAGAAAAGTTCCCACTTTGGACTGTCAAAAAAACTCATGAATAAAAATGGGGCGAGAAAAAAATTTTAACACTAAAAAACAACTAAAAATGCAAATTGCAAAGAATAATAATAATAAAATTATGTTCTTGGCCCTTTTTTTATTGTTTAATTATTTTCTTTTACCATTTTTATAAAATATACGAATTTTTTCAAAGCTCGTTTACAAACAACAAACATTAAAGTCGCACTTTACATTATTTGGCATGGCCGACGGTTGTATTTTCGCCGCCGTCGTTGAACATTTTTCAATTTTAGTAAATTTTGGTCGCCGTTAACTATATGTGTGACTGGCGTCCTCAACGTCTGCAATGTCACATCGGCTTCGAGTGCAATGTTATGACTTTTATAACGTAACGACGTAATCTCTTTTGATAGTTTTCGACATAAGTTACAGACACACTTTTTTCTCACTTTTCGAGAAACGATGGAATATTTTGTTTCACATCTTTTCGATGCGAGAAGTTCTCACTAAAGTTACAGAACATGGGTACAGGCCTGTAGGAAATGTGAAAACACCTGTTTAGTGCGGTTTATTGGCTGGCGGCGTCATCGGTCCGTACATTTACGAAAACGACGTCGGCCAAGCAGTTACCGTAAATGGTGTTCGGTATCGCGTGATGAAAACGTGGCCAGAAATCGAGGATATGCACCTGGACGGTATGTGGTTGCAAAAGGATGGTGCCACACACAGCCAACGAAACAATGTCACTTTTGCGCAAGAAATCAAATTCTCACGTCGTAGCGATGTGAATTGGCAGTCACGATCATGTGATTTTACACCGTTGGACTTCTTTGTTTGAGGATATTTAAAACAAAAAGTGTACGTTATTAAGCCAAGAACAATTCAAGAGCTTAGAGATGAGAATATTCGGCACTGAAAGGACATTGTACCTCAATTATGTTTTTGAGTGATTGAAAATATGTACCACCGGATAGAGGTATGCCACCGTAGTAGTGGCAAGCAATTGGACCGATATTTTGTTTTGTCATAGATCCTTCTAAAATAAAAAATATTTTTAAAAAATTCTCAGAAAACTTTTTGTTTTTATATAATTAACATCGTACGTTTTGCTTGGACCAACCTTTATTTAACATTTTTCTACGAAATATTGTGGGAATAGAACTATTGTAAAAAAGCTTTATAAATTGAAATTTAACTTATAGAAGTACATTCGAAACAATTTTTACTATAATAAAAGAAGTACGTCTAAAAAAGTAGATTTTTAAAAATTAGGATTTGAAAAAATTTATGAAAAAAGTACTTTTTTAGAAGAAGTCCTCTTTAAAAGTAGCTTTTTAAAGAGCATCTTTTGTTAATAAAAACTTTTAAAAAGGACAATAAAATTTCTTTAAAAATTAATCTTAAAAAAAGTCTGGTAGTTTAACTTCGTTTAAAAAGCCTATTTTTAAACTTGATTCTCGTTACAGTACCTTTTTTAAAATATTAAAAACGCATTTTTAAAAAGGCCCTTATTTTTAAATAAGATACTTTTTAAAATGCGATTTTTTAAGTAGAAAGTATCTCTTAAATGTAAAATTTTAAAAAAGTTTTTTTTTTAAAATAACATTAAAAAATTAATTATTTAAAAAAAATGGTTTATACGAATATAAGTAAATATTTACTATGAGGAAAATAATTAAATTAAAAAAGTAATAAATTTTACTTTGAAAAAAATTTCTTTTTTCTTAAGTACTACAAAAACAGCTTTTCAAAAAGTACCTATTTGGTGAAGACTTTTACAAATTGGTTTTTAAATACTGTGGGGTAGGCCATCATATGGCCTGACCGACTAAACTTTTTAATTGTTTTAAATAAATTAATCTTTAAAAAAGGACCATATAAAAAAGTACTTTTAAGGAAAAGAGCTTTATAGATTTCTTATTATAAAGTCTTTAAGCAAAACAAAAGTTACTTTCAGAAAAAGTTACTTTAAGAAAAGTACCTTTAAGAAAAAGTACCTTTAAAAATGCACCTTTAACAAAAAGTACCATTGAGAAAAAGCACCTTTAAAAAAAGTACCTTTAATAAAACTACTTTTACTCAAAAAGTTAGAGACAAAATATATTATCAAAGTAATTTTTGGGAATACAAAATTTTACAAGATTTTGTTAGTCGTGCGTAATTCCCAAGTTTTATTCTTGATAAAAACACTGAAATTTATTGTTGAAGGGATAACTAAGCTATTCCTATGCGCATTTCACTGGTTGCTTACTTACAACTACAATTAATATTGGAAGAGTTCCAAGAAATTGTAGTGGGGAATGTAAGAAAAGATAAACTCACTGTTTATTGTTGTTGTTTTTGTTAAAGCTTTGATGTGGTTACAAGTAAGACATTTGCTTATAAGTAATTCTTATTCGCTTAACAGTTTTTACTTGTTTAATATCTTTAGTTTTTCTAAAATCTTTGGATGAAGTTTCCTGACGATCTGACCCTAGCAACCAGTAAAATTCGCATAGGAATAGCTTATCCCTTCAACAATAAATTTCAGTGTTTTTATCAAGAATAAAAATTGGGAATTAAGCACGACTAACAAAATCTTGGAAAAAACGTTTTGTTGTGAAGAAAGTTTCTTTGTTAAAAAAAAAACAGCGAAAAAGGCTCTAAAAAAGTACCTTTTTTAAGGAACATTTAAAAAAAAAACTATTTCATTCAACTATTTACAGACATTTTATTGTTAAAACAGCATTTATTTAAAATTAATTTTCACTTCAAGATATAATTTTGGCTGTTTCCTTGGAATTTTTTTTATGACAAATTGTGTAAAAAAACATGCAGGTTAGATAACTCTACGCCTACAAGTTTCATAGTAATGTCAGTTGACCCAAACCTTTTTTATAAAAAAGTAACTAAAAACTGAAAAAATTTAAAAAATGTAAAAATATGTATATATTTTGTGTATGTAGTACCTTTTTAGAAAAAAAAATTTTTTATTAAGGCATATCCAAAGCGATTTCATGTAAACTGCGCTGACAACAATACTCCAACAAGTACAACACTTAAAACACCAAATTGTTTTTTATATTGCTTTCGTTGGCGGATATGTCAAAAACACAACCAACTTTTAACATTTCTCTCTCTAAGTAAGAAGAAAAGTAGCTCAGCTGTGTTTTCAACGCCATCCGAAAAGTGAATTCGACTTGGGTATATCTAAAATACTTTTTTTTTTTTTAAAGTACAATTTTTGGTCTGAAATATGCTTAAAGTACTTTCTTAAAAAAATAAATGTGAGTAAACTTTTTGCTTCTAAAATTTGCTTATAAATTAAACCGGAAATATAGGACCTGTTCGTAAATACACCATTGCTGGGCATAATGCAAGCAAACATTTCTTAACACTCACTGCCAATGCATGTTTGCTGACGATTTTTGATAGCAGCAGCCATTTTTCCACTTTCTTTTTGACGCTTTTTTGTACGTCATCTGATTTACCAAAGTATTTTAGGACATGTAAATTTCCATGTGCAGCGTAGTAATACATCTACGAATATGCATGTGTTGTTGCGTCCTGGAAACTAATAAGCAAATCTTCATTTATTAGTTAAAATTTGCAACTATCAAAAGAATTGCTACCTAACAAAGATTCTTTTACAAGTTTCCATTTACAAGCTGTACAAATTTCCCCCTTATTCTTTTTTTTTGTGTTTGTGTTTAACAGCCAGGCTATAAGGAAATAAAAACTTTTTCGTGTAGCAGCTGGTTGTGTTAAATAGTGGCTTAAAGGCAGGCATGTGCTAGACTTCAAAACTAAATTTGTGTTCCTAGTTTAACCGACTTAACTATGGCAGAAAAGTCTCCAGGCTAAGAAATCCTAGATTTTAACAGAAATTAATTGAAGAGAGTGATACGTTTAGCATAAAAGATCAGTGGTGGGCACAATTTCCTGGCACGCTACGTCGACACACGTGTATCTTACTAAAATTACAAAAACATTAATTTATTTTTGCTTTGATTTTGCTTTAGTGTAATTTCTTTAAAGCAATTCTTTTGCTTTTTTACACAAACAATCATAAACACGCTGGCACGTGTGTAGTCCACCACTGTTATAGCTATAAGACATGGTTGCAAAACTAAAAGTTTTAATGCTGCTTTTAAATTTGAAATATTTAAATTCTTACATTTCAAAATATTAAACATTTTGTTTTAAAAATAATTTACTTTTCAACTGTATTATTTCGCAAATTATTAAACATACATCGAATTAAACTTGCAACAATACTTTATAAACTCATTCATTCTTACATTCGTTCGTTGAAAGTGGTGCCAATATCTACTTATTTGACATAGACTTATAATTTATAAAAACTAACCAGATGTTAACGAACATGTCGACATTCGTCGTTTTGGCGTGGAAATCATAATGTAACGATAGTTAGATCGATTGAGGCATATGACGATGAAGACGATGATGCTACATGTTGTAATATCAAATGAAATAATAACAGAGCTTAAAAATTGTATAAGTCTAGTGATTGAGAAAATCAATACCACAGGATATTTACAAATACGAGTAATAATCATGTGAGTGAATATTAAAATATGTATGACAAATCAAACTAATTCAACGAAATCTGTTCATTTCGAGGGTACAAAGAAAATGTGTAAATGTTTGTTTAGGTGCACTGGAAGAAATTATAAAATTTCACAATCTATGGAATATTTTTCTAGTAATAAATAATTTTATTTCCCTTTAAGGGAAATTTTAGTTTTTAAGGGTTAAAAGGTTAAAGTTAAACTGTTTTAGCAATAAAGTGGTTCCATAAAAATTTTAAAATTTATCTTAAAAATGCATAAAAATTTCCCATTAAGGGACATTTTAAATATATTTAAAAATAGAAACTGGGAATTATTTCCTTTCGTAGGTTACTTTATATTATATTCAACATTTTTTATTTTTCGAATTTATTCTATGAGTTAAATTTTATAAGACTATTACAAAAAAGCTTTATAAAATACATAACTGAAATTTAACTCATAGAATAAATTCGAAAAATAAAAAATGTTGAATATATTTAAAAATGTTTATAATAATTTTTGCAATTAATTTGTTAATGTTAAATGCTTTTCATTTGGTTAAACTGTTTAAAAATTTTCTTTGCAAATAAAAATTTCCTTAAAAACAAATAGTTATTAGTTTATTGATTTATCAAGAAATTTATTTAATTTTAGCGATAAATGTATGCCTTCACAACAAATTTGAACAATTTCTCTAAAAGGGAAATATTGGTTTACTAAAGTTTTTTAAAATTTAAACTTTTTTTACAATTAAATTAATGACATAAACATTTTTAGATTCCCTTGAAAAGGCATACAAATTTCCCTTTAAAGGAAATTTTTCAATATTTGGAAATTTTTTTTTAAATATAAATATAGGAAATGGTGAATATTGTATTAATTAATTGAACGGTTTAAAGTAAACAAGGCGAAATTTTCTGAATTCCCTGGCTTAAAAAAAAATTTCCCATTAAGGGAAATTTTAAATTGGTAATATTTTTAACAATTTTTTATAATTTTTGCAATAAACTAAATGCTTTAATAACACATTTGCAATTTTTTTTTAAATTCCTTCCAAGTAAAAATTCCCTTTAAGGAAATTTTATTTAATTGATTATTTACGAAATTAATATCATTTTTACAATAAATGCATGCGCTTTCATAACAAATTTGGCAAATTTAATTTGGAATTTCACTTCCATAAAAAATTTAACTTTGAAAAAATTTCCCTGGAAGGAAAATTTTATGTTATTCTATTTTTAAAAAAGTTAAGCGAAATTTTTTAAATATAAATTTCTCTTTAAGGTAAATTTTATTTATTGAAAGTTTAACTATTTTTATAATAAAATGAATGCCATAATAGTTATTAAATTCTCTTGCAAAGGTAAAATATTCCCTCTGAAGGAAAATTTTTCAGTTAACATATTGCGAAAGTTTTTTTAATTTAAAAGTAACATATTTTGTATTTTTTAGTAAGAAATTGAACGGTTAAAAGTAAATAACGTCAAATTTTCAGAGTT
The DNA here is from genome assembly GCA_963931875.1 of Pollenia griseotomentosa. Lineage (NCBI taxonomy): Eukaryota > Metazoa > Arthropoda > Insecta > Diptera > Polleniidae > Pollenia > Pollenia griseotomentosa. The sequence goes on along the minus strand of OZ007560.1, from coordinate 48,044,670 downwards.
AACCCGGCTTAGTAAAATTTTCCCTGTAAGGGGAATTTTAAATTGTTAATATTCCAATTTTTTTTTTTTGTAATTTTTGCAATAAACTGAATCATTAATACACATTTGCCAGTTTTTATTTAGAATTTTCCTTTGAAAAAATTTCCCGTTACGGAAATTTTTAGAAATTTTACATACAAAGTAAGATTTCACTTTTTTCTTATGGTTTACTTAAGTTTTATATTTTTTTAAATTTAACTTTTTTAATAATAAAAATTTTTTATATTAAATATCCTTTAAGGCAAATATTTCCCATCATAGGAAAATGCTTAAGTTTTTAATTAAATTTTCTTTAAGTGCATTAAATTTATATTGAAAATCAAACTAAAAACTTGATCAATAAATTGAAAACGGCTACAACAACTCTAATACGATTAAAACACACTACCACCAACAACTGCAACGACAAAAACAACAACAACTACTACAAATGAAATATCGAAATGAATATGAAATTGATATTTTGAATCCGTAGCAGGCAGATACATACGCGCTCTATTAGTAATGAAAATGCACCTGCGTCTAGTAAATAATATTGCAAACAATTTTCCAGTTCTATGGTCATAACAAAAATCATCCATTCATTCATCCATCCATTCATTTAAAATTTTTTTTTTTTTTGTTAAATATACATGCATAGTCCAAACATTGGTTCTTTCTTTCAATGAATGCATTTGATATTAAAAGTTAATGTAATGGTCGATCGTGCTTCTGCCACTGCGGACTGTTTGATTAAAAAAAAAAAATAAAAAGCAGAATCGTTTCAATTTAAAGTGGCGCATGCGTACCAAACAAGATTAAAAATATTCGTAACTACAACTGACCAGAGACCAGTTAAATGCAACACTATCCGAATGCAGCAACAAAACATACAAGAGTCAATAAAACAAATGAAGCGTGCTTTTTTTCTTCTTCTTGTTGCATTTTTCACAACCAGCCACCTTTAACTAAATGATGTTTGAAATTTAAACGTTTTAACATTTGATATGACGACTTTTCCTTCTTCTTCTTCTCTTTCTATTTCGTTTTTGCTCTTCTACTCGAGCGTTTTTAGTTCGTTTTATTTTTTATTATTTGTTTCTTTATATACATTAAATGCCCATCAATGTTGCAAGTATATTTTTAATGGGTTTTATGTTAATATCTTAACATGCAGATATGATGCGATATCTGAACAGGGTCTTTAAAGAGGTTGTACATTAAAAAAAAAGGAAATATATTCGATTATATTTGATTTTTGATTTTAAGTTGTTTTGAAATTTTGTAGTTTGAAAGCTTAATTTCAATAACAAACATTTCAATAAAGTTTCTTTGAAGGTAAATTTTTAGCGAAACGCAAATTTTTAAGAATTTAATATAAACAGTCTTATACGACTGAAATTTGTTAAAATATATAACATTAAAAAAACTTAAATTAAAAAAAAAAATTCCCGTAAAGAATATTTCCCTTAAAAGAAATTTCCTTTAAGAGAATTTTTTTTTGCAATGCAATTTTTTACTTCAATTTATTCAGATATATAAAATTAAAAAAAAAAAAAATATCAAAATTTGGATTAAAAAAACCTCTAAAAAAAAATTTTGAAAATCTTGCCATATGTCTATGTGAATTATCCAATTTTATAAAATTTAGTTAAAACTAACATTATCAGGGGTGTTCTGGAAATCGAAAACGCAAAACGCAAGCATTTGGAAGTTGTTTTTAATACACTTTAAATCTAATTTTAAAAAATGTTATAAAATTCCGTTTAATAGAAAACAATTTGTATAATATTTGCCATAAAATTCTTTTATTACAGAAATCTTTTTCAAAAACGACGTTTAAAATTCTTGCGTTTTTAATTTCCAGAACACCCCTGTATATAACGTAAATTTCCCTTTATTATTAAGAAAATATGGTCATTGTTGGAATAATAATAAAACATACAAAAAATTATAAAACTCAATTTCTTCTTAAAGGAAATTTTTTATATTTTAAGGGGAGTTTTTAAATATTTATTTTAAAGGCTTTTATTTTACAGTATAAATTACTAAATTTATTAAAATTCTAAGAAAATTTTTTACTAGGGAAATTTCTAAAATCTTATCATTTTTTTTTTTACTAGATTCGCGTTATTAAAGAACAAAAAAAAAAAAAAATTAAGAAAACAAAAAAATTCGTTTAATGAGAAATTATAAAAATTATAAAACTAAAAAAAAAATTATAAAACTCAAATTTCCCTTAAAAAGAAAACTCAAAACATTTTCCTTACTGGACAATTTTTATTGTTAAGGAAAATTTCTGAGTCCTTAACAAAATTAATATTTGGAGTTTTTATAATTTTTTTTTATCAAATAACTTAAAAAATTAAAAAAAAATTTTGCTTAATGGGAAATTTTTGTTTGTAAGTGAAATTTTTACCAAAATCGTTTTATAAAAAATTAAAATGCTATAAAACTAAAATTTTCCTTAAATTAAAATTGTTTTTTAAAAAAAAATTTTTAAATGTAAAGACATTTAATATCCTTAAAAGGGAAATTTTTGATTGTAAGGAACATTTTCAAAGTTATACTAAAAATGTTAAAATATAATTAAAATTTTAAAATCGTTCTTCAAAAGAAAATTTATTTCGAATAAAAACAAGTTAGAAAGTATAGTCGGTCAAGCCCGACCATATAATACCCTACACCACAGTATTTAAAAACACATCATGCTTATGTGTCCATATTAATATGGATTTATCTATGTTTATAAACTTCATTAAAATCGGTTTGAAAGTTTGTGAGAGGCAGAAATTGCCACCTACCTCCCCTTGTGGTCCTATTTTTGAAAAACTACATAGCTATGGTGTCCATATCAATATATTTCTATCTATGATTCAAATTTCATTAAAATCGGTTTGATAGTTTTTGAGAGGCAGAAATTTCCACCTATCTTCCATCGTGGCCCTACGATTCGGCCCATTTTCAATAGGCTTGGTCCTTGCGCCAAAAGGAACATATGTCTTAAATTTTATCAAACTATTTCCAAAATTGCGAGCTGTACTTTGCGCACAAGGTTACATGGACAGCCAGCCAGCCGGACGGATATCGTTAGTTCGACTCAGAAAGGGATTCTAAGTTGATCGGTATAATTTAAGGTGGGTCTAGGACCAATATTTTAAGGCGTTACACACATCAGCACAAATGCATAATACCCTCTCTACTATTGTGGTGTGGGTATAATTAAATTTTTTTAAAAGAAAGAAAATAATTTATCACTTTTCCAAACCCCCTGTTTGAATACTTACAAAACTATCTCCACAAAATGTATCTATCTATCGTTTGTAGACTAAATGAACAAAAAAAAAAAATTAATTTAACGCATCATTTGATTCTCAAGTTTATTATTTACAACTTTTTATTGTTGTTGTAGTTTTTTTGTTATAGTCAACAAACTACAACAAATTAAAAGGTGCGCATGCGCAACAACAAATAATTATGAAATCGATTTGAAAATTTTAAATTGCTTTTTTTTATAGTTATCATAGTTGCTGTTGCTTTTTATATATTTTCTTTTAAACTTTTGTAACGTTTTTTGTTTTATTTACTTTTGAAAAACTGCAAGTCACTTTTAAGTTTTTTCTTTGCTTTTTTATGTTTTAAATGACATTTTCCACACTCACTTGTCAAAATTTTTATGGTTTAGTTTTATTTTTTTATAATAAATTTAATACTATTTAAAAATGTACGTAAGTATGTACATAAGGGGTACATAAGTATGTACATTTTTTAATTTTTATTTTAGTTAAGTCACTTAAAATAAAAGCCTTTTTTATTTGAAATGGGTTTTAATTAAATTAGAGATAAATGAATTAAAAAAGAAATGTAGATAGAACTGGTCGGTAATACTTGTAAAGAACTACCCAGCGGTAAATATTAAAAGGACCGCATGTGGCAGGCCTTTTTGAAGGCCTCTATACTCCTTTCTAAACGATTCGCTTCGCATGTATGCCTTCTAGAAGGTATTCACTTCTTTTTAAAAGACCTTCTAAACTATTCAGTACACATTCGCTACTCCCTTGTTTAAGAAGGGAGAGAAGAAGTTGTTCACTTTTATTTATTTTTTATTTTTAGTGACCTTCCTTACTCCCTTCTTTAGGAAGGGATCGAAGTTGTTATTAAAGGAAGTGTAGAGGCCTTGCGCCCAATGACAACCTGTGTAAACAATAAATAAGTATGGAATGCGGCAAGAAGGGCTTCTGACTGCTTGTGACTGCTAAATAAGGCCATCTATTAGGCCTCTTTACTCGTTTTAGTTACCGCTGGGTAGATACCTGCATATGTACATACATATGCACATACATACATACAGATATGTAGATCATCCTAATAAAGTTTTCGAGAGATAAAAGGCGGCGGTATTGATTGTGGTATAAAAATTATGATTTTGTTTTTTCCGCGAAGGACAATTTTGTAACATTTTATTGGCTTATCTATTTATACTAGACCAGCGGATACCAGGCGTGTGCTACTACGCAAAAAAAAAAATTAATTAAATTGGGGCGCGGCGAAAATATTAAAAGCTGAAAATACTAAATTTTAGAAGGACTTTCTTGTCACGTGAAAAATTGGACATTTGGGGGAAGGATCCGAGGTGGCATAAGTGGCGCATAGAGTTTGATGTTTCATTAAAAAGTCACCAAAGGCAAAAATGAAGCTACTGTCAAGCCATGCACAACGATATGATGAGATCGGACTTTAAATTATTTGTTGTTTTTGTTTGGCTGCAGGTCCACGTAAATTAATAAAATAAAAAATAAAAATTCGTGATATTTTCGTTTTTTTATATTTTTATTATTATATTCCCAATATTTCGGTTAACATCGCTAACCATCTTCAGGGGGTCTGGATAAATAAATACAATAATAATTATTATTAACATTAAACAAAAAACAAAACATAATATTACAAAGATAATTACATGTAAACAATTAAAAAATATAATAAACACAAAACTTCACAATAACACTTGTGCCACTTCTTATTAGATTTTCTTAACTAAATCTAGTTTATCGATCGTCTGTTTTTATTAATTAATTGTCTGTATATGTGTGCACAATTTTCTGTGTCTTGTCGGTAATTGAGACGAAGCTGTGGATTAACATCAATAATGTGTAGCATCTCTAATGTAAATCTCCTCGAATAATTTCTCTCTTCATGTAATATTTTTACTCCTTCAAAATATGGTTTGTGATTTTTCAACGTACAGTGGGCTGCCAGTGCAGTTTTTTGTTCAATAGGTTTGTCAATAGTTTTAAGGTCAGATTTATGCGAAGATATTCTTGTCTTAAGTTTCGTTTTTGTCGTCCCAACGTATACTTTATCGCATATATTGAGCCCGTCACCACTACAGGGAATTTTATATACTACATTTGACTTGTCTTCCTTTTTAATTTTTGATTTTGTTTTGCTAAATAACTGATTTACAGTATTGTCCGTTCTAAATGCTAGTTCAAATTTTTCTTCGTCATAAATATCTGAGTTTTTCCATCTTTCGGAGAGTCCAGAAACATATGATATGCTTTTATATCTTTTTGGTTCTCTTATCACCTGTTGCCTGTTGTTCTTTGCACGTTTTATAAGATTTTTAATTGTCCTTATTGGGAAGTCATTCATGGTTAAAATATTGGTTATTTTAGTTATATTGTTTTTATGGAATTCCGTGTCACTTATTTTAAGAACTCGTCGTATGAAATTCGATGCAGTATTTATAATAATTCTTCTAGGATGCTTAGAATAAAAATTTATTAATCGTCCAGAGGCTGTTGGCTTTTGATACCAATTAACTTTTAAATTGTTTCCTTTTCTAATAGCAATTGCGTCTAAGTATGGCAGTTGGTTGTTATTTTCTTTTTCCATGGTAAACTGTATTTGTCCGTTAAATGAATTTAGTTTTTCGATGGTGTCATTAATTCTGTCCTTTTTTACTATTGCGAATAAATCATCCACATATTTCATAATTATCCTCGGTTTTTCGTCCATTTTAGCCAATGATATGTCAAGAAGCTGTTCCATAATTATATCAGCTATAACTGGTGAGGCTGGAGAGCCCATCGGCATTCCTTTTCTCTGTTCATAGATTTTGTCATTATACACTAAATATCTACTCTCTTTGATACAGAACCTCAAAATGTCTAAAAACAAATCCATAGGTATATTTGTATGTGCCTCTAAAAATTTCCATTTTTCTTCAATTGTCCTTAGTGCTAAATTAATCGGAATGCTTGGGAATAATGAAACCACGTCAAATGAAATAAGAACTTCATCATCGGCGATGTAAATGTTATTTATTCTTGAACTAAATTCCATAGCATCATTAATATTGTATATCGAATTTTCCGTCAAGTGTTTTAATATGTTTACCATGTATTTGGAGAGACCATAAGAGGGTGAATTAATCGAAGAGCATATTGGTCTCAAAGGCATTCCATTTTTGTGAATCTTAGGCAGTCCATATATCCTAGGAGCCATCGCAGTCTTTATGGTCAATTTGTGCTTCTCATATACATCAATTAACTTAAGACTGTATAATTTTTCCACAAATATGTTGTTTTTAGTTTGTAAACTAGATGTCGGATCTCTCTTTAAACGACGATATGTGCAAAAATCTTGTAAAATTATTTTCATCTTCTCCTCATATTCATTTTTGTCCATCACTACTGTTTTACTTCCCTTATCAGCGTTTAAAATAAGTATGTCCCCATTTTTATTCAAAAATTGTTGTGATTGTCCCACTGTGTCAAGTATTATTCTATCTCTTCTGTTAATTGTTGTTTTTTCCAAATGGTTGTCCAATAACGATGTTAATTTTATTCTTGCGTTCTCTTGTTTCTCTTTATTTTCAATTGTTTGTACACAGTCTTCCCCTTCAGCAATGCATTTAAAAAGCGGGAATGTCTTTTTTGTTGTTGGTAATGCATGTTTGGGACCTAGTGACAATAGCCACTGTATATTTGTTGGTATGTTTTTATTTGTTTTGTTTATAAACCACTCTTTGTTGTACTTTATATTCAATTCTTTGTCAAGTTGTTGTTTTAATGCGTTTAGTTTCCCAATATGTCTCATTTTATTGTTGTTATTGTGTTTTTCAAGTAAAAAGTTTTCGCTTTTAAAAAACAACTCACTGTCGTGTTTGTCCAGTTCCCTCTCTAAAATTTCTTTAGTTTTTGCCAATTGTTTTGTGTTCTTCTTAATTTGTTTATGTTTATGTTGTATTAGCATTTTTAATATTTTCATATGAAAATTGCAAATTAGTTTCCACAAAGGTTTCTTTAAATTTTGTGGTATTCTATTGTTAATTTCAAAAATATTCTTAATGCTTTTTGTTATGTTTTGTATAAAGTTAGGAATGATACCTGATCGTTTACATTTAATTAGAAAAGTAGTTGATGTTTTTAAATTTGATTGTAATTTGTTGTTTTTTGAATAATTTTTAATAAAGAAGTTGATGTTTTTGTTGTATTTCCTTTTTATTCTGTTGTATAGTGTCATAATGACTTTCGGTGTGCCTTCCGTGTGATTATATGTATGTTTTTATAGTTGACCTTTTTCGATATATATAAATTATTTGTTGTTTTTGTTTGGCTGCAGGTCCACGTAAATTAATAAAATAAAAAATAAAAATTCGTGATATTTTCGTTTTTTTATATTTTTATTATTATATTCCCAATATTTCGGTTAACATCGCTAACCATCTTCAGGGGGTCTGGATAAATAAATACAATAATAATTATTATTAACATTAAACAAAAAACAAAACATAATATTACAAAGATAATTACATGTAAACAATTAAAAAATATAATAAACACAAAACTTCACAATAACACTTGTGCCACTTCTTATTAGATTTTCTTAACTAAATCTAGTTTATCGATCGTCTGTTTTTATTAATTAATTGTCTGTATATGTGTGCACAATTTTCTGTGTCTTGTCGGTAATTGAGACGAAGCTGTGGATTAACATCAATAATGTGTAGCATCTCTAATGTAAATCTCCTCGAATAATTTCTCTCTTCATGTAATATTTTTACTCCTTCAAAATATGGTTTGTGATTTTTCAACGTACAGTGGGCTGCCAGTGCAGTTTTTTGTTCAATAGGTTTGTCAATAGTTTTAAGGTCAGATTTATGCGAAGATATTCTTGTCTTAAGTTTCGTTTTTGTCGTCCCAACGTATACTTTATCGCATATATTGAGCCCGTCACCACTACAGGGAATTTTATATACTACATTTGACTTGTCTTCCTTTTTAATTTTTGATTTTGTTTTGCTAAATAACTGATTTACAGTATTGTCCGTTCTAAATGCTAGTTCAAATTTTTCTTCGTCATAAATATCTGAGTTTTTCCATCTTTCGGAGAGTCCAGAAACATATGATATGCTTTTATATCTTTTTGGTTCTCTTATCACCTGTTGCCTGTTGTTCTTTGCACGTTTTATAAGATTTTTAATTGTCCTTATTGGGAAGTCATTCATGGTTAAAATATTGGTTATTTTAGTTATATTGTTTTTATGGAATTCCGTGTCACTTATTTTAAGAACTCGTCGTATGAAATTCGATGCAGTATTTATAATAATTCTTCTAGGATGCTTAGAATAAAAATTTATTAATCGTCCAGAGGCTGTTGGCTTTTGATACCAATTAACTTTTAAATTGTTTCCTTTTCTAATAGCAATTGCGTCTAAGTATGGCAGTTGGTTGTTATTTTCTTTTTCCATGGTAAACTGTATTTGTCCGTTAAATGAAATTAAAACCCAAAGTGGTTTTCCTGTTTTAGAAACTTTAATTCTAGGGGGTGACTTGCACAACTTTTTTTTTGTATGGAGGTTGATCCGGTCTAATATATATATCACATTTTTTTACTCAAGTTTGTCAACTTTAGCTCACGCTTTCGGCAACTCTGTTTTCAATGGATTTATTCAAAAATAATATTATGTTTAATTATCGCCTACTCTATCTCAGTATAAAATTTCATATAAATAGGTCAATTAGTTAGAATGTATTTACATTAAAGATTTGTTGACTTATGTGGAGCAAAATCTAAGGGCCTAGAAAGTAAAGAGAGTGTAATTGCCAAGCATTTGTTAAAAAACTCTAGTTTCTCTAAAAAGGAAGCTCCACAATGCGTTTTAGCTTAAAGGAACAGACTTAAATGTGAATTTTATATTCGAGGAGTATAAATAGTTTTCTCTACCCCGAATAACTTTGTACACCCCTTCGTGTATTACAATTTAGCTGCTTATGCTGTTCCCCAAACTATTGGGGTTAATGATTTGTATATCGATCTCTCACTTAATTGTAAAAAAAATCAAAAGTTGTGCATCAATTTCAAAAAAAGGCTTAATTCCCTCAAAATTTAATTAGATACATTCTATTGGACTAAAACCCGGCTCGTTGTTTTATTTTTTATGAATTACCAAAAACAAAAACTTTAAATTTTTAGTTTTTTGTGTCTAACTTTAATGATATCTCTGAAACTACTGATCACATTTAGAAACACTGTTTACACGATCTCAAGATAATTTGTCGAATTTATCCAATTTTGGATTTGTTACTTAACTGAATAGAGCAAAGCCTTCTCATGTTGTGCTTAAACATGAGCTGCAAGCGCCTTTATTTTTGATATAACGCTATATCGCGAAACCTAGCTGATTAAAAAAACGTATTCTATTAAATATTTAATGAAACAACTTTAATTTCTAGCAAACGAAAAATTTTATGGAAATTTGTAAAGCTTTGCAGTTGTCTAAATTTTTAGTTGAATATAAACTTCGTGTTTCATTAATAACTTTTTTAATTAAATATTTCGTTAGTGTGCGTAATAGTGAAACTCTGACAACAATTCGTGAGTGAGCGAGCGTGATAAGAAGAATTTTGTTAAAGAGTTTTCGTAATCACTTACGCGCAAACAAATCTGTGGCATTTTGACAAAACATCTTAAGGCGAGATAAGATAGCAAAATAGTTTTTAAAAAACCCGGTGAAAAAATTATTTTTATTAAATAATAAAATAAAACAAAATTAAAGAAAAATTTCGTTTATAATAAAAAAAATTTTAAAAACGTAAACAAAAATGTTTTTTGAATGAAAATTCATATGATTAACAACAAATATTTTCAACTTTTTAACTTTGACTTAGCTACGGATCTAATTTGCCGACTTCCCTTACCTACATTATTCTATCGACTAGAGACTCTTCACCTTGGAGACCAGCTGCGGATATTGGTGCGGCCTGTTGTGAAGTTTGCGTGACCCCACCATAAATTTTCAAGGTCCGAGGAGAAAATATCGACACAACAGTAAATGTCATGCTCTTCTAGTCCATCTACCATATCTCTCTACCATATAATAATAAATATAAAATTATTATTAAACTTATTGACTTTGATGCTTTTACCGCTTAAAACACCAAGGCCTGGTTTTTGAGATGTGGACTAAGTTCAAACTTAGTTTAACGTAGTCTGAAACTCGGATTTTCCGGCGAAATGTGACTTTTTTTATTATTCCATTAAAAAGACGAACATTTAAAACAAAAATAAGCCGTTCCGTCAAAATTTCGTATACAAACTTGGTAACAGCGGCATAAATCTATATTCAGATTAACTAAACCTAGTTTTACTAAGATCTCAAAAACCCTGCCTTAGTTATTGTAAATGCAATTTCTGTTGACATCACTGAAATGCAAATATAGAAAAAAGAAGTGGATTTTTATTAATATAAAAAATGAAATAGAATTTAATAAGTTTTTGGTTTGGTATTAAAAAGTTAGGAAACTTTTAACCAGTAAATTAGTTTATATCCGAATCTTAATTATAAGACTAATTTCCTCTTTACGTGTCTTCAAAAAAGATTAAATTGTTTATAATTCATATCATATACACAAATATAATTTTCAAAGACCTCAACTATAAAACTAGAGCAATTAAAATATTTAAATATGACATTTAAAAAGCGAACAATTGTTGAACAAAGATATCAAGTGATTACAAACGATTGCAGAATACTCAGGTTCTAATTATGCCGACAGTGATGACCATGAGGGAATAAACAGCAAATAAGAATAATGATGTTGATGCTGATGCTGATGCTGATGCTACTGCTATCTACCACTGATGATGATGATGGTGGTGGTGCTCATCTTCTAAATTGTTGAAACAAATTAATAAAAATGTTTTTCTTCTCTAAAAATGTTCTACTTCGCAAGTAACCAAACCCAAAAAAAAAAATTAAAAATAGAAAAAAGATCAATGAACACGAACACGTTACATAAAATTCTAAAATGGGGGAAAGAATTAAAAAAGAAAAAAAAAACGATTTATAGCTTAATACTAGTAGCCAAACATTATCAGACAGACCCCAGTAAAATTTTAACATCGTTATTATTGTTGCTGACATAGAAACATATACAGATATAAAAAACAAATAACAATAATAACAAATGAAAAAATATAAAAAAAAAAAAAATTAAAGTCGAGTAGCTAAAAGAACCATCATCATTATAATAATTATAATGATCAGCAATGGATAAAAAAAGAGATCCATAAAAGTACCCTCACACAGCATCAGTAGAACTTAACACAATACAGACAGAAGAAATAAGTAACCACAGTAGCAGTTGATACTCACTCACTTACTATACAAAAATAGCAGTTGTACCTACTCGTATTAGTAGTTATACTTTTAGTAGCTAATGTATTCGTAGTTGGCGAATACATTCGCATTAAAAGTGCTGCTAACAGTCTGTATAGCTATAGGCCTGCCTCTCATCCTTTATTTCGCGTAACAAATTCACACAGACACTCTCACTCACGCCCCATGATTTTTCTAGCGGTGTTAGTGGTCGTGGTGGTAGTTTTTTCACACAAAAATCTAAAGAAGGCTAAAGCAACGACCAAGCTACAAATCTGTATTTATGGTGTAGTATGAGAATAATCATCGGCATCACTATCATCAGCGTACGTTTGCTACTGCTGCTGAGTTTATATATTGGAGAATATGTGGCATCATTATAATCAACATCATCATCACTGTCATTATCTTTCCAAGACTGGTATGCAACTATATAAGTAAGTGTCTATAGGAAATATATTTACGACTATGTTTTTGTATTGGTTAGGGGCAAAATTATGATATTACAGCGTTTTCATGGGCCTCCATATATTACAACATAGTGAATTGTTTTGTCTTTTCATTCATAAATTTAAGCTTTTTTAGAAACCGAATTTTAAGTCCGGAATTGACAAACAAACAAAACCAACCAAAAATTGTTTCTAACAAGTTTCAGCCACAAGGGTCCATTTTTAAAAACAGCGTAACCACTCTCTGAATAATTACCCCCAAAAATATATTAAAATAAATCAATAAAAACAAAAGCTTTATTTCAAAAAAAACAAAAACAAAATTTTGTAGGACAGTTACCCAGCTGGAAAAAGGAGGAGTACGGAGGCCTTCTAGAAGGCCTCTGTACCCTTTCTTTTGGATGTACAAGGCCAGCTCGCTCCATTCCATATCTTTTTTTGCACACGTTGTCATTGCGGAGTAAGCCTTCCGCTCAAAAAAATAATTATTTTGCTTTTGCTTGTGCTAAAAAACAATACAAAAATGTTACTCCTTCTATTTTCCCTTCTCATAAAAGCGAATGTTAAATGTGTATCTTGTCTTTTATACGAAAGAGCCAAGGACTTCTATGAGCCCTTCTTTAACAGTTGGGCAGGAATAGAAATTGAATTAAAAAATATTTTCAGCAGGCCTGAAGTAAGAAGGTCTTCTAAATTTTTCCGGTGGCTACCGTTTAACCTAATTTTATCCGGGTCGTACTAATCAGTGTCAACCCTTAGAAACGTTTCAATTGACACTCATCCAAATATTGTCAACATTATGACAGCTGTTTCCACCGAACATTTGTGTGTAATTTTATATTGTTTTAAATACTTTCAGACCAACAGCTGTCTAACTTTTTGTTTAACTCGTGGCATTATTGTTTATAAGCCTTTTGTGGTTATAGCAACAAACCCAAATTGCTAAAGGCCGTTTTACACTATAACACAAGTCTTACGTATTTAAAAGAAAATGCATCTCTTATCTAATTATTGATTGAAAAGTTTCAAAAAACAATAACTTCTTATTGTAACAGGGATGAATTTCCCTCAAAATACGTAAGACTTGGGTAACAGTGTAAAGTACCCTTAAATAAGATTTTAGAAGTTTAGGTAGCTCCCAAATTATATAAGATATAAACAAGATTGAAATCAGTTTTAAGCAAATATACGCTTGGGCTTCGCGCATACGAAATGTCGAATTTCTGATTACTCTGGTGCATAAATCAGGCTGAATTTTTGCGATGGCATGAGGAATGTTGGCTTTAAGGGCCGCTGTTATTTTTGGGTAATTCATATACCCCTGCGGCTTACGAAAACCCAAACGGAAATGGGGCCAAATCGCACGAGCTCGGCGGCCAGTTGACATCATATCCACGTAAGATGATCAAATCCCTCATGCAAAAAAAAAAAAAAAAAAATCACCATGTTGTCCAAAATATCGGGCGAAATAGGTGAATATCGTACGTGGCATAAAACGGAAGTGATTTTGAGGTGAATGTAAACTTATGCGAATTAAGGGAAGTGTTTTTTTAATTTCTTAAGCCATTGTCACACTTGTTAAATATTTGACCAAAAAAAAGTAACCCCTACTTTTGTAAATAGTTTGTTTGATTAAACATGGTCTTTATATCACAAAATAAAACTAATTATACCGCTAGACATTGTTTTAATATATTTTGTAAGTGGTATTATAATACAAATAAATATTGGAATTGTATTTCAGTTTGCATGTTGGTCACGTTTTTTTAGTCAAACTAAACTAAATATTTTTCCTTTATAATCCGTTATTTAAAAATAAATGATTTTTTTTGGAAGATTTTATAACGATTAACATCGTACGGGACATACCGTACGTGACAGATTGAAAAGAAATGAAATATAAGTATGTTTTGCAAATATATGTATACATAAACTTGTAATAAACAAGTGAGAAAGTTAAGGCGGATAAGCATTGTGATCATGTGATAACCTACACCACGGAATTTAAAAACATATTTTTTGAGAGTGTACCCTTTGTAGAACCCATGGGCAGTCATAGGCCCGGCCAGAACATAATTATGATATGAGGATAAGATTCATGTAAAAGTTTTTTGTGCCGAAAATTATTTAGATATCTTCATCTATTTGAGATATTTTTGCCTTAAAGTTATTTTAGGAAGGGGATTTATAGAGTACCTATGGCTAATTTTGGACCTACTAGCACAACATTTTGTCTAGACATAAAAGATATCGTTACTGTCGCAAAATTTGTATCTCATAACCAACATTTATATGGAAGTTATGGCATTAAAAGCAATTTTCGGCAGTGTAAGTGTTGGTATGGCAGCTATGGTTATGGCTATGGCACCAAGAACTTAACTCTGCAAATAATTTGAAAACTTATTCTTATCCTTGATAAATTACGAATTTACTTATGCCCTTTACCTATATTTTTATTTAAGTAGTAGTATAAGCGTAAAAAATCATATAACATGCATGTCTCTCTACATTTATTCTTCTCATACGAGAATATAGCAAAAATAATCATCACTTTACTACTTTGGATTTTCATCTCTGTTTCTGATTCTGTTTCGGCTTCGAATTTGCCTTTATTTACGTTGTTTTAAGTTGAGAAAAAACAAAACGCATGTAGAGTTCATGTGTAGCTTTTTTTTCGGTTAGTAAACCGGATGTTCCTAATCATGGCTAGTTTGCCTCAAATTAAATACTATGTTTTTTTATTTTTATTTTACATACATCATCTTTCTATGTCTCCCGCTTCTCGCTCTTCTGTATTAGTTTTTAAAGATTCATTCACAGTTTTATTTTGAAATTAAAATAAAAACGATAAAAGGTTTTTTTAATGTTGTTGTTTAAAACAAAAATAAAAAAATTATTTAAAATTAAAACACAACTGAAGCTTTTAAAATGCATTTGTTTAAGTTCATTATATTTAGATAAAAAAAGTTTGTTATTTTTGTAAATAAACTATAGTGTTGCAATTCGTACAACAACAACAATAATAATTTATTTCATTTTGTTGTTATCGCAATCTAGACGTTGCAATTTTGCAATGATGAATAGTTATTTTTACGCTAAACTGAATTTTCATTCATTGAGTTGAATGGATGTCGGTGGACGGTCATTTCTTCATTCATTAGTTTATTTATGTTAGTATTGAATCATTTATTTACAAAAAAAAAAAAAAAAAAAAATTGTGTGAAACACTCCTAGATTTGAAAAAATTTAAATAATAATAGAAAAGGTAAATGCCAACGGAATGCATTTATGAAAAAAGTAAATAATTAAAAATTTTTCCTTAAAATCAAACTTGACTTGCAGTAATCTAAAGTAAAAAGTTCCATAAATTCTAGGACTTTTTTCATTCTAGGAAACTCCCAAATTGTTTTTTCTTTTTCAGAAATTTCATTTTTTAGTAAAGAATAATTTGTTTTAAATCTTTTTTAAAAAAAATTTAATTCTGGGTTCACACTCTTAGGCCCGTTTTCACGACTAAACGATAGCTAAATGTAGGAAGTTATCGAACAGATAATGAGCTTTTAATTATCACAAGTTCCCTTTAATCTAAAAGTGAAGGATAAGCTAAAGAGAGGAACGTTCTACCTTTAACTTTTGTCGTAAGGTTTAGATTTGAGATTGCCATATTATATTCACATATTTTTTATATATGGCAACTCCAATTATTCGTATATTTTGTAAATGTAAAAAAAGTACGTAGTTGCCAGTTTGTATTTTTATTTTGGCAAAAATAATCGGTATTTTCTTTAGTATTGCCACATTTTCAAAAATGTTAAGTTTATTTTATACAGAAGTTGTGAAAACGAAAATAGTTGAAGGTAACTTTATTCCTCACTAGTGCTACATTCAAATTGTCGATTATTTGCTTAAAATTCGAACATTTTTAAAATTTTATTCGAAAACTGAAAAAAAGTTAGAAGACTGATATAACTTTAAATTGAAAAATAGCAAAAACAAAATTTGATTTAAACAAAAAGAAACAAAACTATGGGTACTGGACGAAGCAAACTCTGGGCGTTAAATTTTGGGCCACTTTTTCAACGTTGCTAGCGCCGTATGGCACGAATAAAACGAGGTCAATTGAAAGGCCCATTTCTCGATATCAAATTATTGCCAAATTTTATGGCACATAGCGACATCTTGTTGAAACCGCATCTCGCCTGGATCAACGTCATCCCTATTTTCAAACAAAAATAATTGATCATGGGGAATAACGTGAGCTTTGGCGTAATTTTTGAAGAAATAAGTCCCGATGATGCCACCAGCGTGTAAACCGCACCAAACGCTGCATTTTTCTGAATGTAATGAAGTTTGCAGGGCCTTATCGCTGTACACAGTTTTTGTCGTCTATAGCTTTAGAGGATTAAGATTCTATCGGAATTCACAATACCATAAAAAGGTTATGTTACTTTCTCTTTGCTGGTAAATTCTCCTGGAATGTTGTATCTGGGGTATCATCTTAAGAAACACCTACCTCTTGGCTTTAAAATCTCCTGAAATATAAGTTTAGCTATTCCCTTGATCTTGTGTATGGCTTCAATTTTGCATGTCTCTCAGATCATTTCTGATTAGAGTACAATTTTGTACCAAGGGAAACAGCAGCCTCAGGACTTTATAGGACCTGTACTGGTTGTTAGTTAGGACCCTTCGGGGTTCACTTGCTGGCTGTGGCTTAAAACAAAATTACCGGATTGTGGATTGATTTTCCCCTTAAACTTAGTGTAAAGTTCGGCATACTGGCAGCTTTTCCTAAATGCGGTTGCTAACAGAAACAGTAGATGTTAGATAGCTTAAGCTTCTAAACAAAGAGTAATGTGCGTATTCCAGATAGCTTTATACTATATTTGCCAACTGTGTGTAGGTTGCTCTCAGGTGCGTCCGTCGACTTATTACTTCAACCAGGTGTAAGTTAAGGTAAGGTAAGGCCGATAAAGATACCCATTTTGCTAGGTATCTTTAAATTAGGGATGTAACGATACACCTTTTTGCCGATACGATACCCATACTCAAAAAGAAATATCGGCGATACCGATACCGATGCGAATATAAAATTTAAAGTAAAATTAACAAAACTGAGGTAGAGTTATTTTTTTATTACACAAAATTACTGTGATTATTAATATTTAAAATTGATATTAATAAGATTTTAAAAACAACGAATTGAATTTGAATTTATGGTAAAATTAACAAAAGTTAAATTACTTTTTAAACTAAAAAAAGTTTAAGAGATAATATTAATAAGATTTTTGTTTTTGTATTTTGCAAATTTGTTTGAAACAGACTTGCAATGCAAAATAGTCTCTAAGATGCGGCAGAACTCATTTCTGCGCCATGTTCTTTAATTTTGGGTATCACATTTCATTCCATCAGTAAGCAAGCGGAATTGCACCTCTAGAAAAATAAGAAAATCTAAGATATCTTTTTAGACTTCTTCTTTAGCTGAACCTCAGCGTAGGATGGATGGAGCATAATACTTCTTGAAATTTTCTTATAACATTTTCACAAACGCTCCAAAGGGCAGTTTTTGTAGACTTATGAGAACTTTTACTAGTTGTAGGGGTGACCGTATCTTCAATACTTTCGGAATGCAGAGTCACGTTAAGTAGCCCAATAAAAAGTTTTTCCAATCTAATGTCTTGAAATTTTCGAGCCTTGTGTCTCAAATCGTTCATTCATTGAAATTGGCGACTAAATGATTCGCCAATTTTTTGGTTCTGAACTATTCCACATCTCAGTTTATTCATTTATTGTATTTTCTTCTAAAGCTCAAAGACTGTTAACTTGCGAAATAGTGTCAGGCAATCGCCGTTATCGTGATTGGCGAATTTAAAATATGCCTGGACTGCTTGTTAACAGATTAAAGGAAATAAGTTTACGTTATTTTTAATCTTTTACCAAACAGTCGCAGGCATATATTTAATACGACAACCACGATAAGCGTGATTGTAGCAGTGGCTTTGCTTTTTTGTAGAAAAATAATTTTTATTCTCACAAAAATTAATAAAAGTAAACCAAAAATATTAAAACGTACAAATACATACGCATTAAAAAATGGAGCTTCCAACGAAGCACGTTTATAAGGGAGTTTCGCTTACCATCTCGCTTGCGGAAGGCCTGAATTTTATATGGTGAGTTCCCACTTTGAAGCAATACATTTTTGACACTGAATGCGCTTGTTCAGCGCATAAAAAACTGGTGAGTGTAGCTATCAGCTTTACACACTGAATGTTTTGTTAGGTTTTTTTTTAGTATTCTCCCTGACAAGACTGATTCGTAGTAAGGGAATGGCGTGGCACTTAAAATGATTTTTTTTTTTTTTTATAAAACTTGATCACTTACTTTACTGCATCTCTGTATATTTTATTGCTTAGCGCATAAATTTGCGCTTATTTTTTTAAATGTACCTTTAGTGCTTTGCAAAATTATAATTTTTTTTATTGGGTACAATACTTATCAATGGGAAAACATTTAACTACATATTATGGTGCAAAGCAAAACGGCTTAAGCCACCGGTCCACAACAAGCGTTTAATGCGTCTATGCATCTGTCCAAAAAGTAGTAGTGTAAAATCGTGTTGACAAGTTACACATCAAACGCATGGAATGTGTATACGTATCGAAAGCATGAAGTAGGATAACTTTCTACTTTAGCATGCGTCTTAAAGAAAGGTCAAAAAAGAAACGTACACATAAGGGTATTCAATTAATCGGGCTTTTGCTTTAATCGGTTAATCGCTCGATTAATTAACCGAGGTTTTTGTTTAATCGGTTTATAATCGGTTAATTTTGTTATTGATCGGTTAACCGATTAATAAAGTTTTGTTATAAATTAAGTAATTTCAATAAATAAAAATGCAAAAATTATTTGTTATTTGGAATTTATTACCAAAAAAAAAAATATTATATAACAAACAAAACAATTCTTGAACTAAAACGAGCAAATAAAAAAGTAATTCATAAAATATAAAAATCATTTACCCCTAATTTCACCAAGTTCAGTTAAAACTAACTATTACTTTAACTTCCAGTTAACAATATGTTTTGGCAGCTATAACTGATAGGTTAATAAGAAAAAACTGTCAGATCATTTTATTAATACATTTTTCAATAGTTTAGGTATTTCTTATAAAATAATCTTTTAGAAAAATAATTTGGTTTAAATGTTTAGGATTCTTTAGTTTTGATAAAACTTGAAATTGAAAGCAATCCATAATACAGATTATTTAATTTCTCAGTTCTTTTCCTGTATTTCTCTAAACATAAAGGGTAATTTTTTAGGAATTAAGTTGTTCGGGCTGGCGGCACTGGTTGGTAATTGTGTCCAAACAACATATGTGAAAGTGAAAAGTGTTCAGTATACTCTGCCCTTTCATCATGGAGAAACTCACAAACGAGCAACGACTGCAAATCGTTGAAATTTATTATCAAAATTCGTGCTCTGTAAGAAATGTCCATCGTGGAAGAAATGTTACCGTCAACGGCGAACGATATCGAGCCATGATACGCGGACTTGTTTTTGCCCCAATTGGCTGAGTTGGACTTGGTTGATATGTGGTTTCAACAAGACGGTGCCACATGCTACACAGCTCGTGAAACAATGGACATATTGAAGGATGAATTTGGTGAGCAGTTTATCTTTCGAAATGGCCCTGTGAGTTGGACACCAAGATCATGTGATTTGACGCCTCTTGACTATTTCTTGTGGGGTTATGTGAAGTCGTTGGTCTATGTGGACAAGCCAAACACGATTAAGGCCTAAGAGTATAACATAACACGTGTTATTCATGGAATACAGGCCGAAATGCTCGAAAAAGTGGTGCAAAATTACACCTTACGAATGGACTATTTGAACCGAAGCCACGGGCAACATATACACGAAGTTATTTTTAAAAAGTAAATGGCAAAGACCAATTTATCGATTCCAATAAAAATTTTGAACATATGAAGCAAATTTTAGTGTTTTATTAGATATAAAAAAAACTACGCTTAAAAAATCACCCATTATAAAATCTTCCATTACGACATTAAATTCTAGTTTTCATTTTTTAAATTTTAAACACTGCTAATTGCTTTGGTTAATGCTGTTAAAAGATTGTTTGTGTTACAATCGAGAGTCAGCTCTACATCTGACTCATCCTGGTAAAGCTCAGCATCGAACATTCTGCAAAAAATTTATTTCCGAATTTCTTAATTTTTGATTTTGCACTGTATTTAAATTAAAGAATGTATTGCTAGAAGAAAAAAAAAATATTTTTCTAAACACATGCCTTTTGTATATGAGACAAAAAAAATAATAAAAAACACAAAAAAATATGTTAAATTACTACAAAAAAATTAAAATTTTGTTACTTCGGTTAATCGGTTAATCGACTGAAATTAACCGGTTTAATCGTTAATCGAAAAAAGCCAATTTTAAATTAACCGATCAGTTAATCGGGTAGTAATTAATCGGTTAACCGATTAACGGTTAACCGAATGAATAACCTAGTACACATAGATCGCGTGATGTGGACCTCCAGCCTATAGCTATGGTCACACTTGGCAAATATTTGGCGAAAATGACATGACCATGACCAACAGGCAACCTAATTTATAATTTTCCTAAATTCCAATATTTATTTTGATTTTACTATCACATCTTACCAAAAATCGTTTTTTGCTATGTCTAGCTGTATAATAAGCTTTATTTTGTGATATTAAGACTATGTTAAATCTCACTAACTATTAACAAAAGAAGTGGTTTTCTTATTTGGTCTAATCTTTAATGAATGTGACCGTAGCTTAAGAATTAAAAGAAACCATTCATTATTCTGTTTGATGTTATGTTCTGCTTTTTAATGTGTGTTTTTTAGCTGTTATGGAAAATATAAGCATTGAAAATTAAACTGTTTTTTTCAAAAAAAAAAAAACTATAAAAAAAGTATCGTCGTATTGACAGTAAAATATCGCCGATACCGAATATCGGCTAATACAAAGTATCGCGCTACTATATCCCTACTAGCAAGCGTTCAGTATTTTTTTTTTAGCAAGCTCTTAAGGGACTTAAGCCAACCAGAACGCACAGTTTTAAGAAAGCAGATGACACTCGCTTTAAGAAATAAGAAAGATACCTTTATGTCTCTAAATCGTAATAACCCCTCTAGTGAAATGGTTCTTCAAGCAAATGCTTTACGGTTTTTTAAGCTGGTTTTATTAAAACCCAAAAAAAATTATCGCCAATTTTTTTTTTATTAAACCATTCATCAAAAATAAAATCAGTTTTTATTAAAAATTTAATCAAATGAATTAAACCTTTACATATATCAACAATATTACTACAGAAGAAATTGTTTATATCAAAAAAATATTTAATTGATACTATTAATTTGTTTACAGGTGCAAATTTTATTAGTTTTTTAAATAAAAGCACAATTTTTTTAATTGTAATAAATTTTTATTTTATTTCTGTGTATGAAGTGCAGATCGATCCATTAAAGCTTTTTCTAGAATATTTTGTAAACTTCAATAAATTAAAAATTCTTTAGTAAATTTTTATTTTTTTAGATAAATGATTACAAAATTCTTTATACAGTTCACATATATAAATGACATCATTTTAATTATTTTCCATTTATTGTTCTTTTATCATTCGCAAATTATTTTACATAAGTTTGCATCTAAAAGTTTTTTGTTTCGTTTAAAATTTATTCGCATGGCAAACAATTAAATGGCATTTTATTGTGAATATTCGTATTGAAAATTTATCTGAACTTGCAAGTTCATTTCAATATTTATACAGCTCATTGTATTATAGCGATACATTATACTCTAGACTAGTTGCAAATAAATGAGTTTTTTTTTTTTGTTTTGTTGTTTATAATTATTTTGAAATTACTATAATAATTAAAATGAAAGAGAGAGTTGGGTTTTATAAAAGTTACAAACTGATCAAGTGGTTGCACTACTCGGAAAGAATATAAAGATCGTTTAAAAAGTTTTTTTCTTAGATTTCTTAAGGATCTTTTGTAGACATCAGACTTTCTGTGTTCATACTAATTTATAGCTAATTTCAATCTTATAACAATTTTCTTAAAGAAGAAGTTTCTTTAAATATATTTTCCCTTTTTTTCAAGTGATTTACATACAAAGTAAATAAACGTTTTCTTAAGTCTGCTATTAAATTGTGTAGGGAGCTTGGCATTATAATGAATTCAATGTGGGTGTTCTTAGTGATACCACTAACTCGGTAAATAAGTAGCAATAGGGGGAGTTGTGAATATTTTTAATTAGTATTCATTAAAAAAAAAGATCTTTTAAATAATTGTCTTGGAATAAGTATTGAAAACAAAAAAAAAAAAAAAAAAAAAAATATTTAAATTTAATATCGAACAAAAATGTTTTTATGAAAAATTATCTATCGAAGAATTTCATTTATAGCTACCCACATCTATATCCATAAACATACACTCACATTTTCTTTTTTAAATACACTACAAATCCCACCGATATGATAATTAACTAAATATTTATAAGATACATTTTTTCCTTTTCATTGCTGGACATCTTACGGTAATTAGTTTTAAATCACCTTTATTAACCTGGGATACGATCGGTGTGAGAGAGTGGGCATTTGTGATGTGATCTTTTTCTTTTATTAATTAATACTTTAACTTTAATTCTACTTACTCTCTCACCGCTTTTGTGGTGGCAGCAATAGCGGCAGCTAACTCTAATCAATTGCCTACGAAAAAAAAGAACCAGTTCTTGCGGAAATATATCCTGATCGTTTGGTTTTTTCTGTCGTTTACTTTTTTCATTTCTTTACTGGGGTTATTAGGTACGATGTAACACATTAACTGTTATTACATGGTTGGGAACTTCCGGACCAAGTTCTTCGTATTTTTATAGTTAATTGAAGATAGAGTTGAAATTTATAGATTAGAAATATAAAAAAATCATACATATGAAAAGAAAGAGAGCGAAAAATGTTGGTTTACTTAAGATGACTACTGTATTTATTAGGCGGCGGAAGAAGTAATTTTCGAGCTTATATTTTAGAGTTAAATAGAAATAAAATGGTTCCTTTCATTTAATTAAAACATAAAAAAGAAATCATCGTAAATTTCGCGACTTAAGGACAACAAGGTTCTATTTTACATGTAGTTTAGGTGCGAATAGAACCTTGTTGTCCTAAGGTCGCGATTTCTATTCGTTTGAAAGGCCTATCGATGCCATAATTTGTAAAATTAAACATCTAGGCTGAGGTCCTAGCGATCTGAAAAGCGACGGTGACAATTTACTTCGATAGTCAGGCTGTGCTCTGAGCATTGCCTGGCCGAACGGTGTGTGAATGCTCTGATAGAGGTGATCTCAGGACTCTTATAGGCTTTTTGGCGAGTCATTGTCGAATGCACATGAAGCGGATGCTTACATATTTTCATATAGTTTTTATATTTTTTTTCAAGAGAATTTACCCAGCAAACACATTTGTTTCATTTCAAATAAATGATGTTATGCGAAAAATATTTTACTGTAAATAATGCGTTTGATACAATCAATGCTTTTTAAGTTATCAAAGCTTTCTTTTATTTTTCCTAAATAAATGTCTTTATATTTATTTAAGAGTTCTTTCCTTTCTTTGCTCCGGTACGCTTTACCAAGCATACATTCTTTTATTTATTTTTTTCTTTTCTTGAAAAACAGAAAAAATTATTACTATTTACATACTTAGAAAAAATTTTTTTCATATAGTATTTTTTTTTTTTTGAAAAACTAATTAATTTTTAATTGAACCTTCGTTTTGCATAAATGAATTTGTTTTTTACTTTTTTCTTTGAACAGTAAATCTCTGCAATTTCAACTATTAAAAAATGTTTTATTTTACTTCAAATGTGTAAAATATTAAATAATGAAATATTTATATGTATATAATGCACCATTATATTTTAAACGCTTGGCTTTGTGTTTGGCGAGTACTTCTGCCATCCCAACAAACCAAAACGATTTAGAAAGAACTTGTAGCAAGCTTACTAACATAAGCCTTAAGCTTAGAAAAGTGTAGTGATTACTATTATAAAAGGCTTATTAACAATTGTTTAATAATGAAAACTGAACCCTTGCGATAATGTTACTAGTCTATAATATAATGTAAGCTAAGAATTCTAACTATAGAATAAGCTTACAGAAAAATACTTTTTCTAATCATGTTAACAATGAACACTGAACTACAGTAGTGATTTTATTTATTAGAATTAGTTGTTTTATTATTTTACAAAATATATTTTTTAGTAATTATTTTTGTTTTGTTTACCCACATATTTCTTTCGGGAATCTTGTCTGTTTTGGCAAACAGATTCGTCCTCTCTTACTCCAATAGAAATTGCAGAATCTGTAAAAATTAAAAAGTAAATTAATATGTTAATGCATACAATATATGAAATACTTTACTTCTTATAGCTCTAGCTACACTCAGGTTCCGCGCACTATTCTTTTCAGCCATTCCCTTCCAGCATAAATGCTCTGCCAGCTTAGCTGTCAATAATTTGCGCCAACAGTTTTTGATATAATTTGGGTTTTTTGCTACCGTAAGCAGCTCAAAATCTTCATCATTTGAAGAACCAATCTCAATAGAGCTGGCTGAAAATTCACTTGCATTGCTTCTCTTTCTTTTATTAGTATTTAAAAGTAATTCAACAACTTCTTTCGATTCTTTACGAACACTCTGTTTAAATTTATATGGCATATTAACAAAATGTTTTTGTAATTATATATTATTTAATTACTTTTTTTAAATTGGGCACTGTTTAAAACACTTTAAATCACTTCACTCTTTAAGCAAAACACAAAGACTGAAAACTTTAACTTATTATACAAAATGTATGCACGCATCAAATAACGGGACATCATTCTCAAAAACACTTACAAAACTATAGCGAGAATAAGTCATTTGCAATCATATTGGTTGTCACGATCAGGGCTGCCAGATAAATTTGTGACAAAATCGTCAATTTCCTGAGAAAAAGTAAAAAAATCGTCTTTCTCGTTTTGAAATATCGTCAAAAAATCGGACAACTCAAAATTTTGTTTTTTTTAACAATTTTTGTTCGATTTTTACCCAGCTAGAATTTAAAATCGTGGAATAGCTACTGCAAGTCTCATGAAGAGCGCATTTTTAAATTGTAGAAGATTCCTCACACGGAAGAAACTGTAACACAAGCGGATTCCTCTGTGAGATTCTTCCATAAAACAGCGAAAGACGCTTACCATAATAATTATTGGAAAAGTCTGAGATGTGGGTGAAGATTATCTAAATAGTCTTACAAAAAGCATGTCAAAAATCTTATAATACTCATGTAGATATTATCTTACAACTCGTGATATGCTGAAAATATGATTAATACACAGAGCCGCAAAAGGTTCATTCGATGATGGTTTGACAAAAGATAAACAAAGTTTAACTTCGTCGTTTTGCACTCTGGAAATAACCATTTAAAGATTTTCTGAATACTTGCATGTTAAACATTCCAAGATTAAAAGACGAAAGTGCCAGAAAATGTATAAAAAGTAATGATAAAAAGGAATTTTTTTATTGTTTCTCGTCAGATCATTATCAGAAAACCGCTCCACGAGTGGCTGAGTTATTAGCAAATGACCACAATTGCTTTTAATTTTGACCCATAAATTTCTAATTTTTACCTACGTATAAGCCTAAACTTTTTGATAACTTCTTATAATTTTAGTAGAATATTGATAGTGAAAATTAACAAAATCGGTTCATAAGTGACCTTTTTTTTCTTTATAAGGAGTATTATATCTTAAAAAAAGAGCCAGTTGATCCTTTATTTCACTTGGTACTCATTCTCGAATTTAAGGTTTTGGTACGATTTGTAATATGAAATTTTGCCTTTCCCTATAAATTTTTTAGAGAAAAGAAAACTTTAAAATTTAAGCTGTCTTGTTTACAAAATCTTAACATAGGTATTAAAACATTTAAAATTTTCTTTTTTTGGTGACTGAAAAAAATCGTCACTTTTTAGGAAAAAATCAGCAAATCGGCACTTTGCTAATATCGAAACAAAAAATCGTCAAAATGACGATAAATCGTCAAATCTGGCAGCCCTGGTCACGATGTAGAAAATCTCTTATGATAAACTTATTCTACAACTTATTTAAATTTTGCTCTGTTTTGGTCTGTTGGGATCTAACTAATACTAATACAAGCACAGTTTTAGTTGTGCACACTTCTGGTCTACTGATGCTTTCAATCAGCCATAACTCAGGCGATTTTTCCGCAATTCTAGGAACACTGTCCATGTTATTTTTTCCGTGCTCATTTTTTGCTTTCAACTCTTAAAAACCGAGACTAAACTAAACGTTTAAACATACACTACACAAGTTTTGAACAAATATTAAAATCGTTTCGAGTTTTACTTAGTTTACTGCCTTAATAGCAAAAACACCGCCAAACACAACACAATCGCACTGCACAGCGCCAAACTTGAGCACTGAACTTTTATAGTCTATGGCCGGCAAAAGTTGTCTAATTTAAAAACCGCGACAAAAATGAACAGTTTTACAAAATTAAGCAAATATCAAAATCGTTTTGAGTTTTACTCAGTTCTCAGCCTAAAAAGCAAAAGCAGCGCCCTACACTGCACAAACGCACTGTACTGTGCCTAACGTTGCCAAGTATGCAGATTTATCCAGGGCTTAAAAACTGCAGTCAAAACCAAAAACTGTCGAACAAAAAACGAAAATTTTTGTGCAACTTTTCGCTTTTCGAGTTGGTTTGACAGCGACTGTTTGCATTAAATGAATGAGAAGTAATGGCAACAGTTTTTCTAACATGTATGATTTTGCAGTGGGAAATTTGACAAGTACACTGCTAAATACAGATCATATAAAGCTACTTTAATAAGATTTAGTTTGTCGTGCTTAATTCCCAATTTTTTTCTTGATAGAAACACTGAAATTTATTGTTGATGGGATAAGCTAGTCCTATGCGCATTTCACTGGTTGCTTAGGCCAGCTCATCTGGAAACTTCATCCAAAGATTAAAAAAAAACTAAAGATATTAAACAAATAAAACTGTTAAGCGAATAAGAATTATAAGCAACAGTCTTACTTGTAACCATATCAAAGCTTAAACAAAAACAACAACAATAAACAGTGTGTTTATCTTTTCTTACATTCCCCACTACAATTGATTGGAGTTCTTCCAACATTAATTGTAGTTGTAAGTAGGTTAAGAAAAAACAAAATAAAAAGAAAAACGACTTGCTTTATTGTTTTCGCAAAAAATAAAGCATGTTGCCAGTTTAGTTTTTTAGCCGTGCACTTACCAGTTTATTATTGAAGTAATTTTTGGGAATACAAAATTTTTTTAATTAATAAAATTTTGGAAAACACAAATTTTTCGTTAACAAATAAAAGACTCAAGCTTAAATAATATTTTTTTTTTAATAAATTCTAATAAAATACTTTAATCCATTTAAAGTTTTTAATATTTGTCTACTTCTTCTTTAATCTGCAAAATTTTCACTAAAATGGTTAACTTTAGGCAAAAATTTCTACAAACAAGTTTTAACCGTTTGTCAAATGCCCCAACTAACAATGTAAAAGGTTTTTACAAACTTACAATTTTGACATGTTTGTCAAGCTGTTTAAGTAGTTTATTTTGACTTTTACTTTCGAAAATTTAATAACATTGTGTGACTTGTGTAGCTGATATTTGGTTGTTTCTTTTTAATAGTTGCATTTGAGTTAAAAAAAAGTTCCATTTGAGTTAAGTCCTCGTCCATATTATGAAATATTTGCTGCGAAACATTCGGGTGTGATGATGAAAGGGGAAAGACGATTGAAAAAGTGTACTTTGTTTCATGTACAAGCAGTTTTTGTGAGCTTGTTATTTAAAGAAAAAGAGAAGGAATACAAAATGATTTAATGCTGCAAAACACAAGTCTTATTGCATGGACACAACTGCAGTTTCAAATGAGAATTTAAGAAAGTTTCTGCCGCAAATGTTTCATAATATGGACGAGGACTAAACAAAGAAATTAAAATTTTTTTTTAGTTCTATAAAGAAATAATGAAAAATAAAAGAAGTTTTTCTTAAATAAATTAATAATAAATAATAAATTCAACTCGAGTTCGATCCCCAGCTCAGCCAAGAATAAAAGTTATCAATAAATTTCAAAAGATTTTGTTGTTCGTGCTTAATTCCCAGTTTTTATTCTTGATAAAAACACTTGAAATTTATTGTTGATGGGATAAGCTATTCCTATGCGCATTTCACTGGTTGCTTAGGCCAGATCATCAGGAAACTTCATCCATAAAGGTTTTAGAAAAACTAAAGATATTAAACCAAATAAAACTGTTAAGCGTATAAGACTTATAGCAATAGTTCTACTTGTAATAATATCAAAGCTTAAACAAAACACATCAACAATAAACAGTGGGTTTATCTCATCTTACATTCCCCACAACAATTAGTTGAAATTCTCTCAACATTAATTGTAGTTGTAAGTAGGTTAAGAAAAACAAAATAAAAAACAACAACAACTTACAAAAGATGTTGTCAATTAAGTGTTTTTTAGGCCGTGCACTTGCCTGTTTATTATCAAAAAGTAATTTCAATTTTTGGGAATACAAAATTTTAATTTCAAAAGATTTTGTTGTTCGTGCTTAATTCCCAGTTTTTATTCTTGATAAAAACACTTGAAATTTATTGTTGATGGGATAAGCTATTCCTATGCGCATTTCACTGGTTGCTTAGGCCAGATCATCAGGAAACTTCATCCATAAAGGTTTTAGAAAAACTAAAGATATTAAACCAAATAAAACTGTTAAGCGTATAAGACTTATAGCAATAGTTCTACTTGTAATAATATCAAAGCTTAAACAAAACACATCAACAATAAACAGTGGGTTTATCTCATCTTACATTCCCCACAACAATTAGTTGAAATTCTCTCAACATTAATTGTAGTTGTAAGTAGGTTAAGAAAAACAAAATAAAAAACAACAACAACTTACAAAAGATGTTGTCAATTAAGTGTTTTTTAGGCCGTGCACTTGCCTGTTTATTATCAAAAAGTAATTTCAATTTTTGGGAATACAAAATTTTAATTTCAAAAGATTTTGTTGTTCGTGCTTAATTCCCAGTTTTTATTCTTGATAAAAACACTTGAAATTTATTGTTGATGGGATAAGCTATTCCTATGCGCATTTCACTGGCTTATCCCATCAACAATAAATTTCAAGTGTTTTTATCAAGAATAAAAACTGGGAATTAAGCACGAACAACAAAATCTTTTGAAATTAAAATTTTGTATTCCCAAAAATTGAAATTACTTTTTGATATTAAACAGGCAAGTGCACGGCCTAAAAAACACTTAATTGACAACATCTTTTGTAAGTTGTTGTTGTTTTTTATTTTGTTTTTCTTAACCTACTTACAACTACAATTAATGTTGAGAGAATTTCAACTAATTGTTGTGGGGAATGTAAGATGAGATAAACCCACTGTTTATTGTTGATGTGTTTTGTTTAAGCTTTGATATTATTACAAGTAGAACTATTGCTATAAGTCTTATACGCTTAACAGTTTTATTTGGTTTAATATCTTTAGTTTTTCTAAAACCTTTATGGATGAAGTTTCCTGATGATCTGGCCTAAGCAACCAGTGAAATGCGCATAGGAATAGCTTATCCCATCAACAATAAATTTCAAGTGTTTTTATCAAGAATAAAAACTGGGAATTAAGCACGAACAACAAAATCTTTTGAAATTAAAATTTTGTATTCCCAAAAATTGAAATTACTTTTTGTTATCAATAAATTTTAAAAAAATTTCATGTAGTAAAACTCCTTCCTTTAGTAAAATTACTGAAATGAAAACTAAATTTGATGAACTCAAATTGTAAAAATAAATTATGAAATCATCATAAACGAAATTACTTGCTCACCGAACCAACAAAATGTTTTCTTAAAAAAAAACGCACACACATTAAAAGCGCCACTTTAACACACAAGTTGACATCCTCGATTTCCTTAACACAGACTGACACCAAATGCCTGTCTAGGTGGAAATCTCTATATCTGTTTGTATATGAAAGTCTAAATAAGTTACCCATAAAACGGATGCAGATTTTCTTACAGATTTTCAGAAAAAATAAAAACACCAAGAAAAAATGGGTTGATGTATTTATCTTTTGTCTACAAACTAACTATAATATTTTTTTTTCTTTGAAACATCAGTTTTGGCTTGATCTCTTTCAATCGCAGCTTTCTTAAACATATTCTTATCTCAGCAGATGGACGATAAGAATAATAATAGCACTTATGGAGGGGGCCATCCAACAGCAGCAACAACAACAGCGCAAATAACCCGCAAAATAAAAAGGAAAAAAACCAGAGGGAGCATATCATTAGATCTTAAGAAAATTGTATGAAGAAAAACCTGTTAAATTCACAACAAGTATTGATGAAAATTCACTCAATTCACTTGCAACAAACCTCATGTTGTTTGAAGAAAAAAACTAGTAATTTTAAACTTTTTTCTAAATTTCCCCCATTCTATAGAATAAGTACCACTTTGTGGAGTTTTCGATACATATTTTTTTAAGAAATAACATCCAAAAAGGTTTTCACAAACAAATGTGTTGATTATATTAGATCAGTGCTTGTTATACATTATGTTGTAGTTTTTTTTTTAGATATTCTTTTCTTTTTGCGTTCAGTTTAATTCTTTTCTGCTTTCTTACCCATGTAGCCATTTCGACTGGCCAGCTCCTGATCATTGCTTAAATTGATTTCTAATTTTGCGTGTGTATCAAAAGTGACCAAGACGTTGTTGACCAAGTTGGTTGGTTTGTTTGATTTTCTTTTTTTTATATATATATGTATTTTCTTTTTATTTTACCATTTTATTCCCACTGACCGACCGGATGGGCAGCTGCTTTTGTTGCTAGTTGTTAGTAATAGATTGGTAGAGTGCTGAGATTTTTGCTGCTTAACTTTGGGAGGAGGGAAATGACAAAAAAAAATATATACACGTTCAAACTTACACATCACAACACTAAGCCACATTTAAAAAAGAGTCAATATGGATCAGGGGTGGCCAATATTTTACAAATATATGATTTGCTTGAAGAGGGGTTTGATATTAGAAATTATATATACTTCCAATTTTAAGACTTTTTGCTTGTAAGAACTGGGGTCTAATCACCGCATACGATATCGAGAAAAATAAAAAAAAATGTCCTATTTTCGTATCATCTCACTCGATATCGAATGAAATGTATCGTAATTTGAGATGATAGCATTCGATATCGAGTAACCCAAGACATTACCGAGCATGTTCTAGATCTTGTAATGAGGTGGATTTAAAACCGAGTAAATTTAATAACGACCCTGTTCATAAAAATTGCATTTTGTCTATTTAATTTTTTGAGTACCAATTAGCTTTACAAGAACATCTCTTAAAACCAGAAAAAAACTACGGTCATTTTATGAATTATTGAACTTAAAATCTCCTTTCATTTCAATTTCACTTCATTTTAATTTCTAGAACATGCCCGTACATTTTTCGCGTTTTCATTGGATGCGTCAGTGTCTATCGTATGTAGAAAAACTCGATAGTTTCTCGATATCGGATGCAGTGAGTAGATCCCAGACATGACCTTGAGCTTTTGCACGCAAAAAGTGCAGCAGATAATTCGAAGAATTTCATCCTTTTTACACCCAATGGAGAGTAATGAATGTTTCTCCACGAAAAAAGTTACAGTAAAAATGAAGTCTAGACGAACGAACTAGAGAACCATTTTTAGTTTATGGGTTAAAGAAAAAATGTACAAAGTTATAGATCCCAAAAAACGTCGAATAGCTTCTAAAACATATATTTCAGAGTTAAAAAAAAAAACACTAAGGTACAGCTCGTTAGTGTACTGTACCGAATTTTACCATGAACTTTACACGTAAACATTCTATATAAAAAAAAAATTAAAAAATATGGTACACAACGGCTTGTGAGCTGACGAACTAAAAAAACGTATCAATCTTGTTTTAGCGTACGTGTAGTGATTCTTAAGAGTACGCTCAATATCGAATATCTTTTTAACGTCTTTTCATCAAATTATTTCAAAAATTTCGACCTGTACTTACGGTACGTTAGTGTACCGTACCGGATTTTACACGTAAACATTCTATATAAAAAAATATAAAAAATTTTGTGTTTGTGATATTGTACACAAATACGGTACACAAGGGCTTGTGAGCTGACGAACGCAAATACTAAAACAACGTACCAATCTTGTTTAAGCGTACGTGTGGTGATTCTTAAGCGTACGCTCAATATCGAATATCTTTTTAACGTCTTTTCATCAAATTATTTCAAAAATTTCGACCTGTACTTACGGTACGTTAGTGTACCGTACCGGATTTTACACGTAAACATTCTATATAAAAAAATATAAAAAATGTTGTGTTTGTGATATTGTACACAAATACGGTACACAAGGGCTTGTGAGCTGACGAACGCAAATACTAAAACAACGTACCAATCTTGTTTTAGCGTACGTGTAGTGATTCTTTAGCGTACGCTCAGTATCGAATATTTTTTTCATCAAATTTACCACATAACCGAATTAATAAATGTTACAAAAAGACTTTGATGTTCTAGATCCGAAGTATCAGTACTCTGTTCGCATTGATTTTACAGGTTCAGACGGAAAAAGCAGCTAGTAGGACGCATACTAGGGTTAATACTCGACTGAGTCTATATTTTTCAAAAGCGTGGTCTATTTTTAGATTAGTTTAGCTTGCTATTAAAACTTGTTAAATTAATTACACTCTCTGATCTTTTTGAAGGTTCAAATCACGCATTTACTTAAAACAATGTACACTATTGTTTAACTTATAAAGTGATTCACAATTATTATGTGTGGAAACTTTAAGCTTTAAATAAATTTTCCCAGTGGCCCTCAAAAATTCTTAAACAAATATTGGCCCTCTCTGCTTTCAGATAAGTTACTAAAAAAAACCAGTTTCATTGAGAAAAAATAGCAAAATATAACTATGAATTACAATCTCTACACACAACAACAAGTTACAAAAAATACTTTGAAAACCTCAATAGATAACTGAACAATGTTTGTGAAAAAAATCACATACACACTAACTAACGCTAAATCTAAAGGAGTTCAAAGCACGCAATACCTCTTCTGCGCTCGGCCTCCCCCCTCCACACTTTCGAATAGACGCTCTTTAGAAACAAACTAAAGTTTTATGAATGAATTTTTTCTTCGTATTTTTTTTTTCTATTCTCTGTTAAGATCTTAACGATTTTTACGTTAGATGAATTGCTAAAAAAATCTTCATTCATTCATTCGGTTAGACAGACACTACTCACAAGTTGTATGTTTCTATTATCAATAAATATTTTGTTAGATAGATAGATGAATGGATGGATGGATTGATGCCTTATACATACGTTCAGTTATTTCATTCATTTATTCATTCACAAAAATTACACATAGAAATCTATAATGTATTGGCTTGCCTCAATTTTATAGCGCCAGGGAAACATAATTTTTAAGCCATAATTATGCCGCTGTTGATGAATAAAAAAAAAATTAACTAAAAATCAAACATACATGTCCATGAGTTGAAAATAAACCTCAAAGATTTATAACATACAATTTAAAGAAAATCTCTTGATTATTAAAAGAAATGAATTTTGTGTTTGAATTTAAATTTTGA
This sequence comes from Pollenia griseotomentosa, assembly GCA_963931875.1. Lineage (NCBI taxonomy): Eukaryota > Metazoa > Arthropoda > Insecta > Diptera > Polleniidae > Pollenia > Pollenia griseotomentosa. Next base: position 48,010,760 of record OZ007560.1, on the reverse strand, counting down.
AAAATAAAAAAAAAAAAACTGTAAAAGAAACAATCATGAATGAAAGTTGTTTTCAAACACCTCGAACTAAATTAACCGTAAAGAAAAAAATACAAAACAATACAAGGAGATACTAAAAATATCTCATAAATACATTCAAACATACTATTTGATTAGATCAGCGTTGCCAGTTTGGATCATAAAGTTTGGAGTATAAAGTTTACCTCAACATGATAAACACTTATGGTGTTTTCTTTTCTAAAAAAAAAATACCACCTTGTCAAAAGGTGCATATATAAAATGTCTTTTCAATCCTGTTAAAATGTTATTTGTTATTTGACGAAAATTAAACACACGTTATCAAAAAGTGGAATGCCCTCCCTGTTTTTAACAGCTGACAAAAAGTTTGTTCTTCAAAATTTAAAAAAAAAAATAATTAACAATTTGTGTATTGCATCAACAACAAAATGAATGATGAAATTCTAGTTTTCTCGAAAACAGTTTAATGCTAGTAAAAAATTGATTTAAGCCTAGTGAACGCTTAGGTGAATTTTTAAATATTTTGATATATTTAACTGAAGGAACGAATTTTACAACATGAAATTTTATTAAAATTCATTGATAATTTTCTTGGCTGAGCTGCGGCTCGAACCTGGGTTGAATATTTTTAACATTTCATCCTCATCAGATGACGAGGATGAATCCAATAATTGACTTATTGTCATTTCTGCACATATAATAAGTGCGGTAATATACTTATTTTAACCTTTTCCTTTAAACATTTTTAAAAATACTGAAAAACTTTCACTGTCGATTTATACGGGGCATCATCATTATTATTAAGGTGGATTTTTTTAGAATAAAACATGCCACCCTTTGAGAGAGCAAAACATTTTTAAGAAACAAACACCAAATTGCATATTTTTAAAAAAATGTGACCTTTTTTGTAGAAAAGAAAACCCCATTAAATGAATATCATTTGAAGGGATTATAAAACGATTTGTATTCTTTTGTGATCTCTACACTAATGTAGGAATTATTCGGCCATGTTCGTTAGTTTTCTTTTAAAAATTGTTGTTGCTTTTCCTGATTTTAAGAGTAGTTCTGTTAAAGATAAGTGGTCCGCAAATAATATGGATCATGATAGTTTTCAAAATTTGCTTGATTTCAATTTCACGTGATTACTATTTCCAGAACAGGTTTGTATTATTACTGGGTCTTATGAATCAGGGTATAAGAACGTATCTTTGCTCAGAAACGTTTTAAGTGATACTTGAAGATTGTTAACTTAAACCTCTCATACACGACATGTTTTTTACATCTGACTTGCCAACTTTTAAACTCACCTGTAAATCTGCATGGCCGTAAAAATTGGTTGTTTTACAGAAGGTTTATAATATTTGCTTACAAACGTTCATTCTAATTGTTTCTGACATAGTCCCTGTCTTTTCCGCAAATTCGTGTTTAAAATATCAACTTCAGCCGGCTAATGATGCCGTCAATAGTGGACCGTCGCTGTCTGTTTTCTTACGGCATAGATTTTTGACAACATATTTTGTCATAATAAAAACAGCTGATGTCAGATAGTTTGTCGGCAGAAAATAAAGCATGCGCTAATTGAAGTTTTGTCATTAGAGAATTTGACAAGTCAGATGTACAAAACATGTCGTGTACGGAGGCTTAAGCGACAGCCTGATTATTCTTTTCGTGATGGAAAAACTTTCTGCCGCAGCCGAATACAACTTGTTTCAATATTTATTGTGCAATTTAATTTCTAGGAACTATGGGATAATAAAAATATAAAAATTTTAATAAAAAAAAGAAGTTTTATTGAAAGTATTTTTATTTCAGTATATTACAAATAGGTTCCGGTAAAAAATGAAAAATTATGACGGTCAATCTTTTACCAAAATTCTCAATCACTTTTTCAATAAACTGTTGTCAATGGTTGATATCTGCTCGATAATGTTGTTTTTAAGCTCGTGAACTGTTTGGGATTATTGCTGTACACAAAAATAGTCTTAAGGTGTCAAATCAGACGATATTGGTGGCCAATTCACTCCTCCTCAACGAGAAATAATGCAATTTTTGAACATTTCTTTCAAAAGTTTCATTATTTCTCTTACTGTGTGGCAGGTGGCACGCACCATCCTGTTGAAACCACAAATTCTCTACGTCTAATTAATCAAATTTCCGCCACAAAAAGCTTCGCATCATCTTCCATTGACCGATGATACCTAAAATTTTGACACCCTTTATACTGTATCGAGCCCAAATCCCGAAAATAACGTAAGAGACATCATTTTCCATTTTCGCTTTTTTTTCAATAAATTACTTTATTGGCACCACTTGTATCATCTCCTAAAATGCCATGGTCACATAAGGTACCGTTACGATTTTATAGTAAGAACAATTTTATCGTAAGCGACAAATTTCAGGGAAAATTTATATCAAATAAAATAAAAAAAACTGTCTCCTGTAAAATTTGGTTTTTGGTGCTTACGTTTTTTTTTTCGCTAAGTAATATTATTCTGTTTTCAATATTACCTATAGTTACCTACAGACAGGCTTTCAAGGTCTTCTTTCACTGTTGGCAACACAGGTTCGGATACTATTGTAACTGTATATTAATTTTATATTCATTAATAAACTTGTTTTGCAAATTATAGATTTATTTGGTTAGTGATTTTTTTTTGTTGTGTTGTTGCTGTGAATGTTTAAATATGTGTTGTTTTTTTATAGAGTGCATAATAATATTTGATTTTGTTATAATCAAAGCTGGCGATAAAGATAATAATTAATTATCATTTCCGATAGTTTTCACAAGAGATTAATCAAGTCTAGTACGCGAATAATACTTTTAAACAACAAATACATTTACATCAATTTTACCAACAACAACAACAACAACAACAAAAGTGTGGGAAAGGAAAATATGTATTTTATTTGATTTTGAATTGATTTGTAATATTGTTATTAGAAAATTTAAGCAATATAAAAAATATGTAATAAAATTAGATTGATTTATAAAAAAACCTCGATAAACTAATAAAAAAAAACTTGCCCAAATGTAAATTTAACACAAAATTTATTTATTCATACAGATAGTGTTCTATTCAAATAAAATATTGCTTGATTTCCTGATTTAAAAGTAACACATAATAAATAAATTTGAATATTGAACTAATCAGTACCTTGTCAAATAAAATGTTAACTTTGAATTTCAGCAAAAAAAAAAAAAAAAAAAAAATTTATTTGGTGATAAAATGTGTGTATGTTGTTTCGATATTCTAAAATTCACACTTTAAAAAATCAGACGGAAAGATTTTGCAATATGTTGTAAACAAATAAAGATTTCGAAAGTTCTTGATAATGTTCATCTTTCATCATTTCATTAAAATTCTGATAATTGGGTTTTCCTTTTTTTTTTGTTTATTTATTTAAGTCTATGATGGATTTAAATCCTGACAGACGATAAAAAAACTACAAACAATATTTTAAGGTTATGTATTTAAAAACCAGACAATACTACATTAAATGACACTAACATTCAGATAAGAGTCAATATTTTTTACCTAAGCTAATCCCGCGAAGCTCTACGGTTGTCTGCAGCAGACAAGAGTCTCTGGCTCACTACCAGCTGGCCTACTGGAACTCCCTTTGATGATACATTTCATTAAAATCGATGCATATTTTCCGAAAAGGATCATAACTAGGCTAGTTTGTGTTAAAGTCCTGAAAATAAATGGTACGAAATTGCGAGTTGATTGTTTAGGAACGTTGACTTTAACATGATTCAGGAGGAATTCAGAACAAACGTTACCATTAAGTCATTAAGCCTATTAGGTCTGGGTTCACACTAAGAAAGTTTTCTTTTAGAAAGTCTAAGTTTATGGTTGAGAGAGGAGTGAATAAGATCAGACTTTCTGAAAGAAAACTTTCATAGTTATAAAAGTTTTTTTTTGGGAGTCAAAAAATTAATTAACAAGTTTTTGTTTAAATGTTCTTAATTCCCATTTCATACTATTGATATACTGAAATTTATTGCCGATGGTATAAGCTATTCCTGCGCATTTCACTGGTTGCTTAGGCCAGATCGTCAGGAAACTTCATCCAAAGATTTTAGAAAAACTAAAGATATTAAACAAATAAAACTGTTAAGCGAATAAGAATTTTAAACACCAGTTTCACTTGTAACAATTACAAAGCTTAAACAAAAATAACAACTACAATTTGTTGATTTTTAGTCAACTCTAAAAGTAGTTGTAAGTGGGTAAAGAAAAAACAAAAATAAATACAAACTATTTAATTTTATTTTCTTTTGCCAGTTCAGTTCTTCTTACACTGCCACATGCATATGGGTTCCATAGTGTGAACCCAGACTAACTAAGAACGTCATGTTAAGCATTGTTCTTCGGCCAATAGAATGGAAGAGCTTCAGAAGGGTTCCAAGTTGAGTTCCCTTAGCAGATCAGTAAAAATTGCATTTGGACAGTTTCTATTCGATTTATATGAACATCATAATCAGGACCCTAGATAATAGAACCCCAATATAAAATGGAGCTTCCAATGAAGCAGGTTTGTAAGGGAGAAACGTAAAAGTTTCACTTATCATATTGCTTACGGAAGACATGAATTTTATATGGCGAGTTCCCACATTGAAGCAATACATTTTTGACACAAAAAGCGCTTTAATCAGCGGATATAAAAATTATTAATTGTTACGATCAGCATTACACACTAACTGCCTATTTCACGATGTCACTCGAACGTTAACGTTCGTACAAATAACATATAAAACAAAAACAAAATTCAAACATTTGTTTTTGTTTTATATGTTATTTGTGCGAACGTAAACGTTCGAGTGACATCGTGAAATAGGCAGTTATAAATCTTTTTGTTGTTGCCGTTATTCATTAATATGCTCCCTCACAAACCTGCTTCGTAGTAATATTTATTTTTTTTAAATTTGTAAATTAGTCGTATTTATTTACTTACCTTACTGCAATCTGTATGTCTTATTGCGTAGCGCATAAATGTGCGCTTACTTTTCAAAATTTAGAATTAGAGCTTCGCACCACAAGAAAATTTTTATTGGGACAGTATTCGAAGATTGGTTTATATTACGGCTTTGTAATTTTAGGATCAGTGAAGTCCTTAGCCCAATGCTTTACAAAAGCTAGGTCTCCACGAGCTTTTTTATCTTTGTCGTGTTTTATAAAATCTAATTTTAAATCTAGTGAAACACCAAGAAGATTTTTTGTAGCTTAATAAAATGTTTATATCATCGGAATACATTATTAATGTATTGTATGTACTATTAATGTATTCACTCTGCGAGATCATTTATATAAAGTGGGAAAAAGATTGGACCAAGGTGGCTTCCTTGCGGTACTACAGAATTGACGAAAATGCATTTTAATTTTGTATCATTAAAACGAACACTTTCTGCAAAGACGGTATGACTCAAGCCAGCGAAGACTGTTGCTAGTAAAACCCATTAGGGAGAGTTAAATAAGAAGGAGACTATGGTTGACTTTATCAAAAGCTTTACTAAAGTCTGTGTATGTTAAATCTATTATTAACAGTAGTGGTAAGTTGTAAGAGATTTGTCAGAAGATAATAACGAAAATGCTTGATAAGAGAGACAATCAGTGATAATTTTCAAACAGTTGCTATTTGAACTATTTGCTGCACACTTACTTTACGGTTTGGAAACACACATTGACATCACTTATTGCTTGAACAAATTTAAAACGATAATAAATACATAGAATTTTCCACCAAAATAAAAAAACGATTTAATTCAAAATGGAGTATGCCGTTAAAGAATATTTAGATGTAGAATTCTTTTGACAAAACTTTTAAAATGTTATGACAAACAAAATAAAATATTGGTTGTACAAACAAAGTAGTAAGTACCAAAGTTGTAAAACAGGGCAGTATGAACCCTTAAGTAAAAGTAAGGGTAAAACATGTAACATGTTTTGCATGTTTTTCATCAACATTTTCACAAAAGAACCTGAAAAATTTTCCCACAGTTGTATTTTTTGTACAAACGAACACAAAATGTAGAACATGTAACATTAATGCAACATTTTTCTCAGAAAAGAAATCGCCATTAGTTTAGCGATACCTCAATAATTTGCTACATTTAATTTTTTTCCAGACCTAAACAGCGGAATTATATACGATTCTTTCCAAAATTTAGGAAAGTAGCCATATCTAATAAGTAAGTTAAATATTATTGATAAAGGTCTAGTGAAAGAATTAGCACAGTTAGTTAAAATAAAGCTTGGAACACCATTAATCAGCTCCACTGTAGTAGGATGATTTAATGCTTTTCAAACTGGTTACTATTTGGGAGAAAATGATATTGCCTGCACAGAAAAAAATAAAAATTTATTTCAATTAAAAAATTTGTGGTATTAAAATCTCAAATTACTTAAAAAGTGGATTTAGCAGGTTTGCATATTAAGCCGACGTTGACCGACAATCAGAAAGTTTTAAGCTTTTATTTCTAGTCATATAAAAGTTAGTTAAGACAAATTTGAGTAAAATATTATCGTCCATGTTCTGACAATCGCAAAACGGCAGATTTATTCTATGGTGTTCTGAAACTCGTGCGTTTTGCGTGCGTACTTCTTGCGATTGCGATTTACTGAACACCTATTATGCGATTTCAAGTCAGAAATGTTAATCGTTTTGCGATTGTTAGAACAAACATATAATTATGATTTGTAACAGTTTAAGCCGAACTAAAATTATTTTTGAGAGGGGAATTTACCAAGGACCCACGGTAAATTATGAAACAATTATTACAAAATTCTGTAGAGTGATTTCTGGTATTAACAACCCTAAATTAGAAAAAATTTCAATATAGAAATGAAATTAGTTATAGCGTTTTATAGTTTGAAAGTGGTCTTCAAAAGGCTGCTTAAAATAAGACCTAAGATGTTTTCCGAGAGAAGGCTTTATATAGGACCTATGGTAAGTTATGGACTGATCTTCACGAAATTAAACAATATGATTTCTAGTTATATTGAACGAATTTGTGCCAAATCTTACATCAATCCGTTTATTGTAACACCAACTCTACTAGTTTTTGTAACAAAATTATCAATTTATTTAGGTTGGTGGTTCAATATTTGGACTAATCACTCTCATCATACTGAACCGATTTTGCTGGATTTCAATCCCAAACTGCTTAAGGAGTATGTACACGGCATGTCTTTTACATCTGTCTTGTAATTTTTTCAAGTCGCACGTAATTGTGCATGTCTGTCAAAACTGCCGTTTTACATAAGGTTCATAACATTCAAAAACGTATATGTAATTTGCTTCTGACATTGTATTGTCTCTGTTTTTTTTTCGCATAGTTATTGCAGAAACCAAAGTAGTTCTCAGTTTCAGAATAGCGTGCTGCCGCCACAAAAATTTTTATTTGCGCCGTAAAAGACTTCAGCCGTTTAAAATTTTTTTTATTTAAATTTGAAGATACCAATTTAGGATATTATAAAGAAACATTTTTTTTCTAAATATGTGAACATTATTTTTATTAAATGGTGAAATGATTATGCATAACTCGGTATTGTAAAATATTAACTTCAGCCAGCTAATGATCCCGTCAATAGCTTACCGCGGCTGCCGATTTCTCCTCGGCATAGATTTCTAACACAGCTGATGTCAGATGGTTTGTTAGAAGAAAATAGAGCATGCTCTAATTAAAATTTTGTCAGATGACTTTACAGAATCAATGTTTTTAAGGTAATACACGAAATGTATGTATTTTGCAGTGGACAATTTGACAATTTAGATGTAAAAATCATGTCGTGTACATTCAGCTTTAGGATAACTATAAAACAATTTGACACCAACATTGTTTTTTTCTTTTGAGTTTTTTGAAGGTGAGCGTATTTTTAACAAGCGGACATGGCTAAATCGACGTAGAATTGCTCTAGGAGCCAGAATATATATATACATATATATATTTTATGGGGTCTGTGATGAATTATAATAAAGTTTCACACAGTGGAGGTTATAAAAAAAATATTTTTTAAAAAAGAATAAACACCGGATTATATTTGTCAATATGTTTTACTAAAATTTAAATTTCATAGAAGCTACTTTTCCCTCAACAGTAAATTTCAGTGTATTTATCAAATGTGGAAAAAATTAGGAATTTAGCACGTCATACGGAAATCGTATTAATAATACATTTCTTAGTTTAAAAAACATTTAGTACTCGTAGGCTCAAATTTACAGTCATTAGTAAATTATTAGTAAACTAAAATGATAACTATTGCTTAACTAAAGTATTATATTTACAAAAATTGGTTAAGTAAAAATTTTAATTGTAACTCTATTAAAATACTAAATAATAAAAAAATAAAAGTAGTTAACCAATAACATTCGAGGGTTTAACTAATGGTTAAGAAAAAGCTGGAAATAATATTTTATATGTTAAACTGTATTTATTAGCTAACTAATGACTGTAATTTTACCTTTTTACCTTTTTTTAAATAGAATCGTTAATTTTTTTATTTATATACATAAGAATATTTTTGTTTTAAATTTGATATAATTTTTAATATTTTCTCTTTCTAGGTAAGTTACCGTTTGTCTTAACTTCTTTAAACAAAAATATGGTAAAGTATAAAATAAATTTAATTTTTTATTTATTTCAAATTGGAATATAATATTGTTACATTTAATATGAATAGTTATTTAAGTTTTTATGGCCATATTTTATTATTCTCTTCCTTCCAGTTAAACGTATGTCTCTCTTATTTCCGAAATCTTTTAAGCTTCCATTTTCCGATATTTACAATTACAAAGCAAATAAATATCATCATAAAATATAATTTAATGTATATTATTTTAGTTTTATAGTTTGTTTTTATAACAAATGTATGTTTATGTTATTTTAAAAACAAAAAAAAAACTTAATTATATGTATCTTGATTTTCCAAATGTAAATTTAAATTTCAATTGGCTGCTTTTTGATTTCAAATGTCTTAATCGAAAATTTCCCATCATATCTGTCATTAATGAAATCTTAACGATTATTAAAGTAAACATTTAACTTAAAATCCGACAACATTTTATCCATAAATCAATTTATTCTTAATAATTTACAGAGATTTGTTTCCCAGGCCTAAAAACTCTTACAAATCTAAAATAAAACTATCACCTCATTTAAACCCATTTTAAACTCTCTCACCATAAAAATAATCTTTATCTGCTGGATACAATAAAGAAAATAAAAAAAAAAAAATAAAATTTCCATTAAATTAACAAATAGAAAGAAAGAAAAAAAGACATTTAAAATTGCATGATAATAAAAATAAACAAGAATTAGACGAACTGGAACTCTGAAAAAATAAAATAATATGTTAATTTAATAGACGTGTTTATAGAGAAAACAAATCGGGACAGAAAAACAAAAAAAAAAACAAAAAATAAAAAATAAAAGAAGAAACTAAAAGTCTATATAGTTGAATGGAAGAGTATACAAAACTAAATTTTAAGTTCTAACGCCAGATGCGCCAACAGATTTGATCAATTTTTTATAGAATGATGGGGATAACAAATTGCGATAGCAATGAAATAGATTTTCTTTAGAAAACAAACAAGAAGCTGGGTCTTTAAATTGTTTTTTAAACAAAAAACATTATTTTACCAAAAATAAAAAGCCTTTGAAAAGTTTTATTTTATTATTGTTACTTTGTATTGCGTTCTTTTTTTTTTGGTTTAACAAAAAAATAAAACCAAAAAAAAAAATTTTTATTTTTATTTAAAAACATTTATGGGCAGCATTTATAACAACATGTATGTTTTATGTACGAGAGCGGGTCAATAAGTCTGTGACTTTTTTAATTTCCCGAATCTTAACTGAAAGGGCAACACTGCTTTTATCAGCATCCTTCAAGTCGGCGATACACTATCCTATTCAGTCGCACGATTTTTGATAAAGTAGGATATTGTGGCTTGAAAATGAATTGAGTGACAGATTTTTTTGACAAGTCAGTCCGACTTGCAAATGTTTATGAAAATTTTCATAAAATGATAGTTTTAATGCGATCAGAGTTGCATTTGCTTGTAAACTAGCTGATTCATTTGAGTTGGCATCATTTTTGTGGGATAGTGTTGCATTTACAGCAGATTTTGAAGAGATTTTTTTTATGTCGGATAGAATTCCATCAGATTTTCGTGTAAATGAATCGTACGATTGTGTAGGATAGTGAATACCGGCCTTTAGTTGACTCCTGTCTACTTTCTAATAAGATGCGTCATTTATTTTGTGCTTGACAGCAGACCTCCTTGTGATTCAGTTGACTCCTGTCAACATTCTAATAAGCTGCATTGTTTAGTATGTGTTTGACAGCAGTGATTTGGGGAGAGAATGGAAAAAAGTTAATTTCTTGTGCATATTAAGCATTTTATTCTAAAACTCCATGAATAAGGCTAGAACTGCATACTCATCCGCCCTTTTTCCGAAAAATATACTATTATTTATTTTGCTTTTACGCCAGATCGTGGGCTATAGTGCCAAATAAAATAAAGCCTGAAAAATGGCTTGGCGGCAAGAGATTTGACTCCAACGATTAAATCATCTCACAAACAAATATATATATTTTTTTACCTGAAAAATCTTTTTTTTTTTTTTTTGGAAAGGATAAGCTAATTGAAAAAGCAATTGGACATACACTTTGTTTTAAGTCCAAAGGAGACTACGTGGAAAGATAAAATTATTTTTTATCTAAAACAAAACCTGTGCTTAAATAAAAAAGTCACAAAAGATTTATGGACCCGCCCTCGTTATATAAAATACTTCAAAAAATCAAATCATCTACGACATCCTTTAAGGCAGCAGCAGCAGCAGAGACATTAAAATCAACCTTTAGAGATCATGATTATTGATGACGATCATCATTATCATCAACAAAATGGAAAAACAATAAAAACAGATGATCAAACAAAAATTTACACGATCATAAATAAAACAGCAGCATCAATATTAAATTCAAAATATTTAAATAGTAAATAAGGGATGTTTGAAAGAGTGAAATCTTTGTTAAGAGAACGAGCTTTCATTATGACTTTTTTGCCTGGGGAGACTAGGTGCAGACTTTCTCATACAAAACTTAAAAGCCATTCCTTCCAAGCATCTTGGTAAAAATTTAAAGTAAGGTTAGCGTCCACCCATTCACACTTTAGCATTGAATACTAAGAAAGTTTAGCTCTCTCAGTTAAGTTATAAGCTTAAAATAAAAAAATTAGAAAACTTTTATCTTGGGTACCTATACCTACGGTGGGTGCTCTTTGCACTGTGTGAGAATAATGCGGCCACAAACAACCCCATGTGTGGGTGCAACCAACACAGACAGGTGACCATTTGAGTATATAATCCTGCAGAATTTTTCACTCGCCCATGGCTCAGGAGCTGAAGCTATCCAACCTCCGTTGTCTTAAAGTAGGCAGCAACTGTTTAAAAGCAACAGCAATTAGCGAGATCTGCTAGCAGGTCGAACTTCTCCACAGTGGGTGCAAACTTAGGCCTTCAAGACTTTTTAAGATCTCTAACATGGGATCCCCAAGGGGTCCAATAGTTAGAACGGAACCAAGGTCCCAGGGGCTACTGACTTCCATTGTACCAGATGCGACCTCTGGTCAGCCGCGACTTAAGTGGTAAGTCAATTTTAAACTCCGCCGTGTTTAAGGTATTGGCTGCATGCACCTTGTTTTCCGGGAGTATTAAACACAAATAGGTGAAATATTCTATGGATGTATCCCTACATACTCCCGTGATTTTTTGTGTGTGTTTGATGAATTAAGCTTCGTAAAGACCACAGATATGATGGGACTTACGTTGTTATATAATTTTATCAGCGAGATCGGTCGGTCCATTATTGGCTGAGATACACTGAAAAGAAAAATCAAACGGTAAGTAGAGATTTCCTTAAATAAAGTACAGAATGCTTGATTTAAGTACGAATTATTAAGGTGCTCCGTATTTTTATTACACCAAAATCGGGATTGACTTTAGTAAAAGTGAAATAAAAAATTAATCTCAAGCTGTGCTTGATTCAAAAATTTCTAAGTTTGTTTAAATCCCAAATTTGTAATTGAAATAATCCGCAGGAGAGGGAGAATAAAACAATATTATTATTTTCTTACCCGTTAACACATATCGCTCATTTGACTTTCTTATAACAAAAAAAAAAAATGAAGTTCTTAAGTTAGTGATGCAGAATTGTTCGCTATGTTTTTCTTTACATTCATCTTTTTATCTGTTATACTTTTGCTGTTCGAAGAGAATGTGTCGTTATTTTTTTGTGTTGTGCAAGCAAATTAAAAACTTTTAACGCGACGTTACAGCAAATAGGAATGGGCAAAATATATCGATATATCCAAATATCGATATTAAAAAAAATCGATATATATCGCCGATATTTAAAATACCGATATATCGATATTGAAATACGACTATCGAATTTGATATTTTTTTAAGTCAGTCTTAATTAAAAACTTCTAACAATATGTTTTTATTAAGAATTGGCATCACTGCATGCATCATATGTATTTTTAAACTAATATGAAGAACTAAAATGATTGGCATTTATAAGAAGACGAATTAAGAAAAAAGCGGGGTTTTCACATTGCAGATTTCTAATTAAAACAGTAAAGAAACGAACTTGAAATGATTTATTTTATGCGGTTTTGGAATAATATATGTGCCTTTATATATTTTAAATAATAATAAGATTTTTGCATATATACTATATATAAAATTTTTTAATTTGGTAACAGTTCGATATATCGATATTTTTGAAGTAATAAATATCGATACTCTTAAAAAATATCGATTCGATATATATCGATATATTTTTTAAATTTTCCCATCCCTAGCAGCAAATGAATTTCGCACTTCCCCCTTACAAAAGAACTCACAATTACTTAATTAGAATTTGGGAATTTTTGCTTCTTAGCTTATTTTTTAAACATGAGAATAATGTTTTTTTTTTCTTGTAATGTTGTTGTGGTTTCTACACAAAACAAGCAAAATTTATTTACATAATTTTGCAGTTTTGTTGTTGTCAACAACAAACTTTTACTAACACACGCGCAGAATGACTCGCAACAATTAAACAGATCAAAGCTCTCAAAATTGGGTACAGCAAACCAATTATATTGGTTCCGCTATTCTTGGCTCGTTAGTTTAAAAAAGCACTTTATCACATTACCCGCACTCAATCTAGCATTCTTACCTCTTTTTTATTACAAACTTAAATTTATCAAACTTCTAATAAATGAAAGAAATATTTTAAAGAACTGATAATTTTGTTTTAAGCAATTAATTGGTTTCCCCTCGGAGGTTTTATTTTATAGAGTGGCTAATTTTTGTGCGCTGCCACTATAACATAAATTAACTATCGCCATTAAAAAAATTTACAAATTGTGGGTCAATTTCAAAGCATTTAATTATAAAATTTAAGGAAATAAAATAATTTTTTCACATCACCTTCTTTAAGACTGTCAAACTAACAGGCTTCCTATTTTAAATATCTATTAAGATTTTCTTTACGATTTGCTAGTTGTGTACACAAATTTTTCTAATCTTTATCATTCTTCACACGGTTGAAATACTTGACTATTTTCTCTCGGCCATTGATATTTCTTTGCATCTCTTGCACAAGTATCTTAATATTATGTACACGACCTGAAGAGTTGTAGCGATCGATCGATCGATCTTTTTGTTTATAAAGCCATAATTTTCCGTTTAATTTAATTTGTTCAAAAAAAAAAAAAAAAAAAAAAAACAATAAAAGATCATTTCAAAGTCAAGATTTTATTTATTTACCACGAAACGCGTTTTTTTGGGTTATTGTGTGTAATAAAAATAAAGTTTATTTATTTTTCAAATTTATTGTTAAATACAAAACTTAACTAAATATTGATCTAAGTAATTCGGTGGCTGGTGTTTTTTTGTTTCAGTTAATTTCTTTTTTTTGCTCATACAACGACAAATTTTCCTTATAATGAAATATTTAATTGAAAAATAAACAAGAATTATTATTTGGTGAGTTGGTATATTTATATACGAGAATTAATTTTGTTTTTTTTTGTTTATGTTCATATGTACATATGTATGTATGTTGTTCATAAATCAATTTCCAGGTGTTATTTGTTTTTTACGTACATATTTCAATTATTTATCAATTCTAGATACATTTTAATGTTGTTGCTTATTTGTTGGGGTTAAAGTTTTGAAGAATCAAGAATATACTGAGAAAAATCTTTGATTGTCTGTTATCTTTCAATTTGGTTGAAAATATTAGATAAAATGCCTTATTATGATTGAAGTGCCGTTTTTGATTTCTGTTTCTTTTCTTTTAAACGCATCTATTGAACCTTAAAAACCATTTCAGAAAATAAAATTATAAGTAAATGATCAAAAAAATTAATTTTATTTACAATTGGCCCCATATAAAGCCCACTGTCGGAAAACACTTTAATACGCCTTAAACCGTAACTAATAATGCTATTGCAGTAAAATTTGGCCTGCCATGGTTTCATAGAAAGCACTTCGCCAAATTTTGTGCAGATCGGTCCATAATTAACCATTGCCCCAATATAAAGCCCACTTTGGGAAACTATTTAAATACGACAAATATAGATTTTTTTTTTTTAATTTGGTCTAATTTAGCATTATATGGCTAGAAAAAACTCCATGTAAATTTGTGATAAGAGGCCCATAATTCACCATAGGTCTTGGGAAAAGCAATTTAAAAAACATTTTATTCTAAAAAATTTGTATTACTGTATTGAAATTTTGTCATATTTAGCGGTTTTTTAATACTAGAAATCACTCCTAGAACTCTATCGAATTTTAGGTTCAATATAAAAACCCTTCTTGAAAATCACTTTAATACGCCCAAAACCATTTCTTAAACAAATAATGATATTTTATTTAAATCAGGCAACGTATCATAATAATACTGTGAGGTCGGGTTTTAAAAAGATTTTCTTATAATTTGTAGATCTCATAAAAAGCGCACTTCTGAAATATTTCAACATTCGGTGGAGGGTATTTAAGATTCGGCACAGACAAATATAGCACTCTTATTTGTTCTAGTAGAAGAATGCTTATTTGAGAAAGTATTTGCAATTAAAAGAACTTAAAAAATCTATCCGATTTTTCTTACGCTGCAAAAACAGTGCAGAAAATTTCTACATATGGTAATTCTGAGTTAAATTAATTCAGAGAACTTTTAATAATGTTAAATAAAATTAGCCAAAAAGGTTTTGGGCTGGAGCAACCAAATATCTTTCCTGGCGTAATTCGGTGGGCTGAATTCAAATCTGTAATTAGTTTTTCTCTATCACGTCAGGTTTTCGAATTATAATTTTTTTTTTATTCGTTTTTTACATAAAAAAATCACTAGTTTATTTAAAAATCAATGAATTTTCAAAACTGAATGGTGTTAGTTGAACGTCGTTTGTATTTTGTTGGTTCGGTTTCGCTTATAAGAGTCCAGCAATAGTCTCCGAGCATGCGTTTGTCTCAAAATCCTTGATAAATTCTTTAAATTTTCATTAAATCTTCGTAAGCACGCTCCCCTTCTTCACGCTTAATGCACCTAGTTTTTTTTTTTTTGAAGAAAATCTAAATGCGAATGAAGAATACACAGAAAAAATTTTGCACCAGTACTTTTTAGTACTGCAAATTAATATTGTCTATTAAACGTTTAATACACTTGATTAAATTTTTAATTAAAACTGATTTTTTTTCTGTGTATGCAAAACATTGTCGGTGTCCACGGTTTGTCCAAGTTTCTGACTGCAAAATCTAAATAATGTGAATAGGCATATTTTAATGATTCTGATATTGCATATCCTCTTTTCCAACCAAATATTCACTCACACAAAGCAAAAATAGCTTGAATCAGTAACACACGATCTCCCTGACATGCTTAAACGCTACTATTATGAAGATTTAGAATGTATGTTGGCTTCTGTCAAATAAATAATTTTGAAATTATAGTGGGAGTATTGACTGTTTTACAGTATTGCCAGTATGCGATAAAATATGAACCAGACGTGATAGCCCAATTTGTATGCTAGATTCGAATTCAGTGCACCAATATAAGTTAAAAAAACAGGCATCGTTTCTGCAGTCAATTTTTTTTCCAAATTTGTAGACCAGTTTAATTTTTACTTAAGGCTACTTTACACCAGTGTTGCCAATTTAGCCATTAAGTGGCTAGATTTAGCCATTTTTCACGCTGTTTAGCCATTAAAAAATGAGTTTAGCCATTAGCTCCTTTTTTTTAGCCATTTTTTAACTTGTTTAGCCATAATTTTTTTTTGCCGTTTTTCTTTTAAAAGAAAAATTATTATATTATTATAAAAATTAAATTATAAAATTAAATTAACATTTTTAACAATAAAAACACCTTTTTTTATTTAAATCACAACTTTTACAACTGTTGAAAATCGCTATAAACGGTGATGATGATCTTTCAAGATAAAGCAACAGTATTCCAATATTAAACATCGGTGTTTCTTTCTTGTTGCAAGTATTTCAATAAAGAGATGCAGGCGGCAACAAATTTTTTTTAGAAATTTCAGAATTTACTGTAAAGTTGCTCTCACTTCCATGGTCTAATGCTGAAGTAGAGATGGTATTTAGCCAAGTAAACATCGGTAAAATTAATTTGAGAAATAGGTTACATTTAGCAACCGTTAATTTGATTTTATCAATTAGGTAAATATTTGTACCATAACAATAAAATTTTATACCAACACCACAACAGTGGAGAGGGTACTATGCGTTTGTGCTGATGTTTGTAACACCTTAAAATATTGGGCCAAGCGCACCTGTACTTATACCGATTGACTCAGAATTACTTTCTGAGTCGAATTAACGATGTTTGTCCGGCTCGATGGCTGGCTGTCCATGTAAACTTTGTGCGCAAAGTCCAAGTCGTAAATTTGCAGATAATTAAATAAAATTTGGTACATAGGTTCTAAGGTGGTGAAGGGTATCATAAAGTCGGGGTTGACCGACTATATTTTCTTACTTGTTTTATGTTGTAGAACTGGACACAAAAGGTTGGGTAAATGTTGTCGTGATTATGATTTACCTTCAAAATATTTAAAACTAATAGGCACGAGTGATTCCCATGAGATGAACAACAAAGACAATGATTTAATTTTTTAAATATCTATCAAAATATTAATTTACGTTTATTCTTATTTAAGAAATTGATCTTAACTTACAATTTTATCTTAAGCAACTTTAAATGAATTATTTCTGTTTTGTTATTGAATTTTAATGTGTTTTTATTTAAAAAAGCTTTTAGCCATTTTTTAGCCCATTTTTAGCCATTTTTTTTAGCGATTTTTTCCCGTAAATTTAGCCATTTTTGGTTACCAAGTTTTGGCAACACTGCTTTACACTGTCACACAAGTCTTACGTATTTCAAGGAAATTACAATACTGTTATGATAAGTTGTTATTGTCTATTGAAAATTTTCAAACAATAATTAGATCAGGGAAGCTTTTTTATAAAAATATATAAGACTTGTGTGATAGTGTAAAGTACCCTTAAGGAGCTTTAGAGAATTCAAGCGCTATATATGTCTCGATCAGTTTTCGACAACTAACGCAACTTTTAAAACCAACTATTCATATGTATTAAATAAAATCTCTATACATCTGACAACTACTACCCACATCTAAAATATTTTCCTTTATATTCTTCTTCTTATAACGAATCTGTTAATTTAAATGAACAAATTAAATGAAAACTTGTGTACGTGCCATCATTTAATTGTTATTACTCACTTAAATTACAACTGAAACTCAAAGAAAAGAAAAAACCTAAATAAAGCTTTACTAATGAACAAGACATTATAATTATTATTAAATCTAATTAAATTCAAGACCATATTCATTCAAGCAACAATAAATTTTCAAAAAAAAAAAAAAAAAACAAAAATCCTTAATTAATATTAAATGTTGCAGTAGCTTAAAAGAAAAAAGATCAAATGAACGCAAATAACCAACAAACAGATTTACAACAAACAACCCCTCGGTATTTGAGTAAAACATATAAGTTAAATTCTATAGAATTTAAATGCAATTACAACACTTAATACAACAACAACTACAACTATTAAAAAAAAATGCAAAAAAAAAAAAAAATTAAAACCTCTGCTAGTTTGAGCATAAAAAAGCACGCCCACTTAAGTGGACTGAATAATTAAAACCGAAAAAAAGTTAAATAAAATTTAAAAGACACATTAATAAAGAATGAATAGAACACTAACACACAAAACTGAGAAATGTTTATGGAGAAAATCATAAAAATGCTACAGAGATTGAGTTTAAAGGGTTTGCCAAAGATGGGAAAATTCACAATATCAAAGTAGTCTCAACTCTCTAACGGCACATTAAATAAAATCTAGTCTACAACCTGGCTTGCCTAAGTCTTACATGTGTCTTTCAATATCATAATCCATTTTTTTTAAATTTCGTCTGTTGCCGAAAATCCCTTTTCCCGCTTTCAAAATTTTTACGCTAACCCTACATTTTCGAAATTATGTTTATGTTGTCTTAAGCAAAAAAGGTTTTTTTGTGTTCAAATCTTAGGTCAACAATAAATCTACAATTTTGTCGCAAACTCTTTTTGAATTATATTTGTGGATTGGCCTGTTTGTTATTCTTTTGTGTTCTATTCTATCGGCCAGACATGACAAATCTTTTAAAAGTCAACTGTTGTCATCTTGTTACACTATTTGAAGAGCAAACATGGAAAAAAATTATTTATATGCTCTTTACTTGCCCACACACACACACACATAAATAAATGTTTGCCAAAGTATTTGTAAATATTGTTCGAATATTTTACTATAAGTCTACCCAGCAGTCTTGGAGTTAAAACTAAATGCTACAGAAGTAATTTCACAACAGACTGTTTTCTTTTTTTTGAGTTCATCTACCGTACTACAAAATATTGCCAATTGACTTCCCTCAAGATTATTTGTCATTAATGAAATTAACCTAAACGAATTACTTATTCTGGAAATTCATTACTACTCGCCAATGAAATACTCTTATCATAGATGTTTCTCCTACTCCCATTGGAGCATAGGACGCCAATTACTGCCGATCTCCATCTAATTCGATTTTTCAAGACAGATCTCAATTAATTCCAAGATACTCCCAGTTAGTTCATTTCGGATACCGTAGCACATTTCTATGTTGTTCGTGGCCTACCGCATTCTTGTTTAGATACATTGTCGTCACTGCCACGGAGAATGTTCCTGATGCACTGCCACTTTCGTTTTCGTATCTCCGTTCTGTTTGGTTCGAATCAGTAAGTAATTCGTCACTAGAAGTGGTTCGTGGTTAAAATATACGTAAAATTAATCTTAGGCAGCGTTTTATTAAAGTATGTATATAAGAACACTGACTTTACATTGGCCTTGACAATTCAAAGCCTTGATTCTGAACTTATTGCTTTGCCAAAGGGGATCTAGTATGCCAAAAGATGACCTGACCTTATTTATTTTGGTTCTAATGTCAAGTTCAGTATCGCCATCTGTAGCAATCTCTCATCCAGGATAACAGAATAGATCGGTCACGTCAAAAGTACTTTCGATAATGTGCATTGGAGATGCTATTGAGACCGGGGTATTGCAACTTCCCTCGCACTTCTAAAGTTCTTTTCTTTAGATCACTTAAGCAAATAATATGCCAGATAATTTATTCAATGTGTTGTTTAATACCTCGATATTCCTAAGAAAATTTTCTATGACTACAAGGAATAGGAGAGCCAACAATATTCAACTCTGGCGCACCATAAATAGCGATGAAATCAAAGTGATTTCATTCTTTGATTTTAGATTTCAAAATAAAATCTTGTGAAAATTGCAATATTTTGTGATTGCAACCATCTTGGAATCATTTTTTTTAGAAATCATGGAATGCAATTAATTTCATTGCAATCAATTTGATAGCAATACAATTTTTATTTAAATCTTGCGATTTGAATCAGTTCCCATGAAATCACAACTATAGAGAAAGTCCAACGAAATTATATTCATTATCAAAGGTTTTCTTGGGAGTCAACAAATTTCATTAATAAGACTTTAATGCAATATTCACTTGGAATCTAATTTTAGAAAACTTTGTTAACAAAAACATTGTTGACATTGTTGGCAATTCGAAATTATTAGAGTCAGCTTCATTTCTTGAAAAAAGAGTTTCATTTGAAGAGAACGAAGATTATGCGAACTGCAAGATATGCGAACTGCAAGAGCAACCAGATAGCAGTTGAGCTTACCAAACGATTTGGTCGTCTGGATGAGGGATTCATTGACCAAATCCTTGGTTTTCCAAAGGTTACTGTGTGTCACTCTTCATGCGCGAGTCATAAAGACATGCACAGTTGGCATAGACTCGCGAATCATCCTGCTCCGTATCCAGGGCATTGTGGCCTGGATATGATAAACGGAGAACCAGCTTTGTACTGAGGCTCAATAGGGGCCAGATAAAAAGAGTGGTATCATTGATAAATGCGCACTGGCCGGTGGAAGTTGTCATGACGAAGAGAAGAGGAAATTTGTTTTTAATTTTTTGTGTCAGTGCCCTGGAATGTCCTCATTATGGAGAGATACGTGGAAAAACCGAAGTTTGTCTGTTTCGATAAAATAAGTTCGCTTCTTCTCTTCATTAGGAAGACGAATTGGTTGAGATCTGCAATGACGCCTATTGTTTAACTACTCTGTAGGATGGACATTGACGCTGGGTGCCACAAATGGGCCACTGAAAGAATGAAGTGTGGTGTCTTGTCGATGACTAGAAGCGTAGTCATCTTATGAAAATAGCTTTATTTTAGGATTTAAAATACATCGTCATGTTAACGATATAACAAATTAATTTTATACTTTCTTTTTTATATAATGATGTTAATTTTTAAAAATATGTGAACCTAGTGCTGCCGTATTTCCGATATTATAAAATTACTGACAAAATATTTTGATTAACAATTGTTTTAAATGCATGAAATTTATCATAAATTATTTATGTTGAAAAATACCATTAAGATGCGTTGTTGTATAGTTGAGTTCTTTTTTTATTTTTTATATATACACAGAAAATCAGTAAATTGATACAAACTTATCTACGGTAACACTGTTTTTTATTTGTCATTTAACTTCCTACTACTTAGTCATTGTCCTGACTTGCAATTTTTTTTCAAGCACTTCTTGAGTTTATTGGTGAAAAGGTGAAAAGATTGGGGAGGTGCACTTAGTTTCATATACTCTGCAATTTTGTTTTTGTTTTATAATTCTGACACTTTTCAACTTGAAGTTAGCTGTAGGTGTACTTGTATTTATAAATAAAACATAAAAAGAAAAGAGGAAGACAAGATAAAAATGCAAAAATTGCAAGGCTCGAATGTCATAATCGGAGACTAATGCAATTTCAAAGCTGAGCTTAAAAAAATTGCAGCAACAAAAATTGCGAATTCTCCTCTAAGTTGAGCTACAAGTACAAAAATGAGTTTTTCGAACTTGCACTTGCATTTGTAAATGCCAGGTTAAGATCAAGCTTATTAACCCGAATCGAGTTACAGAACTAGAACTGCTGGGTATTTCTAGAATTAATGCCTTAGAGTAAAACTGGGCTCACCACCACCAATAACAGGCCACACAATTTGCATACTCACTTCACTGCAATCATATTTAATGTACCTTTTTAAAGGTTTATTAACAATATTTTCGCGTTGCTCTTTTTTTTTTGTTGTTGTTTACTTTCCTTTCTTTCTCTAAAGTATCAATAGAAAATTTTATTTGGTTTGTGTATTTAGCTGACTTTTTCCATTATTGATGCCTTGCGGCATATTTTTACTTTTTTTTTTTTGTTGCATTTTGTTTAAACACTGTACTAATTCAGTTCATTGATGTCTAGACTTTTTTACTAAAACCTATAAATGATGAGAAAAAAACGCGAAAAAAGAAACATTCTTTTCGTTAGAAAAACAAAGACAACAAACGCTAATTGAACAATAAAATGGTGTAGCCGGTAGCTACTCACTACATGAGTACACACTCTTACTTACTTGGTCTAAGAGTTTTTTTTAGATATTTTTGAGTGAGTATTTAGTCATTGATGCACATTGATTTCTAATGACTTGTAGTGACATTTTTATACAATCTAAATAAGAAAAAGAAGAACAAGGAAGAATTTATCGAAAAAAGTGGCTTCTTCTAATATTTTATGGAAAATGGAATGAAACATAAGGCCCCTTGTGATTCGTAAAAGAACTTTAAACAGCCTTTTAAATATCACTAACACTAATAATCAACATTTTCAAATCAAAATCCAAAAAAAAACCGCATTTATTTTCGAAAATCCAACATTATGATTATTTGATTGAATTATTATAAACATTTAAATTGAAAACCGAAATAAACATCATTTAACAACTCGATTTGCTTGGAAATCTAATAAAAATGTAAACTTTATATGACTAGGAGCAACGGGATACTGTTTGAATATACGAAAATTGTACGCAAAATTAAAACACATTTACCAAATATCCGAAAAAAATCCAAGTAGATTTAAAAGCATTTTTCTAACAATTACAACTCATAAGTGCACACAAATCTAAACGTGCATCATCATAAACAACGGACAGACATTTAATGCAATTTTTTGAAAAAAATTAAAGAAAAACAAACTTGGAAAAATATTTATGGCAAGATCAAAGAACAGCGCTAATCAAATCAATTACATGGCTCATTGGGGTGAAAAACAACAACAACAATACAAACGGCAATAAAAAGAAAAAATCTAAAAAAAAATTACAAAAAAAAAAACATTTTAAAAACAAATGAAAAAGAGTGAGCAGCAGAAGCTTTGCAGCGGATGAGTTTAGAAGTGATTATGAAGTGTTTAAAAAACAAAGTAAGATTGTTCTAACGAATAAATATTGGATTTTTTCCTTTTTTAGCCACATTGAATTTTAAACAAATCAAAAAACAAATTTTTAATAGACTGTATGGCTTTTTCACATTTTTTTTTTTTTTTTTTGAAATGTTACAGTGCATCAGAAAACTTTGATTACTTTGAAAGAAGTTAGAGGAAGTTGTATGTAAATTTTTATAATACATACGAATAAAATGTAGCCAAAAAATTATTTTTAACGTTTTCATAGTTTATTTATGTTGTGTTATAATATTTAAAGAAATCCTTTCATTTTTACCGAAATTTAAAAATTTTTTACACAAAATTATAAATAATTATTGATTCTCGAAATGAATTCTAAAGGCCCAACCATAATGTGCTTAAGTTGACTTAAGCAAAGTGCGAAACGGATCGCGTATTTCGTACGGAATCAAATTTTTTTTTATTTTGCTTTTTTTTTTTAAATACATTTGAGAGACTTTTTGTTAATTTTTGACAGTAGGTTAAGCAAGGCTATGCATAATATGGTTGGACCTTAAAGCTTAAAAGAAATCTCAAACTGAAAATTAAAAATTTTTTACACAAAATAATAAATAATTATTGATTCTCGAAATGAATTCTAAAGGCCCAACCATAATGTGCTTAAGCAAAGTGCGAAACGGATCGCATATTCCGTACGGAATCAAATTTTTTTTTATTTTGTTTTTTTAAATACATTTGAGAGACTTTTTGTTAATTTTTGACAGTAGGTTAAGCAAGGCTATGCATAATATGGTTGGACCTTAAAGCTTAAAAGAAATCTCAAACTGAAAATTAAAAATTTTTTACACAAAATGATAAATAATTATTGATTCTCGAAATAAACTCTAAAGGCCCAACCATAATGTGCTTAAGTTGGCTTAAGCAAAGTGCGAAACGGATCGCATATCCTGTACGAAATCAAATTTTTTCCATTTTTTTTTTTTTTTTTAAATACATTTGACAGACTTTTTGTCAATTTTTGACAGTAGGTTAAGAAAGGCTATGCATATTATGGTTGGGCCTTAAAGCTTAAAAGAAATCTCAAACTGAAAATTAAAAATTTTTTACACAAAATGATAAATAATTATTGATTCTCGAAATGAATTCTAAAGGCCCAACCATAATGTGCTTAAGTTGGCTTAAGCAAATTGTGAAACGGATCGCATATTCTGTACGAAATCAAATTTTTTTTATTTTTTTTTTTTTTTTAATACATTTGACAGATTTTTTGTCAATTTTTGACAGTAGGTTAAGAAAGGCTATGCATATTATGGTTGGGCCTTAAAGCTTAAAAGAAATTTCAAACTGAAAATTAAAAATTTTTTACACAAAATGATAAATAATTATTGATTCTCGAAATAAATTCTTAAGGCCCAACCATAATGTGCTTAAGTTGGCTTAATCAAAGTGCGAAACGGATCGCATATTCCGTACGGATCAAATTTTTTTTTATTTTGTTTTTTTAAAATACATTTGAGAGACTTTTTGTTAATTTTTGACAGCAGGTTAAGCAAGTCTATGCATATTATGGTTGGGCCTTAAAGCTTAAAAGAAATCTCAAACTGAAAAGTTTTACTGTTAAATTTATCCTGGATTTCTTATTACTTTTTTTATATTTGAGATCTTATAAGCTTTTCTGCGGCAGTATATACGTAATAGAAGTATATAAAAGTATTTTAATAATACATACTAAAGGGTGGTCCAACCAAAACGCAGTAGTTAATATTAATATTTTTTATTATGATAGAAGTCTCGATGACAATTATGTGGGTAACAAATGCTCCCCACGGCTTCGGTGACATGCCTCTATCCAATGGTCCATATTTTTAATGGCTCTGAGACATAATTGAGGTTCAATGCCGTTAATGTGCCGAATTATCACATCCTTAAGCTCTTAAATTGTTTTTGAATTATTGACGCACACTTTTTCTTTTAAAAATCCCCAAAGAAAGAAGACCAACGGTGTCAAATCACGTGATCGTGGCTGCTAATTAACAGCGCCACGACGTGAGATAATACGGCCATTGAATTTCTCGCTCAAAAAAGTCATTGTTTCGTTGGCTGTGTGGCACCATCCTGTTGGAACCATGTATTGTCCCGGCCCTTATCCTCAATTTCTGGCCATTTTCATATCGCGATAGTGAAAAGCACTCACGTTAACTGCTTGGCCGACTTCATTTCGAAGAAGTACGGCCCGATGACGCCGTCAGCCTATAAACCGCACCAAACAGTAACTCTTTGTCGATGCATCTGCTTTTCAACAATCAATCGTGGAATATCATTTGCACAAATGCAGCAATTCTAATTGCTAACGAATTTACTGATTATGCTGACAAAAAAAATCACGAAGTGCGTTTTGATTTCAACGCCCTTTTTCGTAAAATGCTTTAACAATCTTAAAGCGCTTCTTAATTGCGTACATCTCTATGTTTGAATTTGTCAAACACTGAAACAAAGAAATGCCAAATTAAGTTCGGCAAAAAACTTGACGTTAAGGTGTGATTCACGATTAACATCGTGCATTATGGTTGTAAATTAGAACAAAATTAGAACATGCAATTAATTATAGTTATTTTATTAAAAGCTTTTAATATTAATTAACTTCGTCTAAAATGATTTACTTGTTTAAGCTTTTTAAATATGTTTTATGCTTTAGTTTTAGTTTTTTTTCAAAGCATACAAAGAAAAACTTTTTCTACAAATATATACTGAGAACAAAATTCCCATGTCATGTTATCAATTAATGGCAATGTAAAGTACATCAAATGAAGTTGGAAGATGAAGAAAAAATAAACTTTTTACAAAAAAGGATAATCAAACATAAAGACCCCCACCAAAAAAAAAAGACTCACACAAAAATTTAATAAAAAAAAAAAGAAAAACAAAACAAAAGTAATCGTAAATGCATTTTGATATTGACCAAATCTGGTGTGTAACAGGCGACAACCTGATTAAACCCAAATGAATGAAGAACCAAAAATAAAACTCAATCAAAAAGAACTGCAATACAATAAAAATAAAAAGGGGGAAGAATGATTTTTAAGTACAAACAAAGAAACAACAGCCCAGAAAGAAGAATTGGTTAAAATAAATCTGCAAAAATGTACCAGATACATGAGAAAGTTTCACCAACAACAACAAACGCAACAACATCTGATCCAAAAAAAAGCTCCTCAACAAAAAAACTTACAATGAAAGTAAACAAAAACAACAACAGCAGCAACAGCAATATAAAGTAGCTTTAACAACACATACTCACAATAATGAACAAGGAGTTAAAATAAGAGCATTTAAACAAAGAGGCGTTTTGGCGCATCTTTTACGTTGTACTTGTTTTTTCCATCATATTTCGTTGTTTTTGTTATTTCTCTAAAGGAAAAAAACTTAAAATTCCCACGGCTACTGCTGCTGATGGCGTTGTTGTGTCTTATTGCCACTGCTGCTCCATAATGTTGCACACAGTAGATCTTGTACTCCACCAGCTCCGATGATCTTGATGTTTTGGGAAGTTTTTAAGGAATAAAATAAAACAAAAACGGGTTTTAATGTTTATTTTTTTTTGTTTGAATTTTAAAGAAACTGGACAATCTTTTTGTTGTTGTTTTCGTTGGCTTTTGTTTTGGTCGTCTTTAACTTAAAAAAAAAATCAACACAGACGGGGGCTGACTGACTGGAGTTCATAAAGCAATTGTTTAAAAGCACTTGCGCGATTTTATTCTGCTGCTGTTGTTGTTTGCTAATTTTTTTTTTAAAATATCGTATAATGAAATGAAAAATTTTAGATATTTTTTTTTATAGTTTAATTTAAACGAAAAATTCACACAGATTTCCATTTTTGATACGCTAAGTATGATAATGAATAACTTTATTATAAAGGGTGTTGTGACAGGAGTGTAAAAAAAGGGTTTAATTCTTTCAAGTACGACAAAAGCTCGATCGAGAAATTTGATGAAACTTTCATAGTAGGAACTTTATCGATAACACAAATGCTTAATTAACATTATTCCACGATCAGCCCCAATGTGCGCATCATTTAAGAAAGTAATAATGTTGCCAAAGGACGAGACAACGACAATTTGCACTTCTTTAGGACTACAGTCGTAATACCATCCGGCCGCGGGGACTTGTTTATGTTGAGATCTTTAGAAACCCTTTTAACTGCATGCGCTTCAAAAAATATCTTGGACATAGTAACGGATACCCTGTCGGATTCGGGCGGTGGTTGATTGCTTTCCAGCAAGTATGCATTCTTTGCAAACATTTCGGCAGAAATGTTGGCTTTATCAACCGGGTCTGTGAATATTTGGTCATTCATTATAAGGGTTGAGGTGGATGAACTAGTATTATTCTTTACTCTTTTAACATTGACTGAAATTTCAATCGATATCGAATGCCGGTATTTGCCCCCTAATTTGTTTGATTGAAGAACCAGGAACGATTTTAAGTTGTTGTAATACCCTAACAGTCATGACTTCAAAGTCGTTACAAGACCGCTCTCATGTTCTCTAAAAAAAGGCTCTGTAATAGAGTTGTCTCGTGCGGTTTTGTAAATTACTTACCTTCTTGTAATAATAAAATATTAATAAGGCCTTGGGTTAGGTTTATCAGATCGAAATCGGCAAAAAACTTGACATTTAATAGAAAAATCCTGACAACCAAGCCAAATCAAACCCTCCCCTGCTACCCGGCTTCCCTACATACCTTGAGTATATCCCGGTGGACCTTTGAAAACCTAAACCATTTTCCAGACATCTCCTATCTAATACACCACCCTGTATTTAAATATTTATCCAAATAAAAAAAAAAACTGTTTAAAGACATTTATGTACACATATGTATGTCAGTATGTATGCAAGTAGTATGTGGGAAGAGGCGATGGCGGCGGCAGTTTGTATTTAGATCAGGCAGGTACTTACACAGTTCATACACTTAAATTGATCCTTGTGTACAGATTGTCTCCGAGACAGGGTATACAGCAGGACTTTTTTGTTTATTTCATTCCGTTTTCTTGATTTTTTCTGCCTTTTTTCTTGTCGATTTTTCGGTAATTTGAGTAGAGTAGTTTTATTGTTGAAATTTAGCTGATGTTGCTTTTAAATGTTTGTAGAAGATACAGACATGTGTAAATGTATGTTTTAACATTGTGATCATTATTGAGATCATACATATACATACATTCATATGTGTGCATAATGATTGAAATCTATTGAAATCACAGAAAAAATTTAAAGAAAAAAATTTTTTTTTTATAAAACACATGATGTCAAAAAAAGGCGTGAGAATTTTTATTTTAACTCTGAGGAATTTATTTTTGCATTGAAATTTTAAACTGTTTTATTCTTTTAAGTGATGATTATTATTGTGGGACTTAATGCTTTAATTTGTTTAATTAATGATGAAATTAATTACTAAAGTTTTACAGATATTTTGCTGAAAAGATTGTTGGCTTCGCATCAGCGAAATCAAGCTTTTAATCGATTTTAATGAGAATGTGTTCAATTAATTTTATAGTGCTTTGTTAAGTCACTAATGCCTATTAAAAAAAATTTGGATAGAAAAACATTTTGTTTACATATTTTTCGCTGTTTCATCTACAACGTGCTAATTTTGTTGTTTTAATTTACATTATTTTTCCCTATTTTGCAAGTTTTTTTTTCTTCAATTTAAAAAATTTAGTTTTTGTAAAAATTTTGAGTGAAATTTTTTGGCTTTTGCAGCCGAAAAAATTAGCACGTCTTGTAACGGATGCTTTGTTATAAACATGTCACTACTACGTACGTGCATTATATAATTTTTTATTTCATCTTCTTAAATTTGCGTCATTTTTTTTTTTAAATTTCATGTCAACATGTCTTTTTTTCTTTTTTTTTTTTGAACAAGATGGGTGGCATAAAAGTGTAAGTTTAAGGCGAAAATTACTTCGAAGAAGCAATTAAATCTTATGAAGAAAAAAAGTGTTAAGAAATGTTTGCTAAAGCAATTAAGAGAACAAACGAACAGCACAGAAATTTTGGAAATTTGCACAAATTTAGTAAAATTTACTAATATAAAATGTTGCAAGGTTTTGATTTACAGTAAAAAATAATTAAGATGTTTACTTTGGCATTAATCATAAAAAAAAATTGGGTTAGCTAACGATCACAGATACTTTTAGCACCGGATGAAAAAATATTACCATGTGATTAAAATTTACACACAAACTTAAATTCTAACACATCCTAGCCACTAACTAAGCGCTCGCTTACTAATCCTTCGCTTAGATGTCGTAATTAAGCTCCTCTGTAAGAAAGGAACACACCAGAGAGCGACAAGTAAGCTGGTAAAACTCTTTCACTTTATCTAAAAGAAAAATCAACTTTTAACTAAAAATTTTTAAGATCTCCCTTCCCGCGATTTGTTTTTACCCAACAGTCGGCGCAATTTTTCCAAACTCTAATTTCCTTGCACTACAGGTCTACGTAGTACTAGATTGCACTCTGTTCAGCCGCGAAGTGGCACATTTTAAGTTCTAGTGCAATGCCAACAAAATGGTGCTTCCACAAAACGAATACGCAAACTTTCGGTAGATATTGGTTTTTCTTAATTCTTCATTAACAAGATGTTGCCGTGTGCTAAATTCCCAATTGTTATTCCTGATAAATGCACTGAAATTTATTGTTGGGAGATTTCACTGGTTGCTTAGGCCATATCATTAGGGAACCTTTTCCCAAAGACCTTAGAAAAGCAAATATATTATACAAGTAAAACTATGAAGCGAATGAGAATTACAAACACTTAAGTAACATTTGCAACGATATCAAAGCTTTGACAAAACACCAACAATAAAGAGTGAGTTTATCTTTTCTTACTTTTCGCTACAATTCTTTTTCTTTCACTTTTTTCTTTTACTGGCGTATTGTTTTCCAATTAAGTGTAGATGGACTCGATTTTGTCACTATAGCTGCTTATAATGGGCAATAATTGTGCTGGGTGTATAACTTCAAAATGCGAGAATCACAATATACAGCGTATCGTTTAAACATGGTTTGTGTCTTTGATAAGTTAATGGGGATTTGGAGTTAAAACATCTGTCATTTATACTCAATTATTCATTGAATGAAAAAGTGTAAACAATAAATTTTGTGTCAGCAAAATTCGCTAAAGAACATCTATTGTTCACCGAGGCTTATTCTGAATATTTGCTATCGATTTTAAAGTGTTTGTGCGGTTTATAAGTAGTGGTTTTAATGAAAGAGAAAGATCGCCGAACCTCAGACAAAAAAAGTTAAAATTTAATGAACTATAAGCATTTCTTCATAAATTTGTAAACTCATTTGAAATCACTAACTGAGCTACCAATAAGTAGAGCGGCAAGCGTTTTTTTATGCCAAAACTTTTCATTTAATTTTGCAGCAATTTTAAAATGGTTGCAAGCAGAAGGAAGGGTTTATCCAAAAGCAAGGAAGTTGGGTACCAAACGATTAAAAGCCCAAAAACTTCTTAAACGCCATATAAAGAAATTTTTTTTTGATCGTTTAACAATGAAATGGGATGTCTTTTGAGATGGATGCATTTTCTTAAAGCGACCCTAAGAATCTATACTGACGGTTCGAAGAAAGGAAGTTGAGTTGGCGGTGGTTTCTATATAGAGAAACTGGATAAAAAAGATTAATTTCGTCTGCCGGGTGACTTAAGTGTCCTGTAGGCGGAATTCTCTGCTATTCGAGGGCGCATAAGTGACTAAGGTATTGTCGCATATCGATCGAAAAATTTATATTTACTGATGGCAAGGCTGCCATTGTATTCCTAGAGGGTTTCCATATGACATCGAGGTTAACTGCTGAATGTTGGAATATTGGTTAAACAAATGGCAAATGAGCTTGCCAAACGAGGTGGTCATCAGCTGACAAAATTATTGATCAATTCGTTGGCCTGCCAATGGTTCCCTGTAAATCAATCATTAAGTGTGAGTATTACAGACTTGCTCAGTAGTGATGGACTCGTGAAACCACCTGCTCCGTATTCGGGGCATAGTGCCTGGCTCTGTTGAACATATTAGAACATTGATCTCAGTGTTAACTGGGCACTGGCCTATAGGGTCTTTATGAAAGAGAATGGTCCTAGAATTTAATTACTACTGGTGAAGTTGTCAGGCAGAGTGTAAAGAGGGGCCTGTGTTTAATTTTCTGTGCCAGTCTCCTGGACTTTAGGACATTAGTGAGAGAGAAGCCAGTTTTTGTCTGTTTGGATGATCTATCTAAGATAGAACTAATGTGGCTTCTTCTCTGCATAAGAAGGACGAATTTATTGATTTCTGCTGTGACGCCTATTAGGTAACTGCTCTGTATGATAAACATTGGTGCTGGGTATCACAAAGGGACCGCTGAAGGACCCAAGTGAGATGTTCTCTTGAGAGCTACCCAAGGAACCTAACCTGCAAGATATAGTAACCAGGCCTTATAGTCGAATATTTAAAGCTTCAAGGTTGTGCTCTGTATTTGGTGAGAACAGAAAGGTGCTTTTTATAATAAGCTGCTCATTAAAAGCGATAATTGACCGAAAAGGCCCCAGAAGATACGACAACGCTTTGTCACATGTTGCAAAACTATTTTTTTAATAGTGCTTCGGAAGTTTTGCTTCACCCTTCTTAAGCTGAAGGTCCACACCATGAGTTTATGCGTCTGTCCTTTTTATGTATTTGACAAAAAAGTTGAATCAGTGTAATTGCATATGATAAGCTACACACCAAAATGCATAGAATGCATAGACGTATGAACGCATCAAAGTAGGTTTACTTTCTACTTTTGTATCCGTCGCATGAGTGGCGAATAAAAGTCAGCTGTTATTGATGGCCATGGATGACAAATCATATTTTATTTTCAATGTTATCGATAAATATGTTTGTGTGGTGGATTACTTTTTACTATTTTTTTGCATTAAAAAGGTTTTTAATAAAAGAAAATGTTTTCGTAATAAAGATTGCATAAACTTTAAAGAAGAAAAAACATTAAAATGAATTTTTAGCACAATTTTACCACGAACAAAATTTGCCATTCTAGTTATCGATTACTTTTATGTTCTGAGTGTCATCTTTGTTGTGTTAATTTTTTTTTTAACAAATGCCATAAACTGGAAAGTTATTGATACCGTGAAAAATCACGAATATTTGTATAATAAAAGCTTACTCCTCTTTGAATCCTTTTAAAGAAATTCTATTAAAATATCAATAACACTCTCCATTTTTGCTAAAATTGTTTTTATTTAATAAAAATGTTCTCACAACAGCTGATAAAAAAAAACAATTTGTCGCACAAAACGCATTGCATGTAACTTGAATTTAGAAACGCATAGAATGCACAAAAAGTATCATACGCATCTACGCATGAACGCATGGTGTGGACCTTCAGCTTTATGGTCCAGACCTTTTTCCGCTCGACAACGAGTTCTTTTGGTAAAAACAGAACGCTCTCACTGGTATGCAATTCGCTTCAGAGCAGGGTATCCGAAATTAGTTTAATTCGTTGTTGGCCTGAACAGATTAGCAGTTTCTTTGGCGCGCAATTTATATGTTTCCCGAAAGATGGAAAAAGGTTAAAGCCAATAATGGCCAATACTTTGAATAAATTTATATTGTACCAATATTTTACAACAAACCCTCCAAATGTTGTAAAATACACCGCAAAATTTTAGCGGAAATTTAAAAATTTTTTTAAGTTGAGTGTTCCCATATTTCTCTTTACTTTCAATTGATTTGTGCAAATATATAAAATTTAAATAGCCCAATTGAAGAACCCGAATATACATATGTATGTACACCCAGAGAAAAATCATGTTTAAATATGGTCACTTCCAACAAAACATTTTTAAAGAAAATTTTAAAAATATTTTGTTTAATTTATCCATGTTATTGCTCCAAAAAGCCACAACCATGTAATGATTGCCTCCGAACATGTTATGTATGGTTAATAATAACTAAAACATGTTTAACACTTATAATAGCATGGTTGGTTTTCAACTATAGCATGTTGCTCTTGGAAAAGAGGAAAATACTATTGTTAATTTAAGAACAAATTATTGTCATATTTAACCATAACATGTTTAGAGGCAACCATAATATGGTTGTGATTATGTGGTTTTCAGTGACAATAATATGGTTAAATTAAACATACTATGTTTAACATTTCCTTAAAAATAATTTTGTTGGAACTGACCATATTTAAACATATTTTTTCTCTGCGTGTACTATCTTTACTATTAGCCCTAAAAATCGTCGGGAGATTCGTTGCACTAGCGAACTGATAACATTTCATCACAATATCATCTAGACATATGCAACTATTTGTTCATTACAAATTGCGTAACCAATTGTAACAAATTTTTTGCTTAAACATTTTCCTTCAAACCCTTATCTGTTTTAAGTCCAGAAGAAACTTCCAAAATTTTGTTCACACTAAGAATAAGAAGATGTTTTTTTTTTAAATTGAAAAGAAAAATCAATGTTCATCTCAAATTTCTTATTGGCAGGTGTAGAATTTGGATGGTAGTTTTTTACTTCAACTGTCAGTAGCTGCTAAAATTTATGACATAAATGTCATTCACATACTCTGAAATTATTACGTTACAATATTTTCCACAAGTATTCAATTAAATATCAATTAATTTTTCAAAATGTCATAAATACTTTAATAGTGTCACACATCTTATTTTAATGTGCTCAGTTCCTGAACAACAGCAAACACACACATGAAAGTAAAATAACTTGTAGCTCTGCAACAAAATGTTGAATGTGGCAGGGAAAAAATATCAACAAGTAATTGTTTTAAAATGTATCATACATTAACATGTGTGTTTGAATGTGCATACGTGCATACATCCATGTGTACATATGTAAAAACTATAAATGTTTGATTGGCTTTATATCCCCTTTTTTAAATTTTTTGATACACAATTTAGTGTTTAAATAATTTCAATGAATGTGGCAAGTGTGGCAGTGCCACAACAATCATTTATGAGTATTTTACTTTATTTGGTTGCTCAATGTAGAGTAAAAGTCTTTATTTCTTGTAAATGTTTCACGTATGTATGTACATGTCTGCAATTATGTTTGTATAAGCGAATGTCTTTTACATGTTTGTTTTTTTTTTTTTAAATATAAATATCAGGGCTGGCAAACATGAAGTAATAAAAACAATAAAACAATACTTACCGTTTTTTTTTTAAGATTATTTAAAATTTTGTTAGAACCGTAGTACTACCGCGACTTACTTTATACGATTTAAAAGCGTTCGCGTTATTTCTTAGGACGGTCGATTTTTAACACGAAATGCGTTTGTTGAGTCATAGACTATTTTTTCAGCTCCCAAAGGAAGTATTATTTTGCTTTGGCTTGTTACTATTGAATCTTTAATTCCACCTATTTTTGTTGCCACTTGGGATAAACCTAGATTTCTTGGGAACGGCCCAGAATATATTTTTTTTTGTAAGAAAAGGGTTTTGTATAAGTAGGTAGTATTCTTTGACCTTCCCATACAGTTAGTTCATTTCTTTTGTATTTTATTCTTTTACTTCTGTAAGGAGCACAGCGCCGTTTATCTCTTGGATTTGCCAAATTTGTAGCAATAAAAATGATTTATTTATTAAATTACTATGCATTTCAACAATAATAATATTCCAGTAACGTTAGAGGAACTTTTTGCATTGATATTAAAATAACACTACGAACCACGTTGATTGATACTTATTTCAAGTTTAAACAACGTGAACTTCATGTAGAATCATTTTGATTTCAGTGTGAAATAACAGTGAGAAGAAGCTTCAGAGATATTACACCCGGAACCAGAGAGAGAGAGAGAGAGAGAGAGAGAGAGAGAGAGAGAGATTTTAATTATTATTAATTTTACTGTTACACATATTTCACTTTTGTAGTTTTTCTCTTTGTTTATAGAAGAACTCGCAATTATAAGACATCAGCAGAATGGCCCGATATATTTTTCCTCATCATTCTCTTTACTTTGAAAATTTATGTATTTAACTAAACAACTTTAGCAAATTGATTTCGGGAGTTTTTATTTTTTAATACAAAGAAAAATAAAAAAATTGGTTTTTATTCTTGTAGTGTTGTTGTTGTTTCTACAAGCAAACCAGGTTTTTATGGCTTTAATATTGAACAATGTTATTTTAAAATTGAATTATATTAAAACAACGTGATTTAAGCTTTTTTTTGAATCATTAATTCAATATTAAGTTAGATTTTTAATCAATATTGCTCCATGTTAATTTTACATTTTTTTTTTGATGTTGCTTAAAAAACTGAAAAAATGTGTTAAAAGTGCATTTTTCTTTAAAAGTAAGTACAAAATTAGAAATCCATTTTCCCATCTCTGATTCATATACGGTTTAATAATTTGAATTACAAGTGACAGCACGAAAAGCAACGTGCAACATAATGTTTAATAAATATATTGATAAATGAGTTTATTTAAGTGGCAAATACAGTGGTGTATGAATTAAAAATTCAACATAAGTTTTAACACTATTGAAAAAAAAAATTCTAACGAAAACATATTAAACCACAAACTAAGACTCGGTAAATGATTCTACTAAAAGATTTCGGACTTTAGAATTTTCTTTAATTAAACATGCTTAACGATGAGATCAAATATCTCTCGAAAATAACGTAAGAATTTACTTTTAAAACAGAAAAATTAACAACTCTATATTAAAGAACTTTTTGAAAACTTGAATTTCGCCAATTTGGTAAAAACTATTGCAAATTTTTGCCTTCTCTTCTAAATTTGCCAAAAACCCACTGTGATTGGAAAATGCATAAATTTATTTCACTTCTTAATTTTAGTTATTAAATTCTCAAAAAAGCACAAATAAATAAAACAAAACAAAAAAAAAAAAAAAAGAATAAAACTTTACAGCTGATGGTGTTTGCTTGAGGTTCATAAACATACACACTAAAATTCAAGTGTTGAGTGTGTAATTTTATATTTCCGGTGTAAGAGAAACAAACAAACATACCAACAAACATTCACATTCATACAAATATTTTACATACATTAACATAAAATACACGTATAAAATACATACATTTTTATACCAATCAAATCATTTGACTTTACGTCAGGGATGGAAAATTTAATACGATCTTATTTCATATAATTATATACATGTAATCAGGGTTTAAAAAACTGCAGTCGAAACGAAAAACTGTCGAACAAAAAACGAAAATGTGTGTACAACTTTTCGCTTTTTGAGTTGGTTTAACAGCGCCTGTTAACATTAAATGAATAATCAGAAGTAAAAGCTAGAGTTTTTTTTGACCAATGACAAATTAAGAAGTGGAAGAAATAGCAGTTTTTCTACAGTGACTGCAGTTTTTTAAACGCTGTATTTAATATGTTAAATTTCCATGTTACTTCTCTAATCGATTTAATACTCTCAAAAAGCTTTAAATGTTTCCCAGTACTTCTAAGGCCCATTTTCACAACTTACCGATAGCTAAAAGTAGACTTTAAACGGCCTTATAAAAAGTGTTCCATTATTAAAACTTTACCTTTACCTAAAGTGAGCGATAAAGTAAATTAAGGTTTATCCTACCTGGTAGGTTAAAGTAAGATTGTAATAATGGAACTCTTTTTATACGACCGATAAAATCCTACCTTTAGCTATCGCTAAGTTGTGAAAACCGGCCTAAAGCCCTTATGACACTACATTTTTAATGCATTGTTCAAGTTTTGGTGAGCAGTACAAATATAATGTAATACAAAAATTTACCAAGTGCAAAGAGTTAAGCTGTATTAAGATAAATGGCAAACCGTCAAAAATTTTACTAAAGTTATCGATAAAAAATGAAGGTATGTCAAAAAAAATGTAAAATTGTTTAACTTAAAATTGACATTTCCAGCTTGAAATATTAAAAGTGTTGCTGAATCAGCGGTTTATGGGCAAATTCAGCGATTTACCGCTTTCTGTTTTTAGGTTTCTCATAAACAAAAAGTTGGCAACATTTAATAAAATAAACAAAACAGGGATGGCTAAGTTGTTTCAATTATACTTTTTTGTTGATACTTTTTAAACTAAGATTTATAATACCTTTTTTTGGTGTTTTTTATGAACATAAATAAAATTAATTTCAACTAAAAAAAATCTTTTAGTACAATTAGGGTAAAAAAGTAAAAGTTTTAAAGGTTGTTGGTACAATTTTAAAAATTCTTAACGCCATCCCTGAAACAAAACCATAACAAGAGAAAAAAAAAACAAAAATCTTTATTTACATTATGTATAGTTAGCTCTTTCTAACATTTACTGTTTCTTTCTATCAATTCTATATCAATTAATGAATAAAAAATGTAGTGTCATAAGGGCTTAAGGGTATTTTTGTGGAACAAATTAAAATAGTGAACAGATTAAACTTGTTTTCAATGAAATATCCGTTTATAAATAGTATTTGTGCCAAATTTTACATCTAAGATCTTTTCTTATGGCGGAACTAATGTACTATTGGATGTCTAAGGTGTTTTAAGAATCATCGAGTCCCCAATAAACCGTATTATCATATTCTAAAAGAGTGAAAAGTTGACGCAATTGTCCCAAATATACTATTCTGTGAAATTAAAACTAAAAATGATATCGAATTTTATAAATTTAGTACAAATATTGTCTGCGTTATTTAAGTCAGGTGTTGCTCCTAATTCGTGAAGTCATTTATATGGGGGCCAGACTAAATTGTGAAACGGGTTGGCAATTTTTCACTACCAAATAACTTTTTGAGCACACCCAACAAACACGGAGCTTTGATTTCAAATTGAAAATGATTTGAAGTCTCAAAGGACAAACGTTTGATAATGATTTGCAAATCCTTTGAAATTTATAGCATTCTCAACAAAAAGGGGAAATTATTATCAAGTTGAAAAATGCCTTTATTTTCAACTTGCTTTCAAACGTTATTCTCAATTGTTTTTTAAATATGGATTATAATACAATGTGGAACATTAATAAAAATATTTTATTTTTTAATTTAAATTTATTATTTATTTAAATAAACTGTGAAATTAACATTCGGCAACATAGCTAGAAGATGAAATAATGATCTTTCCGTCCTCTAATTCTTGCAAAGACGTAATTGGCTTCCTTTTATATTAAGGATTGTAGCACCGCGATCGTTCAAGAAACTTTCTCACTTTCCCGTTTTATTTTTCTTTTTGTTCGTATTCTTAATCATTGTAATTACTCACAAATAATTTTTATTTTTTACAAGAAATAAACTGTTCACTTTATATTAAAATTTATTTTTAATAGTAAAACACATGTAACCACAAAGTAAAAAATGTAACTTTAATCGCCATTTTTAATGCTTACATTTATTTTTCGACTTAGTGTTGCCAAGTTTATTTTTGATTTGAATTTAACATTTGACATCAAATTGATAAAACATTTGATATCAAATGTTTATTTTGAAATCATTATCAATTTGAATTTAAATAAAGTCATTTCATATCAAAGGTTTGACTTCGTGTTTGTTGGCCATATTGAAAATATTTAAAATTTTTTTGGCCACATTTCATTATCTAGTTAATATCCAGGTTGGTCGATATTGCCAAAAACGTAATTTTTGGTGTACAAAAAAATTACCTTGCTAAATTTTTTATTGTCTTTAATGTATTTTTGTAAACTTTATTTATTCTTAATACTTTATTGCGAAGCTTATCGTTTAAACAGTCGAAGGGACATTCACCCCTAACATAAATAAAATTTCTTACGAAATTTGTTCCTTTTAAAATACACGGGTAAAAGCAAAATTTCGAGGGAAGAAAATCCAGTGCCTTCAGACAGAATGTACTCCTTTTTATACCCTTCACCAATATTGGTGAATGAGGGTATACTAAGTTTGTCTTTCCGTGTGTAACTTTTAAATATTTATCTAAGACCCCACAAAGTACTTATATTCTGCGTCCTTGAGTAATTTAGCTATGTCCATCTGTCTGTCTCTTGAAAACACGCAAACTTTCAAAAGACTCTATAGAAAAGAAAAATAAATTGTGTCAAATTGTTTCTAGTTGTCCTAAGCAGATACGGATTAATATCCAGCACAATTGGCTCAATAGGAAAAGAGTTATAAACCCAAATGAAGATCAATCTCCCTAAAAAATGTATATTTTTGGTACAAAAACTGACATAAATTGGTGGCGAAATGCACCGATTCTTATAAAATTGTGCACCAATTAGATCTATATGAGTAGAAATCGTGCTACTGAATTACCCATGGCCTTATTACCCCATTCCATACTCATATATTTTTTACACACTTCGTTCTAGCCAGCCAAGGCCTTCTGTGTTCCCTTTTTCAGTAGGCCTGATTAAAGGCCTTCTTCAGCCGGTCTCATTGTAGGCCTATGTATGTAGAAGGGAGTAGGTAGACCTTCCTGAGAAGGCAAGCGAGCATGAGTACTAGATCTTAAAAAAAAGGTCTAGGAAGGTCTTACAGAAGCCTTATAAATAAAGGCCTCCAAAAGTTTACCGCTAGGTATCATTATAATTTAAAAAAAATCACGCGGCCAATTTCGTTAGGATTGGATTAGAATTTACAATATGCCCCACTTAAAGAGTAATTTTGCAATAGGTCTTTAGACCGCAACGAATTATAATTTATAATAATAAAAATGTTACGATACAAAGCCCAATTTTTAAATATTCCTAACTCTGGGTGGAGGGTATCAAAGATTCGGCACAGCCGAATTTAGTACTTTGACTTGTGTTGTTTAATTTTACAGTTAGAAAGCACTGGTTAGTTTTTAGGCCCCTATTACGGTTCACAACTCAATTCAATTGAGTTGAAATTTCTTAATTTTTGTATTATAACAAAAATTACACCTGATCATAACCAGCTGTCTTAATTACAACTCAACTGAGTTGAGTTGTGAATGGTAATAGGGGCCTTAATTTCTTATTGTTTTATTTCCCATCTCTGCTTTGGGTACCAAATCATTTTGGCAGACTTTGGCTCTATATGGTACCAGAAGTACTTAATATTTGCAAAGGTTAGTTATGTAGTTGTTGGAACAGAAAGTACTTTCAACTTTATAATTTGGTTGATTTGAATGGTGAAATGTTTGGTTTTCTTTTGGCTGAATGTGGTGACTCCTCGGATCGTAGAACTCCATGCATTTGTTTGTATTTGTTTATGAAATGAATGTCTTAGTTTTTGTTTTTACAAAATTTTTGTTGATTTTTTTTTTTCGATTTTGTGTGTTTTAAACTTGTTGCTGATTCAGCTGTTTCTTTTTTTTTTTTGTTTTATTTGAACATTTTACACACTTTTCCCACTCTGAAACCAAATCATTAAAAAAACTCCCTTTCGCTTGGGTTTTTATATGCCCCTGTTGCAACTTGCTGTTATGTTGCTCATATTATGATTTTTTTTATATGTTTGTAGTTTTATTTTATACTGTTGCATTAAATTTAATTCATATTAAAATGTCATACCCAATAAATGTGACTGTGTATCTTCTTTTTCCTCAACGTCACCTTCCTTCAGTGTTGCTGCCTTTTTTCCAGATTGTCTTAATTTTTTCTTTTAAACTTTATGTTTATTGATAATTTTTGTCTTTTTTTTTAATTAATTTCTTTCAAAATGATTTATTTATTGTTTTATTTTATTGAGCTCGTAGAAGAGTGCTCGAGACATGTATTTCGTATAAACATTTTTACACAGGTTGTTGTAAGTAGGTATTTCAGTGTTTTAAATGGAAAATTTATAATGAAATAAAATATATATTTTTATTTAAAATTCTTGGAATTATTTTATTTTTTTTTTTGGTTTTCTTTTTTATAAAAGCTTAATTTGTAGTTTTTTTTACTGCTAAATTGTTAATTTTATTTATTTTTCTTTAAGTGTAAAAAAATAAATTCAAGTACAACATTTTTATTTTCGTGGAATTCTCTTTAGAAATTAACTTGAAAGTGCCATTGTGTCTGATTAGGTGTCAATAATTTTTTTGTTGTTGTTAAAGTTTTTCAAAAATATCCGATTATCTATTTGTAGGGGAAGGGGAGTTTATTTCTTGTCTTTATTTATAATTTATGGCTGTTCATAAAAGTAAAATGACAGTTTTGTTTAGTGGGGCTACTAAAAAATTAATAATTACTACACAACACAAACATTTTATTTAAGAAATTAA
Source organism: Pollenia griseotomentosa (assembly GCA_963931875.1). NCBI lineage: Eukaryota > Metazoa > Arthropoda > Insecta > Diptera > Polleniidae > Pollenia > Pollenia griseotomentosa. Next base: position 47,969,610 of record OZ007560.1, on the reverse strand, counting down.
GACAAAATGTTTTATTTTTTTTTAAGGTAATTTTTATCATTAACAAGTTAGAGTGTTATATTCGGCTGTGCCGAATCTTTGATACCCTCCACCGACAATTTGAATATTTCAGGAGTGATATATGTATGATGTCTATTTATTATTAATTAATCTTTATAAAAACAGACATCAGCATTAAAATTGGTTGCGGCTTGGACCTATATTAAATTATTGACCGACAAATTCTATTATGATAGCATTATTTATTACGGCGTACTAAACGGTTTTCCGGGAGTAGGGTTTATATGGGGACTAGGGTAAATTATCGACCGATCTTCTTGAAATTTTACACCGTCATTTCTAGTTTTAAAAAACTGTGACGTGTCAAATTTTATTACGATAGCATTAATAATTACGGTTGTAGGCGTACTAAACCGTTTTCCGGGAGTAAGGTTTATATGGGGCCTAGGGTAAATTATGGAGGGATCTTAATGAAATTTCACAGTATGATTTCCAGTCGAATAAAATGAACATTTGCAAAATTTGATATCATTCGTGCATTCTTCAATCATTTATGTTAGTTTTTGTAACAAAATTATAAATTCTTGTGTATAGTTGACCTGTTGTTTATGTTGTTTTATTATTTTGGCTTGAGGTCTTATATAAATAATAAATAAAATTCAAAAACTTTTAATTTTATTTTTATTCATTTATTTTTATATTTTTCCGATATTTCGGTCAAAATCTTTGACCATCATCAGGGGGATATTTAAATAAATAAACAATAAAAGTTTTAAAAAACTCGGACAATTTAACACTTCACTAATACAGCAAACCAAAGAAAGCTGTATTAGTGAAGTGTTAAATTGTCCGAGTTTTTTAAAACTTTTATTGTTTATTTATTTAAATATCCCCCTGATGATGGTCAAAGATTTTGACCGAAATATCGGAAAAATATAAAAATAAATGAATAAAAATAAAATTAAAAGTTTTTGAATTTTATTTATTATTTATATAAGATCTCAAGCCAAAATAATAAAACAAAATTATAAATTTTTTAAAGGGGTGGTTCCACATTTTGATTCATAGCTCTGATCCTACTAAACCGATTTTGCTGGATTTTAATCCCAAACTGCTTAGGATAACTACATGCAATTTGACACCTAGTTTGTTTATTTCTTTTGAGTTTTTCGAAAGTGAGCGTGTTTTCAACAGACGGACAGACAGACGGACATGGCTAAATCGACTTAGAATTACTCAAGCAGCCAGAATATATATACTTTATGGGGTCTGAGGTGAATAATAAAAAAGTTTCACACGGAATGACAAACTTAGTATACCCTCTTCACAACTTATTGTGGTGGAGGGTATAAAAAGTACTTAACTGGCATTTTTTTTACTAAAAAGTGATTTGTTGATACTTTTTAATATTGTTGTTATAAAACATTTAAACATACACACGAATATACAAACTGACGGACGGACAGATTGACATCTTTTCAACAATTCCGCTATATATATAATATAATATATAATATAGATACTTCATGAGTTCTAAGATAAAAACTTGTACATTTAATTAATAATTGTATTTTTTTATACTTTGAAAAAATACCAAAAAAAATTCCAAATTATCTCTGATTTTTTTAAAACTTAAATACACAAAATTTTTAAAAACTTGCTTAAAAGTTCTTTTACTACCTATACTGATAGAAAAGGCGTCATAACGCTGATGTATTTTGATATCACTACTAGGACAAGTGCGTTCGTTTTTGACACCATGACACTTTTCATCATTGAGATGTCAGCCTTTACATCACTTGGCCAAATTGTGTCATCAAAAGGATGACACATCAGCATCACAGAAATGGCGAATCGGAGTCAGTTAAATAAAAAATGTCATCAGTGCGATGACTAAGTAACATCGGAGAAAGGACTCATTAGCTTCAATTGAATATCAAACTGTCATTAAATAGAGTCATTGGGATTGAATGAAGTCAAAGTGAGAGAATATTATTATTTACTAGCCCATCCAGGGGCCTAATTCTGGCAGTCGTGATTGAGTACTTTCTCGATTCGAAAGCAATTTTATTTCAGTCTATACTGAACGAATCGAAACTATTTTTTAAGTATTGTGAAACTCAAATTAATACTTTACAACACTGAAGAAATAATTCCTATTCGTTCAGTATTGACTGAAATAATTAGATTTTGAATTGCTTTCGAATCGAGAAAGTACTCGATCACGAATGCCAGAATTAGGCCCCAGATCAGCATCCGTTTTTAGTAGTTTATCGCAAACCGATTTAAATTTTGAGTTATATTACTAACCAAAAAGTTCTTTCACTTTACTTTGGCCGTTTTGCATTTTACTAAATATAATTATAGAGAATATATGCAAACAAAAGTTTTTGTTATTTTATTATTAGTTTTTTTTTTTTTTTTAACTTTCCAGTTCAGTAAATTTACCACAAATTAACTTGTATCAACAAATTTTTTTGTTTGCAAAAAGAAATTCTTGGAATTGGGTTTTTTTTCAAAATTATTTTATATGGAAGTATGTAAGTAAATAAACAAATAAATGCGCAGTATTTAAGCACTTTGAGAAAAAAAATAAACAATAACAAAAATGTTCCACAAGTTTATAATATTTTCTTTACAAACCAAAAACACCAGAATTCTAATTCATACACACACCTCCTTCGGTTTTGTATTGAATGAAACTGAAAAGATAAGATTAAATTGTAACACAGAATGGCTGCAGCATAACGATTTAAACAAAATAGTAAACGGACTCAATGCGGATCAAAATTCTTTGAAAAGCTTTTAAAAGTTTTTTCATAGTTGGCTTGTTAAATATGTGCAATCCGTTTTGCCACCAGTGAAGCAAACAATTACCTTACCGTAAAAAAGTAAGAGCAATATATTTCTAACTGCTTTACATACAACAAAATGAAGCAGCTGATTTGTATCGTTACTGTTACTCCCGGATAACTGAACCTTAACACGTAGAAAAAAACACGTTTTTAAATATGTTCACCTCCAACAAAAACATCTTTAACGAACAATTTTAAACATATTACGTTTAGTTTAACCATATTATTGTCATCGGTATTCACATTATGGTTAAAATAGTCCTCCATTAAAAAGTCTAAACATGAACGCCTTGGAAACAGTTTGATGAAATTTAGTACAAAGGTACACTCAAAAGAAAAATCAATCCGAACCGGTATTAAAAGTACGGTGAGTATGGATTTTTTTTAATCAAGTACAGAAAGATTGATTCAAGTACGGATTTTCAATCGCAAAATACTTAAATAATCCATATTCAATCCCGATTTCGTACTTGAAATAATTCGAAAATGAGATTGATTTAAACTAAGAGTGAATCAATCTCAAAATGCGCTTGATTCAAGTATTATAAAGTTGATTTTATCCCGAGTTAGAAAGAAAAAATTATTATTGATTTACTTACTCGTATAACACCTTACAGAATGACAAAACACCAACAGCATGCCCAATATGGTTTTTACTTTAGAAATCTTATGTACATGTTTAACCAAAAATATAAACTAATGGCGTTTTCTTTTCTGAGTAAAATTCTGCATTTATTCTGCCTTTTACATTTTTTAATGTTCTTTTCTGAAAAACATGTGTTATTTTAAACGTGTAAAGCGTTCTTTTCTGATGATGTTCCCTTTAAAATTAAAAAAAATGCTACATGTTCAACACTCATTTTAATTAAAGGGGCATGAGTGCAGCACTAGATCAAGGCGAATTCAGTACAAGGTGGTAGCAAGTTTCGAGTCGTAAACAAAAACAATGCAATACAAAAAACATCTGTTGTTTCTGTTGGCTTTGGATTGTTTTAGTCTTGCCACCACCAGTAATTGAATTTACCTTGCGCTAATTGTACTTTATTGTTTAATGCCGAAATTTGTGTTCTTTTGTAAACGTAACATATGAAACACTTTCAAAAATTAGGGGCGCATTTAAAAATGTTGCCAAGTCACATGTAACACTTATGCAACACTTTTTTTTAGATAAGAAAACGCCATAAATGAGAAGCAAGAGTTCAAATTGACTTTTTTACCCTTCGTGGCACACATGAGTTTGGCGAAACCTTTTTTTAATGTGTATAAAAAAACCAAAACATGTGTAAGCCGGAGGGTTAAACACAACGAAAAGTTTAATTTTTTTTGACTTGATTTAATAATTTTATACTTATTTCAAGAAATTCCGGGATTGATTTTCGAAAGTAATCCCATTTAGGATTGTTTTGAGTACGTTTTAGTGTTATTCGTACTTGAATTTTTGAGAGGTATCATCGGCCAATGGAAATTGCTACAGGGGGATGATTCGAAGCTTGTGGCGGAAAATTAATGATTTAGACGTAGAAAATATGTGGTGTCAACAGGATGATGCCACTTGCCACGCAGCAAAAGAAACAATTGATCGTTTTAAAACAAAGTTCGAAAATCGCATTATTCCTCGTAGAGGAGGAGTGAATTGGACACCAAGATAGTGCGATTTGACACCTTTAGACTATTTTTTATGTGTTTTTTTTAAATCGAAAGTGTACTGCAATAATCCCACAATAGTTTAAGAGCTTATAAAAAATATTATCGAGCAGATATCAACCATTGACAACAGTTGATTAAAAAACCTGTTTAAGAATTTTGGTAAATGATTTGGAGCCTGCCGAGCCAGTTGTGGAGGTCACTTGACCGACAAAAGTTTTAATTTTTAACGGGACCCTATTTGTAATGAACTGATATATAAATGTTTGCAATATCTTAACAGTATGTATTGTTGACCTTTTTTGTTGTTGTGGTTTATATTTGGTTCGGCTTGAGGTCATTTATTATAAATTAAAAAACTATTTCAATTTTAATTTTCAATATTTTTATTTATGTACCCAATATTTCGAGGCAACTCCGTTGCTCATCTTCAGGGGATTTATTTTAATAGAAAACTAGTTTAAAAGTTTTATTTTCAATGTAAGGTTTGGATTGTAATACATATCTCAAAAAAAATATCTTTTTTTTATTAAAATTAAAATGATATAGCTCAATTTTTGGACACCCTTTACAAGCAAGTGAACAAAGTCCAGAAAATAAGAAAGAATTAAAAAGCTCAATAGTATAATGAATTTAAGAAACAGTGCAGTTTTAGAATTATTATTCATAAAGTGGCAACGCTAAAGTAAAGTTAAATACTTTTTTTCTCTCACTCATTTACTCACTCGATAATAATTGCTGTGTCGCAGTTGATCAACCTGTAGCCCGTTTCTGTATTTATCGCATCGTAAAATTTTCCGCATGAAACAAGTGAGTTCGGACAAAAACAGTGCAAAATGAAACAAGAAATGTTTTTTCTCACACAAGTGTTTTTGTATTTTTCCTTTACTAGAATTGTCTGTCATTTAAATAATTTTCCAGCAATTATTGAAAGGATGTGAGAAAAAGTGTTTCTGTAACAAAATTTTTTGAAACATTTTTTAAATTTTCAACCCCACAAAGTATAAAGTGTTGGAAATTTTTTATATTCAATATGGGTTTCTATAGAAAGCAACAACAAAATTATAAAATATTTTTGATTTAGTTTTTGCTTTCTTCACTTAAAAAAAAAAAAAAAAAAAAAAAATTATCAGCAAATCGGCACTTTGCTAATTTCGGAACAAAACATCTACAAAATGGCGATAAATCGTCAAATCTTGCAGCCCTGTTTTTAGTATTTTCATTTATTTTGTTGACTTTTCGCTTTCATTTGACAATTAATTACTGGAAATATTTCAGTTAAAACAGAATCTGTGTTGTCTGTTTTCGCATTCAAATACAAAAACACTTTTTTCTCAAAAATCGAGAAGCGATGGAATTTTTTGCTTCACATTTTATGTGAGAAATTTTCCGACGCGAGAAATACAGAAACGAGCTACTGATGTTTTTATAAAGTAGCACATACACTTGCAATAAATTTGTTCAAGTTTTCGTATTAGACAATTATATCGCCAATGTGTATGTGATATTCGAAGGTGGCACAATATGTTAGCATCAATCAAAAGACTTTTGATTTTTATTACACAACGGGAATAAGTGCCAATATTCTGTAAAATGTCCTGCAACATTGTACAATGTGGTTTTGCTAAAGGCTTTGTTTAACTTTATATTGAAAGTTATGCCATATTTTAATTGTGGCACTTATCGCATAATTTAGGGCAAAATTGAAGTAATATTACAAATAGTATATACAATAATATTGTATAATGGATGGGGCGCTTAAGTATGTTTTTATTTTTTGTGTTTAAATTTTCCTTTCGTTTTATTTAAACTCTACTGTACCTAATTTTAACGTGTTTCATTACATGTACAACAATTTAAAAAAAAAAAAAAATTGAATAACAACTTATCGAAAAGTTTTAAATAACACTAAGCACTGCTACAATAGCTGATAAATTTCATTCATAATTTTAATTTTGAGTAATTTATGATTAATTTGCAAAATAATAGAAAATAAAAACTTTAACAGGCTGCCCTGCCCGTATTGATCTAAATTGAGCAATTGTTGATACGAGTAAATAAGTGTAAATAATTAAATGATAAAAGTACTTTTAATTTTCGAAAAAATACTTACAAACTAGTGGGTACGTGTAAATAGTTACTAACTAAACAATTTAACTGTTTTTATACAATTTATTGGTTTTTTCAATAAAAACAAAAACAAAAAAACATGTTTAAAAAAAATTTTTTTTTTGTTTTAGCAGAAAAAAAGATGACTTCCGGTCATTATTACATATTTGCCTCCATCAATAAATTAACTTCTTTTTTCTATGATTACAACTTGTAAACTTTCATGTGGAAGTTTGTAAAATTTTATGAAAATAAAATAAAATTGAAAAAAAAATTATATGTTATGTCTCATTATTTGTCATTATAGGCAGGCGTTGTCTGCCTGTGATTTAAACTCATAGACCGTCTAGTAGTTGTGGTTAGAATAAAAGTTTTTTCTATGTAAAAATATTGATAATGATTTTATTAATTATTGGCAGCATTAACTCATTATTAAACAAGTATGAAAGTATAGTTGGTCATGCCCGGCCATTTACTACCCTAAACCACAGTGTATGTGGACACTTTTTGGAGATTGTACCCTATTTGGGACCCTGCAAAAGAAAATTATGTTATGAGATTAAGATTCATATAACAGTTATTTTGCCAATATTATTTACCAAATTCCAAATTTCATCAGCATAAATACTCTATTCCGGAAAGAAGCTTGTATGTGGGCTATATGAAATTAAGAACCGATTGTTACCACTTGCAACAGACTTGGCCCTTATGACAGTCAAAACGAACATACCAAATTTTATTAAATTATTTTCAAAAGTACGACCTGTTCTTTGCGCACATGTTTCACATGCACAGCCAGTCATCTGGACGGACGGACATAGTTACATCGATTCAAAAAATGCTTATAAGTCAATCAGTACACAGAAAGAAAAACACTCAGGATAATTTAAGTTTTAATAACGTACTTTAAGTACGAGTCTTACTTAAAATTCAACACTAAAACGTACTTAAAACAATCCTAAATGGGATCATTTTCGAAAATCAATCCCGAAATTTCTTAAAATAAGTATAAAATTCTTATACCCAATTTTCAAGATAGTTATTAAATCTAAATTAAGTTAATTTTCATAAAAACTTAAATCGTATTTAAATACAGATTGATTTTTTGAGTTTTATTTTCCAAGTCTTATTTAAATAAGATAAAAGTATGGTAGCACTACTAAATACAAAAAATATCATAAAAAAAAGTAAAATTATTTACAAGGTGGTATCAAAAAACAGCTGATTGTTATTGCTTTGCGTCTTGTTGTTGTATTGTCGTGATATTGAGGCCACCTTGCTAAAATATTACAAAGGAAACTTAAGTTGAAATTAAGTGTACCACATCGGTGAATTAAGTTTGATTTAAGTATTTAGTGAAGAAGAGAATTTTGTATTTAAAACGATTTTAAACATAAATGTGTTTTAATATCAATCCTGAAAATTGGCCATTAAACCAAGTAAAAAGTCGGGACTGTAAGAAAAGATAAACTCACTTTTTATTGTTGTTGTTTTTGTTTAAGCTTTGATATTGTTACAAGTAAAACTGAGGCTTATAATTCTTATTCGCTTAACAGTTTTATTGTATAATATCTTCAGTTTTTCTAAAATTTTTGGGTGAAGTTTCCTGACGATCTGGCCTAAGCAATAAGTGAAATGCGCATAGGAATAGCTTATCCCTTCAACAATAAATTTCAGTTTATCAATAGTATGAAATGGGAACTCAGCACATTTAGACGAAACCTTGTTAATTAGTTTTTTGAATCCCAAGAAAAACTTTGATAAAAAAAATTAAACTTGGTAGTGCCGCTCTGAGAGTTACATTACAAAGTGAGCGTTTTAATCTCATTTAACTTATCAAGACACTACAACAACACCACACAGGTAATAAAAAACGATTTGCTTGTTGTGGGTAGAAACAACAAAAACAACACAACAAAACGAAAACACATTATTTTCATGTTTAAAAAGTCAAATTGAGAACTCTTGCTTCTCATTTAGTTTATATTTTCAGTTATTTATGTACATTAAGTTTTTAAAGTAAAAACCATATCGGGAATGATGCTGGTACTTTATAATTGAAATTCTGTAAAGTGTTCAACGGGGAAGCAAATCAACCATTAAAACAAATCTCCTTCTAATTTCACTTTTGGTTTATTTCCAGTACGAATTCGTGATTGAATCAATCTTAGTTTTATTTAAATCAATCTCATTTTCGCATTATTTTAAGAACGAATTCGGGATTTAATCAACTTTATAATACTTGAATCATGCGCATTTTGATTGATTTAGTTTTACTTAAATCAATCTCACGAATTCGGGATTGAATAAGTTAAGTATTTCGCGATTGAAAGTCCGTACTTAAATCAATCTTTCTTTCAAGCTTCGGCTTGATTTTAGTACGGATGGATTGATTTTTCTTTTGAGGTTAAGGTGGATCTAGAACCAATATTTTTTTAGTGTGACACACATCAGAAAAAACGCATAATACCCTCTCCACTATTTTGGTGTTGTTATGAAGAGTGTATATTTGAAAAATATTAAAAGCTTTTGAAATTATTACCATTATGTACAACGAGTTGAATTTGTATAGAAAATTAATGCATCAGTTTCATATAGTAATTCTAAATGAAGACGATATTAAAGCCCTTATGACACTACATTTTTTATTCATTAATTGATACAGAATTGATAGAAGGAAACAGTAAATGTTAGAAAGAGCTAACTATACATAATGTAAATAAAGATTTTTGTTTTTTTTTTCTCTTGTTATGGTTTTGTTTCAGGGATGGCGTTGAGAATTTTTTAAATTGTACCAACAACCTTTAAAACTTTTACTTTTTTACCCTTATTGTACTAAAAGATTTTTTTTAGTTGAAATTAATTTTATTTATGTTCATAAAAAACACCAAAAAAAGGTATTATAAATCTTAGTTTAAAAAGTATCAACAAAAAAGTACAATTGAAACAACTTAGCCATCCCTGTTTTGTTTATTTTATTAAATGTTGCCAACTTTTTGTTTATGAGAAACCTAAAAACAGAAAGCGGTAAATCGCTGAATTTGCCCATAAACCGCTGATTTAGCAACACTTTTAATATTTCAAGCTGGAAATGTCAATTTTAAGTTAAACAATTTTACATTTTTTTTGACATAACTTCATTTTTTATCGATAACTTTAGTAAAATTTTTGACGGTTTGCCATTTATCTTAATACAGCTCAACTCTTTGCACTTGGTAAATTTTTGTATTACATTATATTTGTACTGCTCACCAAAACTTGAACAATGCATTAAAAATGTAGTGTCATAAGGGCTTAAGCATGTTTTCCGAACATAAGTGAATGTTGTTAGATTTTCGACTCGATTTTTTTTGAAATATACAGTAATGGTTTGAAAATCAAATTCGAGGCATAAACCCACTATATGGTTTATACCTCGAAGTTTGGCAAAATAAACTTTTTTAAACATTTATTTAAAGTTAGATTTTTTTGAAAATGTATTTCTAGAATTTTTCTCTATATCACGAGCTAAGCCTACAGAACACGGAATGTAAAAAGCCTAATTTACATGTGGTTCTGACGTAGTTTTGACGTCACTACAAAGCCACAATAGCAAGTTCGTGATGTGTGATGACGACAAAATTACGTCAGAACCATATACGAATGTGGCTCTTGACATTTTATGTACTATAGGCTTTAGGGTTTTATTTTCAAGGAGTAAAAAACTTATTGCACATATCTCATTGCCAGTTAGAGATGCTGAAATGAACTACCTTCGTGGAAACGAGGAAAATCTGGCCCTTAATAGATGAACAAAGAACTCGGCCGGCATCAAAGCTGTCTAGGCTTCACTTCAGGAACCTTATTTGTTTTAAAACTAACCTCTTGCCCAGTTGGCCTTAAGGCTAAGGCTCCCTTACAATAACCTATGTAAAAATTGCGGCGACGAGGAGGAGGAGGAAGAATCAGCGGAACAACTTCTCTGATATTCCCCGGGATTTGGAGACCTAGGACTTTATCTGTTTGGTTGAGGAACCCTTAGAGACAACACATGTCTTTGTGACATTGATTTAAGAAATACACATTTCTTTATTGACTCGACCGAATGGCTGGGTGATAATGTAAACAGCAAGGAAACATGGGACCCTTGGGAGACGGTGAAATTAGGTAACATAACGGGCACTTATTTCTAGAATCACGGGAGCTGTGATTGATTGCGGCAGCTAACGGCACGTAACCCAACTTAACCTATAGCTCTATGATTGCAATATATCGAGCAATTACCTCAAAAATAGCTTAAGCGACATAATTTTCAATTTTCTTTTTTTTAATAAGTAAATTTATTGGCAACACTTGCTTCATCTCCTAAAATGTCATGGTCATATCAGGTACCGTTGCGATTTTATAGCAAAAGCAATTTTAGCTTAAGCGACAACATTCATAAATTTATGAAATAAAACTAAAAAAATCCTTCTGCTGTAAAATTTCGTTTTTGTCGCTTAAGCTTTTTTTGCAGTAAGGGCTCGATATAATTTAATGTGGAAAGGGTTCATATTATAAATTTGTCATTTCGTTTGTGATTTCTACAATATTGATTAGACCCTATAAAGTATATATATATTCTGGGTCTTTATAAGGAGCGAACTTGATTGAGCGATGGCCGTCTGTCTGTCTGGAAACTTGGTTGGTATGTATATACTAATGTCACATATGCTCCGTCAAATTTTGCTATCGTTCCACCAATGGCTGGGATATGAGAAAAAAACCACCACTGCCTCTAATTTTTACCCATAAAATCCCTTGTTTTTGTATTTTTTTTAAACTCTATTTGATAATCTGTGTTAGTAGGTAAAGGGTTTTAAAGATTCGGAACAGCTAAATATTGCACTCTTACTGGTTCTTCGATATATTTTGTATCCAAGCTGTCAGGCTCTTAGATAATTTTACTTGTACAACAAATACTCGTAAAAAAGCAAAGAAACGTACATATGAAATTGCATTTACTGTTTTCTTGAACAATATACTTTTTCATTTCATTAAAATAAAACCCATTTCGTATTACCAGCAATTGACGGCTGTTAGTCTAAGGTTTATAATATTTAAATAATATATATATAAAAAAAAACATGTATATAAGCAATACATTGAAATACGATGACTAATTTGTACCTTGATAAGAATAATTTGTATCCCTACACATGAAATCGTATCTACATAAACATGGAAACAACTTGTAAAACACACGCTACGCTCAGATTACCTAAAACACTAGCACTACAACAACTACTACATAAACAATATACTGACACTCTACATCATCACCACCACCTCCTCCCCTCCTGTCTTCAGCTGGATACAAATTGTTATTGTTATTAAACTACAGCAAAAAAGCTAAAGAGAAAAAAGTATCTGCAAAGTTGATTTTTTTTAAAAATTTTTGTATCTGAATATAAAAATAACGTATAAAGTAAAGTGATCGTGTTGAATGGCAAACAACTTAAAGCAAAAAAGTATAAAAAAAATTAACAGAAAAAATTTATGAATGAATTTCTCGTGTTGCCTTTACACGATATTTCGTTTTTATACATTTAAACACGCCGATGTATTAGTAGTAGTGAAAAATTTATTTTATAAAAAAAATTCACTATAAAAAAATAACAAGTCTTCATACATTAAGGCACTTATGATACGAGTACCCAACGTATGTTGTCGATGATGTTGACGATGATTATCCGTTCACATCCATAAGATACTTGATGCCCAATATACCCTGTATGTATCTGATTGCTTGTGTAACCATGATGTGGTTGCTGCTGCTACTGCTGCTTAATTCTGCTTCCGTTGCTTCCGTTTATACTCGTTCTGGACGACTCTAACTAAGAAAATTAAATGTTCCACAAAAAAAACCTAATTTCTAAGGGATTTCATTGTAACTTCGTTTGTTTTTTAATCTGGTTCTTAAAAGAGGAAAAAAAAATAAAACATTCCTTTTTAGACACTATCAAGATGATAACAACCTCAGATACTTTTATAAACAACTATAAAACGGTCAATCTTGGCTTTTAAGAACTACACAATCACACACATACCCCAACCTTTCGACACTAGATATGTTTATAAAAAGTAGTTATCTGAGAACGAGTAGAAAAAGACAAAACAAATAATTTGTTCAGGTATCTGGTAAATTGTGGTCGTATAAATAGACATCTTGGAAAACATAGATTTTTATGAATGAACTACTCGTAAAGTTTGTTAAATAGTGAAAAAAAAAACTACAAATATCTTTAATGAATGAATGAATGAATGTATAAATCAATGAATTGTTGTTACGTGTTTGTTTTTCTTTTCTATTCGTTTGTTCGACATTTCTTTCATTTTTTGCTTTTATGTTGTGTTACAAGCCTCACAAGGAATTGACCACGATACAAGTTCTTTAAATCTCTAACAATTGTTGCAACATCAAGAAGAAAAAAACTAACGTGCCACATACAACATCATTATCGTTAAACTCTAATATAATTGAACAACATGCAACATATAAATTTGTTTCTTCATTCAACTAAACTCAAGTTAAACTTGGTTGTTTTTGTTTTTTTTTTTTTTTAAATTAAACCACAGAAGTGCAGTGGTTAAACTGTGTTATGGCAAAAATATATTTATTATATGAATATGGCACAGTGGGGAGGGGAAGCATTAAACTATATTCTTTTAGAACAGACTAAGCCTCAGAATAATTTTGAAAAGTTTTAATGCAACCTTTGATGACTAAAAGAAAAATTTGATGAAATTTATGAATTTTGGTAAAATCAAAGGCCCCATAATCATGGTCAAAAATAAAGTCAACTTTTTCTAAAGTACACTCTAGAACAATGGTGTTCATATGCATTTTAAGCCGTTTTTAGTTTATTTTTTTTTTTTGACTTTGAGTATGGGCCTAAGACTTTAAGTGAAATTTTTGATTTTTGACAAAATTACAGAAATTGATTCCACAGCCCTGCAATAGAATCGTCAAAAAATATTTTTAACTCCGACTCCGACTGCGACTCCAACCGCTGAAATTTTTTAAGTCCGACTCCGACTTCAACACCGACTCATACTCTAACCTTGATGCTTAATATATAAAAGACTGATCCTTTTTTTAATTTATACTCTTTTTTAATGCAGTATGTTTAAAATGGTTAAATATTATTAATACCCAATTAAAATGGAGGTTCCAACGAAGCAGGTTTGTAAGGGAGAAACAAAAAAGTTTCGCTTCCATATCGCTTTCGGAAGACATGAGTTTTATATGGCGAGTTCCCACTTTGAAGCAATATATTTTTGACACATAAAGCGCTTTATTCAGCGCATATACAATTTTATGGTTGCAACGATCAGCTTTACACACTGAATGTTTTGTTACAGTTACTTTTTGGTATTCTCCCTTATAAACCTGCTTCGTAGTAAGGGAATGCCGTGGCACTTGAAATGTTATTTTTTTATAAAAGTTGAAATTGGCGAAGCAAATTGTGAAATTGTGCGCTTATTTTTATAAATGTACCTTTAGGACTTCACAAAATGATAACATTTTTTATTGGGTAGTGATCTGCAAAATATTGCATCGCTAATTTCGAAGAAGTTTTCTTTTGGAAAATATTAGAACATTTTTTAAAATTTTTAATTCCAATAAATTATGGAGTCGGAATCGCGAGATTTTGTGGGTACTTCGACTCCGACTCCACAGCCTTGGTATTTTGGTAGATCTTTCAATATTTGCTGAAAATTTTATAGGAAACAGTGAAACCATAAACAGGGTGGGCCAACTCCGACTAACTGCTTGATATATTGTAGCCGTTGTGATGCATTTCTACTTAATTATTTCTGATCCAATTGAAAACATCCCCAGGTAATCTATTAGAATGCGCCGCCGCAATGTTCTTGAGATTACGAATTGAGTAGCAAGTCGAAGAGACTTAAATGGATCCGCGTGGATACTTTTTCCTACGGCATCTGCACTAAAGGTGTAGATTCCACAACTTCCCAGTGTGTAATAAAACTTCTTGTTATGTTTACACTGGGAGCTATTGTAGTAGTAAGTATTTTCTATGTTTTGTTACAATTAATCGTTCGGAAACATAATTAAATTGAAAAATATTTAGAGTTCTCGCGTTGAGTATGATGACAAGGGAAAACGAAAATATACACTAAAAACAAGTATAGTCGGCTAGTCCTACGCCACAGTACTAACAGACAAAATTTCGAGTGTTTCGAGTTTGGGGCCGATCAACTAGAATTGAATTTTGTTATGAGGTTAAGATGCATTTAAGAATTATTTGTACATTTAAAAAAAATTAACAAGTATACAAATATGCTTCAAAAAGTTTGAATATATCCTAAAAACTTAAAAAAATGCTTTTTTGACCAATACCACACACAGATATAGGCATTTTGACAAAACATCTAAAGTCAAATTTAAAAAGTTGAAAAAATGTTGTTTATCATACGAATTTTCATTCAAAAAACATTTTTTGTTTACGTTCTTAAAATTTGGTTTATTTTAATATTATTTTATTTTGATATTTAATAAAAATGATTTTTCGCAGAGTTTTTTTTGCAAAACTTTTTTGCTATCTTATCTCGACTAGATGTTTTGTCAAAATGCCGCAGATATGTAAAAAAAATTTGGCGAAAAATTTAACTTTCAGTAAACAATTTTAAAATCAACTGCCTTAACCATCGCATAGAAAAGTTCTATGAAAAATACTCGGTTTCAAAATATTTTTCATGTAAAATTTTATACGAATGTTAACGTTCGACTTATTGAACAGGCCGTTAGATATTGGATAAACAAAGTATGGATTTTCGGCAATAAAAATACTAAAAAAAAAACTTATGCATCCCTAAAGTGAATTAAATTTGGTATTTTTTCCAAACAAATCTATGTGAAATAGCAAAATTTCGAGGGAAAAATATGTTCACTTTTTATTCACGATAGGCGTGATGGACTTTCGATTTAGTTTTCGGTATAGACAACAAGACAATGTATTTTCGTTGAAAATTTTGATTTTCGTTGAATATTCCTTCTTATCAGGAGAGTCGTTGTTGACTTCGTATTCCTTTGAAATTCGGTATTAGGTAAAAATTCAGCCTTCTTACGGGAGCCGTTGTCGTGGTCGAATTCGTAGTCGTTTGAAATTCGGGTTTCGGTAAATATTTAGCCTTATTAAATGTCGTTGGCTTAGTCGAACCAGTGTTGAAAAAAAACAGTACATTATTTCGTGTTCAGCTCACACACCCAAGAACGATATCTATTTTTTTTAAGTGATTAGGTAGGCGAACACAACCCTTAATATTGTTCGTAACTATTTTCACGAAAGAACCGAACATTTTATAATGTTCTGCTCTTCGTTAAAAAACAGAACAATTGTAGTGATACTGTAGACAAACCTTATATTTTAATGTTCTAAATACAATGTTTCTTTTTTACATTGATAAAGAAATGAACAAACAACAAAATTTAGCAATGACCGCAGCACGAACAGCTTGTGTGTGTATTGTGTTTTGTTTGTGTAAATTATTTTGCTGGCTTTTTGTTTTTTATTCGAATGCGAATTTTTTTTTTGTAATTTTGTTTGTAAGCGACGAACATTAATGAGCTGAAACGAACACGATGAAGTTTGAGTTTTTATAAAAAACCGAACGGAATTAAATGTTCTCATTTTTTGTTGAGTTGGATTAAAACAGTATTATTTTTGTGTTGGAAGGATGACAAACAGGGAAACGTTATTTTTTTAATGATTTTGTACATAAACACTATTAGCGTTTGTTTTTTCCACAAATCTACCGGTCCGAACACTAAATAGCGATATTTAGTGTTTATTTTCGAACACTGCCTCGAACACGTAGTCGTTTGAACTTTTTGTTAATATTATTTAAATTTCATGACAATACATATTTATGTCTTTTGCTACAATCATAATACCAATTTCCAAAAACAATTGCTTTTCGACTTCGACAACGAGTGTCGGCCGCTCGTTTCGGCCGCTGGTTTTCATTAAGTATTAAAGTTTTCGAAAAATATAAAGATTTTCTGAAGTTAATTAAAAATAAAGATTTTCATCAAAAATATTTTTCTTATATGAATAATCGGCAAAAATATAGAGAGAATAAAAAAGAAAATGTAGATTTTCGAGAAAAATATTACATTTTTAAAGGCAACATTTTAAGATTTAAATAAAGAATAAATATGTAAATGTAGAAAGAAATAGAATTTCGGTAATATTATCGATTATCGCTAAAAGTATAGATTTTCAGTCAAAACTTCGTTTTTGGTAAAAATAAAGGTTTTCAAAAAAAAAGGAATGTCAGATTTTGATCGATTTTTTTCCCAAAACATCGACTTTTTTAATCGTATTTTATTCAAAAATTTTCTTTACATTTTTCAAAATTTTACACCCATTGTGATCCATATTTATTGTTAATATTTAGTTTTTGCCTATTTTTTTTTCGCTTGTTTTCATAAGTGTAAAATTGTGGAGATCTTTAAGAAAAAGAATAAAAAAAAAACAGCAACTTCTCAACTAAATATGGAATATTTTAAGTTTTTTTTGAATCAGTTAAAACAACAGCAAAACAAATTTGTTATTATAATAACAAAACAAAACGATGATGCGTGAGTAAAATGCATTATAAGCGTGAAGAAGTCGAAGAAATATATTGTTCAACAGAAATGAATGAATGGATGAATGAGTTGAGCTGAGTTGGATCTTTGTTAAATATTATTAATATTAACATCACATACAATTTCATATTTTTCTTTATAAAAAAAAAAAAAAAACTAAACTAAAAAAATTTAACATTTATACAACTATTAACACGCTACTACTTTGCTCTTCTCCTTCCCCCTCTTCTGTATAAATTTCAAAATCAATTGACTCCAAAACTGAAGAGAAAAAAAGAACTACATGTTAACAAAAAGATGTGTTAAGTATAAAAAAAAAAAACGAAAGAACTGAACTAAAAGATACAAATATTAAGATAATTATGTTGTCAGTAATAATAAAAAAAAAATATTCCTGTACATTTTTTTATTTTAAATTTTTGTTACAACCATTCATTCATGTCTACAAAATTTAAACACTTTTATATATTTTTTTTGTGTGTTTTTTTCTTTTGTTAATATTAAATTCAAGAAACAAGATTTTTTTTGGAAGTCTTATTTGTGTGGTGCTAATAATAATAATAATTATTTTAGATTGTTTTATACTGGCGCCTAGAAATCTTTCCAACATACTGAAATCCCTGTCAAAAAAGGCTTGAATTATTTTTAATTATCCATATAGATATTCATTATTAGTCTGGCTTAATGATTTTATTTTTTGTTGTTTTCTAAAAAAAAAAAAAACAAATAAAATTATTATTGTTAACAAGTTTAAAATTATCTTGATGAAATTTAATCAAAATTTTGTTTATTCAATTGCTGCAAAATTGAAAATATCCGTTAAAAAAAAAGTGTGTTGAATTTTTTCCTGTGAAATGTTTAATAATTGCTTATTGTTGTTGGGAAATTCCTTGACATAGAAGTTAAAGGTGTACAAATCTGATTTAAATAATTAGTTTTCATGCAATAATAAAAGCGATTTTTACTGAAAATACACTTTTGTTTAAAAAAATATTTTTATTAATTTTCTTTTTTGTGAAAATAGAAATTTTTGTTGAAAAACTCTTTTTTGTCAAAAGAATTGGTTTTAAGTCAAAATTTATACAACAATATATATTTATTTATCGTTAGAATAGCGATTTTCCAAAAAAAATATAAGTTTTCGGCTAAAAAAACACCAACTCTTGATAAAAGTATATCGGTGAAAATATCGATTATCGGTGAAAATAAATACTTTCAGTGTAAAATGGTTTTTCTGTAAAAAAATTCGTAAAGAATATAAATTTATTGTTAAAAATTAAAATCGGTGTAAATAACGATTATTGACGAAAAAACGATATTTAGAGAAAAACTGATTTTCTGTGAAAAAAATTCCTTTTTTGATTAATCAGCCATGTCTTAGAGTACAATTCCGTTCGGAAACGAAATTAATTCCGTATTTTGGTGCTTCAGAAAATGACGAAAAAATTTTTCGGAATGAAACCATTTTTGTTTTCATGAACGGAACGGGTTTTCTGTATCTGAAAGGCTAAAAAACTATCAAAATACACTTTCTATTAATAAAAAAATATGTTTTCTTCGGTTCCGAACGGAATTGTACTCTGTGACATGGCTGAATATATCGATTTTCAGTAAAAATATAAATTGTTTGCTTACAAGTTTTTACTTTTTCGTATCGATTGTAGTTAAAAATATCGATTATCGTTAAAAATAACGATTATCGTTAAAAATAAAAATTTTTAGTGAAAAACTGGTTTTCTGCAAAAATGAAAAATTAAATTTCAGTTAAAATGTAACTTTTTGTAAACAATTTTTATTATTTTGTAGGAACATCGATTGTCGGTGATCATATCGATTATCGGTGATAATAACGATAATCGATGGAAATAAAGACTTTTTGTAATCGAGGATTCCTCTAGAAAAATCCATTTTCGATTAAAATATCGATTTTCAGTAAATATGTAAATTTTTGGTAAAAAAAAATATAAATTTTTTGTAGGAATATCAAATATCGGTGAACATATCGATTATCGGTGAAGATAACGATAAATATTGATTTTCACTAAAAATGTAAATCTATATATATAAAAATGAAAAATGTTTGTATGTGTGTTTGTTTGTTTGTTTGTTTGTTTGTTTGTTTGTTGGCTTATAGACTCCTAAACTACTGAACCGATTTTCCTGAAATTTTTACAGATACATCACGTGAGCCCTAAAAATAAAATAGGCTACTTATTTTTTCGATAGGGGCAGGGGAATTGGTATCCCCCATAGGATGCCAATATTAATTATCGCATATATTAAGATCCGCTGCACGCATTATGCAGAACTTTTGGTAGTAAGATCTTCTGAGCCCCAAAATTAAAATAAAATAGCAGCGGGGGAAGTGGAATCCCCCATAGGACGCCAATGTTTAACATCGCATATCTAAAGAACTGTAATAGTGAGAATGTTCAAACTTTCTAGAAGTCACTCTTATGGTATACAACACTTTTGAAAATAACAATAAAGCGGGTAGGCGCAGGGGGGGAAATACCTCCCATAGGATGCATATATTAAATATCGCTCAACTGAAGAATTATTAAAGGGAGAGTCTTCAAAAGTGGTTAAAGCTATTATTATAGTAAACTATAAATTTCAATATATAAATGGGCGGGGTAGACGGGGGAGGAGCAGTACCCCTCATAGATAGAAATATAATTAAGAGCCGCTGCACGCATTTTGTTGAACTTTTGGTAGTAGGATCTTCAGAGCCCCAAAATTGAAATAAAATAGCAGCGGGGGAAGTGGTAACCACCATAGGACGCCAATGTTTAATATCGGATATCTTAAAAACTATTAAAGTTAGAATGTTCAAACTTTGTAGAAGTCACACTTATGGTATACTACACTTTTGAAAATAAAAATAAAGTGGGAAGGCGCAGGGGGGAAAACCTTCCATAGGATGCATATATTAAATATCTCTCAACTGAAGAAGTGGTTTAAGCAGTGTAGCGAAGCGCACCGGGTTAAGCTAGTTTTTTAAAAAAATTAATTTTTCGTAAGAATAAAGATTATCGGGGCAAATAACGATTTTCTATGATAATTACAATTTTTAGTGGATAATCGGTTTTTTGTAAAAAGATAAATTTTTGAATAAAATACCGATTTCCAGTAAAAATTAAAAATTTTGGTAAAAAAATTTATTTTTTTTAGTAATATCGATTCACTGAACGTTAAGCAACGTACATTTTCATTGGATTTTTGGTTCAGTGTTATTGTTGAAAATATCGATTATCGTTAAAAATATTGATTATCTGTGAAAATAATGTTTTAAGTGAAAAATCAGTTTTATGTAAACGAAGAGAGAATGAGAAATGTCTCGGGCTATGGGGTTGAAAATCTGACGGGTTTCATAATGGGCATGACAGGCAGCTGGGGACTTTATATATGTAGGACAATTGTGCTTAGTAAGTTGGTTTTTTTCCTGGTCCGGGTATGTATTATCTTTCACTATTTAATATGCTCACACTTTTTCTTTCCTTCTTAGTCTTCTGTTATGACCTAAGGCGTCACAGTTTACCATCCTGATCTCTGGGAGAGGGTATGAAGATTGACTTCGCACCAGCTTTTCTACCTATTCAACCTTACCTTAAATAGGTAGTACAACCAGCCGACCATGGCACGCTACGAAACTGATTCATTTTTAATTCTAAGAGGAATAGTTGGCTTTTATAAATACATAATTTAAAAGTCGAAAAGTTATATTTTCAATTACACTTAGCTGAATAAATAAATTTAATATTACATAAAGCAGTTCAAAACTATTATGCATGAGAAGCCATTATAACAAGTTTACACTGTAAAATCCTTCAAGTACTCGGATCACACATTATTTTATTGGAGAGCAAGAGTGCAATTTTTATTTTCAATCAAAATATCTTTTAACAGTTTATTGTGCAATTTTGCTGGTTTGCTTTAATAATTATTATATTTTTTTTTCGATTTTTAGTTCTTTTTTTTAACAAAATAAATAACAAACATATTGTAGTTTGTCGACAATGATGATGGCCGTTTCCGTTTTACTTGGACGTTTTTTGTGATATTTATTATAATTTTTTTTTTTGCTACACGTCTTTCTCGAATAGCTGGCCAAATTCAGACTCTCTTAAATAAATTTCCATAAAAAACGCACAACAATAAAAAAAAATGCTAAACCTCTTTTGCAAAACTACAAATTTTTTTGTGATGTTTGTAGAAAATCGTCTCTCTTTTTGACTAAAGTTGAAAAAGTGGGGTTTTTGTGAATGAGTTTGGATTTCAAGTGTTTTAAAGAGCACACGTTTTTTTTTTTTTTTAATAAAATCTTTTATAAAAGTAAGAGAATTTTTTTAGTTGTAAAAAATGAGCTCCTCAGAAGTATCTGTGTGTTTGGAATAGATACTTTTTTGTTACTTTGTTGTTTTTAATGAGTCTGGCGTCGTGTATTTAAGATTAAACAGTGTGAGTGAGTCAGCACAAAGTGAGCAAGAGCAAGTGAGAGTGAGTGGATAAATGTATCTGTGTGTGGATCGGCGACAATGTGTTTGTGTTTTGATATTTTAGGATATTATGATGATCGTTACAAACATTATTTTACTCACAATTCAGTTCATATTTTACGAATCCAATAGATACACAACAATATACACAAATTATTTGTTCAACAACAAAAATATTATTAAAATTTTGAGATTTGTTTCGTGTGTTTTTGGGTAAAAAAAAAAAATGTTTAAGAAAACATAAAAGTAACTAACGGAAATACAATTAAATAAAACCAAAAATAATGTTTTATTTTAAATAGAAATAAAAATAAAACAAAAGAAATTGATGAAAAACAACCAAAATAGAATATAAAATTAAACTTTATTAAATGCAAGTGTTTGGAAAATGCAAATGTGATTTTGAGGCTCTGTACAAATGAAGAGTGCGTGTGTATTAGTGTTTTGAATGTGTATGTGTGTGTGTTTTGAAAATTAAAATATTATTGAATTTATATCTGAAAGATAATTTTTGTGAGTTTTAGCTGAACACCTGTAGTTAGAATTTAAAACAAAACAACAAAATACTAAAGTGAAACATGTGCCTTTTTTTAACAAAACAAATAATAAGAAAAATTATTCACAATAAATAACACTGGGGAACAGTCATTTTGCGGCCTGGAACATTATTGCAAATTTTTACTTATTTGAAGTCAAATCAAGTTAAATGAATATGGGGAAGCCTTTTCAAGTTATTCCAATATATATAGTGAAAGTGCCTTAATTTTGGACAAAACGTTATATCTTGAAAAGTCGAGCTGATAGAGTAAAATAGAGATTTAATTTAAAATCAGCGACTTCAAAATAGTAGTAAAAATTTGCACTAAAGTTCCAGGCCGCACAAAAAAAGTTCCATTTTTTTTCCTTGTGTAATAAATAAAATATTAATTTTAATAATACTGCAAAAAATATACATTTGGTTTTTTTATAAAATAAAATGTTGTTATTTTTATGATTACAAGAAGTCTCTAGTTAAAAATCTTTTGTTCTCTATTATCTTTTAGAAACATAAAAATATTTTACAAGTCATTTCAATTGACTTAAATGCTTGAACCCAACCGAACGAACTCTTTACGCTTTATTCTTAATGCTGTCTACTCAAGTGTCTGTCTTTCACTGCATTTGGGCGACTGTCACAATTGTTTACAATTTTAATAAGCAGTATAAATAAAAAAAAAATCAAGAACTGCACCCACACTGTGATTCCCTGTTTTTTTTATGGTACTACATACACACATAAATAGCGCTACAAACTTTCTTCTTCAATTCAACAAATTTCATCCACCCTTTAAAGTGCTAGAGCAATATTTTCCTTAGCTACTTGCTTTCCCAGTAATATTCCTAACTTATGGATAAGAAAAGAAAAACACAAAAACGCGTGCTATAAATTAACACTTGTTCTTATGGATACAAATTCACGTCATAGATACACACATCCATGCGAGTACTTGTATACATACATACATATGCATAAAAAATGTATCTAGAAAAAAACTTATTCTTTAAATGGAGCCATGTATATATTTTTTCTTGCTTGTTATTGCTGCTGTAGTAGCAACAACAATAATAATAAAAATAATAGTGCAGATTATTATTATAACTACAATACAATGCATCCATATTTCTAGACTTTCGCTGCTGCTGTAATTGTTCCTTCCATGTTTATCAAATAAATAAAAAGCGTTTTTAATTTGTTGAAGGGGTCATAACCCTCCTTTCTCTATTTACCCTTTTAAACAGTAGCTTGTCATACATACATTTCTCAATCAATTGAGAAGGTCAATAAGTTTAAACAATAAATTGAATTGATTTGTTGCACCAGAATATTAACATCAGCAGCACCATCAAATCACATCAGTCAGACAGAAGGATGGACGGACTTTCAAACATCTGATTGTGATACAAAAATATTATGGCTCAATTAATTTATATTTATCGTACGAGAACATTTATTTATTTATTTAATTTTGTGTGTTTGTAAACATTGTGCTAACAATTTGTACTCTATTAACCCCTGTCCTAATAACAAATTAAATTAGAAGAAGGGGGAAGGGTGGGTGAATTTTGTTGTGAAAAATAAAATTTAAGAGGGTTAATTGGCTGCTGTTAGATTTGATTTATAGTGCAACTCTGAGGATATCAGATATCACATCAAGAGGTTGGTAAATACTGGAAAATTGACCAAGAGCCTGGCAACCGCTAAATAGAGAAGCCGTCGGGAGGCATCGGAAGAGGTGCATGCCAGTTTCTATTGTATGGATTCTCTCCTCGGAAAATAAAAATCTTTGAGCGGGTCAGGTACATGCATACCTTGGATGCGCCAAACATCCAGAATGACTGGGCTCTTAAAGTTTTCGTATTTCCTGAGTCTGGTGTACTCACCCTGTACCCTGTTGTCATTTGGCATTGCGGGAGTCAGTAGCCCCCGGTTATGGTCTGACTATTGGCTGAGGTGTCCCTTAGTATGCTTGCGGAAGACTTGCCGTTCTTTAAAGCGATTCTTTCGGGAATCACTTAGTGGCTGTGGCTTAAACCTTAAGTCGCAGTGAGGGACTCTTCTACATTGAAGGCTAATATTTCGCCCTTGTGCGAAAGTTCGGCCTGCGTAGGTTCCCTTGATGCTGTTGCTTTTCAACAGAAGCTGTTGGATTAACTAGATCAGTGTGGATTAGATAGCCTTAGCTCTTGAACAAGGGTCGAGTGTATAATTTTTGTTGAATTATACAGTCGAATTGCTACTTGTGTGTGAATGTTATCCAAGCACAAGGAGGTGCATTTGGTAAGTGCAAATATTGGACCGTGTCACAGAGAACAATTCCGTTCGGGATTGAAGAAAACATATTTGTTTATTGATAGAAATTGTATTTTGATAGTTTTTTGGCCTTTCAGATACAAAAAACAAAATTGGTTTCATTCCGAAAAATGTTTTCGTCATTTTCTGAAGCACCAAATTACGGAATGAATTCCGTTTCCGAACGGAATTGTACTCTGTGGCATGGCTGATTAACTCAACAAGTCGTTGAGATCCACCATGAGATAGACCATATTGCAGGTGCTCATGTAAGTCAAACTCACAACTGTCATATGGCGGTCCCTCCGAGGGCTTAAAGCGATCATCTTAGGATATTTCACCTTTCGGGATTTGGCAAAAATCAAAAATTGACAGATCACGAGAGTCAGTGGTGCCCGGTTGCACAGCACCGTACTGAATTTTGGTTGAGGCCTCCGTTAGTATGAGCCTTGCGGGAATTGGTTTCTGTCTTTCAGGAAGATTTTCGTTGGTGATCACGTGGCCTTAGGGAGTATTATCCCTAGGTGCTGTTGCTAGTCAACAAACGCTGCTAAGACTGGATTTTGTTTATGACTTTCTGGCATGAGAAATCAAGCAAGGCGTTTAAACGGGGTCTACTGTTAGCTTCAACCTTCCGTTCTCTTTCCAGAGCATTTCCCATAGCATTTCATAGAATTCCAGCGATCTCACCTCTCGGATATCACTAAAGTTTTAATACAGATTAAGCAAACATTTTGAACAAGCTTGAAAAGCGTAAAAAGTCAATGACTTTTCTTATAACCTTTTTCCGTTTATTGTCCGTCTCCTTTCACTTTTCACATACATACGTCGTACCAATCTGCGTTTTCTTTGTTAAGTACTTTTTTATATAAATATCATTCAAGGTCAGTTATTAAATAATAATTCAAAAATTTTAGCATTATTTATAACACATTAAAAATTTGCAAACATTTTTATAAAACTAAAAAGACAACGAGGTTAAAACAAAGATTTTTTTTTTAACAAAAGAAAATACGAGTTCGTTTTCTATTTGAAAATATGGTGTTCTCAACTAGACAACAAACGTATTTGTTTACTTGTTTTTTTTTTAATTGCCAACGTACTATTTAAAACTTGATAACATATGTTGTCGAAATTTTAACAACAACGGACGAATTGTTTTAAATACTTTTGTACTACAGTAGTTTTGACTTAACTGCGTTTTGTTGTTTGACATAACTGCACAAAATGAATAATTTTTGTCATTATTGTTGAAAATCCCATACAAATTTCTTTTTTAAGTGTACTTTCTATACCTGCACATTTAAGATAAATGCCCAAAATTTTTGGAATTTTAAAATTATTTTCATACAAAAAATCAAAATTAGCTGCACTTTGACTTAACGGCCGAAAATACATATTTTCTGTAGTTATTCCTCAAAATCCTTGTTCACGTGCCTTTTGTATACTTGCATATTTATCATATTTATCATATGTTCATATAAAACATCAAAGTTAGCTGCACACATAAAAATGTGGTGTCCACTTTTTCACATTAATATCCAATTTAAGCTGTTTATAAAAACAAAAATCGCAAACAAGTCAAATTGGCATCACTTTAAATTATTTATTTTGTTTGCATGCACCTACATTTATGCATATGGTTTGTGGATTACAGCAACTTTACCACGATTATATGAAAGGCATAGCAAATCGTAGGCCTGGAACAGAATAAAGTAGTTGTAGTAGTATTTGAAGCTGGCAAATGCTCTGTGGCGCAACCTAGTTCAAAATTTCGAATTTTGCGCTTCAACTTCAACGACTACTACAACTACGTATTCTGTTGACATCACTTTAAAACTGCCGTTTTTAACTTTTGACAGCTTGCAGTGCTATTCTTAACGTTGTACTACAGTGACTATTCTGTTCCCCTCTTTATTTTTACCAATTTGGTTACCTCGTTCATTATTGAAATGCATAACAAATGACTACAGGTTGTTTGAACGTCATTGTTATTATCAATTTATTAATTAAAACGTTACTCCTCTTTCAAACAGTTTACTTAAGCTGCACTTTTATGCAGGTAACCACAATTGCGTACCTGCAAATTAGGCCAGCTAAATACATTTAAGATAGCTGCATTTCTGATTTATCTGCACAAAGAATCGTGCAAAATAGATTGTGCAGCTAAGTCAAAATTACTGTACAGTTTTTGAAGTATTTATCGATAAAAATGTTCATATTTACTCTTTGCATTGTTTAAAATTAAAAAAAAAGATTTAAATTTCAAAAAGACCAGGTTTTGTATTCTCCTTTGTCGAAGTACTGGAAATTTCCTAATAAAAATTTTATCATTTTGCAAAGCACTAATTATACATTTATATAAATAAGCGCACAATTATGCGCTACGCAATAAGACATAAAGTATGTGAAGAAACTCTTAACAAGTTTTATAAAAGAACAAATAACATTTCAAGTGCTACGGTATTCCCTTACTACGAAGCAGGTTTGTAAGGGAGAATAACAAAAAAATAACTGTAAAAAAACATTCAGTGTGTAAAGCTGAATGCTACGTTCACCAGTTTTTATATGCGTTGAATAAAGCGTTTTTGTTTTAAAAAAGTATTGCTTCACCATATCAAATTCCTGCTTTCCGTAAGCGAGATGGTAAGCGAAACCCTTACATTTCTCCCTTACAAACCTGCTTCGTTTGAAGCTCAATTGCTTATTGAACCCCATTTGGTAACCGTTAGTGTTAATTAATTTGTCTTTGACAGCAGCTACCTTAACATCAAAACTCTTCTAGTTAAATTAGAAAGTATTCAAATTTACTGTTTAAAAAGAAATTTATCTAATTATAATATAATAAATAATTAAAAAAAATCTCTTTTAATAAAACACTTGTGATAATATTTTTGCCAAAAAAAAGTTATTTACGTAACTTTTTGCCTATTGTTTTCTACACACTGAAAAAAAAAAGTTAATACGTAAATTGTTTTTAAAAGAAACTTGTTTCTAAACATAATTAAAAAAAAATGTCAATATTAATTTGTTATTTTCTTATTCTAATAACGCTTAAAAACAATTCAAAAGAAAGGAAAAAAATAAAAGAAAATAAAAAAAGTAAAAAAGTCAAGAACTGAGCGATTTGCTTAACTGACGTGGATTCTGTTTCCAACAAATTATGACAAATGAATGGATCGATTGGTCGGATGCCCGTTTACGTGTTCCATTACGTATGACTGGTTATCCTTATGCGCTTTCATATTTTGTCGCCAATAATAATAACAGCAGCAACAACAGCAACAACAACAACAGCAGCAACAATACCATTGCCAGCAACAATTTAAGTAGTACCAACAATAATAATAATTATTTTTCATGCTTTACAACAAATAAATTTCATTTTAAAAACCGTAAAATACAACAATTATGTACAACAAATGGCAAATTAAAAGGTAATTTATTAAAACACTTTTGCAATTAATTTAATATTACATACAAACAAATAAAGAAACATACATATGGATGTAAATTAAAATACCTACACCAGACTTGGGCGTTGCTAATTACTACTCAAGTACCAATTAAAGTACATGTTATTGGGAATTGAAAACACACAAATTACCAACTAGTAATTGTATTTGAATTTTGCCCAGTTATATTTTTTAATTCCAATTTTGCATTTACGAATTACAATTACAAGTAATTGGTAAAAGCCAAGCAATTGCAAGTAATTCAAAAAAAGTATTTCTTATTACATATCGATGGGTTTCTTCCGCAACCTCGTAACTCAAAAAAACTACTTTTCAGGAGACACAAAATACTTTTTTTTACCAAATATTTGGAACTTTTTGCTTAATATTCTTTTATAATCCAAGAATTAGGAAAAAATCCGATATTCCGCCAAACAAGAAAATTGCAAAAAATGGCAGTATTTACTGATTACTTTTCCGGTTAAAACAAAAAATCGGAAAAAATCGAGTTACGTGGTTGTGGAAGAAAACCATCGATAGATATATCGTTACCTAAAACGGAAAAGACCCTAACTATCCAAAAATTAAAAATGCAATCTTTCATTGATTCTTATGTATTGCATCAACACAAATCGCACACCTAGTTCAAAAGCGAATCAACTCAAAAAACTTAATTTTTCAGAAATCGAAAAAACTGTTTTTGACCTAAAAAAAATAGTTAAAAATAAATCTTTGGACCATTTAGTAGAAAATCCATACAGATTATGAACCAAAAAGTTTTTTTTTTTTTAATATAAATACACTAGATAATGAACAATTTTTAGTTGTGTCACTTTTGGTGATGCACTCACTATGTGCATAAGTGACCGAATTATTTTCAGTTATGTCACTTTAGTTAAAATATTTTTAAGTTTTGACACTTTTGCCAAATTCGTAACTGACACAAGTCTAATAAATATAAACTCCAACGAAGATTTATTTTGTCAAAAGTGTCACAATTCGAAATTAGACTAGTTAGAACTTCGCAGTAGGGATGCACTACCATTATGTTTTCTGACACAACTAAAAATATTCCACTTTTATTAAATAAAACTTTAAACCAAATGGAACAAAAATATGACATAACTCTTTTTTAGCAACAGTAAAAAACAACAAAATACAATTTTTTTTATAGATAAACAAGTGCGCTGTGCATAGTTTAAGTATGTAAAACCGAAAAATTAAAATTTTAAGTTGAGTCACTTTTGAACTAGGTGTGAGAAATGACCACAAAAACAACAAAAACATTTGGAACTTTTCAAACTTAAAAAAAAAAAAAAAAAAAAAAAAAAAAAAACAAAAACAATCGGCCTTAAATACAAAAGGTTATACGATAAACGCTAAAAAATCTTACTACCAGCTTGCATTCCCAAAACAACTGAAATATAGAAGAAAAATTAATTAGGTATACAAATTTTAATGCAATTTATCCTTTTTTTAGTTGTTTTGCTTCTCATGTAAAATTTTTAAAACGTAAGATAGGGCCTTTTGCGTTTTAGGTAACGAAATGTTAATAATAAAAACATAGAAGGTTTTTATGTATCGCACTTAATTAACAAGAGGGTATTAACTCTAAATTTTTATTTATTCACTTTTTCGAAAAAATCGAGACGTTAAGCTTCGTTCACAATAGGCAGCAACATTTGCAACGCTGTTCACAATAGAGAAACAATTTTTTTTCGCAACAACACACATTTGCAATTTAGAAACCGTTTGCAAATTTTTTTGTTCTAAAAATGAAAGGAAAATATATTAAATGCTTTGGGAAGAAAAAAGATAGAAGAAAAAACGAAATTGTTTCTCTTATTGTCAACAATGCTTTATATTCATATCCAACCGCTGTGATTATATCGTAAAAAAAAACGGTTGGTTTAAAATTTGTTTTTCATATACCTTCAATGTTGCTTCTACTGAAAATTTTTAAATTTTGAGTTAATACCCTCTTGTTGATTAAGTGCGATATATATTTTTTTAATTTCAAAACAACAATAAACAGCTTTTCCAGGCTTAATAAAGTTTTTGCGCATTAATTGCTGTATTTCCGATAAATTTTGAAAAAAAAACCTTTTTTCAACTTTAGTAAATCTATGTGGGACTCGTGTCTTTACTTGTTTATTCAAGCCAAATTTCACCACAATATTAATATTTGCTGCGACTTATGGTATAGTCAATTATAACCCAATATAGACACAAAAAAATTCTGAAAATCCCCAAAATGAATTGTTTTAGTTTGGGAAATGCTTTCCGAACCAAAAACAGGTCTCAGGACTAACTAAACACAATTATTGGAAACATATTGGCTCATACAATTCATTAATAATAAAAAACTTATTATAAATTGCTTAAAGGAATAGATAAAAACTCTTTTTTATTATATATTTCTTTATACGCCTTCCAGAATTAATGTTGGAATTTAAACAATATTTCATACTGATGCCAAGAAACTCTTTTATTTACATCAACATCATTGGGTCTTATTAGCTTATAAAGTAAAATAAACTGAAAATCAAGAAACTAAGTTTTATTTTTTTTTAATTTCTTACAGATGTACCGACGCAAATACCTCCTTTAACGCCTGGTACAAATCGTAAAGTGGCCGAGGTGCTTAAAGCCTCTTTTGCTTCATGGGAAAAAGAGGTACAGAACTGCAATATAACCAAAGGTAAGTAATGTGATAGCAAAAAAGTTTTTTTTTATTCGTTTAAAAAAAATTATATATTAAAAAGTGGGAAAAAGTTTAAAAAAGGTTTCGTCCTATTACATTTGAACAAATAAAAGTGTTTTTACAAATAACAGTAAAATTCGGCTTTAATAGCTTTAAAGTATCTTTTTTTATTTAATCCATATTTTCTCTTATTTAATTCTTTATTTAATCCATATTTTCTCTTGCATTTAGTTGGACTTGCCATACTTATTTTAAAGAGTCATTTGGAACTTTTTTTATAAAAAGTGTCTTTTTATACTCACCAACACAATTAGTTGTGAAGAGGGTATATTAAGTTTGTTATTCCGTGTAAAACCTTTTTTATTATTCATCTCAGACCCCATAAAGTATGTATGTGTATTCTGACTACTTGAGTAATTCTAAGTCGATTTAGCCATGTCCGTCTGTCTGTTGAAAACACGCTCACTTTCGAGAAAACTCAAAAGAAATGAACAAACTTGGTGTTAAATTGCTTGTAGTTATCGTTAAATCCAGCAAAATCGGCTTAGTAGGATCAGAGTTATAATTAGTATGTGAAACAACCACCGTAAAAAATTAATAATTTAATTACAAAACCTATCATAAATGGCGGAATAATGCACGGAAATGCAATTTTCGTTTTATTCGACTGGAAATCACGCTGTAAAATTTCGTGAGGACCCATCCATAATTTACCCTACCCCCTAATATAAACCCTACTCCCGGAAAACAGTTTAGTATGCCTAACACCGTAATAAATATTGCTATGAGAATAAAATTTAATACTTCACAGTTTTATAGGACTAGAAATCACACTAATAAATTTCGTGATGATCGGTCCATAATTTACTATAGGCCCCATTTAAAGTCCACTCTGGTAAATTAATTAAATACGCCTAAAACGGAAGCAGATATAGGTATTGCGGTAAAATTTCTTCCAACTTAGTATCATATGACCAGCAAAATGTCATGCAATTTTGTGGTATACGGTCAATGATTTACCTAAGATCCCATATTTAGCAGCCTTCTGAAATTCACTGTAAACGCTTAAACTAATTTCACCGCTGTATTGAAATTTATGTTTTTTTATACCAGATATCACTCTGCAGAATTTGGTATGATTGGTTCGTAACTTACCATGCCTCCAATATAAATCCCCCTCCTGAAAATCAATTAAGTTCGGCTTAAACTGTTACGAATCATGACATTTTATTCAAGCTAGCTAAAATTGCTAAAAAAATAAATAAAACTTTCTGATTGTCGGTCAATATCTTAATATAGGTCTAAGTCGCAACTTATTTTAATGATGATGTATGTTTTTATAAAGATAACCTAATAATAAATAGATATCATAAAGATATCACTCCTAAAATATTCGAACTATCGGTGGAGGGTATCAAAGATTCGGCACAGCCGAATATAGCACTCTAACTTGTTAAATGTATTTTTAACGTAATCTTTTTGAAAAAGATAATTATTGTTCTTTAAAAAAAATATTTCCTGCCTGTTTTTTTTCAAGTTAGTCAAAATTTACATTTTAATACATTTACACAAAGTTATTAATTTTTAGAAAATAGTGCCTTTGTACAAAAAGTACCATTTTAGAAATCAGTACTTTCTGTTGGATAAAAACCAATAATAAATAAAGTAATTTTATAAAAGTTTCTGTCTATTAAGAAGGAGTGCTATATTCGACTGTAGCAAAACTTATTCTCACTATGGTGATACCTTGAACCCCTTCCTAACAAACGGCCTGAAATGCCATAAGAAGTGGCCCAAAATTGGACGTCTAGAATGCGTTGCATTGAGAATTTTCAAATGTTAACGCCATGTTTTATGCGTCGGTTACAGATGGCCACTGATTTGAAGTTGAGTTGCCAGCAACGGCGATCATGTTCAAATATAAAATAAAAGTTGTTTGTTTATTTTAACATGAGCGGTGTTGCCAGATTTCGCAGCTGGCAACTCAGCTTCAGTTGTGTTGCCATTCGTAATTGACCAATTAATATTTCGAAATCTTTCATTTCAAAAATCTTTAAACTTAAAAAAAAAAAAAATTGTATAACCTTTCACTAAAAATAAAGAAATACATAATCCGTTTAAAATTTTTGAAGATATTTGCATTTCAGTCACATCATCTTTTTTTAAAACACAAATAATGGTTATTTTGGAATATCTCAAAAACAGTTCTACTTTTGACAATTCTGACTTCATATTCGGATTCAGCGGAAAATTTTACACAAAGATTAGGTGTCAAATTCATTTGGTCAAAAAATTGTCACGTAGTGTAATTTAACCCAGCCTTTCACAGATAGGTTACGCCTACATGTTTTAATTGTAACCACCCAATCTCTGCGGAGGGGTTTGCCGTTTAACACTCACAGCCATTGGATTAAAACGTCAACAGTTCAAAAAAATAACTACAATACTAATTATTATTTAACATTTTTATTTAAAATGTTTTTGATCACGTTGGTTTTAAGAAACTTTTTGAAAATAAGTACTTTTATTTTGGTTATAAAAAATATATATTTTTTTTTTTTAATTTTTTAAATATTTACTTTTTTATAATAATTTTTTCTTTTCAACCACACGATTCCTTTAATTTTCTTAAATTTTTAATTAGCTTCAAACATTTGATTTAAGTATTTACTTTCATAAATTTCTAATTTTTACACCCTCACCACAATAGTGGGGAGGGTATTATGTGTTTGTAACACCTAAAAATATTGGTCCTACCCCCCACCTTTTAGTTTATCGACTCAAAATCACCTTATGAATTGAACTAAAGTATCCGTCCGTCCGGCAGGCTGGTCATGGTTATTTTAATAATTTATTTTATGTTCTGCCAATACCGGACGAAAATTTTCACCATCTTAACCTGATAACGTAATTTTGTTCTGGCGGGTCAACAAAATTTGTTTTTTAATAATGTGGTAAAAGATAGCATATGGTCGGGCTTGATCGTCTATACATACTTTCTTGCTTGTTTTAAACTATAAAGCCTAGTACTCTGTTCAAAATTTCACGGGAAATAAGTGCAGCTTACATTGTTTCGCAGTTGTGAAAAAAATGTTGACAGAAACATTTCGGAACTTTTTTACAAAATGAACAGAGTACCACTCTATCAACATTATTTCATAGATATTCCGCACAAGTTTTTTTCATATGAGTTTTTACAGCATTTCACGTGAAATGTTGAGCAGAGTACCAGGCTTAATTCTAGACGCAGCATTTCTAAAAACTTTTTAATAGTCGTCCGTTTTGTAAATGTCAGAAATTTAAGTATTTAAATTAAACATTCAACAAGTTTTGTTTAACTAAATACAAACATACATACTTTTTAAAAGTCTATTAAAACAAAAATTCATGTTATTCATTAATAATCATGTCAATTATGTACAGTAATTAAAAATACATAATTTATATGAAAATATAAAAAAACACACACACATAAAAAATATTCCCACAATTAAGAAATTACTAAAATACAAAAAGTAGATTTTTATGCAGGGGCGCATTTAAAAGCCTTGGAAGTTAATTATACCCACCCCTAATAACGCTTAAAGTCAAATTAATAAGTTATTCCAGTGACAAAACATAAAAAAAAACATAATTAATTTACTTTTGTATTGATAATACAACAATAAACAAATAAAACAATAATAATTTTTTTTAGCAATTACTTAATTGTATAATTCTTTGTATTTTTTCTCAATTTTTTTTTTTAGATCCCCGCGAATGGACTGAAGAACATGTCATATATTGGCTTAATTGGGCAATAAAAGAATTTTCATTGGTTTCTATGAATCATGAAGCGTTTTTGAAAATGAAAGGACGTGATATAATTGAATTAGGAAAAGATAAATTTCTAGCCATAACACCAGCATTTACCGGCGACATACTATGGGAACATTTAGATATTTTACAAAAAGGTAAGACATACAATACAATATCTATCTATGAAATAAATACATGCATAACTTTGATTCAATTTAATTGTCATTCCTAACAACAATTGCATATCCAAACACAATTAGTGTTAAGAGAACAAATAATTATTAAAATATTTTGGATTTCTAATTAATTATTGAGTTAGGTTATGATGAAGTAGAAAGACAAAAACTGTTGTTGTTTTTTTTAATAACTTCTAATACAACACACATACACTCACACTTATACACACTTTAAAGTTTTCTTGCTGTGCAAGTGTTGCATTTAATAATTAGAAATAGTGTAAAACATGTTAGTGTTTAAACGTTTCAAGCATATTAACAAGTTGTTGGCGCCATCACTCAGTTCGTCACTATTTCACGCGCTCATTTGGTCAGTCACTCAGTCAGCCTGCTATAACGGCTTGCACCTGACAAATTTAATAATTCCTCTAATAATCGTCACTTGAAAGTTTTTTTTAGAAAAAAGAACAAAATCCATTTTCATAAATAAAAATAAAAACAAGTGTTAATATTTAAAAGCAATAAAAACTACATGTTTTTCCCTTAATTACATTTATTTAATGATGACTGTTTCCTTTTTTTATGACTTTTAATTAGCAGGACTTTTTCTATTGTTGTATTGTTATTCAAAGGGAATTTTCAAAAGAATTCATTACATGATTTTAAAAATAAGGTTTTGAATTTTAAAAATTCGTTTAAGTATTTTTAAAACAAATTGATTGAATTTATTTTCAAAAATATTATTAAAATGTTTCCTTATTTTTTTATAAAATATTTGAATATCCCTTGATTTTAATACTCTTTTGTGATCTTTTTTGCTACATTTGCAAATAATTTCATTATTAACGTTATAAAATTACATAAAATAATTCATGAAAAGGGACTAAGTTTCTTATTAAGTAAATCTGAAATGTCTAACCTTTTGGAATGTAAGAAAAAATTCAACTAAAAGTACATTTTAATTGAAGATGTCTTTTAAAGGTACTTTTATTGAAAATAAGTACTTATTAAAAAAAAAATTTTTGCTTATAAAGATATATATAAAGATATATATACAAAATAGTTTTTAATAGAAACGTATAGGCACATTTTAAAAATATAAAGTACAATTTGTCAAAAAAATATACTTTTTTTTTTAAATTTCCAAAATCTTATTTAAATATTTTTAATACGGAACAATTCCAAAAAAGATTATTTTTTTGGAAAAGGTGATTTTTAAAAGTTTCGAATATTGATTGGGTGGTCCAACTAAAATCCACGATGTTAATTGTAAATAAAACAAAAAGTTTCCAGAGAATTATTTTAATATTTTTTATTATTATTATTATTATTATTATTATTATCGTGACAATTATATGTGAAACAAAATATCCGCCAAATGCTCGCTATTTTCAATTATGTGCCGAATTATCTCTCCATTTAGCTCTTGAATTGTTCTTGGCTTATTAACATAACCTTTTTCTTTTAAATATCCCCAAGGAAAGTAGTCCAACGTTGTTAAATCACATGATTGTGGCGGCCAATTCACATCGCCACGACTTGAGAATTGAATTTCTCGCGCAAAAGTGCCATTGTTTCGTTGGCTGGGTGGCAACTGACACCCTACTGTTGGAACCACATACCGTCCAGGTCCATATTCGAAATTTATGACCAAAAAAAGTCCGTTATCATTTCGCGATAGCGAACACCATTCACGGTAACGGCTTAGCCGACCTCATTTTCGAAGAAGTACGGCCCGATTGAGCCGCCAAACCATAAACCGCAAAAACAGTCACTCCTTATGGATTCCATTTCCTACAGACCCGGTTTGCTGAAATTTGGGCACAATTCTCGCGATTGTGATTGGTTACAAATTCAACTGAAGAAAAGAAATGCCAAATTAGGTTGAGCAAAAAACATGACGTTTAGGTGTAACTCACAATTAACATCGTGCAACATGATTGGATGCTATGCTCCCTAGAGGAGTGAAAGAAGGATTTATATGGATGGAGTACCCTTTTTTAATATTTTCAATATGGTACAATTCCTAAAAAGATTCTGGTTTTTTGGAAAAACTTTTTTGTATCTAAAAAAAATTTCAAAAATTAAAAAAAAAGTTTTTGTAGGACGTTTTTTTTTAAAGACTCATTGCCTTTTAATTACACTAGCCAACAGGTTTTTGAACTGGAGCAACCAAATATCTGTCCTAGGGTATTTTGGTAGGCTGAACTCGAATCTGTAATTGGTTTCAGTAACGTCAGGTTTTCGAGATAAAAAAAATTGTTTTAATTCGTTTTTTACATGAAAGTTCACTAGTTTATTAAAAATCAATGAATTTTCAAAAGTGAATCGCGTTATTTGAACGTCGTTTGTATTTTGTTTGTTCGGTTTCACATATTAGAGTCCAGCAATAGTCTCCCAGCATGCTTTTGTCTCAAAATCCTTGATAAATTCTTTAAATTTTCATTAAATCTTAGTGAGCATGCTCCCCTTGCTAGCGCTCACTGCACTTGGTTTTTTTTTTGGAAAAAAATTTAATGCGAATGAAGAATATGCAAAACATTTTCGGTGTCCACGGTTTGTCCAAGTATCTGACTGCAAAACCAACATAATGTAAATATGCATATTTTAATGATTCTGAAATTGCATATCCTTTTTTCCAACCAAATATTCACTCACAAAAGCAAAAATAGCTTGAAGCAGTAACACACGATCTCCCTGACATGCTTAAACGCTACTATTATGAAGATTTAGAATGTATGTGGGCTTCTGTCAAATAAATAATTTTGAAATTGTAGTGGGAGTATTGACTGTTTTACAGTATTGCCAGCATGCGATAAAATATGAACCAGACGTGATAGCCCAATGTGTATGCCAGATTCGAATTCAGGGCACCCAGATTTTTTTCCAAATTTGTAGACCAATGTTATTAAACTTATTTGTTTAATTAATTAATGATTTCGGCAAATTCAACTATCGGGGAAGTACGTAACCCTACTGTTGTTCTTTTCCTTTAAAATTGAATTGTTTGTTTTTTTATTCGTTATTCATTCCTGCGCCAGGTACTTTTTGGATCTTCCTTGTCGTCTACTTCCAAGGCCATTCAGGTAACGCTTTTAGTTGGCCTATCTTCTTTCACTTTCTGCGTTTTATTTTTATGTGAATGGGCTTTTCGTTGGTCAGAATCCAGAGGCTTTCGTTAGTTATAATATCAGGCTAGAATATTTCACATTTATAAAAGTTTGCAGTCGTTGCCTGGTCGCTTGACTATACAGGCATGTTTCACTTTCATATAAATGTATCGATTTGGCACATGCGTTAAAAATTCGGTAGCTTTCGTGTTTGGTGATGAGCACCATATATTTTTTAGTCTGCCGAATGCACTTCTAGCTTTTTGATGTCGCCTGTTTGCGACATCCTCTGTAATCCCGCCGTTAATCGACATCGTATTTTCTATCAGGTGCCGTACATTTTCACACAAGTCTTACGTATTTTGAAAAAATGCATAGTTGTGTGATAGTGTAAAACGGCCTTAAGTAGGAGAAGATGTCTACGAATTATATTCGATGGTTGTCGTTGTTGTTGTTATTAAGGCGCATGGCATTCGTCTTTTGATACCATCCAACACTAGTGGTAAATGAGGGCATACCAAGTTTTTTTTTATTATTTATCGCAGAGCCCATTTAGTCGATTTAGCCATGTCCATCTGTACGCGTCTTTTAAAAACACGCTCACTTTAGAAAAACTCAAAAGAAGAGAACAATGTTGGCGTAAAATCACTTCTAGTTATCATTAGCAGTTTGGAATTGGAAAATCGA
This sequence comes from Pollenia griseotomentosa, assembly GCA_963931875.1. Classification (NCBI taxonomy): domain Eukaryota; kingdom Metazoa; phylum Arthropoda; class Insecta; order Diptera; family Polleniidae; genus Pollenia; species Pollenia griseotomentosa. The sequence goes on along the minus strand of OZ007560.1, from coordinate 47,931,104 downwards.
GCAATATCGGTTCGGTAGGATCAGAGTTATGAATTCAAATGTGGAACCACCACCCTAAAAAAGTGATAATTTTGTTACAAAAACTAACATAATTGATGGTTTAATGAAATGATTGATTTAAGATTTTGCAAAAATTCGTTCTATATGACTAGAAATTTTTATACCGCAAACATATTTCGTATGCCCTTTTTTTAACTCTTCATAGTTCTACTGTTAATTTTTCTCCCTTTCTTTGGCCCGCTATAAAGCAAAAGATTTCTCTCTTTATTTTTTCCCAAAACCCAACCTTAATTGTATAAACAACAATATTATTAACTTAATTTTTTGTTATTGAATTGACCATTGAAAACATGTTGTATGGCAAAATAAAATATGTATAAATATGGACAGATGAAAAAATAAAATAATAAACTCTTGCGAAAAACTGATAAATAGAACGGAAAATCAGCTTAAAAGCGGATGTCTTCGAGGTAACAAAATCACCATCAACTAAAATGTCTACTTCTGTTGCTGGTGCTATTTGGCTTCTACTAACCGCAGCAGCTTCTACTTCCACTTCTACTACTATTTGTGCTGCTTGTTATTGATGTCGTTCTATTGCATTAATTCTCAGCATACTTCACATGTCTATTTTCAAACTTTGTTTTCTGTTCGTTTTTTACTCTTTTTTCTAACCTAAACTGACCGTACCTTTTTTTTTACAAATCACTTGCCTTAAACGCGCTTAATAGTCAATGGAAAAACAGAAAATACCCCTTTTTTGTTCTGAAGATATTTTAACGGTTTTTTATATGGATTGACGACTACTGTGGAGATTTTCATATTTCCATATGGTAGATGTTAAAATGCAGAGTTTCCCAAGTGGAGTTTTATTGGGGAGGCTTAAAATAATTTTTTTTTTAATATTTCTAACAGCAGCGGTTTAATGTTCGGGATCTATGCGGACGTACTAGGCGCCAAACACTTAAGGCCGCCGGATGATCGATGTTTATCTTACTAATAATAAAATTTCACTAAGAAAATAAACGAAATTAAATTTTCTGGGTCCATTTGAAATTACTACGAATCGTCCGTCCGTTGAATGAAATGTGGAGCGTGTGTTATTCCTAGAACTACTGTTATCTTATTTTTTGTAAAAATTTCAATTGTAAAATTTGATTTCCGTGTTTGGACATTTGAGTAGCTTGTTTGGCTTGTGATCTGTTCAGACATTACGGTTCTACAAAACCTTCTGTTCTTTCCTTTTGTTCTGAAATTCGTGGCTTCGAATTCAAATCTTTATAAATGCAGGTTTGTTTTTCGAGTCGCAGAAAGTTTAAGAAAAAAATCGTGATAAAACTAAAATAACGCAGTGCAACACATAAAATGCAAACCTCTTCTCATGTGAAATCTCTCGATGTAGTCACCCACCCAAATGTGATATTGTTATTAGTTTCAATAAGAACTTCCAGAAATTTCACACGAGAAGGAGCTTGCACCCGATTTCTTTAAAAATTCTTTCACTAGCAGAGTTCAGTGATTCATGTAAATGGTCTCGCGGAAGTGCAAATGCAAAATATTGTAGCTTTTGCTTGCAATCCAACTAAAAAATACACAGACTTACAATTGTCACATCATTGCTTTCGCGCAATACTAGAACTCTTTACATTTTTTTCTACATGTATTGCGTGTGTAAGTCTCTGTCCATATTATGAAACATGTGCTGCGAAACCTTTAAATTTGATTGTAAAAAGGGAATGTCGTATTGAAAAGTGTACTTTGTTTCTTGCACAAGCAGTTTTTTATTAATGAAGAGAAGAAGAAGAAAGAAAGAATTGAATTGACACGAATGCAGTTTCAAAAGAGAACCGAAAAAAGTTTTTGTAGTAAATATTTTATAATATATACAAAGACTAAAAATAATTAAGAATCGTTAAACAAATTTACTAATGATTCGATAATATTTTCTTTTGCTCTGCTTTCTGTGCATTTTAAAACAATTTCACAAAATAATCAAACACCTTTTTGTAAATTTTCACTACCAATAATTCTGTTATTTTATATGTAAAGGTGCTTGAAATATCGCTCACTGTCATTGACCAAAATTATTGCAATAACAAACAGTTGCAACCTTAAATGCACCAAACACTGAATACCGCTACTGTGTAAGTGAATATGAACGATATTATAAATATCGTTTGAAACATAATGCGAAATTACAGTTGTTATGGTATAGATTTTCTAATGTTGGTCACTTTTTTAAACATTAACTCAAATATAAAGTTTTCACCTAAAAATTACTGACACAGTTTTTGAATTTTTTGCGAAATTTTTTTAACCTCCATGTGGTCTCCAGTTACATATATTTTCTAAAACAACGTTTAAACGGTATAAATTTACCATTTTCCAAACCTTTTTATTGATAATATAATTTTTCGCCATAGATAAAGAAATGCCGAGTTTTAATACATTTTACTAAATTCGAGCCTATCTCAGCCAAGTTGCTTGGAATCTATCGATAAAACTAAAGAACAAGTAATGTAATGGTAGAAAATATTCTAGACTAGTGTTCGGTGGCATAATCTGAGCATTTGTTGTTGACTGTTCCCTTTACCAAGTTGTTCTTCGTAAACTTTAATGTGATACTTTAAATATCGTCGCCTTAGAGTGGTTACCTGCTAACTGACTTTTAGAAATTGTACAGGGCAGACAAAAAAAAAAAAAATTTTAATTTAAGCGGGCACTCTAAGCCGACGATATGTTTCAGCAATTTATGGTACAAAGCATCCTTTTAATCTGCCCATAGAAAGTGAATTATCTTAGATTGTCTGCTCTGTCTTCTTTCCAATTAGATCTATTTTAAAAAAATCTCATCTGCGCTTTAAATTTTGGTGCTTTTAAACGAGAAATGCATCTATAAAAACTCACGCTTTAAAGAAAAACTCGCTGTATTGCATTAACACCATAAACAGAAACTATAGACCTTTATGCCCAATTTGCAGGATAGTAATTAAATCTAAATTAAGTTAATTTTCATAAAAACTTAAAACGTATTTAAATACAGATTGATTTTTTGAGTTTTATTTTAAAAGTCTTATTTAAACAAGATACAAGTATGGTAGCACTACTTTATACAAAAAAATATCATAAAAAAGTATAATTATTTACAAGGTGGTCTTAAAAAACAGCTGATTGTTATTGCTTTGCCTCTTGTTGTTGTATTGTCGTGATATTGAGGCCACCTTGTTAAAATATAACAATAGAAACTTAAGTTGAAATTAAGTGTACCACATCGGTGAATTAAGTTTGATTTAAGTATTTAGTGAAGAAGAGAATTTTGTATTTAAAACGATTTTAAACATAAATGTGTTTTAATTGGCCATTAGACAGCTGCATTTAAAGTGCGAAGTTTAATTAAAATTTACAAATTAAATTTTAATGGAATAATTTTTGTGGAGTTTTTGTTTGTAATTGGCCTAAGTTTGAAATAATGCTGATATAGTATAAGAATTTTTTTTAAAGCAATTTATTAAAATTGTATTATATAGTGATACATAAACACGCGATATTCATATAAGCGGATGCATATACACAAAACAATTTCGGCTATTTTGAAAAGCAAACTATAAATGCACAAGTTTAAATGCAAATAGCGCAAATAATTATAAAAACCGCTGTGCATATAAACGATAATTTCTGTAATAGATGTTTAATCTTAATTGCAATTTAATGTTTAACACTTCGTAAAACATTTTCGATATTCAAAAACGTCATTTCATTGCTTTTAAATAAATTATGTTACTTAATCCAAATCTTTAATATTTTCAATTAGGCTTAAGTTCATTAAATTTATGAAGAAAGGATCGCGATGGCTGCGAGTGTAAAACGGCAAATCTATCTGAATAGATCGAGTGGTTGCGATCGAAACATGTCATGGTAACCTGCCGGCCGCGGTTCGAATCACGGCCACGGTCAAGAATGAAAGATTATCAATAACAATTTTAATTAATTTTCATGTTGTAAAATTCCTTTCTTCATAAAAATAATTTAATGAAAATTAAATTTAATGAGCTTAAGTCTAATTAAAAATGTTAAAGATTTGGATTAAAAACCATAAATAGTTCAACAAAATAACCACAATACTAATTATTTAATTCTGTTACTTTCAATTGGATTTTTTTTTTTTTTTTGACTGGAATCTTCATCGATTTATATGAAGCTCCTGTTGCGAGCGATCATTTACGAATTTCGTAATACAATTTATTCAAAAAAAATCTGGCGGTTTTTTTTTTAATTCCCTAAGCTAATCTCGCGAAGCTCTACGCTTGTCTGCAGAAACAAAACCAGAGAGTCTGGCGGAAATCGAATCCGCAACCCCTGCGCTGATAGACTAGCTCACTACCAGCTAGCCTACCGGGGCACTCGCCCCGTCAGTCGTGATCAAATACTTTTTAGATTCGAAAGCAATTTTATTTCTAATTCTTTCAGTCGATACTAAACGAATCGAAATTATTTTTTCAGTGTTGTACAGCATTTATTTGTGTTTTCACCACACAGAAAATATAACTACGATGGCAGAATTAGCCCCCAGGCTCTCGTTTGGCGAAGGGGGCCTCGCACAGGGCGTCGTGTCGGCTAAGTCCAGGTCTGATTAGATGAATATAAATCCATGTTGAAATGATTAAGATTAAAGGAAACGCAATAAAGATTATTAGTTTGAACTCCCTTCACCATTGATTGATCTAAATTTAAAGTACTCTTTTCTCTTTTTCAAACATTGCAATAACAAAGGAATTGTTTCCTAATTTAACTTTTTCATTTAAGAATGAAATGTAACCGTTAAGATTCACTGCTAGAGAAAATGAAGATATAAGTGCAAAAAAAAATTTTAACGACCGTTTTATTTTCTCTCCCAAGCAGCATTAAAACCCGTTCTTAAACATTTAGGGTATTAACGGCAAGAGCAGAAAAATAATTGAGCCAGTGAGTGCACTGGAGAGTATTTGAACTGCTTCAGTTGTAGCACTAGAAGTCAAATCAAACCCTGTTAACTTTTATGAGAGACGCGTACATGGCTTTGGCTCTACTTTTAAATTGTTTTCTTTGTATTACATATTTTATATGTAAAACATTTTCCTTTTAGATTTTTTTTATCAAAGTTTTCTCTATATTGAACACCTTTTTTAATATGATTTATTTTTGCTTAAAGATGGATGCTGATTGTCCGCCTGTTCTGTTTAAAAAGAGTTAAGCAGGAAGTTTGCAATCAAAGTTCTTTTGCTTGTTTTTTTTTTGTTTAGATAAATTTCATTTATTAGTTGGGTTTACAGGTAAATGTAAAATTTTATTTAATAGTTAAATCAATTTTTAGCTACTTATTTGATTTCAACAGAATTTTATTAAATAGTAGAAGGTTTCTATATTCTGCAATAGAAAGCAAATTGAATTAAAATTGTAAAAAGAAAAATATAGTCACAGTTTTTTGATAACACTGGTCTACATATTTGGAAAAAAAAATTGATTGCAGAAACGAAGCATGTTTTTTAACTAATCTAAGTGCGCTGAATTGGAATCTGGCATAAAAATTGGTCTATCACGTCTTGTTAATTTTTAATCGCATGCTGGCAATACTGTAAAACAGTCACTACAATATGTGCGTTCGTTTACTTTTCCAGTAAAATCCAGTAGGTGAGTAATATGAAAATTTTACAAATTTATGTGTACGCGAACGCATTTCAGTAAAATCCAGTACAAATTTGTAAAAATTTTGGGGTAAACGAACGCAGCTAATTTCACAATTATTTATTTGACAAAAGCCCACATTCATTCAAAATCTTCATAATAGTAGCGTTTAAGCATGCCAGGAAGATCGTGTGTTACTGATTCAAGCTATTTTTGCTTTGTGTTTGGTGAATATTTGGTTGTGAAAAAAATATGCAATATCAGAATCTTTAAAATATGCATATTTACATTATTTGGTTTTGCAGTCAGAAATTTGGGCAAATGTTTTGCATATTCTTCATTCGCAATTAGATTTTTTTCCAAAAAAAAAAAAAAAAAAACTACGAGCTGTGAGCGCGAACAAGGGCAGAGTGCTCAACAAGATTTAATGAAAATTGAAAGAATTTATTAAGGATTTTGAGACAAAAGCATGCTGGGAGACTATTGCTGGACTCTAATACGTGAAACCGAACCAACAAAATACAAACCTGACGTGATAGAGAAAAAACAACTACAGAATCGAGTTCAGCCCACCAAATTACACTAGGAAAGATATTTGGTTCCTTCAGTTCAAAACGTTGTTGGCTAGTGTAATAGAAGAGAAATTTGTAAAAATGTTTGTATAGCAAATAGAATTGTGGCCTTGGTTGGTTCTTATGTTAAAGTTATTGAACATTTGTCGCCATCTTTAAATTAGCTTAAAGTGCATTTCTTAATTTAAAAGCGGCTTATCTTAAAACTGATTTTAGTTTAATTCTACGAAAATTACATAATAATTTAATATACATACGCTTTCATCGTCCAGGTGTGTAAGGACTCAATAGATAGACTTGGTGCCAACAGAAGAGTACACATCTATTGAGTCCGCGGTCCCCAGGGCAAAGAAGGTACAAAGGTGGCTGACGAATTAGAATTAGGGGGGGTGATTGGCATTCCAATTCGTAATATTAAGAGAGATATAGACTCTAATATACAGAGGAACTCTGTGGCGGTTCAAGGAAACACCGAAAAGTGCAAGTTATCCAGGGTTATGTGGAGACCCAAAGTCTACTAAACTTTTTCTTTCGATACTGTGCAAAGACTGTAGACTTTTTTTAGGGTTTTTATCGTGACAATGTTCGACATTAGTATAATCCAAAAGTGCGGGACAACTGACTAGTGACAATTGTCAATTCTGCGGGGTACCAGGGGAAAAAGAGACACATGCTTTGCTACTGCTGCAGAGCAAACTGTCTGAGAGATTGTCGTCTCCATGTTTGTGTGGGCCTGCCTCTGCGTCGGCTTCCCTGTGGGTTCCATTGTAGGGCTTCTTTGGCAATATTTCCTTCAGGCTTCCTCAATGTATGACCTATCCACCGCCACTTTCTGCTTTTAATTTCATTATACATTGGCTTTTGGTTGCACCTTTCGTATAGATGTTGGTTCGATATTATGTTTGGCCAATGGATTCGCAGGATTCTCCTAAGACATCTGTTTACGAATGCCTGAATTCTGCCAATTACTCTTGCAGATGTATTCCATGTTTCGCACCCATAGAGCAATATAGATTTTACATTAGAGTTGAATATACGTATTTTGGTGCTACGTTTATTCCGTGATGATTTCCAGACGTAATTCAAGGCTCCAAATGCTTGTCTTGCTTTTTTCATTCGGTTATTTATGTCCATTTCGGAGCCTCCTATGGTTGTTAATATGCTACCAAGATAATTAAATAACACTACTTCTTCCAGTGGTGTATTGTTTAAGATTAGTGGTGTTGTATTTCCAGCGTTTAAGCGCAAGGATTTGGTTTTGGAGCTATTTACTACAAGACCGGCTCTTTTCGCGTACTCTTGTACTTGGTTCAATTTGTGCTGCATGCTGGACTGCTGATGTGTTAAAAGACATATGTCATCAGCGTAGTCAAGATCCTCTAACCGGCTGTTGAAGCCCCAAGTAATACCGTTAGCTTCCTGAGTCGCAGCTATCATAATTGTGTCCAATACAATATTGAAAAGAAGGGGTGACAAGACACACCCTTGTCTTACCCCCGTATGAATTTTAATTTTGTGGCTGGTCAGACCATCGTGTAAGATGCGACAGTAAGAATCCTCGTACATGGCTTGAATTAGATTAATAATTTTTGTAGGTACACCTTTACATTCAAGTGCTTTCCATATTGCGTGGTGAGAGAAAGTGTCGAAGGCCTTTTGAAAGTCTATAAATGTGAGATATAACGGCGTCCTCATCTCTATTGATTGTTCAATAATGATCCTGAGGGTGTTTACATGGTCCACACATGAATAATTCGGTCTGAAGCCAGCTTGCTCTTTTCTGAGTTCGGGTGAGAGCGCATTTGAAATTCTGTTATTGAGTATGTGGGCTATGACCTTATTGACCATACTTAGTAGAGTTATGCCCCTATAATTGGAGCAATCAGAAAGGTTGCCCTTTTTAGGCACATTGATTATTAACCCATCTTTAAGATCGGAAGGCAGTTCGCCTGAATTCCCGAAGTTCTCGATGATAGGCAGGAGGAGTGCAGCGCTTATGCCTGGATCTGCACTGAGCATTTCTGGGACAACATCATTAATTCCTGCAGATTTATTATTTTTTAGAGATGATATCTCCGATACGGAGGGTAGCAGAATGCTAATGTCATGTCTAATCACGTGGGACTCGCAGCTGCAAATATTTTCATCCCGGGATGTCTGGTGTACTGACAGTATATTTGTGTAATGCTGTACCCATACCTTTAGCTGAGCTTGGCTGTTGGTGTGAGATATTCCATCTGGTCCAATGAGTGGTTTCCCTTTTGAAAATTTTACGTTTTTTCCTGTCAGTTTCCTTAAAGCGCCATATAGATCTCTCGTTTTGTGAGTCGCTGCAGCAGTTTCAGCTTGAGTAGCAATATCTTCTGCCCAACGTCGTTTATCGCATCTTGCACTTTTCTTGACATTTTTGTCCAATAGGCTGTATCTTTTGCTTAATTCAAGTTTCAGTGACCTAGTTCGCGCAACGTTTAGGTGCGACTTTAAATCCTTGCGCTGCTGGATGAGCGTCCAGGTGTCGTCAAATACCAACATTTATATCTTTTTATAATAAAATTTCTTTAAAACGAGACCACTAATAAAATTATTTTATGTATTCTTTTAACAAATATTTATCACAAAATTTCAGTGTTTGAAAATACACATCAAAAATCGTTCTTTAGTGTTCGGTTCGGTAGATTTGTGGAAAACACAAACGCTAAAAGTATTTATGTAGGAAATCATTACAAAAAATAACGTTTCTCTATTAGTGAACTTCGAACTCAAAAATAATACTGTACTAATCGAACTAAACAAAAATATGAGAACATTTTATTGCGTTCTGTTTTTCTTAAAAAGCCACAAACTTCGTTGTGTTCATTTCAACTCATCGTTCGTTTCAGTTGTGCTTAGCGCCCTTTTGGCTGGTAAAAAAACCAAAAATTTTTTTAAAACAAATAAATATACGAAAAAAAAAATCAAAATCCCAGGGAACTAATTTTATACAAACAAAACATGTGCACAATACACACACAAGCTCTTGGTGCTGTGATCGTTGCATTTTTTGTTTGCTCATTTTTTATCAATTTAAAACAGAAACACTATAGAGCATTAAAATATAATGTATGTCTACAGAACCACTACAATTGTTCTGTTTTATATCGAAGAACAGAACACTAAATAATGTTCGTTACTTTCTTGAAAATAGTTACAAACGGTGTTAAAATTTGCATTGTGTATAAACACTACAAAAATAGATATCTTTTCTGGGTGTGTGAGCCGTACGCTAAATAATGTTATGTTTGTTTTCGAACACAGCAAAATTCTATTGTTGCAAACAGATTTTTTTTTGTTAACTGCTTTGTTGTTATTTGCAGCATATCAAGTAGCACAGAGCTGTATTTTTATGGCTTAATTTAGCATTTATTTGTGGAATAGTTGATGTGGCAATATATTTAGTCATTTGACAATGAATAATCGTTAACGTTGAGGGGTGCATACACGACTTAAATGCTTAACAAGCATGTTTATAGTATGAGTAAAAAATTTTTTAATATGTGTGACCGACGATGCTGGATAGAACGATAATGAGCGACTTGTTGTCGCCTGCTTGGTTGTCGATCGACATCGTGGGCCAGACTTGGGCCAGACGTTTTTGAAGGTCTTTAGAGATAATGACTACCCATTGGTTTGCATTCAATTTGGGTCTGAGTTATTGCACGTCTTTCTAAAACTGTTTCAATTCCTATAATTTTAAACTTCTATTGAACATTTTTCATTTTCAGATTGTGAAAAACCCTCCGAGGATTGTAATGTTGGAAATACAAATAATTCATATGAGACAGGTACAACAACTGGATCATCAGTCTGTGGATCGGACCATCAAGTAGGATTTAGTAATAGCAATAGTAGTAATGCCAATACAACCAACAACAATACAAATACAACAAACTCCAACAGCAATACAAATAGTCGTTTAACACCACAAGATTTTTCAACATCAACAACATCCACTTCAGTGGCAGCAACAGCATCATCAACAACAGCGGCTGGTACCACAACAATATTAACAACTTCAGCAGCAACACGTGATAAAACACCAGCAACAACATTTCATTCGCCAACAACATCATCATCATCAACGGCGGCTTCACCACCAGGAGTACAGCAACATCACAGTGGTAAGCTTTAAAAATTAATGTTTTTTATTAATTTTTTTTTTCAATTTTACCGGAAATTGAAAATATGGGAAATAAAACAAGCAACAGTACCTGATTTTATTTTTTCATTTTGGTCTTTACAACAACAATGTTGTGGTCTTTTTTAGTTTTCTTAAAACGTAAATGCATTTAATGCATTTAAAATAATTTGGATTTTTTTATAAATTAAAAAAAAACACACAAACTTAATCATAAATTTATATTGCATTAAATCTTGCAACGGTTTGTTTAATATTTTTTTTTGTTAGTCTTTTTATTATTTACATATTTAGTTTATACGATTTTGGCCATATCCGGCGTGTGTCAAAATGTTTCGTTTTTTTCAGTTTTTTAAAATTAAATATATGTAAATGTTTTTTTTTTTCTCTACCAATAGTGTGTTTTCTGTGTTAATTTGTTTATCAACAATTAAAAATATTCATAAATTAATTGATAAAGAAATCAAGTGGGATTCGTTACTTTTTGCTATGCTTAAATGGGGAACGAATTACATATTATGTAATGAATTAAATAATAAAATAAACAATATTTTATTTTTTGTCCGGTAGTTTTTGTTTGGGCTTAAATGGGTTAAATATGTATATATTCACAATTTCGGCTCCGTTAAAATCTCTCTGTATATTATAAACAAAAAACAAAAAATTTTTTTTTTTTTTTTTTTTTTTGGAAATAAAGAGGTGTACCCAAATTAACACTTTAAAAAAAAAAATTTTTTAAAAAATTTTTTTTTTTGATGTTATAGAAATTTCTGAAATTTTAGTTTATCAATAAGGTTAACATATATTGAATAATGTCAAAAACTTTGTCGTAAGTAGCAAAAAATTAAGTGATCCCAAATTGGCACAGCGGGTGTAAATGGGTTAAATATATATTACATATATAATTCAAAAATATTTAACAAAATTTTCATCTTAGTATAATTCAGCTTGGTTGAAATAATTTTACATTAAATAAAAACAAATAGCACATTTCATTTTGTTAATACGCATAGCTGAATTGCATATTGATATTGATAAATGCACAATGGTACAAAAAAATATTTAAAAAAATTAATTCTAAATAAATTAAGATTTTCTGAGTTGCATATTTTCTTAGACATACATAAACAAAATTATAAATACATAGAAACTTTTCAGCTTGGCTTAGCTAAATCGCATTTAAAAGAAATATAAATGTTGATTTATAACATAATACCCCAAAATCTTGATTAGAGTACAATTCAGCTTAGCTGAATTAAGGTCATTATAAAGAAAACATATTAAAATATAACACACAGAAAAAATACCAATGTAAAATTAACATGGAAAAATATTGATTGAGAGTCATAGTAAATTTCTGCAAAAGTATGCCCTTTATTTAAATTTATTATTATTTCATATTAATTTAAAAAAAATAACCTTAAATCTCGTTTATTTAATATTATTCGTTGTTAGAATAAAAAAAAAAAAATATTAATATATAAATAAATATGGATTCAATATTGAATCCATAAATCAAAAGTGTATCTTGTTAAATCAACATGCATACATACTTAAGTATGTTCATTTTTTTATTTTAATGTTTAAAATATGTTATAAAAAGAAGACAATTCCCGTATTCTTTTAATTAAAATTATTCAGTTAAATAGTACATCAAGTTTTCTAAGTGAATGATGACGAAAATCTTATCGGGCGATTCTGCTGATGCTTCTGTTAACAAAGAAGAATACAAAATAAGTGAAACATGTGTTACAGGGGTAAGTGTTTTGAATTGTTCTTAAATAAATGCATATGTTGTTTCTGAAGCTTCTTCTCACTGTTACATCATACTCAAACCAATTTGATTCTACATGAAATTCACGTTGGTTCAACTTGAAATAACTTTCATTCAACGTGATTCGGATTGTTATTTTAATAAAAATTACATTTTGCTCTATCTTAACTGCAATGTTAAATAAACATGAATTATAGTTATTTTAAAAGAAAAAAATGTTGTTCGCAAGTTATTGTAAAATCAGGTTGAATGAACATGAAAAACGTATGAAGCAAAATCACCACCGAAAAATTTTAAATCAACCTTGTTTTCTACGTTTGTAACTTGATTTTTTTCTGTGTGAATAATTTTATAAAAATGGTTGCGATGTAAAACGGCAAATCCATCTGAGGAGATCGAGTGGTTGCGATCGAAACATGTCATGGTAACCTGCCGGCCGCGGTTCGAATCCAGGCCACGGTCAAGAATGAAAGATTATCAATAACAATTTTAATTAATTTTCGGGTTGTAAAATTCCTTTCTTCATAAAAATAATTTAATGAAAATTAAATTTAATTAACTTAAGCCTAATTGGAAATATTAAAAATTTGGATTAAAAACCATAAATAGTTCAACAAAATAACCACAATACTAAAAATATCTATCAAACTGTAATTGAGTTGTCGTTGTCGAAAATATATTACAGATGGCAACTGATGTCGATTTCAATAAATATTCAAGCAACCGTAAATTTTGAGTTGCTGATTAGATTTTTTTAAAAAAAAGTACCAAAAGCTAAAAATAAGTACGTTTTTTGCTTAAGTTTGGACATTTTATTATGTACATAATTCTTATTTTGGTTAACAAAATGGATAAAACAGGAAAACAATTTGACTGTAAAACCAGTTCAACCCATTTAGAAACAGTGTAGATGTTGCTGTTGACCGATGCATTTGGCATCAGGTTTGAAAGTCTCCCCTTAGCAAGAAAAAGCATCTTGGAGAAGACAAAAAATGCTCTAAAGCAAGAAAATTTGTTTATAAGTATAGACAGTGATTCTAACGATTAGAACTACTTTTCCAGTCGCACCCTACAGATGCCACGTTTACTGCACGAAACCAATCACATGTTTAATTTTTTATCAAACTCACTTATTTTTATTTGTATGCGTAATTTGTTTACACTTTTTCGATTGCCGATCTATCAAAATGGCAACTTCTTTCAGTTGCGTTGCTATTTGGCAATGGAACTAAAGTTCGTTTGCCATACATAATCGATACAAAAGATTCCTGTTTTTAAAACACCACAACATAATTTTGGATTTACTGCCTGTTCATCGATTTCGAACGAAGTTCGCTTAATTAACATTTAACATTTAAACTACTTAAACTACACGCAAAGAAAAAACAAGGTTGTAGTAAACTTATTCTAAGAGCAACATATTATGATAAGAACTATGATTGTAGTCACCATATTATTATTATTGAATCATATTATGACCAAATATATTCGTAATATTACATCATCTTATTTTTCCCTTAATCATATTCTTATCCTGTGTATCATAATAAGTTAAGAAGTCATCATATTATTATCATGTTAATCATAATAAGTTTAGAAGTAATAATATTATGATATAGCTTTCATTTTCACAACAATAAAAAAATTAAAATTATTTTGCATCGATTTTTTTTTTGTGGCACTTTACAATTTTTTTTAGTCTAAATACAATTTCTTTATTTTTTTAATTTCTTTAAACTTGTTTTTTTTTAACCCTTTTATTTATATGAATATTAATTTTTTTATTGTTTAACCACTCACACAAAATAATTTAAATAATTCCATAGGCATATTTAAAATAAACGACACAACTGATTACAAATTATTTTACAAACGGCGCTAACATAAAATTATTAGAGTAAACAAATTTTGTTTGCATCTTAAAAATTTTATGATAACGTTTAGAAAGTTATGGTTATGTTAAGGCTATTAAATATCATGAAATGGTTGTGAGTAATTTAATATGCTTTCAAAGTTATCATTATTTAGTTGTTAGAAAAAAGATTATTTTTCGGTCAACAATACTCAAATTTATAAATGCGATAGACATTATTATGTTTACAGTATCTATAATATTGCTGATATTTAATAAAAATAACAAATTTTTGTTAGGACAACAATATATTGTTACATTAAACATAGAGTAATTGCCGTAACCATGCACAACCAAATTTTTTCTCTGCGTGTAAATCGATAGATAGTTAGTATACACAGAAAAAAATAAAAATTGATTGAATTGATATACAAATTTATAATATTAATTAAAAAATTAATTAAATTTGCACCAGTACACAAATAAATAGTATCAATTAAACGTTTAATTCAAATGATTAAATTTTAATTAAAACTGGTTTTTTTGATTAATGCTTTTATTAGTGAAAAATTTTGGAGAATTTTTTTTGTGTAGGTATTTTTAATCAGTAAGTCCCCTTTCAGACTCGGCAAGTTAGTTGCGCAAGTTACTTGTCGACAACAACAAAGTGTGTACAAATTTTTTTTTTCTTTACCCCGACCTTACCGCTAACGTCTACAAACCAAGAGTTGCGCAAGAGACTTGCGCAAGTAACTTGCCGAGTGTGAAAGGGGTCTAAGACTGTTGTTTTTTATTTCTTTTTTTACTTAGACAAACATGTATGACTTCAATTGTTATAAGCGGGATAGATAAGCCTTTTTACATCTGTAGCTTACAAACATTTCAGGTCACACCTGTTTCCCTAAGCTAAAAATTATTTATAAAAATCTAGTTTTAAACAAAAAAAGTTTAAACAAAAGTAAATAGATCACATACCCATTATCAAGTCCTACCACATATCCAAGTAGGGTACTTTAAAATATTTGTTTTCAGCAGGTTTTTAAAGAAATTTTTATCAACAACAAGAACGAGTTGAAAATGACTTTGTTTGGATAAACAATTAATTTAATTTGATTTGAATTTTATTTTATTTATGTTATTGAAATTGAAACGGAAATTAGTTTCGTATTAAACGAATTATATACAAAACTATGTGTGTGTATGTGTGTTAAAAATTTTAAGATTTATAATAATCGGCCATAACCATATTAATTTTAAAGAAGCTCTATTTAAAAATTAAAGGGGAATATCAGCTAGAACTAAATACAACAACAATTTGTTTGTGGCGCCAGCGTAGGTTTAACAACAAAATTGTTTACAATTCCTTATAAATATGGAGAAAAGATATGCCTTAGATACCCTGTAGTCAATATAAAGAAATCCATTTGTTATATTCCACTCTTATTTGTTTAATTTATAAATGTTAAATGCAAAGTTATATCTAATCTAAATTTATTTAAAATTAGTTTCACTTATGGCCTTACAACAATATTAATATTAAAAAAAAAATATTTAACAATAAAAAAAAACATTCATATGTCATGTTCAACATGTTGTTTTATAATTTCGGTTTGTATTATATTTTCATTATTCAAAACAGTTTATGAAAAAAAAGCTTCTGACTTAATTAAGGTGGTCGCTCGGTCATCAGATGGCATTACAGTCGGTCCATTTTAAAATTAATTTTAATTTTTTTAAGTAGTAAAAAACCGACGTTGCATATAAAATGATGGCAGGCAGAGGCAGTAACAACAACACCATCGTCAGTTTTTAGTAGCGGTCGGTGGCAGTCAACATTTATGTTTTCCCCCGTTTTTCATTCTCTGTTTTTAAGATAAAATATCTAAATGTTTGTTCGAAAATTAGTTACTTCAACACATTCACGAGGTTTTCTCTCTCTTTTTCTCTCTCTTGCACTATTGTGATAATTAATTTGGTTTTATTTTTTATTTATTATTTATGCCATCATCTTCCTCTCAAGCTGTGTGTGTTTTGTCGTTTTTTGTTTTAGAGTAAAGTTCTTTTTTTGTCATCATTGTTGTTGTTGCTTCTGACATTTGTTGTAAATTAATTGAATTTATAGATTTTGACACATTATTATGATGTGGATAAAACACCATTTATATTAAAATCAATTTAAATAGTGAAATTTATTTAATAGTTTTTGGGTTGTATCTTCTTATCGAGTTTATTCTCATTTAAATGAATTAAATTTGAATAGAATTTTAAGGCTTTTGATTGAAATTTATGGCTTTTGTTTGTAAAATCTTAATGGTTTATTTCCATAGGTTGGTGATAATTTTGGGGAAAGTGTGGTTTAACTATAAAAAAATTTTAAGATTTAGAAAAAGGATATATTTTAATCAACGAATTTTTTTAAGGAAGTGCGAGTATATTTATTATAAAAAGGAAACCTTAACTTCAAAGCAGCATCCCTAATTAAGTTGTAAAGCGGAACTTATGACTTATAAAATATAAAAATAAAAAACGTGTATATTAATCGATTAATTTTGGGCGATTAACTGTTCGAATAATTTATAATTGCTTATTGTCGATTAACGAATAATTCGAATAATTTATGTGAATTAATCGAAAATTTGTTTTTTCACAGTATTTAATTTTTTTTTTAACTCAGGGACATTTCCAACGAAGTAACAATTTTTTAAAATATAGTACAAACTATTTTTAAGAATGTTTAGTATGTACACAGAAAAAAATGTTGCACCAGTAAACGCATTAATCAAAAATAAAATCAGTTTTGTTTTTCTTTATTTTTGGCCACTTTCTTTTATTTGTATTAATATATATTTTTATTATATATATTTAGCTGGTGAGGCCTAACTCCATTTGTGAAAATAAAAATGCAAAATTTTTTATTTCATTTTTCCCGACGTTTCGTGAATTTTATGTTCACTTCTTCAGGGGATTCGTCTATTAATATAAAATAAAAACATCAATTATTATTAAATGTTGATGTTTTTATTTTATATTAATAGACGAATCCCCTGAAGAAGTGAACATAAAATTCACGAAACGTCGGGAAAAATGAAATAAAAAATTTTGCATTTTTATTTTCACAAATGGAGTTAGGCCTCACCAGCTAAATATATATAATAAAAATATATATTAATACAAAATCAGTTTTAATTAAAAATTTAATCAAGTTAATTAAACGTTTAATCAAGTGAATTAAACGTTTAATTAAGTGAATTAAACGATTAATTGATATTATTAATTTGTTTACTAGTGCAAATTAATATTGTCAATTAAACGTTTAATACACTTGATTAAACGGTTAATTAACTTGATTAAACGTTTAATTCACTTGATTAAAATTTTAATTAAAACTAAAAGGGTCAAAAATTCTTCTTCTTCTGTATAAAATGCTAAGTGGATTGATAAAAAGTTGCCATTTTTATATATGTTGTTGCCATTTGTTGTTATTCAGAATGGCAATGCTGCGAGGTTTAAACCACCTCTTAAAAATGGCAAACACGATTAGTACTCAATTAAATTTATTCTCAGATTAATTAATTATAGTTTGCCGCTAAGATTTAACTGGATTTTAAAAACCCACTCCAAATGTATTAAATTTGCTAAAAAAATCAAAAAGATATTCATGTGGTATAATGGAAGACTACTAATTTTTAGAAAAGTTAAAAAAAAGAACAGAGAAATTGGATATGCTTCGTAACGCTTTACTTTCAATCTCTCCAACATCAACAATAAGTGAAACAATCTTTTTTAAATCAAGTTTCATCAAAATTAAATTAAGAAATCGTTTGAAACATAAACATTTACAGCCGTATTCATAAAAACTTATTTATGATTAATTTACCATATATAAGGAAAAATTGCTAAAGTTGTATTTATTAACGAAAAAAGTCTATTAAACCTTTCATAAACCATTCATAAAGTAAGAAAATGTATTGTTCGATTTAACCTTCTTGAAACCAAAAATCAAATGACATTTTGATAAATGTTTGCATTTTATGGATATTATTTTTGTGAAATATGTTTAAAAATAATGGAAAAAATGTTTTATTTATTAATACGGACATGTTTAAAACATTTTATTATTTCTTATTAATTTAGACAACCAATTTAAAGTTATATTGTTAAATATTTTTATTTTTTTTATATGATTTAAAAGAATGCGTTCAGAGGCAAATGCAGATATTCTATTTAATTATTTTTTTAAAATTATTCCAATATTTTTTTTTATATGCTTTAAAGAACGAATTGTTGTTCAAAAATATAAAAAAAAGGAAAATAAGCAATCATAATAACAGTGATGTTAAAAAAAAGTAAACAAACTTTTTATTCGAATACTTTCTTATCGTATATTTAAAAAATATTCAAACAAACATTTTTATAATACCTTTAGGCAAAATTTTGTTCACAAACTAAAATAATTGGGGGATTCACAAGGCGTCATAAAGTCATATGTCTTAAAATAATAACATGAAAAAATAAGACTGTTGTGAACAATCCCTTATAATTTAGTGTGCTATTTTGAATTTAAATCAACTGATTAAAGACAAAAATAAAAAAAATAATATTTACCTAAAATCAAAATGTTTTTGAATTCTTATCCATGAATTAATAAATTAAATTAGATCTTTCCATTTTTCGGACGCAAACCACCAATAAATTTTATTTTGTTTGCTTACCAAACATCAGAGTCCCTAGCCGATCTAATTTGACGCCGCAAGTGTTTTGTTGCAAAAAAGCTAGCCGCAGGTTAAATTCGGATGTTAGCCGGATAAAACTATACCATCAACGGCGACGGCAACAAAATCATAGCCGCTCGGCTCAGTTGTTCGGCGCAGGTCTCTTCTGATCAGTTACGACAGCACAATAAACATAGCAAGCAAAGTTTTACTAATTTAAGACACTTTTTGTTTACAAAGCAACAACAATATTTTTAAACCATTGTAAAATGTTAGAACATTATGACAATACAACATGATAGCACATCTTGTGAATACCACAAATATGTATATAAAAAAATATATTAATTACACTGCTTTACAAATTTTTAATTTGGAAAAATACCAAGAACGCCACATGCCTAAGTAAGTTAATTGGGACCTCCTGAACACGGAAAACGCTTTAATTTTTTTTCTAAGTACCGTTTTTTTAGATAACGGAACTTTTGTGTTTTTCGGTGTATGGTCCCACTTAAACCCTTGTGGAGCCCAACCGAAAAGTCCGATCGAGATAAATAGCATATCGTTGGAAAGGTAATTGAATGCCTTTTCAGTCTTTTTTTCTACGTTATAGTAAAGATCTGGAAAGTTTTATTTTTTTACCAGATAGTTTATTTAATCACCAACATTTTAAGCGTAATTTTAAAAAAATGGTTTTTATTAAGTTTTTTGTGGAACGACAATATTTTCATCTTCATTGCTCACACACTATATTCGGCGTAAATTCAAAAAATTTAAATTAAAATGACGGGCGTCTTGAACTTATGCGTTTTTTTTCGGATGGATCTTCGCGAATGAGGAACCAACAATAGTCCGCCATCATTTGTTCATCCCACCAGCCTTTGTAACGTCTCACGATTTTTTCCATATCCTGGTGAAAACTTTCATGTTCATCACTTTCGGAGCCCAAGTTCGTGCGGAAAATATCCAAATGACTATATAAGAAGTGTAATTTAGGTGTCATATTGGAACCTAAAAGATAAAAAGAATAAATTTTCAAATGATAACGGCCTTTTTGATATACATGTTTTTTTTATATATAAGTAATTAAATAAACTATTTGGTAAGAAAATAAAACATTCCAGATCTTTACTATAACGTAGAAAAAAAAAAACGTAATAAAAATTAAAAAGTTTGAAAAAAACGTAAAAAATAGGCAAAGTTTGAAGTGCTTTGAGGTGCTATAACTAAGCCACTTCTTATCAGATAGAAATTTGCATCATATCGACAAAAAATGCATTCAATTACCTTTCCAACGATATGCTATTAATCTCGATCGGACTTTTCGGTTGGGCTCCACAAGGGTTTAAGTGGGACCATACACCGAAAACACAAAAGAACCGTTATCTAAAAAACTACTTAAAATTACAGCGTTTTTCGTGTTCAGGAGGTCCCAATAAACTTCTCTAGGCATGTGGCGTTCTTGGTATTTTTTGGCTGTAAACCAGTGTTATAGAACATTATGTGAACCGAATAGAAGTTTCATGCATCCCTAGCAATAAAATGGCAACAAAACGTAAAAAAGTTGCCATATTTAAACATAAAATCGCTAAAAACAGTTAATAGTTAAAAAGCTGTTAATGTACGTTTATGAATACACATTTTTAGAAGAGATTTATAAGAGATAAAGCGATTTATATTTATTACTAAGGATGCGATTTCCATGCAAATGAATGTTTTTTGTCGTTAGTCTGAGAACGATGTCGACCAGTTTTCTTTCCGAATCACTTAATTGTCGTTAAAATGGCATCGATTTGTTTTTGCATATTGTTGCATATTTTGGTGAAAATGTACAGTTTTGCATAATTAGGTTTTAAATGCGTATTTATGAATTTTTCACATTTTTGAGTGATTTTTTTTTAAATTTCCATATTATAAGAAAAGTTCTTAAACAAATTTTAAATACAGTAGTTTTCCGATTTAACGAACCTTCGATTTAGTGAACATCGCATTTAACGCACACCCAAATTTTTTCTACTGAGTACCTTATATAACGAACAAAAATTTTTATTTTGTACTCGGTATAACGAACAAATGTAAAATTAAATATAAAACATTATTGCTACCACAAAAATAACTAAAAAAGAATGTAAATAAAAATGTACCGTTAATTTTCTTCTTTTGACGGATTTGTTTAATAGCATTTCAGAGTCAGGTGTGTGAAGTAATTTGTGTAAGAAACATTAAAATGGGTAAAAGAAATAGATTGTTCTTAACGGATAAAGTTAAAAACCAGTAATTTTGGGTATCGCAATAGAAGAGCTATAAAGCAAGGTGAGTTCCCAAGAATGGAAAACTAACTTTTTCAATGGTTCCTTCCTCATGCAACGCAATTGTCATATTCTTTGTATTAACTATTAATTTTTATTAAATGGGATTAACAAAACAAAATAAGTAGCTCAAATTTAATGCTCTTGAGAGAGCTTCAAGAAGAAGCCATTAAGAGAAAGTATTAAATTACTTTATGAATTTTTCTTTTACTTAAATGTATATTAATAAAATATGTTTGTTTTCTTTTAATAAAATATTAAAAATACTACGTATACTTTGAGTTTTGAATAAAATAGAGGACGTTATTAATTTTTAACTTAGTACTGGATATAACGAACAATTCACTTTAACGAACAGGCCTGACAACAATTAGGTTCGTTAAATCGGAAAACTACTGTACACAAAAAAATTTTTACTTCAATAAATAAATTCTTTTGGAGCTTTTGGATTTCAGAAGAGCTAGTTGGTACTGATGATTATGCAATTAAAGAAGTATTAAATATAAATAACATCAGAAGTCAATAATAGGGAGGGACTTAGTTCACTTAATACTTAAGTCAAATTAATTGACAAATATAAAAAAACGCAAAACGTTTTGCAGACGAAATTAAAGGTTTCAAAAAATTAAATAAATTTTAAATATTTTTGACCTGATCTGGCATCAATGTGGGATATGAAAAAAATTTTTCAAAATGCATTGGTATTCTTCAAGTACAATACAAAGTTTTACTGTTAATTAAACAGTACTTATTTATTTAAACAAATAAAAATTTAAATAAGTTATTTCAGTTTTTTAAAGATACTTGAATAACAATATACGGGTTTTTTTATGGAAATTTGGACTATTTTAATAGATTTTTTTTTTATTTTTAGTGCATATTTTTTATTTTCTTAGTGCATTCATATTTTAGATCTTTGAGTGCATGTTTTAAGCGCATATTTTTTAGTGCATGAAAATCTCATCCCTAGTTATTACAAGTTAAAATAAGAACTTTTTATGAATATGGCCGTTAAACTGTATACTTTTTTTAAACTATTATTTTAAAAGATAAGCTTAAATTGTGATGCTAATTTTTAATAAAATTTATCTTTTTTGTTGTTACTTTTTTCGATAAAATTTTTATGTTAAAAAAGATAATTTTTGGTCTTATTTTCAAACTTCTGAACTAGACAAAAAAAAAATAATTCGATCAACCGCATAATATTAAATTGTTCGATTACTGTTCGATTAAATTTTTACCTTGAATAATTATTCGCGCGATTAATCGATTAATACAAAACATCGATTAATTGAATATACCCTTTTTATTTTTTACCCTTTTATGTATTTTAAATTTCATTCATTCAGTTTCCACTTAAGTGCGGTTTTTAAACTACAATTAAAAAAGTGACAGGTAATTTTGCCCCATCCCCCATCAAGCCGGGTTTCATAGCTACTTGGCTTAGTTCAAAAATGATTTTAATACAGTAGCACCCCGGCGTTGTGTTCAATATTCTTGGCTCTGCACACAATTTCCCCAAACTCTTTTGAAATCGTTGAGTTAGTTTTTAGAAGTTTTCCTTATCCCTTAATACTCGTATCTTTTGAATTTTATTAAACTATTTTATATATTGTTTTTAATACATTCAATATAATTTAAAAAAAAACTCAAAATTTTTTTGCGTGCAAATATCTTAGATATACTAGCCTAGATATGCTTTCAACCAAAACCGCCAAAGACCCTGGCTTGATCATTTTTTTTTGTTATTATTATGGTTGTTGTTGTATTTTTTTTAATACACAAACAAACATACATAAAAAATTTAGTATTTTACAAATAACCAGGCAAATGATTTATATATTTTGCTTGTATTCGTTATAGTGTGCCATGGCGCTGGTTGGTATTGATGCGCTACATTGAGGGTACAAAAGGTGATGAGTAACACAAAAGTATTCATTATAAAATTTAAAAAAAATTACAAAAAAAAAAATATAAATAAATCGTAAAAAATCTCTCTAAAGTATAATAAATAAAACAAGAACTTAATGTGGTTTTGAAAAATACATGGTATTCATTTGATTTAGTGCGTTGCAAAAATGTTGTTCGGTTTCTAATTCTAAAACGATTTAAAAGAACTTTTGAAATTTTTAAATCCAAAACTTAAGATGATTTATATTTTAAAAAGCAGCAAAAATCGAAATTATTTTATAAAAAAATCTATTTCTTTTATGTTTATGGCCAATTTCACCAATTCTATTTTAATATCAATTTATGTTTAAAATTAAATTATAAATTAAATTAAATTATATCAAAAATAAATTGGTGAAGTTGGCTACTAATCTTAACCGTTTGTTGTTTTAATTCTGTTTTATTTAATTGATTTTTGTTTGTTTTTATTTTGATACTCTTGATAATTTTTCACAAATTATGCAATTAAATGACCAAGAAATTATTTAATATTTTATATTGTACTCGTACTTTCGTCAAAGTGCTAAGTTGTTTAGTTAAATTTTTTTAAACTAAAACAAACTTAAGAAAATAAAATTACATAAATAACAAAAAAAAAAAAAACACACATTATGAAATAGTATTTTCGTCTTTTTACGGTTGGTTGACTTTTGGCTCTAAATTAAACGAAGAAATCACATTTAAAAGTTTTTTATTTAAACAAAGAAGTCTTAAAGTGTATCTCATACCGATGAATTAAAAAAGATAATTTATTTTTTTTAATTATTCT
The DNA here is from genome assembly GCA_963931875.1 of Pollenia griseotomentosa. Classification (NCBI taxonomy): domain Eukaryota; kingdom Metazoa; phylum Arthropoda; class Insecta; order Diptera; family Polleniidae; genus Pollenia; species Pollenia griseotomentosa. The sequence goes on along the minus strand of OZ007560.1, from coordinate 47,907,331 downwards.
AAATTAAATAATTTTGAAATGAAAAAAATGTGAAGCTTCACAATAAAGTCTGAAAGTTAATCTCTATCAGGGAAAGGCATTCTTTGTAGCCTTCAGAAACCGCTCTCGTTAGCTTTTTTCCCACACAACGCGAGGGGGTATTATGCGTTTGTGCTGATGTTTGTAACAACTAAAAATATTGGTCAAAGACCCACCTTAAAGTATGCCGATCGACTCAGAATCACTTTTTGAGGTTTGCTGAAATTTTCGCACAATTTTCCCGATTGTGGACACATTTGGTCGATTATGCTGACCAAAAAAATCACGAAGTGCACTATATGCATTTTCATTTGAACGCCCACTTTCCTAAAAGGCTTCAACAATCTTAAAATGCGCTGATCAATTTTGTACCTCCCCGTGTTAGAATTTGTCAAACACAGAAACAAAGAAATGACAAATTAAGTTGGGCAAAAACTTGACGTTAAGGTGTGACTCACAACTAACATCGTGCATTATGGGTGGACCACCCTTTACAATTACATATTTTAATATGTGTAAAATAAATTTACTGTCTAATTTCAGACTTGAACTTAAATATTTTTATCAAAAAGTAATTTCAATTTTTGGGAATACAAAATTTTAATTTCAAAAGATTTTGTTATTCGTGCTTAATTCCCAGTTTTTATTATTGATAAAAACACTTGAAATTTATTGTTGATGGGATAAGCTATTCCTATGCGCATTTCACTGGTTGCTTAGGCCAGATCATCAGGAAACTTCATCCATAAAGATGTTAGAAAAACTAAAGATATTAAACCAAATAAAACTGTTAAGCGTATAAGACTTATAGCAACAGTTCTACTTGTAATAATATCAAAGCTTAAACAAAACACATCAACAATAAACAGTGGGTGTATCTCATCTTACATTCCCCACTACAATTAGTTGAAATTCTCTCTACATTAATTGTAGTTGTAAGCAGGTTAAGAAAAACAAAATAAAAACAACAACAACTAACAAAGGATGTTGCCAATTAAGTGTTTTTTAGGCCGTGCACTTGCCTGTTTATTATCAAAAAGTAATTTCAATTTTTGGGAATACAAAATTTTAATTTCAAAAGATTTTGTTATTCGTGCTTAATTTCCAGTTTTTATTATTGATAAAAACACTTGACAGTTTTATTTGGTTTAATATGTTTAGTTTTTCTAAAATCTTTATGGATGAAGTTTCCTGATGATCTGGCCTAAGCAACCAGTGAAATGCGCATAGGAATAGCTTATCCTATCAACAATAAATTTCAAGTGTTTTTATCAATAATAAAAACTGGGAATTAAACTGTGTGTAATGAATGCTTTAAAGAACAATATGGTATGAAAGGTAATGCCTTAAGGAAGATGTTACAAAAGTAGCTGTTGATGAAAAAGTAACTGAATTCTTTGCTGGGTCTTACAAAAATTAAATTCTTTTTTTTATATAAATTCGAGTTATTTTGCGAACTAGAAAGTATTCTAAAACAGAATTTTAAAGTACTCTCTGGGGGTCTTCACCATCAGACATTATTTCATTAGTATTTGTGCTATTTGACTTTAAAATGCATCTGCATTCCATTTAAAATTCATCACAACTTCATATTTTATGCCTCATAAAACTTAATATCATTATTATAATAAATTTTTCTCTATGCATTCATACTGTGAAGTCTGATTTAATTTAATAATTTATGCACGATTCTGTGGTTACTTGTGGTCTACATTTAACACAGACTCACAATCAAACCATCATATTTTTTCTGTTATAATATGATAAAGATCTTTAACTGATTTGGGCTTTTGAATTTGGCATATTAAACACATGTACATACATACAACTGGCATAGAGATTATCTGAAATGATAATTGTCAACATGTGACAGCCCCTATAACTGTATGAGTGGGTACAACAAAGCACGATTTGTGTTTAAAACAAAAAATAAAAAAATCATGACTGAATCAGAGTTGACCAATTTGCCACAATTGTACTTTTTTTTGTACCATTCGGTTACCAAATGCACAATGATAGAAGAATGACAAAACATAGTCAAACTTTGTATTTAATTTTTAATTTCTTCGTCTTTTGTCCTTTTTAAAGAGCTTAATAATTTTTAAGAATACTTATTTAAAAATTTTTTTTTAATATAAGTATCCAATTATTTTTAACAAGCTTGGTATTAAATAAAAGGTAAGGCTTTGTAAAATTTAAAAAAAATATTTTCTTTAGTTCCCGTGATCTAAATTATAAAAAAACCTTTTACAAATATATCCTTCCTTATCCTTAAAAGTTTTCATTACAAATTTTTTAAAAATTCGAAATTGTATTGTATTATTTCTCTTCGCTAAGAAGGTGTGATTGTTTATTTTACAAATAAATTTCTATGTCGAAATTTCATTCACTAGATATTCGCATACATTTTAGCGAATGTGAGAGCGAATGCAAATAGCAATAATAAGATAATAGTTCACAAATGCGAACGCGAATATTTGTAGCCTTCTATTTATATACAAGGGGCGCCACGAATATTCGGGTACACGATTTTGGCAATTGTTGAAGATTGCCAGGCTGTTAGGACTCATAGTATAGGGTTTCTGTTATAAAATGCTACATTTGTACTTAAATGCTATTGTATATGAAAAATTGTAATTTTTAAATGAAAATAAAATGAATATTTACGTATTTTTACACAATATATGGAAAATGAGATAATATTTTGAAAATTCCCTACATTTGCCTTTAATTAAAAAAATCTGTCCTTTTTCCCCTACGCACGCTTTACATTTTCCGAAAAAATCCCTACTAAAAAACAAAATTCCCTACTGTTGGCATCACTGAATTTAGTACAGTTAAGAACTTTTCTTTTTTGCAATCGTAAAGAATTCAAAGAATTAACCCAAATTTGGGTGCCCCGGTAGGCTAGTTGGTAGTGAGCGAGGATTGCGGGTTCGATTTCATCCAGAGACTGTGGTCTTTTAAGAAATAACTTAATTATTTGTTAAGATAATTATTTTGCGGTTTTGGTAAACATCTTTTTCTCTATAAGAGGCATTTGAACATGACACTTGATACATCTGCTGTAATCCAGAAATCGCAAGCATGAGAACAAGCATGATATTAAATACATATATCTTAAGACCAAAATTTTCTTCAAGATTTGAGACTGAATGTCATTGATCTTTATTGTCATAGCTCATTCACAGCTCATTCATAATGTAAAACAGATTAATCCCACCTGTGCTAGATAAGTTGTGACGATGTGATGTATGTATGTAGAAGGCCATAAGCACCACGACCCAGAGGATATTTTGTGCAGTCTGTAGCCTATTATCCTGCTCGGTGAAAGATCATAAATTTCAATTGGGTTCATCGTTCGCCCCCCAAGAAATTTTCCGCCTAGAAGTCTAAAAGTTGGGGCAACAGCAGAGCAGTTGTTCTGACGTTTTGTCATTAGCCCCACAAAATCTGCATATCTTGGTACTAACATTAACCATTGTAAAGTACTTGTATCTTAGACCACAGTGCGCCGTAAATAGGCCAACAAAAAGCCTAAGTTCCCCCCTTAGTGCTCTGCCACGGGACAGGGTCACATATTTTTTGGATTGGCTTTACCCAGGAATGGACGACCATGTGTTAAGAAATTCACGTTCGGACTATGTCTGAATCGTCCCCCAAATGTGACCAACACGGATAGTGCTGTATCATTAAGTTAACAAACCTGCTCCGGGTAAATTCTAAAGTGAACTAAACTTTAACAGTTAAAAGGACTTTTAGATCAGCGTTTGCTTTCTGGTACAATTGAGCTTTAAAAATACAATTTCAGAATTATTTACGTGCAATTTCAAAACCTACTATGCCATCTTTGGACTGAATGACTGACTTATAAATGTTAAATAAACCAGAGAGAAAGGGAGTATGTGAGTTAGTTAGGGTGTGTAAATGTCATTGACTATGTAAATATAAATGTCATTTTCTGTGTGTTTAGAGATGTGTTAAAGAAGGACTGGCGATCGATTGAATATGTAAAAACATTTCCATTTTAATTGCCGGCGTATGTTAATTCAACAGTCTTCTTAATCATTTTCATTAACTGCCATATCACATTCTTACTGTCGTTATACTTACGAGACATTTTACAACTACTTTACCACCACCGATTGTCACAACTTCTACTACTACTTTTACATTTTGATAATAACTAATAATATTTCTAAATAAAATTTCCATATTATCGATGTTGTTTTTACATCAAAATAACAACAACAGAAAAAAAACCTAAACATTTGCATAACAGTTGTTTCGGACTAAGAACTTACAAAACCTGGATTGTTTTACATCATTAATTTGAATGAGAAGAAAAATTAAAAAAACACACACACACACAAAACAAAAAATATGTATACAAAATTTATTCTACAAAATGGAATTTTGTGGGGAGAACAAAAGCTTTTTGTGGGAATTTTATTTCATCAGGGTTTTTTTAACATTGAAATGTGATTTGCATTTTGGCGTATTCTCCCTGGAGTTTACGATTTTCTAGGCGACTTTAAATGATTCGGTGGAAATAAAACTAAAACTTAATATGACATTTGCAATTTCATTTTAACTTTTATGGGTTACAAAATGATAACCAGGTGTTCATTACGATTTAAAAAGGGTCTATTTTAATGAAACTAAAGTGAAAAGTCTTATGTTGTAAAATAAATTAAATAAATAAAAAAAATTTTAATGCATTATTAATTCATGCGTAACTATTAAACAAGTAAAATGTAACCTAGTGTGCAATACAACATTAAAATACTTTTTCGTGGATAATGAGTTCTATATTAAGTCGATATCTCGCGCTTTTTGCTATGTGGTATTCATAGCTAAAATAATTAAAAAAAAAAATAAACATTTTTATCTCGATTATTTTTTAAAATGTAAAAAATATTAGACAAATATGATATTCAATAGAATGGGAAACGATACTGTCTTGAGAACTTCAAAAAAATCCGATATCTGTTTTATTAGTTTATATTGAGAAAAACTTTAAAAATTAAAATGCCCAAAAAAATTTATAAAGCAAAGACGACTCACTTCTCTGACTAGAGTACAGAAATAGTTCAGGAAGATATTATTAACTCGAAAAATTCCAGACTGGGGTAAAATGCTTAAATTTCTGTTTTATTTTAAAAAATTCCGATTTCGTAAAGAATCGAAAACTATTCACAGTTCATATTGCAAAATTAATGAAAAACTAATAGCGTCAAATATAGACTTGATAATGTTGGCGTACTTTTAGAATTTTATTAAGAAAAAGTGTTGCTTCGAAATATTTCCTACTGGGTATTAGAGCCTTTATTGAGTTGTTGCGAAGTTAAACTAATGTTAAAAAAGTAATACTGATAAATACCTATACATCTCGTGGTAAAATATTGTGTAAATTTTGATATTTTAAATCAAATTTAATTTTTATTAAATTATTTTTATGAAGAAAGGAATCTTATAACATTAAATTAATTAAAATTTATTGATAATTAATCCAAATTTTTCATATTTTTTAATTAGGCTTTTAAGTTCATTAAATTTAGTTTTCATTAAATTATTTTTATGAAGAAAGGAATTTTACAACATGAAAATTAATTGAAATTGTTATTGATAATCTTTCATTCTTGACCGTAGCCGGGATTCGAACCGCGGCCGGCAGGTTACCATGACATGTTTCGATCGCAATCACTCGATCTCGTTAGATGGATTTAAATATTAAAATTTGGATTAAAAACTATAAATAGTTCAACAAAATAACCACAATACTAATTATTTTATTGATAATTTTTCATTCTTGGCTGAGCTGGGAACCGAACCTATGTAGGTTTTCACGGACAGGTTACCCTTACATGTTTCGATTGCAACCACTCTTTCTTTTTTCTTTAAAAACAATAAAATGTATTTATTTTTAGTTTATATAAACATTAATTAAAATGTTTAAAATGATTTCGAAATTAACTTCGAATTTTCGAAATTAACTTCGAACTTTCGAACATCGTTCTTAAAACTGTAAAGGTTTAGTTTTACAAAGTTAACACGAGTTTCCAAAGTTTTGTTTCGTATTTCGAAAAATATCTCTTTCGAAATAAAATATTAAGTTAACCCTCTGAACGATAGGATTTGAAAAATATAGTTTAGACTGCAAAGAGTTTTAGGAGTCTAATAAATGCAACGTTTCCAGTTAATACAATTTTCAAACAACTTATCTGAGAAAAATCGAATCTATTTTACGATATTTGTCATTTTTACTATTCGATTAATTTTTAAAATAAACTTTGAAACTGAATTTGGATTTTAAAAGTTTATGTATAACACTGCTTGAGAAATTTTTAATTTGGAAAAATACCAAGAACGCCACATGCCTACCCAGTTGGCCACGTCTTGAAGTCATCCTCGAAGACGGATGCACGACAATGTTAATTTCTTCACGACATGTGAGGGACAGCGAGAACAAATCGTCAACGACATTTTCGAATAAGTGTCGCGAAAATCGTGCACGACACAAAGAAAGACAATGTCACCTACTTTATCGTCAAAGACTACATGCATGACAATGTCATCTTTTTTGACATCCACAACAAAAATTATTATATGGTTATCTAGTTGGAATTTAAATTTCTGTTACATGTTTTATATTCGACTCTTATAAGCAATCCTAAAGTTGACAGTGAAGTGTTAACTGCATGTAATCCATTTTCCAGCCTTCGAATAACTTTATCAGCATTTTTCAGTTTTACTGTTTAGAACTAATTCGTAAATTTTATGTGGGTATTTAAATCAACAATTAAAAAGAAAGAGTGTGTGAATTTTAAGAAAACCAAGCAAGTGATTGAATAGCATTCAAGAAAACTTTGTCGTCAATAGCTTTTATACAAGACAACTTATAAGACAGTGTCGCTCATACTGTCCCACATAGAACCAAATAGAAGACAACTTATAAGACAATGTCGCTCATACTGTCCCACATAGAGCCAAATAGAAGACAACTTCTAAGACAATGTCGCTCAAACTGTTGTGAACGACGATTTCCTAAAAATTGTCTTCCAGAAAACCTAAATGGCAGGGGACAAGTCGTGCATACATCATTGACGACAATGTCGTCAACGGCAATCTGGCCAACTGGGTAGATAAGTTTTTTTTTAAATATAAAGACTATCGGCCTAATTGTTCATCAAAAATAAAACAAATTTTGTATAAAAAGGCCTCATTAATGTATTATTCAATTTGCTAAATCGGACCGTTAGCTTATCTGGACCCCATACAACTGTCCTATCGAATTTAGGGTTTGAGTACAATATGGTCTATGAAAAACAAGCTAAGTTGATAAAATTAAACATAAATATTTTCGATATAGAAAAAAATAACAGAATCGACCTATTGATGATGGGCTAAATTTAAATGTCTGCAGGTGAGATTTGGGACGTCGAGGAAGAAGACGTCATGGCGAGACGAAGTTCTCGAGTGGGAGGGCAATTCATTTGTGTGTAGTTATGACAGATAGGGAGATGCAGCACTACTTTTGGACCCTAAAATTTAATTACGTAAACCATAAGCTGGTATGATTTTTGTGTTAGTGTGTGTGTTTGGTACAGATTGCCGGCAAGAACCACTCCATCCGGCGAGCTTCAGCCGAGCTAAACGCGAGCATACCAGCGCCGCTGGCAATCTGGCCACTCTGTGCTTTTATTTCTGTCTGTTACACAAACATGACCACTACCTAGCGCCTACGTAAATATGCTCCCGGATTAAGGATTTTGACCAAAATCGCCCATAGGATATGAGCTAGGGAACAATTGACTTTTCCAAACTATGGTGAAGGGTTTTAAAGATTTGGGACAGCCGAATGTAACACTTTTACTTGTGATAAATATTTTAATCAAATCAAAATTCTTTCCATTTAGAGAATTTCTTTCGTAAATAAACCCATAAAAAGTGCAAGTTGTTCGTACGATGTCAAAAATATTGAAAATGAAATTGATTTGAATGCTATAATTATGTATTCTAAACTACAAATATTACTGTATGCATGTTTGTTATAATTTTTTATTGTCATTTTCGAAATCAACAATCTGTAACAAAACAGAACAAAAACAGCAAAACTTTAAGACAGTTACATTTTGTATTCTCATACATATAAGTAAATGAAATAATTTTAATACTTTTTTCATTTTTTATAACACAACAATTGTGAAATGAAAAATTCAAAACCAGTAATAATGTTGCACGCAATTTCTAGTATACGAGTACCAGTTGCATATGGAGTATGACAACAAAAAAAAAAAAAAACAATTTTAAATTACGCATTCTTAAGAAAATTTACAATATACATACATACAAACATATAACACCTTTTTATTACACAAAAACCGAATACATCTTAAGCACATATTTAATTAAAATATTATAATATAAAGGGTGTCCTAAAATTGAGGTATCATTTTAATTTTACCAAAAAAAAGAGTTGTTTTTGAGATATTAAACATTTTTTTATTTCAGTTTATTACAAATGGGTTCCGGTTAAACATGAAAAATTATGTCGGTCAGTTGACCCCCGCTACTGGCTCGGAAGGCTCCCAATCTTTTACCAAAATTCTCAATCACATTTTTTAATTAACTTCTGTCAATGGTTAATATCTGCTCGATTATGTTGTTTTTAAGCTCTTGAACTGTTGTGGGATTATTGCTGTACCCCACAAAAACCCCACAAAAACTAATCTATGGGTCTTTAATCGCACGATCTTAGTGCCCAATTCATTTCGAACTTTTCTTTCAAAAGATCCTTTGTTTTTCTTGCTGTGTGGCAAGTGGCACCATCCTGTTAAACCACAAATTCTCTACGTCTAAATAAAACATTTTTCGTCACAAAAAGCTTCGGATCATCTGCCGCAAGTTTGGACATTTTCCGCCTCTTAAGAAGTACTTGGAACGGAGTCAAGTTTTATTTGGTGCATATTAATGTCAAACTTATGGCCTAATTAAAGGTTATTAATAAGTCGTAACATCGAAAAACCTTTGCAACTTATCATTTTAGGGTACGTCAGGGACCTGGCTTTGTCTTTTAATTTCCATTCGAAATATCTCCAGAGAGGGTATCTGTATAAAAATATATTTAATCATATATCAAATATATTTAATTTAGCAATCAGTGCAATATCAGAAGAAGAAGTGATAACTACTACCCTGCTGAAGCTACTCGATGTTTTGTAGCGAAATATTGGAAAATAAAATATGATTTTATAAAAACAAAAACGTTGACCTCAAGCTTAATTAATTTCCACTTTTAAATATGTAAGAATAAAAAGGTTGAATAAAAATAAACTTAAATAATACAATATATTTAATCTCTAGAATACTCTCACACAAATGACTTTTAACTTTTTACACAGTAAAAAATATAAATAAATTGTATTTAAAAACTTTGTGATATTATTTAAAAATTTAATTAAGATTGCACCAGTAAACAAATGAATAGTATCAATTTAATGCTTGTTGATATTATCGACATTTTCTGTAGTTGTATAGTTAATACAATGAAACGTTTAATTCAGTGGATTAAATTTTTTATTAAAACTGATCTTATTTTTGATTAATAGTTTAATTGAAATAAATCTGTGTAACTGAACATTTTTTAGTAAAATTTCCATTTGGTTTAGTTTTTTTTTTTTAACTGGAACACACGTTTTTAAAGCATTAACACAGTTCATTGTGTTTTTTAACTTTTGTTTGATTTTGTTTCTACATTATTGAGGTTACCCAATATAACAATTATAAAAATACTTAAATTAAGAAGTATATTTACAACAAAGGTAAGGAAAACGTATACAAATTACACTTCTTAAAACCAACATTTAAAACTAACCAGTTTGAGCAAAACTGAAAAAACCGGTTAAAACCGGACAACAAAATAACTGTCTCCCTAGTTCATACTTAGAAACTTCTAGATACCTACATATACATACATATCGTTACCTTAAACGCAATAGACCCTATCTATAATGTGACGGGACAAGCAAAAAACTATTTAAGTTGCTAAAATACCTTCAACTGTTTATAATTTACGTTTTTTCTATTTTTCTCGTAAAACCTACCTGTTGCCTTTACAATGGCATATTATGCAAACTGCGGCCGTATTGAGTAATTCGATAAAGCTAAACCTCTATCACTAAAAATCTAAAAAGTTGCTAAATTTGGCAATTCCATTTTATTCACCGCAATTTTAACTTTAAATGTCATCGCTTTTTAAATTTTGTATTTTCTAAGGCACTATAGCGATCGAGATTAAGCTTTGGCTAATCGAACTACAGAACATGGCTGCTGAGGTCTTTTAGAACTTATCATATAATATTTTGTACATAGCGCCCTTTCTTTTTTGTTAATAAAATCCCTAATTTTGGTTTAAAGATTCCAAATCAATGATAAATTCGTTTTTTACATTATGGCTAGTAAGGGCTTTTTGCGTTTTAGGTAACGATATTTTTACTTAGTAAACTGGGGAAATCTATGAATGAATATGTTATTTACTTACATCTTAATAATAAACCAAACAGAGCTGAAAATATATTTTTTAGTAAATGCAAAAACCTTTTTCAAAATTCAAATAATTTTATCTCTTTTCTCCACTTAAAGAGCTTGCGTTACAGAGATTCCTCTAATATACCTACTATTTTAACCCAACTTTTATATATGTGTATATATTTTGGGTTTTTTTAACTTTTTTAGAATGCATTCTTTTCTGTTCATTTGGAATAATTAACGATAAATTAAAATGTATATATGTATAAGTTTTATGTATGACCCAACAATATTACCAACCGTCAAGCATGGACAAACATTTTACGCATCATGCATTTCATTACATTGTTTTAATGAAAATTAAAAAAAAAAATTAATTTGCAATAAATATAATAAAAAAAAAATTTATTCTTTAAAAATTAACCTTTTTCCTCAAGTAAAAAGTGATAAAGCAATTAATCCTACAGTCCTTCAATAAAAAAAATAAATTTTTAATTATTTGTTTTAAAAAAATAAATTTTGATATAGTTTTATTTTTCACAATGTACTATTCATTAAAACTAACTTTGTTTAATAGGACTTAAAATCAAGCTTATACAACATAAGATTTACTTTTTACGAACTTTAGTTTCAATTTTTAAAATTTGATTTAAATCATTATTGAAAAAATAAGTTAAATAAAATGAACTTGAATTTTTTATTTATTTAAAACATTTCTGAATGTTTTATCTTCTTCGCATACAGAAATTCGAATTTAAGAAAAATTTTTCTGAAAATTCAAATGAAATATTATGGATTTCATAAAAGGCAAGTGTTTAAAATTTGTTTGAGTATTTTAAAGTTTTCGAACTTAATGTATTTTCGAAATTAATTTCGAATTTTCGAACTTAATTTCGAATTGTCGAACATTGGTTTGAATTGATGAAAATGTAAATATACCAATAAATTGTCTACTAAAACTTAGAAAAATGTGTTTTCACAACATAAAAAGCAAGTTCGAATATTAAAAAGTTAAGCAAACTTAACAAAATAAATGCAAATTTTGAGAAATAAATTTTCTTATGTAATAGTATATAATATTGGTTTATATGCTTTACTAAATAAACTATACATACATACATATATACATATTTTTTATTTAAAAAGATTATATATTTTTTTTTAATTATTTTTTTTATATATATAATAATATAAATAAATCGTTTTATTTGTTGCTTTTTTCTGTAGGTACGACATGTGTAGTATGAATATTTTGTATTTTTGTTCTTTTAGCTAAAAATGTGTGTGTAAAAATTCTTTTGTTTTCGAAATTAACTCGACCGTAACGTTTTTTCTATGGCGTAATATAAATTTTTTTTTCTGTTTTTCTGAAAATAAAATATATAAATTCAACTACAGATACTGAAAGTATACTTTGTGATTTTTATACAAGCTGGGCTTTAAAACTGAAAACAAAAAAAATTTAAATCTGCTAAAAATACAACATGGTTGATTGTTAATGTTTATTTCGTTGTTTTTGGTTTATATCAAAAAAAATGTTATCGCAACTTTTAAATTACAAAGACAGCCACATACTGAAATACAAACTATTTACATACTCTCGTACATTGTAAAGCATCGAAACCTTTTTTCGAATATATAGTTTTAAATTAAAACTAGACGCGAGACAAATTCTAAAAAAAAACTTAAAAAAAATTGAAAAGAATGAAATCGCTAAAAGCGTTGAGTGTTGATTTTGGTTCGAGTGTGAGTATTGCCAGAAGCAGTTGAGGGTGAAGTTATAGAACAAGAAGAAACGTTGGTTTTACTTAAATAGACTTTATCACTTGATAACTAGCACGATTCTTAAATATTTTTTAATGGTTTGATTTTATTGTTTGAAGTGTGATAATGATTTGAGTATAAATGTTCGACAAAAAATGTTTTAACTTGGTTTTCTCAAATTAAAAATAAACTTGGCAACACTAATGGAAAAAATAAATTTAAATATTTTATTATGGCAATTAAAATATAGGGTGGTTTAACCAATGCTCTTATTTCAAGATCGAGTTTAGTTGAACAACCGACGATGAAGGGAATTAAACAGTAATTTTTCTGTGATTAATATAAATTATTATTTATTTACAAGCCCAGGTGATGATACTCAAAGAGTATCGAAATATCGACAATTATTAAAATAAAATAAAATTTATTTTCAATACTGGCCTCGAGCTTGAAATAAAGGCATTTTTATTTATAAGAATGATCCTTATATTTTTTATTATTATAGAAGGACCTATGACAATTATGTTTAAAACAAAATATAGGCCAAATGCTCGCAATGGCATAACTCGATCCGAAGGTCCATATTTTATGTTACTCTGAGGTATAATTGAGATTCAATGTCCCTAAATTGTTCTTGACTTATTGACGTACACTTTTTATTTTTAATATATCCAAAGAAAGAAGTACATAGGTATCAAATCACGGCCAATTAACATCGTCAAGACATGAGATAACACGGCCATTGAATTTCTCTCGAAAAAGAGCCATTGTTTTGTTGGCTGTGTAGCAAGTGGCAAAATCCTGTTGGAACCACTTATCGTCCAGGTCCCTATGCTCTATTTCTGGCCACAAGAAGTCCCTTTTCATCTCGTGATAGCGAACACCATTCGCGGTAAGTACTTGGCTGGCCTAATTTTCGAAGAAGAACAGCCCATAAAGCGCACCAAACAGTCATTTCTTGGGGATACATCCCCTTTTTAACAATCACTCGTGGATTGTCATTTGCCCAAATGCGGCTATGAAAGTGTGCTACGAAATGAATTTTGATTTGAACGCCCATTTTCGTAAAATGCTTCGAAAATCTTACCGCGCTGCTAAATTGAATTTGGTTGAATTTGTCAAACACTGAAAGAATGAAATGTCGAATTAAGTTGGGCAAAACACTTGACGTTAAAGTGTGACTCACAATTAATTTTCCTTTTTACATTTTTTTTTTTTTTTTATTTTTCGAATTTATTCTATGAGTTACATTTCAGTTATGTATTTTATAAAGCTTTTTTGTAATAGTTCTACTCCTTAAATTTTTAGGAATGACTTTTATACACTACCAGACTATTATATTGTATTTTCTTGTTACATTTTACCTTAGCTATCCATTGGATAGCAATGAATATATTGTATGTACAGAAAAATTTACAAATATTAGACACCAGCAGAATGTAATGCATTTTCTGGCCCGCTACGGCCTTCGTCAGAATAAATTCGAAAAAAAAAAAAATTTTTTTTGAATATATGTAATATAAAGTAACCTACGAAAGGAGATAATTCCCAGTTTCTATTTTCCTTTTTATCATTTCCTGTTGTTCCTATAAGGAGCATAGGGCCGTATTGAATGCTTAGCTAGCAGTTTATAATAGTAAATAACGAATTAGGTTAAAAAAAAAAATTAAAAGTAATATGAATTTACAAAACAAAAATTATAATGCCATATTGAAGAACCTTTGAGATTTAAGTTTTAAAGTTAGTTTAAAATAAATAAATTTCTCAATTTGAAAATAATTTCCAATTTTTTGTTGAGATTGCTATCTTTTTGAAATTTTTTTTTAAAAAATTTCTAAGTGTTTGTTTGATGTTAAAGAAAAGATGTGACTTCAAGCCATTTTCAGTTCGAAATGATACCTCCGTGTTTGTTGGCAAATTTCTACCGTATTCATAAAAATATAGATTGTATTTCAAATCGTTTTAAAGAAAAATCTTTAAAGAAATTTACATTTTAATAAAAATTTCGAACTTTATCTTAATGATTTTTTTTCAGTGATTTAAACCACTAACACTTAAAAAACAAATAGTAATTTTCATCATTATTATCGTTTAACATCATAATAGATACAACAATTTTAATGTTTGTGCTTTTTAATTAACCCCAACTGTTTGTATTTAAACATTTCATTGGTACATGAGGGTGTTTAACACTTATTAAAATATACACACACACACTCACACACAAACGAAATGAGCTGAAGTGAAAAATAATGCACATGATGTGAAATCAAATAAAAGGTTATTTTTTTCTTCATTATTTCACTCGTATTCACCAGTAGTCAGTCATTCCTATACAAAGAAAAAAACAAAAAATGTGATAAAAAAAGAGTATAAAATCATATTATGGTCATAAATTAAAGTGAATTTTTGTTTAATGTTTTGAAAATCCAAACACCAGCTTTCTAATAAATGAGTTTAGATTTAAATTTCTATCACTCCTGTGGTAGTCAGTCCCCTCGCTGGCAAAAAAAAAAAAACAAACACATTTTCCAAGCCGTCAACATTTTAACATAACTTTAGATATAAACTTTTATTTGTAAAAACTGAAAAGGGCTTATGACCTATAAGTCATCGTCATCATCATCATGGTATTGCAAATGTATCTGTGTTGTATTTTCAGTTTCAGTTCTGCATTTTTTGACCAACAGACCGCTGCAAAATTTGTATGTTAATTAGTTTGATACTAAACTTAATAAAAAGTAAAAAGAGTAGTAGTATTAAACACTATCTCACCCAAACAATTTGAATAGTTTTTTCAAAAAAAAAAAAAAAAAAATTATTTATTTCTTCAACATTTTATTACTCGAATACCCTCGAAAACGTTTCCAAGTTTTTCTTATAATTGTGTGAAGGCGTAGTGTGAATGATTAATTTTACAGATACGAAACTTAAGAATAAATAAAAAAGACATAAAAAAAAACTTAAACAAAAACAGTGGTAGAGTTGAAAAGAAAAGCCACCATCATAATCATTTAAAACCGCTAACTGCCATAATAATATGCTTTTTTAGTAGAAAATTCAAATTTAGTTTTAAAAATTTTTTCAATTCAAAAGAAAACTTTTTTCTTTAACAGCCCACAAATTAAACGCACTTATGAAATGTAAAGTAATTTTCATTTTGTTCTTCATTTCATTTTATTCTTTGCTTGTCTTTTAATCTTTAAAGATATCAGCAAATTAGCAGTTGTAAAATAATTTATTATAATAAACTTGCCATGAAGTAATAAGAGTATGAAGAAAATTAAAAAAAAAAAAAAATAAGAATCATCATTAAAGACAGTTCTTTTTTTTTATTAGAATAAAACCTGCGAGAGTGTAAAATTTATTATATTTATAAAATTTAAGTCATAAAGAAATGTAATGAAAAATTGTAAATTAGTTATAATATAAAATTTTACAAATTTGAATTTATATTTTTTTTTTAATAGGTTCCGTTTTAATTGTTTGATTAACTACAATAAGTATTAAAATAAATTTTAAACTTGATTCAAACTAATATCAGCATTTTAACTAAGTTTAACTCTTACGGCCAATGTCATCAAGTCCAGTTAGAACTAACTATTAGTTATAACTGCCAAAAACATATTGTTAACTGGAAGTTAAAGTTATAGTTAGTTTTAACTGAACTTGGTGAAATTACCAGTTAATGAGTTGAGTTGTCAAAAGCTTAAACAAAAGGCCCAACCATAATATGCATAGCGTTGCTTAACCTACTGTCACAAATTAACAAAAAGTCTCCCAAATGTATTAAAAAAACAAAAATAAAATCAACAAACATTTGATTCCGTACGGAATGTGCGATCAGTTTCGCACCTTGCTTAAGTCTAGATTACACTATCTCACAAGTCTTACGTATTCCATAATACTTTGTTAGATAGAAATCTAATGAGTTTTGTTGCGACTGTCATAAAATCTAATTTAACATGACAGTTTGTGTTCACACCATCACACAAAGTATAAACACTCACACATAAATAAAATAAAACCCTGATCCAATGAAAAGTATTATTGTTTAGAAATTTTTCAAAAAACGATGAAGTCGTATGGGATGTCAAACTTTTTTCATAATACTTGTCATTTTCGTGACACAATACATTCACACTATCACACTTTGTCATATTAGCTGAGTTTTTGACATGTATTAATACAAAGTATAATAGTGTAATCTAGCCTTTAAGCAAATGACAGTTTCATAAAATTTAACAAAAAGTTTCCTTAAGTTCAATATGGCTAGCCTCATATGATTAACATGTATTCGTATATTTGCTTGAGCCAACTTAAGCACATTATGGTTGGGCCTAAACGAATACTCTCAAAAGAAAAATCAATCTCTCCGTACTCAAATTTAGCCGAAGTGGTTTTTATAGTACGATGATTACGAATTTTCGCGAATAAAGTACAGAAAGATTGATAGAGAGCCTATTTCACCAATTCTATTTAAATATCAATTTATATTAAGCTTTTCTCCCAACAATAAATTTCAGTGTATTTATCAATAAATATTGGGAATTTAGCACACCTGAAGAAATTAATATTTAAATATAGTTTTCTATGTAATATTAATAAGATCTCTCCATGTCGTGCTAAATTACCAATTTTCACTTTTTAATATAGTTTTTCATAATTTTTTTTTATTTAACATGAAAAACTAATTTAAAACATATATTGATATTTGATTAGAATTGGTGAAATAGGCCCTGAAAAATAATTAATTTCAATATGTTTGTAGAAAAATTATAAAAAAAAAATCACAAAATAATAAAAAAAAAATGGAGAAAACGCCATGAATAAAGCAAAAAATCGATTTTTTTTACACTTAATAGGCATTTTACACTGATCAACATCTAACATCTACCATCAAAGATGTAGAAAATGTGAAACACTCGGTTCATTGCTCACATCTAACATCTACCATCAAACAAAAATTTTACCATTTTTGAAATAAAAATGTTTTTAAAATAAAAAATGTTTTCAAAAGATTTTGTTATTCGTGCTTAATTCTCAGTTTTTATTATTGATAAAAAAATTGAAATTACTTTTTGATAATAAAAAATTTTTTTTTATACAAAAGTGCCAAAATTTAAAAAGAAAACACAAAAAGGTATTTGAAATTAAATTTGTTTAAAAATATAAAAAGTACCTACTTAACAAATAAACATTGCAATAAAAGAGAAAACTTGACAAATGGTAACGCTGCTGTCAAAACCAACTTTTTTTTGTAGCGATGACACTAAAATAATCGAAAGATGTAGAATGGAATAAAATGAGATAGGAACATCTTTTGAAGCTGTTGAAAGATGTTGGTTTTAAGCCCTATGTATTTCTTATAGCCTTTTCACACTTGTCAACATTTAACATTTAACATCAATTTGCGAAGATGTTGGAATTTTCCCATAAGAAATACATAGGGCTAAAAATCAAAATTTTTCAACATCTTTACAGAACGTTACTATCTCATTTTGTTCCCTTTTACATATTTCGATTCTTTTAGTGTCATCACTAGAAAAGTGGCAATAAATTCTATTATTATTGTGGCATCACTGACAAAATGAAGTTGCTTTAAAAGCAGCGTTACCATTTCTCAAGTTTTTCCTTTTTTGCAAGCCTTATTTTGCTAAAATTATTGAACAAAATGAATGAGAAATACATTTTGGTGTTATCTTTTAAAATGTTGGCACTTTTGTAGAAAAAAAGTAAAAAAAAGAACGCGTATTTAGATTTTCAACATCTTACATGCATTCCTCCGAAATGTATGCAAGTGTACAAAGGGTATTATGGAAAGATGTTAACATCTTTGCAAATGGTGGCACATTGATGGCAGATGTTAGATGTTGATTAGTGTAAAAAGGCTATAAGGTTATGATATATGTATCAGAGAAGGAAGAGATATCAAAAAGGTTAAACATTTATTTTAAAGGGAATTGGTGGGACTTTCAAACGAAATATCGCTACTTTATTGCAACATCGTCATAAATATCTCAAAAAAACTAAACTTGGCAAAATGCGATTAAAGTTTTCAAATTTAATAAAACAGATTTAATAAAATATATTTCGCTATAACTTCGGTTCTGTTTGAGATATAATACTGATTTTTTTACATATAAAGAAGGTTAGAAAGAACACTTTTGCTTAAGTAACTTAGGCCCGTTTTCACAACTTACCGATAGCTAAAGGTAGGATTTTATCGGCTGTATAAAAAGTGTTCCATTATTACAACTTTTCTTTTACCTACAAGGTAGGATGAGCCTTAATTTACTTTATCGCTCACTTTAGGTCAAAGTAAAGTTTTAATAATGGAACACTTTTTATAGGCCCAGTTAAAGTCTACTTTTAGCTATCGGTAAGTTGTGAAAACAGGCCTTAAGGTTTTATAAACTAATATGAATTCGCGCAGTGAATTGCCGTAAATCTAATGAAATTTACCCCCGTATTAATACAAAATTAGACTGGTCTACAATTTTGGAAAAAAAATTACTGCAGAAACGAAGCATGTTTTTTAACTAACCTGGGTGCGCTGAATTCGAATTTGGCATACAAATTGGGCATGCTGGTAATATAGTGTACAACAGTCAATACTAACACTACAATTTCACAATTTTTTATTTGACACAAGCTCATATTCATTCTAAATCTTCATAATAGTAGCGTTTAAGCATGTCAGGGAGATCGTGTGTTACTGATTCAATTTATTTTTGCTTTGTGTGTGGTGAATATTTGGTTGGAAAAAAATGGATATACAATACCACAATCATTAAAATATGCATATTTACATTATATTTGGAAACTGGGACAAACCGTGGACATCGACTATATTTTGCATTTTTTTCACTCGCATTAAGATTTTTTTTCTAAAAAACGTAGGTGCACTGAGCGACGAGCAAGGATCATCAAGATTTAATGAAAATTGAAAAAAATTATCAAAGATTTTGGGACTAAAGCATGCTGGGAGACTATTAAGTGAAACCAAGCCAACAAAATACAAACGACGTTTAAATAATGCCATTCAGTTTTGAAAATTCATTGATTTTTAAATAAACTAGTACTTTTTTATGTAAAAAACTAATAAAAACATTTTTTGTATCTCGAAAACATGACGTTATAGATTACAATTACAGATTCGAATTCAGCCCACCGAATTACCCTAGGAAAGATATTTGGTTGCTCCAGAAAATGTTCATAGTTAATTTGGTTTTCAAACCATTATTAAATTTAAAATATTTTTATGAATACAGGCATAAATAACTTAAAATAAAACTAAAATCTCTTAAGCCAGATTGAAATTTTTTGAAATTAATTACTAAAAAAATTAATAGTGGAATTCAGTGTTTGATGCAAAAAAGTTAAATATCGCATCTCTTTTATGAAATCCAACGAAATCGCTGTGTATTTTCTTGTTCTCCTTGTTAAATTTTACAAAAGAGCTACGATCTTTAGCATTTGCTCTTTTGCAAGACCATTTGCACCAGACGCTAAACTCTGCACATATAATTCACTTCAACTTTATGAAAGCGATGCAAATTGGAATAAAGAAAAAATATCTAACTGCATTTTAATTAAGTTTTAACCTAAAAAGTTTTAATGTAAAAAAATTTAAACATTCTTTAACTTAAATTAAAGCTTTATCGATTACAATTGATACAATAATGAATGTTTATTGTTTTATTACCTAGATAAAATTGTAATTCAAATAAGTATATAAGTGGATAGATAAGTTTTCTCATCATATTAGGTGTGTGGAAACTGCCTCAAAAGTAAAGTTTATCCTTGTTAAGGCAACCATTGAGATAACCAAACGTTTAAGTAATTTATAATGCAACTTTATTTATAAACATTTGTTTAAGCTTTAACTGTTTTCAATTATTTATTTAATTTGTTTTATTATTTGACCAGCCTTTTGAATACCAGTTACACTCCTAGTTCGATTTAGTTAACTCTTAATAAGAAGCTATTCGCTATTTTATTCAGAGTAAAATGTTATTTAAATGTTTTTAATTTGTATAATCAATTTCAGTTATAACTATTACAAATTATTTTAATTATATTGACATATTATTTGAATTCTGATGCAATTTATCTCGCATTTAATTTTAAAATAAAACATTAATTTAATCTTTTTTCTATTTATCTTATCTACAAGCAGCCGTACTTTGGATTAAAAGGTAACAAACTAAATACAAAGTTTAATATTTTTTACTTGAGTTTTATGCAATTTTGCGCTACGGAAAAATAGAAGGTATAGTTATTATAGTAAAATGTTTGTTGAAAATTATTAACCTTAATAAAAGTAAAAGAGGATAAATTGCATTACCCAACGGTCACTTTCCTGCCAATTAAAATAGAGCACTACTTTAAAATCCTTAACATGGGTATCTGCATTACCATGCATTGATGTCAGTGTTCCCATTTTAGCATATTTTCTGCTAGATTTAGATTAAGCTTTTTAACATAATTCCTTGTCCAAAAACAGATGTTTGGGGATATTTTTTAGAAAAGCAGAATTTTTTAGCAAATATTGTTTTAAACAGACTTACATATTTTCAAACAATTTCATGTTCAAATTATTACTGATTCGTTTTTTTCGCATTTTTAATCTAATAATTTTTTTAAAAAATAATTTTTAATGAAATATATAAAGGGTGTTTTTTTAAGCCCGATAGAACTTGAAATTGTAAAAAATAACACAAAAAATTAAATTGTAATCAAATGATTTCGGGCATATGGGCACCGCGGCTGTTCTTGACGAAGCGCATTCTGGACGTCCAATTTTGGGCCACTTTTTCGAGCACTGCTGGCCGTATGTCACGAATAACACGAACAATGCTGGCATCCAAGGCGTCAATTGTTGCTGGTTTATCAGCATAAACCAGTGACTTCACGTAGCCCCACAGGAAATAATCAAGAGGTGTCAAATCGCACGACCTTGGAGGCCAATTGACAGGTCCATTTCTCGAAATCAACTTATCGCCAAATTTTGATTTCAATAAGTCGATGGTTGCGTTCGCCGTATGGCACGTAGCGCCATCCTGTTGAAACCACATCTCCTCCGGATCAATGTCATCCATATTTTCAAACAAAAAATCATTGATCATGGTGCGGTAACGATCTCCATTGACCGTAACGCGAGCTCCGGCCTCATTTTTGAAGAAATAAGGTCCGATGATGCCACCAGCGTGAAAACCGCACCAAACGGTGCATTTTTCTGGATGTAATGGAGTCTGTAGGGTCTCTTGTGGATTGGTCTCGCTCCATATGCGGCAATTTTGCTTATTAACAAACCCGTTAAGCCAAAAATGCGCCTCATCGCTGAACACAATTTTGCGATTTAAATTTGGATTAAATTTTTAAATTTTTCAAAGTAAATTTGGATAATTTCGTAGCGTTGTTCAAGCGTGAGTCTATTCATGATGATTTGTCAGAGTATACTGAAACGATAAAAAATAATATTTCATCAAAATTTAATTTTTTCTGTTACTTTTTACAATTTAAAGTTCTATCTAGCTTAAAAAACACCCTTTATTAAAATTCTTTTTTAATTTAGCAGATAAAGCATAATATTTTTTAAAAAATTCAGCAGATTTTTAGCTTATTTTTTGTTGTGCAAGTTTAACATAATTTTAGAAAATTAAATATATATATTAAAATTTTTTATTTTAATCTTAGCAGATTTTTAGCATATTTTCTTCATTTTAAGATTAAGCAGATTTTTTTTTTAAGTTTTGGCATATTCTCATCAAACAGTTATGGCAACACTGAATGTCATATTTATTATCTATAACGTTTGTGTACAACCACCATGACAAATTGCATCACTGTTCGTCACATAATTTTAATAGAGTTGTAAGGTTACAAGAATTCCATAAAATACACTCGAGACAGTACTTGTTTCTTACAAAACCTTTGAATATGAAAAAAAAAATGTTGGCTATACTCCTAGTATTTGAAAATTTCATCGTGCAGTCTGCGAGAATTTCTGATGTTTACTTTTGTGTCGTATGAGCCGTGCGTATATAAAGAATTATTTTTGCAAAGAATTGTTGCTGCGATACTATCAAAGAAATTAACATACAAACTATATATTTCGTACATACATATCCCAAACTCACATTAGAAACAATTCAGAATATGTGTATTTTATTCCCACTCTAATTGTTGCGTGTATTTTTTATTCCCTTGTTAATTATTGACAATATTCTTACTATACTATACATCTACACGTGCACACACTGACGTTAGTTGGTTGTCTACACTTATTTTCAGTATTTATTTGTAATATCAACACTACAGCATAGTGTTTAAAAATTTTCAAATATTTAAATGTGTGTTCAAATGGAATGGAATGAAGTTTGAAAATTGTTCAATTATTTAAATGTGTGTTCAAATAGAATAATGCATGCCTCTAGTCTGAAGTCAGTTAGTTATCAATATTAATCGTTAGACTTCAATAAGCTTTGAAACTACACACAGAAAAAAAATACCAATGTTAAATTAACATGGCGAAATGTTGATTGAGAATCATAGTAAATTTCTAAAAAATTATGCCCTTTATATAAATTTATCATTATTTCATATTAATTTTAAATGAAAAATATTAAAATAACCTTAAATCACGTCTATTAAATATTATTCACTGTTAAAATAACATTGTTCAATATTGAATCCATAAAAACCTGTTTTTATGTATCGACTCTTTTTAAAACTATCTTGGTTTCATGTTTATTTTAAAAGAAAAATGTTTAAATAAAATTGTTAAATATTAAAACAATAAAAACCTGTTTTACTTGTTTTGTATAAAAAAAATACCACCATAAAAAGAAAAACATACCTTTTTTTTATTTTCATGTTTAAAATATGTTATTAAAAGAATACAATTCTCGTATTCTTTTAGTTAAAATTATTTAGTTAAATAATACAGCAAGTTTTCAAAGTAGAATGATGACGAAAACCATATCGGGCCATTCTCCTGATGCTTCTGTTAACAAAGGGGAATAAAAATAGGTGAAACATGTTTTACAGGGGTAAGTGTTTTGAATTATTCTGAAACTAATTTGATTCTACATGAAATTCACGTTGTTTCAACTTGAAATAACTCTCATTCAACGTAATTCGGATTGTTATTTCAATATAAATGACATTTTGCTCTTACTTTACTGCAATGTTAAATTAACCTGAATTAAAGTTACATATTTTAAAACAAAAAAAATTTTGTTCGCAAGTTATTGTAAAATCATGTTCAATTAACATGAAGTAACTATGAAGCAAAATCACCACCGAAAACGGTAAAATCATTAGACACTATTAAGACAAGTTACTGAAAGTCATATTTGAAAATATGCATTTTCTGTCAACAAGTGGTAAAGGGTATACAAAGGTATACAAAGGATTTATTAATTTGGTATGGACTATAAGCCTTGTCGGCCAAATTAATCCAGCTTAATCGTATGGCAAATGTTACATTATTTTTACTTTGTGGTAAATTTATACAGTCAACTTCTTATTTTTTAAAGCTTTTCTAATAACATTTTCTTAAACATTGATATAGAATTAGAGACTAACGACGTCTGTAGTTCTTAAAAAAAAACCGTTGTAATATCTATAGGTAAAAGAACTTGAAATTTATATGCTCAAGAAAAAAACACGCTTTTGTAAAAAAAATGCCTCCCCAACTTATTTTATTCTTTTATGTTATCTAAAATTTTTTAACTATAAGCCCCACTGTTTTGTCTATTGCCTTGAAATAAAAATGTCTTTACTATTAAATTATTAAAAAAAAATCTATATTTCCTACTAAATAAAATTGTAATATTTTGTTTTTATACCGCCATTTCTAAAGAAAAGAAAAGTGAAAGATTTTACTTTTTATTTTGCGATCCTTGTTGGCAGTATTTGTAATTTCCGTCCATATTTCCGATTTGTTTAGCACTTGTTTTTTTGTTAAAAATATTTTATATGTTGGGGTTCAAAGTAATTTTGCAAACTTAATTGAAGTTTTATTTAATTTACAAAAATATAATTTTATTTTGGGGTTAACCGAGAAAAAATGTGGAGATAGGTTTATTAACAAAATTTTGGTTATAAAGGATTTTTTTTTTTTGAAGTAAAGCAATTTTTAAGGGTGTTTTGAAGGATGATGTCTGCAAATTGTTTTACAAGCATTTTTAAATGTAGAGAAAATTTTCCAAATTTTTATTTAATTTAAATAATTTGTTTAACAAATCTTTAATAATTTAAAAAAAAATTATCACGTTTTACAGTACAGTTTTTCTTCTTTTTTTTTTTTTAATTTATCTTAATAAAATATAAAGATAAAAAAAACGTGAGAATTATTTAAAATCAATTCCCTTTTTTCAACATTTATATTTACCTTGCCTTTTCTCTTAAAAAATAGGGTGCCATTTAAAGCCCTTATATTATTTATATTACCCCTAACCCAGACTGCAAAATAATTGTATTTTTTAGTTGGCCGAAAACAACAAGTGTTTCAGAATGTTTTCCTTAAATTTGTCAACTTTGTAGAGTCCTTTTTGTTGCAGGCAAATGTGTTTTATGCCTGAGAGTAAGAGTGTCCTTTCGTGCATAACAACTAAACGCCTACAATGGGTAACGGACTGGCCTTAATATGACCAAATACCCCAGACTCTTAAGCATTTTACTCTTTTAACAACTATTTGTATCTTGCACTGCACACACCGTCTACAAGCAACACCACTATTATCTTGTTAAAAAATTTATATTTTATCGCCACCACCATCTGCAGTTTGTTTTCAAACTTGCAGTTGGAATTGAGTAAGAGAGCGAGCGAACAAAAAAAGAAATGTACAATGACAGCAGTAACAACAACAACAACAACAACTACGAAAACAACTAAAAATATAACATAATGACAATTTATTAAAATACTTGTAATTTAAGGCTGGTTGGCACCTGAGTTAATGTTGTTTTCTGTTACAAGAGTTGTCTAGTAATTTGCCAGCATTTTTTTCTTCGGCTTTTTTCTCATTTTTCATGAACGTGGGAAAATTGTTTCTTTTGCTTATATTTTTCACAAATGACAAGTTGTTTTCAAATTTTAATTTGAAATTTATTATAAAGTTGATGAAAATATTTAAGACAAGAAATAAGCTGGGAGCTATTTTTGAAAATTAACGCCCAGTGGTCGAGTTTTAAGTGTAATTGCAGAGACTAATTAGTGGCTATTAAAATTCATTAAACACTGAACATTTTTAGCAGCACATTAATACGATCAAATAAATCTTTATGAAATAAAAGAACTTAAATTTTTTTTAAGAAATTTTTGACTGAAAATATACTGACTTCTAACAGTAAGAGAAAGGATTTTAAGCAAAAGAGAAAAAAAGTCGCCATCACTAGACTTAAAATTGCGGCACCATGCGTACAAGCAACCGAGTCAAAAATGTCTATGCCTATTATTCGATTAAAGATGTCTAATCTGCAGTTTCTCGACCCTTTTTTAAGGCCAACATAAAATGATTCAAATGCTATTATTCTCATCCGCCCATTGAAGACAAACGTTTTAGCAATCGATAGCAATCTGACATAAAAATTGTTTAAAGTATTAGACCTAAAGCAACATTTTACTGCATGTAAAAATAATTCAAAACACAAAATGCCTGTTGTTTTTGGGGTAATATCGAAGGCAAGTACCCAGCGGGAAAATTCAGAAGACCTTCTTGCTTCAGGCCTTTTTAAAGGCCTGCTTAAAAGATTTTTTGATTCAATTACTATTCTTATCTAACTGCTAAAGAAGGCCTCATAGAAGGCCTCGGCTCTTTCATATAAAAGATAAGATACACCTTCCACACTCGCTTCTATGAGAAGGGAGTAGAGAAGGAGTAATATTTTTTGTAATGTTTTTTTGCACATGCAAAAGCAAAACCATTTTTTTTGGTCCCGTTACCCTTCTTATGTACCTGCTGAAGAAGCGAGAGCGGAAGGCCTTCTCCGCAATGACAACGTGTGTAAAAAAGATATGAGTATGGAATGGAGCAAGAAGGCCTTGTACATCCAAAAGAAGGGGTA
The DNA here is from genome assembly GCA_963931875.1 of Pollenia griseotomentosa. Classification (NCBI taxonomy): domain Eukaryota; kingdom Metazoa; phylum Arthropoda; class Insecta; order Diptera; family Polleniidae; genus Pollenia; species Pollenia griseotomentosa. The sequence goes on along the minus strand of OZ007560.1, from coordinate 47,880,940 downwards.
CAGAGGCCTTCCTACTCCTTCTTTTTCCCGCTGGGTAATAACACCATGTACATGCACGTTTGTAGTTGAAAATTCATTCATAAAAAAGCTAAAGTAAACACAAACCGAAAGAGAATAAAAACAAAACTTTGTTTGTGAAGTTGCGTTAATTTAGGTTTTGATATTTGAAAAGTTGCCTTAAAAGAGTCACCAATGTTTAGAATTTGGGTGTTGCGATTATCGAGGAGTTCCGCGTATCGAGAGTTGCGTTGACCGAGGTTTGACTGTACTGAAGAAAAATTCGACTAAAATACTCGTTTCTATTAATCCCCAATGCGAATTAAATCTAAAGACGGCTTAAGCTTTTAATGTAGAAGGCTCTATTATAAGGAAAACCTGGCTTAAATAAATTCAAAAATATAAAAGATTGTATTGGATCGTGGCAAAAAAGAGCCATAGTTGGATGAGCTGTGGGTTCATCTTGTTGGAACCACAACTCTGGATTGTTCTCTAACTCGGGCCTAAACAAATTTTCAATCATTGCCATTGCAAACAGGAACTTGTGCTTCGTTTTTAAAAAAATATGCTCCAATGATATTTTCTGAAGTCATTCGACATCATACTGTCCATCTGATTGGATGGATGTCATGTTCAAAAACTATTCTTAGATTTTTGGTGTCCCATATTTTTATTGAGGCGACAATTGAAATGAAAATGGGCCTCACAGCTCATTATTCCCTATTATCTTTGTGTCTTTATAATCGAATTATGACTCTTAAAACAAAATTGAACAACTTAAGTTCTTTATTCTGTACTCGGTCATTCCATCATAAATTTACTAAGTTTTTCAAAGTTAATTTTGTACTACAGGGTGGGTCATAAGTCACAAAAATATAGTTAGTTCACTGTCAGTTTTTCTTTAAATAATAAATGCATATTTAATTAATTTTCAAAGCAAATTTCGAACTTTTTAAGCATGTGGAAAATATTCCAATAAACAAATGCATGAAATTCCAATGGAGGTTTAGGAGTTGAAGTCATAAAATATAAAACATACCTATATGTATTTCAAAACTGGTGCGAAATTCTCCCCAAAGTTTAACTCTTTTTAGCAACGGACTAAATCAGAAAGTGTTTCGTTACCAAGGTAACGGTAATAAACCCAAGTCAATGGCTTCAGAAATTAATGGCAGTTCACTTGAACAAACTCAAAATATTTTTGAATTTTCTGTTTTGACTCGGTTCACGTCAGCTCTGAGCCCTCCATGCCTATATGACTATGACCAGTATTACCAGTTTGACAAATTATATTGAAAAAATGTTTCTAGTCTTGTCGTGATTTACTTCGCAAGTCGGTGTCTGCTTTTCCTGTAACTGCTAAAACAGTAGCCTTTAAACAAATAAAAATTATGAAAATTAGTTTTTTTATTATTGCTTAAATTAGTGACAAATATGCTGTTGCTTTTTTAATGTTTCACAAAATTTTCAACAAAATTTCCATAATTTGTCCAAAATGAAAAAAAAAATTATTCTTTTATAATTTACCGCCTTGTTGTCTTATTTATTTTTCTCTCCTTGTATTTTAGTTCCACCAACAACAACAAGAAATAAATATATTAAAAAAAAAAAAAAAAAAAACGAAATCGGTCCTTTTGTTTGTTGCGTGTGATGTTGAAAGAGACCGGCCGGCTGGCTGGTCGTCCGATCAACCATCAGACAGACCGATCAAATGAATGAGCATGCGAGCGTTTTTATTTTTCGTCAATATTGTTAATTTTTATGTAAATTGTATGAGTTTGTTCATTTGATTGCGGTACTCATGTGTTTATGATTTTTTACACTTTCCAAAATCTTTTTGTATTCTCGTAATTGTATTTTTTCTGTTCTGTTTGTGGGTTTTTAAGTTTTATTTTCTGTCGTTATTTTGCTGTGTATTTTTCTTCTCCACTATTGACATTTCTTAATTGTTTGTTGACCAAAGTTGTTACTTTTTTTTCTTTTTTTTATTTATTAACAATATCTTGTTAAGTACTTCAATATGGTTTTGGTAACACGTTCTTATGATCCACTTAAAAAAGAAAGAAAAAAAAAAAGAATTGTATAAAATATGATTTAACACGTCATTTAAAGTATAATATGGATCTTTATTTTATAATTAGGGGTTTTACCAAAATATGATGCAATAATTTGGGCAGCGATTGTAAAGAAATAATAAGAGTTAAAATGGATTGCATTTCATCATTTTAAATAATACCTAAAATACAATTTTTTGTTGCATGTGACGGGTTTTTTTTTATTTATTTCTGTATATATTAAAATGTTACAAATACAATAACAAATTATAGGTATTTTAATTAATTTACCGAGCATTGGCAAAGTAGACGTTAAGCCCCTTGTAGTCGAACAGACCAGAGTCTCTGGCACGCATCACACCCTCAAACCTCGCACTGATAGACTAGCACAGAATTAGTACGACATTTTATTCAATTCACTGGTTTAAAGACTGCACTTTCTTTACAACTTATTTTTGATTTGTTTTTATAGGTATCCCTCACCGAAGGTAATTTCTACAATATTGATCTTAGATTCTTTTAAGTATAGATATTCTGGGTCATTATGAGGAGCGAAGTTTATTTAACGATGTCCGTCTGTCCGTTTGATTGTCTGTCCGTCTGTTCATTCGAAGACCCCAGATATGATGCGGGCTAGGTTGTTATACATTTATCTCACATATAGTCCGCAATTGTTTGGTATAAGTAACTCATACCTTGATAATGATATAAGATGGATATCGAAATATTGGGAAACTTAATGAATAAATAATAAATGTATATTTTTGTCAAATAATTGGTCTCGAGCTCGAGAAAACTTTTTATTTTTATTGAAAAAAAATGGTCGAAGGAAAAAAATTTAATTTAACAAATTACTTTATTTTATTTTGCCAGTTCAGTTTTATGGCAGTGCCACTTGCATATTTGTTATCAAAGTTTTTGCCGATACAATACCGATATGCACAAGAAAATATCGGCGATGATGCCGATACGGATATTGAATTTGAACTCAAGTTAAAATAACCAAACTTAAGTAGAGTATTTTTTATAACACAAAATTACAGTGTAAAAAATTATTAATAATTAAAATTGATATTAAAAAGTTTTCAAAGCAACGAATTGAATTTGAATTTATAGTTAAATCAACAAAAAATAAATATTTTTTTGTTATTGAAAATAACAGTGAAAGAGCCGAAATATATTTTAAAATCGCTTGAAATTTATCACAGGTTTTAAAAACGATATCAAAACGAATCAATCGAAACCAATTGTTTCTTCAAAAAAATAAAGCATTTAAGAAGCATATGAAAATATTGTTAAAAACGTTTGAAATACTGTCTGTGACTCGGCTCTACGATATTTTCTTGTCATAGTTTTTTCATTTGAAAATTCAAAAATAATAATAATTTACGGTTGCTAAAAATAAGTAATCAGGACTGATTGGTCCCTTAAGAACTTGAAGAAATAATCTTTTTATAATTTTTCCTGCTTCTTAAGTAATTGGGAACTCGTTTTATTTAATATTATGATCGTATAACTTTTAACCACGCTCTAGGTCGTTTTATGAAAAACGAAATTTAAAAAATTATTTATTCAATTATTTTTAATATTCCGCTAACCGTTGGTCAACATCATCAGGAAATTTAAAAATTTTGTAAATATGTAGGTATAATTAGTATTGTGGGTAATTTATTAAACTGTTTATGGTTTTTAATCCAAATTTTGATATTTTAATCAGGCAAAAGTTCATTGAATTTAATTTTCATTAAATTATTTTTTGAAGAAAGGAATCTTACAACATGAAAAGAATTAAAATTTTATTGATAATTTTTCATTCTTGACTGAGCTGGGAACTGAACCCAGGTTTTCACGGACAGGTTACCCTTACGTTTCGATTGTAACCACACAATCTCTTCAGATATATATATTAAAAAAAATTACACCATCCCCCACACCGAACGGCTAAGCTGGATCCGTGTCTGCCGCCTTAAAATCCGTAAAATCCCCAATTCTGTATTTCAGTGTTGTTAATTCATAAATTTTTTTGCTTTAAAACAAAATTCTTTATAATTACCTATGTACATTTGTTGTTGCTGCTAATTTCTGTACTAAGTACACACCACTTGCAAAGAATTTTATTATGTATGTTTATTTTCAACTTGACTCCAAAGAAACAGATGTTCTTCTAACCATATTTTAAGCCAAATGTCGGCTTATTTAGCTGGATTCCCACCAAGTCTTTGTGGAGTTTTATTTTACGATTCTTCGTTTTTTTTTCAAGAATTTTTAAGAAGCTATTGTTGAAAACATAAAACACACGAGTCAATAAAACTTAACAATAATAGCAGTAAATAATATTAGGGAGATGAAAAATAAATAAAAAAAGAAACTGTGAAATTCATGGTTAATCTAATTAAAACTAAAAATAAAAACATTGGCCATTAATAAAGAATGAAACAAAAAAAAAAAAAACAACACTAACAAGCAAAAATCACAACAAAATTATGCAGAATACACCAGAACGAGAGAGAATAAAAAAAACTTCAATCACTTTTAAATGAATAGTGAATGAGATCCTAATAAATATACAATAACACCGAAGGGAGCCTACAGAAAAGAACACTAAATTAAACTAAATACAATTTAAATGAGGGGGTTACCCATGGTGCAAAAGGCAGCAGGAATTAAAGGCATACCAATACGTCATACGGACGTACGTTCGTTTCTTCATTTATTCTGGGTAAAGGAATTAGCAAAAGAAAGAAAAAAATGCTCAAAGAGCAGCAGCAGCAACAAGAAAATTAACAAAAAAAAAAAAAAAAAAAAAAAAAACGAAACAGTTTGTAAATGAGCAACGATGACTGAGTGTATTGATGGTGGTGGTACTGCTGCTGCTGCTAGTGGTGGTGGTGGTGCATAAGCACAATGAAAAAAAGAGGTGCACCTGTCCAACAATCACCATGACTGCAACTCAGCTCAAAGCACTATGTCAGCTCAACAACTACCAACGAAGCAGTCATTCAGCCATCCAGCCAACTAGTCAGCCAGCCAGCCAGCCGACTAGCCAAACTTAAGTAAACGAACAAATAAGTGAATGAATGAGTGAGTAAGTGACTGACTGAATTGAACACATGTGTGTAGTTTGTTGCCTTTTTAAAAAAAAAAAACTTAAAAATTCACTGACAACAGTTGTTCAATTTTTTAAATGTTGATTTTTTTCCTTTCGTATTGTTTTTGTTGTTACTATTTTTTTTTAGGCGGCGGTTAATGGTATAAGATTTCCCTTGATATTAGTTTCAAAAAAAGGAAAAAAAAACACAATAAAACAACAACACTATTAAATACTTACACTTATGTACATACAAACACCACTTGCTTTTATCTGTGTGTTAATGATAAATGTTCTCATGGGATCAGAACATTAAAGGAATGGAAACCTTTGCAAAAAAAAAAAAAATAACAAACTTTGCCCTACTGCGAAGCCTCATACATTTATATTGCATATATTTATACCCACTGTGCTGATATTTGTAGCTCCTTAAAATATAAGACCTACCTTTAAGTACACCGATTGGTTCAGAATCACTTTCTGAGTCGAATAAACGATGTCCGTCCCGCTGGCTGGCAGTCTGACTGGCTATCCTTGTAAACCATGTTAGCAAATTTCAGGTCGTAATTTTGGAGACATTTTGATTAAATTTGGTACATTTATTCTAATTGGCACAAGGACCAAGAAAATGGGGAGAATCTGTCCATAATTTCACATAGGCTTTCTACAAGCTTCTTTCCGGAATTGGATCTTTGTGCCCATAAGATGGTTTATGTTTTATTGGTATCAAGATTAAATTTTGTCCAAACTAATTTTATTGCAATCAAATCATTATCTTACCAAATTTTATTGAAATCGGTCCATATTTGACTCACATACAAAATGGCATAACTTCCTTACAATAACTTCTACGATAGCTAACTATGTTATGACAAAATGTTGTGTTAGCCATATGTTGTGTTAACCATATGACCCATAAAAACCCACTTGCCTAAACCACTTACAGGCAATCAAATTTCATATCGATAAACATATCTAAATAATATTCAGCACAATGAACTTTTTTTTAATATGAATCTTAAACTCAATTACATGCACCGAACGCAGTTTGCTTACCAAAAGGGTAAGTCGACTGAGGTGGCATTGCACCCTTTGGTTGCGCAGATAGAAAAGGCACAACGTAATGGGGAGATCGCATTGTGTGCATTTCTTGACGTGGAGGGTGCCTTTGACAACACGAGCTACGGTTCTATCACGGATGCTCTGGCGCGGAAGCGGATAGACGAACTCACGGTCAACTGGATCGGGGCTATGTTGAGGGGAAGAAAAATCACTGCCTCCTGGAATGACACTAGTGTCAGCATCAGTGCTGTTAAGGGTTGTCCACAGGGGGGGGGTGCTATCACCTTTATTATGGTGCCTGTTGATTGATGATCTGCTGGTCAAGCTCGAGGGATATGGCCTTCAGGCCATTGGCTATGCGGACGACCTGGCAATAGTGGTGACTGGAAAATTCGAGAGCACCATCACGGAGGTGATGCAGGGTGCTCTCAATAGGGTTCTTGGATGGTGCCATGAAAGGGGGTTGAGTATCAACCCTAACAAGGCGGTCGTGATACCGTTCACGAGGAGGTACAACTACAGGCTGGAGAAGCTAGTAGTGGACGGAATTGAGGTTGAGTATTCCAATGAGGTCAAATATCTGGGAATTATTCTGGACAGACGGCTCAATTATAACTCGCACTTAGATCAAACCCTCGGGAAGGCGGTAAGGGCCTTCTGGGCATGCAAGGGCTTCTTTGGGAGAACTTGGGGTTTAAGTCCAAGTATGGTAATGTGGCTATACTTTATGATGGTCAGACCGATAATTACTTACGGATCATTGGTATGGTGGCCTAAGATTCGGCAGAAGACTGCAATGAGGAAGTGCAACAGGCTGCAGCGGATGGTGTATCTTGCCCTGACGGGGGTAATGCGCACATGTCCCACGGCAGCACTTGAGGTTATAGTGGGCATATTGCCACTACACATCCATATAAGGAAGACTGCTATGTCCGGTCTCCTTAGGATCAAGCTAACATCGGGACTCGCTGAGGTCCAGGGGCATGCTAGCTTGATGGATATGGCTCCGGGTCTATCTGTCTGTACGAGGGCAGACATAATGACCACGGAACTGGTCTTCAACAGAAGGTTCAGGGCAATCTTTCCGGACGAAAGCTCCTGGAGTGATGGGAATCCATGTCGGGGAAACTATGAATTGCACTGGTATACTGACGGGTCAAAATCGGAGAACGGAGTGGGTGCAGGGGTTTTTGGACCTAATACACGAATCTCGATGGCAATGGGCGAATCGCCGAGTGTTTTTCAGGCCGAGATTTGCGCCATTGATGTGTGTTGCGGCAACATTCTGGATAGAGGAATGGTTGGCGGCAGTAATGTGATTTTCACTGATAGCCAAGCGGCCATTAAAGCACTCTCTTCTTGGAGAATGTCCTCGAGGCTGGTGGCGGAGTGCCGTGGAAAGCTACAGGAGCTGGGAACAAGGGGCAGATTGATGCTCTGCTGCACTCAGGGATCCCGGGTAACAAAATGGCTGATGAGCTGGCCAGGGTTGGTTCTAACTCGCGGATGATAGGTCCCGAGCCCTTCTGTGGACTAAGTTGGGCAGGGGTCCAGTCCGTCATGGAGGACTGGGCTCTGGACGAACATAGGGGATACTGGGTATCGCTTCCGGGAATGCGTCAGGCAAGGAGATTTATCTCTCCCGGGAATGTAATGAGGACGAATGGTCTCGGCAGACGGGATCTGCGACTGCTGGTGGCCTATTTGACTGGTCACCACACGATCAAATACCACCTTTATCGGATGGGCCACGCTGAGGATCAGGAATGCAGACTATGTCTAGACGGGGACGAGACGACGGAGCATGTACTGTGTGACTGCCCGGCGCTGGCATGGGCCAGGAGGAGGCACTTGGGGCATGGTATAATGTGTGCGTCCCGAATCGGTAATATATCGGCAAAGGCCCTGGTTGGGTTCCTATGGGAAGCGGAGGGACTTTTGGCCAGCTAAGGGGAGTGGTACAATAGACCTGACTTGGTCGCGGTACCTGTCACTGTGGGGAAACCTCCCCGCTCTATCGGGGGAAAAAAAAACCCTTAAATTATAGCCCTAAGAAAGCACTATTATCTATGCTTAAGTTTATGGAGGGCGCGATTCTAGGTCAAAGAAAATGGCAAAAGAAGTAGCGGTTCGAACGTGAAAAAAATAGAAGTAGTTTTTGTGGCCATGTATAACCTTTAACTATGGAGGTGGTGGTAAATTTTACCCTCTCTTTATATTTTTCTAGCATACTCTCTTCCGTTGCGCTCAATCAATTTAATTCTCTTAGTATCTTCTTATATCGTGATCCTTGTTATTCACTTGTGTTTTGGCTGAGCTCGACTGAACACGAGCGGAGCTACGCACATGCTGGTGTAAAAATTACCACTCGTGATCATTTACGTAATTTTTTCTTTGAAAATATTTTACCACCACGTCAGCGGTAGCGTAAGTTTTTAGTAGAAAAAAATTAACCCCACATCAAAATAAACGTAATATTTTCATGGAATTATTTTTACCACTCGTCCGTTTTCTTGTTCTTTTTGACAGATGATGGGTATTATTAACCATTCTATTTGTACCACATTTGGAAAATTTTACACTTATCATTATTAAGATATTAAGAATTGTATTTTGTGCCATGCCCACTTATCTTATCCCTCCCAATTTTTGACTGATGTTGCATATTGGTTGCAAAGCTATTTGTTCCAAAACTTAAGCTGTTACCGCTTGGGGAATTTTATAACTTTCTCTTGCCGTTCTTTAGATATGAACTAATGTGCTTTGTGACACGCCCACTTCTCCAATCCCGGCCATTTTTGTAGAGAGATTGTGCATTGATAACCCAGCTATGTGTACCAAATTTGAACAAATCTCTTACCGTTCATTGGATATTAAAAATGTATTTTGTGCCACGCCCAGTTCTCAAATCCCACCCACATTTGGTGGGATGTGTATTATCTTTCCTAGGGTAATTTGGTAGGCTGAATTCGAATCTGTAATCGGTTTTTTTCTATCACGTCTGGTTTTCGATTATACGTTTCTTACGTTTATTTAAAAAGCAAAAGGCCCAGGTCTGTCGTTTGACAGTCGATTTTCGATAGCCAGCAAAAATCATTTGTCGAATGCAACACATAATATGGACCATTTAAAGTCTATTAAAACGACTTTATAAGTTACGAACTTTAGCTCAAAAGCATAATCATCCCGCTCCATCTAATGTAGTGTCGGGTATAACAGTTTATAGCAGAGACTTTAGCCAAGCTTTTTATTTATGTTTATGTCCCAAATATTTAAATTCCTTTACAGCTCTTTTTTCAAACATTATATTTTTTCTTCTTTTGTTTTCAAAGATTGTGCATTTTTCCATTTATTGCAGTTGTGTATACATTGTTTTTTTCTCATTATAAGGATGTTTGTTAGTATATATTTCCTTAAAATACAAAAACAACACAACTTTATTTGGTTCCGTACTCAAATATCCTGTGAGAATATTTTTTTTTTTGTTTTTTGTTGTCAAGTAAAATATTTTGTAAGGTGCATGTACAATATCTGTATGTGTATTTAAGCATGACATAAGGTATTTGCACCAGATAGACAGATAGACAGATTCCTTAAAAAAAAAGTGTACAGAAGATGCATTCTTAATATTATCTAGATATAATATTTCTTATTAAACCATTTCATTTTAATAGAGAGAGCGAGAGTCATGTACCTGCTACCATTTGACCGACCTTTTTTCCTTCCAACGTCGTGTTTAGAATTTGAGTTTGCCTAATTTGCTTGTGCGGGCGTTAAATTTCATTGAGAAAAAAATATTAAAAAAAAAACAATGTTTTCTCAAAGGAATAAGAAGAAAACAAAAAAAATCAAAAGATCTTAAGATCAATTTATCTTGTATATCATGTTTGTTTTAAAAATAACAAAAAACAACAACAACAGCACTATTGTAGGGTAACCTAAAAACCTGCTTATATAAAACAAGGTGCGCTAGCTGTGTGTCTGTGTTATTTATACCTACTAATACATTGACATCATAAGGAAGTAAATTACCGGATGTGATTTTCTTATATTGTAGTTGTTCTTTTGATTTTTATTGCTTTTGTTTGAAGATGTTGTTGTTGTATGTTTTAATGTATTTTTATTTGTATATTGTACTAAAGTCCTTTTGTGCAATTTCTTCCCTTTTTTCTTCTCAGCTTTTATTTTTCTTGATCTTTTTTTTTTAACAATAGACAAGATTTAAAAACGAGAGTTGGTCTGGCCAATCTGTTCTTGACAATTTTTTTTATGAATGAATTTTAGTTTTTATGAATGAATTTTAAGTTTTTATTAATGAAATACATAGTTCATTTTAAGTATGACTGATGATGATATTCATATTTGAAGACCTACATGTTAGTTAATGTTAAGGTCAATATTGTCTGTCTGTCTGTCTGTCAGTCTGTCTGCCTGTATATCTGTCTTTCTTAAGCATAAACTCAAAAGGTTTGTTGTTCATTTTCAATTAATATAATCCTGGCAAAGTGTAATTTTAATGTAATCCCTGCATAAAATTTGTCAACACAATTAATTGGAAATATTGACATGAAAAGAAAAAAGAAAAATTATTAAATTGCTGTACAAGAGTTTGCCACAAATCTATTATGAAGTTTAAATTCTTTCTAATGAACCCGAAGTGATTACAATAGGTCTTATAGAGGTCTTATAAAGTTAATATAAAATTAAATAATTATAAATACAGAGTTTAAAAATCGATTGTCGCGTCATAAACTTTTAATATATTTCGCCTTTAGAGCTTAATAATAAACTAATAAACTAAGAACAGTATTTAACTTATGTTTATTTTAAATGAAAGTTTTTTAATTAACAAATGCGTACAAACATAAAGCGTTTCAGAAAAACGGTTCTTAATAAAATAAGACCTTGAATGGGTATTAATGTATTATTAGAGAAAACCTCTTAGAAATTGAAAAAAAATATTCCAACTGAAGAAAAAACAAGTAAGAAAGTATAGTCGGTTAAGCCGGAAAGTATAGTCAGTTAAGCCCGACCAAACAAAATTTTCGAGGCTCTATTTGCTGCCCATGGGCAATCATGAACACGCCAAACCAATATTATATTATTATCATAAGATTCATATAAAAAAAGTTCTCTGTGCGAATCAATATTAAGAAATCTTTATCTTTATGAGATTCGTTTACCTTTAAGTGATTTTAGGAAGGGGGTTCAAATGCGACCCAAGGTTAATTGTGGACCTACCAGCACAACATTTTTTAAAAAGTTCGGACCATATTAATCTAAATACCAAAATAATTAAGACTTTTCCGGAGAGAAGTTTTTATGGGGGCTATGTGAAATTATGGATCAATTCTCACCATTTTCATTTGACAATTGATACGTCTTCACGGTTATCCATTTAGTGGTTTCAAAACCGCTGGTCTGGCAAGGCTGTCAGCTGTTAAATATCTGAAGTGTCATTTATTTAGTAAAAGGTTTGCCCTTAATGAAAAATAGCTAAAACTTACTACAATGGTGGTGGTTCAAACTTGGCCACTTTTCAAGCATTACGGGGTGATAATGGTCGTCATAACTGTGCAAGGAATTACCAAGATTATAAAGAAATTTTAAAAGGCTGGAAGCGTTACAAATGTGTTCAGGCCTGTGCATCATCGCAAACGTGCACTGCCGAAAATATCGAAAGAAGCGTAATTTAAGAGTGCTGTGGCCGTATGATAACCGAATCGTTTGGCCTGCAACTAAAGATTGTAAACTGGACGGCATGAGGTTGCAACTAGACGGTGCCACGAACCACACAAAACGACCGATTTTTGGCTTTATTGCGTGGAGAGTAAACAGAACTCGAAAAATTTCAAGTTTTGGCGAAGTCAATTGGCCACCAAGATCATATGCGATTTGAGGCTGTTAGCCTTTTTTGGTGGAGCTACGTCAAAGACAGTGTCTAGGCGGTTAATCCCCTGACGTTGGAGCATTTGAAAACCAGCTTTCGTCAAGTTATCACAGAGATATCGCCTGAAATGTCCGATAAAGTGGTCGAAAACTATCTCAAAAGTAACGAATGCTGCCTGCCACCAATCTAGAGGCGGTTATTTAAATGACATTATATTTCTTACGTACTGGCAATGTCCAAACATTTTAATGAAATAAAAGTTTCATCGAAATCATAGACTTATGTGTGTTTTATTCAACTTTACTGTTGAACTGAAAAATGGATAACCCACTATTAGCTGGCATTTTATTTTGTTCAATAATGGAAAAAAATATTTTATCTTCTTGTATCAAGTCTCAAATTAAAATAACTGACATTCGGATATTTTTAAATCTAATAAAGCAATTTGCATTTCATTTGTAAAATAAGGTGTTTAAGTTTTATTTGATATATAAAGTTCCTAAACAATCCAAATAATTATACCTTCTCTCCATTAAAATCATAGCAAACTTATAAAAATATTTCGCATGATATTTCATCAGTCGCTTGTACACAGTGTTGCCAGTGGATTTTTCGAAAAAATACCTACACATGCTAAAAAAAATCCGAATTTTCCCTACATGTTGAAAAATATTCCCCTACAAAAATCACACTATCGAAGAAAAACATTAGTTATAAATAATAAATTTTATTCGAAATTATGTATATTAAAGTTTTTTCATAAAATAAGTACAAAACTAAAAAAAATAATACATATTGTGTGTATGTACTTTTAATTAAATTCAATTTAGTCTTTCAACAGTAGGTGTGATCCCGTACTCAACGTTGGGAGCCCGCGGGATCCCAATCTTGCCGAAAACTTTTTCCGTACTCAAAGTTTGGTAAGGTGGGAGAATCATAAGCAACAGCTCTACTTGTAACCATTTCAAAGTTTAAACAAAAACATCAACAATAAATAAACAGTGAGTTTATCTCTTCTTACATTCCCCACTACAATTGATTGGAATTCTTCAACATTAATTGTAGTTGTAAGTAGGTTAAGAAAAAACAAAATGCAAAAAACAACTTGCAAAAACATGTTGCCAGGTAGTTTTTTAGGCCGTGCACTTGCCAGTTATATAAGAAGAGATAACCTCACTGTTTATTTATTGTTGATGTTTTTGTTTAAACTTTGATATTGTTACAAGTATTTAGAGCTGTTGCTTATGATTCTTATACGCTTAACAGTTTTATTTGGTTTAATATCTTTAGTTTTTCCAAAATCTTTATGGATGAAGTTTCCTGATGATCTGGCCTAAGCAACCAGTGAAATGCGCATAGGAATAGCTTATCCCATAAACAATAAATTTCTAGTGTTTTTATCAAGAATGAAAACTGGGAATTAAGCACGAATAACAAAATCTTTTAAATTAAAATTTTGTATTCCAAAAAATTACTTTTGATAATAATACGATATGATGAAAAATCCCTACATTTTGGAGATTATAAAAAATCTGTCCGATTTTCCCTACGCTTCTATTTAAGTATCAAAAATACCTACATGTAGGGGTCTTCCACACTTCTGGCAACACTGCTTGTGCATCTTTCAATTTAGAGTTAACGCCCAACCATAATGTGCTTTAGTTGGCTTAAGCAAATGTGCGAATACATGTTAATTATATGAGGCAAACCATATTGAACTTAAGAAAACTTTTTGTTAAGTTTAATGAAACTGTCATTTGCTTAAGCAAGGTGAGAATCTAATCGCACATTCCGCACGGAATCAAATGCTTTTTTATTTTGTTTTTGTTTTTATAAATACATTTGAGAGACTTTTGGCTAATTTTTGACAGTAGGTTAAGCAAGGCTATGCATATTGTGGTTAGGCCTTAAGACTTATTATAGTGAAATCTATTATAACCGAAGGGACCATTAAAAATGTGATTGTATCAGTGGAATGTGCTCTCAAAAGCACTCAATACATTTCTTTAGAACGCTGCTGGGGCCAGGGAAATCTGTCCGTAAAAAGAAGGTGTCCGCTTAAGGAATGTTTCAGCATATTCTCAAAAGTTTGTTTAATTTCTTATTTTAAATAAAGTTCTATTATTAAATAAGAGAGAAGAAAAACTTTCTCTTTTTCCCTGCTCATTTAAATCAACGTCGCTAATTTAGGACCTCATCTAAGAAAAAAGGCAATTTTCAATAATAACATTTAATTATAATTTAAAAAAAAAAATCCTTTTAATATTAGACATTGCGTATCAATCTCATGTTTAAAAATTTCTGTTAATATCCTGCCAACCACCTTTAACCTTTTTAAAAAATCAACATAAGCCAGACATTTCAAAACAACTTTAAATCATAGTTGTTGGTTAAAAACTAATTTTAAATACAGTTTTATGGGAAATAAACACAAATTTACAGAAAATACCCTTTTCGAAACTTTAAAATAATTTAATTGTACTACAAAACAAATTAACTATTATCTCTCCCACGTCCCAGTAGCAATCACGAAGGGGTACTTGATGTAAGCAACCACTTTGAAAGGACCCGAAATTTGAAGGAAAAAAAAAGAAGTGAAAAAGTATGATTTCAAACGCAATGAGCCATAAACTGTTTGTAGTACTTGTACCAAAATTGCTATTTAGTTTTAAATATATATTTAAGGTACATGGTGCATTTAAAGTCCTTAATATTATGACAGATAACATTTTGCGTGGGAATATTGTGATAAAATTGGAAAACTCATAAATGTAGCGGGGTGTTTAGTTTTGAAATTTTTTTTTTTATAGAGACAAGAAATAAAAATTCGTTTAACTTATTCAGTCATTGAATAATCGATTTTGTTTTTAAATAGATACATAAAATGTTTTATAATTGCCTGGAGAAATTAATGATCTATGAAGAAGGATAACTTCTGAGTTTTTAAAACAAAAATTTTTCAAAAGAACACAACTGCAGCTGTTGAATTTTGTTTTAAAACTTTATTGCAAAAAAATGGTTTTCAATAAAAAAAATTTAAGATAATGAAGAAGAGAATATGAATCTTACTTGAAATAAAAAGTTTATAATTCTATGCCGTCAGGCAAAAAGTCTTAAGCCAAAACAAACGCATATTGAGATGCGATTGTTGAAAATATAAAAAAATTTTATTACTGAAATTTATTGTTGAGGGAAAGCTAGCTTCTATGCGCATTTCACTGGTCGTCAGGAAACTTTTTCCGAAGATTTTAGAAAAGCTAAAAATATTTTCAAATAAAACCTTAAAGCAAATAAGAATTATAAACACTCAAAGTCTTACTTGTAACACCAACAATAAACAGTGAGTTAATCCTTTCTTACATTCCCCTAAAATTGGGAATTTAGCACGTCATACAGAAATCTTATTAATAATAAATTTTGTATTCCCAAAAAATATTTGCATGTGCCCGTGCAAAAAACTGAACTGGCAAATTTGTTTTTTTTTGTTGTTGTTTTCTTACGAAAACAATAAAATGGAGCAATTTGTTTTTTAATTTTGTTTTTTCTTTTTACCCACTGTAGGGGAATGTAAGAAAGGATAAACTCACTCGCTCTGGTGATAAATCAGTTTCTTCAGTAGGTATCTAGCTGGGTAGTAACTAAATACATAATATGTTTATATTATATTATAAATAGTTCAGATTTTTTTTATGGTAAAGTTTTTTGTTGTTGTTTGTGCAACAACCAAATAAAATAATATTAAAAAAAAATAAATAAATATAAATAAAAATCCAGAAATCAAAAACATATTAGACAATATTGGAATGTATTATCTTATATTTTGTAATAAAACAATACAACACACCTAAATACCTCTCATACCAAAGATGTGTAAGTACATTAAGTTTGTTCATATTGCAAAATAAACAAATAACACATACTTCTTCTGCTTGACTTAATCTTGCAGATTTAATTTCATCAAGGAACTAAATGAAAAATACAATAAAAAAAACTAGACACAAGGACTTGTTTGTAGGGGAATTAGGATGAGCAAATACCACCACTTTAAAAAATAAAACACACATTCTCTGTATCATACAAAGAACAAAATAAAACGATCGTCTTCTTATTGTTTTGATATAAATAAAATTAAAAGAACCAACAACAATAAACAATATTTTCATTCATTCACTATTTTTCGTTGTTTTTATTGATCTCCTTTTTACTTACACATGCGACTAAGTATGTATTTAATCAGACCGGAAATGAAACCAGATATCCTTTAATACAAACAATAACACATACTTATACTTCAATAAAGTATATAACTATTTTAATAAAGTAATAATAATCATCGCTATTATGATGTTAAAGATGATGATCACATTAAGTGATGGCTTTTGTTTAAAGTGGGGAGTAAAATCGTTGTTTAACGAAGCGTTTAGTTGGAGTGAATAAGTATTTTAATCATGTTTTCTGCTTTAAGAAACATTTGATATTTTCTTCAGGTGTCAGTTTAGAAATATCATCAAACAACTAAAGATTTGAGATCAATAAGAAAGAAGGAAGGAACTGAATATTGGTTGCAGTTAAGCCAAAATGAAGTCTTTTAAGTTGCTTGATGATGGAAACATTTTTTGAAAAAAATAAAATATTCTTGTTGTTTAAATGAGTTTGAAGAGCAAAATTTTGTGGGTTATAAGCGAAATTTTTCTTTTATTAAAAAAAATTTAACATTTTATTTTCCACTCGTGATTGATTAATGTTAGATTAAACGTAGTCGAGAATCCTATTTTGTGAAAAGTTTATTATTATTTATTAGAAAATGTAAAAATGTTCTTTAATATATTCAGCCATATTCTGGAAATTGAATTCGAGTAAATTTGAAATCGAAAAAATATTGAAAACTATCCTGTTGTAAAATCTTATAAAAGTATTCCCTTTTGTAAACTCATAATTTAGGGACCACTTATCCTTACCAGAACAACTTTTGATATCAGAAAAGCTCCGGCCATTTTCCATTGATTTTAATTTCAGGTGACTTCGATTTTCAGAACATGGGTAAATTTATCTCTTTTGCAATTTTATGTCAAAATAATATGACCGCAATAGTTTTGTGTTTTGTATTCGAAGCTTTTTGGACAGTGAACCAGAACAATTGGTCCGTTTTAAGAAATCATTGCTCAGAAAACGCCTGGAATATACCGTAATATTCCAACACAATAACGCTCGCCAACATTTTGCAAAACCACTAAAAAAATATTTGGAAAATAGAGCTTCGAAAGTTTTGCCTCACCCGACTGTTAATATAGACTTTGTAGCGCTCGACTAGTATTCGTTTCGTTCGTTACAGAACGCTCTCACTGGAATACGCTTCACTTCGAAAAAGTTTATTCGGAATCGACTTTAATCGACCATCGCCTCAAATGTAAATTTAACGTGAAATCTACATGTTGCAAAAAACATGTAGATTTCACGATGGGCAGGCAATATTTTTTTTTTGTTATTTATACTTTGATATTTATTTACTGGACATATCCTAACATTAAATGTTAACATCTTAAAATTAAAAATTAGTCCCACTCCAGTAGAACATTTATATATAGACGTTCCTCGACCTAGCGGTATAGAGGATCGGCTCTTCGAATCCTGTTCGCATTTGAAGTTGAGAAAGGTGCCTTACAACCGGCTTTGGATGGTTTAAACGTTTTACCGCTCAAAATATTCCAAAAATCTCGTATATATAAATTATACATCCAAGTTTTGATATCACAATAAAATTCCAAATTCGTTCCATAGCAAAATGTTTAACAATTTTTGTAAACGATTGAATTTTTATACAATTACCAAGCGTTTGGATTTCTAAGATCCATAATAGGTGGTCCAACCGAAACGCATTGTGCGTTAATTGTAAATAGAACAAAAAGTTTTCAGAAAAGAATCTTAATACTTTTTGTTATGATAGAAAGATCTATGACAATTATGTTTGAAACAAAATATCGGCCAAATGCTCGCCACGTCTCCGGTGGCATAACTCTATCCGATAGTCCATATTTTCAATGACTCTAAGACATAATTGAGGTTCAATGTTGTTAATGTGACGAATTATCTTATTGTTCTTGGCTAATTGACGTGCACTTTTTCTTTTAAATATCCCCAAAGAAATAAGTCCAACGGTGTCAAATCACATGATCGTGGCGGCCAATCAACATTAACTATTTCTCGCGCAAAAAAGCTATTGTTTCGTTGGCTGTGTGGCGAGTGGTACCATCCTGTTGGAACCACATATCGTCCAGGTCCGTATCCTCAATTTCTGGCCTCAAGAAGTCAGTTATCATCTCGCGATAACGAACACCATTTACGGCAACTGCTTGGCCAAACTCATTTTCGAAGAAGTGCTCCCCGATGACACCATTAGTTTATAAACCGCACCAAACAGGTGTTTTCACATTTCCTACTGACCTGGTTTGCCAAAATTTGCGCACAATTCTCCCGACTGTGGACACATTTGGTCGATTTGCTGACCAAACAAATAACGAAGTGCACGAAATGCAGTTTGATTTGAACGGCCATTTTCGTAAAAGACTTCAACAATCTTAACGCGCTGCTTAATTGGGTAGAAATGTTAAATTAATTTGGGAAAAAAACTTGACGTGAAGGTGTGACTCACAATTAACATCGTGCATTATGGTTTGACCTCCCTTTGCATAATTAAATTTTGATGATAAAATTCACTATCTCTCAGTGGTTTAAATTGTCTCTTATTCTTCAGTATTTATCGCTTATTTGCACACCGGTTATAAGCATTTTACGCTTTTATGCATCCAAACTGCAATTACAGTTTGCTATTTAAAATAGCCTTAATTAATTCGCGTGTAAGTATCTGCATTTATACATCTTAATATAATACATAGAATTAAAAAATTCTCATAGAAGCATCGTTTTAAACTTTAGCCAAATACAATAAAAAACGCACGAAATCATCAAAATAAAATTTGCTAAATTTGTATCAAACATTGAATGTATTTATTCACTTTCGATGCAAGCAAATTTTTTTTTTTCATTTCGCTGATGAAATTATCAGATTATTTATTTATTTATTAGCACAATATATGCAAATAAGCGAGTTTTTATAATGCATTTCTAGTTTAAAAGCACAAAAAACATGCCAATCCAATTGAATACTGGAGAATGAAGAACTATATCGTTCAAAAGTTTTCAAATGGCTTCTACCCTTTGGAAATAATTCTTAAACTGATGCGTTTTATTGTAGTTTTATGATTTGGAGGGCTCAGAGCTAAAGTGAACCAAGTCAAAAAATAAAATTCAAATCAATTCAAGTCAAATTGGAAAAATATAAAAGAAAAATTCAAAAACAAAAAAAATCAAATGAGTGTCAAATGTGCCTGTAAAAATATCTTCCAATGTATTACGGATTTGTTAGACAAGATATTCCTTATATTAAGTTTAAAAACAAAAACATATTTTCCTAGATATTTAAGTACTAAAAAAGTTATAAACAACTTACCAACATAGAAAAATAACTCATAAAACCAAAACCATTGAAACAATTGCGTTACTAGGATTTGCGTTTATTTCCTGAATCACTGATTAAACTGAACACACAGAGCCAACCAGAACTTTTCTAAGTGTGTTAATAAGACACCTGTCGTTGGTTTGTAGCCCATAAGATTTCCATGATTCGAAAATACTTACAATAATTCTCAACAGGTTTGTCAAGTTTACCGAATTAGAATAATAAAAAAGAAAAAAATGTTGGTTCACGTATATTGTAACAAACGGATAGATAAATAAAAAAAAAGTTAACTGTTCATTGGTAAATCTATGTTACCTACTTATAATAGTAATTTCCTCCTTTTTTTGAGAAGTATAATTTAAAAACAATTATTAAGTTTTCAATGCAACAACAACAACAGCAGCAGCAGCAACGAGACAAAAACTTCGTGCAAACAAAAATCACACACATGCACTTGCAACAACAGGTTGATACGTTGATTTGTTGCTTTTTTATGATTTCCTTCCGTTTTTGGTAAAAAAAAAAATAATTTTTTACGTGTAACTGTAGCTTTTCCTCTTTTTTACGTGAAAAATATGAAGACAACTAAATACAAATTAGCCATAAGAACAATTAATAAATAATATTTTTCTTTAAATTAAAACTAACAGGTTCTGTTTTTAATGTGCGTGTGTGTGTTTGTACTGGTTTTACAAGTATTGATCTTCCTTTTTTAGTTGCATGGATTTTATTTTATTTCAAAGTTGAGATCATTTGTATGCAACATGCGTAAATTGAACGATTGAATGAACGTACGTGGTGAACAACACACAAACATACACACAAGTGTCCAAGCTTGTGCAATGGTGTGTTTGGATGCATTAGTTAGTTAGCCAGCTACTCATCCATTCAGCCATCCCTCCACGCATCCAGTCTTTTATCTACTGCACTACACTATTATTATTATTTGTTGTAAGCTTATTTAGTTAGTTAGACCAGCTAGATCTCTCTATATAAACACACATACATATATGTGATGGTGTTGTTGTTCTTTTTTTTTTTTTTTGTTTTTACTGTAAACAGTTGACATCCGATTTACATTAACACATAACACGCCGACGGACAGACAGCCTGACTGACGGAGTATTGGTTGGACAGACAAATATAATAGAATAAATAGACATATACTTTGCACTTGTGGCTGCATTTTTAGCCTTTTCAACAATAAGGTCAGACTAAAAAGTTATTTGAATTCATAGATCTAACTATTTGAGGTGGATTTTTTGGCTATATTTTCTCTTTTTCTTTTGATGTACAATAATTAAAGCAAATTTAAACCTTTTTCGAATCGAAAGATTCTTAGACCCCGATTAAACAAACTGTTTCAATAGTAGAGCCTAACAGGGAATATTCAAAGATTTTTTTGGCTATAAAATTTTCATCAAACCTTAACGACTCGCCTTATAGCAGTTTACACGAAATCTGGTGATTTCAGGTTCCTTAAAACGTTTAAAATTACATTTCGTAATAATTAACGCTGCACAGAAAATTTTTTTTCAATTAAACTATTAATTAAAAATAAAATCAGTCTTAATTAAAAATTTAATCAAGTCAATTAAACGTTTACTTATTTCAATATTGATACTATTAATTTATTTACTAGTGCAAATTTAATTAATTTTTTAATTAATACCACAAATTTTCAAGTGATATCAATTTTTATATTTTTCTTTGTGTTTCATGATGTCTGCACAGGCCATTTTTTATAAACCCGAAATTTTGTTTAAGTTTTCAAATATTTGGAAAATTAAGTATTGATAGTGCTCAGGTTTAAAAATGTATCTTATTTTTATTTTTTTGACATCAATGAAGTTGAAGTTAAATGCTTTGCGAAAAACTTTTTGAAATTTCCCGTCTTCAAATTACCTAGAATTATAAAAAATATTTTCCCAGAGGTTTTTGGAAATTATATTCCGAATAAAAACCCAAGACGGTACTTTAACAGCAACCTGGCAGCGTTTAACAAACTGCAGTTAAAGTAGACTGCCATTTCTTCAACTTTTTCATTGGCCAAAAAAAAAAAAAACTTGTGCTTTTACTTCTGATTCATTAAATGTAAACAGTCGCTATCAAACCAACTCAAAAAGCGGAAAACCGAATTCTTATTTCGGAGAAAACTCCTGGGAATTTCC
This sequence comes from Pollenia griseotomentosa, assembly GCA_963931875.1. Lineage (NCBI taxonomy): Eukaryota > Metazoa > Arthropoda > Insecta > Diptera > Polleniidae > Pollenia > Pollenia griseotomentosa. The sequence continues at coordinate 47,859,162 of OZ007560.1, read as the reverse complement.
CGGAGCATATTTTCAATAATTCCCCGCCATTTTAAGACGCGAAATATCAGGAATTGCTTTGCCTAAAATAATTTTAAATTTAATAAGTCTTAAAAATATTTTAGTAATAAAATAAACTTGTGCGCAAATAATTCTATCTCTCAAATTTTTTGGTGGTATATCAAGAATTGGTAATCCGTTTATAAGTGCTGGTACACACTCTTCAAGTTTTAGCCGTCTTGAGTTTTTAGAAGAGGGAGAAAAAGAAATTGCATCCCTTTTTCCCTTCTCTCCTAAAAGCTCAAGACTTGACGGCAAAAACTTGAAGACTGTGAACCAGCACTAAGCCTGTTCGAGAGAATTTGTTTATATTGAATATATAAATCTACATATATAAAATTGTAACGTTACTAAATGACTGATTCATCATCGTACCACCTAAAAGCATTAAGCTAAAAAGTAAAATTTTGAACCAGAGGTTGGTCTTTCGACAAATTGCTCCACAACTTCGGGATTTTTGAAAATTCAAATGCTTAGGGAAGAAAAAAGGGTAAAAACGTTTAAAGTCGTTGTTCATAAAAAAAAATAAAGCGACAGTTGTGTGGTACTTTTTTTTAATATCGGGCCTTTTTGGGAGTAAACGAGTAAAATCAATATTTTTGAACTTTTTTGTCACCCCATCTTTCTTTTAAACCAATAAACATAGAAATAGAAAGTATATCACATTCGTAACTTATCTAAAAATTAAAAATAAGAATTTAGTACGTTATTATTTTCTTAGAATTTATCTAAACAGGCTTTCAAGGTCATTTGTATTTAAATAAGAGATTATTTATTTATATTTTCATCCTACGTTTCGTTGGTATTTTCCAACTTCATCTGGGATTTTCAGTTTATTAAATATTTAATCTTTGTTAAATTTACATTTTATAATAAATAAGACACAAGTTTTACAACATAAAACATACATTTACGTATTAAATTTTGGACTCCAACTACAGTATTAAATTTTTGAGAAAAAAAAATCAAAAAGGGTAAATGCAAGAAATTATATTCTTTCTTTTACTTTTCCGTACCACATGTAAGGTACTTTTACTATAATATTGAAATAAGAAACATACAATTTTAAGTGTAGGGTCCTGAGTGAATGACAACCCACACATAAGATGAAAAATGTTGGTACTTTTTTGTACAAACCTACACAGAAAAAATGAAAAACCAACTTTAATGAACATATTAGTTAGAAATTTGTATTATTAATTAAATTCCGTACTAATTTTCCACCTGCAAACAAATTGATCATATCAGTTAACATATTTGGAAGCTTGAGCTTTTCTTGCTGATGAGTTTTAATCAATAGGTTTAATTGAAATGTGACCACTAGCAAAAGAGGTTGTTTAAAACGTAAACACAAATTAAAAAATTGTTTTCAATCCACACAGTTAATTGAAACAATTAAAAAAATTGTTTGAAACTTTAAAATATTTTGAAGTTTGTGTGTATGCTTTAATTTTTGCAAATATAAACACAAACCTTATTATTTTTATTTTCAATTAAGACAAATTAATTGGAAGAATTAAAAAATTTTTTTGAAACAGTGAAGAAGCAAAAATTTTGGCCAAAAAATATGTCCACGAAAGAAAAGGAGACGCTAAGGAAGTAGCGGGATAAATGGTAGAAATATATAAAATATGTAGTTTTAATCGATATAAAACTCAAAACAAATTATGTTTAAAAATTTAGTTTTATTTGAAACGCACTCCTTATAATCACTTTAACTCCCGTTTTCACAACTTTTAATCGTTTTTAGGATCATTGATTAAAGCTCCGAAATTTAGATTTTCTAAAGCAACTTTTCAAATTTCCCTCGTTAATAATTGTTTATTTTGTACGTTTATTTTTTCAATTATTTTTTGTTTGTTGTTGTTGTTTGTGTCATATACATAAATTTACAAGTGTGTTTGTTATTAAAAGTTGTTGTGCGTTTGTTGTTGAAGAGCATGGACTGAGAGAGACAGAGGTACGTGTTTCATAAATGATTAACCGGAAGTTTATATGTTATATACATTGCTTGATGTTGTTGTTGCTGTTGGTGGTGTTTTGTAGTGTTATACTTGTTGTTGTCATTTGTATTATTTTTTTTATTTAAAATAAAGTAAAAAATCTTTACGCAAGCGCCCTTTTATTGAAATTTGTTTTTAATAATTCTTTTGTTTTGGAAAAACTAAACTCAAAGCCATTGAATTTCGAAAATAGAAATGATCTTGAAATTTCTTTTGTTTGATTTTTTTTTTATTTAAAATCTATTGATCGGATTTTTTAATGGTTTTTATGAAAATTTTTCTTTTTTTTGATGGAACAATGGGGGAAAATAACACGTGTTACTTGAAAATTTTCTTTTAACTATTGTAAAAGCTTGATCCAAACATTAGGGAGTTATAGAAACTCCTCAGATTAATTTTGTTTTTACCTAAAATCTTCCTTTAAATAATTAGAAATTTTTATTCTATTTTCCTTAATCAAATCCAAATAAAAGATTAATTCTGAAGTTAACGTTATTTTAATACTTTACGTAAGATACTTGCTTATTCCGTAGAAGAAAATAACTTTAATTAAAATTTAAGAATACTGTAAGCATTTCTTAGAAAGCTCATGAAACTGGTTTGTTAGTTTGGCTTTAGATCGGAGACAAGACGGTCAGTTCAGAAATTTCAAGTTCTCTAATGACCGCTTTCTCATTACGCGATTATCTTTTTCCCCAACGAAAAACTGCACATTAAAGAAATTTGGTTTTCTCAATATCTCATTTGCTTCAATTCTGTCGCAAAGCTAACCAATTATACATATTCCTTTTATTTGCCGTACAGATAAATTCAATCAGCTGACTCCCAACTTTAACATGTATTTTGAGAGGTGATGCAAACTGAAAACAATGGTTTTTGTCGGTAAATTGCGAAACCCAAAATCGTTAGCTGGCTGTTAATCGGTCTAATAAATTTGGGTTGACACTATGTCGATACATTGAGAAAATGGCCATAAGACTTTTGGCCTAAAGATTCCATAGAAAAATCATAGTTTTCGTATACTTTTTCTTTTAAAAATCCCCAAAGAAAGAAGTCCAACGGTGCCAAATCACGTGATCGTGGCGGCTAATTAACAGCGCCACGACGTGAGATAATACGGCCATTGAATTTCTCGCGCAAAAAAGTCATTGTTTCGTTGGCTGTGTGGCACCATCCTGTTGGAACCACTTATTGTCCAGGCCCATATCCTCAATTTTTGGCCATTATCATCTCGCGATAGCGAAAGCACTCCCGTTAACTGCTTGACCGACCTAATTTTCGAAGAAGTACGGCCCGATGACGCCGCCAGCACATAAACCGCACCAAACATCACTCTTTGTGGATGCATCGGCTTTTTAACAATTACTTGTGGATTCTCATTTGCCCAAATGCAGTACTTATGCTTGTTAACGAAACCACTGAGGTGAAGGTGTACCTCGTCGCTGCATAACATGTTCGGAGGTAACCATAAATATTGTAGTTCTAGCTTCTTGATAGAGGAATAATTTAACCAGAATATGGTTGCCGGTGACAATAATTGATTAAATTAGCCATGACCATATTGAATAATTTGTTTCTCCGGATCTGCTAATGATATTTTTATAAAAAAGGTTTTCAAAAATACACTCGCACTTCCATTGAAAAACACTTTTTAAAGAACTGCAAATATGTATTTAAACATTTAAATTAAAAAGCCACTCAATGCAAATTAAAGGTTCTTGCGCAATACAGGGTTAACATTCGAAGCAAATGATAAATATTAAACAACCCTGAACAATTGTCTGCAAGTACAAGCAACAGCTGTTAAATCCTTTTCTTATAAACTCACTATAAACCCGTACGCAAGTATTGTGCATATTTTTTTAGCCTATAGGCGCTTCCTGTTTGTCTTCCAAATACTTTTAAGATGAACATTGAACTTTATTTCATTACTTCTTCATATTGTTCGTTAAATAAAAAAAAAAATAGCTAGAACCAAAAAAAAAATGCAAAGGACCTCCTACTTTTTGTCTCGTGTTTCTATAAATTTTGCTATTCTCCTCAATACAATAGCAGGAAAAGTGGGTTTTCTTTAAAAGTGTTGTAGCACAATTAACAAACACACAAATACAATAGTTTAAACGTGTAATCCTTTTTTTTTGTAAGGAAATAATAAATATAATAATAAAAAAAAAAAATTCAAAATAAAAAAGGGGGAAGATATTGTTCTGTTGTCAAATGACAATTGCCAAATAAACTACTTTGTATTCAATCAATCCTGTTAAATATTTAACAAATGCATTGTGGCACACACCACATGCCCCCCATCAACCACTAGCGAACAATTTCATTCATATTTACACCACTCAACTCTCATCATACTTTATGTTTAAGGCAGACATCTATCATTTACCCTTCACTTATTTTTTAGATTTCTTCTCTTCTTTTTTTTCTTTTTCTTTAAGATTTTACGGACTTAAATCGTTAATGCATATTTTGATTTAGTGTATAATTATGATATTTTAATAATTTTCACATTTATTGTTGTTAAAAAAAAATAAAAAAAAGTAAGGATTTGATTAAAACGTGAATCTTTTTGGCAATTACAATATTTTTAAATTTGCTGAATGTGTTAAGGTATTTTCACACTTAACAAATATTTGACGAAAAAAAACCGAAAAAAGCTTTACCACTGATCAATAACTTTCTTTTTACCAATTTTTGTGGATTTACTAAACTTTATTTCTAAAAACAATCGTAGACGAATGTAATCAATAAACTGTTAGATGCTGTTGAATCTAGCAAGCGCTCTGCAAAATCAAACAAATGTTTGATAGAAGAAGTGGTTACGTATGGGACGTCAAATTTTTGTTAAGTGTGACCATAGCTTTGCTCATTAAAGTGGTGAAAATTAAAAGAAGCTTTAAGAGAAGTTGAAAAGTTATAATTTAAACCAATACTGCACAATGGGCGACCTACAATAGCAATAGTGCCTCGGTAGGCTAGCTTGTAGCGAGCTAGTCTATCAGCGCCGAGGTTGCGGGTTCGATTCCCGCCAGAGACTCTGGTTTCTTTCCTGCAGAAATGCATAGAGCTTCGCGGGATTAGCTTAGGAAATTAAAAAAAAAAAAAAATAAATAAATAAATCAAAAAAAAAAAAAAAAAAACAACTTCAAAGTAGGTGTTGTAAACGGCTGTTTAAATAATTCGAATTTTAAAAAACAAAAATAAAGTTATAAAAAAACAAAAGCCTATAAAAAGTTCTATATTGGCCTTAAATTTCTAGAGTAAAATTAAAAATTAGTAGAAAAAAGATATTCACAATTTGAAGGTGAACATTAGCGTCGAACACCTTTCACTTCAGCTGCATTTGGTTCTAGGACCGCTTTATCGTACTAATTAGTTAAGAAATTCAATGCAAAGCAAAAAAAAGTTTAGAAAAAGTGAATTATTCTTAGAACCTACCCCTTGTAGCATATTTAGACAGCTGTGAAAAAGAATTACATCGGGCCTACTCCATGGTGCATCGCAACCACTGGGCGACAAGCAATGCACTTACCAACCGCCCCCGAGTCAAAGAGCAACCAGCACATCCAGGTAGAAATTTAAGTGCACAATCCGGCAATATCCAGCTCCTAAGCAAGGGGCGAGTGTATACCCTTGTTTAAGGCGCCCGTACACGACATGTTTTTGTCATCTGACATGTCAAATTTCCCACTGCAAAATACATACATGTCGTGTGTTACCTTTTTAACTTTGCTTCTGTAAAAGTCATCTTACAAAATTTCAATTAGAGTGTGCTCTATTTTCTTGTGACAAACCATCTGACATCAGAAATCTATGCCGAGAAGAAACCGGCAGCGGCGTCCACAATTGACGGAATCATTAGCCGGCTGAAGTTAATTTTTTACAATACCGAGATATGTTTGATTATCTTACCCGTTTTATTATTAAATCCTAAATTGGTATCTTTGAATTAAAAGAAAAAAATGTTAAGATGGCTAAACTATTTTACGGCGCAAATAAAAATTTTCATGGCGGCAGCAAGCTATTTTGAAACCGAGCACTACTTTGGTTTCTGCAATAACAATGCGAAAAAAAACAAAGACAATGTCAGAAGCAAATTACATTTACGTTTGTGACCAAATATTATAAACCATATGTAAAACAGCGATTTTGACAGACATGCACAATTACATGTGACTTGAAAATTTGACATGTCAGATGACAAAAACATGTCGTCTATATGTTCCTTTAGCAACTGGAGCTATCTATCTTTTAAAATAACTATAATTCATATTTGGCGCCCTATGCTCCAGTGGGGAAGTATAATAAGTTATTTAAGCAAAAGTGTTCCTTTATACCTTCTTTATACAAAAATCAGCATTATATCTCATACTAAACCGAAGTTATAGCAAAATATATTTAATTAAATCTATGTGTAAAGGTACATTTTGAAAACTTTAATCGCATTTTGCCAAGTTTGATTTATTTTCGAGATATGACTATGTTGCAATAAAGGAGCGATATGCATTTATTTAAGAATAATTAAAAATACTTACCCGCGAAGCCAAAGAAGGAGAGGATATAATTATTAATTGTCCTGTAACACATGTTTCACTTTTTTTGTATTCCCCTTCGTTAGCAGAATAGCCCGATATGGGTTTCATCATCATTCAACTTTGAAAATTAATAATTTTAAGAAAAAAAAAACGGAAATTTTTCCTTTCTTTTTAGATTATTTTAAACATGAAAATAAAAAAAAATATGTTTTTCTGTTTATAGTGTTGTTGTTTTTTCAATTAAAAAAAAAACAAGTAAAACAGGTTTTTATGGTTTTAATATTGAACAATTTTATTTTAACATTTTCATTTAAAATAAACATGAAACCAAGATAATTTTAAATAAAGTCCATACTTTGCAGAATTTTACTTTGATTTTTAATCAACATTGCGCCATGTTAATTTAACATTGATATTTTTTCTGGGATTCTTAGGAAATTCCTTCCCTAGACTTTGTCCCAAAGTTCCAAAAAAAAAAGTCTTTCTGAAATACAAAAAGCATTTGCCGCAAGAAGCATACTAATGGCGGCCTTTACCAATAGTCAGTAAAGCTATAAGTTTTTCACACTTTTTGCGAATATTAAAAACGGCATACTATAGTCGTGTAGAACATTAAAAGTTATTAATAAAAAATATGATAATTTTTTCGGATTGTTAAAAAAGTTCACGCAGGGATCAGGTTGAAGTTTAAAAACAACCATTTTTATCTCACAGAACTTTTAAAAAATATGCACCTGACTGATATTTGAATATATTCCTATACGTATCACTTAAATGCTGTTTTGGAATTTATCCACTGCTTTAGATACAAAAACTTTCCTACGGTTTACAATTCATCGCGGTTCAAAATTTCTTAGAAGGTCTTAGAAATTTACTTCCCTGCGTGAAGTTATTTTCACAAAACGACGGGAGACAGGTGTTTTCATTACTAAGACATTCTTGGCCAATCCGTGGTACTATGCCAAAAATTTGATTATAGCCCTTAAAGTCAGTCCGGTGACGTGCCACCAGGGGCTACTGACTCTCGTGGTACCAGATAGAATCCCTGGTCAGCCGCGATCGCATGAGATCGTGAAGAGCTCTTGACATTTGTCAGTTTTGGATTTTTGCCGAATCCCAGGTATTGGTTGCACCTGATTATGCCCCGGAGGGTTGCCGTATAACTGCGTAAGCTTATCAAAATTCTTGTGAATCTGACTTTTCGATATTTCACTATAAAGCTTTTAGTACAAAACTTTGTATTCTGAATTTTAAGACACGGCTTATCAAAAATTTTGACCTTCTTTACTTTAGGTGCTTTGATCTTGTGAAAGTATTTTATGTGTTCTTTTCAACCACTTATCAGATCGTTTCGCAAATCGTTTCGAGAAAAGTTGGACTATGTATTTGGAAAATGGTGTGCTTTCCGGAATTAAACCCTTATTTCAAACAAGTTGCCTAACTAAAACTCGTACACGCCAACATAAATAAAACATTGAAAATTCTCTGTTTCATATGTTTTCTGAATTCGAGTTTTTAACATAACAGGGGCCGGCTGTAATTATTCTAAGCAGTTTATTTTGGCACCGTTGGATTTTTTCAATATTCGAGGTCGATGCAGTGCCCTTTTAACAGACTAAAATAGCACCAGATTAGCTCTAAGATGGAGTTGTAAAGTAGAAATTAACAATCGACGCTATGGGCCGAATTTTTTAGCCAATTTATTTCAATTGCTTTAAGCTTCATTGGAGTTAACTTGGCCTCTATATGGCATTTCCACGTTAAATGTCGATCTAGATGTAAACCGAGATATTTTACATGCAAATATAAAGGTATTGATATTAACACGATTAAACACGATTCCCTACGCAAAGTGAATGTTATATGTACACATTTTTGCTTTCTGGCCTTCACCTTTAATTGCTTTAAACATATTTCCAATTGAAATATATGGTCCTGTAAATATCAAGATACTTTATAATGGTTTTTGTGTTCGCTTAGGAACGCTGTATCATTAGCAAAAGTTAAAGTTTGGGTGTTTGGTGGCATGTCTGAAGTATATATTAAATATAATAGAGGGCCCAAATTGCTTCCTTGTGGGACTCCAGCGTCAATTGGCTGAGACGAGTTTAAAAAATCTGTTGATTTAGATTGTGATTGAAAAACACAATTGTAAAAACATAGACTTCGAAAAGTATTAAAGTTCTAAATCAATTAAAAGTAGAGATCGCTTTGAAGCATATCTGGGATGAAAAGGGACTTTAAAACTATTTTGAGGTGCAACATACCTAGTGACAAATCAAGTTTTTTTTTTAAGAAAATAAATTCAAATTCATTCATTTATATGAAAATAAAAAAGAGACCCCTGCAATGGTTTGATGAGTTTGTCATTACAGTTGTATAATTTCCAACCACCACCAAATCCAACCATTTGATAACAAAAAAAAAAATATATACAACAAAAGGTGAGTGAGTGTTTATAGGCTCAATTTTTAATTGGTGTTATGATTTGTTTGTTGTTGTTGTTGCTGCTTTTTATCTGTATAGAAAAATCCCTAATAATTCAAGCATGTAAAAAAGAAAAAACGTAGCAAAATCTGTTAAAACGCGCAGGCGCACGTGCTTTAACCGGAAACGCCATATATGCCTATATTTTACGGTTTTTTTTTAACAGATATTTGTTGTTTTTGTGTTTGATAAAATGTTTTAAGGTATCTTCTGATTTTTTTCGCTCTTTCTCTTGTCTTCGCTTTGTGTATTTGTTTTATAATATTGTAAATTTTGTTTTTTTTTTTTTTTTTGTTTGATTTCCGTTTTTGAAATATGATGACATTTCTTGTCCGAAAACAAATACAGACAGACAGAAAGACAAATGGACGGCTTAACAACAGCCAAACCGCTCTTAAGAGACAGACAAAACCATACAGTACAAGTATAATAATAAATAAATTGAATACAAAAATAATAAAGTTTTAACCAAATTTATGATTTAATACCTAAAAAACTTTGATGGTTAAAGAATTTTAATTTCTTGAGCGTTTTTCATTTATTCACATTGTACACACAGAAAAAAATCAAGTTTAAAACGTAGAAAACAAGGTTCATATAAAATTTTTTGGTGCTGATTTTGCTTCATACATTTTTCATGTTAGTTCAATCTGATTTTACAATAACTTGCGAACATTTTTTTCTTTTAAAATACATAACTATAATTCATGTTAATTTAACATTGCAGTAAAGTTAGAGCAAAATGTAATTTATATTGAAATAACAATCCGAATCACGTTGAATGAAAGTTATTTCAAGTTAAAACTACGTGAATTTCATGTAGAATCAAATTGGTTTGAGTGTGATGTAACAGTGTGAATAAGCTTCAGAGACAACATTTGCATTTATTTAAGAATAATTCAAAACACTCCCCCCCCTGTAACACATGTTTCACTTATTTTGTATTCTCCTTTGTTAACAGAAGCATCAGCAGAATGGCCCGATATGGTTTTCGTCATCATTCTACTTCGAAAAGTTGATGTACTATTTAACTAAATAATTTGAATTAAAAGAATACGGGAATTGTCTTCTTTTTATAACATAATAATAAACATAAAAAACAATGTTATTTTAACAGTGAATAATATTAAAAAAACGTAATTTAAGGTTATTTTAATATTTTTCATTTAAAATTAATATAAAAAAATTAAAAATTTACTATGATTCTCAATCAACATTTCGCAATGTTAATTTTACATTGGTATTTTTTTCTGTGTGTAGTTTAAAATTGTCTTTTTTGAATACGATTATGTTGTCAAAATTTAAAGGACTTACCATATTTAGTTTATGGCTGATAAGAGTTCATTAAACGTTGAATTAATTTAGCAAAAAAATATAAAATAAAGAAAAAAAAAAACAAGTGAGAAAGTATGTATAGTCGGTCAAGCCCGACCATATGATACTTTACACAAATTTTTAGGAGTGTACCCTATTTTAGACCATGGCCAATCATAGACCCGGCAAAACCCAATTACGCTATGAGGTTAAAATTCATATAACAACCGAATATTCTTCCTTATTATAAGTGTCGTTGTGGTAGTCGAATACCAGTCGTTTTTTAAAATTGGTTGTCGTAAACGACATAAATACGGCAAACTTTCTATCAGTCTTATTCCGGTTGTCGTTGTCGTAATCAATCAAGTTGTTTTTAGTAAGATATTAAAGTAACACACAACCACTGTTCTCTAATCTCTTACAAAAAACGACTTGATCGATTACCACAACCGGAATAAGGCTGAATGTGTTTTCAATTGTAGTTATCATAAATTTAAAATGATATCGACGATTCTCTTAATTAGGCTGAATGTGTATTTGTGTCGTTTACGACAAATATAATTAGTCTTATTCCGGTTGTCGTTGTCGTAATCGATCAAGTCGTTTTTAAAAAGAGATAAAAGTAACACACCACCAGTGTTCTTTAATCTCTTACAAAAAACGACTGAATCGATTACGACAACGACAACCGGAATAAGGCTGAATGCCAATTTTTAAAAACGACAACGGCCCTCATAAAAAGCTTCTTATTTATCTATATATCAACATCTATAAGATTTTTGTTCGTAATAAAGCGAATTTAAAAGGGCAATTTATATGGTCAAACCTGGGCATACTAGTACATTTTCGGAAGTGGAACATATTTGTATGGGACCTGTACTTTGCGCACAAGGTTAAATGGACAAAAAAACCTGCCAGCCAGCCGGTCAGACGGACATCGTTAGATCGACTCAGAGAGTAATTCTGAGTCGAAAGGTTAGTCCAAGACCAATATTTTTTAGTGTTACACACACCAGGACAAACGCATAATACCCTCTCCACTATTATTGTGTGGGTACAAAACGGCTGTTGAAATGAACTGATCATTTTTAAATTTATGTTCTTCTAACAATTTGCTCATTTATGACAGTCCTCCATCAAAAACAAACCACTTGCCAGAATTTGTTTTGAATTATAAGCAGGATGTGGTGATAAAAACTGCAATTTATAATGGTCAAGAAATTGTTGCTGTTTTTGGTCTTTTTTTTATTAATAATTTTAAAAGGATAATAAAATTATTGTTTTATACAGAAGGATTTTTAGCAGTTTAATGGGAAAACGGTAAATTTTTATAACTTTTATGTAATTTTTTTTTTATTAAAATTGAAAATAAATAAAAAAAAATATATTTAATTTTAAAGTGTTCAAAAATTAATTATTAAAAGAAGAAATAAATGGATGTGTCAGAAGCTAAAACCTCTAACTACCTTTTGAAAATTTCTAAATTTTGTTATGATGGTCGGGACCAGAAATTACGAATAATCGATTTTCACGGTTAATCGAAAAACAATTTTGATTATACAGTTTTTTTAATATTTTTATTATTTAACAAGTGAACATTGGTGAACATACATGTTTACATTAAACAAATTAATTCAAGAAGTTTATGTACATTTTTAAATTAAATAAGTATGTATACATTAAATTTTCTACTGAAAACATGAGGCAAAAAAAGGACATTAAGCAAAAAAAGAATACAATTTTTTAAAAACAAGTCGTGTAATGTTGTTTGTCTAATATTTTTCAACTGCCATCACCGATAATAGAGGTAATCACGGTTAATCGAAGCAAACAATTTGAAAACATTGCAAACAAAACACAATAGGCTGATCTTTAGCCATCACGGTTAATCGGGGTTACCGGTTAACCGGATCACGGATAATCGAGGCCCGACTGTATCTAATTAGTTGTAAACTCTTTGAAAATTATTTTGTTCTTCTAATATATAAATATTTTTCATTAAAAAATATAAAAAAATCGGTATGTATAGAGTTTAAATCTTTTTTTGAATTTTTTCAGAAGCAAACATCACTATTTTACTTTACTTTTTATTTTATGGAGTTAGGCCTTTTAGCTTCTTACACATTCAAATATTGAGTTAAACGGTCACGTTCTGGCAACCGCAAAACGCTTAACATTTGCGATTCTGACCTGAAATCGAATAATTGGTGTTCTGTTAATTGCAATTGCTAGAAGTTTGGCGGCTTTAAAATGCAAAATTATGCTCAAGAAAACTAGAATATTTTTAAGAAACTATGGCAGATCGCAAGAAAAACGCATGAGTTTCAGAACACCTTAAAATAAATCTGGCGTTTTGCGATTTCAAATCGTGAGATTGTTAGAACATGACCGAAAAGCAACTTGTTGAATAAAATATGTTAAAAATTTAAAAAAAAAAATATTTTTTAAGAGAAAAAAATTAGTTCTTAAAAGTCATGGATATATCAAGTGGATTTTATATACCGATGTGTCTAATAAATTTCTGACTGTCACTCAAATGTGTCTTTTGTTTTGTAAAAATAATAACAATTTTCAATAAAATTATTTAAACATAGTTTTTTCAGCTATCTGTTAGAAAACAATCAGAATTTTCCACGTCTTTTTCATTAGATTTCTTTCAAAATTTATCAGCAATTCCGATAAAAAACCCAGAATTTCCCATGGGTCAGAAATCTGACAGAATTCGTATACGGTTCCGGCTTTTTTCCCGACATTTCTTTTAGATATCGGAAAGACATCAGACTATTTTGCTAGCTGGGCTGTGATCAAGTCTCTCCAAGTCGCCTTTGTTATCGATTATTAAGCTGACTTTTTGATGACAATGTCATCAGACACTTTTGTCTGCCTTTGAAAAAACCAGAAATATTTGGACAGCTGTAATGTTAGAATAAGAGAAAAGGACGCAATAGATATAGAGAAAGTTGGGATTATTTTTATGAAATAATTATCTTTTACCAGGCAGGGTAATTGAATTTGACATTGTGAGATACACAGGCTGCACAAAAGATCGTCTGAGTCCTCATGCTAATGGCCTTGTACATATTAATCTAATTATGAAATAATTATAAGTCCTGTTTATTAATTAAACATCTTATTTAAGCAAAGTATATGAATGTATTCTGACTTAATTTTTCACCTTAAGCCTGGTACTCTGTTCCAAATTTCACGTGAAATGCTGTCAAAACGCATATAAAAAAAACTTTTACGGAATATCTACGAAATAATGTTGATAGAGTTGTTCTCTGTTAAACATTTTTTTAATTGTGAAATAAAGCAAATGGTCTTTATTTCATACCGAATTTTTACAGCTGTACCTTTCTTTCTCCCTTTTTCGTTTCTTTCTCTGATGTATGGACTTGTTGAGGAACGAGTGTCATCGAGAAGCTCTTCTGCGGCAGTTAAATTTTTACTAAATCTTGTGCCGCAACTAGAGTATCCACTCGATTAATCGTGGTTCGATTAATGGAGGAATTTTTCAGCCATTATTTGATATAATAATCAAAATAGCCAATTTCAAATAAAGAATAACTCGAACAATTTATGTCAACTAATCGATTAAGATGAATATGTTTAAAAAATCTATTTTTTTAAATAAAAATATTTGTTTTTAGATTTCTAACTGTTTAATATTATTAAATTAAATTACATGTTCTTACATTTTTAATTTATTTTAATCACACAAACTTTTGAGCATATTTCATACCCTTTTGTTGTGTGAGAGACAAATTGTGTATATCGTTATATACGTCAAATTCCATACGCTAGAAATTTGGCACTTTAATAGCACATTTTTCATATCGTCGTTCGTAAATTATTGTGTTCTATATGGTTATATTTTACATATATTATTAATCACAATAATTTACGAAAGACGATATAAAGTTTAACAGTTATCGTAAAAACATGTGTAAAGGAGACTACAAAAATTTAATAAATTATCAGTGAAATTGAAATCAAAGTATCATACGCGGACATAGCCCCACTCCTGAGACTAGCCCTCTTGTCAACGGCCATTAATTACTTAAGAGTATAAAAAGTTATAAAAATTAGGTGATTTTTAAAAAATTTTTAACTAAGAATGTCCATCGACTTCAATGTCACTCGATTTCTAGGAACAATAAATTGGTTTTAAAAGTTTTTTTTAATTAACTGGCACCTCTGACAAAATATGCCGGAACTAAAAAGACAAAAATATAAGAAGTAAATAGAAAATTGCCTTAAAAAATATGAGCTCAAGCCTAAATTTAATACCCGCATTAAGTTTAGCAGGCGGGAGGGACACAATTTCAAATTAAAACCGAAAAAAATTATTTTTTCTCGTGCTAATAAATAACTTCTTATAACAATAACTGTACTAAACTTTGACTTTCAGATCATTTTATAGTCTGTTAAGGGCCAAATAAATAATCCAAATGCTTGTCCAGCAGGCAAATTAACTCGTGTATGTACGTGTGGTGGACGTAATATTCGCTGTCATATCTAAATTTTTTTATTTTCCATCCAGCATCATCGGTGTGACACATACAAACACATGCTCACTAATACTACCATAGCGCTTGATAAGAAATACTTGACGTGTCCAGCCCCTTTTAAACCGAATTAGTGTACATTTAATTTTTTTTTCCTTAATCTTGTTTCAGTATTTTTAATACATTAAAACTGTATTTTTTAGAGCCGGATTTTTTTATTTTTTAAATTTTTTATTTAATTTAAAAGTCTTAAAACTACCAACATAGGACATATCCCTCCTTTATTGCAACAAAGTCATATCAAAAAAAAAATTAAACTTGAACCATTAGATACAGGTTTAATGAAATATATTTTAACGATTAAAACTTTATTAAAAAAAAACCAAAAAAAAGCTTTAAACTTCTGTGCAGTTTGAGATATAATAATGATTTTATTTTTAAAATATAAAGTAAAGTAACTTGAAATTTTTGATTTTTTGAGATATGACTATGTTGCAATAAAGCAATAATTGTTTTTTTGTGCTTATTATCAATTCATGTATAAATTCATGTAGAGATTTATGTTTTTTTCCCATCGGATAAAATTATTTGAATTGTTCGAATTATTCGAGTGAGAAAAAACCTTACTCGATTAATCGAGCAAATTTAAAATTCAAAATTCGATTAATTCCTTGCTCGAACAAAACCAGAAATCAATTAATTGGATACTAGGGTATTCATTCGGTTAACCGTTAATCGGTTAACCGATTAATTACTACCCGATTACCTGATCGGTTAATTTAAAATTGGCAATTTTCGATTAACGATTAAACCGGTTAATTTCAGTCGATTAACCGATTAACCGATGTAACAAATAATTTTAGTTTTTTGTAGTATTATAACATATTTTTTGCGTTTTTAATAATTTGTTTCGTCTTATATAAAAAAGGTATATGTTTGGAAAATATTTGTTCCTACAATATATTTCCTTCGAGAAATACACTCTTAAAATACGGTACAAAAACAGAAATTAGGGGTTCGTATTTCATTTTTTTCGGTGCTGAGCTTTGCCAGGATGAGTCAGATGATGACCTGACAATAGAAGAAGCTCTCGATTGTAACACAAACAATCTTTAACAAAATTAGCCGCAATAATTGCATAATGGAAGATTTTATATGTTGAGAGAAATCCTGGAAAAGGACAAAGAAACCAAGATATCGCATTCAGCTTTTAAAAATGAAATGTTTCTGCGCATCTACGTCACATCAGCGTATAAGTATATCTAAAATATAGAAACACAAGCAAACAAACATGTGTATTAAATGCTTAAGTGACGTCATATTAAACAGTTGAATTTTGTAAACATGTGCAATGCATAATATTGTTTTTATCACTCTTGAATCTGTATTATGGGTTGCTTCCGATTTCTCAAACATCTTCGATAAGTGAAAGAATTGTTTCCAAATCAAGTTTTATAAAAACTAAAGAAAAGAATCGCTTAAATTCTAAACTTTTACAAAATCTTAAACTATTGAAATAATTAATACAAAAATCTCACAGTTTTTTTTTTTTTTTTTAATAAATACATACAAATATTATGTATAAATTATAAAATGTGTTTTTCATATTTATGAATTACTTTTTTGTTTGCTCGTTTTAGTTCAAGTATTGTTTTGTTCGTTATGTTATTGTTTTTTTTTTTACTAAAAGACTCCAATAATAAATAATTTTTGCATTTTTATTTATTGAAATTACTTAATTTATAACAAAACTTTATTAATCGGTTAACCGATCTATAACAAAATTAACCGATTATTAACCGATTAAACCAAAACCTCGGTTAATTAATCGAGCGATTAACCGATAAAAGCAAAAGCCCGATTAATTGAATACCCTATTGGATACTCTAGCCGCAACACAAGCTGTTAAAATTATTTGTTGATTAATTTTTTCCCCGCTTTTTCACAACAATGTATTTGGAAAATCAATTTCTATTTAATTTAATTTTTTATTTTAATTTCGCATACTTTGAAGGAATAAAAACACCAAATTGTGCAAACTCGCGTGATAGGTAACATTGATACATGCCAATTTTTTCGTATGAAATAATAGATGTTGCTCAACATTTTTCACAAATTTTTTCCACTAATATTTTTAATGCGAAAATCTAGCGAAAATATTAAAAAATTTAGACAAGTACTACCTATATAAAATGTACTAGTTAATCTCTGGTTCCAATGGATCCACATGATCCCACCTGCTAAGTATCTATAGCTCTAAGCATTGTCTGGTCTACAGTTGGTCAGAAGTACTGGCGACAAAATCAATAGTGAATTAGAACCCTTTCACTAGGCACATTTTCTACAGGATATCTTTTCTCTATGATTGTGTTGGTAAAAATTTTTTGCATTTTGTTTTTGTAATTTGGCACTTCTGGAATTTTGAGAAGAATTATTTTAGTTTGTTTTGTAGAAGTTTTTATTTTATGAATTTCGGCGTCCAACTCAATAATTGAAATCTATTAGCGACAGTGAGCTAGCTAGTCTATCAGTGCAAAGGTGGCCGGAGTCCCGCCAGCGACTCTAGTCTGTGGTACTGCAACGGGTTGAAGGTCTACGCTGCTATTGCTGGATAAATTAAGATTGAATATAATTTGTAATTGCATTTGTTGATAAGTAAAATAAATAAATAAAAAAATCGATATGAAGTGTACCAAAAGATGAAATATACCAAAATATATTGAGAGTTACACACTGGGTGTGTTCCTACAGCTCTAGACAAATAAATGGAAAAGGAAATCAAAATTAATTTTCAAAAAAATGTTTATGTGTTCATATATTATAACGCCTTAAATGTTAATTTTCTGTCATAATTATGATTTTTTTATTCCCAAGGCTATTCTAACCAACGCAAAAATAATCAATACTCATAAAAAACTTTTAATTATTTTCTTAATCAAAATCACTAAATAAAAAAAAAACCAAAATCTTTAATGAAATACAGCAAATGTCTTTAATAGCACAAGTTTTTTATTCAAATTTAATAAAATTTTAAAATACAAAAAATTAAAACAGAAAAAGCACAATGACAAACGCCATTTTGTTTTTTACAGTACTTTGCTCTCAAAGACAAACCCCCCCTACGCTTTAAAAACGATTAAAACTTTATTTAAAAAAACCAAAAAAAAAGCTTTAAAATCATTAAGCAGTTAAAGACAATCAAATGCTAATATTTAAACAAAGTAATACAAGTTTACAAAAACAAAAATTATACATTAAAAAAAAAACAAAAGAAACTGACAAATCAACCAACCCATTTAACACACACACAATTATAAACACATGGCTTTCTCAGATACTTTTTTGAATGTGTGTGTTTGTGTGTAAATTTGAAATGGTCATTTCTTATAAACTTTAAGACAAGAAAAGCTTTTTTGTTTTTATTATCGTTGTTGTTGTTTTTTGTTTAAGAAAGATTTAAATTTCAAAAAACAACTGCATATTAACCAATCCCAATCGACAATTATGTATGTACCAAGCCACGAACGATAAATATGCCAAAAGCACACAAGTCTTTATGCTTCATACAATATTTGTGGGCATATAAAAAAAGCATATTCTCCTCATATATGAACACACCATTATAAACTATATACAAACATACATTCATACATCTAAACTTTATATCTCATAAGCATTTATAATAAAACTTAAAATTTTGTACTCTCTAAGGCAGAGTTTAAAGCGATGGTATCATTAATTTTAAAGCAAATTAGCGAGATGCCACTTAACATAGTTGTATTTTTCGTTATAGTTTTGAGTACGTCCTTGTCTTTATGCTTAATCTATGGCTGAGTTCCAAAGCATCATAATATAAATGTATCATCAAGTTTAGCAAAGCACAGTTTGCTTATTGCGTACGCATCGATAATTTTTGTTGGTGCACTTTGGGACAGATGTGGAAACAGATTTAAATCATTTCGGCCTAACCTCATAGTTGCCACCAGGTGACAAACTATGCGTTTTCCAACCGCTTCCGGCGAAATTATGCACTCGCCCCTTGTTTGGGAGCCGGAGCTATCGAATCTCCACTGCTTTTGAAAAAATCCCAGCAGCTTTTGTTGCATAGCAACGCCACCTAGGAATAGTCCTTCCTCAGGCCGAACTTCTTGCAAGTGGTGAAAAATCAGCCTTTGGTGGGATTTTCAGGAATATCCTTTCCACATCATTGAGTTTAAATTTCATCCACCACGTGATCGCCAAAAGTATCCTGTCAGCGGACAGACATAACTTCCGCAAAGACAATCTCCCTGAAGGACAGGTAACATACTTACAGAGGCCTTAACAAACCTACTGACAGCCGTGGTACCAGATGCGAACCCTAGAAATCTGTCAATTTTGGATTTTGGCCGAATCCCGCCAGAGATTCTGGTCTGTTTCACTGCAGCGGGCTAAAAGTCTACATAACTATTGCTCGTATATTATTTGCTAATTGTATTTGTAACACTTAATTAATAATAAATAAATTCCTTTGAATCCCTGCCTTTATTAAAATCTTGGCATTTTTCAATAAAAATCTCATTGAAAATCTGCTCAAAATTGAAAAAAAAATTGGTGGCTGTACTACAGAATATCTTTTATTGTTTAGCAAATTTTTTGAACAACTAAAATAATGATCATGATGATGACGATGACAATGTTCATGTTGATGTTGCCGATAAAATTTAAAAAAGTTGTTGATGAGTTGCTGTTTTTTTTTTTTTTTTTGTATTAAATAATTATTTGCTGTTGGTTGGACAACAAACCGACAGACAACCCACATACATTTTGAAGTGGTGTGGTTTGAATTGTGTTTGTGTATTTTTTTTTTGCAAATTCCCATTCATTAAAAAGAAACTGACTGACTTAAACTAAAAATAAATTTATTTACAAATTTTTTATGTTAATTTTTTTTATTTTTAATTTTAATATCTTTGATAATGAATGAAATTTATGTACTGAGTGTTGATGTTTGTTTTGTGTGTGTGTTTTTATATTTTAAGTTTGAATAATGTTTTATGGCCATGTTGGCCATTTTGTTAGATGTTTCTTTTTTTTTATAGGATTTGTTAATTTTTTTAATTAATGATTATTTAAATAAAAATTGTGTAGTTTTATTTGGTTTGTTCGAAATGTTCTGTATGAATTGCTTAGTTAGTCATTTTTTTTTTTTTTTATAAAAATCATGTTTGTATGACAAAAAGATTTCGGATTTTGAATTTAATTTATTTGTGAAATAGTTATGACGATAATATTTAAAATTCTAGATATGATGATAGAATACTTTCATATTAAAGTTATTTTGTAGCAAAAAAAATCATAATTTCTAATAAATTTTAAGTTCTAGGTTTTTTTTTGTTATTTGGCAAAAAACGTGCAAATATTTAATATTTTTTTTCTTCTTGGTTTTGTAATAATTGTTTTTTAATACTGATAAATAGTTGTTTTTGAAGCGTGAAGTATTTGAAGCATACAAAATATACATGTAAAATTAAAAACTTTTGGCAAAATTTTGTTCAAAAGAATTTAACAAAATGGCGGTTTTATTAAAACTTTTGTTAAACAAGTAAAAGAGCTGATGTTACTCAATATACCAAATGAGTCAAAATCGATTCGAAGCATATTTTTCCATAAATTTTTAAAAAACGTAGATTCACGTTTTTGGTAAGAGTTTGAAAATTATTCATAAAATAGATTTGGGTCAAAAAAATTATATACCGCATAGAACATTTAAAAAACCTATTTTATATTAATTAACTGATATGCTTGTTAGCTAAATGAATATAAAATTTTCATTTAAATATCACTCTAAAAATATTAATACCCTCTCTGCAATTGTGGTGTGGGTAAGAAAACTTCAACAAAAATTTTAGGCTCAAATACCGTAAAAATCATTTCTGAAGAAAACACAAACAATGAGCCAATTATACGTCTGGGCTATCGCTGAACAAATATATTGTAAATTAACAAATTAATAAGGATTTTTAAAACGCACACAGCTACTTTTAAGTTCTTAAGACTTAAAGTTTAAGAGATATCTCGTAGTAAGACATAACAACGTATGTCTCTTAGTGTTTTTGTCATTCTGAAAATGTTTAAAAACAAAACAAAGAAAAAAAATTGAAATAATTCCAAATCTTTCCAAAAATATTGAGACTCATGTAAAGTCGAGAAATACAGATTCAAAAAATTAGTAAAATAAAATTTTTCCGAAATGAAATCCTTATCAACATAAGTAATTCTTAAAGTTTAACTTCTCCTTAAAAAAATTGTTTCCAATTGAAAAAGTAAAAAAAAAGTTTCTTCAGCCGAAGTAATCAACTTTGGTTCGCTCTATCAGACTTTGCGTTTAAAATTTAGTGAATCCTCACACTTAAGTCTTCTTAAAGCTTAACCCCCTTATGCAAAAAAAAGGTTAAAGTTCACATTAGTTATCCCACACATTAAGCCCAGCAAAAGTGTATGTAGCTGAAATTCTTAATGTTGCCAATTTTTTTCAGTAATACAGTTAGAGAAAAAATAGTTTTGAATATGGTCACCTTCAACAAAACAATTTTTAACGCAAAT
Organism: Pollenia griseotomentosa; assembly: GCA_963931875.1. Taxonomy (NCBI): domain Eukaryota; kingdom Metazoa; phylum Arthropoda; class Insecta; order Diptera; family Polleniidae; genus Pollenia; species Pollenia griseotomentosa. The sequence continues at coordinate 47,837,685 of OZ007560.1, read as the reverse complement.
GTTAAGCATATTATGATTAATTTAACCATATTATGGTTAAATAAGTCCTTCATCAAGAAGTCACAATCATATTATGGTTGCCTCCGAGCACGTTATAGTTAAAAGTAACAAAACTATGTTTAACACTTATAATTGCATTGCTGTCTTTTAACCATAACATTTTGCTCTTGGAAAAGATGAAAATACTATCGTAAATTAAAAATCAAACTTTTATGATATTAAACTATATGTTATTTATGGTCATCCGTTTTTAAGTTATTCCAATATATATACTAAAAGCGCCTTAATTTTTGACATAACGGTATATCTCGAAAAGTAGAGCTGATAGAGAAAAATGGAGATTAGATTTGAAATCAGCAACATCAAATTAGTATACATTTCCATCAAAGTTCCAAAAAAGTTTAATTTTGTTCCCTTGTGTTATTAGTGGTAAAACCAATTACTGTCATATTTAATTTTAACATGTTTAAAGGAAACCATAAAATAATTGTGGCTTCTCGTAGGAGGACTTAGTTAACCATAATATGGTCGCCAGTGACAATAGTATGGTTAAATACCCATAATATGTCTAAAAATATTCTTTAAAAATAGTTTGGTTGGAGGTGACCATATTGAACATATTTTTTCTGCGTGTAAAAACAAAAAAAAAATCGTTTACATAAAATTTCCTTAATAAGATTATAATTTAAGTCAGCTGAATATCTGGATATTAAAAAAAGAAAAGAAAATATTAAATTTGTGTCCCACTATTTCGAAGAAAAATTTCGTTCGCTTAACTTACATTTTAAGCAAAAACAATTTTTTTTAAGTTTGTTTTTGTTTTAAATGTAAGTTAGCCGAACGCAGTCTTCGTTCAAAATCGAGGGGCAGTCAGCAAAATCAGAACCTGGGTAAAACTTTCAATAACATATTAAATATTTTCTAAAATATTCTTAAAGATATGTATATACGTTTTCCTTAAAAAGGAGTTCTAATTTCAGACTGAAATTTTTACTTTTCTCCGAATCATCGGACTACAAAAAAATTAAATAAAATAACATTATTAGATTTCAAACCCGATTATCTTGTTTGAATCTTAGAATGAACATATAAACTCCCAAAAGACATCTTATTTCTTTACAAAACTTTAAACCTTAAGGATTTCTTTCTTAAACTATAATTGTCCTTATAGAAAATCTCTTACAAACTGTTTAAAATTTGTTTTTTTTTTTTTTTAATAAATTAACTATTTTTTTAAAATTTATTTAAACAAGTTTTTTTCTGCTTAAAACAAAATTGAAATTAATTTTTTTATTCCTGCTTAATTTTTTTGAGCAAAAATTTGATCTGTTCATTTGTTTATTTTAAAAGAGTTTGGCATATCTAAAAATAATTCCAAATAAAAAAAAAAAATTTAAATATTAAGACAAACAACAACCACTTTAAATTAAACTTTAAAATTAATTTCTGTTTGCTCTTTAAGTTTTTTTTTTTTTGACAAATTAAGTGAATAAAACGTGTAATAAAATCGTTAATATTTCTAATAAATTTGAATTCACATGTACACGAGAAGCACAAGTACTTGTGTCTAAGTTTAGAAAAAATAACTTGTACAACGACAAAACGTAGAATGAAATACATTTCAAACAAGATACGAAATAAAACTCAATAGAAAAATAACTATACAATAGAGATTGGTTAATACAAAATTTTTATGCTCACTTATAAATGCCAATACTCACCAATACAAATGTATACACACGCACGCACACATACACACTCGGCAGAGCTCGTGGTGTATATACAAAAACAAAAATTATCTAAGCGAGTTTACATCCAACAAATACGTTTTATATTTTTGTTTTAAATACTATTTAAACACATACACACAGATACTAACCACCACCATACTAATGAATGAATTTCAAATTGAGTTTTGATTGAGTATGTGTGTATGCTTGTGTGAGTTGGTAGTTGAGTATATTGTGTGGCAAAAACAAAAAAAAAAGATATAACAACAAGAAAAACAAAAACTAAAGAAAAACAACTTAAAACATTGGTTAGTTGTGAGTTTAGTTCATAAACGGATGTCAAAGGTGCAAGAGGTACGGACGGATATACGCGTATGATTGAAATCAACAAAAAAAATTATAAAAATAATTTAACTCAAAAACACAACAACAAAAATCATAATTATTAAAAACGAATTAATAAACAGATAAGAAGAAACAAATCTTTTAATTAGAGAATATTTAAGGAAAAAATCTGAAAAAGTTTAAAACTTTGTAACAAATTTAATCAAAATTGAAAAAGAAATAAAACAAAAACCAATTGTTACTTAATAAAAAAAAGACTAAAAAGGATTATAACGTTTTTTTAAAAAGTATATACTATTTTCTAAATCTATTAATACAAATTAAAAGCCCTTATGCAAAGTTATTAAAAAAATATAAAACTTCAAGTGTTATTGTGCAAAATCTGAAAATAAATTTTTATTAAAAACAGAATCCAATTCAAACTATTAAAACCCTCTTAAAAATAAAATCATTTCAATTAAAATCTATTTATGGTCCAAAAAAGAATTTTATGTTAAAATTATTGCAAGTAGTACCAGCATAAAAATTTTCTGTGAAAACGAAAAAAAAAAAATTAAAACGATGTCAAATCAAATGACAAGTGACTAAATAAACAAATATTATTAATTAAAATACCCGGGGATTAACAACAACTACAGGCAAATACAAGCATCCCCCATATTTTAAACTCGATCGTGAATTTTGTAAAAAGAATTCTGTAAAACGCTGTGTGTATGTGTGTGTGTGTGTGTGTGTGTGTGTGCGAGTTTAAGTGTTTAATAAATTAAAATACAAAACTGTGTGCGTAAAATTCTTTAAAAAGTCAATGACGTTGATTTTCAAATCAAAGGAAATTGAAATTTTTGTCAACGCTAAGAACGAGCAAGTTAACCAGAAGACATGCCGCCCTCTGCGTTTTTAGTTGGTTCTACCATTATAACAACACCCGCTTGTGAAAACTCACCAAATAAGACCGTCTTGCAATTGTTATCGCCACCCTCACACTCCCCCACCCGTCAGAATCCACAGAGTCCTCAGATAAAAACGGAATACAATTTAAATAACAATTGTCACACTTTGCAAAATTTTAATTATTTAAATAGCAACGATTTAAGTGATAATTCAACGAATATGGTTTTGCAATCCTACAACAGCTACGAGCAATATCATTTGCCCCAGCAACATCATGCACAAACTGCGGCCTCGGTGTTGTCCCAACACTCACCACCTCTATACAATAGCACAACAGCCACAACCTCACCTGCCGCCTTAAATACTCATCATCAACAACAGAATAATCAGCAGCATATTCAGCAGCAACAGCAGCAACAGCAACATAGTATATCACAATACCAAAATCTTTATAACAGCCCGCCTCATCAACAACAACAACAACAACAACAGCATCTTAATAATCTAACCGCAACACATAACCTCAACGCTACAAATAACAGCCTCCCCCAAAACCATCATCATCCCCAACTGCAACAACATAATACACATCATCATCAACAACAGCATCAGCAGCAGCAACAACATCATCTCCATCACTCACATCATCAACATCTGGCCCAACAGCAGCAACACGCGCACCAACGTTTATCCGGCGGCAGTAACAGCAGTGCGACTTCCTCCCTATCTTCCAACCACTCCTCCTCTGCCAATACAAATATTTCCTCAACCACACCGGCTGTCTCCACAACATCATCCACCACGACATCTACTGCTCCTTCAGTTGTTAATTCTCTAACAGCGTCCTCCTCCTCGCCCTCTTCGACCTCATCAACGGCTGGACCGTTTTTGTCTGCCGCCTCTTTGGGTATTAATTATTTTAATGATTCGATACCGTATGTGGGTGATTACTCGACCTCGACAGGCCATCTTTATACCGATATTGATGCGAATTTTTTTAGTCAAGGTAAATAAGAGAATTTTTAAATGTCTGCTTTTAGGAGGCCTAATAAGTTTTCGCAAAATGTTTTATCGTGCCATTGTGATTGAAATATGTAATTAAAATGTGCGTTCAAGACAAAAAAAAAAAGTTATTTTAAAATGATTTTAAATTTGTCACTAATAACAAGTTCTTGAAACATTTGACCTAAAAAACGTATTTTTTAAAGGAATATTAAACAAATTTTAAAAAATGTTGAAATTTGATGTCTCTTTTGTTAACTGCCTCTTTAACAGTTACGAACGCTAACGTTCTTTAGAAAAATTTTTATGAAAAACACAAATTTTTTAAAATATTTTCCATATAAAATTCTATATTATACGAATTTACGAGGTTAGACTTGAACAAAAAATTAAATTCCTTAAGTCATCGGCTAGACTTGTAATTTTTTTTGCTGCAATTTTTTTAAATTCTGCTTTGAAATTGCACTAGTGTCCAGATTATGAGTTTCTGGGGTTGCAATTTTTGTATTTTTATCCTGTTATTTTTATGTTTTTTATATAAGTACAAAAACACCTACTGCAAACTTCAAATTAAGACGTGTGAGAATAACAAAACAATACAGAATTGCAGAGTACATGAAACTGAGTACCCCTCCCAAATGTTCTCACCTTTCTCAAGAATTGCTGTAACTAACGAAAATTTAAAAAAAAAATTTACAAGTACATAATTATAAATAATTCGATTATTTTGTTTCTGTAAACAAAATTTAGATACATATTTTTTTTAGTTAAAAGAATATTTGAATAAAGTCAAAAGTTTAAATTTCAGTAAAAGTTGTAAAGTGTCCCATACACAGAAAAAAATATCTCAAGAACATTTTTAACAAGACAGTTTGTTAAAAATAAAATTTTAGGTCAACAAACTTTTTGTTTGATTCAAAGAAAAAATTTATCAAATATACACTTTGCAAAATAGCACTCAATAAAACATATTTAATAATGAAATAATTAAATATTGCTTCATATTCAATAAAAAAAATATTTGAATCAAAGTAAAGACCGTATTTAACAAATCTTGTCCATTTTTAAATAGCTCATAATTCTCATTTGTTTTACAGTTTTATTTGAATATAATATTTAGTTTTGCCAAAGTCTTTGGAAAAGGTTTCCTGATGATCTGGCCTATGCAACCCCACATAATAAATTTTAGTGTTTTTATAAAAATATAAAAATTGAACATTTATGACATCATCATTAATAAATAAAAAAATAAAGATTCGATTAACATTTTGTTTGATTTATTCAACATTTTAACAATTTATTTTAAAAAATCAAGTAAACATTTTGTTGAAAAAAATTATTTTGGGCAACAACTTTTTTTATTGACTCAATAAACTTGGTTGTTGACTAAAAAAAACCAAAAACAAATTTTAGAATTTTGTTTTTGTTTTAAATGTAATTTTCTATTCGAACGTTTGCGTTCGAAATCGTTGAACAGGCTGTATATGTTTTTTTTTTTTTAATTTGATGTTCTTGATAATATTTCTTGATTAAAGTATTCATTAATTTTTATATTTAATTATTTGATTTTTTTATTACTAAAAGTTATTAAATTTCATTTTACCCCTTTTAGCCTTTTTTTGTCATTCATACCCGTTGGACCATTTAAAATTATAAATATAAATAACGTTAATTATGTCTCGAACCTACACCTCCATTTTGAAGCTTCCGTTAAATCATTCTGAAAAAATTTTTATTTTTACAAAAACTTCCAACAGTATTAACCCTGTGTTAATACAAGATTACTTAATTTAACAAACGTTTATTTAGGGAAATTTTCATAGAAAATGTAATTTGTAAACCTTTTTTAGATTGAAAATATTTTTATGAATACAGGCATAAAACTTTACCATGTTTTGCCCTTTCAAGTTAATTTTTTTTATACCTAAACATGTATGTCTCTGATGATAGTTTAAGCATAAAAACTTTAAAATTTTGCAGTCTAAATGGAGTTAATTAAAAAGTACAAAAAATTCCCTATTTTAAAAACAAAAATTTTTTATTTAGGATTGCAAAAATATTGGGAAAAAAACTTGTTTACAAAAAGTACTAATTTTTGCCCTTTTTTACGCTTAAAGTTAAAATTTTTAAACCCATATCCCTGGTGGCAGTTTAAGAATGGTTGGTTGGTTGGTAACGTGGTAGCCAGAGCAAAACTGAGGTGGCTAAAGCCAGCCCGTTGCGTTGAGATATTTCAACACGTTTCCAAGTCTTACCAGCGATATCTCAGAGAAGCCTTTTAGAAGGTTATTCCCAAATAATCAATGTAATGCTGAATTTAACACTAAGCAATCGCTTAGGAGATGAAATACTGTCTCCTGCGGCAGCATTCATTTAAAGGGAGATCGGGTCTCATGCGTGTTTAGCGATCGTCCAGTGACCAGTAAGCACTATACCAGTCTCGAAATGTCCCTGCGACTGAAGTTAAGAAGTCGCTCAGAGTTACCATGGTAGGCCTGCAGCCATCCAATTTCTTCCTTCTATTTTTAGCCATATCCAGATAGTGTCTGAAGATTTCTGAAATTTAAGCATGAAATTTATTATTTTTTTTTAAATTTTTTAGTGTAAATGAGCTTAATTAAAAAGTACCCGATTTCAATTCTTTTATTGTGACATGCCACCATAGTGGCATACAGACCAAAATTTTTAATTTAGGATCGCAAAAATATTTGAAAAAAAGTTTTAATAAAAAGCATAAACGGTACGAATTTTTACCCCGTTTTGCTTTTTAAAATTTTTAATTTGGGATCGCAAAACTATTTGAAAAAACCGTTTTGTAAAAAGTACCAACCGTTTTGTAAAAAGTACCAACTGTAAAAATTTTACCCCGTTAAGCTAAAAGTTTTCATACCCATATCCCTCGTATTAATTTAAGCCAAAAAAAGAAACTTTTAAGAATTGTTACGAAAAAAATTTTGGATTTGAGATAGAAGATTACTTTAAAGAAATCGGTTCCAGTTTTGCCCACTTTTGTCCTTTATATCCTTCCCTGCCGATAGCAATTTCGCTAAAAGATTCTATCTTCGTACCAAATTTCATCAAAATCAGCTCAAGTTCATTTATTTTCAATTCATTTTCCTTTTTAGTCTTGGAAATTCGACACCAATATCGATGTCCAATATCAATGTCAGAGATAAATCTGTTGTAAGCGACAAAATGGTCATCTCTGATGAAAACGTTTGCCAAAAACTCTAAAAGTTGTACTTTTGTGTTATGACAATTCAAAAAACCTAATTCGAAAAAACTCCATTTCATTCTGTTTGCTGCTATACATCTTAGTTCGTTAAAAGATTTTCCCTATAGGTACTTTTGGGTCTAACTCGGCTTCTAGACCCTTGTGTGTTCGTTCCACTTAAGAGATTTGCGGCAGAAATTGCATTTATTTAGAAGGAATTTTGAAAATGATCAAAATATTAAATAAATAATTAGAAATGCTTGTAAATATTTTTCTTATTATTTTCATGTACATGCAAATTTTTTTTATTAACTCATTTCACTGATTAAATATTTAAGTTAAATAAATAAATAAAAAAAAAAAACATCAAAAGTTTAACAGAATTTTCAACCAACGTAAGAACAAAAACAAATTAAAAATCAAATTCAACCGACTGCAAAATAATCTGTATTTAAATAAAACTACAACAACAAAACAAAAAAATAACAACGAAAACAATTAAAATATTTTAATTACATTCACACAATATAAATTAAAAATAAAAAAAGGAGAAAAAGAACATGTTTAACACAAAACAACAGCAACAACTAATTATCACATCATCACCCTTAAAAATTTTCAAATATTAAAATTTTTTAAATGAAACTGAAATAGTAATAAATTAAATCCTAAAGATACTTTCATATATTTAACTCAAAAATAAAAAGTTTTGCCGTTTTGTTGGTAAATTTGTAAAATTGTGGTTAAACGCATAGAATTGTTTAATTACAAACAAAGTCAAATATTTGTTCAAAGCCACAAATATCACACCAAACACAATTCAAACTCCCTTTTGCTTTTTTTTTTTTTTTTTTTTTTGCTAAAACTCATTGACTGTTGTTGACTGGGAAAGAAAAGAAAGTTCTAAATGAGGGTGGCAGAAATTGAGATTTTCTTTTAAATGAATTTAAATTAAATTGTAATTTATAGTTAATTCTTTTGAGGGCAAAGTTAAATTACAAACAGCCCTTCTTTTTATTTTATTTTATTACCCTTTGAACTTTAAATAGATAGAGCCAATGTAAACAATACTGTTAGAAAAAGTTAAGGCAAATTTTACGTTTTTTTATTGTTGTCATGGTAAATAGCCTTTAGGGGGCTAAAGTGTTTTGGGAGATTCAACAAGTTGTTGATTTGATGAAATTATTGAAGGGGAATGAAGCTTTTTTGAGTTTCAGTTGTAAATAAACTAGTACGCAAAATATATTTATTTCTATAGAAAATTAATAATTTTTTTCTTTTATTTTTAATCATATCGAACTGAGCTAAACTTATTCAAAATGTTATGATTATTTCCACTCGATTTTTCATCGAAATATAGAGAAATATTCGACAAAAATTATATACCTACATAAAATATTTAAAATTTTTTTATTGAACTGCTAGATTTTTGATATTTTAAATTCATCAAATTTAATTTTGTATTAAATTATTTTAATGAAGGAAGGAATTAACAACATGAAATGAATTAAAATTTTTTTTTTAATAATTTTTATTCTTGACCTGCATTTGCATGTTTCGAGAATAACCACATTCCCGTCATCAGAATTCTTTGCAGTTCTACCGTTTCCTTCATTAAAATGATGAACTAAAGCCTAATTTAAAATATGCCTGCGGGAAATTGGTGTCAATTGGTCCAACGGACTGGTCCTGGGAGTTGTGAAAATATAACAGGTACAAAAAGTAAGAACTCATGCCCAGTGAAAGGAGAACCAATCATGTAACTGGCTTATGAAGAACAAAAATGTAGAAAAAGTAATGAATTATAGTACATACAGTCTTCACCGGTGGTGTGACACATTTTTTGGGACTTTCTAAAATTTGGTTCTTGAATTTAATTCTAGGACTTGTTTTATTGAAATAATACTTCATTTTATTGAAATAATACTACATTGTAGTAACTGTCACTAAACACGTCCATTGAGAATAGATGTGTGACTGACCGGTCATATGGAGTCAAAGTGATAGGTCGATTCCATAGAAAGTGCTAAAACTAGAATCGGTCTCTACCACCAAAGTCCTATCACGGGACTACTTTGGTGTCAGTTCGCTTCCCTCTAGGGATCAAACATTTTTAATAATTATCAACTGTATTCCATTTTAATCTAGTAAGAAAATATAGTCTGGCAAGGCCAACGGTAGGATACCGCACACCACAATATTTGAGTTAATATTCGCGAATACGAATACCTGCGCCAATATTCGCCGAATATGAATATCAAATCTGAAATTTAGCGCCATTCGATGTTTCAAATTTAATTGAAGAAGAGTCAATAGCAATATATTGAAAAAAAAAAACACCGTCACACCTCATTACGGTTGACGTTGTCGTTAACGACTAAGGGCTAATGAATTCTAGCCAGTTAAAATCTCTTTTTGGTTTAAAATGTGTAAAAACCAACAAATCTATGAATATTAACGAACAATTCGTTGAGCCAACGAAAATATTTTAATAAACGTAATTTGTTTGCTTAACGTACATTTTCATTGGATTTTTGGTTCAGTGTAGTTGCGTATCAGGAAGTAAGAAGTTAGTTCTCAATAAGAAGTTGTGTAGAAAAATGAGTGCAAAGAGAAGAAAATGCATTAGTTTGGAACTAAAATTGGGCGTAATAAAACGTTTCAAGTCAGCTAAAAAGACTGTTGATAAAGACAGAACCCTTGGCTTAGCACATTAAACAGTAAAAACAATTTGCAATAGTGATAGCGCTAAAAACCAATCATTTAAAGATTTAATTTTTTTGTAAATATGGATAAATCAAATAAATAAATTTTTGTTATGTTTTTATGAAAATATATTTTTTCTTATGTATTTCTTTTCAAATGATTAATATATTTCAGCCCACTTGCTGAAATAAATAGAATAAAACTTAAGCATATCACTTTCTTTATCATAAAAAGAATTAATTGATAATAATTTATATTTTTGCACCAATGCAATAAATTGTCTCTAATTTGTAAAGTTTAAATATTTGACGATTTTGTTTAATGTTCGTGACGATTTTGACGAATTTTGTTAAAACTTTTGACGATTTTTGAAGAAAAAAGCCTAACAACCCTGAGTGTGACGGTGTTTTTTTCAATTTATTGCTTTTGACTCTCCTTCAATCAAATTTGAAATATCGAATGGTGATAAACTTCAGCTTTTATTGATATTCATATTGGGCGAATATTGGAGTACCTAAATATTCGTATTCGCGAATATTAAAAGTTGATAATCGTAACATCAATAACATGGACTATATTTAAAAAAGATTCATCTCTATTTTCCTAAAAACTCTTAAATACATAATTCATTAAAATTGTCTTCTTATTAAAAAACAATAACAACAAAATTTACCGAATAAAACATTTTCACCCCAATTTTTTTCAAATAACAAGAAAATCTACTTAGATTTCTAATATTAAACACAAACAACCCAACATGCCACAACATGTTTTGCAAAAACAAAATACAACTCTAATACAGGAAAATATGGGAGGAGTATAAAAACAATAAATGTTGTAAATAAAATAAAAAAAAAAAAAAAACAACTAAATCTCTGCAAAAAAAAAAACTTTAACTCTCAATCTTGTCATACAGCTCTCTATAATAAATTTTCAAACATCTCAAAATCTGCGCAATAACAATAATAAAACTTTTGCAAAATGCCCCCCGAAAAGAAGCAAACCCAACAAACACAAAAAAACAACAAAGTAAACTTGTACTTAAACGTAGATTCCATTAAGTGTTGCCATTTGAGAAATGAAGAATAGCGTTAAGTGTATTGTAAAAATGGGTAAAAACAGACAAAATTTACAAAAAAAGCGCAAAGAGAAAAATGAAAAAACTTGAACAAAAACTTTTAAAATGTATTGTTTTGCTTTGCAAATAATGCATTGAAAAAGTGTAGTATTGACGCGAAAAACTTTAAATAAAAAAAATGATATTCAAATTTTAAAATAAATTATTTTATTAAAAATTGATTTGATTAAGGGGTAAACAAAAACTTAAAATAAAATTTTAATTTATTAAAAAACAAAATAATGATAACGTTTTTTATACCATTTTATTTTCGAATATATTTATCTGATTTATAATGGTAATAATCGGGACACGAAATGATTTTAATAAAAAGCTTAGATATTTTTGAATGGATTTTTAAGTACTTTGGTATTGCGACAACAAACTTTTCTTGTTTAAGACAGTATTTAAATATGCAATAATGAATTGGCTGAGCTTTAAGAAAGTCGATTTCTAATTTTTTGATTTAAAAAAATTCATTAATGATTAAGGAAACGATAGTATAAGATTAATTAAGTTAGCTAGTGCTTCAAAAAGATTTTTACGCAAAGAATTTTTAAAATTGTAGCCTTTAATCCCAAACTCATCTGCTCTTTCCTTAGTTACGTATTTCATAATAGTTTGTGAGATAGAAATCTGATGAGTTTTGCAGCGATTGTCAAAAAATTGTATTTATTTATTATTACAGTTTGTGTCCACACTAACACACATGAACATGCCTTTGTTAAAATGCAATCCTGATCAAAAAAAAGTGTTATTGTTTAAAAAAATATCAAAAAAGCAATTAAGTCGTAGGAGAAGTAAAATTTTTTTTTCGTAGTATTTTCATAACAAATTGCATTCTCAAAGTGTGATAGCTTTTACATATTACTTGAGTTTTTGACATGTATTAATAGAAAGTATAATAGTGAAAACTAGGCTTTAGAAGATGATTGTGTAAAATGTAATTTAGAAACTGTTTAATGATGTTTGATCTTGCCAAACGTTTTGCGAAAGCAAAAGATTTTTGAACAAAACTAGTGGTTACGTGAAGGACCTAAAATATTTGATAGGTGTGAACATAGATAGCTTTAGAGACGAATCATCAATGATATTTTGTATGACAGCAATAATATCTGCTCCCTATTTTTTTTTTTTTTTTTTATATTATCTACACTAAAAAGTACTAAAAGCGCCGCAGAAAAATGGAGGAAGCGTCAAAAAATACCCTTTTTCAAAAAATTAAAGGGTAACGAGACCAAAAAAGCGTCATAAAATACCCGAAAAGTGTCTAAATGGCAGTGTTGCCAAGACTTGGTGACCAAAAATGGCTAAATTTACGGAAAAAAATGGCTAAAAAATGGCTAAAAATGGGCTAAAAAATGGCTAAAAGCTTTTTTAAATAAAACACATTAAATCAATAACAAAACAGAAATAATTCATTTAAAGTTGTTTACGATGAAATTGTAAGTTAAGATCAACTTGATAAATAAGAATAAACGTAAATTAATATTTTAATAGATATTTAAAAAATTAAATCATCGATAAATTCGTTATTGTTTATCTCATAGGAATTAAATAATTTAAACGTAAATCATAATCACGACAATATTTACCCTACCTTTTGAGTCCAGATCTACAATAAAATACAAGTAAGAAAGTATAGTCGGTCAACCCCAACTATAAGTAGGGTATCATATTCAAATTAGAACCTTTGTACCAAATTTTATTAAATAATCTCCAAAATTGCGACCTGTACTTTTTGCACAAGGTTTACATGGACAGCCAGCCAGCCAGTCGGACAAACATCGTTAATTCGACTCAGAAAGTGATTTTTGTTGCCGCCTGCATCTCTTTATTGAAATCCTTGCAACCAGAAAGAAACACCGACGTTTGTGTTGATCCATTTTATAAATTTAATATTGGAATAGTTTTCCTTTTTTTTTAAGATTTTGCATAATCCTAGTTTATAGCGATTTTCAACATTGTAAAAGTTGTGATTTAATTTAAAGGCGTTTTAATTGTTAAAAATGTTTATTTTACTTTTATCAATTTTTATAATAAAATAAAAATTATTCTTTTAAAAGAAAAACGGCAAAAAATAATTTTATGGCTAAACAAGTTGAAAAATGGCTAAAAAAATGGCTAATGGCTAAACTCATTTTTTAATGGCTAAACAGGGTGAAAAAGGGCTAAATCTAGCCACTAAATGGCTAAATTGGCAACACTGCTAAATGGCAACACTGATTCCATTTCCCTCAATATAAATAGAAAAAGCTCTTTAGCATGGAAGCCTTTGGTGCTGTTGTTGTTAGTTTTTCACGAACAGCAACAGGTTTTTCTTGATTTTCTTCTTGTTGTTTTCTGTTTTTCAAATCTTTCATTTTGGAGCAAAATGGCATTAGACTCTAATGATTAGAGTGGTGGTATCTAATATTAGTTGACTCTCCCTAAAAGAAAAAAAGAAATTGAAAAGCAACAACTTTGAATTGTTATAGATTTTGCTTGATTTGTTTTTGTTTTTAAACAGAAGAGATAGAAAAAAGCCCACCGGTCTCTGATTTCTTTCTTATTGTATTGTTGCAAGCTTTATTGGGGTGTTTGAGATTGTGTGCGTGTGTTCGTTTTAGCTTTGCTGCTTTTTGTTGTTGTTTTTTTTTCATTTTGTTGTTTATTGTATAAATGTAAGTTTTCTTAGTATTTGTAAATCATTGGATTTTGATTGGTTTTCGAATGTTATCAAATCATCAACGTTTTGTGCGCATGATGATAATGATGTTGCTATTGTATATGTATATGTATTTGTTTTTTTTTTTTTTTTTGTTTTGATTTAATCAAGGGGTTAATTGTTTAGTGGGGTTTTTTTTTGCTTTTTTAGTATTAGTCACGCCTTTTAAGTACATCTGTAAATGTATGGAGGTATCACCTATAAAAGGTTTTTTATTAACAAGTGCAGATTTATTGGTTGTCTTTTAGAGATTAGAAATTTAAATGGATTTGTAGAATTAAGTAGGTAAAATACACAAGGTATGAAGAGGACAGATATTTGCAGATTTTAAAGACAATTTGAAAAAAATAAACGTTTAACTTCAAAGTAATAAAATACAATAAAACATTTTAGAAGCTCGAATTTTTTAATAAAAAATAAAAATTTGTTTCACTTTTTCTTTTTTGTTTAATTATAATGCAGTTAAAAGAATTTTGAAATAAAATCAATACAATTAAAAAATGCAATATTCATAAAAAATTAAAATGGATTTGAACTGTATTTTAAGATAAATTTGTATGAAAATTTTTCATTAAAACACATTTCAAATTTATTTTATTTTTTACAGTTTTAAAATTATATTCAAATGTTAAACAACTCTAATTGCAGTAAAGAAATTTTTAACAATATTTGAAAATTCTGTTCTGAAATATTTAAAGCTTCGTTCCTAAAAACAAATTCGTTTTTTCTTCTGTCTTCTTTCCAAAGTATTTCATATGTTTTCTTTAATTTTTCGACAAACGCAAACGTTTTCTAAATTGAAAATGTGAGTGGTTCTTAAAAAAAATGTTTGCTCTATTGTGAACACCAAGTGAAAATTTTGCTGCCATTGTGAATGATGCTCAATTCACAAAAGCTTTCATTGTGTACATATTTCAGGACAAGGTATGACTTTCAGAATTTAATATTGATATCCAATTAAAATTTAACTGCCTTATTTATAAAAATTAAAACATGTTAATAAAGGGCTTATTAAACGGATTTTGTATGAAAATCCGTTTCATAAGGCCTTTATTAACCGGTTTTATTTTTTATAAATTAGACCGTAAATATTTTGTACGTTTAACTCACGAATTTTCAACCAGAATAAAAATTTAAATATTTCAGTATTTTTATTTTTGTTTATTTTTAATTTTGTTTATAATAAAATAATATTTTTTTTCAAGAAAAGTTGGTCAAAATCGATCGCAAAATTTAAGGGCTGTAATTACTTTTTAATAAAAGTTAAGATCATTGAGTGAAATTTTTAACTTTTTGTGAAGTTTGGCAAATAACTAGAAAATTTTCTACTTCTAACTAAAAGCCAGATTCACAATGAAAGAAACTTTTTTATTAGAATGTATCTAGATTAGAAACACGCTTATTTTCTATACAAAATTTTATATATTTTTTCAAGTTTTTTATCTCAAACTTAAACAATTTTTAATATTAGCTCCCAGCTAGAATTTGGAAGATTGTTTTTTTTCAAACATCAGATTAAAGAGTCTTTAAGTAGTTAATTTAATTAATTTTTGTGAACAATAACTGATTAATCAGTAACATGAATAAAAACGATTTGAAAAAGATTTACGTTTGTTCTTTTTAAATAATTGATTTAAAACTTACTATAAATACCACCTGAAAAAGAGTCGAAAATTTCCCTAAACTAACAAAAAAAAAAAAAACAAAAAAAAAAAAAAACCAATCATAAATAACTCATCAAGAAGAGTCTCGGGTAGGGTACCATTTTCTGCCGACAAAAGTATTTCAGAAAATAAGCGCGTATTCTAGTTTTTTAAACGAGCTGAAGAGTCAAGACAGACTCGAATATAATTAAAAATTTCAAAAAATTCTTTCTGGGATTCTCCTTTTGTAAATAACGGCAAATTTCGCCAAGTTCAGTGCTTATTCACTATTAGTTATATCTGTCAAAAACATATTGTAAACCAGAAGTAAAAGTTATAAAAAATTTTAACTTAACTTGGTGGAATTGGCTGTTAAAGTAACGATGTATCACAATAAGCACTCAAAAATAAAATTTAACTTGAAATAAACTTGAGTTCAAACATATTTTTAAATACTATTCAAGTTTTAAAATATTTTACTTATATTCACTTGATTTCAAATTCCCAAATTAAAGGAGAATGCTATTGAAATAAAGTGTAAAAAAAAGTATAACTCAACCCTTGAAACTTAAGATTCGAACTTGAATACCAATAGTTTTCCACTTGATTTCCAGCAAAATTGCTTCTTGGGTATATATGTATGTATGTATGTATGCTTTATTCCCAGCTAGCATTTATAATCGTTTAGGAGTCTACTGGGAATCTCATAAAGAGTGTTTTTAATATAATTATATTAATTATTACCCAGCCAACAAAATAGTCCGACGTCTTCCAAATATCTGGGAGAAACGTCGACAAAAATGTCAGAATCGTATACGAATTCTGTCAGATTTCCGAACCAAAAATGTATAAAGTGGTCGACACGAATTCTGGCAGACATGTCGTAGGAATTTATGGCTTTTTGCCAGAATTTCAGATAGATATCTGAAAGAAATCTAATGAAAAAGTCATGGGAAATTTTGATGTGTTAGACGACATTCTTATTGTTTTCTAACAGATAGAAAGGATCGATTTTAATATATTTTATTGCAAAAAAAAGTATATAATAAAAAATTCTACATGTACGTACCACAGGAAAATCATTATCTTTTAAAGTAATAATACACAGAAAAAAAAAAATTTTTTAAATCAAAAAAAACAAGCCAAGCCAAGCTGGTTTTTTCTTTGTTTTAAAAATTTTCGTTTTTATTTTAAAAACTGCAATGTGTATAAAAAAAATTTTAAATCAAAAATTTTTATTAAAATAATAATCAACTTTATTAGCAAATTGATCACTTTTGTAAAAAATTATACTTTTTAAAACAAGAATATAGCACTTTTAAATCAAGAATGTAATATTTTTAAATTAAAAATGTGTAATTTTAAATTTAAAGTACCTAATTTTGAAGCTACGTTGCTTCCTACTTACCGTTATACCAGACAATAAGTAAATATATCAACTAAAAAGGTAAAAGAAAAAGGTTTATTACAGTTTAAAAATATACAGCTTAATAGAACTTAAGTGTTATATAGTCTTATTTGACCTTTCTTTTTATAATTATTTTTAATTGTTTAAGCTTGAGGTCTTTTTATTTAAAAAATATTATATCTATATATTTCTATCGATATTTCGAAAACCTTTGGTTAGCATCGTCAGTAAATTAAATTTACAAAATTTTAATATGAAAATAACACAAAAACACAAAAACAAAATTTTAAAAAAAAAACTTTTTCATAATTTAAATTCGAACCCCTTTTTATCATAAAACAATTTCAAAAAGCCATAATAACAAAAATAAGATATAATTAAAGTATGTATAACAAACATTTTTATCGAAATATCGATAAAAATAAATAAATATAATATTTTATTAATTAAAAGACCTCAAGCTTAAACAACTACAAATAATAATTTTTATACTATTATTTTTTTATGTTCTCAAATATTTACAAAAATTGATTTAATATTATAAAATAATACAACTTATTTTTTATGTGCTAAAATAATTACAAAAGTTCATTGGATATACATTAGGGCGGGTCGATTTTTATTTTTTTTTTTAATCATATAGCAAAAACGTAATCTACATAAAATTCTAAGAAAATTGACCGAAGAAACCATGGGTCTAAAATAAAATAAAATTTTTTTACATTAAAAAAATATTCATCCAACTAAAAATGTTTGTATATAATTTTATATTTAATATTTTTATGTATATAGATAAAATTATATATTAATATAAATCTTGCACTTTTGACGGAGCTAATAATAATAATACCAAACTAAAAAAATTTTAAATTAAAGCAAAGAATAATAAATAAATTTATTAATAAACACCTTTTTCTTCCTCCAAATAACGCTATTTAAAACAAAATTTTGTTTTAAATAGAGTTTTTTGGTTCAGTGTACATACATTTTCCTCTTATTTTCTTTTAATATGCTTTTAGGTTTTATGCTTATTAGTCACTTGTACTGTTTTGAACAAAAGCGATCATTTTCAAATCGATCGGTTTTATCCCATACATATCTACCTTTAAAACTGTATTTACGTTTTTGTGAAAATTATAATTTATGAAAACAGCAGTTTAAGTTAAAAAAGTATTTTTTCGTTACACACAAAGCCTAATCAAGTAATCTCTTTCTCTTTTAAGGTTATTCAACTCCCCACGATCGCAACAACAGCCCGCCTCCACAGCAACAACAGCAGCAGCCTCAATCGACTGCTAATACAGTGATGTTACCCCCTGCTCAAACCCAAAACTCTTCATCCTCCAATGCCAATAACAGCAACAACAACAACAACAACAACAGTGTTTCAGCTCTTTCCCCCAACAGTGCTAATAATAGTAATAATAACAATAATAATGGTGCCAATCTCAATTTCATGCAAATGACCATGAGAAACCCAGCCTTTTATGCGCAACATCAAATGAAAGAAGAACCCGGTACACAATCCACTTATGGAAATCTTGGTTCCAGTGCCAACAACAATCAAACTGATCCCACAGATCTATCCGGATTCGGTTTACCCACTCATAATATGGCGAAAGCAGCAGCTGCTGCAGCAGCAGCCGCTTCATACGATGACAGTGACTATCATACCAGCATGTCGTCACAGGATCATCAGGCTCAATCCGGCTATTTAGATGGTAGTTCACCCGATTTCTATGGTCTCAATGGTGTAGAACAGAAATATAACGATTATGGTCGTTCAAGATTTCATAATGCCTACCCCCCAGAATTTGCCGCCTATGATGCATCACAATTTCCCTCGATGGCTGCTCAAAGTGCACCCGATCAATGGGGCTTACATCGCGGTAATCAACATCATGCCGCTTATTTGTCTACCATGAGTCTAGATAAGGCTTTACTGGGTACTTATCCCACGCAAGGTGGTGTACCCTGTTTCCAAGGTTCTGGACCCATACAATTGTGGCAATTTTTGCTAGAACTTTTAATGGATAAAAATTGTCAAGGTTTTATTTCCTGGACCGGTGATGGATGGGAATTCAAACTAACAGATCCCGATGAGGTGAGTTTTGAAAATAAAGAGGACGACAATTGTATGCGTAAAACCTGACGGTATTTTGTCTTTTTTGTAATTTTAGGTGGCTCGTCGTTGGGGTATACGCAAAAATAAACCAAAAATGAATTATGAAAAGCTGAGCAGAGGCCTACGTTATTATTATGATAAGAATATTATACATAAAACCGCTGGTAAACGTTATGTCTACCGTTTTGTTTGTGATTTACAAAATTTGATTGGGTAAGTTTTTAAATCTCGTTTGAAATATATTTATCTTAATACTCTACCGACTGGATTATCATTACGACTGTGTTGCATGGGGAAACAAATATATCTTTAATTGTGTGTAGTGCCTGGGCGTAGAAATGCCTGTGTGATACTTAAGGCATGCGGGAAAATTTCCAATTCTTACTGTTTTTGTAAAAAAATTTTAAAAGCCAATTTAAAAAATAGAAAATTTAGTTTTAGCAGCATTATTATAAATGTTTTTTTCTTTCTATTAAATTTAAATAAAAGTTGTGCGCTTAGTTTTGCGTATCTCTGTATTTTAAAATGCTCTCACAATTCATATGGAAAACATTTTTGAGCACGTGCGTCATACCCCTGCAAATAATAGGACTAGTCCAAACACGCGTGTAAAGTGCAGCCCATACGGGACTAGGACTAGTCCAAAAGTAACGCAAACGTATGGAAAAACATGGTCTGTTTAACATAACGATGTCCTAGGCAGTGTTGCCAGTAAATTTTTCGAAAAATACCTACACTTGCAAAAAAAAATACGATTTCCCCTACACGTTTAAAAAATTTCCCCTACAAAAATCCCAACGCATTATTGTCATTAAAACAGAAGACAAAACATTAGTTATAAAAAATAAATTTTATTCGAATATGTATATTAAAGCTTTCACAACAAATAAGTACAAAACTAAACAAAATAATACAATGGTTCCTTTAAAGAGAGAGTCAACTCAAAATTTTTTAATTTTCACTTTTTGCAATAAATCGATGTACAGTGGTAATATATACGCACTGTAAAAATTATAGATCAATTTCTCTAGTATCTTGCCAAAAAAAAAATACAATTGTATCCCCCTTTGTAGTATAGTACTACATATAAAAATAAAACAGTTTTTTGTCTCTACTGAAAATTTATACATTTTGTGTTAACCCTCTTTAGAGGAACCAGTGCGATATGTTCTTTTAATTAAATTCAATTAAATCTTTCAACATTGAATGATATTTAAGAAAAAAACATATACATAAATATTAGTGTCGCCAACTTTGAAACCACAACTCTGGAAATATATTTTTAAGCGATTTTAGGGAAAAGAAAATTTTTCAACCGTTTTGGATCATGAAACATCACTAAAAAAAACTTTTTTCTGCATTTATCTCATAAATAATGCGACATGACGAAAAATCCCTACATTTTGGGGATTATAAAAAATCTGTCCGATTTTCCCTACACTTCTATTTTACTATCAAAAATACCTACATGTAGGGATTTAGTTTTAACTTCGTTTAAAAACGAAAACATGTCGTTAAAAAACGAAGACATGTTATCTGACTACAATCAATTTTTAACAATGACATAGTCCATGCTTGCATTACATCGGGCCAGTCCATGGAGTAGTCCATTTAATCGAAATGGATCAGGTGGTCCAACATTATTTGCAGGGCCAACCAAACACTACCACTGCATTGCAATGCTAATGATGGCAGAAGCCATTTTTCTTCTCCGTATTGGAACCTTGGTGTTGCGTTATCTGCTTTAGCAAAGTATTTTAAGGCATTTAAATTGCCTGTTTTCCGATACGAATGAAGTCGATTGTCTTTCAAATATTCGAACTTTTTATCAAGAATTGTAGTTAAACAATAGGTTTTATTATTCCCTAAAGCCGCAAATTAGCAGTCTTCGAACATTATTAGAAAATAAAAAAAATAAATAAATCTACGTAGATGGAGAATAGTTCAGAGTTCCAAAAATTTGCGACTAACTTTCATTCAGAGCTGATGCTACTTAGTCGAAAATTTTTAGGACTCTGAACTCAGGATCCACTAATTATATTATATTATTATACATATTCGAAGAGTTTTAACTAGCGGAATAGCGTCAGACAATGCTGCAGTGGCTTTGCTTATGAATTAAAATAGAACAGTTCATGGTAGTTTTAGTACAAGGTTAAGTCATTAGAAATAACTTCAAACAAAAGAAAATAAGCAAGGTATATTTACACAAGGTAAACTCGTTGGCTCATATGTTTGTCAGCTGTTTACCCCTAGTTGGAACCCCAACGTCAAATTGCGTGTATATGAGCCAAAATTTGTACACGTGTGCGTTAAATTGTTTTTGTTTTATATGAAGACAATTTTGACAAGTTGGTTCCTTTTATAGAGCAGCATGTCTACACTCCCAAATGAGTCTACCTTGTGTAAATATACCTTGAAAATAAGGAACAAATTTAAACAAGCGTCAAAAATTAAATAAATTAATTTGACATTACATGGGTAAATAATGACAACTCTCCCTAATGAACCTACTTTGTACTTATTCTACCATGGCACAGTCTAACAAATTTTTAACAAATCCTTAAACAAGATCTTAAACATAATTTTTTTCATTTAAATATATTATTTTAGAAAACTGCAGAATATTGATTAAAATATCTGTGGCATTTTGAGAAAACATTTTAAATCGAGATAAGATAGCATAAAAGTTTTTAAAAAAAGAGTGGGTCAAAAAATTATTTTTGTCAAATAATAAAATAAACCAAAATTTAAGAAAAATTTTGTTTAAAATACAAAATTTTTAAAACGTAAACAAAATCGTTTTTTTATTGAAAATTCGTATGATTAACAAGATTTTTTTCAACTTTTTAAATTTGATTTAAGATGTTTTGTCAAAATGCCACAGATATTATTTTAGGCCGTTTAACACTATCACACAAGTCTTGAGTATTTTGACGAAAATGTTTCCCTGATCTATTTAATTGTATGTGTAGAAGGACATAAGCACCACAACCCAATGGATCTTTTGTACCTGATCTAATTTTTGCTTGAAAATTTTAAAAAAACAATAACAACTTATCATGACAATTCAGTATTTTCCTCAAAATACGTAAGACTTGTGTGGTAAAGAAACCTTTAATAAAGAATTTTAAAAAATATTTCAAGTCATGATTTTGTTTAAATTAAAATCTTTTTTTAATTAAAATTTCTTCTAATTTCAGTTACTCTCCCGAAGAATTGTGTGCTAAATATGACCTCAAAACTGAAAAGAAGGATGATGATTAAATTCATTCTTATTATTATAAAATAAAGTGCAGAAATAGACTTTAAAATAAATAAAAAAAAAAAAAGAAAAAACAATAACAAAATGGTGGATTCTTCCAAATGTGCTTAAAAGTGAATTTCCAATTCTACCACCTTTACATTCAGCAAAAAAAAAAAAAAAAAACAACCCAGCAAACACAACAAAAAGAAAACATTTTCTTTTTTTTCAATAATTAATTACTCACATAATTGTTTTCTTATTTTGTTAATTAAACAATAAATACAATATTTTTTTTCTTTTAACTTAAAAATTAAAAAAAAAACGTGATGTAATTTTATAAGTTTACTTTTTTATAAAAATTCTAAACTAATCTTTTTTTATAAATTATAAAATAAATCAAACAATAGTGGCTTGTTAGAAAATTAAATTATGTATAAAAATAGTTTAAAAATTTTATTTAATAAACAATTAATTTGAAATTAATTAAATTTTTAATTTTAAACATTTTATGTATTTAATATTAATTTTTAAAGTTAATTTTTTAAGTTATAAAAACAGAAACAAAAACAAAAAACGCAATGTTCTCGTTAATTTATTAAGTTTAAATATTAAAAACAAACAAAAATAAATTTAAAAAAATAGATAATGAAAAAAATAGAGCTCAAATTTTCATAAAAAAGGGAAAAAAAATTGAAACAATTGACTTGTGCAATTTAAAAACAAACAAAAATTGCTTAAAAAAACTAAATTTGAAATGCCATAAAAATTATATAACAAAAAAATAATAATTGAGCATCCAAAGTTAAGTGATATTAAATAAAAAATAAAAATATATAAAAAATTTAAACTTAAAATCATTATATCTAAATTGTCTTGTACATACATTTCTTTTTTTTTCAAAATAATTTATAAATTTCTTTTTAGTGTCTTAGACTTCAAGTTATTTTTTTTTTTTTTTTGTATTAAAAATGTTTATTACATTTAGGTATTTTATAATATTTTTTTTTTAATTTTATATACAAACATAATTTTTCTCAGTGCATGAGTGCTTCCGTGAGACTCAAGAGTTTTATTTAAAAAATACTTTTAATAATTATAAAAAAAAAAATCCCCACAAATTATAAAATAATTTTATAAATATGTACTAATATAAAAACAAAAACAAAAACAAAAAAATTGACTAAAGTATGTAAAGTTTTATTAATATAAATATAAATAAATACTTTAAATTATGTATCATCATTATTGTTTTAAATAGTTGTAGAAATGAAGAAATAAATTTATACAAAAAAATAATTTAAGTAGGTGTAATAATTACAAAAAAAAAAAATATACTAATTTACCATAAAATTGAAAAAATATGTAATATTTAAGTTAATAAAGCAAAAATCTTTATATTAAAAATGCTCAAACATTTGCATAAACTAATTTAATTTAATAAAATAAAAATATTTGTTAAAAATTATTAAAAAAAAAAAATGTCAATTTTTTTATTTAAGACAAGTATCAAAAATTATGAGAGTATGGTCGGTCAGGTCCGACCATTTTTTTAGACAAAATTTGCGATTTTTTACTGACGTTGTTGCAGCAAATGAGCGAAATATGTGGCATGTTTACTTTTTTCATTTTGTTTTGTCGGGTAAATTTTCCTATTTGTTCCATTTCGTTTTTGCCATGTTATTGGAGTTTTTCTTTTTCAGGATTTTTTAATTTTCCGGGAAAGCAGCTAAATGGATCGGCAACTAAAGTTGTGTTGTCAGCCGCGAAATTTTTATTACCTATGGCAACTGGCAGCTGTCAACTAGCTACTAGTTATTTCTGTTGCCATATTTTTATCATAATGGCAACCATAAACGTGTAGATGGTGCCAAGGTATATTTACACAAGGTAAACTCGTTGGCCCATATGTTTGTCAGCTGTTAACCCCTAGTTGGAGCCAAAACGTCAAATTTCGTGTATATGAGCCAAACTTTGTACATGTGTGCGTGAAATTGTTTTTGTTTTATATGAAGACAATTTTGACAACTTGGCTCCAAGGTATATTTACACATACCTTGCTTGGCTCCTTTTATAGAGCAGCATGTCTACACTCCCAAATGAGTCTACCTTGTGTAAATATACCTTGGATGGTGCTAATATTTTTAACAAGTAAAAAAGGTGGCAAAACTAATAATTTTTTTAAATTATTTTTCAGTGCGAATTCATACAGGTCACAGAATAAGTGGGGCAACAATAAATTTGCAATACAGGAAAAAGATTTGCTTCTAAAGCAATTGTGTATGTTTTATAAACAAAAAAATTCTCAAATAGAATATGGGAATTATTTATTTTTCACAAATTATTCCTAATTATCAAAGTTATTTTTGGGAATACAAAATTTATCATTATTAAGATTAACCATTTTTGTTTTTGTTTTTTTGGAATTCAACTCAAGAAAAAATGGTTAATTCAAAAAATCCCTTATTTATATTTTCAACAAATAATTTTGACATTTACTCTAATTAGTATTGTGGTTATTTTGTTGAACTATTTATGGTTTTTATTCCAAATTTTTAATAATTTTAATCAGGCTTAAGTTCATTAAATTTAATTTTCATTAAATAATTTTTATGAAGAAAGGAATTTTACAACATGAAAATTAATTAAAATTGTTATTGATAATCTTTCATTCTTGACCGTGGCCGGGGCTCGAACCCGGGCCGGCAGGTTACCATGACATGTTTCGATCGCAACCACTCGATCTTCTCAGATGGATTTGCCGTTTTACACTCGCAGCCATCGACGACTGCTGCTAAATAACTAAATAAATTAAACCAAATTGTATTTCGGGTTCGAGCCCCGGCCACGGTCAAGAATGAAAGATTATCAATAACAATTTTAATTAATTTTCATGTTGTAAAATTTCTTTCTTCATAAAAATAATTTAATGAAAATTAAATTTAATGAACTTAAGCCTGATTAAAATTATTAAAAATTTGCATTTACTTTAACTTTTTACAAAAACAAAATACATCATGATGCGGTCACCTGTATAAATTCGCCTTGTATTTTTTATAAAATATTTCTGTTTTTAATCCATTTTGAACTTTAAATACATTAAATTGAAAATAAAAGTCAAATTGCTCGTAGTGTTCTCGGACTTTTGGGAACACAAACCAGCACTGAGCCTACATGAAATCGTATCGTAGAAAAACAACAAATTTGGACCGCCAATACGTACACCTGTTGACTAGCAAAGAGTGTGGTTACATTTTAAGGCAAAACTAAAGAAAAAAAATGTCAGATGGATGCCACGTTTACCGCTTTCTCTTGGTCTGGATAAAAAAAGTCCACAGATCTTATCACATTTTGCATTTTTTTTTCCTTATTAATAACTTTTGTTTTTTATTTCAATTTGTTATACATATCTATTTTTAGTTGCCAAACTGTCAAAATAGCATTATCGGTAACTTTTTGGCAACTCAAGAATGCTGCCGTATCTAATACCAATGTAATGGGTCGATTACGGATAGCAACACAACTGAAGTTGAGTTGCCAGCAGCGCAATCAGGCAACGACGCTCATGTTAAAATATACAAATTTTTTTTTATCAACTCAACTTCAGTTCAATCGTCATCCGTAATCGACCTTAAAAAGTTGTGTTGCCAACCGCAGTCGACCCATTTATTTAATTTATTTGAACAAAAAACATATCGCACTTGATCATAAAGATAAAGACAAAATGTTTTTTTTTTGTAGTAGTTTCAAGAGCACAGGTTGTGTGTTGCTTTAATCTATCTAAGGCTAAATGTCTTTGTACGGAGATGCCACGCCCCATATTTTTGGAGAGGTTGTGTATTGATAACCCCGCTATGTGTACCAAATTTGAACAATTTTTTCCTACCTTTCCCAAGACATATGTTAGTAAATTTATTTTGTGCCACGCCCAATTTTCCACTCCCGCCCACAGTTTGCTTGTACCTAATTGGGAACTTGTGATCTTGCCGTTGTCCAGATGTACAGATATTCATAATGTCTTTGTATTGGAAGTGCCACGCCCACTTTACACATCCCGTCCACATTTTGTCGGATGTTGTGTATTGGTAAATTCCCTAAGCTAATCCCGCGAAGCTCTACGCTTGTTTGCAGGTAAGAAACCAGAGTCTCTGGCGGGAATGAACCCGCCACCCCGGCGCTGATAGACTACCTCACTACCAGCTAGCCTACCGGGGCACTCTTTAAAAACTTTGATCTTTTCGTTCTCCAGATATATAAAAAAAAAACAACAACAAGGGATTTGTGTGTAAAATTAGAGACAGTCGTGGTTTTTTTGTTCATATCTCAGCCATTTTTGGAGCAATATGACTGAATTTGTATAGACAGACGGACATCGTTCAATTAACTTCGCTACTCAGAAGGATCCAGAATATAATATATAATTATATATATGGGGGATTTAATGTCAAGTGACCCAATATTTAAATCGATATCTAACGATTTGGATGAAATTTGCACCAAGGTTAGTCCTATTAGATAGTAGTTTAGACACAAAAGATCTTGTTTTTTCAAAAGATTTATCAAACAGCTATCGGAGCTACTTGGGACAAATTTTGATAACACCAATAGGTAATAAGTTCCACGGATGAGAAAGAACACCTGTATGGCCAAAATGTCAAACTTTAAACCCCTCTGACTCCGAATCTTGTTGAAAATTTGTGTCTAAACTACTATCCAATAGGACTTACCTTGGTGCAAATTTCATCCAAATCGGAAGATATCGATCTACACCTCATCCAAATCGGAAGACATCGATTTAAAAATTGGGTCACTTGACATGAAGTCCCCCATATGTATATATACTCCACCTAAGGTGAAGGGTATAATAGAAGTAAAAATTTTGCAATTTTACAAAAAAAATTTCATTTCAGTGTGAGAGCATAACAGAAGCAGCAATCTCCAAAGGATATTGCAATCTTTGTTCAATCGGTACTTTTAGACCTAAGATAAACTGGTTAAAGGTGAATAAACAGTTTTTGGTATTGCCAAATTTACACAAGAAATCAGCAAATGCAACTGTTTTTCATAAACTATTAATCGCAAAAAATTATTTCCTCGAAAAAAAAATAACGAAAAATTGTATTTCAAAGAGTTGAGTCGATTTAAAGTAAACAATGATTTCAAAAGTATAAAAATATCGGTTAAGGGCACATTTCTATTGACATTTTTAATTGCGAATATCGCGAATATAACCGCTAACTTTGAAAAATGTTTTAACCAGTAAGGGCTAAGCTTGTTAAAATTTGTGACAAGAACAGCGTTATTAAGCCTGTTCTGGTGTATTGAAGGGATGGGATTTGCCCCGAAAGCATTTACTCTATAGATTTTCCCTATTTGAAAATAACTACAGAAACTGCTATAACAAAAGCTATTCCAAGTAAATTTTCCAAATTTTGACTCCACATATCGCACTGCTTCCTCTAAATGGGGTTAACTCAAAATTTATATTTTATTTTATATGTACTTTTACTTATACTACAAAGGAGGATACCATTGTATTTTTTGTTTGTTTTTGTTTTGGCAAAATACTAGAGGAATTGATCTCAGATTTTTACAGTGCGTAGATATGACCACTGTACATAGATTTCTTGCAAAAAGTGAAAATTGAAAAATTTTGATTCGACTGTCTTTAGAGAAAGCAGTGCGATATGATTTTAAAAGTTTCATTTTATGAATGATTGTGGAAACAAAACAATTCTGAAATACGAAATCTATCGATATTTATCACACTCTTGTCGATTTCAAAAGACGATTTACTTTTAAATCAATCGAATCGATTTTGATCACATGTCTGATTATCAAGAGATACACAAACCTGTAAAAAAATTTTTTTTTTTAAAAAAAAAAAAATAATTTAAAAGCATTCTAAAATTTATGATTAACATATTTTAAAAGGGAAAAAATAAAAAAACTTTAAATAAAATCTAATTTGCTATAAAATAACTATGATTATTTCTTCGTTAAAGTCGAATTTCTCCACTGGAAGAAAACTCTTTAACAGATTATTATTCAAAATTTATAGTTTACATTCGATACGTGAAGAACATCAAATACCTCAACATTTGAAAAATGTCCCAAAAGAAACTGATCCCAATTTGGCTAATATGGTTCAGTACTACTATCATGCAGCAGCACAAAAAATGGAAGAGTCTCTAATCAAAGAAATAGCAGGGAAATATCCCAAAATGGATGAAAGTCGACGTAAAGCAAGAGTAACAGCCATTTTAAATTTAATGGGTATTGTAACGACAAGCTTAGAAGTGTCTTTTCCGATAATAAAAGCGGATGGGACTTATGAAATTATAACGGGTTACCGGGCTCATCATATAAAGCATCGCTTACCGGTTAAAGGAGGTAAGTAATGGAGCTACTTTATTCGGAGAATAAAGCATGTTGTCCGCAGAAAGTTTTTGGATGGATCCACCTTTAATTGTTCTATTTAGGTGTACGTTTTGGCATGGATGTAGATGAGAGTGAAGTTAAAGGCCTGGCCTATTTAATGACTTTTAAATGTGCTTGTGTAAATATACCGTTTGGTGGATCCAAAGGCGGTGTGCGTATAGATCCCAAAAAATATAGCTCGGCCGAATTGCAAACCATTACAAGACGTTATTGCATGGAATTGTTGAAAAAGAATATGATTGGTCCGGGCATAGATGTACCAGCGCCAGATGTTAATACAAGCGAACGTGAAATGGGCTGGATATGCGATCAGTATCTAAAAACCTATGGTAAGGTAAATATTTTCAAATTAATTACAAGCATATATTTAAAAGTTAATTTTGCAGGACATAATGATATTAACGCCTTGGCTATTGTTACCGGTAAACCGGTTCATATTGGCGGCATTAACGGTCGTGCTTCGGCTACAGGTCGTGGTGTCTGGAAAGCCGGTGATGTTTTTATCAACGATCAAGATTGGATGGATTTCATAAAACTAAAAACAGGCTGGAAAGATAAAACTGTAATTGTTCAAGGATTTGGTAATGTTGGTTCGTGGGCTTCGAAATATGTGGTAGAAGCTGGCGCCAAATTAATCGGTGTTCATGAACACGATGTTTCATTGGTTAGCGCTGAAGGTTTAGATCCAGATGTAAGCATAAACCTAACCAAATCCATTTTCCCTTATTCAGTCTCATAAGCTTTGGTTTATATCAGGATCTTATTAAATACAAAGCCGATAAGAAAACCCTCAAGGGTTACCCAAAGGCTCAGGAAAAACAGGGAGGACTTTTACACGAAAAATGCGATATTTTAATGCCATGTGCTACTCAAAAAGTCTTAACAGCAGAAAATGCGGACAAAGTACAAGCTAAAATTATTTTAGAGGGTGCCAATGGTCCAGTCACTCCAGCTGCCGATGAAATCCTTAGGAAAAAGAACATTATACTGATACCGGATTTGTATTGCAATGCTGGCGGAGTGACGGTGTCATATTTTGAATTTCTTAAAAATATTAATCATGTTTCATATGGAAAACTAACAATGAAACGCGATAAATCCATGATACAGGAGATATTTAATTCCATAAACAGTTCAATTGGTGACGAAAAAGTGAGTTAACATTTGCAAACGAATTGAGTTTATTAATAATCTATATTGCTTTAGCTTAAAATAAGTCCAAATCAGGTTTTACAAAATATACGCGATTGTACTTCCGAAGCTAATATTGTGGATTATGGCCTTCAAACTGTTATGGAATCAGCAGGTCGTGGTATTAAGGAAACGGCATATGAGTTTGCTTTGTGTAATGATTTACGTACTGCGGCTTATATTCATTCTATACAGAAAATTTTTCGTGCATTGGAAAGTTCGGGTATATCGCAACAGTAGGAAGATGAAAAAATTAAGTTCTATTTGCCATAATGTTCGAAAATATTAACCTTAATTTTAAATAAAAATATTTTTTTTATAATAAATATTACGCTAAAATCAATAATTCTTTAGGACAATACATTTAAAAACCAGGGTTTACAATACAAACTGCAGTCGAAAGCAAAAACTGTCGAACGAAAATTTGTGTGCAACTTTTCGCTGTTTGAGTTGGTTCGATAGCGACTGTTTATATTTAATGAATCAGTACCCATGTTCTGTTACTTTGGTAAGAACGTCTCGCATCGAAAAGATGTGAAACAAAATATTTCAACGTTTCTCGAAAAGTGAGAAAAAAGTGTGTCTGTATCTCATGTAATAAATATCATAATACTCTACTTGAAGCCGATGTAAAATTGCTGATGTTTGGATTGCCAGTCAAACATCGTTGCCGGCGGCCAAAATTTGCAAAAATGGAAAAATGTTCAACAACGGCGGCGAAAAAACAACCGTTGTCTATACGAAATAATGTAGAGTGCGACTTTAATGTTTGTTGTTTACAAAATGACTTTGAAAACATTCGTATATTTTTAAAAAATGTTATAAGCAAAATAATAAATTATCCCGTGTTATTATTTATTGCATTTTTAGTTTATTTTTTTCTGTTAAAATTTTTTCGCACCCCATTTTTATTGTTGAGTTTATTTGACAGTTCAAAGCGGGAAATTTCTTACAAAAATTTTTCAGACACACTTTCTGTAAATTGGCGAGTAATTTCCTTACGTGGCAGCTATTACTCGCCAAAAATGTTACAGGCGCTGTTAAGTGAGAAAAATAGTTGTTTCAATTAATGGCATTTTTGTTTCATTTCTCACGTTTCAACCGAAAAGTTTCTCGACGCGGGAGTTACAGAACATGGGCGCAGAAGTAAAAGCATCACTTTTCATATGGCCAATCACAAATGAAACGTGGAAAAAAGGGGAAAAAATTGCAGTTTTTTCTATTTTGACTTCAGTTTATTAAACGCTGAAAAAAACTATAAAGTTAAGGGGTCAGTTAAGGGGTCGTAAATTATCACTATTTATTTAATTCTAATTTTCCAATTTCAATATTTGTCTACATATTTTGACATTTGATTACTGTCAATCTGCGCCATCTTTAATTTCTATTGCCAGTATTGCTTCATTTTCAAAAAATTTCGCGAATGTGATAGAGAGTTCCAAGTTTAGCTTTCGCATCGCAATAGACAGTAGCCCCCCAGATTACACTGGTCTACAAATTAAAAAAAAAAAAAATTGCCAGCAGAAACGAAGCATGTTTTTTTAACTAATCTGCGCTGAATTCGAATATGGCATCAAAATTGGGCTATCACGTCTTGTTCATTTTTTATCGCATGGTGGCAATACTGTTAAACAGTCAATACTGACACTTCAATTTCACAATTATTTATTTGACAGAAGCCCACATTCATTCTAAATCTTCATAATACCAGCGTTTAAGCATGTCATGGAGATCGTGTGTTAGTGCCGGCTCACACACGTCAAGTTTGACACTTCAAGTCTTGAGCTTTTAGGAGAAAAGGGAAAAGAGAATGCCATTTCTTTTCCCCTCTCTCCTAAAAACTCAAGACTTGACGAGTCAAACTTGGCGGGTGTGAACCGGCACTTACTCAAGCTATTTTTGCTTTGAGTGTGGTGAATATTTGGTTGGAAAAAAAGGATATGCAATATCAGAATCATTAAAATATGCATACATATTTACATTATTTTGGTTTTGCAGTCAGCAACTTGGACAAACAGTGGACCACGACAATGTTTTGCATATTCTTCATTCGCATTTAGATTTTTTTCCAAAAAAAAAAAAAAACTAGGTGCTGTGAGCGCGAACAAGGAGAGCTTGCTCACCAAGATTTAATAAAAATTTTAAGAATTTTGAGACAAAAGCATGCTGGGAGATTGCTGGACTCAAATACGTGAAACCGAACCAACAAAATACAAGCGACGTTCAAATAACGCGATTCACTTTTTTCACGATTTTTTTATGTAAGAAACGTATAAAAACATGTGTTTGTATCTCGAAAACCTGGCGTGATTCCAATTACAGATTCGAATTCAGCCCACAAAATTACGCTAGGAAAGATATTTAGTTGCTCCAGTCCAAAACCTTGTTGGCTAGTGTTAAAGAGAAAGAAAGAAAGTAAATTTAACTAAAGATTATTTTTTACCAACTGAGCTGCCAGTTCAATACAATTTTTTAAAATTTCCTTTATTAAATCTCAAGTTTCGAAACCAAATAGAAAAAATACGTTCTCCAAAATGTAAAAACCCTTAAGCATATCTTTTTGCTGCCAATATCCTTGAGCGAGGCAAACGACACTGACTTATGCTGTGCAAACGATATTGCATTTCTGGTTGATTAACTTTTTCGTGCAACTTCTTTTTAGCTTCTTCAACTGTATGAACCACGACACCGCCATCTCCAGCATCATCCATATTGAAAGCCTCACCTTCAGCGCATTCGGGGCATTGTTGGGTTAAAACAATATCATCAATATCTGTAGTGTCATCACAAATCTTTTCAATTTGTTTAACAATATAATCGCCAAAAGCTTTGCCATCATTTCTTCTTTCCAGAATATAAACACTAGCAGTAATGTCAAACACACGACGTTCTAAAATCTTTAGGAAACGACGAACATTTACAAGATCAATGTGAGTGTGATTTCCGAGTAGTACCATAAGAGGTGAGGCATCACAGTGACATATTTGAAATAAATTTTCAATGCCTTGCAAGAGATTCTCCAAACGCTGATCATTTTCTTCGCGTACCTTTTGCAATTCCTCATTTTTCTTTTGTTTTTCCGCCAGCGTTTGCTTTAAGCGTTCTATGGTCTCATTTTGATCTTGCAAAGACTGGAAATTTGATTTTCTTAAGGAATCGATATCACTGTATAAACGATTTACCGAATTGGTGAGTAAAGTCATGTGATAACTGAGTTCATTGGCATAGTTAAAGTATGAATAATAGAGACTTTCTTGTTGTTGGAACTTTTCTATAACCTTTTCCACATTTTGGGTTTGGGTATATGCTTGGATTTTCTCCAATACTTTATTATATAAATTTATTTTCTTTGTATGTTCAACTCGGAATTTCTCACGACGAGCATATTCTTTCGGTTGTAGATCAGCCAATACTCTGGTTTTTCCTTTAGTATCCATGAACTCTGTAGTGTCGGCGTCTGCCGCTATTTTACGCATTATGCCCTGCATTTCCACTTTACGAAAGTCCCTTTCCTTAGTTTCTCTTTTCACTATATTCTCGATTTTTTCGTAAATATCAATGCAGTTATCAAAAGTACCTAGAGCATACTCGATCAAATCGATTAAATATTTTTTATCACTGTTAAGTTTTTGCACTAATTTCGAATAGGAGTCATTAAAGAATGTTCGATGATTGAGTATTGTGATAAGTTCCTCTCTAAGTTGGGCATTTGCAGCAGCGAAGCCACATTCTCTTCTTACACCTACCTCCATTTGATTTTCTAAAATCATTAGTTTTTTACGTGCTCTTGCCACATACGCCTGATGTTGAGTTTCTGGTACGGTTTTACGATTAAGATCGTACACATTTTTATTAACACGGCTTATCTCACGTTCCAAATTTGCTATAGCCACCTTAAATTTACGTATATCATCACTTAGCTGCTCTTGACAATGGACATGGCATTTGATATTCTTGAGGGAACGTTTATTGTCTCGTATGTGTGTCACACCATTAGCAACCCAAATTTGGGCACGCAAATCATCCTTTTCCATTCGAAGTTGCTCAATCGCATTTTGATAACTTGCTTCGATTATGGTTTCTTTGCGAGTTTTTAATTTCGTCGACAAGATTTTCTTGTACTCCCGCTGACGCTTGCCCAGCTCTTTTTGCTTTGCTAGATAAATTTCAAGAAAGTTTTTCTTTGCAATATTATCCATGATGATAATGATTTTTTTTTTTCTTTTTTTTTATCTCAGTAGATTTTTTGTTCAGCCGATAGTAAAAATAATTAAAAATTTTACGAAAAAAAATATAAAATATATTTCTTATTTTCTAATTGTTAAAGGAAATGTTTTTCCTGACTTTTATATTTCTGCCAGTAATAAAATTTAAAATTTATTTCACTTTTCTAAATACAGATTAGTCTTAAAAATTATTTGGGTGTTTTTTAGCTGCATGAAAACTACCGATATCGATAACTATGGTTTGACTGTGTTGACATTTCTATTCAGTAAGATGTGGCAAGTCATCATGAATCGTTAAACGCTAGAACAACAACGCTTCCAAATTGTGGAAATTTACTTTGAAAAAAATAAATCTGTTCGTGCGTATGTTTACGATAGATAGATATGCGGGAGACCATACGCACCGCGACTCAGAGGATCTTTGTGCATATCACCAAGTCAGGTTCAGACTGCGTATAAAGGCCATCACCCAGCGGGACAGCAACAAAGAAGATTTTCCGCCGTTTCGTCATCAACCTCACTAAATCTGCAACTTGGTGTCAACATCTCTGATCTAATAATGTTATTTAGACTATCCAGTATATAATATTTTTGGTAATTGATTTAATTAAATGAATCATATGTTTTTGTTTTCTACTGGATTTTACAGGCGAAAATTCGTTCACATAAAACTCGCAGGCTCTTATTGAGACAACTGTCATTTTACTCTCTCAGTTGATACACTCTTTTGCAAATTTATGAGTAAACGAACGCATTTCAGTAAAATTCAGTAAATTTTTTTTTGCAAATTTTGGGGTAAACTAACACACCTATTTACAACTTACCGTCACAGGGTTGCATTTTGACAAAGTACGTTCGACTCAAGGTATATTTACACAA
Source organism: Pollenia griseotomentosa (assembly GCA_963931875.1). Classification (NCBI taxonomy): domain Eukaryota; kingdom Metazoa; phylum Arthropoda; class Insecta; order Diptera; family Polleniidae; genus Pollenia; species Pollenia griseotomentosa. Next base: position 47,802,816 of record OZ007560.1, on the reverse strand, counting down.
GGTAAACTCGTTGGCCCATATGTTTATCAGCTGTTTACCCCTAGTTGGAACCCAAACGTCAAATTTCGTGTATATGAGCCAAAATTTGTACATGTGTGCGTTAAATTGTTTTTGTTTTATATGAAGACAATTTTGACAACTCGGTTCCTTTTATAGAGCAGCATGTCTACACTCCCAAATGAGTCTACCTTGTGTAAATCTACCTTGGTTCGACTTTGTGATAGTATATCATGGCACTTGAAGGCAGTGTTCGTTAAACAGAACATTATTTAGCGTTCGGCTCACACACCCAGGAACGATATCTATTTTTTTAGTGATTGTGTAGACGAACAAAACCCTTAATACCGTTCGTAATTATTTTCAAGAAAGAGCCGTACATTATATAGTTTTCTGTTCTTCGTTAAGAAACAGAACAATTGTAGTGATACTGTAGACAAACATTATATTTTAATCTATATGTATAAAATTGTAACGTTACAGACTCACTGATTCATCATCGCACAGCCTAAACGCCTGAAGCTAAAAACTTGAAATTTGGACCGGAGGTGGGTCTCTCCCCAAATCGGTCCACTAAGACAGGATTTTTGTAAATTCGAATGTTTAGGGGGTAAAAAAGGGTAAATTCTGAAACCTTTTATCTCCAAAACTAAGAAAGATACAAAAAAACTGTAATACTTATCGTTGTTTTTTTAAAAAATAAGTGGACAGGAGTCTGGTACTTTTTTGAAATTCGGCTTTTTTAGGGTGAAAACGAGTAAAACCTGAATTTTGGTACGTACGCCCATCTATCTATTGAACCAATAAACCTAGAAATAAAGTTTATACCACATTCGAAACTTATCAAAAAAATACGAATATAAATATGGCACTTTTTGAAATTCCAAAGTTTAAGGGGTAAACATCGTAACTATTTTTGGTACTTTTTTACAAAGCATTTTTCTCCATTCATTGACATATTCGTACTAAATTATGGGCCCCCACTACAACACTGGAATTTTTGATACTTTAATGGGGGAGAAAATACTACCAAAATGGGAAATACGGGAAATTTAATATCTTTCTTCAGCTTTTTGGTTTAACAAGTGGTATTTTTTAATTATCGTTGATATTGGTCCTTAAAACATAAAATTCAACATGTAATGTCCTGAGTGGATACGAAACTATGAGGGAACTTTTTGGTACTTTTTGAATTTTCGTAAGTTTTGGACCTAGAAACATAAAATTCAAGATGCAATGTCCTGAGAAAGTAAACGCGTACAACCTGTACATATTTTGGAATAATACGAGAAATTTACTTACTTTTATTTGCTTTTGTGTTCTACGAGTGGTGCTTTTTTAATTTTCTATACTAATTAACTTAGAACCCAAAATTATAGGTTAAATTTGTTAAAACCTTAAAACAAAAAAAAAAAAAAAAGAAGAAACCAAATGAAGAATTCGGAATTTAAATAAAAATTGTGTTCATAGAATATAAGTTAAAAATCGTTGGTAAATATCACTACGATCTAATTTGAAATTAAAATTAACTAACTTTAAGACAATAATTACGTCAATAAATTTTTTTGTGAAATGCTATTAATAAAAAGAGTATTTATAATGAATTTCTAAACAATTATAAACGTTTTGATTTCCTAGCTTCTAAGTAGGTAGATTGGGAAAATTTGGGATCATGCTAATTTCACTGTGGATTTTCGAACACATGATCACGGCTGGGAGGGCAACAAGTTGCGTTAATATACCTAAAACGCTCAAAGATAATTTATCGGGAATGTTTGGTTTTGTTTCTGTCACTGTCATTCAATTTCCTTTCTATTTACGTGCAGCATGCAAATGATAAATAAAGTCTGTATTTTTGGGTTTTAAAGCGTAAGGTTTAATGGCAACGCATCCACCCATTGGCCGACGAGCAAGCGGCCGGAAGAGTAGGCATGCTGAGGCCAGCACCCAAGCGCAATCACCGCATGAAAGTGGTTCTACCACCTTTTCCCAACAGTTACATGCTACAGATAAATTATTTATAAACTTTGGCATATAAAATTTTAGCAACGACCGTAGCACAAACAGCTTGTGTATGTATTGTGTATATGTTTTGTTTGTGTAAAATAATTTTTCTGGCTTTTAGTTTCTTTTTCGTATGTGTATTTTGTTTTTGTAAAAAATTTTCGGTTTTTTTATCAGCCAAAAGGTCGCTACGCACAGCAGAAACGAACGAACATTAATTAGCTGAACCGAACAGAATGAAGTTTGTGGTTTTTTAAAACAACCGAACGGAATTAAATGTTCTCATCTTTTTGTTGAGTTGGATAAGAACAGTATTATTTTTGTGACCGAAAGATGACAAACAGGGAAACGTTATTTTTTAATAGCTTTCTACACAAACGCTATTAGCGTTTGTGTTTTCCACAATTCTACCAAACCGAACACTAAGGAGCGATATTTGGTGTTAATTTTCGAACACTGTTTAAGGGTTTTTTACACTATCATACAAGTCTTACGTATTTGAAAAAAAAAACAACCCTGTCATGAAGATTTGTTATTGTTTTTTGAAAATTTTCAAACAAAAATTAGATCAGGAAAGCATTTTTGTCAAAACAATAAAGAATTGTGTGATAATGTAAAATCGCTTTTAATAATCTTTTAAATAAACTCTATTTGGAATTAAAAACTAAATTTAGCTTAAAATGTTTAAATTTACTATTATTTTATACAATTCACCATCATATAATTTCAAAGCTTAAAGCTTCATTTACAATGACAGCACCAATTTCGTTTTTCTTCTATCTTACTTGCTCTTAAAGTCTTTCATATATTTTCCTTTAATTTTTTGAACAATAATGTAACTAAAGTTATTAAAAAAATAAGTCTACTTTCGTAAATTTAACGAAAATCCCATTTTTCTTAAGTAAATTCAATTGTAAAAATGGGAAATGGGAAAAAATTCCCGGGGAATTTGAATTCATAATTGGGCTGAATATGTTTAAGTAAATAATAATAAATACGAAATATTGTTCTGACCATAATTTTCAAACGTTTTCTTGATTGAAAATGTGTGCCCTTATGAAAAAAATGTTTACTTTATTTCGAATAACAAGTGAAAATGTTGCTGTCATTGTGAATCTGGCCTTATTCTTATGGCATAATATTTTGTTAAATTATTGAATTTTCCAAATTTTATTTCAATTACATTTTAACCTCCGTATTTATAAACGATTGTTAAATTTAGCAAACGTTTATTAAGCCAAATTTTCATACAAAATTTGTTTTGTAAACTTTTATTAAATTAAAAAGATGTTTATAAATACAGGCATAAAGGTTTTGTTTGACTAATAAAATTTAATTTCTTAAATGATCCCACTCAATACTTTCATTCAGTCCAATACACATTGATTCAATTCAATTTGTAATAGAAGAATTACATTTTTCCAAGGTAATAAAAATATATAAAAAAATTTGTAAAAATTGGATTTAATAAAAATTTAATTAATTTAAAGGAATTTAACATTCCATGCGAATAATTTTATTTGGGAACTAATTCTTTTGAAAGTAAAGTTTAATGAATATGCACTGTCTGGTGGGGTGCGTTGGGAGTGGATAGCTATAGGAAGATGCTCAGCAAGGTTCAAAGAAGTGCATCTCTTGGCATTACAGGCGCTAGGAGAAGCACTCCGCAGGCAGCGCTGGACATCCTACTATATCTGTCCCCTATTGAACATTATGTGAGGAGTGTGGCTGCTAGGAACTTACTTAGACTTTACGAGTCTTCTTTAGTTAGGCCTAGGCGGGATGATCACACGAGAATTTTGTACGAGATGGGTCTGCTTGGTCAGGGTAATACTCTCGGGGGTATTTCGGATCATAAGACTATGACCCTGGACTTTGGTGCAACACCACCGGTGGACTTCCCGGATAGGGAAAATTGGAGTGGGTCCAACGGACTGTTTGAGGGGTGGGCAGTATTTACGGATGGATCCAAGATGGAAACCGATGTGAAAAGGTCATTCAGACTCCCCGATGAGTGCAGTGTTTTCCAGGCTGAGATCCTAGCGATCTGGAGGGCGACGGAGGTGATACTGGAACACATCGTGGGTGGATCTGTGGTGACAATTTACGTCGATAGTCAGGCTGCGCTTAGGGCATTGACAAATTATACGGTGCGATCGCGCCTGGTCGCTAGGTGTAGAAATGCTCTTAGGGAACTCATGGAGGCATTCAATGTAAGGCTGTGTTGGGTACCCGGACACTGCATGGTTGATGGAAATGAGGTGGCGGACGAACTGGCGAGAGCGGGTTCGAATCTGGACTTAGTGGTAAGGGACAGGGGGTAAAGCCTCCCTTATGTTACTACTTTGGTGTGATAAGGGAAAGGTTCCGTGATGGCGTTAACCGATCCTGGGGGGACAGAGTGGATTGCAGGGTGTCTAGGGCACTATGGCCCAGATTGGACGCGGGGGCAACCAGGGTTCTACTGGGATTGGATAGGGGTGGTCTTAGAACGCTTATAGGGTTCTTGACGGGTCGTTGTCCTGTTAGGGCCTTTACGGGAAACTGGGACAACACCATACCGGACTTCTGCAGATTATGCGATGAATCAGAGGAGCTGGAGACAGTCGAGCATGTACTATGCCATTGTCCTAGGATGCAGGGTCTCAGACAGAAGTGGCTGGGAGAAAGGTTTCACGACGAACTGGGGTGCATCGCTGGATGTAATCCGGCTGATCTACTGGGGTTTGTCAGGGAAATAGTGCGGTTGTTTCCGTTGAGGGGACTGCAGAGAGGGGAATTGTTTTTCACATCACCTACTAATTTTCTAATTTTCTGGATTTCATCCATCCTATACTTCTTTTCTTTACTTTTCTCTTTTCTACATTCTTTCTTTTTATCGAAGGGATTCACAATGGACCGTACCGGTCTCGGGTGGAAGTGTGCCCTTGGGCACATAACCCTTCTTAACCTAACCTAACCTAAAGTTTAAAGAATACAGCAAATAATAAATTCTATAGGATTTGAATTGGGAAAATTTCTGCAAAAGACAAAGTGAGTTTTCTTAGTACTCCGCCAGATCTATAAAAGTTAGGCTGAAGCGAAAGCCGGTTAAGAAAAAGTGATCATCGAAAATCAAGCTAACGAGAGAGTGAAACATTAACGCACGAACACTAAAAAACAAGTAAAAAATTATAAATTCGTCCTCCAACTTTTCTTTTAAGCAAAACTATTTTGAAGAACGCTTAAAAGTAGAAAAACGAGATCGGTGAAACTTCTTTTAAAAACAGCCAATTTGATTAAGTAATAAACATGTAAATCATAATTTAAATTTAATCGTTTTGTTTATTAGTATTTTTACGCAAATTTAATTCTACTATTTAGATAAGAACTAAAATTATAATGATATCTGTTTTAATTATTTACAATTTTCTATAATGACTAATTGATGTTATGGGTAAACAATTATATAAAATTGACATGTAATAAGCTAAAATATTATCCTAATTTTTAAATCCATTAAAGCTGTTACCAATAAATGCTCCTGAGGGATTATTGGAAAATCCTTGGACAGAAGAAAACCGTGATGTTGTTCGTTCTAACAGTTTAATAGGAGGCGCTTTAGCCTTGGGATTCTGTTCACAGTTATACATGCCATTGACTTTTTTAACATCAAAAGGTGAAAATCCATTACGCTGACCCATAATTTGTCTGCCTGCAGGTATCTAAACAGAGTTATATAAAATTAGTAAATTACTAGAATAGGAAGGGCAACAGACAATTTTATGAGAGCAAAACATTTACAAAAATGGACATCGCAATGTAATTCGATCGAAAAAGCATCAGTTCGCTTTCTATGTTATATAGATTCATAATTGTGTATGGAATTCTATATGACAATTGACTTGTCGTAAATTTTTTCTGTGTACATCACAGATTTTGCCTTCTAGAAATTAAATCCGAACAGGTTAAAAAGTTATTTAAAAACTGAGACAAATAGCCAATTCTAATATTCTTGTTTATTCTGTCTGATTTCTTTATAGATACAAGTTATCGTTTATTAGGAATGGGAACAGTACATTAGAATATTGAAATATAATGAGACCTTTATCCCTTTGAATCATCTTGAAAGTATAAACGGATAAAATTGGACAAAAATGGTTAAAAGTGACATATTAATACACAGACCTACCGACCATTTTTTAAAAAAATTTAATTGGGTATGAGGTATATTATATTTTGAATACACCCTTTCTGAATCAAAAACCTGTATCAAGAAATTTGTTATGGTTTCTGAGATATTAAGCATTAATTTTGCTCCATATTAACTATTTTTAATGTTTATTAATGGCTAACAAACCACTAAAGGTTTAGGCGCTGGTTTAGTTCAACTAAACTTAAATTTATATGTAGTTTAAACTCAACAGTTGAAAATCGGTGCCCCATATATTACATGCAATTTAAAAAACTTTATTGTGGCAGCACTACGATAAATGTTGTCAAATTCATATGGTTTGTATTGGTATTGGTATCTGGTCTAAACACATTTTAAACCAAAAAGAGAGTTTAAATTGCACTCATTTATAAGCCCTACGTACTGTTTTGCTCTTAACGCCACTGGCGAATGCAGCAAATTCTTTACATAAAAACGTACAAATTAAATTTCACTCTTGCTTTGCTTCATTGCAACAAAAATGTAAAAAGAAAAACAGTAGTTAAAGCGAAAGCAAAACAAAATGTCAACAAGAAAATAAATTTCGATCTTGCTTTGCTTTATTGCCTTAAGAAAAAAGAGTTGTTAAAGCAACAGCAAAATAAAATGTCAACAACTCAATACACAGCATTAAGTATTTACATATATGGCAGCACAAAATGCTACTTTTTAAAAATACATTTAGAAAATTGTCGTATACGGCACAAAACATTAATTTTCACTTTCAATAAAATACTGTTATCTTCTAAGTTCGTTCTTGGTGAAAATACAAAAAAAAAAAAATAATCGGGTATATTTTCAGAAAGCTTCATGTAGACCTTCATTGTCGTTTTTCTTCACAACGGATTTTTGGCATATGCACCAAACCAAAAATGACCTGACGATTTTAAAACGAAAATTGTTTAGTGAAGATCGCGTTATAATTTTTTTAACTTAAAGATATTTATATTTTCTTCAAACACAAACTTACCTTGGCTATTATTGTAGGTTGGCCATTCTTAGAAAAAGCTGTTGGGGAATAATGCATAACACTACCATAATCGTATCTTTCACCAAAGGCAACTGTATTTTCAATCCTTTCAAAATTCGGCGCAGCATTTATTTGCACATTCTGAAATTGTATATCCACAAATGAATCACGTTCTTTGCGGTTTTGTTCATGCAAAAATCCCACAACATGCATTAGTTCATGAATAACGGTGCCGGGTTTTGTCAGACAACCAGGAGCTTGTAAATTAACTAGTTGTTTACCACCAACGCGACCTACTGCAGACCAACAACCCGAGTTACCCTTAAGTATGGAAACGTAATCAGATTCTGTGGTATGAGGTACAAATCGTATGCAGGTTTTTAAATGATATTCATCTATTGCATATGCTATCATATTTAATTCATCTCGCGTAAAATATCCAGCAATTTCGAAAGGAATTTTACCATCAGGCCAACGAGACGTCTTTGAACCTATACCATTTTTAAGTACAAGTGAACCTACTGGCATTAAAATATCACCTTCTAGATAGGAACCCAATTCTTCTGGATTAACTGATGTAGTATTCGGTTTAAATTTGGCCACTAATTTTCCAGTGTTTTTTAAATCCGGTTGCCCATATAAAAGACGACCATAACGACTTAAATCAATTAAATTGGGATCCCGTTTTTCGGGAAGTTCATTAGACACCACTTCAACTATATCTGAGTCATTAACTGAATTGATTGCTGGATCAGCCAAAATTCCTTTAAAAGTAGCCGTAGTCAGAGGTACGGCAAGAACAATGCACAAATTAGCACTAAGAACTATTACCAAAAATATTAATTTATAGTCCATTTTAATTAACCGGTGTTGATGGTTATTTAAAAAATCTCGATTCACTACTAAGTGTCTGTACTCCTGGCTGCTTTAGTTTATATACCCTCTGATTTTTATTCTAGAGAACGTCAAAATGTAAGTCAACAGTTAATCAATACCGCCCTAAACAATTAATGTCTGATAAGAATACAACTGCTGTGATCAGCAGGTACTTATGTATGCATGTCTATCTGTCTTTTGGTCTGCACGTCTATGTTTTACTTGGCGCTACTTATTCACACTCATTGGAGCATTGGCCCAAAAGCTTTAAAATACTTACAACAACCTTCATGTCTTGTGGGTTTATTTTATTTGTTTAAACAGCCGTTTAAACAAAAATTCATTTAAATAAATATTTGTTCTAGAATTATTTATTTCTTGTTTTTGTTATATAACAATTATTCCAACGTTGAGTGTTTGGTTTAAGTACATAATTTCCCCGAAATCAGTTTAATATTTGTTATTCTTTCGATATTCTTAACCTTGCATACATAAACTTGACTCTTGTTAAATTGACTGACTAGAGGGTTGACGACTCTTGCGCTTTTGGGTATTGAGAGGTCTTAAGATATGAAATTACATGTGTTTAATGATATGCAGATAAAGTTGTTTAAAAATTATACCCACTATTGTGGTGAGGGTATTATGCGTTTGTGCTGATGTTTGCAACAACTTAAAAAATTACCGATCTTACCGATCTACTTTGAATCATGTTTTGAATCAAAGTCCGTTTGTCCGGCTGGCTGTCCATGTAAACCTTGCGCTCAATTTTGGAGATACATAATTTGATTAAATGTGGTTCATAGGTTCAAATTGTTGCAAGGATCAAGCCTATTAAAAATGTTGTGAATCGCTCCATAATTCCACATAATCCTTATACAAGCTTATTTTCAGGAATAGAGTCTTTGTGCCTATAAACTACATTTTTAGGTTGGTGTTAAGGTTTAATGTTGTCCAAACTTATTTTATTGCAATCTTAATTATCGTAACAAATTTTATAAGAATCGGTCCGCCCATATTTGACCATAACTCCCATACAAATACTACTGCCGAAAAAAGCTTTGAATACCATGACGAAATGTTTTGCTGGTAAGTTCAAAATATACCTAGGTCCCATATGAACTACCTTCCTAAAATCACTTGAGGCTGTTTTACACTATCACACAAGACTTACGTATTTTGAGGAAAATACAACGCTGTCATGAAAAGTTTTAATTGTTTTTGAAAATGGTTAAACAATAATTAGATCAGGGAAGCATTTTCGTAAAATACTTAAGTCTTTGTGGGATAGTGTATAACGGCCTTTAAAGAACAACAAATCTCATATAGATGAAGATATCTAGATACATAATCGTTTGAAGACCAAAGGCCTAACCATAATTTACATAAGCTGGCTAAAGCAACTGTGCGAACACGTGTAAATCATGTGTGTCAAACCATATCGAACGTAAGGAAACTTTTTTTTAAGTTTTATAAAACTGTCATTTGCTTAAGCAAATGTGTGTTTTTTTTTTTTTTTTTTTTTTAAATGCATTTGACAGGCCTTTCGTTAGTTCTTGACAGTATTATTAGCTAGCTCATGCATATTGCACTTTGGCCTTAACATTTCGAATAAAAACTTAAAGTTTTTTAATAAATAAGTTATGTGATAGAAATTGAACGAATTCCAACCGATAATTTTAAAAGATGCCAATTATTTTGAGGGTTTTTAAAATCGATTTCTGAATTGAAGTCTCTAATTAAGAAAAGTTTAACGTTGCAACAAATTTATAAAAAAAGATTGCCTAAACTGTTTAAAAACTTTAAGGAATGTGGGTACAAAAATGGAAAGTAAAATATCTAATGGCTACATTGATTTTGTATGGCTAAACAAGATGAAAAATAGTTTACCAACTTACCCACCCCACCTACTACCACTAAATGGCTATATTGTCACCACTGGTTATCACTCACCATACGAGCGTTAAAGACTTTTTTTAAGTAAATCACTATCAAAAACAAAACATCCAAAATTGTTTAGTAATCGTTTATTTTAAAAAAAACTTAAGCCGATGTAAGAAAATGCATATAAGAGAAGAGAATCATTTATTTTTATTTTGTAATTGCAACACATTGATTCAAAAGCAATTCTTTTGTTAAAAACGGCTGCCAACTTGCGTAATATGCAAATTGATGACAAGCATATATTTTTGGGAAAAACTTGAAAAATATGCAAATGCATATTTTTCCTTTGAATGCATATTTTTATGCAAATGCATATTTTTATGCAAATGCATATTTTTCATTCAAATGCATATTTTTATGCAAATACATATTTTTCATGCAAAAAGCATTAGGATATAATATGGTCGGGCTTGACCGACTATACTTTCTTACTTGTTTGAATGTATAAATTTAAGCCCATAAATTAAATACAGATGACGAACAGTTGTCAATACTTTTGAAAACTTCTTATAAAATAAATGTATAACGTTATTTTTATAAGTTATTGTTTAATCATTTGACGTATATTTTTTTGGAGGTTTATTAATTCAGTAGTTGAAGTTTCATGACAAGGTCTTTAAAGTTAAAGAAAAACCAATTGCTCGAATTAATTTATTGAATTTTTAAACTTAGTGAGGGTCATAGACCTTTACAAGTTTACACGAAAATTAAATATGTTCAAGGTAATGTAACTCTCAGAATATTTTTCTAAATTGTGTTTTTATTTGAAAGCATGTTATGGTAGTTAAATAAAAACTAGTAGGATTACTATCCTCGGCTTTGCCGCGTCAAATACACCCTTCACTATAGTAATTGAAATCTTACTTAAACTGAAATTATATACCGGTTTGGATTTTTTTCAATACTTAATATTCCTTATAGGTAAGAATGTGTCTGAGCCAAATTTGGTGGGTTTAATTCTGTGTTCGAAAATAAACAGAACATTATTTAGCGTACGGCTCACACATCTAGAAACAACATCTATTTTTTTGCTGTTGTGTATACGAACACAACTATTTCAAACTGCTTCATCAAATTAATGTATGTGTTGGTAATATTTTGATTTTCTTGGCACAGCCACACATCAAATTTTTATCATCAAACTTTAAGCAAAATGTTTTATTATTTCGTCAGCTCATTGTTTGGAGTATATGCCAAAAAGTCGTAGTGGAGAAAAACAACAATAAAGGTTTACATGAAGTTTTTTCTATTTTCACTACTGCTTTTGGCATATGTTTTGAAGAAAAATTAAAATTTGTTTAAATAGTTTATATAGTTTCCTATATGCAGGCTTTCAAGGTCATTAATTTAATATAAATAAAAGATTATTTATTTCATTCTCAATAAAATCCGACGTTTCGTTGGTATTCTTTCCAACTTCTTCAGGGATTGAGTATTTAGTAAAATCTGGCAACATTGTACAAATACAAAGTAAAAAGTAGTCAATAATAACAATAATTACAATCTTAGGGCCTTATTCATAAAAAATATTTCATGTTAATAACAGGTTTATAAGAAAAATTTTATGTGAAAATTTGTTTAATAAACCTCTTATAAAGCTGAATTATTTTTTATGAATAAGGGGGTTGATTTTTGACAAATTAACTTACAATAATCTTTTTCGTCAGTTTACATCAATTTTAAATGATATCACAGTATTTTGTAAAGGTGGACAGCACAACACAAAACTTAAAATATTAAAATAAATGTATGTAAATATAAAAATTATCACAGAAAATTTGTCCTTTTTTGATCACAGTTGTTATTATTGCAATGGTGTAGTTTGCATTTGTATTGTCTTTGTCTTCATTTGTGTTTATTGCACTTGTCGATTTTTGTTGTATTCTTAAGCTCCTCAACGTGTATCTTTTATTTTCCCTTTTCTCTTTATCTAAAATTCTACTTTTTCAAAGTTTGGCTTGTGTCCGTTTTCAATGCAGTGTTGTGCAAGTGCAGTTGATTGTTTTCCTCTTTTTATATCAGCTTTATGTTCGTTTATTCTCGCGCCTAAATTTCTCTTTGTTGTACCAATATAGATTTTTCCACACTCCTCATTATCACCGCCGTCACATTCAATTTGATAAACAACATCACTTTGATCCCTACACTCAATCTTTGTTTTTGTTTGTGTAAATTAATTATGTATTGTCTTGTTTGATTTAGGCGCGAATATTATTTGTTGGTCCTTTATTATCTCTCTCAGTTTGTTGTTCTCATTTAGTCTTGGAACAAACGGTAGACTATAGTATTTGGCGTTGCCAGATGTGTCATTTTTGTTTTTTTCCGCTGATGAAATATTATTTTTAACTTTAGTCAGTAATGAATTGATCAACCCCTTTGGAAAATTGTTTTTCATTAAAATATCCTTAATTCTTGTCATATTCTTAAATTGAAATTTTACGTCGCTTATTTTTATAACTTTGTCAATTAGATTCATTGCTGTATTTATCTTCTGTTTCATGGGTTGCGTCCAGAAGCAATTGGTTTCATATACCAATCTATTATTATTTTGCCATTTTGTCGGAATATCTTCCTATCCAGATATGGTATTGCATTGTCCTTCTCCCTCTCTAGAGTAAATTTCAGTTTGCTATGATATGAGTTAAATGTTTTCAATATTATGCCTTCGTCTTTATATTTTGAACGTTCATTAACGAACATAAAGTTCATAGCATTTTATTGAAAGTAAAAATTATTATTTTGAGCCGCATACGCCGCTTGTATAAATTTATTTTTAAAAAGAAGCTTTTTGTGCTGCATACGTAAACTTACTGCTGTGTATTGATTTGTTTTCATTTTATGTTGCTTTTGCTTTAACTAATTTTTTTCTTACGAAAGTGAAGCAAAGCATGAGTGAAATTTGTTTTCTTCTTGTCATTTTGTTTTGATTTCTCTTTAATTACTCTTTTTTCCTACTGTAATGAAGGCAAAGCAAGTGTTAAATTTATTTTGTACGTTTTTGAATGAGAAATTTTCTGCATTCGCCAAGCAGTGCAGTGTAGAGCAAAGCAATATGTACTTAATAAACTTTAAAATAGTTGATATGGAGCAAAATTAATGCTTATTATCTCAGAAACCATACAAAATTTAGTGAAATCGGTTTTGGATTCAGAAAGGGGGTATTTAAAATATATATATACCTCATACCTAACTCTATTTTTTTTAAAAATGGTCGGTAGGTCAAACCAATAATGAGCTAACGATTTGTTAAATTTTATATTTTTTGGTAGAATATTTGTTTTTTAGGAATTTCCCCAGCAAGCATAGGCTGTTTGTTAGACGATTGGGTTTAATATAAAACTACTAAAATAATCTTCAGTTAATTATCTGACGAGAAACAATGGGCATGTTCGTTAATGCATCACTGCGCTGCATCAGAAAAGCAAACTTTTTTTAATGCCGATAAAAAAAATTATTAATATAATCTGTTTTATTGTGTATTATTTTTGTGTAGTATTTGACAATTTTTTGGTCCACATCTACTTCACTGATATTTATATAAACATTTGAAATCACTAATGCAGCGCAGTGATGCATTTACGAACATGCCCAATAACAAAAACATCTAATTTTTTTTTATTTATTCCTTTTTTATATACATATTTTCTGATACGCTCGTCCTTAATCTTGGAATGTTTACCATGCAAGTCCTTTAACCATCTTTTAATGATTATTTCAAGAGTACAAAACCAACACCCAGCGGTAACAAGAGGCATAAAAGAAGGTCTTATTTATCATACACAGAAAAAATTATTGCTGAATTATTTTCAAACAAACGCTTGTTTGAAATTTTTTTTAATTTCTACAAATTTTTTTACTGATTCAATTAATATTTTTGTTTGATTTTTATTTTAGCCAACAGAAATGTTGACAACTATTCAAAAATATAATAAACGCGTTATTGGCTTCTAGTTTTCATAATTTTGTATGAAATATTAAACGCTCTTTATTGTTGTCGTGTTTTTGCATTTTTTTATTTGACCGTAAGCAACCCTTCTTTATGTGACATATAAGAACAACAAAAAAAAAAAAACACATAGTCTATTTTTGGACGCTTTGAAAAGGTACAACTATAAGAAAGATGATAAAATATTGTGGCGAGGTTTGTAGTAAAAAACAACAAAAACAATAATAGGTAATAAACGTTTCACTCTTTTTAAACAACAACAACATTAGAAGAAACAAAATAAATTTTTTGTTGGTTTCAAAGTTGGTAAAAAGAATGAAAAACAAAATCCCGTATTCAATTTTTCAAAAATGTTTAGTTAAATACCTACATCAAATAAAAGAAACAAAATGATGACGAAAAACATGTCGAGTCGGTCTGCTGCCAAGGAAAGGATACAGAACAGTGAGTGAAGAAGAAAAACATTGTGTGAACAAACAAGACTTGGTGCAAAAATTATTCCAACAAAAAAATGTGTCTCAAAGCCAGCCGGCGCCGCTCTGCTCTGCCTTCATCTACTTCTACAGTGCTTGCTTGTGTGCGCGTCATTGCTTGTGCAAAAACTTTTTTGTTTGATTCAGCAAAATTATTTGTTTGAAATTTATATGATTTTCAGTAAACTATTTGTTTGATTCAGTTAAATTATTTGTTTGAAAAAATCAGTGTTTTTTTTCAATAAACGAAATGCAAATAAATTGTTTGAATATGCGAATTTGTTTGTAGGACCGATTTCAGACAAAAAATGTTTTGATTCTACAAATTTTTTGTTTGAATTGGAAAAATAATTTTTTCTGTGTACTTATTTATTTTTTACACAGGTTGTCATTGGAAGCATGTCCTTCCACACTCTCTTTAATAAAAACTTTAAACTCTCTTCGAAATTTGTTTTTGTTTTAAATGTAAGTTGAACGGACGAGTAAGGCGCTCGTGTTCTATAAACTACACATAAAGCTTTTTTTTGTCACTCACCGGAAATGTTTATTAATTTTATGAAAACCTAAACCTTTTTTTACGAACGAACAAATATTTTCATTTTCTAAGAACAGGCTGTTATTAAACTTTCTTATCGTTCATTATTTATTTGCATATTTTTTTTTAATTTTTCGTTTCACTTTAATTGTTTTATTTGGTTTTAAAAGCAACTACTGACCTTCATTTAAATATTTTATTTATATTTCATTATCACTTTTCTTACATTTATTTAAACGGAAAAGTTTAACAAACGAAGCCTTGTTAATGAATTTTTGACTCCCAAGAAAACCTTTGATAACTAATATGCAAGTGGCAGTGTAATAAAACTGAACTGGCCAAATAAAATAAAGTAATTTTTTTCTTTACCCACATACAACTACATTTAGAGTTGACTAAAAAATCAACCAATTGTAGTCGGGACTGTAAGAAAAGATAAACTCACTGTTTATTGTGGATATTGCGCATAGGAATAGCTTATTCCTTCAACAATAAATTTCAGTTTATCAATAGTGTGAATTGGGAATTTAGAACATTTAAACGAAACCTTATTAAAATATTTGTATTTGAACAGGCCGACTTTAAGTAAAATATAACTCATTCTAAATTTATACGAAATTGAGTTAAAATT
This sequence comes from Pollenia griseotomentosa, assembly GCA_963931875.1. NCBI lineage: Eukaryota > Metazoa > Arthropoda > Insecta > Diptera > Polleniidae > Pollenia > Pollenia griseotomentosa. Next base: position 47,787,248 of record OZ007560.1, on the reverse strand, counting down.
GTATACGACTATAGTTTCACCTAAGAAGGTAAAACCGATTAAAACACGAATCAATGTAAAAAAGATATTACCATCTTTCTGAATTCAAATCTTGTTTTACGAAAATTTGTAAGGTTTCTGAGATATTAAGCAATTATTATGCTCCATATCAAATATTTTGAAGTTTATTAAGAATTGTTTTGCTCTACGAAAGAAAAATGAAGTACATAATAGCAAAAGCAAAATAAAATGTCAACAACTCAACACACAGCAGTTAGAATACGTATGCAGCACAAAAAGCTACTTTTTAGAAAAATAGCGTATGCGGCACAAAACAATAATTTTCACTTTCAATAAAATACTATTAACTTCAAAGTTCGTCAATGAACGTTCACAAATATTTCAATTTTTCTTTAAAACATACGCCGGAAGCAGTGGTAAAAAAACAAAACAATTCTATCGGGCTTATAGAGCCCTAACCGTGAAAAAACGTAAGTTCCAAAAATCAAATTTTACAGGAGAGTTTTTATACCCTCCACCTTAATAAGTTGTGAAGAGGGTATACTAAGTTTGTCATTCCGTGTGAAACTTTTTTATTATTCACCTCAGACCCCATAAAGTATATATATTCTGGCTCCTTGAGTAATTCTAAGTCGATTAAGCCATGACCGTCTGTTGAAAACACGCTCACTTTCGAAAAACTCAAAAGAGATAAAAAAAAACTGGGTGTCAAATTGCTTGTAGTTATTTTAAGCAGCTTGGGATTGAAATCCAGCCAAATCGGTTCAGTAGGATCAGAGCTATGAATCAAAATGGGGAACCACCACTTTAAGAAATTGATAATTTTGTTACAAAAACTAACATAAATGATTGAACAATCCACGAAATGATATGAAATTTTGCAAAGGTTCGTTTTATTCGACTGGAAATCACACTGTAAAACTTCATGAAGATCGGTCCATAATTTATCCTAGGCCTCATATAAACCCTACTCCCGGAAAACAGTTTAGTACGCCTTAAACCGCAATTAATAATGCTATCATAACAAAATTTGGCACGTCACAGTTAGGACTAGTAATGATTCTGCAAAATTTTGTGAAAATCGATCCATAATGTACCCTAGGCCCCATATAGACCCTACTACCGAAAAACAGTTTAGTACGCCTAAAACCGTAATTTATAATGGTATCAGAATAAAATTGAATACTTCACAGTTTTATAGAACTAGAAGCCCACTCTGGTAAATTAATTAAATACGCCTAAAATCGTAGCAGATATATTTATTGTCGTAAAATTTCTTCTAAATTAGTTTCAGATGGCCAGAAAAAATGTCATGCAATTTTGTGATATACGGTCCATAATTTACCTTAGATCTCATATTTTGCAGCCTTCTGAAATTCACCGTAAACGCTAAAACTAATTTCACCACTGTATTGAAATTTATGTTTTTTAATACCAGAAATACCTCTGCGGAATTTTGGGATGATTGGTTCATAACTTACCATGGTTCCAATATAAACCCCCCTGCTGAAAATCATTTAAGTTCGGCTTAAACTGTTACGAATCAAGATATTTTACTCAAGATTGTCGGTCAATAATTTAATATTGGCCTAAGCCGCAACCAATATAATGCTGATGTATGTTTTTATAAAGATAAATTAATAATAAATAGACATCATATAGCAGTGATGTCAAGAGATATTTGAAAAAAATCCCTACGTGTCTAAGAAAAAAATCCCTTTTTACCCTACAACCAAAATATTTTTCCCTACTCTATTCCCTACGTTAAAAATTAATTGTTTTTAGCAACAGGCTAACAAATATGTACCTATTTTATTAACAGTTTGTAAATATTGAAATAAAAGCTTTTATTAACAACCAGAAAAACCCAAAATATATATGTAAATGCCATACACGCAAATATAACAATTCAATTTCAAAATAATAAATATACATTTTTTTCTTTTTGGCAGAAATGCCACTATATATCCTTTAGTCTAAAGACGAAACATAGTTAAACTTCGTCTTTGATTTTTCATTTCCTCGTCCTTTGTCCGTTTTCAAAAATAATTATTTTAAAAAAATTTTAGTAAACTTGGTACCTAATAAAAGGGAGAACTCTGTAAAATTTTAATAAAATATTTTCTTCAGTTCCCCCGAACTAAAGTATAATAAAAATGTTCTTTTAAAAATATATCCTTCCTTATCCTCAAAAGTTTTCATTAGACATTATTTGAATTCAAAATTTTATTGTTTTATTTCTCTTAGTTTAGAATGTGTTATTGTTTTTTTTACAAATTAATATCTATGTAGAAATTTCGTTCATTAGATATTCGCTTTTAAACAAACATTAAGTACTTTTTTTGCTTAAACCAGTAAAAGAAACTATAACAGCTTTTACACTGTGTGTAATTTTTTAAGTCATGGAAAAATAACCATATACGGACAACTCTACGTGATAAAATACCAAAAAAAAGACCCGTGTCACACAGTTTTGCCCAAAGTCATGCACTTTTTTTATGGGACCACAAAAATTTGGGGCCTCGGTGTCATTTTTGCAAAAAAAGTGATCATTTTGCAAACCGTTCGGAATTTTGATTTACCCTCTGAGACAAAGTTGTAGCTCTTGCCATAAAGAACAATAATTGTGCACATATAAAATCAAAAAACTTCATCTTCAAGACCAAAATCGCAAAAAACCTTAAAAAATTCGATGTTTTTTACCTTTTTCCCCCCTGTTCAGATCCATAGGTAGCAACCGTTCAAAATTCAAAGAAACAATCACTTACAAAAATGTACCTAAGATCTCAGTAAACAACTTCTGAGAGCATATGAACTTCCTAGAAATGATTCTTAGCACCGTTTAGGTAGCCGCAAAAGTGAAAAATTGCCCGAATTTTTTAAAGTTTTTTGCGATTTTGATCTTGAAGATGAAGTTTTTTGATTTTATATGTTCACAATTTTTGTTCTTATTCTTACTTATTATTCTTACTGCAGATAGGTTATTTGGTTTCAGATTTTTACAATTCCAAATAACGTAAGTGAAATAGCATAAGCTGTGTTTAGAAAAACAAAATTTTCTCAACCGATATACATATATTTCTGGTTTCATTTTAATCAAAATATAAAATTTTCGTTTCAATATTGTAAATAGTTTCAATTTTTTTCCCCCTCCTGTAAACTGTTAAAAACTGCAGATAGGTTATTTCGTCTTTAAGGTGACGATATGTAAAGTTTTAAAATACAGGGTGGACCAAAATGACCGAGCGATTTGAATTCCTTATACCTTTTTTTAATTTAGAAATTTTGCGAAATGTTATAGAAAATATGTTTGAAAGAGCACGTATGTGCGAAGCAGAAAATGGCCATCACTTTCGAGATATAATTTTTCATAAATAAATAAAACATATTTTTCGTTAATATACTTGAACTTAAGTCCCTTCGGTAATTTTAGCCACCCTGTAAAACTAGAATGTTTTAAAGTGGAACAGAAAGAGCTTGAAAAATATACATACCTAATCCTGTAAATAAATTTAAATATAAGGGATACAAGGCAAAATAATAAAAAAAAAATGCATTAAAATACAAATGTTGCCATACTTTAAAAGAAACCTTAAAGGAAAAAATCTCGTAGGCAAAATTAACGTTGAAATTACCAAAATTGTTTTACCGGATATGTAAAGATAAATGTTAGGTACGAACGCGACCAGATATCTCTTTGTAGAAATTACGGACATTAAACGATAAAATCGATTATCCAAAATGCTTAACTGTATTAAAATAAATTTACTTGATTCCCAGAAGAATAGCATATGTTAAAGCGGAATCTTTTTAAAGCCCAACAAAAATCAAAATCAGCTTTATCACGGTTGTCGTTGTCGTCAACGACTGTGTCGTTTTTTGTAATAGATTAAAGTAACACACAATCTGTGTAATAAGGTTGAATGTTTCAACATTTTTACACATACTTACACATACAAAATTTCAAAGATTATATGTAGTGCGTGCTTTAAAATTTGTATTTATATAGAAAAAACTTTAGGTAGAAAGTGATCAATTCGATGCCTTAATATGAAAAAAGGCCTAACTCGACTTTTTTTTTGTTTGTTTACAGAGGAAGAAAAAAAACTTAATAAGATCCGAAAAATTTTAGATAAAACAATTTATAATGCAATTTTTATTAAAAATATTCAACAAATGATGTGCTACAGCCCCTTAAAATTTTTAAATCAAGAAGCATTTGGCATTAGCTACCAGAACAAACAAAAAAAGCCATTTTAAAATAAAATCGAGTTAGGCCTTTTTTATATTAAGCCTGTGAGTTGTACTTTTAAAATCGATATTCATGAACATTAATCTAAAATCGTAAAAATGGTAGAATTGTAATATACATAATTTGTTTTTTAACCACAAAGAGCCAAAATTTAGGTTTCCATCTTAAAATGTTCAATAAATTAAAAAAAAATTTAAACAAATTTTCACTTAATTACATTCCGATTTAAAATATAATAGTAGCGGAATTTACGGTTTGCTATTGTAGACCTTGTACATCTTGTAGGATTGGTAAATCTTAATCTAAAACACGAAAAAAATGTATACATTTTAAATTAACTACGCTTACGTCATCCACAATTCTTAAATTGAAAATGTATGCATTTTGTTGTAGTCGTGTTTACCACGCCTACAAGATTTATAGGGTATACAATATCAAGCCGTAATTTCCGCTAGTATAATTTTGCATTTACTTTTAAAAATAATTTCGAATAAATTAATTAATTTAAAATTTTCATATTAATTCGAATGTGCATTCATTCTAAGTCAAATTACAATTTTAAAAGGTTTTTATACTTTAATAGTCTTATTCCTTCAATATTTTCTAGGAATAGTTTCTATGCATAGATGTACATACATGTATTTGACTTAAAATACAAATTCGAATTAATATGAAAATTTATAAAATTAATGTTACTCACCATGAGAAATAAATTCCCAGATTCTATTAATTAAATATATTTTTTATTTATACAAATAAATAAAATACAAAATAAATAAAACTTAAAACTTCATACCTTTACCCTTCGCACGTAAAAACCATTAGCTCATGCTTTCCTAAATATCCATGCTCATGGCCATAATCAGATTCGGATTAATATCATCTGAATTTGCCGAAATATCTTCATCATCAAATTTCAGCTTCATTCCAGTGAATTTCATGTTGGCTGATTCTCCTTCCTCTATTGGTGGGAATAAATTGGTAGTCTTTGTTGTTGGATATGAAGAACTACTGCTACTATTCCATGAAGATTTGCCATAAATTTCATCAATTACAGACTCTTCATCCATGAAATCTTCGATGCAAGTTTTTAAAATAGTAGAAGTCACAATACAGTCACGATTTAAGGCTAAACTTTTATGAAAATATGTAATGGCTTCTTCGAGATTGTCCATGAGGGCGTAAACAAAACCAATGGCGGTATAAGTTTGAGGTGATTGTGGCTTTAGGAGAAGGGCCTATAGAAAAGTTAAAGAGTTTTAAGTTTTTCTGAGATATATGTAAATAAGGTATTACTCTTACATATTGATGGTATTCTAATGCTTCTTTATATTTTTTGTTTTTACGACAACAGTGACCTAGATTGTTAAATAGAGGTTCCCATCTCGAAGAAACTTCTTCCTTATTTTGTTTAGCTCTGTTGGTTACAATATCAGCAGTAGTGCGGAAGACTTCTTCGGCACTTTCATAACTTTATAAAAAAAAATTATTTTAAACACTTTAACTACTAATAAAAAATGTACTTACTACTCATATTCATATTTAATAACTCCCAATTCATGTAATACGAATACATCTAAAGGCGCTATAGACATGGCTTGATAAAAGAACTTCTCTGCCAGTTCCAGATTCTTAGTTAGACCACATTCTACACCTATATAAAGTAGCGGCAAATGACAGCCTCGCATTAATTGAGTGGCTTTAAAATAAGCGGCCATGGCCTAAAATAAAAATTTTATTTAGAAATTTAATTCAACTTTGAGTTTTCTTAACTTTAAACCTGATCATGTTCGTTTTCTTTTGCAAAAGAATGACCATAAGCTAACCAAGCAGGGCCATATAAACGATCTAAAGATGTAGCCTTAGATAAATAACGTCTTGCTGGATCACTTTTACCTATGAGATCATAGTAACAGCCCACGGCATACCAAGAAATGGCCTTATCCGGATATCGGTCAACTAGCTTATGAGCCACATAGAAAAGTTCTTCAAAAGGCGAATATAATATCTATAATAAAGCAACCAAAGTAAATACAACTTACTATTGGAATCGCCAAATTCCACCAAACATCCAATTTGCAAAGTTAGAGCCGCATTGTGATAAGGGTCAATTTTAAGCAATCTAAATAGAAAAATAATGATATTATTTTAATTCGATATCATTCTTAATTCTCTTACTCATTCAAAATTTTAAAACTCTTTTTATATTCACAATCATAGAAAAGTTTTTCCGCTTCAGCAGCCATTACATCTGTACTTTTTTGTATACGTGACATACACAACGATAACGCCAAAGCGTTTGAAGTATCAACATTATCTTTGGTACGATTTTTGCCAGGTGTTTCCATATGAGAACGTTGAGAATCATTTATTAAAGAAGAAGCTCTTGTCAAACTAACTTGCAAGGAAAAGGGTGGTATTTTTAAATCTTCCAAAACTTTATTAGCTGGAGACAATATTTGATTTTGTTTGGGTGTTAGAATTTTGGGTAAAACTTTTTTATGTATATTAGCATCCGACGCACGGGTATTTTGTATTTTTTCTCTTAGCTCTTTGAGGGATTTGAATGTGCTGACATTTCCAATGGGCGTTTCTTCAGCACTAGTGTTCTAAAAGTTTAATATTTTTTGTAAAGTTAAGAATGAAAATGTTATAAGAACATTAACTTACTGGACCAATTGATTCGTAGTATTTTTTTAATTGTGTTTCATACAATTTTGTAATTAATTTAGCATCAGACTCAGAAGATTGTTGTTCGAGAGGTAAATGTTGCATTAGTTCTTTTTCTACAAAGAAAACAAAATTGGGTGCGATATTTGTTTGAGTAAAATGTATCTTAGGGATTTTAGCTAATATAATTTTGTGTTGTTTTAAGTAACTTAAAATAACAAAAGTTACCTTCCCAACCCATTAACATTTCGTGTTGTACTAAAGCATCCAAGGCCTCAAAGCAGTAAATCGATTTGTGCAAAGCCTGCACATAATAATCCATAGCTAAACCACGGTTATCCATGGCCTCATAAATTTTACCCTTTAAAAAACTAATAGAAGCTAAAATTTCCTGAAATAAAATAAAAACATTACTAAAAAGTTAGAGTGCCATATTCGTCTGCACCGAATCTTTGATACCCTCCACCGACAGTTAAAATATTTCAGTAGTGTGCCATATGGGGAAGTGTTTTCCGAGAGTGGGCTTATGGTAAATTATGAACCGATCTTTGAGAAATGTAGCAGTTATTTCTAGTCTTATAAAAGTGACACACAAAATTTTATTTATATTTTATTACAATTGTCTTAGGCGTTCTAAGTGTTTTCAAGAGTGGGCTTTACAAAATTTGGGAGTATGATTTTTAGCCATATAAAACGAATTTCTGCAAATCTTATATCAATCCGTGCGTTTAGCAACCATTTATATTAGTTATTCTAACAAAATGATCAATTCTTTAAAATAGTTGTTTCAAATTTGGACTCATAACTCTTATCCTACGCCGATTGCGCTGGATTTCAGTACCCAACTGCTAAGGAAAACTGGAAAGAATTTTCCACCAATAATTTTCTTTGAGTCGTTCGAAAGTGAGCGATATTTCAACAGACAGACATGGCTAAATCGAATTGAATTACTCAAGGATCCGTAATATATGTATATAACTTATGAAATCTTAGATGAATATTAAGTCTCTCACGGAATTTAGTATACCTTAATTCACAACTAGAGGTGGAGGGTATATAAATACATTTAATCTCTATTCAACACACATTCTTTATACACTCCTCGCCAAAAAACATACTGGTCGTCTCAACGCCACCACCGTCTAAAGGTTGATTTATTAGCGATGAAGCCAGATATTCAATATCCACTGTGTTAATAACAACAATAGCTTCATTAAACTCTTTAGCTTCATACAATGCTTCCAATAGTAAATTGTAACAGGGTATATGAGTCTTTTCCAACTTATGCAATCGTATAGTATGAGCAGCTCGATGATATTCCTTTAACAAGAACATGCACTGCGACAGACAGTACACATCCCTGGGATCATTTTGACTGAGACAACAAACCTTTTCTGCCCAGAAGAGAGCCGTCTGATAGCGTCTCATGTCAATAAACTGCTTAACCAATTTCCGATAATGCTCAATATCGATTATGCCATTTAAATCGTTTGTACTATTATTGCGCATTTCGCTATCACCGGTCATTGTCTAAAACGAAATATGTTGTTTATTAAACTTTTTGTTTTAATTTGTTTATTTGCTAATCAAATCAATTTTAACAAAACTTTGCGGTCTTTTGTGTTGAGTAAAGGTAAGTGATGTTAATGCGTTGATTTTCTGTTTATATTAAGAGGGTTTAATTCTAGACGCTTTTACGCTACAGGGAAACTAATTTTAATATAATATATAGTCATAAAATAAAAAAAAGCGTTTTGCATTTACATAAGTGCAATGTGTAAATTTTGTATAAAGAGCTTTCTTAAGCACATAAATATTAATAAAGTCACTCCACATAATATTTACGCATATTTAGTGTAACAGTAATAACAAAATTAGCAACACTAATAAAAAGAATCACAGCTGTTTTTGCCTTGGTTCATTATGGCGGAACTGCCAAGCCAAAATAACAGAATTGCCATTCATTAATCTACACTGGGTCGCAAAAAAAACAACGGGAACTTCATTTACGAACGGGGCTCCACGTAGACATTTTTATTGCTAAACGTTGCTAAATTGCTAAACAAGCAAAAACGTTGGCAGAACAATGGAGCAATAATTGCAAATTTCACCGCGAGTAGTTGCATAAAGTTTTGTGTCTGTATTACTAACAAATGTTTTATGTTGTTTTTTGAAGTGGTTGTTAAATTTTCTTTTTCAAATTAATAAAAAAAATTAGTTTTAATTGTCGTATCTATGTTTTGAAAACCTAGAACTTGTATTGTTCTATTGAAAAAATAAAAGTATACACAAAAACAAATCCGCCGTTTGCTTTTGCTGATATTGACGTTTATTTAAAAATATAATACATCTATAATAATATATTTAAAAATATAAAGTATACATACTGTTTTTTGTTGAAGGATTTTTTCACTTAGCGGCTCTTTCTTGATTGTTTTTTTAATAAATAAACAACTAATTAAACAACCGTACAGAGAAATGAAATGTCAGATAAATTACAACTGATTTAACAGCAGATTGCTAAGCAATAATTGTTCAACCAATCAGAAGAGCAATCATTGGGCAATGGATTACCACTTATGGCAGTATGCGGTCTATACGTCGCAAATTTAAAGGAACAATCAAATTTGACGTTTGCCGCAATAAATATTGCTACGTGGAGACCCGGGGTTAAATCAGTTACGCCCACGTTTGGTAAAGTTGGTACAATTGTACTTTTTTTGGTACAATTCAAAACTAAAAAGTACGCTGGTACCCCCGTGACTTATTTGGTACTATTTCCAAATTTTTTAAATCTATTGTTATTTGATATAAAATGGCAACTCATATTTACTGTCTAATAAATATAAGCGGAGTTTAGTGTTTGGTGTAAATGGTCTTGCAAAAATGCAAAATTATTATTTTACTTCCAATTATTTTAAATGAGTGTGCTAAATTAAATTTTATTATATCCGGACTTTCTACTCCAGCTTATAAATGTGTTTCCTGTTTCTGCAGTACATATTGAAAATTGTTAACACAATAAATTTGGAAATGCAATCCGAAGATGCTCGTATGACATATTTTTGAAACGTTAAAAATTTTTTTTTCGTTAAAAATTCGGGATTGCATTTAGAGAAATATTCGTCCATTTTCAGAACAATTTCGTTAATTTTCCACAAAAAAGACGATAAAATCTAAAGAGTACGAAAGCGGCAATCAAAAATAAATGTATTCCTCGTTTCTAAAAATAGCATTATGCAGGTTTGGCTAGAGCAAATAAAATTTGTTTGCCTCTATTCTTGAATATTTTGGAAAACTACCTATTTTGTAAAATCCTGGTTCTCAAAATTCATTTTTCACCTATGGTTTCTTTGGCAAAGTTTCTAGGAATGACTTATAAAACAAGAATCGTGATGTGCTTTTGACTCGAAAAATTTGACCCACCCTATTATTTTGTATAATTATTGAACATGTAATTAGTTATCCTTTTTTTTTTTGCTATCTATACTTTACATGTACAAATGAATTTTAAGTACCTTTTGTTTTTGTTTATAAAAATAAATAAAAAAAAAAAAACAAGTAAGAGTGCTATAATCGGCTATGCCGAATCTTATATACCCTTCACCATGGTTTGGAAAGAACAGAAGTTTATATATTTATCTAAATATATGTACAGTAATTTTGACTTAGCTGCACAATCTCCTTTGCACGATTTTTTGTGCAGGTAAATCAAAAATGCAGCTATCTTAAATGTAAAGTGAAGTGTTTGTAAGAGGAGTAACAACGTTTTTATTAATAAATTGATAATAACAGTGACGTTCAAACAACCTGTAGTCATTTGTTATGCATTTTTATAATGAATGGGTAGCCAAATTGGTAAAAATAAAGTGGGGAACAGAATAGTCGCTGTAGTACAACGTTAAAAGTTAAAAACGGCAGTTTCAAAGTAGTGTAAACAGAATACGTAGTTGAAGTAGTCTTTGAAGTTGAAGCGCAAAATTCGAAATTTGGAATTTTGTTGCACTACAGAGCATTCGCCATCTTCAAATACTACTACAACTACGTTATTCTGTTCCAGGCCTAGGATTTGCTATTTATTTCATATAATCGTGGTAAAGTTGCTGTAACCACAAAACATATGCATAAATGTAGGTACATGCAAACAAAATAAATGAATTATAATGATGCCAATTTGACTTGTTTGCGATTTTTGTTTTTATAAACAGCTGAAATTGGATATTTATGTGAAAAAGTGGCCACCACATTTTTTTCATGTGTGCAGCTAACTTTGATGTTTTATATGAAAATATTTTAACGCTGTCCAAAAATATGAAAAATGTGCAGGTATAAAAAGGCACATAAAGAAGGATTTTGAATAATAATTACAGAAAATATGTATTTTGGGCAGTTAAGTCAAAGTGCAGCTAAATTGAATTTTTTGTATGAAAATAATTTTAAAATGCCAAAAATGTTGGGCACTTATCTTAAATGTGCAGGTAAAGAAAGTGCACTTAAAAAAGGAGTTTGTATGGGATTATAAAGAATAATGCCAAAAATTATCAATTTTGTGCAGTTAAGTCAAAAGTGCACGTAAATAAAAGGCAGTTAAGTCAAAACTACTGTATATATATATATGTACATGTATATTTATATTATATATATCGTTTAGTTTTATTAAATTATTTGCACATGTTTGCGTGGTATTAAATACTTATATTAAAAGTTTAATTAATATATAACAAGTTTAGTTTTGATCGAATTTCAGTATTTGGTCATAACTCGGCCATTTTGTAACCGATGACACATTTTTACACCGACATCTTAAACAATAAAATTACCATTTACTTTGGTGATGAAACTTGGAGTCGAGAAGTTCTATGGTTCCCGAAAATAGGTATTTAAAAAAAAAACTATATTTTTGACATTACTTTTTTTACCGATTATCCGAGTTTTTCAGCAAATATGTTCTTCTATAAATTTCCGATATTTTGATATCTTAAACGTATGAATAGGTCATATTACAGCTCTAAAATTTTAGTTTTTATAAAAATTTAATGTTTTTTAGTCCTTTTTTTTGAGTATTTTGCTCATAACTTAACCATTTTTAACCTATTTGACAGAATTATATACCAACGTGCTTAAGAATAATATTACCATTAAATTGGGTTATAGGTATATATGTATATATACGTACATATATGTACATACATATATTTAAACAAACTTAACTATAAATATAATAAATAAAAACAAACTTAATTATAATAAAAAAGAGTAATATAATATGTATTTTGTTCGACCTTTAATATTTCAAATATTACTAAATTTTCGAGCTTAAGGTCTTTTTGTTATAAAAAACTTTTAACGTTTATTTAAAAACCAATATTTCGGCACTTCCTTGAGTGCCTTCTTCAGGTTTTTTTTCTTAATTTATAAATTTTTAACAAATTTAACAATAACTGACAAATTAAAAAATTTTTAATTCAAAAAGAAAAAAAAATATTTTTCAAATCAAACTTCATCTATTACAATATAAATAAATTTTTAACTTCCGTTTCTATTTTTATAAATTAAGTGTCTATAATTTTGTGCTACATTTTCAGTGTCTGACTTAAAAGTAATTCTTGAAATTGCCGGAACCTTTACAATTTGTAACATTTCTAACATAAAACTACGTTTATAATTATTTTCTGTGTTTAAAACAGAAAATGTTTTTTACTAAAGATTTCCGATCTTTTACAGCCAGGCCCACAAACAAATTTTAGAAATTGTTTTTGTTTTAAATGTAATTTTTTATGCGAACGTAAACGTGTGACATCGTGGGCCTGGCTGTTAATATATAAAGGGATAACCATAGGTCATATGACAGTCGAAAAAATCAGGTTTTTATACAATTTTTGATATTTTTTGTACGGAAGGTACTACGCCCACTTCTCCAATCCCGATGGGATGCTGTGTACTGATAACCTTAATGTGTGTACCTAATTTGGAAACTTTGGCTCTTGCCGTTCTCCAGATATACAGAAAAAAGTATTAAAAATACAACAACAACAAGGAATTTTTGGAAAAAATTAGAGGTAGTCGTGGTTTTTTGCTCATATCTCAGCCATTTTTGGACCGATCTGGCTGAATTTGAATAGCAAGAAATAGTGGACTATATGTGACATAAATGTAAAACAACCTAGCCGCTATCATGTCTGGAGTATCCGGAAAACACATATCAAACGTAAGACGGACAGACGGACGGACATCGTTAAATCAACTTCTCTCCTCATAAGGACCCAGAATATATATATACTTTATAGGGTCTAAGATCAATATTATAGAAATTACAAACGGAATGACAAACTTATATATACTCTTTTCCACCTGTGGTGAAGGGTATAAAAATTATTTCCCAATAAACCAAGCGATATTTTTTTTCCTTTATGAATTTTTTTTTTTAAATTCCCTAAGCTAATCCCGCGAAGCTCTACGCTTGTCTGCAGGAAAGAAACCAGAGTCTCTGGCTGGAATCGAACCCGCAATCCCGGCGCTGATAGACTAGCTCACTACCAGCTAGCCTACCGAGGCACTCATTGTAACGATATCGAACCGATATCATACAGGTGATAGAAAGTATCACAAGTGATAATCGTTTACGAACCGAGAACGATAGTTTTTTTCGGATTGTACCTTTCCTTATAATATCGTTTTTCCATTAAATTATGATATCGTTTTCGATGTAGTAACGATATCGTTTTAAATAATAGTATATAATATTATCATCGCCGTAAAATATTATATCGTTCTCCTATCATATCGTTCTATGTTTTATTGGGTTAGTACTATTCGGGTCAAAAAAGTACGATTTTAAAAGGTCGTTGGTACGATATTGGTTTTCTCATGTATCATCCCTGGTTACGCGCATCTCATGCTGGGTACAAATAGTGCAATCTACAGGCAATATATTTTAAAGCAACCTCTAAATATCAAAGCGTTTTGATGTTGATGCAATTTAATTTGCTAGATTGCGTAAAGGCATTGCGTAGTGTGTACCCAGCATTAAAAGAGCCATTCAGATCGCGGTGACAACAATGCTTGCTGCAAAAAAAGTATGTACAACAAATTATAAGGACTTTGCAGAATAACAAAAATTTTAGGAGCTTTCAAAGATATTTACCGCAAATGAAAATATCAAAGTATGTGTGTTTGAACGACATTAATTTGAATTATAAACATTTAATATTATTCATATTCAAAACAGAAAAAATTTAGAATAGAAATGCTTTTAAAAGGTATGAAAGTATTTTGTTATAATGTGGGCACTTCTTCAATTACAACCAAGGTCTATCCAATAGGTCTGCTTAAGAAGCCAGATGTTTATTTGGTTTTTTCCTCAACGATATCAAAAGTTGTTTACATTTTCCTTATACGTGTATATTTTTGTTTACTTTTTTGGTTTTTTGCCACACATACATGCACACAAAACACATTTTTCCTTTTGTTTTGCCTATGTAGAATAATAATAATAAAATTATGTTCTTGGCCCTTTTTTTATTGTTTAATTATTTTTTTTTACCATTTTTAATACAGATCTTAACTTTTTAATGCTAAAATTTTTTTTTAGCCAAATATTATTATAATGTATAAGCTTAAAATTTAAGTTTAGTCAATGAAAATACTCCTCAAAATTTTTAAAATAAACCTAAAAAAACTAAAAACATTTAAAAAAAATTCCTTTATTAAGCATTTTTATTCAAATTCTAAATAAAAATTTTTCAAAAGTTTTAATGTTAAATTTAGCTGCTAAAATGGGCACTCTGTTGAAGTTGGCGCGTTTTAGGTAAAAATTAAGAAGAAGCTTTAAATCAACATTTTCTTACTTTTTTTGTATACCAAAAATGTCAATGTAAAAATGTAATTACATAAAGTTTTATATGTACAAAAAAATTAGATAAAACTGAATTATTTTTGATAAGAATCCTTTCAATTTAAAATATTTTGCTATGCGTGCTTAATTCCCAATTTTTATTCTTGACTAGCATTTAACCTGCTACTTCGTTAGCGTCTGAGTTCAATATTATAGAAAATTTAAAAATTTAGAACACAAAAGCAAATGAAAGAAAGTTTATTTCTCGTGTTATCCTTTTTGCATCTTGAATTTTATATTTCGAGGTCCAATACTTACAGAAATTCAAAAAGTACCAGATAAAGAACAAAAAAGTACCAAAAAGATCCGCAATAGATCTTAGGTTTTAAGGTCCAATATTAACGATAATTAAAAAAATACCAGTTGTAGAACCAAAAAGCGATAGAAAAATACCAAATTTCACGTATTTCCTTTTTTTGGTACTATTTTTTCCCCCCATTAAAGTATCATAAATTTTAGTATTGAAGTGGGAGCCCATAATTTAGTACGAATATGTCAATGAATGGAGAAAAATGTTTTGTAAAAAAAGTACGAAAAATAGTTACGATTTTCACCCCTTAAATGTTCGAATTTCGAAAAAGTTCCAAATTCGTATTCCTATTTTTTTGATAAGTTTCGAAGGTGGTATATACCTTGTTTCTATGTTTATTGGTTCAAAAGATAGATGGGTTGTCAAAAAAGTACTAAAATTCAGATTTTACCCGTTTACTCCCTAATAGGGCCGAATTTCAAAAAAGTACCAGACATCTGTCCGCTTATTTTTCTAAAGAACAACGATAGGTATTAAATTTTTTTTGTATCTCTTTTAGTTTTGAAGATATAAGGTTACCGAATTTTCACGTTTTTACCCTCTAAACATTCGAATTTCCGAAAATACCGTCTTAGTGGATCGATTTGGGGAGTGACCAATCTCTGGTCCGAATTTCAAGTGTTTAGCTTCAGGAGTTTAGGCTGTGCGATGATGAATCAGTCAGTCAGTCAGTCAGTAACGTTACAATTTTATATATATAGATAAAAACACTGAAATTTATTGTTGATGGGATAAGCTTTTCCTATGCGCATTTCACTGGTTGCTTAAACCAGATCGTCAGGAAACTTCATCCATAAAGATTTTAGAAAAACTAAAGATTTAAACCAAATAAAACTGTTAAGCGTATAAGAATCATAAGCAACAGTTCTACTTGTATCAATTTCAAAGTTTAAACAAAAACATCAGCAATAAACAGTGGGTTTATCTCTTCTTATATTCCCCACTACAATTGATTGGAATTCTTCCAACATTAATTGTAGTTGTAAGTAGGTAAAGAAAAAAACAAAATGCAAAAAATCACTTGCAAAAGCATGTTGCCAGTTAAGTTTTTTTAGGCCGTGCACTTGCCAGTTTATTATCAAAAGTAATTTTTGGGAATACAAAATTTTAATTTAAAAGATTTTGTTATTCGTGCTTAATTCCCAATTTTTATTCTTGATAAAAACACTGAAATTTATTGTTGGTGGAATAAGCTATTCCTATGCGCATTTCACTGGTTGCTTAGGCCAGATCGTCAGGAAACTTCATCCATAAAGATTTTAGAAAAACTAAAGATATTAAACCAAATAAATCCTTTCCTTAAGCTGCCTCCATTTGTTTTAAACTTATTAAGCTATCCATTTTAAAATGCAGAATATTAGTCAGATGGGATATAAGAAGGTACATATTTTTTATTGACGATGATCGATCTTAACTCAAATTTTTCAACTTACCTCGTGCACGAAACTTTCAATCACTCATGACTTTTTCAAGTTTGTATATTCAATTGTATTTATTTTGGCCTAAATCAATATAATATTACCGTGAAAGTATAATTAAATAGATTTTTTTTGTCTATTAATTAGAGACCCACTCTAAAAATATATTAATAATATTTTACATTTTGTTTGCCCACCCAAAAGATCTTTTTATACCCTTCACCGAAGGAAAAAGGGTATTATATATGTTCGTTATTATTATTATTGTTATTCCGTTTGTAATTTCTATAATATTGATCTTAGACTATAAGGTATGTATATACATATATTCTGGGTCCTTATGAGGAGAAAAGTTGATTTTACGATGTCCGTCTGTCCGTTGAAATGGGTTTTCCAAAGACCCCAGATATGATGGGGGCTAGGTTGTCCGGAATTGTTTGCTATTGAAATTCAGTAAGATCGGTCTAAAAACGGCTGAGATATGAGCAAAAACCAAGACTCCCTCGAATTTTTCTCCTTCACCGAAGGTAAAAGGGATATATAAGTTTGTCATTCCGTTTGCAATTTCTACATGATTGATCTTAGACACCACAAAGCATATATATTTTGGGTCTTTTTGATTAGCCAAGTTGATTTTTCGATGCCAGTCTAACGGTCTGTCCGTTGAAATGGGTTTTCCGAAGACACCAGATATGATGGAGACTTGGTTGTTATATATTAATGTCACATAAGGTTCAGAATTGTTTGCTATTGAAATTCAGCCTGATCGCTGTATAAATGGCTGAGATATGAGCAAAAAACCGCGATTGCCTCTAATTTTACCCAAAAATCCCTTGTTGTTATTGCTTTTTTATTTTAGTCTTATGAATATCTGGATAATGGGAAGAGCTAACGTTTCCAAATTAGGTACAAACATCTTGGTTATCAATTTACAGCATCCGATAAAATGTGGGCGGGATTGGACAAGTGGACGTGGTACCTCCCTCACAGAAGAAATCAAACATTTTATAAAAACTTGAATTTTAGGGCTGTCATATAACCTATGGCTACGCCTTATATATCAAAAGATCGGAAATATGTAGTAGAAAACTCGGAGAAATCGGTTCAGATACAAAAAAGTTATGACAAAAATTTAATTTTTTTAAAATACCTATTTTAGGGAACCATAGATGTTCGCGAATACAAGTTTTATCACCAAACTAAATGGTAAATTTCTTGTTTAAGATGTTGGTATATAAATATGTCAAATCGGCTGAAAAATGGCCGAGTTATGACCAAAATACTGAAATTCAATCAAAACTAAACTTGATAAATATTATTTAAACTTTTAATACATACAACTATTTAATAGCACTAAACATGTGCAAATAATTAAATAAAATTAAGCGACAATAACTATATACATGTACATGTACGGCAGGCTAGCTGGTAGTGAGCTAGTCTATCAGCGCCGGGGTTTCGGGTTCGATTCAAACCAGAGACTCTGGTTTATTTCCTGCAGACAAGCGTAGAGCTCCGCAGGATTAGCTTAGAGAATTAAAAAAAAATATATTTATAAACTTCTGTTCTTTTTCAACCATGGTAAAGGGTATATAGGATTCCGCATAGCCGAATATAGCACTCTTACTTGTTTTTTTATTTCTTTTTTCTGTATATCTGGAGAACGACAAGAGCCAAGTTTCCAAATTAGGTAAAAACAAAAAAGTTAGAGCTGTCATATGACCTTATAATACGTCTATTGTACCAAAAAATATGTCCTATTTATACGTCTTACACACCAAAAGATCGGAAATCTTTAGTAGAACATATTTTCTGAAAAAATCGGTTTGATTCAAAAAAGTTATAATCAAAATATAATTTTTTTTTTGAAAAATACCCATTTAAAACACGGTACAATTAACTAGGTGATCAGTTTTGCAACAAGTAAAATAAGGCAAAAACAAAATGTATTTTTTTGGTAGTAAAACCTGATAGATTTTCAAAAAATGTGTGTATTTCTAGCAAATTAATATTTTTATTTTTAAACTATGTAACAAAATTGTAAACCAATTGTGTATTAATATCGGGCCAAACATAAAAAATGTCTGCAAAATCTGCTGTTACTGCCACACTAACCCACAATAAAGGTGCCAACTCATATGGCTCAGCTACTTTACCAGAATATATAACTCTAATCGCAAAGAATATATCATTTTAAGAAAACTTTCTTAATCATTTGCAAGTCGGATAGCCTTGCCCAAAAGTTGCATATATAAAAGTTGCATATATAAAAGTGTACCTGAAAGAGTTAAATTAGTTATAATAAATAAGCGTTTTTTAAAAAAAATTGTGTATTCCAAATATTAATGAATTTATAAAAATATACCTATGAACTAAAACAATGACCCTTAATTAAAATTTCTACTGTGCATTGGTAACCCATAATCATACCAAGCGCAACAAGCCAACATGCTTGATGTTGCAACCAACAAACACTCCTTTTGTGTAAAACCAGAAGAAAATTTACTTTTTTCAATTCCTCAAAATCCTGCACAGTCTCTTGATTTTATTCGAAAGGTGAGGTTTTATTTTCTCAAGCACTTCAAATTTCTAAAAAGCACAACATTTGGAACAAAAATACTTTTTATATTTTAAATAAAAAGAAAACAATCCTACTGCGGTTTTCTCAACTTGCATTTTGTGTTTTTATTAATGATTTTTATGTCAAATAACTATTTTGTTCACTTATTATTGGTATAAATAGAACGATAACAAAAACTGTTACAAAGTGGTTGTAGTTGTAGAATATTTCATTTAATTTTTTTATAAAAAAAAAAAAACGCAAATAACCCAACAACAATAAAAGTAGTAAATTCCAAACGAACAAGTGTCAAAAAAATAAATGTGAATAAATAAAATCCCAAATAACGGTGAATGAAATTTTTACGTTTTTTAAGCTGAATGTATTAAAATGTGCCTGTGACAGAATTTAAAAT
This sequence comes from Pollenia griseotomentosa, assembly GCA_963931875.1. Classification (NCBI taxonomy): domain Eukaryota; kingdom Metazoa; phylum Arthropoda; class Insecta; order Diptera; family Polleniidae; genus Pollenia; species Pollenia griseotomentosa. The sequence continues at coordinate 47,767,729 of OZ007560.1, read as the reverse complement.
TTGTTTGTTAACCAAAAAAGTGAATTAAATTCAAAAGTTAAAAGATAAACTTTTTTAAAAAAATGTGCCATTAATAAATGTATTAATTTAGAAAAAATTTATGAAACAAGTTAAAGGAAGCTTGACTTTGTAAAGGTAAGTGACAATAGCAGTAAGATTTTATTTAAAGAAAAAAGGTTTGGAATCTAATGAAATACCTATCTAGTTAAAAAGTTTGTAAAGTAAAATACATATAATAAATAATATGTGTAGCATCATCATAAACTTTATCTAAGTTCAATGCAGCATAAAGCAGCAGAAAAAAATAAAATCGGGAGGAGTCGTTCGTCTTTTTGTTCGTTGTCACGTTTTTTTTCTTCCTTATTTTAGTGTGTGTTTTATTATTGCTGTATTTTACGTTAGTTGTAAAAATTATTTCATTAAAATTTTTTGTAGTCGATGCTGTTATATTTCCACAGTTTATATTAACAAAAAAAAAAAAAAAAAACAAAGTTTACCACTAACTGCTATTGAGTAATTTCTATTTGTACTGTCTTACAAATTTCTTGTCATTACTGGGGCCCTAAACTTCTCTACAAACATTTTTTACTCTCCACCCATCATCATATTCTTTTTAACATCAACATCTGTCATTAGTGACCCTTCTTTATATGAGATCATATATTGACAGTTAGTTGTTATTGCTGTTATTGTTGCTTTTTTCGTATATTGGTATCAGCGTTGCCGATTTCTGTGTAATTATCCAAATTTGGGACAGAACATTTTCTCTTGGACTATTTTTGGATAATAAAATTTTTGTGTAATTTCGCCTTAACCATATTGCATTAGAATGCCTTTCATTTAAATGACCGCATCTTTGAGGAAGTTTGCGGCCACTTTTTCGGGCAATATGTATCGCGGCGATAACTTGACAAATATTGGTTTTTGAAACGCTCCAACGTTAGGGGATTATCCGCGATGCCACGGTTCTTGGCGTTGACGCGATTCTTGTCGTAGCCTCACATAAAAGTCTAACAGCGTCAAATCGATTGAGCGTGGTGGATAATTGATGTCGTGTGTTGTGTGGCTCGTAGCACCGTCTTGTGGAAACCACCTATCGTCCAGTTCACAATCTTCAATTGAAGTCCAAAAAAGTCTGTTAGCATGCGCCACACTTTCACTAACAGGGGCGATACTTTTAGTAGTGCGCTGATTGCGATAATTCACAGGCCTGACCACATCTGAAACGCTTCCAGTCTCTTCAAATTTATTTTTATTTTTGGAAATTTCTTGCACACTAGGCCGAATATGGTGACCATAAATACCCTATCTTACTCGAAAAGTGGCCACGTTTATTCCACCACTTTTGTAGTCATTTTTTAAGACTTTTTCGGTTGTTACACTGGAAAACCTTTCACTAAATAAGTGACACTTCAGATGATAGACCGGCGGTTTTGAAATCGTTAAATGGATAACCCGTTACAAATTAATTGGTCAATCAAACGATTTCATTTAAAACGTATTTCACTTTTGGTCAAACATTTTTGAGATAAAACTGTCCTGGTGAGCTTCTGTTTCCTAATTTAAAAACGGTAATAACTTCAGCAAATTAAACTTAACGAAAACTGACATGAGGAATGAATTGTCGTCTGGTAAAATATTTTTTTTAATTGACTTGCACAATAGTGTTAATCCCTGTTAATGGTGGTGCATATAGCTTGATGTTGGAAAATTTTGTTAGGCCAGCTGTGGAAAACCATATAACCTTGTGGTTTCAATAAGATCATTAGTGTCCGACCGAACGTTCGGGTTCGGTTACGGAGTTCGGCAAAAAATGATGTTCGGTCAAAGTTCGGTGTTCGGCGAAATTTTTACCGAACTTTACCGAACACCGAACTTTTTTATGAAATAACTTATTTATTATAATTTCAAATTTTAATTTGGGATCATTGTTTTTGAAAATATGTAATACGAAATCAATACAACTATTTTTCTCTATGATTTTTAGTTCGAAAAAATACAGCGATGACTTAATAAAATGCTTAAGTGTATAAAAATGTCTTTATATGTGTAATTTTTAGAAGACGGTAAAAAATAAAACAAAAAAAAAAAGGTTAAATTTTATTTGGCAAAAAATACTCTCTATTTATATTCTGTGAATGGTAAGATAATCTTTAGTTTTAGGTGAACCACAAACCAAACTTTATAGTATACATATTTCCTGATAAAAATGTCTTCCAATCCGTTTTGGAGTTTTTTTTTTAAATTGACCAAGCGCTCAAAGCAAATGTTGCGCCAAACAAATGTCAATGGGGAGTTCATTGCCAAGCAAACAAACTACCGCCAATATTAAACGCCACTTAGAGAAAATACACCCCAAGGAATTCAAAAAATACATTGTAGAGGTTTGAGTACTAATATGTATACCAGTGTTGCCAAAACTTGGTGACCAAAAATGGCTAAATTTACGGAAAAAATGGCTAAAAAATGGCTAAAAATGGGCTAAAAAATGGCTAAAAGCTTTTTTAAATATAAACACATTAAAATTCAATAACAAAACGGAAATAATTCATTTAAAGTTGTTTACGATAAAATTGTGAGTTAAGATCAATTTGTTAAATAAGATTAAACGCAAATTAATATTAAAATAAATTAATATTAAAAAATTAAATCATCGAAAAATTGTTCATCTCATAGGAGTCACTCATTAGTTTCAGATAATCATAAGTTTTAAATAATTTGACGGTAAATCATAATCACGACAACATTTACCCAACCTTTTGAGTCCAGATCTACATTAAAAAACAAGTAAGAAAGTATAGTCGGTTAAACCCGACTTTATGATGCCCTACACCACATTAGAACCTTTGTACCAAATTTTATCAAATAATCTATAAATTGCGACCTGTACTTTGCGCACAAGGTTTACGTGGACAGCCAGCCGGACAAACATCGTGATTCTGAATTAATACGTAAAGGTGGGCTAAGGACTAATATTTTAAGGTGTTACAGACATCAGCACAAACGCATAGTTCCCTCCCCACTATTGCGCTGGTGGTATAAATATTGTACTGTTATGGTAAAAATATTAACCTAATTGATAAAATCGAATAAATGGTTGCTTAATGTAACCTTTTTCTCAAATTACTTTTAACGATGTTTACTTGGCTAAATACCCTCTCTACTTCAGCAAAATACCATGGAAGTCAGAGCAACTTTATAGGCAATTCTGAAATTTGAAAAACAATTTTGTTACCGCCTGCATCCGTTCATTGAAATACTTGCAACCAGAAAGAAACAACGATGTTTGTGTTGATCGATTTTATAAATTTAATAGTGGAATACTGTTCCTTAATTTTGGAAGATGTTTCAGCGTCATAGTTTATTGCAATTTTCAACATTTGTAAAAGTTGTGATTTAAATTAAAGGCGTTTTATAAATTTTTATAATAAAATAAAAATTGTTATTTTAAAAGAATAACGGCAAAAACATTTTATGGCTAAATAAGTTGAAAAATGGCTAAAAAAAATGGCTAATGGCTAAACTCATTTTTTAATGGCTAAACAGGGTGAAAAATGGCTAAATCTAGCCACTAAATGGCTAAATTGGCAACACTGATGTATACATACTAGGGCTATAACCAAATATTAGCATTAGTAATGAAAACACATGTTTCCCGTCGTTTTGCGAAAAAACCTCACGCAGGGATGCAAATTTCTAAAACCTAAGAAATTTGGAACACAATTGTTCAGATTTATTAACAAAAAGTTCGGGTTCGGGTTCGGGTTCGGCCGAACTTGTCAAAATTGACCGAAGTTCGGGTTCGGGTTCGGGTTCGGTCTCAAAAAGTGCGTTCGGTCGGACACTAAAGATCATGTTTGGCAAACAAACTATTTTGCGCATAAGCGATTTTAACTGGCCTCCTCGGACCCTGAAGTTTGAAAAATGTGTTTATGGTAAAACCAAGCATTATCCCCCAACTAAAAATCAATTTCCCTCCCGAAATTTTGGGAAATTATGGGAAATATTTTTAAAAGAGCACGTTTGTATGTTCAAAGCGGAAAATGGCCACCACTTACAGAATATAATTTTTCAAAGCTAATCAAATAAATTTCCCCAACTGTATTTTAAAAAAAAAAATTATAAAATTTGCATAGTTAAAAATCTTATCATCAGGCTGTTATTTGACTTATTTTTGTTGAAGTAGAAATAGTTCGATTTTTTTTATTCTAAGATTGCTCGAATCATCGAATTAGGGGTTTAAATTGTTCGAATGACTCGAATAAATCAAATATTTTAATCCAATAATTTATATTTCGAAAAGGGCTCAGGTACAAAAATACAAAGTGTTTAGGAGACACATAAAACTGAATATCTGTTTTTTGACTTTTTGAAGAAAAATTTTTTCCGAAGATTGTAAGCCCCTGTTTTAATAGTAAATACAAAAAATTATTTTAAGTAATATTTTAAGGAGAAAATAATCATTACAGTCTCCGGAGATGAGCCCTTTTCGAAAATTATTTTTGAACTTTTGTGGTTTTAGTAGTAAAATGGTATCTTTAGTGTATGTTATTTATTGAAAAACACAAACATTCAAATAATCTATAACGTTTAAATAAATATTTGTATTATAAGATAAGGAGTTACCCTTTAAAGATTTATTTAAGAACTTGAAAATTTTAATAAAAGTAAACATTTTCAATAAAAACTTTTTTATAAAGGAAAAAAAAGGAAAATTTCGGTATATTTTTATCTGTATTTTAATATTGCAAATAAGAAAACACATACATTCATAGAACAAAAACGAAAATATTTCATTCAGATACAGGGGTGTTCTGGGAATCGAAAACGCCAAACGCTAGAATTTTAAACGTCGTTTATTAATAAGATTTCTGTAATAAAAGAATTTTTTGACGAATATTACACAAATATTTCACTATTAAACAGAATTTGATAACTTTATAATTTGATAAAAAGTGTATTAAAAACTACTTCCAAATTCTTGCGTTTTGCGTTTTCGATTTCCAGAACACCCCTGATAATCATATGAACTAAAAATATTCTTCTTTTTATATGTGCCAGTAAATGCATGACGGCTTGCAATTTTGGAAATCGGCAATTTGGATATCATTATCCTCCGAGCAGCTGCATTCGCACATTTTCAAAATGAAGATTAACAGAAATTGTGTTTTTATTTTTCTCCTGAAACGGTGTTCACTATTCAGCTTTTTTTTTAAATGGCAAAATCAAAAATAGTTTTTACAACAAATTGACCACACATTTAAACTCACCGTAAATGCAACACACATATTGAATATTCTAAATAAATATGGAGATGAGCCCTTTTCGAAATTCATTTTAACAAGCCAACTGTTTTTCACCGCTATGGAAGGTGTATATAACCTTTCATTCTCATAGTATATCGGTCTATATGTGTATGTACCTACAAAAATACAAAAAACTTAATTTGTACCTGAGCCCTTTTCGAAATAAACGATTCATTTGAATTTATACTTCCGTTATATTAATAAACAGAAGAAATAATAAAACAAACATGCAGTTTAAGAAAAAACAATAAAATAAAAATTCAGTTATACTACGTATACAAATTAAAGTAATCAATAAAATAAATGAAATCAATTCATATTTGAATATAGCTTTTCATATAATTTTATTTTTATTTGACATGAAAAACGAATTTTAAACATAAATTGATATTTAAATAAATTGGTGAAATTGGCCATAAAAGTATTAAATAAAATAAAAAAATAAAAAACCCGGCCGCAAAAAATACATTTTGAAACAAGATTATGGAAATAAATTGAAATAAAGTAAACTCACTCGGTTTAACAGTCCATAAAATACTCTATCTGAAAGCCAAAGTATAGTTCAATTTTGTTTAGTAGCAGGCGGAACCCTGCCTTTCGGTTTATAATTTGCAATTGTGTTCCGCCTGCTTAACTAATTGCGGGAGTTTAATAAAGGCTTTTAGCTCATATTTTTAAAAAAAATAAAAGCATTACTATTCATCAAACACAAAATTTGTTTTGTGTAATTTATAGAATTTTCGATAATTTGTCTGTGTAAAATAGCATCTGAATTCCGGCAACACTGATAGTTAAATAAATACATATGTGCATACAAACATATATAATAACTTTGTACAAAGTAAATGTATGTAATATTGTATATTTTTTCTTTCCTCTCCTTTTTTTAACTTTGTAAAAATCGTTTACAACTTTGCCGGTTTTGCCTTGATTGTTATTCTTCCATGCCGCATTTCATTTCATTTGTTTCGCTTTAAAACAACATTATCACTTCGTACACTTTGTTATTAATCATATGTTTGCTGTTTTGTCTCCATTTGGTTCATTTAGAAAACAACAATGTACAAAAATAAATATTTGCCCATAGCTCAATTTTTCAAAAAAAACTTTTGCAGTTAAATTATATTGTTGTGCTTTATAAATCATTACACAGAAAAAAGTTTTAAATTATTTTGGGCCGATTTTTAGAAATATTTTAATATTGTTAGTTTCCGGGAAATTGTTTACAGTGGGTAGTAAAAACTGAGTGGGTAGTTTCTAAAATAAAAAGTTCCACAGATAAAAACATTTAGAAAAATACTAAATTAAGTTTTTAGAGTATAGCTTCTTACAGATGTATGTATGTATGTACTATATTTCAAAATTTCTTCACGAAGTATTCATTCTACTTCGATTGACAATCCAATTTGTTTAATCTTTTTGGCTAAAATAGAAAATATATTCAAAAGGTTGGAAATATTTTAAATTTATAATGCGTTACTTCAAAATTTCAAGTCTGCTTAAACATTGCAATATTAAATAATTCTCCTTTTTATACCCTAAACCACAGGGGGAAGGGGTAAATATCCGGGTATTTTCCGGGTGGGGTAACCTTATGGTGGTCTTAATAATTGGGTGAAAAATAATACGTTAACTTACAACCTCTGTAAGTGAGCGGAACCAGCACATGAGGCAATTTAAGTATAAAACTCGGCAGAATTTTACATTTGCCCCTTGTTTAGGAGCTGGAGCTATCTAACCTCCTTTGCTTTTTGGCACGCTAGCAGCATCTGTCAAAAAGCAACAGCAACTTAACATTTCCGTCAGCAGGGTAACATCTCCACAAGTGATTAAAATCAACCCTTGAAACTGATTTTTTTAAAACTTCCTTTCCCCGACTTTGGAAATAAACCACAACCAACACGTGATCCCCAGTCCGAAACCGCATTTTCGGAGGTGCAAATAGGATCTCTGGTCAGGTATTGATTGCACCTGATTTCCTCAGAGGATGTAAAACCTGAAGGTGGGATATCCTTTAAATGGTTTCCTACATACCCCTGATGGAAGAAACTAGCACAGAGGTGAAAAACAATTACACGAGCACCTGACATATGACCTTATTACTAGGTAACAAACATTGCGTTTACCAACTGCCCCTGAGTGTGAGAGCAGCCAGCACACACAATTAGCAATTTGATTGCATAATTTCGCAAGATTATACACCTGACCTTGTTAAGGGTCTGGAGCTATCTAACCTCCGCTGCTTTTGGATTATGATAGCAGCATCTGTTGAGTAGCAACATCATCTGTTGAGTAGCAACAGCATCTAAGGATGATGCGTCCTTCAGCCCGAATTATCCAAGCGGTAAAAAAATCAGCCCTTAGGTGGGTCTTGAAACTAGAAACGTACGCCACAGAAATTAATATTCTGATTTTTTTGTTGTACAGGGTTGCGCAACAGTTATGTTATGATTCATTTAATGAATAACTTTTTTCTTTCTGATTCTATTTAACGTTTGCATTCATTAAGATTAAGATTATAGTTTGGAAATATGTTCACATTATGTATTATGTTTTAAAGATAATATTTTCAAAATGGTGCTCATTGTTTGCTTCAACTTGACGTGCTGTTTGCAGAGAATATCCCTTAACTTTTCTGAGAATTTTTGGTTCCAGTGCCCTCACTTCTTCACGGATATTCGCTTTAAGCTGTAAGCCGCTTCTTGGCTTATTGGCATACATCATACCCTTTAGTTGAACCCAAAGAAAAAATTCGAGAGCCGTTAAATTGGGGCGAACGCGGTGGCCAGTTAAAATCAGAAAAAACCCGATACTATTCGATCGCCAAAAAAGACCCTTAGTTTGACGAGCTGTAGCTCCATTTTGTTGGTCTCTACCTCGGGCCTTACACATTTTCAATCACTGCGCTATATTAAATGCCATTCACATTAACCGCAACTTGTTCGTCGTTTTCGAAAAAGTTTGGTCCAATGATCTTTTATGAAGTTACTCCACACTATACTGTGCATCTTAGTGGGTGCATTTGTTGTATATTTACATAACCGTTGAGGTTAAAAAGAGCCTCATCGTTCATTATTCGATACGATCTTTGTGTTTGAATAACCGAATAAAGTTAAATTACTTTGGTTCTTTGTTCTGTGCTGAGTCCTTTTATTAGCCCCAATCCATAATATGAAACATTTGCTGCGAAACATTTGAGTTTGGTGATGAAAGGGGAAAGACGAATGGAAAAGTGTAATTTGTTTTATTCACAAGCAGTTTTTGCATGTTTGTTATTGAAAGAAAGAGAGAATACATAGAAAATGACTCAATACTGTAAAACAAAATTTTTATTCTATGGACACGAATGCAGTTTCAAAAGAGAATTGAAGAAAGTTTTTGCAGCAAATGTTTGATAATATGGATGAGGACTTACAAATTTACTAAGTTTTTTAAAGTTTATTCCAAAAAACAAAACAAAAAAATGTAAACAAAAGATATATTCTACTAATGTGCCACCCTGTAGAATTTTAACTTTTGAATTCATTGTTTTTTGCTCTAGCTCTTCTGTCCTGGCATGTACTAACTCAAGGCTTTTTCCAGTCTTCCGCTACCTCGTTTCATGTCTTCTCGAAATACTTATCTTATCGACTTCATAATGACCATATTTTTTATACTAAGTCAATGAAAACCAAAATTTTAAAAAGTTGTGTGTATCCGATATCGGGCTTAATCTGGGCATAGAGCTTATAGTCGTGAAATCTACTAGGTGTATGCTCAAAATGTGTATTATACCAACCTATATTTGACCCTTAAATAATGTGAATTTCTATGAAACTGCTTTTATTTTTTTGTTTACAAATAGAAAATTTGTTTGTTTTAGCAATTCGTTTAACAGCGTTTGGAACGTATTTAAAGTACATTTTAGATTTTTTGATTTTTCAACTTTTAGTTTTGGCTTTTCTTCTTCTACCTTTTTTCGCAGCCATCGCCGTAATAAGACGAAAAAACAAAAAAAGAATCATTGAAATCGGTCAAGCAATTATCGTGTTTAAGCAGACTAATCCACAGCAATTAATGGTGCAATGTAAAATTTTCATACAAAACACAATTTTCGTTTTTTCGATTATTTAACCTTTTTTTGGGCTTTTCTGAACTTTCTCGTGATTAGACGAACAAAACAAAAAAAAAATCATACAAATTGGTCAAGTAGTTCTCGAGTTTTAGCGTGACTAAGACACAGCGTTTGATTTTTATAATTATAGATAAAACAGGTTTAATTAGGGCTAATAAATCAAACCTGTTTTATTTTTTTATAAAAAAAGACCATCAGTCATTTATTGGACCGATCTGACATCTCTCGTTAATAATATTCTTCATTTGTTTCTCTTTTTTTCTTAATCTTGGTAAATATTCGCAAACGTGCCAATTTATAAAGAATTGAAAATGATGCTGAAATTTTTGGATAAAGAGGTAGGTCGCCGCGATGCATCGAATTGCTTTAAACGGCAAATAAAAACCAAAATTAGCACAAATGTTATAGACTTTTACGCATTCTTATAAAATTTTTTTTTTTTCGGGAAATAAAATAGTTAGGGCAGTCAGAAACCCTAGTATATAACGTAATTTGAAAGTCGTATACCTTTAAAAAAGCACAATTTATATCAAAATTTGTATAAAACTTTGAAAATTGTTTAGATTTAGCGTTATTTTTAAAAAAAAGTCCGGCAAAGTTTAATATTTACGGGTTTTGAAGTTCGATTTGGCGGAAAATACTGAAAAGAGTTGGCAAAAGTGAAAAAAACATAAAATTGTCAAAAGTTGTTTTTTTGTGAAATTAAAAACAACAAATAAAAAAAATAATGAGACATTTAAAACTGTTGTTTACTTTTGTACCAGGCGAAATTCATTACAGGTAATCTCGGTACTACAACAAATACAAGGCGAATTCATTACAGGTAATCTCGGTACTGCAACAAGTACAACCAAGGCGAATTCATTTTTCAGGTGGCGTTGAAAATACAGCTGTGCTACTTTTTTTTCTTAACTAGAGAGAGAAATGTCAAAAGTTCCTTGTGATTTTGACATATGGATCAACGAGAGCAACAAAAAATACATTGTTGTCTTGTTGGTGTTGTTACTTGTTGTAGTATCGACACCACCGTATACATGAATTCGCCTTGAGTACAACTCTACAAAAAGCACAAGCAATTTGTGTTTATAAAATCATTGTACAATGTCAAAAACGACTGACGTTAGGCGAAAACATAAATATTAAGTTAACCGAGGCGAATTTATTAATTAATAATAATAATAATAATAATTTATTAATAAAATATATGCTGCACATGCGCGAATTTTTGTGAAAATGTTTGCAGCAACGATTTGAGTCTTGGAATAACTTAGCCAAGGTCCTCATTTAATAGGGCGACAAGCAAAGAGCCCACAAAGCAGTCATTGAAATGAAATTACACTAACTGGAAAATTTAGAAAAGCTTTGTGGTGGTTTCCGTCGACACAAAACATGTTAAAGATGGGATGAATGCCTACAACCCTTAATCCCAATTGAAAACCCACTATTTGGATTAAGAAGTGTTATGCATTACCATCAAAGTCATAGAAGAGGGTAAACCGGATACTAAAGGTCAACCCCCGGAACGTTTATTTAAGAAAGCTACGACTCCTATGGGTCATCAGTGTATTAAACATGGCTCCGAGCATAAGGTATGGGAATTTGCAGTTTTAATAGCTCCTAATCCCTTAAAGAAGGCTGAAAAATTGGTAAAAAGATTTTAGATTCTTTTCCGCCGAGGAATTGATGTGTGTTACAAAACAACCATTTGCCCAAAAAGCTTTGGAACTGGGTACAGAATTAATTCAAAGATAATTTGAGACCATTACGGCTTTTTTACGTTTTTTCAGTTTTATACTCTCCACCGCAAATAGTTGTCAAGACGGTATACTAAGTTTGTCATTCCGTGTGAAACTTTTTTATTATTCACCTCAGACCCCATAAAGTATATATATTCTACCTCCTTGAGTAATTCTAAGTCGATTTAGCCATGTCCGTATGGCTGTCCGTCTGTTGAAAACACTTTCGAAAAACTCAAAAGAAATGAACAAACTTGGTGTCAAATTGCTTGTAGTTATCCTAAGCAGTTTGCGATTGAAATCCAGCAAAATCGGTTGGTTCAGTAGGATCAGAGCTATGAATCAAAATGTGGAACCACCACCTTAAAAAATTGATAATTTTTTTTACAAAAACTAACATAAATGGTGGAACAATGCACGGAATGATATAAGAATGATATATTGCACAAATTCGTTTTATTCGACTGAAAATCACACTGTAAAATTTCGTGAAGATCCGTCCATAATTTACCCTAGGCGCCGTATAAACCCAACACCCGGAAAACAGTTTAGTATTCCTAAAACCGTAATATATAATGCTATCATTACGAAATTTGGTACGTCACAGTTTTATAGGACTAGAAATCACTCTAATGAATTTCGTGATGATCTGTCCATAATTTACTTAAGGCCCCATATAAAGCCCACTCTTGTAAATTAATTAAATACGCCTAAAACAGTAGCAGATATAGACATTGCGGTAAAATTTCTTCCAACATAGCTTCATATGGCCAGAAAATATGTCATGCAATTTTGTGGATTACGGTCAATAATTTAGCTTAGATCCCATATTTAGCAGCCTTCTGAAATTCACTGTAAGCGCTAAAACTAATTTCACCGCTGTATTGAAATTTATGTTTTTTTTTTAATACCAGATATCACTCTGCAGAATTTGGATTGGTTCATAGCTTGGTTCATAGCTTACCATGGTTCCAATATAAATTCCCCTACTGAAAATCATTTAAGTTCGGCTTAAACTATTACGAATCATTATATTTTACTCAAGCTAGTTAAAACTGCTAAAAAAAAAGCATAAAACCTTCTGATTGTCGGTCAATAATTTAATATAGATCAAAGATTCGGTACAGCCGATTATAGCACTCTAACTTGTTTTTTTTTTAATTTATTTTCTGTTGAAACTTTTTCCACTTTTTTTTAAAATTTATTTATTTTATGTTGAAATTTTTTTAATGCATGCTGAAAGATTTCAACCTAAATGTAAGCAAAAATAATAAACAAATTTTGATATCCAACAATGATAAACCTAAAAAAAATTATCACCACCTGTTATGAATTCGCCTTGCTTTTGTATAAATTTTTAAAGCAAAAAAGCTGTTCATAAATGTCAGAAGAAGATTTGTTGAATTGTGAATACGCCGTGTAAGCAACGTATGTAATTCGCATTCGTAATTAAACGAGCGAACAACGTATGCAATTCAAAATACGATGCGAACATAGCATTATAACCTAAACTATTGGGAATTCAAACAGTGGTCATAAAGTCATATGCATTAAAATAATACATAATACGAAAAATATGACTGCTGTGAGCAACCCCTCATAATTTAGATTTATACTGAGCAATTATGACAAAACAATCAACACAGCATAAAAAGTCTTGTTATTTTATGACCTTTTTTGTGTGAAATACAACAAAAAATTTTTTAAACATTGTATAATATTAGGATATTATGACAGTATGAATTGATAGCATACCCCAGCGGGAAAAAGAAGTAGTAGGAAGGCCTTCTAGAAGGCCTCTGTACCCCTTCTTTTGGATGTACAAGGCCTTCTTGCTCCAATCCATACTTATATCTTTTTTACACACGTTGTCATTGCGGAGAAGGCCTTCCGCTCTAGCTTCTTCAGCAGGTACATAAGAAGGGTAACGGGACCAAAAAAAATTGATTTTGCTTTTGCTTGTGCATAAAAACAATACAAAAAATGTTACTCCCTTCTCATAGAAGCGAGTGTGGAAGGTGTATCTTATCTTTTATACGAAAGAGCCGAGGCCTTCTATGAGGCCTTCTTTAGCAATTAGATAAGAATAGTAGTTGAATCAAAAAATCTTTTAAGGAGGCCTTTAAAAAGGCCTGAAGTAAGAAGGTCTTCTGAGTTTTCCCGCTGGGACGTTATAAATCCCCTATACATATTTGTAATTACACGCAAAGAAAAAACATGGTAACATCTTAAGTAACAATATATGTTCAGACATAGTGTAAATAGCTTTTTATTGTCTCAAACATATTATTATGTTTAGAAGAAAAACGCAAACGATCTTTTAAACGATGTTTCTATGTTTCCTAACACCATGCAACATGTCTATTTCAACATGTTATATGGTTTTCGCAATAAAACCAAATAAAATTTTATTTCAAAAAGGTTTTTATTAATAAACTTATTTACATATTCTTGGTATTATATCTAAAATTAAATAAAATAAAATTAAATACGTACAATTATATATATACATGTGTTTGTGTTTTAATTTAAATACTTTACCAAGGCGAATTCATCCCAGGTAATCTCGGTACTACAACAAGTACAACTCGTACAAAAACCACAAGTAATTTGTTTTTGTAAAATCATTGTACAATGTCAAAAACAGAAATAAAACAAAACAGAAACAAAGATAATAAAAGAGAATAAACAAAATTTTGACATCCAACAGTGATTTTAGCTAATATCAGCAGGGCTTTTAAGACCACCTGTAATAAATTCGCCTTGTACTTTACATTACGTTTTTGTGGTACAAATATATTTAATAAAATCAGCATATGGTTGCCCTGATGACTTCTTTTTAAAAATTCTTTGTTGCTTTACTTCGCAATGCAGTCACACTTTTTAATATATTTTTTTCCGTGCACTTAAGAACATATAATAACTTATATATTTTGGAAGGCAGAATGGCCTTTTCTGCCCGAAAAACATTTTAATTATTTTGTTCTCAATCATGCGACCCGATGTACTGACGCTCGCTGACGGAAAATTATGATTTTGCTGGTATGTATAGTTGAAAATAAATATATTATAGTTAGTAGCAAACATTTCACATAATTTAATATGTTTAGCTAGACCAGACTAACTTTTTAGGTGTAAATCACCATATTATATAATTATAGCGAATTAAAAAATGTTGGGGACAAAAAATTTTTTGTAGTCATATTAGGACTATAATAATGTTTTTTTGGTAAATATGTTAGGCAAATATGAACAAAAATGATTGTAGTGACCACCCATTAATCATGTTTTTTCTCTACGAGTACAGATTATATATATCCATTTGGTTAACATGTATGATATTGCTCAACTATTTTGCAAATACGAAAAACTCATAATTATTGATCAATATTGTGTAATAAGAAATCAATACATATCCATATCTAATACTGCATTTAAACGAAAATCAAATTACTTAAGCTTGAAAAATTATTACAGTTTTAACACCACAGGAATGCATTATTTTATTGAACATTATTTAAAGCACTAAAATTTTTAATTCTAAAACACAAACATCCATACACAGACTTACGCACACACGAAAACGGATTAAAGAAAAAATCATCTTTAAAACATACAATGTTCAATGTTGTTACCACTTTTTTTTTATTTAACCTCATTTTAAAATGTAAATCGCATTTTAATAAACCTCTTTCTCAACTTTTTCTTTGAATAATTTTAAGCAGCAACAAGAATGCAACTGCAAAAAGGATAAAATATACATTTGTATGTATGAATGCTTGCATGTATAGAACATATTGTACTTGAACTCTTACACATTCAAACATTATTATGTATACAAACTCCTATAGTATTTATTTGTATGTATGGAGGATACAACAAAAGAGTGTTAGTTTTATTGGTAACTAATGGACTATTCATCAGTTTATTTGTAATAAAAATCCAAACATTCATATTAAAATTCTTTCTTCTTGCCTGGCGTATGAATGAATGTTTTATGTTCAAGCATACAACTTCGAATGGTGTATTGAATGAATCTTTGTGTGGTTGGCCTTTTTTACTGTTTTCTATTATTTAACTAACTCTATTTTTCATTACCATTTTACTGCACTACATTACAATAACACACATATATTAACAAATACACTCACTCACAACACCCCTACAAAATAACTACAATGTAGTTGTCGATGTTGGTGTGTTTTGTTGCAAGTCAGTTGTCTGAAGGATGGATTCATTGATTTTTAAAAGAAAATACTATTTAAATAAAAACAAACTTTAAGGTTTTTTAATTATACATATAGCAACTGACTTTGGATCTGTTTGCATATTTTTTAGCTTAAAATAAAGTACAAGTCCAATAAAAAGTTGTAAAGCTGTACTGTGAAAACGGTATTATGTATTTATTTTACCCTGACACAATTAAACATTAGACCACCAAAAAATACTTAGGACGCAAAAATTATTTTTTACCTGCAGTTTCCGATAAACTGGTCATAAAAAAATCACGTGATAATAGAATAATTTTTATGCGGCCAATAAAATCATACCTTTAGCTATCGGTAAGTTGTGAAAACGGGCCAAAAGTAGAATCGTACACCAATGGATTATTTAGTATAATTAAGGAATCTTTCCAGTTTTAGTATATATGGCAACTCATAATTTCAGTCATATTACTGCAAATACATGCATACCATAGTTGGGGGTAGTGCACTAAATATTCATTTAAATCAGCAGTGCACTATCAATTAATAAAACTGCAAAGCATTTAGTTTGTACTCTTTTTTACCAGCTTTAGTGATGATTGTTATTTGATATTGCAAATTTTTTGACTATCACTAAACGCAGTTTGAATGCAAAATTCTGCACTCAATTCAAATAGTGCAAAATTTCGACATGCAATCAAAAAAGCTGCATACAAATATTGTCTCAATTAAATTTAAAAAATGTAACTTTGTATGTGCATGGTTTTTGATTTCTTTTGAGGATATGCATAAGCAAAGAACATTAAACAAAATGAAATTTTGTGAATTATGTGAATCATGAAAAAACAAGTTTTTGATATTAAATTTAGTGCAAAAATTTTAGTTGCACTCAAATGAGTGAAGAAAACAAAGTTGCAATAAACTGATGATTGCTTTTTTTAAATCAAACTATTTTTTTTTTGAGTGCAAAATTTTTTAACCTCACTGTCACTCATGTTCAGTGAGGCTGCAAATTTTCAATTTATCACTCAATATCAACAAAATGATTGCAATATTTTTGCACTGTCACTAAGTGTGAGTTGAAACTGCAAAATGAGTGCACTACCCCCATCTATGATGCATACCTACATGTTTAAATAGAAGTATATGGTTGTTTTAACCGCATGAGAACTTAAAATGATAATACAAGACAGAAATATTGTTGGAATAATAGTTTCATTATTACAATCTGCTAGATAATTGCATGGCATTTGTTTTTAAAATATGATTTCCGGCATGTGTCCGCCGCGGCTACGAGTTACATGGTCCATTCGATCAGGCCAATTTTTGACTACTTTTTCCAATAAATCTGGCCGTATGGCGTCAATGGTGGCTTGGATATTGGCTTCCAATGCTTTAAAGAGTTGCTGGTTTGTCGGCATAAATCAATGGCCAATATAGTTCCATAAACAGTAATCCAGAGGCGTTAAATCACACGAACAGGTGGGGGGGCAGTGAACAAGGCCACTTCTGGAAGTAAAGTTGTCACCAAATTAGTTATGCAATAAATCGATTATGGCAAAAAGAATGATCAGTTACTTGTAGTCCATTAGGATAGAAAAGTTTTTCCGCAGAGCGTGGAACATTATAGGTGGGAAATATATTTGCATTTCTCTTTTAAAGGCCGTTACACACTATCCCACAAAGTCTTACGTATTTTTCAAAAATGCTTCCCTGATCTAATTATTCTTTGAACATTTTTAAAAAACAATAACAACTTATCATGACAGGGTTGCATTTTCGTAAATTACTAAAGACTTTGTGGGATAGTGTATAACGGCCTTTAGTAACAATCTGCGAGTGCATGTAAACCATCTTTGTGTAACTGCCATCAATATAAGCTAAAGCCTCCTCTTCTGTGTATTGACTAAGTTCTTTCTCATCGGATCATATTATTAAAATTCGGCTAATTTTAATAATATGATAAGGTCCATGATTGTAGTAAACATATTACGATTATTCTTGAATCATATTATTACCAAATAAAGTCATAATATTTTTCCCTTAATCATATTCTCATCATGTTGATTATAATTAGGAAAGAAAAGAAGTAATCATATTATCAACATGCTAATCATAATAAGTTTAGAAGTAATCATATTATGGTAAAGGGTTATTTTTTAAGCCCGAAAGAACTTGAAATTGTAAAAAATAACACAAAAAATTAAATTGTAATCAAAATTTTTTTTTTATTCGAAAGATCAATACGTGACATTAACATTTGAAAATGATTTCGGGCATATGGGCACCGCGGCTGTTCTTGACGAAGCGCATTCTGGACGTCCAATTTTGGGCCACTTTTTCGAGCACTGCTGGCCGTATGTCACGAATAACACGAACAATGCTGGCCTCCAAGGCGTCAATTGTTGCTGGTTTATCAGCATAAACCAGTGACTTCACGTAACCCCACAGGAAATAATCGAGAGGTGTCAAATCGCACGACCTTGGAGGCCAATTGACAGGTCCATTTCTCGAAATCAACTTATCGCCAAATTTTGATTTCAATAAGTCGATGGTTGCGTTCGCCGTATGGCACGTAGCGCCATCCTGTTGAAACCACATCTCCTCCGGATCAATGTCATCCATATTTTCAAACAAAAAATCATTGATCATGGTGCGGAAACGATCTCCATTGACCGTAACGCGAGCTCCGCCCTCATTTTTGAAGAAATAAGGTCCGATGATGTCACCAGCGTGAAAACCGCACCAAACGGTGCATTTTTCTGGATGTAATGGAGTCTGTAGGGTCTCTTGTGGATTGGTCTCGCTCCATATGCGGCAATTTTGCTTAATAACAAACCCGTTAAGCCAAAAATGCGCCTCATCGCTGAACACAATTTTGCGATTTAAATTTGGATTAAATTTTTAAATTTTTCAAAGTAAATTTGGATAATTTCGTAGCATTGTTCAAGCGTGAGTCTTTTCATGATGATTTGTCAGAGTATACTGAAACGATAAAAAATAATATTTCATCAAAATTTAATTTTTTCTGTTACTTTTTACAATTTAAAGTTCTATCTAGCTTAAAAAACACCCTTTACAAAGTGATTATTTTATGATTAAAAGTAACCATAACATATCTGAAAGAATTATATTATGATTACAGCAATCATATTATAATCGTAGGTTATCATTAGGGATGAGATTCTCATGCACTAAAAAATCGAACATATGCCTTACAAAATAAAAAATATGCACTAAAAATTTGAACATTTTTAATTCAAATGTATTTTTTTTAATTTTATTTAAAACAAAAAAAAAAAAATAATATTAAACAAAATTCAGTTTATTGTTATTCAAAGGTATAATATTTTATAAAACCTAATTTAAATAACTAATTTTTTAGATTTTATCAAAAGTAAGCATTTGTCTGTTCGGACGCAAAAAAGTTTTGTACATGGAAATGATCTCTCAACGTCAACAGAAGTTATAAGAGCATAATTGCCAATTCATTTGGAGAATATTAATTTTTGTAATTCAGATCCCATATCTGATTCCAGATCAAAAATAGTTGAAATTTTTTTAAATTTTTTTAATTTATTTGCAAAACATTTGGATTTTTTTTTTAATTGGTCGTACTACTCTTCCTTCCACATTGTTAATTTTACTTTCTGCAATATCAGTTAATTTGACTTGAGTTGTTTTAAGTGAACAAAATCCCTTAAATTAAATATTATTTTTACTTTTTTAATTGCATAAGCCCCGGGATCAACAAGTTCTTCAACAATATTTTTAAATTGCTCAAAATTGTTTGAATGACATTCTTCAACAAATAGCCTGGTTAATACTGACTGCGGTGGTAAGGGTACCAAGGGATACATTTCATTTAAAGTTGCAAATCGTAAAGGAGCCTTTCTCAGTACAATCCATGTGCCAAGCAAGTAACAGTTTTGAATAAAATATTTAAAGCTTATTGGCAGCCTTAACCATGTAAGTTGCTGTCTCGGTGCAACGGAAGGATCTTTTGTCGAAATTTTGAAAATCTTGTATTTTAAGCCGTGTTAAAAAGAAAAAATTATTTATTGATTTTAAAATTTTTTTTGGAAGATTTTTTTTCTGTATTTGGAAATTTTATGTAGAACTTTTTTTTATTATAGGAAATTAAAAAAATATATCACTCAAAAATGTTAAAATATGCATTTAAAACCAAAATATGCAAAAATGTGAATTTTCACCAAAATATGCAACAATATGTAAAAACAAATCGATGAAAATTTAACGCAAATTTATTAATTCGGAAAGACAATTGGTAGACATCGATCTTAGACTATCGACAAAAACATGCATTTGCACAGAGCATCCCTACTTATCATAATATCGTTGTTATCATTTGTAGTAGGTGGCAATTGTTTTGAAATTATTTTATAGAATTTTTTATACTTTGCTATTAAAATAACATTAAACTTACATGCAATGTTCAATATTTTTTGCACTTTCACAAAGAAAAAACAAATTTAAATTTGTTTAGCAATGCTTTTTTGTTTAGAAATTTTTTTTATTGAACAGTTTGTTAACATTTTTTAAATTTCTTTAAAATATAACAAAATATTATTAGAGTAAAAATATTTTGTTTGCATTTAAGCATACTATGACTACACCTATAGAAAGTTATCACGTTATAGCTATTGAATATCATTAAATGGTTCTAAGTAATATAATTTATTTTCAAAGTTATCATTATTTAGTTGTTAGAAAATTTTTGTGTACGACAACAATATATTGTTACAATAAATGAAGTATAGTTGCCGTAACAATACCGAACCATATTTTTATCTGCGTGTACGATAATAAAAGCATTCCTCTTGCCAGTCTAGTATAAAATATTGCTGGCCGCAGCCATCAGACAGGATATCTTTGGCAATTTCCTAGACTTTTTTTCTTTTTTCTGAAAGTAAAGCTTTTCTAAAATTTTTTGGGAGAATGTTTCCTGATGATCTGGCCAGCCAGCCAACCAGTAAAATGCGCATAGAAACTAGCTTGTCCCCCAAACAATAAATTTCAGTATTTTTATCAAGAATAAAAATTGGGAATTAAGCACGACGAACAAAATCTTACTCTATATTAATTTTAAAAATATTTATTAGACCGAATCCAGTGGAATCACAGAAGTTTTACTCTACAACAGGAGAATTTATTGGTCAACATTATTTTTCTTATTAGCACTATAAATAACAACAAATCTAAAACACGAATCACAAACACAGGTAAAAAAAACTTGTTTTTAGTTAATACATACCTTTAACTTTAATAATAAAGACTAAATAGAATCTTACTGTCACTCCAACAAATTTTATTTAAATTTGCTGATGGTTGTTAAAAAAGGCGGGGAAACTTTTAGCTGTAACTGGTGCATTAAATGTTGTGTTTGAAGCTTTATCTATCCGATGTATTATTAATAGATAGCAAAACTATTTTGGAGCCAAAACAAATTTTGAAATTTGAATTAATCGGAGCTACATTGGTCATTCCTTCCACTGTGCAATATTAGTCAGTCCCCAACTTTCCTTATTAATGAACATGTATGAAATTAAACCCAGTTTTCAGTAGAGACAAAAAACTTTATTTTATATGTACTCTTATATATCACAAAGAGGGATACAACTGTATTTTTTTTTTTGGCAAAATACTAGGGCAATTTTTACAGTGGCTAGATATGACCACTGTTTATGGTTTTCCAGAAAAAAGTGAAGATGTGTAAATTTTGAGTTGACTCTCTTTAGAGGAACCAGGTCGATATGTATGGTGTTTTTGTAAAAAAAAATTTTTGCTGTGTTTTCCACTCAAAAGGGCGCTGAGCACAACTGAATCGGTTCAAAACATTAATATTCATGTTTTGTTTTTTACAAAAAATTAAATGCAATGAAATGTTCTCATCTTTATGTTGAGTTGGATTAGTACAGTTGTTTTTTTGTGTACGAAAATCACAAACAGTTAACGCTTTTTTAAGGTATATATTAAACAAACACTATTAGCGTTTGTGATTTATGTATTTCTACTGTACCGAACACTAATGAACATTATATAATCTTTATTTTCAAACACTGGCTATTTTTACTGAATTTTCTCTCAATTTGAACAGACAGTCACGTATTAAATTTCGTAGTTTGATTTCACGGAGTTGACCTTTTTTAATATGACTTCCTAAAAATTTGCTACGAAAAATGCTTAATATGAACAAAGTTTTTCGTTGACAAGCTTTAAAAAAAATTGATATGGGATCAATAAACCATTTTCTAAGCACATATTAATTCTTTAGTAGCTCTGCTTAGATGATGTATCAATGTGAAAGTTTTCGAATGTGCTCGTATCTGTATGTTTATGCCGAATTTTTTTTTCATTTGGCTCCACTACCAAATCGTCTTCACAGTACAAACCCACACAGATAAGTAACGAGAAAAAATATGCACACGCACAGAGTTCTTGCATTCAAAGTCGTACTATAGTTGGTACATTAAAAATGTTTGGCTGTATCTGAAGACGTTGTTGTCGTTTGGTATGGCTTGGTTTTTACTAAAAAGGAGTAAAGTTGGAATTGTTATACAACTATTTGAAAATGTACACATTTCATCACTTCAACAGAAGAAAATGCTATCACTAAACACATACATGAGTATGAATAAAATGAAAAAAACCCCAAAAGACAACAGTCTGACAAATGTCTCTTTATTTTTTTCAGTTTTTCTTTTTTTGTTCTATTACATTTCTTCACCTCCTTCAATATTTCGCTTTCCGCCGCCCCATTACATTTAGAACTTTGATAGCGGATGAGTATATTGTATAAATTCTAGTATTTTACTTTGAACTCCAAAAAACCATGTGTTCGCACTTTGTTTTAAATCTTGCGACAATATGTATGTTCATCTACATGAGAGTGTGAGTGAATGTAGAAAGTTCAACAACACATACAAATAAATTCGTACATTTGCATTATAAGACTTCTTTCTGTTTCAATGTTTTCTTATAAACGAAGAAAATAACTAATATTGTGTATTAGAAGTCAGCGTCTTTGGTTTTCGCTTGTCATTTCATCTCATCATCATCTTCATCAGCATTAACATCTTCTTTTTCATTGGCTTCTGGCTGGTTAATGAACATATTTTAAACTTGTTCCTTTAAGATGTTAAATTATTTTTTCATTTATTCTTCCTAATTTTTAAAGTCATGAAATGTGTGTTAATTTCGTCTAAGTATGGAGGCTTTCAGTTTGTATTGAAAGTTAACGAATTTATGAATTTATTTATTAGTTACTAAAATTAAACATTTAATAATAAAATTTTCATAGAAAATCCGTTTAATAAACCTTTTTAATTTTTTATAATTAAGACCGTTAATAACCAAATAATACAGTGGTATCTCGGTTTAACAAACGATATAATGTCAGGCCTATTTGTCAAATTCGAACTCTTTTTTTTTACTTTTATTAATAAAAAAAAAACATTTTTTTGGAAGCTTAAGTAAATATATTTTCGTACCCTTCCCTTCACCACAGATTGATAAGTTAGTTTGTTATTTCGTTTTTAGTTTCTGCAATATCGATATAATCCTTATAAAATATATACTACATACCTTTATTCTGGAGGAGTAGCGAAGTCGATTATGATTATATCCGTCCGTCTGTGTGTTGGTTGAAATGATTTTTCCAAAGACACAGAAAAAAATAAAAATTTAATTCAATTAAAAGATTTGTAATATTAGTTAAAAAAAAATTAATTAAATTTGGACTAGTAAACAAATTAATAGTATTTATTAAACATTTTATTTACTTGATTAAACGTTTTGTGTACTTGATTAAACGTTTAATTCACTTGATTAAATTTTATATTAAAACTGATTGGTGAAACATTTTGTAGAATTTTTTCTGTGTATGATAAAAACTAGGTTGTATGAAGAGCTAGTGAGGAGCGTATATTTAAAACTCGGACGGAATGCCATCTTGTAATATAGAACCAAAGTGCAAAATAAAATCATCATCATTAAGGTTTCCTCTAGATATATGAGCACGTGTTTTCAAAGAGTACTTTATCAAGTTGCTTAAGGTTGTTTTTATAGAACTCCAATTTTTTACGTGACATAATTTTAAATATTTAGCTCTTGATATATATATGCTGTTTTCACGACACAAGTGATTGACAGAGTGACAAATAACACTACAAAATCTATAATCATTTTGTACCTACATAATTTCCAGCTCGTCATTAAATACAATTCATCCAAAGTTTTCAATCACATTCAACCGTTGCCTGTCTTGAACATTAATAATGTTATCCTAAGAAGTCTTTGATCACTAATTTGCTATTGAAATTCAGCCTGATCTGTCCACAAATGGCTGAGATATGAGCAAAAAACCACGACTGCCTCCCTTATTGTGTTTTTTTTTCTATATATCTAGAGAACAGCAAGAGCCAAAGTTTCCAAGTTAGGTTCAAGCATCTTGATAATCAATACACAACCTTTCTTAAAATGGGCGGGATTGGAAATTGGAAGTTGGAAATTGGAAGAAATAAAAAATAGATTTCTGCATATCTGGAAAATCGTTGCAGTAAAAGTTTCCAAATTTGGTAAAAACTTTGACAAAAAGTGGGCGGTATTATAGATGTAGGCATGGCATAAAAAACATTTCTTTATATCTGGAGTACAGTAAGAGAAAAGTTGGTCAAATATGGTACACATAGCTGGGTTGTCAATACGCAAAATCCGTAAAAAGTGGGTGTTAAGTGGGCGTGGCACCTCCCATACAAATATAAAATAGGTAAATAAGAGTAAAAGTTACTAAATTTAGTTTAAAAAGCTTCGTTACCTCTACCAGAAGTCCGAAAAAAGGGGGCGAGCTTGGGGAATCGGGCGAGCACCAAAAATTATTTTTTTGTATCTGGTTATTAGTCGCGGGGTAGCAAAACGCACCGGGGTAACAACAAAAATATTCGAAATAGAGTTTTTGATTGGTTTTCTATTAAAGTTTTATTTAACTACACGTTCACAAAAATCCCTGCGTTCAAAAATGGCGACTTTATTAAAAAAATTTAAACGCCAAGTACACCCTGTTGTAATTGATTTTGTAAAGTTTTTTGCTTATCCTGTAAAAAAAATAAAAAGTGTTTTTACAACCTTTTGCATTTTAGGTGACGATATATATGCATAAAATAGCTTTCTGTTATTCCTACACCATGTTAAAGGGTATATAAGATTCGGCATAGCCGAATATAGAACTCTTACTTGTTTTTGTTTAACTTGCTTCCAAATAAAATAAAAGATGAATGTGTTTGAAATCTATTTTGAATTTGTTTCTATTTTCGCTTAATAGTGGACACACAAGAAAAGCTAGAAAACCAAAATGTAGTCTTAATAATGTGTCGTGCGTTTAAAAACTTAAGCGCATGAAAAATTGCAAGTTACACAACACGCGTTATAAAAGCCATATCTGTCAGCTGTTTTTTATTTGTTTACTTATAAGTAGGTTCCATGCAAATGCATGTTTTTTGTCGATAGTCTAAGATCGACGTCAACCAATTATCTTTCCAAATCATTAAATTTGCGTTAAAATGGCATTGATTTGTTTTTGCATATTGTTGCATATTTTGGTGAATATGCATATTTTGGTTTTAAATGCATATTTTTGCATATGTTAACACTTTTGAGTGAAATTTTATATAAATATCCATATTATAAAAAAAAATTTCTTTAAAAAATTTCAAAATTGTATAAAAAAATTTTCCAAAATAAAAATTTTTTAAATCAATAAATAATTTTTTTTAAAGCTCTGCTTAAAATAAAAGATTTCGACAAAAGAGCCTTACATTTTTTACCGATGCAGCAACTTACATGGTTAAGGCTGTCAATTGACCTAAAATAATTTATCCAAAACTGTTACATGTTACTGGCTAGGCACATAGGTTACATCGAGTTGCAGAGGAAATTAGAAGCCAATTCGATAATATTGATTTATTGATTTCATACGGGAAACAATGTGGAAGAAAGAATAGCCCGACAAATTAAGAAAAAGTCCAAAACGTTTTGCAAAAAAATATGGGATTTCAATCAATAAAACAAATTTGAACTATTTTTAATCTAGAATCAAATGTTAGATTGGCATCTTCAAGTATGCTTCAACTTCGGTTGACTTTGAGAGATCATTTTCCATGTACAAAAGCTTTTTAACAGACTTTTGATGATATAAAAAAAAATTTATTGGATTATGCAAACAAAAATTCAAATTATGTACTTATTTAAATTAATGGTGTTTTCTTTTCTTCAAAAAATGTGACATTTTATTTAAACAAAATGCAATTTGGTGTCTGTTTCCTACAAATTTTGCTCCCGAAAAGGACGAATTTTTTTGAATAAAACAAGCCACCCTTTTCGGGAGCAAAATTTTTAAGAAACAGACACCAAATTGCATTTTTTTGTAAATAAAATGTCACATTTTTTTGTAGAAAAGAAAACACCATAAGTTTTAAAAAATATTATACCTATGAATAACAATGGAATAAAAACAACAATAGAATTTCGTATTTTTTATTTTTTTTTTGTTTTAAATAAAATTAAAAAAGCAAACGCTTTTTTATTGTTTTTAGTGCATATTTTTTATTTGTTAATGCATATTTTGGAGTTTATAGTGCATATTTTATGCGCATATTTTCGATTTTTTTGTGCATGAAAATCTCATCCCTACTTATAAGTAACAAATAATTATTTGTAAGGAGTGCGCACGAAAAAAACTGTGCATACTTTAAGTCTTATAACTTTTACAATAATTGAAAAAAATGAATACCGTTACATTGGTTTTGTTGCTCATTTGATTCACTAGCCACGTGTTAAATGTCATAACTATAACGAAATTAGTTTTTTTGAAAATGGACGCCAAACAAGAATATCGTAAGAAAATAAAAAAAATAAAAAACAGCTCTGTTCGCAAATAAGCTAATCCACCAAATTGCCCAGAACTCCGCCCTATTGAAAGGTATTGGGCATTAATAAAAAAAAACATATGAAGGACACAAAATGCCTAGTTAAAAATGAAAATTAATTTAAGAGAAAGTGGACAATTGCCTGCAAAATGGTAACAAACGACACAATAAAAGCCCTAATGAAAGGAATTAAAGAAAAAATAAAAACTTTTGTTAAAACACATTGAAGTTGTAATTATTTTTGGATATACTTAAATGAATTCGATTACTATTGTCTTTCATCTAAATATAAAATAAAAAAAATTCATCACTTCGTTTTATTTCTATT
Source organism: Pollenia griseotomentosa (assembly GCA_963931875.1). NCBI lineage: Eukaryota > Metazoa > Arthropoda > Insecta > Diptera > Polleniidae > Pollenia > Pollenia griseotomentosa. The sequence continues at coordinate 47,741,097 of OZ007560.1, read as the reverse complement.
AAAAAAATAAGTTGCATATTTTTTTTCGCGCGCACTCCTTACATTGAAAAGTTTTCATTGAAAACGGATTCGAAAGTATATCAAGATTTTTTTATTTTATAGAATTTATTCTTTTTATATAAATATTGTATTTTTAAGCTCTTCAATAAGTTTTTCTTTTATGATTCACAAATTTGTTAAATTATTCTCTTATTGTCAGCTAATTACTTATCAAAAATACACAACGCGTTAATAAGTTCAAAGTTTATCAACTTTCTGGCGCAAACGCGTTAAAATATTTTGGATGTTGCTTGTTCTATGAAAATCCACTAGTTTTACTTTTATGACAGAAGTCTACAGAGCGCGCGCGCACTAACGCGTGTTATGTACTTCTGCCTTTAAGCTGATTCCATGTTAACTTAATTCGTTCCGGACCTAAATTAAGAAATTTTAAACAGATTACAATAGACGTGGGGAGTACCCAATATTGCACTCTTCGAGTATGACATGGTTTCACCCAATTCTTAAAGCATGTTGGCATGAGTAATGGCCAATTTTCAGGATTGATATTAAAACACATTTATGTTTAAAATCGTTTTAAATACAAAATTCTCTTCTTCACTAAATACTTAAATGAAACTTAATTCACCGATATGGTACACTTAATTTCAACTTAAGTTTCCATCATAATATTTTAGCAAGGTGGCCTCAATATCACAACAATACAACAACAAGAGGCAAAGCAATGACAATCACCTGTTTTTTGAGACCACCTTGTAAATGATTATACTTTTTTATGATATTTTTTTGTATTTAGTAGTGCTACCATACTTTTATCTTATTTAAATACGATTTAAGTTTTTATGAAAATTAACTTAATTTTGATTTAAAAACTATCCTGAAAATTGGGCATAAGTCTTTTAGACGCCAAGTCCAAAATAATTTAAATATAGTATTGGTCGCACAGCGGTTGAATTAAGAGATGAAATTTTAATAGTATTTTTAGGTATTAATACAGTAGAGACGTAAGGTGGGTTATCAACAGAATCAGATGTTAATGTACATCTAATTACACTAGCCAACAAGGTTTTGGTATGGAGCAACCAAATATCTTTCCTAGGGTAATTTGGTGTGCTGAATTCGAATCTGTAATTTGCTTTTCTCTATCACGTCAGGTTTTCGAGATACAAAAAAATGTTTTTGTTCGTTTCTTATATAAAAATCACTAGTTTATTAAAAATCAATGAATTTTCAATAGTGAATGGCGTTTGTATTTTGTTGGATCGGTTTCATGTATTATAGTCAAGCAAAAGCCTGCTTTTGTCTTTCAATTTTCATTAAATCTTGGTGAGCACGCTCCCCCTTGTTCACGCTCACTGCACCATGTTCTGCGAATAAGGAATATGAAAAACATTGTCGGTGTCCACGGTTTGTCCAAGTTTCTGACTGCAAAACCAACATAATGCAAATATGCATATTTTAATGATTCTGATATTGCATATCCTATTTTTTCAACCAAATATTCACCACACACAAAGCAAAAATAGATTGAATCAGTAACACTCGATCTCCCTGACATGCTTAAACGCTACGTTTAAAATGCTATCGCCATATTAGCAAAAGCAGCCAAATTTTTCCTTTCTCAAAAAGCAATGGCAATCACTTTTATGTTGTAGGAAAACACATGTAGGAAAAAGAATGAACCAAACAACTTCTTTCTGTAAGCCGCCAAATCAAAAATCAATGTAGGCTAACAGCCGAAAAATAGGAGATAATAGCAGCACCAAAGGTTGCTAAAAGGCACACGATTGCGAAGAAATACTCGACGACGACAAGTGATATTTTTCCTGCAAAACAAACACAACAATAAAAGAATCAAATCAACGTCACAATTTGTACGCTTTGCCTTTTACAAGCGGTAACGGTATTTGTATGAAAAGTATAACAAATTTTTGTACAAGTTGTTTACTGATCAGTATTTTATCGTTGTAATCTGCCTTTTCGCAGAGCTTATAGCTCTGATCGGGCTGCTTTTAGCACACACTTCGGCTGCTTTTCATTTCATAGCATTTTCACACTTGTCAACATTTAACATCTAACATTAATTTGCGAAGATGTTGAAATTTTCCCATAAGAAAAACATAGAGCTAAAAATCAAAACTTTTCAACATTTTTACAAAATGTTCCTATATCATTGTATTCCTTTATTTATCTTCCGATTATTTTAGTGTCATCACTAGAAAAGTGGCAATAAATTCTATTATTATTGTGGCATCACTGACAAAATGGAAGTTGCTTTGAAAGCAGCGTTACCATTTCTCAAGTTTTTTCTTTTTTGAAAGCCTTATTTTGCTTAATTTTGTTCAAGTTATTAAACAAAATAAATTATAAATACATTTTGGTGTTATCTTTTAAAATTTTGCCACTTTTGTTTTGTCTTTTTTAACTATCTCTTCTTTTAGGAAAAAGTAAAAAAGTAAAAGGCGAAATAATCATTTTTAGGTGGTTATCCATTTTTGTCGCTTGCTAGTTAAAAAGCAAATGTCAAAAAATAAAAATATGCAAAATAGGGGGTTAGCTTTTTTGCAAAAAGTAAAAACAAAACTTTTGGTATTGATAAAAATCTTGGAAATTATAATGGCAGTGGCAAAAGCAAAAATAAAACGGTTCTAGTTGGTGGGTGCTTTTAACCACTGGATTTAGAATGAATATGGGCTTCTGTCAAATAAATAATTACTGTTTTAGAGTATTGTCAGCGTGCGATAAAATATAAACAATACGTGATAACCCAATTTGTATGCCAGATTCGAATTCAGCGCACCCAGATTAGTTAGTCCCCTTTTACAAAGTGACAGACAGAAGGCAGACAGACGAAGTTTGTTGGTAAGGGGGCGACGCTGTATGCGTGACACACTTTACTTTTTTCCTCTTTCGCCTACAAACTTCGTCTGTCTGCCTTCTGTCTGTCACATTGTAAAAGGGGACTTAAAAAACATGCTTCTGCAGTCAATTTTTTCCAAATTTGTAGATCAGTGTTATTTATTCAACGAGATGAAGAATCATTCTATTTAGGCGTTTCATTTCATACATATGGAGTCATTACCGCAAAAAAAAGCTTAAGCGTGAAAAAAAATTTACTTTAGAAGGTTATTTCATAAAAATTTTGTATGAAGGTTGTCACTTAAGATAAAATTGTTTTTGCTTTAAAATTGTAACTAACCGTACCTTATGTGGCCATGAGATTTACGGATGAAGCAAGTGTTGCCAATAAAGTCATTTATTAAAAAAAAAAACGAAAATTGATGTCGCTTAAGCTTTTTTCGCGGTAATGACTCAATATTATGGTTATTTCTTTTACTTTAAAAACAAATAAAAATAATCTTAATGCAAATTTCAGATCCACGAACTCATATTGCTTTTCAATAAAATCGGCAGTAAAAGTTAACAAATTTAACATAGTTTGATCATTTCAGAGATTGGGGAATTAAAATTGTTATTTTTTCTTAATTTAAATTAATTTGAAAGCGCTATTCTTAATAAGATTAGGAGTTTTACTTTAACTATTGTACAACAGAAGTTTCCTTTTTGGAAACTTCGGTAAACTAAATTATAAAAATTTGCAAAAAAAAACCTTTTAAAATTAAACATGGTCCAACAAAGTGCATCCAACAAACCCTAACCTGAGGGCCATTAACAGTCCATTACGGTTTATAAACAATACAATTTATACCAACAGCAACAACAAAAACTACGACTGCATACAAACATACTTACTTAGCTCCAGTAGTCAGTGGCACTTTCTTTTGTTCACTCATTTCATGCTGATTTATGGTTCTAATAATGCTTCTTTTTTTCTCCATTGAGCCTGTTTCTCATACCATTGCAACAATATACAACTCCGTACTACATAAACATACATACAACCAATACCCATCCCATCATCATCATCGATGTGTGTGCGTATGTAAGTCGATGAGTGTGTTGCACTGTTTTCATACAAAGATTCGTAATACTCATAAAACTTTCTTCATCTTTTTTGCATTATTTCTAAGCAAAAGGATTACACTTACATAAAAAACCCATTTGTAGACGTAACGGCTCGGTATGTTTTTTTGGGTTTTTTTTATTTCGTATTCTTTTCTTATGAACTTACGTGGTAAATTGCTGGTTTTTTCTTTTCCATACTGCTCGTTCTTCTGACCCTGCTCTGAAAGAAACGTTTTTCCCTGCCATCCTTTTGGAGTATATATAGCGACTATTTTTTTTTTTTTTTTGTTTTTTAAGAATACATCCTTCTGCCTTTTTCCTTCTTGCGTATTTTATTTTTTACTTCCATCTAAGTATGCGTCTTAAAATTATAATGACAACTATGTGAACGTTAAAAAATTATATTGAAGGGGAAGCGGATGGGCCAAGTGAGCAGAAATATACAAAAAACAGTAGCGGCATTAGTACAAGTATTTAGTTGAAAACTCAAAAAAAAAAACAACAACACAACTTTACTTGCTTCTTCTTTAAGAATATTCATTAGTTTATTCTACGTACTTGACTTTTTCTATATTGTTAGAAGTTTTTTTTTTTTGTTTGTTCTCCCGACCCATATCCTTGTTTAACTTTGTTCACTGACACACACGCACACACACCCAGTTACCCATACGCACACTATACTTCCACATGAAACTTATTTTTCACACACTCTATTTTTTTCGGGGAAAAATTATGCCGCCAGTTTTCCAGCCAAGAAACAAAAAACCAACGACTGAATCGACTTCAAACGATTTTGGTTAATACCATATTTTCCATTTGAAATGATTTTGATAGTATGACGACTTGTCGGCTTTTGTGTATGAAAGGACGCATGAACAAATGAGCGAGCGAACCGAAAAAAACGAACAAACAAACAAAACTGAGCAAACCAACGTTGTCGGTTGATTGATGGGAAGAGTTAGAAGGAAGGAAGTAATGGGAGCTATAAAGCAGAAACATTTTCTTTTCAGGTTAATTGCTTATTTTAAATTGAATTCTATTATAGTTTTGATTATAATTGTGTTATTTTCGTCAAACGGGTTAATTATTTAATTATTAACACTTTATTGAATAATCTAATTAAAATTCGAGTTGTATTTTCGTCATGTAAAATTTTTTACTTCGAGTAACAAATTTAAAAATATACTACAGACAAATTGAAAGACAATTCTTGTATTCAGTACTTGTAAAATTTTAACAGTATGTATGTATATAGATGAGAAATCCCATAAAAATTTACAGTTAAAAGAACATGTAAGAATAATTTAAACTAGTAGGGAAAGGTAGTTACCAAAAATATATTGACGACTTTTTTATCTTTAATTAGTTGTTGTTCCAGCCAACACAACTAAATCTTAAGAAAAAAGTAAGAGTGCTGTATTCGGCTATGCTGAATCTTCGATACCTTCCACCGACAGCTAGAAAATTTCAGGAGTAGGCTTTTTATGAGATTTTTTGTAAATTATGGACCGATCTTTACGAAATTTGACAGTGAGATTTCTTGTCATATAAAACTGTGACATACTAAAATTTATAACAATAGTATTATGTATTCGTTACGGATTAGGGCGTCCCAAAGTGATTTTCGAGAGAGGGCTTTGTGGTATGATTTCTAGTCATATAGAACGAATTTGTTCAAAATCTTATAGAATTATATGCATTCCGCCACTATTTATGTAAGTTTATGAAACAAAATTATAAATATTTTAAGGTGGTGGTTCTACATTTGAATTCATAACTCTTAAGGCTCAGTTAGCCGGGAGTAACAGTAACTTAACCTTACCGTAAAAAAGTAAGACCAATCTATTTCTTACAGATTGAGACGTAAAATCTTACTGCCAGCCTTTATTCTACTGGACCAATTTTGCTAGGTTTCGATTTCAAACTGCTTTGGATAAGTAGAAAGAATTTGACACCAATATTGTTCTATTTTTTTTTTTTGAGTTTTTCGAAATTGAGCGTGACTCAAGGACCCAAATTAAATATACTTTGTTTCACACGGCGCTAGCCGGGGTCGAACCATTATGGACTTAAAAATATTGTCACAAAATCATTTTCTTACGTTTAACACTTTGTAAAAAAATAACAGAATAAAAGCCCAATTATTTGGACAATTTTACACTTACAGTTCCTCAGATATACAGAATTATATTTTGTGCCACGTCCACTTATCTAATCCCGTCCACTCTTTGACTGATATTGTATATTGATAACCAACTAACTATTTTTACCAAATTTCGAAACTTTAGATATTGCCGTTCTCCAGATATACATAATTTTATTTTGCGCCACGCCCACCTCTCCAATCCAAACTTGGAAAATTTCTCTTCAACCATTCTCCAGACATAAAGAAATTTACTTTGTGACAAGCCCACTTCACCAATCAGATTTTGTCAGATGTTGTGTATTGATAACCCAGATATTTGTACTTATTGCTCTCCAAGTATATAGATATCTATATTGTCTTTGTATGGGAGGTACCACGCCCACTTACAAACTGAAAAAATATATCGCATATAGCTCCTCCCAGACTATCAGTGATATACTGTGAAAGTTTCATAAAGATCAGTTTAGGGGTTGCGAAGATTATCTCCTACAAATAAAGGAAATTTTATTAAAAACCATTTGTATTTATGATAAAATATAGTAGGATAGCCGTCTTATTTCAGGTGAAATATTAGTCAAGGCCATAAAAAAGGATTTGAATTCAGCTAACGGCAATTAGAATCTCGTTACAAAGTTCTTGCTCTCACCTTTTTTTTGCCGACCAGTGTAATTATTTGAACATTTTTATGTCCTATGATAACTTAGTCCTAAGATCTCGTAAGACTTAAGTCAATTCCTTCTAATTCAGGCAAATAATAGCTTTGTATTAAATGTAAATAATGAAACTGTACTGATTTACTATTGACTTTGTCATCACAACTACTTACTAAATGTGGACCAGACAATGGTTTTTTCTATAGACATTTAGCATGTGATTGTCATTGAAAATCTACTACTGACCTGAAAACTATTGATGATATGGTAGTTCTTGTGGGGCATACGGAGCCATTGAAACCAGATGGGCGTTTTTTCATTAGGCGTTTATCTTTGTTCCCAACGAAAAACTGCAGATTAAAGAAATTTGGTTTTTCTCAATGGCTCATTGCCATTGCTGTTCTTTCACATCTATTTGGAGAGGTATTGCCAGCCGAAAATAATATTTTTGTCGGTATAGGTATTGAGAAAACCAAAATGACAACGGACAGTTTAAAAGTCTAATAAACATATGTCTAGATCAGTGTTGAAAAATTCAGTACTTTGGTACTTTTTTCAGTACTTTTTTATATTAAAAATACCGCAGTACCCCCGCGTTGTTTTCAGTACTTTTTTATCCTTTGAGCTTTTTAACTCTTAACTTTTTAACTGTGATATGATCATTTCGATAGCAGGCTTTGGTCATCATATGTTTGTTGCAAAATTTATGTTGTTGTATTTTAAAAATAATTAACGACGTTAATATTGAAATGTGAAGCGTAGACGGCAGGATTCATATTTTGCTTTCCAGAATGGGATATTTGTTATTACAAAATTTGCGAAATATTAAGAACTAAATTTTGTTTTGAAAATAAATCGTTAAAAGTGATAATCAGCGTCACTCCAGAAAATATTGATTCCGGAAAAACTAATAGCATAATACTGTTGTTATTAATGTTATTTACAAACGATAAAGAAAACTAAATTAATATCAATTCTTAATTCCGTGTTCTAGCGGATCTTTCAGAATGAAAGCATTTCAGAACTGAATATATTTAAATTTCTTGGAAAAATATAGCTAATATAAGAAACAAAACTAATGTTTGCTGTCATTTCACATATTGCTTTTGTTATTTTATCGATACCACATTTCTGAGCATGAATTGAACGCAAAAGTTAAAATATAAATATAAATACCAGTATAAATTATGTTGACAAAAATAAAATGTTGAATTAATTTACATATTCATAAATATATAAACCATTTGAAATAATTTGCTTTAGAAATTACTAAAAAACGTACCTTAAGCGGCTCATACACTTGCAATATAACTGTTCAATTTTATCGCCAATGTGCATGTGATATTCGAAGGTGACACAATATATTGGCAAGAATCGAAATCAGAAAAGAAGTGCAATATACTGTGAAATGTGTTGACAAAAATGTACTATGTTGTTTTTCTTTAAAGGTTATGTTTTTTTAATAAGATATGCGCCATATTTTAATTAAAACTATTGTGCCGCTTTTGTATAACAGAAATATTATTTAAGGCTAGTTTACACTATTTTACTTTGTATTAATACATGTCAAAAACTCAAGTAATATGTAAAAGTCTGATAGTGTGAATGCATGTGTGATGAAAATGACAAGTATTATAAAAAAAAGTTTGACATCCCATACGACTTCATCGTTTTATGAAAAATTTCTAAACAATAATACTAATAATAGGGGGATGTAAGAAAAGATAAACTCACTGTTTATTGTTGGTGTTTTGTTTAAGCTTTGATATTGTTACTTACAAGTAAGACTTTGAGTGTTTAAAATTCTTATTCGCTTAAGGGTTTTATTCGTATAATATTTTTAGCTTTTCTAAAATCTTAGGAAAAGGTTTCCTGATGAGCTGGCCTAAGCAACCAGTGAAATGCGCATAGAAGCTAGCTTTCCCTCAACAATAAATTTCAGTGTATTTATCAAATATGAAAAATTGGGAATTTAGCACGTCATACAGAAATCGTATTAATGATAAATTTTGTATTCCCGTAAATAACTTTGCTAATAATACTTTTCATTGGGTCAGGGTTGCATTTTATATAATGTGTGAGTGTTTATACTTTGTGTGATGGTGTGAACACAAACTGTTATGTTAAATTAGATTTTTTGACAGTAGCAACAAAACTCATTAGATTTCTATCTCACAAAGTATTATGGAATACGTAAGACTTGTGAGATAGTGTAAACTAGCCTTTACATGTGCACCTCAAATACTGTTTGCTATTAATTACTTAGATACATGAATTCCAATAAAAATTATTTTGCTCCTTTTATTTGCATAAATTATTGTTTTTTTTTTCCAAAAAGTACCATTTGGTGAGAAAAATACTCTTAATTAAATTGAAATACGTACATATATTGCTTATTTGTGATATATGCACGTCGTCATAACTCAAAAAAATATCTTTATACTCCGAAATAAACGTGTTGAAGTTTCTGATTTGCTTGCATCACTTTAAAAACATAACGACACATTCTCTTCAAACGGGGAAAGTTGAAAAAGTAAAAAGCGGCATTTTATACACAATATAAAGAATAGCGAACAATTCTGCATCACTAACTCCAACATTTTTTGAACTTTAAAGAGGTAAAGGTTGATGGGTAAAAACTACAGACAGTCGTCGTGGATTTTTGTTCATATCTTAGCTATTTGTACGCCGATCTTGTTGACTTTAGAATATAAAGGGTGTTTTTTTGTTGAGTGGCACAAGTTTAAATCGTAATAAAACAAAGAAATATATTTTTAATATCAATAAAACGGGCTTTATTGGAAAAAAAAAATTTTATGAAATTAATGTTTAAGTATGATTTCTGCCATGTGGATCTGAATCCAATCTGAAACACCAATTTTCAACAACTTTTCGCAGCATTTGCGGCCGTATTTCGCCGATAACTCTTCGAATGTTGATTTCCAGGTGTTTAATTGCTTGTGGTTTATCGACGTAGACAAGTGATTTACACAACCCCAAAGAAAATTATCCAATGGGGTTAAATCACACAATATTGGTGGCCAATTAATTGGGCCATTACGTGAAATTATTTTTTCATCAAAAGTTTATGTGAGTAAATCAATTGTAGCGCCCGCTGTGTGGCATGTGGCTCCGTCCAATTGGAACCACTTATCAGCAAGATTAATGGCACGTAATTGAGGTACGAAAAAATGTCTAATCATGTTCCTATACCGTTCAACATTGACGGCAATATTCTGACCATCATCGTTTTTGAAGACATATGGGCCAATGACTTCGCCAGCCCATAAAGCGCACCAAACAGTAATTTTCTATGGATGTAATGGTGTTTCGACAAAAGCACATTATCAGTAACAGTGGTCCGAAAAATATCTATTGTTTTTCGAATTAGCCGCTCTGAAGGACGATTATGTACGCCATAAAATGAAACAAGTGCACGATGAGTTTGATAAATAGAACAATTATTTTGATTAAAAATTTCAACAATTTGCACGCGTTGCTCTGGTGTAAGTCGATTCATAATCAAATTTCAAAGCAAACTAAACAAAAAGCAACTATCTACTGTTGAATGGGTGCTCAAATTAGCCAGTGATGCCAACGCAAAGTTGTGACACAATCTAGTCTCCACCATATCTGGGGTCTTCGAAAAACTTATTTAAACATACTCACGAACATACAAACCGACGGACAGAAAGACTTTGGTTAATCAACTCCGCTTCTCAAAAGGATCCATAATATACATATATACATTATAGGGTCTTAGATTAATTGTGTAGAAATTTCAAACAGAATGACAAACATATATATCTACTTTCTACCTGTGGCAAAGGCTATACAAATTGTACTTGTTTAATTGAAGCACAGCCGCGAATAACGTTGTAAAAGCCACTTTTTGCAGATAACCGTTAACATTTCTCTCTCTTACACTGTTTAAACCTTAAATCACCCAAAATTATGCACCCTAGCGCCTTCAAAGTGACATATAAAAAGTCAACCAGTGGAAGAACGTTGTAAGTTACTTACAAAATGATACAAAGTAAATGGTTTTAAAACGTGGAATAATGTTTTAAATGACATCGCGATTGTGGATATGAAACGTTTTTCCACGTTTTTCCACTAAAAAAAGTTATAAACTGTAAATTTGCATGTATTTTAAATTTCTTGATATTTTAAATTAATAATCTTGCCTGTTAAAAACGTTTTTTGCTCTCCTGAAAAATAATTATTTTATAACTTAAAACGTTATTCGCGGTTGTGCTTCAATTGTAATAAGGGTTTTAAAAAGAATAAGCTAATGTAAAATTCTTTAGCGGGCAAGTTGTTTTGGTATATTTTTAGTTATAGCTTGTGCGTATTATAACAACGGTAGAAGCAGTGATTCATCAACGGTATTGGACCTTCCAAATTTGACCCAACGAGTACAATCAAGGTCGAAATTTATACAACTTTATATTCCCTACTATTATATTTTTATAACAACCCACTCGTAAGCCTTTTATATTGATGATTAGTTAAGCGTTCATTTATCATTGCTTTAAGATACAAAATCTTGGAGGCTATGCTGGGTCACTGTAACATCACCGGTAACGAAATGGTCGATGAGTTAGCGAGACTGGGCTTGGAAATGGATTTTTCTGACTGTGAGGGGTAGTGAGACGACCACTGGGCTTCAGTCTAGGAAATATTAGGGAATAGTTTCTAAACGGGACTTTTAGGACCTAGAGAAATAAAACGGATTGTAGGATATTAAGGGCGTTCTGGCCGGTGCTTAACAAGACCGTGTCTATTTCACTAAGGCAGGAGTAAGGTCTGCGTTAGAACCATGACAGGTATTTTAACGGGCCACTGCATGATAAGCAGAATGGCAGCGGTACTGGGGTCTGACTTATCGGATTTATGTAGCCTGTGCGAGGAGATAGAGACAGTTGACCACATTCTGTGTCACTGTTCTAGGTTAAAGAACAGCAGGCTTATATAGCTAGGTAGTAGGTTCATAGGTGAAACTAGGGATGTCTCGGGCTGTGAGTTCGAGAATCTGATAGGATTCGTTATGGGTATGACCTGGCTGTAAAACGGGCCCCCTGGGAACTGGGCTTATTAAGGATCATTGTGTATAGTAGAGTGGTTTTTTCCTTCTGGTGCGATAGATGTTTCTTTTCCCTTTTTTTCTTTTTATTTCTTAATTTATAATATCTCTTATAGCTCAAGGTGTCACAATGAAACATAATGATCTCTGGGTGAGGATTTTGGGATTAATTTTACAACCTAACCGAAGATAATATTTGACGATAACTTTAAAAACATTTTAGGTATTGGCAAATCATTTAATAGAGTAAAACCTTAACCCTTTCAGTAGATTTTACTTAAATCATTTTAACTTCCAATTTAAATTTATTTGTTAAAACTAAATTAAAGAAACCAGTATAGCTCCATCCTTAATTACATTAAAACTTAACGGTCCCAAATGTAATATAAGTACATACATACATTAACATAAAAGAAGCATTATGTATGACTTTACTCATACATAAATTACTTAAAACACTCAATTTATTCAGAATTATCATTTTCTTAAAAAAAAAATCCATATGCTAAAAAAAAAGTATTCTCCTATTAACAAACATAAATCTTTGATCATTGAAAGTTTGATAACAAGTGCTTAAGTAAGAGAAGGGAATGAAAATAAAGAATATTGGCTCCATTTTAAGTATTTAAATAAAAATCACACCTTATTGATATTTATTAACCTTTTTGAATAAAAATTATATTCATTATTTTATATAGTAGCGTTATTCTTTTTTATGTTTTCTTGTTGTTTTTTTTTCCCCCAATATCTTTACCGTCTGTCTACTTACAGTATTATGTGCGAAAATCAAAATTATTGCAACGAAAAGATATCAAAACAAGGCATAAAATTTGCATCATTCAACGGTTTGAACAGATAGTCAGTCGTCGGTTGTCCTACCCATAGACACAGGCTGAGACGAGACGTGAACGTAATACACATTGCCACATCACATATACACGCACACACACACATACACACTAGAACACATAAATAAATAATAAATGTTCCTTCAATGATGAAACCACCAAAGCAAATCTAAACCAGACATTTAATGCTACATACAGCAACAACAAATATTTATAAAAAAAGAACAAGAAAGTACAACGGGATAACAGCAGCAAAATAAAAAACAAAAAGCACACAACATACAAGGACCTACAACATAAAACATGTTGAGGTTGTGAATAAAACTTCTCGTATCAAACTTAAACCCCAAAACAACATTTGAGAAAAATCTGTACATGTTTGATTTGCTTTTGTTTCCCTGCTTCACTTTTTTGCATTGTATACATTACGGAAGCGGATGTGTTCTAAAGGAGAGCATTTCTAAAGTGTTGATGAGCGAGCGGCATTTGGAAAAACGTCTGCACACAGAAAAGACACGAAGAAAACATACAACCGCACGTGGTGCATATGTACATTTATGGTAAATGGATGAATTTATTAAATATTAAAAAACAGCTGTTTTACATCGTGTGTCATCGTCATCATTAACAGCAGCAACAACATTCTCTTCGTTTTTGTCGTTGTCATTGCCGTTTTCGTGTCGTTCCGGTCTTTGGTTGTGCATGTAGTAGTAAATAAAACTGTTCGTTGTTTTTCCTGAAAAACGCCGGTTTTATAAGAGTTTTTGTTGTTGTTTGTGTTTTACTGTTGTTTCGGTGTACGAATGTGCGTGTATGTGTGTACGTGTTTACAACTTTTATACAATTCACTACTCCCCATTGACACCCTGTGTAAGTAGCTGCCGATATACGTTGGTTTTATCCTTAAGGGACAAGTTTCTCCCTGGTGCACACACCCACACACACCAATAAAAACTCACAACCCACATACACTTAAATACTTTAAGGAAGAGACAAACTAAAAAGCCACAAAAGCAAAAATAAAAAAAACACCAACTCAACTTACTTTGTCTTTTTAATCTAACGGTATCGGTGGAAAAGTGTGGAAATTGTATTTTTATTCAAAACAATGCCTTCGCTGCAACAGGTATGTAAATAACAAAAAAACACATTTAACAACAGCAAAAACAATTTAAAAACTTACACACACATGCATGTGTATATACAATCCTTTCATAATAATAAAACAAAAAGGACAAACCTCATTTTTATTTAATACAATTGCTGTTGTAAAACTGTTTAAGGATGGGTTTATAAAAGCCAAGCAAAATGATAAGGGCACCTTATGGAACTTTTAAAATCTACTTTTTTGGATAAATTTTAATTATATTTCGGCTCATAGTCAAAATAATGAATACTTTTAACTAAAACCGGCTTTAAATGCATGTGAACACCAATTTTTGACTATGATTATGGGCCAATCTTATTATAACTACATATATATTGAATGGCTTAAACCACCAAGTTGAATTCGCCATAAAATTCTCTTGGAAAATGACCATAAAGAAAAATCACATTAATTTGAGTATATAAATTCAATACAAATGCAAATATCCTCTCTTTAGTCAGCTTGAATTTTAATAACAAAAACCTTTTATTTAAACAGAAAACAAAAAAGGCATTAAACATCGTTATAATTTACAAACAAAAAATAAAAAAAATTTCGAGCATTTAAATAAAAATATATGGAGTATAAGATTTTATTTCTATTCAAAGGTGATTTTTGCTGCACACCAGTGATAAAAACACACCAAATTCGTACGAAAGTAAAAATTAAAACGTGCTTACTTTCTCTTCGTTTAATTCGTTTCAAAATAGTAAGGTGTAATTAAGAGCGGTACGAACTGAAAAATGCGGTTATTTTCAATTTCGTACAGAACCTGTGACACACCTTAATATAAAAATCTAAATACCATACTGAGTGAGTCGACCATTTTAACTAACAATTAACCCTATTATAAAAGTCGACGTCGAGATAAGTTCAATAAGATCAATATTTGTATTTTCTCAGTATTTAGTGAAATCAATCGATTACTTTGACGGTCAATTGGTATTTTTGAAGGCGCTTTTAAGTCGACGTTGAGTAGAATTGGCTCTGTTTTAATATACAAAAAAAAATCGTAGCGGCTCAAATGAAAGTTAAAGAAATCTTCGCTAGAAAGTAAATTTATTTATTGAACAAAATGCAAATTTAAAAGACCTAATGGACAGAAACTTTATTATTAATGTTTACCTAAAACTTGTGTTTTAAATGCATAAAGTAAATTTTAGACTTCGGCTAAATGCTCGCTATGGAGTAACACTTGAATACTTTACTCTTACTTATTTTTTTTAACTTTTAGTTTTCCAAAAACACACTTTTAAAGTTAATTTATTTAAATATGAATTTATAAAAAATCGTCAGAAGAAAGTCAACATTCTTAGAAAATACCAAATTAATGTCAAAGTAATGTAATCGTCGACTTGATGTCACAACAAATTAAAATTC
Source organism: Pollenia griseotomentosa (assembly GCA_963931875.1). Lineage (NCBI taxonomy): Eukaryota > Metazoa > Arthropoda > Insecta > Diptera > Polleniidae > Pollenia > Pollenia griseotomentosa. Next base: position 47,725,871 of record OZ007560.1, on the reverse strand, counting down.
ACGTCGACATCGACAACGTGCCATTCCTTTAATATAGCATTTGAATATTTAAATATTGTTTTAGAGCATTGTATGATGCACATTTAACTAAATATCCGATAACACAGTTCTAGAATTTCACATTTTTTTTTTTTTTTGTTTTTTTTTGAGACAAGCGGGGTACGCTGAATCCAGTGGTGCTAAACTTTATAAATAATAATAAATATTTAATAAATTTTTGCTAAAGCAGCCCAACCACGATTCAATTCAATTGTCGACTGAGTCGGTTGTTGTCCAAATCAAAGCGTGTATGACTTTGTCAATTAATTAGTTTGACGGTTGTCGAGTTGGTTGAAGAAAAATCAAAGGATTTTGATTATTTCAAGTTGACTACTAAGTCTTTCAATTCGATTGTACTGTGTATGCTCGAGTCTCTTCATCAGCTGTCAAAATTAATGTTTGTAGTTTTCTTTTATAAAAAAGAGTAAGGTATTTTAAAAATTGTATTTTATTTCATTAAATCTTAAAATTAATTTAAAATCATCAAAAGTAACTTTTGGGAATACAAAATTTTAATTTAAAAGATTTTGTTATTTTTGGTTAATTCCCAGTTTTTATTCTTGATAAAAACACTTGAAATTTATTGTTGATGGGATAAGCTATTCCTATGCGCATTTCACTAGTTTCTTAGGCCAGATCATCAGGAAACTTTATCCATAAAGATTCTAGAAAAACTAAAGATTTAAACCAAATTAAACTATTAAGCGTATAAGAATCATAAGCAACAGTTTTACTTGTAACAATATCAAAGTTTAAACAAAAACATCAACAATAAACAGTAAGTTTATCTCTTCTTACATTCCCCACTTCCCCGCATTAATTGTAGTTGTAAGTAGTTATCAAGAATAAAAACTGGGAATTAAGCACGAATAACAAAATCTTTTAAATTTAATTTAAAATCTTTTAATTCAGTTGATGAAGTGTGTGGCCAAGCATCAATTCAGTTAAAAGACTCAGTTGACAGTTGAATTGGAACGTGTATGGGGCGCATAAAATCTTTATTATTTTTTTTGATGTTAAAACTTTTTTTTTATTAATACTAAGAAAAAATCAACACTTCTTGTGCTGTAACATCTCTGGTTTAAAAAAAAATCGTTCAACGTTATAGTATTATTTTGTGTTTCCCTCACGCAGAGAAAAAATATGGTTGGGCATGGTTACGGCAACAACACTATGTTTAATGTAACAATATATTGTTGTCGTACACAAATAATTGTTATTTTTATTTAATATCAACAATATTATAGTTACTGTAAACATATCAATGTTTATCGCAATTATGAATTTGAGTATTGTTGACCGAAAAATAATTATTTTTCTAACAACTTAATTATGATAACTCTCTAAACATATTATATTTCCCACAACCATATCATGATATTTAATAGCCATAACATGATAACTTTCTATACAGTTATCATATTATGTTAAAGATGCAATCAAACTATTTTTACTCTAATCATATTATGTTAGCGCCATTTGTAAAATAATTTTGAAGAAGTTGTGTCGTTTTTTTATTTGTGAGTGGTTAAACAATTAAAAGATAAATTCCCATAAAAAAAATAAGTTTAAAGAAATTAAAAAATTAAAATATTAGCGGAGTTCATCCAGAATTAGTGATGTAATAGTGCAAATGCAAAATATCATAGTTTTTTGTAAAATCCAACAACAAAACACACAGAGATTTCGTTATATTTTATAAAAGTGCTACGATATTTCTGTGGTTTTCATGGGCAACCGCGTATGTCTTAAAACAAATTGTTCAGGAAAGCCGAAAACCCATTCTCGATCAAACTATGGCCTAGGTATTGCACATTTTAAACTTTGTCATTACGTTATAAAACGGAATTGATCCATCTTTTTTCAAAAAAATATAAAGAGGGTTCAAAATTAGGCAATATGGCATCAACAACTTAAAATCAAAAAAATGGACACACGCGGTTGCCCATGAAAACCACAGATTTTTCATTTGCTCTTTTGCAAGCCTTATATTGAAATCCGCTATTTGATTAACATTAAGAAAAATTGTAAAAAGCCACAAAATAAAAAATCGATTCAAAAATATTTAAATTTATTTTGTATTTTTATGACAGCTATGAAAGGTGCTGTATCATAATATGATTGCTTCTTAATTTATTATGATTAACATGATGATAATATGATTACTTCTTAGCTTATTATGATTAACATGACAATAATTTGATTACTTCTTAACTAAGTATGATTAACAGAATAATAATATGATTAAGGGAAAAATATTATGATGACATATTACGAGTATATTGAGTCATAATATGTTTCGATAATAATCTTAATATGGTGACTACAATCATAATTCTTATCATAATATGTTGCTCTTAGAATATGTTTACCACAACCATGTTTTTTCTTTGCGTGCTTGTACAATATCATCCCTACAACCTATATTATCATTGTATGTTATTATACCCGTACCACAAGAGTAGAGAGGGTATTATTCATTTGTGCTGATGTGTGTAACAATTTAAAGATAATTAAATGAAATTTGGTACAAAGGTTCTTATTGGCACAAGAGCGAATCGGTCCATAATTTCATATAGCCCCTATACAAGCTGCTTTCCGGAATAGGGCCTTTGTGCCCACTATCAAACAAGTTCAATGAAATTTTAAACATATGTAGATAGATCCGTCCCAGCGGGAAAACTCAGAAGACCTTCTTACTTCAGGCCTTTTTAAAGGCCTGCTTAAAAGATTTTTTGATTCAATTTCTACTCTTATCTAACTGCTAAAGAAGGCCTCATAGACGGCCTCGGCTCTTTCGTATAAAAGATAAGATACACCTTCCACACTCGCTTCTATGAGAAGGGAGTAGAAATGGAGTAACATTTTTTGTATTGTTTTTTTGCACAAGCAAAAGCAAAATCAATTTTTTTTGGTACCGTTACCCTTCTTATGGACCTGCTAAAGAAGCGAGAGCGGAAGGCCTTCTCCGCAATGACAACGTGTGTAAAAAAGATATGAGTATGGAATGGAGCAAGAAGGCCTTGTACATCCAAAAGAAGGGGTACAGAGGCCTTCTAGAAGGCCTTCCTACTCCTTCTTTTTCCCGCTGGGATATTTGTATGGACACATAAGCTATGTATTTTTAAAAAAGGACCGCGAGGGGAAGATAGGGGGCAATTTCTGCCTTTCAGAAACTATCAAACCGATGTTAATGAAATTTAAAACATAGGTACACGCAAAGAAAAAACATGGTTGTGGTAAACATATTCTAAGAGCAACATATTATGATAAGAATTATGATTGTAGTCACCATATTAAGATTATTATTGAAACATATTATGACTCAATATACTCGTAATATGTAATCATAATATTTTTCCCTTAATCATATTATTATTCTGTTAATCATACTAAGTTAAGAAGTAATCAAATTATTGTCATGTTAATCATAATAAGCTAAGAAATTAATCATATTATTGTCATGTTAATCATAATAAGCTAAGAAGTAATCATATTATCATCATGTTAATCATAATAAATTTAGAAGCAATCATATTATGATACAGCACCTTTCATAGCTGTCATAAAAATACAAAATAAATTTAAATATTTTTGAATCGATTTTTTATTTTGTGGCTTTTTACAATTTTTCTTAATGTTAATCAAATAGCGGAGTTCAATATAAGGCTTGCAAAAGAGCAAATGAAAAATCTGTGGTTTTCATGGGCAACCGTGTGTGTCCATTTTTTTGATTTTAAGATGTTGATACCATACTGCCTAATTTTGAACGCTCTTTATATTTTTTTGAAAAAAGATGGATCAATTCCGTTTTGTAACGTAATGACAAAGTTTAAAATGTGCAATACCTAGCCCATAGTTTGATCTAGAATGGGTTTTTGGCTTTCCTGAACAATTTGTTTTAAGACATACGCGGTTGCCCATGAAAACCACAGAAATATCGTAGCACTTTTATAAAATATAACGAAATCTCTGTGTGTTTTGTTGTTGGATTTTACAAAAAACTATGATATTTTGCATTTGCACTATTACATCACTAATACTTGAATGAACTCCGCTAATATTTTAATTTTTTAATTTCTTTAAACTTATTTTTTTTAAGGAATTTTATCTTTAATTGTTTAACCGCTCACAAATAAAAAAACGACACAACTTCTTCAAAATTATTTTACAAATGGCGCTAACATAATATGATTAGAGTAAAAATAGTTTGATTGCTTCTTTAACATAATATGATAAATGTATAGAAAGTTATCATGTTATGGCTATTAAATATCATGATATGGTTGTGAGAAATATAATATGTTTAGAAAGTTATCATAATTAAGTTGTTAGAAAAATAATTATTTTTCGGTCAACAATACTCAAATTCATAATTGCGATAAACATTGATATGTTTACAGTAACTATAATATTGTTGATATTAAATAAAAATAACAATTATTTGTGTACGACAACAATATATTGTTACATTAAACATAGTGTTGTTGCCGTAACCATGCCCAACCATATTTTTTCTCTGCGTGTAGAAACCTATTCATATAGCCATACACTCTCGAAAATTTGTTTTAAATACTGGAGTAGTAGGGTACCATATGAACGGGCTTGACCGACTACACCTTCTTTCTTGATGACTTTTTATATTGTTGTATATATTTTTTATGGGTTTAAGTTTTCAGTATTAAGCCTTTTTATCAACGTATTTTATTATTTGCTTGTTTAAGTTCTCTTCTCTCGAAAATTCTATAACGTCTTATTTCTTTAAAAAAAAATATAGTTTTTGTATAAAATAACGTCTGTAAGTTCCCCTGCACTCTGTTTTTGGTATAGTAAGGTTTTTTTTTTTTTTTGCTTTTTTAATATACAGCGTGTCCGCCGGAAAGGTAACTACTTTGTTTGTAAACGGCGTAAATGGTCTTGTGAAAGAAGCTCTTGTGTCAACTCAATCTTAAATGGAAACAAATGCAAATCCTTGTACAAAATTGTGGCCAAAGTTGTTCTTTGAAGACAAAGCTCCTGAGCACGGGTTGAATTGAGGCTAATTGATTGTTTTGGACACTTTCTTGAGCAGCAGTAATGTTTTCAGCCGATCTTGCATCACTTTGTGGTCCATGCTTGGGCCTATCACCTACAGGCCGCTTTCTTCGAAATTATTCACTACACCATTAATAGTGCGTTTTGTTGGCACGTTGTTTCTCCCTAAAATTTCACGTAACTTTCTAATCGTCACAGTAATCGATGATTGATTTTAAAACACGTTGGTTTATCGAATATTTTTCCATAATAAATTTGTCACGTGCTTACTTAACGACTGCCAAATATGAACTGTCACGACTAATGTTTACAAAAATGGCGGCAAAACAAAATTTTAAAATTTTTTAATTTAAATTCTTATAGCCCGTATTCCCGTAGATCATAGTTCACTTAACTGTTTTTGGAGAAAAAAGTCTTCAACTATGCTTTCATAATTTATATTTCATAACAGCTGTCTTTGTCTAGTTTAGAGAGCTTTGGTTTTCATGGGGCACTTAAAATTTTAAAATTTTCCAAAGGTGTTTCAAAATTCAAACAATTCAAATCAACTTTTTTATCATCACTGCAGTAGAGCACTGGTCTAAAAACCAACAAAAATATCTTTTTTGTGCAAGTGTATGTCTAAGGATGTTGTGTGCCTGTAATTTTATATAGGTATTAGTGTATTTATGTATGTGTAAGTTTGTATTTATTTTGTTCTGTGGCTTTTTTAAGTTTAAGCCTTGAGTTTTGTTGGATTTCTTGTTTTTGTTACATTTTATGACATTATTTATTTGTATTCTTTTTATTTATGCCTCTGTCTTCACACATTCATATATGAACGTGCGAATCTGTGTTTATTTGGCTGTGAGTGTTTGACTTTTTATGACAAGTGGTTTTCCATGATTTCCATGAGTTAAGAGGACATTGTTTTGTGTTTGTATATATATAAGATAAATGTATTTACAAACATACTTTACATCTATGCTTGTAAGTATTAATTTTTTTCTATTTTAATTATTTAAATGTATTGTCACTTTGTTGCATTAATAGTGGTGGTCTGGGGAATTAAATGAATGCCCAGAAAACACAACTTTAATTCTTGACTTCACTTTCCATTGTTATTACTTCTATATGAAGTCATTCTTCAAATACTACTTCCCCTTTTTTTCTAAATGTGTACATACTAATATTCTGAATTAATTACACTGTGCAGGAATTTGACAATCCTTTTAACACCTTTAAACCCAAGCAGGAAAGTGTGCTGAATTCAATGGTCCGCATTCGCGATTAAAAGTTTTAATACTAATCATACCATAATTGATATTTTTTATACTTTTGGTATTGTACAATTTGCTTTAATAATTTAAACAATTGTCGTTGAATGTTTGTAAGACACTAAATTTTATTTACAAATTAAAAACCTTAAGAGCTAACTTAACAAATCTTAAACTAATGTAGGAAGAAATAATAAGGGTTGGTTACCTGCGTGTGTCAATGCACATGCGTATGTTTTATCACACATTTAACCTGAAACCCTAATTATCTATTACAATTTGGGAAAACCAACATCATTACTGCAGATGTTGGTAATTATGTTTGTTTCTTTACTTATTAAGTAATCAGTGGAAAATACCCGAAGTTTTGTTTACTACTAATGATGTTTAAATCATTAGTGGGAAAAACATTAATGTATGTTTACTTAGGCTTAAATTATTAACTGTAGATTAAATGTCTTTTATTCCTTATCCACTATTTAAATTCATGTTCAATGATTATTTGAACATTCTGCCGGCTACAAACTCAAAATTCCACCACTAACTAAACATTTTGATTACGTAGGGGCAGTGGAGTAGAAAATTTTACTGTTACATTTTCCTTAGAGCTACAACATTTTTTTCTTAGTACAAAAACAATCAAAATAAAAATAAATGATATATGTCCAGATGCGGTATGAAAATGAAGTCCTCTTAAACTAATACTGTGGTCTTTGACATTCTTAACCTCATTTTTAAGATAATTGATGTCGTCAGTATTATTTATCATCGTTGAATAAAAAGGCTTTATTAAATGGTGTTGTATTTTTTCTGGATCCACCTTCCATGATGACGCTTGAACTGATGACCTTACTACTGATCTTAATTTTTGTTCCGTGGTTATAGATAAACCTTCATATGTTGCTGTACATCCATACGATAATTCCAATATACCCTTCATTGGCAATGTTTCCCATCTTCTATTACCTTGACCGCAATCCAGTGTTAATATCATGCTATCGAAAACTGTAAAAATCCATTTGTTCTCTGATGACAACTTCTTCCAAATTCCTTTTCTTGGAACTGCTTCAAATGTGCATTCTGCAACCCGAGATTGCTTCAATGCCGATACTTCACAAGAGCGTTCTGTGGCTGGTTTCCAAGGCATGTTTTCAATACAGTTATATTGATTCTGTAGATTTTTGTCACATTTGTTTAATTTGGCTTGTGACAATAGATGATACATATTTGTAGCAAAATTATATACTATAAACGCGTCCTCTATTCTTGGTATTACTACGGTATTATTTATTTCCATTGGAAGTTTGATTAGCTCATCTAGTTCAGAGTTCCCTGCTTGAAACAAAGGAATTTCGACCTGAACCATTAACTGCCTTTCAATTATAATACCTTTTGCTTTCATTCCATGGTAAGCTTCTTTTAGTTCGGTACCGGTTGCTTTTCCAGGTAGCTCAAGATTTTTAAGCATTACTTTTTCTATTTTTGCTAGTTCTTTATGTAGCTGAAATGGCGCAGACATTGTCACTCGGGGCTCAGGTAAACTTCACATTAGCTGCTCTGATAATTTTTGACTATAGCGAATGCATCTGACACAGCTTCTTATATATTTTTTAATGCAACTCTTTATGTTAAGAATCCAGTACCTTTTCTTTAATGTTGCTTCAACCAGTCGGTTTCCACCGTGTAACGTTGACATATGAGCTCTTTTAACCAGGAGTGATGTCAAAAATGACTTCTTCATTATTATTGGGTATTGCTGATCGTATGGTAATTTTGCGTTTTGCAATCTGCCGCCCACTCGAAGCAAACCATCTGCGTCCATAAAAGGAAACAAGCTTACTATCTTACTGGTTTTACTCACTGCTCCATTTACTTTCATGCTTTTCATCTTTTCCGAAAACTCTACTTCTTGATGACATCTTAATATCTTTTTTTCTGCTGTCTGCAATTCGCTGATAGATAAAAGTTGTGACGAGTATCTCTTTTTCTTAAGTTTATTTGTGAATCTGATAATATACGCCACCACCCTTACTAACTTCGTAAAACTTGAATATTTATCATATAATTGTCTTAAGAGTTTGCCATTTTCCTCTAGAGTATGGGCTACAATTACTGTTTTCACCTCTTCGTTATTTGGCCACTTCTGCTGCGGTAGTATTAACCATTCTGGACCATTCCACCAAAGCGAATGAACTCTTAGTTTTTGAGCGGTAATCCCTCGAGATGCTATATCTGCTGGATTCTCCTTGCTGCAAACATAATTCCAGTTGGCATTAGGAATGAATGTTAATATTTCCGTCACCCGATTTCTAACAAATTTATCTTTATTCTTGTTGTTTGCAATCCAAGCTAAAGTAATTTTAGAGTCACTCCAGGCGTATATTGAGTGTTGTCTTTTTAATGTATTTGTTACCTTGAATAACAATTTTGATAAGAGATTTGCTGCGCATAGTTCAAGTTTTGGCAACGTTTTCCTATTTTTTATAGGATTTACTTTGGTTTTTGATGTTAGAATCATTACAGATTCTTCGATTTTAATATAAATTACTGCTGCGTATGCTTTTTCAGAAGCATCGGCAAACCCATGCAGCTGGAAAACTTCGTCATTTTTTAATTGCACCCATCTTGGTATCCGGATTTCTTGAAGATAACCTAAACCATTAGTAAATAGCTTCCATTCTTCATTCATGTCATCCGACAGAAGCTCGTCCCACTTACAATTCAATAGCCACAATTTTTGTACAAATAGCTTGGCGACAACTATTACGGGTGATAACCATCCCAACGGATCGAATATTCTCGCAACTTCAGAGAGAGCTTGTCTCTTGGTGACCTTATCGTTCCTTGGAAAGCTAACGTTGAACCTAAAGATGTCTAATTTTGGATCCCATTGTAGTCCCAATGTTTTGACTGTTTCCTCGTCCTTTATTTGAATGACTGCATTATCACTCGGGCTGCACACATGCTCAATAATTCTTTGATCATTTGATAACCATTTCCTTAGCAAAAACCCATAATACTCAAGCTCCTTTTGTATGTCATTTAGCTTCTGTTTGCATGAATGGATTGTATCAGCTCCCGTCATCAGATCGTCCATGTAGAAATCTTCCTTGATAATTTTACTTATTTCTTTATTTTGGCAATTATCAGCAATAAAAAATAGCGACCGTACAGCCAAAAATGGCGCGGATGAAGTTCCGTATGTTATCGTTGTTAATTTATATTCTTTAATACGTTCTTTGTTGCTTTCTCTCCACAATATATGCTGATAAGGCTGATGTTTTTGTGCTACCTTAATTTGCCGGTACATTTTCTCTACGTCTGCTGTAATAACGTATTTCCATAATCTCCATTTCGTAATGATATCGAATATATCACGTTGCAATCTAGGTCCGACATACATTATATCATTAAGGCTATTTCCGTTTGATGACTTCGCCGAGGCATCGAAAACCACTCTTAACTTTGTAGTTATGCTCTCTTCTCTAATCACCGCTTGATGTGGTAAATAATATTTGCCGTTACCAGGTTTACTTTCCAGTACCATATGGCCTAGCTTTAAATATTCTTGCATAAACTTATTATAGTCTTGTCGTAACTGTATATTTGCATTAAGTCTCTTTTCTAAGGAAAGGAGTCTAGCCATCGCTTGCTTCCTGGAGTCTCCCAGTTGGTTGCTTTCTCTCCTAATAGGCAGATTAACCACTATTCTATTATCAACATCTACTTCAGTAGTTTCATCGAATAGATCTTGGCATTCTTTATCTTCTTCGTTTTGAGTAGCATTGCAGATTACTTCTTCGAGCTCCCAGAACCGCTCTAAATTTGATGTAGCTACCAATGCTTTCCCTGAACTATTTTTCTTATTTATGATACCAGATAAAATCCATCCAAAAATAGTGGACTGTGCCAACAGGCCACCCTTCTTGAACACACCTGCTTCTATTATACTTGTTATTATGTCCATTCCAAAAACAATATCTATCCGATCCGATTTATTTAGTGCTGGATCTGCTAACACATAATTGTCCCACTCGCTTGCGTTAAATTTAAATGATTGGCTTGGTTGTGCCCCGGTAAGTTGTGGTAATATTAGAGCATCAACTTCCACTACTTGATCACTTAAAAATCTTGGTTTTATCATTAATTTTGTTTTAGCTTTGGCTATACCAACCATTGCGCCTCCCAAACCATAAATTTCTGTCTTACTTCTCATCCGTGGTAGCGCTAATATTTGAGCCGCTTCCTCTGACACGGTGGTAACTTGTGAACCTTGATCAATTAATCCTCTTAACAGTATCAGTTCCCCATTACTTGACTTGACCTTGACTTGCACTGTAGCAAGCAGAACGTCTACTGGAGCTTTTGTGTTCATTGAGTTTGATCTTTGTTCTTGCGACTTTTTTGCTGATTCATCGTAATTAATATGCAAAATATTGTGGTGCATTTTTCCACACTTTTCGCACTTAGTTTTCTGGAAACATCTTTTATCCATTTTGTGGCTTAGACATACTTTGCAAATCTTTGCGTTTCTTACCCAAGTATTTCTACCCTCGACTGTTAAGTTTATGAATTTAGTACATTCCCACATTTTGTGATTAGTCTTCTTACAGTAGTTACAGTAGCCACTTCCCAATGACAGCATTGTTGTCCTGTCTTGATGTTTTTTGTCGTAACTGGAATTGCTGCTATGCTTCTTACTTGATGATGCTTCTAACGCTTCACATTGTCGTTCAATGAAATTCATTACATCGCTTAACTTTTGTAAATCTTTAGATTTTTTAGTGCTTTGCTCATATAACACTAGCCCATCTTTGTCTAGTTTCTTCAACATAATTCTGGCAATAATAGGATCAGCTTCATCTAACTGAACTCCCATTGCCTTTAATGCTTGCATACTTTCATTTGTAATATTCAGCAAATGTCTCAGGCTACTCGCTGAATTTATGTTTGTGTTTGGTTGGTCTAGTATTTTATCTACTAACTTTGTGAACAATATTCTTTTATTGTCATATCGTTGGCTTAAAATTTCCCAGGCTATTTGATAATTGTTTTCAGTAATCTGAAGATTTTGAATTATTTTTAATGCTTCCCCTCTTACTTGGTTTTTTAGCCTTACCAACTTTTCTACAGCTGGAAGATTACTTGAATGAACAAATTGACTAAACATATTTTTGAACGATAGCCATTCCTCAATGTCACCATTAAAATTCGGTATTCTTATTGCTTCTAAAATTACTGGCTTTATTTCTTTTTTTAATGTAGATATTTTTCTTAATAATACGTTTAAGGCTTCTTCATATTGTTTTTCAATCAGCTCCCATTCTTCTTCAACGTCTTCGTCGACATTATGATTGATTATTAAGTCATGGTATATGCTTTTTATGTTTAACATTTTCTTTTCCCAGACACTTTTTTTGTGCTCTAATATATAAATATTTGCTTCACCATCATCCAAAAAAGATTCTTCCAGTTTCTGAATTTCTTTTCGGAAATGTATGAGCCAGTTTGTTTTTATTTTTTCTTCTGGGATTTCTTTAACTTTGCTTGAATAATTTTCTGACTCCTGTGCAAATTGCGGAAATTTTTTCTCTGTTCTCTGGGCATCAAGCAATTGTTGAATCATTGTTTTTATCTCTCCTCGTGTTATTGATGATGTATCTTCCTCAGGAACCTGTACTTCCCTTAGCATTGCTATTTTGCATCGATCAATCATTTCTGTTACCATTTCAAAATAATTTTTCTCAAAATAGTCTTCTGACGTCTTCCCTAATTTGAGAAGTTTATCGTCATTGCTTTTGAATTTAGCTTCTAAGCTCTCAATCCGTTTTTGATATTGATTGATTGTTGAACTCCTTACTGAACTGCTTTCCAATTTTGTTAGAATGGTAGCAATCTCATCGCTTATTTCTTTTTGCGATTCATATAATTGTTGTCTTTGTGCCATTTTATTTTCGCTATAAAACTTTCTGGCTTTTTAAAGTTTTTTTTTTTTTGAATGTCGCTGTTTAAGCCACGACTAACGCTTCTATTTTTTTTTTAATAGTCGCTGTTTCAGCCACGACTTACGCTTCTATATTATATTTATTTTAATAATAATATTTTAAAGTCACTGTTTCTTTTTTTTATCGAAGGACCATGTACAATTTGCTTTAATAATTTAAACAATTGTCGTTGAATGTTTGTAAGACACTAAATTTTATTTACAAATTAAAAACCTTAAGAGCTAACTTAACAAATCTTAAACTAATGTAGGAAGAAATAATAAGGGTTGGTTACCTGCGTGTGTCAATGCACATGCGTATGTTTTATCACACATTTAACCTGAAACCCTAATTATCTATTACAATTTGGGAAAACCAACATCATTACTGCAGATGTTGGTAATTATGTTTGTTTCTTTACTTATTAAGTAATCAGTGGAAAATACCCGAAGTTTTGTTTACTACTAATGATGTTTAAATCATTAGTGGGAAAAACATTAATGTATGTTTACTTAGGCTTAAATTATTAACTGTAGATTAAATGTCTTTTATTCCTTATCCACTATTTAAATTCATGTTCAACGATTATTTGAACAGGTATTATTGTTGAACTTAAATCACTCCAACTCTGTTAAATAAAAATATATTATGTTATTTTCTATATCTTCGGAAATTGATGTTAAATGTTAAATGTTGACAAGTGTGAAAAGGCTATAAACGAATTATGATATTGAAGCAAAATTAAGTTTGTCATAGCTTCATAATAATAATAATAATAATAATAATAATAATAATCACTCTGCCAAGTTTTGTGAAGATCTATTATCTATTTTTGTTATCTATTTTTATTATTTAAATACCTTATTACATTTCCTGCAGATTTTTAAAACAAATTATAATAATAAATGAATTGAATTAAAAAAAAAAAGTTCATAATTGTCCATAGGTTTTATATAAAGGCTCTTTATCGGAAAACACTTTAGTACGCCTAAAACCGTAACAAACCATCCTGTTGCAGTAAAATTACCAGGGTAGGTATTTCCTCGCAAAGAATTCTTTTTTTTTATCTTTCCCTCTTCGTTTCGCGAAAAGAAGAGATTTGTTGTTTTTGTTTCGTTTCTATAAACGAAGGCGAGAAACTGCTGTGTTTTCTTTCGTTGATATTTGTGCTGAAATAAAAAACCATTCGTTTGGCTGAAAAAGAAGGAAACGAAATGGAGAGAAGAAGCAAACAAAATTGTTTCTTCTTTCTAAATCGAAGGAAAAAAATAGAGGGAAATAAAAGAAGGAAAACACTTTGTTCATTGAAATTTGTTTTAATGAATGTCTATGTAATAAATTGATTTCGTTTTGGTAAATTATTAGGGAATTTTTCAAAAACGAAGTTTTTAATATGCTACGGATCACAAAATAACAATATAATTTCAATAAAAAACAGAAAAAGAATTCTTTATTTTTTCCTTCCTTCCATTCGATATTTCGATTTCATTTTTCTTTTCTAATTTTATTCTCCTTCAGTTTGTTTCCTTCTATATCATTCCTCTTCGTTCTGCTAAACGAAGAGAAGCATTTGTGTTTGCTTCGGCAAACACAAAAGAAGGAAACAACAACAATATTTTCTTCTTTCTCGCGATAATGATAATCGAAAAGTTTTGTACAAAAAAACCTTCGCGAGAAAGAAAGAAAAAAGAAATTCATTTACCTACTCTGAAAATTACGTCTGTTGCATAAGATTAGAAATCACTCTGTTAAATTTCATTAAGATCACCCCATAACTAACCATTAAAATCGCAACAAATAAAGATATTGTGGTAAAAGTTGGCCCAATTTAGCACTGTATGTCTAGAAATACAATGATATCATTTTGTGATAGTCGATACATTATTAACCATATGTCCCATAAAAGCGGCCTTCCGAAAAGCAATATAAGATGCATTAAACTCTAAAAAGTTTGTATTACTGTATTTAAATTTGATCTAATCACTCTGACGAATTTTGTGTTGAAAGATCTATAATTTACGATAGGTCCAATATAAAATCCCCTTCTGAAAATCAGTTTAATATGCCAAAAAATATTTCTGAAACAAATTTTCTGTGGCATTATGAAAAACAAAACATCTTAAGTCGAGATAAGATAGCAAAAAAGTTTTTGAAAAAAAAAACTAGGTGAAAAAATAATTTTTATTGAATAAAAGCATAAACCAAAATTAAAGATAAATTTCGTTAATAATAAAAAATTTTAAAAACGTAATCATAAATGTTTTCTGAATGAAAATTCGTATGATTAACAACATATTTTTCAACTTTTTAAATTTGCCTTAAGATGTTTTGTCAAAATGCCACAGTCATGATAATTTTTTAATTAACAGCCAATACCACGATGTCACACGTTAACGTTCGCTTAGAAAATTACATTTAAAACAAAAACAATTTCTAAAATTTCTAAAATTTGTTTTTTGTTATAAATGTTATTTTCTATGCGAACGTAAACGTGTGACATCGTGGGATTGGCTGTAAAAGTTAAAAATAAAATTACAAATTATATTTAACTTAATTAACCGGGCAATAGTTACAGAGACCTTCAGCCGGTTTTAGTGAAACATACCAGAGTCTCTGCTGGGAATTAAACCCGCAACCCTCGCACAAATAAACTAGCTCACTTCCAACTAACCTACCGGGGCACCACGATATTTTTTTTTTCAATTAGGCATCAAATTTTTATACTGTGACGTCAGATTTGATAAAATTTGGCTTATTATTAAAAGATTCCGTATAAAGCACACTGAAGTGTTCGAACTCACGCTGGAGGGTATTCAAGATCCGCACTACCGAATTTAGCACTTTATCTTGTTTGCTTTCACAATTGTTTTCATTAAATATTTTGTATCAAATTTTCCATTTGTTTTTTAACACTACTCTGCCTTTGTTTCGAACGAGTTACGCAGTACGATGTTACATTCGATTTGGAAACTGGTGCCAAATTATGGCATTAGATATCGATCGAAATTCCCTTTAAATTTGTATTGTAATTACGTTCGTAATGTGTGCCCTAATTTCGAAAAATTTTACTTTTCGAATCGCAATACCAAATAATGCAAACATTTTAATGTAATTAAAACTTCGCTATTTTCATGGGGTCTTATCAATATAAAAGTACCCATTTGGTGCCGCTTTATATTTTTAGGTAAAATAACTAAATATTTATCAAATTTTTTTTTTTTTTTTTTGCTGCAGTTTTGTAAGGTTCAACTCTCAATTATAAAAACTGATACAAGTCATGAACAATAAAAAAATTAAATTTTTATAACAAAGTAGACAAAATCGCACCGGCTCTGTTATCTTCTAGTAAGAACTTCATCTGAAGCCAGTATTTAAAATTATAACTGACATCCTCCCACACCAACTTTTAAGTATATTATAGATTAGCGAACATTAAAAGTCCACCTAAGTATATGACAATTTTTCTTTTAAATCCTAAAAATTTCATAATTAATATTTCTTTATTGTCCAATTCTCCTTCTATAGTAGTCATAACGTTGGCTTGTTTTTTTTTCTATATTATTCTTCATGGTTTTTTCTTCATTTTTCTACTCCTCATCATTTTCCTTTAATCCATACTTGACTACTGAATAATTCTTTTAAGAAGTCATTGTTTACTTAACATTCATTTTTCTTACGTTTAACCAGCTGCAGTGGCAAGCAGCTCTCCAGTACAGCAGCAGAAATAGCAATAACAGGAACAACATCGTATTAAGTGGTGTGGAAACACTACAAGTTCAACAACAACCAACATTAACAATACAGGCAATCATGTTGTGTATAGAAGGAGTATGTTCCAACCATTCGAATCACCCACCTGCTTGATTCATTTGCTAATAGAAAAATAATAGAAGAAATAGTAAAAAAAAAATAAAATAAACCTGAATTCTAGAAAACAAATAGAATGAGTAAAAGATTGAAAAAAAACCTTGGTAGTACTTATACGTTAGAATATATTGTGCCATGTAATACAGCAGCTATATATACTCGATCTTAATCAGATTACTTAACTTTATGCGCTTTGTGTGTCTACAGATGTCTGAAAGATATTATGTGTGGGAATAAATTCGATTAAGCTAGTGGTAGTAAAAAAAGTATTAGTTGTAGGAGCACAAATATAACAGAACAGAACAGAACTGTGAACAGGAACAGTATTGTAGCATAACCCAGCCAGCTACTGTACACAACAAATGTGTGAATGAACAACTCCTCCTGTTATGATATTCACCAATATGTACAAGTGGCACACCAGCATTAAACAACAGCAGGGAGTAAACAAACAATATGGGCATCAGCATCATCCTCCTCTTCATCTGTACAATTTAAGTAATAGAATTTAATGTACTTCATGCTCATATGTGTACTGTGTACTGTGATGATTATTTTGTTCTTTTGTTTCCTTTTCCGGTAAACTATCAGGAGTGTAAGAGTGTTGTGCGCTTTTTCTCGTTTATATGTTAAAAAAAAAAAAAAGAAAAAAACATGAAAAAATGAGTGCGTGTAAATTTTTATTCTTCTGCTGTTTTTGTTACATTTTTTGTTTGTTTTTCCATGCAGTTGCTGTTTTTCTTTTTGTTTTCTCTTGTCTTGCATATAATAAATTGTGGAATAGAAGTGAACAAAAATGGTTGAACAAAATATAAAAAAAAAATTTTTAGATTTAATTTTCCTAATTAAATCCAACTTTGTCTTTGTTTGATACTTTGCTCGTGTGATTAATTTTATTAAATTTAATATTGCTGCTGAACACACAAACCAGACCACGGAGGAGTGCATCAGCCAACCACTTACCACATGTTAAATCCTTGTGGAACAAGTCTTTGCTTTTCCCAGTTTCTTAATTCGTTCAACACCCAACAGTTAATGGGGCTAATAAACTGTCTCATGTTGTTACTTCATATTTATTAACAACAACAAGTGGATGGATGTGTCGCCTGTTTTCGAAGAGCTTTATCAGAGCGTTAGAACATCTCTGAATGTACATACTTATGTATGTGGGTCCTAACTATAGGGCAGCAACTAATGTTCCTGTTTCATTAGATTAAATAAATTAGTGGAATTTTTTTGCAACAGCTTTTCACACTATTTATAACTAAAGAATTTAAGAATGTCCTTAGCATAGAAATTAAATAAAATATGATCAGATTGTTTTTGATATAATTATTTAACATTTTGCAAATCAGCTGTTTGTCGTTAAAAAAGCGAAAGAGCAATAGCAGTCGAAACCGTGGGCCAGGCTGTACATTTTTTATTTATTTTTTGTTTTAAAGTTTTTAGAGCATATTCCAAACTTTAATTTCGCTTCAGCAGTAGAACATTTCAATTCAATTATTTTCCTTAGAATCCCCGTTATAATTATTGCATATTTTGTAAAAAATAATTCTAAATCCACATACTGGTGGACTAAAAAACTACGAGTAATTACTTGTATACTTATATATGAAAATCTTTTGACTTAACTTAAAGCTTCACTTTCCCTTATACAAACATTTTAGCGGTATATAAAAGATGGTTCAACAAAAACGCAAGATGTTAATTGTAAATAGAACAAAAAGTTTTCTGAGGATTATCTTAATATTTTTTTATTTTAATAGAAGAAGGATGCCACGGCTTTGGTAGCATACCTTAAACCGAAGGTCCATATTTTCAATGACTCTGAGACATAATTGTGGGTCAATGTCGTTAATGTGCCGAATTATCTCATCCTTTAGCTCTTGACTTATTGACGTACACTTTTTTTTTTAAATATCCCCAAAGAAAGAAGTTCAACGGTGTCAAATTAAATGATCGTGACGGCCAATTAGCATCTCCACGACGTTAGATAACACGGCCATTGAATTTCTCGCGCAAAAGAACCATTATTTCATTGGCTGTTTGGAAAAGAGGCACCATCCTGTTGGAGCCACATATCGTCCAGGTCCATATCCTCAATTTCTGTCCACAAGAATTCCGTTATCACCATTCACACTAACTGCTTGGTCGACCTCATTTTTGAAGAAGAAGTACGGCCCCAGCCCATAAACCGCACCAAAAAGTCACTCTTTGTGGATTCATCGGCTTTTCAAAAATCACTCGTGGATTCTCATTTGCCCAAATGCGGAAATTCTGCTTGTTAACGAATCCACTGAGGTGAAAGTCTGCCTCACGAAGTGCACAAAATTGTATTTTGATTTGAACGCCCATTTTCGCGCTGCTCAATTGTGTACCTCTCCAAAGTTGA
This sequence comes from Pollenia griseotomentosa, assembly GCA_963931875.1. Classification (NCBI taxonomy): domain Eukaryota; kingdom Metazoa; phylum Arthropoda; class Insecta; order Diptera; family Polleniidae; genus Pollenia; species Pollenia griseotomentosa. The sequence continues at coordinate 47,707,299 of OZ007560.1, read as the reverse complement.
ATTTTTCAAATACTGAAACAAAGAAATGTCAAATTAAGGTAAAAAACTTGACGTTAGGGTTTGACTCACAGTTAACATCGTGCATTTATAAAGTTAAAAAAATATAGAGTTTGACTCACAGTTAACATCGTGCATTTATAAAGTTAAAAAAATAGGATGCATTTAAACAGAACTTAGAGTATCAGCATTCCCAAAGAACATTTCTTGGTATTAAAAACAAAACCAAAACTGATCAAAATGTCCGAAAATCAAGAGTGTTTAAAGCTGAATAGAACTTACGAAAAGGTTAGCTGTCAAACGAACTATCATTTTGCAGTCACCTTTCAACATTTATGATCCTAATACTCTGGCAAATCACAATAATAGATTGAGGGTGAAACAACGCTACCGAATTGCTGGAAATTAGTCATCGATGCGCACAACTTGACCACTTAATGATTGTTACGGCGCCGTGTTCATTTCTCGCATAACGACTTTTTTTAATAAACAGAATTACCTCAAATGGACTAAGAAAAATTCACAACAGATCCATAGGCTGCATTGCATCCAGAAAAATGAATCGTTGATTGCGGTTTCCTCGCTGGTGGCAAAACCAGACTAGAATGCTCTTCATCAAAATTTTACAATTCTAATGCTTTAATGCCATCTTTGAAATAAAAAAAAAATTTTTAATTTAAATTAAATTTATTGTGTTATTTTTAACAATTTCAAGTTTCATGGGGCTTACAAAAACACCCTTTATGAAGGGTTGTAAAATAAATAAAAAATACGTTACAAACTTCTTACTCAGGTTAATTTTTTCTTAAGAATTGTTTTTTTTTTAATTTTTTCATGGTTTATTTTTTCTACTTTATAACTATTTTTCTTTCTTTGGTTTTTTTTTTTAATACATGCTTTATTACTGAATAATTTGCTTTTGAATAGCACCCGTAATTATAAAAAAGTATGACACCAGGAGTGCCCCGGTAAGCTAGCTGGTAGTGAGCTAGTCTATCAGCGCCGGGGTTGCGGGTTCGATTCCTGCAGACAAGCGTAGAGCTTTGCGGGACTAGCTTAGGGAATTAAAAAAAAAGATAGTTCATGTAAGGAGTTATAGATAGGGTTGCCAGATACCAAAAGTCAAAAGTCTATGGTCCAGTTACCATAGAAAAAATTCACCTGGGTTTTGAAAAAATAACTGGACAATTTGAAATTGCGCTTAACTATAAGAAAAAGTAAAATTTTACTTCAGATTTTATTTTGCAATTAAAAAGCAAGGAAACGTAACACTTTAAATTCAGTCTTATATCATATTACAAAATTATTATCAGGGCGAATTCACTACAAGTGGCACTGAAAAGCCTGCTGACTTTGACAGTTCAAACCACTTTTGTCTTGGTTTCCAAATTTTGAGTCCAATCGTATAAAATATACTTCAGAGCAAATACTCAATTTTAAATATGCTCCCTTAACATCTGTAGACGTAGGAAGAACTTTTTCTATGTACAAGAACTTGCTGACTCCAAACAGACATAGTTTTCTTTTCGAAAATTTATTGAATCAACTTATAATTTATTATAACAACGTATTAAACGAATTAAGTGGAAAATAAACAAGTTTAAATTGCTTTTTTTTAGTTAAACCAGCTTATTTTCATGTTTTTAAACGCTTTTTTTAAGAGCTTAAAACTGTTTTTTTAGTGCTTTTTTTGGGTTGCCCTAGTTATTATTCATTTAAAATCCCGAATCGCTTATTTAAGCTTATCTGCATAGCCAGCTTTCGGTCGATCGCAAGGATTTTCTTCCCTGTGGCATAACATACACCGGCTTTGCTAACTTAAGCTTCTAATTTCGGTCTTGCGCACGGCTTCAGTAAGCGATACGGCATTTTCAAATTCAACATTTTGTTTTCAAAATGCACCTTTTATACAGTTTTAACAAAATATAGACTTTAATTTTTTAACATTCTTAATTCAACTGCTGAGTTTTTCATAAGTCAAAGTGCTTTTAAAAATTCAAACTTTATATTTTAATAATTGATATTTTATACGCTGAGATGTGAAGATGAAGATGGTGATATTTTTACAAAAAAAAAAAAAACAAATTCAACTAAAAAGGAAAGCTAGTTAAAGCAAATGTTAAATTTTGTTTCTCCTTTCTTCAACAGTTATCGCAAATAGCTTATTCAACATTTTCAAATAAGTATTTGAAATTTTGTTATTAAACAATTGTACCTACAAGTACGTCAACAATGCTGAAATTGTATTTCTTTTAGCGTAAAAATAATTTTAAAAACTAAATATAAAGGAAGCAAATACCAAATACCAATTGATAAAATGATTTTAAGAGTCAAATTTGTTTTACAAAAGTCATACAAATAAAATAATATTTAATAATGCCAGTTATTCAGTTGTAAGAGTACTTTGGGGGTAGAGATGATTATGTAGAATAAAAAGCTTAAATAAAGATGCATATTGTAGTATACTATAGTTTTTCTAAAACATATATACAAGCACTTCTTAAATACATAAACACATACAATGTAGATAAGTGTGTGTGTACCCATGTTCTATAAATAGTTTTAAGAAGGGGGTTTTAAACCGTCACATTTGCTGTGTCATTGTACCGTTGTACTCTGTATAAAAAATAAAATACGAGTATAAATAAATACTCAAAAACAGTAACAAACTATTATTCGATTCTATATTTAAAATTAAATAAATATGGTGTGTATGTGGTTTAAAGGAAATGAAGAGTTAAAGGCAGGAAAACTGTTCTACAGTTTTTGGTTATAAAAAGTACCTTGGGAAAATTATTTAGTATCAAAGTAAAATTTCTATTATAATCGGTGAAAATACTTGAAATTAAGGTTTTTGTGAAAAGATAAGAAAGAGTACTGTATTCAGCTATGCCGAATCACTTTATTGCGATAAGAACAGAAAGTTATATAAATGCCGTTCTTAAGATTTAAATAAATCTTTTTTGTACCACGCCCACTTCTCCACTCCCGCCCACATTCTGTTGTGTGTTGCTAACCAGATAGTAATTTGGAAACTCTGGCTTTTGCCGTTGTCTTTGTATGGGAGATGCCACGCCTACTTCTCCAATCCCGCCCATCTATTAAGAAAGGTTGTATATTGATAACCCAGCTATATGCACTATAGTACAGTTCTCCAGATATAAATAAATTTTTGTTTTGCCACGCCCACTTCTACAATCCTGCCTCAATTTTGTCGGATATTGTGTATTGATCAGTGTTGTCACTTTGTGGGTAATAACCCGAATCTGGGGCCAAATTACGGCATTCGATATCGATCGAAATTACAATACAATTTAAATGGGAATTATGATCGATATCGAATGCCGTAATTTGGCCCCTGGTATAATTTTTACTGTTCTGGGTAGAGCGTGGGTAATTTCTCTTAGGTGTAAATCAGGTGTTATTTGAAATTCTTACTTCAGATACCCAAATAAAATTAAGATTCGATTTCATTGATGACATTTATTTCTTTTTCAATATACAGCCATGTCACAGAGTACAATTCCGTTCGTAAACGGAATTCATTCCGTATTTTGGTTCTTCAGAAAATGACGAAAAAATTTTTCGGAATGAAACCATTATTGTTTTCATGAACGGAATGGGAGTTTCTGTATCTAAAAGGCCAAAAAAACTATCAAAATACACTTTCTACCTATAAACAAATAGCTTTTCTTCGATTCCGAACGGAATTGAACTCTGTGACATGGCTGATTATTGCTAAAAAATTCACAGTCTTCTGAATTAAAGGGTTGGTTTGTTTTTAATTAAAGGCTTCAATCATTAAAAATATATTTTCAAAACTTTGGTAGTGAATGTCGCAAGATGGACTCTTAGATTTGGATAAAGATGCCTATCATAGTAATTTAGAGCCTGAAGTTTATTGAAAAAATTTATTGAAACTAAAAACTAGCCTGGGGGAAGATATGTTTCTAATATTGAAACATTTAATTAATTTTATCTTAACCTTGCAACTTTTTAATGCTTTAGGTTAAAGAATATATAACGCCCTTAACAGTTGTAAAACTGAATTACGAAAGGGACAGTTGTATAAAACCCTGCAGGTATTTTGTTTACTAAATAAGGTATGAAGGGTATTTTTAAGACCATGAAACTTAAAATGGTATACAACACAAAAAAAAATTAATTTCAGTCGCAAACCATTTGAAGCGGATTTCAAACAAATAGGCAGACGTCCAATTTTGCTCCTCTTTTTCGAGCATTGCTGGCTGCATTTCACGAATAAAATGATCCATGTTGACCTCCAAGACATTAATTGTTGCTGGTGTCACATCGCACGGCCTTGAAATCTAATTGACAGTTCATTTTTTCTAAATCAACACATCGCTTTCATTTGTGAAAAAATAAGTTGCGTAAGCTTAATCATGAAGTCGCCTTTAAGTCGCGAAAATCGATTTCTATTCAAAGTAAACTTCGATAATTTGGTGGCGTTGTTCAAGCATGAATCTATTCATGATTAAGTGCCTGAGCAAAAAGTTAGAGCAGTATGACAGTTCGTTTGATAGCTTACCTTCCTAAGCTCTTTCAGCTTAAAAACCACCCATTATAAAGAAAGGGCAATGAGCATTTTTAACCTTCCCTAGATAAATGCAATTAAATGTGGAAGTTAAACTTATTATTTTAGGAGTTTTATTTTAAGTTCTCTTAATTGTTTTTAAGTCTTAAATGTTATTTTTGTTAATTTATTTTAACAGGCAATAAGAGTCTTAACAGTTTGACTAATATTGATCTTCTTTCAATGAGTTTTTTGTGTTTTTGCTTCTGTGTAAATGTCTTTATTAAATAAAACTTAAATTTTATACCAGGTATAATTTCATTGAAATCGGGTAGTTTTTCTTCATCTTAAGTGTAATTTTGAATTTTGCTGGTGGTAACACTGGTATTGATAACCAAGATGCTTGTGCCTAATTTGGAAACTTTCGCTTTTGCCGTTCTCCAGTTAAATAGAAATAAAAATGTCTTTGTATGGGATGTGCCACGCCCACTTTTATAATCCTTTTTTAGAGAGGTTGTATATTGATAAATTTGGACTTTTTCTCTTACCGTTTTCCAGATATAAAGAAACTTTAGCTCTAGCCGTCCTCTAGGCAAACATAAATCCATATTGCCCTTGTATGGGAGTTGCCCGCCCACTTAAAATTTCACAAAAAAAATTATCCTATAGAACAGTAATATACCTTAAAAGTTTCATAAATATAAGCTCAAAGGTTACGGAGATTACCTCGTACAAACAAACATAAATATCTATTTATTATATAAGTACATTTATCTACATAAACATTCGAGTTTTAAAATTTTATAGACAAATATGAAAATAAACTATGAAATTAAATTGTTTACCCTTTTTGTACTGTTGCCTCTTTTCGTACTATTAATAAGCATCCCATCCCTGCTTTATTCAATGCATGACTACTTGTGTGTGTGAGTGAGTTTGACATTTAAGCCTAACTTTATGCTACATATTTGTACCAGTACAAATATAATAGTGATATGGTTGGTTAAGTTAACTGACTGGCAAAAGAGAAAAAAAAACATAGGTGGATTGGCTGCAAGATTAAATGGTAGACTGAATTTGGTATTGTATTTATAGTTATAGTATAAGTTTCTTTTTTTTTGTCGTTACAAAGAACAACAGATTTTTTCCATACAATAAATATAAAAAAAGACACACTTACACATAAATACTTGTAAATAAGTGTATATACTCTTGACTAGCAACTTATTTGTAACCGTTTATTTCTACACATAAACGCTGATTGGGTGTGTGTATGTAAGTGTGTTTACAAAACGCATTTGTGTTACAATGTTTACACAAATATTTACGGATAATCTGTTGATTTCAAAGCTAAGGGATTATTATGCAATTTTTCTTCGTTTTGTGTTGGGTTTTTTTACATTTTTAGTTTTTTGTTTCCTCTATCCATTTTTTGATGATACTCATCGTCGTCGTCGTTATTGTCGTCATCATTATCGTCGTCGCTGTAATAAGGACAACAAACAAAAAAAAATTAATAGACTAAAAGTGTTTTGTTGTTGTTGCTTTTCATTTTTTTATGTGTGTGTGCGTGAAAAAATAAGGAACAGAATCTTCATCAAAGTACGTAAAGTTGAATACAATTTCTTATTTTTTTTTTCTTTTTGATGTAAAATTTTCTTGTTTTTGTTGTTGCTCGCATAGTAAGCCGCAAAATGATGGGTTTGAGATAAAATTTAGTATTCAGTTTCTACAATTCAATATTTTGGTCCTATTTGAAATAGGAAAAATATAATGCCAACTTCCTGCCAATTCCACCAAGTTCAGTTATTCACACCTATTATAAAAGTCAATTGCACCGAGTCGACGGCACCGGCAACGGATTTTCTGAGTCGCTATTGACATTCGCTATTAACATTTTCTAAGGCGCTTTTAAGTCGACGTTGAGTAGAATTGCCTCTGTTTTAGTCGACAATAAATTTTGCGACGACTTAAATGAAAGTTAAAGAAATTTTTAATAGAATATAAACATATTTATTAAATAAGTTTAAAATAAAAATGCAAATTTAAAAGAAGTTGTGGGCACACATTTTTTTATTATTAAATTAAACGCGAAAATTGCAAAAATTCGGAAAAATTTGTAAAAATAGCGAAAATTCGCGAAAATTTTTAATATATCAAACAACGCAAAAAATTTATTAAAAGTCGCTAAAACTATAAGGAATGGCAAAAATACGGTTAAAATTAATAAATTAACGAAAATTCGCAAAAATTTGCTAACAGCGTCATGATAGCGAAGTCTTATTTTTATTAAAATTCGTTAAAGCTTGAAAGAATCAGAAAACTTACAGATAAAATAGCACTTATCGCGAACATGGCAAAAATTCGCGAAAAATTTTAAATCGGAAATAAACTCTAAAATTTATTTGAAATCGCTTAATCGGTCAATAAAAACCAAAAAATGAGCTATAATGATGAAGAACTAAAATAATAAAAAAATAATTGGAGATGGAATTTTTTTTGTTGTTAGATTTTCGATAACTAGTTTACGTCGGCACAAATTTCTTATAAAATACCAAACTAACGTCGAAGTGATGTAGTCGTCGACTTGATGTGACAACAATTAAAAATTAATGTCGACTTCGACAACGACTTACATAATAGGTCTGACTATTACCTATTGAAATTTATAACTGTCAGTAAGCAATTTGTTATTAACAGTTTTTGTAATAGTAAGTTATAACGGAACTTGGTGAAATTGTACGTTAATCTTACTTCTTAAAAACGATGTAAAAAAACTTCACCTTTATACATTTTATGTTATATTATTTCACTTATGCAACACCGAACTCGGATTAGGAAAGCCAAAATGAGGAAGTGTTTGGTGTCCATTTATTTAATATACTTACATATGTACAGTGTAGAGTCCCTTAACGGACATTTCCTTTAAGAGCACTCCCCCATTCGACGAGCACTGTTACCTGGTCCCAGCAGGGCTCTAAAGGAAAGCATTTGAGTTGATATGACATTCCCCTTGTAAGGACACATTTTAATGGTTCCTTCGTCCGGTCCGGTCATGAGAGATTCAACTGTAAATACATTGTATATATACAGACATACGTTTTTAAAATAAAAATTAAGAACTTGGGGATTATTCTGCATTGCGATGCGAAATTCAATACGATGCGAAAGAAAGTTGTTATATTACAAGACTTTCGCATTTAAATAATAATTTTATTTCGAATCAGGGCAACACTGGTCAATAACAAATATATGTCAAAATTAAAATAAAAATATTTTAGTTTTGATTAGTTTGATATTATAACTTAAATTTTTTAAAAAAAATCTGCATAATTTGCCAAAAAAAAAAAAAAAAATTTCTTAAAACATCTTTTTTCACCTGAATAAAAAAATATTTTTTGCTTACATTTTTGTGCTTTGCAAATGCCGTTTTTCCGTCGAATACATTTTGCGATTTTGACATATGTTTTCGCATTACAGAATAACGACTTGCCAATATTTCGCATTTTAAATGCGAACATCGTAACTCAGAACAGCATTTGTTCGCATTTATATATTTTTATAAATTGTATAAGATTATTCAAGAAAGCAAGAGAAAACTCATTTCCTTTTTTTATAAAAATGTTTAACATATTTTCTAACACCCAAAAATTCAGTTTTTAGACTGTAGCCTGTTTTTCCGAAATATCGAGCGAGCCCTTACCGCAAGGGACATCATTTTAAATTTTCAGTTTGGTTAAAAAATGAATTTATTGGCAATACTTGCATCATCTCCTAAAATGTCATTAGCACATAATGCACCGTTACGATTGTATAGCAAATACAAGTTTAGCTTAACCCTGCAAATAATAGGAGTAGTTCAAACACGCGTGTAAAATGTAGCCCACAAGGGACTAGGACTAGTCCACAAGTAACCCAAGCGTATTGAAAAAACATGGTCTATTTAAAATTACGATGTCCTTGGGCCGGACCATATGACCCAGCTTTGGACTACATAGGAGAAGTTTTAAAACTACTCCATGGTATACTCAAGAGGATTAGTTTTGAAGTCGTTGAAAAACGAAAACATGTCGTTAAAAAACGAAGACATGTCGTCTCACTACAAACATTTTTTAACAATGACATGGTCCATGCTTTCAATACATTAGACCAGTCCATGGAGTAGTCCATTTTTTCAAAATCGATCAGGTAGTCCATTATTATTTGCAGGGTATGGTCTCGATATCATAAAATTTGACTTGTTTTTAAAAAATTATTAAAACTAATTTTCACTTTATTAAAAAAAAAAAATAATAATAATAATTAAAATACAAAAATTTCAGAAAATTCGAATAGGTTTTTCGAATGCGCTTAAATAAAATATGAAAAAACACTCACATTTGCAATTCAAACATTTTTCAATCGAGATAAAACTTTTTATCTTTAGATCTATTTTCACTAGAATTGCTTAAAGAAATGTTTTCTTCCGTTTAGGACTTTGTTGTTGTCGGTTGTAAAAATGTTTCAATTAATGATATTTTTTTGCTGTTGTTGCTGCTGTGACAATTGCAAATAAATTTACAATTTGTTATACTTATGCGAATGATGTTGTTTGCCGACAATCACACGCAGCATCACACACAAACACACACATAAACAAATTCGTCTTCTGGCTTAAATATGTAGATTATTCTCAATTCTTTTCCTCGTTGCTCATGATGTAATAGAAATGTATTTGAAATTTTCTTTTCAGTTGCGTAAGCGTTTTCAATACATTTTATTATATTTTATTATATCTGGCAGTTGACAACAATAAACTCAAAGAAAATGAACAACATAAACCAGCAACTAAAACAACATTAGTAGCATGAGAAGCGAAAAAAATAGAGAATAAAATAAAATACACACACAAACAAAAAATAACTTGAATAGACGAATAGATAGACAAATAGATAGACAAATAAATATACTAAATATAAACAGATGTAGTTGTATGTAATACATATCTATATAGACAAGATTTTGTAAATGTGTTTGTATGGATAATTATTTGCATTTGTTTTTTTTTTTTTTTTTTTGTTGTATTTTCGTAGAGGTCGCGTACGAAATGGTATTCAAGTAATTCATTCCATATATAAACTTTAAACAGCACTTTTCTCATATTCACGCATGCACTTGTATTTATACATAAAATTTATTTCTTTAATTTTTTATTGCACTCACTGTCAAGGAATGTCTCCTAATAAACGTGAGCGTTTATTAGTTATAAGCAGTTTAAAAATGAGTTGTAATTAAAAAACTTTATGAAAATCTTTTTAATGTTTGCAAAAAAGAAAAAAAATTTAAAAACCTGACGACATGTTCAATATAAACAAACATATAAATATGTACATGCATACATATTTTGAAATATGCTTAATCAAACTTTTTAAAGTTAAAATAAATTGTTGTTAATTTAAACCACATTATGATCATATTTAACCATTATTTCTGTGGCATTTTGACAAAACATCTTAACTGGAGATAAGATAGCAGAAAAGTTTAAAAAAAAAACTCGATGAAAAAATTTTAATCAAATAATAAAATAAAACAAAATTTAAGAAAAATTTCGTTTATAACACAAAATTTTAAAAACATAAACAAAAATGTTGTTTGAAAGAAAATTCGTACGATTAACAAAATTTTTTTTAGTTTTTTAAATTCGACTTAAGATGTTTTGTCAAAATGCCACAGATATGGTTACCTGAAAACATCAACATTGTTAAGATTCAACCAAAGTATGTTGCTCTTAGAATATGGTTACCTCTGACCATATCAGAACACTGGGAATCGATAAATGATAAGGAGTAAACAAAATTAACATTTGTGTTTGTAAAATTTTTGTCCTCAATATTTTTTTTTATGAATTTTTTGAAAAGAAAACATTGCACTCATTCTGCTTTAAAAAAATTTATTTCTAAAAAAAATTCTTAATATCTCCGAAACTATTAAAAATATAAAAAGCTCTTTTAAAATTACTTAAGAAGTTTTTGTTTCAAATCATCTGCAGGTAATTTTTTTCTAAATCGGACAAGTAATTTAAAACGATTTTTTCCGAGTGTAATTTATTAACGGCCTATTTTACTTAATGCGAAAGAACGCATTCTTTCGCCAAACTACATGTAAATAAAAACAAAATTAAAAAAAAATTTGCATTTGTGCTAAAGAATGCGTTCTTTCGTCATCGTAAACTTGGCAGTAAGTGTTACGGGTCGTATGAGTTATTGTGTATACATTATTTCACATACGTGTCTCTCTACAATAAAATGTTTTCATCACAAGTAAAATTTACTCTACGATGCAATGTTAATAAATATTATATAAATTTGACTTAAATTACCAGTTATTTTAAAGTGATGACTGAAACATTTTCTGTAATCAGTAAAATTAAACTAAAAATTAAAATAATAAATTTTTTTGTGGTTTAATCGAACTGTTTATGGTTTTTTAATCCAAATTTTGATTTTTAATTTTCTTTTAAATCAAGCTAAAGTTCATAAATTTTAATTTTCATTAAATTATTTTAATGAAGAAAGAGATTTTACAACATGAAATGAATAAACATTTTTTTAATTATTTTTTTATGTGTATTCTTGACTGAACGGAGGATTAAACTCGGGTCTAACTTAGATGTTTCGAGAATAACCACTTTCTCATCATCAGATTCGTTGCAGTTTTAGCCGTTCCTTTACAGTGGGAAATTTTATGAGAAGGCGGTTAAAATTCCATAACTTTTGTCTGGATCGCTATCAATTTTTTTGGTTGGTATATGCCTTTAATATGCGCTATAAAATGTAATATTCTAATTCGTAAAATGAGGTTTTATAAATGAAGGTTAGAGTCCGGACTAGAAGAGAGTACAGATTTTTTAACGCATTCTGACGGTCAGGACTTATGCTCTATAAAGTAGGAGATTTCCGGGAAATTTTGACATAAAAAAAAAAATTAAATAGTTCTACAGGTCGCAGAGTTTAATAGTTAAGAAGATAAAATAGTACACAAAACTTATTCTGTCAAAAAATCTTGAAAACAAAAAAGTTATGAGCATTTCAACTTTAAAATTGACGAAGAAATTCATAACTATAGCCAAATACTGAGAAAGTCCATTTTGGACCATCCCGTTTTCAATGAAATAGTTGAAATAGAGTTGAAATTTTATGGCACTCGTGGCTTACTTGTATGTACTTTCAAATGATTAAAATAATATAAAAATCGGATAAGATAAAAAAAAAATAGTTTTGGCGGACTTCTCAAAATATGAACCAGTGTGCGGCTGTCAGTCTATAGTCAAATATAAATCTTTAAGACAATGGTATTTTTGGTGGATCGAAATTTTGCTGTAATTAATTATCTATTATTTTTTTAATTAACATGTTTCTTTGATGATTAACTTGAGCCTGATTTAAAAAAAAAAATTAAAATTTGGAATAAAAACTAAAATTTTACATATGGGCATTTCCAGCGAAAAGTCTACTTTTCGTAACGTAACGCCAGCAAGCAAATAACCTTGTATTTTGGGCCCAAGTTGTTCCAATGTTATCCTTTTTGTTACAAAATGTAGAGCTAGTTGCGTTTTGCATCAAAGTATAAAAAAGTAAATTTTACATTTAAAATTTTTTGAGAGAAAATGTTATTTACTTGCTGGCGTTACGTTACAAAAACTAGACTTTTAGCTGGAAATGCCCATATCCAGCTTAGTTTTTTGCCCATTGAAAAAACAACATATCAGATTAAAATTAATAAAAAAAATTCATTACAAGTAAAAATTTACTGATCACTGCTGAGTACGCACATGTACATACGTTTTAAAATGTTCATTAAATTAAAGTATGATGCATAATTTCTTTGTTTCTTAAAGGAACCACAGGACACAATATATATAGTTACAAGATGCGTAGTTAAAATAAAATTTTTTTTATATGCAACAATCCTAAGAAATCGAAAAAAATCTTGTAATTTTAAACAATTAAGTATCTTTTTCATGTAAACTATTTATTTTAACGATGATTTAACTCTCAAAATTGTCAAATACACAAATGGCCATATTACCGCCGCTTATCTTTATTTGTCATCTGCCATATTCACAAAAAAAAAACAATACTTTTACCCTGTCTGGACCATAGAATACCTTCCTTTTGTTCGCAATAAAAAAAGGATACAATTCCACAATTACAAAAACAACATTCAAAATGCGACTAAAACAGCAGTAGCAGCATCAATAGAAAAGATGTACACTTACAAACAAAAACAGCAGCAACACGAAAATCGCAATGCCTTTATCAACAACAACTACAACATCAAAAGCTCTATCAAATATACACACACACACATTTACTCACTGATACACAAGCACATAAAAGGCCAACTTTGTTATAATCTGACTGACTACCAACAACAACATCAATAAACAACTGCTATTACAACTATTATTATTGTAGTTGTTGCTGTTTACAAGTGTGTAGGGAGCATCAATTGTTAGTTTCTGTTTCTAGTTGTTATTGTACTTTTTATATTGTCATCGTTATTGTTCTTGTTGTTTTAGCATAAACTGATTTCGATATTTTTGTGTAAAAATGAATCTTTAGTGCAGGAAATCGGAAAAAAAATCGCGGCTGTAAGAAAAAGTTTAGTTGCTTATACGGAGCTTTATTTAAGGAATATTTACAATATATTTTTTTTTTAATTTTATATTAAAAAATGTTCTTTCTGCACTTGTTAATTTACTACATTTAATTACAATTTTCTTTTAATTAAATTAAAAATTCTACAGGCTTAGCTTTGAAAATAAGAAAGTGAATTTTTTTTTTACGAAATTCATTAAAAATGTTTAAAAACATAAACTACATAAACTTAGACACACACACAAAAGAAAATAATGTTATTCAAATTGGATTTAATTGAACAAGTTTTATAAAACAGCTTAAAGCTATACAGATTTATGGGAATCAAATATCAAAGTTAAGTGAACTAAATCGGAAGCCGATTTTTTTATTTTCCTTTAAAAATGATGATTTTGAAACATCTTTATGTTGTTGTTTTTTTTTTCTCTAAATATCTTTTATTTCGTATAATTGATAAATCGATTTTGGAAAAAATTAAGTTTATTAAATGTTCTAAAGGGTACCAAAACGCATGGTGTTACCTGTAAATAAAACAAAAAGTGTTCAGTGTTCATATTTTTTACAATGATAGAAAAATCTATGACAATTATGTGTAAAACAAAATATCGGCCAAATGCTCGCCACGGTTTTGGTGGTATACCTCTATCCGATGGTCAATATTTTTATTGACTTAGACATAATTCAGGTTCAATGTCGCTAGGGTGCCGAATTATCTCATCCTTTAGCTCCAGAATTGTTCTCGACTTATTGACGTACACTTTTTATTTTATATATCCCCAAAGAAAGAAGTTCAACGGTGTCAAAGCAAATGATCGTGACGGTCAGTTAACATATTCACGACGCACACTGGTTCATATTTTGAAAAGGAGGCCAAAATAATTTTTTTATGTTCTCCATTTTTAAAATTATTTTATTCATATGAAAGTCAATACTAGTAAACCTCGAAACAAAAAAATGTTAACCCTATTTAAATTTTTTCATTGAGAACAGGGTGGTCTAAAATGAACTTGCTCAGTATTTGGCTATAGCTATGAATTTCTTAGTCAATTTTTAAAGTTGAAATGCTCATAACTTTTTTGTTTTTCAAGATTTTTTGACAGAATAAATTTTGTGTATTATTTTATCTTTTTAACTATCACTCTTTGTGTATGCATCGGCTTTTTAACAATCACTCGTGGATTCACATTTGCCCAAATGCAGCAATTCTGCTTGTTAACGAATAAACTGAGGTAAAAGTGTGCCTCGTCACTGAAGCCGATTTTCACGAAAATGCATTATGTTTTGATCGCCCATTTTGGTAAAAGGCTTCAACAATCTTAACGCGCTGCTCAATTGTGTACCTCTCCGCGGTTGAATTTGTCAAATACCGAAACTAAGAAATGTCAAATTAAGTTGGGCAAAAAACTTGACGCAAAGGTGTGACTCAGAATTAACATCGTGCATTATGGTTTATTTCGGACTGTCATGACCAAGCTCGAAAGGTGACTCTTAGAATTGCTTCGGTAATATGATATATGTATATCGAGACATCTACACCGTAGAAAAAGTTTGCCGAACTATTGGCTGTATAAGTTTTTTTGCAATCGATTTGTTCTAAATAGATCACAGTTAATGGCAGTCAGACAATGAACGCAGGTGACGTTAAAAGTCCTATACGCTGTATTCAAAATAGTTTTGATGCTAGAACAACACCATGAGGATGCATATTGTTATTGCAAAAAATTATAAGATTTGCGTGTGGTTACATATTCTAGAGATTTTTTTTGTAGTTACTTTGAACAGCTCAAAATGACAAACATCCTTCTGGTTCCAAGAAATACAGAGGAGTTGCTAAAACTTTATGACCAAAAATAGCTAAAATTACGGAAAAAATTGCTAAAAAAAATGGCTAAAAACTTTTTTAAATAAAAACACATTAAAATTCAATAACAAAATTAAAAATAATTCATTTAAAATTTTTTGCAATGAATTTGTAATTTGAGATCAATTTGTTATATAAAAAGAAACGTAAATTAAATACTTGAGCATTTAAAAATCAAATCATCGATAAATTCAATGTCGTTATTGTTCATCTCATAGGAATCACTTGTGCCTATTAGTTTTAAATATTTTGAAGGTAAAAATCATAATCATGACGATATTGACCCAAACTTTTGAGGCCAAGACTACAATAAAAAAAGATAAAAAAATATTTTATTGTTATGGTAAAAATATTTAACTAGTTAATAAAATCGAATTAACGTTTGCTAAATTTAACCGATTTCTCTAAATATTCTCTCTACTTTAGCATTAGACCATGGAAGTGAGTTTGGAAGAGTTTTACCATAATCGTTCATAGCGATTTTCAACATTTGTGAAAGTTGTAATTTAAATTCAATGCGTTTTAATTGTTAAAAACGTTTATTTTACTTTAAGCAATTTTATAAATTATTATAAGAAAATAAAAATTGTTATGAATCTATTTTAACACTGCTTTGCGCAATGGATTATCTTTGTATGTAATTTGAATGCTGGACTTCTTTGTATTAAAAAGTGTAGGTTAGACTACATATAATCTGGCCTTCACTTCTGATTACCATAAATGTAATTAAATTAATAAAAAATATCGCACTTGATCATTAAGAGAGTATTAACTTAAAATTTTAAAAGTTTTCAGTAGAGGCAGACAATCTTCTATACATATAAAAGAGTTGCGTGAGTGACTGACTCATTGATCATCGCCCAGCCAAAACCACTGACCCTAGAAACTTGAAATTTGGACTAGCGATTGGTCACGGAATTTTTCGAAATTCGAATGTTTAGGGGGTAAAAAAAGGTAAAAACGGACAAATTCGGTAACCTTATATCTCCAAAACTAATAACATGCAAAATAAATGCAATACTTATTGTTGTTCTTTAGAAAAATAAGAGGACAGGTGTCGGGTACTTTTTTGAAATTCGGCCCTAGTAGGGAGTAAATGGGTAAAATCTAAATCTTAGTACTTTTTTCCCACCCCATTTATATTTTGAACCAATAAACATTGAAACAAAGTTAAATCCACATTCGAAACTTATCAAACAAATACGTATACGAATTTGGTAATTTTTCGAAATTCAAACATTTAAAGGGTAAAAATCGTAACTATTTTTGGTACTTTTTTTTACAAAACATTTTCCTCCATTCATTGACATATTCGTACTTAATTATGGGCTGCCACTACAATACTGCAATTTTTGATTTTTTAATGGAGAAAAAATATAGAACCCAAAAAAGGAAATACTGGAAATTTGATATTTTTCTTTAGCTTTTTGGTTCTACTAAAGTAGCGGGTTAATTGCTAGAATTTAAACAAGTTAAACCTAGAAAAATAAACTTTGGCATAAAAATATGTCTCTATAAGGTTCCTTCCAATTTTGCTTCTGCCAAGTACAGGGTTTCGGCTGCACCTGTATTCTCCGATAATGTTACACTAAGAAGTGAAATATCCACAAAATGTATCCTACAAACCCCGGGGAATCTTCCTAATAAAACAAAAACATTTTATTATAAAAAATTTTTTTTTCATTAAAAATAATAAAAAAAAAAACGAAAACACAGTCCGCTGTGTACAAAATATTGTCGACAGATGTCTGAACTTTGCAATCAAAAAAATTTAGTCAACGTTTTAAAATATGGCTCTCTGGTTTGTGTATAGCCATTACAATTTATGTATTTTTAAGCATTACTACCAAATAAATCTCATTCTGAAAATTCTATAAATTCTATTTTCATTTAATTTTAAAGTCATTTTATGCCAGTATTAATTAAAGGAGTTTTTAGACGCATAGGATTTCCAATAGGAATAACTGTTAAACTAGCTGTCATACTAATGAAGTGTGTTGGACTTTTTTCAGCATACTTTGGCAAATCACCATGCAAAGACTTAAAACAAAAAACTTTTACAAATCATTTAAATTTATTTCCAAAATTCGCACTTTGTGTGCCAAACTTATAGAGCACTTTATCCAGTATTCGGTGCGCATAATTGTAGATGTAAGCAGCTAATACGCAATACTTTGTATCAATTCACGACAACATTAACATCTTTTAGATAATATTCATCCAAATTGAGCCCGTTTCGTACGTACAGAAGAAGACATCGCCGCTGCAAACGTGAGCGTGACAGAGCACTCGAATTTATGGATTCGACGCTGTTCTCAGCAATTTGGTCTCTGCTTGTCCACTACTTGGAACATTTTGAGGCAAGATCTAGGGGTACTTCCAAATAAGATCCTACTGGTGCAATAATATGGACCATCAATTGCGTCGTGAGTTCGGTGAATGGGCTGCGAAGCAACTGGAAGTTGCAACAGATTTTTATTGTCAAATCATCTTCAGCAATTAGGTCTATTTTTGGCTTAGCTTGTATGTACATAAGCAGAATTGTGGTTTTCGGAGAGAGCACAATCCTTATAAGACTCCATTACATAAAGAAAAAAGCGGTCTACATGCCGAAGACTACATCGGCTCATTTCTCTTTAAATCCGAAACCAGTGGCAAACTTACCGTGAATGGTGAACGTTACAGACAAATGATTCATGATTTTTTTAGGTCCTCTTGTCATTGCAAATCATTTAGAGGAGAAATGGTTCCGACAAAAAAGCGCACCATGCCATACAATGCGTGAAACCTTCTCTTTGTTGAGCCAAACATTTAGTGGCCGAATTATCTCAAGAAACAGACCTGTGAATTGCCCACCTAGTTAGTGTAGTTTGACTTCTTTGGACTACTTTTTGTGAAGGTACTTCAAATATCTGGTCTATGCTGATAAATCAGAATATGTTGGTCATTTAGAAGCCAACACTCGACGCACTGTTGACGAAATAAGACTGGGTGTGATCGAAAAAGTTGTGCAAATTAGACCCACAGATTGGCGTTTATAAGGCGCAGGCGCAGAGGCGATATGTCA
This sequence comes from Pollenia griseotomentosa, assembly GCA_963931875.1. Classification (NCBI taxonomy): domain Eukaryota; kingdom Metazoa; phylum Arthropoda; class Insecta; order Diptera; family Polleniidae; genus Pollenia; species Pollenia griseotomentosa. The sequence goes on along the minus strand of OZ007560.1, from coordinate 47,689,201 downwards.
GAAATTAATTTTTAAATATAAGTTCCATGAAATTTATGAGCTAATAAAGCCAAAGTTTTTCTTATTCTATTGAATGTATTGAGATTTATTTGTAAATATGAATGTTTTCTTTCAGAAACTCGGAGTTTATTATTGAGAGAGGAAGACAACATGCAATTAATCTCTCCCTTCTCATCAATAAACTCAGACTTTCTGAAAGAAAGCTTTCATAATATGAACCCAGACATACAAATTTGACTTCATTTTAGTATAAATATAACAACAACTTTTCCACCATTTTTTTTCTTTTTATTTTTACTATCATTTATTTGATTTCATTAAATCATTTTTGTTGTTAATTTTCTGGTTAAATGACTGTGTTAATAACAAGCAATAATAAAATAATTGCTTGTGCAGTTTTGGGCCATTCGAAAATTGTCAGTTTTAATCATTTTACAATTATAAACAATTGTGAAATAAATTTAATTGAATTGCGAAGATGATACAAATCCCAACCAACTACTCTTCCTCCCAAAAAACGAAAGGATTTTTATTCTGTTTATTGTCTGCTTTAGCGGATATTTTATACCATTTTATTTTTATGCCATTCAAATGTAAAAAAAAGTAATGGAAAAAATCCAACGCGTATTGCGAGCCAAAAACAACTACCCACAACTATTAAATACACCCATTTAGTAGTATTTTTCCTTTTTTTTTCTTTTATTTCAGTTTTCAGTATTTTATTTCTGAAATTTTATTTCGTTTATTCATTTGTAATTTAAACTGTGCCTACACTCGACATTCTGCAGAAAATAAAGAATTACGAAGTTAAAGTGCAATTCAACACACAGTGGGGTTAAAGTTTGGAAAAAATTTGCGAAAATGAGATAAAATAAATTCGTTTATTATTTTTTTTTTTTTTTTTTTATTTTATTTGTATTTTATTTATAGGTTATATTATACAAAATATTGAGTTTTAAAGTTTATAGGAAATTTTATATTATATTCTACCAAAGTAGTCAACGCAATTCGTTCTTCAAAAGTACAGTTCATAACTAATTTAGTAAAATTAGAATAACATTTTTTCAATCAGGCGTAAAATTCCAGCGTAATGTTCAATTCGTTGCCAAATTCAAATAAAATATCATTATTTGTTTCAGAAATATTATTAGATGTATTAAAGTGATTTTCAGAAGAAGATTTTATATTGGAGCTACCGTAAATCGATTATTCATCACAAAATTCGGTAGAGAGATTTCTAGTATTAAAAAAAACATAAATTTCAATACAGTTTTCGGGACCTATAGTTAATTGGAGGGCTCAGGGCTGAACAAAACCAAGTAATAAAATATAATTTATATAACATTAATAGGATTTTGTTTGTCGTGCTAAATTCCCAATTTTTATTGTTGATAAACACACTGTAATTTATTGTTGTAGAATAAGCTAGTTTCTCTGCGCATTTCACTGGTTGCTTAGGCCAGATCATCAGGAAACATTCTCCCAAAAAATATTTTAGAAAAGCCAAAGATATTAGTAAACAAAACTGCAGAGTGACTCAAAAAGTCGTATCAATAAATAGAATTAAAAATATGAACAGTCATTTTAAGAAAGCGTTAAATTGTTTTCTTCTTCTGGCCATATGTTTGTTTTTATATAAAATTTTGACTTTTTATATGTTTTAATTGAATTTATATTTAAAAACACGCTTGCTTCGCAAAGGGCATTCATTGCTAAAAATGGTGTATGTACAGTAGAGCGACTCAAAAAAAAAGCGATTTTGTTACCCCCCTGAAAATAAAGCTTGATATGTTTTATCATGATTCCCTAAAATATTTTGGTTTTAGCGTTTACCATCCGTGAGCTGGACCATTTTTAAAAAACGTATTTTTTCAGTTTCTCGAATTTTTTGTACTTTGCTCTAAGACGACATAAATAAAATTTTATATCATCGAAAAAAGTCTTTGAACCAGCATCCAATTGTATATAAAACTTGACCACTTGCGACCTACTAATTGAGATATTTAACTAAAAACATATTTTCGCTTCGGGTTTTCATAAAAATTCTACGTATGTGGAAATAATGTTCTGCTTTTCAAATTGAATCTGTTTTAAAATTAATTAATTTATTTTTTTTTTTTTTTGTAATTATTCACGTAAAACTGCGATTTTATATTTTATCTTTTTTTCGCAAGTGGTCAAGTTTTATATACCACTGCTTCAAAAACTCTTTTCGATGATACCAAATTTTATTTATGTCGTCTTGAAGCAAAGCATAAAAAAATTCGAAAAACTGAAAAAAGACGTTTTTAAAAATGGTCCAGCTCACGGATGGTCAACGCTAGAACCAAAATATTTCGGGAATCATCATAAAACATATCAAGCTTTATTTTCAGAGGGGTAACAAAAACAGTTTAAGAATTTTTATCAAAAGTCACACTTTCAATATTTATTGAATAAATAGTAAGTTTATGTGATTTAAAAAAAAACAAATACATATTTCTATTTGATAATAGCAGGACAAAAAATATCTTGTTAGTCTTGTTAGTCGTTTTTAAAAATTGGTATTATGATTGACGCAAACGATAAATATACGACGAACTTTTTACTTATGTGTTTTACATTGCCGTTGTCGTGATTTTGAAATCGACAAAAATTTCAAACGACAACGACTCGTCAACAATTTTTTTTTTGAAAATTTCTGATATTAAAATTTTTATTTATCTCCGATAGTATTATTTAACCTGTTTCATATTTTTATTTAAAAAAAATAATTTTTAAAATTTTTAAATTAAAAGTACATATTTTAATAACAGAAAATATTTATTTTTCTAAACTTAAAGAACAATATTCTTCGGCAAATAGTTCCAAACAATGGGGAAAAAATTTTGTAAATTTTAAATTTACCTTCTAGTTGCATATTTCTGCTAGTAAATAAGCACACCTATTATATGTCTAAGCCAAAGTTGATAAGTAAAGCTTGGAATTATTCTCAGCTAAATATAATTAAAATTTTTTATAAAAACTTTTTTTAAAATATGAGTATCTTGACATTGACCTTTAAGAACAAAGCCAAGGATATTATATATACTTGCTTAAACACTATTTAATCTATGAAAAATATCGAAATAATCAAAAGTTACTATACAGAAATTTAGCTTTATTTTTTGGCTTAAAATTTCCTTTTTAGCTCTATTTTAAGGATGAGTTAGCTTTAAGTTTTTTAAAAATCTGGTCACACTGGTTGTTATTGTTGTTATGTTATGACAATTTAATTTCATATTTACGCTCTTAATTGAGTAAAGGCAAAAAACATAGTTTTTTTATTCAAAAACTACACTGCCCCAGTAGGCTAGCTGGTAGTGAGCTAGTCTATCAGCGCCGAGGTTGCGGGGGATCGATTCCTGACAGCGACTCTGGTTAAAAAAAAAAAATAGATCTAATGTAATATTTCATTAAATACATTTTAATGAAACAGGTTTCATTGACCCAACGAAGCGCTGAATAGGTTTCTTTTTCATGCAATTTTTCATGGGATTAATGCCAAAATTCATTGGTATTCTGAAGAAAATTCTTTCAGTGCGGTAAAAAATTTCTTGGAAGGTTTTAGAAATTTGCTTCCCTGCGTGAGGTTGTTTTCACAAAACGACTGGATACAGGTGTTTTCATTATTCCGTGGTACTATGCCAAAAATTTGGTTATAGCCCTAATGTTCAGCGGTATATAAAGTAAGAATTTCGTATGCAATTTCCGTCGGAACATCTGTCCCAAATTATATATCTGGTTGGGATAGTACAACATCGTTAAGTGGATAAATACACTTCTTATGTTTTTGAGTCTGCTAAATGAAAATGTTAAGCTTTTATTATTAAATTGTAATATTTGCATAAAGCTTTCGGCGGATCTTTTGTTTAATCCATTTTTAACCACAGGATTTGATTCGCTAGCCTTTCTATACTTTTAGCTTAACAAAAAATGTGCACACGTATATAATTGAACTAAAGACGAAAGAAGAGGGTAAAAACGGGTGTATTTACGGATAAATGTAAAAAGTGTCAAATGTTCCAATACCACGTTTGAAAAGAGCCCGTGTTAGCTCTTTTTTAAAAAAAGAAGCTAAAAGGAAAAATTACGAGCAAGTTGGCATCACTAGGCCTAAGCAATCAGTAAAATGCGCATAGAAATTAGCTTATCCTCCAACAATAAATTTCAGTGTTTTTATCAAGATTAAAAATTGGTAATTAATCACAACAAACAAAATCTAAGGGCCAATTTCACCAACTGTATTAAAATATCAATTCATATTTAAATATAGATTTTCATACATATAATTTTGTTTTTGTTTTGACATGAAAAACAAAAATTTATGATTTAATACAATTGGTGAAAAAGGCACTAATTATTTAAAAATTATGTATTCCCAAAATTAATTTGATATTTTTTTTTTTTTTTAATTTTAATATAAAAATTTATTTAAGTTAGGTTATAATTTAATACTTTGAAATTCAAAAGTTTCTTAAGCAATAAAATGTTTAAATGAGATAAAACTTCATGATTAAATAAGTCGTACCAGAGATGCAATTATATGCGTTACAAAACTTAAGATGATGGATCGTCGCCTAATCCTAAACCGGTTAAAATTCCACTGACAAAACTGTTAACAAGACTGTTGTCAACACCTTGACCACCAGGAACGGGCAATGGGACGGGAACAGAAGCTGGGATTGGAGCGGGAACAGAAATGCCTCCATAAGGGCAATCATACATTTTATTAAGTTTATCCACATCAAAAGCGGAGAAACCATCACGCTGACCCATTTTGGAACTGCCCATATTTTGCTAAAATACGAAAATTGTTATAATTTTGTTATTTCATGAAAGGGACATGGTTTTTTAACTTACCATAGGTATAATAGTAGGACGACCATTAGTCGAGAAAGCATTGGCTGAATAATGCATAACACTGCTGTAATCGTAGGGTACACCAAAAGCCAAAGTCTTAGAAGCTCTATCAAAGTTGGAAACGGCACTTGGTTGAATATTTTGATATTGTATGGATACAAACTGATCGCGTTCTTCACGATTTTGTTCATGCAAAAATCCTAAAGCATGCATAAGTTCATGAATTGCAGTCCCAGGCTTAGTCAAACAACCCGGAGATTGCAAATTAACTTCTTGTTTCCCACCAACACGCCCTACGGAAGACCAACAACCCGAGCTGCCACTAACAATGGATATATAATCCTGTTCGTTGGAGCGTGGCACAAAACGAATACAAGTACGACGGTGATATTCGCGTATCGCATGTTCGATGATGGACATGGAATGAGCATCAAAGCTACCACGAATTTCATAGGGAACAATTCCCTTAGGCCAACGAGAACTTTGTGAGGTGATACCATTTTTCATTATCAACATTCGTTTTGGTATTAAGATATCACCTTCTAAATAAGTGCCTAATTCTTCAGGATTCACATTAAAAGCTTCGGGTGTATAATTGGCCACCATGCGAGCTGTATGTTGATCGTCGGGTTCTCCAAACATAGCAGCACCATAGAAACTCAAATCAATAATATCCTTATAATGTTGTTGGGCTTCACTTAGACTGTTGGCATTGACCTCCACAATTTCTTCTTCGTCTCCTATTTGGGGTATTAAAGGAATACTGCACACTTGTCCTACTACCAAAACTAAAAAAATTGCTGAGAACTTAAACATTCTGTTAGATTTCAAATTTTTCTATTTTTGGATTGTATTTCTTAAACTGCTCTTCAGCTTTAAGCTTTGGTTTTATTCTGACTTTTCTTTCAAAATCAAATTGGTATTTATATGCTCACAGTGGGTTGTCTAGTCCACTTTGTATCTATTTTACATTATTATCTTTATTGTTGTGTTGCAAATGAGTGAAATTTACCTTTTCTTGTTTTAATTTCTTTTTTATTTCACACAATTTGTAGTTTAAGTTAAACTTTCTTATCGTTCATTATTAATTTGCATATTATTTTTTTTTTTTAATTTTTCTTTTTACTTTAATTGTTTTATTTGGTTTTAAAATCAACTACTGACCTTCATTTAAATATTTTTATCCCTTATTTGTATGTGTTTTTTTTTATTTTGTTAAAAAAAAACACATATTTCATTATCACTGTTCTTACATTTATTTAAACTGAAAAGTTAAACAAAAAGTGTTTGTATTTAAAAATGCCGACTTTAAGCACAAATTTAAATATTTTGCATAACTTGGAATAAAATATAGCGCGTTCTAAATTTATACGAAATTGAGTTAAAGTTTATACGATTAAGGTAAAAACGATTAACTGTCAATTTCACGATATCAAAAGACCGCTTTTTTGCACAAATACATTTGAAACAACAACAATTTTTTTAGGATATCCCAAAAAAACCAAAACGATTTATAAAGATCTTATAGCAAGCTTACTAACATAAGCCTTAAGCTTAGAATAGTGTTGTGATCAGTATTATAAAAGGCTTATTAAACATTGTTTAATAACGTTAACTGATCCCTTGCGATAATATTACTTGTCTATAATATTATGTTAACTAAGAAGTCTAATTAAAGAATACGCTTACATAAAAATACTTTTCTAATCTAAGTTAATATAACATTTTTTACGAACACTGTTTAAATTTATATGGCGTATTTACAAAAAGGTTTTTACTTATGTAAAGGGTGTTTTTAATAGAGTGACACAAGTTTAAATCATAATCAAACAAGGAAATATATTTTCAATACCAATGAAACGAACTTCATTGGAAAGACAATTTAATGAAATTAAGGTTTAAATATGATTTTTGTCATGTGGCCGCCACGGCTGGACCGTAGAAGGCGCAATCTGGAACACCAATTTTTCGCATTCTGACCATCATCGTTTTTGAAGACATATGGGCCAATGACTCCGCCAGCCCATAAAGCACACCAAACAGTAATTTTCTGTGGATGTAATGGTGTTTCGATAAAAGCTTGTGGATTCTCCTCACTTCAAATGCGAAAAATCTGCCGTTAAACCAGAAATGGGCTTCATAAAATTTTGAATGGAAAATCAAAATCAATATCAATTTGTGCTTTAGCTAGGGTTGCCAGATACCAAAAGTCAAGTAACTGGACAATAGAAAAAATTAAACTGGATTTCGAAAAAATAACTGGAAAATTAAATTTTACTTCAGATTTTATTTTGCAAAAAAAAAAATTTTAAAAAAGCAAGGAAAAGTAACACTTAAAATTCAGTCTAGAGTTTCTAATTTCCTGGAACTTTTCTGTTCCCGGGAAACGACACAAAAAAAATCTTATTCTCGGGAATCGCGGGATTCTTGAAATAAAACAATGATTTTATTAAATGAGTTCAAGACAAAAGTTTTTACTTTTTTAAAAGAATATACATACACATATACAACAGTCTAACAAAATTATAGCTATAGCTTTATTAATTTCACAGAAAACGAAAACAAAACCAAATAAATTGTTACATTCATAGGTACATAGGTATTATATATGTATTATTAAAACTTATTAATATTAAGTAGTAATTATAAATAGCAACTTGGTAAAATTAATTATTTTTAAGAAAACATTTTTTAGTATTATTATAGCATTAAAAGCTCATTGGAGATTCTATTTCTAGTCCTTGCTGATATGTATATTGCCTGCTACCGAAAGCGTGCTCTCGTTCTCTACAGACGTTGGTTCAATAGTTAGCAGCGCATCATACAAAGATTATAAATTTGTTGGCCTATTACCCGTGACTTCATAGACGTCAAATTCTTTTTTCAAAATTTGTTCAGGCTTTTGTATTTTCTTTACATTAATTTTTTTAGAACCTGTTGATGGTTCTGGTGTTGGTGATGGTGTATCGTGTATATTTTAATTTTCTACTTCATTTACTTCTACGTTGATTTATGCCAATATAGTTCGATTTGTAGGTAGTTTTTAGTAATTTTAGTAAAGAGTATATTTTTGTTGCTCGTTTTTTTATTTTAACGATGCTAACAAATTAAAATTTAAAAAAATTTAATTTGAAATTCCCTAAAATTCCCGGAAAAAGTTTCCCGGGAATTATTAAAAAATAATGTCCCGGGATTCCCGGGAATTCTTTGCCGCGTAGAAACTCTAATTAAGTCTTATATCATTTTACAAAATTATAATCAAAGCGAATTCACTACAAGTGACAGCGAAAAGCCTGCTGACTTTGACAGTTCGAACCATGGTGGAATAAGCAGGTGGCATCAAAAGCAACATTACAACCAAAACGGAAATTACATCACCGTTTACGTCAAGAAATACATTAAACAAAAACCAAAGCGTGCCGCTGAACGTGATGAAATAAATAAATTTTTAGCCAATTTTTATTTAATTATGGTCAATATGTTTTTTATTTTAATTTAAAATCATCAAAAACTTTAATAAAATACAAAAATCACAGCACAAAACGTGGACTTCTTAAACAAAACTTTGACATAAACCTAGACAAACAATGCAAAAGCAAAAAGTCGTCATCTGGCGTAGTACTGCCACCTGTTTATTTCACCATGGTTCAAACCAATTTCTTTTGGTTTAATAATATTTTGTTTATAAATAGTTGAAATTTCGACTCGTAAACATCTGCTGTTTCTTAGCTTTGGTTTTGTTGTAGTATTGCACCGTTTATGTAAATTCAACTTGGTACATATTAAATTAAATCAAATTAAAATGTACATAAACAGCCATGTTATGGATCGAGTGAAATTGAAATCAATGGAGATTTCCAGTTAAATTTTTGTTTAAATTACCGTCGTTTTTTTTTATTTTAAGATAAGTTCTAATGAAGATAAGCTGTTTTCATAGTATGAAGTATATAAATACATTATTTTATGAACCGTTTAAAAGTTTATTCGATTTTGATTTCACTCGAATTCGATTTCCCGAGCATGGCTGATAACTTTTTGCTTAGCCACATATATACTTTTTTTGTATTGTTATTTGAAGAATTTAATAACTCTATAACTTTAGTTGTAAGCCAAAATGTTTGAAACATTTTGCAACTTTCATCCAAATTTAGTCTTATTATTAAAATTGTAGTCTTTATTCGGTCATATGAATAGATTCTTGTGAAGAAAGATTATCAGAAACACCTTCAGTCCTTGCACAAAAACTATTTCTAGTTGGCATGACTAACGAACAAGATCAATTTATATAAGTTTTGTACGTTATTTTTATCGCATTTTTGAAAAACTGGACCTCTCTCTCTATCTCATTAATTGGAATGTCTGTCGGCAAATTAGAAATTTTTTTGCTTACAAATTTTTCTCAGTATATGATTTTGTTCTAAACCATACAAAGAAAAAAATATAACAAAATTTTTAACAACACAGTTTGTTAAAAATAAAATATTAGGTCAACAAACTTTTTGTTTGATTCAAAGAAAAAATTTATCAAATTTACACTTTGCAAAAACGCACTCAATAAAATATATTTAATAATGAAATAATTAAATATTTCTTCATATGCAATAAAAAAAATATTTGAATCAAAGTAAAGACAGTATTTTAACAACTCTTGTCCATTTTTAAATAGCTCATAATTCTCATTTGTTTTACAGTTTTATTTGAATAATATATTTAGTTTTGCCAAAGTCTTTGGAAAAGGTTTCCTGATGATCTGGCCTAAGCAACCAGTGAAATGCGCATAGGAACTTACTTATCCCCGCATAACAAATTTTAGTGTTTTTATAAAAATATAAAAATTGAAAATTAATGACATCATCATTAATAAAAAAAAATAAGGATTCGATTAACATTTTGTTTGATTTATCCAACATTTTCAAAATTTATTTTAACAAATCAAGTAAAAATTTTGTTGAAAAAAATTATTTTGGGCAACAACTTTTTTATTGACTCAATAAAGTTGGTTGTTGACTAAAAATTTAACAATTATACATACAAACTTGTTTATCAATACCGCAAAAATCGTCATCGCAGAAAATTCAAAAATTTTTGTAATCAAATATGCGATTTTCGTATTCAAATATGAAGATTATTTTTTTCTGTGTAATATATATAATAAATAAAAAAAATAATTTTTCAAAATTAAATAAAGTTTTTTAACTGGACAAATTGCATTTTAGCTGGAACCTGGATAACACCAAAAAAACTAGACAATCCAGGCAGTCTGGCAACCCTAGCTTGAGCTTCTACGCCGAATTATTTTGATTAATAATTTCAACAATTTGCACGTGTTGCTCTGGTGTAAGTCGATTCATAATGAAATTTCAAAGCAAACTTAACAAAAAGCAACTATCAGCTGTTAAATGGGTGCTCAAACAAAGCAGTGATGCCAACTCAAAGTTGTGACACTCTAAAAAAAATACCATATATATAATATTTGATTACTTTTTTTTAAGTGTGCACTGTTTAAAACACTTTACTGGTCCGCTAAAACCTAAACTTTTTAAAAGATACATTTTTAAGAAATCAGCAAACTAAATCTGCATTCTTTTTACTCCGAGTATTTTAATTTGTTTTTTTTTTATATTAAAAGATGTAAAGAATTATAATTGTCTTACGTAAGCCTTCAACTTTCCCGTGACACCAGTTAAAAAGTAGACTACGTAAAAGATTTTTCAATTGCCTTTAGAAAATTAAAATTTACATAAAGAGTGCTATTATTAATTCCGTTCTGCGATTGGGGAAAGCAATTTTTGTGCGGAAGCAAAAGTTGTAATTATTCACTCTGCTTGAGGTATCCTTCCGTTGTTGCGGTATCATCTCTACTATTACGGCATTGCCATAAACGAAAATTGAAAATCATGTCGCTTAAGCTAATTTTGCGGCAAGGGCTTGTTGATATATCTAAATATTTATAAAAAGAGGTAAAAATGTTTCTCTTGCTTGTAAATTTTATTATAAATTAAAATTGTTATCATATTTGTTTAAAAAGTTTTATATTTGGAATACTTTATGTACCCCTGTATAGTATTATTGCAAACATGGAAAAATGCGCATTGCGGAACGTACATTTGTCGGATATAAAGTATATAGCTGACAGTCATATTTTGTGATAAATAAAAAATATTGCCAGATAATAATCTAAAAAACGTTAAATAAAAGTTATACAAGTATAATTTTAAATTCAACGTCATTTTCTTACAGCGAACTCTTATAAATTTTAAACTTAAAGATTATATCAACAGTTGACAAAGTGAGTTTTGCAGGAGAACCTCTTAATGTTTACGCGCGACACAACAATCAGTTGAATGCAGGGTACATTTTCGTGCATAACTTTTAAAACATGCTTAGTCGACTTAGCATGTTTTGAAATTGAGCTGTCGATTGACTACTGAAAATAATCAAAATTTTTTGCTTACATTCAAGTTTTTAGAAAGACAATTACTTTTGTCAACTTTTTCAGCCATGTTCTAAAAATCTATTCCGAGTGTTATTGAAATCGGCCAAATGTTTAAAAAGATCATGTTTTAAAACTTCATACAAATAAGACCGTTTGTATACTGCATACTTTGGGTACCACTTATCTTTACCCAGAACTACTCTTAAAATCACGAAAAACTAATATATAAATTGTAATTCCACTTTCATTTAATTTCAAGAAAATGGCCCTTTCTTATATAAAAATTACATTTGGTGATTGTTTACGATTTTTTACGGCCATGGTGAAAATAAATCTGACAACACTAAGAACAGATAAAACAACCCAACAGTGCGCTTTTAATAGTTATTTAAAAACATGCGACATGATCCTAATTTTTTAAACAAATTTTTGAAAATTTTGTTAAGATTTTCCATGAAAAAGCCCCCCTTTGACTTTTTGTGCCCACGCCTCTTAACGGCGTAAAAAGGGAACGGTTCTTAAAAAATACAACCTTTTTAAATAATTGCTTTTAAAAGTTTTATTAGAAAAATTACAAAAAATCTGTTATAAATTACACGTGATTCGTGATTAAAATTTTGTTATCTCCGATTGCCCGTTTTAAATTTTAATAGATTTTACTCATAAAAAAGCAGATTCGAAAAAAATGTTCTCAATAATTCTTAAGATTTTTAATTTCTTTCTAAAAAAACTATTTAGTTCCACTGTACAACCTATAAAAAAATAAGTAAATATATGTAGTATATATATTAACAAGTGTGGGTGCAGCAGAATGCTTGTTACAGAATTTTTATTCAAACTTACATATACACATGCATGCATATTCATAAAATTAAAACGCAACATGCCCAGGCATATAAAACTTCAGCAACAGTCTGAACAGTTTGTAGGAAAGAATATATTCACACAAATAAAGAAACACAATCAAACTTACATAAACTTACGCAAACTAAAACATACAAAGTTTGAAATATATAGTTTCAGTACCCACAGTTTTGGATTTAACTCCACATGTTTACAACTGCTACGACTCTCTCTTAAGGGATGTGAAACAACAGGCAGTAGACATTTGTGTTTCAACGGCAACATTTCCGAGTTTCGTTCGTTTTCATTTTTTTTTTTCACTTACAGTTAACATGAATTTCCGTTAAATGAGTGAGTAAGTAGACGGACGGGAGGACAGACAGACAGATAGGCGCACGGACGGACGAAGGGACGGACAAACCAAAAGACATACAAATATACGGACAGACAGATATATACTTTTTACAAAAAGCACTGAATAAATGTAGAAGAAAAAATTTAAAAAAATACAACAGCAACAACTCAGCTAGGGAAGCAAATTCAGACCTATTACAATATTCTTAAAGGGAAAAAGGGAGAAGGAACTGGAGAAAAACTAGATAGAAATGTAATGAAATCTACATACACATCATCATAATGCTCGTATTCATAACAAACGTCATTCATTAAATGCAGTTTTTTTACAAATGCTAGCAAAACAATAACAACAAGAGCATCAGCAGCATTAACAAAAGCAGCCTACACACTTTTTATATTCATTTATTTATTTCATTCTTTCTTGTTCTTGGCTACGTTAGTTACATACAAACTTTTACTTCACAGGCATGTCGATAATGCAGCTGTAGTTGTATAGTTGTGGCATGTGGCATCAGTAATAGCAGCATCATCATCATCATCATCATCGTCGACATTTACTGTAAAACTGATAACTAACTCGAAAACGTGAGATGTTATATTTAGACTTAACTTTTTATAACTTTTCCCTGTTTTTAAAAAATATTTCGCTTTTTCAATTTCATTTCCTTTGACAAACAAAATTTAAAAACAAGTTGCACCCACTCGCTCACATTCTTTAGAGCCATCCTCCCGTTATTTCTAAACTATCTGCAAGCAAATGTTGCTTACTGCCTACTATTCTTTCCATCCACGCATTTTTTATCTCTTCTTGCACGAACTTTCGTTTGTGTTTAGTCAAAAGCAAACTGATTATAAATAGAAATTGTAAAATAAAATTATTAAAATATATAATACCAATGGATTTTGAAAAATATCCTTTTTGTTAAATTATATTCTTAAATTATCAGGGGTGTGCTGGAAATCGAAAACGTAAAACGCAAGAACTTTAGGAGTCGTTTTCAATAAGGTTTTTGTAACAAAAGAATTTTATGACAAATATTTCTCTATTAAACAGAATTTTACAACAAAAATTATAAAAATTAGATTAAAAGTGTATTAAAAACAACTTCCAAATTCTTGCGTTTTATGTTATCGATTTCCAGCACACCCCTGCATGTTAAGGTTATACACACCTCTTAATAACACTGATAAAGTATCCACTCGATTAACCGCTGTTCGATTAATCAAGAAATTTTGCCGCCGTTATATGAATAATTTAAATAGCCAATTTCGAATAACGAATAACTCGAACAATTTATATCAATTAATCGATTAAGATTAATTTCTTAAAAAAATTCTACTTATTTAAAAAAAAAAATATTTTTTTAGAATTCTTACAGATTAAATTCCTTAAAACTAAATTTCATGTTGTAAACTTCTGCATTTATTTTCATTACAAATACCCTTTAGATGTGGGTGTGTGTCAGACAAATTATATTTATCATGATAAAAGTCAAATTCCAACTCTAGAAATTTGTTACTTAAATAGAACAATTTCATATTTAGTTCTTCATTCATCGTACACAGAAAAAATTATACAAAATTGTTCACCAATTAAAGCATTAATCAAAAATATAATCAGTTTTAATTAAAAATTTTATTAAAATGAATTAAACGTTTAATTAATACTATTAACTGGTTTAATTAATACTATTAATTTGTTTACTGGTGCAAATTTAATTAATTTTTTAATTAATATCACAAATTTTTTAATTTAAATCCATTTTTATTGTTTTCTGTGTAAGAAAAAATAAATGTGTAAACCATGCAGTTTTAGATTATGGGTTACCAGTATCTTTCTCGTATCTTCTAATTGGCTGTAATTTTTGCATTTCAAATATCGTTAGATTCGCCCTAAAAACCTTAGCCTTGTTAAAAAACAAAAAATCCAACCAACCTATAGAGTAGAGTTTCAAAATTATAAGGAGTTACAAAAATATATAAAAGTTATCAGCCACGTTGTAGATCGTAATCGAATACATACAAGTGAAATTGGAAGCAAAAAAAATTTTAAATCGATCCTGTTTTGAAAGTTTATACAACTTTCCTTTTATATTCTTCATAATTTTAGTTCTTATCAGTGTTGTCAGTAAATTTTTCGAAAAAATACCTACACATGCTAAAAAAAATCCGATTTTTCCCTACACGTTAAAAAAAATTTCCCATACAAAAATCCCTTCGCATTATTGTCATTAAAATAGAAGTAAAACATTAGTTATAAAAAATTAATTTTATTCAAATATGTAAATTAAAGCTTTGACAAAAAAATAAGTACAAAACAAAAAAAATAAAACATATGTATGTATGTTCTTTTAATTAAATTCAATTTAATCTTTCAACATTGAATAATATTTTAGTAGTAATTATAAGAAAGAACCATTGCAATTTGTAACTTGCGAAATGGTTGGCATTTTCACTCTGTACACCAGTCACTTTTTCAGTCACTTATAGCTGTAACAATTAGTACCCAATATTCGTAAGCTTATTTGCTAACCCTAAGTAATGCCGGAAACATATTTTTTTTTACGACAACTTGTTTATTTGTCACTAAGGCATTGATGTCCATTTCAGCAAAAAATTGGTTAGAAGCCCTTTGTTTCTTAAGGCATCTTAGAAAAAACATACATATTAGGGTCGCCAACTTTTTAAACCACAAACAACACTGGATATATATATATATATTTGAACGATTTAAAGGAAAAGAAAATGTTTTAAGCGTTTTGGACAGAAAAATATCACTAAAAACACGATTTTTTTCTGCATTTATTTCATTAATAATGCGATATGACGAAAAATCCCTACATATTGGAGATTATAAAAAATCTGTCCGATTTTCCCTACGCTTCTATTTTAGTAGCAAAAATACCTACATGAAGGGATTTTTACCTACTTCTGGCAACACTGGTTCTTATCTTTACTAGAACTTTTCTTAAAATCAGAAAGAAACTACGGTGTTTTTTAAAAAAAATTTTACTGAGAAGCTCCGATGTTCAGAAATAATAAATTGGTTAATATATTTTTTCTTAACTGACCTCACATTAAAAAGGCCGGCACTAAAAAGTAAAAAATATAACAAATTAATAAAAAAAATTTCAATACCCGCATTAATTTAAGCTGACGGCAAAAAATAAACTAAAACAAATTATTGGTCCCGCCTGCTACTAAACATAATTGCACTAAACTTTGGCTTTCAGATCATTTTATAGTCTGTTAAACCGAACTAGTGTATACTTTGTCTTGTTTCGATCTTTTTATTGCATTAAAAACTGCATTTTGTTTTATCTTATTTAAATGTTTTTCAGGTTTATACGTTGTATGACTGAATTGTCAAATTGTTGTTTATTATTTATACCCGTCATTTCTGTTTATTAATATGTATAATAAAATTATCAATTCAAAAAGAAATACACATAAGAGCGACTCAAGTTGTATGGAAGCAAAATTCGTGCTCGATGTCCCCTCCTAAAAATGAACCTTGGACTTTTTTAAGATGACATTTTAAATATTTCGGCTCCAGCTTTAACCCCTCGTGAGCTGGATCATTTTGAAAAAGGGTCTATTTTTGCATGTTTTGTTAATTTGAGAATCTGTTTCCTGTTTCCAAGCAAATTAAAAAATATGCCGCCAAAAAGTCGTGGATAATTTCTTTTTTTCTTTCTTGAGTCCTTTTTTTCATCCATACATGATCTAGAAACTAAATCCGCTATCATATTAGAGTTACCACAAAATTGCATTTATATATATGCCAGAGCACCGTGTAAAATGTATATAATTTGCAAAAATCTAAATTACTTAAATAAAAAGATGATGTACTTTGCAAAAGAAAAAATTTGATACCCATATTGCCCTATTTAAAACGAAGGGCTACCACCCCATTGCATTTTTAAAAAAGCTGAGACACGTATTTAATAAAATCGACTAAAGATTAAAATATGTTAATTTGGCATTTTTATTACAAATAACCCCGAACAAAAAATTCAAAAACCTTTTTTTTACCAAAAATCCTTAAAAAAAATGACATGGATGATCGTCCTTGGACAAATTGTATATACAGTTGCACGCGCCTTAAAAAAACCTTTCTTATGATACCGAATTTGTATATGTTATTAAGGAAAAAGATTCTCAAAGTAACAAAACATGCAAAAATATCCCCATTTCCAAAATGGTCCAGCTCACGAGAGGTCAAAGCTGGAGCCGAAATTTTTAAAATGTAATCTTAATAAAGTCCAAGGTTCAGTTTTATGAGGGTACATCGAGCACTTTTTTTGGTGAGTCGCTCTAATATACATATGTTCTCCTATTGGTTTAAATTATTTGAATTATTCGAGTAACTCAAACAATTGAAAACCCTTATTCGATTAATCGAGCAATTTTTAAATTAAAACATCGACTAATTCCTTACTTGAACAAAACCAAAAATCAAATAATTGGATACTCTAAACACTGAGGTCCAAGGAAATTCTCTTTAAAAAAATTAACTTATTACGCATGGCTTAAAGTACTAAATAAAGGGTGGTTAAATTTCAAGGGCCGATGTTGATTTTGAATAAAACACAAACTATTTAGGAAATTATTGTAATTTTATTTTATTAAGATATATTGGTATTACTCAATTATGTATGGAACAAAATATCGGCCAAATGGACGCCGCGACCACGGCGGCACACCACCATCCGATGGTCCAAATTTTCGATGACCCTGAGGCATAATGGAGGTTCTATGCCTTTAATGTGCCGAATTATCTCA
Organism: Pollenia griseotomentosa; assembly: GCA_963931875.1. Lineage (NCBI taxonomy): Eukaryota > Metazoa > Arthropoda > Insecta > Diptera > Polleniidae > Pollenia > Pollenia griseotomentosa. The sequence continues at coordinate 47,671,899 of OZ007560.1, read as the reverse complement.
TCCTTTAGCTCTTGAATTGTTGCTGGCTTATCGACGTACACCTTTTCTTTCAAATAACCCCAAAGAAAAAAGTCCAACGGTGTCAAATCACATGATCTTGGCGGCCAATTGATATCGCCATTACGTGAGATAACACGGCCATTGAATTTGTTGCGCAAAAGAGCCATTGTTTCGTTAGCTGTGTGGCAAGTGGCACCGTCCTGCTGAAACCACATATCGTCCACATCCATATCTTCCAATTCGGGCCATTAAAAGTTCGTTATCATCTCACGATAGCGAACACCATTCACAGTAACTGCCTGACCGGCCTCATTTTGGAAAAAAATACGGCCCGATGATGCCGCCAGCCCATAAACCGCACCAAACAGTCACTCTTTGTGGGTGCATTGGTTTTTCGACAATCACTCTTGGATTATTCGCCCAAATGCGGAAATTCTGCTTATCGACAAATCCACTGAGGTGAAAATGTGCCTCATCACTGAAGATGATTTTCTTCGAAATTTATCATCCATTTTCATAATAAGTCTGGATAACTTTAACACGTTGTTGGATTGTGTATCTCTCCATGGTTCAAATTGAGTAAGTCTGAAATAGAGAAATGTCAAATAAAATTCGGAAAAAAACTTGGCGTTTAGGTGTGGTTCACATTTAACATCGGCCCTTACAATTTAACCACCCTTTACATATTTATTACCCGTTTTTTCTGCGTTCATACTATGAAACTAATAATATCAGACTATCTAAAAGAAAACTTTAATGATATGAACCCAGACTTTAGGGTTAATCTAAAAATTCTTTTAAAAATATCCTACTGCTTTAAAAAATCTTATTGGATGTTTTGAGGCTAGTTTGGTTTGGTAATTCATCATGAATAGACGCACGTCAGTGAAACGTTGCAAATTGTTGAGATTATTTTTAAAAATCTTGGTTTTATGTAATATGTATACTAAATTTCATTTCAAAAATTTTGCTTAAAAATAAGTCAGACTTTGGGTTAAATGGCTACGTAAACAAACAATAATGCCAAATTTCGACCTACAATAATACTCAAGCCATTGTCGATACCTCAATACATCCATAAATAACTCACTAAGTGGAGCGCATTATTGGCCGGTAGAATTAATGGTCCAAATGCCTTCACGAATAACGATGGTTAAAATGTTACAGTCAACGTTGGGCGGTAAAGATTGGGAGGCTTTACTATTGCACACATGTAGGTTCAGCAGAATGGTGCCATATGCTACTCAATGCGTACTACCAATATTATTGAGAACCAATTTATTGAGAAAAAAATTTGGCGAAGGAATAATTTTACAAAATTGATCTGTGTGTATGTCGCCAATTAACTCATTTATGTATGTGATTTGAGGGCATTAAATTTTTTCTGTGGGGTTACGTAAATCAGACTGTATTGTTGCTGAAATACAGCCTGATCAATTGCAAAGGGATCTTTATGTTACGACATGTACGCAATAGCCTCGGCCAGGGCTGCCAGATACATTTTGTATTTATCCTGAAATTTAAAAAAATTTCGCAAAATATTTAGGGAATGACAAATGCATGTGATTAGGACTATAATAGCGAACATATCGCACTGCTCAACTCGAAATTTAAAAATTTTGATCTACCCACTGTAAAAATTGAACATCATTATCTTAACACTTTTGCCAAAACTAAAAATACACTTGTATCCATGATACAAATACAGATGGTAGTTCTACTCTCTTTTTATCGCCAAATTAACGTTCTGACGCTTATGGGCATTATTAAAATTTGTGCTACCATATTTTATAAAATAATCAATTTTTTTTTTTTTTTATTTTTGTTTTATTTATTTTTTGAAGCTTAAAAAAATTAAATGTTAATTTACAAAAGATTGAAAAAAGTTTTTATTAAAAGACTTTTAATATTACTGTAAATCAAAGCTGTTCTTGGTCTTGGTCTTGGTCTTGGTCAATTTTAAATAAATAAAAATGAATAAAGCTCGAGGCCAGTGCTCTTTTTAATAAAAATTATTTTTTATTTCTTTCCTTTAAATAAATAGAAATTACACATTTAACTAATAATTTCCAAAAGAAATTTATTGGAATTTTTTATTTGTGGCAACGCTTTTTTAATGTTTATAGAAAAAACCAACTCCAAGTAATTCCGATAAACTTCAAAAAATATATTGCGAGTGGAAAGTGGAACTGAACTACCTTGTGTATTTGTATCATGGTTGTATCTCACTTTTTGATATAAAAGTTAAAAAAAATACTGTTTTTTGCTTTTTCTAAAAATTTTGAGGAACCATTGCGGTCGATATACTTACATAAACCTTTAAATGGTGAAATATCAGTTGAGTGGCTCTTTCCATGTGGTTATGGCCTAAAGAAATATTACTTTTACTCAAATATAAAATGGAAAACTGCAAATTTAAAAAAATTTCCCAAAAACTTCCTATTTTTTTTCTGAGTATCCCCAATTTCAACCCTTAATGAATATTTTTTTCAACAATAAAATTTCTTCGTATTTGGGGTTAGAACCCCGAATCGGGCAGCCCTGAGATCTGCGACCACATGCCCGAAATCATATAAAAACAATGCTAAAAAAATTATTTAATTTATTGCGTCAATTGAATAAATTATAAAATAAATTTTTTTTGAATCTCAAAGAAATAAATACTCAAGGTCATAAAATTTTTTCTATTCTCAAGGTCATAAAATTTTTTCTGTTATATTTCAATTTAAAATTCCACACCTCTATAAAAAAACATCTGATACTTTATATGACCAAAAATTAAAATAAAGATTTGTTGACTTTGTTTTCTATTATCTTTCTCTTTTCTTTTTTGTTTGCTTGCTGATCCGTCTGTAACCATTTTCAATTAAAATATCGATCAATGAAAATTTTAACAATTATGTGGTGTATATTAATTTTAAACATCAGCTTAGAGCTGCAAAACAATCGATAGTTTTATTTTTGGCGGATAGTTTTTATCACTATCATTACTATCGGAAAATTTTAAAAGTAACTACAAAGTTGATTAGAAGTAGTATATGGAATAACAACTAAATTTTACTTCCGATCTGTTTATTCTTAGGGACAAAAACTTAAAAAAATATAACCGCAGATAAGTGATGATTATATTGGATTAGGAGTAAATTTTCAAAAATCACCTTTGAAACTTTAAAAATAGAGTTTTTCCGTATTGCCACAGAATTATGTATTAAGAAATTTACATATTAAAAAAATGTTAATCGAACCTACCTTATTTCAAACAGTGTTATCTTGCTTATTCATCTCAAAAAAATTTAAGTTAAAAAAAGTGGTGTTTTCTCTCTAAGTTTTCCTAAAAATAAAAAAAATACTTAATTCAGCTCTCTTGAAAAATTTTTGTAAAAGATCAATAAATGTTATATGAAAAAATTTTCAGCGCAAGGGATACAAAATAATCTTATAAATTTCTAGACTTACGTCCAATTTCACCAAGTTCAGTTAAAATAAACTATTACTATTATAATTATGTTTCTGGCAGTTATAACTGGTGGTTAATTATAACTCAACTTGTTGAAATTGGCCGTAAAGGTGAATATTTTGACGTTGAAGGTAAAAGCTGCTGCCAGTTAAGCGTCTCTTTATCTATATATATATATAAAGTTTATATTTAATAGATGACACTGAAGTTTAAATTGAATATGCTGATATTTTATACCTGAAAAACGTTTTCTGTAAATGAAGTGTTAAGTGTCTACAGAAGTGGCACATAAAAACTTTTCGATACTATCGATAGTTTTTGAGCTAACTATCGATTGGGACGACTATCGATAGTTTTGCAGCTCTACATCGGTTTGTACTATGATCTTAGAAAATCCCACATGAAATGTTGCCGATTCACCTTCATAAAATATATACTTTCTTCTTATATATATTCAGTGTTGAGCAAAATATGTACATGGTTTGCGGTATTTAAAATACAAAATACTTGCTGGTCATGTATTTAAAATACAAAATATTTTCAGGTTATGTATTTAAAATACAAAATACTTCTATTTATTGTATGTATTTAAAATACAAAATACTTCCATTTATTGTACGTATTTCAAATACAAAATACTTCCACGTCTTGTACATGTATGTATTTAAAATACGAAATACACCATTTTTATTCAAACAAAAAAATACATTAGATAAAACTAATTAACAAAACAATTATTTCCTTTCATAAATATAAGAGTTTTGCATGTAGCTTCAGACAAACAGTTTCTTGTTGGAGAATAAATAAAACCTGCTAAAGAAAATAATCTTTCTACAGGTCCTGATGAGCACAAACTTTTATTAAATTCTATGAATACTCTTTTTATATTTGGATAGCTGTCACGAGTGAAAATGTCTTTGCTCTTGTCAATGAAGAAACTGACAAATTCCAACTCCAAATTTGATGTCCTAAATTCTATCTACGAAAACAACAAAATCATCGTCTTCTTTACTGGTGCTTCTACTTCTGATGTTTCCAGGTGTCATTTTAAGTTTTTTTTTAATTTTCCTCCAAAGTATAAATTGCAAGATTTTGATTCTTTGTCTTTATTTAAATACAAAATACTTACACATCTGTATGTATTTAAAATACAAACTACTCCTATTTATTGTATGTATTTAAAATACAAACTACTTATATTTATTGTATGTATTTTAAATACATAATACTTGCTGGATATGTATTTAAAATACAAAATACTTGCAAAATACGTATTTGTATTTTAAATACGTATTTCAAATACTGCCTAGCCCTGTATATACTCTTAAATAACAATTTTGGCGTTTACATTTCATCCAAGGGGATGTGGGTATACGTCTTGGAAAGCACATAACTTTTGCGTTGCATCCTTGGAGGTGTAGCCAAATCTTTGGCACAAATTCGTCTCATCTTCATTAAATCTTAAATCGGTGCCACTTTCAGAAGTCAAGGCAAGCAAAATTTCAGCAAAATAATTAAGGCTTGCACTTCAAAATACGAAAATAATTTCATCTTTAATAAAGTACCAACTTTCCCTGCAAGAACAAGAACAGGAGAAATGAAAATAACACTCACACTGTTATGTTTACATTTCCGCCGTATAGTGGTGTATTGGATCTAGAATTAAAGAATACAACAAAAACAACAGCAATGCGTACAATAATAACAAAACAGCAGCAATAAAAACTCACAGAAATAAACAGTGTATTAAATGATAACGGACGGAAACTGCGAATTGTAAAAAAATTTGAATGTGTGTGAGTCGGTGAGTGTGTGTGTGTATTTCACGTTTGAATGTGGCTTAAAATAGGAAAAACTTTACTATTCCGGCATACAAAAAAAAAAATTCAAGAAAGAATGAAAATAATACAATTCTATAATGGAAACAGACCAATTCTTATTTCATGTATTTTTCTTTTTTTATTTTTCGTATTGTAGTTTTTCTAACAAAAACTAGCCTTCAATTTTTGCTGTCTGCACCGAAAAAAAGACATAGATGTTTATTTTGTGCCTCAGTACTCTAGAATCGCCATGGTTGTAGGTTATTTTCACATTTTTTTACATCATCAGGATTTCGATGAAAAGATTTCAAAAGGCTGGAGGTTACTTTTAATTTTAAAATAAAAAAATTTGAAAAACTTCTTCCCTTTTTTTTTTAATATAAAATTGTATTAAAGTAGGAAATAATAATGGAAATATTATTTACAAGATTTGTCAGTAACATTTAAGTAAAGAAAAAAAATTTTTATTTAATTAAAAAATGTAACAAAAAATCTGGGTGTTTCAAGAATTATATGATTAAACCAAATGTAATTTTAGAAAAGTGGTTTTGAAAAAATACAAATTTGATTATGTGCACAATACGACAACGTTGATAGCACATGGTGGTCCTTTAAAGTTTGCACGAATATTGCCTATCGAGCATATATTATTTAAGCATGAAATAAGGTTTTTAGCATAAAGCACTTTTTCAGCATTTTCCCAATTTTTTTAGTTTAAGTGTTAAATTTTTATTTTTTCCAACAACACTGGTAAAAACTAGAGTATCCATCGATTAATCGAACAACAAATAATCTAGGAATTTTTCCGCTATTATTTGATCGAATAATCAAAAAAGCCAATTTTGAATATCGAATAACTCGAACTATTTATGTCAATTAATCGATTAAGATTAATATCTTTAAAAATTCTACTTTTTTAATAGAAAAAATATTTGTTTTTTAAATTTCTAACTTTTAAATATTATTTTAAACTAAATTACATATTCTTAACTTCATCACTCAAACTTTTGAGCATATTTCAGAGCCTTTTTAGATGTCGTTGTGTGAGTGACAAATTATGTATATCATTATAATTAATAAACGGCAAATTCCACACGTTAGAAATTTGGTACTTAAATAATTAGCACACTTTTTATATAGTTTAACCTTTATCGTAAAAAATGTGTAAATTAAAGGAGAATTCAAAAATTTTATAAGTTATCAGTGAAATTGAAATCAAAGTAATTTTAAAAAGAGTATAAAAAAAAATTAAAAAAAATTTGATGATTTTTGAAAAAATATGAACTAAAAGAACTTCAATTTCACTCGATTTCTAGGAATAATCAGGGGTGTGCTGGAAATCGCAAACGCAAAACGCAAGAATTTTAAAAGTCTTTTTTTAGTAAGATTTCTAATTTAAAAGAATTTTATGACAAATCTTATACAAACATTTCTCTATTAAACAGAATTTTATAACAAAAATTATAAAAATTTGATTAGAAGTGTATTAAAAACAGCCTCCAAATTCTTGCGTTTTGCGTTTGCGATTTCCAGCACACCCCCCAATAAATTGGTTTTAAAAATTTGAAATGCTTGTCCAGCAGGCAAATTCACTTGAGTACGTTTGCTGGACGTAATATTCGCTGTCATATCTAAATTTTTTGACTTTCCATCCAGCATCGTCGGTGTGACACATTCAAGCACATTTTCACTAATACTACCATAGCGCTTGATAAGAACCCTGCGGGAAATTTGTGTCAATTGGTCCAACAGACTCTTCCTGGGATTTGTAAAAATGGAACAAGTACAAAAGGAAAGAACTCATGACCAGTGAAAGGAGAACCAATCATTTAACTGGTTTATGAAGAACAAAAAGGTAGAAAAAGTAATGGATTACAGTACAGTCTTCACCGGTGCTGTGACACACTTTTTGGGACTTTCTAAAATTTGGTTCTTGAATTTAATTCTAGAACTTGCTGTGTTGAAATAATACTACATTGTATTGAAATAATACTACATTGTAGTAACTGACACCATACACGTTCATTGAGAATAGATGTGTGACTGGTCAAATGCTGTCAATTGACCCCCTCCAATGACAACCCCATGTAAAATTGATAGGTCTTATTAATATAAAGTGTAAGAACTAGAACCAGTCTCTACCACCAAAGACCTTTTCACCACAGGTGGAAAAGGGTATATATAAGAGTGTCATTCCGTTTGTAATTTCTACAATATTGATCTTAGACCCTATAAACTATATATATTATGGGTTCTTATGAGGAGAGAAGTTGATTTAACGATGTCCGTCTGACCGTTGAAATGGGTTTTCCGAAGACCCCATATATGATGGGCGCCAGGTTATTATACATTTATGTCACATATGGTCCGGAATTGATTGCTATTGAAATTAAGCCAGATCGGTCCACTAATGGCTGAGATATGAGCAAAAAACCACGACTACCTCTAATTTTTTTCAAAAATTTCTTGTTGTTGTTGTTGTATTTTTATTACTTTTTTCTGTATATCTGGAGAACGGTTAAGAGCCAAATTAGGTACACACATTAAGGTTACCAATACACAGCATCCCACAAAATATGGGCGGGATTGGAGAAGTGGGCGTGGTACCTCCTGTACAAAAAATATCAAAATTGATTTTTTGGACTGTCATATGACCTATGGTTATCCCTTACATATCAAGAGATCGGAAATCTTTAGTAGAAAATATTTTCTGAAATACTCGGAAGAATCAGTTCAGATACCAAAAAGTTATGACCAAAATAAAATTTTTTTTTAAAACCCACTTTCGGGAACCATAGATCTTCCCCAGTCCAAGATTTATAACCCAACTAACTGGCAAATTTCTTCTTAAATACGTCGGTATATAAATCTGTCAAATCGGCTAAAAAATGGCTGAGTTATAATCAAAATACTGAAATCCCAAAAATTACCACCACAGGTGGAAAAGGGTATATATAAGTTTGTCATTTCGTTTGTAATTTCTACAATATTGATCTTAGACTCTATAAAGTATATATATTCTGATCTCCGTGAACATAACAAAGTAGTTAACAAAGTAAATCTTGTTTCACTCAAAAGAAAGAGAGCAACAGAATAAGTCTCTCTTTTCCTCATTAAAATTGAGTATTTCTGGCTGAGCAGAACTAAACTTAGGTGCGGCCAAGTTAAAAAAGCGAAATATTGTGAATAGATATGGCAACTTTAGCCATTTTATAGAGAATAATATCTTCTTCTTGTTTTCGGTGTATGGGAGAGTATTTCGGCTTTTAACAAGATAACAAAGTAAAACCGGAAATGATATTTATAAAATAATAAATAATTAAAATATTGCGACAAACTACTAGAAAACTAATATATTTAAATTAGTTTACAAATGTTTGTGTTGGATTTTAAGTTTAAAAAAAAAAAATTTCTATTAAACGTCACTCATAAATTTCTATTGAACTTCACTCATTTTTTTCTTTTGGCTAAGGGGCCAAAATAAGGACATCCTCCGAACTTTGACTATATGTGGCGTATAGCTAAGTACTTAAGCTTCATTTTGGTATACAACATATTTCAAACTTAAGTTTTTTTTAGAACAAAGTTTGAAAAATTAAATTTCTATTGAACTTCACTCATTTTTTTCTTTTGGCTAAGGGGCCAAAATAAGGACATCCTCCGAACTTTGACTATATGTGGCGTATAGCTAAGTACTTAAGCTTCATTTTGGTATACAACATATTTCAAACTTAAGTTTTTTTTAGAACAAAGTTTGAAAAATTAAATTTCTATTGAACTTCACTCATTTTTTTCTTTTGGCTAAGGGGCCAAAATAAGGACATCCTCCGAACTTTGACTATATGTGGCGTATAGCTAAGTACTTAAGCTTCATTTTGGTATACAACATATTTCAAACTTAAGTTTTTTTTAGAACAAAGTTTGAAAAATTAAATTTCTATTGAACTTCACTCATTTTTTTCTTTTGGCTAAAGGGCCAAAATGAGGACATCCTCCGAACTTTGACTATATGTGGCGTATAGCTAAGTACTTAAGCTTCATTTTGGTATACAACATATTTCAAACTTAAGTTTTTTTTAGAACAAAGTTTGAAAAATTAAATTTCTATTGAACTTCACTCATTTTTTTCTTTTGGCTAAGGGGCCAAAATAAGGACATCCTCCGAACTTTGACTATATGTGGCGTATAGCTAAGTACTTAAGCTTCATTTTGGTATACAACATATTTCAAACTTAAGTTTTTTTTAGAACAAAGTTTGAAAAATTAAATTTCTATTGAACTTCACTCATTTTTTTCTTTTGGCTAAGGGGCCAAAATAAGGACATCCTCCGAACTTTGACTATATGTGGCGTATAGCTAAGTACTTAAGCTTCATTTTGGTATACAACATATTTCAAACTTTAGTTTTTTTTAGAACAAAGTTTGAAAAATTAAATTTCTATTGAACTTCACTCATTTTTTTCTTTTGGCTAAGGGGCCAAAATAAGGACATCCTCCGAACTTTGACTATATGTGGCGTATAGCTAAGTACTTAAGCTTCATTTTGGTATACAACATATTTCAAACTTAAGTTTTTTTTAGAACAAAGTTTGAAAAATTAAATTTCTATTGAACTTCACTCATTTTTTTCTTTTGGCTAAGGGGCCAAAATAAGGACATCCTCCGAACTTTGACTATATGTGGCGTATAGCTAAGTACTTAAGCTTCATTTTGGTATACAACATATTTCAAACTTAAGTTTTTTTTAGAACAAAGTTTGAAAAATTAAATTTCTATTGAACTTCACTCATTTTTTTCTTTTGGCTAAGGGGCCAAAATAAGGACATCCTCCGAACTTTGACTATATGTGGCGTATAGCTAAGTACTTAAGCTTCATTTTGGTATACAACATATTTCAAACTTAAGTTTTTTTTAGAACAAAGTTTGAAAAATTAAATTTCTATTGAACTTCACTCATTTTTTTCTTTTGGCTAAGGGGCCAAAATAAGGACATCCTCCGAACTTTGACTATATGTGGCGTATAGCTAAGTACTTAAGCTTCATTTTGGTATACAACATATTTCAAACTTAAGTTTTTTTTAGAACAAAGTTTGAAAAATTAAATTTCTATTAAACTTCACTCATTTTTTTCTTTTGGCTAAGGGGCCAAAATAAGGACATCCTCCGAACTTTGACTATATGTGGCGTATAGCTAAGTACTTAAGCTTCATTTTGGTATACAACATATTTCAAACTTAAGTTTTTTTTAGAACAAAGTTTGAAAAATTAAATTTCTATTGAACTTCACTCATTTTTTTCTTTTGGCTAAGGGGCCAAAATAAGGACATCCTCCGAACTTTGACTATATGTGGCGTATAGCTAAGTACTTAAGCTTCATTTTGGTAAACAACATATTTCAAACTTAAGTTTTTTTTAGAACAAAGTTTGAAAAATTAAATTTCTATTGAACTTCACTATTTTTTTTCTTTTGGCTAAGGGGCCAAAATAAGGACATCCTCCGAACTTTGACTATATGTGGCGTATAGCTAAGTACTTAAGCTTCATTTTGGTATACAACATATTTCAAACTTAAGTTTTTTTTAGAACAAAGTTTGAAAAATTAAATTTCTATTGAACTTCACTCATTTTTTTCTTTTGGCTAAGGGGCCAAAATAAGGACATCCTCCGAACTTTGACTATATGTGGCGTATAGCTAAGTACTTAAGCTTCATTTTGGTATACAACATATTTCAAACTTAAGTTTTTTTTAGAACAAAGTTTGAAAAATTAAATTTCTATTGAACTTCACTCATTTTTTTCTTTTGGCTAAGGGGCCAAAATAAGGACATCCTCCGAACTTTGACTATATGTGGCGTATAGCTAAGTACTTAAGCTTCATTTTGGTATACAACATATTTCAAACTTAAGTTTTTTTTAGAACAAAGTTTGAAAAATTAAATTTCTATTGAACTTCACTCATTTTTTTCTTTTGGCTAAGGGGCCAAAATAAGGACATCCTCCGAACTTTGACTATATGTGGCGTATAGCTAAGTACTTAAGCTTCATTTTGGTATACAACATATTTCAAACTTAAGTTTTTTTTAGAACAAAGTTTGAAAAATTAAATTTCATTTTGGTATACAATATATATTTAACTTGAGTTTTTTTTTAGAACAACGTTTAAAAAATAAGTTGGGAACGAATTTTTTAATTTGACCAGGTTTTCCAATAAGTTTGTTGAAAGCCGAAAATCATCGCCCATGTAATAAAAAAGAAGTAGAACATGAGTGAGTGCATGTTAGTTCTCTCATATTCGGTTATATGATATTGCCATATAAATTTACATGCACTTAGTTTCAGGGATGGAAAGTAGATTTATTTTTATATATTATCAAAGTCGTTTAACAATTTTTTATATTTATATTATTATTATAGTTAGAACGTATGAACGCGCTATTTTTAGCGTGCTAAATTGAATTTAAATTAAAGTCGATGCATATCTTAGAAAAAATATAATATTTATTGAAAAACTAACTGCCGTATTCATAAAAAATAAAATGAGTTTGAAATGTGTTTTAAGGCAAAATTTTCATATAAATTTTTCTGAAAATATATTTCAAATCCACTTTAATTTTTTATGAATACGGCAGTAAATATCTACATATATATTTTTAAATTTCATTCGGGTTTAAAAAGTAAATACTTACAACTATTAAAAAAATTTAAGAAGCTTAAAATGATTATAAAACTTAATTCATATCGTTACCTAAAACGCAAAAGGCTGTGTTGAATATTTTTCAGGAGAAACAAAAAACTATTTGAAATGATAAATTGAATTAAACTGTTTAAACATTTTTTTCTTATATTTTTCTTGTTTGTATTGAGTGACATTTCATTTCTTATTTTTGTTTTAAAATAAATTATCACATTGAAAGATTCCTTTTTCGATCATCGATTAAGCGGTTAATTTCAGTTGATTAACCGATGTAACAAACTTTTTGATTTTTTGTGGTATTAAACCATATTTTTTGTGTTTTTAATTATGGGTGAGTTCCAAAACGGCAGTTGCAAACCAACTCGCTTCGGAAAAAAAATTTTTTAAATGCTCGGTGCTTAGCTTTGCCAGGATAAGTTAGATGATGGCCTGCCAACAGAAGAAACTGTCGATAGTAACACAACAACAAAATTAACCGATACAATTAGATGCGTTAAAAATTTAAAATAATTAAAACAGGTCTCTAAAAGCATTATTAAAGATTTTATATATTTAGAGAAATCCAGTAAAAGGACTGAGAATTAGAAATTTTGTATCATGGGTTGCTTTCGATTTCTCCAACATCTGCGATAATTGAGAGATTTTTTTCGATGTCAAATTTTATCAAAACTAAAGAAAACTGCCAAATTAACAAATTGTTTTTCTAAAAGATTATTTTATTAGATCTCCTTAAACCATTGAAATAAAATGATCACGCAGTTTATTTTTTAATAAATACATAAGTATGTTTTAGTTAAAAAATATGTATAACATAGTTATGAATTATGTTTTTGTTTGCTCGTTTTAGTTCAAGAACTGTTATGTTATTGTTTTGTTTTTATAATAAGCTCAAAAAACTAAATAATTTTTAATTTTTATTTATTGAAATTACTTTTATTTATTGAAATTACTTCATTTTAGGTATTATGTTTTATAATTATTTTAAGCTTCTTAAATTTTTTTAATAGTTGTATTTACTTTTTAAACCCGAATGAAATTTAAAAATATATATGTAGTTATTTAGTTTTTCAATAAATATTATATTTTTTCTAAGATATGCATCGACTTTAATTTAAATTCAATTTAGCACGCTAAAAATAGCGCGTTCATACGTTCTAACTATAATAATAATATTAATATAAAAAATTGTTAAAACAACTTTGAGAATATATAAAAATAAATCTACTTTCCATCCCTGAAACTAAGTGCATGTAAATTTATATGGCAATATCATATAATCGAATATGAGAGAACTAACATGCACTCACTCATGTTCTACTTCTTTTTTATTACATGGGCGATGATTTTCGGCTTTCAACAAACTTATTGGAAAACCTGGTCAAATTAAAAAATTCGTTCCCAACTTATTTTTTAAACGTTGTTCTAAAAAAAAGACTCAAGTTAAATATATATTGTATAACAAAATGAAGCTAAAGTACTTAGCTATACGCCACATATAGCTAACCTTCGGAGGATGTCCTTATTTTGGCCCCTAAGCCAAAAGAAAAAAAATGAGTGAAGTTCAATAAAAATTTAATTTTTCAAACTTTGTTCTAAAAAAAACTTAAGTTTGAAATAAATTGTATACCAAAATGAAGCTCAAGTACTTAGCTATACGACACATATAGTCAAAGTTCGGAGTATGTCCTTATTTTGGCCCCTTAGCCAAAAGAAAAAAATGAGTGAAGTTCAATAGAAATTTAATTTTTCAAACTTTGTTCTAAAAAAAACTTAAGTTTGAAATAAATTGTATACCAAAATGAAGCTTAAGTACTTAGCTATACGACACATATAGTCAAAGTTCGGAGGATGTCCTTATTTTGGCCCCTTAGCCAAAAGAAAAAAATGAGTGAAGTTCAATAGAAATTTAATTTTTCAAACTTTGTTCTAAAAAAACTTAAGTTTGAAATATGTTGTATACCAAAATGAAGCTTAAGTACTTAGCTTTACGCCACATATAGTCAAAGTTCGGAGGATGTCCTTATTTTGGCCCCTTAGCCAAAAGAAAAAAATGAGTGAAGTTCAATAGAAATTTAATTTTTCAAACTTTGTTCTAAAAAAAACTTAAGTTTGAAATATGTTGTATACCAAAATGAAGCTTAAGTACTTAGCTATACGCCACATATAGTCAAAGTTCGGAGGATGTCCTTATTTTGGCCCCTTAGCCAAAAGAAAAAAATGAGTGAAGTTCAATAGAAATTTAATTTTTCAAACTTTGTTCTAAAAAAAACTTAAGTTTGAAATATGTTGTATACCAAAATGAAGCTTAAGTACTTAGCTATACGCCACATATAGTCAAAGTTCGGAGGATGTCCTTATTTTGGCCCCTTAGCCAAAAGAAAAAAATGAGTGAAGTTCAATAGAAATTTAATTTTTCAAACTTTGTTCTAAAAAAAACTTAAGTTTGAAATATGTTGTATACCAAAATGAAGCTTAAGTACTTAGCTATACGCCACATATAGTCAAAGTTCGGAGGATGTCCTTATTTTGGCCCCTTAGCCAAAAGAAAAAAATGAGTGAAGTTTAATAGAAATTTAATTTTTCAAACTTTGTTCTAAAAAAAACTTAAGTTTGAAATAAATTGTCTACCAAAATGAAGCTTAAGTACTTAGCTATACGCCACATATAGTCAAAATTCGGAGGATGTCCTTATTTTGGCCCCTTAGCCAAAAGAAAAAAATGAGTGAAGTTCAATAGAAATTTAATTTTTCAAACTTTGTTCTAAAAAAAACTTAAGTTTGAAATAAATTGTATATCAAAATGAAGCTTAAGTACTTAGCTATACGCCACACATAGTCAAAGTTCGGAGGATGTCCTTATTTTGGCCCCTTAGCCAAAAGAAAAAAATTAGTGAAGTTCAATAGAAATTTAATTTTTCAAACTTTGTTCTAAAAAAAACTTAAGTTTGAAATAAATTGTAAACCAAAATGAAGCTTAAGTACTTAGCTATACGCCACTTATAGCCAACCTTCGGAGGATGTCCTTATTTTGGCCCCTTAGCCAAAAGAAAAAAATGAGTGAAGTTCAATAGAAATTTAATTTTTCAAACTTTGTTCTAAAAAAAACTTAAGTTTGAAATAAATTGTATACCAAACTGAAGCTTAAGTACTTAGCTATACGCCACATATAGTCAAAGTTCGGAGGATGTCCTTATTTTCGCCCCTTAGCCAAAAGAAAAAAATGAGTGAAGTTCAATAGAAATTTATTTTTTTTTAAACTTAAAATATATATTTTTAAGGAATCCAACACAAAACATTTGTAAACTAATTTAAATATATTAGTTTTCTAGTAGTTTGTCGCAATATTTTAATTATTTATTATTTTATAAATAACATTTCCGGTTTTACTTTGTTATCTTGTTAAAAGCCGAAATACTCTCCCATACACCGAAAACAAGAAGAAGATATTATTCTCTATAAAGTGCCTAAAGTTGCCATACCTATTCACAATATTTCACTATTTGAACTTGGCCTCACCTAAATTTTGTTCTGCTCAGCCGGAAATACTCAATTTTAATCAGGTTGAGAGACATATTTTGTTGCTCTCTTTCTTTTGAGTGAAACAAGATTTACTTTGTTAACTACTTTGTTATTTTCTCGTCCACTATATTCTGCGTCTTTATGAGGAGAGAAGTTGATTTAACGATGTGATGTCCCTCCCCCACCCCGTTTACAATTGTTTACATAAACTCGCATAATGCCCAATATGAATTTCGTTATCACTCTTTTTTATTATTTAGGCCCGTTTTCACGACTTACCTTTAAAGTTCGATATAGTTAACGCTACCTTTAGCACTAGTGAGGAATAAAGTTACCTTCAACTATTTTTCGTTTTCACAACATCTGTATAAAATAAACTTAACATTTTTAAAAAAGTGGCAATACTAAAGAAAATACCGATTATTTTTGCCAAAATAAAAATACGAACTGGCAACTACTTACTTTTTTTATATTTACAAAATATACGTATAATTGGAGCTGCCATATATAAAAAATATGTGAATATAATATGGCAATCTCAAATCTAAACCTTACGACAAAAGTTAAAGGTAGAACGTTCCTCTCTTTAGCTTATCCTTCACTTTTAGGTTAAAGAGAACTTGTGATAATTAAAAACTCATTATCTGTTCGATAACTTCCTACATTTAGCTATCGTTAAGTCGTGAAAACGGGCCTTAATCTATTTAACGAAATAATTTTAACAAATAGAAACTGGGAATTTTTGTTTCTATTTGCTACTTAAAAACTCGCCAAAAAAGATAAATATACGGTATGACAACACTGCCTATACTAAAAAAAAACAAACAAACACACATACATGGTACAAACCATTTTGGTGAATACAGGCCCCTATTACGGTTCACAGCTCAAATAAGTTGATTTTTAATTTTTGTATTATGGTTTACAAATTTGCTATAAAAAACTTTACAAAAAATAGTGAACGCCACAGATCAATAAAAATCAATTTATTTTAGAATTAATTAAATCACATTGAAATTCAAACAATTTGATCTCAATGTATTTTTTCTTGAAATTCTTAAAGTCAAAATAAAGTAACAGATGAATTTGCGCACAATTTTGTGTTTTGAAAAGCACCTACTTCTTGAAATTGAAAACTTGTGCAACCAATATATCAATCTGGCGGATAAAATTGAAAGACTTCCATATATTTTAGACTAACCACAGTGCAATACGGTACCAAGAATTTTCATAGCCCCAATTACTTAAGAAGTCCTGGAATAAGTTTGAAACCAAAATACAGAACAGGAGTTTGAGTATTTTGTAAAGGCACATAAAAATTTAATATTATTCATAGAGATCATTAAGTGGCTGAGTAAGAGAAGCCACGCATAGAAAGCCGTTTCCAATATCCCTTTTATACTACATATTAACATTCATTAATTTCATTAAAATCAATGCGCATATTTCAACATCTTTAAAATTAATATATTTGTCGTCGATTTTAGAATTGATTTTAGCTATTTTTGTGAACTCTTCTTAAACCGCTTGGGACTTGCGACTTAGAGTCACTCAGGTATTATGGATGGAATAATAAGGACCTTGAATAACTTCATTAAATTTGTTGTTTGTAAAGGCTTTGCTGTGATGAGGAAATCACGAGTTCGTTCCTTATGGCCCAACTATACTAGGCTTAAGTTGGCTTAAGCAATTGTGCGAATACATGTGATTCATATGTGTCGAACCATATTAAACTTCAGAAAACATTTTGGATAACTTTATGAAACAGGCATTTGCTTAAGCAAGGTGCGAAGCAGATCGTACTTTCCGTACGGAATAAAATATTTTTTTTGTTTCTTTAAATGCTTTTTTTAATTCTTTTTGTTAATTTTTGACAGTAGCTTAAGCCAGCTTATGCATATTATAGTTGGGCCTTTTAACATTTCCCTTTTTCTAACCATAACTATTGAAAAATTTTAACAATATAGAATGTCATTGTTGAAATTTATTATTTTTAAGTTTTCAAAAATTTGGGATTTCAAGCAAATAAACAAGACGAATTCATTACAGGTGGTCTTAAAAGCCCTGCTGATAATGATAAATGAATATGTTTTAAATTTACAAACTCCCAAATTTTATTTTTTGAGTTATGATGACGTTGCAGCAAATGAGCAAAAAAAAACTTGAAGGTACATAGATAAGTATCAAATAAGGACGATTTTAGAACCAGTTATTAAAAAATTTTTACCAAGCAAAATATTTACAAAATGTTCAATGGGTATATTATTTGGAAATTTTTTTTTTTAACTTTCTTGAAAATCAAAAATTCCAGTTTATTTTTTGCAAATAATAAAATTTATTTTTTTTTATTTCGAAAAGGTATGTTTAGGTATTTGACAAAAAAAAAATCGAAAAAAGCGTGACCACTTAAATGCTTTATTGTCCTTAGCTTTTTTTAAATTAATTTTATTGGTTTACTGAACATTATTTGTGAAAAGATCCTAGTATAATCTAATTTTTACACTATTACATGATGTTTGATGCAATGAGCTTCACCACTGAACAAAATTCTGTGATAAAAACGCTCTTCTTCTTCAATACTTCGCGCTGCAGCAGCAATTTTCTTTACGGTACGCACATTTCTTTGTCTTGTTGATGCTTTTGAGAAGAGTAAAATTTGTGCAAAAACAATCAGTAAGTGCACGAATTGCTTGCTCACTAGGCTGATTATGTTGACCGTAAAATAG
The DNA here is from genome assembly GCA_963931875.1 of Pollenia griseotomentosa. Lineage (NCBI taxonomy): Eukaryota > Metazoa > Arthropoda > Insecta > Diptera > Polleniidae > Pollenia > Pollenia griseotomentosa. Next base: position 47,653,684 of record OZ007560.1, on the reverse strand, counting down.
ACGAAGTGTTCTTTAACTTCGCGAACATATTTTTTTTTTCAAAGTTATTTTTTATAATTTTTATAAGTTGCCAAACCACAACACAGTTTGACATTTTCAGCTGTCAAACTATAGTTGTCGATATCGATAGTTCTCATGCAGCTAAGAAAAATATTTTGTACCATTTTTTACAGCACTTTTTAGCAAATTTCTGTTAACACCGATTTCTTGTTTGCCTTTTTTATTCTCTTTATGCCTTAACTGCTGTTTTATAATTAACACAATTTAAACAAATAAAGCCTGGGTTATTTCTCGTAAGAAGAAGAGGAATTTTTTATTCTCAAACCCACTCTCATTAACACAAATTTAAAGTACAAATTGTAAACGCTTTTCGTGCAAGTTGGCTTCCTGAGGGATCCCAATTTAGGCCTGTTCTGAAAATCACGTGATTTGATTTTGTAGTGCTCTCAAAATCATACCGTTTGTGTGTTTCTTGGCGTGCTTTCGGCAATTTAAAATTACAACGAAAAACGCAAAACTTGAACACCACAATATTTCACGAGTGATTTTAAAAAGTACATTTGAAATGACGTGATTTTAATTAAAGTTATTTTCAGAACAGGAATGATTATTTTCGAAAAATTTCAAATAGTTTACATGTTTCCAGTAATGTGAAAAGTCAGATAAATTGAGAATGCATTTGTTTTAGCGATTTTTTAACACAGTACAAATACAGGACATTTAATAATATACAAAAGAAAGAAAGTTTTTTTACTAAGTGCTGGTTTACACTCTTCAAGTTTTAGCCATCAAGTCTTGAGTTTTTAGGAGAGAAACGAAAAGACATGGCATTCTCTCATCCCTTTTTTTCTAAAAGCTCAAGATTTGAAGCGTGTGTACCAGCCCTAAGAAATAATGTATAATGTACGCAGAAAAAAGTTCCAAACACCAAACAGTACATTTCTGTATAATACAGAACGGATAGTCACCATATGAATAACATAGTCATGTTTAAACAGAAGCTTTGCTTAAACCTGATTTGAGATCAACGTAGAATTAGAACGTGCCCATAATAATCTTGACTACATCTCTCTGAAGCACTTTAGCCTCAATTAACTCAATATTAACCAAAATGTTTTTTCTTTAAAATTGTAGACAGTTTAGTTTTTTTCAAATTAATATTTCTAAATGGTTCAATTAACTTTAATCACACAATAGAATCTGTTTTCTTCATCTGCATTATCTCAATATAAAACGTCTTTAAACATTAACTAAATAACTAAAGTAAATGTATGCATTTGTGTATTTATATAATCGTAAATATATTAAATTGCACAGAAAATCCATGGATTTTCCATTACGTTTTACAATTTTTTATATAGATTTTATTTTATTATTATTATTTGTTTGTATTCGACATTTGGTTTAATGATGTGGCTAAAGGGCATAATTCTTTCTTTCATTTGTTCATTCAATCCCTCGGTAGCGGGTGAGTGAGTCAGTCAGTATTTTCTGCCGTATGAACCATGAAACATATTTTTTACCAGTTTTTTTTTTTTTTTTTGTCATTGTCATTTGATTTGTCGCGTGACATTTCCTTGTTCTTAAAGGTCTACTCTACCCCATGCATTCCCTTGCACACTACATTTCCATCTTGATCAGCATCATCATTTTAATAGGGAGTCTGGAGTTTTTCATTTATTTTTTTTTTGCTTTCTAATTTGCATCATTACCTTTAGGTAGAAAAAAAATTGCATTTGGAAAGGGAATGTTTTTTTTACAAAAAGAATGGCTTTAAATCCACAATAATATTCACTTGTTTAGATGTTTCTTTTGTATCGTTGTTGTTGCATTCTTTCTTTTTAGTCCTAGTCAGGCAGCCAGTCAGTCAGTCAGTTTTACATCGGCAAAATATGTAAGTACTTGTTGTAGTGGCAGTATTTACTTTTGCTCTTTTATAATGGCAATTTACTTTGGCTTTTTTAAAAGTAACTAAAAATAATAATTTTCATAATAATAATAATGGCGGTGCTGATTTTATTGTTTGTTCCACTCCTGTACACGTACTTTTGAATACGCGAACCTTCACCTTGAACAAAATAAGCAATATTTAATATTTTTACAAAGAACATTATTAAATGTCAAGTCTGGCATCAAGCTTGAGTCAAATGAATCATAGAGAAAGTATTCATTCCAAGCAGTTTGCTAATGCTGACCAAAACATAAGTTATAACACAAATTAGCGATGTAAAGGCTAGTTTACACGGCAATACAATGTATTACGACTTTGTAGAATCAAAATAATATGAAATTATCTCCGTGCATGTTTACACGGATGGTAAAAGTCAAGGTATATTTATAACAGGTAGCCGCGAGGCTACAACAATTGTACAATAAAACAAACAACAGGGCTTTTTATTGTTGTTATGTGATACGAACTGTCAAACAGCAAAGGGGTTGATAAGAGACAAAAAAGACACAAGATAAAGACAAAAAACTTGTTTACTTGTTTTCTATACAACATTTGACAGTTCGTATCACAAAACAAGCAAATAAAAAATAAACAGCTGGCTTCCCGAGACTACCTGCTATAAATATACCTAGGTAAAAGTAAAATCAAAAATAATAACAAAAAAGCAGATGGTTGCAGTTTTAAATTTTTACAAAAACAACATGAACATTTCCTGAGTTGATTTTAGTTGTTTTTGTAAAGGTATAAAAATGCTACCACCTTCAAAATACTCTGTTAAAATACACCTCTGGTGTGATGCAAATACAAAAGTTTCTAAAATGGTTTAGAAAAAAATCATTTACCGACCGCTTGTCAGATTTTGTATTCGTATTCTCTCTTACTCAATATATTTTGCTTTTACATGATATGATTTTTCTCATTCTACATCATGTCGTAATACATTGTATTACCGTGTAAACTAGCCTTAACCAATACCGATATATCAGCCACATTTTAAGTTTGCCTACATATCGATATCGGCAATATTTTACTGTCGATGCGACAATACTTCTTAACATTTCTAATGCTATGTTCATACGACGATATAAAGTACTCGTTTCGCTCTCTGAAACTAGATTGCCAAACATGCTGTTCATACCATGGTGGAATAAGCAGGTGGAATAGGCATCGTTACGGCAACAAATACAACATTACAACAAAAATGGAAATTACATCACCGTTTACGTCAAAAAATACATTAAACAAAAATCAAAGCGTGCCGCTGAACGTGATGAAATAAATAAACTTTTAGACAACTTTTATTTAATTATGGTCAATATCTTATTTATTTTAATTCAAAATTATCAAAAACTTTAATAAAATAACTACAATAATAACAGCACAAAACGCGGAATTTTTGTAAACATCAACAAAACTTTGAAATAAACCTAGACAAACAATGCAAGAGCAAAAAATCGTCATCTGGCGTAGTGCTGCCACCTGTTTATTTCATATTTGTTATATTTTGACATATTTTTGTGTTGTTAGTGTGATTTTATTTAAAATAAATAAAAAAAGTAAGTAAAAATTAAAAATGTATTATTTAATACTTTTATAATTATCATACTTTTATAATTATCACTTTATTTTAATTAACATTAATTTTTATTTTGTTTTTTTTTTCTTTGTTTTAATTTTTTTGAGAGCTAGTTCAGATAAACTAACGATAATTGTTATCAAAATTGGAGATGATAGTACATTTTTCCTGTTTCGCAGCATGTTTCAAAATGAAACGACCTGTTTCGCTCTCAAAATTTTGTATCGCAAAAGATGTTGTTTCAATCATGTTTTGGCCGCGAAACAGGAACCGGAGAGCGAAACACGAATATTGATGTTCGTGTGAACATGGTATAGGAGTTTTTTTGACCAAACAATTTAATTTGGAAAGCTTCGTACAGACGATGGTCAGATCTTACAATATTGGTAAGCAGCGTTGCTTAATTTGCATTAAAATTGGCTAAAATGTCTGACAACTGTGTAAACATTGTAAGCTCATTTGTATGCAAAATTAATGCATCTGACAATCGCACCATTGTCAGAAAAATATTGCTGTTGGCAACGCCTGCTTACAATACTGTAAGATCTGACTATCGTCTGTACGAAGCTTAATGCTTAATTTGAAAAGCTAAAGATATTACAAAAATAAAACTGTAAAACGAATGAGAATTACAAACGTTCAAGCCTTACTTACAAACGATAAAAAAGCTTTGACAAAATAATAACAATGAAATTGTTTCTTTTCATTCCACAGAATACCACAGAACTGTAAAAAGTGACGTGTGAAAAAGGCCCAAATCAGTTGCGAGGGCAGCTTTCGAAGAAAAAGACAGAAAGCTTTTTTTTGTATGGCATGATCAAAACAAAAATAACAAAACACAGACCACGTTAAAAAAAATGCATTAGTTCAACAAACGTTGTGTTTTGTGCAAAAAAAATTTATTTATTAATATTTTTTGTTTTATAATGTTATTTATTTACTTAAATATTATTTACCTGTGTTGTGGTAAACTTAAAAGTTAATTTTTACAAAAGCTTTGCAAATAAATCTCAACTAAATAAATTTGTGTTCATTGTATTGTGGCATAAAAAATGATGCAAAGAGAAATGAAAAAGGGCTTTCTTAAAAAGAGACAAAAAAAAACGTAAAATCTTCCGTCTCGTGACAGTTCTGTGGTATTCTGTGTTTTATTCTTAGCCGTTTTGCTTTACACTACAGTAGCGAAATGTTCTCTCATTGCCAAATCTTTTGTATATTTGTACGTTTTGAGATTTTGCTGCTTAGTTTTGTTAGTCTGTAAGAATAAAAATCATTTAGCTGAAAATTACTTTGAAGTTACTTCAAAGAAGCTACAAAATACATAAGCAAAGCCTCCAATTTACTTTTTGACGCTACTCCGCTAGTTAGTAGTCTTGGAATATAATTCGAAAATATAATATATGAATCAACGGAAATTGAGAATAGTTTAGAGTTCAAAAATTTTGCGACTTCCTCCGCATTAGCTGAGGGTTTAAAGACTAATGCAACATAGTATTTATCTACACTTCTTTACCCTCGATACAAAGCTCGAATATTTCAAAGACAATCGAATTCAATCGTATCGAAAATATGTCTTATTGAACTACTAAAGGCTAGATTACACTATTATACTTTGTATTAATACATGTCGAAAAATCAAGTAATATGAAAAAGTGTGATAGTGTGAATGCAATGTGTCACGAAAATGACAAGTATTATGAAAAAAGTTTGACATCCCATGCGACTTCATCGTTTTTTGAAAAATTTCTAAACAATAATACTTTTCATTGGATCAGGGTTGCATTTTATTTCATGTCTGAGTGTTTATACTTTGTGTGATGGTGTGAACACAAACTGTTATGTTAAATTAGATTTTTTGACAGTCGCAACAAAACTCATTAGATTTCTAACTCACAAAGTATTATGGAATATGTAAGACTTGTGAGATAGTGTAATCTAGCCTTAAGCATGACTCCTAAACCTAGTAAAAGTTCTGGTAAGTCTAAGATGACTGGCCTTTGAGCCGTTTGTGAAAAGAATATAAGAGTATCCGAGGAGAATGAGCCTCAGTTTATCCTAAATTCCGGTTCTGCTAAAAAGGAAGTCGAGAGATTCTTTAGATGTCCTAACTTTTCTAGAGGCGCAGATTCACTTATTATACACAAGCTTGAAGAAAATTAGCAGAAATACTATAGTTTTGAAATGGTTTATGTCGCAACTGAGAAACTATTTTCCACTGCCTTTCTGATTCAAACGGACTTGCGAAATCGTCTATCTCTGCAAAAGTTATGAATACTTTGTTTTAAAACAAGACTTTTATTAATAACAATCTTGTACAAAAAAGCGTTTTTGTGTTTATTTAATCATTAACTCAAATTCAATTCGTTGTTTTTCAAATCTTGTTAATATCAATTTTAAATATATAAAATAATCAAAGTTATTTTTTGGGAAAACAAAATTTACTGTTAATAAGATTTCTGTATGACGTGCTAAATTCACAATTTCCCAAATCATCTTTTAAGCCTAGTAATCTGTTCGGACTTGCAAACTTATTTCACACAAAAATTTTCACATGCATCAATAACTCGCAGGTTTGCAGAACTTAACATTTTGTAATACTGGGCTGGGATGCTGTTTAACGAATTGTTATAATTGGAATTTTTGGTTTTTTGAACAAGAAAGTTTTTTAATTTTGTTGGCATAGGGTACAGATTGGCATTCAGGCTAGATAAACCTTTCGCTTGGAAAAATCAAAGTCATGCCTATTTCTTCAAGGAACAGGCATGACTTTGACTTTCAGGCGATATATCACATGTTATAAATAAAGATTAATTCGCGCAGTTATAACGTCTTGAATACGACGAAAAATAATGTTTTTTTAAATTTTGAGCGAAGATATCGCGAAAATTTTTTGGCCTGTGTTAGGGGGCGATGTCCTTTCAGACATGTCTAACAAACTCGATTGTTTTGTTTGTAGGCAATCGGGTTGCCAAACATACAAAAAATGAGTTTTCATGTTTGTTGATATGATTTCTCAATATGCATAAAAAGGAAATTCGACAATTATACATGAAAACCGACATGATTGAAAGACAGCGTGTAAATGCAAAAGATTTTTATTAGCATGTTTAAAAGAGAATGAAGAAACAGACATTTCTGAAAAGACATCGTGTAAATGCCGTCTTATTTAATTTTGATAATAATTCTAATAATATTTTCAAACTTTTTTTATGTAATCCTTTTTATGTAGTCTGTGATTTTTCGTCTTTGAGTGCAAAACTTTAGTTGACTAATTTTGAAAGTTGTCACAAAAAAAGGAAACAAGCAGAAAAAGAACAAATCCTTCTAAAGTTGTAAGGATGTACAAGTAAAGTCGTTTACAAAATCATAACATTTAAATTTTACATTTATTAGTTGTTCATCGATTTGACGGCCATCATAAACTTTAGTATGTGAACAATAACATTTAAAATCATGTAAAGTTTTTTAAATACAGGGTATTTCTATAAAATAATTTTAAATATTCAATGGTTTTGTAAACTAAATTTAAGTATACGATCGTAAACGGTTTAATAACAGATCAGTTTAAGACTTGGCCGTGCCGAATCTTTGATATCCTCCACCATGAGTAGGAATATGTTAGGAGTGGGCTTTATGTATTTAAATATAGGCCGATCATCTTTACGAAAATTGGCATCTTGATTTCTAGTTTTATGATATGCCAGACCAAATTACAATTACAAAATACAATAAAGTGTTTTCTGAGAGTGGGCTTTTTTATGGTAAATTATGAACCGATCTTCCGGCAATTTGGTTGAGTGACATGTTCGCTAAATTGAAAAGGTTTAAATAAAATATTAAAATATATGTAGATATGTCCCCCTAGGGGTTTGTAGGGATCATCTTAAGGATATTTCACCTTCTGGTGATATATCCTCCGAGGAAATCAAGTGCAGTCAATAACTGGGATTCGTTAAAAATCCAAAATTGAATTATCCTTACGATCTCTTGCAATCGTGATTGACCAGGTAGCACAAGAGTCAGTAGCTCCTGGTGGCACGGTAACGTCAGTCCTTTGGTTGAGGCCACCATTAGTATGCTTCTTGTGGGAAATGCTTTCTGTGTTTCAGGAAGATTGTCTTTGTGGAAGTTTCGCTTTACCGTTTGAAAGATACTTAGCTTACTACCCAAAGTCGCTGGAGAGCATATCCTGACAATTCTACAAAAGGGCCACAACCATATTATGGTTGCCTCCGAACATGTTATGGTTAATAAGATAGCTCCAGTTTCTAAACAAGGGGTGAGTGTATAATTTTGCTGGATTACGAACTCAAATCGCTACCTGGGTTTGTTAGTTGCGCTCACCCTCAGGGGCAGGTGTCCATGTAAATCTTTTTCACAGCTGTACATTTATATGTTTGTATATACATATTTGTTTTTCTTTTAACGAAGAAAGAAATCTCAAAAATGTTCCAAACCAAACCCTATTTTAGCATAGTAAGCAGAGAATCAACAAATCTCTGGCATTTTGACAAAACATCTTAAGTCGAGATAAGATAGCCAAAATGTTTAAAAAAAACTCGGTGAAAAATGTTATCAAATAAAAAAATAAACCAAAATTGAAGAAAAATTTCGTTTATAATACAAAATTTTAAAAACGTAAACAAAAATGTTTTTTGATTGAAAATTCTAAATAAAACTGAACTGGCAAATTAAATTAAAGTAATTGCTTTTTATATTTGTTTTTTCTTTACACTGAGTCTTCACCTGAGATAATATCTGATATAATATGTGAGAGAACGTCGGCAGAATGAGAGAACAAATTTCCTCATGTTAATCTTTATCTTAAACAAGGGGAACACGTATCTTATAAGATTTCATAATTGAATGACTCTCGTACAGTAAACTTGTATCGTTTTTATTCTTTTTTTAGTTTTTTCTTTTGTTTTTGCTTAAAATATTGTTTTTTTAACACTTATCACAAGATTTTCACTAATTGCAGTAAAAAATTTAACAATTTAAAGAATGCGTCTTATTATTGTTTTTATATTTATGTATGTATGTGTATTTTTGACAGCTCATCTTATAAGATAGTTGTTATAAGATTTCTCATAACAACTGTCTCATAATATATATTATAATATTAATATTAACACTATTTGAGAGTCCACACGTAAGATAATACTCTCTGCGATTGAATTTGACGTTTGCTGATATAAAAATCTTATATCTTATCTCAGGTGGAGACCCTATGTTACCCACTTACAACTACATTTAGAGTTGACAAAAAATCAACCAATTGTAGCCGGGACTGTAAGAAAAGATAAACTCAATGTTTGTTGTTGTTGTTTTGGTTTAAGCTTTGATATTGTTACAGGTAAAACTGGGGTTTATAATTCATATTCGCTCAAAAGTTTTATTTGTATAATATCTTAAGTTTTTCTAAAATCTTTAGATGAAGTTTCCTGACGATCTGGCCTAAGCAACCAGTGAAATGCGCATAGGAATAGCTTATCCCTTCAACAATAAATTTCAGTTTATCAATAGTGTGAATTGGGAATTTAGAACATTTAAACGAAACCTTGTTAATAAATTAGTATGATTTACAACTTTTTTTTTAACTTTTTTAATTTGACTTAAGATGTTTTGTCAAAATGCCACAGAAATATCTTATGTTAACAGCCAATTTTACCAAGTTAATAAAATGTTTTGACAGTTAAAACTGAAAGTTGATTACAACTGAACTTGGTAACACTTGCCGTTTGTCAATTATAACACACTTAATTTAATAGAAACGAAAATGTATAATTCTATTTAAAAATTATTTATTTTGAAAAAACATCTCTTTTCGCAGTCAACTTTCCATGCACTTTGCATATTAAGATAAGTTCAAAATAACAAAACTTAAACTTATTGATTGACCGTTAAATATCACAATACACTAACAAAAACCCAATCACATAAAGTTCGTTACATGTGAATGTACTTATTTTAAACAGTCAATTTTTATCAATTTTCCCTTTTATTCAATTTTATTTTATAATGTTTTTTTTCAGTTTGTTAGTTTAAACAACATTTTTTTAACATCTTTAAAAAATAGTTGCGACTTTTTTATTTTCAAACATTTTTTACAGCATATGGGTGTATTTAAGTTTGTCATTTCGTTTGTAATTTCCAAAATATTGATCTTAGATCCCATCAAGTATTTATATTCTAAGGCCTGATGAAGAACGAAGTTGAATTAACAATGTCCCTCTGTCCGTGTGTATGCTAAAAGCAACTTTAAAAAATTGCAAATGTGATTGGACCTTCCTTTTGTTTTACTATTGCCATGAAATGCATTACAACGGTCAGTCAGTCGAAGTTGGCCCACAATGTATAAAGAATATTCCACATTTAAAATAAGACAAATTGTTGTATTATTATTTTAGATGGCCCAAATAGAAGTACGCTTCCGAATTTAGGGTCTGGTACGATTTTACTTATACATATAACTAAAATACTAAGGAAAAGGGCATATAAGATTCGGCAAAGCCGAATTGAGCACTCTAACTTATTTCTTGTTTGTTAGTAAAACATGCAGCATGAAATTTTATGTATAAAGATTTCAAAATATTTCCATGTTTCACTATTCTAAAGTTAAACATGTGAAAGAATTTTACTTGTATTTGTGACAATCGAGAAGAAAACAAAAAAAAACAATAAAGAATCTAAACTGAACCCTTTATTGGTCGCCATATTATACGCCCTGGTATGTGTTACAGATAATAGACTATAATCTTTTTTTATTGTAGTATCTTTTGTTGTTTTTTTTTTTAGCTGGATAAAATAGAATATATAATATTAAATTATATACAAATACAAATTTGTGTTATTAGAGATACAAATACTTACATTCACATGCAGATGCAAATACAAATTCACAAGAGCCTTCGTTGTAATTGTTTTGTATGTGTATGTGTGTATGAGTTTGGCAATAAACTCAATTTGTTCATTTTATTGAAAACATTAAGTTCTGTTAACATTTTTTGGTAAAATTCATTCAAACATGTTAGAGTTGTAGACATGTTTCCTTTCTCCATTTTTTTTACACAATGCTGAATATTTACATATTTTAAATGGAAAATATAAATTGCAACTCACACCTCTAAAAATTGTCATTATAGAATTATGATAATTTTTTTATATTTGTTCTTGAAAATATGAAATACTTTTGTTATGAATTGTTTATGCTACAATTCACTTAATATTAAGAATATCATGTAAATTTTAGAATTCTAATGTTTATTAGAAATAAAAAGAAATTACATACATAGATAGTTTTTAATGTAACGGGTGGTTAAATTTTAAAGGCCGATGTTGAATTTTTGATAATTTGATAATTCTCAATTTCAGACTAACTCAATTTGAACCGTGGAAAGATAGACAATCGAGCAACGTGTTAAAGTTATTCAGTACCCATGTTCTGTAACTTTAGTGAGAACTTCTCGCATCGAAAAGATGTGAAACAAAATATTCCATCGTTTCTCGAAAAGTGAGAAAAAAGTGTGTCTGTAACTTATGTCGAAAACTATCAAAAGAGATTACGTCGTTACGTTATAAAAGTCATAACATTGCACTCGAAGCCGATGTGACATTGCAGACGTTGAGGACGCCAGTCACACATATAGTTAACGGCGACCAAAATTTACTAAAATTGAAAAATTTTCAACGACGGCGGCGAAAATACAACCGTCGGCCATACCAAATAATGTAAAGTGCGACTTTAATGTTTGTTGTTTGTAAACGAGCTTTGAAAAAATTCGTATATTTTATAAAAATGGTAAAAGAAAATAATTAAACAATAAAAAAAGGGCCAAGAACATAATTTTATTATTATTATTCTTTGCAATTTGCATTTTTAGTTGTTTTTTAGTGTTAAAATTTTTTTCTCGCCCCATTTTTATTCGTGAGTTTTTTTGACAGTCCAAAGCGGGAACTTTTCTCACCAAAATGTTACAGACACACTTTTTCTGTAAATTGGCGAGTAATTTCCTTGCGTGACAGCTTGTACTCGCCAAAAAAAGTTACAGACACAGTTTAGTGAGAAAAACAGCTGTTTGTTTCAATATACGGCATTTTTGTTCTATTTCACACATTTCAATCGAAAAGTTTCTCGACACGAGAGTTACAGAACATGGGCACAGGCTTATTATGAAAATGGGCGTTCAAATCAAAATGCATATCGTGCACTTCGTGATTGTTTCGGTCAATTTAAAGCAAGTTTTTTACTTAGAGTTTAAACCAGGATCAGTAGTAAGATTTGTTAATCTTATAATAAAATTAATCTAGCCTTAATCCTCTTTCGCGTTTTTGAGTTAAAGATTAACAGCCATATTAATAAAAAGTTCTTATTTTAAGCTTATAGTATGTAATAACTATTAAACGCTTTTTGTCTTATAAACCTCTTATAAAAATTTGTATTCATAAACGTACAATAACAGCTTTTTTACTGTTAACTGTTTGCAGCGATTTTCTGTTTAAGTATGGCAACTTTCTTTTTATTTGGCTGCCATTTTATTGTTAGTGATGCACGGTTTACATGATATTCTATATTTAAATTTTTTTTATATTTTTTTTTAATTGTAGACCTTCAAAATTATTTTTATCAAATAAAACTACATATTATTTTAGTTTCTGAACAAAATGTTTCCGAAAGGTATCATAAAAACTTTTGTTTGAACCTTTTTTAAATATACGATAAGAAAGTAATCGAATAAAAAGTTTGTTTACTTTTTATTAACATCACTATTATTATGATTTGTTTATTTGATGTTTTTTTTGTATTTTTGAACAATAATTTGTTGTTTTAAACAAAAAAAAAAAATAATAAAATAATAATAATTAATAATTTAAAAAATAGTTAAAGAGAATATCTGCATTTGCCCCTGAACATATTCATTTAAATGATATAAATAATTATCAATATAACTTTAAATTGGCTGTCTAAAATAAAAAAATAATAAGTAAAATGTATTTAACATGTCCGTTGTAATAAATAAATCATTTCTGTCATTATTTTTCAACATATTTCACAAAAATAAAATCATAAAATGCAAACACTTTTTAAAATGTCATTTTATTTTTGGTTTAAAGAAGGGTAAATCCAACAATAAATTTTCTTACTTTATGAATGGTTTATTAAAGGTTCAATAGACTATTTTTCTTTTATGAATACAACTTTAGCAATTTTTGCTTAAAACGGTCAATAAATCATCAATAAGTTTTTATGAATACGGCTGTAAAGTTATTAGCATTGCCATATGAATTGACCATATTTTTTGTCTAAGTGTGGCAATTTTAAACAAATGTCAAAAATTGTCATCAAATCTTTGCTTGTAACGTAAAAAAAAGGAAGAAGAAAATGCGGTAAATTTTTTTTTTTTTTGGCCCAAATAACTCAAGTATTTTGTATGCTGAATGTTTGGTCAATCGAAACCTTTCAACAAATTCTTTGTCATTAAATAAGTAAAAATGATTTGAACGTGTTCTAATTGTCCGTGGTTTTCTAATAATTGTCTTATTCAAATTTTGAAATGTTTCAAAATCACTAAAATCTTCCATATCACTTGAAAAGTCCATTTTATAAATTTTCTACAATAGTTTTTACTTATGCACATTCATAAGTAATATTTTTGTCAGCTGTTCGTACTTTTGACAGTTCTGTTGCAAGTTTAAACCACCAACTTTGGCCGTTAAAACTAGCAAACAAAATAAAATAATCGACCACTTAAAAACGACTTTCTGAGATTTAATTTTAATGGCTCTTAATCGTCCAAATATGCGTACAATCGGAAAAATCGTGCAATAATTTGGACAAACCGGGTCTGTAGGAGATGTGAAAACACCAGTGCATTCTCGTACAGCTCGTACTGCAGAAAATATTGCTGCTGTTCGCGATAGTGTATCTGATGGGCTGTCCACCTTAACTCGTCGTCGTGCCTAACAATTGCACTCCTTACGCTCGTCGTTGATGAACATTATGCATAAAGACTTGAATTTACACGCTTTCAAGGTGCAATTAACTCAAGAACTAAAGCCTCTTGACCATTTCAAACGTCGTCAATGGTCAGAAAGGTGGCAAGAAATGGCAACAGTGGATGATCAATTTTCGAAAAAAAAAATCATCTTCAGTGATGAGGCACATTTTCACCTCAGTGGATTCGTCAATAAGTAGAACTGCCGCATTTGGGCGAATGATAATCCAAGGGTGATTGTCGAAAAACCAATGCACCCACAAAGAGTGACTATTTGGTGTGGTTTATGTGCTCGGGCCGTATTTTTTCCAAAAAAAGGACGCTCAAGCAGTTACTGTGAATGGTGTTCGCTATCGTGAGATGATAACGAACTTTATATGGCCCGAATTGGAAGATATGGATGTGGACGATATATGGTTTCAACAGGACGGTGCCACTTGCCTAGCAGCTAACGAAACAATGGCTCTTTTGCGCGACAAATTCAATGGCCGTGTTATCTCACGCTGTAGCTATTTCAGTTGGCCGCCAAGATCATGTGATTTGACACCGTTGGACTTCTTTCTTTGAGGTTATTTAAAAGAAAAGGTGTACGTCGATAAGCCAGCAAAAATTCAAGCGCAAAAGGATGAGATAATTTGGCACATTTACGGCATAGAACCTCAATTATGCCTCAGCTTCATCGAAAATTTGGACCATCGGATGTAATTGAACATACATATGTACTTATTTACTTGCAAATAATAAAACTAGATAATTTTTTATTTATTAATTTTGTGTACAATCGGTAGTCTTGCTCTTTAAAAAAAACTATTTCAACATGTTATTTGACGATTGCTGCAATAAAAAATGGAGACGAAGAGCTAGATATTTTTTGAATATATAACCGATTACCGATTAAACACAAAATTCTATACTACGGATAGTTTGTCACCGAACTATCTAAAATATCGAATGTTGTGCATATCGATAAGTTTCAAGCTCTATTTTGTACACAATTACAAATTTGCCTTTAATATATCGCACTTGTTAAACAATGCTGTGTTAACTCAAAATTTAAAAGTTTTCAGTAGAAGCAAAACAATTTTTAATTTTATATTAAAGGCATATGAAAAAGAATTTTTAAAACAATTAAACCAACCAAAAAAAAACGCACGATATTTTTTACATCGGGTAGACTTGAATATTGTCAATTTTTTTTAAAAAGTGAAAAAATAAAAATTTTGAGTTAATATACTATTGTTAATATGTTCATATTTTTTATCCAAACAAATCACAACCCTCAAAAGACCAAAAAAGAAGTTACTTAACCAAATAAACATTTTGTCAATCAATAATTTATAAGACAACCAAAAAACTGATCAACTGCATTTGATTTTCTGAGTGATTTTGACCACTTCAAAAGTGTCTCATTGAAAAAGCATCATTTGTAAAACACATTTCATTTGTATTTCTATATTTATTTTCACACTTTTCTTACTGCAATTGAAAATCCTCAATAAAAAACGTTGACGAAAATTTATGAAGAAGAAACTAAAGAACTAAGAAAAAAACACTATCTACTTAAGTTTTCCCATTAGTTCATCAAATTGTCATTCATGAAAGTGTTGATGGCAAAACGAATTGAAAGCAAGCGAATGGAAAGGAGAAAAAAACACAAGAGATGAAAAAGTAAGAAAAAATCCGCAAATCTGTAACAAACCTATTAATACAACATATTTCACAGGGAAATCGTTACATTTGACATTTCATTTTTACTTCAATTTTATTTTGCCCCCTTTTACACGCTTTTTATTCCATAATTTCTTAAACACGCACACATTTACAATCGCAGTAGGGACAGACAAACAGACACACTTATCTAGAGCTTTAAATACAATTTTCTATCATCAACACTTGTCATCATCACTATCAAAAGTAACATCATTCAAACGCCACTACCACTGCTACAAATACTTTAGCAACAACAACTATACTAAGCATTTCTAGCAACGTGGCAACTGTTACAACAGTTGGGCAAAAAAAAACCACTCCATCAACAACAACAATATAAACCATTAAAAGTGAGAAAAAACAACAAACACGTACAACGTACACAAAGATTCATGTGATTTCATAGATAAAATTGAATAGGAATTCAGAAAAAAAGTACAAAAACAGACAGACAGAAAACTGGCTTAATGTGATGATGTTTGTTTTTGGTTTTTACTTGTTTCCTTTAAAAAATAATACAAAAAAAAAACACACACATACAAACGGATTGTAATTGGCTAACTGTTATACAGTTTAAAAATATTCAGTAAAGCCCTGTAATAACATAAACCAGTTATAACGATCTATTTCTGAAGTGAAAACTTTACTCGGTCCCACTGATTTTATTTGGCAACCCCTTTAAGTTCGTTAAAGCCGTGTTGTAGTGTTTATTTAATACAGTGGGCAGTTCGTTTAATTAGTTAAGTTATTTTAAGGGATTTGTGAAAAGGCTTTTGAATAATTAAAAAAAAATAATAGAATTCGTGGATTTTACTTTATAAAGACTATTAACAAAAAGTTTTATAAATAAAATTTAAATCATAAAAGCACATTTGAAAAATGTTTACCTAACAGAAAGGAAACTTGTTTAAAAAAAATATGACGGGCCTAATACAAACATACATACATTACTAATGGTATTTTCAATTAAATATTATACACTCTTCTACTCTGGATACTTGAGTAATTTTTAGACCGCTTGTCCTGCTGTAGGTTTAAGCACGTTCACTTTCGTAAGTAAAGAACTACTTTTGGGTAAAATTTTTCTAAACAGTTTAAGATTAAAAACTAGCTAAGTCAGTGTAAAAGGAAAATAGCTATGAAACGAAATTTTGACCAATTCAAAAAAAAAAAAAAGTGTTTCCAATTTATCACCTCAGTTTTTGAAAGGCTTGGCAAAAGACATAAATAAATTTACGGAAATTTAAAGGGGGGTGGGTCATGAACGTAGAGGTTGAACAACGCTGAAGCTGAACACTGCACCGTGCGGAAGACCACTGTTTGATGCTAAGTTCACACTTAGGTTTATAAACGCGTTTAACCTTTATGTCAACAGCTGAAAAATTATACTTACGTCAACAGCAAGCATACACATGTTGTTGTTATTGTTTTTTCGTTTTATTTGTATTTTATTTGAATATGTTTCCCATTTTAAATTGTTTTTATGCATGAATACTTAAAATAACGTTTGTTTTAGCAAAGACTTGTGCATTTTTTCTTTGCTTTCATGTATGAATTTTTACACTAAGTGACTTTTGAGCAAAAACTTGTTAGTTGCTCTTTATTACTTGAACTACGGTTGACGTGAGGGAGTAGGAATAAAAAAATAACCACACCCATGGTCTGATTTGTCCAATTTTATTCAAACATCAGAATATGTTAGGAAACACTTTTAGTAAGGATATCATGAAGTTTGAGAGCGATATGACAGCCACTTTCAGAGATACAGAGTTTTTAAAATTCAAAACATACCCGGGTATGTAGCTGTTGACATAAGGGCTTAGCAAAATTTTGATTAAGCTAATCAAAGCCGTTCACATTACATCTGAGATGATAAAGATGACAGACGATTAAAAAAAAAACATAACAAATAAATTTTTTTTTTTTTTTCTTTTAAGTATTAGAAATGGATAAAAACGCTTTTATAAAATTATTAGAAGATTATTTTAATCATTTTAATGATGAAATTGTAAGAATTTATGAATTATTTAAGGAAAAAAATAAAAACATTACGCAGAAATCTTGGCCGGTTGTACACGATCATGTTGGCGATTCTACATTTGGGGTATATTCAGTGGATTCTTTGTGATTTATGAAGTGATTTAGTTGTAATCATGTCAATTTGAATTGATTAACAAATCACTTCAATGTATGGGTAATCATCTCGATTTTAAAGTGTTTAGAGCTTAATCACGTTCGAACTGCTTAAACGCGTTTAAGAAGCCAAATGTGAACATTAGGGTCTTCATTTAATCGGACTTTTGCTTAAATCGGTTAATCGCTCGATTAATTAATCGAGGTTTTGGTTCAATCGGTTAATAATCGGTTTTAGTACAACTGTAATACATTAACAATAACAACCTGTGATATTAAATTACTTTTTTATTTTTAATTTTCAATTCATTTTAAACAACTTCGTGTTTTATGTTGTAAAACTTGTGTGTTTTTTATTATAAAATGTAAATTTCAAAAGATTTTGTTATTCGTGCTTAATTCCCAGTTTTTATTATTGATAAAAACACTTGAAATTTATTGTTGATGGGATAAGCTATTCCTATGCGCATTTCACTGGTTGCTTAGGCCAGATCATCAGGAAACTTCATCCATAAAGATTTTAGAAAAACTAAAGATATTAATCCAAATAAAACTGTTAAGCGTATAAGACTTATAGCAACAGTTCTACTTGTAATAATATCAAAGCTTAAACAAAACACATCAACAATAAACAGTGGGTTTATCTCATCTTACATTTGATAATAAACAGGCAAGTGCACGGCATAAAAAACACTTAATTGACAACATCTTTTCTAAAGTTGTTGTTGTTTTTATTTTGTTTTTCTTAACCTACTTACAACTACAGTTAATGTTGAGAGAATTTCAACTAATTGTAGTGGGGAATGTAAGATGAGATAAACCCACTGTTTATTGTTGATGTGTTTTGTTTAAGCTTTGATATTATTACAAGTAGAACTGTTGCTATAAGTCTTATACGCTTAACAGTTTTATTTGGTTTAATATCTTTAGTTTTTCTAAAATCTTTATGGATGAAGTTTCCTGATGATCTGGCCTAAGCAACCAGTGAAATGCGCATAGGAATAGCTTATCCCATCAACAATAAATTTCAAGTGTTTTTATCAATAATAAAAACTGGGAATTAAGCACGAATAACAAAATCTTTTGAAATTAAAATTTTGTATTCCCAAAAATTTAAATTACTTTTTGGTAATAAAATGTAAATTTAACAAAGATTAAATATTTTATAAACTGAAAATCCCAGATGAAGTTGGAAAAGACCAACGAAACGTAGGATGAATATATAAATAAATAATCTTTTATTTAACTACAAATGACCTTGAAAGCCTGTTTAGATAAAATCTAAGAAAATAATAGTAAATTTTGTTGTTGATCGGTTAACCGGTTAATAAAGTTTTTTTCTAAATTAAGCAATTTCAATAAATAAAAATTAAAAATTATTTATTATATGGAGTTTATTAGTAAAAAAAAACAATAACATAACAATTCTTGAACTAAAACGAGCAAACAAAAAAATAATTAATAACTATGTAATACATATTTTTTAATTAATAAATATTATGTATTTAATAAAAAATAAACTGTGAGATAATTTTATTAATTATTTCAATAGTTTAAGGAGATCTTATAAAAGAATGTTTTAGAAAAATAAATTGGTTTAAATGTTTAGGATTTAAGCGATTTTTTTCTTAAGTTTTATGCCCGTAATTTCTAAAAAAAGAAAGCAGGTCGTGCTCGTACCTAACAGTTATCTTAACTCATTTCAACGTTTATTTGGCCTACGTGTTTTAACCTTCAATTTTCCTTTAAAATATGGCAGCTTTTACACCATCGATTTCTATGCACAGCTAGATTTCTTTTTGTAGAAATAACGGGCATTAATAAAACTTTACTTGGAAAAAATTCTTTCACTTATCGAAGATGTTGGAGATTATCTATTTGCTCAGTCATTTCTCTGGAGTTCTCTTAACATATAAAATCTTCCGTTATGCCATTAGAGTCCTGTATTAATTTTTTTAAATGCTTAAAACTTCTAATTGTTTCGGTTAATTCTGTTTTTGTGTTACTATCAAAAGTTTCTTCTGTTATCAGGTCATCATCGAACTCATCCTGACAAAGTTCAGCACAGAACATTCTGGTGAACTTTGGTACAGATAACATTGTAAAATTCTACATGGTTGCATTGTAGAATGAATGCATTTAAAAAAGCGAGTTGCTTTGCAACTGACGTTTTGGAACTCACCCATGATTAAAAACACAAAAAAAGTATGGTTTAATAACACAAAAAATTCAACATTTTGTTACTTCGTTGACATTAATCGACTGAAATTAACCGGTTTAATCGTTAATTGAAAAAAGCCAATTTTAAATTAACCGATCAGCAAAAAAAATTGGTCGTTATGTAGTAAATTTTTAAAATTTTTACTTGAAATTTTCTACTTAACGACAAATTTTTGTCGTTAAAAAGTTACAGAATTACCCTACAATTAATAGGGTAGTAATTAATCGGTTAATGTGGCATATATTTATACCAAGCTAGTACTTGGTCAGTGCAGCTCCTTTGCTTTCTGAGGAATCATTTGGTCGATTTCTGAACCAATTCTATGTAACATACAAACGGAGATCGTTTAGTTATTTTAGAGCTCATTCGTTTTTAATAGGGCAATTATCTTAGACTTCTTAAAAGATGTTGTAAGTGGGTTTGGTTGCATTATATATGTAAGTAAAAATTACTGTTATTCATGTTCTAGCATTTGAGCCAATATTTGTTAGAAATTCTAGATTGATTTCAAATATTTCCTCTGAAGTTCCATTTATTATAGATTCCAACGCTTAATTTAGTTCAGCCACAGAGAAGGGACTAAAGTACTGCACGCCTAAAGTTGAAATTGATATTAGAACTTCAAACGCTTTCTATACGGGTTTGGAAAATATGACGTGAATTAGTACACGTCCCGTACAGCCTGGCTTTCAAATACAAATAAAAAATATCGTTTGGGAATTCACATTAAAATTACAATAATTAAAGTAAAATTGGTTTTTGTTTTTAATAGAAATTTCAAAACAAAACTTTTTATTTTATTTTCAAAATCAGGCATTTAATACCGTTCATAACTATTTTCACGAAAATAACAAACATTATGTAGTGATCTGTATTTCGTTATAAAACAGAACAATTGTAGAAAGTCTCTAGACATGCTTTATATTTTAATGTTCTTTAGTGTTTTTTTACATTGATAAAGGAATGAGCAAATAAAAAAATCTAGCAACAATTCTTACTAGAATTGTTGTTGTTGCTTGGCAATTTGCACGACCACAGCACGAATAGCATGTGTGTATGTATTGTAAACATGTTTTGTTTTGTAAAAAAAATTTGGTTGTGCATACGAGCCAAAAGGGCGCTGAGTACAACTGAAACGAACGAACATAAGTGTGCTGAACTGAGCACAACGAAGTTTGTAGTTTTTTACGAAAAACCGATCGCAATGAAATGTTCTCGGCTCTATGTAGTGTTCGATTAACACAGCATTTTTATTGTGTACGAAGATCACAAACAGAGAAATGTTTTTTTAAGGTAAATATTTACTACGCAAACTTTTTTAGCGTTTGTGTTTTCATTATTTCTACCGTACCGAACACTAAAGAACAGAATACATATTATGTTTATTTTCGAACACTGCTTATAATCATACTTTCAAATTTCATGAAGTTCAGTCTATAATTTATAAAAGGTCCAGTTTTTTTCTCGGTTTTTGTAATATTTTCGAAATTACAGCCATTTTAAGTTTTTCATAAAAAAAAAACATCGTTAAAATACTACTGTACCTTGACAGTTTTGTGCATGTAACAGCATTTGTATGCATTTAAACAGGCGCGTAGATAAAGATGTGGGATAGATGTGTCGTTAAGCTTGTATGGATGTTGCTCAACTTGTTGCGATAATTTTTATATTTTTTTTCTCTTCTTTTTTAATTCCTATTTTTGCAAATTCTGTTTGTGTTCTTTTGTTAATCTGGCATAATGAGTTGTGAAGAACAATTCGTACGCCATTTGTGTTTAATTGTGTTTTGTATTTTATAAAACTTTTCTCTAGGTTGATTTCACACACACACACATGCACACACCCAAACACTTGCACAGAGATAGACATTAGCACCAAATGCACAAGGATACACAACTTCACCCAAACACATTTACTTATATAAATGTACATTCTAATAAAAATAAATGTAAAGAGCTGATAACAATATTTGTACTAATTTGGCATTTTGTAAAGTGTACTTTACTGCCACTTTATCTGACACTTGATGCTCTTTTAATTGCGCGCCAAAACGTTTTTACTCAAGTGTTCGTTCGTTTCATCTTAAGTTATTTTTTTTTATATAACCACCCACCCCCTCTTCTGTCTACCTTTCTCTTCTTAACTGTCTCTATAGACTTTTTAGACTATATAGTTTAATTGTGGTTGTTGTTTTTATGATTTTATTATTTTCGTTGTTGTTGCTGTTGTTGTTGCTATTACTGGTCGCTTTTTCTTGTTCTTCTTTCAAAAAAATTGCAATGATGTTTGAAAGAATTCATTGTAATTGCATCTGTAGGTATGTTTGTGTTTGTCTGCTTGTTTGTGTGAAAATCAGTGTTTTTTGTATCGTGTATGTGTTTTAAAATATTTCAACTCATCAACGTTTCACTTGGAAAAGTCTACTTGAATTTTGTTTTTATGTTTGTTTCTTTGTTTAAAATTGTTTTGTTTATATGTATGTTTATCATTTGTTTACTTGTATGCATGTGATTTTGTTGTTGCTTTAGTGCATTTGTTTGTGTTGTGTTTCGAAACGATGAAAGGCATCAAAATTAATACAAATTTGTGACATTTCAATTTAGAAGTGACGAAAAATTGCTTAATTTGGAAACAATTAAAACAAAAAGTTGGAAATAAAAATTTTGTAATTATGTACATACATATGTACATCTTTTCAGAGGAATAAAGTTTGCAAAATTCCATTTATCCTATTTATTACTAAAGAGTATTGCGAATTTAGTCGTTTAGTGGCTTGCTTGGCCATTAAAAACTTAATGTAGTTATTAACTATTTTTTATAATTTTTATTTAAGATACTATTAAACAGAGACCCGAAAGCTTTTTATTTTTTATTTCCATATCATATTTTGATGATTAAAATTAATTTTCATTTATTTAGAAAAAAAATATAAATATCCATCATGATGAAAAAATACAAATCCTTAAACGATTTTCTTATTCTTATATCGTGTTTAACAAGGTCAAAAAAGAGGAATGTTATAAGTTTGTAGTGTTCATCTGTGTGCCTCTATGTATGTGCACGTTTCATCGTAGAGTAAAAACGGCTGGCCCAATTTTGATTTTATTTTGTTTGTTTGAAAGATGCCGATCGAGAGTGTTCTTAGCTTTGTTAAAAGAAAATCGGTGCAACCGATTAGAAGTTAAAACCTCTTTTCTAGATGTATCCTCTTGAATATGTGAGTCTGTGGCACAGTTGCTCCCAAATGCCTATATCGATTCCAGTTTTGTGTTTGTTGTTTGAATTGTGGCTTTATCTAAAATCTTTTTCCGTTAACTTATCGATCACTTTAGGTTAAAGTAAAGTTGTAAAAACGGAACACTTTTTATACGTCCGATAAAATCCTACCTTTAGCTATCGGTAAGTTGTAAAAACGGGCTTAGTTATTTTGTTTTATTATATTTAAATTCTTTCATCCGATGAAAAATTATGAAAATAATTTTCAACTTTTGTGTTAAATATCATTTAATAAAAACTCCAGATAAATAAAACAAAAAATTTTTAATCACAAGTTTTTTATTTTTATATGAAAAAAACAAAAAAAATTGTTTTTAAAGTATTAAAATACGGTACCAGCTTTAAAATTTTTTAAAAGTTATGAACTAAAAAATGTGCATGTAACGATGTAAAGTGAAATTTTAATCTAGCGATAACACTGTGCTAGTTGCAAAATTAGACAAGCCGGAGCATATTAGGCACTGCAGCGGCCAAATTTAAGAATTTTATTAAACCGCCATATATGTATGGTTGAAATTCTTAAATTTGGTTCCTACCGGGCGTAGGATGCCCGTAGATGGGTCAAATGTATGACCAACCCCACTTTATTTTTTCGTCTCAATCATTTATTTCTAACATACCTACGCGCTATCTCTATTCCTTAAGGGGGCTTCCATACAAATTGCAGAAAAAGTCCCATAAATGCCCAGGAGTTGCCCCTAGTGGGACAAAATGTATGACCGACCTCATTTAGTTTTTTGTCTTTAACATTTTCTCAAGACATACTTTTCCCTTATCATCACTTCTTAGGGGGGCTCCCATACAAATACATATTGGGTTTTATGAAATTCTTAAATTAATTAAAATTTGTCGACTTTTTTGAATAAAATCAAAAGTTGTAAACAGATTTTAATCATTTATGGCTTGTTTTGTTTGCAGGTTCGTTTTTTATATGTCTTCAAAAAATTTTTAGGAATTTTTAAAAAACAAAAATTTCGAAATTTTGATACAAAAACAATTTTTTTTTTTTTTTAATTATGTTTCTAAAACCACTGCTCATATTAAAAAATAAGTGTTGCTTCTCTATTGCGGAATTTCGGTTTTCTTTGTAATTTCAATTAACTCGACCGTTTTTAAGTTACACGAATATATGTTGTGCAACCTTCTCCTTTTTCGAAATAGCGGTCCATCTCGAAAACAAGAGCTAACCTAAAAACGGTGGGCACCATTGGATTCAGCGTACCCGAATTATGCTAAAACGCCAGTTGCTTAGCTTGTCTAAAAAAGTCTCAATTTCGAGCACAGTGTAATTTTAATATAATTTGACTTAAAAGAAAATAAATACACAAACGTTCATATATTTTATTGTTTTATAAATTAATTTTACATTTTCATGCAGTAATATTTTTTATACGTTTCTTATGAACATTAATACAATTAAGGTAAAACTGTTCTTGTTTGAAATTTTTGGTGGGAAATAGTAATACGTTAAAAACAAATTAGCCAAATATATAGAGTTGAGTTTAAAAATAACAAAAATAATATACTCCACCCATGTTCTGAAATTAAATTTTTAAAACGATCCACTTACAAAGCTCTTTACCAGAATTTAACTTAGAACCTCCATCGATTTCGATTTCACTCTAATTCCAGGAATAATAAATTGATTTAAAAATTTTTTCAAAAGTGGCTGGCACCTCTTACAAAAAGTATCATGACTAAAAGTCAAAAAGAAAATAAATATGTAAATAAATACCCGCATTAAGTTAAGCAGGTGGGACACAACTGCAAATTATAATCCGAAAAACAATTATTGGGTCCCGCCTGCTACGAAACATAATTGTTCTAAAGTTTGACTTTTAGATAATTTTAAGGTCAGTTAAAATCAAATCCAAATAATTAATATACATACATTGATAATTTCTCTAATAACTACCCATTTATTTTAATTATCAACATTATAAACTTTTTCTAAGAGCACTTACATATGAACTTATTTGTAATCAGTTTCATTTTAGTCAGTCTTGTTTCATTACTTTTCTTTTTTTTTTCTTTTTTTCTAGCTCAATTCAAATGAATCTTCTGCTTGTAATTCTTTATTAAGTTCAGCAACAACGTCAGTACCAATAAACACTATGAGATCTCCAACATCTTTACCAACAGACACCGTCACAATTGCTGCCGCAGCTCATGCTGCTGTTGGAACAGAACTATTACAACAACACTCAATTAATTCCATAATTGAACAACGTCAAGACTTTTTAACAGCAGCAACAACAACAACTAGACATACAAATAATGCCAATACCACATTATCTAATACAACAGCAACAACAATGACAGGAGCAGGACCAACGGATACACTAACCTCTGCATTGAATGGTATGTTTATAAGTGTTTGAACAGTGTTAACATCAGTGTTCGAAAATAAACATTATACATATACCGTACCTTAGTGGTCTTTACGGTAGAAATATGGAAATAACAAACGCTTATAGTGTTTGTGTAGTAAATACCTTAAAGAAAACACTTCTCTGTTTTTGATTTTCGTACACAATAAGAAAACTGTACTAAACCAACCCAACATAAAGATAAGAACATTTCATTGCCTTCTGTTTTTCGTAAAAAATCACAAACTTTGTTGTGTTCGGTTCAGCACATTAATGTTCGTTTGTTTCAGTTGTGCTTAGCGCCCTTTGGCTGGTAAAGACAGCAAAATATAAATATTTTTTACAAATGTGTTGAAAGTTGTAAAATGTTGACCTTTAGTTTTGTT
Organism: Pollenia griseotomentosa; assembly: GCA_963931875.1. Classification (NCBI taxonomy): domain Eukaryota; kingdom Metazoa; phylum Arthropoda; class Insecta; order Diptera; family Polleniidae; genus Pollenia; species Pollenia griseotomentosa. Next base: position 47,628,067 of record OZ007560.1, on the reverse strand, counting down.
GTTTGTTAATTTTGTTCGGCATTCGGTTACAAATAAAATACATATCGCACTTCTTCAACAATACTGTATTAATTCAAAATTTAAAAATTATCAGTAGAAGCAAAATAATTTTTTATTTTAGATTAAAGGTATTTAAAAATAAATTTTTAAACTAATCGTTTCATTACCAAAAAGTAGACAAAATGGAACGATATGATTACAGCGGGCAGTATGAATGACAACGTGTCTATTTTTTCCAAAAAGTGAAAAAATAAAAATTTCGAGTTAATACACTATTGTTGAACAAGTGCGATATGTTTTTTTAATAATATAAAAACAATAAAACCAACAAAAAATTTTTAAATTTTTTGCTGTGGCTGTGCTAAATGCCAAGCAACAAAAACAATACTAGAGAAGCGTCGCTAAAATTTTGTGTTTGATCATTCCTTTATCAATGTGATAAAAACACTACAAAACATTTAAATATAATGTATTGAACGTACGGTTTTATAAGTCTGGATTTACACTATGAAAGTTTTCTTTTAGAAAGTCTGACTTTATAGTTAACAGGGGAAGAGAACAGGCTATTCTCCTCTCAACAATAAACTCAGACTTTTTAAAAGAAAACTTTCATAGTATGAATCTAGACTAAAATGTGTATTACTGTCGTGAAACTAGTTATGAACGGTGTTAAATGTTGTGTACTACTACAGAAACACTAAAAAATAGATATCGTTTCTGGGTGTGTGTACCGTACGCTAAATAATGTTAGGCTTGTTTTCGAACGCTGTTTTATAATACTAAAATTATTTTTGCCCAAAAAAAAAGAAAAATTCTTTTCTAGTAAAAAATTTCACATGAAATCTAAAAAAGAGTTAACCATCTTTTTAGTTTAAACTGTTTTCTTTTCTACTGTAAATCTATTTCATTTTATATGTTTATCAGTTCAAGTAAAATGCATTTATTTTGCCCTTTTTTAATGTTTTATTTATTTTTCTATTCCTATAAAAATATTATATAATTGTTTTAATGCTCATGTGTGTGTGTCTTTTGCTTTAAGTACAATATTCCTTCGTATGTTGTGCCTTGAAAGCCACTTCTTTTTCAATTTACCCGTAATTCTAAGTTAAATGTCAAGGTGCTTTAAACACAATTGCTTTCATGCATATTCGTATTCGTAACAATCTACACAAGACACTTAGAAACTTTTTCTTACTCATTTGCACTACTTGTTTATCTATTTCTTCATTTACCTTCAAGATTTTTATATAAAACTTAGCTTCTTTTAATTCTCTCTCTTCAATTTTAAATTGACATTTAAAATGCAATTTAACTCAAATATGTAATTTGTTGTGATTTTTTAGACATATAAAAGTTTTAATGAGTAATTAACCGTTTATAATAACTAGAAAGTCTTGAACCATGAATGAATTGAAAAAATTTCTTGGATATAAATCTGGTTTTAGTAATCCAGAACTCTTTCAAATTATAAAAGTGTTTCAAATAAAGAGAAACTGTCAAAGACTAATGGTGTTTTCCTTTCTAAAAAAAATAATTCCTTATATATGTAATATATTTATCATGTTACACACACCCTTAGATCATGTTCCTTGGTCAGCCATCAATATGATAGCTCTCTTTGGCCCTTCAGTGGTCCCTTGTAACACCCTGAAGCAATGTACATCCTACAGAACAGTTCTTTAATAGTCTTCGCTGCTAAATTCATACAAATCGTCTTTAATGAAGAGAAGAAGCAACCTAAGTTCTATCTAAGATAGATCATCCAAACTGACAAACACTGGTTTTCCCAGTTATCTCTCCCTAACGTCCCGAATTCCCGGACAATGACACAGAAAATAAAACACATTTTCCTCTTCCTTGACCTCATAACAACTTCTGTAGTAGTCATTGAAGTCCAGACCCATTCTCTTTGCCTGAGTCACTACAGGCCAGTGCCCAGTTATCACTGATATTACTTTTATAATCTGTTTTGTAGAGAGCATTCCTGATTCCATGATTAACAACATAGCCAGGCCACAATACCTTGGATAAAAAGAAAGTAGATTCACGGGACCACCCCCACTGTACAAGTATGTCAGACTCGCGCTTATTGTGTGACTTGCAGGGAGACATTAAAAAGCTAACCCATACAAAGTGTTAAATTTTTTCTATATCTCAATGGAACAAAATAATATCTACGATTCACACTCAACACTGATGTATATTTCGCTTGTCAAATATTAACGCAAAGTTTATACTAATAAGCAGAACGAACAAGTTTTGTATGCCATTTGCATGCAAAATATGTATTTGCACATTTGTTAAATATGTTAAAAACATATACTTTTCATCAATTTGCATATTACGAAGTAAGCAGCCGCTTTTAACAAAAGAATTGCTTTTGAGCAGTGTTCGAAAAAAACAAGAAATATCGCCCCTAAGCAGGGCTGCCAGATAAATTTGTGAGGACATCGTCAATTTCCTGTGAAAAAAATAAAAAAATCGTCTTTCACGATTCGAAAAATCGTCAAAAAAATCGGACAACTTAAAATTTACTGCCTGTTTTTAGAACGCGTGCCTAAAAGTGACTCGTTTAACTAACATTTGAAACAAAAAGAAATTTTGAAATTTTGTTCTAAAAACAGGTAGTTAGTTTTTTACAGCCGTATTCATAATGAAAATTTGGCATGAAGTTAGCACAAAGTTTTTTTATAACACAAACTCTGTCTAACGATTTGCTAAACTCTTGTTATCGAGCTGCCAAACGTTTGCCAACTTGTGAAAACAGCTGTTTAATGTTAAACAATTTGGTGGGTTTTATTTAAATTACTCTTTATTTTATTTTTCTATCTTTTTTTTATTTTATTTTAATTTTAAAAACTTTTTAAAATTGTTATATGTGGAGAAAAAAACAAAAAAAATTAAAAAAAAAAAATAATAAAACCAGCCATGATTAATGCATACGTGTTGCATTGTTGAGTAATATAATGTGGCATCATTAAAATTCAGAGTTGATTTTTTAAAAGTTAGCAGATGGAGAAAAGTTTGTTATGAATAAACTCTGTGCTTACAAGCTGCTAGGCTTAATCGGCATTCTAGTTAGCAGCTCGTTGTACATAGTGTACAAACTGCGGCTAACTTTTTGTTATGAATACGGCTGTTAAAAAACAATTTTTGTTCGATTTTTATAAAAAAAAACATTCAACAAAAAGATAATTACATCACACCCAGCTTACATTTTCAATCGTGTAAGAGATACTGGGAGTCCCATGAAGAGCGTCTTTGAATGTCAATGACCGCATTTTTTAATCGTAGAAGATTCCTCACACGGGAAAAACTGTAACACGACTGAGATTATTTTATAGCACAGCGAATGACGCTTCTTCAATCGTTGTGGGAATCGTTTTAGAGTTGGGTAAAGATTATCTAACAAGTCTTTTATGTCAAGAATCGTAAAAGACTCATGTAGATATTATCTTACAACTCGTAAAATGTTCGCCGTATTTGATTTATACAGAGAATCGTAAAAGGTTCATTCGATGATAGTTTGACGAAAGATAAACAAAGTGTAACATTGTTGTTTTTGTTCTCTGAAAATATTCAAAGATTATTTGAAATATTTATTTATTTATTTTTAGTTAATCTGTGTAACAAGACAAAAGTCTTACAATAACACAGAGTTACATAACAAGGTTTCGTTTAAATGTGCTACATTCCCATTTCATACTACATATTGATAAACTGAAATTTATTGTTGAAGGAATAAGCTATTCCTATGCGCATCTCACTGGTTGCTTAGGCCAGATCGTCAGGAAACTTCATCCAAAGATTTTAGAAAAACTAAAGATATTACAGATATAAAACTATTAAGCGAATAAGAATTATAAGCCACATTTTTACTTGTAACAATATCAAAGCTTAAACAAAAACAACAACAATAAACAGTGAGATTATCTTTTCTTACAGTCCCGGCTACAATTGGTTGATTTTTTGTGAACTCTAAATGTAGTTGTAAGTGGGAAAAGAAAAAACAAAACTAAAAACAGTTGCAATTTCTAAATCGTTACAGTGATACTTGGTTGTAATATGTGTTTAACTTTAAATTTATGTTTTATGTTTAATGTTACATGTAAAAGAAGAAATTTAACTTAATGTGAAAAGCTCATATTACGCTCCCTTGAAAAAGTCGACAAAAAATCGACGAAACGTCGGGAAAACTGTAATAAAAAATTGCTTTTTATTTACATTTATTAACCTTAGGCCCTATTAGCTTAAATAAAAAACAAATCAATAAAAACAAATTACTTTATTTTATTTTGCCAGTTCAGTTTTATTTACACTGCCACATGCATATTAGTTATCAAAGTTTTTCTTGGGATTCAAAAATTTAATTAACAAGGTTTCGTTCAGCGTTTAAAAAGCTGCAGTTGAGATAGTAAAAGTCATAAGATTATGCTGTAACTTCGACATCTTCATTTGTCATTGGACAAAAATAAACTGTTGGCTTTACTTCTGATTCATTAAATGAACACAGTCGCAGTGAAGGCAAAAGCAAAACACGAAATGTTGTACACGACAAAGAACATCGGCAGTCGACATGTTCGGAAGTGTTTGGTTTGACAGACCAAAACTTTTAAAAAATCCCGTAGTTATCGAAGATGGGACGTTGTGTTTGTGTTTTTATTTTCCATATTTTTTTTAATAATACATGCGTTCATAAAAACATAAATATGTACATAAGTACATATTTATTATTTTTAAGCTTAACAAATCTTTTTAATTTTTTGAAATTAAATAAAACTGTAAATAACATCATCGCTTTCATATATATACAATGAACACAACGTCCCATCTTCGTTAACTTCGGGATTTATTAAAAAGGCCCAACCATAATATGCATAGCGTTGCTTAACCTACTGTCAAAAATTAACAAAAAGTCTCTCAAATGTATTAAAAAAAACAAAAATAAAATCAACAAACATTTGATTCCGTACGGAATGTGCGATCAGTTTCGCACCTTGCTTAAGCAAATAACAGTTTCATAAAATTGAACAAAAAGTTTCCTTAAGTTCAATATGGCTAGCCGCATATGATTAACATGTATTCGTATATTTGCTTAAGCCAACTTAAGCACATTATGGTTGGGCCTAAAGTTTCAATCTGTCAAACCAAACACTTTCTAACATGACGACTGCCAATGTTCTTTGTTGTGTACAACATTTCGTTTTTTGCTTTTGCCTTCACTGCGACTGTTTTCATTTAATGAATCAGAAGTAAAAGCAACGGTTTATTTTTGTTCAATGAAAAATCAAAAAGTGGAAGAAAAAGCAATTTTTTCATTTTGACTGTAGTTTTTTAAACCCTGGTTTCGTTTAAATGTGCTACATTCCCACTTCATACTATTGATAAACTGAAATTTATTGTTGAAGGGATATTGTTCATTATTAAATTTCTAAATTATTTTGACAATAAAAATTTAAACATTAATTCAAATACAACAGATTACGAAATAAAACAACTTAAGTAACTATATAATAATTTATAAAATGTTATCAATAATAAAAACTGGGAATTAAGCACGAATAACAAAATCTTTTGAAATTAAAATTTTGTATTCCCGAAAATTGAAATTACTTTTTGATAAATGTTGAAATAATAAATTTATTATCAATAATGAATAAATTTATTACCAATAATGAAAAAAAATCCAAGTTTATTTTAGAAAAATTAAGAAAATAACTCAAATACTTGTTCTTTAAACTGTAGAGCCACTCCGAAACTAAAGTGCGATGCTTAAACTGAACTAGATTCTTTGTTCGATTACGCCGGCCAAAACGCAGTCTATTGTATAAGTATTCAGGTTCACGGGAGTTAATAATTATATGTAAGAAAATTAATGGTCTTATTTTCAATAAATCATCAAACTGAACGCCATATAATTTCTTAGTATACGCGGAAATGCGATCAAACCTTCTAAGTCCAAACACATATCTTGTAATGATGTTGAAAAGGACCTTAAGTCTTCGTTTACTTTCTGTGTCACATGAGAAAAAAATTTCACATCCATATAATAACATTGGGATAAGGTATGTTTTTGCAAGAAAAAGTCTGATTTTAAACGGGGTACAACATTGTGTAGACCAAAGGGTTCTAAGCATTGAATATGTTCTTCCACACGCTGCAGTAACGTGATCGCTCCATGTCAAAGTGCTATTGAATATAACTCGTAAGTTTTTTGCTCTTTCAACAATCTCAATAGGCTGAATATTTATATATATTGTTAAGAAAGTAACTTTAGTTAAGAATTAGTTGTAATTATTAATTAAGAATTAGTTGTATTTATTAGTTGTCTTGTATTTATGAGTTTATTGTGGCCGACATTGTAGACGAAGTACTGATTGGCGCAGATTTTATGATAAGTCATAATATAAGTCTGAATATGGAAAAGCAAATTATGTATTTGTGTGATAATGAAATACCCCTGGATGTTGGGCATGAAAGTGAGGCTCGTGTGGGACAGCCTCTCGCATGTACTCGTCAGGAATCGTCAGCTCAGGTAAGACAGCTTAGCAGATTGGAAGCCAGGCACTGTACGGAGGCAGATAGAAAGGAATGCGTCAGTGAGGGTCGATCGTTGCAGGTAAAGCCCAGTAAAGACTGTTTTGCGGCGAAAAGATTTGAACCCGTATTGGCCAAGGTTATGAGGGCCAAGAGCATAGGTGGAAGTCAAGTTTTTAAAAGAAAATGTCCAAAGCGTATGACAGCCAGGGGCACAATAAACAGAGGTTGTGCGCCGCTTCCGCAGAGCAATTGTAATGCACTACCTATACCCGAAGATAATCAGGTATCTTCATTAGAGCTGAGAAATCCGTACGACCATAGAAAGTCCGTGCGTAGTCGTAGTAAGTTGTGCAGATATGATTGGCCGGTGAATTCCGAAGGATCTAAGGAGGGCCAGTTAGTTTTTCCAATGAATCAATAACCAAAGGAAGGATTAGTTGCCAAGCCACAAATACATTGGAATGAGCCATATAAGGTGATAAGGAAATTTAGTGATGTAAACGAAATACGGAATTATTAAAGGCCAAGGGCCAAAATGAAAGTTTTTCATTTGAAACGATTAGCCCCTTATGGAAAAGGTGATTCTGAGCCTATTGTCTTGTATTTATTAGTTGTCTTGTATTCATAAGTAGTTTTACCGGTTTACATTGCTATTAAAAATTGTTATAATTTAGAACACTTCAATCCCAATGTGCAGAAAGCCCTAGAAATGACCGTTAAAAAAGCTTCAGTATAAGAGGTAAAATTATGTAAACATAAGTGCTGCCATAAATCAAATTAAAGTGTGGTGAATAGTAAAGCCTCGAACCTTCGAAAAACATTTCGAATGTTCTAGACAACCAAATTGCAGTATAAATACTAGCGGCGACAAGCGTAATAAGATGATTCTAAGTTCAGACTTTGTCAATAACGTATAACGCAGAAGAAATTATAGTTGGTAATAAATAAAAGCTATAAATTACGGTTTGTTAGAGTGACTTTGTACTAAATAAAGTTGTGTAAATTGTAGACAGTGTTGAAAGTGTTTGTGTTTAATTTATTTTATTAAAGTTGCAATAAAGAACTCGAAACGGTTTATTATAAAGGAAATAAACCAAAACGTTATTGAAAGGCAGTAAACGTAACAATATGTTTGGTTTCAAAACTTTTTTGCTCGCTCTTTTCCGAAAGACGGAAAAGAGCGAGCGGGCTTAAACTCAGCTCATATGCTGTAGCCCAGAGGGAAAGTCTATTTAAATCATCATTAAATTTCTGTATGCAATCATCTAGTTTTTTACAGTTTAAGACTTGCATATTGCAACCGTACCTTAACAAAAGCGGCACGCGTTTTCTAGTTTTTGAATAGAGCGGTCTGATCGCGTTGCAATTGAAAAAACCGATTTTAACAGCTCGTTTAGTAGTGAAGTTTGCCGCTATCGTTATTGAATAATGGCAATTTAGTTATTTTTGGTCAATCTATCGTTTTTATCTCTATTTTTATTTGTAATGTGTGGGCTTTATTAAACAAGAAAGCTATCTATCACTACACTCATAAAATTATTACAGTAACTGATTGTGGGTTATAAAATGGGTTATAAAAACTGTTAAAATTCAATAAAAATTTAGTTATTTTACGAATAATTTTATTTTTTAACATTTATGTTTGTTATTCAAAAAACAAACTACCAAGAAATTATGTTTTTCCGTATTTATTTTGTTATGTAGTTTGACTTTTGTCGGTTAAAATATATTTTTTAAAAGTAAAAACTACTAAATTTTAAGGAATATGCTGTTTAATAAATTAAAAATTTTAAAATTAATGTAAAAATCATTTGTTTTTAATGAAATGTAAATGATCCGTTTTTTAAATAAATTTTAAGTTGTTTCAAATGAATTTTCGTTTGAATTTAACTACATAATATTTTGAGGGTATTGTTCGTGACACAACGTTCACGCTATTGCTTTGGTTTGTCAGCGTAACAGCTTAGCGAAAGAAACTATTCCGCCTTCCGCTCTCGTTAAGGTACTGCAGCTAAGTATTTCAAGATAAAAAACGAACGTAAGAGAAAATTTAATGAAATATTACTAAATTTTCGAGCTTAAGGTCTTTTTGTTATAAAAAACTTTTAACGTTTATTTAAAAACCAATATTTCGGCACTTCCTTGAGTGCCTTCTTCAGGTTTTTTTTTCTTAATTTATAAATTTTTAACAAATTACAACAAATTTAACAATAACTGACAAATTAAAAAATTTTTAATTCAAAAACAAAAAAATATTTTTCAAATCAAACTTCATCTATTACAATATAAATAAATTTTTAACTTCCGTTTCTATTTTTATAAATTAAGTGTCTATAATTTTGTGCTACATTTTCAGTGTCTGACTTAAAATTAATTCTTGAAATTGTCGGAACCTTTATAATTTGTAACATTTCTAACATAAATCTACGTTTATAATTATTTTCTGTGTTTAAAACAGTTGTATTTTCAAAATCTGGATAATGATTTAGATTAACACAATGAGTTGATAAAGCTGTTTTTTGTGATATATTTCTATATTTTTGATCTGATTTATGTCCTGCTATCCTAGTTTTCAGTTTATTTTTTGTTGTACCTATATAAACCTTATTACACTGTCCACTAACATTACCCTTACATGGTATTTTATAAACAATATTTGACATATCCATCTTCTTTATTTTGTCTTTCATTTTAGTAAATAGTTTACCTACTGTGTTAAAAGATTTATGAGCTATTTTGTATATTTTGCTATCATATATATTTGATTTTTCTAATCTTTCTGAAAATTTAGGTATATATGTTACCGACTTATAAATCCTTTGTTCTGTAATACTATTTTGGTTATTTATTCTACAATTATTATGTTGTATTAATAAATCTGTTATTAATTGTTTAGGAAAACTGTTATCAGTTAAAATACCTGAAATCTTCCTTTAATTATCTCTATGAAATTCTGAATCACTTATTTTTAGAACTCTTTCTATAAAATTTTTAGCTGTATTAATAATTATTCTCTTTGGATGTTTCGAGAAATAATTAATAATTCTACCAGAAGATGTTAGTAATATTTGAAATATTAAAGGTTGAACAAAATACATATTATATACAGAAAATTTAATGTTTTATTCAGAGACGGAAAAAAATCGTCACTTTTTAGAAAAAAATAAGCAAATTGGTACTTTGCTAATTTCGGAACAAAAAAATAAATCCTCAAATCTGGCAGGCCTGCTCCTAAGTGTTCGGTGCGGTAGATTTGTGGAAAACACAAACGCGAATTGAGTTTATGTAGAAAGTCATTAAAAAAAATAACGTTTCCCTGTTTGTCATCTTTCAAACACAAAAATAATACTGTTCTTATCCTACTCAACAAAAAGATGAGAACATTTAATTCCGTTCATTTTTTTTATTTTTTAACCACAAACTTCATTGTGTTCGGTTTCGCTCATTTATGTTCGTTCGTTTTTGTTGTGCGTAGCGCCCTCTTGGCTGGTAAAAAAAAACCAAATATTTTTTACAAAAACAAAATACACATACGAAAAAAAAAACAAAAAGCCAGCAAAATAATTTTATACAACATACACACAAGCTGTTCTTGCTGCGGTCGTTGCTAAAATTTTTTGTTTGTTCATTTATCAATGTAAAAAAAAAGAAATATTATAGAACATTTAAATATAATGTTTGTCTACAGCATCACTACAAATGTTCAGAACAGAACACTACGGTAATAAGTGTTGTGTTCGTCTACATAAACACTAAAAAAAATAGATTTCGTTCCTGGGTGTGTGAGCCGAACGCTAAATAATGTTCTGTTTATTTTCGAACACTGCTTTTGAGTCAATCTGGTGCAATTACAGTATAAAAATAAATCGGGCCTTTTCTTTTATTTGCATTTTTTTATATCGAAATTCGTGACTAGATTTCGAAGAAATCTTCTCAAATTCGAGTAGTGTGTACTAAGTGATGCAACTATAGTTTTCTCCATTTAGCACTAAAAAATACTTTCATGCACAATTAATAATAAAAAAAAGCAAAATAAATAATGGCTGCTTTTTAAACTGTAAACATTTTTTTTTTTAATTTTAAATGCCTATTTATTTATGTTATGCAAACCAAATATCGTTAATGTCAAAAAACTACAATGTAAACGCACTAGATTTTGAGGAATATTTCGAATCACATCTAGTTTTCGTTGTAATGTAAACGGACTATAACATTTGCTTGTATTCTTCTATTCTTATGGTCACTCTTGTAGCAATCGGCTTGTATTTATTTACCCATAGATCAACCCTTAAAAATTTTAATAAGTAAATGTTTTTTCTTAATAAATAAATTTAAATTAAAAAAATATAGGTTTTTGATAAAAAAAAATATGTGAAAATCGGACCTTGGTTAGCCATTGGATCCAACTTTAATACTGCATGTCAACGCACATCAAATAAATATTCAAAAAAAATAAATTTCATATAAAAAGAAGCTACAAAACTCAAATTGGTGCATATATAGAAACTAAACCATAAAAACAAAGCCAGACTTAGGTTATTCCAATAACCATGACTTCGAAGTAGAAACTTTTTTTCCATTAATTTGAACAATAATACCTCTACGAATTGAAATCGATCAAATTTACAATTCAATTCCAATGAAAATTACGGTCGATATCTAATGCCGTAATAAACACCCCAAAGATTTAAATATGAAGTTAATTAGGCTACTAATGTCGTATATTCATGAAGAATAGAGCTTTAAGATGTTTTTGCCTAGAAGTATGCAAATATTTTTAAATATCAATACGTATGCGCTTTTTCGTTATTTCTCTTTCGTAGCGTGTGCGTATGAGTAATATTAAAATGATGCGTTATCTCAACTGTTTAAACAGAGTTTTTCTGCAATTTTTAAAAGTTTTATTTCGTCTGATATTGATTGAGATTCTTATAAGATTATTTTAAAATTTCATATTATTTACCTAAGTAAAGTAAATAACGAAAACCACCTGTAGATTTTAAAAAATAAAATATGAAATTAAGTTTGATTACGTTATTGTGAAACAATAAAATACATATGTATGTATTTAATTGACTTGATGAAAATAATTCAAAATTAATGTGTCATATTATACCCTGTGTTAAACAATATTTTTATTAAAAATTCAAAAATTGATGACAGCATCATTCAAATTCTGTTACAAACATTTGTTCAATTTATTTATAAAAATCACCATTAAATAAACCTTCATTTGTTGAATTAAATAAGTTTTAGTTTGTAAAACAAAAAAAAAAAAAAAACAGAATAAAAAAACAAGAAATAAGTTGTCTAAATTGATGGAATTTTACAAATGAAATGATTTTAAAGCAAATCAGTAAGAAAAAAATATTTTTTCAAAACATTTCCTTTTTCTGTCACCAGCTAACAATTCAGTAAAACTTACACATAAACATGATTAACTTTGCGAGAGTAGGATCGAAATTTTCTTAAAAAAAATTCATCAAATTGTATATAAGTTCTATTACATTATATGTATATATACTTTTGAAATATGAACACAGTACGGTTACAACATATATTGATTATAACGAACTATGTTTAGAGTAAACATTTTTATACCCTGTACCCCAGGTAGAAAGGTGTATATATAAGTTAATTTTTTTATATAAGTTTGTCACTCCGTTTGTAATTTTTACAATATTGATCTGAGACCTTATAAATTACTAGCTTTTTTTTAAAGAAAATAGTTTATCCCCTAAAAAATCTACAGCCACTTTTTTTAGTTTTCTACATCTTTACCTTTTTTATGTTAAAATATTTCAATAAATAACATTAAAGGAATTATTAATTTTCGCCAACACATAAATATAAGTTTTGAGCACTCGATACTCTTGTGCAACCGACATTCAACTATCCATTTCAAAAGCAAAGGTTCTTTTAATATGTACATTAGGGGTATAACCAAAAAAAATACCTATCACGACGGGGTGGCCACTGATGTATATATCAAGATATCCGTTTTTTGAGATCAATTTGGATAAACAACCTCCCCCCCAAACCGTTTATTCTAAAGCTTCCAAAAAATAATAATATTTGAATTTTTATTTTTTAAATACCATACATACAGTCATGCACTACATATTAACTTCAGATAATACAAATTATCTTTGTTGAAGGAAATAAACTTTAAGTTCAAAGTGCGTGTTGTTTTGCAATGTTGAAAAATATCTTGCACAAGTTTGATTCCACGTTCCGCGCAAATGTTACTTCGTTGTTGTTTGTGAATTTTAGAGTCCTCTCTCACCCAATGTTTAAGAAAGCATTCCCGAGCATGTGTAAATTGTTCCAGTGATTGCTTTAAAGATTCAAAATCAATTTCATTAAAGCAGTGGTCAGAAAACCATACAATTATACAATTGGGATTGTGAGGTTGGTTCCATTTTGTTATAAAAAAAAGTGTTTCCGTGTTATTTTAACATACTTTTAACTGTTTGGATGTAGTATAATTGGTGGTATAAGTCTTATTTGTGAAATAGCATAAAAATATAAATGAATGGTTTGTGTTTTTACAATAAGGATATTGTATTTTAAATAAGCAATAAAAAATCCAAATACTAAAATTCAAAGTAATTTTGGGGGGAACTTTTTTAACGCCCGCGAAAAAGTGACGCCACTTTTCATCATAGATTTTCATGGTCTATATGGCATGGTTAGGTATTTTTTGATAATTTAAAAAATTTTTCAAAAGTTATACCCCTAATGTACATACATATATTCCGCTAACTGGACCATATCAAATCTGCATACAAAATTAATCAAAATTAGAAAAACTGCCAAAAGTACCAATTTATTTTCGTTCATCATAAAAAGAACCCTGTAGTTTAATATAAGCTATCTCTATACGAAATTTTTCGAAAAGAGAAAAAGTACCAAAAGTTTAAGAGTACCAGCTTTTTCCAATTTAAGGCCCCAGAAATTACACTGAATGTTAATGTAGGCTTTAATGTGTATGTATATAAAAGTTATCGAAAAGAAAAAACATACCAAGTTTAAGAACAATTGTGATTTAGTTAGGCTTGAGCTCATCAAATTTAATGTTCATTAAATTATTTTTACTGGCTAATGTGGGGCTCGAACCTGGGTTGAATTTACATGTTTCAAGAATCACCACATTCTTTCATCAGAATTCTTTGAGTTCTAACCTCTGCACCACTGTGGTGCCTGCCAGCCAACAGTCAAACATCAATCTTTAACCAATTTTAGATCGTTTTTACCCCTTAAAAAGTACCAATTTTATCCCTTAATGTGCCCTATAATTTAATCCTAACCACATGCAATCTGCATAACAAATTTATCAAAAAGAAAATAACTACCAACTTACAAAGTTTTTTCCAGATTTTACTCTTCAAAAGTACCATAATTTGAACCTTCACGTCAATAATAAATTTATTACGGATTTGACTAAATTATGCCTGTCTTTCCATCCGTCAGTTTTTAAGTCCGTGTCTATGTTGAAATGGGTTTTCCGAAGACCCCAGATATGAAGGGGACCAAGTTCTAATTAGTTTAAATCGCATATAGTCCGCAATAGCTTGCTATTGAAATTCAACTAGGTCGCTCCACATACGGCTGAGATATGAGCATTAAAGCCACGAACGCTTCTAATCTTTACACATAAAATCCTCATTACTACCCATAAATCTTTACTGCTTTAAGTCCTATAATAATCTATGAACTTGATTTTTTTCACTTTTACAAACTTACGGTACGATTTTTAATGCTCTTCTGCAGGGTACATAAGATTCGACATAGCCGTATATAGTGGTCTTACTTCTAGGACAAGATTTTTTTGGAGTTTTGTGATACAAAAATGTATGTCGCACTACACTTATAAAGAATACATATTCTGTGTTGCGTCGAGCTACCAATAAACGTAATACTATATATATTTTATTTGAAATGTCATAGTATGTATGTATGTATTTACGTATATTTAATATATCTTTATTATAGCTACATTCTTTACTTTTAAAATTCTTTTTAAGCTTTGCCAGTCTAGGATAAACGCACTAGTTTCATAAGTCTTTATTTCAGTGTCCAAAAATTACAAATGTTTTAAATGTTTTTAAGAGTCAATAGTCGTAATAAAACAAAACATTTTCATTTTAAATTACATAAGAATAAAATTGTATTATTTATTGCTATTAAATACTTCAAATAAAAAACAAAAAAAAACTTTTTACACTCCCCTCGTATGTTTAAAGTGTACTAAACTCGTATGTATATTCCAATTCATCTATTCGTTTGAATAGTTTTTGTTTAAAAAAGATATGGATGTCCCAATATTTCATCAACAGCAGAGAAGTCTAAGAAAAAAAAATAAACACACACATACACAATCATGCATATGTGTATATGAACGTAAACTTTCCTCGACTTTAAGAAAACGAATGAGTATATTATGCAATATGGAGCCAATTGAATAAAATACTCTTGTAATGATAGTAACAGAAGAATAACAATAACACAGGCCACACTAACAGCAAACACATTCAAATATACACTTAACAATTGCACACATACAAACATGTGCTGTAGTATTTCATGTTCATACTTTATTTCATTTGAAATTATAAAGAATAAAAATAGTAAGAAATGTATTGGAAGGAAGTAGAAAAAACTGTCCCTTATTTCTAAGACATTTTCAATTTTTGTTTTTTTTTTTTTGTCATTTCTTCTTTGGTGGAGAACCAAGTAGAAATAGATAACAGCAGCAGTAGTGTAGTAGTGGAATGTTAAGAAAAAATTAAATAAATAAAATAAAAGTACAACAAGAGCAACTATCAACAAAACTTAAGAAGTTTTTGATGCCATTAAAATGTTCCTGTTATGTTCTGCTTTTAATTTTTTGTTTCTCTTTGTATAACGCATGAATGCAATAAAACAGCAGCAGCAACGCACAATGGGTTTAGGCTTTTAGCAAATTTCAAAGTAGTCAAATAATATATAAATTTTACTTATTTAATGCAACAAACAAACAACAACAAAAAATTTAATGAGAGATATGGTTTGTACAAAATTTTCCATCCGATGTTTTTTAAATACTAGTGTTTTCTGAGCAGTCAAAATTTTACCATAATTATTTATGCAAATACATATGAAGAAAATATACATACATATATGTAAGTAAATATAAATTTACTTATTTCGAGCATTTTTTTTTTTTTTTTTTTGTCTTAAGGCCAGTTTACACGGTAATACAATGTATTACGACATTGCAAAAAATTTTGTAGAATGAGAAAAATCTTATCGTGTAAAAGCAGAATGTATTGAGTAAGAGAAAATACGAATATAAAATCTGACAAGCGGTCGGTAAATGCTTTTTTTCTAAACCATTTTAGAAACTTATGTATTCTCCTCACACCAGAGGTGTATTATAACGGAGTATATTGAAGGTGGTAGCATTTTTATACAATTACAAAATCAACTCAGGAAATTTTCATGTTGTTTTTGTAAAAATTTAAAACTGCAACCATCTGTTTTTTTGTTATTATTTTTGATTTTACTTATACCATCCGTGTAAACATAAATTATACTTACAAAAGATTTTTATTTTTTTCTTTTAAACACGGAGAGAATTTCATAATATTTTGATTCTACAATGTCGTAATACATTTTATTACCGTGTAAACTGGCCTTTAGTGGATAGAAAAAAACAGAATGTGCCAATTGAAAAACTTTAAAAAGTCTCCTCTTATAAATTCTCAATCACTCTGGATTCTGCGTGTTGAATTTTATGTTTATTGGTTTAATATTAATAAAACTTCAAAAAGTAACTGTTAAAGAATGAAGAAGAACTGAAAAGGTCCTTTTTACAGATTCTCATTTATTCAGGACCTTACATGTTTAATTGTATGTTTCTAGGACCACTACTTACAAAAATTTAAAAAGTACCAGTTGAAGAACAAAAAAGTACCAAAAAGTTCCCTCTTATAGAATGAAAAGTACCAAATTTCTTTATCACAAAGGACCATGCATGTTTAATTTTATGTGTGTAAGTCCATTATTAACGAAAATTCCAAGAGCACCAATTGAAGAACAAAAAAGTACCAAAATTGTTCATCTTATTCTCTGATGCACTGAGGACCCTGCAGCTATAATTTTATGTTTCTAAGTTCAATATTATAGAAAATTCAAAAATTCCCCCGTGCAGCACGGAAAAGTAAAAAAGAAATTTAATTTCCCGTATTTCCCCTTTTTGATACTTTTTTGTAGTGTGAACCCACAATTTAATATGCATATTTTAAGGAATGAAGAAGAATGTTTTTTATTTTAAAAAAGTACAAAAAATAGGTAAGATTTTCAACCCTAAACGTTCGAATTTCGAAAAACTACCAAATTTTTCTATATTTTTGTTTTCAGCAAATTTTTATTTTTTTATACCCTTCACCACAGGTGGTGAATAGGGTATATATAAGTTTGTCATTCCGTTTGTAATTTTTATAATATTGATGTTAGACCCTATAAAGTATATATATTCTGTGTCCTTATGAGGAGCGAAGTTTATTTAACGATGTCCGTCTGTCCGTTGAAATGGATTTTCCGAAGACCCCATATATGATGGGCGCCAGGTTATTATACATTTATGTCACATATGGTCCGGAATTGTTTGCTATTGAAATTCAGCAAGATCGGTCCACAAATGGCTGCGATATGAGTAAAAAACCACGACTGCCTCAAATTTTTTCCTTTAAAGGTCCAACTAGACGTGACATTACCATACCAACACTGTATTACCAAAACGACATAAACATACCATACAAACCAATTCAATTTTGGTTTCTACGCTCATACAGTGGCTATGGTAATACAGTGTTGGTAATGTGATTTTTTGTTGTTGTTTTTTTATACCCTTCACTACAAGTGGTGGATTTTATTTGTAATGTGTTTAATTTTACGCATACAATACACATCAATGCATGTACATGATATGCCGCTCAAATAAAGAAACAAACTCATAGACTCCATATATTTTAATTTAACGCTTCTTCAGTAAAAGCATTC
The DNA here is from genome assembly GCA_963931875.1 of Pollenia griseotomentosa. Classification (NCBI taxonomy): domain Eukaryota; kingdom Metazoa; phylum Arthropoda; class Insecta; order Diptera; family Polleniidae; genus Pollenia; species Pollenia griseotomentosa. The sequence goes on along the minus strand of OZ007560.1, from coordinate 47,610,481 downwards.
GTAGCCGAGTTGTTAAGTTCTCTCCTGAGACTGATGATATTGCCAGTTCGAGTCCCAAAAAGAATTTTTTTTAATTTTTTTTAATTTTTTTTATTTAAGTTTTTTATGTTCTAAAAAACGATTTTAAGATTATAAAACGAATTTCAAACATCAACTTTGGCAAAAGAGGAAACGGGCTTAGGTACATATATACATTTTTTGTTTTTTTTTATATTCTTCGGCAGGGCGAAATGAAAAGTTGGCGTGGCTCAATTAAAATTTATTGATACCTATCTAAAGAACGTTATTTATGAATATAACTTTTTGTTCTTATCTTATCATGGTGAAGGGTATATAAGATTCGGCATAGCCGAATATAGCACTCTTACTTGTTTTTTTTTTTTAAATAAGTTACGAATTTGGTATAAAATTATTTTCTATATTTATTGGTTGAAAAGATAGATGGTGTGACAAAGCAGCTACAAAATACAAGTTATACCCATTTGCACCCCAAAAGGGTAATCGGTTGACAAACAGTGGAGAAAAGTGGTCTTAACTGTCTTACCTTTTCCGATTTATGTATAGATCTATACCCACTCCACAAAAAAGCTAACGATTTTAACACCTTAAAATATTGGTTCTAGACCGTATACCGATTAACTCAGAATCAGTTTTTGAATCGATCTATTTATGTCTTTCCGTCCGGCTGGCAAGCTGACTGTCTGTCTGTCTGTCCAGGTAAACCTTATACGCAAAGAACAGGTCGCAATTTTGGAGATAATTTGAATTTCGATACATAGGTTATATTTGTCACAAGGTCCAATCCTATTGAATATGGTAAGAATCAGTCCATAATTTCACATAGCCCTATGCAAGCTCTTTCCGGTACAAAGTCTTTGTGCACAAAAATCATCTAATTATTGTTCCTTTATTGCAACATAGTCATATCTCAAAAAAAATCAAACTTGGCAAAATGCGATTAAAGTTTTCAAATTATAAAAATATCAAACAAAGTATATTTTGCTATAACCTCGGTTCAGATTGAGATACAATACTGATTTTTAGATTTTTTAGTTTTGCTGATTGAGTTGAATGAAGCCCCAAAAGCATTTATTTCCTATTCAAGCGGCTTAAAAATGCACACGGTAGAAGCCATTTTGCAATTTGAATAAAACTAAAAGAAGATGAAGTAAAAGACTCAACCTAGCAAGTTTCAAATAATATATTTTTTATTTTCGATAACTCAATATGTATACTTAATGTAAGTTAGCCAGATTGAACAAACAACCGCAGGATAGTGGTATCAAATTAAATGGGAAAATTTTGGGATTTAAAAAATATTCCAAGAACAACAAGCTGTTTCGTGATTTATTTGATTAATGGACTTCTATGCAAAATAAATAAAAACACAATGTAAAAAGTCTCATTAAATATTTATGCAAGAAAATGTAGAAATTCTCTCAAAATTCTTTAAGAAACCTGTTCGATTGGTCTACTTCATAAATTTTTGGGGTCAGAAATCTGACAGAATTTGTCGACGTTTCACTCAGGCATCTGACAGACATCGCACTTTTTTGAATAGAATCAAACGTCAATTGATTTATATTGCCCAATATTGAATAATGTGTTGTACAAAAAACACATGTGTGCATTGGTTTTGTTTATTTTTACATAAATTTAATGAAAAATTGCTCCATACATATTTTTTTAAATTATTTCAAGTTATTGAATAGTGGGGAGCAAAAAGAGAAAGATAACAATAAAGTACCCAATAACAAAATGGGGACTGTTCCATAACGCCACAAAACTGGTTCAAGAGCGGCCTTAATTCATTTTTTTCATGTTCGCCGATTTGGATAATTTTTTGGTATTTTCTTATCAAATATCTGAATATTATGATTCTGTAATATATGCCTGATATATTTATTATTTGTTTGGACAGACACGCACAAAGTTCATATATGTTTGCTTGTTTAAAATGGCATGCAAATTTACAGTATATTTAATCTTTTGGTACAATCACAGTAAACATATAATTTGACTTTGTTGTATATTTTTTTGCATTAAAAAAAGTTGGAAAAAGTGACATAAAAAAAATACGTAGAACAAAATATAAACATCATCAAAATGTCTATGTTTATTAACTTCAGTGGTGGACTGCATTTTTTTAGTTCTGTGAAGCGCTGTTTAACGAAAGAATTCAAATTACAGCTTGAAGAGTCAGCTTAAAGTTAAAAAAAATTCAGCTGCTCCTACCTGCTCCTTTCCAAAAAAAAAAAAACAGTAAAAACTATAAAATGATAAAGTAACAAAACATAAATTTTCGTTCATGCTTGTTGTTGTTGCCATAATTATTTACTGTTTAAAATTATTACATAATAAAATATACATACTGGTCTGGTCAATAGTGTTAATTGTTATATATTTCATTGTTGAAAAAAGCATAAGCTTTAATTGAATTTGGATTTATTTCTATCAGGTATGCTGTCCGAGGAAGCTTTGGAAGCGAGGAATAAAGACTATAGAACCTATAGATTACATCATTCGGGAAGAATTGGACGTGTAGCCACTAATGAAGACGTCATGGATAATCTTTTATTATCTTCAGATCCATTTATAAATAGGTTTCGCTTAAAGCTGCAAATCAAAAAATTGGATTACGATAATGATGTTAAAAAATTATTAAAAGACTATGCTTAAATTACTTATTCATGTTTTTTCTATTTGTTATTTCTATGGGAGGTGGGCGGATCAGGTATATTTTTTCAGGAGCCCATTCTACAATTATAATATTTATTTTTTTGTGAAAATTGAGTTGATGCATTAAAAATCAAGGGAGCTATGCCACTTTTTCAATACAAGTTGTGTTGGAAGTGGGCGGATATTTTTCAAAATTCACACAAATAATTATGAGTGTTTAAAAATGCTATGTGGCAAAAAACAATGCCGTAGGTCAAAATTTAATTTTTACTTTGTATGGGAGGTGGGCGGATCATTTTGATTTTTCCATTTTTTTTTTGATTCAAACAAAAAATGCCTATGTGCCACGTTTCATTATTCTTCGACAACTTCTTCTATTTTTTGCCGCTCGTTCTATGAACTTCAACTAATGTGCGCCATTTCGTTTTCTGTAAAACTATTGTAAAGCTACGGTCAGACTTATCAAATATTTGATGAAAAAAACGGGACCAACAACCAAACTAAAAAATCATTTCGCTTAATATCAATATTTATTTTGATTAAAATACCACATCTTACAAAAAACTGGTTTTTTCCTATGTCTAGTAGTATAATTAGTTTATTTTGTAATATTAAGACCCTTTTAAATCTCACTAACTATTAACAAAATTAGGGGTTACGCTTATTTGATCAAATATTTAATAAGTGTGACCGTAGCTTAAGTTTTTCATATATGAGCGTATGAGCAATATATTTAAATGTTTAGAAAGATCACTTATACACCCTGCTAAAAATAAAGATGTGTTTTTTTGTAAAAGTTTAATATATTTTTTTTATGTAGAGCTTTAAATATTGCTTGGATACTATTTTCTGTATTCAATCAAATACTTTAAATTAAATGAAGGCTTAAAAACAATTTTCAGTAAAAATTTTGATTAAGGCCGTTACACACTATCCCACAAAGTCTTAAGTATTTTAGAAAAATGCTTCCCTGATCTAATTATTGTTTAAAAATTTTTAAAAAACAACAACAACTTATCATGAAAGGGTTGCATTTTCGTAAAATACTTAAGACTTTGTGGGATAGTGCATAACGGCCTTTCATAAACATTTGTTAAATTTATTAATCGTGTTTTATTACGAGGGTAAACATATTTTTTCTCTCAAAATTATTTTAAAAATTGTATATACCTTTGTAAGAAATCGACATTTTTTGCTTGCATGTGCTTTTTAAAGAAAAACAAAAATACTTTAAAAGAAAACAATTTGTCATTTTTATATTAAATCTCATTTTAACCCACAGTGCTAGTGACAGCAATAGCAATAACAGCAACAGCAGTTATATTGCATATTACTTTAATTTATTATATGTATTTGTTTGAAAGATACTTAAAAATTATATATGGAGAGAGAAATAAAGTTATTGCAAATAAACAAACTCAGCCAAACGAAGTCAACCCAACCCAACAAAACCCAACCAAACTAAACTAAGCAAACCCAAACCCAAACCAACAAACTTAACAGTCAACCATTCAACCAAACAATTACTTTATACTTTAGAATGAAAAAAATAAATAAAAATAAATTTATAATTTTTGATTTATTTTTTATTTTGGGCATATTTTATGGAATTAAGTTACAACTACATATTTAAAATGTATGTTTATGTGTGAGTGTAATAAAAAAAAAAATACAACACCAATGGACTAACTTATATACATATGTATGTATTTACGTATATGGCAACATATAAATGCGTGTGATTATGCACCCCGGGGTTTATAATATGTGTAATTCCGTTAGTTTGTGGATGTATGTGTGAGTTTGTTTATGTGAAGTTGCAGTAAAAATGACCCACCATCGTGTAACTGCTTATACAAGTGCAATATTTCATACAATTATAATTTGTTATAATAAAATAATAACACAAACATTTATATTTATACTAAATACATACAAACATACTTGTTTAAAATATACTTTAAACTTTATTCCAAGAATGTTTGGATGTTTATTCCTTTATTCGTTTGTTTGAATATTTATTGTGACAATTTGAATGTTCTTTTCTATTGACCATTTTATGCATGTATGCAGTATTAAATAAAATATTTTCTAAACACTAACTCATGCACATACTACAATCTATCTTTGTGTAAGAATATAATTTTGGAACGAAAAGTCATTCAAGGAAATAATGTGTCTTCTTACGCCAACGTTTTTAACATAAAAATTGATCATAATTTTATTAAATTTAATAGGAACCAGATTATGGTTGCCATTAACCTTAACATGTTACTCTTATAATCACACAGAGAAAACAGATTCGTGATCACAACCGAATTTGTCGCCAATCGAATTTCGTCGGTTGCATGCACCATAACACAATTCGGTTACAATTACAATTTATATGTAAAAGATAAATTTTAATCATTACACTACACAATAATACATTACAAATTATTACACAATCCCATAATATCCACTTTCGAAATGACACAGAAAAACGCCGGGACTTAAGTTTGGGCCGTAGAATACAGTGGTATACTCCGTTTTAAAAGGTTATGTCTAAATCAAGAGATATTGCATTTTAATTTTTGTATTGCCTCTCAAGCAATTTTTTGGTGTTTTAAGAAAAAAATCTAAATATCTTTTGAAATGACTTTAGCTTTTGTTTATTTGTCGAAATTAAGCTCTTATGATGATGGCCTTCCACCTTCCGGCTAGCACAATTAATTAATTATAAATGTGTGGTACTATTTAATCAAATTTTTATCAATTTTATATACGCATATAATTGATAAAATTAGACTGAATAGTGCCATGGAGTGAATATAATTGAATGTATTCACCTGAAAATAGACGGATATCATTGTTAGAGTTTAGAATGGAAAAGCAAATAAAAAAATAATGTTATTTAAGAAGAGTTTTCGAAGCGTTTTTCCATATACATATACATATGTATATGTGTAGTATGAATATAACTTGCGAGTCAATACAAACTTTAAAATGGAATATCTCTTGATTTTGACCTTATCTTTAAAAAAGTAGAATACCTTCTACTATTCTACGGCCCAAAATTAAGTTGGGGGGATGTTTCGGCGTTTTTCTGTGTCATTTTGAAGTACATACTTAGAGCGTATTTATTTTTAAAACTTAATGCGATTACTATTCTCTAAATAGTTCGTGGAAACTACTTACTCCTTTTAAATAAGCACAGTTTCCGACCACAAGGATATTTTTTAACTATTAAATTAAAATTAATTTTTTTTAGAAACTGGGAATTATTTCCTTTCGTAGGTTACTTTATATTATATTCAACATTTTTTTTTATTTTATAAAATACATAACTGAAATTTAACTCATAGAATAAATTCGAAAAATAAAAAAAAATGTTAATTTTTTTTATTTACTTACAAATTTGTGAACGAAATTTGTTTGTTACGTTTGACAAAAAAATTCAGTTTTATATGAAAATAATTAGTTAAGTACTCACAGTTAACAATTGGGACTTGTAACCGAATTGAAACAATACTAGCAATCAATAATTAGCTGCAATAAATGAATTAATATTTATTTTACAAAATTTATTGACGAAAGCAAATTATTAATTGCAATGACCAATTTTCAGTATTGCCCTGCATTAAATTCGGTTGTCATTCAAACCATTTTAGAACTATATTAAATTATTTATCATAACTAATAAAAGAATTGAAGGAATTATATTTTAGTTATAATAACGTTTAAATAATAAAGAGAATTAAAAATCAGTTACAACTATACATTTTTAATAGTTGCAATAATAAATAACCAATTTGTTTTCTGTGTGTAGAAACAAATAAAACACAAAAAAAAATCAAATAAGAAAGTAAAGTCGGTCAAGCCCGGCCATGTAATACCCTACACCACAGTATTTAGAAACAAATTTTCGAGTGTCATTATGTTTAAGCTCTTTGTTCCGCATATTATTAAGATATCTTCATCTATATGAGATTTGGCTGCCTTTAAGTGATTTTAGGAAGGGTTTTAGGACCTGTGGTTACTTTTGGACTTAGTAACACAACAATTCGCATGACATAGTAGCTGTCGTTAATACCAACATTTATAAAAATGTAATGAGCAAAAGATCTTAAGGAGAATTAAAAAGGCAAAGTTCCATACACTCACAATATTTTGTACGTAAAATTAACTGAAATTGTAATATAAAAGAAATTAAAATTCAGTTAAAAACCAGTCATTTATTTTTAACGAAAAGTTCATTTAATTTTTTACTGTCAAAAATGCAACTCTATGTTCCGTAAAAACAAATGAATTTTCAGTTATTTTATATTAATTAACTTTCAAAAACTTAACTACATGTTCCGTAAAAAACAAAGGAATATTCCGTTATTTTATATAAAATAACTAACAAAAAATTTAATTGAATATTCCGTAAAAACAAAGGAATATTCCGTTATTTTATATAATTAAATGAACTTTTCGTTACTTTAAATTAAATTTTAATTTTACATTAAGAAGAATTTAACTTAATCAACGGATAATATTAACTGCAACTGAAAATCCGTATTAATATGCAATCAAGTTACTCAAGCAATAAAGGAGGCCTTGCATTATAGTGAGTATGGTAAAGCGCTGCCCTCTATATCAAAAACGGTTGGGCGTATGAAACATTTAAAAAAAAATTCATAATAAATGTTTACATCATTGGAACTATAAAAACCAGAGTACGAAAACAAACAAAACGAAACGTTTACTTTCGTTTTGCTTTGTTCTTTGCAGTGAGCAAAACAAAAACAAAACCTTAACAATAAGAATGATTGTTTTTGCTCGTGAGCGAAAAATTTACATTAATATAAACGTACGCAGCTAAAAAAGAAAAAAGTAAGAACAGTATCGAAACATTCTGAGAAAAAACGTTTAACAAACGTTTGCTTATTGATTTACTCATTAAACTACACAATGTACTATGCTCTAGCTACTAGAGCGATACAAACTTTTGTTTCTAAAAGAAATAAAATGATAATCTTTAGACTACTATAGTAATTTAAAAAAAAAACACAATAAAAAGTAATCCAAAGAATGATGAAAAAATAAACAACAAATTTGAATCCACTTAAAAACTAAAAATATTACTCATATACAAACACAGCATTCGACTTTACTAGCAAAATATGCATTGTTATTACACTATCAAATCAAACAAGAACTTAATCAATTACTCAAAAAAATACGTTTGTTAATCTGTTTCGTACTGAAATGTTCGATTGTAATGGTAAATTAAATAATGCAGGTGAGTGAAAAGCGAATTGTTTCGTTTTCTCTCTTTGTCAATTGAAAAGTTTTTGTTTTGGTTTTGCTCATGAACAATACAATTTAAAAATCTTTATTTGTTTTGTACATTTTGCAAACGTTTGCGAGATGTTTTGTTTGTTTGATTTTTGTGACCTTTGACTTTAAATAACTTACAGAGCAGACACAAGATTTTATAAGACTTTTGAGACAACTTTAAGAACACCAAAATGAAGGTCTATTCGAGTTTACACCTTATTATCTCTCATTCTGCAGTTGTCCCACTTTTTTTGCTTAAGTGATTTCAAACACAAAAGCATCCCAGCGGTAACTAGAATAAGTAAATAGGCCTACTTTTTAGAAGGTCTTATTTATCAGACACAAGCCCTCCTCGCCGCATTCCATGCTTATTTATATTTTACACAGGTTGTCATTGGGCGCAAGCCCTTCCACACTCCCTTTAATAACAACTTCCTTCCCTTCCCAAAGAAGGGAGTAAGGAAGGTCACTAAAAATAAAAAATAAATAAAAAAGAACAACTTCCTTTCTCCCTTCTTAGAGAAGAGAGATTCGCATCGTGTACTGAATATTTTGGAAGGCCTTTCAAAAAAAATTAATACCTTCTAGAAAGCATACTTCTGTAGTGGAATTCTCTAACTTTTAACGATTAACGTTAACGTTAATTTTACCGGCACAGTTTATTGCTTACGGTAACAATACAGCAATTCAGCAATTCAGCAACTCAATTTTAACTACACAGTTAAAAATGTCAATCAAGTGGCATCTTTGTTAATTAATTAGTATATTTAACGAACACTGTCATCGAGTGCAAGCTACTTCTCGTGTAGAACGACTTAAAGTACTTTCGGAACAAACAAACCCCCATTTAGATGTTTCTAGTCTAGCGAAAATTGCAAAAATTCGGAAAATTTTCAAAAATAGCAAAAATGTTTTAATATTTCGAAGAAGCCATAAAATTTATTAAAAGTCGCTAAAACTATAAGGAATTGCAAAAATTCGGTAAAAATTGTTAAATTAGCGGAAATTCGCAAAAATTTGCAAATAGCGGCTATTTATTAAAAATCGTTAAAGCTCTAAAGAACCACAGGAAAAAATCGCTTATATCGCGAACACGGCTAAAATTGCAAACTTGAAAAAAAAACGTCAAATTTATTTGAAATCGCTAAATCGCTTAAAAAACAAATTGTTGGAATATATATTTTTTTTTTTTTTTTTTTTTGCAAAAATAGCGAAAATTCGCGAAATTGTTTTATATTTCGAACAAACCAAAAAATTGATTTAAAGTCGTTAAAACTATAAGGAATGGTAAAAATTGCTAAATTAGGGAAAATTCGCAAAAATTAGCTTACAGCGGCAAGATTGGAAAGTCTACCACTTATTTTTTGTGTAGAAAAGAAAACACTATTAGTTATTTCCATAAGCTGCATCTAAATTTATATTCTCCCCCCCTAAATCGGTTCAGGTTTGTGTAAAAAAAAATACAAAAAAATTTCGTAGCGATAAGTTGTGTTCCGTCCCTCAAAGTTTGCCATCAAGCCATTTATTCAAATGTAAATTGTTTGCGTATGACTATCTTCTAAAAACAACATTTTAAAAGAATATGATAAATGGCAATATTTTAGCTCTTCTAGTCAACAACATAAGCCTCTAAGAAAGTTTTTTGCTAAAATCAATATTTTAGAAAATAATTAAGAAAATAAAAACAAAATATCAAACATTTTATATACGTTTTATATATATAGTATAAAAGGGGGATTTAATGTCAAGTGACCCAATTTTGAAATAGATGTCTTTCGATTTAAATGAAATTTACACCAATTTTATTACTGTTAGATAGTAGCTTAGACACAAATTTTCAACAAGATCGGTCAAAAAGTTTCTGAGTTAGAGGGGGTCAAAGTTTTAGCAAAAAACTTTCTTGGAGGCTTATGTTGTTGACTAGAAGAGCTAAAATATTGCTATATGTCATATTCTTGTAAAATGTTGTTTTTAGAAGATAGTCATACGCAAGCAAATTACATTTGAATAAATGGCTTGATGGCAATCTTTGAGGGGCGGACGCCCTCCCTAAAACACAACTTTTCGCTACGAAATTTTTTTGTATTTTTTTTTACATAAAACTGAATCGATTTGGAGGGGGAGAGTATAAGAAATCAAAAAAAAAAAAGATCTCCATACAACTAACGGCCACGCTAATACACATATAAACATAAATATATAATATAATATAATGATTTTATAAGCAAATATTATCCAAACTTATCTTTAACTAAAATCTTTATTCATATATTTATATGTGAACTCACTTAAACATACATACTTACTTTTTTATTGCAATTATTCCATTGCAGATTCTTTAGCATTGACAGCGGAATTTCTTGGCTTGGCCAGTTGTACAAATAATCCACCTAATACAGCATTGACAAGCAATATATTGCCTTTAGCTAATGTGGGCGGTGTTGTCGTGGATAAAAATAGTTGCAATGGTGTTGGTGTTGGTGGTATTGGTAGTGTAGGTGGTGGTGGTGGTGGCGGCATTTGCTCAACAAATCTAGAGTCTTTAAATACCAATAACACCAACACAAATTCATTGGCAGCTGCTTATATGCCTTTAACCCCCAGTTCTACACAGTCGTCTATTTCTCCCGGAACTACGACCAACAACACCTACGACATGTTTCAGGTAATAAAGATTTAAACACGTGCTACAGTGTTTTGCATATTTACGATTTTATTTTATCAATAATTAAAACAATAATGCACAAAAAATTGCACAAAAACTTTTTACGTTTTTTATATTTGCATTTTTTTGTTAAATTACTTGTGCCTTCTTGTATGTGTTTTATAATAAATTTTTATATCATTTTTTCTACTGCTTTACTCAATAATGCTCTGGTACCACCTTCTAATGCTCTAACCCTTAAATATTCTATACTTTACTGTCTATTCTATCTCTTGAATTATTTGTTTGTTTGTTTTTTTTCTTTCTTTTTTGACTACTTGCTTCACTTGACTTCTACTACATAAACAAAAACAAAAAAATAATAATAATATAGTTTGATAATATTGCACCACAACACCAACAAAATACGCCTTTAAAGGTTTTCCAAAGAAACATCAGCTTCGATTGTTCTGCACCTTTATCGCCAAGTACGCCTACATCTCTTTATAATAACTCTTTCCAAAGTTCACCTTTAGTCAGGTAATAAATTTAACTTATTTTATATATTGATAAAATTATTTCTTAAAAATCATTTTTTTTTTAATGTTTTAATAAAAATTTGTAATTATGTATTTTGAGAGCTTCTTAAAAGTTAAAAGTGGTTCTCAAGTTGTTTAATATGTTTGAAATATTCTCTCCTTTTTATAGTGATAGCAGTAATTCCTCTTCAGCTAATGGTTTATCTTTGGACTCCATACCCATGGTCTATCAAAATGGCTACACAAATGGCTTGACATCAACACGTTCCACTTCGCCCGAAAGTCAAAATAGCAATCAGTCAAACGAAAATAACTTAATTGATATGATGGTAAGCACAAGAAAATATATCTATGTCTGCAAGTCATAAATATTTCTATATGTAGATAAAAAATATATTAATATGTATGCAATACATAAAATGCAAACTCCTTCTCGTTTAGAATTTCTCGGAATATTTATCAGGTTCGGATTTTATGGCCTCAAAATATTTTGGCTAAAACTTGATTTTTTCGAACAACATGCATTTTGTCTCGGAAAGCAATTAAAGTTTTGCTTTCCTATCTTGCAACTTTAGATTAGGAGAAAAAAAATGTCTAACAAACTTACATGAAAAAACTGCATAAAATTGTCAGTTTTATATCTTTTTTCTCACATTTTGGCTGCCACATTGCGTGAAATTTAGTGAATTAATCTTTAGAAAAATAATCCTTATGATACAATTCATAATTCCTCATTACCATTATAAAACTGCAAAATGATTATTTCATGCTATTGCTTAATTTTTCATATATTATTTCATATATTTCATATATTATATAAAAGCATTTTCTAGTATAAAAATGTTTTGACGATCTACGAACTATATTATAAGGAATTTTTTTCTAAATGTTACTTTACTGAATACCTCACAGTTTGACAGCTCTGGTCCATAAATGGTTGAAAAACATATAAAAAATAGGGGTGCGGCGAATATTCAGATTTGCATTTGCAAACTTTTCGCTTATTTTTGCCATTCGCATTCGCTTAAATGTAAATGAAATAAAAAACGTAGAACATTTGACAGTAGTCAAACATTTAGGATGGGTTTTTGACATCACAGTTAAACTAGGTTTAGTTAATCTGAAAAGAGATTTGTGCCGCCCTTACCAAGTTTGTATACAGCATTTTAATGGAACAGCTTCGCTTTACTTAATGTTGGACTTTAATGAAATAATTAAAAAAACTCACATTTCGCCGAAAAAATGCGAGCTTCAGACCACGTTAAACTAGGTTTAGCTGTTTCAAACGTCTAATAGGGGCTTTGTTAAAAAATTTGTTTGATGCAGGCTCGCCATTAAGTGTATCATGAATGATGGGAGCTACTTTACAACGGAAGATCGTGAATCAACACCAATTAAAATTTTTAGGCGAATTTAAAAACAAATATCTATAGATAGGGATAAAAACCAAGAAACCTAGACTGTTTTATCTAAAGTTATCAATATTCAAAAAGTTAGTTTCGATATGTCCTTGGAATAATTCTACACGAAAAGGAGTTTGCACCCGATGACTTAAAAAATGTTGCACAGTTTATTATCCGAGCATTAGTTAGTTCAAAAATTTCTTTAACACTGGAATTTTACTTCATACTAAAGACCTGCGTATTCCTTGAAACAAAAAAAAACGATTTATTTTAAGTGATTCAAAGTTTCTTAATAAACAAAACTAAAATTTCTTAACTCAATTTCGGCTATTTCAGTTATTTCATTTAAATTTAGACGTCCGGCCCCAAAATTTAAGTTTTATTCAAGGCGAATTTATTACAGGTGGTCTTAAAAGCCCTGCTGATATTAGCAAAAATCACTGTAGGATGTCAAAATTTTGTTTATTCTCTTTTATTATCTTTGTTTCTGTTTTGTTTTATTTCTGTTTTTGACATTGTACAATGATTTAAAAAAAACAAATTGCTTGTGGTTTTTGTACGAGTTGTACTTGTTGTAGTACCGAGATTACCTGGGATGAATTCGCCTTGGTTTTATTCTATGGCTAGGGATCTAAATAAAAAATTATTATTCATATATTTCTTATAGAAATTTCTCAATGTCAACGAAAACCAGCAGACACAACAAAAACCACAACTACAACAGCAGCAGTTTCATTTTCAAAATCTCCAGCAACAGCAATTACAACAGCAGCGCCAAAAGCAACAGGAAACATATGCAGCAACAGCTGATTTTGAAAACTCGACCAATCGCTCATCGCCAGCTACAAATTTATTTGATGAACAAAATTTGGAAAACTTTGAAGCATTATCCGCTTTCGATATGGAGCTCACTAAACTACAAGCCTTAAATGCTGTCACCCTCTTGCAAGCTCAACAGCAACAAGTGCCACTGCTTCAGAATCTGTTGCAAACCTACAACACCATCAATCAACTGCAAAACTGGCAAATGCAACAACAGCACCAGCAGCAACAGCAGCAACAGCAACAGTTTCATCCCCTACAACAAACAAATACATCTGCAAATGGCAATAGCAACAACACCACCAGTGGTTCAGATGCCTATTTGGATCGTGTTGCTAAATTCTATAGGGGATCGGCTGCATTCTGTGAGCCCACGTGCACCTGGAGTGGCCAGTTGCCGCCTCGATCACATCGTATTTATCAGTTTTCACCAAAAGTATTTTTGGGTGGCATACCCTGGGACATAAGTGAACAGTCGTTGATACAGATTTTCAAGCCGTTTGGGCAAATTAAGTAGGAGCAAATGGCATTTTAAAAATATTATTTTTTTATAAATTGACATATTATTTTTTAATACCTCACAGAGTTGAATGGCCTGGCAAAGAGCAGCAGGCAGCCCAACCGAAAGGTTATGTTTATATTATTTTCGAATCGGACAAACAAGTTAAGGCCTTGCTTTCCGCTTGTGCTGTTCAGTGTGATGATCCCCAACTCGGTGGGGGTATATTCTTTTTCAAAATATCTTCTCGGCGCATAAAATCAAAAGACGTATGATTAATTAAAATTTTTAAGGTCATTCTAGTTGTATTATTATTTTTTTATTCTAGGTCGAAGTTATTCCCTGGCTTATTGGAGACTCAAATTATGTAAAGTCGACTTCTCAAAAATTAGATCCTACTAAAACAGTTTTTGTTGGTGCCTTACATGGTAAGCTGACAGCTGAGGGTTTGGCCAAAATAATGGACGATTTATTCGATGGAGTTTTATATGCCGGTAGGGAAATAATTTCATGTATTTAACACTTTAATAAAAACTTTATTTATCTGAAGCAGAATACTGACAGATTTTCATCTTTTCTTGATGGAGAAATCCATCAATACTTAGTGATTAACATATGAAGTCGAGCACTGTCTTTAATTTTTAATTATTTTTTATTTTTTTTAAGGTATCGATACCGACAAATATAAATATCCCATTGGTTCGGGTCGCGTTACCTTTAATAATAATCGCTCATACATGAAGGCCGTTTCAGCAGCATTCATTGAAATTCGAACACCAAAATTTACGAAAAAAGTGCAAATTGATCCATATCTTGAAGATTCATTATGTTCAATATGTGGCGTGCAACACGGACCATATTATTGTCGGGAAATATGTTGTTTTAGGTAAGTTTCAAATGTATTTTTTTTTTACAATTTAGGAAATTATTTGACTAATGAAGATTAAAGACATACGAAAATTTGGTATTTAAACTTAGTAACATCAGTGTAAAAAAAAATATTAGAAACAAGTCTCTCAAATGTGAAAACCGATAATGTCTTAAAAACAGGGTTTGACAACTGCAGTCGAAACCAAAAACTTTCGAACAAAAAACAAAAATGTGTGTACAACTTTTTGCTTTGGTTTGACAGCGACTGTTTACATTTAATGAATCAGAAGTAAAAGGGACAGTTTTTTTTGGCCAATGGCAAATAAAAAAGTGGAAGAAATGGCAGTTTTTCTACTTTGACTGCAGTTTTTTAAACGCTGCTTAAAAATGAAAAATCCGCCTTTACTGCTAGCAAAATTTTGCTACAAACAAAAAAAAGGAAAAAAATCGGAAAAAATGGTAAAAAAAATCTAAATTCTCTAATTCACATGTTTTAGTAAAGGGTGTCCAAATTTGAGGCATAGATGATAAGATGATCTGTAGTGCGATTCTCTATTCAATTTTAACATAATTTAAATTGTTAAAAATATTTAACAGCAAAGTCAACGTAAATTTTATTCAGTAACTTTTTTAACAATAACGTTTACTGCTATGTTCTATCTTAACGTCAGGAATTTAAGTTATCTTAACGGCAAAATATTTTTCATTGTTTACTTTGAAATTCGTAGTTATTTTTCATTCAAAAAAAAAACAAACAAACAAAAATGTTGGCAAATAAAAGCCACATTAACATTAACATTTTTAAAATTCACGTTATTTAAATACATTTTGCAAAAATAATATTAAAGAATTTGTTTTTAGGGAATTTATAAAAATCATTAAAAATATCACATTTTAGATGCAGCTTATGGAAATAACTAATAGTGTTTTATTTTCTACACAAAAAATAAGTGGTAGACTTTCCAATCTTGCCGCTGTTAGCTATTTTTGCGAATTCTCCCTAATTTAGCAATTTTTACCGAATTTTTGCCATTCCTTATTTCTTTGAAATATTAAAATATTTTTGCCATTTTTGCAAATTTTGCAAATTTTCCGAATTTTTGCAATTTTCGCTAGACTAGAAACATCTAAATGGGGTTTTGTTTCGAAAGTACTTTAAGTGGTTCTACACGAGAAGTAGCTTGCACTCGGTGACAGTGTTTGTTAAATATGATTGACATTTTTAACTGTGTAGTTAAAATTGAGTTGCTGAATTGCTGTATTGTTACCGTAAGCAATAAACTGTGCCGGTAAAATTAAAGTTAACGTTAATCGTTAAAAGTTAGAGAATTCCACTACTGAAGTTTTTTGTGGAGGAAAATTGATAATTTAGCCTTAGATTATGTGGTTTCAACAGGATGGTGCCACTTGCCACACAGCAAAAGAAACAATGGATCTTTTGAAAGAAAAATTCGAAAATCGCATTATTTCCTGTACAGGAAAAGTGAATTGGCCACCAAGATTGTGGGATTTGACACCTTCAGACTATTTTTTGTAGGGGTTTTTTTTTGAAATCGAAAGTGTACAGCAATAATCCCACAATAGTTCAAGAACTTAAAAAAACATTATCGAGAAGATATTAACTATTGACAAGAGTTTATTGAAAAACGTGTTTGAGAATTTTGGTATAAGATTGAAAGCCTGGCGAACCAGTGGGGGTACACAGATATAATTTTTAATTTTTAACCGGAACCCATTTGTTATAACCCGAAATAAATATATTTTGAGTATCTCAAAAAACAATTTTTTAATCGAAATTTAAATGATACCTTAATTTTTGGACACCATTTATTTTGAATATTTTTCCTTTTATTTTTCGAACAAAAATGTAACTAAAGTCTATTAAAAAGTTGAGTCCAAGGTATATTTACACAAGGTAAACTCATTTGGGAGTGTAGACATGCTGCTCTATAAAAAGAACCGAGTTGTCAAAATTGTCTTCATATAAAAAAAAAAACAATTTAACTCACACATGCACAAATTTTGGCTCATATACACGAAATTTGACGTTTGGGTTCCAACTGGGGTAAACAGCTGACAAACATATGGGCCAACGAGTCTACCCTGTGTAAATATACCTTGGTTGAGTCTACTTCTTCTTCAGCAACAATTTGTTTGAAATTAAAATGACGTTTATAATAATTTTATTTTGTTTTAAGTGAAAATTTTAACAAAATGTATTTAAAAATAATAATAAATACGAAATATTGTTGTGAGCAAAATTTGAATACGTTTTTTTAATTGAAAATGTTTGTGGTTGCGAAAAAAAATGTTGGTTTATTCTGAACACCAAGTGAAAATGTTGCTGTCATTCTGAAAAAAGCATTAAAGAAAAAATGGCGTTTTCATGACGTATTAAATACACTGTGCTAGTTGAAAAAACAGACAAGCCTGACACCTGGCGTTTGAGCCTAATTCGGGTACGCTGAATGCAGTGGTGCTAACCGTTTTTTTTTTTTAGGTCTCAAATTCAAGCACAGTGTTATTGATTTTAATATACTACTATGATATGAAGATATTTGTTACTGACAATAAAATTTTCAAAATAATATATCGCCGGCTCAATATTATAAGGTTGTGATATAGCAAAAATATGGAGGAAATAAATTTTATAAGTTTGTATTTTTATTCTACTATTTCCCATATTAAGTAACGCAACTAAGTTAAGTCAAACAAAGTGGCCAAGAACTTATTGCCGTCTTTGGATCAACACTGAATGTTGTTGATTGTCTCATACAACCCTGAAAAATTACTAACGGAAAATAAAAAAATATGTCACATCCACCGTTGTAAAATTAAGCCAGCGATATGTACATACATAAGTACATATTGCACCAGTTCCTTTTAAGACGGTCTACTCAAAACTCAAAATTTTTTTAAAATGTACCCTTAATCTGGGTGCACACTATGAAAGCTTTTTTTCAGAAAGTCTGAATTTATTGGTGAGATTGGAAGATAAGTTGCTATTCTTCCTTCTCTCTCCTTTCACCAATAAACTCTGAATTTTTGAAAGAAAACTTGCAGACTGTACAACTTTTTCCGAAAGAGTAGGAAAAACGATTTTCAAAGAGGGTAGATATGACCACTGTATATCGTTTTCCTGCAAAAAGTCACAACTTATAACTTTTGAATCGACCCCCTTTAGAGGAACCGGTGCGATATGTAGAATCACCATTGTAGATTTTTTCAATTGTAAAATTTCTAAATAAATTTTTCTTTGTCTTTGTTTTTCTCTATTTCACCTTGAACAGATATTTCTGTCGCACTTGTTGGCTTTGGCAGCATTCAACAGATGCCGTTAAATATCATAAGCCATTAACTAGAAATTCAAAATCCCAAACGTTGGTAGGTATTGGACCGGCCTCGTCAACTAATTCATTGTCTTCGTTAAACTCTCAACAGGCCATAAACTATGCTGGCCAGCAACAAGTCCGGCCACCACAACACCAGCAACAGCAGCAGCAGCAGCAACAACATTTAATGTCCTCTTTGGCTCAGACACAAGATACATTTAATAGTCATCAGCAACAACAACTGAAGAACATGCAGCAACAATTACAGCAGCAGCAGCAAGAACAACAACCACCACCACAACAAATTCAAACAATACAAAATGCTTTTCATTTATAAACCATTTCCGCCGAGAAATGAAATGGAATTGAGTTGGATGTAAACAAAAGAAAGAAAGAAAGAGAAAACAAATGAGAAGTAATTTAAAAAATTTTACGTGTAATTAAATTATGTTGAATTGTTTAAATTATTGTGAATGATTTACTTCACTTATTTGAATATTTTGAGATGTCTCTTGTTTATTGCGGAATAATTGTTTCTTTTTTTAAGTAAAACACTTTTTTATTTTATAAATATAAAATTTTTTTTTTTTTTGTTCGTTTTTTGCATTCCCCTCATTTTAATCATAACAATTGTAATTCATTGGAGATGAGTTGTGTGCATTTAAAAAGAGACTTGTAAACGGCAAAATCATTAACTCATCTCTAGTTCCTATTACTACGACATATCAGCATCATTTTATTGAAAGCTGGCTTTCAATTAATGTTTAAAAAAATATCGTTATTATTCTTGAATTTTTTTAAAGAACAATTTTAAACTGAAATTTTTTATTTTATTTGCAAAATTAACATTTTGTATTTAAGAAGAGAAATAATAATGAAATGAATGTTTAATTTTAAAAACATTTTATAAGCAACATTATTAAAAAATTTATATTAAATTTGAGTTTTGGCTTAATTTTGTTTGTTATTAGATTTTTTTTGTTTTAAGATTATTTGTTTGAGATTTATTTTATAGCTATTTTTTTGAAATTTATTTTAATTAAATTTCAGCTTTAATTAGCAACAAACTTTATGTTAAAATTTTTTTTGTATACATTTTTTTTATCTAGTTTTAACAAGATTTGTTAACAACTATTTAATTTTATTGTCAATATGTATTTCCTTTAAGAAAATTTCAATTTTTTATTTTGAAAAAATTGTTTAACTTTTCATTTTATAGGAATTATTATGTATATTTTGTATGTATGTATGTGTTAAGTTAATTTGTTGTTGTTAATATTATTATTTCTATAATGAATATTTAATTTTTTGTTTATATTTCTTCTCTTTTTTTGTTTAATATTTATTATTTTTTTGCTTGTTCAAAGTATATTTCTTATTTTTTCGAACGTTCAGTTTTTTTCAAAAAATCTTTCATTTTTAGAATTTAGATATTTAAGTGTATTTAAAACAAATTGTTTAATTTTTTTCTTTTAATTTTTAGAAAAACTATTTAATTTATCTTAACAAAATTTATATCTTAACTTTTAAAAAAAGGTTGTTTTGTTTTAATAAAAAAAAATATTTTTGTTATGATTTATATAAAAATTTTTGTTTTATTTAGAAAATTTTATTTTCAATACTTTAAAAATTGATTCTTAAAACCTCATGAATTAAATTGCTTTTTAATATTGTTGTTGTAAAAGTTCGGGTACTATTTTTGGAGCAAAACTTATGGCCAATTTCACCAATTTATTTCAATGCCAATCTATGTTTAAAATTCGATTTTCGTGTCAAATTCAAAAATAAAAATATATAAACGCTATATTTTAATCGGGTATGGTCTATAAATCGAATTGAGCTGAATTTAAAATCGAACAAATTTTGAAAACGTTCCTGTAAAGAAAGTTCATAAAAATGTGGCTTTTTATATACTTCAAACTTTAAGTACCAATTAACTTCACAATAACAACTCTTGAAAACAGGAAAAACTACAGTCGTTTTGTAAAAATTTGAAATCAAATTCTCTTTGTGTTTTAATTCCACTTCATTTCGAATATGTATGTATTGATATTTAAATAGAATTGGTGAAATAGGCCCTCAGTGTTCAAAAAGAATTGAGTCTCAGCTTCAGGCAAAAATCGTAAAGCCCATCAATTTATAGTTTTAATTTTTTTATTTTTATACCCTCCACCACAATTAGTTGTGAAGAGGGTATACTAAGTTTGTCATTCCGTGTGAAACTTTTTTATTATTCATCTCAGACCCCATAAAGTATATATATTCTGGCTGCTTGAATAATTCTAAGTCGATTTAGCCATGTCCGTCTGTGTGTCCGTCTGTCCGTCTGTTGAAAACACGCTCACTTTCGAAAAACTTAAAAGAAATAAACAAACTAGGTGTCAAATTGCTTGTAGTTATCCTAAGCAGTTTGGGATTGAATCGGTTCAGTAGGACCAGAGCTATGAATCAAAATGTGGAACC
This sequence comes from Pollenia griseotomentosa, assembly GCA_963931875.1. Lineage (NCBI taxonomy): Eukaryota > Metazoa > Arthropoda > Insecta > Diptera > Polleniidae > Pollenia > Pollenia griseotomentosa. The sequence goes on along the minus strand of OZ007560.1, from coordinate 47,589,926 downwards.
ACCACCTTCAAAAACTTGATAATTTTGTTACAAAAACTAACATAAATGATGCAAAAATGCACGGAATGACATAAGATTTTGCACAAGTCCGTTTTATTCGACTAGAAATTACACTGTAAAATTTCGCGAAGGTCGGTCCATAATTTACCCTAAGCCCCATATAAACACTACTCCCGGAAAACAGTTTAGTACGCCTAAAACCGTAAAAAATAATGCAATCATAACAAATTTTGGCTCGTCACAATTTTATAGGACTATAAATGATACTGTGAAATTTCGTGAAGATCGGTACATAATTTACCCTAGGCGCCATATATGCCCTACTCCCGGAAAACAGTTTAGTCTCCTAAAACCATAATTAATATCAAATCGTCACAGTTTAAGATAATAATAATAAAAAGACATCTTACAGATATTACTCCTTAAACATTCGAACTGTCGGTGGAGGGTATCAAAGATTCGGCACAGCCGAATATAGCACTCTAACTTGTTTTTTTTAAATTTTTTGTTTACAAAATGTATGAAATTTAATGAAAGTATAGCAGCATTGTTGGGAGAATAACTGTGTATATTTGAGAGCACTAGAAAACTTTGTCAAGATAAAATAGATTTTATTTCAGGACAAATTTCTACGACAAATTTTTATGTCAAATTGCATGTGTAATGGTGGTCTTGACGAAGTTCTGTTTGAACTCTTACAGTTCATCGAAGCATCGGAATGCATTAGTCTCGTACATATAGATCACCCGATGTGTGCAGTGGGATTCTGGCATGACCATATCTCTGCGTAGAAAGGCCCCCAGCCTAACGGCGGAACTTAAACCAAGCTTTTCAGTCATAAAGTCAACTTTCAACCAGTTCAACAAAGTGAACAGCGTACCTTTAAAAAAAATACAATTGCAAAGCGTGTTGCAGGTGTCGCTGAGGTGACAGGCTTTAGCCTAGGGATGCCAGACGTGCTCTTTTACGTGTACGATTCTAAGATAACTCCTGTCAAAATCGTCCTCTTTAAAGTTACTTATCGTTAGTCTCATGTAGAAAGGCCCTAACTCACATAGTGGCAACTTTACAGGAGAAGGCAAAAACCTAATAGAAACTGTATGTATTATAATGTAAAATGGCTTCTTCAATTTCTTGTAAAACTGATATTTTTGATGCTATTGCATCAAATTCTTGTGACGAGGTGTGTTTGTGGGAAATGTATTGGAATCACTAAAAAACGCAATTTCGAAAAAAATCGAGTTAGGGCCTTTATAGATGAGACCGACGATATGTATGTGGTAATGTATAAGAATTATTTTTCAAATGTTTAAAAAATACTCAACATAAGCACTTATTAATTTACTTACCCAGCAGCTGCACTCAATTTTTAATCAATTTACTTTCAAGATGTCGACAAGAATATATTTTATAAAGACAAACTTGTAATCAGCTGTTAAATTGAACGTAAAATTTCCAAACAAATGGAAAGAAAGCAATCTCGTGGTCAGTGTATTGCAAATTGAAAGGCAAAATTTGATCGTGTGGGCTCCAAGTTAATTAGCAACAACAATTATGTTGAGATAAAGCTAAATTCTAAGTTAGTCTTATAAGGCCTTCTATTAGCCTTCAAAGTAGATCCAAAAACAAAAGTTCTTGGTCCCCCATGACACCCCGTTGGAATTAGAAATAAAGCTGGAATGCGGCTGGGAGGCCTAATGTTTACAAAAAAGTCTTAAGAGGAACTTTTTACTACTTCTTTTTCCCGCTGGGCTGTTATGGTTTTTTGTATACTTATAAAACTTTTTTTAATTTTTGACAGCATTTAAACTAAAAAAACCTAAAATTTATTTACTTCAATTTTCATTTTCCTCATTTACAAAACACATCATTAACATTTCATATACATTAAAACATCTTAAACATTTTGTTTTTTTTTTTAATTTTTTAAAAAGTAAAATTAACGAAAAAACCAATATTTATATAAAATATAAAATAAAATGTATTTACATACATATTACGCAAAAATATACTTAATCTACATAATTACCACAAAAGAAAATTAAATCCACAACATACAGGGATTTTACAGTAGTAAAAAAAAAACAAATATAATTCGAAATTTTAATAAAACAAAAATAAAAATACTAAAAAATATAAGAGAAGTAACACACTCCTCAACCTTTTCTTAGTCGACAAACCAAAAACAAAAAGAAAACGAAGACATAAATTTACCCATAAATGCCTCTTAACTCTGGTTTCTGTTGTAGATTTAGGTTGCTGTTAATTTTTTAAAAATATTGGTTGAACATAAATTTTAAAAAAAAAATATATATACATATATATTTAAACATAAAAAAATTTAAACAAAAAATAGAACCCACATATGTTTAAAACGGAAAAGAAAAACTTAAAAACTCGCTTCAATCATTTAACAAATAAATTAAGAAAATAATTGTTAAAAACAAAAATATACAATTTCAATAAAAAAAATAATTATAAATTAGTTAGTCCTACACTATTATATTATGAAATGAAAATGAAATCTAATTGGTTTTATTACCAAAATTATTTAAAAAAAATTAAATTTATATTGAAAACTAGGGTTTCTAATTTCCCGGACCTTTTCTGTTCCTGGGAAACGAAAAAAAAAATATCTTATTCCCGGACATCCCGGGAATCTTTGAATAAAACAATGATTTCATTAAATGAGTTTAAGACAAAAGTTTTACTTTTTTTAAAGAGTATACATACACATATACAACAGTCTAAAACAATTAGCTTTATTAATTCCACAGAAAACCAAATAAATTGTTACATTCATATAAGTGTACATTAGGGTGGCCGTTATTTTTTTTATTTTGATTTCTTATATGGGCATTTCCGCCAAATGGTCCACCGTGACCGAAAATTTAAAAGTTATTAAAATCTGATTATTTTACGAAATTGTTATGAAGAAATATTTAGATTTTACTAATTTTATAAATTTACCCATAAATTTGTTCACTTAGATGAACAATCAGACTGCAAAGTTGTGCAAACGTAATTTCTTATTTGTGAGTATGTTTTATTGTATATTTTCTTTAATATTATCTTCTTTAAAAGAGGTGATATTTGATGAAAATTATTCCAAAAAAAATTTCTTACATGGTCTGTAATCTAAGGAAGAGTTCGAAGAGAAATATGTTATTCGAATTAATGGTAAATTTTTATTTTGTATTAATCATTATTCAGTTAAATTATTGTGGAAAAAATTTCACGTTCGAATTGTCACGTATCGAACCAGATTTTGGCTTAAACAAAAAATAGTACAGACGATTTTGGAACCAAACCAAAGACATTTTAATGTTACATTGCTATGTAAAATTCTGAAAGTAGTTTGACTAAAAAATTGTGCCAGGTTTCGCTGAATTACAACTTTTTATACATGGCCATAAAAACTACTTCTATTTTTTTCACGTTCGAACCGCTACTTCTTTTGCCATTATCTTTGACCTAGAATAGCGCCCCCCATAAACTTTAGCATAGATAATAGTGATTTCTTAGTGCTATAATTTAAGGGTTAAAAGAACGTAAAAATATTTGTTGTTTAAAATGTTGTTTCATTTTTGATGCGTACGACTGTCACGTTCAACACTTTGGAATTACCCATATTCTCCCCCCCTAAATCGGTTCAGTTTTATGTAAAAAAAAATACAAAAAAATTTCGTAACGATAAGTTGTGTTTTAGGGGGGGCGACCGTCCCTCAAAGTTTGCCATCAAGCAATTTATTCAAATGTAATTTGTTTGTAATTTTACAAGAATATGATATATGGCAATATTTTAGCTCTTCTAGTCAACAACATAAGCCTGCAAGAAAGTTTTTTGCTAAGACTAATATCTTAAAAAATAATTAAGAAAATAACAACAAAATACCAAACATTTTATAACACAACTTATCGCTACGAAATTTGTTTGTATTTTTTTTTACATAAAACTGAACCGATTTGGAGGGGGAGAATATACGAAATCAAAAAAAAAAAGTTCTCCATACAACTAACGGCCATGCTAGTGTACATGCATATTATATATGTATGTATGTATTTATTTATTTTTTTTTTTTTGGAGATCACGAATTATCAAAACTTATTAATATTTAGTAGTTTTTATTAATAGCAAAGCAACTTGGTAAAATTAATTTTCTTTAAAAAAAAATATTTGTATTATTAAAGCATTTAAAAGCTCATCGGAGATTCTATTTCTAATCCTTGTTGATATGTATACTGCCTGCTCCCGAAATCGTGCTCTCGTTCTCTACAGACGTTGGTTTTATAGTAAGAAGCGCATCATGCAAAGATTTTAAATTTGTTGGCCTGGTACCCGTGACTTCTTAGACGTCAAATTCTTTTTTTAAGACTTGTTTAGGCTTTTGTATTTTATTTACATTTATTTTTTAAAATCTGTTGATGGTTCTGGTGTTGGTGATGGTGTATCGTGTACATTTTAATTTTCTACTTCATTTACTTCTACGTTGATTTATTGGCGTAGGAAATATAGTTCAAGTTGTAGGTAGTTTTAGTAAAGAATATATATTAACGATGTTAACAAATGAAAATTTCAAAAAATTTAATTTGAAATTCCCGAAAATTCCCGGAAAAAATTTCCCGGGAATTATTAAAAAAAAAGTCCCGGAATTCTTTCCCGCGTAGAAACTCTAATTGAAAACATAATGCGAAATTAGGTTAATTTAAAAAATTACTATATTTTCATTTGGGAATAATCATAAAATTTGTCTTAAATCCTCAAAACCCAAAAAAAGTGTTAACGATATTCGGATACTAATCCTTGTTCGATGAAATGACAATGTCGAACTTGAAAAAAATATATATTTTGTCTCTATGAGATTTTCTCCACTTAGATTTTAAATTTTTAGTTTTCAAGAATATGTCGAAACATGAGCCAGTATGCAACGTTTTTAGTCAACTACCGAAATTAACTTTATTATTTTCAACTCTTCATCGAAAAAGTTTATATTTGGCGCTTGTATACGATTTCGATTCTATATGATATCGAGGTTTTTAAAAATTTTTAGTAAATAAATTTTAAAGAGTTTTTAATAATACGACATGTTCAAACAATCACAAAATTATTCACATTTACGCCTCTAACATGAAATCGCATAATAGCTGTTCTGTAAAACGCAATCGGAGTCGCAAGTTTTCTACTAAAAATTGCAAAACCATTTAATAAATGTAGCGACTAGCGATTTAAAATCGTACGATTGTCAGTACATGGCCAATTAACTTTTTAATATTTATACTTGAGTCGCAATTAAAAAAAAATGTTTGTTTAGTTGTGTTTCTTTTTTAAGATGTACTTATAAGCTGATGCGACGTAGATGTGGAAAAACATTTAATTTTCAAAATCTGCGTGCGATTGGTTTCTTTTTGTCCCACGCTTGATATAGACGTAAAATAAAAAAAACCGATATTGATGAATTTTAACAGACAGAGATTTACCACAATTCGATTTCGATGCAATTTGTTGCATATTATTTTAAGCCAACTTCTCTTGCTCGACCAAAATATCCAGTAACGACCACTACTGTATTCCTTTAAAGTACCTACCAGAATGGATACATAATTTTTTCTAAGTAAGAAGATCCGCTGTTCTTCTAATGTCGCTAGAAATACAAAACATTATAGAAATCTCACAAACCACCTTATAATTGACTAGTTTCTTAAGAACATTCGAAAACTTAATTTAGCTCCTTAGTGTTCGGTACAGTAGATTTGCGGAAAACACAAACGCTAATAGTGTTTGTGTAGTAAATCATTGAAAAAATAACATTTCCCTGTCTGTCATCTTCGAGCACAAAAATAATACTGTTCTTATCCAATTCAACAAAAAGATGAGAACATTTAATTCCATTCGGTTACAAAAAAAACACACAAACTTCATTGTGTTCTGTTCAGCTCATTAGTGTTCGTTCTTTTCAGTTATGCTTAGCGCCCTTTTGCCTGGTAAAAAAATCAAAAATTTCCATGAAGGAAACCTGGGTGCAAGTGTCTCCAAGTCACCAGTTTTGTCGACTATTTTGGTGACATTGTCAACGAGGTTTCTACACTACACTACATTTGCCACTATATTTGATTTTAATACGAAAAAGTTTTTATCAAAAACAACTGAGAAGTACAATTCTTATAAAAGTTGAAGAAATAATAAAAAAAAGATTGTTATGATTTCGTATTCGTACCAAATGTGTAGGATACATTTACTAAAATGTACTAGTGATTCTCTGGTTCCAATGTCTACATATGTTCCCAAACGAACTACCTAGTCAGTAGTAGATTTCCAATGACACGCACATTTTAATGTTTATAGTAAATAACATTGTCTGGGGTATTATAATAAGCCACAAGTACTGGTGACTGTGTCAGTAGTGAATCGGTACAGATTCATACGTGACATTTCCTGCAGGGTTTTTACTAAAACAACATACATATACAAAAAAAAAAAAAAAAACAAACTATCTGTGCTGTGGTAGTTGCTAAAATTTCTTGTTTGTACATTTCTTCATCAATGTAAAAAAAAAAGAAACATTATAGAACATTAAAATATAATGGTTGTCTACAGTATCATTACAATTGTTCTGTTTTTTAACGAAGAGCAGAACACTATTGTTATGAAAAGAGTTACGAACAATATTAAGGGCTGTATTCTTCTACACAAACACTAAAAAATAGATATCGTTCCTGGGTGTGTAAGCTGAACGCTGTTTTAAAAACTATTAAAATGCATTCAAGAACTGAAAAGTTCAAAAAGGCCAATTGTGATAGCCCGAGGACTAAAAGCTTCTAAAAACCTACTACCTACCAACCTACTAGAACAAAAACAAGGACAACTGTGATATTGATTTACATGAGCACCTGCACGATGGCCTAATCTCATGATGGATCTAAACTACGAGGCGATTTATATATACATTTACAAAGTGCCCCCGCGTATGCGAGGTTGCAATTTTAGAGTTGACCGCCAAATCACACTCTCCCCCTTGCTTAGTAACTGAAGCTAACTAACCACCACTGCCAATTTGATTCAAGGCAGTTTTCGAACTGATAGCAACAAAACCTTAGGATGCCCACTCCACATGGACGAATAATGACACCCCGTTTTTACCCGCGATGTAGGTGGTATCACCACAGCCACCTCGTGCCCTACAAAGTATTCCTTCAAAGAAGGACAATACCATCATCCAAGTCCTCGAGATTCAGGAAGCATTTCTTGCAAATCATACTAACGGAGACCTCACCAATAGACAGACCGGTCTGCTAGGTCGGGGGCTACTAATTCCCGAGGCAACATCAGCTAAGTACTGAGGTTCAACTTTGGACTCTTTGAAATCGTTGGACCCCAAAGAGCCCTGCCATTTCGGATGTTTGGTGCATCCAAGGTATGCATACACCTAATCACCCCAGCATAGATTTTTAATGTCCAAGGAAAGAATATCGACACAACAGTAACCACATCTCCCGCTACCACATCTCTATCCCGAAGAACTTCATTGAAGTTCGACTATAGAAAAGATAGACTCCGATACCTTTTGACGGCTTACCTATGAGCACGACAACTTTTGCCAGTTATTTATTGATTGGTCAAATTTAAAATCCCAGGAATGACTAGAACCAGGATAAGCAGTGACGCATCTCTGAGATAGCTTAAGAAGGCTAAGAGTTTGAATATATTAGGTGCTAGGTTTTGGTTGTAGCGTTGCTTCCCGCCTAGAAATTGGTGCTAGTTATAGGCATAACTGTACACATAAATGCCTTAACTAGGTCGCTTACATGCACTTTGCGTCTTCGATTATAGCCTTTTCTTTATAACCCGTTTACAAACAAATTTTCATGTTACCTATGTTCAATAAAAGGTCAATATAGTTTAAAAAAATATCCGCGGTCCAGAGGCATTGTCTATTTTAAGCCCATTTGTTTAAAGCGAAAGCGAAAACACAGAAAGGAAACAATGAACAATTTTTAAAATAAAACTAATTAAAAATTTGTGTTTGTGTTTTTCGCGTGCATATTTTTAAGTTTTTTGATATATCAACATGCATATTTTAAACATTTTTGTGTATATTTAAACTTGCCCTAATTATCATAAATCTGAGCCAAATATAAGGTCAATAAAGTCTAAAAATATCGAGGATTTAGTGCCCTCCACTATTTAACACGTTGGCTGCCAAGTCGCACGTTTTCATGCGACACCCAGATGTTGCGACACCTAAATGTTACCCTGAGGCCACGTAGCACATTTTCATACATTTTTATATGGAATTTTACATGGAATTTGGATTCTCTGGCCTGTAGTGAACATTTTGGTGTATTTCCCATGGCCGCTGTGTATTTTTAATGGTATTTTTTTGGATAATAAAAAAGTTGGAAGTTTAAATTTGTATCTTTATTAATTCTTTTAAAAATCAATTCATTTATGAGCAAAAAAAAAATATAAAAATATATATGTATGTAAATTCAAATGGAGATCAGTAGAAAAACAATAAACTTAAAATTAAAAATTAAATTTGTTAATGGAGATCAGTGCAAAAAAATTGCAATTAAAATGTAAATTTATCAAAATTAATTCTTCTGGTGGGAATATTTACGAAAACATTCTACACATAGTTGCGGTTTATTGGGGCAACTTTATTTTGGTCCCTAATTTTGCAGTTATACAGGTTTTTTGGGTGTCTAACATTTTTGTGCGACGTGGCCCCACAACATGTCTTATTTTCTACAGGCCACATGTCGCACGAAAATGTGCGACACAAAAAAATCGTTATAACTGGAACACTAGGGACCAAAATAAAGTCGCGAGTAGTCAAAACTTATTTTTAGGTACTTAGAAACAAAAAAGAACAGAAATAAGTTGTTGACCTCAGGTGACCAAAATTGTTAAATGACATTGCTACTTAACGATCAAAATTCTCAAAAGGCTTTGGCAGCCAACGTGTTAAAAGCCATACGTAAAAACCGAAATGGCATTGTCTAAAATTATGAACTTGTTTCCTCAACTTCCCTTTTATAAGAATTTATGTTACAATTTGTTTTTCTCTCCCAGTCTTTAACGCCTACACGTTGTACGAAACTGTCAAGATCAATACGTTCGGAAATAAAAAAAATAAAGAGATTTCGAGAAATGATGGTCTCTGATGTAAACCAAAAGCAGAAAAGAAAGGCAGCCTTAAGATAAGCCAATGCATATATAAGAGCAGCCCTACATAATATAGAATTTGAACCAACATCAATTCTTTATTAATGACACGATTTGAAAGATTATTAATCTAACTTTCGATTATTCTATAAAAGAACAAGATTTAGAAGAGAAGGATTTTTTCATATCTTACAATTTGAAAAAAAATTTTGAGTGTTTCATTAAAAAAAAAAATTAGAAACCACTACGTTTTCAATATTAAATAAAATCTTAATATGTATAAAAAAATATAAAATAACAAATATGGTGCTTTAGCTGAATTATAAATATTTAATACATAAAAAAACAAAAACAAAACATTAAAAAAAATAATACATAAAATCTACGACATAAAGTAAAAGACAAAAAATCGAATCCCACATATAAGAAATAAAAAACAAAGGCATATTAAAAAATTGATAATCACTTCATTTAATAAACAAAATTAGTTGTTTTAAAAAAAAAATTGAGCAAAAAAAGGTCTCAACAATTATTATTGGAATTATTAAGTAAAAAAACAAATTGCATTTAAATTAAAAAAAAAGAGTTAAAAAAAAATTAAATCCAGTACCTTTAATTAGTATACATACGTACAGACAGACATACATATAAAATTAACCTGTAAAATTAACAGGGAAACAAGTTTTCAATGTAATGATTTTTTAACAAAAATATTGTGAATTTTATGTTTGTTTGTTTTTTGTTTGTTTTTTGTTTGTTTTTTGTTTGTATTTTGTTTTAATTTAGTTGTACAGATATCAAGTGATGCCACGTAGAGACAATATTTGTATATGGTCAGCGATAAGTTACCTAAAAAAAAGGTTTTCTCCTCTTTATGGCCACCACAATCATATTATAGTTACTCTTTTTTGGTTATTATAACAGGGCTGTCAGGTACTTTTTTCCTTGTCCCCAAAAAAATATCCCCAAGAATCCTTAAACTAAAAAACAAAACCTTAAAAAGTTAATATTTTTTTTGTTTGTTTTTTTCTGACCAAATTTTAAATTTTTTTTAAAAAATAGTAAGAATAATTTTAAAAAGATATTCCCAAAAATCCCCAAATAAAAATTTTTAGTCAAAAAAAATATTTTATTTTCCTTATAATCAACAATAAAAATACATATATCCGTCATTTATTTAATACTTCGATGCATCATAACTACTAACCAATAGCCTAGCATTCTTTTTCCCAAACTTTATTATATTGTCTTTCATATTTACTTATTATTGCCTTTAAAAAATCAAAAATTTTATGTGATTCTATTTTTAAATTGTTTTTTTTTAAACACACAAAATAACATAAGTTTATAAAGTACTTAACACTTAACAAAAATGGAATCTTAATTAGAACCCTTTACACTGTATAAGATTAAGATAAAAGTTTTGATACTTTTTTCATATATATTATATACGAAACAAAGAAAAATAAGCGTAAATAATAAAAGAAGGGAAAATATATTAAATAAGTGTAAAATCCCCAAAAAAATCCCCGAATTTTTTTTTTTAATCCCCAATCCCCAAATGACTTTCTTTGTCCTTTTTGCTCACATTAAATTCCCAACTTTGGGGATAAATCCCCAAGTCTGACAGCCCTGTATTATAATCAGTTTTATGTTTAGTCCCCGTTTATATTATAAAACTTTGAACGCAGGAACTTTCTTAAATTCTCTTTTGAAACTGCATTCGTGTCCTTACATTTTAACTTTTTTTTTGCAGCATTTTAAGTATTTTAAATGTCTTCTTTTTCCCGCTTTATTTTTCTTCCTCTAATTAACAAACGTACAAGAAGTACGTGTAGGCTTGCCAGACGTACTGTTTTCAGCAGTACGCGTACTTTTTTTTACTATCTGTACTGCTTTCTGCATAACCATTAAAGAAGTACGCATTTGTACTTTATTTTAGCTTTTGTACTTCATTTTGTACTTTTTTTTGCACAAAAATAAAACACGTTTATTTACACGTTTGTAAGTAAAGTACAACAAATTTTCGACATCCACTTAAAAGACTGCAAATCGGAAAGTAATGTTTGAATTTTGCATTTTTGAATGGTTTGAAATGTTGCGTCATATACCAACTCGATGACGCCTGAAGTTTAAAGATTTTTAAAAAAACTTTCCAGCCGTAAAAGCTTACTTGTCGTTCCAAAGCTGTTGTTCACCTATTTTAAGCCAATTTTTTTTTAATTAAATTGATGAAGCAAACCTTGGCTTTTTTCACCACATACGAAACAGTATACACATTATGCATTAAAAAAAATAGGGGATAATGGCAACCTAAAATTAGTTGACATGTTCACGAAAGTAAAGCAACTTTGCGAAAAATTAAAACAACAAAAGAATCAAAAATGAATGATTTCATAGCCGAACTTGCAAATTAGCCACAGCTTTGATATTGAACAGGGGAATTGCCTTTTTAAAAAGCGTGTAGATAAGTTTCTATCGAAAACGAAACTTAATTTCCGAAAACGTTTCAGCCTAAACCACAATTAATTTGAAAAACTTTCCAATTTTAGCCATAATTCCAACATTTCAATTAATTTCTATAAATAATTTGTTCGTATCATTGAAAGATTTTGCTGAAAAAAAATTTTAAAAGAAAAACCCGTAGAAAATACACGAAAAGAATTTCTACAAAGTTGATTATTTCTCAATTCCGAAAATAGTCGTATTTTCACTTCCTCATTGAAACAACTGAAAGAATTTTTAGTTCAATGTTTTGGAGAAAAGACCGAAGTTTAATTTCGATTGAAAATTAAGAGAGTGAATTAATAATAAAAACTAATTTTAAATACACCTTGAGTTTTTAAATTTTTTAAAAACAGAAAACGGTAAAAATGGCCTTGTTAGCGAAGTACAAAAAAAGGAATAAATAGTTGCAATATTTTAAATTTACAATAATTAATTTGTTAAATTACAATAATGAAATTGTTAAATTAGAATAATTAAATTGTTAAACTAACACGTGCTTAAGTATATTAAATACTTAATATTAAAAAATATCTTATTTCGGTTCTTTATGAATTGCTACTCATTGCATTTAAGAAAATAAAAAAATTTAATGTACTTCTTTTTACATTAATGTACTGCCGTTTTTTTCTCGATGTACTGTTTTTATGGATTTCATATCTGGCAAGCCTAAGTACGTGTATGATAAAATGTCGGGGTTTCACGATTCAATTTTTGATGCTCAGTGTATTTTCAATTTTCTTTTAAAGTTGCCGAAATTGTCACATGGTGCTGGTTCACACACATCAAGTTTGACTCGTCAACTCGTTAAATTTTTAGGTCACATAATGCTGGTTCACACACATAAAGTTTGACTCGTCAACTCGTTAAGTTTTTAGGAGAGAGGGAAAAAGAGAATGGATTTAGTAATATGCTAGTTGAGTGTGAAGCGCCCTATCCATTATATTATATATTATTTCCTTTTTCCCTTTATTATGCAATAAGTGGCACAATAATTTCAATTAAAACATGGCGCAACTTTCAATTAAAAGATAATCATAAGATATAAGCAAAACCACATTGTACAATGTTCCCAAAACACTTCTTTTCGTTGTGCAAAAAAAATTAAAAGATTTAATTGTTGCCAATATATTATGACACCTTCAAATATCACATGCACATTGGCAATATAATTATACAATACGAAAGAGTATGGGTCACTTAAGTTTAAGGTAAAGAATATGCAAGTTTAAAAAAGAATTAAAGAAACCCTGTTCAGATACACCTGACTTGTCTGAACCAGCACATGCAGATATCTGATTAACTTTGTTTGATTACTTTTAGGACGACTACACAATAATATTATGTACTTTATTGCTGTTTTGCTCCTAACTTTTCAATAAGTTGGGCAAAATATATTTGGCGCAATTTTTCATTTAATATATTGACATAGATTAGCTGCGTTCGTTTACCCCAAAATTTGTACAAATTTTAACTGGATTTTACTGAAATGCGTTTGCGTACACATAAATTTGTAAAATTTTCATATTACTCACCTACTGGATTTTACTGGGATTTTACTGGAAAAGTAAACTAACGCACATATTCACATGTAAAAGTACCCAGCGAGAAAAAGAAGGAGCACGGATGACTTCTCTGTACTCCCTCTTTTGGATATACAAGGCCTGCTCGCTCTATTCCATACTCATATCTATTTTACATACGTTGTCAGCTGAGTAGGCCTTCCACTCTCGCTTCTTTAGTAGGTACATAAGAACGGTAACGGGATCAAAAAAATAATTATTTTGCTTTTGCTTGTGCAAAAAAAACAATGCAACAAATGTTACTCCTTCTCTACTCCCTTTTCATAGAAGCGAGTGTGGAAGGTGTATCTTACCTTTTATACCAAAGAGCCGAGGCCTTCTATTGGGCGTTCTTTAGCAGTTAGATAAGAATAGTAATTGAATCAGAAAAATTTTTAAGCAGGCCTTTAAAAAGGCCTGAGGTAAGAAGGTCTTCTGAGTTTTCCCGCTGGGTAAACAAGACTAACGCACACATGTGCAAATTGTACAATGTTGTCAACACATTATAAAATTTTTATATCAATTTTGATTGTGCCACTACTAATATTATATACACACAGCCAATTTTATTGTACATTATAAATTATTAAACAATAATATGGCAAATGTGGTGGTACATTTAGAAGAAACTCTCGCAAAACAATACCAAAGAATTAAGTGTAAAGTTGCAACAGCAAATTAAAATTTTGACCGCCCTTCTGATATCAGCTGTGTCGGCTGGTCCACTATTGACGGAATCATTAGCCGGCTGAAGTTAATATTTTACAATGCCGATATATGTATGATCATTTCACCATTGAATAGCGATTATATACATATGTATATATATAAAAAACATTACATTATTATATCCTTAATTGGTATCTTTGAATTAAAAAAAAAAGTTGTAAGATGGCTGAATAATTTTCGACACGCAAATTAAAATGTTTGTGGCGGCAGCATGCTATTTGGAAATAGAGACTATGTCAGAAGCGAATTACATGTACGTTTTTGACCGAATGTTATAAACCTTTTGTAAAACAGCAATTTTGACAGACATGCACAATTACATGTGACTAGAAAAGTTGACAAGTCAGATGTAAAAAACATGTCGTGTGAATGAAACTTAAAGCAATCATAGAGTTAGGTTTTTTAATAGCTAATATAGGTTTACTTTTTCTCTCTTTGTTACATAAAACTGCAGCCATCTTTGTGCCGCACCCTTTTTTTGTGCCCATTTACAATATAAGAATTTAGTCGCTGCAACTTTTGTAGGTTCTTTTCTAAAGTTGCTTTTGCGTTTACATTGCAATTTTTATTGTTGCAACTCTTTCTGTTCCAGCGAATTTTAATAAATTTTTCGTCAAATGAGAGAACGAATGAGCATTCTCGCTCATAAAGTAAATATCGCCCAATGTAAATAAACACTTTCTTTTTTTCCTCTCTATCCGAAAAACTCAAAAGTTGAGCAGCAAGAGTTGAACCTAGGCAAAGTTAATATTTTCATGCGTATTTTCCCTTCACCATCAATCTCAAATGTTTCATAGACTGGACGGGCACTTACAGAAAATAATTGTACGGTGGAATGAAAAACAGACCATGTTGCTTTAAATACAAATTTTATATCGATTTTCTTAAATTTGAAACATATAAACGTTTCGACAAATACATGTTCTTGTAAGCCGCCTTTTTATTATTGTAGAGATTCAATTTTAACATGGTTGCGGTAACAAAAAGTTCAATTAAAAAACATTTTTGGGTTTTTGCAACTATGCTTAAGTTATCAGTGACCTTCAAAAACCATATGTTTTCCTTAGGTGTAGCCTTTAGGTTGTAAACATATTTTATTTCTAGCTTAAGCTGCCGTTTACTTATTTTTATTTTAATTTTATATACTAACTCCCAATGTCACCAAGTTCACTTATAATTAACTATCAGTTATGGCTGTCAAAACATATTGTTACCTGGAAGTTAAAGTGATAGTTAGTTTTAACTGAACTTGGTGAAATTGGGGGTGAGAAATTACAATTTGGTGTTTTTTTTTTATTTTATTAACAAAAAAATTTTTTCATTGAAATTTTGTTCCTGTTTCTTAAAAAAAAAAACATTTCTCTTTTAATCCTTTAGTAATAAAATCGTTCTAACGAAATATTGTGTTAAATATAAAAATGTTGCCTATTTTTCTTTTCGAAATCCTTAACTACCGCTTCAAGATACAAAAATTACTTCATACTAAAAAAAAACAAAACTAGTTGAAAATATTGGCAATTAAAAATAGACTTTTTAAAATAAATAAAAACAAAAATATTCTTAACATTTTTTATTAACTTTTAAATGGTATTAATAATAAAACAATTTTAATATTTTATTCAAAAACAAAACCAAAAAAAGAATTATTTTTAAATTTATTTTTAAATATATATAATTTTTAATTATTAAAAACCAAAAAGAAATCTTAAGAAATAAAAAAATTTATTTTTAAAAAATAAAGCAATTTATTATAGCAAAAAATTTTTAACTAAATATTCTAAGAAAAAAATTTTATACACTCTCTCATTGGAATTTTACAAAACTACTACTACTAACAAAAACAAAAGGAATATTTTTTAACAAAAAATAAATTAAATTTTTCTACTTTCAAAACTAAAATTTAAAAAAGAATTTTTTAAAAAACAATTAAAAAATATTTGAAATTAAAACAAATAAAAAACAAAATATCATTTTTAAAACTTTGTAAATTTCATTATTCAACAAAGTTCTTTAAATGATGCTTTAAGACCAATTAAAGAAAACCCAAATTCAAGTAACAAAAAAAAAAAATAAATCCCTAGATTTAGTATTAAAAAAAAACAACAACAATATGGAACCAAAATCAAACGCTTCCCACTTATAAACGATAATATTAAACAAAAAAAAAATATTTTAACCTGGCAATACTATATAAAATTTTAACAACTTTTTTTAGAAAAACAAAAACCAAATAAAGAATTTCATATATAAAATTAATAAACAATAAAATTGTAACTAAATCTATACTAATCTGTACTCCTAAACATAACTACTACTATTACTCTAAAAAACAAAAATATTGAAAATTTTAGATTTTATACAATTTAAAACAAAATGCTTACAAGAACATATTAAACACATTTTAATCCTAAAACTGAAAACCACTTACATAAATTTTAAACTTATTTTCTTTACAAAAATCTTGTTAGTATAAAAACAAAACAAATCCGATTATGATGCCGGTTTTTTTGGTAGTTTGTGTTGGACTGGAGACCCATTGCTAAAAATATCTTTATATCTTTTTCCAATACTCGAGCTGTTAGAGTGGACCGTTACAGATTCTCAGTTTTGGATTCTTTGTCGACACAACGTCTGCAACAACCACTCAATACAAAAATTTAAGAGAGTTTTTGTCCTACTTGTACTAATTGGCAGCCATTTTAGTTTAGATGTTAAACAAGATAGTCCTTCTGTCGCTTGAAGGGCCAATGTCAAAATATTCAGTTAAATTGAAGGACCGGCAATAAAATCCATAACAGTTTGATCCTATAACCTCTCGATGGGAGAATAAAGATAATTAAATAAACATTTATATTTGCCAAGATTAAATCCCATAGCTTTGATCGCCGATAGACTGTTCACATAACGGAATCTATACAGCATTTAATTTCTTAACAAGCATGTTTATGGTATAAGTATAAAATTTAAAAGTATGCGTAACACTGACGATTCTGAATGGATAATAAAATCAATTAAGAAATTACGTCAAGCAGACGTACACGTGACATCAAGCATTTTTATTGTGTACTAGAGGATCATTAAAATCGGTTAGGTATTTTCGGAAAGGCAGAAATTGCCTCCTCCCCCCCCCCCCCCACCTTTATGGTCCTATTTTTGAAAACACGCAAAGCTTATGTGCCCATCTATCTTCATTTTAAATTAAACTACCCCCTACCTCTAATCTTGGTCCTATTTTTGAAAAAATACCTTGCTTATGTATTTATCTGAATAGGGATATATCAATGTTTAAATTGTAATCAAAATCTGCTAGAGAAGCAAAAGTTGCCCCTTACCTTTCCTGGTTGTCCTATTTTTGAAAAAAGTCATTGCTTATGTATCCATCTTAATAAGGATCTAACTAAAATAGGTGTGATAATTTCGGAGAGGCAGAAATCGCCCCCTTTCTCACCAAGAGTTCCTATTTCTGAATAAATTCATTGCTTATATGTTTATCTTAATAAGGATTTATCTTTGTTTTCGGTTTCATTGAAATCCGTCTGATAGTTTCGTAGAGGCAAAAATCGCCCTCCACCTTCCCTCATGGTCCTATTTTTGATAAAAATACATAGCGAATATGTCTATCTAAATAGGGATCTTTTAATTTTTTAAATTTTATTAAAATCTGTTGGATTAATTCGCAGAGGCACAAATATATAGCCTTAAACCATCCTTACAAAATTGCCTTTCTTACGAAACCGGTTTGGAGCACATCGGTTAGATGGTGTCAGAGTCCATAAGGCACATGCATACATACATTGGTAGAAACATTTTTTTTATTTAAGATACCTTTTCAAAGCTAATGAACGATGCCGGTAAGTTGAGGGTGCGGCAGAAATGTTCAAGGCCAAAATTCGCAAGAGGTTACAAGAAAATATTAAGCTCTATCCCTTAATTTATAAGACACGTCTTGAGTTTGAGCAACAGCAACCACGTGATCGGCAAAGTTCAGGGCTCCATCTTTTTGGAGCCACAATTCTGGATTATTCTCAAACACGGGCCTAAAAAAATGTTCAATCATTGCCCGGTATTGAATGCCAGTCAAATTAACCGCAAGTTGTTCGTCGTTTTCGAAAAAATATGGTTTAATGATCTTTCCTGAAGTTATTCCACATAATACTGTACACCCAAGTGGGTTCATTTGATGTTGAGATATATATTGCCTTTAATTAACAATGGGCCTTATCGCTCTTTATTCGATATGATTTTTGTGTACGAATAGTCGAATGCTGACTTTCAAAATAAAACTAAACAACTTTGGTTCTTTGTTCTGTGCTCTGGCTTTCCACCATAAGTTAAAAAGTTTTTCAAAGTTAATTCTGAAAAAAAAAAACAAATACAAAAACGATAACCAAAAAAATGTATTCACTTATTAAATCATAACGTTCATTATGCGCCACCCTGTTTAAAAACGTAGCAAAAATAAGAGAGAAATAATAATACATACTGTAAACGAAGTTTAATTCCCTTAAAAGCATTCGGGTAAAATTTTATACTTCAGAGTAACTAAACTTACGAAAAAATTGGCCGCTTTTTGTAATTTTATTTCAATTTTAGCTTAAGAAATTAAAATTTGTAAGCAATAAAGTTACAGATGTTCTTTTTGTTTTTAAAACAAAAAATAAAAAGTTGAATGCTAAAATTTAACAAAATTTTCTTAAAATCAATGAAATATGTTTGTTAAGTAAAATTACGAAAAATGTTGTTCATCTATTTTAATTAAAAAAAAAATAGAAATTTATGTAGTTTTTATAAAATATTTTACCTTCCTTTAAGTTATTTTTACTTTGTTTATAGAATTTTTTTAGATAACTTTTTAAAAACTAAAACAAAATTATTTAAAATTTTAAATCACACAAATTCACTTTACATATTTGGGGAACATTCATCATATACATAGAAACCAATAAAAATAAATAAATTAAAACAACCAACAAAATATTTATACAACTAATATCTTATATAGAAATTATTAAAAAAAAATAAATACAAAATCACAAAAACATTTAAGTATATTGTTAAACTTGTTATTAGACATGCTTTTTTGAAATGCATACAATATTGAATTGAAAATACATACTATTAAATATTATACACATACAAACATATACTATAAATCAAATAAAATAAAATTAATTGAATTGAAAAAAAATAAAAGAAATGTTTTTAAAAACAATTAAAATATTTAAATATTTTCATACAAATAAATCCAAATAAAAATTACTCGTAAATACATAATTTTAGACTAGGTTATAAATATTAAAAGTAATTAATAAAGAAAACCAAAACAAAAATTTAAACCTGCATTATTCTCAATTTTATTTCATTAACCCCATCAAAAAAAAAAAAAAAATCGGTGTAAACATTTAAATATTTAAAGAAAAATACTAAATGTTAGGTTTCCACTTGGTTTTGAAAATAAAATTGAGAATTTGCACTTTTAATACCTTTATAAATTTATTATTAATTATGTAATTATACACTAATAAAGAATATATTCTAAATTGTTTTCCCACCTTATTAAAATTAATAAAAAATATACTGCAGTGCCATTTAACAAAAGAAAACAACAACAACAAAAAAACATAAATTGAAAAAGAAAAAAAATATGTAGCTTCCAATAAAAAAAAAATAATTAAAAAGCATTAAAATAAAATTTATAAATAAGTTTAAAAAAAATTATTATTAGTAACTTAAATGCAGATCAAGAGCTTCAGTGTGCTAAAATGCTAAAAATATTTATGTTATAATATAAAAAAAATACAGCTAATAAGCAGGGCAATGAAAAATATGCTTTGAAATGTTTTTACTATGAAGAAGTAACAGCCGTACCTCAACAAGAGCGGAAGGCGGAACGTTTACTTCCGCTTAGCTTTTACGCTGATACGCCATACCTAAACAAGAGAGTCAACATTGTGTCACAAATAGAAGTGTTTAATAAAACCCACATTAAAGAAATAAAAAAAATTAAGTAAAACCGCTAGATTGACAAAAAATAGCTAGATTGCCATTATTTATTAACAATATAGGCCAACTTCACTAATTGACGCGCTGTCAAGATCGGATTTTCCAATTGCAAAGCGTTGAAGCCGTGCTATTTAGGAATGCTTCATCAGTGTTGCCATAACTAATTGATGAGAATATGCCAAAACCTAAAAAAAAGTATGCTAAAATCTGCTAAATCGAAAAATTTAGAAAATCTGCTAATATTAAAACATAAAATTTTTAATATTTAAAAATTTCCAGAAATATGTTAAATTTGTACAAAAAAAAATATGCTGATAATCGGCTAAATTTTTATAAAAAATATTATTATTTACTTAAAAAAAAAGTATTATCTTAATAATGCGAAAACGAAGAAATAGTAGTAATTTGAATATGAAACTGTTTGAAGATATGCATAGTAAGTTTGTTTATAACAACATTTGCTAAAAAAAAATCTGCTTTTCTAAAAAGTAAAAATATGCTAAAAAAATCTGCTTTTGGACAAGCAGTTAGCATATTTTTTCAAAAAAAAAACACTGTGCTTCATACAAATTGTATGGGCATGAGCATTTTCGACAGCTAGAAAACTCTTTCCGCTCTTGTTTTGGTAAGGATATAAAAAAATAAAGTCGGTCAAGCCTGAAAACCTTCACCACAATATTTAGCGACAAATTTAGTGCTCCCTCCCTATTTGGGACCCATTGACAATCATGGACCCAAAAAAAACTAAATTAGGTTTAAATTCATATACGAGTTCTTTGTGCCAAATATTATCTAGCAGCCGTATTCATAACAAAAAGTTAGACACAGTTTGTACACTACTAGAATATAGATTGAGCTTAGCAGCTTGTTGGCACAGGGTTAATTCATAACAAACATATGTCCATCTGCTAACTTTTAATAATTCAACTCTGAATTTTAATGATGCCACATTGTATTGCTCAAAAATTCAACACGTTTTGCATTAATCAACGCTGGTTTGTCATTTCATTTTTCCCCCTCTACATATAAACATTTTAAGAAGTTTTTAAATCCAATTAATAAAAAAAAGAAAGCAAGTTCAAAAAGAGACAGTAAATTAAAAAAAAACCCCAACAAAATATTTTGACATTAAACAGCTGTTTTTCACAAGTTGGCAAAGGCTTGGCAGCTCGTTAACAAGAATTTAGCAAATCGTTAGCCAGAGTTATGGAGTGTATTATGAATAAACATTGTGCCAACTTCATGCCAAATTTTCATTATGAATACGGCTATAGATATCTATGTCCATTAGACTTGCCAGATTACCTTAATTTTTCATCATTTATAAGAATTTTTAATTCTCGTAAAGAATCAAGAAAAAAATGTTTTGTCAAGTTTTTTTTTAAGTCCAACCAAAAAACACGTTGTTAAAAAATCTTTCAAATCAACGTTTCCTTTAAAACCGATATGCTGATTTTTTTTTTTTTTTTTGTATTATTTTTTATGCTTCTATAAAACAAATATACATAAATATCGCACTTGATAAAGAGGGTATTAACAATAATTAGTTTTGTGGTTATTTTGTTGAACAATTTATGGCTTTTAATTCAAATTTTGATATTTTTAATTAGTTCTTCAAATTTAATTTTCATGAAATTATTTCTAATATGAAAGGAATTTTTTATTAACTCCAAATTTTTTTTTTCGTATTTTGGAAATAATCGACACGAAATATTCATATATACCGCTTTAAAAATATCGTGCTATTTTGTCTAAATGAAACAGTTGGTTTAAAAAATATTATTCACATGCCCTAATAATTTA
Organism: Pollenia griseotomentosa; assembly: GCA_963931875.1. Taxonomy (NCBI): domain Eukaryota; kingdom Metazoa; phylum Arthropoda; class Insecta; order Diptera; family Polleniidae; genus Pollenia; species Pollenia griseotomentosa. The sequence goes on along the minus strand of OZ007560.1, from coordinate 47,568,158 downwards.
TTAAGCGGCCCATACACTTGCAATATTATTGTATATGATATTCGCCATATTATATCCTGTTTGTCCTATATTATGCAATAAGTCGCACAATGGTTTCATTCATTCAATAAAAAGGTAAACATTACCTTTAGGAATAACATAAACAACATTGTACAATGTTGCCAACACATTTCACTTTCTTTTCGTTGTGCAATAAAAATTAAAAGTATTTTGATTGTTGCCAATATATTGTGCCACCTTTGAATATCACATACACATTAGCAAATAATTGTGCAATACCTAAAATTGATGTCAAGATGTCAAGAATTTTGCAAATTTTAATCTGGCAAGTTTATGAGTTTATTCGTGATTATAAGAAGGGGATTTATATTGAACTTCTGGTAAATTCTAGACCTACCAGCACAAATTATTGTGCTGGTAGTTATTGTCGCCAATTTTTATATCAATACCAACATTATAAAGGAAGTATGGGGGCTGTGGGAGATTGTAGACTGATTCTTACCATTTTCATTAGGCTGGGTCTTTTTGACAATTCACTAATTTATTTACAAAACTGCAACTTGTACTATTCGCACAAGTTTTACGTAGGCAGCCAGCCGGACGGTTGAACATCGTTATATCGATTAAAAAATTGATATTGAGTTAATCGGTATACTAAATTGTCTCGGTCTAGGACCAATACTTTTAAGAAATTGCTTGTTAAAAATTATGTTAATTAATTAAAATGTGCTAAATCAAAAAACCAGACTGTCTTGTATTGTTTGGGACTTGTTTCAGACAACTAACCAAAACCGCTTACTTTTCCTTTCTTTTATGAGTTCTTATCATCATTGTCAAATCTTATGGAATGTACAGTAGTTGCTCGTGTCGGCCAAGATTAAAACATCTTTATATAAATAATAGAATGTAATTGATAGCACTTTCCAACATATTAAGGCCCAAAACGCCGCTGCAACGAAACCTTTTTCTAATTATAAGTTTGAAACCAGTTTTAATCGTTTAACACACACCCTGCACCTTAAATTGTACCAGAACCTGATTAAATTATCACAATCATTTCGGTTTTCTTTGAGAACAGATGAAACGCAAACACGAGTTTCGTGCAATGCTTTTAAAACCGGTATTGTATATCAAGGGATTGAATGGCATAAACTCAAATGTAACTCGAAAAAAACTAGAAGTTGCAGTTTCGTTGCACTTGCGTTTCACCGTCTGTTCTGGGCTTAAGAATTTTTGATTGGAACAGAATATCATGTCTCTGGGAACTCCAACTGAATTTTTAAAAATTTTTCGTATAATATTTTAATTCTTAAATTGGCATTTTGTAAGGACTTTTTTTTATTTTCTCGAAAAAAAGGTTAAGGTTAAAGAGAGGAGCTAGAGGGTAAAGATCTTCCACAAAAATTATCCTCATAAAATTTCACAATGTAACTCTGACTATAAGAGTTCTCTGAGACATTAAATTACATACAACATATATCATTTAGTAAAATGCTTCCTTCGACCAAAAAATTAAAGCTTTGACCCACTGAAAAAAATTGTCACTTTAAACGCAAAAGGCCCTATCAAACATTTTGAAAATTTTACTGGAGAAGCAAAAACTATTTAAAATGATAAATGGATAAACCGCCTTAAACTATTTATAATTTCTTTTTCTTCTATTTTTCTTGTAAAACCTACCAGTTGTTTTTTGACAATGTTGAATATTATGCAAACTGTTAGTAAGGCCTTTTAGCGTTACCATATAAAATCTTTTGTAGATAGGGCCTTTTGTTTTTTGCCAATAAAATCGCATATTTTGGTCGAAATATTCCAAAATTCTTTGTGGACATTGGTTTTGATGCAATACATCAGAATCAATGATAAAGTAGATTTTTAATTTTTGGTTAGTTAGGGCCTTTTGCGTTTCAGGTAACGATATACTTTTTTAATACCAAAATCTGTTATCTTTAAATTATTTCAATCAAACTTCATCTTAAGTTCTATATTGCGAGCTCACTGGGGTTTTCAAAGACAGACGGATGGACATAGCTAGATCCACTTTGAATTTCACAAGGGCGCAGAACCGGTGTATTTTATGATGTAAAAGTTACAAATGAACCAACAACGAACCCCCATCATTCTGAATTGTCAAGCATGAAATGTGTTTTAAACAATCTCTATTTTTTGGATTCGGATTTTTATTTCTATGGTGATGGACAATAATTTGAAAAAAAAATGTTGTACGGTTTTCATTGCGAATTTTCAAGTTTTTAATAAAAACAAGAACTAATAAGCAACTAATTTGAAGTACCTCCTCAGATATACATACGTACATACTTAAAGCGTACATACCGCAATAAGTCTCCAAAAAGATGTTTAAAATCTAATTTAGTTTTGGTTAAATACAAAAAAAAAAGTTTACAAAAAATTTTGATGGTTTCGTGTGGAAAAGTGAATATATAAAAATAAATAAAATTCTTAATGCAGCAAGACAAAATTTTAAACATAAATTAAAGTTTTAAAAATGAATTATAATTATTTACAAGCTTAAAAAACTACATAAGTATTCAGCAAAACAACAAATAAACCTTAATAAAATATTTTAAAATACAAAGGAAAACACAAGTAGTTAGGATTATACAAAACAATAATTCTAAGAAAATCAAAAACAACTATAATTTCAATTGAAAATAAATTCAAACCATAAAAAAGGAAAAAAAAAAGGTTATGTCATCAAGTTCTGACATAAAAATGGCAAGACACAAACATCAATAGGTACTTCCCACTTACCTTTTCCCAATAAGCTAAATAATTCATAACAATATTTAATTACAAACTATATACAATACACACATATACATATATTTATATATGAGCTTTTAAAAAATAAACCCCCAAAATACAAAACAACAAATATAATTATAAATTCAAAAATATACAACAAAATCTTAAAACAAAAAGCATTAACAACAAAAAGAGCTGCTACAAAAATATTAATATATATTATAAATAAAAAAAAATATAAATATTTAAACATATTTAGCATTTGAAATTAAGTTATTTTACATCAAAATATTGAAATAAAATATTATTAATTATGGAAAAATTAAGCAAACCAAAAAAAAAAAAAAAAAAACACAAATGCAAAAAATAGGGAATTAAATTGTTTTTAATTAATAAATTATTAAGTTTTAAATAAATTTTTTATGTTTTTAGTAATATTTAACAAAAACTAAAAAAGAATGTATCTTAAAATGGTTTAATGAAATTTAATATTTAAAAATAAACAAAAATTAACTCAATTTACTTTTTGTTGATTAAATCAAAAAATAAAATAATGAAAAATTATAAACAACAACAACAATAGCATGAAAATCATTTTTAAAATGTAATGACAATATAAAAGCCTAGAATATTTAAGTTTCTTTTTTGAAATGTAAACATTAAAAAGAAAACCGAATACGTTAAACATACAAAAAAATTCAAAATCATATAATCAAAATAAATAAGCATTTCGAAAAAAACAAAATATGTATTTCTGCTGTTTTAATTTCTTTTAAATAACACACTTTAGTCTAAAGCTTCGTACAGACGATGGTCAGATCTTACAATATTGGTAAGCAGCGTTGCTTAAATTGCATTAAAATTGGCTAAAATGTCTTACAACTGTGTGAACATTGTAAGCTCATTTGTAATTGCAGAAGTGCAAAATTAATGCATCTGACAATCGCACCATTGTCAGAAAAATATTGCTGTTGGCAACGCCTGCTTACAATATTGTAAGATCTGACCATCGTCTGACGAAGCTTAAGGGTTAAAAAATTGCTTGGTTGTTTTTATAAACCCGGTAGAATTTACGAAATAGTTAGCTGCCAAAAGCACTATAGTACTAAGCTTACTTTTTGACATTTATGATCAGTATATATATAACATATTAATTGGTTTATTTTACTCCTGCTATCCTAAAGAATCAGTATACTCTGGCAAACAATACTAACAAATTTACTTTATGTTTTTGTTTTGTTTGTTTGTAGACTTTTTTATTAACTTTATTTATTCATTAATAGAGCCCTTGGATCATATCGCTCTTTTGCTGCAATAAAGATCTAAGTAACAGATTATCTCTAGCAACTACTTTCGGGATATGTTTGTTTTTTATTGTTTATCCAAGACAGACAATTGCGCCTACAAGGTATACTAACTACACCAAGCATTATATTAAACCTTAGTTAAATATAGTCTGCCCATTGGATTGCTCCAAGGCGAATTCAACTACAGGTGGTGTCGGAACTACAACAATCCAAAAACAACAGAAACAACATAGGGTTTTTTGCATTGCATTGTTAGTGCCATTAGCTCGAAATGTCAACCATTATTAGCAAAACACTAACAAATCAAAACAAATAAGCCCGAACTGTCAAAATCAGATGCCGTTTCGACACCACCTGTAGTTGAATTCGCCTTGGATTGCTCTAGATAATGTACAATTAATAACGGACTCATGGCAGTACTGAAATTGACTTTTAAAAATAAATACAAAATGTATGTCATTGAAATCTGGCAATACAAACTTTAAAAAGTTACAAGCAGGGACCGAAAATAACAGTTATATTAAAATGTTAATCAAAAAATGTCGGAAAACTGATTCAAGTACCAAGTACCATACCATATCGATCCTTATGAAATTGCCTATGATAAAATATATTGATTTTTAAAATTTTGATTTTTTTCGATAAAAAATTAGCAGTTGTTATTTTTTTGATCAAAAATTTCTGATTTGTATTTTTTTTTTAACAAAAATAATAATTATCAAAAAGTAATTTAAATTTTTGGGAATACAAAATTTTAATTTCAAAAGATTTTGTTATTGTAATTATGTTATTGTATTGTAAAATTGTAGTGGGGAATGTAAGATAAGATGAGATAAACCCACTGTTTATTGTTGATGTGTTTTGTTTAAACTTTGATATTGTTACAAGTAGAACTGTTGCTATAAGTCTTATACGCTTAACAGTTTTATTTGGTTTAATATCTTTAGTTTTTCCAAAATCTTTATGGATGAAGTTTCCTGATGATCTGGCCTAAGCAACCAGTGAAATGCGCATAGGAATAGCTTATCCCATCAACAATAAATTTCAAGTGTTTTTATCAATAATAAAAACTGGGAATTAAGCACGAATAACAAAATCTTTTGAAATTAAAATTTTGTATTCCCAAAAATTGAAATTACTTTTTGATAATAAACAGGCAAGTGCACCGCCTAAAAAACACTTAATTGGCAACATCTTTTGTAAGTTGTTGTTTGTTTTTATTTTGTTTTTCTTAACCTACTTACAACTACAGTTAATGTTGAGAGAATTTCAACTAATTGTAGTGGGGAATGTAAGATGAGATAAACCCACTGTTTATTGTTGATGTGTTTTGTTTAAACTTTGATATTGTTACAAGTAGAACTGTTGCTATAAGTCTTATACGCTTAACAGTTTTATTTGGTTTAATATCTTTAGTTTTTTCCAAAATCTTTATGGATGAAGTTTCCTGATGATCTGGCCTAAGCAACCAGTGAAATGCGCATAGGAATAGCTTATCCCATCAACAATAAATTTCAAGTGTTTTTATCAATAATAAAAACTGGGAATTAAGCACGAATAACAAAATCTTTTGAAAATAATAATTTTTTTTTTTTTATTTTTATTCAAGCAAAAATTATTCTCTAAAGGAATGTACGTGTTATAATGATTTAGTTGACTTTTTAATATTTATTTTAATGTGTGAACATAATTGCACATTAAAATAAATATTGAATGAATTAAAATCAAAAAGTAATTATTATTTCGGTTCAAAAAAATAAAAATCAAAAAACTTCTGTTTTTTTTATCGAAAAAAAAACCAAAAATAACTGTTATTTTTGTTCAAAAAAATTAAAATCAAAAAATAACTGTTTTCACCTGACTTTTATGAAAAAAGGAATAACTGTTACGGTTACTGGTTACAAGCTTTAAAAAGTTTACATACCCTGAGACGGTCAACTTTGGCACCCTGTAGCTCACCTTATATTGTAACAGGGTGGTCACAAACACCCGTCCTCCTCTACGACTCGTTAATACATAATTTACCAGTTCAACACAATCTGACCAATAGTTTAGGAGATTCAAATCTATTACCAATTTTTTGCGATTGACCCCACTGGACGCCGCTGGAATTGAGACAACTGCTTTAAAACTAGACACAAAAAATATATTTTTACATAATTTCTTAATCATTTCGTTTTCCCTTTGCCTTGCGTTGAGAAATTTTTCTATATAAAAATTTTTAAATTTCTTAAGTCTGGTGAAGTGTTTTAGAAAATAAGGGATAAATATGGTTGTAGTTTCCTAAATAAGGCTCCTCACGACAAAACGACGCGATTCTGCAAACACTTTGATTTTCCACTTAAAAACGTCTTTTTTTATCCAAAGTTGTGAAGTAAAAATGGTAGTACTTTTTTAAATTACGCTGAAATCAACAAAAGTAGGTAAATCTGTGATAGTTTGCATATTTCACTAAACAACAGTTTTTTTAAATTTCTTCGCATGAATGTTCTAGAATAAACAAACACAAACTTATTTTTTAAAAAGTTAATTATTTATTTACAAATGTGCAAACATAGAAATTCTTAATTTCTTAAAATTTTGTAATGTAATGTGGCAAGGTTAAACGTTAATAAATTACTTTTTAATGCTCTAATACAATTTCTGAAACGTTAATCAGGTTCAAAATAAGCACATACATATGTAATTTTATGTACTTTTTCCTTACCATTAGTCATCGCTTGCCAAGAAATAATGTTATGAAAGAGCTGTCAAAACGGATTGCTTTTAGAACACTAACAACAACACTTCATACCTACCAGTGACATGATTTTAGTGTTTATTTTAGTAAATGTATGTATGTGTCTCGTGAAGACTAGGGGCCTAATTCTCGCATTCGTGATCGAGTAGTTTCTCGATTCGAAAGCAATTTTATTTCAGTCAATACTGAACGAATCAAAATTATTTTTTCAGCATTGTGAAACTCAAATGAATGCTTTACAATAACGAAAAAATATTTCCAATTCGTTCAGTATTGACTGAAATAATTAGATATTAAATTGCTTTCGAATCGAGAAAGTACTCGATCGCGAATGCCAGAATCTGGCCCTAGGCTTTTCTAATCATTAAATTTACACACAGCAATTTTTTCGGCAAGCTTTGAGTTTACACAATAGTAAAATGAAAGGGAATGTACACAATTTCCACATTCTCTTTCTGCTTTAATCTCAAAACTTGCGTAAAAAATTCTCCGTTTTCTTAACACATTAAAAACTGAAATTAATAACACCGTGTTGTAAACGTGTAGAGAAAAGTTGATTTAGTGGTCAATGTACATTTACACAAGCTATATTCGCTAGAAGAGGAGTTATGCTAGCTGTTCCTTTTTTGTACCTAGTTTAGACAGTCTATGTATATTAGGGTATAACCAATATACACTACGCGATAGCGAATATTGTCTTATTTACGAAAACAATTTGTTTGGGTCGTTTGAAAATAAAAACCTCACCTATTTTATTAATAAATTAAAAAAAGTTAAAGTCTCTTAATTATTAAAGGACATGAATTTCAATTTTAATGTACGTGTTGTTTTGCATAAAAAATCTGCGAGTTTTTGGCTAAATGTATAAGTACAAACAAAAATAAAAAAAAATAATTTTCCAACTTTACCGCGTTTTGTGGGTGACCTTTTTTGAAAACCGCAAAAAATTAATATCATTTTTTTAATAGCTTTCAATGGACTATTCGACTATGCTAGGGCCATTTTGATATTTGCAAAAAATGGGAATAAGTTATACCGCTTATGTATATCTTTTTAATGTCAAATTGATAGTAGGCATATTAAACTATATAAAAAAGGGACAGCCAGAATAGGCTTTTCAAGTAAATATACCCTGTCTATCTCGGGAGGGTTCTCATGTTGCAATTCTGCTTTGTCACTTTATTTTTGTAAAATAACGGGAAAATGTATTTACCCTAAAATTATTTTAAGTATTTTAAACATCGTTGCTCTCTCTTTTTCTTCCTCTCAATGGTCTTTCACACACGATAAAGAACAAAAATTGTGAACATATAAAATCAAAAAAACTTCATCTTCGAGAACAAAATCGCAAAAAACTTTAAAAAATTCAAGGAAACAATCAACTTCAAAAATGTACCTAACATCTCAGTAAACAACTTTTTAGAACATATAAACTTCCTAGGAATTCTTAGCACCGTTAAAGTAGATGTTAAGAATCATACGCCCATAAAAAAGTGCATGACTTTGGGCAAAACTTGTTTATCACGTAGTGGTGTCCGTATATGGTTTTTTTCGTGTTGCACTGTGTTAATTGAACTGTATTTTGAGCAAAAAATATTAGCTTGCCTATAACTAATAAAAATAACTCACTTATTGGCTTCCCAGTCAAAAAAAGATTTAAAAAAAGATCATGTCGAACTGTAGTCCAATAAGAATGAAGTAAGTAAAAGTTTAATTGTTTTATTTAATATGAAATGATCAAACAAGAAGAGAAGAGTAAATAGAATTTAACATTAAAAAAAAATATATAAAAAAACCAAGTATCTAAGAAGTCTTGAACGAAATACATTTTTCGTATGGGAAAAAACGAAGTTCAATTGGCAAAAGTGCGCAATTCTTATAATAAATGGCCGTTCAAATACAGAATATATAATCCTAGGAATAATTATTTGTGGGTTTCTATAGAAATGCGGAAATATAAATTCTGACGGAAGTCGTATAGGCAAACCTCTTATGAAAGTCTTGTTGAAATTTAATAGATTACGATAGTAAATAAAATTCTTTAAAGAACAACTAAAGAAGAATCGAAGATAATCTGAAATATGCAGTCTATTTCGAACGTTGTGCACATAATGCACTATCATGTTTACAAGACTTCACCAAGAAACGTATCGTAAACAAAATATCTAATTGCCTAGCTATGTGAAAATTTTCTGAAAAAGTTGCGTATTTTTTTTACTTAAACGCCTATAACGCAGCCATTTTCTTACCGATTTTTAAAAAAACTCAAATTAAAAATTTAACGAATTTGTTCTACAATTGGCATTTAACCCGCTACTGTGTTAGCGTCTCCTTTTCCGTGCACATATTTTTACGCCATAGTTTATGTTTCATGGTTTAAACAAAGAAGTTCTAAAAATGATTTGTCTTATGAGTTGATACTCTCTCAGGATCTTGAACATATAATTTTGTGTTTCTAAGTCCAAATTATAGAAAATTCAACAAGTACCACACGTAGAACACAAAAGTAAAAGAGAAGAGATTTAATTTCCCGTATTTATCCTTTTTGATACTTTTTTTCTCCCTATTGAAGTATCAAAAATTTCAATATTGTAGTGGGAGCTTATAATTTAATACGTATGTATATGTCAATGAAAGCAGAAAAAGGTTTTGTAAAAAAATACCAAAAACAGGTACAATTTTCACCCCTTAAACGTTCGAATTTTAAAAAAGTACCAAATTGATATTTGTAATTTTTAGATAAGTTCAAGGTATATTTACACAAGGTAAACTCGTTGGCCCATATGTTTGTCAGCTGTTTACCCATAGTTGGAACCACAACGTCAAATTGCGTGTATATGAAGACAATTTTGACAACTTGGTTCCTTTTATAGAGCAGCATGTCTACACTCCCAAATGAGTCTACCTTGTGTAAATATACCTTGGATAAGTTGCGAATGTGATATAATTTTTATTTCTATGTGTATTAGTTTTAAAGATAGATGGCGTGACAAAAATGTTTTAAAATACAGGTTTTACCAGTTAACCCTTAATGGTCCGAATTTAAAAGGAGTATCAGATAGCTGTCCGCTCATTTTTCTATTGAACAACGATAAGTATTACATTTTTTTGTATCTCTTTTAGTTTTGGAGATATAAGGTTACCGAATTTAGCTGTTTTAAAATTTTTTATCCCTTAAACATTCGAATTTCCAAGAACCCCGGCTTAGTGAATCGTTTTAAATTTCATGTTTTTGTCTTCAGGCGTTTAGACTGTGAGATGATGAATCAGTCAGTGCGTCAGTCAGTATCGTAACGATTTTATATAAATTTTATTAATTTTGCATCTTTAATATTACCGTTATTTCCTGAAAAAAGATAGGACTAAGCGAAGTGATCGCAATAAAAACTGGGGTATTTTCGTAATCTATGGACCTGTACAAAACAGAATTGCTACATGAGAAGCACTGCATTTTTCTTGTGTATCACAGTATAATTTTTTAAAGTAAATACTGTTTATTTTTTCTTTCTACCATTTTTATAGAATTTAAAAAAAAACGTGTATTTAAGACTAGTTTAAAAGCAAATACATACATACATCTGTACATCTTACGAGTACCATTAAAACATAAAGGAAACATACAACGAATAACATTATAAAACAAAAAATTAAAATACATATACATAATATTTAGTTTTTATAAATTCTATCGAAATCATTTGTTAAGCCTTCTTTTTGCAAATAGTTGATAAATTCCTATGCCGGCCGATAGAGTACCCACAGCACCAATTTGGAATGTTGATAACCTTCCACCCCACAAATAACCTTTAGGTAAGTAGCTTGCAGCATGCACAAAATCTAAGGATAATCTAATTAAAGAAAAGATTTCGAGACGTTGTTTTTTTAATTTAAGCTCATCTTCTGGAGATTTTCTAAGAAAAAAATAAAATATTTTTTAAAAGTGTATATAAAGATAGAAATTAATTTGCAAACTTACTTGGGATCTTTGATTTGAGTTATCTTTTGCTGATTCAAGCCAAAATTCCGCAAAGTACTAAAATGAATTATTTTGTTTTCGTTTTAAAAATAATAAAAAAAGAACAGTGCACTTAAATATGACTTATTTGTATGTATATGAAGGTTTTTTATCGTTTAGATTTATTTTTAAATGTTAGAGTTAAATAACATGAAATGAATATTTGTCTAAAGTTCACTGCAAACTTTGAAAAAGAACTTACAAAATGTCGGCCTAATTTATAAAAAATAAAACAGGTTCATAAAGAGTTCATGAAGAGGCCGTTTTTTAGGTTAACGATTTTATTAATTTATGATTTAATTTTTTTTTCAAACTAAATGAAGTAATGAAATTTTTTAATATGTTCATAACTAAATCTCTACTTACCGCATTAAATTTAAATATACACCTAAAACCCAAAATACTGTATTTATATTATCCCAATAGTCAGCATTTTTTATTTTAATAATTTTATGTTCAGACAGCCAACATAATTTCTCTACTGGGTAATAGAGAAGATCTACAATATTGGCAAAAACACCCAGCACAGCCATGGTACGATCACTTTCCTGTTAGATAAAAATTGTTTTTTTTTTAATACATACGAATATTTATGAGCTGTTTTCACAACACAAGTGATTGAACGTGTAGTAAAATTTATATGAAAAGAACTCAGTTTTTTGAGTGATTTTCACATAAATTTTACTACACGTTGAATCACTTTTGTTGTGAAAACAGCACATTAATTTAAATATTTTTTTTTTTTAATTTATTTACTGCTTACGTTTTGTCCCCAACCATATTCCATAGCATATTGTATCATTGGTATATCATCTATTAAGCGTAAAGTGGCACGGGCACCCGATATGCGTGAACTAGCAATGGCATAACGTTTTGCCAGTTCAGGTTTACGATCAACATAATAGCCAGCTATTAATTTGGAACCGTAACAAAGAGCTTTCATTACCTAAAAAACAAATATGTAAGTATTTATTAAGTCAAAATCAGTTTACTTCGATCAATCATAAGTTGTAATCTATTTTTATCAAACAATCCATTCCTTCGATCTGGAAAATCTTAACGATCAAAATTTCACATATCAATAGTAAAAGTGAAGTTACATGTGAATAAAATATATAGTAGATTATTACCGAGGGTGGGGGGAAGGAGTGGATAGAAACCTTTTACTGAAACATCCTATTTTGAAAAACTTCCTTTATAAACTCCATAGAAATGGGGTAATTTTTCCCCTTTCTCAAGTATTCACAACTGCATCACTATATATAATAAGTACGGTGGCGATTTCCATGCAAGTGCATGTTTTTTGTCGATAGTCTCTGAACGATGTCGACAAATTATCTTTCCGAATCATTAAATTTGGGTTAAAATGGCATCGAATTGTTTTTGCATATTGTTGCAAATTTTGGTAAAAATGCATATTTTTGCTTAATTAGGTTTTAAAATGCATATTTTGACATTTTTGAGTGATTTTTTTAAGATTTCAACACTATACAAAAAAATTCTTTTTAAATACACAAAAAACCTTCCAAAAAAAATTTTAAAATAAATAAATAAATTCTTTTGGAGCTTTGTTTTAAATACAAGATTTTCAAGATTTTGACGAAAGATCCTTCTTTTTTAAACCGGTTAAGGCTTGCAATCGGTCTAAAATATTTTATCCAAGACTGTTATAAGTTACTTGCTTGGCACATGGGTTATACCGCGTTGCAGAGGAAATTAGAGGCCAATCCGATAATATTGCAATTTTTAATAAAATGTTTCCCTTGGTTCCCCTTCCCCCGCAGCCAGTAGTAACAAGATGGAGCCTGGCTAGATGCTTTAGAATTATATTCAAAAAATTTTTAGTAATTTAAGATGTTTAAAGAGCTTATTGATACCGAGGATTATGCAATTAAAAAGTAAAAGAAATATTAAATTTAAATAACATCAAAAGTCAATTACATAGTGTATTTTCCAATTATATGTTGGTGAAACAATAACTTATTAGGAGGGATTTTGTTCACTTAATACTCAAGTCAAATTAATTGATATTGCAGAATAAATAAACTTTTCTTAAATGCTAATAAAACTCGATTGATGAGATTTAAGCCATATTCGGATCGTACCAACTTTAGTGTTTTTGTAGATGGAAAAGAAATCATGGAAGTCAGGGGCCTGATTCTGGCAGCCGTGATCGAGTTATTTCTCGATTCGAAAGCAATTTAATATCTAATTATTTCAGTCAGTACTGGACGAATCGGAATAATTTTTTCAGTGTTGTAAAGCATTAATTTGAGTTTTACAATACTGAAAAAATAATTTCGATTCGTTCAGTATCGACTGAAATAAAATTGCTTTCGAATCGAGAAAGTACTCGATCACGACTGCCAGAATTAGGCCCAGTTCTTTTAAGTATTTAGGTATACAACTGCAGAGCAATCTTGCTTGGAGTCAACATATCCAAAATCTTAAGATTAAAACAGCACAGGCTGTAGGTTTTTTGTACAAATTTAAGAACAAATTTGATAAAAAAAACGAAATTATTAATTTATAATGCACCAGTCCAAAGCCATTTTAATTATTTGGCCATTTTATATGGACATAAGAAAAGTTCTGAATTAAAAATGTTGCAACGTATGCAAAATAAAGCTTCAAAGGTGGTAGCTTATTTTTCCATTACACATTCAACTTTATCATTATACACCGACGTTTTTAAAACTGTATTACCTATTTATGGCACTTACAAAATGCAATTACTAATGTATGTTTTTAAATGTTTAAATTTTTCGAGTTATCATCACTTACTAAATACAAGGAATAATATGAATTTGGCAGTAGCATTGTGTAGGCTGGAAACTACGAAGCAACGTATTGAGTACATGGGTAGTCGTGAATACAATGGTTTACCACCAAATTTAAAAAATATATAAAGCATTTCTTTATTTAAAACTAGTTTAAAAAATTAATTGCTTCAAAATAAAGAGGAACTTTTAATGTAATTTTAATTCATATTGTTTATTAATATATTATTCTTCTTCTGATTTAAATATTTATTTTTTTTTCTGTTTAAAATACAGTTATTGTTAACTAGAAATTATTTCATAAGTTATGCAATATATTATTGCCTTCAAGGCGCTGAGGCACTTACATTGTACTGAATTTTTTGAAAAATAAATGAATTAATAAAAAAAATTGTGGACGGAAGCCCAACAAATAAAAAACATTACTTGTTTATTTAAACCAGGGCTGTGGAGTCGGAGTTGAAGAGTCGGAGTTGAGGTTTTTTTTTGCCGGAGTCGGAGTCGCAACTCCAAAGTTTTTCGGCATAAGACCTTTAAAAAAAAGTTTCTAAAATAAAAATTATTCGAAATTGAAGATGCAATATTTCAAATATCGATTTGATATTTTTAAGAACCATTCTTATGCTATATTTAACCATTTAAAAGCTAATGCATTAAAAAAGAAAGTGTTATGCTTTTATTTCTAGCAATTTGAACTAACTTGAATAATATATCCTGACTCGTAATAGTCTATGCCAAACTAAAATGATTTTCGGGAGGGGCATTTATATTATCCCATGGCAGCCTTGCCATTTATCAAGTTTTCTTTTTTTTGCAAGTTTTTCGAGATGCAAAAAAGTTTTAAATTTAAATTAAGTTTTTTCAAGTTTTTATAAGTACATAATTTAAAATTTGCAGTATATTGGATACAAATATTAAGTGATGTTTTCATGTTATTAAATGGTCTTATATTTTCTCTGTTCTTTATTATTTTAATTTTGTTTACTTCTTCGTAAAGATCCCAAATTTTTTTTTCTGAAATATCTTTAGCACTAGTTGTCTGAAGTTAATGTAATATATCTTAGAGTTTATTGTTTAAAGTTTATGTTGCACTTTTTAATGGTCTGTTAAAAAAGTTGGATTTTGATAACAACTTTCTTAAACACGTCAAAGATCTTGGTCTATTTAAAGCTGTGTTCACATTGTGTGTATTTGTCATATGACTTATAGTGAGCCATTGGAAAGCCAATAAATTGATTAATTAATGTGTCATCCATGCGACCAACTCATTTGGCCAGCTCATCTGATGGCCTTTAAAATAGATGGTCCTGAATAAAAAATAATTTCATTTAATCCATCTGGCTCACGTTCTGGCCACAAAGCCGATGGTACTTATTAAATTCTTTGAATTAAGGCGGTGCGCAAAATGACCCCAGGAAATATGGCCCCAAAAGGAAAGTGAAGAACGGCCCCAAAATTTTACATGAGACACAACAACACGCAATTTTTGGGCAGTTTTTTTTTGTTTTTTTTTGGGGTTATTTTTTATTTTTTCGCTAGGGTGTTTTTACATTTTAGGTGGAATTAAAAATGACCCCAATATTAATAAATGAAAAATGGCCGCAAATAAAATCACAATTTTTACATTGGGGCTATTTTTCGTTTACTAATAATAATACAGAGATGCTTTAGTTAGCGAAGCCGGTGTTTGTTATACCATAGAGGAAAAAATCCTTGCGCCCGGCCGAAGGCCGGCTATTTAGAGAAGCTTTACTGAGCGAAGCTAGTGTTCGGTATACCATAGAAAAGGAAATTCTTGGGCCTGGCCGAAGGCCGGGCTATATAGTGAAGCTTTAGTGAGCGAAGCCAGTGTTTGTTATACTACAGAGAGCGCCCGGCCAAATGCCGGTTATAACGTGAAGTTTCAGTAAGCAAAGCCAGTGTTCGTTATACCATAAAGGAAAAAATCCTTCCGCATGGCCGAAAGTCCAACCATGCTATCAATCGTACGATTTTTTAAACCAAAACTGTATAATTATTCGGATTTTGAAATCGGGATTCTAAGTTTCGGGCATATGAACTCCACCCAAAATTTTAAATATAACTTTCTTTGTGTTCTTTTTTGGGGCTAAAATTCATTTTAAATTTTGAGGTAATTTTTCATAATGAAGAATTACCCCAAATTTAGGGTCATATTTCATTTTATTTTTAGGGTTATTTTTCATTTTTTTGGGGTAATTTTTCATTAAAAAAATGGGGTCATATTGCATTATGAAAAATAGCCCCAAATTTGGGGTAAATTTTCATTTATTTTCTGGCGCCATATTTCGCAGCGCCTTGAATTAATTTAGGCGACACACAGTGGGATATTTTGGAAAAAAATTAAAATAAATAATTCTAGAATTTGTTAACGATTGGAATAAAATTTGAGGTATAAATTAAGGACTTGTATTCGAGTTTTGAATTTAAGGTATATAGACACATCAGGAGGGTTGCCATAGGTTCCCAAAGATGGGCATTTCCGGTTTTAAAAAGTTTTTGTCAATAAAATGTACTATTCGAGTTCCAAAAAAATGTTAGCGATGCGCATAGTTTATATCTAAATTAAAACAAACAACTGTTTTTCTCACTTGACTGCGTTGTAACATTTTTAACGAGTAAAAGCTGTCACGTTTGGAAATTACTCTTCAATTTACAAAAAAAAGTATGTCTGTAAAATTTACGTGAGAAAGTTTCCGCTTTGAACTATCAAATAAACTCACGTAAAAACAGGTGAGAAAAACTTTTAACAATAAAAAATATATTAAAAATGCAATGAATAATAACACGGAAGAGGTAAGTATGTATTTTGTTCTTGGTAGATTTTTTCATTGTTTAATTATTTTACTTTTAACATTTTTTAAATACATATGCATGGCCCAATTAGTAGGTCTGCGCGAAACGCCTGCTGATTTTTTGTAGAATTGTGTTTTTTTCGTGCAATTGTTTTTGACATCGTTAACATTTTTTACACAAACAAAATGCGTGTTGTTTTTTTTTATTCTTGCATTGTTGTAGTTTTAGGCAGACCTACTAATTAAACCATGTACCATGTTAGTATAAACAAATGTCTTCAAAGCTATTTTGTAAACAACAAAAACTAGCGTCGCACTTAAAATTATTTGGTATAGCCGAAGATTGTATTTTTGGCCACCGTCGCAACGCGTCGTTGAAAATTTTTCAATTTTAGTAAATTTTGGTACCGTCAACGATAAGTGTGACTGGCGTTCTCAACGTCTCCAATTTCACATCGATCAATTTCATTTCGAGTGGAATATTATGACATTTATAACGTAGCGACGCAATCTCTTTTGATAGTTTTCGAGGTGAGTTACAGACACACTTTGTTCTCACTTTTCGAGAAACTATGGAATATTTTGTTTCACATCTTTTCGATGCGAGAAGTACTCTCCAAAGTTCATAAAAATAATAAAAAAAATCATAATTTTTCAAGATTTCAGTCGCTTTGGACCACTTCTGAATCTTTTTTTATTGACCCAAAATTTTGTTTATCTAAGGGTTGAGACAGAGATTTTGAGCACTTTTTTTAAGGGTTTGTATGTATTTGCTTATAAAACACGGATATTTAACAATATAATAATTTTTTCCATTTCATCATACCACTTGACAATTATTTTCGCAGACAGACAGATAGACACGACTAATTACATACTTACTCACAATTGTTTAATTATTATTGTTGTTGCCACATAATTGTGATTGTTTTAAAATAAAAAAATAAAACAACACCAATGATAATGTAAATACGATCACTGAAAGCAACATTTTCTAACTAAAATAGTTGAATCTAAAATAAATTGTACACTTTTATTTTCAACAAAATACTACAGTCGACTGAATAATTTGATTAATTTTTTTTTTTTTTGATAATTGATTTACAAGCTGTGTTTTTTTATTAAGTTTACAAAGTTTTGAATGTGTTTAAGGGAGGTTAAAGCAAAAAGGCGTTAATTGTTAATGATAAACAACGAAGACTTCAATTATTAATTCAATTAAAAAGACATTTTTTATTTAGTTGCAAACAAAAAAAATCTATCACGTAGTGTAAAATACCAGCATATTTAATTCACAATAATCACGCGACTCAATAATTTTCGTATACAAAAAAGTGCTGCTATTTTTAAACCCTTCGCCGCAGATTGAATGGGTATATACAAGTTTGTCATTTCGTTTGTTTTACAATATTGATGTAAGACCCTATAAAGTATATAAATTCTGGGTCCTTATGAGTTGCGAAGTGGATTTAACGTTGTTATATATTTATGTCACATATAGTCCCGAAAAGTTTGCTATCGAAATTCCGCCAGATCGGTACACAAATGGCTGAGATATGAATAAAAAAAGACGACTGAATCTAATTTTACCCACAGATTCCTTCTTTTTTTATCTGGCGAACGGCAAGACCCAAAGTTTCGAAATTATGTAGAAGCAAAATATTGGCAAAGTGACAATTCTTTAACAGTTTCAAACGCTAGACTTTGCTATTTAAATATGGAGAGCTACAAGCTTTAAGAACGTATAGAACTTATTAAAAGGGTTGTTTTATCTTTTTAAAACCTGACCTCACATTGTTATAATTCGTTGTCCAATTTAAATTACATCGAGCCCCAGGGCTGCCAGGTACTGTTTTTCCTTGTTCCCAAAAAATTAAAAAAAAATAACCCCAAAAATCCTCAAATTCCCAAATCCCCAAAAAAAACAAAACCTTAAAAATTTAAAATTTTTTTAAAAAAATAGATAGAAAAATGTTAATAAGAAATCCCCAGAATTCCCCAAATAAATATTTTTAGTCAAAAAAATCATTTTATTTTGTTTGTACCGACTGTTTTCGGCATGTTTTTTAATTTATTTTTATGCGATTCTAGTAAGGAATAACAGGCCGAACAATATGATGTTATTGAAGACGAATGAGCCAATTTATAAGAATTTGGAGCTTGTTAAATCGGTTTAAGCCATCCTTATAATCAACAATAAAAATACATATATTTGTCATTTATTAAGTACTTCGATGCATCATAACTACTAACCAATAAGCCTAGCATTATTTTCCCAATCTTTATTTATATTGTTTTTCATATTTACTTATTTTTGTGGAATACATACATATTTGCTTCAAAATTGTCTTTAAAAAATCAAAAATTGTATGTGTTGTCAACGGTTTTAGATTCTATTTTTAATTTCTTTTTTTTTAACACTCACTCAAGAAAAATAACAATTTTATAAAGTACCTTTTACACACTTAACAAAAATGGTAATCTTAATTAGGACCCTTTACACTATATAAGAGTAAGATAAAAGTTTTGCTATTTATTTTCATATTTTATATACGAAACAAAGAAAAATAAGTGTAAAATCCCCAAAAAAATTACCGAAATTTTTTTTAAAACCCCAATCCCAAAATGACTTTCTTTGTCTTTTTTGCTCACATGAAATCCCCAAGTCTGACAGCCCTGTCGAGCCCTAACCTCGAAAATAACGTAAGTGCCAAAAATCAAATTTTGCAGGAGAGATTTTTTTATTTTATTTCATATAAATTTTGTATGAAGTTTGTCGCTTACGATCGAATTGTTGTTGTTATAAAATTGTAACGGTACCTTATGTGACCATGACATTTAAGGAGATGATGCAATTGTTGCCAATTAAGTAATTTATTAAAAAACGAAAATTGATAATGATGTCGGTTACGTTTTTTTCGCGGTTAGGGCTCGACATATCATGTTTGTTTCAGAAATATTATTAGTCGTATTAAAACGATTATAAGGAAGGGAATTTATGTTGGAGCTACAAATTGTTTTATCATTTAAAGCTTCTTAAATTGTTTTTCGTAAGGGCGCTTTGCATGTTATTTATGGTAAATTATGGACCGACCTTACGAAATTTAACGGAGTGGTTTCTAACCGTATGAATATGATAGACCGGATTTTGCGGCAATAGCGTTATTCGGTGGCATGAAATAACCTCAAAAAATATAATGTAATAACCCTTCAAAAGATTGTAAAGAGAACAACAACAACGATATTTTGTTTGGGCTCTTATTTCATTTTTTTAATTTTATTTAATTTCATATGAAATAATCACCCATAATAATTTATAGCGAAAACGTTTTTGGACGCAAGGAGTTTCTCCTCTATGGTGTAACAAACACTGACTTTGCTTAGTTAAACTGCTCTGATTTTAGAAGCTTTAGTTAGCGAGTCGGTATTTGTTATACAAAAGAGGAGAAAATTCTTCTCCCCGGCCGAAGGTCGGCTATGCAGGAAACTTTAGTAAGCGAAACCGGTGTTGGTTGTATCATAGAGGAGATAGTCCTGTACAATTAATTGTATTATACATATTGGGGTCTTATTTGATTTCAGATTTTGGGGTCTTATTTCATATGAAATAAGCCACCAAAAATTAGGCTATTATTTCATTCCTCTTTGGGGCATTATTTTATTTTCAAAATTGGGGTTTTATTTCATATGAAATACGGCCCCACACTTTAGGGGGTAATTTCATAATTTTTTTTGAGTTTTATATTTTTGGGGGCTATTTCATGCCGCTCGTTATTCGTTACTGTTTTAGGCGTAATATTGTGTTATCCGAGAATGGGCTGTATTAGGAGCCTTTGGTAAATTATGACAAAACTAAAGGAAAGTAATTTTTGTATTTACAAAATTACAATCTTAGAGACTATTAATATTTAAAATTAATACTAATTAGATTTGCAGAACAACGAATTGAATTTTAATTCATGGTAAAATTAACAAAAATTTAAGTATTTTTTTTACAAAAAAACAGTTGGGTTGTTTACGGAATGCTGATTATCAGGTTACATAGTTATGTAGTTATGTTAACAGCAACAAAAAAAATTAAATAAATGTATTTTGTTGTTGTTAATTTAACTATATGCCCATATAACCTGATAATCAGCATTCCGTGAACAACCCAAGTGTAAGAGATTATTAATATTTAAAATTATAATTACTAAGATTTCTGTTTTAACCATAAAAAGATAATCATATTCTGATATACGTTAAAGATAATCATGCGTAAAATTTACGCATGCTTTTTGGAAAGCTAAATTGTGGCATTTTGTTGATTAATTTGAAAAAAACTAATGTTGATTACTTTTTTCAATACAGCTAAAGTAAAAAGACCCGAGTTTTAAATATGTGTATATTAGAGCGACTCACCAAAAAAGTGCTCGATGTACCCTCCTAAAAATGAACCTTGGACTTTTTTAAGATACCATTTTAAATATTTCGGCTCCAGCTTTGACCTCTCGTGAGCTGGACCATTTTGAAAAAGAGTCTATTTTTGCATGTTTTGTTAATTTGAGAATCTGTTTCCTTACCAACATATACAAATTGGGTATCATAAGAAAGGTTTTTTTAAGGCGCGTCCAACTGTATATACAATTTGTCCAAGGACGATCATCCATATTCTTTTTTTTAAGGATTTTCTGTAAAAAAACGGTTTTTGAATTTTTTGTTCGGGGTTGTTTGTAATAAAAATGCCAAATTAACATATTTTAATCTTTAGTCGATTTAATTAAATACGTGTTTCAGCTTTTTTGGAAATTTGCGCTAGTTCGCGTTTTGACAAAAATGCAATGGGGTGGCAACCCTTCGATTTAAATATAGCAATATGGGTATCAAATTTCTTCATTTACCAAGTACATCATCTTTGTATGTAAATAATTAAGAAATTTGCAAAAATATAAAATCAAAGTATGCTGTATGAAAAATTTCATGTATAAAAAAAAAATTGAAAATTTAAGTTTATCAGTTCCCAATATCGTTAAATTTTAATAATTATTCATTGTGTCGTGATTAAAATGCCTTTCCGCGTTAGTTGAATTAAGCCGAAATAGATTACCGACAAACCGCGATGTGATACAACATTTATCATTTTTGAGCGCTCGAAACAACAATCGCAGATTCGGGTTTTCCAAATTTTTCAGCTGTGCAATTAATGACATTGCAAAAGTATGGCAAAGTGCACATATTCCAATAATAAACAGACCGTCAATTCGTAAAAAAGTCGTATGTTTGACTAAACGATATCGCGATAACGTAAAAAATCGATTGCATTTTAAGGAAGATGAGTGGAACGGTCTTTTTTTAATCTCTTCGTGCAAATGCTCTCGAAAAGTAAAAGTACCGTGTGAATGTCCTGTCGAAAAAAGAATGTCATTGAGTGTTTGGAAATTTTATGTGGATCAGTCAGGAGAAAGATTGTTATCGTTAGATAATGAACCGTATGCACCCTCTAGTTCAGGTGGTACTGACTGTTTAATGGAAACTGACAGTACATGCAGTGAAGGAGAATTGACAAGGCAAGATGACCTTGAGTCATTATCGTGTGAAGAAAATCAAATACCAAAAGAACATCGTACAGTTACAAAAATAGGTCTGCCGACATTTAGTGCTGCGTTGGATCGTGCTGGGGTGTCAAATCGCTTTGGAGCATTACTAGCAACAACCCTTCTTAAGGATTTAAACATTCAAGACATTATACTTGACCAGCATAAAATTCGTCGTGAACGTGGTAAAGCTAGACTCAAAGCTTTAAATTCAATCAAATGCAATGATTTCCTTAAATTCATTTCTTTTGCATTTCTTATATTGCGAGCCAGATCGTGTCGCGTAAGCAATAAACTCAAATAGAATCACGAAAGGATTTGCTGTAACGCTTTTTAAAATCGCTATAAATGAGTCTTAAATGATCTGTATAAAAGTTTTGTAAATATAAACAATAAAATTTAAAATTTTTTTTAATTTGCGAAAAAAAAATATGCCGCCAAAAAGTCGTGGATCATTTCTTTTTTTCTTTCTTTAGTTCTATTTTTATCCATACATGATCAAGAAACTAAATCCGCTAACATATTACAGTTACTACAAAATGGCATTTATATATATTCCAGAGCACCGTGTTAAATGCATCTAATTTGCAAAAAATAATATTATTTACATAAAAAGATGATGTACTTGGTAAAAGAAGAAATTTGATACCCATATTGCTATATTTAAATCGAAGATTTGCCACCCCATTGCATTTTTGTCAAAACGCGAACTAGCGCGAATTTCCAAAAAAGCTGAAACACGTATTTAATTAAATCGACTAAAGATTAAAATATGTTAATTTGGCATTTTTATTACAAACAACCCCGAACAAAAAATTCAAAAACCGTTTTTTTTACAGAAAATCCTTAAAAAAAAGGATATGGATGATCGTCCTTGGACAAATTGTATATACAGTTGGACGCGCCTTAAAAAAACCTTTCTTATGATACCCAATTTGTATATGTTGGTAAGGAAACAGATTCTCAAATTAACAAAACATGCAAAAATAGACTCTTTTTCAAAATGGTCCAGCTCACGAGAGGTCAAAGCTGGAGCCGAAATATTTAAAATGGTATCTTAAAAAAGTCCAAGGTTCATTTTTAGGAGGGTACATTGAGCACGAATTTTGCTTCCATACATTTTGAGTCGCTCTAGTGTATATATATTTATTATCGGAAAAAACTAAAACAAAAAAACAACTTCAATAATTAACAAAACCTTTTGTTTACAGTATGCGTAAATTTTACGCAGATTATCTTTCTAGGGTTAAAAACAAATGTATTCTTAACTTTTGCGGAGACAGACGATTTTGATAATCTCTCTTTAAAATTCGAATTTTATTAGAAGAAATAACTTAGATCATCTAAGGTATCTCAAGATTTCTTCTTTAGCTGAACCATGGCATGGGATGGACAGAGGCTCATCAGTTCAGTTCTCAGTTCTTGTTGACTTATCAGAACTTTTACTAGGTGTAGGGGTGACCGTGCCATCAGCCCTTGGGGAACACGTCTTTTTAATATATTGTCTTTCTAATTTTCAAGCTTTGTATCGAAGGTTAGGAATTGAAGATAAACAGTAGGTTTCATTCCCTAAAACCTAAAATCTTTCAATCAGAACTAATGCTAAGTAAATCACAAATTTTTGGGACTCTGAACTATTCTGCATCTTAGTTTATTTATGTATGTATTGTATTTTCTAACAATGGGTCGAATACTCTGTATTCGCACTAGTTTTAACTTTTCAGTTCTAGCTATAAGACTAAACTACAAAACGCATAAATAACTATTTGCTACTGTTATTGCTTGTTTGTAGATCACGAGCGCAAGACTCGTTCGTTTAACTTACATTTAAAACAAAAACAAAAAAAATTTCAAAATTTGTTTTTGTACACAAATTTTCGTTTTTTGTTCGACAGTTTTTAGTTTCGAATGCAGTTTTTTAAAGTCTATACCGACCTTTATGGGGTAGATTATTAAAAAAACAAAGTGGCAACGTCATTGATTGTTATTTTTTATTGTTTAATTTATTTCACAAAAAGTATAAGCTCTTTTAAATATTAAGTAAAATCCTATTTGTAAATTTACGGTTTTCTTTCCGAAATATATGCAATTTTAAATAATATTCTGGACGAAAATCTGTCCTTAGGAGATATTCTTTTCTTTTGCGAACATTCATAATATCAGACAAACTAATATTTAAATAAAAATAACAAATTTCTTCTTTAAATATATGTAATAGCAAAACACAAACTTCAAGCACCTTAATCATAAGCTTAAACAAAATAAAGCATAAACTAGTCTTTTAAAGAATTCACTCGTTTTTATTCACACTTTTTTTTAAATCAACGCTAGAAAAATTTAACTGAACTATTAGCTTTAGCTAACTTTTTATTCATGCGGCCCAATTTTCGAAGACTGTTAACTAGCGGAGTAGCTCCAAACAATGTTGCTAGCAGTGGCTTTGCTTATGGATTTTGTAGTCTCTTAGAAATAACCCAAAAATCATTAATAAAAACCTTAAGACGCACATGCAATATTTATCAATAAGAGAAAATTGTTCTACTATGGTGTAAAGTAAAACAGCTTATGCTTCAGGTACACACAAAGCGTTCATTGCGTTTCATGTCCATAAAGTAGCAATATAAAATTTTATTGACAATTCACACAGCAAATTACTTTATAGTTTAGCATGCGAGTCGAAGTCTTGAAGAAAGGTCAAAAAGTAACGTACGCGTTGATAGCATGATATGGATCTCCAGCTTATGAATTAAAAGAAACAATTCATTACTGTGTTTGATTTTATGCTCTACTTTTGAATGTGTTATTGCTCTTTGTTGTTATGCGAAAAATAATCATTAATAATTAATTTGTTTGTTCAAAAAAACTCTATAAAAAGTATTATCGTATCGCCAGTAAAATATCGCTGACATCGATATCGGTATTCGTTAAATCCCTAATATATACATATATATATATTTATGTATGGAAGTTTCAGTTAAAAGGGATGAAAAAATCGATTTTTACTTTTTTGGTGATTCTTAAAATAGACAATACGCTCTTTCTAATGCAGCAAGCCGCCGTTTTCTAACTGCATTACTTTTGTCATAAGTAAGCTTTAATATACATATTTGATAAGAAAAGAAAAAGACAATAACCCTATGTAACACATTTTTTTTGTAATTGATCTAATTTACCTGAAACTCACCTTTCGGGGGTTTTCGGGACCGACGATTACGAATCTGGTATTAGATTTTCAAAATTCAAAATCCAATATGGCGGACTTTTAGTAAAGTTAACAACTCGGTTTTAATACATCTGATCACTTTTATGGCTTGAAACTAGTTATCCGGGGGTTTTTTGGATTGCAGATTACGAACCTGTTCTTAGATTTTGAAAATTCATAATGCAGAATCCATTATGGCCGACTATTTTCTGTTACATTATGGGATTTGCTTGAAACTCGTTACTTAAAGGCTGTTTGGGTCGCTGATTACGAATCTGATATTAGATTTTGAAAATTCTAAATGGCGGAGTGTTTTTGTAGCATTATGGCATTTATTTGGAACTCATCATTAAGGGGTTTTAGGGTCGCTGATCACGAATTTGGTAGAGCCTTAACCCTCTGACGTGATATAGTTCTCACAATTCTAATGACGTGGTAGACTACCAGACACCATTTCCGTGGCTTATATTTTCCAGGTTCCGTTTTGTAAAACTAATAAAGCCATTTTTGTATCTTGTTTATGAGTATAAGTTATTATTTATATAGTTATTTTTCTAATTCAAAGCGAAAATTCGTGTTGTATGTTATTTATCGGCATGGCATGAATTTTCAGTAAAAAACTAATAAGACCTAAACCAGAACAGAAAAAAAAATTCAAAAATAAATTTTTTTGAACAAATGTTTTTTATTTTTTATTATATAGATTTAAATTAATCAGTTGGTAACAAAAAAAATTAAATTCAGTGGTTAAAAAAAAATTAATAAACATTTCAATTGGCACATCAAAGCCTATAACTTAACCAAAAAATATTTCATTTTATAATTTATATAGCAAAAATTTTAGATTTGGCTGATTTGCACTTAAGTTAATCAGTCATAAGTCTTGAGATCATAGGTTTATATATAGAACAGAGATGTGTTTGAATGGTCCAAAATAGCAAGTCCAAAAAAATGCAATTTTACAGACGTGTTGTTTGACAGACACTAAGAAAATATAATAATTAATACTATGCAAATATAACAAAAATACTGATGTGATTGTCTCTCAGACACCTACCTTAATATTGATGTGGTTGACTCTCAGACACTTTTTCGTTTACACTGGCACGTGTGCTTACATTAATCGGTCTAAACATAATATCATACCCATGAGAACACAATAAGAAGGTACAGAGCACGCGAGAGTAGATATTTGAAAAATAACGGTACAAAATACTCTTTTGTGTTTGTTGGTGTCTGCTAGACTACCACATCAGTCGCAGAGGGTTAAACTCCGACATTTTGAATTTGGAAAGTCTAACTTACGATTCTTAACCAGCTACCCCCAAAAACCCTGAGTGACGAGTTTCAAGCAAATTCAATAATATGTATTACAAAAAAAAATAGTCCGCCCTATTGGATCCGTCATTTTGAATTTTCAAAATCTAATATTCATATTCAGTCCTTAAGCTACGAGTTTAATGCGATTCCAGCAAATGTTATAAAAAATAGTCCGCCATATTGGATCCGCCATTTTGAATTTTTAAAATCTAATACCAGATTTGTAATCTTCAACCTCAAAAACCCCCGGATGATAAGTTTCAAGCCATAAGTGTTAAGTTGTATCTTTAAAAAAAGTCCACCACATTGAATCCGCCATTTTGAATTTTCAAAATCTAATACCAGGGGATTTCCCTTATAATGGGTTTCGAGCTATAAAAGCGTTCAGGCGTTTTAAAAATTACGTCTCAACTTTAAAATCGTTTTTCTCCAAAACTCATTTTTTGCCCATAGGTCCCTTTTAACTGAAAATTCCACATATATGTATATATATATATATATATATATATATATATATCGCATATATATATCACACACTAAATCATAAACAAGCCCAACTTAAAATTTATCAAAATTGTTTTTTTTACAAATCAAATCTAAAGCAACCGCTATTAGATTGTTTGCGTCAATGTTTTCTTTAACTTTTCTTCTTCAACATTTGTAAAACTCAATTTAATTAAAAAACTGCAAACATGTTTTTGAAGCCAGTTTTCTGCCTCTCCAAAAAATTTTTGAATTTTGAGCCTGTTATGATTTGTGTTGGGCAAAATACACGCATTGATGTATTTGAAATACAAAATACATTCAGTTCGTGTATTTAAAATACAAAATACATTTAGTCAAATCAATTTGCTATACATGCACATTCATATCGTCAGCTTATTACTGGTTTGACCTACCGACCATTTTTAAAAAAATTTAGATAGGTATGGGGTATATCAGGGGTGTTCGGAAAATCGACAATGCAAAACGCAAGAATTTGAAAGTTGTTTTTTAAAAAACACTTTTAATCTAATTTAATCATTTTTGTTATAAAATTGCGTTTAATAGAAAACTTTTTATATAAAATTTGTCATAAAATTCTTTTATTACAGATATCTTATTCAAAAACGACGTTCAAAATTCTCGCGTTTTGCGTTTCCGATTTCCAGAACACCCTGTATATATCTTTAATACCCTCTTTCTGAATCCAAAACCAGTTCCACCAAATTTGTTATGGTTACTGAGATAATAAACATTAATTTTGCTCTATTAACGCCACTGTTCGGCGAATGCAGAAAATGTCTAGTACAAAATAAATTTTACTCTTGCTTTGCTTCACTGCCGTAAAAAAATTGGTTAAAGCAAAATTAAAACAAAATGACAACAAGAAAAAAAAATTTCACTCATGCTTCCCTTCATTGCCGTAAGAAAAAAAGTGGTTAATGCAAAAGCAAAATAAAATGTCAACAAATCAATACACAGCAGTAAGTATACGTATGCAGCATAAAAAGCTACTTTTCGGCACAAAACAATTATGTTTACTTTCAATGCTATTAATGATGTTAATTTTTCTTCAAAACATATGCCAAAAGCAGTAGTGAAAATACAAAAATATTCTTTTGGGTATATTTTCAGAAAACTTCATGTAAACCTTCATTGTTGTTTTTCTCCTCTACGACTTTTTGGCATATACGCCAAACCAATAATGGGCTGAAGATAAGTAATACTAAGTTTAGTAACAGCCTTAGCGCAAAACAAGTATTTTTTTTCATGAATACAAGATTTATTTAAAAGTTCATTTACTTTAATTATCAGTCATCGATTCGACTTCGTGATTTTTAATGGCGCACGGCTCATGGCTTTTTTGAAAATAAAGAAACAAAGACGTTCAAAAGCCTTCTTCATGTATTGACCTTTCAAATAAAAAAATTTTTTTACTAAATAAATAATTTTTTGTGTTATTTTTACAATTTCAAGTTTTTAGGCCCTATAATAATAATATAAATAAAACAGGCTAAAGAAAACAATATCTCTATGGATTCTTATAAGCACAGACTGGTATTAAATAATATAAAATCTTTTTATACCCTTCACCACAGGAGGAAAAGGGTATATATAAGTTTGTCATTCCGTTTGTAATTTCTACAATATTGATCTTAGGCCCTGTAAAGTATATATATTTTGGGTCCTTATGAGGAGAGAAGTTGATTTAACGATATCCGTCCGTCTGTCCGTCCGTCCGTCTGTCCGTCTTACGTTTGATATGTGTTTTCCGGAGACTCCAGACATGATAGCGGCTAGGTTGTTTTACATTTATGTCACATATAGTCCACCATTTCTTGCTATTGAAATTCAGCCAGATTGGTCCAACAATGGCTGAGATATGACCAAAAAACCACGACTGCCTCCGATCTAATCTAGTTTTTAAGGCCATTACACACTATCCCACAAAGTCTTACGTATTTTTAAAAAATGCTTCTCTGATCTAATTATTCTTTGAACATTTTCAAAAAACAATAACAACTTATCATGACAGGGTTGCATTGTCGTAAATTACTAAAGACTTTGTGGGATAGTGTGTAACGGCCTTTAGTGACACTAAGGTAGAAAAAATTTTTTCATAATAACAATTGTTGCCTTAAATGTAATCCAAAGATGCAGCAATTGGTTTCATAGCTACTATGAATTCCTCTTGATGTTACAGTTCTATAGTCAGGAAAGTGTTATTGTTACACAACTTATCAAATAAATCGTTTAATAAGTACCATAAAGAGAGTTTAATTTTGTAGGACTAGGCCATAAAAACTTTTTTCCAAGCCATTCTATTAAAACTTCGGCCGATTTGAGCATTCTGAAAATATTATAAATCATAAGTTTGATCAATTTACTGGTCACGCTTTTATTGAATTTTTTTCGTCCAATATTTGTTAGGTCTGAACAAAGGAATGCAAAAAGTTGTAACTTTATTGTGACAGTTTGTTTAAAAATTTAACATTATATGTACTTTTATATTTTTAAACTTCTCTTCAAACTTTTTAATTTCTCATTTGATATTAAAGTAAACAATCTTATCATTCATTAATTTCGTTAACGAAAAAAACGAGAAAATATACTTCTTTACAATTCCTAACGTCACATGAGATACGTTTAAAATTTCGTTTATTAAAGAAATTAAACTTGTATAAATATTTAATTCAGAATACAATATTATTTGTTTTTTTCCTAATTAAGCCCCATTAGTGACAAAAATTCCACATTAAATTTTAAAATATGTATGTGTTCACTATAGAAACATGTACATTTGTATTTTTGCAAACATGTACACAATAGAACAGTTAAATCTTTACAACAAAGATTATTGTGTTGTGAAAACAGCACATATTTCAAAATAATTTTAACTCACTACACCATTTGCAATTTGCATATAAAAAAAATAAAGCTGATTCATAAAAAATACTAAAAATTTTAAATCTATATACATTAGAGCGACTCACCAAAAAAAAAAGCTCGATGTACCCTCCTAAAAATTAACCTTGGACTTTTTTCAGACGACTTTTTAAATATTTCGGCTCCAGCTTTGACCTCTCGTGAGCTGGACCATTATGAAAAAGGGTCTATTTTTGCATGTTTTGTTTATTTGAGAATCTGTTTCCTTACCAACATATACAAATTTCAAAAAAAGCTGAGACCCGTATTTTATTAAATCGACTTAAGATCAAAATATGTTAATTTGGCAACAACAAAAAATTCAAAACCCGTTTTTTTTACAGAAAATCATTAAAAAAAAAAGGACATGGATGATCGTCCTTGGACTTGAGTCGCTCTAATATACATATATAAAATTGTAACCTTACCAACTGACTATTCAACTATTGTAATTATTTTAGCCTGAAGCTAAAAAGAAAATTGGACCGGAGGTTGGTCTCTCGCAAAATCGATCCACTTAGACGTCATTTTTGAAAATTCAAATGTTTAGAGGGTAAAAACGTGTAAATTCAATAACCTCAAATCTCCTACACAAAATGAGATACAATAAAATAATACTTATCGTGTTCATTAAAAACAAGTTAGTGGGATCTATATATCTATTTTTATTAATTTATCTTTATAAAAACAGACGTCAGTACCTAAATTGGTTGCGGTTTAGTAACAGTTTAAGCCGAATATAAATGATTTTTAGGAGGGGATTTTATATTGGCGCCATGGTAGAATTATGTACCAATCATCCCAGCATTCTGTAGAGTGATTTCTGGTATTGAAAAACATAAATTTCAATACAGCGGTGAAATTAGTTTTAGCGTTTACAGTGAATTTCAGAAGGCTGCTTTAAATGGGATCTAAGGTCAATTATGGACCGTATATCAAAAAATTGCATGACATTTGTTCTGGCCATATGAAGCTAAGTTGGAAGAAATTTTACCGCAATATCTATATTTTAGGGGTATTTAATTAATTTACCAGAGTGGGCTTTGTATGGGGCCTAGGGTAAATTATGCACCGATCTGCACGAAATTTTACAGTGTGATTTTTAGTATTTTCTATAAAACTGTGATGTACCAAATTTTAACATGATAGCATTATTTATTACGGGTTTAGGCGTACTTAACTGTTTTCCAGAAGTAGGGTTTATTTAGGCCTAGGATATTCACGAAATTTAACCATTAGATTTAAAGTCGAATGAAACGAATTTGTGCAAAATCTTATATCTAGTCGTGTATTATGTCACCATTTATGTTAATTTTTGTAACAAAATTAACCATTTTTTAGGGTGGTGGTTCCACATTTTTATTCATAACTCTGATCCTACTGAACCGATTTTGCTGGATTGCAATCCCAAACTGCTTAGGATAACTATAGTTATCCTAAGCAGTTTGCTTGTATACAAGCAATTTGACACCAAGTTTGTTTAGTTCTTTTGAGTTTTTCGAAAGTGAGCGTGTTTTCAACTGACGGACAGACCGACGGACATGGCTAAATCGACTTAGAATTACTCAAGGAGCCAGAATATTTATGGGCAGTTCCAGCGAAAAGTCTTCTTATTGTAACGTAACGCCAGAAGTAATTTAAATTGTTTCTCAAAAAAGCGCAACTAGCTCTACATTTAGTAACAAATGGGATAACGGTTGAACAACATGGTCCGAAAATACAACCTTTTTTGCAATCTGACGTTACATTAAAAAAAGTAGACTTTTCGCTGAAAATGCCCATATGTACCTTTAAACCAGCAAAGATTTTTAAATTCGATAGCTTGAAAAATAAATGTATATAAGTCCAGAGCTTACTAAAAAAAGGTTTTATACAAAACGTCTTGCTCAATTCGCAGTCTTATTCAGTTTTGTAATGCAAGCCAAAACCACTTCTGTTTTTTTAACGTCACGCCAGCGCATATTTTTGGTAATGTCTGCAAATCCTTAGCGTCGATTGTTGTAATTTTTTTCTGAATATAGTGCTATTTATTACTTTGCATATATAAAAACCCTTTTTACAAATTTGACTTCTTCATTTATTTCTTTTTTACATTAGATTTTTTACATTTTTACGTCTTAGATAATATAATAAAAATAAAAATATAATAAAAAAGTTTCACACGGAATGACAAACTTTGTATACCCTCTTCCAACTAAGCGGACAGGTATCTGGTACTTTATTAAAATTCTGTCCTTTTGAATAGTAAACGGGTAAAACCTGTATTTTGGAACTTTTTTGTCGGCCCATCTATCTATTAAACCATTTGTAACTTATCCAAAAAATGCTGATATAAATGTGGTACTTTTTCAATTTTTGAAAGTTTATGGTGTGAAAATCGTACATATTTTTAGTACTCTTTTTAAAAAACATTTTTCTGCATTCATTGAAATACACAGACGTGTAAATTATGCGCTCCAACTCCAATATTGAAATTTTTGATACTTTAATGTGGAGAATAAAGTCACTTAATATATTTCAATTTGTGATCGGTCATCTCAGATTACGGCAGCAAAATTAGGCAACGTCGCTGATTTTATTATAAAATTTTATAATAAAAAAAAATTATATTTTAACTTAAGCATTTCGCTGCTGGCAACACAACTTCAGTTGTGTTGCATCTGCAATCGACCCATTAAAGTCAACTATATTATTATAACACGTACATTTCTTTAGAAATTAAATTTTACGAGTGTTCGCCTAATGGTCAAAATTCGACCATAAATTTTTAGGTTCATCCCAATAAAAAATGGAGCTTCCAACGAAGCAGGTTTGTAAGGGAGAAACATAAGGGTTTCGCTTACCATTGCGCTTACGGAAGACATGAATTTTATATGGCGAGTTCCCACTTTGAAGCAATACATTTTTGACACATAAAGCGCATTATTTAGCGCATATAAAAATTGTTAGATGTAACAATCAGCTTTACACACTGAATGTTTTGATACCGTTATTTTTAAGTATTCTCCCTTACAAACCTGCTTCGTAGTAAGGGAATGCCGTAGCACTTGAAATGTTATTTTTTTTATAAAAGTTGTTGAGAGTTCTTTCACTTATTTTACTGCTTTTCTGTATGTCTTATTGCGTAGCGCATAACTGTGCGCTTATTTTTTAAATGTCCCTTTAGTGCTTCGCAACATGATAAAATTTTTTACTGGGATATGAAGATACTACATCTAAGTACATATATATGAATTTACATGTTTTGAGCATAAATTTTTTTGATCTTAGTGGTTCGATTTGGCAAGAAACCAACCTCTGGTTCATATTCTACCTTCTACTATAAAAAATATCAGAAAATATCAATTGAAAAACAAAAAAGTATCATAAAATCTCCTTTGTAAATTGTATTCAATAGGACATTGCATTTTAATTTTTTTTCTATGTCTAATATTAACAAAAATTAATCAAAAAACCAGATGTTGAACGAAAAAGTACCAAAAAGCTCCCCTTATATGTTCTTATTCATTTTTCATCTTATAGGTTTTAATTCACTCAGGACCCTGTACCTATAATATTATGTTTCTAAGTTAAATAAATCACCACATGCAGCACGGAAAAGTAAAATAAAGAAATTTAATATCCCGTATTTATATAGTCGATATATTCGAAAACCGGTTTCTTAAAAATGTCGAATAATCGAGCACCCTAGTTTTTTTTAATATTTGATAATTGAAAGAAACAAATTTTGTATTTTGTACATATGTGTTAGTAGCTAATTTGAACGCTTATTACTCCGAAAATATTAAACAGATTTTAATAAAATATATATTGTGCACTTCTGTAAGTAAATATCTTTCAAATGGTGTGTGTTTTTTTTTTTAAATCGGTTGAAATACAGAGTCGGAAAGTGTTCGTAACTGTTTTGCCTTAGCCGATTTATATATAGATTTTTGCTCGAAAAAATAAAAATCAAAAAATAACTATTATTTTTGCTTGAAAAAATAAAAATTAAAAAAATAGTTTTTATTGTTGTGTGAATCCATGTCAAACCATCACGAAAAAATGGAATTTTCGGCATTATCACCTCCGATTTTAATAAAATTCAAATTCAATACAAAAAAGGATAGAACTTTTGAACTACGCAAGATAATTTAGTTTTTTTGGTATCGTTTTAAAGGCGAAAGTGCACCTTTTAAACGATACCACGCCCACTTCTCCAATTTGTGGGATGCTGTGTATTGATAACCTAAATGTGTGTACCTAATTTGGAAACTCTGGTTCTTGCCGTTCTCCTGATATACTGAAAAAAGTAATAAAAAATCAACAACAACAAGGGATTTTTGAAAACAAAACATACTTAGGATCACGTTCTGGTCTATAACTCTGACACCAATCAAGTCTCCACCTTTAAATTTTCTGCAAATGTAGAAGAGGGTCTAATACTTGACATATAATTTTTTAAGAATTTTAAAAAATATACTTTTCCACATATGGACCTTTGAACTCAATACCCCAAAAAATGACCTTCGACCTCTACTTAAAATGTTTATGTTTTGTTAAAGTCCAATAACATACAACATTTGTGTTGAATTTCATTGAAATCGGAGGTGATGATGCCGAACGACATGATGGTTTGACATGGATTCACTCTGTTGTTGCTTAAAGAAAAGGCAAAAAAGAACTTTTATTCTTGCTCGAAATAAAAAAAATGTTAAAAAGCAATAAGACAATTCCACGCATAAGTCTACCATCAATGGAAAAAATTAATATCTGATTTTGGTAGTAAAAATAATTAAGTATGGTGGCAACATTATGTTACTTTTAAGTTTTTATAGTGGCAACAATTTTTTGATATTTTTTAAAAAATTTGATATTTTTTAAAAAATTAGAGTTCTTAAAACATATGTATATGTATATTTCTTATTTCTAAAAAGGGTTTGTTTTTAATTAGTTTAGTTTCAATGTTGGTTTCTAACTTTTTATTAGTGATTTCGTTTAGGTGCTGTTTACATATATTGAAAAATAGCATTTTAACGAGTTCATTAATTAAAATTTTGTATCTTTCAAATAATTTTAGAGTTCCTATTTTATGCGCTGTGATTGCAATTCTAACATTTCATGTAAAAATACTGACTTTTATACTAAACAAAGTGAGTGTAGTGTCTGTCACGTTTTGAGTTGTAGTGTCAGTCACAATTTATTTTACTAACAAATATATTTTTAAATAACTTACCGCTTTTATTTCAGCATTTTATAATAGTTTGTTTCTTGAACATTCGATAAGAACACAAATAAAAGTTATTACGAAAGTGCAGAGGAAGATTATTGAAGTTTAAAAACACTCTCGAAAACGACTTCCTTTTGCATGTAGTGTTAGTCACGTTTATATTTTACTAAATAAATGATATTTCAAAATATCATTGGTTGCCATTTTTGTATCTATCGGATAATTGTTGAAACTGCTACATAGCCATGTTTAAATTGATACTAAAAAAATATTACTTATCGTAATATAAGACAAAACAAAACGCAAATTGTGTCAAATGTAGAGTCAGTCACATATGGAATTGCCCAATACATATATGTTATCATAGACTAGTTCATAAGGATCAATATGGTATATGTACTTGAATCAGTTTTCCGACATTTACATATAGATGCTTTTTTTGTTTTAAAATTTCAAAATACATTAGGGTGCGACTTATTTTTAATTTTTGCAAAATTGTACCATTGTACCCCTAATAATGTTCTTTCCATTAATTAACTATGTTTCGCCAAAAATTAGGATGATCGCATATTGGTATGGCGTGGCGCATCGCCTTTCAAGTTTAAAGGTGCATTTACAAGGGGAAAAATTCATTTTGTTCAGTTTTTGTAAAAATGTTGCCATTAAATAAGTACTTTTGCAAATAAATGTACAAGTATCGAAATGTGTACGAAATTATAATTCTAATTATACATACATATATAAAAGACAAAATATGGGTAAATAGTTTTAAATTTATTAAAGTTTCCCCAGGCCTTTAACTTGTTTCAGACCGTTTGAACAAGAAATGTAGGAATAAAATTAACATATTTTGAGAAATATTTGAAAAAGAGCAAATTTTTACTTAAAAAAGTATCCGTACCTATTTACTTGTATATGAGTTTTTTTCTTCGTAGGATACCGTTAACCAAAAGTTTTAAAACTCCATTTTCAAATTTTTACAAATTTTGTTAAACAAATTTCCGAATTTTTCGACCATCTTATTGGGATTTATTGAGGATATAATAGGGAACAAAAATGTGAAAAAATTATGTCGATACCTCTCTTTCTAGGGTTTTCCGAATGAGCCCAATTTCCTTACTGTTATGAATTTTCAGAATATTAGTCCAGGTAATTTTAAATAAACTCTGAAGGTTTTACTCAAACCGGAAAATATTAACCCTACAATCATGAAGGTCAAAGGTCAAATTTTTACATGTGTGGGATTTCTAAGGGAAAGATAGCGAAATATTGTATTTTTGTTCCATTTTTATGAATCTGCAAAAAAATATACCCTTAAGTCATACGAAGACAAAAACAGTGCAAAAACGGAGACATAGATAAACTGGAGGTTGACAAATGGGTGAATTTTGGCGCGGTCAATTTGGGTGGTAAAAGGTTAGAGATTAGTTCGAAGTAATTATGTGTACTCTGTTTAAAAGATTGACAAATATTGGGAATTTTATCACAGAAAATTTATTTAAGAAACTTATATCTTTGTTTTAGTGTCACTATATAAAATAACTTCAAGTAGGCATACAAGTAGTGAGTACTTTTATTCTTGTGACAGTATCCTTTTCAAAGGAATCCGGTACTATTTCAAAATCTAACGAAATACGGATATCGTAACTAATTTATAAGAAAACACAATTACTCTACATATCACCTTTTTAAGCTATAGTGAATTTTTAAAAATCTTTACGTATGAGAAAATATGTATGTAAGTTTTTTTCGTTCTTTAAATAACTGTATAATACAAATATAACGTATTGTTATAATCCCTTGATATGGATAAACACTATTTTTACTTTATTTTCCTCAATAACAATCTACCGTTTTTTTCAAATTCAATTAAAAATGGTGTAAGTAAGGAAATATATATGTGTGTATGTCTGAACGTTAAACTTGTATACATACATAAAAATTATGAAAATAAATAAAGATCATTTGTACAATTTTTTGCAGTAAAAACGTAATAAAATTTAAATGCATTGAATAAATAAAATATTAAAGACTTATTTGTACAGAATAATTAAAAATAAATTAAACGAAAAAGTGAAAATGTCTTAAGAGATAGGTGCCGCTTATTTAAACATCGTTTTATAATACAAAACTTTAAAACGCAATAAATAATTTGCATAGGAAAATAGGTTTTAAACATTTACAGTTTTGCTCAAGCCGATTATTTTTAAATGTCCATTTTTCAAATATCGAACAAAACAGTTATAATCAGCCCTTTACTATAAAAATATGTAATTTATATACATACGTTTTTCTTACTTTTGTTGTAATGCCCGTAATTTCTACAAAAAGAAATCTAGCTGTGTAATCTATGGTGTAAAAGCTTACATATTTCAAAAGAAAACTTAAGGTAAAAACACGAAGGCCAAATGAACGTTGAAATAGGAAAAGATAACTGTTAGGTACGAACACTGCCAGCTTTCTTTTTGTAGAAATTACGGGCATAAATATACCGGTAATTTAAGTATTTTTATATACCAAATTTATCGAAAGGGGAAAGTACCAATTTTTCCTTTTTTATATCTTAAAAAGTGTCCTATATTTTAGTCTGGGCCATATGCGTCAAATGTACAAACTCACAGACATCCAAGCTTTCACAATATCCGGCGTGTTCTACTACGCTCCTCTACCATCGTAACCATATTTTCGAAAAGTTACATATCTTATGTATCTAAATAGGAATCAACCTTAACTTTTAATTTCATTAACATTTGTTAGATAGTTTAGGAGAGGCAGAAATTGCCCCCTACCCCCCCCCCCCTAGTGCTCCTATTTTTCGATGTTTTTAACCATATGTATGAAAGTATTGGTTTGCAATTCGGTTGAGTGGTACTCGAGTTATAAAATGACGAACTTAGGACAACTTATTTTTAAATGTATACACATATTTATTAATGGTATAGTAGGATAAAACATTATATATACATATATATATATATATATTTGTCATTTAATTTTGACGATTACGCTCATTTATCATATGATAATACAACAGTCATATTTAGCCCTAAATATTACTTAAGTACTTAGCACTTTAGATAACTTTGCGAATTGGTTATAAGAATTTTTGAAACATAAATTGTGTACTATTTTACTGACACAAAAAGGAACAAAAATATTTTTGAAGAATCATGTACATATGTATGTGATGAAAATCGATCGATTTCAAAACAATTTTAAACGTGTGATGGATTTCGAGCGACTTTAAAATACGTTTCTGAATTAGATAAATTTTCTTGCTAAAAATACAGGTCAATCAACATACATATCGTGAAATTACCCTGATATGCGCCAAACCAATAATGAGCTGACGATATGTATATATTATAAAACTTAGTAGATTAAATGCAAAAAAAGGAGGAAAATGTATAAGAAATCAATGCTTAAATATACTTAAAACTATACGGTTTTAATTTAATCTTTTCGTTTTTAAAATCGATTTTAGCCGTTAAAGTGCTAAGCCCAATTGAATATGGAGGAAGAAAAAAACTTTCTAAAATTTTTAGGGCTGAATAAATTAAAAATCTTTAAATGTAGTTCTGTTTTATTTTCATTAATCTTATTCTTCTAATATATAATACATAATTAAAAATTGTGTTAATTACACATAACGTAATTAATACGTTATAATAATTGGAGAAGGGGGCGTGGCACCTTCCATATAGAGACATAGGATTTCTCTTTATCTGAAGAACGTCAAGAGTCAAGTTTCCAAATTTGGTACAATCATCTTGGTTATCAAAACACTACATCCCGTAAAATGTGGCGGGATAAGTGAAGTGGGAGTGGCACCTCCCATTTAAATATTTTTTACTTACAGTGCGCTTCCATACCTCCTATTTCCACAAGTTTATATTTAGTTTCTTATTTCCCGCACTTTTTGGATTCCCGGGATCCCAGTATTTCTCGTCCAAAATTTTTTATTAATTTATTTACTTAATTCTCCAATGAAGCTAATACTTCTTACTGGCATGTTTGCTTAAAATAACTAACCCCCAAATTCACCAAGTTCAGTTTAAAGTAACTATCATTTATAGCTGTCAAAACATATTGTTAACTGGAAGTTAAAATAATAGTTAGTTTTAACTGAACTTGGTGAAATTAGGGGTTAATCTATATACTAGATATAACAAAATCGAAAAAATTTAGTACCTATAAAGTTATTTTAAGGCACTTAAGAACTTATTTTTAATGATAATAGGATCACACATTCTTAAATTCAGTGCTCATTCTGCGGATAGAATCAAAATGTGCGTAATTAGACTGAATAAATTAAAGTCTTAGGTTAGGTTAACAAGGGTTTCT
This sequence comes from Pollenia griseotomentosa, assembly GCA_963931875.1. Taxonomy (NCBI): domain Eukaryota; kingdom Metazoa; phylum Arthropoda; class Insecta; order Diptera; family Polleniidae; genus Pollenia; species Pollenia griseotomentosa. The sequence continues at coordinate 47,528,681 of OZ007560.1, read as the reverse complement.
CCACCCGGAGACCTATGCGGTCTATTGCGAATCCACTCGATGTATAGGAAGTAAGAAAAAGAAGAAAAGAAAAGAGTTGAAGGGTAGAATAGAAATAGGAAGACTAGGGGAGATAAGCAGAAGCGTGGTGGAGTGTCATCCCAACTCTAACTCAAAGTCTTAAGCCTATAGTACACGGAATGTAAAAAGCCACATTCGTATGTGGTTCTGACGTAATTTTGTCGTCATCACACATCAGGAACTTGCTATTGTGGCTTTGTAGTGACGTCAAAATTACGTCAGAACCACTTGCGCATGTGGCGTTTTACATTTCGTGTACTGTAGGCTTTAGGGGAATACAATTTCTGGGCTGGCGAAGAGGAACTAAAACCTCAAGATTAACAATATACGTACTTTTAGAAATGTGGTGGAAAATCGCATACATGTACCTGTAAATAAAAAATTCAGAAGAGCTTAACTGGATAACTATGCGTCACAGTTTGTATGTATGTGATTTGGCCAATAGCAAAAAAACTCAAAATGCATCACAGATACCCCATTACCAGAAAAAAAGCTCTTATCTATATAGACTCTATATTATAGAGATCGATGAAACGAATGAATAGTTTCAAAAAGTATATAAACAATAAAAAGACAGCACATTTCAATCACAAGATAAATAAAACCTGTTGCTTATAACAAACTCGCAACACAACATGTATGTACATATACATATGGATGTATGTTTATTTATACACGTATGAGCCCACTAAATATCAGGTTTTTTTCAATATCTATTTTTTATACAATTGGTAACAATTTAAATAGAAAACTATCCGTAGCATATGTAAAAATTTGCCAACATTGCATTTCCTAAATCATTACTTGCACCCACCATCAATTGGATATATAAGCAATAAATTAATATTTATTTATTTAAAACAATTAAAGGTAATTGGTTGGTTTACAATTTTTCTTGTTCTTAAGTAAAAGAGAGACTGTTCAGCAAAAAGTAAATTTTGTTTTTTTAATATCACTTTACCTTATCGCGTCCGCCATAAGTATCAATAATATCACAGAATTCATTTAGATATTTTTCCGACATTTTTTAAATAATTATTTTATTATATGTATGTATTTATATATATTTTATTTATATACATAAGTATATTTTTTCTTCAATGGCTTTCGTTAGATTTTAATTATTTTAAAATTTAACAAAATATATTTACTTTAACGAAATATAACCGCTATCAAGGAATTTTTATCAACAACTAAATTTTTTTTGTGAAACAGCTGATTTAAGTCTATTTTTAATTTATCAACACATAGTTGTATGTTTGAAGTAGTATATAAAATACACTTTTTCTTAAGGCGAATTCACTGGAAGGTGGGGTCCAAGGTATATTTACACAAGGTAAACTCGTTGGCCCATATGTTTGTCAGCTGTTTACCCATAGTTGGAACCACAACGTCAAATTGCGTGTATATGAGCCAAAATTTGTACATGTGTGCGTTAAATTGTTTTTGTTTTATATGAAGACAATTTTGACAACATGGTTCCTTTTATAGAGCAGCATGTCTACACTCCCAAATGAGTCTACCTTGTGTAAATATACCTTGGTGGGGTCTAGCATACATATCAAGGCGAATTAACTTCAGGTGGCGGCGAGACTACAACAAGTCAACAACACAAAAAACAACATGTATTTTGTTTTTATTTTTCGGTCATGTCAAGGCGAATTCAACTACAGGTGGTGTCGGAACTACAACAATCCAAAAACAACAGAAACAACATAGGGTTTTTTGCATTGCATTGTTAGTGCCATTAGCTCGAAATGTCAACCATTATTAGCAAAACACTAACAAATCAAAACAAATAAGCCCGAACTGTCAAAATCAGATGCCGTTTCGACACCACCTGTAGTTAATTCGCCTTGGGTCATGTAATGTCAAAAACAAGGCGAATTAATATATATATGAATTCGCCTTGTATAAAACAGTTGACTAAAGCAGGGCTACCAGATTTGGGGTTCTAATATCAAATTAGATAGCAAAAATTAATTTCGGATTTTAATTGAGAATGTAAAAATAAACTACATATTTTTGTTTTTGGGAAAATTATTGATCGTTTTGTTTCTTTTACAGTCCAACATATATAAGATCTGTAAGAGTTTTCATGTACAAAACTTATATTAATACAATTTATGTATAAATGATAAACAAATTATAGAGCAAATTCAGTTTCGGACGGCTGAAAAATCGGATTTACTGAACGCAATATAGTTTTTTATTTAAAATGTGTCAGCAGCAGAATTTTTCTTATATAAAAAACATTTTCTCCTTTTGTTTAGGTTGACCTGTTAATACTCTAATAAGAAAAAATACTTTCAAACGTATGTCCACCAATATAATGGCTTAGCCAATGGATATTTAACGCATTCAATGGATGTATTTGTGGGGTCATTATTATAACCCTAATTCTCCGTATTTGAAATGTCAAAACTTAAAATGTTCGTAAACGATATTGAATGGTTAAACGGGAATTTTCAGGCTGGTACTCCATTAATGCTAGAAGAATGTTTGCTTACATGTACATGATGCTTTAAGTTTTAAATATTAACCAGTAGTCATACAAGAAACTAAAAATGTATTAATAATATTTAAGATTAACTGAATGATCAACTTTCCCTCTCCCTTAAAAACGTACATTTTGGTACATTTGATAATTACCAAGTTGTAAAATTGGTAAAATGGCATTATTGTTTTAGTTTACTTACCTATACGTACAAACTTTGACAAGATGATCACCGAAGTGAATTCGCCTTGAGTTGACCTTACCTTCTAGTGAACTCGCCTTACTTTTTTCTTTGCTCTTGTACAATGACAAAATGATATTAACTTTTGTATTATGAATATTTAGTTCAAGAATTCCCTAATGGGGGGTCAATGACAAATTTTTAAGTCCCCCAAAAAAATATTTCTTTATACATACAAGTACAAAAGTTACGTTTGTGGGTCCGCGAAGCAAAAAAACGGCTGAAGATCCTATTTAAGGGTAATTTATATTATCACACAAGTCATTCTTGCTGAAAATACAACCCCTCCATGATAATTTGTTATTGTTTTTTAAAATTTTCAAACAATAATTAGACCAGGGAAGTTTTTTCGTCAAAATTCTTAAGACTTGTGTGACAGTGTAAAACGGCCTTTATAGGTACGAAAATAACAACATTATAACTTAATTGGAAAATTAAATATCTTCAAATTTAAATTTTTATTATAGATAAGGAACCTCAAGCTGATCATTTTGCCAACAAAAAAAAATGTTCTTGAAAATCTAAATAATAGATTTTCTGCTGTATTTATAAAAAACTAAATTGGATTTAAAATCTATTTAAAGCAAAATTTGTATGGAAATTTAGAGTTTAAATGCGTTTAAATTTTAATATTTTTTATGAATCTTAAAATAAAACATCACAAAATAGCTTGATCAATAATTAAAGAATAATGAATGGTTAAAGTTTTTGTGGCACCGAAAATCGGCGTATAACACCCGCTTAGCCATTTCACCCGCTCAAAGTTACTGTATGGTGTGTTGGTTACGCTGAGGGTGTCATCGGCTACTGTGAAAGGCGAGCGTTACAGAGCCATACTCAACGACCTTATCCTACTTCAACTGGGCAAATTGAGACTGGAGAGCATGTGGTTCCAACAGGATAGGGCAATGAAGCATACTGCACCACCTACAACCGAGGTTCTAAGGGCAGCCTAATCTATCGTTTTTGTGATTTCTAAAATGTTCTAAAACAAATTTCAAAATAATACTCATAAATCATTTTGCAAATTATAGATGGGTATAATTTACAAATATCTTGTAACTTTTATACTTTAAGCTTATATCATTGTTTATTTGCTTGATATGCGAAATTTTTGAAAACAAAATATTAGATTGTCATTGACGAAACTTTTCAACAATAATCTTTATAATATGCCAATTTGCATAGTACATATTAAGACCCGCAGAACAGAACGTACTGTACATTTTTGGAAAAATGAGGTTTATTTATTTCGCGTCCTTTTAAAACTCTATGAACTTAGATATGGTAGCAAGGTTTTTACTTATCAAAAGTTGAATCTTACTGTCATATTAATATTAAATTAAATATTATAAAACTATTGAAAAAACCAATATTATATTTGTGCGCATCTACGTCAAGGTAGTTAATGACCACAAACACCTTTACACATGCATGCGGTATGCTGTATGTTTGTTTACATGTAACTTTCTATACTACAGTGACGTAATAATTACTGAACAAAGTAAAAGGACTTGCGCACTGTGCTATTTTGCATTATATGTTTCAAGAGTCAAATCAAACACAATTAGATATTACGTCAAGCAAACGTATACGAGAATTGGCTCTAAATACCATTTCCTTCTATTTCCCCACCGATTTATTTTTATTTTACTCGCACACTCTATTTCTCAACATCTATCAAAAATCCTCTCACGCCTCTAGCGGTTGCTGCTTTAAGCAAAATGACCATCTCTGATTTTGTATAACAGACGGAATTTGTGAAAAAAAAAAAACATTATAAACAAAACTAATAAATATATAGAAAAGAAACTACAAAGTATTAATAAAATATAACAAATGAGTGTTCCAAGTAATCATCATGCATCTAGTCCATTGTGTAGTGGTAATAAATCAAAAAAATCTAAAACTGATATTTTGCGAACTGCGGTGGGCATGTACCTGAAGCAAAAAAACTTTGTGGCAAGTAAAATAGTGGAAACAGTTTTATAGAAAAATTATTTTGTTTTTATTTTGCTAATTTTCCAATAAATAGGGAAGTGAAAAATTTCGCAAATCTGAATTGGTATTGCTGCACAATAGAAAAAACTTTGTCCTGCAAAAAATGCTCGAATCCGATTTGCATGGCGGCAACTCATTTCTGTTCTCAAATGTATTGTGTTTAACCAACAACTATAATATGGTTGATCAACAATTTTCAAGGTAATCTTTTTGTTTATTTAGCATTAGAATAAAAAAAAACCTGATTCATTCCCATTTTTCAGATTTTCACAATTTATAGAATCCCAAGCCGAGGACATACGTGCAGAACTAAAACGGTTTTATGCACCCATGTTAGCACATTTATATATAGAGTTAATAAAGGGTCGTGAAACAAAAGCAGCTGTTGATTTTTTACGAAAATATGCCCACTTAGTAGCACCCATCGAAACATATGAAGCACCTTTTGCCACAAAAATTAATGGTTGCTCCCTTCCATCAAACGATGTACATTTAGATTCTAGCTGGCAACATTTGAATATACGTTTTGCCCGTGAAGCATTTGCTGAAGAAGATCCAGAGCTTGATTATTTTATGAAATTAATACAAAAAATTTCCGCTTGCCAAAAATTGGAAAGTTTAGAACAAGATCCTGATGTAGCACATTTTCGTTCAGCGAAACATGAAATTCACACCTGCGAAACAGTTGTAAATATATTGCGTAGGTTTTTGGAGAGAAGAGGCCATGTTTTGATATTAAATCTACTAAATATTTGGATGCATGTTCATATAATGGATCATGAAATTCATCAGCATATAGAGGAAAATATATTTTTGCCAGCAGAAGATCTAGATGATGAAAATGTGAGTGAGCTACCACCGCCTACGCCTAAAATGAAATTACATTCGTCCACTGAGAAATCATCCAGCAAGAGATCAGCTGAAGAGCAACCTGAAAGTACAATAAAGTCTGAAATAGAATCTTTAGAATATGGTGCTACCAATAATTTAAGAGACCCAATTCATAATGTTAAACAATGTCTAAATACTATTAAAGATTCTAGAGAACAAATTTTTAAAAGTTCTCTCGATTTTCCCCGAATTATTAAAATAGCAGATAAAAGTCAAGGGTATGTTAAATAAAAAAATAAAATATTTTCGAACATCCTAAAGTAAATTAAATATATACTTTTTAGTCTTACATCAGTCGCTTTAGACCCTCAGGAATGCCATTTAGTGGCAGGTTTTAACAATTCTCTTATACAATTGTGGCAAATGAATCAACACTCAATGCGGGGGAAAAATTTGTATGAACGGTTTTCCAGTTCGCATTGCAAATGGGAACTTAATAACTTTGTTGAGGAACATGATGATGAAATTGAAGAAGATATTAAGTTCCAACATTCACCTAAAGATTTACAAAAGGAATATGTTCAGGAAAAATATTTTGGAAGGAAATATATAGACAACTCTTAGTAAGTATTTTTCTCTAATTAAACTTTTATTTCCGTTACTTTTGATAAATAAACTTTTTAGTAATTCGTATGGTGGAGTAGTTTTGCGAGGCCATGGGGCGGGCATTACAGATATAAAATTTTCCAATTATTACCCACTAATTTATAGTAGTTCCAAAGACAGCTGTATGCGTTGTTGGCGAGCGGAGAATTTTAATTGTAGCGGTATCTATAGAGGTCACCGTTACCCAATATGGTGTGTAGATGAAAGTCCTGTGGGAATGTATATGGCAACAGGTTCTAAAGACTTAACGGCGCGCCTTTGGTCTTTAGAAAATGAATTTCCGCTAATTACCTACGTCGGTCATACACAAGATGTTGAAGTAAGTGTGAAAGAAATTGTCTTAATCTACAATAAAATTTAATTACTATTGTCATTTTAGTGTTTGGCTTTTCATCCAAATGGTAATTATATTGCCACTGGCTCGGCAGATTCCTCGGTTCGGTTATGGTGTGTAACTAGTGGGAAATTAATGCGAGTATTCTCCGATTGCAAACAGCCTATCAGTAGCATTTGCTTTAGTCCTGATGGCAAAATGTTGGCTGCAGGTGGCGAAGAATCTAAGATACGTATATTCGATTTAGCTGCAGGCTCCCAACTGAACGAACTTAAAGATCATTCTGCAATGGTTACCAGCATAGCTTGGAGTTCAAACAGTCGACATTTAGCCTCTGGCTGTCGTGATGGCAGTTTAAGAGTATGGGATGTTAAAAAATTAACACCAATGAGGTAATTAATTTACTACATAAAATATTATTGTTGATATAAAAAACTTACCTTTTTTTAAGTGAATCTTGTTCGTATAATTCCTCTTCTTCGTCATCTTCATCAACAACATTGAATCGTTTATTAGCATTACCTACTAGTTGTCAACGTCTGGTAAAAGTATTTTTTACTAATAATGATACTATTACTTGTTTAGGCAGTTAATTAATAAATAGCACTGTGACAAAAAATTTAATAAAGCGTATGCTATAGATCTTGCTGAGTAGACCGAGTTGTAACTTTTCGGATTTTAGTACACCTTTAAAATCTGAATTTACCGAAATAAATTCACTAGTTATCAATTTCGCTATAAGCATACAGTAGTAAAAAAGTGACGTTAACAATATAGGAAAAACTTAAATATGAAATATTTTAATACTTGATAAAAGTTTCTGTAACCTAAAAACTTTTATACATATTTCGAAACCTTAACATCTTGTCTTTTTAAACTCGATTTAAAATCGTAGGGAAACTATTTTATCGATACCTTCAGATTTTAAAAGGTTTAATCGAAATTCCAAAATTATCTACTCTGCAAGGTCTACGACCTACGCTAGGTCTTTTTGAAAGTCTATTTTTACTGTCACTAACTATGTCATTATTAATCTTATAATAAGTATTTTTTTTTTATAGATTTATTCAATATGTTCGTTACTTTTAATTTTTATGCTAAGTACTTTTCATAGACCTCTCCTATAAACTTGTTTTATAAATAAGACTGTTTGTAATTAAATAAAGTAAATTAAGAAATAACTGACAAAATAAGTTTTATTTAGATAATTATGAACAGTAAATTGTTTTATCCTAATTTAGTGCTACAAATACTATTAAAATTTAATAGTAACTTGGTACAAACGATTTAAAACAGATTGGATTTGAAATTTTTAATGATAATTGTCTCATTAAAAATCAGAAAAGGAAATTTTTTTATTTTGAAAACAATGCTGAAGAAAATAAAATTTGTTATAACTAATCTATCCACTTTTATTTTGTTTCCAATTCATTAATAAACTCAAAAAACCATGCGACATTTTACGAAAGAAACTTTCTTAGCCACTTTTTTGTAACTCACTCCCGGTTTGCGTCTTTAATTGCGATCGGGAATATGCAACGCAAACCGAAACGACATAAATCAGATCACTTTTTTCTTTATAAATGCACTGATTTGTTATTGATTGGGTCAAATTAAAAATTTAAATAAAACGCGAAATAAGTGCAGCTTATATTATTTCGCAGTTGTACAAAAAACGTTGCTTAAAACATTTCGTAACTTTTTCACAAAATGAACTGAGTACAACCCTAACATCATTACATATTTAATAAATATTGAGCAGGCTAATTTCAGCAGAGTTCAGTTTTATTTCGAGTGATAACAGACAATGTCGATTACTTTCAACTTTCTTTAATACAGTGAATCTTTCATAAAAATGTCAGCAAAACTGTTTTTAGTAGTGTCGTTGTTGCGTTCTTTCATCGACATTTCAATATTTTCATAGAAATTGCGCCTTGAGACGCAGTTTGTCAGGAAGAATCATAGATGAAAATATCAATTTGACAAAGTCGCTCAAAAAACGCCACTATAGTTGTATGGAGATTTTTTTTTTTTTATTTCTTATATTCTCTCCCCCCAAATCGGTTGTTTTATTAAAAAAAAAATTCATAGCGATAAGTTGTGTTTTAGGGGGAGCGTCCGCCCCTCAAAGTTTGTCTTCAAGCTCATATATTCAAATGTAATTTGTTTGCATATGACTATCTCTTTTAAAATTTTACAATAATATGATATATGGAAATATTTAAGCTCTTCTAGTCAACAACATTAGCCTTAAAGAAAGTTTTTTGCTAAAATTTATATTTTAGGGCACTGCTACACGTTCAATAAATATCGTGATATTTCTAGTATCACGATATTTATTGAACGTGTAGCACGCAATATTGATGGATCCGCGATCCATATCGCAGAATGGCCTAAAATATGAAATCCAGAAATCCAGATCGCGGATCGTGGATCACGTGATAAATATTGAACGTGTAGCATTTTCATGATATTAAATAATATTAATAAAAATTAATACGTCAATAAAAATTATCAAAATAAAAGAAATAAAATACGCAGTAAAAAAAATTAAAGAAATAAAAAGTAAAAAGTGTCAAAATAAAAGAAATAAAATACGCATAGTACAGTCATTTGGTAGGAAAAATAAAGGTTACCTGGAAAGTTTTCCGGGAGTTTTGAAAATTGGCAATTTTATAGATTTTGACGTGCTCTTTCCGAATTTCAACTTTGCCACCTCGTATCTTTGCCGCTCGCGCCGCCATATTGCAAAAATGGCGCCTAAAAGCAGTTGTTTGATAATTACTCCTTTCCGACGCATTTTACAGCAAAAACATTTTAATACAAAATAATTGTAGAGAAAATTTCCTACAATTTATGTCATTACCTTTTTTTCCTAAAATCAATAGTTTCGGCGTACGACCGTGCGACCATTATACACCCACGCTAACGCGTAATATTTAATTAAACTACTCATAGAAATATTTAGTCTGAGTCATCAGAACTTGTTTATCATTTCACAGTGTCGTTCGCATTTATAGAGCTATGGCTTCTAATAAAGGAAACTGTTTTATTTGTGGTGATATATTGCAAAAAAGTGAAGTTATTGAAGTGAAGGAAAAAGGATTGGAGACTTTTCGTAAGTCAAGTGTAAAAAGAAAAGACAATAAATACAAACTTTTGGTGGGATTAAAATCGATAGTGGTTCACGATGTGTGTCGAAAACGATATATTAATGAGAAGTTAATCGCTGCAGCTTTGGGTAGGGGAATCGATGGTATGACTTCTCAAGTAGAACTGCGATCTATGCGTCCAACGTTCTCATTCAAGAATCATTGTTTTTTATGTGCTGCTGAGATAACAGCGGAGTTTATATCAAAGCAAAAGAAGACTCGTTTATGTGACCGTAATGTTGTGTATAGTGTGCGTAAATTATCGATGAAAAACAGTATTTCAGAACTTGCTCAAGCTCGTAAAGATGATTGGGGCCAAGCAATCGTTGAACGTCTTGAGCATGTTAATGATTTAGTCGCAGCCGATGCACAATATCACAATTCTTGCATGAAGAAATTGTACCAAACGCCCCCGGCTGAAGAAAGAAAAAAAAGCGAGATGGATTCTGCGATGCAGTACATTTATTCATATCTCGAAGAAAATTCCGAAGAATGTCAGTTTTCTCTGGACGAACTAATGATCAAAAACAGTGAAAGCACAACTGTTAAAAAAATATGGTGATGATATTTTAATTGCTGTCACTGCCAATAAGGCGCCTGTGGTTTGCTTTCGAAGTACAGGGTTTAAATTATTGACGGAAGCCTGGTACAATGAAAAAAGTGACAACAAGATAGAAGAACGTAAGCGTATTGTAAAGGCAGCAGCTATCAGTGTGCTATCCAAGTGGACTCTAGGAATGGCATTTCTGTACAATATTTGCGACGAAGTTGAGATATTTTGCGGCGTAGCTTTTTCCAGTTCCGAGCAGCATGTGGAAATAAGAAGTTCACGGGTTAAACGTGACAATGATGATGTAAAAAAATTGATGGATTGGTTGTCCAATCATCCACCTTTTCCAGAATTGAAGGAAATCATGTCAATAAGCACTGGAATTATTGGAGATGAAAAAGTAAACTGTCACATATCTCAAGAAATTGGTAGTGCTGGCACTTCTAAAATCATTGGCAGTGATTTCTATACCGTAAAATTTAAACGGAATGGCAGAGTAAAATCACTTGGTGTTATGAATACAGGCATTCGGATAGAAAACGACATTATCCCGATTAATCCTTTGCTAATTTTCCAAAGAATGTGCATCGCTAAAGAATCTGAAAAAGAACTTGAAAATTTCCTTGCATACGAACTAGCTCCATTTCCGTTGTCCCTTTTCAACGATGAAGGTATGCGCAAATGTATTAAATCCAATATGTATCAGGCATTTGAGCAACATTCTGGTAATATAAATTGTGAAAATACGATGTTCATCATCGATGGAGGATACTTATTACACCGAGTCGTTTGGCAACAGGGCGAATCGTTTTCATCTATTTGCAATTAATACATTACCTACGTCCGATCGCATTATACCTCTAATGCCATTATCGTATTTGACGGATATCCAGAAGATGTAGCAACCCGTAGTACCAAATATGTAGAACGATCACGACGATCACGAAAAACTGCTTCAGTAGACATACTTTTTGACGAAACAATGACGCCAACTGTGTCACAAAGTAAATTCCTAGGTAATGATGCGAACAAGAACCGCCTCATTGGAATGTTGAAGACAAAATTTGAAGCTGAACACTTCATGGTTAAACAAGCCTCCGAAGATGCAGATACGTTAATAATTAATACCGCAATAGGCGTTTCATCGGCAATTGATTTTGTAGTAGTTGTCGGTGAAGTTGTAGATCTCCTCGTTCTTTTGACGGCGCTATCAACGTATTCAAACATATACATCCTCAAACCAGGAAAAGGAAAAATTTCACGAAAAATATACTCCATAAATAGTATAAAAGATAAAACAGCTGCAAATCATATTTTATTTTTGCATACCTTTAGTGGTTGTGATACCACATCAGCAATATTTTATCAAGGAAAAATGAAATTTATTAAAGTACTCCGAAAAAACCCTGTTTTAAACGATGTTATCGAAGTATTTAAAAATCCAAATGCTGATCCAGAAGTCATTGCTAAAGCTGGAGAACGTTTCCTCATCGAGTTATACAGTTACAATGATGTGAAAAACCGTAAAAGTACATCTTTAAATAATTATAGATATGCATGCTTTACAGCATCAGCATATAAAAGTAAATTTAATATTGCATCGCTACCACCAACAGAAGCAGCAGCACGACAAAATTCGTTTCGAACTTATTACCAGCTTCAGCAGTGGTATGGGAACGAACAAAATGTAGAACAATGTGGATGGAAAAAAGACAAGAACGGACTCGTTCCTGTTACTACATTCGAGCCCCCTGATCCGGAAAGCTTGCTGAAACTTATTTCTTGCAAATGCAAGAAAGGTTGTCATAAAGCTTGCGGATGCAGAAAGGCAGGACTAAAGTGCTCCGTTGTGTGCACGAACTGTAGTGGTTCTTGTGATAATTCGCAATTTACTTAACAAAATAGCAGTGAAGAAGAAAAAGAAACGGACACTATTCTCGAGCAAATACACGACGAAATCGAGAACGAAGAGGACCGCGTTGAAACTGATGATCCTATCACCGATGATGCAGAAGAAACTTCCGTCTTTGATATTTCAATCAGTATTGAAGACGATGAAAGCACAACCCCTGGTCCGTCAACAGCATTGAAGCAACGGAGATTTAACTAAATTTGGAAATAGTGAGTCAGATGTGGATTAGGCCTACTGGGGATACCACGATAAAAAACGCGCCGCTTTCTCTACCTCATGGTGGTGTGGAAATGAGTATTTCTGCCGAAACGTGTGTTGAACTACACTTTACGGCGCTCGTACGCCGAAACTATTGATTTTAGGAAAAATGGTAATGACATAAATTGTAGGAAATTTTCTCTACAATTATTTTGTATTAAAATGTTTTTGCTGTAAAATGCGTCGGAAAGGAGTTATTATCAAAAAACTGCTTTTAGGCGCCATTTTTGCAATATGGCGGCGCAAGCGGCAAAGATACGAAGTGGCAAAGTTGAAATTCGGAAAGAGCACGTCAAAATCTATAAAATTGCCATTTTTCAAAACTCCCGGAAAACTTTCCAAGTAAAAATACCAAATGACTGGGCTAGCAGTGGAAAAAATTAAACAAATAAAAAGTAAAAAGTGTCAAATTTTTCTTTCCACTTTTTTCTTCGATGAAAAAGCAAGCAAAATAGCTAAACAGGCTTTCTTTTGGTTTTCTCGCGACATTGATAAACGACCCGCACAGCACAAAATAACATAAATACTGACGCGATAAATATTGAACATGTAGCATACGCTCGTGATCCATCAATATTTTAAAATGGATCGCGATCCAAATATCACGATATTTATTGAACGTGTAGCAGTGCCCTTAGAAAATAATGAAGAAACTAACCAACAAAATAACAAAAATTTTTTTATACGTTTTATATGTGTATGTAAGTATATAAAATTATTTCACGTAAAATTCGGTCGGAGATTTCTTTAATATTTTGAATTACACTGTTGCAAGTTGAATTTTTTAGCATTTAGTGAGGTATATTGCTATGTATAAAAACAAAAATCCGTTAAGTCTCACAAACTGCACTACCAAATAGCGGTAAAATGGAGCAATTCTCTGCGTTATCTTTCTCAAATAATGCTGGGTACACACAATGCAATGCATTTACGCAATCTAGCAAATTAAATTCATTTTCATTTATTCCAGATTGCATCAACATCAAAACGTATTGATATTTTGAGATTGCATGTAGATTGCACTGTGTGTACCCAGCATTACTGCGTTAGTCAAGATTTTTAAAGCAAAATTAATTATTTTTTTTTATTTTTGATTTTTCTAAACTATACGTAGTATGTATCAAGAATTATAGAAATTTGATTGATCATGAAGTTAATGAGGTTAATAATTTCTTTGTGAGGTCTATGGAAGGCGATTCATTTGCTGTCCATTTTATGGATTTTAGGGAAAATTTCGGGTTTTCATTTAGTAATGTGGCTGAGGCTGAACTGGAGTACGCCTTTGCGAAAGTCAAACCAAATTCGGTTGGCGTTGATGGAATTCCTTTAAAATTCCTAAAGGTTGTTTTTCCATTAATTTATAGGCATTTTTCGCATGTAGTTAATACCATTATTACAACTTCTACATATCCATCTGCCTGGAAAATCTCGAGAGTAGTTCCTACACCTAAGTGTGGCTCTAGATCCTCCATTGAAAATTTGACACCAATTTGTATCTTGCCGGTTTTATCTTAAATAGTAGAACAATTGCTTAAACTTAAAATGCTTTCTTATTTTGGAAGAAAATAAACTTATAGACACCTGCTAGTATGCTTACAGAAGGGGCTATAATAGTACGTCGGTACTTTTGACGGAAATGAATGATGAAATAAGATGACATTTGAATGAAGGGCGGGTAAATATGTTGATATCGTTGGATCTTTTTTAAGCGTTTGATTGTATTGACCGAGGCAAGATGATTAAAAAACTTTACACGGAATTTAAATTTTCAAGGCAAGCCTGTAAACTAATATATTCATACTTGTCTGATCGTACTCAATTTGTAGACATTAATGGTGTTACTTCTGAGACTAATAATGTAAATTTTGGTGTGCCACAGGGCTCGGTAATTGGTCCGCTTTTATTTGTATTATATTTAAACAACCTAGCGCAAACTATTGAAAATTCTGCATATGTAAACCATTTATCTTTGCTGATGATATTCAGATTCTTTTGAGTAAGGAAAAACAATTCTTAGATGTGTTGGAAACAGTAACAAACTACTGCTTGGAAAATGTGATCATATGGATGACAGAGAATAATTTTACCATAAATCTTTCTAAGACAAAATATATGGTATTTGGTAGTCCTCTGGGTCATGTTTATGACATTCGTGTGGAAGGTGTGAGGATACAGAGTGTAAATCATCTAAAATGTCTAGGTGTTGACATTGATTGGCAAACTACACTTTGGAGGTCACATTAATGCTCTAACTAATAAAATTATTTATACACTGAGATGGCTATACTACTCGAACATTTATTTACCATTACATAAATATAAGACGAAAGATTGCTTTTCCACTATTAATGACGAAAGTGGGATACTGCTTAGAGGTTACATCGGCATTAACTTCAACAAATTTCAAAAGATTAGAAAGAATTGTCAACATGATTGTACGTTTTGTTTTTAATGTCAGAATCAGAGAACACATAACACCTTATGTTATAAGGTTTTTGGGCTGTACGATTAAAAATTTTGTTAAATATAGACTTCTTTTATTTTTTTATAAAATAATTTTAAATGGATATCCAAGAAACTTACGAGCTATGTTTAATTTTTCTAAATCTACTAGACATATTCAAATTCTAATTCCACAAATATCCAAATCAATATTTGAACGATTATTTATGGTTAGGGTAGCCAGAATTTGGAATGATTTGCCACCTAATCTTGGAATGTTTAATAATTCAGTAAATATACTTAAAAAAGAGACTTTATTTTTATGTTTGTAAGACACCCTAATGCATGATGTAGATATAAAGTCACATACTTCTGTTCCTTTGGAACATTTTACTTTAAGAACATATTTGTCACTTTCATGGACTATTTTAAAACATTTAAAACTTATTTAAATTGGCTGGGGTGCCTAAATTAATAACTTTTTTCTTAATTTCTAAAATCTATCTATTTTAAATAGTTTTAAGTCATTTTTATATACTATATATTATGTACTTATATATATGTACATGTATGTTTATATGAACATATCACACATATGTATATGTAAACATATATTTACTTTTACCCCCTTTTGTATACATATCTTGAAATGAAAGCTCTGTAATAATGTTTTTTTGGCCAAATAAATAAATAAATAAAGATTACGCCTTGCGCATGTTTTACCGTTTGATGACGTAGTAGTTCCCTTGTACAGATAACAAAGTCTTTTTTTATGTGTGAAAATCGTTATTACTTACAAAAAATGTTTGTATTACGTAATTGTGTAATTGTATTTTTAACTATAGCTTACATAGAGATATTTATGTAAGTCCAAAATAAAATTATAAAGAAAAAAATAACTTCTAATCAAAAATTTTCAGTTTTCAAATAATTTAAATTAAAAAGTCATGTTTACACATAAACATTTCCGTTTGAAAGCTAAAAATTATTAAGCTGGGATCACACGATTGCCGCAAATGCACCAATATGACACAATTTTTATTGTGCTTTATTGACGCACAATAATGAAATTGATCCAATCAAATATTTTGGAATCAGACGATTGCCCTGTTTTAAGCAAATTTAATTGCCGCTAGTTGGTACAAAGCGAAATGGTTACAACAATTGCCGCAGCACAGTCACACGGTTGTTCTTACTTGTGTTAACTGCGAAAACAGCTGTTGCGGTAGCTTTTTTATTTGTTTAAAAGTTCTTGTTGGTTTGTTTATTAAAAAAAAATTTTATTTGTATCATATACTTAAACAAATTTTACTTGAATAGTTTTATTTAAACTTTTTAAGAAATTTCAAAAATAAGATTTGCATAGAAATATCTTTAATAAAAATATTCACACTGAACAGCTAAATATGCTTGTGAACATACATACATATTTTGTTGATAGCAATAATTAAAAAAAAATATAAATGCATAATAAATAAATACATACATATTTATTTTCATTACCTACTAAAAAAAACAAAATAAAGGAAGTTTATTAAAAAAAGACAAATATTGGCGCGTATTGTGTTGTTTGATTGCCGCACAAGAACACAATAAATATTGGTGTATTTTTGTAATTTTTATTGACGCGCGGTTGCATAGCAAACAGTCACACGATTGCCGCACCAGGGTTGCATTTGATTGGTAAAAGTAAGCACAATATTGTCCTCGATTGCTACATGAGCCATTTGGTTGTGCAGTCACACGATTGGGGTATTAAAAAGTGTAAAAATTGGTGCATTGCGGCAATCGTGTGATCCCAGCTTTAGCCAATGAGAACGAAGATTGTGTGACGTCACAGTTCCTACATGCGCAGTAAAAATTTTTATATCTGCCTGATGTCGTAATCTTTATTTCTATCAATCTTGGTATGAATTATGTATATGTGCCGCCCTATTATTTAAACAGCCCTGTTGTACAGCAAGTACCGATTAGTATTTATTATTCAATTACTTTTGTCTTTTTATGTAACTAGTTAATAAGAACCATTTTTAATTTTCTTCCTTTTTGTTTTTTTGCCACGAGCAGTTCACTTTAATTTTTCATATTTGCAAAGAATTGAATTTTATAATTTTTTAAATAAAATAAACACAATTGAATTTAAGAAAACAATTCGTTTTTTTTATTGGGATACAAAACCCCCAAATTGGTGACCCCGACGGTAAACTCCCTAACATTGGGTACTAAAGAATTATTGTGAACTACAATTTTATTTGTACGGCAGTACTTGGTTACACTCGACCGCCATTTTCTGTAACAAACAGCGTGCTGAGTTTTTTGCAATGGCGGAAGAAAATACTACGTTGCACCACACTGCCAATGACAGTGGCCTCTCCAGCGAAACTCTGGGACAAAATATCGATGCTGCCACTACCGCACAAGGAAACATATCCGTAATCTATGCCCGACTACCCGTTCCACCTATGTCTAGTGCTAATATCGATGCATGGTTCATTTCCATGGATTTTTGGTTCACGGCATCGGGCATAATAGCAGATAAGCAGAAGACAGCAACCATTTTAGCAGCCCTTGACCCAAATGTCATCGCTCAGCTTGCCGATGTTATCGCCTCTATGTCGCCTATTAACAGGTACGACTACATAAAAGAAAAAATAATTAACCATTTCGCCGACAGCGAACAGCGTCGTTTAAACCGCTTGCTATCTGAGCTTCCCTTAGGCGAAAAAAAATCTTCAGAATTATATTTCGAGATGAAGCGCGTAGCCGGTACAACGTTGGGAGAGGCGGCATCGCTTACCGGAATTTGCCCAGCCTGTTGTGGCAGCTTCGGCGGTTACGCCTGCTGAGTTTACGAAGGTTGCCGATGCTATTATTGATGCAATGGCGTCAAGCCAAGTCTGAAGCGTGCATGTCAAATCGTCAAGCGAAATAAATGAACTTCGTGTAGCCGTTCTCGAGTTGGGAAAAAAATTCGAACGTTTTTCAACTCGTTCCGATTCGCGGACGCGACAAACCACACCACGACGCAGTCGGTCGAAAAATCGCCCAAATTACTTGCACAACACCTCAGGCGCTGAGTGCTGGTACCATAAGAACACGGCCAAAACGCGCAAAAGTGCCGCAGCCCGTGCAGACATAAGCAGCGCAAAGTCAACACCTTGTCAACTAGCTATTCAACCTCAAACCAACAGTCTAATTGACTACCTAGCCAGGTGGCGGTTTCCGGCGAATTTACCACCACCAATTGCCACATATTTCTCCTCCAAGTACGAGACAAATTATCAAAACAATATTTTTTAGGAGACAGCGGTGCGGATGTTTCCGTTTTACCACCAACTGTGAAATCTTTCGATGTTCGTCCCACAGCCATCGTTTTATACGCCGCAAACGAATCCCCAATCAAGGTAATTGGCAAAAAACGCGTTAAGGTTGATCTTGGCCTACGTCGAGATTTTGTCTGGTAATTTATAGTTGCCAACGTGACGTCACCAATCATTGGGTGTGATTTTATCAAGCATTTTGACTTGCTGATCGACCTAAAACGAAACCGTCTCATAGACAATATTACTGGAGTAGTTTCTCAGCTTACATCTCCTATATCTTGCGAAACGGCCGCCATAAAAACCTTTGATACTACCGATCCATTTGCTGACATTTTAAAAGACTTCACCGATATAACCCGACTTTCACCTTACGGCTCTACAACCAAATCCTC
Organism: Pollenia griseotomentosa; assembly: GCA_963931875.1. NCBI lineage: Eukaryota > Metazoa > Arthropoda > Insecta > Diptera > Polleniidae > Pollenia > Pollenia griseotomentosa. Next base: position 47,510,022 of record OZ007560.1, on the reverse strand, counting down.
AATTTGTCATAAGGTTGATACTACCGGGCAACCTGTATTTTGTCGACCGCGACGTCTTTCGCCAGAAAAACTGGTAGCTGCGAGGAAGGAGTTTGAATTTCTTATGAAAGCCGGGATTTGCCAGCCATCTAAAAGCAACTGGTCCAGTCCGTTGCTTTGGTTAAAAAAAGTGACGGGACGTGGAGGCCGTGCGGGGACTACCGAGCACTAAACGCGCAAACACTACCGGATCGTTACCCATTACCGTATTTGTCAGACTTCACTGCAAATCTTAGAGATAAGCAAATCTTCTCAAAAATTGATTTACAAAAGGCCTTCCACCAAGTACCAATCGACCCCGACGATATTGCCAAAACCGCCATTAGTACACCTTTCGGCTTGTACGAATTTAAGTTTATGACAATAAACTTTGCAGCGACTAATAAACGATGTGCTGCGTGGCTTAGATTTTGTCATTCCATACATTGACGACATTTGTGTGGCATCCGTTACTATCGAACAACATCGCCGCGACCTTGCCGAAGTTTTTGGCCGCCTTCGGGAAAATCATCTGGCTATAAACTTAAAGAAGTGCGAATTTGGTAAAAGCGAAATTAAATTTCTTGGTCACCTCGTTAGCGCTGAAGGTATTAGACCATTGCCAGAGAAAGCGACTTTCCTAAGCCAAAAGTGGCTCAGGAGCTGAAGAGGTTCATAGCAATGGTTAATTTTTACCGGAAATTTCTACCAAGGGCGATATCATACCAAATGAAGCTACAACAACTTGTCACAGGAAACAAGAAGAACGACCGTACGCCATTAGTTTGGGACGCAGGTACAGAAGCTGCTTTTCAGCAATGCAAAGACGAGCTAGCTAATGCTGCCCTTTTAGCTCATCCCGCCGCTGATGCCGAGCTGGCGATTTACGTAGATGCATCCGATACGGCAGTAGGCGCGGCCCTGCATCAAAAAGTCGACGATTGCCTTCAACCATTAGCATTTTACTCAAAGAAACTCAGTGCAACGCAACGAAAGTACTCAACATATGACCGAGAACTGACGGCAATGTATCAAGCTGTATGCTACTTTCGGTATATGATAAAAGGACGAAAATGTTATCTGGTTACCGACCATCGACCGCTCCTTTTTTGCGTTTCGTCAAAAACTTGAGAAAGCTTCACCGCGCAGACTACGTCAACTCGATTTCATCAGTCAATTTAGTACCGACATCCGCCATACACCTGGTATAGCGAACGCTACAGCTGACGCACTTTCTCGCGTAGACTCAGTCAGTCAGACTGTAGACTACTCCCGTATAGCAGCTGCCCAGCAAAAGGATGAGGAGCTTCAGCAGCTGCTTAGCAATTCAGGTACTGAAGTGATTTCTTTGAAACTAAAACCTTTTTCAATCACAGGTTGTGACGGTAAGCTAATATGTGACACTGCAACGTCCCACATTCGCCCTTTTATTCCGAAGGAATTTCGTCAGCAAATTTTGGCGACGGTTCACGGATTGTCACACCCAGGCGTCCGGGCCACCATCAAGTTGGCAACCGCCAGATTTTGTTGGCCTGGCATTCGGAAAGATTGTTCAGTATTTGTTTGGAACTGCTTGCAATGCCAACGATCAAAGGTCCAAAGACACACTCGCTCAACTCCCACTAGATTTGAGCCGACTAGACAGCGTTTCACCCATATCAACATTGATATCGTTGGTCCGTTCCCATATTGCGAAGGACAACGGTATTGTTTGACAATAGTTGACCGTTTTACTCGCTGGCCTGAAGCAATCCCGATTCCCGATATGACTGCAGAATCGGTAGTTAAAGCTCTTCTATTCCACTGGGTTGCAAGATTTGGTGTTCCAATGCGTATAACATCGGACCATGGCCGCCAATTTGAGTCATCAGTCTTTGCCGAGATGGTTAAAACGATTGGCGCTTCCCATCTCCGTACCACGCCTTACCATCCGCAGGCAAATGGAATGATTGAGAGATGGCATCGAACCTTTAAAGCTGCCATCCTGTGCCATAATCCGAACAAATGGGTTTTCCATTTACCCATGATTTGGCTCGGCTTACGGGTCGCCTTTAAACCGGATATAAATGCCTCACCAGCAGAATTAGTTTACGGCTCAACCCTGACGATTCCAGGAGAATTTTTCCATCAAGCAAATGATACGAGTTTTGACAGCGACTTCGTTAATGAGTTTCGAGCAGCTATGTAAAAGCTTAGGCCGACTGATTCAGCCCACCACTCAACACCGCCAACGTTCATCTCGCAAAGACTCTATCCGACCATGACTTACTCATCCATACGACGGTCCTTGTATGGTAGTAAGGCGTTTCAATAAATTTTTTAAGATATCAGTACGAGGCCGTCATAGCAACATCAGTATAGATAGACTAAAACCAGCTTTTATGGCTAGTACCGATCCAAATCACATAACATCTGGACTGCAAATATTACCAGACGTTCCGGCTAATCGGCAAATGCCCCCTAATAGTAACGTAAATCAGCAGAAACCACCTACAAGATTGACAAACAGAGCCACTGGTGCAACGCCAGCGGTAAGTTTTCCACCTGAAGTCAAACGGCCTAACACTACTTACAGTGGTCGGCATATACGAATCCCGTTGAGATTCAGGTGAGTCTCCTCCAGCGTGGGGAATATTGTGGCGCCCTATTATTTAACCCTAGATACACTTTCTTATTTTTAATACACTACGCACTTTCTTCTTCGAATTGACGAAGTCATTTTATGATCTGGCCCCAAACCCACACAATATAAGGAAACAGAAAAATTTTTGTTTAGTTTATAAAATACTTTAGTTTTTATTCATTCTAACTAGTTTATTATAGTTAATTTCAAAACTTATTACTAAAAACACAACAAAATCAAACAAAGTTTTTTTTTGGTTTTTTAAAAAAGTAACAAAATATAAACTTAAAAGGCAGTATTTCAGGTACCATATTATTTTAAAAAATTAATTAAATCATAAAGTAAATGCATTAAATAAAGAAAAATATCAGGTTTTTTAAAGATTGCTTGTTATTTAGTGCATGAGGCACAGAGATCAATTTTGTGTTCCCCACATATATGTATGTTTTTTGCAATTTGCACATATAAATTTTGTCATTCTGCGTTTTGAATATGGACAAAATACACAAGTAAACACATTCGTTTTCCGAGTCTGTATTCATCATACAGAGCAAACAATTTTTAAATTTCTGCGTCGTTAATTCTAACGTCTCTATTCATTTTCTTTATGTAAACTGCAAAAAATTAAATTGCAAAATATACAAAAACACTTTCTTCGTCACTTCGACGAACACAATCAACAAAATATCAAACTTACAGACAACTTATAAGCATGTACTTCCACACACCTCAGCAGATCAGCAACAACTGAGGTTACGTAAAATTTGAGAGAGTTTCAGTGAGAAACTGAGAAGATAAATAAGTATTAATTAACGGTATTCGTCGAAACGACGAAGAAAGTGTATCTAGGGTTAAACAGCCCTGTTGTACAGCAAGTACCGATTAGTATTTATTATTCAATTACTTTTGTCTTTTTATGTAACTAGTTAATAAGAACCATTTTAAATTTTCTTCCTTTTTGTTTTTTTGCCACGAGCAGTTCACTTCAATTTTTCATATTTGCAAAGAATTGAATTTTATAATTTTTTAAATAAAATAAACACAATTGAATTTAAGAAAACAATTCGTTTTTTATTGGGATACAAAACCCCAAAATATATGTATGAAATAATTTAATAGACATAACCTCTTATCGTACATGCTTAGAATAAATAATTTCCATATAAATATAGTTTTGGTATATATAATTTTTGGTATTTTGTTGTTTTTTTATTATTTTCTAAAATAATAATTTTAGCAAAAAACTTTCTTTGAGGCTAGATGAGCTAAAATATTGCTTTATATCATATTCTTGTAAAATGTTTTTTAAAGAGATAGTCATATGTAAACATATTACATTTAAATAAATGGGCTTGAAGGCAAACTTTGAGGGGCGGGCGAACCCCATAAAACACAAGTTATCGCCATGAAATTGTTTTTTTTTTTTTAATCAAATTGAACCGATTTGGGGGAGGAGAATATAAGAAATCAAAAAAATATATATATACATATCTATATACTACGTGCTTTGACATAAGACCAGACAAACAATACTAGGTTGCAATTTACACTATGGACATTTCTTGCCTGACAGAAAAAGATTGCTGGCGAGAGAGGCAAGAAGTAAAGTGTGTCAAGCATACAGCGTCGCCCCCTTTACCAACAAACTTTTTCTGTCCGGCAAAAAATGCCCATAGTGTAAATTGAGACTAGGACAAACAAGTAAGACAGACAATCTTATGGACTCTTCACAATACACACTGGTAAGAATCCTGAATCTAGCTGGTCAAAAGTCGTAAATGTTAGCAGTTTAAAATAAAAAAATAGCTAAGATCCTTCTCTAAAAGTATTGATAATTTTTTTTCTATTTTCGATATCAGGGGCTAATTCTAACAGTGTTTTCCAATTCGAGAGCTAATTCTTTCAGTCGATACTGAACGAATCGAAATTTGTTTTATTGTTGTAAAAACTCAAATAAATGCTTTTCAGCACTAAAAAAATAATTTCGATTCTTTCAGTATCGACTGAAAGAATTAGAAGAAAAACAGTGTATTCGATCAACTTGTATGTATAGCGAACCATTTTACACATATTTGAAATGCTTACAAAAATTTAGTTTATGTTTCTATGATATCGAGGATTATAAATTACTAGTCGTGTCCGCGGCGTTGCCCGCCAAAGGCTGAATTATTACATCAAAATCGAAATTTCCCATCTGTCCCTTCATATTATTAACTTTCAAAAACATATTAACCCTGTGTGTTGTAAATACGCTGTTCTTTCTATCAATTCAAATTTCATTAAAATTGGTTAGATATTTTGGGAGCGGCAGTAATTCTCGGTATGTCCCCTTGTTATATATGTATAAATCACTAAATTGACATTATTGCAGATTATAATAATCTGGTAGCATTGTTAGCATAAACTAAAATTAAAATAAAATTATTATCACTTTTCTTTAAACCAACAAGTAATACGGTTTTTTAATTACAACAATTTTGGCGACGAGGATAAAGAGGAAGAAAAGAGTGATTGGCATTTTTTACAGTACAAATGCATATTGATGATGCAATAGCAATGGCAACCGCTAGCGAATTGGCCGAAAAGGGGGGCGAAGAATAACAAGGTAATGTCAACGAAAAAGTTGGTGTACACAAAATGGCGGCAAAATATGTGAAAACCAATAGGAAAAAATGTTTCCGCTGTGGTGACCCGAGTCATAATACTGATAAATGCAAATTTAAAGAGGCAACTTGTCATTTTTGCAAGAAAAAGGGACATTTAAAAAAAGTTTGTTTTAAAAACCAAATCCTACAACCAAATCCAAATCCTCAATTTGTCATAAGATTGATACTACCGGGCAACCTGTATTTTGTCGACCGCGACGTCTTTCGCCAGAAAAACTGGTAGCTGCGAGGAAGAAGTTTGAATTTCTTATGAAAGCCGGGATTTGCCAGCCATCTAAAAGCAACTGGTCCAGTCCGTTGCACTTGGTTAAACAAAGTGACGGGACGTGGAGGCCGTGCGGGGACTACCGAGCACTAAATGCGCAAACACTACCGGATCGTTACCCATTACCGTATTTGTCAGACTTCACTGCAAATCTTAGAGGTAAGCAAATCTTCTCAAAAATTGATTTACAAAAGGCCTTCCACCAAGACCCAATCGACCCCGATGATATTGCCAAAACCGCCATTAGTACACCTTTCGGCTTGTACGAATTTAAGTTTATGACATTTGGGTTGTGCAATGCAGCCCAAACCTTCCAGCGACTAATAAACGATGTGCTGCGTGGCTTAGATTTTGTCATTCCATACATTGACGACATTTGTGTGGCATCCGTTACTATCGAACAACATCGCCGCGACCTTGCCGAAGTTTTTGGCCGCCTTCGGGAAAATCATCTGGCTATAAACTTAAAGAAGTGCGAATTTGGTAAAAGCGAAATTAAATTTCTTGGTCACCTCGGTAGCGCTGAAGGTATTAGACCATTGCCAGAGAAAGCGACTTTCCTTAGCCAAAAGTGGCTCAGGAGCGGAAGAGGTTCATAGCAATGGTTAATTTTTACCGGAAATTTCTACCAAGGGCGATATCATACCAAATGAAGCTACAACAACTTGTCACAGGAAACAAGAAGAACGACCGTACGCCATTAGTTTGGGACGCAGGTGCAAAAGCTGCTTTTCAGCAATGCAAAGACGAGCTAGCTAATGCTGCCCTTTTAGCTCATCCCGCCGCTGATGCCGAGCTGGCGATTTACGTAGATGCATCCGATACGGCAGTAGGCGCGGCCCTGCATCAAAAAGTCGACGATTGCCTTCAACCATTAGCATTTTACTCAAAGAAACTCAGTGCAACGCAACGAAAGTACTCAACATATGACCGAGAACTGACGGCAATGTATCAAGCTGTATGCTACTTTCGGTATATGATAGAAGGACGAAAATGTTATCTGGTTACCGACCATCGACCGCTCCTTTTTTGCGTTTCGTCAAAAACTTGAGAAAGCTTCACCGCGCAGACTACGTCAACTCGATTTCATCAGTCAATTTAGTACCGACATCCGCCATACACCTGGTATAGCGAACGCTACAGCTGACGCACTTTCTCGCGTAGACTCAGTCAGTCAGACTGTAGACTACTCCCGTATAGCAGCTGCCCAGCAAAAGGATGAGGAGCTTCAGCAGCTGCTTAGCAATTCAGGTACTGAAGTGATTTCTTTGAAACTAAAACCTTTTTCAATCACAGGTTGTGACGGTAAGCTAATATGTGACACTGCAACGTCCCACATTCGCCCTTTTATTCCGAAGGAATTTCGTCAGCAAATTTTGGCGACGGTTCACGGATTGTCACACCCAGGCGTCCGGGCCACCATCAAGTTGGCAACCGCCAGATTTTGTTGGCCTGGCATTCGGAAAGATTGTTCAGTATTTGTTCGGAACTGCTTGCAATGCCAACGATCAAAGGTCCAAAGACACACTCGCTCAACTCCCACTAGATTTGAGCCGACTAGACAGCGTTTCACCCATATCAACATTGATATCGTTGGTCCGTTCCCATATTGCGAAGGACAACGGTATTGTTTGACAATAGTTGACCGTTTTACTCGCTGGCCTGAAGCAATCCCGATTCCCGATATGACTGCAGAATCGGTAGTTAAAGCTCTTCTATTCCACTGGGTTGCAAGATTTGGTGTTCCAATGCGTATAACATCGGACCATGGCCGCCAATTTGAGTCATCAGTCTTTGCCGAGATGGTTAAAACGATTGGCGCTTCCCATCTCCGTACCACGCCTTACCATCCGCAGGCAAATGGAATGATTGAGAGATGGCATCGAACCTTTAAAGCTGCCATCCTGTGCCATAATCCGAACAAATGGGTTTTCCATTTACCCATGATTTGGCTCGGCTTACGGGTCGCCTTTAAACCGGATATAAATGCCTCACCAGCAGAATTAGTTTACGGCTCAACCCTGACGATTCCAGGAGAATTTTTCCATCAAGCAAATGATACGAGTTTTGACAGCGACTTCGTTAATGAGTTTCGAGCAGCTATGCAAAAGCTTAGGCCGACTGATTCAGCCCACCACTCAACACCGCCAACGTTCATCTCGAAAAGCCTTTGGTCCGCTTCTCACGTGTTTGATCGCAAAGACTCTATCCGACCATCACTTACTCATCCATACGACGGTCCTTATATGGTAGTAAGGCGTTTCAATAAATTTTTTAAGATATCAGTACGAGGCCGTCATAGCAACATCAGTATAGATAGACTAAAACCAGCTTTTATGGCTAGTACCGATCCAAATCACATAACATCTGGACTGCAAATATTACCAGACGTTCCGGCTAATCGGCAAATACCCCCTAATAGTAACGTAAATCAGCAGAAACCACCTACAAGATTGACAAACAGAGCCACTGGTGCAACGCCAGCGGTAAGTTTTCCACCTGAAGTCAAACGGCCTAACACTACTTACAGTGGTCGGCATATACGAATCCCGTTGAGATTCAGGTGAGTCTCCTTCAGCGTGGGGAATATTGTGGCGCCCTATTATTTAAACAGCCCTGTTGTACAGCAAGTACCGATTAGTATTTATTATTCAATTACTTTTGTCTTTTTATGTAACTAGTTAATAAGAACCATTTTAAATTTTCTTCCTTTTGGTTTTTTTGCCACGAGCAGTTCACTTCAATTTTTCATATTTGCAAAGAATTGAATTTTATAATTTTTTAAATAAAATAAACACAATTGAATTTAAGAAAACAATTCGTTTTTTATTGGGATACAAAACCCCAAAATATATGTATGAAATAATTTAATAGACATAACCTCTTATCGTACATGCTTAGAATAAATAATTTCCATATAAATATAATTTTGGTATATATAATTTTTGGTATTTTGTTGTTTTTTTTATTATTTTCTAAAATAATAATTTTAGCAAAAAACTTTCTTTGAGGCTAGATGAGCTAAAATATTGCTTTATATCATATTCTTGTAAAATGTTTTTTAAAGAGATAGTCATATGTAAACATATTACATTTAAATAAATGGGCTTGAAGGCAAACTTTGAGGGGCGGGCGAACCCCATAAAACACAAGTTATCGCCATGAAATTGTTTTTTTTTTAATCAAATTGAACCGATTTGGGGGAAGAGAATATAAGAAATCAAAAAAATATATATATACATATCTATATACTACGTGCTTTGACATAAGACCAGACAAACAATACTAGGTTGCAATTTACACTATGGACATTTCTTGCCTGACAGAAAAAGATTGCTGGCGAGAGAGGCAAGAAGTAAAGTGTGTCAAGCATACAGCGTCGCCCCCTTTACCAACAAACTTTTTCTGTCCGGCAAAAAATGCCCATAGTGTAAATTGAGACTAGGACAAACAAGTAAGACAGACAATCTTATGGACTCTTCACAATACACACTGGTAAGAATCCTGAATCTAGCTGGTCAAAAGTCGTAAATGTTAGCAGTTTAAAATAAAAAAATAGCTAAGATCCTTCTCTAAAAGTATTGATAATTTTTTTTCTATTTTCGATATCAGGGGCTAATTCTAACAGTGTTTTCCAATTCGAGAGCTAATTCTTTCAGTCGATACTGAACGAATCGAAATTTGTTTTATTGTTGTAAAAACTCAAATAAATGCTTTTCAGCACTAAAAAAATAATTTCGATTCTTTCAGTATCGACTGAAAGAATTAGAAGAAAAACAGTGTATTCGATCAACTTGTATGTATAGCGAGACATTTTACACATATTTGAAATGCTTACAAAAATTTAGTTTATGTTTCTATGATATCGAGGATTATAAATTACTAGTCGTGTCCGCGGCGTTGCCCGCCAAAGGCTGAATTATTACATCAAAATCGAAATTTCCCATCTGTCCCTTCATATTATTAACTTTCAAAAACATATTAACCCTGTGTGTTGTAAATACGCTGTTCTTTCTATCAATTCAAATTTCATTAAAATTGGTTAGATATTTTGGGAGCGGCAGTAATTCTCGGTATGTCCCCTTGTTATATATGTATAAATCACTAAATTGACATTATTGCAGATTATAATAATCTGGTAGCATTGTTAGCATAAACTAAAATTAAAATAAAATTATTATCACTTTTCTTTAAACCAACAAGTAATACGGTTTTTTAATTACAACAATTTTGGCGACGAGGATAAAGAGGAAGAAAAGAGTGATTGGCATTTTTTACAGTACAAATGCATATTGATGATGCAATAGCAATGGCAACCGCTAGCGAATTGGCCGAAAAGGGGGGCGAAGAATAACAAGGTAATGTCAACGAAAAAGTTGGTGTACACAAAATGGCGGCAAAATATGTGAAAACCAATAGGAAAAAATGTTTCCGCTGTGGTGACCCGAGTCATAATACTGATAAATGCAAATTTAAAGAGGCAACTTGTCATTTTTGCAAGAAAAAGGGACATTTAAAAAAAGTTTGTTTTAAAAAGGAAAGTGGAGGAAATTCTGCATATACACGACTCACAAAATGTTTCGAGTATTCACGAAAAAATTTGGTACAAGCTAAAAGTAAACGACCAGCTAATAACGTTTGAATTAGATACGAGGGCACCAGTGTCACTGATAAACCTCAACGATGCAAAAAAATATTTCCCAAAATTGGAGGTTAAAGCCCCGGACATGGAATTATTCAGTGTTTGTGACAATCCCTTGCAAGAAATTGACTATGTGTGGGTAAATATGACAAATTATGATAATATAAGGGTTAAACTGTACGTCGTACATTTTGATCGTAAACCACTTTTGGGTAGAGAGTGGATTTATCGAATGAAAGTCAATTGGAATGAAGTTATTTTTAGTAAAAACGACTCTTCAGTAAATGTAGTGGAAATTAAAGACAACAGCAAAAGATAAATGTTTTATTTCAAAAATACCCTACAGTATTTGCACAATCTAATGGAAAAATCTCAGGGTTACAGGCACGACTCTACCTTAAGGCTAATGTGGCTCCATAATTTTTAAAAGCCCGGCGTGTCCCATTGCCGCTTATGGATGCGGTAGATAAACAATTACAGGAACACGTAGCTGAGGGGCTGCTGGAAAAGGTAGAAAGTAGCGAATGGGCTATACCCATTGTAGTAGTACCTAAGAAAGATGGCACAGTACGTATCTGCGGAGACTACAAAATCACATTAAACCCGGCCTTGGTGATAGACGAATACCCACTGCCTACAATTGAAGAACTCTTTAGTAAAATGGCAGGTGAGGTACAATTTTCAAAGATAGATTTGACTAAAGCGTACTTACAGTTAGAAATACATCCTGATGATAGACCCTTATTAACCCTTAACACCCACAAGGGACTTTTTCGACCGACCCGATTGATGTATGGCGTTGCTAGCACACCGGCTAAATGGCAAAGGCTAATGGAGCAAGTTCTAGGAGACATACCAGGGGTGTCGGTATTCCTGGACGATATAAAAATTACAGCACCTAATGACGTGCAGCACTTACAACGTATCGAGGAAGTACTCAAGCGATTGGAAAAATTCAACATGCGTATAAACGTTGAAAAATCGGAATTTTTAAAAGATTCGATTGAATATTGTGGTTACCTGATAAATAAAGAAGGTATACAACGAATTAAAGCAAAAGTGGAAGCTATTCAACACATGAAAGAACCACAAAATAAAGATGAAGTTCGTCTTGTTTTTGGGCTTAATAAATTATTACGGCAGGCTTATTAAAAATTTATGTGACATTGTATACCCCCTGAATCAATTGCTACGAAACGACGTGAAATTCGAGTTCAGCGAAAAATGTAAAAAGGCTTCTGAGGAGATAAAAAAACAAATGCAATCCGACACGGCTTTAACACATTATGACCCGAAGCTGCCATTATTGTTGCCGGTTGATGCGAGCCCAACTGGAGTTGGTGCTGTACTTAGCCATTGTTACGAGGATGGAAGTGAGAAGCCGACAGACCCTAAGTGAAGTACAAAAACGATACTCCCAGATAGACAAAGAAGCTTACGCAATTATTTACGGTGTTCGTAAGTTCTATAACTATTTGTACGGTAAAAAGTTTTTTCTAATTACAGATAATCGAGCGGTATCGCAAATTTTTTCACCAAGTAAAGGTCTTCCAGTGCATTCAACTACAAGAATGCAACACTATGCGTTGTTCTTAGAACAATTTGAATACGAGATTAAATGTCTAAAGAAAACGCTAATGCTGGTGCGATGTCCCGTCTTCCAAACTATGACACCTACAAATTGGTCGAGGAAGTTCATGTTATTGAAGAGGCGTTGATCGAAAATTTACCCGTTACTCTAGAAGAACTAAAAAAGGAAACACAAACAGATGATGAAGTAAAAAAGTTAATGAAATGTTTGGAGTTTGGTCGTGAAAGCGAACCAAAGAACCGTTTTGGTATTTCTCAAACAGAATTTAGTTTACATAATGGTTGCCTTTTACGTGGCATAAGAGTATATATACCAAAACCTAGATGAACTTCACTTCGCACATTTTGGGATATCTCGTATGAAAAGTCTGGCAAGGGCATATGTTTGGTGGAATCAAATGGATAAAGATATAGAGATGTTAGTGTCCAAGTGCGCATTATGTCAGTCGACACGACCCGACCCGAAGAAAATTATACCTAGCCATTCTTGGACAAAACCCAGCAAACCATTCGAACGTGTACATGCAGATTACGCAGGCCCGGTTATGGGAAAATATTTATTTATTCTAGTAGATGCTTATAGTAAATGGCCAGAAGTTCATATGGTTCCAAATATGACAGCGGAAACCACTATACAAAAATGTCGTGAAATATTTGCACAATTTGGCGTTCCAAACGTATTTGTAAGCGACCATGGGACTCAGTTTAATTCAGTAGAATTTCAAAATTGTCTGAAAATAAATGGTATTGTACACAAACAGGGAGCCCCATATCATCCAGCAACTAATGGGCAGGCCGAAAGGTATGTGCAAACCTTTAAACAAAAGTTACTGGCCTCAAAATGTACTGGAAATTCGATGGGTAAAGAATTAGCCAAAATATTATTGGCTTACAGCCGTGCCATTCACCCTGCAACTGGCAAATCACCCGCGATGCTGATGCTAGGCCGTCAAATCCGATCCCGTCTTGATCTTATATTACCACATGACGATGTCAACAACCAGTTACGCCGAATGACTGACAATGTATTCCTAGTAGGAGAAAGGGTAGCAGTGCGCGATTATCTTTCTAAAAACAAGTGGTTATTTGGTGTGGTAGAGGAGCGAGTTGGTGAGTTGCATTATAACGTTATACTCGATGATGGTCGCAGGTGGAAAATACACACAGATCAGATGAGAAAAGTAAATGTAGAAGCTAGCGAACCAGTGACTGAAGGTGACCCTGTTTCAGCGCTAAAGACAGATGACACAAACGATGCAGTGACCCGAAGAATTCCGCAAGTAATACTTCAGGAATCAGTAGCAGAAAAAGAAAATATACCTAGTGTAGAACCAGAAAGAAATGTTACTCCAGAACCAGATTCTAACGAAGATGCTGAACAGCAGCGACCACAAAGAGAACGTAGAAAACCCATGCGATATTTAGAATGATCCTTATAAACAATTTTGTGATTTTAATTTGGTATGAATTCTTGTTATGTATTTAATTGGAATAATTAAGTGGGGGTAGAGATGTTATATATGTATAAATCACTAAATTGACATTATTGCAGATTATAATAATCTGGTAGCATTGTTAGCATAAACTAAAATTAAAATAAAACAAGTTAGAGTGCTATATTCGGCTGTGCCGAATCTTTGATACCCTCCACCGACAGTTCGAATGTTTAAGGAGTAATATCTGTATGATGTCTTTTTATTATTATTATCATAAACTGTGACGATTTGTTATTAATTATGGTTTTAGGAGACTAAACTGTTTTCCGGGAATAGGGCATATATGGGGCCTAGGGTAAATTATGTACCGATCTTCACGAAATTTCACAGTAACATATATAGTCCTATAAAATTGTGACGAGCCAAAATTTGTTATGATTGCATTATTTTTTACGGTTTTAGGCGTACTAAACTGTTTTCCGGGAGTAGTGTTTTTATGGGGCTTAGGGTAAATTATGGACCGACCTTCGCGAAATTTTACAGTGTAATTTCTAGTCGAATAAAACGGACTTGTGCAAAATCTTATGTCATTCCGTGCATTTTTGCATCATTTATGTTAGTTTTTGTAACAAAATTATCAAGTTTTTGAAGGTGGTGGTTCCACATTTTGATTCATAGCTCTGGTCCTACTGAACCGATTTTGCTGAAATTCAATCCCAAACTGCTTAGGATAACTACAAGCAATTTGACACCTAGTTTGTTTATTTCTTTTGAGTTTTTCGAATGTGAGCGTGTTTTCAACAGACGGACAGACAGACGGACATGGCTAAATCGACTTAGAATTACTCAAGCAGCCAGAATATATATACTTTATGGGGTCTGAGATGAATAATAAAAAAGTTTCACACGGAATGACAAACTTAGTATACCCTCTTCACAACTAATTGTGGTGGAGGGTATAATTATTATCACTTTTCTTTAAACCAACATGTAATACGGTTGTTTTAATTACAACACCCCTCTTGGTGGCTTTTGCATTAGGTTGAAGTTTCTAGGTCTAATATTAATGGAAATTCAAAAAGTACCAGTTAAAGAAGAAAAACGTACCAAAAAGCCTTTCTTTGAAATTCGTTTTTTTTTAATTAAATGAAATGAATGAAATTCTTTCAATGTTTTTCAAATTCTGAGGAAGATTATTGAACTCAATACTACCCATATGTTCAACTCCTTGTTTCGTTGTTTCCAAACGACATTTTGCAACTCGGAGATTCATGTTATTTCTTGTGTTAAATTTGGTTTGATTCCTTACAAAAGAAATTGTATGATGACCTACATATATTATGTACAGAGACCTGCGCCGAAGCGGCTTAGCCGGCTGTTAGCCAGCCGCCGATGAAAATATTTGTAGCCACCGCCGCCGAAAATTCTTCGGCTAAAAATCGGCTGCGGCTTAGCCACCGATTACTTTGTAAATAATTTTTATTTTCTTTTTTAAACACCTTGCCACATTCTTTTTTGTTTGTCTATTCTTAAAAGTGCAACTCTTAGTTTCTTGTTTTTAAAGCACCAAAATTGCATCAACATTTTTAAAATAACGACATATAGGAAAATAAGTTAACACTGGTGCAATCGTTGATTATTTTTTGTGATAACTATTCTGTGTATGTTCCCGCCGAAAAGTTTTAGCTCTGTAAAAATTTGACCAAATCACTTTTGTTAAACAGCCTTAAGTGTTGATTGTTTTTAAAATTATATATTTGGCTGTAATTCCAAATTAAATAAATATGTGTGAAAGTAACAAAATTACAGATTTTTTTAAAACGTCAAAAGTAATGGAGGAGGAAACTGATTCCAGCGATGCGGTTGCCGAGATCAGCGAGTTCAATTCAGATTTCGTGCATTACGAAAATATGCTTAACAAGAAAAGTGAATTTAAGAGTAAAACACAAATATGTTTGCTTAAAAGTACTGCAGGAGGTTCCCCCGTTTGGAACTATTTTGGCAGTATGAAAATAAAAAACAAAGAAGTTCTTAAAAAGTATTATATGTGTAAGCTATGTTACGAAGAAACGCCAATACGTTTAAAGGGGTAAGTTATTTTTATTAAAACTTCAAGAATTAAGTAAACCAAAAATTTGTAATATTAAATTTAAAAATAAAATACTTTCAGATTTAGTGTGTCTACTTCAACTTAAAATCTGAAGCACCACTTGCAAAACGTTCATAATATAAACGTTACCTCAAAATTAACAGCGCTTGTTAACGAAAAAACCAAGTCTCTTCTTTCTGACCGTACTCATTTATTGGACAATCCAAAAGCGCAAAAATTTGCCAATGCACGTCTCCTAGTTCAAATGTGTTGCAAGGATTTGCGACCATTTAATATAGTGGAACAGCCTGGTTATTTAAATTACATGAAAGCTGTTAAGCCAACTATTAAAATGCCAACCGCCACTACCTTAAGTCGCACGGCTCTACAGGATGTGTATTCAATGTACAATGGCACAATTAAAGAATTTATTAAAAAAAACAGTCCAAAAAACGTTTCTCTTGTGCTTGATATGTGGACAGATTCGTATAAAAAGCGGAGTTATATAAACATAAGAGTTATTTTTTGTTACCATTTTAAACCAGTTTATATAACATTAAAAACAGAAGTTTTTCCACATCCGCATAATAAGTATGCTATTGCTGAAAATATAAATAAAACGTTAAAAAATTTCCAATTGGAGGAAAAGGAGATTATTGTAATAAGTGATGGTGCAAGAAATATTATTGCCGCAATGAAAATAAATAATATGAAAAGACTGGGTTGTTCCAGCCATAGTTTGCACAGGTTCATAGCGCACGATATATTGCACAACCCAGAATTTACTGTTTTTCGCGACATTGTTATCAAATTAAAACGCATTTTCAAATGCCTCAATTACAATACAGAAAATGTATTAAAAATTCAAAGCGCATTTGAAGAAGAAGAAATATTTAACGTATTAAACGATGCTACTGAATTATATGACGTAATAGAGATTGAAGATCAATTTCAGTTTTTTAATGACGAAGACGACATTGACTGTAATGATACCAGGTGGAATACCCTGTGTTATATGTTTCGCAGTTTTTCCCGAAATGAAAAAGTTGTCAATATTGCATTAGTTGAAATTGGCAAAACCGAATTAACTTTTAACAAGATGGAAAAGTTATTGCTGGTCGAATTTTTAAAATTTTTGGAAGTTTTTGAAAATGCAACAAAGCACCTTCAAGGACGAGCGTATCCAACAATATCGTGTAATATAGTTTTCCACGAAAACATATTAGACAGTTTGCATGAAAATTATGAAATAGCAAGTTTTTGAGAATGCACCAATATATATAACTTTTCAATAAAAATTTTTCAAAAAAGATTTAAAATATGCAAACTTCATGTTGTTGCGGCTTTATTAGATCCGGTACAAAAAAAGTGGTCACGGTTAGACAAGTGGTTGAAAAAAATTCCTGCTAACGAAAATTTTGACATACTAGAGGAGTTAAAAGATGACGATCCTAATGGAGGAATAAGTCGACAGCAGCTCATCTTTAATGAAATGAAAAAAATTACTGGTTGCAGTAACATTTTAGAAGATCCAATATCTTCTAGTATGGCAAAAAAAAGAAGTAATATACATACTTACATACTCCCATATAAATGTTTTAAAACATGCATAAATTTTAAATTCTTTTTATAGAAACAAGCAGAAAATACATCCAAATGGAGTATTGCTTCTTTTGTAGCAGCGACTTCAAGTCTAACTCAGGAAAATCCGGATGAGAAGGAAGTTACCAAATATTTTGATGCAACTTATGATGATACAGATACTTTTGGGAAAAAAATGAAAAAGTATACTATACAACTATATTTAAAAACAATTTACATATATATGTTTACAGAAAATATTTTTTATTTTATTATAGGAGTACCCTAACATTGCAAAACTTGCTGCTTACATATTAAGTATACCCTCCACAAGTGCCTCTGCTGAAGAAGCTTTTTCTAGCGCTGGATCGCTTGTAACGGCAAAGCGGTCCAATTTAAATTCGTTTACTGTTAAACAAGTCCTTTTTGTACACGACAATTACGACTTAGTTAACAAATTAATAAAAAACTAATAACCGGGAGAAGTTAAAGCATGTTTGTCCAAAATATTAGTTCTCATGAAGATGGTGTGTCAATATATTCCTAGGTTTTTGTACTTTTCTTTTTTGCCATACCAGAAGATATTGGATACAACAACATGAAGTTTATATTTTACGGCCCGTTTTCAAGACTTACCAACAGCTAAATGTAAGGTTTTATCGGCTGTATAAAAATTATTCCATTATTGCAACTTTGATTAAACCCAAAGTGATAAATTAAAAGAATAAACTACCTGGGTCCTATTTCTCAAAACTACAAGTTACAAATCTACAAGTAGAATACATTTGAGACGAAAATTTTTCAATTTTTGCTTTTTTAATGCATTTTACTTGTAAATTTGAAGCTTGTGGTTTTGAGAAACAGGGCCTTGGTAGATTAAAGTACAGTTGTAATAATGAAACATTTTTATGCGGCCAATAAAATCCTACCTTTAGCTATGGGTAAAACAATTTTTTGTTAAGTAAGAAATTAAATTGCTTGCCAATCGAGAAAGTACTCTATCACGACTGCCAGAATCAGGCCTCTTTTTTTGCAGTTTTTTGAAGTGAAAACAGTTTTTAAGTCAATGCAATTTTTAAATTTTATTTGAATAATACACAAAACCATTTAAGTACAATAGCCCAATTCACAATCTTGTGCAAAAGGTATAGAAGAGTATAGTATACTATTTGCACAATATTGGGAATTGGGCTAATATGACCAACACATATTTTTCTCTATTGTAACAGTGTAACCAAATTATTCACTATGATCTCTATGTTTAATGAATTAAATAATTTATTTTGTGTTATGATTTACTTTTAATTTTTATACATAAGTATGTGCATAGGTATTGTATTTCTTTATATGTGATAGAACAATTGTTGTTTTTTTTTTTCTTTAATAAAAATGAATTAAAAATTCACAAATATGGTTTTATAATTTTTCTTTTAAATATTTTTAAAGCCCAGTTTGGTTTATAAAAACAAGTTTTTTTTGGAAATCGTCAGCTATAATTTTGTGAAAATCTTGAAAAAGATGCAAATGCATATAACCTGCCCTGCTAATAACTACCCAACAAATAAAATCAATAGGCAAAATGATCTAAAAAAAATGGTTTAAAATTACTAAGTACATTTTATTATATGTTACACATTTTATTTACAAACAGAAACAAAATTAATTTTAATTACGAAAGTCGTTGAATCAAGCAAACAGTTAGTTGATTTTGCACAAAAGCGATAATAAGGTAATTCAAGTCACAAGTTGCACCCTTGAGAGCATAAGTATAAAAACATAAGTTCAAAAACATAACAACCACATGGATACTTTTGCACTTTTGCTTTTTCTCAATGGTGCAACTTGTGACGTGAATTACCTTAATATTGATTACTAAAAAATATCTATAAGGAAAAGTAATTTAACACTTTTATTTTTGAAAATGCATCTAAACACAATTTTGTACAATTTAATTTACTATTATTACTTTTCCTTCATGTTGCTTACTAAAATTATCGTCAAATTAATTGTTGAATCTAAAAAATAAGCATATTTTTTATTAAGCACAAATATACATTATTTAAATAACTCTATACCTTCAAAAAATTTTAGTTTATCCCATTAACGCCCAAATGAAAAGCGTAAACAATTTTACTGATTCAACTTTTTATTTCTGTGTTTAAACACTATTATTAACGTACTATAAAAGAAAAACAAACAAAAAAAAATTTAAAGTTGTGTTTTTAAGGATGTACTAAGTTTAGTACAATGGGCGCTTAGGAGTGGTATTTAGCAAAACATCCTCTTTCCATACATAGCGTTTTCAGGCACTTTTCACATGATGTTTTAACTCGATTAGAGCATACAATATTTGTAATGCAGTATAATCTCCATGCGTTTGAAATGCTCATGTCCACTACGTATGTAAATAAGACCCACCACCACTTTTTTCCTTTTACTGCAATTCGGTACAGACTTATAGACTGATCCATTTGATCTACTCCTCCCATCCCTTTATTATAACTTTGGAAAACGTGAGGTATATCTACATTAACTTTTTTTTTCTCGTGGAACACCATCTTTTAACTTTACCTAATGGCTCTACAGTATCGAAATTAGTTCCAATCGTGCAAACATCGTTTCGTCCTGTTTTCGCGTAAGGTTCCAGTAGCTCTATATCCAAGGCTCTTTAGGTCTACAAGCAGGTTGTAGTTGGTAAAAAAAGTTATCAAAATAAACGACGTGTTCTTTTGGATTTATTGGAGCTCTTGATAGTAAGCCCTTCACAACGCGAGATCCCAGAGGATCGGTGGTAGCCTCAGATGTTTTTCCGCAATAAATATCAAATGTATAACAATAACCATCAAAGCTGGTCAATGCCCAATTACGATATCCATATCGCAAGGGTTTACCCATTATAAATTGTTTGGCAGAATGGCGACCAAAGTACTTAACCATGGATTCATCAATCGATCAGTTCTCATGTAACATTCCGAATTGACAAAACTTGTCTTGTAAAATATCACAAAAAGGACGTATTTTGAACATCTTATCAGTAGGGCTCGATGCCATAGAGTTATCTGCAAAATGCATGTTTCTTTTAATTTCCAAGAATCTGTTTCGTGACATGTAATCAGACACCAATGCCACACCTAGATCTTCATCTACACTCCAATATGACCTTTCACTGGGTAGTTTATGATATCCGGTAAATATAAGTATGCCCAAGAATTTACGGAGTTCCTCTTTGGTAAAAATATTGTCGTGCCTATTGTTTTGTCCGGCATATATTGTGCTTTCTGATGCAATAAGCTCAAGCACTTCATCGTCAACAAGAAGCTCAAATATTTTCACTAGGGTCATGTCTTTTAGGATATCCGAAACATTAGCACGTCGTTCTTCAACAAAAGTTTGGTCTGGAGAGGACTGAAAAACTGAATAAAAAGGCTTACATTTTCTCCAAGTTGGCAATTCTTCACCAGTTTCAACTCTTATTCTCTTTGGAACATTCCGTGAAGTAGATGATGCGAATGTTGTGAGGGGCTCGTCATCATCGCTACTCCATTGTTCTTCAACGGTCGATACATTTTTTATAGTAACAACTTCTATATTACCGGGAACATCCCGAGGTATTTTGTTTCCATACAAGTCGTCGTCTCCACCCTCCTCTTCATCGGTGATAACAGCTGGATCAGGTTGAAGCATGAACACGTCGAAAGCAGCATCATCATCACTATATTGGTTGATAATGCCATGTATTGCTTCTTCTAAGCCAAAATAGTTTTTATTGCTCGTAAAAACACGTCGGTTTGCCATTTTCTATGCTTTCAAAGTCTCTAATATAAAAAATTTTAAAAAAAAGTATCTAATTGAAAAAAAAAACGAAAAAAACTTTAACTGGAAAGAACAAAAAAAGTTTCACTGCACTAAATTTTCTTACCTCAAGCGACCAGTGTACTAAATTTAGTACAGCAACACTTTTTATATTACAGCACGAACAACTTAAGATTACTTTAACTATTACGTGATTTTTTTAATAACTTATGGTGTTATATGTTAAAAAAATTCCTTTTTGGCATTTTGCAAAGGCAAATTTTATAAAATAAACTAAATAAACACTAACACGCCAACACTAAAAAATAACGCTTGAACAAAACGGGGATTACCCGTACTATTATTTGATTGCTTTGATAATAATTCGCTTCATTCATATTGCATATACTCTTACTGACAGATTAAAAACGTTGCCAGAGTTAAAAATCGCATGAGGAGATTTTTACGTCATTTTCAAGTGGTGTACTATTTATAGTACAGAGGGCGTTAATGGGTTATTTTAAAAACTACTATTTTTGCCTTGAAAAGGTCTCTTTAAAAATGTGGCTTGTTATTGCAGAAGACTTCCAATATTGAATAGCAACATTGGTGGTAAACGTTGTTCTCGCATTTAAGGATGTAGTTTGCCGATACACCAATTGTTTTGAGAAAGTCCCATATTATTTTGACCATGTGTGCTGGTGAATGTACTAAAGAAGAGGTAGAGATCTCCAACGCCATGCACTTCAAGGTCACCAAGTGGTTCTTAACAGATAAAAGGTATCATTAATGGAAAATACAATCAAGTTTAAATATGCACATACCTTTTACATTTCAATTTGGTTTTCAAATTGCGTGAAGATTTGGAACGATTAAAGATTTGCTTCACTACTAAGGTTTATTCAATTAATGTATCATTCTTGTTTAAACAAAAACATATTTAAGTGTCATGAATAGTGAATTATTGTATGAAAATGGCTTAAATTGTTTTATAATTTAAACACATACAAAAATGTTTACACAAATATACACACATATATTTTAATATACATATCCCATCGGCTTACAGCCGCATCGGCTAACAGCCGGAGCGAGCCGCCGCCGAGCACTTTTTTGCGTCAGCCGCCGCCGCCGATGAAATCCCACGGCGCAGGTCTCTGATTATGTATCGATTTGAAAACATACAAAAGCAACTGTATTTATACAATCCGTAAATAGGTAGAATTGTTTTCGATATATCCCTATACAATGTTATTGCGGAATATCTTAAGGGCTTATTAAAAACGACTTTCAATGATTTATTCTGAATTCTTCGTAATGATTTTAACTCATTGCTTTTTTTATAAGCATATATAATGGGCAAATAATTTAACTGACTGTGAATTAATGACTGGTATATAATTAGCTTAGTTTTCTCAATAAACTTGTTCTTAAATTTATAAAGCATACCAATAACCGATGTAATCTTTGTTTTCAAGGTCTCAATATGACTATCCCAGGAAAGGTTGTTTCGTAGATTAATTCCAAGATATTTTGTTGAGCAAACTTCAAAAACTTCCTTCCCATCAATATATATACTAACATTTTGGTTGTCTGTTGCATATGGCCGAAATATTAACAATTTGTTTTTATCTGGATTTAAAATAGGTTTATTTAGCCTCACATACTCTGTAATTATAGCAGCATCATACTCCATATACGTCTTTAAAACTAATTCGTCCAATATTCACCGAAATTCAAAAAGTACCAGTTAAAGAGCAAAAAAGTACCAAATAGATCCGTTTAAAGATTCTTATTCACTCAGGACCTTACCTTGCATGTTTAATTTTATGTTTTGAGTCCAATACTAACGAAAATTCAAAAAGTACCAGTTAAAGACCAAAAAGTTCCACCATAGAGTCTTATCACTCAGGATGTTGCATGTTGAATTGTATGTTTCTAGGTCCAATATTACCGGTAATTAAAAAAAGTACCAGTAGTAGAACCAAAAAGCTAAAGAAAGAAATTTTCCGTATTTCCCCTTTTTGGTACATTTTTTCTCCCCATTGAAGTATTAAAAATTTCAATATTCTCACTACAGCCCATTTAATACGTATATGTCAAAGAATGAAGAAAAATACTTTGTAAAAATAAGTTACGAATTTCACCCCTTAAGCGTTCAAATTTCTTAAAAGTACCAATAAAAAAAAATCTAAATGTATATGACTTACTGCCTGTTTTTCAAACTAAAGCTTCGTACAGACGATGGTCAGATCTTACAATATTGGTAAGCAGCGTTGCTTAAATTGCATTAAAATTGGCTAAGATGTATTACAACTGTGTGAACATTGTAAGCTCATTTGTATTTGCAGATGTGCTTACAATATTGTAAGATCTGACCATCGTCTGTACGAAGCTTAAAGCTTCGTTCACAATCAGAGAAACAATTTCGTTTTTTCTTCTATCTTTTTTCTTCCCAAAGTATTTCATATATATTCCTTTAATTTTTAAAACAAAAATGTATCTAACATTTTTTTTTTAAATGTAACAAAAGTTGAGTCAACTAGAACTGCAGCAACAATTTGTATGAAATTGTTTCTGACGTTTAAAATAATTTTATTTAGTTTTAAATGAAAAATTTAACAAAATAGCTGCGTTCGAGAACACAAAAGTTTTTACTATTTTTTACTGAACTTTACTGCATTTTACGAAATTGCGTTCGAGTACACAAAATGCAGTAAATGAGAACACAAATTGAGAGCGAAAGTGACAGTTCTTGTCTGAGTATTTAAAAATTTTTACTGCAGAAATTTTTGCAGAAAAATTTTGTAAAACAAAAAACATATGTTTCAAAAGGTAAACAAACAAAAGTAACAAACAAAATGCTTACAAATTGTGAAAAAATTGTTAAATAAACGAAAAGTTGATATAAAAATTAAACAAAAACAATATGTGAATAAATATTAATTAATTTAACTTGTTTGTGAATCATTTACTTGGCTAAATAAAAACATTTGAAACTTATTTTGTTATGTTAATTTTTTAGAGTTGTAAAAGTGCTAAGTACTTGGGTACTTAAGTAATCAATAGCAAAAAGTTATTCATGTTCTTTTAATAAATTAACCCGCCACAAATTAGTAACATCAAATAAAATAAAAAACAAATAAATATGAAAGATTACATAAAACAATTTGTTTGTATTTTCCAAAAATTTTTGTGTTATAAAAAGTATTTAATCGAGTACCGATAAGAAAACGAGTTAAGTAGTCAAAAGTGTTAACATTTTTCAACACTTCAATTATTTGTCATCAGCTGTTGCCTTTATTTTACGAATTTTTACAAAATTTGCGTTCGCGTACTTTTTTGGACAACAGCTTTTTGTGAGAGCAAATTTTACAATTTTCTCATTTACTGCATTTTACTGTAAAAGTACTCAAACGCACCTAATGTTGTAAAAAATAATAATAAATGCATAATATTGTTGTGGCCAAAATTTGCAAACGGTTTCTTAATGCAAAATGTGTATGGTTGCAAAAGAAATTGTTGCTCTATTATAAACACCAAGTGAAAATGTTTTTTTGATTGTGAACATAGCTTAAAATAAAAATTTTCGTTTCGAAATTAATATTGAAAACAAAAACAAATTTGAGTTTTTTATGGTTGTTTCAATATACATACCTATTTTTGCAAGCGAAAGTTCAATCCTTAAGTCCTCAAAATATAGATGTATTTCAATAGTGGAACCCTAGTCGATTTACAAATCTTAAGGCTGTGACCAGAAAGAACACTTAAGCCCCACCAAACAGAGGTGCTAGTGAGCAGCTATTTAGTGCTGCTTTACAACTTAATTCAGACACATAAAATAATCTTCATAGCACAAATGCAGAAAAATTGCTTTTTAGCCATTATAATATTGAAATATTAAATTTTTATTAGTGTTTATATATGTGTTGGTTTCTATTTAGCTAGTGAGGCCTAACTCCGTTTATGTAAAAAAAAATACAAAGTTTTTATTTAATTTTTCCCGACGTTTCGTGAATTTTATGTTCAGTTCTTAACTTCACTTTTTAGAAAAACGCGTAATATTAATATCTACGCCTGTTAAACTTTTGGACTTAATATTATTATTAGTTTCAGAGATCTTGGTTGCTTCTGTAAGATCCCTGCATGACCGTATGTCCTCGCCTTCCAACATGCTGATGCAGATAGCCTGACCGCGCTGTTGACGGATATGTCTATTAGGTCTAATTCTATTGGAATAAGATGCACTAAAGTTTTCAGAGCCTCTGAAGGACTAATACGTAGAGCACCTTTATTTCCAATACAGGCTGATCTTTTTACTTCGCCCAGCTGGTCCATGATGTATTTCCTGCCCGTCGCGCTCCACCATTATACAGATCCATATGTAAGAATGGGCCTTACTATTGCCGTGTACTGCCATTTGACCAGACTAGGATCCAAACACCAAACATTCTACGGCAGGCATAGTAAGCCTGCCGTAGCCTTCATGACATGTTGAGTATTAAATCTCCATGATAATTTTGAGTTCATCGTTTGTTGGTTCCTCAACAGTTGCGTCCGAGCAACCATTCTTTGGCCAGAACTCTGCTTAGTCTGGCAGGTTCTTTGTTATTTTCGATTGATTCGCAGAAGTTCTTCCATAATCTTCTCTTTGCGACTGCTATGGCTTTCTTATATGTCCTCCTTTTATTTCGCGGTGCTCCTGCCACGTTAAAAGATCTACAGCCTTCGAGTTCCATCAGGGAGAGAAGCTCTTCTGGCCTTTGTAATGGGACAGCAGATTTCAAACGCCCTAGTCATGGTGCCACTGAAGGTCTCCTCCACCCTATCGAGTGCAGAAATTGAATCTTGAATAACTGGCACTCTTTTTAGTGCATGCTCGAGAATTCCGTTGAACTTTACCCAGTCCGTCCCTCTCGGATTTTTAAAGCTTATTTTCTCTGTATTACATATATGCCCAATACCGAAGAGTATCCAGTTGTGGTTCAAAAAGGAACTACAGCTGTATACCCTCCACCTATCAACTGATAAATTAGACCTATCATTCATAAGTGTTATGTCCAGTACCTCCTCCCAACCATTGAAATTACCTGAACTAGGAAATCTTAATGTTGGTTTCGAACCAGAGTTGCAAATGGCAAGTTTGTTAGTATCTAATAGACACTCACCACTATTGTTTATTTCACTACTGCCCCAGATGGTGTGCCTGGCGTTGGCATTACATCCTATGATGATGCCCTCTTTGGAGCGCCCGTACTTTGTTTGGAGGGGCGTCTTTGTTATAGGTTTTGGCCGGGAACCCTCTCACATCTTCATTTACCGCCCAGGGTTACTGAACCAGTGCTTAGTCAAGTCCTTCTCAGCTAAAAGGACCCCGAGATTGTCGGTAGCACATCTCGAGTGCTGCAAATTATTCTGCACGGCTCTCACTGCCATTAGGTGGCTTATTCTCAGACTCGGAGAGCTGCATTCCGGTGAGCAGGCTATGGGCGACCTTTACCTCATCCGCTGCACCACTCGCCGAGCTTGTTGGGCGGAACACTTTTACCTTAGCGTACCGCACTCCAAATAAGAGCTTTAGGCCTGCCTTCTCGAGCTTTATAGTGCCCTCCTCCGTAATAGCAAGCGTAAGGCCAGTACTGTTATCCTCGTGACCTTCGGCCCGGATAACAGTCCACTCATTTATCGGGATACTGGGGTTTTGTCTCTTCAGACATTCTAGTATTTTCTGACCGTCAGAACCTACCTTCGGTAAACAAATCTTTTCCCGTGGTCTCATTGGAATTTCTTCGGCGGGGATTAGCTTAAGACTAAAACCATCCTATGCGTCACTTATCTTAGCAATGCACTTGCCTAGAAAGACTTTTGAGAAGGCGTCCAAACATTTGATTACTCTGTACCCCGGTGAATCTCACCAGAGTCAAAACGAGGTTCAGGACTATCTAAAACGAGCTCAGCCATTTTGTACTTAATCGCACCCCATTCTGTTACCTCAGGGGTAAGATTACCACTCCTGTCGTTTGCTAAGGCCATTAATAGGTGATCATTTACCACTTCTTTAAATGGTCTTCTGGTGGTTGTAGAACTCAGTGATCCTGGAGAGATTGAGTTGTCTTCGATCTTCCTCCGTTTTGGCAGCTTATCACTCTCTGCCTGAGAGCGATTACACTTGGAACCTTCTTGAGGGTCCTTGGATGTGCTGGGCATGTTGTCCTTAAACATAAGGTACTCTTCTTCCACAGCCTGGTATTTGACCCGATCTTCCTCATCGCGTTTAGAAGATCGTCCTCAGATGAGAGATCTCTCTAACCTTCTTTTTTCAAATATTTTTCTTCGTTTTTAAAATCTTTATTCATTTTTGGTCCCACAAGTAGTCACGTATGGGGATAAACCATCAATGCAGTGACGGCGAGCATGAACTGGACTACAACTTACAACCGGCCCGTGTCCTAGCACCGGAGGAGGTTTGTTAGCGACTAGTCTTCTTTAACCACTAACTAATCATTCAGGTTCTCGGCACTGCTACCAACCACCTTAACCTTAGAAGTTGGTATATGGTATGAAATAAAATAAATCAAATAAAAATTCCCCATAAAATTGTGCTTAAAGTAGTAAACTATAAGCGGATTATACTGTATCACCATTGAAATCAGCCTACTCGAATTAGCTTTACCAGTAGGGGGCCAAACTTGCTATAATTTGCAACTAGTTAAGACAAAAAATGTCTTTAAAAACAATCACAAAAAATTATAATGAAAAATTTTATTTAACAGAGTTGGATTGATTTAAATTAAAAATTTTTCCCATAATTATTAAAAATATCGTTTTATAGTTCTTTAGTATAATAAAAATAATAACTGTCGTTCCGGAGGAGATGCCGACATACAATTTTGTAAAATGACTTTAAATAAGTTAAGCTTTGCAGAAAAAATAGACGTGGTCCGCCCAAATTTATTGGTAGCCTACGTACATTGTAAGCGTCCTATTGCCTCTTTTGCGGACCTTGGTCATCTATAAACTAATGGATATTGATGTTAATGTATTTTTGTTAAGTTAAGTTAACATTTGTTATAAATGTATATTATTTTAATTTTTGTAATTCATTCAAAAATAAACTTTCAACGATAAAAAGGTTATGAGCCCAGTACCTCAATTCTGTAACTTTTTTATTTTAACTACCGATATCGTTATATAACGAGAAATCTCGGTCACCTTAACGAATTTGTTATTCTCTATTTTAAGTTGTATTTAAATAAATAAAGGACATATATATATATTTTCAGTTAACAAATGTTTTCGATAAGAAAAAATAACGACAAATATCGGTAAAAATGTAAGAACGTCAAAGTTAAAATTTTTAAAATTAATAAAAAATATAAAATAAATTTGCTTGTAAAAAATTTATTTTAACAAAACATGAATGAAAAAGTGTAAATATTGATTATATTTCTAAACAAATATGTTGGTTAAAAATCTTTTTATACATAGGGAAAAAGTTCGAGGTGCCTTAACCACTCTAGCACAACATTCTGCTCTTACTTTTTATACCCACACTACTGTATCTGAAGAGGATATTATGTGTTTGTGCAAATGTGTGTAACACATTTAAATATAGATTCTGAGCCCACCTTTTAGTATACCGATTGATACAGAATCCATTTCAGAATCCATCTAAGGAGGTCCGTCCTTCTATCAGGCTGGCTGGTTGTCTGTCCAAGATAACTTTGTGCGCAAATTATAGGTCGAATTTCGGAAATAATTTTATAACATTTGGCACATATGATTTTATTGCCACAAGGTCGAAGCCTTTTAAAAAGCGGAGAAGCGGTTTTTTATTTTTCATAGCCCACATGCAAACTTTTTTCCGGAATAGGGTTTTTTGCCCATTAACCATCTTGTTTTATAGACATTTTGGTTTAATTAGGTCCAAAAATATTTTGTTGCAACCTACATAAATCAGCAATATTAGAATCCGTCCATATTTGACCACAGCTCCCATACGAATACACTTAAAATAAGTTACCTTAATAATAGCTTCTATGTTATCTCATAGTAGTTATATTTAGTAGTAGATATTTAGATAATATTTGGCACAAAAATCTCTTATGTGAATCTTAACCTCACAACATACTCTTTTTGCGGACACATGATCGCCCAAATACTGTTATGTAGGGTCGGGCTTTATCGACTATACTTTTTTCCTTTTTTTGTGTAAAAAATTGGCTTCTTTACTCTATATTTTTAATCTTTCAACAGTTTATTTATTATCGTTATTATTTAACAAGAACTTTTTTTGTATCGTTAGCTACCGACATTGTTTGTCGATAAAAATTGTTAAAATTTCATTACAGAATAGTTCTTAACGACAATTATCGTTAGCTAACGAATTTTGACTACTTAACGACAATTTTTTGTCGTTAAAAAGTTACAGAATTTCAGTACAGGAAGCTACTGAAAAAAAAAGTAATTTTTTTTTTTTTTTTTTGAGTTAAAAAAAATGAAAAAACAAATTTTTCTTTGAGAATTGAGAAGATAATTCAAAAAGCAAAGAAGATTTTACAAAGAATATAAAGATTCTACAAGGCGACAGATTGGCCAATGTGGAAAAGGAAAATAAGGGATCTTTTGGATTATCATGAAGGAGCTTTGGATGCGATAGACATAAAATGGCATAAGGCAACACCTCCAGATCAATCTGCCACATTAGAACAAAGAAGAATATATAAAGAAGAAAGCGGTTTGAATAGAAAAGCCAACAGCTATTCAAAATCGGTGTTGTGTAGTTCTGTAAGTGATGACATTTATCAAAAAGTTATGGACAAAGAAAGCGCGGCAGATGTGTGGGATGCCCTAAAAAATCTATTCGAAGCAACAGCAAAAGACTAATTATTTAAAAAATGTGCAGATTTTTTTTCGTTTGTATGGGATGATTGTCAAGATGTGATCATGCACATAGCAAAATTAAAAGGACTATCGCTAGATTTTAATAATGGTTTACACAGCGTTTACATTTGTCAGTACTGGCAAGACAGTAAGCATATACATATTAGTTGGCAAAACAATGCAAAAATAAAATAGCTGTAAAAGTGTTTATGTATTAGTGAAAAAGTTTGAATGAATTCCCTGTCGGACATTCAGTTAACTTTAAACTAACTGAAAGCTAACTATTTCTCAACTAGTGGTGGTTGACACTTGGATTTATTTTATATGGAATTAACTAACTATGTATTTTAACATTGCGATGTCCTAGGAAGTAGTCGATTGTCCGACTCTGCATTACTTTCAATTAACTTTAAGTTAACTTTTTGTAGCTAGCTATAAACTCAATACTTTAAGTTAGCTTTAAGTTAAGTTAGTTTAAGTTAAGGCCGATTAAGGCCGATCTATGAATGTTATTCATTGGATGAATACTTTCAAAAAAATAAAAAAATTTTATTTTTTTATTTTATTTTCTTTTATTTCTTTTATTTTATTTATTTTATTAATCAAAGTTGTTTTTATTCAACTTTTTTTTTTAACCAGAGTCGCTGGCGGGAATCGATCCCGCAACCTCGGCGCTGATAGACTTGCTCACTACCAGCTAGCCTACTGGGGCAGTCTAGTTTTTGAATAAAAAAACTATGTTTTTTGCCATTTAAGAGCGTAAAATGAGATTAAATTGTCATAACATAACAACAATAACAACGTTGATTTTTTTTGCTAACGACTTGGCTCTCTCTACTTAAAATATACAACACAGTGTTTGTATACACTTTGGTTAATGTAAATTTTGCATTGCGTAGTAGTTGGCTTTAAGTTAGTCTATACAAGCTAACTTAAAGTTGGGTTTTTTTGTAGTTAGTTACTCATTTGACGGCAGGGTTGCTACTGTCTTGCCAGTACTGGCATATGTAAACGCCATCTTAAAAGAGAAGAACTTGAATGAGCTACC
The DNA here is from genome assembly GCA_963931875.1 of Pollenia griseotomentosa. NCBI lineage: Eukaryota > Metazoa > Arthropoda > Insecta > Diptera > Polleniidae > Pollenia > Pollenia griseotomentosa. Next base: position 47,479,389 of record OZ007560.1, on the reverse strand, counting down.
AGATTTATTGCTCATGGGTAAGATATTACACATTTTGCCGTTGAGATTTAATACCTTCAAGTCAAGTTTGATGATGCTATGTAAAAATGAAGACAAAACTTTTGATGAGTTAACAACGCAAAAAACGATGTTTCAAAGAAATTTTGGAAGAGTTGAAGACAAATTAAGTGAACAAGCCTTTGTAGCAAAAGGAAAATATAAGAAAAATTAAACTACAAACAAATTTCAAAAGAAAAACGATGTCTGTAATTATTAGCAGATGGTAAACGTAATAAAGAAGTAAATGAAGCCAAAGCTGTAACTCAAATGTGCTTGCCTGTATTTTGTGAAGAAATAAATGTGGTGCAAGAAGCCGATACCACAAGTTGGTGGATTGATAATGGAGCAACGCGGCACATCACAAACTTAAAAGAATATTTCAATGATTATAAGCCGTTTTCAAGTTCTAATTTTATAAAGCTGCAGGTAAAGATGTAATAGATGCAAAAGGTAACAGAACAATACAAATTGAGTGTAAAATCAACAACAAAGTCGAAACGTTATTTTTAACTGATGTATGGTATGTACCTAAAATATCAAGAAATTTATTCTCAGTTCTTGCTGTTCAAGATAAGCATAAGAACAGTAAATTTATAGCTGCGTTCGTTTACCCCAACATTTGTACAAATTTGTACTGGACTTTACTGAAATGCGTTCGCGTACACATAAATTTGTAAAATTTTCATATTACTCACCTACTGGATTTTACTGGGATTTTACTGGAAAAGTAAACGAACACACATTATATCAACAACTTCTAACTGTAGTTTAATTATTAATAGTAAAGTAGTATTAAGAGCCACTTTTTGGGTTTGGGATTGAAGTTAATTTAATTCTATTATTAGCTAATCTGAAAATAAGGTTAATCTCGTATCAATTGAATTTGATATTTTTGGGTGGTGGCTTACCCCATGACGCGTTACCATACTGAACACAAATAAAGGGCAGCATTTTTTGCAAATGTCAACTTTTAATCACAGCAATATGGATGTTTTCAAAGAAGAAGAAGAAGAAAATTCGCGAATTTAATATTGTTTACAAGGTAGAATTTTTTTGTGTTTAAAGAAAAAATATAGAAAGGAAAAATTATATAAAAGTGCTAAAGGCCGTTATACACTATTCCACAAAGTCTTCAGTAATTTACGAAAATGCATCCCTGTCATGATAAGTTGTTATTGTTTTTTAAAAATTTGCAAAGAATAATTAGATCAGGGAAGCATTTTTGAAAAATACGTAAGACTTTGTGGGATAGGGTGTAACGGCCTTAAGCAATATATCATGTTTTAAAATGTATTTTTTGTTTATATTTTTGCAAAAGTTGTTTATGTTAAACATGTGTATGTATGTATTGGCCGCTTAAACTAGCAAAAAAAGTTTAAAAAATACAACTCAAAAAGTAAATACGGAGATTAAGGTTAACTTAATCGCTAATCTCTAACCCAAAAAGTGGCTCTAAATGGATCAAGATTAAAAGGTGGTTCACTGTACAAAGCCAACATCAAATCTATAAAGCAAAACTTTAACGAAGAAGTAAATGTAGTTCAAAATTCCGATTTATTACAGCTTTATCATGAAAGGTGGGGTCATCAAGACAAATGACACATATAGAAGATGCTTAAGTTAGAATTGGGAATTCTTGTTAAAGATAATATAAATGTTTGTGAGCCTTGCATTTATGGAAAAGCCCATCGATTACCATTTGGTCATAGAGCAAATGTTACAAGTCCAGGTGAACTTGTCAACAGATGTCTGCGGTCCATTTAGTGAATCATTTACGAAAAAGAAGTACTTATTAATTTTTAAAGACGCAAATACAAAGTATCGTTTTAGATACGTAATAAAACAGAAATCGGAAGTTAAGGATTGTCTAGAAGAAGTTTTAATGTTAACATACACGTGGTCATCCTATTAAAGAATTATTGAGCGATAATGGTGGCGAGTTTGACAACCATGAGGTAAAGTGAGTTCTTAAGAAAAATGGAGTTATGCAAAGGTTAACAGCATCGTACACACCTCAACAAAATAGTGCCAGTGAAAGAGAAAATCGAACAGTTGTTGAGATGGTTCGTACACTTAAGTATTCAAATCAAGAAGCTCAGTTTCCAGACGCCATATGGGCAGAATTAGTAAGAACAGCTACACTGATAGAAAAGGCGTCATAACGCTGATGTTTTTTGACAATAGTACTATGACAAGTGTCTTCGTTTTTGACCCCATGACACTTTTCATCATTGTGATGTCAACCTTAACATTACTTGGCCAAAGTGTCATCAGGGTCAAAATGAAATTATGTCATCAATGGGATGACACATCGGCATCACAGAAACGACGAACATGTCCTCAGTGCGATGGCGCAGTAACATCGGAGAAAGGACACATTAGCATCAATTTAATGACAGTTTGTCATTAAGTCAAAGTCATTATTATTATTTACTTACCCGTTACATATGTTTGTTTCACGTTTGTTGAATTACGACCTTTGTTTACAGCAGAACGAACTCTCAATTATAAGACACACGCACCATGCCCTATATGGTTTTCGTAATCATTCTACATTAAAAATTTGATGTATTTAACTAAATAATTAAAAAAAATAGAATATAGGAATTTTTGCTTCTTATCATACATTGTAATCAAAAAGAAAATGTTAATAATATACAAATTGTGGCATCGAATTGATGTCACTATAGTCATAAAATAGATGACACGTAAAAAATGCCGTTATGACGTTAGTCATTGGATTGATGTTACTTTTTGCATCATTGATGCCATTTGTAGTAACATTGATGTCACAATTCTGATGTTAGGGCATCATCAATATGAAGATGCATTTTTCTATCAGTGTATATATATATATTGGACAGAACTGGAAAATCGTCAGTTGAAGGTATAAGTCCTTTTGAATTATTGATGGGGAAGAAGTCTAAAAAACATCATTTAAGAATCATATCATACGAATGTTATGTCTATATACCTATACAAAAGAGAAGAAAGATGGATGCTAAAGCTACAAAAGGATATCTTATTGGTTATGACGATGATGAAAGATATCGTGTTTACATTAAAGAGAAATCGAAAGTTTTACTATCACGAGTGCTTAAACCCTAATTATCAAATAAAGAAAAATTATATCAAGAACAATTTAGTTGGAAAAGATATTAGTGTAAACGATAATAGAGTAAATCTTAGGTTTGAAGATTATTCTAGAACAGATATGGACAACACAATTGAACAAGAAGATTATCCTAGACCAGATATGGACAACATAATTGAACAAGAACCGCAATTGATAGAAGATTCACAACAACTTAGAGAAGATGAAATATTTAGTGATACCAGTGAAAAATCAGATTTAGATGAAATAATATCAGATAGTAACGTTGAAGAAGTTGTAATTACTAAAAGAAAGTGTAAAACAAGTGATAATGATTATAAAACACCACTTGTAAAAAGATAAAGAAATCGTAGTAATCTTAAAAATTCTAGATATGATGATTATGTAATGGAAGTTCAAGATTTTGTGAAAAAAATTAAAACTCCTATTACTTTAACCGAAGCCGTAAATAGTAAAGAATCTTTACAATGGAAGGAGGCAATGAATTCTGAAATAAATTCTCTATATGAAAATGAATCATGGGAAATGTCAAATCTTCCTAAAGATACGAAAGCTTCACCATCAAAGTGGGTGTTTCGTATGAAGATAAATCCAGATGGTACTGTGGTTTACTGTTTTTTCAGTGTAACCGATAAATAATGAAACGTAGATTTCTGTATTTTTAATGACTTTTTATTTTAACAAAAGTAAGACTTCAGCGTCTGTTGCTATATGAAAGAATAATCTAGACTAAAACTAAAATAACAATGTTAGTGGTGCCACTTTTTGTTGCAGCCTTTTTTAGCTGAATTCTAAGGGTTACCAGATTAAAATATTTTATGTGTAATGCAGGATTGACCTCGTGCAGCATTGCTGCCACATCACTCCCCTTTCAATATGGTTGCTATGCAACAAATTGTACGAATCTTTTCGGTATGTTAATTGTTCTACCTGAACGTGATGTTTCCGGAGGTACATATACACTCCCCGCAGGTTGCTGCTGTACTGGTGTTTCGATTTGTGTTTGATTTACCGGAACAATTTGAACATCAGTATCAGATGATGATTGATGTTGAACTGGAATGTTTTCTGAAAGATTTTGCCGGTTTTCGTTGAGTATAAATGCCGCCTTGACTCTGTCTATGTTTACTTTTACGATTTTAGCACCTATTCTGATGTCAAAATTTTTATCATTTCGATTTATGACTTCATAAGGACCGTCGTAGGGTGCTTTCAATGGTGCGCGAACTGTATCGTCCCGTAGGAAAACATGAGTGCAGGTTGCAAGTTCCTTTTGTATAAAAACATTTTGCGATGAGTGGTTTGACGTTGGAACTGGTTTTAGATTGCCAATAACGTTACGAAGATTTTTTACAAAATCACTTTCAACATATTCTTCTGTTGGTTTTTCAAAAAATTCACCCGGTAATCTGATTGTGGATCCGTATATCATTTCAGCTGCTGATGCATTTAAATCTGGTTTGAAAGTTGTTCTCAGTCCCAACAATACTATTGGCAAACTATCAGTCCAATTTGTAGATGTATGGCACTTAATAGCAGATTTAAGAGTACGGTGCATGCGCTCCACCAGGCCATTTGCCTGTGGGTGGTAAGCGGTTGTACGAAGATGTTTTGAACCAGTCAGGTGAGTTAGCTCCTTGAATAATTTCGACTCGAATTGTCTACCCTGGTCTGTCGTTATGGCGCTTGGCATACCATATTGCGATATCCATCCGCTTAAAAATGCTCGTGCCACAGTTTCTGCTGTTATGTCCTTAATAGGGATAGCGACTGGCCAACGACTAAATCGGTCTATACAGGTCAAAGCGTATCTGAAGTCATCCGATATCGGCAACGGTCCCACTAAGTCAATATTTACATGTCGAAACCGTTGATCTGGGACATTAAATTGTTGTAAAGCGCTTCGATTATGTTTATTTATCTTAGTTTTTTGGCATTCAAGGCAGGAATTAACCATTTTGGTGATATCATTTTTCATATTTTTCCAGACGAACCGTTCGGTGATCAGCTTTACTGTTGAACGTTTTCCAGAATGTGATATACTGTGGATTGAATTAAATATTTGTCTTCTGAATGATGGAGTAATATAAGGACGGACTTTTGCTGTTGAAACATCGCACCATAACGACACTTGGGAATTTGGTAGCTGTATTTGTTTTAACTGTAGTGACGAATTTTGTTCGGCATCTCTTAATTCATCATCATTTTGTTGGCTTAATGCAAGCTCCTCAAAATTTACCTGGTCGGCGTTAAACATGGCCTCGATCCGCGACAATGTGTCGGCAACGACGTTGTCTCTGCCAGAAATGTGTTGAATGTTGGTTGTATATTCACTAATGAAGCTAAGTTGGCGTATTTGTTTGGGGGTAGCCTTTTCCGGATTTTGTTGAAAAGCGAACGTAAGTGGTTTGTGGTCCGTTAAAATTGTACAATCACGACCATCAATCATGTGTTTAAAATATTTTACTGCTTGGTAGACTGCCAGTAGCTCTCTATCAAACGTGCTGTACCTTTTTTGAGTATCAGACATCCTCTTCGAGAAAAAACCAAGGGGTCGAAGAGTACGACCTACTACCTCATGAATTGCTGCACCAACACAGAAGTTGCTGGCATCAACATGGAGAACCAATTTTGCATTTAAGGAGGGATGAACTAATAGAGCTGCTTCAGCGAGGCTGTTTCTACATTCTTCAAACGCTTTTGTTGCATCAAGAACTAAACATATTGCTTTAAAATATTTCTTCATACGTGAGAAAGTCTCTGAAAAGGAAATAAGTGTTAAACGAATATCAACAGAAAACCAACTAGCTGATATTAGCTGCGTTCGTTTACCCCAAAATTTGTACACATTTGTACTGGATTTTACTGAAATGCGTTCGCGTACACATAAATTTGTAAGATTTTCATATTTCTCACCTACTGGACTTTACTGGAAAAGTAAACGAACGCACATATTATGACGAAACCTTTACAAGCAAGAAGATTAAAATATTTAATAAGTAGTTTGGGAGTTTCAAATGTTAACCAATTTCTTAACAATGGAAAGTATTGATGTTAATGTATTTTTGTTAAGTTTAGTTAACAATTATATATAAAAGAAAGTGGCGTTAGTTACTACGTTTATAACTAAAGAACGGCTGGACCGATTTCGATGATTCGTACCAATTCGGAAAAAAAAAATCTAAAATAGGTGGCGCCATTGAAAATTACTCAGTATGAATTAAATCGTAAACTCTGCATTTGACGATGCTATGATCTTTAGCAAAGTTGTTGAGCATGAGCCGGCGAAGGTTTATAAGTTGATATGATAAATTTCAGACAGGTGGCGCCACTGAAAATGACTCGAAATGAGTTAAATCATAAACTGTGCATTTGATCATGCTATGATCTTTAGCACAGCTTAACTCAAGAACGCCTGAACCGATTTCGATGATTCGCACCAATTCGGAATGGTCACATTAGAGGCATAGCAAAAAAATGTCTAAAATATTCCAGAAAAAAGAAATTATATTTAATGGGGGGAAAAAATATAGTACCCAAAAAAGGAAATACGGGAAATTTGATATTTTTCTTTAGCTTTTTGGTTCTCCTAAAGTAGCGGGTTAAATGCTAAAATTTAAACAAGTTTAAACCTAGAAAAATAAACTTTGGCATAAAAATATGTCCACGAAGAAAAAGGAGACGCTAACGAAGTAGCGGGTATATGCTAGTTTGTTATAAATTTATATTACATAGAACTCTTTGTAATATGTATTTGAAATACTTGAATACTTTTTAATTTTTATAATTCATTCAAAAATAAACTTTCAACAATAAAAATGGAGAATCACTGTATTAATAAAAAGTAATTCGTTTTGTTCTCTTTTTTTTAATTTTTATTTTATTATAATTCAGTAATATAACAATTATTTTAAATACATATATTAAATAAACTACGAATACATGTTATAACATCTAAACTAAACATGGGTGATATTTTTAATACTATAGGAATACAAATGAAATAAATATTATAATCTCCAATAATTTAGCGTGGGTGGCATTGTATTATAATAAAGTGTTTGTGTCAATGGAAGGAGTGTTAAGGTGTTTTTCACTAAAAAAAAAAATTAAGATCACGTTATACAATGACATTTTTCTATTTAAAATATATGATTTTAAGTACCAAGAAAATTTGTAAGTTAGATTTATCAATTTAAGTTTTGGTCAGACATGCTAGATCACTGGAACATTTTATCTTTGCTAATATATAGATTCTTTTGTATTATTTTATATGTTAAGATCTTAGTGGTTTTCAATTGTCCTTTGGTAAAATAATGGACCAGCCAAATACTCTTCGATCAAAACCACATGAAAATAGATCACAATTTAATAAAGGTTCTTCGGCCCACGCTACTGAAGATACCATGCGTCTATGGCCCTAAAGAACAATATGGTTTTGTTAAAATATTTTCAAAATAATAATATTCCTTAATTGGTTACCTGTCTACTTGTACGTGGTAAACGTGCCACTCTTTGGCCGTTTAGATCAAATAGACGTATTTGTCTATTATCATGTGGAATTGCTATAATACCTCCACTGGATACTGCCAAACGATTAACTGAAGCATCAGTACGTATAGTAGTCAAAGCTGAACGCATATTTCGTAACTCCCAAACTTTAACAGTGCGATCATCTGATCCTGATACTACTTTATCATCTTTGGTAAAAACCGTTGATGTAACACTCCTTTTAATAAATAATAAATTGATTTTTTAAACAAATTATGTTGAGCTAACATTGTGAAAACTTACTCTGTGTGACCCTGGAATACTGATACACCCGGTATAGGATCTCGAAAATCCCATAAACGAAATGTAGAATCTCTAGAAGCTGTTACTACTAATCTCTGCGTTGGATGTGCCGAAACATGTGTCAATTCATGATCATGTCCGGTTAAAGGTTGTAAAGGTTCTCGGGTCTCGACGTCCCACAAAATTGCTGTACGATCCCAACTGCCCGTAATAATTTGATCCATATTGGGTAACCAATCAGCGGCTACAACTACGGACAAATGACCCCCTGGGCCAGTGAATTCGCAAAGTGGTGTACGCAAAGTATCTAAACGATCACGATCTTCCGCTTGACCATCGCTGTCATCAAGTTCTTCTTCAGACGAGTGTCCTTTTCTTGAATTAGAAGGGAAAGTAACCGATTTTGAAAACGAAAGGATTAAAAACCAAAAATTTTGTTTTTAGGTATATACATTTTGCTTATTTCCTGTCCGTATTCTTTTTAATTTTATATTATTGATTTATTTGTTCATTCATAGTAAAGTGACGAGCCTCTTTGGGCCAACTGACATTAATATTTACATATGTATTACATATTCTTTTTATTATTTTTATTTTTTTTATAATGTACTTAGTAGTGATGTTACGAATATAAATTTTTAATTTTTTCGAATATGAATGCGAATACGAATATTCGCCGAAAACGAATACGAACATCCAATTTTAAACATAGCGCCCCACGATGTTTCGAATTGAAAAAATCTTTCATTTTCGTCCATAACAATAAATTAAAAAAAAAAAACTGCCACACTAGTAAATGTATTTAACATTATTATGATACTCCGAAGACAGAATTTTAAATTATCAAGTTCGCATACAAAAGTTCTTTTTGAGTGCAACTATTTGTAGTAAAATCTTTAACAGTTTATAAAAAAAAGTTGAGTTAATCAATAAAACTTACAATAAAGCTAAAAAAAAAAGCTGAACACAATTCATAAAAATGCTAAAAAAAAAATGCTTAAACGGTTTACTTATACTTAAGTACTGTTAGTTTGCGCTTTTCTCACCCTTTTTGGGCTTTTACTAGTAATTCACCGACCTATTTCGGTGGTTTTTCACATATTTTATTTAGGGTTCTTTCTTTATTTTTCCTCACTTTACTTTGTTTCTCACAGCGTTTAGTAATGGAAACCTGTTAAGCTTCCCACTACTAATTACTGTACAATAAGCAGAACGAAAAGATATCTCCGAGTTAATTTAAATGTTAAATGTCAATTCACCGCAGTGAATGCATTTCTAATTTCTGTAATGGGATCGAAACTATCTTGATATTTCATAGACTCATTCCAGTTGTCGATAATTTTCGTACGATAATTAAACAATTGCTGCAAATGATATTTTATATAGTAATGCTTAAAATGAACTTGAGTAATTTTCATAAATTGTTTTTGTGGCGGCACAATACTTCTAATGTTTATTTGTTTTTTACTTTACCAAAAAAAGATTTTATTTTGAGTTAAAGACAAAAGGATTTTTTCGTAATAAATCTTTAAGCACAAGGTCAATTTTATATAAAAGATATTAATTTATTATTAATCCAATATTTCACTATCTCAATGGATAGCTAGCTTCTTCAGGGATTTTTAGTTTTTTAATTTTAACAAAATAACAAAATATTTTAAACCGAAATTAAAATATAATAACAAAATAATTTTTGGGAATATAAAATTTTAATTAAACACGAATAACAAAATCTTTTTAAATTAAAATACCTATAATATTATAAATTAGAGATGACATGTGGAAATAAACAAATTTTACAATAAAGAATAAGTTCAAAAATCGTTAAACAAAAAATTTTAAAAATCAGAAAAACATAAAAAAATCATTTCCGTGAAACATTTACTTACTTCGAAACTTCCCAGTTTACGGCAGCTTGCCAAATGTGAGCCGTTCCATCACCACTGCCTGTCAATACTAAGTCGCGATTTTGATGAAATTTAATCGAATTCACTGATCCAACATGGCCTGTATATTGCAACAAACAACGGCCGCTCTCAATACCCCATATGCAAGCAGTATGGTCTGCCGATGCTGTTCCTATAATTGGTTGTCCAACTTTTGCAGCCACTTGCCAAACACCATCTTTGTGACCGCAAAACTCACGCATTACAGTACTTACTACCGATTGGGCTTTAAAGCTCGACACTATACGACTAGTTTGGGCCTTAATTTTATGACTAGCTTTAACTTTACCGCCACTAGAGGTAAACTTGGATTTTAGACTTTTACTACCCGAAGGGGGTACTGAACCCGTTACAACAGCATTATCTACATCATCATGTCCCAAAGCAGGAACAAGAGATGGTGCAACATTACTACCAACCCCGCTGAGATTCGTGGATGTGGAACGTTCATAAGACTGTATAGAATCTTTATTGGTGTAAGCGTCTAACTTTTCTTGTACTTTATTTTTTTGATTAAATAAAAAAAAATATTTTCTTATGTTCTATGGATTTCTTCTTTTTTCATTAACTTACAACTAAGATTTTCCAAATACAGCATTTCGAACTCCTTTTCTATTTGAGCAAACAAATGATGCAGTCTAGTTCTATATGGTGGCTCATCTGGTATAGTCATACCTATATCTTCTGCCAAACTAGAAAGGCGAGCAGTACGGTGCTTTGATGATTTCATTTAAGTGCTTTTTGCCAAATATTTAAAAAAAAAACTTTATTTTTTCAATCCCAAAATCACTGTTAAACTTTATTTTCTCTGACTGCTACCACCTACTTAGCATACATTAAATTTTTCCCAGTTTTTTTTTTAAATCATGTGTCTTATTTTACAAAATCGGAGAAACAGTATTAAAAATGTTCTTCATATTTTATTTTTATCCTTGTATATTTCTTATAAAATTAATTTCAGATAGATAGTAAATTAAGAAAATTTTCTGCAAAACACAAATATCAATCAGTCACAATAATGAAAACGTCAAAATGCTGATCAGCTGTTTGTCATTTTATTTCGCTAGTCATCGTCCAGACTTGCAAGTTTTGTTGCAACAATTCTTGATTATTTTGTTGTGTGTAGAGAGGTGAGGAGTATTGAGTTTCATACTCTGCAATTGTGTTTGTTTTGTATTTCTCACACAAGTAGAATATCGTAATCTGTGCCCATGTTCTGTAACTCTCGCGTCGAAAAACTTTTCGATTGAAATATGTGAAATGAAACAAAATTGCCATATATTGAAACAAGAATCTGTTTTTCTCACTAAACTGTGTCTGTAACTTTTTTTGGCGAGTACTAGCTGTGACGTAAGGAAATTACTCGCAAATTTGGAGAAGAAGTGTGTCTGTAACATTTTCGTAGGAAAAGTTCCCGCTTTGAACTGTCAAATAAACTTAAGCTTCGTACAGACGATGGTCAGATCTTACAATGTTGTCATTAAAATTGACTTAAAATGTCTTGCAACTGTGTGTACATTGTACGCTAATTTCATTTGGCAGATGTGTTTAATTAATTAATCTGACAATAGCACCATTGTCAGAAAAATGACAACATTGTTAGATCTGACCATCGTCTGTACGAAGCTTTACGAATAAAAATGGGGCGAGAAAAAATTTTTACTTTGAAAAACAATTAAAAATGCAAAATACAGAGAAAAATTATAATATTTTATTCTTGGCACATTTTTTATTGTTTAATTATTTTGCTTTTAAAATTTTTATAAAATATACGAATGTTTTCAAAGCTCGTTTGCAAACAACAAACATTAAAGTCGCACTTTACATTATTTGGTATAGCCGACGGTTGTATTTTCGCCGCCGTAGATGAAAAATGTTAAATTTTAGTAAATTTTGGTCGCCGTAAACTATGGGGGGTGTGCTGGAAATCGCAAACGCAAAACGCAAGAATTTGGAGGCTGTTTTTAATGCACTTTTAATCAAATTTTTATAATTTTTGTTATAAAATTCTATTTAATAGAGAAATGTTTGTATAAGATTTGTCATAAAATTCTTTTATTACAGAAATCTTACTAAAAAACGACTTTTAAAATTCTTGCGTTTTGCGTTTGCGATTTCCAGCACACCCCTGTATGTCTGTTACTGGAGTTCTCAACTTCTGCAATGTCACATCGGCTTCGATTGCAATGTTATGACATTTGTAACGTAACGACGTAATCTCTTTTGATAATTTCGACATGAGTTACAGACAAGAAATGGCATTCTCTTTTCCCTTCTCTCCTAAAAGCTCAAGACTTGACGAGTCAAACTTGACGTGTGTGAAGCGGCACTTAGTGTGCCCAGATAGCGTCGACTATATAGTAACGATTTTAGGAATTTAAAAACCGGGAAACTAAAATACCCAAATAATGGGTTTTAGTCGACCCCCAGTCCTGTGTAACTCTAAAGCTGGGATCACTCGATTGCCGCAAATGCACCAATATGACACAACTTTGATTGTGCTTTATTGACGCACAATAATAAAATTGCACCAATCAAATATTCTGAAATCACACGATTGCCCTGTTTATTATAAATGTAATTGCCGCTAGTTGGTACAAAGCGAAATAGCCATGAAATGTATTCGTTTTAAATAAATTTATTAAAAAAAAAGCAAATATTGGCGCGTATTGTGTTGTTTGATTGCCGCACAAGAACACAATAAATATTGGTACATTATTGTTATTTTTATTGACGCGCGGTTGCATATCAAGTGGTCTCACGATTGCCGCACCAGGGTTGCATTTTATTGGTAAAAGTAAGCACAATATTGGCATCGATTGGTTCATTAGCCATTTCATTGTGCAGTCATACGATTGGGTTATTTAAAAGTATGAAAATTGGTGCATTGCGGCAATCGTGTGATCCTAGCTTAAGGTTACTTTGCACCAATCCCGAAAAAGAACCCCAATCCGTCCTTCTCGGATTCCTATACGGACACCTTTTCGACCGCTCTCAACACTAGATTAAAGGATAGCGACTATTGGCAGAGAAGGAAAAACCCAAGGCCAACCTCCAATTCTCTACTAATTCCCTACAATTCGTCAATGTAATATCTATCACTACCTCTCTATCCCTAGTTCTGAACGTTGGCGTATTCCCCCTGTTACAGATAAAAAGATTGCTGGCAATAATAAAATAAAACATAGACTCACCTCTTTTGTTGATGTTGGCACTTCCCCATTGGGTACGGTATACAGTGGCGTCACAACCTAGTACCAGCCTCGAGCCGCTTCTGCCTGAGTGCTTTACCAACTCCCGCACTTTCTCACCAGGTGGATCGGCAGCCTCGTATGGCAAGTATACCGATGCTAGTGCCAGGACCGTTCTGTCCCTGGTTTCTCCTGTCACAACCGTGAGGTCTCCATTGCTGTAAGAATGAGAAATAATAAATTTATGCTCAATTGTTGCCAATATACAAGTTCGTACCTTCTAATCCGTGTGGGGTACGAACAAAGTATAACCCGTGACCTTTAATCCAACTTCCCGGTTTTTGTTAATCCAGGGCTTTTGGATTAAAGCCACGTCGACGTTGTTATCGATGAGGTTGAATGCTTATTCGGTTGTCCGCTGTCCATTGTTCTGGTTGGCCAGTAGCCCCAGTATGACCTCTACCGGTTTTATAGGTGGAGGTATCCATACCGTGACTACCGGCCTTACTGGCAACTTAGGCGCGAGTATAACGTCCAATCTGGCTTTAGGACAAGCTCTGCCACACCTGCCAATTGCGGCCTTTAAAAACTCACAGGTTTTTTGATTGCTGCAACTGACAGTTTTGACACCTCTTGCCCAGTCAGCCCCTTTGAACGATACTTCGTCCGGCGTTCCTTTCACGCTAAAAATTTCGTCGAGTAGCTTATTCTCTAGCACCTGCCATTTCTCGACACTTATCCTTCCATCGGGATCCATACGATCAAAGACAGCCGCCAGAATTTATTGGACTATATTAAAAATTACAAACCTAAACCTTTCTATCTTTTCAGAATGAAAGTATTCATAAACACATATTAATTACCAAATTCGTCAATACAATTAATTTTTTAATTGAAAAGGCAAGAGCAAACGGAATTTGTAAATATAATAAAATGTTTGGTTACTTATGGCGATTTCTATTCTGAGAAAAAAATGCTACAGTATATGCATGTAACACTTTTTCATGTTACCTATAATCACTCGAAGTGTTACATGTTGTACAACTTCAATCGAACAGAATTATCTGCCTTTATTTACAACTATTACACTTTTATTATTAATGTAGTTCATTAGCGATTTTTAAAACTATTCGACTATTTGCTGCACACTTACTTTACGGTTTGGAAACAGACATTGACATCACTTATTGCTTGAACAAATTTAAAACGATAATAAATACATAGAATTTTCCACCAAAATAAAAAAACGATTTAATTTAAAATGGAGTATGCCGTCGAAGAATATTTAGATGTAGAATTCTTTTGACAAAACTTTTAATATATTATGACAAACAAAATAAAATATTGGTTGTACAAACAAAGTAGTAGGTACCAAAGTTGTAAAACAGGGCAGTATGAACCCTTAAGTAAAAGTAAGGGTAAAACATGTAACATGTTTTGCATGTTTTTCATCAACATTTTCACAAAAGAACTTGAAAATTTTTCCCACAGTTGTATTTTTTGTACAAACGAACACAAAATGTAGAACATGTAACATTAATGCAACATTTTTCTCAGAAAAGAAATCGCCATTAAATTTGTTAACATTCCATAAATTTTTTACACAATAACTTTGTAATATTAATTAAAAAATTTGTTATTAAACAGCATTATTGTTTAAAAACTGAATTTGTCGTATTAAATAAAAATTTGTTTAGGTATCAGAAGTTATACTTCAACATTAAGTTTATCATATTGAATATCTATATTGTTGCAATACAACTATGTTTTTTGTAATATTTACAAAGAAAATTGCTAACGTTTTATCTATCTATCTTCTTTATATAAAACAACCAAATTTTTGTTTAATTATTTTTTATTAAATAATGAATAACAAAATTACATACAAATAGTAAGTAAAAGTTCTTACACTAAAATATAAAGTAAAATTAACAACATTAAGCAAATAATATATGCATATTTTTAGTTAATATTAGTAAATACATTCCAAAGAAATTAAATTAAAAAAAATGTTTTTAGTACAATTACTTAATTTAATAATTGGTTTAAAAGTGTAGTTACTTTTAAACTGTTCTTTGGTTTTGGCATCTCATAAAAAAAAGGACTGAATAAATATATAAAAAATTCAGATTCCTTTGGAAATTCAAGATTAAATACGAACATAAGCTTATACAATATATCAATAGCTGTTAAACATTAACAAAAGGATATTTTATTTTAACATCGCAGCACAATGTAATAGTCTTA
Source organism: Pollenia griseotomentosa (assembly GCA_963931875.1). Taxonomy (NCBI): domain Eukaryota; kingdom Metazoa; phylum Arthropoda; class Insecta; order Diptera; family Polleniidae; genus Pollenia; species Pollenia griseotomentosa. Next base: position 47,464,057 of record OZ007560.1, on the reverse strand, counting down.
ACGTCCCAAATTTCACCAACTACCAAAAGCAAAGGTTGGATGTTTGATTTTTGGATTTTAAGCAAATTAAGTTTTGCTTAGATTTCTTCTTGAGACTTGCCAATAATTGAAAATGAATGTTGTGAATCTTCTACAGAAAATTTCTTTCGCCGCTTTGATCCACTTGAATCTATTAATACTGTAAGTGATGGTGGTAGTAAATGGTGCAGCAACCAAAAAGTAGTAAATATGCGAGATTCTAAAAAATAATTTTAATAATTTTTTATCTATGTACATATTTATAATAGCTAATTTAGTTAAAATATATATGTATGTATATCTACATACGTACCATCGTTACTATTTTTAGACTTTTCTAAAATAGATAATGCTTATGAGTTAACAATTTTTTCATGGAGTACTTTGTACAACTTTTCAGCGTTATGGGCCCATTTTATTAATGTTATTACGAGTCTAAGTAGATTTTATTTTTTTACAAACCAAAATGTTTGCTACGTACCGAATTTCAAAGGCTGAAAAATTAATATTGTAGTCAGTAAGTACTTTTTGGCAACATATGAAAATTTCACTTTCCGTTGTTTTTGCAATAGATTTTATTGCGAATAAATTGATGTCCTGTGTAAATGTAGCAATAAACAAGTTTTCATTATATTTATATCCATAAATTTGAGCTTCTCTGTATAATGTTATACTTTCGTTATCCATGCTCAGTGCAGTACTAATGCGATTTTTAGCCTTTGAATCCACTAAATGAGTTTTAAATATGAAGTCTGTGTTTTTTGTAGGATTTAATATAATATTTGCAAACCTCATTTGCTGTTTAAATGCAAAAGTTTTAGGGACATTTTTACGTGATGTTATAACTCCTTATGCTTAGAAAATAAAACTTAGGTGTTAATTTATTTTTAAATAGATTTTGATATTTTTTATTTACTATTTCAATTTTCTTTTCAATTTGTAGCAAATAGTTATGGGAAACTTCATAGTGCATCACATCTTCCACTAGTTCAAGAAAATTTAAAATACTACTTCATGTGGTATAAGATCTCCTAAGATAAGTGTAAGATAGTGACAAAAGGCCATCATCTGGCTGGCAGATAATTTAAGTTTTCTATTTTCCAGTTCATTTATTTAAATTTGCTTTTTTTCTCTGCCTTTATCCATGTTAAGATAAGAAAAACTTTTTAATCTTGTGTTTAGACTGTTTAAATCAAAATATTTCATGGTTTTTATAAAATATAAAAAAGATTCGGCAAAAATATAATGGCACACGCCCTCGAAAATGCCATGCATTAAGTCTACAGTGACATGAAATGATGGTATAGAATTGAATATAGAATTTGAAACTATTCCTGTTTCAGATTGTGCATTTGATGTTACAGCTTCTACATAATTTATTATATTTCTTAATAAAATAATGTTTTCTCTGCAACTGCTTTGGGCAATATCCTTTTTAATTTGGCAAAATCTACAATAATAGTTTGATGAAAACGATTTCGTGAAATTAAGAATTGTATTTAAGCCAAGATTATCTCCTAAGATTAAGCCCAAAATAAAGCATACTCTTTTTGTACCAGTAGAGGTTTTAATCTCAATCCCATTCGCTTCAAGCTTTCTTAATTCTATAACCAATGGCTTTAAACACTCATTAGTACCGTGTCTTTTTATATCCGCAGATTTTATAGAGCATGCTAAGAATACAGTGTTTAATTTAGACGATTTTTCAGGAAAACAAGGAAAACTATAATATAAATTGCACATGACCTGATTTGTTGCTTTAGAACCAATAGAGCTATTGATCCCAAAATCATCAACGTAGGTATATAAAAAATGGAATTAGTATTTTTTGTGGATAAAGCTTGGTTTTCTGAATCCACAAATCTCCTTGTATGAAATTACTGATGTTTTTATTTTGTTTTGTTTCGTCCATGTGAATTAAAACATTGTTAAGCAAATCTTGAGACTCAAAAATTTTCCTAAACTGAAACTCCAAAGGCATAATTGTCCCTGTAGGATTCTTTGAGTTTGCAATTTTAAAGCTTTTAATTTCCTTAAATAATTCAGCTACACTAGTTAAAATCATGTTTGTGTTTGAATCTTGTTGAATCGATTTTTTTAGAAATTCAATAATTGGATACAAAATATTATCCTCCACATTTTCTCTAATTTTATTTATATCTGCTATTGAGATATTATTAAGAGAGTGCAATGATAATAAAAACCAGGGACCTGAAATAAGAGTTATTTTTAAATTTTTGAAGAAATAAATCATACATAAATGAACATCGTAGAAAACTTTTAATTACACCATCATGATTTTTAGGCGAAATGCATCCAACATATTGCATGATATTTAAATTTTTGATTTTTATTTTAACAATCAAAAATAAGAGTTATATTAGATTTTTATTTTTTTAAATGACAAATAAAAGTTATTTCTGATTTTTATATTTTTAAATGAAAAATAAAAGTTATTTTTGATTTTTATATTTTTATATCAATAATAAAAATCAATTCAAAACTCTTATTTATTTGTTGATGCCGTATGTAATATAATATGCTGCTTCATTCAAATTTCTATATGAATATAATATATTATGTGACTTATCCATTATCAGCTATAAAAACATGAATGCATGAAATAGCTTATAAGTTTTGGCTGCCATTCAAGTCAGTGTTAAGAGGTAGTTTTCAGGTGTTCAATTTTACCATCGTAATTGATTTTAAATGTTCCTCAGATAAATTATATCTTAAATCTCCCAATATTAATCTGAGTGCTGAAAATGACCTTTCTACACTGACTTGAATGGCAGCCAAAACTTATGAGCTATTTCATGCATTCATGTTTTTATAGCTGATAATGGATAAGTCACATAATATATTATATTCATACAGAAATTTGAATGAAGCAGCATATTATATTACATACGGCATCAACAAATAAATAAGAGTTTTGAATTGATTTTTATTATTGATATAAAAATATAAAAATCAAAAATAACTTAATTTCAAAAGATTTTGTTATTCGTGCTTAATTCCCAGTTTTTATTATTGATAAAAACACTTGAAATTTATTGTTGATGGGATAAGCTATTCCTATGCGCATTTCACTGGTTGCTTAGGCCAGATCATCAGGAAACTTCATCCATAAAGATTTTGGAAAAACTAAAGATATTAAACCAAATAAAACTGTTAAGCTTATAAGACTTATAGCAACAGTTCTACTTGTAACAATATCAAAGTTTAAACAAAACACATCAACAATAAACAGTGGGTTTATCTCATCTTACATAAAATAACTTTTATTTTTCATTTAAAAATATAAAAATCAGAAATAACTTTTATTTTTCATTTAAAAATATAAAAATCAAAAATAACTCTTATTTTCTATCTAAAAATATAAAAATCAAAAATAACTCTTATTTCTTGATAAAAGTCATAACAGTTACGGTCCCTGATAAAAACTTACTGGCAAAATCTCGCATTGCTTACAAATGTTGATGATACATATATATTATTTTCCAAACTTGAAGATTTAAAATTGTTATCTGCTAAAGTTTTCGAAGAAGCAGGGTGAATACTTGATAATTTGGAATTTATTTTAAGAAAGCCTTGTTGGTCGAACTGCGCCGAAACTAAATTAATAACCTTGAAATGGTTTAACACGTGTTTTTTGAATAACTTCTTTAAGGAAAACTTTTGGAAACAATTATTAAAATTACACAAATATATTTTGTTTTCTTCAACAAAACTGCAATTCTTTAAATGAACAAAAAACTCATTTGGGCAAAAAAATAGTTTGTCACATAAGAAGCAAGATATGCAGTTTACCATGGTTTTTTTCTTGAAACGCAAAAAATTCACTTTTTTTATTTGTCAACAATTGAAAAGGCAAAAATTATTTCTAAAATTAAATTTTGAAATGACAATGTGATTAAAACAAAATTTTAAGTTAGCAAATTTGAAAATATATTAAAATTTTTAAATTATTTCCAACTACTTTTTTAATTGACAATCGGCAAATCAAAAATTGTAGAAGTATAAATAATTTTAAGCTTTTAAATAAAAAAAATTGTTAAAAATTTTAATTTATACCCAATAATATATTTTTAATTACTTTTTAACTTTAATGATTTTTTTCTGTGAACGATTATAAAATAGGTAAAAAGGTTTTTTAAGTCAAATTTTTAATACAGGCATAACCCATGGTGGAATAAGCAGGTGGCATCGTTACGGCAACAAATACAACATTACAACAAAAATGGAAATTACATAACCGGTTACGTCAAAAAATACATTAAACAAAAATCAAAGCCTGCCGCTGAACGTGATGAAATAAATAAATTTTTAGCCAATTTTTATTTAATTATGGTCAATATCTTATCAAAATTATCAAAAACTTTAATAAAAAACAAAAATCACAGCACAAAACGTGAACTTTTTGTAAACATAAACAAAACTTTGACATAAACCTAGACAAACAATGCAAGAGCAAAAAATCGTCATCTGGCGTAGTGCTGCCACCTGTTTATTTCACCATGGCATAACCCTTTAAAAAAATAATTTATAAGTAGAGGAAAAAAGTATTGGTTTTAGATGCACAAACATAATTTGAAGGATCACTCACACACATAATTTTAAGGGTCAAAAAAGCGGAGCGGGTAGTTCTAACCTAACCTAACCTAGATGCACAAACATAATTTTAAGGATCACCCACACACACAATTTTAAGGGTCAAAAAAGCGAAGCGGGTAGTTCTTGTTCCAAAACAAAAAATTGGTTGTTTTTGTGTTGAAAAAAACTAACCAAAATGGAAAAAAGTACAAAAGTACACATTGGAAAAAAGTAACCAATTTTGGTTAAAAGAAACCAAAACGGCAACGCAGCTACCAACACGGTGAAAGACACTGTGAACATCTGGGCTAAAAAGTCCTCCAAGGCGAATTCATTTAGCGATCTTTAGCTCTTGCATTGTTTGTCTAATCCTATGTCCCCTTTTTCAATGTGGCAAGTGAAAGGCAGACAGACGAAGTTCGTAGGCGAGAGAGGAAAAAAGTAAAGTGTGTCACGCATACAGCGTCGCCCCCTTACCAACAAACTTCGTCTGTCTGCCTTTTACTTGCCACATTGTAAAAGGGGACTATGTCAAAGTTTTGTTTTGGCCAATATGTCTTTAAAAACGGTGATGGTCAGAATGCGAAAAGTTGTCAAAAATTGGTGTTCCAGATTGCGCCTTCTTCACACACCCTTTAAGGCAAGTTTACACGGTAATACTATGTATTACGACATTTCAAAAAATGATGTAGAATGAGAAAAATCTTATCATGTAAAAGCAAAATGTATTGAGTAAGAGAGAATACGAATACAGAATCGGACAATCGGTCGGTAAATCTTTTTTTCTAAAGCCCCCTTTTACAATGTGACAGACAGAAGGCAGACAGACAAAGTTTGTAGGCGAGAGAGGAAAAAAGTAAAGTGTGTCACGTCGCCCCTTTACCAACAAACTTCGTCTATCTGCCTTCTGTTTGTCACTTTGTAAAAGGGGACAAACCATTTTAGAAACTTAAGAAACTAATAGAAACTTTAACCAATATATTGGTCAACACTACCGGTTATATAACTAGTAAAATGACCGGTAGTCTTCTTGTAGGGTTATGTACTTTCATCTAACCAGAGGTGTATTTTAACAGAGTATATTGAAGGTGGAAATTAACTTGTTGCTTTTGTAAAAATTGTAAAAATGTAACCATCTGCTTTTTTGTTATTATTATTGATTTTACTTATACCATCTGTGTAAATATGAAAAAACAGACTTTTATTTTTTTTCTTTTAAACACGGAGAGAACTTCATTTTATTTTGATTCTACAAAGTCGTAATACATCGTATTACCGTGTAAACAGGCCTTGTTGCAGTATCGATACCACCGTTTACATGAATTCGCTTTGCCCTCCTCCTTATTCCAAAATGTTGGCCACCTTGTATGAATTCGCCTTGGAGTAGATACTTTTGAGTACTCAATACTTTTACAACACTATTGTTTATCAATACGAAAAAGCCAATATGGCGGGTGCGTAAGAATCTATTTTATACAATTGAACAAATTAACACAGTTTAGGAAATTATATAGTAAATTTTTTTTTTAATGGCTACAATTGCAGATTTATTTACAAAATACAATTGTACAAATTGCCAGGATGATATACAGGGTATTCGTGTCCATTGTGCAGAATGTGAAAATTTCGATTTGTGTCTACAAGTAAGTGAAAAAATTGGTTGTATATAGTAATTTCATTTTTATGGAAGGGAAAAAGGGGTTTATTAATAGTATGTGCACCAAAGGGCCGGATTGTAAAATTGAAAATGGTTTAAATAAGAAATTAACTTTAACATGACGTTTTGTTTTGACATTTTATTTTTTTACCCTTCACCACTGGTTGAAAGGGTAACACATAAATTCGATTTTTATATAAGATTGGATTGGATTCTGGATCGTTAATAGAACGGAGTTGATTTAACGATGTAAGTCCTTCCATCCGTCAGTTTTTATGTTGAAATAGGTTTTTCGAAGACCCCAAATATGATGGGGACTATGGGCATGTTCGTAAATGATAAAAAATATAATTCAGGTATGTGATGGAAAACGATTTTGAAAACAATACGATTTTAAAACGATAATATCGTTTTCAGTATCTTTAAAAATTGATTACTAATACATTTTCCTCTGTCTTCCTGTATATATTCTTTTAAATTCTTTATTATATATGTAAATTGAACTGTATTTTGAACAAAAAATTAAGACTACTGTACAAATGGCTTTTAAAATCGGTCGAAATTCATCACACCTGCTAAAGACGATCATTTTGAAAACGATCGTTTTTCATCACACACCTGAATCAGGATTATAATCTGTTTTATTGTGTGACTATTATTTTTGTGTAGTATTTGACAATTTTTTGGTCCACATCTACTTCACTGATATTTATATAAACATTTGAAATCACTAATGTAGCGCAGTGATGCATTTACAAACATGCCCTATGGTTTTATATATTATTGTCCGGAATAGTTTGCTATTGCAATTCTGCCAAGAAATGGCTGAAATATGCCTCTAATTTTTACGCATAAACCTTTACTTTTCAAAGTTTTCCTATTCATATACATCCCAATTATGAATAAAAATTCCCCGGGAGTTTTCTCCCTTCTCTTATTTTTCCTATGTTAATTCAATTGTAAAAGTAGGAAAAGGGAAAAAACTCCCGGGGCATTTTTTTTCATGATTGGGCTGATAAACGGTTTTTTTACCTTCATCTGAAATAAACTAATTAGAATACTGGTTATATTACTTTATTAATTAAATAAATAAATAAGTGTACTCCCGATATTAATACTATGAGATTCGGCATACCAGAATAAAGCACTTTTACTTGTTTTAATTCAACTTTGTTTGCAGTGCTTTGCGGCTGGTGCTGAAATAGGTTCACATCAAAACAACCATGCTTATCAATTTATGGACACAGGCACTGCTATTTTATCTGTTTTTCGTGGCAAAGGTGCTTGGACTGCAAGGGAAGAAATACGATTGTTAGATGCCATAGAACAATATGGCTATGGTAATTGGGAAGATGTTAGCAAACACATAGAAACAAAATCTGCTGAAGATGCCAAAGAAGAGTATGTTAACAAATTTGTCAATGGCACAATAGGTCGTCACACTTGGTCTCCGGCCCAAGCTCAAAGACCCACCTTAATTGACCATACTTCTGAGGATAATGGCCCTTTAGGTGCAACGGCAATGCAACGCCTCCCACCTTTAGACATAACCGCAGAAGAGGCTGCTCAGCTGGGTTATATGCCAAATCGAGATAGTTTCGAACGAGAATATGACTTTACGGCAGAGCAATTAATATCTAAAATGTCTTTGAATACTGATGATACAGAGGCGGATTATTTGCTTAAATTGGCTCATGTTGATCTTTATACAAGGCGTCTGAGAGAAAGAGTTCGACGTAAACGCTTAGTACGCGACTATCAATTAGTTGCGAATTTTTTTCGCAATCGCAATTATGCTCAGTATCCTGGGTTAACCCGCGAACAAAAAGATTTTCGTGATCGCTTTCGAGTGTTTGCACAGTTTTACACAGCCAATGAGTATGATCGTTTATTGAACTCTTTGGAAAGAGAAAAGGAATTGCGAATTCGTTTATCGGAGTTATGTCGTTATCGTTACAATGGTTTGACAAAAATTGATGAATGTCGTCATTTTGAGCAACATGCTGCTATGGCTGCTAATCGATCAACTGGACCTTACGGACATGGAAAGACTGTAAGTTTTTGCGGTCATATATATTTTTGTACACTTATATAAATTAGTTATACATTTTGGGAATTACGATTACTGTTTCATACATATAAGTGTTAGGGAATGGTAAATCTATTTCGATTCCAATCGAAAATCGATTTTCTGGTAAAATAAATCGATTATTTGCAATTACGTATGCGATTTTATACTGAAATCGATTATTGAGCATTTAAAATCGATTTTTTATTTGTATCGAAATTGATTTCGTTTTATGTGAAGCAAGATACGAAAAGACTTCCACTTTAGATCGCAATTGATTTCTGGAAATATGCTAATATTTAAACAAGCCAGTGTGGGAGCGATATTTAAATCTAGTTGATAGCAGAATGGAAAAATAGATAGTAATTTATTTCAACAAATCCGAAATTGCAAAGGAATATCTCTGCATCTTTCCGACACCAGTGGCATCCAAACGTTTGTTTTCTTAATCTAAGGCCCCTACTACGGTTCCATCTCAACTCAGTTGAGTTGTTAATTCTTAATTTTTGTATTATGGTTTACAACTTTGCTGTATGGGCATTTCTTTCTAAAGGTCCACCGTAACCGAAAACTTAAAAGTTATTAAAAGCATAATCTTTTATGATTTTGTTATATAAAAATACTTAGAGTTTACTAATTTTATAAATTCCCTCATAAATTCGTTCATTTAGACGAACAATCAGACTGCAAAGTTGTGCAAACGTAATTTCTTATTTGTGAGAATGTTTTATTGTTTGTTTTCTTTAATATTATCTTCCTTAAAAGAGGGGATATTTGATAAAAATTATTCCAAAAAAAGTTCTTACATGGTCTGTAATCTAAGGAAGAGTTCGAAAAGAAATATGTTATTCGGATTAATGGTAAATTTTTATTTTATTTTAATCATTATTCAGTTTAATTATTATGGAAAAAATTTCACGTTCGAAATGTCACGTATCGACACAGATTTTGGCTTAAAAAAACAAAAATACAAAAGATTATGGAATTAAACCAAAGACATTTAAATGTTACATTGCTACGTAAAGTTCTAAAATTAAAAAATTGTGCCAGGTTTCGCTGAATTACGCCTTTTTATACATGGCCACAAAAACTACTTCTATTTTTTCACGTTCAAACCAGAGAACTGCAAAAGTCACTATTTTTCTTGATTTATTCATACGCTATAATTTACACAAACTCTATGCCTGCAAAACAAAGTTCAACGTTGGTAATTTTGACATCGTTTTGTACACATTTGATTTGTGCATGTGTGAGTTTTTTATTGAAGGTGCTTTGTTTGCATTTATTGTTGCTCACGCAGTAACACAATTGCACAAAGTCAAAATACAGACATTCTTAATGTTTTTCGTTCAAGTAGTCATTGCCCACTCGATGAGACAAAGGCGAATGTAAATTGGTATGAGTACGAGTCGCGTTGTTGGTATGATTGTTGTAGGCATAAATTCTAATAAATTAATTGTTGTGTCCAATTTGTTTTTGTGTTTACCCTGCAAATAATATTGGACCACCTGATTTTGATCAAATGGACTACTCATTGGACTAGCCCGATGTAATGCAAGCATGGACCATGTCATTGTTAAAGTGTTTGTAGTGAGACGACATGTCTTTGTTTTTTAATGACATGTGTTCGTTTTTAAATGTGTGTAGCTGAGAAAGTTTGATTGCATAAACACAAATGAGTGTATTTTATGTTGTTCATTGAATGTGAATTTTTTTCCAATCGCACAAAGCCGTTCTTTGGTTCGAACCGCTACTTAGTTTGACATTATTTTTGACCTAAAATCGCGCCCTCCATAAACTTTAGCATAGATAACAGTGCTTTCTTAGTGCTATAATTTAAGGGTTAAAAGAACGTTAAATTATTTCTTGTTTAAAATGTAATTGCATTTTTGATGCGTACGACTGTCACGTTCAACACTTTGGAATTACCCATATTGCGGTGAACAAAAACATAACAAAAATTACAACTGTTCACAACCAGTTGTCTTATTTACAACTCAACTGAGTTTAGTTGTAAACCGTAATAGGGGCCTAACTTAATAGTAAGTTCGAAAAGAAACAGTCGCCACTGGACAATAACTACAGTATAACCCGGGTAATTACCCCACGCTTAAATGCCTTTCTCTATTATTTACCTTGAGTTTTAAATCCCCGTTTTTTTTTTCTTCCATTTTTCAAACCAAAATCCACGTTTAATTGCCTTACGCTTAATTACCCAATTCGGATAATTGCCTTAAAAATTTAACTCTCAAAACAAAATATCACCTAAATTTCATTCGTTTACATGTTAATAATTTGAAAATATATGTACACTAAAAATTTTTAAAAAATATATGCCCAAAAAAACAAAATATGGCTTCTTTGCATTAAAATAAACATTATTCTGTGCTCGCCAGAATAAAGTTATAAGAGTTATTTGTGCTGAAAATTATCTAGATATACGAGATATTTCGTCTTAAAGATATTAAAAGAAAGGTCACAAAATTTTAAATTACATTAACATTTAAAAGGATAAAATAACTTGAATATTTTAGGGATTCCAATTCTCACAATTTACATAGGTTTCGTTCTTATGACAATTAAAACGTTTTTTAACAAAATTCATCAAATTGTCTAAAAACTGGTACTTTTACTTTACGCACAAGGTTAACATGGAGAGACAACCAGCCAGATGGACGGACGGACACGAAAATATCACTTTTAAAAGTATTTCTGATTCGATCGGTTTACTAAAGGATGCGTCTAGATTTCTATGTAGCAGCACAAATTTATATAATTGCCTTTTTTCTTAATTTTTGCATATATATAAAACTTTACAGTTTGGAATAACATTTATCTTCAACGAAAACTTTCGTTGGCTTACAATTGTAGAGTGAAAATTACATGTAGATGGCGAAATTAAAGCAACAGAAAATTCATCTGTTTTGCAAATTATTTTAAGCATTTTTTTATTTGCTGAACATGCAAAAAAATGCAGCAATAGCTAAAATATGCAAATTATTCACAACCAAATCGATACCAAAATTTATAAAGTTTTAAAAGGGATAAATATTGTTTCTGCATTCATTGATCGCAAAATAAAAAACAGACAATTGCATATTTACTGTTTCCCTGATCATAAATTTGTACATATGTATGAGTACGCTTTTTATAGTAGGATATGACAGAACATCTCAAAAAGCATTACAGATAAAATTTAGGACAGAAAATCCCATTGTTTTCTATTGCTATTTCTTTAGATTTAGTTGATACATGGAAAAATTCCTGTCAACTTTTTTTCATACATCAAAATTAAAATAAATTCGTTTAATTACCTCACTGAGGTATTTAAAAGTATTCGCTTAATGAGCTCAGTAAGGTAGTTAAACGTATTCTTATAATTACCTTACCGAGGTAGTTAAGCGTATTCGTTTAAATGCTTACCCCGCATAATTACCCAAAAATATTGGCATTTTTGGCGAGTTAATTATCCTTGGAATACTGTATTGTCATAATATGTACTTTGGAATGATATCTATACATTGACTTATTTTCAATATTTTGAAATGAATTTAATTTATTTTAAAAAATATTGCAAAAATTCAGAATTTTTTTTTTATATAATTCCTCTAAAGGTCAACTCAAAATTTACAAATTTTCACTTTTTGCAGGAAAGTTATAAACGTAGTCATAAAAACAAAATACTTTAAAAATTTTAATTCAATTTTCTAGTATTTTGCTAAAAAAAAAAAAAAAAATTACATGTGATAGAACGTATAAGTTTGCAAATTTATCTTAAACGATTTTGAAATCGATTTTGAGGTGCGACTAATCGATTTCAAATATCGAAATAAAAAAAAGTAAATCAAAAATCGATTTTGGAATCCATTTACCATTCCCTAAAATATGTGCGTTCGTTTACTTTTCCAGTAAAATCCAGTAGGTGAGTTATATGAAAAATTTACAAATTTATGTGTACGCGAACGCATTTCAGTAAAATCCAGTACAAATTTGTACAAATTTTGGTGTAAACGAACGCAGCTAATGTTTATTAAATTTTGATAGGCGCGAATTATTAATCGGTTTTTAGTTTTTCATAGACAGATAGAAAAGGAAATACATATATTTTATTAAAAGTTACAGACAGTATGTCTGCTTTCCTAACATTTGAATTAAAAAAATAGACATCGCTATTAACGGAGTGATGCTAGTAGAAATTTAAAAAAATTGCTACGTGTCTATAAAAAAATCCTTTTTTCCCTACAAACAAAAAATTTCCCCTACGCTTTTCCCTACGTCAAATATTTAGTAAGGGTATTCGGCTCAGATTTTTTTTTTTCTTATTGCAAAAAAGGAAAAATGGAAAATTGCACTCATGCTGAAGAGAGCTGGTCTTTATTATAATTTGAAAGTGTAAAATTGTACACATTTGACATGTCAAAAAAAAAAAAGTAAAACAATTTGACAATCAGTAGTGCGATTTACTAACTTTTAACGATCCGACAATTGTTATATTTGTCGACATAAATATTCGCTTGCAGTAACGATAGTGTGATTCAGTAACTTATTTTTAACGATTGTTTACAGCTGTTTTTTTGTAACATCTCTGTCTACAAAATGTTAAAAAAAAACGAAAAGCACAAAAGAGAATAAAATAAAAACAAATGAAATTGTTATTAACCCACCGTGTTACACATGTTTTTTATTCAAAATGCATTGAAAAAGGTCTGGCCAGACTCATGAGTAAGACGAAGGGTTAATTTGTGGTTTTTATATTTTTTTTGTGAACTTTACATTTAGAATTTTGTTTTTGTTCTTAATTTGCTTTTTTTTTGTAAATTTTAAATTTAGGATTTTGTTCATATTTACATATGAATATATCTTTGTATGTATGTAAGCTATTTTAAACATAAAATACATTTTATCGATTAAATAAACACAACCTAATTATTGTCGCTAAAATAACGACAAAACAATTGCTTAAGTTAACAGCTGACTTTAAACGACAGCGAATATCGTTACAAATGTTACTGAATAGCATATTCGATAGATGTTCGTTATATTTATTTTAACGATTCGATTTTTTCAAATTAACCTCTAAAGTTCTATTATCCGACAAAAATCCAAGCACTTTACCATCTGCATCTGTCTATTTTGTTCACTCGTTTCTTTTTTATTTGTACGTTATTTTTTAAAAAATTTTTTGAATTGAATTAATTTTTAACTTTTTTTGAAAACTAAGTTTAAGAAATATCTAAATTTGATGTAATTAAAATGGAGTTCAAATAATCATAGTTCATCATCTTAAAAAGGGATGTAAATTTTAGTGCTTTTTGTGAAAACAACATTGTTAATGGCAACCACACTCAATTTGACGTTTATGAATTGCCAACTCTTTGTAATTTTATTTTCAAATCTGATTTTTGCACTTGTTTAGTCACCATTTAAACAGGGAAACATTTAGTTTGGAAGCATATTACGGGTGGGGAAGAGATTATAGTTTATCTGTTCACATTATCTTTTTTTGACATTTGCTTTGCTTTTTGACAAAAAAGAAATAATAGTAACAGAATGTTCGTCTGTGTGACCGCGAATGAAAAAACCAAAGAGAATTCCAGATGCTTTCCTTCCAAATGTTCGGTCGTCTTAACCCGGATTTTAAGGTTGTTTATATTGCAACTTTCAGTGTAAAAGTTTTTCCTTGTGTGTTTTGTAATAAATAATTGCATTTTTCTTCCATCATTCCATTTTTTCATAATTCCATTTTTCCAATAAAAAAAAAATCGGAATACCCTTACTGTTTTTAGCAACTTGCAAACAAATACACTGTGGTTCATCAGAATAGAACCAACACAATTTAAAATAAAAAGCTGTATAAATTGCAAATACGGATTGAATAAAAAATGTTTGCTTTGTAGAAAAACAATTGATCCCAACTAGGGTATTCATTTAATCGGGATTTGCTTTAATCGGTTACCCGCTCGATTAATTAACCGAGGTTTTGGTTTAATCGGTTAAATTAGTTATTGATCGGTTAACCGATTAATAAAATTTTTATTGTAAATTAAGTATGTACATAATTTCAATAAAGAAAAATGCTAAAATTATTTTTATTTGGCGTGTTTTAGTAAAAAAAAAAACAGTAACATAACAAACAAAACAATTCTTGAACTAAAACGAACAAACAAACAAATAATTCATAAATATGTAATAAATATTTTAAATTAATACATATTATGTATTTATTAAACAATAAACTGTGTGATCGGTCATTTTATTAATTACTTCAATTGATAAGATCTCCTTATGAAATAATCTAAACATATGAAATAGAGTCCTGCTTTAATTTTTTTAAATTTTTAACACTTCTAATTGTCTCTTGAAAAAAGTTTATATCCGAACTCCTTAGTTTCTGTTTTTGTACTGTATTTTAATAATGTATTGCTAAAAGAAAATAGCCAATTTTAAATTAACCGATCAGTTAATCGGGTAGTAATTAAACGGCTAACCGATTAACGGTTAACCGAATGAATACCCTAATCCGAACAAACACGGAGGTTTGACTTCAAAATGAAAGTGATTTTAAATCAAACTAGTATTGGCAAAATCTTTCATTTATGTGAATCTTTCATTCTCGTTCAGAAAGGCTAAGTGAATTAATTCATTCTTTTCTTATACCTTTCTGAGAGATACACAGTTTTCAAAATGAAGAGTCTATCTCTTTTTAAGAATGTTTCAGATGTTATTTTAAAAACAAAAATGGTTTTTGTAATAAATTGATATTAGATTTTTTTTTAAATGCTAAGAGCTGTTTTAGAAATATTGAATTTGCACACAATAAGTATGTTTATGCATTTATGTATGAATATACAAATTCAAATTGGTTTTTGAAAATTATATTCGTCAAAAAAGTAAAAAAAAAAAATTTATTTTAATATAAGCCAAACAAAACAGAAAAAGCATAACAAGTTAGACAAAACAGAAAATTAAAGCACACAGAAATATGAAAGGAAAAGATCAAACCGAAAGATGAAAGAAATTGAAAGAAACTACAGATATATTTCATTATTTCACTTAAGAGAATCATTCACTTAAAGTAATTCATTCAAAACTGCTGTCAAAGCCAAAAACTGTCGAACAAAAAACGAAAATTTGTGTGCAACTTTTTGCTTTTTAAGTTGGTTTGACAGCTGCCTAAATCAAACCTTTTCTCAAACAGCAAACGTTTGATAATGATCATTTGAAAATCATAGCATTGAAGTTAAAATTCAAAAAATATTTTAAGTCGCAAAGTCATGCATTTTGGATTGTCCTTTTAATTAAGGTGTCTTCTTTTCGCGAAGTTTCACGTGGCCTTCCTCCAGAATGAGTAGGAGATGTGCGACCAGTCTGCAAAATATTTTTAATTAGACTAGAAATAATTGATCTGTTGATTTCTAATTTTAAATTCACTTGATCTTAACCCAATCAATCGAGAACTTGTGGGAGATCGTTAACTTAAAAATCAAAAGTGAAAATTGCAAAATCAGAGAAAATGAATTTGAAGCCGCAAAAATAGTTTAATATCCTCTATGCCTAAAAGATGAGCATGTGTAATCCAGAATAAAGGATTCGCAACGAAATATGGATTAATAAATACATATTGATTTCAATATTTTTTTTTTGTACTTTAAATTGGGGCAGTGATGTTAACCGTACGGTAATTACCCTTTTTTAGGGTAATTTTGGGCCGCAAAAGGTAGCAAGGTAATTTTATTTAAAATACGGTAATTTAAAGAAATTTGAATTTTTGGTATACATATACTTAGGGTTTATAATTTTAACTTTTAAGAGGAAATAAAAACACATACATAGATAAATGTTATAACAAAAAAATTAAGAACATTATGTTTCTGTAAATGTTTTCGTTCTTAGACATATGAAATAGCCGCAATGTTATAAATTTAACTATGACTTTCAGATTATTTTAAGTACGGATCAAATTCAAAATTATTTTACTACCTTATTCATAAAAAAATACTATAATTTTGGTGAAAAATGTATTTTAAGACGAAAATTTCCATTCAGATTTATCTTAAAACACATTAAAAATTTAAATAATTGGTTTATGAATACGGCTTTTATGTGCTGTTTCCAAATGACAGGCGATGCACTGAGTGCTTTTCATATAAATTTTACCACACCTGTCATTTGGAAACAGCACATTAATGTTTTGATTTAAAATCTTGGCGTACGGTAATTTTTTCTCAAAAAACGGTAATTTTTAGAGGACCGTACGGTAATGAAAAAATAAAAGTTAACATCACTGAATTGGGGGTGCTTAAATATATTTGCGAATTAAAATATTTTTTGAATTTTAACTTTTTTTTTTTTTTAAATTCTGAATTCCTTAAGTTTGTGTTTTTCAATAATTAAGATATAAATAAATAAAAAAAAAAATTAATAATTTTGTTTTCTTAAAAAAATTATTATGTAAAAAAAAAATTAACTGAGGGAGGGGGTGCTTAGGGTTTGGCCGATACTGCACATTCACCAATCTGGCTACTTTTTTAAAATTTTAATTTTAAAAACTTCTAAAAAAATTTTATGTGGAGAAAAAACAAAAATAAAATGATATGACAAAAACAGCGATGATTAATGCGAAACGTGTTGCATTTTTGAGCAACAAAATGCAACATAATTTTTGTTATAAATACGGCTGTAAATCTATTTTCCATTTCCATTACGACGAAATTTAGTAGATTTTATTTGAAATTTCCTCAAAATCGAGTGCGTTTACATAATACTTTTTTTACATTATCGAGATTTTGTTTTAATAACAAAACAACTGACTAAAAGTTTTTTGCGTAAGACATACAAACACAAATAAATAGACATTTAAAAATTTGCATTACCCTTTATTTATAATCAACATAATTTATTTTATCTAATTTATTTGTCACTTTTAATTTTTTTTTACAATTTTCTCAAAATTTTTTAATGTTTTTTTTAATGTAATTTTTTCTTGTACAGGAAAGTATTTTTAGTGATACATATATGGAAAAAACCATAGCTGCATCACTAAGTACATACTTCTAGATTTTGAGTAGATTTCGTCGAAATCTAGTCACGGATTAGGCCCCTATTACGGTTCACAACTTAACTCGGTTGAGTTGTAATTAAGACAACTGGTTGTGATCAGTTGTAATTTTTGTTCACCGCAATATAGCAAAGTTGTAAACCATAATACAAAAGTAAAGAAATTACAACTCAACTGAGTTGAATTGTAAACCGTAATAGGGGCCTTAGATTTTGTTTTGTATGCATTTTCTATTAAATTGTCCAATAAACCTTTTATAAATCAAAAATATTTTTTATGAATAAGGGGGTTAGTGTTTACTGTTCGAAATGTCAAATGTTTTTAACAAAACTAAAACAAATTGGTATGAATAATATTTAATTTTTTATTTTTTTTTTTTTTTTTTCAATCAAAAAATCTGAGCTGAATACTTTATATAAAATTAAATCTAATCATATTAAGCTTTAAATTATTACTCTTTATAAATGTGTTAATACACGAAGGCTTTTGAATATCGTTTGGTAATTAAAAATTAGTTAATTTCTTATGAATCTTAACTTCAAGATACTATGTATATCGTCGGCTTATAGTGTAAACCTGCTAAATCCATTTTTTACAGTATATGACATTTTGATACCTTTCGAAAGAAGAGAGACGCTGCGCTGCGTCCACTTAGAAAATCCTTTACTTCAATTTGGGACTCTATAGAATATTAGAAAACAAAACAAATATACATATCGTTACCTTAAACGCAAAAAGTCCTAAATAACCCTAAATAAAATGATAAATTGACTTAAACTGTTGCATTAATTATTTTTCTTTTTTTTTCTTGTAAAACCTACCAGTTTTTTTTTTTTTTTGACAATTAACAATGCTGCATATTATGCAAACCAGGTTTTAAAAAATTACAGCCAAAATAAAAAAATTGCTCTTTCTTCCACTTTTTGATTTTTCATCGGACAAAAATAAACCGTTGCTTTTACTTCTGATTCATTAAATAAAAACAGTCGTAGTCCAGGCAAAAGCAAAAAACGAAAAGTTGTAAAATGAAGATGTCGAAGTTACAGCACAATTTTATGACTTTTACTATCTCAACTGCAGCTTTTTAAACACTGATGCAAACTGTTAGTTAAGTCTTTTAGGTGTCTATCATAAAATCTTTTGTAGATCGGGCTTTTTTTTTGTTAATAAAATCGCTCATTTTGGTGGAAAGATTTCAAAATGTGTTGTGAACCAACACAAATACATCAGAATTAACGTTAAAATCAATTTTAATTTTTGATAAGTTAGGGTCTTTTGCGTTTTTGCTGAGGATATATATATATAGGTTTGCTTCTTACGCTAGAAATAAAAAATATTAAACGCTTTTTGTCTGCCCTGTAAAATTCGCTAAAAGTTAGTAAAAAGTTTGGCACTCTAAGGCGACGATATATATATATATATATATATATATATTATTTTTTTTTTTTTTTTTTTTGTAAAAAAAAATCGAAAAAAAAACAATTTTTTTTACCTTTTTTGCGATATTCAGCTTCCGTGTATTATCAGCACACCAAACGGAGAACGTTTGAATGGATGTATAAGACAATGTATTACTACAGGACAATATGCATCTCAACACTGGAAATCATCGGCAGCCAGATTATTCCTTGCACTCCCCTCAATACAGCAACCGAAAACTGTAAGTTCGCTAAAAATATAAAATATATGCCAGGTTTATAACAAAAACTCTTGTGGGTTAATTTTAGCGAAATATCAAACGGAAACGTAAGCTCAAATTCAATCGCACTAAACAGCATGCACCACACAGGCGACCCGATCTCCTACGTCGGATCATCGCTCAACAAAAACTACTTGGATAGCTATCGGGGATTACCGGCACATACGATGATGACGACGACGATGGCAGCGGCGGTCAACTCGACAACAACACCAGCATCAGGTCTCTTAACAACCAACAACCAAACGTTGATGAAAATATCAAACACGAATACCAATCACAATCAGCAACCTCACCTCCAACAATTGCTTGCCGGATCAGCGAAGAATGCTCCACAGTTGCAGATAAACGACGTCGTGCTAGCAAATCAAAACGTGGAAAGACCAACTCAATTGCAGGAAAACAACAACAATGCAACACAATCGATTTCAAACGGCCAAAAAGGACAACAGCCAATAGCATCGCCAGTTATGCCGATGAGTAGTTTTTTGCGTTCCCAACTGGACGAATTAAAACATTTAACTCATCCATTAGGTTCACATCTTTTATCAAACAACGAACAACAATTGTGTAAAGTATTTAATCTGCAACCCACTACGTATCTTTCGCTTAAAACCCTTCTTCTAAGTGGCGCACCAGTTGCATCTAACAATCTGTCTCCAGTTGAAAGTTCATTGCGTAAGTATTTCATTAAAGTTGGTTGGCTGAGCCATTGATTTTCTTTTTAATTAAACTGTACATACATATATAAAAGACAAACTAAATTTATACTTTTACCTTGTAATATACATATATCTCATTATATATAAGATGTCCATTTACTTTTATGAACTTAATGTGCTTAAATTAGTTATTTATTTTTTATAAAAAAAAAAAAAATTGCAGTTAACAATTTTCCTCAATCATGATACTTTTCATAATAAAATTGTAATCATAAACATTTATATTTTACAAACTTTTTTATTTAATCCAGGTATAAATTATGTAAAAAATTACATGTTCATTCATTAGGGAATAACTTATTTTTTATTTTTGTTGAACTGATATTAAAAATTATTTTTTAAGGTAATTTTGGTGAAAAAAAGTGCACGCACCGAATTCAATTTCCAACACTCCCCCTAGAATTTATATTTTTATGGACAAATTTTTTATTTGTGAATGATACTATACATGAGTAGGTGAGATGCAAAACTCGTTCGTTAAACTTTATTCGAATTTTGAGGGAAAAACATATAGCGCCCTATTATATATATTTATTCCTTTTATTCCTAGGAGGAACATAGGGCCATAATAAAGTTATTCCATACTATTCTATCTAAAGCGCCCTATTAAATGGACCAAATTAGTTAAACTTTGAAGTTGAGTGCCCCGGTAGGCTAGCTGGTAGCGAGCTATTCTATCAGCGCCAGTGTTGCGTATAATTTGCATATCACATTTCACAAACAAAATAAATTGCGTGATAAAAACAAAAATGCAAAAAAGAGAATGCTTTCGAAGAAAAAAACAAAATTTTTTCTGTCTGGTGACAGCCTTTTATTTAGGATATCATCGACATAAAAAAACACATTAAAGTCATTTTTAATACAGCAATAGAAGCATTTGTGATTTTCAACATGTTTTTGCGGTCTGCTGTAAAGTTTTCAAAATGTGGTTTGGTGTAGTTTATCTCGCACCTACAATGTTAAAAAACAAATAAATTTAAATCTTTTTTTTTTTTTTTTCAGTTTACTTGTAATTTTTTTTTGTTTGTTTCATAATCAATCACCCTTATTCTGTATCCATGCTATATAACTATATTGAGAACTTCTCGCATCGAAAAGATGTGAAACAAAATATTCCATTGTTTCTCGAAAAGTGAGAAAAAGTGTGTCTGTAACTCATGTCGAAAACTTTCAAACGAGATTACGTCGTTACGTTATAAATGTCATAACATTGCACTCGAAGCCTATTTGGCGTTGCAAACGTTGAGAACGCCAGTAACACATATCGTTGACGGCGACCAAAATTAACTAAAATTGAAAATTTTTTTAACAACGGCGGCGAAAAGACAACCCTCGGCTTTGAAAACATCCGTATATTTTTTAAAAATGTTAAAAGCAAAATAATTAAACAATAAAAACATGTGCCAAGAACAAAATATTATTATTATTCTTTGTATATTGCATTTTTAATTGTTTTATAGTGTTCAAATTTTTTCTCGTCCCATTTTTATTCGTGAGTTTATTTGACAGTTCAAAGCGGGAACTTTTCTCACGAAAATGTTACAGACACACTTTTTCTCTAAATTGGTGAGTAATATCCTTACGTGACAGCTAGTACTCGCCAAAAAAAGTTACCGACACAGTTTAGTGAGAAAAACAGCTGTTTGTTTCAATATATGTGCCGGATCACACACGTCAAGTCTTGAGTTTTAAGGAGAGAGTGGAAAAGAAATGGCATTCTCTTTTTCCTTCTCTCCTAAAAGCTCAAGACTTGACGAGTGAAACTTGACGTGTGTGAACCGGCACTATGGCATTTTTATTTCATTTCACACATTTCAATTGAAAAGTTTCTCGACGCGAGAGTTACAGAACATGGACACTGCATTCAAAAAACTGAATCGAAAGAAGAAGACAATATTTACAGTTTTTCTATGAAACGCATGAAATCGGAACAGAAAAATAAGCAATTTTGTAAAGATTTTGATAAAAAGTTAAAACAAAGATAAATATATTAAACAAATAAAACAAAGATAAATATATTAAACAAATTTTATAGTGTAAAAGTAAATTAAATAAATTTGCCAGCTTTTCGTACTGTTCAGGTGCAGTTGTTTTTGATCTGCAATTAATTAAATAAAACTTATAATTTTAAGTAAAAAGGATTAATAATAAATTAAAAAATATTTTTTTTACTTTCCTTTGACCTACATTTTGTAATTACACAGTTTTAAACGAAATACACAAAAAATCAAAGAGCTTTCCGTTAGTAAATAAACAACTTGATAAAACGTAGCAACGATCGTAATGCATAATACATACAATCGAAAGAAAAAAATTTAAACGGAACACAGAATACCAAAGTTGTCAAAAGAAGAAAATTTCGATCAGAATCGAAATGCAGAATAAGGGTGAATATTATTATTGTCCACGACCGAAATACAAAATTGTAAGTCTTTATTTTCTCTCCAATTTTCCCCAAAGTTAGTAGATAAAAGTATTCTCAAATCATTTTTCGGGTTAACCCCCACATTAACGGGAATTATATTTGGAACAATGTCAAGTATTTTTTGGCGAGTTCATTTTCCTTTTTTTCTATTCACATTGAAGGTTGAAATTTAAAATATAGTTAGTGCTTTCACCACAGGAGCTACAGAAGATTTCCAGTCATATATATGAACATCGCTACAAAGATGTTTGTTTCAAATTTGCATTTTTAAATTCCCTAATTCGACTCTTATTTCATCAACGATATCTTGGCGCACTTCAAACAGAAATGTTAAAACAGTGAATCACCGAGTTTTGTTGCTGCAAAGTGATAGTTTTGAAATCGGTGAGTCAAACGAACCAATTTTGTTACCAACTGCAATTTTAACTCACATAAAAACATTGAAAAGGACATGTTTCGATACAATCTATATATTTATTTATTCTCTTAAAGTGCTAAAAGATCTGTCAAAATTAATTGTTATCTCTATTTTTTAGTTCACATACATATATGTATAGGGTACATTATTATACTATACTACATATATATTGGCCCGTGCCTCAAGTAAAAATTAAGTTAAAAAATCCAAACGAAATTAAATTGAACTTTAAAAAATTAGGTATTTCTTCCTTATTTAATTGAAATTGCGAAATAGCTTCATGATATCGCCGGGGTTCGAGCCCCGGCCACGGTCAAGAATGAAAGATTATCAATAACAATTTTAATTAATTTTTCATGTTGTAAAATTCCTTTCTTCATAAAAATAATTTAATGAAAATTAAATTTAATGAACTTATGCCTAATTAAAATTATTAAAAATTTGGATTAAAAACCATAAATAGTTCAACAAAATAACCACAATACTAATTATAATTAATACAAAATACTTTGCAATCAAATGTTTCATTTGATACTTAAAAGAAAAACTAAAATGCAAAACATCATCGCGATTGGTGAGTGAATTTTTTAACGATCGCGAACAAGAAATACATCATTTCTAAAAATTTTGCTTGGCCTATATGCGGTGAAGCATTTGATAAATGCAAATAATTATAACTCTAATGTACATATCTGTGGCCGTATGGAAAAACTAGTTAACTCCACTTTTTGCGAAAAATGAGATAACACCAAAAATAGAAAGCGTGTTTCATTCACTATCACTCTGTCAGATCGAAATTTTAATTTAGTTTCTCATTTAAAAGTTATTTGAAAAACAAAAATCAGAAAAATACCACTTTTTATGTAAAAACTAGATAACTCCATACATTTTTTGAAAAAACAAGGTAACTCCATAGTGTCTTAAGAAACAGAAAAATAGAAGTTGAAAACGACGTTGTGTCGATAACTAAGAGGAAAAGAGCGAAACAGAAAAAATTCGGGTCGCAAGCTCTTTGGGTCAAAATTTTAAACCTAAAATTTGCCACTCCCGATAATTCAAAGAATATTATAGAATATATAATATTATATCATTTCTGAAGTTCTTGATATATAGAATACGACTGCTAAACACCCGAAATCTTTCCGAGAAATAGTTTTTAACCCATAAAGATCTACCGTACTCTAAGTGGTACAGTAACTTTGAAAAATCTTTCGACTTACCAAATAATATTTTTTTTTTGTGTTGCAAAGATAAGACAGTGTTTTTGGCCAGCTAAACTAAAAAACAATTTTATATAGCCCATAAACTGGTCTATGAATTTCATAAAATCAAGAAGGGTAAGCCATAAAGGGTAAACCATTTATTTCAGTTTATGCATAAAAACAGACAAAAACTAGGCTTATCTTTAAATTTAAAATTGTAACGTTACTTACTGATTCATTACCGCACAGCCTAAACGCCTGAAGCTAAACACTTGAAATTTGGAGAGGATGTTGGTATCTCACCAACTTAGACGGTATTTTTTTTAAATCCGAAAAATATCTCCAGAACTAAAAAAGATAGAAAAAAATGTAATAGGTATCGTTGTTCTTTAGAAAAATAAGCGGACAGGTTTCAGGTAATTTTTTAAAATTCGCCCCTTTAAGGGAGTAAGCGGTTGAAACATATATTTTGGAACTTTTTTGTCACCCCATCTATCATCTACATTTGAGTTCAAATACAAATTCGGTGCTTTTTGGAAATCGAACATTAATTTTTGAGCTTCCACTACAATATTGTAATTTCTGATAATTTAATGGGGAGAAAAAAAATTCCAAAATGGGAGAAAAACGGAATTTTTTTCCTTAGCTTTTTGTGTTGCAATTCACCTTAGTGAAACTGTTATAATTTACATATAAACATAAAATTCAACATGCAACGTCCTGGGTGAATAAAAACCTGTGAGTGAATTTTTTGGTACTCTTTGTTCTTCAACTGGTATTTTTTGAATTTCCGTTAGTATCCGTTAAAAAAATAATATTAAACATGCAAGGTCCTCTGTAAATGGGAATCTGTAGAAGGTATCTTTTTGGTACTTTTTTTCTTTGACTGGTACTTTTTTCAATTTTCGTTAATATTGCAGCTATAAACATAAAG
The DNA here is from genome assembly GCA_963931875.1 of Pollenia griseotomentosa. NCBI lineage: Eukaryota > Metazoa > Arthropoda > Insecta > Diptera > Polleniidae > Pollenia > Pollenia griseotomentosa. The sequence continues at coordinate 47,439,260 of OZ007560.1, read as the reverse complement.
TTAAACATGCAATGTCATGAACGGATGTGAATAACTGTTTGGTACTTTTTTTGTTTTATAACTGGTCGCTTTTTAATCTAGAAACATAATCTTTGGCATATAAATACATATGTCCACGAAAGAAAGGAAAACGCTCACGAAGTAGCGGAATTAATGCTAGTTTTTGATATATAAGCACATATAAAAGAAAAAAAAAATATTTTTTGGAAAAACTGGGTAACTTAATTTTTTCCTAAAAAAAAATGGGTAAATTACAGTGCTGAGTCAAATAGTTAATGTTTTTTCACAAATCATTTCTTAAGTTGTCTTAATTCCGTTAAACTTTTAACAAAATTGAAAAAAAAAGTTTTTTCGGAAAAACTAGATAACTCCATTTTTCGAAAAAACAAGATAAGTGACATTGATTCTCGGTTTTAGAGCCCAAAAATTAGTTCAGTGGAACCAGAAATCTTAAACACTATTTAAAATTATGTTCTGTTTAATGCGCATGCAAAGTAACATACATAAATTCATATTAAATAATAAGCGAAATATGTTTAGAACTTTAAGTGTGTTTTTCTCATGTTTTCAAAAAATGGAGTTATCTAGTTTTTCCATACGGCCACAGATATGTAAATATACATATCGTTACCTAAAACGCAAAAGGCCCTAACTAACAAAAAATTAAAAATGGTCTTTTTCATTAAATCTGATGAATTGCATCACACTTATGTCCACAATAAATTTTGGAAACTTTTATCCAAAATTTGCAATTTTATTAACAAAAAACAAACGGCCCTATCTACAAAAGATTATATGCTACACGCTAAAAGACCTTACTAACAGTTTCCATAATATGCAACATTGTCAATTGTCAAAACAACTGGTAGGTTTTACAAGAAAAATAGAAGTAAAATAAATTATAAACGGTTTAAGGCAATTTATCGATAAACATTTTTAATAGTAATTTGCTTCTCCTGTAAAATTTTCAAAATGTTAGATAGGGCGTTTTGCGTTTTAGGCAACGATATGTAAAAATTTGTATCAATTAATTGTTTTTCACTTTTTCTACACTTTATATTCTTATCTTCTCAAACAATAAAAAATACAACGAACTTTTGCAATATTAACTGTGAAATCCGAATGAAGAACAAAAAATAAACCAACTTTTTGTGTCAAACGCATAATCGGACAGATCAAAGTATCAATTGGTTTTTTTTTTTTTTTTTTTCCTTATTTATTTAAACAACTCTTTTCGTGTCAATTAGCATTATTAGAAAATAAAAATATTGGAAATGGCCCCAAGTGGAAAGCAATCATCTGTTGAAATTAGGCAGCTAATAGTAAGATTGAATTTAGAGGGAAACACTGTGACAAAAATTCCAGAATTGGTTGGAAAATGTAAGTCTACAGTCCACGAAATTTTCAAAAGATTTCGCAATGAGTTAGGTTAACCAGAAAAAGCCGAGAAGATCAAGGTAAGATATTTAATGAGAGAAAATAGCGCTTGATTTTAAAAAAAATCAAGCAAGATCCTTTTAAAGCGGATGAGGAACCTAAAAAACTTTAAAAACTCGGACTAGAAAATATTGGCAATACATTACATAAATCGATTTCTACTTAAGGATTTGCACAAGAGGAGCCACTTATAAGCCTTACGAATAAAAACATAAGGGTAAATTGAAATTTTAATGCCGTATGGTCGAGAAAAATATGCCTCGTTGACCAGCATGTAGTTTTTTTTTTTTTTTTCAATTTGAGTCCTGAAGTGAGTAAAATCAACAATATTTTTGGTTTGCCTCTCAAGTAGCAAATAGGGAAAATAAAAAGTTGTTTGTCTCTCCTGTAAAATTTGTTACAAGGGAGTTAGCAGGTTTACACTCTAAGCCGACGATATAAAAAAGAAGTAAGAGGGCTGTCTTCGGCTATCCCGAATCTTAAATTAGTGGTTTTCATGGGCAACCGCGTATATTCATTTTTTCGATTTTGAGATTTTTATTCCATATTGCTTTGAGTTTGAAGTTTGAAAAATTTGATCTTAAGACAAACGCGGTTACCCATGATAAGATAAGAACAGAAAGTTATATAAACACCATTCTTTAGATATAAATAAATCTATATTGAGCCAAGCCCACTTCTCCAATCCCGCCAACATTTTGTCGGATCTTGTGTATTGATAGCCAAAATTATTGTACCTTATTTGGAAACTTTGGATCTTTTCGTTCTTAAGTTTTACAAAAATCTATAAAATTCTCGTACGGGAGGTGCCGCACTTTCTTCTCCAATCCCGCCCACGTTTTGTTGGATGTTGTGTATTGAAAACCAAGATTTCGACTCTTGCCGCTCTCCAAAAATTAATAAAATAAACAAAAACGTGGCATTTATGGGTAAAATTAGAGGCAGTCGTTGGTTTTTTGCTCATATCTCAGCCACTCGTGGTTCGATCAGACTGATTTTCAATAGAAAACAATTCCGGACTAGATGTGTTATAATGAGGTTTGGGCAGTATTTTAAATAGTTGCATTTAAAATACAAATAAATACGTATTTTGTATTTGTATTTTAATTTAAAAGTTTTAAAAACCTTCATTCCTAAAATATATTTTGCATTTTAAATACCTGTCGCTCAAGTATTTTGTATTTCAAATACTTTTGGTCTTAAATATATATTCACAAAATATTTAATAAATAAAAAATAAGTTGTCTCAAATATTAAATATGGCCACTTCGGACATGAATAATTTCATAAAAAAATGTTCGTATTGGAAATATTATTAAGCATTTGCTAAGTGTACTCTTTTATAAAATATTTTTTACGCAAGTTCAAGATGAAACTCTTTTGATAAGTGGGGTAAGAGCAACAATTTCTCGGCAATAAAACTGGAATATTTAGGGAAATTCATATTAGTGCTTAAACCAATTTCCAGATCTTTAAATTACACTCAGGGCAACAATTGTTATTATGAAAAGTTTCTGCCTACTAGAGTATTCAGTCAATTAATTAAGATTAATCGAAGAATTTATACCGATTAATCGAATAATAATAATTAGGGATGCGATTTCCATGCAAATGCATGTTTTTTGTCGATAGCCTAAGATCGTTGTCGACCAATTATCTTTCCAAATCATTAAATTTGCTTTAAAATGGCATCGATTTGTTTTTGCATATTGTTGCATATTTTGGTGAAAATGCATATTTTGGTTTTAAATGCATATTTTGCATATTTTAAAATTTTTGAGTGACATATTTTTTAAATTTCCATATTATAAAAAAAAAGTTCTTTTAAAAATTTCAAAAATGTATATAAAAAAATAAACATTTTTTAATCAATAAATAATTTTTTTGGAGCTCTGCTTAAAATAAAAAATTTCGACAAAAGATCCTTCAACTTTTAACCGATTCGGACCTTACATGGTTAAGCCTGCCAATTGGCCTAACATAATTTATCCAAAACTGTTACTTGCTAGACGCATGGGTCACATCGAGTTGCAGAGCAAATTAGAAGCCAATTTGATAATACAGTAGAATCTCACAAATTCGAACCGTCACAAATTTTAACCGTCTAGAAATTAGAACCGGCCATTTTTTCTATGTTTTTAATAGTTAAAAAGGTTTTTCTATGAATTTAATAGTTAAATTAATAAAATGTTATTAAATAAAAACTGTTTTGAGTTTAAATAAAGCTTACCACAACTATTCATTATCTATCACTATTTCATTATAATTTTATCATTTTCTGTAAAAAAAAATGTCCAGAAATTTGAACTTTTCAGAAATTCGAACTGTCCGGTGCACAAAGTGGTTATAATTTGTGAGATTCTACTGTATTGATTTCATTCGGGAAACAATGTGGAAGGAAAAATAGCCCGACAAATTAAAACAAAAATCCAAAACGTTTTGCAAAAAAATATGGGATTTCAAACAATAATACTGGAATCTGAATTAGAAAATAAAAATTCTCTAAATAACTTGGCATTCTTCAAGTATGCTTCAACTTCGGTTGACTTTGAGAGGTAATTTTCCATGTACAAAAGCTTTTTAACAGACAACGGTTTACTTTTGATGATATACAGGCCTGTTCTAAAAAACTTTAACTCAAATCACATGTGCCTACTACTATGTATTGGTGTGATCTTCAATTGCCGAAAGCACACCGAGACACACAGAAACGGTATGACTTTCAAAACACCACAAAATCACACGTGTGACTTCAAAAGCACGTGATTTGAAATCACGTTGTTCTTGCAAAAATAATAGATAGATACTTAAAGAATGAAGTAGATAAAATAGAATACTTTAATGAACTTTAATTAGGGTTTCTAATTTCCCGGACATTTTCTATTCCGGGGAAACGAAATAAAATCTTATTCCCGGGAATCCGGAGATTTTTAGAATAAAACAATGATTTCATTAAATGAGTTCAAGACACAGGTTTTTACTTTTTTAAAAGAATATAAAGAATGTATATACATAACAACAGTCTAAACAAATTACCTTAATTAAAACTACAGAAAACCAAAACAAAACCAAATGAATTGTAACATTCATATTTACATATGTACATATTATATATGTATACAGCAACTTGGTAGAATTAATTTTCTTTTAAGAAAAAATATTTTAGTATTATTAAAGCATTTAAAAGCTCATCAGAGATTCTATTTCTAATCCTTGTTGATATGTATATTGCCTGCTACCGAAAACGTAATCTCGCTTTCTACAATTGGTTTTATAGTAAGAAACACAACTTAAGTTGAGTTGCCAGCAGCGAAATTAGACAACGATGCTCATGTTAATATATAAAATAACAAGTTAGAGTGCTATATTCGGCTGTGCCGAATCTTTGATACCCTCCACCGACAGTTCGAATGTTTAAGGAGTAATATCTGTATGATGTCTTTTTATTATTATTATCTTAAACTGTGACGATTTGTTATTAATTATGGTTTTAGGAGACTAAACTGTTTTCCGGGAGTAGGGCATATATGGGGCCTAGGGTAAATTATGTACCGATCTTCACGAAATTTCACAGTATCATTTATAGTCCTATAAAATTGTGAGGTGCCAAATTGTGTTATGATAGCATTAATAATTACGGTTTTAGGCGTACTAAACTGTTTTTAGGGAGTATGGTTTATATGGGGCCTAGGGTAAATTATGAACCGATCTTCATGAAATTATACAGTGTGATTTCCAGTCAAATAAAACGAACATTTGCAAAATTTCATATCATTTCGTGCATTGTTCAATCATTTATGTTAGTTTTTTTAACAAAATTATCAAGTTTTTGAAGTGGTGGTTCCACATTTTGATTCGTAGCTCTGGTCCTACTAAACCGATTTTGCTGAAATTCAATCCCAAACTGCTTAGGATAACTACAAGCAATTTGACACCTAGTTTGTTTATTTCTTTTGAGTTTTTCGAAAGTGAGCGTGTTTTCAACAGACGGACAGACAGACGGACATGGCTAAATCGACTTAGAATTACTCAAGCAGCCAGAATATATATACTTTATGGGGTCTGAGATGAATAATAAAAAAGTTTCACACGGAATGACAAACTTAGTATACCCTCTTCACAACTAATTGTGGTGGAGGGTATAAAAAAAATGTATATTTAAATATGAGCGGGGTTGCCCGATTTCGCTGCTGACTACTCAATTTCAGTTCAGTCGTCATCCGTAATCGACCTAAAAGTTTCAATTATGATTATTATTTTTCTGATTGGTTTTTAATTACTTGTATCAAGTTATAATGTTATGTTTATTATCAGTCACTATTAAAAATAAGCTTTGGGTATTATAATAAGACATATTATTATCATTAGTTTAAATATAATTTTTCTATAAAAAAAATGTATATGGATGGCTTACTATAAAAAAGACGTTATTTAATTTTTTTAAAAATAGTTTTAATTTGTTTATTCTAGAAGACAAATGCCAAATACATCTTGCTTTAAAGTTTTATATATATACATACAGTGGTTTCCCGGTTTAATGAACTCTCGATTTAGCGAATTCGGGACTTAACGAACAGGCAAAAATGTTACCTTAGGTACTGTGTATAGCGAATTAAAATCCAATTTGGTACTCGAAGTAACGAACAAATAAAAATAATATACAAAAAAATCGAAAAACTAATTTAAATACATAGTTGGAGAAGTCAGGCAAACAGTTGTAGTCTTGACGAAGATGAAGAAATTAATACATGATTAGAAAACGATGTACCTGTTGATGTAGGGGTAAAAAAAAGCGTTGATGTATGTATCTAGTGGGGACAGGAAAATAATATCGATATATCCAAGACATTAAGGGTTTTCATGATATCGTTTAAAAGTCTCGCAATCTGTGCAAACTGCATATTTACGCCCTCGCAAATTTTTTCTTTTTTTAATCTTTGTTGTCGAAAATTACAATATGTATTCAAAACTTAATCCTTATTGTTGTTTGTTAGCCATAACCAATGTTACCGCTAATTAATTGCATTCAAGTGTCAAAAAAGGCTGAAAGGCCTTGGAACTTTATTAGATCCCGAGCGAGGTGGTTGGGATGAACCATTAGTTTATCTGTGTATTTGACGGAATACTTTTTAATTTCTTCCTGAATGGTAGGGATGTTAAAATACTTGAGCTTCAAGAAAAAGCAATTGAAAAAAGTTTAAAGAAATCTCAAAAACAAACGTCATTTACAAGTTTCTTTAAATAATTATGTACTTTTTTCTTTTTTTTTTAAATAATGACTTTTTTCATTAATTTTATTTTATAAAATCCATTTACTTGTAATACGATATGATATGAATTGTTCTTTTAATTTGTTGTTACACGAATAAATATTTTTTTTTAAGTACTGAATTTAACGAATTTTTCAATTTAACGAACAGGGCTGACAATCAATTGTTCGTTAAATCGGGAAACCCCTGTATATATATATATATATATATTCCTCTATTCCACTGGAGCATAGGGCGCCAAAAAGTTTAAGGGGTCTATATATAGTATGTATTAAATTTGTTGGATATTTTTTATTAAAAATTTTATTCAAACTTTTTTTATCTCATATTTTATTAATTTATCTTCTCCTGCAAACTAAAGCGAGCTACGCTTTTTTATGTTAGTCGTCGATAGTATGTAAATAAATGAATAAATAACAAAAATGAAAAAATGTGTGTTAAATCATTTGAATAGGTATTTTTATATTTGACAAAAGTCTATCAACATTTAAGGTAAAAAAATGTCGAAATGAAAACCATTTTGAGGTCAAGTTAACAGCATTAAGTACGAACGTAAAATAAACTACATTACTTACAAGTATGGCTTATCTCCAAAATATCGAAATACTTTGCAGTTAAAGTCAAAAATATGTCATTAAGTTACAGTTTGCTTATTGTGTACCCATCAATCAATTACTTTTTTGGTAAACGTTAAGGTAGGTTAGATAAGGTAGAAAGGCTGGTGCGAAGTCAACTTCACACCATCACCCAAAGACCAGTATGGTCCATTGTGACGCATTAATTAGTTAAAAGAGACAGAAAAAAAATGAAAGAAGAAAGTAGTGAAAGATAAAAAATCGGACCAAAAGGAAAAACAACTATACTAAACAAAAACCGCCCTTTGCGTACCCCGTACCCAATTCGCCTAAGAATCTACTACCTAGCCACCCCAGACTGCCGTTCTGCAGCCTGGGACAGTGACACAGAATGTGCTCGACTATCCAGCTCCTCCGGATCCTCACACAATCTGCACATATCCGACAAGTCAGAACCCATCTTCACCGCCATCCTGTCTATCATACAGTGACCCGTGATAATATCTATCATGGCTCTAACGCAGGCTCTACTCTTGCTCGGAAGCGTATCCGAATCGGACTTCCTACTACACAGCGTGGGCGATACCAGGCAGTCTGTTCGGTTCCGCCAGACCCGATTAGTCCCAGATCCTTCCAAAAAAGAAACCTATTGGAGGCCTGACGGCCTCTAGACAGTCAGGATCCTCCATTTCTGGGCCCAGTCTCGCCAACTCATCAGCCATCTTATTACTGGTGATGTTGTAGTGACCCAGTATCCAGCACAGCCTCAGCACATACTCTTGGAGTTCACATAACAGGCCATCAAGGCACTAAGAGCCGCCTAGCTTTCCACATATATAGTGACTCCCGAGCCCCTAAGGATGTTGCCCTTACCAATTCCACGGCCCTCAAGAACCATAAAACCTCCGCCTGAAAAACACTGCAGTCGTCAGGAAGCCTATATGACCCTCTTGATGTCCGGATTCTCAATGTAGGCTCCCGCACCTGTGCCCCTCATCTTCGAGCCATCAGTGAAAATGGCAAATCCGCTATACAATCTGCCCTTACCTGACCAGCTCACCCTAGACGGCAAAATTACCCCAGGAAAACACCAAAAATCGACCCTAGTGCCCCAATCTCACCCAAGATGCGCGAGTGACCCTGCGTGAAATTTTCTAACTCCCTCAGTCTTACAATGCTCCTGGCTGCCATTTCCATCACATACTGATCAATAGCCAGAAGATGTAACATAACACCCAGGGCAGCTTAAAGAATACTGTCATGCCGATCGAAGCACACCTCTGTGCTTTAGATAGAAGATTCCTTCGACTAGCCAGTCCCAATGCCTAGTACCCAACACAGCATCCATACAAGGGTATTGATTTATTCGGATTTTTGCTTTAACCGATTAATTAACCGAGATTTTGGTTTAATCGGTTATTGATCGGTTTTTTATATATGAAGTAATTTCAATAAATACAAATGCATAAACTATTTTTATTTGATAAAACTTGATTTGGAAAAATTCTTTCACTTATCGTAGATGTTGGAGAAATCGTAAGCAACCTGTTAGCGCCACTGTATTTTAATTACTAATTCATTCTTTATTCGGTTACTTACACTGGTTCACAAATTTTTTACTTTTTGCCATAACCTCAAAAATGAAATGTTTTCTCAAGAACCGTTTTCGAGAATTACTTGAAAACCCAGTTTTTTGCAGTTCATAAGGCTGTTTTCAAAAATCTTGAGAACAGATTTTTTTAATTACGCATATTTTACAATGTTAGAAGAAAGATATCTTTTTCCTTTTTCAGCCGATATCTGTACTGTGTTTATCGGACAAAATTTCACTGAGTTACATGACTTAAGATTGGAAAAAATGGATTTTTTACGTTTTTTCAAAATTCTAAATTTCAGTCCTTCCGTTAAGGCAAAATGAAAATGATAGAAAATGATAGAGAACTACTTGTATAATATTTGTCATAAAGTTCTTTTATTAAAGAAATCTTATTCAAAAACGACGTTTAAAATTCTTGCATTTTCGATTTCCAGATCACCCCTGATAATCAATTGGATCCCTCCATTAAACTGGCTCCCGAATGACAAATACTCCTCCACGCCCTTACCAAATTAAGTTAATTTTACAAAACACGTAGAATTAAATACGTTTTCAGTCCATGGCTCATTGACAAATCTGGCTAAGCACCGAAAATAAAATTTATAAGATTTCAAAAAGATTATGGTTAACTTTCTTTGGACACTTTTTAATAATGTAGACAGACCACAAACAAACTTAAATTTATTAAGTGAATATTTACATATATTAATATATGTACAATGTAATTTAGAAATTTCAAAAGTTATTAATACAACAAAAGATTTTTCGAAATACCTAAAACAACTGCGTATACCTCGGAAACGCTTCTTGAGAAAAATAAATGAATGCCATACTCGTGTTCAGCAGCCCCAATTTAGCTTAGAAAATATCTTATTTTTAAGGTTCATTTTTTTTTTTTTTTTTTGTGGCATAGTGTTATTTATTGAGAAAGTGTAATCTCAATTTGTCAAAAATTAAAAAATCTCACGTTTCTTGTAGCTGTAAAAAAGGAATTTCGAAGTCGTAAAGAAAGCACATTCTTAAATCGTTAAGCAAAGTGATTGGTAGTCGTGAAATTAAAATTTAACTCACCTTGTTAAAAAATGATTTGTTTAAAAATTATTTTGTAAAACAACTTCAATATTTAAGTATTTTTCGCGCTTTGTTTTAATACTAAAAGGTACGTATTGAAAACTATTATACTTAGGAATTTCAACATACAAATGCAATAAAACTTGAATTTATAAAAACTTGTACTTGTTGTTTACAATCTTGTGAAAACTGGGCGCTCGAGCAAATTCCCGTAACACAACCCATAATACAGAATACCTGATATTAATTCTTCCATTATGTTATTAGAGTCCTGTTTGATTTTTTTTAATTTTGAATACTTATTGTTTCGGTTAATTCTGTTTAAAGATTGTTGGTGTTACTATCGGGAGTTTATTGTGCTGTCAGGTCATCATCTGACTCAGCATCGAACATTTTTGCAAAATAGTTTATTTCCCAATTTCTTAGTTTCTGATTTTGTATAGTATTTTAAGAATGTATTGCTAGAAGGAAATATATTGTATGAAAAAACATTTTCTAAACACATACCTTCTGTCTTAGCTGTTCATTGTAAATTATTTTCTTCTAAATATTGGCTCAAAATAAATTATTTACAATTTTTAACTTTAAATATGTTAAATTTATTTAATACTTCTTTAAATCTCTACATATGTATATAAAAATTACGTGTATGTTCGTGATCGCTAAACTCAAAAACTACTGGACCAATATTTAATTTTTTTGTGTCTATGGGCCGTGAGTAGTGTTTCTGTGTAGTCGATTTTGACCAATTTTTATATGCATGTTCTATGGGCCGTGAGTAGTGTTTCTGTGTAGTTTGAAGTTCGTCCGACAGATGGCGCAATATTTAGTTTTTTGTGTCTATGGGCCGTGAGTAGTGTTTCTGTGTAGTTTATCTTCGTATCTAATCAACCGGTTTTCTTAAAATTTGACATGCAGGCACCGTAACATCTAATCATTAAATTTGTGATTTGAAGGGAAATAGGGCAAAAGGGATAAAGGGGGTGAAAGCTCCTCCTTCCTATATGTTCTTAACTAATCAACCGGTTTTATTAAAATTTGACATGCAGATACTGTAACATCAGAAAGGAAATAAGTAATAGAGCGTAAAATAGGACAAACGGGATAAAATCTCCCCCTCCTTATATCTTCTTAAACAATCAACCAATTTTCTTGAAATTTGGCAGGCAAATAGTGCAACATCTGGAAGGAATTATAGCCTATATTTTTTATTATTTAGGGCGTGAAATATGACAAAAGCGGTAAAAGCACCCCCTCCCAATATCTTTTTAACTTATCAAACGGTTTTCTTTAAATTTGGCATGCAGACACTGTAACATCTGAAAGAAGTAATTTATATGGCAAAAAACGTTTGCTGGGCCAGCTAGTTAAATATAGTGATGGTATGTGATGGAAATCGATTTTAAAAACGAAACGATTTGAAACCGAAAATATTGTTTTCAGTATATTTTAAAATGGGTTTTAAATACATTTTCCTTTTATTTTCAGTCTCTATTCTTTTAAATTTTATATCATATACGTTAACTGAAGTGTATTCTGAACGAAAATTATTACTATAATTCAGAAATGGTTTTTAAAATCCCTCGAAATTCATCACACCTTTCTAAAACGTTCGTTTTTAAATCGATCGATTTTCATCACATACCTGATAAATCAGTTTCAAATAATTTAGGATAATGTCTTTCAAATTTCATTTATTCTCTTGGAAGTTAAATTCACTATTATTTCATTTTATATTATTCAAATTTATATTATGAAAATATATTTAAATCAATAGAAAAGCACACAAATTTGTTTGAAAAAAATTTAATTTAAAAGAAACAAATAAAATAATCCACCAATATGCAACCTTTGCGATGTTAATTTATCTATCACTCACATTTTGGCGGAATGCCCAATATCCAAGATTGACGAGCCTTTAGAGAAGATTCTGGATTGTGAGGTAAGCAAAAACTTACCCAGAATACAGGAAAGTTTGCGAAAACAGAATATTCAGAAGATTTAGGCTAAATCTCATAACGTAGAACATAAAAATAACATATAACATAAATACATTTACTATTTGAATTTTTACTTTATGTTAATTATTAATATTGAACCTTATTTAATGTAAAATCTTTTTAGGCGCATATGGTCTGGTTACCCGGCGCCTTTTTAAAATATATTTTATAAATTTACTTTGTAAAAAATATTGGAAATAAATAAAAAAAATGAATTTGTATAAAACTGTTGAATTAAAAAATTTCAGACTTCGTATGAAAAACTGTTATAATTTAAAAAAAAAAATGCCTAAATATTTTAATACAACAAAAAATGTTCGGCCTTTAAAACCTCAAAGGTTTTTGGTTGCCACAACTGGCAGTTTTGACACCTTTTGAACTCTAATTCGACCGGCATTTCTTTTACACTGAAGATTTCCTCGCGAAGTTTGACGACTTCAGTTTTCCAGACGTGGAGAGTTGGTCTTCTCTGAAGCCAGTCGTCTTAATTATCTCCTTGCTGGCCGCGGCCTGAAAAATCTTCTTAGCCGCCGGTGATTTCTGTTCATCACCAGACTGAGGTCTCCCCCTTTGTTGGGGTCCTTAAAAGAGTTATGCCGGTGATCACCCGATTTCCTTGCAGATGTGGACTGGTTTGCCCCGGTAACAATTCCTTTTGGGATCCACGATTAGGGAGTCTATCCAACTAGACTCTGTTAGTTCTGTTACTAACTGACTTCCCTGTAGCATAATATCCCTGTGAAAAACCAGCAGATCCGATTGAATCTGACACCGAACCTGCTGTGTTATTAGGGATATCGCCTACGTCAACTCCTATCACTCCGTCTTGTTTTTTAATTTTTCCAGTTTTTTAGTCCCACGAGTATGGACGTATAGGAAAGGACCATCTCGCGCAGTGACGACTTGCACGGACTTGTATAGAATTACAACTGACATTTGCCATTAGCGTCAGAGGCAGCGTTTAAACAACTGCAGTCTGTAGAAATAAGTTACTTTGTGTATATTAATTAATTTGTAATTTATTATTTATATATGTTGGCTTTGAAAAAATTGTACTTAAATGAAAAATATTGTTCAAATATTTTTTAGTAATAAAAAATAATTTGTACTGAAACATCAATTTACAATAGGTTATGGGCCGTTGTTGTTTCGATTGTGCAATTAAATAAGTTACATTAAAGGAATATTATTTTGAGAAATAAATCAAGATGAGCGAGAATCGCTTTTATGGTATTGAAAAGCTCAACCAAGAAAATTTTTATAATTGGAAATTCAAGATGAAGATGTACTTAATTAAGGAAGGCTTGTGGTACGTAATTCAAGATCCTGTACAAGATACAGATGTTTGGAGAAAGAACAATGTAGAAGCTTTTGCAGTATTGAGTTTGTGTGTTGAAGATTCACAACTGATTCACATACGGAATGAATCGTTAGCCAGGGATGCTTGGAAAAAGCTGCAAAATCAGCATGAACGGGTGACATTAAGCTCAAAAGTGCATTTAATGCGAAAAATATGTAGCATGCGGCTAAACGAAGGTGAGAATATGGAGGTGCACATAAATTCTATGATGGAGTTATTTGATAAGCTCCGGGCTGTTGGGAATCAAAATTTTACGGAAGATTGGCAAGTTTCTATGGTTCTTAGCAGTTTACCAGCAAGTTACGATAGCTTAATCACTGCTCTCGAGGTAAGACCTGATAAAGATTTGACAATTGAAACGGTAAAAGGAAAGTTATTAGAAGAATATTTTAAAAAATCATCCCGTGAAGATTTTTCTAATGCATCAGCCCTTAAATCAAAAACTATAAAGAAATCTGATGCGAAAACTTGTTTTTTTTGTAAGAAAAGTGGTCACCTCAAAAAGGATTGCCATAAATACCAAAAATGGTGTAAAAATAATCAAAAGCCACTTAATATAATGGAAGCTGCAGAAAATAATAAAGATACCGAATTCGTTTTAATGACAAATTTAACAGAAGAAAACAAAACTGTTTGGATAATCGACTCAGGAGCAAGTTGCCATATTGCCAATGATAAGAATTTGTTTTGTGAACTCAACTATAAGGATAGTGGACAGTTAATTTCTGTAGCAAATGGGAAATGTTCAAAGTCCAAGGGAAAAGGAGTCTGCAAAATTAAAATTGGTGATGCATTCTTAAAAATTGGTGATGTATATTACGTTCCTGATTTTAGTTCTAATTTGTTATCAGTTAGAAAAATTACAGAAAAGGGTTATGCAGTAAATTTTGCAAATAATGAATGTTATATAGAGAAAAATTGTAATGTTGTTTGTAAGGCTTATCTTAAAAATAGTTTGTATGTACTTAATGCAATTTCTGAAAAAGTTTTTTCTGCACATAATTGTAATAAAGGCTGTATACACTATTGGCATAGGGTTCTCGGTCACCATAATGAAGGAGATATTAAAAAGTTATTAAGAGATGCATTAGCAACTGATATTACAATAAGAGAATGCAAAAACCATAACGAAACGTGTGAAATTTGTTTACAAGGAAAATTATCGAGAAATCCATTTCCAAAAGAAAGTCTTTCAAGATGTGAAAATTGTTATGATCTTATTCACTCTGATGTATGTGGTGCTATATCTCCCGCAACTTGTAGTGGTTATAAATATTTTGTTACGTTTATTGATGATCACAGTAGATATTGTACTGTATACCTTTTGAAGGCAAAATATGAAGTATTTAGTAAAATAGTAGATTTTTGGAATCTTGTAAAGAATCATATTGGGCATTATCCTAAAACAATAAGGTCTGATAGAGGTGGTGAATATATAGGAGAAAATGTCAAACAATTTTTATCAAAATGTGGAACTGAAATTCAGTATAGTGTTCCATATAGCCCACAACAAAATGGGGTCGCTGAACGAAAGAATCGTACGTTAATAGAAATGGCAAAATGTATGATTATTGATTCCGGTTTATCAAAAAATTATTGGGGTGAAGCTTTAATGATGGCTAATTATATACAAAATCGTCTACCTTCAAGAAGTGTACCTAAAACACCATATGAATTACGATTTGGAAATAAACCATCATTAAAGAATTTTCATATATTTGGATCGTTCTGTTATGTTCATGTTCCAAAAGAAAAAAGAAAGAAGTTTGATCCAAAGTCTATTCGTAAAGTTCTCATTGGATATGATTTCAATTCAAAGGGTTATAGAGTTCTTGATCCAAAGACAAATAAGATACAAATTTCACGTGATGTTGTTTTTATTGGTTCCAAAGGCTTGAATTGCGATGAAGTCGAAAAGGATAGCAAAAATATTGTATATTTTCCAATAAATAATCGTGCTGAAAGCGAAATACCACCAGTTAATATTGAAGCAACAGAAAATGAATCTGAAGTTCATGATGATACGTACATTAATCAGGAAAATTATGAAGTTTCAGAAAGTACAGAAGTCAGTGTTGGCAGTTCTACATCAACAAGTGAAATATCTGAATCAGAATGGTCAGGCTCTGGGGAAACATTCGAAGATGCAATTCAAAGTCCAAATCCTGTTAGACGAGTTTCTAATAGAGTTAATAAAGGAGTACAACCAACTAGATACCAAATTAATTCTGCAGTTTTAAATTCAGATCCTAGTAATTTCAATGAAGCCATTTCAATTAAGGAGGAGAAGTCATTGTGGATTAATGCAATGCAGGAGGAGCTAAAATCTATAAATGAAAATAAAACTTGGATTCTTGTTCATCTTCCAACTGGCCGTAAAGCTATTGGTTCTAAATGGGTTTTTAAGAAAAAATTAAATGAAAAAGGAGAAATTGAACGTTTCAAAGCAAGACTAGTTGCTCAAGGATTTAATCAGAAATTTGGAATTGATTATGATGCAGTCTTTGCTCCAGTTGTGAAACAAACAACAACAAGAATTTTATTTTCGATTGCCGGTAAAGAAAAAATGAAGTTATACCATTTTGATGTGAAGACGGCATTTTTGAATGGAGACTTGCAAGAAACAATTTATATGAAGCAGCCTCCAGGATTTGTATCAAAATATTATCCTGATAAGGTGTGTTTACTTAAAAAGAGCTTATATGGGTTAAAGCAAGCTGCTCGCTGCTGGAATCAATGTATACATAAGGCATTAATTGAGTTTAAATTCAAGCAAAGTTTAATGGACCCTTGCTTGTATATAAGAAAAATTAATGAAGATGTAAATTATATACTGGTATATGTTGATGATATGATTGTTGCAAGTAAAAATGTAAAATTTATTGAAGAAATTTATAAAACGTTAAGTTCGAAATTTATTATGTCTAATTTGGGTCCTATTAAACATTATCTTGGTATGGAAGTTACTCAGGATAAAGATTGTAATTTTTTATTAAGTCAAGAACTTTATATTAACAAAATAGTTAATGATTTTCAACTTCAAGACGCTAAATGCTCAGACCTTCCCTTAAGTCCTTCTTATAACAAAATTGTTGATTCAGAAAAATTGTTAGATAATAAGTTGTATCAAAAGGCCATTGGATCTCTTTTATATTTGTCTGTTAATACAAGACCAGATATTACAGCAAGTGTAGCTATATTAGCACAGAAGACTCAATCACCAAGTAAAGAAGATTGGAATGAAATAAAAAGAGTTATAAAATACCTTAAAGGTTCAGCTAAATTATCATTAAAATTAAGTAGTCTTTCGGAGAATAATGATTTATATGGATATGTCGATGCTGATTGGGCAGAAAATAAAAATGATAGAAAATCACATAGTGGTTATGTGTTTTATTTAAATGGAGGCGTTATTAACTGGAGCTGCCGAAAACAAAGTTGTGTTTCTCTGTCCACAGCTGAAGCCGAATTCATAGCATTGTCAGAAGCTTGTAAAGAAGCTAAGTGGATACATGGACTACTTCAAGAAATGCACTACAATGTCAATACACCAATTACAATTATGGAAGATAACCAGAGTTGCATTAAGATGGTTTTAAATGAAAAATTTAATAGTAGATCAAAGCACATTGATATAAAATATCACTTTGTAAAAGATTTTTGTGTTAATAATT
Organism: Pollenia griseotomentosa; assembly: GCA_963931875.1. Classification (NCBI taxonomy): domain Eukaryota; kingdom Metazoa; phylum Arthropoda; class Insecta; order Diptera; family Polleniidae; genus Pollenia; species Pollenia griseotomentosa. The sequence goes on along the minus strand of OZ007560.1, from coordinate 47,422,276 downwards.
TTATTAATCTTAAATATTGTCCAACCGAAAAAATGATAGCAGATATTTTAACAAAACCACTTGCAAAAATACGTCTAAAAATGTTAAGAACATCTTTAGGACTTACATAAAACATGTATATAAATTTATAGATTATAAACAAAGAGGAGGAGTGTAGAAATAAGTTACTTTGTGTATATTAATTAATTTGTAATTTATTATTTATATATGTTGGCTTTGAAAAAATTGTACTTAAATGAAAAATATTTTTTTAGTAATAAAAAATAATTTGTACTGAAACATCAATTTACAATACAGTCAAAGTAGAAAAACTGCAATTTCTTCCACTTCTTCATTTGTCATTGGCCAAAAAAAAACTTGCTTTTACTTTTGATTCATTAAATATAAACAGTCTCAGCCAAACCAACTCAAAAAGCGAAAAGTTGTATACAAATTAATCAATTTTTTTTTTTTATATGTTTTTAAAAGCTAACAATATGTAGGGACAGAAGGGCAGTTTAGATTTTGATGAAATTTAAAACTTATGTAGATCGATCTACATACAATAAAACACACAGGCTTTATATTTCTTTATAGTTAATCAAAAATTAATTCTGGACGGGCAACGCCGCGGGAACGGCTAGTATGGCTGACTTCCTAAACGTATATTAACAATGTATCAATACAGTATTTAAACCGAGTTGATACATTGTGTAGTAACTTTTTTAATACGTTGCATATTTATACTTTGCAACACTGAAATCGTTTAGGAACATTTATATGCATTGTACCATTCATAATAAAGCGAACAATGGGGGAAGAACATATTTTATTGGAAAATGTCTTAGATTTGTGCGAACAGGGAAACTCCAGCCTCAAAATTGCTGTAAACATTATAAAAAGAAAACATAAACGATTTGCTGTTTTGCTGAAAGAATCACGGGTATCAAAAAGAATACCAAAAACAAAAGGCTTTGTGGAAACCATTGTTGAAATGCCAGACGATGTTTTTTACATTTATAAAATTATGCGTCCATTTTTTACTGTAATAAAAAGAAAAAATTAAACTGAATAGAGAAATATAATAAATTATAACAAAAAAATGCTTACTTATCTTCCTGCGTCGCCATCGTATTTTGACTTGCATTCGCTTTGCATCTACTTTTATTTGGATGCCTTTGTTGCTTTTCCTTGCGTATTACCTACAACAGTGTTGCAAAAGGGAACAAAATACATTGTAAAAATTTTCAGGGTTGCGTTTACGAACACGCTGCAATGTATTACTACAAAGCAACATGCGTTTAGGAAGTCAGCCTAATATATATTTTTTTTAAATTGTGTGTACATAGAATTTATTTAAATTACAAATAAAAAACTTTTTTAATATTTGTGTATAATATAATTTTCAATTTTATTGGTATAAACATTTTATTAATGACTATCTTATCAATAACAAAAAATTAGTAATAAACTTTTAGTTCCTCTTCACATTAATGACAGTGATAGCATAAACCAATATACATAGATTTTCAATATTATCAAATCTTACTTTAAATATTTAAAAGGTAAAAAATTAAATGATATTGTACATATTTCATAAGTAAAACAAAAACTTAATTTATTAAAAAAAAAAAAAAACAATAAAATCTCATTTTTTAATTGATTTTCTTACTGAAATAAAAATATTTACACATGTGTATATATGTACGCTGCAGAGTTAATTTAAAAAAATTAAATTAAAAAAAAATCACTTATTACGCAAAAAATACCTATAAAGAGTATTTTTTTGAGCACCGTTTGTATTGACAGTATTACCGCCGGCCTTAGCTGTCGCAATAGTCGTTTGCGTTTGAGATGTTGACGTTGCGGGGTCTTGAGAAGAATTACGTGGAGACATGTTGCCGTTGGCTACGGCAGCTGCAGCTGCCGCCAAAGAGGAACGCCATGATGCTATTAGTTCGTTTTGTACATCTATGGGTAACTCGTTGAAAACTTGAGGATCAACCCCAGCCGGACAAGGAATGTGTGAAAGGTTACCAGTGACGGTTGTTGACAGTTTATCAGTGTTAATGTTATCATTTTCGAGTTTTTCCAATTGTGGCGGTGATATTGGAACTGGCAGTGTTTGTGATTCAATGCTATCGTCCATTGGAGATGGCATTGGTGAGACGGTTGTCGATGAAGAAGCTAATGAATGTCTACGGGCATAAATCAAAGCGTTTGCACGAAATTCTTCTAGGCGATCAATACGACTTAATAGACTTGAAGGTGGAGGTTGAACGGGACAAAATCTTTGCAAATTATTGCAATTGTTGCCAGTGGTGGAAGTTGAGTGCGAAGTTGATGGTGTAGACGTTTGAGTGGTGCCTGTCGATGATGAAGTTGTTGCTGAACTTGGGCTCATTGGAAAATCACGATCGCTGTCTCTCGAATTTAACCTTAAATCACAAACACGTAATTTACTAGGAGAGGCAACTTCAGCAGCAGTGTCGCCTATGGAATTATAAATGGCAGAACTGCCAAAACAACGTCGTTTATTAATAATTAATCGGCTTATACGGCTTTTTTTAGGAGAAGGCTCTACTTCAGTTTCAGAAAAATCTGAAAAATCTGAATTTGTAGCTCCGGATTCTGAACCATTATCGATCAACATAGGAATAGGAGATGCAGCCGTGGTTCTTCTACGATAAAATTGATCACTTGGTTGGAAAGTTGTAGGTGAAGAACGAAATGCTTCATCATCATTATTGGGCATTGACAATGTAGAGTTGGTTGATGTCGATGAACCCTCTATATTAGCTTCAACCACGTCTGTATTTGTAAGGGAAGTAATTGACTGTACTTCTAAATCCGTTTTCTTGATAAGAAAATTCGCTATGGATGATGATCCAACTTTACGTTGTTGAAACTTTGAAAATGCTAAACCTATTAAAGTAATATTAAACGGTTTATTCAAATCAACGACTCTTTCAAACAGACGCATAATTATTTTTAAGAGCTTTTCTTGGGCACCATCTGCTAACATGACTTTTGGACCACCCGTGTCCGTACAAGAAGTTGATTTAAAGAGGGACGGCAGTATGTTAGCCTGTTTAGTTTCGCGATGACTGCTCTTCTTCTGAGCATCAAATTTGCGCAAAATAATTTTTAAACAAATCGGAATACGTCCATCTTCAGCAACCTGAGGAAGATACAATGTATTCAAAATTAAGTATTAATATTTGGTTGTGTCTAAAACTCACCTGTTCCATTAATCTCATTAGTAACATACGAAAGCGTTCCTCAACTTCTGTCCGTACTGATATAGGTCTACAGGAGTCCTCTAATCCAATACTTTTCGGTTTACCAGTTGGACGCACTCCACTTGTATCGCGACCAAAAGCTAAGTCTTTTAGTTTGATCGCTGTTTCGTAACCAAATTTTTTTCGTAAAAAATCCAACTCACATCTCTGCAGTTCTTCTACATTTGTTACTCCACTTTCGAGGAGAATAGATTCGGTTTTTTGCCCAATGCCGGTAATACGATTTAATTCACACAATTCACGCATAAATTGTTCAGCATGCGATGATACAAGTACAGTTTGTTGGTTTGGTTTATACTGAGAACCAACTAACTTGGCCAAAAGTTTATTATACGATACTCCGGCACAACAGGTAATACCCAGTTTATCCACAAGTTGCAGTCGTATTTCTTCTGCGATTTGTGTTCCCAAAGCCAATCGCTGTGCGCATCCACAACTACAGGCATTTAATGTAGCGCCATCTGAAGGGTATATATGACCAATAACAGATGGCAAATCTATATCGTCGGAGTCTTGTTCTTCTTGATGTTGTTTTTGTTGTTCTCGTTTTTCCACTAGCGACGAGACGTCCATGAAATTTTCGTCGAAACCCAACTTTTCCACTAATGGTGTGTAGTTAAGTAACAATTCAAACACTTTTTGTGACATCTGACGATATGGTGTTAAATCTTCCCCATTAACTAATACTAAATCTGAACATAGACGTTTTGCTTCAGCGACCAACATTAGTTTCTTAACCCCACGAGCACGTGCGTTGTAGTTGCATGTCACTACAATATTTTTCTGTTGAACACCCAATGGTTTTGAACGCAACGAGGGATCACGAAGTTCTTCGACTTGCGCATAAAAATAATCCATATCCAAGTGTATAATTGTACGTTGATGTGGCTCAGTCTTACTGAGCATGCTAGAAAAGTCCATAATGGTCGTCAATTTTCGACTAAAATAATGCAAATAGATAATAATTAAAGATTTTTTTGAATTTATCATTATTTTTTTTACAAAAATTAAATTGTGAAACACAAGCTTAACCAATTTACTTACATTACAGGACATATAACTACGCGTTTCTTATTTAATCGAGCCTATAAGGCCATATATAATTAATGTAGTAGTTTGCATTTATCAATAATAAGTATCACGATTATATAACTAAGTAATAATAGTGTAATCCTTAGAATAAAATGTGGATACTTGATGATAAAAATTAAACAATTTACGTTTAAAACTTGACAATAAAAATTCAAAAGTTGATCTCACGATAAATTATTTTTCGTAGTAACAGTTATTAATTAATTTAGGATTTCTAGTTCATATTGCAAAATGGTAAAAAGGCTCCATGTACAGGTTGGCGCAGAATGAGCTACATATATGATTTGAATTTTTTATTACCTTTTTAATAATTATTTTTTCTTCGTTTTTTGCGTCTTTTTTTAAAGAAGACATGGGGAATTAATTATGAATAACTATACAAACGAATCTCCGTCGTTTTTCCTCCTAGTTCCTAAGATGCACGCCATACATATGTATTTTTTTATGAATATTGAAAAATAAATAAAGGACATATATATACATATAATTTTGCCAAAAGTTATGGAAAATATGGTAAAAAGAGCACGTATGTGCGAAGCAGCAAATGGGCATTTCTAACCAAAAAATTATATTTTTAAACATAAAAATTTTATCAATTTAACAAAAGGTTCTTCATGTAATAAAAGAGGAAAACATTTTAAATAAAAAATTGCATCAAAATTTAAGCTAATCTTCTCAAATAATCTTTCTTTCTTTTGTTTTTATGAAACTTGATTTAGAAAAGATTCTTTCGTTTATTGTTGACGTTGGAGATATTGAAAATAAAGCGTTAAAAAACATATCCAATTTTTCTACTTTTGATTTTTTTTGACAATTTTAATATTGATAATAGTCTTGTTAAGGTCTGGGAGAAGGTTGTTTTTTTATTCGTCTCAAAATATCATCTGAATCATTGTGGTAAAAGTCTGTACAAAACATTCTTAAAAATAAATTATTTCCAAACTCTTTGGTTTCAGTCTTTGTATTTACTATATTTTAAAAAACTGTTACTTCGTAAAAAATGTTTCTGAGATAAGAAACAATTAAATACTGTGAAAAAAACAAATTTTCGATTAATCGACATAAATTATTTGAATTATTCGTTAACCGAAAATATGCAATTTTAAATTATTCGAACAGTTAATCGCTTAAAATTAATCGATTAATCAAACAACGGTTAATCGTTTAAATACCCTAATAAATACCGTGCTTTAGATATAAATAGATCTTTTTTTGTGCCACGCTCACTTGTCCAGTCCCGCCCACATTGTTGGATGTTGTGTATTGACAGCCATGATGCTTGTACCTAATAATTTCTCAATTTCATTTGGAATTTTCTCAATTTTAAAATGAAATTCTCGCTATCAATTTGAATTTTCTCAATTTCAAATTGAAATTCTTAATTTCATTTGGAATTTTCTCAATTTCATCTGGAATTTTCTCAATTTTTTTCAATGAAAAATGGTGTAGAGATGAGGCGCTATTTTCTTTTATCTGTTATAGTAATTTGGAAACGGCAAACATAGGCGCAGAACCTATGTTCGTCGTAGCTAAAAGGCAGGAGGTTCTCGATGTGACTTTGGTTAGCTGGGAACACTGACTTAGCAGGTAACTAGACGTTCGACTAATGACTGTTTCGTTTTCGGACCACAGATATGTGGTTTCAATTAGGTTTATGCCCCTTGGGGACTTGTTATTCTGAAAAGGAGATGAACGAAGTGGGGATACAAGGCTAGTCTGCTCTCTAATTCTCTATGCTGACTCCCTGTCATTAGTGGCGTTATGGAGATAAAATGGTGGGTGACTTCCTATCGTGGACACTGCGTCAAGCAACGGCAATGGCCTGCAGGCCAGTGGTACAGAAAGAGGGGATAAGCCACCGTGGTATAGCCCTGATATGTCAAAGCGCCTGGGAAATTGGGCGGAGTATAAGCCAGCATTGAATAGGTTTAAGAAATTAGTTAGTTCGGCGAAACGGAATGCCTTAATGAACTTCTGTAGCGGCGTGAAAGGCTCCTCGAGATAAACCCGTAACGTAAAATAATAGCTTCTTGCCCGGCTGTCCCTAGCTACATTCAGAAAGCTGATAGTATCTGGACTTCGAATAGTCAGGAGACAAGGGAGGTGTTAATTGACTCACATATTTCTGATAACTCTCTTCCATTACTAAGGGAGTTCAATTGCTTGTCAGAGCCTGGACCTGTGTCCATCTCTATGATGTGCTATGATGAGCTCAATTGAGACCTGGTCTGGATGGTATCATCCCGCCCGAGGATAGTTGTCCATATTGAGAAATCCCTTGAATTTCTAGAATACTCGCTTGTAGCCTTTCTGGACATTGAGGGAGCTTTGAATAATGTCAGATCTGACTCTTGGAGTCAATGAGGGAGTTAAGTGTTGACGATGTTATTTGTAAATTTATTGAAAATCTATTCGGCAACAGGATCATTGAATTCACGATTGGCGCTACTAATATTTGTAAATTGGTGCATAGGGGCACCACGCAAAGTGGGGTTTTGCCTCTTCTATTATGGAACTCGACGATAAACACTGTTCAAAAGATTAGGCATAAAATCTGTCGGGTATGCAGATGGCGTGGCGGTTACCAGCACTGAGGTAGCAATTTCGAATAGTTCCAAATATCTGGGCGTGTTTCTTGATAGTTACCTAGCTTGGGAACTCAACGTTCATTCAAGAGTTGGTAGGGCCATTGGAACTGGGGCCTTGACACCAGGGGCGTTAAATGCATCTTCGAGGCATTTGCGGACGACACAGCTTTCCTAAGCGTGTACGAAAAGCGTCATAAAGCATCACGTTACTTACAGGATCATATATTTCAACTAGAAATATGGTTAAAACAATGGAGGATAAAGGTCAATGAGCAAAAATGCGTACATATAACATTCACCTTGCGTCATGCCCCTATTAAAATCAATAATCAAATAATACCTCAAAATTCGCATGTAAAATATCTCGGTATACATTTAGATCGCCGTTTAACGTGGAAAAGCCATATAGAGGCAAAATAAACTCAAATGAAACTAAAAGCCAATCTGGTGCTATGGTATCAGTTATGAGGGACTGCCTCGGCCTCTTATATCGAAAAAATTCAAAGGCGCCAAAAAAAACTTCTTCGAATAATCACAGCTGCTCCTAAGTATGTTAAAAACTCAAATAATCACAAGGATCTCAATGTTCCATTAGTTAAAACTATGATTACGAAATATGCAGTAAAATACTTAAAAAGGCTCGAATTGTATTCGAACCCACTAGCTAGAAATATTTTAAATGATAGCGGCCACACTCGCTTAAGGAGAAGAGATACTGCAGCACTTATCCATTTGAATGAGCGATAAACACCTATATATGTGAACAGAACCCGCGATGAAGAAAATTTTTGTCTGGCACTGGCAGGACATAAAATAAAGTATTAGGATAAGATTTTATTTATTATTGTTAGTTCATATTTAATATATGAAGATTCAATAAATAAATAATGAAAAAAAATCTTCGAGGCTGTGATAAAACCGATTTTTTTCTATGGGGTCATAGTGATGAGAGAGTACACTTTGCTATGTATTAATGTCGTCAAAACTTAAGGTAGAAGCATACCTCCAAGGTATTGATATTTACGCTTTGGTTAAATAATTGCATGTATGTATGTAATACAATGGTTTAAAAACAAAAACATACTTTGATTGATATCATTACATACAATTTTATAACATAAGTTACCATTAAAAAATGATAAACAATAATATGATTGATTAATTTAAAATTGATTATATACATGTGTATAAAATAAATTGTTTTGTTATGTTTTCTTTTTCAAAAATATATGTTATATACCTTTTGAAAATTCATAAGTAAATAAAAAAAAGTGTTGTTTATTTAAAAGAAATCCCGAAAAATCCCGGGATTTTCTAAAATCCCGATTGGCATCCCTAGTGGAGACCCCATGTTACTTGAGGGTTAAACGATCAAGTTTTGCCTATCAAGTTTTAATACTCTCACACTTTTCTACCAATACACTCATACTTTTAAAAATTGAAACGAACTTGCCTTTAAAATTCTCTTTCCAGAGAGTGCTTCAATTTACGTTCAAGAAAATAGCTGATTTCACGGTTAGTGAGCAAATTTTTCGTTTGCCTTTATAAATTGTTTTCTTGATGACATCTTGAATGTAAATTGCTCAAAAATTTAATGCAGCCTACGTCTCAACTTTCAATTTTTGTTAATTTTGACAAATAGTATATGTAAAAGACTATCAAGAAAATCTTGATCGTGTGGCTGCACTGTAATGTAAAAACAAAATGATTTAAAAGTCAATGTTGCCAGTTGTATAAAAAGATTTCAAATTTCAATTTATAAAGCTTTCTTGCAACATTACATAAATGGTTAATATAATAAAAATAACTTATGTAAAAAAATAATTCTCGCATTATATTTGTGAAAAGAAAATCATGTAAGAAAGTTTAAAAAAAAATTACCGTGAATGGTTAATGCAACAAGATAAGGAAGTACATTAATATTTTATTTTCTAAAACATTCACTAACTTCGAAAAAAAGAAAATAAACTTCTTTCCTTGTATGGACAAAATTTTGATAGCGTGCAGTAATATTACCATGCGTCTGCCCGACTTTAAATGTGAGTGACTGTATATAAAAAAAATTAAAAAAGGAAAGTAAGAAGGGCTTACGTGTTTTTGTTTGAACATTTAAAAAAATTATATAATGGTTTGTGAAAAAAAAGATGCTAAAACGCATTAAAGAGTAGGGCTGAGTCCGGATTTAAATGCTCATGAGTAGGCACAGAATATCATGTTTTCCTCTTGTCAACATCTTTTGTAAAGTTGTTGTTGTTTTTATTTTGTTTTTCTTAACCTACTTACAACTTCAATTAATGTTGGGAGAATTGCAACTAATTGTAGTGGGGAATGTAAGATGAGATAAACCCACTGTTTATTGTTGATGTGTTTTGTTTAAACTTTGATATTATTACAAGTAGAACTGTTGCTATAAGTCTTATACGCTTAACAATTTTATTTGGTTTAATATCTTTAGTTTTTCTAAAATCTTTATGGATGAAGTTTCCTGATGATCTGGCCTAAGCAACCAGTGAAATGCGCATAGGAATAGCTTATCCCATCAACAATAAATTTCAAGTGTTTTTATCAATGATAAAAACTGGGAATTGAGCACGAATAACAAAATCTTTTGAAATTGAAGTTTTCCTCGAACGTTAAAAAATTTTCGGAATCACGCATTTTGCTAAAAAAAAATGCCATCGATTAGTTTGTTTGTTCCTCAAATAGAACAAAACAACGAATATTACCATGTTAAAAGAAAAGTACGCTATTAAAATCTGCAACTGAATTTTTAATTTTAATTAAAAACATTATCAAAAAACTTGCCATTTTAAACAATGTGTTAATTGATTTAATTAAGTATAGCTCAGGTTTTGACAATTCCCAACAACAATTCTAGAAGTTTTTCGAGTCATCTGTTTATTGTTTATTTTTTTGTGTATACTGAAAGTCAAGCTTGGTTTACATTTTGTGAAAAAATTAGATAAAATTTAAAATTCAATAAAAAAACTAAATACAAAAATAGTTAATATAAATAATAAACACAAGGAATATAAAATGCATAAGGAATAAGTGGATCCACAATAAATTTGCAATACAGGAAAAAAATTTTGCCTTCTAAAGCAATTGTGTATATTTTATAAACAAAAAATTCCCTTTTTTATATTTTCAACGAATAATTTTGACACTTACTCTAACTTTTTTCAGAAACCAATTAAGATTTTTTGTTATTTAATAAATATTTCAATTAAACATTTATTTCAAAACAACTAAAATGTTAATTAAACCAAAATAATTGTTTAAATTTTTTTTTTCAACTAAAAAAAATAATTGATTCAGTTATCACATTAATTAAATTGACATACCTTTTAAACAATTGTTTTAATTGAAAAAAAACTATTAAAAAACAGAACTATCAAATGACTTACAACCGTAATCGTTTGAATACTGATGCAATAGCTGCATTACTGATGACTAAAGAAAATATTCAAGACGTTTCCAGCCATAATTTCCAGCAATTTGAAATTGTACTGAAGTAAAAATATTTTAATATGAGAACTTAAGAGGTACGTAAAGCATGAATGTAAATACTGTTCTTTAGATATAAATAAATCTATTTTAAGCCACTCCAACTTCTTTGTCGGATGTTGTGTATTGATAACCAAGATGCTTGCACCTAATTTGAAAAGTTTTGCTCTTGCCGTTTTCCAGATATGGGCATTTCCATTTAACGTGTCGTGATATTTGTACCACAAAATTATAAAAATTAAATGAAGAAGTCAAATTTGTAAAAAAGGGTTTTTTTATATATACAAAGTTATGAAGTAGCACTATATTCAGAAAAAAAATTACAGCAATCGACGCTAAGGATTTGCAGATAAAAGCAAAAATATGCGCTGACGTGACGTCAAAGAAAACGGAAGTGGATTTTGACTTGCATTACAAAACTGCATAAGACTGCGAATTGAGCAAAACGTTTTCTATAAAACCTTTTTTTAGTAAACTTTGGACTTAGATTTATTTTGCAAGCTATCAAATTTAAAAATCTTTGCTCGTTTTAAGGACATATGGTCATTTTCAGCGAATAGTCTACTTTTTTTAATGTAACGCCAGAATGCAAATAAGGTTGTATTTTAGGACAATGTTGTTCAACCGTTATCCCTTTTGTTACTTAAAGTATAGCTATTTGCGCTTTACACCAAAATATAAAAAAGTAAACTGTACATATACAATTTTTTGAGAAACAATTTAAATTACTTCTGGCGTTACGTGACAAAAAGTAGACTTTTCGCTGGAACTGCCCATATGCAGAAATCTAAAATGTCTTTGTACGGGAGGTGTTACGCGAGATTTTTTTTATTGATAACCCAGCTATGTATGTGTACGAAATTTTGAAAATGTTTCTTACCGTTCTTCGGATATAAATCTCTTGTGCCACGCCCAATTCTCCAACCCACAAACATTTTGTCTGATGCTGTATATTGATACCCGAGATGCTTGTATCTAATTTGGAAACTTTGGCTCTTGGCGATCTACAGGTATACAGAAAAATCAAACGAGGGTCGTTGTTTTTTGCTCATATGTATCTCAACTATTTGTGTACCGATCAAGCTGAATTTTAATAGCAAAATTTAACGGAATGGAAAGTTGACAAAGCATCATAAATAAAAACAAAGCAAAAAATTTCGCAACAATTGTGCAATGGATACGGTTACCATGCTTGCAATAATGAACTCAAGGTTTTGTCTTGACAGAAAGAGTACGAAAAAACAGAAGAAAAAGAAGAAACATGTAAATAAAATTGAAAAATGATAATTAATTAAAGCAAATTTCGAACCACCAATACCATTGGTTAAAGATTGATGTTTTATTGTTGGCTGGCAGGCACCGCAGTGGTGCAGGAGTAGAACGCAAAGAATGCTGATGATGAGAATGTGGTTATTCTCAAAACTTAAATTCCACTCGAGTACGAGCCTCAGCTCAGCCAAGAATAAAAATTATCAATAAATTTAAATTAATTTCATGTTGTAAAACTCCTTCCTTCAGTAAAAATTAAATGAAAATTAAATTTAATGAACTCAAGACTAACTGAATATCAAAATTTAAAATTTTTTTAATATTTAAAATCTATTTTCGTTTTTTAAATCTTGTGGCAAATAATTATACTAACGGCTACCCAGGAACTCAACACGCTGCTTAGTTGTTTCCAATTTTTTATTATTTCTAGTGTTAATTAAATTTTGGTTTGGTTAAAACTTAAAGGTGTGATGCCCAATGTTACTCAAGCATTTAAATACGTATAATAAAATACCATATATTGGCAATATAGTTTGACATATGTCTGTGAACAGTGATGAAGTAGAATAAATTATTGTTAAATTTTAGACTGCCGTTAAAGCTCTATTCTGCATGCGTTGTAAAGATTTTAATTGATGTTTTTTATATCCATACAAAATGGCCAAATAAATAAAATTACTGTGGTTTAAAGCATTATATATAATAAGTTTTGAATCTTTATGAAATGTTTCTTAATTTGTATAAAATACCAACGGCTTGCGTGGCTTTTATTCTAAAAGATTGTTGTGTTTGTCCCAAACAAGATTGCTTTGAATATTTATTCCTAAGTACTTAACAGACCTAAAGCTTCGTACAGACGGTGGTCAGATCTTACAATGTTTTCATTAAAGTTGACTAAAAATGTCTTGCAACTGTGTGAACATTGTACACTATTTTCATTTGACAGATGTGTAAAATTAATGCATCTGACAATGGAACCATTGTCAGAAAAATGACAACATTGTAAGATCTGACCATCGTCTGTAAGAAGCTTAACTTTCATGATTTCTCTTCCATCAAAAATTATCGAAAAATGTATATCATAACAAGTTAGCTTAAATCTAATCAGGTGTATTTTATTAGCATTCAAGATAAGATTATTTTTCTAGCAAACTCAAACGTTCCATGTAAGCTTTGGCAACGGTTTCATGTTTATAAATAAATATTTTGCCACTAAGACCAAGATTACGGCAAGATACGGCACTCAATTTTGAACACATTCACCCCTATCGTGAATAACAAGTGGAATTTTTGTTCCCATGAAATTTTCATTCTCCTCAAGGGAGAAAAGCAATCGTGAATCTCATGTGAAAAATTTTTCACGGTATCAGTTCCAGTGAATGTAAAAAAGAAGAAAGATATAAAAAAACAAAAAATTATAAAATTTTTATTCAAAATATACACGTATATATTTTAAAGAAAAGTTAAAATCATAAAGAAAAATATTTAGTATTGGAGGGATAGTTTGATTACAACGTAAGTTTTTTTCACTTTTTTAAATTTAATGTACATAGTAAAATATTTTCCAAAATTTTGCCACCACGTCTTTCGAAAGCTTGACAAATCCGCAGGCAATCGACTTGTTGTTATGCATTTTGTTAACCAATATATCGGTTTGTGCCTTATTAACGGATCTAGCCCTTAATATTCGATTTGTAGGAGGAACTACTTACATACATCTTCTGTTCCCTAGGAAAAATAAAGTGAGAAAATCTAAGGGAAATGTGAACAAATTACGAGGGAAAAATCTTTTCACGATAAGGGGAATAATTTCCCGTGAAAATTTTTTCACGTTATTATTCTCATTTGAATTACCTTTTTTTCATGGGAGTTGTTCATGATCGCAAATATGTGAAAAGGGGAAAAATTACGAGGGGAAAATTATTCACGATAGGCGTGATTGTGTACTACTTTGGCTAACACCTATTTGAACGAACTGTTGACGATTTGTTAAGAAAGCTTTTTAACAATAAACGATCTCTTTCTATAACACCATAAAATTTTAATTTTTGTGGCAAAATATCATGATCTATATAACCCTGCCCTTCATCTAAGGCCTTACAAATGTAGTTAATAGCATTAAAGACTGCTAATCCGTTCTAAGCCCATATTGAAAATCACTAAGTAAATTGTCGTACATATACAATGAAATTTGGTTGTATAAAAGTTTTTCAAAGATATTGTAAATGACTGGCAAAATGGCAACAGGTCTGTACTTATTAACTGTTGATGCATTATTTTCTTTAATATTTGGGTATGTTTGGGTACTTATTGTACTGTTAAAAATGTTTACAAAAAAAGGAGTTACTTTATTAATACATTTTAAAAGTATTATTGTTGAAACATTGTCAAGACCACAACTTTTATTTAATTTTTCTCAAGTTTAACTTTTTAACTTTATATATGTATTCCTTTTAGTGTTGCATAGCAACAATGGATTTATGAAGTCAACCATAACAACCTGGTCATGTTTTTTATGGTCTTCGGAAACTCCATTTCAACAGACAGGAGGTCAGGCAGACATCGTTAAATTAACTTCCCTACTCATAAGGACCCAAAATATAGGTACATACATATGTATATACTTTTTAGGGCCTAAGATCAAAATTGTAGAAATAGACATTGCTAAAGCTTCGCTATTAATATCAAAGCAAAACTTTGAGATCAACAAATTTGCTGCCACAAACTGAGGGACGAATGAATTCTTTTAAATTTCAATGTTATACGTACGTACGTGATGATAACTTATTCAACAACAAAAAAAGGTAGACACTTCATAAACTATATTCCCGTGTAACAGGTAAACAATAATTTTCTGATACAATAATAAACTTGAATATAAGCAAAAGCTAAAAAATTGCGCGAATTTTCTCAAAACACCGCAAATGTTAATTTTTCATTTTACTTTCAACAAGTTCGTAAAAGATAGTTCTTCAAAATATTTTCATACATATGTAGGTACATATATCTACACAATTTATTACAATATAAAAAAAAGAGGTTTGAAGAATATTATAGATGACGTATTAATTACGTTTGTTTCCAATTTTGTTTTTATATCAAATTTGTTAGTTTTCTCTAGCATTTCATTTCTTATATTCATACTACATAAATTGTCGTATCCAAAAAACAAAGACGGTATTATGCTTGTGCAAATTATAATTTCAAGTGTTTTTTTGGGAACCCATATTATGCACATTTTGTTAAACGTATATAATTATGATTAGTATTAAGCGTTTAAATTAAAATGCTTACTTTATGTATTTTTATTAAATTGAATTTTTTTTCTAAATTTTTAGAAAGATTTCACAACAAAAAGAAAAAATTAACTTTCCACAGAGCTGCATTTTTGTATGGTTGCATCATTTGTACAAAACCCAAGGTTGCATTAAATAGATCCCATTTTTTTGTTGAGTAGCCATACCTGTTACCTCCGGTCTAGACCAAAGATAAATATCTTAGCAATTTGGCAATAACGTCGGCAGAACAATATTTTTATTGCTCGCTTTATGGGAGAAATACGTTAACCCAAAATTTGTAAAAAGTGTATCCATCTTTAGGATATAATATTTACTAAAATTTATATTCTTTTTGATCTTAACCACTTACAACTACAATTGGAGTCGGATAAAAAACAACCAATTGTAGGGGATGTAAGAAAAGATAAACTCACTGTTTACTGTTGGTGTTTTGTCAAAGCTTTGAAATCGTTTGCTAGTAAACTTGAACGTTTGTAATTCTCATTCGTTTAACAATTTTATTTGTATATTATCTTTAGCCGCTTCAAATTCTTTGGAAAAAGGTCGAAAAAATAAAATCCAAAAATAACTATTATTTTTGATCGAAAAATTAAAAAAATAACTGTTATTTTTGTTCAATTAAAATATGGTACAACTCTTATTAAAATACATAACCTTTAAAGTAACATTGTTGGCAACAGATTCTTGCCAATATATTTTGCCACCTTCGAATATCACATACACATTATCGCCAAATTGTACAATAAGAAAAATTAAACAATAACATTGTAAATGTATAGGCCGCATACATTAAAAATAAAATATATATGATGAAATATCATATCATAAGAATTTCTATGAATAGAATCCGAAAACAATTATTTTTAAGATCAGTTTTATTTCAACAATAATCTCTCTTTGAAGGAACAGTAGCATAATCTGTAACAGTTAGAACACCAAGAAAAATTCCCATTTCATTCATTGGTTTTTTTTTTTGGGGTGCTCTTGTCCATCATATACTGCTTTACTGCTACTTTCGTTACAAAACATAAGCTTTAACTTATCTTCAAAAACTGTTCTATCTATATCTCCAGCCCTCATCAGATGACAAATAATTAGCTCTGGGCGCGAAAAAATTGTCAGAAAAAATATTACAAAAATTAAAATATAAAACGGCTATGCAGAAAAAAATAGCTAGATCTTCCGGTTAGATAAAATCTAGCAATTTTTTATTGCTAGATGAAAAAGTACCGCCAGATCTAGCCGGAAAATGGCTAAATTGGCAACCTTGGTGGCAGCACCGACAAAATGGCATTTAATTTGAAAGTAGCGCTACCATTTGTCAAGTTTTTACATTTCGCAAGTCTTTTTTGTTATTTTTTTTCCAAATTTATTTTTTTGTGTTTTCTTTTAAAATATTGCAACTTTTGCAGAAAAACAGTATTTAAATAAATAAAAGTTTTTTTCAGAAATGGTGACATTTTTTATTGATAGTATACGTTAGATGTTTTAATTGTAAACGCATGTTTCACATTTTCAACATCTTCCATACGTTCCTCTGAAATGTTTGCAAGTATACAATCATCATCATGTAAAGATATTGAATATTTTTCAATTTTAGTAAGTTTTGGTTGACGTTAACAATATTTATGATTGGCCCTCTCAACGTCTGCAATTTCTTATCGGCTTCGAGTGTAATATTATGACATATATAACGCAACGTCGTAATCTCTGAATAGTTTTCTACATAACTGCCCGTCTATACCAGAGATAATTATTGCGTCATATATTGCATTATATGTCAAAATTATGTTATTTTTAATGTAGACAGCAATTGTTTGTACATATTTATTGCCGGCAATTTATGTTGCAATAATTGTTAGTCCATTTTCGTTGACAATTATTGCTAACATAAAACGTCAAATTTTGTTGTCAATTGAGAAAAAAGAAGCAAAAAAGAACAAATAGAAGCAAATTGTGTGAGAAAGAAATTAAATTTGTGAAATGGTAGCCAATTATGATTGTAGTAAAAGAATTAAATTAAAGAATTTAATAAACACTAAAATAAAATTAGAAAAATTATTTTTATTAATACAACTTTTTTCTTATTTTTTTATTTAAATTTATTATTTATTATTTTTATTATTTAAATTTATATTAATTTGCTTAAGATTGATTTATTTCTTATATAAAAATATTAATTTTATTTTAACAAAAAAAAAAAAAAAAAAAAAATTAATAAAATTAATATTTTTATATAAAAAAAAAGACCTCAATCTTAAACAAATTAATATACGTTTAAATAATAAAGAGGAATAAGAAAGAATTTATATTAATAAAAAAATAATCTTTGCGCCAGTTTCTACACTACACCTTCTTCCATGATTTTATTCAAATTATGAGTTAACATAAATACTTTTTCCCATGCCTTTAACATAAGCTGAGCAATAAGAAATATTGCTCTGTTATTCTGCCGACGTTATTGCCAACTTGCTGAGATATTTATCATTAGTAGAGAGGGTAAACTACAGACACATTTTTTTCACTTTTCGAGAAAAACTCGAAAACCACTCAACCGATTTACAAACCAATACATGTGTTGAAAAGGTCTTCTTTCACTAATGGTAAAAAATTAAAAATAGGAACACAAGGGCAGGTTAGGGGCCAATTTCTGCCTCTCCGAACTACCTAACAGATTGTTTTGATATTTTAAACATAGATTTTTACCTATTTATAAAATTTTTTTTAATGGGACCAGTCTCCGAAACAATTTAACCGAATTCAGTGATATTTAAAACATAGATTTATCCGTATTTAGATAGACAAAAAAATTTGTATTTTTCAAAAATAGCGCTACGTGAGGAGGGGAGCGTTGGTGCATACGCCGGGTATCTGCCAGTTTTTGTTTGCTGTGCTATAAACAAAGAGGATCGCATCAACCTATATAGAAAGGTATGATTTTATAATAAGAATTAAAAAACAAAACAAACAAATATAATGTGTCGGAAGAAATTCATCATGAGTGATTTGGTACACAATATTCTAATTCGTACACACCTTGTTATATGCTTATCGTTCTGTTTTATGTGGCATCATTGTCGCCGTAATGTTTTTGAATACTGAACACTTCCTAAGTTCGAAAAAGTGCATTGCGAAGCGTCGAATTGAAATTGAACGCTATAACCGATTTTGTGTGAGTTTATGAGCTTTGTTCAAATTTTTAAAAATTACTTTAAAAATACAACAAATACATATATGTCATTTTGTAAACATTTAAATTGAACAAAAAAATCATTAAATAACTAAATACGTTCAAATAAAAAAAAAAATGGAATCAAAATTACCAAAACCATCGGCGTTTAAAAGGCCAATACCAGTTACAAGAACCATGTTACCAATGGATAGGATAAATACAAATGGATTTGGTTCGAAGAATACTGTACTATTAAGTAATAGCACAGCATCATTGTATACATTTCAACCATTAACAAGAGATTTAACAAACATGCCAAGTACTTTAAATCCTAGAGGTTTGTGTTTTGAATAATATGCCTATGTACAAATTTTAAGATCTAAAGTTTTTCTGCTGTTTTTAGAACGTGCTGCTTCACCTGAAGCTGCAAGATCAAACACTCATTCTCGAGTGAAATTAAGACGAAGTCGATCTGCATGCGATATACGTGATATGAAACCTCTGAAACGTATAGAACCTACTTTAGCACCTATACCGGCAAAAACATCACGACTTATGTCAACAAGTGGATCTGCTAACAATAAGCCACCACGTATAGGGACAAATAATATAATTTCCGTAAATAATGCAGTAAAGCGCACGGCTGAACAAACCTCTAGACCGAAAACTAGTACTGTTACAGTTGGTCAAAAAAATAATTTAAAGAAACCAAATGCAGCTAACGGAAGTTCAACAACATCTGTATCAACTACGGGAGCAGGCAAACCTATTAATAAACGCATTCCTCCGTATGATTTTAAGGCAAGATACAATGATTTGCTAGAAAAATACAAAGCTTTAAAAGAAAAATACGAAAACAAATGTGATCAATTTGGAACATTAGAAAGTTTGCCTGAACAGTTGGAAGATACACAAAATCAACTTATTACCACTCAAGAAGAGTTGAAAAATACCCAAACTACAAAGGGATGTCTAGAAAAACAAGTTAAATTACAGAGAGAAAAAATTGAAACAGTAGAGTCTAGTTTATGTAAAACTAAAGAAGAACTGGATAAATTGTCAATAGTGTATAATGTAAGTAAACATACACTTCATTGATTTGTATATTATATTGCCCTCCTGTTATGAATCTGAAATCGCTCTATTGAAAATTATACAGCCAAATTTAGAATTAAAATTCGCAGTAGGTTTTTTTTTTCCTTCTCCCATTGTGTGCTATTGAAATTCAGCGTGATAAGTCCACGACAACCTCTAATTTCACCCAAACATCCGTTGTTGTTTTTTTGTTATTTTATTTTTATGTGTATCTGGAGAACCTCAGGAGTTCCGAAACTAGGAACAAAGACATATATTTCTGTATATATGGAGAAGGGCAAGAGCCGTAGTTTCCAAAATCCGTGTAAGCGGAATTGGACAAGTGGGCTTGGCACTTTACATGCAAATATATTATTTTATTTTAATTTCCTTTATTCCACTTTTGTCATTTCATCAAAGGTATTGTTGTGTTTGCGTAGTTCACTCAATACCGTTCTTCTCCAAGTATTTATAGCTATTTGGGTGGCTTTTGGCTCCTCTTTCGCTATTCTCCATAATTCAACATTTGCTACTGTGTTAGGCGAAAAGATTCTACATATAATACGGAAGCATTTGTTTATAAAGACCGCTATGCGCTATGCCGTTTGACATCAGCCAGGTTTCGTTTCCGTAGAGAAGAGCAGACTTTACGCAAGCGTTAAATATTCTTATTTTAGTATTTTGTACGATCTGCGGAGTCCGCCACCTTTTTGTTAATGAACATTATAGATTTTTGTAAAATGGAGAACAGCAAGAGCTTAAATTTCCAAATTAGGTACAAGCATCTAGGTTAGCAATACACAACATCCGACAATGTGGGTAGTGATATTTATATAACGTTCTGTTACACCATGGTGAAGGATATATACGATTCTGCATGCCATTTATTAGAGATGTTAACATACGCAGTTTGGAACAAGGTTACGCAGGAATCATATTCCCCACTACATTCAGCTCCTGTTACATTTTTTAAATAATCTTCAAAGGCACTTTTAGAAGATATGTATTTAGTTGTGTACTTGTCAAATTTTCCATTGCAAAATATTACATACATTTCGTGTAAAAAAAAAAATTGTTTTTGTAAATGTCAGCTTGAATTTGCATTGTAAAATTTTTTCTATTAGAGCGAGTCTTTTTTTTTCTGACAAACCATCTAACATCAACTATTTTGCAATTCATTTGTTTGTAGCGTCATATATCATTATTTATTTACATACACATATTCTCTAAAAAAAACAAAATTTTTAATTAACTAAAATACAATTGAAGCATAGCCGCGAATAACGTTTTAAGTTACAAAATACATAATTATTTTTCTGGAGAGCAAAAAAAAAAAAAACGTTTTTAACAGGATTATTTATTTTTTTAATTTTTGTTTTTTAGATTATTAAAAAAAATAATAATAAAAACTTTTATGCAAAAGGCTTTAATAACGTTATTCCATTTTGCAAAACCATATCGATTGTATCATTTTGTTAGTAACTTACAACCTTCTTCCGCTGGCTGACTCTCTATATGGACAAATCCTGCGTGACAAACGCTACATTCGCACGCGTTTTCTGATTGATATATAAAATTTTTTTGGCCTTTCAAAAGAGATAGCTTCAACTTATATATATAGTACTTAAGGCCGGTATACACTATCCCACAAAGTCTTTAGTAATTTACGAAAATGCAACCCTGGGAAGCATTTTTGAAAAATACGTAAGACTTTGTGGGATAGTGTGTAACGGCCTTAAGTACTATATATATAAGTTGAAGCTATCTCTTTTGAAAGGCCAAAAAAATTTTATATATCAATCAGAAAAAAATAAAATATGAAGACATTATTGGGATGATAAAAAGGAAGATTTTGCATTTTGAAAAATATTCATTTATGTAAAAATAAGTTTTTTATTTAAAATTTAAATTTTATTACATGTTCTGAAAATCACGTTCTTTTCAAATCGCACGTCTGATTTTGCGGTGTTCTAAATTACATACCGTTTTTGCGTTTCTTATGGCGTTTTCTTTTCATGTTTAACATTCATTTTAATTAAAGGGGCATGAGTGCAGCACTAGATCAAGGCGAATTCAGTACAAGGTGGTGGCAAATTTCGAGCCGTAAACACTAACAATGCAATACAAAAAACATCTGGGGCCTAATTCTGGCAGTCGTGATCGAGTAATTTCTCGATTCGAAAGCAATTTTATCTCAGGCGATACTGAACGACTCAAAATTATTTTTTCAGTATTGTGAAACTCAAATTAATGTTTTACAACACTGAAATTCGTTCAGTATTGACTGAAATAATTAGATTTTAAATTGCTTTCGAATCGAGAAATTACTCGATCACGACTGCCAGAATCAGGCCCCTGTTGTTTCTGTTGGCTCTGGATTGTTTTAGTCTTGCCACCACCTGTAATTGAATTTACCTTGCGCTAATTGTACTTTATTGTTTAATGCCGAAATTTGTGTTCTTTTTTGTAAACGTAAAATATGAAACTCTTCTTAAAAATTATGGTGCATTTAAAAATGTTGGCAAGTCACATGTAACACTTATACCCCTGACAGACATATAGTTTCAATACCATGGTATGCATACTACAGTAGTACATATATAAACCATCAATATACCACTTTGTTTCATGATTTAATTGTAGTTTAGGTTGACACACGTAGTATACCATGATAGTATAGTATACAAATCCTATGTCTGTCAGGGGTATTATGCAACAATTTTTTTTTAGAAAAGAAAACGCCATTAGTGTACTTTCGGCAATTGAAAATCACACCGAAACACACAAAATGGAACAACAAAATATCACACGTGTGATTTTAAAAGGCACATGTGATTTGAAATCACGTGATTTGAATTAAAGTAATTTTAAGAACATGCGTGATAAATTATACTTACTTGTGATGGAAATCGGAAACGTAACACGCAAAAATTTTAAAAGTCGTTTTTTATTAAGATCTCTGTAATAAAAGAATTTAATGACAAATATTTTTCTATTAAACAGAATTTTGTAACAAAAATTAAAAAACTAGATTAAAAGTGTATTAAAAACATAGTGAAAATTCTTGCGTTTTAAGTTTTCGATTTCCAGCACACCCCTGAATATTATTTATAATTAACCCATTTTTCGCCAATTGTTTTTTGTTGCAATGTTTTTTTTTCTTTCAGTTACTTAAAATCTTATTTCGTTATTATGTTGTCAATTTACTTGGTGCGGCGAAAGATGGGTTGAAATAAAATAATTATGTACATAGTTTCCACCATATCGAGCACTTACCGCAAAAAAAAGCTTAACCGACATCATTATTTTCGTTTTTTTTTTTTTTTTAATAAATGATTTTATTGGAAACACTTGCATTATCTCCTAAAATATCATACAGGGTCAGTGTGCCCATATTAGGTTTTTTAGAGCTAAATTTAGGTTTATTTTTTCACGTTTAGCTTTAAATATTTCATTTAAAGGCCCCATAGACGACTTCAGTATGCATGCGCAATCAAGTGATTGTGCCAGCAAAAGTACCGTGTATGTGCTTGTGGTGTGATTGTTCGCTTTGCTGTAGCGATATCAAACAGAGTTTGATATTTTGCTGATGGCACAAGTTTGTGGTAATGTGTATGGTGCATTAGCTTTAAGCTTTTTTCCAGCTTTTTTCAAAAATGCAGTTAGCTTTTTCTTCAATTTGAATTATGTGTAATAAATTTATTTTTCAAAATAAATAAAACAATTTATCAGAACAAATTTATGTATAAAGTAGTTAAAAAATATAGACTGCCAACGCATAATATCAATATCTCAAAACTTTTTAAGAATATAAATGGTAACAAAAAAAAAATGCAATTACATACATGTAACCAAGCTTAAAAAAGCTAATTTTATTTGCAATTCTTCACGCACTACTTTTAAGACTGATAAAGCATCAAAACTTATGTTTATAAAATATAACTTGGATTATTAATTAAACTTTAAGTACACCAATACCCCGGTTTGCGTTGCTAATTGGGACCAGAAAAACTCGACGCAAACCGAAACGACGAAAAACGAAGAACGATTTTCCATATATTTGTATTGATTTTCATTTTATTGGTTCCGAGATTCATAATTTTAGCTAAAAAAATTAATTTTGGTTTGATAGACTCGCTGATTTTGATCTTCAATCCAAATATTAAAAATATGCTCTATTTTTTTTTTTTTTCATTAAGAGACATCATTTTTGTAACCTGTTTATGTTGTAACGATGTTCTTGTTTCAACAAATTTCTTAATTTTATCAGCGTCACTGGAACAGCAAATGGATTTTATTGTAGAAGGGGCTAGTTTAAGGTTTCTTTCAATATCAACAGCCATTTCCCATGATTTAGAACGCGCCCAAATTAACAGTTTTTGTTGTAAGCTTATTTGCTTTTTTTGACTCGTTGTTGCAAAATATTTATTTAAGAAAAGTTAAATTTCTTCAACAAATACATACATACATACATGTTTGCATTAGACTTAAACGGGAAATCCCCTTTTTCTGTGTAAGCTCTGTACAAACATTTTTATATTTACGACGCACATCGAAGCACTAGCTACGCAACTTCGAAGTCATGCGACGCAAAGTGAAACAAGATCGACGCAATCGACCCTCCTAAAAATGAACCTTGGACTTTTTTAAGATGACGTTTTAAATATTTGGCTCTGACCTCTCGTGAGCTGGACCATTTTGAAAAAGGGTCTATTTTTGCATGTTTTATACAACATATACAAATTGAGTATCATAAGAAGGGTTTTTAATCGCGTCCAACTGTATATACAATTTTTCCAAGGACGATCATCAATGTCCTTTTTTTAAGGATATTCTGTAAAAAAGAACGGTTTTTGAATTTTTTATTCGGGGATGTTTGCATTTGCATGCATTTTACACGGTGCTCTGGAATATATATAAATTAATAGATGCGAAAGACAAATGATCAAACGCATTAAAGAGTACCAATCGCTAAATTTTCTACCATTTTCTTTCGCGTCGCAATAGAGAGACGCCTCCCGGACTTGCTATCTAACTTAACCTAAAAATTTCACTTGTTATTCACGAATGGGTTGATTGAATTACACTGTTGTTAAATATTTTGACATTTATTTTATGTGTTTTATTGTTTGATTCACCGTTTTTTTTTATTTCATTGTCGGTTTTTTTTTTTGTTATTTAACCATACTTTTCGAATGATGCTTGATTTATTTTAGTAAGAGTTATGTTCTGTTATTTTTGTTTTTTAAAATGCAGTGATTGGAAGTAGTGTGAAATAGAACACATAACATATAGGCGGCATTTACACGGTGTCTTTCCAATCATGTCTGTTTTATACATTCTCTTTTGAACATGCTCTTCCACCTCTTCGTTTGTCATTGGCCAAACAAAACTGTTGATTATACTTCTGATTTATTAAATGTAAACATTCGCTATCAAACTAACTCAAACAGCGAAAATTTGTACACACATTTTCGTTTTTTGTTCTACAGTTTTTGGTTTCGACTTCAGTTTTTTATATATGTATATATACATACTTATAAAAAATTTTGAATTTGGATTAGAATGATGTGAATGTTTATTTTATTCATGATTTAAGGCTGCATTTATATGAGACAGCAGCAAAGAAGAGAAAAAGTTTTGCTTATGGATATTCACCCCTATCGTGAATAATTTTTCCCTCGTAATTTTTCCCCTTTTCACATTTTTGCGATCATCAAAAACTCCCATGAAAAAAGGGTAATTCAAAGGAAAATAATAACGTGAAAAAATGTTCACGCGAAAAAATTCCCCTTATAGTGAAAAGTTTTTTCCCTCGTTATTTGTTCACATTTCCCTTAGATTTTATCACTTTATTTATGCTAGGGAACAGAACATGAATGTATGTAAGTAGTACCTCCTTTAAATCGAATATTAAGGGCTAGATCTGTTAAAAGGCACAAACCAACAAAATGAAAACAACAGGTCGATTGCCTGAGGCTTTGTAAAGCTTTTGAAAGACATGGTGGCAGAATTTTGCAAAATATTTACTACATAAAATTTAAAAAATGCAAAAAAATAACTTTGTAATTAAACTATCCCTCCAATACCAATACAAGTATATTTTTGAACAAAAATTTCATTGATTTTTAATTTTTTTTAATCTTTCTTCTTATTTTTACATTCACTGCAACTGATAGCGTGAAAAATTTTTCACATGAAATTCACGATTGCTTTTTTCCCTTCGAAGGAAATGAAAATTTCATGGGAACAAAAGTTTCACTTGTTATTCAGGAAAGGGGTGAAATAGTTCAATAAAAAGTTTCAATAAGTGTGATATTCATTCTTATTGTGGTTGTCGTTGTCGTATACGACAGTGTCTTTTTGTAATAGATTAAAGTTACACACAACCTGTATTTTTTAATCTACTACGACAACCACAATATTGGTTTAAATTATGTACAACAAAAAATAAATATTTAGTCAACAACCACGTAATTCACTTCTAATCTCTTAATGTTATATATTGTTACGTTTTTTCCTTTAATAAACGCGTTCCGGTTTACTCCCTGTATAATAAGCCGTTGAGTTCTTTTAATTACAAATGAAAATCAATAAGCGCACTTACCTATTCAACTTAACAAACTTTATTGACCTTAATTATAACGTTTACAATTTTTATCTAATATTGTTAGTTTCGAACCGAACCGTTTAATGTCTCAAAACATTAAACGGAACCTTCTAGTCGATTCCCGAATATTCTGTTCGAATTCGAAATCCTACAATTAAATCTAAAGTCTACAATACAGTGGAGCAAATAACAATTTAAACTAATACGGCATAAATTATAATTTACAAGATAACTTATAACTTAAACTATAAATAATTCTTAGATGAAACTTATTTTGTAACAATATTTTTATATATTTAACGTATTAAAAACTAATTTTATATTACCTGTTCGAGAAAAGTATAGTTTTTTAAAAATAATTTTTATTTTACTCCATTGATTTTGCTCTTACAAAATTCTTAACTTTCAGAAATTAAAACATGAACATGATGAAATAAGCAGCGAGGTGCTTGAGTTGCGAGAACGCTCAACAGTTCTAGCCGAAAGTAATTCCGCTCTTTTGCAAGAAATAACTGAGTGCAAAGAACAGCTATTTCGTTCAAATATGGAACGCAAAGAACTACATAATACTGTTATGGACTTACGTGGAAATATTCGAGTGTTCTGCAGAGTACGTCCTCCACTTGATTGCGAGCAAGAGAAACAATTGTGTGGTTGGAATTATTTAGACGAAGCCACGGTTGAGATTATGAATTATGATAAAAACAAAACAATCTCTCATACATTCAGTTTTGATCAAGTCTTTCATCCTGCCTCCGATCAGGAATGTATTTTTGAAATGGTCTCACCTCTTATACAATCCGCTTTAGATGGTTACAACATTTGTATTTTCGCTTATGGTCAAACGGGCAGCGGAAAAACTTATACTATGGACGGTATATCTAGCAATCCGGGAGTTATACCACAAACGGTTGATCTGTTATTTGATTCTATAAAAAACTATCGCCATTTGGGCTGGGAGTATGAAATTAAAGCAACATTTTTAGAAATTTACAATGAAGTTTTGTACGATTTGTTAAGCAATGAACAAAAAGATATGGAAATCCGTATGGCTAAGAATAATAAAAATGATATATATGTCTCGAATATTACCCAAGAGACCGTCGAGTCTGCAGCACGTTTGCGCCAATTAATGGGTATTGCAAAAATGAATCGTGCCACTGCTGCCACAGTGGGAAATGAAAGGTCATCACGATCACATGCTGTAACCAAAATTGAACTGATTGGTACGCATGCTGAAAGGCAAGAAATCTCCATTGGCTCCATAAATCTAGTGGATTTGGCAGGTTCGGAGTCACCAAAAACAAGCATTCGGATGAATGAAACTAAAAATATAAACCGGTCTTTGTCTGAACTGACAAATGTTATATTGGCGTTATTGCAAAAACAAGATCACATACCGTATAGAAATTCTAAACTTACTCATTTGTTGATGCCCTCATTAGGTGGCAATTCAAAAACACTAATGTTTATTAATGTAGCACCATTTCAAGATTGTTTTGTTGAATCCCTTAAATCTTTACGCTTTGCAGCATCAGTAAACCAATGCAAAATGGCAAAAGCTAAACGCATTCGCATTTTAAATACTTCCTCAGTTGCAAACTCTAGTACGGTTAGTAATTAATATTTTAGTGTGTATTTATAATTTTGTTGTTTTCTTTTTACTTTAAATTTTTAAAAGCTCTTTAATAAAAAAAGGGATAATTTATGTGAAAATATACTCAAAATTTTATTTACTTCATCTAATGTCCCAGCTGAAAATGCTGATTGTAAGAATATTATATTTTGACAGTGGGTGTATGTTAAGTCACTTCAAGGTAAATCTGGAAATCGATAGCTGATCAAATGAATTTTAATTTGGTATTTTTACTTATTTTGTTTACTCAGTAGTACATTTCTATCAACTGGCATTTTTATACCCACACCACAATAGTGGAGAGGGTATTATGCATTTGTACTGATGTGTGTAACGCCTTAAAATATTGGTCCTAGACCCACCTTAAAGTATACCGATCGACTCAGAATCACTTTCTGCGTCGAACTAACGATGTCCGTCCGGCTGCCAGGCTGGCTGGCTGGCTGTCCATGTAACCTTGTGCGCAAAGTACAGGTCGCAATTTTGGAGATAATTTAATAAAATTTGGGACATAGGTTCTTATTGGCACAAGGACCAAGCCTATTGAAAATGGGCATAATCGTAGGACCACGATAGAAGATAGTGGGAAATTTCTTCCTCTTAGAAACTATAAAACCGATTTTAATGAAATTTAAAACTTAGATAGAACCATATCCATATGGACACAAAAGGTATGCATCTTTTCAAAAAATATGACCACAAGGGGAGGTAGGGGACAATTTCTGCCTCTCACAAACTTTCAAACCGATTTTAATGAAGTTTATAAACATAGATAAATCCATATTTATATGGACACATAAGCATGATGTGTTTTTAAATACTGTGGTGTAGGGTATCATATGGTCGGGCTTGACCGACTTTACTTTCTTACTTGTTAATAAAATATTTTTGTTTACAAATTTAAATAATAAAATTAAAATTAATCATGGACTGATGAAGATTAACACTTACTGGAACTGGGCAAAAACAGAAAAAGGTAGATCCTTCGAAAATTATCCCACTCTTTTACAGCCTGGGGACTACCGCGTATTAAGATGCAAAAAAAATAATTTACGAGTTCGAAAAACTTGAACTGCATAAAAATTGAACTACAGCAACTCCGAATCGGACTTCCTAAGCACCGGCCACAGCGTCTATTTTGATCCTTCCAAAATAGAAGACTATTGGATGCCTAACAGCCTCCATACAGTTAGGATCCTCCATCTCTGTCCCGCTAACTCATCAGCCACCTCATTGCCGCCTTTGTCGCAGTTACCCGGCACCCAGCACAACCTTAACACATATTCCCCTAAGACTCCCTCCATAGCCCTCCTACAATCATCAACTAGCTTGGAGATCACATAACAGACCCTTACGGCCATAAGAGCCGCCTGGCTGTCCACATATATAATGACCCCCCAGCCCCTATCAATGTTGTCCCTCATCAGTTCCACGGCCCTCAAGACCCCCGAACCTCCGCCTAAAAAACACTGCAGTCGTCAGGAAGCCTATCTGACATTCTGATTTCCAGATCCTCAATGTAGACCCCCGCACCCGTGCCCCTCATCTTCGAGCCATCAGTGAAAACAGCAAATCCACTAAATAATCTGCTCCTACCTGACCAGCTCTCCCTAGAAGGCACTATCACCTCCGGAAACTGCCCAAAATCGACCCTAGTGCCCACATAGTCAGTGGAGCCGGGTAATCCCGGGTAATAGCCACCAGCCTTAATCTCACCCAGGATCCGTGAGTGACCCTGCGTGACATTCCCCAATAATCCTAACTCCCTCAGTCTAAGAAGGCTCCTGGCCGCCATTCCCATTAAATACTGCTCAATAGGCAGAAGATGTAAAATTACATCCAGGGCCGCTTGAGAACTACTTCTCATGGCACCTGTCATGCCGATTGAAGCACTCCTCTGAGCCTTAGACAGAAGGTTCCTTCGACTAACCAATCTTAATGACTCCCACCAAACAGCATCCATACGTTAGAATGGGTCTAAACACCGAAGTTTACAGCCATCCCACTACTGACGGCTGGAGTCCCCAACTCCTACCTATCGATGATCTGCAAGCATAGTAGGCATTCCTGAGTATTCCTTCCCCATGACAGCTTGCTGTCCAGAAAAACTCCCACGCATTTAGCACTATCAGAGAGTCTAAGCTCCACTCCTCCTAGTACCGGTAGCCATTAGTTCTCCACCTTATACCTCCTAATAAAAAGAACCAGCTCCGCCTTCCCCTGATTAACTCCCAGTCACTATTCAAAAGAAAATACGATTAGCTGAGGAGTGATGATTTCCCGATATTCTGTAGCATCGCCGGGAAGATAGCATCCCACCGATTTGTAAGACCCAAAGGTATTAACCGAACATGTTACCTTATTCAAGGTGATCATATCCCTCACCGTCTCCCTTTCATCACCGCCTGAGCCCGACCTAGAGAAGGGGTCACCACATACAACCTGTTCCCCCGACCCAGGATCCACACCCCCGAAAAGTGAGTCTCCATAAGAAGACAGAGGGATTCAGGGCCAGATTCCGTCCATGAGTTGTCCGGTCTCTGAATAAATCCAGGGACTACCGGGTCCTTGGATAAAATTCTCCTGAACCTAGACTTCTCATTCACAGACTCAACTGACTCGCTAAACTTAATCCACGAGTACCTTTTCGCCCTTCTAATATCTCCCTTATACATACATCCAGTAACTCAATCTGAAGTTACTCAAATCCTCTTCCCTACGCGTATACTTCACTCTATTGAACAACCTTCTGACAGTGGACCTTTGAGTCATCAACTCGTCTGTCCACCATCTCGGCTGTGTGCGCCTGCCTGGAAAGTTTAACGGACGGGATCGCTCATAGCTACTGGTCAATACCCCCGTGAAGGTGCTCACTAGTTGCTCCACAGCGGTCAGTGTCGACCCCCAGTCCTGTGTTACTCTGCACCAATCCCGAAAAAGAATCCCAATCCGTCCTTCTCGGATTCCTATACGGACACCTTTTCGACCTCTCAAACAATAGATTCAAGAACAGGCGACTATGGTCAGAGAAGAAAAAAACCCAAAGCCACCCTCCAATCCTCTACTAAAAAGATTGCTGGCAATAATAAAATCAAACAGACTCACCTCTTTTATTGATGTCGGCACTTCCCCATTGTGTATGGTGTGCATTGGCGTCACAACCAAGTACCAGCCTCGAGCCGCTTCTGCCTGAGTGCTCCACCAACTCCCGCACCTGCGAACCTGAAGTCTCTCCCTTGGTTCTCCTTACAACCCAGTGAAGCTATCAATGTCCACTGGTTTGTAATGAACCCATTGTTCTGGTTGGCCAGTAACCCCAGTATGACCTCCACCGGTTATATAGGTGGAGGTATCCATACCGTGACTTGGTGGCAACTCACGCGAGTATTACGTCCAATCTGGCTTCAGTACAAGCGCTGACACACCTTCCAATTGCAGCCTTTAAAAACTAAAAGGTTTTTTGATTGCCGCAACTGACAGATAATTCGTCCGGCCTTCCTTTCACGCTAAAGATTTCGTCGAGTAGTTTGTTTTCTAGCACCTGCCATTTCTCGACACTGATCCTTCCATTGGGATCCATACAATCAATGACAGCCGCCAGAATACCATCCTTACTCGACGACTCCCTTCCTCGAAGTGGAGGGTTGGTCCTCTCTGGAGCCAGTCCTCTAAGTGATCTCCCTGCGGGGGTCCTTAAGAGAGACGACAACAGTCTGCCCAGTCCTCTTAGCCGCTGGGGATTTCTCGTCATCACCAGACCTAACTCTTAACTACCCCCTTATTGGGGGCCTTAGCTGAGCACCTGTCGGTGATCACTCGACTCCTTTTTGGCAGTGACTATCGGAAATTATCAAGACATTTCCAGTCCTCATCGCGAGACTAGTAGTGGGTAATTCGTTTACAGGCTTAGCTCCCTTAGTCGTGACCATGCTGTCACGGTTAAGAGGGCCAGGTGTTGAATCTTTACCCTCCATTATATTATCCGCTCCTTTACAGGAGGATTCATCAGCAGGTGTTGCTGAGGATTCGTTGTCTTTACGGACAACATTTGAGCCCTTGCTGTGTATCCCGCAGGATAGGGAAGGCCTAGGATATCACCGACAGTGCAGTGGATTCGTTCGAATCTAGCAACGTTCTTTCGGTACTTCCTCAGCAAATGCCTATCCCGCGCATCGTGCAGTGAGGAGTCTTTCTTAGCTATCTCACACCACTCTTGGCTTTTTCGTAGGTCGTTCGGCTTTCTGATGTGACCTGTTCTGTCCCATCCTGCCGAACAATAGGTTTTGATACACCCGCCAATCCGCTCTCCATCCCGAGTGTGACCTCCGAAACCGATTGTCCAGCCTTTTGGTCCTGATCATGAGCCGAAATCATTGTAATTTCGTGCTCATCATCAGTGCCCAGAGTTAGACCATGGAGTCTTTTGAGGCCCCTGTTCGAGACGGGGAGCCGACTGGAAAGTCCATCACGGCAGTTCTATCATTAACTGACTCCTGCAGCAGAATATATCTGTGAATACTCAACCAGTCGGAGTCTGGATCAGAGAACAGCTTTGTGTGATTGCAAAAAATTCGCATTCAATGAACACCATCAAATACACTCGCTTGCGTTCATACAAACTTGCGCAACCACACACATTCGCTGCTGGTTTGCAATCATTCAAATAATGCACATCGTGCTTTGTTATTTATAACATCTTTTAGCTTAGTTCGTCAATTAAGATGTTTGTGTTTTTGGTCCGACTGATCGCTTTGGTAAAGAAAAAATACAAACAAAAAGTCAGGAAGCAAGCAATCATTACTCATGTAGGCATTCAGCAGTTGCTGGATTCGAAAGAAAAAAAATTTAAATGAAACGCAAACGCACGTAGTTACAAACAATTTCCATAGAAATAGAAGACTGTTTTTATTTTTATTGTTATTGGACACAACAAAAAAACTTATGCCTACAACATGTTCATACAACTCCCAATCATACTAACAAAGCGACTCATACTTACACCAATTTACATTCGTCGTTGTCTCAACTAGTGGACACTGACTACTTGAATTCAAAAACATAAGAATGCCTGCGTTTTGATTTTGAGCAATTGTGGTTAGGCGTGCGCATCAACGAATGCAAACAAAGCACGTCCAATCATCAAACTCACACATGCACAAATAAAATGTTTTCGAAACTATGTCAATATTACCAACGTTGAACTTTGTTTTGCAGGCATTGGATTGATGTTAATTTAAGCGTATGAGTAAATCAAGAAAAATAGTGATTTTTACAGTTCTCTGGTCTGGATCTGACACCGAACCTGCTAAATTGTCAGAGACATTCCCTGCACCGACTCCTAGAGTCGCGTCCTTTTCATCTTGTTTTTGAGATTAATCCAGTTTTTGGTCCCACGAGTGTGCACGTATAAAAAAAGGACCATCTCGCGCAGTGACGGCTTGCACGGACTAGGCTAGAGTTACAACTGACCCTTGCCATCGGCGTCAGAGGGAAGCTGTTCGCGACCAGTTTCTTTAACCACTAACTAGCCATTCAAGTCTTCGGCACTACTATCAACCACCTTGACCTTAAAAGTGGGGGATGTGGGAAAACAAAGGGGGGATAGGATTATGAGTAATGGGATGGAATCCTTGGTCATGCTGGCCTTAAAGCGATTCAAGTTACAAGACATAACCCAACCTAACCTATGGTGCGATAAGAACAAAAAGTTATATAAAAATACTAGTGTCCGATCAATGCCACTTGTTTAGGCCGATACCGAAGCCGTAGCCGAATTTCGGCTAAATTAGCTTAATTCGGCCGAACCGAAGCCAAACTTTACTTCTCCAAAGTCAGAACAAGAAAAAAATTTCAAATTTTTCATAACCAAAAAGTAAACAAAATAGCTATAGATGGGAAAAGGGTAAATACTAGGGTATTACCCTCGGGCTTTGATGCATTTTGATTTGAACGCCCATTTTCATAATAAGACTGAATAACTTTGACGCATTGCTCGATTGTATATCTTTCCATGAATCAAATTAAGTAAGTCTGAAATTGAGAAATGTCAAATGAAATGCATAAAAAAAACTTGAAGTTTAGGTGTGGTTCACATTTAACATCGGCCCTTAAAATTTAACTACCCTTTATTTATGTAACACATGTAGTATTTAAAATAAAAAAAAAAAATATATGAAAAACACAAACACAACTTCCCATCTTCGTTAACTACGGGATTTTTTAAAAGTTTCAGTCTGTCAAACCAAACACTTCCGAACAGGCCTACTGCCGATGTTCTCTGTTGGGTACAACTTTTTGTTTTTGGCTTTTGCCTTGACTGCGACTGTTTTCATTTAATGAATCAGAAGTAAAGACAACAGTTATTTTTTGTCCAATGACAAATGAAGAAGTCGAAGTTACAGCACAATTTTATGACTTTAACTATCTATCTCAACTGCAGCTTTTTAAACACTGGTATTAACAGAAATTTTTGCAGTAAAATTTAGTAAAACGAAAAAACGTTTCAAAAAGGTAAACAAAAAAAGTAACAAACAAAAAGCATAAAAATGTGAAAAAATTGTTTATTAACAAAAAGATGAATTTATAAATTTGTGATAATACAAAGAAATCGAGACACATCTTTTAGTATACCGATCGACTGAGAAACACTTTTTATTAAAGAGATTTTATCATGTTCGTCCGTCCATCTGACTGGTTGTCTGTACATGTAAGGCTTGTGCGCAAAGTACAAGTTGCAATTTTTAGATAATTTGATAAAATATGGTAAATAATTTTTAATTGTCATAAGAACGAAACCTATGTAAATTGTAAGAAACTTCTTTTTTTATGTTCATAAAGCGTTTAATCATGTTCGTATTAAGATTAAATTTGGTCCAAAATATCTAACTACAAATTAAATATGGTTGAATCGGTTCAGATTTAAACATACAGCATTCAAATATCAATCCCTAGAATATACAAGCTATTTTATCCTTTAAATGTTAAAATAATTTAAAATTTAGCGACCTTTCCTTTAATCCCATTAAGACAAAATATTTCATATATTCGGTGTATCTAGATAATATCGAGCACAAATAACTCTTATATGAATCTTAACCTCATTAAATGACTTTATTCTTGTCAGCCCAGAATAAAGTTTATTTAAATGCAAATACACTCAGGTCTCGTTTTATGCGGATTCAAATTTATGCGATTTTTATAAAGGGTGGTTAAATTGTAAGGGCCGATGTTGAATGTGAACCACATCTAAACGCCAAGTTTTTTTCCGAATTTTATTTGATATTTCTCTATTTCAGACTTACTCAATTTGAACCATGGAGAGATACACAATCCAACAACGTGTTAAACAGGGTTGTCATAGAAACCAATATTGGTTTTGCTAATTGTCGGTTTTGAAACCAATATTGGTTTCATTTGGTGTCACGAAACCAAGTTGGTTTTGTTAATTTCGAATGTAAATAAAACCAATATCGAAACAGCTGTTGTTTACATTTTTATTATTTTTTCTTTTACTTTTTTGCAGAAAATTTACAAAATATTATATTTGTTTCATTAAAATATCAGTAAAAGTGTTTTTGTGAAAATAATTTATATCAAATAATTAAAAGGTGATAAGTGCTTATAAATAAAATAAAATGACATCAGCAGTTGTAGCACTTTTGTTATTGGAAGATGATATTGCATTGCATTTGCTGTTTTAATTTGTGTAATTTTATTGTTTTGTAAAAATATGTAATTATAAAGAGAATTTATTAAAAATATAAACAAATTTGTTGTTAAACGTTATAAATAAGTAAAGTTACCACTGCTGTTGTTGCATATTTGTTGTTAGCAGAAAAGTGAGAAGAAGACTTTTGCAAATTTGCAGCAGCCCGCTGCCGGAGACTGCCGGAAACATGCAAAAAAATACTATTTTACCAATTTATCAATTTTATTTACTTCTATCTGTGGAAAGAATCTTACTGTTAAATAAAAATTAAGTTTTTAGCAACTATATTTATTTCCAATAAAAAAAAAACAAGAGCTGTAAGCTGCTTGGTTTATTTCCAATAAAAAACCGATAATATTGGTTTCTGTGACACCTAAAACCGACACTAATTTTAGTTCGAACATAAAACCAATAACATTGGTTTCTATGACACCAACGCATTTTTTCTTGTCTGTTTTAAAACCAATTCTGACCATATTGGTTTCTATGACAACCCTGAAAGTTATCCAGACTTATTATGAAAATGGATGATAAATTTCGAAGAAAATCATCTTCAGTGATGAGGCACATTTTCACCTCAGTGGATTTGTCGATAAGCAGAATTTCCGCATTTGGGCGAATAATAATCCAAGAGTGATTGTCGAAAAACCAATGCACCCACAAAGAGTGACTGTTACACATACATACATACAGCTAACGAAACAATGGCTCTTTTGCGCAACAAATTCAATGGCCGTGTTATCTCACGTAATGGCGATGTCAATTGGCCGCCAAGATCATGTGATTTGACACCGTTGGACTTTTTTCTTTGGGGTTATTTGAAAGAAAAGGTGTACGTCGATAAGCCAGCAACAATTCAAGAGCTAAAGGATGAGATAATTCGGCACATTAACGGCATAGAACCTCCATTATGCCTCAGGGTCATCGAAAATTTGGACCATCGGATGGAGGTGTGCCGCCGTGGTCGCGGCGCCCATTTGGCCGATATTTTGTTCCATACATAATTGAATAATACCAATATATCATAATAAAATAAAATTACAATAATTTCCTGAATAGTTTGTGTTTTATTCAAAATCAACATCGGCCCTTGAAATTTAACCACCCTTTATTAACGATTTTTTTAAATTTTTACGGTTTTTTAAATTTTAGATGTTTTTTACACTTTTTAACGTTTTTAAATTAAACCAAGTTTGCATCACTGATATAACCGTTATAGTTTGTTTTATTTTGAGTTTTTATATGCATTGCCGATACCAAGGCGAATTCATTTTTCAGGTGGCGTTGAAAACAGCTGTGCTACTTTTTTTTTCTTAATTAGAGAGAGAAATGTCAAAAGTTCCTTGTGATTTTGACATATGGATCAACGAAAGCAACAAAAAAATACATTGTTGTGTTTTTGGTGTTGTTACTTGTTGTAGTATCGACACCACCGTTTACATGAATTCGCCTTGGCCGATACCAAGGCGAATTGACTAGAAGGTGAGGTCAACTCTACAACTACAATGCTTCTGTGGTCGGGTTGTCAAAAAAATTGCTAGTAAAAAAAATAGGTTTGTTTACATACAAAACTAGTTTGTATACAAACTTTGACAAGTCGACCTTCTAGTCAATTCGCCTTGGCCGATACGTATGTAAAAGTGTTTTTAAACTAATGAAGAACACATAATATTAGTTTTACAACGAATGCGAATTTCGGTAAAAATAGAATCAAAAATTAGGTGGAAGTTAGAAAAATTTCAATTTAAACTCGTTCTTTCCTGTCTCTTACAGTACAACATTGTAATTGTTAGTTTCAATGTTTATTAGAATAAAAAATACAATGCGAGCAACGCTCATTTTAAAAGTACAAAGCCTACTATGCTAAACGAATATAAAGTTAAAGAGTAATGCGAAAAATGTGCAGAGTTGTATTTTAGGGAAATACTCCCAACAGTAATAACCACATGTACGAATGTAAAGAAATTTGCATAACTTTTAAACTAATAGAGGTCCCATAATAAAACTTTTACAATATGATAAAGACACTAAAGGCCAATTTAGATTAAAAAATAAATTAGAACTAAGTAAGAAAAATTTTGATTTAAATTGGTCATTTTCGGATTTGCAGATGAAAATTTTTTTTTTTTTATTAAAGATCAATCGTTTGATTAGTTTTTAGTTTGAAATAATAATATAAAAAAAACCTTTTTTTTACCACCCCGTAACTTGACAAATAAACATCATGACAAAAAATATTTCGCACACTTATTCATATCTACTAGAACTATAGTTAAGCAAAATATAAAGGAATTCCAACAAAATATTTTTATTGGCTTGTCCGCTTCACAAATAATGCCTCAAATATATACATATTTGTTGATTTTTTTATGCGATTTTGGTTTGATTTTTTAATTAAAATTTGAATTTATGCTGTTTCAGAATTTTGGAACGAATCATTAGTTTTTTTATGAAGCCAGAGTATCGTTAGGTTAGCTCTTGTTTTCAAGCTATACCGTATACAACATATATTCGCGTAAAGGGCATAATAAACCACACAAAATACTTGGCAAACACACACATTGTTTCCGTTTGGTGTTTGCCAACAAACAACGCAAATATACTCCGTAGAAACATTATTTTTTATTTTTGTTTTGTTTTCAATGAATGCAGACGCCGATAGTGCTGCGGCAATTTTGTTGCTTTTTGCTTTAAAAGGAGAAAAAATATAAAATAGAGGTATAGATTTAAAAGTAAAAAGTGATTTAAACAACGAGCTGTTTTGTTGCAAGCAATACTGCTCAAAAAATTGAGTTTACTATTTAAAATTATTTAATGCTTCTTTTTTAACGTCTTCATTCTGCAAAGTTTTCGATGAAATGAATACATTTAACATTAGACGCCACAAAAAGTTTGACAAATATCCAACATGTCTGCCAAATTTCTACAAACATTGCTTCAAATGTTTGTACAAACAGCAAACAGTCCAATTAACAACACAAAATATTTGTACAAACGTAAAATTTTGACATGTTTGCCAAGCTATTTGTGTGGTTTATTGTGCCCTTAACTCAAAAACGGTTTAGTTTATTAAAATTTCTAAAAAACCGAAATTCTTCAATAAAATTTCCTTTAAGAAAGGTAAAACTTTTTTCAAACATGCGCAGTCGTTTTAGAAATATAATTTTTTTTTTTTTTAACTATTTTTTATCAAAATTTCAAAACTTTTGTTTTTTAAAAATTCATTTAAAATTGAAAAATGCAGCTAGGCTTCTAATTTTTTCCAGATGTGTAAAAAACGAAATTGTTAACAAAACATGCCATAAATAATTAAAATCTGTTACCATCTTTTCCTGCACTGCAGGGGCCAAATTTAAGGTTTTATTAAACCGAAATATTTGTATGGTTGAAATTCTTAAATTTGGCTGCTGCAGTGCCAAGGATGCCACTAGATAGATCAAATGTATGACCAACTCCACTTTTTTGCATCTTAATCATTTATTTCTAACATACCTACCCGCCATCTCTATTCCTTAAGAGGGCTCTAAATAACTGCCAAGGAATAGCCCCAAGGGGATAAAATGTATGACCGACCTCAATTAGTTTTTTGTCCTTAACATTTCTCGAGACATACTTGCCCCTTATCGCCACTTCTTAGGAGGGCTCCCATACAAATATTGCGTTTTATGAAATTTTTAAATTAATTAAAATGTTTAAATGACTTATGTGAATAAAATCAAATTTCAGATTTTAATCATTTATGGCTTGTTTTGCTTGCAATTTCGTGCAGCCTAGCTGCATTTTCCAATTTTTTATGAATTTTTAAAAAACAAAAATTTCGAAATGTTGATAAAAAAAATTATTTTTTTTTTTTTTTTTCAAAAAATAAATACATGTTTCTTAAACGACTGCGCATATTTGAGTTACGCGAACATATGTTGTGCAACCGTCTTCATTTTCGAAATAACGATGTATCTCGAAAACCAGAGCTACCCGAATTAGATTAAAACGACAAGTGGCCAGCTTGTCTAAAAAAGTGTCAATTTCTATTACAGTGTTATTATTTGTTGGAACATTTTGTTTAAATTTTCATTCAAAACTAAATAAAATTATTTTAAACGTCAGAAACAATTTCATACAAATTGTTGCTGAAGTAGAAGCAAGGTATATTTACACAAGGTAGACTCATTTGGGAGTGTAGACATGCTGCTCTAAAAAAGAAACCAAGTTGTCAAAATTGTCTTCATATAAAACAAAAACAATTTAACGCACACATGTACAAATTTTGGCTCATATACACGCAATTTGACGTTGGGGTTCCATCTTGGGGTAAACAGCTGGCAAACATATGGGCCAACGAGTTTACCTTGTGTAAATATACCTTGAGTAGAAGTTAACTCAACTTTTTAAAAAAACTTTAGTTACATTTTTGTTTAAAAAATGAAAGGAAAATATATTAAATACTTTGGGAAGAAATAAGATAGAAAAAAAAAACGAAATTGTTGCTCTGATTGTGAACAAAGCTTTTCATGCTGTGTTGTTGTCAATTGTCAAATAGTACTGAGTACTGATGTGATTGGGGTACAATTGTACCAAAGTTGGTACAATCGAAACTTATTGGTACACTGGTACAATTCATCCCTTTTTGGTACGATTAAAAAAAAATACTCACGAAGTTGTATCATTTCTTTGTGGTGGATTAACTCACTTTTCTTTTTAATAATACATTTTTAATCCAAATTTTTTTTTAATATTTTTAATTAGGCTTAAGTTCATTAAATTTAATTTTCATTAAATTATTTTTATGAAGAAAGAAATTTTACAACATGAAGAAAGAAATTTTACAACATGAAAATCAATTAAAATTGTTATTGATAATCTTTCATTAAAAATACATTTTTAATATACATCTCCAGCCGTGACCAGATCTACCAAAAATTGTATTATTGTTAAAGGCCAGTTTACACGGTAATATAATGTATTACGACTTCCTGAGTTGATTTTAGTTGTTTTTGTAATTGTATAAAAATGCTACCACCTTCAATATACTCCGTTA
This sequence comes from Pollenia griseotomentosa, assembly GCA_963931875.1. NCBI lineage: Eukaryota > Metazoa > Arthropoda > Insecta > Diptera > Polleniidae > Pollenia > Pollenia griseotomentosa. Next base: position 47,382,005 of record OZ007560.1, on the reverse strand, counting down.
AAATACACCTCTGGTGTGATGAGAATACATAAGTTTCTAAAATGGTTTAGAAAAAAAGCATTTACCGACCGCTTGTCAGATTTTGTATCCGTATTCCCTCTTACTCAATACATTTTGCTTTTACATGATAAGATTTTTCTCATTCTACATAATTATTCGACAAGTCGTAATACAAAATATTACCGTGTAAACTGGCCTTAATTAAGGTTCGGATGTTATACTAACATATATAGTACATACATACATAATGGTATGTACTCGTATCCCTATAGAAGATAAGGATTTAATGTCTCCAAATCGCCTCTTATCGATTGTTTTGGTGACACTGTCAACCCAGTGTCTCAATTTTTGTCTGCCTTTGAGAAAAAAGAGAGTGCCCCGGTAGGCTGGCTGGTAGTGAGCTAGTCTATCAGCGCCGGGGTTGCGGGTTCGATTCCCGCCAGAGACTCGGGTTCCTGCAGACAAGCGTAGAGCTTCGCGGGATTAGCTTAGGGAATTAAAAAAAAACAAATTGACAAATTTTTGCTTCTTAATTTTTATACCCATACCACAATAGTGGAGAAGGTAATATGCGATTGTGCTGATGTGTGTAACACATAAAAAAATACTTTCTGAGTCGATTTAACGATGTCCCTCCGTCCGGCTGGCTGGTTGTCTGTCCATGTAACCTTGTTGGTAGAGTACAAGTCGCAATTTTTATGGTAATTCGATGAAATTTTAAACATAGGTTTTAATTCATAAGGACAAAGCCTACTAAAAATGGTGAGCATCGGTCTATAATTTCACATGACCCCATACAAACTTCTTTCCAGAATATTGTTAGTGCCTAAAAACCATCCTATTACATTGGTATTTAGGACAAGATTTATTTTATTGTAATCTAAATTATCCTACCATTTTTTATTGGAGTCGGTCCATATTTGGCGACTACCTTATAAATGTTGGTATTGATATAAAAATTGGCGACAATAACTTTTACGATAGCCACTTTTTCAAGACAAAATATTGCGCTGGCGGGTCCAAAATTAACCATAGGTCCCATATAAACCCCTTCCTTAAATCACTTAAAGGTAAACAAAGCTCATATAAATTTTAACCTCATAACATAATTTTGTTCTGGCGGGTCCATGATTGCCCATGGGTTTCACTATTGAAAATTTGTCTGTATATACGGTGTAGAGTATCAAATGCTCGGGCTCTTTATAAAAAGAACAAGTGCTTTTTCTGAGATGTAAGCAGTGATTTTTAAAAGTAAAACTTTTATCAAAGATAACTCCGAGTATACGAAGTTGTTCTACTCTCTTGATTTTTGTATTTTTATAATCGATGTCGAAGTTATTACAATTGTGTTTTCTACATATGTGTAGTAAACTACATTTGTGTATTGAAAGCTTTGCGCCTGATATTAAGCACCACTTATCAATCGCTCTTAGAGTATTTGAAAAAATTTCTTTCACTTTGTTATAATCACTGGTTTTTGTGAAAATTACAGCGTAGATAGCGTGTTGAATATGTTTTTGTTTTGATAGTATAACACTTAATTGATTGAAAGTAATAACAAATAAAACAACTGATAGAGGGGATCCCTGTGGAATACCGTTATGTAGAGGAACATGTGTTGATGATTGGTCGTTGATTTTTACTTCAAACTTTCGGTTGCTTAAAAAAAATTTTAATTATATGGTACATTTTTTTTGCCGATTTGCCATTCAGTTAGCTGTTTAAGAATTACGTGAATACCAATTCTATCAAAAGCTCTTTCGAAATCAGTAGAGAGAATATTAACATGGTTTTTGCTGGATAGAGCTTTAGAGGTAAAATGCTGTATGTATAAAAGTACATCGGCAGTGCCTTGTTTTTTCATAAAGGCAACTTGATTATGCGTGAGAAAATTATTAGTTTTTAAAAACCACATAAGTCGTCTGGCAATAATTTTTTCCAAGGTTTTACTAACACATGACAGTAGGGAAATAGGCCTGTACCCAGTGACGTTATAATGGTATTTGTTTGGTTTGGGAATTGGTACAATAACTGCCGTTTTCCAAGCTTGAGGGAAAGTACTGGATGTAAAAATGTTGTTGTATAGTTAAGAACGTGTTTTTTGGTGGAAGCAGAAAGATTTTTTATCATTGGGTATGATATGCGATCGTCGCCAGGGGTTTTTCCTTTAGCTAAGTGTAATGCGTCTTCTAGTTCTATGATGCTGATTGGATTTATTTTTTGCATATAGTATATTACAAGATTGAGGGTTGTAGTGATGGTTCGTTGCCATTGATTTTTCAAGTTTAAAGTTGGAGTGAAAGTTTTTATCCTCAGATTGTTCTGACCAGTGTCTAGCAAAACAGTTAGCAATTTCAACTGAAGATGAAAGCATTGTCGAGCCGGACTGCAAAAACTGTATGTAGTTTGAGCTTTTTGCGCCTGTGATACGTTTGATGTCATTCCAGATACGCTGGGAGGAGGAATTAGGGTTGATGTTGGATGTGAATTTTTGTAAACAGGTTGCTTTGCTTTCTTTAACGGCTTTTCTAAACTTTGCATTGCATTTTTTGTAAGAGATCAAATTTGTGTCAGTTCTACAGTTTTTAAAACAATGCCAAAGGTTTTGCTTTTTATTTCTTAACGACTCTAACCCCGGGTCTTCACGTAGCAATATTTATTGCGGCAAACGTCAAATTTCATTGCTCCATAAAATTTGCGACGTATAGACCGCATATTGCCATGAGTGGCAATCCATTGCGCAATGATTGCTCTTCTTATTGCTTGAGCAATTATTGCTTAGCAATATGCTGTCAAATCAGTTGTAATTTATCTAACATTTCATTTCTCTGTACGGTTGTTTTTTGTTTGTGTGTGTTGCGGCCATGTGTAGCAAAAAGCATGGAATGCTCGAGGCCACGGATGATGGGTGAAAACTTGCAAATGCCCCTGACCATAAAAAAAATTTGGCGTGCGCTTGGGGCGATTGGCCGTAATGAGGCTTAACATTCTGCCTCGTATTAAAATAGTTGTATATGGGAAAAGGCCATTATATGCTTAGGGAGCCACCACTCCAGACCTTTTCTAGTGGATTTGTTTTTTTTTATTTTTAAGTATACAGGGAGGGGTTTTTATCCATGTGGAGTCCACCATCTCCAACCCATGTCCCGGTGGTATTTATCGATAGTTTGGCTGAAATTAAAAGAAAGATAATATTAATAAAATGTGTCAATGAAAAAGGAAACGATACATATTTACCACATCCTAATGAAAAGTTAGCTGGAGATTCCTGAAAGAAAAAGAAATAAAATATTAAGAAATTAATAAAATACCTACCGTCTTCTATGCATTTGTTGACCATGTGTAATTTTTTTTGACAGCTGTTTGTGTGAATGTATGTATTTGGGTTATGTTTAGTGAGCATAGTATACGTAGTAGTGACGTCCCACACAGTGTGTAAAATAACAGGGTCGGCTTTTTCATTCAAAACAGGAAGAACATTAAATAGGAAAATTTAAATTTGAAAATAATGAATGAAAATATGCATGCGGCTAAAATTTCTGATAGCCTGGTATCGTAGGGAGATGCAAGATATGGGGAATGGAGGAGCTAAGAGAAAATCCAATCATGTCTTTCGGTGATCACCAGATGCCGCGAAAATTGTATTTATTTAAATTCTTTTGTTTTATGTGTTTTTTTTGATAAGGATAGTTATATTATTATGAGGAAAAAGGCAATTACAAGTAAATATATAAAAAAAAAAGATAAATCTAGAAAAAAAAGGAAAGAGAAAGACTTTCGCGGGAAAATTGTTACATATTATATGGACAATATTACTTGGTGGAGAATGCTAAATATATATATGAAAATATATATATTAAGGATGAAAATGAGAGGCGGGAAATTTTTAACCGGCAAAAGAAATACATAAGGTTTGGAATGGTATAAAAGGAGAAAATTTGAGAGCTAGAGTTTAATAAGTAAAAAGGTGCTAAAGTGAACAGTGATAAAGTATAGTCTGAGTGAATAATCTAAATAATTTAAACCCTATAGTTAAAAGGGACACAAGGTAGAAAAATCCTTGGGACAGTTTGACAAATTTTATTTTGTAATCCGTGTTCTTATAATATTGAGCGTAAGTTTTGGGTAAAGAATGTTAGCTAAGTATTCATGAACAAATTAAATGTAAAAGAAAAAAAATCATATCAATAAAAAAAAAAAAAACTTAATGGAAAAAAAAGGTAAAATAAGTATCAATATTTAATTAAACTTAAACTGATAATTTGTTCATGGATATTCTAACGAAAATAGAATACCAATGGTAATGTGTTGTGCGTGTTCTTTGTTTATTTGCGTTTGTCAATTAGCTGGCTATAGTCTCGTCCGGAGGAAAAGCCGGTAATCAGAATCGAGGAAGAAGTAGCCAGGCGAATTTTCCGGTGAAAGCCTTAGATTGAAAAGTGAATTACGGATGATACCTAGTCAGGGAAATACCCGTGGGAAATTCGTATAAAGGAAGAAGAAAATTAAAGAATTCAACAATAAATAGATACCCAGAATACTTTTGAAAGGCATGGCTGTTCCATTAATGAACGTGGACTATTAAGGTACCCAAACAAATTAAAGAAACATATTTCAGAAGTTTAAAAATTTATTGAAAAGAAAAATAGTATATATTTGAGCAAAAAAAAAGGAAGTTATATACATACAGCCTTAAACAGAAAAAAAAATAATTCATTTAAGTTAAAACAATAGTATTTAAGTATTTTTTTAAGGTAATTTTAAGAAGTGATAGTGTGAAAAAACTGTGTCCTTTGAGAATGTGGTGTGATGTTTTGATGTTGAGTGTTTAGTCAGATAAAAAAAAAAAAAAATATTTTATTGAACCCGTAGGCCTGGTAAAAACCTAGAAAAAAAAAGAAAAATTAAATAATAAAAAGATAATATATCTCAGAAAAAAAAAGAGAAAAATTAGGTACTCAAAGTAGGCGGTATAATTAAGAATAAATAGTAAGTGAAGACAAGAGTGATTTTAGAAATACGTTATTAGGGAGCTCCTTCAGACGTAGAAAGTTAAGGAAAAATCGAACATCCGGTAGTGCGGATATAGAAAAAATTTTGAGTGCTTAGAGAAAAAAAAATACAAATAGAGGAAACATTTTTTTTTTGTGAGATATAAATAATCCAATAAAAAAAATAATATATATATATAAAAAAAAATAAAAAGGAAAGAGTAACGGCCAATATAGGTAGATAAGAATATAGTTTAGTTTTAATAGAATAAGAGCATTAAAAACATAGAAAAATTAAGTTTTAAGTCTCATGTTATTAGATTAAGGTATATGTTAGAAAAATATTATAATAAAAAAAAAATGATGAAAATATGACAAACAGTGAGGACGTATCAACTTTTTTGTAATTTTTAATTTGACAGTGTTTTAAATCCCCTGAAGATGACCATCGATGTATGGTCGAAATATCGGATGAAAAATAAAAAACAAAATTAAAAATACAAAAATTTGTGAAAATTTTTTTTTTTTTTTATTTTAATTTGTATATGACCTTAAGCCAAACAAAAACAACAACAAAAAAAAATTAGTTATGATTTAAAAGTTAAAATGAATATATCTGAGTAGATTTAATTTTTTTTTGGGGATTGTTGAAAACAGAAAGGGCGACGAATGACGGGTTTTTGGGACTGTGGAAAAAAAGGAAATTGAGGGATATCCCGCAGTCATGGTTGGGAAATGGGCGATTGGGGGTTAACATCCGCCTCCCTATTGATTGGCATTGCTGCGAGAGAATAAGTATTTGGTGTTGAATGTTGTATTGTTTCAGATTTTTTTTTCTTGTTGCAAACCTGGGTCAAGGGTTGAGAACACACCCTATGAGAAGAAGCCGCGGAGTAGCAGGGTATAAATGGCCTCGAGGATAAACAGGTTCGTAACAGAAATGGCGCCCAATCGGAATTTAAGAAATTAGATAGTGTAAAAGACCTATACACTAGGCAATAGAAAAATAGATTTGTGTCAGGATAGCCCACCATGTTATACTTCGTAATATGATAGGGTATCAAACTAGTAGCCGCTTTTGGATCTTAGATCAAAAAGGTCAGTTGTACGAGATTATTATATCTAGTTACGGGGAATGCATGACCAATTCAAACAGGGAAAGGAAAGTCCTTAGGGTTGATTGGATTTCAGACCCTAATTGTTCACCTGAACCTGAATTTTAAGTTTTTTTTTAATATTAGTTTCTGTTTGAATCTTTGGGTGATAAGCAGGGGGAATGAAAAGCGACATCCGCTTTAGCCTAGGGCTTAAGGTCAGTTGTGTTGACAGTCATTCTATTCTGTCCTCTAACATTTATTGTGTTAAGAGAGAAAGCACGCAAAGATGTTTTATTAAACTATTTCAAAATATATAATGTGAATTACAGGAATGCCAAAATAGCTCCAAATGGGAGAATCAAGTTTAAAATACCGTCGTACCGCCGCTGTTCAACAATCCCTAAAAAAATGAATTTTTCGTGAAATAAACAGCGTATTTTTTTAAGTATATTTTTTATTTATATATTTATTAATCGTTATAGGTATTTTAGTTGTTTTTAGTATATACTAGTTATCATATTTTTTTTCGTAGTTTCGTATATTTAAATTTTTATAGATATTGTTTTTTTTGTAGTGTAGTTTTATTCGTAATTTGTATGACTATATATAAGTATATGTTTTTTGAAGTTACGTATTTTTTAAATTATAGTTTTTTTTTTAATTTTTTTTTGGAATTATTTTTTTATATTTTTTTTGTGCTTAAATTTTTTTGTTGTTTGCTTGAGTTTGTCATATATGAATTTTCGTTGAAAAGGACAGTTTTTTTTTAAAGAATTTAGTAAGAAAAAAAAGAAAAAATTTTAAGGGAATGAGTAGTGAGACTAGAGCTCAATTTAGAAGAAGAAAACGTAAAGTAGATTTTGATACTAGTAGAACATTAATTCCGCTATCTCCGAAACAACGTAGATATTCAGAACTCAGAATAAACGAACAAGATAGAGGGGGAAATGAAGGTCAGATCACAGATCTTTCTGCGACTATTATGTCAAAGCCCAGCACATCGAACAGTGTACCACCCGGAATAGGTTTGCCTATAACTTCCGCTAATAGTAGTGTTATGAGCGAGGAAATTACACCGGAAGTTAGGGATCTAGTAGCTGATGAAGCTTTATCGGTTAAAAGATCGTTACAGGAGCAAATTCGTTCGATGGTACAGGTAGAAATGGAAGACATTAGGAAGTCTATAGGAGATTTGATGACAGTTGTGAAGGATATGTCTCAGGGTAATTCGACCCATATTAATAGGCCAATGGGGGAAAATCAGAGAGAGGCAAGAGTAATTTCAAGTCACATTGTGACTGAATCCCAAAATATTGGGGTAACTCAAGTTAACCCGCCTAGTGTCGAATTAAATGCAATACCAGAAATAAGACAGTCCAACACGGGTCAAATTGTAACAGGTCCGAATCGAAATGAAACACCTATTAGTGTCAGGTCTATACCAGTGTTACCAGCTCGAACTATGTATAGCCAATATGTTTTCGGTGAGAACAGTAACCCTAACCAGATTCCACAAACAGCAGGAAATCAAATTAATACGAATTTTCAAGGAAATAATGAAGGGAACTTACCATTTAGAATTAATTATAGTAATAATGAAGCACCAACGGGTTATTCGTTCGTTAATTATAATCAGAATAATATACCAATTGTTTCGAATCCAGCTATGCAAAGAGACTTGCCACCTAAAATGTGGATTAGAATTGATAAGTGGGGGTTAAATTTTGATGGCAATAACTTACATATGAGTGTAGAGGACTTTATATTTCGTATTGAGCGTCTTCAGGCCCAATACAGCATACCAGTAGAGGAGTTGGAGAGAGATTTCCATCTTCTATTATCGGGTCCAGCCAGGGATTGGTATTGGTTGTTTGTACAGACTCATGTAGGAGTAAAATGGCAGGGATTGAAGCAGGCTTTGCTTAGTCAATACCAGACAACTAGGTCTAACTTTGAAACAATGCGCGATCTAGTAGAAAGAAAACAGAATGTAAATGAAAGCATAGACCAATTTTTTCATGCAATGAGTCGAATTCGGGCAAAACTTACTCAGGCTATACCAGAATTTGACATGATAAAGATCTTGAAACGAAATGTAAAGGAGAGTGTAGGAAGAATTGTTTACCCAATTGCAGTTTCATCAGTAGAGCAATTACGGATAGAATGCAATGAGGCAGAACGGAACTTTCCGCGCAGAGACTTTAGAAATATACAGTCTACTTCAAGGTCAGGAAGACCTGTAAATGAAATTTATATGGACCATAATGAATGTGTCAACGTTGAAGACAATACATGCCAGGACTTAGAAGAAGTATCTGCGATTTTTGCAAATCAACAGAAAACGTCGCTGGTATGTTGGAATTGTCGTGTACCAGGCCATGTGTTTATGGAATGTCCCTCAGTGGAAAGGACATTGTTTTGTTATCGCTGCGGTAAACCAAATGTAATTACACCTAATTGTCCTTATTGCCAGGGAAACCAGAAACGGGGCGTGGGTGTAACTGGGGATCTGCGTCCGTCCAAAAACCCCACGAAAGAGAATTAGAGAGTAAGAGTAGCAACGTCAAAGAGGTAGATTCAGAAAATTGGGGAAGTATAGCTAAGTACATGCCGGATAACAGACACAAATTACCACTAGATGTTAGGAGAAAGTATTATGAATACGTCAGGGCTCGCTTGTTCGACACAGGAGAACACCGAAGGACAGTATCTGAGAGGATTTTAAAAGTCAGAAGAAAATATAAGGAAAGACAGGAGATGAGAAAAATGCTTTTGGACTCTGTTAATAGAGTAGGTAAAAATAATGATAATAGAGTTTTTGTAGATGTAGATTTGGAGGGAAAGACTATTTCCGGTTTATTGGATAGTGGTGCATCCGTAAGTTTGTTAGGAAGGGGATGCAGGGAAGTAGTGGAGGAGTTAGATTCAGAAATAATACCAATATTCAGCAACGTGAAGACTGCCAGTGGTCAACACCATAGAATATTGGGTAAAGTAAACGTATCCATTAAGTACAAAGATCAGGAGAGTAATCTTTTTCTGTATCTGTGTCCTGATTTGGAACAACCCCTATATTTAGGAATAGATTTTTGGCGTAAGTTTAATTTAGCTCCGAACATTATAGGTGTTAGTGAAATAGATTTTGATAAAGTTTTGGAGGATTTTGTAGATAAAGGGGAGGACTATCGAATGGGTCCGCATGATTTAGATAGTGAGAAAAAACTGAGATTAAATGAGGTCATAGCAAAATTTGATACGTTTGAGGAGAAGGGGTTAGGTAAAACAGATCTAGAAAAGCATGTCATTAAATTAATAGAGGGAGCTGAGCCGATTAAAGATCGCTACTACCCAATTTCACCTGCTGTTCAGGAAATCACGTATAGAGAGATAGATGAAATGTTAAGATTAAATGTTATAGAATTAAGTGAGAGTCCCTGGAGCAATAGGACCACTATTGTAAGGAAGCCCGGAAAAAACCGATTTTGTTTAGACGCAAGAAAATTAAATAAGTTGACCGTTAAGGATGCGTATCCATTGCAGAATATTGATGGGTCCCTACAGGTAGGCACAAATCTTATTTGGACACTTGCATAATATCAAAATGCATTATTCAGCCTAAATCCATATGTATGCAGGGAACAGGTAAGTTTTTAGGCATGGTAGCATAAGCCTATATATTGCAAAATAAGCATAATGCCTGGATTAGTCTACGACTGAAAGTTGGCGCAACAATTACTGAAACCATTAAACAATTTAAGTACTGAAAACATGGCGTTGAACAATTTTAAATTATTTGAACTGTTTAGAAAGTCAACCACATCAAATTTTTTCACGGAAGCTGCTTTAGAAGAACTTGATAGCTTATACGGAAATATTGAGAGAAGCGAAATTATAAAAAATAATTTTTATCTGATATATGCAAATATTAAGGCAAAATGGGTGAAATCTAATCGAACCATTCAGAACTTCAACTCCAAATACGAGGACTGGCTTAATGAAGACACCATCCTGGATATATTGGCAGTAGATAAACCCACCACATCAACCAGAGGTGCAAAAGGAAGGCCAAAAAAAAGTATTGAGGAGTGTTCAATTTTCACAAGGAAGAGGAAACTTGCCGATGCCACCAATGACTTGACCACGAAGCCCACTGCGACTAAAAAGGATTAAGGAAAGCATTCCCACGCCCACAAACGCACACATTAAAAAGTATGGATCCGAAGAAGCCTTGGCCTTGTTTATGGACTTAGAACTTTCCAAAGAGAAATAAAGAGAAAGCCAATCTGCAGGATCTCATGGACCATACAGCAAAACGGTTGTTGGAGAGTCTTCCTGAAAATGAGGTGAAAATTCTTCCTGAGAAGTTGACATTGATCAGCAAATGGGGCTGCGATGGATCATCCGGACAAAGCGTTTATAAGCAAAGGATATCTTCCGATGACGCTACAATATCGGACGGAAATATGTTTATGGCATCTGTTGTTCCTTTGCGGCTTAAATCTGATGTTTCCCTACACTGGAAAAATCCACGTCCGTCATCAGTGCATTATTGCCGACCAATAATGTTTCAGTTTGCAAGGGAATCGGCAGAACTCATAAGGACCACGGTGAAGGACATTGAAGAACAAATAAGCAAGATTAAGCCTACAAAGCTGAAAATTGGAGAAGGAAAATATATTGAATGCAATAACGAGTTCCATCTGACCAAGGTTGACGGAAAAGTCGTAAACGAACTGACAGGAACAACCTCAACAATGTCATGCCCGATTTGCAAAAAGAGTCAAAAGAACTTTGGTAATTTAAACGAGTCTACAAATGAGGAGAATTACGAATATGGAATGTCACCATTGCACGCAAGGATAAGGTGTATGGAATTCTTGCTAAAACTGGCGTATACCCTACCACAAGAGGAGGAAAACTTCGATGAAAATACATCAATAAAGGATAAGGAAAAGATCAGAAAGAAGCAAATACAGGATGCTTTTTTTAAACAAGTTGGACTAAAAGTAGACTGTCCCAAGCACGGATACCGTAACTCAAACGATGGAAACAATTCTAGGAGATTTTTTGAAAATGATGAGGCAGTAACTAGAATCACTGGAATTAACAATCAAATCGTGAAAAGATTGGGAACGATCTTAGATGTTTTAAACTGCAAAGAAAATGTCAATTCTACAAAATATGGAGAATATGCGTCGAAAACTGCATCTCTTTTAGCAGAAATGTATCCACAGAAGAAGTTAACCCCGACCGTCCATAAAATATTGGCGCATGGCAAAGATGTAATTGAGTACCAGTCTTTGCCAATTGGAGAGCTTTCTGAAGAAACACAGCAGTCTCTTAAAAAATTTTATAAAAAATATAGATTGCAGAACACATTCAAAGCATCAAGGGTAAGGCAAAATGAGGACCTCTTCAACATGTTGGCAGCATCTTCCGATCCACTTATTTCTTCCCTGCGGCATGTGAAGTCACGAATAGAGTTAGAAAATAATTATAGTTTAGAAATGGTTAGTATTTTAGATATACCTTCTCTTACGAATTGTGATGAATATTTTACAGAAAATTGAAAAAATAAATTTAAAAAAAAAATTATTTTTTTTTTTTAATTTGTTGGGTAATAATTTAAAACATAAAACCCTAAAGAAAAAAAATAAAAACAATCTAAAAATGTAAAAATAATTTTTTTTAGTTACCATAAAATTGATTTTTCTACTAATTTTAACTTTGATAACCCATAATTAGGCCCCTACTGAGCGTAGCACCCTTTCCAAACGCTTCCAAAGGCTGAACAGTTATCTATCATATGCTGTTTAAACTGTTCAATTATCTTATTCGGTTCAAAAGATATGATTTTTGCAACGAAAAAACTCAAATGGCGCCACTGTGCGTCGATAGCACCTATTAACGTAGAAACACCCATATATTAATTTAATTATTACAAATAATTAAAAAATATTTAATTTGTTCTTAACATTTTCTTAAAACATACTTGTCATATATCTCCACCCCTTAGGGGGGGCGGCTCCCATACAAATATGGCCGTTTTATGAAATTCTTAAATTTGGTCCCTGCAGCGCCTAGGATGACCCTAGATGGGTCAAATTTATGACCAACCCCACTTTATTTTTTATTTCAATCATTTATTTCTAACATACCTACCCGCCACCTCCATTCCTTAAGGAGGCTCCCATACAAAATGTTCAATGCAGACTAGAAATATATTGAAGAAAAAGTCCCATAAATGCTAAGGAGTCGCCCCAAGTGGGATAAAATGTATCACCGACCTCAATTAGTTTTTTGTCCTTAACATTTTCTCGAGACATACTTGCCCTGATCTCCACTTTTTAGGGGGCTCCCATACAAATATTGCATTTTATGAAATTCTTAAATTAATTAAAATTTTTCGACTTTAGTAAATAAAATCAAAAGTTGGTAACAGATTTTAATCATTTATGGCTTGTTTTTACAATTTTTTATGCATTTTTAAAAAACAAAAATTTCGAAATTTTGATAAAAAAAATAATTTTTTTTTTTCAAAAAAAAAAAAAAAGTTTCTAAAACGACTGCGCATATTAGAAAAGTTTCTTGCGGAATTTCTGTTTTTTTTTAGTTTTTTCAATAGGCTAAAGCGTTTTTGAGTTACGCGAACATATGTTGTGCAACATCCTCATTTTTCGAAATAACGGTTTATCTCGAAAACCAGACCTAACCGAAAAAACGGCTAGTACCACTGGATTCGGCGAATTAGGTTAAAACGATAAGTGCCCAGCTTGTCTAAAAAAGTGTCAATTTCTATCACAGTGTTATCAGCCCAATTATGAATACAAACTCCCCGGGAGTTTTTTCTCTTTTCCCATTTTTACAATCGAATTTTCATAGAAAAAAATGGGAGAAATATGAGGAAATATGGTAAGTATGCAGGTATACAAAAGACACGCAAACGAGGATTTTGAAGAATAGTTACAGAATCTACCTGAAATGAATTTGCTTTGATAATAGTTTATTTTTTAACTTTTATTAACTGAAAGCTAAATGCTTTTTGAAAGAAATTAAAAATGTCGATTTTTGAGATAAACATAATACTATTTACTGCGCATAGCGTCAATGACTTCTATTGGAAGTTTTGCAATTATATCACTATGTGACACATTTTCAATTGTGGCTAAAACACCCCTATAGTTGGGATGTTCCACGTTACTCGCGTATGAATAGTGTTCCCCAAGCATATCGGTTAAACAACCACCCTGAGCCTCTAATACGGCTTCGGGTGCACATGTATCCCATTTTTTACATCCTGGACTAGCAAATACATATGCATGGGCTTTGCCTTCTAACAGTTGTAAAACTTTATAGCCCGCACCACCAACTTTGATGACATCTGTTGGAGAAAGTGCTTTTAGAGCGGCTTGAACTATTGCGTTGGAGTGCGAACGTGTTGTAGTAATGATAAATTTTTCTGCTGGTGCTGCAGTATATTCGAATCCACAGGTACCAAGACCCTTTAAGCCCCATATAGTTCTTCCCAATTCACCATTGTCATTTTTATAATAAGGTTGATGTATTATACCTCCAACTGCAGAGTTTTTAATGGAAATTCCAATTAAAACTGTCACATGATCCAAAAATCCTTGAGTATACTCTGATGTTCCGTCGAGGGGATCAACCCATATAACGAAGTCATCTTCATTAACATTTAGAAATTGATCAGGACATTTTTGTTTGAGTAATTCTTGGTCGTACTCGGCAACCAACCAATCATTACAAACATTTAAATCAGAACCACCTTCTTCGCCAATTATTTTAATGGTCGGAAATTGTTTACTCAGTGATGCAATAATACAACGTTGTGCAGAACGATCAGCTTCAGTTTGTAAATCATCTTTTCCCTTTAGTAGCAAATGTACAAAAACAAATGGTTAATATTAAATATTATTGAAGGTGGTCGAGGTACCAATACCATCCTACCAACCTTTTCGATAATTCCCAAATTACCCTTTTGCATGACATCTCGTATAATTGAACCGGCACGTTTGGCTGTGTTAACAGACAAAGCCATAATTCGCAACACTAAAGGATGAGCCATAATTGTAGTTTTATTAATTCCTTTAAATTTTTAAAAACATTAAATTCTAATAAAAAAAAACATCTGAAGTTAAGTATGTGGTAAATCAAGGCGAATTCATGTATACAAAATGAACTCGCCATGGTTATAACAAAATTAATTTTGACATTTGTCCAGGGCTGCCATACTTGTGGATTGATCCCCAAAGTTGGGGATTTCTTGCGAACAAAATAGACAAAGAAAGTCATTTAGGGATTAAAAAAAAATTCGGCGATTTTTTGGGGGTTTTACACATTTTTAATATTTTTCCTTCTTTTATTTATTTCGCTGATTTTTCTTTGCTTCGTATAAAAATATGAAAATATGTAGCAAAAATTTTTTCTTGTTACTAATTAACCAGGGTGTAAATAACTGCAGTCGTAACCAAAAACTGTCGAACAAAACACGAAAACGAGTAAACATCTTTTCGCTTCTTGAGTTGGTTTGTCAGCGATTGTTTACATTTAAGGAATTAGAAGCAAAAGAAACAATTTTTTTTAGGCCAATGAGAAATGAAGAAGTGGAAGAAATGGCAGTTTTACTACTTTGACTGCAGTTTTTGAAACGCTGTCAAGGTATATTTACACAAGGTAGACTCATTTGGGAATGTAGACATGCTGCTCTATGAAAGGAACCATGTTGTAAAAATTGTCTTCATATGAAACAAAAATATACCTTGAACGCTGTCATCAACAACTTATAATTTTATTTACTAAAAATTTTCATGTGGGTATTTTTTATTAAAATTTTGTCTGACTATTTAAAAAAAAAATTAAAATTTGGTCAAAAAAAAACTAACTTTTTAAGATTTTGTTTTTTAATTTGGGGATTTTTGGGAATTTTTTAGGTGCGTTCGAGAACACAAAAGCTTTTACTATTTTTTACTAAACTTTACTGTATTTTACTAAATTGCGTTCAAAAAGTGAGAGCAAAAAGTGACGGTTTTTGCCGAGTATTTACAAATTTTTACTGCAGAAATTTTTGCAGTAAAATTTAGTAAAACAAAAAAAAAAACAATTCAAAAGGTAAACAAACAAAAAGCATACAAATTGTGAAAAAAATTGTTTATTTATTTATTTATTTGTGAAGCATTTATATGGCTAAATACCAACTTTTAAAATTTTTTTTTGTTATGTTAATTTTATAAAAGTTGTAAAAGTGTAAAGTGTTTAGGTACTTAAAACTGCACTGGTTTTTAAAGTAATCAATAGAAAAAAATAATCCTTTTATTTGGAATAAATTCGATTAACCGAAGTAACAAAATTTTAAATTTTTTGTAGTATTTTAACATATTTTTTTGTGTTTTTAATTATTTGTTTTGTCTCATATACAAAAGGCATGTGTTGAGAAAAATATTTTTTTCCTTCTAGCAATATAAAATTATCTCACAGTTTATTTCTTATTAACCCAAAATTTCATCAAGTTCAGTTATAGCTGCCAAAACATATTGTTAACTGGAAGTTAAAGTAATAGTTAGTTTTAACTGAACTTGGTGAAATTGGGGGTAAATGATATATATTTATGAATTACTTTTTTATTTGCTCGTTTAAGTTTAAGAATTGTTTTGTTTGTTATGTAATTTTTTTTTTGCTAATAAATTACAAATAATAAATAATTTTTACATATTTATTTATTGAAATGACTTAATTTATAACAAAACTTTATTAATCGGTTAACCGATCAATAACAAAATTAACCGATTATAAACCGACTAAACCAAAAATTCGGTTAATTAATCGAGCGATTAACCGAATAAAGCAAAAACCCGATTAAATGGATACCCTAGTAGCAATATTCTTTGCAACCCGACCATAGAAGCAGTGTTGTAGGGATCATTGTGGAATTAGCAGGTGGAATCGCTACGGCAACAAATACAACAAAAACGGAAATAAGTTCCCAGCTTTCGGCAAAAAATATTTTATACAAAAATCAAAGCGTGCAGCTGAACATGATGAAAAAAATAAATTTTTAAGCAATTCTTTTTAATTATGATCAATATCTTATTTATTTTAATTTAAAATTATCAAAAACTTTAATAAAATACACTAATCACATCACAAAACGTTGTAACGACATGATTCTTCACTGGTTGCTGGGGTATGCTCTCGGCCCCAGGGTTCACTTTTCCCAAAAGAAAACACATGCCTTCGTGAAACGTTATAAACCGTACTTTATTTTACACGACGCGATAGGCCGTACTTTATTTAACAATACAATTTAAATTACTAATACTAATACAACAGCAGTACGACCGGAGTGTACAAGAGAACTGGGTGGTGCTGGAAGACCGAGTATAACCCTGGAACCTTCTACGCACCCAGTGACCAACACTCTGACGGGGTATCACCCAGGCAATCAGATGCGGAGGACTCTTGAACCACTTTTAGGCAATGCTAGGAGAACGAGTATAACCCAGAGTCTCTTCGCTAACTTCATTTAATTGAAGGAGTATGACTCTCAAGCAATCAAATAAAGTTCTTACCTAGTCGGCGGCGATAAGATAAGCTGACTCCCTGCTTGTGATCAGCCACTCTGCTTTTATAGCAGTTTCCGTACACGCAGCCCATACACACACATGCGAACATACATCAGTGGCTCGATCACAGCTGTTTCAGTCATTTCATATTTCTTAGCCTACGTATACATTTTGCCGTAGTTTCCTACTCGGCCACAGATGGCGTTACCTTATTGCTAAATTTAAATTATTAACGGAAACAAAAGTGAATATAAAAAATAATAATACTTACAATAAAAGTAATAATCATATTTCTAAAATACTTAAATTAATAACAATTGATTTCAATAAAAATATAAGAATAGAACGGGGAAATTTGAACAAAACCCGACCGGGCTGGTCTCGTCTACCTCTAGTCCCGGGATGATATGGGGTGGTAGTATAGACTAGGGTGTGTGACACAAAAACGAGGGCTCCGACTTTTGCTCGTCACAACGTGGACTTTTTGTGACATAAACAAAACTTTGACAAAGCTTGGACAAAGAGTAAAAAATCGTCATCTGGCGTAGTGCTATCTGTATTATTTCACCATCGTAGAGTTGACCTCGCCAAGGCGAATTTAAAAAGGTAAGTTCAATTCGTCCGCAGTTCATCAGCTGTCACCACTGCGAATTAAAAATACGTAAACGTCAAAATATAATTTTGTTTATGTTTTGCGCCAAAATAACCAAAACCTTGGTCTAGACTAAAGCTTCGTACAGACGATGGTCAGATCTTACAATATTGTAAGCAGGCGTTGCCAACAGCAATATTTTTCTGACAACGGTGCGATTGTCAGATGCATTAATTTTGCACTTCTGCAAATACAAATGAGCTTACAA
Organism: Pollenia griseotomentosa; assembly: GCA_963931875.1. NCBI lineage: Eukaryota > Metazoa > Arthropoda > Insecta > Diptera > Polleniidae > Pollenia > Pollenia griseotomentosa. The sequence continues at coordinate 47,364,477 of OZ007560.1, read as the reverse complement.
TGTTCATACAGTTGTTAGACATTTTAGCCAATTTTAATGCAATTTAAGCAACGCTGCTTACCAATATTGTAAGATCTGACCATCGTCTGTACGAAGCTTAAGCATAAGTCAAATTACAATTTTTTTTTTTAATTGCTACCATGAGAATAAATTCCCAGATTCTATTAATATATAATTTTTTAACTTTTTCAACAATTTTTTTCACATGATTTTTGAACAATAACCATATTAAGCATATGAATTGAATTAAATTAATACATATATGAATATTTTCCCTTTCACATAATTTATTTTTAATGGTATGTGGAGATAAGAAAATAGATATTTTGGGGGATGAAAAATCGCGAATTGGGGATTAGGTATAAAATAAACCTGGGAGCCCAGTAGAGAACAAACATGATCTGGCAACTACTTCGGATCTTTTTTTGACCTTTGGACCTGTCAGATTCATAATTTTTTTTTTGCAGTTTTCAATACTACATCAAGTTGCGTTGGGCTTCGATTGTAATTAAATAAAAATTTAATAAAAAGATTGATACATTTTTTGCATTGTAGGTGCCTTTTAAGAAAATGTCTCGCGTTTTAGTTGGTGTTAAACGTGTGGTTGATTATGCCGTCAAGGTTTGTAAAATTTTCTAATTGTAGCTATCACGACATTGTCAACATGGTGGAAAATTGTAACCTGCGAATGTTTGTTTTTGTTTCTTATCACCGTTTTTGCGTAATCACGATTTAAGTTGATTTTGAATTGAAAAAATTATTTGTTTTGGGTATTTAGGTACGCGTCAATCCTGAAAAAACTGGTGTCGTCACACAAGGTGTTAAACACTCTATGAATCCTTTTGATGAAATCGCCGTTGAAGAAGCTGTTAAGATGAAGGAAAAGAAATTGACAAATGAAGTTGTTGTCGTTTCAATTGGACCTACTCAATCACAAGAAGTCATTCGTACCGCCTTAGCCATGGGCGCTGATCGTGGTATTCATGTCGAGATTTCCGGTAAGGATTACGATTTGTTGCAACCTATCCATGTTTCCAAAATCCTTGCAAAATTGGCTTTAGAAGAAAAAGCTGATTTGGTAATTTTGGGCAAGCAAGCTATTGATGACGATTGCAATCAAACTGCCCAAATGACCGCTGCTGCTCTTGACTGGCCACAGGGTACTTTTTGTAATAAAATTGAAAAGACTGGTGATGGTTTAAAAATTGTCCGTGAAATTGATGGCGGTCTCGAGACTATTAAAACCAAAACTCCCGCTGTTCTAAGTGCTGATCTTCGTTTAAACACTCCTCGTTACGCCACACTTCCCAATATCATGAAGGCTAAAAAGAAGCCGTTGAAAAAGGTTTCCGCTGGTGACTTGGGGGTTGATACTACACCACGCATTGAAGTTATTTCCGTTGAGGATCCTCCGGTACGCAAGGCTGGCGCTGTTGTATCCGATGTCGATGCGCTAGTTAGCAAGCTCAAAGAAGGTGGTCATTGTTAAATATTGTTTGTAGCTCCTCTTAAGATGGAAAATAAAAAAATTTGATAATTTGCATTTATAAAGGTTTAAAAACTTTTTCCTATATTTATATAATTGGCTCTTTATAGAAAATTAAACAACTAGAATGTTATTTATGAATACAATTTAAGTTTGTATTATTGTTTAAATAAAAATCAACCGTAAACTGTACATTTTTCTAAACACTTTTATATATGCATTATCGACATGCGTATTTTTGATTGTTGTTATTTTTTTTCGTAGCAAGAATTAAATAAAGTAAAAATAATTCATAATTGGGTCGTACACATATTGCACCACCGCACAGTGCGCTCTGATGGACAAAAATGAAAAACGCATAGTGTTAAACCTAACAAATTGGATATAATTTTAAGGATAATTGTCCATTTAAGACAAATATAAAACATTTTTGCAGGAAAATGTTTATTGACAGTGCAACGACACTTTAATAAAACTTGGTTTATTTTAACGCAAGATCGACTAGATACATAGGTTTAGGAGTTAGAAAAATTATCTAACTTTAATTTTTTGCCTCACTGATATCATGCTAATCTTTTTTCAAAGCTAGTTAATACCTGCGAGATTATGTTGGGTAAGTTTTGTTATGAAAAATTGTGAAATAAAAATTTTGTGCGTCTTTAAATTTAATATTTTTACAAATTCTTCCAAAATTCACCATTTTTAATAGTTAAGAAAATGCAATCGGCACAAATAACGAAAATATGTGAGAACGGGTCATTATAGATAAGACTTATCTATCAGGAAGAATAACATCCACCGCTTTTTCCTCCATTTTAAAATACCTGGTGTTTTTAAAAGCGAAAAGCGGCCACTTCATTTATTTCCAGCAATTTACCTATGAACTGTTTTTAGTTAACGTGGACGGCGTTCGCTAATAGCAATGCCGAAAATAAAACCAAGGGGTTGTACAATTTATATTGTACTACATTATGAAAGTAGACGTACTAAAGAATATTAAACGCTTTCCGTGCAAAAAATTGCCGGACCAGTTTTCCAGAAATCTGGGTTCATCCAAAATGGTCAGTAAAAACTGGGATTTAATTTTTAAGGGGTTTAGAGGAAACGTCAAGGAAAAAGCGCAATAGAATATGAAAGTAGGTGCACTGTAGAAAATTGCCGGGCCAGTTTTCCAGAAATCTGGGTTCATCCAAATTTTTGCACGGAAAGCGTTTTATATTATATAGTACACCTACTTTAATATTCTATTGCGCTTTTTCCTTGACGTTGCCTCTAAACCCCTTAAAAATTAAATCCCAGTTTTGACTGACCATTTTGGATGAACCCAGATTTCTGGAAAACTGGCCCGGCAATGTTTTTGCACGGAAAGCGTTTTATATTTTTCAGTACATCTACTTTCATAATCTATTGCGTTTTTTCCTTGACGTTGACTCTAAACCCCTTAAAAATTAAATCCCAGTTTTTACTGACCATTTTGGATGAACCCAGATTTCTGGAAAACTGATCCGGCAATTTTTTGCACGGAAAGCGTTTTATATTCTTTAGTACGTCTTATTTCATACTATATTGCGTTTTTTCCTTGACGTTGCCTCCAAACCCCTTAAAAATTAAATCCCAGTTTTTACTGACCATTTTGGATGAACCCAGATTTCTGGAAAACTGGCCCGGCAATTTTTTGCACGGAAAGCGTTTTATATTTTTTAGTACGTCTACTTTCATAATCTATTGCGTTTTTTCCTTGACGTTGACTCTAAGCCCCTTAAAAATTAAATCCCAGTTTTTACTGACCATTTTGGATGAACCCAGATTTCTGGAAAACTGGCCCGGCAATTTTTTGCACGGAAAGCGTTTTATATTCTTTAGTACGCCTACTTTCATAATCTATTGCGTTTTTTCTTGGCGTTACCACTTACCCCCAACAAATTAAATATCAAATTCGGTTTTACTAATTCATACTTTATATTTTTTTTTTTTAATTATGGTTTGTCTTTTTATGATACAGAAGTCTTTTTTTACACTTAATTAAATTATTTTATTACTTTTATTTATATATGTTATATTTTGTTATTGCTTATTCATTTTTTTATTCATTTTTTGCGCAATTATTTGCTTTAAATTACAATTTCTCATTTTTTATTCAAACACCCTAATTCTTAAATTTCTAAATTTTGAATTCCCAAAAGCAAAATTTTGTCTTTTATGATACAGAAATCTTTTTTTACACTTAATTAAATTATTTTATTACTTTTTTTTATATATGTTATATTTTGTTATTGCTTATTAATTTTTTGCGCAATTATTTGCTTTAAATTACAATTTCTCATTTTTATTCAAACACCCTAATTCTTAAATTTCTAAATTTTGAATTCCCAAAAGCAAAACTCCCATTATCATTTTAATTCCCATTTCGCATCAACCCCCAAAAGCACCAATTCAATTTTGCGTTTTCGTGGATAACTATCGACGCTATCTTGGCACACGTATGCCACCATGCACTGTTGCCAACTTTTTTTGAACATTTCCCGCCAAATCGGAGTTCAAAACCGCTAGAAACCGCTAAATATTTAATTTAGCGGGAATTTTTTTAAAAATACCTCTAAAACCTAAACATTTTTATAAGTTTTATATAAATCTAGATATATGCAGGCTGATTTTTCAAACGTATATGACTTTCAAATTACGTTGCATACTAAGGTTTCCAACTTCCCTATTTATTTTATTTCCAAAAATCAAATAAGTTAGAGTTATGTATTCAGCTGTGCCGAATCTTTGATACACTCCACCAACAGTTAGAATATTCCCGGAGTGGTCTTTATATGGGACATATGGTAAATTATAGGCCGATATTCACGAAATTTGAACAAGTAATTTATAGTCTTGTAAAACTTTGACTGACCAAATGTTATTATAATAGAACACAGATTGAGAGCTCTACGGTTCTACGCGTACTAAAGCTTTTTCCGAGAGTAGGGTTTATATGAGGCCAATGGTAAGTAATGGACCGATCTGATCGATAGTTGACAGTGTAATTTCTAGTGATATAGGACGAATTTGTGCAAAATCGTATATCAATATGTGCATTCCGCCATTAGTTTTTGTAACAATATTTTTAATTTTTATAGGGTGGTTGTTCCACATTTTAATTCATAACTATTTTCCTACTGAACCGATTGTGCTGGAGTTCAATCCCAAATTGCGTAGGTGAAATCTAAACAATTTAATGCCAATATTTATCTTTTCCTTTGAGTCGTTTGAAAGTGAGCGAGATTTCAACAGACGGACATGGCTTAATCGACTTAGGATTACTCAAGGAAACAGAATAAATATACTTTATGGGGTCTAAGATGAATATTAAAACAGTTTCACCCGGAATGACAAACTTAGTATATAAGTAACGCTAGTTTTGGTAATTATTGGCCGTTTTAAGCAATTAGATAAAATTAGTAAGATGAAAGTTAGTGAATTATATTGCTTGGGATCTATCGAGATAATTAACGTTTCCTTACCTTTTGTTTCAAAATTTTAAGCAAGCTAAAAGTTGTGAATTGTCACATACATCCCTAACAAAATACTAACTGAAAATCGTAAAAAAATGTCATAAACAATCTTCAGTTCACTAAAAATACAAAAGTGAACATAAACAAGTAGTTTTTAGCCAGATAAACAAAAAGAAAAATTAAAAAATCTGTTAATTTTAAATTTGAGAAAGGTTTTTGAAGCGAAAATGAGCCGCTGAGAGTTGTTTGAAAATCGCTAGATTTCCCGCTTACCGCTAAAACGTATTTTTTCCCGCGATTGGCATTTCAAAAACGCTAGATTTAGCGGGAAAATCTCTAAATTGGCAACAGTGCCACCATGGTACATTCTGCTACAGCTGATTATTCGGTAATTTTAGATTTTTCTTAAGAAATATTAATTAAAATGAGTTTTATACGCAGTACGGGAAAATGGTTAATTGCTGGTATATTACCTTTACACTCTGATGAGCATGACAAAGTTTCAAAGGACACTAGAACATACAAATCATTTGTGCAGCGTCCGCCATCAAACGAAAGTGGATGGGAAAGGTTAAAAGAAATCTTTAAAGTTGAGTAAGTTTTTATCTAAAATATATTTTTTTTTTAAATTTAGGAATTAATTTATATTAAACATTTTGCAATTACAGTGAATTTGGAGCAATTTCAACAGAGTTAAATTCAATTTATCAAGCCGGGTTCTTAGGTTTCTTAGTAGGCGCAATTTATGGCGGTATTATACAATCAAGGCAGGCATATATGAATTTCATGGAAAATAATCAAGCTACAGCCTTTAAATCACATTTGGATGCTAAGGTAGTGGTTCATATCCCTTATAATCGGGAAAAATTTGATAAAGAATATGAGTATGAGAGAAGATTTAAATATAAGAAGAAAAAATTATGTATATGGAAAAAGTTTCAGAAGCGCAGTTTTCGAGTTTTGGACCTCTGAAACTTTCATATGTATATGCGATTTTCACTACATTTCTGATATGTCAATATTGGTATCATTTGAAAGCTTTGAAGTAGATCTTTCTGGATATCCTAATTTATTTAAAAATTTAAAGCTCTTTAGTTCCCAATACTATGTTTAAAAAATTGTACACCAAAATATTACTGAAAGAAAGAGATTTAAATAACAAACACTTGCTACGCTAAATAAAGCTTCGCTTGTTAGTCGGCATATGGCCGGGCGCAAGAATTTGCTCCGCATTTGTATAACAAATACCGGCTACGCTAACTATTGATTTTCTGAATAGCCGGCCTTCGGTCGGGCGCAAAGATTATCTTGGGTGCGTTCGTAAATGCATCACTGCGCTGCATCAGTGATTTCAAATGGTTATATATTTATCAGTGAAGTCAATGTGGACCAAAAAATTGTGAAATACTCCACAAAAATAATAGTCACACAATAAAAAAAATTATAATTATTCTTTAAACGCCATTTAAAAAAGTTTGCTTTTCTGATGCAGCCCAGTGATGCATTTACGAACGTACCCCTTGTCTATGGTATCAAAAACTTTGGCTTTGTTAATTAAAGCTTATCTGCATAGCCGTCCTTCGGCCGGGCGCAAGGACTTCCTCCTCTATGGTATAACAACACCGGCTTCGCTATCTAAAACTTTGGAACAAATCTAGTTAAGGCACTCACACCCAAATAAAAAAAAAAGTACCTAGGGTGATAGAAAATTAAAAAATAAGAAAAAAAAAATAAAATAAAAATATTGGCGCAAACGCTTAGTTTTCGAGTTATGAACGTTTTAAGTTTTCATATATATCTAGTTTAGGCACGCACACCCAAATATAAAAAAAAGTACCTAGGGTGATAGAAAATTGAAAAATAAGAAAAAAAAAAATAAAATAAAAATATTGGCGCAAACGCTTAGTTTTCGAGTTATGAACGTTTTAAGTTTTCATATATATGTGCGATTTTCCATTACATTTCTAAAGCTGTATGGGTAATATTGGTTTCATTTTTAAGGTTTTGACTAGATCTTTCTGGATATATAGAATTTATTAAAAAAAAATTACTCTTAAGCTCACATTACAGTTTTTGTGTACCAAGTGTATAATTTATTTAAAAAAAAGTGTAATACAAAATTTATAAAATAACAAACACCAATGTCGCAAACAAGAACTTCATGCTAACTAAAGCTTCTGTGCATAGCCGGCCTTCGGCCGGGCGCAAGGATTTTCTCTTCTATGGTATAACAAACACCGGCTTCGCTAACTAAAGCTTCTCTGCATAGACGGCCTTCGGCCGGGCGCAAGGATTTTCTCTTCTATGGTATAACAAACACCGGCTTCGCTAACTAAAGCTTCTCTGCATAGCCGGCCTTCGGCCGGGCGCAAGAATTTTATCCTCTTTGGTATAACAAACACCGGCTTCGCTAACTAAAGCTTCTCTGCATAGCCGGCCTTCGGCCGGGCGCAAGGATTTTCTCCTCTTTGGTATAACAAACACCGGCTTCGCTAACTAAAAATTTTCTGAATAGCAAGAAATACGGTAATAAACCAACAAATATTTAAATAAAATAAAAAACATACAGTCAAAAACAACAATGAATAAAAAATTACCGTTATAAATGTAAGTAAAAATATTTGAATAATTTCTGTATATCCAAAAAAATCTAGTCAAAACCTTTAAAATTACACCACTATTGGCCATATAACTTAAGATCTAGTCAAAACCTTTAAAATTACACCACTATTGGCCGTATAACTTTAGAAATATAGTGTGAAATCAAACATATATTTGAAAATGTAAAACGGCCATAACTCGAAAACTAAGCGTTTGCGCCAATATTTTTATTTTATTTTTCAATTTTCTATCAGCCTAGGTACTTTTTTTTTTATTTGGGTGTGCGTGCCTAAACTAGATTTAAGCCAAAACTTCTCTGCATAGTAATTAATATGCTTACTAAAAATTCTAGTATTTGCGCAAAATCATTCCCGCTTCTTAAAGGGTTAAGAATTTTTAAATAAATTTTGTATATTCAGAAAGATACAGTTACGGACAAAAAAAAGGATCCCTAATATTTTCATAAGTTTTTTTATATTTTGGGAAATTTGTAAGTAGAGTGCCAATATATTTTGACAAAAATTATTGTTAATTCAGTGTTTTAAAAATATATACTTTTAAAATATATTGAATTCGTAACATTCCCTTAATTTTAAAAAGTTGTGAATATGAGCTGACAAAACAATAAGGTCACTATTTAAAACACTAAACAATTTTCCTTTGACGCCAAAAATATTAGCGAGAATATTGTTTGTGTTACTTTGATCATCTTTATAAATTAAAAAAAAAAAAAAAAAAAAATAACAAACATAGTTCGGAGGACGAAATATTATTTATTGAAAGGCTGAAAGATTAAGGAAAAAGCCAACGGCAAATAGCGAAATCATTGGAAGGTCCCAGAATTTTGTTTATAATGCTTTGTTAGCTCCAAAACACACACAAAACGCACACGGTACTAGGTTTACCAAAAAAGACTACTGAAAAAGTTGATAAACATATAAAACTTGTATCTAGTCGAGACCCTTTCACGTACGATGCGGCAGTTAAAACAGGATTGGGACTAAAAATTTCTACTAGAAATGTAAGAAAGTTCAAGCAAGGAAGTGACAATGCCTGCTCAAGGAATGTGCCACTGCTTCCAAATCGACTAATACGCAAAAGCTCATAAGGATTGGGATGACCCTGTTCATTGAAAAAAAGTTGCGCAATGTGCTTTCGTCGAATGAATCTAAAATCAATTTAATAAGAAACGATGGTAAAACATGGGTAAGACTTCCAAAAAAGCGCAGAATTGAACCCACATTACACTACTAAAACATTTAAGCATGGAGGAGGTAACATAGTGGTGTGGGATGCTTTTTCTGGCATGGTGTTGGGCCATTATTTTGGATAAAAAGGAACATGGACCAATATTTAAACGTGGAAGTCCTTAGTGAAAAAATGCTGTCATATGAAGAGTGGGAAGTGCCAATTAATTGGCTCTTTCAACAGGATAAAGATCCGAAACACACTTTGAGTCTTACAAAAAAATGGATTTAAGACAACGAAGTTGATTTTATGTCTTGGACTGTGGAATTCCCGGATCTAAATCCCACAGAAAATGTATGGAAGATTGTTAAAGAAAAGATTGTAGCAATAAAATCCCAAAATACAGACGATCTGTGGGAGAACATTCAAAAGGCATTGTATGCTATTCCAAACCAGATTTGTCGTGGTTTAGTGGGTTCCATGCGAAACCGATGTAAGGCTGTGCTTTCTAATAAAGGACATGTTATCAAAAATAAGGAATAAAGTATGTTTTTTCAAACGTTATTGTAATTTTTTCTTAATGACCCTATTTTATTGTCCATTAAAAATCATAGATGTAAATGGACTTATAAGTTTTTGTTAAAAATATTAGAAACGAATTCTACAAGGAATATAATAACAAATTTAAACAAATACATGTTCGTTTGACATATATGTTTTTTGATATAATATAAACTTTGCCCGTAAATGTATGGTCAAAAGCTTTCAAATGATACCAATACTGGCCACATTGGTTAAGAAATGTAGTGGAAAATCGCATATACATATAAGAACTTCAGAGGTTCATAACTCGAAAACCGCGTTTCCGAGACTTATGTATGTATGATATGAATATTCTTATTATTTTAAAATGTTCTAAATCCCTATGTACATTTTTTATACCCACACCACAATAGTGGATATTATGCATTTGTGCGGATGTGTGTAACACCTTAAAATATTGGTCCTAGACCCAACTTAAAGTATATCGATAGACTCAGAATCACTTTCTGAGTCGATCTAACGATGTCAGTTCGGTTGGCTGTCCATGTAACATTGTGCGCAAAGTAAAGGGCGCAATTTCGAAGATAATTTGATAAAATTTGGAGCATAGGTTCTCATTGGCACAAGGATCAAGCCTATTTCTAAAAACTACAAGTTAAAAATCTACAAGTAAAATACATTTTAAACAAAAATTGTAAAATTGTTGCTTTTTAATGTATTCTACTTGTAACCTAAAAAAACAAAGGGATGTAACTACATGTGTGTTTATTTGATAAATGCAAAACGACGTAATTACACATTTGTTTCTAACAAAATTTAATGAAATGTTTTTCTTTGAAAGTTGTTTGAAGAATTCCATGGACGACTTATCAATGCATTTTTTCCTCTAATATGTTTATAGTTTTCATTTTACAAAGTTTTTTGCTTCTCTTGTAAAATTATATTTTGTTAGTTACGCCTTTTTGCATTTTAGCTAACGATATGTATGGAGACTTATCTGTAGGTATGCCAAATTTATCGAAAATAAACCCAAATAACAATTTTTGTCCCGTTTTTAACTTCTTAAAAACCAAATTTCATCCAAATCTATTAAGTATTACATCCCTACAAGAAGAGATTGAGCGAGTTGTCACTTTTTTCACGTTGGTGTTAAGAAAATTATAGAATGAAATGAGAAATCAAGTTTTCTGTCATTTCTTTCTATCATTTTTTTAACACCAACGTGAAAAAGTGACTACTCGCTCATTCACTTCTTGTAGGGATTATAGGGTTCATTTTCTAAACCTAATACTTTTTTTCTTCAGAGAAAACTACAAGATGAATTTACCATGAGTTTTGCGAAGGGAGGCTTTAAATGGGGTTGGCGAGTCGCTTTATTTACCACTTCTTACTAGTAAGTAGCTTATTGTTATGAAGAAGAGATTTTATATAAAACTGACTATCTGTTGCAGTGGTATTGTTACTTTGGTGTCTGTATATAGAGAAAAGTCTTCAATTTATGAGTATTTGGCTGCTGGAACTATATCAGGTGCAATGTACAAATTTAATATGGGTCTAAGAGGTATGACAGCTGGTGGCATTATTGGTGGAGTTTTAGGTGGGATAGGTGGTGCTGCCTCATTGTTAATACTAAATTTATCTGGCACCTCAATGGAAGAAGTGCGTTATTGGCAATACAAATGGCGAGCAAATCGTGATGATGCTATTGCGGAGTCATTTAAGGTAAATACCGCACTTTATTAAATATCTACCTCATTTATCTTTACTATTTTGTTTGCTAGTTGGCAGCCGAAGAAGATCAGCCCACACCCGAACTTCTAAAATCTCACGATAAAAAAGTTGGGGAAAAAATTACTTTAGAAAATGTTAAATAAAAAGTTATTATGTTTAATAAATGTCATATTATGTATATGTACTAGTTTTACTGCTGAAGAGAAAACGATTAACATTTTAGCTTAAGATCTGACGAAATTTCGATTTTCGAAACTGTTGAATTGGTTGGTACTCTCGATCATTACTAAATATAGTAGAGAAAACAAGAATAATCATTTACATACATAAAATTAATAAGAAATCTTTTATACACAACCAGCCGTTTAAAGAATAGTTTTATGATTTTATTAAAGAAAACTTAAACATATGTACATATCCGCAATTGATCAATAAGATCTACCCGCTGTAAAAATATCGTGCTATTTTGTCTACTTTTTGGTAATGAAAAGCTTTGTTTAAAAATTCTTTTTCATATATCTTTAATATATTATAGTGTTGTCCTTCTAATGAAAATTTTTAAGTTTTTAAAATAATTATACGGCCACAATCGCAAAACGCCAGATTTATTTTATGGCGTTCTAAAAGTTTTAAAATTTTTAAATTAAAACTAGTGCGTTTGGCTTGCAATCCGCCATAGTTTCTTAAAGTTCCCTTGATCATACTTTTGCAATTTGAAATCGCCAAACTTCTTGCGATTGCGATTTACAGAAAACCTATTATGCAATTTCAAGTCATAATCGCAATTGTTAAGCGTTTTGCGATTGTCAGAACATGCCTAGTGAATAAAATAAGTAGGCAGTTCACAAAGTGTTCTATTATGTCGTATTGGTTGTGTTTGCCATAAATTTATGAATGCAACATTCATTGGGCAGCCAACCCTGCAACCAATACGAAACAATACAACTCTTTTTGAATTGCCTAAATTTGTCTACATTTTTTATAATTTTCTTATAAATAATAATGCACACATAAAAAAAACAATAGCGGAGTTCAGTGATTGTTGATAATAAGCAAATGCAAAACATAGTAGTTCTTCTTTGAAATCTAACGGAAACTGTATTTTATTGTTAGATTTAAAAGAGCTTCTATCGCAAGACCAAACACTGAACCCCGATAATACAAAACAAAAATTGTTTAATTTCAAAGCTAAGAAGGCATTTTGAATATATGTACATCGTTGGTCTCATGTATTGTACAATTGCACTCCTGATAGATAGTTCTAATGTGATTTTCATACATGGGCATTATATTTTTACTGCAATAAGTATGTCTGTACATATTCAGTAAATTTTTACTGATTACTGAAAACAATAAGATAATTTTAACAATAAAAAAACTTTTGTAAATACATATTGTCAGTTGATTTTTAGATTATTTGAGGGTAAAATATATTTTTTTTGCATTTGTTTCAGTAATAATTAAAAATTTTACTGGAAATTTTCTGTAACCAGTTAATTTTTAATTGCAGTAAATTTCAAACTTTTAATACATTATTTTTTACTGCACATGTATGATTTTTTTACCTTCTACCGTGAAGTTGCAATTATGTAAGTTAGGGCCTTTCTACATGAGATCAACGATAAATGGATGTATCAGAAGCTAACAGGCATTACTCCACTTTTCGAACATTTCTCAATTTTGTTATCAGGGGTGTTCTGAAAATCCAAAACGAAAAACGCAAGAATTTGGAAGTTGTTTTTTATACACTTTTAATGTAATTTTTATTTTTGTTATAAAAGTCTATTTAATAGAGAAATATTTGCATATTTGTCATAAAATTCTTTTACTAAAGAAATCTTATTAAAAAACGACGATTAAAGTTTTGGCGTTTTCGATATCCAGAATACCCCTGTATATTTCTATCTTAATAGTTGTGAACTCTTTAAAAATTATTTTGTGCTTCTCTTTTAAAAATTTTCTATTAAAAATATGACAAATCGGTACATATAGGGTTTGAATCTTATTTCATCATTTTCAGAAGCCAAGCCAGATAGGAAAATAACAAAATTAGGCGATAATTTATTGCTGTACGAATTACTACGCTCCCCTTGTTTGCCAACTTCTTTTTTGTAACATCTTAACTTTTCAAATATCACTTATTTACTGTACTTTTTATTTTGTGGATTTACCCTTTTAGCTTCTGACACATCCATATGTACAACACAAAAATTCTTTAATTGCAATGCAAAGAAAAAAATGTTGAAAAAATATACATATATGTATACATAAATATGTGTATGATATGATATATAAATATATATACAGGCCTGTTCTAAAAATCATGTGATTTCAAATCACATTTGGCTGTTAAAATCTCACGTGTGATATTCTGGTGTTAAATTTTTGTGTTTTTTGGTATGATTTTCAATTGCCAAAAGCACAGTTAAAAACACAAAAGCCGTGTGATTTTCTGAACACCCCAAAATCACACGTGAGACTTTAAAAGCAAGTGATTTGAAAACACGTGATTTTTACAAATCTACAAGTAAAATATATTTGAAACAAAGACAAAAATTGTTGCTTTTTTATGTATTATACTTGTAGATTTGTAACTTGCAGTTTTGAGAAACAGAGCCCTGATATACATACATATATTAAAAATAATATATATACATAAATAAATATATATATATATATATATATATATATATATATATATATATATATATAAAGCAAAATATATAATAATGCATTAAATACATTTATGTAGATTCTTCTTGATGCTTAGTTAAACGTTTTGCACCGCGATTGGGTGGTCCTTTTGGTTTAGCAAAAGCTGGTCGATGTAGCATTTTTTTGGGATGTAATTCCTCTTGTAAAAACTCTTCGGTAAGCTCAGAACCCGAGTCAATTTCAAGCTAAAAGAGTCATTATTTTCTGTGTTTTTATCTATATTTGGCAATAGGTATATTTAAATTTTAATCTTTAAAATTTTACCTCACCTTCTTGATTATTTCTACACCAAATGAGTTCAAAGTTTCCAAAAATGGTTGCTTACAGCTAGAATACATCATTCGCTCCCGTACGGAACACGTATAGCCAGGCATTGAGTAAATAAAGACAAAAGATTCTAAATAGTCACCCTCATGAGTATGTTTAAACAAATACAAATGATAACGAGCATGATCATCGGGTACTTGCTTTGGAAGATCTGTTAATTGTACGACCGCAGCATGGGACACATGTATTTGTTCGGCCTCTAAATCAATGCAAAACTGCAAATAATCATAGGAACCACTGAGCAAATCTCTTATAGCCTGGTTGGTGACTTCGGATAAGGGACATGCAATGCCTCCCAACGTTTGATGGCGGGTATCGGTATTTATATCCGTATTTACTTCATTTTTTTTTAACTCGGCCATCTCTTCTTCACGTAAGGTCAGTGGGGCTGGTGCAGCAAAAGCTTTCTTGTGCTTTCGATATCCCTCTAATGTAGTCTCATCCTTACTGGTGGCATGAACTTCTTCAGTGATATGAGCCGAACCGAATTCTTGTTTCAGAGTAGCCTTAGTGGAAGCATAAACCATTTTTTGGCGTATGGAAGCAGTGTCGGGTACCCAGCTTAGCAACAACCAGGCATAACCTAAAGAAGTCTTACTATCTAAACGATATAAAATATAACAAGGTACATCATCCTCAACAAGGGGAGATATTATTTTATCAAAATCTTTTTCCCAGTCTTTTTTTACATCTGCGGTGGTTGAACAAGTTAATTCCTCTAAAATAATAAAAACCCAGTAATAAATTAGAATTTTTGATATGTACCTAGTTGTAAAAAATTACAAAAAAAGTTTACCATTTTCAATAGATACTTTGATGACACGTAATTTTCCATTTTTAGCTTTTCCAAAAACTTTTAGTAATTTCTCGTTTGCTATGCAAAATATTATATTGTTAAATTATTTTAGACTTATTAATCAAATACAAGTGTATACCTTTAATACCGGTTTGATGAGACATTTTGGTTTAACTTGTTTTTTTTATTATTTCTATTAAAAATTTTGCTTATATTTTTGTTAGAATTTTTTTCTTTCGCATAAAATTGTTATTAATAAATAAACGCAAGGGAAATTCATTACAGGTGAACTCAGGAGCAGGGCTGCCACGTACTTTTTTTACTTGTCCCCAAAAATTAGAACAAAAGTCCCCAAAAATCCCCAAATTAAAAAACCTTAAAAAGTTAATATGTATAATATAATAATATGTATATAGAATTCATTTTATTTAAAAATACATATATAAAAAATTATATCTAAAAATGTTTTTATTTTGAATACGCCCTCGCGAAGGTTTTTAATATGCTCTTTCCCTTTCTATTAATTATGTTCCTACAAATTAAATCTCAGGCTAATTATTTTAAACTTCTTCAATATCACTCAAATAGACTAAATTTGCCACAATAGCACACAATTGAGAAATACTCAATTGGTAACCTCTTATTACATCAAAAGATGCAAGATCTTTGACGTGTTTAAGAAAGTCGTTATCAAAATCGAACTTTTTTAACAGACCATTAAAAAGTGCAACATAAAACTTTAAAGAATAAAAATAGCCCCACATGTAATCTAAAGTCACCTATTTTACAGGGCACTTTCGACACTGTCGATTTATACGGGCAACATGTTCAATGCATTTTGCGATAAGTAAGTGTAAATTTTTTAGAATAAAACAATCTACCCTTTTGGAGAGCAAAATATTTAAAAAAACGAACACCAAATTGCATTTTTTAAATAAAATATCATATCTTTTGTAGACAAGAAAACCCGTAAGTTATTCAATAAATAAAAAAAAATTTATTAAAAATAACAAATACGTATGTTTATGAGTTATGCTTGCTATAAGAGAAATTGTCCTTTATTTTGTGTTTTACTATCAAAAATCTAATTTAGAAGTCGTAAAAAATGTTTAACACAAACTTTTAACGAATACTAACGCCTTTTTAGGAATGTGCGTTCTATTCTTTACTATTAAATCTTCCTCCAAATTATGAGAAGAAAGCATGGAATTGTAAGTTTCCACTTTGAGTCTGTTTCAAAGTTTATTTTTAAGCAATGCTTATTTCGAAAACATTTGTAAAGCAGAAGCACTACTGTTCAGCAGTGTTGAGAAAAAACAATATGTGAGTGATAGTTAAAAAAGGGTCAAAAAGTGGCACAAAATAGTTGAAAATTATACAAAAGGGTATATCAAAAAAAGGGTAATAAATGGTATCAGGACCGTCGAAAAAGGGTGAAATTGATACTTTTGTATCACAACGGTAACGCTGTTTATCATACAAACCGATACAAGTAAGTATCGATACTGAGTAGGTATCGATACTTTACCTGCGATACCACATCGAGGAAGAGTATCGACATCGATACAAGTACCGATACAAGTAAGTATCGATACTTTTTTCGATACTGAGTAGGTATCGATACTTTACCTGCGATACCACATCGAGTAAGAGTATCGACACCTTAGAGGTATCGTTTCATCCCTAGCAGCAGTACGCCAGACAGCCTTGCCAGAAGATTTGGAAGGAAAATCTTCATTTGGCGAAAAAAATCTTATTTTGAAGTGGAAAATCTTAAAATTTTTAATAACAAGGGCAAAAAAGTAAAAATTATTAATTTTTTAAAAGGAAATACTTCTTATTATGGAAATTATTTAAATTGAAATACATAATTGCGGTATTTATGTAATATTAGATTGTAGGTTTAAAGGGTGTTTTTAGTTATATTTTCCATAAAATTCTTTCTTAAAATATATTTTAAGTCCATTTGTTTTCTAATATATAAGAACTTAAAAAAGTCCATCTGAACTCATACATCATATGCAATATTAAGGGTTCTTAATTTAGTACTATATTTTTTGATACCGTTGTCATATCGAAAGTATTTGGAAAAAATTGCATTTAAAAAAAAGCTCATTGAAAATATATAAATTTTCCTAAATATATTCCTAATGGAATTGTTGTTTGAAAAGACATTGTAAAGCACTAATGTATATATACTTTGTTTAAAAATCATAAACATGGAATGTGGAATTTTCAAACCGAAAGCTTCTTAACCCTCTGTAACTTTTTACCACTAAATTTTGCTCTTGGCCAGGCCAGACCCCAATTAGAACAGCTAAAAAACGCAATTAAATAAAAAGTAAATATATAATTTTTATTGAACGTATGCTTTTTATTTTAGATTATACGAAATTATTATATAATTTTATTATTTTATTTTACATGCAAGTCATCAAATATGTAGTTCCTTATTTTGCACAATGCTTTTTCGCTTCTAAGAGAAACGAGTTTTCCGCTTGGTTTTTGTAGTTTTATTGAACTAAGCTCATAACGGGTCGTAGTTTTCTCATTTGATTCAAACTTGATTCATTCAATTCAATACATATTTATAGAACTTACGTTTCTGTTTTTTGATATTTTGTCCTATTTGAAAAATATTGCAAGAGAAAAAATTTGGTTTGGCCAAGAGGATAATTTCATAGACTTTTACATTAAAATAGAATTTCACTCCCCTGATTTGCTCAAATCCAATCCAAATTAGTTTCATTCAATTCAGCACACATCATTTTATATTTTTGTTATACATATTTGAAAAATATTGCAAGCAAAATACAAATTTGGTCTGACCAGACCAAGACGGTAATCCTAGAGTTAAGGTCCATTAGTTTGACCTTTTGGTACTTAATACATGAACTTTTTTGTTCTTTAATATATTAAACTTTATAAAAATACGGTTTTGCTTTTTACAAATTATTTTTTTTCATCAATATTTCCAAAATGAACAACCGCTTATCTAAGATGCTTTTTTAATATATTTGTATGCCCAAAATAGTGATGCATTTTTGTGTATGCTAGGCAATGGGTTCAAAAGTGTGCAAAACAATAGACAACAAGCTGATACAAAACCTCAATGTTTTAAAAATTGACTGTTTAAAAAACTGCAAAAAAGTATGTATGTTTTACAAACTTAAAGTTAAGAATTTTAATTTCTAAAAATAAAAAATCTTAATTTAAGATAAAAGATCTTTCAATCTTATTTAGGTTAAAAGATCTTCATTCTGGCAACGCTGACGCCAGATGACGATTTTTTGCTCTTGGATTGTTTGTCCAATATTATGTCAAAGTTTTGCTTATGCCCTGCAGATAATGAGACTAGTCCATACATGCATGTAAAGAGTAGTCCATAAAGGAGTACTCCAAAACTACTCCAAATATATGGGCAAAAGGTGGTCCATTTAACATTACGATGTCCTAGGAGGGGACCATATAACCCACCGAAATAGTTCCTAAACTACTCAATGGAGTACTAAAGTGGGTTAGTTTTAAAAGTACTCCATGTCATTACAGTATGGAGTACACTAAAGCGGTTGTTTAAGCATTTTTAATTTTTTACTAATCACCTTTTATGGCGTGCCCTGTAATCTATTATTGCTATTATTAAATATATTTACTTGGTATTTTTAATTTGTTTACCTTTTTTTCACAAATTTCACTTTTAAATAAACAATTAATAATGGACACCATCAGGGCTACAAATGTGTAATACTGTAAACTATAGAAAAGTATACATCATGCAGTTGTTGGTAGCACTGCAGTAATTTGGACCATGTTGTAAGTAGTCCATTTAAGCCAAAATGAACCACGTAGTCCAATATTATCTGTAGGGAATATGCCAACCGGCTTACTCCCTTTCAACAAATTTTACAGGAGAGACAACTTTTTATTTTTCCTATTTTCTGCTGTAGAAGAAAACCAACAATGATTTGACATACTACAAGACTTAAATTGAAGAAAAACTACTTGCTGGTCGACGAGGCATATTTACATTTTTACTTAAAAAGTGGATTTAGCTGGTTTGCATATTAAGCCGACGAATTGTAGTCGGGACTGTAAGAAAAGATAACTCACGGTTTATTGTTGTAGTTTTTGTTTAAGCTTTGATAGTGTTACAAGTAAAACTGGGGCTTATAATTCTTATTCGCCTAACAGTTTTATTTGTATCATATATTTCGTTTTTTTAAATCTTTGGATGAAGTTTCCTAACGATCTGGCCTAAGCAACCAGTAAAATGCGCATAGGAATAGCTTATCCCGTCCCGGGAATTCCCGGAATCCCGGGAAATAAAAAATTCCTAATAATTTCAGAAAATGGCTATTTATACTTTGAAATTTAGTTTTCTATTCTCTAAAAATTAGCATCTATGGATGGGTTGTGGATTAGATCAATTGCAAGAAGTGAGTACATGTATTTAAATCAATGTCTTCTGATGCAATAAATCTACTAAAAGCAGAATGGACAGTGCAACAGTTGATAATTATTACATTTAGTGAAGTGAAGAGTCAATAAAGTTCATTAATTCAAAATAAGATGCAGGCAGTAAAGTTTCATTGTCCATGAACAAGTCTTAAAAACAGGAGATACCTTAACATATCGCTCCTTTATTGCAACATAGTCATATCTACAAAAACAAACGATCTTGGCAAAATGAGTTTTCAAAATGTACCGATTTAAAGATACATTTTGCTATAACTTCGGTTCAGTTTGAGATATAATACGAGAAGGTATGAAGGAAAACTTTGCTAAAGTTACTTCAAATTTTGATATATGATTATGATGCAATGAAGGAGCGGTATGTTTATTAGGTGATAAACACAAAACCGAAATAAAATAACATTTTGGAAACTCGTGTAAGATACTACAACATTCAACTTGAAAAACACATTGTCCCAAAGATTACAAATCGATCTATTGAAATGAAAAGGTTTGTAAGAAGCAGTCCGGTTGATGCTTTTTGTGCATAAACCTTGACATACATTTGACTGATATAGACGTTGTTTATAAAAACGAAAAAATTGCTTCTGATTGTGAATCTGAAGCATGCTACAACGGTGCACTTTTAAGTATTTGTCCAACCTCGGTAAAAAATGAACGAAATTTTTTGGAAACATAATAATTAGTAAATAAAATCAGGAATATACTTTTTGACGACTTACTAAGCGCTTTGAGTGTGTCAGAAAGTTATTTCCTAAGCCGTTAAAAAATGTAATATATTTCTTTAAAATATTTTATCTATTTTATTATTTAACTTTTTGATCTCATATCTTGAGTACCTTAATTTTTATTTTGTTTTTATTATTGTTTTATGAATTAAATTGTTGTTTATGTTATCTTTTTATCTTGTATCCAGAGCATAATAATACTGAATAAAAGCATAATAATAGGGAATAAAGGCGTGAGGTGATAATAATTCAAGTTCCTATTTCAATCTTTAATTAATTTTAATTTACTTTCTTTGTAAACAAGTTCCCTTACGTTATTTTATAAAAGTTTTTTTCATTAATTAATAACAAAATTTACTTTATATTATTTATATGGAGCGGGATCCCGGGAAATGTAAAATAATTTCCCGCTTTCCCGGGAATCGAAAAAGTCCGGGAAAAAAAACTCTACTGAGACCTAGAATGAAAACAGAACTGTGATGCTAAGTTATACGCTAACCCTGCGGCCACACGATCATGTTTTTCTTAATAGTCTTTTACATATACTGCTTGTCAAAATTTACATAAATTAAAAGCTGTGACGTAGGCTGCATTCAATTTTTGGGCAATTTACTTTCAAGATGTCATCAAGAAAACAATTTATAAATACAAACAAAAAATTTGCTCATTAACTTTAAAGTCAGCTGTTTTCTTGAACGTAATTTGAAACACTCACTGGAAAGAGATTTTTAGTCAATTTTAATGACAACATTGTAAGATCTGACCATCGTCTGTACGAAGCTTTGGTATATAAGAAAGATGAAAATGGCATGGTTGAAATTTAGTTTAAACAACATTAAAAAAGTGTTTTAATTAAACAAAATGAATATTTAAAAAGACTTCAAATGTAAAGTTTTTATTATATTTATAAAAATCAATGTTAAAAAACTAGCACTTTTGTTTTTAACTGTAGAACAATTTAGCACTTCTTTTTTGTCGAGTTAGCACTTTTAATTTGAATTCTTCTGGCAAGCCTGATCGGAACTACAACAATCCAAGAACGACAGAAACAACATAGGGTTTTTTTGCATTGCATTGTTAGTGCTTATAGCTCGAAATGTCAACCATTCTTAGAAGAACACTAACAAATAAAAACAAATAAGCTCGAACTGTCAAAATCAGATATCGTTTCGACACCACCTGTAGCTAATCCGCCTTGATCACGTTCATCTCCAAAATTGCGACCTGTACTTTTTGCACAAGGTTTACATGGACAGCCAGCCAGCCAGCCGGACAAACATCGTTAATTCGACTCAGAAAGTGATTCTGAGTCAATCGGTATACGAAAAGGTGGGCTTAGGACCAATATTTTAAGGTGTTACAAACATCAACACAAGCGCATAGTACCATCTCTACTATTGTGGTGTTGATATAAATATTTTATTGTTATGGTAAAATTATTTACCGAATTGATAAAATCAAATTAACGGTTCCTAAATGTAACCTATTTCTCAACTTAAGCATTAGACCATGTAAATGAGAGCAACTTTATAGTCAATTCTGAAATTTCTAAAAAAATTTTGTTGCCGCCTGCATCTCTTTATTGAAATCCTTGCAACCACAAAGAAACACCGACGTTTTTGTTGATCCATTTTATAAATTTAATATTGGAATAGTTTTCCTTTTTTTTGAAAGATTTTTCATAATCATAGTTTATAGCGATTTTCAACATTGTAAAAGTTGTGATTTAATTTAAAGGCGTTTTAATTGTTAAAAATGTTTATTTTACTTTTATAAATTTTTATAATAAAATAAAAATTATTCTTTTAAAAGAAAAACGGCAAAAAATTATTTTATGGCTAACTTGAGGGTTACACGATCAAGTTTTGCCTATCAAGTTTTAATACTCTCACACTTTTCTACCAATACACTCATACTTTTAAAAATTGAAACGAACTTGCCTTTAAAATTCTCTTTCCAGAGAGTGCTTCAATTTACGTTCAAGAAAACAGCTGATTTCAAGGTTAGTGAGCAAATTTTTCGTTTGCCTTTATAAATTGTTTTCTTGATGACATCTTGAATGTAAATTGCTCAAAAATTGAATGCAGCCTACGTCACAACTTAAAATTTTTGTTAATTTTGACAAATAGTATATGTAAAAGACTATCAAGAAAATCTTGATCGTGTGGCTGCACTGTAAACAAGTTGAAAAATGGCTAAAAAAAATGGCTAATGGCTATACTTATTTTTTAATGGCTAAACAGGGTGAAAAATGGCTAAATCTAGCCACTAAATGGCTAAATTGGCAACACTGTGTTACATACATGTCTTCATAGCTGTATTTTAAATAATAATAATATCGATATTTTTCCTATCGACAGTATCGATAGTATGTATCTAAAATTTTAAAAGAGGGTAAAGCCATGGTGGAATAAGCAGGTGGCATCGTTACGGCAACAAATACAACATTACAACAAAAATGGAAATTACATAACTGTTTACGTCAAAAAATACATTAAACAAAAATCAAAGCGTGCCGCTGAACGTGATGAAATAAATAAACTTTTAGCCAATTTTTATTTAATTATGGTCAATATCTTATCAAAATTATCAAAAACTTTAATAAAAAACAAAAATCACAGCACAAAACGTGGACTTTTTGTAAACATAAACCAAACTTTGACATAAACCTAGACAAACAATGCCAGAGCAAAAAATCGTCATCTGGCGTAGTGCTGCCACCTGTTTATTTCACCATGGGTAAAACCAAGGCGAATTTACACAAGGTAAACTCATCTCGTCAGCCGTTCATCAGCTGTATCCACGGCGAATTAAAAAAACGGTGAAACGTCAAAATATTGTTTTGTTTCTATACTGAAATTTGACAACAAGTCGGAAAATTTCATAAACAAAATACATGGGGCTTTTTGTAGTTGTAGAGTTGCACTTACCTTGTATAAATTCGCCTTGGGTAAAACTTTTTTCTACATAGGGTGTGTGTCAAGGCGAATTTACACAAGGTAAGTGCAACTCTACAACTACAAAAAGCCCCATGTATTTTGTTTATGAAATTTTCCCTCTTGTTGTCAAATTTCAGTATAGAAACAAAACAATATTTTGACGTTTCAGCGTTTTTTTAATTCGCCGTGGATACAGCTGATGAACGGCTGACGAGATGAGTTTACCTTGTGTAAATTCGCCTTGGTGTGTGTGAAACGGTAGCAAAGTATTCATGGGAGTAAAATTTAGACACTATTGAGGTGAATAAAATTTCACTAGCCCTGGGGCGCCTTGCCCTGGGGGCTAGTATAAATTTTGACATTAGTGTAGAAATTTTTGACAACCACAAAATTATTTTTTTTCTTCAAATTTGTTTAAACAAAATAAAAAATTATATGGAAGTCCTGCTTCGGCAGTCAGCGGCAAAAAAAATTAAAAAGAATTATACAACATGTAAGTATTTACATATGTATGTCCTTTTTTGCCCACACTTTTTGTAAAAATTGTTAATATATCAGAACGAATTCATCAAATAGTTGGGACGATCTCATTTCCAACAGAATTGAAATGATTATTGGTAAAAACTAGATCAAATTATTCATTTTCACAAAACTACTAGTAATTGTTTTTTTCTTTATGTCAAAATTTTACGTTGTCAAAAATGTTACAATTTCACACAGCACAAATATGAAAACCACAAACAAATTTCATTTCACCATAGAACTTTGCTACCGTTTCACACACCCATAAAAAAATAAAATAATAATATTGAAAGAATAAGGCCCGTTTTCACAACTTACCGATAGCTAAAGGTAGGATTTTATCGGCCGTATAAAAAGTGTTCCATTATTACAACTTTACTTTAACCTACCAGGTAGAATGAACCTTAATTTACTTTATCGCTCACTTCAGGTTAAAGTAAAGTTTTAATAATGGAAGACTTTTTATAAGCGCCCTATGCTCCAATGGGAGTTAAAGGAACATATATATATATATATATTTTATAAGACCGTTTAAAGTCTACTTTAAGCTATCGGTAAGTAGTGAAAACGGGCCTAAGACTATTAAAGTATAAAAGCTTTTGAGGATTGTAATTTGACTTAGAATACACATTCGAATAATATGGAAATTTACATTATTTTTTTTTTAATTTAAAAACTTTTTTTATTAAAAAGTGACGGACTTTTTGGTCCACCCTCGTATATTGGTGTTAAAGAATAAATTTATTGATAAATTCACATGAAATTGTAAATAAAAAAGATGAATTTTCGACAAAGTTATAAACTAGTCACAAAGCAAGCAATACGATGGTTTCCTGGACACATGGGCAAAGGTTTAAAGCAAATGCAACAAAAACTAAAATCAGTAGATTGTATTTTAGAAGTACATGACGCACGTATTCCATTTTCCGGTCGTAATCCTGAATTTCAACAAACAATAGCGGGTGGAGTAAAACCTCATATATTAGTATTAAATAAAAAGGATTTAATATCACCCAGAGATCAAAAATATATAACAAAAGCTCTTCAGGAACAGGAAAATTTGAAACATATTATTTTTACAAATTGCAAAGATCAACAATGCGCAGGAATGAGGAAACTAATGCCTTTAGCAAACGAACTAATCTCTCACTCCGGCCGATATAACAGAGACGGCGAAAAAGATTATTGCGTAATGATTATTGGAGTACCAAATGTGGGCAAAAGTTCTTTATTAAATGTTTTGCGAAATCGTCACTTAAAGAAAAAAGGTGTAGCCCAAGTAGGTGGGATAGCCGGAGTTACACGCTCTGTAATGGAAAAAATTAAAATTAGCGAAGACCCCTTAATGTACATGATAGATACACCAGGAATTTTAGAACCCCGCATTAGCAGCGATGAAATGGGAATGAAATTGGCTCTGGTTGGATGTTTGCCGGATCATTTAGTCGGGGAAGATTTAATAGCAGATTACCTATTATATTGGCTCAATAGGCATGAACGGTTTGAGTATGTCTCATTATTGGGTTTAAAAAATCCTACAGATAAAATATCGGAAGTTTTGGTCGAATGTGCAAATAAAATGGGTGCCCAAAGAAAGGTTAAGCGAAGTGATGGGCAAATTTTAGTAATACCTGATATATTGCATTCTGCTCGATACTTTATTAAACTTTTCAGAACAAAAGCATTAGGTTCTTTTAATTTAGATACAAAATAAAATAAAACAATGGGTAGATTACGGATGACCACTAAACTGAAATTTTGTTGCTTGCAGCGAAATCAGGAAACGCCGCTCATGTTAAAATATAAAATAAAATAATTTTTGTATATTTTAACATGAGGCGTTGCCTAATTTCGCCTCGCCAACTCAGCTTCAGTTGTGTTGCTATCCGTAATTGACCCACAAGAGTTTACATGCCGATATGTATTTATTTTTTTTTTTTTAGTTTGTCATACAATTCGAAATTTTTGAAAAATATTGTAAAAAAAAATCTAAGCAAAGGTCAAGGGACAATATCGATCGAAATATCCATTTAAACGTTATTGTAAATTCGATCGTTATAAAATGTTGTCAATTTGACCCCAGTTATTAATCTTATACGTCAGGTTGAATTATGGGCACATCAATAGCTATGTTACCAACACCCGGCACTGGTATAGAGTAAGAAACTGCATTGCTATCGACACTATTTCCACTTTCATTCAAGTCTTGTTGCATTGTAATATCCACTGTGTCTGCAGCAGTATTTGCAATTGTAGGTACGCTTGATAATCCCACATTACCATCAGCATTTAATATTCTCAATTCATCCGGTACACCTAGTAGGCGATCATTAATATTTCGTTGATATATAGAGCGTTTTTCATAAAAATCAATTATGAATTCTGGGTTTTTTTGCTTTAAATCTGTACCAGGCACTAAATCGAATTCATCGCAAAATTGCCATTTCACCAAATAGAAAATATCACCTTTTGTATCAGTAGCTCCCACTATTTGTTCTATGGGTAAGCCCCTTTCATAGCCCCGAGGTTTTTGTATTTCCTCTACCTTAGGTTTTTTTTCACCACGTTTCTTGGACTTAGCTCTTGATTCTTCAAACTTTTGCATTAGTTTCGGGCAATCACAATTCTCCTCGGGCTCCCAAGTGTTATCAGAGTTTGGATAACCACGCCATTTAATAAAATACTCTACTTTACCCTCAGGTGTAATCCTTTTATCAACAATTTTTTCTACTACGAAGCCAGTTTCTTTTGGTGTGCTCTTCACCATTTTTTTGTAGTCTGATTTAAAAATTTTGGAAAATTAGTAAAAACCGCTTTTTAGAATGAAATATTTGTGTGTACAAGACAGTGTCAATAAAATGGTGGTGTTGTTGCAGTCACAGTTACCAGATTTGACGATTTGTCACCATTTTGACGATTTTCATATTTTCTTCAGGGGTGTCATAGAAACCAACTTACCGGTTTTGGATTTGAAACTGACAAAAAAAAAATACGTTGGTGTCATGAAATCCAATTTAGTCGGTTTTTTGTTCGAACTAAAATTAGTGTCGGTTTTAGGTGTCCAGAAACCAATGTTATCGGTTTTTTATTGAAAACAAACCAAGCAGCTTACAGCTCTTGTTTTTTTATTGAAAATAAATATAGTTGTTAAAAGCTTAATTTTTTATTTAGTTTTTTTCCACAGTTATATTTTTTCGATAGATAGAAGTAAATAAAATTAATAAATTGGTAAAATAATATTTTTTGCATGTTTCCGGCAGCGGGCTGCTGCAAATTCGCAAAAGTCTTCTCACTTTTTCTACAAACAGCAACTATGCAATAACAGCAGTGGTCATTCTATTTATTTATAACGTTAATTAACAAATACATATTTTTACAAAACAATAAAAATACACAAATGTAAAAAACAAATTAAATGCAAGTAATACAACAATAGAATTTATTTTATAATGTTTACTGAATTACCACTTTTTATTTTTTTTTCTATAAATTTCCTTTAATTAAAAACACAGGTTTTTACAATATTTTTGCGCGAAAATCATAATATACAAAATTATTAAAAAAAAATTGTATTTAAATCTGTAAACACATGAGCCAAAACATTAAACAGCTGATTCGAATATCGGTTTTATTTGTATTCGAAAATAACAAATCCGACTTTTTTCATGACACCAAATGAAACCAATATTGGTTTGCAAAACCGACTCGGATTCGCACGTGCATATGTAACAAGGTACATTAATACCTTGATATATGTATAGGAATTTAAACAATTCACAGCAAGAATTAATTTATAATACAAATATGTATTTTAAATATTTCTTTGGATTCATAGCTATTGGTAAGAAAACGTTAGTTTTTTTTTTTTTTTTTTTGTTAACCAAAAAATGTTTATACTACACATATTTACATAATAAAAGTGAGATTTTTATTTTCGAATTTTTTTAATTTAATTATTATATTTTTTAACGGAAACTAAAAATTACAAAATATTTTCAATACTTAGTCCCAATTTCCACAATGCAAGTCTTATTAATAAACTTATCACATTTTCTTCTTTGAATCAGCTTAGGTGTTTCCACGAGTCAAGTCTTATTATTTATCTGTTATTCCATTTGTATGAATGTATATGTGCGTTTTGACATTTCGCTTAAAACATATTTCTTATTAAAATATATTTAAATTCAAATTCGTGTTAATTTTTAATATTTATTTAATATGTATGTATGTATATTTCTTTTGTTTTGTTAAAATAAAAAATATTCAAAAAATTTTACACACAAAAAATCACACACGCTACGAAATTAACTTTGTACAACGAAATTAAATATGAAAGATAATTGTCAAAATAGACTTGCTGAAAATTACGAATGAGAAAACAAAGCGCATATGACGAGTACAGCAAGCTGAGTACTCGTTTCTCTTCCCCTCGTCACTCTCGCCTACAAAGTAGCAAGCTGATCAATAAGACTTGCATTGTGGAAATTGGGACTTATCATCAGTGCTGCCGCTAGAGAAAAATTAAGTGAAGTAGATTTTGGAAAAAAGTGGAGTAGATTGAATAAAATTGAAGTAGTATACATTTTTGAAAACAAAACAATATAATTCATTTTATTTAATAAGAAAAACAAAAAAATGACATTTCATATTAAATATAGATACATATAATAAAATAAACATACAAATAATAATATAAATCACATTTCGTTACTATGATAAGTACATGTATGTATACAAATATGTTAAAATAATTTTAAATTTTAATTGGTCTTAATTTTTTGGTATTTATTTATGATTTCTTTGGGTGGAACCCAGTTTTCAAATTAAAGGGTTGCTATTCCAGCGATGAAAAATAGCGTTTGCATATGTTCAGTGATTAAAACCACTATTTTCATCGTAATTAAGGGAATATGAAAAACAATTAGGTAATATAGGGAAAAAATTTTAAAATTTGAAGCAGAACAAAAAGTGAAGCAGATTTTTGGAAGAAGGAGTGACGAAGTAAATTTTGTGAAAATGAAGCAAAATACTTCGATTGAAGTAGTAGCGGCAGCACTGCTTATCATACTTCAATACTTATCAATAAAATAAGTTAAATACAATGAAGATTGCGGTTAGGCAATTTCACGCTTATGATGTTTTCTTTCTCAAAATTTAAAGATTTTTGACCAATTTTATCTGGCAGCAATGGTTGCAGTACTGTAAAAATAAAATCTTTTCGCTTGAAAGTAGATATGCCATATTGGAGAGAAATATTTGTTGTATCCAAAACTATGCCCAATTTACACGATGTCTTTTCAGAGATGTCTGTTTTAAACATTCTCTTTTGAACGTACTGCCAAAAACCTTTGTTCTTTTTATGTCTTTCAAAATATTTAGTTATCATCTATAATTGCCAAATCTACTTTTTTTACATATTGAAAAGCATCAAAACTCCTTGTAAAACTTTTTTAAAATTCATCTAAAACCGCATAAAGTTGATTTAACCATGTCTGTCTGTCTGCCCGTCTGTTACAAACACGCCAACTTTGGAACGACTCATTCCGACTCAGATTTGCCTTTAATTTCCCATAGGCCCCATAGACACTTAGTACGCCTAAAACTGTAACGAATAATGCTTTTGTACCAAAATTTGGTTTGTCATAGTTCCATAAGTCTAGAAATCATATAATCTAATTTTGTGAAGATTTATCTATAATTTACCATAGGCCGCATAAAAAGCCCACTTCTTACATATTCTACCTCTCGTTGAAAGGTATCAAAGATTCGGTACAGCCAAATATACCACTCTTACTTGTTTTAATTAGTTTATATTATCGCGAGTTTACTGTATGCACAAAAAACGAAACCGAAAAGTTTCATTTTATATACGTTTTAGATTAAATGGCTTTCACGAAACTATGAAACTGCAAAAGGTGTAAGTTTACCGCGTTCTACGTTATACAACCATTACATTCAACACTGCAATGAGAGCAAAATAGAAGATGTAAATGCAGCTAGTTTCTAAGTTATTACGATTCGTTTTTTCGGGATTAAAAACTCGCCGACTTGGAACTCGTGGTAATTCAAAATATCATTATTACGGAATACGTATAAAACCGGAGTCAATACTTAATCAAGAAATAGATGAAAAGGCGGCATTTCAGCCACAATTACCAAATACTGCTCAAATGGCTCAAAACCAAAGTCAAAATCCGATGGCTGCATGCAGTTCAAGCCCAATTGCTGGGACATCTAGAAGTTTGCATAGTGCAACCTCTAATGTGACCGCTTATAATATTCTTGACAATAGGCGCTATTCGAAAAAAGCATATCATTGCCAGCCCCTCTTTCTTCTCTTACTCGATCACCAACAAACAAAACAGACATGTTTGTTACACATGTCTGAATAGACATCGTGTTAATAAATGTCCCATTCAAAGCGAATTCATAAAGGTGACATTTTCGGGTCATCTGTTTAATGTTTATTTCCTTGGGTGTTTACTGAATGTCAAGCTTACATTTTATGAAAAAATTTGGTAAAATTTAAAATTCAATAAAAATATAAATTCTTGAAAAAAAAAACTTATTTAAATGTTATAAAACAAAAAAGTGAACATAAAATATAAACACAAGGATTTTGAAAAGGTGTAAGGAATAAGTAGAGCTGCAATAAATTTGCAATACAGGAAAGAAATTTACCTTCTAAAGCAATTGTGTATATTTTATAGACAAATAATTTTGACATTCACTCTAACTTTTTACAAAAACAAAATACATAGTATTTTTTCAAAAAAAGGAATAGCTAGCATAACTCTATCTCATGATGCGGTCACCTGTATGAATTCGCCTTGGTCCCATTTGTTGACAATCCACAACTATTTTTATCCGTGATTTTAATACTTTTAATTATATCTTGGTCTTTGGCAACACTTAATTTTATTTTATTTAATGTGGCAACTTTGCCTTTATATCTTGTTTTGTTTTGTTTACATAGCGTCTTTACCTGACAATTTTTTGTCATATCAAACGTCAAACTTCATATTAAAAAAACGCTGACAAAAATTTGCGAGTTTTTTTTATATAGACTTTGACGTTTGGTATGACAAAAAATTGTCAGTTGAAGACGCTATGTTATTCACACCCCTTTTTACAACACATTTGAATTCAACCGTCAGCCGAGAAAGACCAAGTTAATAATATTTTCTAATTTTTATTTGCATATATTTGAATTGAGATTATTTTATTTTCTGTATTTTATAGTTTTTTAAAGCATACGTTTGTAAAAATAAATGTATCAAATTCGTATTTAAACTCGACAAAAAGAATTGTTTTTTACTTGTTTGTGAGTATACGAAGGCTCTTAAAATTGGTCTGGTCCAACATTTCTTTAAAAAACTTGACTGGAATTTGGTAAGCTATACAGGTTCCTGGAACGTAGATTCATCAGAGTATTGTGGTGAGCCCCTTTGCTTAACGCGGCGTTTTCTTAACACGTATGTACCGAGAAAATGGAAAATAAAGAATGTGGCTCACGGCCAAGCTGTTTACTGTGTAAGCAGCCTGATAATGATGAAATGGTCCAGTGTGACGTTTGTGATGGGTGGTTTCATTTCGAGTGTGCCGGTGTCGACTCTAGCATAGAGAACAGGGATTGGATGTGTGCAAAATGTTACAGTCCATCAACCTCGGGGCCAAATAGAACTGCTGTTGGAATTTGTAATTTAGGTGTCGACGGTGATAACTTTCAGTCGACGGTAAATCTGAACGATGTTGCCGTGAATAAGACAGGTATGGGATGTGTAAATAAGTCTGCGGGTGCATGTACGGGAGAAAAAAGTAAGACTCGACGCGATGTGGAGATTGAATTACAACGCCTTGAAGAGGAGCATAGAATTAACATGTTATTCGTTGAACGTAAATATAAAATTATGGCGGAATATGATAATTGCGGATCGAATGAAAATTTGAATAATTGCGGGACTAAATTCGGAGCAAGTAATGTTGGCACGAACGCTGCATCACCTCAGCGGGGTACATTTGGTGCAAACTTGTCAAATACGGGCCGGATGGCAACTCAAACGCCCGTTAATACGTTTTTAAGACATGAGCAAATATACTCGGGGCAGGTTGTTCTAAGAGAACTCCCCACATTCAGTGGCAGGTCAGAAGAGTGGCCTCTATTCATAAGTAGTTATGAGAATTCTACTAGGTTGTGCGGTTTTGATAATAATGAAAATTTGATGCGGCTGCAACGTGCGCTAAAGGGAAAAGCATTAGAATATGTAAGTAGCAAACTTACTTTGCCGGCGTTGGTACCGGAGGTTATTTCAACATTGCGAATGCTATTTGGTAGGCCGGAAAACATAATTCACAATTTGCTTTCGAAACTAAGAGCTGGCCCAAACGTGAACCTTGGTAAATTGGATACGCTTGTAATTTTTTCTTTGGATGTTAAGAATATTGTTGCTACTATGGAGGCTGCAAATTTGTACACACATTTAAATAACCCCATGTTAATTCGAGAATTTATTGAACGTTTGCCTTCACAAATGAGATTAGAGTGGGCGTTGCATGCAAGAGGACTTAATGTAGTCACTCTTACGGAATTTAGCAAGTGGTTGTTTAACCTGGCAGAGGCTGCAAGTGAAGTTATAACTGTTTTAGAACCATATTCAAGCGCACAGGAAAATGTAAAACGTAGAGCACCACGTGTAAACGTACATGGTGAAAACATCACTAATGATGAAAATGTACGAAAGCGTACAACTGAGTCGAAGTGCTTTGCATGTGATGAGAGCGGACACTTTATAGCACAATGTGAAAAATTTAGGGGATTTGATTACAAAGGTAAATGGAATGTAGTACATGAGAGAAAACTATGCCGTACGTGTCTCAAACTACACGACCCAAAATTTTGTAGGAACCGTAAAGTATGCGGAGTTCGTGACTGTGCAGCTAAACACCATCCCCTCCTCCACAAGCCTGATGTCCTTACCAATAATAATAACAACCCCACACCGCCTGTCGTTGCGCATCATAGAATGTTGACTTCAAGTGTGCTATATAGAATAATTCCGATAACTATTTATGGGAGGAATACTTGTGCTACCGAATATGCACTTTTAGACGAAGCGTCTGGCCCTACTTTAATTGATGGATCTGTTTTGAAAAAACTCGATGTGCATGGTGAGCGGTCAAAATTCTGTGTAAGATGGACAGATGGTAGTTTACGTTCGGAGAACGATTCTGAGCGGGTGAGTTTGAAAATTTCTCCTATTGGCGAAAACAAACGACAATATTTACTAAGGGATGTTCGATCTGTTGGTGTACTCGATTTGCCTGAACAAACATTGATTTATTCTGAATTAACAGAAAAATATAAACACCTGCGTGGACTTCCCGTCGAATCCTATATAAAAGTGATTCCTAAAATTATCATTGGACTGAACAATAAAAAGGTTGCAATGCCTTTGAAGTTTAAAGAAGGTGGGGCGAACGAACCTGCTGCCCTTAAATCACGTCTTGGTTGGTCCATATATGGATCACTCGGTCCTGAAGTGGCTGACGCTGTAAATGTGGGAGTGCAACTACATGTGTGTGAGTGTCATGATGATATTGCCTTACAGAAACTACTAAGACAGGCAAGTGAATTGGAGAATGAGACAATTAATGTTCAGGACCGCTGCAATGGAACAAAGGCGATGCAAGATTATGTCATACGAACTGGCAACAAGTTTACAGTAATACCCCTGACAGACATATAGTTTCAATACCAGGTATGCATACTACAGTAGTATATAAACCATCAATATACCACTTTGTTTCATGATTTAATTGTAGTTTAGGTTGACACACATGTAGTATACCATGATAGTATAGTATACAAATCCTATGTCTGTCAGGGGTATAAGACTCCTCTGGAAATCTGATAGTCTGACAATGCCGGATAATTACGACATGGCATTAAGGAGGATGATATGTTTTGAACGCAGACTACAGAAAGATGTCGAATTAAGAACTCGTATTAATGATCGCATTGGAGAAATGTTGGTTAAGGGGTATATTCGGAAGCTAGATGAGTTTGAGGTCGGGGGCGATTTTCCTAGAAAGTGGTACCTTCCGATATTTGTAGTAAAGAATCCGAACAAGCCCGATAAAATCCGAATAGTTTGGGACGCCGCAGCTGAATACCAGGGAGTCTCATTAAACAGCTGTCTTAACAAGGGACCCGATCTACTGACACCACTTATTAATGTTCTTTTTAACTTCAGAACCGGTAAAATCGGAATTAACGCGGACATATCAGAAATGTTTCACCGGGTTGCAGTTGAGGAAAATGATTTTCATTCCCAAAGATTTCTATGGCGAGATTGTGATAACAAACGTGAACCTGACGTGTATGTACTAAAGGTTATGTCGTTCGGTGCCAGCTG
Source organism: Pollenia griseotomentosa (assembly GCA_963931875.1). NCBI lineage: Eukaryota > Metazoa > Arthropoda > Insecta > Diptera > Polleniidae > Pollenia > Pollenia griseotomentosa. The sequence goes on along the minus strand of OZ007560.1, from coordinate 47,330,516 downwards.
TTCGCCATCATTGGCTCAATTTGTTAAGAACACCAATGCAGGAGAATTCGAAAGTGAATTTCCCCGGGCTTCCAAATCAATAAGAGAACGTCACTATGTGGATGATATGCTAGATAGTGTTGATACTATAGACGAGGCTATTCTGCTGGCGAAACAAGTACGCGAAATTCATGGAAAGGCAAATTTTCATATATGTAACTGGATGTCTAATGCTGCGGAAGTCGTTCAGGCAATGGAAGGCAAAAATAATACTGAGTCTTTTTGTCAAGCAGGTAAAAGAATCGAACAAGTTATAGAACCTGAAAAAGTCCTTGGTATGTGGTGGAGTACTGATGATGATGTGTTTACCTTTAACCTTAAATATACCAAGGCAGCCATGGAAATATTATCAGGTCGGAGACTGCCCACGAAGAGGGAATTATTGCGATTGTTAATGTCAATCTTTGACCCCTTGGGACTTTTATCATTTTATACAATACAGATGAAAATATTGTTGCAAAACGTGTGGCGCAGGGAAATTTCATGGGACGAACCTATTTCTGGGGAATTTTCCGACGCATGGTTACGATGGTTGTCCGCACTGCAAAACGTAGAGAGCACAAATGTCCCCAGGTGTTATTTTAGAACCGGTTGTAGAAAGGACAGCAAAGTTCACCTGCATGTTTTTGTGGATGCCAGCGAAAATGCATCTGCAGCTGTAGCATACTTCCGTATAGAGACGCCGAATGGAATAGAAACATCATTTGTGGCTTCAAAAACAAAAGTTGCACCTTTGCGTCCGATCTCCATCCCACGCATGGAACTTCTTGCGGCAGTATTAGGATCCCGCCTGGCGGTAAAAATTATAAACGGGCATGACCTCCAAATCGAGTCCTCAACTTTCTGACGGATTCTAAAACCGTCCTCATATGGTTAAAATCAGACCCGCGGCGTTTTAAGCAATTTGTTATGTTCCGGGTTGCGGAAATTCAAGATAATACGGGATGTTCAAACTGGCGTTATGTGCCTTCAAGACAGAATGTGGCTGACTTGGCCACTAAGTGGGTGGGTCAACCGGCATTTCATGCAACAAGTACTTGGTTTGCAGGGCCTACATTTCTTCGGCGATCCCTGGAAGAATGGCCAAAAAGTGAGGAGAACGCGTCCACTGTGAGCGAGGCTCCGGACGGTATATACGTGGCAGTGCATTCGGAGCAGCGGGAGTTAATTATTGATTTTACAAGATTTTCAAAATATGAACGTTTACTGAGGAGCTTGGCGTTTGTAAGAAAATTCGTTGAGCGGAAGATATTTCACCAATTTGCAAATGGCAACTCGAGTCTTACACAAGAACAATTGCACTGGAGCCAGACTTACTTGGTACGACTTGCACAATCCCATACCTATGCTTATGAAATTAATTTATTGCAACGAGACCCCTCCTGCATCTTGCCTAAGTCCAGTGGGTTGAGAAAATTGAACTCATTTCTGGACGACAACTTGATTTTACGTTTAAATAGTCGATTGAACCACGCAACAGTGATTTCATACGACACGAAGAACCCTATCATTCTACCTAGGGCACACTACATCACAAATCTACTGGTTGAGTGGTACCATCGAAGGTATAAACACGTTAATCACGAGACTGTAATTAACGAAATTTTCCAGAAGTATTACATTCAGGGCTTGCGTAATCTTCTTCGAAAAATTCGTGGGGAATGTATGATGTGTAGAATAAAAGATGCTCAGCCAGACCCTCCGCAAATGGGTCCACTACCATTGGCTCGAATGTCGGCGTTTTCAAAGCCATTCTCATACGTTGGTTTGGACTTTTTTGGCCCATTTTCGGTGACTATAGGAAGAAGGTGTGAAAAGCGATACGGAGCTGTATTTACATGTCTTACAGTACGAGCTGTACATATCGAAATGGCCTTTAGCCTTGACATGAACTCGTGTATAATCGTTATACGGAATTTTATTGCTCGCCGGGGAATGCCTTTGCACATATATAGCGATAACGGCACTAACCTAAAAGCCGCTGAAAAGGAACTAAGGGAGGCATATGCAAATATCAACTTTGAAACGCTCCAGAACGAATTCACTGGTTCTGATACAAAATGGTCGTTTATCCCTCCATCGAGTCCGCATATGGGAGGATCTTGGGAGCGCATGGTGCGCTATATAAAGACCGTTCTTTATCGTATTATTAACCCTGATCAGAAGCTAAATGACGAAAGACTACACAACCTGTTATTGGAGGTCGAAAATATAGTCAACAGTCGACCACTTACGTACTTATCGCTAGAATCGGCTGATCAAGAGGCCTTAACCCCAAACCATTTTTTGCTGGGAACTTCATCGGGTAATAAACCACCCGGCGAATTTTGTGACAACGATATCTTAGAAGGTCATGGCGACACTCACAGATCCTGGCTGACAGATTCTGGAAGAGATGGATTGCAGAGGTCCTACCTACTATGACTAAGAGGTCTAAGTGGTTCGACAGGGTAGAGCCTATAAAAGTCGGGGATATTGCGATAATCGTAGATTCTAACCTTCCTCGTTACTGTTGGCCAAAGGGCGTTATTACTGAGACCGTAGTGGCACCAGATGGCCAGGTCAGAAGTGCATTTGTGAGGACCAAAGGTGGAACATACCATAGACCTGCTACAAAGATCGCTGTGTTGAACATTCAACCTGATGAGTAGATGGATTGTCATTTATCCTTTGTTTGTCTGGTATTCCCGTAGCCGTGATACCGGGGGGAGAATGTTGACAATCCACAACTATTTTTATCCGTGATTTTAATACTTTTAATTATATCTTGGTCTTTGGCAACACTTAATTTTATTTTATTTAATGTGGCAACTTTGCCTTTATATCTTGTTTTGTTTTGTTTATTCACACCCCTTTTTACAACACATTTGAATTCAACCGTCAGCCGAGAAAGACCAAGTTAATAATATTTTCTAATTTTTATTTGCATATATTTGAATTGAGATTATTTTATTTTCTGTATTTTATAGTTTTTTAAAGCATACGTTTGTAAAAATAAATGTATCAAATTCGTATTTAAACTCGACAAAAAGAATTGTTTTTTACTTGTTTGTGAGTATACGAAGGCTCTTAAAATTGGTCTGGTCCAACACCATTCAAGGTCTATCCCAAGGCGAATTGACTAGAAGGTGGGGTCAAGTCAACATATGGTGTTTTTTTCGGTGGTCGATTTGTCAAAGTTTGTACACAAACTAGTTTTTTATGTAAACAAACCTATTTTTTTTACTAGCAATTTTTTTGACAACCCGACCACAGAAGCATTGTAGTTGTAGAGTTGACCTCACCTTCTAGTCAATTCGCCAATAGGTCTGCGCAAGAAGCCAGATATTTATTTGGTTTATTCCTCAACGATGTCAAAGTTGTTTACATTTTCCTTATAATTACATGTATATTTTTGTTTACGTTTTTGGGTTTTTGCCACACATACATGCACACAAATCTCATTCTTTCTTTTGTTTTCCCTATGTAGTTGAAAGATTTTGACAACGGCGGGGAGTTTTACAACAAAATGCCTGTTGTTTTTTTGTATTGTTGTAGAAGTAAGCAGACCTATTGGAGAGGCCTTGGGCCCATGGTGAAATAAACAGGTGGCAGCACTACGCCTGATGACTATTTTTTGCTCTTGCATTGTTTGTCTAGGCCAAGGAGAATTCATGTAAACGGTGGTTTCAAGGCGAATTAACTCCAGGTAAGCTCAACTTGGCTCAACTCGTCAGCCGTTCATCAGCTGTATCCACGGCAAATTAAAAAAATGGTGAAACGTCAAAATATTATTTTGTTTCTATACTGAAATTTGACAACAAGTCAGAAAATTTCATAAACAAAATACATGGGGCTTTTTGTAGTTGTAGAGTTGCACTTACCTGTTATAAATTTGCCTTGGGTGGTGTCGATACTACAACAAGTAACAACACCAAAAACACAAAACGTATTTTTTTGTTGCTTTCGTTGACCCATATGTCAAAATCACAAGGAACTTTTGACATTTCTCTCTCTAATTAAGAAAAAAAAGTAGCACAGCTGTGTTTTCAACGCCACCTGAAAATGAATTCGCCTTGGTCTAGGTTTATGTCAAAGTTTTGTTTATGTTTACAAAAAGTCGACGTTTTGTGCAGTGATTATTGTATTTTATTAAATTTTTTGATAATTTTAAATGAAAGTAAATAAGATATTGATCATAATTAAATAAAAATTGCCTAAAATTTATTTATTTCATCACGTTCAGCAGCACGCTTTGATTTTTGTTTAGTATTTTTTGACGTAAACGGTGATGTAATTTCTATTTTTGTTGTAATGTTGTATTTGTTGTCGTAACGATGCCACCTGCTTATTCCACCTTGCTTGGGCCCATTATTAATTTTTTTCATTATGCTATCTTCACACCAGGGCTGCCAGATACTTTTTTCCTTGCCCAAAAAAATAAAAAATCCCCAAAAACCCCCAAATTAAAAAACAAAACCTTAAAAAGCTAATCCTTTTTATTTTTGTTTTTTCTGACCAAATTTAAAATTATTTTTAAAAATAATAAGAAAAATTATAATAAGAAATCCCCAAATAAAAATGTTCAGTAAAAAAATATTTCATATTGTTAGTAGCGACTGGTTTCGGAATTTTTTCTTTTTTTGCGATTTTAGTGAGGAATTACAAGCAGAACAATATGCTGTTTTTGAAGACGAATGAGCCAATTTAGAAGAATTTAGAACTTGTTCAATCGGTTTTAGCCATCCTTAAAATCAACAATAAAAATACATATATCCGTCATTTATTTAATATTTCGATGCATTCTTTTTCCCAAAATTTATTGTATTGTCTTTCATTTGGGGTAGACATATTTACTTAAAAATTGACTTTAAAAACTCAAAAATTGTATGTGTTGTTAACGGTTTTATATTTGTCTTTTTTAAAACACTCACTCAAGAATATTAACCTAAGCTTATAAAGTACCTTTTACACACTCAACAAAACTGGTAATCTTAAGTAGGGCCCTTTACACCGTATTCGTTGTTGATAAGAGTAAGATAAAAGTTTTGCTACTTTTTTTTTTTGATATTTTATATACGAAACAAAGAAAAATAAGCGTTAATAATAAAAAGTTAAAAGTTAATATACGATATATTAAAAATGTGTAAAATCCCCAAATATTTTTTAAATCCCCAAATTACTTTCTTTGTCCTTTTTGCTCGCATGAAATCCCTTAACTTTGGGGAGAAATTTCCAAGTCTGACAGCCCTGCTCCTCACTTGGGTTCTTTTAGTACGTTTCCACTTACATGTTTTGGACCACAAAACTAGTTATGCAGCAAAACAAGTGTTTTGCTACTTGTTTTTCCATACATTTTTCATGTTCGTAAACTCAAAAAAAAACTAGTTTTGCTCCAAAACATGTCGAAAATCATGAATACAACTCTGGGCTATCCATTATTGGTGATTGACAATTTCGAAAAAAGTTACATATTTACTAAAATATCAAGAGTTATTAAATAGGTTTATGCAACTCTCCAGCTGATTTATTTGTTTAAATTGTGCTTTTATAAACGTACATATATGTATAGCTGTGTATTAAAAAACAAACAAGGAAATTTCATGTTACAGAAACATATTTTTTTCAACACATACTTTTTTTTGGCTTTCATGTTTGTTTACAACATAAATGTCAAATTGATTCCGAAAATTCGAAAACCAAATCTAGTTTTACATAATGGAAGTAAAACGGCAAATCCATCTGAGGAGATCGAGTGGTTGCGATCGAAACATGTCATGGTAACCTGCCGGCCGCGGTTCGAATCCCGGCCACGGTCAAAAATGAAAGATTATCAATAACAATTTTAATTAATTTTCATGTTGTAAATTTCCTTTCTTCATAAAAATAATTTAATGAAAATTTAATGAACTTAAGCCTTATTAAAAATATTAAAAATTTGGATTAAAAACCATAAATAGTTCAACAAAATAACCACAATACTAATTATTAACATTTTTTGTAATAATGGGACACTCAAAAAATTAAATGTTTACATTAAAATGTTTTAACATTAAAAAAATAGTAAAATCAAATGGATATTTTGCTATTATTACTGACAAATTAACAATTTTTTGCTTTCAAATTTGTTTATACTTTAAAAAACTTTAGAAGTATAATCTAAAATCTTGCTACTACTACAGAAGAATCTATTATTTTTTGCTGTAAAATTTGTTAATATTAGCAAAATAAATCCGCTGAATTCTGATTTTTTTTTTCAAATTTTGATACGAAAATATAAGTATTTATATTTTGAATATTTCTTAAAACATTTCATACATATGTGGATAAAAACCCTTTTAAAAATAAAGCAGCAATATATTTTAATAGCTTTTGTAACAGTGTGAGTTTCTTATTAATACGATTTCTGTATGACGTGCTAAATTCCCAATTTTTCATATTTGATAAATACACTGAAACTTATTTCACTGGTTGCTTAGGCCAGCTCATCAGGAAACCTTTTCCTAAGATTTTAGAAAAGCTTAAAATATTATACGAATAAAACCCTAAAAATAAGAATTTTAAACACTCAAAGTCTTACTTGTAAGTAACAATATCAAAGCTTAAACAAAACACCAACAATAAACAGTGAGTTTATCTTTTCTTACATCCCCCTACAATTGGTTGGGTTCTTTCTGACTCGAATTGTAGTTGTAAGTGGGTAGAAAGAAAAAACAAAATTAAAAAACAAATTGTTTCATTCTATTGTCTTCGTAAGAAAACAACAAAAAAAAAAAAACTATTTGCCAATTCAGTTTTCTGCACGGGCACATGCGAGTATATTATCAAAGTTATTTACGGGAATACAAAATTTATCATTAATACGATTTCTGTATGACGTGCTGAATTCCCAATTTTTCAGATTTGATAAATACACTAAAATTTATTGTTGAGGGAAAGCTAGCTTCTATGCGCATTTCACTGGTTGCGTAGGCCAGCTCATCAGGAAACCTTTTCCTAAGATTTTAGAAAAGCTAAAAATATTAGATCTAATGAATTATAATTATTGTTCATTTAATTGAAAGATTGATTGTAAATATTCCATATTCTGTTCTGTGTTATTTCTGTTCTTTAGTAGTTTTTTGACTTCTTCATCTAAATCCCGATGTTCCACTTTCCATTGATACCGAATACTGGAGGTGAACAGATCTGACGTTGCCAATAATATATTAAACAGATCTTCATTAGTGGAATTTCGTGAAATTTTTCTAGTATTGTGAACTCTATTAAATCTGTAATCGTTATTCCTTTTTCCCTGAGCTTCCTCTGATAAATCTCCAAGTGGCACCAACTGATATTTAATGACATCTTCTCCATGATAAAGGATTTTGTGAACTGTAGCAGACATATTTCTCCATGGGTAGTTGGTTGTATATACTTTTGCAGTTTCCATAGCAAAATCTCCAAATTTTTGGAGTCAATTTCTTAATTACACGCAAGTACTTCTAGGATTATTTTAAATCTAAAAATGAGGTTAAAATCAACACCTGTCATTTCAAATGCTGGTTCGGGATCTGAAAAAAATCTTCTTACGGTATTGCCATTATTTGTATTGCCTGACCCTTGTTTCGTCTGATCTATAATCAACCCAAATTTGCGATATTCATCTTGAACATGTTTCCTTTTTGAACTTCTTAACTCCGTGTTGGTTTCGTTGGCTGAAAATCCGAAATCCAAATCATAACTGATTTTTAGTATGTGTTCCATAAGTCGTATTCTTGCATGTAGTGGTGATAAACCAAATTCATATGCATCAGTATTATCTAATGATTTTGTCGGGACTTGGTTTAATTGGCTTGATGTTGCATGGCATATGATGCAGCCTTCGTGTTAGTCAGAGCCTGGCCTAATTTTCCATCTATCTTTGTTAGCACTAATTGGTAGCTAACTTTAATATGCTGCCCATCTAAATCTCATTGTAATGGCTGTAGTATTGCAATATGTGCCTTGATATCACTTACTTCTTTGTTAATGGCATCATGAGTTTCTTTTTTGAATTCAAATTTAATAGGCCTGCAGTATTTCGTAGAAGATGGTGTCTCATTTTTCCAAATATCCTTTGTTTGCGTTGTACTAGTCGAAGGCTCTAAATCTTCCAAAATCTTTTTTAATCGCAATGGTACAAATGATACCATGAATATATCTGAGTCCGAAATATTTTCACATACTACTCGTTTGTATTGTTTTTGTCGGGAAGAACGCTGTGTGATCAAGTAGAGATTGTAGTTGTACCTCTGCTGAAATTAATGTGATTGTAATAGTGTCCTTTAATGGTAAACAGTTCATTTAAGCAGCTGTTATGTGATGATATGCTGGATACAGATTTGAGCCTTTTTCAATCGCACGCAATCTGAGCTGAATATATTGCTGTTTTGTTATAATAAAAAACAAGTAAAAAAAATTTTTTTTGGAGTAATTTCATTAAAATTTAAAAAGTGTTAAACAGGCGGGTCCAAGTGGGTACAAAAATATATACAGGGTTAAAGAAAACACTTTCACCTTTTTATTAGTGGTTTTACCTTCTTGGTCTCTTTTGGTCCGCAAAAGTTCAATTCTACTAAAGTTGAAATTTGACAAAAATATAGTAGTTTAGAAATTTTTTTGGAGTAATTTCATTAAAATTAAAAAAGTGTTTAACAGGCGGGTCCAGGCGGGTACAAAAGTATATACAGGGTTAAAGAAAACACTTTCACCTTTCCCCCAGTGGTTTAACCTTCTTAATCCCTTTTGATCCGCAAAAGTTCTATTCTACTAAAGTTGAAATTTGACAAAAATATAGTAGTTTAGAAAAAAAAGCTAGCAGGGCATTATCGATGATAGTTTTTGAGCAATGGTAATTTCTTTCGGATTAAATATAAAAAAAAAATCACTTTTTTGAATTAAAAAAAAGTTGTGTTTAACAACATGGCACAACCACAATTACCAATATTTTGACCTAATTTTTTGGCTACCTTAGTTTTAATATGCTTACTATTAAATAAAATTAAAATTTTTGAAATCGGTCACAAACAAAAATTGGACTTTTGGCCAATGAAATAAAATTTGCAGCCACTGTGCGTCGAAAGCAAATTTGTTTTCGTTGAAAAATTCGATGCACAACGAAATATTCGACAGTGCTGTCAACTCATAATACAAAATGTACATTCGATAGTCAATGTTCAATGAGCCAATTTACACTAGAATAATTGTTCTGGCAGAAAACGACAGTTTGTAGGCGAAAGAGGTGAAGAGAGTCGTTTTTGGTTGGCATAATTTTTAATCCAGCTTCAACCCCGCATTAGCAGAACAAAACCAATACATACACACTTATGAAAAAACAGGTTCAGAGTTTTCTTTTTTGCAGAGCGATTTTAATCGTTAGTTGTTCACCGTCTTGTAAACATAAATATAAAAACAGAGGGTGTTAGGCGCCCGAAATGTTTTTATGTTTACAGCGAACGAACACCAAACGTCAAAAAAAACAAAAAAATACCAACACATACAAAGCCGCGTGTACGTATACAATTTTATGCCAGAATAATTAATCCAGTGTAGTTTGGAAAGAACAAAAGTTAATCCGACTAAAAATTAGTCTAGTCTAAATTGGCTCAATAGCCAGCGAAAATCGTTTGACGAATGTAACTCACAATAGAGGCCATAGTCATATGCAAACAAATTACATTTAAATAAATGGGCTTTAAGGCAAACTTTCAAAATTATCGCTACGAAATATTTTTGTATTTTTTTTTATATAAAACTAAACCGATTTGGGGTGAGAGAATATAATAAAAAAAAAAATAACGGCCACGCTAATGTATACATGTACATACATATATACACTAATACCCCGGTTTGCGTTGTTTTCGAAATTGCGTCTTTTTAAAATTTCTGTGATTTCAAAGTTGCGTCGCTAGTGTTTCGATTTGCGTCGTTAACATAGCGTCTTCAACTGACAATTTTTTGTCATACCAAACGTCAAAGTCTATATAAAAAAAACTCGAAAATTTTTGTCAGCGTTTTTTTAATATGAAGTTTGACGTTTGGTATGACAAAAAATTGTCAGGTAAAGACGCTATGTAATATAAAAATGTTTCTACAAAGCTTTTACAGAAAAAGGGGATTTCCCGTTTAAGTCTAATGCAAATATGTATGTGAAGGTTGTCTGCTGATTGCAACTGGTTTAATGAAAAAAATGGAGCCACTTCTTACTATTTGGATTAAAAATCTAAATCAGCGATGAATTCCCTTAAAACAAATAGTTATTCAAAAGAAAGTTTTAACTTTATTTAAAGATCTAAAATAAAATTATCCGTTATAAATTCTATCAAATCAAAATTTATTTTTTTTTAGCTAAAATTATGAAACTCGGAACAAATTAAATGAAAATCAATACAAATGTATGGAAAGTCGGGCTTCGCTTTGCGTTGTTTCGGTTTGCGTCGAGTTTCTCCAATCCCAATTAGCAACGCAAACCGGGGTATTGGGGTATGTGGCATTTGAACATAACCTTTGAGTTGATATAAGATAGCAATCAAGTTTTTTTAAAAAAAACTTGGTGAAAAATCATTTTTATCAAATTACTAGCTGTCCCGGCAAACGTTGTTTTGCCATAAACCTAATTTCAAGTAAAATAAATTCCTCTTTCTTTCACTTGAGCGCTTTATACCATAATCGGCGATGAAAAAAAAAACAATAGCTATTTATTTTTTTATTTCTTTCCGTTAAATATTCAAAAGTTAAACATAAAAAAGTGATGTATTTTTTATCCTGAAGTATGATAATCAAACAGAGATAATCAATTTTTATTGCATGGGGTCTTCTCCTGAAAATTTTTTGTTATACCAAACGTCAAAGTCTATATAAAAAACTCTAAAAACTCTGGCATTGCAAATGCCAATCTAAAAGGAAATTTTAATTATTTTGGGACGTCTGTGGCAACCATCGGAGTTCGTGGCAGCATAACATTTTCGTCTCGGAATTTATTATTCCAAAAGGTGGCTTCGATAACGTTTTTCATCAATTTTTTAACGACCCATCGTGTACCATTGCAAAGTCGAAGTAGAATAACCGGAGAAAAAAAAACGTTTAATAAAGATACATAAACTTATCAAAAGAATCGTTTAATTAATTAAGAAGATATTGGATGGGGGTGCTTTTACCCGTTTACCTTTAGTTTACGCCGTAAATGGTAAAATGTATAGCCTTTAGTTCCTTCAAGACTTGAAACTTTCATCGGATAATTCATGAGGAAGACATGGGGAGATGGAGCTTTTACCCTTTTTGCCCTATTTTACGCCCTAATTGTTGGAAATTCAAAAACATGTATATCTTAAAGTTCCTTTAGATATTACAGTATCTGCATGCCAAATTTAAAGAATACCGGTTGATTAGTTAAGAAGATATAGGGAGGGAGAGCGTTTGCCTCTCTTGCCCAATTTCACGCTCTGAATAATAAAAATTATAGGCTATAGTTCCTTCCAGATGTAACACTATTTGCCTGCGAAATTTCAAGAAAATCGGTTAATCAGTTAAGAAAATATTGGGAGGGGGAGCTTTTACCCGTTTTGCCCTATGTTACGCCCTCTACCGATATAAAATATATACATTAAGATCTATTCCGAATGCCATTATACACATAAGGCATTACGATTTGGTAACTTTTCAGGTAACAATAAAAAATCATAATATGGATAATGAAACCCATTTTGTTGAAATTTATATGGGAATAATATATAGGAAAATCTAAATGCAATATCTCTGGAACCACTGGGCCGATTTCATCCAAACTTCACATAAACCATCTACAGACTATCCCCAAAGTATCGTGATAGTTTTCGTTTAAGTCGAACGACCCGCTTTCGCAGTTAGTGGTGACATCAAAGTGTACACTTCTTTTTATATATATAGATAAAATAAACCAAAATTGAAAAAGGATTTCAATAAATAAATAAAATAATAAATTAAAAGTAAAAAACCTTTTAAAAAAACAAGCTTTTATATGAATGCGCTAAAAAAAAATACTTTTTTGCTTTAAAACTTCCACTATCAACTTATAACGTCATTACACAATTTATATGATACAAAAGCTTGTCGCGATTTTTTGGTTTGAAAATTTTAATAGTTAAAATCAAGTTATTAATTTACTTGTTTTTCAGCACAAGTAAATCTCGCGACAAGGTTTTATATCATATAAATTGTGTAATGACGTTATAAGTTGATAGTGGAAGTTTTAAAGCAAAAAATTATTTTTTTTAGCGCATTCAAATAAAAGCTTGTTTTTAAAAGGTTTTTTACTTTTAATTTATTATTTAATTTATTTATTGAAATCCTTTTTCAATTTTGGTTTTTTAAAAAGGTTTTTTACTTTTTAGCGCATTTAAATAAAAGCTACTTTTTAAAAAAGAATTTTTACTTTAAGTTATTTTTAAACTCGCATTCGTATTCTCAGCAAGCATTAAAAACTTAGCCATATTATATCTAGATTGACGATCACATTAAAATAACTAGTCCGCCATGTTGTGTGTCTCCCACATATTTTATTTAGAGTGACCACTTATTTTTTCGAGCTATTCTTAGCAAGCCCTTTCATTTGATACCCATATTGTTGAAGTGCATTAAATATAACTAGTCAGTCAATCTTGTTTGTGTCGCTATATTGGATTTAGAGTGACCACTTTATTTTTCAATTTATTTTTAGCAAGCCCTTTCATTTGATACCCATTTTGTAGAAGTGCATTAAAAATAACTAGTCCGCCATATTATGTGTGCCCGCCATATTGGATTTAGAGTGACCACATAATTTTTCGAGCTATACTTAGCAAGCCCTTTCATTTGATACCCTTATTGTTGAAGTGCATTAAATACAACTAGTCCACCATGTTGTGTGTGCCCGCCATATTGGATTTAGGGTGACCACTTTATTTTTCGAGTTATTTCTAGCAAGCCCTTTAATTTGATACCCATATTGTGGAAGTGTATTAGATATAACTAGTCCGCCATGTTGTGTGCCCGCCGTATTGGATTTAGAGTGACCACTTTATTTTTCGAGTTATTCTTAGCAAGCCCTTTAATTTGATACCCATATTGTGGAAGTGCATTAAAAATAAATAGTCCGCCATGTTATGTGTGGCCGCTATATTGGATTAAGAATTCCGTCACACAGTTTACCATGCATTGTCATCTAAACTGAACGTGTATACAAAATTTCAGCTCAATTGGTGGAAGGTAACTGCTTCAAAATTGAGTTGCAAGATTCCACCCGAACAAACATACATTGTAAGTTAAATAAAAGCTTTTAAAAAGGGTTTCGTTTATAACACAAAATTTTTTTTCTTCTTCAACTTTTTAAATTTTTAAATATGTATGTATGTAGGTATATAGCACTAATTTTTTTTGCCTTAACTTTTAATTACTTAGGTATTAAGACTTTGTAGTGGGTAGTAGGGTGAAGGTGTGAAGTCTCCTTCCCTTTCTACCTACCTAAGACTGTGTATTATGTTTTTAATGGTCCACATGGGCTTTGTATTACCCAACTGATGAATAAATAAATAAATGAATATACTGTGGTATAGGATTCAAAACGCTGCGCTCTGAATTTGCCTATATCAGCTTAAAGCTGGAGGTCCACACGTCTCGTTTTCTCCTCCACGCGTTGCATGATTTGTATAAGCTTGTGACGCTTACAAAAGTAGAAAGTAAACCTACTTTTCGCATTCAACGCCTTAATGCATCCTACGCTTTTGTGCACGAACTTGTTACGTATAACTACACAGATTCTCCTTTTTTGACAGCTATGTTGACAGTGAAAAGGCGTGTTACGCGTGGTGTGGACCTCAACTTTAGAGGAACCAAGGTACATTTACACAAGGTACACTCATTATAGCCCCAATTGTAAAATTCGTATATATCAGCCAAAATATTTGCATGTGTGCGTTTAGTTGTTTTTGTTCTATATGGTGACAATTTTACAAGTCGGGTAAATATACCTTGAGAGGAACCAGTGCGATATACATACTACATATACATATATACAAAAAAGTGGCTTTATGTTTGATTCAAAAGTTCTTTGGAGGTTTTAAATATTTATTAATATAACGATTTTTTTTAAACAAAAGGAAATCAAAATTATATGTATGAATATACAAACATATCTAGGTAAGTTTCGAATGGTCTTCATTAAATTTTCTGCGAAAAATGGAAACAATATTTTCTGTTGAGAATTCCAGCGAAAAAATCTGTAAGTAAAATTTAAGAATTTATTATATTCCATCATAAAAAAAGTCGAAACTGAAGTTTACAGGACACACGAAAAAAAATTGGACCGCAGCTGGAAATAAAAAAACCAATATTAAAAGTTAAAGAGATTGAGGCCCGTGGGCTCCCTGGGACACTCGTCTCCAACTTAGTGGTACATGTGGATACGCAAATTAAAGATAATTGTGCAATAAAAACGAAAATAATACAATTTAGTGCAGGCGGGACTTCTGTTATATCTAGGTATAAGCAATTAAATAAAAGGAAATTCACTCACGATTGTAATTACTGTAGAATCGCGAAAAAGCTAACTCTCGGAAAAGTTAGTCTCGCGGGTAAGTTAACCGAATTTTAGCGTCCCTGCGTCGCTCTAAAAAGTTAACTTTTCTAAACGTTTTGATAAAAAAAAACATCGCAAATGAGCGGAAAGTAAAGAGTTTGAACAAAATTAATTAAGATATTCAAGGAAAATTATTAGCGTTGGATTATTGATCTCAACAATAAGAAAAATTTTTTTTGAAATTCTCGAGGCTGAAAAATCTAAGTTTATTTTTTGTTATGATGAAAACTAAGCCATTAGAATAAGTTTAGTGTGATATTTCCGAAAAATCCATGTTTATTATTTTATATTTTTCAAATTTAAACCCGCTTAGAAAAGTTAATAGTTCGAAAAAGTTAACAACCCTTGGGACATTTTGGTTAACTTTTACGCGATTGTACTGTATTTCGTTTCTTTCCTCTATGGTATAACAAACACCGGTTTCGCTAATAAAAGCTTTCGTCCGGGCGCAGGGATTTTCTCTTCTATGGTATAAAAAATAGCGGCTTCGCTTACTAAAGCTTCTCCGCATAGCCGGTCTTCGGTCGGGCGCAAGATTTTTCCCTCTATTGTATAACAAATACCGGCGTCGCTTAATAAAACTCTGCATAGCCGGCCTTCAGACTGGCGCAATGATTTTTTTCCTCTATCTTTTTGTAAAGTTGTTTAAAAAATTAAGAAAATTCGAAATTAGCGCCGAAAGGATTTTTTTTTAGAAATAACATACTTATTTTTTTAGCAGAATTTATTAACTAAAAGATACTTAAATAAAACTAGAGGGGACAAATAATGAAGGAATACAAAAATTAGCAATAAAGTATAGTCGGTCAAGCCCACCATATGATACCCTACACAATTTTTTCTAGTGTACCCTATTTGGGATCAATGGGCATCCATGGACCCGCCTAAGAAAAATTATGTTACGAGGTTTAAATTCATTTAAAAGTTCTTTGTGACGAATATTTTTTAGATACATATATTCACCCTTATTGTGTTTGGCGTATTTAAAATACGCCTACGATTGTTTGGTAATAGATTAAAGAAAATAAGTTCACGTTCTCTTTAATCTATTACCAAACAGTCGTAGGCGTATTTTAAATACGCCAAACACAATAAGGGTGATTAATCTATCAGGGGTGTTCTGGAAATCGAAAACGCAAGAATTTTAAACGTCGTTTTTTAATAAGATTTCTGTAATAAAAGAATTTTATGACAAATATTACATGAATATTTCTCTATTAAACAGAATTTTATAACAAAAATTATTAAAGTTAGATTAAATGTGTATTAAAAATAACTTCCAAATTCTAGCGTTTTGCGTTTTCGATTTCGAACACCCCTGTATATGAGATTTTAGAATGGGGTTTATATGGGACCTATGGTTAATTTTTGTCATATCAGCGCTTTTTCATTTCATGACTTAGTATCTATCGTAAAAGTTACTGTCGCCAATTTGTATGTCAATAGGTGCGTTCGTTTACTTTTCCAGTAAAATTCCAGTAAAATCCAGTAAGTGAGTTATATGAAAATTTTACAAATTTATGTGTACGCGAACGCATTTCAGTAAAATCCAGTACAAATTTGTACAAATTTTGGGATAAACGAACGCAGCTAATACCAACATTTATTAGGAAGTAATGGCATTAAAGGCCATTTTCGGGAGTAGTATTTGTATGGGAGCTATCTATGGTCAAATATGGACCGATTCCAAAAAAATCTGGAAAGATGATTTTAATTGCAACAAAACAAGTTTGGACCAAATTTAATCTAAATACCAACAAAAAAAGATGGTTTATAGGACCTAAGTTCCAAATTTAATCAAATTTCTCCAAAATTGCGATCTGTACTTTGCGCACAAAGTTTACATGGACAGCCATATAGCCGGACGGATATCGTCAATTCGACTCAGAAAGTTATTCTGAGCCGATTGGTATACTTATAGGTGGTTCTAGAAGCAATATTTTAAGGTGTTACAAACATCAGCACAATTGCATAATACTCTCTCCACTATTGCGGTGTGGGTATAAATACATATTTGCAATCGTGAGCAAATTACATTTAATTTGAGTACTAACACATACCACTAAGAGGGCGGGCGGTTTTTGGATACAGGGGGCCCCACGGACCCTAGACTCATTAACTTTTAGTTTCTTTTTTTTTTAATTCTGAATTTTTTAATTTTGTTTTCCCCGTAAAGTTCAGTTTAGCAAAAAAAAAAAAAAAAAAAAAAAAAAAAAAAAAACTATTAAATATGTACCTTTAATAGTTGTTCATCAAATGGACTTTTAAAATGTTCCCAATTTCCTATAATTGAATTAGTGGTTTGAATACTATCTTTATAACTATTAAAACAATAACATTGAGTTTTTGAATGTAAATAACAGCAATCCATACCCTTTTTTGATATGTTAACTAATTCATCCATCAAGTTATCAATATTTTCATTATCATATGTATTAAAAAGCAATAATTCTTCAATAGAAAATGCAGTCACCAAATTGTATATGGTTATATCTTTCACGTTTTCTGTTTTTAACATGTTCCAAATGTTTTTTGAATATTCTTCATAAATGATTAGTTTTTTGCAGTAAGTGAAAACATTATAATTTTTTAACATTTCAACTTCATCTACTATTATCACTTGAGATGACTTATTCTCAGATGAACAAAATTTTGTTACATCTTGCCCATTTATATCTTCCAATGGCGTTGAACTTAAACGTAAACAATTAATATTCATAAAATCACACAAACCTTCAAGCATATTTAATACATTTAAGTTTTTAGCAAGAATTGCGCAAGTTTGTGGATTAAGTTTTGTCAAATCTGTTAAGAAATACTGTACAAACTCCAGCTTACCAGAATCAAAAGGACCCATTTCGGACCAAACAGGTAAAAAAGGTATTAGATGACGTATTAATTCATTTGAGGTTGTTTTAAGATTAATAAATGAAGGGTGATTGCAAATGTGTTGTAAAATATATTTTATATTCAGTTTAACTAAGTTCATCCTTATTTTAATCGAAGAACAGTATTCTAATATCTTTTGGTAAAGAAATTGTTGCAATTCCGATTGTTTTACAAAGCATAACAATTCAGAATTACGTTTGGAATTCATAAGATTCGATTTATTTAACATATGCTGTTCCAAGGAAGATCTGGGCTCTTGTTTTTCATTTGTTACTGACATTGAATTTACATGTCCAACATTTTTTAAGAGTTGTTCCTTATTTAAAGGTACTTCCGGAGATTTTAACACCAAAACCGGTTTAAATTTAAAACCACCTTTGGGCTTCTTTTCCTCCTCTGTCATATCTTCAGGAGATATACATTCTTCCTTTCCCCAATTTCGATTTTGAACTTGCCTTTTAGAGAGTTCGAGTAATTCGTCTTCATTTAAAATTTCATTTTGTATTTCAATTTCTTTGCTTCCTACAACCATTTGAAAGTCAGGAGCTAAATCATTCATATTAAATTTTTTTGAACAACCCAAATATTTGCCAGTTTCATCTTTCAAGAAGGCCTTCACTAAAATCTGGTTTACCTCAAGTGTACCATCGCCTTTCCATGTTTTGTATTTTTTTGTTGAAATATCACGCCATACTATATTGAATATTCTTTTGTTTTTATATCCATTTTGTTGTAATGCACCATTATTATGACTTCCAGAACCCCATTTGTATTGTTCATCATCAGTATCTGAACTATGATTCTCTACTTGGTAGTTATTTATATGAAGTTTAGTATTACACAAGCGTTTTGCTTTATTTACTACAGAAGGTGCTTTTGAACGTCTCATGATAGAAAGCGAAAAGTAATATATATAATATGTATTTTGTTCGACCTTTATTATTTCAAATATTACAAAAAGACCTTAAGCTCGAAAATTATTTGAAATACAATTGATTTTAAGTTGCCGCATTTGTAATAGGGATGGGCAAATTGAAAAAATATATCGATATATATCGAATCGATATTTCTTAAGAGTATCGAGATTTATTATTTCAAAAATATCGATTAATTTAATTTAAATGCTTATTTTTTGGTTTACAAGATAGAAAGATTTTGATTGAACACAAATTCCGATCATAAAAAAACAAAGAAAATGAGCCTTATTTGTTAGGGCTTTTTTTTTGCTTATTTTGGCAATATCGTCTTTTTTTTTAGTTATTTTTGCGATATCGGCTTTTTTTTTTTACTTATTTTGTCATTTTAAGATAATTTTTCATTTTTTTCATACGAAAAAAAACTTTTTTAATAATATTTTGCAAAAATCGTGATCATTATTTATTTTTATGTGCAACTTTTTTTATAAATACTAAAAAATCAACCATTTCTGTGCTGTAACAACTCTGGTTAAAAAAATCTTTCAACGTTATGGTAATATTTTGTGGTTCCCTTGAACAATATCATGCCAAAAACCTATTTTATCTCTGTATGTTATTAAAGCTACACTAAAGAGTGGAAACAGTATTATGCATTTGTGCTGATGTGAGAAACACCTTAAAATATTTGGTCCTAAAGTATACCGATCAACTCAAATCAAATCACTTTCTGAGTCGATCTAATGATGTCCGTTCGGCTGGCTGGCTGTCCATGTAACCTCGCAAAGGGGCAAAGTACAGGTCTCAATTTTAAAGATAATTTAATAAAATTTGGTACGCGGGTTCTAATTGGCACAAGGGCGAATCGGTCCATAATTTAATATAGCCCCCATACAAACTGCTATCCGGAAGAGGGTCTTTGTGCCCACTATCAAACCAATTTTAATGCAATGTAGATAAATACATATTTATATGGACACGTAAGGTATGTGTTTTAAAAAAATAGGACCCTATTCATATAGCAAAACACTCTCGAAACTTGTTTTTAAATACTGTTGTGTTGGGTATCATACGGTCGGGCTTGACCGACTATACTTTCTTACTTGATTTTTATGCAACTCTGTCTTAGCGGTACTGTAACGTACTTTTTATAGTGTTGTGTATAATTTTTATGTGTTTTTGTTTTTAGTACTAAGCCTTTTAATCAACTTATTTTATTATTTGCTTGTTTAAGTTCTTTTCTCTCGAAAATTCCATAGCTGTATTCTTACGATCAAATTCCTCAATTTGTAACGTCTTTTACCATCATACTTTGTAACGCCTTATTTCTTTTTAAATATAGTTTTTGTATAAAGTAACGTCTGTTAGCTCCCCTTCTCTCTGTTTTTGGTATAGTAACGTCTTATTTTTGGCTTTTTTAATATAGTTTTAGCTATTAAGAATTTCTCTGTATATCAAATATTATTAATTTCTGCAAATTTTGGGGCTTTACACGAAGTTGTAATAGAATTGGAAAAAAAACTTTCATTGGTTTTCTAAGGGAACGTATTTACGGACCGTAAGACAAATATCCCGTGTTCCAGGGGATATAGGAGACAAATTTAATACAAAATTTAAATCAGTTTCATTAAAAAATGAAGGATTTTCGGTATTAAAGATATTGGGGATATTTTGGGAGGCAAGCGGAATAATGAGTCCAATCGTATAAAATATACTTCAGAGCAAATACTCAATTTTAAATATGCTCCCTTAACATCTGTAAACGTAGAAAGAACTTTTTCTATGTACAAGAACTTGCTGACTCCAAACAGACATAGTTTTCTTTTCGAGAATTTATTGCATCAACTTATAATTTACTATAACAACATATTAAACGAATTCAGTGGAAAATAAACAATTTAAATTTTAACAGCTTATTTTCATGTTTTAAAACGCTTTTTTTAAGAGCTTAAAACTGTTTTTTTAGTGCTTTTTTTTGGTTGCCCTAGTAATGACATTGTTACTTTTTATTGGTTTATTTTATTTCAAAAAATTAATAAGAATAAAAATTCAATCAAAACAAAAATTTCAATAAAAACAAAAAATTTAATTATAATAAAAACAAAAGGGAAGAATACAAAAAACCCATATGAAATCTAAAAAAAAGTAAATTACGAAGTAAACATGGAAGTACCAACTTACCTTAAAATTTGAATTGCACCCCAAAAGTACCAACTTGAACTAAAAATGTTTTTGATTGTTTTAGTCAAACCAGTAATCATGAGATATGGACATCAGAAGCACCCTCTGTTTTATGTGCTCTCCAATCAATCTGCTTCTTGTATCCGGCACTGCTTCTTATAAATGCCAATAATTTAAGATTTTCATATTAGTTTATGATGCAGTGATACCAATTCTTAAAAACATATATTGTTTGAAAAAACGGCTAAAATTTTGAGTTTTTAACAGTGTGGCCATATCCAAAAATAAAGGGTCCGCCAACTAACTTTTTTTTTTTTGAAAATGCTATAAAAAAAACTACTGAATATTTTCTCAAATTTCTTTTTTTATTTAAAGGTACAATCCTTCCGGTTAATAATGGAAAATAAATTCATTCAAATGGCTGCCTCGGCTGACCATGCAGTAGCCTACACGATCGGTCCAATTTTTAAGCACATTATCGATTGTGTGCAGCTGTATTTCACCAATGGCTTCACGAATATTGTCCTTTAAAGCGTCAATTGTCTCTGGCTTGTCGGCGTAACACTTATCTTTGGCGGCACCCCACAAATAATAGTCCAACATTGTCAAATCGCAGCTCCGAGATGGCCAAACGACATCAGCTCTGCGGCTGATAATGCGATCTTCAAAAACAGGGCGCAAAACATCGAGTGTAGCTTCGGCTGTGTGGCACGTAGCGCCGTCCTGTTGAAACTAAATGTTGCCAATATCCTCTTCTTCAATTTTTGTGAACAAAAATTCGTTCAACATGGCCCGATAACGATTGCCATTGACTGTAACGGCCACTCCTTGCTCATTTTCGAAGAAAAATGGCCCAATTATGCCTCTGGACCAAAATCCTCACCAAACAGTGACTCGTTTTGGGTGCATCGGCTTTTCAATGTATGCGTGCGGGTTTTCTGTGCCCCAAATGCGACAATTTTGCTTGTTTACATACCCGCCAAGATCAAAATGAGCTTCATCTGAAAAGATGATTTTTTTTTTGGCAAAATCGGCATCTTCTGTAAGTCGATCGCAGGCCCACTTAGCGAAGCGAAAACGCATTGGATGGTCAGTTGGCTTCAACTCCTGAACCAATTGGACTTTGTATGGCGTCATACCAAGGTCTTTATGCAAAATTCGTCTCAATGATGTCTCCGAAATGTTCAATTGTTGAGAACGACGGTGAATTGATGTTGATGGCGCTTCACGCACACTTTCTGCCACAGCAGCAATATTCTAGGGTGTACGCACTGTTTTTGGCTTTTCACGCTTTGGTTTATCGATGAGGATGCCAGTTTCCTTCACTTTTTTCACAAGATAACGAACATACGGAGCTGAAGGTGCTTCTCTTCTTCCAAAATCCGTACGCAATTTTCGCACACATTCTGCAACATTACTATGATTTTCAAAGTAATGTCGCAATATTTCCTAGCGTTGTTCAAGCGTATACACAACCATATTCGTTCAGCGGAAGGATAAAACTAATTATCTGTCAAATAAGACATGAGCTAAGTGTTACCATTCACGAAACAAGCACTAGTTGAAAAAAAACGTTAGATGGCGGACCCGTTATTATACAGCTAAATCGGCTTTAAAGTAATGCTAAAAAAAATCCTAAACTGCAAAAAAATAATGCTAAAATTTAAAATGTATTATTTTTTTTTTTATATTAGTTAATATACCTTTATATATGATTTATTTTACATAATTCTTCCCTATAAACTCACATCATATCAATAGAACAAACAGGTTAAAAAATAACAATAAAATATTAAGTAAACATAAAAAGTCTTAAAAATATAAAATAAATATATTTTAAACAAAAGGTACCATACCATAACAAAAATTCAAAGGAACTTTACCTATAAATGGCTATTATTTAGTATTTCAATAAAACTTATAACATGTTGAATAAAAAAATTTCTTCAACAGTCAAATCAATCTTTTCTTCTTTAAAATGTTCGCTTAATTTGCATTAGTCTTTAAACTGTTTTCTACACAAAAAAGTTAGTGCTTGTTAAATTATGAAAATGTTTTGCCAATTGTTGTTAAAGTTGACATATTAATTGAGCTATAAAATCTCGGTATGTAACACTACGTGACAATTTTTTGACCAAATGAATTTGACACCTAATCTTTGTGTAAAATTTTCCGCTGAATCCGAATATGAAATCAGAATTGTCAAAAGTGGAACAGTTTTTGAGATATTCAAAAATAACCGTTATTTGTGTTATTAAAAAAGATGAATATCTCAAAAACTGTTCTACTTCTGACAATTCTGACTAAATTTTACATAAAGATTAGCTGTCAGATTCATTTGGTTACGTAAATATTTTTCTATTTCAAAAGTTATGGTACCTTTTTTCGTTTCCAAAAATTTTTCTAAGTCGTAATTGAGGAAAAAATCAGCTTAACATAAATTTAATGGATCAAACTGATCAAATTTTAAAACAATTTGATATCAAAGATCTTTTAAAAGCTTATACAGTTTCTATAGCAAAAGAGTAGGGATTTGTATGTGCATTCGAAAAAAAAAGTGTGGTAGACTTTCAAATAAAGATTACTTGAATATTCTTAAATTAAAAAATGCTAAATATGTAGTTGAAAATGCTAAAAAAAAATGCTAACTGCTAAATGAAAAATTTGCAGCTGCAAAAATGCCAAAATGGCCACGCTGGTTTTTAATGATGTTCGATATATCGGTATTTTAAATATCGGCGATATATATCGATTAAAATACCGATATTTTGGTATATCGATATTTTTTGCCATTTCTAATTTGTGATCTAAGGCCAGGGTTGTTTTTTTTCTTAAAAAATCGTAATTTTTTACAAAATTCGTCAAAATCGTCACGAACGTTTATACCATGTTCACACGGATAGCAATATTCGTGTTTCGCTCTCTTATTCCTGTTTCGCGCACCAAACATGACTGAAACGACTTGTTTCCCCATACAAAATTTTGAGAGCGAAACCGGTCGTTTCACTTTGAAACATGCTGCGAAACAGGAAAAATGTACTATCATCTCCAATTTTGATAACATTTATCGTTAGTTTATCTGAACTAACTCTCAAAAAAAAATCAAAACAAAGAAAAAAACAAAATAAAAATTGATGTTTAATAAAATAAAGTGATAATTATACAATAATAATATTGATAAAAGTATTAAATTATATATTTTTAACTTTTAATTACTTTTTTATCTATTTTAAATAAAATCACACTAACGACACACAAAAAAATGTCAAAATGAAACAAGAATGAATCGTATGAACAGCATGTTTGGCAAACTAGTTTCAGAGAGCGAAACGAGTGGTTTATATCGTCGTATGAACATAGCATTACGCTGGGTCTCCACGTAGCAATATTTATTGTACAAGCAAAAACGTCGGCAGAACAATGACATAACAATGGAGCAATAATTGCTGATTATATTGCTGGAGAACACTTGAAATGGCTTTGCCATACATTTGCAATTTTTGTTTTAAATGTTATTTTCTATGCGAACATTAACGTGTAACATCGTGGGATTGACCGTTAATTACAAGCAAGTAAGATTTGTAAGTCTTCGAAAAATATTTACAATGAAAATACTACATAAAAATGAGTCGCTAAGTGCAAAAAGGGTATTACTCCAAAACATTCATTTTGAGATAATCAATTAAAACAGTGTGGTTAATAATGGATAATAACAAAATCGAGTTGTATCTTCTGATATCGTAGAGGGTGAATAGACTTTTATTTGGAGTTATCTTAGATGCAAATTTTTACACTAGTTTCTTAGCAATACTCAAATATGGTACATGAAGTAAACCTCTTTCCCTACAAGATTCGTTTATTACATTAACGGAATTGTATTTTTGTTTTCCTAAGCATTTTAATAATTATAGCAATCACAAAATATTGTTAAATTGATTAGAATTGGCTTAAATATAAAACTAAATCATCACCATTTTGCTTGTCTTAGGCCCTTCAAGCAGTTCATTATAAAAGTAATCGTGTTCATCAGGAATATATTGCTTAACTTTATTCACATCTTTAAATTTCTTTTCGTTAATAGCTATTTTATCTGTATAAATAGTAGGCCGGGTCGATTTGCATGGATGAAAAAAAAAATGAAAAATCGTATAGCTAAAACGTAATCTACATAAAATTCTAAGAGAATTCTCCGAAGGAACCATGGGTCTAAAACAAAATCCTAATCCGCGCCTCTCGACTTGAAAATTTATGTGCCCGCCTTTGGCAGAAAAAACTTTTTTTTGAAAAATAGCTTTTTCCAAAAAGAAATCGAATTTTCTGAATAAAACTGTTTAGTAAGATAGTTCTTTTGCACTTTATATTTTTCTACACTCCAAGTTTTTTTAAATTAAAGAAATATTTACCCAAGTAAAAACGTTTGTATAAAATTTTATCTATATACATACAATTGTAACGTTACTGACGCCTGAAGCTTAAAACTTGAAATTTTTAACGGAGGTGGGTCTCTCCCCAAGTTCACTAAAACGGGTTTTTTGAAAATTCGATTGTTTAAGGGGTAAAAAAAGGGTAAAAACAGGTAAATTCGATAACCTTATATCTCCAAAACTAAAAGAGATACAAAAAACTGTAATACTTATCGTTGTTCTTAGAAAAATAAGCGCACAGGTGTCTGGTACTTTTTTTAAATTCGGCTCTTTTAGGGAAAAATCGGGTAAATCCTGAATTTTGGTACTTTTTTGTCACCTCATCTATCTTTTGAACCAATAAACTTAGAAATTAAGTTTAACCCACATTCGAAACTTATCAAAAAAATACGAGTATGAATTTGGTACTTTTTCGAAATTCGAGACTTTAAGGGGTGAAAATCGTAACTATTTTTGGTACTTTTTTTCCATGCATTGCCATATTTGTACTAAATTATAGGCCCCCACTACAATACTGCAATTTTTGATATTTTAATGGGGGGAAAAACTATTACCAAAATGAGTAATACGGGAAACTTAATATCTTTCTTCAGCTTTTTGGTTCTACAACTGGTATTTTTTTGATTATCGTTAATATTGGACCTTAAAACATAAAATTCAACATGCAATGTTGTTGCAACATTAATATTCCCTTCCTTATGGCAACACTATTCATCTACTGTCATTTATATAGATACATAAAATTTTGCTGTTGTCATGATTCACTCGTATACATAGGAATACACATAAATTTCCTTTGTTCTTATTGAAATTATAATAAATGAATGTTTAATAATAATTGAATCAAAGGCCTACTCTTTATTTAGATACAATAGTTTGGCGACGAGGATAAACCAATGGTGAGTTGCTGTATGGGAAAATGGATGAAAAACAGTTTGCGGAATTCATGCAGATGCAGCAGACAATGGTATCTCAAATATTACAAATGGGGGCTTCGACGTCTAGTACTGCTCAAAATGCCAATGTCAACAAGCCGCTAGTTCCAAATTTTGAGCCATTCAATGAAACAAAAGAATTGTACAAAAACTATATACAACGATTCAAAAATTATGTTTTAATGAAGAACATAACCTCAAATCCAGATTACTGTGCAAAATTATTACTGAATTCGATTGGAGCTTGTAAGTTTAACATGGTCTCAGCATTGGCAGCGCCGAAAACTCCAAATGAGCTTAAGTACGAAGAGTTGCTAAACATACTGGAAACCCACTTGCCCCCGAAAAAGAACATATTAGTAGCTCAGCATCAATTTCTCTCAAATTATCAGTCTGACAGTCAGTCCATAGCAGAATATGTTGCAGTTTTGCGTACGGATATAAACGAATGTGAATTTGTATCATCATGTGAGTGTAGATCTTCAGTTGCTGACCTGTTTTTAAGAACACAGTTTATTCGAGGTATAAAGGACAACTACATTCGAGAAAGACTCTTACAGTCAAGTACATCTTAGTTTGACGAAATTGTTACACAAGCTTTATCTATTGAAGCCGCAAAATTAGATGCTAGAGAACTGTCCGGCCAAAATACAAATAACACACCCGAAGTGAATAAGGTTTTCACCAACAGAAGATCAGA
Source organism: Pollenia griseotomentosa (assembly GCA_963931875.1). NCBI lineage: Eukaryota > Metazoa > Arthropoda > Insecta > Diptera > Polleniidae > Pollenia > Pollenia griseotomentosa. The sequence goes on along the minus strand of OZ007560.1, from coordinate 47,303,844 downwards.
TCGTTTTAATAAACCCATTCAGAGTACCAGAACACAGAACAAAAACTTAAATTATCAACAGCTAGGAATAGCGGGCCTATGTCTCCGATGTGGAAGGAACAACCACTTCGTAAAATATTGTCGAACAAACAAAGCAAATTTAAAGTGCAACTCGTGTAATAAAAATGGCCATGTAGCAAAAGTTTGTATTGCCACGCTGTTGGGTAACAGCACCAATGCAATTTCAGAAGTTTTAGAAGAACAAAATGAGGAAACAGAATATGGGGTCTACAATATTGTGGACGTGTACGGAAACAGTAGCTACCCGGATTCTGATTGCTATTATGTAGATGTGAAAATAGAGGGGAAGCCTTTTGTATTCTAAGTCGATTCTGGTTCTAAGTATACATTAATACCGCGTGACAAATTCAGTGGATTACAGCTGCATAATAAATTATTATCATCTCAGTTAACACTCAGTACATACTTACATGAGAAATTTTTGTCAGATGGAAAAGTGAGAGTCAACGTGAAACATAATGGTATTTCGATCAAAGATGATATGTATGTGGTTTCCGATGGATGCGCGGCCCTAATGGGAAGGTCCTGGATACGTGGTCTCCAAATTAATTTAACCGACTTAGACAAAAAGTGTTCTAATGTAAACGTTACAGATGTATTAAATAAATCAGAGGAAGTCGATAAACTAAAATCAGAATTTTCTACCGTATTCGAAGAAAAAATTGGGTGTATCACTAACTACAAAGTCTCATTAAAGCTGCGTGAGAATGCAACTCCAGTCAATACAAAAGAACGCCCTATTCCTTATTCGTTAACTGATCGTGTTGATAAGGAACTAGATACACTGGAAAAAGCAGGTATCATTACTAAGCCGTCAAAGAGTGATTGGGGTTCCCCCTTAGTTGTCATTCCAAAGATTGATGGTGGACTACGTCTATGTGTAGATTATAAGGTAGGGGTGAACCAACGTCTTGTTAATTCACACTATCCTATAAGGAAAATAGACCACATTTTTAATAGTCTTAACAACTCGAGATATTTTTGTCGCTTAGACTTGTATAAAGCCTACCTGCATGTACCGGTGGACGAGGAATCAAGTGTTGTTCAAACAATTTCAACGCACAGAGGAACCTATCGTATGAATAGACTGTCATTTGGAGTAAAAACGGCCCCAGCCGAATTTAACAGGATAATAGATCAGATTTTACGCGATATTCCAAAAACTGAGTCATATTTTGACGATATTGTTATACATGGGGAATCGATGGTGGAATGTAAAGAAAATTTGAGGAAATGTTTGTCACGATTAGAAAAATTTGATCTACATCTAAACGTATCCAAGTGCTCGTTTTTTGAAGAAAAAATTTAATTCTTGGGTCACACGATTGAACATAATAGAGTCCAAAAGTCCTGCTCAAAGCTGAAATCAATTCTGGAAATACCAACTCCGACAGCTATTGATGAATTGAGACGTTTTTTAGGCATGGCCACCTATTACTCCAGATTTATTCCAAATGCATCAACTGCTCCAATGCGTCACCTTTTACGTGGAAATTCAAAATTTATATGGTCAACTCACTGTCAGGATGCTTTCGAAAAATTGAAAAAGGAAATCGCGAGTGATCGTGTTTTGATGCCATTTAACCCAAGATTGCCAATACAGCTTACGTTTGACGGCAGTCCTAAAGGTATAGCATGCGTTTTGCATCAAGAGCTTTAACAGCGGCAGAGCAAAATTACTCGCAATTAGTTCGGGAGGCATTAGCTATCGTCTTCGCCGTTCAACGTTTCCATGAGTACGTGTTTGGTCGGCCCTTCAAACTGGTTACAGATAACCAACCGTTATCAAGAATATTTCACCAAAATGCAAAGCTTCCACAAATGACTCCGGCCCGGCTACAACGCTATGCCGCATTTTTAACAGGATACAATTACGAGGTAGTAGCAAGTGATGAAATTGTACATGTCGATTGTCTTTCTAGAGCCACTGGAGAATCAACATCTGCTAAACAGAATGCCATAGATCAGGAAGTTCATTCAATTTGTAACTCAACAATAAATCAAATCAACTCAAGACTATTAAATTTCAAAACAGTCCAAGAGGAAACAGCGAAAGATGCTATGTTATCTGAACTGATATGTAAACTACGTAACAACCAAAATGCTGAATCCGAGTTTACAATAGATTCAGATATTCTATTTAAAGGACAACGGGTGGTAATTCCAAAATCTTTGCAACAATGCGTCCTTGAAGAGCTGCACTACACTCACGTGGGTATAACGAAGATGAAGCAGTTAGCAAGAAGATATGTGTTTTGGACATCCATAGATAAGGATATAGAGAAATATGTGCGTTCCTGTTCTGCGTGTGCGTCCATTCAAAACAGCCCTCCTAAAACAACACTTCATCCTTGGGAAGAACCGGAACACAATTGGCAACGCGTACACATGGACTACGTCGATCCATACCATGGTCGTTATTTTTTGGTGGTGGTGGATTCGAAATCTAAATGGGCAGAAGTGGGAGTTTGTACGGCAGCACCGACATCGTCTTTAACAATTGATATTTTACAAACAATATTATCGAGAAATGGATATCCGGACGTGCTAGTATCGGATAACGCCACAATTTTTACAAGTAATGAATTTACAACCTTTTGCCGCGAAGCAGGCATCTTCCAAAAATTTATTGCACCTGGGCACCCAGCGACGAATGGCTTAGCTGAAAGGAACGTTCAAACACTAAAAAAACGATTAGCAGCTATGACAGAGGAAAACATACCGCTTCAAAGGAAAATTAAGGAGATAATGTTTAGGTATCGGGCCACCCCTCTTCAGAATTGGAAACACCAGCAGAACAATATTTAGGTCGTCAAATACGAATTCGCTTGGATGCACTAAAGCCCATAGCCACCAATAAGACAAATACCCCCTGTCTATCTTCCAGGCAATTGAATGTGGGGGATAGAGTTCAAGCACGCTATTATACGGCAAACAAGGAGCGATGGAAGTTTGGTGTACTTACTGAAAAACTAGGTCATCTGCACTACATGGTTGAACTGGATGATGGGTACATACTTAAGCGGCATATAGATCAGCTGCGTCTAACCAACGTTCAAAATTAGTGTGAAGGAAACGTTTTACCTAAAGATAATCTGGAACGTAGCGGACAAACGATGAGTCAAGAAGAATCCCAACAAGGCCTTTTGTATTCAGCGGTTCACATACCTGTACAACTGTCAACCGAGGTAAATTGTTCTGACAAGGAAGAAGGAGCTGCAGCTGAAACAACAAATGCCGATCAAAATGATGAAGTACGAGGGCAACAATTGCCTCGGAAAACAACTAGACAACGGAAGCTGCCACAACATTTGAGGGACTATGTCGTTGGAGATGAAGTGGGAGGACAAGATTAAGTATGGGAGAATTGTTGCAACACTAATATTCCCTTCCTTATGGCAATACTATTCATCTACTGTCATTTATAGATACATAAAATTTTGCTGTTGTCATGATTCACTCGTATACATAGGAATACACATACATTTCCTTTGTTCTAATTGAAATTATAATAAATGAATATTTAATAATAATTGAATCAAAGGCCTACTCTTTATTTAGATACAACAAATGTCCTGAGTGGATACCAATCTATGAGGGAACTTTTTGGTACTTTTTTGTTCTTTAACTGGTGCTTTTTGAATTTCCGTAAGTATGTCTGAGTTCATACGGCTCATGTCTTATTGACAAGATTCTTTCTTTTTCTTCTTTGAACATGAATTGGCGTTCAAATGATACATGTCATGTTGACGACATGTTTTTTATTTTGTATAGTCGTGCGTTTGCATGTGTTTTTTTTTAAATTGAAAACAATAACAAAATTAAAGAACGAATGAAAAAGCAAAACGTAAAGACAGTACATGCATCTGTGTACTCGTTTCTTTTCCCCTCGTCCCTCTCGCCTATAAAGTGGCAATCATGTCAATAAGAAATGAGCCGTATGAACACAGACTATTGGACCTAGAGACATAAAATTCAAGATGCAATGTCCTGAGTGAATAAGAATCTATAAGAGGACAGTTTTTGGTACTTTTTGTATATTAACTGGTACTTTTTGAATTTCCGGAATTCAAACAAGTTAAAACCTAGAAAAATAAACTTTGGCATACATTTTACATTGGCTCATAACTATGTATTATGATCGATAAATATTTATTTCTTATTCATAACTATTAAAAATAATTAGTAATATATCTATTGAATAGTAATAGTTATGCTTGAGAAATACTTTTATTTGATATCCATAATAGTTATCATCAATTTTTACAATTCTGAAATAATAATTATTCTTAATAAATAAAATATAAATTTATTCGTAATAACTATTCGTAATTTTTATCGAGTTAATTAAGTCCTTGATTAAAATTGTGTTTAATAATAAAGAAAACTGTGTGGATACTCGGGTGCGATAGTTGTCTAGTAGATGGTAAAATTCAGGTGTTGACATAACGGTTTATGAATATTACTTTAATTAATACGATAAGGAAATATTATAAAATCTGTTCAACGATATAACAAAACCGAATAGTATGTATATGAAGTCTAAGAAATTATCGATTAAGTGCAGAAATGGGTCCACTGCTGAAGATGCTCCCTTTTTGAACTTAATAAAGTTGTAAACTTTTAAAATTATTAATAATTAAACAAATAATTTTTGCATAATTTTCTTAGTGCACGCTATGAAATCATTTCGGCAAAAAAAGCTCGGTGTTTATTTAAAGTACTTTTTGTAATATCTGCACTGAAGAATTAATTTTCAAATACTCCTTTGCAAACAAAATGTCTACAATGGTTTTTGTTTCCAAACGATTTCGGATTTTCGTTTTATTTAAATTGATTTAACTTAAAATTCGTTCGACGTAATCTGACGAATTTGGTAAAACCATTAATTCATCAATAAAATTACTTAAGTTAGGGAAGGCATTATTATTTTTAATAACTTTGATATTTTCCAAAAGATTTTGATATCACAATCTCTCTCGTCCAATTTTGTAAATCTTTTCTCTCTTATATCCTTTTCTATCACTGGAATCTCTCTGAAGATAAAAAAATTAAGAAGACTTTTTAGCAAAGAAAGAATATTTTTTTGTATAATTTCCAAAACAACTTTTTGGAAAATTTTGAATTTGTTTTCTTTAATACAGAATTCCCCCTAAACTTTTAATTTTTCGAAATTGACAGCTGGAGCCCTGATTGAGGGCTTTCGAAATCAGTTATCAAATTTTATAAACATACAAATTTACTGATTTTATTCATATAACAACTTTTTGGAAACATTTTAAAATATTGTTTATATGGAGTAACTCTCCAAATAATAAAACATATTTCGAATGTTGTAAAATAAACTGTTTTTGACTTTAAATTCTCTAAAATATCTAAAAAACGACAGATATGAAACACTTTCATAATTTTTCTGTTTGTTTTGATTTCTAATATGTTTTTTTTCGCTATACACGAGCTCAGCAATATTGTTATTGTTGCGGCTGATTTACATAAACAAAAAAAAAAAAGTTATTATTTGAGGTTGAACAAAGTTGTTTTGTTCACAGCGATCAATTTCTTTGTCAGACTCAGCCAGGGTTGTTAGATGTGACGGTTTTCTGTAATTTTGACGATTTTTTTGAGAAAATACAATAAAATAACGAGCGACGATTATTTTACTAAAAATAATAGTGTTCTGACGATTTTCTGGCATCAATAAAACACTAACAAGAAATATTTGCAATTATATTGGGAACAGTCCAAATCATAACAATCAATTTTTCGTAATGCACAAATTATTGGGAATTAAAAAAAAAAAGTTCTGCCCCCATTACATACCAGGTGGCTTTCATTAGAAGCATTAGTAATTCGAATTCTACAATTAAATGAATGGTATCGATACTGCAAAAAAATATACACTGGAGCCCCGATTTTCGTTGGTCCTATTTGCATAGTTTCGATTTGCGTCACTTTTTAAAAATTGGCTAAATCCGCTTTACGTTTTTATGATTCCGATTTGCGTCGCTACATACGATTGGATTTTTACTTGTAAAAAGACGAATTCCCACTTAATTCTGTTAGGTAAGTTATTCTTAGAATAGTTGCGTGTTAGGAAGTAAGAAGTTAGTTCTTAATAAGAAGTTGTGTAGAAAAATGAGCGCAAAGAAAAGAAAATGCATTAGTTTGGAACTGAAATTGGATGTTACAAAACATTACAAGTCGGGTGAAAAGGCTGTTGATATACCCAGACCCTTGGTTTAGCACCTTCAACAGTAAAAACAATTTGCAAAAGAGATAGCGATAAAAATTAGTCATTTAAAGATAGCTCAAGTTAATAGCAAATGAGATTTTATTTTTTATTTAATATTTTTTGTGAATATGGATAAATAATTAAAATATTTTGGCGAATGTAAGAAAAGATAAACTCACAGTTTATTGTTGTTGTTTTTGTTTAAGCTTTGATATTGTTACAAGTAAAACTGTTGCTTATAATTCTTATTCGCTTAACAGTTTTGTTTGTATATGTAATATCTTTAGTTTTTCTGAAATCTTTGGATGAAGTTTCCTGATGATCTGACCTAAGCAACCAGTGAAATGCGCATAGGAATAGCTTATCCCATCAACAATAAACTTTTGTATTTTTATCAAGAATAAAAATTGGGAATTTAGCCCGACAAACAAAATCTTGTTAATTAAAAATATGTTTTTTCTTATGTATTTGTTTTCAAATGATAAATATATTTTTACTTATTTTTTATAATATCTAAGCCCTCTTGCTGAAATAAATAGAATAAAACGTAATCATATTACTTTTTTTTCATTATAAATATATTGCAATAAGGTGGCCCATAGACTTGCAATATTATTGTATATGATATTCGCCATATTATTTCCATTTTGTCCTATATAATTCAATAAGTCGCACAATGGTATTATTCATTCAATTAAAAGGTGAGGATAACCTATAGGAATAACATAAACAGAATGTTGCCAACACATTTCACTTTCTTGTCGCTGTGCAATAAAAATCAAAAGTCTTTTGATTGTTGCCAATATATTGTGCCACCTTCGAACATCACATACACATTGGCGATATAATTGTACAATACGTAAAATTGAAACATTTTATTGCAAGGTTATAAGCCGCTCAATTTGCCTCTGATAAGTAAAATTTGACGATTATCTGTCGATTTTGTTAAATTTTCGTGACGACTTTGACGAATTTTGTTAAAACTTTTGACGATTTTTTAAGACAAAAGCCTAACAACCCTTGACTCAGCTGGCTTTCAAAGTACTGTATAAATAAAATTTGCATTTTTGTTTACTCTTATTAAAACGTCATATTTTCTGATTTTTCTTTTTCTAAAAAAAAGCCGAACTGCCGCAGTGTTAAAATAAAAGCTTTGTATTCTCCTTTTTTTTATTGTTTAAGTATATTGTGATACAATTTTTTATCCACCATGTCCTTTCATTGGTGTGATAATTTACATACGGCAGTTTTTAGTCCACGGGACTATCAAGTCGAACTTCTAGCAGCCGCCTTTGAACGAAATACTTTGATATGTTTGGGCCATAAGTCTTCCAAGGAGTTTATTGCTCTTAAATTACTGCAAGAATTGGGCCGTAAACCTCGTTCCCAAAAATCAAAAATAAGTATTTATTTAACTATCAGCATTGAACCCGCAATATTCACCATGTTGCAGCATTTAACGGATTTGAAAGTTTATCAAGAATCTTCAGCTGAGCAAAGTATTTTATTACCGCAAGATTATCATGTTTATATTCTGCATCCAAAAACTTGCTTAAATTTGCTTATAGAAGAAAAAATCAAAATGGAAAACATTAATTTATTAGTGTTGGAAGACTGTCATCATGATGTCGTACAATGTGATATAATAGCGGTTTTTAAAAAATTTTATAAACCCCATGATATGAATAATATGCCAAAAGTATTGGGTTTGGCTGGCCCTCTACATAGTGCCGGCTGTGCTTTAGCTGAATTATCAGCTATGCTCAATACACTGGAAAATACAGTGCAGTGTAAAACGGAAACAGCAAGTGATATAGTTACGGTATTAAGGTAAGTATATTTATATGTACATATAAAGAAATGCTCGAATACAAAATATACTGCCTATTACATATAAGTACGCATTAAAGATTATATTTTAATCACAACAAAATTGTGATATATAGCTAAACGCATGGTTAAATTTCGCCATAATTAAATGGATACGATTTATATACATACATATGTATTTTTGTACATTCTGTAAACATTTCATATGCCACAAAAAAAATATTTACAGATAACACAGTGCGACAGTAAACAAATCTGGTTTGCGATATTTTTTTTCTAGTAGGTATTGTCGAGCACAGCAAGACTCTGTACTTGAAATTTGCGAAACACCTCCATAATCTCGAGTTACGGGTAAAAACCCGGTTTTTCGCACCCTTTGAACTTATATGCCAGTAACTTTGTTAAATATCCACCGATTTTAAATTTCTCAGCCTATTTGAAAGAAGAAACTAAGGACTTTTAAAGATGTGAACATGATATTTAAGTAATATTGAGGTAACTATACGTATTTCTCCAGCTTACTCAATTCATTAATTTTAGAGATGTTTTTGCACATTTTTTTATTTAGGAACCTTATTATTTATGAATTTATTATAAAAGTATTAGTAAAATGCTACCTTGTTTTAAAATATCAGTTAAAAATTGACCGAGTTATTAAACTTTCAAAAAAAATAATCTGAGAATTATTTATTTTTTAAAAAAAATTTACCTAAGTAATTAATTTTTTTTTTTAAAGTAACTTAAGTATTGTTCACACCTGTTAAATATTTACGTCCTACAAGTAAGCACTTGTTTTCATAAAGAATTGTTTGCTTTTGCAAAACGTTTGGCAAAATTATTTAACAGTTTCTAAATTACATTATACAATTATCATCTTAGAAATAAAGTTAAGTAAATAAATAATATGTAATATTTGGCCTTTGGGTTTTTTATATTACTTGGATTGAAATAAACAAATAAATTGTTAAAAATAAAGCTTAAGTTTGATCAATTTACTGGTCACGCATTTTTTTTAAGATTTTATAGTCAAATATTAAGAATATTGATGTTTAAACTTCATCCAACATATCTACATTAGAAAATGAAAATAACATGGTACATCGGCGTCTGAATCGTGGGGATGTTGTAATTAATGGATTACCGTCTGGATTAAATGAACTTCAATCAATTGTAATTGCTTTGGGTAATCTCTACAAAATTAATATTTCTGAACACAACCTAAACCATGTCTGTTATATGAACGACGGAAAGCTTTTATTGGTAAAATTTAATAATATTAGCCTTCGTGATCTGCTGATGAAGGAGTATTTTAAAACACGTTTCCTTAAAGTTTACTTAACTGACCCCTATTCTCCTGCGGCATCAAAACTAAATTCAATTTGCATCACTAAATTTAAAGTTTTGAATAAAGACAAGCCGAAGGTGGTGTTGACTTTGTAATGGAAATGTAATGGAAAGGAAGTAGTATACGATTTAGCTGAATGTGCTGACCTTTTAACCAATAATGATAGATCTATTCTATGAAAATGTATTATTTCTACTAAAATTTTTGCTTTAACCAAATTTAACGAAGATGTATTTCTGTTGTATATGACTTCATTATCTACCTTTAAGACATATTTAAATACGTTTTGTTAAGTTTCGTTATTGCCAAATATTATATATTTGTTCCTTTTTTTTATTTAATGATAGCGAGTGTTAATTAAATTGTTTTTTTAGAATGCTATTTACCTACAGAATTTGTCACTTGTGGTCCCCTGCCAACATTTGCAGTTTTACTTTTAATGTCAGTTAACAATGAAAATAATGGTCCCATTGTAAGCAACGGATCTTTGATTAAATCGTCTTTGAATTCGTTTTCTCAGCAATTCAAAATAGCACATATAAATTGTCAGAGTATTAAACCGTTTCAGAATTCTGTTAAATTTGATGAGTTTAAAAATATTGTCAGAGATAGCTTTGAGCTAATTGCAATTTCAAAGACGTGGCTAAAACCATATGTGTCTAACTTATCAATACGTTTGAAAACTGCAAATTGATAAGGAATAACCGTTTGCATCGTCGAGGTGGTGGCGTTTGCATATATTTAAAGAGTAACCTGCAACATAAAATTTCAAATTTCTACCGATGATTGTGAATCGATCTTTATTGAAGTCAATTTTAATAATGTTAATACTCTTTTTGGAGTCTTGTATTTGCCACATGGGAACATTAGTGCATTTGAAAATTTACATTACGATCCGCTTTTAAAATACAGTAACATCATAATCGTTGGTGATTTTAATTGTAATATGTTTAACGCGGTCAAATCTAGTTAAATGCGGTCTATGTGTGTCAGTTTTTGGTATCTCAGTTCATCATAATTCTCGCCCAACTCATTTTGACATAGCACATGGTTCTACTTCATTATTGGATTATTGGTTAGTTGAGAAATAGCAGGGTCCTGCCATTTCTCACTACTCATTAATTTATGCAGCTTTTCGATTTAAAGTTGTACGGTCCTGTGAAGTTATTGAATATCGAAATTTTAATGCTATTGACTGGAATGGCCTCTTAGAGTTTCTATCGGGATTTGACTCGTATTGTTTTTTTAATTCCGCCGATGTTAATTTTCAAAATTTAGCTATAGATTCATTGATTGCCTCACCTTACTGTTTTGTTCCGATTGTCAGAAGAAAAGTAAGGCGTGACAATAATACTTAGATAAAGTCTAGAGTTATTTTATTGCCTACATCCCTTAGAGACTTGGCGTATTCAGTTTTCTTATCTAACAGTTCTACCGAGAACTCGGCTATTTTTTGCAAATACCGAAACAGGGCCAAAAATATCATTCGTAAGGAAAAAAGAAAATTTTATGCTAGTTTGTTCTCAGATCTAGACGGATCTGGAGTGTGGAAGGTGTTGAAAGGATCTGATTGTATTGGGACTAGTGAATGGTCATGTAATTTTAATGTTAATGATATTAACCAGTCTTTTGTTTATAACTCGTATATAGTTGATAATAATTTAATTGATTTTGTTTTCTTTGACGCTGTGGATGGATCGTTTTCTTTCAATCGCATAAGTGAGATTGATGTATATGAAGCCATATGTAAAGTAAAATCAAAGGTATAGGTGTCGATAAGATTCCTATTCGTTTTTTCAAAACTATTTATCCTTAAATTTCACTTATTTTAACTCATCATGTTAACACCATTTTCCTATAGTCAGCGTTTCCGTCTTCGAAAACGTGTGGTACCTATCCCTACGTCAAAAAACATTCGTGATTTTGAGGACTTGAGGCCAATTTCAATTCTTCCTGCTCTGTCAAAAGCGGTTGAACATATTATGAAGGATCAGATATTGTCATTTGTTCGCAATAGTGTTGTTTCTTCGCCTAATTCTGGCAGTCGTGATCGAGTACTTTCTCGATTCGAAAGCAATTTTATTTCAGTTGATACTGAACGAATCGAAATTATTATTTCAGTATTGTGAAGCTCAAATTATTCCTTTATAACACTGAAAAAACAATTCCGATTCGTACAGTATTGTCTTTGAATAATAATAAGGTAGCCAGCCCCCTTAGCATCACTTGACTTGACTAAAGCATTTAGTTCTATTAACTTCCGAATTTTGATAAGAAAATTAAGAGAAATATTTACTTTTTTCGCAACGGCTTGTAAGTTGATTTATTCGTACTTGACAGATTTTGTTCAGTTTGTAGATGTTAACAATATTTATTCTAATCTACTCCATCTTACATCTGGTGTTCCCCAAGGCTAAGTTTTGGGACTCTTCACGTTATACGTTAATTTTAACAAAGTTACTGCCATATAAGTGCAAAAGGTACGAAAAACGGGGTTTTTACCCGTAACTCGAGATTTTGGAGTTGTTTCGCAAACTTCAAGGACAGAGTCTTGTACTCGACAACACCTACTAGAAAAAATTATCGCATCCCAGGTATTTCTGTTTCATTCTTTTTTGAAAGACTGTGTAAACCATTTTAAAGTTAAACAAAACTTTTAAAAGATAGATATGTTTTAGTATGTCTTTTTCAGAACTCCTTTGCTTATGGTGTTACTGCACAAAATTTTTGGAATATTGTTTTATATTTTCCTACATAAATACAAACAATTCTTTTCAAAATAAAAATATGTATAACAGTTAGTCATCGTCTGCTTTAAAATTGCACTAGTGCCCAGACTAAGGTTGCAATTTTTGTATTTTTATCTTGTTCTTTTTATATTTTATATATAAATCAGTGTTCTGTAACTCTCGCTTCGAGAAACTTTTCGATTGAAATGTGTGAAAAGAAACCAAAATGCTATATACTGAAACAACCCTACAAGAAGTGAATGAGCGAGTTGTCACTTTTTTCACGTTGGTGTTACGAAAATGATAGAATAAATGACCGAAATCAAGTTTTCTGACATTTCTTTCAAAATTACTCGCCAATTAACAGAAAAAGTGTGTCTGTAACATTTTTGTGAGAAAATTTCCCGCTTTGAGCTATCAAATAAACTCACGAAAAAATGGGGCGAGAAACAATTTTAACACTAAAAAAACGAATATTTTGTTCTTGGCACATTTTTTCATTTTTAATTATTTTGCTTTAAACATTTTTGTAAAATATACGAATTTTTTCAAAGCTCGTTTGCAAACAACAAACATTAAAGTCGCAGTTTACATTATTTGGTATAACCGACGGTTGTATTTTCGCCGCCGTCGTTAATAATTTTTGAATTTTTGTAAATTTTGGTCGCCGTTAACGATATGTGTGACGGGCGTTCTCAACTCCTACAATGTCACATCGGATTGGAGTACAATGTTATGACATTTATAACGTAACGACGTAATCTCTTTTTATAGTTTTCGACATGAGTTACAGACACACTTTTTTCTTCCGTTTCGCGAAACGATGGAATATTTTGTTTCACATCTTTTCGATGCGAGAAGTTCTCACTAAAGTTACAGAACATGGGTACAGAGAACGGCTTTGTGTGATTTAAATAAACACCATCAAATACACTCGCTTGCGTTCATACACACATTCGCTGCTGGTTTGCAATCATTCAAATAATGCACATCGTGCTTTGCTATTTATAACATCGTTCAGCTTCGTTTGTCAATTAAGATGTTTGTGTGTTTGGTCCGACAATGATTGTTTTGGTACAAACAAAAAAGCCAGAAATCAAGCAATCATTACTCATGTAGGCGTTCAGCAGTTGCTATGTAGTACAAGAAAAAAAAATTAAATGAAACGCAAACGCACATAGGTACAAACAATTTCCATAGAAATAGAAGACAGTTTTTATTTTTTAGCATTTCTTAAAAAGTACAGTAGTTCTGTATGTACAATATATTGTTGCTATTGTTGTTATTGCTGTTAATGTTATTGTAACAAAGCGACTCGTACACATACCAATCTAGTTCGTCGTTGACTCATCAAGTGGACAATGACTACGTGAATGCAAAAGCATAAGAATGTCTGTCTGCCTTTTGACTTTGAGCAATTGTGTTATTGCGTGCGCAACAATAAATGCAAACAAATCACTTTCAATAAAAAACTTACACATGCACAAATCAAATGTGTACAAAACGATGTCAAAATTACCAACGTTGAACTTGGTTTTGCAGGCATAGAGTGAATGTAAATTTAAGCGTATGAGTAAATCAAGAAAAATAGTGATTTTTGCAGTTCTCTGGTACGTATTAAAGTTTTTTTTATATGCTAGATTCGAAAAAAAAAAATTTAAATGAAACGCAAACGCACATAGGTACAAACAATTTCCATAGAAATAGAAGACTGTTTTTATTTTTTATCATTTCTTAAAAAGAAAAGTAGTGTTGTATGTACAATGTATTGTTGTTGTTAATGTTGCTTGTTACGCTTTTAAAAAACTAAACACAAAAACAAATTGGCCACAACAACTAGTTTATCTGAACTTATGCCTACCCAACAAACACGAAGTTAAACCTTTGATATGAAATGACTTTATTATTTGACATCAAACACAATTCTCAAACGTTTTTCAATTGTTTGATCTTAACATTTAAACTCAAATTTATAATGATTTGAAAATAAATATTTGAAATCAAATGTTTTATCAATTGGTATCAAATGTTAAATTCAAATCAAAAATAAACTTGGCAATACTCAAGCGAAAAATAAATGTAAACATTAAAAATGGCGATTAAAGTTAAATTTTTTACTTTGTGGCTACATGTGTTTTACTATTAAAAATAAATTTTAATATAAAGTGAACAGTTTATTTCTAGTGAAAAATAAAAATTATTTGTGAGTAATTACAATGATTAAGATTACAAAAAAAGAAAATAAAACGGGAAAGTGAAGAAAGTTTGTTGAACGATCGCGGTGCTACAATCTTCAAAATAAAAGGGAGCCAATTTCGTATTTGCAAAAATTAGAGGACGGAAAGAATATTACTTCATCTTTAAGCTATGTTGCCGAAAGTTTATCTCACAGTTTATTTAAATAAGTAATAAATTTAAATTAAAAAAATAAAATATTATCAAAGTAAATTAGTGGGAATACAAAATGTTTAATTAAAAATTATTATTCGTGCTTAATTCCCAATTTTTATTCTGATAAAAACACTGAAATTTATTGTTGATGGGATAAGCTATTCCTATACGTATTTCACTGGTTGCTTAGGCCAGATCGTCAGGAAACTTTATCCAAAAAGATTTTGGAAAAACTAAAGATATTAAACCAAATAAAACTGTGAAGCGTATAAGAATTATAGCAACAGTTATATTTGCAATATCAAAGTTTAAACAAAAAGCATCAACAATAAGCAGTGAGTTTATCTCTCCTTACATTCCCCACTACAATTGATTGGAATTCTTCCAACAATAATTGTAGTTGTAAGCAGGTTAAGAAAAACAAAATGCAAACAAAAACAAATTTCAAAAAGCATGTTGCCATGAAGTTTTTTCAGGCTGTGCACTTGCCGGTTTATTATCAAAGTAAATTAGTGGGAATACAAAATGTTTAATTAAAAATTATTATTCGTGCTTAATTCCCAATTTTTATTCTGATAAAAACACTGAAATTTATTGTTGATGGGATAAGCTATTCCTATACGTATTTCACTGGTTGCTTAGGCCAGATCGTCAGGAAACTTTATCCAAAAAGATTTTGGAAAAACTAAAGATATTAAACCAAATAAAACTGTGAAGCGTATAAGAATTATAGCAACAGTTATATTTGCAATATCAAAGTTTAAACAAAAAGCATCAACAATAAGCAGTGAGTTTATCTCTCCTTACATTCCCCACTACAATTGATTGGAATTCTTCCAACAATAATTGTAGTTGTAAGCAGGTTAAGAAAAACAAAATGCAAACAAAAACAAATTTCAAAAAGCATGTTGCCATGAAGTTTTTTCAGGCTGTGCACTTGCCGGTTTATTATCAAAGTGAAATACGTATAGGAATAGCTTATCCCATCAACAATAAATTTCAGTGTTTTTATCAGAATAAAAATTGGGAATTAAGCACGAATAATAATTTTTAATTAAACATTTTGTATTCCCACTAATTTACTTTGATAATAAACCGGCAAGTGCACAGCCTGAAAAAACTTCATGGCAACATGCTTTTTGAAATTTGTTTTTGTTTGCATTTTGTTTTTCTTAACCTGCTTACAACTACAATTATTGTTGGAAGAATTCCAATCAATTGTAGTGGGGAATGTAAGGAGAGATAAACTCACTGCTTATTGTTGATGCTTTTTGTTTAAACTTTGATATTGCAAATATAACTGTTGCTATAATTCTTATACGCTTCACAGTTTTATTTGGTTTAATATCTTTAGTTTTTCCAAAATCTTTTTGGATAAAGTTTCCTGACGATCTGGCCTAAGCAACCAGTGAAATACGTATAGGAATAGCTTATCCCATCAACAATAAATTTCAGTGTTTTTATCAGAATAAAAATTGGGAATTAAGCACGAATAATAATTTTTAATTAAACATTTTGTATTCCCACTAATTTACTTTGATAATAAACCGGCAAGTGCACAGCCTGAAAAAACTTCATGGCAACATGCTTTTTGAAATTTGTTTTTGTTTGCATTTTGTTTTTCTTAACCTGCTTACAACTACAATTATTGTTGGAAGAATTCCAATCAATTGTAGTGGGGAATGTAAGGAGAGATAAACTCACTGCTTATTGTTGATGCTTTTTGTTTAAACTTTGATATTGCAAATATAACTGTTGCTATAATTCTTATACGCTTCACAGTTTTATTTGGTTTAATATCTTTAGTTTTTCCAAAATCTTTTTGGATAAAGTTTCCTGACGATCTGGCCTAAGCAACCAGTGAAATACGTATAGGAATAGCTTATCCCATCAACAATAAATTTCAGTGTTTTTATCAGAATAAAAATTGGGAATTAAGCACGAATAATAATTTTTAATTAAACATTTTGTATTCCCACTAATTTACTTTGATAATAAACCGGCAAGTGCACAGCCTGAAAAAACTTCATGGCAACATGCTTTTTGAAATTTGTTTTTGTTTGCATTTTGTTTTTCTTAACCTGCTTACAACTACAATTATTGTTGGAAGAATTCCAATCAATTGTAGTGGGGAATGTAAGGAGAGATAAACTCACTGCTTATTGTTGATGCTTTTTGTTTAAACTTTGATATTGCAAATATAACTGTTGCTATAATTCTTATACGCTTCACAGTTTTATTTGGTTTAATATCTTTAGTTTTTCCAAAATCTTTTTGGATAAAGTTTCCTGACGATCTGGCCTAAGCAACCAGTGAAATACGTATAGGAATAGCTTATCCCATCAACAATAAATTTCAGTGTTTTTATCAGAATAAAAATTGGGAATTAAGCACGAATAATAATTTTTAATTAAACATTTTGTATTCCCACTAATTTACTTTGATAATAAACCGGCAAGTGCACAGCCTGAAAAAACTTCATGGCAACATGCTTTTTGAAATTTGTTTTTGTTTGCATTTTGTTTTTCTTAACCTGCTTACAACTACAATTATTGTTGGAAGAATTCCAATCAATTGTAGTGGGGAATGTAAGGAGAGATAAACTCACTGCTTATTGTTGATGCTTTTTGTTTAAACTTTGATATTGCAAATATAACTGTTGCTATAATTCTTATACGCTTCACAGTTTTATTTGGTTTAATATCTTTAGTTTTTCCAAAATCTTTTTGGATAAAGTTTCCTGACGATCTGGCCTAAGCAACCAGTGAAATACGTATAGGAATAGCTTATCCCATCAACAATAAATTTCAGTGTTTTTATCAGAATAAAAATTGGGAATTAAGCACGAATAATAATTTTTAATTAAACATTTTGTATTCCCACTAATTTACTTTGATAATAAACCGGCAAGTGCACAGCCTGAAAAAACTTCATGGCAACATGCTTTTTGAAATTTGTTTTTGTTTGCATTTTGTTTTTCTTAACCTGCTTACAACTACAATTATTGTTGGAAGAATTCCAATCAATTGTAGTGGGGAATGTAAGGAGAGATAAACTCACTGCTTATTGTTGATGCTTTTTGTTTAAACTTTGATATTGCAAATATAACTGTTGCTATAATTCTTATACGCTTCACAGTTTTATTTGGTTTAATATCTTTAGTTTTTCCAAAATCTTTTTGGATAAAGTTTCCTGACGATCTGGCCTAAGCAACCAGTGAAATACGTATAGGAATAGCTTATCCCATCAACAATAAATTTCAGTGTTTTTATCAGAATAAAAATTGGGAATTAAGCACGAATAATAATTTTTAATTAAACATTTTGTATTCCCACTAATTTACTTTGATAATAAACCGGCAAGTGCACAGCCTGAAAAAACTTCATGGCAACATGCTTTTTGAAATTTGTTTTTGTTTGCATTTTGTTTTTCTTAACCTGCTTACAACTACAATTATTGTTGGAAGAATTCCAATCAATTGTAGTGGGGAATGTAAGGAGAGATAAACTCACTGCTTATTGTTGATGCTTTTTGTTTAAACTTTGATATTGCAAATATAACTGTTGCTATAATTCTTATACGCTTCACAGTTTTATTTGGTTTAATATCTTTAGTTTTTCCAAAATCTTTTTGGATAAAGTTTCCTGACGATCTGGCCTAAGCAACCAGTGAAATACGTATAGGAATAGCTTATCCCATCAACAATAAATTTCAGTGTTTTTATCAGAATAAAAATTGGGAATTAAGCACGAATAATAATTTTTAATTAAACATTTTGTATTCCCACTAATTTACTTTGATAATAAACCGGCAAGTGCACAGCCTGAAAAAACTTCATGGCAACATGCTTTTTGAAATTTGTTTTTGTTTGCATTTTGTTTTTCTTAACCTGCTTACAACTACAATTATTGTTGGAAGAATTCCAATCAATTGTAGTGGGGAATGTAAGGAGAGATAAACTCACTGCTTATTGTTGATGCTTTTTGTTTAAACTTTGATATTGCAAATATAACTGTTGCTATAATTCTTATACGCTTCACAGTTTTATTTGGTTTAATATCTTTAGTTTTTCCAAAATCTTTTTGGATAAAGTTTCCTGACGATCTGGCCTAAGCAACCAGTGAAATACGTATAGGAATAGCTTATCCCATCAACAATAAATTTCAGTGTTTTTATCAGAATAAAAATTGGGAATTAAGCACGAATAATAATTTTTAATTAAACATTTTGTATTCCCACTAATTTACTTTGATAATAAACCGGCAAGTGCACAGCCTGAAAAAACTTCATGGCAACATGCTTTTTGAAATTTGTTTTTGTTTGCATTTTGTTTTTCTTAACCTGCTTACAACTACAATTATTGTTGGAAGAATTCCAATCAATTGTAGTGGGGAATGTAAGGAGAGATAAACTCACTGCTTATTGTTGATGCTTTTTGTTTAAACTTTGATATTGCAAATATAACTGTTGCTATAATTCTTATACGCTTCACAGTTTTATTTGGTTTAATATCTTTAGTTTTTCCAAAATCTTTTTGGATAAAGTTTCCTGACGATCTGGCCTAAGCAACCAGTGAAATACGTATAGGAATAGCTTATCCCATCAACAATAAATTTCAGTGTTTTTATCAGAATAAAAATTGGGAATTAAGCACGAATAATAATTTTTAATTAAACATTTTGTATTCCCACTAATTTACTTTGATAATAAACCGGCAAGTGCACAGCCTGAAAAAACTTCATGGCAACATGCTTTTTGAAATTTGTTTTTGTTTGCATTTTGTTTTTCTTAACCTGCTTACAACTACAATTATTGTTGGAAGAATTCCAATCAATTGTAGTGGGGAATGTAAGGAGAGATAAACTCACTGCTTATTGTTGATGCTTTTTGTTTAAACTTTGATATTGCAAATATAACTGTTGCTATAATTCTTATACGCTTCACAGTTTTATTTGGTTTAATATCTTTAGTTTTTCCAAAATCTTTTTGGATAAAGTTTCCTGACGATCTGGCCTAAGCAACCAGTGAAATACGTATAGGAATAGCTTATCCCATCAACAATAAATTTCAGTGTTTTTATCAGAATAAAAATTGGGAATTAAGCACGAATAATAATTTTTAAAATAAAATATTTTTATTTATGTTCCACATTGTATTATTATCCACATATGAAAAACATTTGAGAATTACGTTTGAAAGCAAGTTGAAAATAAAAGCATTTTTCAACTTGATAATAATTTCACCTTTTTGTTGAGAATGCTATGATTTTCAAATCATTATCAAACGTTTGTCGTTTGAGAAAACGTTTGATTTGAAATCAAAGCTCCTTGTTTGTTGGGTACAACATGTTCATACAACTCACAATCCTACCAACAAAGCGACTCGAACTCATACCAATTTGCCTTCGTCTTTGTCTCATCTAGTGGCAGTGTTGAAAAATGCAGTACTTTGGTACTTTTTCAGTACTTTTTTATTTTCAAAATACCGCAGTACCCCCGCGTTGTTTTTAGTACTTTTTTACCCATTGCGCTTTTTAAATTTTAATATGTTAGCAATATTCCTAGCAGGACTGCCAGACTTGGGGATTGCATGCGAGTAAAAAGGACAAAGAAAGTCATTTGGGAATTGTGGATTTTTTTGGGGATTTAAAAAAAATTCGGGGATCTTACACATTTTAAATAGGTATGTTTCCCTTTTTTTTATTATTTACGCTTTTTTTCTTTGTTTCGTATATAAAATATCAAAAAAAAGTAGCAAAACTTTTATCTTACTCTTATCAACAACGAATATTTTTGTTGAGTGTGTACAAAGTACTTAATAAACTTATGTTATTATTCTTGAGTGAGTATTTTAAAAAAGAAGAATTTAAAAAAAAAGAATCTAAAACCGTTGACAACACATACAGTTTTTGATTTTTTAAAGATAATTTTCATGCAAATATGTCTTCCCTAAAAATTAGTAAATATGAAAGACAATATAATAAAGTTTGGGAAAAAGAATGCTGGGCTATCAATCAATGAACTCACATAAATAAATAAAACAATTTTTGCTACTAAACATTTTTTTGGGATGTTCGGGGATTTCTTATAATAATTTTTCTTATTATTTTTTAAAAAAATTTTAAATCTGGTCAGAAAAAAACACTAAAAAAATATTAACTTTTTAAAATTTTGTTTTTTAATTTAGGGATTTTTGGGGACTTATTTTTTATTTTTTGGGGACAAGGAAAAAAGTACCTGTCAGCCCTGATTTCTAGCACATCGCTAAACTAAAGCTGTGTGATGTGATTATTTCAAAAGCAGATTTTGGGTAATCCCGTGTTTGTTGCAAAATTTATGTTGTTGTATATTAAAAATAACTAACGACTTTAAAGAAATTGTATAAAAAGGAATGCATTGGATAATATGTCAGTGGAAAGTTTAAATTTAAATGAAAAATATATATGTAATCTATGACTATATGAATGTATATGTAGCTTTAAATGAAATTTTTTGTAGAACTCGATTAAGAAACATGCAATTTGAAAAGGAAATTGTTTATAAATTGAAAGAAACTGCAAAGTCTAAACTAGTCAGAACTAAACTTTGTTTTGAAAATAAAACCTTAAAAATTATAAGCAGCTTCACTCTAGAAAATATTGTTTCCGGGAAAGCCAATAGTTTGCAAAGTTCTGCCTGTAATTTCTCAATGAACTCACATAAATAAATAAAACAATTTTTGCTACTAAACATTTTTTTGGGATGTTCGGGGATTTCTTATAATAATTTTTCTTATTATTTTTTAAAAAAATTTTAAATCTGGTTTGTTTTTTAATTTAGGGATTTTTGGGTACTTATTTTTTATTTTTTGGGGACAAGGAAAAAAGTACCTGTCAGCCCTGATTTCTAGCACATCGCTAAACTAAAGCTTTGTGATGTGATTATTTCAAAAGCAGATTTTGGGTAATCCCGTGTTTGTTGCAAAATTTATGTTGTTGTATATTAAAAATAACTAACGACTTTAAAGAAATTGTATAAAAAGGAATGCATTGGATAATATGTCAGTGGAAAGTTTAAATTTAAATGAAAAATATATATGTAATCTATGACTATATGAATGTATATGTAGCTTTAAATGAAATTTTTTGTAGAACTCGATTAAGAAACATGCAAATTGAAAAGGAAATTGTTTATAAATTGAAAGAAACTGCAAAGTCTAAACTAGTCAGAACTAAACTTTGTTTTGAAAATAAAACCTTAAAAATTATAAGCAGCTTCACTCTAGAAAATATTGTTTCCGGGAAATCCAATAGTTTGCAAAGTTAAAATATAAATAGTCTACCCAGTCTCTGTCAGGCATTTGCCGTGTAAAGACGTGTTATTTTTGTCGGTATACTTTCGTATTTAGTGTTTTCGATCCACTGCAAGTTGTTGTGAACCACGTGTTTTATTTCTTTTGATAAGAAAGAGAATTTTGTTTCTTTAATAAAAAAATTTTTTTTTCCTTGATTTAATATTTGACATTTGGTATTCATAGAAAGGCCTTTGGAGTGTGGGCGACATGAACGGGGTTTATCCCCCGGACTATAACCGCTTTCGGGAACTTCTCCTCCGGGAAAAATAAAACAAACAAAAACAAGAGAATAAGATCTGAAGATTTTGTTCCACTTCCGGAAATAACACCAAACCAAGACAAACTCCCACGTTACTTAGTTGCATCGGCTATTTCTTTAAAGGAACATGTACAGGTACTCCCGCTAGCTTCCCATAACGTCTTTCAAGTGGAAAGAGGTCTTAACTTTATTTCGCGCGACCGTCTAGAAGTCAAAGAGATGAAAAGTGGTGATCTTCTAATCAAAGTTCCTGATATCAAAACTGCTGAAAAATTTCTTAATTCTAACTTCATTGACTGTATTCCTGTAAAAATATCTTTGTATAAAACACTTAACACCACTCAAGGCCGGCTATTTTCAAGAAAAATAATGGAAATATCAGAAGAAGAATTATTGGAATCGTTAAAAGATCAACAAGTTGTAGAGGTACGCAAAATTAACAAAAAAGAAAACGAAAAAATCGTGGCTACAGGTGCAGCAATAATTACTTTTAACCTTTTCAACCGTCCTGAGTTTTTGAGGCTGGGAGAGGGTGCCGGTTGACGAATTTATCCCTAATCCCATGAAGTGCTTAAACTGCCAGAGACTGGGTCATGAAATATGCACTCGTAAATACTGTGTGAACTGCCAAGTAGAAACCCATCCCTCGTATGACCCAGAATGCCCTACATTCTGGAAGCATAAGTCGGTTAATTATATCAGAATTTCTAGAAAATGTACAACACGTGACGCATGGAAGGTTTTTAATGATAACCCCACTTTAAATATGATTCAACCAACTAAAAGAAATCCTACATACGCACAAATAGCAAACAACAACAATACAACAACTATACAAAATCCTACAGCAACGGAAACTTCTACACACAGCAAAAATTAACAAACAGAAAATCAAAACAAACATGCAGACAAAATAAAACCAACATCATCGAACTCTTTTACAACTAACATCATTGCTCACTCAAAAGACAACAACAACATCGGCTTTACAACTCAACCAACACAAATACAACCAGATATAAACACCACTGATTTTTTTAATAAAACCACTGTAACTCTACAAAGTCAAAAACCCCTATCATCAATACAAAATTCCATTTCACAAATAATTGCTCTTACTAATAATCAATCAGAACAAAATACTAACACAACAACAAACGAAAAAGAAAACAATGTTATTTCTGACGATGATGATATTTTTATTAAAGACAAGGAGGGCAATTCTGACACATCTTTAAATGATTACGTTTTTTCGAATACAACTAAGGACATCACTGAAGAAATGATCGTTCAAGATATAAATGATGGTCTAGGACTTAACACGCCACCAATGAATACGGATGATAAGGCAGATAACAATATAGATTCACCATGTACTCAAAGGTACAAAATTTTTCCTCAACTTAATGTGTTAATTACTCCAAACACATTAAGAAATACACAGCAACAGCCCTCGAAGGGCAAGAACAAAAAATAAACTTTTATGACTTCCGACTTTAACATAACAATACTCCAGTGGAATGTGCAAGGCTTTGTAAACAACAAATATACTCTTGAGCTTTTAGTAGCAAGGCATAAACCAACATCATTGCTCTTCAGGAGACTCATATTGTAGAGAAAACCAGACATTTGCTACATTTACCAGGATACCAAGTATTTCACCACAACAATATGGATTATGACTATGCAAAATCAGGTATAGCAATTCTTGTTAACATAAATTTAAACGTGACAGGGCATATAAAATCTATAGGCACCCTGCTCTTCCAAAAAATAATAATTAGGAATCATGAGGAACTTCATATTACAAATATCTACAAAGAAAATAATGTGAACTTATCGGCATCAATTATAGACAATATATCTGTCAACAAAAATGTGCATAATATATTGCTTGGAGATTTTCACTCTCAAAATGTATTATGGGGTTCGTCCTCAAACTCCCAAAATGGCAGAATTTTTGAGGAATTTGCAAATGACAACAATTTGGTTGTATTGAATGATGGATCACCCACCCTACTTAATACTAGAAGAACATTAACTGCTGTCGATGTTTTTATGTCATCCACTGATCTTGCTCCAAGTTTGAATTAGACTTGCCTGTCAATTCCTGAGGCTGCTGATCACTTTGCTATTAAGATTACGAATAATATCGAAATTGTTAATAGGAAATTTTCCTCATGTTTCATGGACAGAAAAGCTAACTGGCCTCTTTTTGAAAAGAGAGCAGCTTTAGTTGAAGGTCAATTTGAAAGATCTCCTAACATCAACAGAGAGGCAGCTCAGTTGAAACGCATCATTAGAAAAGCAGCTAGCGAATCCATCCCGCTCAGCCGGAAACCTAGGGATAAGAATAACCTCGCATGGTTTAATTCGGATATTACCAATTTAATTCGTTTGAGGCAAGAGGCATGGATTATTTTTAAAAGGAATCGCAGTAATGATCATGTAATTGAATATAAAAGATCATGTGCAAAAATTAAAAGAGAATGTAGAATAGCCAAGAGAAAAACATGGGAAGATTTTCTCAACTCTCTTAACCCCTCAATGGATGTAAGGGTTCTGTGGGGTAAAGTCAACAATTTAAGAGCCGATCGTATTCAAAGTTTTCCCAATATATGTGTGGGTGATAGCAACCTTACACACCCTTTAGACATTGCTGACGTGTTTGCACGTTTTTGGTCCTCCCTTAGCTCGGATGCAGCATTCGACCCTGAGGTCATAGCTAAAAAAAAATTTGGATATTGAAAATCTACTACCAACAAATCAACATTTTATAGCAATGGACCAAGAAATCCGATTGCCTGAATTAAATGATATCATGAAAACTTTAAAAGGATCTACTCCATCACGTGATAAAATCACTTATGCCATGATAAAAAATGAACCCGATGTCATAAAAACACGCCTTTGTGGACTTTACGACAACATACTATCCACTGGTACCTTCCCGCAGGATTGGAAGACTGCTGTGCTATCGCCGATACCAAAACCCGGAAAAAATCCAAACAGTGTAGAAGGTTATAGGCCTATTTCGTTGCTGCCAGTTTTATCAAAGGTATTAGAAAAAATTTTGGCCAGACTCTTTTGGAGGTACACAAGTCACCATCTGTCTAACTTACAACACGCCTTTATACCTACCCAGCAAAAAAAGCGTTGAAAAAGATGTTATTAAATCACCACAATTCGCAAACCCGAAGTACTTCTAATTCGGGTGAAGAAGCTATGAATTTAACATAAGCATGTCATTGGAAAAATGTTGTTCATTTTCTACTACTATTAACTGCATATATTCCACGGTTCTAGTACTTTTACAGTTCCGATATTTGAATGTCATTTATAAGTAGGGGAAAAAATGTATACTTAAATAACTCCTTAGACTATTGCAGCACTACTTTTGATTAGTAGTGCTGCAATAGTAATGATATTTTCCATTTAAGAAGTGATATTAATGCAGTGATTTTAAAATGCAACTTTGTCGCTTTTACGGCCAATTTCACCAAGTTCGGTTAAAACTAACTTTCAATTAAAGTTCCAGTTACCAATATGTTTTGACAGCTATAACCGGTAGTTAATTATAACCGAACTTGGTGAAATTGGCCGTTAAACATTTAAAACCCCTTTAATTAATTAAAAAGCATCATTTTTATAGAAATAAATATAAAAACAAGCTCTAGAAACGCAAATAAAAAAATTCAGTTAATTTCCAGAACAAACAAATATTTTTTAGAAATGCAATCCTTTTTAAAAATTTCCGGGCCAACTACATTCTATGCATGGCCCAATTAGAAGGTCTGCGCGCAACTACAACAATAGAAAAAACAACACGCATTTTGTTTGTGAAAAAAATGATAAAGATGTCAAAAACAAAAGCAATTGTTTGTGTAAAAAATGATGGAAATGTCAAAAACAATTGCTACAATAACAATTGCACGTAAAAAACACAACTCTGCATAAAATCAGCAGGCGTTTCAAGCAGACCTGCTAATTGGACCATGATTCTATGCAATTATTTAAGAACAAAGGTGCAATTTAAAAACTTATTTCATATTTGTACTTCGCAACTACTTCTTTAAAGCTGAAAAGTAGCATTAGCTACTTTAGATGTAATTAAGATGCAGTTTTTAAAGTATGACTTCCATTTTTTTTTGCTGGGTAGACATGGAGTTCACAGCATCTGTCATCAGCTGGAAGAAGTTCTGCGTCGAAACCTGAAAAAGGGTAATCATAATTTGGTACTTTCAGAGGACATTGAGAGGGCTTTTGACCGGGTTGTGTCCGCATACATCATAATGGAGCTCTATGAATGGGGTGTACCAATAGGTATCCTTAAATTAATAGATTCTTTCCTCAGAAACCGCACGGTAACGGTTAAAGTGGATGGTTATTTTTCAATGACGCAATCACTGGATAATAGAGTGCCCCAGGGCTCTCCATTATCCGTGATATTAAACTCTGCGTACACAAACTCGTTAGCCAGAGCTGTGGAAAACCTTCCAGGCATCGACTACATTGGACTCTTTGTGTTTTCGATCCACTGCAAGTTGTTGTGAACCACGTGTTTTATTTCTTTTGATAAGAAAGAGAATTTTGTTTCTTTAATAAAAAAATTTTTTTTTCCTTGATTTAATATTTGACATTTGGTATTCATAGAAAGGCCTTTGGAGTGTGGGCGACATGAACGGGGTTTATCCCCCGGACTATAACCGCTTTCGGGAACTTCTCCTCCGGGAAAAATAAAACAAACAAAAACAAGAGAATAAGATCTGAAGATTTTGTTCCACTTCCGGAAATAACACCAAACCAAGACAAACTCCCACGTTACTTAGTTGCATCGGCTATTTCTTTAAAGGAACATGTACAGGTACTCCCGCTAGCTTCCCATAACGTCTTTCAAGTGGAAAGAGGTCTTAACTTTATTTCGCGCGACCGTCTAGAAGTCAAAGAGATGAAAAGTGGTGATCTTCTAATCAAAGTTCCTGATATCAAAACTGCTGAAAAATTTCTTAATTCTAACTTCATTGACTGTATTCCTGTAAAAATATCTTTGTATAAAACACTTAACACCACTCAAGGCCGGCTATTTTCAAGAAAAATAATGGAAATATCAGAAGAAGAATTATTGGAATCGTTAAAAGATCAACAAGTTGTAGAGGTACGCAAAATTAACAAAAAAGAAAACGAAAAAATCGTGGCTACAGGTGCAGCAATAATTACTTTTAACCTTTTCAACCGTCCTGAGTTTTTGAGGCTGGGAGAGGGTGCCGGTTGACGAATTTATCCCTAATCCCATGAAGTGCTTAAACTGCCAGAGACTGGGTCATGAAATATGCACTCGTAAATACTGTGTGAACTGCCAAGTAGAAACCCATCCCTCGTATGACCCAGAATGCCCTACATTCTGGAAGCATAAGTCGGTTAATTATATCAGAATTTCTAGAAAATGTACAACACGTGACGCATGGAAGGTTTTTAATGATAACCCCACTTTAAATATGATTCAACCAACTAAAAGAAATCCTACATACGCACAAATAGCAAACAACAACAATACAACAACTATACAAAATCCTACAGCAACGGAAACTTCTACACACAGCAAAAATTAACAAACAGAAAATCAAAACAAACATGCAGACAAAATAAAACCAACATCATCGAACTCTTTTACAACTAACATCATTGCTCACTCAAAAGACAACAACAACATCGGCTTTACAACTCAACCAACACAAATACAACCAGATATAAACACCACTGATTTTTTTAATAAAACCACTGTAACTCTACAAAGTCAAAAACCCCTATCATCAATACAAAATTCCATTTCACAAATAATTGCTCTTACTAATAATCAATCAGAACAAAATACTAACACAACAACAAACGAAAAAGAAAACAATGTTATTTCTGACGATGATGATATTTTTATTAAAGACAAGGAGGGCAATTCTGACACATCTTTAAATGATTACGTTTTTTCGAATACAACTAAGGACATCACTGAAGAAATGATCGTTCAAGATATAAATGATGGTCTAGGACTTAACACGCCACCAATGAATACGGATGATAAGGCAGATAACAATATAGATTCACCATGTACTCAAAGGTACAAAATTTTTCCTCAACTTAATGTGTTAATTACTCCAAACACATTAAGAAATACACAGCAACAGCCCTCGAAGGGCAAGAACAAAAAATAAACTTTTATGACTTCCGACTTTAACATAACAATACTCCAGTGGAATGTGCAAGGCTTTGTAAACAACAAATATACTCTTGAGCTTTTAGTAGCAAGGCATAAACCAACATCATTGCTCTTCAGGAGACTCATATTGTAGAGAAAACCAGACATTTGCTACATTTACCAGGATACCAAGTATTTCACCACAACAATATGGATTATGACTATGCAAAATCAGGTATAGAAATTCTTGTTAACATAAATTTAAACGTGACAGGGCATATAAAATCTATAGGCACCCTGCTCTTCCAAAAAATAATAATTAGGAATCATGAGGAACTTCATATTACAAATATCTACAAAGAAAATAATGTGAACTTATCGGCATCAATTATAGACAATATATCTGTCAACAAAAATGTGCATAATATATTGCTTGGAGATTTTCACTCTCAAAATGTATTATGGGGTTCGTCCTCAAACTCCCAAAATGGCAGAATTTTTGAGGAATTTGCAAATGACAACAATTTGGTTGTATTGAATGATGGATCACCCACCCTACTTAATACTAGAAGAACATTAACTGCTGTCGATGTTTTTATGTCATCCACTGATCTTGCTCCAAGTTTGAATTAGACTTGCCTGTCAATTCCTGAGGCTGCTGATCACTTTGCTATTAAGATTACGAATAATATCGAAATTGTTAATAGGAAATTTTCCTCATGTTTCATGGACAGAAAAGCTAACTGGCCTCTTTTTGAAAAGAGAGCAGCTTTAGTTGAAGGTCAATTTGAAAGATCTCCTAACATCAACAGAGAGGCAGCTCAGTTGAAACGCATCATTAGAAAAGCAGCTAGCGAATCCATCCCGCTCAGCCGGAAACCTAGGGATAAGAATAACCCCGCATGGTTTAATTCGGATATTACCAATTTAATTCGTTTGAGGCAAGAGGCATGGATTATTTTTAAAAGGAATCGCAGTAATGATCATGTAATTGAATATAAAAGATCATGTGCAAAAATTAAAAGAGAATGTAGAATAGCCAAGAGAAAAACATGGGAAGATTTTCTCAACTCTCTTAACCCCTCAATGGATGTAAGGGTTCTGTGGGGTAAAGTCAACAATTTAAGAGCCGATCGTATTCAAAGTTTTCCCAATATATGTGTGGGTGATAGCAACCTTACACACCCTTTAGACATTGCTGACGTGTTTGCACGTTTTTGGTCCTCCCTTAGCTCGGATGCAGCATTCGACCCTGAGGTCATAGCTAAAAAAAAATTTGGATATTGAAAATCTACTACCAACAAATCAACATTTTATAGCAATGGACCAAGAAATCCGATTGCCTGAATTAAATGATATCATGAAAACTTTAAAAGGATCTACTCCATCACGTGATAAAATCACTTATGCCATGATAAAAAATGAACCCGATGTCATAAAAACACGCCTTTGTGGACTTTACGACAACATACTATCCACTGGTACCTTCCCGCAGGATTGGAAGACTGCTGTGCTATCGCCGATACCAAAACCCGGAAAAAATCCAAACAGTGTAGAAGGTTATAGGCCTATTTCGTTGCTGCCAGTTTTATCAAAGGTATTAGAAAAAATTTTGGCCAGACTCTTTTGGAGGTACACAAGTCACCATCTGTCTAACTTACAACACGCCTTTATACCTACCCAGCAAAAAAAGCGTTGAAAAAGATGTTATTAAATCACCACAATTCGCAAACCCGAAGTACTTCTAATTCGGGTGAAGAAGCTATGAATTTAACATAAGCATGTCATTGGAAAAATGTTGTTCATTTTCTACTACTATTAACTGCATATATTCCACGGTTCTAGTACTTTTACAGTTCCGATATTTGAATGTCATTTATAAGTAGGGGAAAAAATGTATACTTAAATAACTCCTTAGACTATTGCAGCACTACTTTTGATTAGTAGTGCTGCAATAGTAATGATATTTTCCATTTAAGAAGTGATATTAATGCAGTGATTTTAAAATGCAACTTTGTCGCTTTTACGGCCAATTTCACCAAGTTCGGTTAAAACTAACTTTCAATTAAAGTTCCAGTTACCAATATGTTTTGACAGCTATAACCGGTAGTTAATTATAACCGAACTTGGTGAAATTGGCCGTTAAACATTTAAAACCCCTTTAATTAATTAAAAAGCATCATTTTTATAGAAATAAATATAAAAACAAGCTCTAGAAACGCAAATAAAAAAATTCAGTTAATTTCCAGAACAAACAAATATTTTTTAGAAATGCAATCCTTTTTAAAAATTTCCGGGCCAACTACATTCTATGCATGGCCCAATTAGAAGGTCTGCGCGCAACTACAACAATAGAAAAAACAACACGCATTTTGTTTGTGAAAAAAATGATAAAGATGTCAAAAACAAAAGCAATTGTTTGTGTAAAAAATGATGGAAATGTCAAAAACAATTGCTACAATAACAATTGCACGTAAAAAACACAACTCTGCATAAAATCAGCAGGCGTTTCAAGCAGACCTGCTAATTGGACCATGATTCTATGCAATTATTTAAGAACAAAGGTGCAATTTAAAAACTTATTTCATATTTGTACTTCGCAACTACTTCTTTAAAGCTGAAAAGTAGCATTAGCTACTTTAGATGTAATTAAGATGCAGTTTTTAAAGTATGACTTCCATTTTTTTTTGCTGGGTAGACATGGAGTTCACAGCATCTGTCATCAGCTGGAAGAAGTTCTGCGTCGAAACCTGAAAAAGGGTAATCATAATTTGGTACTTTCAGAGGACATTGAGAGGGCTTTTGACCGGGTTGTGTCCGCATACATCATAATGGAGCTCTATGAATGGGGTGTACCAATAGGTATCCTTAAATTAATAGATTCTTTCCTCAGAAACCGCACGGTAACGGTTAAAGTGGATGGTTATTTTTCAATGACGCAATCACTGGATAATAGAGTGCCCCAGGGCTCTCCATTATCCGTGATATTAAACTCCGCGTACACAAACTCGTTAGCCAGAGCTGTGGAAAACCTTCCAGGCATCGACTACATTGGACTCTTTGCCGACAATATTTTTGCAGTGGCTTCCGGTAGTCCGGAAAATGTTCAATTTAATCTAAACAATCTGGATATAAAAATACGTCAATGGGCCAAGAGCAGAGGCGCTGTTATACTAGTCCATAAATCTGATATTCTTCACGTTTGCAGA
Source organism: Pollenia griseotomentosa (assembly GCA_963931875.1). Classification (NCBI taxonomy): domain Eukaryota; kingdom Metazoa; phylum Arthropoda; class Insecta; order Diptera; family Polleniidae; genus Pollenia; species Pollenia griseotomentosa. Next base: position 47,272,267 of record OZ007560.1, on the reverse strand, counting down.
AAGAAAAACTGTGCTCAAAATATTTCTATTAGGGACGTTAATATCCAAATGTCGGATCAAATACGAATCTTAGGTTTGTTCTTTACCAAAAATCTCCTATGGAACAGTGATGTAAAACAGGTAACTTATAAACTAAGCAAAATTAACAACCTGCTGAAGCTCATTTGTTCAAGGAACAAAGGACCACATATGGAAACAGCCCTTAACATCTGTCGTTCCCTAACAATCGGTACAATTTTGCATGGTATAACCATTTACGGTTGGACTTCAAAGAAAAACATAGATACAATTAATACCTCCATCAAAAACTGCTCTAGAACAGCCTCTGGTCTGTTTCGTACAACACCGCTTGATAAATTGAGAGCTGAGGCTAAATTAACGGATTTTCGTACACTTTTGGAAAAAACTGCTGTTGGAATAGCATCCAGGGCGATTACCATTTCATCTGATGGCCTACATAAATCTTTTTGGAAGAACTTTAACTCAGCAAGAAACTGTGCAAACTCTGCCACTGATAACGTTATCTCCATCTTGAGAACTTCAAAAATTTCGTTACCACAGAAACCAACAACACCAAGATCTTCAAATGCTATTGTTCAGACAGATGATAGTCTAAGTTTTTTCATCAAAAACAACACTGATGCAATGTGCTTTAAGAGAATGTTCTCTCAAAGATTATTATCTTTTTCTCCAAATATGATTTACTATACGGATGGTTCCTTTTCCAATAGTGCAACATCTTATGCCATAGTTAGACAAATATTAACCACTCATTTTGAGACTTTTAAAGAATTTCGATTACCAGATCATACGGGAATTTTCATGGCAGAGATCGCCGCTATAAAAACAGCCATTGATCTTGCAACCCAGCATGGGGGGAAAACATTAATTTGTACGGATAGCCTGAGCGCATCACACGCTATAATGAAAAATCGCAACGGGGTTTACGATAATATAATACAGTTGGAGAATAAAACTCACCAAATCCTAATACTGTGGATTCCCTCACACATTGGAATTCCGGGAAATGAAATAGCAGATTATAGTGCTAAAAGGGCACTAAACTTACCCCAGATAACAGAAACTCCATGTTTCCCAAAAGCCATTATGAATCCATTTAGAGCAACCCGAAGTCTACGGAACATATCAACGAGACCTGCATTCAACAGCAATTTAACCAGGTCTGAATGTATTTTGTTAGCCCGCCTAAGGGTGGGTAAATGCATATTTAACTCAAAACACTACTATAAGAAAACTGAACCACAAAAATGTCTCAACTGTAATGTTATACTTGACGTCCCTCATTTGTTTACTTTTTGCCCGGTCTCGGAGACTGAACAATCGCTGGAAGATATTCTCGATTGTACGACTACCAAAAACATCACGAAGATCAAGAGAAGACTACAACAACACAACATTCAGGATGTCTAGTCGGAATTATATTACAAGTTTATTTTATCCTCCACTTTTCAAAGGATTATCTAACCATTCTAAATATTGAAATGTAAATATGTACAATGTATATATGTATAGTTATAATCTTTCGCTTTATTTTTTGAAATACGAGCGCATATGGTCTTGTCACCGGCGCCTTTTTTCCTATATTTTGTAAATTTATTTTATAAAATATATTGTATATAAATAAATAAATAGTCTACCAGTGTAAACTTATGTGTACAAAAATCAAGTTTTGAATTTATTTACTTACTCATAAAAATATGTATTGATGGGATTCTACTAGGTATTTACTAGAGTTGTCAATTATTCGACTTTAAACTTTGTTTGCTCGATCAAACGATTAAATCTAAAAAATTATTCGATTAATCGATGAGAATAACGAATAGAAAATATTATTTTTACAAAAAAATCCGTATTTTAAATAGATACATCCGTCCATTCATATACAACTATGGAAAATCTTCCATTTTCTACACTATTTTTTCTCTAATTCGCTTTGACTTCTTCTTTTTTAATGCGTAAAACTTTTCATTTTAACTACATATCGTTGTATTACTTAAACACATCGTAAAACCTTTAATTCTTAAATAATCCGATATTTTTTTGGATTTTTGAAAAGCCTTTGCAGACCTCCCATCTTCAAACTTCTGCAAAGTTTCTTCAATAGAACAACCGCTGTCTCTCTTTATGTAATTTTCCACTGGACCAAGTTCGGCAATTTTTGATGTCTTTGGAAAACATTCAATACATTTTTGGAATACTATGAGTACTTAACACGGTTTTTGCTTACCAAACATTGAGATTAATTACAATCAGGGCTATTGCTACAATATTTTTTAGCTGGCCAGTTATAACCGCAATTAGATTTCTTAGATGATGTCTGGACAGCTGTAATGCCCGCCGTGTCCTTTTTTCATCTATGATGGGCCAGATTTTCCTGGTTTCCCCACAGGTAGTTTCATCGTGCCACTTGAAACTTGTGCGCTATAAGTTGCTTACTCCTTGGGAATGAAGCACCCACATTATATGTTTAACCGTTTCGATTCAAGGTGGTGCCTGCATACGCCAACGAATCCGCCATGCAGTTTCCCTGTATGTCCCCGGGTCCGGGGACCCAATTAAGGGTGACCAGTGAATGTCTCGCTATCTCCTCCAGAGACATCCGGCAGTCTCGGATAATTCTCGATGTGATAAACACATTCTCCAGGGATCTTATGGCCGCCTTGCTATCGGTAAGAATGTGAATATCCCTTCCAGATATTTAACCGTACCAGATGCGTCTCGCGGCTGTGTGGATGGCCATTATCTCGGCCTGGATGACACTGCAGTGGTCCGGCAGCCTTATAGGAATGCTCCAGTTTAGCTGCTCGGAGTATATGCCAGAACCGACACCATACAGTGTTTTAGACCCGTCCGTGAATATTCGAGTCGTATTCGCGGGAATTTGTAGGTCATGATAGTGAACGTTATCCAAAATGCTCACCGTGAAGCCAGGATCAAAGATTGGCTCGGGTGTGACATAATCAACATCCATGTGCCAATTAATTTCGTTCAGATTATTAGCATGTCCGATATTGTAATCTCTCCATGCTTCGGTGGCCCTTAGTCTTACCGCCGCGTTCGCAGCTAGCCTTTTCGCCAACATGTCTGGTGGTAACCAGTTTAAAATTGTAAACAATGCCTTAGAGGGGGTTGTTCTAATGGCACCTGCTACCGCTATCGCCACCATTCTCATTGTACGTTCAAACCTAGTTTGATGACTCTTCACCTTGAGCGCCGGCCACCAAACAGCTGCCCCGTAGATTAGAATGGGTTTAATGACACAGGCGTATAGCCAGTATACATTCCTCGGGTTAATTCCCCAGTTTAGGCCAATGGCCCTTTTGCAGCAATATAATGCAGTTGGCGCCTTATTAGTCCTAAAAAATGGTGTTCATCCTCCAGTTCAGTTGCTGTACAATATTAGCCCAAGATACTTGGCGCTGTCAGACAGTTCCAGTAAGACCCCCTTTATCCTCGGGGTATCAAATTTGGGAATTTTGTATCTCCTTGTGAAAAGTACCGGTTCTGTTTTGGCAGAATTTACATCCAGTCCACAACCCTGGCACTATTTTGTTAGGACGTCCAATGCGGACTCCATTAGGTCAGACAATAGTCCGGGATCTTTACCCATAGCCACAACTGCAACGTCATTCGCATATGCAACCGTTCTGCAGCACGTCCTTTCCATGGCCCTGGGTAGGGTATTTATATTCAGATTCCAAAGTAAAGGTGACAGTACACCACCTTGCGGGGTGCCCCTAGTCGCAACCATGGAAATGTTCGAGGCGACCAAGTTGGATTCGATACGCCTGAAGTGCAAGATACTGCTGACAAATTGAATGTTCGCTGGGTCGATTCCCACATGTCTCATAGCGTTATTAACTATCTATCAATATCCAGGAATGCAACTAAAGCAAATTCCTTGTAGTGCAGGGATCTTTTTATGTGGCCCATTAATGAGTGAAGCGCAGTTTGAGTGGACCTTCCCTTCGTGTAGGCGTGCTGAGCCAGTGACAAGGAATTATGTCCTAACGATTATCTAATATGAATATCCAAAATCCTCTCCAGTGTTTTAAGTAGAAAGGAGCTGGTTAAGAGGATAAAATCTTACGTAGCCGACTTGTCTCCGAGGAGTTTTCCACGTCGCTGCAGAATTTCCTCCATGACTGCAGTGTTGCCACTTTGTGGGTAATAACCCGAACTTGGTGTAATTTTTACCCCCGTGGTTAGAGCCTGGGTAATTTCTTTGAGGTGTAGACCCGGTGTAATTTGAAACTCGATTATTTTAAAACAAATTATGTAATGATTTGATTTTATTAATAAAATTTATAGTATTCAAGATATTGCTAATCTAAAAAATTTACAGTACATATTTAACCAAAACACTGTTTATTTAAAAAAAATATATATATATCCGAAGTTTATAGGAAAAAGAAGATATAAATTGAAAAAAAAAAAAATTATTTGAGGCTTTTAATGTTATTTTAGTTAAATTATTTTGAACTACTACATGAATCGTATTAGTATGACCAATATTTTTCCTATTTAAGTAAATAGGGTGTTATGAGTTTGTGCTGATGTGAGAAACACATACAAATATTTATTGTTGTATACCGATCAACTAAGAATCAGTATCTGAGTCGTCCGTCCTGCTGGCTATTGGTTCCGTTTTTTTCGTCAAATATTTTCCAAATGTGGCCGTGGCTTTACTTATATGGCTTATAAATGTTTTTGCACTAAAATATTCATTATGGCTGTTGCGGATTGTAAAGAATTGTAGAAGGTATGATCAGTGGATATACGGAAGCAAGTCTCTTTTTAATATTGAGTAACTTAAATAAAAGATAAGAAGCAACGAGCATTTAAATCGCATACATACACTGATGTGAAAAATAATAGACGAGATAATATATATAGGGTATATAGGTATTTAAAAAGAAATCAAGCAAGGTACATTAACACAAGATAGACTTATTTGGGAGAACATTAAAAAATACCCGACTTGTCAAGATTGTCTCTATGTAAAACAAAAACAATTTAACGCACACTGCACATATTTTGGCTCATTTATACGAATTTGACAATTGTGGTTTATGTCTGTCCGCTAATGAGTCTATCTTTACTTTTTAACTAATCTAGACCTGGGCCCAAATCGTCGCACACGTGATCGAATGAACTTTCGTATCGAATAAAACTTCGTGACGTATCAAAAACGGGATTGCGGCATTCGAAAGCTTTCGTATCGAAATTTGTTTAAAAAATGTAATAGATTTTTATGCTTGTATACTAGTGGCATAAGGCATTGCACTTTTCGCCGCATATAAATCAACAATGTTGATAGTGCCCTATAAAATAGGTGACTTCAGTTTATTTATGTGGTTTTTTTTTAATAACGGCGGCGCTTGCCAAAAAGAGCAACAAAGCAACGCAAAAATTGCAAAAATTCGGAAAACATTTTACAAACTCAGAAAATTTGCAAAAATAGCGAAAATTCGCGAAAGTTTTTAACAGATCAAACAAGCCATTAAATTGATTAAAAGTCCCTAAAATTACAATGAATGGCAAAAATTCGATTAAAAATTTTAAATTATCGGAAATTTGCAAACAGCGGCATGAAAGCAAAGTCTAGTATTTATTAAAAATTGTTAAAGCTGCACAGAATCAGAAAACTTACAGAAAAAATCGCTTCTATCTATGACTATAATTTGCGAAAAATTGCAAAACTGAATGTTATTATTTTATTTCTTATTGCTGAAAAAAGTTTAATACTTAAATTTTAAGCTATTTGTTAAAGAAATCTAATATTTATTCCCAAAAAGTGTGTAAATTGTTTGTAAAAAAACAATTAAAGATTTTTACGAAAGCTCTTAACCTATTGAATGACATTTCGAGTAAAGTCATTCGATCGACTACTCCTTATCGAATGACATAATCTCAAAAAGTAAAATTTCGATCAAAGTCACTCGATCACGACTGCGACGATTTGGGCCCTGATTATAGCTGTGTTCGTTTACTAAAACTTGTTACAAATTTGTAACAATTGTTACAAGTAAATGTTAAAAGTACTTTAGTTAACAAAAAATAAAATGGTCTAAAGAAACGGGGTTTTCTAACAACAAAATCCGGTATGTAACTTTTTGTTGGTTAGTTGGTTAACGTGGTAGCAGACACAGATCTAGGCGTGCTGCAAGTAGAGTCGAAAGTGACTCCGTTTTGACACCACACAACTTGTCAAGAATTGGAACCCCCAATCAAACTTGACCCAGGGGCAATTCCGAGGTGGCTAGAGCCAGCCCGTTGCGTTGAGATATTTCAGCAGGCTGCTGAGTTTCACTCGCGATATCTTCGAGTGTCCCTGTAGAAGGTAATTCCCAACTAGTCCATGCGTGTTGAATTAAACGGTGGGCAATCACATAGAAGATGAAATACTGTCTTCTCAGTTCCAGGTTCCCTGTAGCTGCGGCAGCATTCATTAAAAGGGAGGCCGAGTCTCATAGCGTGCTTACCGAACGTCCAGTGACCAGTAAGCACGTATATAAGTCTTGACACGTCTCTTCGATTGAAGTTGAGAAGTCGCTCAGAGCGACCTTTGTCATATGTGGGCCACGGTGCCTTGGTAGCCCTGCAGCCATCTAGTTTCTTCCATTTATCGTCAGCCATATCCAGATAGTGTCTGAAGATTTCGCTTCTGATAGTTCCCTGAGGTGTTGCGACTGGCACACCCTGTGAAATATCAACAGCGGCTCCAGTCTTGGCCAGCCCATCCGCCTGTTCATTGTGGTAATGGTCCCTATGCGCAGGGACCCAAATTAAGGTAATGTCAGATAGGCTGCCCAGTCTGGATAGTTCCTCCTTACACAAGTCATCTTTGGACCATTTGTGTAAACCCTCGTGCGGTATTCCCCGGGGTATCATATAGTCCGTTGGTCGCTTTAGAGATGTGGGTTGCTTCTGTAAGATACCTGCATGACTATACATCCTCGCCTTCCAACATCCCGATGCAGAGAGCCTAACCGCGCTGTTGACGGATATGGCCATGAGGTGTATTTATATTGGAACAAGGTGCAGTATAGTATTCGGAGCCTCTGAAGGACTAGTGCGTAGAGCGCCTGTTATTCCAATACAGGCTGATCTTTTTACTCTGCCCAGCTGGTCTACGACGTATTTCCTGCCCGTCGCGGTCCACCATACCAGATATCCATATGTTGGAATGGGCCATACTATTGCCATGTATAGCCATTTGACCAGTCTAGGATTAAGGCACCACCTGGCGCCAAACATTCTACGGCAGGCATAGTAAGCTACCATAGTCTTCCTGACCCTGTGTTGAGTATTCATTTTCCATGATAATTTTGAGTCCAGGATAATTCCCAGATATTTCGCGTGATCCGACAGGGGAAGTTCGTAACCCCCCAGCCGGGGTAGCCTGAAAGCCGGAATTTTCGTCCTTCTGGAGAACAGTACCAGTTCCGTTTTGTTCGGGTTCACTCCCAGTCCGCACTTAGCGGTCCAGATGCTGAGCGCCCCCAAAGCACTGGACATATTGTCACTCATCACATCCAGAAACGCGCCCGATACTAATAACACCACGTCATCCGCGATGCCCCTGTTATCCAGTCCAGTAAGAATCGAGTTAACGAGAAGAGGAGAGATCACCCCACCTTGGGGTGTACCCCTTCTAACATTCTTTGACCTCACGCTGTTACCAAGACATGATATAACGGTCCTTGTCCTCAACATGCTCACTAACCATCTAATGAGGTACTCCTGAACATAGAGATCAGATAGAGCCTGTTCGATCGCAGTGATCGTGACATTGTTAAAGGCGCCCTCAATATCCAGGAAGGCGGCCATGGTGAATTGTTAATATTCCAGTGATCGCTCTATAGCCCTTACTACCTCATGTAGCGCCGTCTCCGTAGACCGACCCTTAAGGTAGGCATCTTGACTACATAAGAGTCGTGATGTACCCTCCAGTTGATGCCTTATATGTGAATCCAGAAGTCTTTCCAGAGTTTTGAGCAGAAAAGATGATAAACTGATTGGAGGGAAGTCCCCTGCAGTCTCATGACTACTCCTGCCGACTTTTAATATAAAAACCACCTTTACTCTCCTCCAATCAGCCGGTACGTAATTGAGGGATAGACAGAGTCTATACATTAACCTCAACCAGGGAGTGACATACTTCCTTGCGCTCTGCAGCATCCCGGGGATTTGTCCGGGCAAAACTTCCTATCGCCCATAGAATTCTTTCCTCAGAAATGATATATTCGTCAATCTCGAAGAACGAATCATCGTATGTTGTTTCCCCAACAGTTGCGTCCGAGCAACCAGGGAAGTGAGTGTTAAGTAAAATGTCAAGTGTGTCTGCCGATGATTCCGACCAGGTATCATCCGCTCTCTTGACATACGTTGGGCTCGAGTGTCCCTTGGCCAGAACTCCGCTAAGTCTGGCAGATTCCTTGGTATTTTCGATTGATTCGCAGAAGTTCTTCCATGATATTCTCTTTGCGACTGCTATTGCCTTCTTATATGCCCTCTGTTTTTCGCGGTATTCCTGCCACGACTTACTGGCATAACCACTTTTGAAAGCCCTGCGGCCTTCTTTTCTTAGAGCCGAGAGTTCCGAGTTCCACCAGGGAGGGAAGCTCTTCCTGGCCTTTGTAATGGGGCAGGAGATTTCAAACGCCCTAGTCAGGGCGCCACTGAAGGTCTCCTCAACCCTATCGAGTGCAGAAATTGAATCCTGAATTACTGGCACTCTTCTGAGTCTACGCTCAAGAATTCCGTTGAACTTAACCCAGTCCGTTCGTCTCGGATTTCTAAAGTTTAATTTCTCCGTATTACCTATGTGTCCAATTTCGAAGAGTATCCAGTTGTAGTCCGTGATACTCCCCAAATATTAACTGATAAATAAGACCTATCGTTCATAAGTGTTATATCTAGTACCTCCTCCCAACCATTGAAATTACCCGAACTAGGAAATCCAAATGTTGGTTTCGAACCAGAGTTACATATAGTAAGTTTGTTAGTATTTATGAAATCTAATAGACACTTACCTCTATTGTAGATTTTACTACTGCCCCATATGGTGTGCCTGGCGTTGGTATCACATCCTAGGATGATGTCCTCTTTGGCGCCGGAGGGGCATCCCTGTTATGTGCAATATAGCACGAGGCAATCAGAAAGCTTTTATTATCCGCTATCTCGACCCTTGCGACTGAGAGGTCTGCTGAGCTAAGCTGTGTACAAAAGAAGACATTTATGTGTTTTTCGCAACAAGACATGCTCTTGGCCTACCTTTGTCTTGCGCGTAAAGTATGTTATATGTTTTCACCGGGAATCCTTTCACTACTCCGCTCACCGTCCAGGGTTCATGAACCAGCGTTAAGTCGAGGTCCTTCTCAGCTTAAATGACCCCGAGATTGTCGGAAGCACATCTTGAGTGCTGCAGATTAATATGCACGGCTCTCATTGCCATCGGTTGGCTTCTTCTCCTGCTCGGAGAGCCGCATACCAGTGAGCAGATTGTGGGCGACCGTGACTTCATCCGCTTCACCACTCGCCGAACTTGTTGGGCGGAACACTTTGACTTAGCGTCCCGCACTCCAAAGAAAAGCTTCAGGCCCGCTTTCTCGAGCTCCGTTGAGCCTTCCTCCGTGATGCCAAGCGTAAGGCAAGTATTGTTATCCCCGTCATCTTCGGCCCGGATAACAGTCCACTCATCCATCGGGATACTGGGGTTCTGTCTCCTCAGACATCCCAGTATTTTCTGTCCGTCAGAGCCTACCTTCGGTAACCAAAATTTTGCCCGTGTTCTTATTGGAATTTCTTTGGCGGGGATTAGCTTAAGACTTTAACCATCCCATGCATCGCTTATCTTAGCGATTTACTTGTATAAAAAGTCCTTTGGAAAAGCGTCCAAACATTTGATTACCCTGTAGCCCCGGTGAATCTTACCGGAGTCAAAACGAGGCGCAGGACTGTCCAAATTTGAGAGTACGTGCTCCATTACGAGCTCAGCCAATTTGGATTCGCCCCATTCTGTTACTACATGGGTAAGATGGCCACTCTTGTCGTTTGCTAAGGCCACTAATAGGTGATCCTTTACCACTTCATTAAAGAGTTGTCTCGGGGCTTCCTCTGTTTTTTCAGCTTATCGTTCTCTGCCTGAGAGCGATTGCGCTTTTTTACCCTTCTTGAGTGGCATTGGATGTGCTGAGCATGTTGTCCTTAGACTTAAGGTACTCTTCTACCACAGCCTGGTATTTGACTAGATCTTCCTCATCGCGTTCATGTGGGGTACCGTTCGCAGCATTCTTAGCGATCTTTCCGAGAATAAATAGCGCCTTGTTGTACTTTTGTCTGAGGATATCACCAGGACTTTTCCTTTTTTTTTGCTTATTTTCTCACTCAACTGTCCATCAGACTTGACGGTCGGTTTGGTGAGTTTTGGTTGGTTTCGTGTGGGCAGTGGCGTGCTCTGTCTGTCACCCATACTGCCGAAGAGTCCGATCAAGGTCTCTTGACTAGAGGTCAGGAGATCGTCCTCAGATAAGAGATTTCTATCATCTTGTTTCTTTAAAAATTTCTCTTTTTTTATTGTTTTTCTTAATTTTTGGTCCCACGAGTAGGTACGTAATGGGATGGACCATCCATGCAGTGACGGCGTACATGGACTAGACTTTAACTTACAACCGGCCCGTGTCCTAGCACCGGAGGGGAGCTGTTAGTGACTAGTCCTCTTTAACCACTAACTAGTCATTCAGCTTCTCGGCACTGCTACCAACTGCCTTAACCTTACAAGTGGGGGAGAAGGGATGGGGATCAGAGGGATATGAAGGGAAAAAGGATAAGAGAGAGGATAGATAACCATTAGTTGCGTAGGCCTTTGGGCTTACTAGTTTGTGACTAGATGCAGTTTTGACAAGTCACTCGCTGTTTCAGGGCACAAACTAGTAACCATAGCCTACACTTAAGCCACCACATCGCGACAAGATTGTTATCTATGTAGGTGGGGAACTTTTTTGTTAGTCAGTAAAAAAAATTATATGATAACTAAAAATGATCAACTAGATTACACTGGTCTATAAATTTGGAAAAAAAATTGACTGCAGAAACGAAGCATGTTTTTTAACTAATCTGGGTGCGCTGAATTCGAATCTGACATTAAAATTGGACTATCAAGTATTGTTATTTTTTTTTATCGCATGCTGGCAATACTGTAAAACAGTCAATACTTACACTACAATTTCACAATTATTTATTTGACAGAAGCCCACATTCATTCTAAATCTTCATAATAGTAGCGATTAAGCATGTCAGGGAGATCGTGTGGTACTGATTCAAGCTATTTTTGCTTTGTGTGTGGTGAATATTTATTTTTCCAAAAAAAAAATTAGGTGCAGTGAGCACGAACAAGGGGAGGTGCTCACCAAGATTTAATGAAAATTGAAAGAATTTATTAAGGATTTTGAGACAAAAGCATGCTGGGAGACTATTGCTGGACTCTAATTCGTGAAAATTCATTGATTTGTAAATAAACTAGTGATTTTGAATGCAAGAAACGAATAAAAACAATTTTTTTTTGTATCTCGAAAACCTGGCGTGATAGAGAAAAACCAATTACAGAATCGAATTCAGCCCACCAAATTACCCTAGGAAAGATATTTGGTTGCTCTAGTCCAAAACCTTGTTGGCTAGTGTTATTACTAAAAATACAAAAATATGAAATTGAAAATACTCGAGATATAAACATTAAGAAACCAGTATCTAAAAAAATATATTAAAATTTTTGATTTTCCAGTTCGACCCTCCTAGCATTTTCATTATTTACATAATCTGGTCTAGATTAAAGCAGAGTTAGCCGAACGTCCTGTGAGGCATTGGTTTTTTTTTACCAATTTATTTTTATATGGTTATGTTGTTGACATAAAATATTTTTGTTTTCTTTTTTTTAAAAAAAAAACATAATATGTTTTCCTCAAACTCATATAAATTATTTATGATACTGACATGCGTTTTGAGGAGCAATTCTATTAACATATGGTTTTAATGTTATTTACATTTTATTATTATTATTGATTATGTAATTTTCAAAGTTTTACTTTTAATGTAAATAACATTATAATTTGTATGTTATAAACATAACATAAAAAAAACAAATTGAAATTTAACGGGTACAAAAAAAAATTAAGTTTGTTTGTGTAAAATAAATTAATTAAATAATTTGTCAAACATATATGTAACTCACCAAAATATATCCCTCGTTGACTTCAGGCCTGATGTCCTTGAGATTAAACGTTTGAATAATTATTTTCAATAAATGTTAATGGTGATAATTTATGATTTTGTATTGTATACTGGGTATGCGTCAATGTAATTCTGACATTATTCCTCTAACATTACAACAAAAAAAAAACTAAATTATTTAACATTTAAAAAAAATAGAATTTAAAACAAAAAATATAAGTAATAAAATTCTAACAGAAAATTCCAATGCAAATATGATTAAAGGAAATATTAAATGTAGAAATTATTTTTAAACAATTCCAGAAGTAAAAAAAACCAATGCCTCACAGTCCACGTTCGTTTTGTTATTTGCAAACAATGTAAATGCTTACTGAATTAAAATGTCACGTTGACGGAACGTTTCGATCTGTAAAAAACAGATTTGTATGCCGTTGTTACGTGATAGATGTAAAGCATTGATGGGCTGCTTGTATTTTAAATTGAATGCGGGTATGTTTGCTCTTTTTTTTTGGTCCTTTTTTCAGTAAAGCTATGGAATTGAGACAAAACAAATTAAAATACATCATATTTCCATATTTAAAAATATATTTATGTTTAGATGTAAAACATAAACAAATTCATTTACACATACAATGGAAATGTGAAACAATTTAAATGGTATCAAAACCGAGTTTGGTGCATACACCACAATACAATTTATTTATGCTAAAAATATGTATGCTAAAATACAAATTTGTTTATTGTAAATCTATAAATAAATATTAAATTATTAACGTTTTTACATACTCAAAACATTTTTGATTTCCATCACTGTGTGTATTGTTTTATGTATACTATTGCTTTTTGTTTATTTATGGGAAATACATATGACACATACAGTACGGTGCGGTACATAACGGGTACAGCAACGTTCACCTAACAGGGCCTTTAGACGAAGATTAAAACTAGATGAATTATCTTCAAAACACGTTTTATTTGTTTGTAATACTCGATTTCTTTTTAAAGATATGAAATGACCACCAATATAAACGAATGAAAATTCGCCCGAAATAAAATCACAATTTTTACTTAAGGGCTTTTTTTAACTGATATATAATGCGAGTTCTGACATTATTCCTCTAACATTACAACAAAAAAAAAACTAAATTATTTAACATTTAAAAAAAATAGAATTTAAAACAAAAAATATAAGTAATAAAATTCTAACAGAAAATTCCAATGCAAATATGATTAAAGGAAATATTAAATGTAGAAATTATTTTTAAACAATTCCAGAAGTAAAAAAAACCAATGCCTCACAGTCCACGTTCGTTTTGTTATTTGCAAACAATGTAAATGCTTACTGAATTAAAATGTCACGTTGACGGAACGTTTCGATCTGTAAAAAACAGATTTGTATGCCGTTGTTACGTGACAGATGTAAAGCATTGATGGGCTGCTTGTATTTTAAATTGAATGCGGGTATGTTTGCTCTTTTTTTTTTGGTCCTTTTTTCAGTAAAGCTATGGAATTGAGACAAAACAAATTAAAATACATCATATTTCCATATTTAAAAATATATTTATGTTTAGATGTAAAACATAAACAAATTCATTTACACATACAATGGAAATGTGAAACAATTTAAATGGTATCAAAACCGAGTTTGGTGCATACACCACAATACAATTTATTTATGCTAAAAATATGTATGCTAAAATACAAATTTGTTTATTGTAAATCTATAAATAAATATTAAATTATTAACGTTTTTACATACTCAAAACATTTTTGATTTCCATCACTGTGTGTATTGTTTTATGTATACTATTGCTTTTTGTTTATTTATGGGAAATACATATGACACATACAGTACGGTGCGGTACATAACGGGTACAGCAACGTTCACCTAACAGGGCCTTTAGACGAAGATTAAAACTAGATGAATTATCTTCAAAACACGTTTTATTTGTTTGTAATACTCGATTTCTTTTTAAAGATATGAAATGACCACCAATATAAACGAATGAAAATTCGCCCGAAATAAAATCACAATTTTTACTTAAGGGCTTTTTTTAACTGATATATAATGCGAGTTCTGACATTATTCCTCTAACATTACAACAAAAAAAAACTAAATTATTTAACATTTAAAAAAAATAGAATTTAAAACAAAAAATATAAGTAATAAAATTCTAACAGAAAATTCCAATGCAAATATGATTAAAGGAAATATTAAATGTAGAAATTATTTTTAAACAATTCCAGAAGTAAAAAAAACCAATGCCTCACAGTCCACGTTCGTTTTGTTATTTGCAAACAATGTAAATGCTTACTGAATTAAAATGTCACGTTGACGGAACGTTTCGATCTGTAAAAAACAGATTTGTATGCCGTTGTTACGTGACAGATGTAAAGCATTGATGGGCTGCTTGTATTTTAAATTGAATGCGGGTATGTTTGCTCTTTTTTTTTTGGTCCTTTTTTCAGTAAAGCTATGGAATTGAGACAAAACAAATTAAAATACATCATATTTCCATATTTAAAAATATATTTATGTTTAGATGTAAAACATAAACAAATTCATTTACACATACAATGGAAATGTGAAACAATTTAAATGGTATCAAAACCGAGTTTGGTGCATACACCACAATACAATTTATTTATGTTAAAAATATGTATGCTAAAATACAAATTTGTTTATTGTAAATCTATAAATAAATATTAAATTATTAACGTTTTTACATACTCAAAACATTTTTGATTTCCATCACTGTGTGTATTGTTTTATGTATACTATTGCTTTTTGTTTATTTATGGGAAATACATATGACACATACAGTACGGTGCGGTACATAACGGGTACAGCAACGTTCACCTAACAGGGCCTTTAGACGAAGATTAAAACTAGATGAATTATCTTCAAAACACGTTTTATTTGTTTGTAATACTCGATTTCTTTTTAAAGATATGAAATGACCACCAATATAAACGAATGAAAATTCGCCCGAAATAAAATCACAATTTTTACTTAAGGGCTTTTTTTAACTGATATATAATGCGAGTTCTAAGAAATAAAAACTGACCCCAAAAAATTGTATATAAGTTTTATAATAATATTTAAAAATTTCTAGGGATAGTTAGGTTAGATTAGGTTCAATAGGCAGCCGTCACGAGGACTGCTCACTTTGGTCCTTATAGCGGTCCCTTTGTGATACCCTGAGCCAGTGACAAGAGCCAGCCAGTATTCACCACACTATTCCCCAGAGGTCAGTGCAGCTTTGAACCACCCCGACTTCCTGCAGAACAGAGAGATCGATTTAAGTCCCACATTAGACATATCGTCCAGACAAGGCAATTCCGGTCTCCCGAAATGCCTAAACCTAATATCCCCGAGACCGGGGCATTGGCAGAGAAAGTAAAACACCGTCTGCTCCTCCTCCTCATCATCACAACTTCTGCAGCTGTCATTATAAGCAATACCCATTCTCCCCGAATGAGTCCCTATCACCCAGTGACCCGTAATGACCGATATCACTGTCCTTATCTGGTCCCTACCGAGACCATGGACATAAAGTCCTGGCAATCAAGCAGATATGCTGCCCCTGCTATCTCCTCTGTGCCCTTCTGTACGACTCACGTCTGATGAGAGTCTTGGAGCGAGCCATTGAAATGCCTATTAGGCCGTCGACGAACATGTCGTCGAAGAGACAACCCTGTTTGGCCAGACCGTCCGCAGCTTGGTTACCTAGGCATCCGCTGTGTCCTGGTACCTATATCAGCGTTACCCTGGAATGTAACGCCAAAGACACCAGCCAAAGCTGCAATGGCAGCCTTGCTGTCCGTAAATATACATACATATACCTCTCGATATGTAGATATACGAATAAAACTAAATTTACTTCGTGCTTTTGTGTTGCCTCTCCTTAATCCTTATAAATAAAAAGACGTTATTATATTTCCTTGATCTATATATTTCGAACTAACAGTTCATCTTCAGGATCTATACCAATTACAATAATAAGTCTTATTAATTAATATACATAAGTATTATAAGAATTTTTAACAATTTGAAAATTTACCTTCTTTATATATAATTGAGAAATGATTATTCAAAAATTATATTTAAATAAAATGAAAAATTCATAAATTTTTCCAAAATTACATTTAAACCAAATAAACCTACGTTAAAACATATATACTATTTACTTTTTTAGTGCTCATTATTTTAAAAAATTATATTATTTGTATATTTGAATTTGACTGTTAAGAAACGCAGACACTTAAAAGGCATGGGTGGATTACACCCAATGATAGTACCGAAGTAAGTGAAATATACGATAGTAACGGATGGTTAAATAAAGAAAAGAAAAAAACATTTTGTTTAAACCTAGCCACACATATATTTAGAATTAGTAATTTTTGGCTTGGACGAGAATCATGCAAAATGTTCTTGGTTCAAGCCATTTTTAGTAAATCTTACTTGAATATAATACGAACCTGATTATAAGTCTACTGGCATCAGCTGACATCGATGGGAAAATTACTGTAATTTGAGTTTTTATTATTTTATCATTTTATTTTATTTTTTTTATTGTATATTAATCGTAATATGAATATTCAGCTTTAAGGATTATTTTAAATTTGTTATATTGAAATAAATTCATATGACGTTTGACATTCAACACTTTTTCCATTTTTACCCCACATTCAGACAATTCCGGATAAATTTTATACAAAATCTACGATCACTACATTGCATAATAATTAGATAATTTCGTGGTATATTAAAAATCTTAATAATCTGTATTACAAACTAAAGCTGAGATCACACGATTGGTCAAATGTACAGATCTCAGCCAAATTTTATCTGAACACTTTTGTGTGTGTGTACCGATAACTTTTTCAGTGTTCAGACGATTGTACCATTTTAGCCAAATATTTTCTGTATGGCCACTACAAGCAAGTCACGGATATCGGTACAACCCTGTCATACGATTTGCCTTTATTTCACACAACAAAGAAACAGCTGATCAGTTGTGCATAAATTTTAAAAACATTTTGTAATTTTCGGGGGGAAAAAAATGATGTCCATACGAAGAAAAAAGAAAATAGCTGCAATAATATGCATTTGTGCACATTTAATTAAGAAAAACAAAATTGAAGCTAGAAAAAAGTTAAGAAAGCGAAGTGTTTGGGTGCGGGATTGGCTTCAGAAGAGAAGTACGGACGGCGCGTATGTTAAAACTCTGTGCGAGTTTCGGGAAGTGGACAATCAAAAATGTTTGTTTAAAAACTATTTGCGCATGAATGAAGCCACTTTTAATGAGCTCCTTCAATTAGTTTCTCCAAACATAAGAAAAAGTGCCACCAACATGCGGAAAGCAATACCAGCTAATGAACGTTTGGCGGTTACACTTCGCTTCCTTGCCTCTGGAGACAGTTTCAAAAGTTTGTCTGTTGTTTTCCGTATTGCGCCGAACACCATATCTATATTTGTGCCTGAGGTTTGCGATGCAATTTACAAAGCATTGAAAACTGGATATTTAAAGGTACACATACAGCCTGTTTTTAGAAAATGAAAATATTTGTTCGTTCGTAAAAAAAACGAACGAAATCAGATTTAGGTTTTCATAAAATTAAAAAACATTTCATGTGAGTGACAAAAAAAGCTTTAATTTTTTTCTACATATTTTTGGTTCTTATAAAATGAACATCTTCGTAATAAATGAAAACAAAAGTGAAAAGTAGACGATAAGTAAAAGGCATTCGTTTAAAAAACAAATCACCGCAAAATGGAAAATAACTACGATATTTTACAATTTACTATTGTAAAATATTCTTTAAAGGTTCACTTATAATTGCATAAATATGTATTTACAGGTTCAAAAAATTCTAGAAACAATGGAACTACATACGCTCAAAAATATGAACATATGTATGTACATTAGAGCGGGTCGACATCCTTACAAAAAAAGGTTTGTGCCAGTCACCCCCTTGAATGAAAGTTATGTCAATGATGTTTCTAAAACGGTTAAATTTTATAGCCACGCCTCCATATGCAGCCCATTAAGTTTTTTAAATATAGCGCTGCCATTTAAAGTCCGATCACATCATGTTCCGTACCGTTGTTTATGGCATAGTACTTACTCCCTCTAAAATTGGAGCTTATGAATAACTCTGGATTTCTGATCGATATTTTTTGGCATTTGCAAGGCATCGACACACTGTCAAAATCAATTCCCGCTAATTATACTTTTACACTTTTAAGTTAATCTGACAGCACAGATAATTATACGTACGATGCCAAATAGAAAACTGACCTTTTTAAATTAAGAAGATTTAAAGGAGAAATAATATACGGAAAGTGGCCCAAGCTAAACTTGCAAGCAAATTCTTAAGGACTGTAGTAATTTTAGAAAAAAAATATTACTGTTTTGTTAAAATAGACAAGAAAACAAAGGACATTTGTAATGAAATGCGTGCATATATTTTTAAAAAAAAAGGAACGATGAAAATTCCTTTAGTTCAAATTTTAAAATTGTGCAGACTGTAATAAAGCACTTGTCTGAGTCTCAATTTATATTAAGCAAGCCAAAAACTGGAAGTCCACCCAAAGTGTTAGTGAAAATCCCAAAATAACAGCCGTGCAAATTCGAAACACTTTGGAAAATTACCATAATATTAATGTTCATACAGAAACAGTGCGAAGTGTTCTGCGAAAAAGCGGATTACATAGCCGCGTACCAAGAAAAAACAAACATTAATTGGGGAAATAAACAGATAAAAGCGATTCGACTTCGCATATGCGGACAAAACAGTAGTCTTAAATTTAAATAATTAAGAAAATATGTGCTTTCATTTAAAAATTTTTGATTTATTTATTATTTTAAATATCTCTAATTTTTGGGAAGTAAAGGAATTGTTAAGGCGTGCGTTCTATTATCTGTGTGACTGTTCATACAGTGTAGTGTAAAATACCACGGTTCTTCCGAATGTTCCAAAAAATTATATCTTCGCAAATATCTTCTACATATCTATATGTTGATGTGCAGCAAAAGATCTTCTTTATGTATTTCTTTTATTTATTGCCATTATTGTTAACATTTTCATTCAACACTTTTATTTTTACTAATTTAGTAACACTTTTTATAAAATATTTGGTTTTTGAAATTTAATTTTAATTTTTGTAAACAAAAGCCAGGGTTATCCACAAACACAAAACCTTAATATGAAAAAATAAAATAAATATACGAATATTAATGCATTGGCAATAATGTTGATTCACGAAAGAAAAAAGCTTTATTTTTGTCAACTATAAATAGACGAAAGCTTTTAAATGTTTTATAAAAACCAAATTTTGAACATAAACGTATTAATACGAAAACTTCAAGTGAGAAGACTTATGTTTTACAAAAACAGGCTGATAATCACATTTAAAATACATATGTATGTATATAAATTAATATCACAATATGCATTTGCTAGACCCCAAACAACGAACAGTTGTGGATTGACATTGCCCAAAAATTCAATGAAAGATGGAATTTCCCCAATAAATTTTATTTAAATATCGGTTGATTGGCCACTATGATTGGGCAGTAAGTGGCAGAACAAATTATCGGTACGTTTAATTATTTTTTCTGTCTATGAAGAGTTCACACGATCAGTACAACAGAGTTGTTTTTTATCTGTCTATCGGCCAAAAAAATTGTCCTATCTGCCTTTTGCCAAATATTTTCTGTCATTCACACGATCTGTACATAAAAATTTACAAAAATCTGTACATTTGACCAATCGTGTGATCTCAGCTTAAGTAAATAAATTAGGGTGACCATTTATTTATATTTTTTTAATATTCACCCCTATCGTGAATAATTAATTGTTCCCTCGTAATTTTTCCCCTTTTCACATATTTGCGATCATGAAAAACTCCCATGAAAAAAAATGTAATTAAAAGGAGAATAATAACGTGAAAAAATGTTCACGGGAAAAAATTCCCCTTGTCGTGAAGTTTTTTCTCTCGTTATTTGTTCACGTTTCCCTTAGATTTTCTCACTTTATTTTTGCTAGGGAACAGAACATGTATGTAAGTAGTTTCTCCTATAAATCGAATAAAAAGGTCTAGATCCTTTAATAAGGCGCAAACCGATATATTGGTCAACAAAATGCAGAACAACAGGTCGATTGCCTGCGGATTTTTGAAGCTTTCGAAAGAGGTGGTGGCAGAATTTTGGAAAATATTTTACTATATAAAATTTAAAAAGTGCAAAAAACTAACGTTGTAATCAAACTATCCCTCCAATACTAAATATTTTTCTTTAAAATATATATGTGTACATTTTTGAACAAAAATTTCATTGATTTTTAATTTTTATTTATTTTTTACATTCACTGGAACTGATAGCTTGAAAAATTTTTGACATGAGATTCACGGTTGCTTTTTTCCCTCCGAGGGGAATGAAAATTTCACGCGAACAAAAATTCCACTTGTTTTTCAGTATGGGGGTGATTAATACAAAGCAGGAAAAATAGTTAGAAGAAACTAATTATTATTTAATTTACTGAGTTAACTTTTCATTAATAAATAGGTTTGAGTTGTTATAATTTTTTTAAACATGAAGTTTTAAATTTGTTATTAATTATCACGAAAGGTGAAGAAGAACTACCCCAGTTAGGAAATTTTTATTTTGTTTTTTATTTATTTAATTATTGGGCTGACCTACGATATTATAATTATTTCAGCATGGAGGGTGGGTTTAGATCTTTGTATCCAACTTCCAACTAGAGATAAACAACAAACATCGCCCAATAATCAACTTCTTATTTTGTTAATCTTATTCTGTTGTTTTTAATTGACTTCCTTAAATTTAAAGCTTTTGTAATAGAATCGTCAGTCTGTTAACTACTTTTAAAAGGGAACATATCACACCTACCCCAACGACGACTATAGCCGAATTAATAGGTAGCTCCGTTCCCAATGGAATCGTTACAAAACTTCCTGGTTTGCCTGGCATAATTCAGCAACGATTTTTACTGACCATTTTGGATGAACCAACTTTTCTCTGGAATAGCTCGGACGATTTTTTGTACGGTTGATATTTTCTAATCTCTTAGTGGTATTCTTCCGAATTCCGTTGAGTTTATGCCCTTAAACTTCTTAGGTTGCCTGGCATAAATCAGCAACAACTTTTAATGACCATTTTGGATTAACTCACTTTTCTCTTTTTTTTGCACGGTTGATTTTTTTTAACCTCTAAGTGGTATTTTTCCATATTTCGTTGAAGTTATGCCCTGACACTTCCTAGTTTGCCTGGCATATATCAGCAACGATTTTTAATGACCATTTTGGATGAACCCACTTTTCTCTGGAACGGCTCGGAGGAATTTTTTAAAATCGATAGTAGATTTAATTTTAAAAAATTTTTCAAATCGTTGCTAACTTTCATTGCCACTAAATTCCCAAAATTGTTTACTTTTAAGACCTCAAATTCCCCTTTGTTTTATTTCCGGCGTTGCTATTAATTAATCTTTGCTATCTTAGCGAACGTAAATAATCATTTGATTATTCTAAAAAATAATATGGTTTTGTTTTTAATTAAATCTAGTCACTTTTTTCTATTGTGGTTTTGTATTAAAACAAAATATATTTTAAAAAATATTAAAATATTAAAAATAGTTTCAATTTACTTGAACGATAAAATAAGAATGAATATGAAAAATATTTGAAAAGAAATTATGTACATTATGTCAATGAATATATGATTTGAATACATTATGTTAAAAACAAGTAATTTAATTTGCAAGTAACTCCAACATCTCCCTTTGTTTAAAATTAATCGGCGAACATAAATCTGTTTGGAGGTTTACATGTTCGCTTTGGTCATGAGCTAATAGTTGGAGCTTCAGCAATTGGAGTGCTAAAAGTAGAAGGTGAATTTACTTCATTATTAGAAGTGTATGGAGTTGTATTTTCTATGACTGGTCTTTCAGTATTTACACCAATTAGATTTTTCTTTACTGGCTGTGGCGATTGATTTTTAGATTTGAGTTCAATTCCAACATAAGTGGTATTGAGTCTGTTTTAATTGGTTAATAAGGGATTGTATTAATTTCGTTTTGTAATCGTAGGATTGTTGAATCTTGAGCCATATCCTCGTCGTTTTGTGGTTTTGTGTTAAAACAAAAAATATTTTAAAACATTATGTCAATGAATACATTATGTTTAAAACAAGTTATTTAGTTCGCAAGTATCTCTAACACGCTCCAATTGTCAATATATTGTTGTATTGAATATTCAATAAATACCTACCCTAAAATTTAAATTTTTCATCCTGTTCCGAAAATATCCGAAAACAATTTTTTTTTAAATCGAAAGAAGACACCCTCCCACCTTTCATATTATTTAAAATTTTGTTTAACAGTTTGAGGAGTGGGGCTACATTATTTTTCCCATGGCAAATCAAAAATAAATTAATTTTTAGAGACTTATAAATTTGGGCATATCTTCTTAATTGTTTATGATGTCCCCAAAATGTTGTGAAACGTGGTTATGAGATGAAATAGCCTTTGACAAAAATAAATCGATATACAAAAGGGCATCGCTACATCCTTTTCCAGGCTTAAAAGCAACTTGATTTTTTGCAATAAGACGAAATTTTTCTGCTAACCATGAGTTAGGGTTAGCAATAATTTTTTCTCAAATTTTGTTAAGACATGAAATTAAGGAGATAGGACGGAATGATTTGATAATAAGAGAGTTATTTCTGGTTTTAGGAAAAGGATCTATAGAAGCTGTTTTCCAACCAGTTGGAACTGTGTTTTTCTCAATATATTATTATAGAGATCGAGTAATCCCTTTTTAGCGCCAAGACTCATATCCTTTACCATTCAATGTGATGTTCTATCATAACCAGGTGTTTAACCAATTAAATTTTTTTAACAATAAAAAAGTTCTGTGAGTATATGTATGTCTTTCTCTATTTGAGTAGTATTGGAATTAGTTATTGTGTGCAGAACTTAAGGAAAAGCTTTTTAAGCGTCTATAATGTTGTGAGAAATTATCTTCAGAAGAGTATTCTGACTAGTGATAAAAAAAAGATTTAGATATATCATATGAATCTGTAATAACCTCATCATTGGACTTAATCGCATTTATTTGTTTGTTAAGATTGTTGTTTATGAGTCAAAATTGCACTAATTGGGGTTATTGGGGAATCACGGTTGATGTTATTGGTAAAATTTTCATAACTAATAATTTTCGGTTTTTTCAATTCTTTTCGAAATATTGCATTTTGTTACATAATCAGGTTGAAAGATGTAGGAGATTTTTTTTAGGTTTTTCCAGGAATTTTTTTCTTTCCTTAATTTTTCTTCAAAGATGATTGTGATTGAGGAATTAAAAGGTTTGCTCCACTTCTAATAGCTTTTATAATTAATGAAACATTAATGTTAGAATTAGGTCTGTTGTTTAGTTCTTCATCGACCTTATTAGAGTATGTTTTCTAATCAGCCAATTTTAAAAGAAATTTCGGGTTAAAATTATATCTCTGACTGTTACTTTTAAGTGAAGTTTTTATAACAATAGGAAAATAGTCACTGTTACAATTCATCTAGTGTATCTTACGATGTTAAACGTAAAAGAGATTTGGAGCATAATGAAATATCAATATGCGTTAATGAACCATGTGTTAAAAAATGTGTTGGACGACCGTCGCGACGTTTAAAATGCATAAATCAGAAGAACTACGTTTTCCAAAATAAACCCTTATGGTTTTTATTTTGTGAACCCTATGCAACGTTCCATGCATTAAAATCACCAATGACTAGTTTCGAAGTCGTTACTGAATTAAATAATATTAAAGTGAGTGCCCCGAAAGGCTAACTGTTAGTGAGCACTGTTGCCAATTTAGAGATTTTCCCGCTAAATCTAGCGTTTTTGAAATGGCAATCGCGGGAAAAAATATGTTTTAGCGGTAAGCGGGAAATCTAGCGATTTTTAAACATCTCCAATCGGTTCATTTTCTCTACATAAACCTTTCTCAAATATTAAATTTACAGATTTTATACTTTTCTTATTATTTTTTTTTTTTGTTTTTCTGGCTAAAAACTACTTATTTATGTTCACGGTTCTACTTACGTTTGTAGTTTTAGTGAACCGAAGATTGTATGTGACATTTTTTCGGTTTTTAGCTAATATGTATTTTGTTGTGTGACAATTCATAACTTTAAGTTTGCTAAAAATTTTGAAACAAAAGTTTAGGTATTGATCTAGATTATCTTGATAGATTCCATGCAATATAATTCACTTACTTTCATCTGATTAATTTTATTTAATAATTAAAGATAGGCCTAATAAAAAGCCCACTCTCTAAAAACACTTTAGTACGCCTAAAACGGCAACAAATAATGCTATTGTAATAAATTGTAATCTGTCGCAGTTTTATATGACAAAAAATTACACGTGTTATGTTTATATTGTTCGGCTTGAGGTCTGTTTCATAAATTTTACTTTTATAAAAAATGTTTTTAAATAAAATTACACTGTCAACTTTCGAGCCGATCGGTCGATAACTTATCATTAGCCCCATATAAAGCCTTCTCTCGGGAAAATCTTTAGTACGCGTAAAATCGTAAAGCTCTCAATCTGTATTCTATTATAATAAAATTACAATACTATAAATTACTTTCTCAAATTTCGTGAAGATCGGCCCATAATTTACCATAGGTCCCATATAAAGACCACTTCGTAAATTTTCCAACTGTAGGTGTAGGGTATCAAAGATTCAGCACAGCCGAATACATTACTATAACGTTTATTTTGGGATTAAAATAGCTAAAGAAGTTGGAAACCTGAGTATGCAACGTAATTTGAGAGTCGTATACTTTTGAAAAAGCATCCTATATCTAGATTTATATAAAACTTTTAAAAATGTTAAGGTTTTAGCGGTATTTAAAAAAAAATTACCGCTAAATTAAATATTTAGCGGTTTCCAGCGGGTTTTAAGTCCGATTTCGCAGGAAGTGTTCAAAAAAAGTTGGCAACAGTGGTAGTGAGCTAGTCTATCAGCGCCGGGGCTGCGGAATCGATTCCCCCACGCGGGATTAGCTTAGGGAATTTTAAATAAAGTTCTTGCTGGGTAAAAGGTTGTGATGGAGGTATGAACAAAGAAATTATTGTAAACTTAATACATAATAAGTTTGATTTCTATAATCAGACATTGGAGTGTAGAATTAGTTTGTATAATTTTATGAGGAATATTAATTTTATCATTAAACCAACACCTTGTTTAGAGGTGGTGTTTTGCGGAGAATTATAAAAATGTGCTGAATAGCCTTTAGGTGGTATTGGATGAGTAGTGTTGCTAAACTAAAAGCTGGATTTCATTTATATTGTTAATGAATGCATTATATTTATATGTAATCAATATATGTATGTAATCAATTGGCCATAAGTGGCTTCAAGATTATTAAATAAATAAAAAAAAAATCCCTGAAAGTAAATTTGTTTTTACTTATGTTAGAGGTTATAGAGCACGAATCTATGGTAAATGCCCACAATAAGTTATCAGAGTTATCAGAGTTATCTATCCTTTTCGATGATGGTATAAAATGTTGTTTCTTGTTAATGACGTCTGAAGTTACTTTGCCCATGATGAAATAATACAGGTGGCAGCACTACGCCAGATGACGATTTTTTGCTGTTGCATTGTTTGTCCAATCTTTTGTCA
Organism: Pollenia griseotomentosa; assembly: GCA_963931875.1. Taxonomy (NCBI): domain Eukaryota; kingdom Metazoa; phylum Arthropoda; class Insecta; order Diptera; family Polleniidae; genus Pollenia; species Pollenia griseotomentosa. The sequence goes on along the minus strand of OZ007560.1, from coordinate 47,246,303 downwards.
AAGTTTTGTTTATGTTTACAAAAAGTCCAAGTTTCGTTCTGTGACTATTGTATTTTATTAAAGTTTTTGATAACTTTAAATTAAAATAAGATATTGACTATAATTAAATAAAAATTGGCTAAAAATGTATTTATTTCATCACGTTTAACGGTCCGCTTTGATTTTTGTTTAAAATATTTTTTGACGTATGTTGTATTTGTTGCCGTAACGATGCCACCTGCTTATTTTACCATGACTTTGCCAAATGGAGAAGATAAATCTCTAAAAATGTCAGTTTTAATTTCTAAATGTATTAGTTTTTTCTGTTTGTGTGTTATCTACGTTGGTTGTTGGAATATAATCTGTTGAATGTATGTTTGATTTATTTTGATGGAAGTCCGAAGGTGTTTAATTCTTAATAATTTTTGATTTTTGTAGTTGCGGCTGTCTATTTAATTGGATGATTTACGCCGGGAAACTTGTTTAACTCTCTTTTGGCAATCTTTGGAAATGTTACATTTCTGTTGAGCTTTAATAGATTGATTATTTATATTTTCTGGTTCTTTTACTATTTCAGAGTATGTTTGCTGTAAATTTTTGTTTGAATGGTAATTTCATATTTTCTTTTTGCCGCGCCGAAAGAGCACTTTTCCATACAGCCAAAAATATATATGTATATAAATAAAAATAAGTTGTCCTATGTTCGTGATTATATAAATCGAGAACCACTCAACCGATTTTCAAACGAGTACATGCGTTGGAAAGGTCTACTTTCACTGATGGTTTATAAAAAAAATCCCGATAGGTGGCGCTGTTGTCGTGATATTTAAAATTTTTTTTATTAATGGTAGATAGCGCTGGGGTCAAGTTATTAACAAAATTCTCCAGTATTTCATTTTTTATTTTTATTTGAAAATCCCGAGCAGCGCCGGGACCAAACAGCTAGTTATGAATAAAAATTGCCCGAGAGTTTTTTCCTTTTCCCTATTTTACAATTGAATTAAGATAAGAAAAGGGAGAAGGGAGAAAACTCCCGGGGAATTTTTATTCATAATTGGGCTGACAGTTTTAATTTGGATAATTTATTATTGTTGAATATAACGGGGACAATTTTTATCTGAAGATGGGTGTTGGTTACGACAATTGGCATATTGAACTCGTGCATAAGTTGGAAATTGCGACGGTACATTGGAGTAGGGAAATAAGTTTTGACCGCTTCCTTGTACCAGGTAACATCAATTATTTTCGGTATATTATAGAGATTCAAAGTGAGAACCATATTGCCAATAAATCGGTTAGAACCATCATCGTTTTGGGTTGTATATTTATTAACCGACACTACTCCTTGCAACTTAAGTTTATTTAAATTTTCTTCTTCATGTACATCTATTAAACATGGAGCATAAACAACACACTTAACATAGTTTAATGTTTCATAAAGTTGAATATTTTTTTGACATAAATTTAGCAATGACTTTGTTTTCAACAACTGATATGCACAGACTTGATTTCTGATAAGAATTAAAAGATTAGCATCTCTTCTTTGGCTTATAGAGTAGATTTATATAGCATTAAGTTCGCGATAAATCATAAATGGACCTTATTTTCCTAATACATTGTGCTATGAGTTTATAACTAGATATTTGAGATCACTTAATGGAATTCTATTTTTAACGGGTGAAAGTTGAGACTGATCTGAATAGTCGCCTCAAGTAAAGAACCCATTTGAGGAAACTTGTGGCGGCCCAGTGGCCATTTTATGTACTCTATGTAACTGTTTTTTTTTTATTTATTTATTTATTCAACTAACGTAATCAAAAAGCCTTTGTAGGCCAAAAACAGATTACAAGATAAACTTTAATTCAAGCACATTTTTAATTTATAACAGATATAGTATAATGTATTATGATTTAGTATGTTAACCTAATTTTTCTTTTTATACCCTCCACCACAATTAGTTGTGAAGAGGGTATACTAAGTTTGTCATTCCGTGTGAAACTTTTTTATTATTCATCTCAGACCCCATAAAGTATATATATTCTGGCTGCTTGAGTAATTCTAAGTCGATTTAGCTATGTCCGTCTGTCTGTCCGTCTGTCCGTCTGTTGAAAACACGCTCACTTTCGAAAAACTCAAAAGAAACTAGGTGTCAAATTGCTTGTAGTTATCCTAAGCAGTTTGGGATTGAATTTCAGCAAAATCGGTTCAGTAGGACCAGAGCTATGAATCAAAATGTGGAACCACCACCTTCAAAAACTTGATAATTTTGTTACAAAAACTAACATAAATGATGCAAAAATGCACGGAATGACATAAGATTTTGCACAAGTCCGTTTTATTCGACTAGAAATGACACTGTAAAATTTCGCGAAGGTCGGTCCATAATTTACCCTAAGCCCCATATAAACACTACTCCCGGAAAACAGTTTAGTACGCCTAAAACCGTAAAAAATAATGCAATCATAACAAATTTTGGCTCGTCACAATTTTATAGGACTATGAATGATACTGTGAAATTTCGTGAAGATCGGTACATAATTTACCCTAGGCCCCATATATGCCCTACTCCCGGAAAACAGTTTAGTCTCCTAAAACCATAATTAATAACAAATCGTCACAGTTTAAGATAATAATAATAAAATGACATCATACAGATATTACTCCTTAAACATTCGAACTGTCGGTGGAGGGTATCAAAGATTCGGCACAGCCGAATATAGCACTCTTACTTGTTTTTATTAAAAAAAGAAAATTTAAATGAAGGAAAAGAGTCCAAAGAACAACGAGATAAATAAGAATCGTTAGTTTAATTGAAATCAATAACACAAAGTAAGCGTAGTGAGAAAACACGTCTGAATACCACGAGTGATGATCGATGACTCTTAACAAATAACATATTTGTCAACATACGTAGAAAATTTGTTAAAAAGTAAATAACATATGTTGTGTAGACGAAATGCTATAATTGTTAACAAACGTTTGTTGAAAAAATTTCGTGCCTACACGATATGTTGGCATTGGTAGCATATTTGTTAACATAAATGTGCTGACTCAACATATCGTATAGACTAAGCTTAAAATTATTGTTCAAATCCCCGTTTATTAAGCGCTGTTATTGAAGTTAGCTCTCTATCTCCCTTTCATAAGTTTGATACATATTTTCAGATATTTTATTCTTTACACTGTTTTATACTTTAATATTATTTATCTTTGTCAGATATTGCGCCAAACCGTTTGAATACATTGTACAATGTGCACCTTACAAACAGAATGAATTGTGTTCTCTACTACAAGACATCTTATTGACTCGCAAATCTTTTCTCAATGATCATCGATATGATCCTTTTGAAATTTATAGTACTGATGAGTTTTTAGAAGAGTTAAAAGACATTCCTGACCCCAAAAAGGAACCGCTTGAGTTTTTAGATATTATGCTGCAAGTTTTATTAGAAATGGGACCATGGTCGGCCGATAGAGTTGCATTCAATATGTATCAACGAATAGAGAAGCAAAAAATAAAAACACCACACGAACGTCACTATATTCTTTTGTGTTTGGTAAATACTGCTCTCCTAGAGGTTCATGCTATATGTGAACAAAACTTTCGAAAATTTAAAAATAATCATAAGGAGTGCGTTGAAAATTATTCAAGTCCAAAGGTGTTGAGACTCTTGGAAGTTTTAAGACTATTTAAACCAGATGACAGTTCAAGTAAAAATGATACAATGAAACGCATTAGTTTGGAATTAGATACAATGGATTTTCAAAAACTAACACGTATTCTTGAAACCAAATGCCATTCGGTTGAACAGGCTGTTGAAAAACAACAACTTGAGTCTAGATCAATTGTTGAAAATCTCGATTCAATAGTTAAACCCGAATTTCTGACAAAAACAACCAAGGAAAAGTTTATTTCTTACATTGAGGACGAAAATAAAACAGGAAACAATAACATAAAGGCTGATGATACAACTGCTTTAAATGCATCTCAAAAATCGTTTAGCATGAATCGCCGCCAATCTGGTGGTCATAATCATAATCGTCCTAAAAGACGTCCATTTCGGCGATATCGTGATCAATACGATGCTGCTGATACTCTGTGCTCTATTGTATTCTGCAATTCCAACTACACAGCTCGTGTACTCTTTGAATTGCTAGCCGAAATGAGTAGACATGATTCAGATTTAAAATTTATTAAATGCCAATTTACAACAGATCGTGTTGCCGATCCAATTACAGAGCCGAAAGAAGCTGAATCAGAGCATCGTAGACAAGAGGAGGTTTTGAAACGTTTTCGAATGCATGATTGCAATGTTTTAATTGGCACCTCAGTACTGGAGGAAGGAATAGATGTACCAAAATGTAATTTAGTGATTAGATGGGATCCTCCCACTACCTATCGCAGTTATGTTCAATGCAAGGGAAGAGCTAGAGCTGTACCGGCATATCACGTACTACTAGTGGCTTCAGACTGGAAAGATTTAGCAAATTTGACAACCATTAACGAACAAATTCAAGATAAAAGTCATCGTTTAGTCTGCAGCCTCGAAGAAGATCAGGAGAATTGTGTAACTGACTCAGATAGTTCCGAGAAAGATGATAAAGCAGACGATGAAGAAGATAACAGAGAAATTAATGGTGTTGCTACTAAACAAAAATTTGTCTATGGGTCCAGTAAAGGAACAATTAAAATATTAAATCCAGAAGTAATAACTACCAAACATCCTTCGAAACCCTCTACCAAAAGCAATGATTTAATATTAAAGGAAATCAAAGATGAAACTTTGGCTATTGAAGATATTCAAGATAATATAATTCGCAATGATGTTGAGACTAATCATAAAACCTTGACCAAAAATGATAATAATTCTGATAAAACAGTATTGAATGATAATGACAGCTATACTTTAAATGATTCCATAAGTTTAAATCAAAGCATTAATTACAACATATCTGTGATAGAAGCAAACAAAAGCAAAAATAAAGTGTTTAACGTTGAAGAATTGAATAAAAGTAATAGTAGTTGTAGCATTAGCATTAGCAGTAATAAAAGTAGCATGAGCGGATCTCATGTCGAAAAAGTTTGTTTGGATACCAGCATTGAAACATGTAATTCACCGTTAAACGGCGATTATACCATATTTGATATTAATGCGGCTTTAAAAGATCTGAAAATTCAAGAAACGAGCAGAAAAACTAAAAGAGAGTTCTTTTGTCTGATTAACGAGCATAATAAATTAGATGAAGAAAATAGTCAATTTATTTTGGAAGGTAAGCAGTTTGAAAATATGAATAATACAACAAATAGAATTGTTCAGCAAATGGCGGAGTATCGAGAAATTGAAAAGGTAATTTTTATAAGTTTTTTTCAACAATTTTATTTTTACAAAAAACAACTACTTTTTTAAGATGCTTTTGCAAAAATGCGCCAATGTGGAACCACAAGAAAATGAACATAGGGAAGCAGATATTTTTAACAATTGCATTAAACCATATAAACCCTTGGCTCGACTGCTTACAGGTGCTTCCGTTGATTTAGGCAACTCAATAGCATTGGTAAATAAATATTGTGCCAAATTACCAAGTGATACTTTTACAAAGCTGACTCCATTATGGCGATGTGCCTATACTAAGCGAGATAATATAACAATGTATCAGTACACCATAAGATTACCAATTAATTCGCCACTAAAGTATGATATTGTGGGCTTACCCATGCCAACGCAGGTATTGGCCCGTAGAATGGCTGCTTTGCAGGCCTGCATTGAATTGCATAAATCTGGAGAATTAGACGATAATTTGCAGCCTATTGGTAAGGAAGGCTTTCGAGCCATTGAATCAGATTGGGAAAATTTTGAACTTGAAGAACAGGATGAAAAAATTGTAATGGAAAATTCTGAACCAAGGCCTGGCACCACAAAAAGAAGACAATACTATTATAAGAGAGTAAGTTAAGCAAATAATAATAACCAGTTAACTTATATTTCGAATTTTTTTTAAGATTGCTTCAGAGTTTTGTGACTGTCGCCCCGTTGCTTGCGTAGAATGTTATTTATACTTATTGGATCTCACTTTACAATGTCCGATACCTGAAGAACAAAACACAAGAGGTCGAAAAATTTATCCACCAGAAGATGCTATACAAGGTTTTGGTATTTTAACTCTAAAAAAAATACCAAAAGTTAGCTCATTCCCCATATTTACCCGTTCGGGAGAAGTAAAAGTTTCTTTAGTCTTACATCCACAACGTGTCATACTTAGTGAAAGACAAATTTTCTGTATTAATACATTTATTAATTACACATTTACCAAAGTATTGCGATTGAAAAAGTTTTTAATGCTTTTTGATCCAGAGTCTACTGAAAATTGTGTCTTTATAGTGCCCACAATCAAGACCTCTGGTGGTGATAAGGCTATAGATTGGGAATTTTTAAAACTCATAGAACAAAATGCCAATATGATGCCAACACCTGTGCCCGAAGAAGAACGACATGCTAAAGAATTCTCGGCTGAAACATTTAATGATGCTGTTGTTATGCCTTGGTACCGTAATCAAGATCAACCCCATTATTTTTATGTAGCCGAAATATGTCATCAATTGTCTCCCTTAAGCATATTTCCAAGCAACAAATATCGAACATTTATGCATTACTATTACCTCAAATATGGCTTAAAAATTCATCCTAAACAACCATTGTTAGATGTTGACCACACCAGTGCCAGACTAAATTTCCTAACTCCTCGCTATGTGAATCGTAAGGGAGTTGCTTTGCCTACGAGCTCCGAAGCAACTAAAAGAGCAAAAAGAGAAAACTTGGAATTAAAACAAATTTTAGTTCCCGAATTGTGTACCGTACATCCATTTCCGGCATCGTTGTGGCGTACAGCAGTGTGCTTACCTTGTATATTGTACAGGATAAATGGTCTACTGTTGGCTGATGACATTCGCAAAAAAGTTGTGAGAGATATGGGATTAGGACAAGTTGAACTGCCTGAAGATAAAGACTGGCCTATGTTAGATTTTGGTTGGAGTTTAAGCGATGTCCTAAAAAAAACTAAAGCCAATAAACTTAAATCCACCGATGAAGACAATTGTGAAGAACACTCGAGTAGTGAAAATACTAGCCAAAAAGATATCAGCAAAAAATCATCTTCGAATAAAGCAGAAAATCTTGACAATTTTCAAAAGACTGATAAGCAAGACAAAAACTCTGCAGACATAGAATGCAGTATTGATAATGTATCGACGGGATTTGTTGAAATCGGTACATGGTCCAATGAAATGGCTGATAATTTAAACGGTTACTTTGACACGGATGAAGAAGATTTTGATGAAGTTTTAGATGGTTTAATGGTTGTTAACTATAAAATAAGTAAGTACTATTAAAGCTGGCGAAACACTAATCTATTCAGCCGTACGATTTGTCAAAAAAAATCGTGTGTGCTCATAAAGCATGATAGTGTGGCTTAAAAGGAGTTACACATGTTAATGAAAAATGATAGATTCTATGCGATCTGAGTTGCATTTTCTTGTAAAGTAGCTAACTCTTTTGAGTTTCCATCTTTTTTTTTGGGATAGTGGGGCATTGACAGCAGATTTTGCAAAGATTTGTTTTATGTCGGAGAGAATTCGGTTAGATTTTCTAGTGAATGAATCGTACGATTGTGTAGGATAGTGAATCCCGGCCTTAAAGTATATTTCGTTACCTAAAACGCAAAACGCCCTATCTAACATTTTGAAAATTTTACAGGAGAAGCAAATTACTATTCAAAATGTTAATTGATAAATTGCCTAAAACTGCTTATAATTTCTATTTTTCTTGTAAAACCTACCAGTTGTTTTGACAATTGACAATGTTGCATATTATGCAAACTGTTAGTAAGGTCTTTTAGCGTGTATCCATATAATCTTTTGTAGATAGGGCCGTTTGTTTTTTGTTAATAAAAGCGCTAATTTTGGTTGAAAGACTCAAAAATTTATTGTGGACATTAGTGTTGATGCAATTCATCAGATTTCATGAAAAAGTCGATTTTTTTTTGTTAGTTAGGGCCTTTTGCGTTTTAGGTAACGATTTGCACTGCAATTTTAAGAAAATTAAAATTTTAGGTGGTAAGGCTGCAAGAGCTACATCCCCTACCTTTAGAGATATACAACTGGACGAAAACGACGAGTTGTCACAAAATCAGATTCTTAAAGCGAAAAAACCAGAACCAGTGTTCGCATACTATGATTCAGATGAATCATATGCCGAATCAAGTTTCGATAGTGATGTTGAAATGATTGATGATTCCGAGTCTAGCGATGAAGATGATATTGTTATAACCTCCAAAAATGAAGCTGAGACTATAGAAACCGAGCAGGACATAGAAAAATTAAATAAGCAACTTTCAATTATACAAGCAACAAAGGCTAACGATCGCGACTATCAAGAAACCAAAAATCTCCAAGTGGGTTACAATTTTCAGGAAATAAAACATGAAATTTTAGAGAATTTAAAGCAATCCATAGAACAATTTGAAAAGTCAAAAAAACAATTAATTTGTGATATACGAAATTCTGGTATGTTGGTTGAGTATAATCGAAATATAAAATTGCCGACAAAAACCAAAGATATCACCAAATGTAAAACTAAGCTGGAGTTATCTTTGGAAACTTTTAAGCAATTTATACCCTATGCATCGGAAGATTTAATAAAATTTTTGTCGAAAGATCAATTGACAGTTGATGATCTACACACTCTGAATAGGAACTGGTTAACCAAATATCCAAATGAATTTTATACTATAAATGGATGTGGGGATTTATTTGATAGTTTCAATGACTTAAAAAATGTTGTTTTAACAGAAAATGGAAAAAAGCTTATTCGCATCGACTTCGCAAGCCAAGGGAGACAATATAGCCAAGAAAATCATTTGGAAAATTTTACAAATGTCTATAGTAAGAATTTAAAGCATTTTCCCGTGGAGAACTTTAGTTTTGATTATCAACCCGACTTATCAACTCATCCTGGTCCCAGTCCAAGCATTATATTACAAGCTCTTACCATGTCTAACGCTAACGATGGTATAAATTTAGAAAGGCTGGAAACAATAGGTGATTCATTTTTGAAATACGCGATTACCACCTATTTGTATATAACATATGAAAACGTACACGAAGGAAAGCTAAGCCACTTGCGTTCGAAACAAGTAGCAAATTTAAATTTATATCGCCTGGGCAGGCGGAAGCAATTGGGTGAATATATGATCGCAACCAAATTTGAGCCCAGCGATAATTGGTTGCCACCGTGTTATTATGTGCCCAAGGAATTGGAAAAAGCTTTAATAGAAGCAAAAATTCCTCCACACTATTGGAGTTTAGTGGATTTAGCAAATATTAAAAAACTAACGAATGCTGAAATTTGCGAGATGGTTCGTAAGAAGGCCGATGAGTGGGGTTGCAATTTTTCGGTATGATATAATGCAAAAACGATTATATATGTATACATATAAGAGGTCTGCATAAATATATTTGTATTCGAGAAGTACGCATGCAGTGGCACTAACTTGAAGTAGCAAAACGACGAAAAGAACAAATTTTTCGAATAAAACTACATATGAATTTGTGGTATTCCTCTTGTTTTTTTGTGGTCATATAGGTATTTATGTTCACAAATTTATAAGTTGAATTTTTTTAAGAACTCATTTGGCACACTTCAGTTCTCTTCATTGTTTAAGTGATAAAAAATAAAAAAGCATGTGCGTTACTCGAGAAAAAACCAGCTTCTCGTGTACAACAAAAACTTGGTAGATGCAGACCTCTAATATATACACATACATATTAAGATAAACCCTCAATGTATGTTTGTAATTTGAGCTCGATCGGTTAAAAATTGGCGTAAAATTTGAGGAAAATGGAGAGAAAAAAGCTCGATACTACTCAGGAGTCACCCATAGGGAGGTCAAATGTAAGAGCAACCCCCACTATTTCTCTAGAACAAACTTACTCTCTCTTTCCAACCCTTCAAAAAACTGAATTTTCACGAAAATTTACTAATATAAAAAACTATGGCATCACACCAATTATAAAAGCTTTGAATGTGAATCGGATCGTAAAACGAAACAATTTTTTACCAGACCCATGGGTTTTGTGATTGCAAAAATCCGATTGTGTACATGTTGCTTAAAAACGTGAACAATTTTTTGGAGGATTTTTTGTTATATTGTTTTAATTTAGAGAATGCTCGAATTATAGCTGATATTTTTTGTTTGTTAGCCATTTTTTTTATGAACATAGATGTATATATTTTTGAATGGTGCGAGTGAATAGTTCTTCTTCTCAGGTAAAATTAAAAGTAGCCAAGGAAAAATTGAGTACAAGGAAAAAAAAACTCGTAAACTAAAACCAAAAAACTTATTTATTTATTCAGGTTTAACATTAGAATATAAATATTTTAATGCTAAAAGTATAGCTATAGCTACAAGGCCTTAAGCTAAACGCCCAGCTCCCTTTGATATGCCATGAAGTTTGTCGTTGAATTAGACGATCTCTACGATATTGCGCACATTAAGTCACTTGCAACGATTATAATACAAGGAAAATATAAAGTTTTTGCTTGCGTAGACGAAAAAGGCTGCATAGACAGCACGATTGGCATTGACATGGCTCCTGTTGGCATTGAAAAAAGAAAGATGGAACGAGAATGGTCGAAGAACAACGGAGATTACGAGCGACTACTGAAATTAATACCTTGGCAACGGATAAGTAATGTATATTGTAGAAGAAGAACATTTTTATTATTAGTGTTCAATTGTTGTGCAATTCACACACTTTGAAAAGCTAGCAAAAGAGGAAAACAGTCAGATATAAATTAACGGATCGTTTCTGTTTGGATAAATGCATGATATCAGACCGAAATGCAATGCATTTAATGGCTGCAGGGGCTGAAGGATGAAACATAGTTTGGTTCTACGATCCGATTAACATTTCAAGGATTTCCTGAAGGGGTGGATATATGGGGTAAGTTTGTTGTAGAGAAATATTGGGAACAAAAAAATAATTGGGGTTGCTCATACATTTCACCTCCCTATGGGTAACTCTTGAGTAGTTACGAGCTTTTTTCTATCCATTTTCCTCCGATTTCATTCTCATTAATTTTAGCCCTCGTGCGGCTCCCCAATTTTAAACCAATCTAGGTCAAATTTTTTTTATCCTAACCTCACACAAAAGTATATCAGGGGTGTGCTGGAAATCTAAAACGTAAGAATTTTAAAAGTCGTTTTATGACAAATATTATACAAATATTTCTCTATTAAACAGAATTGTATAACAAAAATTAGATTAAAATTGTATTAAAACAACTTCCAAATTCTTGCGTTTTACGTTTTCGATTTTCAGCACACCCCTGTATATATAGACTGTTTGATTTTTAGGATCAAGCTGATTTTGGTGATGGAAATGACGATATCACAACTGTAAGACCTCATGATTGGGATGATCCCAATTACGTTCCTGTTGAATTTTCTTGCTTTATACCTTATAATCTAGTTTCTCAACACAGTATACCAGGTCAGTTTTTATATAGATATTTATATGTATATATAAAGTGCCGCACATATTTATTGGCACAACAAGAATTTGTATGTTTATGCCCGCTGCACGCCGAATTGGAACATTCTACAAGTGAAAAAATGGTCTCCTATTAACATTTTTCAGTTTATTAAGTAATGCAAATATTTCTTTAATTAAAACTTAATTTTATTAAGTATTTGCAACATATTAAAAAAAAAATAATAGCAATTCTACTGCACAAAACTATTGGCGCACCTTGTCTATATCTCGTAAAACGAAAAAATTTTTATATGGTATACCACATTTAATACTTTGTTGGAAAACCTTTTTGCTATATAACTGCATCTAAACGTTTTGGCATGGAATGCACCAACTTTTTCGTTGTTAGCTCGCCAATTTATCGCCATTCTTCTATCAATGCCTTCTTTAGGTCAGATTTATTAGAAATTGGCCTCTTTTTCACACGTCTATCGAGTTCTTCCCACAAATGCTATATCGGATTGTGGTCTGGACATACGAACGTCATTGGCTGAATGCTTCGGGTCGTTATCTTGTTGAAATGTAAAACTGCTTGGTAGTTTCAACTCTTCAGCGCTTTTTTTACATTTTCCTTTAACATATTTAAATAGACCGTTTTGTCCATAATGCCATCTATGAAACCCAACTCTCCAACACCCGAAGTTGACATGCATCTCCACACCATAACTCTTCCCCTACCATGTTTTACAGTTGGCGCAAAATTTGATTTTCCATCTGCCGTATAAGGTTTTCTCCATATGGTAGTTCGTGCTTCAGAGCGGAAAATATTAAATTTACTCTCATCCGAGAAGAGTACTTGATCCCAGTAGCTGGTAGGCTTGATTATGTATCGTTTTGCGTAGGCTAAACGCTTTATTGGTTAATATCAGAAATAAGTGGCTTACGTCTAGAAACTCGAGCATTGCAATTTGCCTCATGCAGCACTCTTCTGGCCGTCATGGTGTGAATGTCTTTCCCAAAGTCTTCCTTATCTTCAGCGGCAATCTCTGTGGATGTTTTTTTCGGTTTATTTTAATTTTCCGAATTATTTCGTTACGCTCGCGATCACTTAATATTCTTGGACGGCCTGTTTTTTTAATATTTTCCAAGTTTGACTGCCCTTTAAAACAATTTACAATACTTCGAATTGTGAAACGGCTTCTGTCCATTATTTTACCAATCTCAGCGTACGATTTGCCTTTATTGTGCAGTATTATTTTGCGCGGAGATGTGCTTTTTTTTTTTAACTAAGTTGCCAAACCATAAACAAAGTGTGCCAATAGTTTTGTGCTGTATAATTGTGCATTTTTTTTTTTTGACAAATTCCTTCCAAAATTTATTTCATGCAGATTTTTGGATGAAATTTTTTTGAATGTTTAAATAATAATATGAACTAATTAATATTAAATATTTTTCCAACAATATGATATTTATAATGCTCCTAAAATGACCGTGAAATGAAAAAAACTCGTTGCGTCAATATTTATGTGCGGCACTGTACATATGTATATCAGAGAACGGCTTTGTGTGATTGCAAAAAATTCGCATTTTATGAACACCATAAAATACACTCTTTTGCGTTCATATCACACATAGATTTTATGTAAATTGAAGCATATGAATAAATCAAGCAAATTAATGATTTTTGCAGTTCTCATATATATACATATATATATATATATATATATTTTTATATTTATTATTATATATATATATATATGTATATATATATATGTATATATATATTAATATACAGATATACATATATATCTGTGGCTTGGAGCTAAAAGGGCCAATGTCAAAATGTTCACTTTTGAGAAAATTGGAATTGAAGATTATTATAGATGCTTTCATAGTGACATTGGCCAGCATTTTATTTATGAGCCTGTTCTGGGTTAAGTATGACTTAAGCTGTTTTATCATAATGACAGAGAGCAAGATAACAAATCAATTGCAATGATTAACTCAAAAGAAAAAAAAGTGACATTGGCCCTTTTAGCTCCAAAACACAGATATATATATATACATATATATAATAATTCTTTCAATCATTTAAATCCATAATTAATTTTTCATCTGCAGATAAATCTGTAGCAGATTGCGTTGAAGCTTTAATAGGTGCATATCTTATTGAGTGCGGTCTTAGAGGAGCTTTACTTTTTATGGCATGGTTGGGTATAAGAGTTATTCCATACGAACGTATACCATATGATCCCAACAAAGCTAGAAAGCCAGGTACTACTTTACCAGACAAATATGGAATGGTAGATGTTTATGGATCATGGACTCCTCCAAAATCTCCACTTTTACATTATACACCAAATGCTGACGATGCTCTGGATGCCTTACTAGAGGGTTATGATGAGTTCGAAAAGAATTTGGGCTATAAATTTCGAGACAGATCTTATTTATTGCAAGCCATGACCCATGCCTCGTACACACCAAATAGATTGACGGATTGCTATCAACGTCTTGAGTTTCTGGGTGATGCTGTTTTAGATTATTTGATAACTAGACATTTATACGAAGACCCCAGACAACATTCTCCAGGGGCTTTGACAGATTTACGATCAGCACTTGTCAATAATACTATTTTTGCCTCTTTAGCGGTTAGACATGACTTTCACAAATATTTCAGACATTTATCTCCAGGTCTCAATGAAGTAATTGATCGTTTTGTGCGTATACAAACTGAAAATGGTCACAGCATTAGTGAAGAGGTAAGATGGCATATATAAATCAAATACATTTATATACAAAATATATATAAAGTCTTATCGTGGTCGAAGTCGTACTCGTTTAAAATGTTTGTCGATATCATTTTAAATTTACGACAATGTAAACTTCATAGCAGATTGTCGTTAACTTTCTTATGAATATCGTCAGCTCATTATTGGCTTGAAGCATATGCCAAAAAGTCGTGAAAAACGACAATGAAGGTTTTCATGAAGTTTTCCGAAAATATATCGATAGAATTTTTTCTATTTTCACCACTGCTTCTGCCCAGTGATAAGCAAAAGATTCAGATATGTATATCATAGTGATCTGTAAAAACCACCATCATTGGATTTAATCGCAATTATTTGTTTGTTAATGTTGTTGTTAAGAAGTCTATGAATCTTACTCCAACTTGCACTTATTTAGGAATCACGGTTGATGTTATTATTAAAATGTTCATAACTAATAATTTTATGTTTTTTTCATTTCCTTCCAAAACAATGCATTTTGTTTTTTATACGTAATCAGATTGAAAAATGTAAAAGACTTTTTAAAGTTTTGCTAGGCAGTTTTTTTCCTCCCTAATAAAGAAAGTTCCTTATTCCACTAAGGAACATTAGTTCTTTTCTTCAAAGATGATTGAGGAATTGAAAAATTTGCGCCACTTATAATAGCTTCTCTATTAACGTTCATAGATTAAGGTCTGTTGCTTAGTTCTTCATTGACCCTATAAGAGTATGTTTTCTAATCAGCAAATTTTTATTTATTTCTGGCTAGTATGCTTAACCTTATTAAATTTAGATACTTTAGTACATTACATAAAATAAAAATTTTGCATTCAATTTATCTTAAGATATTTAAGAGGTTATTTTTGACGCCAATAGGATCGGTAAAATCACCTAACGTATAAAAATTGTTCAATTATGAGCTCATTCTGCGGATAGAATCAAAATTTTAATAATAAGACCGAAAGTATTGAAGTCTAAGGGGAATATAATTTCTGGAACGACGAATAGGATTTGAAAACTCAACCTTACGAAGTAGGAATTCTGAGACAATTTCACCGTTTAACAAATTCAGGATGAAGAAGATGTTCATATATATCCTTCGATTTTTTAAGATTGGTAGATTAATTAGTTTTATACGATTATCATACGGAGGAAAATTTTTGGATTCCAGTGCAGTTTTTGAAGACAGAATAAAAGAAATTGCTTTTGTACGGATTCAAAATGTTTGTATGAAGCTCATACTGTGGATCCCAGATGACCGTGGCGTATTCCAGAATAGGTCTGACTTATGAAATGTATGATTTTATTATGACATAGGGATTGTCAAACTCCTTCCCCCAGCGTTTGATAAATCCAAGGACACCTTTGGACTTGTTGATAGTCTGCGATATATGCGCACTAAAACACAATTTATGATCAAGTAAAATATCCAGATCAAGGAATGTCTCTACTCTTTCAAGTTGATGCTTATTTAGTATATAGCTACAGAGTACTGGGGCCTAATTCTGGCAGTCGTGATCGAGTACTTTCTCGATTCGAAAGCAATTTTATTTTAGTCGATACTGAACGAATCGAAATTATTTTTTCAGTATTGTGAAACTCAAATTAATGCTTTACAACACTGAAAAAATAATTTCGATTCGTTTAGTATTGACTCAAATAATTAGATATTAAATTGCTTTCGAATCGAGAAATTACTCGATCACGACTGCCAGAATCAGGCCCCTGGACTTCTTCTGTAGAATAATATATGTTTACATTTTTCGAGTTCAGATCCATCAAATTTATATCACACCATAAGTTCAATAATCGAATAAAAGATTATTTTCTTATCGAAATATGAATAGGAAAAAAATTTAGGAAACATCACATTAGAGTGTCCCTTTTTTTATTTTGAAATGTTGACACGGTACCCGCTGGTTTTTTTCTATTTGACATAATTGTAATTCATGTGTATTTTTACGCCCCTTTGACCACGCCTTCCCTAAGCGACGGGGCTTCAAAAGAAGATTTTTTGTTTTTTCATGAACGGTCTCTTTTTGGGCCCGAACATTTTTGGTTTGGTATTTTTTATTGTTAATAAAAGAAATTTGAAATCATACCTGTTAAATATCGATTACGATTAGTAATCAATTAGATTACTTTTAAAAAAGAATCGTAATGATTATATAACTCTATAAGAAAAAATGTCTGATTACTAATTGATTACGATTACAAGTAATCGAAAAATAATCAGAAATACCGGCGATTACAAAAAAAAAAAAAGAATAAAAAGTAATCAAAAAGCTGTCCGATTACTTTTAAGGATTATTTTTGATTACTTTCAACAACTGTGTATTCAGTTGCACTAAAATTGTTTTCAAAACAGTTGATAACCTGTTTAAAGTTTTCATAATCAATATATTAATATACTATTAATATATTTATTTTTAAAATAACATAAACAACATTAACTACAGCACGTAATACAAAGAAGCTAAAGAAAAATAGCTAAAGAAATAGTAAGTTTTAAACTTATTTATTAAAGAAAAAAAACAATAATTTTATAACAATTTTTGGTAATAAAAAAACAAACAAAAAAATTTTATTAACAAATGCCGAGCAACGATTATTGGCCGAACAATCGGTCGGACACTTATAATTTCATATGAATTTTTTAAATTCGCCTTCATTAAAACTAATTTTTCAAAGGAAAAATCATACAATGATTGTCGCCTTGGACTGTTGACGATCCCGGCAAAAGAAACCAGTCGTGTTCCACTGGAGCTGAAGACGTTAGGGGAGTATAAAAGCATATAAATGCTTCCTTTAGCAAATTTTATTTTTGCCAATTCTAGTCAGCGCTTGAATTATCGATTAGATAGCTGAAGAATTAATGCTTTAAAGCGGATCGTCGGTAAGGTTTAGGGCGTTCAAATAATCGGGTTTTATTTTTGATCGATTTAACGATTAATCAATATTTAGCATTTTTAACGTATTAGATAAAACAAAAAATTTTTAAATTAATCGATTGATCGAATAATTCTCAATTCGGGCACTTAGATTGTTGGAAATATATTTGTATGACTTGACAATTTCAAATTAGTAACTATTTTATATTATTTTATTTTAACTTAATGAATTCCCAAATGTAAAACTATTGTATATGAAACTCTATTTAGTTTTACATTAGTATGGTAACATTGCCTTTTATGTTTTATCGTTATTTTTTCATTTCTCTTGTATAATTGCTTTCTATCTAGAAGTTTCTAAGCGTCTTTTAACGTAAATAAAATCTCAAAACTATTTACGAAAAAGTGTGGAAATCGGTTTTAATTTCTAATATAGATTTTAAAAGAGTCAATATAACTTTGGATTTTTTGAAACTTTTCACGGTCATTCCATCCTCTGCTATGCTTCTGCAAATAATATATGGTTGAAACCTTTGTTTTAGCCGTTGTTCCTTTTTCAAAATAACAGAGGATACTTGTTGCAGCTCCTGTTTCCTACTTAGTTTATGTAGCCTATTGCTCAATGTCACAAGGGTCGGTATTAAGAATCCTGTGTTAGAAGAAATTTACATATATAAATTTGGTACACTATAATCATCTCCGACTAAAAGAACAATAATTCATATGGTTCTCTCCTTGAAGGAAGTCCAGCGCCTTGGCAATTGGTTGGTTTAGTTGAACTAAACTTAAATTTATGTGTAGTTTAAATTAAATAGCTGTAAATCAGTGCCCCATATATTATATGTAGTGCAAAAAATAATAATGTGGCAGCACTACGATAAATGTTGTCAAATTGATATCGCTTGTATTGGTATTTAAAACAACCAATTTTATGCGTTTATAGATGGTTTAAAGGTTTACTGAATTATAGATTTGCTGATTTAAACACATTTAAAGCCAAAAAGAGAGTGTAACTTGCGCTGATTTGTTAGCCCTAAGTATCATGTTATTTAACATAATACCGATCAATTTGATTACATTTTTTGTTTGGTAATAAATAACTACAGTCAAATACTGGTAATATTTTATATGGATAAAAGTGTTCGCCAGTACATTTTTGAATAATGATATAATTTTACTGTTTCCAAAAAAAATAATTGTACGAATGAATACGCAATTTTTGAAAGTAATCAAAAATAATCGTTGAAAATAATCGGATTACATTTTGAATACTTTTGATTATTTTGTAGTAATCGCCGGTACTTCTGATTATTTTTTGATTACTTGTAATCGTAATCAATTAGTAATCATGCAAAACCAAAAGTTATCGTAATTGTAATCATTACTTTACCCTTAAAAAAAGGAGTAATCAAATAAGTAATTATTACGATTACTAATCATTACTTAACAGCTATGTTTCAAATAAACAGGCAATATTTTAATCATGTGCCATATTTGTTGCAGCATATTTTCTTTTTTTTTTACCATTTTTTGAACTATTTAGATACATTTTTCTTTGATGTTCCACGCGTTGCAATAAATATTGCCTTTGTTCTTCTTGCACTCTAGGAAGGCAATAGATTTGTTTTGTGAAGTTTACAGCATTTTTAGCGCAGTCATTAACTGCTTTCATTTGTATCACTTTTATTTTGAAAAAGGATGAATATTTTAACAAACTGATGGCGTTTCGGTGAGAAAATCAATTTTTTATCTTTACAAAACGAAGTAAAAAATAAGTATCATGAAAAAAGATTAATAAGAAAATACATTCCAAATAGTGAGTAGTTCATTTCTTTTTTTGATTGAACATATCGCTTTGTATTTTCGAATTTGGTTTCTTTTGTTACACTAGCCACAATGTTATTTTTTGTTTCAATATCAACCATGTCATCAAAAAGGAATTAGGTAACTTCTTCTTAGGTTAAATAATACTGAAGCTGAAAATTTTCTTTAAATCAAACGTCTTTAAAACTTTTATAAAACGCAAATAGGAAGCTTTTATTGATAAGTTACATTGTATTCTTTGGTAAACGTAAATTGTTGAAATGAAAAGAGAAACTTTTTGCAAACCTTCGGCCTCTTGTTAACTGATCCCGAAATAAAAACATTTTTATAGAAAAAACTTTTATTGTTATTTAGTTACCTCTCACAATTGGTTTTTCGAGCTTAGAAAAATAAAATTTGATCAAGTTGTTAATCTTCGATGAATCAAAGTGGTGGCTTGGAATGAAGATACCATTTTAAATATTGCATTGCTTGAAGTTATTCCAGTTTCTTTTTTAAAATTTTTTAAAGAACGGTATGTCAACATGTACTGTAACCTGAGGAATTTTGATTTCAAATATAGTTTTTAATACCAATTCACATACATTATGCCTGTACCCAAATAAAAGTAAACCCCTTTCTAGTGCTTGGTCCAAAAGTTTCTTCTGATTTTCATACACTTTAACACTTTATTCCAATGAACAGAGGCCATTTCAGGAATATTA
Source organism: Pollenia griseotomentosa (assembly GCA_963931875.1). Taxonomy (NCBI): domain Eukaryota; kingdom Metazoa; phylum Arthropoda; class Insecta; order Diptera; family Polleniidae; genus Pollenia; species Pollenia griseotomentosa. The sequence goes on along the minus strand of OZ007560.1, from coordinate 47,226,610 downwards.
TTTGTAAAATATGCTTAAATATTTTCTGCACTTTTTATTTTCTGTGTTCTTATTCTTTGCATGGAAACTTGTATTCCCTTACATTATGCCCGAGTGCTTTTAAAGCAGCTTCTGAAATATACACTGAGTCGCACATACTCAATTGACATATACGAGAGCCCCTTTTTGGAGAGGAAACGAAAAACTGTGGGCTTTTATCTTGATGATTTTCAACATAAATTTAGGGACACGATTGTTTTATTTTCCTTTTCCAGTCTGCTTCTTTCTTTGAGTATCCGGAGTTTTGTTCTTTCTTCTTTAATTCCATAGATTTCAATCCACCAGAGAGAGTATTCTATTAGATTCCTGTTTCCGCTGCAAAAAAAAATTGTCTTCATCGATTTTCATTAACTTTAAAGCAGCAACGATCGCTATGTCAAAGTGATTGTTCAAAGTGCGTAGAAATAAATTTTCCTTATCTTGAAGCACCTAAGAGGTATTTAAATTTTTTTTGCAAGACTGTAATTTCAAACTCTGCAATTTCACTAATTTTTCTACAGACTTTTTCTCAAAAACTCATTCCCTTCTTACTTAAATCTCTTTTACCATAAAAAAGTAAAACAACAATTTTTAAGTCTAAAAAAGTACGATAATAGAAAACCCATATATTTCTGACTTTAAGGCCCCGCCGCTTAGGGAAGGAGTGACCGTACCGTGTCAACATTTCAAGAACTTTTAAAATAAGGGACACTAATATTACATATACTATTTGGATCATTTGAGGATTCTATGCCATCAGATACTCGTCGCGTTGAATTCACAAAGTTATAAAAAGATCTTGGATAGCTTCTTAAGTTTTCCTGAACTTGAGAGAGATAATCATTCTAACATTGGATATTTGCTAAATTGTAAGCGGATCTTATTGTTGCGTATCTTGTATAGACCGTTGAATGTTTTTTGCTTTTAGATTAGGTTCAATGGGCAGCCGACACGAGGACGGCTCACTTGGGTCCTTTTAGCGGTCTCTTTGTGATATTCTTAGCCAGTGACAAGAGTCAACCAGTATTCACCATACTATTCCCCAGAGGTCACTGCAGCCTACAACCACCCCGACTCCCTGCAGAACAGAGAGATCGTTTTTAGTCCCACATTAGACATATCGTCCAGACATGGCAATTCCGGTCTCCCAAAATGCCTAAACCTAATATCGCCGAGGCCGGGGCATTGGCAGAGAAAGTGAAACACTTTCTACTCCTCCTCCTCATCATGACAACTTCTACAGTAGTCATTATAATCAAGGCCCATTCTCACCGTATGAGTCCCTATCACACAGATGCTCCAGGAGCTTAGAATCTACAATGCAGTTTCTTTCCATATAACGGGACAATGTGCCTAGGTGTTTTCCCATGACCGCCACACACAGTTTTTATCCCTAAGCTGTCGAACTGACTCAACAAGGTGTTTATCGTCAAGTTCCACAGTAGAGGTGACAGCACCCCACTTTTCGGGGTGCCCGTGTGCACAGTTCTGCAAACATTGGTAGCACCCAACGCCATGTTTATATCATATATAAAAGTAAAATTATTTTTACTTATGTTAGATGTTATAGAGCACAAATTCCCATAATTAGCCATCCATTCAGGTGATGGTATAAAATATTGTACCTTGTTAATGAGATCTTGAGTTATTTTGCCAAATGGAGAAGATAAGTCTGTAAGAATGTCAGTTTCAATATTACATGAATTAGTTTTTTCTGTTTGCTTGTTTTGTACGTTGGTTGTTTGAATATAATATGTATGTTAAATGTATGTTGGGGTTATTTGGATGGAAGTAAGATGGTGTTTAATTTTTAAGAATTTTTGATTTTTTTTATTGTTACTGTTGAAGTGATTGTGCCTATGTATATTTAATTTCATAAAGAACTTGATGCATTACGCCGAGAAACTTTTTTAGTAATTCTGTTAATCTATTGGGATGTTGGATTACGATTCTGTTGAGCTTTGTTAGATTGATTATTTATAATTTCTGGATCTTTTACTATTTCATCTTTTTTTATTTCACATAAATTTAGCAATGACTTTGATTTCAAGAATTTGTCTGAAATGGCTTGATTTCTGACAAGAATCAAAATATTACCATATCTTAGTTGGCTTATACATAGAGTTGATTAATGTTAAAATAGCATTTAGTTCTCGATGAAACATAAATGGACTTAATTTTCCTAATTCTTTGTTCTTTGATTTTATAACCAGATATTTAGGATCACCTAATGGAATTCTATTTTTGACGGGTGGAAGCTGAGGCTGATCTTAATAGTTGCTTTAGGTAGGTAGGTAGGTAGGTAGAAAGGCCGGTGTGAAGTCTCCTTCACACCCTCACCCAGAGACCAATATGGTCCATTGTGATGCCTTATTCAGAGATAGCCCTAGAGAGATAGAAAGTTAGTGAAATAAACAGAGAAAGCATATGATAAATAAGAAAGAAAGAAAGAAGGTTCCGGACCAAACCCGAGAGAAATCCTACTCAACCAAATACGCCCTACGTGCGTCCAGCACCCAGCCTACTCTCGCGCAGCCAGGCCATCCCCATTACGAATCCTATCAGATTCTCGAGTCCGCAACCCGAGACATCCCCTAATTCGCCCAGGAATCTACTGCCCAGCCACCTCTGCCTGCTGCCCTGCAACCTGGGACAGTGGCACAGAATGTGCTCCACCGTCTCCAACTCCTCAGGGTCCTCACACAACCTGCACATATCCGACAATCCGGATCCCATCCTCACCGCCATCCTGCCTATCATACAGTGGCCCGTGATCATTCCTAAGACTGCTCCAAGAGCCTTCCTACAATCATCAACCAGCTTGGAGTTCACATAACAGCCCCTTACGGCCATAAGAGCCGCCTGGCTGTCCACATATATAGTGACCTCCGAGCCCCTATCAATGTTGTCCCTTATCAGTTCCACGGCCCTCATGACCCCCAGAACCTCCGCCTGAAAAACACTGCAGTCGTCAGGAAGCCTATATGACCTTCTGATGTTCAGATCCTCAATGTAGACCCCCGCACCCGTGCCCCTCATCTTCGAGCCATCAGTGAAAATAGCAAATCCACTAAATAATCTGCCCCTACCTGACCAGCTCTCCCTAGAAGGAACTATTACCTCCGGCAGCCGCCCAAAATCCACCCTAGTGCCCACATAATCTGTGGATCCGGGAGGTCCCAGGCAATAGCCACACGCCTCAATCTCACTCAGGATCCGTGAGTGACCCTGAGTGACATTCCCCATCAGTCCTGATTCCCTCAGTCTAAGAATACTCCTGGCCGCCATTCCCATCACATACTGCTCAATAGGCAGAAGATGTAGAATGACGTCCAGGGCCGCCTGAGGAGTACTCCTCATGGCACCTGTCATGCCCATTGATGCACACCTCTGAGCCTTAGAAAGAAGGTTCCTACGACTAGCCAATCTCAATGACTCCCACCAAACACAGCATCCATACGTAAGAATGGGTCTAACCACCGAAGTGTACAGCCATCCCACCACTGACGGCCGGAGTCCCCAACTCCTACCTATCGATGATCTGCAAGCATAGTAGGCATTGAGACCCCTCTTAAGTCTCTCCTGAGTATTCCTTCCCCATGACAGCTTGCTGTCCAGAAAAACTCCCAGATACTTAGCACTATCAGATAGTCTAAGCTCCACTCCTCCTAGTACCGGTAGCCTAAAATCCTCCACCCTGTACCTCCTAGTGAAAAGAACCAACTCCGTCTTCCCCGGATTAACTCCCAGTCCCTTATCACTCGCCCATGCCGACAGTTCGCCCAGCGCCCCTTGCATGATGTCGCTAATTGTCGGCAGAAACTTGCCCGACACCAATATCACCACATCATCCGCGTAGGCTACGACCTTCTGACCCATTCTGTCAAAACGTCTCAGAACGACATTGACGGCCAAGAGCCACAATAAGGGTGAGAGAACTCCCCCCTGTGGGGTCCCCCTAGTCACCGATCTCCTCAAACGTTCGTTTCCCCAGTCCGAGTGAATAACCCTGCTGCTTAGCATCCTAGTTATCCATTCGACCAAGAACAACGGAACCCTCTGATCAAACAGTGCCTGCCTAATAGCCTCTATCCTCAAATTGTTAAAGGCGCCCTCTATATCCAGGAATGCCGCCAAGGTGTATTCCTTGGTTCGCAAACCCCGCTCAACATAACCCACCACATCATGCAACGCACTCTCAACAGATCTACCCTTAAGATAGGCGTGTTGAGCGCCGCTGATGATGCCGGCGTCAATCTTCGTCCTCAGATGTAGATCAATCAGTCTTTCCAACGTCTTCAAAAGAAAAGACGATAAGCTGATTGGTCTAAAATCCTTGGGTTTAGAGTGACCGGTTCTACCCGCCTTGGGAATAAAAACTACCCTGACCTCCCTCCACCCTCTAGGAATGTACCCGTTCAGCACACATACCCTAAACAGTTCCACCAACACCAGGAGTGATGATCTCCCGATATTCTGTAACATCGCCGGAAAGATACCATCTGGTCCCGCCGATTTGTAGGACCCAAAGGTATTCACCGCCCATGTTACCTTATCCAAGGTGATCATATCTCCCACCGTCTCCCTTTCCCCACCGTCCGAGCCCGACCCAGAGAAGGGGTCACCACATACAACCTGTTCCCCCGACCCAGGATCCACACACCCCGGAAAGTGAGTTTCCATAAGCAGACAGAGAGATTCAGAGCCAGATTCCGTCCATGAGTCGTCCGGTCTCTGAATAAATCCAGGGACCACCGGGTCCTTGGATAAAATTCTCCTGAACCTAGACATTTCATTCACGGATTCAACTGACTCGCTAAACTTAATCCACGAGTCCCTTTTCGCCCTTCTAATATCTCTCTTATACCTCCCGTAACTCAACCTGAAGTTACTCCAATCTTCCTCCTTACGCGTATACTTCGCCCTATTGAACAGCCCTCTGACGGTGGACCTTTGAGTCCTCAACTCGTCTGTCCACCATCTTGGCTGTGTACGCCTGCCCGGAAAGTTTAACGGACAGGATCGCTCATAGCTACTGGTCAATACCCCCGTAAAGGTGCTCACCAGCCGCTCCACACCGGTCGGAGTCGACCCCCAGTCCCCTGTAACTCTAAAGTTACTTTGAACCAATCCCGAAAAAGTGTCCCAATCCGTCCTTCTCGGATTCCTATACGGACACCTTTTCGACCCCTCAAATATCAGACTAAAGGACAAGCGACTATGGTCAGAAAAGGAAAAATCCAACGCCACCTTCCAGTCCTCCACTAATTCCCTGCAGTTCGTCAGTGTTATATCTATCACTGCCTCCCTATCTCTAGTTCTGAACGTCGGTGTATTCCCCCTGTTGCAGATAAAAAGATTGCTGGCAATAATAAAATCAAACATAGACTTACCTCTCTTGTTGATGTCGGCACTACCCCATAGGGTGTGGTGTGCATTGGCGTCACATCCCAGTACCAGTCTCAAGCCGCTTCTGCCTGAGTGCTCCACCAACTCTCGTACTTTTTCACCAGGTGGATCGACAGCTTCGTATGGCAAGTATGCCGTAGCTAGTGCCAGGACTGATCTGTCCCTGGCCTTCCCTGTCACAACCGTGAGGTCTCCGTTACTGAAAGAATGAGAAAACATAAAATTGTGCTCAGTTCTTGCCAATATACAAGTTCGTACCTTCTCCTCCGAGCGGGATACGAACAAGGTATACCCCGTGACCTTTAATCCAACTACCCGGTTTTTGTTAATCCAGGGCTCTTGGATTAAGGCCACGTCCACGTTGTTGTCAATGAGGTGGGTTGCCAATTCGGTTGAGGCCGCTTCACAGTGGTGCAAGTTTATCTGCACCACTTTCAGCCTCTTAGGATCTATCATCTTTAGGAAACCTAAATCTGACAGACCCTAACCCGAATACAGCAACCCCTCCCATTGATTTCAGCTTCCTTAGAGACTCTCGGTCTACTGCGAACCGGAAGTCTCTACCTTGGTTCTCCTTACAACCCAGTGAAGCTACCATCTTCCACTGTCCTGTAAAGAGCCCGTTGTTCTGGTTGGCCAGTAACCCCAGTATGACCTCCACCGGTTTTATAGGTGGAGGAATCCTTACCGTGACTACCGGCCTTAATGGCAACTCAGACGCGAGTATTACGTCCAATCTGGCTTCAGGACAAGCGCTGCCACACCTGCCGATTGCAGCCTTTAAAAACTCAAAGGTCTTTAGATTGCCGCAACTGACAGTTTTGACACCTCTTATCCAGTCAGCCCCTTTGAACGATACTTCGTCCGGCCTTCCTTTAACGCTAAAGATTTCGTCAAGCAGTTTGTTTTCTAGCACCTGCCATTTCTCGACACTGATCCTTCCATCGGGATCCATACGATCAATGACAGCTGCCAGAATACCGTCCTTACCTGACGACTCCCTTAGCTTCCTTGACGTGGAGGGTTGGTCCTCTCTGGAGCCAATCCTCTTAGTGATCTCCTTTCGGGGATCCTTCCTTTTAGCCGCTGGGGATTTCTGGTCATCACCAGACCTAACTCTCTTAAGTACCCCTTTCTTGGGGGCCTTAGCAGAGCTCTGTCGGTGATTACCCGATTTCCCTGCAGATGTTGGCTGGTTTGTCCCAGTAATCCCTTTTGTGACTTCCCCTTGGGAGGGACTGTCGGAGATTACCAAGACTTTACCAGTCCTCATCGCGCAACTAGTAGTGGGTATTACGTCAACAGGCTTGGCTCCCTTATCCGTGACCATACTGTCTCGGTTTAGAGGACCAGGTGTTGATTTCGTACCCTCCTTCTGAATTTCCGAATTTTTGGAGGATTCATCAACAGGGGTTGCTGAGGGTTCGTTATCTTTACTGACAACATTTGAGCCCTCAGCAGCCCTTGCTGTGTATCCCGCAGGATAGGGAATGCCTAGGATATCACCGACAGATCCGTGGATTCGTTCGAATCTGGCAACGTTCTTCCGGTGCTTCCTCAGCAAGTGCCTATCCCGCCCATCGTGTAGTGAGGAGTCTTTCTTAGCTATCTTTTCTAGAAAGGCTAAGAAGGCTCTTACACCACTCTTGGCTTTTTCAAGGCTCGTTCGGCCTTCTGATGTGACCTGTTCTGTCGCATCTTGCCGAACAATAGTTTTTGATACACCCGCTACTCCGCTCCCTATCTCGAGTGTGACCTCAGGAGTCGATGACCCAGCCCTATGGTCCTGATCATGAGCCGAAATCATTGTTATTTCATGCTCATCATCAGATCCCAGAGCTAGACCATCGAGTCTTTCCGAGACCCCTGTTCGAGGCGGGGAACCGACTGGGGGGTCGTTCGTTCCTCTTGTCTCTGTCAGTTCTGTCAATAACTGACCTTCCTGCTCAAGAATATCTCCATGGATACTCAGCCAATCGGCGTCTAGATCTGACACCGAAACTGCCGAGTTATTAGAGATATTCCCTGCATCGACTCCTAGAGTCGCGTCCTTTTGTTTTTTAAAAAATTTGTCCAGTTTTTGGTCCCACGAGTGAGCCGTAAAGAAAAGGACCGTCCGCGCAGTGACGGCTTGCACGGACTAGGCCAAAGTTACAACTGACCCTTGCCATCGGCGCCAGAGGGAAGCTGTTCACGACCAGTTTCTTTAACCACTAACCAGCCATTCAGGTCCTCGGCACTGCTGTCTACCACTTTGACCTTAAAAGTGGGGGATATGGGAGATAAAGGGGGAATAGATAGGATTATAGGTAATGGGATGGGGGATGGGAGGATGGATAACCCTTAGTCGTGCTGGCCTTAGAGCATATGCCTTCCAACTTGTTCCGGCTTAGCCGAAACAATTCAGAATCCGGCTTAGCCGAAACAAGTTACAAGACATTCACTACAGCCAGCATTTAAGCCACCACATCGCGGCAAGATAGTTATCCAGGTGGTGCTTTAAATAGCGAACCTATTTGATGAAACTTTTGGAGGCCTAGGGGCCATTTTTTATGTACTTTACGTAACAGTTTTTTTATTAGCTTCTTGAAAAAAAAAAGAAAATATAAATGAAGAAAAAGAGTCTAAAGAAAAACAAGATGAATAAAAAACCGTTAGTTCAATTAAAATCAATAACACAAACGTATGCCACGAGTGATGATCGATGACTGTGTAATGTACATAAATAAAATGCGTTTAAATTGTTACAAAATTTTATTTTAATTATATCAGTTTTATACATAAATTTTTATAAAAACATAAAAATTATTATTTTACAAGAAAAACGGGAAAAAATGTTATGGCTAAACAAGTTGAAAAATAGGTAATAGTTATCTAAACTAATTTTATAATGGCAAAACAAGGTGAAAAATGGCTAAATCTATCCACTAAATAGCTAAATTTGCAACGCTGCCTAAATACCATAAAAAAGTTTAAGCGCAGTACGTGCTCTTATTACGGTAATTTTTTAGTTTATTATGTGTTAATTCGATTTTCCGTACTAGTTAATTGCACAGTAGCTGAGTTTAAAATGCAAAAAATTATTCTCGATATTGTATTTCTGGCGAAAGCAGCAAAATAAGCAATCGGTTAGAAATTTCCAAGACGTTAACAAAATTATTATAAATCTTCACGCGCAGGGAAAACATATCGCGAAATTGGTGTCATTGTACAGAAGCCATACACTAGTGTCAGAAACATTGTAAAATATTTAAGCAGATGTAAAGGGAATGAATCTCTTTTGAAAGTCATGTTGTGCATAAACTTTATTGATTGACAGTATACCCCATACCTACTAACTCAAATTTTGTAAAAATGGACGGTGGGTCAAAGAAATAATGAGCTGATGATATGTCGATAAAGACAATCATAAAACAAATTTAAAAAGCGACTGGTTTTTTACTACGAAAACGACACTTGTAATTAGTCCGGTTATTAATATTTTCTCTTGATTCTAGTATTATTTGCTGTCAGAAGAAGAATGTGATGATGCTGAAGATGTTGAGGTACCCAAAGCATTAGGAGATGTCTTTGAATCCGTAGCTGGAGCTATATTCTTAGATTCTAATATGTCTCTAGATGCTGTGTGGTTAGTTTACTACAATATGATGCGCCCAGAGATAGAACAATTTAGCAATTCTGTGCCTAAATCTCCTATAAGAGAATTATTAGAATTAGAGCCTGAAACTGCAAAGTTCGGGTAAGTCTTCGATATTTGTCTCACATTTTTATATTCTTAAATTAATTTTTCAATTTGTTTTATTTAAGTAAACCTGAGAAGTTGGCGGATGGTCGTCGAGTTCGTGTCACTGTAGAAGTCTTTTGCAAAGGAACTTATCGTGGAATTGGTAGAAATTACCGAATAGCTAAATGCACTGCTGCAAAATGTGCTTTACGTCAATTAAAAAAGAAAGGTTTAATAGAAAAACGAGTGTAAAAAAATACTAGTGCTCAATTTCTTACGATTTTAATTTAAATCGTTTTATTCTCTTTTTTAGTCTTAATGTCGTGTAGTTAGTTTGTAATTTTAAATATAAACGTCTAATTGTGTGTTTATTCCGCAAATAATTTTCAAAGAATATGTTACCGTTTTCATTTTGTTTTGGTTTTTATTTTATTTTTTTTATTAATTATTTGTTTTCATATCATTCTAGAACATTAAAAAAAATAACGTTAATTGTTTATTTAAAGTAAATCCATCTAAAGTACGTGAACGATTATTCTTAGCCTTTAGCAGCTTTTGCTTTACTTTTAACCTTTTTAACACGTTTCAAACCATCCATATTACTTTTCATAAATTGTGCATACATGGTCATCATTTTGGGAACATCTTCGTGTTTAACAACGGTGGATATCTTTCGTGATATAAAGTAAACAAAATTGTATTAAACACTTGTTGGAACAAGTTAAATTAAATTACCTTTTTCGACTTTGATTGAGCTCTCATTAGGCACATGTATTCTTCAGGCTCGGCTAGAGGTGGTTTTCCTTCGCGAGGCTTAGGTTTGTCATGTCCATTGTCTTAAAGATATTAAATTAAAATAGTTAGTTATTAAATAGTAAATTAAAAATATGGCTTTAAAATTTTCCGGCTATAAATTTAAAGGCTTAAATATATGTATGTAACATGTAACTCGGGTGATTGATTTAGTTTTTCAACAGGTTTCAAAACCGCGCTTTCTGTCTTTATAAGGGCTTTTTCTAACTTTTAAGCAATATAATTATTTTTAAATTACATAAATCTTAAATAATATTTTACTGTAAATATTTTCAGTGAAAAATTTATACTCTCCGAAACATTAAACTAAGAACACTATGCAACAGCAAAAATACATTTAGCAATACACCACTTTTGTATAGCTTTGACACACTGATCACAAACTTAAGAACATTTTTTGTTTATAGTGTGGTTAGTTTTTGAGTTATTGTCCCATTTATATTTCTAGAGTACGACCTGCTTGTTATAACTTTTAACTTAAACCCTAGAAAATAGACGATTTTGTGGTGATACGACTCCATAATGTATATACATGTATTCATCTGTTAAAATCATCCTCACTTTCAAATGACTCAAATGAAAAGAAAGCCAACCAATTTTAGGGGAATGTAAGAAAAGATAAGCTCACTGTTTATTGATGGTGTTTTGATTAAGCTTTGATATTATTACAAGTAAGACTTTGAGTGTTTATACTTCGTTTTCGCTTTAAGGTTTTATTTGTAATATTTTTAGCTTTTCTTAAATCTTTGGAAAAAGTTTCCTGATGATCTGGCCTAAGCAACCAGTGAAATGCGCATAGAAGCTATCTTTCTCTTAACAATAAATTTTAGCGTATTTATCAAATATGAAAAATTAGGAATTTAGCACGTCATACAGAAATCTTATTAATAATAAATTTTCCACTGACACCTATATGTTCTTCTGTGAAATCACCGTCTTTGGAATTGTGTAAATTTGTAACTAATATTTTAACAAAACTGACAACGAATTCGGAATTCAATTTGAGGGATGCTGTCCAATTTAGAGAAAGGATTAACGATAGTGAAATAGGTGACGATGAGAGAATTGTAGCATTTGACGTTGTTTCATTTTTTTCCAATACCTGTAGATTTTGCTATAGAGACAATCATAATGAAATGGGAAGAGATTAAAAATCACACTGAAATGACGAAGAAACTATTTATTAAAATACTAAAATTTTGTGTAAAGGACAACAGATATTTTAAATATAAGGACAAAGTCTACACGAAATGAAAGGGACTTCCAATGGGGACACCGGCATCACCAATTATAGCAGACATTGTAATGGAGAGGAACTGCTTAAAACCACCATACCGAAATTAACAATTAAGCCGAGAATGCTTACGAAATACGTTGACGACCTGTTTGGTATTATACATGAAAGTGCAATAGAAGAAACATTCACAAACAAATAAAATTCACTATGGAGGAAGAAGAAAACGGACGACTGCCTTATTTAGATACTGTAGTTATCAGAAAAGGAAACCAACTGAAAATAGATTGGTACCAGAAACCAACGTCATCTGGTAGAATTGTGAACTTCTTTTCATGTCAACCAAGAAATAGTATAATAAAAACGGCGGTAAATTTAATACGACGAGTTATGACAATTAGTGACAAACAATTCCATAGAGACAACATTATAAAAGTAAAGGATATATTGCGAAAAAATTCATTTCCTGAAAAAATCATTAACAATTTGATCAATAAAAACAAGATCATTCGGAAGCAGACCGAAGGAAGTGAAGATGAGGAAGCGAAAATATCCAGTCAATTACATATGTACCAGGCATATCCGAACGAGTAAAAAACTCCAAAATATATAATGCTGAAAAATATAAAATAGTACAGAGGGCCAATAATACGATGAGAAAACTTTTTTCATGCACCAAAGCTAAAGTGGACAAATTTGGCAAAGCGGATTTAATTTATCAGATAAAATGTAATGGTAACGAAAACCACAGTTGCGATCAAGTATATGTTGGCACTACTAGAAACAAATTAAGAACCAGAATTTCTGGACACAAATCGGACATTAAGTGTAAAAATAATATATCAACACAAAAAACAGCACTAGTAGCCCACTGTAAAGAAAGAGGATACACACCTAATTTTGAAGATGTTAAAATCAGTGTTGCCAGTGAAATTTCGAGAAAGATACATTTTAGTTTCCAAAAAGATACACTTTTTCCCAAAAAGATACGTTTTGAAAAAATTTGAAAATTCATTTTTAACGTTTAACATTTATTAACATAACATTTTTTTTTTCATATTTAAAAGAATATTGTAAAGAAAATAATTTCGTATAAATTCATTTTTATATTTATTTAAGTCATAAATATTAGGTACATATGCAATTTTTAAAAATACAGTAAGCAAACTTTAAAGTTAATTATATGCAATTATCTTTGGATGTTATCAAAACAAATTCATTTTTGTAAAAATTAATATACGAGTTAAGCCGTTCATATAAATTTCCTGAAAATAAAAAAAATGTTCATATATCCTCAGAACAACTTCGCACTACTAGAAATCATCGATTTAGGTGGATCGTATGTTGCAACCGCTTAATGTTTTCTTTCACCATTATTAAAGCTGCTATCAAGGCAAATTCACTAGAAGGTGGGGACAAGTCAACATATGGTGTTTTTTTTTTTTGGCGGTCGACTTGCCAAAGTGTGTATGCAAAATAATTTTTTATATAAACTAACCTTTTATTACTAGCAATATTTTTGACAATCCGACCACAGAAGCAGTGTTGTTGTAAAGTTGACCTCACCTTCTAGTCAATGCGCCTTGGCTGCTATTGTATAAAGCTTGGTATTTAGTATTGAGTCGGTTTCAATGACCAGTCTTAATAAGTTTTAGTTGGCTAAAAATTCTGTTTGTTTCTGTACATTTTGCGTACAGATTCAAAAGATACGAAAAATGTCAGGATTATACATGATACCTGAAGTAGTCAAAAGATACGAAAAATGTATCTTTCGTATCCTAACGGCAACACTGGTTAAAATATTACAAACTGAAGAGAAGTATAATAGAAGATACACACTGGAGGTGCTACACATAATCAACATACCGTTACAGAAGAGAATTAATTTTAAGAGTGACACTGATAACTGCGCTCAAATTTGAGCGCAGTTAACTTAAGTTACAGACACATTATAAATAAGAATAAAAAACTACAATTAGTGCAATAATAGATCTACATTGTAGATTCTACAAGCTAATTGTTGTGTATTTTTGTGACTCGGTGTAAGTGTTAATTTTTTATTGTTTACATATGTTTATGTTGTTTAACATTAAAATGATATTGAAATATGATTTATGTTTGATTGTATTTATTTTAAGATTCCTGAAGATGGCATCCAAAGGATGTCGAAATATTGAAAAATAAAGAATTAAAAGAAAACACTGACCTCGAGCTTGAATAAATTTTTTATTTTAAAAATTATAATTAAATAAAAGGTCGAATGATTAAAAAACTTAAAAAAAATAATTAAAATTATTTTAAAAATTAACGAAACTTTTCATTGCACTAATTTATTCAAAATTTCATACTGCAAATGTATGAGAGTTCAGTAGGAGTATGAACAGAACAATCATGTCACGACATTTTCCATACGATTTGACAGAAAAAACGGTGACCGCCGTAAAATATAATTTATTTTAATTTATAAATAGCTTTTAAAAATAAAGATGACAAATATGACAGATTATGAAAAAAGAGGACAAAAATTTTATAGATGGACAAGCCAGTTAAAATAGATGATTGTCCTCTAAAAAAGAGTACGTATGGTCACCTTAAAGTTATGAACCCATCTGCACGAAAGTTGACAGTGTAATTTCTAGCCATAAAAAACAGACAGACTAAAATTTATTACAATAGCATTGTTTATTACCAGGGGTGTGCTGGAAAACGAAAACGTAAAACGCCAGAATTTGGAAGTTGTTTTTAATACAGTTTTAATCTAATTTTTGTTATAAAATTATTTTTAACAGATGAATATTTTTATAATATTTGTCATAAAAATCTTTTATTACAGAAATCTTATTTAAAAACGACTTTTGAAATTCTTGCGTTTTACGTTTCCGATTTTCAGCACACCTCTAATAGAACGAATTTGTGCAAAATCTTATATCAATATGTGCATTCCGCCACTAGTAATGATAATTTTCTTTGGGTGGTTGTTCCACATTTCCCTACTAAACCAATTTTGCTTGATTTCAATTCCAAACTGCTTAGGGAAACTAGAAACAATTTGATAACAATATTTTTCTTTTCTTTTGAGTCGTTTGAAAGTGAGCGTGATTTCAATAGACGGACATGGCTAAATCGACTTAGAATTACTCAATGGCCTAGAAAAAATATATATTTTGGGATCTTAGATTAATATTAAAACAGTTTCACACGGAATGACAAACTTAGTATACCCTCATCACAACTAGTTGTGGTGGGATATACAAATTCCTATATAAAAACGCAAAAAAAAGTTTTTGACATTTACCCTATTTTTGGCAATTATTTGCCGTTTTAAGCAATTACAAAAAATTAGTTAGATGAATGTATGTTTCAAATTTTTTTAGCAAGCTTAAAGTTGTGAATTTTCACATACAGCCCTAACAAAATACTAACCGAAAATCGTAAAAAGCGTCACATACAATCCTCAGTACCTAACTAAAACTACAAAGGTAAGTAAAACCGTGTACATAAACAAGCAGCTTTTAACAAAAAAAAAAAAAAAAAAAAATCTTAATAAGAAGAAGTATAAAATCTGTAAATTTTAATAATGTGAAATGTTTTTGTAGCGGAAATGAGCCGCTGAGAGATGTTTTAAAATTGCTAGATTTCCCGCTTACCGCTAAAGTGTATTTTTCCCGCGATTGACATTTCAAAAACGCTAGATTTAGCGGGAAAATCTCTAAATTGGCAACAGCGAATATTAGTGTCAAATTGTTTCTAGAATCCGAATTCCCTCAAATGTGGATTACTCAACATTTTTGGTGTTTTTGCTGCAATTCACATCTGGTACATATATACATTAAAGTGTGCCGATTTGTATGCATTAAAAAAAATTCACCAAGCGGTTGTCAAAATCGTAATCTACGACGAATTCTAAGGTTTGCCAAAGAAACCATGGGTCTAAAATCAAAATCGAGCTTCCCGTTTTTAAAGAGAAACTTTTCTTTTCGTTTATACTACATTACAACGAGGTAATGTTTGTTTGTTTGCAGCAGGGACATAACAGTTATAACCAATATTTGAAAAAATCCTGAAATAATAATTTATCACGAATTTTTAAAACCTGCTCACGGAATAATTGTTACAAACAAATTCTATAACCATTATAAAAGATTTTAATTTTTTTTTGGTCTTCCGTAACCATTACAAAAGATTTTTTATTTTTTTCGGTCTTCCACATCGAATTTCACACAAGTTTTATGAAAATATTCGTTGGAGTTCAGCCAATGACATTTCTAATAAAATCTATGAAACAGGTTTCGTTACTCAATAGTTATGAAAAGCTTCATAGAATTAATGAAACTCTTTACAGAAACAATAAATCGTTAGGTAATGAAGCATTTTATAGAATCTATGAAACAGTTACATAAAAGTCATTCCTAAAAAGAGCTTCATTAAATTAACATTTGTATTACTAGCAATATTTGCATTTGTTGCGGGTTTTGTTTAAGATTTCTTCACCCTCACATTAGAATCGATGAGATTTTCATCAATTTTAAGCGCTTGTTTACACTCATAAAAAAATGTCAGTAGAAATAGCGAAAACCTCTGCAGAAATAACTAATAACAGTACCAGTATTTTCAGCTGTAGAAAAATCAATGAAGGTAAGAATCATTGTCTGCTATATTTAGATTAGTTAAATTTTAGAACAAATTAGTTAATATTACGGACATAACAGTTATAACCAATATTTGAAAAAATCCTGAAATAATAATTTATCACGTTTTTGTTTTTGTTTTTGGGCTTCCATAACCATTACAAAAGATTTTAATTTTTTTGGTCTTCCGTAACCATTACAAAAGACTATTATTTTTTTTGGTCTTCTATAACCATTACAAAAGATTTTAATTTTTTTTGGTCTTCCGTAACCATTACAAAAGATTTTTATTTGTTTGGTCTTCCATATCAAATTTCACACAAGTTTTATGAAAATATTCGTTGGAGTTCAGCCAATCACACTCCTAATAAAATCTATGAAAAATGTTTCGTTACAGTCAATGTTTATGAAAAGCTTTATAGAATTAATGAAACTCTTTACAGAAACAATAAATCGTCAGGTAATGAAGCTTTTTATAGAATCAATGAAACAGTTTCATAAAAGTCATTCCTAAAAAGAGCTTCATTAAATTATCCTTTTTATTAACATTTGTATTACTAGCAATATTTGCATTTGTTGCGGTTTTTGTTTAAGATTTCTTCACCCTCACTTTAGAATCGATGAGATTTTCATCAATTTTAAGCGCTTGTTCATACTCATAAAAAAATGTCAATAGAAATAGCGAAAACCTCTGCAGAAATAACTGATAACAGTGCAAGTATTTTCGGCTGTAGAAAAATCAATGAAGGTAAGAATCATTGTCTGCTATATTTAGATGAGCTAAATTTTAGAAACAAATTAGTTAATACTTAAAAATTAATTAAGCTAAAACCGGTCAAACAAGCCTACTTAATGGTATTTTCGGTTAGGTAGAGGTGGCAGCCGACTTTATTCGCCAGCTCACATAGACACTGAATGTCCGTTGCGATACCACTGCGCTTCCACTCATGCGTAATTAGGTGTGTTGCATATTCTTGGAATACATGACGAGACCTACAGTTCAATGCTGAATCCAAACGGCAAGATTTGAAGTGCTTTAGAACAGAAATTACTTTCATTAGTTCGCTGAAGCCAACCGATAGTTGAGGATGTTAAGAAATAATTATTTCTTTTTGAAAAATGTTTTTTTTTTGGTCGCTCGAGCCAGGAATCGAATCCGGGTCCTATCGGTTTCAGAGTCCACATCTTAGCTACTACACCAACTGCACTGACTACTCAATGGTATATAAATGAAATTTTAGTGCGAAATTTCTTGTATTTAAAAAAAATCGGGAGAATATGCCTAAAACTGGAGCGATTTTATTTAACCTCAGCACCATGATTGTGTGGCATAATTGGTTTCTATTTACCAAATATGAGAAAGATATCAAAAAATTTGCGGATCCTTACCAAAATCATTAAAAAAAAAGTTCGTCCTTGTGCAAATATAAGTCAGCGTGCGAAATTTTGTAAAAATATCATAAGATTTGCGAACTGTAGCGTGGTGATGGAAGACAGAAAAAATAAAAATCTTTTATAATGGTTATAGAAGACCAATAAGAATAAAAATCTTTCATAATGGTTACCAAAGACCAAAAAAATTAATAATCTTTCATAACGGTTATCAAAGACCAAAAAAAAAAAAAATCTTTCATAACGGTTATCAAAGACCAAAAAAAATAATAATCTTTCATAATGTTTATGGCAGAACTATAATTTTCTGGGTAATTTATAACTATTATTACAGGACCAATTTGTTTCAGTTATTTTTTCCATAACCCATTGGATATTTAAAAAATAATAACAGTTATTTCTGGTCCCTGGTTAATATTTAAAAGTTAATTAAGCTAAAACCGGTCTTTTAATTAAGCTGAAATTTCAATTGAATAAGCTAAACTTGTAGCAAAATTTACAAACAATGTTCAATGATATTAGGAATATTTTCTGCTAAAATTTCGAAAAAAAACTGGGTTTTTGAACCCTCCAGATCAGGCCCGAATTTATTTTTGGAAATATAGTTAGTTTAATTAGTACAATTGAATTAGAACACGTTTTACGGTAGAGGTGGCAGCCGACTTTATTCGCCAGCTCACATAGACACTGAATGTCCATTGCGATACCACTGCGCTTCCACTCATGCGTAATTAGGTGTGTTGCATATTCTTAGAATACATGACGAGAACTACAGTTCAATGCTGAATCCAAACGGCAAGATTTGAAGTGCTTTAGAACAGAAATTACTTTCATTAGTTCGCTCAAGCCAACCGATAGTTGAGGATGTTAAGAAATAATTATTTTTTTTTGAAAAATGTTTTTTTAGTCGCTCGAGCCAGGAATTAATCCGGGTCCTATCGGTTTCAGAGTCCACATCTTAGCTACTACAGCAACAGCACTGACTACTCAATGGTATATAAATACAATTTTAGTGCGAAATTTCTTGTATTTAAAAAAAAAAATCGGGAAAATATGCCTAAAACTGGAGCGATTTTATTCAAACTCAGCACCATGATTGTGTGGCATAATTGGTTTCTATTTACCAAATATGAGAAAGATATCAAAAAATTTGCGGATCCTTACCAAAATCATTAAAAAAAGTTCGTCCTTGTGCAAATATGTCAGCGTGCGAAATTTTATAAAAATATCTTAAGATTTGCGAACTGTAGCGTGGTGATGGAAGACAGAAAAAATAAAAATCTTTTATAATGGTTATAGAAGACCAATAAGAATAAAAATCTTTCATAATGGTTACCAAAGACCAAAAAAATTAATAATCTTTCATAACGGTTATCAAAAACCAAAAAAAATAATAATCTTTCATAACGGTTATCATATATATATATATATATATATATTACAGGACCAATTTTTTTCAGTTATTTTTTGCATAACCTATTGGATATTTAAAAAATAATAACAGTTATTTCGGGACCCTGGTTTGCAGGGGGTAATCTTCGTAACCGCTTAACCGATCTTTATGAAACTTTTACAGTATATTATTTATGGTCTGGGAGGTGCTACAGGATATATGTTTTTTTTTTGACATTTTAAGTGGGCGGGGCATCTCCCATACAAAGCCATTATAGATTTATGTTTTTTTGTTATGTTATTTTGTTATTGTTATTTTGATGTTAAAAAATGGAAGCTCGATTTTGATTTAAGATTCATGGTTTCTTGGGCAAACCCAAGGTATATTTATAACAGGTAGCCGCGAGATTACAACAATTGTACAATAAAACAAACAACAGGGCTTTTAATTGTTGTTATATGATCAGCGTTGCCGTTTTGGTTACTTTTAACCAAAATTGGTTACTTTTTTTTCAAATGTGTACTTGTGTACTTTTTTCCCATTTTGGTTACTTTTTTTCAACACAAAAATAACCAACTTCTTGACCCTTAAATTTGTGTGTGGTATTTGTGTATCTAAAGCCAATACTATTTTCATCTACTTAAAAATTATTTTTTTAGAAGCTTAATTTTTAACAGACTATCAACTTAACCATATATACTTTGAAGTGTAGATGGTCATTATCTGCTACTCTAAATGCTACATAGGTCTCACTGAAACACTTTTCTAGATAAACGATAAGGTCAAAGGCCATTCGGATCCCATCCCGTTTAATATGATTATATATCCACCGGGCAAAAATAATCTATTTTTTGTGAACATGCAGTTAATAAAACGAACAAAAATCAATCAAAAAGTAAATTTTTTGATGATACGTTGTTTTGTATTTGAGGTGACGATATAAAAGATCAACCGCATAATTAAGCTCAAATTAGTACTTTGATACCATAACGCACAGCAAGACTTAAAATGTTTTACTTGCAAGAGCTTTTTATAAAAAAGGTGGAAATCTCTAGCTCAAATAGTTTTTAAAATTTACGAAAATTAGTGTTAACTTTATATAGGAGGTGCCATTTCCACTAAAAATTTCGAAAAATTATATAGCCTGTCAAAACTTTAAAAAAGTCAGTCCAGCGATTTATGAGCCTACATGTTACAAACACTATTTCTTTTTTATACACAAAATTTTTAAACTGAAGTGCGAATAAAATAATACTTTTGATAAAAAATAATTTTGGTTACTTTTTTTTGCTTTTGGTTACTTTGTTAAAAGATTTTGGTTACAAATTTTTTTTGGTCGTGGCAACGCTGTATATGATACGAACTGTCAAAAAGCAAAGGGGTTGATAAGAGACAAAAAAGACAAAAGATAAAGACAAAAAAACTTGTTTACTTGTTTACTATACAACATTTGACAGTTGGTATCACGAAACAAGCAAATAAAAAATTAACAGCTGGCTTTCCGAGACTACCTGCTATAAATATACCTTGGGCAAAACTCACTCTAATATACATGTTTTTATTCCTTTTAAATTAGACTAGCACGGGGTTGGTGAAAGTATTAATAAATATTTTTTATATAAAAAGACCTGGAGCTTAAAATTAAATACATTCCAAATATTATTGAAAAAGGTTAATTAAAACTGAAGATAAATTCGCTACGGTTTTAGGCGAACTAAACTGTTTTCTGAGTGTAGGATTTCTATTGTTCTTATTGCAAATTATGGTCCGATTTTCACGAAATTTAATACCAAGTATGAGTTCTAATAATATAAAACGAATTCGTGCAAAAGCTTATATAAGGTAGTGCATTCCGTCAACCATATATGTTAGTTTTTATAAGAAAATTATCAATTTTTAGGGTGGATGTTCCACCTTGGAGTCGTAACTCTTATCCTAAGCTGCTTAGGAGAATATGAAATTTTCTTTTGTCGTTCGAAAGTAAGCGGGATTTCGACGGTAGTGGCTAAATCGACTTAGAATTACTTAAGGACCCAGAATATATTAACTTTATGTTACCTTAGATGAACATTAAAAAAGTTTTACACGGAATGGTAAACCACAAGTGGTGGTGTGTATGTTTCGTTCCTTTATTGCAACATCGTCATATTTCAAAAAATCAAACTTGACAAAATGCGATTAAAGTTTTCAAAATGTAGCTTTTCATACAGATTCAATAAAATATATTTTGCTATAACTGCGGTTCAGTTTGAGATAAAACACTAATTTTTGTTTTACGTATAGAGAAGGTATGAAGGAGCAGTTTTGCTTAAGTAACTTAAAATTTTTGAGATATGACTATGTTGCTATAAAGAAGCGATATGTAAATCAAGCAGACATTTTTTTCTATTGGGTCTTTTTAGGTTGCACAGCTTCGTACTTACATCTTTTAAATGTGACAGCAAATGAAGAATCTGTTTTTGCTGAATTGGCTAGTTTTTGCAACCGTATTATAAACTGAAATTAAATAAACATATTAAAAATTACATTAGTATGTATTTCTAATGAAAAGAAAAACTAAAAAATTACTAAAGAATTATCCAGCAAAACCATTTTTTCGAGTTGGCAGGTTCCGAGCAAAAGAAAAAAATAACACCAACAAACAGGGTTGTCAGGTGTGACGATTTCTCGTCAAACGTGGCGATTTTCAACTTGTTTGGCGAACTAATTTTTGATTTGGGGACATGCCGACTTTTTGGCGATTTAAAAAATATTTGACGATTTTGTTGGCTATTTTTGATGAGTTATGGATTTTTTTAATATTCGTTATATTCAAAAAAAATATTGCTTTTAATTAGTATTGTGGTTTTTCGTTGAACTATTTATGGTTTTTAAACATGAAAGTTGTAAACTTCCTTTCTTCATAAAAATAATTTAATGAAAATTAAATTTAATGAACTTGAGCCTAATTAAAAATATTTAAAAAAAAAAATATTGCTTTTATTCTAGAATTTTTATGTAATAAATTTGAGGCATTTATATGTATGGTCAGCATTTGAAAGTATGTATGTTCAAATGGCTGATGAAACAATAAAATTTTTTTTTTCGTTTTTAACAGTGCTCTTGAAAGAATCAATAAATATAATTCCTTAAAACATGAATATATTTAAATTCTATGAAAATTGTTCCATTAAATGTATGGGGCAATTTATAATCATAGATAAAAAACGTTGTTGTTAGATTTTTATGAATCCTAACGTACATTTTGATGTGTACGAAACACAGTCGAAAAAAATTAGCGATTGTAAAGAGGGGTTTAATGATGATATTTCATCTAATTTATATATTTGATAGCTACATGGATACGGCAGGTACGTACCATTTAAAGGAACTTGCTTTGGTTGTACTTTATATGCTGGTAATTACAACAAGTATTGCCTGTGTTGAAATTATGAACTCCACAAAAACTCGCTTTCGAAGTAGAATGTATTACGAACTTCTAGACACATTATTACGAGGTTAAAATTAATGAATGTTAATAGTACATGTTGCACTTCTTTTGTGTCTTCATTAAATAAATGTAATTCTCTCACAATGTATTCCAAAAAAGAAGACAAATAGGGAGTCTTGCCAGTGAAGCTGCAACTTATATATAAATGTATATCCAATATTTGTTTAATTCTAACTGCAAAAATTCTTTTTTTTGTTGCTTCAAGCAGACAACTATAAACTATTTTATAGTAAACATTGTATCTTTTTTGTGTTCACTAACTATTTTTACTGTGTTCTAAATAAATATTAGGCAAAACATATATTATGGCGACTTTTTTACATTTTTGGCGTATTTTAGCGATACTGAACAAATTTATTTTTTAAAATTAATAAAAAAATATTTTTAATAATTCTAAAAATATGTATTTTATTTTCAAAAACTGAAAAACAAAGGCTTTGGCGAT
Organism: Pollenia griseotomentosa; assembly: GCA_963931875.1. Taxonomy (NCBI): domain Eukaryota; kingdom Metazoa; phylum Arthropoda; class Insecta; order Diptera; family Polleniidae; genus Pollenia; species Pollenia griseotomentosa. The sequence goes on along the minus strand of OZ007560.1, from coordinate 47,204,064 downwards.
TTTTGACATTGAATTTGGCGAAAAAGGTAAAAATCAATCTGACAGCCCTGCCAACAAAATGTCAATCAGTCAGTGTTGCCAAAAGTAAAAGAGTAATAGTACTAAATAGTTCGCCGAAGATCTGATATTTTCATACCAATGCCTAGCTCTTTGGTCCCGGCGCTGCTCGGGATTTTCTAAATAAATATAAAAAATTAAATACTGGAGTATTTTGTTAATAACTTGACCCCAGCGCTATCTACCGGGTCAACATTTTATCAGGAAATAATATAATAATAATATATTGTGAATTTCAGCCAAATCGTACCGTAAATTAAAAAAAATTTTAATTTAAAAGAAACCTGGCTCCAGACTTAACTTATTTATTGTTCAAGTTTGGGGTCAATTGGTCCAGCCATTCTTGAGTTTTAGAAGCACATACACGGCACAAACGGTTATATATATATATAGATATGATAAAAACAAAGCGAATTAATCACCTTTATGTAAATACTTTCTGGGTTCAAAATCCAAATCCAAAAGACTTGGACTTGCTACTCGGTTGAATGCATTTTTTCCTATTCCACTATGAACTCTAAAATAACAAGTGTTCGTCTAAATTCCTTTTTGCATATGCATATGTAAAAACATACATACATATACGTATGTATCTACTTATTTTTTTATTTTTGTTAATTGCCAAAAGTATATTTAAATTATGTAAAAAAGTATAGCACAATTAATAATTAATGTATGTACGACGATTTTTTGTTATTTAAATAACAAATATAGTAAAAAAATATTTCTTGGATTTTAGTACAATTTAGGGTCGAAAAGGTACAATTTTTTACTGAATTAAGTACAATTTTAAAAAAGTAATTATATCATTCCTAATGCACATAAATATGTATGTATATGTGCTTAAAAATGTAAACGAACATATCGTCACCTTCAATGCAAACGGCCGTAGCTACACTTTTAATTTTTTTACAGGAAAAGCAAAAAACTTTACAAAATCAGTAATAATAAAATATTTTTTGCATTTTTTTTTTTCAAAATTTACTTATAGTAACGAGACTTATTTATTTTTTTAACAAATTTTTTCACTTTCCTTATATTTAGTTTTTATGTTAGTTTCGTACTTTTGGCTTGATTTTTTCTGAAACAAGAGGACGTAACAACACTTACATAAGTCATTTTAAATGTTCAATCAATAATGCCACAAATAATAATTCATTTTATTATGCGCCCCATACAGTTGTCAACTGAGTCTTTCAACTCAGTTGACAACTTCATCAACTGAATTGAAAGATTTTAAATTAATTTTAAAATTTAATGAAATAAAAGACAATTTTTAAAATACTTAACTACAAAAATTAATTTTGACAGCAAATCAAGAGACTCGAGCACACACAGTACAATCGAATTGAAAGACTTAGTAGTCAACTTTAAAAAATCAAAATCTTTTGATTTTTCTTCAACCAACTCGACAACCGTCAAACTAATCAACTGACAAGGCCATACACGCTTTGATTTGGAGAACAACCGACTCAGTTGACAATTGAATTGAATCGTGTATGGTCTGCTTTATTTTTATTTTAATAAAAAAAGGAAAAGAATTTATGTTATTAATTTTTTAACCAAATAAACAAATGTTTTTAAATGCAGACGGAATTTTAAATGAAAATAAAATTAATAAATTTTATAAATAAAAAATTTAAGTTTACATGAGCTGGGTAGACATTTTTAGATCCAGTCAAAAAGTGATTGTTTGAAGATTAGTATATACAAATATTTTTTTGTGTTACACAAATAAGCAATTATGCATAATACCCTCTCCATGTTTGTGGTTTAAGGCCGTGTCAGATAAAACTTTTGCTTCGCGTTGCGTTACATATACTTTGACAGAAAAGCGTAAAGCAAAAAGTGTATGTCACAATAAAAACTTTGACAACACTCACACATTGTGTGTTAAGAAGAAAATAAATAAAAAAAAATTATACTAGAAGATTGTCAAAGCGCGCAAAAAGATGAGAGTTGCCCAACTTTTCGCTTCGCTTTGCGTTAAAAGCAGTTTATGTGACAAGTGCCATATAAACATGTACATTTAACTCAAATGTCAAAGCGTATATGTAACGCAACGCGAAGCAAAAGTTTTATCTGACACGGCCTTTAGGTTTAGAAAGCTGAAGTAGATTTGTCAAAGTGTTTCCAACAGTATGTTTTTTTTAAAGAGTTACGTCTCTTTGCATTAAAAAATAGATGCAGTTGTAGTTACGTTCGTTTAAATTTCTTTTAGAAAGCTGCCATTTTTACCGATGACTTTTATATATTTTTACATCGTTTTCCAATAACCACCCGGGTGGTACTCCACATATGATGAAAAACTGTTAGTCAAACGAATTTTTTTCATGTTATTTTAAAGAACTTAACAATTTGTTCAGTGAATAAAAATTCATTTTAAACCGAAGCATATTTAAAGAAATTATTTTACAAATAAAACAGAAATGGTCACTCGAATGGGTATTGGTAAGGCGAAGGTTAATAAAACAAACCACGAATAATGAAATGAAAAAAAAAATTCAAAAAATCAATCTGTATTTAAATACGATTTAAGTTTGTATGAAAATTAACTTAATATACATTTAAATATTATCCTGAAAACTAAGCATTAGTTTATCTAAAAAAGTTGTAAATTTACCTAAATTCTATGTTCTTGTACAAAATTGAGCTTTGATAACACTACGTAACAATTTTTTGACCAAATGAATTTGACACCTAATCTTTGTGTAAAATTTTCCGCTGAATCCGAATATGAAGTCAGAATTGTCAAAAGTAGAACAGTAGAACATTAATATTACTGAACTTAAAATAATTCTTTTTAATATGTTTTTTCTCAATTTTATAATTGTTCGTATTTTATTCACCATACGTTAGCCGAGGTTCGAGTATGCAAGAAAGCAGAGGTACCATAGCGCCCTTCAGGATCCATCTGATGATAAATTCAAACTGCTCAGCCATCTCGTTAAGAGATAAGCGGTAGTTAAGGGCTGTTGTCGTTCTAAGGGAGAAGGAATCAAAGGCTAAAACGGCTATCAGTGTAAATATCCACAGTAGTCGTCGGCACAGCAGATAGTCTGAGCCAGTCGCCAGCATTCTTGGTCGCAAGTGCTTCTGACTGGATAACGCCACAGTAATCTAGAAGTCCCCCTTGAGTGTACTCTGAAGCCCACTCTTTCGTGACTTAGAGCCATCCGTTTGATTATAAGATTTCAATGGATATAAAAATGTCTAAAACCCCGTTTACGTTGCTAGACTAGCAATTCTAGTCAGACAATTTATTTTCGAAATGTTTTCTATATAGCATAACGACTAACAGTTGTACCTAAACAAAAGCGGCACGCGTGTTCTAGTTGTCAAAAATCGTCACATACAATTTGTATAAATCATCCCCAAATAGCGCGGCGTCAACGCTTTACAATTTGAAAACCAGATTTTTAAATGAGAATTCAGTTAAAAATCGGTCTACTTATTTTGCATTTATTTTTAACGAAAAGTTCATTTAATTTTTACTGTCAAAAATTCAATTCCATGTTCCGTAAAAACCAATGAATTTGCACTTATTTTATTTAAATTAACTATCAAAAAATTAAGTACATATTCCGTAAATTCCGTATTTTATTAAATTCAGAAATTTTCGCTTACTCCACAAAAGAGCCGAATTTCTAAAAAATACCAAACAGACAGTTGTCTGTTACACACGTTTGATTTACTTTTGTTGTACTGTCTACGTTGTTAACAGAAGAACTCTCGATTATAAGACACCAGCATGATGGCTTCGCAATTTTTTACTTTAAAAATTTGATGTTTTTAACTAAATTATTTTTACAAATAGAAACTGGGAGTTGTTTTACACAAAACAAGCAAATTGTTTTTTTTAGATAAATAAAAATTTATTTTTGGTAGTTAAACTATATAAAATAACTGAATGTTCATTTGTTTTTACGAAACGTTCAGTTAAGTTTTTACAGTTAATTTATATAAAATAACTGATATTCCTTTGTTTTTTACGGAATATGTAGTTAATTTTTTGACAGTTAATTTATATAAAATAACTGAATATTCATTTGTTTTTACGGAATTTTTGACAGTAAAAATTAAATGAACTCGTTACGTCAAATTACATTTAAATTTAATTTTACATTAAGAAGAGTTTAACTTAATCAACAGTCAATATTAACTGCAACTGAAAATCCGTATTAATATACACCTACCCAGGCAGAAATTACAACTCTTCTAAATATTATGTACCGCCACAACCCTGTAAATACAAAATTGTGACTCTACCAAAAATATGGTACCATTGGAGATACAAAATTACAACCTTAGTTTTTTAATACCGTTTTTAAAAAGATTCAACACCGGTACAACACCCTAAATACAAATATACGACTTTAGTTATTGAAAGTCGTATTTACCATAAAACTATACCGCTACAACACTGTATATACAAGAATTAAACCTTTATTTCCTAATTCACACTCGTAAAGCTGCTCTGAGTGGAGAAGCAGCTCGCGCTTTTTGTCATTAATTTTTAAGGACAAACAGGTCGTTCTTGTTTGTCTGCTTTTCGTGCGTTTTGCGGTGTCACCCCGCATTGGTTAATGTTTCGGCGTCGTATAACTGTACCGAGTTACAGTTTTTGCGGTTTCTGCGTTAACTATATGCATTCGTTTTTAACCTCAATGTTTAAATGTGTTGTCTGGTGGAGAACCATAATTAACTCAATGTGACTGGTGGAGAACCATATATAACTCAGACGTTTTACTGGTGGAGTACCAAGGAAATAACTCAGAAGATTACTGGTGGAGACCAAAATACTCTGGAGCGGATTCTGGAAGCTCTCGCCTTCCTATACGAAGGTTTAGGTCGAACGAGGTTTTTGTGTTTGAAGCTCCAAAAAATTGTGTGATACCCTGGCATTATAACTTAAATAGTTTCGCCAAAAATTTTTAGTTTTAAGCAAAATCCAAAAAAAAAAAAAATATTTCCTAATACAACGCTGTATATACAAAAATTTAATCTTTATTTAATAGTGTCGTATTAAAATGAAAACACAAAAACTATTTTAGGTAAAAAAATATAAAAATTTTTGCTTGTTTATTTAGCGAATTTATGTATGTAGTTACATTATCATCATTTCATCATTCTATCATTTCATCATTAAGTTTAGTAAGAATACATTTTTGTCCAACTGTATGTATATTAAACTCGACGATATGTTTGTCAAGTTTTTTGACGTTATACAATCCAATTTCTTTTGATGAAAGCGGATATTCGAAAAATTCATTGATTTCAAGAAAAATGTTACCTTTTAAAAAAATTTCATTAGGTTTGTTTTGGGAAAATTGTTTACCCACAATTTCTGTGACTATTAGTATATGTCCATTCTGTAGTAAACATATATTATAAGGATGGGTTGTTGTAATTTTAAACCCACAAATATTTACAAAAGAAAAACAAGCTCTTGATTCCGAGTTATCCTTAATATTGCTTAAAGAGTATTTAGCATTTCTATTTAAATGGTATAATAAGGGAAAATTTTGTTCCGAATTGTTGGAATGGAAAATGTGCAGTTTTCTTTGAATTTGTGCAATTGGATTGGTAGGCGACTTTAAAAAAGTTTTAATAAAACGAAGACTATTTTCTAAATCAAAGGCAGAAAATTGTGATAATGGCGCTCCAATATTTATTACATCATTTGCACTATGAATAAGATTGTGAATATTCATTGTCGGAAAATTTGGGCCATATTTTTATAGATTGTCTGCTTATGCAGTTTAAGGCAGAAACAGAGGCAAATATTTTAACAAAAACAAGTCGATGGTTCGCCAATTCCAAAGACAGGTACATTGGAAGAAAAAGTAGGAATTAGTTTGCTAAATATGTACATATTATAGTAACCTGAATTCCATTTCCTTCTTTTGTTTTTGTTTTATAAATGCTTTTTTTTAAATAGAACAATGAAATTTTCAATATATAAATCAAACTTGATTTTTAAAACGTTTTCTTATTTAAGAGGTATTGCATTGGTTCAAAAATTGCAAATTTGCAACATTGTATGGGAATTATATTTTCAGTTTATCAACACCAGATCAAGATTAATATTAAAGTTTTGTGTTTATTGCTTCAATGTTGTAAATTTAAATTTACGGCTTTGTAACAATATTGAAAATAAGAGTCGGAAGACGGTTGTGACTACGTTGGAAATTCATGAATGCAACACTGTAAATTCAAATTTACAGTACTGTTCAAGGCGAATTTATTACAGGTGGTCTTAAAAGCCCTGCTGATATTAGCTAAAATCACTGTTGGATGTCAAAACTTTGTTTATTCTCTTTTATTATCTTTATTTCTGTTTTGTTTTATTTCTGTTTTTGACATTGTACAATGATTTTACAAAAACAAATTGCTTGTGGTTTTTGTAAGAGTTGTACTTGTTGTAGTACCGAGATTACCTGGGATGAATTCGCCTTGGTACTGTTACAACACTAAAAAGAAGTGTCGGAAAACGCACATTTGGCGTTATCATTTTAATATTATGACAACATTGTAAATTTGGTAAACAGTACGTTGTATTGATGTTGATAGTACCCCCTGCAACGTCGGCACAGCGTCGTGGTGATTGTCTTTTCCTGCCTGGGTAGTTTTATATTATATACGAACACTATTGTTCGTCACACAACGTTGAAGCTCTTGTTTAGGTATTATTTTAAATTAAATTGTTTGTTCAAAAAAACTCTAAAAAAATTTAAGGAGTATCGTCATATATACAGTAAAATGTCGCGGATATCGTTATATCGGCAAACCTAAAATATCGCCGATATATCGTTTTCGGTTACATTCCTTAGAATTGTTAGTGATGTTTCTTGTTTAGTTCAGTCCATATTAGTAATATATTTCTAGTTTTCCTAATTATTTGTTTATTTCTTAAAAATTTCTACATAAAAAATTCTCACCAATTTTTATTTCAATTAAAGCATTAATCAAAAATTAACTCAGTTTTAATAAAAAATTAAATCAAGTCAATTAAACGGTTACTTGTGTTAACAACATCACTGCAGAAAATGTTGTTAGTTGATACAATTATCCATATAAAATTGCCATTTAGTTATTGCTCAATTAATATGAAATTGTTATAAATATTAAGTAAAATTTAAATGCGAACCTGTCACAAGTGTGTTTAGGGGTCGGAGTTGGAATGTCAGCTGTTGGAGTCGGAGTTAGTACTTTTTGTTGACGACTCCACAGCCCTGGTTTTTAATGTTAAAAAAACGCTAAGTCTGTTTTCACACGTTTCATCTTTTGATGCTCAACTCTTATGTTTTTAGGTGAGTGAAGAAAGAAGAAAGGGGGTTAGTACGGAGATGCCTGTACTCGGTCAGTACGCTTTGTGTTTTTATTCGTTGGTATATGCACAACGATGGCTGCATGTAATTTTTTTTTCTTTTTCTCTTTGATTCGCTGTTAATAAAATTCTTCTTGTTTTGAACCGAAAAAAGTTGAAAGCGATTGCTGCGTGTGATTATATTGGCATCTTTAAAAGGGAATTGAAAAGAAGTTGAGCATCAAAAGATGAAACGTGTAAATTTAGACTAAATTTCTAAGCAAAGAAGCATAAAAAGAAAAGAGTACTAAAACGGACGTGGGGGTACCGTGGTATTTTTGAAAGGAAAAAGTACTGAAAATAGTGCCATAGTATTGACCTTTCCATCACTATTATACAATGTCAAAAACAGAAACAAAGGTAACAAACAAAATTTTGACATCCAAAAATGATAAAGCTAAAAAAAGTTTTCAGCAGGGCTTTTACTGCCCATCTATACCAGAGATAATTATTACATTTATTGCAGTAAACGTCAAAATTATGTTATCTTTAATGTAGACAGCAATTTTTTGTACATATTTATTGCCGGCAATTTATGTTGCAATAATTGTTAGTCCATTTTTGTTGACAATTATTGCTTACATAAAACGTCAAATTTGGCGGTCAAATAAAAAAGAAACAAAAAAGAAAAAAATAGAAGCAAATTGTCAGAGAAAGAAATTAACTTTGTGAAATGGTAGCAAATTATAATTGTAAATAGTAAAAGAATTCAATTAAAGGATTTAATAAACACTAAAATAAGATTACAAAAATTATTATTTTTAATAAATTTGTTTTTCTTATTCGATACTTATTATTTAAATTTATATTAATTGTTTAAGTTTGAGTTCTTTTTTTTTATAAAAATATTAATTTTACTTTAACAAAAAATAAATAATAAAATTAATATATTTATATACAAAAAAGACCTCAAGCTTAAACAAATTAATATACATTCGAATAAGAAAGAATTTATATTAATAAAAATAATTTTTGCAAGATAGCACCAGTTTTTACACTGCACCTTCTTCCTTGATTTTTTTCAAATTATGAGTTAACATAAATACGTTTTCCCATGCCTTTAACATAAGCTGAGCAATAAGAAATATTGCTCTGTTATTCTGCTGACGTTATTGCCAACTTGCTGAGATATTTATCTTTAGTGTAGACCTAGGGTTAAGACCACCTGTAATACTGGGGTCTAATCACCGCATACGATATCGAGCAAAATTGATCGAAATTATATATTTTGGTATCGTGAAACTCGATATCGAATGAAATGTATTGAATTTGAAATAATTGCATTCGATATCGAGTAACTCGACATTACATTTATCGAGTTTTCATTCGATACGTCAGTGTCTATCGTATGCAAAAAAATTTTATAGTTTATTCGATACGATAGTGTCGAATGCGGTGATTAGACCCCTGTATTCACTGCACAACGGTTGCGAAATTTGTGCATTGTTTTTATTTGTAACATAGGGTCTCCACCTGAGATAAGATATAAGATTTTTATATCAGCAAACGTCAAATTCAATCGCAGAGAGTATTATCTTACGTGTAGACTCTCAAATAGTGTTAATATTAATATTATAATAAATCTTATAAGACAGTTGTTATGAGAAATCTTATAACAACTATCTTATAAGATGAGCTGTCAAAAATACACATACATGCATACATAAAAAACAATAATAAGACGCATTCATTAAAATGTTAATTTTTTTTTTTTTTGTACTAATAGTGAAAATCTTGTGATGTGTTGAAAAAAACAATATTTTTAAATAAAAACAAGAAAAAACTAAAAAAAAAAGAATAAAAACGACACTAGTTTACTGTGCGAGAATCATTCGATTATGAAATCTTATAGGATACGTGTTCCCCTTGTTTAAGATTAAGATTAACATCAAGGCCTATCCAATAGGTCTGCTTACTATTACAACAATACAACAATACAAAAAACAACAGGCATTTTGTTTGTGTATAATTCCTCGCCGTTGTCAAAATCTTACTACATAGGCAAAACAAAAGGAAAAATGTGTTTTGTGTGCATGTATGTGTGGAAAAAACCAAAAAAGTAAACAAAAATATACACGTATAAGGAAAATGTAAACAACTTTTGATATCGTTGAGGAAAAAACCAAATAAACATCTGGCTTCTTAAGCAGACCTATTGGATAGACCTTGATTAACATGAAGAAAATTGTTCTCTCATTCTGCCGACGTTCTCTCACATATTATATCAGTTCTTATCTCAGGTGAAGACCCTATGTAATGACTTTTTAACGCATTTGTTTTTTGTGTTGTATTACAATACGGGTTTATGAAATCAGCCGCATTTTCTTACTGTCTGGCCAGTACTGTCAAATGTAAGCGCTGTGTAAATAAATATATCATGGCTTATCCTATGAATGCGCCATGCTTTTTCACAATGGCAATACTAAAAATCTACTACTAAGTTTTATAACTGTCGCTTTTGGCATGACTAGTGAAAAACAATTTTTTTTTGGTAAAGTCGATTGTTAGCATTGCAAATATTGCAGAATAAAAGTAGATTATAATTTATTAACAATAAATATTTTAAATAGTTAAAACAATGGTAAATTTCCTTAGACATTTTAAATTGAAATATTAATTTTATTGTATAAATATTTAAAGGGTCAAAATCAATCGGCTCAAGGAGGTTCTGGAGATAAAAAAGATGACAAAGACAAAAAGAAGAAGTACGAGCCTCCAATTCCTACTCGTGTAGGGAAAAAAAAGAAGCGGGCAAAGGGTCCTGATGCGGCTATGAAATTGCCCCTAGTTACCCCCCATACGCGATGCCGCTTAAAGTTATTGAAATTGGAACGTATCAAGGATTATTTGATGATGGAGGAAGAATTTATACGCAATCAAGAGCGTCTGAAGCCACAGGATGAAAAAAATGAGGAAGAACGTTCCAAGGTTGATGATTTAAGAGGCACGCCAATGTCAGTTGGTAACTTAGAAGAAATAATAGACGATAATCATGCAATAGTATCGACAAGTGTAGGTTCAGAACATTATGTCAGCATTTTATCTTTTGTGGATAAAGATCAACTTGAGCCTGGTTGCTCAGTGTTACTCAATCACAAAGTTCATGCTGTAGTCGGTGTACTTAGTGATGACACAGATCCAATGGTAACCGTAATGAAGTTGGAAAAGGCTCCCCAAGAAACGTATGCCGATATTGGAGGTTTAGATACCCAAATTCAGGAAATTAAAGAATCTGTGGAACTGCCATTAACTCATCCCGAGTATTATGAAGAAATGGGTATAAAACCTCCAAAGGGTGTGATTTTGTATGGACCTCCCGGCACGGGAAAAACACTTCTGGCCAAAGCAGTTGCTAATCAGACTTCAGCTACGTTTTTACGAGTTGTAGGATCTGAATTGATACAAAAATATTTGGGTGACGGCCCTAAGTTAGTAAGAGAACTTTTCCGTGTAGCAGAAGAACATGCCCCTTCTATTGTATTCATTGATGAAATCGATGCTGTGGGTACAAAACGGTACGACTCCAATTCTGGTGGTGAAAGAGAAATTCAACGAACTATGTTAGAATTGTTGAACCAGTTGGATGGTTTTGATTCTAGAGGCGATGTTAAGGTAAATACATAACATCTTTTTTTTAATATTTACCCCTATTCTGCGTTTCGATTCGGATCGAAATTTTCTCCGTTTTTGGCAACTTTGGTGTTTTGTGCCAATGTTCTGTAACTCCCGCGTTGAAAAACTTTTCGATTGAAATGTGAGAACTGAAACAAAAATACCATAAGTTGAAACAAACATGTTTTTCTCACTAAACTGTTACTGAAACATTTTTGGCGAGTAATTTCCTTACGTTACAGCTATTACACACCAAAAATGATACAGTAACAGTTTAGTGAGAAAAACATGTTTGTTTCAACCTATGGTATTTTTGTTTCAGTTCTCACATTTCAATCGAAAAGTTTTTCAACGCGGGAGTTACAGAACATTGGCACAAAACACCAAAGTTGCCAAAAACGGAGAAAATTTCGATCCGAATCGAAACGCAGAATAGGGGTCTTTTATTTCATTAATAACTTTTTATATATAGGTTATTATGGCAACAAATCGTATCGAAACTTTAGATCCAGCTCTTATTCGCCCAGGTCGTATAGATCGCAAAATTGAATTTCCCCTGCCCGATGAAAAAACCAAACGTCGCATTTTCAACATTCATACATCACGTATGACGTTAGCTGAAGATGTTAATCTAAGCGAATTGATCATGGCCAAGGATGATTTGTCTGGTGCCGATATCAAAGCTATTTGTACTGAAGCTGGTTTAATGGCCCTTCGTGAACGGCGTATGAAAGTAACTAACGAAGACTTTAAAAAATCAAAAGAAAGCGTTTTGTATCGTAAAAAAGAGGGCACTCCCGAAGGTCTTTATTTATAAATCTTTATTATTATAAAAAATTACATTGAAAATTTAATAAAACGAAAAAGATCTGAAAAAAGTTAAAATTTTTACAAATATTGTTATCTTTATTCAGCCTTTAAATTTCCAATCCTATGTTAATAAACAAGCTGGAGGCCACAATTGATTTTTAATTAATTTGTTCTTTATTATTTTTCTTTTTCAATATTTCCCCATCCTTTGGATGGCATCTTCAGGAGTCTTAAAAATATAAATTTACATTAAATTTGTACTCGGTTGCACACGTAATAAACTAGTTGCCTTTGGGAATTTTTGAGGGAATATTTCTTCTACATTAACGTGTTGCTTCCTTAATACTGGATTTAAACTGCCATTCGACTGCTGAAGATATTTAAACTCAAATTGAGATTTCTCATATTCCTCCTTTTCTCCAAGTAAATCCTGATTTTTAATTTTATCCGCATTTAAATGTGTAAAGAAGAATCTAAATTTTTCTAAATCGAAACTTGTACGCAAACCATCTTTATATCCTTTGTCAAAACCGTTTTGGAAAGCACTTTCTCGGCCATCATTTAAACCATCGGCGTAACCAATCTAAAATTATTGGAATATAAATATTATAGAATGCTTTATTCAACCTGTGTTAAAAAATGTGTTAAAAAGGGTTTAATTTTTTTAAACGTACAAAAATTACAAAAGTTTTGTTTTCATAACGACAGGTTGTATGAAGGCAGACTCATTTGGGAGAGCAATACAAAAATATCCGAGTTGTCAAAATTGTGTCCATATAAAACAAAAACATTATTATGTTTAAAACAAAGTAAAAATGATGAGTTGACCACAAAAAAGGTATTTACAATGTTTACTATAAGGGAATTAAATAACGAAGGTGCAAAAGAAGTGCATCATGTACAATTTATATATTTTTATTTTATAACTCCTAATTATAACATAAGAACAATAAATGTATATATGTAAATAATACTACTTGAAATTATTATTTGTTAAGTAGAAAAGGAACACAGTACCTAAACTCTTAACATAATCAGCCCAATTACGAATAAAAATTCTTCGGGAGTTTTCTCCCTTCTCTAATTTTTCCTATGTAAATTCAATTGTAAAAAGGGAAAAGGGAAAAACTCCCGGGGAATTTGTATTCATAACTGGGCTGAATATATGTCAAATGTAAAAAATGCCAATTTTACAGAATTAAACAACTTAGTTAATAATAATAAATTAATAACTCCTAATAACGCGCCAAGAAGTTACCAAATCGTCGGTTGATTATTTATTTGCCGTATGTGGATACATATTACATACGACATTTAAATAGTCAGCCGACGAAATGGTAATTTTTCCATTGTGCTTCATAAACATCTAAAGGTACATAAGGATTCATAAAGATCTTTAAAATATCTTTAAAAATGAATGAAATGGGTGGGAATAAATTGCTACATTTTATAAAATAAAACATATACTCATGTTTTAAAGAATTATATTTATTAATTCTTTGAAACGCATCTTTAAATATGAAAAACAATTTTGTTGAAGACTTTCAACACAGGGATTACTACAAATCTATGTATGTAGTTGTATTTACCAGCATATCATCCCAGCCAGCAAAATACTCCGACTTTATCTGAATCAGACATTTCTTGCAAATGTCTGACTTCATTCTTAGAGACTTCCTTCAGATTTCTGTCAGACATTGAACATACTTACTGTCTAGACGACTTCTGATCGATTTCGAATGGATATATCGGGGGAAATTTATGTACAGATATGTCTAATAGAATTCCGACGGAATTCTTACAGATCTGTCTAACGAGACTTATAATTTGTTTTTTTTTTCTGTGAAAATAATGACAATTGTCATTAAGTTGAAAATAATTTTGATTTTATTTTATTGTTTCAAGATAAAAAGATTAAAAAGAGGTACGTACGCGTAAAATTTATAATTATATACTTTTTAATATTTTGAAATAAAAGAAATTCTTTCAAGTATTAGTTAAAAAACAATAAGAATCTCATCAAAATTTTCCACGCCTTTTTCATTAGATTTCTGTCAGATATCTATGAGAAATGTCGGCAAAAAAACAGAATTTCCCACGACATGTCTGTCAGAGTTCGTGTCAACCACTTCATATGTTTTTGGGTCAGAAAGCTGACAGAATTCTTATACGATTCCGACTTTTTAATCGACGTTTCTGTTAGATATCTGGAAGAAGCCGGACTATTTTGCTTGCTGGGATCATATGAATGCCTGAAATTGCATTCATAAAAATATGTACTAGAATAAAAAATATATAATACTTTTTCGTATTGAATTTAGAGAATTTCAACAAAAATGAATGTCTCATCAAAAATAGCTTACTATTTTAAAAATCGCTCTGTCGCCAAATCGAAAATTAGGTCGCCAGCCTAGTTTGAAAATTACCACGTTTGGCGAGAAATCGCCACATCTGACAACCCTGAATATACATATCGCACTTGATCAACAAGAGGATATTAACTCAAAATTTTTCATTTTTTACTTTTTGGAACAAATCGACACGTGATATTCATATCTACCCACTGTAAAATATCAACCTATTTTGTCTTCTTTTTGGTACTGAAAAGGTTGTTTAAAAATGTTTTTTTCATATGCCTTTAATGTAAAATAAAAAGTTGTTTTGCTTCTTCTGAAAATATATGTAAGTTTACGGGACACACGAAAAAATGCCACCCAATTCAGAATAAAAAAAAACAAAAATTAAAAATTGAGGCCCGTGGGATCCAACAAAACCGCCCGCCCACTTAGTGGTATGTGCGTGTACTCAAATTAAATATAATTTACACATATGTATATATAATTGGGGCGCTTTTTTTGCCCCAGAAATCCCGCCTGGCTTAAATTTTTTTATTTTCGTTTTTCTTGCACAAATTAAAAATAATTTACACATAGATATAATTGGGGCACCTATTTTTTTGACCTATAGGACCCCAGAAGTCCCGCCTGCCTTAAATTTTGTTAGTTTCGCTTTTCTTGCGCAATTACTATTCATTTTAGTACATACACATACAAGTGGGCGGGGCGGTTTTTTTGATCCAGGGGGCCTTAGCCCCCTTAAATTTTAAGTTTTGTTTTTTTTTTAATTCCAGAAGAGGGAAAAGTCTCGGAAACGCACAGTTTTCGAGTTGTGGACCCCTGAAGTTTACATAGTTATATGTAGGGTAGCCAGATTTCTGAACCAATGTGTCTAATATTTGAAAGCTTTAAAAAGATCTGTCTGGATATACAAAATTCATTAAAAAATTGATAGCTCTTTAGTTTCCAATACTGTTTTTAAAAAATTTTGCACCAAAATTATATGGAAGTGCACTAGCTAAATATGTATGTATGTAGCTTATTGAAATAAAAGTGTTAAAGAAAGTTCAATTATGTATGTATGTATATATATAACAAACACTCGCTTCGCTAAACAAAGCTTCGATGGTTAGCACAAGGTATATTTAATGTATCTTGGGTAAGCAGGCCTCTGGTCGGGCGCAATAATTTTCTCCTCTATGGTATTACAAATACAGTAGAATCTCACAAATTCGAACCGTCCAGAAATTAGAACCGACCATTTCAATGTATTGGACCTGTGGTTCTAATTTCTGGAAATGTTTTTTTTTGTTTTTATTTCTACTAGGAAAATTTTTTTTTTATGATTTGGAACTTAATAGGCGAAAAACCAAATTAAACGCTCTAATATTAGAACAGGGGGTTCTAATTTCTAAATTTTTTTTATTTTTTTTTTTGTATTTTCACTACAAATCTTTTTTTTTCGCTCATTAAAGTAAAAATAAAACGGGGAATCACCGAGTTATTGGTGGTGTGTACAATTCGGTCATATGCGTATGAAATTTGACATGCTTGTACAAATTTGGGTCAGTTGATAACTGAAGGTCAAAGTGAAGTGTTCATACGTGTGAAAGATAAAAATAAAAATGAAAAGCAAACGTAAAAAAATACCTTATCTTTAGATACTAAGATTAAAATATTAAAAAGACTTACTTAATGAAGGCGTGAGTGAAAATCGTTTAGTTTAAATAAATAAAAAAAAAACAAGTATCACTGATTTTATGTTAAAGGCCAATTAAGTACCTAATAATTAAAAAACGTTTTAAAAGTTTTTCTATGAACTTAATATGTTCCATCACTATTTCGTTGTAATTTTATCATTTTCTGTAAAAAAAAAAAATGTGCAGAAATTCGAACTTTTCAGAAATTTGAACTGCCCGGTGCACAAAGTGGTTCTAATTTGTGAGATTCTACTGTACCGGCTACGCTAACTAAAGCTTTCCTCCATAGACGGCTTTCGGCCGGGCGCAAAGATTTCCTCCTTTATGGTGTCAAAAACTCTGGTTTCGCTTACTAAACCTTTCCTGCGTAGCCGGCATTCGGACGGGCGCAAGGACTTTCTCCTCTATGGTATAACGACACCGGCTTCGCTTACTAAAGCTTCCCTGCATATAGTTACCAACAAGGTTACATGGACAGACATCCAGCCAGCCAGCCGGACGGAGGGACATCGGTAAATCGACTCAGAAAGTATTATTTTCTGTGTTACACACATCAGCACAATCGCATATTACCCTCTCCACTATTGTTTTATGGGTATACAAATTAGGAAGAAGCAAAAATTTGTCCATTTTTTTTTAAATTCCCTAAGCTAATCCCGCGAAGCTCTACGCTTGTCTGCAGGAACCAAAGTCTCTGGCAGGAATCGAACCCGCAACCCCGGCACAGATAGACTAGCTCACCTACCAGCTAGCCTACCGCGGCACTCTTTCTCTTTTTTCTCAAATGCAGACAAAAATGTAGACACTTGGTTGACAGTGTCATCAAAACAATCGACAAAAGTGGCGATTTGGAGACATTTAATTCTAGGCTTCTACAGGGATACGAGTACGTACACTCATGTATGTATGTACTTTATATGTTAGTATAACATCCGAACCTTAATTAACAATAATACAATATTTGGTAGTACTGGTCACGGCTGGAGATGTTATTAAAAATGTATTATTGAAAAGAAAAGTGAAATGATAAAACCTCGTGGGTATTTTTTTTTAATTGTACCAAAAAGGGATGAATTGTACCAGTGCACCAATGAAGTTTCGATTGTACCAAATTTGGTACAATTGTACCACAAATCACATCAGTGCTATGTTGTATTTACCCTGAAGGAAACCAGGGTGCAAGTGTCTCCAAGTCACCAGTTATGCCGACTATTTTGGTGACATTGTCAACGAAGTGTCTACACTACACTACATTTGCCACTATATTCGGCTTTAATACGAAAAAAATTTTATCAATAACAACTGATAAGTACAATTCCTATAAAAGTTGAAGAAATAATAAAAAAAAATTGTTATTATTTCGGATTCGCACTAAAAGTGTAGACCACATTTACTAAAATGTACTAGTGATTCTCTGGTTCCAATGTCTACATATGTTCCCAAAGGAACTACGTAGTCAGTAGTACCAATGTCAGTAGATTTCCAATGACACGCACATGTTAAATGTCTATAGTAAATAATATTGTCTGGAGTATAATAAGTCACTGGTACAGGTGACTGTGTCAATAGTAAATCAGTACAGATTCATTAGGGACATTTCCTGCATGGTAATTATTTACAAGATATCCATAAGCTAACCACGCATATCAAGAAAAAAGATTGCATATAAACTTGCTTATATATACATATATTAAAACAGTTTTACTTATATTACCTACATATATATTAAAGAAAGAAAAAAAATGTCTTTTCCTAATGTAAAAAGTATCAAAAAAGTTTCAAGAATTACAAAAAGTATCACATTTGGGTGCATTTTGTAAAAGTGGCCAAATAGTATCCAAACAGTCGAAAAAGTGGCAAATTGCTACTTTAGTGGCACCAACGGTAAGCCTGCATGCATATCAATTAATATGCTTACTAAAACCTCTTGTATTTTCACACATTCATCTCCGCTCATTAATGGATTTAGAATTTCAAATAAACTTTGCATATCCTGAAATATATACATACGTATTCAAAAGCTTTCAAATGATACTAATATTGGCCACATTGGTTCAGAAATGTAGTGGAAAATCGCATATACATACATATGAAAACTTCAGAGGTCCAAACCTCGAAAACTATACGTTTCCTAGACTTTATCTATATATTTTCTTCTTATTTTCCAATATTCCCTCACCCTATGTTATTTTTGGAGCTGCGTTCGTAAACTAGATTTAAGCCTAATTTTTTAATATGTATTTTTGGACAAGTTTAAAAATATTCCATTGAAGACTTATTTTTCTTTTTTATTTAGATGACACGGCATTTTATACTTACATACCTTGGTTGCTTTGTTTTTTATTTGTTGAAAATTGTTTTTATTAACTTTGCAAAAATCTGTGTACTCAATTTCACTGTTTACAGCCGACATTATATAGCAACTTTCTTGAATTTGTTTGCAAAATTTGTTTACATTTTTAAAAATTAGAAAATGTGCTTGTTCTTGTTAATTAAAGGTGCTTTTACACGATCTGTATTTTGCAGTGGGTTTGTCAGATGTAAAATCAGGGCTGCCAGTACTTTTTTCATTGTCCCCAACATATTAAAAAAAATCCCTAAAAACCCCAAATTAAAAAACAACATCTTAAAAAGTTAATAATTTTTTCAGTTGTTTTTTTCTGAACAAATTTATTTATTTTTTTTTTAATAGTAAGAAAAATTTTAATAAGAAAACCCCAAAAATCCCCAAATAAAAATTTTTAGTAAAAACAAAAATTTTATGTTGTTTGTAGCGACTGGTTTCGGCATGTTTTTTAAATACTTTTTATGGGATTCCAGTGAGAAATTACAAGCAGACCAATATGTTGTTTTTGAAGACGAATGAGCCAATTTATCAGAATTTGGAGCTTGTTCAATCGGTTTTAGCCATCCTTGAAATCAACAATAAAAATTCATATATCCGTCATTTTAAATACTTCGACGCATCATAAGAACTTACCAATAGCCCAGCATTACTTTTCCCAAACTTTTGTCTTTTATATTACCTTATTTTTGGAGAAGACATTTTTGCTTGAAAATGTTCTTTAAAAAATCAAAAATTGTATGTCAAGGCGAATTTACTACAGGTGGTGTCGAAACGGCATCTGATTTTGGCAGTTCGAGCTTATTTGTTTTGATTTGTTAGTGTTTTGCTAAGAATGGTTGACATTTCGAGCTTTAAGCACTAACGATGCAATGCAAAAAACCATATGTTGTTTCTGTTGTTTTCGGTTTATTGTATTCGCCTTGATTGTATGTTTGACTGATAATTTTAAATTAAAATAAATAAGAAATTTACCATAATTAAATAAAAATTGGCTTAAAATTTATTTATTTCATCACGTTCACACAGGGTCTCCACCTGAGATAAGATAAAAGATTTTTATATCAGCAAACGTCAAATACAATCGCAGAGAGTATTATCTTACGTCTGGACTCTCAAATAGTGTTAGTAATAATATTATAATAATTCAACATTTTTTTATTTTTCGAATTTATTCTATGAGTTACATTTCAGTTATGTATTTTATAAAGCTTTTTTGTAATAGTTCTATTCCTTAAATTTTTAGGAATGACTTTTATACACCACCAGACTATTATATTGTATTTTCTTGCCACATTTTACCTTAGCTATCCTTTGGATAGCAATGAAGTATATAGTATGTACAGATAATTCCCAGTTTCTATTTGTTAAAAATAGTTGAGTTAAATACATTCAATTTATAAAGTATCACTATCCAGTGTGACACAAAGAATGCTGACGAAGGCCGTAGCGGGCCAGAAAATGCATTACATTCTGCTGGTGTCTAATAATTGTAAATTTTTCTGTACATACTATATACTTCATTGCTATCCAAAGGATAGCTAAGGTAAAATGTGACAAGAAAATACAATATAATAGTCTGGTGGTGTATAAAAGTCATTCCTAAAAATTTAAGGAATAGAACTATTACAAAAAAGCTTTATAAAATACATAACTGAAATGTAACTCATAGAATAAATTCGAAAAATAAAAAAATGTTGAATATAATATAAAGTAACCTACGAAAGGAGATAATTCCCAGTTTCTATTTATTATAAGAATTGTTATGAGACTGTTGTTATAAGAAATCTTATAACAACTCTCTTATAAGATGAGCTGTCAAAAATACACATACATACATATAAAACAATAATAAGACGCATTCATTAAATTGATTAATTTTTTAGTGCAAATAGTTAAAATCTTGTGATAAGTGTTTAAAAAACCATATTTTTATCTAAAAAAAAAGAAAACACTAAAAGAATAAAAAACGAAATCTAATAAGATACGTGTTCCCCTTGTTTAAGTTTAAGATTAACATGAAGAAATGTGTTCTCTCATTCTGCCGACGTTCTCTCAAATATTATATCAGATATTATCTTAGGTGAAGACCCCATGTCAGCGTCCCGCTTTGATTTTTGTTTCAGTATTTTTTGACGTAAGCGGTGATATAATTTCCATTTTTGTTGTAATGTTGTATTTGTTGCCGTAACGATGCCACCTGCTTATTCAACCATGTTGTCAACGTTTTTTAACTATATTTTATACCCTTCACCATAGGTGGTGAATAGGGTATATATAAGCTTGTCATTCCGTTTGTAGTTTCTATAATATTGATGTTAGACCCTATAAAGTATATATATTCTGGGTCCTTATGAGGAGCGAAGTTGATTTAACGATGTCCGTCTGTCTGTTGAAATGGGTTTTCCGAAGACCCCATATATTATGGGGGCCAGGTTATTATACATTTATGTCACATATGGTCCGGAATTGTTTGCTATTGAAATTCAGCAAGATCGGTCCACAAATATCTAAGATATGAGTAAAAAACCACGACTGCCTCAAATTTTTTCCTTTAAAAGTCCAAGTAGACGTGACATTATCATACCAACACTGTATTACCAAAACGACATTAACATACCATACAAACCAATTCAATTTTGGTTTCTACGGTCATACAGTGGCTATGGTAATACAGTGTTGGTAACGTGTTTTTTTGTTGTTTTTTTTTATACCCTTCACTACAACCCAGCGGGAAAAAGAAGGAGTAGGAAGGCCTTCTAGAAGGCCTCTGTACCCCTTCTTTTGGATGTACAAGGCCTTCTTGCTCCATTCCATACTCATATCTTTTTTACACACGTTGTCATTGCGGAGAAGGCCTTCCGCTCTCGCTTCTTCAGCAGGTACATAAGAAGGGTAACGGGACCAAAAAAAAAATTGATTTTGCTTTTGCTTGTGCAAAAAAACAATACAAAAAATGTTACTCCTTCTCTACTCCCTTCTCATAGAAGCGAGTGTGGAAGGTGTATCTTATCTTTTATATGAAAGAGCCGAGGCCTTCTATAAGGCCTACTTTAGCAGTTAGATAAGAATAGTAATTGAATCAAAAAATCTTTTAAGCAGGCCTTTAAAAAGGCCTGAAGTAAGAAGGTCTTCTGAGTTTTACCGCTGGGAAGTGGTGGATTTTATTTGTAATGTGTTTAATTTTACGCATCCACATACACATTAATGCATGTATATGATATGCCGCTCAAATAATGAAACAAACTCATAGACTCAATATATTTTTTCTTCAGTAAAAGCATTCGTAGCCGAGTTGTTAAGTTATCTCCTGAGACTGATGATATTGCCAGTTCGAATCCCAAAAATAACTTTTTTTCATTTTTTTTATTTAATTTTTTTATGTTCTTAAAAACGATTTTAAGATTATAAAACGAATTTCAAACATCAACTTTGGCAAAAGAGGAAACGGGCTTAGGTACATACAGAAAAAGAGAATTTATATTTATATAGAGTTGCCAGAAACTTTGGTAAAAAATCATCATATTTTGAAGAGAAAACTACAAAATTTTTTTTTATATCAAATTGTTTATAACAAGGGCAAACAAGTAAAAATTATTAATTTTATATAAAAACATACTTCGTCCCAAAAAAACTTTGATGTAGTTCAAGAAGAGGGAATATTTTCATTATTATATTTTATTATTTATTTACTTAAATGCATATAAAATAAATACCTTATAATAAATTTTTAATAACAGAACGCATGAAAAATTACATACAACATACCATTCAACTCTTCTTATGTATGAATTGCAATATTTCACTTTAGGTTCGTATGTATTCTTTTTGGATTAAAAAGGGACGAATATTTTATGTTATTAAAATTAATATTTGAGTGAGACTTATTTAATTTAAACATTTAATTTTAATACTACATAGTTAAAAGTTAATAAATTTGACAACTTAGTAGATTTAAAAATACGCATTTGCTGTTTATAAATTATACGAAGAAATTTAAGTAAAACCTGCATTGACTAATCAGCTTTTTATTTGTTTATAATGTATAATTTTGTATCAATACCACATTTAAAAACTATTTTTAATATCTTTTAATGTTTGAATCTGTTTCTTTAATAAAAAAATAACAATGTGTAATATTAAGATTTTCCTTGCATTATCCTTGGAACCCACGCATTTATTACTTCTTTTCAATGTCGGGTTATTATGTATTATTATCTATAATAATGAGCTGACGAATTGCCATAATTGTACAAAACTAAATAGGTTTAAATTGTGTTTTCGGTTAAATTTTCCGTGCACATTTTTCTAAAACTTCATTATAAATTCATTTAATTTCTAATAAAAAAGAACGTAAAAAGTTCATCTAAATAAAGAAGTTTCATTGAAAGTCTTTAAATTGTAAAAATAGTGATTTATTAATTTTGGGCAAGAAGATTTTAGTTCGGGAGCTATGAAACTTATACATCATATGAAATCTTAAGGGTTCTTAATTTAATATTATATTTTTTGATATCCATGTAATATAGAAGATATTTTGAGAAAATTCTATTTAAAAAAAATCATTGAAAAAATATTGAATGATCATATATATGGAAGGTGGAATTTTAAAACTAAAAGCTTCTTAAGTTCCAATATTTTTACCTTTTGGTACTAAATATTTGATTTTTTTGTTCTTTAATACATACATGAAACTTTTTTCTTTTCACAAAAATTTTTTTTCATCACTATTTCAAATTTAACAACCGCTAATCTAAGATTGTCAAAAATTTTTACACTAATGTCAAAATTTATACTAGCCCCCAGCGCTAGTGAAATTTTATTCACCTCAATAGTGTCAAAATTTTACTTCCATGAGTACAAGGCGAATTCGCCTTGCATGAGTACTTTGCTACCGTTTCACACACACACCCTAATTTGTAAAATTTAAATATTTGACGATTTTGTTAAATGTTCTTGACGATTTTAACGAATTTTGCTAAAACTTTTGACCATTTTTGAAGAAAAAAGCATAGCAACCCTGTGTACGAAGCTTAAGATCAAAGTTTTGCTACTGTTTTCATATTTTATATACGAAACAAAAGAAAAATAAGCGTAAATAAAGAAGAAGGGAAAATATATTAAAAATGTGTAAAATCCCCGAATTTTTTTTAATCCCCAACTTTGGTGACAAATCCCCAATAATGGCAGCCCTGTGTAAATAATTTCACCATGCAAACTACTATTTTTTGTAAACAAACATTTTTTTATAAGCAATATTTTTGACCAAAATGTATTACCAATAGCTGCGTTCGTTTACCCCAAAATTTGTACTGGATTTTATTGAAATGCGTTCGCGTACACATAAATTTGTAAAATTTTCATATTACTCACCTACTGGATTTTAGTAGAAAAAACAACATGCATTTTGTTGCTAGAATTGAGACGGCAAATGTCAAAATGCCTTATTAAAAAAAGTAAATAAACAAAAAAAAAAAATGACACCAAACGTCACACACAAAGGTAATGCTTTAAACACATTCGAGACAGCAAGCTACCGACTTCAATATGGCAAAACTAGAATACATGTGTGCATATGGAAATGATTATTTTCACGACGACACGGATACATGGCTGCAGGTTGTTGTCTGTGCTTATTTTGTCGTTGTAGTCAAATTAAACTAATTTCTATTTTTGTCCACTACAAAACAAAAAAAGTGCTGCTAATATAAAAAAATATTTAAAAAATAAGTGCTCAAAATTTTTTTTTTTTTTTGTTTAACAGAAAAGAATCGGCTTGAAACAAGAATATTAACTCGGCTCAACACCAAATTGTTATTTATATAATTTTTTTTATATCCTTGAAAGAAGTTCTATAGGAAGATGTTTTTCGCGCCAACGCTTCTAGTTCAGGAGTTATAGGTCGTAAAAGTTTCAAAATACTTTATCCATATCTCTTTAGGTATAAAATGAATCTATAAAATAAGGGAATCATTGGAAAATTCTTTAAAGTGTGTTCCACATGGCGTTTATGGCACACAGGTCAACCAATTAAGAGCCAATTTTATATATTTATACTCCGTGGCTGACTTTTTTTTTACAAAATTGGCTTTATCTTTAAATCATGTCGATATAACAATAATTATTTAACCCTAAGATATTTGCTTAATAAAGTTTTTCTGAATTGCGGTTTTTCGGCGTTGCAGAACACTTATTATTTATGTACATATTACAATAATTCAATCGGCCCAATCATGAATAAAAATTCCCCGGGAGTTTTTTCCCTTTTCATACGTTTACAATTGAATTAACATAGGAAAAATGAGAAAAGTGAGAAAACTCCCGGGAAATTTTCATTCATAATTGGGATGAATATGTAAGAAGTACATAAATTATTACCAGATATATATTTTTAATCAAACTTTTAAATAAATTGACTAATTTTCCAAAATAAAATTTTTTAAAGCTTAATAAATTTAAAATTGTATATGATGAAGTTACTAATAATATGGTATATAAAAGATTAAGTGTTCTTCCCTAAAGATACTATGTTTTAATAAATATGTATATTGAAAAAATTTTAAGTTTTGTAGAAAAATTTTTCAAGAAATATTTATTTTTGAAATTGGCCCTTAACGGGCTAATAAATCGGAATTTTTTTAAAGATCAAGTGAAAGCCATTTCGAAGTAGTTTCTAATAATACCACTACTTCTTAGATCCAGTTTTTACCTAAAAAGTTATTGATAAAGGGTACGTTCGTAAATGCAGTTGTTGGGTATCACTTTCGCAGAAGTAAAGTTTAATGTTCGTAAAAGCATCACTTGTAAGAAACTTGGCATCACTCTCATATGTCAAAAGTTTTTATGCAGTAATGCCGCAGCTCTGCAGCAAACTTTGGCAATTATTGCTACAGATAATTTTCTGAAGCAATAACTTTTGACAAAAAAGAAATCGTTTAATCGTCATTTATAAGAAAACTGTTACTTCTTGGTTCAATATTTTCAATTAAATTTGTCATCTTTATTATAAAAAGCATTTTTATTATTATTTAATTTTAGCTTATTAAACTTTTGAAATTTAAAAAATTCAAACTTTGCACAGCTGTATCAGCAACACAACTGCAACTGGTAATCACGCATCAGCAACAACATTTTGCATCACTGCAGCAGTGATACATAGTTTTTATGCATTTACGTACGTACCCAAAGTGTTCTGAAACTTTTACGAACTATACCACGTGTGTTGAAGGAACAAATTTTCTTATTTTAACAGCATTTTATATGTATTTTTTGTTTAATCTGCCGTTAAAAATATATTGTTTATTAGTTACAAAAACAACAAAATTAAAATATTTTAATTTTTTTTAAATAAATTCATTTGTTGATAATCTTAAATTAAGTTTGAATAAGAGTCTGCAATTATGCATGTTTTTCCATTTTATAAAAGAAAAAAAAATGATAGTGACACCACTGAAATATAAAGACATAGTAAACAAAAACAGCTGTTTGTATTTTTTCAATTGTAGCTGCCGTCTTCAACATAATTCAGTAGCTGACTACACGACTAAAATTTCAGCCAGCAGCATTTGTAGTATTGTGTTCGTGTAGCCTGCTGTGGTGAATGTGTTTAATGCATAATCACTGCAAACAGCTGCGCTTGTGAGGTCACTTTATTAGTACTTTCTGTTTTTGACAATCCGACCACAGAAGCACCTTCTACTCAATTCGCCTTGATTAAATTTAAGATTTATCAATAATCCGTTTTCATTATACGGAATCACAATGTCGTCAGATGATATTTCTCATCAGCTGTTGTCGCTTATACAAAGTATTCCTGCAGGAGCAAATAATGATGATTTAGAAAAAGGTTTATCCGATGTTTCTCCCGCAGTCCGAGTTGAAGGACTTAATAAACTTTTAAAGCAAGGGTCAATTGAAATATTAAAAAAGGGGGATAAATTGTTTTATCGCTCCAAAGATCCAAAAAAGAGTGCTTTGCCCAAAGATGCGGACAACGAAGAGAAAATTGTTTATGGAATTATTGAGGATGGTGGGAGTAAAGGAATATGGATAAGAGATATACGAATTCAATCGAATTTAAATATGACACAGTTAAATAAAATTCTTAAAAATCTGGAAACTAAAAAGCTTATAAAAGCAGTAAAATCTGTAAATGTAAGGCTTGATAATATTTTTGTATCGTTGGTAACTAAAGATTTAATTTGATTTTTTAGGCCAGTAAAAAGAAAGTTTATATGTTGTATAACTTGGAACCAGATCGTTCAGTTACGGGGGGAGCTTGGTATCAAGATCAGGACTTTGAGGCAGAGTTTGTAGATGTTTTAAATCAACAGTGTCTTCGTTTTTTGCAAATGAAACGTGATAATGCTTTAAAAAAAGGAGAAGGTCCGTTGGCATTTAAACAGCTATCATGTTGTTCAGTAAAAGAAGTTCATAAATTTATATCTGATTTGGGTATAAGTAAGGTGAGATTTAATTTTTTATTTTATAATGAAAATCGTTTGATTTAAAATAGTTGTTTTTAAAAGGCGTGATGGTTTCGATCTGGTTTAAGGACGCAGCACAAATTAAAAAAATACATGAAATAAATTTTGTGTATCCATAAAGTTCTATTCAAAAGCTTTAAAGTTTTACCAATTTTGCGCCATTTTTAACACATTATATTTACTACTTATTTTTTATAATTCCAATCTAACTATATAGTATACAATATTACTAAATTTTCGAGCTTAAGGTCTTTTTGTTATAAAAAACTTTTAACGTTTATTTTAAAACCAATATTTCGGCTCGAATATCGGTTTTAATAGTTTCGTTATCAAAATCGATTTCCATCACATACCTGAATACCTATTATTACCCCAAAATTAGCCGAAGGAAATAACAAACTTAAAAGCTGTTAAAACAACAAAAAACTTAAAAAACACTTTACATCTCAACATATATATGTATATATATGTAATCTCCTTTAAGTTTGATACACTATTTCCAGTGATATTTAACAGCTTTGATACCCTGTTTACAGTAAGAACTGCCTAGATCCTTAAAGTAGCCATCAACAGCAGACTTCAAATTTATTGTTGGAAAATCTTTTACCACCAAGCCTATTTCAAGTTTAGAAAATTCCGAGGTAGCTAATGTGACGAATAAGGTGCGTGATGAAGCAATTTGAACTTTAATTTATTTATTCTGGATCGCAATAGTGGATGTGTGAACTTGTTTATTGTCTTAATTAGGGAATGGTAAATCGATTTCTATTCCAATCGAAAATCGATTTGGTGTCAAAAAAAATCGATTTTTCGCAATCGAATTTACATATGCGGTTTTATATTGAAATTGATTATTGGGCTTTTAAAATCGATTTTTTTATTTTTATCAAAATTTTTTTAATTCTTAATTTAAATCTGTATTAAACCGATAAAATATGTGGATGCACAATAATTTAAATCTGTATTAAACCGATAAAATATGTGGATGCACAATACGACTTGAAATCTTTTTGAGTGTACATACGTTTGTAGGTATGTTTATGAATTTTTTTTATAATTTTAATCAAGAACACAATTTTAATATGTGAAATGTATCTACATACATATCGCACTAGTTCTTTTTTAGGGAGTCAACTCAAAATGTACACATCTCCACTTTTTGCAGGAAAACGATATACAGTGATCATATCTTCCCCCAGTAAAATTTAGGGTATGGTTAATTGATTCAAAAATAGATTTTCGATTTTCCGATCGACTTTTTTTATTTTGATTTTTGAAATCGATTAATCGAACCTTAAAAATCGTTTAAGATAAATTTGCAAAAAGTAAACCATATATCACAAAGTGAAAAATAACAGATTTTTTTTTCAAAATATGTACTGTGGGTAGATGTGATCACTGAATATCGTTTTCCTGCAAAAAGTGGAGATGTGTAAATTTTGAGTTGACTCCCTAAAGAGGAACTAGTGCAATATGTATGTAGATACATTTCACATATTAAAATTGTATTCTTTGATTAAAATTATAAAAAAAAAATTCATAAACATACCTACAAACGTATGCACACTCAAAAAGATTTCAAGTCGTATTGTGCATCCACATATTTTATCGGTTTAATACAGATTTAAATTAAGAATTAAAAAAATTTTGATAAAAATAAACAAATCGATTTTAAAAGCCCAATAATCGATTTCAGTATAAAATCGCATATGTAAATTCGATTACGAAAAATCGATTTTTTTTAACACCAAATCGATTTTCGATTGGAATCGAAATCGATTTACCATTCCCTAGTAAAATCTTAGTACATATTTTGAAAAAAAAAAAAATTCTGTTATTTTTCCCTTTGCGATATATCGTTTACTTTTTACAAATTTATCTTAAACGATT
The DNA here is from genome assembly GCA_963931875.1 of Pollenia griseotomentosa. NCBI lineage: Eukaryota > Metazoa > Arthropoda > Insecta > Diptera > Polleniidae > Pollenia > Pollenia griseotomentosa. The sequence continues at coordinate 47,175,460 of OZ007560.1, read as the reverse complement.
TTGAAATCGATTTTGAGGTGCGATTCATCGATTTCAAAAATCGAAATAAAAAAAGTCGATCGGAAAATCGAAAATTGATTTTGGAATCCATTTACCATTCCCTAGTCTTAATTAAATAATAATTATTATTGTAATTGCTGCCACTTTTCCTTAACTTTATCAATTTGACGCTGCGAAAGATAAGCATAACACTCGCCTTTGATTGTTTCTATCAAAACTTTCCCACGCGAATTCCACAAACAGACGCCATGAACTTGCCTTTAGATGGAAATGTCCTCGTCTTCGTTGGACACGATTCTCCCATTCTACTCCACAGCTTTAAGTGTTCCTTTGTCTCATGTGTGCAGTAGTGAACCGATGTCTTATCCATGCAATATGCATAGCACTTTTTGAAATACCTATAATTTTAGCTTACAAACTTAAACATATGTACGTCTACGATATGTTATATAATGTTGCCGGGTAATTTTGGGACCGCCTTCGTATATATGTATAACACATATCCTGCCGGAGATTGAACTAGTACCAAGCTAGTACAAAAATATCCAGTACTAGTTCTCAACTGTAAACTTTTCTATACCATCTAAATGCTCAAATTAAATTGAGTGTGCTTGGAAAATCACTAGTTCTATTGGTTCTAGACGTGTATTAGTACACTTGGAACACATTGGGGGCTTAAGAACCAGTTTGTAACTACATACATACATAGTTGTAACTAGTATAGAAAAAATTAGCAATTAACAATTTAACATTTTTTATAAAAAAATGGTACAAATAAATGATTTGAAATCAAAATTAAGAAGCAGTATCTAAATACATATAGGTACTCAAATTTTACACAAAAATTCCATCAGTCTACAAGTGGTGCCCTTGTACTACATCAAGTACTGGTACTCTCATAAGCACAAGTATTTTTATATTAAAACTCCAACCTCGTCAGCACTAGAACCTCTTGTTCTAGTAATTGTACTAGTGGCATTTTGACAATTAACTCTTATTCTCCTGCAGGGTACTTAAACATTTTTGCCTGTATTTATAAAAAAAATTTAAGTTTAATAAAGGTTTACAAAACAAATTTTGTATTAAAATTCTCCTTAATAAATGTTTGTTAAATTTAATAATCGTTTATAAATACGGGGGTTTATATTTATATATATATATACATTTACTCATATATATGTATATAAGAGGTATAAATTATTCCCATTTTTTGCAAATATCAAAATGGCCCTAGGATAGTCGAATAGTCCATTAAAAAAACTATTAAAAAAAATTATATTAATTTTTTGCGGTTTTCAAAAAAGGTCACCCACAAAACGCGGTAAAGTTGGAAAATTATTTTCTTTTCTTTTTATTTGTATGTACTTTAGTTTTTTTTATGAAAATATTACGCTGGGTCTCCACGTAGCAATTCTTATTGCTAAGTACAAGCAAAAACGTCGGCAGAACAATAACAGATTAATGGAGCAATAATTGCTCATTATTAGGGATGAGATTTTTATGCACTAAAAAATTGAAAATATGCGCATAAAATATGCACTAAAAACACCAAAATGTGCATTAAAAAAAAATATGCTTTAAAAACTTGAACATTTTTAATAAAATGTCGTTTTTTTAAATTTATTTAAAAAAGGAAATAAAAAATTCAGTCTATTGTTATTCATAGATCAGTATTTTTTAAAACTGAATTTATTTATTTTTTTTTTGCATAAACAATTAAATACTTTTTTATATTATCAATAGAAGAAAACTTTTGTACATGGAAAATGATCTCTCAACGTCAACCAAAGTTATAGGAGCATACTTGAAGGATGCCAATTCATTTGAAGAATATTAATTTTCTAATTCAGATCCCACACTTGATTCGAGATAAAATTTGTTTTATTTTTTGATCTCGTTAATTTTTTTCAAAACATTTGGATTTCTTTTTAATTTGTTAATTTTTCTGTAGACTTAAGTAAACTAAATCCCTCAAATTTAGTTATTGTTACAACAATATATCTGTTGGAGAACACAAATGCTGATTGACTTTTGATGTTATTTAAATTTGATATTGCTTTTACTTTGTTAATTGCATAAGCATCGGTAGCAACAAGTTCTTCAATAACATTCTTAAATTTTTCAAAGTTTTGTTCTTCAGCTTCTAGCCAGGTTCCCCATTTTTTATATGAATCTAATAAATCAATATTATCTAATTGACTTCTAATTTCCTCTTCAACTCAGTGTATCCCATGCACCAAGCAAGTCACATATGAACAGTTTTTGATAAAATATTTTAAGCCCATTTAAAAATAGAAGAATCTTTTGTCGAAATTTTGAAAATCTTGTATGTTAAGCAGAACTTCAAAAAAATTTATTTATTGATTTAAATTTTTTTGGAAGATTTTTTTTGTGTATTTGGGATTTTTTTGTACAACTTTTTTTTATAATATGGAAATTCAATAAATATATCACTTAAAAATGTTAAAATATGCATTTAAAACCAAAATATGCAAAAATATGCATTTTCATCAATATATGCAAGAATATGCAAAAACAAATCCATGCCATTTTAACGCAAATTTAATGATTCGGAAAGATAATTGGTCTACATCGATCTTAGACTTAGACTATATAAAAATATGCATTTGCATGGAAATCGCATCCCTACTCATTATATTGCTTGAAATTGCTTTGGCATAAATTTGCAGTTTTCACCGCGAGTAGTTGTATAAAGTTTTGTGGCTGTATTTATAAACGTTTTATGTTGTGTTTTGAAGTTGATGTTAAATATTTTTTTTTGAATTAATAAATTAAATTGTAGCTGTGTGTTGTATTACTTTTTTGTTTTTTGCGTTTGAAAGAAAAAACTGATTTGACAGCAGATTGCTAAGCAATCAGAAGAGCAATCATTGCGCAATGGATTGTCACTCATGGCAATATGCGGTCAATACGTCGCAAGTTTAATGGAGCACTCGTGGACGTTTGCCGCAATAAATATTGCTACGTGGAGACCCGGGGTTAGGGAATTCCCTATTTATTTTTAATCAAGATTAATTAAGAAACTTTTTAACTTTTTTTCATTTATTAATAACAGCCTGTTCGGGCTGTAAAATATTTAAAATTTTTGTATTAAATTTTTTTCTTTAGGGATTTTATTTTCAAACGACCCAAACAAATTGTTTTCGTAAATAACACAATATTCGCTATCGCGTAGTGCTAGGGCCAAAATTTGGTTATACCCCTTATGTATGTATGTAATTATATATGTTTATATATTTGCTTTTAGGTAAATTTGGACGAAGATGATTTGGAGACAATTTTAAAAACAGTGGTATATGATGGCAATGCGGAGAGAATTTTGATGTCCGATAGTGTTTATGTGTATAGAGCTATTAATTCACCTCTATCTCCTCCCGGCCTTGTACAGATGCCTTGTGGAATATGTCCTGTTATAAAAAATTGTTCGAAATGCGGTGATGTTACACCTACAAAATGCCAATATATGAAAGAGTGGTTGGACTAAATAAATGTCACTTCATACGATTGTTCAATAAATTAACTAATTTCTGAATTGTTAAGTATAAAAATAATGCGTATAAAATTCGCATCTATAAATCTTAAGTCAAACAAGTAAGAGTGCTATATTCGGCTGTGCCGAATCTGTGATACCCTCCACCGACAGTTAAAATATTTCAGGAGTGGGCATTTTATGGGATCTATAAATTATTAATTAATCTTTATAATATAATATAATACATTCGCAACAGGTTTTAATATTATTTGCTTTAAATTAAATTTTATTTTTTCGACCCTTTTTTAATAATTAAAATAAAAAGTTTTTTCGAGCTCGAGGCCAATTATTTGTAAAAAATATGTACACTGTTTATTAAATTATTTGTTCCAATATTTCGATATCCTTCGGATATCATTATCATTATTTGCAAGAGACGTATTACTATCTCCACATTTAATATTGCACTGCATTCCTTGATAATGATATCCGAAGGATATCAAAATATTGGAACAAAGAATTTAATAAACTGTGTACATATTTTTACAAATAATTGGCCTCGAGCTCGAAAAAACTTTTTATTTTAATTATTTGCTTTAATTAGTATTGTGGTTATTTTGTTGAACTATTTATGCTTTCTAATCAAAATTTTTATTATTTTTAATTAGGCTTAAGTTCATAAAATTTAATTTTCATTAAATTATTTTTATGAAGAAAGGAATTTTACAACATGAAAATTAATTAAAATTGTTTTTGATAATTTTTTTTTTCATTCTTGACTGTAGCCGGGCTCGAACCCTGGCCGGCAGGTTACCCTGACATGTTTCGATCGCAACCACTCGGTTTCCTCAGAGGGATTTGCTGTCTAAAGGCTCAACCATAATGTGCTTAAGTTGGCTTAAGCAAATTTACGAATACATGTAAATCATATGATGCTAGCCATATTGAATTTTAAGGAAACTTTTTGTTAAATTTTATGAAACTGTCATTTGCTTAAACAAAGTGCGAAACTAAACGCACATTTCGTACGGAATCAAATTTTTGTTGATTTTATTTTTGTTTTTTTAAAAACATTTGAGAGACTTTTTGTTTATTTTTGACAGTAGGTTAAGCAAGGCTATGCACGTTATGGTTTGGCCTTAAAACTCGCAGCCATCGACGACTGCTGACGTCAATAGTCAAACATCAATCCTTAAACCAAATTGTATTTTAACCTTCGGAAGATCGAAATTTGCTTTTTTTTAATGATAATCCATTTTAATTGATTTTACATGTTTTTCCTTACTTCTGTTTTTTCGTACTTTTGTCAAGAATTCTTCTTGAAGTCCAAAGTACATTTTTGTTTTGTTTTTTCATTTTTGTCTTTCTTTTTCTTGTTGACCTTTTTCAGCACAACTTGAAGGACAAATGTACACATAGAGCTCGTGCCTTAGCTTTAACAATAATTAGTATTGTGGTTATTTTGTTGAACTATTTATGTATGCTTTAGCAAAAAGTTTGGCTAGATAAAATATCATTTAACAGTCTAAATTTCATAATGAAATTATCTTCTTACAAATAAAGTTAAGTCAATCAATAGAAATTGTTGAAAATAAAGCTTAAAATTGATCAATTTACTGGTCATGCTTTTTTGAATTTTTTTCGTCAAATATTTGTTAGGTCTGAACATACCTTAAGCCAGGGCTGTGGAGTCGGAGTCGGAGTCGGAGTTGAGGAGTCGGAGTTGAGGTTTTTGTGCCGGAGTCGGAGTCGGAGTCGAAGTACCCACAAAAACTAGCGACTCCGACTCCGACTTTTTTGCATTAAAATTTTTCTAATATTTTTTAAAATAAAAAATTTTAATGACCAATTTCTCCAATTCTTTTTAAATATCAATTCATATTTTAATATAATTTTATTTTTATTTGACATAAAAAAGCAAATTTTAAACATAAATTGATATTTAAATAAATTAGTGGAATTGGCCATAAGAGGGTCTGCTTTTTGAAATTGTGAAGTAAGAAAATAAGGACCAGTATACTTTTCATATGAGTAGATGAGTTTCAAAAATTAAAAAATTGAGATAACATCTTATTTCGACAATTTATAAGAATAGTTATATAGATTGTATCGAAGCATGTCCTTTTCTATGTTTTAATGTGACCTCAAATTTCTGTAACAAAAACCAGCGGGTTCACTATTTGAATTTCACCAAGATATCGTTAATGAAATAAAGCCGAATTAAGGAATTTAAAAATTAAATTTCTAAAGATGTTGTTTTTTATTTATCGTATACATATTAACGAATATTTTTGTAGCCATGTCCATGAATATGACATGAAATCAGCTGTAGATCCTGTGGTGAAAGCATTAAGTGAACTAGATTTTAAGTTCCAACCTTCAAGGTGAATTATAATAGAATAAAAGGAAAAGGAACTCGGAAAAATACATGACATTGTTCCAGATATAATTCCCATCAATGTGGGGGGGTTAACCCGAAAAATGACTTGAGAATACTTTTATCTACTCACTTTAGGGAAAATTGGAGAGATAATAAAGACTTGCAATTTCAAATTTCGGTCTTGGACAATAATAATATTGAATTAGGAACGGAAAAATGCAATGGCGAGTACACTGAAGAAAAAGATTTAAATTTAGTTGTCTAAAAATTCACATTTTTTTTAACTCTGCAGGTGGGAGATAAACTACATCAAGCCACATTTTGAAAGCTTTACAGCAGACCGCGAAAACATGTTGATAATCGCAAATGATGTTTTTGTTATAAAAATGTGCATTTGTACGAATATTTTATATGATCCTAACATTTTTTTTTATGTCGTTGATATACTTAAAAAATTACGTCATAAAAGGTTCGTTACCTTCTATGGTACTGTTCCATGCCTTGAGACAAACAGCACCAAGTCCAACAACAAAAGGGGTGCTATTTCCCAAAAATAATAAAAGGCTAACAACATTTTTTTACGTTACATTTCTCTTCAAAATGTGTTATATAAATTGTAGAACTAACAACTGAAGGCGCATCTGCATGTTTTAATAAACTATATTAAATTTTCCTGAGAATGATTTAACTTAATAAATAAAACAATACCAAAATGGCAGTGTCTGTATTTATGTATGTATATTAAAAACAATAGACCTCACTTCACAATTTACAAAAAAGGACTGTCCTTTGCCTCTATTAATATTGTGGTAAACAACAGAAAGTACACTTGATGCCTTAACGTCTAAGCCAATTGGACTTGGTGCTGTTTTCAACTTTTCTATCTCGAAAGCTACATTAGATAGGACTAATGGAAATTCACACATCTATAAATTCCAACAGTATAAAAAACGTTATTTGAAAAAGATGTGAATTGGTGTAGTTTATCTCTCCCCTACAGAACTATTTTTACATTTTGTAGCACTGTTTGCATAATTTTAATAAATTTATATAACCTTTAAAATATACTAAAGTTCAATGATCCCATACGGATTGAAGCAAAACTCGTTTCTTTCGAAAGTTCGTAACAAAACTCGTTCGCTCCAAAATTAAATCCATTATTTTTCTATATTTCAGTTGGTTTAAAGTTCTCAACTGTTGAGTTATAAGTCAAGAATGTCATAACACTTTAGAATTGAAAAAAGGTTCAACTCATTTGGTCTATTTAATCGGGCACTATATGTTTTTTGAATTTTTTCCAAAATCCAAATAAAATATTTTGCAGCTTTCCTACTCATATGTTAGTAACTAGTATGTTAAAGCTCAATGCGCGGCACGTTAGATTTAAAATATCGATTTGAAATTTTTACAGAATCATTTTGTTGCTATATTTAACCATTTAACAGGTACTAAATTAAAAAAGAGTTTAAAGTCAAATAAAAACTAGTCTCTTAAATAATGCTAGGTTAGAGTAGGAGTCGGAGTCGGAGTCGGAGTCGTACTTAAAAAATTTCACCAAAAGGAGTCGGAGTCGGAGTTATAACTTTTTCTTAACGACTCCACAGCCCTGCCTTAAGCAACATTAATTTTAAAAATTCACTGGAGTGGTTCTGTTTGATACAAACTTATTGACTTAAGGTACTTATTGACTACACAATATTGTTGAGTACTTTATAGCTACATATCTGTGGCCGTATGGAAAAACTAGATAACTCCATTTTTTGAAAACACGAGAAAAACACACTTAAAGCTTTAAACATATTTCGCTTATAATTTAATATGAATTTATGTTTATTTGCGTGCGCATTAAATAAAACATAATTTTAAATAGTGTTAAAGATTTCTGGAAAAATGGAGTTATCTAGTTTTTCCGACAAAACTTTTTTTTTTCAAATTATTTTAACATTTTACGGAATTAAGACAACCTAAGAAATGATTTGGAAAAACATTAACTATTTGACTCAGCACGTTAATTTACCCGGTTTTTCACGAAAAAATGTAGTTACCAACCCAGTTTTTCCAAAAAATATTTTTTTCCTTTTATGTATGCTTATATATCAAAAACTAGCATTAATTCCGATACATCGTGAGTTTTTGTTTCTAGATTAAAAAACGACCAGTTGTAAAACAAAAAAGTACCAAACAGTTATTACCATCCGCTCATGACAGTGCATGTTTAATTTTATATTTATAGGTGCAATATTAACGAGAATTTAAAAAAGTACCAATTAAAGAACAAAAAAGTACCAAAAAGATACCTCCTACAGATCCTCAATCAATAAGAACTTGCATGTTTAATTTTATGTTTTTAGGTACAATACTAACGGAAATTCAAAAACTACCAGTTAAAGAATAAAAAGTACCAAAAAATTCACTCACAGGTTCTTATCCACTCAGGACGTTGCATGTTGAATTTTATGTTTGTATGTAAAATATAAACTACATATACGGGCATGTTCTAGAAAACGAAATAAATAAGATTCAAAATTTAGCAAATTTTATAAACGACCCTGTTATGAAAGTTTATAAAAATATTCCATTTTATCTACTTCATTCTTTAAATATCAATTATTTTTACAAGAACAACGCTTAAAACAACGAAAAAATAAGGTAATTTTGTGAATAATTGAACTTAAAATGTCGTTCCATTTCAATTTTACTTCATTTCGATTTTTATAACATGCCCGATAATTAAAGAAAGTTCAGGTTATAAAACAAAAAGCAAAAGAAAGGAATTTAGTTTCCCGTATTTCCCCTTTCTTGGTACTTTTTTTCTCCCCATTAAAGTATTAGAAATTACAATATTGTAGTGGAAGCTCAAAAATTAACGTTCGAATTTTTACCGAATTCGTATTTGGACTTTTAAGTTAAGATTCAAATGTGATATAAACTTTATTTCTATGTTTATTGGGTAAAAAGATAGATGGGGTGACAAAAAAGTTCCAAAATATGTAGATGTTTTACCCGTTTACTCCCTAAAAGGGGCGAATTTCAAACAAGTACCAGACACCTGCCCGCTTATTTTTTTAAAGAACAACGATAACTATTACATTTTTTGTATCTCTTTAAGTTCTGTATATATTTTTAGAATCCGTCTTAGTTGGGGAGAGACCAACCTACTGTCCAAATTTCAAATTTTTAGCTTCAGGCGTTAAGGTGATGAATCAGTCAGTAACGTTATAATTTTATATTTATTGATTAGCCGAGTTTTTGTCTGTTTTTATGCATAAACTGAATTAAAAGGTTTACCCTTTATGGCCGACCCCTTTTGATTTTATGAAATTTATAGGCCAGTTTATGGGTAATAAAATTGTTTTTTAGTTTAGCTGAACAAAAACATTGTCTTGTCTTTGCAACAGTAAAATCATATTAATTGGTAAGTCGAAACATTTTTCAAAGTTTCTGTACTGTAGATCTTTATGGGTTAAAAACGATTACTCGGAAAGATTTCGGGTGTTTGGCAGTCGTATTCTTTATATCAAGAACTTTAGAAATTATATAATATGTCTATTCTATAATATTCTTTGAATTATCGGGAGTTGCAAATTTTAGGTTCCAAATTTTGACCCAAAGAGCTTGTGACCCGAATTTGTTCTATTTCGCTCTTTCTCTTAGTTATCGAAACAACGTCGTTTCTAACTTCTAATTCTTCTGTTTTTTAAGACACTATGGAGTAACCTTGTTTTTCAAAAAATGCATGGAGTTATCTGGTTTTTACATAGATATTGTTATTTTTCTGATTTTTGTTTTTCAAATAACTTTTAAATGAGAAACTATATTAAAATTTCGATCTGACAGAGGAATAGTAAATGAAACACGCTTTCTATTTTTGGTGTTATCTCATTTATATTATAGTTATATCACAAAAAAGGTGTTAACTAGTTTTTCCATACGGCCACATATATTATTATTGTCTTTTTTCTTCACACACAAAAGTTATCGGTTTTTCGCAAAGAAGAGAAGAAACAATTTGCACCAACATTAATGTTCATAAATTGTCAATAAATTTTGGGGTTCTTTTTTAGCCAAGCTTCTTATTATTTGAGTAACATGAAAGTTTCAATTTTTATTATTTTCATTTGACAAAAACAAAAATTCAAAATATTTAAAAATCATTATTTAAACATAATAATGAATCATATGTGAATCCTTTTTCAATCACTCAAGTGATAAATCAGTTTTTAATCATCACAACTGATCTGAAAAGAATCATTTGGGTGATTTTTACAAAAAATAATCAGACAAATGCTAGCTGGGATGTTACCTATCTCGCGAGTTAGAACTATTCGACGTTTTTATTCTTTTAAAGAACGCGATTTTTTTTACATATATTACCACCCGTTTCCACATGCAAGTGCAAGATCGAAAAACTCAATACAATTACACTCTTTTACTAATACCATTACGTTTGTCAAACTTGCAGCTCAACTTGCAAGAGAATTTGCTTGCAAGTAAATTTTTGACACTTGCAGAAAGTAAAATGTCATATGAAGAAACAGTGTTACCGTAGATGAGTTTTGTATCAATTTATTAGTACTAAGTTAAATAAAAATTAAAAATTTCTGTGTATTTATAAAAAATAAAATACAAAAAAAAAAAAAAAACATTGCTATACATTATCATTTTTAAGGTAAGTTTTAACATAAATATCACTTTTTTATAAAAAAAAAATATATATTAAAAAAAATTATGTCTACAAGTAAAGTTAAGTATTGACTACTTGGCAACACTTAGTTAACAATTGAGAAATTATAGTTTTGCTAGAAGTTTATTTGTTGACCACATTTTAAACATGAACTTGCACTGTGCTGTGTAGCCACTCAAAAAATTGTTGTGTTTTTTTTTACATTCCTCTGATTTTCGTTATTAATACATATACACTTCTTGCAAGTAATTACTTGCTTGTGGCATCGTAGGTTAAACAAAACAAAAACTGTCACCGGTTGTATTAACTATTTTTTTTTCTTTAATTTACACATTTTTCCTATTGCTTAAGTTGGAGGTTCGTACCACGCGTTTTCGCCTCCACGCAGTGCATGCTTTTCTAACCTTACTTGAGTTCTACAATTCAAGTTACATGCAACGCTTTTTATGCAGCAGCAGAACAAGTAAAAATAAAATTTAATTTGTCAAAATCAGCTGATTTGTTCGAACGCTGCTTGTGACGCTTACAAAAGTAGAAAGTAAACCTACTTTTCGCCTCAAGGCATCTACGCTTTTGTGCATGTAACTTACTACGTATAACTACACAGATTCTACTTTTTTGACAGCTGCGTATGCAGCGAAAAAGCGAGTAACGCGTGGTGTGGACCTCCAGCTTAAGGATTCAAAATTAACAATAGTTCAAAATTTATCGTATTTTACATAGTTAAAAAAGAAAAACCAAAAACTTTATAAAAAAATTAAACAAATTTCTACATATATACAAACCCCCATATTCACAAAAAATATTTTGGGTTTATGACAGGTTTATTTTTTTCTTAATAATCAAGCCATTTTTGATCCTAGAAGTGTAAGTTTTTAAGACATGTAGTTTAATGGCATTCATAATATGTAATCAATCAAAAAGTCGATTTTTAATTTTTTGTTAGTTACGTCTTTTTGCATTTTAGCTAACGATATTAAGCGCAAAATCCAACGTTAAAGAAATTAAAATCAAATTTGACAGTTAACATAGGGGGAATTCCCTGAGAATGTCAACCACGACTTAAAAGATGAAAACACTTGACTTTTTTTAAATATGGTAGAAAGGAAAAAAATACTCAAATTTTACTATGCAGAGATACTTATCAGTGCTGCCACAACAATTACAATTTTTACAACCAAAACTTTGGAAAAAGTTATCAAATGTAAAAAAATATAACCAAATTTAAAATGCTTTTTATTAATTGAGAAAATCATTGTAATACATTGTAACACAAAGGTTATTTGCACTTTATAGTAAAACAATAATTAGAAATCAAGAAAACAAAATAAGAAATTTAATTCTTTTACATATTAAAAAAATAACGTGAAACTTATTTAAAAATTTTTATTTATTTGAGACTTTTTTCGTAAAAAATTTTTTTTTATTTTTTGGCGCCCTATGCTCCTCCAATGAGAGTTAGAGGAATATATATAAAAAAAAAATTTATTTTTTTTAATATGCCAGTTATAAATAACAAAAATGGATAATAGTTTTCCGCTTTTTAGCTGTTATTGGCAGGACTGTCAAATGTGGCGATTTCTTAATCCTTTTGTCGATGGAAATTTACGTTTGGCGATATGGCGATTATTTTGGCGAAACTTAAAACTATTGGCGATATGCGAAATGCATTTTATGTAAATATTTTCTAATTTACATACATATATCTTAAATATTATAAAAACTTTTTTCTGTTTTGTGTAAATTTTATTTCAATGTTATAATTCTTATTATAAAAAAATGTTTAAAAATTGTTCTAATATATCATAACGTACATTCAATGGGGAAAAAGTATATGACTGACGGTCAAAAGTTTTTTTTTACCAAATAATTATCTTAAATATATTAAATAAATATACATACCGAAAAGTTATAAACAGTAAAATTTCAAATTTCTTTAAACTTACAGCCATTTCTTACAGAAAATTCCATAAATTTTAAAATTATATTGATAAATCAATGTAATTTTAAAAAATCTTTAAAATTCCTACGTGTATTTTCAAATGTGTATATAAATATACTTCTGGAAATAACCTAAATTCAGAACCTTAAGCTTATTTTCAAGTTTTTAAAAACACTGAAACGACTTTTGTGTAATTTTTCAGTAATTTTCTAAAATCGATTCCGGATGATTTTACGCACTTCCTACTTTAAGAACTAATTATCTTTACTTCTCTTAAAATCAAGAAAAACTTCATTTGTTAACGATTTCAGATCATGGCGTTTTTAATATAAAAATCACAAATGGCAATATTTTCGAAGCAAAATCTTAAAAAAATTATTTGGTTGCTGTTTTGAAAGGGATTTTAAAAAACTTCCGTTCATTGGTAACAAATAATGAAAAAATCTTAGTACACAGTACAAATTATTCGAGCTCGTAAATAATTGTACCAAGAAATACATATTCGTTCGTAATTATTATTGTTTTAGAAAAAAGTAACCAAAATGAAAAAAATATTCACATCTCCTATAGTTAAGTTAAGTTTAAGTATAGTTTTAATTTTTGTCCTAAGAATCTCTTGTAAGTCTGCTTTCACACGTTTCATCTTTTGATGCTCAACTCTTATGTTTTTAGGTGAGGGAATAAAGAAGAAAGGGGGTTAGTACGGAGATGCCTGTACTCGGTCAGTACGCTTTGTGTTTTTATTCGTTGGTATATGCACAACGATGGCTGCATGTAATTGTTTTCTCTTTTTTTCTCTTTGATTCGCTGGTATTAAAATTATTGTTGTTTTGAACCTAAAAAAGTTGAAACCGGTTGCTGCGTGTGATTATATTGGCATCTTTAAAAGGGAATTTAAAAGAAGTTGAGCATCAAAAGATGAAACGTGTAAATTCAGACTAAGCATCTCGTTAGTGTTGTAGTGTATGTGTTATTTGTATGAATACTGTAAGAAGTTATTTAAAAAACATATAATCAAAAAAGAAAAATAATAAAAAAAAGGCTGATAAAATAGTGTCAGGTGTAGTAGTTAGTGTGCATGTCCCAAGGTATATTTATAGCAGGTAGCCGCGATATTACAACAATTGTACAATAAAACAAACAACAGGGCTTTTTATTGTTGTTATGCGAGACGAACTGTCAAACAGCAAAGGGGTTGATACAAGGTATATTTACACAAGGTAAACTCGTTGGCCCATATGTTTGTCAGCTGTTTACCCATAGTTGGAACCACAACGTCAAATTGCGTGTATATGAGCCAAAATTTGTACATGTGTGCGTTAAATAGTTTTTGTTTTATATGAAGACAATTTTGACAACATGGTTCCTTTTATAGAGCAAATTGTCTACACTCCCAAATGAGTCTACCTTGTGTAAATATACCTTGGGTTGATAAGAGACAAAAAAGCAGTGTTGCCGTTAGGATACGAAAGATACATTTTTCGTATCTTTTGACTACTTCAGGTATCATGTATAATCCTGACATTTTTCGTATCTTTTGAATCTGTACGCAAAATGTACAAAAACAAACAGAATTTTTAGCCAACTAAAACTTATTAAGACTGGTCATTAAAACAGACTCAATACTAAATACCAAGCTTTATACAATAGCAGCCAAGGCGCAATGTCTAGAAGGTGAGGTCAACTTTACAACAACACTGCTTCTGTGGTCGGATTGTCAAAAATATTGCTAGTAATGAAAGGTTAGTTTATATAAAAAATTATTTTGCATACACACTTTGGCAAGTCGACCACCAAAAAAAACACCATATGTTGACTTGACCCCACCTTCTAGTGAATTTGCCTTGATAGCAGCTTTAATAATGGCGAAAGAAAACATTAAGGGGTTGCAACATACGATCCACCTAAATTGATGATTTCTAGTAGTGTGAAGTTGTTCTGAGGAAATATGAACATTTTTTTTATTTTCAGGAAATTTATATCAACGTGGATATAATCGTCTTAGTATAAACCCCTTAACTCGTATATTAATTTTTACAAAAATGAATTTGTTTTGATAACATCCAAAGATAATTGCATATAATTAACTTTAAAGTTTGCTTACTGTATTTTTAAAAATTGCATATGTACCTAATATTTTATGACTTAAATAAATATAAAAATTTATTTATACAAAATTATTTTCAATTTTTGACATTCTTTAATTAGGCTCGAGTTCATCAAATTTAATTTTTCATTAAATTATTTTCACTGAGGGAAGGAATTTTACAACTTTGAATTTTTATTAAAATTTATTGATAATTTTTCTTGGCTGAGCTGGGATTTGAACCCGGGTTGATCTTTACATGTTTCAAGAAACACCACTTTCTATCCTCAGAAGATCTCTGTGTTCTACCCACTGCACCACTGCGGTGCCCGTTAGCCAACAGTCAAACATCAATCTTTAACCAGTCGTACTGGTGGTTCGAAATTTGCTGTTATTATCACCTAAATTTCAAATTACATGTTGCCTCCTTTTTCCTCTGTTTTTTCGTATTCTTTCTGTCAAGACTTTGTCTTGAAAACCTGAATACATTTGTTTATTATGTTTTTTTTTGTCCACTTTCGTCGACATTTTTATTTGTACAAATTAAAGTACAAATGTAAACATTAGAGCTTGTGCCATAGCTATTTCTAAGAACAATTTTGATTTTTAGTTGAACTGTTAATTTTTAATTTTTGACATTCTTTAATTAGGCTCGAGTTCATCAAATTTAATTTTTCATTAAATTATTTTCACTGAGGGAAGGAATTTTACAACTTTGAATTTTTATTAAAATTTATTGATAATTTTTCTTGGCTGAGCTGGGATTTGAACCCGGGTTGATCTTTACATGTTTCAAGAAACACCACTTTCTATCCTCAGAAGATCTCTGTGTTCTACCCACTGCACCACTGCGGTGCCCGTTAGCCAACAGTCAAACATCAATCTTTAACCAGTCGTACTGGTGGTTCGAAATTTGCTGTTATTATCACCTAAATTTCAAATTACATGTTGCCTCCTTTTTCCTCTGTTTTTTCGTATTCTTTCTGTCAAGACTTTGTCTTGAAAACCTGAATACATTTGTTTATTATGTTTTTTTTGTCCACTTTCGTCGACATTTTTATTTGTACAAATTAAAGTACAAATGTAAACATTAGAGCTTGTGCCATAGCTATTTCTAAGAACAATTTTGATTTTTAGTTGAACTGTTAATTTTTAATTTTTGACATTCTTTAATTAGGCTCGAGTTCATCAAATTTAATTTTTCATTAAATTATTTTCACTGAGGGAAGGAATTTTACAACTTTGAATTTTTATTAAAATTTATTGATAATTTTTCTTGGCTGAGCTGGGATTTGAACCCGGGTTGATCTTTACATGTTTCAAGAAACACCACTTTCTATCCTCAGAAGATCTCTGTGTTCTACCCACTGCACCACTGCGGTGCCCGTTAGCCAACAGTCAAACATCAATCTTTAACCAGTCGTACTGGTGGTTCGAAATTTGCTGTTATTATCACCTAAATTTCAAATTACATGTTGCCTCCTTTTTCCTCTGTTTTTTCGTATTCTTTCTGTCAAGACTTTGTCTTGAAAACCTGAATACATTTGTTTATTATGTTTTTTTTGTCCACTTTCGTCGACATTTTTATTTGTACAAATTAAAGTACAAATGTAAACATTAGAGCTTGTGCCATAGCTATTTCTAAGAACAATTTTGATTTTTAGTTGAACTGTTAATTTTTAATTTTTGACATTCTTTAATTAGGCTCGAGTTCATCAAATTTAATTTTTCATTAAATTATTTTCACTGAGGGAAGGAATTTTACAACTTTGAATTTTTATTAAAATTTATTGATAATTTTTCTTGGCTGAGCTGGGATTTGAACCCGGGTTGATCTTTACATGTTTCAAGAAACACCACTTTCTATCCTCAGAAGATCTCTGTGTTCTACCCACTGCACCACTGCGGTGCCCGTTAGCCAACAGTCAAACATCAATCTTTAACCAGTCGTACTGGTGGTTCGAAATTTGCTGTTATTATCACCTAAATTTCAAATTACATGTTGCCTCCTTTTTCCTCTGTTTTTTCGTATTCTTTCTGTCAAGACTTTGTCTTGAAAACCTGAATACATTTGTTTATTATGTTTTTTTTTGTCCACTTTCGTCGACATTTTTATTTGTACAAATTAAAGTACAAGTACGAGCCTAATTAAAGAATGTCAAAAATTAAAAATTAACAGTTCAACTAAAAATCAAAATTGTTCTTAGAAATAGCTATGGCACAAGCTCTAATGTTTACATTTGTACTTTAATTTGTACAAATAAAAATGTCGACGAAAGTGGACAAAAAAAAAAACATAATAAACAAATGTATTCAGGTTTTCAAGACAAAGTCTTGACAGAAAGAATACGAAAAAACAGAGGAAAAAGGAGGCAACATGTAATTTGAAATTTAGGTGATAATAACAGCAAATTTCGAACCACCAGTACGACTGGTTAAAGATTGATGTTTGACTGTTGGCTAACGGGCACCGCAGTGGTGCAGTGGGTAGAACACAGAGATCTTCTGAGGATAGAAAGTGGTGTTTCTTGAAACATGTAAAGATCAACCCGGGTTCAAATCCCAGCTCAGCCAAGAAAAATTATCAATAAATTTTAATAAAAATTCAAAGTTGTAAAATTCCTTCCCTCAGTGAAAATAATTTAATGAAAAATTAAATTTGATGAACTCGAGCCTAATTAAAGAATGTCAAAAATTAAAAATTAACAGTTCAACTAAAAATCAAAATTGTTCTTAGAAATAGCTATGGCACAAGCTCTAATGTTTACATTTGTACTTTAATTTGTACAAATAAAAATGTCGACGAAAGTGGACAAAAAAAAAACATAATAAACAAATGTATTCAGGTTTTCAAGACAAAGTCTTGACAGAAAGAATACGAAAAAACAGAGGAAAAAGGAGGCAACATGTAATTTGAAATTTAGGTGATAATAACAGCAAATTTCGAACCACCAGTACGACTGGTTAAAGATTGATGTTTGACTGTTGGCTAACGGGCACCGCAGTGGTGCAGTGGGTAGAACACAGAGATCTTCTGAGGATAGAAAGTGGTGTTTCTTGAAACATGTAAAGATCAACCCGGGTTCAAATCCCAGCTCAGCCAAGAAAAATTATCAATAAATTTTAATAAAAATTCAAAGTTGTAAAATTCCTTCCCTCAGTGAAAATAATTTAATGAAAAATTAAATTTGATGAACTCGAGCCTAATTAAAGAATGTCAAAAATTAAAAATTAACAGTTCAACTAAAAATCAAAATTGTTCTTAGAAATAGCTATGGCACAAGCTCTAATGTTTACATTTGTACTTTAATTTGTACAAATAAAAATGTCGACGAAAGTGGACAAAAAAAAAAACATAATAAACAAATGTATTCAGGTTTTCAAGACAAAGTCTTGACAGAAAGAATACGAAAAAACAGAGGAAAAAGGAGGCAACATGTAATTTGAAATTTAGGTGATAATAACAGCAAATTTCGAACCACCAGTACGACTGGTTAAAGATTGATGTTTGACTGTTGGCTAACGGGCACCGCAGTGGTGCAGTGGGTAGAACACAGAGATCTTCTGAGGATAGAAAGTGGTGTTTCTTGAAACATGTAAAGATCAACCCGGGTTCAAATCCCAGCTCAGCCAAGAAAAATTATCAATAAATTTTAATAAAAATTCAAAGTTGTAAAATTCCTTCCCTCAGTGAAAATAATTTAATGAAAAATTAAATTTGATGAACTCGAGCCTAATTAAAGAATGTCAAAAATTAAAAATTAACAGTTCAACTAAAAATCAAAATTGTTCTTCAAAATTATTTTCTTTACAATATTCATTTAAATATGAAATAAAAATGTTAAACGTTAAAAATGAATTTTTAAATTTTTTCAAAACGTATCTTTTTGGGAAAAAGTGTATCTTTTTGGAAACTAAAATGTATCTTTCTCGAAATTTTACTGGCAACACTGCAAAAAAGACAAAAGATAAGGACAAAAAACTTGTTTACTATACAACATTTGACAGTTCGTATCGCAAAACAAGCAAATAAAAAATAAACAGCTGGCTTTCCGAGACTATCTGCTATAAATATACCTTGGCATGTCCCATGGTGGAATGTCCTATGGCATGTCCTATGTTTTTTATATAGACTTTACCCACGTGTGCCGGTATTTTTGTCCTTAAATTAATTTATATATGTATATAGAAAGTTAGAATTAAATAAAAAAAAATTTAATTTAAATGCTGTAATTATGTCTCAGGGAGCTCCTTTAGATATAGGTAGATTTAGGAAAAAAAATAAAAAAAAGAAATATAGGAAAAACAAAAAGAAGGGAAAAACGGAATTAATAATATTATATATATATATATATATATATATATATATATATATATATATATTTATAAATTAAAAAGTAAAGCAAAGTAAAAGATAAAACGAAGCAGAGAGATTGAGGAAAAAGTGTATTTGTGTAATGTAAATATTATTATTTTTAATTATTAAAATTTCTTGTATAATAAATAATGTAAAATTTTAATGTGAAAAGCTAGGTTTTTGATTTTGAAAGGTACAGGTAATGATGGAGTGGTAGATGAAGTGGTCAATGTGGTGGTAGTTTGTTGTGTAGTTGTCAGATTTATTTGTTTTAATTTTTTTTTGTGTTCGAATACGTAGCTGGTGAGGAGGCTTGGAACCCCCGAGAAAAAAATGCACAAGAGCTAGTGGGAAACCTCGCCAGACCAAACGGTTCGTAACATGGATTTTACTTAAATGCGTTCGCGTACACATAAATTTGTAAAATGTTCATATTACTCACCTACTGGATTTTACTAGAAAAGTAAACGAACGCACATAATACAGTAATTTTGACTTAGCTGCACAATCTCCTTTGCACGATTTTTTGTGCAGGTAAATCAAAAATGCAGCTATCTTAAATGTATTTAGCTGCCTTAATGTGCAGGTACACAATTGTGGTTACCTGCATATAAGTGCAGCTAAAGTAAAGTGTTTGAAAGAGGAGTAACAACGTTTTTATTAATAAATTGATAATAACAATGACGTTCAAACAACCTGTAGTCATTTGTTATGCATTTTTATAAAGAGCGAGATAGCCAAATTGGTAACAATAAAGTGTGAAACAGAAAAGCCGCTGTAGTACAACGTTAAGAATAGCGCTACAAGCTGTCAAAAGCTTAAAACGGCTGTTTTAAAGTAGTGTCAACAGAAAACGTAGTTGTAGAAGTCGTTGCTGTTGAAGCGTAAAATTCGAAATTTTGAACTTTGTTGCGCTGCAGAGCATTCGTCAGCTTCAAATACTACTACAACTACTTTATTCTGTTCCAGACCTAAGGTTTGCTATTCCTTACATATAATCGTGTCAAAGTTGCTGTAACCACAACCCATATGCATAAATGTAGGTACATGCAAACAAAATAAATGAATTATGTATAATGATACCAACTTGACTTGTTTGCGATTTTTGTATTTATAAACAGCTAGAATTGGATATTTATGTGAAAAAGTGGCCACCATATTTTTTCATGTGTGCAGCTAACTTTGATGTTTTGTAGGAAAATATTTTAAAGCTGCCCAAAAATATTAAAAATGTGCAGGTATACAAAATGCACGTAAACAAGGATTTTGAAGAATAATTACAGAAAATATGTATTTTGGGCAGTTAAGTCAAACTTGAATTTTTTGTATGAAAATAATTTTAAAATGCCAAAAATTTTGGGCACTTACCTTAAATGTGCAGGTAAATAAAGTGCACTTAAAAAAGAAATTTGGATGGGATTATAAAGAATAATGCTAAAAATTATCAATTTTGTGCTGTTAAGTCAAAAGTGCACGTAAGTAAAAGGCAGTTAAGTCAAAACTACTGTATAGGCAAAAGGGAAAAATTTTTTATAAACAGCTGTCGAAGGGAAAGAAAGAAAACAAGTAGACAAGGAAAAGTATGTCAGGAAAAAGGAAGAGTTTGGTGCCTATTATGAACTAAATAAGATTTTCGACAGCAGTCGAAATAGCTGATCGAACGAATTTTCATTTGGTAGTATGGCGCGCATTCGAAAAAATGTACTATTGTGATTTTGTTCATTCACAGTAGTCCATTTTTGATCGGCTCTCACTAAAAATAAAAAAATTTTGTTTACAAATTTAAAAAACTAAATTAAAGTTAAATGTGACAACGGCGGAATTATGGTTGTTTTCAAATAATTTAGCTTCAGTGGGGTTTTATCCCACTTTTTTACATGCTGAACTTTGCTGCAAATCATTTTGTCAAAAAGATTTTTGTTCCATAATGAATATGAGCGTTTCCAATTGCTATTTACGACGTTGCACTTATGCAAGAGCAAAACTGATAAAGAATATGGTATTTGGTATACGAACACAAAAAGCTTACAAACAGTCACATTTTCGACAAGTTTTTTTACATTTATTTGCACCGTCGAACAGGCTAGTCAGATTTGGCGATTTCTCGCCAAACGTAGCGATTTTCAAACTTGCTTGGCGACTTAAAAAAATAGCTGGCGATTTTGTTGGCTATTTTTGATGAACTATAAATTTGTTTTAACATTCGTTATATTCAATAAGAAGAAAAAATATTACTTTAATTCTAGTATTTTTATGCATGAAATTTGAGGCATTCATATGTATGGTCAGTATTTGTATGTTAAAATTGCTGATGAAGATAATAAAAATCTTGGAAAAAATTATTTTTCGTTTTTAACATGGCTCTTGAAAGAATCAATAAATATAATTCCTTAAAACATGAATATGTATATTTAAAGTCTATGAACATTTTTCCATTATATCGATCCCTAATAGCGAAAATGATGTAACCAACAACATTTTAGATTTTTGTTTTTTTATGAAAATCGATAATTTTTGATCATTTGCATCATCTCTAGAAATCTCTGGGAAGTACCGTTACGAAATAAGAGCAAAAGCAATTTCGAACGAAGCCCTAGACTTGAAGCAAAGATATTTAAAAAAAAACCTTCTCCTGCAAAATTTTATTTTTGTTGGTTACATCATTTTTGCTATAAGGGCTCGATAAATGTAATTCTCTCACAATGTTGAAATTTGCTATCAAATCTTCACTTTAAGTCAGTCCATTCCTCCATCTGCGCTTCGAACAAATTAGGAGAAGAAAGCATGAAATTGTAAGTTTCTAATTTGAGTCTGTTTCATATCAAGCAATGCTTATTTCGAAAACATTTGTTTGGCACTACTGTTCCTCAGTGTTGACAAAAAACA
Source organism: Pollenia griseotomentosa (assembly GCA_963931875.1). Classification (NCBI taxonomy): domain Eukaryota; kingdom Metazoa; phylum Arthropoda; class Insecta; order Diptera; family Polleniidae; genus Pollenia; species Pollenia griseotomentosa. The sequence goes on along the minus strand of OZ007560.1, from coordinate 47,153,632 downwards.
AAATGTGAGTGCTATTTCCAAAAAAAGGGTTAAAAAGTGTCACAAAATACGTGAAAATGATACAAAAGTATAATTTAAAAAAAGGATCATAAAAGTTATCAAGACCGTCAAAAAAGGGTCAACTTAATACTTTAGTATCACAACGGTAACGCTGCTTGTAAGCGTGTAAATGCAAGTCTTTACTGCCCGTCTATACCAAAGATAATTATTGCGACATATATTGCAGTAAATGTCAAAATTATGTTATCTTTAATGTAGACAGCAATTTTTTGTACATATTTATTTCCGGCAATTTATGTTGCAATAATTGTTAGTTCATTTTTGTTGACAACTATTACTAACATAAAACGTCAAATTTGGTTGTCAATTGAAAAAAAGAAAAAAAATAGAAGCAAATTGTGTGGGAAAGAAAATAATAAAATTAAAGAATTAAATAAGCACTAAAAACAAATTGAAAAATTATTTTTATTAATATAATTTTTTTCTTATTCGATCTTTATTATTTAAATTTATAATAAACTATAAATTTTAACAAAAAAAAATACAATTAATAAAAATTAATATTTGATATAAAAAAAGATCTCAATCTTAAACAAATTAATATACATTTAAAAAATAAGTCGAATAAGTAAACATTTATAATAATAAATAAAATTTTTGTAAGATGGCGTCATTTTTACACAGCACCTTCTTCCTTGATTTCATTAAAATTATGAGTTACCCTAGATCTACACTAAAGGTAAATATCTCAGCAAGTTGATAGCAATAGTTGTCAACGAAAAAGTACTAACAATTATTGCAACATAAATTGCCGGCAATAAATATGTACAAAACGTTGCTGTTTACATTAAAGATAACATAATTTTGACATTTACTGCAATATATGTCGCAATTATTATCTCTGGTATAGACTGGCAGTTAACACAAATACGTTTTCCCATGCCTTTAACATAAGCTGAGCAATAAGAAATATTGCTCTGTTATTCTGCCGACGTTATTGCCAACTTGCTGAGATATTTATCTTTAGTGTAGACCTAGGGGTATGCATAGAACAGCAGCAATATTTTCTGCAGTACGAGCTGTACGAGCATGCACTGGTGTTTTCACATCTCCTACAGACCCGTTTTGCCCAAATTTTTGTACGATTTTTCCGATTGTACGCACATTTGGACGATTAAATTGACCGAAAAAACCACGAAGTGCACGATACGCATTTTGATTTGAACACCCATTTTCATAATAAGCCTGAATAACTTTAACGCATTGCTCGATTGTGTATCTTTCCATAGTTCAAATAGAGTTAGTCTGAAATTGAGAAATGTCAAATGAAATGCAGAAAAAAACTTGACGTTTAGGTGTGGTTCACATTTAACATCGGCTTTAAAAATTTAACCACCCGTTTTATAGTACTCAACGCAGTGATGGAAAATTCAGTACTATGGTTGCAACTTCCTCCATTTTCGAAATGACGGTATATCTCGAAAAAAAGAGCTGACCTAAAAAACGGTGATCACCACTGGATTCAGCATACTCAAATTAGGTTTACCCTACGTTTCCACAGGCAAGTAAATACTTGCAAGTAGTGTATACGTATTATCAACGAAAAATCAAGGAAACAGCCGATTGGCTGAAAGTACAAAAATTGTTTGAATGCTAGTGAAAAAGTGTGAGTGTATTGAGTTTTTCGAACTTGCACTTGCGTGTGGCAACGGGGGGTTAACCACCGGGTGCCCCCCTTGACAGAAAAAAGTGTCAAATTTGAGCACAGTGTAAAAAGCTTCTATTGAAAATGTTGACATTTTAAATTAATACCCTCTACCTTTTCAAAAAAAATAAATTTTTTTCTTACTTTTGTTTGACATTAATATGGGTTATATAACTGAGAGGATATTATCTTATTCAGCTGCCCTCTTGGTATACAAGGGCGTAATTGTATTTGACGTTTTATACATAGAATATAATAAGTAGAAAAGGAAAGATAGCATACAATTACACAAATTGCAGAACTAGATTTTTAATTTTTAAAGTAGAAATTGCAGCTCTGCACGAGGACTTGTGCACTTTATGTTGCCACCTCTTGTTCCAATAAGAATTTTAAAAGTAGTCAAAATCCAACAGTATGGCTACTCGTTCCAGTTTTGACACATATCAATTTTTTTTTTTTTTACGTGTAACGACGACAAAGTGAGAAAATGCGAAAAATAATTGTTAATTTATAAAAAAGTGTACTAAACTGCATTGGTAAAAACTGCTTCAATTGATATTTGTTTATATTAAAGTTAAATAAATTTAAAGTTAAAGAACTGTTGAAAATGGGTTTGTGTAAATGTCCCAAGCGTCAAGTGACGAATCAATTTTGTTTTGAACATCGCGTCAATGTTTGTGAGCATTGTATGGTACAGAGCCACCCAAAGGTATTTTCATTAAATGGGAACAAATCTAGTTCAACCAAGTCTACCAAAAAAAAAGTACTTTACGGCGGAGAACACAAAAAACAAAAAAAAAAAAATAAAAAATTTGAGTAGTCGCATAGTTCCGGGTTATGGGCCATCGAAAAAAATATGGGTATCAAAGCTTGTCAAAAATCCTGGAAGAAGCCATCAAAATATCTACAAAACTTAACCTCAAGTTTGTTTCGTTAACTATATATTAGGCAATTTTATGAGTGTCACATTCATAAAATTTTAGCAAATACAATCAATATGACAATAGAACACTTTGTGAATTGCCTATAGGTATGTAAATTTTCATGAAGATTTACATTTCTATATGTAAATATTTAAATGTTTAGTGTCGCATAAGATCATAATGGGTAAAATATAGAAAAATGCATATATTAACCTATTTGTGCCAAGCTATAATATAAATTTTATGTTATTTTTATAAATAAAAACGCCGACTTAGCTAACTAAAGTTCCATGCAAAGCCGGACAAGAATTTTCACCTCTGATATAGCACAAACAACGGCTTCGTTAACAAAAGCTCTTTTGTTTAGCCAGCCTTCCGCCGTGCGCAGGAATTTTTTCCTCTATGGTATAACAAACACTGGCTTTGCTAAAGGTAGTTTTACACGATATGTATTTTGCATTGGGTTTGTCAGATGTAACTTATTTTTTTTTATTTACTGTAATGGGTAAAGTAAATTGTCAAATATGAAAGGTACTTTCTCAAGCTATTCTATGATACCCCATATGGACGAATTATATTTAAGATATAACTAAAAAAACATTTAAAATTTAAAGTCCCATAACTAACGAAATATTGGCTGCAGCCAAAAAAATTTAAGAGTCAATATCTTAAACTTGGGTGAACTAGATTTAAGCCAATAACATAATACCTATTAAAAAATAGCTAATAACGAAAGAATTATTTTGTTTTTATTTGAAATAGTGCATAGTACAATCATATCTACAATGGCTTAGAGATAGTGACTACGTTTCAAATTGTACATTGTGCTCAACTGGTTTGGAAGAAGGAGAATGTGTGCGTTTAGTGTGTTATCGTAAGTTAGGCAATTAAAAAACTAGGAAATAAGATTATACTTTTATTTTTTATTAGATGTTTTTCATTGGGATTGTTTAAATGCCAGGCAATCGGCATTGCCTACAAACACTGCGCCCCGTGGTCATCAATGCCCAATATGCGATACTGAAATATTTCCTACATCAAATTTGGTCTCTCCAATAGCAGATGCCTTAAAGCAGCAATTAGTGCAGGCCAATTGGGGTCGCACTGGTTTGGGTTTAGCATTGGTAATTCAAAAAAGATTTCATTTTCTTTTTAATTTTTTTTTTTAAAAAATTTATAATGTTATAGCTGAATGAAGAATCAATTCCAAATCTGAAAACAGTTTCAAACAACTTTTCTTCAAAACCAACCAATTCCACACCTGCCGAAGCTGCTATGAGTAGCGTGACTAAGATACATCATGGCAATACCAACAGCATTAATCAAAACAATACTTTGGAACGTTCTAAGGCGAATGGTGGTTCTGCAAACATTACATTAAAACAAGATAGTCCACATTCCGTTTTGCTTATGGATGCGTTTAATCCACCCACGAATGCTGATATTCAAGGTAAGTTTTGAGCATATGTATTTATATTTTTCTTGTTAAAGAAAAGTAAATTTAAAATGAATAGCTAGCAGTCGTCGTCCTTTATTGCCCCGCCAATCACCGATTGGTGGTGCAGATCGTGATGAAAATAAATATGCTAGGCGAACTCCAGCTGAGATATTTTCACGTTGGTCTAGACGTTTTTATGCCCCTTCATCAAGACCACCTTGGAGGCGTACTTGGTTTTTGGTTCTAAGCGGTATTTTGGCTTTTTTGGTGTTAATTTATTTAATGGCTGTTTTTGGACGAGGAGGTTCTCAAGATTCCTTAGATGACGCCTGGAACGACCCTAATCCTAAACGTAGGCATTATGACTAAAAATTTGCATGTTTTTTATAAATTAATTAGGAATGTGCAATTAATCGGTTAAAAAAATATATAAGAATGCTGATTAATTAAACTACCGATTAACGAACAATATTAATTATGAACAGTAAAAAATATTTTTATTGATTAATATAAAATTTGATTAATCGAATAATTATTCAATAATTCGCACGTCCCTAGAAATAATAGTAAATAGGTATGTTATATTTTTCATTTTATTCGCTTATTTTTTGTTTTACAAAAGTTTAGTTTTTCTCTGAAAAAATTAATGTTTTTAATTATTACAATAGCTTTTAACGAGACAACGTTCTTTGTTAAGGTTAATGGAATAATTAATTGTGGCAAACCAAAAATAAGTTTTATTTTTCAAACAAACTAAATAAATAAAAAAAAAAAATAATAATGTACATGATAAATTTAAATTCTGTGCTATGAAGTGATCCGATTTACTTTTTTTAAAACGTTTTATTTTTTTAACAAAATACAATAAACCTTCATTGGGTTTTGGATTAATCAAAGTTCTTGTAAATGTTAAAGCAATGTTTCCTTTACCAAATTTTTTATTAAAATTAAAATATTTTTTTTATTAACCAATCTAATAAATATTTATATGATATGCAAAAATATATGTACATATAAAATTGTAAACAGCTATAGAAAAACTTTATTATTTCATTTATTTTTAATACAACCATTTTGAAGTTTATTTTCATTTTGAACTTGTTTATACGTTGGCATTGTACAAAATTTAATACACAACCAATCAACCATAGGTGTAGGACAAATTGAAAATAAGAATCGGTAAAATTTATAGCTAGAAAAAAAATATAAAAAATATTGTAAATTTAGAAAAATAATATAAAAACAACTAACCGCCATGGTTCATGTATATATAAAGCCTTTGGTTGAGTATTAGTTAATGCGTCTTTAAATTTGTCCAGTAATTTAGTATCTTTCATACCATTTGGAGGTTTAAAACCAGAAATTATATTTAAATAATCATTAAAACGCTGAAAATAAGTACCAAAAAATTCTCGTTGTTCTGATGAAAAATTTTCAAACATTAATTTGGCATGTTCTTGTTGTCTAGCCGATATATTACTAGACATAACAAAAGAGCCTGGTATAAAGTTTACCACTTCCACACCATAAGAATGCATTTCAATGCGTAAGGAGTCAGTCCAAAAACGTAAACCAGCTTTGGAAGCAGCGTATGGAGATGTAGCCGGCAAGGCCTTTTAAATTTAAGAAAAATTTTTATTTATTAAAGTTTAATTTTTATAGTTATTCTCTCACCTGTAGACTACAATGGCTTGTTATATTTATAATTCGTGCCTGATGTTTCCTTACTAAAGGAATTAATTCTCTTGTTAATCTCATAGTACCCAATAAATTAACATTTATTTGCATTTCAATTTGTGACCATGTTTGCCATTCAAATTCGCCAAAACACATCACGCCTGCATTGTTTACCAATGCTGTAAATCGATAATCATGGTGTTTCGTCAATATATCGCGCAGACACTGTTGTGTATTTGCTATGGTTTCCGGTTTAAGTAAATCCAATTCTATTGTTATCATACGCTTGGGATCATTAAGATTCTGTAGCATTTTTGCTCCAATTGAGTTTACATTGTGACAAGCTGAAATTACCGTCATATTAAGTGAATGACAATACAAAGCTAAGGAAAATCTGTTAAAGAAATGAGAAAAATGTAATACTTTATTTTTGCATGTACACAGAAAAAATTTTGAACATTTGAGGAGGTCCATAAAAAACGCAACTATTCCGCTATAACATTTTTTTTTGGAAAAATGAAACAAAAAATTAATTAAAGCCAGTTCGATCTATGTGTATGTATATATTTTTTAAAAACTAAAAGTTACCCGTATTTATACACATTTCGAAATGTAGTAAACATTATAAATAGTATAAAGGTTATTGGATAGGTAATAAGATTTTTTTTTAAAAATATTTATTATAAAATATAACAATGGCTGTTTTCCTAAACGCCTGTTGCATTGTAGTAATACATGGCAACATGTTCTTAAATGCAACCATAAAAATGTTGACAATGCATTTAGATCCGAAATGCAACTTTGTAGTTGTCACTGCGCAGAGAAAAGCAAATAAAGCAGTTATTTTAATGTAGATGCAAACCATATTTACACACAATACAACGAAGGTAAAAATTAAAGTACACAATGCATAAACACGGTATTGATACATTGTAAACACTCGTTTAGGAAAACAGCCAATATTACAATTTCACCTCAGCGCCAGATTGGCATTATAGAGGCTTGTTGGTAAAATTTAAACAAAAGTATTTCAATATATTTATAGTAAATTATAATTTAAAAATTTTACATGTATTTCAAACATACCAATAAACGTTATATCAGAAGCTTATCAATATGTTGAGATAAAAAATTTTTAAGTTAGATTTAAACTTCGATAGGCTGGAGGCTTGTTTAATATTATATGGCAAGTTGTTATATTCTCTACAACCAGAGTGTTCAACTCGATGTTTAGTTGTTTTAGACTGGCAAAAGATTATTCTTAAGTTACGACGATTTCTTGTATTAAAAGTATCCTGATTCCGTGTGAATTGTATGGTATGATGCCCAATAAAATTAAGACATTTAAACATGTGCAGTAATAACTGGAACTTATAAAGCCCGTATATTGGCAAGACAGAAAGTTTTACCTTAAGATTCCTAATATGCTGATCCCACATAAGACTTCCCTGAAAACAGAAGAAACCTCCCGATCTTTATTTCCGCCAACAAAAATACTAAAATCATTACTAAAACCAATGTGTGGTTTAAATATTATAAGCTTCGTCTTTGCAGGATTTAAAAATAGCTTATTTATACGAATATATTCCGAAACTAAGATAATATAAAGAATATGATATTAGCAAGTAGAACTACTATTACTTATTTTATTGTCTATGAACAAATCAATAAAATATACATACCTAGAAATCTATATATAAATCGGCTAAGGCAAAACAGTTAAGAACACTTTTCTCCTCTGTATGTCAACCGATTTGAAAAAAACACACAACATTTGATAGATATTTACTTACAGAAGTGCACAATATATATTTTATTAAAATCTGTACAATATGTTCGGAGTAATAAGCGTTTAAATTAGCTACTAACACATATGTACAAAATACAAAATTTGTTTTTTTTTTCAATTATTAAATAATAAAAAAAATAGGGTGCTCGATTATTCGACATTTTTAAGAAACCGGGTTTCGAATATATCGACTATATAAATACGGGAAATTAAATATCTTTATTTTACTTTTCCGTGCTGCATGTGGTGATTTATTTAACTTAGAAACATAATAATATGGGTGCAGGGTCCTGAGTGAATTAAAACCTATAAGATGAAAAATGAATAAGAATATGTAAGGGGAGCTTTTTGGTACTTTTTCGATCAACATCTGTTTATTTGATTAATTTTCTTTAATATTAGACATAAAAAAAAAATTAAAATGCAATGTCCTGAGTGGAGTACAATTTACAAAGAAGATTTTATGATAGTTTTTTGTTTTTCAATTGATATTTTCTGATATTTTTTATAGTAGAAGATACAATATGAACCAGAGGTTGGTCCCTTGCCAAATCGATCCACTAGGATGGAACAAATATAATGCTCAAAACATGTAAATTCATATATACTTAGATGTAGTATCTTCATATGAACCTAAAAATTTATGGTCGAATTTTGACCATTAGGCGAACACTCGTTCATATAAAAAATAATATAAAATTTAAAACAAACAAATTTGCACTTTGTTATTAAAAGTGATTCTTAAGTAACCATTTTTAATTGGGACTTTTCGATAATAGCAATTGAAAGTAATCTCTTTGTTGGCGCACTAAAGGACGGCAGATACAAACAAAATGCTACAAGCTTCATTATATTTTTACCGCCAATATTTTTTTCATTGAAATAGCCAAAATGTTCCAACTATATTCCATCCACTGATCTGTTCTTCATTTCTTACCCAATCAAAATATTAGTATGCCAAAATGGTTTCAATAACCAATGGTAAATACACATTTTCTTTGCGTGCAATTCATTTTAATTTAAAGCCCTTTAAAGTAAGAGCAGCCTCAGGCATTGAAATTTGTATATTGTGACTCTAGATGACAAATATATGTATTTATGGAATATAAGGGCTTGGATATGTGCCAAAAGTAACCACAATCCAGCACACGGATCATCAAAATAATTTTTGCAATGTCATCGTACTCCTTTGTTGATAGAGAAAATATTCTTTCAATGGAACGAACAATTTTAGAATTCGATCTAACGCTGTCATTGATATTAACTAGGGTGTTTTGCTGTATTATTATTAAAATTTTGGGGTTTTGAGAAAATAAAACTTATAGTTTTTGAGTTTAAAGAAGAAGTAATAATCTAACAAAAGGACAATTCACTAAAATAAGGACAATCTACTGTACTTTAAAAAAATCTTAAAGGACATCGTATCAAAAAAAGGACTGTCTTTAAAAAAGGACGAATGGTCACCGTAGCTATAGCGCTAATTTATAAGCTTATTCTGATCTTTCTGATAGTTTCGAGATACAAATCAATGTTGCTAAACCCTTTTTATCTTGTCGTTATTAAATCGACATAGGTATGTATCTTACTTAGCCTATTGTTTAAAAAACTAGCCGAATAGGTAGCCCTTTTAAATATTTAAATTTCTCAACAAATTTACTCACAGTTTTTATTTAATTATGGGGAGACAAATCTTTATTAAAATAAAAATTAAGTTAACTTACCCTAATCCAGAATCACAGCCTGTAATTAGAACAACATTGCAAGGCGAGACTTTAATTTGCCGATTTCCTAATCTCAAAATTCTTGTAAAAACGTGTCGCAGCATTGTATTTATTTCACAAAATATTTCTTATTTTACGTTTATTTAATTTCTTTATTGAGGAAATGGGTCTTGAACTTGAATACAAAATTTATTAAATTTGTTAAGTATTCTAAAAACGTATTTTGTATGTTACTGTTAAGATATTTTGTTTTTTTAGTCTTATCGTTGTACGATTAACTTTTCGACTGAAATATGAATAAGAAATACGCGGGTATAAAGTTGCAAAAGTAGGGAATTTGTTTTGTTGGTTGGTTTTACTTTAGTTGATTTTGTCTAAAACTGTGGTCATTACATTTTTTAAACAATGATTGAATTTTAAAAATTGTAACATATTTTAGACCTTAAATTGCGCTATTTAAAAACTTTGTTCATTTTTTTCTTGGAGTTATTCATTTCAAAATTTCTTAAAAATACAGTAGGCTCTCGTTTTGTACAATTAATAAAATGAAATTATTTTCCAAAATTGAGGATGCTTTTAAAGTTTTGGCTTTTTAAATTTTCGATCTTTATTTTCATTATACGATCTATAAACCAATAGCTAACAATGTTTGCTAAAAAAATAATCGAAAATAATTTATAAATAGAATTTGTTCAAACTAAAATTAAAAAAAGAATTTGGGGAAAAAAGTGTAGAGTGTACTGAAAGTCGTTTAAATTTGCAATTTTAATTTTGTTATATTCATGAGGATGTTTTTATTGAAAATTTTAGAATATAAATGTATGTATTTATATATGTACATTTGTCTGTATATTTGTACATATATTAGGGGGGCAATTTCTTAAATTCTTTGGTAAAAAAAAAACTTGAAAGAAACGAAAAATGTGAAAAAAAATTTTGTGAAGAAACCATGTTTCTAAAATCAAAAGGAGCCTTCGATTTTATGTGATTTTTTTTTATAAATTCAGTGTTTTGTTGACTTATATATTTGTTCTTTTATTTTAGTTTCTGTTTTGTTCCGTAACCAGGCTCAAACGCCTGAACCAATTTTGATGAAACTTGTGCGAAGAAATTGAAATTATAAGGGAAATTATTATAGGCTACGTTTTCCCCAGAATTTTGGACCAGAGAGGAATAAAATGGTAAAAAAATGGGGAAAACTGGAACCGATTTATTTGAAGTAATCATTCATCTTAAATCCAAAATTTGTTTTCGTACGAATTTTTATAGCTACATCGTCAAAAAAGTACATTTCGAAAATCGTCCTTTTAGTGGGGAAAAACGGGTAAAAGCGGAATTTTAGCTACATTTTGATCAACTTCATTTAAACTGCAAAATTTTAAAAGTTTATATATTTTTTGGCTTAAACTACCACCAGGGATATAGGTGTGAAAAATTTTAACTTAAAGGGGCAAAACAAGGTACAAATTCGTACTTTTGGTATTTTTTCAAACATTTTTTTCAATCCTAAATTAAAAATTTTTGTTTGTAAGAATTTCTATAACTACGGTGGCATGTTGTAATAAAAGTAAATTTTGAAAGTCGGCCTATTAAATAAACTGCCATAAATAAATGCTTAAACTATTACCAGGCACATGCATATGTAAAAAATTAACTTAGTGGCCAACACAGGAAAAATTAGTGCTTTTAAAATTTAAAGGGTTATGTTTATTCATTCCGCGAATTCAAATGATTCTTCAAAATCAAACAATTGCTTTCAAAAGACTCCAATTTTAGATACTTCTTGCGTTTGGTATGACAATAAATAAAGCGCGACAATCATTGTTATTGTGTGGAATTGATTAGGAACATCCATGCTTTTCCCACGGTCAATTAAATGTATCGTGTTCACGTGTAGGCAAGTCATCAGTTCTCTTTATTGACACTTCAATCAAAACAAAAAATGTTGTTTAGGAAAGAGCTCTGTGACAGTTTAAGTTAAAACATAGGATTAAAAAAAAAATAAAACTGGTTAATCAAAGGTTTATTAAACAAATTTTCATACAAAATCCGTTTCATAAACTCTTTATTAAAATGTTTTATTTTTTATTTATAAATAAGGCCGTAAACAAGTAGAAATAAAAATAAAAGAAGAATAAAAACTTAACTTTTTTAAAAACTGGTGTGTTTCACTTCTTATTTTCAAAATTTGTTATTTTGTTTTGCCTTGCGAAGCAGGCTCAGGGTTCGCTAGTTTTGTATAAATTAAAAATAATGGTTTATTGGGATTACATTTCTGATATACTCTTGGCTCTTGGTTGCCAAAAATAGAACCACCCTAGTATACATACCGGTTTCTGTCATACATATATATGTATTTGCCCGCGTATTTGAGTATGTATATGTATATGAATATATATAAGTAAGAAGAATTCATTCAATACTAAATCTCAAAGGAATCTACGTAAGTGTGAATAACTTCTCAAATTACAATTTCTGTTGTTTAACAATGCATACATTCATATTACATTTGTGAAAATTTTGGTTATCAATTGAAATAATATGAGTATACCTACATACCAACTCACATATGAACATATAAATATACTCGAAAAATAAAAGAAAGTGCATATTATTAATTTATTTTTTTGCGATAACGAAATATGTAAGTAAGTACAGTCGGACAAGCTAAATGAAATAATTTCTTAAATAAGATAAATGTAACATTTCCACAAAAAAAAAAAAAAAATACCTAGTTTCCAATAATAAAATTCTATAGCCGAAACTTTTGAAGTGAATTTAGTTAGATATAATCACCCAACCAATATATAAGTTTGTTTGACTTGATTCCATTTTCTATGATAAACCCGAAGTATTTACCAAAGTTTATATGTACATAGGTATAAAAAGATTTTTTAGAAACTATTCAAATAAAGGTTATAATCAAAAAAAAATAATAACAGGATCTTTGTACACACTATTAAAAAAATCCTGTTAATTTTAAATTTTTTTCTCTGTATGGAATGTACAATAAATCTTATTTTTAGTTTAAAATTGTCATTCATGGCATTAGCAGTAAAATTCGAAAAAAAACAGAAAAAAATTGGAAATATTTTTACAAAATCCTACTCTTTCCTATGCAAGTATAGGAAAATTATCTGGTACGTCCAGGGCATCCTCTAGAAATGTTATAATTCGGCTTCAGAAGAATCAGCCTATCGATAGAAACCCGTATCTGGTCGACCTGCTGGATTCATAGACCTAAAATTAGCGCAAAACATTAAACGGAAAATGAAATAAATAAATAAATAATGCGTCTCAGTGGGATTTGGCTAAAAAGTATCATGTTTCTCATTTGTATGGACAAATGAGATACATGAGTCTTATGCTGTTATAAAATTTTCTAACAGCAACGATACACAAAATACAAAAGCCAAAGGAAGAGCAAGAAAACTCCTTTAAATAGTGCTGACCACTATTATAAACAATAATTTACAGCATATGTAAAGGGAGGTGTTAAGAAGATATTTTAATTGCCCTGAATTGCGCCCAATAGAATAGATTTGGGCAATTATCAAACAAATGCTAAAAAAAAACATCCAAAAAAGATAACGACAGAAAAAAATTGTATGCAAGTTGGGATAAGCTGCAAAAAAAGTTGAGAGTAGTTTTCCAGAAGCTGATGGTGGGTCTGAATGCGAAAATTAGCTTTATCCAAAAGCGGATTGTAATTATTTTTAATTTTTAATACTATTGAAGTAAATAAGATAATTTGTTGTATATAATAAATTTTTGTTATTATTGGTTTTAAAGTTATGATAAAAATTAAATGTAATTTTTTTTTCGTTTCCAAACTTTATCTATTAAAAATATGTTTATTAATTATTATAATTCTTAGGCTATTCTGAAAATCGCTTTTTGTAAAAGTGATTTGAAATTACAAGAATGGTGTTCTGGGAAAAAACCTTTTTCCATAATTGTGATTTTAAGCCGGTCTAGCCGACTTAGCCAGTGGCCGCCGTTTTAAAATTACTTGCTTATTTTTTTTCCACCATTTTAAGCCAAATTAAAATTTTGGTGGTTTTTAAAACACCCTTAATCTCTTGATTTTTTTTTAAATCACATGTGATTTGAAATTTTTCAGATCATGCCTGTATGTTTTTAAATTTGCTTCGAAAAAAATATATATGTACATACATAGCATTGTTTATGTCGTTGTAATTTTATGTAGTCCCAGCGATAACTAGAATGAGTAAAGAGGCCTAATAGAAGGCCTTATTTAGCAGTCACAATCAGTCAGAAGCCGTTCTCGCCGCATTTCATACTTATTTATATTGTACAGAGGTTTTCATTGGGCGCAAGGCCTTCCACACTTCCTGTAATAACAACTTCGATCCCTTCCCAAAGAAGGGAGTTAGTAAGGTCACTAAAAGTAAAAAAAAGTGATCAACTTCCTTTCTCCCTTCTCAAAGAAGGGATTAGCGAATGTGTACTGAATAATTTATAAGGTCTTTTAAAAAGAAGTGAATACCTTCTAGAAGGCATATGTACTTCTGAAGGCAGGATGTCATGCGAAGCGAATCTTTTAGAAAGGAGTATAGAGGCCTTCAAAAAGGCCTGCGACTTGCGGTCCAATCAATATTTACCGCTAGGGTAATTTTTTGAACTAAAAATCATTGTCATTTAACGTAACGATACAGCTTTTTCCTAGCATTTTTTTTGCGATTCGATAGCATTTGGGTAGCTGCATGTTTAGTGGAAAAGATGGATTTCATCGAGTTTAAGTTTTCATAATGATAGTTATAAACATGTGGTCACGAACGTACGCAAAATAGAAGTCAACATGACTGACAGTAGTCAAATGTAAAAATCTGCGTAATGGAACGGACTATTCAAAAGAGATTAATTTATTTTAAAAGTGTATTAATGTAGATCTCCATCCATTATTCACAAAATAAAATATCTCTATTGGTTCTTGTTTAATTGGCTTATGTACCGGTCGCGAACGTACGGGTCGCGAACGTACGATTTTTCCATTTGTTTTTTTATTATTATCACCATGCATTTTCCCATAAATATCTTAAAATTTCCTTTACAAAAAAACTTAATACATACTCCTTTTACAATTGATCGTAATGGAGAGATTATGAAGAAAGAGTGTAAACATAACATATTTTTTGCATGTAAAATAAGTACATATATAAAAATGTCTTAAGAAGTAGAAAATATAAAATTTTCCAGTTTTCAGCCAAATTTCCTCAAGTAAAATAGCTGAGATATGCTATAAAACGATGATTATCAACATTTTATTGTTCCATCCTGGCAGACCATTCTGAGGAAATGCCCATATTGAATTTAAGTTCAAGTTAAAATTAACAAAACTAACTTTGAGTAATTTGTTTTATTATGCAAAATTACAGTGTAAGTAATTATTAATTATTAAACTTTGTAGGCGAACTTGATAAGAAATATCTATTAAAAGGGATAGGAAGCAAGAAAACTAGACTGTTTTATCATTCAAATTAAATAGAAGCTATAGAAAAGGGGATTCAAGAGGACGTGGCTAGATATCATTTTGGGAAATAAGTTTAAGGTATATATTTTAAAAATTCGCACTTGAGCATAAAGAAGGTATTAACTCAAAATTTTTATTTTTTCACTTTTTGGAAAAAATCCACACGTAATATTCAAATCTACCCGCTGTTAAATTATCGTGCTATTTTGTCTTCTTTTTGGCAATGAAACGGTTGGTTTCAAACATCTTTTTCTTATGCCTTCAACTACATGCAACATACTGGTCATCTCTCAATAATTTCCATAGTAACAGTCAGGGTTGATAAAGTTGGTACAATTGTACTTTTTTGGTACAATTCAAAACTGAAAATTACGCTGGTACCCCCGTGACTCATTCGGTACTATTTCAAAATTGTTTAAACCTATGTATATTAATATGGCAATTAAAAATATAATGGGAAAATGGGAAACAATATAGAACTTCACCAAAATTCCAAGCTCGAAGTTTCTAAAAATACTTAATGTTTGTCTCTCCGATAATAACTATTTTGTGTTTAATAAGAAAATTTATAGCCAAATATTTGGAATGCCTATGGGCAACCCTCTTTCTCCTACAATAGCCGATATAATACTTGATAGCCTACTTGACGAAGCGATAAATGAACTAAAGAAGAAGAATATCTATTTCAAGTACATAGTTAAATATGTAGACGACATATTAGCGACAATCAAAATTAAAGATAAAGATGAAATACTGAATGTTTTAAATACTTACCACAACAAAATTCAATTTACCACAGAACCTGTTTAGCCTATCTAGATACTAAGATACACAGGGACAATAACAGGATCACATTTGATTGGTATGCTAAGGAATCATCATCAGGAAGACTAATGAACTTCAATGCTACACAGCCTAAACATCAAATTATTAATACGGCAAAAAATTTTATTTTCAGAGTTTTAAATATTAGTGACCAACAATTTCATGCCAAAAATATTAAAAATATAAAATTTTTATTAATTAACAATAGTTTTCCAAATAAACTCATTTATTCATTAATTGAACAAACACAGCTAAAATTAAAAAAATAATATCACTACACAAAATACTGATAAAAAGGCATGGTCCAATTAGTAGGTCTGCTTGAAACGCCTGCTGATTTTATGCAGAGTTGTGTTTTTTACGTGCAATTGTTTTTGTAGCAATTGTTTTTGACATTTCCACCATTTTTTACACAAACAATTGCCTTTGTTCTTGACATCTTTATCATTTTTTACACAAACAAAATGCGTGTTGTTTTTTTTATTGTTGGATTGTTGTAGTTGCGCGCAGACCTACTAATTGGGCCATGATAAAAAGGAAAATATTTTTTTCAGTGTACGATTTATTCCTGGTTTAACGGACAACAAAAATATAAAAACAACAATAGAATTACAAAACATATGTTTTGCTTATACTCCTAACTCCACACTCAGTACAATGTTTTCAAATGTAAAAGCACCAATAGAAAAACAACAACAATGCAATGTTGTGTACGAACTTGAATGTATGGGAAATGACGAACAGAAATGCAATCAAATATATATAGGTACGACAAAACGATCATTGCAAACAAGAATGATTGAACATAAAAACGATATAACAAAACTTAGAGAATCAACAGGGTTGGCAACACATATTCTGTCATCTGGACATAAAATCAACTTTGATGACGTTAAAATTTTAGACATAGAGGGTGGAGAAAGGAAAAGGTACACAATAGAAAGCTTTCGTATACAACAAAAAATAGAAAGAACAATGAACAAAAAGGAAGATACTGACAATATAAATACAAGCTATAGAGTTGCAATATAACTTCAAACTGTGATATTAATTTTTAAGCTGTGGTTTTAATTTATTTTTTGTGTTAAATGTTCTTTGTTTTTTGTAAAATTTATTTATATTTAATTTAATGTGAAAATTACTGTTAAATTTGTAAGTTTAAAGAAAAAATATTTGGTGTATTTATGTTTTATTAATGTATTATAATTTTTAATTAAATAGACGTAACCCTGATGAAGTCAAAAAATAATTGACGAAACGTTGGAAAACATGTAAAGAAAAGTTTTTTATTTACATTAAATAATATAGGCCTAATTAGCTGACTTGAAACAATTCAAACATAAAAAAAACCTAAATAATTGATATAAAATGGCAACTCGTATTTACTGTCCAATGAATATAAGCGGAGTTTAGTGTTTGGTGCAAATAGTCTTGCGAAAATGCAAAATGTCGTAGCTTTTTTTATAAAATCTGAGGGAAACTCTATTTTTTGTTGTTGGATTTAACAAAACAGTTATGATATTTTGCATTTGCTCTTTTGCAAGACCCAAACACTGAACTCCGCTATTGTGAATAGATTTTTGTACTTGTTCACTGAACGTATCAGTGGCAGAATATAAGCGTGCATTTTCTGATGATATCGACAAGTTTTTAAAATATATAGGAAACCACTTCTGCAAGAGTTCTACATAGCGCGACCTAAGAACAACTAGGTTCTATTTGCACCTAAACTACATGAAAGATAGAACTTTGTTGTCCTAAGGTCGCGATAGTAGAAGAGACGACTTCCTCTCAATTCAAGATTATTTTGGAATGAACTCATAATATTTTCAAATATTCGTCAATAAGACGGTTGTTACGTCAAGAAGTAATCAACTGAATTTTGGAACAGTGGGAGCCCACTCCATTATTATTTTACTCTGAATTATTTTGAAGGAGATTTTACAAGCGCTAAATTAAATTTTATTATATTCGGACTTTCTTCTCCTCTCCTGTTTCTGCAGTACATATTGAAAATTGTAAAGATAATGAATTTGGAAACATATTTTTAGAACGCTTAAAAATTTTATTTTCGTTTAAGATTCGAGATTGCATTTTAAGAAATATAATAATAATTTTCCACTAAAACAGAGATTCTAAAAGTGTACAAATAAATGGATTTCTTGACCCTAAAAACCACATGATACAGGGATGGCTAGACCAAATACAATTTGTTTGCCTCTATTTTTGAATATTTTGGAAAACTAACTATTTTGAAAAATCCGGGGCTCGAAATTCATTGTTGACCTATGGTTTCTTTGACAAAGTTTCTTGGAATGACAAGAACAAAAATGTTACCCACCCTATTAGTTATTATGTATAATTAATGATCATGTATTTTTTGCTATCTGTACTTTACATGTACAAATTAATTTTAAGTACCTTTTGTTTTATTAAAAAATTATTAAGTACTATTGGGGCAGAAAAAGTACGATTTTAAGAGTTTGTTGGAACGATATTGGTTTTCTCATTTATCATCCCTGGTAACAGTTATTAGGAACTCAGGTCATGTAACTGTAGTATACACTCTGTTCTTTATGTCAAGTGCAAAAAAGCATAAGCTCTGAATGCTTCTAATTATTTCAAATAGTGCGATGCCATTATAATTTAAAAAATTTCAAAAAGTAAAAATATGTAATTAAAAATAAATAATAAAAAAAAATATATATTTTTAATCGCTGCTTTGTTGTTTTTGTGAAAATCTGTAAGGTTAGTGTCATAATATCAGTTATTACTAGGGATGCGATTTCCATGCAAATGCATGTCGGTAGTCTAAGAACAATGTCGATCAATTATCTCTCCGAATCATTAAACTTGCGTTAAAATGACATCGATTTGTTTTTGCATATTGTTGCGTATTCTGGTAAAAATTGCATATTTAGGTTTAAAATGCCTATTTTGACATATTTTGATATTTTAAAAATTTTTTTTTTTTAAATTTTTTAAATACACAAAAAAAATTTTCAAATCAATAAATAAATGCTTTTGGAGCTTTGCTTTAAATACAAGATTTTCACGATTTCTACAAAAGATCCTTCTATTTTAAACTGTTGCAGCTCCATACATGGTTAAGGTCAAACTGGTCAAAACTGTTGCAAGTCACTTGCTTGGCACATTTATATCGCGTTGCAGAGGAAATTAGAAGCCAATTCGATAATATTGAAAATCCACCGCAGCCAGTAGTAACAAGATGGCTAGATGCTTCAGATCTATTAAAAAAACTTTGAGTAATTTGAGAATCTCAGAAGAGCTTGTTGATACCGATGATCATGCCATTAAAAAAGCACGTCATACAGAAATCTTTTTAACGAAAGAAATATTAAATTTATCAGAAGTCAATTAGCATTTGTATTTCAATAACTAATTAGGATGAATTTAGCTTTTTTTAATACTCAAGTCAAATTAATTGCATTGCAGAAAGTAAAATTCACAACGTAGAAGGAAGAATAGCCAGACAATTAAAAAAACAAAATCTAAAACGTTTTGCAGAAAAAATCAAGGATTTTAAAAAATAAAATCAATTTAAAATATTTTTGATCTGATCTGGAATCAAAATGCATTGGCATTCTTCAAGTAAATACAAAAAATTATTTGCTTTTGCAAAACGTTTGTCTAGATCAAACATCATTGAACAGTTTCTACATTACATTATAATTATCTTTTTACAAATAATGTATAGTAAATCAATAGAAATAGTCAAAAATAAAGTTAAGTTTGATTAATTGACTGGTCACGCTTTTTTGGATATTTACGTCAAATTTTTGTTAGGTCTGAACATACCTTCATTTAAGTTATTTAAAGATATTTGAATAAAGGCCCAACTATAATAATATTATAATTTAAGTTTAAGGCCCAACTATATTATGCATGAACTGGTTTAAGCATTTGAAAAAACAAATATAAAATCAAAAAATATTTTATTCCGCACGGAAAGTGCGATCTGTTTCCCACTTTGCTTAAGCAAATGCCAGTTTCATAAAATTAACCAAAAAGTTTTCTTAAGTTCAATATGGTTCGACACATATGAAAGCATGTATTCGCACAATTGCTTAAGCCAACTTAAGCATATTCGATTTGGGCCTTAACAATAGACTGAAGTTTTTATATATTTGTTTTTAGTAAAATTAAAAAACGATTTTTATGGAAATTTTTTTAAGTTTTTAGTGCATATTTTTTAATTTTTTTAGTGCATATTTTGGATTTTTTGTGCATATTTTAAGCGAAAATTTTCGATTTTTTAAGTCAATGAAAATCTCATTCCTAGTCATTACTCTAGTTCTTTTAAAATTTTTGAGTAATTTGCGTAGAACATGAAATTTAATGTTGGTGTCTTGTGGGCTACACTGAGCGAAAAGGGAATCTATTTTTTACAGCCTCTAGCAAAATTATTAGAGTGCTATTTTATATTTTTTGATTTAGAATCACTATTTAGACCTTACAATGTCTAACTTTTGGTTGCTTTATAAAAGCGAACGCAATCAAGGTCATTATGTTTTCGAGAAATGTTTGCCTAGAATTTAACGAATCTCTGTTTAGTATGAGGAATTGACCCACGCTTACACGTCGGTTAAATCCAAGCAAAAACGAAAAGAAAACCTGCGCAACACTTGCCTCCGCAAGCAGTCGGCCAAGATCAGGTCGGTCACAGGTCTCAATGGGCGACACAGTTGAAGTTGAAAAAAAAATGTATTTTATTATACCCACACCACAATAGTGGAGAGGGTATTATGCATTTGTGCTGATGTGTGTAACACCTTAAAATGTGGGTCCTGGACCCACCTTAAAGTATACCTTTCAGAATCACTTTCTGAGTCGATCCAACGATGTCTGTCTGGCTGGCTGTCCATGTAACCTTGTGCGCAAAGTACAGGTCGCAATTTTGGAGATAATTTGATAAAATTTGGCTTATAGGTTCTTATTGGCACAAGGGCCAAGCCTATTGAAAATGGGCCGAATTGCAGGGCCACGGGGGGAGATAAGGGCAATTTCTGCCTCCCACAAACTTTCTAACCGATTTTAATGAAATTTAAAACATACAGGGGTGTGCTGGAAAACGGAAACGTAAAACGCAAAAATTTGGAAGTCGTTTTTAATACACTTTTAATAAAATTTTTTAAATTTTTGTTTTAAAATTCTGTTTAATAGAGAAATATTTGTCATTAAATTCTTATATTACAGAAATCTTATGAAAAACCGACTTTAAAAATGTTTGCGTTTTACGTTTCCGATTTCCAACACACCCCTGATAGGTAGATCCATATTTTTATGGACACATAAGCATGATTCTCCATGGTTCCCGAATAGGGTGCACTCTCGTAAATGTGTTTTCAAATACTGTGGTGTAGGGTATCATATAGGCGGGCTTGACCGAGTGTATGATTTTTTCACCAAGTTTTTTTAAAAACTTTTTTGCTTAATTATCTCGACTTAAGAGGTTTTGTCAAAATGCCGATATTTCCCGTCACGGGAATTCATTTGTTTTTAATTCTCGGTTTCTCCGGAATAATTTTGGGATTCCCGGGAACTTTTGAAAAAAAAAACTTTGGTATATCTATGTGGGACTCGTGTCTTTAGTGGTTTTATCCAACAAAATTTCACCACAATATTTTTGAGAATGGGGCTTATATGGGGCCTATGAGATATTAAAGACCTATATTCACAAAATTTAATTTCTTGTCTTAGCAAACTGTAGTGGGCTAAATTTTACAACAATATTATTAAGTTATGCGGTTTAGGGCGAGATTGTGTTTTATATAGGCCATGCCGAGTGATTTCGAGTCTAATGATAGTAGATTATGCTTAATTGCACCACAAAAGTCTTATTTTTTTACGCTTTTAGACATACGTACATGATTTCCTAGAGTGGTCTTAGTATGTGGCCGTGGGTAAATTATGGACAGACCTTCACGAAGTTTGGTGTCATATAAAACGAATTTGTTAAAAGTTACTGAGAATCGGTGCATTCCGCTACAAATTTAGTTTTTGTCAAGTTTTTTGGGGTGAAGTTGAACATTTGTGTGCATAACTCTTTTTCAACTGAAGCGATTCAGCTGAAATTTAATACTAAACAGCTTAGAAGAACTAGAAAACATTTGACACCCAAGTGACTAAATCGACTTAGAATTGCTGAAGGACCCAGAATATAATAGAGACACGAAATAATATGGACACCGAACATTAAAATTCAAAAGAAATCGAGTATTACAAACAAATAAAAATAGCTTTGTAGATAATTTATCTAGCTTTTATTTTCTTCTAATCTAGACCAGATTATCTAATAAATAATATAGTAATAAATAATCTACTGGAAAATCAAATTTTTTTTTTTTTTTTTTTTTTAAACAACGGATAGATTGCCGGAAGGAATTTAGATTATTTTAATATATTTTTTAGATACTGGTTTCTCAATACTTATATCTGGATTTTTTTCAATTTCATAATTTTGAATTTTTTAATTATCTAGTTGATCATTCACATTAGAAAGAAGAGCAAAACATCAAAAAAGAACAATGAAATTGTTTCATATATGTAACATTTCGCACTTGTTCAAAAATAGTGTATTGACTTTAAATTCAAATTCAATATGCGTATCGGTATCGCCGATATTTCCTCTCGAGTTTTAATATCGTATTGGCAAAAAGGCGTATCGTTACCTTCCTATTTTTTATGTGTTTTACGTTATCGATGTTGTTAAATTTCAATGATATCCAAAACAATTTTAAACGGCTACGATTTCGATCAAGACTCTGGCAAAGAATGAAAATGACTGGAGTATCATGTTTTTGAGTAAAAAAAAATTTTATTTGAATACGTTACCTCGTATTGTTAAATGAAAATAAATATTTCCACATTTAAATATAGTAGTTTTTTAGTGTTTTATTTTCAAATCGTTTCTTCATTTTGAAATCATTTGGTGTTTGTTTTAAAACTGGTTTTTATTGCTATTTATTATTCTTTAAAAATTTGTTTATAATTTTTTGGGCATTCTCATTCTCATTTTCATTTATCATATCTTTTGTTTATAAATATAATTTCGTTTAAAAAAATAATATATTTTTATATATTTCAATTTTTGTTTATATATTTTTATATTATTTTTATCATGTTAGAATTAAGTAAAGCTAAAAATGTTACCACTTGTCTTCAGATTTAGAAATTGCTTTATTGATTAAATTTTACATTAGGCATACATTGCTGTTTTACATTTTTCTCAATACATAATTTTTAAAATTTTTTTTTGTATTGTTTTAAGCATTACAAATTTTAAATAATGTTGTGTGTGTTTATATATGAATACATTTGTTTTAAGATGTAAGCAAAATATATGTGTATAAATATTAATAATTAAAAATTATATAAGGCTGTCATTATCAATGATATTTGTGAATTTAAAGTTATTTATCTGTTTTTTTTTTTAATTCCAAAAGGCCATGTTTTTAAAGAAAAAATTGTTATAAAAAGCAAAGTATTTGTGGATTTAACTATAATTTTTACATGTTTATATATTATTTATAAATATCACAACGCCTGGCTTTTTGTTTTTATTATTTGTTCTTAAATTTATAAATTTATTAAAACCATGTTTTGTATCGGATTTTGTTTTAATTAGTTTTTTTTTTATTACATAAATAATTTTTTATAATTGCACATAAAAAATAATTGAAGAAAATAAAATTGAATGGAAACAGAAATCGAAACAATAATCAGCGCAAACAAATTTATAATTTGAAAAATAAAATATATTGCAATTGATATTGTGGTGTTCAAAATAAATGAAAAAAATACTAAAAGTTAATTTTAAAAAAGTGTTTCTTTAAATTAAAAAATAATTAAAAATAATAATACAGCATAAAAGTATATGTATGTATGTATGTGGTTAAAATAAAATTATTCTTATTTTTTCATATTAGATGATTTTTTTTTTTTTTTTGACAAGTAGAAAAAATTAAATACTAAAAAAACGTTTTTTAAACTTTTTTAAAGGTTTATAGTATTTATTTGCCTTTCGTATTTAGTGTATTATTACAATTAAAGAAAATTTTTATAAAATTTGAATTAAAAGTATCTAGGAAATTTACTTAATAATAGTACAATACAAAATAAAAAACATTTTTTATCTTTTAAATTTTAAAACACAAAATTTTCTTTTCTGCTTTGTTATAAAAAATACTCATACTTTTAAAAAGTAGTTTTTCTTTAAGAATTCAATTAGCTCTTAATAGTTTAAAGTTAAATTATTTTTTTAAGACCAGCTTCGTTTGCACTCTCTCCCCATCTCTCAGGTTTTTTATGCTCTTGTTCTCTTTTGACTCGTTGTATTAGGAGACATTTATTGTTATAAACTTACCAATTTCGAGGGCTCACTAGTGGGTGTCACCAGTTCTAGAGGATGTTTGTTTTGCGAAGAACAAGTGGGAACTAGAGGGCCAGAAACTGGTGTTAAACCAGTACCACCATCCATGAGAGAATCGAAATTAAACATGCCCGTTGAGGGAGTCTGTATGGCTACACCATTGATATCTGTGGGCGGCTTGTTGTCATTGACATTCAAACCTAAATTTTGAGACAAGTTTCGTGGTACTGTTGGCAATGAATTGGGACGTTGTTTTGAATTTGGTTTTGTTAATGGAGCACTAAGGGATGGACTGTTAAAGTACATGGAACCGAAACTAACGGGAGCCGTTGTTACTAAGGGTGTGTTAAGTGAAGCCGTGGCGGCCGCCAAAGATGCTGAAAGTGTAGCAACATTTGGTAATGGCGGTGGTATCATGGGATTGTTGTTGGTTAATAATAATCTTTTTGGCGAAGGAGGACCGTCTTGATCTAGGGATGAATTTGAATCTAGAACTGAATCCAAAGGTTCAGCTTTTATTTGAGCTAATAGTTGATCATTCAATACTGGTTTCAAGTCCAAAGGTGAAATACTTCTAGCCGTTGTGGCCAAACTGGTATCTATGCCCGTAATATTATCATTGGCTGTCGATGTTGTGGGAGGCATCAGTCCTTCGAATGTATTGACGGATAAAATATCAGCGGCTTCAACTCGATGACAGGTAGGACGGTGTGATTCTAATAGAAATTCTAAATCTTGTTTGGTACCATTCAGTGACTCGATTTGTTTTTGCAGCTCTTCACGCTTCTTTTCCAATATTTGTACCTCATCTGTAAGTTCATTTGTTTGGTCCACTCTACGCTTGCGACACCGGGCGGCAGCCAATTTATTGCGTTCTCGTCGTATGCGTCTTTTTTCCTCTTCTTCGGGTGTTATGTTACTGTTAGTGGTTGGGCGACGTCCACCGCCACGTCGAGTTGGGGTAGCTGATGTTGTAGTGGCACTTGTTGAGGTATTATTGTTGTGATTACCGGCATTGGATATTTTGGCCGCTGCTGTCGCTACAGCTAATGCAGCCAAAGTGGTAAATTCATTGGTTGTCGAAGAATTGGAATTATTAAGGGTATTGACACCCAAACTATTAAGACCGTTTTGAAATGAAATAGTATCTGTGGCGGCACTTGCTGTAAATTAGAAATGATTTTAAAATCTTTCTGATTTTTGTTTAAATAATAAATTTTACAAACTTACAAGTATCTGTTGTGGCCATAGAATTATCTTCATTTAAATGATTGGCCGTCCAAGATCCTTGAGAATTTTCCGAGTCTGTCTCATTGATATTTCCATAGTCGGGCAAACTTGCTCCGGCACTAGTGTCACCCACATACACATTATTAAGTGCTGCATTTGGTGATATGACAGCAACTGATGTTGTAGTTGTTGTCAAGACATTATTGTTACTTGTTGTATTCGTTGGTGTAGCACTGTAAGAACCTAATGGTGGTGGTATAAATCCTGCCTGATATGGTGCGTTAATTGGCTCGCTAGTTAACTGTATAAACGATTCTTCTATACTCTTGAGCGTTGTAGGTGTAAGGGTGGGTGTGGTCAGAGTCGGTACACCTGTTTGCATGCATTCCATTGAAACGAGCTAAAATAAGAAAATAGTAAAATATATGAATTCACATACATATGTAATAAAACAAGTGAAAATAAAATAAAAATTTATTTTTAAAACTAGCTGTTAACCTGTCCCTGTCAGGGAGAAAGAAAAATTCTTCGCCCACAGGCTAAAAATCAAAACTCCAATTCAACTTTCTAGCCCATCAGTGGGCTTAAAAAAGTTCTGGGTAGACAAAAAAAGAGGAACATTCAATAAGAAAATTATAAACATAATATAGATATTTTTTTGGAAAACCTTTTTCTGATTTTCAAGATTTTGCTAATAAATAGATTTTTTTGACAAAAAAAAAAAAAAAAAAATGTTTCCCAAACGAAAGAAATTAATATACAAAATATTTCGTGTACTCATATCCTAAACTCACATTTAAAAAATGTTTTATTCCCTTCTCATTTGACTTCCACTTGAGCGAAGCATTGGTTTTTTTCTTCTACACGTTCACACAGTATTTGTTTGTGACAGCGACACTATAGTATATAGTTGCAAAAGTTTCAATGATTTGAGTCTCCCTGGATCTTTCAACTAATCTCTTCACAGTTGACAAAAATAAAAAACTATTCCGACCATATTTTGTATGCAATTTTCAAACTGCAGCCGCAAAGCTTTCATTATCTTTGAAAATTTGTTCTATAGAACAAAGTCTATCGTGTACTCTCTAATTTTAGTTCCCCTAAACTGTTAGCTGTCAAACTTTTTTGGGTTGCCAACACTGCGCAAATGGCGACAATTTTAATCTTGCGTTAATTTTGGGACACCATTTAACTGTGAACTTCCGTATGTTTTTTTAATGGGTATTAGCGGTTTGAACCATTCCATTTGAATACACATTCAAATCTTTGAAAATTTTGCAACTCTATACTATAGTGTCGCTGTCACAAACAAATACTGTGTGAACGTGTAGAAGAAAAAACCAATGCTTCACTAAAGTGGAAGTCAAATGTGAGTTTAGGATATGAGTGCACGAAATATTTTGTATGTTAATTTCTTTGATAAAATTGCAACAGCAAGTAAATATTACAAGTTCTAGCAGACTGCACGACTAAATTTTCAACTGTATGTATGTATGTACGTTTGTTTGTAGGTAAGGCAAACATTTTTTACTGTATTGAATGGGTTTGAATAAAACAAATGCTGTCTGGAGTGTATTTCTTTGAGCTTTTGCACCCTCACAATACTATTTAAATTGTGCGACGAACAGAATGAAGCGCATAGAATTTGTCATATTGGTTGTACACAAACGTTTTTTGCATACACGGAGAAAACTGTTGTGCATTATTTATGCACAAGCTGTTCATAACTATAAAATGATTAGGTACATTTTTGAATATGCAACTTTGCGCATAAATTATGCCTAATAATCATAAATTCTGCACAATCTATTGAAATTGTGCATAAGTTATACACAAAAAGTGTGCACAGTTTGTGAACATTGTTCATAGCAATGTTCACAAACATTGTGCATGAACGACTATTAACACTTATTGTTCATGAGTTATGCCTACTTGTGCATGGATTTTGCCCAACATTTTGATATGTGTGTATCTTGTTCATAAGTTGTGCGCATTTATGCATAGATTATGAACAACATTATGTTTCTTGTGTCAAGAGCGCCGGTTGTGTTTAGAAGCGACAGTAGTTGAAGTGAATTGAAGTGAATATTTTTTAGAAATATATAATTGCGCAAATCAAGAAAACCAGAGGTAAGTATTGAGTTATTATCAAATATTTATCACAGAACAAAGATAACTGATACAGCCAATTGTTTTTATGACTGGGTAGTTGCTTGACGAACTATTTATGGAGTTCTGCTTCAGCTGATTTTGTTTACTTTTTGTTTGTGTTTTGCAGAAAAACTTCCATTGAAGTGCTAAATATAGAAAACTTCGCAGGTCAACAAAGACGTGAATATACTTATGTTTTCTACAAATTTAGAAGGTATTAATTTATATTTTAATTTAATTTGCTGTTATTTCTGTATATTGAATTTCCTAATTGAATTTCCTAAACCCTTTGAGCTTCATCCAATATTAAGCACTAGACTATGTTTTATGATAAGAATTTTATAGATATGTAAAAAAATTAATTACTTTATAAATTATATAAAATAAACATATTAATACTGAAGTATAAGATTTATTTTATTTTAATATGTGTAAATATAATATTAGTTATAAAGTGCTTGTACTTTGAAATAAAGACATTTGAAAATAAAATGAAAATTTGTTTCTTTAAGGTGTAAAATATTTCCTACTTGTTCACAATCTATGAAAATGTTGTTCATAACATATGCACAGTTGTTCATAGTCTTTTCCCAGTTGTTCACAATCTATGAAAATGTTGTTCATAACCTATGCACAGTTGTACATAGTCTTTTCCCAGTTGTTCACAATCTATGAAAATGATGTTCATAACCTACGCCCAGTTATTCATAAAACATGCTCATAGTGCTGAACTTAAGTTATGAACAAGTGTGCATAGATTATGAACAACTGTTCTTGGTCGTTTTTCGTGAACAATTTGTGCATAAGTTGTGCCCATAGCGCATAATTTCTGCACATAATTCTCTCCGTGTACATAGGGTCATTATTACAACTTGGCGTTAGCTGCTATCCGTCAGATAACATATGCTTTTTGACAGATAACACATCACTATCTGTCAACTTAATCCTAACTTTAGCTAACTTCAAGTTGTAATAATGGCCCTAAATGGTATAATAATTTTTTCAACAATTAAGAAGCACTTCTAACATTTTTAGTTATAAAAGTTTTCATATCCTTTAACAACTACATACATACATATATACATATTTAGTTTCTAACATTTAAAAATAAACTGTCAAAAAACAGATTTTTCTAAATTTGTTTTTATTTTATTTAAAGAAAAAAAGAAAGAGGAAACAAGTACGTTTAATTAGTTTTAATTAATTTGTTGAATCATTTAAAAAAAAGACAGACTGCAGTTAATGTTATTGTTGGCTGCCTTACAGTAGAATACTTGAACGAGTTCATCTTTAAAAATAAAACATCGACAACGTGTGCGAATTTTTCTTCTTCTTGCTTTATATTTTTTATTGTTTTTTTTCCTAACTTTTGATTCTTCTTAAAAAAAACCAATGGAAATAAATTAATTAAAACAAATTTGTTAGATAGCAGCAAAAACACACATACATACACAAAATTATGATAAAAAATGATAACCAACAATGAAAATGTAAGTCTGGGTTAACACTAAGAAAGTTTTTTTTCAGAAACTCAGAGTTTATTGGTAAGAGGGGAAGAGAACATGCTATTATTCTCTCTCTTATTATCAATAAACTCAGACTTTCTGAAAGAAAACTTTCATAGTGTGAACCTAGACTAAAAAAACTTGGTGTTTGTTAAAATCTATTATTTATTCTAGTAGTCTTAAATTAATAACGTAATTTAAGTTCAGAAAAATAAACCGGTAAGGTTGGGATCCCGCGAGCTCCCAACGTTGAGTAGGGGATCACACCTTTTGTTTTCTTATCTAAGGCAGCAGACGTGATTTTTTGTTTCAGCAAATCACGGAAAAATATTTTCCTGTAAGTGTTTTTTGTAATATTTTTGTTATTCGTAGAAATGAAAACAATACCTAAAGTTTTTTTCATTAAGTTAATTTTTAATGTGAAAAACATTTGATTTAAGTGCCTATTATAAACTAAATTCGATTTTCAACAGCACTCGAATTAAGGCCCAACTATAATATGCTTAAGTTGGCTTAAGCAAATGG
Organism: Pollenia griseotomentosa; assembly: GCA_963931875.1. NCBI lineage: Eukaryota > Metazoa > Arthropoda > Insecta > Diptera > Polleniidae > Pollenia > Pollenia griseotomentosa. Next base: position 47,124,257 of record OZ007560.1, on the reverse strand, counting down.
GCGAATACATGTAAATCATATATGTCAAACCATATTGAACTTAAGGAAACTTTTCGTTAAATTTTATGAATCTTTCATTTGCTTAAGCAAGGTGCGAAACAAATCGCACTTTCCGAACGGAATCAAATGTTTTTTGGTTTTGTTTTTGTGTTTTTAAATGCATTTGAAAAGATTTTTGTTTTTTTTTTACAGGAGCTTAAGCATATTATAGTTGGGCCTTTAGCTGATCGAACTGATTTGGAATTATGGCGCACAATAGAGTAAAAAGTACTTTTGTGATTTAGTTTACTCACCTGGCACTCTTAAGGCCCAACCATAATGTAATTAAGTTGGCTTAAGCAAATGTGCGAATACATGTTTATCATATTAGGCAAACCATATTGAACTTAAGGAAACTTTTTGTTAAGTTTTATGAAACTGTCATTTGCTTAAGCAAAGTGCGAAGCTGATCCCACATTCCGTACGGAATCAAATGTTTTTTTTATTTTATTTTTGTTTTTTTTTTAAATACATTTGAAAGACTTTTTATTAATTTTTGACAGTAGGTTAAGCAAGGATATGCATATTATGGTTAGGCCTTTAATAAAATAAATGTTGTCTACAAAATTAAAAAATCAAATAAAAGTTAAACATGACCACGACGGAATTAAGTTTCATTTCAAACAATTTAGCTTCTGTGAGTTTTCATCCCACTTCTTTATAATCTAAACTTTTTTGCAAATCGTTTTTACCACAAAAGAATTTTGTTCCATAAGGAAATAGAGCCTTTTCATTGGCCGTTTACGACCTTAGACTTGCAATAAACCCAAACGGTTAAAAAAAGTCAACCTGTATATTCTGTAATTTACATAAATAAGTATGTGCGTCAAGTTTCGTTCGGAAAGTGTGACAGGACTGATAGAAAGCTTAAAATAAATGCAAAACTATACGAATTATACCTGTTGCATAAATAGCTCATTGGCAAGGAAATTTGCAATTTCACAGGCATCCATGGTAAGTTTATCGCAATTATTATGTGCTTGTTCAGAATTTGAGTCGGGAGTAGCAGCAGTTGCTGTAGCAGCAGAAGTAGCTATAGCATTATTTGAGCTACTAGTGCACGAAGAAGTGCTACTGCTACAAAGGGAAGTAGACGACGTAGTAGATGTTACAACAGGCGTGATTAAACTACAATTATTATTACTATTTTGGTTATTGTTATTATTATTCATTTGTAATTGTTGGTTTTGCTGTTGCTGTTGTTGTTTTAATTGCTGTTGCAATATTTGAAATTGTTGCAATTGATGTTGCTCCTGCTGTTGCTGTTGATTAGCTTGGTAATTATTATAATTTTGTTGATGTTGTTGTAAATTAAAGTAATGATTATTATTACTCGTATTTGGAAGCAATTGTTGTTGTTGTTGTTGTTGCTGCTGCTGCTGATTAATGGGAAAACTAAATAAATTTTCACGTTGATTATTACAAAAATAATTTGGATTCAAATTACAGCCACCTGTTGGTGCTGAATGGCACATAGAGGAGGAGGTGGTCTCATTACTAATCGCTGACATAGAAGGAAATGAGTAAGAAGATGTGGCCAATGAAGCCATTGCTGAGATATTTAGAGAGGTTGGTCTTTGTGGACGAGAGAGAGCACTATTATTGTGGTTTATAGTGGTATTTGAATTTAAATTCAAATTATTTTGATGGCTGGTGGTGTTGTTTTGGTGGCTGGCATTGAAATGAAAATTATAATTAAAAGTATTTGCTTGGTTTAGACTCAACATGTTGTTAATTTGTTGGGCTGTTGGTGTATGATGATTAAATTTTTTTTGCAATTGCAATTGCTGTAAACGTTGCTGTTGTTGATTTGCCAAATAACCGCCAAGCGTAGGTGGTGATGATGCGGATAGTAGTAGGGTTTGATTATTAATATTATTGTTATTACGATGGTTAAAAGATGTTGGTAAACTTTTACAACCAGCCAAATTTGTTGTCGTTGTTGGTAGTATATTATACGAGTTACTGTTTAAGTTATTAAATCTTTCGCTGGTGGTTGTTGTTGCTACTGCAGTATTGTAGGTATTTAAAAATGTTGTTGAATTTTGTAAATGTTGATGCTGCTGTTGGTGAAGAGGTTGTTGTATTGTGTTTGCCGGATATTCATAGGGATGGTACGCTTGGTGGTATTGTTTTACATTTAAATTTTTCATAAAGCTTAATTTAATAATAAACACAATCGGTATAAAACTATAATAATAAGTTAATGTTTTTAAAGCTTATAATTTTTTTGATTAAAAATATGGGGCGGATATTAGAGTATTTAATGCTTTTTTTATATTTTTATATAAATAAATAGATGACTAGTTAAGAATTTAGTTTATGTAACTTTAAGTTAAAACAAAATCTTATAAATAATTGTTATAAAATATTTAGCGTCTTTTTGTTATTTTGTTATATTACATTTATATGTATGTATGTCTTAAGTTTTGTATAAAATTAATAACTTTTTAATAAATAATTAAAAAACAAAAATAGAACAATTATAAATAAACTTTTCTTAGAAAAGATTTGTAGCTTAATTTTTGTTTAAATTTTAAATAAATATGTATATTTTTTTTTGTTTTAACAATTTTAACTAATTATTTTAAAAATTACAACAAACAGTCAATTTATTTAAATTGTAAGGATAAAATAATTAAAATGTGTTTATAAAATATCTTAGTTTAACTTTTGTGCACACATTAACTTTATGTAAAACTTTTATTGGGAAGTTTTTTTCAAGCTCTTTCCAAATTTTCAAAATCGTTAAATTAATTATGTTTTATTTTTCTTTTAAATAATGGCACGTTTTTGTTTTTTATTTATTTCGTAAACGTTTTTACAATTCTTAATGTTTTCAAGTTCGTTATTAGTTGTGTTCGTTGAAATCGTGTTGAAAAAATATTGTCGTTATTAAATCGTTGTAGCAAGTTTTGTTTTATCAAATATTTTGACAGTCTTTTTCCGGCGGTTTTAGCACCAAAAACTTATTGTGATTTGTGAACACTTTTGTTATTTTTAATTGTGGTTGACTTTTGTAATTCTCCAAAGTTTGGTCACCTTCGGCGGCCAGGTAAAAAATTTTCAAGACCCACGTAATCATAATATATTATTTAATTTTATTTATTATGTATATTTAAATTATTAAAAGTATTAAAATTTTAATATAAAATGTTTTGTTTTTTAACTACTTATATTTTTATATAAAGTTTAAATAACAAGTGTAACAAACAATTCAAAGTATTCAACATTGGAGAAAAACAACAAGTTAAAGTTAAAGTTATATAAAAATTTAATGTTTAACAAAATAAAATTTTTGTTTTAAGGAAACTTAAGTATTTAGATATTTAAAAATTGTATTTAATTATTTTTTTTAATAAACAAAACTCTTAAAAAACTTAATTTCTTTCTTTAAGTTAAACTTTCGCTTTTTAATTTCTAACTAAAACAATTTATTCAATTAAATTAGATATCAAAAAGTTCAATTAATTGTAACAATAACAAAATAAAGACATAAAAATTTTATTTTACAATAAGTGACAAAATGATAAACACTAAATAAAATAAAGTTTTAAACTCAAGTTCTCTTGAGTTTTTTTGGTAACAATTAAAAACTATCAACAGTAAAAAAAGTGGCTAGATATTGTTTTAATTTAAACAACCAAATCTAATAAAAATATTTGATAATCACTAAAAAATTGTGTAAATATAAAGTTTTAAGTGTAAATTATAAAGATCAAGGTTTAAATTGTTTTTTTTTATTATAGTTTGAGAATTTGATTTTGCACAATTTTTTTCTTTGTTATTTATTGTTTTCAAATTTTTTTTCAAATTTAATTAATTTACTAAATTTTGATTTCATTTAAAATACTTAATTTGACTTATATATTTTATGTTTTTTTAAACATTTATTATTGTTTCACGTGTGTTTTGTTCGTTATAATATTTTTCAAAACGGTTTTTAGTTTTTAAACTTTACTCTTTTTTTCTCTCTCTCTTTTTTTTAATGTCGTTGGTTGTTTTGTAAATACTCAGTTATGAGAGGGTTTCTTTAAAGATTTCGTTATTCGTTTCTTTTTTTCCTTTTTTCAAATGTAAAACAATTGAATTTGTTATATAATTATGTAAATTTCCAAAAGTTTTTCAAGTATATTTTCAATAGCAAACGAAACTTCGTTAACAATTTTCAATACCCACGCTGAACCACAAATATTTTTTTCCAAAAGAAAGCTCTCGATCTCTTAAAAACTCTCTCTTTTTCTCTCTATTCTTTTGCAATTTCGTAATTATGATTATGATGTTATGATATTTGGAATTATTTCATTCATATAATTTATTAAATCGTTATTAGCTTCGTTGTAAAATTTTTAGTTAAAATTTCTTTCTTTTGGTTTTTATAAGGATTTGAAACAGATTCACCGCCTGTAAATATTCGGTTAAATGACGGGTCGGTCGGTCAACTTATGTTTATGCTAAATTTTTCTATAAAAAATATTTTTTCGTTTTCGTTATTTTTTATATTTTCGTTTAAAGATTTTTTTTTAATTTCTTCCAACACCCGTTCAATATTACCGCAGTGGCTCGTTACTCGTTTGTGACTAAAATTTCGCTCACAAGAAAAATTTTTCCTTTTAGTTGGAGCATACAAATACAGTGTTTTTTTTTTTTTTTTGTATTCTATAAATTCTGTGCAAAATTTTAAATTCAAAATATCTACATGATCATTGACTAGAAGTCACAGTAGAAGTATCTGCATCCATCTATTTATCATAGCCATAGAATAGTATTTGGTAGTCGTCGTTTTATTCGTCTAAACACAAGATACTGTATTTGGTTGTTTTTTTTTTTTTTTGTTATAATTAAATTTATTTATTTTTTTTTTTCAAAACTCAAGAGAACATTTTGTTAAATAGAAAAAATTGCTACCTACACAATAAAAGAATAAAATGTACATATTTATACAATTAAATATAAATTTATATGCCCATGTAGTGGATGTAAAATTTTAATTAACAAAATTATAATTTTCTTGTATAAATTATAAATTTTGTAAAACAACATGTGACATTTGTTTATTTCATTTCATTACAACATTCTCTCTCTCCGGTCGTAGTGCTTAAAATTCCCTGTTTCTCTTTAGGTCTCTAGCAGATTTTTTATTCCCTGCGCGAAAATTTGTATTTTTATAATGTTTCTACAGGTTAAAAAAAAAATAAGTTTTTCATACTTTTTGGTTTTTAATTTCGAGATTTCAAGATAAAGAATTTTTTTTTATGCTCGATATAGCGAAATGTCATACTGAACAACGCTACAAAATCAGCCAACATTTGCCGTATCTCGATTGAGACCCATATGGAGTAAGACTTATCTACAGCCCACACCCTAAAACACCATTACATTCGGAAAAATGCACCTTTTGGTGTGTTTTAAATGCGTTTTTTCAACAGCAGCCGCAGTGGTGCCCAGCTGTCCAAATCATTTTCAAATGTTAATGCCATTTCTTGATCTTCGAACAAAACAATTTTATTGATTAAAATTTTATATTTTGTGTTATATTTTACAATTTTAACTTCTATCGGACTTAAAAACACAAATGCACATATCGATGGCTTAATATAAAAAAAGGGCGTAAATCGATTTTTTGTTTGTTTACAGGGGAAGGAAGAAACTTAATACAATCCATACAATATTTGATATATAAAAAGATTTAATGCACTAATTTATAAAAAGATGCAACAAATTTTTTACTTCAGTTCCCCGAAATTTTAAAGCAACCTACATCTGGAATTTATCTACCATACTAAACAAAAAACTCTTTTTTACTTTATTTAGCTAGATTCGGGATTCGTACCAATGTGCGATGGAAAAAAAAGATCTCGTAAACTTAAACTCTAGCTAAAGACAAGTCTTTTCTGTCCAAACCGTGTCCCCCTGGGGATTGTAGGGACCACCCTCAGGATATTTCACCTTTTGGTGTTAAAAACTATTCTGCCTCTTTAATGTACTGCACGGAAAGAAGTTTATTTTCTGAAGTAATAAATTTCGTTTCTTAATACAAGAAAATCCAAAATCCAAAAATAATTTCATGATTTGAATTTATTTTGTTCGTATTTAGAAAAATTTTCTTAAATAAAGAAACATTTTCTCATGATCAAAAAATTCACGTTTTTGTTATTTGATCAAAAATTTCTTAAAACAAGATATACAAAAGTAGCTTGTTTTCATTAAAAATAAGAAAGATATTTTTGAAATCAAGCTGCATTTATTTAATATACGTCTGGTTGTCCTGAGTTTTAAATAGAATCGAATTTCTTGCATTAAGAAAAAAATGGTAGGGATTTCTTTAAATCTTTCAGAAAATGCTCAAGAAAACTTATACAGAAAAAAATTTTGCACCAGTAAAAGAAAGCATTAATCAAAAATAAAATCAGTTTTAATTAAAAATTTAATCAAGTGAATCAAACGTTTAATTGATATTATTAATTTGTTTACTGGTGCAAATTAATATTGTCAATTAAACGTTTAATACACTTGATTAAAAGTTTGATTCACTTGATTAAACGTTAAATTCACTTGATTAAATTTTTAATTAAAACTGATTTTATTTTTAATTAATGCTTTTACTGGTGCACAATTTTTTTGTGACAAGTTTCTTATTTTTATATTAAGTTTTCTTAAACTAACTAATGCTTCACGTCTTTATAAAAAAATGCAGGCTTTTCTTCGTATTTTGAAAAATGTTAATGGCGGATTTCACCAATTTATGTTTAAAATTCGATTTACATGTCAAATAAAAATAAAATTATGTGAAAAACTGTAATTAAACATCAATTGATATTTAAATAGAATTGCTGAAATTGGCCATAAGCAACGAAAACTTAATTTAAGTAACTATAGAATTTTTTTAAACTGTATTTCAGCAAATTTTATTTCTTTTTCAGTTATAACTTTATGCTTAAAACAAGCCACACATATGTTTACAATTACAAATTTTTGGCTTGGACGAGAATGGTGCAAAATTTTCTTGGTTTAAGCCATATTTTCTGGTGATTTAGTAAATAATGGTTGCACGGGAGTCAGTCATGTGAGATCTCTGATAGTGTGCTTCATGCGAGAAACGCTTCTGTCTTTTAGGAAGGATGATTGTCTTTGCGGAAGCCTTGCCTTTCACTGAAAAGATACTATTGGGGTGCACGTGGTGGATGTGGTTTAAACCCTCAAGTGAAATTGAAATTAAGCCGACAGAATACCGTTCATAAGGCGCAGTCGCGCAGGCCAAATTCCAGAAAATATTTTTAAGCAAAAACCCAAAATGTTGGCCATTCCATTTAATATGTTGTGCTTTATTTTAAACAAAGATTTATGCCTTAAAAAAACTGCTTATTAGTGTGATGCACTTTAGGGCTAACGTTTAGTACATAAATATACCTACTGTTTTCATTAAAAACATGGCAACTTAGAAACACAGTAAAAATATATATTATATTTTCTGAGAAATGGGATATATTGAAACATTTTCGTAAAATGACTTATTTAAAGACAATAAACTATTGTAAACGGATTAATATAAAGGGCCTATTTCACAAATTCTATTTAAATATCAATTCATATTTAAATAAATGTATGAAGTAGGGAGATCGATCGAATAGTATTCAACCGGTTTAAACCCGTTTTTTTTAGTGTTGCCCAAGTCGAATATTTAAAATGTCCATTTTTCGAATATCGAATAAACCGGTTATTTTGGTACAATAAACCGGTTATTTTTGTAATGTACAATTTATATACGTTTTTTCTTACTTTTGTTATAAATGTACCCGTAATTGAAGTATTTTTTAATTGAATATTGGGCAAAGAAACTTTTTATGAAAAACGTCAAAACAAAATGTAGCAAAAGTCAAAAAACATTATGAGCAATGTAAATACAAATCGCTTATATAAGCGTGTATTCTTGTAACAAAAACCAAAGACATTTCAAAATACTACATACAAAAAAAAGTTTAGCTTAGAAAGTAATTAGCAATTTGACAGTATTCTAAATTTTATATACATATATTTGTATGATATTTCGTACTGATTTAAAAGACAAAGGAGCTTAAAGGGCCATAAAATGATAAGTTGCAAAGGTTCTTCAACGTCACGACTTATTGATCACCTTTAATTAGTCTAAAAGCGTGACATAAATGTACACCAAGTAAAACCTGACTCTGTTCCAAGTAGTTCTTAAGAGACTGCAAATAATACTTAACTAAAATATGCTGCCAAAAATGATTGGGTGGAATATTAGCCTGTCGTGTAACCGAGGACGGTTTGTCCGCTTAAAATTACAACCAGCGTTGCCACGACCAAAAAAATTTTGTAGCCAAAATGTAAAAATAAAGTAACCAAAAGCAAAAAAAAGTAACCAAAATTATTTTGTATCAAAAGTACTATTTTGTTCGCACTTCAGTTTAAAAATATGTCTAAAGAAGAAATTGTGCTTCTTTAGCCGCTGGACCGATTTCGGGAAGGAACAATAGGATATACAATTTTTCGAAATTTTTAGTGGAAGTAGCACTTCCTATACAAAGTTTAAACTTATTTTCGTCATTTTCAAAAATTTTATGAGCTTTAGCTTTCATTCTTTTTATATGAAGAGCTCTTACTGTGTGTTATATTATTAAAGTGCAAAATTGAGCTAAATTTTGCGGTAGATCTTTAATTTATAGATGATTTTAGCCCAGTGGAATATACTCATATTAAACGGAATCGGATCGGAAGGGCCTTTGACCTTATCGTTTATCTAAAAAAGTGTTTCAGTTAGCCGTATGAAGCATGAAGAGTAGCAGATAATGGCCATTTACACTTGATTGTCTGTTAAAGCTTAAGCTTATAAAAAAATTATTTTTAACTAGATGAAAAAAGTATTGGTTTAAGATGCACAAAAACCACACACAATTTTTAAAGGTCAAAAAAGCGAAGCGGGTAGTTCTTGCTCCAAAACAAAAAATTGGTTATTTTTGTGTTGAAAAAAAATAACCAAAATGGAAAAAAAGTACACAAGTACACATTGAGAAAAAAAGTAACCAGTTTTGGTTAAAAGTAACCAAAACGGCAAAGCTGATTACAACGAAAATTACGGCGAAATAAACGAAATGGGCAAATTCATCAGTTTTATTTACTAAAACATCAAGAACTTAAATCAAAATTGAAGGAATCAAACAATGTCATGGAAGGTCTTAAATTGTGATCGACGAATTGACAGTTATTTCATACAAAAAGCAAACATTTTGTTGAAGTCTACTGATTCATATAGATAGACATGCTTAACCACCAACAAATTAAAACTTATTTGAAATAAATTTGGAAGAATATCTCAAATAACAAATTTCTTAAACTCCTATAATTTTTTAAAACCAAAGTTTTTTAAAATTTTTACAGCTATGTTCACACCTATTAAATATTTGATGTCCTACACGTAACCACTAGTTTTCCAAAAGAATGGTTTGCTTTTGCAAAACGTTTGGCTAGAGCAAACATTATTTAATAGTTTCTAAATTACATTACAAAATAAATTATAGACATAAAGTTTAGTAAATAAATAGAAATTGTCAAAAATAAATCTTAAGTTCAATCAATTTACTGGTCACTTTTTTTTTTGGATTTTATCGTCAAATATTTGTTAGGTCTGAACATACCTTAAGTCAAATCTAGGTATGTATTTTGTTATTTCCTTATCATCGTGAATTGTTTTGTTTTTATTCAAATTAACTTTTTATTATAAAAACTAATTTGATTTTTGTATTTTTATGTATTCGAATTAAAACCGGTTATTTTTAAAATGCTTAACCGAAAACCGGGTTTTTTAAAATAGCAACTATTAGGAATATTCGATAACCGGTTTTTGACAGAATTCGAATAATCGATCTGCCTAGTATGTAGTTTTTCTTATAATTTTATTTGATATTTAAATAGAATTGGTGAAGTAGGCCCTAAGTCAGTTTTTAAATTTTCAATATAGAGCACTTGAAAATTCGACCATATTCCTTGACTATTTTATGTGTATTAAGTTTATTCTTTTATTTTCTGACTTGATATTTTTAGTAAAATAATTTTTTGTTGTTTAATTTTATTTTATTTCATTTTCTTTAGAGTTTTTTCCGTTTTTAAATGGTTGCCAATTTTTTTCCTCGTGTTTATCGTATTTATAAGTTGTATTGTCTTATTTTATATGTATATCTATGAGTGTGTGTTTTTTTTTGCTCTCTGTGTGTGTAAATTTATTTAATTTTTTTTTTTCTAATTAATTTTAGATGTTGATGTTTTATCATTAAAATTTCCTTAATCTTTTAAACACGAACGAAGAACAAACAAAAAATTTGTTGTTATTTTTGTATTCCTAAAAAATAAAAAAGAAATTTTCAAGAAATCTGCTCTAAAGAAAATATAATTCATAATAAAAAAAATAACAGGTGTTTATAAGCACTGAGAAATAATAGAAAAAAAATTATGAAAAGCGCTAGAAAAATAAACAAATAAAAAAAAAACATTGGAAAAACGCTTAACTTGACAAGTTCTATACGTTTAAAAAATTCAAAATAAAAAATTGTATTTAAGCCATTTTGACTTTCCAATACATATAAATATACACACATGTGTTCATATGTATGTATGTGTTTAAAAACTTTAGTTTGTAATTATTCTTTGCTAATTATATTGTTAATAAAATATATCAAGGAAAAAAGAAAACAATTTACCACAAAATTAAGTGGGTCGTTAAATATAGAGAAAATTCTGTGATTTTTTTTTGTAAACATTTTAGCTTTCAACAAAAGGCGGCATTTAAAAAAAAAATCTTTTTGTTGTAAAATAAATTTGTTTGCTCGACTGTACTTTTGTTTTAGCATTTATTGTTTTTAATTTTTTATAAGAAACGCAATTTTATCACATTTTTATAGTCATTCCATATGAAATGTTTGTTTGTAATTAATATTTGTATGTTAAATACATTAAAAAAAATTTAATTGCTGCAGCTATAATAAATATTAACCCATTATGGTGTGTTGATAAAATCTTAAGAAGTGTTAGTTTAGGTCTTAAATTTTAATTAAAAACAACGAAATTTTATTTATAAGTTTGATTGAAGTCTCAAAACTAATCGAATTAAATAAATCGAAACGAAAATCGTTTGAATATATCGCAAGCGTCTAATATATTTCTAGGGAAGCTTCAAATCTGTTTATGGTGGATTTGAGACCCGCAGGTTTTTAAACAGGGCAAAAACTTCTAAAGAAGACTCGGGTAAGGACTCATCTCAGAGCGTATAAAGAAATAATAAGATTAGCGAAGCACGCATCGAGGAAAGATGTTTGCTTAGCCATTTAAGACGTGTCTGGCACTACTAGTTTGCGAAGGATTCTTTCTTTTACAACTCTCCTGGCACGGGCATAATTCCTGCGGAACTGTACATAGTTTCGAATTTTATTGCTCCTCGGATAATGAAGCTCTTTTCAAGATGTCTCAGGCTTGTATAGATTCCGGCCAGGTGCAGGGATACTAGAGCTGGGTTTATTTCTAAAGCAGAAAAGCTCAAGCTCTCACCTCGAACCTAAAGACTTTGGCCGATTTGTTTATTCTTGTATCCTTGTATTGGTATCCTTGCAGGAAAATATTTCGAATGTTTTGTCAGGACATCGACATGCATACAATACAGGGAAATCGAGCGCAACGGTTCTAGATGAGCTGATGATTATACTATGGTGGCTTTCCGGGATATCGAAGGAGTTTTTAACAATATTACTTCAAATGCGGTAATTGCGGCGTAGTCAAGTCTTGGAGTGGACACTGGAATCGTCAGGTTAATACGAAATCTACTCACACTAAGGCGAATCACTCAACTTTGGATCTATTCTACTGAACAACACCGATGTAAGACTAGCGAAAATATCTTATAATCATTCTGGCTGACGAATTGAGCTTCTGACAAAATACTATGCAACGTGTCAGGAAGGCAGCAATCTCTTCGTACACTTGCAAAATTATTATTGGAAAATAATGGATATAATCTCCAAGGATAGTTTACAGTTGGCGAAACGTACTCGACAGTGGAGTGAAATTAACTTGGGACACTGCAGTTTTGGTTCATGATCGTTACTGTAGCGTTTTTCAGGCGGAAATATTTGCGATCAATGTACATTTAGACTGGCTAAAATTATCTGCTATGTCAACGGGTATGTAGATATTTACCGGATAGATGGATGATCATTTTTAAAATTTGGATTATTCGGGTAACAGGGCTATACTGAGGAAAATTAGACCGGTAGAGCTTGCTAGACTTGGCACTACATTACGGGTTCCATTGGATTTGGATGGCTTTGAGGTTTCTTTTACTCTCCTGCAAACTTAAGCTTCGGCGATACCAATATTGCTAAAGGGTACTTTACACTATCACAAAAGTCTTTCGTATTTTGTGGCAATTCCGTGACCTTAGAACATAAAGGTCCAACTTACATTTAGGTGCAAATAGAGCCATCTTGTTTTAGGGTCGCGAATTGTGGCATGAATGACAGGCGTAGCCTATCACTAATATTGATGACTAAAAACTCTTGGTATATATTATCACGGAGCATTGTCTTATAGGTACGCAGTTGCGATGACGAACGTAAGGATGAAAACACCACCTCTTTCGCTGTCATGCACTAGCGAATTTACTTTACAGCTGGCGTTGAAAAGACGGCTAAGCTACTTTTTCATTCTTAGAGAAAGAAATGTCAAAAGTTGTTAATGCTTTTAGACTTATTGATCAACAATAAAAAAAATCACGTTTTTTTTTTTCAGTATTACACTTAATGCAGTATTTTCGATACGTCATTATTTGAATAAATAGTATGCACACTGTAAACGCACTAGATTTTTAAGGAAGATTTCAAATCAGATTTACTTGATTTCGTTGTAATGTAAACGGGCTATAACAAGTTTTTTCTATTAAACAATCTTTATATAAAGAACATGTTAAACAAATATCTAAATGTGTGAGCGAAATTATTAGACAATTTGGAGATTTCTAAAATGTATGAAATAATTATGTCATTTCATACAAATACATACATGTATGCATAAGTATGTGTACAATATTATTTAAAATTTAAGATGTTTTTGGTTTTTAGTTTGGCAATTATACAAATTGGTTTTGTGTGAAAATATGAAAAAAATATTAAACATCTGTTGAACATTTTTTTCTTTTCATATCGCACACAAACTTTTAAACCAAAAGAATTACAATTATAAATTTGAAAAAATTGTATTAATCATGACGAAGAAATTTTTTTTAATTATTAAATGCATTAGTAGTAAATTTCAAATACGGGATATAGTTTTTTAATCATTTATTTCCTAACTAAATAATTCAGGAAAATAAGTAGTAAGAAATTTTAAGTTTTTTGAAGGGAAATTTAAATTATTTAAATTAAATAAAACTAGAAAAACTTTACAGTGCCTGACGTCTGTAACTACAGTGAGAATATTTCTATTTGTTCATGTTATAATTATATTGTTTATCGCAGAGTGATTTGAAATGAGTTTAAGTTATATTCAGCTTGAATGTAATCTTAATCTCCTTATAAGAAATGGTTGAGAATTATAATTATAAAATTTTTCTCCATTCGAAAATGTATCACAAGTTACAAAAACCAGTCATGTGGGTTTTAAAAACAAAACCATTAAGATTTTTTTGCGTGTTATTTTACCTTTAGACCTTAACTAAGAAGTGAGACGCCTCAATAAAAAATCGAGCATTAAACGAAGCAGGTTTGTAAGGGAGAAATGTACGAGTTTTGCTTACCATCTCGCTTACGGAAGGCATGAATTTTATATGGTGAGTTCCCACTTTGAAGTAAAACATTTTTGACAAAAAAGCGCTTTATTCAACGCATATAAAAACTGGTGAACGTAGCTGTCAGCTTTACACATTGAATGTTTTTTACAGTTATTTTTTAGTATTCTCCCTTACAAACCTGCTTCGTAGTAAGGGAATGCCGTGGCACTTAAAATATTATTTGTTCTTTTAAAAAACTTGTTAAGAGTGCATTCACTTACTTTACTGCATCTCTGTATGTCTTTTTGCGTAGCGCATAATTGTGCGCTTAATTTTTTAAATGTACCATTAGTGCTTCGCAAAATGTAACATTTTTTTTTGGGGCATGTAAAACGCGTTTTCGTTGTTGCATTAACAAAAACAAAAAAACAAGTTGGTGTGCTATATTCGACTGTGCCGAATCTGACATCAGAATTATATTTGGTTGTGGATTAGACCTACATATCGTTAACTAAAAAGCAAAAGGTCCTATCTAGCATTTAGAAAATTTTACAGGAGAATCAAAATAACTATTTAAGTTTTTTTTTTTTTGTAAATCCTACCAATTGTTTTGACAATGTTGCATATTATGCAAACTGTTAGTAAGTCTGCTTTCACACGTTTCATCTTTTGATGCTCAACTCTTATGTTTTTAGGTGAGAGAAGAAAGAAGAAAGGGGGTTAGTACGGAGATGCCTGTACTCGGTCAGTACGCTTTGTGTTTTTATTCGGTGGTATATTCACAACGATGGCTGCATGTAATTCTTTTCTTTTCTTCTTCTCTTTGATTCGCTGTTAATAAAATTGTTCTTGTTTTGAACCGAAAAAAGTTGAAAACGATTGCTGCGTGTGATTATATTGGCATCTTTAAAAGGGAATTGAAAAGAAGTTGAGCATTAAAAAAGATGAAACGTGTAAATTTAGACTAAGGGGTTTTAGCGTTTATCATAAGCTCTTTGGGTCGAAATATTGCAAAATTTTTTGTAGAGGTTTGTGTTGATGCAATACATTAGAATTAGTTAGTGTCTTTTTCGTTGTAGGTAACGATATGTTAAATTATTGGCCGACCATTAGATGCTTTTATTTCTAGTCATATAAATCTTTAATTTACCTAATTTGAGTAAAATATCATGATTCGTAACAGTTTTAGCCGTACTAGAATGATTTTTAGCAGGGGAATTTATGTTGGATCCATTGTCAATTACACTGCTTTACAAATTTTTAATTTGGAAAAATGCCAAAAACGCCACATGCCTATTTAAGTTAATTGGGACCTCCTGAACACGAAAAACGCTGTAATTTTTTTTTTCTAAGTACCGTTTTTATAGATAACGGTACTTTTGTGTTTTTCGGTGTATGGCCCACTTAAACCCTTGTGAAGCCCAACCGAAAAGTCCGATCGAGATAAATAGCATATCGTTGGAAAGGTAATTGACCAAATAGTTTATTTAATTACCAACCTTTTAAGCGTAATTTGAAAAAAACGATCTTGGGCTCCGAAAGTGATGAACAAGGTGAAAGATTTCAATGGAAGAATCGAGAAATCGCGAAGATCCATCCGAAAAAAACGCAAAACATCAAGACGCTCGTCATTTTAGTGTAAATTTTTTGAATTTACGCCTAATATAGTGTGTGAGCAATGAATATGAAAATATTGTCGTTCCACAAAACCCTTAATAAAAACTTTCAAATTACGCTTAAAAGGTTGGTAATTAAATAAACTATTATAACGTAGAAAAAAACGAAATAAAAATGAAAAATTTTGAAAAAAACGTAAAAAATAGGCAAATTTTGAACTTTGAGGTGCTATAACTCAGCCACTTCTTATCAGATAGAAATTGTCAGGCTATCGACTGAAAAGGCATTCAATTTCCAAAGATATGCTATTTATCTGGATCGGACTTTTCGGTTGGGCTCCACAAGGGTTTAAGTGGGACCATACACCGAAAAACACAAAAGTACCGTTATCTAAAAAACGGTGCTTAGAAAAAAAAAATAACAGCGTTTTTCGTGTTCAGGAGGTCCAAATTAACTTATCTAGGCATGTGGTGTTCTTGGTATTTTTTGGCTGCAAACCAGTGTTATGGATCAATCATCACAAAATTCTGTAGAGAGATTTCTGGCATTAAAAAAGTAATAAATTTGGATCATAACTGTTTTCATATTTTACCGATTGTGCTAGACAACTAGAAACAATTTGACAATAATTTTATTCTTTTCTTTTGAGTTGTTCGAAAGTGAGCGTGCTTTGAACAGACTGACATGGATAAATGGACTAAGAACTACTTAAGGACCCAGAATATATACATATACTTTATGGGTTCTTATATGAATATTAAAAAAGTTTCACACGAAATGACAAGCTTAGTGTTTTTCAACAGAGCTAGTGGTGTTTACGTGAAAAAAATTTTCGTTTTACGCGTGAACAACTCATGATTGTGATTTCATTTAAGATTAATCACGTGTTATTTTAAAATTACGCACGATATTTTTTATTCGGACAAAAAATCTCTCAAGAAACTATTAATAACAGTTTTTTTTAAATCCATGTTTTATTAAAAAGAACTTTTTATAAGGAAGAATTTCGTAAGTGTAAGTGATGGTCTGACTTTGAAAATGATTAGTAAAGAAGTGTATGGAAAAACAAAAATTTTGTTAATGAGCGTGCTTGATTGTGAGTATTTCAAAATTCTTCGCGTGTGATAACATTTCTTGCCCTGGTGAGCGTGTTTCATCGTAAGTCAAAAAAACGGCTGTACGTAAGTAACAATATTTAAAAAAGCAGTCTTAAGTTTTTATTGTTTATTTTATTGTTTATGGTTTTGTCATAACTAAACAGTAGAAATCTTAATTATGAGGGGTTGCTCACAGCACTAAAATTTTTTCATGTTATTATTTTACGACATATGACTACCTTGTGAATACCCCAATTATAAATTTATATATACGCAAAGTATGTATATACAGACAATTTGTAATAAATCTTAAACAAATTCTGTAATTTTCAAAAGTTTTCTTAAAATTAAAATCAGAAACAATTTAAAAAATTCTTCAAATTAGGTTTACAAAATTTTTTTTTAAAAGAATAAAACCCAGCAAAAACTTTACTTTCCTGGTAAGTTAGCAAGTAATGTTGGAGAAAAATAAACACTTATTATTTTTCGGCTAAATAACTAGTTATTTTTGTTCGGGGTGTCCACAGAATTCAGTTATGAAAATAATAGAAGTAATAAATAAGTAGTTTCGGAAATCATTACTAGTAAGTACTTATTGAAGTTTTCAGAATAATGCCAATTGTAATGACAACTTCTTACCAGGTAACGTATGAAATAACTACGACCTATTACTTAAAATCATAAAGTTTTTCGTGGGAAGGTAGTTTAAACAAAAATTTTATTTTCAAAATATAAATTTAATTTTTAAAATATAAATTTAAATACGAGTTTAAAATGTTTTTGAATTGCTTCTTAAAGAACACAAAGTAAAGAGTCCAGTATTTTATTGATAATTTCAGTCTTATGTATTTCTCAAAGTGTATTTATCTACATCCAGCCAGAATTTGCCATAAAAAATAAGCCTTTTTTTATAAACAAATTCTTTCTTTGTTAATTTTTAATAAAAAATTAACATTTAATTATTGCAATTGTTGTTAATTTAACTTTTTTTTTTTGTTTTTTTTTTTTTAGTTCAAGGAAAAAGTCATTGTTATTTTAAAATTGTTGAGGCAAATAAAACTTTAGAACGCAAAAAAAGTACATATAATTAAAATTTTTAATTTTGTTGCACATTAAAGTGTTTTTTAAAACAAATAAAACTTACAACATTTGTTTTTAAAATACAAAGAATGAAATATTAAAGGAATTTTTGCTGTTGTTTTTTGTTAAACCCAACAGATGTTGATAGATTTTTTTACAACAAAATTAAATAAAACTGGTAGTTAAAAATGAAATGTGTTTACTTCACGTAGTTTAAGTTTAAGTTTAAACTTGAACTTGTCAAATTTGAAATGTTTGTTTCAGCTTAAAGTTTTTTTTTTTTTAATTTAACAATTACAGATTTAATTTTTTTGTAAATTGGCCGTTTACATTTTGATTTTGTGCAATTTATTTGAATTTTTACTTTTTTGTTTAATTCAAAATTTTAAATAGTTGTACTATATTTATTTTAATTGACATTGAAGATCTTGAGCGGTGTACAAGTATGCAGGGAGACACATAGACAATGTACTTGAAGGTTTGTTAGAAAGATAGACAGACGGGCGTTCATTAGCTGAGAAAAAAATTAAATTTATTCACATTAAAAATAAAAATAAAAAAAAATAATAAATTGCTTTAGTTGTTTTTAATTGAAAAACAAATATCTATTTAATAAATAACAATTGCAACTAAATTGTGCTAGCATTTACTTTTATTTATTTTTGTTTAATTTTGTGAAAATATTGTGAAATCATCATCTTATTAAACTTTTTTCAATATTTTTTTTATATAAAAAAAAAATTGCCAAAATTCTGAAACAATCTGGCTTTCCTCACAGCGCATTTCTTCGAAAATAGAAATTAAACGAAAACAGCTTTAAGTTATTTTCCGTTAATTACCGAAAATCGTTTGTTCTACTTTAACAAATTAGCAATTAAATCTAAAGAAACATGAAATTTGCAAATTTTTCTTGTTATTGTTTTGTAAATAACAAACAATATAAAACTATTTTATTTAAATTCAAAATTCGTAGTAAAACAATCGTAGTATTTCATTAAAAGCCAAATAAATCAATTACGTCATCAAAATGTTGTTGCTTTTAATGTGACCAGAAAAGCAAATAATTATTTAAAATTACAACAAAAACATGTTTAGCAGTATGTAGAATAAACACGACACAATATTCGCGCAAAAAAAAAATAATTATAATAAAAACGCTCAAGTTTTTAAAAATAGCACAACACGTCAGTTGTTTCTTTTTTTTGAGTGTAGTTGCGAAAATAAAGACAGCATAAAAGACATTTTGAATAAATTTTTAATCGTACTAGTCTCTCAGGGAAAGGAAAAACTATTTTAAAGTTCGTTCTTTGGAACTTTTAAACAAAGTACCCTGCCTAGATAAATATGTACTTAATTCTTTAGTGACCATCCCACATTCTCCATACAATGAATGTTTTGTTTTACGTACAACATTTAAAATATGTATGTATTTTGTTTGACTTTATTAATTATAATTAAAATAACAGCGTAAAATATTATTCATATTTAAAATTGATATTAATAAGATTTTGGTTTAAAAAAACCAAGTGCTTACACTTTTGCGGAAAAATTTGATTTTGCGAAGCCAGATCTGCAGTTGAAAATAGTCTCTCCGATGCTACAAAAATCATTTAAAAACTCAAGTATTTCTGCGTGATTTTCTTCCAGTTTGGGTTTCTTGAAATATTACAAAAACTCGTACTAAATTTAAGTTTTTTTTTTACCTACTTTAGTGCGCGTCGTACTCAAAAAATTTAAGTACGAATAAGACTTAATTAAAACAATCCAAAATGGAATAACTTTCAAAAACCAATATGCGTGCATACGCGCATGTTTGTAAAAGTTTGTTGTAGAAACAACAAGAACACTTCAAACGAAGGTAAAAGAATTTAATGTTCTGTACAGAAACAACAATAACACTGCATGAAGACAAATAAAGATTATTTTATGTTAAAAAAGTAGATTAAGCAATAATTCCCATATTCTATTTGTTAAAATAATTTAGTTAAATAAATGAAATTTTCGAAATAGAATGATTACGTAAATCATATCCGGCATGCTGCTGGTGACTTAAATTTGATAATTCTAAGCAAAGGGCGAAATACAACAAAAGTGAAATAAACATGTGTAACGGGTAAGTAAAATAATAATATTCTCTCTGTTTATCTGTGGTAAATGTATAGTAAGACTAAATCTTATCTCCGTTTCGGGTTATTTCAAGTACGAATAGAGACTTGACCATCCTAGAAATTCTTGAATAAAGCAAACGAAGCAGGTTTGTAAGGAAGAAATGTAAGAGTTTCGCTTACGGAAGGCATGCATTTTATATGGTAAGTTCCCACCCTAGAGGAAAGCGAACTGACACCAAAGTAGTCCCGTGATAGGTCTTTGGTGGTAGAGACCGGTTCTAGTTCTAACACTTTATATGAATAAGACCTATCACTTTTACATGGGGTTGTCATTGGAGGGGGTCAATTGACACCATTTGACTAGTCACAGATCTATTCTCAATGAACGTGCTTAGTGTCAATTACTAAAATGTAGTATTATTTCAATAAAATAAGTCCTAGAATTAAATTCAAGAACCAAATTTAAGAAAGTACCAAAAAATGTGTCACAACACCGGTGAAGACTGTACTGTAATTCATTACTTTTTCTACCTTTTTGTTCTTCATAAACCAGTTAAGGGATTGGTTCTTCTTTCACTGGTCATGAGTCCTTTCTTTTTGTACTTGTTCTATTTTCACAAATCCCAAAATTAGTCTGTTGGACCAATTGACACAAATTTCCCATCAGATATCCTCATCAGAATTTTGCTGTTAAATTTAGCCAGCTTGGTCCACAAATAGCTGAGATATGAGCAAAAAAAATATGTATTTTAGTTTTTGAATTTTAGGTTTATTTTCCATAAAAAAAAAATTTTTATTTAAAAAAAGTACCAAAATGTTGAAAAAAACTCTTTTGCTTGGTGGTCAGAACCATCTAAATTTTTAAATTTTCCATCACTGACTTGAATTAAGCATTATGTACTTGATTTAAGGAAATCCGTACTTACCGTACTACTGACACCGCTTCGGCTTGATTTAAGTACGGATGGATTGATTTGTCTTTTCAGTGTAGAAGATTCAAATAATGTATCTTAATTTTTCTGTAATGGAAATTAATGCAAAAAGCAGAACAATCTAAACACGTAAAATACATAATACATATATACAAGATTTAGCAATGATAGATCATTTCACTTCTATGCACAGTGGGAGATTTCGGCTAAAATGCTATAACTTTACTTCTTTTTGTGAAGCAATAAAACTTATTAAGTGGTGTTTCCGATAAATTATTTTTTTTTTTTTTTTTGAGAAATGCTCGATGTTTTCAATAATAACTGCTACTTTTTCATAAAATTTTTTATTTTTACGTGCTTTCCACACATTGAAAAGTTTTAAATTTTGTAATAAGAGGGATCACGTCCAAGTAATAATTAGGAAACTTTGCCTTACTTGGTTTTGAAACATATAGAACTTAATTGTAAGCCTTTATAAAAATCTGTGGTAAAGCTTAATATCTAAAAACTCCTTAAAAATCTACTGCTTAAGCTGCATGTACACGACATGTTTTTTACATCTGACTTGTCAACTTTACAAGTCACATGTAATTGTGCATGTCTGTCAAAATTGCTGTTTTACATAAGATTTATAATATTTGGTCTTAAACGTGCAAGTATTTTGCTTCTGACATTGTATCTGTTTTTTTCGCATAGTTATTGCAGAAACCAAAGTACTTCTTGGTTTTAAAATAGCGTGCTTCCGCCATCTTAACATTTTTTTCTTTAAATTCGAAGATACTGGAGAATTTTGTTAATAACTTAACCCCAGCGCTATCTACCATCAATAAAAAAAAAATTAAATATCACGATAACAGCGCCACCTATCAGGAGTTTTTTTTTATAAACCATCAGTGAAAGTAGACCTTTCTAACGCATGTATTCGTTTGAAAATCGGTTGAGTGGTTTTCGAATTGTAAAATCACGAACATAGGACAACTTATTTTTATATATATAGATGTACATAATTTCTATTCAATGCATTGCAATGGTGAAATGATCATACATACATACATATACATATCGGTATTGTAAAATATTAACTTTAGCCGGCGAATGATTTCGTCAATAGTGGAGCGCCGTTTCTAGTTTCTTCCCGGCATAGATTTCTGACACAGCTGATGTCAGATGGTTTGTCAGAAGAAAATAGAGCACACTCTAGTTGAAATTTTGTCAGATGGCTTTGCATCTGACTTTTACAGAAGCCATGTTATAAAGGTAATACACGACATATTTGTGTTTTGCAGGGGGAAATTTGACAAGTCAGATGTAAAAAAATGTCGAGTACATGCAGCTTTACTAAACTTTGTGCTATTTAATTGCTGGATAATGTGGACGGATGGGTACATATAGTAATCTAAATATAAATAGTTATCTCTCAAAAGTTTGTTTTGTTAAAAAATTACTTCATAAGTTCTAATCATTTTCCTAGTCATTTCCACTATCGGTTTTATATACTTTTTTTAACTGAGAAATTTATGCACTATTGTGAATTTTTATTTTTTTTTTTGTTAAAAAGGTTTATTATATATGATGCAATTGGTAAACTAAAACTAAAAGATTTTTTTTTTATTATCTGGGGGACTTTTTTTGTGTTTACATTTGAATCTTTAGAATATTTAGTAATCGCTTTAGTCTATGTTTCTTATTATTTAAGTAATAGTGTCTTTTTATTATCATTAACTTGAACGTCAGCACAAAAGAATTAAAAACTTGTTGCTTTTATGAAATTTCTTTAAAGGCATTAAGTTTTAATTGACCTTTTGGGTTAAATTTAAAATACGAATGATAATATACGAAGCGGAGATGGTAAAATTAATTAGTATACATTCTAATAGCCCGTTTACACTACAACGAAATCTAGTACTTACGAGACTATGAGCAAAATCTAGTTGTTTTTAACTAGGTTTCCCATCTAAAATAAAATATATTTCTTGATTAGATTTTGACGAAATTTACTCAATAAAATAAAAATATAAAAAAGCAGTATGAGCTGAACCCTTAGAAACTATGGCTCTTTAATCTTACAATTAGCTTTTATTTAAAATTAAAAAAAAAATATTAAAAAGGTTTTGGGATTTCTATTCTTTGTTCACGGAGACCAATGCAAATGGTCTTTCGAAAGAGCAAAGGTACAATAGCGCAACAGTTACACGTGTAAGTTTTTCTTGATAGTTTTTTACATATCGTTACCTGAAACGCAAAAGGCCCTAACTAACCAAAAAAAGTCGATTTTTCACTAATTCTGATGTATTGCATCAACACAAATGTCCACAAAAAATGTTGGAATCTTCGACCAAAATTTGCTTTTTTTATTGGCAAAAAACAAAAGGCCCTACCTACAAAAGATTATATGATAAACGCTTAAAAGCCTAACAAACAATTTGCATAATATAAAACATTGTCAATTATCAAAACAACTAGTAGGTCTTAAAAAAAAAAAAATCAATTATAAACAGTTTAATCCGATTTATCAATTTCTCCTTTAAAATTTTCAAAATGTTTGATAGGGTCTTTTGCGTTTTAGGTCAAAATTACAAAAAAATTTAGAGCTGTGACGTAGGCTGCACACAATTTACTTTTAAAATGTGATCGAGAAAACCATTTAAAAGACAAAAGAAAAATGTTCTCATCTAAATTGCAATCAGATGTTTTCTTGAATGTAAATTTAAATACGCAATTAGAAAGTGAATTGAATGCATTAATGAAAAAGTGTAAGTGTATTGAAGCTTGAAACAAAATTTAAAGCAACACTTGATCATGTAACCCCTAAGTTATGGAAAATTCAACAACAAAATACACAGAGTTACCATCAGATTTTTTTTTTATAAAAGAGCTACGTTATTTTACATTTCCTCTTTCGCAAGTCCATTTGCACCAACCACTGAATACCACCATTATTCTGGCACCTTTGCTAACCCGTAGAGTTGCCATCAATTTATATGTTTGCAGATGATTAAATGTATAATGTAACCTAAAGGTCGATTCCCTTCTGCTACAACATGTTGTGAGGATAACATTTTTATACCCACACCACCATAGTTTGTGCTGATGTTTGAAACACCTTAAAATATTGGTCCTAGACCTACCTTTAAATATATCGATCGACGAAGAATCACATTCTAAGTCGATCTTACGATTTTCGTCCGTCCGTCCATCCAGCTGGCTGGCTGTCTATGTAATCCTTTTACTAAAAATGCTGGTCGCAATAACTTTTAGATGTAAATTGATGAAATTTGGTAGATAGCTTCTAAGTGTCACAAGAACCAAGCCTTTAATCATTTTACATATCACCATGCAAACCATCATTTTAAGTTGGTATTAAGATTAAATTTGGTTTCATTCCACTTTTTTACAGGCTGAACTTTTCTGCAAATCATTTTTGCCAAAAAAGAATTTTGATCCATAAGGAAAACGAGCCTTTCCAATTGCTATTTACGACTTAATAAAATTAACAAAAATAATTAAGAATGTGGTATTTGGTATACGAAAACAAAAAAATTTACAAATATTTACATTTTCAACAAGATCTTTAAATTAATTTGCAGCATCGAAAGTAAAATTCGTTTCGTTAGAAAATTCGACGCACAACGAAGTTTTCGACAGTACTGTCAGCTCATTATACAAAATTTACATTCGATAGTAGAAGTTCGATAGCCAGCGAAAATCGTTTGTCGATTACGGGTACATTTTCGAAAATAAGTTTTTAAATACTGTGATGTAGGGTATCTGGGTATGGTCTCTCTTTTTACGAACAACTCGCAGCTTGGTTTAGTTTTATATTTTGTCCGAACAAACTTGTACTGAGTTGCCAATAGGTTAAAGTTTTTAATACAAAGTTTGTGTTTATATTTAAAATAAAATTGTTATTGATCATCTTTTTTCATCCATTTTTAACCCACAATCTTTAAGAATTATTTCATATATGTAGTCTGACAACAACAAAAAAAGAGCAAAATATATGGCAGCTTTGATTTTTCGGACAAAAACTTTGAAAATTGGGTGAATCCATCGTTAATTTTAAATAAATTTCAACATAAACCCATTTTTAACATTAAGGTGCCCCAGCCAGCAAAATACTCAGACGTTGTCTGAATCAGACATTTCTTGCAAATGTCTGACTTCATTTTTAAAGACTTCGTTAAGATTTCTTTCAGATATTGAATATACGTACTGTCTGGCCGCTTTCTGATCGATTTCAAATGGATATATCGGGGGAAATTTATGTACCGATATGTCTGATAGATTTCTGACGGAATTCATATAGATGTGTCTAACGGTACAAATTTTTTTTTTTGTAAAAATGACAATTGTCATTAAGTTGAAAATAATTTTAATATTATTTTATTGTTAAAAAAAGCTCAAAAAATGGTACTTGAATGTAGAATTTTTAATTATATACTTTTTTTGCAATTAAAATATAGCCTTCGAATTTTTTTTTAAATATAGGAAGAGATGTCTTGGATTGTCTTAAACCCAAAAAAAAAAAACTCATGGACAAGGAAATATCTTTTATTCTGTTTTGCAAGTTTTAAATAAGCACATCAAATTTGAGTTAGAATTCTTTTTTAATATAACGTGAAACAGCCAGGTAATTTGAAATACCGGTGAACTAAAAATTATTTTTCTTAACGCAACTTTTTATCTTTTTTAAAGAGTTTTTATATTTTACTCTTAATCTTGGTTTTGAGAAAATATCAAGAACAAATAGCTGCTCCTTGGATGACATCGCCAAAAAAATGTTTCAAGCTTGTAAAGCTGAAAGACGCAAAAGAGGCTAAAAAACTGTCAATTTATTACTAATGAATTTTATGTATGTACCAAGGTACCTTTATAGAAAAAAATTAAAAACAATAATTTTATAAAAGGCTCTAGGACATTCCCTAGATTACAGATAAGAAATCTATGCGATGAGTCGATCAGCTTTCTGTCAGAAAACCTTAAGAATGTCGGCTAGTATATCCGAATTTTCCATGCCTTTTTCATTAGATTTCTGTCGGATATCTATCAGAAATGCCGGCAAAAAAATCAGAATTTCCCACGACATGTCTGTCAGAATTCGTGTCAACTACTCATATATTTTTGGGTCAGAAATCTGACAGAATTCTTATATGATTCCGACTTTTTTGTCGACGTTTCTCTCAGATACATATCTAAAAGACGTCGGATTATTTTGCTGGCTGGGTCATTACTCTTTTTATATGTTTGTATGATTGGTATTTAAATTAATTTGTTTTACTCTTTAGTCACAAACAAACAAATTTATTTCAGCATTAAACCAAGTTCCGAAATTGATTTAGTTTTGAAATGTCTACAAACTTATTATGAAAACACACCCTAAAATCCAAGCTGACTTAATTTGATTAATAAGGTGGTAAAACAAGCTTTTTTTTTCATCTAAATCGAAAGACTTTTTAAACATACTACTATCCTTTAAACAAAATATAATTTATGACCGTTGTCAAATAATGGCAACAGAGGAATAAAAGCTTTCTTTAATGAACGTTTGTGTGAGTATGCATTATTGCAATTTGTAGTATGTATTTCTTTTTTTTTCTTGAATTTTCTTTGACGTTTTTAAAATTTTTATTATAGGTACGTAGGTATTTGCGTTATTTTTTTATTAATCGGTTTAATGTATTACTGTTTATTTAATTTATTGCCCATTTTGCCAGTCAAGGCAATGTTTGTTTTATTGTTGTGAATTTTATTCAATCAATACATTTCTGTGTTGCGATTTTGTAAATATATTCAATATTTTAGCGGGATAGCGAAGAAAATTGTTGCTATTCATATCACAACAATTTGTGCTTTTTTTGTTTTTTGTATTGTGATAGCTCCTAATTTATTTAAAATTTAATATATTGCGTAAACCTTTATTAAGCAAGAACTGTAGTTGTGACGAAATAGAATTGAGTACAATAACAATGAAATCTGAAAATAGATCCTGGACTTGACATTAGAGTGGTTGGTACCTTGGGGAATAACTGGGGGACGATGGTTTAAACGAGAATCGCCGGGAAGAAAATTTTAAAGATTATGTTAGGATCTTATTTGTTCCGTTCGTTAGTAGAAGCATTGACACATATTAAGAAATTATTACTTAGTGTTAACTTTAAGAAGTATGTACCTATCTATGTATTCAGGTTAATCAAAGTTGGTCACTTTCAAAGTTGGCAAGTTAAGTATGACTTAAGCTGTAACTAACCTGGCGTTTCCACATGCAAGTACAAGTTCGAAAAACTCAATACACTCACACTTTTTTACTAACACCATCACATTTTTCATACATGCAGCTCAACTTGCAAGAGAATTTGCTTGCAAGTAAATTTTTGACACTTGATGCAAGTAAAATGACAAATGGAAAAACAGTGTTACCGTTATGTTATGTATCAACTAACTAGTACTAAGTAAAATAAAACTTATGTTTATAGCTAATTTCTGTGTATTAATAAAAAATTAAAAATAAAAAAGAACACAACTATACAACAACGCATCTTAATGGTACATATTTATAAACATACATTTCAGACATTAGGAAAAAAAAAATTTTAATCAAAATATTCTTTTAAGTAATTTTATGATATCGGAAACACGGCAATACTATGTTCACATATTTTTAAAAACAAACATAGCTTTTTATAAAGATTTCATAAAAGTTAAATAAAGAAAAAATTATATTGTTAATTTATTTAAATCGTAGCCATAGCAGAGTCTATAGATGAAGCGATTTGAAAATAAAAGCTAGAAGTATAGTTGATGCCGACATTTTAAAAATGAACTTGCACTGTCCTGTGTAGCCACTCAAAAAAATATAGTGTTCCTTTTTGTATTTCTCCTGATTTTCGTAATTAATACGTATACGCTACTTTCAATTAATTACTTGCATGTGGAAACGTAGGGTTAATGCCAACTAAAGTTGGTTTAACACGATATGTACTAAGCAGTGTGCTTGTTAAATTTTCCACTCAAAAATGCATACATGTCGTGTAAAAGAAAAAAAAATTTTTTTTTTCTGTAAATTTCAACTCGAATTTACAGTGTAAATTTTTTAAATTAAAGCGTGTTTTATTTTGAATCGACAAACCATCTGAAATCAGCTGTTTTGAAAGTCGTTTGTGTGTGGGGGAAATATTAACTTACATCTTTTTTTTTACACATATTCTTTAAAGAAACAACATTTTTAATAAACTGAAATACAATTTAAATCGAATAGAAATATAAATTATTATATAATTTTCTGTTGTGAACGATTTTAGGTTATGTCAGATGAAACCAAAAGCGAATTTGTAATGGGGAAAGATGTACTGGGGTTAGTTGATTATGTGTCGCACTACGAAAATTATACTTTGGGAATTAAAACTGAATAAACAATTAAATTTAAAAATAATTTCATTCGAATCGAAGAACACAACAGACCCTTTTGATTATTTTTTTATTTACTACAAGAAGCATGGGGCAAATTACAGCATTCGATACTGATCAAAATTACAATATAATTAAAATAGAAAATCCGATTAATATCGAATGCCTTAATTCGTCCCTTGTTTTTTAGTCATATTATTTTAACCATCCATCCCATTATGGGATTTAATATATCATGGCTTTCGAGTCTCTCTGCGGGGATAAAATATTAAAACCTATAGGGGAGCATAGCTGAAGTGCCAATGGGACGCCTCCAAAGTTTGCGAATAGTGGATAATTCTGCCATGTATTATGATGGGTGACTGCGATAAATATGCAGTGGCGGACAGTTCAGCGGATTGAAAAAGAGAGTCTCAGAAGAACACGCATGGGAGCGTGTAGCTTAAAATTCTGAGTGCCGTTTAGGCTCCGATCGTCATTTCGCATTGTTAGCGCTAAATAGCCAAAGCCAAAATACGTACATAAATTGAAACCCTAACCCAGAGAACAGATTGGCCATGTGCTAGTAACTCATTCCATAAAAACAATTTATTACCAAAACACTAATAAAGGAAAACACCAACACCCCCAAAACGATGACGATTTACTCTGGTGCCCTATGTTCAACTACATGAAGTTTCTACTTATTATAGATAATTTTTATTAATAAAGGCCTTTAAAAAAGTATTTAAGCGATAGCTTTATAGTTAAATAAATTAAATTATAGTAAATCAACACTGCAATCTTTTTTTAAATATTTAAAGATGTAGATAAGCCTAATTAAATAAAACTCGCCAAAAGTTTTTACATATTAGTATAAACGAGTATGTACGTACATATATTTGTTGATTAAGAATTTTGCTAATTTCAATTAGAGTTTTTGTTTTCTGTTCTCTATTGTAACGTGACTAGATTTTAGAATTTTACTTTTGTTTAATTTTTGCAAAAATACACATAAAAAAGCAAAAATAAATAAAAACCGAAAACCATTTTTGTTAAAATAAAATTAAGGCAACCAAGTAAGTCAATGACTTTGAGATTTGCACGCCACATTCAAACAAGTACAATAAATAAAAAATTGCGAAAAAGTTGAAAAAAATTTAACAAATTTTCTGTTTGATTTTTTACAGGCAACCGTGTAAAGGTTTGAACGGATGAGCGTATGGACAGACGGACATACTTTTAAACATATAAATACATTAACGCCGCCGTTTATTATTGTCGTATGGTTCGTATTTTTTTTAACGCCATATTGGCAACTACAAATTTAATTAAATTTAAAGTTTTGTTTTTGTGTTCATGGCTCCACTGGCGACGACCAACCACAGCAGCATACAATAAAATTTTAACAAAAAAATCCTAAAAAATTAAATATAAAATCCACAAAATGTGTGTGTTTAGTACTTTTTTTTATTATTATTATTTATTTTTATGAAAATGTTCACGCTTTAACCATTTTTGGTCAAGCTGTATTGAAAATAAAAAAAACAGACTTTTTCAAATTTAAAATTGTTTATATGGTAATCTCAACAACAAATGGAAGAAATCATTCATTAAACTTGTCAGTCCCGCTTTTAAGCCTCTCACATCCAACCCACCCACACTTTTGAAACGTTGTTGAGAAAAAAATTTTTTTTTTTTATTTTTTGAAAATTTATCTTTTGTTTTAATATTATAAAAAATCATATTGTATGTAAAAATTTGTGGTTATTTTTTTTTAGCCCGATAATTTGATTTGAAGAAAATGTCAGGGACCTTATTTTTTAAATTGAGTTTTTATTTTTTTATTTAAGTCTGCTTAAAAAAATACTTGTAGTTCTGATTTTAATGAGTTAAAAATACTTTGAACGAATAAAATTAATATTATATTGCATGCAGTTGTGTTTGTTTTTGTTAATTAAATAAATAATATAAAATATATGGCTAATGAAGTCTACCATGACGTTGACTTTAGAAATGTCTAGAGCTTTTTTTAGTTTTTTGTATTTTTAAGTTTAATTGTGCATTGAAAATTTAGAAAAAAAACTACTTGGTCTTGAAATTTAATTGTTATTAAAACACGACTACGAAAATAAAGTGTAACAATTTAAATTGTTTAAATGAGTTCTAATTTTAAAAGTTTTATTGAATTTAAGTGATTTGTAAAATTTTAAAGGATATTTTAAATGAACAAATTTTTACAAATAAAATAATAACGAAAATGGATTTGTCAAAAAACAACCGTTAACAATATTCATGTTAGGAACATAATTGGGTCATGCGTCGTAACAACATAGGACATCAGACCATTATCTTTTTAAATGCTCCATTTACCGACAATTCCGTTGTTAACTTATTTTTTTATATTTTAACTGCCTGTTTAAGTTCGTACGTTCGTTTAACTTAAATTAAAACAGGCAGTAAAAATTATATTATAAAATTCAAAATGAAGATAAATTGGGCAAAACTGGAACTAATTCTCTAAATAGTTTATATAGTTTCCTATATGCACAGGGTTACCGTTGGAAATTTTCAAAAAGGGTCACTAAAAGTGGATTTTCCAGAAAAAGGGGTCAAAAAAGGGTATTTCAATAAAAAAGGGTAAAGTTTTTTAAAAGCAGTATTTTCCATTTTAATAGATACATTAAGACTAAGTTTTTTATAAACAAACAAAAAATATTTATAATTTTACAGGAGAAGCAAAAAACTTTATAAAATGAAAACTATAAAAATGTCAGAAAACATGCATTGATAAGTCATCCATGGAATTATTTAAGCAATTTTCAAAGGAAAAAATGCCTATAACGTAATTTTGCATTTATAAAATAAACACTCTTGTAGTTACGTCGCTTTGTTTTTTGTTAATAAAAGTGTAATTTTTGATCGCAAAAGTGTACAATTTTTCAAGAAATGAAGTTCAATGGCATTCATAGTTACCAATCAAAAACACGATTTCGATTTTTTGTTAGTTACGCCTTTTTGTATTTTAGCTAACGATATATTCTGGGTCCTTATGAGTAGCGAAGTTGATTTAACGATGTCCGTCAGTCTGTCTGTTGAAATGGGCTTTTCGTAGATCCCAGGTATGATGGAGACTTGGTCGATATATAATTACGTCACAAATTTGGCCTGATCGGTCAACAAATGGCTGAGATATGAGCAAAAAACCATCACTGCCTCTAATTAATAATCCCTTATCGCTTTTTTTAATTTGCTGCATATTTGGGGAACAGCAAGAGCCAAAGTTTCTAAGTAAGCTACAAGCATCTTAGTTACCAATGCAAAAGATGTGCCAAACTGATGGCGGGATTATTGAAGTGGGCATGCCACTTTCCATACAATGATATTGTAGATTTCTATATACATATCTGGAAACCGGTAAGAGCCAAAGTTTTCAAATAAGGTACAATCATCTTGGTTATGAATAGACAATATGCGACAAAATATGGGCGGGAGAGGAGACGTGGGTGTGGCACAAAAACAGATTTTTTTATATCTTAAAAACGGCAAAAGAAAAATTTTCTGAATTTATACACAAATTCTCCAAAAATATGGGTGGGATTGGAATGGTGGGCGTGGCTCCTACCGTACAAAGATATTATAGATTTCTGTAGATCTTGCGAACGGCAAGAGATACATTTTCTCAATTAGGTACAAGCATCTTGGTTATCAATACACAACATCCGATAAAATATGAGCGAGATTGCAGATGAGGGCGTGGCATAAAAATGATTTACTTATATCTAGAGAACGGTATTTATATAACTTTCTTTACTTATCGCACCATGGTGAAGAGTATATAAGATTCGGCAAAGCCGAATTTAGAACTTTTACTTTTTGTTTACATTTTGCTAATTTTTAGAAGATGTTGCAATATTTGAAGTATTTTTTGTGCAAAGCTCTAAAATCAGTACCTTAAATGCAAGGATAAAAAACGCAAGATAGACATCATTTTAGCATAGTTTCTGTAGTTGAATGTTAGAGAATAATTTTTGTGTTATTTATGTTATAATTCTCTTTTTCAATTCTCACGCAAGTAAAACGATCGTTTTTTATAAACTGGTACTTAACTTACTGCGGTTTTACCAATCTATTATTGTAATTATAAA
The DNA here is from genome assembly GCA_963931875.1 of Pollenia griseotomentosa. Lineage (NCBI taxonomy): Eukaryota > Metazoa > Arthropoda > Insecta > Diptera > Polleniidae > Pollenia > Pollenia griseotomentosa. The sequence goes on along the minus strand of OZ007560.1, from coordinate 47,092,082 downwards.
GATATTGTAAAAAAATATAAAAACACAAGACTAATCATTATAATATTTCTAAATAAAAACAGAAATTTCATAATATTATCAAAGTATGAGTGTATTAAGTAAACAATTTAACCTCAAATATATTTAAAAAAGTTTCTAGGGAATTGTAACCCTAAAATAAATCTAAATATATGAATTATGTTTTAAAAAATTTATATTTTTATCAAAAAAAAACTAGTACATTGAAAATATGTAAAGTAAACAACACTCATACGCTGTGATGGCCAGTTATTTTGAAACAAACTGAATTTCAAAAATTGTTTCTCTATTTGATTAAATATTTGTTGCCATGCAGCTGTATTTTTTTTTTTTTTTTGTTGCTTTTGCTGTTATACCCCATTTGGGAATTTTTGTTGGCTTTTAGGTTTTTCTCTTTGCGAATTTAAACAACATGCAACCTTTTATTATACTTTACGGTCTTATTTCGTTAGCCGTTTTTTGTTGGCTTAAGCTGCTAAGTGAAAGGAAATATTGAACAAAGCAAAGGCAAAAGCAATAACAAAAAAGTTATTTGAAATATTATTTACAGTGTTCTATTATTTTTGTGTGTACAATTTTATTTATTTTTTATTTTTCATTTTTGTCTAACTGCTGACCATGACCAATAGAAAATATATTTTTTTAAGTGGCTAAAACAAAAAGTTTGGCCAAATATTTATATTTATAAAAAAAAAAAATAAATTGACGACTGCAATATGACTGACTGGTGTAAAGTACTAGTATGTTTGTAGATAGGTATTTAGCAGAGGTAATACAAATTGAGGTTGATAGCTTTGTGCTGCATGTGGCACAAACTCGCTCACAATCTATAACGCTCGTTTGTTCATTTCTCCAATTTAAAAACTCTCTTACAAAATGAAACATTTACAAAAAGAAAAAAAATACTTAACTTTCTAAATGTGTTTGTGTCTGTGTTTGTTTTTTTTTTAAATTCTTGTCCATAATCCAATTTGATTTTGGCAACATTTTTATATTTTACGACATGCTTTCTTGGCACATTGGCTTTATTTCACCAAAAATTAAAATCCTTTTTATAAAGGATATTCGTTTTGTTTGGATATGTGTTGCTTGCTGCCTTTTTCAAAGGAAACACTAAACAAATTGTAAAATTACAGGTTGCATGATGACAGGGAATGAACAAATTTTTCAATTTACTTAAATTACATACATCTAGACAAATTTGTGTTGTAATATAATGGCCAGACTTGTATGCAGTATTTGCTTATAAACTCTAAAGTAGTTTGTCACTTAAATTGAAAAGGAAAAATGTTTCAAAGTATAATTTAATTACGTCTAAGTGGTCAGCCAAATTATTTTAATTTGTAAATTGTTTTTGGTCTGATTTTTCAAATGAATGGTGTAAAATAAATAAAAAAAAAAAAATTGGAAAGAGTTTAATATATTTTTAACCCACAGTTTTTTTAAGTTTCTTTGTGGTACTTACGGACAACTATCAGTTATAATTGTCAAAAACATATTGTTTACTGAAATTTAAAGTACTAGTTAGTTTAAATGCAACTTTATCAAAATTATTGTTAAAATAGTTTGTGTTTTTTAAATCTCCACTTTTTCTAAAGTTTACTCCCCGTTTTCTCTGGTAACTACAACCTGCAATCATAAAGTAGGCTCCCAAAAAATTGATTTTTAATTAATTAATCTGGTAACTTCGACCCCTATTATGAGTTGCAATCGACAAACGCTTTTCGCCGGCTATTGAACATCGACAATCGAATGTAAAATTTGTATTATGAGTTGATACCACTGTCGAAATTGTCGAATTTTTTATCGAAAACCATTTTGCTTTTGATGCTTTTTGATGTAAATATTTGAAAAGAAAAAAGTCTTAGGTCGTAAAGGTTGGAAAAAACTAGCTTTCCTTATGAAACAAAATTGTTGTTTAGAAAAAGAAATTTGCATAAAAATTAAATCTCGCAGGAGCTAAATTGATTCAATTCCAAGGCTAAGCTGGTGCAATCCCTTCCCTAAGCACAAAACTGTTGTCAGTTTAAATGTGGTTGGGATTTACTTACGAGGTAGTTTCACGTTAAAGTATGTTTGAAGTATCCCTTGACTCCTTTCTTGCTTCTGGTCAATTCCTGTAAGCATTCATTTTCATCAGACGAATGAATCATAATTCCGCGGTCATGTTAATTTTTATTTTTTTTTTTTAATTTGTAAACAACAATGTTTTTTTAACAATATTTCAACTGCAGTCGAAAATCGAATTGAGTTCATAATAGGCACCTATGACTTGTAATCATGTGTAAAACTGTCAGATTTCGTTTTTTTTTAAATGGATTGAAAAGATTTCGCAAAAATGTCCTTCAATTTATTGTACCAATTTCGTTTACTTACATTTGTAGCATCATTTTTAAAATTTTTAACACTTACCTAAAAAGAAAAAGAAAAATAGTTTTAAATAAAAAATATGCAAATAATTTGAGTAATGGTCTAATTTAGAAACTAAATACATACTATTATTAGAATAAAAATTGTTATAATGTGAGCTGACAGATATGTTTGTTAAATATTGCCATATGATTAACGCCACAGCCGTAGATTAAACGTTTGGCAACATCAGAACCCTAAAATATTGATTGTTGAAGCATACAACAACTTTTCGGACCAAAGTTTTAAGATTTTAGATGCTTATTATTGTTTATATTTGTTTTAAAATGCAATAATAAAGTGGTAGGTAGCAATTAGGCATCCGATTATAGTGGTTTTCGTCGTATTTTTTATAAAAAAACGTCAAAACATTCTATTTACAACTTTTTCAATGCGATTTGGTTTGTTTTGATAGATGATTTCACATTTTTTAACAATAATTAACTTAAGTTGGAGGCCCACACCATGGGTTTTCGTTGCCTACGCAGCTGTCAAAAAAATTAGAAAATCGTAGGATGCATTGAGGCGTTGAATGCGAAAAGTAGATTTACTTCCTACTTTTATAAAGCTGGAGGTCCACACCACGCGTTACTCGCTTTTTCGCTGCATACGCAGCTGTCAAAAAAGTAGAATCTGTGTAGTTGTTTGTAGTAAGTTACATTCACAAAAGCGTAGATGCCTTGAGGCGAAAAGTAGGTTTACTTTCTACTTTTGTAAGCGTCACAAGCAGCGTTCGAACAAGTCAGCTGATTTTGACAAATTAAATTTTATTTTTACTTGTGCTGCTGCTGCATAAAAAGCGTTGCATGTAACTTGAAACGTGCAACGCAAGTAAGGTTAGAAAAGCATGTACTGCGTGGAGGCGAAAACGCGTGGTATGGACCTCCAGCTTAAGCGTCGCAAGCAGCGTTTAAACAAATCAGCTGATCTTAACCAAAGAAATTTTATTTTTACTTGTGGTGATGCCGCATAAAATGCGTTGCACGTAACTTGAAACTTAGAACACCAGTAAAGTACAAAAATCATGCAATGCGTGGAGGCGAAAAGCCGTGGACTTGCAGCTTTATTTTTTGTATAGTTGCAGATCTGAGATCACATTATAATAACATCAGCGTTGCCACTTCCTTACAATGATCAAAAAAGTGTACTTTTTCCAATAATTGAATAACACAGGGCTGCAAAATTTGGAAAAAGTTTTTAATGGTATTTTCAATTTTTTTTTTAATTTTTTACAATTTAATTTTTTGTGATTTTTTTTTTAATTTTGATTTAAAATTTGTATTTTTTTCAAATTTTTTTTAATTTTTTATAAAAATTTTTTATGATTTTTTTTATTTCTAATATTTTTTATGTATTATAAAAAAAAATATATAAAAAATAAAAAAGTCAAGTCAGAACCATAAAAAAAAACTCATAAATAAAGAATTAAAAAATAGCGTAAACCCGCAAGTTAAGATATCTCGGAGAAGGAACAATGTACATATTACCAAGGGTAAACATTTATTTGTAGAACTTTTTTGGTAGAACTTTCAGAGGACATATCGAGCCCTAACCGCGAAAATAACGTAAGCGCCAAAAATCCAATTTTACAAGAGAGAGTTTTTCTTATATTATTTCATATAAATTTTGTATGAAATTTGTCGCTTACGATTAAATTGTTTTTGCTATAAAATCGTAACGGTACCTTATGTGACCATGAAATTTAAGGAGATGAAATTTAAGTTTTGCTAATAAAGTCATTTATTATAAAAACGAAAATTGAAAATGATGTTGCTTACGTTATTTTCGCGGTTAGGGCTCGATATCAGCTTTCATAAATAAAGATGAATTTGCGCAATTATAAAATCTCGAATAGGGCAAGGGGTTTTCTAAACATTAAGCCATGATAGATATCTCGAAAACCCATAACGACGAAGAATTCTAAGAATATAGATTCGAATTTAGCGCAACTCGAACCCTAATAAAAATATATTTTGATCTATGGGTTAAAAATTTGCTGGCCTGTGTAATTTTTGAACACTTATTTATTTGTGTTATTTGTAAACAAATCAATAACAAACTTTATTAAAGATTTTGTAATCTCTTTTATTTTATGGTATACGGAAACAACATTTTGTAAGTCTGGATTGACACCAAGAAAGTTTTCCTTCACATAGTCTGAGTTTATTGGTGAGTGGCGAGAAAAGAATGTTCATATGCTGCATTTTTTCGTCACAGACGAACATTCTGCAGCAGTCGAACAGTTGCAATAATTTTTTTCAATATATATTGTGAAATTTCATATGATTTTAAATAATTTTGTACCAACAGCTGAGTAGTGTCTTGCTTCACTGGTGGCAACACTGAATAACATACATTTCTGTTTGTTCGCTCCGCAACTAATCAGCTGATATGTTTTAAGTTTGCAAACTGTTCTATATCATTGTGAAATAAACAGGTGGCAGCACTACGCCAGATGACAATTTTTTGCTCTTGCTTTGTTTGTCTAGGTTTATGTCAAAGTTTTGTTTATGTTCATAAAAAGTCCACGTTTTGTGCTGTGATTATTGTATTTTATTAAAGTTTTTGATAATATTAAATTTAAATAAATAAGATATTGGCCATAATTAAATAAAAATTGGCTAAAAATTTATTTATTTCATCCCGTTCAGCGGCACGCTTTGATTTTTGTTTAAAGTATTTTTTGACGTAAACGGTGATGTAATTTCCATTTTGGTTGTAATGTTGTATTTGTTGCCGAAACGATGCCATCTGCTTATTCCACCATGTTCTATATGGCCACTGTTTTTTTTTTTTTGGCAAAAAACCTATCGGCTGATTCGACATTGACAAACTAACGGCCTATTTCACCAAGTTCGGTTATAATTAACTATCAGTTATAGCTGTCAAAACATATTGGTAACCGGAACTTTAATTAAAGGTTAGTTTTAACCGAACTTGGTGGAATTGACCGTAAATCCATTTTGTTTCCTTTAAATTCTGTTTTTTATCAACCTTAATGCAAGAATTTTTAAGAGTGTCAACTTTAAACATAAGTTTTTTACAAATTGTACGCTCGATTCTTAAAACAATACAAACAAATTTAACAAGGCAAATATAGTTTTTAAAATATGTACATATCTATTTATGTATAGAAACAACTTTCTGTGTGTTAAAACAAAATAACTTTAAAAAATTTGCTTTTACACAAAAAAAAAAAAAAAAAAAAAAACACGCCCATTTTTAAAACATTTTAAAGTTGGCAGACTGACGACTGGGGTACACAAAACCACAATAAATTTTAAGTTAAAAACACGCAAACTTTTATTTTAGTTCCGAATAAAAGTACCCCCCTAAATTCACACTACAACACATTGCAAGAGGAAAATAACCCACAAAATCCAACAACAAAATATATATGTACCTATAAATAATAAAAAGAGAAACACTTTTGTTGTTGTTGCTGATATTGCTGTTTTTGTTGTCATATATTGCGAGACAACTGACGCGACTGCATTTCAACATCACTGCTTTTTACTCGCATTTAAAGTAAGTATTAATATTGTATACATACAAACATACAGACATACATATATAAAATTTATTTTATTTTTGCCAACCAGAAAAAATAAAAATTAATTTATTTAAATGCATTTCGTCGCGACACTGTTTAACAATAGCAGCAAAAAAACGCAATACTAACAAAAACAGTAAAAGCGACAATAACAAAAGAGATAAACTTCACTTGACAGCAACAACAAGGACATGCAGAAAACTATAATTTCTTCAAGTTCTTTCCTCTTTCACTTTATACTTGTTTAGCCTTTTATTCTTTTTTTTGGTAAAAAGGGACAGTCAAATGCAATAAAATCCACATACACTCTTCTGACGTTTACAGCTTTTAAAATAGCAACAGAAAATGTTCAACCCCTTTATTCTATTTTATGCATGTTCTGTGAAATGTGTAGGAAAATAAATGCGATTTTAAGAGAAAACAAATGAAAATGCAAGTTTTATGAGATAATTTCACTTTTTAATGATTTACAAAAAAAAAAATGTAGAAAAATCTTTGACAAATTGTTCAAATGATAAAGGAAATTTCATGGCCGCAATGGTTTTGCCTTTTTTTTTTTGGTTTCAATTGAAGTTATAGATATTTATTTTTAAAATATTAAGAACAAACTGGTGAATGCTTAAGGGATAAAAAAGGCTAATTCTAAGGCTAAATTTAGATAGTTTTGACTTAGTCGCAATTAACACTATGGACATTTCTTGCCGGACAGAAAAAGTTTGTTGGTAAGGGGGCGACGTTGTATGCTTGACACTCTTTACTTCTGGCCTCTCTCGCCAACAAACTTTTTCTCTCCGGCAAAAAATGTCAATAGTGTAAATTGCGACTTAATAAAACGATTTGTTTAGCCTTAAAAACTGCTACAGGGTACTTTACACTATTATACTTTGAACTAAGATATGAAAAAACTTAAGTAATATGTAAAAGTGTGACAGTGTGAAATTCACACTGTGAATGCAATGTGTTATGAAAATGACAAGTATGTACTACGAAAAAAAATTTTACATTCTATTCGACTTCAACGTTTCTTGAAATTGTTCTATACAAGTATACCTTTCATTTGAGCAGGGTTGCATCAGTGTTGTCAGAAGTAGGGGAAAATCCCTACATGTAGGTATTTTTGATACTAATATAAATAATTTTCGAAAAATTAAAAAGGTGGAGTTAATAGATTTGGTATTTGAACCATTTAAATATTAAAGTAATATGACATTTATGTTGTTATCATCTCGCTTTTATAATTTTTTAATAACTGTTAAAATCACGCCAAAATTAAAGCACTCCTAATCAGTGTTGCCAGAAGTAGGGGAAAATCCCTACATGTACTAAAATAGAAGCGTAGGGAAAATCGGACAGATTATTTATAATCTCCAAAATGTAAAGATTTTTCGTCATATCGCATTATTTTTGAAATAAATGCAGAAATACACTTTTTTTAGTGATATTTTTCTTTTCCTAAAATCGCTTAAAAATATATTTCCAGAGTGGTTTATGGTTTAAAAAGTTGGCGACACTAATATGTATATATATGTTTTTTTAAGATATCATTGAATGTTGAAAGATTTAATTGAATTTGATTAAGAGTACATACATATGGGGATTTCATGTCGTGACCCAACTTTTGAAATTGATGTCTTCCGATTTGGATGAAATTCGCACCAATCATTAATGCACTATCCTATTGGATAGTAGCTTAGACACAAATTTTCAACAAGATCCGTTAAAAAGTTTCTGAGTTGGAGGTGCGCTCAAAACTACTTATAGGATAAAATGCATTAGTTTTATTGTTTAGGTTTTAGAAACACTTACGCACAAATATGAAAAATCTAAAAATAGTGCATATGCTAAAACTTGGTTTTTCAATCGTCTTGAGTTAGAAATAATTTTTTTTATACATATCCCATTCTTAGCACACTAAACGACCAAAAAAGACATTTAAATTAAAAAAAAAAATTTTAAAAAATTTTTTTTAGGACTAGCCTTGGTGCAAATTTTTACCAAATCAGAAGATATCGATTTCAAAAGTTGCGTCACTTCTCATGAAATCCCCCATATATGTATTATTTTTGTTTAGTTTTGTTTTTATTTTTTGCCATAGCTTTAATATACATATTCGAATTAAATTTATTTTTTATAACTTATGGCTTTTTTTCTACTTTATTGACAATAATGCGTAGGGATTATTGTAGGGGAAATTTTTCCAGCGTGTAGGGAATTTTTTTTAGCATTTGTAGGTATTTTTTCGAAAAATCCACTGGCAACACTGGGTTGCATTTAAAAAAATTTTTTGACAGCCGCAACAAAACTCATCAGATTTCTATCTTTTATACTATTACAAATAGAAGACTTGTTTGATAGTGTAAAGTACCTTTAAAGCCGTTTACACTATCACACAAGTCTAACGTCTTAGGTATTTTGACGAAAATACATTTGTGCCTCGCGAAAAAGATATTGAGAAGTGATTAAATAAGTTTAAAAAAAAATTCTAATAAGTAACCTAGCCTCTCATTTAAAATATACATCTTTTCTTTTTTAAAACAACCACTTTGTTACTTGGTTATGACTAGGGATGAGCTTTGCACTAAGAAATCGAAAATATGCGCTTAAAAATGCACTAAAAAAATAAAAAAATATGCACTAAAAACTTAAAAAATTTCTATAAAAAATCGTTTTTTGATTTTACTAAAAACAAAAATATAAACAAGTCAATTTTTATTCAAATATGCATCTATAAAAAAATTAAATAACTTATTAAAATTTTCGTTTGTTTAATAAAAAAAGTACTGTTTCATTAAAAGTAAAATATTGTCTTGTACTTGAAGAATGCCAATGCATTTAAAAAAAAATTATTTTCAGATCCCAATTTAATTTCAGATTGATCAAAAATATTTGAGATTTATTTTAATTTGTTTTTTTTTAATTTGTCGGGTTATTTTTTCTTCCACATTGTTAATTTTAATCATCGATATCATCAAGCTCTTCTAACATTCTTAAATTACTCAAAGTAATCTTGTTACTACTGGCTGCAGTTGAAGGGGAATCAAGTGAAACATTTCATCAAAAATTGCAATATTATCGAATTGGCTTTTAACTTCTTCTGCAACGCGTCATAACCCACACACATGTGCCAAGATCGTAACTTGTAAAAGTTTTGGGTACAATATTTTAAGCCCATTGGAAGCCCTAACCATGTAAAATGCTGCATCGTTTTAAAAAAGAAGGATCTTTTGTCGAAATCTTGTATTGAAAGCAAAGCTCCAAAATAATTTAATTATTGATTTGAAAATTTTATTGGAAAGTTTTTTTTGTGTATTTAAAAATTTTTTTAAAAACTTTTTGAATAATATGAAAATGAAAAAATAAATCACTTAAAAATGCCAAAATATGCATTAAAAACTTAATATGCGAAAATATGCATTTTCACCAAAATATTTTTGCAACAATATGCAAAAACAAATCGATGCAATTTTAACGCAAATTTAATGATTCGGAAAGATAATTGATCGACATAGTTCTTAGACTATCGACAAAAAACATGCATTTGCATGGAAATCAAATCCCTAGTTATGACGCTTTTGCTACACCCGTCTACAGGGGACTGGGTCATTTACGCAGAAACTTTTTTATTTTTTATGTTCCTATATGAAAACTGTGGCCAAAAAGTGAAATTAATTTCAACGTTCGTTTCGAGCTTTTGAAGAATCATAAATCATAAATATGTCTACTCAGTACTCAGCCTGAACATAGAAAAAAAGAAAATATTCCTTATGCTGAATCTGTGTCGTTATTGTCTTCACATAAAAACGCTAATGCGAATAAGCGACTTAAGTAGTGATGATACATTTTTGGCTTGTGTGCAAAGTGTTATGATGTTTTGGAACGCAGCCAAAACTAATTTCAATCACTATAACGATATTGTAAAAATTAAATAAGTTGTTCCAATTACCATAAAAATGCCCAACACTGCCTTAAGGTGGTCTATATTCTTTTACCTGTAATAGGTAAACTAGTACTCCAATTGAATGCCCCGGTAGGCTAGCTGGTAGTGAGCTAGTCTATCAGCGCCGGGGTTGCGGGATTTGCTTAGAGAATTAAAAAAAATAATAATAAAAAAATCAACTTCAGACTCGTGTTTTCTACCCTAACGGCCATTTTCACCAAGTTCAGTTAAAATTAACTTTCAGTTATAATTGTCAAAAACATATTGTCAACTGGAAGTAAACGTAATTATTAGTTTTAACTGAACTTGGTAAAATTGGCCGCAAAATTATTTTGATATGATGTTTTAAAGCCAATCAAAAAATTACAGATGGGCTAAATAAAAAATATTCGCTACTTTTATGTATTAATATTATTATTAAGTTGCAGTTTTATCTTTTAAACACTATGTTAATATTTTTTTATTTTTATTTTACTTTGTTTGGCAATTCTTATCTATGACGTAAAATTTCTAGAAAAACGATAAAGTTGTTGTTTTTATTTTTTGTTTACTTTTGACGTTTATGTTCGTTCCTTTTTGCCGATAAACATTAAAAGAAAATGATTGTTTTATTTTTTGTTAAAATAGATTTTATTAATAGCTGATAACAAAATTATTGTATATTAAAAGTTTTTTTTAATTAAGATTTTCATTAGTTCTCGAAAGTTTAATTAAATAAAAATAATTGGGGGATTCACAAGGTGTCATAAAGTCATAAGTCTTAAAATAATAACATGAACAAATACGACTGTTGTGAACAACCCCTCATAAATGAGTGTGCTATTTTGAATTTAAATCAGCTGACTTAGAACATATATAAAAAATAAATATTTACCTAACATCAAAATATTTTTTAATTTTTAAATAATCCATGAATTAATAAATTAAATTAGATCTTATCTGACTATTTTCCATTTTTTAGAAGCAAATTACAAATAAATTTTATTTTGCTTGTTTACCAAACATCAGAGTCCTAAGCCGATATAACTTGACGTCGCAAGTGTTTTGTTGCAAAAATTGCTAGCCGCAGATTAAATTCGAATATTAGCCGGATAAAACTATACTATCAACGGCGACGGCTACAAAAACTAATGCGGCTCGGCTCAGCCGCACAGCGCAGGTCTCTTCTGATTAATTACGACAGAACAATAAACATAGCAAGCAAAGTTCTATTAATTTAAGACACTTTTTGTTAACAAAGCAACAACAATATATTTAAATTGTGACTGTTTAATGAGCACGTAGACGACATGTTTTTTACATCTGACTTGTCAACTTTGCAAGTCACTTTTAATTGTGCATATCTGTCAAAATTGCTGTTTGTTATAAGGTTTAAAATATTCGGTCACAAACGTACATGTAATTTGCTTCTGACATCGTTTAATTTTCCAGTAAAATCCCAGTAAAATCCAGTAGGTGAGTAATATGAAAATTTTACAAAAATTTTACGCGAACGCATTTCAGTAAATTTCAGTACAAATCTGTACAAATTTTGGGGTAAACGAACGCAGCTATTTGCTCTGTTTTTTTCGCATAGTTATTGCAGAAACTGAAGTAGTTCTCGGTTTCAAAATAGCGTGCGGCCGCGACAAACATTTTTATTTACGCCGTAAAAGAGTTCAGCCATCTTAACATTTTTTACTTTAAGTTCGAAGATTCCAATTTTGGATATTAAATTGTAACGTTTTTTATATATCTATGTACATAATTTCAATAAAATGGGGAAATTATCATACATTTATCGGTATTGTAAAATATTAACTTCAGCCGGCTAATTCCGTCAATACTGAACCGCCGCTGCCGGTTTCTTCCCGGCATTGATTTCTGACACAGCTGATGTCAGATGGTTTGTCAGAAGAAAATAAAGCACGCTCTAATTGAAATTTTGTCAGATGGCTTTGAATCTGACTTTTACAGAAGCCATGTCATAAAGGTAACACACGAAATGTATGTTTTTTGCAGTGGGGAAGTCAGATGTAAAAAACATGTCGTGTACATGCTGCTTTAATCAGGTTGTCAGATAGAAAACCAAATATTTTGAAGCTTAAGCGTCTTTAATCTTTTGTGTATCTTCTTGAGTTTGTTAGTGAAAGGAATTCAACGATTGGGATGGGATATTGTATTACGCATTTTTGAACTTAAAGCCGGCAGTGAGTGTATTTGACGCTTTTTATATAAAATTTAATAATAAGGAGAGGAAAGAAAGCAAAAAATACAAAAATTGCGAAACTAAAATTTCAAAATGTGGACACTTAGGCAATTACAAAGCAGTTTTTAAAAAAATTGCTGCACTAACAATTGCAAATCTAGACGATAACTTTTTGATTTTAATATTAAAATTTTAGTTTAAGGCCCAACTATAATATGCATAAGTTTGCTTAAGCTTTTGTCAAAAATTACCTAAAAGCTTCTTATATGCATTTAAAAACACAAAAACCAAATCAACAAACATTTGATTCCGTACGAAAAGTGCGATCAGTTTTGAACTTTGCTTAAGCAAATGACAGATTCATAAAACTTAACAAAAAGTTTCCTTAAGTACATATATTGTACCATATTTGACACATATGATTTACATGTATTCGCCACAGAGCACACAGTTCATCTCTGTATGCTCTGTGATATTATAGCTGGGCCTTTAGTAAATCAAAAGTTGTCATATAAGGATATACAAATATAGATTAAAATGTTTTCCTGCATTCATTTTAAAAAAGTATGGTATTGTCAATGCTTTAAATATATGTTTATCATAAGACCCTATCCTTTAAAAAAGTTTTTTTAATCTTTAAATGCTTTTAAATTAAGCCTTAGCATGAATATCTCGAATATATTTTTATATGCCTCTATTGAAATATTAATTTTTAAAGTATACAACTTAAGCAGTTCTTTTTCACGCCTTAATTTTATACATACATCCATACATACATACATATTTAATTTTAAAAAAATGCACTAAGCAAATTATCGTTAAGGGTATAATATAATTCGGACCAGCGTATATTTAAAAAAAGCATCGCTTTTGCTTATTAATCTTTAGTACAAATCATTATAAAACAAACATAAGTATGCAAAGAAAAAAAAAAAAAAAATTTTAAATCCCCCTTTTTTGTATAAAAAAAATGCATTTCAAAAATATTTTATCGCAAAAAAAAAGAACAAGCGAAAAATTGTCATATGTTGTACGGTACAGCGTTGCCGTTATGCCCCTAAAGTGGCAAATTTTACCATTTTTAGGGGCCCTTGCCACTTTTATGCACCTTTTTTAAAGAACCCTTTTGTATCATTTCAAATCAATTCATGCTACTTTTTGATCATTTTGGAAATTATATCACGAAATTGTTGAAGAACAATTTAATTTTTAAAGCAGGAGATTTTGTCAACGAATTGAAGTTATAAGTTGTGAAAAACATATTCCAAGAGCAGCATAATATGATAAGATTCATGATAGAAGTCAAAACATATTATGATTATTACTAGAATCATATAATAATCTGAAATAATCATATTACGATTCCAAATATGATTACAGTTATCATATTATAATCGCAGTTTATAAAAATATCGTTACAATTGTTGTTACATTGTTACAATTAAAATTATAATACAGTGGTATCCCGGCTAAACGAATTATATTATAATTATAATTTCGTTATATCGAAAAATTCGTTAAATCCCGAAGTTTTTTTTAATACATTTTTATTAAAAAAACAATAATATTTTAATAAAACGAAGTAAATTTGTTTATTTCCATTCATAACACAAACAAGAAATAAATACTTCATATCATTTTCAATAAAATGAGTACATAGTGGAGAACAAAATTAATAATAATGAACTTAAAAAACGTTAAACATAAGTATTCAAGTTATTTAAAATAATCCTTTATATTCGGTTGCTATCGAAGAACTTTAATCGAGCATATAATTGTGCATATTGATGACTTTGGCAGCTGCTATTTATTAGATAAAGCACTAAGCAGCAGGCCCTTTTCTTAGTCGTCAATAATGTTTAATTTTTCTTTAAGAATCAAACGTTTTCTATTGGGCATTTTGATGCCAAATTTACAACAACTTCACAAAAATGACGCAAAATTTGAAACACAAAACAAACAAACAAAACAAAAGTCAAAAATGACTTTGTAACGTAAAAATTTTTATTTTGGATAGCAAGTATTTTCTTGGTAAGAAAGGAAAATACTTCTCTTAGCTCGTTGTTTTCAGTAAAATTGCTCTTAAAATATGGTTAAAAATGTATACAATGTATGCAAATATGTTTGCATTCATTCTATTTTGTTTTTTTAAATTTTTTTGTAAAAATTCGTTATATAGAGTACAAAAATTTGGTGTTTGTTCGTAATATAAGGTACTCAATAGAAAAAATATGACCGTACGTTAAATCGCGAATTCGTTAAACTGAGTATACGTTAAACCGGGATACCACTGTTTATAATTTTTTGATATTCTTTAATTAGGCTCGAGTTTATCAAATTTAATTTTCATTAAATTATTTTCACTGAGGAAGAAATTTTACAACTAGGAATTTTTATTAAAATTTACTGATCATTTTTCCTTGGCCGAGCTGGGTAATTTAAAAGAAGTTTTATTTCATTCCTTTAAAAAAACATACAACTTACAAGTGGTGGTCAGTATTTTTGCATTAATAATTGTATTTGCACTTTCACAATAATAAAAAAAAAAATAAAAATTTTTAAGCAATGCGACATTTGCGACATTTAAAAATTTTTTTAATTTACAAATTGCTTACTTTTTTTTAAATCCCCTTTTTGTGCCGCTTTTCGAGAATTTTCAACGGCAACGCTGGTTGTACGTTCTTTTTGTACTTTGGTACTTTCTTTGTGATTGTTTTTTTTTTTCATTTGATTTTGAAACCGAATAAATAAATAACTTAACGCCCAAGCAGGCACAACAAAATGGATAAAACAAAATTTTTTTTAAGTAACATTAACAATATGTTTAAAAAATATGAACATTTCGTTAGCTCATTATTGGTTTGGCGCATTTGTAGAAAAAGTCGTTGGGGAGAAAAACGGCAATGAAGGTTGACAAGAAGTTTTCTGAAAATATACTCGATAGAATTTTCACGACTGAGCTGACGCTATGTATGTATGCCCCCTAAAAGAATTTAAATATTTTTGAAAATGATATCGTGAATGTATGTAAGCATGTAATACACGTGCCACTTTCATGACTTTATTTAAGGATTAATGACTTTAAAGTTCAGCTTTTGTTTTTTTTTTATAAGTGGTTAAAAATTTATATAAATAAGTAAAAAAAAGTGTTTTAACCCTTTATGTCAGTTTAGACATTTGATATTGTGTATATGTTTGATCGTTGTAGAAATTTAAGTCAAAGACCAAATTATATTTGTGTATAAGTGTGTATGTATATTATTTGAATGCAACCTTTTACAGGTCCCTTGGTGATGACGTTCAACAAATTTTAGCAAAAGGGAAGGTCTTTCTTGTTAGGGGTCAGGTTTAGGGAAGATAATTTTTATAGAAAGAGCATAATGCATAATTTTTTTTTGTTGAAAATGGTATACATATTAGGATAATTTTGTTTATTTTAATTAATTAAGAGACAGACGACCGTTCATTTTGAACAAATTATTTAAAACCGATTTAATTTTGTATTAAAATGTATTAAAATTAGAGGAATTCAGTGTTTGATGTAAATGGTCTCGCAATAGCGCAATTGGGAAATATCGTGTCTCTTTTGTTTAATCCAACAACAAAATATACAGATATTTTGCTTTTGCTCCAAGCACTGAACTCCAGTTTTAGAACCTAAATGTCGGTTTGTCCGACTTATTTACTATTGCGAATGGTTCTTATTTTATAAAAGCTTACTAGTAAAAAAATCATTGCTCAAATTACACATATTAATACCAACACTAAAGAGCGTTTATGTTGATGTTTGTATCACTTTAAAATGTAGGCCCTACTCCATATTTTAATATACCGATTGACTTAGACTCGATCAAAAGATGTCCGTCCGTCCGGCTGGTTATCCATGTAAACCTTGTGCGCAAAGTACAGGTCGCAATTTTGAAAGTGGTGAGAACCGGTCCATTATTTCACAGGTCCCCAAATTCTTTCCGGAATAGAATCTTTGTGCACATAAAGTATTTTGTTATGTTGGTAGTTAGATTGAATTTGGTCAAAACTTATTTTATGGCACTCTAAATCACCTTACCAAATTTTGGAAATGGGACCATATTTGCCCATAGCTTCCATACAAATGGTAATCCCGCAAATAAATTTTAATGCCATAACTTCCTTATAAATGTAAGTATTGCCATTAAAATTTGCCGAAAATAACTTTTACGATAGCTTCTATGTTATGAAAAAATATTGTGCTGGTGTGTTCAAAATTATCCATAGGTCCCCCATATAAACACCCTTCCTTAAATCACTGAAAGGCAAATAAATCGCATACGGATGAAGGTATCTAATTAATATTCGGCACAAAGAACTTTTACATCACTTTAAACCTCATAACATAATTTTTTTATGGTGGCTCCATAATTGACCATGGGTCCCAAATAAGGTAACTCTCAAAAGCAACATTTTTTCTAGAACAGTTTCAGACTTCATTTGAATCCATTTGTACGCAAATAAGCTACATTTGTAAAGGCTGTCGAAATCATCGGTATCATCGGTTAATGAAAATCGCTTCAACAGGATGGATTTTTGAAATCGAAGGTGTACAGCAATAATCGCACAATAGTTCAAGAGCTTAAAAGCAATATTATCGAGCAGACATCAAACATTGACAACAGTTTATTGAAAAACGTGATTGAGAATTTTGGTAAAAGATTGGGAGCATTGTGTACGCATCGATTAAATTTTAAGTGCACTTGGGAGCAGATAACATTGTAAAATTCAAGACGGTTGCATTTAAGATTTAAACGAAAAAAGCAAGTGACTTTGCAACTGACTTTTAGGAACTCGCCCTTACTATGACAGCGAAAAACATAAGTTAGTTTTTCTGGTCACAATAAAATAAAAAAGCTTACAAGGGTGTGCTGGAAATCGAAAACGTAAAACGCAAGAATTTGGAAGTTATTTTTAATACACTTTTAATCTAATTTTTATAACTTTTGTTATAAAATTCTGTTTAATAAAGAAATTTTTGTATAATATTTGTCATATAATTCTTTAACTACAAAAGTCTTATTAACAAACGACTTTTAAAATTCTTGCGTTTTACGTTTTCGATTTCCAGCACACCCCTGTTAGTTGAGGTGTTTTGAAGAAACGTTTTAAATACAAATTTACAATAAGTAACATTTTTATTTAGTCTTCCTTCCCTTAATATAAAGGCTTTCACTTTAATATTATTATTTAAAAAAACTGCAATTAAAAACAATTTAATTTTTGTTTTTTTGTTTAACTAAACCAAAAAGAAATATTTAACAGGAATTAAAAAGTCATTAAAAAATCTGAAAAAAGGCAAAAACATGTGATACTAAATCACCAAGGAATATACAGCTGCTTACACTATAAGTGGGACACCTCATAAAAATACTTAGTCTAAATTAAATTTAATTTATGTAATTTATATTAAATGAAGTACATATGTATTTATGTATGTATACGATACCCATCCGTTCTGTTTTATACAGAACAAAGCTGTATTATAGAGTTTGGTTCTGTGTGAATTAGTTTTTTTAATTGTTCTGTATTTAATTCTGTATAAATAATCTAATCAAAAATGTATTATAAAATTATTTTATTATATGGTTATTTAATATTACATCTTTAATTAGCATATAACTATCCTGCAGATAAGCCACATGGCTTCGCGGGTAAAATGTTTATAATTTCAAAATGTGAAAAATTAACTGTTCTGTATTTGTACTGTATTCAATAAAATAGCTTCAACAAATACAATCCTTTTTTACCTGATTTTTATTTTTTTACTGGAAACTTGTGCCATTTTTCTTTCATTCTCGGAAATCCAAATTAATTTACTCTAAGAAACACTCCAGACTTAACATTTTGCGATTTTCGGTTTTATGGAACTTTTCGTTAAAATATGTCTGCGTATTGATTTTCAAAGTTCGTTATTATTTTTTTTCGACAAATTTCCTTTCGATTCTTTTCTATCTTTAAGTTTATAACATTTGTATTTGCTTGAAATCCGAAATACAAAAAAAAGATATAGTTGGACTGTCTTTTTATGTGTGGCTTTTATTTTTGGCCCACTGTTTGCATCATATCAAATTGTTTTATTCTGTATTTCGGTTTAAAAAATTTGGTCACCATAAGTATGTTTATTAAATGAAAATTCCTTAAATAAACTCCTTAATAAACTATGAAAGTTTTCTTTCAGAAAGTTTGATTAGTGAGAGGGGATAGAAGAATAGCAAGTTCTCTTCCCCTTTTAACAATAAACTCAGACTTTCTGAAAGACAATTGTTGTTCAATAATTTATATTATACAATTAAATTGACTGTGTGTATATATTATTAGAAGGTGGCACAATGTGTTGGATATAACCAAAAGTATTTTGGATTATTTTGCGCAAAAAGCAATAGTTTGTAATGTGTTGACAACATTGCCCAATATGCTCATTGCAATGCTGGGTACACACTATGCAATGCATTTACGCAATCTAGCAAATTAAATTATTATTAAATTAAATATTCGAGATTTCATCAACATCAAAACGTTATGATATTTTGAGATTGGACTGATGTGGATTGCACTGTCTGTACCCAGCATTACATATGTATATGTATGTATTGAATGAGAAATAGCGCCATCTATTTGTTTTTTTGTGAATAATGTCGAGCAAGACAACAATATTAGCAATAAAGTACTCAATAATATTTCGTATTCAATAGGAACCTGCAAACTTTTATTTTGAGTTCCACCCATGGCAACATAAGACTTTTTCTATGTGTCCCATTTATAGTGTGTGTAGCTGTATGTACCTAATTTCAAATAAAAACAAAAAAAAAAACTCTTTTAAATGACCTCATTTTTTAAACGCCTATATTTTTCTGTAACATATTTTAATTTTCGAAATACACAATAAATTGTATAAAAAAAAACAAATAATTATTAAAAAACACCCACTTAAATATTCGACAAAGCAACTTTCTTTTGATTATAAAAAACTCAATAAATACTTATTTTCTTCTTATCTTAACCCTACATGGTAAAATACGAGTACGTTTGCAAAAATATAAAGCAAAAATGTTTTTAATAAAAAAATTTCAAGTGCTTATTTCAATTTTAAAGCTTTTTTCTTGCTGTAGTTGTTGCTTTTATACTCTATTTTCTTGTACTCGATCGGTTGTATCTTATGGATATGGAGTGTGTGGTAGAGTGTAGGTTTTGAAATGATTTTTAACTTCAAATACAAATTAAAGTTAAAGAGTTTTCGTGTGGGTTTCTTTTTTTATATATAGTTAAAATACGTAGATTTTGGTAATAAGCAAAAAAAAACCTTAAGCAATTTTTAGCCTCTGGTATAAATACATTTTTAATTATGCATAAATAAAGTCTTACAAAGAAATATTTCGGTTTACGGAGTGGAGTAATATTAAAGTTTATGAATCAATAAATTTTGGGGTTTGCACTAGTTTGGATAAGTGCAAACGAAATAAACAAAAAAATGTGTACTCATATTTAATTTTTTGTATGTTTTAAAACAAATACAGTAAGGGGAATAATTATGGGTTCAGTTTTTACGAAATAGAATTATGAAAATATTATTATTAAAAAAACACTCTTAATCCCAAAGATTTTACTAAAAATTGTCTTGTTGACCTTAAAAAGGTATTAAATGAAAAAAATTTAGTTTCTTTATCAATTACGAACTATCAAAAATATTTTTAAAGGGAAATGGTAAAGATTTTTAATAACATAGGGAGCCCCAGCAGACTAGTGGGTGGCAGAATACTCTATCAGAGTGAAGGTTGTGGGTTCGATTCCCGCCAGAGACTCAGTTTTTTTTAGTACATCCTGAATGGGATACGCTGCGATTCGATGGCCAATACTTTTATTGATATGGCAATTTGAAGTTTTATTTAACTAAAGCGATTTTTTAAGCACTATATATTTATATAAAATTCTCGTGTCACAGTATGCGTATTTGTAAGGTATGAGAATAGGTCGTAAGGTATATTTTATATCGCTATAGAACATAAAATAGGGCAATAGGGGTAAAAGCTCCCTCTCCCTATATCTTCTTAACTACTCAACCGGTTTTTTTAAATTTGGCATGCAGATACTGCAACATCTGAAAGAAATAAGTTATACGGCAAAACAACGTTTGCCCGGTCAGCTAGTATATGCATGTAGTTATTCCTTTAACTCCTACTGGAGATTAAGGCGCTGAATTATGTTGAGGGATTCGGTAGCAAGTTTAAACTCGAAAAAGTGGGTTGCTGGCCTGCCTTTTCTAGTTTGGTGATTGGGCATGTCCATACACACCCTCGTGACGGGAATATCAAGGAGCCCTGTTTCAATGACTCTATCACACAAGTTGTCACCTTATTACCTGAAACGCCAAGGTGGTTCATGACCATTCAGGCCACAAAGTTCCGATCAAGGCGGACTGGTGATTTGAAGGCGCCAAACACTTGCTCTGTCACTCAGAGCGTCTTTGGCACTTATTATAATTTATCTGGAAACCACTGCAACCTGGAAACAGAACTGATTCCCTCCGCTCTGGACCGCTCAATTGCCCTCGACTGCTAAGCAGCTGCTCCGTATATCTACTGAACTTTCTACTATCCGCAATCTGTGGACGCGCCAGATACCACTCAGATGTGCTTCCCAAGGAACAACACTAACCAATATATATATATGCCTAGGAGACTATATTGGCAAATTTTAACCAGTTGGCAACAAACATTTTTTTGTTTTCGGATATTTCTTCTTAAATCCATTTTGATAAAATGGACTACTCCATGGACTGGTCCAATGTCATTGTTAAAAAGTGTTTGTGGTGAGACGATATGTCTTCCTCTTGAGTATACCATGGAGTTGTTTTAAGACTACTCCTTTGTAATGTTAAATAGACCATGTTTTGTCCATACATGTGGGCTAGTCCTAGTCTCTTGTGGTCTACATTTTACACGCGTGTATTATTTGCAGGGTAGCTAAACTATTTAAGCAGCAGAATCGAAGATTTTGTTCACTTTTGTGAATGATTTTTGTGTGTTCTTAATTTTGTATCGATCGACGTTTCGAATGGTTATGATTTAATTAGCCACAAAAAGGCGACTTATAAATTTGCTGTCGCTTAAGACCTTTTCGATTTTAGGTGGCGATATGAAGTTAAAATTTAGGATTATTTGCCTAAAGGGCTCGTTTACAAAAAATTAGTTAAGGTATTTGAGATTGAAATTAAAAAAAATATCGTACCCCTGCGAACACACATACTGCTTGTCAAAATTCACAAAATTACAAAAATTGTGACGTAGGCTGCACGCAGTTTATCAAGAAAACACCGACAAAATTGCTCATTAAAATTGTAATCAGCTGTTTTCTTGAACGTAAATAGAAACATCCAACTTTAAAAGAAATTGATAGCAAGTTCGTATCAATATTAAAAAATAGCAGTTTATTTATAAAAAAGTGCGAGTGTATTAAAATTTGAAAAGCAAAACTTGATCATCTAACCCTTAAGTTAAAAAGAAAATATCATTAAATATTTTATAAATATGTTTTAATATTAAGGCAAAAATAAAAGTTTTTACTCGATATCTAAATATTTTCACTTTTGTGAACGATTTTTCAAACTTTTTCAAGATATCATTCCCGTTGTTTTGAAATATCAGGGTGATAACAAATCTTAAGTCAAAATCTTTTAATGAATTTACCACTATGTTTTTTAAAGTTTATCCCCAATGTGCATGTGATAAGAAGCCAGTTAAATTATGTGAGTTTGTAAATAAAAAATTTGCTTTAGAAAAGAAAAAAAAAAATATTTTTAAAAGACGTCATATCAGTCGGAATGATGAAATTAAATGGAACAATTAGAAATAAAAGACATTTTTTTTTATATAAATTTTAATTTTTAAGAAAATTGTTTAACATTTTTTATCCGGCAATATTTTCAAAACAAAAATTATTTAAAATTGGCATAAGAAATTACGAAATGTAGCACTTACCACTTTTGGCAAAGGTGATAGCGGCATACTGAATGGTAAATTGAGATACTCATCGTTAAATATATTATAACTGTCTAAAGTCATTTTGAATTTTTGCTATTAAGATGTTTTTATTTTTTTAATTAAAATAAATTTAATTTAGAGCACTTATAAAAAATAAGCTTTTTAGTTCTTAATATTTTTCTAAGTAAATTTTCTTACAACAATCTTTTATTTATCACATAAACAAAAAAAATCAAAACAAATACTTTTGTCGTCGTAGACTTCAAATAATGAAAACAAAAACAACGTGTAAAATACGCGAAATGTTAAATAAAAAAAAATGATGATTCAATGTAAATTTCACACGAAATTCATGATTTTTGTTGTTGTTGTTGTTCGAAAGCAATAATCAAAACAAATAAATATAAACAAATTAGTTTAGTGTCAAACTATTTAAACGGGAGCGTAAAAGAAAACACAGCACAAATTTTTGTTCAAAATTTCAAAATAAAGTTTTGAATAATTTTCTTAATTTTTAAACACAGTTTCAGATTTTTTTTATTATTTATTTAGCTTTTAAATATACTGGTTTTTAAATACTGAGTTTTTGTATTTAAAATTTTTTACTTTGAGTTATTTTTTTTTTTTTTATTTAAATTTACGTAATTTTATTTTGGTATTTAATGCAATTTCTGGTTTTGTTTGTTTGATTAACAATCAATTTTTGACGTTTTAAGTTGATAATTTTCTTCTTGTTTTTGAAAAAAAAATTAAATATTATTTATGTGTAGTTTCTTGTATAGACTTGTTTAGACTGAATGCGTCATCGTCATTTATTTTGTTTTTATATAAAATGCTCAAACTGTTAAACACATGGAGTGAAATATTCACATAAATCTAGAAGATATTTAACTCGAATGAGTAGAAACCCGCAAGATATTTTACTCAAAAATAACAAAACAGCAAACATTTTATATATTTTACTCATTTTTTATTTGCAAATAAGAGACACAAAGAGTAAAAGAAAAGAGAGTGAGAGGGAGACCAACAAAATGAGTTGCGGTTTTTGCTACATGGGAATTTCCTTATTATTATTTTTATCTTCTTGTTTTTTTTTTTTTAAATAAAATTTTAAACAATAAAATTCAGATTTTATTTAAATGTAAGTACATAGATGGGTTTGTATATAAATTTAATAAAAAAAAAAATGAATGTATATTTAACTAGATACATTTGTATGCATTCGGCATCATTTTCTTTCCTGCTAATTTCTACCATAAATTCTATGTATCCAATTAATACATTAAAACATATTCTATTACGTATCTATTGGTTTTTAGCTAATAAACATTAGCTTCAACTTGAACAAGTCGCGTGACACTTTGTATGTTTAGTTTTATTTTATACAATTTAGGTAAATCTTTAAAATTATTGTATATGTACTTTGACCTTTCTTTTATCTTTTAAATGTATGTATGTATGTATGTGTTTGTTTTAAGATTAGAAATATATTTTTAGTTGCTGGTATATTATTTTAAGTTTTCTGCTACTACAAGGTCATTTTCTAAAAGCAAAAAAAAAAAAAAAAAAACAAACAAAAAATGGTAAAAGCAAAGTTGCTTAAAACTTTTAAGTGCAGGGATGCTTAAAGAAATTTTAGGCTCAAAAATTATTTGGATTATATTAAAAAGCAAACATGCCTGTAAAGTGATGCCAAATTATCCCTTTTCCGGCTAGATTTTGCTCTTTTTTAAGTACCGCGTTGGTTTGTACTTGTACTATTTTTGGTTAAACTCAAAACTAAAAAGTACGCTGGTACCCCCGTGGCTAATTTGGTACTATGTACCTACATATTTCCAAATTTTTTAAACCTATTTTTAATTGATATAAAATGGAAGCTCGTATTTACTGTCCAATGAATATAAGCGGAGTTTAGTGTTTGGTGCAAATGGTCTTGTGAAAATACGAAATTTCTCAGCTTTTTTGTGAAATCTAACGGGAACTCTGTTTATTGTTATTGGATTTAACAAAACAGCTATAACATTATGCATTTGCTCTTTTGCAAGACCATTTGCACAAACACTGAACACCACTATTGTGTATATATTTTTGCACTTGTTCATTGGACAATTACTAAAAGTTCTAATAGAACAGACGACTTTCTCTCATTTCTAGACTATTTTGGAACGAACTGATAATATTTTGAAATATTCGTCAGCCAGATGGTTGTCACGTCAAGAAGTAATCAAAGAACTTTGAAACAGTGGGGGCCACTCCATTATTATCTTACTCCGAATGATTTTGATAGAGATCTTACAAGCGCTTAATTGAAATTTATTATATCCGGACTTTCTACTCTCTGGCGTTGAGCTGGAGCGCATTTTAAACTTCGTTAGAAATTCGGGTTTGTTCTACTACGGTGGGGGTTCTGTTAATGGTTTCATAATGGATCAAGTTTGTCAGATGAATACCTACTGGCCATTTCTACCTAACCCAACTTAACCTAGTTTTAAACAACTTTTATGTGAAAGAAATATTCTAAGTATATATTATGACGATATTTATATCAAAGTATGTATATTAATAGCGGTTGTTCAAGCTACGGAATACCGGACCAGATATGCAAAAATATAAATTCGGAAAATATATACAAAAAGTCACAATATAACATACGAGTAGGTAGTGATTTGTGGAGTTAAGACGATGATTGCCAACTATTGCAAATTTTTTGAAACAATTACCAATAATAAAAGGATGTAAAAGTTGTAGTTGTATCTTAATTTTTTGTTTAACATTTTTGGTGGTTTACATTCAAAAATTTTTTAGTGTTTTTTTTTGCATTTTTTTTACAAAAATTAGTACATTTTTGTAACAGTAATTTTTTCATTTAAGCTCTTTTTAGCCCGTTTTTAAATTTCTTTACGCGTTTAGTTTAGGGAAGATAAATGAGAAAACCAATATCGTACCAACGAACTTTTTAAATCGTACTTTTTCGATCTTTATAGTACTAAATCATTTTTTTATTTTAATATTATAAAACAAATTTAATACAAGAAAAATTAACTGATCTAATTCATTTTTCATTGTGGACACATCGGACCCAAAAATGGAAATATTTTCGATTTTGAAGTTTTGTAAAGCATCTATATCCGCCGAAGCTCGAAACTCGTTATTAATAGTACAGTAGTTTTGACTTAACTGCCTTTTGTTTACGTGTACTTTTGACTTAACTGCACAAAATTGATAATTTTTGGAATTATTCTTTATAATTCCATACAAATTCCTTTTTTAAGTGCACTTTCTATACCTGCACATTTAAGATAAATGCACAACATTTTTGGCATTTTAAAATTATTTCATACAAAAAAATTTAAGTTAGCTGCACTTTTACTTAACTGCCCAAAAAACATATTTTCTGGAATTATTCTTCAAAATCCTTGTTTACGTGCATTTTGTATACCTGCATATTTTTTATATTTTTGGGCAGCTTAAAAATATTTTCATACAAAGCAATAAAGTTAGCTGCACACATGAAAAAAAAATGGTGGCCACTTTTTCACATAAATATCCAATTTAAGCAGTTTATAAAAATATAAATCGCGATTATTTTTTTTTTTTTTTTCATAAATTATTATGTTCTTTGTGAATTCTCATTGTTTTTGTTAATGTTTCTTTTATATAAAAAATACATACATACACGTATAAAATGATCTGTTATTTGAAATAAAATTTTAATAAAATATAAATTTATGTACGTTGTTTTCGGTTAATTGAGCCCCTCTTAATTGAGTTTCCCGTTTTATTGCACTAAAATAATGGAACGAAATCATTCAGTGTAACCGTCAATGTAAAAATAAATACCCGTTTAGTTGAGTTCCGTTGAATTGCGTCACCCGATTAATTATTTCGCAAAATAAGACCGCATTGCGAAAAACAAAAGCAAATGTTTCGGTTAATTGTTTCCGTCTACTTAATGTGTTTTCGCTCCACAAACGTTAAAAAAAATATTTTGCGGCAGGAAAGATTGTACGCTGGACGTACCTGATTTAAATTTTGTTTTAAAAAACCTTAACCATTTTTAAGAGTTTTTCGTGTTAATTGCGTCGGCGATTCATTGAGTTCCCGTTTAATTGCGTTAAAAGTCGTGCATTTTTAGAAACTCAATTAAGCGGGAATAACTGTATTAATAAAAAGATTTTTTATTCCACTTTTAGATTAAACACTTTACAAATAGAAACTGGGAATTATCTCCTTTCGTAGGTTACTTTTTATATTATATTCAAAATTTTTTATTTTTCGAATTTATTCTATGAGTTACATTTCAGTTATGTATTTTATAAAGCTTTTTTGTAATAGTTCTATTCCTTAAATTTTAAACACTTTACTTTAGCTGCACTTTTGTACAGGTAACCCAATTGTGTACCTGCACATTAAGGCAGGTAAATGCATTTAAGATAGCTGCATTTTTGATTTACCTGCACAAAAAATCGTGCAAAGGAGATTGTGCAGCTAAGTCAAAATTACTGTATCACAATTTGCACTTTTATTTGGAAACACTTTTATTAAAAGCTGTTCTATACTGGTGGTTTTTACTGAAATCAAATTTTCTGGAGTTAATTTTGCTTACCATACACGCTTATATGCTGACGCCAATCGTCCAATGAACAAGTGCAAAAATCTATTCACATAAGCGGAGTTTAGTGTTTGGTGCAAGTGGTCTTGCAAATGCAAAATATTATAGCAGTTTAGTTAAATCCAACAACAAAATACGCAGTTTCCTTATGATTTCATAAAAAAGCTACGACACTTTGCATTTTCTCTTTTGCAAGACCATTTTCACCAAACTCTGAACTCCTCTTATATTCATTGGACAGTAAATACGAGTTGCCATTTTATATTAATTAACAACTGATTTGAAAAATTTGGAAATAGAACCAAATGAGTCACGAGGGTACCAACGTACTTTTTAGTTTTGAATTGTACCAAAACAAGTACAATTGTACCAACTTTATCAACCGTGGTCCCAAGAGTTGTTATCACTGTGCATGCATGAACTTTTTAATTTAAAAGGCAAATCAATTGAATTTTAATAGGTAGCTTGAGGACTGAATAAGCAACAGCTAGATTTTAGAACATTCGCTCTGATAAACTTTCTCTTTATAAGCCAGGTTATCGCTTAAATTCAATCGAAATTTGAAAATTTTAATGTGCGGATCGCTCCCACATTTTCTATTAAGTGGCTTTGTACGTCAAAAAGCAAACCTGCCGGATTTGGAGTACGAAGAATCCAAGTGCTGTTAGTGAGCGACAATTTGGTGTACTCATGGTGAAATAATAAAGGTGACAGCACTACGCCAGATGAAGATTTTTTGATCTTGCATTGTTTGTCTAATCTTAAGTCAATGTTTTGCTTATGTTTACAAAAAGTCCACGTTTTGTGCTGTGATTATTGTATTTTATTAAAGTTTTTGATTACTTAAAATTAAAATAAATAAGATATTGACCATAATTAAATAAAATTTGGCTAATAATTTATTTATTTCATCACGTTCAGCTTTGATTTTTTTTAAAGTATTTTTTGACATAAGCTGGGATGTAATTTCCATTTTTGTTGTAATGTTGTATTTGTTGCCGTAACGATGTCACCTGCTTATTCCACCATGGGTGTACTGTTTAGTGCGGTGTATCGTCCGAATGAATAATTGGTCCGTATTTTTCTTTGAAAGTGGAATTGGTATTACATTCTCCGTCAACGGTGGTGCATATTGAACGATATTGGAAAATTTTTTCAGGCTACTTGTGGAAAATCATGTAATCTTGTGGTTTTAACAAAATAAAGCTACAGCACAAGGGACATATTTGGCGAACGCATTAATTTGCGTATACAAAAGATTTTAACTGGCCTTTTTTTTCTAGGACTTAAAAATTTATTAGTTAATTATTTAAAATACTTGTTAACTACGAGTTCATTATCGAAAAAAGAGATAACGAAATAATTACATTTAATTATGAAAGTAAAATTGTACAGCATTAGGAAATAGTTCATCTTTTTCAAACTTATATGTCCATTATAACTATCTAAAGTATTTACAAACAATTCAATTAGAAAATATTACTATTTTTATTTTGCTTATATTTCCTTTAAAGTTAAAAAACTTTTTTTGAAGCTAGACCAAATAATTCATGTGTTTTACCGGTTCCAGAGTGTCGCCAATTTTAATCGAACCCATAAAAGACTTTTGCAGTTAATTTTCTGTTGTTCTTTTTTGTTTTTATTTTTCGTTTTACTAAATTTTATCAAACTCGTATCTTTTGTTACATTCTCTTCTTTGTTCTTCGTTCTGTCTATGAAGCTCCCTCTCTGACTTCTATTTCACATTTGTTATATTTTTGTAATTGACTTTGTGGCAAATGTGTGCAATATGATTCTGGTTAAAACCACAATGTATTTTTTTTAAATGTATTTGGTATGGTTTGTATTCTGGTAATAAATTTCTATTAAAATATACCTCAGTAAAATATCTATATAAGATATGATGACAATTCTAGGCAGATATGGGTTAGAGATATGCACATTTTGGAGATTTTAAGGGCAGAAAGTTAAAATTCATTGGCAGTTGACAGACTTCGTTTCACTTGTCTGGAAATCTGGCAGCATCATCATTTTAAATTACTTGTGATCAGGTAAATGGTAAATTACACATGGACCATGTCAAAATGACACATGAAAATACAAATTACACATGCTATCTTTTATTTGCAAACTCACGAGTTCTATTTTAAATTTCATAATACGTATAAACTTTCTATTTAGTTAAAAAAAATAATGATTGCGTCAAGGCGAATTCATTTTTCAGGTGGTGTTGAAAACACAGCTGTGCTACTTTTTTTTCTTAATTAGAGAGAGAAATGTCAAAAGTTCCTTGTGATTTTGACATATGGATCAACAAAAGCAACAAAAAAAATACATTGTTGTGTTTTTGGTGTTGTTACTTGTTGTAGTATCGACACCACCGTTTACATGAATTCGCCTTGGATTGCGTTTTTTTTTCAAAAAATTAACTAGTCATCGTTTTTGATTTCACAAAAATAACGGTTCAAAACAAAAAAATTCATACTATTTTTAAAGAAATTTATAACTAAAAAATAACCAAAGTCAACCCCTTTTCCCATAATATTGTGGCCCCAAATTACTATTAAGCTAAAATTTTTCAAAATGTAAGAGTGCATGTTGTCGCGAAAATATTCTTGAAACTCCTTAAGTCTGCCGAGCATAACTTCTTATAAAACAAGATCTATTATTACGAAGTAAATTTTCTAAATATGTTGGAAGGTTCAGACAGGCCTTCAACGCTACCAAATGTATTAGGTGGCACGAGCATTTTATCAAAACAATATCTGGCTTTTCGTCTTTTATCAACTTAACATCTGAATTATACTGTTCATACATAACATTAGGTGTATCTGGTGCAAATTCAACTAGATTTTCAAAAGGAATCCCTTTTTCTATAATTGTGCTTTTGAGATGATCAAATATTTCTTTTTCAGTCAATTATCCACTCTTTTGAAATAAAAAAAAAAGAATAATGTACCCGGGATGTTTCGTCGTTATAGGTAATAAATTGTGACAAAAGCTATCTTAATGCCAAATGTTTAGTAGTTAATGATCCAACCATTTTTAGTTCAGCTTTCTTAACGCTTACATTCTTTTAATTAAATTTTTAAGTTTTGCCAGGAATATTAAACCTTTTTACATCTTGTGACAAAATAATATCAAAAATCAGTGCTACAACACGTTAAAATTTTAAATTACACATGGAGTCAATTACACATGGGCTACACATGAAAAAAATTACACATGATATATGTAATTACACATGATGTGGCAACACTGCTTGTGATATTGTTTTTGCTTTATAACTTGACTTTACCATTTCCGGCGTTATCACTTGGCGCATGTTAAAATGCCAAGATATGATCATGTAAATTTCTATTGATTTTTTTTTATCAGATATGTTTTTTTGCATAAGTAATTTTCTACAACACAGCAAATTTTCATGAAAAAGATAAACTTTTTTACGTTAAGGGAGAATCGGATTTTGACAACACTGTTTGTCAATAAAACTCAAAAGTAAATTACATTTTACCAAATTAAGCTACAGTTAAGATAGGGAGCTATTAAAAAAAATCTAAAAGAGATGAGAGCGGATTGTGGAATCGTTATTAGCTAGATCCTTTGGTTAAATCAGAGCCGAGGTTACTACAAAATAGTTTGTAATTGGAAAAAACTAACTAAATTTTTGTGAGATTCGGCAAATTGTTTAAAACTAAAAGCCAGTATAATAAAAGTAAAACGCTGGATTTATATACAAATGCATGTTTTTTATCTAACGTTCCAATTCTTTGAATAAAAAAGCATATTAGGGCCAAAAGACACTACGGTATTAATACGGGATTTTTTTTTTTGCAAGCTGCCACGTTTATAATCTAGCCAACTATCTCAATAGAAACGTGTAAAAAGCTCAAAACAAGCAAACTTTAATTTGTTATGTAAGTACAAGTGTTGTGGGTTCAATTCCAGCTAGAGATTCTTATCTGTTTTACTACAACGGGCTCAAGGCCTAAGTTAATACTGCTCGGTTAATTAAGTGAGAAAATAGTTTGTAATTGTATTTACAACTCCTGATAAAAAAAAAAATTTTATTCTTTGTTATAAAAGTTATCGATGTGGGTCGACAACTTAAGCGGGCGAAAACAAGTCACCCATTATCATTCTCAAATTATAGACCTGTCGGCCGTCAGGTTTTATGTTTCTAACAAAGCGTCTTCAACTGAAAATTTTTTGTCATACCAAACGTCAGTCTATATAAAAAAACTCGAAAATTTTTGTCAGCGTTATTTTAATCAGCCCAATTATAAATAAAAATTCCCCGGGAGTTTTCTCCCTTCTCCCATTTTTCCCATGTTAATTCAATTGTAAATTGAGAAAAGGGAAAAAACTCCCGGGGAATTTTTATTCATAATTGGGGTGAATATGAAGTTTGACGTTTGGTATGACAAAAAATTGTCAGGTAAAGACGCTATGTAACGTAATCCATTTTATGATTGTCAACTGACTATATTGCCACATCAACTATTTCAAAAATTAAACGCTACACGCAGAGAAAAAATATTTTTCAATGTGGTTAACTCCAACAAAACCATTTTTAAATATATTATGATT
The DNA here is from genome assembly GCA_963931875.1 of Pollenia griseotomentosa. Lineage (NCBI taxonomy): Eukaryota > Metazoa > Arthropoda > Insecta > Diptera > Polleniidae > Pollenia > Pollenia griseotomentosa. Next base: position 47,060,768 of record OZ007560.1, on the reverse strand, counting down.
AACTTAACCACATTATAGTCACCGACGACCATATTATGGCTAAATTAGTACACCACACAGAAGCCACAACCATATTATGATTGCCTCTAAGCATTTTGTGTTTAAATTTGATAATAATTCGTTTATCACTTATAATTTTTTGGCTTTAACTATTATTAATTTAAAGTTTCCTCTTTTCCAAGAGCAACATGCTGTGGTTGAAAACCGACTATACTTTTATAAGTTTTAAACATAACATTTTCGGAGGGAACTATTAATAGTTGAGGCTTATTGATGGAATGCTAATTAAACCATAATATGGATGTCGGTGACTATAAAATAATTAAGTTCATCATAATAAATTTAAAAATGGTTTTGTTGCAGTTAACCAACGGATAATTTAAATAATTTGTTTTTGTAACTCTAAGCTGGGTTTTAGAGATGTGGATTTAATGTTAACTTAGTTTAACGTAGTCTAAAACACGGATTATTCCGGCATAATGTGCTTTTTTTATAATATTATCAAAGTAATTTTTGGGAATACAAAATTTTTTAATTAATAAGATTTTGTTTGTCGTGCTTAATTCCTAATTTTTATTTTTGATAAAAACACTTTTTTTTTAATTTCATTTAAGACCAACATTTTAAGCAAAACTAAGCTGTTCTGTCAAAATTTTGTATACAAGCTTGTTAATGGCGGCACAAATCTGTTTTCAGATTAACTAAACCTAGTTTAACTGAAATCTCAAAAACCCAGCCTGAATAAAAAAAAATAAATTTCGTAAAATATTACAACTTAATATTACAACCACAACAATGTGAATGATTTTGACATTTGTGGTCGCATTATATTTCATATATAAAACTATTATGTTCGTTATCGCTGCTTACTTTGTCGATTGACTTGTCGTGCGCAAACCAGCTGTTTGTCGTTGATAATGCAAGCAAACGATTGCGGCCGACATTGTGAGCCAGGCTGTTAATATTTATAAACCTTTCATTTCTTATATAAAATTTTTGGAGTAAAAAAACAAAATTAACACTTTAAGGTAAATAAAGTTATTTAAAAATTATTTTTAACATTCGTTTAATTTAATACTTGATTTTAAGGAAAGTCTAAAAATTTGAATTAATTATTTTACAAAAATCATAATTATGTACTTACAGTTCGAGGGAATTTTAAATTAGGAACACTTACCTAAAAAAAAAATTAAAAGATAAACGAATTTAATTTTTAAGTTTCAAAAGTTTATAATTTGAAAAAAGTAACATTAAAATAAATACATTATTACAAAAATTAAGACATTGGCATCTTAAGCGGTTAAAAATTTGCTACATCTAATAGTGGGTTAAACAAATATTAGTAAAAATTATTGTTTATACAAGTTGTTTTATTTGCTTTTCAATTTTCAAGCAGTCGGCCTTTGTCACAGAAAAAAACTAAAAATAAATTCTAATCAGTTGAAGAGTTATTATGAAAAAAAACTTAAATGAACATGTGTGTTTTTGTAAAGATTATTTATAATACTAACTCTAGTGTATATTATTTTTTATTAACAAATTTTGTTGATAAAAACAATACATGCAATTAAAAATTCAAAAGAATTTTGTTTGAACAATACAACTTACATATTTATAATATCAAACCTTACTTTTCATTTTCTTTAGAATCCTTCATTTTTTTAATGTTTAAAAAAGTTTTCATTTGTATAAATAATGAATGTTAAAAATCGGAAGTATAATATTTCCTAAAACCGATAACAAAATTCTATCTTTTGTTTTTTTTTACTTTTTGCGTCAATTAAAAATGGCTTCCAGCTTTACAGCCGTACCTAAACGAGAGCAGAAGGCGCAACATTTCCTTCTGCTTATTTTTTACGCTGATATGCCATATCTAAACAAAGGCTTCAACGCTGTGTCTCGAACAGCAGTGCTAATTTTCTTGTTTAATAAAACCCATTTAATAGAAATTAAAAATTGGAGACAAACCCGCTAGATTTACAAAAAAAATAGCTAAATTGCCTTTATTTATTAACAATTGCGGGCAACTTCACTATTGAGCGCGCTATCAAAAAATGATTTTTAAACTGCAAAGCCTTGACGCCGCGCTATTTAGGGATGCTTCATACAAACTGTATCGCCATGATACTTTCAAACAACTAGAAAAAGCGTGCCGCTTTTGTTTAAGTAAGGCTGTTAGCAAGGTTATCAATCAATATCGATATCACAATAATACAACAACAAAACAGTCAAAGTCAGCTGTTTTTTGAGACCACCTTGTAAATAAATAAACTTTTTTATGACACTTTCCTTATGTTTAGATTGGGTTTTTAATCTTAGCGGCAAACTATAAATAATTAATAATTGTGTTTTTCGTTTTTAAGAGGTACTTTAAACCTCGCAACATTGCCATACTGAATAACAACAAATGGCAACAACATATTTTAAAATGGCAACTTTTAATCAGTGCACTTTGCATTTTATACAGAAGAAGAAGAAATTTCGCCCTTTTAATTTTTATAAAAGAAAAATTAATTGTTAATTTTGTTTTATTAACGTTTTCATATGCTGCAGAATCACTGGAGTCTTCATCTTTACTAAAATAATCAATTTTTCTGTTTTCTAAAAAAATTTTTTTCTTTTATGTAGGATATTCTTTCTATGTATTTTAACAGCTGATTTTGTTATACATGTGTATGTGTTGACATTTGTTCATTAAGTTTAAACCACCAACATTGGCTACTTAAACTGGCAAATAAAAGTAATAAGTCCTCATCTTAAAAACTAAAAACACAGAATAAAGATGACTAAACCTCTAATCTCCATGCTAAAAACCCACCCTTAGTAGTGCTGCCATACTTTTATCTTAACTTAATAAGACTTTTTAATTAACACTGAAAAAATCAAACTGTATTTAAATACGGTTTAAGTTTATATAAAAAATTAACCAAATATAGATTTAAATACTATTTTAAAATTGGACGTTACAATTTTCCTTAAATACTTACTGCCGTATTCATAAAAAATAAAATAAGTTTGAATTGTGTTTTAAGCCAAAACTTTCACACAAATTTTTCTTAAAACGCATTTCAAATCCATTTTAATTTTTAATGAATACGGGGGCTAAAATTTTTTAAATCCAATTTTATATTTTATTTCTATATTGACATTTCTGTGTTTTTTTTCATGGGCAACCATCTATGACTATTTTTCCGATTTTGAGATTTTAATGCCATATTGCTTAAATTTAAACGATCTTTACATGGTTCTGAAAATTTCTGAAAAAGGATGGACCAATCCCGATTTTTTTTTTCGTAAAAACAAAGTTAAAAAACTTTAATACACAGAGAAAACAGATTCGTGATCACAACCGAATTTGGCGCCAATCGAATTTCGTCGGTTGCATGTACTATCACACAATTCGGTTCCAATTATTGAAAATTTCGTTGCTTAGTATAATATTGTTGATAGCAACATTTAAATTTTAGTACACTATCAGTCATAACAACAGATATTGTTAGTTGTGAGTATGGTTATTAGAAACAAAATTGTGTTTATACCCGAATATATGATAGCTGCAACTGAATTAACACATAATTGGTGTTCATAACAAGAGATTTGATTGTCGTTATTAATATATTTTTTTTTCAAAGGTCAAATGTAGCCCATAAGGGGCAAGGACTTGTCCAAAGTAAATGAAATAGAATAGTAAATAGAAAAATGGCTTATTTTACAGTACGATGTCCTAGGGCCCATCCAGCTTGCATTACAAAGGAGAAGTCTTAAAACTACTCCATGGTATACTCCAGAGGATTAGCTTTGAAATCGTTTCAAAACGAAAACATGTCGTTAAAAAACGAAGACATGTCGTTTCACTCCAAACTTTTCTGAATTATACAATGGTCCATACTTGCATTACATTGGACCAGCCCAGGATCAAAATGGATCAAGAAGTCCAATATAATTTGCAGGGTATAAAAAAATAATACATACATACATATGTACGTGCATATGTTCATACCTATAAGAATACGTAAATTACTTACCCCTATTTATTAAGTAATGGATTTGAAATGCGTTTTAAGAAAAATTTGTGTGAAAGTTTTGGCTTAAAACACAATTCAAACTTATTTTATTTTTTATGAATACGGCAGTAAGTATTTAAGGAAAATTGTAACGTCCAATTTTAAAATAGTATTTAAATCTATATTTGGTTAATTTTTTATATAAACTTAAACCGTATTTAAATACAGTTTGATTTTTTCAGTGTTAATTAAAAAGTCTTATTAAGTTAAGATAAAAGTATGGCAGCACTACTAAGGGTGGGTTTTTAGCATGGAGATTAGAGGTTTAGTCATCTTTAATCTGTGTTTTTAGTTTTTAAGATGAGGACTTATTACTTTTATTTGCCAGTTTAAGTGGCCAATGTTGGTGGTTTAAACTTAATGAACAAATGTCAACACATACACATGTATAACATTTTCCATTTTTGAATGCAAAGATATTTCTTAAATAAATATAAAATTAAAAATTATTTTAATTTATGAAATATTTTGACAGAAAATTTAGTAAGCAATTGGGGCTTTTAACTATTTTTCGGTTGTGAATTCCGAATAATTATATTTTCATTTGTTGTACTCGAATTGAAACTATTCCAACAATCAATAATTAGCTGCAATAAATGAATTAACATTACAAAATTTATTGACGAAAGCAAATTATTGATTGCAATGACCAATATTCAGTATTGCCCTGTATTAAATTCAGTTGTGATTCTAACCATTTGTACTAATTTTTAGAACTAAATTAAATTAGTTATCATAACTAATAAAAGAATTGAAGGAATCATATTTCAGTTAAAACAACGTTTTAATAATCAAGAGAATTAAAAATCAGTTAGAACTATACATTTTTATAGGTTGCAATAATAAATCATGTAACTTGATCAATATTTTATTACTACAACCGTTTCCCAACCAATTTGTTTTCTGTGTGTAGAAATTTTGAAAATTTTCAAATGAAGAATTTCTCAACGCAAAGTGAAGGGATTTTCAAAATAACGCCCTTATAAAAAATGATAAATGAATTGGTATATCTTTAAGCCGTTTGTTTAAATTTGTTCATAGAAACAAAAAATAAAAATAAAAATACGCCTCTCACATATCGAATTTCACATCGCCAAAAAGATTTGAAAATCGCCGCGCTTGAAGAGAAATAACTTCATCTGAGAACTCTGATGGGTTCCAAAAAGTCTACCTTCGCTACAATTGTCTTGCAAAACTGCGAAATCAATTGTTATCTAATAAACAACATGATAGAAAACAATTCCGTATGATTTTAGTAATAAGTCGAAACATTTATTCACACTAATGTACATACATACATACGTACTTCCTTATTTGTTAACAAATCGTTAATATGACTTAGTTTCGATTTCTTTTGAAAGAGTTATCTAGAAAACTGAAACTGATAAAAAAAATCATATAAAAAATATGTTATTCCAACAACAAAAGGAGCCAGAGGAGTATAAGAGAGAAAGGAACTTAAAAACGTAGGTTGTCTTTGAAGTTAAAATTGTTAAATATTGTTTTTGTAGTTTGTGTTAAAATTTCTTATCTTGATTTTTTTTTTTAAAAAATATGAACTAAAGGTTGATGTAAACTTCTAAAAATATAACAAACTCATTTATTTCATTAATATTTTTCTTGGATTCTTTGTTGCGAGTCGTAAGCCGTTTTTTTTTTACTTTTTCTTATTATAATTTAAGTTTTCCGTTTAATAAGTACTGGCAAATCCTTTTTTAACGGAAATTGCGTTTATACATTTTTTTTAAGATTTTTTTTTTATTTTTTGCTTATTACTTAATTATTTGCACATTTCCGCTGTCAAAATTATTGCGTTGTTATTGTTGGATTTGTTTTTATCGGAATTAAAAAAAATATATACAAGAAAAGTTTTAAAATTGGCCATAAACTGACATTGAAATGTCATTAACTCTTTACATTTTTTTTTGCATTACGTGAAGTTAATTAATAAAATTTTCAAATTTATAAAATATAAACATTTACGAAGGGTATACTCTCCAAATTTTGCATAGAAATATGTTATTAAAATTAAAAGAAAAAAATATTCGGTATACATTAAGTATTTTTAGATCTGATTAAGAGCTAAAAACTTGCAGAAGAGAGACAAGCAATATTTCGAATAGTTCACGAGATATGGACTTAAGAATCAGTACATGTTTTTTGAAAATGTACTTAAATCCAACCCCTGTGAAAAACTTCAAAAATGAATTTAAAAAAAACCTTAGCTAATAATTCCAAACCCAGCCAAGGTTTTTCTTCTGCCATCATAAGCTTTCAGATTTTGGGGTTCTCAATTGGTTGAAGATTTTGAAGTTGAAAAGTGTGCTACTGTGTTATTATACAAATTTTTAGGTTATAAAATTATCTGGAAAATATAAATAAATGTTCTGCATATTTTACTGATTTCCAAAGAAAGTTAGAAAAAAATTGGGCTAGAATTTTGCCTTAATGGAACCCACAGATTACTGAACAACCTTTTAAGGCAGCACTCCGAAGAAGTTCTCAATGATAAAAACGATGGTCCTATTTCTAATTCGCAACAGTCGTATAATAATGCCTCGCGACGACATACTAACCCAGTCAACGTGTAACATCCCGATCGGAACGAATTACCAACCGCAATCGATCAACTTAAAATCAATCAAGTAATTTTTGCATTTGCGATAAAAAAAAAATAGTAAGTAATTTTCGTTTCCCAGAAAACGGCTTTTTAAAAAAACTTTTCGTTAGTTAAAGTGCGAAACTGATCAAACATTCCGGACGGAATCAGATGTTTTTTAATTTTGTTTTTACACCCTTTACCGAAGGTAAAATGTAATTTCTATAAAGTGTATATATTTTTGGTTCTTATGAGAAGTGCAGTTTAAATCACGATATCTGTCTGTCCGTCCGTATGTCTGTGTGAAATGGGGTTTTCGAAGAAACCAGATATGATACATTTAAGGAATTGTAGTTTCCTAATTAGGTACAAGCATCTTGGTTATCAATACACAACATCCGATAAAATCTGGGTGGGATTGGAGAGGTGGGCGTGGCACAAAATATATTTATTTATATCTAAAGTACGTTATTTAGATAACTTTCAGTTCTTATCGCACCATGGTAAAGGGTATATAAAATTCGGCACTCTTACATGTTTTTAATGCATTTGACGGGCTTTTCGTTGTTTTTTGACAGTAGCTTAAGCAAACTTATGCATATTATGGTTGGTTCTTTATGCTGACTGTCAGTTTTTTTTTTTTTTTGAAAAGGAGTTTTTTTTTATTTATTTATTCTAATCCAACAATATTTAAATCTTTAATTTTTTGCCGAATTACTTATAATATTTTTTCAGTAAAATGGTAGAATTTTGTTTAAATTACGCAGTGCAACAGTGCAAAAAGCAAACGGATTGGACAGTATAGACTTTTTAAATCAGTTTGGCGGTTTTGGTGACCTCAAAAAAAAATTATAAGACTTTAAAAACTAATATTTTGTATGTCATCGGAATATGCAAAAATTTTAGAGCGAACTTTTTGTAACATTTGCAATATTTAAAATTTACTTAATTCTAAATGCAAATAAATTTAATTTAAAAATCAAAGTCACTTTTAATTCTTAAAAAAAAATAAATTCAAAATCGTAATGATTTCTTAGAAAATCGAAACTAACCTTCTAAAAATGATTTAAACTTAATAATAAACTATAACGGTATGAGCACTCAAAGTATAAAAAATAATAAAAGCCACAACAATAACAACAAAAATCAAGAAAAAAAAAAAACGGAAATTCCCTTAAAAATAAACAACAAAACGAAATGAATACTCGGATAAAGACAAACGAAATGTCATTTAAACGCCACCACCAGCGCAACTATCGGGTGTTTTTTTTTAGCTTCTTGAGAACTTTCGATATCGATAACTATGGTGGGAGAATGTCAAACTGTGTTGACATTTTTGTTCAGTCCATGTTACAAAGCTCATTTATAATTAAAAGGCTACGTCAGTAAAGCCCTTATGACACTACATTTTTTATTCATTAATTGATATAGAATTGATAGAAAGAAACAGTAAATGTTTGAAAGAGCAAACTATAAAAAATGTAAACAAAGTTTTTTTCTCTTGTTATGGTTTTGTTTCAGGGATGGCGTTGAGAATTTTTGAAATTATACCAACAACCTTTAAAAATTTTATTTTTTTACCCTAATTGTACTAAAAGATTTTTTTAGTTGAAATTAATTTTATTTATGTTCATAAAAAAACACCACAAAAAGGTATTATAAATCTTAGTTTAAAAAATATCCACAAAAAACTGCAATTGAAACAACATAGCCATCCCTGTTTTGTTTATTTTATTAAATGTTGCCAACTTTTTGTTTATGAGAAACCAAAAAACAAAAAGCAGTAAATCGCTGAATTTGCCCATAAACCGCTGATTCAGCAACACTTTTAATATTTCAAGCTTGAAATGTCAATTTTAAGTTAAACAATTTTACATTTTTTTTGACATTACTTCATTTTTTATCGATAACTTTAGTAAAATGTTTGACAGTTTGCCATTTATCTTAATACAGCTTCACTCTTTGCACTTGGTAAATTTTTGTATTACATTATATCTGTACTGTTCACCAAAACTTGAACAATGCATTAAAAATGTAGTGTCATAAGGGCTTAAGCAAACGAATCACCATTAAAGGCTACTTTAAAACTATCACACAAGTCTTACATAATCCATAATACTTTGTGAGATAGAAATTAAATGAGTTTTATTGCGATTGTCAAAAAATCAAATGTAACATTACAGTTTGTAGTCACACTATCACACATGAACATGCTTTTTTTAAAATGCAACCCTGATCAAATGAAAAGTGTTATTGTTTTAAAATTTTTAAAAAAACGAAGAAGTCGTATGGGATGTCAAATTGTTTTTCGAAATACATTTTTATGACACATTGCACTCACACTATCACACTTTCTCATATTACTTGAGTGTTTGACATGTATTAATACAAAGTATAATAGTGTACACTAGCCTTTAGTGGGGAACAGAATAGTCGCTGTAGTACAACGTTACAAATAGCGCTGCAAAAGTTAAAAACGGCAGTTTCAAATTAGTGTACACAAAATACGAAATTGTAATAGTCGTCGCATTTGAAGTTGAAGCGCAAAATTCGAAATTTCGAGCTTTGTTGCGCTACAGAGCATTCGTCAGTTTCTACAACTATTTTATTCAGTTCCAGGCTTTACATCCATAAAAATTGCCTATTTACTGCAGTTTACACGTTCTTTCAAAATGTGCAAGGAGCTGCCGTTACGGTGAATGGCGAGCGCTATCGAGCCAAAATGATAAAATTTTTGTTTCCAAAAATTAATCAGTTTGACATCAACGACAATTGGTTCCAACAGGATGGCGCAACTTGCCAACCAGCGCGCTTAATAACAAATATATTTGGTGACAAATTTTATTCCAGAAGTGCTCCTGTTCACTGACCCCCTCGTTCGTGCTATTTAAAGCATCTGGATTACTTTTCATGAGGCTATGTTAAGTCATAGGTTTATGCCGGCAAACCAGCAACTCTTGAAGCATTGAAAGCCAGTATTCAAGGCACCATTGGCGCCATCCGGCCAGATTTATTGGAGAAAGTGGTAATAAGTTGAACTGATCGAATGGGCCATGCACATAACTCATAGCCGCCAGGACATAATATAATCTATCAAATTATAATAAATAAATTTACTTCCAACAATATTTCTGCTAATTTTAAGTTCTTACGCCGCTAAAAAAACACCCTCTACAAAAAAAAAAATATAAAATAAAAAAAAAACTATTTATAACGCAAAAATGTGTACTAAACGGGTGCCAATATTTAAAAAAAAAAACAAAAAAAATTTTGTTTGCCATTTTTACAGACTAGAGACAAAACAAAAAGAAAAAAGAACCTTAAACGTTGAGGACATTAAACAAAAAACAAAATTCCAAGAAATTCAATGTTGACAATGCAGTAAAAAATCGCAAAATAAATTAAAATTGTCAACCAGAATGTTGGCGAAATGTAAGAGTTTATGAAGACTAGCTGCTAAAAGTTACTCCAAAGCCTGCCTCCACTTTATATTGTGGTCTTGTGATCACAAGAATTTATAATTGTTAATTTTGAAAAAGAGACAAATATGGTAAAATTTGTATAAAAAATTAAATAAAAAAAATATTAATTGTTTGTCTAAAAGATACCAAAAGTCAATATTTGAGCAGTAACTGAAATAAATTCATTTAGAAAAATGTGTATATTATTATTATTACGGAACAGTCGTCATATTTGTATTTATTTATTTTAATAAAAAAAAAAGCCAAGCGATTGTACCTTATTTAACAAATTGTAGCAGAAGTGAAAAGGAATGAAATCATTTAATTAAAAATTTAAAAATTAACAATTTCCGGTTTACTTATAACAAATTACAGTTCATACCCAGCAAAAACTTCTTTTACCAAGTATCTTGGTAAGAGAAATTTGGTTAAACGCTACTTAAGCCTCCCGTACACGACGTTATTTGCACATGACTTGTCAAATTTTCCACTGCAAAATACATACATGACGTGTGTTACCTTTAGAACATTGCTCTTGTAAAAGTCAGATGCAAAGTCGTCTGTCAAAATGTCAATTAGAACGTGTTCTGTTTTCTTCTGACATAAGCTGTTTTTATTATAAAAAATGCCGTGAGAAAACTGGCCGCGTATCATTAGCCGACTTAAGTAGATATTTTGCAATACCGATATATTATTTGAGGATGTCTATAACAAAACGCAACAATTCCACTTTTAAAGTTTAATGTTTTTTTTACTGTCTATTATTGTCCATATAGTCATTGTTTTAATGAATTTATTTACTTTGATTTGGATCAAAACTATTTCACATACCTACATACATCTTACTGGCTTAAATTCATTTTTTTTTTGTTCATTTATCCAAAAATTGTAAAAGTGGAATTGTTCCGATTTGTTATGGAGCCTTTCATTTCTGTTCTTTTAACCATCTAATAGCAATTATGTACATAGAATATCCTAAATTGGTATCTTAAAGTTTAAAAAAAAAGAAAAAAATCTTTATAATGTCTGAACTATTTAACGGCGAAAAAACATTTTTGTGGCGGCAGAACGCCATTTTTTTAACCGAAAACGACTTGGTGTCTGCAGAAACTTTGCGAAAAAAACAGAGACTATGCCAGTAACATGCACGATTGTGACTGAATATTAGTCTGTTAAGCAATAATTTTGACAGACATGCAAAATTACGTGTGAATTGAAAAGCTTACAAGTCAGATGTAAAAAACAAGTCGTGTATGAGAGGCTTCTTTACCTTTTAACAACATTAACCCTAAGTTGGTCACTATTTACATACATAATATGTATGGGGTTACGGAAAACTATGGATGAAATTCATTAGATCAAATCAAATTAGATCCTTTATACCAAATTTAAAAAAATTATCTCACAGACATCGTTAATATAATAATACCCTCGTCACTATGTGAGTCTAAAAACCAATTACACAGAGCCGAGATTTGAACTTATAATATCACGAACAACGTCTACATTTACATATATTATAAATAATGAAACTTAAAAAAATTATTGATATACAAGAAAATGTAAGGCAAAGATATAAAATAACAGTTTTTATCCGTTTTAAAGGCTTTTAATAGTTGAACAAGTAAGAAAGCTAAATTGGGATATGCCGAATCTTATATACCCTGCACCGTGGTGTGATAAGAACAGAGAGTTATATAAATACCGTCCTTTAGATATAAATAAAAATATTTTGTGCCACGCCCACCTCTCCAGTCCCACTTGCATTTTGTTGAATGTTGTATATTGATAGCCAATATGCTTGAACCTAATTTGGAAACTTTGCCTCTTGTTGGAAGGTGCCACGCCAACTTCTTCAATTCCGCCCATATTTTTAGAGAGGTTGTCTATTAATTACCCAGCAATGTGTACTAAATCTGGACAATTTTTCTCTTACCGTTCTTTATATGAAAATAAATCTGTTTAATGCCACACCCACCTCTCCACTCCCGTCCACATATGTTGGCATGGTGTCTGTTGATAACCAATATGCTTGTACCTAATTAAGAAACTTTGTTTCTTGCCGATCTCCAGATTTATGGGTAAAATTAGAGGCAGTTGGGGTTTTTGCTCATATCTCAGCAATTTAAGGACCGATCAGGCTGAATTTCAGTAGCAAACAATTTCGCACTATATGTGACATAAATGTATAACTACCTAAAGTCTATCATAACTGGTGTCTTTGGAAACCCCATTTCAACGGACAGACGGTCGGCCATCGTGATTTATAGTTTCTTTCTCATGAGGATCAAGAATATATACCCTTATATGATCTGGGATCAATAAAGTAAAAATCACTAGTGGAATGACAAAGTTATACATAACCTTTTAATTAAGGGATAAAAAAATGCTAATGCAAAAAGTACAATTTGAAGAACAACAAAAAAAAAAATCAGTCCGACTTTCCATACGCTACTAGTTTAGTGGAAAAAGTAAGGATATTTCTCTACTTCAGGCAATACTGTTTTAGCTCTTTTTTTTATTTTATATTATTTAAATTTTATTTTATATTATACGATTTCATATATATAACTAACAAATGCAACAAGTAACCAAAATTACAAGTCATTCTATTTACAATTGATCTGCAACTTATTTTGCAAGATACTAGTACATCGTATCTATGCCAGCAAGATCAAAGTATTTAGTATAATTTTAAAATACAAAAAAAAAAAAAACGTATACAAATTCATTCAATCAATTCATTCATGAATGAAATGCTCTGAAATACCCCAACAACAACAATAACATCAGCAGCGGCAGCAATAAAACGATAAACGTATGCCAAACGCTTAAACAAGAGCTGAAGCAAAAACAACAACAACATAATAAAGGTAATGATGACTCATACGCGTTTTACCAAGAATCGTCTAAACAACTAAAAAAAAACAACATTTAAGCCATGCTAAGAAGGATTTGTTTGGGGGAGGCGATATGTGGTGTTCTGGTCCCATTAGGGACCACTAACAAACTACAAGTGTTTATTCTGCACAAGCAAAAAAACTTCGTAGGAAGACAAATTTGTAAAATATTAAAAAAATAACTCACTTACAAACCTGTTAAAATGGCTCAATTTTGTGTGAGTAAAAGAGCTTTAAAAGTTAAATAATAATAAATTTTATTTAAAAAAAAGAGTACGTTTGTCTTTTGTATTTAAGAGATAACAGATTTTATTATTTTTAGGAGTAATACTTAGTGTGAGGTAGGAGTGGCTTTATCGCTTTAATAACCAACATTCCACATGCCTATACATTCGAACTAGGTTTTTGACGATATCAAGACTTTTTCCGATTGTAGAAATGTAAAAGTTACGACTTAAATCATATTTTGTGGAATTTTGCAGTTTATGTTTTCTTTCCTTTTGTTTTGGCATATAAAAGAGGTTTCTTTTCTTTTTTGTTTGCTAAATTCTTTGGAATTTGTATTTTGCGAAACCATTTACGACACTTAATACAGTTCGTGGAAAGCTTTAATCCCTATTGGGGATTTTTTTAAATTGAACTTTACGTTTTGGTGTAAGTAAATAAAGCAATGAAAAAAATTTGGATTAAATAAAAAGTCGTAAATATGTATTGTCAAAATGTTTTAAATACTTAAGGTATGTTCAGTCCTAACAAATATTTGACGAACAAATCCAAAAAAGCGTGACCGTTAAATTGATCAAACTTTTGCAATATTTTTAACAATTTTTATTGATAAACATAAATTTATTTGTAAGAAGATATTTGTATTATGTAATTGAGAAACTGTTAAATGATAATTGATCAAGCAAACGTTTTGCAAAAGCAAATAGTGGTTACGTGTTGGACGTAGTGCTGGGAAACTATCGAAAGTAATATCGATATTATCGATAGTCTTAAAATATCGAAAATATCGATAGTAAAAATATCAATATCGATATTATTATTTAAAATTCAGCTATGAAGACATCTAACAGCAGCTATACACACACAGTTTTTTTGCCGCAAATTTTTAATTGCTATTATTTATTCGCGCTAAATTAAAGCAATGAATACAAACAACAAGAATGGCAAGAAGTATGGATTGCTTAGCTGTGCTTTTTACTGCTAATTAAAGGCCTTTAAGTCAAAATTTGTACATGTTTATATAGGGACTGAAATGTCAAATATGTATTGTTGTAATGTTGTAAAAAAAAATGCAAATCCAAATGCAATTGCCATAGCGAGCATAGGAGAAAACAATGAACGGCCATTAGAGGATAAGTCCGCTATATTGATTACCTTTTTGGGTTGAGAATCAAAACCATTTTAGAAAATTATTTTAAGTTGCAATAGAATATCTTATAGTCCCTGCTACTTCGGTTCCTTCAGAAAGGAACTTATCAATTTTTAAAAAACTGTCATCTAAAATAACGTGCGTATATACATACGTCTCAAACGTTCAATAAAGTGATAAAAACAAAGAACCGTAGCCTGATAAAAAACTAGTTAAAGTTTTCCTGCACAAGTACAAACATTGAGTCGATAGTAATATCGATATATCGATAGTGATTTCTGAACTATCGATAAATATCGATAGTATCCCAGCACTAGTTGGACGTCAAATAATTAATAGGTGTGAACATAGCTTAAGTAATTGTTTTATAATAATAATATAAGTAATAATATTTACAAATGTTTAGTATGTATATAGTTGATACTTTTAAATCCGGTCATCGGAATGCCATAATAATGCTATATATAGTATTTATATTGTATTGTGCCAGTTTCTAAATTATTGTTTTCGACGCAAGTGGGAGATTTTTTTGAATAAATTTTGAAATATCGTGAGGCGCTAAATTTCAAATTGGATATTCGTATTCGGAGAATTTTAAAAAATTTTTGTTTCTGCTATAACAAAAATAAACAAAGGATTAAAAAAAATTTAAAAGACTTATGTTTTTTAACACACATCACAAGTATATAGTAACAAAAAACCCCGGAGGTTTGTGGGGATTAAATTTAGGAAATTTTCCCTTTTGGTGTTACATCTTCCGGGGCATAGTCAGATGCAGCCAATACCTAGTATTCTGCAAAAATCCAACACTGACAAATCACAGGAGATCTTCACGATCTCTTGCGACTGCGGAGATCCTATGTCGTATAACTGGAGTCAGTAGCCCCCGGTGGCACAACTATAGTTTGAGCGCTCCGTTAGTATGCTTTTTGTGGGAAATGCTTTATGTCTTTCATGTCTTTGTCTAGGTGCTGTTACTACTCCACGGATGCTACAAGCATATTTCTAGCTCCTGCTCCTAAACAAGGGCCGAATGTATAATGCTGGTTGCCTTTATACTCGAGGGGGTCGTTAAGTAAACTCGTTATTTAAACCCAGTGCTTTAGATCCACAGCAACGAAAAGCCGCTTACTAGAAATATTAGTTTTTAAAATAAGATGTTTGAATGGAAATTTTATTAAAATCATTTCAATATAATTATTACAAACAAATTTTTAAGAAGCTAATAATTTTGCCTCACAACGTTTGTACTAGTCTGGGGTGCAAAGGAGCTTAATTTTTTCTTCTTAAAGACTTTGTTAATTTGAAAATTTTAGTATAGAGTGTTTTTTTTTGTAGCTGCATGAGAAATTAAAATGATAATACAAGACAGAAATAGTAATGAAATGAAATTTATTTTATTACAATCATGGCATGGTGGCTACGAGCTATGGTCCGGTCCATTCGATCAATCCAATTTTTGGCTACTTTTTCCAATAAATCTGGCCGTATGGCGTCAATGTTGGTTTGAATATTGCCTTCCTTCAAGAGGGTCTGGCTTGTTGGCAAAAGCCAATAACTTAATATAGCCCCATGAAGAGTTATCCAGAGGCGTTAAACCACACGAACGAGGGGACCAGAGAAAACGACCACTTCTGGAAATAAAGTTTTCACTAAATCGGTTTTGCAATAAATCGATTGTTAAGCGCGCAGTACGGCAAGTTGCGCTATCTTGTTGGAGCCAAACGTCGTTGATGTTAATCTGATTAATTTTTGGAAACAAAAATGCAATCACGCACCAAACAGTCAAATTTAATGAATGTAATGCTGATTCGTTAACGGCTTGAGGATTGTCTTCACTCCAAATACGGAAATTTTGCTAATTGACGTATCCATTTCACCAGAAATGAGCTTCGTAAAATGGACGAAGTGCTCTATGAACTTCGGAAACAGATATGTTTTTTTTTCAAACTAAATTTGGTTCTTTTAGCGTAAAACGATTCATGATATATAAAGGGTGGTCCAACCAAAACGGACGATGTTAATTGTAAATAAAACAAAAAATTTTCCGAGAATTATCTTAATATTTGTTATTATAACAGAAGGATCTATACAATTACGTGTGAAACAAAATACCGGCCAAATGCTCGCCACGGTTTCGGGAGCATACCTCTGGTCCGATGGTCCATATTTTCAATGACTCCGAAACATAATTGAGGTTCGATGTCGGTAATGTGCCGAATTATTTCATCCTTAAGCTCTTGATTTGTTCTTCGCTTATTGACGTACACTTTTCTATTAACTATCCCCAAAGAAAAAAGTCCAACGGTGTCAAATCACATGATCGTGGGGGCCAATTAACGAGATAAAACGGCCATTGATTTTGTCGCGCAAAAGAGTCATTGTTTTGTTGGATGTGTGGCAATTGGCACCATCCTGTTAAAACCACATAGCGTCTAGGTCCATATCCTTAATTCATCCTCAATCATCTAGCGATTGCGAACACCATTCATGGTGACAGCTTGGCCGACCTCATTTTCAAAGAAGTACGGCCCGATGACGACGCCAGCCCATGCGAGCATGCACAGGTGTTTTCACCTTTCCTACAGACCCGGTTTGCTAAAATTTGTGCACCATTCTCCCGATTGTGGACACATTTGGTCGATTATGCTGACCAAAAAAATCACGAAGTGCACAAAATGCATTTTGATTTAAATGCTCATTTTCGTAAAAGGCTTCAACAATCTAAACGTGTTTGCTCAATTATGTTCCTCTCTATGGTTTAACTTGTCAAGGTAGATTTACACAAGGTAGACTCATTTGGGAGTGTAGACATGCTGTTCTATAAAAATACCCGACTTGTCATCATTTCAAACAAAACCAATTTAACGCACACATGTACAAATTTTGGCTCATACATACGAATTGGACAATTGGGGTTTATGTCTGTCCGCTAACGAGTCTACCTAGTGTTAATGTACCTTGACTGAAACAAAGAAATGTCAAATTAAGTTATGCATATCGTGCATTACGTTTGGACCGCCCTTTATATAATACAATTTTGACAGCATCTCAAATACGATTTCAACATAATAAAGCTTGCAAATTATATTATAACTTAATTTACCAAGCAATAATAACGAAGACCTTCAGCTCGTTGTCGTCAAACCGATCAGAGTCTCTCTAGGGAATCGAATCCACAACCCTTACATTCATGGACTAGTTCACTACCATCTAGCGAACTGGAGCACCCTTTATTATTACATATTATTATGAATTATATTTATATATGTTTGAAGAATACCTTTTCAAATTCTTCCCGTATGTAACCAGTTTCTTAAATTTATTAAAATATTTTTTTAAAAACATTTTTTTTGGCACACACTGTGTAAAAAAATATAAATAATATTTAAATTTTTTTCAAATTACAACAAAACATTTACTACCTGAAACTACTATAATCTAGTATTTTTACTATTAAAAATAAAAATACAATTCAATGCCATAATTTTATGGAAATGATGTCATTATTAGAGACGTAAATTTAAATTAAATGCAAAAATACACAAGTATAAACAAATACTAAATGACCAAATTTATGTAACTAAATACAAATAAATGGTGCTTAGCCACCTCTAATACCGTGTTCCATAGTTGTCCACATTAACTTTGGTCAAGAAACAGAGAAGGTGTTTTGTTTTTCTTTATACACAAACTCCTACTAAAGTTGGAGGAAAAGCACATGCTAATTAAAACATACACAAATTAATTCCATATAATTTGGAATTTTTTTGTTTTTGTTGTTGGATTTATCGGGTGTTAGATGACATGAAAGATATTGTGCACCCAGCATGAAAGAGTCATTCAACTTGGCGTCAACAAGAAATTTTTGAAGTTTTATTTGTGGGTATTTAATTTTTTATTTTTGCAAGTTGAAATATAAGATGTGTGCATTACTTTTTTTTTGCTGTGTAAGTGTTAAATGCATATTTTTGCGGTTAAAAATAAAAGGCTCTTACTTGAAAGGCCTTAGCTAAGACCTATTCTAAAAGATTTTTATTTCAATCAGCCTCTCGAGAAAGATCTTATTGGAGAAACTTTACTTGTTTCTACATGATAAAGTATTCATTCACTGTTCTTTTTATTTAGGAGGAAAACAATAAATTTCTTTAGCTAATATATCTATCATAATCACATTTTTAAACAGCTTCGAAAGAAATATGTACATTGCGCATATTAAAATTCTAAAAATTAGATTTGAAAAAAATGGATTTATATTTTAAAGCAGTGTTTGAAAATAAACAGAACATTTTTTAGCGTAGGGCTCTCACACTCAGGAACGGTATCTATTTTTTTAGTGTTTGCGTTTACGAATTAACGAACATAATGTTCTGTTCTTTGTTGTAAAATAGAACATACATTATGTAGACATACATTATGTTTCGTTTCAGATTCTTTTTTCAGTTGTTTTTGTTGAGTGGGATAGTACACAAACACTATTAGCGATTGTGTTTCCACAAATCTACCGAACCGAACACTAAGAAACGATATTTAATGTTGATTTTCGAACACTGCTTTGAAGCATTTTGTATTTTTCTCTCTTTTTTTTATAAATATTTTTTGTACTTTTGTGTAAGCCTTCTTGTTAAGAAATTCCTGCAGTTCTAGTTAAAATAAAGTTTAAAAAAATGTTGTAATAAATCTTCCGACAACCTGCCAAAAAACATGAGCAAAAAAAAAAAAAAAAAAAAAAAAAAAACAAAAGCGGAAATCACGTGCCCAGCAAACTGAAATTAAAAGTTTCAAAAAATTATATAATTTTTCCGTAGATATCAAATGGTATATCAAACCATTTTTCAAATATTGTGAAGATACTAAGAAAAGGCTACTTCTGTTCTCTTATGATTATGATGCTGGGTGTTTAAGGCCTTCTGAAAGGCTAATGTGCTCCTTATTTCTGCCACTGGTTTGTATCTGCAGTCGTCAATTTGTGTGTTTGCAATTAAATCCAAGTATTAATTTTATATTTAATTCGTATTTTGCGATGTTTTTTTTTTCAATTCGTATGTAGGTGGATTTAATTTGCGATTATTTATTGTACATTATTATTTTTAAAATTATTTATCAATGTCTGCTTTAAGCTCTACATAAATTAAAGTTAAGTTTGACGAAATGTTTCCCCCATGAGCTTAAACATAAAAGCAGCCTACTAGAAATTGAACTTCTTAAATTCCAAAGAAGAGATTAACAAATTCTTGAGACTTAGAGCCCTTAATCAACCATATTCAAAGAGTCTCACGGCATCTTTAAATCGGTCGTGAGCTAAAGTTCTCACTTCAGTTTGTTAAAAAAAGAAGACATTTACATGTAACGTAAAGTAACGAACACGAATACTTTTGTGCGTCAGGTTTAATTTTAGGAGCAACATTTACCAAAATAAATCATGACTGATATGAATAAGAAGTTTGAAATGAGGAGACCCGAAATCAGACTCAAAATGTTCCTCAAAAAGTTCTACACATACAAAATATTATTTACTGGTTACTTTTAGGCCAAGCTTGGTTCGGTATGGTGACAGAAAATTCATTCGGTGTGGTTTAAAAAACGAAAAAACATTTTATGTGGTTAAATATGACAATAATATGGTTAAAATTTACCATAATTTGCCAGACATCTACCATAATTTGGTCAAAATGCATAATAATATGGTCAAAGCCTAAAATTTTTAATAATTTTATCAAAAAATGCAATATTTCGGTTAGAATTAACAATAGTATGGTCAATGTTAACCATAGTATGGGTTTTTATTTCAGTAAGTTTTTCAGTTTGCTAATTGAGTCAAGGTGTAATTTTATTTCGGTTTTTTTACTCTCGCTACATGTAAAAACGCATCTCTGATCTAATTGTGTTTAAAGATTAAAAAAAAAAAAAATACAACAACAACTTGTTATGACAGGGCTGTATTTTTTTCAAAATACGTAAGACTTTTGAAATGGTGTAGTAGCAGTAGCAGTTATTAGTAGGGTTAATTTTAATTTTTAATGATTTATAATGAAATAATAAAAAGTAGCAATGTTTTAATAATTTTCGAAAAATTAAAAAGGTGGAGTTAATAGATTTGGTATTTGAACCATTTAAATATTAAAGTAATATGACATTTATGTTGTTATCATCTCGCTTTTATAATTTTTTAATAACTGTTAAAATCACGCCAAAAATTAAAGCACTCCTAATCAGTGTTGCCAGAAGTAGGGGAAAATCCCTACATGTAGGTACTTTTGATACTAAAATAGAAGCGTAGGGAAAATCGGACAGATTTTTTATGATCTCCAATATGTAGGGATTATTCGTCATATCTCATTATTTATGAAATAAATGCAGAAAAAACGTATTTTTAGTAAATTTTCTTTTCTAAAACGGTTAAAAATTTTTATTTTCCCTAAATTGGCTTAATATATGATTGTAGTTTAAAAAGCTGGCGACACTACTGTGTTTGTATGTATATGTTTTTAAAAGATATCTTAAAAAACAAAGTATTGGGGTTTCTAAACAATTGTTTGCTGAAATGGACATCAATGCCTTAGTGACAAATAAAGAATTTATCTTAGAAAAAATATGTTTCCTGTATAACTTAGGGTTAGCGAAGAAGCTAACGAACATTGGGTACCAATTGTTACAGCTGTAAGTGTCTGGAGATAGAGATATGTATGTACACTGTGGTATACACAATCAGCGCCATTGGCGTATAGAGTGAATATGCCAACCATTTCGCTAGTTACTAATGACAATGGTTCTTTCTTATACCAGTGGAATATTATTCAATGTTAAAAGGTTCGAGTAAAATTTATTTGTTATAACTAATTATTTTCTTCTATTTTAATGACAATAATGCGTAGGGATTTTTGTAGGGGACATTTTTTCAACGTGTAGGGAAAAATCGGATTTTTTCAGCATGTGCATGTTCAGCATTTTCATGCAATGCAAAAAATTTTCTATTTGATTGACTTTTTGAATAGTGTAGAAAGAGCTTTACCCGTGAGCATATAGAGTACCGTTATTCTCTGCGCGTAAATAAAGTAAAGCTATAAAAGCCGTAAATGAAAAATCGATGAAAGAAGTATATGTCCTTTCCAATATTAGCCCCTTTAAACATTTACGATTTCTCATATCGACCCCTTTGTCCGAAATTATCGTATGTTACAAAACCCAAATTTTACAGGACAGCCATTTTTCTACTTTTCTCTGCATTCGCTCCCAATATCAAAATGAAAATATACAATCAATTTTTGGAGCAACGAAGTGGAATTCGGGTACAATATTTTGTCAGATGACGTCTCTTTGAATGTAGAACAAGATTGCATCAAAAACTCAATTTCAAAAAAATTGGCATATACGATAATTTCGCGCAAATGGGTCGATATATGTACTAAAGATTTTTAGAATCCTCCTTAAGGTGGATTCATCCATGCGTTGCGAACAAAATTTTTGTCCGGAGAATATTTTTTTTACTGAGAGTATGCTCTACAACGATTCATCCATTTCGAAAATTTATCCGGAAAAACAAAGCTACCATATGGTTTACAGATGTACTTATATGTATTGAATGTTTTCTAAAAGTGTGTTTAAGAAAATGGACGAAAAAAGAAAATTGATTGTATTATTTTTAATTATATTTTTATTTTTACTTAATTATTCAGCAAAAATACAATTGTTGTAATATAAATTCAAAATCACTACATGATGTGGTAGCTCAATTCAACTTTTATGAGAAAAAAAAATGGCATCTCGGTTCATAATGTTCTGAACAACCGTATTATGCATAGCCGTGCTTGTATATAAAAAAACAATAATAAAATCAAAAAACATTGTATTCCGTACGGAATGTGCGATCAGTTTCACACTTTGCTCAAGCAAATGACAGTTTCATAAAACTTAACAAAAAGTGTCCGTAAGTTCAATATGGTTTGCTTCATATGATTAACATTTATTCGCACATTTGATTAATAAACCTTAAGCACATTATAGTTAGGCCTTTAAAATTAAACCAATTAAAGAAAAAACATGCCGAACAAAATAATTTCTCTCTCTCTCTCAAAAGTAAGACGCTAAACTCAATATAAACAAGTTTTGTCCGGGCACGCATGGGTTAATCAAGCTTTATAAGCCTATTCTGTTTAAAAAATGTACTGTTGGCTACAATCGTTCAATTCCAAATCAATTTCAATTATGTCACTTTGAAATAAAATATTCACAAGAATATTATTTCGAAATATTCAATGCATTTTTGTCAAATAGTCGTGACATTTTTCACTACTCATCTACATAAATAATTATTTCTATTAAGTTTAAATATTTTTTATTCCAAAACAAATCTTCTTGCCACATTTTTTAAATATGGGGCATTTCATGTCAAGTGACCCAATTTTTAAATCGATGTCTTCCGATTTGGATGAAATTTGCACCAAGGTTAGTCCTATTGGATAGTAGTTTAGCCACAAATTTTCAACAAAATCGGTCAAAAAGTTTCTGAGTTAGAGGGGGTCAAAGTTTGACATTTTGGCCATACAGGTGTTCTTTATCATCCATGTAACTTATAACCTATTGGTGTTAGAAAAATTTTTCCCAAGTAGCTTCAATAGCTATTTGATCAATCTTTTGAAAAATTTTTTGTTTGTTTTTTTTTAATATTTTTAATATTTTTTTTTAAATTTAAAACTTTTTTTATTTTTTTTTTTATCCGGTTTTTTTTTTTTTTTTTTTTTGCTCAAAAGAAAGCTTGTCTTTTCCTTTAAGGTACATAGTTTAAAAAAACAAAATTTTTTATAAAAACAAAAATATTTTTTTTCGAAAGATTAATCAAATAGCTATCGAAGCTACTTGGGACAAATTTTACTAACACCAATAGGTAATAAGTTACATGGATGGGAAAGAACACCTGTATGGCCAAAATGTCAAACGCTGACCCCCTCTAATTCAGAAATTTTTTGACCGATCTTGTTGAAAATGTGTGGCTAAACTACTATATAAAAGGACTAACCTTAAAAATTGGGTCACTTGACATGAAATCCCCCATATGTATTATAGATGTTGCGCTAGTGAACAACTTTGTTGTTTGTTTAACATTTTGTCGTGTCGTTTATGTTTTTAATCGTTTTGCTCATGAAATGTTCGTTTGGTTGGAGTTGTGTTTATCCAAATGACCTTGACATTGTTGTTGTTGTTATTGTTATTGTTGTAATGCTTGCCATTGTATTTAAATACTTAACATAAAATGTATTTAGATACAAACTAAATCTGTATGTTTTTGTGATAAATGTGGTTGGATTTGTATGATATCAGAATATGCAATAACTTAAACTCTAGTCGTGAAGGTAAATTATGTTAAAGGAATTGACACAGCGGGTTGATTAAATCACACGTGAATTATTTACAGGCAGATTTAAAAAAGGCAATGCAAGGTGTAACATTTTAAAATAGCAGATATTTTGTGTAATTTAAAATACACAAATATTAGGCTCCGTTAATTGAGATTTTATATAAAGTAGAAAAAAGTAAAATGAATAAATTTGTATATAAAAAGTAACTTTTTAGATAAACAAATGCTTTTTAAATACAAGAGATATAAAGTTAACTTTTAATAAAAAGGACTTTTCAGGTAATATAATACCTTCTTTATATAAAATCTAACACCCGCATTCAGAAATAACACTTTACAACAAAATGAATGAAGTTTACATCTGAAACTCTTTTTACGGCCTATTTAAAGTTGAACCCTTGTGTACTAAAAAAACGTAGAAAATCGTGTGATACTTAAGTTTTTGGTATATAGTGTCATCAGAAGATTTATTCAGAACATTACTAGCAACATTTTGTTGGTAAACATTAACCCTGGAATTCTTCTGAAAGCAGGTCTTTTTGCAGTTTTTTTGAAAAAAGCAAAAATCACCTTAAAAACAGGGATGTATGTAGTTGAAATGTTCTGCGAAAATATTTGTCATGAAATTCGACTATTGGTCTCCAAACACACTTAAGTCGAAAATTCGACTTTTATACCAGAAATAAGCAAAAACGTTAAAGGTTGGTTAAGGGTTAATTATATCATTATGCCAACATGGCCAAAAAAACAAACCGCAGAAAAATTATGTTACAACAAAACTAAATTAGAAAAGCAAATAAAAACAAAGGTAAAACATATTCTGCTCTTATAAGAATCTTAAGGTAAAACAACTGAAACTTTAGACACGTAAATTAAAATTTTTGATATTAGAAATTTTTGACTCTCACTGTAGGCAATAACATCTCATTTTGCTTTTACTGAGGACCACTATTGTGATGTTAAAAATAGCTCAAGTAGGTAACAGGGTTGTCAGATTTTTTTTGACCTTCATCGCCAAATAGTATACCGAAAATCGCCAAATGTCGCCAAAAATTAATTTTTTTAGATATTTGGTAAAAAAAATTCGCCAAAAATCGCCAAATAAAAGTTTAATATAAAAAAGAGTATACAAGTGTATTGAACCTTTATATAAATTTTCCATATTTATCCGTATTCTATCAGTGTGTTTATATTATAGTAGACGATCGCCAAACGCTTAACATTTGCGATCCAGACTTGAAATCTGTAAATCATAAATCGCAATCACAATAAGTTTGGCAACTTCAAATTGCAAAAGTATGCTGAAGGGAACTAGAATTTTTGTAATCATAAGAAGGCTGATTATCTTAAAACCTAGAACTTGTGTGATCAGTTAACTGAATTGTGTCAAAACATTAACTTTATCAAAATGAGTAGAGTTTGATGCAAAAAAAATTAGTTTTTATAAGCGTGATTTTCTATGTGAATATAAGTCAGAATATGGTAAAATTTTGTATTTATTTGAAGCAAAGGATAAATATCTTAAAAGGTGTATTCAAATACCTTAAGTCAACTCAATCTTCTAAACAAATTACAAAAATTATTTTTAAAAATTACCTTCTAACCCAGATTCGTTTTCAATTCTTTATAAAATCAGGGTTTTCAAAAATTTCAAGTGAATATTAAATTTTTTTTTTTTAATATTTTAAGGTTTAAAAGAAATAGTCGATTTTATTTCGTAAAACACGGAGTCAAAATGCAATCATATGCAATCGAAAACGATTGCGATTTTAAAATTTATTTTGCAAAATAAGTTTTTCGGTAAAGCTCCGATTATTGATAACTTATGATCAGGAAAATGTGCGAAAATCTTAACAAGCTTAAGCTTCATTCCAAATTTCTATGGCAAAAATTCGTTTATGGTTTCAATGTAATTATCTGGCAATATTATCAATTTATCATTTAAAACAATCGCATTCGTATTGCGATTTTAAAATTTATTAAAAATTCAAAGAAAAAACTTGGCACGTACTTATAAATTTGTTCATATAAATATGAAAAACAGATAAAATGTGTTTTAGAAATCGCCAAATAATCGCCAAGTTTTTTTAATTTCGCCAAAAAAATCGCCATGTCGCCAAGCACAAAATTGCATCGCCAATTAGTTTTATAAATCGCCACGAAAAATCGCCACATCTGACAGCCCTGGTAGGTAATTGGAATTAAAAAAAAATATTTCAATCGGGTGTTTATAATTTTTGTGTGTTTTTTGTTGTTGTATTTTTTTATATTGTCTGACTTTATTTTGCATAATTCGGTCATGTTCAGACTTGTTATTGGTTTCTGTTTTGATATTTAATTTACAGTGTTTTTGTTGTACATATACATACAAAACAACAGAAATAAGCGATGTATTAAAATCAAAAATATTTTTTTTTATAAATTTCACAATCGCTTTAAATTTAAAAACCAGTTTAATTTTCGTCATTTTATACATATTTATTGTATACAATTTTTTTTCTATTAAAAACCCAAAGCAAAATTAAATTAAAAAAGCAACGTTCTTAACGAAATTTTATTTTTCAAGTTTACGTCATTTCTTTGTGTAATATTTTCATTTGCTTTTTCCTAGAATTTTACGTCCTGCTTCCTTTTTCTATGAAAATTCTAATACACGCTTTTTTGAAGGATTTTCTTGGGCATTTTGACAAAATAAAACTTGCGTGCTTTTGCCGCCATTTTTCTAGGAATTCAGTTGAAAAAAAAAAAAAGAAATAGAGAGAGTGAAATTATTTACAATTTGTGCTTGAAATGAATTTTATTGTTTAAATCCAAATGAAAGTAAACGATTTATATGTATGTATGTATTAGGGTATTCAATTAATCGATGTTTTGTATTAATCGATTAATCGCGCAAATAATTATTCCATGTAAAAATTTAATCGAATAATAATCGAACAATTTATTATTCAGTTAATCGAATAATTTTAATTCTAGTTAAGACCTTTAAAAATAAGACCAAAAATTATATTTTTCAACACTAAAATTTTATTAAAAAGTAACAACAATTCAATAAAAGGTACTTTTATGTAATAAAAGAGGAAAACTTTTCAAATAAAAAATTGCATCAAAATTTAAGCTAATCTTCGAAAATAATCTTTCAAAAAGAGTATAGAGTACAAATGTTTAGGTTTCAGACGATTTCTTTCTTTTGTTTTAATAAAACTTGACTTGGATAAGATTCTTTCACTTATTGTTGACGTTGGAGATTTTAAAAGCAAAGCGTTATAAAGCATATCCAATTTCTTTTTCCTGTTTTTTATAAAAATCACACTTGAATCTCTTTTTGATTTTTTAACAATTTTAATTACAATTTTTTAATAATTTTAAGGTCTGGTTGTTTTCATTCGTCTCAAAAAAATCATCTTCTTCATCTGAATCATTGTGGTAAGTCTGTTCCAAGCATTGTTAAAAATAAATTATTCCAAAACTCTTTGGTAACATTCTTTGTACTATATAGGTACTATATTTTAAAAAATTGTTACTCGAAGGAAATGTTTCTGAGTTTAAATAACCTTTTAAAACGTACCGGTTTGTGTTTTCAAAATTAAAGAAAAGACTAATACTGTGAAAAACAAATTTTCGCTTACTCGATTAATCGACTTAAATTATTCTAATAATCCGTTAATCAAAAATAAGCAATTTAAAACTATTAGAACAGTTAATCGCCCAAAATTAATCGAACAACGGTTAATCGTTTGAATACCCTAGTATGTATATAAAAAAAAGTTAAAGAGGAAAAACCTTTAACCCTGAAAGGTTAAA
Source organism: Pollenia griseotomentosa (assembly GCA_963931875.1). Classification (NCBI taxonomy): domain Eukaryota; kingdom Metazoa; phylum Arthropoda; class Insecta; order Diptera; family Polleniidae; genus Pollenia; species Pollenia griseotomentosa. The sequence continues at coordinate 47,033,210 of OZ007560.1, read as the reverse complement.
ATGTTTTAAAACATTATACAATTTAAGTTTAAAATTTAAACTTTTAATGAATTTAATTTTTTTTAAGAGGAGAGAGAAGATTTGTTAATACTAGAATACCCAATTTTTGTTACAAACATTCTATGTAAATGTAGTTTTTGTAATTTAAATTAATGTTATTTTTTTTTTTAATTTTTAAAAGGGTCATTTAGGGTTTTCAGAGTTCAAAGACAATTGAAAAATTATTATTGACAGACAAATGTGTTTTGTAACAGATGGGAGTTATCATAATAAAATAATTTACATACATTTGTAAGAAATAAATTTAAGATTAAAGAAGTTCAAACAGCCATTATCAATTGTGTACTTGACAGCCTAAATTATTTAGCTTAATATTTTTTAAGAATAAAAATTCTGGAAATTATGAACCATAAAATAGAACAAACTATCTCAGAACAAAATAAAAAATTATTATTTCTCAAAATTTCGTACGCGAAGGATTGCCAGGAACCATACTTAAAATAACCGGACGATGTAATAAATTTACCTGGATTTTGGAAAAATAAGTGGACAATTTAAAAATGCACAAAGGCTGCATTCATACGATGTCTTTTCAGACATGACTAACAAACACGTTTGTTTTGTTTGTAAAAGTACCCCATGTTTGAATCTGGGCCGTCCCGGGAATTCCCGGGAATTTCAATTATTATATTTCCCGCGGGAAACAAAAAATTGCTCATAGTTTCAGAAAACACCTAATTTTACTCTGAAATTTAGTTGTCTTTTCTTAAAATTAGCATCTGTGGATGGGTAGTCGATTAGATCAATTACAAGAAGTGAGTATGTACATACGTAAATCAATGTCTCTTGCTGCAATAAATCTATTAAAAGCAGAATGGGTAGTGCAACAGTTGATATTTAATAAATTTATTGAAGTGAAGAGTTGATAAAGAACATAAATTCAAAATAAGATGCAGGCAGTAAATTCTCATTGCCCATGGACAAGTCTTAAAAATAGGAGATACCTAAACATATCGCTCCTTTATTGCAACATAGTCATATCTACAAAAAAATCAAGCTTGGTAATATACCCGGGAAGTGCGGGGAAACCGAAATAAAAACAATAAGGAAACTCGTGTAAGATACTTCAACACACAATTTGAAAGACACATTGTCCTAGAGATTACAGATGGGCGTAATGAAAAGAAAAGGTTAGTAAGAAGTAATCCGGATGGTGCTATTTTTGGCATCAACCTTGACATCAGAAGCATGCAACAACGGTGCACTTTTAACTATTTGTCCGACCTCGGTAAAAAAGTGAACGAAATTTTTCGGAAACATGGTAATCAGTAAATAAAATCAGAAATTTAATCTTTGACGACCCACTAAGCGCTTTGAGTTTTAAGCCGTAAAAAATTTTAATATATTTATTAAAATATTTTATGAATTAACTTATTATCTCATATCTTGAGTTTCTGAATTTTTGTTTGTTTTTATTATTGTTTTATGAATTAAATTGTTATGTTTATGTTATCTTTTTATCTTGTATCTAGAGCAGAATAATACCGAATTTGCATATAAAAGCATAAAGTAATAATAATTCAAGTTCCGCTTTCAATCTTCAATTTCTTTTACTTACTTTGTAAACAAGTTCCCTTACGTTTGATTATAAAAGTTTTTTTCATTAATTAAAAACAAATTTACTTTGTATTATTTGTATGGAGCGGGATCCCGGGACATTTTTTAAAACTCCGGGAAAAAAAACTCTAGTCATATGCTATCAGCCTACCAAGTCCAAGTCCATTTAGAGGTTTTCGCGTGATTTAGCCACAAATTTACAAACATCTCAACATCCACACATACTACCTTTGACATTTATACCCAGTGGTAAAAAATTGAGAGGACAGCAAGTGGCAGGCCTTTTTGAAGGCCTCTATACTCTTTTCTAAAAGATTCGCTTCGTATGATATCCTGCCTTCAGAAGTATGCCTTCTAGAAGGTATAAATTTCTTTTTGAAAGACCTCCAAAAATATTCAGTACACATTTGCTAGTCTCTTTTTAAAGAAGGGAGAAAGGAATTTGTTCGGTTTTTTCTGTTTTTTTTAGTAACCTTACTTACTCCCTTCTTTGGGAAGGGAACGAAGTTGTTTTTAAAAGGAGTGTGTAAGGGCTTGCTCCCAATGACGACATGTATAAAAACTATATAAGTATGGAATGCGGCGAGGTGGGCTTGTGTCTACTAAATAAGGTCTTCTATTAGGCAACTTTACTCATTCTTGTTACCGCTGGGTAATATTAGTAGGATACTTATATTTGTTACAAATACAAATTAAAATTAGCCTACTGGGATAAGATAAAGGAAAAGTGTTGCATTAAAATCTTCAAAGCAATTCTTATCAATATAACTTCTGATTACGCTGTAATCCTATTTTTTTCTCCACATCAACTCTACAATGAACAAAATTTCATCGGTATTATTAACTAAAGAACCGGTAAATTACGTTTAGCTGTCAATTATAGCATATCGCTTGAATAATGAATTAAAGATGGAGCAATTTACTTGACATTTATAGCTCAGTACTGTAGAATATCAGCAGCACACAGAGACCCCTAACATCAGGGCGAACTTTGTTTCTAGACCAATGGGAAAAATATGTCTAAAACACGCCCATCATGTTATCCCCTTAAATGCTTTACCCCTCGTAATTAATCAGACTTGCCAATTTTAGTTTCCAGATAAGATTGACAATCAGTCGGTGATTTTTAAGTCCTTTAGGCTACGGGTTTTTTTTTTTGTACTAGCTTAGATTGTAGTTAGCTTAATCTATTGAGTGGACCACCACCCGGGATCAAATCTTTTTGAGCACCTTGATTAGTTTTAGCCGATTTTACGGCCAAGGTATACCTGAATGTGCCAACGAAAATTTAAACTAAAAAAAATTTGCGTGATCCAAACGGCATGCTATTAAGTCATATTGTCATAATGCTGTGTTATTGTTTGTCATAACTATACAATAACCCCCATATTAAAAAAAAATTTTTTGATTTATACGAGTTATATTGTAAAAATTTTCATGGAAAATTCGTTTCATAAACCTTAAATGTTTTTATGAATATGGGGGTCATATATTTTCATGTTATTATTTTAAGACATATGACTTTTTGACTGCCGTTTGAATTCCCCAAATGTATATTTTTAATGATTTTTTTTGGAAAGGAATGAGTTTATAAATGAAAATGAGTTTAAATTTCAAAGAGTGTAGGAAAGATTATCTACTTTCCTACACCCTTCACACGTCTTTCCTAACACTTCGCCAATAAAAATTCAAAGTCTCGCTTGTTTCCCCATGCAAAAAAAAAAGTCATAACGAAAATCTATTCTAAGATAAAGTTACGACTACATACCCCTTAAAAGTTGCTCTTTATTTTGAGGTATTTTCAAAACTGCATTTTTACAAAGTTAAAAAAGTACTTTTCGACAATTTGTCAATATGCTCAAATATACTAAAATCGAATGAAAAGTAAAGGATTTTTGCATAAGTTGTTAATAGCAAAATTTTTTATAAAATAATTTTCATATAATAAAATTTCATTAAACTATTTAACAAGTGCAACCTTTTAATAATGCATTTTTTACGTTTCCTAAAAACCTATAAAAGGTAATTAATTTGCCACTTATAACCTTCACCATGGATGTGATTTGAATAAATAAAACATGTGACTTCAATCCAAACGGAAATCCTTAATGCCAGCACTATGCAAATGAACGTTTTTTTTTTCAAAAATAGCAAAAAGAAAAAAATGTATAGCATGCATTTATTGCATCTCTTGAGCACTTAACACTCTATTTCTTATTTCAAAAATTTCTCACTTTAGTTTTTCTTTTGTACAGAGCAGACGTCAAATAAACACATGATAAAAAAAAATTGCAACTGGAGAATAGAGAAAGTGAAAAAAAACGTACACACCAACTCAATGAAAGGCTCTGTTAGCCGGGAGTAACAGTATCTTAACCTTCCCGTAAAAAATAAGACCATTTTATTTCTTACAGATTGAGACGTAACATCTTACTGCTAACTATACTCGTTCTAATTGCTTTACATACAACAAAATGAAGCAGCTGATTTGCAACGTTGCTGTTACTCCCGGCTAACTGAGCCTGAAAAAAATACAACTACAGAAAATCAGTAAGATTCCTATAATTGGGTTCGTCGAATTTTATTTAACCTTCACCCACTTAGGTATTAAAATTCTTACCAGAGCCCTATTTTAATACTAAATATTCTATACAAACTTGTGTATGTACATATATAGAAAATATCTAAGCCGATTTTAATATTTCTAGCTTATACGGTATGGTCGTTATTGTGCCGAAATCATTATCACAAAGTCACACAGAGGCGTCACGATATATTAGCGGAGTTCAGTGTTTGTTGCAAATGCTCTTGCAAAAGAGCAAATGCAAATGCCATACCTGTTTTGTTAAATCCAAAAACAAAATACACAGACCTTCCGTTAAATTTCATAAAAAAGCTACGAAATTTAGCATTTTTTATTTCGCAAGATCATTTGCACCAAACACTGAACTCCGATATTGTGTTTTATAAGACCTGGGACAGATGCATTAAATATGCTAATGCATTGACAATTTTCTTACGTCAACCAAATCAATGGTATGACAAGTTTATGGCATTAACTTTTACCATTTTAATGCAATATTTTTTGCATTATATTATTTTCTTATCAAAGTAGTGCATTATTTTTAAAATAATATTTGAAATTGGCATACGCCAATTAATGCACTACTTTTGACTGAATGCCACTATTTTCAACTATCTTTTTTAAGTAAGACAAGAAATAGTGAATTTCTTAAAAAAAAGCCCTTTTAAAATAACCCATGATATGTTTTAATGATAATGCAAAAATTACATTATTATTTTTACACTACTCTAGAGATAATGCAATGATATTGCAGTATTCTTGATGATTATTAAATAATTAAATGACAAAAAATTTATTTTATTCTATTTCAGAAATAATGCACTACTTTGATAAATAATGCAAGAAATAGTAAAGTAATAGTTAAAGTTAATAGTAATGCAATAATTTTGCATTAAAATATTTTATGATAAATTTAATAGTTCTATACAATACTTCGGATTGAATTGAATCCATCGGAGTCTTTGAAATTAAATTTTATATTCATTAAAAAAAGAATACTGTCTTCCATTTTCTTTTACAGACCAATAAAGGTGTGCTTTGGGAAACTCCATCCGGGCTTTCCGATTCCTCGGTGAAATAAAGGGCTTAAGAGCTGAACGCCCTCTGAATATTATTTTCTATTTTCATTTTGCTGACTTCAAGTTCTAAATGTGTAATGATTTGACTAGATATTGTTTTGGCATCACTTTGAAATTTTCTTTTGATCTTTGAATCCTCTATTCGTGAAGTTTTTCTAGTTCTTTCTTCTGCTTGTATTGCAGAAACGTTACCAGCTTGTTGATATTTTGGCAGAAACCACTTTGAATAAAATAAAAGAAAAGGTAAAAATTTCATCACTGAAATCCCATCATGATTTTATTAGGGCACTTAGAAAAAATTCCCACCAATTTTTTTCAATCAAACCGTTAATCAATAATAAAATTAGTTTTAATTAAAAATTTAATCAAGTGAACTAAACGTTTACTTATATCAACAACATGTTGGTCTCTGGGTGTGGGTGAGTACGCACCGGCCCGTCATCCTAATCTAACCTAACCTATATCAATAAATTTACGGCAGAAAATGTTGTTAATAGCAAAATATATAATTTATATTATTAATTTGTTTGCTAATGCAAATTTAATTAATTTTTTATTTGAGTTATTTTTTTCTGTGCAACTACTTTCATATAAAATTCTCTACAGTTTTTTTTAAGAATATTTGTCCTCACATGCCGAAATACTGTAATATATGTATAAAGAAATAAATTCAAATTACACCTAAAAGAAATTACCGACGCTGTACCCACGACAGTAAAAATAATTCTCAATGCCGGTAATTACCCACAAAGTGGCAACACTGCCAAAATTAAAATGACACTGTGAGAAAGGGCGAAATACAACAAATATTTTATATTTAATATTGGACACAAGATACGGGATCAGCATGAGGGGAAAATTGAAACTAGTAAACAATTTATATGAAAGTGTAAATTGAAATTCCGTAGATAAAAAAATAAAAAAAACCATAAAATTAGAAAAAAAATTAAAAACAAACACATCGAAAATTTTTTCAATAGATAAAAAAATAAAATTATAAACAATATTAAAAAACCAACATACTGAACATTTTTTATTTTTAAATTATAGCAAGAAATAAAATACAAATTTTGTGATTGGGGAAAAAGGGAGTTAATTAAAAGTATTTGTGTGTTGGAAATGTATTTTATTATTTTATGTACGAGTAGAAATAAATAAATGAAGGTAAATTTTTTTAACAAGTTTTTTAGTTTTTATTTTAGCTTAAAATTAATTTTTTTAAATAAATAAACAAGTGCAAAAAATATATTTTGTTAAAGATTTTAGGCACATAAACTTTTCCTCAAGTGTTAACATTAGCGTTTTTAAAAAACGTTGGCGCTAAAATTCGATTATTAAACAGATTTTTTTTATATTTCTTTAAAAAAAATGTGATAGCTTTTATTCAATTTATAAGTTCAGTTTATGTTTTTTTAGATGATTAACTACCAATTTCACAGTTCAGTTAAAACTAGCTATTATTTATTTTCCAGTTAACATTCAGCCCTATTCTGGTTGTCGTTGTCGTAATCAAGTCGTTTTTTGTAAGAGATTAAAGTAACACACAACCAGTGTTCTTTAATCTCTTCCAAAAAACGACTTGATCGATTACGACAACGACAAATGGAATGGGGCTGAATATGTTTTTGGCAGTTATAACTGATAGTTTGTTATAGCTGAATTTTTTCTAAAAACTAAATTAACAAAATTTGAAAATATTTAAACAATCTTTTATGGAATTAGATAAGACCAACCACAAATTTTTTTCTCAAAATTTAAATTGGGATTACTTAAATGGATCGAATTTGTTATTGAGAAGATATATGTAAGATGTTGGAAGTAAAAAAAGATGTGCAGACGTAAAATTAATAATACAATAAGGTTTAGCACCTGGCAACAATATAACCTTAAAATATTGCGACTTCTTAAAATATCTTCAGACTTGGCTTTGTTTTTTTCAAACAACAAACAAGTTATTGTACACAGATCCATTTGGATATTGAAGACTGCTTTTGTCGATATTTTGTTCTTGTTCAAACAACGATGTCTGTTCTCACAACGATGTCTAACATCACAAATATATTACCATATAAATACACATCATCTTGATTGTTTATGTAGCATTTTAAAATAATTCTGCAAAGGTTTTGTTCTTGTTCACACATAATAATGAATATTCTGGACGGTGTGTTATGGTCATAAGATTTTTTGTGCCAAAAAGTTGAGTTTTTAATTGAATAAACATCATTTGTATAGACTTTTTATAATCTCCGTCAGGGTTACCGTTGGAAATTTTCGAAAAGGGTCACAAAAAGAGATTTTCCAGAAAACGGGGTCAAAAAAACGGAATTTCAATAAAAAAAAGGGTCAAGTTTTTAATGAACAGTATTTCCCATTTTAATGAACATAATAATAATAATAATAAAAACAAACCAAAATTTTTTAAATTCCAGGTAGGAAGTGCTCAAAAAACTTAGTTTTTATGGAATGCCTGCCCTGTTCTGTTTTTAACACTTGACAAACGTTCATTATAATTATAGCTAATTTTTTTTAAGCTTTTTATGTTTTTTCCGATATTTTCTTTTTTGACCGATTAAACGATTTCAAATACATTTTAGGGTTTGTTTTAAATTGCAATCGTTCGCGAATTGTTGCCAAGTTCGCGATTTATTCCTGTACGATTTTACGATTTTTAATAAATATTAGAGTTTGCTATCATACCCCTGTTACCAAATATTTGGGAATTCCCGCTAATTTAGCAATTTTTACCGAATGTTTTCATTCCTGTTAGTTTTAGAGACTTTTAATCAATTTTATGGCGCTATTTTTGCAAACTTTTCCAAATTTTAAAATTTTAGCGCTTTGTTTCTCTTTGAGGTAATCGTCGCCGTTTTAAAAATAGCCCCATACATAACTCAAGTCACCTTTTTTACAGGCCACTCTCAACACTGTCGATTCAAAAAAGGGCGAAAATTTCAATACCTTATGCCATTATTAAGGTTGGAGTTTTTTAAATAAATCATGCTACTCTTTAAAAGAGCAAAACAATTATAAGAAACGAACACCAAATTGCACTTTTTTAAATAAAATGTCACATTTTTTTTTTTAAAGAAACCACCATAAAAAATAACAAATATGCATATGAGTTATGTTTGCTTTTAGGGAAATTGTACTTTACCATCAAAAATATAATTTAAAAGTCGTAAAAAATCTTTTAACACAAACTTGTTAGGAATAGTAACTACTTTTTAGGAATGTGCGTTCTATATTTTGTTATTAAATCTTCACTTGAAGTCCATTCCTCCATCTCCGCTTCAAACAAATTAGGAGAAGAAAGCATGGAATTGTAAGTTTCTACTTTGAGTCTGTTCCATATCAAGCAATGTTTATTTCGAAAACATTTCTTTAGCACTACTGTTCCTCAGTGTTGACAAAAAACAAAATGTGAGTGCTTTTTCCAAAAAAGGGTCAAAAAGTGTCGCAAAATAGGTGAAAATGTTACAAAAGTATAATTTAAAAAAAGGGTCATAAAAGGTATCAAGACCGCCAAAAAAGGGTCAAATTGATACTTACGTATCACAACGGTAACGCTGATCTCCGTATGTAGAGAAGAAATTAAAAGCAAAAGTTAAGAAATATTTCGACCACACACAATAGTAAATTGAACTTTGAATAGTGTTTCATATGATCTAAAGCTGAGCAGTTCACCTACATACATAATTTATCACACGTAACTAATTGCTCTATAACCTAAACATATTAAGAACTCTAGAATGGAGAACTTAAAGGGGCTTGTTAAATATTCTTTATGCCCTAGACCTAGAAGTGTTGTACGTATGTCTCTGTTAAGCCTTAAATTTGATTGGAACCACTAAGATCGTGGCGGGCCACATATGTTAAACCAACATCTTCTTGGACATAACACCTCGTTTTAACATTTTTGTTACTATGGGTTTTAAAAACTTTTTTATAACATTAAATGATGTTTAAGTTTGACAGCTGTCATTTTATTGTTTTTTTTTTTGGTCTTCACTCTATTTTACGCCTTACATGAAATTCAGTTAAAATATGAAGTTAAGATTTGCTGCTTAAATATCTTTTTGTTTATGGTGACTTACACGAAGTGATATTACATTCATAATCTTTCATTATTTTCAGTTCGTTGCCGCGTCAAGTATGTAGCTTCAGTGAGTTTGTGGAAAATCTTTAAAGTTTTTTTGTATTGTCTTTAATATTAAAACATTCACGCTTATATTCTTCACAAAAAGTGTAGTATATTATGTGCAACTTACAACCGTTTTGTGAAAACCGGGCTGTCAAACTTAAACGTCAATTTATGTTATAAAAGAGTTATACAAAGAAATATTTAAATAACTATGTTAAAACTTTAACATGAGCAGTCTAAACTTAACAATAACTTGAAGTTAGTGTTAAAGTTAGTCATTAAAAAGAGAACGGAACTCCACCCTTAAGATATTAAAAATTTAATATGAAATGTTTATATCATGTTTTAACAGGCACTCATGTCAGTTGTGGACGAAGTGTTAAGGCTCAGTTAGCCGGGAGTAACAGTAACTTAACCTTACCGTAAAAAAGTAAGACCAATCTATTTCTTACAGATTGGGACGTAACATCTTACTGCTAACTATAATCGTTCTAATTGCTTTACATACAACAAAATGAAACAGCTGATTTGCAACGTTACTGTTACTGCCGGCTAACTGAGCATTAAGGGTTTTGTAGGAAACTAAAGCTAGAGACTTACAGCACGCATTTCACGCGGCATCATCACAATCAAAAATGAAATTTAATTTATCAAAATCTGCTGCTTGGCTCGAACGCTGCTTGTGACGCTTATAAAAGTCGAAAGTACACCTACTTTCCGAGTTCAATTACTCAAGGCATCTTACGCTTTTGTGCATGTAACTTGCTACGTTAAACAGCACAGATTTTACTTTTTTGATAGCTGCGTAGGCAGCGAGAAAGCGTAGAATGCATGGTGTGGAGCTCCAGTTTAATATGCAAACCCCAAATGCTGATCAAACGCAGAGAGAAATTTTGGTAAAGTGTTATTGGCGATTTGGTCCAAATTAAAAAAAAAAATCGTAAATTCGTGTCAAACAAAAATATTTATATTAATAATGACAAGATGTTGTTTAATGTCGGCTTTTCTCTTACTATTTAAACATAGAAACCCTCCCCCCACCCCCGAAAAAAAACTTTTGGAACAGCTGATTTTAGTTCAAAGTATTAGAAATAAGGGATCGAAATTAACAGTTATTATCAAAATTTCAGTTCAAAAAGTCAGACAGAAAGAATTTGTCTATACGTTATTTGTGTATAGTATTCTGATGGTTATTAGCCAAGGAATGAAATCCTTAAAATACTTTTTTTTTTACTTTTTTCAAAATTGTCAAAAAATAACAGTTATTTTTATATTGATATTTTTTGAGTCAAAAATAAAAGTTAGAGTTTGACTTTTATTTGTTCAGACAGAAAAAAGAGTTACAGTTTGACTGATATTTTTTCAGTCAAAAATAAAATTTTAAATTTGACCGATATCCTTTAAGTTACGAAAAATATATCTATACTTTATATTATAAAGCAGAAAAGTTTGTATGTTTCTGTGTTCGTATGTTTGTTATAGGTAATATCCGGAATTGCCGGTCCGATTTTTAAAAATATGTTTCAATAAAATGAATAATGGAACCTCCTTACGGGCATATGCTATATAAGGTTCCACTAAAGTGCTTAGGATATGATCCAGGGGCGCTAAGCCTCCGATACTCTGAAAATATTAATTACACTGGGCAAGTTGAAAAAACAGACAAGCCTGGCGTTTTAACCTAATTCGGGTACGCTGAATCCAGTAGTTGACTGAAACAATAATAGTTATTTTTTGACTTTTTTTAAAAAGTTATAACAGTTACGGTCCCTGTTGGAAATGAAAATAAAAGTTATAAATTAAGCATTTCTCCGAAAATTTCAAGGAAGGTGCAAAACAAATTTCCATAAACATATTTAAAACCAAATACGTACACATTAAAAAGCAGATTTGGAACTTCTGCCTCTAATTGATTATAGGTATAATGCCATTGATTATAAATAAATGTTATTGCGCCTTTTTTTAAAACAAGAAAACACAAATAAGATAAATAATTAATATTTGTTAATTATATAGCTTTAACAAAAACAACAGCAACAATCTAAGCTAAAAGTATAAAGTAATCGAAAAGAAGGTCTTAAAACTTTAAGGTTGTATGTATTTGTTTGTTCGTTTTTCTTGTGCTTGTTTATTTCAAAATTGAATTGAAAATACTTACGATAAGATTATGATTGCGCCCAGTTGATAAATGAGGTAAAATTTCGAAAGTTTCTTCTACCACTTCGTATTCGTCTTCGTCGGCTAGTTTGTTATTATTGTTGTTAAGAGTAAAGGAAGAAGAAGAAGAGTCATTAAAATCATTTAAAGTTGTAGTCGTTGTTGTAGTAAATTTTGTTTCTTTTTCCTGTTCGTCCAAATCCGTTTTTGATGAATTTATAACAGCTGACGATGAGGTCGTAGATATTTTATCTTGTACCTTAAGTTTTGAAATATTTGTTTTGGAATCCACTTTAACTTTCATTTTGTATTGTGTTTCGAATTGTGTTTTGTTTTATTAAATTAAATTTTGGTTTTTATTTATAATTGGTTATAGATTTGTTGGTAAATTAACAAGAGAGGAAAGGGTGTTTGAAAATATACTTATATGATACAATGGAATGTGAACTGTGTTTTCAATTTGTTTTTTGTTTAGTTAACAATTTTAAGGCGTTTATCATTATTAAACGAATTTATTTGTTTTTAATTTCTTAAATGACACACCCTGTTCTAAAGTAACAATTTAGTTTAAGTTGCGGTTTTAAGTTAATTTTTTTTGTGGGAATTTAAAGAAACGTAGTTTCACTTTACTAATTTTTGTTGGTTGAACAAAAAACACTTTCTATTTTTTATAAATCTTATTGCGATTTAATTTTTTTTCGTCAAAAATTTAATTTTTTAAGAAAAAATTTACTCAATTTATTTAATAAACACTCAAATAAATGCAAAGAAAAAAAATGATTTCAAAAGGAATTCTCAAAATTACACAGTGCTTTTTATTTTACGTTTTTTTTTCCACTTCAACAGTTGCTCATTTAGGAAAGCAAAAAAGTAGCATGCACATGCAAAACAATGGCTGCGGCAACTACAATGACAGTTAAATGTGACGATACATGCCAAAATGCGAATGATTGTGAATGCAAAATAATAAAAAGTATGAACAAAATAAAACAAAAGGGTTACTAACACACTCCCCTACACACACTCACACATACTAAACAATTATTAGCACTTGGCAAATTTCTCTTTAAATACTAACTTCCCTAATATCAGGGTTGGGAATGCTACGTATATTTTTCTACTTTTCTATTTTTAAAAATTAAAAACACTATAAAAAATTTTCTCTACGCAAGATGAAGTAGTGATTTACTAAAAAGCTTCAAATAGTGATGTCAAAATTTTTTCGCGCTTTAACCATGACTTCAAAAGTATGTTTAACGTTATTACGAGAACCGATCTAGTATTCTTATTTAACTTCAAACCTCAGTCATAAAGTTATAAGTCTTAAAATAATAACACGAAAAAAATATGACTGCTCCAAGCTACCCCCTCATAATTATTTTAAGACCTTTTTTGCTTGAAACACAAGAGAAATATTTTTAAACTATTGTAAAATATTAGGATATTATGACACTATGACTGGATAGCATGCCGTTCAAGTTCCCTTAAATGTATATTTTACAAATTATTTGGAACATTTATTAAACTTTCTGAAAAATAACAACCATGTTTGGTTAAGAAAAAATAGACTTTTTCTTTAGACAATTATCCGTTACACATGTCGGTAAGTATTTGCCAATGTAAACATGCACAAATTGCAATTTTATACACGCTCCTTTTTCATATTTTTAATCTGTTATTACTGGATCCCCGAAAAGAGATTTAGTTAGTTTTCTATTTTGAACAAAATGTTTGTAATTTTAAGAAATTTTCGTTACGAAACAAATATTTTTTATTTTATGTATCAAATATACTGGTCTGCGCTAGCAATAGGTATTTCATTTAAGGTTTAATATTAAAATAGGAATATATTGTAATGGGGATCTTAGATCTGGCAATTGTATTATTACCTGTACTAAGTTGGAACATTTATTAAACTTTCTGAAAAATAACAACCATGTTTGGTTAAGAAAAAATAGACTTTTTCTTTAGACAATTATCCGTTACACATGTCGGTAAGTATTTGCCAATGTAAACATGCACAAATTGCAATTTTATACACGCTCCTTTTTCATATTTTTAATCTGTTATTACTGGTTCCCCGAAAAGAGATTTATGTAGTTAGTTTTCTATTTTGAACAAAATGTTTGTAATTTTAAGAAATTTTCGTTACGAAACAAATATTTTTTATTTTATGTATCAAATATACTGGTCTGCGCTAGCAATAGGTATTTCATTTAAGGTTTAATATTAAAATAGGAATATATTGTAATGGGGATCTTAGATCTGGCAATTGTATTATTACCTGTACTAAGTTTAGTTTTCCATTTACAATAAGCAGGATTGCCGTATTTCGTCTAAGGAAAATCCGCAAAAAATAGTCCAATCCCCACTAAACTTCTAAAAACAACAATTTTTTTTTTAATTTAAACCTTGAGAACACGAAGTTAATTACTGTTGGTTAGTATAAACATTAAAAGGAACTCAAATACTCAACGCTAATGGCAATTTCCCGAAATTACACAATGTAATTTTTGGCTAATTTAATATAAATTAAACTTTTAAGAATTTTTAAATAATTCCATTATAATTTTTAAGTCAATTTTGTATATCCAAAAAGATATATTCAAAAGCTTTCAAATGATACCAATATTTGCCATAACCGTTCAGAAATGCAGCGAAAAATCGCATATATCTGTATATGAAATCTTCAGAGGTCCATAACTCGAAAACTAAGCTTTTCCGAGACGTTTTCCACATAATATTTTCTTTCTTTTCTTCAATTTTCTAAAACCATATGTAATTTTTAGTTTGTTTGGAGCTGCGCTGGTTAACTAAATTTAAGCACAAAATGTTGAACAGCTAGGTCGGGAATTTACCGCGAGTACTATATAAGCTCTCTCTCCCACATCGCTTAAGACGAAAAAAACTTATATAGATGCTATTTAGATAATATTTGACACAAAGAATTCTTAAATAAATCAAGCGTCATAACATAATTTTGTTTGGTCGCATCCACGACTGGCCATAGGTCCTTAATAGGGTACACTCGACAAAATTTGTTTTTACATACCGTGGCATAGGGTATCAAATGGTCGGGCAAGACTGACTATACTTTTTTACTTCTTTAAGTATACTTTTTACAAATTATACTAATAACAAAACAGAAACAAATTTTAAATTTCGTACCCTGGACTGAATTGATTTCTAAAAGCCCCTGTTATTTTATTATTTTTGCTATTGTATTTTTTTGTTTTCTGGACAGTTTATCAAGAGTTTCGCAATCGTTTGCAATACAATATTTTTTGTTATTGTTGCTTTTACATGCCTGCAGTACATTGAACATTCGCTAAAATCTACAGACATTCAACACCTTGTTAATACTTTTTCTTTCATCTTTTTTTTCAATAAAATCATTGTAATTTTTTTTTATTTGACTATTTTTATAATGCACCCGCAATCACCACCCCTCAATTAGTGTCGGTTTTGTCTGCTCAATGTGATGATTAGATTAAAAAAAAATAAATATAAAAAGAAAATAAAATAAAAAACCAGCAGACACTATTTTTCTACACTTTGTTTTACAGAATAAAGAATTAAGACAAAAGAAAATGAACGTACTTGAACTTTAGGCACACCGAATTTATTTAATTTTTTTATTATTTTTACACAAAATCCGATGGATTTTTTTTATTTTTGTAAAATCAACTAAAAGAAAAGGAGTATTACACAAAAAAGCTGTATTTATTTCAAAACGCAATTGTTTTTATGTATATTGAACACAAATTAAAATAAATTTTCAATATTAATAAAAAAAATTTTGCTTCTGTTGTTATTTCATTAAAATCACGTCACACTTTTAGTTTAAAGTCTTAAAGTTGTCGTAATCGTTTCGTTTTTTCTCCTTCTTCTTCTTTCTCAGTTACTTTAACCAGGTTTTTTTTACACTCACTTTTTTGAAATATGTATAAAAAATTTTTTCTTAGTTTTCTTTTCGTTATATTCTTTGCTGTTTAATATAGAAAAATATAAATTTGGCGGTTTCAAAGCGCTTTTACGTCGGTCGTTTGGATCTTAACTGAAAATCGAAAAATAACTAAATTCCATAAACTTCGTTTCTACGTTTCTATCTTCATTCATCTACCACACATTCAAATAATTATACAAAAACAACTGAAGCAACAGCAACAACAATAGCAAAAAAAAAAAAAAAACAATATAATAAATAAATTCACTTATAAACACCAACACAATTGTAAGTTTTTGTTTCTCACTGCTTCCCAACCAACCAATCGTTCGCCCATCATCTGTTGTTTACGTACGTAGTATCTATGACAGGCAGTGTGTGGATGTATGGGTGTATTTTATTCTCGTATCTGCTTTAGTAGTTGTATTTATTGTTGTGTACGTTTTAGTCGTTTATTTCTCTAGCTACGTTTGTTGCGACTTTCGGTCAGTTAAAATAAGAAACAAAATAATACTATTGGAGGTCACCCTACAGTAGGAATTAAACTGTTCTATAAGGTTAAATAGAAGTAAAATTTACAGAACATTTTAGTGGCAGCGTATTATTTTATACTTTTTCCAGCTAACAAAATGCACGGACGTTGTCTAAATCAAACATTTATTGTAAACATTACTTGACTGACTTCGATCTTAGAGACTTCGTTTATATCTGTCAGACATTAAATATTAGTACTGTCTAGATGCTTTCTGATCGATTTCGGATGGATATATCGAGAGCAATTTATGTACCGATATGTTTAGTAGATTTCTGATTTGTCTAACGAGGCTTAATTTTTGTTGTGAAAATAATTTCTATTTTATTTTATTGTTTAAAGAAAAACAGATTAAAAATAGTACGTTTGAATGTATGTATATGTTAAGTTTTTATACTTTAATTTTGCAATTAAAAATTAATTAAAATTAAGTTTTTATCTATCTGCAAGACGAATTCATTACAGGTAACCCCGCTATAACAACAAGTACAACTCAATGTCAAAAACAGAAACAAAGATAATAAACAAAATTTTGACATCCAACAATTATAAAGCTAAAAAAAAAAGTTATCAGCAGGGTTTTTAAGATCACCTGTAATGAGTTCACAATAGCTATCTGTCAACAATAAAAATTTCAGCTTACACATCAGAATTTCACATGCCGTTTTTCATTCGATTTCTCTCCGATATCTATGCCATCAAGAAACCCAAAATTTCCTGCGAAATGTCTGCAAGAATTCGTGTCACCCACCCACTTCATAAATTTTTGGGCCTGAAAACTAACAGAATTCGTATACGATTCCCACTTCTCTCAGATATGTATCTGGACGATGTCAGACTATTTCGCTGACTTTTTGAAAAAAATCGACAAGTTATATTTATATACTTATCTACTTTTTGGTAACGAAACAAATTTTAAAAATTCTTGTTCATATGCTTTTAATACTAAATAGAAAAGTGTTTTGCTTATACTGAAAATTTTGAGCAAATATGTACATTATTGTTGAACAAGTGCAATATAAAAATTATCTACAGAACAGAAATAAAATGTTTTAATTTCAGAAAATTTAATAACATTTTATCATTGATAAATAAGATGAAAACTTTCATCAATTTTTGATAAATTACTGACAAATAGAAGAGATAAACTCTTTCTGTTATCTGGGATGTATGAGGACAGTTGCTGGCAGAACAGTATAGAGAGATTAAACATATATAGCGATCACGGCAATTATAAATTCAAATGTGCAATCCTCGCTTCTATACATGCAATTGCATGTTTTTCCTTGTGCGACCAATGAAGGAACAAACGATAAATTTTTCCGTTTTGGATCCTTTTTTGAATTTTGGCATTGATTTGTTGGTGCATATTTTTGCATATTTTACCGTTTGCAGCATTTTTGTGCATAATTTAGTTAAACGAGTATTTTTACAGCATTTTTTAAGTTTATAAGTTTACTCTTAAATTGTAAGACAAAGCCGGTTGTCATTTAAGATAAATGTTATGCGATGTGTATAATACATAGAAATCTAGATCAATCTTTAGTATACTGATCGACTCAGAATCAGAATAAAAAAAAAAAAAAAATGTATAATTATTTATAATAACCGTACCTAAAATACTTTTAAGACAAAAATCCAGGCCCAAATTACCGCATTCTATATCGGTCGAAATTACAATATAATTTAGATGGGAATTTCGATCGATATCGAGTTCCGTAATTTGGCCACCGTATGGATGTTAATATCTAGATAATATTCGGCGCAAACATCTCTTATATGAATTTTAACCTAATATGGGCTTAAGCGATAATATTTTCAGGTTTTTTTTTCAAATTTTGTTACTAAATTGTTGAATATTTTGTCTTCAAATGAGCAATTTTTTTATTTTTTTAGGACATATTTTTAACAATTTTCAGGGCATATTTTCCAGTTTTTACTGCATATTTAATGTGCAAAAACGCGTTTTTAAAGCATATTTCTGGTATCCCTGCTTATGACAAACACGACAATACAAAAGATCAAAACACAGCTGAACAAGTTCTTGCGTATTATATGTCGAGTATTTTGACAGAATACTATCTCGAATGCGATTCTTTTTCACAAAACGATTTTCAACGATTTTACATTGAAATTTTCTGTGTGTACTGGATTATCTCTATTAATTTAGAAAGTCTTGGCATGCACAAATCAATTAAAAAATTCCTCTAAAGAGTACTTTACACTATCACACAAGTCTTACGTATTTTGAGGAAAATACAACCCTGTCATGATAAGTTGTTTTTTTGAAAATTTTCAAATAATAATTAGATCAGGGATGCATTTTCGTAAAATACTTAAGACATTGTGAGAAAGTGTATAACGGCCTTAAGTGCTATATTAATGCTCATTTACTTAACATATATGTTAAGCTGTCAGTTTAGGCAGGGTTTTGAAATTTTAACCTGCAAAATGTCCCAGAAAACATCTGAATAGCGTCCATTAACAAGTCACAACAACGCAACTTTTTAGCTTGAATTTTGCCAAGTTTTTTGCTAATGATTTAGCCATTATCGGTTGCGAAATTTTTATTTAACAAGATTTTAAATTTAAAATATATCAATAAACCATTTTTATTTTAGGGTACCTTGAAATTCGACCAATTTCCAACACCAATTACCACTTTTTGGAATTTCTTATTAACACTTCTTCATACGGAAAAACATGCAGTTGATAATGATGCCATACCACGAAATTAATAATTAAAAGTAATAAATGAGATCGAAACAAAATTTATATTAAAAATCATAATCTAAATGGAATATAAACTTTATATCTAATAAATACACACGTAAAGCAGTCAGATACTTCAAAAGTATTTAACAGATACAATTCAATGCTGAAAGAAAAATACGGCAACTTCAAAAAATTGAACGTGTTCTCACTCACAGTTGCATAAACAAACACACAAAGAAACAGAAACAAAGTACATGAAAAAAGAAAATAAAATTGTGAACTAGATGTCAAAATGACATGGCAAAATTTACGAACGGACTAAAGAAAGAAAAACGAAATATTTCACAAAACAGAGAAAAAGCCCACACATCTATATTTACGTCTAGAGAGGCAGAGAAAAAATCTCACAGTTTTACTTAAACACATGTGATAGGTAAAAAAATTTACTAACATGCTAGAAAAAAGATTTCTTCTATCAAGCTATATAAATGCTATGATATAATTTTTTTTACTATTAATGAAAACTCTTTACAAGGTGTAAAATTCTCTTGAGATTTTATTGAATACATCTCTTTGTTTTAACTTATCACTCAAATTGTGTAAAGATTTGCTGTTGTTGTGTAAAGAGAGACTTTGTAACACTTGTTGTTGTTGCACCGTGCTGAGGAGTTAATTTTTTACCAAAAGAATTTGGCGCGCACACCTGAAATACTGTTTGACAACATTTTTTTACTTTTACATTTACATGAGTTAATTTATTGTAGATGTTGGCTTAGTTTTCCTTTTGTTCTTGTTTTATACAATTGAGATGCATGTTTGTTTTTTTTTTGTGTATTGTTGATGTGTGTTTACACAACATGAATACCGATGATGTTGATGATGACTCATCGGGGTTTTTTCCAAAATCGTATGAAAAAAATATTCAACTGGCATGTCCCCTACAAAGTTGTGTGTGTGTTTACTTTTGTACGAGTTTTTGATTTAAAAAGGAGGCGCTTTTTCCTTGTGTTTTGATTCATTTGCTGCATTTGTATTGCGATTTTTTTTTTTTTTTTTTTTGCAAATACCACATTTGAAAAATGTTGTACGAGCATTTTAAGTCAAAGTCTTGTTTTCTTTTTTGTTTGAGCTTCGAGTGTGTGTATCGGGGAAGTGATGAAACTGATACAAATTGTACAAAAATTGTTGTAAAAAGTACATGGGTAATTCCGTGTCAAATGGACCAAGGGTGGGACCCGACCCCTTTTGATTTGAATGAAATTTGGTGAGAAGGTTTCTCTTATCCTATAAGGAACATATATGAACGAAAAACAATTTTAAATTTTTTTTGCGAAAGTTATGTATATCATGTTCAAAATGTTATAATTTCGCCGAATGTGTTGACTTTATTTCTTCAATATCTTGATAACTACATTTTTTTTTTTTTAAAAATCTAATACATATCTACAAAATATTAAATTTTGAAAATGGACTAAGTCAAAAACCTATTTTTTTATTTGGCTGATTTTTTTATATAATACCTCATACTGTTCTTTACAAATCTTAAAACTTTAAAGGAGGTATTTTTTCTTTTTTGAGTTATGATTTTTTTTTCGCAACCTTTAAAAAATAATCTTAAAATAAAATTTTAATATTTTAATTTTGAGCAATAATAACACTGTGCTAGTTGAAAAAAACAAACAAGCCGGGCACCTAGAGTTTTAACCTAATTCTGGCGCGCTGAATCCATCCAGTGGTGCTTACCGATTTTTTTGGTTAGCTCTTGTTTTCGAGATATACTGTTGTTTCGAAAATGTGGGAGGTTGCACAACATATATTCGCGTAAGTCAAAAACGGTTTAGTTTATTGAAATAACTAAAAAACCGAAATTGCGCAATAAAATTACCTTTGAGTAAAGTTAAAGTTTTTTCTAATATGTGCAGTCATTTTAGAAACAGAATTTTTTTTGGCAAAAACAAATATATTTTTTAGCAATACATATTTCGAAATTTTTGTTTGTTAAAAATGCATATACAAATTGAAAAATGCAGCTGACATATGAAAATTGAAGTTGCAAAAAAAAAAACAAGCCATAAATAATTAAAATCTGATAACAACTTTTGGTTTTTTGCACAAAAGACGAAAAATTTTAATTAATTTAAGAGCGCCCCAAAGAAGTGTTGATAAGGGGCAAATATGTCTCGAGAAAACGTTAAGGATAAAAAACTAATTGAGGTCTGTCATACATTATATACCACTAGGTTCAACTACTGGGCAGTTATGGGCTTGTTCTTCAATATATTTCTAGTCTGTATTGAACATTTTGTATGGGTGCCCCCTTAAACAATGGAGATACAAAAGGGGGTTGGTCATACATTTGACTTATCTAAAAGCATCCTACGCGCTGCGGGTGGCAAATTTAAGAATTTCAACCAAACAAATATGGCGTGTTAATAAAATTAACAAATTTAAATAAACTCAACACATTCGGCTAATTCGGCAAAATTATGAAATTTTGAATATGAAATAACTTTGGAAAAAAAATTTAAAACTTTTTTTCGTTCATATTGACACATTTTTATTATGCTATGCAGCTGTTTACCAACCTTATGGACAGCACTGTACTTGTTTTTAGGTGACTTATCATAACGACATAGCCATGACCATAAAAACGAATTGAATTTTGGTTTTTATGGGCATCGTTACGGCTATGGTATTATGTTTAAGTCACGTCTAATTGCACCTTTAAATGGCGACGCTTTATTTTTGAAAAAACAAAAAGCGCCGTGTTGTGGGGCGTGGCAAATAAAAATGTTTGAGTTTAAGAAACTTCGATGACATATCATTCATTTTAGTTTTTCAACAAACAGAAATCGGGTCAAAAGTTATGCATAAAATTCTGATTTTTTTTTTTTTTGCAATAGAGAAATTTTCAGACTTGTTGACTTTCATCAACCACTTAAGAGTAGTTTAAACGATCGCACAAGTCATACGTATTTTTGAGAAAGAACAACCCTGTCACCAACAAGTTGTTATTGTCTTTTCAAAAGTTTCAAACAATAATTATAACAGGGAAGCATTTTCGCCGAAATACGTGCGACTTGTATTGCCATCTAAGCCCCCCATTAATGATAATGTTGTCATATAATGTACATACTAGTACCAGATTACATCTAACAGAACACTTACACTTTTCGATACTCACATTTAGTACTCAAGATTTCTTACATATGTCGTATTGTCTGTAAATGTGTGTACATTGACATTGGGGATTTCATGGTGTTGATTGCATATATCTTTGTGGCATATAACAAACAATACAACTACAACTAATTCTACTGCATCTTATTTCATATTCCATATATGGGCATTTCCCTCAAAAGGTCCACCGTGACCGAAAGTTTAAAAGTTATTAAAAGCTTATTATTTTACGATATTGTTATAGAGAAATATTTAGATTTTACTAATTTTAAAAATTTACCCATAAATTCGTTCACTTAGATAAACAATCAGACTGCAAAGTTGTGCAAACGTAATTTCTTATTTGTGAGAATGTTTTATTGCATGTTTTTTTTTTTTTTAATATCATCTTCCTTAAAAGAGGCGATATTTGATGAAAATTATTCCAAAAAAATTTTCTTACATGGTCTGTAATCTAAAGCTTCGTACAGACGATGGTCAGATCTTACAATATTGTAAGCAGGCGTTGCCAATAGAATTTTTTTTTACAATGGTGCGATTGTCAGATGCATTAATTTTGCACTTCTGCAAATACAAAGCCAATTTTTATGCAATTTATCAACGCTGCTTACCAATATTGTAAGATCTGACCATCGTCTGTACGAAGCTTAAGGAAGAGTTCGAAGAAAAATATGTTAGTCGGATTAACGGTAAATTTTTATTTTTTTTTTAATCATTATTCAGTTAAATTGTTATGAAAAAAATGTCACGTTCGATATGTCACGTATCGAACCAGATTTTGGCTTAAAAAAAAAATAAATACAGAAGATTTTGGAATTAAACCAAAGGCAAAGTAACATTGTTGCGTAAAATTCTGAAAGTAGTTTGACTAAAAAATTGTGCCAGGTTTCGCTGAATTACACCTTTTTATACATGGCCACAAAACCTACTTCTATTTTTTTTCACGTTCGAACCGCTACTTCTTTTGCACTTATCTTTGACCTAGAATAGCGCCCCCCATAAACTTTAGCATAGATAATAGTGATATAATTAAAGGGTTAAAAGAACGTAAAAATATTTGTTGTTTAAAATGTAATTGCATTTTTGATGCATACGACTGTCACGTTCAACACTTTGGAATTACCCATATTCATTCTGTTGCCCTTCATTTACCAACCAGCCAACCAACTTTTATTTACTCTTCTCGTTCCATTAACACAGCTCGCTCATCTTTGTAATTATCTGTGAGGAACGTGTGCTGCATTTGTTGCAAGCAAGTGTTTCATGCCACTGTTTTCTGTTGCAGTTATTTTGCTTCTAGATACTTTAGCTGCTGTTCCAGTTGATGTTCTTAAAGTTTTCTTTATTATGATTTTGATGCATTTTTCTCGCATTTTGTGTGTTGTTTTTTATTATTGCACTTTTGTTTTTATTGTTATTTGGCGCTGATTTAATTGTTTTTGTAGTTAATTGTGGATTTTATGCGTTTCTTACTTTTTTTCTCAGTTAAAATTTTAATTATTTATTATATTTGTCTGTAAATAAATTCATGACCCCGTGTGTAAAGTATTTCTTTTTATTAGTTAAAAAGTACCAGCGATATAAAGTGGTGTTAAATATTTTTATGTATAAATCAGGATTAAACGTTCAAATTAAATGACTTGATACTTAAGTTTGCGTTAAAAATTAAAAAAAATTTATGTTTAATGTAGTAATAAATTAAAATATTAAACAAAGAAATTCTGTAGGAATGCTGGAGACTTTTGATTTAAGTAAGATAGTTTAAAAAAGTTAGATTATTTAGGTACCATATGGTAGGTCGTGTTGGCAATTAAGTTTTTATACGAAATGGTTTGACGTAAACACAGTGCAGCACATAAAATGCAAACTCCTTTATATTTTTATATTTTTTCTCAAGATTACAAGTTTACAAAACTTCCCATGATCACGAAGTATTCAATAAAATATTTAAAAGTCTTGTTTGAATTGCATTCAAATCAACTTTAGCTCAAAATATTTCAATTTATGGCGGCCCCACCCCCTTAATGGTTAAATTGGGCGATATATAAACATAACCCTACAAAATAGCTGTTCCAACCAACCTTATGGTCAACACTGTATTTGAGTATAGATGACTTGCCAAAACGTCATAGAAACCAATACAAATTTGAAGAAGAGACTCGGCCGGTCTTTTCCGATCACAAGAGCGCTAAGCAGTGTTTCACATACACATGGGTGTTTACTAAACCGTGATTAAGAGAATTTTCGTCCGGCATTGGCAGGACGTAAGATAAGATGATGTCAGATTTTTCTTTTAATTATCCCTAAAGAAAGAAGTCCAACGGTGTCAACGCACATGATCGTGGTGGCCAATTAACATCGCCACGACGTAAGAACACGGCCATTGAATTTATCGCGCAAAACAGCCATTGTTTCGTTGGCTGCGTGGCAAGTGCCACCATTCTGTTGGAACCAAATATTGTCCAGGTTCATATCCTCAATTTCGGGCCACAAGAAGTCTGTTATCATCTCGCGATAGCGAACATCATTCATCGGCTTTAAGCAATTACTCGTGGAATTTCATTTGCCCAAATGCGGCAATTCTGCTGATTAACGTATCCACTGAGGTGAAAGTGTGCCTCGTCGCTGAGAATGTATTTCTTTGTAAAGTCAAAATTTACTTCTGTCTGTACAACAAACTATTCGGCGTATTGACGACACTTGAAATGGTCAGCAGGTTTCAGCTCTTCAATCAATTGTACCTTGTAAGCGTGTAAATTGAAATCTTTATTCAAAATTCGCATCGCACAGAAAAAATAGAAAATCGACTTTAATTAAACAATTCGTTCAGACAATTACATTATTTACTAATTTTGCCCCTGCAAAAAAATTGATCATATAAACTAACGGATTTGTATATTCAAGTCGTGATACACAAATCTAGTCAATTAAAAAATTAATTGCATAAATTAAAAAATGCACAAATATTAAAATTTATGTGTTTTGATTTAAAAAATTAATTGCAAAAAACAAAAAATTAATGTACACCAATTAAATATTTAATTGAACAATTTTTGGCAAACATTTTTCTGTGCAGTGAGGCTCCTGAGATGTTCAATTGTTGGACAAGACGACGACGAGGCGAGGTTGACGACTCTTCAATCTCACTATCGCAAACAACAGCAATGTTTTCTGCGAATGAACTGGGCGAGCATGCACAGGTGTTTTCGCATTTCCTACAGATTCGGGTTTCTGAAATTTGCTCACAATTCTCCCGATTTTGGAAACATTTGGTCGATTATTCTGACCAAAAAAATCACAAAGTGCACGAAATGCATTTTGATTTGAACGCCTATTTTCGCAAAAGGCTTTAACAATCTTAACACGCTGCTCAATACTGTACCTCTCTATAGTTGAATTTAACAAACACTGAAACAAAAAAATGTCAAATTAAGTTGGGCAAAAAACTTGACGTTAAGGTGTGACTCACAATTAACATCGTGCATTATGGTTAGACCACCCATTATGTCATTATTGATATTGTAATGATTTCTGCTTCTCCTGTTAAAAAAATAAACTTCTGTTACGTCCGTTTGCATTTAAGTTGGCGATATGTACATGTCAACATCAAACTCACATTTTTGTAATAGTATTAGAAATAAGAAACTCAAACTTATGGTTTGAGGTGAGTTTGGCGGAAATCCAAATATATACTTTTGGATTTCTTCAGTACTTCTAATTTCATTTATGTATGTTAAAAAATTCACGAAAAAAGTTTAATTTCAAAATTTAGGTCCAACCTAATATCCAACCTAATAGCCGTGCTTAACCTACTGTCAAAATTAACAAAAACTCTCTCAAATGTATTAAAAAAAAAAACAAAATCAAAAAACATTTGATTCCGTACGGAAGGTGTGATCTGTTTCGCACTTTGCTTAAGCAAATGACAATTTCATAAAACTTAACAAAAAATTTCCCTCAGTTCAATATGGTTTGCCTCATGTGATTTACATGTATTCGCACATTTGCTTAAGCCAACTTAATCACATTCTGGTTAGGCCTTTTTTAGAATGAATTTTTATTATTTATTTGACAAATAATTAAATATTATCCGACAAAAAAATCGAACTTTTAACTTTTTACAACAATTTTAATGGGTTGAATTTTATGTGTAGCTGGGACAGCTGACCGCAGAGAGAGTAATGCTGGCTGTAAATTTTATTTTGTATGGAGTTTGACAATTTAAAAAACATGTATTTTATATTACACAAGGTAGACTCATTTGGGAGTGTAGACATGCTGCTCTATAAAAGGAACCGAGTTGTCAAAATTGTCTTCATATAAAACAAAAACAATTTAACGAACACATGTACAAATTTGACATTTGGGTTTCCACTAGGGGTAAACAGCTGACAAACATATGGGCCAACGAGTTTACCTTGTGTAAATATACCTTGCTATATACAAAGAAAAAGGGACAGCTAGCATAACTCTCTCTCTCTGATGCGGTCAACTGCATGAATTCACGTTGGGCTGTGCTAAGCAAAACCAAATATTACCAACACATACGTCAATTGAATGAAGCAGTTTCATGTGTGGCCATGCATTCCTTACAAAGTAATTTAAGAAGTTGCTTTACAAAGTTTTAAAATTCTTTAAATTTCTTGAAAAAATCCTTTCGGCTTAAAAAAAACCATCCTAATAAAGTCATTCACTTATTTTTTTCTAAAAAAAAAAAATGCTGAAGTATGAGGGAAAAAACTGTATTAAAAATATTAAAACAAATACCAAATGGAATGTGGAAAAAATCTTAACAGCCGCAACAAAATATTTATAAAACAAGATAAAATTATACAATATTGTCAAGACAATAAAACTTTCGACAAAAGGAACAAATAATCACAGAACAGGTAGAAATAACTAAATTGCAATGAATGAAATCGTATACAACTCACACTAAAATGCGAAAGAAAATATTTTAAGTGCCAAACTGGCAGCCAACAGTCGCTCCTAAAGGAATCATTAGTTTTTGTGTGGTTATCAACCAGAAGAACGAACTATAACAAAATTAGTGAAAAGCATGAAATGCCATTAACACAAAAATCCATTAACAATCCCATTGAATCCCATTTAAGATGAGGACACAAGTTGATCGCTGAACAAGAAGTGAATTCATAATAAAAATTCCTCAACAATAAAAACGAGCAGGTAGGTTTTTACATTTGTAGCTGGCCTGGATAAAGAGGATAACAGCAATTCAGCATTTAATGTGAATACCCCTCGTTATAATCATTAACTCAATACACAACAGAAAAAAAAGAGAAAACATTTATAATTGTAAACGAGTCAAAAGGTTGATAAGGAAAAGTGCTCTTATAGGAAGTAAATTTATTTATTTATCTAAACTCAAACCCAACATGATCCTTTTTTTAAGCTCATTACAATAAAAAAAACCCAGCAATTTTAATAATATGGAATATGCAACGTAATTGTGGTGGTAGCGATGAACATTAAGGAATGTGTTTCTCCATGTTTTCCTTCAAGTGTGTACAGGGTGTTTTTTTTTAGCCGAATGAGAACTCAAAATGACAACACAAGACAGAAATATTGTTGGAATGAATTTTTTTTTTATTATAATCTGGCAGATAATTTCATGGCATTTATTTTTTATATATGATTACCGGCCTATATCCGTCGCTGATACAAGTTTTTCTTAATAAATCTGGCCGTAAGGCGTCAATAGTGGCTTAAGTATAGGCTTCCAATGCTTCAAGAGTTGCTGGTTTGTTGGCATAAACCGTAACTTAACATAGCCCCATAAAAAGAACAGATTTGCCCAGTTTTACGTGATCATCGTCCTAAGACCCTTCCTCACGGTGCTCTTAACACTGGGTCAAAACAATGCGTTGACCAGCGCCCCCTACCTCTTTCGCCACAAAGCCGTGGCACCAGAGCAAGGGTACCGACTTCGATTCCATGCATTTGGACTCTTCATCCCCCTCGGTAAAGGGCGGAGCCTATCTAACACTCCTACCATTTTATGGTCAAATGGCAACCGGTTGCAATGCAACTCCACACCGAGCAATAACTTACTCTACCCGCGATATGTGAATTAAACCACAACCACCACGTTACTCTCCAAAAGGGGCCTCACCATAACCAGATTGGGATCTAAGTCCCAAGTGCTAACCAGTAAAAGAACAAGAGGCGTTAAATCGGGAGCCAGGACTACTTCTGGAAATTAAGTTGTCACCAAATTGATTTTGCAATAAATCGGTTACTAAGCGCGCTGTATGGCAAGTTGCGCCATCTTGTTGAAACTCAATTTCTTCGATGTTAAATTTTTTTTAAAAACAAAAATTCAGTCAACATGGCGTAATAGCGCTCGCCATTTATCGTAACTGTAGCTCCTTGCTCATTTTCAAAGAGCGTGTACGCCGCACCAAATAGTCAGTTTTAAAGGATGTAATGGTAATTCGTAAACGTCTTAAGGATTGTCTTCGTTCTAAATGCGGCAATTTTGACGTAGCCATTTAACCAAAACTGAGCTTCGTAAAATGAACGAAGTGCTCTATGAACTTTGCGAACAGATTTATTTTTTCAAAGTAAATTTTTCACAATTATGCAGCTAAAAAAATCACCCGATATGTTATAGATACACTCGTGTGAGTTTATTTGCGGCAGAATAAACATACGAGGCACCAATAAACGCCAAGTGTTTAAATTTGTGTTTCTTTTATAACCAAAATTTCATTGTTCCCCTTGAATTTTTTTGTCTTAGTTTGACAGAGATTAATCCATAAATTTTGTTTGCTATTTTTTTTTAGCAAACACAAATTTGGGGTGGCAAAACATTAAATATTTACAACGAAAAGTTTTGTTTCACTTTTATTGTTGGTGTACGCTACAGTCAAGCATTGATTTAGGTATACATATTCACACTTATGTTGGCGATTTTTGTCCAGTTTTAGTAAAAGTTTCTTACAATAAAGATTTTTTTACTGCATTATTGCAAAAGATGTTGCAGAATATACGAATTCTTTAAAAAAAATGTATATATTCCAAAATCAATTAAACTAGGAAGGAAAGAAAATGTCGACAAATACGGTTCAATTTTCTCACATGAAATTTTTATGTACATACAAATGTACGATACAAATAATATTATTAAAACACAGTGGGTTTGAAGGGATAATCTTAAGGATATTTTAAAATCTGGTGTAACATCCTTCGGCGAAATCAGGAGCAGCCAATACCTGGAAGATTCAGGAAGATTGTCTTTGCGGAATTTTCGATTTTCCATCTTTTCAAATTTGTAGAGTACAACTGCCTACAAACGACCGCCAGTATGGCTTCCGTAGAGGTCGCTCTACTGGGGACTTCCTGACCCTGTTATCGGAAAAATGGTGCCGCTCCATTCACCATTTTGGCGAAAGTAAGGTAATTGCTTTAGATATTTCCAAGGCGTTTGACAGAGTCTGGCATGGTGCACTCTTGTCAAAACTTGTTGCATTTGGTGTCGGTGATAATTTCTTTCGATTTATATCGAACTTTCTCAGAGATTGCACTATACAAGTTGTTATAGTTGGTGTTTCGGCAAACGAGTTCAAGAATCATTCAGGGGTGCGGCTAGGCTTCATTCTTTCTCCTACTCTATTTCTTATTTTTCTAATGGACCTCCTATGCCAAACTTTCAACCCTATCTATTTTTTTTGCAGGTGACAGTAACCTTTGCCATTCGTTGTCATTTGATTTTAGACCAAACGTTTCCGATGTTGGTGCTATAAGGCAAAACATGAATGATACGCTTGGTCGAGACTTTGACATAATCGCGGAATGGTGTCGTGCTAATAGGCTCAATTTTAATTCCCGAAAAACCCAATGTTGCGTGCTGACGCATAAACGCGCGACTCTTGATGTTCTGGGCATAAAGATACAGTGTGATGTCCGATGTACAAAAAATATAGTCAAGGTGTCGAAAGAAGCATTCAAGTGACCCGGAAGGCTAGCTGGTAGTGAGGTTGTCTATGAGTGCCAGGGTTGCGGGTTCGATTTCTGCCAAAGACTCTGGTCTCCTGCAGACAAGTGTAGAGCTTCACGGGATTAGTTTAGGGGGGGAGGGGGTGGGGTGAAAGTGCCTCGGTCCAACTGATTTCCTTATACCATATAGGCATGTAATACAAACTGTCATGTGTGAGCCGGTGCTTCAAAGTCTATTTTGCAGCTTCTCGACTGTGTGCAGGACAGGAAGGGTATCCAATTTTATTGACTCCCTTGAGCATCTTCGCATTGTGGGTTGCATTTGCCTGTTTTATAGTTATTACAATGGGATGTGTTCTGATGAAATTTGGGATCTGGTTCCCGAAACCCGTACGCTTGTTAGTAATACACATTTTTCCTCAAGATCCCATTCTTTTGTGGACGATTTGCCGGTGAATCGTACAACGCATTACAGGGAAAATTCTATTTTTGGTCGGACTGTTGGTATCTGAAATAACCTTCCTGCTGAAGTCTTCCCTCTCACTTTCAACACGAATAAGTTCAAGTCAAATGTTCACAAACACTACTCCCTCTATCCTCCTTCCCACAACTTATTTTCCTACACAACACAACACAATGCAATGCACTAGTAGGCGTCATCCCCTGACTGATGGTCCTAACAAAAAAAAATAAAATACTTTCGCGGATCACGTGCGGTTTACTCTTCAAGGCTGCGGGAAGAGATATCCAAAAAATCCTACAAAAGAACTGATTTTTTGTAGCAAAAGGATTGTAGAAAAAGGATAGGAATTTCACTCAATCTCTTTCTCGGATTATTTTAAGTAAGGGGCACTTGATTCTGTATTTGATTTAAGAAAATCCGTACTTACCGTACTGTTGACACCGCTTTGGCTTGATGTAAGTTCCGATGTTTTGATTTTTCTTTTCAGTGTACATATAATTAAATTCAGGACTGTATAAATATAATAATGTAGTTTAAATAACAAAGAAAGACTTTCTGCCTGATTTTTTTTCAACCTAAGATAAAAAATTTCGTTTACACTGCACACATATACTTATCGTTACTTTAATATAGAAAAGCCCTAACTAACATTTCCCTTACTTTACAGGAGAAGAAAAAAACTTGATAAAAATTATAGTCCTATAGTCGCGATTTTTTTTAAACGCAGTTTTTTATTAAATTCTCTAAACAATTTAATAAAATACTGCGTTTAAAAAAAATCGCAACTACAATACTACAATTTATATTAAGTTTTTTTCTTCTCCTGTAAAGTAAGGGAAATGTTAGTTAGGGCTTTTCTATATTAAAGTAACGTTATACTGTCTGTCAAAATTTCCAAAAATTGAAAGCTGTGACGTAGACTGCACGCAATTTTTGAGCAATTTACTTTCAAGATGTCATCAAGAAAACAATTTATAAAGAGAAACGAAAAATTTGCTTACTAGCCTTGAAATCAGAAGTTTTCTTGAACGTAAATTGAAACACTCACTGGAAAGAGAATTTTAAAGGCAAGCTCGTTTCAATTTTTAAAAGTATGAGTGTATTGGTAAAAAAGTGTGAGTGTATTAAAACTTGATATCAAAACTTGATAGTGCCCAGCTAGCATTTTGTATCATAATCTAATCATTTAGGAATCAGCTTCACGAGCAAAATACCCGTATATGAGCTCATTTTTTAATCATAAGTGATACTCTCGTTGTGAGAAAATGGTACCCTACAGATGAATCACCTGAAAGAATCATATGTGATATAATTTTCTGAATCCTTTTTGATCATTTCAATGTTAGTTTTTATAATCATTATTGAATCGTTTTTGTCTCATTTTTCAATCGTAAATTATATAGTTTTTGATTATATTTCATATAATTTTTTAATTGTCATGTTTTTTATTTTATTTTTATTTTAAAATCAGCACCTTTATGGCCTTTTATCATTCAAACAAACTTTTTTTGTTACGAAAGTTATCGTATTTTTAGAAACCATTTGCACTAAAATGTATGTTCATAAATTGCTAATAATTTTTGGGCTTTTTATTTGTTTGGCTGACTCTAAAGTTTCTATTTTTTTTTTTTTGATTTGACAAAAACAAATATTTAAAAATAATCATTTTATCATATCACTGAATCATATATGAATCCTTTTTCTATCGCTCAAGTGATAAATCAGTTTTTAATCATCAAAACTGATCTGAAAAGGCTCACTAAGGTGATTTTTACAAAAAATAATCACCCAAATGCTAGCTGGGTGTAACCCTCAAGTTAGAATGAAACAAAACAGGCAGTTTAAGTCTCAAGATTGTTTTCTTCTACCTCAAGATTTAAACAAATTTCTTGGTTATTTGATTAAAGAACTAAATTCGATAGATTTCAGTAGAACTTAAAATTGGATTGAATTTGTGGGTTCTAACGATTCTTATATTGGACTGATGTGCATTTGCAGGTTTCTGAGCGATCCAATAAACCTTAACTTTGAACACTACAACTCGTTTTTCTTTTTCTCTGTTTTTCCAACAATCTCAATCAATTAACTGGTTTTTAACTATAGCGTATCTTTCTGACGGCCAGGTTATTAAAACTTTTGTGTAAATTATTTATGTGTCTATAATATTTTTATGGGAATATTTCTTTTCCGCAATTGTTAATGATTTCCTAGATAAATTTCTTTAACTACAAAATAAGTTCAAATATTAATTTATTTACTCTTGAGGGTGGGAACTATTAGCAAATCAAAGTAAATATTTCCAATTATTCCTTAAGACTCAACCAATATTTGCTGGTAATATTTTATTAAAACATGATTGAAAAGAACGCTTGTTTATTGCAAAGCGAAAAGACGGACAACTTTAAGCAACAATAACAATAAAAACGACAGGAAATTACAAAACAACCATCAATTTTCCCTCAACGCCAACTCACTCGCTCTACTTGTGGTAGATTTCAAATGGGTAGAATTTCAAATGAATTTTTAACCAAAATGAAATAAATGATACAAAAATTATTAAAAACCATTAGAAAAATTGCACTTTTATAAACCTCCTAGGAATGGAGTAAATTTCTGGATAAGTTTTTCTTTTTCAAGAAGGGTGCTGATTAATTAAATTCGGAAATATTTTCTTATCTTAATTGCATATTGTCGTAGCATTTTTAAAGTAATTAAAGATTGTTTTATTGGCTAGACAATTAAAATGTAATAAATTTTATTAAAAAAACAAAAAAACTTAAAAGTCAATAAAATCAATTTTAAGTTTTTGCTTTTTGTGATTATTTTTTATTTATTTGTCTAACCTTTAAAAAAAATCAAAGCGTAATTTTTTTAACTTTATTGCTGTTTTTAGTGCGAAAATTGCCATGATTTTATTTCAGATTGTATTTTTTTTTTCTTCTTTGTTGTAAAAATTAAATTGCAATAATTCATGGCAGAAAACAATTGCATTGAGGTTGCACATATAGAGGAAAAAAGGCAGAGTTGTAAGATAATAAAGTTTTGATTTGGGAGATGCAGTTTTGGAATAAAGATTATACTATTCTAGATTATTGTAATTTGCCACGCCCTGTTTAAAAGTTTACAACTTCGTGTGTGACAATATTTCATGTTCTTTTTTGGTTTAAGCTTAAAGATGACACTTTAAAGAGTCAAGAGAATTGTAGCCACTTGCTGCTACAATGACCCAATAATACTTTGTAGTTAAGGATCTAGGTCTCTTTATTATTGTAACTTTAGACGCCCCGCTTTAGTGAATGGTAGTTTTACAAAGTGTCAAAACTTAGAAATTCGTGTGTAAAAGGTCTTATTATAGTAGTTTACAATAGTTTTACAGGGTCTTCCAGGACTTTTTCCCTTAAGGGAGTAATGCGATTTATTTTGTTTTGTTTTACAAAAACCGGGTTTGCAAAGAATTTATGTCCTTTATGGTAACTTATTTAATTTTGTGCTATAAAACAAATTGATTTCAGTGTTCTTACACATTTAAAAAAATGTTTGCCAAAAATTATTCAATTAAATGTACGTTAATTTTTTCCAATAATTTTTTGTTTGTTGCAATCAGTTTTTTTAATCAAAACACATAAATTTAAATGTTTGTGTATATGTTGTTAATTTTTTAATTGACTAAATTTGCGTGGCATGACTCGAAAATACAAATCCGTTAATCGATATGATCAATTCTTTTGCAGCGGCAAAATTAGTAAAAAATTTAATTGTCTGAACGAATTGTTTAATTTAAGTCGATTTACTATTTTTTTTCTGTGTTAAGTTTCGATGGTAGTGAGCTAGTCTATCAGTACGGTAGTTTCGAGTTCGATTCCCGCTAGAGACTGTCTTATTCTGCAGACAAGCGTTCAACTTAGAAAAAAAAACATGAAAAACCAAACATTTATTTAAATATATTTTAAGTTCTCTGAAATTTCGTTTTCCAAATCCAATAATATTTTTCCTTTTTTAAATCCCTGCAGAAAACCTGGGAACAAGTGTCTCCAAGTTGCTAATTTTGTTGATTATTTTTCCGACATGGAAATAAGAAGAATAGGGACATTTTTTTACAGCTGTTACGCTACAGTACGGCAAATGGAAGCAACAGCTCATAGAGAAGTTCGGGTTTTTTTTAAGAAATAATTATATGTATGTTTATTGTAATTACACTATGCTAGTTGAAAAAACTGACAAGCCGGGCACATGGCGTTTTAACATAATTCGGGGACGCTGAATCCAGTGGTGCCCGCGGTTTTTTCAGATTGGCTGTGGTTTTCGAGATATACCGTTATTTCGAAAATGGAGGAGTTTGCACAACATATATTCGCGTAACTCCAAAACGGTTTAGTTTATTGAAATTACTAAAAAAACCGAAATTCCGCAATAAAATTTCATTTCAGAAAACTAAAACTCTTTTTCTAATATGAGTAGTCGTTATTGAAACATAATTTTTTTTTAAAAAAAAAATTAATTTTTTTATCAAAATTTCGAAATTTTTGTTTTTTAAAAATTCATACAAAATTAAAAAATGCAGCTAGGCTTCTAATTTTTTGCAGACTTATAAAAAACGAAGCTACAAACAAAACAAGACATAAATGATTAAAATCTGGTTGCAACTTTTGATTTTATTCACAAAAGTCGACAAATTTTTCATTAATTTAAGAATTTCCCTTAGGGGGCTCCCATACAAATATTGCGTTTTATGAAATTCTTAAATTAATTAAAATTTGTCGACTTTTGTGAATAAAATCAAAAGTTGCAAACAGATTTTAATTATTTATGGCTTGTTTTGTTTGTAGCTTCATTTTTTATAAGTCTGCAAAAAATTAGAAGCCTAGCTGCATTTTTTAATTTTGTATGAATTTTTAAAAAACAAAAATTTCGAAATTTTGATAAAAAAATTAATTTTTTTTTCAAAAAAAAATTATGTTTCAATAACGACTACTCATATTAGAAAAAGAGTTTTACTTTTCTGAAATGAAATTTTATTGCGGAATTTCGGTTTTGTTAGTATTTTCAATAAACTAAACCGTTTTGGAGTTACGCGAATATATGTTGTGCAACCTCCTCCATTTTCGAAATAACGGTATATCTCGAAAACCAGAGCCAATCTGAAAAAACCGCGGGCACCACTGGATTCAGCGTCCCCGAATTATATTAAAACGCCATGTGCCCGGCTTGTCACGAAAAAAAGTGTCAATTTCATGCACAGTGTTATTAAACATTTTATATAAACAAAATATTAGCCCGTATTAATTGCCTTGTCCACTTATATTATTACTGCAGAAATTTGGTAAAAGGATTCCAACATTTAGACTAGATTTATTAAACTGTACTAGTAAATCTCTGGTTCCAATGTTTTCATATGGTCCCACAAGAACAACCCAGTCAATAATTTTCAGATCAGTTGTAGATTTTCAATGACAAGCGCATGCTAAATGTCTATAGCGCAACACATTTTCAGTTATACTGTTGGTCAGCAGTGCTGGTGACATAGTCAAATCTGAATCAGCACAATTTTGACATTTTCTAAAGGGTATTTACTAGAGTTGTCAATTATTCGTATTTCAACTTTGTTGGAATAATTCAAATAATGGTTTTTGTTCGTTCGATCATACGATTAAATCTATAAAATTATTCGATTAATCGATAAGAATAACGAATAAAAAAGATTATTTTTACAAAAAATAACGTTTTTTAATAAGTTACATTCGTCCGTCCATTCATCTCCAACTATAGAAAATATTCCATTTTCTTCTTTATTTTTACTAAAATCTGCTATGAATTCTTCTTTTTTTTAAACGTAAAACTTTTCATCTTAACTCCATAAGGTTGTATTACTTAAAGGCATTGTAAGACAATTAATTCCATAATAATCCGTTGACAGACCTGCCATCTTTAGCTAAACTTTTGCATACAATTTCTTTTATAGAGCAACCGCTGTCTCTCTTTATGTATTTTTCCATTGAACCAAGTTCGACATTTTTTGAAGTCGTTGGATTATCTTCCACTACACCGTTTTCAATGGTAATGTTGTTGTGACACTTACGCAAATAGTAAAAATATATATAATTTAAAAAGAGGATAATACAATAACAACATTTTCTACTTTCATGTTATGATTAATATGTATATGTAAATCCATTCTCTATTTTTTTAGCTTTTTGTTTATTTTTTAGTTTTTCACCCAAAATTTAAAAACCTCCTTTCTTGAATTTTTTTTAACGTTTGATTTAAAAAGAAAACAATTGATACAATTTTTTGTCAAAGATTTGTTCAATAAGAACATAAAATACATTTTTGAAATACTGTGAGTACTCAACAGGATTTTTGCTTAATAAACATTGAGATTAATTACAGTCAGGGCTATGGCTACAATATTTTTTAACATTCCTACATTTTGTATAAAATCACTAAAAACGTATGAGAATAAATTATATTCTAAGCTTTTATTTAATTTATTTTAAAAAAAATTGTTCGATTAATCGACATTAATTAATCGATTCACTCGAAAATCGCCATTTTAAAATTATTCAAACAAGATTTTGGTTTTGTTTGAATGATTAATCGAATTATTCTTAATCGGTTAACAACTCTAGTATTTACTAAGGAAGTAACGATACGCCTTTTTCTGGTACGATAACGATAGCTATACCCAAAAGGAAATATCTGCGATACCGATCATCAAATTTTTTATGAAGTTTGAACTTTTGTCCTTTGCAACTCTGTCATTTCTTGACTATTTATTTATTAATTTTATTATCTGACATTAAAAAAAAGAAAAAATCTTTGGATGAAGTTTCCTGACGATCTGGCCTAAGCAACCAGTGAAATGCGCATAGGAATAGCGCAGAAAATTTTGGAATCCCAAGAAAAACTTTGATAACACATAATCCGTTTATTATTTTTGTAGATATTTGCATTTAAGTCACATCATCTTTTTAAAAACACAAATAACGGTTATTTTGGAATATTTTGACAATTCTGACTTCATATTCGGATTCAGTGGACAATTTTACATACAGATGTCAGATACATTTGGTCAAAAAACTATCACGTAGTGTTAATAATCGAATATTTTGCTATCTCAACGGATAGCTTCTTCAGGGTTTTCTGTCTGTCTGTGTTAAAAATATCGGTTCAAAAATGGCTGAGATATGAACAAAAAATAATAGTCAGACACAAAGTCGTCTAGCAAAATTTCAATTAGAGTGTGCTCTATTTCCTTCTGACAAACCATCTGACATCAGCCGTGAGGAAGCATTGAGCAGCGACAGCCCAGAAATTATTAGCCGACTGAATTTTGAAACTAGTCCCAGCTAATAATTTTTTCTTTTTTAGGACCTTTTTATAAATTTTATAAATACGAAAGTTTTAATGTAAATATCAAAAGAAGACAAAATAAAAAATAAATGCCTGTTTAACGATTTCGAACGTTAACATTCGCATAGAAAATTACATCTAAAACAAAAACAAACTTTCGAATTTGATTTTTGTTTTAAATATAAGTTTCTCTGCGAAAGTTTACGTTCGAAATCGATGAACAGGCTGTAAGTATGTATGTACGTAGATAAACATATAATTTGTCTACCATAATTTTTTTCTGTGTGAGAAAGTCTGATTTATTGATTTTGATTTGTATTGTGTCTTTCTTGAAAAACTCATTATCCAAAAAAAAAACGTCTGATATATTTTTTTCATTAAATCATTAAATCTTCGTAAGTATATTTAATACGACCTAACAATAACCCTGCCAATGCCTGACGAAAACTCTCATGGTCACGTCAGATGAATGCGCACATATTTTCAGTTTATTTTTCTTTTTAAGCTAATAAGACCTAATGAAGTTGATGTAAATAAAAACCAATTTATTACATTTCACCCGACGTTTCGTCACTTTTTTGGTGACTTTTTCAAGGGTCGTAAAAATTATATATTATTTTACATTAAAAACATCAGATTTTTAATAAAATTAAATTGCACAAAAAAATTTAACAAAAAACAGTAAAGCACAACTTAAAATTATTATCACAGATTTTATTATATTGCGGTTCTATAACTAGCGTTGACATTTTATTTCATGTATCAATCAACTCTTTCTACTCTCTGCCTTTAAAGCAAATGCAGTTTGAAATTTTATTTTCATGTTGAGTCTCTGTGGTTCTACACTGGAGGCTACTTTTAAACAAAAGCGCAAAAAAACAAGAAATAATAATAATAAATCATTGAATTGTAAAGCAAAACTACTGTTTTGCCATTTAAAGTATAAAACAAATACAAAGTAAAATAGAAAAATATAATAATTTTACCACCCCCAGAGATTGATTCTGTGGCGATTGTGCCACATAAGAAACTCAAGAATCAAAGTGTTGTTTCTTTCAAACTGATGTGATGTGTGTGAACTTTTGTTGTTCTCTTTTCTAAAATCAAAACATTTCGATTTAATGTCTGGTTGCCTAGATTTCTATTGCGATTAAGATTTAATTGTGGTAATTTATTTTTAGGGGGTGTTCAAATTAAAAATCTTGACATATGGCGTTTTGTATTTAACACTTGCATTTTAAAGAATTCAATGAAGTTTTGAGATTTATTTGTTAGAAGATTGATGTTGCAAGGTCAGATTTGTGACAGGGGTCTTAAAGTCTTTACTGATTTTTGGTTGTAGGAAAGTATTTTAATCTAAACATTAACCGCTTTAAAATTTACTTACTTTTTCTTACTAAAATTGAAATGAGGAAATAATATGGGAAAAACGTCACTTACCTAAAAATAGAAAACATTTAAAATTCAAATTAGTTCTTTGTTATCTAAAAATGATAAAATATTTATACATTTAGTTAAATATTAACACTTAAAAAAATAAGTTTATTATAGTTTTATTTAAAACCAAATTTTTAAAAACTCATAAATATTGTTTTTATGTTTTTTTAAAGGTTAAAAACCTAAAAAAGCAGTAAAACTCATATGAATTGTAGTAAGTTTTATTAAAAACGTTTGCTAATTTTATTGATCGTACTGCATTCTAACTTATTTCGGACCTTTTTCTACCTTGCAGTATACACAGAAAAAAATAACAAAAGTTATTAAGTAATTGAAGAACATTTTTGAAAACTTTTCTAACATTTTTAACAATTCTCCTAATTAATAAATTTGTAAATTGTCATATTAACAATTTGTATTTTTTTTTATAGAATATTAATTTGTATATCATAGTAAAAAATTATTTTGTGTCAAAAAGTTTAAAACAGAATGTACTAATAAAGTGACCTCACAAGCACAGCTGTTTGCAGTGATTTTCTTCGTGTGTGACGTTTGTCGTCATTTTTTTTGTTTATTTACTTTTTTTTATAAGGCATTTTGACATTTGCCGTCTTAATTCTAGCAACAAAATGCCTGTTGTTTTTTTTATTGTTTCATTGTTGTAGTACTGAGGTCACTTTGTTAATACATTTTGGTTTAAAATACAATATAAAAAATATCTTTAAAGGAATGAAGGATATTCGATAACTGAAGCAATCTACAGGGTAAGTAAAGTTATTATTAATTGAATTACAACGTCCTTTTAAAGGATCTTTAAAATATTCTAGTATTTCAAATATTACCAACAATTGAGTCAAAAATTTGTTTTGTGGTGATATCGGAACGTCCTAGTGCATCCAGGTTGCTGAAATAGGTTATAATGTTATGTGTAATGTGACTTAAAATATATTTTACTAAAAAATTAATAAAAACAACCCTTAAAATGAAATTTCTTATTCAAACTAATTAGCAATAAGATATTTTGTTAATATGATGTTTAATTATTAACAAATATTTTTTTCAATATAACAAACTCATTGTTGAGTTTTAACAATTTGATTTAACAAAATTATTATTTATATTTACAAATTCGATTGTTGGTGCCTTTTCAATTAAAAAGTTAATTGTATTGACGAATATGGAATTCAATATGACAATTGGCTTGTCGTAATTTTTTTCTGTGTAGAGGTTTTTGCAAAGGCTTTTCTATTTTAATCTATCTTGTGACGTTATTTTGGCTGTTCTAGGCTCGATTCTTTGTTGAGTGAGCATCTTTCGATCGGTCTTGCTTTGCTGTCAACATGTCCAAACGATCTTAGCTTTGTCGTTTCATATTCTGTCTCGACGTCTTTTAAACGCAACACGTCGTAAATATTTAACTTCCGATCACAAAGTATACAGAGATGAAAAAAGTGACGTATGAAAAATGCCTAAATCATTTGCGAGGGCAGCTTTCGAAGAAAGAGAAAGAACACGCTTTTTGGTAGTTAAGTGGCAATGT
The DNA here is from genome assembly GCA_963931875.1 of Pollenia griseotomentosa. Lineage (NCBI taxonomy): Eukaryota > Metazoa > Arthropoda > Insecta > Diptera > Polleniidae > Pollenia > Pollenia griseotomentosa. Next base: position 46,992,507 of record OZ007560.1, on the reverse strand, counting down.
GTAAAAACAGGTCGCTACTATCAATACGAATTGCGTAATCAAAACAAAACAAGCAAAAAGGGCAGCTTTCGAAGAAAGAGACGGAAGAAAACGCAAAATCTTCCGTCTCGTGACATCTCTGTATACTTTGTGCTTCCGATGCTTGCTACATGGAGTTGTATATTGGAAGTACCCTTTAAGACTTCTCTTTTAAAATAAAATTTTTGACAAATAGAATGTGAGAATTATTGCTTTTTATAAGTTATTTTTATTATATTAACTATTTTACTTTTCGAATGTGTTCAATGTATTTAACCAAAATTTTATTATTATTATAAATATTAACACAAAAAAAAAAAATATTGTAATGTCAAATAATTTGAGCATTTGACGATTATGCTGTTGGGGTAAACAAAAACTTGTTGTCGTAAATGAAAACCTTTTATTGCAAGAAAATTTCCAACAAAATTTTTTTTTACCGCAACAACATGAAAGTATTTGAAGTTTTTTAACAGCAAAATTATTTGTTGCAAATGAAATATCTTTTGTCGTTAAAGGTTTTCCTCTGAAGTAACAGCACATTGAAAATTGCTGTTGACGTAAATGATTTGCATTTGCAGGAAATAACAATTTTTGTTGCAATAAAATATTTATTTTTTGAATCAAATAATATTACTGGAATTTACACTTTGGGACAAAAGAAACAGACTTGTTGCTACAAATGCAAAATCTTGTTAGGCACAATCCAAGGTATATTTACACAAGGTAAACTCGTTGGCTCATATGTTTGTCAGCTGTTTACCCATAGTTGGAGCCAAAACGTCAAATTGCGTGTATATGAGCCAAAATTTGTACATGTGTGCGTTAAATTGTTTTTGTTTTATATGAAGACAATTTTGACAAATTGGCTCCATTTATAGAGCAGCATGTCTACACTCCCAAATGAGTCTACCTTGTGTAAATATACCTTGGCACAATCCGAATGTAAATTCTATTTGAATCAAAATCAATTTCTTTTGGCATTACAGTCTTTTTTTTGTGTGTATTCATTTATAAAGCTTTCTTGCAATTCTTGCCAGATAAAGAAAAGATAAACTCACTGTTTATTGTTGTTGTTTTTGTTAAAGCTTTGATATGGTTACAAGTAAGATTTTTGCTTATAATTCATATTCGCTTAACAGTTTTTACTGGTTTAATATCTTTAGTTTTTCTAAAATCTTTGGATGAAGTTTCCTGACGATCTGGCCTAAGCAACCAGTAAAATGCGCATAGGAATAGCTTATCCCCTCAACAACAAATTTCAGTGTTTCTATCAAGAATAAATATTTGGAATTAAGCACGACTAACAAAATCTTGTAAAATTTTGTATTCCCAAAAATTACTTTGATAATAAACTGGTTTAAAAAAACTTAAAATAATTTTACAAGATTTTGTTAGTCGTGCTTAATTACCAATTTTTATTCTTGCGAGATCAATAAAGCAAGTTGTTTTTGTTTTCATTTTGTTGTTTCTTAACCTACTTACAACTACAATTAATATTGGAAGAATTCCAACCAATTGCAGTGGGCAGCGTTGCCAGAAAATTTGGAAGGAAAATCTTCCTTTGGCGAAAAATAAGTCTTATTTTGAAGAGAAAAATCTTAAAATTTTTAATAACACTGGCAAAGAAGTAAAAATTATTATTTCTTTAAAAGGAAATACTTCTTATTATGAAAACTATTTAAATTAAAATACATAATTGCGGTATTTATACAAAATTAGATTGTAGGTTTAAATTGTGTTTTTAGGTCTTTTTTCCATAAAACTCTTTCTAAAAATATATTTTAAGTCCATTTGTTTTCTAATAAATAAGAACGTAAAAAAAAATAAATAAGAACGTAATAAAATTGTAAAATAAGAGATACATACATATATAAATTTTGGGCAAGAAGATTTTAATTAGGGAGCTATGAAACTCATTCATCATATGAAATCTTAAGGGTTCTCAATTAAGTATCATATTTTTAGATACCGTCGTTATATCGAAGGCATTTGGAGAAAATTGCATTTAAAAAAAGCTCATTGAAAATATATGAATTTTCCTAAATGTATTCCTAATAAAATTGTTATTAAAATTATGTTGGTACACCTTTTAAAAGACATTGTAAACCACTAATGTATAAATACTTTGTTTAAAAATTACCATAAACATGGAATGTGGAATTTTTAAACCAAAAGCTTCTTAACCCTAAGTAACTTTTTACCACTAAGTTCTCCTCTTGGTCAGGCCAGACCCCAATTAGAGCAGCTAAAAACCCAATTAAATAAAAAGTAAATAACGATATTTTTTATTGAATGTATGCCTATTATTTAAGATTATACGAATTTATTATACAGTAATTTTAACTTAGCTGCACAATCTTCTTTGCACGATTTTTTTGTGCAGATAAATCAAAAGTGCTGTTATCTTAAATGTATTTATCTGCCTTAATGTGCAGGTACACAATTGTGGTTACCTAATTAATAGTGCAGCTAAAGTAAAGTCTTTAAAAAAAGAATAAAAATAGTTTTTATTAATAAATTAATATTTTATTAAAATTTTATAAAATTGGATATTTATATGAAAAAGTGGCCACTTTATTTTTTCATGTGTGCAGCTAAATTTGATGTTTTATAAAAAATGTTTTAAAGCTGCCCAAATATATGATAAATATGCAGGTATACAAAATGCACTTAAGCAATGATTTTGAAGAATAATTACGGAAAATATGTATTTTGGGCAGTTAAGTCAAAGTGCAGCTAACTTGGATTTTTTGAATGAAAATAATTTTAAAATGCCAAACATTTTTAGGATGCAAAGGTGCAGGTATAGAAAGTGCACTTAAAAAAGACATTTGTATGGGATATAAAGAATAATGACAAAAAGTCAAAAGTGCACTTAAACAAAAGGCAGTTAAGTCAAAACTACTATATAATTAGAGGGTAATTTCATAGACTTTTACATAAAAATAGATTTTCACCCCACTAATTTGCTCCAATCGAATCCATATTAGTTTCATTCGATTCAGCACACATAATTTATAGAATTCACACCCTTGGTTTTTTTTTATTTTCGAAAAATTTTGAAAGGAAAACACAAATTTGGTCTGGTCACACCAAGGCGGTAATCCTAGGTTTAAGTTCGATTAGTTTTACCTTTTGGTACTAAATTCATGAACTTTTGTGTGCTTTAATATATATAACTTTTTAAATATACGGTTTTTCTTTTTATTCAACATTTTTTTATTTTTCGAATTTATTCTATGAGCTAAATTTCAGTTATGTATTTTATAAAGCTTTTTTGTAATAGTTCTATTCCTTAAATTTTTTAGAGATGACTTTTATAAACTGCCAGACTATTATATTGTATTTTATAGTTACATTTTACCTTAGCTATCCTTTGGATAGCAATGAAGTATATTGTATGTACAGAAAAATTTACAATTATTAGACACCAACAGCATTTTCTGGCCCGCTACGGCCTTCGTCAGGATTCTTTGTGTCACACTGGATAGTGATACTTTATAAATTGAATGTATTTAACTCAACAATTTTAACAAATAGAAACTGGGAATTATTTCCTTTCGTAGGTTACTTTATATTATATTCAACATTTTTTTATTTTTCGAATTTATTCTATGAGCTAAATTTCCGTTATGTATTTTATAAAGCTTTTTTGTAATAGTTCTATTCCTTAAATTTTTAATTTAAAATTTTTTTCTTTTATAACTTCTATATTTTTTTGCGATTGATTTATATTTTAAGCCATTATAAATTTTTTATTTATGTACCAAAATGTTTTAAATATACAAACGTACATATTCATAAACGTACGTATTCATAAAAAATTATTTTATTTAACAAACGTTTATTAAGGAAAATTTTCCTGGAAAATTTGTTTTGGAAACCTTTATCAAATTAAAGATTTTTTTATGAATACAGGCAATATTATAAAAAGTAAAAAAATTTACTTTTTAAACTATTGCCCCCGTATTTATAAACGTTTATTTAATTTAACAAACGTTTATTAAGGAAAATTTTCATAGAAAATTTGTAAACCTTTATTAAATTTTAAATTTTTTTATAAATACGAGGGTTAATGTATTTTTTTATTGGCCATAAAGATAAACTTTAGATGCAAATTTAAAAGAAATTAAAAATATTTGTTTCTCTCAAATGGTAATTTCTAAGATTTATAATTATAGTCGTTACCAGAACAAATATTTACCACAACTATAAACTTTTTTTAAATTTAGAAAATGGTTTAAAAATTTGTATTTGTAATTTACAGTGCTTTGGTTAAAACGTAAAGAAAGTGTAAAAAAATGACTAATTGCAAATATTTATGAGTTTTTATTTGTTGAATTTTTTTTTCACTTAAACTTTTGTTGGTTAAGGGCAAATACCACCCAAGTGTTTGTATTTGTGTGTAATTGTCATAAGAAGAGGAATGCGTTTTTTAGAACAGTCTTCTTTTTTATTAATGATTTAGGTTATTAAATAGTATTTTTAAATATGTATAAGTAGTTTCCCATAAATTTCGGAATTTTAAGGCACTATGAATGCGACAATATTACGGTCCGAGAAGTTTTTTTTATGGTAGTGTGGGCAAAATTACATTCTAACTTTATTTAGCCAGCAACAGTCGCGTAAACCCTTATCCGGTTGTAGTTAAGCAGACCCAAGTCTCTGGCGGAAATCGATCCCGTAACCCTTGCATTGATTGATTGGCTCACTACCAACAAGCCTACCGGAGCGTCCCCTAAAAAAGTCTTAAGTTTTAACTAAGCTTATTTTCTCTCTTTCTACGTAAAGTCAGCGGTTTCAGCCCATCATGTGCATTATCCCAATTCCTTTTTTCTTTTTTAGCCGCAATGTTTAAACATATCCCATAATCTCTGCTAATTCCAAATTTTCTTGATGGCGATATTGCATTATTCGTTGTAGTTAATGTCTTCGTTTTGATTGTCAATGCTTAGACCTCCGGGGTTTGTTAGGATCATCTTATATTTCACCTTCTGGTTACACATCCTCCGGGAAAACCAGGTGCTCGGATATACGTCAAAAATCTTAAATTGATATTTCTTAAGGGTTCTCTACGATCTGGTACCACGGGAGCCAACAGCCCCCGGGGACATGTCACCAGATTGAATATACTTCTTACGAGAAACGCTTTCTGTCTTTCAGGAAGATTGTCTCTGCGGATAATTCTGGGGAACATGTGGTGGTTATGGTTTAACCCCAAAGACGCTGGAAGGGAACCAAAAATCCCACTCAAGGACTCTTGTCAGCACTTGTAGTGGAGTTCGGCCTGAGGGACAGATCATCAAACAAAATGCTGCTGGCATATTTTCGACAAGGGGCGAGTGTATAATCTAACCGGATAATGCACTCAATTTACTACCTGTGTGTGCTAGTTGCTTTCACACTCAGAGGCGGTTGGTAAACGCATATGCTAACGTGAATGAATAAAACAACAAAAAAAAAACAAATTTGCCAGTTAAGTTTTTTGCACGGGCACATGCAAGTATATTATCAAAGTTATTTTTTGGGAATACAAAATTTATTATTAATACGATTTCTGTATGACGTGCTAATTTCCCAATTTTTCATATTTGATAAATACACTGAAATTTATTGTTGAGGGAAAGCTAGCTTCTTGCTTTTATTACGAAAACAATAAAATTAAGCAATTTGTTTTTTAATTTTGTTTTTTCTTTTTACCCACTTACAACTACATACAATTCGAGTCGGAAAAAAGCCAACCAAGTGTAGGGGAATGTTTATTGTTGATGTTTTGTTTAAGCTTTGATATAGTTACAAGTGAGACTTTGAGTGTTTATAATTCTTATTCGCTTTAAGGTTTTATTTGTATAATATTTTTAGCTTTTCTAAAATCTTTGGAAAAGGTTTCCTGACAATCTGGCCTAAGCAACCAGTGAAATGCGCATAGAAGCTAGCTTTCCCTCAACAATAAATTTCAGTGTATTTATCAAAAAGGAAAAATTGGGAATTTAGGAATCTTATTAATTATTAATTTTCGTTGTTTTAATAAATTAATTTATTGGCAAAACCTGCATCATCTCCTAAAATGTCATGGTCACAAAAGGTACAAAAGGTACAAAAGGTTACGATTTTATAGCAAAAACAATTTAAGCTTAATGACCAACCTCCATACAAAATTTGTAGGAAATATAATAAAAAAAACCTTCTGTGTAAAAGAAAAAATAATACATATAGTATTATTTTTTTTACATATTTGTATATGGGCATTTCCCCAGAATGGTCTACCAGGATGAAAAAATAAAATGTTGATAATCATCGTCTTTTATTGTTTATTATTATTAAAAAAGTCTATGTTGTTATAAAAGAATGGTTTCATAGCATGTCTCAGCTGTTTTACTTGAGGAAATTGCACTGGAAACTGGAAAATTTTATATTTTCTTATATTTTCTACTTCTAAACACATTTTTATATGCTTATTTTACATTCAAAAATATGTTATGTTTACACTCTTTCTTCATAATCTTTTCATTACAATCAATTGTAAATTGAGTATTTAGTTGTTTGTTAAGGAAATTTAAAGACATTAATGGGAAACTGCAATGTGATAATAATAAAAAAACATATGGAAAAATCGTACGTTCGCGACCCGTACGTTCGCGACCGGTACTTAAGCCAATTAAACAAAAACCAAAAGAGATATTTTTTTTGGTAAATACTGCATGGAGACCTACATTAATACACTTTTAAAATAAATTAATCACTTTTGAATATTCCGTTCCATTACGCAGATTTTTACATTTAACTGCTGTCAGCCAAAGTTGACTTCTATTTTGCGTACGTTCGCGACCACATGTTAATAACTATTATTATGAAAACTTAAACTCGATGAAACTCATCTTTTGCACTAAACATACAGCTGCCCAAATGCTATCGAATCGCAAAAAAAAAAAGCTAGGAAAAGTTTTGTTTTCTTTATTATTTGTACATCAAAAGCGTACGAACGTACGTTCGTGACCCCAGGAAATGCCCATATGTATTTATGTATATTTGCGTTTATGTGTAGCAATAAATTGCTTTCAAATAAAATATTTTCATTGTCTTCATTAAATAAATTAAAATTTCTACTGAAATTTAATTAACATCAATAATACAGTGTTTTATATAGAATCAACTCTTACAAAAAAAAAAACTTAAATTATTAACAATAACATAAAGAACATATTAAAATTTAACCCTCATCATTTTAAATTTATATTTAATTTTAAAATTATGTACATACATATTCGTGGTCTGCAGTTTGAATTTAATAATCATTTCGGTTGTTGTCTTCTTTTTTTTTTTTTAATAAAATCCATTTAAAATTATGGCATAAAAAAATCGCGAATTCTCACGCTTTATAAAAAATTTGTATACACAAATATTTTATTTATTTTATTTGTCAAATATTTGCATAAATTTTTTATAACAACTTTTTTTTGAAATATTTTAGCATTTGTTTTTCTTTTATATCAAAATATATTTCATTTACCAACTCTCAGACATTAAGAATGTATCGTAAATTATTTATTATTGATTATAATTTTTGTGATATGTTTGTTTTTATAGACACTTTATGATGTTTTTTTTTTTTTTTTGACAAAATCAATTCATTTGTTTGAAGTGTACTAAAGCAACAAAGTACTTTTTTTTATTCTTTTCATAACATTGTACATATTCCGATCATGTGAGTTTTTTTAGCCAAAAAAAAATTAAAAGTGTTAAATAATACTTTTTAGTTTTTAAAAATTAAAAAAAACTAGTTCATAATCTAATTCACGTGTTTATGGGGGGAACAAAACAGCATTGTTGCTATCCATATTGTTTAGAAACATTCCAGATTTTGTGTACAAAACAAAATAAGACATGTAACACTGTTAAAAGAAATCTTATATATAAATCGGCAAAGGCAAACAAGTTAAAGAACACTTTCCTCCTCTGTTTGTCTACCGATTTCAAAATATAAACGATTTGAAAGGTATTTACTTACATAAAGAAGTCCATGATTTATATTTTATTTTTAACGGAAAAAGGGTATATTTGGTAACCTCATGTCTCCAAAACTAAAAGAGATTACAAAAATTTAATTTTTATCGTTTTTCATTAGAAAAATAAGCGAACAAGTGTTTTGGACTATTTGATATTCGGCTCTTTTGGGTAGTAAACGGGAATAACCTGTATTTTGGAATTTTTTTGTCACCCCATCTATCTCTTAAACCCATTAACATTTGGTACTTTTTCGTAATTCAAACGTTTAAGGGGTAAAAAACGTATATATTTGTTGGAAATTTTTTTAGAAAACCTTTTTCTCTATGCATTGACATAAACGTATTAATTCTATGCTCCCCCCACAATATTGAAATTTTTGATACATCAATGAGAAGAAACAAAGTATCAAAAAGAGAAATAAAATTTCTTATGAGTTATTTTAAATTTTCCATAATTTTAAACTTAGAAACATAAAATTATAGGTTCTGGGTCCTAAGTGAATGAGAATCTATAAGTTGAAACATTGTGGTACTTTTTTGTTTTTCAACTGGCACTTTTTTATTTTTCGTTTACATTGGACCTAGAAACATTAAATTAAACATAAAAGTTCCTGAGTTATTAAGAATCTGTAAGAGGAAACTTTTTGGTACGTTTTCGTTCTACAACTGGTTCTTTATTAAATTTTCATTAATATTGGACATAGTAACATAAAATCAATCATGCAATGCCCTGGCTGGATGAGAATTTATAAGAGGGACATTTTTGGTACTTTTATGTTCTTCAGCTGGTACTTTTTGAATATAAATTATTTTTGGAACTAGAAACATAAAATTTAGCATGTAATATCCTGGGTGGATGAGAAACAGTGTTGCCAAAACTTGGTGACCAAAAATGGCTAAATTTACGGGGAAAAATGGCTAAAAAATGGCTAAAAATGGGCTAAAAAATGGCTAAAAGTTTTTATACCCTCCACCACAATTAGTTGTGAAGAGGGTATACTAAGTTTGTCATTCCGTGTGAAACTTTTTTATTATTCATCTCAGACCCCATAAAGTATATATATTCTGGCTGCTTGAGTAATTCTAAGTCGATTTAGCCATGTCCGTCTGTCTGTCCGTCTGTCCGTCTGTTGAAAACACGCTCACTTTCGAAAAACTCAAAAGAAAAAAACAAACTAGGTGTCAAATTGCTTGTAGTTATCCTAAGCAGTTTGGGATTGAATTTCAGCAAAATCGGTTCAGTAGGACCAAAGCTATGAATCAAAATGTGGAACCACCACCTTCAAAAACTTGATAATTTTGTTACAAAAACTAACATAAATGGTGCAAAAATGCACGGAATAACATAAGATTTTGCACAAGTCCGTTTTATTCGACTAGAAATGACATGTTAAATTTCGTGAAGATCGGTACATAATTTACCCTAGGCCCCATATATGCCCTACTCCCGGAAAACAGTTTAGTCTCCTAAAACCATAATTAATAACAAATCGTCACAGTTTAAGATAATAATAATAAAAAGACATCATACAGATATTACTCCTTAAACATTCGAACTGTCGGTGGAGGGTATCAAAGATTCGGGACAGCCGAATATAGCACTCTAACTTGTTTTAAATAAAAACATATTAAAATTCAATAACAACACAGAAATAATTCATTTAAAGTTGCTTACGATGAAATTGTAAGTTAAAATCAATTTGTTTTATAAGAATAGACGTAAATTAAAATTTTGATAGATATAAAAAATTAAATCATCGATCAATTTGATGTCGTTATTGTTCATCTCATAGGAAGCACTCGTACCTATTAGTTTTTAATGATTTGAAGGTAAATCATAATCACGACAACATTTACCGAACCTTTTGAGTCCAGATCTACAATTAACTAATTGAAAAAGGTGTAATTGCAGACCCATATGTCTCAGTTAATGAAATGGAGTTATTAAAACTGTTGAAAAAGTGTGAAAAACAAGTTAAAAAGTATTGTCGGTCAACCCCGACTTACGATATGTACCAAATTTTGTCAAATAATCTCCAAAATTGCGACCTGTACTTTGCGCACAAGGTTTACATAGACAGCCAGCTAGCCGGACAAACATCGTTAATTCGACTCAGAAAGTAATTCTGAGTCAATCGGTATACGTCTTAGGACCAATATTTAAAGGTGTTACAAACATCAGCACACACGCATGAGGGTACCATTGTTGTGGTGTTGGTATAAATATTTTATTGCTATGGTTAAAATGTTTACCTAATTGATAAAATCGAACAAACGGTTGCTAAATGTAACCTATTTCTTAAATTAATTTTAACGATGTTTACTTGGCTAAATACCCTCTCTACTTCAGCATTAGACCATGGAAGTGAGAGCAACTTTATAGTCAATTCTGAAATTTCTAAAAAAATTTTATTGCCGCCTGCATCTCTTTATTGAAATACTTGCAACCAGAAAGAAACACTGATGTTTGTGTTGATCCATTTTATAAATTAAATATTGGAATACTGTTCATTTACTTTAAAAGATGTTTCATCCTCTTTTTTTTAGCGATTTTCAGCATTTGTAAAAGTTTTGATTTAAATTAAAAGCATTTTAATTGTTAAAAATGTTTATTTTACTTTTATAAATTTTTATAACAAAATAAAAATTATTATTTTAAAACTCATTTTTTAATGGCTAAACAGGGTGAAAAATGGCTAAATCTAGCCACTAAATGGCTAAATTGGCAACACTGATGAGAAACTATGAGGGAACATTTTTTAACTTTTATGTTCGTCAACTGGTACTTTCTGAATTTCCGTTGGTATTGGACCTGGAAACATAAAATTAAACATGCAAGTTCTTGAGTGATTGAGAATCTGTAAGAGGTACTATCTGGTACTTTTTTAAGTTTTTATTAATACTGAGCCTAGAAACATAAGATGCATTATGCAGAGTCCAAAGTGATTGAGAAACTATAAGACGATACTTTTTAGTACATATTTGTTACTTTCTGATTTTTTAAAAATTATTGAACTTATAAAATTAAATTAAACATTCACGGACTTAAGTGGAAAATAACATATGGCCCGGAGGCTGGTCCCCCGCTAAATCAATCCACGAAGCAGAAAATAAGCAAATGGTAGGAACATGCAAACACATATATACTTACATATATGTATGTTTTCTTCATATTTGCATAAAAAATTATGGTTGAATTTCGACCGTTGGGCATCTCTAGTATTAAGAAAATTTGGAAAACAAGGAAATATTTTATACGAAAAAAAATTCTATAGTATTATAAAATTGAAGGAAACTACATATTACTAAAAATCGTTTAACCCCCGTTTTCGCAACTAACCGATAGGTAAAGGTATACCTTTTTTCGTTCCTATAAAAAATGATCTGTTGTGGCAAAAGATCGAGAAAGTGTTATGCGCTTTTTTGATTCTACAAAAATAACTGTAAAATAACAATATAAATAAAAAACAACCAAACTGAACCAAAAATCCAATGAAAATGTACGTTAAGCAAACGAAATTACATTTATTAAAATATTTTCGTTGGCTCAACGAATTATTCCTTAATATATTTGTTTTTTCTTTTCCCACTTACAACTACATTTAGAGTTGACAAAAAATCAACCAATTGTAGCCGGGACTATAAGAAAAGATAAACTCACCGTTTATTGTCGTTGTTTTTGTTTAAGCTTTGATATTGTTACAAGTAAAACTGTGGCTTATAATTCTTATTCGCTTAACAGTTTTATATGTGTAATATCTTTAGTTTTTCTAAAATCTTTGGATGAAGTTTCCTGACGATCTGGCCTAAGCAACCAGTGAAATGCGCATAGGAATAGCTTATCCCTTCAACAATAAATTTCAGTTTATCAATAGTATTAAATGGGAATGTAGCACATTTAAATGAAACCTTGTTAATTAAATTTTTGAATCCCAAGAAAAACTTTGAAAACTCTTCCTCTTTTCCTATTCTTCTTCTCTTCTTATTTTTCCCGCCTTTTTTATTTCCCTGCAAGTCACCTACACCCTCCTGAACAGGTGTGCAAACTGTAAAATATTACTCTAGCAGTTTGCACAGTTGCATTTTAATGTAAGATCCACTCCACTGCCATTTACATTAAAATACTACCTTCAGCCGTTACAGAGACATGACAGTAAATAAAAATGTAACAATACAATGCATCAACACGGTATCAATACTTTATTTACATATTGTGAACACACTTTTAGAAAAACAGCCTTCTTCTTTTTTAAGTCTGAATAACGATTTACTCTATCAATTCCTGAGTCCTTATTTCATCCTCGTCTTAAGATGATGAAAATCCCCTCCCTTAACACTTTATTTAAGTAAACAAAAAGAAAACAATTAAACATAATAAATTTTAAAATAATACGCCCTCAATTTTTATTTGTTTATTTTGATAGTTTCCATAACAGGCTGCATCATAATTAACTAAATTAAATATGTACAATCGTTTACATTATGGATCAATTACAAAATTGTCGGAGTCAAAAAATTTTCACGATAACATTGAATTTTAAATACTTCACGTTTAGGGTGATTATGATGAAATGTGAGCGCCATGTGAATAACCGTGTTACAAATGTATTATTATATACTTAAATAGAAATGTACACATGTATGTACAAGCAAGAGTTGATTTGTTCATCAATTCAAACTCTATCCGAAAACACCTCAATGTACACATTTGTCAAGTTTTTCGAAAAAGATTGTCGATCATTAATCATCAAATAAGGGTATCTACTTTTAAAACTCTCAATGTCTCTAGATACCTCGTCAAAATTAAAACAAGCAACAGTTCTGCTAAACGATTGTTTGTATAAAGTGCTCAAATACTTCTTTTTTTCTGTGGTAAAAGTAGAAAAGCCAGCAAATACTCCCTTACGTTCCCAACGTGAAATATAAGTTGTAGTATCCACAAACAGACCAATTAATAATTGTGCTTCAAAGGTCTGAAAATCGGAAAAATTCGTTTTAACGGAGAAACCAGAACATACTAAACTATTTATTAAATGTGGGTTTTCCACCAGCAAACGACGTGACAAAAGGTCCGGGTCGAGAAAGAAATGAGCGTGGCTCTGCAGAAAATGGGCTTTCCCGTACCTGGTGGAGCGTAAGCTAGTAAGCCGGGGCACATAACAGCTGTACGGTTAGTAACGGCGTATTCAATGATGCAAAAATAGCATCAACCGGACTGCTTCTTACAAACCTTTTCATTTCAATAGGTCCATTTGTAATCTTTAGGACAATGTGTTTTTCAAGTTGTATGTTGTAGTATCTTACACGAGTTTCCAAAATGTAACTTTACAACTTTAGCAAAGTTTTCCTTCATGACTTCTCGTATTATATCTGAAACTTAACCGAAGTTATAGCAAAATATATCTTTAAATCGGTACATTTTGAAAACTTTAATCGCATTTTGCCAAGATCGTTTGTTTATGTAGATATGACGTTGTTTGCAATAAAGGAGCGATATGTTTAGGCATCTCCTTTTTTTAAGACTTGTTCATGGGCAATGAAACTTTACTGCCTGCATCTTGTTTTGAATTTATGTACTTTATTAACTCTTCACTTCACTTAATGTAATAATTATCAACTGTTGCACTGCCCATTCTGCTTTTAGTAGATTTATTGCATCAGGAGACATTGATTTAAATACATGTACTCACTTCTTGTAATTGATCTAATCCACAACCCATCCACAGATGCTAATGTTTAGAGAATAGAAAACTAAATTTCAAGGTATAAATAGCTATTTTCTGAAATTATGAGGAATTTTTTATTTCCCGGGATCCCGCAAGAAAAATCCCGGGAAAACGGGAAATAAAATAGTTGAAATTCCCGGGAATTCCCGGGAAAACCCCTAATTATAGCGAAATCACTAACGGATGTCATGAAGCTATGGGTGCGTCGTAAAAGTAAGAAGTTCGTAAAGTAAAATTGAGTGACAGCAGCCATATTTCTGGTAGCGAATAATTTTTCTAGTGTTTCAAAATCGCGATAAATTTTAGTGTCATAGGGCTGAATATTAGCTACTTTCATACCAGTACAGCAAGCGGGAGTTGTAGTTAAAGCCGAGAAGACGGGTGATGTAGCCGAGTTTGTATACTCATATTTCATATTGTTGACTCATCCTTTTCCAAAGGATAATAAAGGTTCCTTTCCTTGGAAAAGCATTTCCTATGCTTCCGATATTCAACATAACCATGAGATTTATCAATGCGTTTATGGAAAATTGGATTCACCTTTCGTGTCCTCTTCTCTTTTCTAGGAATACATCCATTTTTCTTTAAGTCTTTTCTCGGCCGTGGCTTGAGATTAGTAGAGGTGTAATACTCAAAAAATTTTGTATTGTCAACACTGTCCTTCAGTGTCATGTTATAAATTCGAGCTTGTAATTCATTTAATTCGTTGGGATCATACCTTGACCATTTCGAATACGATGGTTTCATATTCCCTCATATCTTATGCTGTTTGAATTTCGTAATGACCAAATAGGTAAAGAGATACCTCTCAGACTACAGTAAATTTCTATATTATAACTTAGATTTTCTTCAAGAAAGGTTTATAATTTTTGCATTTTTTTCATTTAGTTTTTTCTTACAATAGGTTTTTCACAGTTTTGTTCTTTTTATTTTCACTAATGTATGTTTTTTTACTTTTGTTTGTTTGTTGGCTCACAATATTTCTTTCTGCTTATGTTCTGCTTACTTGTTTAGCTTACAAGACTAAAGAAAAATGTTGTTTACTGATTGAAGGTTGTAACTGAAGTGTGTGTTTATGAGTTTTAAAATGATTACCAGGCAGGGTTTAGTTCAAGAACAAACAAGTAAATAACATTTTAAAGGACCTCTAGGATCAAGGCGAATTCATGTAAAAGGTGGCTGCAATACTACAAAAAGTACAACACTAAAAACACAAAATTGTATTTTATTTGTTGTTTTTGACATTGTTACACAATCAGCTTTTGACATTTCTCTCTCTAAGTAAAAAGTAAATTCACTTTGGTTAGGATTTTACACAGTGCTGTGTTTCAAATAAGTCGTCAATAAACATATATTTTTATATGTATGAGGCATCCTATCTATTTAATAAACACGCATACTTTTTGCAGTTTTTTGTTACATTTTGCCAGCTAATGTATCCTGCAAATAATAGGACTAGTCCAAACAAGCGTGTAAAGTGTAGCCCATAAGGGACTAGGACTAGTCCAAAAGTAACCCAAACGTATGGAAAAAACATGGTCTATTTAACATTACGATTTCCTAGGGCGGGACCATATAATCCAGCTTTGGATAACTCTGTGGTTTTCACGAATAATCGCGTAAGTTATAAAACCAAACTTTTCAGGAGAGCAAAAACAATTATTTTTTTCAATTGCGGCTTCTGTAGATGCTTTTTTAAACTTTTTTCTTTACTATCCTCTTAACAGTGACTTTCTATGTATTAAACATAGTTTTCATGAAAAAATCCTCACAGGATCACAATCTGTAAAAGGATTTAAAATGCATATGTTTGATTGATTCATTAAGTGTGTGCAATATAACATCATATCTCCACATAAGTTCTTTTTTGTGAAAATAAATGTTATCATTTTAATCACACATGACGACTTACGTTGTTATTTTTAGCACACAAGTTGGCGACATATTCAGAGTTTTTGATACTTATAGCACAACGTATGGACTTAAAATTACAAACAACCGCTCATCTGCTGTTGTTGCAACTAAAGAAGTCAACAATAAACGCACATGTACATATAAGTTGTTATTAATAGAAAAATTTTCAAAAAATACTTTCATATTTTTTGCACGAATAACAACATAACATCACATATGCTTTTTATTTGGAAACATATTCAGCAATTTTACAATTTTTGGCGATGTATGTCGACATAAATCGTTATAAAAGCAAAATATTTTATTAAACAGTTAACTTAAGTTGTTTTTAGCAGAAAAAAATTAATAATACTACATTATATTCTAAATAGCTTAATACTTATAAAAATCTAATGCAAAATGTAGCACTTTGACATCATTATCGCAATTTCGGTAAAAACCGACTTACGCGATTATTCGTGAAAACCCCAGAACTAAGGAGTAGTCTTAAAACTACTCTATTGTATGTACAAGAGGATTAGTTTTAACTTCGTTTTAAAACGAAAACATGTCGTTAAAAAACGAAGACATGTCGTCTCACTACAAACACTTTTTAACAATGACATGGTCTATGCTATCGGACCAGTCCATGGAGTAGTCCATTTAATCAAAATGGATCAGGTGGTCCAACATTATTTGCAGGGTAACGGCAGTTTGAATTATCATCAGACATTGCACATTGGTCAAAATTTTATATTATCTAGCTAAAATATACATATTTTATTTTCTTCTTTCTCACTTTTTATATTATACTGAAATAAAAAACACTTTTAGTTAATCAACTTGTTTTTATATACCGTTACTTAATATTAATCTGTATAGCGATAAACACAAAACTTTTTTATATTGTTGAAATATTGAGTGCGACCAAGTGCATTTTAAGCGAAGAAAGTAATTTAAATAAATAATCAAAGTCTATAAAAAAAGTGTCAATTTCGAGCACAGTGTAATAACTGATTTATTAACATTATTATTTGATATATTTTATATAAACAATTTTGGCCAGAAAAGTGTATTATTGACCATTGTGCATTGGCGCAGTTATATTGTTTTTTTGTTGATGTTGTTTTTAATTGGATCCGAAATATTTTATGGTAATATGAGGCACTATTAGTGAAGCAGACAAGAGAAAAAATAATTTTCTAAAATTCTTTTATATTTCAATAGAAATGAATGTGTGTGCCAGATACTTTTTTGTATGATCTTAAGTTACCGAGTTATGGGGTGCTAAAGTGTTGCCGCTTGGGAGTTATTCTTAAGCGGCTCATACACTTGCAATAAAATTGTGCAATTCTACGTATTGTACAATTATATCGCCAATGTGTATGTGATAATCGAAGGTGGCACAATATATTGGCAACAATCAATATACTTTTGATTTTTATTGCACAACGAAAAGAAAGTGAAATGTGTTGGCAACATTGTAAAATGTTGTTTATGTTATTCCTATAGGTTACGTCCACCTTTTTATTGAATGAATGAAATATAGGACAAAATGGAAATAATATGGCAAATATCATATACAATAATATTGCAAGTGTATGGGCCGCTTTATAGGAAACTAATAAAATAAATTAAATTTTAAAAAACTAAATAACTTTTTCATCTGCAAAACCGGAAATGATCAATTTAAATTAGAATTTTTCTAACTAAGCCCCAATATTTTTTTTATTTTAAGTTCAAAATTACGTTGTCCACAGTCCAATGTATCGCACAACACATTACAGAGAAAATTCGTTTCTCGGTCGAACCAGCCGTATGTGGAATCGACTCCCTGCAACAATTTGGGAAAATTCAAACTAAATGTCTACAAACTCTACTACCTCTTTCCTTTTGCTCACAAGGAAAATTCCTTATTCCAACACAATGCATTGCTTTTCGTAAGGGGCATCCCCTGAGTGTTGGCTCAAAGTAAAAAAAAAGATCAGGGCAGAATTCTTGACAAAAACGATTAAGGAGGAACATGTAAATCAATTAAAATAGATTATTATTCGCAACAAATTTTAATCCACCAAGTGGAATAACATTTGGTTTGAAGATTGATGTTTGACTATTGACTGCCAGCCATCGTCACATGTCAGGGCAACCTGTCCGTGAAAAGCTGGATTCGATTTCCAGGTCAGTCAAAATTTAATTTATTTCATGTTGAAAAATTCCTTTCTTCATAAAAATTATTTAATGAAAATTAAATTTGATGAACTCTAGCCTAATTGAAAGTATTAAAATTTGGATTAAAAACCATGAACCACATAACCACATACTTATTATTGGAAATTTTAGAGCTGATGGCCAACGTTGCTAGTGCTCTCAAATTAAATTTAATTCGTAAAGATTTACTAAATAAATAATAATAAAATAATTCAATATTTGCTGCAATACTTTTAGTAATACCTCAAACCTTGTAAATTATAATTATTTTTAATATTTTAATGTGTAATGATGATAGTTAAGTAAATAAAAAAAAAAATAAAAAAAAAAAATTTTACAACGCAACTCCATAGTTTTAAGACCTAAAAGCAAACTACGTTCAGCATAAGGTTTGGACAAGAGAATTTAATATTTCTTAAAGCAAAAGACACAACTTTTTTTTTGCATTTTTCCAACCGATCTATGCACTCTAGCATAGGGGCTCGAAACCACTGCCCATATTCCATTAGAGAAGTGAACAAAATCTTTATGGTACAAGGAGCACAAAAATTATAGCAATTGCTTTTGATAAAGGCCAATACTGAGTATTTTTTTGGAATATATGACTCCAAGTGGGGAATAAGACTTTATTTCGTATCAATTAGTATGCCCAAATCAGATGTATGAAATAATTTAATCTTACATTGTTTAATTAACAATTAAACATATTTTTAAGGAAACTATGATTTTGTATTAATTTATGAATATAGTTATGTTTGTATATTGTTTTTTATGTTCCCCATTAAAATTTTTGTTTAACTTGGACAAACTTTAGTTTTCATATATCCAATGAAAATTTTTAACGTAATTATGAAATCCAATGAATCGATTTTAACGAAAATACTTCATTATAACTACGCAATTCCATTTTCCAGCAAATTTCAATCCACCATTACCATTGTTTAAAGATTGATGTTTGACTATAGACCCGTAGGCGCCGGTGTGGTGGAAACGGTAGAATGGCAACGAATTCTGATGATGAGAATGTGGTTGTTCTCAAAACAAGTAAATTCGACCCGAGTTCAATCCCGTATTCAGTCAAATATATAAAATGTTTTTAATTCATTTCATGTTGTAAATTTCTTTCTTCACTAATATTATTTTTAATGAACTTAAGCCTAATAAAAATATCAAAAACTTCAAATTAAAACCAACAGTTCAATAAAAATTCACAATTGTTATTAGTAGGGATGAGGTTTCTATGCACTAAAAAATCGGAAATATGCGCATAAAATATGCACTAAAAATCCAAAATATGCACTAAAAAAATAAAAAAAATGCACTAAAAACTTCCAGAAAAAATCGTTTATTAATTTTACTAAAATCAAAAATATAAAAAATTTAGTCTATTATTAATCAAATATCTTTAAAAAACATAAATAACTAATTTAAGCTTTTGTTTGTTTAATAAGTACTGTTTTATTAAAAGTAAAACTTTCTCTTGTACTTGAAGAATGCCAATGCATTTTGAAAAAAATTATTTTCCGATCCCACTTTGATCAGATCAAAAATATTTGAAATTTATTTTATTTTTTGGAATCCTTAATTTTTTTTTGCAAAACGTTTTGGATTTTTTTTAATTTGTCAGGCTATCAATCAAGTATCAATTACTTTGACTAGAGTATTAAGTGAACTAATTCCCTCCTAATAGTTATTGTTTCACCAATACATCCGGAATTGAAAAATACAAATGCTAATTCACTTCTGATGTTATTTAAATTTAATATTTCTTTTACTTTTTTAATTGCATAATCATTGGTATCACCAAGCTCTTCTAACATTCTTAAATTAATCAAAGTTTTTTGAATAGAGTTCTTAAGCATCTAGCCAGGCCCCCATCTTGTTACTTGGAATCAAGGGATACATTTCACTAAAAATTGCAATATTATCGAATTGGCTTCTAATTTTCTCCGCAACTTGGTATAACCCATGTGTCAAGCAAGTAACTTGTGAACAGTTTAGGATAAAATATTTCAAACCCATTGGAAGCCTTAACCATGTAAAGTTCTTCATCTGTTGAAATATATTCAACATTTTTTATTTTTCGAATTTATTCTATGAGTTACATTTCTATTTGTTAAAAATAGTTGAGTTAAATACATTCAATTTATAAAGTATCACTATCCAGTGTGACACAAAGAATGCTGCCGAAGGCCGTAGCGGGCCAGAAAATGCATTACATTCTGCTGGTGTCTTCATTGCTATCCAATGGATAGCTAAGGTAAAATGTAACAAGAAAGTACAATATAATAGTCTGGTAGTGTATAAAAGTCATTCCTAAGAATTTAAGGAATAGAACTATTACAAAAAAGCTTTATAAAATACATAACTGAAATGTAACTCATAGAATAAATTCGAAAAATAAAAAATGTTGAATATAATATAAAGTAACCTACGAAAGGAGATAATTCCCAGTTTCTATAACTAAAAATTTTTTTTAGTATTTTTTTTGTATTTAAAAATTTTTTAAGAACTTTCTTTATAATATGGAAATTAACAAAACAAAAAAACACTAAAAACTGTCAAAATATGCAAAAATATGCATTTAAAACCGAAATATGCAAAAATATGCATTTAAAACCGAAATATGCAAAAATATGCATTTTCACCAAAATATGCAACAATATGCAAAAACAAATCGATGCCATTTTAACGCAAATTTAATGATTCGGAAAGATAATTGGTCGACATCGCTATTAGACTATCGACAAAAAACATGAACTTGCATGGAAATCGCATCCCTAGTTATAAGTTATTTATTCATTAACAGTTACAAATACAATAATACAAATATACTTATACACAATACTAAATTAAACGATCAATAGCAGCTTAGGGCTTCAACTTGCTGTAGTGAAGCAGACCAGAGTCTCTGGCGGGAATCGAATCCGGAATTCTCGCACCGATAGACTAGCTCCGTATGAACTAGTAAACCAGGGCACCCAATAAATATAGTTTATGTAGTAAATTGTTAAGTGTACTCGACAATTGACTTAAAGGAAAAATTTTGCGTTTTTTTTTTAATTCGCATTCCTTTTTAAAACTTTGAATTATTGCTGCACTTGATAAAAAATTTAACTAAAATTTAATGAAATTAATGAATGTTTTTAACGATGATTGTGATGTGATGATGATCATGCTGAACAAATAAAATTTACACAGATTTTCATGATTATAATCAACTGTCTGTCTGCCTGGTAGAATAAAACTAAATTATATATTCTACAACCATAAAACAAGAATAATAAACAAAACAGAGTGAAGAACTAAAAGCATTAAACAAATTTTTTGTATATATCAGATGCTATTTAAAGCTGTTAATTTGTTATAAATTAATATAAAGCAAAATTACCAAACAAAAACAAAAATAATAAATTAAGCAAAAAACAGTTGTTGGAAGGGTAACAGTAAAAATAACAAAAGCTACAACAATAATTAAATTAAATTTAAATAAAAACAAAAGTTCATGGACATTTTAACTTTTTTTAATGTTTTTTATTTTTTTATTTTTTATATTTTACAACTTTATGCACTCATTGCATCTCAGATAATTTTAAATTTATACATTAAATTGTTTTTAATTATATGTATTTTAAAAATTTTTGACAGCGGATATTTGGAGCAAATTTTGTGAGCAACGGTTTGTAAGGCTCTGAAATTTTGCTTTCATTTTTTCGATAACTGGCCATGTCTCTAAGCCGTAAAGAAACACAGACTTCACGCAGGCATTAAAAATTTAGCATTAAGTTGCAGTGCTTATGTTATTTGCACGTTATAAATTTCTCAGCTCTTTAAACGCCGTTCGAGCCTTCTGTATGCGACTTTAGATATCCAGTTAAGCTACTCCGTGGGTCGAAAGGGAACTACCCAAATATGTGAAGCTGTTAACGTCTTCAAGGAAAGTAAAAATTCAATATTTTCAATCACCAGTTTACTAAAATGCATATTCATAATTTTTCTGGATATTTCTTAAGCGGCCCATACACTTGCAAAATTATTGTACATAATATTCGCCATATTATTTCCATTTTGTCCTATATTATGCAATAATTCGCACAATGGTTTCATTCATCCAATAAAAAGGTGAACATAACCTATAGGAATAACATAAACAGCATTGAACAATGTTGCCAACACATTTCACTTTCTTTTCGTTGTGTAATAAAAATCAAAAGTCTTTTGATTGTTGCCAATATATTGTGCCACCTTGAAATATCACATTCACATTGGCGATATAATTGTACAATACGTAAAATTGAACAATTTTATTGCTAGTGTATGAGCCGCTTTAGGTTTTTTTAAGGCTTTTTTTCTTGCGTATTGGGATATTTTTCGCGCATACAAAAACTTGTCTGGTACTTTCACAATTTGTGAAATTAAAAGTTTTGAAAAAAATACTCTTTATTTTGATTATTAAGTGTTGTTGCTGTTTAAAAATGTTAACCTTGACATCATTTTTTTAATCTTAGAACATTGTAACCGTGGTTGCCAGATAAAATTTGTTGAAAATGGCAAATTTTGCAAAAAAAAAAAAATCGTCAAATTGACTTAGTTAAATCGTCACAACGACTAACTTTTGTTAATTATTTTAAGCTATAAAGTACTTTTCGTTTATAGTCACTACTGCTTATAGTCACATAAGCGATATAGTCCATTTTATCTGTTTATTTTGCCGCTATAAGTTAATTTAATATAAAGTATTAACGTTATAGTCAATTTAGCGCTATAAGCACATGTGCCATATATGCCATTTATCAACAGTCGTTAAAGGGAAAAGTAAAGCAAATTAATAGCGTTATAGTCACATTAGCAAAATTTACTAAGTTCTTTTTAGTGCTCGAATCCACAATCCATCCAAAGAAAGAATGAATTAAATCGTTTAATTTTTGTCATCAACGCTCTACTCGTAAAAAATTAGTTTTTGCCGTTGGTATCACCCAGCAAAAACTGAACTTACCAAGTAAGTTAGCAAATAATGTTGGAGAAAATAAACACTACTTATTTTTTGGCTGAATAACTAATTATTTTTGTTCGAGGTGTCCACAGAATTCAGTACTTACAATACACTTACTAGAAGTCAAAAAATATCTAGTTATTATTTAACTACTAGTAAGTTGAATTGTAAGTACTTACAATATACTTACCAGAAGCCAAAAAATCACTAGTTAATAGACCTAATAAGTAATTATTAAGTGCGTTACCAGTAAGTAAATATTCAGTACTGAAAACAACACAAGTAATAAGTAGTTATTGAGCTGATTACACTGTGCATGAAATTGACACTTTTTTTTCGTGACGGGCACATGGCGTTTCAATATAATTCGGGGACGCTGAATCCAGTGGTGCCCGCGGTTTTTTCAGATTGGCTCTGGTTTTCGAGATATACCGTTATTTCGAAAATGGAGGAGGTTGCTCAACATATATTCGCGTAACTCAAAAAGGGTTTAGTTTATTGAAATTACTAAAAAAACCGAAATTCCGCAATAAAATTTCATTTCAGAAAAATAAAACTCTTTTTCTAATATGAGTAGTCGTTATTGAAACATAATTTTTTTTTTTAAAAAAAAAAATTTATTTTTTAATCAAAATTTCGAAATTTTTGTTTCTTAAAAATTCATAAAAAATTAAAAAATGCAGCTAGGCTTCTAATTTTCTGCAGACTTATAAAAAACGAAGCTACAAACAAAATAAGCCATAAATGATTAAAATCTGTTTGCAACTTTTGATTTTATTCACAAAAGTCGACAAATTTTTCATTAATTTAAGAATTTCCCTTAGGGAGCTCCCATACAAATATTTCGTTTTATGAAATTCTTAAATTAATTAAAATTGGTCGACTTTTGTGAATAAAATCAAAAGTTGCAAACAGATTTTAATCATTTATGGCTTGTTTTGTTTGTAGCTTCGTTTTTACTAGTAAGTACTTATTAAAGTTTTCAAAATAATGACAATTGTAATGACAACTACTTACCAGGTAACGTATGAAATAACTACCACCTATTACTAAAAATCAAAAAGTTTTTCCTGGGCAGTTACGAAATATCTTGTTATTATTTTAACTATTTTTTATACAGCATGCAACTCTGTTGCAAAACCATATCCCTGTGTAATTTATAGGAATTTTTTATTTTCTTTATTCACATAACTTGATTATTTTCGAATTCGGTTATATGCCTCATAGTGGCATATATGTGAATTAGCCTTATAGTCACATTAGCGATATAGTCCACGTTATGGTTGCAACTAAAGGATGTGACTATAAGCGAAAAGTACTGTATAATAAAAAAATAAATTAAATTTTTTTGATATTTTAATTAGGCTTAAGTTTAGTAAATTTAATTGTCATTAAACTATTTTTACAACATGAAATGAATGGCTGGAAAATTATTTAAACGACAGATTATTCTTGCAAAGTAAAGATATAGAAACACTTGTGTGAGAAAAACCATTTTTGTTGCAATTCACTCGTTTCATACGAAAAATTTTACGATGCGAGAAATACAGAAACGGGCTACTGAACATTAAAATATGAAAATAAATAACAAAAGTATCCAAAAAATTAATCAAAAATATCATATTATAGGAAAAACTTTGGTAAATTAGTACAAAACTTGACTAATTTACAGCCAAAATTACCCAAAAATCGTCAGATCAGGCAATTGTGATTGTCAATAAGATGTATACATAAGTATGTTCGTCATTTAAAAAAAGCAGACATTCTATTGAGATATTTTCGCTGTAAATGCTTTATTTGTCGGGATTTTCCCATTTAATTTAGTTTAAATTTCTATTTTTAAATAATAGAAATGCACCTGTTTGAATAGAATAAAAAAAAACAGATGGTATTGGCTAAATAAAAAAAAAAAAACATTGTGAAAATCCAATTTCTTGTTAAGCGAATATTATTCTTCACATACATAGTCAGTTTTCAAACTACATTTCAGCAATGTGACATTTTCTTTAACCTTAAAAAAATTTTTATATAAATTAGAATCCTTCCAATCGACCTGGATGTAGGTTTTCATGTAGCAGATAAAATAATGTTGTTTTCATTATAAATTTTCCATTTTCTTATTGACTTGTATTTCAAAATCTTCAATAACAAAATTCCTTTTAAAAGATTGCTGTCATAAATCTTTCTTTCCAAAATAAGAAATGACATCAGGGTATTTCGATCACCTATTAAAGCACAAATTAAAAATAAAAACACAACAAACATCTCATCTCGGTAAAATGCACACACACACACACAGAATCCAACATAAATAAAAAAAAAAAATATAAAACAAAACATTTCAAAATATTTTTTAAACGAATTAAAATAAAAAAAAAAACAAAGATGAAGTAGAAGACTCCACCTCCAATAAGAATGAGAAGAATTAAATGCAACAAATCAGAAGACGGCAGCACAACAGCGACGAGTAAAAAAAAAACTAGAATGATTGAACGAACAATTTACACACGCACTGTCAACAAATTGTGCATTTTGTTCGTGTCTTATTAATTGTTTAATGATGGCAATAGCAACAAATTTTCTTTAAATTAAGAGGTGTGTTTATAAATATTTTTTAATTACAACAAATTCAATTTGAAAAACATAATCTAAATTTCAGCATAAAAAATAAGTAGAGAAGGTTCTGTTATGATGTGAAAACTTAAAATATAATTTCGCCATTATTTTCGGCGCTGCGAAATATGGCCCCAAAATTAACTCCAAATGTGGGGCTCTTTTTCATAATGCAATATGACATCGTTCTTTTAATAAAAAATTGCTTCAAAAAAAAAAAAAAAAATAGCCCAAAAAATAAAATAATATATGAAAAATTTGGGAGAATTCTTCATTATGAAAAATTACCTGAAAATTTTTAATTAATTTGAACCCCAAAAAAAGAAAAATTTAAAAAAAGCAAAGAAAGTTTTATAAAAAATTTTAGTTGGGTTCATAAGCCCGAAATTTAAACTCCAAATTTAGAATTTCAAAATTCCAAGTTTAAAATCCAGAATTTAAGATCACGAATAATTATACAGTTTTGGTTTTAAAAATCACACGAAAGATAGCATGGTTGGGCCTTCGTCCGGGCGCAAAGATTTTTTCCTTTATGGTATAGCGAACACTGGCTTCGCTCGCGTGTGATTAGGGTTGCCAGATACCAAAAGTCAAATAACTGGACAATAGAAAAATTCACCTGGATTTTTAAAAAATAACTGGACAATTTGAAAAAGCACTTAACTATAGAAACAAAAAATTTACTTCAGATTTTATTTTGCAATAAAAAAAATTTTAAAAAGCAAGGAAACGTAACACTTAAAATTCAGTCATATCATATTACAAAATTTTAATCAGGGCGAATTCACTACAAGTGGCAGCGAAAAGCCTGTTGACTTTGACAGTTGGAACCAATTTATTTTGGATTCAAAAATTTTTATTTATAAATAGTTGACATTTCGAGCCTTAAACATCTGTTTCTGTGGTTTTTGTTTTGTTGTAGTATATATAAAACTGGACCTCTTTCTTCATCTCACTAATTGGAATGTCTATCGGCAAATTAGAAATTTTTTCCTTACAATTTTTTTTTTTAGTATATGATTTTGTTCTAAACAATAATAAATATAATTAATGAAAAAAGTAATTTTTCCAAATTAAATAAAGTTTTTTAACTGGACAAATTGCATTTTAGCTGGAACCTGGACAACACTCAAAAAAACTGGACAATCCAGGCCATTCCAGGCAGTCTGGCAACCCTACGTGTGATCCAACCAAAACGCACAATGTTAATTGTAAATATAACAAAAAGTTTTCAGAGAATAACCTTAATATTTTATTATGATAGAAGATAGAAGAGATAAAATAGAAGATAGAAGAGATAAAATATCGGCCAAATGCTCGCCACGACTTCAGTCCGATGGTTCATATTTTCAATGACTCTGAGACATAATTGAGGTTTAATATTGTTAATGTGCCGAATTATCTTATACTTTAGCTCTTTAATTGTTCTTGGCTTATGGACGTAAGATTTTTCTTTTAAATATCTCTAAAGAAAGAATTCCAACGGTGTCAAATCACATGATCGTGGCTGCCACGACGTGAGATAATACGGTCATTGAATATCTCGCGCAAGAGAGCCATTGTTTCGTTGGCTGTGGCAAATGGCACCATCCTGTTGGCACCACATATCGTTCAGGTCCATATCCTCGATTTCTGGCCACACCATTCACATTTACTACTTGGCCAACCTTATTTTCGAAAAAGTACGGCCAGATGACGCCGCCAGCCTATAAACCGCACCAAACAGTCACTCTTTGTGGATGGATCGGCATTTCAACAATCACTCGTGGATTCTCATTTGCCCAAATGCGGCAATTCTGCTTGCTAACGAATCCACTGAGGTGAAAATGTGCCTCTTCGCTGAAGACAGTGATGCCAACTTAGCTACTAAGGGGCTATATTCAGTTCTTTTTAATTCCTGGCACGTAATTTTTCCCGTTAGCTCTTTTTCAAAAAAAGAGCTAACACAGGCTCTTTTAAGACGTGATATTGGAACGTTTGACACTTTTTACATCTATCAGTAAATACGCCCCTTTTTACCCTCTTGGTTCGTCTTTGGTTCAATTAACGTGCAGTGTAAAAAAAAAAAATGTAATATAAAAACAAAATATGGAAAAAGTAACAGCACTCTCCCTATAACTATTTGGCTAGACATCAGTTCAATAAATTGATAATAAGTAGACAAAAAATCATAAAACGAATTAGAAGGTCGTAAGTTTATTCGTAAATTTTATGAAAATAATCCATATTAAAGAAAATTTTTATTTTTTTTAACTTTTCTGAAATCCAAATTGAAAAATTTTTTAGGTAGAAGACAGTAAAAGCTTTTGAAAGTAAAAAACCGTTTAAAAGAAAACGACGTTCCGGTAAAAATTCTTAAAACAAGGCAACCAAACTCGAGCTATGTTGAAGGCAGAAATTGCCGGATATACTTCAAAATCTTACCATGCGTTAAGGGGTTATGATACTTGCTATTTTTTGTATTGTATTTTTTTAGGATTGACTGAATGAAACAACAAATGCGAGAAAGAACAAGAAATACAATATGTAAACAAATCCTTTTTTCTGATTGATCAAACAAAAAATGTAAACAAAACAAGCAATATTGCCCACGTTTTGTTTCCACAAAAACACGTCAAAAAAAACCTAAAAATCACAAAAAAAGTTAAAAACCGCTACTTTCGATCAAAAACTAAAAAAATTGGCAACAGTGCTAAAATTTAATCTGGAAATGTCAATTTTAAGTTAAAAATTTTTATATTTTTTTTGACAGTCTTAGATTATTTATCGATAACACACGTATATTTGTTTGACATTTAAAGATTTTTTGTGATATAATCTTACTCTTAACACTTAGTCAGTTTTCTTATGCAAATATATTTGCACTGTTCTCCAATAGATGAATTTCATTTAAAAATCGAGATAAAACTGAAATTTTGAACCCGACCCCCTCAGATATCAATGAAATTTTGTTCATAGCTAAATTTGATCAATACAAACAAACTCTCATTTTTAGAAATTACTGTTTTGCGATGTTTTGGGCGTGACACAGTGGGAACGTTTTCGAAAAAACGCGAAAATGGTCGAAAAGAGCTCCATTTAAACTACAATAACTCAGAATCGGCTAAACCGATTTCCATGATCTTGGTATCATTAAGAAGATATTTTAACAGGCTTTATGACACGTTTAAAAAAAAAAGAAAGAAATACACTGTAAAAAAATTTATAACAAAAAATAATTTTAACTGACGAAAAAACCAAAAAGATCAAGGGTTTTTTTACAGTGTATTAATTTTTTAGAAAGGTTTATCCTTCATCTATACCATATCAAAAAATTAAAATGGGTTCTTTTTTAGTTTTTTTTATATAATTTTTTAAGTAGTGTCACTTCTAGTAATTGCCCTTATATTTTATAAAAAAAAAAATTTAGGTTACGAAAAACCAAAAAAGATCAAGGATTTTTTACAGTGTATTTTTTTTACAGTGTATAAATTTAGTCATAAAGCCTGTTAAAATATATTTTTAATGATGCCAAGATCATGGAAATCGGTTTAGCCGATTCTGAGTTATTGTAGTTTAAATGGAGCTCTTTTCGACCATTTTCGCGTTTTTTCGAAAACGTTCCCACTGTGTCACGCCCAAAAAATCGCAAAACAGTAATTTCTAAAAATGAGAGTTTGTTTGTATTGATCAAATTTAGCTATGAACAAAATTTCATCGATATCTGAGGGGGTCGGGTTCAATGCATCTCGGTTTTTACATGAAATTCATCAATATTGAAAAAATACAAAAAATAGCAAGTATCATAACACCTTAAAGGTTTTAAACTTTTTTTGCGATTTTTAGGTTTTTTTTAAGTGTTTTTGTGGAAACAAAACGTGGGCAATATTGCTTGTTTTGTTTACATTTTTTGTTTGATCAATCAGAAAAAAGGGTTTGTTTACATATTGTATTTCTTGTTCTTTCTCGCATTTGTTGTTTCATTCAGTCAATCCTAAAAAAATCCAATACAAAAAATAGCAAGTATCATAACACCTTTAGCAAATGAATGAAGAGTTAAAAATTAGAAGTACGTGGCACATATTAGAGAAGTCAAATATGCAAAGAAACCCGTTTCAGCAGTTTTAGAAAAGAGTCAGTTAAACATCTAATACGGACTTTGTTACAAAATTTTTTGCTGCAGGCTGGCCATGAATCGTATCATGGATGATGGGAGCTTCTTTACAAAGCTCATGAATCGACACCAATTCAAACTTTTTAGGCGAATTTGAAAAGAAATTTCCATAAATAGGGAAAGGAACCAAGAAACCTAGACTGTTTTATCAGTCAAATTAAATGGATGTTATAGAAAATGCACACAAAGGTGATTCAAGAGACTATCCGTAGGGTGCCTCAAAATATGAAAGAAGCCCATCGATGTGGCTAGATTTTTTTTTTTTTTTTTTAAATAAGTTTAAGTTGTGTATTTTAACAATTGCATATTAACTTTGATTTTTTAATACCTGATAGGTATACATTTTTTATATGCGTACACATTTTATACTACGGCCAAAAGTATAGAAAGGTTTGGTAATCAAATGTATGAAAAACAAGTAAGAAAGTATAGTCGGTCAAGCCCGACCATATGATACCCAGCACCACAGTACTTAAAAACACATCATGCTTATGTGTCCATATAAATATTGATTTCTCTATGTTTAAAAACTTCATTAAAATCGGTTTGAAAGTTTGTGAGAGGCAGAAATTGCCCCCTACATCCCCTTGTGGTCCTATTTTTGAAAAACTGTATAGCTTATGTGTCCACATAGATATGGATCTACCTATGTTTTAAATTTCATTAAAATCAGTTTGAGAGGCAAAAATTGCCCCTTTCTCCCCTTGTGGTCCTATATTTTTTAAAACTGTATAGCTTATGTGTCCATATAGATATGGATCTTTCTATGTTTTAAATTTCATTAAAATCGGCTTGAGAGACAAAAATTGCCCTTATCACCCCTTGTGGTCCTATTTTTTTAAAACTGTATAGCTTATGTGTCCATATAGATATGGATCTATCCATGTTTTAAATTTCATTAAAATCGGTTTGATAGTTTCTGAGAGGAAGAAATTTCCCCCTATCTTCCCTCGTGGTCCTACGATTTGGCCCATTTTCAATAGGCTTGGTTCTTGTGCCAATAAGAACCTATGACCCAAATTTTATCAAGTTATCTCCAAAGTTGCGCACAAGGTTACATGGACAGCCAGCCAGCCTGCCAGCCAGCCTGCCAGCCAGCCGGACGGACATCGTTAGTTCGACTTAGAAAGTGATTCTGAGTAGATCGGTATACTTTAAGGTGGGTCTAGGACCACTATTTTAAGGCGTTACACACATCAGCACAAATGCATAATACCCTCTCCACTATTGTGGTGTGGGTATAATTAATTAAACCAACAAAAGATCCGTCGAAACCTTTATGCAAATATGTATGTATTACAATTCAATAGTAAAAGCTAAACATGTTCATTAAGTACACCATTCGGAGACTCAAAAACATTAGAAATGTATGGCCCGGCGCCATTTAACGATGTTGTACTATTCTAACCAGATTTATCATTTTCGCCAGATGTTCCGACAGAAACGCAAATTGCACACGTAAATCTTGCTTTATATACGGCAGTAAATACACCATTTTCAGCAATGAAAATAGCCTTTGCGAAGCAAGCGTGTTTGTAAAAATAAATTCAATTGAAACATATAAAAACTTAAAATTTTATATAAAAAAAATTAACACTTTTTGAAAATGACTTTTCATATTTTAAATTATATTTATTGAAATGTTACTTATTGTAATGTAAATTAAATTTTTTTAATATAAATAAGTTTAAAGTACAAAAATGAATAATAAATGCATTTAAAGCAGAACAATCTTTAATTTTTAAATTTAGCACTTTTTAGTTCCTTTTGACTGCTCGGTCGGCACGTTTTGCCATTAAAGAGTTGGCATCTCTGGCTGAAGATGATTTTCTTTGTAAAGCCAGCATTCACTTCTGTCTCTTCAGCCAACCATTCGGCATTAGTCTTGGGCTTAATCGTTCGTTTAGGTGACCGGTCATTAACGTTCAATTCGAAACAGTGAACGAGTTCGTTCATTTCGTTCAGTCGGTCATTTCAGGTCACTTGTCTTTTGGGTCGGTTGATCGTTTGGATCAGTCGGTCTTTTGTATCAGTTGCTCTTTTGTGGTTTTCGTTCAGTCATTCACAATTGATTGAATACGGCAATGTGTTAAAAGAGTATAGCAATATTCATATAAGAAATATGTATACAATAATAGAAAACAATAAACACAAAGCAAATTCGAAGAAACATTTTGCTTTGTGTTTTGCATTGTTTTTTGTGAATGACTGATTCAAACTGATTCAAAAGACCCAAGTGAACCATATTGAACGATGTATTATGAAAATGTGTAAAGCAATGTGACAATGAGTAAAAGAAACAATATATTATTCTGGCATAACAAACATATACACAAGAATAGTACTGTTGTTTCTTTTCAATCAGTTGTTCGGTAAGCAAGTGAATGACTGATTCAAAAGACCTGAAAAGACCCAAGTGAACCATATTGAACGATGAGACTGAACGGCCGTTCAACGTTCATTTGACTGATTCGTTCAATTGAACCGGGTCGTTCATGACCAGGGCTGCCAGGTACTTTTTTTCGTCCTCCCCAAACTTAAAAAAATTTTCCCCAAAAATCCCCCGATAAAACAAGAAATCCCCAAAAATAAGCCCCTGTAAAAAATACACCATTTTGAACGGATAATTTAAATATTTATTTGAGTTTTACTTGTACATTTTGTATTAATTTATCATCAAGAATAACAACTTTAACGACTTTTAAAAAATTGACAAAAACTAAAATAAGTGATTTTGTTGGCCTTGTATTCACTATTCAACTTTTCAATAGACTTTTCTTTGCCCAATTGTCAGCGAACTTCATAATAAATGTTTTTATATACAAAGAAACAAAATTAGCTCATTCATGGACTTAAGAGTTCACTTTAATTTTTTTTGAACCCTCTAATAAGTATACATATGTACAAACATGAACTTATCTAGGAAAATACAAATTTTGGACTTATTATACATAATCATATTATTGACAAATTAGCTTTAAACTTTTCAGATATTTTTTTGATAAAAAAACTTCTTTTACCCGATGCTCATTTACATTAAATAAAAATAAAATTATAGGAAAACACCCCTGAGTTCTAGAAATCGAAAACGCAAAACGAAAGAATTTTAAACGTCGTTTTTTAATAAGATTTCTGTAATAAAAGAATTTTATGACAAATATTATACAAATACAGTGAAAACTCCGTATAGTGGACACTCTCTTTAGCGGACACCCCCTTTTAATGGACAAAAACTCTGAAACGTAGCACCAAAAAATAATTTTCATGTAAATGAACCTCCGATAGGTGGACACTCCCTTATATGGACATGGACAAGCATTTTGTATATATTTTGGTTGAAAACCCTCCATTATGTGGACATCTTCATAATATTTTTTTTTATCTGGCATCGCTTTTGCATATTTTCGTTTAGTTTTCAAATATTATTCATTTGGTTACTCTGAAGCAACTAAATATGTATGTATGTTTTTCTGCTGTGTATGGGGAATTCACGAAATTTAGTTTTTGTTGTTAAATTAACTTATTGGTTTTGTGTCAAAAATGGCTTCACAGCGAAAGTGTTTAACATTAAAAGAAAAAGTGGAAATTATTGAATCCTCAAAAAAAGATAAATGTTCGGTTCGGAAATTAGCAGCAAGGTTTGTTATTATAAAATTGTATGTGCTATTTAGGTGTAGATCAAATTAATATTGATCTTCTTTCAGCTTTCACATCGGCTTTCATATAAACAATTTTTTTAAAGCGATTTAAAATTATAAATTACAAAACATTATAAACTAGTGAACATGTATGTATTACTAAAATTGGAATGATCTCTTTTTGTTTTTGTTTTTGTTATTAAATAAAATAAAACAAATATTATGCACTTTTTGTTAGACCTCCCCTTAGGTGGACACCTCTCAATAATGGACAAATTTCAGGCGACCGCAGCTGTCCACTATAGAGAGTTTTCACTGTATTTCTCTATTAAACAGAATTTTATAGCAAAAATTGTAAAAATTACATTAAAAGTGTATTAAAAACAACTTCCAAATTCTTGCGTTTGGCGTTTTCGATTTTCAGAACACGCCTGTATATTGAAATATGTTTTGATATTTAAATTGCATTGGTGAAATTGGCTATAAGCAACAAAACATTAATTTAAGTAACTATAGAAAAAACTTGATTTTTTTTAGCTGTATTAAATTAAATTTTAGTTCACTTTGAGTCATAACTTTTTGCTTAAACCAAGCCACACATACATACACATGTTTACAATAAGACATTTTTGGCTTAGACGAATATGGTGCAAAATTTTCTTGGTTCAAGCCATATTTTCTGTTGCTTTAGTAAATAATTCTTTCCGTGTATTTCCCCAAAAAACCCTACTTTTTTTTTAAATATCCCCAATGTAAACCCCAAACCCCAAATCAAATTTTTTGTCCCTTTTAGCAACAAGATAACCCCTAATTTGGGGTCAAAACCCCAAAACTGGCAACCCTGTTCATGACCGACACAACTCTATTCGGCATATTGACGACTCTTGAAATGGTCAGCAGGCTTCAGCTCTTGAATCAATTAAACCTTGTAAGCGTGTAAATTCAAATCTTTATTAAAAATTCGCATCAGTGATGTTCGTGAGATGTTCAGTTGTTGGACACGAAGACGAGACGAGGATGAGAGCTCTTCTGCCACACCATCGCGAACAAAAGCAATGTTTTCCGCAGAACGAACTGGGCGAGCAGTTACAGTTTTTACATTTCTCACAGACCTGGGTTGCTAAAATTTGCGCTTAAAAAAAATCACAAAGTGCACGAAATGCATTTTGATTTAAACGCACACTTTCGCAAAAGGCTTTAACAATCTTAACACGCTGCTCAATTGTTTACCTCTCCGTAGTTGAATTTGTCAAACATTGAAACAAAGAAATGTCTAATTAAGTTTTCACTTAAAATGCAAAAAATCCCAACGAAAAAAATTATAAAAACGAAAAAAAAACAAACAAAAAAGATGCCCAAAAATTACGTGTTTCATTTTGCGCACCGCCGCTATTTTCTAATGCCATCGCTAGAAAATATAAGATTTTTTTTTAATGTAGGAGATAAAAAAGCCATAAGGACACCACACCGGTGTTGCTTGAAACTTGCTGTAACATTTTGGGAATTTTCACCCAAGTTTTTCTATCAAGTACCATAAATGGTACTTAATTTCGACCAAAAAATATGCCAAACCGAATTTAAGAAGCTGAACGTTGTTTTCAAGAAGAATGTAAGTTTCAACAACTTTTAAAAAATTGTAAGAGTTTTAGGGATTAAGGAAAACGGATAATTTTGGAAAAAATCAAAAAAATTATTTTAACGACGAGGACATAATTTTTGACCTATTGTAACACAATGAAACAGGAATGTCAAAAAAAATTTATCACAATTTGTTTACTTAAATCGTTTGTGATGCGATGTAAAGATTTAAAGGCAAAGCCAAGCATTTACGAACAACAGGCAAGATGAGCGAATTCTTCTGGACTCTTATTACTTAAACGCATTCCGAAAGCCTATAGTACACGGAATGTAAAAAGCCACATTCGTATGTGGTTCTGACGTAATTTTGTCGTCATCACACATCACGGAATTGCTATTGTGGCTTTGTAGTGACGTCAAAATTACGCCAGAACCACATGCGCATGTGACTTTTTACATTCCGTGTACTGTAGGCTTTACAATACAAACGAACATTTTATGGCTTAAAGTTATCATTGATTGTCAAAAGGAAATTACTTTTTTTCTTTAGTTTTCATATTAATCTTCACAATAAAATCGCCAGGAATTTTTGGAAATGAACGTAAATTTATTTACACTACCGAGAATGAAAAAAGTCCGTGTGAAGCCCTAATCGCATTGTATTTTAAATAGAGACCGTATTTTAATACTTTTTAAACAATCTTTATTGTTTTTTTTTTTTCATATAAAAATAAAAAAACTTGTGAAAAATTGTATTTATCCGTCTGGATTTTTTTCATTCTATTTTTTTCTTTTCTTTTCGATACAAAATTAAACAAAAATCGTTTATGATATTTATCACAAAAGTTGAAAATTAATTTCAACTTTTTTTATTGGAACAAAAAATTTAAATATAATAAAAACGTGTTGTAAGAAAAAATCATATCCTGTTTTCACAATTTTCGGATAGCTTAAGGAAGGATTTTATCGACCGTATAAAAAGTGTTCCGTTTTAACAACTCTCCTTTAACCTAAAGTGATCGATAAATTAACGGAAGGTATAAAAAGTGTTCCGTTTTAACAACTTTCCTTTAACCTAAAGTGATCGATAAGTTAACGGAAGGTTCATCCTGCACTTTGAATTTATTAGTACAAGAACACTTTAGATAAAGTTATCATTCAAACAACGACAAAAAAAAAATAGAATTGACATAGGCGCAACGGTTCTACAGACACACACATTCTGCAGGATACAGCTAGAAAAAAATAGACAACTTCTAATCGATTGTACGGATTTCCCTCAAACAAAGCACTCTCAATCGCAACCTTTCAAGCAAACAAAATAAAATCAAAATCGGTGCAGCTGCTTTGACTCTTCGATGGGATACATAGACTCTTCGATACATAGAAAGACACTAGGGTATTCATTCGGTTAACCAATTAATTACTACCCGATTAACTGATCGGTTAATTTAAAATAGGCTATTTTCGATTAACGATTAAACCGGTTAATTTCAGTCGATTAACCGAGGTAACAATTTTTAAAATTATTTGTAGTATTATACATACATTCTTAAAAAACAGTACAAAAACAGAAACTACCAAATAAAAATTTTTATCATTTTGCGAAGCACTAATGGTACATTTAAAAAAATAAACGCACAATTATGCGCTAAGCAATAAGACATACAGAAGTGCAGTAAAGTAAGTGAAAGAACTCTCAACAGGTGAAAGAACTCTCAACAACTTTTATAAAAAAAAAACATTTCAAGTGCTACGACATTGCCTTACTACGAAGCTGGTTTGTAAGGGAGAATACTAAAAAATAACTGTATCAAAACATTCAGTGTGTAAGGCTAATCGTCGCATCCAACAATTTTTATATGCGCTGAATAATGAGCTTTATGTGTCAAAAATGTATTGCTTCAAAGTGGGAACTCGCCGTATAAGCGAAACGTTTTTATTTCTCCCTTAAAACCTGCTTCGTTAGAAGCTCCATTTTTTATTGGGTAAGGAGTTCGGAAATAAACTTTTTTGCAGAATGTTTGATGCTGAAGAAGAAACTCTCGATAGAATCTCAACTTATCTTTTCACAGAAATAGCCGAAACAATTAGAAGTGCTAAACATTAAACAAAAAAAAAAAAAAGTAATGATTTTGCTTACCCTGCTTTGCTGTGGATGTTGTTGTTGCTGTTGCTGCAGTTGATGAACTTGCTGTTGTTGTTGTTGCTGTAGTTGATGTAGTCGCTGTTGAGCTGTTAAATGAGGTTGAGATTGTTGTATTTGTTGTTGCTGCTGATGTTGTCTCAATATATTCGCATTTGGTGTTACTGGTGATGGCGCGGGGGTTAATATTTGTTGAGGATGTTGCAATGTTTGTTGGTGTTGTGTCTGTTGTAAATGCTTAAGATTCTGTTGTTGCAAATGTTGCTGTCGTGATTGTGTATGCTGCTGCTGTTGTTGCTGCTGCTGCATGCACGAGGCATGCGTTTGTGATT
This sequence comes from Pollenia griseotomentosa, assembly GCA_963931875.1. NCBI lineage: Eukaryota > Metazoa > Arthropoda > Insecta > Diptera > Polleniidae > Pollenia > Pollenia griseotomentosa. Next base: position 46,955,200 of record OZ007560.1, on the reverse strand, counting down.
GTTGCAACAAATGATGATTATGATTAGAATAATAATTCATTGAGGGTAAAGGAGAGATCGTTGTTGTTGTTGTTGACAATTGTGTTTGTTGTTGAGACGTTGCATAGTTTTGAAATTGTACTTGTTGCAGACATTGTTGTGTTTGTTGCTGCTGTTGTTGTATTAACTGCGTTTGATATGGATTTTGATTACGATTTGTTTCTTGCACCCAATTTGAAGCACGTAATAGTTGTTGTTGCTGTAGTTGCAACATATTATTACCAACAACATTTTGATTACTACTGTTGTTGTTGTTGATGGTATTGTTTCTATTATTATTATTATTATTGTAATAATAGTTATTATTATTGGTATTTTGCATTTTGGTTTAGATTATTTTAAGCTGAAAGTAAATAAGTTTTAGGAAGATTTTTTTGAGAACTTGTGATTTTGTAAAATGGACTGTTCGAAATTTTGTAAATGTGTGGCGTCGATAAAATTTGTGAATGAAGTTTTTATATAAAATTTTCTTTCTGAAATCTTTTCAAGGCTTTAAAATTATGGAATCATTAGTTTGTACTTTTTTAAAAATGAGGCCGATGATGCAAAACAATGTGTTAAGCCCTCGACTTACAAAAAAAGATGTTGCGAATGGAATATTTCTAGGCGAATTATTTTAAAGTGGACCATAAAAGCCCAGCTGACTATTTTTTTTCTATTAAGTTTACATTTTTTTTCTGCCAAGTGATGTTTGTTTTTTGACATTTTGTACTTGTTTTTGACAGTGCCGGGCCGATTGAATTCGCTTAAGATCATGCTTTTTAATGACTTAATTATAATTTTTATTGTTCAAAGTTTTCATTGTTCGACATATCCAATTTGAAATAAATAAAAATTAATTGAGCCTACCAATATTTTGGTCTTTTTATTTATTTATATATACTTGATCGAAACTTGAACTTCCTGAATACAGTGTATCACAGTGTATACAGCATCATATTTACGGCGCTCCGATATCAATTTTTAAATACTAATGACACTAAGTAATTGTCCAGATAAAGGAATATTTTTGATTGAAATTATGTAATTAAAATTTTTTTTTATTCAAATTAAACTTTCTTTACTATAAGTGTTGATCGCAGGCTTTCAAGGTCATTAATTTAATGTAAATAAAGGATTATTTACTTCATTCGCAATAAAATCCGACGTTTCGTTGGTATTCTTTCCAACTTCTTCAGGGATTGAGTTTTTATTAAAATCTGGCAACATTGTAAAAATACAAAGTAAAAAGTAGTCAATAATAACAATAAATTTCTTTAGACCGACTTTTTTAAAAAGTTATCGTGTCTAATTCCTATAATCTTTAAACCAGGCATCAAGCGGGTAAATATGTTAGACGGATAATTGAGTGGGTCTTAAAGGCCCGCTTTTTCAATATGATTTACTTTATTTAAGCCAACTAATGGAAATCAAAATGCGTTTTTATGTTCCCTATAGACCCCTTATGTACCAAACCGATTTTTCGAAAACTTTCACAGACTTTTTCCGACTACCCGACACTTAATATAGGCTTTAAATGTTTGTAAAATTTCAAATGAGCTTTTAGGTGCACTTTGGGTATGATGTGGAAAAGATTGACATGAGCATTTGCCATATGGCCTTATCTTATAGTGGATCTTAACCACTGGGTGACAAAACAATGCGTTTACCAACCGCCCACGAGTGTGAGAGCCAGCAGCACGCCCAGCTAGCAATCCGTCAAGATTATATACTCGCTTATTGTTTAGAAGCTGGAGCTATCTAACCTCCACTGCTTTTGAAAATGTGCCAGCTGCATCTTTTGGGTAGCAACAGCAACTAGAGATAATCTTCCCTAAGGCCAAACTCTTCCACAAGTGGTAAAACAGCCGCCTAAGGTTTTTAGCATCTCTGTTTTCACGACTTTCGGCTTAAATCACAGCCACCTCGTGATCTTTGAAAACTAATCTCTCGCAAACCATTTTCCTGAAACAATGAAAGCATTTCCCGCAAGAATCATACACCTGGTTTCCAAAAGGGGATATATTCTTAGGAAGATATCTACAAACCACTCCCCCTACCGGTGGAGTACCGTTTGAAACAGTTGACATAGAAAATTTATACACGGCTGCATCATAGAATACCTTTAAAAAGTGAGTTGCTTTGCAGCTGAAGTTTTGGAACTCAGCCATATATTTACACCATAATCGAATAAATCTTGTAAATTATATGTCATATATACAAATTTTACTTCTTTTCCTCTTTGAAACCACAAAATTGCGTGAAATGTTTTAAAAATACATTTATAAAAGCACTACAGATAAAATTTAAGACAGCAAATCCCATGTTTTTTATTGCTATCTCTTGAGATTAAACTGATTCATGTAAAAATTCCTGTCAACTTTTTTTCATACATCAAAGTTAAGGTATCCTGTAAATAAATACGTTGAATTACCTCACTGAGACATTTAAACGTATTCGCTTAGTTACCTCAACGAAGCAGTTAAGCGTATTCGTTTAAATGCTTACCCCGCATAATTACCCAAAAATTTTGGCATTTTTGTCGAGGTAGTTATCCGTGGAATACGTACAAGTTATATTAATGTGTGTCTTCTTTGGATTTAATTTCAATTTAATCAATATTTTAAAGAAAATAAAATTCTAAATCAACTTCACAAACGGATTATTTTAAATTTATCTTTTATTATCAAATCAAATAACTTTTAAGCCACTTTTGAGCTTTTAAACCTTTAAAAATCACACTTTTTAAGCGCTTAGTCACCCTTATCTCTAAATATTACCACACCCACTTGAATTTTTGTTTTTTTGATAAATTAATAAAAAATTTAATTAAGACTACTTTATCCCTTAATAAAGTCTTTTAATTTATTTAAATTCCAAATTTATTTAAAATTCGTTGCATTTTTTATAAGTAGCTTGGCGATAACTGATACAAACAAAATCAAAATATGTATCTACAAAAAAAACTATAAATATATATAAAAGCGATTATAAAATTAGATACAATGACTTTATGCTAATTATAAAGTCTTTTACGAGTTTAACTCAATACAAAAAAAGTACGAGTTTTTCGTTGCTGTTCACTTAAAAACTGTGGCTCTTTTATTCATTTATTTTTATTAAATCATCGTGCGTAAATGAACATTGTTGTGGTTTTGAAATTTCACGTTAAAATATAAATAAAATAAAATATAAAAAAATATATAAATATATAGAATTTATAAAGTCTACGCAAAAAAAAAAAAAAAAATATCAGTGACTCATCTCAATTGTTAATAAAAGAAATTTCTAAATCTGACTATTTTAGAATTAAAATGAGAGTGTTCGGAGAGAAGTAAAAGCGTATGCTGCGGTTTTGGAATAGTATTAAATGCATATTTTTCTATTAAATTGACTTGTAACATTGAAATTGAATTGAAAATTTAATTTAATATTTTAAGCAGATTAATTCCAGTTAATCTCTTAATAAGATAATCAGGAGAATATTGATTACTATTAGAAAAATTAATCTATTGAAATTTAGTAGGAAAACACAATAAATACAGATAATTAATTATGTATATAAAAAGCGCTAAATAAAACAAAACTGTCAATCTATATTAGTGAGCAAAATGAATATTCTGTACAATAATTTACTTAATGTCCCAGTATGCAAAATGATTTCAATTAATAACGAAACTAAGGCCCGTTTTCACAACTTACCTATAAAGTTCGAAATATTTAACGGTACCTTTAGCACTAGTGAGGAATAAAGTTACCTTTAACTATTTTTCGTTTTCACAACTTCTGTATAAAATTAACTTAACATTTTTGAAAACGTGGCAATACTCAAGAAAATACCGACTATTTTTGCCAAACTACGTACTTTTTTTACATTTACAAAATATAAGTATAATTGGAGTTGCCATATATAAATAATATGTGAATATAATATGGCAATCTCAAATCTAAACCTTAAGACAAAAGTTAAAGGTAGAACGTTCCTCTCTTTACCCTGCGAACACACGATTAAGTTGTGCTTGATAGTCTTTTACATATACTGCTTGTCAAAATTTACAAAAATTTAAAGCTGTGACGTAGGCTGCACTCAATTTGTAAGCAATTTACTTTCAAGATGTCGTAAAAAAAACATATTATAAAGACTAACATGTAATCAGCTGTTAAATTGATAGTAAAATTGCCAAACAAATGGAGAGGTGAAATTGAAAGCAATCTCGTGGTCAATTTAAAAAGTGTGAGTGTGTTTGTAAAAAAGTGAGAGTTTATTGCAAATTGAAAGGAATTGAAAGGCAATACTTGATCGTGTGGCCACCAAGTTAGCTTATCCTTCACTTTTAGATTAAAGGGAACTTGTGATAATAAAAACTCATTATCTGTTCGATAACTTCCTACATTTAGCTATCGTTAAGTCGTGAAAACGGGCCTAAGTCTCTTTTCTTGCGAGCGAGTTTTCCCATTTGCAGTGCACAGAGTAAATAATTGGAAAATATTTTTTTTTAAATGGTCGACTTGAATTTATTTCGATGTATTGCGGAATATTTGACATGTATTATATAAAATGTTTGGCTCCTCTCCTAAGCATTTGTAAGAAGTCAGGAATGTTCTGAAAGTCGAAAACGCAAAACGCAAGAATTTTAAACGTCGTTTTTTAATAAGATTTCTGTAATAAAAGAATTTTATGACAAATATAATAATATTTGTACATGTACAAATATTTCTCTATTAAACAAAATTTTATAGCAAAAATTATAAAAATTTGATTACAAGTGTATTAAAAACAACTTCGAAATTCTTACGTTTTGCGTTTTCGATTTCCAGAACACCCCTGGGTATTTATATAAGAGTTTCCTTTACATTTCATAAAAGAGCGACAATATTTTGTGGCATGTCATAATGTCCATGGACAAAAATGTGTCATAAGGTCCATGTACGGAATGTCAATTGGGGCATGGACACTATGAAACTGTTTGTCAATTCAATTAAATATTGGTTCCATTACTGTCAAGTTCTGAGACGAAAAATTAACAAAATAACAAATTAACAATTTCATATAATTTAGATTTTTTTTAAATCACGAATTTCTGAACTTATTCCCGAATTTCGAAATCCTAAATTTAAAAATCCCGAATTTATAAGCTTTAGTAAGCAAAGCTGGTGTTCGTTATACCATAGAGGAGAAAATCCTCGCACCCTGCCAAAGAAAGGCCTAGCGTGCAGAAAAGCTTTAGTTAACGATGCCGATGTTTGGTAGCCATAGAGAAAAAATTCCTTGTATAACAAACACCGGCTTTGTTAACTAAAGCTTCTGTGCATATTAGGGTATTCATTCGGTTAACCGTCAATCGGTTAACCGATTAATTACTACCCGATTAACTGATCGGTTAATTTAAAATTGGCTATTTTCGATTAACGATTAAACCGGTTAATTTCAGTCGATTAACCGATCTAACAATGGCCCCTATTATGAGTTACATTCGATAAACGATTTTCGCTGGCTATCGAACATCGACTATCGAATGTTAATTTGGTATTATGAGTTGCAGGACTGTCGAAAATTTCGTTGTGCACCGAATTTTTCAACGAAAGCAAATTTGTTTTCGATGGTGCAAATAAATGTAAAAAACTTGTTGAAAATGTAACTATTTGTAAATTTTTTTGTGTTCGTATACCAAAACCATATTCTTTATCAGTTTTGTTCATTTTATGCAAGTCAAACGTCGTAAACAGCAATTAGAAACGCTCATATTCCTTATCGAACAAAATTCTTTTTAGACCAAATGATTTGCAGCAAAGTTCAGCATGTAAAAAAGTGGGATGACACTCCACAGAAGCTAAATTATTTGAAAATAACCATAATTCCGCCGTGGTCACGTTTAACTTTAATTTTATTTTTTAAATTTGTAAACAAAAATTTTTTATTTTAAGTGACAGCTGATCGAAAATGTACTACTGTGAATTAACAAAATCACAATAGTAAATTTTTATCGAATGCGCGCCATAATACCAAATGAAAATTCGTTCGATCAGCTAATTCGACTGCTGTCGAAAATCGAATTTAGTTCATAATAGGCACCAATATTTTTAATTTTTTGTAGTATTACACCATTTTTTTTTTTGTTTTTAATTATATGTTTCGTCTCATATACAAAAGGTATGTGCTTAGAAAATATTTTTTTGTACAAAATATTTCCTTCTAGCAATACATTATAAAAATAAAGTAAAAAACAGAAACTAAGGAGTTCGGAAATAAACTTTTTTGAAGAATGTTCGGTGCTGAGCTTTGCCAGTAACACAAACAATCTATTAACAGTATTTGCCAAAATTAGAAGTGTTAAAAAAGGAGATCTTGTCAATTGAAATAATTAATAAAATAATCACACAGTTTATTGTTTAATAAATACATAATATGGATTAATTAAAAATATGTATTGAACATTTATGAATTATTTTTTTGTTTTTTCGTTTTAGTTCAAGAATTGTTTTGTTTGTTATGTTATTGCTTTTTTTTTCTAAAAAACGCCAAATAAAAATAATTTTTGCATTTTTCTTAATTAAAATTACTTAATTTATAACAAAAATGTTATTAATCGGTTAACCGATCAATAACTAAGTTAACCGATTATTAACCTATTAAACCAAAACCTCGGGTAATTAATCGAGCGATTAACCGATTAAAGCAAAACTCCGATTAAATGAATACCCTAGTGCATATCCTGCCTTGTGCCTGGCACAAGGATTTTCTACTTTATTGTATAACAAACAACAACTTCGCTAATTGAAGCTTCTAAATTCCAAAAAACATTAGCACAAGTAGACAGGGGATGCTGAAGAAAGCATTTTAATCCTTAGACAGTCTGTAGAAGTCTTAAAATGCGTTAAATGCCTTGTGGTTCCGAGGAATGTATTACTGATGCCATGCAAACATTTTAAAATTTCCTCCACTTGTTTTAAAATTTTTCATTTAAAATTAAAAAAGAAAAGTATTTAAAAATATATACGCATAAAAATATAACGTTATATTCCTTTATGTTTGCTAAGAGTGAACTTTGCGACACATTTGAAACTGAAATAACACAAAAGTGTCACAATATCTACCCCCCATAAAAACGCCACTGTACTTCATGCCCTGGACTCTTATAGCAAGATTCAAGAGTGGGTGGAAATGAAGACTTATGACCCACAAGTTCCTTAATAGGATAAGAATATAAAAACGGGAGGGTTGGCAAGCCCGAGTCCTAGCAAAAAAAATGTCCAGAAACAAGAATCTATTGTTATACCCTTTGTACACTTGCATACATTTCGGAGGAACGCATGGAAGATGTTGAAAATGTGAAATACGCGTTCACACTTGAAACATCTAACATATACCATTAATAAAAAATGTCACCATTTCTGAAAAAAAACTTTTATTTTTTTTAAATACTTTTTTTCTACAAAAGTGGCAACATTTTAAAAGATAACACCAAAATGTATTTCTTAATCATTTTGTTTAATAATTTAAGCAAAATTAAGCAAAATAAGGCTTGCAAAAAAAGAAAAACTTGAGAAATGGTAACGCTGCTTTCAAAGCAACTTCCATTTTGTCAGTGATGCCACAATAATAATAGAATTTATTGCCACTTTTGTAGTGATGACACTAAAAGAATCGAAAAATGTAAAAGGGAACAAAATTAGATAGTAACATTCTGTAAAGATGTTGAAAAATTTTGATTTTTAGTCCTATGTATTTCTTATGGGAAAATTCCAACATCTTCGCAAATTGATGTTAAATGTTAAATGTTGACAAGTGTGAAAAGGCTATTAATAAAAACGAATGTTGCCGTTTATTGGGCATTAGCTATCATTTTGGGCCAGACCTGGTGATTTTCATTTTTAAAATTAGAAAAATAAAGCCAATGTTACCTTAACTTCTTAAAAGATCCAAACATTGTTAAAGTTTTAGTTATTTTGTACACTAGGATTATTAACAGCTTTTTACTTTTTGCTAACAGTGGAAAAATTTAAAATAATTAATTCAACAATTAGTTCTTACTAAAAAAAAAATTTAACATACATATATGTGAAATTTTGAAACATCTTAAGTCGAGATAAGATAGTAAAAAAGTTTTTTAAAAAAACTCGGTGAAAAAATCATTTTATAAAATAATAAAAAAACTGAAAATTAAAGAAAAAAATCAGGCATCAGAAATTAAGAACAGAAAATTTAAAATAAAAAGTTTTCATTTAAAAAATAAAAAACATTATTAAGAAAAATAAAAAAAGATATTTGAAAATTTGTTTTTGTTTTAAATGTTAGTTAAGCGAACGAGTCTTGCGGTCGTGTTCTACAAACAGACAGTAAGTATTCAGAACTAGGCTAGGCTACTCAAGCAAGTTTCGACCAGTGTTACCGTTTTATCATATTTTCTGATAGATTTAGCAGATTAAGTTGGGTAATTGCATAATTTTTTTTGGAAAAATGTGCTTACTTCTTTTTAGCATATTTTCTTGAACAAAAGCAGATTTTAGGCATAAACTAACTTTTTAGAAAAAAAATTTTTTTTAAGCATATTGTTTTTAAAAAATAATATTTCACTACATGTATTGGAATAACTTGAAAACGGTTGACCATATTCAGTAAAAAGAAAATCCGAAACTCGGCAACAATATTATCATTAAGCCTTGCTTACATTGTTTTTAAATTTGCCCTGTAGTTTCAAAGATATCGTAGATATTTTGAAGAAACAAAAGGGAAATTTTGAAAAAAAAAATTTAAATTCATAAAAAACGCGACAAAAATCACAGTTTTGGTCTGAAAACATTAAGCTTAACATAATTTCGAATGAAATGAGGTTTGCTTCATTGAAATCGGTGCGCAACTTTTAATTTTATTCACAATTTACCGAGAAAACTGAATATCGATTTCCATGCAAAAAGGAAAAAACGTTATTTTTGTATGAAAATCGATATTTAGTTTTCTCAGTAAATTGTGTAAATTTATCCGATCGACACAGTTTGGATATGTTCTGAAAGAGAAAAGAGATATCTATGCAAAATGTTAACTCTTGTACAATTCAGTTGAATAGTTTTCGAGATTTTTCGAAATACCTAAAACAACTGCAGAAAAACACGATTTTCGCGTATATCTCGAAAACGCTTCTTGAGGAAAATAAATGAATGCCATATTTGTGATCAGCAGCCCTGATTTATCTTAGAAAACATCTCATTTTTGAGGTTTTGGCAAAAAGTTAAAAATTTGTGAACCAGTGTTATGGACCCGTTAGAACAAAATTATGTAATTGTGGTTAAGATTCATATAAAAAGCTCTTTGTGCCGAATTTTATTTCGATATCTTCATCTATATGAGAATTGTTTGCCTTTAAGGCCCGTTTTCACAACTTACCGATAGCTAAAGGAAGGATTTTATCGACCGTATAAAAAGTGTTCCATTGTTCCAACTTTACTTTTACCTGTCAGGTAGGATGAACCTTAATTCACTTTATCGCTCACTTTAGGTTAAAGTAAAGTTTTAATAAGGGAACACTTTTTATAAGGCCGGCTAAAGTCTACTTTAAGCTATCGGTAAGTTGTGAAAACGGGCATAAGTGATTTAAGCAAGTGGGCTTTTATGGGACATATGGTTAATTTTTTATCTTCTAGCACAAGATTTATCACTGCTATCTTAAAAGTTATTGTCGCCAACTTTAATGTCAATACCAAAATGTTTAAGGAAGCTTTGGCGGTAGAAGTATTTGCATGAAAACTATGGTCAAATATGGACCTATTGCAATAAAATTTGGTGTGATGATTAATATTAAAATAGAATAAGTTTGGACAAAATTAATTTTTAAATAATAAAATGGTTCATGAGTACAAAGACACTATTCCGGTTAGAATCTTGTATAGGGGCTATGTGCAATTATAAACCTATTCTCACCAATTTTAATAGGCTTGACAATTAGAACCTATGCAACGGATTTCATTAATTTCCTTTGAAAAATGCGACCTGTACTTTGCGAACAAGGCTTACATGAACAGTCAGCCAGCCAGACGGAAGGACGAAAATCGTTAGATCGATTCGAAAAGTGATTCTAACTCGATTGGTATACTAAAAGGTGGGGCAAGGCCCAATATAATATCCTCTCGCATAATGCCCTCTTTAGTATTGTGGTGTGGGTATAAAATCTGTATAAAAATTATTCCATGAAAACTAAATTTGTTAAATTTTAGGTGTATAGATGCACTTTTGATGCAATTAAGACAATTTTTATTGACGATGTTAATTAACCTAAGCGAGCTTTTCTATAAGCACACCAATAAATAATTTTCTTGTTTTGCACAGCAGTGATAGTACATTTTAAAAAGTTATCGTACATTTATGCGCTACGCAATAAGCCATACTGAGGTGCAGTAAGGTAAGTGAACAAACTCTTAACAAATTGTAGTAAAAAAAAAATAACATTCAAATAACCTCAACATTCCCTTACTACGAAGCAGGTTTGTAAGGGAGCATATTAAAAAATAGCGGCAACAACAAAAAGTTCTGTGTCTAAAGCTGGTCGTTACATTCATAAATTTTTATATGCGCTGAATAAAGTGCTTTCTGTGTCAAAAATGCATTACTTCAAAGTGAGAACCATGCATGTAAGCTTCGTGTATTCCATAAGCGAGATGGTAAGCTAAACTTTTACATTTCTCCTAACCTGCTACGTTTAAAGCTCCAATTTTTATTGGGACTGTATATGCATATAAGCGAGTTTCTATAGATGCAAATAATGAAACGATAAATACTGTATATGGACTTAAACAAGTCAAATCGAAATTTTATTTGGTACTCTACCAGTTAAAAGTTTAAAGCTGTAGAGTACAAAAGAATTTATTATGGGTAACGTTGAAACCTGAAAAGCTTTAACTCGGTACAATTATTCGATGCCAAACTACTAGCCAATGCGTATTGAAACACAAAACACACGAAAGGCAGGCAAATAAGGAAGGCCTGGCCTAAGTGCCCTCTAAAGATAATGACAACGATGCGCGAGCAGCTTCACCGCCCAGAGTGATACGAATGTTACAATACTTTGATTTATTTTCGCTCTATATTCCACATATAAAAACACGATTGATATCGATATTGAAAAAATTTTCTATACCATTTAGACTCATGTAAAATATTTTAATTATTGCGAAATATTTAATGTTATTAAATATAATAAAACGTAAAAATCCCCGTTTCAAAGTAAAACTTTTCCTTTAAAATCCTCTTTTATTGCAGTTAAATATTGAAATAATTTTTTTTTTAAAATTTGTTTATTTTACATTTATTGCGACTTTAAAAGCTCCACAAAAGAAACTAAAGCCTATTTAATGAAAAATAAAAGTCTTAATTTTTCAAGTCACACCTTTTTTAATTTTTTTGTTTTTTTTTTTTAACAGAACACAGTTTTGTTGTTGTTGTTGTTCTTATGAGATGTAAAATTTAACAAACATTTCACAATGTCACAGGTTTTCTGAAGGTACGACGATGATTTCGCGTACTTTTTAAAAGAGGAAAAAAGCCAGAAAAAACTTTTTTTTCATTTGATGGCTTATCAATGTTGTTAATCACGGGCACAATATTAATAACAGCAACAACAAAGTCAACTATAATTCTTAGAATTTCACAATAAAAATTAAAATTGTTTTTTTTAACATACATTTACAAAATTTTGAACAGTGTTGTTTTGTTTTTTTTTTTTCTTTCTTATTTATGTTTTCGATCGTTCGTTGATCATCATGACATACAAAAAAACCACTTACATTTTTGGCACTTTTAAGAATAATAAATGGCATTATTTTAACACCCACAACTTTTTTACAAAAAGCATTTATGAAATTTTTATTAATATTTTTTTTTACTTGTTTAATTACACAAATTTGAAATATTTATTTTTAATTATAAACTTTATTGCATTAATTGTGATTTAAATGAAAAAGGTCGTTGACTCACTCGACATCCTCCTCAAAATCATTCAACGTCGAGAAGTTGTTAAAATTACACTTACACAGTGAGAAATATTGAGGCACATTTTTAATTAAGGATCTTTCGGGATTAATGGATTTAACTAAAAATTGCTTTTTTCAATTTTATATGTTTCATTGTAATTTTTTGTAATTAAGATCTTTTTGATTTTCGTTAATTAATTTAAATTTTTGCCTAATTTATCACTTTTTATCACTTGGGGATTTTCTTGACATTCATTTTTGTTAAATTTTTTTTCAATTGTTGTTATTGTCATATTTAGTATTTTTTTTTTATTGTTGTTGTTATTTTTACTTCCTTACGTTAGCAAGGCCCGCAACATATTAAAATACGAAATTTTAACCGAAATTTGATAAACCTTTTTTTCTTGTTTCTTTTGAGTTGTGTGTGCGCGCCGCGCGAGCTTAGCGTAGAGTAGAATTTAGTAGTAGTTAGTTAAGTAAACTGAGCTGAAATAATAATGTTTGTTTGACTGGCGAAAAATACGAAAATACAATAACACACATTGACGCAAACACATAGATACATATGTACACAAACACACATATACAAACATATTCAGAGGATTGTTTAATATTGTAAGTCATACAGTCAAACATAAATGTTTAAGGGCAGTGGGTGAATTTATGTAAAATGTATGTGTGTGTGGGCCAACTTTCAGATTTTAGCTTCAAAAAAGGAGTAGAGGTGCTTGTCAGTCAGTGCTGCCAGCACTTCATGGCCAAAACATAGCTTAACTTTAAGCAAAACGTGGCTAAATGATGGCCAAAATAAATTACTTAACAAAATTTAATAAATGCAACGTAAAACAAGTAAGAGTGCTATAGTCGCCTATGTCGAATCATTAATACCCTTACGTAATGTAGCGTGTTGGACCACTTACCCACTAACACATTTTCAAACAGAATTAAAATATATTAAGGATATTAAAACATGTTGAGCACATTTTTAGTTTGAAGCAAATTTTTTTATTTAAGCGGCAATTTAAGTGATTTGTTATGTGTACCAAAAAAGGAAAAAACAAAAACTGCAGTAGATTTTATAACTTATTAGAGGCAATCGTGCTTTTTTGGACCAAGTCTCAGTCATTCATGGACCGATGTGGCTAAAATTTGTTATTAAACTTTAGATAAATATATGTCACAGAAATATATAAAAACCTAGTATCCATCGTTTCTGGGGTCTTCGGAAAACCTATTTCAACAGACACACGGACATCGCTAAATCAACTTCGCTACCCACAATGATCCAGAATTTATTTACTTTATAGGGTTTAGGATCTCTATTCTGAATAAGAAAAAACATTTTTTATTTAAGACGAAAAATTTTGAAACAAAAACTTCACAAAAGTAAATCCTTTCAATACCGTGACATGGCAGGATTTGTTTTTTTTATCATATAAATCATTTGCATTAATTTTCATAAAAAATTAAACAAAAAACTTAAAAAAATTTAATAAAATGCAAAATTCATTTTTCATCGCTAAGCAATTTGGAAAATTGCTAAATGTAGATATATGATGGTTAAAGTGGCAGCACTGTCGCCAGTTTACAGTCACGGAGCAAAAAACCCCCTTCTAAAACTGCCAACAAGACCCGTTTTAAAAACTTAAGCGGTTCTCGACAGCAACTGCTATTAAAAAAACCGTAGTCAAATCGAGAACAACCAATTAGAAAATACCAGACGTTGCCAAATCGAGAGCAAAATGGTGTCAAATTAAAAACGAAGAAGGTAATAATATAGCATTCATCTTGTTGTTAAATTAAAAACAACTTGTTGTTAAATTAGGTTGGCGCCCTGTTATTATCTAGTTCTATTTTATATTGCGAATTAATAAAAAAATTCAAATTTTAATACGTTAAACACTGCGATGGATTCAATAACTTTTTTTTAACAAGCGGTGCACCCGGCGGGTAAATTTAATTAGAGTACGCGGAATCCATTGGTTGTGCTAAACGTATTTTAGGTAAGCTCTTGCTACCAAAATAATTAAAAACGCGCAAATAAGCGATAAATATTGACAAAATTAATAAATGGTAGAAAACTGAAATATTGCATTTTTATGTACTTTTAACGATAATTTCTTTCGTAAACAAGAGCCAACCCAAATATACCAACAATGTAAATATAATCATTTTATCATTTCTTGGGAAAAAAAGCTTTGTAATTTATTGCTTTTAGAGGTTCTTGAAAGTTATTTTTTAAAAAATGTAAACGTTCTTCCCCGAAAAATCTTCTAGACAGTTCGAAAAGAAAAAAACATTTAGAAAAGTAAAAGAGGAAAGTTTAAAAGATTAAGAAATCAAAAAGGAATGATAAATTAATCTCTTCAACGGGAAAGCAGCAGCCTTAAGAAGAAATACTTAAGTAAAGTCTATGCTTTTTTTCTCCAACTGGAATAAGTTACACTGTTCTAGAAAATTACACTTTTTTTAGACAAGCTGGGCACTTATCGTTTTAACCTAATTCGGGTACGCTGAATCCAGTCGTGCTAGCCGCTTTTTTAGGTTAGCTCTGGTTTTCGAGATATACCGTTAATTCGAAAATGGAGGAGGTTACACAACATATGTATATGCTCGCGTAACTCAAAAACGCTTTAGCTTATTGAAAAAAACTAAAAAAAGCTGAAATTCCGCAATAAAATTTCTTTTAAGAAAGGTAAAATATGCGCAGTCGTTTAAGAAACATAACTTTTTTTTGGAAAAAATTTTTTTTATATCAAAATTTCGAAATTTTTGTTTTTTAAAAATTCATAAAAAATTGGAAAATTTTTTCCAGACGTATAAAAAAATTGCAAACAAAACAAGCCATAAATGATTAAAACACTTTACCAACTTTTGGTTTTATTCACAAAAGTCGAAAAATTTATATTAATTTAAGAATTTCATAAAACGCAATATTTGTATGGGAGCCCCCCTAAGATGTGCCGATAAGGGGCAAGTATGTCTCGAGAAAATGTTGAGGACAGAAATGAGGGGACAAGGGGCGACTCCTGGGCATTTATGGGACTTTTTCTTCAATATATTTCTAGTCTGCATTGAACATTTGGTATGGGAGTCCCCTTAAAGCCTAGTACTCTGTTCAAATTTGTGAAAAATGTTGAGCAACATTGATTATTTTACACGAAAATTTTGACATCTATCAATGTTACCTAACTTGCGAGTTTGTACAATTTGACGTTTTTATTCCTGCAAAGTATGCGACATTGTTTTGCGTATGTAAACAAACCCCACATGTATTTTACTAGAAATATTTTTTTTTTAATCAAAAATTTAATAAAATAGAAAGTTAATATGGATAAAAAAAATGTTACCGGTTGTGTTGTTTTAATTTTTTATTTCTAATTTAAAAATCAGTTCATACTTTTTTGCTTTTCCTTAAAATTCCACGTGAAATAAGTGCAGCTTACATTGTTTCGCAGTTGTGAAAAAATGTTGCCAGAAACATTTCGGAACTTTTGCACAAAATGAACAGAGTACAACTCTATCAACATTATTTCATAGATATTCCGCACAAGTTTTTTTCTTTTGAGTTTTGACAGCATTTCACGTGAAATCTTAACAGAGTACCAGGCTTTAGGAATGGAGAAAGGGGGTAGGTATATTAGAAATAAATGATTGAGATGAAAAATAAAGTGGGGTTGGCCATACATTTGACCCATCCAAGGGCATTCTAGGCACCGCAGGGGCCAAATTTAAGAATTTTATTGCGGAATTTCGGTTTTTTTTTAGTAATTTTAATAAACGAAACCCTTTTTGAGTTAGGCGAATATATGTTGTGCAACCTCCCCCATTTTCGATTACGGTATATCTCGAAAACTAGAGCCAACCTAAAAAAACGGTTAACGCCATTCGATTCAGCGTACCCGAATTATGTTAAAACGCCATGTGCCCGGCTTGTCTGTTTTTTAACAAGCACAGTGTTATTAATCGGCTGTATAAATTGTAAGGGCTTCAGATATTCCATTTGTCTTAAGACTTTTTAGAAAATGCCAAAGTTTTACTTTACAACTTGGTGATAAAAAGTTTTCAAGACAAGGGCTTACATAAAAGATATGTTTAAATATGGTTATTAAGCAATAGTATTTATTTTGGTGAAAGACGTATTCTACAGCGACTTGAAGCCACCAGCTATTTTGGAAAACAGAACCCAAATAATGCACACATCTGGCCACGGTAATACATACAACATTTGGATCAGAAAGTCGATTTTTTAATACATAGTACACTAAAATTGTATTATTGCTTTTATCCGATAAAGGAGGTTGTACACGATATGTATTTTACAGTGTCCTTTTCAAATTTACCACACAGAAAGAAAAACACTCGGGATCATTTTTATAAGTACGAGTCGTAATTAAAAACTTAAGTACGAATAACACTAAAACATAATTAAAACAATCTTAAATGGGAAAACTTGCGAAAATCAATCCCGGTATTTCTTAAAATAAGTATAAAATTCTTAAAACAAGTAAAAAAAATTAAACTTTTCGTTGGTAGTGCCAGTCTGAAAGTAAAATAATAAAGTGAGCGTTTTAATCTCATTTAACTTATCAAAATTTTTTTTAGACTACTACAACAACATCACACAAGTAATTAAAAAACGATTTGCTTGTTGTGTGTATAAACAACAAAAACAACAGAACAAGACGAAAACACATTATGTTCATGTTTAACAATTAAAATAATAACTCTTGCTTCTCATTTAGTTTATATTTTCAGTTATTTTTGTACAGTAAGTTTTTAACGTAAAACCCATATCGGGAATGATGCTGGTGTTTTATAATTTTTTTTTTTTTTTTTTTTTTTTTTTAATTTCCTAAGCTAATCCCGCGAAGCTCTATGCTTGTCTGCAGGAAAGAAATCAGAGTCTCTGGCGGGAATCGAACCCGCAACCTCGGCGCTGATAGACTAGCTCGCTACCAGCTAGCCTACCGAGGCACTCTTGAAATTATGTAAGGTGTAAAACGGGTAAGTAGATCAATCATAATAAATTCTCCTTCTAATTTCATTTTTGGTTTATTTTAAGAACGAATTCGGGATTGAATCAACTTTATAATACTTGAATCAAGTTTTTCTTAAAAAAAATCATTTTCGGATTATTTCAAGTACGAATTCGGGATTCAATATGGATAAGTTTAGTATTACGCGATTGAAAATCCGTACCTGAATCACTCTTTCTGTACTTGATTCAAGAAAATCCGTACTCACTGCACTATTGATTTGAGTACGGATGGATTGATTTTTCTTTTGAGTGCACTGCAAAATGCATACATGTCGTGTAAAAGCCAAAACAATTTGCTTCTGTAAATGTCAGCCTGCATTTACGGTTTAAAAATTTTTAATTAGAGCGTGTTCTATTTTGAATTGACAAGCCACCTGGCATCAGCTGATTTGCAAGTCATTTGTTTTGATTCGGCAAATATTATATAAAAATCTTTTTATCAAATAAATTAAAGTAGCATATACATAATTTGCTATTGTGAAAGCAAAAATCTTAAACCGTCTGTAAATTATAAATTTTGACGGACATGTGCAGTTACAGATAGATCGATCAACTGACAAATCCTCTGTAAAATATATACATATCGTGTAAGGGCAGTTAAAGTGTCTATAAATAAATTAAACATAAACATTGAAATATGTTTTCGAATAGTCCTTTAATAATGCAAATACCTACACCCCTAATCAAATAACCATGACTGTTGCTATAACTTTTAACTGAATGTGTCTGACTGGTTGATTGGTAGGTTTATTTGGGTTTGAAATATGCACGCGAGTATGCGCACGCTGGTAATTCACCAACAACTACAACAACAACAATAAACAAAAACAAAACTACACAAAATGACAAACTCTTATTAATTCTTTACTCCTAAAAGGAACTTAAAACGAAAAAAAAAGAAAAATAGCAGCAACGAGCAACATTAACCAACAAAAAGAATTAACGACGTTATACACAATAATTTGTTGTCGTCGCTGTCGTTATTACACGATCGGCTGGCTGTGTTTTTCTTTTTGTTGCTTTTTAACTTTACTTCATTTTAGTTCTGTTACTTAATTGTTGTCCATGTTGTTATTGTAGTTGGTTGTTTTGTTTTCAGATGGCTGGAAATTGGGATTGTCGCCACCGACGCCGCCGCCGCTTAAGTATTTATTTTAGTTCCATAATAAAAATCATATTAACACACTCACACGCACTTGCATACATTCACAGTCAAGCGTTCACACTCGTTGTTGGTCAACATGAAAATTTGTTTAGTTAATTTGAATATTGGCCAGTCGGTCGTTCTTCGATCGTTTTAGTTTGAGTACTAAAGAAAGATTGTAACGCCGTCATTGTTGTCGTCGGCGTCAATTACAATTGCTGCTGTTGTCCTAGTGCGATATTACTGTTGTTGTGGTTGTTGTTGTTGCTGTCTCTTAAGATACTATGTACTTACTATGTCGTTACTATTTTTAAAAGTTATAGTTATTGATTTCGTTGTTGCTGTTGTTTTTGTTGTTATATTATAGTTCAAAGAAGGCAGTTGTATGTTGTCTGTACTCTACTTGTGGTGCTTTTGGGGCTTATGGAGTTGCAAAATGATAAACATTTTGGATGTAAAAGAATTATAAAAGGTAATTAATTAATAAAAAAAATTACAGATCTTTTTCGACCTGTACGAAACTTAGAATTTAAATAGAAATTTCTATAGAAATGTGAGTTTAAAAAGGTAGAAAATACATATGTATAAGTACATTCAAAAGGGCGAATCGGAGAAAAAGAATAAATGTGAAATTTTATATTTTGAATTATAAAAAAGTGACCATAAGGATCGAATATGGCTGTTTAAAATTGGTGGTAAATGTTAGCAAAGAATTAAGGATTTATACACTGAAAGAAAAATGCTTCATGTATTTAATGAATCGTTTTCATAAAAAAATTTTCATTGGTAAAATGAAAATTTTCATTGTCTAAATGGAATTTGCTAGTTATAATGAAGTTTTTTCGTTATAATCGCTTCATTGGATTTCGTAATTACTTAAAAATTTTCATTGGATATGGGTAATTCCAAAGTGTTGAACGTGACAGTCGTACGCATCAAAAATGCAATAACATTTTAAACAACAATTATTTTTACGTTCTTTTAACCCTTAAGATATAGCACTATGTAAGCACTACTATCTATGCTAAAGTTTATGGGGGGCGCTATTCTAGGTCAAAGATAATGGCAAAAGAAGTAGCGGTTCGAACGTGAAAAAAATAGAAGTAGTTTTTGTGGCCATTTATAAAAAGGCGTAATTCAGCGAAACCTGGCACAATTTTTTAGTCAAACTTCTTTCAGATTTTTACGTAGCAATGTAACATTAAAATGACTTTGGCTTGATTCCCAAATCTTTTGTATTTTTTTTTGTTTAAGCCAAAATATGGTTCGATATGTGACATTTCGAACGTGACATTTTTTCCATAATAATTTAACTGAATAATGATTAAAAAAAATAAAAATTTACCGTTAATCCGAATAACATATTTCTCTTCGAACTCTTCTTTAGATAACAGACCATGTAAGTAAATTTTTTTGGAATAATTTTCATTAAATATCACCTCTTTTAAGGAAGATAATATTAAAGAAAACATGCAATAAAACATTCTCACAAATAAGAGATTACGTTTGCACAAGTTTGCAGTCTGATTGTTCATCTAAGTGAACAAATTTAAGGGTAAATTTATAAAATTAGTAAAATCTAAATATTTCTCTATAACAATATCGTAAAATAATCAGCTTTTAATAACTTTTAAATTTTCGGTCACGGTGGACCTTTTGACGGAAATGCCCATATATGAAAACTAAAGTTTGTCCAAGTTGAACAAAAAATTTTAATTGGGAACATAAAAAACAATATACATACAAACAAAACTATATTCATAAATTAATACAAAATTAAAGTTTCCTTAAAATAATTTTTAAGTGGTAATTTAAAAATGTAAGATTTAATTATTTCATACATCTAATGTAATATGCCATTTAATTTATGAAATCAAAAATTTTTTATAAACTTATTTTAAACTGTTGTCAACCAAATGATGTATACGACAAAGCCTTTTCTCTCTTTATGTGGTCTTTTTTTATTATGCGTTAGCAAAAAAATCAACGTTGTTAATGTTGTTATGTTATGACAATTTAATCTCATATTTACGCTCTTAATTGAGTAATCGCAAAAAACCATAGTTTTTTTATTCAAAAACTACGCTGCCCCGGTAGGCTAGCTGGTAGTGAGCTAGTCTATCAGCGCCGAGGTTGCGAGATCGATTCCCGCCAGCGACTCTGGTTAAAAAAAAAAAAAAAAAAAATTAATTTAAAAAAAAGATTATAAAAAAAAAATTTTTTACTTTTTTAAAAGTATTCATCCAATGAATAATATTCATAGATCCAATGTAATGTTTCATTAAATACATTTTAATGAAACAGGTTTCATTGATCCAACGAAGCGCTGCATAGGTTCCTTTTTAATGCAATTTTTCATGGGATTAATGTCAAAATTCATTGGTATTGTGAAGAAAACTCTTTCAGTGTAGGTTGAGACAACATTTGAAATTCGAATCAATCGTTATAAGTTTTTCTTTGATTAAGGGAAATAAAATGATTTGCTTTTATCCATGGTATAATAATACAAGGTAGGCTTATTAGGATGAGTTTTCATTATTTTTCCATGTAATGCCCAATCAATTTATTTGATTTTTAAAGCTTGTTTAAATTGGTTTCTTAAATTCTTTTGTTTGGGTTTTAAAATTGAAAACAAAATTTCTAATGAATATACCTTGTACTTATTCTACCATAACTTTTATCAACATTTAGTTTATTTTAAAAAGAAATTTTGACAAAAAATATTGTCGTAAGTGATATTAAAAGTAAATGAATAAAAAGTTTAGGGTTGCAAGATTTTCTTAGATTTGAACACCGCATTTAAATACTTTTATCCTTTTAATTTCAAAAAAAAAAAAAAAAAAAAAAACGCTATAATAATAACAAGTACGAAATTATAGTAGGTCAAGCCCGACTACCCTACACCACATTATTTTCAGTCAACTTTTAGATAGTGTGCCCCATTTGAGAAACCTAATTGGGACCCTTCAGTACAAAATTATGTAATGAGCAAAGGGTTCATATATGATAATTTTTTAATCTTTAAGTGAGTTTATAGAGCTGTCGTTATGGTTCCTGTCGCCAAATTTTGTGTCATTATCGAAATTTATAAGGAATTTTTAGCATTAACAGCTATTTTCGGTAGTAGAATTTGTATGGGAGTTATTGTCAAAAATGGACCGATTTAAAAAATAAATACGATAAGATGATTTATGTTGCAATAAGAAAACTTTGAACCAAATTTAATCTAAGCATCAACAAAAATTATTCCGAAAAGGAGTTTGTATGGGTGCCATGTGAAATTATGGACCAATTCTCACCATGACAATTGAAACGTAGGTACCAAATCTTATCAAATTATCTCCAAAATTGCGACCTGTAATTTGCTGTTGTGGGTATAAAAAGAAGAAGGTTCTAACGACGGATTAAGACAGAGGAGACATATACATATATATATTCTTAAATATGTTTATTAGGGGTATAACCAATTTTTTTTGCATAGTACCATGAGGTCAACCATGCCCTAGTAACCACGAAAATTATAATCTTTTGTAATTTTTCTCAAAAAGTTCACGCACGAATTGGTTTTTCAAAACCAATGCACTATTGAATATTTATAATTTATACGGTGTTTTTTTATTAATTTTTAATTTTTTTCGTTAAAAATTGTTGAAGATACGTTTTGGTTTGCGGAAAAATCTTTTATCATCTCTAAATATTAATGAAATTTCATACTTTAGCTATTTTTTGTTTTAAATAAACATATTATTAATTTTTCTTAACCAAAAATGAAATTAAAAATTTTCAAAACTTCATTGCGGTTGGTGTGTGAACTTTTAGACCTTAGTGAAAAAATAAATATGCGTTGCCTTATGGTTTTTTATGCTCTATCGAACTGTGCTATTCCAATTTTGATATTTTAACAATTATTTCCCTAATGTTTATATGTGTATCGTCCTTTCGAAAATTTACGTCTTTGGGTAATTAAAAGGGGAGTTAAATTTGTTTTTAACACATTTTAGCACATTGTTACGATACCAGATTTTAAGTTAAGGTTTATTTTAAATAGAAACGCATAACTTAAATTTAACTTGATACCATTGGTGTAGCCAATTATTTTCTTGAGGATAGAACAATAACTTTAAAAGAAATTTTTCCACAAAAATACGTCGCATCTGAGGCTGATATAGCCCCTCTTTAGAATTGCCGTTCTAAGGCACCCAAAGATTTGCTTTTTAGTAAGTTTTAAAGTGGATTTGTGTCGACGAGTCGCAAGCAGAAAGTTGGTGCCTAAACACACGTACCGAGGAATTGAGGAAAGCGAGGAAAATATACCTACTGCCTGTTTTTAGAAAATAAAAACAAAATTTCGTGTAAGAAATTAAATTGAAAACAACAATAACTTGGAGGCCATACGATCAAGTTTTGCCTTTCAACTCCTTTCAATTTGCAATACACTCTCACTTTTTTACTAACCACTCACACTTTTTAAATTGACCACGAGATTGTTTTCAATTTCACCTTTCTATTTGTTTAGCAATTTTAAGTTAAATTTAACAGCTGATTACACGTTTGTCTTTATAAATTGTTTTCTTGATGACATCTTGAAAGTAAATTGCTTTAAAATTGCGTGCAGCCTACGTCAAAGCTTTAAATTTTTAGAAATTTTGGCAAACAGTATATGTAATGCTATGTTCATACGACGATATAAACCACTCGTTTCGCTCTCTGAAACTAGTTTGCCAAACATGCTGTTCATACGATTCATTCTTGTTTCATTTTGATACTTTTTTTGTGTTATTAGTGTGATTTTTTTTAAATAGATAAAAAAGTAAATAAAACTTAAAAATATATTATTTAATACTTTTATTAATATTAATATATTATAATTATCACTTTATTTTATTAAACATCAATTTTTACTTAGTTTTTTTCTTTGCTTTGATTTTTTTTTGAGAGCTAGTTCAGATAAACTAACGATAAATGTTATCAAAATTGGAGATGATAGTACATTTTTCCTGTTTCGCAGCCTGTTTCAAAATGAAACGACCCGTTTCGCTTACAAAATTTTGTATGGGGAAACAAGTCGTTTCAATCATGTTTGTGGTGCGAAACAGGAATAAGAGAGCGAAACTCGAATATTGCTGCCCGTGTGAACATGGTATAAGAGACTATCAAGAAAGACTTGATCGTGTGGCTGCAGTGTAAAATACGAACATTTGTTTTTGTTTTCTACATAATTTCTCACATGAAATTTTGTTTAATTTTCTAAAAACAGTCAGTAGGTCTTTTTTTACATGGATTTTCCAAAGGGAAACAGAATGTTAAAGAAAACACAGGACGAGAATTGACAGTCTCACTGTTTTAGAATTAGAAATTGATAAATCCTAATAAGACCGGGTTTTTGAGATGTGGATTAAACTTAAACTTAGTTGAACGTAGTCTGAAACTCGGATTTTTCGGGCGAAATGTGATTCTTTTTTTTATTACATTAAACCCAAGCATTTGAAGCAATATTAACTTGATCCGTCAAAATTTTGTATACAAACTTGCTAATGATGGCACAAATCTTTTTTTCAGATTAACTTAACCTAGTTTAACTGAGATCTCAAAAACCCAGCCTAACAGGTTTTAATTAATGTGTAGCTTTGTACAATAATAACAAATTGAGGAAATAATTCAAGGAATTTAATTATGAGGCCAAAAGTTTTCTGGTTACATCAATAAGGACCAATTAGAAAGGTGGTAGAAAATTCATACAAAATTATCAAATTAGAAAATATTTTTAAACAAATCGAGCCCGTACAGCAAAAGATATGTAACCAACAAAAATAAAATTTTACAGGAGAAAGTTTTTTTTAAATATCTTTGCCTCAAGTCTAGGGTTTCGTTTGAAATTGCTTTTGCTCTTATATCTTAGCGGTACTTCCCAGAGATATGAGATTTTTACAGATGATGCAAATGATCAAAAACTATCGATTTTCATCAAAAAACAAAAATCTTAAATGTTGTTGGTTACAACATTTTCGCTATTAGGGCTCGAAATACTCTTTTACATAGTGAAATTTAGTCGAGCCTCAAATTTAAAATTTTAGAATGCCAATTTTTCCAATTTTCTTTAGATTTTGTAGAGATCTTCCAAGTCGATCTTAATAACTTTATAAATTTTGTTTTTAGTTTTGATATATTTAATTAATGAATTTGTTGTTATTATTGTTAAATGTTGTTGCACTATACCCTTATGAGCAGAAAAAGTATTAAAAAAAATATTGTAGTTAATTGAGAATGACTAACACGGGTCAGTAATTCTTTTAAAAATTTTTATTTATTTAAACCAATTTTGTGTTCTCTTAAACAGTTTATTATTTATTTATTTTTTTGTACATTTTTTTTTTTTTTTTGGTAACTTAATATTTAGAATGTATTTATTTATTTATTTTACTGCTTTCAAAAGTTAAGTGGCCGTTGAATTTTCACACCAGATAAATATTATTAATTTTTAATATTTTAAAACTTTGTATTTGAAATTGGCTTTGTACCTAAATTTGAAAAGTATTTTATGTTTTCAAAATTGTTTAGAATGTGATTTTTTTAGAATGTTTATTTTAACAATTTTTTTTTAATATAATTTTTATCTTTAACAAATTTTTTGTTGGTATTTTTTTTTTTAATTTTTTTTTAAATTTTGTACATTTAAAAAAGAACATACTTTTTTTCCATTAAAATTTTAGTAAAAAATAATTTTTTTTTGTTTAATTTTAATGTTTTAAACTTCCGTTTTACATTTCAAAAATATTTTACAATTTGTATTTGTTCCGGTTTTTTATAATTTTGTTTATTTTTCCCGATAATTTGTTACTATTCACTTCACTTTAGTTTTATTTTATTATTATTTTACAAAACAAATTTTTCCCGTATTAACACTTTCAGTGTATGATCACAAGTGTCAAACACTCATTCCATTGTATGCGCGGTTAGCTAAAAGTTTGTTGTACTGTGGAACAACTACAATAACTACAACAACATATGAAAAAATATTGAAAATAAAACAACAACAACAAAAACTTTTATACGAGTAGTCTTCTTGGCTGCCGCCTTTTTTTGTATGACTAATAACACTAAGCACGCGTTCGTTAAAATAAAGAAAAATAATAATAATAAATGAAACAAATATAACACAAACAATAACAACAAATTTAAAAAAAAATCGTATAATAATTCTAATAGACCACCGAGAGCTACCGCAATATTAAAATGCACAACATTTTCAGATATTTATGTTTGTAAAAAAGTACTTTTGCTCCAAATTTACTTTTTTACAACTTATGGGTTTCGTTTATAGGGAACCCCGTGCTTTAAACTAACAAACGAAGGTAGTGCCTATTAGAAAAAAGATCTACTCGTATATGTATAAATATATACCTAGCGGGAAAATTCAGAAGATCTTCTTACTTCAGGCCTTTTTAAAGGCCTGCTCAAAATATTTTTTAATTCAATTACTATTCTTGTCTAACTGTTAAAGAAATGAGGCCTTCTTCAACAGTTAGAAGGGCTCGGCTCTTTGGTATAAAATATAAGATACACCTTCTACACTCACTTCTATGAAAAGGGAGTGGAGAAGGAGCAACATTTTTTGTATTGTTTTTTTGCACAAGCAAAAGCAAAATAATATCTTTTTTGATCCCGTTACCTTTCTTATGTGCCTGCTAAAGAAGCGAGTGCGGAAGGCCTACTCCGCAATGACCAGCGTTGCCGTTTTGGTTACTTTTAACCAAAATTGGTTACTTTTTTTTCCAATGTGTACTTGAGTACTTTTTTTCCATTTTGGTTACTTTTTTTCAACACAAAAATAACAAATTTTTGGTTTTGAGACAAGCTTACTCGCTCCGCTTTTTTTAACTTTAGAAATGTTTATGGTATTGGTGCTTCCAATACTATTTCGCCGAATACCGAACTTTGAACAAAATTGTCGACGAGCAATTAATCTTAAAAAATGTGTCCACAGCGAACGCGCGATGCTCACTCGACCACAATCGGTAATTCCAACGGCGCCACCCTCCCTCCGCACCGTTTATTTCTTTTTGAAATAAGCGTAATTAAAAATATAAATTTGTCACCCGACACCCTGTACATACAACCTTCACTACTTTTAATGCTTCATAGATCTAACTAAAATAATTTTCTAGGAAAAACGATTAGGTGAAATATCTTTCCAAATCTAGCCCGATTAATATGATTCTTACTATTTTCACTTGGATGAAAGCATCTATATATATCTGTGCTCACAAGCAATAACAGTTGAAGTCGAGTTAGGAAAAATTTGACTTATAAAATTATATAAAATTGCTTACAAAGAGCTTGCAACTATAAGCTTAATAAAAATTCCCTGATTTATCCAACGGTTTTTCAATTTAAAATGCTCTGCTGAGTACTTGCCAAATCGAGTTAAGATAATTAGGCTCAATTTTGCGCTTTGATACAGAAAGGCTTAAGAAGTTCTACTTGTAATAGCTACTTATAAAAAAGGTTGAAAGCTCTAGCTCAAAAAGTTTTTCAAATAGACGAAAATAAGAGTTAACTTGGTATATGCGATGCCACGCCCACAAAAAATTATATAGCCTATTGTTTTTTCCAGACCATCGGTAACATAGTGTCAAAATTTTATGAAAATCGGCACAGCGGTTTAGGCGCATTTAATACAAAATAATTTTGGTTACTTTTTTTCGCTTTTGGTTACAAATTTTTTTGGGTCATGGCAACGCTGGCAATGACAACGTGTGTAAAAAATATATGAGTATAGAATGGAGCGGGCAGGCCTTGTACATCCAAAATAAGGGGTACAGAGGCCTTCTAAAAGGCCTCCGTACTCCTTCTTTTTCCCGCTGGGTATATTTTGAACTATGTTCTGTATGACAAATGGGTCGTTTTAAGTATCGAAAGAAAAAAGCTAACATAATTGTAAAAAAAATTTTGCTGTTACATACTTCGGGGAAATCAGGTGCAGTCAATACCTGGAACTTGTCAAAATTCCACAAATGACCGATTTATGGAGATCTTCACTTCTTCTTGCGATCGCGGCTGACCAGAAATCTTAGCTGGTACAACGGAAGCAGTAGCCCCCTGGCTCTACAGCACCAAGCTGACTATTGGTTGAGGCCTCCGTCAGTATAGTCAGGTAGATTGACCAAACTTTTGAGCCTTAAGAGCTACTATACCTTCTACATATTTAAATATTTTTTATGTATGTACTATATTGTTCCAAATATACCAGTATTTTGGCCCCAAAAAATACACGTTTCTTTGGTACAATTTAAGAATTCTCCCTCTCTAATCCATTCTCAACACAACCGCACGTACGCATAAACTAACAATTTTATTTTGTAAATACATATCAAACATCTTGATTTTTGTATTCCTTCGTTCTTTTTATACTCGTATGTAATTCTTACGCCCACTTTTGTCTTTAACGCGATTAAAAGAGATTTTGTTAACAAACAGCAAACAGTTAGACGATATGACAGACAGTCATTTAAGCGATTAACACCTTGTGCCCTAAATATTTGTACGTAATTGTAAGTTTTTTTTTTTGCTGTTTTTGATTCTAATACATTTTTTTGCAAACAGCAACAGCAACAACAACAAAAACATTTGTTTACAATTAATGGCATTAAATCAAAACAGAGAAAGAGGGTTAAAATAGTAAAAGACGGTTGTTTGGGAGAAAATATTATGAGAGAGTCAGTGATCTTGTTAGGGAACTAATAAAATACAGGTTAACAAAAACAAACGTTTAATATGAGACCAGGGTTTGAAAACAGCGCTAAAAAAAAACAAAATATATTCAGGGGTGTTCTGGAAATCGAAAACGCAAGAATTTTAAGCGTCGTTTTTAACTTAATTTTTTTTATAAAACAATTTTATGACAAATACCTATTACAGGTACAAATATTTCTCTATTAATCAGAATTTTATTGCAAAAATTATAAAAATTAGATTACAAGTGTATTAAAAACAACTTCCAAATTATTCCTTTTTGCGTTTTCGATTTCCAGAACACCCCTGATTATATATTAATATATAAAGAAAATATTTGATATTTGATTGAGGGCTAAGTTAAAAAATGTAATTAACGGGCATTTTCACCAAGTTCTGTTATAGGTAATTAACTGATGAATGTTTTTTTTGACAATTAAAGTGATAGTTAATTATAACAGAGCCTGGAGAAATTGGCCTTTAAAGAAATTTATACCAGTGTTGCCGGACTCAAATTCAATTTTAGACAGACAATAAATATTTTTTGTTTAATATAAGAAACGCTCTTCATTTACGGACATAAAGGGTGTTTTTTAGCCCGATATAACTTACGAAAGGATTAGCTGTCAAACAAATTATCATACTGCGCTCACTTTTTAACATTTATGATCAGTATATTCTGGAAAATCATCAAGAATAGATTGACGGTTATAGGACGCTGCCAAATTAAGCAAATTTCCTTTACAAAATCAGTCTCCGATTCGCGTAACTTATAGCCGACAAATTGGGACATTTTTGTCTTAACGAGCTTGTTAATAAACAAAATTGTCGCGAATGAATTGGCACCAATCCACAACAGACTTTAAAAACTCAACTACATCTAGAAAAATGCACCGTTTGGGGCGGTTTACACGTTAAAACAGTTTTAACATGCATAACGCAGCACCTTAGACCACACAGCCACTAATGCATATTGCCAAAAAATCATTACAATAAAATATATTGAGTACGGTTGTTCGGTTAATATACACATCTATATTAAAAATTTAAAATTAATTCAGCACATTAGAATATAAAACATGGAAGAAAAACCAAAAACAACAAGGGATTTTATGGGTAAAAATAAGAGGCGGTCTTGGTTTTTGGCTCACATATCTGCCATTTGTGGACCTCACTGGCTTAATTTCAATAGCAATATTTAACGGAGCATATGTTACATGAATAAAAAGGTGAAGGGTATAATAAAACAATAGTTTTATGATCTAAAAATAGTACAGGAAACTATTTTTTGTCCATTTTTGGATAATTGCACAGAAATTGGCAACGTTGATTTAACTGAACTTTAATTTGCTAATAACATTTTTATGGGATTGGTGGCAGTTATAGTGGTTTTAAACAGTGAGAGATATAAATATTTATGGACCTAACAAAATTTTTAAAAAGTAATTTTTGCTTGTGGTTGATTTATGAGAATCAAGTTTAGTATGAGAATTTTCATAGTTTAAACAACTACAAACATGATTCTTGACCCAAATAGTAATAAGCTAAATTAAAGTGCAATCTGAACTTTGATTCTAATATTTCAAAATCACTTAAACAATAACGACCATCTACCACTGCGTCCCTATTGAAAGTACGTACGATTTCTTAATGCTTGCCAACTTGTTCAACCAGAGTTATTAAAGTGAGTCATGTTGTTCGAAATCGTCCAATAATCAAAATTAGAATTTACATTTTTTTTCGTTTAGATATGAGCGAAAAATTGTTGCTTAAGATCTTTCAATGTGACTTTTTTTTAATTTTATTGATTGCTTAGTGATATGTTTTTTTATCGCCTTAGAAAGTGATTCGATTTAACATTATACTTTAATGGTATAAACACAACTGGGACGAACTACGAACTTCGCATAGTACGACGAATTCGTCGGCAAGAATTCGATGCGTAAGTTCGTTAAATGAGACACAATAAGTGCGTGAATTCTAGGTATTATGACTTAACATTTTTTTTAATTTTTAAAAATAAATACCTTAGACGCTAGATTCTTTTATTATTTTACTGCATTCATTTTCATCTTTTTTAACTAGCAATAAATTTTATTAAAATTTCTTTGTAATTTATTTGTCTATTAACATTTATGAAATCATAGCTTGACCATATTTCAACAAAAAAAAAAACAAACATAAAAAACTATTAATCGGGTGTGTTCTAGAATCCGAATCCACTCGAAAGTGAATTACTTAAGCATTTTTGGTGTTCTGCATTCTGCATTCTGACTTATAGACTTTTTACACTGATCAACATCTTACATCTACCGTCAAAGATGTAGAAAATGTGAAACACTCGTTTACATTGCTAACATCTACCATCAAACAAAAATGTCACCATTTTTGAAAAAAAACTATAATTAAAAATGTTTTTTTCTATAAAAGTGACAAAATTTAAAAAAAAAAAACACAAAAATATATTTGAAGTTCAATTTGCTTAAAAATGTAAAAAATACATTGCAATTAAAGAAAAAACTTGAGAAATGGTAACGCAGCTTACAAAACAAATTTCTTTTTGTCAGTTATGCCTCAATAGTAAAACTGTGTGTAATTTTTTAAGTCATGGAAAAATAACCATATACGGACAACTCTGCGTGATAAAAGATCAAAAAACTTCATCTTCAAGATCAAAATCGCAAAAAACTTTAAAATATTCTATTTTTTTTACCTTTTTTCCCCTGTTCAGGTCCATAATTTGCAAACCGTTCAAAATTCAAGGAAACAATCAACTACACAAATGTACCTAAGATCTCAATAACTGAATACACAGAAAAAATTATTAGTAGTTTTTTATCAATTATAAAAATTATTTAAAAAGTATTTAAATTTAATTAATGTGATAATTCAATCAATTATTTTTTTTGTTGAAAGAAAATTAAAACTATAATTTTGATTTAATTAACATTTTAGTTGTTTTGAAATAAATTTTGAATTAAAATATTAATTATAAAACAAAAAATTATTTCGTTTAAAATAAAATAATTTAAACTTGTAAAATTGTTGTTGGAAATTGTCAAAATCAATCAACACGTTGTTTGAAACGGCAAAGTTTGTTGATCATTTTTTTAATTAAAAATATAATTTATTGGAAAAAAAATGTTCAAAATATAACATTTTTACAATTTTTAGTAATCAATACAATCATTTTAGTAATAGGTGCAAAATCAACAAATGGGTTGCTTGATTCTGCGAAATGATTTTCCTAACCCTGTCAATCTTAAAAACAGTTTTACCTTAATTAAAAACGTAAAAAAACACTTCGAGCCTACCTGTCATTAAGCACGCAAGACAAGTTAAATTTGCTGAGCATGCACAAATTTACAGATACACAAAAACAACAATTGCACTCACTCAATAATAACAACGACAACAAAAGAAAAACAATGCTATTGTTTTAATTATTATCACTGCCGTCTGTCTGACTTAATCACCGACAGCAGACTTGAGTCTGTCATCAGAAAGAGAGTCTCTGTCACTCAGTCTCTTGGTTTCATTGACTTTTCAATGCAACATTACACTAAGGCACATCTTATTGGCTGTTAGTCGGTCGCCACCAACACTGATCATCATAATTAACGTGACAGTCGATCTTTTTGATAAACCGACTGACACCTCTTTTGAATGGGTTCTGAAATTTGTTTTAATATTTTTTTTTCTTAATTTAACTTTCTTTTAATTCTGTAAAATATTTTGTATAAATGTTTTTATTTGACAAGTTATTGACATTTGTTTTAAGACGAACGACAAACAAAAATCATTTTTTTTTGTTATTTCAAACAAAGTTGTTGTTATCGATCAGGTAAAGAGATAATAAATTTTAACTTTTATTTTTATTATAACGAGTATTGTTTTTATTTTTAAGGCTGGTTATAAAAATGATTTGTGTTTAAATGTTTAATTTTTCGTTTTTGTTTTATTACTGAAAGACATTAATTTATAAGAGTAGACATTAAAAATTTTGCGAGTATAATTTATTGTTTTTTTTTCTGAACATTTTATTAAGATCTTAAGGCTTAAAACAAACAACAAATAAACAAACAAAAATTGTTGGTACAATTCCATAAATCATTAAATAATAATAATAAAAAAAAATATCTAAAATTATTGTGCATACTCTCAAAAATAATGAAATAAACCCTACCTTTATTCTAGTTTTTTTGCATTTGCCGACTAATTAATACTTTGTTTACGTTGTATCAGTTTAAATAAATCTTTTTTTTTCAATCAAATAAACAAATTAAAATTAATTGAAATTCATTATGATAACCATTCATAACTTATACGACATGCATATTTAATGCAAATGGTAAAGAGAGTGCCCAATTTGTACTCAATTGCATTTTTCCCTTCCTTCTCTTTACCGTTTCATTTTAAACTTACCTTAAAAATCACCAAAACAATAACGATCATCTGTCGCTGAGACCCTACTGCAAGTACGTACGATTTCTTAGTGCTTGGCAACTTGTTCAACCAAAGTAATTAAAATGAGTCATGTTGTTTGCAAAATCACTTAAATGACGTGATCGTCGACCAATCAAAATTAGAATTTACATTTTTGTCTGGGTATGAGTGAAAAATTGTTGTTTGAGAGTTTTCACTAGATCGTACAGCAAGAGTCCACAACAAGGCAGACATTGCGAACTCTTATAAATTTTTTTTGCTTTTATACTATAAAATTTATAGTGTTATGTTTTTTTATGTCTAACAAGACAGAAAATTGTTAATAATGAAGATAACTCACTATTAAATTGTAATTTTTATGCAAGTGGTAACTAGCGTCATAATTGGTTATAATATTTAATTAGTTACCAAAAAAAATTAAGAAAAAAAACAATAATTTCTAAACATATAAGAAACAACATGTTGTCCAATTAAGAATGAAAAAGATAAAGCACTATACGTTGTCAAATCAATAGCACCCTGTTGTCAAGTTGAGAACATCTCGCTGTCAATTTTAAAATAATTCTTCATTGCTTGGTTTTCTAGTTTTATCTTTCAATTGTTTGTTAAGCCTAGTACTCTGTTCAAATTAGTGAAAAATGTTGAGCAACATTGATTATTCCACACCCAGGGCTGCCAGGTACTTTTTTCCCCTAAAATTCCCCAAATTACAAAAAATAACCTTGAAAAGTTAATACTTTTTTATTGATTTTTTTCTGACCAAATTTAAAATTTTTTTAAGAAACAGTCAGAAAAATTTTAATAAGAAATCCCCAAATATCCCCACATAGTCTCAACTCTCAGCATTGCATTCAAAGTTTATTATAGAAACTACCACACAAGTGGGTAAAAAACGATTTGCTTGTTTTTTTGTAGAAGACACAACAACAGAACAAGAAAAACAACATACATTATTTTCATGTTTGAAAAGTTAAATTAAAAGCAATTGTTCCCGTTTAGTTTATATTTAGTTAAATACATCAAATTTTCAAAGTAGAAACCATGTCGGGCATGATGCTGGCGTTTTATAATTAAAATTCTGTAAGGTGTAAAACGGGTAAGTAATCAATCATAATTAAATTCTACTTCTGTCTCTGGTTCTCTGGGGTAAGTGTGTTTTTAAGGTTAGAAGCAAAATCTAATTTCACTTTTTTATTATTTTTATTTTTAACTTTCTTTCTTGCTGTTTTTAATTATTTTTGTTAAACTATCTATTATTTATTTAATTTTATTAAACACACAAACTAGTAGCTCCATCTAGTTCTCAATTAAAAAAAAAAAACGATAAGCACAGTAACTAGTAACTCACGTTCAGAAGCTGATTTTTACATGTGGAAGAGTGGAGGCTACTGACTTAGAACATTATAAAGTTGCAGAGGAAGGTTATGAAATTCAACCGTTCACAGCTAAACAGAATGATGATGTGGATTACGTTCCAAATATGAACGATTCATCCAGTACTGAAAATAATTTGGCCATAAAACCAAATTAATCGTTTGCTTTTAAACACGATGAATAAGAACCACATGTACAAACTTGTCAACAGTACTCTGCCCATGATTATTTCTATGGCAAAGATTGACCAAAATGGAATAAGCAGCAACTTAATGTGGTATATGCTGCGTAAAAATAATATGCGTTTTGGAGTTGGGCTCATGGAACAAGGCTCTATTCCAATTCAGGCGCTCAAGAGATTTTGCACACCAAATATTACATTTATAATCATAACTAAAACAAATTGTATTCGTGTATTTGCTTGAAAAGCAACGATGTTTGCAAGCGAATTGGTTCTATTTGATATTGAAAATGGAATTTCCATATACTCCAAAAAAAATTTTGTTCAAAGTGTTTAGATTGTCAGCAACATTCTAAAATTAAAATTACATGTTTCAGTTGCTAAGGAAATCCATAATGCTAATACATTTATTTTATTTCTCTTTTTTATTACAAATAAAATAGTATTGCATATTATAAACATTTTATGAAATAAAACGATCTTATTTTTCAGTTTTTCGAAATATGTTGATAGGTTAAAATATGTTAATTTGTATATTATAAATAAAAATAATATGAATATGTACGCATTTTATTTCATATAATGAATTTCATATTTTATTTAAATTATAAATGTGTATAATATCACATTTAATTTAAAAAAATTGGTTTTATTTATTCAAAAGTTAGTTGGGTCTGGCTAGACTCATGCGTTACGAATGTGAAAATAAAAACATGTGTAAGACCGAGGGTTAAGTATTTCGCACTTGAATAATCCGTACTTTAATGAATCTTTCTGTACTTGATGTACTTACATCTGAAACGTTCACATATGAATTATTTGTGTTTGCTCAATGCTCATAAGTGAGCAAAACTAAAATTTGTTTATTCTTTATACTCATTAATGAAATAAGCAGCAAAATTAGTGTTACCACCAGCAAAATTCAAAGCTACACTCGAGATGAAAAAAATTACATGTGTAAATATATTACACCTGGTATCGTATTAATTTGTTATTTTATAAAAAAAATATTTTTTCAAAAAGTAAAAAACCAACAATTTGTTCAAGAGAGATCAATATTAATCATGCTATTTAGACACATATAGCGACTTAAAATAAATTAAGAAAAAAAAAAACATTAAAGGCTCAAAATGAAAAATAAAAATAAAGAAATAACTTAAAATAATATTTTATAGTTCCCCATTTGGTTGCATTTGCTTTTGTATACCTTCTTTAGAAAATAGAATTCAAGAAATTTTTTCACACGACAATCGCTCAATTGAGCCATTCGAAAATGGCAAAATAAAAATAAAATTTATTACTTTTTGCAATATTGTTGGTTTTTAATGGGACGAATCCCGAATGTAGCTGGACAAAATTATTTGATGGTCAGTCAGGCTGAGTGATAAGGTTTTGAGACTACTGAATTCGAAAAAATTCTATCATTTAAAAAACAGTTCAGGTATTGCAAATTTTATATTTCAGATTAATTTTGTAATTAAGTAATCAATTTAATATTTTGTTTTCATTGTTGTCTCAAAAAAAAAAGAAATGTTTTAAAGTATAATTGATTTATGATTAACAATACCGTTAAGCTTTAACGAATAGAGAATTGAAAACAAAATTTTAACTTGTGTTAAATAACATGACTTAAAATTTTTTAACTTGTGTTGTGGTAACGTTAAAAGTAATGTTTAAAATAGTTATATATATATATGTATTGCCAAAATATTTAAGCATTTGTGCCTAAATATCCAATTATCCTCGATATATTAGCAGCAATAACTCAATATTTAGGAACAACTCAAAAATGTGTAAAATTTCTTGCTTGGCTATTAAACATACAAGTTGATCGAATTCACGCTGTTTTTCTTGGCACGTTACAATAAAACCTGAGATCGAAAATAAAAAAAATATATCAGAGTGCCCTAAGAGTGGCAGGCTCTTAGCTATCCAGAAAAGCTAACATTTATGACTTTTGTCTAGCTTGATTCGGGATTCGTACCAATGTTTGCTGTCGCGATTTATTATCAAGGTTTTGCAAACCACTATTAAACGACGGAAATCATTTTATTAAAAGACACAGTAACTTTGGTTGAGAAGACCGTGCATTTGTTGGATCAAAATGAATTAAATGATCGCTTTATCTTGAAAACTATTAAAGTCTTGATTGGTATAAATGTCATCACTGAAATTTAATATTTTTTTTTTAACGATAAACCTTAAAATTACCCCTAATATACACCTTAAACAAATTCACCACCCTTTACCCACGAGAGTAAATTTGCCCAAGAAGTGGCAGCACTAAGCCAAATTTTAAAACGTCTACACTGACTCATGAATGAACATTGAGCGAAGGTTTCGTTACTCTGGTTTGATCTTAGATATAGCGAACAACTATAACTAGGGATGAAATTTTTAAGCACTAAAAAATCGAAAATTTGCGCTTAAACTATGCACCAGAAAATCTTAAATAAGCACAAAAAAATAAAAAATATGCACTAAAAACATAAAAAAAGTCCATAAAAATCGTGTTTTGATTTTACTAAAAACAAAAATATACCAGTGTAATGCTAGCTTTCCCTTAACAACAAATTTCAGTGTATTTATCAAATATGAAAAATTGGGAATTTAGCACGTCATACAGAATTCTTATTAATGATGAATTTTGTATTCCCGTAAATAACTTTGATAAAAATATGTAAAATTCAGTCTAATTTAAAAATTTGCTTGTTTAAATTAATAAGTACTATTTGATTAAAAGTAAAACTTTGACTTGTACTTGTACTTGAACAATGGCAATGCATTTTGAAAAAATTTTTTTCAAAACCCATTTTGATTCCAGATCAGATCAAAAATATTTGAAATAAATTTTATTTTTTTAAATCCTTAAATTTTTTTTGCAAAACGTTTTGGATTTTTTTTTTTGGAATTTGTCGAGCTATTCTTTCTTCCACATTGTTAATTTTACTTTCTGCATTATTAGTTAATTTGACTTGAGTATTAAGTGAACTAAACCCCTCCTAAATAGTTATTGTTTCACCAATAAATCCAAAGTTTTTTGAATAGAATTCTGAAGCATCTGGCCATGTCTCTCCATACCCCCCCCCCCCCCCCTTCTTGTTACTACTGGCTGCGGTGTTTATACAACGCTTTATAGGATTATGTAATATTTAAAACCCATTGGAACCCCTAACCATGTAAGGTGCTGTCGAAATTTTGAAAATCTTGTACTTAAAGCAAAATTTGTTTATTGATTTTAAGATTTTTTTGGAAGGGGTTTTTGTGTGTTTACAAATTTTTTTAAGAACTTTTTTTATAATATGGAAAATAAAAAAATCACTCAAAAATGTCAAAATATCCGTTTAAAGCCTAAATATGCAAAAATATGCCTTTTCACCAAAATATGCAAAACAAATCGTTGCCATTTTAACGCAAATTTAACGATTCGGAAAGATAATTGGTTGACATCGTCTTAGACTATCGACAAAAAACACGCATTTGCATGGAAATCGCATCCCTATTTATAACTATAGTAACACTTCTGAGACAAGGACAGAATAAGCGATTTTTCTTAGATCTAATGCTCTGAAGCTTATTGTTATCAGGGATAAAAAAAATTTGCAATTTCCATACAAAAAATCGAATTTTGGTA
Source organism: Pollenia griseotomentosa (assembly GCA_963931875.1). Lineage (NCBI taxonomy): Eukaryota > Metazoa > Arthropoda > Insecta > Diptera > Polleniidae > Pollenia > Pollenia griseotomentosa. The sequence continues at coordinate 46,917,669 of OZ007560.1, read as the reverse complement.
AAAAGGAAAATGTGAGTGATCACAGATTATTTTTATTTAATTGTATTTATAATTACTGAATTAGAAGAAATGATTGGGAAATAGCTTGACAAAAAAAATCTAATTTAATCTAGTCCAAAAAATGTTAATTACTAAAAAAACACGTGACTTTTATGAGTTTTTGTTACATACACAATATTACAAAATAAACAAAGCTAATTAATAATCATTAAAACACTTTTTTTTTTTTAATAAATATAAACAACTAAAATTACAAATACATGTAACGAAATAAAATATAATTTGAAAACGGAAATTCCTTTGATGCCGTGACATCAAATTACACCTAAAGAAAAAAATTGGTCAGTGATCATGGCTAGAGTTCATTGAATTATTAATTTCCATTCATTGTCTCTAGTGGCTAAAATTTTTACAAGTGTATTTTAAAAATACAATAACGTACTTGAATCTAAAAAATAAATAAAAACTTTCTGTGCTTCCAACAACTTTTGATATGCAACTCAAAACAATGAAGTTGAAATTTTTAACAACGCAATAAATGCAATTTTTTGTAAAATCCCAAAACAGAGTAAAAAAATAAACCAACCACTTAAGAAAAAGTTTTAATTTTTTTAAACGCACACACTAAAACTGAATCGTCTTACAATTGCGAGTATTAATTGTTACATGATCTTTTTTTATTTAGTTTGTTTTTAATGTTGTTATTTTACAACTGAGAATGTTGAGATTTATGGCTGATTTATTAAGAATACTTATTTGCGAATTAAAAACGAAATAAAAAAAAAAAAATTAACAGGTGTAGACAGTCTGACAGATACTTAGACAGACAATCTGGAATGAAGTGGCCCAGAGACGAAAAATTAGTGTAAAATATTATTCCTTTTTTAACTGCCTGTAAAATGCAGTTTAGAAGAGATTGATGAGTACTGAGGGAAAATTTAATTATTTTAAGTTGAATGAACTTTTAGGGGATTTATTACACTAATTAAATTGTAAGGCTTTATTGTTTATTAATGGGTTTGTAAGTTAAATTTATTCTAATTTTTAATATCTACATATTTTTTATTTCTTCTTTAAAATAAACATTTAATTTCTCTCAGCTAAAAATAAGACTGGCATTTTTATTAAAATGTAAATACTTTTAATGAAATTCTTTTAACTGATAAAAGTGTCACCTTTAAAGTGATAATAAACTTGATTCCATTAAACGTCATTTCTAAATTTAGAATAAAATAGAATAACGGTAACCAAGGTTATTCAGATAGTGCTTTTTTAATTCATAAATAAAATTTAGCTAAAACTTAAATTTGGTAAAATTAGTTGTTCGCGTTTGAAATTCATTCACTTTGTGTTTGTTAACTTTTTATCTAGTAGGATTATTTCGCATATAAGAAAAACAAGTAAGAAAGTACAGTCAGTCAAGCCCGAACTTATAATAATTTACATCACAAATTTTTAATAGTGTACCCTTTTTGGAATTTGCGTTGTGTACTATATAGAAAAATAAATGAGATTCTGGACCAACCAGGACAAAATTTTTTGTACCAAACTAAGTTTTAACACCAACAGGATAAAATGATTAATGGACACATAGGCTTAATTCCGGAAAGAAGCTTGTATGTGAAGCTACCTAACCTTTAGGTTAGGTTAGGTTAAGATGGGCTATGTGCCCAAGGGCACACTTCCACTCGGAGACCGGTACAGTCCATTGTGAATCCATTCGATGAAAAGAAAAAAGTAGAAAAGAGAAACGTAAAGAAAAGAAGTATGAGGTTGATAAAATCCAGTCCCCTCAACAGAAACAACCGCACTATTTCCCTGACAAACCCCAGCAGATCAGCCGGACTACATCCAGCGATGCACCCCAGTTCGTCGTGAAACCTGTCTCCTAGCCACTTCTGTCTGAGACCCTGCATCCTAGGACAATGGCACAGTACATGCTCGATCGTCTCCAGTTCCTCTGAATCATCGCATAATCTGCAGAAGTCCGGTATGGTATTGTCCCATCTGCTCGTAAAAGCCCTAGCGGAACAATGGCCCGTCAAGAACCCTATAAGTGTTCTAATACCACCCCTATCCAATCCCAGTAGAACCCTGGTTGCCCCCGCGTCCAATCTGGGCCATAATGCCCTAGACACCCTGCAATCCACTCTGTCCCCCCAGGATCGGTTAACGTCATCGCGGAATTTTTCCCGTATCACACTATAGTAGTAACATAGGGGAGGCTTAACCCCCCTATCCCTTACCACTAAGTCCAGATTCGAACCCCCTCTCGCGAGTTCATCCGCCACCTCATTTCCATCAACCATGCAGTGTCCAGGTGCCCAACACAGCCTTACATTGAATGCTTCCATAAGTTCCCCTAGAGCATTCCTACACCGAGCGACCAGGCACGATCGCACCGTATAAATTGCCGCCTGACTATCGACGTAAATTGTCACCGCAGCACCACCCACGATGTGATGCAGTATCACCTCCGTCGCCCTCCAGATCGCTAGGATCTCAGCCTGGAAGACACTGCACTCATCAGGGAGTCTGAATGACCTCTTCACCTCGGTGTCCGCGATATATACACCGGCACCAGTGCCGGTTTCCATCTTGGATCCATCCGTAAATACTGTCCACCCCTCAAACAGTCCATTGGATCCACGCCAGATTTCCCTATCCGGGAGCTCCACTGGTGGTGTTACACCGAAGTCCAGGGTCGTGAAGACTCGTAAAGTCTAAGTAGGTTCCTAGCAGCCACACTTCTCACATAATGCTCAATAGGGGACAGATATAGTAGGATGTCCAGCGCTGCCTGCGGAGTGCTTCTCCTTGAGCCTGTGATGCCAAGAGATGCACTCCTTTGAACCTTGCTAAGCATCTTCCTATAGCTATCCACACTCAACGCGCCCCACCAAACAGTGCATCCATAGGTAAGTATAGGTCTAACCACCGATATGAAAATTCAATTTACCATATCCGGCCTCAGACCCCAGTTCTTACCAATGGAGTTCCTGCATGTGTAGTAGGCATTGAGTCCCCTTCTCATCCTCTCCTGAGTATTTCTCTTCCAAGACAGTTTGCAGTCCAGAAAGTTACCCAAGTATTTTGCACCGTTCGATAGAGGCAACTCGACACCATCTAACACTGGCCCCCTAAATACCTCTATCCTGTACCTTCTGGTAAATAGCACCAGCTCAGTCTTCACAGGGTTAACACACAGCCCCCTGTCCTTTGCCCATGCCGAGAGTTCGTCCAACATCACCTGCATAATTTCCCCGATCGTGGACAGAAATTTTCCCCTGACCAGCAGAACTATGCCGTCCGCGTAGGCAACAACTTTCCTGCCCATGGAATCAAATGACCTGAGAATTACTACCTCTGATAAGTCCACAAAAACTGAATTAATTAATTTTACCATGAATTTAAATTCATTAAAACCTTATTAAAATCAACTTTAGAAATTAATAATCTTTTACACTGTAATATTGTATTATAATTTAAGAAATTGCTCTACTTGAGTTTTGTTAATATTACCTTAAATTTTTAATTTTATATTCGTATCGGTATCGGCGATATTTCTTTTGAGTATCGGAATCGGTATCGTATCGGCAAAAAGGCGTATCGTGAACCCCTAATAAAAATCTGTACGAGAAATTTAAAATTTTTATTAACTAGGGTTGTAACGATACGCCTTTTTGCCGATATGATACCGATACTCAAACAAAATTGTCTGCGCTTGTGAGTCTTTATACTAATGTGTGGTAAAGCTTAACATCTAAAAACTTCTTAAAAGAAATCCGCTGCTTACCAAACTTTGTACCTTTTGTTTTTGCCGCTCTTGTTTAGGTAGATCAGTTAGTTGTTATGCAAAAAATGAGCACTGAATATCAATTAAATTGTTTGTTTCAAAAACTCTAAAAAAAAACTTAAGAAGTATTGTCGTATCGACAGTTAGTTATAGCCTACATCCTTAATAAGCCTTAAATATCGCCGATATATCGGTATTCGTTACGTACCTACTATTGACATAGAGCATAAGATCCAGGGATGGAAAATAGCTTTTTGATTTTGTACCCACTTTTACAATGCAATGAACGAACTTTTAGGACAATGACGTTGACAATTTTTTTTAATTTTCAGCTACATAAATTTTTGACTCCGAAAGTATGTTTTTTTAGGCTTGATTTTGTAGTATCTAAGAAGAGAACTGTGTTCGATGACAAATGTGGAATATATCGATCATGAAATATGTGGAAACAAAAAACAAAACTCTTTATTCGTAAAAAAAAAACTAAGAACTATGGTACAACAATCTATAAAGTTCCACTACAAAAGCTGGTGCTCAAAATTTAGTATTTTATTTTTTGTGTACCATTTCCTCCAGAAAAGGTACTTTTGAATTGTTTTGGTATTTAAAATTTCTGAAAAAGTTTTTAAATCCATTAAAATAATTTGGTTATAAAATTTACTTGATAATAAAACAATTCTAGGGTGCCATGCTAGGTAAGTTAGACGTGAGCTCGTCTAGCAGTGAGAGGGTTACTGGTTCGATTCCTGCCAAAGTCTCTCACTACAACTGGCTAAGAGATCTACTTTACTATTTCTCAGTAAATTAAGTAAGAAAATATTTAGTAATAATTAGTATTGTGCTTAGTTTTTTGAATTGGTTTTAAATCCAAATTTTAATATTTTTATCAGGCTAAAGTTCATTGATTTTAGTTTGGCTGCTGCAGTGGCCCTAGGATGCCCCTAGATGGGTCAAATGTATGAACAACCCCACTTTATTTTTCATCTCAAGTATTTATTTCTTACATACCTACCCGCTATCTCCATTCCTTAAGAGGGCTCCCATACAAAATGTTCAATGCAGATTAGAAATATATTGAAGAAAAAGTCCCATATATGCCCAAGAGTCGCCCCTAGTGGGATATACCCTTATCTACACTTCTTAAGGGGGCTCCCATACAAATATTGCGTTTTATGAAATTCTTAATTCTTCTTTATTTATATGTATGAAAAAAAATTGGAATCGTAGCAGCATTTTCCAATTTTTTATAAATTTTTAAAAAACAAAAATTTCGAAAATATTTTTTTTCCAAAAAAAAAATTATGTTTCTAAAACGACTGCGCATATTAGATAGTGTAATTAGTATTGTGGTAAAATTATTGAACTGTTAATGGGTTTTAATAGAAGTTTTGATATTTTGATCACGCTAAAGTTCATTAAATTTAATTTCTATAAAATTATTTTTATGAAAAAAGAATTTTACAACATAAATTAAATTATAATTTTTTGATAATTTTCATTCTTGACTGAACTGGGAATCGAACCCAGGTTTTCACGGATAGGTTGCCCTTACATGTTTCAATTGTTACCACACAATCTCTTCAGAGGCCTACTATAATTAAAACGTCGGCAGTAACTTAAAATTCTATATAATTTTATTGTTTTAATTATTATTATTTTTTTTTGTTAATTTTCTGTTTAGAAAATGTATTAAATTTTGTAAATATATCTTTAGATTTTTGTAGAAAAAATTCGTGTATTTTCCTTAAAGGAATAAAGTCATAGCATTTGGAAGAATTTGGTGAAAAATTTTTTTCACTTGGGAAACATAATATTAATCTAAAGAACTATGTATTTAAAATTAATAAAACTCAATTCTAATTTTTTTTTATTTTAATAAATAAATCAGATTGTATAAAGAGAATAGCAGCGGGAGGGATATATTTTAATATACAGACCACACAATATGATCTTAAAATGACTCATCATTTATCTCTAGTTTGGTAAAAAAATCTGAACCCATTGAAATGGCTGTTTATGACAATAAATTTTTTTTTTTTTTTTAATAAAATTATACTGTTTTTTTCACAAAACTATTTTTATATTCACAAAACAAGTAATATATTGCAAAAAATTATATAAAAGTTTTGTTAAATAATTTATACTTAAAAAATGTATTTAATTCACTTTTAATAACACAAAACCTAAATCTTAAGATTTATGCAAATGAATTAATTATTGAAAAAGATTGAAAATAACGATAAATTTTTGTTTGTTTTATTGAAAGTTAAAAATTGTTTTATATTAAGATGCATAAATTATTCATTATTTTTTTTTTTTTTAATAAAATGGTCATTCATGCAATTTATGAACAAAAATGTTTGGATAACATTTAATTTTATACTTTGAAATCACGCCAAAAAGTTACGCCCTACAAATGTAATGCTCGAAGACGACGACGTGACATATAAATTTAAATTTTATTTCGTAAAAATTGTAAAATTTTAAATTTCTTACGAGAAATAAAAAAGATTCTGGAACTTTCTTATCTCGTAGTGTTTTAACTATTCTGTATTTCCCCCCTCTTTGTGGGTCAATTTTACCCAACTATTACTTAGAATCTACGAAAATAAAGGGTGGTTAAATTGTAAGGGCCGATGTTGAATGTGAACCACACCTAAACGCCAAGTTTTTTTCCGAATTTTATTTGACATTTCTCTATTTCAGACTTACTCAATTTGAACCATGGAGAGATACACAATCCAACAACGTGTTAAAGTTATCCAGACTTATTATGAAAATGGGCGTTCAAATCAAAATGCATATCGTGCACTTCGTGATTTGTGATGAGGCACATTTGCACCTCAGTGGATTCGTCAATAAGCAGAATTGCCGCATTTGGGCGAATGAGAATCCAAGAGTGATTGTCGAAAAACCAATGCACCCACAAAGAGTGACTGTTTGGTGCGGTTTATGGGCTGGCGGCATCATCGGGCCGTATTTTTTCCAAAATGAGGCCGGTCAGGCAGTTACTGTGAATGGTGTTCGCTATCGTGAGATGATAATGAATTTTTTATGGCCCGAATCGGAAGATGTGGATGTGGACGATATGTGGTTTCAGCAGGACGGTGCCACTTGCCACACAGCTAACGAAACAATGGCTCTTTTGCGCAACAAATTCAATGGCCGTGTTATCTCACGTAATGGCGATGTCAATTGGCCGCCAAGATCATGTGATTTGACACCGTTGGACTTTTTTCTTTGGGGTTATTTGAAAGAAAAGGTGTACGTCGATAAGACAGCAACAATTCAAGAGCTAAAGGAAGAGATAATTCGGCACATTAACGGCATAGAACCTCCATTATGCCTCAGGGTCATCGAAAATTTGGACCATCGGATGGAGGTGTGCCGCCGTGGTCGCGGCGCCCATTTGGCCGATATTTTGTTCCATACATAATTGAGTAATACCAATATATCATAATAAAATCAAATTACAATAATTTCCTAAATAGTTTGTGTTTTATTCAAAATCAACATCGGCCCTTGAAATTTAACCACCCTTTATAAGATTCTGTACATATTTATCTATGTATGTATACTTTAATTTACTTCTTTAGGCCATTTAAAAAAAACATACAAACACAATTGCAAGAAGCTTCCGAAACTACTAAACTCTGATAAAAAAAAACGTAGAAATTAAATACAATGTTGCTCAAATTTCATTTGCATTACAAGAGGGTAATCACAATTTTATTTTACTGTAAATTCTAATATAATTGATACTGCCACATCAGTTTCAGTTTATTTGAGGTTACCGTATAAAAAATAGTTGATTGTAGAACAAGAAATAAATGACAAACTTTTTTTTTAGACCAAAAATTAAAGCAAAAGTTCAGCTATGTCACATTTAGCCAACCAAACTACAAATGTATATAAAACTTATTTTTTATGTGAACGAAAAAAACACATTTCACTTATTTTTGCTACTTGAGGGTACTTTAAGGCCCAACTATAATATGCATAAGTTGGTGTTATAATCAGAACAACCGTTTGCTTTGATGGTTTACATACAAGTGCATATTTATTCATTCTTGCTTTCATACATATTCTTATTACATTAGTGTTACCTTATTGTTAGTAAGTCGTGTTACTAAATAAGCGATTATATCACTTCTCCCCCCCTTAATTCATTGATAATTAATCATTCATAATTTACATCGAGATCATTCTAATAGACGTTTAGGAATTTTGCGCTGCCTCTGCGGTCGTCCAACTGGTATGTCGTCTCCAGTTGGTTGCTGATTTGCGTCTGACTTTAGGCTGATATTATCTTCGTCTGCATTATCAGGGCCCAAATCGTCGCACACGTGATCGAATGAACTTTCGTATCGAATTAAACTTCGTGACGTATCAAAAACGGGATTGCGGCATTCGAAAGCTTTCGTATCGAAATTTGTTTAAAAAATGTAATAGATTTTTGTGCTTGTATACTAATGGCATAAGACATTGCACTTTTCGCCGCATATAAATCAATAATGTTTATAGTGCCCTATAAAATAGGTGACTTCGGTTTATTTATGTGGCTTTTTTATAGCGGCGGCGCTTGCAAAAAAGAGCAACAAAGCAACGCAAAAATTCGGAAAACATTTTAAAAATTCAGAAAATTTCCAAAAATAGCGAAAATTCGCGAAAGTTTTTAACATATCAAACAAGCCATTAAATTGATTTAAAGTCCCTAAAATTACAAGGAATGGCAAAAATTCGATTAAAAATTTTAAATTAGCGGAAATTTGCAAAGAGCGGCATGAAAGCAAAGTCTGGTATTTATTAAAAATTGTTAAAGCTGTACAGAATCAGAAAACTTACAGAAAAAATCGCTGCTATAGCTAACATGGCTAAAATTCGCAAATAATCGCAAACTTGGAAACAAGCCCTAAATCTAATTTCAAATCGGTTAAAAAAAAACAAAATGTCAACAATTAACAAAAAAATTTTTTTGCAAAAATAGCGAAAATTTTTAATAATTCGAACAAGCCATAAAATTGATTAAAAGTCCATAAAAGTATAAGGAATGAAAAAAATTCTGTAAAAATTGCTAAGTTAGGAGAAATTCGCAAAAAATTGCTAACAGCGGCATAATAGCAAAGTCTACTATTTATTAAAAATCGTTAAAGCTGTAAAGAATCAAAAAACTTTCAATACAAAAATCGTTTCTTTCTATGACTATAATTTGCGAAAAATTGCAAAACTGGATGTTATTATTTTATTTTTTATTGCTGAAAAAAGTTTAATACTTAAATTTTTAGCTATTTGTTAAAGAAATCTAATAATTATTCCCAAAAAGTGTGTAAATTGTTTGTAAAAAAACAATTAAATGTTTTTACGAAAGCTCTTAACCTATCGAATGACATTTCGAGTAAAATCATTCGATCGACTACTCGTTATCGAATGACATAATCTCAAAAAGTAAAATTTCGTTCAAAGTCACTCGATCACGACTGCGACGATTTGGGCCCAGTATTCGCACTACTGCTTGTTGTTGTTGATTCTGCTTGGTCTTGGAGAATTTGCTGAGGTATACCGTTGGTTACTACTTCATTGGGTTTATCGATACGTGGGTCTGGGTCAACTTCTTCATTTGGTGAGGTGGTTGATTTTACATCTACTCTTCGCATTTGATCTGTGTGTCTTTTCCATTTACGGCCATCATCTAATACAATGTTATAATGTAACTCACCTATACTCTTTTCCACTACTCCAAATTGCCACTTGTTTTTAGACATGTAATCTCGTACTGATACTCTGTCTCCTGCTGAAAATTTGTTGTTTGTAATGCAACGAATATTTTTGCTGACATCGTTGCTGGGTAAAATTAGATCAAGGCGTGATTGAATTTGACGGCCTAGCATCAACATTGCTGGTGATTTACCTGTTGTGGGATGAATCGCACGTCTATACGCCAGTAAAATTTTGGCTAATTCTGCACTCATTGTATTTGGAGTACATTTTGAAGCCAACAATTTGTTCTTTATTGTCTGTACATAACGTTCGGCTTGGCCGTTAGTTGCAGGATGGTACGGTGCCCCCTGTTTATGTACAATACCATTTATTTTAAGAAAATTTTGGAATTCCCCTGCATTAAATTGTGTACCGTGGTCGCTGACAAATGTATTGGGGATGCCAAATTGTGCAAATATTTCACGGCCCTTCTGTATAGTTATTGCTGTGGTCATGTTATGAACAATGTGGACCTCTGGCCATTTTGAAAAAGCATCCACCATTATAAATAAATACTTGCCCATCACTGGCCCTGCATAATCCGCGTGTACGCGCTCGAATGGTTTGTTGGGTCCTGTCCAACAATGGATTGGTGTAACCTTTTTTGGGTCGGGTCTTGTAACTTGGCATAGTGCACATTGGGATACTAAATTCTCAATATCCTTATCCATTTGGTTCTACCACACGTAACCTCTGGCTAAACTCTTCATTCGAGATATACCAAAATGTGCGGTATGTAACTCATCTAATATTTTCTTGCGTAGTGGCTTAGGTATATACACTCTTATACCCCGTAATAGGCATCCATCATGTAGACTGAATTCCGTCTGAGCAATACCAAAACGGTCTTTGGGTTCACTGTCACGACCATATTCTAAACATTTAATCAATTTTTGTACCTCGTTATCCACTTGTGTTTGTTTTGCAAGTTCATGACACGTCACAGGCAAGTTATTAATCATTTCTTCTTCAATGACATACACCTCTTCAACAAAATTATACGTGTCAGTGTTTGGTAAACGAGACATCGCATCGGCGTTTGCGTTTTCTTTAGACTTTTTAAATTTAATCACATAGTCGAATTGCTCTAAAAACAACGCATAATGTTGCATTCTAGTAGCTGAATGCACAGGTAGGCTCTTGTTAGGTGAAAAGATTTGCGATACCGCCTTGTTATCTGTAATTAAAGTAAACTTTTTACCGTAAATATAATTGTAAAACTTACGAACACCGTAGATGATCGCATACGCCTCCCGATCAATTTGAGAGTATCGCTGTTGCACCTTACTGAGGGTCTGTGAAGCAAATTGTATGGGTCGTTCGTTGCCATCACTGTACCAATGGCTAAGAACCGCGCCAACGCCCGTGGGACTCGCATCAACAGCGAGCACCAGCGGTAATTTAGGGTCATAATGTGTTAACACCGTGTCAGTTTGCATTTGCCTTTTAATCTCCATAAATGCTTTTTTGCATTTTACATCAAAATCGAATTTAACATCATTTTGTAGTAACCGATTTAGTGGATATACGATGTCACTTAAATTCCTTATAAATCTGCCATAATAATTTATAAGTCCCACAAAAGCTCGTACTTCATCTTTATTCTGTGGTTGTTTCATATTTTGAATTGCTTCAACTTTACTTTTAATTCGCTGTATGCCCTCTTTATTTATCATATAACCACAATATTCAATAGAATTCTTCATAAATTCCGATTTATCCCCATTTATGCGCATGTTGTATTTTTGTAAACGTAAAATACTTCTTCTAATCGTTGAATGTGGGTCGCGTCATCAGGGGCTGTGATTTTGATGTCGTCTAGGAATACAGAGACACCCGGAATATCACCTAATACCTGCTCCATAAGTCGTTGCCATTTGGCTGGAGCACTTGCTATGCCATACATCATACGTGTGGGTTGATACAGTCCTTTATGGGTGTTTAGGGTTAATAAATGTCTATCTTCTGGATGAATTTCTAACTGCAGGTACGCCTTCGTCAAATCAATTTTCGAAAATTTCACGCCGCCGGCCATTTTGCTAAAAAGCTCTTCGATTGTAGGTAGTGGGTGCTCGTCAACCACTAGTGCCGGGTTTAATGTAATTTTGTAGTCGCCACATATTCGTACTGTACTATTTTTCTTTGGTACTACAACGATGGGTGTAGCCCACTCGCTACGCTCAACTTTCACTAAACGCCCCTCTGACACCTGCTCCTGTAATTCTTTTTCTACAGCATCCATCAAGGGGAATGGTACCCGCCTAGCCTTTACAAAACGTGGGGTCGTGTTGGGTCTAATGTATAGTCGGGCCTGTAGTTCTGCGATTTTCCCCATGGATTTATCAAATATCGTGGGGAATTTTTGAATTAATTTTTGTATTTGCTGAGAGGGGTCATCTGTTTGTATAACGTTTATCGCGTTGTCATTACCCTTTTGTATTATTTCATTCCAATTTAATTTAATTTTGTACAACCACTCTCTTCCCATTAATGGCTTACGATCAGAACGTACTATGTACAACTTTGCTTGCGTATTTATTGTATCTGTTATATTCACCCATATATAACCAACACATTCTAACGGGGTCCCACAGTAACTAACCAGTTCCATATCTGGTGTGTGAACATCTAATTTTGGAAAATAAGTTTTTGCATCCTTCAAATTTATTATTGAAACAGGCGCACCGGTATCTACTTCGAAATTTATCCAATTATTGTTTACCCTAATTTTGTGAATTATCTTTCCACGTATACTTAAAACGTTTTGTGGGTCGTTTATATGCAAAATTTCTTGTACTTTTGCTGTTGGATTTTCTGTACTGGATTGTATATGGTGTACTTGCTTCTTCTCTTTAAAGCATACTTTCCTTAAGTGTCCTTTTATTTTACAAAAGTGACACGTTACATCCTTAAATTTGCATTTATCAGCGGTGTGTCTGGGGTCACCGCAACGAAAACATTTTTTTGTATTTGTTGTTTTCGTTGTTTTAGTTTTTCCCGCCATTTTGTGTACAGTTATTGTTTCATTACTCTTCCCTTGTAATTCACTGCCACCCATTTCTGCTAACTCACTAGCAGTCGCCATTGTAATTGCGTCATTCAAATTTAGAGTCTTTTTCTCTAATAAACGGCTTTGCAATTTACCATCCAAAAGGCCAAATACGAATTGATTCCGCAACGCTTTTTCAAGGTGCGTTCCAAAATCACAATTTGCTGCTAATTTACGTAAAGCCACCAGAAAATCTGCTGCTTTTTCACCTTCTTTCTGTTTCCTCATATTGAAACGAAAATTTTCCAACAATTCATTTGGCTTTGGGTCAAAATGGTTTTGTAAAATCTCCACAATTTCACTGTATGTTTTGTCCTCTGGGGTTGTTGGTGCCAGCTTATCGCACAAAACGTTGTACGTGTCCGAACCAATGAAATGAAGCAGAAGAGATTGTTGCTTTGTGCCCTTGCATTCGTACAATTCTAAGGCTATCTCAAAACGTTTAACCCACCTGGACCATGAAGTCTTATTCATGTCAAAAGGCTCGAAATTGAAAAATCCCACATTTTTCACTGAACTGGTTGTATCCGTAGGCATAATGTATTTTTTCTTATTTTTCCCAATGTATTAATTGTATTGCAATTAATTGTAGGTATATTCTTCTTTTATTTAAACGTACGTATGTATGTTGTGTTAATTGCAGTTTACTGTACAACTTGCAAAAACTTTTCACTTGTACAAAAAAAACAAACGGTAAAAGAAAACTTGTAACACAAAATCTTTAAAAAAAACTCGTCGCCAAAATTGTTATAATCATTGTTACATTAGTGTTACCTTATTGTTAGTAAGTCGTGTTACTAAATAAGCGATTATATCAGTTGGCTTAAGCAAATGGGCGAATACATGTAAATCATATATTTCAAACCATATTGAACTTTAGGAAACTTTTTGTTAAATTTTATGAATCTGTCATTTGCTTAAGCAAGGTGCGAAACAAATCGCACTTTCCGTACGGAATCAAAAGTTTTTTGGTTTTGTTTTTGTGTTTTTAAATGCATTTGAAAAGATTTTTGTTATTTTTTGACAGGAGCTTAAGCATTTTATAGTTGGGCCTTTACACTATCACACAAGTCTTACGTTTTTTAAGGAAAATACAACCCTGCCATGATAAGTTGTTATTGTTCTATTTATAAATTTTTAAACAATAATTAGATCAGAGATGCATTTTCGTTAAAAACATAAGACTTGTGTGATAGTTATAGTGCATTTATACTTGTAATTTTCAAACTAGTTTGTGATCGTAAACTATACCGTTTATATTCGCATTTTAGAAAGCTATGTTGTTTATCTTGTACCAGTCATAACATTTTTGCCCCAATATTTAAAAAACGTATGGGTATATGAACACATAAACATACCTTTTATTTCCGTTGTCCATATCAAAAAAAAAAAAAAAACTAAATACTTTCTAGAAATTTGTAATTTTTTTTAACATTTTCCTTGTATATTTTATTTTTCTTATTGGTTTGGGTTCTTTCAAAAATAAAAGTAAACTTTGTTCACTTAATTTTTTTTTTATTAATAAGATTTCTGTATGACATGCTAAATTTTTTTTTTTTTTTGAGGAAATGTCAAATATCACTAGCGTTGCCAAAACAAAATTTGAAAAAACAGAAATGCATTAGCAAAAACTGGTTGTTCGTAACTACTTTATCTCAAAAGCTAGTAACAAACGTGTTTATAATTTATATGGATAACAAGTTTATTAAACTAGTGTATCATCATAAACAACTTATAACCTGTTTATGGCGTAGGAGCAAATGCACTATTAGCTCAAATTCTTGTTTACGATAAAATAAAATTTAGAACGATACTGTATAATCAACATGGAAAATAGTTAGTTGAAAAGCAAAATTGGGTCATATTGACCCAAAGAAGTTATTCACTCCATCTTGAGAGACGAAAAGCAAATTAAATAGATTTTTTCGAGAAGCTCACCATGATGGCGATTTGATAATATCGCAATACTAATTAAATATTGATTGGCAGACTCACGAGAAACGGAAGTAAAACAACCGCAGTAAAAATGGTTGCAAACTTGGGTCCATCTATTGGACTCGTTGTGGCATATAATAACGGGCAACTACAAACAATGACAGCACAACCCTAAAATAGTTGTCGCGCAGAAACAGTGACAGAGGAAAGTGTAAAGTTTTTGGGGTAAAACCTTTATTGTCTACATATATTAAAAAGACAGGACCATGGCAGAGAAAGTAATTTCTATAAAAGTCGTTGCAAAAAAGGTTAAACTTGCTGAAGGTAAAGATTACCGAAGGGCTATACATGACTATAAATCAGACCAGTTAAATATCGATTACGATTTGTAATCAATTCGATTACTTTTTAAAAAGAATCGCAATGATTATGTTTAATTCCATAAAATAAAGTTTATAATTACTAATTGATAACGATTGCAAGTAATCGAAAAATAATCAGGATAACTGGCGATTACTACAAAACAATTAAAAGTAATCAAAAAGTAATCCGTTTATTTTCAACGATTACTTCTGATTCTTTTTTATTACTTTCAATAATTGTGTATTCATTTTCATTACATTTTTTTTCGAAACTGTTGATAGCCAGTTTAAAGTTTTATTCTTGATTAAAACACTTGAAATTTTATTGTTGATGGGATAAGCTATTCCTATGCGCATTTCACTGGTTGCTTAGGCCAGATCATCAGGAAACTTCATCCATAAAGATTTTAGAAAAACTAAAGATATTAAACAAAATAAAACTGTTAAGCGTATAAGAATCATAAGCAACAGCTCTACTTGTAACAATATCAAAGTTTAAACAAAAACATCAACAATAAACAGTGAGTTTATCCCTTCTTACATTTCTTACTACAATTGATTGGAATTCTTCCGACATTAATTGTACTTGTAAGTACGTTAAGAAAAAACAAAATGCAAAAAACAACTTGCAAAAGCATGTTGCCAGGTAGTTTTTTTAGACCGTGCACTTGCCAGTTTATATTTAACCTTTTTACAACTACAATTAATGTTGGAATAGCTTATCCCATCAACAATAAATTGCAAGTGTTTTTATCAAGAATAAAAACTGGGAATTAAGCACGAATAACGAAATCTTTTAAAAAATATATTAACTTAAGCATGTAATTCAAAACAACTGAAGAAAACTAGATTAGGAAATAGCAAGAGGTTCGTCTAAATTGGCTTAATTCGGCAAAACTGAATCTGAAGCCGAACTTTACTTATCAAAATGCACAACAACAAATACAAAGATTGAAATTTTCGAAATCAATTAGTTTATTAAACAGAAATAACCATTAATTTTTAAAAATTTTTAGTATAAAAAAACAATTATTGGTTTGGCGCATACCATGGTAATTTCACCATGATATGCGCCAAACCAATAATGAGCTGACGAAATGCCGAACACTGATTATTGGCCGACACCGAAGACAAAAGATCGCAAAAATATAAGCAAAATGTTTCTTTATTTAAGAAAATTTACTAAAAACGAACGAAATAAGTTAACATCAAAAAATTATTCTTAGATTTTGGATATTCTTGTTTTAAGAAACGAAATTGATTACTTTATAAACTTCATCTTAAGGATATTAAGCCTTCTGGTTTTACATCGTCTGGGGGAATCCGGTGCAGTCAATCCCTGGTATCCCGCAAAACTTCAAAATTGGCAGATCTCTTTAATTCACGGTTGACTATAGGTGAGGACTGCCGGATGTATGCTTCATGCGAGAAATGCTTTCTGTCTTACAGGAATATTGCCTTTTCGATGAGTTTTACTTTTCCGTTGAAAAGATCACGTGCTGCTTGTAGTTTAAACCCAAGGTCGCTGGAAGGGAGATCCTGAAAATCCCGCTCAAAGGCTAATTTCTCACGGAGCTTAGATAGCTCCTTAACAAGGTTCGATTCTGCCGATTGTACACTTTAAATTGCTATCTGTTTGTGCTAGTTGTTCTCAGACATTGGGGCGGTTGGTAAACGCATTGTTTTTCACCCAATAGTTAATTATCATGGAACGTACTCAAGAAAATCTTTTCCACTTGTGTGTATACAACAGATATTTTAACTTGTTTGACCGAAAACAATAAAGTCTAAACAGCGACTTGCACATCTGGCTCTATTCGTACCAGTAGCCGATGTTTTTATTAACAATATCGATGGGTTTACGTTTAATCAAAAATTAATCACATTATTTTACGGTATTCGTAATAAAAAAAATTAAAAGTATGGAAAATATTGGTTATTAAATTTAAAAGTATATACATATACATTAGGGATATAACCATTTGCATTTTTTTGCAAATATCAAAAAGGACCTATCATAGTGAGATAGTGCATAAAAAAATATGAAGAAATGTGCCTTCCTTTTTTCGCGAGCGTTCAAAAAGGTTCGACACCGATCGCGATGAAGTTTTAGCTTATAATTTTTTTCAGTTTTACAGGAAATCCATAATTCTAACGTCGAAAGTCATTCTGGTCTTTGCATTTCGTGTTTTTTTTTATGAAATGGCGATTCCTTGCATTCCAAAAAAAGAAACCAAAAAAACGGTACAAGGGAAGGATACCCACCATAAAAATTTATATTACAATTAAAAAAAAAAAATGTTTGGTGTTTTAGAAATTGCATTCGGTGACGAAGGTTTTTGGACCGAAATGACCCCTGATATCGATTTTTAATATCAGTATAACATTGCCCATACCGTAATGATAGGTTCTTATTTTGGTTATACCCCTAATATACATACATACATTCATACAAATGTGTATATTGTAAAACAATTTTACGTCATTTGTTTTAAAATTAAATTGAAATAAAAAACAGTTGACGTCATTTGATTAAAAAGGCACATTGAAGTATAGGGATTTTGAAAACTACTCATAAACTGCTCCCAGTGCCTCCTAGAATTGATAAAGACATATAAAAAAAGATATATTAATTTTTCCGTGCGTCAAATGATTAAAAAAAAATAAAAACAATGCGTTACGCTGTAAAAATAGTTTAGAGAATGATCGTTTATCATTTATGGTACTTTTTTTTGTTGTCAAACTAATTAGTACGTAAGTATGTATTTAGTTAGACGCATGTTTATGGTCTTCTTTTTTAACTACGAAATGGTTTAAAAGACTTTCGTTCAATCTTTTATGACTGACGTCGAATAATGATCGTAAGGCATGACTCATACTATTGATATTTTGTCAGGCAGTAGTGTTAGTGTAAAAAAGCGAAATAGAGAGACAAAGTGTGTGACAGTATTGGATATAACCTAGTTTTTTTTTTCTTTGAATTTGTAGCCGTTTTGATAGTACACATATTAGGGAAGTAAAGTATAATTTGTTGATTCAAATTAATATAGTACTTTCTAAGTACCAGAGGGTACATTTTTTTGGCTGCAAGATACTTTTTCGGTATAATAGTTGTTAGTATTTATTTTTTAATTATGTATAAAGCAATCAAAATTATATTTATACTTTCTTAATGAAATCATGATCCAAAAAGTTTTTAAATGTTTTTAATACCGAAATAAAGTAAAGTCCCGGCATATATGTAGAACGCAACGCACAGAAAGCAGGAGACAATTTTGTGTGTATGGTCTGGCAGAATCAGTACACTCACCACCTGCTCAGGAACAAGAGCTATATAACCTTTAATGTAAAGCGACATCTGTCATCCTTGGTTATAGCCACAAATCCACCTCTAACTCGGGATATTTAAAATCTTCCTCACTGAAATTTTGGTTTTAAACCACAGCCATTTACTGATTCCCTAAGCAGCCTCATCCCTAACCAGTCTAGTAAATATGATACCAGATAGGATTTTTGGCCAGCCGTGATCTCATAGAGGTCTGCCAATTATTCTACCGTCTCCCGAAAAAACTCCAAATAGTAAACTTTTGTTGATGTAGAGCGTTCTGGGGAGTCGTACTTACGGTCATTAGGTTTATTTACTTGCCAAAAAAAAACCAAATATGAAGGAAGCAGCTATTACGATAAAACAGTGGGTTGACATTTTCCGAGGAGAAATATAATTTTGAAAATATATATTCACTGCAAAGTTTAATCCATGCTGAAAGACACAAACCCTTTTTTACTATCAGCGGTCTATGAAGTAAAAAATAGCAAATTAAAATTAACACAAGGGAACAAAATTAAAATTTGATGCCATTTTTATACTTTCCACCACAATAAGTTGTGAAGAGGGTATACAAGTTTGTCATTCCGTCTGAAATTTTTTTATTATTCAACTCAGACCCCATAAAGTATATATATATTCCGGCTCCTTGACCAATTCTAAGTCGATTTAGCCATGTCCGTATGTCTGTCCGTCTGTTGAAAACACGCTCACTTTCGAAAAACTCAAAAGAAATAAGCAAACTGGGTGTAGTTATCCTAAGCAGTTTGGGATTAAAATCCAGCAAAATCGGTTCAGTAAGATCAGAGCTATGAATCAAAATGTTGAACCACCGCTTTAAAAAATTGATAATTTTGTACAAAAACTAACATAAATGGTGGAAAAATGCATGGAATGATATGAGCTTTTGCAAATGTTCGTTTTATTCGACTGGAAATTACACTGTGAAATTTAATGAAGATCGGTCTATAATTTGCCCTAGGCCCCATATAAACACTACTCCCGGAAAACAGATTAGTACGCCTAAAACCGTAATTATTAATGCTATCATAACAATTTGGCACGTCACAGTTTTTAGGACTAGAAATGACACTGTGAAATTTCATAAAGATCGTACCATAATTTACCCTAGGCTCCATATAAACCCTACTCCCGGAAAACAGCTTAGTACGCCTAGAACCGTAATTAATAATGCTATTATAACAAAAGTAGGAAAGTAAAAGTTTTATGGGACTAGTAATGACACTGTGCCATTTCGTGAAGATTGGTCCATAATTTACCCTAGGCCCCATATAAACCCTACTCTCGAAAAACAGTTTAATACGTCTAAAACCGAAAATCATTTAAGTTCGGCTTAAACTATTACGAATCAAGATATTTTACTCAAGATTGTCGGTCAATAATTTAATAAAGGTCTAAGCCGGAACCAATTTTAATGCTGATGTCTGTTTTTATAAAGATAATTTAATAATAAATAGACATCATACAGATATCACTCCTTAAATATTCGAACTGTCGGTGGAGGGTATTAAAGATTCGGCACAGCCGAATATAGCACTCTAACTTGTTTTTACGAATTTAAGGTCGCTGATTTCAAATCTAATCTCCGTTTTTCTCCATTAGCTCTCATTTTTAAGTTACAGGTACAAACTAATCGTATTTTTTACTTTGTTCAAAATTAAAAGTTTAAAAAATCATAACTTCTTCATTCAGCGATTTTCAAAATTTTTCTTTTTTAAAGATGTAGTTGTTAGCTTTGAAAGACAATTCAATTTTTTGAAATCACCAAAAAATGGCTGATAAATAGTTGTTTACGTTAAATAAAAAAAAACAAAAAAAATAAAAATTTTGTATGTTAAAAAATCATGAAAAATCCAAAACGGAAAAAAGTAAAGTCACATAACCAATAAACAAAAGCAGTTATAGATCATAAAAATCGATTAACGCGTTTCGTTTTTATTCACAATTAAGTTAAGGTACCTCAGTTTTAAGTGAAGGAAACCGTCCATACAATGGAATTCAATTCTTAATCAACAAAAACCTTGTTCCCTTGTGTAAGTTCGACAGAAATTAGAACAAAGATTTTAATAACGATTTTGTCTTGTATCATATTTCTGTTCACATATAAAAAAAATATTATTTTTGTATGGAAATCGCGATTTTTATCCATTGAGTTTTCTTAGTAAATTGTACACAAAATCAAAAGTTATGCACCGATTACAATTAAATAAAGCCCATTTTATTTCAAATATATTTAACTAAATTATTTTAAATCAAAACTCTGATTTTTGTCTTATATTTATTTTTATGAATTTTTAAAGAGCCAATTTTTTTTTAAATTGTTTTTTTTTTTAAACTTCAACGATATCTCTGGAACTACTGGGCAAATTAAAAAACAGTTTAAGCCAAATTTAGAATTTGTTTTACTGAATATGGTGTACCGTTTTCAAGTTATTTCAATATATGTAGCGAAAGTACCTTAATTTTGGATATAACGGTATATCTCGAAAAGTTGAGCGGATAGGAAAAACACTAAGTGCAGAATTGGATTCAGCATCCTAAATTACCTTAAAAACAACATTTAGTTCTTAATCAACAAAAATCTTGTTCCCTTGTTTGTACTCCTAGGCAGGGTTACCGTTGGAAATTTTCGAAAAGAGGCACAAAAAGGGGTCAAAAAAAGGGAATTTCAATTAAAAAGGGTCAAGTTTTTTATAAGCAGTATTTCCCATAAACTTCTCAAGCAAATTGACAACAACAAACAGAAGTTTGTGGTAATATTGAACAACTCACAAAAACATTCTTCAAACTTTTTTCATATATTTGTGCAACCGTTTGTGTGGTTTATTTGGCCCTTAACTTATGCCATATTATAATATGTATAAATTTTATAGCTTACAAAAATTTAGCCCCCTACTACGTTAGCATCTCCCTTTCTTTTGTTAAACTTATTTTTCTACGTTTTAACAAAAAAGTACAAGCAATTTCTAACTTAAAGGTTCTCATTCACTCAGGATCCTGCACCTATAATATTATGTTTCTAAGTTCAATATTATAGAAAATTCAAAACGTAACACATGAAGAGCGGAAAGGTAAAAGAAAGAAATTGTACTTCCCGTATTTCCTCTTTGTGACTTTTTTTTTCTCCCCATTGAAGTCTCAAAAGATTCAATATTGTAGTGGGAGAATGCAAATGATTGGGGAAAATGTTTTGTAAAAAAATTACCAAAACTAGGAACGATTTTCACCCCTTAAACGTTCGAATTTCGAGAAAGTACCAAATTTGAATTATTATTTTTTTAAACGAGTTGCGAATATAATATAATTTTTATTTCTATGTTTATTGGCCTAAATGATAGATGGGGTGACAAAAAAAGTTCTAAAATACAGGTTTTACCCGTTTACTTCCAAATAAAGGGCGAATTTCAAAAAAGTACCATGCATCTGTCCGCTTATTTTTTTAATGAACAACGATAAGTTTTAGATTCTTTTTAAATTCTTTAGCTTAGGAGATATGAGGTAAGCGAATTTACAGGTTTTTACCCTTTTTACCCCCAAAACATTCGAAGTTCCAAATATGCCGTCTGAGTGGATCGATTTGGCGAGAGACCAACCTCCGGTTCAAATTTAAGCTCCAGGTGCTTAGGCTCTGTGATGATGATTCAGTCAGCCAGTTAGTAACGTTACAATTGTATAAATCGCACTTGATCAACAAGATGGTATTAACACAATATTTTTATTTTTTACTTTTTGGAAAAACCGACACGTAATAATTATATCCACCCGCTGTAAAAATATCGTGGTATTTTGTCTACTTTTTGGTAATGAAACGGTTGGCTTTTTTTCATATGCCTTAAATATTAAATTGAAACTAGTTTTGCTTCAACTGAAAATTTTTAAATTTCGAGATAATACCCTCTTGTTGATCAAATGCGATATATAGAAAAGAAATTTTCTTTTTTTTAAATTATATGACATAAATAATAAACTTGAATAAAGAATCTCAATTCCCAATCCCAATTCCCGGGTATCAGAAAAACATTTTTTCGGTAGAAACTTTTAATTTAAATATATTGCAAAGTAACTTTATCCCTTTTTGATATTGTTCTTAGTTACGCTAAAATAGTACCAACTTTTCATTATTTTTACCCATGTGAATCGTCATTATTATTTTTAGTGAGCTTTTTCAAAACGTAAGATGCGATGTGATTTTAATTAAAAATCCATATTTTTGTGTTATATATATACTATATATATATATATATATATATATATTTTTTTCGAAGAAAAACGTGACTTTTAATTACTTAAAAAAAAAACAAATTATTTAAACTTAACAGTAAATAATTGCAGCAGTTTGCCGGATCTAGGTCTATCTGTATAAAACTGAACTATGGAATTTCATTAAAATTAGCACTTTATTTAATTACACGGAACAAAAACTGTTCAAATGTAGCGGTTTGCACTGCTTTTGTATTTCAGCCGTGTTTCCCTTTGAAGTTCATTCAGTATGATGGCACAAAACGGAAATGCCATTGGTATTTTATTTTGTTATCGTTAAAAGAAATTTAAATAAATTTTTAAGTTGCGTCGCATTTTATTTTTAAGCCAAGGTTAAGGTTTTTCTATTTATTTATAATTTTGTTTATACATATTCACATTTACATACATAAATTTTTTTTGTATTTTTAAATTTGTATATTGAATGGTTAAAGAGAGCATTTGGTAAGAATTGAAAAAAACATCTTTAAAGATGATTGTTTGTGGTTGAAGTTAAACGAAATTAAAATATATTGAGATATTTAAGAATATAATGCCTTTTAATATGGAGAGAAAGTTGATTACATTTGTTATACCCTCCACCGCAAGTGGTGAATGAGGAGGGTTTGCTAAGTTTGTCATTCCTAAAAATCACACTACCAAATTCTGTGAAGACCGGTAAATTTTTTACCATAGGCCCCATATAAAGTCTACATTCCGAAAACACTTTTATAAACCAACCGTAACGAATAATGCTATTACACAGTAGGTAATTTGACACGAAATCTTGGACAAAAATAATTTTTTGCACCAACAATAATAATGACGCTGATATGGTGGCAACCCTACAAATTTCAACTACTGCAAAAATCAAAAACTCCAACGTGGCCTAAAAATAGCTCAAATTTCCCATTGTAGTAAAATTTGGTGTGACACAATGTTAGGCGACGAGAAGTCACGCTGCCAAATTTCGTAAGGATTTGTCCATAATTAACTATAGGTCCCATATATAGCTCGCCCTCGGAAAACAGTTAGTAGGACTAAAACCGTAACGAAAAATGCTCCTGTAGTAAAAGTTGTTCTGTCATAGGATCACAAAATAAAAAATCATAGCATAAAATTTTGTTTAGATCGGCCCATTATTATCCATAGGCCACATATAAAGCCCGCTCTGACAAATCATTTAAATTCGCTTAAATCCGTATAAATTATAGATATTGTGGTAAAATTGTATATAATTAAGTTTCAGAAGATATCACTCAACTGTTCATCAGGTCAAAAGAATTTGTAATGATGTCAAAAATGGTTTAGTATCAAAACAATCTGTGGCGCTTGTACTACTTGACGTTGAAAAAGCATTCGACTCAGTCTGGCACTGTGGCTTAATATACAAAATGATTCAATTTAACATTCCATTGTTTATTGTAAAGCTTGTAAAAAACTTTTTGTGTGATTGATATTTCTGCGTTTCTGTAGGAAATTCCTTTTCTGATTTAAACAGCATTCCAGCAGGTGTGCCGCAGGGCTCTGTTCTTGGACCAATTTTATATAATATTTATTGTGCTGACATGCCCTCAATTAGACCATGTAAATTCGCTGCTTATGCAGATGACATGGCAATTTACTATACTCATGAACTCAATCAGAATATTTTGATTGAAATTCAATGCTCATTAAACGGATTGGCGAAATGAAGGATAAAAATCAATTCAAATAAGACACAAGCCATCTTTTTCACAAGGAAAAGAAAAGCTTGTTATCTACCTAGTAGTAATCTCACTCTTTCTGGCTGCAGCATTAATTGGTCTAACAATATTAAATATCTAGGAATTTGTTTAGATACTAAACTAACTTTTAACTCCCATATATGTCATGTTTTTGATAAAGTCAATATATATAAAAGAATATTATATCCACTTATCAGCAGAAATTCCATTCTTAGTAACTGCAGTAAAATATTGATAATTAAAACAATTTTTCAGGCTATTACCCTACAAGAAGACTACCGGTAATTTTACTAGTTATATAACCGGTAGTGTTGACCAATATATTGGTTAAAGTTTCTATTAGTTTATTAAGAGCAAAATTAAAAAACTAACCGAAACTCTTTTGTACATGTGATTTTGCCTCTCTTTCTAACTAATGAATTCCACTCGACTACGGAACATATATCTATACTGCTTACTCTGCTGCTTTTAATTAGTCCATGATAACCTAAATAGTGGTTAACACTAACTAGTTAGTCTTAACGTAAATATTGGTTAGCACTAACTAGTTATTCATAACGTAAAAATTGGTTAGTACTAACCTTCATAAAATACATTATTACATTTTTTCTAATTTTCATTTTTAATTAAATATTTTATTGAAAAAATTATAATCAAATTCATAGGAAATTAGACTTGAGAAAAGTATGTACCACGTATCCTTATTTCTGTGGCTGCTTTATGACGTTCCACTTCTTGCATGGGTCTGGAAATGGAGGTAAACGTATGTGTAACCAATTAATTGTGACCAAAAAATTAAATACATACTTCAAAAGTTATCAGGGTTTTTAATAACATTTTTTGTTCCCTTATTACCACAGGCAAATCCTCAACGATTATCCTGGTCAAATCCACCATCCGCATGGCCGCTACCTGTTGGACAACCACTCCTTTCAATGACCTATGTTGTTTCCTTAGAATCCACCACCACGTCCTATGAAGCCACCATCTTTACCACTAGCATTCTGATTACAGCTATTCGGCGGTGTCACTTTTTTTATAGAAATTTTTTATCTCACTACTTAAGTAAAATTATATAATTAATTTAATTGATTTTTTTCTTTAATACCAATGGCAAATACTAAATTTAAGAAATTCACAAATTTTTACACGCGTATGACAAAAATATATTAAAATATTGGCATTATTTGGAAAATGATAGTTGTACCATTCTTACATATATGTTAGAGTGGAACAACTAATGTAAAATTGTTGCAAGTGTGTTAGTAATTTTTTTAGTTTTGGTTATGCATTTCTTGTAGGGTATATTTTACGGCTGTCCTGTGTGGGGTAACTGTGCTAAAACCCACATCAATCGTCTTCAAATAGCGCAAAACAAAATATTGAAAATGGCTCTAAAATTACCATGGCATTTCTCTACCATAAGATTACATCTGATCAGTAGAACCAACACCGTTTCAGAAGGTGTTGAGATCTTTAAGTCTCGTTTTGAAACAAAATGTGGATTTTCCGAAAATCCACTTATTTGTGTACTTTACTAAAATTTATTTTTTGTTGCAATCAGGCTTATAAATGTTATAACGTAATTTCTTTGAAATTCTTTGTTATTAATATATCTTTGTTATCTTCATATTGAAGGTTTTTGCTAATAGTTTTCCTTCAAAATTACAAATTATTTATAAACTAGTTGTTTGGTCCCGGCGTTGCACGGGATTTTCCAAATTATAATAAAAAATTAAATACTGGTGAAATCCTGTCTGAAATTGGTCATATCAACTTATAAACCTTCGCCGGCTCATGCTCAACAACTTTGCTAAAGATCATAGCATCGTCAAATGCAGAGTTTACGATTTAATTCATACTGAGTAATTTTCAATTTGCTATTCTTTTTACTTGGTCAGAGACCATTCCGAATTGGTACGAATCATCGAAAACGGTCCAGCCGTTCTTTAGTTATAAACGTAGTAACTAACGCCACTTTATTTTATATATATAAATATATAATATATATATATATATAATAAATATAATATATATAAAAAGATATATCTGAATTTTTGTTATTAACCTGTTAATATTTAAGATATAAGGCAAAGCCATTTCTGTGCAATATTTGTTTCCTTAGAATGTACGAAATTGTGTAACTTGCTATTAAATAAATAAATAATAAATAAATAAAATTTAAGTTTCATATGGTTGTGATAATCAGTCTATAGTTTATCATAAGTTTTATATAAAGCGGCCTTTTTAAGCCGGTTCTTTTCTGTTTAAGCTCTAATTTGCTTCATTGTTTTATATAAGCAACCCTTTTTCAGTTTTGAAGTTAACATAAAAAAAGGGTTTTCCAATAAGTACTTGACAACTTTGAATTAAATTTGTGAACGCACTTTTTTCACTGATCATCTAACTGTTACTTTCCTTTTTTCAGCGAACTTAACATTTTAATCATGGTAAAATACACGAACGAAAAAAATTTGCAATTTATAAAAATGTACATACTACCGAAATTAGGAATCGGTGACCGCAGCTTTAAGAGCGTTAACTCCAATTTTCGGTCGTTATTCTCGCCCTAGTAGACAAGCAACAAAAAGTTAAGTGCAAAAATTTTAGTCTACATATTCATTGTGTGATGCTGCCTTGCCAGTGAGACAACGAATTGGTCGAAATGACGAAAATATCGCTGCCGTTCCAGAGTCCATAGCAAACGATCCAAATCAGTCGATTGCGCGGCGCACAGTGGCTGAAAATTTTATTTCATTGGCCAAAAGTCCAATTTTTTTTTGTCACCGATTTCAAAAATTTTAATTTTATTTAATAGTAAACATATTAAAACTAAGGTAGCCAAGAAATTAGGTCAAAATATTGGTAATTGTGGTTGATCCATGTTGTTAAACACAACTTTTTTTTTAATATTTAATCCGAAAGAAATTATCATTGCACAAAAACTATCAGCGATAATGACCTGCTTACTCTTTTGCTAGGTTGGTAGTCTTGTTATCTTTAAAAAGGTAATATTTGCGACTGTTGTGTTATTAATATTTGAGATGTTAAGACATATTTTCTAAACTACTATATTTTTGTCAAATTTCACATTTAGTAGAATAGAACTTTTGCGGACCAAAAGGGATTAAGAAGGTAAAACCACTGATAGAAAGGTGAAAGTGTTTTCTTTAACCCTGTATGTACTCTTGTACCCGTTTGGACCCGTCTGTTTAACACTTTTTTAATTTTAATGAAATTAAATTTTTTGAAATCGTTTTCTTACAATTTTTTTTTATTCCTCAAAAATGTTTGCCGAAGTAACAGAAATAATGTGCTATTCTCTTCAAAAAAAATTTTATGATATAGGGAAAATTGATTGTGATCGAACAGAATACAGGTAGTAAATATAAAAAATTTTATTATTTTTACACAATCAGAAAAACGTATGGCTGCACTGATTCATCCTTATCAGTTACACTACGTTCACACTAGCGTATTTTATAGCAGAATAAAGAGCTTAGACACGCGTTTACGCTAAACAGGTATATTGTGAATCCCACCTTAGAAGGGATTTTTAAATTTTGTTTGGTCTTTTTGTTTTATCTGTTTTTTTCAGCAATAATAGCAAAATTTCCAGTGGATTTTACTATTTTTTTTTTTTTTGATGTTAAAATTTTTTTTATAGTGTAAACATTTAATTTTTTTGAGTGTCCCATTATTACAAAAAATGTTAATGATTATTACTTAAATCTAAAAATTACATTTTTAAATAATTAAAAGAAATAAAAAAACCATATTGCACGCTAAAGTTAAGAAAAATCTAAAGTTTCACCTTGCCCTTAAATTCCCCAATATTGAGTAGTTATTGGGGATTTTAATGAAATTTAAAGTGGAGAAAGTTTAAGAATC
The DNA here is from genome assembly GCA_963931875.1 of Pollenia griseotomentosa. Lineage (NCBI taxonomy): Eukaryota > Metazoa > Arthropoda > Insecta > Diptera > Polleniidae > Pollenia > Pollenia griseotomentosa. Next base: position 46,889,567 of record OZ007560.1, on the reverse strand, counting down.
TATCTGTCGATTAAAAAAAATTTCACTAAAATATCTCCTTCGGTTCAAAAGTTACAGATTTTTGGCCAATGAAAAACGATTTTCAGCCACTGTGCGGCGTTCTCAAGAACTGGACCATTTGATGCGACGTACTTTCTCCGATTGGGCTGTGGAAAAGATGCGCCAAGATGATGAATTTCATAGCAAAATCATCTTCAGTGACAAAGCTCATTTTTGGCTCAAAAAGTTCGTCTATAAGCATATTATGCGTTATTGGTTTGGTGAAAATCCACATGTGCTTCATGAATCACCACTTCATCCAAAAAAAATAACTGTTTGGTGCGGTTTGCATGCCGGCGGCGTCATTGGGCAATATTTTTTCGCCGACAATAACGATCGTCACGTTACTGTGAATTTCGATCGTTAGCGCCCTGATTACCGATTATTTTTGGCTCCGAATAGGAAAACATGGACTTGGACGACATGTGGTTTTAACAGGACGGTGCCACAAGCCACACAGCACACGTTACAATCGATTTATTGAAGAGTAAGTTTGGTGAGCGTGTTATCTCAAGAAATGAGATCACCTGTAATGAATTCGCCTTGCAAAAATAGAAATTATAATATGTATAGATTAATTCGACTACAAGTGCTGCCTTGTAGTCGTTTAAATAATAATTCTCATATGAACGTGTGTATTTTATTTTTGACATTTTGAAGTCGGTAGCCTGCTGTCGTGAATTTGTTAATGCATAAAGCTTATCCCGGGACTATTTTAAAAATGCACTTGCTATGAAGGAAAATTACCCGATTCAAATTAAATTACACTTGATATTAAATTAACAGGATATTTTATAAAAAAAAAAATTAAAAAAAAAACACCAAAAACATTTAAAAAAATTCACTTAAAGGAGATGGATACTAGTCATACTACAGTCGAACTTCTCTATAGTGAACTTCTATTTAATGAATAATTATGTACAATAGTGCTGGTACACATACATCAAGATTGACTTGCCATTAGTTTTTAGAAGAGAGGGTAATAAGAATGGAATGTCCCCCATTATGACATTATTTATTTATTACATTTTGTGCCCGACCGATTAATCGGCTTTGTCTTCGGTATCAGCCAATAATGGCTAATCGGCCAATAATCGGTGTTCGACATTAATTTAGCCGAATTTTACCGAAGGCCAAACCTTTTAATACTATAATGTACAAATGATACAAGACCATGCAAAAATAATGAACTACAAACTATTTACCAAATTCGGCTGTGGAAAATTTTATTGTTTCTAAAGCCAGGTACTCTGTTCAACATTTCACGTGAAATACTGTCAAAACTCATATGAAAAAAACTTGTGCGGAATATCTATGAAATAATGTTGATAGAGTTGTACTCTGTTCATTTTGTGAAAAAGTTCCGAAATGTTTCTGGCAACATTTTTTCACAACTGCGAAACAATGTAAGCTGCACTTATTTCGCGTGGAATTATAAGGAAAAGCAAAAAAGTATGAACTGATTTTTAAATAAGAAATGAAAAATTAAAACAACACAGCCGGTAACAGTTTTTATCCATATTTACTTTCTATTAATTTAAATTTTTTATTAAAAAAAAAAATTTTTTTAGTAAAATACATGTGGGGTTTGTTTACATACGCAAAACAATGTCGAATACTTTGCAGGAATAAAAACGTCAAACTGTACAAGCTCGCAAGATAGGTAACATTGATAGATGTCAAAATTTTCGTGTAAAATAATCAATGTTGCTCAACATTTTTCACAAATTTGAACAGAGTACTCGGCTTAAAACAGGTAAACAAGTTAGTAATATCTGAAAGAAAAAAGAGGGAAAGAAATTAAGGCTTCTATATGGGAAAAGCACGACTCAATTCCTCACATTGCAGTGGAACAAAATAATGAAAATATTCTCCAAAAGAAATAATGTAAATAAGCCCTTAAGAGGGTTACGCGTTTTTATAAACATGGAAATTCAATTGCCAATACAATTTCAATAAAACAAAACCGATCAAGCGATCTGAATAAATAAGATTGGTTTATACGAAAACTGTATGAAAATTAGAAGTTTTGACATTAAAAAACGCTTGCCGCTCTTATTTAGGTAGATCAGGTATGAATTTCAAATACAAATAAATATCGGACTTGATTATAAAGAGGAATTTAACTGAAAATTTACAAATTTCCAGGAGAAGCAAACTAATTTTGAATTAAATATAAAGGCATGTGTAAAATAATTTTTCAAGCCAACCGTTTCACAACCGAAAAGTAGACAGCGGGTGGATATGAACATTTTGATATTACAAGTACTTGTTAATAAAAATTTTTTATAAATGAATTCGCAGTTGATGAACCAAAATTTTTATTTTTTCTCTTTTTGAAAACTAACGACACGTAATATTCAAATCTACCCGCTGTTCTATTTTGCTTTCTTTTTGGTAATGAAAAATTTAAAATTTTTTCTTGCTGTGACTTTGGATAAGTAAAAGTTGGATTCGGTTATAGGGTATAAAGGGTAAGATTCGGCAAAGCCGAATATAGAAATCCTACTTTTTTAGTTTGAATTGCTTTTTTCAATAAATTTCGAGTTCTATAGCACGATGAAGATCACATTTATCGAAATATAACAGTCAATGCTGGCGCAAATCAATATTTAATAATCAGTGACTTAAGTTGAGAAGCCTATGCATTTTTTTTACAAACAATATCTAAAATGTTGTAAATTTCATCACTGAAAGCAAATCTTGATTTTATTTAAGTAACTTTTTTAATATAAAATTCTCTACAGTTTTTAAGTTTAATTGTCCTTCGATATCAGAACAAAATGACAAAGACTCAGACATACTTGTATGGGGGAAATAAGAAGAAGCCTATGAACTAACTACCTGTTTATAAGTTCCGAACGAAGATTTCGTCGATGTAAATTTAATTTTTCTATTTTCAAAATTGAGACCTGTACTTTGTTTGAAAGAATAGCTAACTGACAATACAGACGGACATCAATCACTACAAAAAGGGCACGACAATCTTTCCACTTTCGATTGTTAAGCATTTAAAAAGGATTAATTCTTTTTTCAAAAATAAGCTAAATAACAACTTAAAAATAATATAACGCCCCTTTTAAAATATTTTGTGAAAGTAAAATCTTTTCAATTACACTATACACAAAAATGATACAATAAAATTTAAAAGTACAATAAAAAAAACTTATGTTTACCCTTAAAGTTAAGATAAAAATATGAATATTTCAAATAAATTATACATAGTATAAAAAAAATTCTGAAATAAAAACACTGCTAAACACCTAAAAATTGCACTGCCACTCCTTTTAAAATGAAACAAAAATTAAGAAAAACAAAAACACTAAAAATTTTAAAATTCTAAATAAAATCAATATTGCACACAATGGCCATGGAATTAAAAAATAAATTAAAAAAATAAAAAAAACTAACAAACAGCATCAGATAACCCTCAAAATAAATAAATACTCATTACTGTAGCATTAATAAAAGCAACAAAAACAACAGCAGTAACATAAAATTTTAAATACAACACGACACTACATGCAACATTTGAAAAAAAAAACATTAATAAATAAATGCAGTCACTTAAGAAACAAACGCAACCGATTCATATGTTCATGTTTCAAACTGGGTGTTGTATTTAGGAAGTGTTATCTATGGATTTTGGGACTTTTTACGAATTTTAGGGCCGATAACTAAATGGACATTCGTCATTTATTGCTCAAAACCATTTTCTCAATTTTGTTACGAAAAGTATTAACACTTTTTTAAGACTTTTAAAAAAATTGTGGGATCCAACACTAAATAAAAGTTTACTTTGATTTACGATCAATTTCACCAAGTTCAGTTATAAAAACCTATCACTTATAACTATCTAGAAAATATTGTTAACTGAAAGTTAAAGTAAAAGTTAGTTTTAATTAAACTTGCTGAAATTGGCCGTTAATGAAGTTATTATTGCTCGAAATTTTTTTCTAGATTTTGTTAATTTTTTGAAAAATATTTACACTTCTTTTTTAATATACCCTTTCCTTAAATTTTTTAGAAATAGTAGTTCAGAACTTATAAAGAGTAAATAAACGGAGCAATTCTGAATGCAGATTCGGATTTAGCGCAACTCAAACCTTTAGAAAAGTGTACATTAGTTTCGAATTTTTCCAAATTTTGCAGGCCAGCGTAATAATAAAACAATTCTCAACCTAAATATAGAGAATAACGTTGTTCTTCTGGGTCTGGAATCTATTAGAGGGCTTACCATTACTTCCAGGGGTGATTTAATGGTTAAAATGATGGACTGATATGATTCCACTTAAAAACTCACAAACTACTAGAATTGAAAATATTTGGGAGATATAACACGACACACTGAACCAAAAATCCACTGAAAATGTACTTTAAGCAAACGAAATTACGTTTATTAAAATATTTTCGTTGGCTCAACGAATTATTCGTTAATATAATGAAAATTTAGGTATTACTAATTAATAATATTATTATTAGAAAATATTTTAATAAACGTAATTCGTTTGCTTAAAGTACATTTTCGTTGGATTTTTGGTTCAGTGCACTGTCTAATTAGCCGATATAGTGCCAAAATTCAGGGAGTAAATTTCATTGCTCCGTTTTTTTCACCAAAAAATAAACCTCATACATAAAAAAATTGGTAAGCCAAATTTTAACTCGATTCGATCGTTATAGCGTCAAAATTCTTATTTCGGGAGGAATTGAATTGGAAATGAATTGCAATTCATTTTTATCAAATTCATTTGAATTGACTCGAATTTCAGTTATTTCTTTTTTTTTGTGTAAAATGTTTCAATTCAAAATTAGCTAATTCGGTGCATGAATGATTCTCGAATTAATTTAACAATTGGGCAATTCCATATGTGACTGACTCTACATTTGACACAATTTGCGTTTTGTTTATATTACGATAAGTAATATTTTTTTTTAGTATCAATTTAAACATGGCTGTGTAGGAGCTTCAACAATTATCCGATAGAGAAAAAAACGGCAACCTCTGATATTTTGAAATATCATTTATTTAGTAAAATATAAACGTGACTGACACTACATGCAAAAGGAAGTCGTTTTCAAAAGTGTTTTTAAACTTCAATAATCTTCCTTTGCACTTTCGTAATAACTTTAATTTATGTTTTTTTTTCGAAAGTTCAAGAAACAAACTATTATTAAGTGCTGAAATAAAAGCGGTAAGTTATTTAAAAAAATATTTGTTAGTAAAATAAATTGTGACTGTAACTACAGCTCAAAACGTGACCGACACTACACTCACTTTGTGTAGTAAAAAAGTCAGTATTTTTACATGAAACGTAAGAATTGAAATCACAGCGCATAAAATAGGAACTCTAAAATTATTTGAAAGATACAAAATTGTAATTAACGAACTCGTTAAAATGCTATTTTTGAATATAAATACCACCTAAACGAAATCACTAATAATAAGTTAGAAACCAACATTGAAACTAAAATAATTCAAAACAAACCCTTTTTAGATATAAGAAATATAAATGTTTTAAAAACTTAAAAAATTAATTTTTTTTTAATTCTTAATTTTTTAAAAAAATTTCACATTTTTTAAAAAACTATCAAAAAATTGTTGCCACTTTAAAAACTTAAAAGTAACATAATGTTGCCACCATACTTAAGTATTTTTACTACCAAAATCAGATATTAATTATTTTCCATTGATGGTAGACTTATGCGTAGATTTGCCCAATCAATGATTTATTTATAGCTCTGTTCCATGGGAATTGTATGTAAAAGTAAAGTACAAGAAGAAGGCGTTGCAATCTTAGGCTGATCCTTAATATACTTGGTCCAATTAGAGTATAATCAGACACATTAAAAGATATTGGGGAATTCAGAGTTTGTTATTCCTTAGAGGAGAAAATCCCTGCGCTTTAGTTAGCGAAGCCGATTATTCTGAAGGGCATAAAAAACCACACAAAATGCTTGGAAAACACACTAATTGTTTCCGTTTGGTGTTTGCCAATAAACAATACAAATATGCTCCGTACAAACATTACTTTTTAATAGGGATGGGCAAATTGAAAAATTATATCGATATATATCGAATAGATATTTTTTAAGAGTATATATCGAACGTTTTTTGCTGAAACTATTACCAAATCAAAAAATTTAGTATACCTTTGTACATATGTACATACATATTTATGAACAAACATAATATATGTAATAACATTGTTACTTTTTATTTTAAAAAATTAATAAGAACAAAAAATTCAATCAAAACAAAAAATTCAATTATAACAAAAACAAAAGGGAAGAATACAAAAAAACCATATAAAATCTAAAAAAAGTATAATACGAAAATTTTAAATAGAAGTAAATAAGTCATGGAAGTACCAACTTACCTTCAAATTTGAATTGCACCCCAAAAGCACCAACTTTAACTAGAAATGTTTTTGATTGTTTTAGATTAACTAGTTAGTAATCATCAGATATGGACATTAGGAGCACTCTCTGTTTTATGTGCTCTCCTGTCAATCTGATTCTTGTATCCGGCACTGCTTCTTATAAATGCCAATCATTTTAGATCTTCATATTAGTTTAAAAAACATATGATGCATGCAGTGATGCCAATTCTTAAAAAAACATATTGTTTGAAAAACGGCTAAAATTTAGAGTTTTTAATGAAGACTGACTTTCAATATCGATATATCGGTATTTTAAATATCGGCCATATATATCGACTATTTTTTATTTAAATATCGATATTTTGATATATCGATATTTTTGCCCATTCTTAATTTTTAATTTTTGTTTTATTTTTAGTGAATGCAGACGCCGATAATGCTGCGGCAATTGTGTTGCTTTTTGCTTTAAACAGAGAAAACATATAAAAAAGGCAAAGAATTTAAAGTAAAAAGTGATTTAAACAACGAGCTGTTTTGTGGCAAGCAATAATGATAAAAAAAATTGAATTTACTATTTAAAATTATTTTAATGCTTTTTTACCGTCTTCACTCTGCAAAGTTTTTGCTAAAATAAATACATTTAGCATTAGACGCCACAAAAAGTTTGACAAATATCCAACATGTCTGCCAAATATTAAAAAGTTTTAATATTTCCACAAACATTGCTTCAAATGTTTGTCCAAACAGCAAACATCCCAATTAACAACACAAAATATTTGTAAAAACGTAAAATTTTGACATGTTTGCCAAGCCATTTGTGTGGTTTATTATGAACTTAAGACTTATTTTATTTGGGTACTATTGCATTATGAAAAAACTCCCAGGCAAAAAAATTAAATGGCTTCTAAAAAAATGAAATAAAACCGAGATGGCTGGGATATTTGTATGAAAAATGTTTGGGCCTAATTTAATTATTTCTTGGGAGTTATTGCACCTGGGACTTATTTTGCGGACTTATTACAACCTAGGCTGTAATTCAGTGCTGTTGCTATACATCTTAAATTCAGTCGCAATGGGCGTTAGAAAGTTATGATCCACATGATGATGTACTAACGCTGCCGCCTGGTTGTTATCGTCTACATCGGGTGTAAAGAACTCCATGGGATTAAACCTTAACAAGAGGTTGATACCCCTTCTCAGCATCGCCAGTTTAGACCAGTTAACACATTTTATATTATTGTCACACTCGAATAAAATATATCTGGGGCCTAATTCTGGCAGTCGTGATCGAGTACTTTCTCGATTCGAAAGCAATTTTTTTTCAGTCGATACTGAACGAATCGAAATTATTTTTTCAGTATTGTAAAGCTCAAATTAATGCTTAAAAACACTGAAAAAATAATTCCGATTCGTTCTGTATTGACTGAAGTAATTAGATATTAAATTGCTTTCGAATCGAGAAAGTACTAGAATTTTATTGCTTGCTAATATCGTTTATAGGCAGAATAGTTTAGCAATGTTCTCGAAAAATATATAAACGGATCAGTAAAACATAAAGATATGCAAGTTTAAAGGAATCTTTGACATATTATTGAAACTTATGTCTATCTGAAAAATATTAAAATGTCTAGAACGGACATTAAAATATGTCCAATGAAATGACTACTTTAAAGAATTATTTTTACTGCCACAAAGGTGTTTGCTTTTTAGGGAAATAGGTGTATGTATGTTCAACAAAAAATAAGCTAATTTACATTTTTCATGATTTTTCTTTTTTCTCGTATTCGGTGAGCGGTTTTAATTTGGCAAGAAAAATTAGCAAAAATTAATGCAGCATATCATGATAACGAAAAAAAAACACCAAACAAACTCCAGCTAACAACATCCACAATACATTTCAAATTTATGAGGGAGGGTTTCATATTATTGAAATTCTTTTTTACACATTTACTACAGGCATACAGATAAAAAATGAACATTCGCCACAAAATATTCTAATGTTTTATTTTATTCGCTTAAATTTTATTCATTTTTGCACCTGCATTTCAAATTGTCATATTTTTTTATGAATTATTTTAGAAACCGAAAACAAAAATTATTATGAAAAAATAAATAACTGGCGGCTTTTTAAATACATACATAGCAAAATATTTTTGCTGTCAAAGTTATTGAAAATATTTAGTGTGAAAAAACAAATAGTACATAATTATTAGAAATATTAGATTTAAAAATGTAATTTAAAAAAAATGCATATTTAGCAGTTTTAAATATTGATGCTGGTATAATTTGAGTACACTAATAAAAAATTTTACTTTTAAAAAGGTGGCACTAAACAAAATACTTTTGAAAAGATAATTTTTTTTCAAGTATTTAAATTTTTTTTAATAATATTTTTATTATTTAAAATAAGCAGCCAAGGCGAATTCATACAAGTTGGTCTTATTTTGAAAACGGATACAACTCTTTAAAATACTTTAACGGTGTGACAAAATAATACAACCCTGTAGTAAACAAATTAGCTGTGTGTCAAAAATTTTAATTTAATTTTAATTTTAAAATGTGTGTTTTAAAATTTAAAAACTTAAAAACATTTTAAATTTTATAATTCTAATGGCAATTTTCTCAATGTACCGACAAACTGTCTGTTACTTAATGTCAACATAAATTTATTAGACCGATAAACTGTCTGTTAACAATTTTGGGTTTCTCAATATACCGACAAAAATCATTGTTTTCAGTTGGCAACACCTCTCAAAATACATGTAAAAGTTGGGAGTCAGCTGATTGAATTTATCTGTACGGCAAATAAAAGGAAAATAAATAATTGGCAGATGAGTGCCGGTTAGTTTTGCGACAGGATAGAAGCAAATGAGACATTGAGAAAATCGAATTTCTTTAATGTGTAGTTTTTCGTTGGGAAAAAAGATAATCATGTAATGAGAAAACGGCCATAAGTGAAAATAAAGTAGCAAGCTAAGGTCAGTTGTACCCATGTTCTGTAACTTTGGTGAGAACTTCTCGCATCGAAAAGATGTGAAACAAAATATTCCATCGTTGCTCGAAAAGTTAGAAAAATGTGTGTTTGTACCTCATGTCGAAAACTATCAAAAGTGACTACATCGTTACATTCAGAGGTATTCTGGAAATCGAAAATGCAAGAATTTGGAAGTTATTATTAATACACTTTAAATCTAATTTTTATAATTTATGTTATAAAATTCTGTTTAATAGAGAAATATTTCTTTAATATTTGTCATAAAATTCTTTTATTACAGAAATCTTATTCAAAAAGGCCGTTTAAAATTCTTAAATTTTGCGTTTTCGATTTCCAGAACACCCCTGGTTATAAATGTCCTAATATTCCACTTGAAGTCCATGTGAGATTGCAGAACGACAGTCACACATATCGTTGACGGCGACCAACGTTTACTAAAATTTAAAATTTTTAACAACGGCGGCGAAAATACAAGCGACGGCTACACCAACTAATGTGAAGTGCGACTTTAATGTTTTTTGTTTACGAAATAGCTTCGTATATTTTACAAAAATGTTAAAAGCAAAATAATTAAACAATGAAAAAAATTTTCCAAAAACAAAATACTAACCTCTCCGTGTTATTATTTATTGAATTTGTGATACATATATTTTTTCGTGTTAAGATTTTTTCTCACCCAGTTTTTATTTGTGAGTTTATTTGACAGTTCAAAGCGGGAAATTCCTCACGAACATTTTACAGACACACTTTTTCTGTGAATTGGCGAGTAAATATCTCACGTGACAGCTATTACACGCCTAAAATTTTACAGACGCACACAGAAAGAAAAACAATCGGGATAAATCCAGTTTTTTATAATTACTTAAAGTACGAATCGTACTTAAAAATTCAAGTACGATTAATACTAAAACGTACTTAAACAATCCTAATTGGGATTACTTTCGAAAGTCAATCCCGGAATTTCTTAGAATAAGTATAAAATTCTTAAATCAAGTAAAAAAAGATTAATCATTTATTATTTTTATGTTTAATTCTCCGGCTTACGCATGTTTTGATTTTCTATACCTACACATTGAAAAAGGTCTGGCCAGACTCATGTGTACCACAAAGGGCTAAAAAGTAAATTTGAACTCATGCTTCTCATTTAGATTATATTTTTGGTTAAATATATGTACATAATATTTTTAAAGTAAAAACCATATCGGGCATGATGTTAGTGTTTTATCATTCTGTAAGGTATAAAATAGGTAAGTAAATCAATCATAATAATTTTTTCTTTCTAGTTTCGTTTTTTGTTTTTTTAAGCACGAATTCGGGATAAAATCCACTTTATAATACTTGAATCAAGCGCATTTTGAGATTGATTCAATCTTAGTTTAACTAAAATCAATCCCATTTTCGGATTATTTTAAGTACGCATTCGGGATTGAATATGGATAATTTAAGTATTGAATCAATCTTTCTGTACTTGATTCAAGAAAATCCGTACTCACCGTACTATTAATACCGCTTCGGATAGATTTGAGTACGGATGGATTGATTTTTCTTTTGAGTGCAGTTAAGTGAGAAAAACAGTTGTTTGTTTTATTTTTTGGCATTTTTGTTTCATTTCTTATGTTTCACTGGTGTGAATTCGCCTTGTAAGCAGCTTTAAAAAAAAAGTATTTTTTGTTGGGAATCACCCCTACTAATACAAATTCGAATTAGGAAAATAGGTTGTGGGAAGGAGGATAGAGGAAGTAGTGCTTGTGGAGATTCGACTAGAACCTATTCATGTTAAAAGTGAGAGGGAAGACTTCAGCAGGAAGGTTATTCCACGTACGCGCAGTCCGGCAAAAAAACGAATTTTCCCTATAATACGTTGTGCTATGCCCCGGCTAATCGACCACAAAAGGATAGGCTCTTATATTACGTTTGTTACGAACAAACGTACGAGTTTCGGGAACCAGATGCCTAATTTCAGAACACATCCCTTTGTAGTAACGATAAAACAGGCAAATACAACCCACATTGCTACGATGCTCAAGGGAGTCAATAGAATGGGATCAAGAAGCTTCAAAATAGACTTTGAAGCACCGTCCCACTGACAATCCGAGATTATTTGTGAAATACGAGGGAAGAATAACCTATTCAATTGATTAGATCCACCTAACTTTTGTACTTAGCAGGCCATAAATTTATATTTTATGTATAGAACATAAATTTTACTACCTGCGCTTAGCATATTTAATTGAGCTGAAAACCTTAGCAAAAACAGCATATTTTTAGGATAATTTATTTAATAAAAAAGAAAGTTTTATATCTTTGTTCATTGCAAATTATACATAATACTCGTACTTCATTTAAAAGAACTTTATACATAACAGCCTGGAACAATGACAATGTATTTCAAAATTCTTAAAATTCAAAATAAATACTTAAAAGAATATTATACTTTAATAAATTATTTAAGCTTAAGGTCACTTTTTTATTTTTTATTTTCGATTTCCGTTGAAAATCTTTTTCAGGAAATTTTTTATAATAAAATAAAATTTTGACAATAAATGGAAAAATAAAAATGGAAAAATAAATTTTAAAATTTCAATTAACAAAATTATCATAATAGATTTAAAATTCATTCTACAAACTTTAAACAAAAAGACAAACAAACAAACGAAAAAGGAAAAACAAAATTTTTAATATATTCAAAGCCTAAAACATATTTTAATGTCCCTTTCCGTCAATAGTTATTTTAACCAACCCTACAAGAAATGTATAACCAAAACTAAAAAAACTACTAACACACTTGCAACAATTTTACATTAGTTGTTCCACTCTAACATATATGTTAGAATGGTACAACTAACATTTCCCAAATAATGCTAAAATTTTAATATATTTTTGTCATACGCGTGTAAAAATTTGTGAATTTCTTAAATCAACTAAATTTATTATATAATTTGTAACTTAAGTAGTGAGATAAAAAATTTCTATAAAAAAGCTGTAATCAGAAAGCTAGTGATAAAGGAAGGTGTACTGATGGAGGCTTCAGAGGACGTGATGGTGGATTGTCTGGAAACAACAGAGGTCATGTACAAAGCGGTAGTTTTGAAACGAGAGGTCGTTTAATAGGTAGCGGCCATGCGGGTGGTGGATTTGACCAGGATTATCGTTTAAGATAAAGGAACAAATAGTGTTATTAAAAATCTCGATAACTTTTCAAGTATGTATTTGATTTCTTGGTCACACGTACGGTTACCTCCATTTCCAGACCCATGCGAGAAGTGGAACGTCATAAAGCAGCCACAGAAATAACGATACGTGGCATATACTTTTCTAATTTCCTATGAATTTGATTATAATTTTATCAATAAACAATTTAATTAAAAATGAAAATTAAAAAAATGTATTTTATAAAGGTTAGTACTAACCCATTTTTACGTTATAAATAACTAGTTAGTGCTAACCAATATTTACGTTATGACTAACTAGTTAGTATTAACCACTATTTTGGTTATCATTGACTAATAAAAAGCAGCAGAGTAAGCAGTACAGATATATGTTCCGTAGTCGAGTGGAATTCATTAGTTAGAAAGAGAGGAAAAATCACATGTACACAAGAGTTTCGGTTAGTTTTTTCATTTTGCTCTTAATAAACTAATAGAAACTTTAACCAATATATTGGTCAACACTACCGGTCATATAGCTAGTAAATTGACCGGTAGTCTTCTTGTAGGGAACTGAGCTATGCCATCTGAAATTTATTTTACAAACAATCAAGGACAAATACCTTTTTATAATTATCCCTTCCATCAAACTATTTATTTTTATTCAATAAATGTCTTTAAATCTGAGCTAAGCCCTCAGTATCTTTTTTAAAATTAATTCTTTTCTCAAATGGAACATTATTTATATTCAACATTTGTAAAATATATCTACGTTTCTTAAAACTTTCCGTATTCAAAATTGATGTGTTTTCAAAATAAGGATAATGATTAAAATCCCTACAATGGGTTGATAACGCCGTTCCATGGGCTGAATTATAATTCCTATATTTTTGGTCATGTTTATGTAATGCTAATCTAATTTTCAGTTTTGTCCCAGTTGTTTCTACATATATTTTCCTACATTGTTCATTATCATTGCCACCACAATGAATTTTAAAAACTAAATTCGACATATCTGATTTTTGTAATCTATCCTTAGTTTTTGTGAATAATCTCCCAACATTATTATCGTTACTTTAATATAGAAAAGCCCTAACTAACATTCTCCTTACTTTACAGAAGAAGGAAAAAACTTAATAAAAATTGTGGTATCGTAGTTACGATTTTTTTTAAACGCAGTTTTTTATTAAATTGTTTAGAGAGTTTAATAAAAAACTGCATTTAAAAAAAATCGCGACTACAAGACTATAATTTTTATTAAGTTTTTTCCTTCTCCTGTAAAGTAAGGAACATGTTAGTTAGGGCTTTTCTATATTAAAGTAACGTTATTCACTTTATGTGCCATTCTGTATTTCCCTTTATCATATATTTTCGAGTACTAAGAAGAACAAATGTTTCTTTTTTAATAAAAGTACCTGAATTTAAAGAAATAAAAAAAATTGTATTACATACAAAAAAATGTATATGTTTGTAGTTTTACTTGGATATTTTCAAAACCGAAAACCGAACCGAAACCGACCGGTTTTTATCATTTTAAAACCGAAACCGTGGTTTCACATTTTTAAGGTTTTTAGCAAACTCTAGTGTAAACTACCCTTAAGCACTACAGTTTTTTTAGGTTTTCCAAACGTTTTACCGCTGCAAATTAGAATTTAATTGTTCCATAGTACTTTACATTTTATGCGTTTGTACATTTTATGCGTTTCTAAATTCAAGTTACATGCAATGCGTTTTATGCGCCATATTATATTTTTTTGATCAGCTGTTGTGTTAAAATTGTTATCAAATAAAACAATTTTGGCAAAATGGGAAGTGAAATTGAGATTTAAAAAGAATTTATGGAATTCATACATAACTACATATGTAAGGAGTAAGCTATTATTGTAAAAGTATTCGTTATTTTTAACAGCATAAGCTTCTCCTCCATATCACGTGTTTTTTTTAAATAATAATAAACAAAACAGAGATGGCACTTAGTACTTAAAAGTAATCGATAAATAGAATACAAATCGATAAATAGAATACAATATATAAAAATTGTATTTAAAATAATTTTTATGTATTTTTTTCTTGAAAGTTCTTGCAACCTTTTTAACGAAAGCTTTTTCTTTTATTAAAAACTTTTTTTATACCAAAAAAATGTGAAAAGGAATCCACCACACAAACATATTTATCGATAACATTTTAAATAAAATACGATGTATCATCCATGGCTATCAAAAACTGCTGACATTTTTTCACCACTCATGTGACGGATTCAAAAGTAGAAAGTAAAGTACTTTGATGCGTTGATACGTGGATGCATTCTATGCGTTTTACTGTGTAACTTGTCACATACAATTACGCAGATTCTACTTTTTTGCCAGACGAATAAAAAGGAGAGACGCATAAACGCATGGTGTGGACCTTCAGCTTAACACTGCCCTCTCTGCTGTGGTAAAGGTTCAGAATTAATTCGTTTTTTCTCAAATCATGGAAATAATAGTTCCATCCATGCATCTGGTCCATCGAGGTTGAATTTCTTTTCATCAGTAAAAACCACAACTTTCCAATGATTCTTGTATACTCCTCGGCATATGCTCTCCCGCATATTGCAACCGATTTTGTTTGCGTGCCTCATTTAACAGGGACTTTTACTTGAATTTTCGCAACTGCAAGTGTTCACAGCTTATGATGGCCCTTCCGACTGTTCAGATACTTGCTTCCGATCAATTTTTTGATACCAAAAGGGTTGGGTTCGACGTGGTATTGCGAAATTTTCTTGCTTCTGCCGGCTTTAAAGCTGTTACAGCTCTTCCTTTGTAAGTTTGTCCATACATATGCATGTTTGTACTTCATATATCCAAGAACGGTTTTGGGGTTTTGTCTGATTTTGCGGGCTATGGCAGGACGATGAAAAGACATCGATTTTAGATCTTTTTATTTCACTTCGAATTTTATTTTTAGCCATTTGTATCAATTGTCAATTAAAAGCTAATTAATTTTATCAGCGTATAATTTAATAAGCAAATCATGGCCTATTTCACAGTTGCACAAAAGCTTAAAAATGCATAGTGGGTTTGTAATCAAATGAACAATGAAAAATAAGACGTTCTTTTCTTAATTTAAAATGTTTTGATATTCTTTTGAGCTTAATATATTACAAGACTAACTAACTGTTAAGCCTATTTATTGCTGTTAGGCAGGACACAACAGAAAATCTGTTTGGCAGAAAAAAACCCGCACTGCTTAATGTGGTTTTAAGTTTTAAGTTAAGGAAATATGTAAAATCTCATAACGTTAATTTCATGTTAAAATGGACATATTTAGAACTTTACTTACCACGCCCCTTTTTCCTTTCGTCTCTCCGCCCTTACACCTGATATAAAAAATCCAGTTCAGTGTTAATCTTCTACTTGGTCCGTACAACATGCTTTTTCCTCTTAATTCTGAGTCCATAGTCCAAAAATCTTAATATATATGCATGCCGATTTTCAGCTTTCTAACCCATCAGTGGGCTTCAAAAAGCTCTGGATAGAAAAACAGAAGAACACACAAAGGAAATTATATATATGGGTGTTTCTACGTTAAGAGGTACTATCTACGGCTACATTAAAAAATCATATATAATTAAAAAATTTGTGGAAATATCAAACGTGTTTAATTACAAATAAAGTAAACTTTTTTGACAATAAATTGCAATACCTAAATTACCTTAGTTTAGTCATAACTTCGTGTTTACCTAGAAAAAAGTATCTTCCCTGGCCTGTCCCTTTACTATTCTGTAACAAAATCTTTGAAATTTAACACATTACTATTTCATTAAACAACTAATCTTTATTTATTACATAAAGTAGTATAAATAACAATAAAAGTCGTTTAAATAAACTTTAAAATTACTTTCATATTCTATTAAAAAAAATTACATAGTTTTTGTCCCTCGTATTTTAAGTCTCCTCCCCTGCACATTTTTCGACCTTTTAAAAATGCCGCTAAAATTCGTTGACGCTGCAAATTTAAATTGCAGAACATTTGTTTCGCAGTGAATTTAACAATAAAAATCGAGCGAGCCATTAGCGTACTCTTATTGGGCCGATAATTCGACCACACCACTCGGATCGCTCGCACGTGTCAGTGATTGATGTATCTCCCCTGGTGAGTTTTATTCGCTTGTTATTTGTGGCTTAAGTTTGTTTGTAATATTTATTTATTTCAATTTCAGTATAATTTATTGTGCTAGTTTGTTTTTTCGTTACGATATATAGTTTTCTGATTGTGCTAGTTTTTTAATGAAAAAATCTCTCCCCTGCCGTATTTCCCCTGCTTCATCTGATGCCAGGGTAGAGATTTTGCGTCCAGGGTAGATAAGGAAGTGAGATATTACTTCTTTCTTAGTATTTCATGTATATTATTTTACGTTAAGCCCACACATATGCACTATATACGTTATAAGTGTTTTAACGCTTTTAAAATGTATGTATGCCTTATTTAATATAAAAAATTATAAAAAATCGTGCTAACCAACTTTTTACTATCATCAATCGTTATATTTTTTATTGTTTGTTTTTATAAGTAGAAGTACTTATTTAAGTTTAAAGTTTTTATTGGAGCATAGATGCTCTATATGTTTTTGTTACCATATATTTCAAAATATTTATTATTATTTATTATTATTATTATTATTATTATTATTATTATATGTCTATGGAATTTTATTCCTTACAGACAATTTAAAAAAAAATATATTCAATTAAATAATTTAATTTTTTTTCGACTACGTTTATGTAAGCAGATACTAATGGCGATTTCTTTTCTGAGAAAAATGTTGCATTAATGTTACATGTTCTACATTTTGTGTTCGTTTGTACAAAAAATACAACTGTGGGAAATATTTTCAAGTTCTTTTGTGAAAATGTTGATGAAAAACATGCAAAACATGTTACATGTTTTACCCTTACTTTTGCTTAAGGGTTCATACTGCCCTGTTTTACAACTTTGGTACTTACTACTTTGTTTGTACAACCAATATTTTATTTTGTTTGTCATAATATTTCAAAAGTTTTGTCAAAAGAATTCTACATGTAAATATTCTTCGACGGCATACTCCATTTTGAATTAAATCGTTTTTCTATTTTGGTGGAAAATTCTATGTATTTATTATCGTTTTAAATTTGTTCAAGCAATAAGTGATGTCAATGTCTGTTTCCAAACCGTAAAGTAAGTGTGCAGCAAATAGTCGAATAGTTTTAAAAATCGCTAATGAACTACATTAATAATAAAAGTTGTAAATAAAGGCAGCTAATTCTGTTCGATTGAAGTTGTACAACATGTAACACTTCGAGTGATTATAGGTAACATGAAAAAGTGTTACATGCATATACTGTAGCATTTTTATCTCAGAATAGAAATTGCCATAAGTATTTTGGTTTTCCATGTTACATAAAAGAAGACTGTATGGAAATTTAAGGCTAATTTTTTTTGTTTTAAACTATCACCAAATATTGAATAAATAAAGTTGATTCTTACGAAAATGAGGTTTGTTTTCAATTTATATTTTCCCTGTAAAGTAAGGTATCCTGTCTTGGCCTTCATGTCTTTACCCTGTGTAGAGTATCTCCCCTGGCCACTTAAAATACCGGTAAAAGTAGATTACTTGACTGGCCATTATTAAACATGCATTCAAACAACCTGATTAAATACGATTATATTGAAAAAAGTTATTATTTTAAATATTTTTATCACGCCGCCATTCCTAATATCAGATAACCTCTTTACGTAGAATGACCCATATAGATAAGGCCTGCTAAGTAACAAAAATTATGTAGGTCTAATTCTAAAGGTCTAAGCTCTTATGTTTTTATATTTGCTTATATCCACCAGTTGCCTGCGATTTTACACTTTTACTTTTCATATCTTTCTTTTCATAAAATTTTTTAAATTTACTTTTTGTTAAGAAATGCCAAAAACCAACTAATTATGTTTAAATGAACGTTCAAAAATGAATGAAAGAAGATAAAAAATAATAAAAATCGTAATATAAATTTTTAAGATTTACCATAAATAAGCTTTTTAAAATGATTTTTTAAAACCTGTTTTAGATAAAAAGTAAGGAAAAACATGTGGAATCAATTAAAATGGATAATCATTCAAAAAAGCAAATTTCGATCTGCCAAAGTTTAAAATACAATTTGGTTTAAGGATTGATGTTTGACTATTGACGTCAGCAGTCGTCGATGGCTGCGAGTGTAAGACGGCAAATCCCTCTGAGGAGATCGAGTGGTTGCGATCGAAACATGTCATGGTAACCTGCCGGCCTGGGTTCGAGCCCAGCTACAGTCAAAAATGAAAAATTATCAAAAAAAAATTATCTTCACAAAAATAATTTAATGAAAATTAATTTTGATAAACTAAAGCCTAATTAAAAATATTAAAAATTTGGATTAAAAACCATAAATAGTTCAAGAAAATAACCACAATACTAATTAAAACTCAAAAGTTTTTGTTAAGTACTTTTTTAAAAAAATACCTTTTTAAAAATTATATAAGATTAAAAAGTTTTGTTGTACTGTAATTCTCCTTAACAGTCTTGTTTTTCTGTAATTCTCCTAAACAAATAAATACATAAGTAAATAAATAAAAAAAAATAGATTTTCCAAAAGGTACCTTTTAAAAAATGTTCTTCGAAAAAAGTGCCTTTCAAAAACTTATGTTTTCGAGAATTGTCTTTTGAAGAAAGTATATTTTTTTTTAATTTACTTTTTAAAAAAAGTACACTTAAAAGATTGTTAAAAAAAAACAAGCTTAAAAAGTATGTATCTGCTATAGAAATAAGTCTTAAAAAGTACCATTTAAAAATAACCTTTAAGAAAGAATTCTTTTGAAAAAAGTTTTCTAGTTGAAATTTTCGTCAGTGTATGTTAGCTTTACACAATTTATCGTAATTGTTTTTGTTGTAATTGCTGCTATTGTTGCCACTAGACATCGTGGCGTATGAGTAATTAATTATTTTTATATGAATTACTTCACTTCAAATAATTATTGTTTAACGACAATACACATTTTTTTCTTGCTTTAAAAGATCTTTTAAAGATTAGAAATGAAAAATGTCGGTTCTTATCGTATGTGTGTTCTATTTAATGAAAAAATTTTAGTCGATTTCCACTTGATGTGATGAAAAATGCAGATAATCTCTTGTTCAAGGTGTATGCGAAAATGCCGTGAAGAATTTTTGTTTTTTTTTTATTTAAAACGTATTTCATAATTTTTTAAAAATCAACAAGCAATATAAAAAAAAACCAAAAGAATTAAAAATTTATTTATTTAACTGAAAATACACTTTGACAACCTCGAATATGGATCAAAAAGACCGCTTTTAAAATTAATAAGTATATTTGTACATATGTATGTATGTATGTATGTACGGGCTTTTTTAAATTTTATTTGGAACACAAAATACAGTGGGATAAAAATTTAAAAAAATTTCCATTGCTGTGCACTGGACAATGGTTATAAATTTTATAAAGAATGCTTGGAAACAGTTCCCTATACTTAAGCGTTTGCTTGCTTGAACTGCTACTGAATCTATAAATAAAGTAACAGGATATCATGTCCTTACTCGAAAATCATTAATAGGGATGCGATTTCCATGCAAATGCATGTTTTTTGTCGAAAGTCTAAGATCGATGTCGACCAATTATCTTTCCGAATCATTAAATTTGCGTTAAAATGGCATCGATTTGTTTTTGCATATTGTTGCATATTTTGATGAAAATGCAAATTTTTCCATATTTTAACACTTTTTAGTGATATATTTTTTTAAATTTCCATATTATAAAAAAAGTTTTTCAAAAATTTCAAAATTGTATACAAAAAAAATCTTACAAAAAAAATTTTTGTATTTCCAATTTGTATTTTCCAATTTCAGATTGGTGAAACAATAATGCCTGTATTCATAAAAATATTTTAAAAAGGTTTGAAAAACAAATTTTTTTTTAAATTCCCCTTAATAAACGTTTATTAAATTTAATAATCGTTTATGAATACGGGGGTAACTAAATTAGAGGGATTTAGTTCACTTAATAGTCAACTCAAACAAATTGATATGACAGAAAGTACAATTAAAAATGTGGAAGGAAGAATAGACCGACAAATATAAAAAAAAATCCAAAACGTTTTGCAAAAAATATGGGTATTCAAAAAATAAAACAAATTTCAACTATTGATCTGGATTTCAATGTGGGATCTGAATTAGAAAATTAATATTCTCCAAATGAATTGGCATCCTTCAAGTATGCTTCAACTTCGGTTGACGTTGAGAGATCATTTTCCATGTACAGACGCTTTTTAACAGACAAAGGATTACTTTTGATGTTAAAATATTATACCAGTGAATAACAATAGAATAAAAACAATAAATATTTTTTTTTTTTTTTTTTAAATAAAATTTAAAAAGCAGACGCTTTTTTATTGAAAATGTTCAAGTTTTTAGTGCATATTTTTTATTTTTTAATGCATATTTTGGAGTTTTTAGTGCATATTTTATGCGCATATTTTCGATTTTTTAGTGCATGAAAATCTCATCCCTAATCATTAACATACAAGGGCGGGTCAATAAATCCATGAATTGTAAAATGAAATGCATGTTTTTGGATAAAAAAAATCATTACATTTTTTAATTTATTCTCCCTTGAGATGGACTGAGTCCAACGTTTCTGCAATTTTTAATTCTTTTCAAAAAAAAAAATATAAGATTGTGAGGTCATTCCGCAGAGCTATTTCTTTAGGTTTGAAAACAAAAAACCGTCACTAGGGACTTAATCCGGAGAATGTGTCGGATGAGGGAATAATTTGCAGCCTAATTCATGTCAGTTTGCCATGGAAGTCTTAATGAACACACGAAATTCAGTTTTCTCCATTTTCTAACGCAGTTTGCTTGACAGAAGTCAACTAATAGATACCTGTTTACAGGAACAGTATTGCATTTGATTGATCAACATGTTCGTCCTTACTTCCGTTTTTCGTACTTGTTGTCAAGAATTCGTCTTGAAGTCCAAAGTACATTTTCCCGTTTTTATATTTTGTGTCCTTCTTTTTCCTGTTGACCTTTCTTTAGCACAACTTGAAGGACAAATGTATACACAGAGCTTGTGCCTTAGCAGTTAAGTTCAACGCAAACGTTGCTTGTTTGTATGCAGAGAAGTGTTATACGGTGGCATCTTAATATTTATAAATTTCTATCCAAAGGAGTTGAAATTGCTGATTTTTTGTTCATAAAATAAGTCTATCCATTTAACAAATGACAGTTTTTTCCCTTCTGATACATACATAAGTATGTAAATTTCTCTTAAGTTATTGATATCAATAACTGCTTAAAGTATTTTCATGATTATGTTTTTGAGTTGTTCCAATGGGTCACAACATACATTTAAGTATCTTGAAAAAATAAAAATTTGTTGGGAAACGCTTTAACATTTGTTATTTTTCATTTTTGTTAAATATCTGAAAGATTTGTCAAGCCGTCAGCTTATTATTGGTTTGGCGCATATGTCAAGAAGTCGGAGTGGAGAAAAACTACAAAGCAGATTTACATGAAGATTTGACAAAATGTATACGATAGAATTTTTTTATCGGCATATGTTTTGAAGAAATATGTAAGTAAATTTTTGTCAACTTTCAGGAATTAAGTTAGAAGTTAATAGCATTTTATTGAAACTGAAAAATATTATTTTGTGGCACATACGCCACTTTTCTAAAAATATTTTTAAAAAGTAGCTTTTTGTGCTGCATACGTATACTAATTACTTTGCATTAAGTTACTTGCCAAAATAAAAGTTTCTATATTAACAACCTAATAAAAAGTCAACATTGATATTTTTTTTTTTTAATTTGGTTTTATTTTACAAAAACAGTTCAATTTTTATATTTTTAATATATTTAAGAAATTTTTACTATTTATTAACACGTGTTTATTATTTTATAAAACAATTTTTTTCTGGTTATCATTTTATTTTGCTTTTGCTCATGGTCCAATTATTAGTTCTATGCAGAAATACAACAATTCAAAAAACAGCACGCATTTTGTTTGTATATAACATGATGAAGATATCAAAAACAATTGCTACAAAAACAATTGCATGAAAAAAAATATAGCTCAACAAAAAATTAGCAGTCGTTTTGCGTAGACCTACTGATTCGACGATGCTTTTGCTTAAACTTAAACAAAACAAGAGTGAAATGTATTTTGTACGTTTTTATATAAAGAAATTTGGTGCAATCGCCAAATATTGACGTGTAGAGCAAAACAATACTTAAAAAAAATTAGAAAAGTTAATATGCAGCAAAATGAATGCTTCATATCTCAGAAAAAAATTCTTGAAACAGGTTTTGGATTTAGAAAGGAGATATTAAAAAATATATTCCTGATACCTAACTCATTAAAAAAAAAAATGGTCGGTAGGTCAAACCAATAATGAGCTGACGAAACGTTATAATTTGTCAAACATTAAAATAGTATAAAAAATTAAATTATTCTAAAAAGCGAAATTGCCAAAACAAATCCCCAGAATTTTATTACACACCCCACCCACAAAACAAAAAAATCCAATTTGAGGATAAATCCCATAACCTGACAGCTCAGTCTGAACTGTATATCTCCTTTCTAATAAAAAAAAGTGTTTTCTTATAAACTATCCATAACTTTTCACTGTAAAACTTTAAAAATGAACATAAGGCTATTTCCAAAAAAAACAAGTTAGAGTGCTATATTCGGCTGTGCCGACAGTTCGAATGTTTAAGGAGTAATATCTGTATGATGTCTTTTTATTATTATTATCTTAAACTGTGACGATTTGTTATTAATTATGGTTTTAGGAGACTAAACTGTTTTCCGGGAGTAGGGCATATATGGGGCCTAGGGTAAATTATGTACCGATCTTCACGAAATTTCACAGTATCATTTATAGTCCTATAAAATTGTGACGAGCCAAAATTTGTTATGATTGAATTATTTTTTACGGTTTTAGGCGTACTAAACTGTTTTCCGGGAGTAGGGTTTATATGGGGCCTAGGGTAAATTATGGACCGACCTTCGCGAAATTTTACAGTGTAATTTCTAGTCGAATAAAACAGACTTGTGCAAAATCTTATGTCATTCCGTGCATTTTTGCATCATTTATGTTTGTTTTTGTAACAAAATTATCAAGTTTTTGAAGGTGGTGGTTCCACATTTTGATTCATAGCTCTGGTCCTACTGAACCGATTTTGCTGAAATTCAATCCCAAACTGCTTAGGATAACTACAAGCATTTTGACACCTAGTTTGCTTATTTCTTTTGAGTTTTTCGAAAGTGAGCGTGTTTTCAACAGACGGACAGACGGACAGACAGACGGACATGGCTAAATCGACTTAGAATTACTCAAGCAGCCAGAATATATATACTTTATGGGGTCTGAGATGAATAATAAAAAAGTTTCACACGGAATGACAAACTTAGTATACCCTCTTCACAACTAATTGTGGTGGAGGGTATAAAAAAAAATTTTAATTTAATAAGTAAAAACGTATCTATCCAAAGTTTTCAACTGTATATGTATGCCAAATCTTATATTTGCAAAAAAAAAGAAATTAAAAGTGATGGCCCTAATGTACTTAGGTACATAGTAGCATACCCTCTGCCAAATATTGTCATAGGAGTACAATAGATTATGTCTATACATAATTTCCGTTTTGTCAATTAACTACATTCATAGTTCGCTACAAAATAAACGGACGGAGAAAGCAACGAACAGCCAGCAAAATTAATAAGCAATTTAAAACAAGTCAAGACAAAACCAAACAAAACAGATCAACCATTGTGTCTATGTTTAACTTTTTTTTTTTGAAATAACAAAAAATAAAACCCAAAAAAAAAATAAAGGTGTTAAGATATCATCGTTAAATAAACAAGAGTCCAAAAGTTTAATCAGTAGCCAAACCCAGAAAAACTAAGAAAACAACAGAAACAGCAAACCGACCAACCTACACCATAAAACTTAAAAAAATATACAATTTAAACAAAAAAAAAACACAAATTTACATAAATGACAACAATATCAAACCGCAAAAAGATAAAAATACTGTATAAAGAACGCAAAAAGAAAAAAAAACACATTAAAAATGAAGACTTTTATTTGACGTGCGTGCGTTTGTTCGTTTTTTCCGAAACACACATATTCATGGATACCAAAAGTTCCATATGTGGTGATCAGATCGCGTCTATGGATCAAATAAAAACCACAAAAACTTATGTACGAGTATGTACAACGACTGAAATAGTAATCGGCAACGAATTTATATTTTGTAAAACAGTAACGTTTTTAGCTGGGGTTTTTTGCTGTTCCTGTTGCCCGCTTCATTTCAGCATAAAAACCAAAACAAACCATTTTAAAGCTAGTTTGTCTTAAACCGAAGCAAATATACGAAATGACTCATGATTGTGGGTACGCATGTGCCAAAGACAGGCATTCCCCCAACAAGAACAACAGCAATAATAGTTGTTAGTTAGTAGCAGCGTTGCCGTTGAAAATTTTCTAAAAGGGTCACAAAAAGGGGGTCACAAAAGGAGTATTTTAAAGTTAAAAGGGTCAGGTTTTCCAGCCGTATTTACCACTAAAGGGTTCGCAAAAAGTTTATTTTAAAGAAAAACATAAGTCCAAGTTTTTAATAAACAAACAAAAAAGATTTATTTCAGGCAGGTAGTGCTCAAAAAAACCTTAACTTTATTTATTTATTAATTTAAGTTATTCAATAAATTAATTACAAATAAAAAAATAATTTTTATCAAAAAATCCAATAAGCCAAAATTAAAGAAAAATCTCGTTTATAACACAAACTTTTAAAAACTCAAACGAAAATGTTTTTGAATGAAAATTCGTATGATTAACAAAATTTTTTTAATTTGACTTAAGTTGTTTTGTCAAAATGCCACAGATATGTATGTAAATTATAGTGGGTGGATTTTTTTGAATTTTTATTTTTAAAGGTTTTTAGTAGGTAATAAAAAAAGAATGAGCTGATTTAATTTAAAAAAAAAAAAAAACAGTTTAAATTCGATAATCCGGACTCCACTAATCCGGAATATTCGCTAATCCGGACAGAATAATGCAGCTCATTGCGTATTCTATAACCCGATTTGATTGCAATTCTACAGTCCGGATTGAATAACACCCGTTTTTATTTATTTTTTTTATTGAAATCACAGTATGCTCTGAAACATACAGTAACCATAGTGTGATATGAGTATGTTTGCACATGCGTTTCTAGTTTAGGATTGATGCAATATGCCTTCAGTGAAGAGAGCACACAAGACTTTATCTATTTTAGATAAAGTAAAAATTGTTGAAACTGTATTCTTTTATTTTAACTGAACTGTACAAATTAATATTTATGTCTTTATGTTTAATTTTGCTATGAATTATTTTAATTTTTAATAAATACATACATGCGGTTATCCGGATAATTCGCTACTCCGGATTGGGGTCTGCAATCAATTATCCGGATTATCGAATTTTTACTGTATTACCTTTTTAAGTTGAAATTGTACACTAAAAATGATGGCGATAGCAGTATTTCCAAAAAAATGTTTTTCTTGAGGTTTTGGACGAATTTTTGTCGAAAAATCGATCTTTACACGCGTTAATTTTTAAGATTTTTTAGTAGGCATGTTAAAAAAAATTCGTTTTTTAATTTTTTTTGATTTATTCTATCCAAGGTAAAATTACAATTTACAATATACGCCTAAAACGATGGCGATATAATTTTTTTTTCAATTTTTCGATATCACTGATATCACCATCGCCTTTAACGTGGGGATTTTTTTAGAAATAAGCTTTTTGATAAGGGAGCAAATACATAAAAATTGGTGTGGAGCTTTTAAAATAACAAAACAAAAAAGGGTAAAAAATTGAAAAAAGAAATTTTTTCGACAAAAACTCTTCTAAAAACTAAAATAAAAAACTTTATTCGAAAAATGATATCGACATCGTTTTTGTCGTACAATAAAATTTGGGCGCCTCGAAAATGATTTTTTTGATATGACGTAGTGAAACTTAATTTCCTCATGCCAAAAGCTATCGAAAAATCGATGGCACAATGTCGACATATTTTTGTCCTTACAATTCGGGCCACCCTAACGTATATTTTGCTTGGACCTAAAAAATACGGGTTTTAAAAATCTTCAAAACATTCATTCTCGTTTTTATTATTCTCGATACAATTTCTTGACAGTGGCCCAAAAGAGAATTAATTTCAAATTATGCAATAGTGTCCTTTAAAAAGGGACATAAAAGTGGCAAGGGAATCAAAATTGTTGAAATTTGCCACTTTAGGGGCACTCCTTGCTACATTAAGTTCACAAAAGCTGTTACAATATTGTTGCCAGAAAACAAAAAGTTGGTGCTAATTCTAAAAAGGGTCAAATATATATATATATTATGTCCTGTGGTTCCTAGCAGGAACAAAGGGCCGCAAAAGGGTCAAATAGTAGCACGAAATAGTAAAAATCTTATAAAAAAAAGGTAATTTAAAAAAAGGATCATAAAAGTTATCAAGAGGTCAAATTAATACTTAAGTATCACAGCGGTAACGCTGGCTAGCATTAGTATTATTTTATAGCAGCTTCTTGTACTTGTTATCAGGTCTGTAAAAGAATTTGTTATTTTCAACTTGAGTTCCTATTCGGGTACTTATCCGAAGGGCAAATTACGGCATTGATTATCGATCGAAATTTCCATATAAATTTTTTTTGTAATTTCGATTGGTTTTTAATGCCGTTATTTTGCCCCCAAGGAAAAATATGGCCTGAAATTTTAGCTCGGAATGTTTCGGTCGATTAATGTCAAAAAAAACTATCCAAGCCAAACTGAATTAGAATAATGTCCTTTTCATTTGTCAAAATTGTTTCTGTGTATGTATTTCTAGTATCTTTAAAAAGTTATCAGATATGTACAACCAGTGGAACTTTTCCCTAAGTCCCCTGAAAAAATCTCTTGCAAGTTTTTTTTTTATACAAAGATGTTTTATAGTAAGGGGTCTATACAGCAAAGTATTTACTCAAATGGGTTTTTACAACGAAGTCATAATAACGCAAAATTGTAGAGTCCCTTTATTAAAACAACAAAGTCTAAACGTGTTTACGTGGTTAAAACCACTATTATGGTCAACTATAAATTTCAAAATATAAATATACCCCCATAGAACGAAAATATTAAATACCGCATGTCTGAAGACAAAAGTCTTCAAACTTTGTAGGTCCCACTCCTTCGGTAAGCTACACCTACCAAAATAAAAATAAATGAGGTAGGTGCAGGGAGAGCAATTCATTTTTACAGAAGCTCGTGTGAGCCCTAAAAATACGGATACTTATTTTGTCGATAGGGTCAGGGGAGCAGTACTCCCCTAGGACGCAGGTGTTGCATCGAATTTATAACTTACGGTCATGTTCTGACGATCGCAAGACGCTTAACATTTGCAATAGCAAAAAGTTTGGCAACTTCAAATTGCAAAAGTATGCTCAAAGGAGCCAGAATATTTTTAAGAAACTATGGCAAATCGCAAGCAAAAGGCACGAGTTTTAGAACACCATAAAATAAATCTGGCGTCTTGCAATTACACATCGTGCAATTGTCTGAACATGGCCGTTAGTCAAGTGACTTGCTCTAATTTTCACGTAAACGTAGTTCTCGGCTCACTAATTTCCATTTTAATTTTCTAACAAAATTAATTGATTTCAATCCTTAAAGATCTGGCAGAAGTATAAAATTGCAACAACTTTTGACACCAGCCAAGTGTTCACGCGCCAACTTTAGCAGCTGTTTGTAAAAAGTTGTTTCTGTAGAAACAAAAAAAAATCTAAAAACATACACAA
Source organism: Pollenia griseotomentosa (assembly GCA_963931875.1). Classification (NCBI taxonomy): domain Eukaryota; kingdom Metazoa; phylum Arthropoda; class Insecta; order Diptera; family Polleniidae; genus Pollenia; species Pollenia griseotomentosa. Next base: position 46,861,127 of record OZ007560.1, on the reverse strand, counting down.
AACAAAGGTTGCAGCATGCAACATGTTGTAGTGGCATTAACAAAAAGTTAACACACTGAGACAGATATAACTGTCTAAACGTGTGTTTGTGTGTTTGTTTTTTTTTTTTTTGTTTTTTTGCTAAATTTGTGAATGAAATAAACAAATTATGCCACAACAAGAACAACATGAATTGAGCATGTATCTAAAAGATACAATGTTTGAAAAAAAAAAATATGATTGCTGCAGTTAAAAAAATCTTTGTACGAGTGAGTACTCGTATTTGTGTCAGACTACACTTTTTTCTGTTTTTTATATATTTTTTTTTTATGTTTTGAACACAGAAAATCCCTTAGAAATGTTTGTAAATACAATGAAAACAGGTTTCATTATTGCAAAACATTTCGCAAAATGGAAAAAACACACACGTGTTGCCAACAAATGTTTTTATTTATTTATTATTTGTTTATGTTGATTTTATTATTTTTCTCTAACTATTTAACATAAATAAATATGGACTACTACAAATATGAAAACAAATTTCAAACTGCAACAAACATTCGCAGTTTTCTTAATATTATTTACAAATTCAACAAATGGTAGTTTTCATCAAAAGAAAATACACACACTTTGTCTACGGCTGTTTTATGCAACTGGCAAATTGGGTCAATTTCAATTTGTATTAATGAATTATTGGTACATAAACATGTTTCTCGGTTGTTGTTTTGATTTTGCAAAAAAAAAATTAATGGATTTAACTAAATGTATGCAATAAATGCATTAATAGAGATGTAAAACAGAGAAGTTTTCGCAATAAATGCAAGGTCAAATTTATTCCCTTGCTGAGGGGAGATTCAGATTTAGAAAGTCTTTCGGCTAGTAATTTCTTTTATTTCAAAGAAAGCATAATGGCCGGTTTTGCCATTATTCCGATTAGTTCTAGTTCTATCGGGTTTTTATTGAAAGACTTATTACTAAATCAGTTAATTCTTTGTCTAAATCTCTGAATTTGTCCGTAATTAATTATTATAATATTAAAAGTTTTTCTTATCCGCGATCGTAAGTTTTGGTTTATAATTTTTTAAATAAAATAGTTTAATTTAGAATTGTTTTGTTATTATATAATAGGGATATAAGAATACGCCTTTTTGCCGATACAATACCGTTACTAAAAAATAAATACCGGCGAAACCGATACGCATATTAAATTTTAATTTAAGCTAAAATTTATAACACAACTCAAATTTTTTTTATCATACAAAATTACATTGTCAGAATTAAGTTTGAGTTCATTATAAGATTATAAAAAATTTTTTTTTTTTTTTATACAATAAAACTGTGTAAAGCTAAGTTTAAATTCTACAATCTGCGCTTACTTAAGACAATGTTAAGATATCGAAATGTTACGAATGCGCCGATTTTTATCGGCCACTTGTGCGCTGATCAAAGTGGACAATCAGCGCCGACAAAAGCGAACTTCTGTTTGCTTAACAATTAAAAACACCAACGTGAAAGCTATTTATTGGAAATTTTGCTGTTTATAAGAAATTTTGCCTAAATTTACTGTTTATAGGAAATTTTGCCAAAATTTACTGTTTATAGGAAATTTTGCCAAAATTCACTGTTTATAGGAAATTTTGCCAAAATTTACTGTTTATAGGAAAATTTGCCTAAATTTACTGTTTATAGGAAATTTTGCCAAAATTTACTGTTTATAGGATATTTTACCAAAATTTACTGTTTATAGGAAAATTTGGGTAAATTTACTGTTTATAGGAAATGTTGCTAAAATTTACTGTTTAATAGAGATTTTGCTAAAAATTTACTGTTTATAAGAGATTTTGCTAAAATTTACTGTTTATAAGAGATTTTGCTAAAATTTACTGTTTATAGGATATTTTACCAAAATTTACTGTTTATAGGAAAATTTGGGTAAATTTACTGTTTATAGGAAATGTTGCTAAAATTTACTGTTTAATAGAGATTTTGCTAAAAATTTACTGTTTATAAGAGATTTTGCTAAAATTTACTGTTTATAAGAGATTTTGCTAAAATTTACTGTTTATAGGAAATTTTGCCAAAATTTACTGTTTATAGGATATTTTGCCAAAATTTACTGTTTATAAGAAATGTTGCTAAAATTTAATGTTTATAAGAGATTTTGCTAAAATTTACTGTATATAAGAGATTTTGGCAAAATGTACTGTTTATAGGAAAATTCGCCTAAATTTACTGTTTATAGGAAATTTTGCCAAAATTTACTGTTTATAGGAAATTTTTCCAAAATTTACTGTTTATAGGAAATTTTGCCAAAATTTACTGTTTATAAGAAATGTTGCTAAAATTTACTGTTTATAAGAAATGTTGCTAAAATTTACTGTTTATAAGAGATTTTGCTAAAATTTACTGTTTATAAGAGATTTTGCTAAAATTTACTGTTTATAGGAAATTTTGCCAAAATTTACTGTTTATAGGAAAATTGGCCAAAATTTACTGTTTACAGAAAATTTTTCAAATGTAGTTGTACGAAAGACAGAATTCTTTTGCACATCGGAAATAGGCAGTTATATAAAAAAAAAATATTTAAAATAAGTATTCTTGAAAAATGTTAATTACCTTTAAACAGGACAAAAGATCAGGAAATGAAAAATCAAGCACGCAGTTTGACTATGTTTTGTCCCTAGATTAAAGGATATATGTATAGTGGCATTTCTGTCAAAAAGAAAAAAATTAAATTTGTCACACAGTGTTATGTTTTAATTTAAATTTTTATATGTGTGTGTGTAAGCATGTACATTATGCGCCCCATACACGTTTCAATTTAATTGCCAACTGAGTCTTTCAACTGAATTGATGCTTGGCCACACACTTCATCAACTGAATTGAAAGATTTTAAATTAATTTTAAAATTTAATGAAATAAAAGACAATTTTTAAAATACTTAACTTCCTTTTTGCAAAAGAAAACTACAAACATTATTTTGATAGCGTATCAAGAGACTCGAGCACACACAGTACAATCGAATTGAAAGACTTAGTAGTCAACTTGAAAAAATCCAAATCTTTTGATTTTTCTTCAACCAACTCGACAACTGTCAAACTAATCAATTGACAAAGCTATACACGCTTTGATTTGGACTACAACCGACTCAGTTGACAATTGAATTGAATCGTGTATGGCCTGCTTTAGACCGGGTCGACCTCCATACAAAAAAAGTTGTGCCAGTCACCCCCTAGAATGAAAGATATGTCAATGAAGTTTCTAAAGCAGGAAACAATTTTTTTTCCACGCCCCAAAATACAGCCCTTTTGGTTTTTTATTTGTAGCGCTGCCATTTAAAGTCCGATCTCATCCCATCGCATATCGTTGTTCATGGTTTGATATCGGCTTCATTTTTGCGTTTGGTGACTTTTCAATCCGATCTCAAATTTTGGGCGCCACTTGTGCCATTTTGGATCCTTCCCCCAAATTTTCAAATTTTTAACGTGCCAAGAAAGTGCTTCTAAAGTTACGTATGTATAGATTTTAATAGGCTCACTTTAATGACATGCCTCCTTTTTTCTTTTTCACATAAATACTACATTAAATGAAGTAGAAGCCAATACAAACCAAAAAAATTTCCATCAGTCACGCTAAAGAATAAAAGGTATAGTTTGAAAACTTAAAAAAAAAATTGTTTTTGCCACGCCCTAAAGTACAGCGCTTTTTGTGATACATATATATATATAGAATCACCACTTAAAGTCAAATTTCATTGTATCGTATATGATTGTTAATGGCTAGAATATGGCTTTATTTTTGTATTAATGCTTTTTTAATTTAACTTAAAACTCTAGATGGCATTTATGATACCTCGGATCCATCCTCTCTAATGTCTTATTTTTTCACGTGCGAAGAAAGTGATAGGAATTTTGTTGTTGTTAATATAAACAAATAACCATATAATCTGATAACCAGCCTTCCGTTAACAACCCAAATATGTTATGATAAAATATGTATTTGTTTAACGTAGGTGTATGAAAAATTTTTTTGGTTGTAGGAAAAGTGATTTTTTTTAAATTTACTGTCATCGCAATATGCACAATATTTTTATTAGGTCAATTGCCACGCGCACAGTGTTTTAATTTACACTTTTTTCTCGTTTTCTGGTAGGAAACACTTTGCTTAAGGAATACATAAAGTTTGGTTCCAATATAAAGTCAAAACATGCCTGGCCTGGCCCAGGTATACACTTTATATCTCGTGTTCGTACCTAACAGTTATCTTTACCAGTCCGGTAACACTATTGTGGTAATTTAAACGTAAATTTTGCCTACGTAAATTAACTATCGAAAATCGATGGTGTAAAATACACTACACTTTAGCCCGTAGGTAAGAAATACGTTTTAAAATGATGAAAACTATAGATATCTATTTGTGGAAATTACGGGAAAAAGGGTTTATGTGTTATTTCTTTTAGGTTCAGATTTTAGATTTTCTTATATTTCTGTTCCATAACAGAAAATTATTGCTTAATTACAATAATGGATAATAAGAATTATTCAACCACCTGTGAATTCAAGGAGGATTAATCTCGTGACTTACAGCTTGCTGGTAAGGCGTTCATTTGCTTTTTTATTTTTTGAGTATTTGGGAGAAAGATTTTGTAAGTCTTAAATTAACCTTCTCGTTGCAAGTTTCTGCTAGTAAAGTAAATGAACACACCTTATATCTATGATGAAGGAATGTATGTAGAGTTTTAAGGATGCTCTTACCCAAGGTACTTCATTTGGGAGACCATTACAAAAATAACCGATTTATCAAAATTGTCTCCATTTAAAACTAAAAAAATTTAACGCAAACATGCACATTAGGGCGGGTCGATTTTTTTTTAAATCGTATAGCAAAAACGTAATCTACATAAAATTCTAAGAAAATTCTCCGAAGAAACCATGGGTCTAAAATAAAAACCTAATCCGCGCCTCTCGACTTGAAAATGTATATGCCGGCTTTTGGCAAAAAAAAAAAATTTTTTTTTTAAAAAATAGCTTTTTCCAAAAAGAAATCGAATTTTCTGAATAAAATGGTTTAGTAAGGTAGTTCTTTTGCACTTTATATTTTTCTACACATAAATTTTTTTTAAATTAAAAAAATATTCACGTAAGTAAAAAACTTTGTTTATAATTTTGTATATAATATTTTTCTAAGGAACATAGATAAAAACATATTCTTTCATAATTTAACAAAAAGATTGAAAATACAATAAAAAAATATTACACTCAAAAAATAGTTTTTAGTATTTATAAAATAACGTTTTTTTTTTGTCCCGACGTGTCACAGAAAAGAATAGATATGATGTTCTGGCAGTAACTATAGAAAGTCGTGCCAAAGTACCTAGAATGGAGAGTAAAAAAAACTTTAAACAATTAACATGTAACCAATAAGTGAAGTTTTCTTAGTTTTCTATAATTGCAAAAACATTACTGAAATATTGTTTGAGTGAAAACATTTTTTTTTTGTTTTTATTTGCATTATAAAATAAAAATTGTTTATCGAAACAAGAAAAAGTTATTTTATAAATACTGAAAACCATTTTTTGAGTGTAATTTTTATTTTTTTTTTTTTTTGTATTTTCAATCTTTTTTATTAAATTATGAAAGAAAATTTTTTTATCTATGTTCCTTATAAAAATATCTAATACCGGAATTTAACCCGCTACTTCGTTAGCGTCTTCTTTTTCTTCGTGGACATATCTGTATGCCAAAGATTATTTTTTTAGGTTTTAACATGTTTAAATTCCGGAAATTCAAAAAGTACCAGTTAATATACAAAAAGTACCAAACATTTTCTTCTTATTGATTCTTATTCATTTAGGACATTGCATTTTGAATTTTATGTTTCTAGGTCCAATACTTACGAAAATTCAAAAAGCACCAGTTAAAGAACAAAAAAGTACCAAAAGGTTACCTCATAGATTCGTATCCATTCAGGACATTCCATGTTGAATTTTATGTTTAAGGTCCAATATTAACGATAATCAAAAAAATACCAGTTGTAGAACCAAAAAGCTGAAGAATGATATTAAGTTTCCCGTATTTCCCATTTTGGTACTATTTTTTCCCCCCATTAAAGTATCAAAAATTGCAGTATTGTAGTGGGGGCCTATAATTTAGTACGAATATGGCAATGAATGGAGAAAAATGTTTTTAAAAAAAGTACCAAAAATAGTTACGATTTTCACTCCTTAAACTTTCGAATTTCGAAAAAGTAGCAAATTTATTCTCGTATTTTTTTGATAAGTTTCGAATGTGGTATAAACTTTTTTCTAAGTTTATTGGTAACTGCCTTACTAAACAATTTTATTCTGAAAATTCGATTTCTTTTTGGAAAAAGCAATTTTTAAATTTTCAAGTCGAGAGGCGCGGATTAGAATTTTATTTTAGACCCATGGTTTCTTCGGAGAATTCTCTTAGTATTTTATGTAGATTACGTTTTTGCTATACGATTTTTAATTTTTTTTCATCCATACAAATCGACCCGGCCTAATGCACATACTTTGACTCATACATACGAATTTGACAATTGAGATTTATGTCCGTTCCCTAATGAGTCTGCTTTGTCTTAATGTACCTTGCTCTTACCGAGTTCAATCCCGTGTTCCATCAAGAATAAAATTTTTAATTAATTTCATGTTGTAAAATCCTTCCTTCATTAAAAACAATTTAATTTAAAAAAATTAAATTTAATGAACTAAAATTGAATCTTGGTGTGAAAATGTGAAATAGCTTTTGTTTGCTTTTTCAATAAAAGAGCGAAAGCGAATGGTATTGAAGAAGTGAAAAATACCACACGTTGTCCAATTAATAACATCCTGTTGTCCAATCAAAAACCTTTTTAGAGGCAAACATAATATGGTTGTGGCTTTTGGATGGGGGACAAATTTAATCATAATATGGTTACCGGCTTAAGGTTTTTCGTCAAAAATAGTTTTGCTGGAGGTGACCATATTGAAAACGGGTTTTTTTCTGCGTGTATTTTAAACTGTTATAAGTGAATACCTTTCACTTTTGCGACCCCCTTTATAAATTTTAATACAATTTTTATTTTTTTTTCACTTTTTATTTAATTTTTACGTTTAATTACTAAATTACCACTTCAATGAATTTTGTTTTATTTCTTCTTTTATAATTTTTTCAATTTTTGTTTTTTGTTTGTTGCAGTCTTAAAAAATTTTCTAAACATTAATTTAGTTATTTGTTTTCTGTTAGTTTTAAATTTAAATAATATGTTTTTGTTTACTCTTTAAAATATTTAATTTTTTGTGTATTTTTTTTTTATTTTATTGAATACAATTTTTACCAAAAAAATGTCCTTCTTTTATTTTTTGTTTGTTTTGTTTTTAGAGATTCAATATTTACAGGATATTTGAATTAAAGTCCTGTTTCTATAGCGAGGATTTTTTACTTGACTTTATTCTATAAGACAAATACATAATTTTGTTTTCATTAATTTGTTTCTGTTACTGGTCAAGTTGTATTTTCCGGGTTTGTTTGATTTTGTACAAATTCTATTTGTCGTGGTAATCGAAGAAAAATGTAACTGACAATGAGATTTTCTTTGTTTTTTTTTTTTTTTTTGTTTGTAAAATGGAAAAAATTTCATGTTTTTTTTTTTAATTCGTTTTTTTCGTATTTTGATAACAATTAAAAAATGACAACTATAAAAGAGAGGAGGAGCGAAAAGGAAGGAATTGTAGGAGCAGAATTTAATATGAAAAACTTGTTAATTTTGTTTTATAGTTTCTCTTTCTTTTTTTATTTTATTTTTATTTGTTGTTTTTTATACGGTTGAAATAACACACTGATTATTAGTTTGTTTGCTTTTTGTTTATAAATCTTCTTTTAAGAAAAATACATTCTTTTGTTTTAATTTTATTTAAAATTTGAAAAATACTCTGTTTTTATTTGCTTGTTTGGTTTAGTAAAAATTCTGTTTCTTTAAGTGCATTTAATTGAACTTATTAAAAAAAATTGTTAAATATTTAGGAAAGTAAAACAATAAAAAGTTGTTTAAAGCAACTTATGGAAAATGGTGCTCGGGTTTTTATGATTTTCTTTGTTTTTTGGGGTTTAATAAGACTCATTTCGTAACCTCAGTTAAAAAAGCTGTAAAAAATTATTAATTTTTCAATTTGTTTTTTTTATACAATTTGATTATTAAACATTAAATTGTTGTAGTTGAAGGAGATTGTGAGGTTTATTTAATTTTAATTTGTCTATAAAAATATTTGTTTTATTTTTATTTTATTAAATTATTTTCGTAAAAATACATTTTATTTATATTGGAAATGTTTTTAATTGTTTAGTTTTTTTTTAAATTAGGCAGCATTTATACGATGATTTTTTAAACATGTCTTTAAAAAATATTTTTATTATTTGTAGAGAAATTCGGTAGAGAAGAAACAGGGGTAGAACAATAGACATGATTTCTGTTCTTTGTGTATTTTTTTCTAATTTTCTTTTACAGTCATTTAAAATTTTGCTATTATGTTTTAAATTCAATGGTTTTTTTTAAACCAAAATAAAAGAAAAGGCATGTCTAAAAAGTCATCTTGTAATTAAAGAAAGATTTTGGTAGCAGCTTTGAAAGAAAATTAAAAAAGACATCTTTTAAAAAGCATCGTATAAATGCCGCCTTAGATTTTAATTGATGATTTAAAATTTTATTATTTTTATAAACTGTACAATTTGGTTTTTTTAGAGTTTTAAATAAAAATCTTAGTAAAAACAAGAAAAACTTAAATGAAAATCATTAAAAATCTAAGACTGCGTTTTTATTATGACAGGATCGGATCCTGTCTTGAGTTCAGGCGGGGTCACATAGTGAAAATTCGGACTGCCGCATAGCCTAATTCGAGTTAGAATACTAGCTTTAGCACAGGGGAGTCTTGAGCAAAATGGCCTTCACCCATTGGATTTGCGCTTAACTGGCATGTCGCCAAGAAAAATTTAAAGTCATGCCTGGAGGGTTAGCGCGTATTTCGATTCAAAAGAAGGTAATTGCGAGTACAAGCAATTTGTGTTGCGTATTATTTGTTTTGAATTAACGAAAGTTTTTAATACTTTATCGAAAACGAAAAATCTGTTTCAAAACAGCAACTCTCTATTCCGAACAATAGAGGCTTAACCATAATGTTCATGAGCTGGCTTAATCAATTGTGCGAATACATATAAATCATATGTGTCAAGCCATATTGAACTTAAGGAATATTTTTGCTAAGTTTTATGAATACACTAGCTGGCCGCCCCGGCTTCTCTCGGTAGCTGATTACTAATGATCGATGGCGCCGTTTTCTGATTTCTTAAATCAAAAGTTGCTAACAGATTTTAATAATTTATAGTTTTTTCAATAAGCTAAAACGTTTTTGGGTTACGCGAACATATCGATCATTTGCTGCAAGACCGGCATAAATCAATAAACACAATTTTGGAGTTGTGATGCAGAATTGTTCGCTATGTTTTTCTTTATATTATGTATAAAATTCATCGTTATATCTTTTATACTTTCCCCATTTGAAGAGAATGTATCGTTATTTTTTCTAAGTGATTAGAGCAAATCAAAAACTTTAAGCGCGCTTATCTAGAAATGGATTTTTTGAGTTATGCCGGTCTTGCAGCAAATGAGCGATATGTTGTGCAAATAAGGGTATATCTCGAAAACAGAGCTAACCTAAAAAAACGGCTAGCACCACTGAATTCAGCGTACCCGAATTAGGCTAAAACGACAAGTGCCCAGCTTGTCTAAAAAACAGTGTCAATTCCTAGCAGAGTAAAATTGATGCTGGGTGCCACTGTAATCGAATAATAAGTTAAGTTATGCAAATTTCAATAAGTTATCTTGTATAAACGTTTATCAAATTTGATCTATCTAAATTTTAAAATTGATTTTTATATACATTTTGGTTTTTAGTTTCATCTTCCTTTTCCAAAAGTCTTACAATTAGTCATTAAATTTATTTGTATATGGACACTTCCACCGAAACAAAAAAAAATTATAAGTTCTTGAAAGGACTTTGTTTTAGCATTTTTTCAGAGGGAAACAATCAAACTTAATTAATGTAAAAAAAAATGATATATTTATTAATAACCTATTTCGAGATTTACGAATACAAAGTCGAACAAGTGCAACTTTTTGCATTTGGATATTTTTATTTCACGTTTTGTTTTTATAAAAATTCTTTAAGAGAGACATTATGCATTGACTTTTTCTATCTAAAATCTTTTGGAGAGTACAAAGAGAAAAAGAATGCATAAATGATTAATTTATGTACTTGCAAACACACATCTACACACCTGTGTAAACGCACTGGTTCTCTCGAAATAAATTGTTTTATATTGCAGTGTGGTCCTTGGTTGTAGTCATTTATGTTATTTTCATTTATGTTAATATTTTTTTATAAAGCTTGAGGTCGTTATGCCTTTGTGTGACTTCTTCAGGGAAAATTAACAATTTCAAATTTTTAATAATTTTTGATAAATTTTGATTTTATAGCGAAATGAAAGTAAAAAATATAGGGATATTTATATGGAAAGTCATCCCAGCTAGCATTTTCAATCGTCTAGGAGTCTACTGGGAATCTCACAAATAGTGTTTTTGATCGTCGATGAGCTCATTTTCTAACTGTAGACGATTCCTCGCACGGGAGAAACTGTTACACATGCTGATTCGTATGAGAGATTCTTCCATAACGCAGCGAAAGACGCTTATATTATTCGTAAAGGGAATCGTTTATGATGTATGTAGAGATTATCTAACGATAATGTAAAGAATCGTATGAGACTCATGAAGGATTTTTTTACAACTCGTGGAATGCTCAGCGGTATAACTGAGCTACCTAAATAGGGGCATCAGCGTCTTTGTCATGTTAAAACTTCTAATTTTCTTACAATTTATATGAAACAAACCTTAAGGTTGCGAAATCAACACTATTCTGTCGGAAAATCCTTTTTTACAGATCCTTAGGTCGGTTTGTTTTATTGAAATTGTATTGAAAATAGAATTTTCATATTTTAAAAATGCTCTTATGACTCTTACAAAGAGTCGCAAAAGGTTCATTCCAAGATTAAAAGAAGAGCGTGTCAAAAAACTTATTAAAAAAATAAATAGAAGAAAATTTAGATGTTTTTGTTTTTGCTACTCGTCAGATAGTTATAAGAAGATTCTTTTGGGAGTTGTATATTAAACATAATCGTCAAACAAACAGCCTATGCTAGCTGGGATTTGTCATGTTTTCGTAAGTTTTAGTAGTCCTAATTTGATTTTTGCAATAACTGTCAAGTGGTCGAAATTAGGCCACCGGGCGAACCTAGTACATTGAGTACTTCCGTTCATTTAAAAAAAAAATGTTAACTAAGCTCGTTTAAGATTTCGTAAAAAGAGGAACAAAAACAACATAAATATAATAATGGCAAAAAATTTCAAGTGCGACATGTCACATGCGACAGTAATTAAAAGTATAAGTGATTTATGGGTCAAATAAAATCCATTTTTAAGAGACATTATTGCATAACATTCTAAAGTTTGTCGCATTAAAATATTGCCTCAGGTTTTGCTGAAATTGATGTTTGAATTGGTGGCCGCGAAAAACACTTCTGTTTTTTTCACTTGCGTATGCCTCGCTTTTTTGCAATTGTCTTGAAAACGACAAATTTATCAAAATGAACAATAGCACTAATTAAAAAGATAATTAAAAGTTATAAGTAAAATCTATCGTCAAAATAAAAATCCGTTTTATTTGAACTTTTTTTTCACTTTAAATGTGTACGACGGTCACGTTCGACATGATGGAAATGCCCATATCAATACTGAATTGTCGAAAATACATGTTACATCTTTTTCATACATTTTTCATTTATAAATTTGCCAACTAACAATTTAAAATAAATTGCAACTATATATGTATAATATATAACTGAGAGGGAGAAGTGTAAGTTTGTTGTCTGAAAGTAAATTTTAAAACTAGATTCGAAAGAAAAAATATATACATAAATATATATGTATGTATATAAAAATAAGTTGTCCTATGCTCGTGATTTTATAACTCGAGAGCCACTCAACCGATTTGCAAACGAGTACATGCGTTGGAAAGGTCTACTTTCACTGATGGTTTATAAAAAAAAAACCTCCCGATAGGTGGTGATGTTGTCGTGATATTTAAATTTTTTTTTATTGATGGTAGATAGCGCTGGGGTCAAGTTATTAACAAAATTCTCTAGTATTTCATTTTTTATTTTTATTTAGAAAATTCCGAGCAGCGCCTGGACCAAACAGCTAGTGTATGTATAAAAAAACACATACAAATTCGAACATTTGAACAAACATTAAAATTAGGAGGGCGAATAACAAAAAAATTACATTATTTTTACTATAATCGAATGATTAATGGCAATCGGGCATGTTCTGAAAATCGAAATCGAGTGGAATTAAAAATCGAACGAGATTTTTAGTTTAATTATTTTAAAAATGAAAGTAGGTTTTAAGATTGCATAAGCCTGGTTAGAATAATTGGTCTCAAAGCATAAAGTACATTCATCTATATACGTTACATTTTTTTTTTCAGAATAACCTTTAAATAAATTTATGATGGAAAGACTCAGCACAGAACAAAGAGTCAGAGTTGTTTAATTTAATTTTGAAGATCGGCATTCGATTATTCAGGCACTAAGTTCATTTCGAATAATGCGAGATGAGGGCCTTTTTACCTCAATAAAAATATGGGGCACCCTAAATCCAAAAATAGCTGCTGAACATCCAATGCACCCACATAGATGCATAGTATGGTATGGAATAACTTCGGAAAAGATTATTGGACCATATTTTTCGAAAACGACGAAAAAGTTCCGGTTAATGTGAATGACATTCAATACCGGGCAATTATTGCAAATTGTTTAAGGACCGAGGTAGAGGACAATCCAGAATTGTGGTTACAACAAGATGGAGCGATCGCTTGATTTCCAATCATGTGATTTCAAATATCACATGTGCTTTTAAAATCACACGCGTGTTATTGCGGTGGTGATCCGCTTTGTGTTTTTCGGTGTGATTTTCAAAACACCACAAAATCACACGTGTGATTTTAAAAGCACGTGCTTTAACATTACGTGATTTTCAGAACACGTCTGTATGGCTCTTTTTTGACGATCATAAAGTTATGAGTTATGCGCCATCCTATATAAAAAAAGAAAATTTTGATGTATATTTAAAAGAGGATCGTTTTAACAAATGGTTTGATTTTAATTGTACTTGAATTCGTTTGAATGAATTATAAAATTAGTCTTCGAAAATGCAACTATGTATTCGAAGCCTATTAAAAATATGTGTGTTTTTTCAATTTCGCACTATTTTCATTTTATGAAGTATTATTTTAATCCATTAGTTTTATTTTGTTGTCACATCATATGGGATGAACTAAGATTACGATGGAATATTGAATTTGGTGATTGTAGTTGACTTAATTTAAAATTATTTATTTAAAAGATATGTATATCGAAAATAATTGAGTCTGTCTCAATTATTATATTCCTTAGTGGAACTAATTAAAAGCAACCAATGTTTCAAAAAAATTACCATCATTTAACTGTCTGACAATAAGCTTTAAACAAAAAGTAAAAAAGTATAGTCGGTAACGCCCGACCAAATGATACCTTACACCACGAAATTAAGAGACAAATTTTCGAGAGTGTTCCCTGTTTGGGACCCATGGTCAATGGCGGTTCCTCCCAAAACAAACCTATGTTATGAGGTTAAGTGTCATGCAAAAGTTCTTTGTGCCGAATACTATTTAGATATCTTCATTTATACGAGATTTTTTGTCTTTAAGTGATTTTATGGAGGGGGTTTATATAGGAAAACTCTTCAGTTCTGGACACGACATAGAAGCTATCAAAGTTACTGTCGCCAAATTGTATGTCAATTCCCACAACTTTAAAGAAGTTATGGCATTAAAAGCAATTGTTAGGAGTAGTATTTGTATGAAAGCTTTGGGCAAAAATGGACCGATTCCAACAAAATTTGGTAGGATGATTGAGATTGCAACAAAATGAGTTTGAAACAAATTTATTCGAAATACCAAATTTTTGAGTACAAAGACTTGGTCCTTGTAACAATTAGAACCTATGTACCAAATTTCGTTAAATTATCTCCAAAATTGTCTGTACTTTGCGCACAAGTTTTACAAGGACAGCCAGCCAGTCGGACGGATGGACATTGTAAGATCGGCTCAGAAATTAATCTGGGTCGAACGGTATACTAAAAGGTGGCTATAGGGACAATATTTTAAACATTAAACATTAGCAAAAACGTATAATACCCTCTTTACTATTGTGGTGAGTGTATAAAAATGTGCATTAAATATATGAAACATTTTAAATTATTAACCCTTAAATGCTACTAAAGTCTTTGCTGAAAACTAAAAAAAGCTTTAAATCAAAATAACAAATTAAACTTTAAAAAAAACATAAATCTTATTAAAGATTAATTTTAATGAAAAAAAAAAATTACCAATTTCAATAAAATTGTAAATAAATTGAACAGCTCTGAACATGGAAAGTTAAAAGTAAATTTAGAATTATCTTGGTTATTATTACAATATGAATATTGGGAATTTAGCACGTCATACAGAAATGAATAGGTTTTTTTAATATTATTTTTCAATAAGTTCATTTCATTTTTTACATTGAATTGTTGTTATAGATATTAAAAACTTAAATCATCAATTTCGATTTGTTTTATTTTTCAATATCGTCTAAGCTTCATTTAGTTATAATTAATAATAAATTTTGTTTAAGACCTAATTACATAATTATATTTGGAATTCTCTTAATTTTTTTTTTTTTCATTTAAGTTCAAGGTGATTTTAAATTTTTTTAAAAAAATAGTTGTTATTTATAAAATCTACAAATAGTTAAAGGAGTAAAACAAAACAAAAAACATTTTTTATTATATTTTGTTTAAAAATGTTTTTATTTATTTTTAAAATAAATACAATTTAATTTAAAAGAATGTATTAAATTAATAGAGAAAAGAAAAAAAACTAAATAAATACTGTAAATTTTGAAATAAGTTCAAAATACTTAAAATGGATAAGAGAAAAAAGTAAATAATTTGCAAAAAATTCAGAAAAATATAAAAAAAATTGGAATTTTAATAATAAATATACTTTTATAATTTTTTTTCTTCTCTTGTTTTACTTATTTTATATTATGTGTGTTTTTTTAATATTAAAACAATATTATTTTATTAAGCTAATCTTACAAATTGCTTAAAAAATTTAGAAAGGAGAGATTTTCTTTTACTCATTTTTTTGTTGTTAGGTTTATTTTTATAAATTAATTAAATTACTTTTCTGTTATCGCATTCAATGCGTAAAATATTTATAATTTTTCCTAAACATTTGTAGATTTTTTTTCTTTTTTGTTTTGTTAGTTGTTTGATAAACATTATTCTGGCATGCAAAATTAATTTTTAGTTATGTCCTGTTGTTTCTTTTTTTTATATTAAATATTGCATAATTAAGCTAAAAATATTAATGTAGATAAAAATATATGTATAGACGAAAAAAAAAAATTATATGTATGTATTTATGTATGTTTGTATAATATATTCATTATTATTTATGTTTATTTATTTATAGTTTAGTTACACAAGTAAAACGAGACACTTAACTGTTTTCAAATGACAGTTAAATGCTAGTTCTTAAAGCTTTTTGGCGCCCAATTTCATTGGACCACTATTACGTTGAGCACGTCGTGCTTCTAGTTCACGTTGACGTTGTAGTTTCTTTTCTTCGCGTTTTCGTCGTGCTTCATCTAGTTTTGAATTGCCTAAAATGGTTTATAATATTTTATTTTTTTTTTTTTTACGAAAAGTTAAAAAAAAAATTTAAAAATACATATAGCCAGAAGCAAAATATGATTGATGAAAATGTCGACAGATTGTAAGATGTATGCATACAAATAAAAATAATAAAATATATCGTCAGCTCAAATGCAAAAGGGCGTTGCAGCATTTTTTATTTTTTTACAGGAGAAGCAATAAACTTTACAAATTTAATAACAACAAGGTGTACTGGGCGTAAGTCGCCATTTTTAATCGCAGAAATTAACTAAACGAACAAAAATCAATCAAAAACTCCATTTCGAATTATTTTGTTGTTACGTCCTTTTGCATTTTAGGTGACGATATGTAATAGTACAATTTAAACTTAGTATAAACAATTATAAAAAAAAATATTAGATTATTGTCATTATTAGTTTACAATTAATAAGTTAAAAAATATTTTAATTAAAAAAAAATTATATTATCCAATCAGTACATAAACATAAACAAAAAAGCGTTAAAAAAGTCAAAAATATTTTTTAAGAAATAAACAAGTTCCATTATTTTAAAGGAGCTTTCAATAAATAAAAGTTTGCTACATTTCAATATTATTTACAGGGGGAATTAACACGTTGGCTGTTATGCATAGGGATGCAAGATTCTAAACATCGAGGTACATATCGGTCATAAACATCGATGTTTTTAAGAAAAAAAAACATCGGCATAGTTTCTTAATAACTCTGGACTTGAACATGATTTGACATGTTGAATTTTATGTTTCTAGGTTCAGTATTAATAAAAATTCAAAAGTACCAGTTAAAGAACGAAAAAGTACTAAAAAAATTAACCTGTTACAGATTCTCATTCACTCAGGCCCTCGCAAGTTTAATTTTATGCCCAATATTAACCATACATATTATATAAATATTAGCTCTGTTTCTTTACTTTTTGGGTAAAGCTCGTCAAAATGAGAGCAAGAATAAATTTCTCTCATAAAGAGACAAAAGTATAAGTACAGAAAATCACAAAATAGAAAGTCAGTGTTTTGACAGGCTTTACAAAACAATAAAAGTTTGTGCCACTTTTGAAAAATTGTATATTGTCTGAACAAATAAACTACTTTTACCAAAAATAAAGCAAAACAAACACTTTTACTAAAACTAAAATTATGTTTTCCTAATATTTCAATATAAAATTTTATATTTAACTACATTATTTTACTCCACAACACTTTTTCCAAAATTTTATTCATGATTTTTTTCCTTTGCATTTTATTGTTTTGTTTATGTTTTACAGACAAGATACACAATTTGCACGAAGAAAAAGTCTGGGCTGTTTCGTGAAAGAAGAAGAAGAAATTTATTCGATCAAATCAGCTCTCATTTATACAAATTAAAAGTACGGGAACGCTTTTCGTGCAAATTGGGATCCCAAAGTAGAGTAAAGAAACAGAGCTATTAAAAATATTAGGCATACAAGTACCAGTTGTAGAACGAAAAAGTACCAAAAAGCTCCAGCTAGCAGTTTTTTATTCACTCAGAACCATGCATGTTTGATTTTATGTTTCTTGGTCCAATTTAGCAAAATTCAAAAAGTACCAGTTGAAGAACAAATAAGTACCAACATTTTTATCTTATCTTAAATTACCACATGCAGCAAGTGAGAGAAACAAATTTAATTTCCCGTATTTCCCCTTTTGATACTTTTTCTCCCCATTTAAGTACCAAAAATAAGGGATTAAAAAACTGCAGTCAAACCCAAAAACTGTCAGGCAAAAAACGAAAATTTGTGTAAAACTTTTAGCTTTTTGAATTGGTTTGAATGCGACTGTTTACATTTAATGAATCCGAAGCAAAAGCAACAGTTTTTTTGGCCAATGGGCAATTCCATGCATAAGTCTACCATCAATGGAAAAAATTAATTTCTTGTGCCTGATTCTGGCAGCCGTACTTTCTTGATTCGAAAGCAATTTAATATCTAATTATTTCAGTCAATACTAAACGAATCGGAATTTTTTTTCGGTGTTGTAAAGCATTAATTTGAGTTTCACAATTCTGAAAAAATAAATTCGATTCGTTTAGTATCGACTGAAATAAAGTTGCTTTCGAATCGATGATCTGGCCATCAACAACAAATTTCAGTGCTTTTATCAAGAATTAAAATTGGGAATTAAGCACGACAAACAAAACCTTGTTAATTTTTCTGACATATATTTACATACATATTAAGTTATGGGCTCCCACTACAATATTGATACTTTTGTCTGCGTTTCAAAAACTGCAGTCAAAGTAGAATAACTGCCATTTCTTCCACTTCTTCATTTGTCATTGGGGCAATTCCATATGTGACTGACTCTACATTTGACAAAAGAAAAAAAAATGGCAACCACTGATATTTTAAAATATCATTTATTTAGTAAAATATAAACGTGACTGACACTACATGCAAAAGGAAGTCGTTTTCGAGATAATCTTTCTCTGCACTTTCGTAATAACTTCAATTTGTATTTTTATCGAAAGTTCAAGAAACAAACTATTATAAAATGCTGAAATAAAAGTTATAATTTATTTAAAAAAATATTTATTAGTAAAAAAAATTGTGACTGACACTACAGCCCAAAACGTGACCGACACTACACTCACTTTGTGTGGTATAAAAGTCAGTATTTTTACATCAAACGTTAGAATTGAAATTACAGCGCATAAAATAGGAACTCTAAAATTATTTGAAAGATACAAAATTGTAATTAATGAACTCGGTAAAATGCTATTTTTATACCCTTCACTACAGGTGGAAAAGGGTATAGTACTCCAGACATGATAGCGGCTAGGTTGTTTTACATTTATGTCACATATAGTCCACCATATCTTGCTATTGAAATTCAGCAAGATCGGTCCACAAATGGCTGAGATATGACCAAAAAACCACGACTGCCTCTAATTTTTTCCAAAAATCCCTTGTTGTTGTATTTTTATTACTTTTTTCTGTATATCTAGAAAACGGCAAGAGCCAAAGTTTCCAAATTAGGTACAAACATTTAGGTTATAAATACACAGTATCCCACAAAATGTGGGCGGGATTGGATAAGTGGGCATGGTACCTCCTATACAAAAAATATCAAAAATTTTATAAAAACCTGAATTTTTTGACTGTAATATGACCTATGGTTACGCCTTATATTGGGTGATTTTTTAAGACCTATACGAAAGTTAAAAAAAAAATTCATGAAATCTTTATTTGAACCGATAGTACGGTCCGTATAATTTAATGTTTGAAGATTGTTTCATGCAAATGTTGACCGTGACTGCGCCTCAAATGGTCCATCCGCTTAGTCCAATTTTGGCATACTCTTTCCAACATTTCGGCCGGTATCTTATGAATAAATGCTTCAATGTTGTCTTCCAATGCGTCAATTGAAGCGGGCATGTGTTTATAGACATGAGCTTTAACATAGCCCCACAAAAAATAGTCTAAAGGCGTTAAATCGCACGATCTAGGCGGCCAATTGACCGGTCCCGAACGTGAAATAAAATGTTCACCGAACTCGCCTCTCAATAAGTCCATTGTTAAGAGTGCTGTGTGGCATGTGGCACCGTCTTATTTAATCCACATGTCATGCAAGTCAAGCTCTTGCATTTTGGGCAAAAAAAAGTTGGATATCATCTCACGGTAGCGCTCACCATTCACAGTTACGTTACGATTCGCATCATCTTTGAAGAAGTACATTCCAATGATGCCACTAGACTACAAACCGCACTAAACTGTGACTTTTTCTGGGTGCATTGGTAGCTCTTGCAATGCTTCTGGCTGATCTTCACTCCAAAATCGACAATTCTGCTTATTAACGTACCCATTGAGCCAAAAATGAGCCTCGTCGCTGAACACAATTTTTCGATAAAAAAAGTGGATCGCATTTTGATAATAAAATTCAATAATTTGCAAGCGTTGTTCGTTTGTAAGACGATTCATGGTTAAATTATAGACCAAACTTTTTTTTTTTTCAATTCCCTAAGCTAATCCCGCGAAGCTCTACGCTTGTCTGCAGGAACGAAACCAGAGTCTCTGGCGGGAATCGAACCCGCAACCCCGGCGCTGATAGACTAGCTCACTACCAGCTAGCCTACCGGGACTGAAGATGTTTGTCAGTGAAACAAAATACGAAACGTGCGTCAGCTGTTTATACCAGTGTTTCCAAAAAGATATTAGCTAAAAAATCACCCGATACATCAAAAGATCGGAAATTTTTAGTAGAAAATATTTTCTGGAAAACTAGGGAAAATCGGTTCAGATACGAAAAAATTATGACCAAAATATAAATTTTTTTTTGAAAAATACCCATTTTCGGGAACCATAGATCTTCCCGAGTCTAAGTTTTATAACCAAAATAACTGGAAAATTCTTTAACACGTCGGTATATAAATCTGTCAAATCGAATAAGAAATAGAAGAGTTATGACCAAAATACTGAGATCCCAAAAATTACTCTTTTTTTATAATTAAGTTTGTTTTTTATACCCTTCACCGAAGGTCCTACACCCTATAAAGTATATATATTCTGGGTCCTTATGAAAAGCGAAGTTCAAATCCGGTTCTTCTGTTCTTCTGTTTTGTCGTTACACGACCAAAAAGTAAAAATAAAAACCCTGTTGTTTTTTTTATTGCTACAGGATTACCACCACCTGATATTCAGTTAGGCTTGGCTTGTCTGTTTAACAAATTTTGTTTCCTTTTCAGTTTTTTTTTTACATATAATAAAAAAAAAATTGCAAACTTTTTTCAAAATATTTTTTTTTTTCGATTCTTAAAAAAAATTTCATATTACAAATTACCCAGTTGCTGCAACGTCGTCATAACTAAAAAAACGACTTTAAAAGTTTTAAATTTTCACATAATGTAAAAAAAAAATTTTTATTCTTATCTCAACAGCTTACTTTACAATATCTTTATATGAAATAAGTAATTACCACTTCATAAAACACCTTATTTACGATGTATTAGTTATATAAAGCTAAAATGTGCAATTTTTTACTTATGACGTTGTTGCAGCAAATGAGTTCTACATGCTACAAATTCAATAAATTGACCTATAGGGGTTTATCTTTTAAGATGTTAGTACAAACAAATTAGTGAATACATTTAAAAAATAAATAAAAAAACACTTCAACAGAAGACAAAAATGCCCAAATAAATAAAAATATTTATACCAATTTAAATACTTATAATTGAAAGGTTTATTGTAATAACATCATATGCCACAAAAAAATTACTTTTAGATAATCGACTTTAAAATTAAAAAAAAATATTAAAATAGGTGACTAAAAAAAATTCATCAATTCCATACATAACTTCTTCGAAATTCAACATTTTGTTTTAAGGTGTAAAAATTTGTGTGGCTTATGGTATTATTGCTGAAATAAATTCAACCAAAAACATTGAAATTTAAAAAGTCAATTATCGTCTGAATCAGAAACTAATTGTAAAATAGCTAAAATCTTTTGAGAGAATATTAGAATGGTGTTTGGCTTATGATGTTTTTACAATCAATTATAAAAAAAACACATACAAAACTAATAAGAAAAAAAAATTTTTTTAAGTGAAATGAACGCAAATATGAGTTAATTTTTGCAACAAAACATTCATGATCAGTGCTGTTTATCAAAAAGTTATTAAATGTGCATATGAAAAGCAGAGCAATAAAAATTAAATTGACTTACCCGTCAATGGTTCATCAATTGGTTCGAATTCACCATCAGCCCACGAATCACTATTCCAATTAGCATTATTCGTTGAATTATTAACATAATGTTGCGGTGATTTCAGCTGAGGAGGACTGACATTGTTGCAATTAAGGAATGGTGAGGGTGTTTGTGATGTTATAGTATTGCTGAGCGAAGATAAGTTTGTTGACAAATCGTTTGGTCGTATATTAGCTGATAGAGAGGCCGTCGTTGACAATTGTTTTGAGGGTGATGTATTATGAGAATTGAGCTTGGCCAAGGGTTCGATAAGTTCATTTAATTGGTGCTGTTGTAGTTTTTGTTGATGCGGTCTTAAGGGTGATTGTCGTAATTGTTGAAGTTGTTGCTGCTCTTGCTCTTGAGCCTCCTCTTCGCCCTGTAGGAAATAATTGAATAAAAAACGTTTATTAAATAAAAAAAAATAAAAATAATTACCGGATCTTCTTCTAGACTACCCCATTCTTCGTTATCCCAACCATCTCTTACTTCAGCTAAAGTCGATGATGCATTAAGAGGACCATTATTAGGTGAACCAGCCATTGGTGAACTGGGATCCTGAGAAGTCTAACAATTTGGTAAAGTTTAAATTCTTTTATTTTATAAAATACAAAACAAACTTACATCCATTTCGCCCCAATTTTCATTATCCCAATCATTGTTGCCATAATCAGAGGCAGAGGCTGATGTATCATTACTTTCATGTTCTAATGAAGTCATGGACGTTACTGATGAGGTGGTCGTGGATAAACTACTACTAGAAGGTTGTTCTGTAAATAAAATTAGTTTACATTTTGTACATGTCAAACTACAGTTAGTAGGGGTTTACCTAATGAAGCCGGCTTTGATAAATTGCGTCCGGTTAATGGAGGTCGGGGTCTGGAGGAATCACTTTGACTGCGATAAAATTTAGAGGTGACTGCTGTTACAGCCCATCCCGCCCAGGTGGCTGCTGCATTACCAATTGAAGGTGTGGCGGTGTGAACATCTGCTTCTGCAATAAAGATAATTTTGAATTTTATTTTATAAAAGTTTATAAAAAAAATTTACCCATAGTTTCTCTTAGACTGGGATCTTCGGAAACTTTTTCTAGTTTTCCTAGAAAGCCACGTATAGTTTTAAAGGCTGGCTCGCGAACTGACTTTTCAGGATCTATAGTAAGCGAACACAATGCAGGTAAGACACGATTTGCAACTTCACTGTAACATTATAACAACAATATATAAACATTATATTTATTTTATGCAGTTAAAGATATTTACTTTAATAAGAAGTACTGTTGGGTAGCAGCTAAGGCCAAAACACCCGCCACACGAGCAGGAGGAAACGGATCACGCATAGCTCTTATAAAAGCCGATACCAAAACACGTTGTCGTACCTTTTGTAAGAAAAAAGTTTTCAAAAATTTCGTTATTTACTTTTAGTTATTTTACAAGATTTCCTCACCTGCGGATGCAAATGTGGCGCTATTTTACCCAAGCATACTGTTGTATTTGTTCTAATACCGCCCTGATCATCTCTCGCTTGCAAGCGGGCAAAATTCCGTAATACTTCAACATTTAAATTATTATAATTTAATTTAGGAGCCAAGTGTATAATTGACTGTATAAATTTGTTATTTAGTATTAATTTAGTTATGGTAATGTAATAACTTACTTTAACTGTTTGCTCCCTAATGGTGGCATTCGTATCTAAAAATCCATGCGCAACTTGTGGAAAAATTTGATCATTCACCACTTGTGGCTGTAAATGGGCAATAAATAATTCTAATTGTTGCAATAGACGAGATCGCGTAACACGATCTGTGGAGGCAAATAATTTAACGACACAGGGTACAATACGTTTTTGATATTCAGCTTCGTCTAGAAGTTTTCCCAACTAAAAAGAGAAAAAGAGATTATTTTAGATTTTGGATATATGGATCTAGGCGAAAATAAAGTTCCGATTTATTTTATTCAAAAACATTGGTTTTCATTAAAAAAAATATGATTTTAATAAAATTTCTTTTAAAAACCTTAAACATTGGCGCTAATACAGCTGAACCAGCATCACCATATTCATACGCTGTTATCAGTTGGGGTAAGATTTTGTGCCTAAAAGATGTTATTAAAATAGTTTATGCTTATCAGTTTCAGTTGTTAACAACATAATTTATTACAATACTTACTTGCACACATTATCAGGAAAATATTCCAAATGCAATGTAAGACCGGAAAAGAAGCGATTCTTTTCCGCCTTATCTTTTATTTGTATTTCTTCCAAAAACAATAAAGTGTCTACTAAATCGTTTTTAAAAAAACCACCAGGTTTACGGCATCTGGTTATAATATCAGCTGGATTGGGACGATTAGAGGGAGAAGCGCCCACTAGTTCACAGTATAAAGATTGTAAAGACTTGGGTATATTATCGATATCTTTGAGACTTCCACGAGAACGTAAGGGACCATTAAAAGATTCCCACACCAAACAGCCTAAGCCCCACATATCAGCAGAACTGTAAAGATAACAAGTTGATAATTACCTTTTATGTTTTAATGGAATATAAATAATAAAAAAAAAAAAAATATTTTACCATTTTGTAGCTGCCTTTAATTTAGATTGATCATTTTTCTCTGGAGGATCATAGACTTCCAAAGTAGGTGGCACTTTGATAGGTGGCATGGGATTACCATCGGCAGGTGAAACATACTCTAAACTACCCAATTTCCATTCTCCGGAGGAGTTAACAAACACAGACCACACTGAAACATTATTGTGTCTCAAACTGCCGTCGTTATTGAGAAAAGATAAGGCTCTCTGCAAAATAGAAAAGTAAATTTTATTAAAAAGGTTTTGCTATAAACAAATCAAGCAACATACCGTTATTTGAAATATTCCCCAAGCCAAATACAAGTCCTTTTGGGGACCCTCTGTTGATAGTTTTTGTATATGTGTTCCCAAGGGTTCGACCAGCTCAGTAGCCACATACAACATTTTATCCGTTTCTAATGAATCTAAAAACTGTAATATACTCGGATGTCTTAAAGTCTTTAACCTCTTCAAGGAGGCCTTTGCCAACTCGCACTTAACATCTGAACCGCTACGCAAATCAAACACAAACACCGATACTTCTTCCAACGTACCCTTACGTTTGGCCTTGTGCAATGTCCATATGGAATGAGCTTCAAAACCTGCCACGGGTTCGCCAATGTCATACGGGAAATCCTTGGAGGAGTCGCGCGAGAAGAACGACCACATCATGTGCTTTGCTCGTCGGCCAAATATTTTGTTACAAATTTCTCTTCAACAAAACAAATGGAACTAAACTGAATTTTTCTTTGTTGGCCTGCGTTTTTAACAAATTTTTGTTTTTCTGTTTCTTTTCACGCAAATATTTCACACAAAAAATTTCGCAATTTTTCTTTTTAACAGCTGCTGGTGTTTGTTGGCGAATAGCAAAAATAAAAAAAATTTTGTTTTCCCTGTTTGTTTTTATGATCGCCCTTCGTACGTTGTTGCTTTTTACTTGTTCTGCTTCTTCACACTTTTTCTTTACACCGTCACCTCAAAATCGAAATGTTCTTTACAATTTTCCCAGGTTTAGATTTGATTTTCGTTAATAATTTTTATTTCCCCTTAATTGTTACAAATTAAAGTTTCTTTTAATGTAAAATTTATTGTATAAATTTTCATATTTTTTTATAAATTCTTAATTTTTCACAAACTTTTCATGACGTATGCGAATTTCTTTTACTTGACAACTAAACTTTGTGTCATCTGTGTCGTTTGACATTTCATGATTATACACGATTTCAAGTGTGAAAGACACAATTAACCAAACTGTTTCATATTCCGTGCGTTTCAGTATATACTTATTTATTTTAATTACCAAAAATTATTCATTTACCAGAATAAAGTATATGAAAATTAATATTTTTATGGACTTTCATTACATTACATTACATTAAAATTCATTTAATTTCGATTTCTAGAGCATACCCGATTACATATCTTTTTTTACAGAAAAGTCTAATAAAATGCCTATGGCTCAAAACTATAATTTTTTTTATTGTGCTTACTGTTAAATCCCTTCACCTTCCGTTAAAAAATTTTATTTTATTTAAAAAAAAATAAATAATACAAAGCTTTCAAGGCCAATCTTAATATATATTACTTAAGGGTACTTTACACTATCACACAAGTCTTGCGTATTTTGACGAAAGGTATACCTTTAAACTACCCTTAATTTTTAAATATTGCCTGTGTTCAATTTTATCAACCAATTTTTTTGGACCCTATCGTACCAAAACCCCTAATTCGAGAGGACACTTGTATGGGAGCCAGGTTAAACACTTGACCGATTTGGCTTAATTCTGATATTTACTACTCTTTGGCGCTATTGTGCTAAAACCATTGTCTATCACTCTATCGCTTATAAACCGCTTCTGTTAATTTTCACTACTTGTAGTATATCACTTAAATTTTTAAAGATAAAAGTGTAAAAAATTAAGTTTATTGAATTTAAAAAGACTTCAAAAAGTAAAAGTTTCTTAGTAAAAATATAAGATATAAGGGTAAAAATTAGAGGCAGTCGTGATTTTTTGCTCATATCTCAACCTTTTATACTCCGATTTGGCAGAATTTCAATAGAAATCTAATCAGGGGCCTAATTCTGGCAGTCGTGATCGAGTACTCAAATTGATGCTTTACAACACTGAAAAAAAATTCCGATTCGTTCAGTATTGACTGAAATAATAAGATATTAAATTGCTTTCGAATCGAGTAAGTACTCGATAAAACCTAGTCCCCATAACTGGGGTCTTCGGAAAGTTCTTTTCAACAAACGCACAGACACGTTCAATGAATTTCGCTACTAATAAGGATCCATAATATGTGAATTTTGTCGATGTGGGATATTACTATAAATTCATTTTTGAATTGGCTATTAGAAAAATTACATTTATTCATTACCATAGAACTTATTTTTTTAAGATGTTACAGTGTCTGCATTCCAAATTTTAAGAAAAACGGTTGATTAGTTCAGAAGATATTGGGAAGGGGAGCTTTTACCCCTCGTGCCCTATTTCACGCTCTAAATAATACAAATTAAAGGCTATAGCTCCTTCCAGATGTTACACTATTTTCAAGAATATCGGTTGATAAGCTAAGATATAGGGAAAGGGAGCTTTTACCTTTCTTGCCCTTTTTCACGCCCTACTCTCTACTTCATTTCAGATGTTACAGTGGCTGTGTGTCAAATGTTAAGAGAACTGGTTGATTATTTAAGAAGATATAGGGAGGACAGCTTTAGCCCCTGTAGCCATATTTCTTGCTCATAAGCAAAGGCAACATTTTTTTTATTCTTTAAAAGGTAAACACAATTTTGATTTCTCATCATGAGCAAATTCATCAAGAAGTTAATATGTGCGCCCGTATATGACTAAAAATGCATGGAATAAATAAAATAAAATTTCATTATTCATTTTTATATTTTCCAAAATGATATCTTTTTAATGATATCTTTGACAAAACAACGTCGATAACATAAAAATTACAAATCCAATCAATTCAAATATCTTTTATCATTAATAAGATTTTTGTATGACGTGCTAAATTCCCAATTTTTCATATTTGATAAGTAAACTGAAATTTATTGTTGAGGGAAAGCTAGCTTCTATGCGCATTTCACTGGTTGCTTAGGCCAGTTCATCAGGAAACCTTTTCCAAAGATTTTAGAATAGCTAAAAATATTATACAAATAAAACCCTAAAGCGAATAAGAATTTTAAACACTCAAAGTCTTACTTGTAACAATGCCAAAGCTTAAACAAAGCACCAACCATAAACAGTGAGTTTATCTTTTCTTTTAGTTCAATGTATTCAGAATTATAGAGAATTGTAAATGTATACATACATATATTTTTTTTTAACAATAAAAAGAAATTAATTTTTCAACTAACACATATTTTGTAACATATTTAATATGTATGCACCAATATCTTCATCTTGATTAGTCCATGTTATCAGGAGAGTTTTATGTTTAACATCTTTTTCGTCTTCTTCGATTTTAATCTCCACAGTTTCAACAACAATCGTACAGTTTTCCTGCATTGTCACTGTCCAACCAGTTAACTTCTCCTGTAACAAAGCCAATAATTTCTCTCCCGTACGTATTTTTGGACCAGGATCATCCATTTTAACTTTTGATGTGAAACGCATCACATGGCGATTAATTCCAATTTCTTTTAAAGCTTCGGTGAGATTTTGTAACATGATACGATTATCTTTCATTACCAGAACGCCATGTATTAAACGTCTGCGTTTGGGATCAGGTGGCTGGGCATTATAAATGCGTGTTTCTGCTTTCAGTAACGAAACTGATGCGTCAACGGGTATTTTAACGGGTGTGGAAATGACAGAAGTTTCACCATTGGCCGGCATATATGTTTCAATATTGAATTCTTCACGGATCTTTGTGCGTAAAAATTGCATTTTTTCAGCTTCACCATGAACAAGCATGACATTTTTGGGTTCACAATTTTGAATGAGTTGCATTATGCCTAAAAAAAGGAAACATTTACAAAGTTTAATACTCATGACAAAAAAATTTTTATCGTTCCAACAGGGTTCCTATTACATACATTTTATGGGACATTCCCGAGAAAATTAATATTCGAAAATCTATGTAGCAAAACCCTGTGGAATAAAATTATTAATGATAAATTTTGTATTCCCGTAAATAACTTTGATAAATTATTAGAAATTTTTTAATAGTTTGTGTCTTGAATAAATTTTTATCACCGCTACAAACCATCAACTTATTCACAATAGACGTCTTATTCAACAAGTTAAAATACAATAAATACATAAGTATAAACAATTATGTATGTACTTACCTTTAGCATCAGCATGCGCTGAAAAACTCATATATTCCACAGACATTTTAACTTCTACCACCTGCCGATTCTCAAACTCCACTTTCTTGGCACCACTCAAAATTTTATTACCCACCGTACCCTGCACACAATAACCCGGCATAATAACCATATTGTTTTCATTAGGGGCCCATTTTTTAAAAATCTGCAAAGACAAGCCAGCATGCAACATACCCGGCGTAGCAAAAACTACCATGGCACCAGGATTATCAATATAGGTCTTGTCAAAGGGTTTTATATGTTTAAAATCAAACATATTGCGGGTGACAAAAGTTTTACGTATTTTCTGATTTGTCCAGGTTATGAACATTTTGTAATAAGTATTGGCCTTTTCGGTGAGACCCACTGCAAAGTATATGGGATATTTAAGATTCATGCGCTCCCAGTAAGTTTCCAAAAGAATACACAATTCTTGGGCTCTACCCAATGCAAACACAGGAATTAGTACTTTACCGCCCTTAGCAACACATTCGTGAACCTTCTTCAAAAAATCACGCTCGCGACAACGTTTGGAGTCACGTATGG
Organism: Pollenia griseotomentosa; assembly: GCA_963931875.1. Lineage (NCBI taxonomy): Eukaryota > Metazoa > Arthropoda > Insecta > Diptera > Polleniidae > Pollenia > Pollenia griseotomentosa. The sequence goes on along the minus strand of OZ007560.1, from coordinate 46,832,121 downwards.
TAGTGGCGTATGTGGACTCGGATATTAACAAGTCCGGCCGGCATTTATCAATCCAGGCAGCTCCCAAATGACGATCTGGTGTCATATTATAATCACCAGTATATACCACAGATTGTGAACCCACACGTATCCAAAACATGGCGGCACCTAGCACGTGGCCGGCATAATATGCTTTGATCTCTAATTCACTGTCCACCATGACACTTTGATGCAATGTCACAGCCGTCACTTTTTTCATGCAATCTTTAATCATTTGAGTTGTAAAGAAATTTGATTCACCCTTACGTTCTACAGCCACTTTACGCATGTCTTCCAGTAAAATTGGAGCTATGGCTTTAGTGGGATGGGTCATATAGATGGGACCAGAATAGCCCACCATTTCCGACATATAAGGTAAAGCACCACAATGATCTATAAAAAAGAAGACGCATTTTTCAATAAGAACCGGCAATTGTAAAAGTAATCATTCCATTACTTACCCAAATGAAAATGTGATATGATAACACAATCAATGTGACTGGTTATGGGACCATCTGGTACAATGTACGAAAAATCCGGAAAACGGCGTTCATCGTTATAGCCCATATGCATGCCGCAATCTAACATTATATTCTTACCGCCCATTGATAAAAGCAAACAACTTCGTCCCACATCTTGACCAGCTCCCAAAGGTGTAACTTTAATGTCCGGCATTTCTTTTCTGTTTTTCTCTTCGTATATGCTTTGTTTTTAAAATCTTTTCGATATGTTTAAAGAAGCATTTAAATGTTTGTTCTTCCTTCTATTTGCTATCTATTGTGGTTTAAAATAAAAACAAACAAAACACAAAAATGTTAATTAATAAAAAAAACAATAAAAAAAAATACTTCATATTTAACGAAATATAGAAAATTTTCAGTGCCGTTGTCTGCATCACAGAGGCAGCAGCTGACAGAAGGGCATCTACTTTCCTTTCATTAGCGCAACATACACAGAAAATTGGTTAAACATTTGCGAATATAAAATTTACTATTAATTCCAAAATATTTAACAATAATTAAAACATGTTTTGAACAAAAAGAAAATACAGTTAAAAAATACGAAAGAATGTGTTGGTTTAAAGAATTTACGTTGAAAATGAAATGAAAACTAAGTAGAGTTGCCAATGCTAAATAAATAGTCGATATTGGGATATTCTTAGAATATTCAACATTTTTTTTTATTTTTCGAATTTATTCTATGAGTTACATTTCAGTTATGTATTTTTTTTTCTGTACATACTATATACTTCATTGCTATCCAAAGGATAGCTAAGGTAAAATGTAACAAGAAAATACAATATAATAGTCTGGTGGTGTATAAAAGTCATTCCTAAAAATTTAAGGAATAGAACTATTACAAAAAAGCTTTATAAAATACATAACTGAAATGTAACTCATAGAATAAATTCGAAAAATAAAAAAAAATGTTGAATATAATATAAAGTAACCTACGAAAGGAGATAATTCCCAGTTTCTATTTGATATTCTTAGAATTAAAATATGGGTTTCAAACTATATGGCAAAATAAACCCCACAAATTGCTACGTTGTACAAATATTTTGTGTTTGTTAAAATAATGAAAATTTTTAATTTTTGGCCGACATGTTGAATTTTTGTAGAAATTGTAAACAATTAACTAAGACAACTATGTGAGTGTTTAAAATTTTAAGTTATTTTTCCTTATCTGTGCTTAGTTTTTTTGTGTGCGGCAAATTCAACTACAGGTGGTGTCGGAACTACAACAATACAAAAACAACAGAAACAACATAGGGTTTTTGCAATGCATTGTTAGTGCTTATAGCTCGAAATGTCAACCATTCTTAACAAAACACTTAAGGCCCAACCATAATGTGCTTAAGTTGGCTTAAGCAAATGTACGAACACATGCAAATCATATGAGGCAAACCCTATTGAACTGAGGGAAACTTTTTGTTAAATTTGATGAAACTGTCATTTGCTTAAGGCCCAGAACAGATGGTAAAACGCAACTGCAACGAAACCCTTTAGAAATCATTGTTTTGAAACAAGTTTCATTTGTTTTCCACACACCCTGCAACCTAAATTGTACCAAAATGTAATGAAATTATCACAATCATTTCGATTTCGATTGCACGCCGGTTTCAATGCAACTGATTTCCAATGCATTTCAAACTGGTCTCAAAATGGTCGCGTCATATGTGATCCCTCAAAGGAGTCTATGGCATAAACTCAAATGAAACTCAAAAATAACTAGAAGTTGCAGTTGCGTTTCACCGTCTGTTTTGGGCCTAAGCAAAGTGCGAAACTGATCGCACATTCCGTACGGAATCAAATGTTTTTTGGTTTTATTTTTGTTTTTTTAAATACATTTGAGAGACTTTTTGTTAGTTTTTGACAGTAGGTTAAGCAAGGCATATGCATATTATTAACAAATCCATACAAATAAGCTCGAACTGTCAAAATCAGATGCCGTTTTGACACCACCTGTAGTTAATTCGCCTTTGACCCTACATGCTTTTAAAATTTAAATGTGGGGCAATGCCCGTTTACATTGTCCCTTTAAGTCACTGCGATTCTTACTTTCTTTGCCCATAGGGGAATTAGGAATTAAAAGGGGAACGTTTTGTTCCCTCATTCGATCTCTCATTGTTCTCTTATAGGACGAAAAAATGTATTTCATTTCGGCCCCAAATCTGTTATTCACAGAAAAAGCTGCATCAAAAAAATTGTCCTTCAAAAGTTGCAGCGACAAAATAGCTTTATGTAAATATGCACTTATTTACTATATATCAGATCTATAACACAAAAACCTGTCATCCCAATTAAAAACTATTTTAATAGAAAGAGCTGGGTTACGGCTCGCCCAACTAACGTTGCTTTTTGACCCTTTTTTTAGTTGCGACTTCTTGTGAGACATTTTTATCTACGACTTTTTAATTATTACCATTTTTCTGTTAAGTTTTTCACAAAAAACATTTAATTTGCAGTAAATTATAAATTTTATTATTATTATTTTTATAAATAAAAAAAAATCTTCAAAGCAACGTCGTCAAAATTTAAAAGCAATTCACAGATTATGTATACAATGCATTTAAAAAATTTATCGCAAAGTGTTAAAGAATAGTTAAACAAAAAAGCTTTTTAAAATAAAAAATTGTGGTGTTTGCAGTGATCATTTTACAAAATTATTTGTAGCCGCCTAGTGAATGAAAGAAGAAAACGGCAACATCGCTGCAGGTTTTTCCAAGAAACGTAATATTTGGTGATACCAATTAAAACTTAAATAATAACTCAGTTAAAATACTACACATTTTTAGGAACAACTCTGGCAAAAATATGTACTTAATATGTAGGGATAAAAGTTACACAGATGCTAATTGTTAGTCATTTTGACTAACATGACTTCAAAAACTCAAAAATAGCATTACTTACTGCAGCAAAGTGACCGTTATAAGCAAGAGCGTACCATCAAATGAGATTACAAAAAAAATTAGATCTTTTCATAGCAGCAAAAAAAAGTTACACGCAAAAATAAAAACAGTGTTAGTCAAAATGACTAACATTAGTACTGCAGGGTTAACCAAGACATGGAGTCAAAGCGGTGTTTTGCAGTGTTTGTAAACAGTTTTTAATGAATTAACAATCATCTTCAGTGTCATGAAAAAACACATTAATAATATAAACAAGCTTCTGATAATGAAAAAATGCAGCTGATTGTTTTGTTTCAATGGTTTTTTTGCTTTTTTTTTTAATAAAAAACGGAAAAAGATGTGCGACTTTTATTTTCTCAAACATCTTTTTTTGCGACTTTCTTTTTATAAAACGACCTTTTTTGCGACTTTTCAAAAGTTGATAATGGTAGCCCTGGAAAGAGTATTGGTTGATATCAGGGTTGTCAGATTGATTTTGACCTTTTTCGCCAAATTCAATGTCAAAAATCGCCAAAGCCTTTATTTTCAATTTTTTGGCAGTAAAATATATATATTTTTTTATTTATCAAAAATATTTTTATGAATCCTAAAAAATTAATTTGTTCCGTATCGCTAAAATACGCCAAAAATGAAAAAAAAGTCGCCATGATATATTTTTTGCTTAATTTTTATTTAGAAAAAATTAAAAATAGCTAGTGAATTATTTAACGATGGTACAAAAGAAGTACAACTTATAACTCTTATTAATGCGTCTAGATGTTCGTATTGCATTCTACTTCGAAGGCGACTTTAAGTGGAGTTCATAGCTTAAACACAGGCATTACTAGTAATAATTACCAGCATATAAAGAACAGCCAAAGCAACCCTGTCGGACATTCAGTTAACTTTAAACTAACTGAAAGCTAACTATTTCTCAACTAGTGGTGGTTGACACTTGGATTTATTTTATATGGAATTAACTAACTATTTTAACATTGCGATGTCCTAGGAAGTAGTCGATTGTCCGACTCTGCATTACTTTCAATTAACTTTAAGTTAACTTTTTGTAGCTAGCTATAAACTCAATACTTTAAGTTAGCTTTAAGTTAAGTTAGTTCAAGTTAAGGCCGATTAAGGCCGAACTATGAATGTTATTCATTGGATGAATACTTTCAAAAAAATAAAAACATTTTATTTTTTTATTTTATTTTCTTTTATTTCTTTTATTTTATTTTATTAATCAAAGTTGTTTTTATTCAACTTTTTTTTTAACCAGAGTCGCTGGCGGGAATCGATCCCGCAACCTCGGCGCTGATAGACTTGCTCACTACCAGCTAGCCTACTGGGGCAGTCTAGTTTTTGAATAAAAAACTATGTTTTTTGCCATTACTCAATTAAGAGCGTAAATATGAGATTAAATTGTCATAACATAACATCAATAACAACGTTGATTTTTTTGGTAACGACTTGGCTCTCTCTACTTAAAATATACAACACAGTGTTTGTATACACTTTGGTTAATGTAAATTTTGCATTTCGTAGTAGTTGGCTTTAAGTTAGTCTCAAGGCCCATTGAAAAGGTCTGCGCAAGAAGCCTGATGATCATTGTTTATGTTCTTTTTAGTTGTCAAAAGTTGTTTACATTTTGCTTACATGTGCATGTATACGTTTGTGGTATGCCACACATACACGTTTTTTCCTTTTGCTTTGTATATGTGGTAGTAAATTTTTGACAACTAAAAAGAATCGTTTTTTGTTTTTGTACAAGTAAGCAGACCTAATAGATGGGCCTTGGTTAGTCTATACAAGCTAACTTAAAGTTGGGTTTTTTTGTAGTTAGCTACTCATTTGACGGCAGGGAAGTTCCTTAAAATTGTACGTACCGGTCGTATCGTTGCAGATTTAAAGTTTTGGCATAAACTTATTTATCTTTCCAATTAACCAACGCTAATTTTTCCATTGTGTTTCAAAAATGTTCAAAGGTATGTAAGAGTTCATAAAAATTTTTAAAACATCACTAACAACAACTGTATCTGTGATAATATATTGACACATACATATAATGAAAAAATGTTCATAGACTTTAAATATATTTATGTTTAAATCTATTTATTGATTTTTTCAAGAGCACTGTTATATATGAAAACTATTTTCTCGAAGATATTTATTATCTTCATCAGCCATTTGAACATACTTTTAAATACATACTGACCATACATATGAACGCCTTAAATTGCATACATAAAAATAATATTATTTTTCACTATTGAGTTTAACGAATTTCAAAACAAATGCATAGCTCATCAAAAATAGCCCACAAAATCGCCAACTTTTTTGTTAAGTCCCAAAAAAAATCGCCATGTCGCCAAATCAAAAATTAGGTCACCAAACAAGTTTGAAAATCGCCACGTTTGGCGAGAAATCGTCGAATCTGACAACCCTGGTTGAAATTCTTATGACAGTTGCTGACAAATTGCACTTTTTGTTTATAATTATCGTTAAATCAGCGTTAAATGCTGCGGTATGTAAATTTCAAAACCTTAAAATACCAGAAAAAATAACAAATTTTTATTATTCGAGTGCCTTTAAATGTTGGAGGAATCAGGCACTGTTTCGCTACGCATTTGCCAAGAGGGCCATGCTAATGCGTTGGTACTAAATAAAGATTGTAATAAAATTGCAGTAGCAGGAAGGAGTTGTAAGTACTAATGAAAAAATAAAAAGGATTTTAAGACTTTATTACTAACTCCCTTAATTAAATAGTGCTTAAAGTTTTTGCCATCAATAATGATGGTTTTACCGAGGTGTGCAATATGCGTGGTGGCAAAAATCAAAATCTCAGCTATTCTTCCAACGATGTGGCCTGGAGTACTTTAGATTCAAACATTTTGGCTACCGCAGCCACGAATGGAGTCGTGTCCGTTTGGGATCTTTCGAAATTTGGGAAACAAAAACAATGGCTAGTGTATAACGATCACGAACGTACTGCCCATGCGGTTACCTTCCATAACACTGAAGTTAATACACTTATTTCGGGTTCTCAAGATGGTACTATTAAATGCTTTGATACACGTACCGATAAAGCATGCAGTACGTTTTATAGTAACTCGGAATCGGTAAGAGATGTTAAATTTAGTCCACATAGTAATAATTTATTTTCGGCTGTTTTGGAAAATGGCACGGTGCAATTGTGGGATTTGAGGAGGTAAGTGTAGAAAGAAAATTATCTTTATTAAAGTATAGGAAGTTGAATAAAAAATTTTCTTATATTTAAGAACTGAAAAGTGCATGCTGCAATTTCCTGCGCACATGGAACCTATTTACACCTGTGACTGGCACCCTACACAAAATTGGCTAGCTACTGGCAGTAGGGACAAGCAGATAAAGGTTACTATCAGCTCAATTATGAATAAAAATTCCCCGAAAGTTTTTTCCCTTTTCCAATTTTTCACATTTAAATTACAAAAAATTAGTGTAAAAAGTGCCTTCTTTAAAAAAAACTAGTTCGAACTTTAAAAAAGCTATTGAAAAGAGATTTCCTTGTTATATTCAAAAATAAATAAGTTTAACTGAATTGCTTCAGTTTTTAGATTTTTCCAGCCAACTTTATTTTGATATTGTGAGTACATAGTTCAAACAAAAAATTCTTAGATTTCCAAGCCGATTTTAAATGTGAAAAAAATTTGAATTCTAAAAATACCTGTTTTGAACAAAAAAATTTATTTCTCATAATCTGAGTAAATCTGTGAGATATAATAAATAAAATATAATTTTTTTTAAATTTTGTTATTAAAATGTAAACTTTTCAATTTTATTTCTCTCAGATTTGGAATATGGAGAGTAAGGCTTCACTGGAACATACAATACATACTATAGCTGTTGTGGGCCGTGTTAAATGGCGTCCAGAAAAAGCGTAAGCAAGCTAAATAAATAAATCTCAACAAGTTCAAAAATGTATATGAACATATTTTTTTTATATTGTTAGTTACCACATTGCTAGCTGCTCATTAGTAGTTGATTACAGTATACACATTTGGGATATACGGCGTCCTTTTGTGCCCTTTGCTTCCTTTAATGATCATACTGATGTTACAACTGGAATAGCGTGGAAAGGCAATGATCCTTATTGCCTGTTATCAACTAGTAAAGATTCTACCATTTACAAACATGCTTTCAAAGATGCTTCTAGACCGGCCCTGAAAGCAAATGTGCAAGGGGCTAGTTTAGGACGCAAAGGGGATATTTCATTTGCCAACAAATTAAAGTTTTATTTGCCGGTAACAGCTGCACAAGTCGTTAAATCAAATGCTATGCTGTAAGTTAAATGAAAAGATTATTAAATACATTTTTAAAAATTTTATTATTTTCAGTACTAGGCAAAAACCTATAACTGGCCTGGAGCAGTTTCATATTGGTAAATCGGATATGTGTAGATTTTTACTAAATACATCGGTAGGTTTTATTATTTTTTTATTTTTTAACATAAATTGTATCTCATTTATAAAACGCTTTGAAGCTAATTGGTTATATTGATCCTGAAAACTCCATACAACTAAAAGAACATGAGTGCTTTATTGGCTGTGCCAAAGAATTAATGTTCACTGGCAAAAAATTAGTTGATTTGTGCAAACACAATGCCAATGTTGGTCGTAAACATGGCAATCATAATGCCACTACTCTTTGGAATTTTATAGAAATTTGTTACGCTTCCGATGAAATTAATAAACAAAAATACGAACACCGCAATTCTTTTTCAAATCAAAAAAATGCTCAAAACGCTCGACGTATCACCCAGGTGGTTAATACGGATGTTTCTAAATGGGATCACAGTAAAAATAATATCGTTAATGGGTCTGATGATAATATCGATATAAAATCTCAAGATGATGATAATTTAATAGAAAGTGTTGGTTCGGGTGGAAAACAAACGTATCATCCTTCAGGTTCTGTTATTCTTTCCGAAACACAAACCCTTAAGGAAATTACGTTTGATAATTTCGATTGTTTGCGTAACGGTTTTATATATGTAGGTCCTCCGGACTATACAAAAGCTTTATCATTGCCCGAGACGGCGTTGCATTGTGATGTTCAGGCGGCAAGGCCCCAGTTGGATATCAAGGCAAAAAATCATGAAAAGTCACCTGTAAGTTAAATTGAAATTTTTATTTTTTTTTATTTAAATTGTATTTATGTAGTTACTTTAATGTTTTATTTAGCCTCCAAACTTACCGGCTGTCCTTAAAGTTTCTTCTGTTCCACCAATACCATTGTGGGAACCTCATCAATTTTTAGCAGATGCTTTAATGTTACAAAATGATGTGGGTGATGTACAAACTGCGTTAGCTGTTTTAATTGTTATGGGAGAAAATCGTAAATTTTTACCCATAGAAGAAGCTTTGATTGTAAGTAAGAAATTTTGCAAATTTATTTATATTTGTTTATCCCATTTTTAACAAATCTCTTTAAACAGAAACCATTTTTTATAAAAATCTAGTTTTCATGAAATACGGATTTGGTTTTTATATCTTACAAAAATTTGTTTCTGTACAAACAGTTATTTTTTTTTTTTTTTTTTTTGCTTTTTATAAAAACCGTTTCAAACAAATCGCATTTATAATTTTAAACGCGTTTTTGTTTTCTTACAAAATACATTTTTTGTCGAAATCGGCTTTTACAAAAATCCGGTTTGAAAATTTAGTGTGTTTTAAATTTTCTTTTTAAAAAAATTCTAGCTTTTAAAATCCCAATATGAATGAAAAAATTAAGGCAATTCACAGTGTTCTATTGTGTCATAATATTTTTTATATCAGACCAATTATGAATAATAAAAATTTCCCTTCTCCCATTTTTCCTATGAAAGTTCAATTGTAAAAAATGGGGAAAGGGAAATGTGTATTCATAATTGGGCTGTATATAATTTGTTGTATTTGCTATTTTATTTTACTAATGTCACATTCATATTAGGCAGTTCATAAATCCTGGTTTTTTGTGCGAGTAGTCCCGTTTTGAAATTTCGTTGCTTATTTTTGTTCTTGAATATGAAGAATAAAAAATATTTTGCTTTTGTTCTTTCATGTATGAGATATTTTAGTTTCTTCGATTTTTATCATTTTTCATACATGAGCGAACAACGCTGCTTATTCTTTTCTTCGATTGCGGTGATATGCCATACATTTCTAAATCGAAACATTCAGTTTTTGCATAACCCATTTTTTTTATTTCAAATCGCAGAAAAACTTACACTTTTAAACATATTTGCTACTTCTTTTAGGAACACTGGTTTCAAACCTACATCGACCAATTACATCGATATCAAATGTGGAATGAGGCTTGCACAATTATGAATATATCATGGTTAAGATCTGTACGAGAGTTAAATCAAAAATCTACGGGTGTTCACACAAATTGTGGCGATTGCGGTCGTCCATTGGGTGGTAGTGTGGGTTGGTATTGTCAGAAATGTAAATCAATGCGTTTGGCAAAATGTTCTATATGCGATTTGGTTGTAAGGGGTTTATATGCTTGGTGTCAAGGTTGTTCACATGGTGGCCACATAAAACATGTTATGGATTATTTTGCCAACCATTCAAAGTGTCCCAAATGTGGTCATTTGTGTGAGTATAATTAAAAATTTCAAGTGAAGTGAATTATGACATATTTAATAATTATGTACTACAATTTTTATAAGATGTACTTACTAAGTTACTGTTTCTTTTTAAACAATGATTTTACTGACAAAATTAAAAGATAACACAGTTACTACATATTAATATTAAGACTTGAAAAGAATTAAATTTCATGATATTTTTATACATAAACGCATAAATATTATAAGTACATATTAATTATAAATTAAATACATATATTGTAAATTTTTTTTTCAATTAATAAATGTACTTTTAAAAGGTAAAATACAAACTACCTGTAGTTTTTTGTTTACAAATTTCAAGACAGCATTAAAGAAAAGAAAAGTATTTGTTGTTTGTAAAAAAATAATTTTAAATAATTTGGAAAAATTTAGCTTTCAATTAAAATATTGAAGTAATTAGGATAAGTACTTTAGCAAAAAAATAACCTGACTAAGTCTAAATACTAATAGCCAAGCAACTATTGCCAGCACTGCCCTCAAAGCTAAGAAAATATTAAAAAATATTCCCTTTATAACAAAACTTTGAGAAATCAAAACTTAAAATTTTTTTTTTTAGAATTATACACACCAGGTTTATAATTAAAACACTTTTAAAGTTTTGATTTAGGAGCAGTACTGGCGGCTAATTGTCAAGAGTTAAAATCGAGGCTCACGGTTTGACAAGCATCTGTACCGGCACCATTAAAAGATGTTAGATTCTGTTTTACAGCTGGAGATTCATCATAACGTATGGTCATCGAATTGGAATTGCCGGGAATTAAAACATAACCCAATGTCTCATAGAATTTGATTAATTTGTCCTTGCAATCCAAAGACATTTTATAGCAACCCAAATACTGAGCCAAAAGCGAAACAGTTACCACAATACTTAATAAAAGAAAAACCAAAATTTAAATAATCGAAAAGTTAAAGAATTAGTTGAAAGCAATAACTTACAGTTTGCCCAACTGTTTTCCACGATAGGTATCATTAACCACTACATCTTCCAAACGACCACGCTAAAAAAAAATATTTTTATTTCGTATGTATGTATGTATTAATACTTTTTATTTGAATTTACTTACTATAGCACAATTGTGTATAAATTTGCGTTCTATAATTAAAGATGCTGCACCGATTATTTCATTTTTTCGTGTATCCTCAATAACGGTTACAAAATAATCGCCACTAGCCTTCATTTGCGAAAAACGAGCTAGAAATAGCATTTTGTTTTGATGATTATTTTAAAAAACTAATTTATTCTAGTAAAAGAATTCATGGAAAAAAATTTAAAATTTTGTTAGAAATATTTTTTTATAAATATACACTTTGTGAAAATTCTAATTTTACCTTTTTCGATTTCAATTTTAATTTTTTGCAAGTAATACAAAAAAAAAAGAAAAGTTTAAAACCCTGTTAAACAAGGCGAATTCATTTCAGGTGGTCTTAAAAGCCCTGCTGATAACTTTTATTATCTTAATCATTGTTGGACGTCAAAATTCCTATATTTGTTTTGTTTCTGTTTTTGACATTGTACAATGATTTTACAAAAACTAATTGGTTTTTGTACGAGTTGTACTTGTCTGTTAAGTATTTTTTTAAATTAATCAGGGGTGATCTCGAAGTTTTTTTTGAATACACTTTTAATCAAATTTTTATAATTATTGTTATGAAATTCGGTTTAATAGGGAGATATTTGTCATTAAATTGATTTATCACCGAAATCTTAATAAAAACCAACGTTTAAAATTCTGGCGTTTGCGTTTTCAGTTTCCAGAACACCCCTCCTGTATGTTGAAAATGTTTTAGCTTTTGAAGATGTTTTTTAAAGCATAGAGTGAAATTTTAAGACGGTTGATATTTAAATATCGCACTTGTTCAACAATAGTGTTTTAACTTAAAATTTTTATTTTTTCACTTTTTGGAAAAAATCGACACGTAATAATCATATCGATAATTATATACCTCTAATAAAAAATTAAAAATGGTTTTGCTTCTACTAAAAATGTTTAAATTTTACAGTATTGTTAAACAAGTGCGATGTATAATTTTAAAACGCTTGTTAAATATGTACTTTATAAACATAACTAGAAAGCTTTTTATAAAAAAACTATGTTAAAGTGAAAACATATCTACATTAGAGCGACTCACCAAAAAAAGTGCTCGATGTACCCTCCTAAAAATAATATAATAATAACGTACAAAACGAACTTGGGAAAATCGATAAAAATGAGAAAAACATTAAAAATTATGAAACTTTAAATGCTTTTTTCTCAAAACTTCATTTTCACATACTAGGTCCCTTTTCTCGGAGAAGGTCACATGTATGTATGTAGATCATGTAGATCATGTATGGATAAAAATAGAACTAAAGAAAGAAAAAAAGAAATGATCCACGACTTTTTGGCGGCATATTTTTTTTCGCAAATTAAAAAAAAATTTTAATTTTATTGTTTATTGTTTATATTTACAAAACTTTTATACAGATCATTTAAGACTCATTTATAGCGATTTTAAAAAGCGATACAGCAAATCCTTTCGTGATTCTATTTGAGTATAAATAAATAATAAATGTTGTACCACATCGCGGTTTGTCGGTAATCTATTTCGGTTTAATTCAACTTACGCGAAAGGCATTTTAATCACGACACAATGCACAATTATTTAAATTTAACGATATTGGGAACTGATAAACTCATGGTGTAAACTTAAATTTTCAATTTTGTTTTTATACATGAAATTTTTCATACAGCATACTTTGATTTTATATTTTTGGAAATTTCTAAATTATTTACATACAAAGATGATGTACTTGGCAAAAGAAAAAATTTGATACCCATATTGCCCTATTTAAAACGAAGGGTTACCACCCCATTGCATTTTTGTCAAAACGCGAACTAGCGCGAATTTCCAAAAAAGCTGAAACACGTATTTAATTAAATCGACTAAAGATTAAAATATGTTAATTTGGCATTTTTATTACAAGCAACGCCGAACAAAAAATTCAAAAACCGTTTTTTTACAGAAAATCCTTTAAAAAAAGGATATGGATGATCGTCCTTGGACAAATTGTATATACAGTTAGACGCGCCTTAAAAAAACCTTTCTTATGATACCCAATTTGTATATGTTGGTAAGGAAACAGATTCTCAAATTAACAAAATATGCAAAAATAGACTCTTTTTCAAAATGGTCCAGCTCACGAGAGGCCAAAGCTGGAGCCGAAATATTTAAAATGGTATCTTAAAAAAGTCCAAGGTTCATTTTGCTTCCATACATTTTGAGTCGCTCTAATCTACATACATACATGTGACCTTCTCCGAGAAAAGGGACCTAGTATGTGAAAATGAAGTTTTGAGAAAAAAGCATTTAAAGTTTCATAATTTTTAATGTTTTTCTCATTTTTATCGATTTTCCCAAGTTCGTTTTGTACGTTATTATGGGGTGAATAAATTTTTATCAGAAATATAACTCATTTCATCTTATTCTACACCCTTTTAGGTACCAGAATACCACTCTTAAGTCCAAACCCGTTTTTTGACACACTAGGTCCCTTTTCTCGGAGGTCACACATATTTTTTTCTTAACTAATAATTCTATTAAGTAGTTTTTACAGTAAGTTTTATTGTAGTACTTACTTAAAAATTGAGTCCTCGAGACAGGACCAACATTAGTCAATTGTGACAACAGCTGCAAAAAACCACGATCATAGTCGCCATCTTTTAATGGGCGAACCTTAAGCCAAGATTCTCCAGGACAAGCGGCAGATATAAATGGATTGAATTTAGCAGGACTTTTATGAAAATCTAATTTCAATAATAGGTTAGGATCATAAAGAAATGTTTCTTCCTAAAAATAAATAAGAGATATACATAAGTAAATCGTTTATACAAAATGGCAAAAGTTATTACAACAATATTGCAGGTGATAGTAATTGACAATAACAAGAAACATGCACTATTTAATAGATAACGCTTACATTTAAACAAAACAATTGAGGAGCTCCATAACAAAACCCAACAATTCCACTTATTAAATTTCATGTTTTTGTTTACTGAATAATATTGTAAATACTTAAATCTTTATAGTCATTGTTTTAACGAATTAATTTACTTTGAATCGGATCAAAACGCAACAATTTCACATACCAACATAATGCATACATGGTACTGGCTTTAATTAAATTTTTTTTTGTTTATTTATCCAAATATTGTAAAAGTGGAATTGTTCCGTGTTGTTATGGAGCTCCTCAATTGAGATAATGTACTACACAATTCATTTCAATTAGAATTTTATTATTTATTTACCTGCCAGCCCACCATTATATTTGAGTTTAAATTTAGTTTAATTTTTGTGTAGTTGCGAAATTTTTTCAACCAAAAGGTGTCAACGTAGCCACAATCAAAACTCATCTAAATGTTGATGTTTTCTTTAAGATTTTTAGACCAAGAGGAAAACCAATCAATCGAGCATACCACCGCCACAACTAACAACAATACATTTCAATTCTTACCGGTTTTATGGAGCTCAGTTGTTTTTGTTTCTCCTCTGTTTTGTTTTATAGCAATTCAACAAGGTCTTCTAGTACGTGTCTCATACATACATAAATATATATGTAAATACATGCATAAAAAATAAACCTGCCCGACTGAGAAAACACTTTCTTTATCATGTCAAGTCGTGTATTTATTATAAAACAAATAACCTAAAAGGGTGGTTGTTTGTCTAGAAATGTATGTGTCTTTATTTTGTAGGAAAAAGCAGAAATATTAAAAATTAACACAAAAAAACCAGAAACACTAAAACATAGAAGTAAAGGCTATTAAAGCAGATAAAACATGTCTTAAAAACTAAGACATTTATATAAAAATAAAGCTGGCAGCGGTAGAGTATGTGTATGACGAGATACTTTGAAGTTTTTTGATAGAATATAGAATGAAACGGTGATTTCAGATTTAAGTGTATGTTTTTAGAATGTATGCATTAAGTTGTTAGGTATGTAAGAAAATATTTTTTAAAGCATCTAGATAAATAACTAGATCAATTTAATACTAATTTTCCAAGTTTCGTATAATTGGTTTAATTTTTCATGGGGAAAGAATTAGCAGAAATCAGTTTTCTTTGAAAGATTCTGGGCTATAATCAGTGAACTTGTACAAGAAGATTATTTTAATATAAAGGATTATAAAAAACATAAATAAATAAAATTATTGGAAATCTACGGAGATTTTCAGTTAATTTTTTGAACCAATAGTTTTTTATCATCACCGCTCACTGTATGATAAGCAGGACGGCTGTGAAGATGGGGTCTAACCTGACGGATATGTCCGGGGTGTGTGAAGACCCGGAGGAGCTGGAAACAGTTGAGAACCTTTTGTGTCACTGTCCCAGGCTGCAGAACAGAAGGCTGAGGTGGCTAGGTAGTTGGTTCTAATGCGAATTGGGGGATGTCTCGAGATGAGAGCTCGAGAATCCCTCGGAATTCATAGTTTGAATTAAATTGTTTTAACATGAAGTGGCCTTTGCTTAAAATTATTATAATCACCCCAATTATGAATAAAACTTCCCCGGGAGTTTTTCCCCTTTTCCCATTTTTACAATTGAATTAACATAGGAAAAATTGGAGAAGGGAGAAAACTCTAGGGGAACTTTTATTCATAATTTGGCTGAATAAGTATCTCCAGTAAAAATAAAAACTGATGTCTATTAACTAGAGTTAAAAGACGTTTAATGATTACGAAAAATACTTTATAAAATAAAATTATTTACTTCTCGAAACCACTATGCTTTATATAAAATATGCATTATTGATTTGAAAATCTAAAATATACTAAAGGTTTAAATAAATAACGAAATAATTAAAACTTCCATAAATTACTAGTGGGGGTTATGGTTTAACGGATTTTTTTAAAGTTTATTGAACTTTAAAATAATAAGCAAAACTAATATTTAAAGTCAGAGATATCTTTTTTACACTTGTGCAAAATTACTTGTTTTATTTAAACAATAATACAAACTTACCATTTCTTTTATCAGTGATTCTCTGTTAGCTAAAAAATATTTCACCAACTCTACTTCCACGTTGCAGCTTGTGAAAAACTCAACGTATAAAAAAATTTTATCGTAAATGTTACGTGTTGCAGCACCTCCAGCAGCACCTTGGGCCAACGGAAGACTTAATGCTGACGGTCGCTTTTAGTTGTTGTGATTATTTGTTTATAGTATTTTACAAAAAGAATTCATAACTTTGCTGCTTTTTATTTAACTTTTGTTTTTTGATTTATTAAACTCATTAATTGGAAAGCTAATTTTTCACCTTAAAAATAAACAAATAAACAAGGCGAATTGACTAGTCAAAATAAATTGCAAAGAAAAACAAAACTATTCGAAGAGAATTTTATGTGACAATCAGTGTTGCCATATTTTTCTTACAAAAACTGACAGTTTAAAAAAAAACTGTTTTTATGGGAAAAACCGCTCATTAAAAAAGAAAAAAAATCAATGTTTAAAAAACTGCAGCCAAAGTAGAAAAACTGCCATTTCTACCCACTTCTTCATTTGTAATTGGCAAAAAAACCGTTGCTTTCACTTCTGATTCATTAAATGTAAACAGTCGCTGTCAAACCAACTCAAAAAAGCGAAAAGTTGTACACTAAATTTCGATTCTTGTTCGGCAGTTTTTGGTTTCGACTGCAGTTTTTTAAACCCTGGAAAAAATACATTAAAACAATATGTGTGTACAAATTTTTATTAAAAATAACTTGAGAAATACCTCCCAACCTTGGATCTTGACAGTGGTTTTGACAAAATTCCTTAAACTATTTTTTTAAGTTCGGAAATCGAAACATTTTGTACTTAATAAAATCAAAATTAACAAGAATAAAATTTCCTATAAAATAAGATTATATTCTTAGAAAAAAATGGTTTCGATTTTAATGACGAAAAACTAGAATTTTTTGAAAAAATCGCTGTTTTTCGTAACTTTAATCTTAATGCATTAATACTATCAGATTAAGCTGAAACTTTGCCAATCGCATTTTCTAGTCAATTAACGCACAGTGGGGTAAGCCGGTGGATAACCCAAAATTAGTTTTTTATAAATAAGAAAAAAACATAAAATTGTGATATAATAATAATTTGATATGAATGTACATTTTCTAAAATAAATAATAAATTTAAAATTTCCAAAAACATTTGTTATTTGCATATTAAGAAAGTAAATAGTTGCCAAATTTTTTATAAAGAACAATTTAAATTTTTAAAATAATTTGACTTTAAAATTTAAGCCTCTTTAAAAAGTATTATTATGATGTGTTTATGTATGTTGAATTTTGTTTTTGCGTTGTATAAAATTGCAAATAGTAGTTTTAAAAAACATTTTTTATGCCAAACGCATTTAAATTAAAATTAGAACATTAAGTTTTGAGAACAATTATTATTAACAGTAATATTGTTCGGAGAACAATTTTCAAATACATATTATATATTCTAATAAATGACAAATATACATATCTTTCCTTTGCTGTAATAGAGTCATAACTCAAAAAACCTTTTTAATTCTTTAATTCCCCGTGGAACATAGGGCCGTCTACTAGCTAATAATATGGAGCTAATAGCCATATCGCTTCTTCATATTGTGTCTAAATTTTATACAAATATCTTATATACTCAACTCTAGAGAGGAGGATTAAATTTTAATGTGGTAGAAAATTCAAATTCGAGTTATGACTCTATTGCAGCAATTTATCAAATTTTTATTTAGACGATTAATTCTTATATTGATTTACTAAAAGCAGAAATGATCAACCCTATATAAATCACTATTTAATTTTTTAATAATATTTTTAAGCTGGCAGCACTTATACTAACTTCTTAAATTTTCCAACACTTATTTCTGAACTGTCATTTTAAGCTCTTTTATTAGTTTACGATTGTTAAAATTATAACGGTATTTCCTTAATGTTTAAACAACTATACAAATTCGAATTTTACAAAATTATTTGAGATCGCTGTTAAAAAAAGGGCCAAACCCCCACACAAACGGTTGTACAAACATTTAGTTGTTGTCGAGCCGCTTGTGTCGTTTATTTTTTACTTAAGTGAATTAATGTAAAATGTGCAAAAAGTTGTGCAAAAAAGTTAATATCAATGGTCTTGGATATAAGAAAAAAAGTGCATATTTTTTTATCTTTTTCTAAAAATCTTAAATATAATAAAAAGCAATTAAAATCGTTTATGTCTATTATAAAATAAATGTTTAAAAAAAGCAAAATAGCTTTGTTTAGAAATTAAAATACCTATAATAAAGTGCATTCATAAAAGTTAAGTAAACAAAAATGCCTTATACCTACCTAAAATTAATTAAATAAAATCATCACAATTTTGGACCATTACTTCTTTAAATAGGTATGTAACAAAGTAAGTTATTTATTTATTTTTCTTATATATATGTAGGTATTTTTTGATTCATTTTATTGTTTTGTCATACGATTATGAAATTGCTTTATCAAAGTTAATATTCTCTTACAATTTTCATCTTAAAGGTTATGTTTACTATCGTCAAGTTCTTTTTTGTTTAGTTTCCTTCCGTTTTCTTGATATGAATTTAATTTTCCTTGATGCAAGAATAAATGGCTATCTAAAAGCTGATAATCTTAAAAAAAAATATCAGTTATGTGATGAAAACCGAACGTTTTGAAAAGTTCTGATGAATTTCGAACAATTTTAAAATCCATTTTTGATTTTTGGTCTGAAATCGCTTCGTTTTTAAAATCGACTTCCGACCCACTTCTGCACAGCTTCTTTTGGATATGAATGACACGTTGTCATTGTGTATACCTTCCGGTCTCGCTTCTTTAGAAGTTACATACGAATGGTAACGGAATCAAAAAAAAGGAATTATTTTGCTTTGGCAAAAAAAAAAAAAAAAAACAAAATATGTGGAATAACAACTCCTTCTCGTAGAAGCGAAAGTGGTATGAGTATCTTATCTTTTATATGATTTCAAATCACGAGCGTGATTTTTTGCTGTTCTGAAAGTCATACCGTTTTTGTGTTTCTCCCTGTGCTTTCGGCAATTGAAGATCACACCAAAACACACAAAAACGGGACGCTAAAATATAACACGTGTGATTTTAGTAGGCACATGAGATTTGAAATCACGAGATTTGAGTAAAAGTGATTTGCAGAACAGGCCTTTAATAAGGCCTGAAGTAAGAAGATCTTCTGAGTTTTCCCGCTGGGAGTATATCTATTACTGAAAACATGTCTGTTTTGTAAGACTGTCACATGCCAGACCCTAAAATTGCAATATACTCTTTTTTTATTATTGATATGTTTCTTTTGGTAAATCAAAGCCAACATTTTAAATAATTACATACTACATATTATCTTTTCAAAAAACTAACTCAACTTCTTATTTTAAGTTAAATATCAATTATTATCAAGGTACGAATATACCATAATTATTATTAAACAAAATAATTTATTCATTAACAAAATCTTAAAAATTAGTTAGTTTTATTTTTTCTTATGTGGCTACAATATACTTTGGCGTTTGATACATTTCATAGGCAAATTCCTCACGATGACTAGGATCAAATTCAAGACCTACATAATCAATTTCTAAATTAAATGGTCCATCCATGCCATTTTTGGCAGCTACTGAAAAGCCAAAATGTGTTATTCTATTTAATTGTATAGCCTGTTGACGATCTTGTATACGCCCCTTGGAAGAGTAGAAAAATTTCGAAAATGGAATCTGTAAAGAAAATAAGTAATGTAATTTAGTATTCAATACCTAATGCTAAAAGTAAACGGCTTACCTTAGCTATTTGCCAATGAGGTCCACCTCTTGTATACAGGGCATAATGATAAATATCGTTCCACATTAAATCAAAGTAGCCTTCGCAGTGTAAGTTTATTAAATAATTACGACCATCACCACGTACTTTTAATACCAACATATTATATTGACTCCAATCATAGGTAGCTTCTCGTTTAAATGATTTCTGTGTTGGATAGGAATAGAAATTGTATAATGGATAAAGATTTTTAATAAATTTTAAAAATTATTTTGATTTTAGTAATACCATTTATATGATTGGGCTGATATTTGCAAACATTTCGGCTACAGGGTTTGCTTGCTAATGGTGTTTTTGCAAAATATTCCAGCAAATATTAATACATAAACACAGATATTAATTCAGAGTTCTAAAAATATAACTAAATACTTTTTTTTAACAATTACAAAAATTAAGTTTCTATTGATCAGGAACGAAGTGAATTCACCGATTTTATTCTATACATATGTAGGTACATATAACTTTTTCTTTTTTTTTTTTAATTAACCAGCTAGCATTTTTAATCGTCTAGGAGACTACTGGGAATCTGATAAAGAGTGTTGTTGATCGTCGACGAGCTCATTTTTCAATTGTAGACGATTTCTCGACGCGAGAAACAGTTACACGTTCTGATTCGTATGAGAGATTCTTCCTTAACACATCAAAATACGCTTATATTAATCATAAAGGGAATCGTCTATGATGCATGTAGAGATTATCCAACGAGTCTTTCAAAAAGCATGCCAAGAGTCGTATAAGACTCATGTAGGGATTATTTTACAACTCGTGGAATGCTCAGCCGTATAACTGAGCTACCTAAATAAGGGCATCAAGCGTATTTTTCATGTCAAAACTTCTAATTTTCATTCAATTTATATAAAAAAAAACCTTAAGGTCGCGAAATCAACACCATCCTGTCGGAAAATCCTTTTTTACAGATCCTTAGGCCGGTTTGTTTTATTGAAATTGTATTGGCAATAGAATTTTCAGACTTTAGAACAAAATTATAAAACTATGGATTTTGTTACTATGCCCTAACTTTTACAAACAGATACTTGTACCCATGTTCTGTAACTTTTCGATAGAAATGTGTGAAATGAAACAAAAATGCAATATATTGAAACAAACAGCAGTTTTCTCACTAAACTGTGTCTGTAACTTTTTTAGCGAGTACAGCCTGTCACGTAAGGAAATTACTCGCCAATTTACAGAAAGTGTATTTGTAACATTTTGGTGTAAAAAGTTCCCGCTTTGAACTGTCAAATAAACTCACGAATAAAAATGGAACGAGAAAAGTTTTAACACCAAAAAACCATTAAAAATGCAAATAATAAAAATAATATTTTGTTCTTGGCACATTTTTTTATTGTTTAATTATTTTGCTTTTAACGAGTGCAATGTTATGAAATTTATAACGTAACGACGTAATCTCTTTTGATAGTTATCGACATGACTTACAGACACAGTTTTTTTCTCACTTTTCGAGAAACGATGGAATATTTTGTTTCACATCTTTTCGACGCGAGAAGTTCTCACTAAAGTTACAGAACATTGGTACTGGTCGTGTTTGTACCTAACAGTTATCTTTACCTACCCGGTAAAACTATTGTGGTAATTTCAACGTTAATTTTTCCTACGTAAATAAACTAACGAAAATCGATGGTGTAAAATACACTACACTATAACCCGTAGGTAAGAAGTACGTATTAAAATTATGAAATCTATAGAAATCTAAAAACAGCTAGATATATGTATGTTCATATATGTATAGAAATAACAATTTCCGACCCGGCAACAATTGATTTCACATTTCACTGGTTGCTTAGGCCAGATCGTCAGGAAACTTCATCAAAAGATTTTAGAAAAACTAAAGATATTACATAAATAAAACTGTTAAGCGAATAAGAATTATAAACCACAGTTATACTTGTAACAATAAACAGTGAGTTTATATTTTCTTACAGTCCCGGCTAAAATTGGTTGATTTTTTGTCAACTCTAAATGTAGTTGTAAGTGGGAAAAGAAAAAACAAAAATAAAAACAAATTACTTTATTTTATTTTGCCAGTTCAGTTTTATTTACACTGCCACATGCATATTAGTTATCAAAGTTTTCTTGGGATTCAAAAATTTAATTACCAAGGTTTCGTTTAAATGTGCTACATTCCCATTTCATACTATTGATAAACTGAAATTTATTGTTGATACAACTAATTCTAATTCTGGATGGCGGATGAAAGAAAACCGTTATCTGATAAATGTGACGTGATGGGAGAAAACTGGGTTCATATAGTGTTAAAATGTTTACCTGAGTCGAATCCTTTTTTACATTGCAACAAAAATACTTACTCTAACTCGTTTTGTTCGTATATTTGCATAGCCCGTCCTCTTTATGACACCATCCTTAATGTGTTCCGAATTCACCTCTCCATGAAAGAGACCTGCTCCAGAATTACTTAGCTCTAGTTCTGCAGTACTCTTGCCTTCATTGTGATCCATATCGGTAGTAACAATCCATTTGTCAAGTGATGATTTGTCTTTGAAATTAAAAACAATATCTGTTTCGCCTGGACGATATACTAGAATAGGATCTGACTCAAGTTTTTCTTTTATTTCTTCGCTCCACAAATGAATTTCCTCTTTAAGTTCTCTCAAGCCATCAATAATCATTTTCTTCTTCGACGTTATTGGCAAAGCGGTTTTGTAGCCGGACTTTTTCTCACGTTCCCAAAAAGTTTTACATACCGGTGTTGTGTGCACGTAAGACGCAGAAACAATTCGAGAATTTATTATAGTTTTCTGCAGGCAAATAGTTTTCAATGGCAGCCGCTTCAGCGTAGGGCAGCTTCGTATTAATGTGAACATTTCCAAAATAGTCCTTTGTTAATAATTGTTTTTAACAAATTTAACTATAAATTTGTACACATTTTATTTATAACTGCATAACCACCGCAGAGCTTTGTGATAACCAGCCAGTGCCAGCTGTTTTTCGACATTCTGTTTTGTGATTAAAATTCATAAAAACAAAGCTCATTCATAAGGTGCTCTCAAGGTCTATCCAATAGGTCTACGCAAGTCGCCAGATGTTTATTTGGTTTATTCCTAAACGATGTCTAAAGTTGCTTAATTTGTACTTTTGAAGACAAGGAATTTTACACAAACAAAATGCATGTTGTTTTTTGTATTGTCGTGGAGATGTAAAGGGCCTGTACACGGTCAAACTTTTTCATCAAGTGCTATGGTAGTACATATTATCGAAAATTTGTTTGTATGTATGACACCGACGATGCTGGATGGAAAATCAGAAGGTGACGAACAAAGCAGATTAATGTAAAGGGAACGGTAAAATTGCGGATATAAGGCCATGTTAGGGCTCGACAGCTCTTAATATATTCGATATATAGAAAAATGGATTACAAATTTGAAAAGAGGGCACATTTATTTTTTATATTATATGCAATCCGATTTAACAGAAACCACCCGGAGATAAATATGTTTCTAGAGGACGGCAAGTTTTCATATAAGATACAAGCATCTTGATTATCAAAACAAAACATCCGTCAAAATGTGGGCGTGGCACTTCTCGTACAAAGACATTAAATATATCTGTATATGGGCATTTTCGTCAAAAGGTCTACCGTGACCGAAAATTTAAAAGTTATTAAAAGCTGATTATTTTACGATATTGTTATATTGAATTATTTAGATTAATAATTTTATAAATTTACCCAGAAATTTGTTCACTTAGATGAACAATTAGACCGCAAAGTTGTGCAAACATAATTTCTTATTTGTAAGAATGTTTTATTGTATGTTTTCTTTAATATTATCTTTCTTAAAAGAGGTGATATTTGATAAAAATTATTCCAAAAAAATTCTGAAAGTAGTTTGACTAAAAAATCTGAATTACGCCTTTTTATACATGGCCACATAAACTACTTCTATTTTTTTCACATTCGAACCGCTACTTCTTTTGCCATTGTCTTTGACCTAGAATAGCACCCTCCATAAACTTTAGCATATATAACAGTGCTTTCTTAGTGCTATAATTAAAGGGTTAAGAGAACGTAAAAATATTTGTTGTTTTAACGGCCAATTTCACCAAGTTTGGTTAACTCTAACTTTCAATTAAAGTTTCAGTTACCAATATGTTTTGACAGCTATAACCGGTAGTTAATTATAACCGAACTTG
This sequence comes from Pollenia griseotomentosa, assembly GCA_963931875.1. Classification (NCBI taxonomy): domain Eukaryota; kingdom Metazoa; phylum Arthropoda; class Insecta; order Diptera; family Polleniidae; genus Pollenia; species Pollenia griseotomentosa. The sequence goes on along the minus strand of OZ007560.1, from coordinate 46,808,051 downwards.
GTGAAACTGGCCGTAAATGTTATTGCATTTGTGATGCATACGACTGTCACGTTCAACACTTTAAAATTACCCATATCTGGAGAACGGCAAGAGCCAAAATTTCCAATTTAGATGCAAGCAGCTTGGGTAGCATTAAGTTGATTTTTTTTTATATCTAAAGAACAGTAATTTTATATTTTTTTTGATATCCCATCATGGTATATACCCTTTAAGATCGCATAGCCGAATATAGCACTCTTACTGGTTTTTGTTGATTTCGTTGGTCGATATGTAAAAACACATGCAACTTTTGACATTTCTCTCTCGGCAAGAAAAAAAAGTAGCTCAGCTGTGGTCGCAACGCCACCTGAAAAGTGTATTCGCCTTCAGTTTATCGATAAAAACAAAAATAAAAATTCTAGGGAAAATAATTTTTCGAAAACTTTTTTAAAACTTGGCAGCACTAAAGTTTAAATGTAAACAAATCTATTAAAAATATTTGTCATTCACTTCAATTTGATTTTTATATACGCACCGGCAGGGGTTCCTTTATTTCTGAGTCAAAATTTGTTTGCATTAAATAAATTTGCGCTGATTTTAAATAAAGAGCAAAGTTCATTTTAAAAATTCTATAAAATGACATACGATTCAGTCGAAAAATGTACAGCTCCAGCTGTCTCAAATGATTGGAATATTTTATATTGGATTTTGGGTACTGTTTGTATGCCCTTGGCTATACCATTAGTATTTTTTAATCTCTGGAGAAGGAGTCTAATAGCAAAAGAACGTAAACGGTTGCCTGGAAAAGTGGTATTAATAACCGGAGCCAGTTCTGGTTTGGGAGAAGCTTTGGCTAATGCCTTCTACAAGGCTGGCTGCAAAGTGATTCTAGCTGCTCGCCGTGTAGAAGAATTAGAAAGAGTTAAGAAAGACTTATTGTCGTTAGAAGTGGTAAGATTTGTTTTTTTCATGTTCTTATGTACAGTTTGCTGTAGTAACAATAATTTTTCCAGGTGGGTCCTGCTTATCCTCCAACTGTGTTACCTCTAGATTTGGCAGAATTAAATGCTATTCCTTCTTTTGCAACCAAGGCTATAAATATCTACAATGGTATAGATATACTGATTAATAATGGTGGCATAAGTGTTAGAGCTGATGCTTTAACTACTGCCTTAGATGTGGATTTAAAGGTGATGACTGTCAACTATTTCGGTGCAGTGGCCTTGACAAAAGCAATATTGCCTTCTATGGTCAAAAGGCATAAGGGTCATATTTGTTTTGTTAGCTCTGTACAAGGCAAAATTGCATTACCCTACAGATCGGCGTATTCGGCATCCAAACATGCTTTACAAGCTTTCTCCGATTCCCTAAGAGCCGAGCTGGCTTCTAAAAGCTTAAAAGTTACTTGCATAAGTCCTGGTTATATTAAAACACAACTTTCAGTAAATGCCTTAACATCTACAGGCAAACAGCATGGCAGTAAGTGGGAAATATATTTTTCTTTGCATTTCATTTTTTAGAGATATTTTGTTTTTAAATTCTAGAAATGGATGCAAGTACTGCTAGTGGTATGTCGGCCGCAAATTGTGCCAAACGTATTTTGGAGTCTTTGTTGAACGAAGAAAAAGATGTTCTAATATGTGACTTGCAGTCTAGAGTTGGTTTTTGGTTACGTTTCGTTTGTCCACCTCTTTACTACTGGGTCATGGAAAAAAGAGCTATAAAATTAGAAAAAGAAAATTAGTCAAAAAACAAATATTGTATTGTAGGTATGCGAACTTTATTACATTTTAGTCATTTTATTTTCTTTAAGAAATTTCAGTCCGTAGAAATAATTATAAATATAATATTTGCCAAAGGTTCAAACTAAAGAAAACAATTAAACTTAAATAATATTACAATATAAAATAAAAAGTAATAATGATAAAGAAATAAAACAATACTTTCTAAAAATTAGAAATGGTATTTTGTTAAAAAGGGAAATTTACTGATATATCGAGAGATATTGGTAGTTTTGTATCTTTAAAGCTTTAGCTAAGGCGTCTTAAAAGGAAGATTTTTCGTTGTTCTTTTAGATTTTCTGAAGTTATATATCCTTTTAGGATTTGTTGGAAGTTTTGGTGTTTGTGTTTTTTGCTAAAATTTTAAAAGTATCCTTATTAACTATATAGCTTAAGGCAGCTGCTACGGTGGTGGTGCCTGTTAAATACCAAAGACCATGAAGAGCCGCATGATCTATTAAGAAAGAATGTAATAACTTTCAATATACATAAACATTTATTTCTTTGCAAAAGTAAAACTACCTATATATTGCCAAACTGGGGCGCCCAAACTAATGCCTACGGTAGCTAATTGAACTCCAGTATTGACTTTGCTGATAAATGTTGGCTCTAATTGAGCCGTGACATGTGTGGCATCAAAATAACGCGAAAAAGTACGCTGCAGTAAGAAAATAAAATGAGATAATTTTAATATTCAATAAAATACGTAACTTACTGGAGGGGGCAAACTAATATAACGTATAACAAAACCTGCAGCTATTAGAAACACATCACGAAACAGTACAACACCAGCTAACCATAATGGCAGTAATTCACAATAACCCATAGAAATAACCAGAGAACCCATCAAAATTTTATCAGCAGCCGGATCTAAAAATGAGCCAGCTTTGCTGGCCTGGCTCGGCCATCTTCTGGCAATTTGGCCATCAAGCTGTAATGATTTGAGAAAAAATATTTTGTTTAGTACTCTTTCCAAAATTTTATTTTATTTTCAAAGGTACATACCAAATCCGTTATTCCCGCTACCGCCAACAAACTAATGGCCATACCGTAATGACCGTCAACAATCACATAGCCAATATAGGGCGAAAGAAACATGCGGCTGATGGTTAACAAATTTGGTATAGTCATAATATTTTCCTTCTCATAAACCTCTTCCATTTTTTCACGCATACGCTCTTGCACCTTGTGCTTTGCCTCTCGAATATCTTCCACAATAACATTTTTACGCTCTATAAATGATTCGCGTTTCTTTTCGATGACTCCTTGTAAAATGTTCCGTCCTTTAAGCGTTTTCATGTGCAAAGAGTGCTTTTTGCCGCCGGCATACATACGTAAAGTTTCCACATCCCAATTCCGATATTGATTAATATCCAAAAAAGAAATGCGTATAAATCCGGTAGCAGCAGCATAGCGATTAAGACAGTTGATCACAGCGGTCGAGGGTGGGATTGAGGATGACTTTAAAGCACCAACTAAATCAGTAATGCTCTTGCTAATTCCAATGTGGTTACGGGAAACTTGGCGAAATACAGTGGCAGGTAACATTTTCACAGTTCACTAAAGAAATCCAGTTGTAAGAGACTAGAATTTAACCTTTTCATTTAGCACAGATATTAGATAAGTTCCAGAAATGTGTTAAAAACAACTTTTAGCTTTTTTCAAACCTCAAAAGAAACAATTAGTTTTAAATGCTAAGCAAAAGATATTTTAATAATTATTCTATAATATAAATAATTTTAAACTTTTGGTAATCTTGCCCGCAGTTTATTTTTGATATTTTACTCCAGACTTCCAGTTATCTTAATTGTGTTAGATCACAGCTTTAAGTAATTGCTTTCAAACTTACCATTTGTTTTGAATTTTTTTTATATTTATTTATTTTTTAAATTTAGTTTATTGTAAAATTTTGTTGCTTTTAATAATTTTAATTTAATTTTCGTTTTTTTTTTATAATTTTCCTCGAATTTCTTTAATTGGACGGCAACTGTCAAAATGTGTTTTTATTTTTTTCATCAAAACAGAGTTGCATTGCTTGGTATTTAAAAGCCCGTTTACACGACATACAAAATGTAGTAGATTTTATTTGAAATCTACCTCAATATCTAATGGCGATTTCACAGTCTGTAGTATAGTTACATGTATATAGTATAGTTACATGTATATACTATATACATGTAACATTTTCTAACGTTACCTATAATCACTCAAAGTGTTACATGTTGTGCAATTTCAATAGAACACAATTAATGCTTTTTTATTACAACTATTACACTTTCATCATTAATGTACTTCATGAGCGATTGCGCCTTAGAAATCACTAATGGCTTAGAAAAATTAAAACAATTATAATATAAATAGACTTTTGTTGATTTTAATGTGTAAATGTTGTTATACAGTTGGGCCTTGCTTATCCGTGATCCGGTAACCCCCGTGATGGCCAAAGATCAGTCTATTGTTTTTTGTTTGCAATGTTTTCCAATTGTTTGCTTTGATTAACCGTGATTACCTCTATTATCCGTGATGGCAGTTGAAAAATATTATACAAAAAACATTACACGACTTTTTTTTATGAAATTGTATTCTTTTTTTGCTTAATGTCCTTTTTTGCCTCATGTCTTCAGTAGAAAATTTAATGTATACATACATACATACTTATTTAATTTAAAAATGTACATAAACTTCTTGAATTGATTTTTTTAATTGTTCGACATTGACGAACAGGCCAATATTGTAATTTAAATACGCTTAAATGGAAAAATAAGCTTAATCTGGGATCACTCACATTTTTTCCCAAAATTCGATTTTTCATATGAAAAACAAAAATTTTCTTTAATCGCTTATAACTCAGTAAATATACGTTTAAATAAAAAAATAAGCTTAGTCTAGGATCACTCACATTTTTTACCAAAATTCGATTTTTCATATGAAAAACAAACAGTTTCTTTAATCGCTTATAACTCGTTAAAAATACGTTTAAATGGAAAAATAAGCTTAATCTGGGATCCCTCACATGTTTTTTTCCAAAATTCGATTTTTCATATGAAAAACAAAAAATTCCTTTATTCCTTATAACTCAGTAAATATACGTTTAAATGGAAAAATAAGCTTCATCTGGGATCACTCACATTTTTTACCAAAATTCGAATTTTCATATGAAAATCTAGTAATATACAACAATAAGGACACAGAAAGTTATATATAAAAGTAATTAAACAAGAAAGAACGTTTATTCAGTTCAAATATTTTCTTTAGAATGACAATAATTTAACAATATAAAAGCGATAAAAAACAAAAGCTAATACGATTGAAAATGTTTTTTCAACACCCCCTCTCAATCGATTAGTCCAAGTTGATCACGTAGTTTAACAAAACGACAGGAGTCTGTTGACTTTGTAAAAATATCTGCCAACTGCATCTCGGAATTTATTGATTCAAAACTAATTATGCCACTTGCAATATTATCTCGAATAAAATGGTGTTTTATATCTATGTGTTTTACATGTTTTGTTTCAAGGTTTGTTGCCATTCCAATACATCCTCTGTTATCTTCAAAAATCTTTATTTGATAGTTGTCATCTATTTCCTTGAGATCTTTCATGATTCCTCTTATCCAAATAGCTTCTGCTGTCGCTAAACTAAGAGCTATGTATTCAGCTTCTGACGATGATGTGGCTACTGTTTGTTGCTTCTTACTACACCAAGAAATTGTACAGCCATACCTTTAAATAAGTATCCACTTACTGACTTTCGATCTGATATATCTGAGGCCCAATCTGCGTCTGCATATCCAATTACTGGTTCATTGTTGCTCCTTGGAAAATTTAATTTCACAGACGAAGTTCCTTTAATATACCTCAAAACTCTCTTCAAATGTTGCCAATGTATATCGTTTGGATTTTGTTGAAACCTACCTAGGTAGCCGACATGATAGCATATATCTGGTCGTGAACACAACATAATGTACATCAAGTTACCCAAAAGTTCACGATATGGTTGGTTTGTTCCTTGGTCGGTTCTATTAATTTCCACCTGCAATCCTTTTTCCATTGGAGTCTTTACTAAATTTCTCTCCGACATTCCAAATTTATTCAAAATCTTGTTAATACTCGACTCCTGCGATATAGATAAGCTTCCATCACTTAATGTTATTTTCATCCCTAAAAAGTACTTTGAATCGCCACAATCTGACATTTCAAAGTTTCTTTTAAGGTCAGCTTTTAATTTGTTTATGCTCTCAATTTTACTTCCAACAATTAGCAGATCGTCCACATACAAAATTAAATACAACGCATCAGTTTTATTTTTGTCGATTTTAACATATAAACAGTAGTCATGTTTTGATCTTGAAAAACCTAATGATTCAATGAAGTTATTAAATTTGTCATTCCAGCATTTAGGAGCTTGTTTTAAACCATAAAGTGATTTCACTAGTTTGCAACATTCGTCGTTTTTTCCCTTTACACCTTCCGGTCGAGCCATGTAAATGGTTTCCTTTAATTCTCCATGTAGGAATGCCGTTTTAACATCTAGTTGATGAAATTTGTAACCATAATGAAGACCAATAGCCAGCACTATTCTTATTGTGCATAACTTCGCAACAGGAGCATATGTTTGCCAGTAGTCAATGCCGTAATTTTGAAGAAATCCTTTGACAACCAATCGTGCTTTGTATCTTGTTAAGTTTCCGTTGTAATGTTCTTTTATTCGAAACACCCATTTCATAGAATTTAATTCATCTTTAATAGCATTCTCCCACTGCTTTGAGTCTTCTCTATTACAAATATCAGCATATGTTTGAGGTTCTTGATTTTTAATCACTTCGGCATTGAAACCAGTTATATAATCAAAAAATTTGCTTGGCAGTCGACTTATTCTTCCACTTCTTCGTAATTCGTTTTCCGAAAGCGATATATCTCTAGATACTTCTTGGTTAGTTTCGTCTACATTCATAACATCGGACCCAAGGGCTGGAGTAAGTGACATATTTTCATCTTCTGTTATGTCGAATTCTGGTGGGGATTCAATCGAAGTGGAAATATCATTTTTTTGATTGGAATCAGACACAGCAACATGTTCATCTTCTTCCCCCTCTTGTTCGTGACTGTTTCGTTCAATTATATTTGGAATTTTTAAGGGTTTTATGACCGATTTGAAGGGATAGCAAGTCTCCTCAAATTTAACATCTCGAGCTAAAACAACTTTACGGTTTTCCATGTCCCATAAATGGAAGCCATTTGGAGCGTAACCAATCATTACCATTTTCTTTCCTTTTGGATCAAGTTTCTTTCGCTTGGCATCAGGCACCCAACAATAAACTTTGCATCCAAAGATTCTTATTTTCTGAAGGTTCATCTTATTACGATACCATAACTCGGCTGGAGTTGCATCTTCTTTAATTGCTCTGGTAGGACATCTATTAATAATATACACCGCAGTTAAAGCAACTTCGTTCCATAGAAATTTTGGCACTCCAGATTCTAAAAGCATTGATCTGACCTTCTCAGAAATTGTTCTGTTGAATCGTTCCGAAACCCCGTTTTGTTGTGGGGTATAAGAAACACTAGTTTCGACTTGAATACCTTTAGTCTTGTACCAATTTAGCTGCTCCAATGACAAGTACTCTCTTCCTTGATCAATGGTAAGTGTGGATATTTTAGATTCAGGAAACATTACACTTACCAAAGGCTCATATTCTTGAATCTCGTCAAAAACTTCTGACTTCTTTTTAATACAAAACATCATTGCGAAATGTGTGAAATCATCAATAAATGTAACAATAAAATTTGAACCATTCCAAGCCGTAGGTGTGATTGGGCCGCATACATCAGAGTGAATTCTTTGAATAACTCTTGTAGCTCTGGGTCTTGTACCATCAAAAGTATTTCGACAAATCTTCGATTCCATACAAACATCACAAAAACCAAGCTTATTTCGTTTCAGTTCACGATTTATTAATCACAATTTCTAAAGATGCTCGAATCCAGAAATACCAATATGCCCTAGACGCTTATGCCACAATTCAAATTCATTTTGACTGCACGATAATGCATAACCCGTTCCACAATTTAAATGTAATTCATATAAGTTACCAATAAGATAGGCTGTTGCGATTTCTTATTCACCTTTTAATATTACAGCTTTTTTATTTAAAAAATTTACCGAAAGACCAGATTTTGTTAATTTCCGCACAGATATCAAATTATCTCTTAAGTCTGGAGTATATAAAACATCTTTTATTGTAACTTCAACACCCTTGTCAGTAATACCATTTATATTTCCGACATGATTGGCAACTATTGATTCATTATTTTTAGCAACATTTATTTCCACCGGAGTTTTTAGCTTTTTTATTAAAGAAAAATATGTTTTCTGATTTGCCAAGTGATCACTTGCACCAGAATCTAATTTAAAACTAATTTTATCAGCAACATACCGTTTATCATAATTTTTCCTTTTTACCATGAAGGATACCGCTTTGGTATTTGCAACTTTTGCTTCACCCTGCAAGCAATTCTTGGCTTGATGACCAAATTTATTGCATTTAAAGCATTTTCCTTTAAATCTCCTCTTATAGTGGAACTTCTTGCTGGAAAATGCTAATTTTTCTTCAGGGATTTCACTATTACGGTCAGAAAACTTCGCTTCTTCTGAAATCAAGCGCTCTTTCACCAAATTTAAATTTAATTTGCCATCTTCTACATTTTGTAGAGCCGTAACGAAGGGTCGTATTTCTCTGGTAGTGTTAGAAATAGCTGTGCCAATACATCAGAGTCTTCCATCTTAGCACCAGCCAATTTCAGTTGACGAATTAAGTTTTCAAAAGCTAATATGTGAGACACAATTGAGTCGTCCCCATCGTTCATTCTTAACATTACCAGTTTCTTTCTTAAAAGCAGTTGGTTCACAACAGATTGTTTAGCAAAGGCGGCTTGCAAACTTGTCCACATCTCAAAAGCAGTTTCTTTCCCGTATAAAGCTTAAACAATCCGAATGAACAAAACTTACGATTCTATCTTTTGCTCTCTTGTCCTTCTTAGAAAATTCTCCTAAAGCAGTTGCATCACTTGGAGGAGTGCCGGTTAGAACATCCAATAAGTTGAGTGAATCCAGATGAGTTTTCACCCGAAACTGCCAGTCGTCAAATCCCTCACCTTTAAATTGAGGAATTCCGTGTATATCTTTACTATCGCCCATAACCTCTAGTAATATACAACAATAAGGACACAGAAAGTTATATATAAAAGTAATTAAACAAGAAAGAACGTTTATTCAGTTCAAATATTTTCTTTAGAATGACAATAATTTAACAATATAAAAGCTATAAAAAACAAAAGCTAATACGATTGAAAATGTTATTTCAACAGAAAACAAAAATTCAACAGAAAACAAAAAATTTCTTTAATCGCTTATAACTCAATAAATTTACGTTTAAATGGAAAAATAAGCTTAATCTGGGATCACTCACATTTTTTTTACCAAAATTCGATTTTTCATATGTAAAACAACAAATTCCTTTATCCCTTATAACTCAGTAAATATACGTTTAAATGGAAAAATAAGCTTAATCTGGGATCACTCACATTTTTTACCAAAATTCGATTTTTCATATGAAAAAAAAAATTTCTTAAATCGCTGATAACTCAGTAAATATACGTTTAAATGGACAAATAAGTTTAATATGGGATCCCTCACATTTTTTTTTACCAAAATTCGATTTTTCATATGTAAAACAACAAATTCCTTTATCCCTTATAACTCAGTAAATATACGTTTAAATGGAAAAATAAGCTTCATATGGGATCACTCACATTTTTTACCAAAATTCGATTTTTCATATGAAAAACAAATAATTACTTTAATCGCTTATAACTCAGTAAATATACGTTTAAATGGAAAAATAAGCTTAATCTGGGATCACTCACATTTCTTACCAATATTCGATTTTTCATATGAAAAAAAAAATTTCTTAAATCGCTGATAACTCAGTAAATATACGTTTAAATGGAAAAATAAGCTTAATCTGGGATCCCTCACATTTTTTACCAAAATTCGATTTTTTATATGAAAAACAAAAAATTACTTTAATCGCTTATAACTCGTTAAAATTACGTTTAAATGGAAAAGCTTAATCTGGGATCCCTCACATTTTTTTTTACCAAAATTCGATTTTGCATATGAAAAACAATAAATTTCTTTAATCGCTTATAACTCAGTAAATATACGTTTAAATGGAAAAATATGTCTCTATTCGATTTTTTATCGCTTAAACTTAGTATTCAGCAGCGTCGGCACTTTTTTTGAATCTCTGAAAATATGAAGGTATGCAACAGATTTGAAAATTTTATCGCTGTGTATTTGTAGTTTTATGAACTAGTTTAGCATTTAGCATAGAGATAAAGAAGATATTAAGTTTTCGAAAGAAGTTTATTATGAAGCGTGCAGTCGCCAAGAGTTTTAGTTATCTCGGTAACACAATAAATTAATTGGCCTTTAACTAAATTGACCAAGTTTAACTAAGCCGATTGTGCCGCAATATAAATAATATAATAATATAATGCCAAATCTACCCAGAAAGAACTTTTTACACTTTTTTTCTTCAACAAAGATCTAGATTTCATTTATTTTTAGGAGAACAGCACAATTGATAATGTTGTTTTGTAATTTTTTTTTTTAGATATTGAGAATTTTTAATTTTTGATATTTTTGGTTTGGCTTGAGTTCATTAAATTTAATTTTCATTAAATTATTTTTACTTCTTTTTATTTTATTTTTACTTCTTTTTATTTTATTTTTATTGACCATTTTCAAATAAAAACTAATCCCCAACTCAGCAAACACACTCTTTCGCAATGAGCAAGGAGCTGTTATTACGGTGAATGGTGAACGCTTTCGAGCCATGCTGACTGAATATTTGATTCAACGACAATTGGTCACAATTTAACAGTATGATTTCCAGTCATATAAAACTAATTTGTGCAGAATATCATAACATTCCGTGTATTATTCCACTATTATTGTTAGCTTTTGTAACAAAATTATCAATTTTTTAGGGCGCTCGTTCCACGTTTTGATTCATAGCTCTCATCCTACTGAACCGATTTTGCTGTATTGCAGTCTCAATCTGCTTAGGATAACTATTTGAGCAGTTTGGTAGTTTTTCTAAAGTGAACGTGTTTTCAACAGGCGGCCATAGCTACATCGATTTATAATTACTAAAGGAACCAGAATATATATATATATGTATACTTTATGGGGTCTTAGATGTATAATAAAAAAGTTTCACACGGAATGACAAACTTAGTATACCCTCATTCACCACTAGTGGTGGTGGAGTGTATAATAAGTGCGTCAAAACTATCAACCAGATTATAAATTTTATTTAAACAATTTTTCTGTCTTGTATTATAATTAGGGTTTTTTCCCGGGATTTCCCGTCCCGGGAATTTCCATTATTTTATTTCCCGTTTTCCCGGGATTTTTCTTGCGGGATCCCGGGAAATAAAAAATTCCTCATAATTTCAGAAAATAGCTATTTATACTTTGAAATTTAGTTTTCTGTTCTCTAAAAATTAGCATCTGTGGATTGGTTGTGGATTAGATCAATTACAAGAAGTGAGTACATGTATTTAAATCAATGTCTCCTGATGCAATAAATCTACTAAAAGCAGAATAGGCAGTGCAACAGTTGATAATTATTACATTTAGTGAAGTGAAGAGTTAATAAAGTACATTAATTCGAAATAAGAGGCAGGCAGTAAAGTTTCATTGTTCATGAAAAAGTCTTAAAAATAGGAGATCCCTAAACATATCGCTCCTTTATTGCAACATAGTCATATCTACAAAAACAAACGATCTTGGCAAAATGCGATTAAAGTTTTCAAAATGTACCGATTTAAAGATATTTTTGCTATAACTTCGGTTCAGTTTGAGATATAATACGAGAAGGTATGAACGAAAAGTTACTTCAAATTTTGAGATATGACTATGATGCAATGAAGGAGCGGAGCGATATGTTTATGAGGTGATAAGCACAAATTTTCAATTTCAATTTGTGTTGGTTTATATACCCGTGAAGTGCGGGGAAACCGAAATAAATAACATTTTGGAAACTCGTGTAAGATACTACAACATACAACTTGAAAAACACATTTTCCTAAAGATTACAAATGGACCTATTGAAATGAAAAGGTTTGTAAGAAGCAGTCCGGTTGATGCTATTTTTGCATCAACCTGGACATACATTTTACTGATATAGACGTTGTTTATAAAAAAGAAAAAATTGATTCTGATTGTGAATCCGAAGCATGCTACAACGGTGCACTTTTAACTGTTAGTCCATTAAGTATTAAGCCATTAAAAAATGTTATATATTTCTTTAAAGTATTTTATCTATTTTATTGATTAACTTTTTGATTTCATATCTTGAGTACCTCAATTTTTATTTTGTTTTTATTATTGTTTTATGAATTATCCAGAGCATAGTAATACTGAATAAAAGCATAATAATAGGGAATAAAGGCGTGAGGTAATAATAATTCAAGTTCCTATTTCAATCTTCAATTAATTTTTTAGTATTGAACCATTTCTTTTACTTTCTTTGTGAACAAGTTCCCTTACGTTTTTTTATAAACGTTTTTTTTTCATTAATTAATACCAAAATTTACTTTGTATTATTTATATGGAGCGGGATCCCGGGATCCCGGGAAATTTAAAAAAATTTCCCGCTTTCCCGGGAATCGAAAAAGTCCGGGGAAAAAAAAACTCTAATTATAATATATCTTCTTTAAATCTTGTCTTTTCGATTCACTTCAAACAATATTAACCATCAAACACAAGTTCGAAGAAAGAAGAGCGTATCGAAGATGAATGCTTACATACGCAGCACAGTGTGACAAATTTAAAAATAGCGGTCAAAAATCTATAACCTTTGACAGAGGCAACATTTTTTAATGCGTTTGTTTTTTTTTTTTTTTTTGAAAGGTGACTTATTTACATTTATTTTGGTATTTTATTAGCTTATATATTAGGGGGAGGCAGAATGTAGTTATGATGTCTAGAAAATTGATAGTTACTTTCTTAAGAATAATCAGCCTTAATTTGAGTAAGATTTTTTTTTCGGAATTTGTATTTGTAAGCCAAAAATTGAGTATTTTTTGTATTCTATAACATAAAAGCCTTTCTGAGTCCATCTTTTTGTCAAATAATTAAAAAAATCTATATATAAATCGGCAAAGGCAAAACAGATAAGAACACTTTTCTCCAAATAATATACACCATTTGAAAGATATTTACTTACAGAAGTGCACAATATATATTTTATTAAAATCTGTTCAATACTTTCAGAGTTATAAGCGTTCTAATTTGCTACTAACACAAATACAAAAAAATTAGTTTTTTTCAATTATCAAATAATAAAAAATAGGGTGTTCGATTATTCGACATTTTTTAGAAACCGGTTTTCAAATATTTCGACAATATAAATCTTATATATAAATCGATACAAGCAAACCAGTTAAATATACTATATTTTCTTCATATTAAAAAAAAATATGGCCGAATTTCGACCATTAGACAAACACTTGTTTAAATAAAATGTTGAATTTTCTTAGAAAAGTTTATTATTAGAAATATTTAAATTTAATAGTTTAATAATTTTAATAAAAAACATCGACAAACATTTATTAAAAACCCAAACATTTTATGACTGACAAACGGGTTTCTTACTCATATGTACCTATGCAAGATGAGCAAAAACAGAAAAACGGTGAAATTTAAAAAAAATCACCCCAAAAAATGGCGCAAAAACGCGAACCGTTTTTTTCAGTCTAAAAGTATAAATTTTCATTTTTATTGAGATGTATAACAGTTTTAGGATCGCGACTTCCTTCACTTTCAAAAAGCTTTTATTTATTTTTTATCAAAAAAGTGATCAAAAAATCGTCTTTTTTTAATTTCGAACTAATTTTTTTTTTTATAAAAATTTTAATTACAATTTTTCCAAAAATTCAAAATTCGTATTTTGCAGAAAAAAAAATCAATGAAAAATCTTTATTTGTTTAGCCCCAAAAAATATGTAGTAAACCTCTCAAAACCGTAAAAAGTCAATAAAACGCATGCAATTTAGTGAACTTTCCTGAATTTAACAGTGTCCCAAAACGACAAATCTCAAGTAAACGACTTGAAAATTTACTATTAGAATTGTGTTGTGTGTCGAGCTACGTACATACTTAAATTTGTACATTCCTTAAATTTCATTTTTTGCCTAATGTCCGGCTAGATTTTCGGGAGTGAAAGTTATATGAGAGGTATGGGCCAATATGGACCGATTGTAATAAAATTTAGTGTAATGTAATTTATATTCATACAATAGTTCTCTTGCTGAATCTTGATCGTTATATCGGTTTTTGCTGGACATTTATTAGCGTTTAATTGTTTTCCGAAAGGTCATTTACATGGGAGGTACCCGAAAAAGTGGACCGATTACCGTCCAAGTCAACAAGGTTCGTTCTTACAGTATACAAAATTTCATATAATTCCGTTGAAAATTCCGACCTGTACTTTGTTTACAAGAATGCATTTTTAGTATACAACATATGTATGTGCTGGTATAGAGTATAAACATTAGACTTGAGTCAGAAAAAGTGATCAAGCTCCAAACGGGCAAAAAAAAACAATATAAAATGGGTATGCAAATAAAGAAGAGAGTACTTACTTTGAAATGGTACTATGTTTTTTTTAGGAAATATTAGGAATTCCCTAAGGTTCTAGTCCATCAAAATATAACACATTTTTAAAATTAATAAAAAACCGATTTTAAAAGTCGTTGAAACATATGAGGAGGTCTATAACAAAACGCAATAATTAAATTTTTCAAGTTTTTTGATTGAATCCTTTTCTACACATTGAAATCTCTATTACCTTTATTATAAAGCATTCCAAAACTCAATAACTACACTGCAATTCAATATCAAATATAATAGTTTAGAGCAAAATGCAATAATTACACATAAAAAAGTGTTTTCAATATCAAATATAATGGTTCAGAGCAAAATGTAATAATTACACATAAAAAAGTGTTTTCATTTTTCTACAAGTGGTTGAAATTAAATCAAAATGATATAATACAAATCTATTCAAAGCAAAACGCAGAAATTCCAGCCCTAGTTCAGATCAAAACGCAATATTTTCATACAGTTCAAAGCATAATGAAATAAATACTATGTTTCGGACCAAAACGCAATAATTCCAAATTTGTTATCTAAATAACTTCAAAACAAACTGTCAGATAAAATAATTAATTTGTGATTAATATTATTTTTTGTAGACAATAATACCCCAATAATTGTTTTTTAAAAAAATTATGTGCTACTTACTTATGTAAATTACATTTTGTCGTTTATCAAAAAAAATGTTATGGTGTAATTATTGCGTTTTGTTATGGACCTCCTCATATGTATACATTGAAATTAAAGCTCCGAAAGCATTTTAACCGAAACCGTTTTGAAAATAAAAATGTAATAAGCGATTGAATTTTTTTGAAATTTACTTTTCAGTCAGACAATAAAAAGGTGCATATTGAATCAACCTATTTATAGAGAAAATTTTTACGTAGAGAACTTATTTTTTGGCTTCTAAGCAGTGTGGCCATATCCAAAAATATTTTACAGCTAAATCGGCTTTAAAATAATGCTAAAAAATGCTAACAAAAATCTTAAACTGCCAAAAAATAATGCTAAAATTTAAATTGTATTATTTTTTGTTATTTTAGTTAATATACCTTTATATCCTCGGTAGGCTAGCTGGTAGCGAGCTAGTCTATCAGCGCCGAGGTTGCGGGTTCGATTCCCGCCAGAGACTCTGGTTTCCTTCCTGCAGACAAGCATAGAGCTTCGCGGGATTAGCTTAGGAAATTTAAAAAAAAAAAAAAAAAAAAAAATATGGGCATTTCCTAGGGTCACGAACGTACGTTCGTACGTTTATGCTGTACAAATAATATAGAAAACAAAACTTTTCCTAGTTATAAACATAAACATGTGGTCACGAACGTACGCAAAATAGAAGTCTACTTTGGATGACAGTAGTGAAATGTAAAAATCTGCGTAATGGAACGGAATATTCAAAAGTGATTAGTTTATTTTAAAAGTGTATTAATGTAGGTCTCTATCCAGTATTTACACAATAAAATATCTCTATTGGCTTTTGTTTAATTGGCTTATGTACCGGTCGCAAACGTACGATTTTTCCATAAGTTTTTTTTTGTTATCACCATGCATTTTCTTATAAATATCTTAAAATTTCCGTAACAAAAAACTTAATACTCAATTTACAATTGATTGTAATGAAGAGATTATGAAGAAAGAGTGCAAACATAACATATTTTGTGCATGCAAAATAGTTACATAAAAATGGTATCTTTAAAAGAAAATATAAAATTTTCAAGTTTCCAGCGCAATTTCCTCAAGTAAAACAGCTGAGATATGCTATAAAACCTTTACAACATAGACTTTTTTATAATAATAAACAATAAAAGACGATGATTATCAACATTTAAAATTTTCATCCTGGTTTACCTTTCTGAGGAAATACCCATATATGATTTATTTTACATAATTCTTCCTTATAAACTTACATCATATCAATAGAACAAAATGATTAAAATAAATAAAATATTTAGTAAACATAAAAAGTCTTAAAAATATAAAAGAAAAAATCAAAGGAACTTGACCTATAAATGGCTTTTATTTAGTATTTCAATAAAATTTATAACATGTTTAATAAAAAATTTCATATTTCATCAATATTATGCTTCAACTTCTGAAGAATCGATCGAGATATGATTATAATATATGTCCTTATCGCATTTTTATGTGAGATCGTACATTTTTTTAAAACTATGGCAAAATTTTAAACCACACTTAATATAAAGTAGCGAATTCAAAGTCTTTAACGTCAGTCTATTTCGAATTTTCATTTTCAAGAGATTTATACAACTAAAAACCTATTTTAACTTCCGCGTTGCTAAATGGCAAAACCCAGAACTTTATTGCAAAAGAAGCTAATTCACTGAATGGATTTTCATTTAATGCATTTTTATATCCATATACATTTATCCAGAAATCAACTGTTGAGTTCTTATTTAACAATTCATATGAATTTAGTTTCTGCCACTGATGTTCCAAAGTTGTAATTTCTTCTACAGTGAAATCTATTATTTCTTCTTTAAAATGTTCGCTTAACTTGCATTTATTAGCTTTTAAACTGTTTTCTACACAATAAAAGTTAGTATTTGTTAAATTATTAAAACTTTTTGGCAATCGTTGTCTAAGTTGACATATTAATTGAGCTCTAAAATCTCGGCATGTAATTCGTATTTGTTTTTCTATTTCAAAAGTTATGGTATTACTTTACGTTTCCAAAAATTTTTCAAAATCGTTATTGGAAAAAATCAGCTTAACATGAATTTAATGGATCAAACTGATCAAATTTTAAAACAATTTGATATGAAAGATCTTTTAAAAGATTGTACAGTTTCTATAGCAAAAGAGTAGGGTTTTGTATGTGCATTCAACGGGCCTTTGTTCCTACTAGGAACCACAGGACATAATATATATATATATTCAACAAAAAAGTGTGGTAGATTTTCAAAAAAATATTACTTGAATATTCTTAAATTAAATAATGCCCTTTGTTCCGAATAGGAACCACAGGACATTATATATATATATATATAATATATAAATAATGCTAAAAAATGCTAAATATTTAGTTGAAAAATGCAAAAAAAAATGCTAACTGCTAAATGAAAAATTTGCAGCAAAATCAGACAAAAAAATGCTAAATCTAGCTGCAAAAATGCCAAAATGGCCACGCTGCTTCTAAGGTTATCAGGTGTTTACTTTAATATGAGTATTTGAAATTAAAAATGGCGGTAAAATAAAAAAAAGACTTTTGGCCGCTATTTCAAAAATACCAACACTGTGCGCCGCGAAGTATAGATTCCGATTAGCTCGGAAAAGTTCACATTATCATAATATTGTGGTAGTACGGTAATAAAGTAATACAAAAACAACAATTTGGGTGGTATTTAACGCAGTTTGTATTTCTCTCTTTTGTGCGGTTTTTAAGGAAAAATGCTTGTTTGCATGTGCGGCGTGTAATAAAAGACTGACTTATTTCTTTGTTATTGGTTTTAAAACTTATTAGAATTTTATTGTTTTTAATTATAATTAATTTGGTTTATTGCTATTTCTTTTTAACTTATTGATTATTTAATCTTCGTTTTATATATTTCTAAAATGTATTGTAATTTTTTATTTTCTTGTATTATTAAATGATTCTTTGGTTATTTAATTAACTCAGGTTTAGCTTTACAATTCGTTAGATTTTCTATAATTTTTTTATTAATATAATTGTTTTAATTTAATATTTCTTCTATATTTGTCTTAAAATGTTGTTTTTTTCAGTGTATTCGTAATGCAGGCCTTTATGTATGTCTATAAGTATGTATAGTACTAAAAAAAAATTAAATAATTAATTGTATTTTAATTGTTCCACTTTAGTGCTACTAAAACAAGCATCATCATTATCATTATACTTGATAATTATTATCATCATTGTAATTATAATAATAGCCATCTTTAATACTTAATAATAGTAATAGTAATAAATAAGTAACAAGATTTTAATTAATTATTTAAGTAATAAGGATTATAAATTTAAAAGAAATGTTTAGTTTGTTTTAGAAAACTAGTTTAATCATACAAGTTTTTTTTTAAAATGTAATTTTTTTTAAACAAAATATATAAATATTCTTTGTGTCAGAATCTGTCAATTTTTAATTTCATTTATATGCACACATTCATACATGTGTATGGATGTTCTAACATACATACATACCAGTGTTGGGCAAAATACATGGTTTGCGGTATTTAAAATACAAAATACAAAATACTTTCAGGTTATGTATTTAAAATACAAAATACAAAATACTTTCAGGTTATGTATTTAAAATACAAAATACAAAATACTTACACATCCTGTATGTATTTAAAATACAAAATACAAAATACTTACACATCCTGTATGTATTTAAAATACAAAATACAAAATACAAAATACTTCCATTTATTGAACGTATTTCAAATACAAAATACAAAATACTTCCACGTCATGTACATTAAGGTTATAACTTTTTTTTGAGTGCAAAATACCACTCCAGCGCCATGTGGGTAATTTTGTTCTGATAATAAAAAACTGTTTTTTAAGCTGATTCGGTGAAAAAAGTTTGCGCACCGTAAGCGATTCCTAAAACTCCATATTATGTGTAAATTTTATTTTTGGAAATTGAAACCCTTTTGATTTTGCATTAGACTTATGAAAAATGGTTTAATGTTGAAGATTATATATGAATTTAAACAAAAACGAACTTATTTAAGACAAGAGCCACTGATTTAATGATGAAAATAAAAAATAAAAACAAAACTTCAACGCTTTCGGTGCGGAAACATTTTTCACGAAAGATGAAAAGTGACACCATATTTTTTTATATTTTGGTTGATTAAAATGCAATCAACCATCAATAAACTGACAGAATATATTTTGTAAACTATGTTTTTAAAATACAAAATACTCCCATTATTTTATGTATTTAAAATACAAAATACAAACTACTTATATTTATTGTATGTATTTAAAATACAAAATACAAAATACAAAATACTTGCACGTCATGTATTTAAAATACAAATACAAAATACGTATTTGTATTTTAAATACGTATTTCAAATACATGTATTTCAAATACTGCCCAGCCCTGATACATACATATTTAATAAAATTATGAGTATTGTTTTTAGGAATTTTGTTTTGGTTTTTGTTTTATTAAAATAAAATTGATTTTCTATTGTTTTGACATTGAACTAATTAAGTGAGTGTTCGTGTATTTGGGTCTAGGTGTCTCTGTGTTTTTTTATTTAATCTTTGTGGTTTTGTGTATTTTTGCTTCTGTCAGTTTAATTGTTAAAACTTTTTAAAAAATATTTTCTTATAAGTTTTTATATATAATTATGTTCATACATGTAAATGTTTGTTGATGGAATTTTTTTATTGGTTTTTATAAAAAACTCGGAGAAATATAAATTTTGTTAGAGGTTATAATAATTAATTTGCGTCATTTAGTTAAAATAAAGTTTGCTAGATTGGTATTTGTTTTAATGTCAAAAAGGTCAACTGTTTCTTAAGCTATAGGGAAACGACTAAAGTTGAAATTCTTTCAAAAGAGTATAACCAATTTTATTTCGAAATTTCGAACGTGTAAAATTACAGTAGAGGCCTGCTGAATTCCATTTGAATACTTATTCTAATTATTTAAACATTTCCAATCTCAATACTGTAGTGTCGCTGTCGCAGATAAATACTGAAGAGAAGGGTAGACAACGAATTAATGTGTGTAAACGTGTAGAAAAAAAATCTAAAAACAAAGGCCTTACTATGCCTGGGTTCACACTATGAAAGTATTTGTTCAGAAAGTCTGAAGGGAGAGATTCATAGCATGTTCTCTTCCCCTCTCACCAATAAACTCAGACTTTCTGAAGGAATCGTTCATAGTGTTAACCCAGACTATAGTGAAAGTGCATGTATAAAAAGACTCAATAATTAACAAGTAAATGAAAATTCATCAGCAATAAGAATAGAACAAAAAATACACACATTCTTAATTTTTTTAAGTTAGTTTGTGATATGTTTGTACGAAATACTTACGTAAGTTTATTTCTTTGATAATATTGCAACAACAGTTTTCTTGCAAAAACAATTCTTTGCATGCGCACGTCCCATACGATATACAAGAAAACATCACAAGATATTTGTTTGCATTAAAAAAAAAAACTAGTACTGTCTAGAGTGTATTTCTTTGAATTCTTGTAAGTACCCTCACAACACTATTTTATTTGTTCGATGAACAGTATTGCATTTTATTTGTCATTGCGGTTGTACACAAACATTTTGTTCACCCAGTTGATTATTGTTGTGTGTTTGATTTTCAAAAACATTTAGGCAGGCTTTCACGTTACAGCTATGAAACTAACAAATTTTTTAGGTATGTTTTAAGCTGAGTTAGATTTGTTCACTCTCTTTCTATTCTAGTCATTATTTATACATTTATTTTTATTTATTTATTTATTTTAATTTAGTTGTATCCTAGCAAAACAAGATAATTATCTTATAAATGAAAGTGCTAGTGAATAAGATAAACTTATAATCACAGTATGTAATTAAGATTCCCTGTCTTAAGATGTAGTACAAGAAAATATTAAAGTAAAAAGAGTATCATGATTCAAATTTCATTGTGAGATAATATGTATTAACGAGGGTCGATCATTTATTACGTAAATATTTAAAAAGTTAATACTACTACTATAAACAAAGAGAAAACTTATCTGGTTGGAGGCAGTTGTGAAGAAGCCACTTAGTGCGGTACCAATATAAGATTAGTCTGTCCAAGCCGAAATCACTACAGATGATGCCAATACTACAAAAGTCCATAATCAAAAGAAACAACAGAGATTTTTTTGCATTGCATTGTAACAGCCGTATTCATAAAAACTTATTGTTGATTAATTGACCGTTTGTAAGCAAAAATTGCTAAAGTTGTATTCATAAAAGAAAAATAGTCTATTGAACCTTTAATAAACCATTCATAAAGTAAGATAATTTATTGTTGGATTTGCCCTTCTTTAAACCAAAAATAAAATGACGTTTTGAAAGGTGTTTGCATTTTATGATATTATTTTTGTGAAATATGTATGTTGAAAAATAATTGCAAAAATGTTTTATTTATTACAACGGACATGTAAAATACATTTTACTAATTTTTTTTTTATTTTAGACAGCCAATTTAAAGTTATATTGATAATTATTTAAAAGAAATTTATAGGATTTAAATGAATATGTTCAGGGGCAAATGCAGATATTCTCTTTAATTATTTATTAAATTATTGCAACTAGTTGTTTTTTTTTGTTGTTTAAAACAACAAATTGTTATTCAAAAATATAAAAAAAATAAATAAGCAAATCATAATAATAGTGATGTTAGTAAAAAGTAAACAAACTTTTTATTCGATTACTTTCTTATCGTATATTTAAAAACGGTTCAAACAAAAGTTTTTATGATACCTTTCGGAAACATTTTGTTCAGAAACTAAAATAATATGTAGTTTTATTTGATAAGAATAATTTTGAAGATCTACAATTAAAAAAAAATTATTAAAAAAATTTAAATATAGAATATCATGTAAACCGAATAGAAGTTTCGTGCATCACTAACAATAAAATGGCAGCCAAATATAAAGAAAGTTGCCATACTTAAACAGAAAATCGCTGCAAACAGTTAATAGTAAAAAAGCTGTTAATGTACGTTTATGAATACAAATTTGTATAAGAGGTTTATAAGACCAAAAGCGTTTGATAGTTATTACATACTATAAGCTTAAAATAAGAACTTTTTATGAATATGGCTGTAAGTTTTTACGGTTCGAAATGTCAACCATTTCCAGCACAACCCAGTAAAAAAATTTGGGTTTTTTTGAAGCAGTTAAGAGAAAAAGCGCATAATCGAGCGCTTCAATAAGAGAGCTCTTATACAGCAGTAAATGTTAAAGAATAAAATATACAAAAAAGCTGCTAGTTTAGTGTTGACAACGAAGAAGGTTTTAAGGCGAAAAAAAATAAAAATACATATATTATGTTTTACGAAAATTATTTAAAAAATGCATTTAAACAAGTAAAAGGCGAAACATTAATAAATATGTTAATATAGTTAGCCCTTAAAAAAGCACTTTAGGAGTGTTTTGTTTGCATTTTAAAAGAAGCGCTTATTGTCAGCAGAAAACTGTCCTGTGACAAATTTAGCAAAACAAGCCAGTTTTAAGATTATGAAAATTGCTAGTTCTCCTAATATATTTTTTTTTATCAAATATCAATTTCGGTGCTTTTTTCAAAAGCACTGTAGCCAAGTCAGCCCTGTGGCTAAGAGGGTGAAATTAATTAAGGAACAGCTTAATAGGGCATGATACCATAATTTAAACAGTCGCCCTTATCTTAATTGGTGTAGGCGTTTTAAGACGAAAATTTGTACGTACACGCTGTCATGATTAAAAAACTTAACGACAGTTTCTGCAACAAATAATACGTCAACCACGATAACCTTTTTTGAAATAGATTTGTAAACTGTGTCGTATTAGTTGTCGTTTTTGCTAGCCACGATACCATTTTTTTAAAACATCAAACTTTCGCCACAAAAAAGCCAACCACGATAAGGGAGAAGGATTAGTATTCTTATTTGGAACTACCCGGATATGAGGTCTCAATTTTTATTGACGTGTTGAAATGTGATACGAACTTATTTACCTTCTCAGAAGCCCTCTGCCTCTACATATTCCTGAGGTAGAGTATTTAAAATTTTTAAATCGTTGTCCTATAGCTTTTTGTGGATGGGCTGGCGGTTAGCAAGATCTAAATCTAAATGTCTTCTGAATGATTTTTTTTTGGGCAACTGTAAGTTCTCTGTCCAAATTGTTTATGGGTTCAAGGGCATAAAGCATTAATAGTTAGTCCCCATTTACATTATACGATTTTCGTCGTTGCGATTCTTACTTTATAGGCGAGAGGGGAGAGAGGAATTAAAAAGGGTACACAAGCGACTGTACTCTTCGATTCGTTTTGTTCGCTCATTCGTTCTCTCATTGTTCTCTCATCTGACGAAAAATGTATTTAGTAAGTTCGGTGACACAGAAAAAAATGTAACGACAAAAATCGAACAATGTAAATATCAGACCGACTTCAAAGAGTAAACGACAATCATCGCAACGACAAAAATCGTATAATGTAAATGGGGACTTAGTTGATTAATTTTCAAGAATCACGTACACTTGATGATATTTTTATCTCTTCTATGAAATTAAGAACATGTTAGAGACACTGTCAATTAATGAGTCGAAACACAGCTGGCCAAAGATTTCAACTGGGATAGTATCCAGAATCCTAAGGCCTCTCAATCGGGACTGTGAACTTTTGGTAGAAACTCCGGTAGGCTTTCTTTTCGGGTACTTTATAATTGAATAAATGCCTGCGCTATATAAGTCATTTAGACAAATACTGTCCAGCAATACTCAGACACTCGATATAGACAATCGAAGGCAGATCTGATGATTAGAGAGAACGACTTTTTCGTGCCATAGCATGGGCACATGATCTGATTTTCATATTGCATTATTACATTGGATTCTACAATGGCTGTCGAAGGAGTAGTGTTCGGTAACACTACGTGACAGTTTTTTGACCAAATGAATTTGGCACCTAATCTTTATGTAAATTTTACCGCTGAATCCGAACATGAAGTCAGAATTGTCAAACGTAGAAGAGTTTTTGAGATATTCCAAAATAACCGTTATTTGTGTTTTTAAAAAAGATGATTTCTATCTTTTTAGTGAAAGGTTATAAAATTTCTAAAATAACCATGGGTCGTTTGTGAAGATGAGTCAATAAATGGCAGAGTTATAGTTTACAAAATTTCAAACTTCATTATAAATTTGATGATTTTTTGCAATTTTGCTCTTTTCAAGTTATTTTTTTGAAACCAAAAAATAAAATTTCTTTAAGTTTTATCACTTACGACATTAGCCTTTTACAATACGAACATTTTGTGCTCAATAGGATCGGTGCAGAAATGAAAAAGGTACAGAAGATTAATTGAATTAACCCACTTTTCGATTTGTATCAAATCAAAGAAAAACAAAACAAATAAATATACAAGCTAAATTTTTAGTAACAATAAATATTAAAAATATGTAGCTTAAAACTATTGAATTTCTATGTGGGTTAATTTACTAAATCTTCTCTAGCTTTCTTATTTTTGTATTAATCTATGTCTTGTTGGGCGCAAAATGTTAATATTAAAATAATCTAATGTCGCATGCAATAAAACATTAGTATTTTCAAAACATTATTTAAAAAAAAATAACTTGAAAAGGGCAAAATTGAACAAAATCATAAAATGTTCAATGAAGCTTGAACTTTTGTCCCCTGTAACTCTGTCATTTCTTGACCAATCTTCACTAGCAATCCATAGAATACATAATCCGTTTAAGATTTTTGAAGATATTTGCATTTCAGTCACATCATCTTTTTTAAAAACACAAATAACGGTTATTTTGAATAAAAAACTGTTCTACTTTTGACAATTCTGACTTCATATTCGGATTCAGCGGAAAATTTTACATAAAGACTAGGTGCCAAATTCATTTGGGCAAAAAACCGTGACGTAGTGTTACCGAACGCTACTCCTTCGACAGCCATTGCAGAATCTAATGTAATAATGCAATATGAAAATCAGATCATGTGCCTACTAGCTGTCAGATTCATTTGGTCACGACTTTGTTGAAATTTTGTCACGTAGTGTAATCGATCATAGGTCAGTTTGCAATTTAAGCAATTGATTTAGAAAGCCAAAATGTGGATGGCGTCAGTTTTCTGGAGCCATGATCCTCAAGAAAACATAAATAAATGCTTAATATTCAACCTAATTATAAATAAAAACTCCCTGTTAGTATTTTCTCCTTTACCATTTATAACATTGCATTTGAATAGGAAAAAATGGGAGAAGGAACATCTCCCATTTCGCTCTCTGAAACTAGATTGCCAAACATGCTGTTCATACGATTCAAGTGTTGTGAAATAAAATATATTATTTAATACTCTTAATAATATTATTATTTTATAATTACCACTTTATTTAATTTAACACGAGTTTTTATTTTGTTTTTTTCTCTTTATTTTGATATTTTTTGAGAGCCAGTTCAGATAAACTAACGACAATTGTTATAAAAATTGGAGATGATAGTAAAATTTTCCAGTTTCGCAGCATGTTTCAAAATGAAATGACATGGTTCGCTCTCAAAATGTTATATGGCAAAACATGTTGTTTCAATCATGTTTGAAACGCGAAACAGGAAAGGAGAGCGAAACACGAATATTGCTGTCCGTGTGAACATGGTATAATTTTAATCAACTTGTAAGTCGTTTATAATAAAAATAAATTAGGATTAAAACTAGTATGTTATTAAATTAATAAAAACGAAAACATTGTCAGTTCAAAGTAGTACTTTTATTAAATGTTTGTTTCTAAAAGGTTTCTTTAAAAACTTAATTTTTTTTAAAGATATATTTTTAAAGGCAACCTTCTTCGAAATTAACCTTTTAAAAAAGTACTTTAATAAAATGAACTTTTTCCAATTTTACTAAATTTTTATTTTTTTGCTTACTGTATTATTTCTACTTAATTCCTTTCATTAGCACATTTCCAGTTTAATAGTTTTGTTGTCTATTCCATTATAATTTTTATTTCTTAAATTTAATATTTAATTTGTTTATTATATTCGGTAGTTTTTCATTTCCTCCTGGTAGTATGTAAAAGGAAAAGGTTAGTGTAGCCGTGTGTGTTTGGTGGTTTTAGTATGAAATTTATTTCTCTTTTTGTTCTTTATTTTTTAAGTTTAAAATTAAAAATAATAAATATATGTATGTATAAATATTTTATATCTTAAAACTACTGAGGTAAAATGTGAGAAATACGTAAAAATGAAGTATATTTTTATTTTCTCTTATTCCTAAAATAAAATCACAATTAATCTCAGAATTAATAATGAGTATTATTTTAAATGGTGGTGGGGGAAATAAGCAGTTTTACTAAAGCATTTTTTGATTTGAACTTAAAACTATGTACTTTCAAATAAAATAGATATTTTAGAATCTTATGGAATTTACAGTGAGACCTCGATAATGGGTGATTCGAATACCCGGCAACATCAATTATCTGGGAAATAAAAATATAAATTTGTTTTTCTATTATCTCTATTATCCGGCAAATGCTGCCGGTCCCGTCTATTGCGGACAATCAAGGTCTCACTGTATTAAATACTAAGTATTTGCAGAAGTAATTCTAGTTTATATTTGGTTAGATTTCTTTAAAATAATTCTACTTCAGTTTCTTAAGTTTAATGTTTCATTTATTTTTATGATTTATGAATGAAGAAATTAAGCCACAATATTCTACCTTTAGTTACTTCTCCGCGTCTTGTTAACCCTGAAAGGTTACTCTTCATTTTGGTACATTAAGATCACTCTTCGTCGAATCGACGAACTTTTAAAAAAAATTCTACCGGAACGATTTTAAAAGTAAAAAATCAACAAAAAATTTTTTTAATTAAACATTTTATTAAAAAAATAAACTAAAATAAAACATAAAAAATAAATGTTCTTCACCTATCTCAAAATTTTATACGAATTTTAGCACTTTTTTGTGTATTCAAATGAACTATTTTTTTAAGCTTTCGTCATCAGCTAACGTTGTTGAACAAAAGAGAGTAATTTGAATACGCTTAAAAAGGTATATGATTTAATGTAAATGAGCTTCGTCGCTTCGACGAACAGTTACCATCCAGGGTTAAGGCAAACTTCTGCCAAAAAATTTTGCTAATCACCCCTATCGTGAATAAATTTTCCCTCGTAATTTTTCCCCTTTTCACATATTTGCGATCATGAACAGCTCCCATGAAAAAATGTAATTCAAAGGAGAATAATAACGTGAAAAAATGTTCACGGGAATAAATTCCCCTTATCGTGAATAGTTTTTTCCCTCGTAATTTGTTCACATTTCCCTTAGATTTTATCACTTTATTTTTGCTAGGGAATAGAACGTGTATGTTAGTAGTTCCTCCTATAAATCTAATATTGAGGGCTAGATCCATTAATAAGGCACAAACCGATATATTGGTCAACAAAATGCAAAACATCAGGTTGGTTGCCGCCGGATTTGTGAAAGACGTGGTGGCAGAATTTTGGAAAATATTTTACTACATACAATTTAAAAAGTGCAAAAAACTAACGTTGTAATCCACCTATCCCTCCAATACTAATTATTAAGATTTATTATTTTAACTTTCCTTTCAAATATATACGTGTATATTTTTAAACAAAAATTTCAATGATTTTTAATTTTCTTCTAATTTTATTCTTTTTTACATTCACTGGAACTGATAGCATGATAAATTTTTCACATGAGATTCACGATTGCTTTTTTCCCTTCGAGGGGAATGAAAATTTCATGGGAACAAAAATTCCACTTGTTATTCACGATAGGGGTGAATATAAACCCAAATTTTCCTTTGGTTAATTAATGACCCCGAAAAAAATTACACAGATTCAAGAAATTTGCAATTCATCTTGAATAAACCACTAAACTTGGCAATTTTTTTTTTTTTGAAGTTAAGGCTGAGTGCCAAAATATCATTATAAATACTTTGCAGTCAAAGTACAAAATGTAGACGGAAAGAATTTATTTACTAAATTTAACATGATTCTCGTCCAAGCCAAAAATTTCGTGATGTCAACATATTTTGTTCTTATTTAGTAAAATTTTTTTAAATAAAGAAACATTTTGCTTAAACCAAGCCACACACAAAGTTATTCATATATATATAAATATATATTCCTCTAACTCCCACTGGAGCATAGGGCGCCAAAAATTTATTTTGAATAAGTAATTTTAGGCTTGGACGAGAATCATGCAAAATATTCTTGGCTTAAGCCATTTAGTAAAAAATTCTTTCCGTGTATCATCAAACTTAACGATGCACAGTTTGCTTA
This sequence comes from Pollenia griseotomentosa, assembly GCA_963931875.1. Classification (NCBI taxonomy): domain Eukaryota; kingdom Metazoa; phylum Arthropoda; class Insecta; order Diptera; family Polleniidae; genus Pollenia; species Pollenia griseotomentosa. Next base: position 46,779,588 of record OZ007560.1, on the reverse strand, counting down.
TTGTGTAAGCATTGATAACTTTTTTGGTGCACTTTTTGTCAGATAGCATTGTAATATTCTTCACGGTTGCATTTTAAAAGAGCGATTTGTTTTGCAACTGATGTTTTAGAACTCAGCCATTCAATCATTTTTAACTCAGCCGATCGCAGAATAGTAATGGAAATTGTGAAACAATTGTACCTTTTTTGATACATTTTAAAGTTTATTTACCCAGAGAGAAAAACATTTTTCAATATGGTCACCTTCAACAAAACTATTTTTAAAGAAAGTTTTTTAACATATTATGATTAATTTAACCAATTATTGTCACCGGCAGTATTAACAAAAAAAAAAAAATGTTTTACACTAAAATTAGCATGGTCGTTTTTCAACCATAACATGTTGCTCTTGGAAAAGAGAAAAATTCTATTGTTTATTTAAAATTAAATAAATACATACACAGAAAGAAAAATACTCGGGATAAATCTAGTTTTTTATACTTACTTAAAAATTCAAGTACGAATAACACTAAAACTAGTCAAAACAATGCTAATTGGAAAAACTTCCGAAAATCAATCCCGGTATTTCTTAAAATAAGTTTAAAATTCTTAAATCAAGTAAACAAAAAGATTCAACTTTACGTTGGTAGTGCCACTCTGAGAGTAAAATTACGAAGTAAGGGTTTTTATTCTGCATTCGCGTGTGCTTTTCAAAGTTTGTTGCAGAAATACAACAACACCACTTAAGTTGGAAAAAAAACGATTAGCTTGTAGTGTGTAGAAACAACAAAAACAACAGAATAAGAAGAAAAACATATTCCAATAAGCACTCAAAATTAAATTTTCAAGTGCTTAAAATTTAAAGGCTCAGTTAGTCTTTACTTTCTGTTTCTGTTCTGTTCCGTGCCGTTCTGATACGAAATTGTAATAGTTTCTTTTTCTGTAACAACTTATCAGTCATTTATGACAAATTTATTAGTTTTGCACCGTCCATTGTTTTATTTTAATAACTTTAATGCACATAAATTTGAAGAAATTAAATTTAATTCTTAAAATCAAAAAATAGTTTATTTCAATATAAATATGTATGTATTTTTTATTATTTATTTTGCTGTCACTTAGAATTTCTTAACAAGTTTTTAATTTTAACAAACTGAACCACAACAGAACAGAAAAACTAATCAGTTTCACAGGTTTTTTAAAAACAAAAACAAATCAGCTGATTCGTAACAGAACAGAAAGTAAAGACTAACTGAGCCTTAACTGGAAATAAACTTGAGTTCAAACGTATTTTTAAATGCTATTGAAGTTTCAAAATTTTTTACTGATATTTACTTGATTTAAAATACCCATTTTACTTGAGAATGCTATTGAAATAAATAAAGTGTAACAAAAGTATATCTCAACCCTTGACACTTGAAATTCGAACTAATATACCGATTGTTTTGCACTTGATTTCCAGCAAAATTGCTTATTGGAATATTAATTTAATGTTTAAAAAGAAAAAATTGACGTCTGGCTTCTGATTTAGTTTATATTTTTAGTTAAATATGTACACAAGGTATTTAAAGTAAAAACCATATAGTGCATGATGCTGGTGTTTTAGCATTCTGCAAGGTGTAAAACTGGTAAGTAAATCAATCATAATAATTTCTTCTTTCTAATTTTTTTTTTTTTGGTTTTTTTCAAGCACAAATTCGGGATAAAATTAACTTTATAATACTTGAATCAAGCGCATTTTGAGATTGATTCAATCTTAGTTTTACTTAAATCAATCTCATTTTCGGATTATTTTAAGTACGAATTCGGGATTGAATATGGATTAGTTAAGTGTTTCGCGATTGAAAATCCGTACTTGAATCAATCTTTCTGTACTTGATTCGAGAAAATCCGTACTCACCGTACTATTAATACCGCTTCGGATTGATTTAAGTACGGATGGATTGATTTTTCTTATGTGTGTATTAAGCATAAACAAATTATAGTCATATTTAACCATAACATGCTTAGAGGCAACCAAAATATGCTTAACACGTCTGTATTATTTAGTTGAAAGTTAACAAATGATTTTTACATACAAACATAACATTTTCATATACAGTGAACTCTCTTCTTAAGCACACTTTTGTTTAGCGGACACTTCCCATATACGGATGGTTTTTTCGCCACGACAATAAATATACCTATAAAAGTCAATAAGTTTTTTTTTGAATCAAACAGTACCACTCAAAGCGAAGTTTTAAAATTTATGTTGCTTAGGCTTGTACAAAACCTTCTTGTGCTGTTCGGATATAAATACTGCGCTTGGGTACGTGCCGTTATAAATGTTCATTCAGTTCTTTCTTCTTACAGAAATATGTTGGCTTTGCTTTTTTTGTAAACCTAACGAATTAATTGCAATTAAGGAATATCAATAAAGTTTTTCAAGGCGAATTTAATATAGCAGAGCTACTTTTTCGATTTGTGTGAGTAATTTTGCTACGAATGTATTATTTGGTACGCAGTCATGTGCGAATTCCGAATTTTTCATTGGCAACATTGATTCAGGAACTATATTATTAGATTGAAATAATGGCCCTTAAATTATAAAAATTAAGAACATAGTGTACGCGAGTAAGCAAGGAAATGATGGCTTAACAAAACTTAAGCTGCATGTATTATCAGAAACAAAGTCGAAATTTTAAGATTATGGGATACTGATGCCAATCCAGAAAGGGAGCAAGCTAAAAGCCTTAACATTGATAAATTGTGATGCGAATGGGCACACTTATAAGAAGCAAAGCTAAAGAAACTAAAAATAAATATTTTACAAGTAATTTTTACTTTTTTTGCACTTTCCTCATAAGCGAACACATTTTTCTGGCCCTTAGGCTTCCTCTTGACAGAGAGAACACTGTATATAAAATATATGCCCCTATTACGTCATACAACTCAACTCAGTTGTGTTGAAATCAAAACAACTGCTAGTGATGAGTTGTCATTTTTTTTGGTGTTTTTGTTAAGAGCTCTATAACAAAATTGCAACTCTGAACTAATCTTGAGTTGTAAACCGTAATAGGGGCAATAATTTACTGCTTCAGTTAAGATTTGAATTTGGGTCCAGTGTTGCCAGGTGATTTTTGTCTCCACCCCAAAACATTTTAAAAACCCACCAAATTTAACGTATCTCAAAAAAATTCCCTTAAATGTAAAAGTTTAGATCATACACGTAGAGAAAAAACATGTTTAAATATATATATTTTAAACATATTATGGTTAATATAACCATATAATTGTCAGCGACAACCATATTATGGTTAAATAGGTCCTCCATCAAAAACCCACAACCATATTATGGTTGCCTCTAAAAATGTTATGGTTAAATATGATAATAATTTGTTTTTAAATTAACAATAGTATTTTCCTCTTTTTCAAGGGCAACATATTATGGTTGCAAACTAACCATGCAAGTGTTTAACAAATTTTAGTTATTATTGATTATAACATGTTTGGAGGCAACAATAATATGGCTGGGGCTTTTGGATGGAGGCCCAATTTAACCATAATATGATTACCGCTGACAAAAATATGGTTACATTAAACATAATATAAAGGTTCTGCTTCTGTGATACTTAGTTTAATACAATTTAAATTTACTGTGATATTTTTTATTTTTGTTTATATTTTTGCATTTGTTTTGTTTAATTAAATTTATGTTTTATGTTGTGTTAATGTAAAACAGAATGTGTATTAAATATTCAAAATGCAGAATTATTGACGAAAGATTATATATCTAATAAAATATCCCTGATGATGTTGGGAATCTCCAACGAAACGTCGGAAAGAAAATTATGAAATAATCTTTTATTTGCATAGAATACATGACCTTAATAATCCCGATTTAGAATTTTCTAAACAAATCAATAATAAAATAAGGAAAAGGTCGAAAAAAACTTAAATATATAATATGTTTATAATTTTCTTTAAAAATAGTTTGGTTGGAGGTGACCATATTTAAACATGCTTTTTCTCTGGGTGTAATTTCATTTTAATTAAATTGGCGCATATTCATAAATTATCACTAAGTGTTAAATATTTTAAGTACCTATTTACGTTACTCACAATTAGTTAGTTTTAGCACGAAAAGTATACATATAAAAGTATAAATATAAAGAACAGCTTTTTTTTTTTATAATTTATTTAAAATGTAACACATTTTTGTCAACCAATTTGTGTACTTTTAATGTACAGAAAACAATAAATACTTTTTAATATTTTTCTTATTGTTAAGCTTGTTAGGCCCGAATACTTTTGCAATTTCGTAAATAATAAACTTGTCTTATTATATTTGCTACTTGCGCCCATTTATACTGCGTACAAAAAACATCAATACAAATTAATTAATAAACTAGAGATGTATTTTTAGTCACCAAATTTTATTGATTAACTTTATTTTTACAGTCGCCTTTTTTAATTGATTTATATAAAAATTACCATTTTAGAATTTGTATGAATTGTTTTAAGAACAATAATTTTTTTTAATAGCTTCATAAGCTTTTAAATTATCTACAATATAGAGTACGAGCTCGATTTTCGCAACCCCCGATTATCGCAACAGTAAATTTTACATTACAGTCTTTATAAACGCAACTATTTTCAGAAAATAGTCCCAATAAGTGCAAAATGATTTGTTTTTCTTCATTTACATTTACAAATTTATCATATTTCGCTAAAAATTTGTATCTCAATAACATTTATTACCCGTTAGTGCTTCGCAAAAATGTTTGAATGCTACTTATTAAGGCCGGGATTCACTATTCTACACAATCCAAGGATTCGTTCACACGAAAATCTAGCAAAATTCTATCCGGCATAAAAAATGTCTGCTAAATTTGTTTTTAGAACCACACTATCACAAAAAAAAGATGCGAAATCAGATGGCTCAGCTACTTTGCAAGAAATTGCAGCTCTGATTGCATGGAATCTTTGATTTTATGAAAACTTTCTTTTGCAAGTCGGAGAGACTTCTCAAAATAATCTTTCACTGAATTAAAGTTTTAGGTCACACTATCATACTTTATAAGCACACATGATTTCTCCGACAAATCGTTCGGCTAAATACGATATATCGTATCACTATATACATATAGTGAATCGCTGGCTTTACTGAGAAGCTTTCATAGGTTAATATAATTGAATAATTCTATTACTTTTGAGACAGTTGCTTGTTTCGCCACTGATTAAGACCGTTTTTTAGAGTTAGTTTTTGGTTTTATTCTACTCTGTAAGATTTTAGGTTTTTTTTTTTTTCTTTTTTTTTATATTCCCCTAATGGTCGATCATTGCAACTTTTCGGTAATTGCAACAGGCAAATTTTTTCCAGTTGCGAAAATCATTCTCGCACTGTATATCGTTCAAAATATTATCGACATTTTGTTTTCTCTACTTGCCAACATGCATTTGGTTGCATTTCTTCAATCAGATGAAAGCAGTTGCTAAGCTAGTTATGAATTGTGAGTAAGATCTATAACTATTTATGAACTATTTTTTAGTTTCTGTTTTATTAGTTGTGACTTTAGATATGATTTTTGAATATGCGCCATTAACTTGACTCAGTTTTAATTAACGTACAAATATCCTTACCTAAACCAAGAAAAAAAAAATCGCCAAATTCTACTGCCCGCTAAGAATTTGTAACTCCTAAAATTTGCAACTAAATGAAATAAAACCGAATAAATCTGGAGTGGGGATGATGATTTTTTTTTAGTTTAACGTTCAGACCAGTGATGTCAATAGTAGGGAATTTTCCCTTTTTGTAGGGATTTTTTCGGAAAATTTCAAGCGAAGGGGAAAAAGGACTGATATTTTATTTTAAGCCAAATGTAGGGAATTTTCAAAATACTATCTTATTTCAATATACTGTCTAAAAATACGTAAATGTTCGTCTTAGTTTTATTCAAAAGTTAAAACTTTTTATATATACAATAGTATTAAAGTATTATAAAGAATATTAAAAGCGAATACCAAATGAAATAAATTTCTACATAGAAACTAATTTGTAAAAAAACAACTTCTAAACTAAAAGAAATAAATCCATACAATTTCTAATTTTTAAAAATTTTTTCATGAAAACTTTAAAGGATAAGAAAGGATATATTTTTAAAGGGAATTTTTTATATATTTTAGTTCAGGGGAACTGAAGAAAATTTTTTTTTAAATTTTAAAGAGCCTTCCCTTTTATTTGGTACCAAGTTGTCTAAAAATTATTAGATACTTATATTAAAAAAAAAATTATTTAAAATAAGTATTCTTGAAAACGACAAAAGATGAGGAAACGAAAAATCAAATACGAAGTTTGACTATGTTTCTGCCAAAAAGAAAAAAATTAAATTTGTCGCACAGAGCTCTTTTTGAAATTTAATTTTACTATGGCATTTACTTATTTATTTTGGTTTTTTTTTCTTGTTGTTAATAAATGTTTATAATATTTACAAAACAATAAATTTTTCACGTTGGAAAAAGTGTAGGGATCATTTTTTGGTTGTAGGGGAAAATAAAGGGATTTTTTTTCGACACGTAGGGATTTTTTTAAAATTTGTCCTGGCATCACTGGTTTAGACTAACAACTGTGATACGTGAATATGCGAGTGACGTGGTGAATTACAAGAAAGTACGTTCTTTAATGTAGTAATGTAATGCTGCGAGTAGCAATTGGGTTTAAAAGATAGTGCGCTTAGGAAGTAGTTACATTAGATGTTGTTGGTAAAATGGAAGTAAAATTTTGCTGGGCCATAAACTTCGTGAGCCTAGTGATATGAATTAATACTACGGCTTTAAGTGGATTAAACGTATGTAGATCTTTTTAAGAAACATATTTTTTTTTTTTTTGAAAACAATTTAAAAATACGTTTTTTTCTGTGTAACTTGTTGAAAACAATTTATTTTTATACTTAATTTCCTAATAATTGAGAGATAACAATAATTAAATGTTATAATTAATATAATTTATAAATTCAATTACTTTTCGTTATAATTTTGTTTATTAACTAGTATTTGAATTATTTAAAACTTTTCTTCTTTTTGTTATCAATTTCATATTGTTCTAAGGTTTCTTTATTATCGTTAAATTGATGATAAACTATTAATTGGTTTTTACTAAAATGTTTAATTGTTATTGCAACACTACAAATACTAAATTTTTTCATTTTGTTTAAATCTATAAGACTAGTATTGATTTTCAATTGCATTATAATTTGTTAATCATCGATTAATTTAATTTTTTTAAATATGTATATATTTTTTTCTGGTTTAAACTTTTTGTATGTTAATTTATTATTTAATTGTTAGCTTAATATTTAGTACCACAGTCGTAGAGAATTTCATTTGTTTCTTGAAGTACTTTTGTTTATCGTTTTTTACTTGTCTTTTCTTTAACGTTTTTTTTTTATTATTTTATTTTCTTTTCTATTTTATAACTGAAAGTGTAGTTAAGAAGAAATGATTTTGGAAAAAGAGTTTACAATTTCAGGACAGTAGGACAGAAATTTTGTAACCATAAGAAATGTTAATGATGGTTAAGAAACTGTGAATTTTATATATTTTTTTTCATTAAATAACTTGTTTGCAGGAAAAAGCTGCATTTGCAGCCTTAAAGTATGCCAATATTTTTGAACTTTAGCATTTTCAGTAGCATATTTATTTAATGACTACGGCCTGCCTTTCTCATGTAAAATTGTAAAATCTGTAATTTTTTATTATTTAAAATGGTGCTTAATTAACTAAAATAATTTAAAAAGTTTGTTTAATAATAATTGTTTAATTTCGTTTTTTTGCTTTTTGGTTTTCAAAAAAGAATGTTTGTTTCCAAAGTTGAAATTTGAAAAGACATAATGTAATAAAAATTAGTTGCTTCTGTTTTAAAAAGGAAGAATGTTATGATTTTTCATATTTAATTTTTTTTCTCATTTTGAAATTTTCCATTTTTTTTTTTTTTTTTTTTTTTTTTTTTGGTTATAACTTGAAACAGAAATTCAGTTGAATTTGTTTTGTTTTTAAATTTATCTTAATGTCTAGTTTTATTTTCAACTATTAAAACTTAATAAAAATAGAAAACGATTATAATAATTTAATAAGGTATTGAATTCAAATGGTCATAGTTCTATTTTCGTATTTAAGGTTGTTTCAAGTACTTTACTGGTAACATTTACAAAGGCATCACAATTTGTTGAATCCATCCATTCGAAGTCTTTAATAGTTGCCTATAGAAAAATGGAAATTTTAAAATATTTCGATTTTGGTTTAAAGAGTTTTAATTAGAATAAAGGGTTTCAATTACATTTGAATTTATTTTACAAGTAATTGCAATTTTTTTAAAACGTAAACGAAATAAAATATACATCAGACTTAAAAAGCGCTGGAGGCTGTTAAGCACATTTCGTGTCACTGTCCCAGGCTGAGGTGGCAGTAGAGTAGTTTCTTAGGCAAATTGGTGGATGTCTCCTGTTGCGCGCTCAAGAATCTTACGGGATTCTCAATAGGAATGACCTGGCTGCGCAACAGGAGGATGGGTACGGCATATAAATAGGGCAGTTTTTGTTTTGTTTAGCAGGGTTATTATTCTTTTTAGTCCGATCTTTTATCTTCCACTTCTTTATTCTTTCACTTTTCTTCTCTGCCTCTCATAACGAACTAAGCCGTCACAATGGACTGGACCATAATGGGTAAGGGTGCGAAGTGGACTTGACACCAGCCTTTCAACCTTACCTAACCTAAAAGGCGCTAGCTAGCAACACTTGGGGTAGGGAAAAGAAGCCTAGCTTGCTTCTCACAGGACAATTGGTCGGTCAACTATGCTGCTTAAGTGTGGTCACCTTCGTTGAATGATACCCATTGGAGGAATATTCAAAGCTATCAAAACGCAGCCTTAAGTACCACCTTCATAAGAAGACAAAGATTCTGCCGGTCAAGGAACACAGCGTTCCATTGACGCAACAGTTTATTCTGGGATGTCATCGGAGAAGTCTTCGTAACTACGACATCACATAGTTGGAGACTCCCCCGAGGCATGCCAATCAGAACCTACGTTTATACGAGGAGTGCAAACTGAGGAATGTGCAGGATTTATTTGATCGAAGCTGTTATATTACAGCTTTCAACGACATTCATAGAGACGCAGCCAATTGCGCGTTAACAGGAAACCGTATGAATGTCGTAGTTAGAGGTTGCCCACTGCCTACAGCAGACACTAAAATTATTCTGCAAGAGTCGTGAAAGCACTTCTAAGATCAGGATGGATCAATAAGCTAAATGCCTTCTGGTTCAGCATAAACCCTGCCGTCCCTCACTTATGTTCAACACTCCTTTAATTGTTCAGCCAGCCCTACTTCGCTATGTCCAAGAAATATATGGACCCACCCTGCGGAAGTAGATCAATTCCTTGGACTTGATCTGGCAGAACTAGAGTTTTTCTTTGTCCGGACTTTTTCATTTCCCGGGAAAACGGGATTTATTTTTCAATTTCCCGGGATCCCGGGAATTCCCGCTCAATACAAATCGATGCAAAATATTATTTAATTTAGTGCTTAATGGCAGCTTAAGATCTTCATGTTCAAAAGTACACATCTGCAAAATTTCAATTATTTTGTAGGATTTTTGAGAAAGTTAAGTTGAGAAATTACTTTTTGGTTATCTTTTTTCAATGTGCGATAACATTTGGAATAATAAAAACTTCCGATCTGTGACACTAGGAGGGTTTAGGAATAAAAAACTAAAAGACTATAACCGCAGAGAACTGATGATTATATTAAATTCGGAGTAAATTTCCAAAAGTCACCTTTAAAGTTTTTAATTGTTCTTCTATAAAAACTATATTTCTTTTAAAATAAAACTTTAGTTCAGAATAAGCATTTACAGAAGCGTTTAAAAGCCTATTTCCAAATTTTTTTTAGAAGATTTCAATAAGAAAACACGTAACCTTTATACGGATGTTTGTCTTTATAATCAAAGGAACATTATTTAATCTCTAGAAACTTTCAGTTTTCTTAGCACTTCCTTCAAAACTTTTTTTCGATTTTATACAATAAATCTGGGTCTTTAAACAAATTAAAAATTCTGTACATTTTTAATCTTCTTCTTTCGAAATTTAAAAGCATTAAACATTGCCTTACTTATCGGATATGAATTGACATCTATTTGGCATATGGCAAAAGTGTCTTAAGTAAGAAACTGTAGTTTTTCGTTATATTACATTGAAAACTATTTATTTGGTGTATTTCATAGGCACAGATGATAACGATTAGAAGCAGTTGTGCCAGACTAAAGTGATTAAATCCAAACAAAAGAGAAACAAAAATTGAATTAAAGTCAATCAAAGACTCGTTTTTTTGACTTAACTCCTTTTTGCCTAAAGGCTAAGATCTATTTCATGACACAATTTATTTACAATTATACATATCAGCAGTAAGCATGCAATAATTAAATAAAAAAAAATCCTGGGAATTCCCGCAAAAATTTCCCGGGATTTTTTTCCCGAAAAATGTGCGGGATCGCGGGATTTTTGTCCCGGGAAATCCAGTAAGAATAACACTAGGCAGAACCCATCGATTGATTGTTGATGCTGTTAGTCTGCTTTCACACGTTTCATCTTTTGATGCTCAACTCTTATGTTTTTAGGTGAGGGAAGAAAGAAGAAAGGGGGTTGGTACGGAGATGCCTGTACTCGGTCAGTACGCTTTGCATTTTTATTCGTTGGCATATGCACAAAGATGGCTGTATGTAATTTTTTTCTTTTCTTTTTCTCTTTGATTCGCTGTTAATAAAATTGTTTTTGTTTTGAACCGAAAAAAGTTGAAACCGATTGCTACGTGTGAATATATTGGCATCTTCAAAAGGCAATTGAAAAGAAGTTGAGCATCAAAAGATGAAACGTGTAAATTTAGACTTACAACAACAAGAAAATCAAACGAAATAAGTTGTTGCTTATTTTTATTACTTTTAATTGGTAATTGAACATTTTTAATAACAATTACTTAAATTATATCATACAAGAAATTCAGTTTAGTTCCTTGTTTCAACTACAATTACTTGTAATTTGTAATTGCTATAAAAATTCCATTAATTTGCTATTACATGCAATTGTAATTGAAAATACTTTAATTACACATTACACCTGTTTTTAATGTAATTGGAAATCCTTTAGTAAAGTTATTAAGATTTAACTTACCTTGTGCATTGAATAGACAGCAAGTACAACTAAAACATGCATTATATTGTGAGAATTTAAATAGAAATCAACCAAACCGGGAAACCATTTTTCTGGAATACGCATAGCGCCAATTGCACCGCCTAATACGGAAACACCGTCCTGTAAAGTAAGAGAATATCAGCAACTAATTAAAAAACCGATAAGAAAATCAAAGAAAACTGATTTTAGTTTTTTTTTTTTAGAAAAGTAAATGATTTACTGCCGATTTCACCAAGCTCAGTTAAAACTAATTATTACCTTAACTTTCAGTTAACAATATGTTTTGACAGTTATAACTGAAAGTTAATTATAACTGAACTTAGTCAAACAGTGTTAGTAACAGTGTTGCCAAAACTTATTAAGGGGAAAATGCTAGATTTTGTTAAAAAAATGATAGAATAAGTGCTAAAAAATAAAAAATGTATATGAAAAAATATAGAAAGATCTTTAAAAAAAGTAAGGGCCAAAAATTTTTTTTATAACAAGCTGTCAAATTGCCTTTAATAAGGGTTTGCCAGATACTTGACAGGTGCAATCGAATTATGCTCAGCACATAAACTTAATGTCGTTGATGGTCTCTGCTAAACATTGCAACAAATTCTTTAGAAAGGGATTACTTTAGCGAATCTTGGGGAAACTTTTGTGAATAGGTTTTCACTAATTTTTATTTAAATTTTCTCCTATTTTGATTTTTATTTCAGTGTAAACATTTAATGTTAGAATCTTCCGTTTTTTTCTTTTATATTTGTATTAAACATTATAAAAATGGAAAACTTTAAAAATATCACGAGAACTAAAAAATGCCAGGAATTTTTAAATAATGCTAAAAAAAATGCTACATGCTAAATCAGTTTTTTCTTGCCAAATGACTTTAAAAAAGGCTAGATCTAGCATGAAAAATGCTAAATTGGCAACACTGGCCGTTAATGAAATTTTCTGTAAGAAATATTTAGTCTTAAATTGCGTACCTTGAATAAAATGGGAATCAGTTTTTAAAAAATTTTATTATTTCTTGCATAAAATGCAAAATTAAGTCAATCTCACATGCATTCGAAGTCCAGACTCTAGCGGACTTTTTAACATTTTTATTTTGTACCTTAATTTGGGAAACATTGATCTTAAATTTTAAATTTAGTTAGAATAAAAAACAAAACTTATGATACATATTCTATTTTTTTCAAAAGTGGTCTGATTTAATTTAAGCGACAGTAAATAACCCTAAAAACATATTTTTTGTCGTTTCTGCATTTGAGGGTTTCGGAGAAACTCCACCTGGAAGTAAATGCTTGCAGTTCTCCTACGACATACTTTGACTTTCAATGACTTCAAGATTAGCGGCGATAAGAGACGAAATTCATTTCAACATATTAATACTACTCCAATCTCGGTTTTGTGTCGAGGCCTGGACATTTCCTTAACTAACTTGAGTATGAGCAATGATTACTACTAAAAAGGATTACTCGATTATGAAAGTCAGAATAAAGGCTCTTCTTTCTAATCTTTTGTTTTTATATCCTTGACCACCGCTAGTGGTAAATAAGGGTATACTAAGTTAGTCATTCAGTGTGAAACTTTTTTAGTATTCATCTAAGACCTAATAAAGTATACTATATATTCTGGGTCTTGAGTAATTCTAAGTCGATTAAGCCATGCCCCTATGTCTGTCCGTCTTTCGGGCTTTATTTTAAATGATTTTTCGGGGATTATTATATGTGAAATAAAAAAACTTAAAAAAAATCCCCTAAACAAAATGCAATAACCCCTAAAAATCTTTGTTTTTGTTCTCTGTACAAACTTTTGCTGGTTATTTAATTTTTTTTTTGGGGGGTTATTTCATGCCGCCATCAAAAGAAAAGAACAATACAGGTGACAACTTACTTCCAGTTCTTCTAAGCAGTCCAGCAAAATCGGTTCAGTAGGATAGGTGTAATAAATCCAAATGTGCCACCCTAATAACATCATTATTTTGCTACAAAAACTAACACAAGTATTGGCGCAATATATACAAATTCGTGTTATATGACTAGAAATCAGACCACAAGATTTCGTGAAGATCGGTCCATAATTTACTATAGGCCTAATATAAAGCCCGCTCTAGGGAACTCTTTAGTACGACTAAAACGAATCACCCTATTGCAATAAATTTTGGTCTGTTGCAGTCTTATATTAGTAGAAATGAAACTGTTTGGTCCACTATAAAGCCCACTCCTGAAATATTCAAACTGTTGGTGGACGGTATTAAACATTCGGCACAGCCGAATAAATCACTCTAACTTTTTTTGTAAAAAATTAAAATATTTGGGTTTTTGAACTTTTCAAGCATGTTTGTACATATCGCACTTGTTCCTCCAAAGAGAGTCAAAGTTTTCAATTTTCACTTTTTGCAAGAAATCGGTGAACGGTGGTCATATCTACGCTGTGTAAAAATCGTGGATCATTTTCTCTAGGATTTTGTCAAAAAAAAAAAAAAAAAAAATACAATTGTTTCCCCCTTTGTAGTATTAGACTACATAAAAAAAGAAACCAGTTTTTTGTCTCTACCGAAAATTTATAAATTTCGAGTTGACTGTCTTTTGATCAACCAGTGAGATATGCTTCACTGTAATTTTAGAAACACAACTGGGACGATCGAAGAATTTCTCCCAATACGTGAGAAAGTTATTTGCTGTTTGCGCAAAGAGCGAAATATAGTGTGACCAACTAAAAAAAAAAACTTACAAATAAAACATTTACAAAAACACAACTGAAATCATTTTTATAGCTAACTACTTTGTATATTTATTTTAAATGGTATAAAATAAAAAACAAAAAACAATTACTAAAGTAAAAGGAACTTTATTAACTAAAAAATTTGTAAACTAAAACCAAACATGGTCGTCCTGTCCCAATTTATTCGTCGTTCGTCTTTGAAAATCCAAGAGTGCATGGAATGTGAAAAGCCGCATTCGCATGTGTTTCTGACTAAATTTTGATGTTTTGCAAAGCCACAATAGCCATTGTGTGTACCGTAAACTCTAGACTAAAATTTTAATAAATTAGGAATTTTCTAAAATTATTTGAAAAAAAAAAAATATACGCTTACGAAGCAATTGTGGGTAAATGTAGCGTATTTTTAGAAATTTACGGCACTGCGTCTAATGTTGCTGCGAAGTACGATCAAATTGTGTTCCTATCATTAGTTTTTTTTTTTATTTCTATCCCTCATATGCCACTACTTTTTTGCCATTTTTGATTCAGTGTACTTTTCGGTTATGTAGTTTATTGTATCACCCACGCAGATACAGCTAAATAATCGCGTGAACATTTGAAATAAGGTAATTTTTATACTCCTTCTACTCTTGAATGCGTTCACGTCATTAACGGTTACTTAAATGTATTCTAAGTATATATACAGCTGCGGTCAAAAAAATAGCACCAGGATAAAGAAAAAAGTTCTTCGTTAGATATTTGTAAAAAGGCCAAACTGATTTCAATATTTAATAAAAAGCAATTGATTTGGTTTTTTATTTGATATAAAGTTTTTAACTTTTTTAAAACAACCTAAAAAACACTCGGTCAAAAAAATAGCATTGCAGCTCTTATTCTTCTAAAAAATTAATACTTAAACTAAAAATAAATTAAAAATTTTGAATTCTGTTTTTTATGATGTCTTCTCATATTGAAATTAATGTTTTGTTGCGTGCCTATTACTGATAATAATCTCTGCACAACGTTTTTGCATTGATTTCACTAGATTTTGGCACCTCTCCTTCGAAATTCTGTTCCAGAACTGCTGAACTGCCACCCAAAGGGCTTCGTAACTTGTTAGTTGTATTTAGGATACTCCCTTCTTTATATCTGCCCATAAGTTCTCGATTGAATTTAGATCTGGGGACTGAGCTGGTCATTCCATGACGTTTATTTTATTGTCCTGAAACCACTTTTTGGCGAGTTTGCTGGTATGCTTCGGGTCATTGTCTTGCTGAAACACCCAACGAAGCGGCATTTCCTTACAAACATATAGTAGCATTACTTCCTGGAGTATTTTAACGTATAGTTTCTTATCCATGATTGTTCTGATTCAATATATGGGTCCTACTCCATAGTGAAAAAAGGAACCCCTTGAATCACCATGTTTAACGGTTTTCGTTGTGAATTTTGGATTGAATTCAGCGGGTCTTCTGACGTAAGAACGCGATCCTTTGCCTCCAAATAAAACAACCTTGGATTCATCTGTCCAAATAACATTGCTCCACTTTTCAGTTGGGTATTCCAAATGAGTTTTAGCAAACTCCAAACGTATGTTGCAAAACGCTTGGAGTTTGCTTACGCGACAGCAGGGGCACTTATCGGGGACTACAGGCATTCACGTTGTTGTCTCGCAACCTCCGTCGAATAGTTTCAACACTTGCGGTCGCACTAAGCTCCTTTTTTAGCTCTGTAGCTGGCATAAACGGGCTCTTGACTGACCAAACGCTTAACCATTTATGGTGGCAAAACTTTCTTGCGACCACGTGTATCCGACTTTTGAGTAAATTTTATTGCATTCACAATCATTTTATTGGAGCACCCAATCAAGTTTCTTATTTCAGAATATGATTCATGCTCAGAAACCATTTTTTTTTATAAAAGCACGTTATGCAGGTGTACAATGATTTCCACATCCCATTTCTATGAAAATCAATAATGTAAAATGCAACGAATTATTTTATTATTTTTTACCTTTAGTATTTGATCCTTTTATTTCAACTATTAAATCACTATTGATATTTTTTTAAGAATTTTTGTTATTCGGTGCTATTTTAATGACTGCACTGATGTGTAGTTTTTTTATAATTTCGATCATTGCAAAAGAACCGGTAACATTTTTTGGAAAAAATAAAGACGCTCAGAGAATATACATATTACAACAGTATTACATACTTAATTTAAAATAATTAGCACAATATATTTGTTTCCACTAGAATGAACATAGAATAGGCTATTGGTGCTATTTTTTTGACCGGCACTGTATGTGTGAGAGACTGCCAGTAATTTTTTGCAAAATTCCAAAGCAAAAAGGGTAAGAAACGTGTTAAAACTTGTTTCTTTTTTTTCCTTTTTTGAAAATCAAAAATATTCAAATGAATCTTGCGATGGAAGCTTTTAGTGGACAGGATTTATAAGCACAGTAGTATTTTTGGCCACAGTTAACGTTTAAAGAATATGTATACAGTTATTGATTTACAGTGAACTCGCGAACACGTTAACTAATTTTTACCAAGGATGTTCACGTTTTCGATTGAGAAAATTTTAGAAAAAGTTTAGCTCGAAATAATATCTCAAACAAACAATTTAATATCAGATACTAAGTTTGGATAAAAAATTGAAATTTTTCATTTATTCACTTTACAAAAATAAAATAAAATATTTATACTTTTTCACTTCTAAAAAACAAAAAACTCAAAAACTATGTACTTATCTATGTACTAATGCTAGAAACACAACTGGGACGAACGACGAATTATTCACAACGAATATTCGTCATCAAAAATAGAACACATTGGTATGTATGAAAATACACACAATCATTACGTAGACAGAAATTGCCAAAATTTGCTAACAACAGCATAATGGCAATGTCTTATATTTTTAAAAATCGTTAAAGCTGTAAAGAATCACAACCCTTACAGATAAAAATCGCTTATATCGCGAACATGGCTAAAATTCGCAAAAATTGCAAAATTGAAAAATACGCAAACATTTTTTTGAAATCGCTAAATCAGTTAAAAAAATTAAAATATCCGATAATAAGAAAAAAAGTTTGCGAAAATAGCGAAAATTCGCGAAAATTTTTCATTTTTCAAAGAACCCATAAAATTTATTAAAAGTCCCTTAGACTATTATGAATGGCAAAAATTCGTTAAAAATTGCCAAATTAGCGGAAATTCGCCAAAATTTGCTAACAGCGGCATGAAAGCAAAGGGCACTTTTTATAATAAATCGTTAAAGCTGTAAAGAATCAGACAACTTTCAGGAACAAATCACAAACATGGCTTAAAAGATAAAAATGTTTTTATAATCAAGCGTCTAAGGTATTTACTTTTATAAATTACCAAAAAAATCAAGTCACATTAATACCTGAAATTCGCGCACTTATTGTGTCTCATTTGACGAATTTACGCAACGAATTCTTGCCGACGAATTCGTCTTACTATGCGAAGTTCGTCGTTCGTCCCAGTTGTGTTTATACCATAACAAATGTAATTATTCCAGCTAGCATTTGGCTGATTATTTTTTGTAAAATCGGATAAGTTTTGATGATTAAAAACTGATTTATCACTTCAGTGATTGAAAAAGGATTCATTTATATGTTTAAATCATACATGTTAAATTCCAATTAGAATTAGTAATTGATGCAATTAGTTTATATTTTCTAATTGATTAAACAATTAGAATAAGTTCAACTAATTCCCATTAGCTAATTAAAATTTTTATTCTAATGGAAAACTAATTGCAATTAGTTGCCATTAGCAAAAAAAAATTGGTTAACCTTTACAATTAGAAATCTAATTGACTTCTGATAATGCAATTAGATATTCAATTAGCTCGAATTAGAATCAATTGAATTTAATAATTGAATATCTAATTGCATTATCAGAAGTCAATTAGATTTCTAATTGTAAAGGTTAACCAATTTTTTTTTGCTAATGGCAACTAATTGCAATTAGTTTTCCATTAGAATAAAAATTTCAATTAGCTAATGGGAATTAGTTGAACTAATTCTAATTGTTTGATCAATTAGAGAATTTCACAAAACAATGTTAATTAGCAATCATTAGCATTAGCTAATCATTACTTAACATGTATGGTTTAAATAATGATTTTAAAATATTTTTGTTTTTGCCAATGAAAAAAAATAATAGAAACTTTCATGTTAGCCAAATAAATAAAAAGCTTGGTTAAAATGAAGCCCAAAAATTATTGACAATTTATGAACATAAATGTTAGTACAAATAATTTCTTCTCTTCTTTGCGAAAAACCGATAACTTTTTTTTGATTTAAAATAAAGCTGGTTCGAATAATCAAAAGCCATAAAAGAGCTGATTTTATCGGAGAAAAAATACAAAACATGACAGTTAAAAAATTATATGAAATATAATGGAAAACTATATAATTTACGATTGAAAACTGAGACGAAAACGACTTAATAATGATTATAAAAACTACCATTAAATTGATCAAAAAGGAATCAGAAAATTGTATCACAAATGATTCTTTCAGATGATTCATTGGTAGGGTACCATTTTCTCACAACGAGAGTATCATTTATGATTGAAAAATGAGCTCATATACGGGTATTTTGCTCTTGAAGCTGATTCCTAAATGATTAGATTATAATTCAAAATGCTAGCTGGGATATTCTCTGTAGCTCTTAGCAACTGAATAAAAATTGATTAAAGTAAATAAAAAACATTAATATCCCTTTAAAGGAGGGGCTTTGTTTCCTATTAGTTTTTACACAAAGGATTAATTTGCATGTATTTGTGAAAACAATCAACGTAAACAGTAAAATGAGTTTAGGGATTCCGAAATTTAAAGTAAATTCAAAAAATAAAAAGAAAAAAACTCAGAAAACTTTGTTTACGTTTTAGAGCTTTCAGACTTTGTTCACGTTTTAGAGTAGTCAATGTAAAAATAAAAGGGTTCACGTTTTCGAGTCGTTCATGTGTTCGAGTGTTCACGTTTTCGCGAGTTCACTGTATATTTGCAGAGATTTATATTTTGTCTCGGTTTCAAGGGTAAATCATAAATTTAGCACAATAAGTTACAAAAAAAGGAGGAAAATAAACAAGGATAATTAACTATTGTGAATACTGCTGCCAAGGGTAAAAATTAATTTTGTTGATAGATGCACTTTGCTATAAATATGTAAAATTTGGCTTATGTTATTTAATTTGAAACTTTTCAATATTGTTATGAATTTTAATTAAGTTAAGAACTATTTGTAGTTATAGCAATGTACATATCTATATAAAATACAAGAAATATTTCTACCTATGTATGTAAGGTTGTATATAAGTATGTTCGTTATAGACTATCAGCCATATTCATAAAAAGTTCTTATTGTAAGCTTATAGTATGTAATAACTATTAAACGCTTTTTGTCTTATAAACCTCTTATAAAAATTTGTATTCATAACAGTACAATAACAGATTTTTTACTATTAACTGTTTGCAGCGATTTTCTGTTTAAGTATGGCAACTTTCTTTATATTTGGCTGCCATTTTATTGTTAGTGATGCGTGAAACTTCTATTCGGTTTACATGATACTCTATATAATATTTTTTAATTTTTTTTTTTTAATTTTAGACCTTCAAAATTATTCTTATCAAATAAAACTACATATTATTTTAGTTTCTGAACAAAATGTTTCCGAAAGGTACCATAAAAACTTTTGTTTGAACCTATTTTAAAAACAAGATAATAAAGTATTCGAATAAAAAGATTGTTTACTTTTTATTAACATTACTATTATAATAATTTGTTTATTTTATTTTTTTTAAATATTTTTGAACAATAATTTGTTGTTTTAAACAAAAGAAACAACTAGTTGCAATAATTTAATAAACAATTAAAGAGAATATCTGCATTTGCCCCTGAACATGTTCATTTAAATCATAAAATTTTTTTTAAATAATTGTCAATATAACTTTAAATTGGCTGTCTAAAATAAAACAAAATTAGTAAAATGTATTTAACATGTCCGTTGTAATAATTAAAACATTTTTGTCATTATTTTTCAACATATTTCACAAAAATAATCTCATAAAATGCAAACACTTATCAAAATGTCATTTTATTTTTGGTTTATAGAAGGGCAAATCCAACAATAAATTTTCTTACTTTATGAATGGTTTATTAAAGGTTCAATAGACTATTTTTCGTTTATGAATACTACTTTGGCAATTTTTGCTTAAAAACGGTCAATTAATCATCAATAAGTTTTTATGAATACGGCTGTATGAAACCATCTAATCGATGTGCTCGAAACCAGTTAGAAAGGAAAATTTTGTGAAGATGGTTTTAGGATACACCTTTTTTAAAAACTAGGACCATGAAAACAAAATTAAATTTAAAATACAAATATATTCCTATTTAGATAGACACTCAAGCCATGAATATTTTCCGAAATAGGACAACGATGGGAGGTAGGGGGCAATTTCTGCCTCTCCGAAACTTTCATACAAATTTTAGTCAAAATTTAAACATTAATATACTATATATCCCTATTCAGATGTATACATAAGTCTGGGTTCACACTTTGAAAGTTTTCTTTCAGAAAGTCTGTGTTTATTGGTGAGAGGGGAGAGAAGAATAGCCTGTTCTCTTCCTCGCTTACCTATAAAGTCAGACTTTCTGAAAGAAAACTTTCAAGGTGTAAACCCAGACTAAGCAATGTATTATTTAAAAATATGACAAAATAGGAAGCATGGCTAATAGATAGGCACATAGGTTTTGCGCTTTTCAAACAATAGGACAACCAGGGGGGAGGTAGGGGAAAATTTCTGCCTCAAAAAAAATATCTATCTTCAATGTAGTTTAGATGCAAATAGATCGCGAAGTGTATATGTATTAATTTTGCAATAAAAAGAAATCAAAGGGTTTTAAAATGGAAATAAGCCAACACGCGTTTTAAAAAGGTAAAACGTAACAATATTACATTTATTTAAAATTTGTTGACCATCAAACTTAATGGTGGCGTATGTTTGATATTTTTATTTCTAGCAATCATACGCCTTTAAGATAATGGTTATTTCCTATTTGTTTTTAAATCAAGTTCCATTAAGTTTACAATAAATTATTTCCTAAATGGTTGGATAAATTACTAAAAATTATATACATTTTGTTTTTATTCAAAACTCTATAAAAAGATTGTTTAAATAAAATATGTTCACGAGGGTATTTGTAATAGAAATGTATAATATCTATTGTCCAGTCTGGTTGTACAATAATTTTGCTTATTTTTTCTTTTATTCATTGTATTGTAGTATTTAAATCATTTGTATCATTTTCAGAATTTTATTTACTGAATCTTTAATAAATCGGTAAACATGAACAACAAACCCCCAATTATTTTAATTTGGTCATTAAATATAAAATATTTTAAAAAGCACTAGCTACACACGTTGTCCTTCGAAATAAAAAAAAAAACAATAATAAGTAAAAGTATATACAAAATTGAAAAAAATTGTATTGGTGGTATCGCTTCTATCCCTCTAGTTTTCTGCCTATCACCTTCCAGAAATGCAATTTCATAAATTTACATATAAGTATATGAAATCAATTAGTTATTGCCTATTGGGTGTTAATATTTCCATGAGAATTTCCAAGAAAATATGTTTTTAGAATCATATGTTGCTGATTAGTTGGAATGAAATTTTTATGCACTAAAAAGTTGAAAATATGCGCATAAAATATGCACTAAAAACTTTTACATTTAAATAAAAAACGGTTTTTTTAATTTTATTTAAAACAAAAAAAAAAAAAAAAAATCAGTCTATTGTTATTCAAAGGTACCATTTTTTTTTAAATAAAATAAAATGGTCTCTTAACCGAAGCTATAGAAGCATATTTGCAGTATGCCAATTCATTTGGAGAATATATATTTTCTAATTCAGATCCCACATATGTTTCCAGGGCCCTTTTTTCTCAAAACTATAAGTTACAAATCTACAAGTGAAATAGATTTGAAACAAAAACAAAAATTGTAAAATTGTTGCTTTTTGTTACGTATTTTACTTGTAGTTTTGAGAAACAGGGCGCAGAAATAAAATGGTTGAAATTTCGTTTATGTTTTGAATCCTATATTTTTTTTTGCAAAACTTTATGGATTTTTTTTTTATTTGTTGGACTATTCTTACTTCTACATTGTTAATTTCACTTTCTGCTATATCTTAGGTTGAGATGACTATAAAGTGAACTAAATCCCTCCAATTTAGTTATTGTTTTGCCAATATATCCGTAGTTGGAAAATACAAATGCTAATTGATCTTTTACTTTTTTTTAATTGTATAAGCATCGGTAGCAACAAGTTCTTTAAAAACATTCTTAAATTGCCCGAAGTTTTTTGAATAGTACTCTACAGCAGATGATATCCAGGTTCCCCATCTTGTTAATACTGGCTATGGTTGCAAGATACATTTTATTAAAAATTGCAACTCGTGAAGGAGCCTTTAAAAATATCTGTTTCCTGTATGAAACCAATAAATCAATATTATCGAAGTAATTTTTGGGAATGCAAAATTTTTAATAAACAACCCTACAAGAAGATAATGAGCGAGTTGTCACTTTTTTCACGTTGGTGTTAATAAAATGATAGAATGAAATGACCGAAATCAAGTTTTCTGTCATTTCTTTCTATCATTTTCTTAAGACCAACGTGAAAAAACTGACTACTCGCTCATTCACTTCTTGTAGGAAAGATTATCGAATTAGATTCTAATTTCCTCTACAGCTCGGTGTAACTCATGCCAAGCAAGTAACATGTAACAGTTTTGGATAAAATATTTTAAGTTCGTTGGCAGCCTTAGCCATGTAAGGTGCTCCATTTGTTAAAAATAGAATATCTTTTGTCGAAATCTTGAAAATCTAGTATTTTAAGCAGAGCTCCAAAAAATTATTTATTGATTTTTTTTTTTTTGGAAGATTTTTTTTTTGTTTACATGGAAATTTTTTTAAGAACTTTTTTTATAATATGTAAATAATATATCACTCAAAAATGTTAAAATATGCAAAAATGCGCATTTAAAACCAAAATACAGTAGACGCTCGCAAATTAGAACCGCTTTGTTTTTGAGGCAATTCTAATTTCTGAATTATTCTAATTTCTGGACGTTTTTATTTCGAATAAAAAATAAAAATTACTTAAATTTTTTTTAATTCAATTTTATTTGATAAAAACAAGAAAACAAAACGCAATTCACTCATACATTAAATGTATTTTTTAAAATTAAAAATACCGTTTCGTTTCTTATATTTGGAAAACTATCCATTGCTTCCACGGAATGCATTTTCATCTTTATAGGGATATTCCTCTCTAAATATTTTTTTAGCTTTCTCTTTAAACCACTCATACAGACGACTTACCATATTTGGGTATTCAGCGCTGTGCAAAGATTTATTGCTTGCTTCCTGATATGTGTTGAAAACAGCATTTAATATTGCTGTTCTATGTGATTTGATATAGCTGATTGAAGATGTCGTAACATTAATATTCCCTTCAAACCCTTTGTCAAGCTTTTCTATTCTATTTTCTAATTTCACAAATAAACTAGCCACAAATATATATAAATGCGACAAAAACAACAAATAAGGAAACACATCTAAAATTTGGTAATTCCCTTTTTTAGTTTTACATGTTCAAACAGAATAAAAATAAATTGCGGATTTCTTGTGTTCAAATAACAAAAAAAAAAAAAAAAACGCTCTGAAATTAGAACTATAAATTCGAATTTTAAAGCGTTTAATGTATTGCAAACACTAATTCTAATTTCTGGACGTTCGAATTACTGAAAGCTCTAATTTGTGAGCGTCTACTGTATGCAAAAATATGCATTTTAACCAAAATATCCAACAATATGCAAAATCAAATTGATGCCATTTTAACGCAAATTTAATGATTCGGAAAGATATCTGGTCGACATCGATCTTAGACTATCGACAAAAAACATGCAATTGCATAGAAATTTATAATTTTAAGTAAATTTCCTTAGAAGTGGGTAGCCTTCTTTCCGACCGTAGTCCGCTAGACTTGTGCTTGACAATGGAAATTATTTTCAAAATAACGTACACTAAATTTGAAGACTCTCCCTATTGATGTTTTATAATATCTATTGGATAATTTTTTTTATTTTGTATGAGGTACTCTTCTCAACGCTTTGATCCCTTAAGTTTTCTATGGCCTTCGAAGGAGTGGATGAAAAAAGATTAATTTTTCAAAACACATACATTTATATAAAAACACCTACTAAACCCAATAAATATAGGCCCTTATCATTGAAAGCAAAAAACAAAGTCATAAATATTTTGTAATTTCGTTGTTGCTTTCTACAGAAATTCACATTGCGTTTCAAAATTTCAAACGCTGCATAGGTTGTGGCGTTGAACATTTTAAAACGGTACATTAAGGACATTGTCTTTGCTTTCAATGTATTTCTTTAGCGTTTGCGTTGCGTTACATGATGAGGGCCATAATTTTTTTTTTCAAAACTCGCGACATCTATCGGAAAACAGCAAAGCTACCTAGAAACACTATTCGCGTTCCATATAAAATATGTATGTGTAAAGATTTGTAAAAATCGGTGCAGTAGTTTTTAGTTAATCGGTTACAAACAACCACGTCTCTGTTATATCTTGTAGTTATATAGAAATATTAAGTACAATATGCACGCAGAAAAAAACATCGCTGAAGTATGGTTTAAAAAACATATAAGGGACCCGCAATGGCTACAAACAAGCAATTGTTAGTTCAACATTACAAGTGTCACGATTAATAAAATGTTGTTTGTATAAAATGTTTTACTCCTTTGAACCTCAAAAATGAATGGGTTTAACAATATGCGGCCGTATTTATGGCGAAAAGTTGGCATAAAGTTAGCAGTTTAAAGTTAGTTTATTCATAAAACACTTACTAAGCTCTCTTAACGAGCTTGCCACATGTGAAAAACAGCTGTTTATGGTCAAACCATTTTGTTTGTTTTTTTTTTAAATTACTGCATTTTTTAAATTAACTGTCATTTTATACCCTCCTCCACAACTAGTTGCGATAAATAATAATAAAATATGCTAATTTTAGGCAAAGCTGCAGTCAAAGCAGGCTGTACACATTGTAATCAAAATATGTAATTAAATCCTGTGTTTAGAAAGCTTCAGTTGAGATAGTAAAAATCATAATATTGTGCTGTAACTTCGACTTCTTCATTTGTCATTGGACAAAAATAAACTTTTGCTTTACTTCTGATTCATTAAATGAAAACAGTCGCAGTTAAGGCAAAAGCAAAAAACGAAAAGTTGTACACAACAAAGAACATCGACAGTCGACATGTTCGGAAGTGTTTGGTTTGACAGACTAAAACTTTTAAAAAATCCCGTAGTTAACGAAGATGGGACGTTGTGTTTAAGTTTTTGTTTTCAATTTTTTTTTTTTTTCGAAATACTACATGTGTACATAAATATTTATTTATTTTAATGCTTAACAATCTTTTTAATTTTTTGAAATCAAATAAAACTTTAAATAACATTATCGTTTTCATATACACATGTATGTGATTTCTTTAGTTTATTTGGTTTGTATTTTAAAAGTTCTTTGAATTCACATAAAGTCTATTAAATTTCACTAACAAAAGAATTTTGGTATGTTCAAACTGCAAAATCAAAACAAAATAAAAACACAACGTCCCACCTTCGTTAACTTCGGGATTTATTTAAAGATTCAGTCTGTCAAACCAAACACTTCCGAACATGTCGACTGCCGATGTTCTTTGTTGTGTACAACTTTTCGTTTTTTGCTTTTGCCTGGACTACGACTGTTTTCATTTTATGAATCAGAAGTAAAAGCAACAGTTTATTTTTGTAAAATGAAAAATCAAAAAAGTGGAAGAAAAAGCATTTTTTTATTTCGACTGCAGTTTTTTAAATTCTGATTAAGTCTTTTGAAGTGTTAGCACCAATAAAGCATCAACATTTTTTCAAAAATCCAAAAATTTTTTTTGCGGTTTTTGCAGAAATATTATACCTCCATTTAATTTTAAAAATTACCAAATTCAATGCACGATTTCTTTTCTAAACTTAAAAAGTTTTTCCAAATATGAAAATAAAATATAAAGAAAGCGCAACTTATAAAAATCAAAATAAGGGTTATCTTTAAAATTTATGAGCAAAAAGTTTTTTTGAAAACAAAATTTTCAAAAGATAAAATCCAGTCAACATTTTAAACATATTTAAATTCTCATCACGTATGTGGTAGATTATCAGAAACCAAAGCCTTGCTGTCATTATAATGTAAATTAACGCATTTCTATAACAATTTAATCCACAGGTTGGTGGTAGTAACAAATGAAATGGATGAAATACTTAAGCATCTGTCGAAACCATAAATAGGCACAAGGTTACATTCAATAGACAGCAAATCTTTCTTCTATTTTATTTTAAAAAATCCACTATAAATTGTCGTAACAATATACAAAATGAATTGTTATATATTCTGTTGTTTTTTTTTTTTTTTTGCCGGAAAACCTTGTAAGGTAACCAGCGTTGCCAGAACGATGATTTTATTTTATTTTTGACGAGTTTTTGATCAAAATATGATTTGATGAATTTTTTTTTCAACTGATGGTTTTTTATTTTTAATTTGCAAAAAACACACAAATTCTTTACAGTTCTCTTTAACAGTCAGTAAAGTTGTTTACTGGTAGTTAGTATTGTGGTTATTTTGTTGAACTATTTATGGTTTTTAAACCAAATTTTTAATATATTTAATTTTCATGTTGTAAAATTCCTTTCTTCATAAAAATAATTTAATGAAAATTTAATTTAATGAACTTAAGCCTAATTAAAAATATTAAAAAACAGTTTATTGGTTTTTCACACTTTTTTACCCTGATTCAAGCATACACAAAAATGCATCATTATTTCTGAGCATACAAAATATCAACAAAAGCATCTGGTTGTTCATTTTGAGCAAATTGATTAAAAAAATTATATGTGAAAAGGAAAAACGTATTTTCATATATTAAAGAACAGAATTCTTCAATTATTTAGTACCAAAAGCCAAAAAAAATTCAACCCAAAAAGCTTTGAGTTTGAAAATTTCACCTTTCATGTTAATGACCATTTCTAAACAAATTTGTATGTATGTATAATTTAAAAGTGCTTACGAATATCTTTTGAAAGGTGTACCAATCAACATTATTTTAAAAATTAAACCATTAGGAAAACCCATGTTTTTTCAATAATGTTTTTATATGCAATTTTTTCAAAATGTCATCATAACAATGGTAACAAAAATATTATAATATTAAAGTAAGAATCTTTTCGACCATAATAATTTATGCAAATATGAAGAAAACATACATAGAAGTGTAAATAAATGTACATGTTTCGAGCATTTGCTTCCATCTAGGTGGCTCGATTTGGCGAAGGACCAGCCTCCGGTCAATATTTTATCTTCCACTTAAGTCCGTGAATATTTAATTTAATTCCGCATGTTTAAGAATGTTAAAAAAAATCAGAAAGTACCAATTGAAAATAAAAAAAGTACTAAATAGTCTCCTCTTTCGCAATCACTCTGGACTCTGCATGTTGGATTTTATGTTCTAGGTTCAGTATTTATAAATATTTAAAAAGTACCAGTTTAAGAACGAAAAGGTACCAACAAGATCCCTCTTACAGATTCTCATTCATTATTGACCTTGCATGTTTAGTTTTATGTTTTTAGGTCCAAAACTTACGAAAATACAAAAAGTACCATTGTAAGAACACAAAATTACCAAAAATTTATTTCTAATAGATTCTCATCCACGTAGGATATTACATGTTTTATTGGATTTTTCGAGGTCCAATATTAAGGAAAATTTAAAAAGTACATTCCAGTTAAAGAAGGAAAAAGTACCAAAAATATCCCTCTTAGAGATTCGCATTCATTTAGGACATTGCATTTTTGATTTGATGTTTCTTACTCCAATACTAACGGAAATTCAAAAAGTACCAGTTGACGAACAAAAAAGTTCCAAAAAGTTCCCTCTTATAGGTACTTATTCTCCTCTTAATCTCCTCCATTTCGAAATAACGGTATGTCTCGAAAACAAGAGCTAACCTAAAAAAACTAAAGCGTTTGTATTTATAAATATTTAAAAAGTACTAGTTAAAGAACGAAAAGGTACCAACAAGATCCCCTCTACAGATTCTCATTCATTAAGGACCTTGCATGTTTAGTTTTATGTTTTTAGGTCCAAAGCTTACGAAAATACAAAAAGTACCATTGTAAGAACAAAAAATTAGCAAAAATTTCTTTCTTATAGATTATCATCCACTCAGAATATTACATGTTTAATTGGATGTTTCGAGGTCCAATATTAAGGAAAATTAAAAAAGTACATTCCAGTTAAAGAAGGAAAAAGTACCAAAAAGATCCCTCTTAGAGATTCTCATTCATTTAGGACATTGTATTTTGATTTGATGTTTCTTGCTCCAATACTAACGGAAATTCAAAAAGTACCAGTTGAAGAACAAAAAAGTTCCAAAAAGTTCCCTCTTATAGGTACTTATTCTCCTCTTAACCTCCTCCATTTTCGAAATAACGGTATGTCTCGAAAACAAGAGCTAACCTAAAAAAACGGTGGGTACCATTGGATTCAGCGTATCCGAATTATGCTAAAACGCCATGTTCCCGGCTTGTCTAAAAAGAGTGTAAATTTCGAGCACTAAAGCGTTTGCAGCTTCTTTTTTTATATGTCTGCAAAAAATTAGAATCATAGCTGCATTTTCAAATTTTTGATGAATTTTTAAAAAACAAAATTTTTAAAATGTTGCTAAAAATTTATTTTTTTTTGCCAAAAAAAATTATGTTTCTAAGGGCCATTATTACAACTTGAAGTTAGCTAAAGTTAGGATTAAGTTGACAGATAGTAATGTGTTATCTGTCAAGAATCATCTGTTATCTGACGGATAGCAGCTAACGCCAAGTTGTAATAATGACCCTAAAACGACGTATCTTAGAAAAAAGTTTTACTTTTCTTAAAGGAATTTCGGTGTTTATAGTTTTTTCAATAAGCTAAAGCGTTTTTGAGTTACGCGAACATGTGTTGTGCAACCTCCTCTGTTTTCGAAATAACGGTATATCTCGAAAAGAAGAGCTAACCTAAAAAACGGTTAGCACCATTGGATTCAGCGTACCAGAATTATGTTCAAACGCCATGTGCCCGGCTTGTCTATTTTTTCAACATTTACTTTTTTGCCATAGGTATTTTTATAAATAAAAAACATTTTATAGTTTTTCTATTCGAAATAGGATTTTTTTTCGCCAAATATTGATTTTCTTTCCAAAACTTCTGGTAACGCTGATGGTAACAAAAAGAAAAACGAATAAATTAAAAGAGACCTTCCCTTCCACCCACCACTCAATAAGTAACAAAAGAAAAACAATTCCACACAAAATCAAGACAAACATCAAGCCACTTAAAATTTTAACAATAAAAAGAGAAAATCTTGAATAAATAAAATTAAATACAGTTAAATTCAGTCTGTGTTAATCTTTTATTAAATTCAACAAAAATAAAAAAGGAATAAAAAAGAATTCTTAAATTTAAGGTTCTTAACCTTATTTTTTTAATTTACTTTAACTTTGTTTAAGGAAAAACATTTAACATATTTTTATATAAAAGAAAACGAATATTGCAGCTGCAATAAATCGTATTGCAGCCAAAAAAGAATTTTAAAAATAAATATTACTTGGCAAATGTAACTGCTGTTTACTAAAGTCATAATTTACTGCCAACTAGCTGCAAACGTTTATGCTACATTTAAGCTTTTTTTAATTACCTGCGACGGCATTTTGCACCATTGGATTACCTATTACCACTATGGACTCAATGTACTCATAGCCTCCATAAAAATGTCCTCCCGGAGTAAAACGTAAACATTCCCAAATGTTCTAATTTCTTCGGAATTCTTATAGAATTTGAAAGAACTTTGTTAATAAATTTGTCAGGAATTGTTTTATAATTATACACAAAAGGCCTGACCTGTAAGGCACCTAATCTCGAATAAACAGCAATCAAATATTGGTTAAAAGAGCAAAATGTAATTTTTGATAAATAACTACACAATTATTTGTGCTTAACATATTTGGGTTATGATCAGTGTTCGAAAATAAACAGAACATTATTTATCGTACAGCTCACACACCCTGAAACGATATAAATTTTTTAATGTTTGTGTATAAATACACAATCCTTAATACCGTTCGTAACTATTTTTAGGAAAGTATCGAACATTATAGCAGTGGTTTTGTAGACATACTTTATATTTTAATGTTCTATAGTGTTTCTTTTTTACATTGATAAAGAAATGAGCAAACAAAAAATAATAACACAAATAGCTTGTGTGTATATTGTGTGAATTATTCTTCTGGCTTTTTTCTTCGTATGTGAATTTTGTTTTTGTAAAAACTTTTTGGATTTCTTTATCAGTCAAAAGGGCGCTAAGCACAAACGAACGAGCATTAATGTGCTGATCCGATACAATTAAGTTTACGGTTTTTTACAAAAAAAAAGTACGCAATGAAATGTTCTCATCTTTATGTTCTGTTGTATTTTCAACAATTTTAATATTTCTACTTCATTAACTGAGACACATGGGTCTGCAATCGCACCTGTTTCAATTTCACAATTAAAGGGTTGTGATCAACCTTTCCACCGGAGAGATCAAGACCGACGTCTGTTCTGTTGTATTAGTATAGTATTTTTATTGTGTTCGAAGATCACAAACATAGGAACGTATTTCTGAAATTATTTACTGCACAAACACTATAAGCGTTTGTGGTTTCCACACCGAACCGAACCGAACACTAAAGAACGGTATAAATTGTTTATTTTTGAACACTGGTTATGATTAACCATAACGTGATCGGAGGCAACGATCATATGGTTGTGGCTTTCTTATGGATTTAACTGATTCATACATAATATGGTTGCAAGTGGAATAAATATGGTTGAATCACAATACCACAATATATTAGAAAAATATCCGACAACAATAGTTTTGTTTGCTGTTGAGCAGGAGCAACAGTTAAAATTATACTTTAAAATACAATTGCGTCTAGCAGTGCTGTATCTCTTTTTGGAGATCTTTTGAAAGCTCTTTTAATCTGTTTTTATCGTTACATTTTGTTTTATCTTTTAACGCTTTTAAGAACCAACTGCACCATTTTTTGGAGTGCTAAAAAAAATGGAAATAATATAAAAATTTTCCAACAAATTGGTGTCACTGTAGTCTGATATATAATCTTAGCTTTAATCTGACTGTTGTCGAGCATCAGTGTTGTAAAAAGCTGCAATCAATTGGCATTGAAAATTGATTTAATTTTTTGATTACAAAATTTTTTCAGATTTCAAAGAGAAATCTTGTAAAAATTGCAACATTTTGTGATTGCAATCATTTTGAAAAAATTTTTCTTTTAAAAGTCATTAAATGCAATTAGTTTGATTGCAATCAAATTTTTGGCGAAATCAGCGATTTCAATCAATTCCCCTGAAATCACAGCAATAGAAAAATTCCAACGAAATTAAATAAAAGGTTAACAAGGTTTCGTTTAAAAGTGCTTAGTTCCCATTTCATACTATTGATAAACGGAAATTTATTGTTGATGGGATAAGCTACATTTTTAGTTTTTTTTTAACGTATTGTACTTCCGAAAGGGATAACAGAAAAACTAGCTGTGAAAAACTAGAAGTGTGTTTGACTTTTTTTCTCGGTATACTTTGGTAAATCACTATGCGAAGACTTACACTAGAACAACTTTTACAAATCGAGTAAATTTAAAAACTTTGTTTTATTAAGAATTTTAGAATTTATATAATATGATGTTGCTTTTTTGTTTCGTAAAAAAAATGTGTATATCGTCGGTATGCTGCAAAAAGAGCTCAAGTCCACTTTTTTCTGAAATAGACTTGACAATGCAAAAGTGCCCCAAAAGTCATAGTCTATGCCCTGTTAAAAAATCCCATGACCATTTATAGTAGTTTTGTACTAATTTTATCAAAACAGTTTATTCTATGTCCAAAACACCAAAGTTTGTAGGTGGGTCCTTTTTACACAGCTAATTTTTTCTATTTTTGCTGTAAAAAAGTCTCAAGTCCTGAAATTTAAAGCAAATACACTTAGCAGAAGAAAAAAACCATTTCATAGCTACTTATAACTTTGTTATAAGAGGATTTCCCAATACATTTGCTATGATTCACTTTGAATTTACTTTTAGGAAAATTACAATTTTGGTGATTTGTTAATATTAAAAATTTGAGCTTTTAGGTTTGATTTGAAAAGTTAATTTATCAAGCCGCAGTGCTGGTCTTTTTAAACTTGAAATAAAAAAGTTAATCGTTTTGTTTGAATCCAGTACGAAAAGTGATAACTTAATGCCAAAATGGGACAAAATTAAGGAAACTCCAAAAAATTTTGTGATATCAATTCGTGCAATCACAGTACTTTTGAGATTGTTTTTTTTTCTTTAGATATTCAAGAATCAATTCCTGGATGCAGTAAACAAAACATTAATAAAAATGGGATAAATCAAGTTGTCTTGATCAACATTTTTCGGGAGAAGACGATGACCGGGATTATATTTCTGAAAGCAACAAAAACGAAACCGGAGGTAAGGCGAACTGATTGAAAGTAAAATCTTTTAGGTACCAAAAGATTAAACCTGGTGTGATGGAGTTTAAATACGACCACAATGAAACCTTTAAAGAAATACGTTTTTTGGATAGATTTAAAAGAAGTACTGAAATAAGTATCGAAAAGAAAAGAGATTTGCTCCCAAAAAGGATGAGTTTTTTAGAATAAAACAAGCCACCCTTTTCGGGAACAAAATTTTTAAGAAACAGACACCAAATTGCATTTTTTTAAAATAAAATGTCACATTTTTTTGTAGAAAAGAAAACACCATAATGGTGTTTTAAGAATTAATCTCTGCAAGTTACCCCGGACGAGTGTCATTACTGGTGCAAAAGCTTGAAAACAATCAAAACCACTAGAGAAAAAGGCCCAAAACCTGATATAAATGAGGATTGGGAATCATTGCCCATTTTCTGTAACTCCCGCGTCGAGAAACTTTTCGATTAAAACCTTAGAAATGAAAAAAAAAAATGCCATAAATTGAAACAAGCAACTGTTTTTCTCACTTAACTGCGAAATTACTCACCTATTTATAGAAAAAGTGTGTCTGTAAAATTTTTGTAAGAAAGTTTCAGCTTTGAACTGTCAAATAAACTCACGAATAAAAATGGGGTGGAAAAAAATTTTGACAAAAAAAAAAAATATATTAAAAATGCAATGAAAATAACACGGAAGAGATAAGTATTTTTTCTTGGTTGATTTTTTCATTGTTTAATTATTTTGCTTTTGAAAGTTTTGAAAAATATACGAATGTTTTCAAAGCCATTTTGTAAGCAACAAACATTCAAGTCGCACTTTACATTATTTGGTATAGCCGAAGGCTGTTTTTCGCCGCATTCGTTGAAAATGTTTAAAAATGTTTTAAATTTTTGTAAATTTTCATCGCCGTCGACGATATGTGTGACTGGCGCTCTCAACGTTTGCGATTTCGCATCGGCTTCGAGTGTAATATTATGACATTTATAACGTTACGACTTAATCTCTTTTGATAGTTTTCGACATTTTTTTCACTTTTCGAGAAGAGGTAAGCAGAAGCAAGAAGTTCTAACTAAAGGTTCAGAACATGGGTACAGATCAAGATTAATAAATTCAAAATAAAAATTACAAACAAAATATTTTCATAATAAAGCCCATGTCCTATAAAAAAATCTTTTTTAATGCAAAACATGGATTCGTCTTATTTTTGTATAAAAAAAACCTTGCGTAAATAAAATTGAATTGAATTTTTTGGTTTCATCTTATTTATAAATGCTTTGACTTTTATTTTTTAATACCGATTTTCAAATCGAAACTTCTAAATGATTTTTCCAGCGGCCATATACTTTAAATCTTCAATAACTCAGAAACACAATTATTTGACTTGAGGTATTTTTTGGGCATACCGACGATATATTGTCGATTGAATAGTCGATTTAGCCATTTGTTAAAATCATGCTCGCTTCCGAACGACTCAAGAGATTCGGATGTCAAATTGTTTATAGTTTCTTTGAAGAATCGGTACAGTATGAAAAGAGTTATGCACCAAAATGTGTAATAACCGCCCTTAATATTGGCAAAAATTAACATAAATTGGTGGCGGAATGCTAAGAGCGTAACGAATAACATTTTTGTGGTGAAATTTGGTATAATCTAGTTTTATACGACTCGATCACTACTAAATATCGTGAAGATCGAGTCAAGAGCCCCATATAGAACCCACTATCGGAAAACATATTAGTACGCCTTAAGCCGCAACAAATAATAATGTTGTTGTAAAATTAATCATATTAAAATTAAGCAATAAAATTTCGTGAAGATCGGTCTATGATAATTCCATTCCCGAAAGTAAGCTAAATAAGCCTTTAACCGCAGCAAATATTAATATTACGGTGATATTTGGTTCTTTACTATTTCAGTGCGTTTAAAAGCGAAATCCGTGATCATCCATATTTTTCATTAAAAATCTATATTTCATGTAAAAATGCAAAAAATCTTAAACCTAGATAGATACAGTTATCGTACAGACCAGCAATTTTATATGTTCCAATTTTTTAAAGTTTTGCTTTGAAATGGCATTAGTGTCAATGGTGTTGCATTAGATTATGAAATTCTAGTTTTGTAAATTTTGTATTTTAATCTTCTCTTTCCTCTTCTCCGTTTTATATTTTACACATAAATACTAATACACCTACAGCCAACTTCGAGTTGAAAAGTTTGAGAACTACAAAACATAACAGATTTGCGAGTACATGAAACTGAGGACTCCTCCCCAATCTTCTCACCTCTTTCACCAATAAAGAATTGCTGCAACAAAAATTGCAAGTCTTGACGATGACTCAGTAAAAAGTTAAACAAGTTTTTGTTTAAAATTGCCCGGGAAAGAGGGGATTGAAAACAAATAAATATCGCTGGAATACTTGGGACGGAAAATCCTGGAATAATTTCATTTTCTCGATAATTATAAAGACCTATTCTTAATTATAGAATTGAAATAATATTTAATACGAATAAATCCAGTGTAAAATTAAACAACAAAATTGTATTACTGGAACCTACAATCAATTTAAAACAGATCCTAGGTCTTAAAATTGATAATAGAAAATTCTTTTGTTGTAAAATTTAAATTCTATAAATTTTTTAAGGTTTCATTTAAATGGTTTTGACCGGCTATACTTTCTAGCTACTTTTTAAATAACAAAAAGGGGTGTTAATAAATTCAGTGTAAATAAAGTGTTTTTTTTTTGTTGTTATAGTAATATACATATATGTAGATGTAGTTTTTGTTGTTGTTATACATACCTGCAGGTAAACATGTTCCAATGCAACTCGATTGCCACCCACTAGACCGATGGTGCGGAATAATGTTAAAATCGATCGCATGGTAAAGGGCAAGGCGAAACACAAGCGACGCTGCCAAGGTGAACTGGCTGTTAAGGCCTAAAGAAATGTAATAAAAACAAAAAAGAGGAACACAATTGTACAAATAACACAAATTTACAAGAGACGACAAGGAAATAAATGTTAATAAATAAAATTTAGAATGACAATTGTCGTATGTATGGCATTTTGACAAAACATCTTAAGTCGAAATAAGAAAAGTTTTTAAAACAACTCGGTGAAGAAATCATTTTTATAAAAATTTTTTGTTTATAATACAAATTCTATAAACGTAAACAAAAATGTTTTTTAATGAACATTTGTTTGATAACCAACATTTTTTTTTTCAACTTTTTAAATTTGACTTAAGATATTTTGTCAAAGATTAATAATAATAATTGGGGGATTCACAAGGTAGTAATAAAGTTGTAAAGGCATATGTCTTAAAATAATTACAAGAAATATATCGCACCCTAAATACTTAAGGGTATTAACTCAAAATTTGTAATTTTTCACTTTTTGGAAGAAATCGACACATAATATTCATATCTACCCGCTGTAAAAATATCATGCTATTTTGTCTACTTTTTGGTAAAGAAAAGTTGGGTTTATGTAAAAGTTCTTTTTCATATGCCTGTAATGTAAAATTAAAAATTGTCTTGCTTCTACTGAAAATTTTAAAATTTTGAGTTAATACCAGGGCTGTGGAGTCGTTAAGAAAAAGTTATAACTCCGACTCCGACTCCTTTTGGTGAAATTTTTTAAGCACGACTCCGACTCCAACTCCGACTCCGACTCCTACTCTAACCTAGCATTATTTAAGAGACTAGTTTTTTTTTTACTTTAAACTCTTTTTTAATTTAGTACCTGTTAAATGGTTAAATATAGCAAGAAAATGATTCTGTAAAAATTTCAAATCGATATTTTAATTCTAACGTGCCGCGCATTGAGCTTTAACATACTAGTTACTAACATATGAGTAGGAAAGCTGCAAAATATTTTATTTGGATTTTGGAAAAAATGCAAAAAACATATAGTGCCCGATTAAA
Source organism: Pollenia griseotomentosa (assembly GCA_963931875.1). Taxonomy (NCBI): domain Eukaryota; kingdom Metazoa; phylum Arthropoda; class Insecta; order Diptera; family Polleniidae; genus Pollenia; species Pollenia griseotomentosa. The sequence continues at coordinate 46,743,071 of OZ007560.1, read as the reverse complement.
TAGACCAAATGAGTTGAACCTTTTTTCAATTCTAAAGTGTTATGACATTCTTGACTTATAACTTAACAGTTGAGAAATGTAAACCAACTGAAATATAAAAAAATAATAGATTTAATTTTAGAACGAACGAGTTTTGTTACGAACTTTCGAAAGAAACGAGTTTTGCTTCAATCCGTATAGGATTATTGAATTTAGGTATATTTTAAAGGTTATATTAATTTATTAATATTATGCAAACAGTGCTAAAAAATGTAAAAATAGTTCTGTAGGGGAGAGATAAACTACACCAATTCACATCTTTTTCAAATAACGTTTTTTATACTGTTTGAATTTATAGATGTGTGAATTTCCATAAGTCCTATCTAATGTAGCTTTCGAGATAGAAAAGTTGAAAACAACAGCAAGTCCAATTGGCTTAGACGTTAAAGGCATCAAGTGTACTTAGTGTTGTTTACCACAATATTAATAGAGGCAAAGGACAGTCCTTTTTTGCAAATTGTGAAGTGAGGTCTTTTGTTTTTAATATACATTTTATTTATTAAGTCAAATCATTCTCAGGAAAATTTTATAAAGTTTATTAAAACATGCATATGCGCCTTCAGATGTTAGTTCTACAATTTATATAACACATTTTGAAGAGAAATGTAACGTAAAAAAATGTTGTTAGCCTTCTATTATTTTTGGGAAATAGTACCCCTTTTGTTGTTGGACTTGGTGCTGTTTGTCTCAAGGCATGGAACAGTACCATAGAAGGTAACGAACCTTTTAGGACGTAATTTTTTAAGTATATCATCGACATAAAAAAAATATGTTAGGATCATATAAAATATTCGTACAAATGCACATTTTTATAACATAAACATCATTTGCGATTATCAACATATTTGCGCGGTCTGCTGTAAAGTTTTCAAAATGTGGCTTGATGTAGTTTATCTCCCACCTGCAGAGTTAAAAAAAATGTGAATTTTTAAACTGCTAAATTTAAATCTTTTTCTTCAGTGTACTCGCCATTGCATTTTTCCGTTCCTCATTCAATATTATTATTGTCCAAGACCGAAATTTGAAATTGCAAGTCTTTATTATCTCTCCAATTTTCCCTAAAGTGAGTAGATAAAAGTATTCTCAAATCATTTTTCCCACATTGATGGGAATTATATCTGGAACAATGTCATGTATTTTTCCGAGTTCCTTTTCCTTTTATTCTGTTATAATTCACCTTGAAGGTTGGAACTTCAAATGTAGTTCACTTAATGCTTTCACCACAGGAGCTACAGCAGATTTCAAGTCATATTTATGAACATGGCTATTTTTGGCTATATGGCTATATATTTGTTAATATACGATAAATAAAAAACAACATCTTTACAAATTTAATTTTTAAATTCCTTAATTCGGCTCTATTTCATTAACGATATCTTGGCGAAATTCAAATAGTGAACCCGCTGGTTTTTGTTACAGAAATTTGAGGTCACATTAAAACATAGAAAAGGACATGCTTTGATACAATCTATATAACTATTCTTATAAATTGTCAAAATAAGATGTTATCTCAATTTTTTAATTTTTGAAACTCACCTACTCATATGAAAAGTATACTGGTCCTTATTTTCTGACTTCACAATTTCATAAAGCAGACCCTCTTATGGCCAATTCCACTAATTTATTTAAATATCAATTTATGTTTAAAATTTGTTTTTTTTATGTCAAATAAAAATAAAATTATTAGAAAAATTATATTTAAATATGAATTGATATTTAAAAAGAATTGGAGAAATTGGTCATTAACATTTTTTATTTTAAAAAATATTAGAAAAATTGTAATGCAAAAAAGTCGGAGTCGGAGTCGCTAGTTTTTGTGGGTACTTCGACTCCGACTCCGACTCCGGTACAAAAACCTCAACTCCGACTCCTCAACTCCGACTCCGACTCCGACTCCACAGCCCTGGTTAATACCCTTCAGTATTTAGGGTGCGATATGTTTGTATATGATTGCTGTGGGAAACCGCTTATAATTTAGATTTCTACTGCACAGTTATGACGAATCAATGAACACAGTATTAACTTTTTTATTTTGCCTCTGTTTCTTTACTCTACTTTGGGATCCCTCGGGATCCCAATTTGCACGAAAAGCGTTCCCGTACTTTAAATTTGTGTAAATGAGAGCGGGTTTGAGAGAATAAAATTCTTCTTCTGCCCAGACTTTTTTTCCTGCAAATTGTGAAAATTTTAACAGCTGTAAAACATAAACAAAACAAAAAAGGCAAAGAAAAAAAGTTCATGATTCAAATTCTGGAAAAAGTGTTATGGAATAAAACAATGTACTTAAATAAAAAGTTTTTTACTGAAATATTGGGGAAAATTAGTGTTAGTTATTGTACAAGTGTTTGTTTTGTTTTATTTTTTGGTAAAAGTAGTTTATTTCTACAGCCAATATACAATTTTTTAAAAGTGGCGCAAATTCTGTTGGTGTTGTAAAGACCATCAAAACACTATTTTTTTTGTGTGCTTAAAATTGTGTTTTTTATTTTTGTGAGAGAAATTTATGCTTCCTCTCATTTTTACAACCTTTACACAAAAAGTAAAGAAACAGATCTTTTTTGAAAAGGACATTATGACCATATGACTTGCAGTGTTGCCAAAACTTGGTGATCAAAAATGGCTAAATTTACGGAAAAAATGGCTAAAAAATGGCTAAAAATGGGCTTACAAATGGCTAAAAGCTTTTTTAATAAAAACACATTCAAATTCAATAACAAAACATAAATAATTCATTTAAAGTTGTTTACGATGAAATTGTAAATTAAGATCACTTTGTTGAATAAGAATAAACGTAAATTACTATTTTGATAGATATTTAAAAAATTAAATCATCGATAAGTTCGATGTCGTTATTATTCATCTCAAAGGAATCACTCGTTTTAAATTATTTGAAGATCAATCATAATAACGACAACATTCACCCAACCTTTTGAGTCCAGATCTACAAAAAAACACGTAAGAAAGTACCCCGACTATATGATACCCTACACCAAATTAGAACCTTAGTACCAAATTTTATCAAATAATCTCCAAAATGGCGACCTGTACTTTACGCACAAGGTTTACATGGACAGCCATCCAGCCAGACAAACATTTATTCGGCTCAGAAAGTGATTCTGAGTCAATCGGTATACTTAAAGGTGGGCTTAGGGCCAATATTTTAAGGTGTAACAAACATCAGCACAAACGCATAGTTTATATTTTATTGTTATGTTAAAAATATTTACCTAACTGATAAAATCGAATTACCGGTTGCTAAAAGCAACCTATTTTTCAAATTACTTTTAACGATGTTTACAGAGAAAAAAATATCTCAAGAAAATTTTTAACAACACAGTTATTTAAAAATAAAATTTTAGGTCAACAAACTTTTTGTTTGATTCAAAGAAAAAATTTATCAAATTCACACTTTGCAAAATAGCACTCAATAAAACATATTTAATAATGAAATAATTAAATATTTCTTCATTATCAATAAAAAAAATATTTGAATCAAAGTAAAGACAGTATTTTAACAACTCTCGTTTTATTTGAATAATATATTTAGTTTTTCCAAAGTCTTTGAAAAAGGTTTCCTGTCGTTCTGGCCTAATCAACCAGTGCAATGCGCATAGGAACTTACTTATCCCCGCATAACAAATTTTAGTATTTTTATAAAAATATAAAAATTGAAAATTCATGACATCATCATTAATAAATAAAAAAATAAAGATTGGATTAACATTTTGTTTGATTTACTCAACATTTTCAACAATTTATTTTAACAAATCAAGTAAAAATTTTGTTGAAAAAAATCATTTTGGGCAACAACTTTTTTTATTGACTCAATAAACTTGGTTGTTGACTAAAAATTTCACAATTATACATACAAACTTTTTTATCAATACCGCAAAAATCGTCATCGCAGAAAATTTTTGTAATCAAATATGCGATTTTCGAATTCAAATATGAAAATTATTTTTTTCTGTGTACTTGGCGAAATACCCTCTCTACTTTAGCATTAGACCATGGAAGTGAGAGCAACTTAATAGGCAATTCTGAAATTTCTAAAAAAATGTTGTTGCCGTCTGTATCTCTTTAATGAAATACTTGCAACCAGAAAGAAACACCGATGTTTGTGTTCATCCATTTTATAAATTTAATATTGGAATACTGTTCCTTTATTTTGAAAGATGTTTCATCATCATAATTTATAGCGATTTGCAACATTTGTAAAAGTTGTGATTTAAATAAAAGGCGTTTTAATTGTTAAAAATGTTTCTTTTACTTTTTAAATGTTTATAATAAAATGAAAATTATTCTTTTAAAAGAAAAACGACAAAAAAAATTTTATGGCTAAATAAGTTGAAAAGTGGCTAAAAAAATGGCTAATGGCTAAACAGGGTGCAAAATGGCTAAATCTAACCACTAAATGGCTAAATTGGCAACACTGATGACTTGATAGCACACCTTGTGAAACTCCAAATGTTTAATTTTTTTCAAAAATATATTCACAAAAAAACTGTGCATTTCTTTCATTGTTTATAAAAATTAAATATTAATCAATAATTTTTTACTACAGGGGCCAAATTACGGCATTCGATATCGATCGAAACTACAATACAATTTAAATGGGAATTTCGATCGATATCGAATGTCGTGATTTGCCCCCAGGTTAGAATTTTTATAAACTGAACAACAATTTTGTCAAATTAACGACAATAGTAGGAATAAATGCAAATTAATCAAAATATGGACACTTTCACAGAAAAGTCTACCTTTTGCCACGTTACACCAGAAAACAATTAATATTATATAAAGGGTATTCCAACCATAATGCACAATTTTAACTGTGAGTTACACCTTAACGTCAAGTTTTTTTGCCCAACTTAATTTGACATTTCTTTGTTTGAGTGTTTGACAAATACAACCATGGAGTAGCACACAATTTAGCAGCGCGTTAAGATTGTTGAGGGCTTTAACGAAAACGAGCGTTCAAATCAAAATGAAATTCGTGCACTTCGTGTCAGCATAATCGACAAAATGTATCCAAAATCGGAAGAATCGTGCGCTAATTTCAGCAAACCAGGTCTGTGGGAAAGGTGAAATCGCCTGTACAGGAATGTTTGGTGCGGTTTGTAGGCGTGCGGCGTCATTGGGCCGTATCTTTTTTGAAAATAAGGTTGGCCAAGCAGTTACCGTGAATGGTGTTCGCTATTACGAGATGATAACGGACTTTTTGTGGCCAGAAATTGAGGATATGGACATTTTGTTTCATACATAATTGTCATAGATCCTTCTACATAATAAAAAATATTAATATAATTCTCTGAAAACTTTTTGTTTAATTTACAATTGACATCGTGTATTATGGTTGGACCAACCTTTGGCGCACTGCCTTGGCCTCGAATATTGAAAAAATTCAAAGACGTTAAATAAACTTCTTTGAATAATCACAGCCGCCCTCTGGTATGATAATAACTCGGATATTCACAAGGATTTCAATGAGCCTTGCGCAAAAACTAGGATCACGAAATATTCAGTAAAATATTTATTTTCTCGAAATATTTTAGATAAGAAGACGAGATACTGCAAGACTCATTTGATTAGAAGAGCTCTAAACACCCACATATGTAAACCGAAAACATGATAGTGAAACTCAGTGCTTAAAAAACTGCAATTACTTTCATTTCTTTTGATTTGACTTCTGCTTGTGCTTCTAAAATCAACTACAGTTTCAGTCACAGCAAAATCACAAAACGAAAAACAAACAGTTGAACAAAACTTTTGCTAGCAGTTGTTTTAAAAATTGTGATTTTGATTTTCTTTTCTTTTGAACAGTTTCGCAAGTAAAAGTACAATCAGTCTCTTTGCTTTTGTAAGTCGCAAACAGTCGCAGAAAAAAAACTTTCTGTATTTGCAAGTTATAACTTATAAGCAACTGCAATCTCGTGTTGCCCCCAGGGACCGAGTGCATTTAGTTATTTTTTCACACACACGAATGTTAACGAAACTCACTTCAAATATTGAAAAAAAACCACTATAATGATAAACATGTGTATGATTATGTAAAAAAAGTACAGAAAAAAAAAATATATTTTTCTGCTTAAAATGTACAAAACTGAAAGAACGCCTGCTTTTACGACAACATAAAGTAAGAATTTTTTTTGTCTAAATATTTTTTGGACTCTAATTAATGAAATAAATTGCAAAGAATGCAAATGACGCAGTTGAAAGGAACTTCGGTTAATTGATAAATAAAGAAAAAAGTTAATTTTAACAGTTTGATCTTCCGATAGGAAATAAACTGTCAAGTAACTTTATTTCAGATACGGGTCGAAGTTTTGTACAGGAATGTCTAATTAGTTTTTGAAAACAGTATTCTGTTAAGGATAATTTTATGTTCATTGGACTGACTATTGGTTGAAGGCTCCTTTAGAATGCTTTTTACGGCAAATGCTTTCTGTCTTTCAGGAAGATTCTGTTTGCGGCGAGTTTGACTTTTCCATTGAAAGTTTACTTTCGGGGATCACGTGGTGGTTGTGATTTACTGCCTAAAGTCGCGGGAATGAAGATCCAGAAAATCTCACTTAAGGGCTGAGTTTTCACCACTTGTGGGAGGGTTTAGCCTGAAAGAGCATTATTCCTAGGTTCTTTCCAACATCTCGGCCAGTATCTCATGAATAAATGCTTCAATGTTGTCTTCCAATGCGTCAATTAAAGCGAGCATGTGTGTATAGACAGGAGCTTTAACATAGCCCCACAAAAAATAGTCTAAAGGCGTTAAATCGCACGATCTAGGCGGCCACTTGACCGGTCCCGAACGTGAAATAAAATGTTCACCGAACTCGCCTCTCAATAAGTCCATTGTTAAGCGTGCTGTGTGGCATGTGGCACCGTCTTGTTGAAACCACATGTCATGCAAGTCAAGCTCTTTCATTTTGGGCAAAAAAAAGTTGGATATCATCTCACGGTAGCGCTCACCATTCACAGTTACGTTACGATTCGCATCATCTTTGAAGAAGTACGGTCCAATGATGCCACCAGACTATAAACCGCACCAAACTGTGACTTTTTTTGGGTGCATTGGTAGCTCTTGCAATGCTTCTGGCTGATCTTCACTCCAAAATCGACAATTCTGCTTATTAAAGCACCCATTGAGCCAAAAATTAGCTTCGTCGCTGAACACAATTTTGCGATAAAAAAGTGGATCGCAGTTTGATAATAAAATTCAATAATTTGCAATCGTTGTTCATTTGTAAGACGATTCATGGTTAAATTATAGACCAAACTGAAGATGTTTGACAGTAAAACAAAACACGAAACGTGCGTCAGCTGTTTAAACCAGTGTTGCCAAAAAGATAATAGCTAAAAAATCACCCGATATTATCTTGCCGGACTATGTACTAAAATTGCTATAGGCGTGTGCTACAGCCGTATTCAGTTATTAGCCTAGTTAAAGCTAAATCTCGATTGCGAAAATGCCTTAGAGAATACAAAATTTAAAAGGTAAATTGTGGCGAATTAAATTTTTATGTACGTTAAAGAATTGCATTATAGTTTTTAAGCGATAGAGATTTAGCTCTATCGAATTACAGAATACGGCTGCTGGTTGCTCTCACACTCGGAGGCGGTTAATAAACGCGCTGTTTGTCACCCAGTGAGTGGTTATGATTCACTAAGAGATAAGGCCATTTGGCAGGTGTTCATGCAAATATTTTCCACATCTGTAAAATTCAAAGAGCCAAAGAATTTTCATTTGCAAAATCGCTGTAAATTTGTCTCTCATTGCCGGCGATTTAACGTGACGAAAAGCCAATGCGAAGAAATCTAGCTACATGCAACGCTTTTCATGCGGCAATACCAAAAGAAAAAATAATGTTTTATTTGTCGAAAACAGCTGATTTGTTCGAACGCTGGTTGTGATGCTTACAAAAGAAGAAAGTAAACCTATTTTTCGCATTCAACGTCTCAATTGTTACGTATAACTACACAGATTCTACTTTTTTGACAGCTGCTAAGGAACCGAAAAGGCATGCTACGCATGGTGTGGACCTCCAGCTTAAGGCTTTTTCTCATGGTGTCTTCAGAAACGATGCAAAAAGTTTAGCTCCCCAAATTGAACTCAGATACGTTATCATTTGTTGAAAAATATTCTATCATTCTCAATGTAACAAACAACAAAAAGAAATTCCTCAAAAGTTCCAGAGAATTTCAAAAATATTATTGCCGGTATTTTTTCCCCCCAAATAGAAATTCTGCATTCACCAAACACGTGTAGACTAATACGGGAAAATATTTTGTTTAGTTGTACGTAACTTTTAATATGTTTAGTTTATTAAATTAAATGTTATGTTGGTACATACCTTGTATAAGCCCCATAATGAGAAAAGGCAATAACAGATTATAATCATCCATTTCCATTTAAAGCTAAAACAAAAGGTTGTTGCTGTTACCAGCGGTAGAGCACCTGAAATTGTAAAAAAGAAGGCAAAATGTGATATAGCAAAAACAAAAACAAATTAGTTTGTTGTTTATAAATAAAATAATGCCATTAAAGGTATTTGGTTATGTATTAAAAATAAAGAATATTAAACGAAAAACAACAATCCTCTTGATAAATTTTTAAAAAATATCAACCAGATAAATAACTTTTTTCCTTTGCTAAAAACTATAAATTTAAACTTTGAAAAGGTCATTTTCAGAGCTTTAGCTTCTGCTCTAATTATTACATAAGTTCTCTACATTTATATACAAAGTAAGTATATACCAGGAATGGAAAAACGAAATTTTGAAATGGTACTGAATCTCTAGAATGAGGGAAACTAATATTTTTGGGTAAATAATATTTCGCCAAACCTTTCAAAAGAGACTTAAGCCAGAAATCAAACATAATTATTGTGCATTAAGTCTTTAGTACTTAAAGTTCAATGGAGCCAAGTTGTATCCTACCAATATTATAAATATGAAATAGTGTTGTAAAATTTCAATGTGAATGTTGAAATGGGTTTTCCAAATAACCATGGGGTCTAGGTTGTTAAATATTTATGTCAGATATATTTCGTTAATGTTTGCTATTGAAATTCAGCCAGATCGGTCCATAAGGCAGTGAAATATGAGCAAACAGCCACGACTGCGCCTAATTTTACCCTAAAATCCCTTATTGTTTTATTTTTTTCTCCAAATTAGGAACAAGCATTTTAGTTATCATTACACAGCCTCTCTCGATAAAATGGGCGGGATTGGAGACAATAATTTGAGTCTCTTTGTTGTAGTTGAAAATCAGTCGCTTTTTAAAATTGGTAATATGACACTCGTGATAAATAGTGTGACCAGTGCCCATGTTCTGTAACTCTCGCGTGGAAAACTTTTCGATTAAAATGTGTGAAATGGAACAAACAAAAAATTGAAACAAACAGCTGTTTTTCTCACTAAACTGCGTCTGTAACTTTTTTTTTGGCGAGTACAAGCTGTTACGTAAGGAAATTATTCGCCAATTTACAGAAAAAGTGTGTCTGTAACATTTGGACTGTCAAATAAACTCACGAATAAAAATGGGGCGAGAAATAATTTTAACACTAAAAAACAATTAAAAATGCATATATCAAAGAATAATAATAATATTATGTTCTTGGCACATTTTTTTATGGTTTAATTATTTGCTTTACGAATGTTTTCAAAGCTCGTTTCCAAACAACAAACATTAAAGTCGCACTTTACATTATTTGGCATGGCCGACGTTTGAGTTTTCGCCGCTGTCGTTAAAAATTTTTTAATTTTAGTAAATTTTGGTCGCCGTCAACTATATGTGTGACTGGCGTCCTCAACGTTTGCAATGTCACAGTGGCTTCGAGTGCAATGTTATGACATTTATACCGTCACGACGTAATCTTTTTTGATACTTTTCGACATAAGTTACAGACACACTCTCTTCTCACTTTTCGAGAAACGTTGGAATATTTTGTTTCACATCTGTTCGATGCGAGAAGTTCACACTAACGGCCTGTTTTTAGAAAACGTAAATAAGTGAGTGAGTGGGAAACTATATTGAAAACAACAATAAAAAACGAAAATTTGTTTTTGTTTTCAATATAATTTCTCACTCACTCACTTGTTTACGTTTTCTAAAAAACAGGCCGTAAAGTTACAGAACATAAGTACAGATTTTCCGTTAATGTAAAGCTAAATCATGTTTAAAATAGAGCTAAAAAAGAAAATTTAGAGCCACAAAATAAAGCTAAATTTTTTTATAGATTTTAAATATAAGTTACTATTATTATTATTATTTCGATATTTTTAATAGATTAAATAGTGCTTATGTAGGTATATATATTATAAAAATATATTTTTGATAGCGGTGCGGCGAACACGAGTACGAATAATAAAATTCAACTTTGGCGAATGCGAATACTTACAATATGTTCACTGTAAATATGAACATATTTTACATAAATTTGTACTCCTTTGCTGCAACACCGCCATAACTCAAAAAAATACATCTCGAAATAAACGTGTTTCAAGTTTTTGATTTGCCCGCACCACTTAGAAAAAATAACGGCAAAATAAAGATGCTTTTTAAACACAATATAAATAAAATTTATTTATTTGAATATAATCTTTAGTTTTTCCAAAGTCTTTGGAAAAAGGTTTCTTGATGATCTGGCCTAAGCAATCAACGAAATGCGCATAGGAACTAGCTTATCACTCCGCAATAAATTTTAGTGTAAAGAATAAAAATTGGGAATTTAGCACATCATAATTAAAAAATAAAAAAATAAATATTCGATAAACATTTTGTGTCATACTTAGTGCCTTGAATATTTTTTCACTTTAATTTCTTTCCTGTAATAACTTTTAAATGTGTAAATTATGCGTATTACTCAAACATACAAGTATTGAGTAGCTACTATTAAGTATCGAGTTCTCAAAAAAAAGTGCTATCGAGAGTTGTAAAAGTATTGAGTATTAATACTTTTACAACTCTAATTGAAAATTTGTATGTTTGGCTATTTTGATATTTAGATGTTTGTTTGTGGCTTAATCATGCGAAAACCGCTTAAAAGATTAAAAATAAAATTTGGTAGGCGGATAGCATATGGCCCAGATTCAAATAGAGTACTTTTAAATAGGCGAATCGGGGAAATAATTTTTACTTTGGTACTTTTTTCTTTTTGATAAATTTGGTATGCAGATTGCGTATTGTCTAGACTACTATATAGGATACTTTTAAAGCGATTGGATTGGTACTTTTTGAGGGACAAAAACGGGATAAAATTGGTACTTTTCTGTTTTCGATAACTTTGGTAAACATACAGAGTATAGCCTACATTAACATACAGTGTACTTAATGTGGGCCTAAAATGAGGAAAGCTGGTACTCTTATATTTTTGGTACATTTTTCTCTTTTTAAAAAATTTGGTATAGAGATAGCTTGTGGCCCATATTTAAATAAAGAGTACTTTTATGATGTAAAAACGAAAAAAATTGGTCATTTTGGTACTTTTTCTCTTTTTGATAAATTTGAGATACAGATTACCTACGGTCCAGTGGCCGGAATATAAATACTAAGACTTCCCTTCCTTTTAATATGAAGAGTTAAATGGCGTTTGTTCGAGAGTATCGAGTGCTCAAAACTTTTATGTATGTGTTGGCGAAAAATAATAATTCCTATAATGTGGCTTATTAAAATATTTTAATCTAAAATAAGTATAGATGAAGAAAACTACATAAAGTTTCTATAAATTTCTATATAGAATAAGCCATTATCTTTAAATCTTGCTCTAATTTTCATGTACATATATATATGTATATAAAAATGAAAATGTGTTTATTTGTTTCTTTGTTCCATATAGACTCCTAAACTACTGAACCAATTTCCTTGATATTTTGACAGCGTTGGCTGATTGGCAGGTGCTAAGTTAGCATATGCTATAAAAATATGTATAATTCCAAGTACGCGTGGCACTACTCATACAAAGGCAATATTAAATTCCTTATATCTGGAGAACAGTTAGAGTAACATCTACAAAACATCTATCAAGAAGTGAGCTAGATTGGAGAAATGGGCGTGGTACCTCTCAATATAGGTTTCTAAATATCATAAAAGAACGGTTGCAGTAAAAGTTTTCAATTTAGGAACAAATAGTTTGAGTTTCTATACCAAAAATCTGTCAAAAAATGGGCTCAATGGGAGAAGTTACCGTGGCAGGTTCAATATAAGCGCTTTATAGATTTCTGTATATCTGGAGAGCGGTACAAAGTGCAATGCTATTAAAACACGAGATCTGTTTTAAAAAATATTATGCTAATTTTATTTTTACGGGGGTAGTGCAGCAAACCGGGCTAAGCTAGTGTTTAATAACATAAGTTTTAATGCTTATTACTTTAAAGTTTAAATTAGCTTTTTGCTGTTTCGTGATTTTGACGTTTGTTAAAATTAATTTTTTGTGAAAACTTTCCAGATGTGATTTATATTGCCACATTTAATCAAGCTCGAGTGCGTATGCTAATAGCAAAAATAAGCAAACAGTTCACAATTGCGAAACCGAAAAATTCACCGCCCCCTTATTAAAATATAATTTTACACTTTCTGAACAACCTGAATCCGAAAAGTTATTTCCTTTAATACGAGATAAATTGGAAAAACTTTTTTGAAAAGTTTGTTTGTTTTTTTCATAAAGTACTTTTTATGTCTTGAGGACACTGCGTTTTTTTTTTTTTTGATTGAAATATTACTGATAGTTCTGAATTAGCTTTCCATCGCTGGTATAAATGCAGAATACAACAATACAAAAACCTATACATTTATACATAATTTATTCATAAATACACATAAATGTGTTTATATATAAGTAGTTGCTAACGAATTACTAATAAAAACGTTTACGATGTTAAAGTTTTTTTTTATTTATTTATTATTTTTTTTTTTTTTTGGAATATTACATTTTTATTTATTATATATTTGCATATTTTATAGTTCTCTAGTTCTTTATGACCTTCATGAAAATATACACACACATACATGGATACATTATATTGAAATTGACAAACAACATCCCAGCAGGGAATTAAACGCAAGGCCTTCACTTTTGTATGCCTTCTAAGTCTTACTATTACTTGGTGATGTCTTCTCAACAACATATTCCGATCGATTCTATAAGCGTTGCAACAAGAAATGAAAATTCCAAAAATTTTCTTAAATATAATATTATTTTTATACGGACTATAAAAGAATTTTATTCTTAAGGTCCTTATAGCTGAAATAAATGAAATTAAATGAAAAAGTCAGAATTAATTTTTAAGGCTGTTAAGGTGTCTTACAAATAACTGACATTTTGAAGTTAAATATTTCCTCTGAGTTTGCTTTACTGTTTCTCCCACTGTGTTTCCATGTAAAAACAATAATGACAATAAAATAGGATAAACCATTTTTCAGTTTCAAATGTAAAGTTAAATAAAATAAACATAAAGCTATGATTTCGATGAAACTTTTATTTCACATTTCAGGCGGTATCTTCAGGCGAATGCTCCAATGTAAGGGTATTATCCGCGTAAACATGGTTTCTTATGTAGTCCCACAAAAAAAAAAAGTTTAACGCCGTTAAATTGCATGATCTTGGTGGCCAATTGACATCGCTAAAACGTGAAATTACGGTTTCCGGAAACTTTCCATGCAATAAAGTTAAAATCAACAGAGCCATCTCGTTGAAACCACATTCGTTAAGTTCATAATCTTCAATTGCAGGCCAAAAAAGTGGGTTATCGTACTGCCATAGCGTTCTGAATTGATAGTAAAGGATCCGCTACACTTTCACTTAAAGACGCGATTTTATTGGCAGTGCTCACATTTTGATTATGCACAGGCCTGATCTGCAACGCTTCCAGTCTCTTTAAACGTCTTTACAAACCCTTTCTTAGACCTAAAACATTTCCTTGGGGCACACCAGAAGTTGCAGTATAGGGTATAGAAAAAGATTTATTCACATTTACATAACAATTGCCAATTGCTTGCACAGTAGGTAGATTAAGACAATCATAATCACTCTGTAATACTGGAAAAGTGTGCCACGTTTAAACGTATTATTAACTTATTGCAGTTTGGAGTAGTAAATAGTATTAACACAGATTTCTCCCATTTAACCCACTGTGAAACAAACATTTTGAAAGTAAATTTAGACATTTTTAGAATTGAGGGTCGTCCATTATTTAAATTTAAAACATCGACTAATATTATCATTGAATAGTTTGTTGAATTACATAAAAAACAAAAAATTATTATCGGCTTAATAATGATTTATAAAATAAAATGCTTAGAAGGTTTACGAGTCCTTGTTCAAGGATATACATATGTGACAATTTCAGTTAAAAGGGACCTATTGATGAAGAAATCGATTTTTACACTTTTGGTGATTCTTAAAAAAAACAATACGCTCTTTCCAATGAAGCAACCCGCAGTTTTCTAACTTCATTACTTTTGTCATAATTAAGCTTTAAAATTCACCTTTGATAAGAAAAGAAAACTAATTTTTTTCCCATAGGTCCCTTTTTACTGAAATTGTCACTAAGATTTTTTACAATTACTTTAGTCCCAATTTTAAGCGTATTTTGTTTATAATTGTTGCTAAAATTTAATTTCATAGATTAAGGGTTTATGGGAGGTAGGCGTGTTCTTTAACCGATTTTTATCGAAATTTTAAACATACGAGTTTCAAATAAATTTTGGAAACTAGTTTCCTTTATCCACGACAACTTCTTAAATTTATGTTAAATCAACGCACTGTGCGCGGTGTAAAATTAATTTTTTAAGAATGGGACAATAACAAAAGGGAAAGGCCAACTCGAAGGCCTATTTACCGCTTATTTTTCCTGCTGGGATATAATAGAATTTATTAATAAAAATTAAATTAAGAATTTTTTTTAAACAAAGGTTAATACTGATGTAAAATTGTTTGAAATCATAACAAATTTATGTTTAAATTATAATTTAATTTTTTCCAGGGACCGTAACGGTTATAAGTTTTATTTAAAAAATCATTATATCGTGAATGTTAGTTTTTGCTTAGAAAATAAAAGTTATTTTCTGAGTTTTTTTTATTCCTCAGAAATAAAAATTGTTTTTTGAAGTTTTATTTTTTTTTTAAATGTTATTCAATTTAAAAATGACGAAATAAAATTTAAGAAATAACTTTTATTTCTAAGGAATAAATAAAACTCAGAAATAATATTTATTTTGTAAGCAACAAATAAAACTTAAAAAATAATTTAATGTGATGAGGAATAAATAAAACTTAAAGCCTGGTACTCTGTTCAACGCATATGAAAAAACTTGTGCGGAATATCTATGAAACATTGTTGATAGAGTTGTACTCTGTTCATTTTGTGAAAAGTTCCGAATTGTTTTTGGCAACATTTTTTTACAACTGAGAAATAATGTATGCTGCACTTATTTCACGTGGAATTTTAAGCAAAAAAGTCGAAAACTATCAAAAAGATTACGTCGTTACGTTATAAATGTCATAACATTGCACTCGAAGCCGATGTGACATTGCAGACGTTGAGGATGTCAATAACTCATATCATTGACGGCGACCAAAATTTAATAAAATTGAAAATTTTTCAACCACGGCGGCGAAAATATGACTGTCGGCTATACCAAATGATGTAAAGTGCGACTTTAATGTTTGTTGTTTGCAATCGCGCTCAATGGACAAACGCTTGATAATGATTTGAAAATCATAGCATTCTCATTTTATTTTTATTTTTCACAACAAAAAAACTGTTTACTTTATATTAAAATTTATTTTGAATAGTAAAACACATGTAACCACAAAGTAAAAAATGGAACTTAAATCGCCATTTTTAATGCTTACATTTATTTTTTCGATTTAGTGGTGCCAAGTTTATTTATGATTTGAATTTAATATTTGACAAACATTTGACATCAAATTGATAAAACATTTGATATCAAATGTTTATTTTAAAACCATTATCAATTTGAATTTAATTGTTAAATCAAACAATTGAAAAACGTTTGAGAATCGTGCTTGATGTCAAATGATAAAGTCATTTCATATCAAAGGTTTGATTTCTTGTTTGTTGGGTGTATATGTATGTATGTATGAAAAACTTTCTGTCAACTATTTTTGATAAAAAAAAAAACAAAATCTTGCTAATGTAAAAAAGTACAATGAAAACGCACTAGATTTTGAGGAAGTGTGGAATCACACATTGAAAGTTTTCTTTCAGAAAGTTTGAGTTTATTGATCAGAGGGGAGAGAATAATAGCATGTTGTCTGCTCCTTTCACCAATTAACTCTAAACGAAAAATTTAATAGTGTGAACCACTTTTGAGATCTGACAATTCTTAAATTGTACCGCCTCAATGGCAAAATATTACCAAATTGAGACAAATTGTACCAAAACTTCGCTATAAAATAAAAAAGCATACATAGTAAGAATTCATAACACTTTTTTATTTAATAAAAACAAAACAAGTAAGAAATTACAGTTTGTCAAGCCCGAGTATAAACAGACACATTTTCGAGAGTTAGACGCAATTTTAAGATTTATGTAAAAGTTTTTGTGTCGACTTTTATTAAGATATCTTCATCTTTATGAGATTAAGTGATTTTAGGAAGGGGGTTTATAAGGGACCTCTGGTTAAGCGCAACATTTTGTCTTGACAAAATAGCTATGGTAAAAATTATTGTCACCAATTGTTATATCAATACCAACATTCATAAGGTAGTCGTCAAAAATTTACCGATTCCGATAAAAAATGGTAAGATGATTTAGATTGCAATAAAATAAGTCTGTTCCAAATTTATTGTAAATACCAACGTAATAGGACGGTTTATAAGCACAAACACGCTTCCGGAAAGAAGTTTGTATAGGGACATGTGAAATTATAGGCTGATTCTCACCATTTTTAATAGGATTTGTCCTTATGAATTGAAACCTATGTTCAAAATTTCATCGAATAACCTTAAAAATTTCAACTTGTACTTTTCGTTAAATCGACTCAGAAAGTATAATTGGAAGTGTTACACACACATCAGTAAAATCGCATAATCTCCATTATTGTGGTGTGGGTATAAAAATTAAGAAAAAGCGAAAATTTGTCTTTTTCTCTTTTTTCTCAAAGGCAGACAAAAATGTAGAAACTTAATCCAATGTATGTATGTATGTTTAACAATTTATTAATTATATTAATTTTAATTAAATTTTTGGTACACTGATAGAAAAGGCGTCATATCGCTGATGTATTTTGACATCACTACTATGACAAGTGCCTTCGTTTTTGACCCCATGCCACTTTTCTTCATTGTGATGTCAACCTTAACATAACTTGGCTAAAGTATCATCAGTGTCAAAATGAAATTTTGTCATCAATAGGATAACACATCGGCATCACAGAAATGACGAACATGTCCTCAGTGCGATGACGCAGTAACATCGGAGAAAGGACACATTAGCATCAATTTAATGACAGTTTGTCGTTAAGTCAAATTCATCATTATTATTATTTACTTTCCCGTTACATATGCTGGTTTCACGTTTGTTGAATTACGACCTTTGTTTACAGCAGAACTCTCAATTATAAGACACCAGCACAATGCCCCATATGGTTTTCGTAATCATTCTACTTTAAAAATTTGCTGTATTTAACTAAATAATTTAAAAAAATAGAATATAGGAATTTTTGCTTCTTATAATGCATTGTAATCATGAAAATGATGTTAATAATATACAAAATGTGGCATCGGATTGATGTCACTATAGTCATAAAATAGATGACACGTGAAAAATGACAAAATTGTACGAAGACGTTAGTCATTGGATTGATGTTACTTTTTGAATCATTGATGCCATGTAGTAACATTGATGTCACAATTCTGATGTTAGGGCATCATCAAAATGAAGATGCATTTTTTTTATCAGTGTAGTTCTGGTCGCGGCTGTTATTAAAAATTTTGTTATTGAAAAGAAAAATGGGTTCATCCACCTCAAAGATATGATAAAACGTCGTGGGTATTTTTTTTTTAAATTGTACCAAAAAGGGATGAATTGTACTGTACCAGTGTACCAATGAAGTTTCGATTGTGCCAAATTTGGTACAATTGTACCACAAATCCCATCAGCGGTGTGAACTCAGACTTTGTGACAGGTTTATCGGCTAAAGGGTAGTGTACACGATCACAAGTCGTACGTATTTTGAGGAAAAAACAACGTTGTCATGTAGTGGTAGACGATATACAAACATCGATGTTTTTAAATAACTCGATGTAAGGTATCGAAACAATCCGATGTTTTTTACTCATCAATATCGAATGAACATCGATTTTTTAAACAAAATACAAGAGCTTTGCATCATATGGTAAATGACATTATCATCAACTACTTTTATTCTTTGTGCTTCTCAATATAAAATTTTGAGATCAAAGCAAAGAAGAAATGGATCTTTTCTGCTTTGTGTACCAACTTTATTTGAACTAACTAAATATCAATGCTGCCAGAAGTATGACTTTGGATATTTTGGCGATTCTTTTATTAATTTGAGTTTGTTATTTTTACTTCAAGAAGGCGTTTTTAATTGTTAAAAAATTAAGCGTTACTTCTTAAACCTGCCTCTATTCCTTATATGGGTAATTCCAAAGTGTTGAACGTGACAGTCGTACGCATCAAAAATGCAATAACATATTAAACAACAAATATTTTTACGTTCTTTTAACCCTTAAATTATAGCACTAAGAAAGCACTGTTATCTATGCTAAAGTTTATGGGGGTTGCGATTCTAGGTCAAAGATAATGGCAAAAGAAATAGCGGGTCGAACGTGAAAAAAAAGAAGTAGTTTTTGTGGCCATGAATAAAAAGGGGTAATTCAACGAAACCTGGCACAATTTTTTTGTCAAACTACTTTCAGAATTTTACGTAGCAATGTAACATTTAAATGTCTTTGGTTTGATTCCAAAATCTTCTGTATTTTTTTTTGTTTAAGCCAAAATCTGGTTCGATACGTGACATTTCGAACGTGACATTTTTTCCATAATAATTTAACTAAATAATGATTAAAAAAAAAATAAAAATTTACCGTTAATCCGAATAACATATTTCTCTTCGAACTCTTTCTTATATTACAGACCATGTAAGAACATTTTTTTGGAATATTTTTCATCAAATATCACCTCTTTTAAGGAAGATAATATTAAAGAAAACATGCAATAAAACACTCTCACAAATAAGAAATTACGTTTGCACAACTTTGCAAAGTGAACAAGTGAACAAATTTATGGGTAAATTTATAAAATTGGTAAAATCTAAACATTTCTCTATAACAATATCGTAAAATAATAAGCTTTTAATAACTTTTAAATTTTCGGCCACGGTGGACCTTTTGACGGAAATGCCCATATATAAATATTTTTCAGTTACAAAGACTACACAACTTTTTGTCGTGTACGAAAAAGTAAAAAAAAAAATATGTTTATTTGCGGTTTATTAGCACAACAAACAATATTCAAGTGTATTATACTCATACCCATAGTGTTTTTTACTTCTATACTTTTGTTTGTAGTGTGCATTTATGTGCGTCTACGAACATTAATGGATTATTTTTTAGAAAACAAAACAAAACAAAAAAAACGTATATATATTATTTAATTTTGTCTTGTAAAGACGTCAATTTGTTTACATTCTTTTGCACATTGTACATATTGATTTTATTAAATCAAATTATTTATGTAAATCCTTAAACAAATATTGTTCAACTTGGCAAACTTAGGCAGTTCACAAAGTGGAACAAATACAAAAAACTTTTGTTTTGCAGAGAATTTGAAAATAATTTAAATTTGTTTCTTAACTTTGGAAAAGAGAAGAAAATTTACTTTAGAGTGCAGATCATTTGCATGCTATTCATGTTTTGAATATGTAAATAGGCGACCAACTTCGTGAGCGGAGCAACAAGAATGTGGATTTTTTTAAATCTAAATATCCTTATTCCAGAACATTTTTTAATGGTTCTTTTTATTAAGTCCATTTTGAACATAAGAAAATACTCTAGATTTATAAAGAATACCGAAAACTCTTCATCTGAAATTTTATTAGTTAGTTTGTAATCGCTCTCTAACCACCTATAATACTTTTATTGCTGAAGAACATTTTCATGATTGTTAAGGAAAAAATGAATTTCCAGGGGGAAAAAAAGCCTTTGAGATACGCAAGCAACGTTAAAACAAAAATTTGGAAACTCTAGTGCCTGAAACACAAGCAATACCAAAGCCTATTCATAAGGTAAACTCGTCGCGCTCTTAATTTTCTGTATTTGCAGAAATTTTCCAAACTATCGAAATTGTCTCCTTCAGGCGAATTCGTGTACACGGTGACAGCAATACAACAACAATACAAAAGCAACAGAAACAAAAGTGTTTTTTGCATTGCAGTGTTATGGTACTTTTACACGGCGTGTATTTTGCAGTGGCTTTGTCAGATGTAAAATCCATATGAAATTGCGCATGTCTATCAAAATTAACAAATACAGAAATACATAACCCCAAATAGTTTACAACAGCAAATTATATACTGATTTATAGCCTATTTCCGACGTGCGAAATAATTCCTTCTTTCGAACAACTACATTTAAAACAAAAACCAATTCTAAAAACTTTGTTTTTGTTTTACATCGGAAATAGGCAGTTATATTTCTATTCTTTTAAATTGTATTTAAGTGAATTAAAAATGTTGTTTTTTAAGAATAAGTGCAAAGATATCGATTTTTATGTATTAAATAAACAGCTGATGTCAGCTGGTTTGTCAGTTCAAGAAAGCACAGACTACAATTCAAAAATCTTCGAAAAAATTCGAGCCAGGGCTGCCAGACTTGGGGATTTATCCCCAAAGTTGGGGAGATGTCATGCGAGGAAAAAGGACAACGAAAGTCATTTGGGGATTCGAGATTTTTTTTGGGGATTTCATAAAAAATAATCGGAGATTTTTTTGGGAATTTTACATATTTTTAATATATTTTCCCTTCTTTTATTATTTACGCTTATTATTCTTCATTTCGTATATAAAATCTGAAAAAAAGTAGCAAAATGTTTATCTTACTATTATCAGCAACTTATACGGTGTAAAGGGTCCTAATTAAGATTACAATTTTTGTAAAGTGCGTAAAAGCTACTTAATAAAATTATGTTATTATTCTTGAGTATGTGTTTTATAAAAGAAAAATTTTAAAAAGAATCTAAAACCATTAAAAACACACACAATTTTTGATTTTTTGAAGACAATTTTCAAGCAAATATGTCTTCCCCAAAAATAAGTAAATATGAAAGACAATATAGTAATGTTTGGGAAATATGTATTTTAACTGTTGACCTTAAGGATGGCTAAAACCGATTGAACAAGCTCCAAATTCATATAAATAGACTCATTCGTCTTTAAAAACAGCATGTTCTGTTTGTAATTACTCACTGGAATCGCATAAAAAGGATTTAAAAAAGCATGCCAAAACCAGTCGTTACAAACAAAATTAAATAACTTTTTTTTACCAAAAATTTTTATTTGGGAATTTTTGGGGATTTCTTATTAAAATGTTTCTTACTATTTTAAAAAAAAATTTTAAATTTGTTCAGAAATAAAATCAATAAAAAAATATTAACTTTTTTAGGTTATGTTTTTTAATTTGGGGACTTTTTTTTTTAATTTTTTTGGAACAAGGAAAAAAGTACCTGGCAGCCCTGATTCGACCTACCATTTACAGAAGCAAATTTTTTTGTTTTTACACGACATGTGTGCATTTTGCAGTGGGAAATTTGACAAGCACACTGCTAAAAAACATGTAGTGTAAAACCACCTTTAGTAAACACTAATGTGCATGTTCTCTAAATCAAAATGAAGTGGACTTAAAATCGATCAAATTTTAAAAACGTGGCTGCAAAGAAAATTCATACAAATATTCCTTTTACTTAAAACTTGAATTGAAATTAAAATCTCGTTCCATTTCAATTCCACTTCATTTCGATTTGTAGAACAGCCCTGAAAATGTCAACCATTTCAAAACAAATTGGTTCGCACTGTCAAAGTCAGCAGGCTTTTTGCTGCCACCTGCAGTGAATTCAGCTTGATCTTCATATATAAAATAAAGAAAATTTAAAGCACATATGCACATATACATATAAAATGTAAGCAACTTTTGACAATTTGGAATCATAAATACGCCCTGCTCTATGCATCATAATAAACCTCATGAATCTGCCTGGAAGCAATGCACAAACAACTCAAATTTATCTGACTAAACAAACATTTAGATGTATTTAACGTTTAAAAAAAAAATGTATTTAATGGTTGAACAGCAAACCATTATTTAAGCTAGCCCGGAAGTTGCGAGCGCTATTGTGCCCCAACAACATGTAGAATAGCAAACATCTAAATAAATAGTCTTTAAATTGTTTACACTGCGATTATTTCGTCGAATTGTGATAGATATAACAACATTTTTGATTGCAGATATACAGCGATGTCACTGAGTATAAGTCCGTTCGGAAACGGAATTCATTTCGTATTTTGGTCTTTCAGAAAATCAATTAGGAAAAAATTTTCGGAATGAAACAATTTTTGTTTCCATGAACGAAATGGGAGTTTTCTGTTTTAAAGGGCAAATAACTATCAAAATATACTTTCTATCAATAACAAATTATATTTTCTTTATTTTTGAAAAAATGTATATTTAAAAAAATTTTAGCGCTTTATTTTACAGATATTTAAAACTCTTTACAAAAACTTTTATAAGAAAATAATATTTAATGGATTTATGAAGCATTGCCATATCTCTTTTTTTTTTTGTCATATTTGCCAAAATTTTAAAACCGGCAACATACAAAACAAAATAAAACTTAAAAGAACAAAGCAAAATTGAAAACAATTACAATCTTCAATTTTACGCCCGGCGTATTAACTTTTTAAATATCACAAATTTTAAAGTTTGTCACATTTTTATTAATAAAGAAAAACTCAAATGTAAATCTTTTTTTACAAAAGTTTTGTTGCAGCTGTTTTTTGTTTTGGTTAGGAGATTTTTTTGCCATATTACACAGAAATAAATACTGATGCTGCCAAATTGGTTACATAAAATAGCTTAAACAAAATTTTTCTGATTGATGAGAACGATTGGAATCTTAAGCACCAAAAATGATTTCGAACGGAATAGCAAATACGCAATTTACAGCATTCCGGACGGAATATGTGACACGACTGATAATCTTTTTTCTGTACAATGTTGAAGGCCTTAATTGAATATTATCTTTTAATCTTATGTGTTTGTTGGTGTTTAAATAATAAATTACACTATGCTAGTCGCCAAAAAAGTAATGAAAATTGTAGTCAACAAAGTTGGATTGATTTAAATTGAACAATGATACCAAACGTATAAAAAATATCGTTTTATGGTTCATTTGTATTTATATTTTTAATCGCGAATACGAGGGCTAACTTCGAAAAATAACTGGTACCATTGAATTCAGCGTACTCAAATAAGCCTTCCTGGTAGGGTGCCCAGCTTGTTTAAAAAAAGTGTCAAATTCGTGCACAGTGTTGATATATAAAGTCCTCTTGTAAGCACTTTTACTTTTTAAGTTAAGTAAATTAAAAAAAATCATAATTTTTGTTCTAAATAATCAGAATCTTGGCTCAATATTTTATTCTCATCACTTTAACTTAAGCCCTTCTTACATAAAAAATCATTTAATCTTAAAAATTGTAATTTATCGGCTGATTTTTTTTAGCTGCATAAGAACTTTCGATATCGATAACTGTGGTTTGACAGCTGAGAATGTCAAACTGTGTTGACATTTCTGTTCACTGGCAAGTCATCATGAATCTTTTAACGCTAGAACAACGTTTCCAAATTGTGGAAATTTACTTTCAAAAATAGATCTGTTCGCGAAGTTCATAGGGCACTTCGTCCATTTTACGAAGCTCATTTCTAGTTAAATGGCTACGTCAATAAGCAAATTGAAGTATTTGGAGCGAAGACAAAGCCGTTGACGAATCTCCATTACATCCATTAAAGTTGACTGCTTGTTGCGGTATGTACGCTTTTTTTTAAATGAGCCAGGAGCTGCCGTTACGGTGCATGGCGAGCGCTATCGAGATCAGGCTGAGTGAATTTTTGTTTCCAAAAATTATTCAGCTAAACATCAACGACATTTGTTGCCAACAAGACGACGCAATTTGCCCGACAGCTTAACAACCAATTTTTGGAAAATCAATTTAGTGACAAAATCATTTCAGGATTGGTTTTATGCCTCTGAATTACTTTTTAAGGGGCTATTTTAAGTCATTGATTTATGCCGAAAAAAGTATTGGAAGCCAATATTCAAGTCACCATTGAGCCATACGGCCAGATTTATTGAAAATTAGTTACAAATTGGACTGATCGGATGGCCCATGTAACTCGTAGCCGCGGCGGACATATGCCGGAAATTATATTTAAAAAAATAAATGCCATGAAATTATCTACCAGATTGTTATAAAAAATTTCATTCCAACAATATTTCTGTCTTGTATTACAATTTTAAGTTTTCATGCAGTTAAGAAAACACCCTATAGTAATTCTGTGGCTTGGAGCTAAAAGGGCCAATGTCAAAATATTCACTTTTGAGAAAATTGGAATTGAAGGCTTTACAAAAGGTTTTACAAAGGTGACATTGGCCAGCATTAGATTTATGAAGCTGTTCTGGGTTAAGTATGACCTTAGCTGTTTTATCATAAAACAAGAGAGCAAGAAAACAAATCTAATGCAATGATTAACTCAAAAGAGCAAAAAAGTGACATTGGCCCTTTTAGCTCCAAGCCACAGAATTATAATCGAGCCAGACACTAAATTGAAAAATCCATTCATTTACTGATTATCTTATGTTTAATTTCCTGAAATTCAAAATAAACAATAGAACGTAAGTCGTCATTGGCATTGACAATGACGTATTCAATTTAAGAGATTAAATTCACAAAATAGTGAAACAGTAGTAAGTATTGCAATAGCACCAAAACATGTAAAATATAAGTTTGTTTGTTTGTTTAAATAATATTAGATAACCTTTAAAAGTGACCCAATATTTTGTGAACTAATAAAATATGGGAAAAACATACTCTTCGAAAGATGAACACTTTCTTTCGATTAGTTTGGTTTTGAAAATAGGCGCGTTTGGTTGATTTTAACATTTAAAATAACACAATGAGGCGGTATTTTCAAGAGTTCATAATTTTTATTTATTTACTACCAATTGTAATTATTAAAATACAAAACTCAAATGCCGGTTTTAATGCATCGGATTTCGATACGGCGGCCGCCCGTCAAATTATGCGTTTATCGAAAGCGGCAGAGATGCGCAACTACATGAGACCAGAAGTGAATGCTTGCAAGGATTTTTATCAATATGCCTGTGGCAATTGGGCGAAAATTAATCCGGCCATTAATGAACCCAAAACGGGTATATTTAGCGTTTTGACTAAAGCCTACAACCGTAAATTATTTAAAATTTTAGATGGAGCTAAAACTTCCGGAGATATCGAGACCGATAGAAAAGTTAAATATTTCTACGAGTCATGTTTGCAGCATCGTCATCACAGAAATAACTATCAGGAGAAACTTTTAAGCATAATGGAGGAATTTGGTGGTATGCCCGCTCTTAAGGGTTCTGCTTGGAAAGAGAGTGAATTTGATTGGCTGGAAACATTAGCCCAGATTTTGCGTAAATATGGGCGCAAAATAATCATGGCTGTGGATATTTATGCAGATTTAAATAATAATGAAATAAATCGTTTATATATTGGCCAGTTGGATGAACTAATAACCGCCAACTCCAAAGAATACTACGATCGCTTGTCAATGGTCTGGCAAATGGAAATGCAAATAGTCTTAGGTTTAAATCCTACTCAAGCCTTAATTGTCTCAAAAGAAATAACTGACTTTGCTAAAAAATTGGCTTCGGGTATGGTTGATCCCATGGAGGGACTGGGCATGGAAGATAAAACCCGTTTAAGGTTGTTGGAAGAAATGACCGAAAACTATGGACCCGCCATTAACTTCACGCACTTCGTTAAGACCTGGTTAGGTCATGAGTATCGCTTACCTGTTTATGAATATGTGGAAAACTATATAAGAAATTTACGCATTTTAATATTGGAAACACCCCGCAATGTCTTGGCCAATTATATTATGTGGGAATTAATACAAGACTTTCGCCTTGAGGCTCAAAAAACCCTGGACAAGCAAAAGGAAAAATGTATAGATATAACGAAAAAACATTTTATTAAGTACTTGGACCATGTCATCTATAAACAATTGCTCAGCCAACAGCCAGATGTTATTGAGGAAGTAAAATCCATGTGGAAACAATTAAAATTGTCCTTTGAAGACATTTTGCAGTCCTCCTCCTCCGACTGGATGCATGAAACTACCAAAGACAAGGCCTTGGAAAAGCTATCTGCTATGACATTTGAAATAAATGGCTACGTTGGCGTGGATTTTCAAAAAGAATTCAGTTCATTAACCATTTCTTCTGGTGACTACTTTGAAAATCTGTTAAATGTCCTGTTGCTAAAGGGACAAACTTACAGGATGAAACTACAAGAACCACCAAAATTAGAAGAGCATGAAATGCTAAGTTTTACCCCAGCCTACGCGCCGGAATTCAATAGAGTCATTTTACCAGTGGCCTTCTTACAACCGCGCTATTTGTGGGATGATGTGTATCCCAAGGCTTTGAAGTATGGCACTGTGGGCTATATCATAGCCCACGAAATGGCTCATGGTTTTGATGACACCATACGCAAATATGATGCCAAGGGAAATCTTAACAATTGGTGGGATCGTAATGCCAGCGCTGTGTTTGCCACCCGCAAAGAATGTCTACGACAACAATATGGCCAGCATAAATTTGGTGGCAAACTGCTACCCAAATCCCAGGCCCAGGGAGAAAATATAGCCGATAATGTTGGCATACGCATTGCCTATGCGGCCTATGAAATGTGGCTGAGCAAACACCACCACACCCCCGAACATTTACCCAACATGGATGCCATAAGTGCCCGTCAACTCTTTTTCATAAGTGCGGCCCAAATATGGTGTACGGATATTAATAAGATTTGGCATCGTTTTGTTGCCACCACCGATGTTCATCCACCCGAAGAAGTTCGCGTGCGTGCAATGTTTGCCAACTTTGATTTATTTGCCGAGACTTTCGAATGTCAGTTGGGGTCTCAAATGCATCCGCATAGAAAATGTGTTATTTATTGATCAAAAAAAAAATAATGAAATATTAAATGGGGTAAATGTTTTGGAAATAAGTAGTGGAAAGAAGGAAGGAAGTCGTTTTGTTATCGCTTATGTACGTAGATGGAAACGAATGTGATTGTGCAATTACAAGGTTCAGTGTTTTTACTACAATGTGTCGTTAAATAGTTCCTATTGTTGTGTTTTTAAGTGTAAAATATTTCATGTTACTGCTCATGATTAAAGAAAAAAAGATTATTATTATAATTAAGTAACATATGCTAATTTGTTTTATTTTGTGTCCATAAAGGAAAGAGAAAATAATAGTTGGAAGTGGAAGGAAATATTTGTGAATTAAAATATAAATTAAAAAAAACATTTTTACAAGAGAGGAAATCTTTATCTTATTGTACTTAGCTTAAGCTTATAACAACATCCTTTTGTTTTAAAAAATTTAAAATTCAAGGGGACTTTAAGACCCTAAGGCTTGGCTTAAACTTTGTATTCATAGATGTTTAAATATTAAAAATCCTGTAATCGCTTTTTATCATGCCTTGACGTTGTCTGCTCTGTGCCTGAGTATTTTTTTCTTTTTCTTTTAAATTCTTCAATATTATTTTGTTAAGTTTAATTTTAAAATCAACGATTTTACTACAAAAAACACCCTACACTCAGAAAATTTCATCTTCAAAATGATGATGCCCTAACATCTGAATTGTGATATCAATGTTATTACATATGACATTAATGAAGCAAAAAATGACATCAATCTAATGACGAACGTCATCATATGTTATGCGTCATCTATGCTATGACTACCCTGCGGGAATTTGTGTCAATTGGTCCAACGGACTGGTCCTGGGAGTTGTGAAAGTAGAACAGGTACAAAAAGAAAGAACTCATGGCCAGCGAAAGGACAACCAATCATTTAACTGGCTTATGAAGAACAAAAATGTAGAAAAACTAATGAATTACAGTACAGTCTGCACCGGTGGTGGTCCACATTTTTTGGGACTTTCTAAAATTTGGTACTTGAATTTAATTCTAGGACGTGTTTTCTTGAAATAATACTACATTGTATTTAAATTATACTACATTGTTGTAACTGTCACTAAACACGTCCATTGAGAATAGATGTGTGACTGGTCACATGGTGTCAATTGACCCGCTCCTATGACAACCCCATGTAAAAGTTATAGGTCTTATCCACACAGAAAAAAATATCTCAAGAAAATTTTTAACAACCCAGTTTGTTAAAAATAAAATTTAAGGTCAACAAATTATTTATTTGATTCAATGAAAAAATTTATCAATATTACACTTTGCAAATTAGAACTCAATAAAACATATTTAATAATGAAATAATTAAATATTTCTTCATATTCAATAAAAAAATATTTGAATCAAAGTAAGTACAGTATTTTTACAACTTTTGTCCATTTTTGAGCTAATAATTCTCATTAGCTTTACAGTCTTAGTTGAATAATATCTTTAGTTTTTCCAAAGTTTTTGAAAGAAGGTTTCCCGATGATCTGGGCTAAGCAACCGCAAAAATCATCATCGCAGAAAATTCAAAAATGTTTGTAATCAAATATGCGATTTTCGAATTTAAGTATGAAAATTATTTTTTTCTGTGCATAAAAAATGTTAAAACTATAACCGGTCTCTACCACCAAAGACCTATCACGGGACTATTTTGGTGTCAGTTCGCTTCCCTCTAGGGTACAGTGACGTCAATTCGATGCCACATTTTGTGTATTATTAACAGATAAAGTATGAATATAGATAAAAACTAAGTAATCTTAATGTTCGAAAGTGTGTGTTTAGGAAGTGTGTTATTGTTTTATCCGCTATTTTTGTTTTTACACACATTTTTAAAACCTGCATAGGAGACATCGCTTCATGAACATTCGTAGTCAAAGCAAAAAAAAACTTTATACAAAATATAACATTCATATTTATGACATTGAGCGAAAAGAGTAAATTGTAAAATAAAGCATACACGCGTGTTTCTAAAAGTTTGTTGTAGAAATAACAACAACAATACTACAAAAAGAAAAACATATGTTATTTACATGTTTAAAAAGAAAAATATGAAGCAAAAATTCCCATATTCTATTTGTTCAATTTATTAAGTTCAACACTTGAAATTTTAAAATTAGAATAATTACAAAAGCCATATCGGCCATGCTGCTGGTGTCTTATAATTGAGAGTTCTTCTGTAAATAAAGGGCGGTATACACCAAAGTGAAACAAACTTGTCTTTTTCATTAGATTTCTGTCAGCTATCTATCAGAAATGCCGGCAAAAAAAAAAAAACTAGAATTTCCCTCGACATGTCGCTAGAATTGCTATGCGATTCCGACTTTTTTGTGGACGTTTCTCTCAGATATTTAAAAGATGTTGAACTTTTTTGCCAGCTGGTTTAGTTCTTCTAAGCTTAAAGATTAAAAGGGTGTCATAAACTCAAATTTTGCTTAAGTTGACTTAAGCTTTTTCCTTTTAGCTACAGATATAATAGACTTATGACCAATTTCACCAATTCTATTTAAATTTCAATTCATATTTCAATATACATAGATTTTCATATGTATAATTGTATCTTTATTTGACATGAAAAACTAATTCTAAATAAAATATTATTTTTTCACTTTAAAGTCTTTTAAAATGAGATCTTTTTCACATTGTATGATGTCTATTTGTATAGTTTAAACACCAATTTTTCCAACACATACGCATACTTAACTTCGTTAGAATCCTAAATGGTATCTTTGTTTGAAACAACCTAAATCACATACATTAATACCCTTGTGTTCGTTGTATCATTTAAAAAAATAAACAATTCTACGTAAAACTAGTTTAAAGTTCTAGTTACAATAATTAGTATTGTGGTTATTTTGTTGAACTATTTGTGGTTTTTAATCAAAATTTTTAATATTTTTAATTAGGCTTAAGTTCATTAAATTTAATTTTCATTAAATTATTTTTATGAAGAAAGGAATTTTACAAAAAATGTACTTTGGACTTCAAGAAGAATTCTTGACAAAAGTACGAAAAAACAGAAGTATGGAAAAAACATGTAAAATCAATTAAAATGGATAATCATTCAAAAAAAAGCCAATTTCGATCTACCAAAAGATAAAATACAATTTGGTTTCAGGATTGATGTTTGACTATTGACGTCAGCAGTCGTCGATGGCTGCGAGTGTAAAACGGCAAATTTTAATTAATTTTCATGTTGTAAAATTCCTCTCTTCATAAAAATAATTTAATGAAAATTAAATTTAATGAACTTAAGCCTAATTAAAAATATTAAAAATTTGGATTAAAAACCATAAATAGTTCAAAAAAATAACCACAATACTAATTATTGTTAAAGCTAAGGCACGAGCTCTATGTGTTCATTTGTCCTTCAAGTTGTGCTGAAAAAGGTCATCAGGAAAAAGAAAGACAAAAATGAAAAAAACAAAAAATGTACTTTGGACTTCAAGAAAAATTCTTGACAAAAGTACGAAAAAACAGAAGTATGGAAAAAACATGTAAAATCAATTAAAATGGATAATCATTCAAAAAAGCAAACTTCGATCTACCAAAGGTTAAAATACAATTTGGTTTAAGGATTGATGTTTGACTATTGACGTCAGCAGTCGTCGATGGCTGCGAGTGTAAAACGGCAAATCCATCTGAGAAGATCGAGTGGTTGTCATGGTAACCTGCCGGCCGCGGTTCGAATCCTGGCCACGGTCAAGAATGAAAGATTATCAATAACAATTTTAATTAATTTTCATGTTGTAAAATTCCTTTCTTCATAAAAATAATTTAATGAAAATTAAATTTAATGAACTTAAGCCTAATTAAAAATATTAAAAATTTGGATTAAAAACCATAAATAGTTCAAAAAAATAACCACAATACTAATTATTGTTAAAGCTAAGGCACGAGCTCTATGTGTTCATTTGTCCTTCAAGTTGTGCTGAAAAAGGTCATCAGGAAAAAGAAAGACAAAAATGAAAAAAACAAAAAATGTACTTTGGACTTCAAGAAAAATTCTTGACAAAAGTACGAAAAAACAGAAGTATGGAAAAAACATGTAAAATCAATTAAAATGGATAATCATTCAAAAAAGCAAACTTCGATCTACCAAAGGTTAAAATACAATTTGGTTTAAGGATTGATGTTTGACTATTGACGTCAGCAGTCGTCGATGGCTGCGAGTGTAAAACGGCAAATCCATCTGAGAAGATCGAGTGGTTGTCATGGTAACCTGCCGGCCGCGGTTCGAATCCTGGCCACGGTCAAGAATGAAAGATTATCAATAACAATTTTAATTAATTTTCATGTTGTAAAATTCCTTTCTTCATAAAAATAATTTAATGAAAATTAAATTTAATGAACTTAAGCCTAATTAAAAATATTAAAAATTTGAATTAAAAACCATAAATAGTTCAAAAAAATAACCACAATACTAATTATTGTTAAAGTTAAGGCACGAGCTCTATGTGTTCATTTGTCCTTCAAGTTGTGCTGAAAAAGGTCATCAGGAAAAAGAAAGACAAAAATGAAAAAAACAAAAAATGTACTTTGGACTTCAAGAAAAATTCTTGACAAAAGTACGAAAAAACAGAGGTATGGAAAAAACATGTAAAATCAATTAAAATGGATAATCATTCAAAAAAGCAAACTTCGATCTACCAAAGGTTAAAATACAATTTAGTTTAAGGATTGATGTTTGACTATTGACGTCAGCAGTCGTCGATGGCTGCGAGTGTAAAACGTCAAATCCATCTGAGGAGATCGAGTGGTTGCGATCGAAACATGTCATGGTAACCTGCCGGCCGGGGATCATGCCCCGGCTACGGTCAAGAATGAAAGTTTATCTATAACAATTTTAATTAATTTTCATGTTGTAAAATTCCTTTCTTCATAAAAATAATTTAATGAAAATTAAATTTAATGAACTTAAGCCTTATTAAAAATATTAAAAATTTGGATTAAAAATTCTAGTAACTATTAAACAGAACCTCAATCTGCTGTAATATTTCTCAGAAAATTGGGCAAATCACACCGATAAAAACAGAATTTATAGTTTAACAAAATTGTGTCATTATTAAAAAATTTGATATTATTCCTTTTTGATTAATTGTAACAACTTAAATTATTTTATAGCAAATTGTATATCCATGTCAACGTGATAGTTTTACACTAAAAAATAATCAAAACTTGACAAGTTTTAGTTAACAACATTATAAATAATGTTTATAATCATTGTTTAACGTTAATCCATTTATAAACAAATTGAGAACAAAAAATATAAACAAGGCATTATAATCTGGCAAGAAATGTCAAAAATATAAATAAATGTTGAATATTTGCATACACAAATTTGTGTATGTATGTGTATGTATATGACTAAAGCTATCGTCACACTTAACAAATATTTGACATTCCACATGTAAACCCTATTTTTATTAAGCTTTTATTATTTTACAAAACGGTTGGTAGATCAAACAATATTTAATAAATTATTAATGACGTTCTCCTCGTGTTTTTTTTAATAGCATTTTGTAAAAAATTCAATTAAAATACTTTTGTTTTTTCGATTTTATAAGTTTTTGTTTGGTATTCCTTTTTTATATAAAAAATAATAAAAATAATTTGCATCTTGAAAAAAAAGAAAATAAATTTACTTCAATACACTTGTAAACAAATTGTAACACATGTTGGCAATTGCCAAAAAATAAAGCAGGAAAATCATTTTCCCTCTTAATTATACACCATACAAAAAATTATAATAATATGTAATAATAAAAAAGTAATTTACCTGAACTTAATACTCAAAGGTAATAAAAGTAAAAAACTTTATTACTAAAGAAACTCTTAAGTCTTAAATTTTCGTGTAATTGCTAAAAAAATAAGTAGCAAAAAATAATTAAAATTTTAATATTTATCATATTTTTCATTATAATTAACAAACAACATCCTACATTTCTAAAACATTTCTCTCAAATGTATAATTCTACTCTTGCCGTTAATGTTACTGCAGCATTTTGTATGTAAATAATATTGTATCTAATTAATTTTTAATTTATATCGTTTTTTTTTTTTCATTTTGCTGTAATTTAACAAGACTGTGTCAAACATCAGCTGTCATAGAAATTACAAATTATACCAGAGATTAGACATTGCAACTGTGAAGTGGAGAAAAAGTACTACATGCAAACAAGAAGGAGTGCTATATTCGGCTTTGCCGAATTTTCAATACCCTTGACAATAAATTTTAAAACTTAATTTTTATAGAGTTTTAAATTGTTCGTCTCCAAATTGGGTTGGGTTTGAAATTATCTGTACAAAAATGAAATGTTTCAAAATACTTTTTTCCTAAAATTGGACCCAACAATTTAAGGCAAAAACTTTCAGTAAGACATATCGTTGAATTCAGGCGAAAAAAGTTGGTAATCATTAGGAATGAGATTTTCATGAACCAAAAAATCGAAAATATGCGCATAAAACCCCAAAACATGCATTTAAAAAATAAAAAATATGCACTAACAACTTGATCATTTTCAATAAAAAAAGTTTTTTTAAATTTTATTAAAAAAAAATAAATAAAAAATTCAGTCTATTTTTATTCAAAGGCATAATATCTTTAATAACTTAATTTAAATGACTTTTTTAAATTTTTGTTTGCATAAACAAATAAATACTGTTTTATATCAAAAGTAAGCCTTTGTCTGTTCGGACGCAAAAAAATGTTGTGCATGGAAAGTGATCACTCAACGTCAACCGAAGTTATAGTAGCGTACTTGAAGGATGTAAATTCATTTGTAGAATATTCATTTTCTAATTCAGATTTCACATTTGATTCAAGATCAAAAATATTACATATCGTTTCCTGAAACGCAAAAGGCCCTAACTAACCAAAAATTAAAAATCTACTTTTTCATTGATTCTGATGTATTGCATCAACACAATTGTTGACAAAAAGTTTTGAAATCTTTCGACCAAAATTTGCGATTTTATTAGCAAAAAACAAAAGGCCCTATCTACAAAAGATTATATGGTAAACGCCTTAAGGCATAACTAACATTTTACAAAATATGCAACATTGTCAATTATTAAACCAACTGGTAGGTTTTACAAGAAAAATGGAAGAAAAATAAGTTATAACAGTTTAAGGCGATTTATCAATTTTTCATTTTAAATATTTTTTGCTCAAACTGTAAAATTTTCAAAATGTTAGATAGGGTCTTTTGCGTTTAAGGTGACGATATATATATATGTATGTATATGTTTTTTTTTTGAAATCCTATATTTTTTTTTTTTGCAAATCTTTTTGGATAATTTTTTAATTTCTTGGAAAATTCTTCCTTCCATATTGGTTATTTAACTTTATGAATTATCAATTAATTTGAGCTGACTATTAGGTGAACTTGATCCCTCCAATTTTGTTATTGTTGGAAAATACAAATGCTAAACGACTTTTGATGTTATTTAAATTTATTATTTCTTTTCTTTTTTAACCCATTTACACTCGCTGTGCCAATTTGGGATCACTTAATTTTTTGCAAATTACGACAAAGTTTTTGACATTATTCAATATACCTTATGCCAATTTTAATCATACACCAGATTTTAAAAATACAACAGTTTTAAATACAGAAACAAACTACAAACGACGCTTTATGCTAGAAATGCTACAAATAATCAACACACCAATAGAACGAAGAATTAATTTTAAAACCGATACAGACAATGTAGCTCAAAATTACAGACATTTAATTTATAAGAATAAGATAGGAAATTGAATAAGTTTCAAAAATGTAATAGAATAATTTTCTTTTCTGTGTATTATTTTTTTATGTTGACAATTATTGTTATTTAATTTAAATTTTGTTTTTTAAAAATTTGTTTGAAATTTATTTACCAAAGATCCCTGAAGAAGCTGTCCATTGTGGCAGCGAAATATTGGATAAACTTTAAATAAATATTTTTTTTGCATAACCTGAGCTTGAGCTTGATTTAAAAATAAGAAGAAATAAACAATATTTTATTTTTTGTCCGGTAGTTTTTGTTTGGGCTTAAATGGGTTAGTTGCATAAGCTGCAAGTTTTTTGAATAATATTCTACAGCATCTAGCCAGGATCTCTATCTTGTTAATACTGGCTGAGGTGGTAAAAGTGCCAAGAGATACATTTTTATTATTGTAAAAAATTGCAACTATGAAACCTATTAGTCAATATTATCGGATTGGCTTCTAAATTCCTCTGCAGCTCGGTGTAAACCATGTGCCAAGCCAGTAACTAACATGTAACAGTTTAGGATAAAACATTTAAAGCCCATTGACAGCCTTAACCATGTAAGGTGCTGCATGGGTTAAAAAGAGAAGGATCTTTTGTCTTGAAAAAACTTGTATTTTAAGTAGGGCTCCAAAAAAAAATTTGTCATTGATTTTAAAATTTTTTTTAAAGATTTTTTTTGTGTTGAATTTTTTTTTTTGTGAAGAACTTTTTTATATAATATGGAAACTTAAAAATATATCATTCAAAAATGTTAAAAAATATGCATTTAAAACCAAAATATGGAAACATATGCATTTTCACAAAAATATGCAACAATATGCAAAACCAAATCGATGCCATTTTCTTAGACTATCGGCAAAAAACATGCAGAAGCCGACGTCGTTCTTAAAGAAATATAGACCTATGATTCTGCCAGACTAAAATGTTATACACCAAAAATGGCCCTTAGGATGCTTTGAAGGCTCTTGGATCTATTGTGGATTGGTAGCATCCCAAATTTGATAATATTATCTGTTGTGCTCATTTGTTCCGAAATGGGCTTATTTTAAATGTCAACCCAAGTTTAATGTATAATGGAATTATCTGTCTACAATAATACATTAAGCAAACGGCATTTGTAAAATAAACTTCCCTACAAACGGAATGACAAGCTTATATATACTATTCCAGCTGTGGTGAAGGGTACACAAATAACCCGAGGCCACTAAATGTCTAGTACTTTTGTCATTTTTCTTTGGATTTTTTTTATTTTTGTTGTCGTTTGTGCTTAAGCAGAAAAAAATTTATGTTTTTTAAGGTATTCATTATTATAATCCTGGCATTTATCGATTTATGTCTGTCATTTTAATAAATAAAAAAAAAGTTTGTTTGTGTGTACGTACTAAGTTTGTATTTGAGTATTTTCACTGTGTTAAGGTTATAATTATTACAAGATACGTGGGTAGAGTAAGAATTTCTTGGTTAAGTTATTGTTAGTATTTAAAATAAAGATTAGCTACCGCCACCTCACATTTTGGATCTTGATGCGACTTAGATCAAACTGGTACATTTTTGACAATATCTTTAATAAGTTTACCTTTCTGTTAGCAGACCCCTTCAAAGCCGCTTACAAGTTTTTGAGAAAACCCTCATCCATTAGGGAACTTTCGAAAATGGTGAAAACAATTTTGAGCGCTTAGGTTAAATCAAAATGGTTACATTTTCTTATATTTAATCTGACTTTAAAGGCTATTTTGTAAAAAGAATTTACTGGGGTAGATCTACATATGCCTATCTATAATAGTTTACAAGATATCGGGGCTTGAATCCAATTTTTAAGGTACATTGGTCCGAGTTCTGATGGTGGCAATATCAAAGCTTTTTTTTGGCGGATCTAGTGTCTCTGTCAAAAGCAAATACAATATTCATAAATGTTTTCTCGCCGATGGGAGTTTGAGTCTCTAGGGGACTAATTCTGGCAGTCGTGATCGAATACTTTTTCGATCCGAAAGGAATTTTATTTTATATTCGTAACCGCACATAAAACTGATGGACCTAGTTCTTGACTTCGTTGCTCGTTGCTCAGTCAGTTTGTTAACATCTGGTTCAGTAATGGAAAACCATGTTTGTTATTGTTCTTGTTGTCATTGTTTACTGTTGACCTTTATTCTTATTGTGTCGGCATCATTTCCAAAATACTGGTGACTGGTAAAAGTTATAGCTATAACGGCTAAAAGGAGACTTTATTATGGTACCAAGTGCGTCAGGAGCCCCAGGATTCTTTGTTTCATCCTGACGTTTGGTGTGGCTCTTTGAAGATAACCATGGTTGTTGTGGCTTAGAGGTACAGAGTTGCATTTACTTAAACTGGTTCAACCGCTTTTAAATCAAATCAACGCGTTGAACAGTAACTTTGACTAAGCAGCACAATCACCTTTGCACGATTTGTTGTGCATATTAGAGGTCTGCAAGAATAAATAAAAAGCAATTTCAACACACTCATTTGTTTTTTAACTGCAATGAGTCGAGCACACAATCATAACGAAACAAATGAAAGAATAACCAAACACAAAACAAATAAAAACTCATTCAATTCAGTCAACTCAAGTCAAATGAGTTAAATATTCAAATATAATTTAAGTGCAAAACATCTGTACATACACATTATATATGTATGTGTAAGCTTAACTCTTATAAATAAAAGAAGCCACAAGCTTACACACATATTATGTCAATGTATTCAAATAAATGTATGCACCAGTGTTGCCATTAGGATACGAAAGATACATTTTTCGTATCTTTTGATGACTTCAGTAGTGCGATTCACTATGCTTTTTAAGCCACAATTGTTTCGTTTAAAAATATTAACCACAAAATGAACCATTTTGCTATTCACTAACACTTTTAACGACATCTGCTGTTGTTTAAAGCCAGCTGTTTCAGTCAGCTGTTATTTTTAACAAAACAAATTGTGGTTTATTAACACCAACATTTTTGGTGTGGTTAAATCCGCTAAGAAAAAAGTTTATTTTTCGTTGTACCTATGAAGTCGATGAATATTATGGCTTTGGGGTACTTAGCCTAAAATTTATCCACTTCTTGTCACACACCAATTTTCCGTGGAGCCTCTTATTTATTTATCCTAAAACCAACAATTTAACTCAAATAAAACTAAAAATTTAATTTAATTAAAATTAAAATTAAAATACTAAAATAAAATAATTAATAAAATAATAAAAATTAGTAATGTTTTACGCACTTTGCACAACATCATTTAAAATCTATAAATTAAAAGGTTTTTGTTTTGTTTTTTTTTATTTTCTCTTTGTTATTTTATCCTATTTTGATGTTTCTCTTGGCAGAGTTGCCACGATATATCAATTTGCATAGAGAGAAAAATAAAACTGTTTACCATTGTTATAAATAAGTTAGTGAATCACATAGTGGTTAGTGCAAACATCAAAATGTGTGGTTTAAGTTAACACTTTTTAAAGTGTTAAAAGTTAGTGAATCGCACTACAGGTACCATGTGTAATCCTGACATTTGTCGTATCTTCTTAATCGTTACGCAAAATGTACAGAAATAAAAATATTAGAGAATTTTTAGCCAAATAAAACTTATTAAGACTAACCGACTCAATGCTTATACAATAGCGGCTTAATGAATGGTGAAAGAAAACATTAAGGATTTAGTAGTGCGAAGTTGTTCTGAGGAACTTTTTTATTTTCAGGAACTTTATACGAAATTTTTGATATAATCGCCTTAGTATAAACGCCTTAACTCGTATATTGATTATTACAAAAATTAATTTGTTTTGATTACATCCAAACATTATATTAATTTTAAAGTTAGCTTACTGTATTTTTAAAAAATACATACCTACAGCCGTATTCATAACAAAAAGTTAGCCACAGTTTGTTCACTACGTACAACGAGCTGCTAACTAGAATGCCGACTAAGCTTAGCAGCTTGTTGGCACAGAGTTAATTCATAATGAACTTTTCTCCATCTGCCAACTTTTAATAAATCAACTCTGAATTTTTATAATGCCACATTGTATAACTCAAAAATGCAACACGTTTTGCATTAATCACATATAAAAATTTTAAAAAGTTTTTAAAATTAAAATAAATTAAAGTAAAAGACAGTTAATTAAAAAAAAACACATTTAATTAAAAAAAAAACCACAAAACGGTTTGACATTAAACGGCAAACGCTTGGCAGCTCGTTAACAAGATTTAAGGAAATCGTTAGCTAGAGTTGGGTTAGTGTATTATGAATAAACTTTTTGCTAACTTCATGGCAAATTTTAATTATGAATACGGCTGCTAATTAGGGTTTTTTCCCGGGAATTCCCGGGACGGTAATCCCGTTTTCCCGGGATTTTTCATGCGGGATCCCGGGAAATAAAAAATTCCTCATAATTTCAGAAAATAGCTATTTATACTTTGAAATTTAGATTTCTATTCTCTAAAAATCAGCATCTGTGGATGGGTTGTGGATTAGATCAATTGCAAGAAGTGAGAACATGTATTTAAATCAATGTCTCCTGATGCAATAAATCTACTCAAAGCAGAATGGGCAGTGCAACAGTTGATAATTATTACATTAAGTGAAGTGAAGAGTTAATAAAGTACATTTATTCAAAATAAGATGCAGGCAGTATAGTTTCATTGTCCACGTACAAGTCTTAAAAATAGGAGATACCTAAACATATCGCTCTTTTATTGCAACATAGTCATATCTACAAAAACAAACGATCTTGGCAGAATGCGATTAAAGTTTTAAAAATGTACCGATTTAAAGATATATTTTGGTATAACTTGGGTTCAGTTTGAGATATAATGCGAGAAGGTAAGAAGGAAAACTTTGCTAAAGTTACTTAAAATTTTGAGATATGACTATGATGCAATGAAGGAGCGATATGTTTATTAGGTGATAAACACAAATTTTCAATTTAAATTTGAAGTGCGGGGAAAACGAAATAAAATAACATTTTGGAGACTCGTGTAAGATACTACAACATACAACTTGAAAAACACATTGTCCTAAAGATTACAAATGGACCTATTGAAATGAAAAGGTTTGTAAGAAGCAGTCTGGTTGATGCTATTTTTTCATCAACCTTGACATACATTTGACTGACGTTGTTTATAAAAAAGAAAAAATTGCTTCTTATTGTGAATCAGAAGCATTCTACAACGGTGCACTTTTAGCTATTTGTCCAACCTCGGTAAAAAATGAACGAAATTTTTCGGAAACATGATAATTAGTAAATTAAATCAGGAATATACTTTTTGACGACTTACAAAGCGCTTTGAGTGTGTCAGAAAGTTATTTCCTAAGTCGTTAAAAAATTTTTGTATTTCTTTAAAGTATTTTATCTATTTTATTAATTAACTTTTTGATTTCATATCTTGAGTACCTTAATTTTTATTTTGTTTTTATTATTGTTTTATGAATTATCCAGAGCATAATAATACTGAATAAAAGCATAATAATAGGGAATAAAGGCGTGAGGTAATAATAATTCAAGTTCCTATTTCAATCTTTAGTTAATTTTTTAGTATTGAACCATTTCATTTACTTTCTTTGTAAACAAGTTCCATTACCTTTTTTATAAAAGTTTTTTTTCATTAATTAATACCAAAATTTACTTTGTATTATTTATATGGAGCGGGATCCCGGGATCCCGGGAAATTTAAAAAAATTTCCCGCTTTCCCGGGAATCGAAAAAGTCCGGAAAAAAAACTCTACTGCTAATATATATGAATTAAATGAATTTATATGATATCATTTTCTTTACAATATTCATTAAATATGAAATAAAAATGTTATGTTAATAAATGTTGAACGTTAAAAATGGATTTTTAAAATTTTTTTCAAAATGTATCTTTTTGGGGAAAAGTGTATCTTTTTGGTAACCAAAATGTTTCTTTCTCGAAATTTCACTGGCAACACTGGTATGCACATTCAATAATTCAAAAATTATTCGAATATTTCTTGTAAACTCTCTCTAACGGGTCATTCCAATGTTTTGTTATTTATGAATGACTCTCAAATTCATTTACAGTAAACCAGTTTTTTTATTCAATTTATTCATTCTTATTTTTAAGCAAAGACTTTAAAGAATAATTACAGAAAATATGTAATTTTGGCAGTTAAGTCAAAGTGCAGCTAACTTTAATTTTTTGTATGAAAATCTTTTAA
Organism: Pollenia griseotomentosa; assembly: GCA_963931875.1. Lineage (NCBI taxonomy): Eukaryota > Metazoa > Arthropoda > Insecta > Diptera > Polleniidae > Pollenia > Pollenia griseotomentosa. The sequence continues at coordinate 46,701,795 of OZ007560.1, read as the reverse complement.
AAATGCCAAAAACTTTGGGCAATTATCTTAAATGTGCAGGTTTAGAAAGTGAACTTATAAAAGGAATTTGTATGGAATTTCAAAGTTTCTGGGATCGTTAGTGAAAGCCTTGTATTCACCCGATGTTAAAAGCATCGTTGGCTTAGATCATAATAATCTTAAACATCTGTCATTTAAAAAGCTTATTCGACGAGATTTCGCTATCGTTCTTAACGAGGAAAAATAAAGCGATACTGCATAGAATTTTCTTGTTTCATACACAGACAGCTCTAAATTTTGTTGGCAGTTCAGCTTCAAAGTGCTATATAAATCCCGCACCACCCACGTTGTTTTCATTATACAATACTTGTTGATAGCAATCAATAGGTGGCAAATAAATTGTAAAGTAAGTGTTTCCTTGCCACTTGATACCCAAAGAATGTCTCGTCATAGTTGTAAGACACATTCTAAGAATAGGAACTATATTTTATAAATTTCCAATATATAAATCTTATTTTCACAAGTATCACTGCGGTGACCCCCTGAGTCTTCAAAATTAATTGTGGATGTTAAAAATCCATCAAATATTCAAATTCAAGAACGTAAAAAACAGGGTAAAATCTTTAAAGGTCCTTTGATTAGCCAAACAATAAAAACCTAAATATGTATATCACTTAAATATTTTGGGGCTTTAATGACAAAATAAAATAATACTGGCACTTGATAAAACTATTTTAAAACGAAATCGATTATTGTCTTTTTTTGATATTTAGTTATTTTTTTTTTGGTCATCATGTTCGTTTTAAAATTTCTTAATTGAATTATTTTGTATTTCACATTTATAAAAAAAAGAGCAGCATCAATTGACCACAATCTATATGAATAGCAGCAGCAGTAAATTGTGTGGACACATGTGTTGCAGTATTTTAAGTTGAAAGATAAATTTGGTTTGAGGATTAAAGTACAAAGAAAAATCAAAAGAAGATTATATCCAGTTTATGTACGAGCACATTTCGATTTATAAAACTTGAATAATTTTATAAGTTCTAATGTAAGAAAAAAGTTTTTTCTATCTTTTTGAAAAGAAGTTAATTTGTTTTAAAGTTCAAATATACCATTAAAGAAAACACAACAGAAGAAATTAAAATAAAAACTTTTTCGAGAAATAGAACTTTGTTTGAAAAGCTGTAAAATTAAAAGTTGCTGAATTTGAAAGTCATGAACAGCGTTGCCAATTTAGCCATTTAGTGGCTAGATTTAGCAATTTTTCACCTTGTTTAGCCATTAAAAAATGAATTTAGCCATTAGTAATTTTTCTAGCCATTTTTATACTGGTTTAGCCATAAAATTTTTTTTTGCAGTTTTTTCTTTTAAATTAATAACTTTTATTTTTTTACATTTAGCAACCGTTGATTCGATTTTATCGATTAGGAAAATATTTTTACCATAACAATAAAATATTTATACCCACAGTCAGGGTTTAAAAAACTGCAGTCGAAGTGTAAAACTTTTCGCTTTTTGAGTTGGTTTGACAGCGTCTGTTCACATTTAATGAATCAGAAGTAAAAACAACAGTTTTTTTTTTATGGCCAACTAAAAATTAAGAATTTACAACTAACAGGCACGAGTGGTTCCTATGAGATGATCAATACCCAGTAAAAAATCTTTAGCTCTCTGGAAGCACGAAAGCTACATGAGCGCTTATATATGCGCTGACTATTACACACTACTAAGAAGCACCAGAGAAGCGAATACCATTTAAGCGAATTTTTAATTTAATGGTTGAAAAACTTCGCATTATCCCTTATAAGTAAGCAGGTTATAAGTGAATAATTACAATCATTATTTTAAAGAAAAGATTCACGAACAATGTTCTAAGTGCTTCTGTTATTCCCTTACATGGAAGCAGGTTGTATTGCAATGATTTAAGTGTTTACGATCATTCCCGAAATATTACAGAACATAGAAATTTAATTTTTTTTTGAACAAAATCAGTCATCAAATTTTTTTTTTTAGTAAAGAGGAAAAAAGTAGTGCTTCCAAGTGGGAATTTGCCATATAAAAATCATGTCTCTTGTAAGCAGGTTTGTAAGGGGGTATTGTGCTTCTCTCACTTACAAAGCTGCTTACCAGTAAGCTCCATTTCTTGCTGGGTAATGACATTAAATTTATTGATTTGTAAATGGTAAAAAATTTATTTACGTTTTTTCTTATATAAAAAAATTGATCTCAACTTACAATTTTATTGTAACAAATTTTTAATAAATTATTTCTGTTCTGTTATTGAATTTTAATGTGTTTTTACTTATAAAATTTTTTAACCATTTTTTTTCCGTAAATTTAGCCGTTTTTGGTCACCAAGTTTTGGCAAAACTGGTCATGAATGACATACAAACCAATTTTGGTTTCTATGGTTATGAAATGGTTAGATGAGTAACTAATTGACATGGGTTTTTCGTATACTTTGGGGTATTTTAATAAAATTAAATTTAACTCCTTGATTACTTTTATTTTCGACCAAAAATTCGATTTGCATATTCGATTTTAGAATGTTAGCGATCGTACAATTACACTATTTACATAACAAAAATATAAAATTATATCTTATAAGTTATTTATTATTTGACAAAATCTTTCTCTATCCCTTGCGATCTTTATCTTTACGGATGTCTACGTTTTTTTCTTAATGCCCTAAAGTTGCATTTATTTTAGATTCTGTATTATCACACTATCGGCGCAAAGTACCAATTTTCTTTTCATTGCATGTGCCAATAATGTGAAAGCACGCATTTTTTAATATACAACAATCTGCAGCGAAATCGTGCTAACTTTAGACAATTTAAGGGTATCTTCACCGTTGATATACCGATAATGTTAACACGCTTTAGCACAGTGTTCAGGGACGATAAAAGCGAACATCTGTTTGCTGCGCGTGTTTTTTTTTTTTTTTTTTTTTTTTTTTTTTTTTAAATACACACAAAAAAATAATTTAGGTAATTTTACCAAGGTGTGAATAGGCAATTTATTTGTATATAAAAAGAAAAAACTAAGTTTTATTGTCTTAAATAATTGGTAATTTATACAATAAGTATTGCCTAAAATTTTTGTTAAAATTACTAATTGGGTTAGGTATCTTCTTCGAATTTTTTTATAATATGTATGTATGTTTATTTTATTTTTCAATTGTGAAAAAAACATTCAAATATAAATTTGAATATAAAATTAAAAAAATTAAATTAAAAACATTTCAATAAAGGATAAAAATAAAACGTATGTAAGTGAGTATTATTAACATAAGATAAAGAATTCCGCTGAACTTTTTTAAAACAAGACAGAATATATTAACAATAAAACCAATAATTATTTATTACTTTTATTGAAGATTATTAATTTGGACGACACGATGCTGGATCAATATGGATTTTAAGGACAAGATTAGTTTTAATCCTTTGACCTCAAATGGGCACTAAAAACCGCCCGGAACTTTAAAAAACCTCAAAACAATTTTTTCAATGCCACTCTAATATACAACACAAAGTTTCAGTATATCATTAAATTAATTGGTACACATATGAATTGATAAATAAAATACATATCGACCCCTTTGCGCGGAATTATCGTATGTTACAAAATCCAAATTTTACAGGACAGCCATTTTTCTACTTTCGCTTGCAATATCAAAATGAAAATATACATTCAATTTTTGGAGCAACGAAGTGGAATTCGCCTACAATATTTTGTCAGGTGACGTCTCTTTGAATGTAGAACAAGATTGCATCAAAAACTAAATTTCAAAAAAATTGGTACATACGATAATTTCGCGCAAAGGGATCCATATAATGCAATTAAAAAAGTTAAAAAAGTATATAGAGTTTATTTTAAAAATGCTTTTTTATTAAAAAAAAAAAGTACTAAATTTACCTAAAACCTATGTTCTTGTACAAAATTTAACTTAGATAACTTTTCTAAAATAAAAATATAAACTAACTTTGCTATCATTGCTAAATTTTCAAAGTTTCCTTGTAATTTTAACAAAATTATTAGATACTTTTTCGAACATAGAAATTACCTAAGTTAAACGTTTTATTACCTAAGAAACTTAGATACTGCCATGCTACCTTTGCGCTTAGTTAATTTCATACCATATTTTTAGGTAATTTTACCTATGATTTTTTTTGTGTGTACATGAAAATTTATCAAAGTTGTTCAATCAAAGTTGTTGTTATTCATTTATTTATTTTAATATGAAAATTTTTTAAAGATGACTACAAACGTGGAATTTTGTGATACTGCTGTTAGTATAAACTAGGGCTTTAATTAATCGATGTTTTGTATTAATCATTTAATCGCGTAAATTATTATTTGAGGTAAAAATTTAATCGAATAATAATCGAACAATTTAATATCATTCGGCTAATCGAATAATTTCAATTTTATATTAAAGTTTAAAAATAAGACCAAAAATTATATTTTTTAACATAAACATTTTATTAAAAAAGTAACAACAATTTAACAAAAGGTACTTCATGTAATAAAAGAGGAAAACTCTTTTAAAGAAGAGTACTATCAAAATTTTGGCTAATCTTCTAAAATAATCTTTCAAAAAGAGAATACAGCTCAAACGATTTCTTTCTTTTGTTTTGAAAAAACTTGATTTAGAAAAGATTCTTTCAATTATTGTTGACGTTAGAGAGATGGAAAGTAAAACGTTTTAAAGCATGTCAAATTTCTCTGTCCTTTTTTAAAATTAGCAGTCTTTCATTACACCACTTAAATCTCTTTCTGATTTTTTAACAATTTAAATACTAGAAGGTTGTTTTCATTCGTCTCAAAAACATCTACTTCTTCATCTGAATCGTTGTGGTAAAAGTATGTACTTAACATTCTTAAAAATAAATTATTCACAAACTCTTTGGTTTCAGTTTTTGTACTACATACACATATTTTAAAAAATTGTTACTCGAGTTAAGAAAAAATATAAGTGTATTTAAAACGTGCGGCTTGTTTTTTACATAAAAAAAAAAAACTCATACTGTAAAAAAAAACAAATTTTCCATTAGTCGATTAATCGACATAAATTATCCGAATCATTCGTTAATCTAAAATAAGCAATTTTGAATTATTCGAACAGTTAATCACCAAAAATTAATCGATTAATCGAACAACGGTTAATCGTTTGAATACCCTACTACAAACACTCCAATATCCAGCAAGAAGAGAAAGGAGCCTCATATTACTTCATCTTGGACAGTGTCCAACAATATATTTCCAACAAATGAACTAATTCCAGCCGTTGAAGGGTTTTTGTACATGTTGGCTGTCGACTTCACGCAATTCGCGTGAAGAGCTCTCATATGCACCATGTGCACTAAGCATTCTCTTACATAAATATTTTGTTTTTTTATTTTCGCTTCTGCTTTATTATTGCATTAATAATGTGTACGGCCACGACATTTTTTTTTAAGTAATCCATTAAAAAAACATTTAAATTATGTCTGCTAATAACAAAAAAAACCAAAATAAGGCACACCAGTGTGACCAGATTGTCCCGAATATTGTCTCTTTATTGTTTTAACCAAAAGAATTGTAAAATTTGTAGAAATGTGTGCTGAGAAAGCACGATAAAAATTCTCGCAGATGGTGCTATTTTCGCTGATATTGTGATCTTAATGGCTTAATGGTTGTACCGGGCGACTAAAAACCAAAATTATACGATTAAAAAATTGCGTATTTTTCATTCTTTAATATTAAATGTTAAACCAAAACTTTTTTTAATATTATTAAAATTGGGGAAGATCATCTTATTGTTAAGAATTCTAAAATTCGATTGAGTTTCGACTTTTTCCCCAAAAATTGTTTTTATTAGAGTTAAAACGGCATTTCCTTCGAATATTTAAGGACTTGCGGCAAAAAAGATGACATTGTTCCAGATATAATTCCCATCAATGTTGGGGTTAACCCGAACTTTTGGGCAAATTGAAGCGAAAATAAAGACATACTGCCTGTTTAAGGAACGCGAGTGCAAAAGTGACACGCTTAACTAACATATAAAACGAAAACAACATTTTAAAATTTGTAACAATTTCATATTTTTTTCGACAAAAATAATATTGATTGTGGAACGAAAATACCTTTACTTATTAAATTGGACTTGGTGTTCTTTACCCTCCATGATGGTATTGGTACTGCTCAATCCCTTAAGACAAACAGCACCAAGTCAAATAACAAGAGGTCTGCTATTTCCCAAAAAAAAAGACTCCTGATGTTCTTTGCCTCTACAAATTCAGTGGTAAACAACACTAAGTACACTTGATGCCCTTTACGTCTAAGCAAGTTGGACTTGGTGTTGTTTTCAACTTTTCTATATCGAAAACTACAGTAGATACAACTTGTGGGAATTCACACATCGATAGAGAATAAAATCTGACCCCAACAGTATAAAAAACGTGTTATGAAAAAAATGTGAATTGGTGTAGTTTATCTCTCCCCTACAGAACTCATGTTACACTTTTAAGCACTGTTTGCATAATTTTAATAAATTTTCATAATATTCTTAAGTTCAATGATTAATTTTCCTGGTGGGCTATAGTGGGTTGCAAAATTAGTTCGATCCCATATGGATTGTAGCAAAACTCGTTTCTTTCGAAAATTCGTAGCAAAACTCGTTCGTTCCAAAATTAAATCTCTTATTTTTATATATTTCAATTGGTTTTGATTTTTTTAAACGTTGAGTTAATAACCAAGAACGTCATTACACTTCAGAATCAAAAAGCTTAACTAATTTTCTTTATTAAATCGGGCGCTATATGCTTTTTGCACTTTCCCAAAATAAGAACAAACTCATATGTAAATAACTATATTAAAGCTCAATGCGGCATGTGTTAGAAATAAAATATCGATTTTAAATTTTTATATTTAACCATTTAAAAGGTACTGCATTAAAAAAAAGGTTTAAGGTCAAATAAGGACCAGTCTCATATACATTTAGCATCAAGGTTAGAGTAAAAGTTGGAGTTGGAATCGGAGTCGTACTTAAAAAATTTCAGCGGATGGAGTTGGAGTCGGAGTTATCACTATTTCTTGACGACTTCACAGCCCTGGCTTGTAATATTGAGATATAGTCCACGACATGCGTCAATTCAAAGTCGCACAACCAGGGGGCTAATTCTGGCAGTCGGGATCGAATACTTTTTCGATTTCTAATTCTTTCAGTCGATACTGAACGAATCGGAACTATTTTTTCAGTGTCGTGAGAACTTAAATAAATGCTTTGCAACACTGAAAAAATCAATTCGATTCGTTAAGTATCGACTGCAAGAATTTAAAATAAAATTGCTTGCGAATCGAAAAAGTATACGATTTCGACTGCCAGAATTAGCCCCTAGACGTGAAAATGTGTAAATGTGGTTCGATGTGGCCACAGACAACTTGTTCGGTATAGTTGAAGAAAACTTATACTTATTATTACCAGATGCATATTACGATTGATTCGATCCCTTTCATGTCTACCAAAATCAGGTTAAGGTTGCTCACAACCATGCATCATAGTGTATGTCGCGACAATTCAAATTCAATTCAAACATTCATGGCCAAGAAAAAGATAATTCCTGCCTACACGCAATCTGTAATAAATTTGTATTTAATTGTATTTTCTATTGATACTGATAAAAAAATATTTGGGGTATTCACAAGACCCGTTGTATCTGTTGTATGTGTTGTATGTTAATTAAAAACACAAGATATCAAATGATTCTCACAGTTCTTTTAGCGCTTTATGGGAAGAAAGATACTGATTGTATCAATGCATGTCATTGGAAAAACATGGAAGAGGACATGCATTGATACAATAAGTATATTTCTTCTTATAAAACGCTAAAAAGAACTGTTTGAATCAATTGTTATCTCGTATTTTTAATTTTGTAACGATCGAGTTTTGCAACTCACCTACTCAAGCGGTCTTGTAAATACTCCAAATATCTTCTTTTTTTTTATCAGTTTCGATTATATTTTATAATGCATCCCCATTAATTAATTGCTTCCTAAAGATCCGGTTTTTAGATAAAAATTCTAAGATTTATTTCGAGGTTTTCAGCAAATATTATTATTATTCACTAAGAATATTTTTTAATCAGATATTGTATTATCACCTTAAATTAACTTACCAAAACTCTGGCTGACCCATATTCCGACCATGTCCAATTTCAACAATCTATAATAGACATTTTCTCCTCTTTCAATATTCATGAAGAGATGATACACAAAACTGCCACACCAGGGTGCCACCGAACCAAAGACATGACAGAATGAAAGAAAACGATAACCATTATCCCAGGGCATAAGACCAGGCACAATGGCCAATATATAAACTATAGGTATAGCTGAAAAAGAAAAAGGAAAAAAGAATAATTAGTTAACACTTAATAAATATTATGCTGAAATAACAAAATATTTTCGTAAAAAAAACGAACAGTTAAAAATGATTAATATTTAAAATTTTAATATTCAACATAAAATGTAAGAACGACAAACGACCCTATCTCGTAACAGCAAATCATTTCATTAATTTAAACAAATTTTCTGCAGACGTTTTTCGTTTATCTCTTTGTCTCTTTTTAAGGTTATGTTTCGAATGTTTTCCCTTGTTTAGCATTCTTGTTAAAATATCAAGTAGACCTTTATAAATATTTATTTAAAGGTTAAGGTTGTTTTCACAATTTTGCATGTGCTCCATTTCTCCACTCCCTTTTTCTCTCTCCTTTTCAATGTCTTTTGTCAATTTGAGTATTATTCAGTTCGTTTTTTTTACTGAATATAAAGGAAGTGTAAATTGCCTAAATTTTCCATTTAAATATCTGTTTCTATTGACATTGTAAGTGTTTTTTTTTTTAAATAAAAATAAAAAGTGATGAGTGTTGTTTTCATTTCCATTTTCGGTTTTTTTTTTTTGAGGAGGTCCATAACAAAATACAACAATTCCACTAATTTAGTTTTTTGTTTTTTTTTTACCGAATAGTATTCTACATTTTTAAATCTATTCAGCAATTGTTATTAAACTTATCAAATGTCAAAAATTATGTTGCTACCCAATTAAAAAAATATAATGTTTCAAATCCAAATATAACAATATCACATTTATGAAATTAACCACATCGTTATATTAACAAACAGTGTGGTTCGGTAAATGTGGTTTATTTTCAATAGAACTTATTAAATTCCGAACACAAAGGGAAAATTATAACATTACTAACGTTCGGTCACGGCTCTGCTCGGGATTTTCTAAATAACAATTAAATACTGGAGAATTTTGCTTACAACTTGACCCCAGCGCTATCTTATTTTATCAGGAAACTTATTTTTGTTTAACAAATATATTTTGTAAATTTCAGCCAAATCGTACCATATAATATCACGACAACAGCGCCACCTATCGGGATTTAAATTAAGAGAAACCTGGCTCCAGACTAAACAAATTTATTGTCGAAAGTTTGGTGCCAATAGGTCCAGCGGGTCTTGAGTTTTAAAATCACTTTCTGAGTCGATCTTACGATGTCCGTCCAACCATGTAACCAATTTTTTAAGATAATGTAATGAAATTTGGTACATAGGTTCTAATTAGCACAAGGACAAAGTCTTTTGAAAATGGGGCGAATCGGTCCATAATTTACTAAAACCCCCATACAAGCTGCTTTCCGGAATAGGGTATTTGTGCCCACTATCAAACCAATTTCAATGAAGCTTTAAACATGGATAGATCCATATTTATATGGACACATAAGCTATGCCTTTTTTTTAAAAAAAAGAACCACGAGGGGAGATAGCGGCAATTTCTGCCAATTTCTGCCAATCAGAAACTATCACACCGATTATAAGGAAATTTATATAGATCCATATTTATATGGACACATCAGCTATATATATATACTGTGGTTAGGGTATCATATGGTCGGGCTTGACCGACTATACTTTCTTACTTGTTATATATATAGAAGATGTAGATTATTAAAATGAAAATGCCATAATTCTAAACCTATTTTACGTTAAAACGCAACATTTATCCTGGTTTTATATTAAATCGAATTCATTTACTATAAATCGGATTGAAACGCAACAGTTCCAAATTTGTTTTCTAAATAACTTAAAAACCGTCTTCCACTCAAATTTATTTATTTTTGAACTATTTTAGTGTTCAGAAAATAATTTAACAAAACAAGTCTTAAAAAAATATTCACATCGTAATGGCTTAAATAAAATTTTTTTCATTTAAGCAAAAAATTGTTAAATTGCAATTGTTGCGTTTTGTTATGGATCTCCCCAACTGTAAATATATTCTGGGGTCATATAAATATGAAAACGCCAGAAGATAAATAAATGTTTGCATAATATTGTTAACAAAACTGTTAAGAAGTAGATTGAAGATGACGGAAATTTTTTAATAAATCTCAGTTTTTTCTATACACGAAAAAAATTGTCCCCTCATAAGTGCCTACAAATTTTGTGTAAAAAATTTAACAAAAACTTTCATTAAAAAATTTATAATTTTAAAATTTTTTTTTTTTTTTAAATTTAAAATAACACAGTGCAACACGAAAAAAATAACCATATACGGACAACACTACTTGGTTAAAGACCAAAAAAAAAAAAGACCCGTGTCTCCCACTTTAGCCCAAAGTCATGCACTTTTTTTATGGGCCCCCAAAGATTTGGGGTCTCGGTGTCATTTTTGCAAAATTTTCTCAGGCTCATATCTTGCAAACCGTTTGGAATTTTGATTCTAAAACAAAGTTGTAGCTCTTGCCATAAAAAACAAAAATTGTGAACACATAAAATCAAAAAAACTTCATCTTCAAGATCAACTCTATAAGATTAATTATTTCCCGTCAACACATATGAGTTTTGAGCACCCGTTACTCTTAACCCAGTAAAAACTTTGCCTACAAAATAATGTATTAAGTAATCAGAAAAACTTAAAAGCACTACTTGCAATTCTACTGAAAGATCCAATGAATTTTACAAGGGATGTCCCAAAATGAACTCATTAAAAAGCAAGTCATTATTTTTTACCTACATACATCCAAAAATAAGTAGTTTTATAAGTTGTTATAAAAGCATTTATAGAAGAAAGCTACTAAATAATGAGTGAGAGAAGCTATTCATTTCGAAAAAGTAAGCGAAGTTTTTACTGGGAACTTACGAGTCTTGAGCAACCGACATTAAGCTGTCCATGTGCAAAGCAAAGGGTGTATAAATATGTATGTATGTATGCTCCTGGACCATATGCAATCTGTATACCAAATTTATCAAAAAGAGAAAAGGTACCAATAGTACCATTTTCCCCGTTCTTACCTCCTAAAAAGTACCCTATATTTTAAGCTCTAATATCGGAAAAAGAAAAAGGACCACTGGCAAAATAGTATCAGAAGTACTAGCTTTAAAATAGTTCCTGAAGTGCCAGCTTTTCCACTTTTTAGGGCTTCAGAAAGTACAGTGTATGTCAATTAAGGTCACAATCTGTAAGTATAAATTTATCGTAAAGAAAAATAGTACCAATTTTTGATCCCTTTCTTACACCTTGAAAACTACGCTATATTTAAATCTGGATTATCTTTTATACCAAATTTATCAAAAAGAATAAAAATATCAAAAGTACCAATTTTTCCCGTTTTTATTTTTAAAAAGTACACCTGCTCCCTATGCTATCTCTATACCATCGAAAATAGAAAAAGTGCCAAAGGTAAAAGGGTGTAAGTTTGTTCGTGCCGATTTTCGCAAGGAGAATACTGTAAAAGACCGTGTGTATATTAGGAGTCTAAACTAACACAACAGTATTAAGAAGCTAGTTTGTTTTTAGTTTAATTTAGGCACAAAGTTATAAATTTTCAATTCTTTAGATTAATTTCAACAAATTTTTTTTTTAATTTTTTCCAATTTAACAAGTAAGCAGTTAAAGGGTAAAGTGTGAATTAATTTTCATTTAATGTTGAGTTTCTTATCTAGTTATAATCTATAGTTTGATGTTGAATATAATATGAGTTAAATATATTTAGCATGAATTCGCTTCAGAAGAAATTATATTAAGAAGAGCTTTTTAAAGTTACCAAGAAAAAGCATTTACATATAAAAATAACAACATTCATCCATTTGTAGAATTCTAACAAAAGTTTAACATCACCTATGAATAAAAATATAATATTTTTATTTCGGTGATTAGTATTAGTTGGTTATGCTAACCGTTTGTGCTACGTTAGTAGCAATTATACCCTTTTTCGACCGATTGGGTACTATTTTGTTACTTTTACAAAATGCACCCAAATGTGATACTTTTTAATTCTTGCCTCTTTTTTGATACTTTTAACTAAATGAAGAGATCCTCTTTTTGTATTTTCTGATTTATTAAAACTCGCCAAATATAATTTTCTTAAAATTTTTGTTTAGAAAAATTCACTAAAACTAACAAACTTTGATTTCGTCAGTTCATTATTGGTATGGCGTATATGCCAAAAAGTCGGAGTGGAGAAAAACGACAAAGAAGATTTACATGATGATTTGTTAAAATGTATACGATAGAATTTTTTTATATTTTCTCCGCTGTTTCCAGCATATGTTTTGAAGAAAAATGTAAATTTCAACGTAATGGCAACTTTCATAAAGGATGTTAAAAGTTAATATATTAACTTTTAACACTTTCAATAAAATACTATAGTATTTTATTGAAAGTGAAAAATATAATTTTGAGCCGTATACGCGCCTTTTCTAAAAATATTTTTAAGAAGTAGCTTTTTGTGCTTTTTGAAAATTTCTATATTAACAATCTAATAAAAAGTCAACATTGATGATTTTTTTTCTTTTATTTGGTTATATTTCACAAAAATAGTTCCATTTTTATATTTTTGATAAATTTTAACGGTCTTATTTATTAAAAATAAAACTGGTTAATAAAGGCTTTGAAACAGACTTTGTATGAAAATTTGTTTAATAAACTGTTTATTAACCTGTTTTATTTTTTATAAATAAGGCAGTACAAATTTTTACTATTTATTAACACGTGTTTATGTTTTTATAAAACTATTTTTTTCTTGTTGTCATTTTAGTTTTCTTTTACTCATGGTCCAACTATTAGGTCTATGCAGAAATACAACAATTAAAAAAACAACACGCCCTTTACAAAAAATCTGCAATCGTTTTGCGGAGAACTACTGATTCGTTGATGCTTTTGCTTAAACTACTTTTTCCTTACGGCAATGAAGCAAAGCAACAGTGAATTTTTTTTTGCTAGTTTTTATATGAAGAATTCGTATAAATAGTGGCGTGTAGAGCAGAACAATACTTAAAAACTTTAAAATAGTTGATATGGAGCAAAATTAGTGCTTTATGTATTAGAAACCACAAAAAATTTCGCGAAACAGGTTGTGGACATTAAAAAATATATTCCTCATTCCTAACTCATATTTTTTAAAAAAGGTCAGTAGGTCAAACCAATAATAAGCTGACGACATGAAAGAACTCTGTGAAATATCTGTATACTAGAGGTCTGCACAAATGTTTTGGTAGCCAAATGATTGTTGTGTGTGTATTTGATATGCGTATTAAATGTGTAAAAAAAACTGAGAGCCAGTCATTCACGCTCACACACTAATTATGTGTGTTTGATGAACTCAAATTCATACATCTTACAATAAAACAACATGAGTGAAGTTAAAAATCACACTTATCATTCGTGTGTTTCTGGCCTTTCTTATTTTGTTATTAAAAAAATTTTAAATTTTTCAACTTCTAATATTAAAAGTGTTGCTGAATCAGCGGTTTATGGGCAAATTCAGCGATTTACTGCTTTTTTGTTTGTTTTATTTTTATGTTTCTCATAAACAAAACAAAACAAAAGAACAAAAACTAAAAAACTTTGTTTACATTTTTTATAGTTTGCTTTTTCTAACATTTACCGTTTCATTCCATCAATTCTTGTTCAATTCAATGAATAACAAATGTTTTGCCATAACGGCTTAATATTGAGTTGCTATTTTAAACAGAATTTCGCGCACGCATACCTATGCTCAATGAATTAGAAACTGAAATTAGTGCACAAACGGAATAAATGTTTATTTTCATGATTTTATATTTTACAAAAATTCCATTTGTTAAAAAATATATTTAAAACTACTTCTTTTTGCTTGTAAAATGTTGGTATCATTTTTTAATGCAATATCTTTTTGCTAATATTTTGTTTTCAATACGATAAAAAAAATTTTTAACACAAAACACATGTTGTGTTGATAAAACACAATGTGTACATCATCACACAAGTGTATTTACTCGAATAAAAGAGCATATTTGTTTTTTATACCTGTATCAAATATTTCTCCCACACACTCACATAAATAATTGAACGCTTTGCACACATAGGTTATTTCTTACACACAATTACCCAGCGGGAAAAAGAAGGAGTAGGAAGGCCTTCTAGAAGGCCTCTGTACCCCTTCTTTTGGATGTACAAGGCCTTCTTGCTCCATTCCATACTCATATCTTTTTTACACACGTTGTCATTGCGGAGAAGGCCTTCCGCTCTCGCTTCTTCAGCAGGTACATAAGAAGGGTAACGGGACCAAAAAAAAATTGATTTTGCTTTTGCTTGTGCAAAAAAACAATACAAAAAAAGTTACTCCCTTCTCATAGAAGCGAGTGTGGAAGGTGTATCTTATCTTTTATACGGAAGAGCCGAGGCCTTCTATGAGGCCTTCTTTAGCAGTTAGATAAGAATAGTAATTGAATCAAAAAATCTTTTAATCAGGCCTTTAAAAAGGCCTGAAGTAAGAAGGTCTTCTGAGTTTTCCCGCTGGGTAATTGTGTATGATTCTAAAATCACACACAACACACTACTTGCTAGTTGGATATGTGAATTCATGTGTCGTTTAATCGCACACATGCAGACCTCTACTGTATACGTATTATAAATAAAAAATTTTAATGAATTGTGAATAAAATCAAAATTTTGTCAGCTCATTATTGCTTTGGCGCATTTGCCACAAGATCGTAGTGAGGAAGACCGACAATGAAGGCTTACATGAAGTTTTCTGAATATATGAACAATAGTTTTTTTTATATTTTCACCACTGCTTCTGCCATATTTTTTGAAGAAAAATGTAAATTTTTTTGAAAGTTCATTAACGAACTTAGAAGTTAACAGTTGGGACGTTCACGGAAGGCTGGTTATCAGGTTATACGGTTGTATAGTTATATTCACAACAACAAAATACATACATTTAATTTTTTTTTAATATATTTTGATAGTGAAAATTATTGTTTTGTTCGGCAAACGCTACTTTTCTAAATTTATTTCCAAGAAGTAACTTTTTGTGCTGTATTGTGTATCTGTGTACAGCACTCGCGATAATATGAACACCCTTATATATGAACACCCCAAAATTTGAACATTTATTTTCTTCCATTGACTACTCTAAAATATGAACTTGTGCAAAAGCTTTAAAATATGAACAACTTATAATGGTATTTTTAACGGGTGTTATCTACCTCCACAGTGTCATAATCAATATTGATTCAACTGCATAATAACTTGGGAATTTCCTTAACTATCAGCTTTAAAATTGTATTCAGTTGTAAATCAAAATGTTTTACATACACGTTTTAGTTAGTGCTCGCATTAACATGGAATCCTATATACATCTTTTAATATAAATTTAACGTAAAAAGGTCTTAAAAATGAATCAAAGAAAAAGCAAAAGTTTTGAACTTTAAAAAAAAAATCAGAAATTTTAGGAAATTTAGAACATTTAGGAAAAGGTGCAAGTGTTACTAATTTAGCGAATAAATTTGTTTATTTTTTAAATGTTCTAACGACACGATTATTTGACCTGGAAAAAGAAAAATGTGCGGTCTTCTGAGTACCCAAAAATTGTAAATGCATATACCGATAGTTTTTGAAAATGAGAGACAAAAATTTCACTGTTAGCAGACACTGCAAAAATCTGGAGATTTTTAATAGAGCGGGGCGTTTTTAAGGTGACTGGAAGGAAGAAATTCACATACTTTTTCGCATAATAACTTTAAGTTAGTTTTTCTTTTTTAAAAATCAATAGTTTTTCAAATCCAATTAACAATAAATAAACAAAACTTTTATTTTGATGGGAAAAACGTTTTTAAAGGGAAATAAGATGTCATTTGCAAATTGAACAATCTTGCAAAAGTGAACTGGCTTTGTTTTAATTAGTTCATATTATCGCGAGGGCACTGTATTGAGTTGTTGATATTTTATATTGCTTTTATGGTATCCTTTTTTTACGGCAATGAAGTAAAGCAAGAGTGAAATTTATTTCGTATGGCGTGTAGAGCAAAACACTACTTATTAAATTTTTAAATAGTTGATATGGAGCAAAATGTACTTAATATCTCAGAAGCCATTAAAATTTCGTGAAACAGGTTTTGGATTCAGAAAGATTCAAAATATATATACCCCATACCTAACTCAAATTTTTTTAGCCGATTTTCATGGTTTATATCTCATTTTATTCGTTTTATACCTAGCTTTCCAATAAAGTACAAAAATGTAAAATTTTTTCTCTTATAATTTTTTTATGAATTTTTGAAAAAAAAAAATAGTACGAATTTTGCAAAAAAATGTATCGCCATAAATTTCTGAAAAACTGCGAAACAGTAAATTAAAAAATGGTTATTTGGATGACTTCAAGAAAATTTAATTCCTAATCATCTGTAAGTATTTTAATCAAATCAGACAAATCCTTCTCAAGTTATGATAAAATGTATTAGCATAAGCGCCTTATTTCGGGCGAAATATTGGTCTAGCCTAGGCGTGGTAGAATCAATCAGTGAAGAGATTTGGATTCAGCAGGCTTAAGTCAACTAAAATTACATAACAAAAGTTCTTGCTCCCTTGTTTTCTGTTATGTTTTTATTCCATATACATATAAAATGTTATTTGAAATCTTAAATAAATTGAACAGAATTCGTGAAAAAACATAATTTGGTGTATTAATAACGGTTTTAAAAGGGTACCGCTTTTATTTTTTAAATCCCGTTTTTGGTGCTACTTTTTTTTTGTAGATTTCTCCTTTTTTTAATTACTTTTTAAAAATATCCAATGGTAATGCTGATTAGTATTGAAGCTATAGATCATGTGATAGATTTCTTTTATAAGGGTTTTTGAAGTCAAAGGTCTGTGTCCACAAGCCTGAAATCATCCGGGTTACTAAGGGCCATTATTACAACCTAATGATAAAGTTGCTGATAGTTAACGTGAACAATAGCTATCTTGAACGATAAAGTGACCAATAAGTTTTTTCCATTATTACAACTGTCCGATAAAATAAAAAATGTAACTTATATACTGTGGCAACATTGCAGTATATACCGACTACTTTTGGTTGTTTAAAATACGTAGTGGCAACGACTACGACTACATAAAACTGTCATTGAAGTTACCATATCTTCAGCAGAAAATATGGCATCTTCAAGTTCTTAAAGTTCACTTGTAAAGTTACCATGAGGACAAACCTGATGTTAGCTTATCAGTCACTTTTTAGGTTAATGTTAACTTGTAATAACCAAAAACTATTTATCTGTCAGATAGCATCCTAAAAATAACTATTTGTAATAATGGCCCTTAGAAATGAATTTAAACGATACATTCAGCCACTTTTTCGTAAAATCGTATAAATGAATAAATAGCCTTATCCACAATCTAAGCACTTAAAACTGTCTTTTCTACACGATTAAAACAAAAGTTTTTCAACATAGTCACCTCCAACAAAACAAATTTATCGAAAATATTTAAACACATTATGGTTAATTTAACTTTATTATTGTTACCGACATTAATATTATGGTTAACCGTGCTTAATTCCCAACTTTATTCTTGATAAAAACACTAAAATTTATTGTGAAAGTTAAAAAAAAGAAAAGAAAAGAAAAAAAATTTTTGTATTCCCAAAAATTACTTTGATATTATGGTTAACTTATGTGTGGTTTCCACAATACAAGTGATTGAACGTGTAGTCAATCAATCACTTGCCTGTTATTTACAAACAGCACATAAGTTTTTTATTAAGAAGCCACAGCCGAAAAAAATTTTTGCCTTTTTCCCATTTTTACAATTAAGTTAACATAGGAAAAATGGAAAAAGGGAAAAAATTCCCAAGGAATTTTTATTCACGATAGGGGTGATTATTGGCACATTAAAGAATATTTTTTGTAACTCAGCGGAGGGTTAATGTTTAATAATTCCTACATTGAAAAAACTCATTTATAATAAATGTTTAAACGAAAAACTACTGATAAGAAAGCAACTTTTTTTTTAATAAAAAAAAAAATTAAAACAATAGAATTATTTACGATAAGGCTCAGCTTGAAGAAAAATATAATAAAATATTAAAACACTATAATAGTCCGAATCAAATACTCTCTCGAAACGGTTGTGCTGGATTAAAAATAATTAAATTGTAATAATTATTGAAATGATTCAGAAATTTATAAATCTTTCCAATTATTGTGTCATATTATTAATATGTTGTTGTTGTTGTTTGAACGTTTATTGTGCGAAAGATGTTTTTGCCACCGAAACGGGAAAGCAAATTCTTAAATTGGCAAAAACAGCTGATATTAAGTCATTTATGAATCAGCAGGTTAATCCCTGTGAAGATTTTTATAAATTTGCTTGTGGCGCTTGGCATCAGATAAATCCCGCCCAATATAGTGGCAGCATAAACACTGATCGATTTCAATCTCTAACCAAAGGTATCGAACGAAGACTTAATAATTTATTACTTAAACCCAAAAGCGGAAACAATGATGTTGAGGATAAAATTAAAGACTTTTATAACTCATGTCTTTATGCCAAAATTGACAATGTAAAATATCGTGCCTTTTTGGCCAACATTTACAAGGAATTCGGCGAGTTCTCGGCTTTCAAAGATAAAGAGCAGGAAAATTCCGGCATATTTGAATGGTGGTCCACGGTGGCCAAAATGCAAAATAAATATGGAAAGGCAATAATACTATCCCTCTATATTTTAGACGATATAAAAGACAAGTCCAAAACAATGGCCTACATTGGACCCCCAGAATTCGAAATGACCCAGGGTGCAGTGAATATGGTGCATGTCGTACAACAAGACAGAATACGAAAATTTCTGCAATCGTATTTAAATATGACAGAACCAGATGCCACAATAATGGCCTTGAATATAATGACTTTTGAAAAAACTTTAACCTGGGGAGCCACCGATGTTCGGCATGGCAAAAGTGTGGAAGAACTGCTGACTCTTTATAATACCACCGATCTGTTTGAAAAATATGCAGACTTATTTAATGTCAAGGAATATTTAGAGATCGTACTGGGTACTAAGGATCTGCCGGAACAGATATACGTTTATGATGAATCGTATCTAAGTGGTTTGATTGAAGTTTTTAATACCACTGAAGATGTATTTGTGGAGGACTATATTTTATGGTTATTTATAGAGGAATTTATGATCGATATCAGTAGCAATGACTTTCAGCAAGAGTGTACCGATAAGACAAAAAAATACTTTGGCAAATTTATTGATCATGCCATCTACAATCAGTTTCGCAGCAATGAATCTGAGGCAGAGATTTTTGAGCTGTGGGACGACATTAAGACTTCATTTAGATACAATTTGAAAAGTGAAAAATACCATTGGATATCAAATGAGACACGGAACGAGGCCATTAAAAAGCTTGACAATATGAATTTAACTATTAATTCCTATGACAATGACAACTTTATTGAACTCTTCAAAACCCTGGACATAGATTCCACCAATTATGTTATCAATGTACAAAATATACTTAAACATGCTGAATCCTTAAGGGAAAACAAATTGGAAAAGAAATCCGAAGAAGATACTCAAGTGTTGTCCTTCACACCGATCTATAATATTTTAGAGAATCAAATAAAAATCCCTATTGCGTTGTTGCAGCCACGATTTGTCTGGGATCCGATATACCCCAAAGCCATACAATACGGTACTTTGGGCTATTTATTAGCCCATGAAATGATTCATGGTTTTGATGATGAGGGCCGCAATTATGATTCTAATGGCAATGCTCGAACCTGGTGGGATGAGAAATCTGCTTATGAATTTGAGTCTAGGCGTAAATGTTTCGAAGAACAGTATCACAATTACACATACGATGGCAAACGCTTGCCCAAAAGTGCTTTGCAATCGGAAAACATTGCCGATAATGGTGGCGTAAATATCGCCTACGATGCTTATAAGCGCTGGTTAAACAAGCGCAAAGCGAAGGAATCCGATGTAGAAGCAAGTGAAACGTTGCCTCGTTTACCATACAATAATCGAGAATTGTTTTTTATAAGTTTTGCCCAGATCTGGTGTGAGGATATACATTCGTTGTTCCGCAGCACATTCGCCAGTGGAGACATTCATGCTCCTGGCATGTATCGTGTAATTGGCTCTTTATCGAACTCTCGGGAGTTTTCTTGGATATTTAAGTGCAATAAGAAAATTTCACGCATGGATCCACCAAAGAAATGTGAAATTTATTGAATATAAAATATTTTAAATTGAATATTATCAAAAAAACATCGATATTGTATTTATAAATAAAAAATAAGGTTTTAAGAATTTATTGTGCAATGAAGGACAAAAAGATATTGATCATAGAAAATAAAAGAATAGGGTCAGAGTTTAAAAACCAAAAACTGTGGAACATAAAACGAACATTTGCGTACAACTTTTCGCGTTTTGAGTTGGTTTGATAGCGACTGTTTACATTTAATGAATCAGAAGTAAAAGCAAAAGTTTTTTTTGGCCAATGACAAATGACGAAGTGGGCAGCTTTTCTACTTTGACTGCAGTTTTTTAAACGCTGCAAAGGGTTATCCATTTTTCGGTTTCAAAAATTTAGTTAAATAAAACACAAAATACGATTTCGATTAAACTTTTATTTCATTATAATGCTTGGTACTTTCTTAACGTACGAAATACAATGTCAATTAGATTGGTTGGATCAGTCGATCGTTTTGAGGTAGTTTTGACCACGTTTTCGCACATTTCGCACATTTCGGGCGATATCTGGGCGATAACTTGACAAATGTTAGTTTTTAAATGCTCCAACGTTAAGACTTGCATAGACAGGAAACCTTGCAAGCAAAGTCTAACGGCTTCAAGTTGCATAATCTTGGTGGCCAACTGAAGTCGCCAGAACGTGAAATTATGCGTTCTGGAAACTTTCCATGCAAGAAGGCTAAAATCGGTTATGTTGTGTAGCCCATGGCATCGTCTTGTTAAAACCACATACCGTCCAGTTCATAGACTTTAATTGCACGCCAAAAAAAGTCGGTTATCATACTGTCATAGCGATCTAAATTGACGGTAATAGTTCTTCAACACTTTCACTAACAAAAGCATTATTTTTTTAAAGATGCACAGGCCTGACCACATCTGTTACCCTTCCAGTATCTTAAAAATTCCTTATAATCTTGCCAATTCCTTGCACAGTAGGTCGATTACGACGACCACAATCACCCCGTAATGCTTACTCGTAAGAGAAAAATTGTCCAAATTTGATACACATACACTGAGAAGATAAATCAAACCATCCGTATTTAAATCAAGCTGAAGCGGTGTTAAAAGTATGGCAAGTACGGATTTCCTTAAATCAAGTACAGAATGCTCGATTCAAGCTCGGATAAATGAAGTGCCCCGTTCTTAAAATAATCCGACAACGTGATTGACTTAAGAAAACTTGAGATAAAAGTTAATCTAAAGATTTTCTAAGTGGGTTTAATCTCATTCGTACTTAAAATAATGTGAAAGCGAGTTTAGTTTGATACCAGAGAACCAAAGATAGAGATAATATTATTATTTACCTACAAGTAAGTTATGTTTATTTCAATTTTGTTGTATGCCGCCCTTTGTTTTCAGAAACAGTCTCAATTATAATGTGCTGTTTTCACAACACAAGTGATTGAACGTGTAGTAAATTTTATATCAAAAGCACTCAGTTTTATGTCTTTAGCCAAATAATTTTAACAAATAGAATATGGGAATTATTGATTCTTATTTTACTTTTGAAACATAAATATAATCTATATTTTTCTTCTTGTAGTGTTTTTGTTGTTTCTACACATAAAAAAATAAATCGTTATTGGCTTCTCTTGTTGTGTTTTCGTTTTTTATACAAAAAACTTTTACAAACACATACGTATGCACGCATTTTGGATTGTCTTAAGTAATTTTAAGTACAAGGGTTTACACACTTGTACTTAAATTTTTAAGTAAAATAATATTTTAACTTTTATTACAGAGTATAAGTAAAGTAGACCTTTAGTCCGTTGTAGTGCCACGCACTAGAGTCTCTGACGGGATTAAAATCTGCCTAACGGAGCACCCAACTAAAAATTTGTATTATAATAATTTTAAAAAGTTTGCTTAACGGAAAACTCCTATATGTATTAAGAAAGCTTATTTTCTCCACTTTCCAAACGTATTTAAAATTGGACGATAAATGACTTCAATAAAAAATTTGCATCCATAAAAATACTAACAAATCGATTTTGTGATCTATTGCGGTTTTTTACTACGATATCTATTTTAGAAATCTCTGATTTATCTTGCAGTAATGCTTTAAAAATTATTACATTTTAATTTACTTGATACCAACTTTTTTTATAAAATTACCTTTCTCTGAGTTGTTATACACTGGTTATTTCTGTATACGTCAAATACATGTACATTTATAAATTTATATTCACACACTTGTACAAATCTAATAAATAATGGACAACAACCTTGAACTTTATTTGTGCACGATAAAACTGCAGTCGAGTTAAAATGTGCCATAAAATGTTGGTTGACTGTCGAAAGACAAAGGGCAATAAAAATAATAACAACAAACACAGCAGTAAAAGTAGCAGCAACAAAAATATGTATAAAAAAAAAACGAAAACCAACAACAAACAGAAATTAACTTAAAATCTGTGTCATCACAAACCATTTAGGGATATGTACACATATGAAAACACTCTCTGTTTACATATCTTTTACTCATATACTAAAACACACTCACACATACAAACAGTTATTAAATATGTAAAGAGGAAACGGAAAGCAAAAGAAATTTTGTTCATACATTCATACTTATATACACATGTGTTTAAAAATGGCAACGTTAAGGGCCACACGGAAATGACACGTTTATACAACTACTACTGGACCTACTTATACACTTCGACATCGTTTGTAAATATTCGAAAAAATAAAAACAATTTTTGGTATTCAATTTTTGAGGCCTTATCGTTACGTTAGGCAAGAATTGTTTACCAAACATTTTTAATATTCTCTTTAATTTTTATAAAAAAAAAAAAATTGCGGCGACAAAAAGAAAAATTTCTTGTTTTTTTTACTAAAACGTTAGAAGCAATTTGTTATTTTACAAATGAAAAATGCCAAGGAAAAATGTTTACAATTCATTTTTAAATGTCATAAAAACAAGCAAACGAAAATTCAGCAGTTTTAGATTTATCGCATGTTGAAAAACGAAATATACATAAATAATTTCCAAAACAAAATCTTAACAAAGTAAATTTCAACGATATTTAAAAGAAAAGCATGCTGAAGTTGTTAAGTGCTCTGAAATAACCAAAATTGTTGTTCATTGGAATTAGAATTAAAAATTATTTTTGAACTAAACTTGAGCTGAACGCCTACAAAGGTATTTTTATTTTACGAGCGATGCCACATCGAGTAAAAGTATCGATACCCTTATGGCCAATTTTCAGGATTGTTATTAAAACACATTTATGTTTAAAATCGTTTTAAATACAAATTTCTCTTTTTCACTTAATACTTAAATCAAACTTAATTCACCAATGTGGTACACTTAATTTCAACTTGAGTTTCTATTGTAATATTTTAGCAAGGTGGCCTCAATATTACGACAATACAACAACAAGAGGCAAAGCAATAACAATCAGCTGTTTTTTGAGACCACCTTGTGAATAATTATACTTTTTTATGATATTTTTTTGTATTTAGTAGTGCTACCATCCGTTTATCTTATTTAAATAAGACTTTTAAAATAAAACTTAAAAAAGTCAATCTGTATTTAAATACGCTTTAAGTTTTTATGAAAATTAACTTAATTTAAATTTAATTACTATCCTGAAAATTGGGCATTAGAGTTAGCGTTTCGTCACTATCTGTAGAAAATCTATTGGATGACTTTTTTCCCCTTCATACACCGACGCACCACTATATATTAAAAAAAAATTATAAGCAGCAGTTTTTTAACGAAATAATACAATAATTTTGTTTCAATTTAGTTGTAGAAATTTTCGTAAAAAATAAAAAGAATGTCTCTGCCAATCAAGTCACCGACACGGGCTCCCGTTTCCATTTTTATCAGTAATTTTTTGCTAATATTTTTTGATAATGCGCGTAAGTGGGTGAGTAGTCTAAGACGCATCATTATGTAAGGTTTTTTCTTGGCTCGAATTCCATTTGTATACCCTATATAGACCCTATAAAGTATAAATATTCTATATCCCTATGTGTTAAGAAGTTTCCGTATGTCCGTCCTCTGTCCGTGTGTCCGTTGAAATGGGGTTTTCAAGACCGAAGATATAATGGGGACCAGTGGGCTAATTATGGCAGTCGTGATCGAATACTTTTTCGATTCAGAAGCAATTTTATTCCTAATTCTTTCTGACGATACTGAACGAATCGAAATTATTTTTTTTTGTGTTGTAAATTATTTATTAGAATTTTCACAAAAATAAAAAATAATTTCGATTTGTTCAGTAGGGACTGAAATAAAATTGCTTTCGAATCGAAAACGCATTCTATCACGACTGCCAAGAAAAAAAATATAAAATATTCAAGAGCAACATACATGGTTGGATTTTAACAATATTTGTGTTTGCATATGTTTAAATATGACCATAGTATGGTTAAAATCAACAAAAATTTTCCCAAAACAATCCATAATATGGTCAAAATTAACCATATTTTGGTCAAAATAACCATAATAATTGTCAAAACTAACCATTTTATGTTTAAAATGAACCATAATATGGTAAACATTTCTCAGAATTTTGACAAAAGTAACCATATTATGGTCAGAATATGGTCAATGTTAAACGTATTAGGTTATTTATTTCATTCTTTTTTTAAATTTGTTTGTTAAGTGTAAAATTATAATTTTATTTAATTTTTTATTCCTTATAGGAGTTATGTTCCATTTGATTCATATTCCAGCATGTGACGACCTTCATTAACATTTTTTCTGTTCTACTAGTTTATTCTACGTAAATTTATGTATTTTAATCAATAATTAATTTAATAATTTAATCAAATAATTAAATGAATGAGAATTTTAAGCAAACCAAGCAACTATTGTAAAATGCAAACGGCCAGAATGTTGTTGCTTTTTAAACATATTATTTGAAATTTAAACATACAATATCTTAAAATGTTATAATTTCGAACATATTGTTAATAA
Source organism: Pollenia griseotomentosa (assembly GCA_963931875.1). Classification (NCBI taxonomy): domain Eukaryota; kingdom Metazoa; phylum Arthropoda; class Insecta; order Diptera; family Polleniidae; genus Pollenia; species Pollenia griseotomentosa. Next base: position 46,676,307 of record OZ007560.1, on the reverse strand, counting down.
ATATTATTTTTCTAGTGATGTTAGTTATTTATTGCTAAAACTATTTATTGTTCCCAATCTTTTAAAATATTTACATTTTTGTTCAATTTAATGTTTTAAACAATTTTATGAAATCAAAAATATTACAAATACATAACAATTTAAAGTAATAAATAACATTATGTTAATGTTAATCATTAATAAACGAGCCTTCACAATGTTTTGCACAAATATTGTAAACTAAATCATAAACAAGGCCATGAACTAAGTTTTGAAAAACTTTCCAAACTAAATTTGTTTTTAAACATTTTTTAACACTATAAAAATCAAATAAACATTCATAAAATTTAATATTTTTTTTGAAAACAATAACTAGCAAAAAAAAAATGACTTAATTAATGCGGTAGTAAAATCCGACATTGCAATTCCGTTTGTGAATGTAAAAATATTTTGTCATTACTTCAATAAATTTACTTCGTATATACGAACAAACTCTTCTTCCATCGTATTTGTTATTAGTTTCCGGTTGGTTTCTTTTATGATGATTCTTATTTTAAGAAAGTTTGTTTTTTAACACAAAACTTTGCAATTTGTTCTGGTTTTGCTCTTCAAGTGGTTGAAATAGAGTTGTAATTTTTTGGTATTAAACCTTTAAGAGTTCTGAGTTTTAAGAAAGCTTTTAATTGTTTTTATAGGGAAAAGTTTTATTAGAACTGGTTAGAATTTGAATAAACACAAGTAAATGGGGATTAAGTTATAGTAAGTACAAAGAATAACTTATTCCGTTATAATAGTTTTTCGTCTTATTTTCACACAGAAAATTTATTTGCGTCAGTCTTGTAGCGTTGGCAACTTCTACTACTTTTCATTACTGAATAATAACACTGTGCTCGAATTTTATCCTTTTTTCTGACAAGCGGAGCACCCGGGGATAAATTTAATCCAGTGATGCCAAACGTTGTTTGGCAAAAAAATAAATTTTTATTATAATTTTAAAATTTTTGTTTCTTAAAACGGCATTACAAATTGAAAATGCAGCTATGCTGTTTATCTACACGTATAGAAAAAATAGTTTCAAACAAAACCAGCCTTTAATGATTAAAATCTATTTACAACTATTGATATTATTCACAAAAGATGAAAAATGTTAGTTAAACGACAGCGCAAATTAAAAAAAGGTTAAGCCCCACTTAAAAGTATTTTTATTGCGGAATTTCGTTTTTTTAATTTAATCAATAAACGAAACATTTTCGAAATAATTGTACATCTCGAAAACAAGAGCTAACCTTAAAAACCGGTTAGCACCACTGAATTCAGTGTACTTGAACTTTTTACTTCGTATTTTTCTTTCATTGTTATATATTATTTTAAAAGAGACCAATAACATTTTCCATCGAAGTTTGCTAAAAGAAAACAACTCCGAAAGTATTGAGTAGCTAATGTATGAAAACTTTTGCTCAGCGTAAATAAGACCAATTTTCATACAAAAAAATTAACATGTAGCAATCCCAGCTAGCATTTTGTATCATAATCTAATCATTTAGGAATCAGCTTCAAGAGCAAAAAAGCCGTATACGAGCTCATTTTTCAATCATAAATGATACTCTCGTTGTGAGAAAATGGTACCCTACCGATGAATCACATCAAAGAATCATTTGTGATACAATTTTTTTTTATCCTTTTTGATCAATTTTATGGTAGTTTTTATAATCATTATTGAGTCGTTTTCGTTTCATTTTTAATAGTAGATATTTCATATAATTTTTTAATTGTCATATGTTTTATTTTGTCTCCGATAATTATGGCTTTTGATTATTCGAACCAGCTTTATTTTAAACCAAACAAAAGTTATCGGTTTTTCGCAAAGAAGAGAAGAAACAATTTGCACCAACATTAATGTTCATAAATTGTCAATAAATTTTGGGCTTCTTTTTTAGCCAAGCTTCTTATTATTTGGGTAACATGAAAGTTTCAATTTTTATTATTTTCATTTGACAAAAACAAAAATTCAAAATATTTAAAAATCATTATTTAAACATAATAATGAATCATATTTGAATCCTTTTTCAATCACTCAAGTGATAAATCAGTTTTTAATCATCACAACTGATCTGAAAAGAATCATTTGGGTGATTTTTACAAAAAATAATCAGACAAATGCTAGCTGGGATGTTACCCATCTCGCGAGTTAGAACTATTAGACGTTTTTATTCTTTTAAAGAACGCGATATTTTTTTACATATATTACCACCCGTTGCCACATGCAAGTGCAAGTTAGAAAAACTCAATACAATCACAGTCTTTTACTAACACCATTACGTTTGTCAAACTTGCAGCTCAACTTGCAAGAGAATTTGCTTGCAAGTAAATTTTTGACACTTGCAGAAAGTAAAATGTACTAAGTTAAATAAAAATTATGTTTATAGCTGATTTTCTGTGTATTTATAAAAAATAAAATACAAAAAGTTTTAAAAATACAAAAAGTTTTAACATAAATATCACTTTTTTATAAAAAAAAAAAATATATTAAAAAAAATTATGTCTACAAGTAAAGTTAAATATTGACTACTTGGCAACACTTAGTTAACAATTGAGAAATTAGAGTTTTGCTAGAAGTTTATTTGTTGACCACATTTTAAAAATGAACTTGCACTTTGCTGTGTAGCCACTCAAAAAATTTTTGTGTTTTTTTTTTACATTCCTCTGATTTTCGTTATTAATACGTATACACTACTTGCAAGTAATTACTTGCTTGTGGCAAAGTAGGTTAAACAAAACAAAAACTGTTACCGGTTGTATTAATTATTTTTTTTTTTCTTTAATTTACACATTTTTCCTATTGCTTAAGTTGGAGGTTCGTACCACGCGTTTTCGCCTCCACGCAGTGCATGCTTTTCTAACCTAACTTGTGTTCTACGTTTCAAGTTACATGCAACGCTTTTTATGCAGCAGCAGCACGAGTAAAAATAAAATTTAATTTGTCAAAATCTGCTGAATTGTTCGAACGCTGCTTGTGACGCTTACAAAAGTAGTACTTTTCGCCTTAAGGCATCTACGCTTTTGTGCATGTAACTTACTACGTATAACTACACGGATTCTACTTTTTGACAGCTGCGTAAGCAGCGAAAAAACGAGTAACGCGTGGTGTGAACCTTCAGCTTTAGAATTCAAAGCGAAATAAGTGCAGCTTATATAATTTTGCAGTTGTAAAAAAATGTTACATACAACCCTATCAACATTATTTCATAGATATTCTGCACAAGTTTTTTTGATATGAGTTTTTAACGTGAAATGTTGAAAAGATTACCAGGGTTATCCAAAAAAAATGTATTTTTTTCTTATATTTTATGTAATATGTTAGTTCTCAATGAAACAGCACTGAATTTCTTTGCAGTTCTTTGATTCATAAAGAAGAAGAAAGACAACGAAATTCACTCTCTTGTTCAAAATAAAGATTTGAGCAAGAAAACTTGCCGTGTGTTAACGGAGTTTTATTAACACTTAAAATGTTATAAAACTAAATTAACTATTAATTATATTGGTCGAGTCTTTTTCTGAAATTCTCTCAGATGTTTTTTCTAGATTTTTTTAATTTCTTGTAAATCTAATGCAGTCGAAAAACTTTATTTTTCTATTTTTTCCACCTACATTATGGGTTAATTTGCAAATTACACACACACACACACACACATGCATATAAAAAAGAGTATAAAACAAAATTATGACAAACATTTTTTATCATGAAAAAACTTTTCAAACAGTTCTTAAAAATAACAGATGGACATGCTTGAAGAAATATTTGTTAAAAAAACTTTAAAACTTTTTGTCATTTTCTTATACAAAGAAAAAATATATTTAAGCATCTAAATTATAAAAAAAAATTATTTATTACTTTGTTGTTTCTATTTTTTTCTACCCTCCCTACTACAGATGGAGGGGGTATTATGCGTTTGAGTGTGATGAGTGTAACACATAAAAGTAATGGTACTTACTTCCGTCCGTCCGTCAGGCTGGCTGACTGGCCATGTAAACCTTGTGCTCAAAGTACAATTAATAGAAATCTGTATAATAATTATAAAAAATTTTATTTGCATCTTCACCTCAAACATTGTTTAGTTTAGGAAGATCCATGATTCCCCATGGGTCTTAAATAGATACGTTCTCGAAAATGTGTTTGTAAATACTGTGGTGTAGGCTGTTATATGGTCTGTCATGACCGACTTTACTTTCTTAGAGTCTAAACACAAAGTAACGATAACTTATTGCGGTGCGATTTTTTCATACGATTTTAAAGTAAAAAACCGCAGTGCGGAACGGCATAAAATTAAAATCTATTTTATTTTTATTGCGGACTTTCTTTCTCTCTCAATTTTTGATACGATGTTCACAACATTGTTTAAAACAAAAAACATGATAAAAATGTATGCACAAATAAATTAATAAAAATGTAAACAAACAATGACAACTATTGCCGTCGCCGTCTTCCGTTGTATTATGTTTATTTTTCTCTCCCGCAACGAGAAATCGCACCGCAAACATTGTGTTTAGACTCTTACTTGTTTGTTTTTCATTTCGTTTACAATTGTTAAAATAAAAATTAAATCTGTAATTTTCCTAAACATTTATCCTCACTTGAAAAATATTTATATAAAATTTTTTAAAAAATTCCAAAAATTTTATATGTTTTATATGCTACCCTGAGGGCCAATATTACAACCTAATGATAAAGTTCCTGATAGTTAACGTGAACAATCGCTATCGTTAACGATAAAGTGGCCATTAAGTTTTCTCCATTATTACAACTGTCCGATAAAATAAAAATTGTAATTTATTTACCGTGGCAACATTGCAGTTGATACTAATTAATTTTTGGTTGTTTAAACTACGTAGTGGCAATGATTTACTTTTATTAAATTGAATGCAGAAGTAAATTTTTGTACTTTTTATTTTTATTATGGTTAATTGTTTTGTGTTAAATTGTGTTTAAAAAAAATCAAAGGTAAGTTGTGAGAATAATTTAACTAGACCTAAAACTGTCATTGAAGTTAGCATATCTTCAGCAGGAAATATGGCAGCTTCAAATTCCTAAGGTTCACTTGTAAAGTTACCATAAGGATTTCAAATGAATCATTATGAATCGCTTATAAATCTTGTAACAAAGAAAGTCTTAATATGGACAGATTTATAAGGGAACTATTTCAAACACTAGGTTGATTATTACAAAGTGTTATGATTTTTTTCTAGTCATATAAAAATTAATTAGACCTGACTTCATAATACATCATAACTTGTTTCGTTTTATAGTGATTTTTAAGGAGAGGGTTTTATATTCCAGCTAGGGTAGTTTATAGACTGACCATCACAAAATTCGGGAGGGTGATTTCTAGTATAAGAAACTAAATTGAACAGAATTTTAATATAGTGTTGTACAAGGTATATTTATAGCAGGTAGTTTTGGAAAGCCAGCTGTTTATTTTTATTTTTTTGCTTGTTTTGTGATACGAACTGTCAAATGTTGCATAGTTAACAAGCAAGCCAGTTTTTTGTCTTTATCTTTTGTCTTTTTTGTCTCTTATCAACCCCCTTGCTGTTTAACAGTTCGTATCACATAACAACAATAAAAAGCCCTGTTGTTTGTTTTATTGTACAATTGTTGTAATTTCGCGGCTACCTGCTATAAATATACCTTGGTGTTGTAATTTGTAAGCGTTTTTGCGTTTCATAGCGCTTTAGGAATTATGGACCGATTATCGCAAAATTACATTTGTGTTTTTTCTAGCCATATAAAGCTTATTATGGACTGATCTTTCCGAAATTTATCAGTGCGATTTCTAGTCGTGTAGAGCTATGACAGCCCAAATTAAACTACAAACAAATATTTGTTACGTTTTCAGGCGTACCAATGTATTTTCCGAAAGTGGGATTTTTATGGGGTCTATGGTAAGTTATGGGCCGACCTTTCCAAAATTTGCCAAAGTGATTTTCAGTCGTATGAATCTATGACAAACCAAATTTTACTACAATAGCAGCATTTGTTAAATTTTTAGGCGTACTGATGCGTTTTTGGAGAGTGGGCTTTATGTGGGGCCTTTGGTAAGCTACGGACCGATCTTTACGAAACTTGGCAGTATGATTTCTTGTCTTATGGACACACCAAAGTTAACTACAAAAGCTTAATTCGTTACGTTTTTACGAGTTTTACAGCCTGTTTTTAGAAAATGAAAATATTTGTTCGTTTGTAAAAAAACGAACAAAATCTGATTTTGGTTTTCATACAATTAAAAAACATTTCTGGTGAGTGACCAAAAAGCTTAAATTTTTTTTCTACATATTTTTGGTTTTTATAAAATGAACATCTTCGTCAAAAATGAAAACAAAAGTAAAAAGAAGACGATAGTAAAACCCATTCGTTAAAAAACAAATCACAAAAAATAGAAAATAACTGAGATATTTAAAAGAAAAAAAAACCTAAAAAATTGACTTCTCTCTATATATGTATATATATAAAAATGGTGTAAAAAATGTATAGTAATTCATTAAATGAGAGCGGCTGGTCCGATTTCTGTAAGAGTTTTTGTCAGTAGTTCGTATTTTCGAGGAGAAGGTTTTTACGGAAGAAAAATTTCTACGGAAAAGCCGGAAATCGAGTTTTTGCATGAAATTTTAGTGTGAAATTATTCCTTAATGGCTTTCCAAATGAAAAAATTAAAATTGGGGCGAGGCGAAGTTCGCCGGGTCCGCTAGTTTATTATAAAATATTCTATAAAGGTTTACTTATTATTACATAAGTATGTTTTTACAGGTTTAAAAAATTTTAGAAACAATGGAACTACACAGGCTCAAAAATATTATTATTATAGTGGTTCGACCTCCATACAAAAAAAGGTTGTGCCAGTCAGCCCCTTGAATTAAAGGTATGTCAATGAAGTTTCTTAAACCGTTTTATTTCTTTTTGCCACGCCCCCAGCCCTTTGCTTTTTTATATAGCGCTGATTAAATATTTTATTAAAACTGATTTTATTTTTGATTAATTCTTTTACTGGCGCAAAAATTTTTTTCTGTGCTGTCAAGCCATGAACAACTATATTTAATAGGATGAGATCGGATTTTAAATGGCAGCGCTGTATATTAAAAAACAAAATAGGCTGTATTTGGGGGCGTTACAAGAAAAAAAATTTCCTGTTTTAGTAACTTGTTTCACATATCTTACCGGTACAACTTTTTTTCGACCCACCTTAATGCACATACAGTGTAAAATCCCACCATTCTTTCGAATGTTCCAAAAAAACTAGTTCTATGTATAACGCAAAATAACTTTAACATACATATCTATATGTTGATATGCAGCAAAAGATCTTCTTTATATATTTCTTTTATTTGCTGCTATTATTTTTAACATTTTCATTCAACATTTTGTTTTTTTACTAATTTAGTAACACTTTTTATAAAATATTTTATTTTTGAAATTTAATTTTAATTGTTGCAAACAAAAGCCAGTGTTTACCACGAACAGAAAATCTTTCTAGGAAAAAGGGTTGGAAATGTACAAAAATTAATGCATTGGCGTATAGAACATAGTGAAAAATATATAATAGATATCAAACATACTTTTTTATGTATAGTTTTTTAACCGCAGATAAGGGAAAGATTTCTTTACTGATGCATCAACATGAGAAAGAGCATTGCCATGGTGGAAATCAATACGTTTTTGTTTGTTGGACATTTAAAATTAAGAAAACTTGCTTACATTTTTATGATGATGATGCAAAGTAACAGGTACGGCAAAAGCTCCGTACTAGTATGTCAAAAGAAAGAATTAGAGAAAGCATAACTTAATTGTTCTTACTAAAGGCCAGTTAATAATTTGCACTCATGAATTTGAATTTGTTTATAACTTTTGATTTAAGTCTTTTCTAAGTATTGTTGAAATAGCATTTCCGCTAGGAAAAATCGGCGTTACACGTCTATTGGGTTCTGATCCCTAATTTCTGATCCCTAATTTCCTTTCTAAGAAATAAATAAAAGGAAATAATATGATTTGCAGGTTAAAACAAATTAAACCCGCGTTAACAAATTTCACACGTGGAGCTTTCTGTTCTCAAACAGCGAAAACTTATTTGTACTGCCAATACTTATTTCGATTGCATAAGGGTTTTTTGAAGTTCTTTTAATAGCAAAAGCTTTAAGGACGTTTCAAACTTCAACACAAACCCATAAAATACCAAATCTCTCCCCATCTTTGCCGCCTGGCGTACAAAGGCACTTAAAAAGTAAATTATGCCCAAATTTTAAAGAAAAAAAATATATTTGCTTTGTCAACAATAAATTTTCGAACATAGACAACAAGTCCTTGAAACTATTATAATACACTGGGAAACAAATATTCGTTTATACATGAAACTTGGTAGACTGCCAAAGGATAACAAACATTAAAAAAGAAAAACAATAAATACAATTTTTTTGGTAAAACGTTGTCAATGTATGGTCTATACTGCAAAAGGTGTCCAGACATATGTATGTAAGAATAATTTATTACATCACCGTGGACAGTGAATTGGCAATGTTTTTTTTCTTTTGATGTTATTGATATCTTAGAAAAATGTTACAATCTATACCATATAAGGGGAAGTGCTAAGATTTGAGATAACTGAACTGCTTATAACAATGCGAAAATCTCGCTTACAAAGTAATCTAAAGTGTAATGGAAAACTGTTTTAGTGCAGTACGAGTAAAAATAATGCGTTTAGGAAGCAATTATATTTAAAAGTGCAAGTAAAGTTTTTTTTTGTTGTTGCCTGATTAAAAGGATTATTTTGAGAATGAGACAATTTTATCTATCTACATTATTTACTTTTCTGATACTTAAATTCAAATGCTATTACTAAAATTAGCATTTTAATTAAATATTTCTTCATCTTTTGACCTTTTCAAGGTTGGCTAGAAAATATATTTTATGCGATTATCATGTTGAATTTAAAACAAACCACATGAGATGGGTTTAATACTCACGTTACAAATCACTTTTATTTCCTTGATGAGTTGTTTTTTTTTTCTTCTTTTCTTTTCTTTCTTTTGAACAAATTGACAGTTCAATCTTCTCATGTCTCGTATAAAATACTCGTAATGTTGGCAACAAGAAAAACTGCTAATGATTGATAAAAACGACACCTCAACTCAAAATCACAAATTATTGTTATAAGAAGGTGTTATTAAAACAAGATGAATGAATAATTCAACACAAAGAGCGTGTTTAGAAAAGGAATATATTTTAACCCAGACCGGTCTGCATTAAAAACATTCGTTATTATATACATTTTAAAAGTTCATAGAGTTAAATGTACTGAACATAATCCTTTTCAAGCAAATATAAATACGAATCTTTCAGGTTTATTATTTTACCGAATAAAACAATTCGTTCTAGGGGTTTAGTAAAACTTGTTTAGAAAAGAAATCCCGTCATTAAAGAATATAAAAATAAAGGGTCTTTTAATAAGAGGTTTTTTGTTTTGATATGTGAAAAAACGAGTATTTTTAAGTGAAATTATCGGATGTTTTTTTAATTGCAAAGAGCAAAAGATGTCATTAAAAATGGGAAAAACTATCCACCCAATAACCGTTACACAAAGAGAAAAAGCTCGTACTGTATTCAAGCTTTTTCCACTTTCTTTTAGTACTAGTCGTACTAAAATATTTTAGTACGAATATCTCAAAAAAGTACTTAAATTCAATCCAAAATGGGATTATTTTCGAAACGCATTGTGTTTAATATGCGCGCATACGCGAGTGTTTGTATAAGTTTGTTGTAGAAACAACAACAACACTACAAAAGAATGTAAAAACGATTTGCTTGTTTTTTGTAGAAACAACAACAACACTACTAAAAGAAAAACATACAATATTTTAAGGTTTTAAAAGTAAAATAAGAAGCCAAAATTCCCGAATTTTATTTGTTAAAATTATTACGTTTAAGACATAAAATATTGAAAATCGAATGATTACGAAAACCATATCGGGCATGCTGCTGGTTTCTACAACAACAAATGTGAAACAAAAATATTTGTAAACGGGTGAGTAAATAATACAGTAGAATCCCGATAATTCGTAATCGCAAGGGACCGGCCATTTCTTACGAATTATAGGGGTTTTCGATTTAGCGGGATTTCGATTTAACGGGGTTAAAATAAAATATATACGAATTAACGGGGTTTTTCAACTTATTTACTAAAACGATAAAAAACATAAAAGACAATTGTTAAAAATAAAATATACCTATAAAAATTATTCATGTAACAAACTGATCTTAAGAAAATAAACACACACACAAGCAAACCCCACGCAATAAAAAATTGCGGTAAACAAAAAATCATTTTTTCCATGTTTCTGTTGTTTTTATTACGAATTATAAGTGGTTGTTAGCAAACAATTACGATTTATAAGAGGTAAAGAAGATTTTATTTGAAAAAAAATTACGAATTAGCGAGGGGACCAAAATGTATGGAAATTTTACGAATTAACGAGATTTTTTCAAGGGACCAACTGTTTATTACGAATTATCGGGAAATACGATTTATCGGGGTACGAATTATCGGGATTTGACTGTAATATTCTCCCTCTCTCTCTCTCGTCCCTCTCTGGTTCTCTGGGGTGTTAGTGCTTAGGTTAGAATCAATATCTTACTTTCAGAACTTAGAAAAATCTTGAATCAAGCACAGTTAAGATAAGTTTCTGTCTCACTTTTCTTTAAGTACGGAGCACTTAAATAATTCATACTTACATCAAGCTTTCTGTACTTAAGAGCGGATGGCAAGGGTTACCGTATGCCCGACTATAGTCGCAATTTGTCTCTTTTTTAAGCGGTCTGTGCCTGTTTGTGAGACTTTTTTATCACCTACTTTTGCGACTTTTTTAATTTTTACCATTTTTTTGCAAAGTTTTTCACAAAAAACATTTGATTTGCCGTAAATTATAAATTTTCTTATAATTTTATCAAAAAAAAAAAGAAAAAATCGTCAAAACAACGTCGTTTAAATTTAAAAGCAATTCAGCAGGTCCTTCCAAGAAATACTTTGGTCATACCATTCGAAAGACTGGAAACTGAAGTATAAATGGCTTAACTAAGACCTGGAGTCAAAGCAGCCTTTTGCGGTGTTTGTAAACACGTTTTAGTGAACTAAACAATCATTTTCGGCGACATGAAAACACATTAATAATTAGGGCCCGGACTTTTATGCAGTTAAAATAGCATTTTATGCACATAAAAAATGCACTAAAAAAAGAAATATATGCGCTAAAAATATAAAAAATATGCACTTGAAATTTTTTATTAGTGATAAAAAAACGGAAAAATAGCAAGAAAAAACAGAATAACATAAAAAACGTTAAAACTTAGTCTCATTAACGTAAGTAAAGCACAATACCCGCAAAGGTAAAAGTTAAAACTAAGTAAAACACAAAAATATAAAGAATAATCAAATATAAAACAATCATGTAAATTAAGTCAATTGTTAGAAAGATATTTGAACCTACATATAAAATGAATTAAGAAATAATTTTTTTTTAATATTTCTAAAATTAAAGTTAACTGCCTCTTATTTTCAAATAAAATAAAACGGAAGTGATAGGTGCATGATTAAATGCTGATAATTCCTTTGTGGTCTATTAATTTTCACTACGCTGTTTTCGTAAAAATTTGAATTATATATACTAGCACTTTTTTTATTGTTATAAATCCTTCATTTTTGTTTAAACTTTGTCAACCTTGATACGAATTTGTTTACTAAACCTACCGTCCACAACATAAACCTTATTAATGGTGATATTCATTTACATAAATTACTATTGTTAAATCCTTTCACCACATCTTTGAATTGTTAAAAGTTTTAAGCATAATTCATAATTGCTTTCAACTACGTTACGCACCTGGTTGTTATAGGCTGTGGAGGAAGACATTAATCGGGATACTTCTCTTTATATGCGGCAACACGCGAATGTGCTTTACAAAATATTTTCTCTTATCTCTTCTGCCGCAGGGTGCATGGCAAAATAAAGCAATTAAAACAAATTTTATTTAAAATATGCAAGAAAAATGTGCAATATCAGCAATATATGCAAAAATATGCATTAAAAGTAAAATATGCAAAAATATGCACTAACTGCAAATTTCTTGATTCTCATAGATATTTAGTTTGTGGTATTCTCAGATTAGCGACAACAAATATGCATTTGCATAGAAATCCGGGCCTTGTTAATAATATAGAAAAGGCTTCTGAAAATAAAAAATGCAACTAACTGTTTTGTTTTAATTGTTGTTGTTGTTTGTTTTGATATGCTTTTTATCAATAAAAAACGTTAAAAAAATGTGCGTTTTTTTTTTGCGACTTTATTTCTTGTTAAATGACCTTTTGTGCGATTTTTCAAAAGTTCCTCACGGTAACCCTGCAGTTGGCTTGATTTTTCTTTTCAGTGCACGGCGAACCTTTTAACACAAAAGAGGGATGGTATTTTTACTTGTATGGCTCGTCTTGTTGGCAATAAACTTTGTCCACATCAATAATTTTAATGACATATGGGCCCCTATTACGGTTTACAACTCAACTCAGTTGAGTTGTAATTTTTTAATTTTTGTATTATGGTTTCCAACTTTGTTATTTTGCGGTGAACAAAAACATAACAAAAATTACAACTGATCACAACCAGTTGTCTTAATAACAACTCAACTCAGTTGATTTCTTATATATATATATATATATATATATATATATATATACTCGTTTTTTTTTTCTAAATATCAATATGAAACCCCTTATTGTTCTTACAAAAGCATATCTGTTTGACTTAAGAAAGACAAGTGTTCAACACATTTTATTTTTTTAGTCATCATATCAACATTTAAAGGAGGGAAAACCAGGGCTTAAAAAACTGCAGTCGAAAGCAAAAACTGTCGAATAAAAAAAGAACATTTGTGTACAACTTTTCGCTTTATGAGTTGGTTAGACAGTGACTGTTTACATTTAATGAAAGAGTTTTTTTTTTTGGCCAATGACAACTGAAGAAGTGGAAGAACTTCAGTTTTTCTACTTTGACTGCAGTTTTTTAAACGCTAGGGAAAGCAGTTTGAATTTTGCAGAAATGCCTTTAATAAATTTATTAAATATTAATTTCATCAACATTTTTATATGATAGTGTATCTTTTTCCCATTATTAAATATCCCTGTTTCCATCAAAAAAAAAATTTAATTAAAAATTCTTGCTTAATAATTCATTATTTTATTCGCGGCTTATTTATTTTACTTTTAACATATTAGCAACATTAAACATTTCATTACCAACAAAGGGATGACAAAATTTTGTTCGTTCATTATTTACGTTAGTCGCTTAAAGCGAAAAATATTTGAAAAAAGAAGTGAGCAACAAAAGACAGCGACATTGATTGACATTTATTAAAAAAAAGGATTTCTATAAATAGCTCAAGTTAAAGGGTTTTCAAAAAGATATTTTTTCAACTTTGTATTTGAAGAGAAAACTTCTTTTTAAGTCTGACAACGCAAATTTAAATTCTTTTATTTTACTAAAATATAAGAACATTATTTGTGTTGATTCTCAGCACTGAATACTGGGTACACGATATACCAAAAACCTTGAACATTGCAGTTTTATATATAAGCGAAAAAATATTCATTGAAAAAATTTAATCAAAATATTTTACATACATTTTCGATTAGAGTTTAAAAATTGTTTGATAAAAATTGTTTGGAGGAAAGTGTTGTACCAAAATTATATTCTTAGTTTTGAAATGATTTGAATCAGTCGACTTTATACGGTTTTTGGAATCTGTCAAATTATTTAATGGGTATACGAATCGTCCATGGTTGAAAGATTAAGGCCCTAATCATGAACAACGCAACGCAACGCTAAAGAATTACATTGAAACAAAAACGAAGTCATACAAATTTCGTAATTTTGTTGTTGGTTTCTACAAAAATTCACATTGCGTTTTAAGATTTCAAACGCTGCATAGCTTGTGGCGTTGAAAATTTTAAAACGGTACATAAATTTCTGTAGAAAGCCAGAACAAAATTACAAAATATTATGACTTTGTTTTTGCTTTCAATATAATTCCTTGGCGTTGCTTTGCGTTTTATATGATTAGGACCTAAAGGTTTTAACTCTTATGGCCAATTTCACCAATATATTTATATGTAAATTTATGTTTAAAATTCGTTTTTCATGTCAAATAAAAATAAAATTATGTGAAAAACTACAAAAAAAAATTACCAAAACTTAATGTTCGAAAAGAAAATCTGGACTGTCAAAAATTAATGAAAAAATAGAAGTCAAAGTAAAATAACACACAGATTACACATGGAACTTATTACACATGAGCTACACATGCAAGTAAAAATTAACCACAATATGTGTAATTACACATTAATTGGCAACACTCGTCTAAAGCCTTGTACTCTGTTCAAACTTGTGAAAAATATTGAGCAACATTTATTATTTCATACGAAAAGCTTGACGTGTATCAATGTTACATATCTCGCGAGTTTGTACAATTTGACGTTTTTCTTCTTTATTATGCGACATTGTTTGGCAAATGTAAACAAAACCCACATGTTTTTCACTAAAAAGTATTTAACTGCCAGCCGTCTTTAGTGGCGGTGGGGGTAAAACGGGAAAGATTTTTGAGGAGATAGTGTGGTTACTATCAAAACACGTCAAATCAACCTTTTCGTGAGTTCGGTACCCCGGTCATTCAAGAATGAAAAATTATCAAGAAATTTTAATTTATTTCCTGTTGCAAAATTTCATTCCATAAAAATAATTTAATAAAAATAATTTAATAAAAATAGTAAGGAAGTATAGTCGGTCAAGCCCGAACTTATGACACCTTACACCACAGTATTTGGAGAGTGTATAGCTATATGAATAAGGATATATCTATGTTTTAAATTTCATTAAAATCGTTTTTGAAAGGCAGAAATTGCCCTCTATCTCCCCTCGTTGTCCTATTTTTTAAAAAATGCATCTAAACATGGATCTATCTATGTTTTTCACAAAACCCCTTGTATCGTTGTATCAATTGTACGTTTTATTAAAATACATAGTTCACTATTGGTTTTTTATACAACATACAATTTTAAAATGTTAGGTTCTTATTAAGTAACCCTTTAATACAAAAAAATTTAATAATTCAACAGCAAGGTATTTTTTGTATAATAAATGAAAATTAAAGGATTTATGACTAAACAGAAAATGACTGCCAATTAATTAAAATACCCGGGAGGTTTTACTCATCGTTTCACCAACAATTAGACTTTTAAGTAATAACAAGTTCTTAAAACTTCATGAAAACAGATTACATTAAATAAAAACGAAATTAATACGCCAATATTCATTACGCCTGTCAGATATATTTTTTCTATAAAATTTTAAGTGGAAAAATTACATTTAAATTGCTTAAAAAAAATTTAAACTAGACAATTGGAGTAGAAATAGGAAACGGAGAACTTGAAATTTATTCTTAATTACTTAATAAAAATTAATTAGAAACCAATTTTTAATTTTATTTTACTGCACAGTGGGAGGCTTTGGGAAAGGAATTATACAACTTTGTAGTTTCTTTATTTTTATTTTACTTTTTATTAATCTATTTTTTGTATCGATAATTGGAACACATCTATATTATGTTCCTTATTCGTTAAATAAAACCGATGTCACTTCCATATTTTAAATTCAATTTGAAAGATTTAATATCGAAAATATAAAACTTTGAACGTTTTGAAGTTTGGATATATGTACCTTATTGAGTCCCAAAAAAAAAAAAAAAAAAATTGGGACTCAAGCCCAAAGTATTTTTGAGATTTTTTTCAGATTTTTCGGAAGAGGTTTAGAGGTCACTCAAATCGAATTTTTGCCAAAAATCGGGTTTGCGGGCCTTTTTTGAGTTTTCTTAATTTTCTTCGAATCAACTGATCTGACGAATTTTCGTTTGGTATTCGATAAAAAAAAGCATCAGCTGACACTTCAAATAAAAAAATGTTTGTTTACAAATGAAATAAATAAAATTAAAGTTAAACATGGCCGCGATGGAATAAGAGTTCGATGATTCGTCTAATGAAGATGAACGCTTACTGGAGCTGGCCAGAAGCAGAAAATGGTCAAAGGTTGCTTCCAACAAATTTGAAATTGGGAACAATTTTGTGCTCAGCGAAGTTATTGCGCAAAACTAGCCATGGAAATGAAAATATGCTTTGGTTTGGACGATCTACTGTTTCTGTTTTGCTGTCAGAAATTCTGGATGTTTTGGAAAATTGTATTTGCCAACGGTGAATTAAATAAATATTAAAAATCGTAACGGTTGGTTTTAAGCAATTTAGCTCCTGCAAGATTTCATCCCACTTTTTTTTTTGCTATATTTTAATATTTATTTACTGAATCTGCCTTATGTAGGCCTAACAGTAAGAAGTAAAAATTTTATAATTAAAAATTAGTTCCACTTTAATATAACTTTAATGTTGAGACGGTCCTCGACACAGCGGCTTGGGAGTTCGGCTCTTCGAAGCCTTGTTCGCGTTTGAAGTTTAGGCATGCGGATTTGGATTGTTTTCCAGTGTAGTTTTGCATGGGCTTCGCAAAATTCATCTCTAAATCCCTATGGATGTCCCCATTTCTCCGGGCTCTAAAAATTGTGCCCTCTGTATAAGCTTGATACTGGAATTGCTAGCCGTCCCCCATAATCGGAAACCATATATCCAAATCGATACCAGAACGGTTTTATGCAGCTCAAGTTTATGTAGTTCGCTAATTTACCATTGAAGTCTAGAGGCTTAAAGTGTCTTTGTGTCGACGCCAAGTCAGGCGTCTTTTCAATTGTACACCAAGGTTTGCAACAAAATCCGACTAGGGTATTGTAACAGTATTGAGTGTGAAAGTTCCATAATTTCCTCTCCTGAGAGTAAAGGTAATGTGTTTACTTTTTAAGATAGTCATTATGTTGACGAAAAGTCACTTACGGGTTCAAATGCGAACTTCGAATAGTTGTATCATCCGCAAATGTGGATATGGTCAGTTTATCGCATTTGGGAAAACCGGAGGTGTATTTTATATAGATAAAAGGTCGAGAAACACTTCCTTGTGGTTCATTTTTAATTTTTTATATTTTTTAAAAAAGATTTTTTTTTTAGATTTTTTAATTTTTTTTTTAAAGGAAAATCTTTAAAAAAAAATTTTTTAATTGGCGAAAATAATCAAGAATGAAATAAAAAATCGGATTTCTCAAACTTCAGGTGATGATACTTTAGAGAAAGAATAAGATATTAAAAAGGTTAAATAATTATGTATTTGAAAGGTAATTGTTAGGACTTTCAGAAGACATATCTGGTTTTATAGATCAAGATAAATTCACGCAGTTATAACGTCTCGAATATGGCGAAAAACAGGGTGTTTTAACTTTAAGCAAATAAATATCGCGAAAACCTGATGTGATGGAAAAACTCTGAGTACAGATTTGGTTTCCGTGAGTGTGACCGTAGGCCCCTTCTATGATTTATTTTTCATTTTCTTGTTTTCGACAGTACTGTCAACTTATAATAAAAATCTATGTTCGATAGCCAGCGAAAGTCGTTTGTCGATTATATAGCTCATATACAAGGAGCCTTAAGGAGCCTTTTTTCATCAGTCCATTTCTCCATGACAACAAACACAAAGCAAATAAAATTTTTTTGTCAATCACAACAGGAGACTATCAAATAATTAGCCATCAAATAAAAAAATCAAAAAAAAATAAAAAAAAAAAACAAATTAAAAAAATATAAACAGAAACTTTTATGTTAGCCAAATACATAAATAAAAAGCTTGGCTAAAAAAGAAGCCCAAAAATTATTGACAATTTATGAACATAAAAGTTAGTGCAAATTGTTTCTTCTCTTCTATGCGAAAAACCGATCACTTTTGTTTGGTTTAAAATAAAGCTGGATCGAATAATCAAAAGTCATAATTATCGGAAAAAAATAAAAAACATGACAATTAAAAAACGATATGAAATATAATCAAAAACTATAAAAAAAATATTTTTTCTAATACTTAAAAATATAAAATGTTTAATTTTTCCAATATTTTTCATTTATTTAACGAAATTAACAATTAAACATTTACAAGTTGGGAAGTAGGTACTAAATATTAAGTCAAATAAAATTAGTAAATCTCACATTTCTTTTTCGGATTTAAAGTAGAACCTTCAGGACATTTAAAAATTTTCGAAAATTCTGAAAAATTTGCCAAAGGACCGATTACTCGGTACATGGCAGGTGCATGAACATCCAACAGTGAGACTTTATCCTTCATTACACTATCCACATCGGTGCAAAAGAATTGAGCATAACCCAGGAAAAACAGCTTGCGATTGTTGAGCTTAATATGCGGCAATAGTTCTTGGAGATTTTTCAAAGTCTGGGAATTCAACCAGTGTATGTAGGATTTGAAAGCCAATTGTATAGCTCCATTGTCGGCTATATTTTCGGCCTGTAAATCAGAGGCGGGTAAGTATTTACCATTATAACGGTAGCGTGAGTATTGAGATTTGAAGCAGGCCTTTTTATGTTTAAAAGCTTTGGTGGATTTTTCATCCCACCAACTCTCCAGTTCGTTGCCATTCGAATCATATTGCTTGCCCATGTCATCGAAACCATGTATGAGTTCGTGAGCTAAAAGAAAACCCAAAGTGCCAAATTTCAAAGCTTCGGGATAATAATCGGACCATAAGTAATTTGGTTGTAACAGTGAAATCGGTATCATTATTCGATTTTCCGAATTTATAAATGATGGCGAATAGGACAGCATATGGGAGGGCAATTCCAATTTTCCTGAGGTAAGAAGTATATCTAAGAATTTTACCACTCTATGGTGATTAAGTTTTTTTAGATTTTCTATATAATCAAAGCTATTTATGGTTAAATCCTGATATTCTTGGGTAAAGTTTCGATTTTCATATGAATTTATATGCAATTGTATACGTTCTAATTTCTCTAAGGCCAGTTTACGGGTCATGGGTGTTAACCATTCCATTTTTGGTGATTCCATTTGCGATTTAAATGTATTTTTGATCTCTTCCCAGATTACGATTATATCTTTTTGCATTGATTGGGTATCAAATGTTCTATAGATCATATTGTCTAGAATATGGCTAAAGAATTTCTTGGAATTTTCCAAACACATGTCATCCATTTTGGCCAAAGGCACATCATAGCCGATAAAAAACGGTTCCACTAAGTGATAGTAAATGTAATTGGCCAGTTGATGTTTCTTGGTGGAATTTATTACTTCTTTTAAATTTTCCTGATATTCGGGAGTATATTCATAGTACGTCGAATTCCATTCGAATCTTAAGGCAGTATTAATAAATTTAACCAAATCCATATCTTCATCTTTGAAATCTTCTGGGTAGCGTTTGATGGACTTTGATTTTAAAGTTTTATCTGATTTGAAATCTAAAAGACCACGGGCCAAATCAATTTCGAAATCCACTATCTCATGAGCTACAGTTTTAGCTTTTTCTTGCTCTAGACCTAAGAAATCTTCCAAATTTTCTTGTATGTGACGGCGGTAGTCCCGACGATAATTCTCTGTAGCTTCGCCTAAATACATGCTCTTATTTTTAAGTTTTAAACTTGGCTGACCAACAAAGAGTGCGTTTACCGTTTTATTTTCAAAGTCACCACGTACACCCAACTGTAAAATAATATCAAAGCCGTATTTACTTTGAACTGAACCAATGGTTTTAAGCCAATCAAATGCTTCCTCCTCTTCTTTCCAGCTCTCATTTGCCTCCAGTAGAGCAGGCATTTTGCCAAATTCTCCTATAATTTCTCTTAACTCTTTTACTATATAAGAACACTTTTTTAAAGCCATATTGCGGCATGATTTAAAGAAATCTTTTGCTTTTTTAACTGCTCCCAATTTCGTATTACTTAATAACTCCTCTTCACTTTTGCCATCATCTTCTTCATCAAGCATTTCCTCTTTTAACAACCGCAATTGTTTTTGTTTGTAGGAATTATCTAACAACGTAAAAATAGATGTTTTCCTCTTGCTAGTGCCCTCAGCGGGATGTAACTTTGGCCAGTTGCCACAAGCGTAATCATAAAAATTATCACAGACACTTGCCTCCGAGTTCATATAGTTGCGCATTTCCGCTGATTTAGCTAAGCGCATTATCTGGGCAACATACTTCGAATCATTGTTAGCTGAGATGCGATTCTCGTGAATGTTCATATGTACGGCTGCCGGTGAAGTGTAAACAAATTGTACGGCATGAATCAGCAATTGCAAACTAATTAATTTCGTTACGATTGCACTCTTCTCTTTTGTCAAGCGCCAACGCATTTTAGCAAATTAAAATTTGTATTGCTGCTTTTGAGATTTAAAAAATTTGAGTTTTTTTTTTTTAACTTGATTTCGTTCAATTCAGCCGCTAATTTAACTTGTTCACTTGTTGTACGCACAAAGTTTAAACTAAAACTGTCTGCTTACACTCAATTTAAATTGAAATGATCATTATTTATTTAAAATGTATCTTACGAGTAGTGTTTCTTAATTCTACAGGGTCTCATTCTCTCGTGATATGTGATCGCTGCTGCTTAATATTTCTGTAATTGTAAACAGCTGTTTAGAATTTGTATGCGAGTTCAAAATGTTATCAATGTCTATTTGGATTTGAGTTGTAAATAGTTTTATATAAACGAGTAAAAACTACATGTTTAATTAGTTGTTTGGTTTTTTGGTCAGTACAGTGCGGTAAAAAGATTACGAACCAGAGCAAAGAGACTGTAAACTGTTAACTGGTATAAATAATATGTGTAATTTGTAAATAACAAGGGGATATAAATGTAAAAAAAATAAGACAAACTTAATTATTTGAGTGTGATTTATACTCTAAGCAACGCTTGAAAATTGTGGAAATTTATTTTGAAACCCGTGGTTTGTTTCAGTTTTTTAAAACCTCCAATTTGTCGCAATATTTTCAATAAGCATGGCATTATAAAACATAAAGGAAATTCATTTTAAAAAGTTGCTTCTATCAAGAACACTAAAATTTAGGTTGCATTTCAAACACATGCTCAAGACTTAAGGCAGAGTTAGCCGAACGTTCACGTCCCCTAACGGAACGTCTGGTTCGTTTTGTTATTTGTAAAAAATGTAAATGCTTACTGAATTTAAATGTCACGTTGACGGAACGTCTCGATCTGTATAAAACAGTTTTTTATGCCGTTGTTACGTGACAGTTGTAAAGCAGTGATGGGCTGCTTGTATGTTTAATTGAATGTGGGTATTTTTGCTCTTTTTTTTGGAACTTTTTTTAGTAAAGCTATGGAATTGAGACAAAACAACTTAAAATACAACATATTTCCATATAAACAAATATATTTATGTTTAGATGTAAAAAATAAAAAAAATTTAAATACACATACAATGGAAATGTGAAACAAGTAAAAGACTTTAAATAGTATCAAAACCTCGTTTGGTGCGTACACCACAATACAATATATGTATGCTAAAAATATATATGCTAAAATACAAATTTGTTTACTGTAAATCTATAATATAAATATAAATTATTAATGTTTTCTACATACACAAAATACTGTTTTAATACCATTTAAATCACTTGGTACTTTTTCTGCACAGCGGTCACCATTTAAACATTTTTGATTCCCATCACTGTGTGTTTTGTTTTATGTATACTATTGGTTTTTGTTTATGTATGGGAAACACATATGACACATTTTTAAATGTTCTATAAGTGCACCAACGTGCTTACAGTACGGTGCGGTACATTACGGGTACAGCAACGTTCGCCTAACTGGGCCTTTAAGGTCTTGCTTAGAATACGCAGCTATCTATCCAAAAGACTACATATTTAAGATCATTATTTTCGTTATTTGGGTAGAAATTACACGTGATTCCTTAAGTGCCCTCACCAATATCGTGTTTAGAAATAAGTACTAACTCTCCGAGAATGCAATCCAATGACTCATGTGCTCTTTAAAAAGAATACACCTAACCCCCGGAGGGATGCTTTACGGCACAGTGAATTCAATATCATCACATATCTATCCTACAGCGTGTCCAACAATCAACTTTCTAAAGTAAATATTTTGAAGTTTTATTTCTTCAAAGTCAACTGGCAAACAAAATCCAATGACTTAAGGGCCAAATACACTTGTCAAATGCTTGCCCAGCCGACTGAACGTAATATTCGCCGTCATATCTATTTTTTTTGATTTTTCATCCAGCATCGTCAGTGCGACATAAACAAACACATTTTCACTAATACTTGCTTGATGAGTATTTTGATCAGTGTATTTGGACCTTTAAAGCTTTTGGTTTGTTTTTCTAGCGTTACGTGAAGTCTTTGGTTTATAGGAAAAAAAAAACTGGAAACTTTGCACAACTTGGAATATAATATTATGTGGAACATTGCGAAGATATTAAACGACTGCTCGAATGTGTTTGAAAAACAAAACACAACAAAAATCAAATGTATGTACGAAACGTTTGTGCATTTACTGGGTATTCATTTAATCGGCGTTTTGCTTTAATCGGTTGATCGCTCGATTAATTAATATAGGTCTTGGTTTAATCGGTTAATTTTGTTTTTGATCGGTTAACCGATTAATAAAGTTTTTTTTTATAAATAAGGTAATTTCAATAAATAAAAATGCATAAATTAATTGAATATTATTTTATAATAGTAAAAAAAAAACAATAACTTAACAAGAATACCGATTCTTCAACTAAAACGAGCAAACAAATAAATAATTCATAAATATGTAATAAATATTCTTTAAATAATTCATTTTATGTATTAATTAAAAAATAAACTGTGAGATCATTTTATTAGTTATTTCAATAGTTGAAGGAGGCATGATAAAATAATTTTTTTGAAAAATTATTTGGGGTTAATGTTTAGGATTTCAGCGAATCTTTTCTTTAGTTTTGACAAAACTTGACTTGGAAAAAATTTTTTCACTTATCGTGAATGGTGGACGAATCGAAAGCAACCCATAATACAGAAAGAAGACAGTCCTTTTCCTGTATTTCTCTAACCATATAAAATCTTCCATTATGCCATTAGAGGCCTGTGTTAATTTAATTAATTCTGTTAAAAGATGGTTTGTGTTACTATCGATAGTTTTTTCTGTTTTTGTACTGAATTTTTGAAGAATGTATTGCTAGAAGAAAATATATTGTATGAAAAAATACTTTCTTAACACATACCTTTTGTATATGAGACGAAACAAAAAATTAAAAACACAAAAAACGCAACGGTTAATCGACTTAAAAATTAACCAATCAGTTAATCGGGTAGTAAATAATAATAAAAAAATTATGAATACCCTAGTATTTACCACTACAATGACAAATTATTTCCGGTACGGCTTATCGCACAATTTAAATAGTGTTGTGATGCTACAAGAATTCAAAGAAATACACTCCCGACAGTACTTTTTTCTTTAAAAACCTTTCAATACAGTAAAAAATGTTGGCCTACACTACAAGTACTTGAAAATTACCTCGTGCGGTCTGCAAGAACTTGTGATGTTTACTAGTTTGACGTTTGTAGCGTACACATACAAAAAATTTGTACTATTTAATTGAGTGTCTGTCGTATGTAGCGTATACTTACAAAGAATTGTTTTTGAAAAAGAATTGTTGTTGCAATGCTATATTCAAAGAAATAAACATAAAAAAATAATTCCAACATTCATATCCCAAACTCACATTAAGAAAATAGAGAATGTGTGTATTTTTTGTTCCCACTCGCACTGCTGCGTGTAGTTTTCGTTCCGTTATAAATATTTGAGAGTATTTTTATACCCGCACTTTTACTAAAGTAAAGCATTTTTTGTTGCTTCTACACATTCACACACTTGTATAGTACAGTACAGTATAGAGTTTGGAAATTTTTCAATGATATGAATGTTTGTTCAAATGGAATTGTACAGGCCTCTCGAAAATCTCTGGATTTAAAAATTCGTTGAAAGTTGAACTATCAGTATACACTACATCCGATTCAATGCCGGTATTATTATAAACGGTATTACATTAAAAACTAACGGCTGAATTCAAAACATTCTCAAATCAATATCAATTAATTAAAGCGTTGAAAAATATTTTTTATCCACTGTATGATATACATATAGTTTAGGGGAGAGCAATTATAGTAAAGAGTACGAATATTAATGCAAGTGAGTAATTCACTTCTTTCTTGCTCAGTTTCATTAGGCGAACAAATAAAGACTTTTGAATGAATGAACGAACTTATTTGTTTGATTGTGCGTTCGGTTGGTCGGAAACTTTAGTATTTATTTTATTTATTTTAATGTTTATGAACAAGTTTATTTTTGGAACATGTTGTATTGTTGTATCTAAACTTAGGGATTCATGTTATGTGTATGATTTTGTATATAAATCTATTCGTCTGTCAGGCTGTCTATCCATTTATTTGCAACTAACATTAGAGTCTTAAACACGCAAGTATTTAAATTTTTCCCGGTATTAATTAAAATTGCAACCAAGAAAAATTTTTTCCAGAATTTTTTCTCACAGTTATTAAAATGAACAGATTTAAAAGTCTTTAAACAAATTACTTAGAACTATGTATATCTTAACAACTTTATAGAAAAATATATATTTGTATGCCGATGTTGTGTTCTTAGTCACCAACATTTATTTTTCAGTTTTTGTTGCATTGTAAAATGTTACAATCATTTTATATTGTATTCTCGGGTTTTCTTAATCTTCAGTATTTTTTGTTGTTTTATCATTTTTCTTTTTGTTCATAAAAACTTTAAGTTTATGAATTCGCACGTGCTAAAAGTTTTTTTATTTTTATTTTTTTTTTGTTACTTACGTTTGTTTGTATGCCAAAGCTTTCAACAATAGTTGGTTGCATATTAAATGCAACCAATTTAAAATTTAAAATTAAATGTGTGTGAACGTAAATTTACAAGTAATTTTACAGTGATTTATACAGCCATTTAAAATGCATTTAAAATTCAGTTAAACAATTTAAAAATGTTTGCAAAAACTGCTGCAAAAAGCAGAGGAAAATGTATTGGCAGTAGAAGTGAAGAATCGGCGTTCGGTAAAATTTCCGCCGAACATCAAACTTGTATCACACTTTGTGGGTGGTCAAATCATTATTTTGGAAACAACCAATGAGATAGAAAATCGTTCAAATAAATAAAAAAGAAAGTTTGCTCATAAACGCAGTGTAGGCATTTATTGGCGTAATTGGCTTAAGTCTTAAAAAAAATTGTATTTAGCTATTGGTCATTTGTATAGGCTTTTTAAGTTCAAGTTAAAAAAAATAAGCCAAAAATGTAAGTTGTGTTGTAATCTGTGTTCGAAAATAAACACTAAATATCACTCCCTAGTGTTCGGTTCGGTAGATTTGTTTGTGTAAAAAATCATTAAAAAAACGTTTCCCTGTTTTTCATCTTTCGAACACAACGATATTACTGTTTTTACCCAACTCAACAAAAGATGAGATTATTCAATTCCGTTCGGTTTTTTTAAAAAACACAAACTTTATTGTGTTCGGTTCGTCGCTTTTGGCAGGTAAAAAACCAAAAATTGTTTACAAAAACAAAATACACATTCGAAAAAAAAAACGAAAAGCCAGCAAAATAATTTTACACAAGCAAAACATAAACAAAATACACACACAAGCTGTTCGTGGTGCGGTCGTTGCCAACATTTTTTGTTTGTTAATTTCTTTATTAATGTAAAAAACGAAACATTCAATAATGTTCGGCTCTTTCTTGAAAATAGTTACTAAGGGCAGGGCTGTCAGATGTGGCGATTTTTCGCCAAACATGGCGATTTATAAACCTAATTGGCGACGCAATTTTGTGTTTGGCGACATGGCGATTTTTTGGCGAAATTAAAAAAGTTGGCGATTATTTTGGCGATTTGTAAAACGCATTTTATCTTTTTTTCATATTTATATGAAAAAATTTATGAGTACTGGCTTATCTTTACCGAAAAACTTATTTTGAAAAATAAATTTTAAAAACTGGTATTCTTAAAATAAATAAATAATAATGTATGCTGAATAGTATGCAAAAAGAGTTCAATTAATAGCGAAAGAAAATCAAAAATTTTAAAAAAAATTAAATATTCACTTGAAATTTTTGAAAACGTTGAATTTATATAGAATCGAAAACGAATCTGGGTTAGAAGGTAATTTTTAAAATTTATTCTTTAAGAAGACTGAGTTGACTTCAAGTATTTCAGCTCAATTCCAAATATCCAATTTGAATACACCTTTTAAGACATTTCTCCTTTGCTTCAAATAAATGCGAAATTTAACCATATTCTGATTTATATTCACATAGAAAATCACTCATATAAAACTGATTTTTTTGCATCAAAGTCTACTCATTTTGCATACCCAATTAAATTATTTTTTTGAAAAATTTTATTAGCTGATCTCATAAGTTTTAGGTTTTAAGATATTCAGCCTTCTTATGACAATGTAAACTTAATTTTTTTATTTATAAAATTTATTAATTTTATTTTCATTTACAATTCCGTCTGTATTTAAAAACATTTGTTTTTTTAGTTAAAAAATTAATAACATAAATTCTTTTCCTTTTTTTTGTCGAAGTATAAATAACAAAATGAATTATTATTTCTGGCATTATTGATTGCATGTTTAAAAATGACTTTTGTTAGTGTTGGTGCGCCCTCTTGTTTCAGAAAAAATCAAGCCAAAGTACGAAACTAACATAAAAACTAAATATAAAGAAAGTGAAAAAACTTGTTAAGTTTTTTGTAAAAAAATTAAAAGTGTAGCTACAGCCGTTTGCATTGAAGGTGACGATATGTTTGTTTACATTTTTAAGCACATATATATATATATATATTTATGTGTATCAGGAATGATATATTACTTTTTTAAAATTGTACTTAATTCAGTAAAAAATTGTATCTTTTCGACCGACCCTAAATTGTACTAAAATCCAAAAAATATTTTTTACTATATTTGTTATTTGAATAACAAAAAATCGTCGTATATATATAACTAATTAATTGTACTATAATTTCATACATAATTTAACTATACTTTTGGCAGTTAACAAAAAAAATAAGCAAATACATACATATGTAAAAAGGAACTTAGACGAAAACTTTTTAACTTGTTATCTTAGAGTTGATAGTGGAATAGGAAAAAATGCATTCAACCGAGTAGCAAGTCCAAATCTTTTGAATTTGGTATATCGGTTAACGCCCTTTTACAATAAATCAGTTTAGTCTGGAGTAGGGATGCCAAACGGGAAATCCCGAATCCCGAAATCCCGGGATTTTTCGGGACTGACAAATCCCGAATCCCGGGATTTATTTTTATGAATCCCGGGATTTCTCAATTTAACAACTTTTGTGTTTCAAAAAGTTTTATATGTATAAAAATATTCGTTTAATTGAATTTTTATACTTTCTAATTATTCATTGTTTAATGGCCGTTCTCATTACGCGATTATCCTTTTCCCAACGAAAAACTGCACATTAAAGAAATTTTCTTTTCTCAATGTCTCATTTGTTTCCTATTCTGTCGCAAAGCTAACCATCACTCATCTGCCAATTACACTATGCCACAAAAAAAATGAACCTCAGAAATGAGATATATTCTAAGCTAAATTGGTGCTGCTGAACACGAATATGCCATTTATTTATTTTTCCCAGTTGTTTTAGGTATTTCGAAAAATCTCGAGAACTGTTTAACTGAATTGTACAAGATTTAACATTTTGCATAGATATCTCGTTCAGCACATATGTATATATACCGTGTGGGTCGGATAAAGATTTACTGAGCTACAGGACTTTAAACTTGAAAAAAATGTGATTTTTTAATTTTTTCCAAATTCACATTTTTAATTCGCTCCAGTAATGCAATAAAAAATTAAAAAAAATTTTTTTTTAACATGTATCTTAAATAATATTTTTTTTAAACGTAGTAAGCGTAAAATTTTTATCGTCGCACAAAAAATTAAGAAATAATAAAATTTGTATATAAAATGAATTGTTTTGTTAAGTTTTCTTTTTTAAAAATAAAAAAATATATATATTTTAACTTTTGTTTATAAGAAAAAGTTGTAAAAGAATTGTTCTGTTAATTTTTTTTTTTTAAAAATTCAAAAATAAATAAAATTTATTTAATTTAAAAAAAGTTGCTTATAATTGTTTTGTTAAGTTTTCATTTTTAAAAATTCAGACATAAATAAATAAAGTGTTGCTGTTTTTTTTTAAAAAAAGTTGTATATTAAAGAAACAAATTAATCCCGAAAAATCCCGAAATCCCGAAAAATCCCGGGATCCCGAAAATCCCGAAATCCCGAAAATCCCGGGATTTCGGGATCGGGATTTCCAAAATCCCGAATCCCGGGATTTGTTAAAATCGATCCCGTTTGGCATCCCTAGTCTGGAGCTTCTCTTAAATTAACATTTTTTTAACTTACGGTACGATTTGGCTGAAATTCACAAAATAAACAAAATAAGAATCCTGATAAAATGTTGACCCGGTAGATAGCGCTGGGGTCAAGTTATTAACAAAATTCTCCAGTATTTATTTTTTTTTTTTATTTAGAAAATCCCGAGCAGCGCCGGGACCAAACAGCTAACATTGGTATGAAAATATCAGATCGTCGGCGAATGTGGTATAGACAATATATCTTTGGCGATTCTCTGATATCTGGAAACATTAGTTCATTAATTTCATGTTTTAAATTTCCAACCCTACCTTAAAATATTTGAATTTTAAAATAGTACTTAACTTGTAGTTTTAAGTACTTTTGTAATGCTAACAGAACTGAAAAATGTACAATTGTACTGACTTTATCATCCCTGATGTGTATGTATTAATTTATTTTTGACAAGCTCACAAGTTTTTACACAAACAAAATGCCTGTTGTTTTTTGTATTGTAGTTTTGTTGTAGAGTTGCATGTACTTTTATGAATATACTTTGCTATCAATAAAAATAAATCTGATTCGGTCTTAAAAATCTACCGAAATTTGCTTTCAATCTATAACCTACGTAGCACCATGGATGTAACATCAGGACACCAGGGTTAGAGAGCAACCTGTGGTTTTAAAGAAATAGAACAATGTGGAATTATGAGCCAATTTTATTCCATTTTCACCATTAAGAACATCGTGTTTGTAACAAATTTTACCTCTTTGATAGTTTGCAATCGCACTTTTTTGGCGTTGCACTACACAGGTATTTAACTTAGATATTTAGGTCTGAACATTACAAAATCGCATGATCGCACATGATTAGTTACCTACCAGTGGTAGCTATATACCGTAGGCAGATCTTTATAAATCAGAACTAAAAATGAGTAAATATCCTTTATTTATAAAGTGATAGTTGTGATAAAATCTTAACAAGTAAGGGTGCCCTTCACACAACGTAATGCAGTGTCTAAGACCATTCACCCACTAGCACACATTATTAAGCAGAATAAAAAAAATATGTTGAGCACATTTTATGGTTTTAAACCAGTGCTCAAAAATAAATATTAAATATCGTTTCCTAGTGAAAAGAAAACACAAACACTTATAGTTTTTATGAAGTAAATCATTAAAAAAATAACATTTCTCTGTTTGTAATCTTGGAACACAAAAATAATACTGTACTCCAGTTTAAAAAACTGCAGTCAAAACCAAAAACTATCGAGCAAAAAGCGAAAATGTGTTTACAACTTTTCGCTTTTTGTGTTGGTTTGATAGCGACCGTTCACATTTAATGAATCAGAAGTAAAAGCAACAGTTTTTTTCTAGCCAATGACAAATGAAGAAGTGGAAGAAATGGCAGTTTTTCTTCTTTGACTGCAGACTCCAACCAATTTGATTTTACATGAAATTCACGTTGTTTCAACTTGAAATAACTTTCATTCAACGTGATTCGGATTGTTATTTCAATTTCATTTTTGCTCTTACTTTACTGCAATGTTAAATTGGCATGCGGTAAAGGGTATAAGCATTTTTATTGGAACTAATCACAACTTGTGATCACTCATATCTTTTGGCGAAAATTTATCGGAAATAATAAAATCTCGAAAAGGCGTATTTTTCCATTATTAGTAACTTTATCCCATGTTATTCTTTTCTGGATAAATTTAAAAATGTTCAATTGCCAAATTTTTTAAACAAGTGGGATTTTCAATGGTCTCTTAATACCACCAAAAATCTAAAGTAAATTCATACACCTGGTGCATTTGTTAAAACAAACTCTATGATAAATCTGAAGTACAATTTTTTCGTTAACATTTAAATTTTAAACACAATTTTACATTATTCAGTACTTCGCGAGTAAATATTACTTTCACTTTTCAACATTATAAACAATTAGCGTTGCCAACTTTTTATGTGTGCTAATAACAACAAAAATGATATTCCGCTATTAATTAATGCATACAATGAATACTGGAAGTGTGTATAATTTTTAAAATTTTCTCTTCTACTGAATTTAACGACTCTTTCAGTTTTTAATTTCAAATCTTTGAGAGTTAATGCGATAACCTCTTATAACCCAGATTTGTAGGTTTATGAATATACAACAACAGCAAAAATTAAACAATTTATAAACAATAATGCAAAATTTCCAACTTTTATACAAAGCAGTTTGTAATTAAATCTCAAATAGAACAGAAGCGTTTTGTTTTCTTAACAAAACAAAAAAAAAAACAATTAATTGACTGTGAATTACAAATTATACAGCGTTCAATTAAAGTACAAAATGAAAATTTCTAAAATATTTGTAATAGCTGTCGTATTGCTAATCAGCAAAGTGTCATTGATAAATGGAACACCCGTCCTTATTGATGAGTCTAATCCGACTCATATCGAGAAAATACGTTACGCAAAGGTAGCTGAAATGCATAACTATTTAAATCTTTCTGTGAATCCATGTGAGAATTTCTATGATTTTGCCTGTGGCAATTGGCACAAAATTAACCCGGCCAATTCTCAAGAACACATCACCACCGGCTTCTTTGAGATCATGATTAAGTCGCTAGATCGTAAAATAGCAGCAATGCTGAACAAACCCGAACAGTGGGACAATGAAATTGACAAAAAAGTTAAGAATTTCTATGAGTCATGTACTCGTTTGGGTGTATTGAAGAATATCTACCAATCGAAACTAAAAGAAATTGCCGAAGAATTTGGGGAAATACCTGCTTTGACGGAGGGCGAGTGGCGAGGGGATAAATTTGATTGGATTGAGGTTGTGGGTAAAGTAGCTTATAAATATGGCAGTTCTATAATACTGGGCTATGACATCATGGGTGATTTTCGTGACAATTCAGTGAACAGAATTTATATCGGCCATACTGATTTTCCTTTGGAATCAAAGTCTATGTATGTTAACGAGGAGAATGCTATTTATCGCAAAAGTTATCAGAATCATATATCGGGTGATTTACAGCTTTTCTGGGGTTTGGCCAAAGAGAAGGCCGATGAAATAGCCAAACAAATTTTAAGCGTATAGGTTGGTTTAGCTAGTGGTATAGCAGATGATAAAATGGGCTTGCAGCTAGACGAGCTGACTACTTTAACCACTTTATCTGAATTACAAAGGAAATATCAACCTCATCTAGATTTTATTAAGTTATTAAACATTTCTCTAGGCACTTTGCCTTCCCTAACGGAACCCCTCTACGAAATGTATTCAGATTATCAATTTAATCTCATTAAACTACTTAACGTAACTCCCAAGGATCATTTAGCCAATTATATTTATTACACCCTGCTTAAAGAGTTTATGTTGCGCACACCCAAAAAGAAAGAGGACTTGGAAACGAAATGCATTTCGACTACGAAAAAACATTTTGCCAAAAACCTTGACAACATGGTTTATCGCAAGTACAATACGAACCAAACCGAAAAGGATGTCAAACTAATGTGGGACGAAATAAAGTTTAACTTTAAAAACATGCTACGGTCGCACCAATTCAACTGGATTAGTGCAGAGACTCGCAAATATGCCGAGGAAAAATTAGATGCCATGAAATTGGAAATAAACTCTTATATGAATGAGAATTTTACAGGAGAATTTGGTGATTTGGTATTAAATAAACATGACTACATAGAAAATCTAAAAATGATTTTAACTTTAAATGCCAAAAACGAACGCAAAGCTTTGCATGAACCTCCCAAGCCACTGGAAGCAGGAGAACTACTCTCCTATACCCCGGCCAATATTATAGTAGAGAACCGCATTAAAGTTCCCGTATCATTATTGCAACCTTATTACCTGTGGTCCACCTTTTACCCAAATGCTTTAAAATTCGGCACTTTGGGCACCTTAATATCGCATGAACTGATCCATGGCTTTGATGACACCGGGCGCACGTTCGATAAAATGGGCAACAATATTGAGTGGTGGGATGACAATTCGACAGCAGCCTTTAATGAGCGCAGCAAATGTTTTATCAATCAATATAAGCAATACATTTACGGTGGCAAGCCTTTGCCCGAAATGGCCTCTCAATCGGAAAATATTGCCGACAATGGTGGCTTGCACTTGGCCTACGAAGCCTATTTGTACTGGTACGAAGAGGCGTTGCGCAGCAATCAGCCCATGTTGTACGAAACTTTGCCACGCTTCAATTATACCAGCAAACAATTGTTTTTCATTAGTTACGCTCAACTTTGGTGCAGTGATGCCCATCCCGCCGTACGCAGTCTACAGACAGCAATTGATACTCATGTACCTGGTAAATTTAGAGTTATTGGACCTCTTTCGAATTTCATAGAGTTCTCTAAAGAATTTAATTGTCCCATTGGTAGTGGCATGAATCCGGTTAAGAAATGTTTTATTTATTAAGAGGGAAAACACACGTATCGAAATAGTTGTTGAAAATGTTAAATTGTTATTTAATAAAAAGTAAGCGATTTGTTTTAAAGTGTTCTTTAATAGATTTTTAAATAAAGAGTTTTTGTTTAGTTTACATATATAAAAATGAAAAATATTTTATTTCTTGACATAATGATTTTTGCCTTTGTTTCTAAATTACTTCGTCAGGGGACCGAATTTCAGTTCTTTTGGTGACATCCTCTTTTAGCGCTATGTCGGAGTTATATATAAAAAAAAGTTTTTGCTTAATGGGAATTTAGTACAACAAACAAAATCGTAGTTTAGATCCGAATTAGATTTTTGGAAATTATTAAAAGTTAATTGAGAAAACTGGAATTTGACTTTTTTGCTAAAAAAAAAGTATGTACGTAAAAAGATTATTAAACATTTTTACTAATAAAAGTCGTTTAAAAACTTGTTGTCCTAATAGAAACTTACAATTCCACAAAATTTAAAAATTGTTTTGTCTCCTTTTAGTGAAAAATTTTTCAAAATTGGTTAAATTTTACAATATTTTTAAGTAGGAAAACACAACTGTATCTAAAACTTTTCAATTAAATCAAGATTTGATAGAAATCGATTTTTTTAAAGAAAGAACGGAAGCTTTGTTTGCTTAATCTTACATTTAAAACAAAAGCAATAATTGTTTTCACGATGGGTAGTGCAAAGAGTGCAAACGATGCAAATGTGTGCAAAGAGACCAGGGTTGCCGTTTAAAAAATTATTATCCGACCAAAATTGTCTGCAAAACCTACCAAAATACTTTTAAACCGACCAAATTTTTTAAATATTTAAAATAAAGTATATCGTCAAAAAAAGAGCAAAAGGGGCTATCATCATTAAAAAAAAAAAAAATTTGAAGTGATGAGAAATCTTTAAATATTACCACAAAGAACCTTTATGCTTCGTTCACAATGGGAGAAGCAATTCGGTTTTTTCTTCTATCTTATTTCTTCCCAAAGTATTTCATATATTTTCCTTTTATTTTTAAAAAATTGAGTCTTTTTCTAAAATGACGTTAATAGTAATTTTATTTAGTTTTGAATGGAAATTTTACCAATATGTTGTCAGCAAAATTTGCAAACGGTTTTTAATGCAAAATGTGTGAGTGAGTTTGAAAAAAATTGTTGCTGTATTTTGAACATCAGTGAAAATGTTGTTTTGAACGAATCTTTATATTTTTTGCATTGCTAAGTAAGATTAAGCTTACCAGTCATGGCGTTTGTTTCCAATCCGATTAAATTTTTTAAAGGAATATTGTTTGGTTATTAAAAGTTTTTTATTAAAATAATGAAACGGCATCTGACTTGGTAAGCTCGAATAAAGTGACAAAACTATCCTTATTAAACTAACACCGTCGGAGTAACTTGCTACTAACGTAATACATTTAATATCATTGCCACATCTAAAGGTTCATCGACAATTAAAAAAAAAATAATAGATTTGCCATGTCTGCTTTGCTACCAGTGTTCTAAATTTGTTAAATTAAATATGTGTTGCACATATATGAAGTTGTTTTTCGACCTAAATGATGATGTTATTCAAAGCATAACGAAATATCCTAGTAAAAAATGTGCTCCAAAAGGAGCAGGTTTTATGAATGAATTCATTCCTCAAATCGCTTCAAACCTGCTGATGGGATGCCTGGTTTTGTATGGGGTGTTCCCGGTTTGGAGGACTTTTTTCTGCTGACAATAAGCGCTTCTTTTAACATGCAAACATAGCACTCCTAAAGTGCTTTTAAAGAGCTAACTATATTAACATATTCATTAATATTTTGCTTTTAATTGTTTCAATGCCCTTTTTCAATCATAGAATAGCAGCTGTTTTGTATAGTTTATTCTTTATCATTTACTGCTGTGCTTCAAAATCCCCATTTTTTTCTGGGATTGGATAAATAAAATAAAGAATATTTTATACAAAAAAGGACCTCGAGCTTGAAGATTTATTTGTTATGTACATTTTCTAAAACCGACCAAAATTCGGCTTGGCCTACGATCCGACCAAAACAAAAATATCCGACCAAATTTGGTCGGACAAGACCAAGTTCGGCAACCCTGAAAGAGACACACTTTTGCACAACAACAAAATGTATGTATTTGCAATTTGCTTTATTTTTCTTCGTTTGCACTAAAATAACCTGGAGCAAAATGATGTATGCAATAAGAAGTTGCAAATAAATGTAAACAATATCATTTGACACATTTACCGCCATATTGTTTGTTAAGGAAACTTATAAATTGAAATTTTTCGTGGGCCTTAAAATAAAATGTAAATAGAAATTTTAGTTATAAAAAAAGAAAAAAAAATGTATTTTAATATACTTGTGTATAATTTTAAACAAATGCAAATTTTTGGCAACTTGTGGTAGTGCCGCCAGAAATTTTTTGTGCTGCCAGAATAAATTTTTAAAAAAATAGCACATTTTAACAAAAAAAAAAACCGGTATGTTCACAATCAATCATAATATTCACAGCAAATTTACAAATTACAAATCGTAAAAACGCCTAAAATTTTAAATTTTTAAAATTTCAAATAATTTTTTGGAATTCTGAGATTTCAATTGCCAATCACAAAATCGTTTTCCAAAGTGATATTTATGTGTTGTTTCCAAGTGACAAGC
The DNA here is from genome assembly GCA_963931875.1 of Pollenia griseotomentosa. Lineage (NCBI taxonomy): Eukaryota > Metazoa > Arthropoda > Insecta > Diptera > Polleniidae > Pollenia > Pollenia griseotomentosa. The sequence continues at coordinate 46,640,777 of OZ007560.1, read as the reverse complement.
AATTGATTGTGTAGTAAAATTTATATGAAAAACACTCAAAAAACTGAGTGACTTTCATAAAAAATTTTCTACACAATTAATTGCCTGTCACCTGGAAACAGCACATTAGTTTTTGAGCAAATAATAATTTATAATGGATTTAAAATTTAAAATATTTCTAGGACGCGAAAGAAGTTTGGAACACAGAAAAAAATCTTGCAATTTTTTTTTTTTTCGATGAAACCGTTAGTGAAAAAAATATTAGTTTTAATTAAAAATTTAATCATAAATTTAATTAATATCAACAAAATTACAGCAGAAAATGCTGTTAATATCAACAAATATTTAATTAAAACTATTTTTTACCGGTGCAAATTAAATTAATATCACAAATTTTTTAATTGAAATACATTTTTTTGTGTGATTGATTTTTTGCAGTTTTTATTTACATCATCCAGTATTTTAAAAATATATGGACTCAGTATATCGGCTTGTTGCACAACTTGTGAGGTTATTTAAAAATTGTAGAATTATATGCCTTATCTCACAGCAGTAGAGTAAAGCCACGATAGCCATTGTGTTTTGTGTGATGACGTAAAAATTACGTCAGAACTACATTAGAATTTTATATTCCGTGTGCTCTAGGATTAAGGCTTTAATTTTTGAAAGAAAGAAAAAAGAGGATGGTATGCAGTATACCGAAATAATTTTCACCAATATTTTTGCAAATAAACCATTAATCAAAAATAAAAAAGGTTTTAATTAAAAATGTAATCAACAATAATACTGCGAAAAATGTTGTTAGTATAAAAAAGTATTTAATTGATACTACACAGAACAAATTCTCCAATTTATTTCACCAATTAAAGCATTAATCAAAAATAAAATCAGTTTTAATTAAAAAATTAATAAAGTGAATTAATAGTTTCAACATGTGAATTATACGTTTAATCAAGTGAATTAAACGTTTAATTAATACTATTAATTTGGTGCAAATTTAATTAATTTTTTTTATTAATATCACAAATTTTTTAATTGAAATCCAGTTTTATTTTTTTCTGTGTATAGAAATGGGCGTATGAGTTGTTTTTGTCAAACGATCAAGAACGTTTAGGAGTGTTATCAGGCCCTTAAAGATGGGAAGGGTACGTATTCCTAGTGGAAGCCACAGTCGAAGTTGTTCTTTTCCAAAGTTTTTTTTTTTGAAAACAATAACAATAATTATATATGTATATGTAAATGCATATGTTTATCCTTTATTTCCCTGCCGGAGATTGAACTAGTACCAAACTAGAACAAAAATATCTAGTACTTGTTCTGCACTGTAAACTTTGCTATACCATCTTGATGCTCAAATAAGCATTGTGTGTGCTTTGAAAATCACTAGTACTATTGGTTCTAGATGTGTACTAAGTAGTACACTTGGACCATATTGGGTGTTTAAGTTTCTAGTTCTTATGTATAAAAAAAATTATGATTTTACATTTTAACCATTTTTTTTTTATAATAAAATGGCATAAATAAATGACTTGAAATCAAATTTAAGAAGCAGTATTAAAATACAAATGTGTACTAGATTTAAAAAAAATTCTTTCAGTCTACAAGTGGTGCCCTTCAAGTCTGGTACTCATAAGTACTAATATTTTTAGAGAAATACTCTAGCACCCGTTAGCACTAGTGACTTGTACCTCTTGTTCTAGTATTTGTACTACCGGCATTATCACAATTTACTTTTACCACCTTTTGCAAAAAAGACTTAAAGTTCACATAAGTTAACCAACACATTTACAGCCTGTTCAACGATTTCGAACGTTAACTTTCGCATAGAAAATTACATTGAAAACAAAAACAAATTGTCGAACTTGGTTTTTGTTTTAAATGTAATTTTCCATGCGAACGTTAACGTTCGAAATCGTTGAACAGGCTGTAATTCCAGCAAAAGTGACTAGGTTTACTAATGTGAACTTTAAATTTTTTTGCATAAGGAAGTTAATCTCCTGCATGGTTATTCAATTAATATAGCAATGTACAAACATAGCTTTATTTAAAAAAAAATAAAAAAAAACGTCCACTTTACAAACTTAGGGCGTCTACGCATAACCAATTCGAGTGGAAATGATGAATTATAGAATTAACCTATGAAAATTGTTCGCAATTGAAAAGACTAGATATTTATATGAAAACAAAACCTGAACTTACCATGCGTTAATATGTTTATGGTTTCGTTGTGCCAATAAAACAGACTTAACAGGCAGCCCTTGAATGTTTGCAATGGACGGTAACCCTTGAGAACATATGGATTGAATTGCAAATATTGTGGCATGTCTTGCCACTGCAATAGTTCGGCTTCGACTAATCCGGAAATAGGCAATCCTTTTATTTTTGCTTCGGCCGTCGATGGTGAAGGTGACGACGATGACGTGGCAGAAGAAGATTCCGATGGTGATGACGACGAAGATGGAGTTGATAATAAGGCAGGTGTTGTTGTAGCAGATGCAGGTGTTGCAGATGTTGTAGATGCAGACGAAGACGTAGAGATTAGAGATGAATACGATGGTGATGGTGTGTTGGTGATTGAAGCTGCCAGAGTTATTGCATCTGTTGCAGCTGCATTTAGTGTAGTAATTGACAACGAGGTAGTAGATGAAGACATTGGTAATGAACAAGAAGATAATTCCTTTTTAATTATTGTTGTTGAGGAAGTGTTTTCGTATGGAAGCATTTGATTTGTTAATAATTGCTTGTTATTACATTCCCTAAATTGTTTGCAATCTTCAGCAGGTGATGCAGCTGCTTCAGATTTATATTCATATCCTTTTTCTTTTTGTTGCGGTTGTTCTTCTCGGCCGTCTCCCATCCCATTTGTCTCGTTAGCAGTTTTATTTGTTATGGCTGTGTTGTCCGCGTCATCCGCAGCTTCTTTAGTTGGTTTGTTATTGCAAATATTACCATTGCGCTTAAATTCCGGTGTAGCGATCACAGACGATGTCGTTGATGTAGAATTCGATGCAGTTTTTGGTGACGATGATTCCGATGAGGTATTTGTTGTGTATGTATCCTGAAGGGTTGAGGAAATGGCGATTGTGGGCATAACACCCCTATCATTTCCATCACCACCACTAACAATTGCCAATTTTAGAGAATCTCTTTTAAATTTACTAGCCTTGGTGGGTGAAGCTTGAGGTGATGGTAATGGCGTTACAGACATACATTCTACATTAGTGCCCATATATTCGGCTGCATCTATAAGATGTGATAAACCATTTTTGGTAGCAATGATGGCATTGCAATTCGAGCCATTGGTGTTGGTGTTCGTATTAACACGATGTCTTAAAGTATTTGTATTTTCCGTTTCCGGTGTTGTTTGCATTAGGGAATGCGTTTGGTAATGATGGTGTTGCTGTGTTTGCTGTTGGTGTTGTTGTTGCTGTTGCTGTGTCATCGTACGGTTGGGGTTATTATCATTTTCGATGGTTGTGGTAGTGATGGTGGTGCTGATTGTTGTTGTATTGCTGCTGCTGCCATTACAATCGACAGCAGTTTGCATGTTTTATCACGTTTTTATCTTTTCTGTTTTTGTTTATTTTTTATATTCGCAGTGCAAAACAAGGCAACAATTGAGGTTCGTTTTTTGTTGTTGTTTTTTCTTAAAATTTTTTTTAATTATTAATAACGGAAGCCTCGTAAGTTTATTTCTGAAAATAGTTAATAAATTTATTTTTTCGTTAATTGATTTGATAGTTTACGGTGATTTTTAAAAAGTGATTGGAGTTTTGCCCACTTATTCAAAAACGATTATTAAATTTAACAAACTTTTATTAAGTGAAATATTTATAGAAAATTTGTTTTAAAAATCTTTACTAAATTTTAAAAATGTTTACCCCAGTAAGTCTATTGGTAATAAGCTTATCTATCGGTGTAGGGGTCGCGGGTTTGATTCCCGCCAGAGTCTGTTTCACTTCAACGGGCTGAAGATCAATTTTGCTATTGTTCGGTAAATTCAGTTTGAATATGATTTGTAATTGTATAACACATATCGCTCTTTTGCTGCCACAACATCATAAGTCAAAAATCGTAACTGACTTAATATCACTAATGCGTAGTATGTATATCATTCTTATCAAGAAATTGTAAATATTTCTAAAAAAAAATATGGTAACCTCACTTTACTTCTCTCTTTCACAATGGACCGCATTGGTGTCCGAGTGGAGCTGTGCCTTTGGGCGCATTAGCCTTCCTAACCTAACCCAACCTAGACTATGGTAACCTCAATTCTTGAGAGAAGAATAACATTTTCTTTTTATATTAAGCTGTGTATTTATTTAAAACTTCAAAGTCTTTTTATGTTAAACTAATATTTTTAAGTTTGACGATGCAATAGCAAATGAGCATTTAATAAAAAATAAATAATAATTTTTTTGGGTAAACTTAAGTTCCAATAAAGTCATTTACTCATTCAAGACGATGCACATAGGGGCCAAAGGTGGTAGTTGCACGGATTAATTAAAAAGAAAACTTAAGGTACCGTGAAAAATAAAAGTACTCGCTTTAAGTGCATAAAATTCTACTTTGCCACGCAAAAAATAAATGTCAAATAGTAACGGTGCTTTTGTGATGACGCGTTGGAATTAAACATTGTGAAAGAAAACTAATAAAAAAAAGGCAGAAAAAAGCCAAACAAAATTTGCTTAATTAAATCCTGATAACCTCAAGTAATTTGGAAAAAGTAATAAATCTAAATATGCAACCATCAAGTTTAGGTATTTATTAAAATGTTATGCTTAAACTTGTTTAACAAATTATTATAAAAAATGGATTTTTTCAGTTGAAGTTAAAGTTATTACCCAGCGGGAAAATAACGAATTGATTGCATAAATAACTAAATAAAAAAATGAATTATTTACGAAAGAATAAAAAGGTGTTCATTGTAATCGAGAAGATAATTTAATCTGACACAATAATTATATATTGATTGCCCCGTTTGCAGAACAAGAAAAGTATCGTTTCTGTTCGTGACAATTATTCGTTTTTATTCATCGTTCTTTTTTGCAGCTCAATGGACTTAATTAAGCAGAGACTTAATTTCTATTTTAAGGTTATTAAATGAGCGTTATTTTAGATTAATGTAAGATTCGCAACGTTGCGCCCCAGAAGCTCTGTACGAACTAGTAATTGCCTCACGCGCTGAGTTCACGATTAAAAGGCGCTGCTGTTGTTGTTATTTTAAGTGCTTTTAAAAATGGTTTTTAAAAAAAATAGGATGCGTGATTTTACAAATTTTATTTTCACGTACTCGCGAACTAATTTTCTTAGGCTTGGTAATAAATCTGTTTTTGTATAATTGGTATCCGAAGACATTCAATGGGCACGTTCTTCATACGTAATCTTGTGCAACCGTTGAGTGTTTGTCTTAGAAACGCGTAGTTGAGCAAGTCCGCTCAACTCAACAGTTGGCATTTTTTCCATTATAAAATCTTTTAGGTACCTAAAGTCAACATGTTGTGCTCATTCTCAACTGATAGTCGAACAGAGTTATTTATTAGTTTATCTAAACTAATTTTTTTAATTATTTATTTTGTCACGCTATTATTTATTTTTTATTGTTTTTATTTATTATTTGCATTATATTCATAATTTTTGAATGTAAAAAAATAGAAATTTATTAAACAAATAATAATTACGTTGATAACGGGTACCCATCTCCCCTCTTGTACCTACAAGATTTGGTTGGAACTTGCAGTTTGTTCTAAGAGCTACCAACATCAAACATTGTGCGCCTCACTATTATAGTTCTGCAGATGTTGGAAAAATAATAATTACCTTGTATGGGAAGTCCACCTCCTATTATAGCAGGGTCTTGTTTCTCAAAACTACAAGTTACAAATCCACAAAAAAAATACATTAAAAAAAAACAAACAATTTTACAATTTTTGTTTTTGCTTAAAACATATTTTACTTATAGTTTTGAGAAACAAGGCCCAGGTAAAATTAATCTAAGATTTTGTTGGAACTTTTTTTCTTAGAGTGACCCACATAAAATTTAATGAGCCTTACTATTGTAGTTGTGGAGATACGAATTGATCCGCGATTAAAGGGCTTTGGCTCCAATGTACGATGGTGCCCGAAAGTTCTTGAAAAAAACTTTTTATTTTTTTTATAAAAAGTCAAACTCTTTAATATATCGTAAACTATAGGTCCCAAAGCGAAAAAGATAAAAACAATTTCTGATCATTTGTATTTTCCACCCAGTTTTTTATAAACTCAAAATAAAAAAAGACCAAAGGGATAAAAATTAAAAAATCTACGCTTATTTAATTTTTTTATTACTAATAGAGTACTAATTTATCGCAATGTCCTACACCGTAAATGTCTTCGTGCGACTTTTGAGTTAATAAGATCTTCCTTTAACAAATTAAATTTTTGTAAATAGAACCTGAATCTTTATCAGACCTGGAAGGTCTCAATTAAATATGAATTCAATTAGAATTACAGGTATTGTGTAACTAAAATACTATAATATACAATTACATTTAATATAATTGAAAATAAGGAGAAAATTACAAAAAGATGTAATATCAACAAATTACATAAAATTCTGTTAATGTAGATGTAATTAATTACAATATGTAACTAATAATACTAATGTTTGGTTTCAATAATTTTAAAGTCTAATATCGTAATGGATAAAATTATTAGAAGCTAACAAGCTACCAATTTCGCTTTGATTAATCTAACATTAAATAAAATCTTATATTTCCAATATATTTTTTTAACTTTTTTGTATGTTTAAGCACATCCAAGGCAACCTTTTTTATTAAAAAAAAAACTAGCATTTATTCCGCTGCTTCGTGAGCGTCTCCCCTACTTTCGTGAACATACATATGTTTTTATATGCAAAAGTTTATGTTTCGAGATTAAAAAACGAAAAGTTGTAAAACAAAAAGTACCAAAAATAATTCTCATCCGCTCAGAACATTGCATATTTAATTTTATGTTTATAGATGCAATATTAACGAAAATTTAAAAAAGTACCATTTAACGAACGAAAAGGTACCAAAGAGATCCCTTCTACTGATTCTCATTCACTCAGGACAGTGCATGTACAATTTTATGCTTCTAAGTCCAATACATACTACCGAAAATTCAAAAAGTACCAGTTAAAGAAGAAAAAGTACAAAAAAAATCCCTTTTACAGATTCTCACTAAGCATCTTGCACATCTGATTTTATGTTTCTAGGTCCAATGCTAATGGAAAAAAAAATTCAAAAAATACCAGTTAAAGAACAAAAAAGTACCAAAAAATTCACTCACAGGTTTTTATTCCCTCAGGACTTTGCTTGTTGAATTTTATGTTTATAGGTAAAATATTAACTATAATTAAAGAAAGTACTAGTTGTAAAACAAAAAGCTAAAAAAAAAAATTTAATTTCCCGTATAAAAGGGGGAACCCATTTTGGCACTTTTTTCTCCCCATTAACTGCCGGTTTTTAGAAAATTAAAGCGAGTGAGTGAGAAATTATATTGAAAACAAAAACAAATTTTTGTTTTTTATTGTTGTTTTCAATATAATTTCTCACTCACTCACTTGTTTATGTTTTATAAAAACAGGCAGTTAAATAACAAGAATTTCAACATAGTAGTGGGAGCCCATAAATTAATACGTATATGTCAATGAATGGAGAAAAATGTTTTGTAAAAAAAGTACCAAAAATAGTTAAGACTTTCGCCTCTTCAACTTTCGAATTTCGAAAAAGTAACCAATGCGTATTTGTAGTTTTTACATTAGTTTCGAATGGGATATAAAAATATATATAGTGACAAAAAAGTACCAAAATACCGGTTTCAACCGCTTACTCGCTAAAAGGGCTCGAATTTCAAAATTGTACCAGGCACCTTTCCGTTTTTTTTTTTTTTTTTTTTTTGTCTAAATAACAACGATAAGTCTTACATTTTTACAAAAATTCCGTATTAGTGGATCGATTTGGGAAAAGACCAACCTCCTGCCAAATTTCCAGTTTTAAGCTTCAGGCGTTTAGGCTGTGCGATGATAAATCAGTTAGTAACGTTACAATTTTATATATATAGATTATTTTGAAAACACCAGAGAATTTGAAAAAAGTTTAAAAAATTCCATATCTTAATAAATTGCATTATTCTATTTCTCAAATTTCTAGTTATTTTTTTTTTCAATCCCAGGTTTGTTTCTTAAAAGGCTGTTTTATTTTTATACCCGCACCCCAATTGTAAAGAGGATATTATGCATTTTTGCTTATTTGGGTTACACATAAAAATATTGGTTATAGACCCACCTTTAAGCATACCGATCTGTTCAGAAACGCTTTCTGAGACGATCTAACGCTGTCCGTCCGTCCAGCTGGCTGGTTGTCTGTCCATGTTACCTTGTGTGCAAAGCACAGGTACGTTTCACTTGTCACAAGGATGAAGCTTTTTGAAAATGGTGAGATCGGTCCATAATTTCGCATGACCCCCATAAACACTTCTTTCCGGAAAAGTCTTTGTACCCATTAGCTATCTTATGGGCACACATAAATTTGGCCCAAAATTATCTTGTTGCAACATTAATCGTCTAACCATTCTCGAAAATGGATTTAACTTCGATGATAATTTTTATTATAGCTACTATTTCATGACAAAATTTTTACTGGTAGGTTCAGAATTGACGGAAGGTCCCGTAGAAACCCTCTCACCAAAATCGATTTAAGAAGAACAAACCTCACACAAATATTGATATTTAAATAATAGTCGGCACAAAGAACTCTTATATAAATTTAAACCTTATAATATCAATTTTTTTGCCAGGTCTAGGACCGGCAATGGGCCGTCCCAAATATAGTACAATCTCGAAAATGTGTCTTTCTCACTGGTTTTTTTTTTTGTTAATTTTTGCCTTTTTTCCTAAAGACCTCATGTCTTAAAAAAATAGTTAAGGTATATATAAGGCAATTTTACAAAACTCAAATATTTTTTATGAATAAGGGCGTTATTATTTAATAAATTTTAAACATTAAATCCTAATTTATTCAAAAAAAAAAAATTGAAATCCCTTGGAAAATTTTACACTTAAAACTCAATATTCTTTTACCCAAATTATTAATCAATTATTCATATCTTGAAAAGGTGATTACGAGCAAATTATTTTCAAAATTATAAAGAGCTTCGATTAGGCAAATATTTAATTACAAATTATTTTCACTGCGCAAACACTCACACCTTTTGAAATAAGTTTATAAAATTCGCTTCCAAGTTTTCAAATGTTCTCAATATACCCCCAAACTGAAACAGTATTTGTATAAAGTTAAAATATTTTATGTTAATTTTCTAAAACGGTATCCAGTGTATTCTTGTATGATCGACTATTTTAATGATAGACTTTTGTGTTTGTGTATTTTGGTTAACATTTATGGTTAGAATGTCGTAAGGGAGGAGCTGTTAAAATTTAATAACTCTTTAAAACATCCTGTTAAGTAAGTAGGAGTCACACGTACAACTAAATGTAGCAGGATTCGTTTAATTATACGTTTCCTCTCCTGCCTTGTTTTAAACCAGTGTTGGCAAAGTTGGTACAAAGTGCAAAAGTACACCAATGAATCATTTAGTACAACTGATACATTTATCATCTTTCACTAACGGTATGGATAAAATTGTATTGGCTGGGAAACGAGATTTTTATAAAAATGCCAAACAAATTTTTAATTTTTTTAAAAATTAGAATCGGAGAATTACTCCTTTTCATAAGTTACTTTTTTAGTAATATTCAACATTTAAGTTTTTCGAATGTATTCTATGAAGTAAATTTAAAATGTTCTTATCGAGAATAAAAATTGGGAATAAAGCACGACAAACAGAATCTTATTAATTAAAAATTTTGTATTCCCAAAAATTACTTTGATAATAAATATGGAAGTGCACGGTTAAAAAAAACTAAACGGAAAATTTACCTCATTTTGATTGTCTTGCGAAAACAAAAAAACAATTTGTTTTTGTTTTTATTTTGTTTTTTTTTTAGCCTACTTCAACTACAATTAATTTTGGGAGAAATCAACCAATTGTAGTGGGGAATGTAAGAAAAGATAAACTCACTGTTTGTGGTTGGTATTTTGTTTAAGCTTTGATATCGTTGCAAATAGGACTTTAAGAGTGTTTGCAATTCTCATTCACTCTGTAGTTTTATTTGCTAATATCTTTGGCTTTTCTAAATTTTTTTTGGGAGAATGTTAATTGTAAATTTAATAATTATAAAGCTTTTATGTAAAAATTTTTTGTTATCCTTTTATTTACATTAGAGGTGCGTATTTAACCAATACCAGCGATAAAACTAAATATCACGCTATAATTTACATCAGGGGTTCCACCAGATTTTTTTCTTCACGTACCCCCAAAAGTATTTTATGGTGTTTTCTTTTCTGGCAAAAATGTTCCATTCGCGCGGGTTTTTGTTCTATTCTAAAAATATATGGAAAAATGTGAGAAGTTGTGGTTTTCCTTTCTAAACATGTTGCATAAAAAAATGGCAAATTTGTTCCATTTCTTACCGCCAGTAATAAATGAGTGTGAGATAATACCCTTTTTTGCATCTGCGTTAAGTACTTTTTTATGCAAGCAAGTATTTTTCTTATTAACTTTTTTCTTGTGTTTGCGTACAATTTGTGTTGTATTGTGATTTTTGGTTTTATTGTGATGGATAAAAAAACATTTTGTTTTCCGTTTGTTTTACTTTTTTTTAAAAATTATTTTTTTTTTTGGCGCAGTTAGTGCTGTTAATGCTAATATTGGAATTTAAAGAAAATTTGATGTTAAAAATTGCTACAACCGTGCGGAATATCGCTTAATAGTTTAAACTTTGCATTCAATATTTAACACGCTTAATACACATTAGTGTTGAGTGTAAAAAGTAGATATTTTTTTGTTCCATTGTAATTTAGAAAAATGTATCACTTTGTAAGGGTGCGTGTAACCTGATAAATATATTACACAATTCTAATGCATTATTATTTTTTAGAAAAGAAAACACTATTACACAGTACAACACATGATTTGCCAACTCAATTCTGTGAACTGTATGTGAAATTACACCCAAAAAGAAGAATTTCTGCATCATTCGTTTTGTCTTCTTACCTGCGATTTGAAGTTAGTATCGATTTGAAGTTAGTACTATCGTATAGGGGAATTTATCACGTTTTAGGCCCTGTTATTTGACATAGCTCGACAACCACTAGCCCAATTTAGTTGAAATAAATTTTAAAAAATTAAGAATTACAATTCCCTTAATCTGTTCATATATTGTTTTCCTATACAAGTAACACTTTCGAAGTTAAAAATGAATGTATGAAGGGAAAAAATTATTTTTTGCCTAAAAATTAAAATTTTTTTTTTTAAAAATACATAAAAAATCCAAAATGGAAAAAAGTTTCAAGTCTAGTTATTTTTTCGCAAAGTCACATAACCTATGAGCAAAATGAGACAAAGATCATAAAAATCGATGCACGCGTTTCGCTTTTATTCGCAATTGAGTAAAGGTATGAATTTCAAAAATCAGTTATAGCCACCACCCTTAAAATAAAAATAAAAATATAAATTAAAAAATTATCATGCAAAAAAAAACTTTATTTATAAAAACTTAATGAAAATAAAATAATATGCAATTAATACGCAATTATTATATGCATAAAAACAAAATTTAGAAAATTTTTTCAATTATTGGCAATATCCATCCTTGTAGAAGTTGACGCTTGTGGTTCGGTATCGGGTATCCAATCAGCATCATCCAAATCGGTCGGATTGGTGAAAACGGTTTCGGCTAGCAGGGACACAGTATCCGCACTCGGAGGTTTAGGTGCATCGGTATCAGCAGGGCGTTGCACTGGAAGTGTGGCAGTAAATGCAGCAGTGTATACTTTTGTTTTCAATTGTTGTCTGTTTAATCCAGGACGAAAATTTATGCATGCATAGCACCTGGATTCATCATGTCCAGTTGTGTCTTCCACCCAAATTACTGGCTTCATAAAAGATAACTTTCTACTTTTTCCGTGAATCCATTTTAGAAGGGTAGTATAACAACTGTTGCACACTGTGTTCGGCGTAAAATTTGCACCACTTAATCTGCTTCATCGAAATAATTACAATACGCGGTTTTGAATTGCTCAGTAAACAAATTTTTTCGATCTTTTTTCTGTATTTTTCGGACGATATGACCACAAACGTAACAATATTCATCCAAATATGGGCACTTGTTGTTTTCCATATTGATATATTTTATGTTTTGTTGTTATTCACTTTTAAAAAACTGGAGAAAAATCACTTTTACTGTTCGCGTTCGTCGGCACTGGCTGAATGCCAAAAATCGATCAATGCACACCTATAAATACTACGTATTTTTGAATATTTTACTGCCAGGTACTTATAAATGGGCGCATATTTTAAGGGCGGCTGGCTATATACCTGATTCAGCACTTGTACGTTTCAAACTGTGCAAAACTTTCCAAATAATGACCACCCTTAAATGTGGGTGCAGTTTCCGATACCGAACCACAAGCGTCAACTTCTACAAAGATGGATATTGCCAATAATTGAAAAAATGTTCTAAATTTTGTTTTTATGCATATTATAATTGCGTATTAATTGCATATTATTTTATTTCCATTAAGTTTTTATAAATAAAGTTTTTTTTTGCATGATAATTTTTTAATTTATATTTTTATTTTTATTTTAAGGGTGGTGGCTATAACTGATTTTTGAAATTCATACCTTTACTCAATTGCGAATAAAAGCGAAACGCGTGCATCGATTTTTATGATCTTTGTCTCATTTTGCTCATAGGTTATGTGACTTTGCGAAAAAATAACTAGACTTGAAACTTTTTTCCATTTTGGATTTTTTATGTATTTTTAAAAAAAAAAATTTTAATTTTTAGGCAAAAAATAATTTTTTCCCTTCATACATTCATTTTTAACTTCGAAAGTGTTACTTGTATAGGAAAACAATATATGAACAGATTAAGGGAATTGTAATTCTTAATTTTTTAAAATTTATTTCAACTAAATTGGGCTAGTGGTTGTCGAGCTATGTCAAACAACAGGGCCTAAAACGTGATAAATTCCCCTATACGATAGTACTAACTTCAAATCGATACTAACTTCAAATCGCAGGTAAGAAGACAAAACGAATGATGCAGAAATTCTTCTTTTTGGGTCTAATTTCACATACAGTTCACAGAATTGAGTTGGCAATCAATTAACTAAAAAATGTTGTACTGTGTTAGTTACAAAAGGCGCACCCAGAGAAAAAAGATATGGTCGCCTCCAACAAAACTATTTTTAAAGAAAATTTTAAACATATTTGGCCTAATTTATAAAAAATAAAACAAGTTAATAAAGGGTTTATGAAACGGATATTCATACAAAATCTGTGTCATTAACCCTTTATTAACCTGTTTTAGTTTTTATAAAGGCAGGTTATGTTTAATTTAACCATATTATTATCACCGACAACCATATTATGGCTAAATAAGTTCTCCGCTAAAAAGCTACAACCATATAGCATGTTGCTCTTGGAAAAGAGGAAAATATTATTGTTAATTTAAAAATAAATTATTATCATATTTAAAAATAACATCTTTAGAGGGAACTGTTGTGGCTTCTTGATGGAGAACTAATTTAGCAATAATATGCTTAACGGTGATAATAATATGATAGTATGGTTAAGTTAAACATAATATTTCGCATTCATAAAAATATTTTTTATTTAATTAAGGTTTACAAATCAAATTTTCTATGAAAATTTTACTTAACTTACGTTGAATAAAATTAATAATCGTTTATGAATACGGGGAAGATATTAAAAACTTTCTTTAAAAATAGTTTTGTTGAAGGTGACCATATTGAAAAATGTTTTTTCTCTGCATGTATGGAGTAATATTCGTGGAAATGAGCGTAACCCCAACTTTAAGCTGGGAGATAAGGTCTTTCTCAGTAGTGCACTTGTCTATTATCCACTAAGGGAAGACAAGAAGCGATTTCTCTGTTCTGAATTTCCACAGATAAGTTGGCTCAGACATTCATCTGTCCGCAGCTAAAGTGAGAAATGGGACAGTTGAGTAGCTTGAATGGCGGGCTAAGACTAATGAGTCCTTTAAAAGCATTTGGGTTACCGACATCATAAAACTATCACTGAAACTCAGCTGCTCTGTTGTCGTTCTATTGTTAGCTTGCCTAGAGCCAGTTGGCCGGTCCAATACTACGATCGGAAAAAGTGGCCTAAGCTTGCTTTGTCTTAAAGACTTTTTATTTCTAGAGCAAAAACCAATATCGATTAGTGGTCCTTTGTTCCTTTTATTAACTACTTTCAGATATTGTTTTGCTATTTTAAGGCGACTTTTAAAATATGTTCCGATAAAAAGGTTCCATATTTTTCTTAATTTTGGCAAATTCTTTGCATTTAATCATCAATCAGACGTTGAGTTAGAAATTTTGAGAATGAAAAAAATGCGTTTTATTTATTATGGAATCAAAATCCCCTTTTTCCAACTCTGTTTGTAACATGTATCTGTGTGTGTGTATCTATGTTAATGAGTTTGGCTATAAAACGGCTTCATGCAAATATAATTGCATTTAGAAAACATCATCCATCCATTGTGCTCATTATAGATTTTTAAAGTAATTTAATACTAAAGGATGGCTTAAAATTTTTCCATTGAATTGAAAAAGAAAATTTAATGATATATTAAAAATTTCATTAGCAAAATTTTAAAAATTATTAAATTGATACTCAATTGTGCTACAAGTTTACGCAATTACGATTTTCAACGTATACTTGAATTAAAAATTAGCAACTTTTTGGATTAAAAGTAAATCATGTTGTTTATGTTTGAAGGCAGTGCGATATGTGACCCCAGGAAATATGGCCCGAAAGTACTAAATAAAAAATGCCCCACAGCTTTACACGAAACACAACAACACAAAATTTTGGAAAAATGTTTTTTCGGGGTTTTTTTTGCATTTTTTCGTTGTGGTTTAAAGTGAAATGCCTTCAATATTAAGGAATGAACAATTACCCTACATAAAATCGAAATTTTTTACTTTGAGACTATTTTGAATTTTCTAAAGCCAATTTTAAAGAAATTTTAAAATTCTATGTTAAAATTTGGGGTAATTTTTCATTTTAACAAGTGAAAGTAAAAATATAAAGAATATAAAATAATATTTCTAAAGTACCAGTCTTTTTATTTTCTAATGAAAATGTTAACAACTTTTTGATAAATGACTTTTTTTTTAATTTCGTAGGTGGAGAAAATCCTTGTGACCGGCCGAAGGCTCAACAATGCTATCTATTGTGCGATTTTTAAAACCAAAACTACAATTATTAGGAATATTAAAATTCTGGATTTTTAAACTCGGGAATTTTAAATTTTTGTTTTGAAAATTCGTGATCTTAGCTTTCGGGATTTAGAATTCGGAATTTTAACTTTTGGGCTATGACCCTAACCAAAATTTCTTTTTTGGGGTAAAAAGTAAAAATAATTTTAAGGCGGTTTTTTAAAGAAGAATTGCCCCAAAAGGCCTAAAAATTAAATGCAATATGATTCTAATAAATTAAATGTTGCCATCCCTGGTTTACTGTTTACAAAACAACCATTATAAAAAGACACGCTATGCTGTAAATTTTAAAAAAATTGAATGAATTTTTTATAATTATACATATATAAATATTAGAGCGACTCAAGTTGTATGGAAGCGGAATTCGTGCAAGGTGTACCCCCTCAAAATGAACCTTGGACTTGTTTAAAATGACATTTAAAATATTTCGGCTCCAGCTTTGACCTCTCGTGAGCTGGACCATTATGAAAAATGGTCTTTTTTTTGCATGTTTTGTTAATTTAAGAATCTGTTTTGTTACCAACATATACAATATGGGTATCATAAGAAAAGTTGTTAAAGGCGCGTCCAACTGTATATACTATTTGTCCAAGGACTATCATCCATGTCCTTTTTTAAAGGATATTCTGTAAAAAAGAACGGTTTTTGAATTTTTTGTTCGGGGTTGTTTGTAATGAAAATGCCAAATTAGCATACATATTAAATCTTTAGTTGATTAAATTAAATACGGTTCTCAGCTTTTTTTGAAATTCGTCCTAGTTCGCGTTTTGACAAAAATGCAATTCGTTTAATTAGGGCAATATGGGTATCAAATTTTTTCTTTTGCCAAGTACATCATCTTTGTATGTAAATAATTTAGGTTTTTGCAAAAATATAAAATCAAAGTATGCCGCTTAAAAATCGTGGATCATTTTTTTTTTTTTTTTTTTTCTTTAGTCCTATTTTCATCCATACATTATCTAGAAACTAAATCCGCTATCATATTAGAGTTACCACTAAATTGCGTTTATATATATTCTAGAGCACCGTGTAAAATGCATCTAATTTTCAAAAACCCTTTCTTATGATACCCATATTGTATATTTTGGTAAGGAAATAGATTCTCAAATTAACAAAACATGCAAAAAAAATACCCTTTTTCAAAATGGTCCAGCTCACGAGAGGTCAAAGCTGGAGCCGAAATATTTTAAATGTCATCTTAAAAAAGTCTAAGGTTCATTTTAAGGAGGGTACATCGAGCAGTTTTCTTGGTGAGTTGCTCTAATAAATATATTATTTAAAATTTTTAGGAAACTAATGCGAATGTCTTGATAATTTAACGATTTGAGTTGTTGTCTTCCAACAAGCAAATAAACAAAATCAAAAGATTTGATTTGCCCAAATAACGCGATAGTGTGGTCGCATTGTACCGATTATTATCGAAATTGAGTTTTGGCCGATATGAACAACAAAAAAAATTGTCACAATGTGCGACGATAATGTGACCACCAAAAGTCACAGATTGTGCTATTTAAGCCGATAGCGGGATATTAGCTTAAGACGTCGTTTTGAAGTTAACAATTTTAATTAATTCTATTTAAAAAATTTTAGACCCCATAAAAAAGCGTAAAATTAAAACCACACCATTAAAAACATCAATAAAAATTGACATACGCGGTTTTTCAAAATAAAAAAATTCAAATTTGCTTTCTAAATTATTTCTAGTTGTTAAAGGTCTTCACAAGATTCGCTTTTCTAAAAGAGAATTGTTAAAATGCTTTTTAAATTATGTTTGAAAATATTTACACTTTAACAATTACTGCGACTCTTTTAAAGCGCAGTACACACTATCGAACATGAATGACAATTTTGCTCAAATTTTCGCTTGCTCGATAGTGTGGCAGCTAATTTTCAACAGTTGACTGCAAGTTATTTTGTGGTTAAATATTGGCTGAGGAAATTTTTAACTGTCACTCAAGTTCGTAAGTGGTCCCTTAAAGCCTTTTATTTTCTACGTCACTTCTAGAAAAGTAAGAGAGTTTATATTGACACAAATTTTATTTAAAAGAAAATCAAAAATTAAATGACACGTGTAATAGTTTCCTACCTCCCCTGTTCGTGCCTTCTGTCCAAAGATAAAATAAAAACAATAATAAAACACTTAGCAAACAAAAAAATCACAATTTTTTACTACAATCCAAGTTTCCGCCGGGAAAACATCAAAATGTAACTGTATTTTTGACTTTATCAGTATTTATGAGAAATATTTAGAACAACAACGAAAGAATAGCAAAAATAATAAAAACATGCAAAACACACACTTTCATATGAGAACAAATAACAAAAGAGAATATTCATAAAATGTTTCGAGTTGTTGCTTTTTGCAATTTCTAGATTTGTTGCATACACATACTCGAATTCTACGATTTTTGTATGAATAAAGAATTGGAGGGAAATGAATGTAGAATATGGACTGTAAATGAATGGATGTGAGTGATTGTACAGTGGTTTATTTAAAATTTGCATATTCATATTCAACAACACACACACACAGGCATACTAACGCATTTAAATTGTGCATATCAACGAGCGAACATCATGTCGTGATGTAAAAAGCACTCAATGAATTTTGAATATGTCATATTTAGTTAGTGGGTGTATGGCGGGAAAGTTTTCTGCAGTAAAACCTACATTAAATGGTGTGAGATGAGAAGAAATTGTAACACATACCAAAGATATTAAAAAGGGTCAGAGTTGCCAATGCTACGACTTTTGTTCACTTTAAGTCCGATTTTTTTTTTTTGTTTAGAAATTTATCAGCTTGAGAATAAAATTTAAAGATAAAACGTTTGTCAGGGGGCGGAGATAATACCTGTTATAACCTTGGGCGATACCTGAGTAAGCAATGGAGGGAAGAAAGCTTCAGCTTATATGCAAGTAAATTCAGCCATGCTTCAGATACTCCATGTGCTGGAATTGACACACACGCAGAGAACAAACATGTTTGAATATGGTCACCTCCAACAAAACTATTTTTAAAATAACATTGTGAGCATATTATGTTTAAGTTAACCATATTATTGTCATCGCCAACCAGATTATGGTGTAATTAGTCCTCCATCACGAAGCCACAACCATATTATGATTGGCTTGTATCATTTTATGGTTAAGTATGACAATAATTTGTTCTTAAATTAACAATAGTTTTTTCCTCTTTTCCAAGAGCAACATGCTATAGTTAAGTGTTTAACATATTTTAGTTATTATTTACCATAACATGTTCGGAGGCAACCATAATATGGTTGATTTAAGCTCATATCGAAGGAAAATTAAACATTAGGATTCAGGGCTTAAGTTTTGTTCTGGTGCTAATTCTGCTAATTTTGATGAGTTCTTGTATGCGGTTGCTCTAGCTACTTACCAGACCAGTTGTAGTGGAAACTGAAATATATCGCAAGCAGTTATCAGAGCTACGTATTCGTAGGGAGTAAAAACAGACACATACTTATATACTGTAATTATTAGACCTGTTGCAGAAATTATTTCTGATCGAATGTGAAAGTAATTTAAGCAAATTCGATCGGAATTGCAACAACGAAATTAAAACCATTTCGATCGGAATGTGTAAAAGACCTGAATGTCTTGTCTCGACTTAATTGTGGCTTTCTATATTTAGCGAAACTTCAACAATAAATTTCAGTTTATCAATAGTAAGAATTCGGAATTTAGCACATTAACTAAATCTTATTAATTCAAATAAAAATGTTTTATAATTTCAATCATAACTAAAATTCGTAAATTTAAAAAAGTTCGGATAAATTTCCCAAATTTTAGATTTTTTTTTTCCAACATAACCCATTTTGGTAGAGCAAAGATTTTCCAAGGGCAGTCCTGCAAACCCTTAAGTTTAATTTTCCATACAAAATATTTTCCAAGGATTTCAGTGTTTTTATCAAAAATAAAAATTGGGAATTAAGCACGACAAACAAAAACTTATTAATTAAAAATGTTCTCTCTATCCAAAAAAAAAATATTGCAATCGGCTTGGCAACTCTGCTAAACATTTATTTCATCTAACATTTTTAACCGACAAATCCATGGTTTTTTTTTAAATGAAACATGATTTTTTAAATTTTTAACTAAAAAAAGTTTTAGAATTAAAAAATAACATAAAAAGGTAAGTTTTAATATGAGAAGTTCCATATCAAAACGTAAATGAAACGGTTGTCTTAAAATATAGAAAAGGTTAATAGTTTCGCAGTAATGGCGTTTTCCTTTCTGTGAAAAATGTTGCCAACATATATGTACCATTTTGCTAAATTTTTAACTCACAGAAAATAACAAAAACCATTGTCATTCATTTAAGTAATGTTATTGACATAAGTGTCAGTTTCAAGCAATAACTTTAAAAAAAAAAAAAAATTATAGTGTGTAAAAGAAATTCAAAAAATATGTTGTTTAAAAAAAAAATAACAAGAACAGCTGTTTTAAAAATGCTGCATTAACATAATTGGCGGTGAAACATGTAACAGATTTTTGGTTGTGTTGGGCAACAATGAGCAATTTTAATTTTTTTTTTTAAAAAACACAAAGAACGACAAAAGGCAGAATAAAGATAACAATTATACACGAAAAGAAAAAATCGTCAGCTCAGAATTGGTTTGGCTTATATTATGGTAATTTAACCATGATATGCGCCAAACCAATTCTGAGCTGACATTATGATAAAGATGTGAAGAACAAAAGCATTTGTTTGTGTAACAAATGGTAGAAAGGTCGAAAACAATTGCACGTAAAAAACACAACTCTGCAAAAAATCAGCAGGCATTGCGAGCAGACCTACTAATTGGACCATGGTTAAATTTACAAAAAAATATGAAAAACAAAAAAGTCATTGAAAAGTAAATCAAAACATTTTGCTAAAATAATTTCTTTTTAAGTATGTGTTATTATGAATTGACTGACAAAAAATAGATATTCTATATAATTTTAGAAATTAATCTCATTGCAGATCTTAACCTCTAGGTTAAAAACAATGCGTTGATCAATCCGGGTACTTCACATATAGGTAGCAATTTAAGTGTATAATCTGACACAAATTATACATTCGTCGCTTTTTTAGGAGCCGAAGCTGAATTTCTAATAGCAGTGGAGGTTAGAAAACCAGCAGTTTCTGTTGAATAGCAATAGAGAGAACCGCCACAGGCCAAGCATTTCCACAAGGGTGAACAATCATCCTTCCATGTGAAAGTCTTCTTTGCGGCGGGTTTCGGTGTAAACCAAAGTCACCACGTGATCCCCGCAAGTATCTCCCCTGTAAAAAAAATAAAATCCCTTTCGAGGAACCATTTTGTGAGTTAAAGCCTTGAAAAAGGCACCCCATCGGACGGTGAATAGCTTGATTAAATGCAACCTTATATCAGAAAAGTAAAGGTTCCGCAAAAACAATCATCCTGAAGGACGGGAAGCATTTCCAGCAAGAAGTATATCGGGGGCCTCAACCAATAGTCAGACCGGGGCCTTAAAAATACCGCGGGTTACTGGTTTCCGTGATACCAGATGAGAAAGTTATCTGCTGAGATTTTGGTCTTAAGAATTCAAAACGACATCAAGAGCCCTGTTATTTTGGAACTTTATCGGATCCCAGGTATGGATACAGCAGCAAAAGGTAAAAATAGGTAATCGCTACACCCACCTGTAGTGGAATTCTCTAACTTTTAACGACTAACTTTAGCGTTAATTTTACCGGCACAGTTTATTGCTTGCGGTAACAATACAGCAATTCAGTAACTCAACAATAACTTAACAACATAGCTAAAAATTTCAATCAGGTGGCATCTTTGTTAATTAATTAGTATATTTAATGAACACTGTCATCGAGTACAAACTACTTCTCGTGTAAAACTACTTGAAGTACTTTTGAAACTAACAAGGCCCCATTTGCTAGTCTAGCGAATATTTCCAAAATTCGGAAAATTTGCAAAAATTGCTAAAAATTTTAATATTTTAAACAAGCCAGAAAATTGATTAAAAGTCGCTAAAACTATAAGGAATTGCAAAAATTCGGTAAAAATTGTTAAATTAGCGGAAATTCGCAAAAATTTGCTAACAGCAGCTATTTATTTAAAATCGTTCAAGCTCTAAAGAACCACATAAAAAAATCGCTTATATCGCGAACATGGCTAAAATTCGCGAAAAATTGCAAACTTCGAAAAAACCGTAAAATTTATTTGAAATCGCTAAATCGCTTAAAAAAACAAGTTGTCGGAATGTATAAATTTTTTTTTTGCAAAAATTCGCCAAATTTTTTAATATTTCGAACAAACCATAAAATTGATTTGAAGTCACTAAAACTATAAGGAATGGCAAAAATTTGGTAAAAATTGCTAAATTAGGGGAAATTCGCAAAAATTTGTTAACAGCGGCATGATAATACTACTATTTATTAAAAATCGTTAAAGCTGTAAAGAATCAGAAAACTTGGAGAGAAGAACTAAAATTTATTTGAAATTGCTAAATAGGTTAAAAAAACAAAATGTCGGAAAATAACAAAAAAAAAAAAAAAAATATGCAAAAATAGGGAAAAATCGCAAAAATTTTATAATATATCGAACAACCCAGGAAAAACTTTTTGATTTTTAGTAATAGGTGGTAGTTATTTCATACTTTACATGGTAAGTAGATGTCATTATTCTGAAAACTTAAATAAGTACTTACTAGTAATGACCTTAGCAACTACTTATTACTTTTATTATTTTCACTACTGAATATTTGCTTAATAATAATCAGCTTAATAACTACTTATTCGTTGTGTTGTTTTCAGTACTGAATATTTACTTATTGGTAACGTACTCAATAACTACTTATTAGGTATATTTACTAGTGATTTTTTGGCTTCTGGTAACTAAATTGTAAGTACTTACAATTCAACTTACTCGTAGTTAAATAATAACTAGATATTTTTTGACTTCTAGTAAGTGTATTGTAAGTACTGAATTTTGTGGACACCTTGAACAAAAATAAAATAAGTAGTGTTTACTTTTCTCCAACATTACTTGCTAACTTACCAGGTAAGTAAAGTTTTTGCTGGGAAACCATAAAATTGATTTCAAGTCACTTAAACTATAAGGAATTTCAAAAATTCGGTAAAAATTACTAAATTAGCGGAAATGCGCAAAAATTTGCTAACAGCGGCATGATAGGAAAGTCTTATTTGTTGTGTAGAAAAGAAAACAATATTAGTAATTTCCATAAGCTCCATCTAAAATGTAACATTTTTAATGATTTTTATAAATACCCAAAAAAAAAATTTTAATATTATGTATGTATGTAAATAATGTGAATTCTTAAGGCCCCGTTAGCCGACCGTAAATGTAGAAATGTAAATGTAATGTAAACAGCTGATCGTTTCTGTTATATGGAAAGCAATGCAACTGCTTAACTGACTGTAATGTCACTTTGCCGTAATGTGCCAACCTGTAGAAAATAGAATTTCATTACGAGATTACGTGACAGTTGTAGATAGTGATGGGCTGCTTGTATTTTAAATGGAATGCGGGTAAAATCACTCTTTTTCTTTGGTACATTTTAGTAATAATATCTGTGGACCCATTAAAAACCAGACTTTTTATTGTTTGGGGATATGTATGCATTTGTTTATTTTATACATCCAAACATATATTTTTATAAATGAAAATATGTATGGATTGTAACATATGATTTCAAATGCTTATATATTTATCAGTGAAGTTAATGTGTACCAAAAAATTGTGAAAAACTCCACAAAAATAATAGTCACACAATAAAAAAATTATAATTTTGTTTATCGGCTTTAAAAAAAGTTTGCTTTGCTTTTGAATAGAGAATCACACTACTGGGGTTCCCCAGTACTTGGTAGTTGTGGGTGTTTTGGGTTCGATTCCCGCCAGATACTCTGATCGGTTTAAGTTAATCGAGCTCGGTTAATAAAGTTAGAATTTAATTTTTTAATTTATCTGTAACAAAAGTTTATTATTAACAAAATAAAGTTTAAAGTTATGCGATTTTACAAAATTTTGGGAAAGAAATCAATAATTCAAAGCTTTTATAAAAACGAAACATTACCGTAACATGTGTCGGAATAAAACGAAACATTACCAAATTCGTTATCTGAATAACCTTAAAAGTAACATTCAGACAAATTATTTTACTTACGCTTCCAGAAAACTTATTTACCACAAAAAATCTTTTAAAATCTTTTTTTTTTTAAATTATTGCCTTTTGTTATGGAAATCCTCATATATTAACGATACACATTTTCGTGTAAATTACATAAACCAAAACAAAATATATGACTGGTGCTGACATTAAAGTGAAATTCTTATCGTATTTTACATTTTGGTATTGAGATGAAATAAAATACCTTTTAAAAAAATTTAAAAAGTTTTTAAAACCCATTAAGCTAAACAAGCTTTGGCATTGGTCCAAACTGTCCCAAATACGTAACTAACTAAACATGTAACTGTTGAAGACAAGCAATTTTATTAATAAAACACAACTCAAATGTTATTGTTAATAAAGAAATGTGACCATTTTTTATACAATTTCAGGAACGTGCTTACGTACGATTTTAGTATTTAAATCTTGATTACATTTTCCTTTGCACGGATTAATTATTGTAAAATCGAAATCGTTTTTTCTTTCATTTTCCTTAATATGGTTTCTTTTTTTCTTGTTAATTGTGTTTTAAATGTCGGTAACCATGTGTGAAATTTAAAACATTTTTTTTTGTGTTATTTTGCTTTTAGTTATTATTATGATTATTTTTTGTTTCTTTTATATTTGTTATTTTTAATTTCTTACCACCGAATCAGTCTGTAATTATACAACGGTTTTAAAGTACTTATAAGTACAAGCATTTAGTACTTGCTTGTGTAAGATATTTTTTTTTATTACACAACGGAACAAAACGCAATTTTTTTCTGTTGTATTGAACTTTAAAGCTGTTGCTTACTAATTTTAGATGGCTAATTTCAAATCTTAATCTTTTGTTTCATCAGCTAACATTTTTAAGTTACAGGTACGTTTTCATCAAGATACTCGTACTATAGAGGAGCACTACCAGGGTAACTGGGAAGCCCATATGATGGCGGACTATTTTTTGAGCATTAAAAGTAAACCATGTTAACAAGGTAATTTAATGAGTTGTTATTACATTTTTGTATTAAAAATCTAAATTTTTCTTTAAAATCTTCTTTTCGTTTTCTCACAAAATTCTAAATAAAATCAAAAGTTGTGCACCAATTTCAATGGAAAAAAACTCGTTTATTTAAAATATATTAAGTTACATGCTAATACACCAAAAATATGCATTAAGCATTGTTCACAATAAGAGAAACAATTTCTTTTTTTCTTCTATCTTTTTTCTTCGCAAAGTATTTCATATGTTTTCCTCTCATTTTTAAAACAAACATTTAACTAAAAATTTTTTAAAATGTAACTAAAGTTGAGTCTACCTTTACTTCAGCAACAATTTGTATGAAATTGAAACTGACGTTAATAATTATTTTATTTAGTTTTGAATAAAAATTTCAACAAAATGTTTTAAAAATAATAATAATACAAAATACATCATTTTGTTATGGGAAAAAATTGCAAACGGTTTCTTAATTGCAAATGTGTGTTGTTTTCTCTATTGTGAACAGAAGTAAAAATTATTTTTATTATTTCTGAATTTTTAAAAAACAATTTCAGCAAATTTCGATTAACCATTAGTTAAAAGATTGATGTTTGACTTTAGACTGACAGCTAGCAATCGGTAGAACCGCGAAGAATTCTGTTGAGGGAAATGTCGTTATCTCGAAACATGTCAATTCGACCCGAGTTCAATCCCCAGTTCAGTCAAGGATAAAATTTATTAAAAATGTTAATTCATTTTATTTTGTTAAATTCCTTCCTTCATTAAAATAGTTAAGCGATAACTCCCGTATTCACAAACGATTATTAAATTTAACAAACGTTTATTACGGACAATTTTCATAGCAAATTTGTTCTTTAAACCTTTATTAAATTTTAAAAATGGTTATGAATACAGGCATAAATATCACAAAAAAAAAATGGTCAAATAATTATTTTCTATAAATTTCTCAAATTTTAAATTTAAATTTTTTTCTAAGCAAAAAATTCTTATATAATGTTAGAAACACAACTGGGACGAACGACGAATTATTCGGAACGGATATTCGTCATCAGAAATAGAACACATTGGTATATATTAAAATACACACAATCATTGCTTAGACCGAAATTCGTCGTGCGTAACGAACTCTGCGATAGGTTTATTTCTTTTTCTTACGCAGACGAACGACTAATAAATTGGGACAGGGACAGCTAAACGCAGCTAAATCGTTTAAGCTGTAAAGAATCACAGGAAAAAATCGCTTCTATTGCAAACTTGGCTTAAATTCGCGAAAAACGCTCAATTTTATTTGAAATCGCTAAATGGCTAAAAAAAAAAACAAAATGCCGGAAAATAACAAAAAAAATTTGCAAAAATGGCGAAAATTCGCGAAAAATTTCAAACAAGCCATTAAATTGATTAAAAAGTTCCTAAAACTATAAGGAATAGCAAAAATTTGATAAAAATTGCTAAATTAGCAGAAATTCGCAAAAATTTGCTAACAGCGGCATGAAAGCAAAGTTTACTATATATTATAATTCGTTAAAGCTATAAAAAATCAGAAAAACTTACAGAAACAAATCGCAAACATGGCTGAAATTCGGGAAAAATTGCAAAATTTGAAACAAACCCAAAAACTAATTTGAGATCGCTTAATCGAAATGCAGAACACCTAAAATGCTGAAGTTATCCACTTTCGAGTGGATTCTGATTCTAGAACACACCCAATTAATAGTTTTTTTTTTTTTTTTTTTTTTTTTTTTTTTTTTTTGTTGTAATATGGTCAACCTATGATTTGATAAATGTTAGTGAACAAACAAATTACAAAGAAATTTTAATAAAATTTATTGGTAGTTAAAAAATATGAAAACGGATGCAGTAAAATAATTAAGGAAGTTAAAAATAATAATAAAAGTTTTTTTTAATTGTGGCTTTCTCTAAAATCTTTTCCGTTAACTTAGCGCTCACTTTAGATTAAAGTGAAGTTGTAAAAACGGAACACTTTTTATATGGCCTTTTATAGGACAAATGAACACACGTGCCTTAGCTTTAACAATAATTCGAACTGCCGGCCGTGGTTCGAATCCCGGCCACTGTCAGGAATGGAAGATTATCAATAACAATTTTGATTTATTTTCATGTTGTAAAATTCCTTTCTTCATAAAAATAATTTAATGAAAATTAAATTTAATGAACTTAAGCCTAATTAAAAATATTAAAAATTTGGATTAAAAACCATAAATAGTTCAACAAAATAACCACAATACTAATCATTTTTATTATATTTAACTTTTTTTCATCCGGTGAAAAAACATGAAAATAATTTTAAACTTTTGTGATAAATATCAAAAACGATTTTTATTTAATTTTTTTTAAAAAGAAAAGAAAAAAAAATATTTTTTTCCAAATTGAAAAATCCAGATGGATAAAAACATTTTTTTAGTCACAAGTTTTTTGAAAAAAACAAAAAAGATTGTTTTAAAAGTATTAAAATACGGTCTCTGTTTAAAATATAAAAAATTTTAACAAAAATTTAAAATTTTTTATAAAATTGTTTTTTTTTTTTTTTTTTTTTTTTTTTTTTTTTGTTTCAAAAATTCAACGATTTCTCTGAAAGTAATTCGCATATTTAAAAATGATGTAAACACGACTTAAATATTTTTTTGTTGAATAATTTTGTTTTTTTTTTTTCTTAAACTAGCAAGTGCCTTTATATTTGACAGATACGACGATAACGAAAAAATTTGATCAAGTTTATTTATATCAACAACATTACTAAAGAAAATTTTGTTAACCCTGAAAAATTACTCTCCATTTTAGTTCATTAAAGTAAATAAATTTCGTCGAATCGATGAACTTTTTAAAACGATTTTAAAGTAAAAAATCAACAAAAATGTTTGTAGTTAAGCATTTTATACAAAAGTAAAATTAAACATAAAAGTTCTTCTTCTCTCTCAAAATTTTATAAGAATTTGAACACTTTTTTGTGTTTTCAAATTAATTATTTTTTTTTTAAAGCTTTCATTATCAAATAACGTTGTTGGAAAAAGAGCGTAATTTGAAGACACATACAAAATTTTTATTTTATAATGAGTTTCGTCGATTCGCCGAACAGTAACATTCCAGGGTTAATATTAAAAAGTGTAAAAAATGGCAGGTTTTAAAATAAAACCACGCAATTGGCGTCTTTTTTACGCAAAAGCGCTAATATGTATTTGCGTTAGCATGCAAATTTTTTTTAACTGTGTATACTCAAAACTAGAAACAAAATCGGTTTTAAAGTGCCAAATACACTGCACGTGTGCTGGACTTAATATTTGTCGTCATATTTAGTTAGTATTGTGGCTATTTTATTGAACCGTTTATGCTTTTTAAACCAAATTTTGATATTTTAATCAGGCTAAAGTTCAGTAACTGCCTATTTTCGATGTGCGAAAGAATTCTTTCTGCCGTACAACTACATTTAAAAGAAACACAAAGTTTTTAGAATTTGTTTTTGTTATACGCACACCAAAATAGTGGAGAGCGTATTATGCATTTGTGCTGATGTGTGTAACGCCTTTAAATATTGGTCCCACCTTAAAGTACACCGATCGACTCAGAATCACTTTCTAAGTCGAACTAGCGATGTCCGTCCGGCTGGCTGGCTGGCTGTCCATGTAACCTTGTGCGCAAAGTACAGGTCGCAATTTTGGAGATAATTTGATAAAATTTGGGACATAGGTTCTTATTGGCACAAGGACCAAGCGTATTGAAAATGGGCCGAATCATAGGACCACGAGGGAAGATAGGGGGAAATTTCTTCCTCTCAGAAACTATCAAACCGATTTTAATGAAATTTAAAACATAGATAGATCCATATATATATGGACACATAAGCTATACAGTTTTAAAAAAATAAGACCACAAGGGGAGATAGGGGCAATTTCTGCCTCTCACAAGCTTTCAAACCGATTTTAATGAAGTTTATAAACATAGATAAATCCATATTTATATGGGCACATAAGCATGATGTGATTTTAAATACTGTGGTGTAGGGTATCATATGGTCGAGCTTGACCGACTATACTTTCTTACTTGTTTTAAATGTAATTGTTCAAAAGAAAGAATTCTTTCGCACATCGGAAATAGGCTATAAATTTTATTTTCATTAAATTATTTTTATCAAGAAAGGAATCCTACAACATGAAATAAATTAAAATTTATTGATAATGTTTCCTTCTTAACTGAGCTGGGAATCGAACCCAGGTTTTCACGGACAGGTTGCCTTGACATGTTTTAATTGTTACCACTTATTTCTTCAGAGGGATTTGCCGTTTAACACTCACCGGTATTGACGACGGCTGGCAGTCAATAGTTAAATCAAATGGTATTTTAACTTTGGTAGATCGAAATTTGTTTTGTATGATTATCTATTTAATTGATTAATTCGTCATATCTAAAATTTTGGATTTTCCATCCAGCATCGTCGGTGTCACACATACAAACAAAATTTAACTATTACTATCACAATGATTGATGAGTATTTTGATAAGTGTAACTGTAAGAATGTAAAATTATAATAATACATCAATTAAATATTTAATTGTTAATATCATTATTTAATTAAAGTGAATTTTGTATACTAATGCAAATTTAATTAATTTTTTAATTAATATTAGAAGTTTTTTCTATGCATATGTCGCCAACTAGAGCGAATCAAGACTAACAGAGTCCAGTTTCGAAATCAGCATCTTAAATAACCTAAAAAACACAAAAGGTATGTATATTCCCTTGTGTTGTCAACTACTTTCTCACACATACACTTGCGGCCCACATTTAAACGTGTTATGAAGTCTCAGTCTATAATATTTAAATGAACTTTTAATATTTTATGGTAAAACAAACTTTTAATATTAAAAAACCTTGAGGTTAATATCAAGTACTTGGTACTTTTGACCTTTTTCTTTTTGCAGCATTCAAATACTTAACGCATAATACTTGAATAATCCTTTAGTTTGTTGTTTAATTTCTTGAAAAGAATATTACTGGCTACATCTATAAGTGGTTTTGTACTCATTTCTAGAATTGAAATGGTGTTTTTTGTCGTCATTATAAATGAGTATTTATACAAAGTTATGGATATACTAACGAAAAAATTAAGCTTTGGATGTTGGGATTTCTTCCACAATTCTTAAAAAAAAAATGTTAGAAATTTCTTTGCAAAGTCAAGGAATTGAGTTTAACGTGATTTGCAATTAAATAGTTTAATAGTCTGTAAATCGATGCCGAAATAAAAATGGTGTATTTAAGTGGGCCAAATGATAACACCCTGTAAGGATTTTCCAAAAATGTTTTCAGACATAGGAAAACTCATATACATACTGCTATAGAGTGTAAGTTCTTAACAATCATGTGAGAAATTTAAATTCCATTTACGTAATTTCGGTTTACGTCGCCTCTTTTTCGGAACTAATCACGAAGTAAATCGAGAAACTACTGTATGCACTTTGACTATGTGTGTTGCTTAGTTTTATGTGTATGTATATCGATTTTGCACGCGTAATTTGTGTGATTTCATGGTGATATCTTTGTGATGTCTTAAAAGCTGATTTTTTAAAAATGCACTTGCATGTCTGTTCTGAAAATAAATCAGTTTACTCAAATCCCGTGATTTCTAATTACACGTGCCTTTTAAATTCACACGTGTGATATTTTGGTTTGTATGTGTTTCGATGTGATATTCAATTGCCGAAAGCACACCGAAATACACAAAAACGGTATGACTTTCAGAACACCACGATATCACATGTGTGAGGCGAAAAGCACGTATATATCTTATTTTTCTTTCAGCACAATTAAGTAGCCCACTTGCAAACACCGCTTAGTTAAAAAAAAAAAATAAATAAAAATTATGTGAAAGCAGCCATTTTATTTGTTTCTTAAAATTCATCCCAGTCATTATCAATCGCGTTCAAAACTCGGTAAGTTAAACAAAATAAATTCTCGCCAATTTCCTTTCAATTAAAGAATTTATCAAACAAAAAGTCAGTTTTAATTAAAAATTTAATCAAGTGAATTAAACGTTTAATCAAGTGAATGAAACCGATTAATTAATACTATTAATTTGTTTACTAGTGCCTAAATAAATTTTTTAATTAATATCACAAACTTTTTAATTGAAATCAATTTTTATTTTTTTCTGCAAAACTATTTTTAACTCCATAAATTAATGATGATAGAGTGTTTCATGCTTATTTAATTTTTGTGAAATTTAAATAATATTAAATAATATGTTTTACAAACTTCGCTTCTTTTAATTTACAAATTTTCATAAAATAATTTGTGTTCATTTCTAGAAATAAAAAAAAAAATACACAAAGTTAAATTAAAAACGTTTTAGAGTAAGGAAATATTATTTCTCTTATTCAATTCAAAGCTTAAATATTGCACTAACTGGAATATTGATAGCATTTTTATAAAATTCAAAGATACAAATTTTTCAACATTAAATTAAACTCAATAAAATTTTATGAATTTTGGTTTTTTTTCTACTGAAATAAAACAAGCAAACACAACATGACTTAAGTAAAAATAAAACAAAAAAGGATGCTAGATTCGGCTGTGCCGAATCTTTAATACCCTTTACCTCACCCACTAATGCACATATGTAATCAAACAGAATTAAAAAAAAAATATATGTGACGGGTACATTTTATCATTTAAAATCATTTCTCTATTAAAGCGACAAATCATGTATGTATTTGTTATGTGTAAAAGAGGAAAAACACGTCTACACATTAAAAAAAAAGACAATTCAACAACAAAAATGGAATTTTTTAACAGAAATTTGAGGCAATCGTGGTTTTCTGCTAAAATTTCAGCTATTCATAGATCGAGATGGCTGAATAACAACGGATTATATGTGACATAAATATACAGCAATCTAGTCCACATCATTTCCGGAGTTTTCGGAAACCCCATTTCAACATAAACATAGACAGACATACAGAAGGACATCGTTAACTCAACTTCGCTACTCATAATGACCCAGAACATATATAATTAGAGGGTCTTTAATCAATATTGTAAAAATTACAAATGGAATGACAAACCTATAGTATATAACCTTTCCAACTGTGGAGAAAAATACCATTAAAAGTATCGAAATATTTTGAATTTTTAAAATGTTGTACTAACGCATTTAAGTGTGTAAAGCTTGTTTTATGTAAATCGCTTCATGTTGTAACAAATTGTCTTATATGCATATTTTTAAGCTTTTGTTTTTCTTACATTTTTTTACAATAAAGCAATGAAAGGGCTGTGCTGTAAAATAATATATCTAAGTTGGAAAATAAAAGGCAGAAGAGAAAAAATCACAAAAAGAAAATTGAATTTTTCTGCAAGACTGGTTGTTTATGCTAAAATAACAAATTTATTGATATTTTCCCCCAAACTGCAAATAATAATTTTATCTTACGAATTGACAGCAAGAGAAAACCGATCCCATAAGGGAATGTATAAATAACTATATGCAAATTTTGTTTATTTAATTTCAATATAACTTATAATACTCTTATTTTGGATTATTCTAATTTTTTTGTTGCCTTCAAGAATAATCATCTTATATTGAAAAAACAAGTCATAAACAGAAAAGTATCCAACAATTTTCAGAGTACGAAAATAAACAACACAAAAAGTTTGCAATTGTTAGTTTTGTACTTTGCAGTGAGCCAAAAAAAGAATGATAATGATTTTGTCATACACAGAAAAAATAAAAATTGATTTCCATTAAAAAAATGTGTGATATTAATTAAAAACTTAATTAAATTTGCACCAGTAAACAAATTAGTAGTATCAATTAAACCACTTGATTAAACGTTTAATTTACGTGATTAAATTTTTAATAAGAACTGATTATATTTTTGATTAATGCTTTAATTGTTAAACATTTTGTAGAATTTTTTCTGTGTATAATTATACCGTTTACCACCAGGTAGAGAGGGTATATATAAGTTTGTCATTCCGTTTGTTATTTCTAAGTCCTTTTGAGTAGCGAAGTTGATTTATTTATGTCCGTCTGTTCGTGTGTATGTTGAAATGGGTTTTCCGAAGACACCAGAAATGATGGGGACTAGTTTGTTATATATTTATGTCACATATGCTCCTATAAGGTTTGCTATTCAAATTCAGCCAGATCGGTAAACAAATGGCTGAGATCTGAGCAAAAAACTGAGATATGACTGCCTGGTTGTACCTTTTTTCTGTATATTTGGAGAACGGAAAGAGCCAAAGTTTCCAAATAAAGTAC
Organism: Pollenia griseotomentosa; assembly: GCA_963931875.1. Classification (NCBI taxonomy): domain Eukaryota; kingdom Metazoa; phylum Arthropoda; class Insecta; order Diptera; family Polleniidae; genus Pollenia; species Pollenia griseotomentosa. The sequence goes on along the minus strand of OZ007560.1, from coordinate 46,607,980 downwards.
AAACATCTCAGTTATCAGTACATAATCTTAAACAAAATGTGGGCGGGATTAGAGAAGTTTGTACCACGCCCACTTCTCCAAACCCGGCCACATTTTGTGTAATGTTGTTTTTTTTCATAGTTTTTTTAATAACTAAAGAACGGTTAAAATTGGGAACATATAGCTGGGTGATTAATACCCAATCTCCCTAAAAATATGGGCGAGAGCGGAGAAGTGGGCATGACACTTCCTGCACAAAGACCTTATATAGGTCTGTATATCTGGAGAACGGCAATAGAAAAAGTTTCCAAATAAGGTACAAGCATCTTGGTTACTAATGCACAACATCCGACAAAATGTGGGCAGGATTAGAGAAATGGGCGTGGCACAAAAAAGATTTATTTCTATCTAAAAAACAGTTGTATTACTCCCCCTTATTATCATGGTGAAGGATATAAAAATTCGACATAGCCCAATATAGTACTCTTGCTTGTTTTCGTTTAATTCTAAATAACCTGTATTAGTGGGTGAGTGGTTTTAAGACGTTGCATTACTTTAGGTGACGGGCTTAAAATACTTCTTACAGCCGAATATAGTACGTTTAAAAAACAACAGAAAAGAAAACAAAAAGAGCAAAATTGAAAAGTTTTATGCAAAAACTTTACGCAAACTTTTGCTGATTAATTTGCTCGTCATAGTGATATATTTTATATAGAGTTAAGAAACAGCTTCTTGTAAAATGGTTTGTTTTCATTCATGAATCATTCATTTAATAAGTTTCGGCGATTTTTTTTTTGTGTACGATTGCAACGATAAATTAAAGCATGCAAATGACTAAAAACCCAATTGTTGTGTTTATACAATTTCTGTTATTTAAGGCCGTTATACACTATCCCACAAAGTATTTTACGAACATGCAACTCTCTTGAAAATTTTCAAACAATAATTATATCTGGGAAGAATTTTCGTAAAATGCTTAAGATGTTGTTGGATAGTGTATAACGGCCTTTAAAAAAACGAGTAAAAAAATTTAAAAGTATTGTACATTTTACAAAGGTATTTGAAGAGTTTTGTTTATTTTCGTACTTTAAAAATACTATTAAATAATAACTCATACGCCACAGCGTCAAATTGAGCAAATTAAAATTAAGTATACGGCTAGATTTCTCATAATAATGCTTAGCATACTTTGGGGGTTTAAAATTAATATGACTTCGAAAAGAAGTGTGTGATAAGCAAATGAAGTGAAATTTTAAAAAAGTTGTTTTTAAAGAAATTCTATAAAGTTCACCAAAAGGTTTTCTTATCTGCAGTAATTTAATAGTCTAAAATGTTTTTTTGCTTTTTGGGCTTATATTGTTACTTAAAATTAGAGTTCGAAAATAAACATTATAAACAATACATAAATTTGTGTTCTGTACGGTAGAAATATGAAAACCAAAACGCTAAAAGTGTTTGTGTAGTAAATATGTACCTTTAAAAAAAACGTTTCTCTGCTTGTGATCTTCGTAAACAAAAAAAAAAAAAAAAAATACGTTTAATTGCGTTCTGTTTTTCGTAAAAAACCACAAACTTCGTTGTGCTCGGTTCAGCACATTAATGTTCGCTTATATCAGTTGTGCTTAACGCCTTTTCGGCTGATAAAGAAAACAAAACATTTTTTACAAAAATAAAATACACAAAAAATTTTTACACAAACACAAACAGGCTATTCTGTGGTCGTACAAAATGCCAAACAACAACAAAAATACTAGTGAGAAGAGTTGTAAAGAAAAACACTACAGAACATTAATATATAAAGTAGGTCTACAAAACAGAACACTACAAAACAGAACACTACATAGTGTTTGTTGCTTTCGTGAAAACAGTTTTTTATAGTGTTGAGGTTGTGTACTAATACACAAACACTTAAAAAAATACCTAGCGGGAAAATAAGTCAGGTCTTATTTAAAGGCCTGCTTAAATTTTTTTTTAAGATTCAGAAACAATTCTTATCTTAACGTTAAAGAATGCCTCATAGAAGACCTTGGCTGTTTCGTATAAATGATAAGATACACATTCCCCATTCGCTTCTATGTGAAGGGAGTAGGCAAGGAGTAACATTTTTTGTATTTTTTTCACAATGGAATGGGGCGAGCAGGTCTTGCATATCCAAAAGAAGGAGTTCAAAGAAATCGTCCCGTACTTCTTTTTTCCGCTGTGTAGAAAATGTTTCTGGATGTGTGTACCGTACGCTATATAATTTTCGGTTTATTTCCGAACACTGCTTAAAGTAACAATTAATGCTTAGTTATATTGTAAAACCGAAAAACTTTTTAACATTATTTAAAAACAATTTCCACCGGGAATTGATGAAAAATTTCATACGTTCCCTGCAATAAAAAAAAACCACCGGATATTCAGAACCCTGTCTAGCACTCTAAACTTCTTCTTCCAAATAATTGGTATATTAGGTGGCCTTAGATTTATTTCTCTCACTGATTTGTGTTAAGTACCTACCAAACTTATAAGTTTCAGGTTTTTTTTTTTTGTTAACAAAAATAAAAATCAATCATACGTCTCACTTGACTAATTGATTAATGTATTTTTTTTGTTATGTTTTGTTATAAGAAAATAACAAAATGCTTAAATAAACTTGAAGAAATAAGTGAATTGTTATGTTTCCTTGCACTTAAGAATTTTTGGGAAGAAACTTTTATTTATTAAAATATATTAAAAAAAAAAAATTATGAAAATAATGGCATGTAATTTTATTACAAATTTTATTACTTAATCAAACGTATGAAATAAAAATTTATTATCATGTTACAGTATTTGATTTGGAATGTTTATGACATATTTTTTATTTTCGCTATTATTAAGAATTTTTATTGAAACGCAAGTATTTCCAAAGGGCAAATAAAGGTGGTGGCGAATATTAAATTTTAAACTTTTATTACTACTTAAAACTAGACATAGGGATGCTATGAACAAACTTTAAGTCTAATTAAAAAAAAACTTAGTCAATTCGTAATATTAACGAACAAAATTGAATAGACGAAATAACGAAAAATAAAAAAAATTAAATACGAGTATTATTAAATTACACTGCTCTGCAGCAGTTAAAAAGTTTGTCGCTTTTAAAATATAACTAACTTTATAGTCCCCACACTTTTTTTTAAGGCGCGAAATTTTTGCAGACCAATGTGTGTTTTATATATGTAATGCAAAGCCAAAATGTGTCAAATTTATTCTAAATTTTCAACAAATTATACTATTAATTTTATAAATAATGTTTTTAACAGTATTTCCCAAAATTTCAATAAAAGAGCAACTTATTCAAAATCTTTCTTCAACTCGGTTTTTATAAAACGTTTTAAAAATATTATATGTTAAAGAGGCAGATGTGAAAAAGATTTACATGAGGACCAACCATACGACCCTATCTCATTGTGAATCTTAACCACAGGATGACAACCAATGCGTTTACCTACGCCCCTGGGCAATCAGCACAAGATAACACATTCGCACGCGTTTTTAACTTCGGCTGCTTTTGGAAATATACATAAAAAATTATTGCTAAAAAATGTTAAAGCAAATGCTTGCTTGAAAGTTTTTTGATTTCCACAAATCTTTTTACTGTTTCAATTAATATTTTTGTTTGATTTTTATTTTATCAACAAATATGTTGACAACTATTTTAAAATATAATATACGCGTTATTGGTTTCAAGTTTTAATAATTTTGGTAAATAGTTGGTAAAAAAAAACGTTTCACTATTTAAACAACAGAAACAACATTATAAGAAAAAATTAATTTTTGGTTGGTTTTAAAGAATAAAAAAAATCCAGTATTGTATTTTTTCAACATTTTTTAGATACATACATAAAATTTTAAAAGTAGAATGAGGACGAAAACCATATCGCGTCTTACTACTGCGGTTTTTAGTTGTGATATTTTCTTCCTTAGCCAAGGAAAGAAACATTGTGTGTATAACAAGAGTCCTGTGTACACAGAGAAAATTCTCCAATATTGTTCACTTATTAAAGCATTAATCAAAAATAAAATCCGTTTTAATTAAAAATTTAATCAAGTGAATTAAACGTTTAATCAAGTGAATTAAAAGTTTAATCAATTTGATTAAACGTTTCAACCACAACCATCACGTTAATCCTGAAAGTATATTTTTACACGAGCACAATATTTCTGAAAGGGAGAAAGCATTTCCCGCAAAAAGTATATTTTCGGAGACCTCAACCAATAGTCAGTCTATTGCCGTGACACCAGGGGCTACTAATCCCGTGGTACCGGATAGAATATCTGGGCAACCGGGATCTCAAGAGATCTCAAGAGACCTATCAATTTTAAATTTTTGACGAATCCCAGGTATTGACTGCAGCTGATTCACCCTGAGGATGGATGTAACACCAAAAGGTAAAATATCCCTATGATTACGACAACAAACTTACGAGGGAATGTTAAAGACAAAGATTAAGAAACGAAAAATCAAAAACTCATGATTAAAGCTAATAATTATACCGTTATTGACAAAATTTCATTTTGTTTCATGTTTTTTTTCTTATGCATATCCTCAAAAGAAATCAAAAACCATGCACATACAAAGTTACATTTTTAAAATTTTAGTGAGACAATATTTGTATGCAGCTTTTTTGATTGCATGTCCAAATTTTGCACTATTTGAAATGAGTGCAGATTTTTGCATTCAATCTGCGCTTAAATTTTTAAATTTTTTTAGTGGTAGTTAAAAAAATAACAATCATCACTAAAGCTGGTAAAAAAGAGTGCAAACTTATTTGTTTGTAGTTTTATTTAGTGATGATTTAAATCAATATTTAGTGCAATACCCCCAACTATGCATAATACCCTCTCCACTATTGTGGTGTTGGTATAAAAATGGTAATTTCTTTACAATTTTCAATAAATAACATACAGACAGGTTTGAAGGGGAAAACAGTGTGACCTCTAGCGACTTTTTAATAAAGGCATTTTTTAAAACTATTTTATGGAAGAGTAATAAAAATATAACGAATTATTTTGTTTAATAAAAATCTATTTTTGAAACAACAAACTAAAAAACGAGAAGATTAAAAGTCTTTAAAATAATTTCTAATTTTGTTACATGTTACCATATACGTAAGGAGGTAAAGTTCGAAAACTCAACAACATGACAAACAGAGGCTACATAATAGCTCCAAAACACTTTTTGAAATTAAAATAAAATGTTTGTTGTTTACAGAAAGTAATAAGTTAATATTTTGAATATATTTTGATTATATACACTGATAGAAAAATGCATCTTCATATTGATGATGCCCTAACATCAGTATTGTGACATCAGTGTTACTACAAATGGCATCAATGATGCAAAAAGTAACATCAATCCAATGACTAACGTCTTCGTACAATTTTGTCATATTTTACGTGTCATCTATTTTATGACTACAGTGACATCAATTCGATGCCACATTTTGTATATTATTAAAATTATTTTCATGATTACAATGTTTTATAAGAAGCAAAAATTCCTATATTCTATTTTTTTTAATTATTTAGTTAAATACATGAAATTTTTAAAGTAGAATGATTACGAAAACCACATGAGGCTTGGTGCTGGTGTCTTATTATTGGGAGTTCTGCTGTAAACAAAGGTCGTAATTCAACAAACGTGAATCAAACATATGCAACGGGTAAGTAAATAATAATATTCTCTCACTTTGACTTTAGTCAATTCCAATGACTTTAACTTAATGACAAACTGTCATTAAATTGATGCTAATGTATCCTTTCTCCGATGTTAATGCGTCATCGCACTGAGGACATGTTCGTCATTTCTGTGATGCCGATGTGTCATCCCATTGATGACATAATTTAATTTTGACCCTGATGACACTTTGGCCAAGTGATGTTAAGGTTGACATCACAATGATGACAAGTGTCATGGGGTCAAAAACGAAGACACTTGTCATAGTACTCATGTCAAAATACATCAGCGTTATGACGCCTTTTCTATCAGTGTAACTCCATTACAGTGGGACACCGGACAAGGACGGCTACGAAAAGCTAGTATTTTTATACATTTCGAGAGTGTTATCCCTTTCAAACATTCCTGCTTTTAGTTACATATTTACTTTTTCTTATTTCACCGCTCTCCCGCCGAAGCTTTTTTACAAATAAAATTAATAATCAATGACCCAAGGCAATGTTTGTAGTCACGCATGTTACAAGAAGCTGATGGTTTTATTTTTTTTCCATTTTTGTTTTCATAAAATTTTTGCTAGTTTTTTCTAATGAAATGAGAATTTTTCTATTAGTTTTTGTTTAGTATTGGATTTATTTCTTACGTCACATAAATAACATTGTCAATGACAAACAAAATTTTTATCGTTATAGAAATAGTTTTGTATTTTTGCCAATAATAGCAAATAAAATGAAATTAGCCGAAAAGCAACAATAAAGAAAAACAACAAAATATTTAGGAATGAAACATTTTATGACTTAAATAAACTTTGTCGTACTAAAACAAATCCAAGGTATATAAATGTTATGGCAACATGTCTAGGACAAAGTCAAAAATAAACAGGCAACAGAAAGTAAGTTATAAGAAAAAAAACGACTTCGAAAAGCTCCTTATCAAAGATAAATTAGCAAAATAACTGCAATGTGCACGCAGACAGAATATTCAATTCTTTTAAATTTTGTTTCTCTTTACAATGTCAAGTTTGCTGTCACAGTCCTATAAAGGGTTAGAGTAAATATCATATCTCTTTTGTTTCTCTTTACAATGTCAAGTTTGCTGTCACAGTCCAATAACGGGTTAGAGTAAATATCATATCTCTTATTTGCTGCAACATCGTTATAACGCAAAAATATTTGTTTTACATAAAACGACTTCAAATTTGTCTTCTGTTTTGATATTTAAAAAAGTCCATAATAATTTTACTGAATTCAATATTTAACGTTATTAAGTGTTACAATAATAGACAGCAACCATTATTGATTTATAGAATCCAAAAATTACACAGTGCAACAAAATTCGGGTCATCGCCGCCAGCCTCAATACTTGTAACGCGAAATGAAACTAGACTATTGGTAGAGCAAATCTGCGAAAGGGTTTGGAAAAGTTAGCTCGGGTTCCTGAAATATCGGCTCCTAAAATTTTTAAATTTTTTGAAAAGGCGTTTTATATGAGTCAAAAAAATATACTAAATGTACTTCTAAGCTAAAATACTATTTTAGATATCTTCAGAAGAATTGTATGGCGATTTTTTGCTTCGAATATATTAACCCTCTAACACTAATTTTAAGGGGTCGTTTTTGTTCTTTTATTAACTTCCACACAGAAGATACTAAAACGGCACATGAGAGGGTTGAAATGTTCCACGAATATTTTCTGCATCAAATTTTACTAGGGGTCTTTTAAGACCAAAAGTTCGTGCAATGTATGTAAAACGGGTTTTCGAAATTTCGAATATTGAAATTTTTGATTTTCTTAAAAAGGCGTTTGGTACAAGTCAAACAAATATACTAAATGTTCTTCTGAGCTAAAAGACTATTTCATATGTCTTCAGTAGAATTGTATGGCGATTCTTTTCTTAGAATATATTAACCCTCTAACACTCATTTTAAGGGTAATTTTTGTCCTTTTTTTAACTTCCACACAAAAGATACTAAAACGGCACTTTAGAGAGTTAAAATGTTCTCGGAATATTTTCTGCATCAAATTTTACTAGGGGTCTTCTAAGACCAAAACATCGTGCAATCTATGTAAAACCGGTTTTTGAAAAATTCAAAAATTTCAAGTCCCGGAATTTCGAAAATCTGTTTCACATATTTTGCACGATTTTCATTTCGCGTTGCAAGTATTAAGGCTGGTTTTTTCTTGTTGCACAGTTTAATAAGTCAAATATGTAGAAAAGAAAATTCGTTCTAAATCGTCTAACAGAAGTCGAGCCTTAAAAAAATAACTTCGGAAATATACAGTTAAAAAAAAAACTTAATAAAACGGATAATAAATTGTTTTATTGTATCTTGTACAGTGTATAATGTATCCACAAAAGAAAATTAAATTAACAATATCTCGAAAACTCGCGCCAATCTGTCAAAACTGTGAAAGTTATTCGATTCCTCGATCCCTAATTATAAAAGATCAACCTTTGCACGAAAAAAAATTCGAAATCCGAACAAACTTTATTTAAGCAGAGTGTACTTACTCTACGGAGATTTAAAGATTTTTTTTTTTTTTGGGCTAAATTTAAAAAAAAAATAGTTGAAAACTTGTAAAAATTAACACAAGAACCTCAGCTATTCGCTTTTAATTTATATTTAATTGCGTTACAAGCCTTATGACGTAAAAGGTCTTCATTAACTAATTTATAGAGTTATTAGAGGGTGGAACACTTATAAAAATAAAACAATAAGTTTTATGCAACAAAATTTAATAAAACCATTTGGATTTTGTAAAAAGTAATTATTACTCGTTTAAGCACTAATATCATTAGAATAGCCCCTTAAAAAAGAGCCAAGATTGTTGTCTGTTTAAGCAAGATATATAAGAATTAGTTATGCGAGTTTTGTATGTTATAAAAATTTTCATCATAACATCATCATATCCCAGTTATCCTAACTAAGAAGTAAAATCAGGAAATAGCGAAAAAATTACAAGTTGTCGGTAATCACTTATAACCAGCGAATGTCAACAAAAAAAATCACAATGAAAAATGTTGCAATAAATTTTATGTAACTTTTCTCCTTTTTGGTGTAGAAAATCAAATTAAAGATTTCTGTCACGTCAATATTTTATGAATATCAAGTTAAATTTTTGCACTTGGTCATGCTTATTATGCATAAATTTTAAAATACTGGAAGGAAGGAAGGAAGTGTCAATAAATCAGTGATGCCAACTTAGCGCTTTTTGGTCTAGGCTAAGCACTTTTTAAGATTTCTGAAAACTAAAAACGCCCAAATTCATCACTTTTTTATATATTATTTAGCCATTTCACAGAGCACAATTCTGTTCGGAATCGAAGAAAACATTTGTTTATTGATAGAAAGTGTATTTAAATAGTTTTTTGGCCTTTTAGATACAGAAAACTCCCATTCCGTTTATATAAAACAGAAATTTACCCACTTACAACTACAACCAATTGTAGTTGGGACTGTAAGAAAAGATAAACTAACTGTTTATTGTTGTTGTTTTTGTTAAAGCTTTGATATTGTTACAAGTGAAACTGGGGCTTATAATTCTTATTCGCAAAACAGTTTTATTTGGTTTAATATCTTTAGTTTTTCTAAAATGTTTGGATGAAGTTTCCTGACAATCTGGCCTAAGCAACTATTGAAATGCGCTTATCCCATCAACAATAAATTTCAGTTTATCAATAGTATGAAATGGGAATTTAGCACATATAAACGAAACCTTTTTAATTAATTTTTTGAAACCCAGAAAAACTTTGATAAAAATGGTTTTATTCCGAAAAAAAAAATCATAATTTTCTGAAGCACAAAATACGGAATGAATCCTGTTGTCAAACGAAATTGTACTCTGTGACATTGCTAATTATTTAGTTTTTTTTTTTTTTGGCCATTTTACTTTTGATTCGGAATGATTTAAATATTTGTTTTCCAGCAAAAAGTCACAAGAAATCGAAACTGAAATCGAGTAGAACTGAAATCGAAAGACAGTTTTAGCTCAATTATTTTAAAAATGTTCCTAATTTGCCTAGTTTTAAGAGGCCCAATTAAAAACTTTTCTTGTTTTGAGAAGCACTAATGGTACATTTTAAAATGAAAGTGCACATTTATGAGCGACGATATAAGACAAAAAGAAATGCAGTAAGTCTGGGTTCACACTATGAACGTTTGAGTTAATAGGTAAGAGGGGAAGATAACATGCTATTATTGTCTCCCCGCTCTTCAATAAATTCAGACTTTCTGAAGAAATAACATTTAAAAAACCACGGCATTCGCTTACTACGATTAAAAAGGAAGAACATTAAAGACTAATGACCTGTTCGTCGATTTCGTACGAAGACTTTATTCGCTTAACTTACATTAAAAACAAAAACTATATTTTATAATTTGTTTGTTTTAATCGGGTTGTTTTAAACCGGATGACCGATTAGACCAGAGACTTTAATCCTGTTGTTGGGGCTACTAATTTCGCCTCCAGGCGTGCTGAAGTGCGTATAAGATTATACCGCCCCCAATTGGTCATCAGAGCCTCGTTAGCGTGACAAAAGACAATGGACAGTGGGTGAGGTTGAAAGTTGGAATAGATTGGCTATGTATACAAATGTAATATCTGTATACGCTTCACTTTCCATTAGCGGTCCTATGCTTTTCACAGTAGTAATATATGTGTGTTAAAAATGTATTGCTTCAAAGTGGTTAAAGCCCATATAAAATGCATACCTTCCGTAAACGAGATCGTAAGCGAAACTTTTACATTTGCCCCTTTGAAGCTTCATTATTTATCGGGGTAGTCCTCGTAAAGGTAATTTGTACCCAAACAACGAAGTATACAAAAAGGGATATTTTTATAAACTTTTAACGCAGGGTCGTAGCATAGATAGTGATTTATAGGAAGAAGACGAGAATGACCAGGAACATGAAATTTTTTTTTTAATAATAACAATTTTAATAAGTGCTCAAGCTACCTTAAGCTGCAGTTGTTTCAATGAAGTTAATTTAGACCCTAATTGTGGAAAACGCAGTGCAACGCCAAAAATTACATTGAAAGAACCAACAAAGTTCAAAATATTTCATAATTTTGTTGATGATTTCTACATTAATTCATATAGCGTTTTAAAATTTTCAGCGCCATAATATATTCTGTAGAAAGCAGCAACAAAATTATGAAAAAGATTTTTACTTTCTTTTTGCTTTCAATGTAAATTTAGGCGTTGCGTTTTATACTATTAGGGCCTTAATTGAGAGTTAAATGACCTGATAGTTACATAATAATATTTGTTCATAAATTATTTTGTTCCAAATTGTTGATGTTTTTTAAAAAATATATTTTTGCATTTATTCGACAAAAAATGCCAAGATAAGTACAAAAACCTTTATTATACCCTTCACCATAGGTGGTGAATAGGGTATATATAAGTTTGTCATTCCGTTTGTAATTTCTATAAAATTGATGTTAGACCCTATAAAGTATATATATTCTGGGTCCTTATGAGGAGCGAAGTTGATTTAACGATGTCCGTCTGTCCGTTGAAATGGATTTTCCGAAGACCCCATATATGATGGGGGCCAAATTATTATACATTTATGTCACATATGGCCCGGAACTGTTTGCTATTGAAATTCAGCAAGATCGGTTCGCAAATGGCTGAGATATGAGGAAAAAACCACGACTGCCTCAAATTTTTTCCTTTAAACGTCCAATTAGACGTGACATTACCATACCAACACTGTATTACCAAAACGACATAAACATAAACATACTATACAAACCAATTCATTTTTGCTTTCTACGGTCATACAGTGGCTATGGTAATACAGTGTTGGTAATGTGGTTTTTGTTGTTGTTTTTTATACCCTTCCCTACAAGTGGTGGATTTTATTTGTAATGTGTTTAATTTTACGCATACACATACACCTTAATGCATGCATATGATATGCCGCTCAAATAAAGAAACAAACTCATAGACTCAATATATTTTAATTTAACGGTTCTTCAGTAAAAGCATTCGTAGCCGAGTTGTTAAGTCTCTCCAGAGACTGATTATATTTTTTCTATTTAATTTTTTTATGTTCTAAAAAACGATTTTAAGATTATAAAATTAATTTCAAAAGAGGAAACGGGCTTAGGTACATATATAAATTTTTTGTTTTTTTTATATTCTTCGACATGGCGAAATGAAAAGTTGGCGTGGCTCATTTAATATTTATTTATACCAATCTAAAGAACGTCATTTATGTATATAACTTTTTGTTCTTATCTCATCATGTTGAAGGGTATATAAGATTCGGCATAGCCGAATATAGCACTCTTACTTGTTTTTTTTTAAATTAAGTCCATTTGTGCCCGTCCCAAAAGTTCGCATTACTGACATCATAAACAATTTCGTTTTATAGCATACTTGAAGGAGCCTTCCTAATGAACATGTGGGTTTGCAAATTCTTACATGAGTATTTAGTTTTCTTACAGTTATTTTTGTTTCTTTTGGCTTATTGTTAAGGTCATTTCTTTTGTTTGTTTCTCGTCTGCAATTATTTGTCGCTGTTACCATAAATTTTAATGAAATTTTCTTAGACAATTAAAAATAATTTGTGTTTTACTTAATTGTCTGTAATTTGTTTGTTTGTGAGTAAATAATATTTTGTAAATTAAATTGCGATTATTTTCTGTGATATATAGTCTGTTATTTTAATCTTATGTTTATATTACAGAATGAAATTAAATTGAAATGTATAAAAAAAGTTAATAAAAAAGAAAAGATATAATCAACTAAATTGTGGATAAAGTGCTAACATTTTTTTTGGCGCGAAGCTTTTTTGTTTGGCCGAACAACAATTTTTTTTTGCTACGAATCATATGTAGCCGTTAAAGTCAAAAAACCTTTTTTACAACATGAGTGAATTTAAAAAAAAACTATAACATAATTCGCAGAAATAGTTTTATTTGTTTAATTTTTAAAAATTTTTAATAAAGATATTTTAGCGGCAGAAACACAATTTTACAGGAGAAGTTTTTTTTGTTGTATTTCATAAAAATTTTGTATAAAGGTTGTCGCTTAAGCTAAAATGGTTTTTGCTATGAAATCGTAACGGTACCTTATGTGACCATGAAGTTTTAGGAGATTATTTATTAAAAAAAAACGAAAATTGAAAATGATGTCGCTTAAGCTATTTTTACGGTAAAGGCTTGATATCTAGTTTAACAAATCAACCGCACTTAAATTTATTTCAGAATTGATATTTTAGATTTTATTTTTTTTTTTATTTTAGAATTTGTTTATTAAACAATTAAAATATGTGTACGACACCAAGAATTGAGCAAATTGCAATCATCTGCCACTGTTCTGCTACATCGTAAAATTGATACCCCTCGTATTTCAAGTAAATTGTTCGAAATAAGTGGATCGTGTAGAAAAAACTTTTAGTAAAAAAAATGTTGTCCGGGCAAAAATTTTGTTCGGTAACATTGGGTGAGTTCAGCTTTAGTCAAATATAATAATTTAAAAATGCAACAACCGAATTCTCTACTATGCCTTGTCTCGTTTTTAAATGTAACATAATCTTTTAACTATATTCCTGCTTCCAAACAAAATATATTTTATGTTCATCTATACCTCATAATAACTTTAAATTAAAATACTCATAAAAAAAAAAATTGTTTTGTTAAGGCCACTAATTATGTATGTTACCAACGAAGGCGCACGAAAATAATGGTTTCTGTTGTTATTTGTTATTAAAATAGAATTTATGTCCATAATAAATTCAATACTTGAATGATTATCTCAAATTGACATTTTCATATTTCCAAGAAAATTATCGGAGGACATCAACAACAGTTAAGATTTAAATGAAAAAAATACACTGAAAAACACAAACAAATTGATACTGAAAACATTTGGCAACTGTCTCTAATAACTAGACTTTCAGTCAAGAAAAAATCACCTCTTTCCCTCCATCCCCAGAACCAACCAACCTACCACATTATCAGGACAAAATGAACACTAACGACTAAAATAAGAAAACGTACAAATACTGAAATGATGTTAAGTACCCACTTGAAAAATGGTAACGATTTCTAAGAGTCCTACTGAGTGAATTCTCTCTAATGCGACCATTGAAATTCAAAATATTTGCTATGCATACCGATTAAAATCAGTAAAACTATAGAGAAGAAAAAGCAAAATAACAGAAAAATGGTTACATTTAAAATAAATTGACTTTGTACCAAACAACATTTATTAAAAGAAAGAAAGGGGCGGTGGGTAATTTGCAACTCTTTTAAAATAGGCAATAAACCCAATAGTTATCTACAAAATTTAATTTCAAGGAAATTGTTAATGGCGGCAAAATACCAAAAAGGGGGTTTCTATTTAAACACAGACAAATTAACCTTAAATTATTAAATATAACAAATGAACCAAGTATTTGCTTACGAATAAACTCATTTTGTTAGAAACAAAAATAAATACTTACAACTTTTCTTCTTATACTCGTACAAAAATATAAGATACAATATTTTCTAGAGTGTTATGTAAATATTAATTTTAACAAGATTATGTAGTTATGTGTAGCACAGCTAAAGGCAGGGATAGAAAGTGGCGTTTTTATTTATACCAACTTTTGAAACAAAATGTACTTTTGAAACAGAGACGGTAATATTATTTATATTAAGTTGCTAAAATCTTTTTAATATTATTTGATTTAGAAAGGTTGCAGTGGACTAAATAGATTTCTTGCCAGATATTTTGAAACAAAACATATTATTTATCCAGACATTTTTCAACTGCTAACAGGAAATATTTGATTCCTTGAAACGGGTTATCTAATTTTTGGTTTCAAAAGTAAAGTTAAATAAAATACACATTAAAATGATTGGACCTTGCCATTACGAAATACAATATTATTTACATGACCGCCTATAGATTGGATGCATCAATCGATCCTTTCAAGGTAGTTTTCGACCACTTTTTTGTACATTTTGGCTGTATCTTGGCGATAACTTGACGAATGTTGGTTTTAAAATGCTCCAATGTTAGGGGATTATTAGCGTAGACACGGTCTTTGCTATAGCCCTGCAAAAAAGTCTAAGGGCATTAAAGCGCATGATTGATTGGATTGGTGGCTAATTGCCGTCGCCAAAACGGGAAATTCGCGTTCTGAAAACTTCTATTGCAATAAAGTCAAAATTGGTTGTGTTAAGTGGCTCGTGGCAATATCTTGTTGAAACCACATATGGTCCAGCTTATAATCTTCAATCGAAGTCCAAGAAAAGTCGGTTCTCATACGGCGATGGCGCTCTCAATTGACGGTAAGGGTTCTTTCGATATTTATGGCAGTACGCACATTTCGAAGATGCACAGACCTGACCACATCTGTAACGCATTCAGTCTCTTAAAATTTCTTTATAATCTTGTTAGGCGCTAGTGCAGAACGCCCATGGCCATGGCCATGTCTGAACCATCACTTTTGTAGAAAATTTTAACTATTTAACGCATTCTTCGGTTGTAAACGATCCATTTTCAAAAATTGCAAACATTTCACTAAATAAATGACACAGCGGTTTTTAAACTACTTAATGGATAACCCTGTATGTTTTAAAAGACAAGTGATTAATATTAAGCTCTTATTTTCTTAAGACTGTAACCCTAACTCTATTTAATATTGTCACATGAAATGTATGTAATTAGCACTTCCAATTTACATTGATAATAACTATGTATTAAAGTATGTATGGTCCAAATTAGGTAGACTTTTATGCTAGGAACACAACTAGGGCTGCCATCTTATTTTTTAAAATTAAATTACATTTGTCCACAGTATCAAAATAATGTAATGTTTTTTCTTTATACTTATATGTAAAAACGTATTCTTTATTGCTTTCGCAAGTTTTATCAAATAATTATTCCTGCTAAACAATTGCACATCATCTTTACAGTCTAAATTTAACTCAAAGCATATAATTAGCTTAATTTTCATCAGATTCGGAAACGCTTTGCTTCTTTCGTTTTGCTATTGTTAGGTCTTAGCCCTCAAACCATCCTTTAAAAAAAACTTACGTTAGTTACCCTCGTGTGTGGTTTTTCACACATATGCAATGTCTGTCTACTTTACTGTGGCGCCATAGTACATTTGTAATCAGATTGATGATGTACGTAACATTAATGATGTATTTATTCCCTTGGTGACCAAAAACAACCCATATAAAGGTTTGTGTATTTAATAAAAGCCCTCACTTTATAAAACATACATAGCATGTAGGTCGCATGTAGGCCGATCGAAAATTTTGTCTCTAGTGCAAATTAAATAGAAACTTCATGTGTGTGGAAAATCACACACGAGGGTAAGCTACGTAAGTTCTGAAATATTTCTTTACTAAAAAATATTTTTTAATCAAAAAATGTGTTTTCAGTACTTCATTTATATTGTTAATAAAGTCAAGAAGTTTCTTTACTGTAGCGTAACAATATTTTTGTTTATCGTGTAAAACTTATTCCTTTTGTGTGGTTTTTCACACAAGGGTAACTTTAGGCTAATGGCCAATTTTCAGGATTGATATTAAAACACATTTATGTTTAAAATAGTTGTAAATACAAAATTCTCTTCTTCACTAAATACTTAATACCAAACTTAATTCACCGATGTGGTACACCTAATTTCAACTTAAGTTTCTATTGTAATACTTTAGCAAGGTGGTCTCAATATCACGACAATACAACAACAAGAGGCAAAGCAACAACAATCAGCTGTTTTTTGAGACCACCTTGTAAATAATTATACTTTTTTATGATATTTTTTTGTATTAAGTAGTGCTACCATACTTTTATTTTATTTAAAAAAACTTTTGAAATAAAACTCAAAAAATCAATCTGTATTTAAATACGATTTAAGTTTTTATGAAAATTAACTAGAGCTTAAATTAAAATAATCAGTAATTAAAATTAACTTAATTTAGATTTAATTACTATCCTGAAAATTGGGCATAAGAATGTCTTAAGAAATAGTCGCCAGTCAAATTAAAAAATAAATCAACAAGTCCCTATTAGGAAAACACATTTTATCCCGTAAGTGAAATAAACTGAATCTATTTAATATTCTATATATATCATAAAGTATAGAGTAAAATTACTCGAAATAACGTACAATACTTTTTATAAAGTACGGGTGGCAACCCTAAACACAACTGAGGCGGACGACGAGTTTTTGGCTCCCTCTTTGCACAAACAGTAATTATAACAGCTGTTATTTTTCGTCACTATTTTGCTTTATACAACGAATATACTCATACAGAACCTTTTAGCATTTCATTTAATAAGCTAGCTTTTATCGATACAAGTTCAAAATTTTAAATTATACCAAACAAGTAAACGTAGTAAAAAAATATAATTGTACCATGAATTCCATCACTGGCTTAGGTTCAGTGCTTGCGGCGCTAAATAAACAAAATTTACCAAAGCATATTTAAAGAATTAAAACAGCAATTAAAAATAGGTTGGAAAATATAAAATATCAAGAATTTTAATTGAATATATTATTGATATTAATTGTAGCTATTAAAGGGTTTCTGTAATTAAGGAATTAAAGTTTAAAAAGATTAATTTTAAACTTGTTACATTTTTTACATTAATACAATTTGAAAATATTTGCTCCGTTTTAGTGGAAAGTTAGAAAAAGAAATTATTTTATTGTTGCTAAAG
The DNA here is from genome assembly GCA_963931875.1 of Pollenia griseotomentosa. Lineage (NCBI taxonomy): Eukaryota > Metazoa > Arthropoda > Insecta > Diptera > Polleniidae > Pollenia > Pollenia griseotomentosa. Next base: position 46,590,620 of record OZ007560.1, on the reverse strand, counting down.
AGTACTTTATTACATTATCACACAAGTTCTACGTGTTTTGAGGAAAATACAACCACGTCAGGATAAGTTGTTATTGTTTTATGAAAATTTTCAAACAATAGTTAGATCAGGGAAGTATTTTCGTCAAAATACGTAAGACTTGTGGGATAGTGTAAAGTGCCCATAAATACCATATCAAAGTTCTTACGAAATTGTTAAGGACATGTTCAAAATGTCTAATTTGTGGAAATCTTTCACAAACATATTTATTTTTTAATAAGTAAAAGTTTGGGTTTTTTTTTATATAAGAGAAGGCTTGTTACAAATTAAAAGACTGCATAAATGTATTTGAAAATAAGAAAACACGACAAAAAACAAATGTGTGTACAAAACGTTTGAGTACAAACACAATTACAAATACTATATCCCTTTCGGATTTTTATAAGCTAGCACAACATATACTTGACTTTTTGCTAACTTATTTACAACTGACTTCTAAACAAACTCAAAAATGATGCAAATGTGAGTCAGCTGTTTTTTGTATGGCTGTCTTTCTTTCGAAAGTATTGAAATGACTTTATTTGGGCAAAAGATATTCTTAAGCACTTATACATATACTTTGTTAAAAAAGTATCATAAACATGGAATGTGGAATTTTCAAACCAAAAGCTTCTTAAATTCCATTAGTTTTACCTTTAAGTACTAAATACATGAACTTTTTTATTCTTTAATAAACTTTATAAACAAACGTTTTTTCACAAATACATAATTATTTTGCATCAATATTTTCAAAATTAACAACCGCTAATTGTATGCCCAGAAATAATGATTCATTTTTATGTATGCTAGACAATGGGTACAAAAGTGTGCAAAACTAAGCTGATACAAAACCTCATTGTTTTAAAAATTGATTGTTTAAAAAACTTTAAAAAAAATATGTATGTTGTACAAACTTAAAGTAAAAAATCTTTATTTCTAAAAATAAAAAATCTTTATTTGAGGAAAAAAAAATCTTCAAATCTTTTTTTGGTCAAAAAATCTTCACGAATAAGATAAAATCTTCATTCTGGCAACGCTGGTCACGTCTAATTGGACCTTAAAAAACAGGCAGAATGTTTTTTATGAATACATATTTCAAGTAAAGGTTTAAACTAGACTTGCCACTAGGGTATTCATTTAATCGGGCTTTTGATTTAATCGGTTAATTTGGCTATTGATCGGTTAATAAAGTTTTTTTTAAAACCTTTTCTTTAGCTTCACTTCGGAAAATCAAATCTTGTAACGTTAATTTAACCGCCTTATACTCAATGCAAATGGATGAAACTTTGCAGGCATACATATTCCCGATGACAATACACGAATACATGGGCGTAGCCAGGATAAAATCTAGGGGGGCAAAATTTTTTTTTTTAGTAAAATGCTTTTTTGACAGCCTTTTACTCAAAGCAAATGGATGAAACTTTGCAGGTATACATATTCCCGATAACAATACACGAATTCATGGGCGTAACCAGGATAAAATCAAGGGGGGGGGGCCACAATTTTTTTAAATGCTTTTTATTAGCTTCACTTTGGAAAATCAAATCTTGTAACGTTAATTTAACTGCCTTTTACTCAATGCAGATGGATGAAACTTTGCACGCATACATATTCCCGATGACAATACATGAATCCATGGGCGCAGCCAGGATAAAATCTAGGGGAGGGGGGTTAAAACCTTTTCTTTAGCTTCACTTCGGAAAATCAAATCTTGTAACGTTAATTTAACCGCCTTTTACTAAAAATCGATTTTTTTGGTATTCATATTTATTCTGTGTTCACAACTGATCAATATATTAAGGTAAAGAAAAGCGTTTCTTAATTTTTTTTTTTTTTTTTTTTTTTAAATGATGTAATTTCAATAAAAAAAATGCATAAATAATTTATTATTTGGAGTTGATTAACGTTTAAAGGGTGAAAATCGTAACTATTTTTGGTACTTTTTTACAAAACATTTTGCTTCATTCATTGACACATGTTCGTACTAAATTATGGGCACCCACTAAAATACTGCAATTTTTGATACTTTAATGGGGGGAAAAAAATAGTACTAAAATAGAAAATTTAATATCTTTCTTCAGCTTTTTGGTTCTACAACTGGTATTTTTAGTTAACGTTAATATTGGAGCTTAAAACATAAAATTCAACATGCAATGTCCTGAGTGGATACGCATCTATGAGGGAACTTTTTGGTACTTTTTTGTTCTTTAACAGGTACTTTTTGAATTTTCGAAAGTGTTGGACCTAGAAATATAAAATTCAAGAGCCAATGTCCTGAGAAAGTAAACGCGTGCAACCTGTACATATTTTGGAATAATACGGAAAATTTACTTTCTTTCATTTGCTTTTGTGCTCTACGTGAGGTACTTTTTGATTTTCTATACGATTGAACTTAGAAACACAAAATTATAGGTTACATTTGTTAAAACCTAGGAACATGAACTTTGGCATATAAATATGTTTATGAAAGAAAAGGCCCGATAACAAAGTAGCGGGTTAAATGCTAGAATTTAAACAAGTTAAAACCTGGAAAAATGAACTTTGGCACAATAAGAACGAAGACTAAGTGACTTATTCAATTTTAGGTGGCCAAAATTAAAAGCTACCGTTCCGGAGCAGATATAAAAATGAAAAAAGGCATGTATGTAATGCTATTAATAAGTGAAGCTTTGTAGAAAAAATTAACACTGTCTGCCCACTTTAATTGGTAGCCCCCGTGCATTGTGCAAAAAGTGGTCTGTAAAGTTTTCCAAACCCATATATATTTCGACGCGCTTAATTTGGATCTGTGGTCTATTTGGCTCGTACACCTACGAAAACCCGTTTAAAGTCAAGAAAATCTGCAGCTTTTCGCAAATTTTTGTGTAATTTTTCAAAATTTAAGGTAGCCAAAAATCTTGATATTAAACTTCATGTTCATGTCTGCACAATTTATGCAAAAAAAAAAGTTAGCACATTATAGCACCCAGTTTTTTATTTTCAAACTAGAGTCCCTACTTAATATTCTGGTGTAGTATGAGAGTGAAACTCGATAAAACAATTTAGTTCTACTCCATTTAAAATTGTATATAAATTTGTTGCTTCCTTCCTTTAAGTGTATTTTTACACCATATAGTTTTTGGCTAAATTAAATATTATATTACAAGAAAAACCAACCATTAAAATAATTCTGTATTTTTTTGTGAGGCAATCAAGGAAAAAATGAGTGACAAATGACGTCTCGTTCAGAATATCGACATTCCAGCCTAAAATTGGCCTGCCCCAAAGGAAACTGGACGGTAAGCAAGTCTAGTTCAAACTATTTTAAGTTTTGAGATTTAACAAGAAAATGAAACGAATAGTTTGATGAATTCTTTTTTTCCTTTTATTTTTACATTCAGAAATTAAAAATCAGAATTAACCTCAAAACACTAAAATTTGTTTCAGAGCATCTCAAATCCTTAAATGTTTTAGGCTAAGCTTAAAATTATTATTAGTTTTATTTCATTTAAATAAGTAAAAACAGAAAACTTATAAATTCTAACCCCCGTATTTATAAACGATTATTAAATTTAACAAACGTTTATTAAGGAGCATTTTCATACAAAATTTGTTTTGTAAACCTTTATTAAATTTAAAAATTTTTTATAAATACAGGCATAAACATTTAAAAAATAATATTTTATTACGGATATAATTAAGTGTGTCCTTGTTATAGACAGTTTTTTTTTTTATTTTTATTGTTCTCTTTTTGCAAGTTCATCTAAATTAGCTTTAAATGAATATTTATGCCAAGATTTTCTTACTTGATTTTCTACTTTTTCCTTATTTTTTACAATATTTATATTGTTTCAATCGAAAACCAAACAAACTTAATAATATAAAAGCTGTGCCACAACTATATATTCATCCATTTACACTATTAAACCCAAACCTCAATACTCTTTTGGTAAACATTTCTTCTTCCTTTTCTTTTTCACTCTCTTTGCCTGTTTTCATTTAATTTTTTTTTTTTTAATGCCAAGATATTTAAGAAAATAACGGAAGCAAATCTATAGAAAACACACACATTCACTCTTACTCACTCACACCTAGAGCATTTAAAGGGTGTACTGTTTAGCAAATAATGTTGGAAGATTTACCGTTAGTATAGTATACACGTAGGGGCACAGTAGTTAAGCATGCTTGTGCCAACACTTGTATTAATTGCTAATGTTATTTGTTGTTATATATTGTTTTTAGGCATTTTTTTTTTTTTTTTTTTTTAGACAGGTTTTTGTTTAGAATGTTTAGTGTATTGAATATTTTTAGTTGTTTGTTTCTATGGCAATTATAATTAGAAAATTTTGGCGAATTAAGGAGATAATGAGCATTAATAAAACAAACTAATTATGAAATTAGTTTCATAATATCAGAAGTACATATGTACATATAACTTTCTGGCATTTAAGCAATTAATGGAGTATTTGTTGTATAAAAACGGAAACTAATGCATTATTAAAATTATTGATTGCTATGTGGTGCAATATTCTTTATTATACCCTTCAAAATTTTACACCCTATTGAAAATTTCAATATCGTATGTAGATTAGTTTTCCTTCCGCATATCCTTAAAGTTGGAAAATGTTTCGTTTTTTTCGCGAAAAGTTTTAAAAATTAAATGCGGCATATGTTAAAGCCCGTTATATTTTTTTATGCATCAAACGTGACACTTCTTTTGAAAAAACTTAGACTTAAGGTATTAAGAAAAAAGAAATTAACAAAAATGGTGGAGAAATATTTAAAAATATTTTTTTTTAAATTAGACTTAATATGAATCGCTTAGTGCAGAATAGTGTGTTCATATAGATTCGAATTTACTCTTTAAAATGAGCGCACTACGAAAATGATGCGAAAACTATTTGTTAAAATACAGTGTGTGTAATTTTTTAAGTCATGGAAATATAACCATATACGGACACCATTACGTGGTATAGTATCTCAATGTTGAAGTAATGAAGTTAAAAAATTTTCGGGAAGTTTTTTACTTTTGCGGCTACCTAAGCGCTACCTAAACGGTATTAACAATCATTGCTAGGAAGTTCATATGTTTTAGAAAGTTGTTTACTGGGATCTAAGGTACATTTTTGTAGTTGATTGTTTCCTTGAATTTTGAACAGTTTGCTACTTATGGACCTATTATGTGCAGAAAGGGGTTAACTTTATCTGCACAGAAAGAAAAACACTCGGGATAAATTAAGTTTTTTATATTTACTTTAAGTACGAGCCGTAGTTAAGAATGTAAGTACGAATAACATTAAAACGCACTTAAAAAAATCCTAAATGGGATTATTTTTGAAAAATTAGTTCAAAATTCTTAAATCAAGTAAAAAAATATTGAATTTTTCGTTGGTAGTGCCACTTTGAGAGTACGAAACGATTGATTTTTCTTTTCCGTGTACCATATTTGAGTATTGCTAAGAAACTAGTGTAAAAAGTGTCATCTGAGACAACTTCAAATAAAAGTTTGTTTAACATACTTGCCCCTTATCATCACTTCTTAGGGGGGCTCCCATACAAATATTGCGTTTTATAAAATTCTTAAATTAAATAACATTTTTCGACTTTCGTGAATAAAATCAAAAGTTGGTAACAGATTTTAATATTTTATGGCATGTATTCTTTGCAATTTCGTTTTTCATACGTCTTCATTTTCCAATTTTTATGAATTTTTAAAAAACAAAAATTTCGAAATTTTGATAAAAAATTATTTTATTTCCAAAATGTTTCTAAAACGACTGCGCATATTAGAAAAGAGTTTTACCTTTCTTAAATTTCGGTTTTTTTAGTAATTTTTATAAACTAAACCGTTTTTGAGTTACGCGAACATATGTTGTGCAACCTCCTCCATTTTCGAAATAACGGTATATCTCGAAAATAAGAGCTAACCTAAAAAAAACGGTTAGCACCATTGGATAGAGCTGGCAAACTATCGATAGTCGCAGCATTCGATATTTTCGATAGTTTGTTGAAAAACTATCGATAGTATCGAATTCTTTGTAGAATTCAGAAATACAGTTTTCCAAATTTGGAATAAAGTTTCACCTTACTGAGATTTTTTGCCATTTTCCTTATCACAAGCTATAATTTTTTCAAATATGTATTAAAATATTCACACAGTATGCAATAATTCACTAAAAAAGTTGTGATATTTCAATTTTTTTTCGATTGCATATGAAGTTGAATTTTCAAAATTTTAAGAATAATAATGGGCACAGGGTAGTCTGCAAAAAAATTTAATTTGTATTGAAAAAAAAAAAAATTCGTTTGGGGAAATAAATTGAAACAACAATTAAACAACTCAACTTTGCTTTCAATATAAATTTCTAAACGAACATTTTTTGAAAAACAGTTAGTTAATATAGAATACCTTAATAAAGGTAAAATTACTTTAGTATACTTTTTTATATAATCTCGTATTTGACAATTGTTCGCGAATCTTTTTTACCTAAAATCTAAAAATATTAAATGTTGGCGATTTTCGATATACTATTTGGCGACTCAAGTGAAAAATACATTTGTAAGCTGGCTAAGCTGGGCGGCAACGACGGCTGGCATGTTGTTGCCAGAAACAAACAAAAAATTATTGATAATTTTCTTAAAAAAGATTTCAACGATAGTATCGCTATCGAAAATAAACTATCGATAGTCCAATGGAAAGAGAACTATCGATACTATCGATAGTACTATCGATTGTTTGCCAGCTCTACCATTGGATTCACGGTTCCCAAATTATAAAACGAATGCTAAAATGCCATGTACCCGGCTTGTCTATTTTTGCAACTAAATGGTTAAATTGTAAGGGCCGATGTTGAATGTGAACCACACCTAAACGCCAAGTTTTTTTCCGAATTTTATTTGACATTTCTCTATTTCAGACTTACTCAATTGAACCATGGAGAGATACACAATCCAACAACGTGTTAAAGTTATCCAGACTTATTATGAAAATGGGCGTTCAAATCAAAATGAATATCGTGCACTTCGTGATTTGTGAAGAGGCACATTTTCACCTTAGTGGATTCGTCTAAAAGCAGAATTTCCGCATTTGGGCGAATGAGAACTCAAGAGTGATTGTCGAAAAACCAATGCACCCACAAAGAGTGACTGTTTGGTGCGGTTTATGGGCTGGCGGCATCATCGGGCCGTATTTTTTCCAAAATGAGGCCGGTCAGGCAGTTACTGTGAATGGTGTTCGCTATCGTGAGATGATAATGAACTTTTTATGGCCCGAATTGGAAGATATGAATGTGGACGATATGTGGTTTCAGCAGGACGGTGCCACTTGCCACACAGCTAACGAAACAATGGCTCTTTTGCGCAACAAATTCAATGGCCGTGTTATCTCACGTAATGGCGATGTCAATTGGCCGCCAAGATCATGTGATTTGACACCGTTGGACTTTTTTCTTTGGGGTTATTTGAAAGAAAAGGTGTACGTCGATAAGCCAGCAACAATTCAAGAGCTAAAGGATGAGATAATTCGGCACATTAACGGCATAGAACCTCCATTATGCCTCAGGGTCATCGAAAATTTGGACCATCGGATGGAGGTGTGCCGCCGTGGTCGCGGCGCCCATTTGGCCGATATTTTGTTCCATACATAATTGAGTAATACCAATATATCATAATAAAATAAAATAACAATAATTTCCTAAATAGTTTGTGTTTTATTCAAAATCAACATCGGCCCTTGAAATTTAACCACCCTTTAGCACAGTGAAATTATTTCCAACTAAAAGAAAATAAAATTTTTTAATATTATTATCAAAGTATGTTCTGTTTAATTTAGGTATATTGTAAAGTAGTTGTTCACAACATTCTCCTCATCGTAAAATCACATTTTAACCAAAATATCATTCTTAGAATCCGTTGATTGTCTAACGTTAAGTTTGGCCTTGTTACTGGTCGATTAAACACACCGCCTCTTGTTTGAACTGTAGCATTTCTTACATTTCCGTCGTTAGATCTGTAGACTGATTTAACCACACCTTAAGGTCTATTATTTCTTGGTAGATTTGGATCAACTACGATAACTATATCACCAACGTCAAGTGGGATACATTTGGTGAACCACTTTGTACGTTTTGTTATTGCTGGAAGGTACTCAAGTACCCACCGTTGCCAAAAGAAATTTGCAAAATACTGCATTTTTTCCAATTTTCCCTAAGAATACAATCATTTTGCGAAAATTCACCCAGTGGTTTGTCTCCATTTGAGGATCCCAATAGAAAATGATTTGGGGTTAATGCTTCATCAGAAGTTGATTCTAATATGTCAATGGTCGACAGTTGATAACTCGTTTACATCTTTAAATAAAAAATTTGGCGAAGTTTGGTGCAATACTTTCTTAACTGATTGAACCAAACGCTCCCAACTGCCACCTATATGTGGCGCCGCGGGTGGATTAAAACTCCAAGTTGTTGAAGAGGTCGAAAACTTTATGGAAAATTTGTTTAAATCAATACTTTTAATCGCATTTTTCATTTCGGTTTCAGCACCTTCAAAGTTTTTTCCGTTATCACAATATAAAGCAATAGGTGTACCACGCCGAGCCAGAAAATGTATTGCTCTTACAGTTAGACATGTAAAGAGTACTCCCAAACGTTTTTCCGGTCGACATTTACATAGGCCCAAAATCATCTATACCAACGTATGAGAACGGACGCGTAAAAGGTGACAAACGTGCTTTAGGTAGCGTGGAAATTTTAGAAAGTACTGGTGACCCATTTAAATTCTTATTAAATTGGCAGTTTCTACGTACCTTTTTTAATTAAACTCTTAATCGGGGAATGTAATAGTATCGACGCAATTCATTAGGACACGTATCATGATGAATGTGATGAAATTTTTCATGGAAATGCTGGATTAATAATTTTGTGCAATAGTGATTTCTTGGTAAAATTATTTGACATTTTAAATTTTCTGGTATGCAGGATGCCAAACCAGTTCTTCCATTCATTCTGCTCAATAAAGGAGAGCATCTAAATAAGGCACTTGATTTTGGAACTTCTCTACCTTTGTTCGATAAAAAAGCAAATTCGTCCTTAAAATACTCGTATTGCAATTCACGAAAAATCATACATATTTTCTGCCATCCCAAAAAACACGAAGTCAAACCTTTGATATGCAATGACTTTATCTTTTGACATCAAACACAATTCTCAAACGTTTTTCAATTGTTTCATTTAACATTTATGTTCAAATTGATAATGATTTCAAAATAAACATTTGATATCCAATGTTTTATCAATTTGATGTCGAATGTTTGTCAAATATTAAATTCAAATCAAAAATAAACTTGGCAACACTAAAGCGAAAAATAAATGTAAGCATTTAAAATGGCGATTAAAGTTAAATTTTTTCCTTTGTGGTTACTATAAAAAATAAATTTTAAATTCAGTTTAATTGACCAGGTCCTGGGGCTTTAAATTAAAAACATTAAAAAAATAAATTCTGTGAACAGTATATTTCTTGTGAAAAATAAAAATTATTTGTGAGTACATAATTACAATAATTAAACATACGAAAAAAAATGAAAATAAAACAGGAAAGTGAAGAAAGTTTGTTGAACGATCGAGGTGATACAATCCTCAAAATAAAAGCCAATTTCATCTTTGCAAGAATTAGAGGACAGAAAGAACATTAGGCGAATGTTTATCCCACAGTTTATTTAAATAAATAATGAATTTAAATTAAAAAAAAATAAAATATTTTTATTTATGTTCCACATTGTATTATAATCCACATTTGAAAAACATTTGGGAATTACGTTTAAAAGCAAGTTTAAAATAAAGGCATTTGTCAATTCGAAAATAATTTCCCCTTTTTGTTCAGAATGCTATGATTTTCAGATCATTATCAAACGTTTGTCGCTTCAGAAAACGATTGAATTCAAATCATTTTCAATTTTAAATCAAAGCTCCGTGTTTGTTGGGATTACATGTACAGAGTTTAGATATTTCAGGAAATATAAACTTCTGTTTCCTTGACATTTGAAATTTCATTTAATTAAATTTAAATTTGAACAGGTTAACAATAGTATTAAGCAGTTTTTTCCAAAAAGAAAATCTATTAAATTCAATCAAACTCAAAATCAATTGGAGGCGTACGAAACATTCTTTTTTTTATTAATTTTGAAGATTATTAAAAAAAATAAGTTAGTTTTGAAGTAAATTTCCTAAAATAAATTAATTCTTTAGACTTGAATAGAATTTACTTTCAAAAATAGTTTTATTTCCAACAATCTTCAAAATTAATAGTTTATTTTCAATAAAAATTATTTCCAAGTAAGGGTGTGTGTGAAACGGTAGCAAAGTACTCATGGAAGTAAATTTTTGACACTGTTGAGGTGAATAAAATTTCACTAGCCCTGGGGGCTAGTATAAATTTTGACATTAGCGTAGAAATTTTTGACAATTTTAATCCACCATAGAACTTTGCTACCGTTTCACACACACCCTAAAATAAAATAAAATTATTTGATATAATTATCAAAGTACATAAGTATAAATTTGTTTGGTTAATTAGGTATATTGATAAAAATAATAAAAATTATCAAAGTAATTTTTGGGAATGCATAATTTTTAATTAAGAAGATTTTATGTTACTTTTATGACAAACTGGCAAGTGCACGGATTAAAAAAACTAAACTGGCAACCTGCTTTATTTTTTGCGAAAACAAAAAAGCATGTTGTTTTTGTTTTTATTTTGTTTTTTGTTAACCTACTTTCATTGATATTGTTACAAGTAAAACTGTTGCTTATAATTCTTATTCGCTTAATAGTTTTATTTGTTTAATATCTTTAATTTTTCTAAAATCTTTGGATGAAGTTTCCTGATGATCTGGCTTAGCAGCCAGTGAAATGCGCATAGGAATAGCTTATCCCATCAACAATAAATTTAGGTGTTTTATCCAAGAATAAAATTGGGAATTAAGCACGACAAACAAAATTTGTTAATAATAAAAATTATCTTAAGTAGTTGTTTACAACAATAGTCGTAAAATCTCCTGGTCGCATCATATAACAATTGTCTTAAAAACAAGCCGAGCCAAATTCAAAAGAGGGAAATTAAGATTCAAAAACATTTAAGCTGATATCCTTTCAGCATTTGCTCAAAAAATCAGAAAATTTGGAATATCTTTTAAAATATTTTTCCTGGGAATTTCCAAGAATTAGGGTAAATGCCAGGGAAAAAACTTATTATTTTCATACTTTTTGAATCTATTCACACTCTACACAGTTGCCACACTTTCCCAGCTCTGATTTTTATAAGCGGAATTTAGGAATTTAGTTGAGAAATTGTTGCGGAAACTTTAGCAGAGTTCAGTGTTTGATGCAAATGGTCTTGCAAAATTTCGTAGCTTTTCCATGAAATCTAACGGAAACTTTGTATATTTGTTGTTGGATTTATCAAAAGAGCTGCGTTATTTTGCATATACTCTTTTATAAGACCTTTTTCACCAAAAACACTAAACTTCGTTATTGTCTTTTTTTCTGTGTGTTTTTCTTCACTTTTATTTTGGTACTTGCAATTGGGCAGTTTTTAATTTTTCTAGCGCCCAAGAGTGGGGTAAGAGTCTAAGTTAAAACGTATAGAAGTGTAAATGTTTTTAGAACGTGTGTGTGAGAGTTTTTTCTTCTTCAAAATTTTACTGTATCCCAGCGGGAAAGCTCAGAAGACCTTCTTACTTTAGGCCTTTTTAAAGGCCTGCTTAAAAGATTTTTTGATTCAATTACTATTCTTATCTAACTGCTAAAGAAGGCCTCATAGAAGGCCTCGGCTCTTTCGTATAAAAGATAAGATACACCTTCCACACTCGCTTCTATGAGAAGGGAGTAGAGAAGGAGTAACATTTTTTGTATTGTTTTTTTGCACAAGCAAAAGCAAAATCAATTTTTTTTGGTCCCGTTACTCTTCTTATGTACCTGCTGAAGAAGCGAGAGCGGAAGGCCTTCTCCGCAATGACAACGTGTGTAAAAAAGATATGAGTATGGAATGGAGCAAGAAGGCCTTGTACATCCAAAAGAAGGGGTACAGAGGCCTTCTAGAAGGCCTTCCTACTCCTTCTTTTTCCCGCTGGGATGTTTATGTAACAATGTATTGTAAAGTAGCACGTGCTTACTCTTGCTATGTAGCAGAAACCAAAACCAAATATACAACAAAAAGTTACTATTATTTTTTTAGCACTTTTTTGTTGATTTGTTATACTCGCGCGAAGATGTATGAAGACAACTACTACAACAAGAACACAGAACAACGACAAAATCTTGTTTTTGTGAATAAAAATGTATTGAGGGCAATGTCGTTCTTCGGTGTATGTATGCAAAAATAACGAATGCTGTAGAAAGAGAGAATGGTGGATGTTTATATAAAAGGGACAGAATACGAAAAAAATGAGAAACATTTTTTTACTAGCTCGGCTTAGACGAATTTTGAAATACCCTCAATTAATTAAGTGTTTGTTTGTCTGTTTATTTTGCTTTTCGCTCCTCAAAATATGCTTTGCATATTAAAATTTAAACAAATATTGAAGGTAAATTTGACAGGGTATGAAACTGTTGAAGGTTACAAGAGACACGTTGTTACATTTCTTGATAATCCTTTAAATGATGAACTTATTAAGTAAATGTTACAAACGTTATAACAAATCCAATAAAGTTAAGTGTACCGCCTTACTTTGGGATATAAAAAGAACATTTAAATGGATTTTTGTTTTCTTTATACAGTTTAAAGCTGCTGTTTGGTAGTTATATTTTTTCGTAAAAAAAATCAAGATGAATCACGCGATGTTTTACTTAATAGTGTATAAGTAATAAAAAAGGATAACGTAAGCAAAATAGTAATATAAAATTTTTTCCAAATAAAAAAAATTTATAAAAACTGGAATATAATACTAAATACTTACAAATACTTTACGTTAAATTTTTCTTGTGTAGGAAAAATATATTTGATTAATGATTATTTTCACAAAAATTTTTACTATTCCTTTAACTGCTTTTTGAATCAATATTTTTTTTTTTTTTTAGATAAGAAAATAAATTTGAAATATTATTATATTCTGTATTTTATATTTTACATTACTTTTTTTATAGCCTTTTTAAATAAATAAAATTTTATTTGATTTCTTCTTTTGCCCGTTTAAAGGATTTTATTGAATTTTTTTCACTTTTTTCAGCTTGATTTTATTTCCTTCTTGAATTTTTTTTTTAATTTTGCCTACATATTATTCATTAACACTGTTTAAATTCATGCCAAATTGCCAAATAGCATTGTGTTGTTTGAATTATCCGTTAGTGTGTAACATCTACGTTGAGTATTAAAATCCGACTGAGTTTTTCCCCAAAACATCGTTTAGTAAGCAAAAAAAAAAAAAAAAAACATAAGTTTCTCATTTTTACTTTTCTATGGAGGATGGGGTTCTGTGTATGGTTATTTGAATAAACATAAAATTTGCGGTAAAAATGCTGGCTCTCATTTCCAAAAAGTGTGCACATGGTACGTTTGGACTTAAGGCGCAGGTGCAGGTTACATGTGATAAGAATGATTTTTTACGGTTGTTTATAAAAAAGAATTACTATACAGGGTGTACATTTTTATATTTTATTGCTTCTTTTTAAAAAAATTAGGTCATCAGGATACGGTATGGTGGGATATTAAGAATGCAGGGTTAGCCAGCAAAGTTTTAAATAATATTTATTTTAGAGAAAAGTAAGTTTAAATTTCAGTAAAAGTTCAGTAAAATCAGTAAAAATTTGTGGATTATTTGTTAAAATGGTTAACAAATAATTGAATAATTACAGAAAAGCTGTGTATTTTCCATTAAAAAAAAAAAACGATTTGACTATGTATTTTTGTCTATCCATGCAAACTTGTTCTCAAATTACATGACAGGTCCAAATTGAAAAGATGGCTAAATGGTTTTTTCCACAAAAACAAAAATCTTTTAAAAATTATTAAAATCAATTTGTTATAACATTAAACTTTTCTGAAATATGACTTCAGTTCTAAATTTAAAAACCAATGTCGGTAAATTGGATGATCAAACAAAAGGATGAAGATTTTTTTAACCAAATTAGAATTTACCAATTATTTCAATTAATCTCTATACAAATATTTTCCAAAAATAGAAATTAACTGCTTGGCCCACAATGTCGAAACAAATTATCTTTCGTATAATAACATTGAAAACAAAAACAAATTTTAGTTTTTTATTACTGTTTGCAATATTTCCTTTCCGACATTGTGAGCCAGGCAGTAACTTTTTAGTAAAGATCGTAATTTTGGACACAATGATATAAAATTTTCATACGAATGAAACATTTAACAACTAATGTGAATCAGTTCATTGTTTTTCCTAACAATAATACTAATGTGTCTCCAAAATGTGCCCTTCCAAATAAGTCAAATAAAAATGTAAATCATATCATTAAATCTTGGTGTAACCGGTCCAAAAAAATTTGAAATTTAAATTTTTTGGTATAAAAATGGTATTGCACAATATTTTATTCTTTAAAGATTTACTTTGTAGATTTACTTACTCCCAATTCATACGATGCAAGTCCTATTGATCTGCTTGCTACTTTATAGGCAAGAGAGACGAGGGGAAAAAAACGATGTACACGTCATATTCGTTTTGTTATCTCTCAGCATTGTGTGAACGCCGAATCTGGTTCAAAGAAGAGCATGTGATAAGTTTATCAATAAGACTTGCAACGTTTGTATTGAGACTTACAGTATCGGAATAAATTATAAGGACGAAATCTTCCTTTAAAGAAACATGTCGTAGAAAATTTTGCATTGAACTTTTATAGGTAAATCACCGGATTTGAAACTAATAGAGTACCTTTGGGGAATCCTACAAAATAAAATTGAAATGTAAAAATCGACAAATAAGCAGGTAATGTGGCAAAATATTTAAGAAGCTTTGTACTAATTTTTCCCGGATACCTGCGCTAATCTCGGTAACTCAATAATTGGGATTTCAAAGCGAAAAGTTACAAAATTAAAATGTCCCTATTATTTTTGCCAGAAATATGTTTAAATTATATCAATTTAAAGAATGCAGCTGGACTGTACACAGAAAAAAATAAAAATTGATTTCAATTAAAAAATTTGTGATATTAATTAAAAAATTAATTAAATTTGCACCAGTAAACAAATTAATAGTATCAATTAAACCAGTTAATAGTATTAATTAAACGTTTAATTCATTTGATTAAACGTTTAATTCACTTGATTAAATTTTTAATTAAAACTGATTATATTTTTGATTAATTCTTTAATTGGTGACAAATTTTGGATAATTTTTTCTGTGTACTTTTGATGTAGACAAATTGAATAGCTTAAGCTTTATATAATATGTTTCATCTTACTAATAAAAAAAAAACTTAATAAACTATTAAAAATTTTGTGGGTTCTTATTATTTCGCGACCTTAGGACAACAAGGTTTTATTTGCACAAACAGTACTTTTGAGAAAACTAAGGTTGAATATTGTAAATCGCTTTACTAAGTCCGTTTCCAATTAAATTTTTTTAAAAATTTAAATTTAGTCCTGAAATATTATTATCCTTTTAAAAATATCCATGCTGCTTTATTAGTTTTGCAATATGCATACATATTTTATGATTTTATTTTGTATTTTTCAAAATGTTTTTATAAAATAAATAGTTTTTCTTTTTAATATGACGAATTTTTGGCATGGCAATAATGAGATTTAAAGGTCTAAATACTATTTAGCAAAGTGCGAACTGATCGAACATTCCGTACGGAGTCAATGTTTTTTATTTTGTTTTTTTTTTTTTTTAAAATAGAACAACAAGCTTAAGCTACTATCAAAAATTAAAGAATGCATTTAAAAAAAAAAAACAAAATAAAAAACATCGACTCCGTACGGAATTTTCGATCAGTTTCGCACTTTGCTTTAGCAAATAAGAAAAAGTTTCCTTAACGATTTAAATGTATTCGCACAGTTGCTTAAGCCACGATATGCACATTTTGGCTAGGCCTCTATTCCTGGAAATGATGTCATATGTGTTTTTAGTTCAGGAACGTCGCCTTTAGAAATTCATTTTACGAATTTCAACCCGTAATTACAATTTTAACCCTACGTTTCCACATGCAAGTTATTACTTGCAAGTAGCGTATACGTATTAATTACGAAAATCAGGAGAAATACAAAAAAAAACACATTTTTTTGAGTGGCTACACAGGACAGTGCAAGTTCATTTTTATAATGTCGGCATCAACTAAACTTCTAGCTTTTATTTTCAAATCGTTGCATCTATAGACTCTCCTCATGTCTAGGATATAAATTAATTAAATTTATAATGTTTTCTTTATTTAACTTTTATGGAAATCTTTATAAAAAGTTATGTTTATTTTTAAGAATATGTGAATTCAGTATTGCCGTGTTTCCGATATCATAAAATTACTAACAAGAATATTTTGATTTAAATTTTTTTCTAAATGCCTGAAATTTATGTTTAAAAATACCATTAAGATGCGTTTTTGTTTGGTGGTGTTCTTTTTTAATTTTAATTTATTAGCTATAAACATAACTTTTATTTTACTAAGTTCAAGTTAGTTGATACAAAACTCATCCACGGTAACACTGTTTTTCCATTTGTCATTTTACTTGCGACAAGTGTCAAAAATTTACTTGCAAGTACGAAAAATGTGATGGTGTTAGTGTGAGTGTATTGAGATTTTTGAACTTGCCCAGCGGGAAAAAGAAGGAGTAGGATGGCCTTCTAGAAGGCCTCTGTACCCCTTCTTTTGGATGTACAAGGCCTTCTTGCTCCATTCCATACTCATATCTTTTTTACACACGTTGTCATTGCGGAGAAGGCCTTCCGCTCTCGCTTCTTCAGCAGGTACATAAGAAGGGTAACGGGACCAAAAAAAAATTGATTTTGCTTTTGCTTGTGCAAAAAACAATACAAAAAATGTTACTCCTTCTCTACTCCGTTCTCATAGAAGCGAGTGTGGAAGGTGTATCTTATCATTTATACGAAAGAGCCGAGGCCTTCTATGAGGCCTTCTTTAGCAGTTAGATAAGAATAGTAATTGAAGCAAAAAATCTTTTAAGCAGGCCTTTAAAAAGGACTGAAGTAAGAAGGTCTTCTGAGTTTTCCCGCTGGGTACTTGCATGTGGAAACGCTAGCGAGCTTATATGTATAAATGTCCCCTGCTGTTTTCTTTGTCGCACGTTTCGGTTGCAAAATCTTTGGTTTATGGCCCGCTTTTGCTTTCTTTCAGAGGTTAGTGCAACATTTGGTTCATCCTCCATCGCATAGTTTTCATTGGTTACCAAATTACTTACATGTATTTCCTCGATGACTGCTTGTTCTAAACTTATATAATTTTCAATGACGAATCTGACCACCATCCAAATGAAAAATGTTCTTATTTTGCGAAACACTAACGGTTCCATTTACAATGTATGCGCACAATTATAAGGCACGGAACAAGACAAAGTAAATTAAGTTAACGAATACTTAACAAATTGTATATAAAAAAAATATAGCATTTAAAGAGCCACAGAATTCTCTTACTACAAAGCAGGTTTGTAAGGGAGAAGATTAAAGAATAACTGAAACAACAAAAAATTCAGCGTGTAAAGCTGATCGTGACCCTAGCCAGTTTTTATATGCCTTGAATAAAGTGGTTTTTGTGTGGTACTCGCCATAAAAAATTTATGGCTTCCTTGAGCGAGATGGTAAGCGGAACTTTTACATTTCTGCCTTACAAATCTGCTAAGTTTGAAGCTCCATTTTTAATTGGGATGGTTCTTTTGGCACTTATGTAAGTCATTGAAAGAACGTTCAATATTAACATCTACTGAAAATACCACTTAGGCAACCGGTTAAGGCTAGATTACACTATCTCACAAGTCTTACGTATTCCATAATACTTTGTTAGATAGAAATCTAATGAGTTTTGTTGCGACTGGCAAAAAATGTAATTTAACATGACAGTTTGTGTTCACACCATCACACAAAGTATAAACACTCTCACATGAAATAAAATGCAACCCTGATCCAATAAAAAGTATTATTGTTTAGAAATTTTTCAAAAAACGATGAAGTCGTATGGGATGTCAAACTTTTTTCATAATACTTGTCATTTTTGTGACACATTGCATTCACACTATCACACTTTGTCATATTACTTGAGTTTTGACATGTATTAATACAAAGTATAATAGTCTAATCTAGCCTTTAGCAACCGCTTTTGAAATAGGTTTCAGGACAGCTGGTTCTATTTGTGTTATATAATATTTTGAATCTGAGCAACAAGGTTATATTTGCAATTAAAGTCTCTACATATAGGCGTTCTAAGTTAACAAGGTTCTATCAGCCAGTTAGAACCTTGTTTATTGAATCTCAAACAAAAAACGTGTAGTTAGAACTTAGTTATAAAAAATATCTCAGAAGCTGTTAGAGATAAACCAAAACTGAGAACGCCAATCAAAAGACCGTAACCGATTTATAGCGATGTGATATATAACTCATTTTTGGAAAAAATGTCAGATAGAACCTTGTTGTCCTAAGGTCGCGATTTTCTAAACTTAATACGTATGACTGAAATTAATTCAATGTATTTTTTTTTTGTGATTAAAATTTTTGAGCTCTCTTGCTTTTAAACTGCTTAAGTGTTTGTGAACAACAAAATTTAGGACCGTCTTCCAAAAATTATCGATCGACCTAAGCATTCATATAGAAAGTCTTCATCCAGAATCGAATCTCCTCCACTAATTCTACCTAATTATATATGGAACTCCACCAACAATTGCATATTTGTAATGCTTAAAATCTCAAAAACTGTAACGCAATACAGTTATATGATGCCACACCATTAACTAATGTCAAATGAAACGCACAACAGCCAGATGGACAAAGACGGCCAAACTGCTTTTAAACAAGTTAGAGTGCTATATTCGGCTGTGCCGAATCTTTGATACCCTCCACCGACAGTTCGAATGTTTAAGGAGTAATATCTGTATGATGTCTTTTTATTATTATTATCTTAAACTGTGACGATTTGTTATTAATTATTGTTTTAGGAGACTAAACTGTTTTCCGGGAGTAGGGCATATATGGGGCTTAGGGTAAATTATGGACCGACCTTCGCGAAATTTTACAGTGTCATTTCTAGTCGAATAAAACGGATTTGTGCAAAATCTTATGTCATTCCGTGCATTTTTGCATCATTTATGTTAGTTTTTGTAACAAAATTATCAAGTTTTTGAAGGTGGTGGTTCCACATTTTGATTCATAGCTCTGGTCCTACTGAACCGATTTTGCTGAAATTCAATCCCAAACTGCTTAGGATAACTACAAGCAATTTGACACCTAGTTTATTTCTTTTGAGTTTTTCGAAAGTGAGCGTGTTTTCAACAGACAAGGACAGACGGACAGACAGACGGACATGGCTAAATCGACTTAGAATTACTCAAGCAGCCAGAATATATATACTTTATGGGGTCTGAGATGAATAATAAAAAAGTTTCACACGGAATGACAAACTTAGTATACCCTCTTCACAACTAATTGTGGTGGAGGGTATAAAAATACAAAATAGTTTTGATCCAAGGTATATTTATAGCAGGTAGCCCCGAGATTACAACAATTGTACAATAAAACAAACAACAGGGCTTTTTATTGTTGTTATGTGGTACGAACTGTCAAACAGCAAAGGGGTTGATAAGAGACAAAAAAGACAAAAGATAAAGACAAAAAACTTGTTTACTTGTTTTCTATACAACATTTGACAGTTCGTACCACAAAACAAGCAAATAAAAAATAAACAGCTGGCTTTCCGAGACTACCTGCTATAAATATACCTTGGTTTTGATCATGGTCCAATTAGTAGGTCTACTTGAAACTCCTGCTGATTTTATGCAGAGTTGTGTTTTTTACGTGCAATTGTTTTTGTAGCAATTGTTTTTGACATTTCCACCTTTTTTTACACAAACAATTGCTTTTGTTCTTGAGATTTTTATCATTTTTTGCACAAACAAAATGCGTGTTGTTTTTTCTATTGTTGGATTGTTGTAGATGCGCGCAGACCTACTAATTGGGCCATGGTTTTGATTTTCAAAATTTGAAGCCAGTCAAATTTCATTTATGTCTACTTTTAAACTTATTTTATAGTTTAAAATTAATGAAAGATTCTCATTAGTGCTGGGAAACTATCGAAAGTCCTAACATATCGAAAATATCGATAGAAAACATATCCATATCGATATTATTATATAAAATATAGCTTTAAAAACATGTAATAGCAGATACAATCACAGCTTTTCGCCGCAAGTTTACTCGCTGTTGATTTGCGCTGAATTACAGTAATGTACACGAACAAAAAGAATAGCAGGTGGTATTGATAGCTCATCTGTGCTTCTTTTTACTGCTAATTAGAGGCCCTTATATTAAAATTTGTATACACCCAAAATATTATGTAGTTAAATTCAAACGAAAACTCATTTTGAACAACTTAAAATTCATTTAAAAAACGCATCATTTACATTTCATTTAAAACAAATGATTTCTACAGTAATTTTTAAATTTTTTATTATTTAAAAAGCATATTCTTTAAAATTGAATAGTTTTTGCTTTTAAAAAATATATTTTAACCGACAAAAATTAAAATACATAACAAAATAAATACGTAAAGACATTATACGAAACATCAAGGTTAAAAAATAAAATTTTTCGTAAAATAACTATATTTTTATTCAATTTTAACAGTACGGAAAACGAATTTAATAGCCCACAATCAGTTGTAATAATTTTATGAGTATGTTTAAATAGGGACTGAAATGTCTAATGTTTTTGTTATGTTGTAAAAAAATGCAAATGCAACTGCGAGCATTAGGCAATATAATGAACGACCATTAGCAGAAAAGTCATCTAGATCAATTTTTTTCAAATAAATCTTTACGTTGGTATTTTATTTGAAATAGAAATAGAATCAAATTCTAAATCGGGCTTTATTTCGTTGCTTTAATCAGTTATGGAAAAACATTTTAGTTTTTATAAAAATTTAATACTTATACAATTTTTCAAAAACAGTCTTATTTAAAAAAATATATAAAATTATATACTTTCAATAAAGTGAAAAAAACAACGAACTGAAGCCTAATAAAAAATTAGTTCAAGTTTTCCTACTCAAGTACAGACATTCAGTCGATAGTAATATCGATAGTATCGATAGTGCAATATGAACTATCGATATTTATCGAAAAATAGAAAATATCGATAGTATCCCAGCACTAATTCTCATTAATGCCATGTTCGTACGGTGCTTTGGATTACTTCTCTCTCTGTTTTATTACTTATTTGAATTACCATGTTCGCACGGCATTTCCCTAATCGGTTTTGACAGTTCTTCTTCTTTTTATACCCTTCACCACAGGTGGAAAAGGGTATATATAAGTTTGTCATTCCGTTTGTAATTTCTGCAATATTGATCTTAGACCCTATAAAGTATATATATTTTGGGTCCTTATGAGGAGAGAAGTTGATTTAACGATGTCCTTCTGTCCGTCTGACCGTCCGTCCGTCTTACGTTTGATACGTGTTTTCCGGAGACTCCAGACATGATAGCGGCTGGGTTGTTTTACATTTATGTCACATATAGTCCACCATTTCTTGCTATTGAAATTCAGCCAGATTGGTCCAACAATGGCTGAGATATGACCAAAAAACCACGACTGCCTCTAATTTTTCCAAAAAAATCCCATGTGGTTGTTGTATTTTTATTACTTTTTTCTGTATATCTGGAGAACGGCAAGAGCCAAAGTTTTCAAATTAGGTACAAACATTTAGGTTATAAATACACACCATCCCACAAAATGTGGGCGGGATTGGAGAAGTGGGCGTGGTACCTCCCGTACAAAAAATATCAAAAATTATATAAAAACCAGAATTTTTCGACTGCAATATGACCTATGGTTACGCCTTATATATCAAAAGATCGGAAATTTTTTATAGAAAATAGAAAATATTTTCTGAAAAACTCGGGAAAATCGGTTCAGATACGAAAAAGTTATGACCAAAATAATAATTTTTTTGAAAAATACCCATTTTCGGGAACCATAGATCTTCCCGAGTCCAAGTTTTATAACTGGCAAATTTCTTCTTTAACACGTCCGTATATAAATCTGTCAAATCGGTTAAGAAATAGTAGAGTTATGACCAAAATACACCCTGTAAAGTATATATATTCTGGGTCCTTATGAAAGCGAAGTTCAAATCCGGTTGTCGTCTCTTCTCTTCCCCTATTCCCCCTCTTTGCATTTGTTTACCTATACTAGCATAATGCCCAATATGATTTTCGTTATCACCCTTCTTTATTATTTCATCTATTTAACGAAATAATTTTAACAAATAGAAACTAGGAATTTTTGTGTTTTTTTGCTACTTAAAACTCGTCAAAAGAGATAAATCTACGGTATGACAACAGTGCCTTTACAAAAAGAAAACAAACAAAAAACTGTGTTGAGTTGTAAACAGTAAACGGTCCATATTTCATTTAAATGATATTTAAACAGCGTTCCTTCATGGTTCAGTTGTCTAGGGGGTGTGTTAAGTTAGAAACAGTGAGTTCCCTGGTTCGAATCTTGGTTTTTTAAAAAGAAATTTTTTTTTAATATTTTTATGTTCTAAAAACGATTTTAAAAAAATATTTACCAGTTTTCGCTTTTTAAATTTCATTTATAATGAAGTTTTAAGTATTGTAAATATGTATGTGTGTATATGTAAAAATTATTTAGTAGCTCTGTATTCTGCTCGTACAATGGTGAAGGATATAAGATTCGGCACAGCCGAATATAGCACTCTTACTTGTTTTTTAATTAATTTTGTTTATTGCTAAAATTAATTGTTTGCAGTTATGTACTTGTATTAAGAATGGAAAGAAAAAGTAAAGGCCCAACTATAATATGCTTAAGCTCCTGTCAAAAAATAACAAAAATCTTTTCAAATGCATTTAAAAACACAAAAACAAAACCAAAAAACATTTGATTCCGTACGGAAAATGCGATTTGTTTCGCACCTTGCTTAAGCAAATGACAGATTCAAAAAATTTAACAAAAAGTTTCCTTAAGTTCAATATGGTTTGACATATATGATTTACATGTATTCGCCCATTTGCTTAAGCCAACTTAAGCATATTATAGTTGGGCCTTAAAGCTTCGTACAGACGATGGTCAGATCTTACAATATTGTAAGCAGGCGTTGCCAACACCAATATTTTCTGACAATGGTGCGATAGTCAGATGTATAAATTGCACTTCTGCAAATACAAATGAGCTTACAATGTTCACACGGTTGTAAGACATTTTAGCCAATTTTAATGCAATTTAAGCAACGCTGCTTACCAATGTTGTAAGATCTGACCATCGTCTGTACGGAGCTTAAGTGTGCGTCTTCACCTGACAATTTTTTGTCATACCAAACGTCAAAGTCTATACAAAAAAAACTCGAAAATTTTTGTCAGCGTTTTTTTAATATGAAGTTTGACGTTTGGTATGACAAAAAATTGTGAGGTAAAGACGCTATGTAAGTAAAAAATATTATTTTAAAGAAATACATACATATAAAATATTTATTTCCCAGTAAA
This sequence comes from Pollenia griseotomentosa, assembly GCA_963931875.1. Classification (NCBI taxonomy): domain Eukaryota; kingdom Metazoa; phylum Arthropoda; class Insecta; order Diptera; family Polleniidae; genus Pollenia; species Pollenia griseotomentosa. The sequence goes on along the minus strand of OZ007560.1, from coordinate 46,566,954 downwards.
TAGAAAAGCTGTTAGCAAATGGACTCAATGTATGTTTATAATATAAAATTACTTTCTTTAGTTTTGTTTACTTTTCTTTGTTTATGTTATATTTTATTTGTTTTTTTAAGTGCTTTGACAGTTGGTGATGGAAAAAAACCGATACAAATTAGAAATAATCCGCTCTCAAAATGTTGTATGACGATCTGACTATTTCAATTAAATTACACTGTATACCCGTGATTGTTCAAGGAACCCACAATTAAAAACCAGTTTGTAAACTTTTTACATATTTTTAATATTTCAATTCGATAAAATTTTATAATTTAGATTCTGTTTTCAATTGCACTTAAAATTTGTTAGATAATAAATTATGTGGTATTTAGTTTTCCAAATAATTTTTATTCCCGGTAGTTTTGTTAATATTAATCTAATAATATTGAATATAAATAGTTCATAAAAATGACTGATATAAGTACATACATGAATATCAAAATTTCATGCCCCAAGGATTAAATTTACTTTTACCACGTTTTAATTATTATTATTTACAATATTTCTTTTATTACTCGAAAAAATTTTTTATTTTTATACACATCGCAACATTTTTACACATGATTATGTTTTTTTTTTTATATGATTACGTTTTTGTTATTCTAATTTAAGCAAAAACACTTTGCCATTTAAATCAAATATAAATTTGATTTGTTTATTATTATTTTTTTTTGTAGTTTATAATTAGATAATATTATTAAAAAGCAGACATGCAATGCGACGTCATTACTTATTGTTTATGTATTGCCAAACAACGTTTGCTTTTTTATTTATTAAATATTACACAAACAAATAAAAATAATGCACACTGCAAAAGTCGAAAACGGAATTGCAAATATAGAACACTTTTCACATCATACATACATAAGTACATATTACCTTTAAATTATTATTATAAAAAAAAATATTACACAAGCATGTAAAATATTTTTACTAGTTTCTTTAATAAAATAATAAATTTTGTTTCATTAAAGTCTTTTATACAATTTCCTTTAAACTTAAAGATTATTAAAACAGTAAACTTTCATAACTCTAACGATTAAAAGATTAAAGAACTAAAAATGCACTTTAACGTAAAACCAATATAAAAACAAATTTGTAGACTGAGTGGCTGACCAAAGTAAAACTGTTAAATTGTTTATTAAGACACTAAAAACTGGCAATACTGTAAACTTTGACTGTGTAAAGAAAACTTGGCAGCACATAATATATAAACATACTTCAAATGGCAATGCTGCTGTGGTGTATTTATAAGATAAATAACAGTTTTAAATGTATAAATTTTTTATAAATTTAAAAAATACGTTTGAGCGATTTTAAATGATCTACAATTATTCTTATTTTTTCTTAAAATTCCTGTGTTCACAGATTACTTTTCTATTTCCAATTTGAGGATAATTTAAAAAAAATACGGCCATTATTAGTTTGTTTTACATTTTGAAATAAAACTCATTTTGGATAAAAACAATATTTTTTTTTTGGTATTTACAAATTAACTTCCGTTTTGGACTTGACCAATGTTAATAAAACTTTAAATTAACAAAAATTTAAATGATCACGTGCTTTTACAAATTTTAGAGTTATTTACATATTCTATACAGCTTTTGCGTCAGTAAACTAGAACAGTTATTTTTAAGTCTTAAAGCAAAAAAAGCATGTAGCATGAAATATCGGAAAACTTATTAAAGTATACCATATTGATCCATATGAACAACGTAGTATATGATAAAGTATATTGCTTTTTATAATTACGATTTTGATTTTTACGAGCAATAATAAGAGTTTTTTTTATTTTTTTTTTAGCAAAAATAAAAGTTATTTTTTTAATTTAATTTTTTCTAGCAGATATAAAAGTTATTTTCTAAAGAAGTATGCCATCGATGTTCATTGTAAATAATTTTTTTCTAAATATTGGCTCAAAATTAATTATTTACAATTTTATTCTTCTTAATTAATTTTACGATAGTTAAGTACATCTTTAAAGAACAATTCCCTAATAAAATAGTATATATTTATTTATTTAAGTAAAAATATTAATTAATAAACAAAACATAGTGTAATTTTGCCATGAGATAAAGTTTAGTTTTTTGAGCACTACCTACCTGAAATAAATATTGTTACGAAAGTAACTTTAGTTAAGAATTAGTTGCAATTATTAGTTAAGAATTAGTTGAATTTATTAGTTATCTTGTATTTATTAGTTAACTTGTATTTATTAGTAATTTTACTAGTTTACATTGTTATTAAAAATTGTTATAATTTAGTACACTTCAATCCCAATGTGCAGAAAGGCCTAGAAATGACCGTTAAAAAAGCTTCAGTATAAGAGGTAAAATTATGTAAACATTAGCGCTGCCACACATCAAATTAAAGTGTGGTGAATAAGTAAAGCCTCGAACCTTCAAAAACATTTCGAATGTTCTAGACAACCAAATTGCTGTATAAATACTAGCGGCGACTAGCGTAATAAGATCATTCTAAGTTCAGACTTTGTCAATAACGTATAACGCGGAAGAAATTATAGTTGGTTGTGAATAAAAGCTATAAATTACGGTTGCTAAAAAGACTTAGTACTAAATAGAGTTGAGTAAATTGTAAATAGTGTTTAAAGTGTTTGTGTTTTATTTATTTTATTAAAGTTGCAATAAAGAACTCGAAACGGTTTATTATAAAGGAAATAAACCAAAACGTTATTGAAAGGCAGTAACGTAACAATATTTTTTGTTTGCCTACAAAAAACTTATTTTTCTTTAAAATCAACTTTTTGCGATCCCTTTATTGGTAAATATTGCTTCTGACAACTTTACCTTTTTAGAAAATATTCAACGGCAACGCTGACCACCACCACGCTTCTATAAGCCTGAAGTTGGTTGCAGTTTGTCAATTTATTCGCTGGTTTTTTAAAATTACAAAACGATTTGTATACAACTGAGAAAAAATACTTGTTAAAAGCGCGCTAAATAAAATAAGAAAAGTTAGATTGAAATCTATCAGCTAAAATTTGTGTTAAATATAGTGAAATTAAAATAATTCACGTGTGTTCTAAATAAGATTTGCTACAGTATTAATTAATACTCTTAAAATAATTCACTAATTAGATTAACAAAATAGCCAATTTTGCTTGCAAAGAAAAATAATTTTACGCTTGCAGCGTGAGTTGTTTTTGTTTTCCAATAACAAGTGTTTAATATAGCTGTCGCTGTCTAGCCAGTTGATTGTAAATGCTGTTTCAGTGTTTTCTTTTTTGTACTCATTAATTTTGTTGTTGAGTGTTTTCATTTTGCCGAATTGACATATTGCAAACAAAACACAAAAACTACAACATAAAAAAGGGCAAAAGAAAAACAAAGTAAAATTTGTTTTTAAGCCAGTGAGAAAAGAAAACAAATTATAAATGTTAACAAAAATAAAGCAGGCTGTGCTCTTATTAATATAGAAAAGTTTATAAAAAGCAATAGTTTTCTTAAGTGTTTAAAAATTAATATTGTGGATTATCTCCATGTACATAAGTCTGCAAAAACCTGCCCTTACAACTTGGAAACGTGTATCGAATTTGGTGAATTTACTTTGGAATAAACTATATTTTCCTGCTGTCGCATCGCCTCCTTTGTTGGCTTTAACGTGCTCACCAAATTCTTTGGCAACTGCATCAAGCAGCTGCAACTCCGTCACTGCCTCAATTCCAACAACCTCGCAAGCCAATTTCACTCGTCCCGCTGTGCAACCAGGAAGGGTAAGAACAAGGAAAAATCTTCCTATTAATTATTTATTTGGTTATCAATAATTTAGTTGTTTAAACAATTTGTATTCTTTTTATTTTATGTTCTTAGTGCTCAGGCGCATGCACCATACATGTAGTTGTGTGTGCATTTGTTCTTATCTTTTTCGGGTCATTGTTTTGTTTATGATTTGTTTTGCGACGAAATATTATGTTATTCTTCTTTATTTATCTTTAATCTTTTCACTTTTAATTTGTTGTTAACATTAACAAATACACTTTCGCTGTTGTATTTTTGCGCTTTTTTGTTCAATAATTTATCATTTACGTAAAAATTTGCACAATAAGCAAAACAAAAAGTTTAACAAGTAAGAGTGCTATATTCGGTTATGACAAATAATATATACCCTTCGCCATAGTGCGATCAGAGGTCCAAGCCGATATAAAATTCTCGGCGGCGGCTTAAAGCCGGCTGAAGCCGATGTTAAATTAATTAATTATCATAAATTTATAAAAAAACCTTTTACTTTATTGGAAAGGTAAAAAAAAAAAAAATAGGTATTTATTAGCTTAAAACATATCTTGCTGAATTTATATTTTTCAAGTACAGTTATTTCCGCTTAATTGAGTTTCAAAAAATGCACGACGTTTGACGCAATTAAACGGGAACTCAATTAAGCATTACTCGGTTAATCGAATCGCCGACGCAATTAAAACGAAAACTGCATAATTGAGCAAGATGTGCAATAAAGCGAAACACCCATGTGTAGATAGAAAATAAAACTCATTTCTTTATTTATTTAGTTAAAAAATTGTTAAGGTTTATTAAAACAAAATAAAAATCAGGGGCCTGGTTCTGGCAGTCGTGGTCGAGTAACTGGCAGTCGTGGTCAGTGTGGCCATATCCAAAAATATTTTACAGCTAAATCGGCTTTAAAATAATGCTAAAAAATGCTAACAAAAATCTTAAACTGCCAAAAAATAATGCTAAAATTTAAATGGTATTATTTTTTGTTATTTTAGTTAATATACCTTTATATGGGCATTTCCTAGGGTCACGAACGTACGTAATATAGAAAACAAAACTTTTCCTAGTTATAAACATAAACATGTGGTCACGAACGTACGCAAAATAGAAGTCAACTTTGGCTGACAGAAGGGAAATGTAAAAATCTGCGTAATGGAACGGAATATTCAAAAGTGATTAGTTTATTTTAAAAGTGTGTTAATGTAGGTCTCTATCTAGTATTTACACAATAAAATATCTCTATTGGCTTTTGTTTAATTGGTTTATGTACCGGTCGCAAACGTACGATTTTTCCATAAGTTTTTTTTTTTGTTATCACCATGCATTTTCTTATAAATATCTTTAAATTTCCGTAACAAAAAACTTAATACTTAATTTACAATTAATTGTAATGAAGAGATTATGAAGAAAGAGTGCAAACATAACATATTTTTTGCATGCAAAATAGTTACATATAAATGGTAGCTTAAAAAGAAAATATAAAATTTTCGAGTTTCCAGCGCAATTTCCTCAAGTAAAACAGCTGAGATATGCTATGAAACCTTTACAACATAGACTCTTTTATAATAATAAACAATAAAAGACGATGATTTACCTTTCTGAGGAAATACCCATATATGATTTATTTTTCATAATTCTTCCTTATAAACTTACATCATATCAATAGAACAAACTGATTAAAATAAATAAAATATTTAGTAAACATAAAAAGTCTTAAAAATATAAAAGAAAAAATCAAAGGAACTTGACCTATAAATGGCTTTTATTTAGTATTTCAATAAAATTTATAACAAGTTTAAAAAAAAAATTTCATTTTATTAATTAAATACGTCATCAAAATTAATATTATGCTTCAACTTCTGAAGAATCGATCGAGATATCATTATAATATATGTCCTTATCGCATTTTTATGTGAGATCGTACATTTTTTTAAAACTATGGCAAAATTTTAAACCACACTTAATATAAAGTAGCGAATTCAAAGTCTTTATTGCAAAAGAAGCTAATTCACTAAATGGATTTTCATTTATTACTTTTTTATATCCATATACATTTATCCAGAAATCAACTGTTGAGTTCTTATTTAACAATTCATATGAACTTAGTTTCTGCCACTGATGTTCCAAAGTTGTAATTTCTACTACAGTGAAATCTATTATTTCTTCTTTAAAATGTTCGCTTAAGTTGCATTTATTAGCTTTTAAACTGTTTTCTACACAATAAAAGTTAGCATTTGTTAAATTATTAAAACTTTTTGGCAATCGTTGTCTAAGTAGACATATTAATTGAGCTATAAAATCTCGGCATGTAATTCGTATTTGTTTTTCTATTTCAAAAGTTATGGTATCACTTTTCGTTTCCAAAAAATTTTCAAAATCGTTAATGGAAAAAATCAGCTTAACATGAATTTAATGGATCAAACTGATCAAATTTTAAAACAATTTGATATGAAAGTATTTAAAAAGATTGTACAGTTTCTATAGCAAAAGAGTAGAGTTTTGTATGTGCATTCAACAAAAAAGTGTGTTAGATTTTCAAAAAAATATTACTTGAAAATCTTAAATTAAATAATGCTAAAAAATGCTAAATATTTAGTTGAAAAATGCTAAATAAAATGCTAACTGCTAAATGAAAAATTTGCAGCAAAATCAGACAAAAAAATGCTAAATCTAGCTGCAAAAATGCCAAAATGGCCACGCTGGTCGTGGTCGAGTAATTTATCGCTTCGGAAGTAATTTAATATGTATCTGTTTCTTGCCAATTTAAGAATCTCACAAGAAATAACCGCAATTTGAGACATTACATGTGCTTCCCCTTTTTTTCTACATAAGCTATTCTATTGCAGAAGTTTTTTAAAATATTCTATAAATCCAAAATAACTTAAATGATTATTATAATTGGAAAGCTCTTCCCTACAAGAAGAGAATGAGCGAGTTGTCACTTTTTTCACGTTGGTGTTAATAAAATGATAGAATGAAATGACCGAAATCAAGTTTTCTGTCATTTCTTTCTATCATTTTCTTAAGACCAACGTGAAAAAACTGACTACTCGCTCATTCACTTCTTGTAGGGTTCATCACTGAAGTTTGTAAAAAAAAACTTAAGTCAAAAACTGTAGTGTTTCGTTTTGCTGAATTGAAAATTATAGATTTGCCTTTTTTAATTGACGTATTTTCTAAAAAGCAAATGATAACAATTGAAAGCGTTTAAGATTAAAGTCATTGACACCAAACAAAAGAGGAAACAAATTGAGTTAAATCAATCAGAAAGTTAAAATGGATTTTTCTAACTTTAAACCTTTTTGTCGAATTTCAAAGATATTTCTTTGTGTTATAATAGTAAATAATTTTATAATGATACATGTACAATTGCTGCGTAAATAACGAGATACACATATGTATTTTCAAAACCCAGGGCTATAATTTTTTAATGTCTAACCAAAAAAAAAAAAATGTTCGGCTACTGGTTAAGTCGGCTTAAAATCTAATTTGAAACAAGCCGGACTTTTCGGCGGTGGCTTATGCTAAGAAAAAAACATCGGCGGCATTGGAGCCGATCGACTTGGACCTCTGAGTGCGATAAGAACAGAAAGTTATATTAATACCAAGGTATATTTATAGCTATAAATATTAAGATATGCTATATGCTATATATATATTATAAATATAAATTGATTAATACCATTCTTTATATAGCGTAAATGCAACTAATGTCGGCATGTACCACTAGTCGGCATTTTTTTGCATTTAAACGTTAATGCTATAAACACATTCGATACAGCAGGCTACCGACTTTATTATGTCAAAAATAGAATACATGTGTGTATATGAAAATGATTATTTTCACGACGACACGGCTACATGGCTGCATGTTGTTGTCTGTGCTTTTTTTGTCGTTGTAGTCAAATTAAACTAATTTCTATTTTTGTCCACTACAAAACAGAAAAAGTGCTGCTAATAGGTATAAAAAAATATTTAGAGAATAAGGGCTTTTTTGTTTAACTTAAAAGAATCGGCTTGAAACAAGAATATTAGCTCGGCTCAACACCAAACTGATATTTATATAACTTTTTTTTTATTTATTTATTTATTTTTACATTACCAATAACCTAGCCTTAAAGGCCATAATCGGTTACAAATTTCTACTTATAATTGTAAACAAAACTTAATATATAAATGTATGTATGTATATAAAAATTAAAATATATTAAAGGTAAAATATAATAACAAAAGGGTATTTTTTAGTATCCCAGAAAGAAGTTCTATAGGAAGATGTTTTTCGCGCCAACGCTCCTAGTTTATAAGTTATAGGTCGTAAAATTTGCAAAATACTTTATCCATATCTCTTTAGTCTGGGTTCACACTATGAAAGTTTTCTTTCAGAAAGTCTGAGTTCATTGGTGAGAGGGGAAGAGAACCTGCTTTTTTCTCTCCTCTCTCACCCATAAACTCAGACTTTCTGAAAGAAAACTTTCATAGTGTGATCCCAGACTTAGGAATAAAATGAATCTGACTCTCATATATCAAAAGTTTTTTTTATGCAGTGATGCCGCAGCTCTGCGCAAATTTTGGCAATTATTGCTTCGGTTAATTTTCTGATGCCATAACTTTTGACATAAAAGAAATCGTTTTATTTTTAATTTGTGATGCTTTTTCTTGTAATTTATAGGAAAACTAACACTTTTTAGTTCAATATTTTCAATAAAATTTGTCATCGTTATTGTTGATAACATTTTTATTATTTTTTTATGGTTCCTTATTTAATTTTTGAAATTTAGCTCGTGTTCAGAAATTCAAACTTTGCACAGCTGTTTTGCAGTAAAAAAGTATCAGCATTACAACTGCAACTGGTAATCCCGCATTAGCAACACATATACCACGTGCGTTGAAGGCAACAAAAAATTTTATTTTCAAAGCAGTTTATATATTTTTTATTTAATCTTTAACGGCAGATTAAATTAAAAAAATATAAACTAAATTATTTTGTTTATTAGTTCCAAAAATATTTTAAATGTTTTCAATAAATTCAATTGTTTTTACGTTAAAAAATATATTAAAAATAAGTATGTAGGTATTTATATTTTTGTAGGCTTAAATTAAGTTTGTGTACGTATCTACAATTATGCATGTTGTTCCATTTAGGGTCATTATTACAACTTGGCGTTAGCTGCTATCCGTCAGATAACAGATGCTTTTTGACAGATAACACATTACTATCTGTCAACTTAATCCTAACTTTAGCTAACTTCAAGTTGTAATAATGGCCCTTATAAAAATAAAAAATGATAGTGGCACCACTGAAATATAAATACATAATAAAAAAACAGCTGTTTATACTTTTTCAATTGTAACTGTCGTCTTCAAAATAATTCAGTAGCTGACTACACAACTAGAGTTGCACCCAGCAGCATTTGTAGTCGTGTGTTCGTGTAGCCTGCTGTGGTGAATGTGTTTAATGTATAATAAATAAGAAATGCCGGTTTTACATTCATAAATAGCATAAAGTTTGTCAAGAAAATATACTCATATTTCTATTAGTAATCATTGAATTGGAATAAGATGAGTATTTTGGGCAAATTTTGAAGTCTTGAGTAACAAGTTATTGAACCCTTGTTTTTCAAAAAAAAAAAAAGTTAGTGTTAGAGCTAACTTAAATAGTCATATTATTTATTTAAATTATGTTACCATTAAGTTTGAAAAGGTAAAAAGTCTATTAAATTTTGTCGTAAAAGTAAAAAAATTTACAAAAAGTTAATACCTATTTTATTAATTTTGTTTGGTGCCGACATTAGGAACAAAAAATTACAAAATTTCTTTGGTCGGCATTGGGTGCCGACCACTGGAAAATCAGTATTTTTCTCTGATTACACTCAAATTTTAGTAAATTGTTCATCAATCGTGCCTCTGACGCATTAAACACATTCACCACAGCAGGCTACACGAACACAATACTACAAATGCTGCTGGCTGAAATTTTAGTCGTGTAGTCAGCTACTGAATTATGTTGAAGACGGCAGCTACAATTGAAAAAATACAAACAGCTGTTTTTGTTTACTATGTCTTTATATTTCAGTGGTGCCACTATCATTTTTTTTTTCTTTTATAAAATGGAAAAACATGCATAATTGCAGACTCTTATTCAAACTTAATTTAAGATTTTCAGCAAATGAATTTATTTAAAAATAATTAAAATATTTTAATTTTGTTGTTTTTGTAACTAATAAACAATATAATTTTAACGACAGATTAAACAAAAAATACATATAAAATGCTTTTAAAATAAGAAAATTTGTTCCTTCAACACACGTGGTATAGTTCGTTAAAGTTTCCGAACGCTTTGGGTACGTACGTAAATGCATAAAAACTATGCACAGTAATTTTGACTTAGCTGCACAATCTCCTTTGCACGATTTTTTGTGCAGGTAAATCAAAAATGCAGCTATCTTAAATGCATTTACCTGCCTTAATGTGCAGGTACACAATTGTGGTTACCTACACAAAAGTGCAGCTAAAGTAAATTGTTTGATTTAAAAGTGGAATAAAAAATATTTTATTAAAAGTTAAAAAATAGTTTAGGTTTTTTAAAAAAATTAAAAACAGTTACGTCCATCGTACAATCTTTCTTGCCGCAAAATAACTTTTTTTTACCTTTGTGGATCAAAAACACATTAAGTAGACGGAAACAATTAACCGAAACATTTGCTTTTGTTTTTCGCAATGCGGTCTACTCTGCGAAATAATTAAGCGGGTGAAGCAATTCAACGGTACTCAACTTAACGGGTATTTTTACATTGACAGTTATACTGAATGATTTCGTTCCATGGGTTTTAGTGCAATAAAACGGGAAACTTAATTAAGCGGGGCTCAATTAACCGAAAACAACGTACATAAATTTATACTTTATTAAAATTTTATTTCAAATAACAGATCATTTTATACATGTATGTATGTATGTATATTTAATATAGAAGAAACATTAACAAAAACCATGAGAATTCACAAAGAACATAAAAATTTATGGGAAAAAAACAAAATAATCGCAATTTATATATTTTTAAAAAGCTTAAATTTGATATTTATGTGAAAAAGTGGCCACCATATTTTTTCATGTGTGCAGCTAACTTTGATGTTTTGTATGCAAATATTTTAAAGCTGCCCAAAAATATGAAAAATATGCAGATATACAAAATGCACGTAAAAAAAGATTTTGAAGAATAATTCCAGAAAATATGTATTTTGGGCAGTTAAGTCAAAGTCCAGCTAACTTAAATTTTTTGTATAAAAATAATTTTAAAATGCCAAAACTTTTGTGCATTTATCTTAAATGTGCAGGTGTAGAAAGTGCACTTAAAAAAGGAATTTGTATGGAATTATAAAGAATAATTCCAAAAATGATAAATTTTGTGCAGTTAAGTCAAAAGTGCACGTAAACAAAAGGCAGTTGAGTCAAAACTACTGTTTCACCGCTGCAGTGATGCAAAATGTTGTTGCTAAGGCGTGATTACCAGTTCCAGTTGTGTTGCTGATACTTTGCACAACAGCTGTGCAAAGTTTGAATTTTCGAAATTTCAAAAGTTTAATAAGCAAACATTAAATAAGAATAAAAATGCTTTTTACAATAAAGATGACAAATTTAATTGAAAATATTGAACCAAAAAGTAACAGTTTTCTTATAAATGACGATTAAACGATTTCTTTTTTGTCAAAAGTTATTGCTTCAGAAAATTAACTGAAGCAATAATTGCCAAAGTTTGCTGCAGAGCTGCGGCATTACTGCATAAAAACTTTTGACATATGAGAGTGATGCCAAGTTTCTTACAAGTGATGCTTTTACGAACATTAAACTTTTCTTCTGCGCAAGTGATACCCAGTGATGCCAACTTTTTGAGAGCAAAAAGCACTTTAAAATTTAAAAAAAGCACTAAAAAGCACTATTTCGAACAAAAAAATGCGTTAAAAAGCACTAACCATTTTTACAATTTAATTAAACACAAAACAAGTTTTACTCGGCTGTGCAAAATAACACATACCTCCAAAATTTAAAAAAAGGCGACGGCTTTGATGGGGGATTTTCATTTAAAATTTAATAAAAAAAAAAGTACAGTCAAAGCCCGGTATAACGAATACGCAGTTTAACGAATATCCGATATAACGAATGGCCCAATTTTTACATTAACTACCTTGTATAGCGAATGGCAGAAAAAAAATAGTACCGATTTAACGAATGACAAAGCAAAATAAAAAAATCTTAACAGAACCGTTACATTTTTATGTTTGTATTGAAAGAACACGTGTGATGCGTTGCTTTTTTCGTTAAAGTTTTTGTAGTTTGGTTTGGTTCATTGTGAAAACGAGATGTCAAATCGAAAAAGAATTACTTTTGATAAAAAAATTAAAGATTTTAGAAGAGTATAAGAAAGGTGTAAATCTTTCAGTAATATCCAAAAGAATGGAATACCAAAATCTTATTAAAGTTCTATTTCGACACTAAATTATAAATACAATTAATTTTTAATGTTTTTCAAATTGTAGACCACCGTTTTTTTTATAAAATTTTAAGGTAAAAATTACTGATCGATATAACGAATATCTCGGTATAACAAAAGGTCTGAACATTATATCATTCGTTAAACCGGGCTTTGACTGTATATTTATATTCGTATATAAACCGTTTTAATTGTATTATTATTATCTTCAATAAAAATATCCTCCAAAGAGTTTGAATTAGACATAAAACTGAAAAAATCGTACCTGTTGCAATTACCGAAAATTTGCAGTGACCGACCATTCTTTTTTTAATACAAAACCTTATATTTTATCGTTTAAATAATTCTATATTATTATCTATATATTATTAATAAAACAATTGGCGTATGATATTGTCCAATTATTTTAACCTATGTACGCTTCTGAATGTTGAACACACATAAGCTGCAAAATAGAAAAACATGTATGTTTGTATTCTGATCTTAGTCAACCTTTTTGCAATAGCACTAGAGGTAGAAGTGTACAAAACTTGGTTAATCGGAGACGAGTGTCGTGTGTTTGAAAACTAAAGCGCATGAAAAATGGCAGGTTACACAACGCTCGTTATAAAAGCAATTTCTGTCAGCTGTTGTTAATTTATTAAACACTTTGCTTATATCAAGTTACGGCTCTTTTTTTGTTTTTAAAGTCTTTGCGTCCTTTTTCTATGTTAGAAACAGTGTCTACATCTTTAAAAAAGTGTTTACTGAAAACAAATACATAACTTTTATTACGACTGCTTAATATGTTGTCAACGCTAAAAAGTGTGACGTTTTGTAAAATTTCCAAATTGCTAGGAAGCCTAGCTTAAACCTCGTAAATAACCTATCTTTTATCACTTTTTTATCATTTTAAATCTTTAAATCTTTGCAGGCCTTCTTAAAATTGTACCCCAAATAGTAAATCTCGTCTGAGTACATACTTTTATAATCAAAGTTTAAAAAAATTATAGAAAAAAATAAAAATTTTAAAAAGCACTAAAGGCACTAACGAAAAATTGAAAAAGCACCAAGTTAGTGCTTTTTCTTAGTTTGGCACTATGGATAAAATTTTGGCGTTTTGAGGCATCAAAAAGCACCATAAATAGTGCCAAAAGCACTAAGTTGGCATCGCTGGTGATACCCAACAACTGCATTAACGAACGTACCCTTTATCACTAACTTTTTAGGTAAAAACTGGATCTAAGAAGTAGTGGTATTATTAGAAACTACTTCGAAATGGCTTTCACTTGATCTTTAAAAAATTCCGATTTATTAGCCCGTTAAGGGCCAATTTCTTGAAAGATTTTTCTACAAAACTTAAAATTTTGTCAATATACATATTTATTAAAACATAATATCTTTAGGGAAGAACACTTAATCTTTTATATACCATATTATTAGTAACTTCATCATATAAAAATTTAAATTTATTAAGCTTTAAAAAATTTTATTTTGGAAAATTAGTCAATTTAAATTTTTAATAATTTTAATTAGGCTCAAGTTCATTAAATTTAATTTTCATTAAATTATTTTTATGAAGAAAGGAATTTTACAACATGAAAATTAATTAAAATTGTTATTGATAATCTTTCATTCTTGACCGTGGCGGGGGCGGGGGCGGGGGCGGGTTCAAGAATGAAAGATTATCAATAACAATTTTAATTAATTTTCATGTTGTAAAATTCCTTTCTTCATAAAAATAATTTAATGAAAATTAAATTTAATGAACTTGAGCCTAATTAAAATTATTAAAAATTTGGATTAAAAACCATGAATAGTTCAACAAGATAACCACAATACTAATTATTAGTCAATTTATTTAAAAGTTTGATCAAAAATATATATCTGGTTATAATTTATATACTTCTTACATATTCATCCCAATTATGAATGAAAATTCCCCGGGAGTTTTCTCCCTTCTCTCATTTTTCCTATGTTAATTCAATTGTAAAAGGGAAAAAAACTCCCGGTGAATTTTTATTCATGATTGGGCTGATTGAATTATTTTAATATGTACATAAATAATAAGTGTTCTGCAACGCCGAAAAACCGCAATTCAGAAAAACTTTATTAAGCAAATATCTTAGGGTTAAATAATTATTGTTATATCGACATGATTTAAAGATAAAGCCAATTTTGTAAAAAAAAAGTCAGTCAGATTCATTTTATACCTAAAGAGATATGGATAAAGTATTTTGAAACTTTTACGACCTATAACTCCTGAACTAGAAGCGTTGGCGCGAAAAACATCTTCTATAGAACTTATTTCAAGGATATAAAAAAAATTATATAAATAACAATTTGGTGTTGAGCCGAGTTAATATTCTTGTTTGTTTTCCGATTCTTTTCTGTTAAACAAAAAAAAAAAATTTTAGCACTTATTTTTTAAATATTTTTTATATTAGCAGCACTTTTTCTGTTTTGTAGTGGACAAAAATAGAAATTAGTTTAATTTGACTACAACGACAAAATAAGCACAGACAACAACCTGCAGCCATGTATCCGTGTCGTCGTGAAAATAATCATTTCAATGCACACATGTATTCTAGTTTTGACATATTGAAGTCGGTAGCTTGCTGTCTCGAATGTGTTTAAAGCATGAGATAACAGAAAATGAGTTTAAAACGAGTTTACCCAGTAGTCGGCATAATTTCTTTTGAGTATCTCATGACCTGCCGACTATATGATAACTGTTGTCCTTAAGTCGGCAGCAATTTTATTTCTAGTTTAACGGTATATGGGGTCCCAAAAAAGTATAATATTTAAAATTTGTAAGGACTATTAATTATTTACATGTCCTTTACATACTCATTTCAGTAAAGGTTAATATGAAAATCAAGAAAACAATGCAAATGCTTAAGTTTACTGAAGTGGCCCTACAAATAAAAAGTTTTAATCACCCCTATCGTTAATAATTTTTCTCTCGTAATTTTTCCCCTTTTCACATATTTGCGATCATGAACAGCTCCCATGAAAAAAATGTAATTCAAAGGAGAATAATAACGTGAAAAAATGTTCACGGGAATAAATTCCCCTTATCGTGAAAAGTTTTTTCCCTCGTAATTTGTTCACGTTTCCCTTAGATTTTCTCACTTTATTTTTGCTAGGGAATAGAACGTATGTTAGTAGTTCCTCCTATAAATCGAATATTAAGGGCTAGATCCGTTAATAAGGCACAAACCGATATATTGGTCAACAAAATGCAAAACATCAGGTTGATTGCCGCCAGATTTGTGAAAGACGTGGTGGCAGAATTTCGGAAAATATTTTACTACATAAAATTTAAAAAGTGCAAAAAACTAACATTGTTATCAACCTATCCCTCCAATACTAATTATTTAGATTTATTATTTTAAATTTTCCTTTAAAATATATACGTGTATATTTTAAAACAAAAATTTCAATGATTTTTAATTTTTTCTAATTGTCTTCTTTTTTACATTCACTGGAACTGATAGCATGAAAAATTTTTCACATGAGATTCACGATTGCTTTTTTCCCTTCGAGGGGAACAAAAATTCCACTTGTTATTCACGATAGGGGTGAATGTCTTTACTAGGTGCAAGCCAGAAATGTTGCGTTACCCGCTCCATTTTACAGGACAAAATACAAGTTTAGTCAAATGGTAAAGACGAACAGTTAGTAAAATGGTGGCACATACTCAATATAAACTTCCGGTAAAAATTGATTACATTCTGAACATAGTGTAAGCGATTATAAAGGAAGATGGAGGCACCACACCATTTAAAAATGATAGTCCTGGAATCGGCATTTAAGCTTAGCTGTTAAGAAAGCAGATGCAGTTAGTAAAGGAAGAGCTATGGTCTCTGAAGAAGGCATCAGCAACTGTTTCACTGATTTAAAAACCAACTCATTGAACAAAATGCTGTTGATATTTTAGATGATTCGTACAGAATATTTAATGGCGATAAGACAAGTCCCAATGGTTGAATTTTCATATGTAAGATTTTAATTTGAAATCAAACAATCAATTTTCCGATGTTGAATGCAATACATTTTTTTATTCAATTTATTTATTAATTAATTGCAATTAAAATATTGCATTCAAATTCAGTAATTGCAATAAAAATGAAATCAGAATCAACACCTTCGTTTCCTTCAAATGAAACACTCCTTCTTCTTGAAATAAACCTGACTCTGATAATTACAAAGTAATGCAATCTTACAAATCTAAATCATTTCGAAATCAAAGAATGAAATCAGTTTGGTAGAAATCATTTTGATTGCGGATTTTTATAGCTCCAATAAAACTTATTTAAAACAAAAATCTTAATCGTATGGCTAATTTAACAATAATTTTGCCACCGGTGATTTTGGTTAAAATAGTCCTTCATCAAGAAGACACAACCACATTATGGTTTTGGGTAATAACAAAAATATATTTAACACTTATAATAGCATGGTTAATTTTCAACCAAAGCATGTTGCTATTGGATAAGAGGAAAATGTTATTGTTAAATTGTAATCTAACTATTAGTGGTAAACAAATTATTGTCATATTTAGCCATAACATCAAAATATGGATTAAACTAACCATAACATGTATTAAAATTCTCGTTAAATATAGTTTTGTTGGCAGTGAAACTTTTTTTCTACGTGTGTACACCCAGAGAAAAAACATGTTTAAATATGGTCACCTCCAACAAAACAATTTTTAAAGAACATTTTTAACTTATTATGTTTAATTTAACCATATTATTGTCTCCGACAACCATATTATCGTTAAATTAGTCGACCATCAAGAAGCCACAACCATATTATGGTTGCTTTTGAACATGCTATGGTTAATAATAACTAAAATATATTTAACACTTATATAAGCATGGTTGTTTTTCAACCATAGCGTGTTGCTTTTGCTAAAGAGGAAAATACTATTGTTAATTTGAAAACAAATTATCATATTTTACCACAACATGTTTAGAGCCAACCATAATATCCATCAAAGCGCCGATGGAGGACTAATTTACCATAATATGGCTATCGCATTTAAATTATCTTTAAAAATGGTTTTGTTGGAGGTCACCATATTAAAACATGTTTTTTCTCTGCTTGTAATGCCTCCATAAACGTACGAATGTACATTTTAAGCATTTTAGAAAGTAAAAAGCTTTAATTTTTAATTAATGATCAATTGAATTCCTGTACAAATTGGTTTTTTCTTTAAAAAATAGCCATGCCGACAATAGGATCATTACATGCCGAGGATTGGTAGATCGTATGCTGACTACTGGCAACTGCCGTGTATTTTAGAAGAAAGAAAAATTGCTCAAATTTAATATAGAATGTGTCTAAAATCTCTTATATGAATCGAAATTTTACACATAACTGAACTGTAGTTGCTAATTGCCATCCCAGTATCACGTTTATATACGTAAGGGCACCAGTTTAAAAATTAAAAAAAAGTTAAACTGCCGACTACTGGTACACTTACCCTATATGTAAATAAATCTATTTTACGTCACGCCCACTTCTTAAATACAGCCCATATTTTGTCATATGTTGTGTATTGATAAATGGTACTTTTTATGGTATTTTTTGTTTTAAACAAAATAAACTTAAAAATATTTCTCATTATGAGATTATTGCAACAAAAAGAAAAATTTTAACCATAACAAATCAGACGAAAAACGGGTAAAATAGTGATAAGAAGGGATTAATTTGCGCTTTTCAGGTACTTAAAACGGGCCTAATCTGGCCGAAAATGGGTAAGTTGACATCACTGCTTATTATAGTGTACAATATTGCAGGAGATAAAAGAAAGGGTTCCCAGTTTTATTTTAAGCCTTATCCCCAATTTGCGATTTTTCATTCCCAAAAGTCCCCAAAATAGCTATTTTCTTATCCCAAAAAGCCCCATATTTTCTTAAAAATAAAATACATAATATTATGTCAATGGAAAAATTTAAATTTAAATAAATCCATTTGTGTAATATTATTTGAGTTCATCGTATTTATGTACACATGTATAGTATGTAACAAAAGTAACGTAAAAACGCAAAAGAAAAATAATTATGCGTCAATATTTATCATTTCAAAAACTAGGGAATAAAAATCTTCTGATTCATCAGCCAGTGCAATTTTGTTTTACATGTTGTTTGTTTAACAAGTGCATTTGAGATGATTGAATAAATTTGGCACAGCAAGTTGCATTATTTTAAAGTGTGTATTTATTCTTATTAATTCTAATTACTATTATTGCATTCCATTGCAATATTGATTTTGGTTGTATTCATTTCAGAAAAAGACTAGCTCAACAGAAGTAACGCTAGTTGATACAAAAAGCATAGGTATTTAAAACATTATAGAAAATTAAAATATAATGTTTGTCTACAGTATCACTACAACTGTTCCGTTTCTTAACGAAGAACAGAACACTATATATATAACAATTACATTTAAAACTAAATTCTAAACACTTTGTTTTTGTTTTAAATGTAATTGTTTGCACATCGGAAATAGGCACTTAATCAAAATCAGAACTTTGATTAAACGAATATGTCGATTAACCAACATTCAGATTAATCAAAAATTTTTTTTTTAATCGATCAATCGCACATCTCTACCTATCCTAGATCAAATAACAAAATTTACTGCTTGTTTTTAGAAAATGAAAACAAAATTGCGTGTAATGCTAGAAACAAAACTGGGACGCTCGACGAATTATTCGCAACGAATAGAACACATTGCTGTATATGAAAATAAACACAACCATTGCGTAGAGCAAAGTTCGTCGTGCGTGCCGAATTGTGCGATATGTCTCTTTCTATTTCTTACGCAGACGAACAACGAATAAATTGGTATAGGGTGACCGCTTTTTTATTAGAATTTCTGCTTTAGTAAATAACAGGGATCGAAAATAACAGTTATTATCAAAATTTCAGTTCAAAAAGTCAGACAGAAAGAATATGTATATAAGTTATTTGAGTACAGTATTTTGGTAGTTATTTGCCAAGGAATAAAATCCTTTTGATAGAATACTTAATTTTCTGGTATTTTCCCATCTATTTCTTAACACCAACGTGAAAAATATGATGATTCGCTCATTCATTTCTTGTAGGGTTGTTAATGCAGCTAGAAAACGCTTCCCGCTCTGGTTTAGGTACGGCTGTAAGTCAAAGTACGACGTAGATACTCTTTAACCAACATGACTATGTACCTAATTACACATTTGAAGCAAAATTAAACATACAAATCGAAAAAGTAGCTTTAATAGAATGAATTCGACTTGCAAAACCTGTAAAAATTGCAAAAATTGTAATTCCATATTTGCAATTAAATGGTTAGGTTTAATAAAAAGCAAAGCTTAACAATTGCTGTAGTAAGAAATAACTGGATGAACATGTATAAAGCCACGTATCCTCGCGAAGTACTTATTTTCGAACATAAGGGGTAACGTCGGCAGAAAAACAGCATAAATATGTTTTTGTCCAAACCTAAGCACCATAAATTTTTAAGGGGCCCCTATTACGGTTTACAACTCAACTCAGTTGAGTTGTAATTAATACAACTGGTTGTGAACAGTACCCATGTTCTGTAACTTTAGTGAAAACTTCTCGCATCGAAAAGATGTGAAACAAAATATTCCATCGTTTCTCGAAAAGTGAGAAAAAAGTGTGTCTGTAACTTATGTCGAAAACTATCAAAAGAGATTACGTCGTTACGTTATAAAAGTCATAACATTGCACTCGAAGCCGATGTGACATTGCAGACGTTGAGGACGCCAGTCACACATATAGTTAACGGCGACCAAAATTTACTAAAATTGAAAAATTTTCAACGACGGCGGCGAAAATACAACCGTCGGCCATGCCAAATAATGTAAAGTGCGACTTTAATGTTTGTTGTTTGTAAACGAGCTTTGAAAAAATTCGTATATTTTATAAAAATGGTAAAAGAAAATAATTAAACAATAAAAAAAGGGCCAAGAACATAATTTTATTATTATTATTCTTTGCAATTTGCATTTTTAGTTGTTTTTTAGTGTTAAATTTTTTTTCTCGCCCCATTTTTATTCGTGAGTGTTTTTGACAGTCCAAAGCGGGAACTTTTCTCACCAAAATGTTACAGACACACTTTTTCTGTAAATTGGCGAGTAATTTCCTTGCGTGACAGCTTGTACTCGCCAAAAAAAGTTACAGACACAGTTTAGTGAGAAAAACAACTGTTTGTTTCAATATACGGCATTTTTGTTCTATTTCACACATTTCAATCGAAAAGTTTCTCGACACGAGAGTTACAGAACATGGGCACAGGTGTAATTTTTGTTATGTTTTTGTTCACCGCAATATAGCAAAGTTGGAAAATCAACTCAGTTGAGTTGTAAATCGTAATAGGGGCCTAAATTTTTTTTGCCTCACACTATTCAGTAAGTTGCGCAATATAAAAAAAAATTGTATGGCGCAATTTTTGATTTTTATTTATATTTTATTTTACTTCTAAAATTTTAAAATCTCTAGAATTTACACACTTTTTATTTATTATGTTAAACATTATTTCTTCAAAACATGGACATGTGGTGTTAATCTGTGTTCACAATATGAAAGTCTTCTTGCAGATAGTTTATGTTTATTGTTGAGAAGGAAAGAGAAAATGCTATGGAAAGTGAAAACAAAGAACGGTCTTAAACTGAAAAAAATTACCAAAACTTAAATGTTCGAAAAGCAAATGCAAAATTAGTGAAAAAATAGAACTTAATGTAAAAAATTACACACATATTACCCATGCAAGTAAAAATTACACACAATATCGGGCATGTTTTTTTTTAAATTTTAATTATTGACAAAATGACTATGGGTTTTCCTGTTTTTAAGAGCTGTTCTTGTAAATATAATTGGTACTCAAAATATGAAGTATTTAAAAGGGAATATTTTTTATTAACTTTCGTTTCAGGCTCGTTTTCAAAATTTGTTCGGTTTTAAATGCACTTCATTTTGATTTACAGAACTTACCTGTATGTGTAATTACACATGGATTGGCAACACTGCCTTTTAAGTTTAGGTCAGCAATGTTTTAGCAGAGATACCTTATATGGGATCTTCTCCTGATAATTTTTTGTCATAAACGTCAAATTTCGCATAAAAAAAATCGCTGACAAAAATATTAAAGTTTTTTTATATAGACTTTGACGTTTAGTATGACAAATATTTGCCAGGTGAAGACCCCATGTTAAGAACAGGTGTTGCTGAGTTAACAATCCTTGGTCGGTGTTCGTTGAACTCCAAGTCGTTCCGTCAGCTATTTTGCGACTTTGTATAAATTATTATACGACAATGTATTCGTACGGTAATATGTGCATACGGCGCATCTGCGTTCTACGGAAACTTTTTTTTATAATTTCTTGTTAAATCTGGCAACATATTGACCATATCCACTACACCACAATTTTACGCTAGATGTCGCCATTTGCAAAAGTGTCACAAAGTAGAGTGTAGTTTTGACAACCACGAAAAATTCCAACAAGGAAAATTTGTGTGAAAATTTACAAAACGAAGTTATATTAAACTTTTTGATGAAAATCAAGATAACTATCGAAAAGCTACATATTACCATAAAAATAACAAGTGAAAAGTAAAAATTATTTACTTCTTCCTAAACAATTTTGCACAATTAAGAAAAACACAAAAGTGTAGAATAAAATAAAAATCAATTTTTTGCTCACACTATATTATATTTTTTTTGGTGGCTGCCTGTCGTTGTCGTCGCTTTGTCCGTCTGCATAAAAGTGTATTTTGTACAAGAAACTAGTTTTGCTTTTTAATAAAAAAAACTTATATTTCTATTGGTGATTTTGTTTTGTTGGTGTTGACCTTTTTCATTCCTAAAACAAAAATTGCACAAATTGCTTTAAACTAAAAAGGTAATTAATGCGTTTTAATTTATTTATATATTATTACTATAATTTTAATTCAATATCAGTGTTGAACAAAAAGAAGAAGAATCAGAGTAATAGATATGATGAGTGCATTAGAGGGACAGGGTGCAGGAGTGAGTGGTGTATTTTTTTCACACACATGCTATTTTCGACATGAAATTATTTATAATTGTGAAAACTTTTTTAGTTTATTTCTTTTTATTTATTTATAATTAATTAATTAATCATGCATTTATGATTATTCATAAAAATACAATGTCATAATTATCAATTTTAGTTTTTGACCCCCAAACGATTTATGTATAGGAATGTATGTTAATGGTTAATGTTTTGAATTTGTCACGTAAATGTTTTCAGATGCCCCGGACTCGTAGACGTCATCATTCTAGGGACCGCTCATCTGGTGGAATCCGTGATAAACGTAGGCGTGTTGAATCAGAAGAAAATTCACCAATAGCTTCTGAAGTTACTTCACCGTAAGTTTTTTTTTGGAAATAAGCGAAATCCTTGTACCTATGTACCTTTAATGAATATTTGTTATTTGTTGTTTTTAACTTTAGGTCACGCTATAAAAATACTCGTTCGGATGCCAAACGCCGTCATCGTGAATCGGATGCTAGTTCCAGAGTTTCAAAGGAATCCACGTGAGTAATGTTTTTTATTGTTTCTTGTTAATTGTTTTTTCAAGTGTTAAATGTTTAGTTTGCAAATACATATTGTTTACTTGTACGTATTAAATTAACCGTGCTCTAATTAAAGGTACTACTTTAACTACCTATCTTATGAGAACACAACCTCATTTAATTTTGCCAAAATTTGTTTTATTATATGTTTGATAAATTTATATATATTTATGTATGTTTATATCTACCTACATATGTATATAAACATATGGTCAAAATAAAAGTACATACATAACTACTTATTTTCATTTTATATAAATTTGGTTTGGCAATTTCGATAATTCTATACCTATTAGAAAACCCTTAAAAAAAAGATTTGCAAAAGTCCCGTAACATTTTTTTGTTTATTATGTAATGTGAAGTTGGTCAAAAAAATAAGTCCATTTTACATTGTGTAATATATTACAAATGTGAATTTTTTTAATTAAATAAAAATTAAAGTTAAACTAAAAGAAACTGAATCGACAGATACAAATCACTAAAGAAAGATGAAATAGTATCAGAAGAGTGATAAAAGATTATCAAATTTAAAAAACTATTTCTAAGTAAAATTTTCATTGCAAATTTGTTTTGTAAACCTTTATTAAAATAAAAATACTTTTATGAAGTACTTTGCAGGAATTGTCATTAGTGAGTCTGTGATGATTTACTATTGACACAGTCACCAGAACTGGTAACTGATTATACCCCAGACAATGTTATTTACTATATAAAATTTAACATTTGCATGTCATTCTACTACGGAAGTTGCAACTATTGACTAGGTAGTTCTTTAGCGACATATGTAGACATTCCAAATAGAGAATCGCTAGTGAAGACACTTCGTTGAGTATGTTACTAAAATACCCGACTTGGAAACACTTGCAACCAGGTTTCCTTCAGGGTACTTCTCACTATTCTATCGAGGAAAATTATTTCAAATATATAGGTATCGCACTTAATCAACAAGAGTGTATTAACTCTAAATTTAAAAATTTTCATTAGAATTGAAACAATTTTTAATTTTACATTAATAACTATAAAAAAGAAATTTTAAACCAACCGTTTTATTACCAAAAAGTAAAAAATAAAGCACGATATTTTTACAGCGGGTATATTGAATATCACGCTTCGATTTTTACCAAAAAGTGAAAATATAAAAATTTTGAGTTAATACACTTTTGTTGATCAAGTCCGATTTGTAATAAAATTTATAAATTTTTTCAATTTTAAACCTAAAAAGCTAAGTACAAAAAATTTTAACCATTTAAAAATATGCGATGAGAAATTCATGATATCTTCATTTCAATATGTACTAAGTCATTCCAGCGAAAAGTCTCCTTTTTATAACGTAATGTCAGCAAGTAATTTAAATTGTTTCTCAAAAAAATTTTATATGTATAATTTACTTTTTTATATTTCGGTGTAAAGCGCAACTAACTCCACATATAGTGACAAATGGGATAATATTTGAACCTTATGCGCCCAAAATACAAGCATAATTGCTTGCTGTCGTTGCGTTACAAATAGTAGACTTTTCGCTGGAAATGCCCATATGTAACGGTTGCCCATATGTATAGAAGCTATTGTAAACTAATCACCAGGGTAAGTTTTTTTATTCGATCGTAAAAAAGGACTAAGTGTACATAAAAGACCACTATCAATGCATCTGCTCACTTCTCTTGAAATTACAAACAAATTGGCTTTCTATAAATGAAAGCTTAGACTTAATTGACAGTGCTAAGGAAAATATTAAAGATGTCAGCAAAAAAGATTTTGTTGAAAAGTTCAAAAAAGTTTTAGATCGTAATACCGGATTACAAGATTAATTAAAATCTTGTGAGTAGTCCACATACAAACACTACTAAGTTAAAAACAAACAATAATTCTGTAAAAGCAGCCATTTTATTTGTTTTTTGAAATGACTCCTTAAGCCATTACCAATATTGTACCAAAACTTTTTATATGGCTTGGCACTTAAATTTTAAAAAACTGTTTGAATCGATTTTCTCAGAATATTTTTATTTAAACTTAGCGGTGTTTGCAAGTGGACTACTCATATTTTTATGAAAGTGATACGGATAAATTTATTTCTTTCTCCATCTGAACTTTTAGCGTTCAAATATGCTACAGTTTTGCGATGTTGAAAGAGTGTGTTCCATTTATTGAACTGTTTAATCCGATAACATTCTATTGTGCTATACATACAATCAAAACTTAATAAAATAAAGGTTTCTTAAATAACAACATGTTTATATATGCCAGTTTTGCCATTTTGTGACATTTTTTACACTTTTTCGTGCCATTTTGCCAGCCATTTTTAACCATTTTTCGTGCCATTTTAAACTTGCCTTGCTAATCACTATACTTTCGAGGAAAAATGTTAGAAGAAAAAAAATCTGCTTGGCAGAAAAAGTCAAAAAATTTATTTACAAATTCAAGAACTTCTTTTTTTCCAAATAGGCAAATTTTTTAACCCAAATAAAAGTACAATATAAATGAACTTAACAATTAAACAAATCAACAAAATAGTACAAAAACTTATTAGTTCAAATTTTTTTTCTTTTAATGCAATACAAATATATTCAACAATCAATTAACGAAACAACAAACTATACAATTTCTTTATATACAATATTTTTTGTGAATACTCCAGTTCAGTCTTAAACTTCTTCTTAATCCGTACAAAATTGTCATTGGGGGTCTTTCAAATCAGTTAATATGTAAAAAACGAAATTTTGCCACGCCCCTTTTTCCTTTTAGTTCTCCGTCCATAGTCCAAAAATTTTAATTCTTACTACTATAACACTGCCTTTACACATGAAAGTTCTTTCATGAAATTTCTTTATACGTATTAAAATAAAAATTTCAATGAAACAGATGACTTTCTTGAAAATTTCTTGTTCGATTACACAGGAAAGTGAAAGTTCCTTTGAAAAATGTCGTCAAAGGGCAAACTTCTAACAAAAATGTCTCTTCTTGTTCTTTTATTATTTTGCTTTTTTGAAGTTTCAGAGTTGCCAAGACAATTACTCACGCCGAACATCAGGCATTCGTTCAAATTAATATTTTTTTTAAATTATTTTCATGATATTTATACATTTTAGTTAGAATAATTGTGTTCTTAATCCTATTTAGTCGAAAATATATATTAGATTCTTTAATTACGCGAAAAACAAGTTGCTTTTGTAACTTCTGTTTCACACAATCCTGAAATTTCAAGTGAAAAGTTTTACATTGGCAACACAGCTTAGTTTACTGTCATTTGCTTTCATGAAATGTTCAAAAAATCGCTTTCTTGAAGTTTTCATTGAAAGCTAGCTGAAAGTTGGGTTGAAAGTAAAAAAATGTAAATGTGTTAGTGAAAAAGTGTGAGTGTATTGCGACTTTCATGAAATAACTTTCACGTGTAAATGCTAGGTAAGGTAAGCCCATTATGGTAAGGCAATTCTTAGCTTCATTGGTCTCTAGGGGCTTCAAAATTAGCTGAAATGTAAAATTAGACAATTTTGCCACGCCCCGTTTCCTCTCAATTCTTCTCCTGTAGTCTAAAAATCTTAGATCCGACTACTTCAGGCTATGCTCCATTCAGTGGGCGTCAAAAAACTCTGGATAGGCAAAAAAGAGAATCACACAAATAAGGAAACTAGAATATAAAAAGATATGGCCTGTTAAGTAAGAAAATTATGTGGGTATAATCAATTGAACTACACTTCTGTACAAGGTTGCCAATTTAGCCATTTTCCGGCTAGATCTAGCGATTTATTTGTCATCTAGCCATGGCTAGATTTTATCTAGCCGGAAGATCTAGCCATTTTTTTCTTCATAGCTATTTTTATTTTCATTTTTGTAATATATTTCAAGACAATTTTTTGGCAATTTTTTTATGACATGTGCTGTTATTACTTTGAATTTAATTTACCTTTAATAAATTACAATGATTCCCCTTGAGCTTTATTTATTGTCATATCAAACGCAAGTCGTATATTTAAAAAACTACAATTTCCGTCTTTTTAAAGCAATTCGTAGATTTTGTGGAATCGTTGGAATACGCGAAATGAATTTAACTTCTCTTTATATTTTTTTTTTTGGACCTTCAAGTTAATATTTTTTGTACATATGATATATCCCTGGTAATAGTTAAGGAATAAAAGTACGTACAAAAAAAAATTTTAGACTTAAGTTTTTCAGATTTTTCACCGTTTTCTTTCTATCATTTTCTTAACACCAACGTGAAAAAAGTGACTACTCGCTCATTCACTTCTTGTAGGGTACTGTTACTATTCATAGAAATCATGCGATTTCTGATTACAACTAAACCTAACATAAATTGGTCAACGCGATTGAGCGTGATGCGGCGAAATACGTAAGCCCAAATTTTATATATTATATATGTATGTATATAGATATGAATACTACTATTGATAATATGAAAAATTCAATAAAATATACCTTAAAATTCATACATTTAAAAAAAAAAACAAATAATGTGAAAGAAAAAAATAATTGATACATTTCTGTAGAAGTAATTTTTTTTTAAATATGACTGTTTTACATAAAACTAATTTAAATTCTGCACAGTCCATTTGAAATTTTCACTTTGTTATGAAAAGTGATTCTTAAGTAAACATTTTTAATTGGGACTTTTCGATAATCCAAAAATTATTAGCAATTGAAAGTAATCTTTTTGTTGACGCACTAAAGAACGGCAGATACAAACAACAAATGCTACAAGCTTCATTATATTTTTACCTCCAATATTTTTTTTCATTGAAATAGCCAAAATGTTCCATCTAGAATACTACCTGCCAACTAACTTACTATGCCAAAATGGTTTTAATAACCGATGATAAAAACACATTTTCTTTCATTTTAGTTAAAAGTCCTTTAAATTAAGAGCAGCCTTAGCAGGCATTGAAATATGTTGTGACTCTAGACGACAATTATATTTATGAAATATAAAGGCTTGGCTATGTGCCAAAAGTAACCAAAATCCAGCACATGGATCATCAAAATACTTTTTGCAATATCATCGGGCTTCTTTGTTGAAAGAGAAAATATTCTTTAAAAGGAACGAACAATTTTAGAATTCGATCTAACGCTGGCGGTAATGTTGTTGAAATGTTGAAATTTTGGGGTTTTGGGAAAATAAAACTATAGTTTTTGAGTTAAAAGTGTAAATGAAACAATCTACATTTCGTAACTTACAATTTTCTCTTTTGTGGTTAACTTTTCCGCAAGATGCACATGGGCCCCAACTGAATTTTTGATTTTCAATCTTTGTATTTTCTTTTTTGTAGTTTTTGCTTATTTGTTGCACTTTGTGAACAGCTTGATCTGTTTGCAATGACAACTTATCAAGTTTTTCACATTCGCGTTGTACCATTTCGCCTTCTTTAGCCATGTTAATTACATCAATGAGTGAAGGATCTTTCTTTTTAAGTAAACAAGCACGAACATTCGTATTATTAGTTCCCATTAAAACAGCGTCGCGTAAAGCTCTTTCTAGTGGCTTGTTATGTAGTTGAGATTCAGTGAATCCACAATCTTTAGCCTTGCTTCTTCATTCAGCCATCCACTTAGAGAAACTCTGATTAATCTTTTGTTTGCAATTATAAAATTCATAAGTTGCACTCATATAGTTTGGAGATTCTTCGAAAAGTTTATTTAGTGCCTCTATTATATCATCCAGCTTCAACGTGCTATCACAAATGTGCTTAGGTGCAATAAGAGTTTGAGTTAGTGAAAATGTTGAATAGCCAATATTAGATAATAAAACCGCCTTTTTTTGTTCATCAGTAGAAATTTTTTGTGTTATGTAGAAGAATTGTAATTGGTTAAAATATGTTGACCATTTTTCACACGAATAATCAAATGGGCGAAATGATGGTAACGACATGATATTGCACTAAATATGTTCCGAGATGATTCGACTAACGGCTGCGCCAATAAAGATTCTTATATTAATTCAAACAAATAAGTTCTTTATAGTTTGTTCAAAAATTCAAAACTCAAAAACATAAAATAAAAATGCTACTCGATTTTCATTTACAAAAAGAAGTAGTCATAATCTAACCAAAGGACAATTCACTAAAGAAATGACAATCTACTGTCATTTTTTTTAAAAAAATCTTAAAGGACATCGTATCAAAAAAAAAACAAAAAATTACTGTCCTCTTAAAAAAAGGACGAATGGTCACCGTGATTATAAGACATTTAACCGGACTCTTAACATTTTGAATCGAATTTTCTTCACATACTTTTAGGCTTACTTTTATCAAATTAAATCCATAAATTTATTGATTCAACAAATAAACAATCATTTAAACTAAAACAAATAATTAATTGGCCGGCTGTGAACATGTAGAAAAAGTTTATTAAAATGCAATAAACAAATATAAAACAAGTTGTATAAATTTATTTACTAAACAAACAAAACTAAGGCAAAAGTTATACAGTACTTTTCGCTTATAGTCCACTACTATAGTTGCACAACTTTTGTGGACTATAAGCGAATTTGGACTATAACCGATTTTTTTTTTATAAGCCATTTTATGGATAATAAGTGAAACCTAGTATAATCCACATTTTGGACTATATAAATATTATTTTCTTCAATAAATCCACTCTTTTTGAACCAAAGAAAAGTTTATTTAAAACATAACCAAATATTGATTTATTTTAAATAAATAGTTTAAACAAAAATCTTTTTAATTAATTAATTCAAATGCTTTAAAAGATTTCAATAAAAACAAATGCGTATGAGATTCATTAATTCTTTGGATGACGAAATCAAACACAACATAAATATCAGTTTCATAGGATATTTACATGGGGTCTTCACCTGACAGTTTTTTGTTATACCAAACGTCAAAGTCTATATAAAAAAACTCTTTTATTTTTATTAGCTTTTTTTTATGAAGTTGGACGTTTATTTAACAAAAAATTGTCAGACGAAGACACCATGTCATGAAATATAAATTGCGAAATTTGGCATTTATAATACAGTAGTCGCTCAGAATCAACTTGATGTTGTTAGAGTTTAAAACTCAGTTTTTTTGGTGTTTGTATTACACATACTAAATAAAGTCAAATGAACTGAATTGTTATTTTTTATATTTCGTTAAGTTTTTTATAGTTTTTATGTTAAATACACTAAAATTAAAAAAAGTATAGTTTTGTATATCTTTATGGTCAAATTTATCTAAATTTTTGTAAAAAAAAACCGTCCAGAAATTCGAATAATTCGGAAACTCGAATCGCCCTAAAAACAAAGTGGATCGAATTTCCGAGCGTGTGCTGTAATTGCTAGAAAGGTAAATTAAAACATGTTGCCAGTTGATTAAAAATATATAAAAAACAGAGTGGACTATAAGCGAACATTTTTGCATGAAGAATTATATACGCATGCTAAGAAAATGTGGCTTTTAAACGAAAATGGACTACAAGCGAAATGGACCTTAGAACAAATAATTTGTATGAAATTCTAAAAAATCTGCATGTGAATATGACAGTTTTGGCTTATATCCGTTTTTGGCCTTTAAGCGGAATGGACTATAAGCGAAAAGTACTGTAATTAAAGAGGTTATTTTCAAAACTTGATTATTCACTTTCAACAGAAATAGTTTTTATACCCACACCACAATAGTGGAGAGGGTATTATGCATTTGGGCTGATGTGTGTTACACCTTAAAATAAAGGTGCTAGACCTCAGAATCACTTTCTGAGTCGATCTAACGATGTTCGTCCGGCTGGCTGTCTGTACATGTAACTTTGGGTGCAAAGTACAGGTTGCAATCAGAGGTCCAAGCCGATACATAAATCTCGGCGGCTGAAGCCGATGTTAAATTAATTAATTTTCTTAAATTTAAAAACAAACCTTTTAATCTTCGTTGAAGGGTATAAAAAAATAATATTCATTTACTTAAAACATATCTTGATGAATTTATATTTTTCAAGTATCTGTCTTGTCTCTTGTTCGTAAATTATTGTGTTCTATAATATATGTAAAATATAACCATACGAACGACGACATGTTTATTCTCTATTGCAGAAGTTTTTTAAAATAGTCTATAAATCCAAAATAACTTAAATAATTATTATAATTGGAAAGCTCTTACTTTTCTGACCCTGATGAATTTTCTACAATTTTACTCGCATTTTGTGCAGAAAAATAACTATTAATACCTATCTCTGAAGTTTGGAAAAAAAAACTCTTAAGTCAGAAACTGTAGTGTTTCGTATTGTTGAATTGAAAATTATAGACTTACCTTTTTTAATTGACGTATTTTTATTTAATTTAATTTTGGTTATTTTCTAAAAAGCAAATGATAACAATTGAAAGCATTATAGATTAAAGTCATTGACACCAGACAAAAAAAGGAAATTTATTATGTTATTATAGTAAATAACTTTATAATGATACATGTAAAATTGTTACGAAAAATAACGAGATATACATATTTTCATAGCCCAGGGTTGTAATTTTTTAATGTCTTACCAAAAAAATGTTCGGCTAAGTTGGTTAAGAGCGGGTTTTTTACTTAGAGTTTAAACCAGGATCAATAGTAAGATTTGTTAATCTTATAATAAAATTAATCTAGCCTTAATCCTCTTTAGCGTTTTTGAGTGAAAGATTTAGGCCCGTTTTCACGACTTACCATTAAAGTTCGATATAGTTAACGCTACCTTTAGCACTAGTGAGGAATAAAGTTACCTTCGACTATTTTTCGTTTTCACAACTTCTGTATAAAATAAACTTAACATTTTTAAAAAAGTGGCAATACTAAAGAAAATACCGACTATTTTTGCCAAAATAAAAATACGAACTGGAAACTACGTGTTGGAGTTGCCATATATAAAAAATATGTGAATATAATATGGCAATCTCAAATCTAAACCTTACGACAAAAGTTAAAGGTAGAACGTTCCTCTCTTTAGCTTATCCTTCACTTTTAGGTTAAAGAGAACTTGTGATAATTAAAAACTCATTATCTGTTCGATAACTTCCTACATTTAGCTATCGTTAAGTCGTGAAAACGGGCCTTAAGCTTTTAGCATTGCCATATAAATTTACAATACTTTTATGTATAAGTATGGCAGTTTAAGACAAATGCCAAAAATTGTCATCACATTACTGTTCTTAACGTGAAAAAGAAGAAGAAAAGGCAAGAATTTTGTATTTAGTTATATAATATTATATATTTATAAATAAATTAAATCGAAAAAAAAGCAAAACAATCAAGCAATATTTTATCTTACGAGGTGGAATATTTAATAAAACTCTAAATAAAAAAAAAATTGTCATTAAATAAATAAAAAAAGATTTGGCCCTATTGTTATTGCCCTTGGTCTAAAAATATTTGTGTTGTTTACATTTTCAAATATTTTTAAGTCTTTTTTAGTATTTAAAAAGTTAATTTTATAAATTTTATACAAAAGTTTTATCTTATGTATTTTCATAAGTAATATTTCCAGTTATAAGCTGTTCGTACTTTTGAAAGTTCTGTCGCAAGTTTAAAACGCCAACTTTGGGCGTTTAAACTTGGAAACAAAATGAAATAATCGACTACCCAAAAACGAATTTCAAAGATTAGTTCTAATTTAATCGCTGATCTTTATGTCAAAAACTGGCTCTAAGAGCCACTTTTTGGGTTTGAGATTAAAGTTAATTACATTCTAAAATACGCTAATCTGAGAATTACGTTAATCTAGTATCAATTGAATTTGATATTTTTGGGTGGAGGCTTAAACCATGTAGCGCTACCATACCGAGCACAAATAAATGTCAGCATTTTTTTGCAAATGTAAACTTTTTATCAAAGCAATATGGATGTTTTCAAAGAAGAAGAAGAAAATGCGCGAATTTAATACTGTTTACAAGGTAGAAATTTTTTGTGTTTAAAGAAAAAATATATTTGAGAAAAAATATAGCATGGAAAAATTATACAAAAGTGCTAAGCAATATATCATGTTTTAAAATGTATTTTTTTTATATTTTTGCAAAAGTTCTTTATGTTAAACAAGTGTATGTTGACAGTTTAAGTTTAGGTTTAAACCACCACCGTTGCCCGCTTAAGCTAGCAAAAAAAGTTTAAAAAATACAACTCAAAAAGTTAATACGGAGATTAAAGTTAATTTAATCGCTAATCTCTAACCCAGAAAGTGGCCCTAAGTCGGCTAAAATCTAAGCCGAAACTAGCCGGACTTTTCGGCGGCCAATCGACTTGGACCTCTGGTCGCATTTTTGAAGATAATTTGATAATAATTTAAAATTTTGCAAATTGTGCAAAAACACAAAAGTGGAATAGTCAGGTTCTGAAAAGAACCTCCTTAATTTTTAAACTTTTGTTTGAAAAAGCCCCGTTATGTGTTATGTTTAAAGATTTAATAAGCCAAAACCAATTATTATTAATTGCTCAGCTTGTAATTAATAAAAAATTAGGCTTGACACACATCTGTTAAAAATCAAACAAAAATATTTGAACATTTTTTTTTATACAAATTTTTACACATAATAAGAAATCATTTGATTATTTAATTCCTTTTTGGGAGAAAAAAGATTTAAATTTTAATAAACTTCCTTGTTTTCCATTTTAAGCAGCAAAATAAAAAAATTCATGACAAAAGCAATATTTTAACGGGATTTTTTCTGTGTATTTCACTTGAATTTGATGATTTAGGGAAAAGTTTCACTGCATGGTGTGGGTGGTTTATTAAAAAAATGTTAAAAAGTTTCTCTTAAGCAAATTAATATTTTCAATAATATTGTATAAATAAATCGTTAATGTCAAAAGGATGAATGTGGTTCAATTAAAAATGTGGGCTTAAAGGAAATTTGCAAAAAAATAATTATTTTTGTTTTTAATTGAGCAGTTGAGTTGGTAAAAAAAAAACAATCAAATTGTATACATAATAGAACTTTAAAAATTTACCGAAATGTTTATTTAAATCACGGAATAAATAATAAAAAATTATTAATTAACGAAACATCCACATGTCTAAGAAAGTACTTTTATCATTTGGACGACATGTGTTCTTTCGATTACTACAGAAAAGGACTTAATCGTTTGCGACACCGGCACCCGCAATAAGGCTGATTGTCTGATTTTTCAAAGACTCTGTGCCAGATGTGCTCAAGATCATCGTGGGTAACAACCATGTTTATCACAAACGAACGGCTCCCAAGTGAACCGTCCTCTTGTCTGTTGAATAAAATGTTTTTGAGGTTTAAGGTAATCACCTTATCGTGGTTGGCAAATAAAAAATACTCCTGCGCCTGTTTGGTAATAGATTAAGGAAAACAAGTTTACGTTCTCATTAATCTATTTCCAAACAGTCGCAGGCGTATTTTAAATTTCCCAACCACGAAAACGGTGAATATTTTGCCAAATGACGTAATGCTCTAATACTGAGAGACTCTTCGTTTCCAGTAATAGTTTTTATACCAACACCACAATAGAGGAGAGGATATTATGCATTAGTGCTGATGTGTGCAACACCCTACAATATTGGTCCTAGACCCACCTTAAAGTATACCGATCGACTTAGAATCACTTTCTTGATCTAACGATGTCCGTCCGGCTGGCTGGCTGTCCATGTAACCTTGTGCGCAAAGAACAGGTCTCAAAATGAGCCGAATCGTAGGACCACGAAGGGAGATAGGGGGCAATTTCTGCCTCTCAGAAACTATCAAACCGATTTTAATGAAATTTAAAACATAGATAGATCCACATTTTAAAAAAATAGGACCACGAGGGGAGATGGGGGGCAATATTTGCCTCTCAGAAATTATCAAACCGATTTTAATAAAATTTAAAACATAGATAGATCCCTATTTATATGGCCATACACTCTCGAAAATTTGTTTTTAAATACTATGGTGTTGGGTATCATATGGTCGGGCTTTACCGACTATACATTCTTACTTGTTAAGACTCAAAAAAGTTTACCACAATGCTACAAAAAGTTTAGCTACTGAACGGGCCAATCATGGATCCAATAATTTTTTTTATACCTTAAGTGATCTCGATTAAGGTTTTAAGTACCATAATTCTACTTCGCCATTTGTGTGCAATTGCAGTGACATGAGCTAAGTCGGAAAATTGACAACTTCAATAGTTTTAGGAAATTTGGTCTTAATCAACTACAACGACTTTTATCTACGTGGTGAAGAATGTTGTTAAAGACTGTATTTAATACACCTTGTCTACTATTGCTTCAATGACTGAACAGATTCATTACAAAGTTTAGAACAAACATCAGCTTCTAACTACTCAATTGTAATATGTAACACTATCGCTGAATTTTGGTTACCAGTGTTAACAGCCTGTTCATCGATATCGAACGTCATCGTTCGCATAGAAAATTACATTTAAAACAAAAACAAAGTTCGTACAATGTTCGAATTTTGTTTTTGTTTTAAATGTAATTTTCTATGCGAACGATGACGTTCGATATCGATGAACAGGCTGTAAGACTTTTTCGATTACACTTTTTCCAAACTGCAGAAGCTATTGCAGTTTGCTGTAGCAAGAAATACCATTTAAACAAATTTTTTACGTGTGTGATACCTTAACCCTCATATTCATAAAAAATATTTTTAAGTTATAAAAGGTTTATGAAACGTATAAAAAGAAAATTTGTTTAGCAAGTCATTAAGAGGAGGACTAAAGAAATTAATTACGACTATTGGGTTAATGCTATTATGATACACAAAATTCAACTTAAAATGAAACTGTAAATGAGTGGGAGATCATTCAACTGTTGAATAAAGACATCACAACATTTTGGAATACAATAAGACAGAAAATAATGAAATCTTACATCTTTGAACTTAAACATGACCTTGAGTGCAATTAAAAAATGTTTATGCGTATTTTGAAATAAAAAACCAACTACATAAATTCAATTACATACTACATAAAATGTACCTAACAAATATATAAAAAAATTTAGACTTTTTGATGCATTCGGGTATATAAATATAGTTGTAAAAACAAAAAATACTAAAAAAAAATTGTGAGACAAGGCGTGACTTCAACCTTGTCCAATCTTTTTATTTACTTTTTTTTTAAACTTTATTAAACAATAAATGATATTTCAATTTGTTTTATTACAAACTTTTCTTGAAATTTGAAAATTGATTTTTCTACGGAAGTTTTAAGTTGAATACATGACAATTTTATTTTTATTAAAAAAAAGCGTTGCAGATTTATTTTAACAAATAAGAGTGGGTGCTTGCATTTCAAAATTAATAAATTTTCTTGGAAAATGTGAGATTTTTTTAAACATTTTATCAATTTTATATTTAAATTTTTGCTAAAAATACTTTTTTTAACCATATTTGTAAAAAAAAGGAAATGAATTTGTATAAACGCAAATAAATTTAATTGTCTTCTGTCAAAACTACAGTAATATATTTTAAATTTCCTTGTGTTTGCCTCAAAGGAAAGCAAGCAAGAAATTTTATAATATTTTTTTAATTAAAAATAATCTGACAATAACTTATGGCTTATCCAGACATAAAAGGAGGTAAAAAATTTGTTAATGACTTATGGATGGATTAAGAAAAATTTAAGCAAAAAACCTGGAATTTAACATTTTATAATTTAAGTATTTTAAAACAATGGCATTGCACGGTAGCTGACACCGCCAAGTGTGCCCAGGCCGCCCCTTTTTTGACTTCTTTAAGGGTTAGAGTCGTTGGCATTTCTGGTAATGTTATCTTGTGCTCTGCGCATTGCATGACCAATCCACCTCTATTTATGCCATTTTATTTTAATATCTATAGGAGTATGGAGTGTTATATCCCGCAGCCGAATGTTACTAGTTATATTTAACCAGAAGATTTTTAGTATGCGTCGTAGGCAACGCTTTACAAATACTTGTAAGGCCTTAATATCTCTACATGCCGAATTCCCGCCTTCGCACCCGTATAACAGCACAGATTTTACACAGCTATTAAATATTTTGCGTTTTGTTCGTATGGAGAGGTAGATAGATTTCCATACTAAGTTTTGTCGACCAAATGCTTGTCTAGCCTTGTTGGTTTAAAACATCTTAATGAGAGCCGCCAGATTTTGTGCGGATGCTTCTAAGATAACAGAAGGAGTCAACATCGTCGAGACGCTGTTGCCGAATAGTGAGAAGTTGGGAGCATGGCCAAATTAGTAGGTCTGCGCGCAACTACAACAATCCAACAATAGAAAAAACAACACGAATTTTGTTTGTTTAAAAAATGATAATGATGTCAATAATACGGGCATGTTCTGACAATCGCAAAACTGTTCATCGCGATCGCGAGAAGTTTGCAATATCAAACCGCAACAGTATATAAGAGATCGCAAGCAAAAGGCACGAGTTTCAGAACATCATAAAATAAATCTGGCGTTTTGCGATTTCAAATCGTGCGATTGTCAGAACATGGCCGATAACAGCAATTGCTTGTGTAAAAAATGGTAGAAATGTCAAAAACAATTGCTATAGAAATATTTGCACGAGAAAAACACAACTCTGCATAAAATCAGCAGGCGTTTCGAGCAGACCTACTAATTGGACCATGGTTGGGAGTTTGTGCTGTTCATTCTAATGGCATTAGTTTTTGATATGTTTATCGTAAACCGATATTTCGCTGCCCGAGTAACCAACTCATCTAGTTTCTGCTGCATGTCGGAGGAGCTGTGTGTCAGTAGGCAGATATCATCTGCATAGTCCAAATCTTCTATTCGTCCATTCAGGCCCCAGGTGATACCCCTACGTTCGGAAGAGGCGTGCTTCATCACATTGTCGATGGCCGGGTTGAAAAGGAGAGGAGATAGTGGTCATCTTTATCTAAATCCGATGTTTTTAAATCGCACAACATTAACAATAGCGTAAAATTGGGCGTTTGAACTACCAATACAGACCATATGAATTTGATAAGATTTATCGTAGTGCTGCCACATGTTACTTTTTAAGAACAAATAATACATGGGACACTGATTTATAGTTGTTAAGTTTAAACTACATATAAATTCTATTATTAGCCATAAGTGCACTTTGTCTAGTTTAAACTTCCTCTAGTATACATAACAAAATTCCTAGTTTTTTTTTCACCATATTTGAAAAGTTGTCCTTGTACAAAATACAAGTCTGCCAAGCCAAATTTAAAAATTCCAAAGTAACCTTGAACATTTTACTACGTACTTTCAAAAACAAATCATGGAATTCTAATTACAACCATATCGATCTGCAGTGATGTAAAATTTAAAAATAGTTTTTACGACAAAACACCAACTACTATCGTCTGACATCCTTCAGCAAACAAACAGAGAAAACCCACCAGACTTTTCCATACTAGTCATCAACATCAACATCGTCATTTTAATCACATCTTAGGATCTTATTTTTAACTTTACGTTTTTCAACGTTTACCCTTTTTAGTTCTTTCACACAAAAGACACAAAAAATGTTAAAATTTATGAAGTGTTGCTGATGCTTTTTAAATGAATTCAGTTTGTATTTAGTCACATCATATAAATAATTTTTAATTATCTTGATTTAGAGATTTCGAATCAGATTTTTCTTTATGCTTCATTTTTAACTGTAAATTTTTTGGTTTTTAATTGTTTTAAATGTAAATTTAATTTTTCATAAAATTTATTAAATTCATTAAAAATGTTTTACAATTATTAAAATTTATTATGATTTTAACGTTTTTATATGTTTTTTTATTTTAAATGCATACATCACTATTTTACATGACAATGAACATTTGTGTACTTTTTTACTGAAAATTGTACTCCTACATAACAAATTTATCTTTATTTATTGAAATTGAAAATTTATTTTAAAGAACTTTTAAGCAAGAAGCTTCATTGTTTTTAAATCCACATTAAGATTATATTCCTTTTATAGTTTTTGTTTTAAGCAGAACTGAACAATTGTTTGTAAATGTCATTAAAACTACTGATTTATTCGTGTTTTTAACCCATGAAAGTTATGAAGTTCGATAGAGGTGCTTCGCAATCACCAGATAGGGTTTTACATTGACCCTGAACCAACAGGGTTACTATAACAAAAATTAGCCCCTCTGGAATTGCAGCTTTGTTGGATAAACTATTTCACACAGAAAAATACAACGGTATGAGTCAGTGATGCCGGCATAGCCCTTTTTCGTGCTTGATTTATGTATCTGAAACGCGATAAAAATTTTTAGCCCTAAACTAAAAAAAGGCGCATTTACGGTCCTTTTTGTTTTTTTTTTAAATTTTTTTTAATATTAGCCCGTTTTTGTTTTTGCTCTGGTATGGTTACGTTTTCTGGTTTCCTGGATATAAAAAGGTGCGAATAGGAAAACATAGAGAGCGGATAAGTTTCCAATTGGTAACAAACCATTTATTAATATTAAATCAGTTTTCGAAAATAAATAAATAAATAAAAAAATAAAGATGTTAAAAAGCACAAACTTAGTTGTGTTCGGTTCAGCACATTTATGTAAAAAAAAAAAAAAAAAAAAAAAAAAGAGAAGAAGAGTGAAAAAGTTTTTTTGCTCATTCCTTCATAAATTAAAAAAAAAAACATTAATGAACATTAAAATATGATGTACGTCTGCAGAATCACTACACTTTAACACACTACATAATGTGTGTTACTTTCAAACGTTATGAACGGTATTAAGAGTTGTGTACTAATGCCCAAACACTTAAAAAAATAGTTTCTGGATGTGCGAACGTACGCTTAATAATGTTTGGTTTATTTTCGAACACTGCTATAAATATATTTTTATGCATAACACTAACCGAACGTAGAAGTCGAGAGGAAATTTTAGTGTCTAAAACGAGATAATCGTCTTCGTTTAAGCAACGAAGTACCTGCTAGATCTAAGGAAACAAACTAAAAGTCAGAATATCATACTGATGGAGATTTATGTTATGAAGATGAGGTTGACCAAGAACTGCAAACTTTATTTAAAATTATCCAATTATAAAAGAGTGTAAATGCTGCTTAAAGCCTTAATTTGTATGTAAAATGACCCCATAATCAATATTATTAACTAATTAATTGTTTTGTTTAAAAAGTTTGGTGTTTATTTAAAAAAAATATATTTGAGCCCTTTTTTGAAAAAAAAAATTGGAATGAAAATGTACTAAATTTAGCTGTTCTTACCCGTTTTTCATATATCGACGCATTTAGTGTAGAAGAGTTAGCAGCACTGGACTTAATCCTATTCGTAACGATTTTGACCCCATTTGATTTTCAAAGGTAACTCTAACAATTGTTCCAATTGTTACACCGTATTTCGATTTGAAAGAAATCATTTACGGATTCGTACTGTGTATTACGATTTTCGGATTCTTCGGAAACGATGGCAGAGGTTGTATTTTAAAAAAAATTGAAAATTTGATTAAAAATTTTTGTTCGTAATAGAGAGTGGTTGTTAAGAAAGGGATTTTTTGTTTTCGATAAAGTATAAAAAACGTCCGTTTATTCGAAACAAATATTACGAAAATCGTAATACACAGTATAAATTGTTCGAATTCGTAAATGATTTCTTTCGAATCGAAATACGCAGTAACCCCCCAGGTTATTAAGGTCTTGGGGGCTACTTAGGGGCGTAAGCAAGTCCTTAACATAAGGAGAATATTATGCATCTACCAACGCTCCAATTGTGTATAAAACTGAAAGTTGATGTTCTTTGAAACCATGAATAAAAAAAGATCAAGGTCGTTAGGGTTACTAGTTACCGTGGTAGTTAAAAAAGAAACCTTGGAAAAGTTTAAAATATTGCGAATCACTGTCAAATTTCCGAGTTTTCCCGAAATGTATCCGAAAATTTCTTTTTTCTCAAAGATAAAAAAAAAAAAATTTCTTCTGAATTTATTATTACTAATGAGAACATCCGTCCCTTTAAAAAATTCCATAAACAACAAAATTCCGTTTTTTTTCTAGCTATAAAAAAATCTCAGTGCCGTTTTTAAGGTTAATATTCCAGCCATTGTTTTTAATTCTCATTTACAACAAAAGCTGTCAGTAAAATTCCGTTTACTGATTCCACTACCACTAGAGTTTTTTTTTTCCCGGACTTTTTCGATTCCCGGGAAAGCGGGAAATTTTTTTAAATTTCCCGGGATCCCGGGATCCCGCTCCATATAAATAATACAAAGTAAATTTTGTTATTAATTAATGAAAAAAACTTTTTGTTTACAAAGAAAGTAAAAGAAATGGTTCAATACAAAAAAAAATAATAGAAGATTGAAATAGGAACTTGAATTATTATCACCGCCTTTATTCCCTATTATTATGCTTTTATTCAGTATTATTATGCTCTGGATACAAGATAAAAAGATAACATAAACATAACCATTTAATTCATAAAACATTAATAAAAATTAAGGTACTCAAGATATGGGATCAAAAAGTTAATTAATAAAATAGATAAAATATTTTAAAGAAATATAAAACATTTTTTAGCGCCTTAGGAAATAGCTTTCTGACACACTCAAAGCGCTTAGTATGTCATCAAAAAGTATATTCCTGATTTTATTTATTAATTATCATGTTTCCAAAAAATTTCGTTCATTTTTTACCGAGGTTGGACAAATAGTTAAAAGTGCACCGTTGTAGCATGCTTCGGATTCACAATCAGAAGCAATTTTTTCTTTTTTATAAACAACGTCTATATCAGTCAAATGTATGTCAAGGTTGATGCAAAAATAGCATCAACCGGACTGCTTCTTACAAACCTTTTCATTTCAATAGATCCATTTGTAATCTTTGGGACAATCTGTTTTTCAAGTTGTGTGTTGTAGTATCTTACACGAGATTCCAAAATGTTCTTTTATTTTGGTTTCCCCGCACTTCAGGGGTATATAAACCAATACAAATTGAAATTGAAAATTTGTGTTTATCACCTAATAAACATATCGCTCCTTCATTGCATCATAGTCATATCTCAAAATTTTAGGTAACTTTAGCAAAGTTTTCCTTCATACCTTCTCGTATTATATCTTAAACTGAACCGAAGTTATAGCAAAATATATCTTTATATCGGTACATTTTTAAAACTTTCATCGAATTTTGCCAAGATCGTTTGTTTTTGTAGATATGACTATGTTGCAATAAAGGAGCGATATGTTTAGGTATCTCCTATTTTTAAGACTTGTTCATGGCCAATGAAACTTTACTGCCTGCATCTTATTTTGAATTAATGTACTTTATTAACTCTTCACTTCACTAAATGTAATAATTATCCACTGTTGCACTGCCCATTCTGCTTTTAGTAGATTTATTGCATCAGAAGACATTGATTTAAATACATGTACTCACTTTTTGTTATTGATCTAATCCACAACCTATCCACAGATGCTAATTTTTAGAGAATAGAAAACTAAATTTCAAAGTATAAATAGCTATTTTCTGAAATTATGAGGAATTTTTTATTTCCCGGGATCCCGAAAGAAAAATCCCGGGAAAACGGGAAATAAAATAATTGAAATTCCCGGGAATTCCCGGGACGGGAAATCCCGGGAAAAAACCCTAACTACCACGCACTGTTACTTGATTTAAAAGTATGCCCTTTTTAAAAATGATTCCTTATTGTTCTGTTACATTTTGCTACTTACAAACATATAAACACAGTAACATTCGTTCTTCGTAAGTATCCTTAACGTAATCTTCTTCAATTTGTACTTTCGTTCTTTATTTATCTTTCAGTACTATCTTAAAGATACAAACAAGTACACGCAATAGTATTTATTCACAGCCCAATGATTTTAAATCATTTTAAAGTTTTGTCTTGTCATTTTGTGGGTTTTTTTGGCGATCGGTGTTGTGTATTTTTTTTCACAAACCACAAACTTCCTTTTATGGTTTGAGTATTCCTGACTTGCAAAAAAAGGCTTTGTTTTTAAACGTGTGTTCTGAAAGTTAAAGATGATTAGTAAAGATACATATTTGCTTAAGCGACTGGGTATAGGGGCTTGGTTCTTAAACGCGGTATTGTGAACGTATGTGACGCAAATTCTTTTAAGTTTCAAAATTTATACAATACATTTAGTCAATATTAAGACATTTTTGTAAAATTTATAATTCTTTAATTTTTATCATACTTTAACCTCATTTTCTACATTTAACAAATGATTTTATCGTCCATTGTTTACATCTTGTGAAATCTTGTAATTTGTTAGCAATTTTTAGCTGTGAGTGTGTAAATGACATTGTAAAAGTTTCAATATAAAAGAAAGAAAAACATTTTTAATTACACCACATTATGGCGGTTACACTTAACAAGCCATTGGCAATAATGAAGTTGGTGTTATTGCGGTTGTTGTAACTTGCTGCTTGTTACTTGTTACTGATTTCTATCATGTCACAATCTTTTCAAAAATACGATTATGTAAAGGGTGTTTTTTATAGGTTAAATCATAATAAAACATAGTTATATGTTTTTGATATAAATGAAACGGTCTTTATTGGATAGAAAATTATATGACATTAATGTTTAAATATGATTTCTGCCATGTGGCCGCCGCAGCTGGCGCGTAGAAGGCGCAATCTGGAACACCAATTTTTAACAACTTTTTCCATTCTGACCATCATCGTTTTTTAAGACATATGGGCCAATGACTCCGCCAGCCCATAGAGCGCACCAAACAGTCGTTTTCTGTGGATGTAATGGAGTTTCGACAAAAGCTTGTGGATTCTCCCCACTCCAAATGCGACAATTCTGCTTATTTACGTACCCATTCGGCCAGAAATGGGCTTCATCGGAAAATAAAATTTTGAATGGAAATTCAAAATCAATATCAATTTGTGCTTCAGCCCATTCGCCGAATTATTTTGATAAAAATGTTAACAATTTGCACGCATTGCTCTGGTGTATCCATAATGAAATGTCAAAGCTAACTAAACAAAAACCAACTATCAGCTGTTAAATGGATGGTCAAATAAAGCAGTGATGCCACCTCAAAGTTGTATCACTCCCAAAAAACACCCTTTACAACAAACACCAATATACATACTTGTAACTCATACATATGCTGAATAACTTACTCCACACTCGCTACTAGTATTGCTGCTTTATAGAAAAATCATTAAGCGTTAAATTATTGACACAAGACGACAACGTCGTACGAGTTTAAACAACATTAATTGCTCAATATATATTTAATAAAATAAAATTAGAAATAAAAAAATGTTTAAAAAATTAACACAAGTACTTTGTGTATTAAATTAATTCACATTAAAAAATTCATTTAAATAAAAATTATCAGTGCAAGACGACCGCCCACTACTCAAGAGTCTGGATTAAATAAAAGTATTTTTAATAAATTAATTTCAAAAATATATGTACGAGTATATTGAAAATAGCTAAGTGAAGCTAGTAATTTTAATCTGTTTACCCTTAAGGCATTCAGTTATAAAGAAAATAGTTTCTTTTTTTTATGAAAAGGGAAAGTTTTAAGCGAATATGCAAAAAAACCAAAACAAAGAATAAATATGCCTACCGAAAACTTTATTGAAAAACAGTCTAGACTCGGTATAACGAATGATATAATGTCAGACCCATTCGTTATAGTAAAAATTCATTATATTTTACAAGCATTATTTAGTTTATTTTTGTAAATTTTCATTAGAAATATTTAAGTTTTCTTGTTTCAAATATTTTTTGAATACAAAGACTCTTAAAATTGGGGGTTTAAACAGGGTTTAACAAACTGCAGTCGAAACCAAAAATTAGAACAAAAACGAAAATTTGTGTACAACTTATCGCTTTTTGAGTTGGTTTGACAGCGAC
The DNA here is from genome assembly GCA_963931875.1 of Pollenia griseotomentosa. NCBI lineage: Eukaryota > Metazoa > Arthropoda > Insecta > Diptera > Polleniidae > Pollenia > Pollenia griseotomentosa. The sequence goes on along the minus strand of OZ007560.1, from coordinate 46,522,336 downwards.
TGTTTACATTTAATGAATCAGATGAAAAATGAACAGTTTTTTTGTTGGCCAAAGACAAATAAAGAATTGGAAGAAATGGCAGTTTTTCTACTTTAACTGCAGTTTGCTTACCGGCTTACCGGCGTTTAAATGCAACAAAATAGTGGAAGGGAGGCCCAACCAAAACACACGATGTTAATTGTAAATAAAACAAAAAGTTTTCAGAGAAATATTTTTTTATTTTTATATAGAAGGATCTATGACAATTATGTGTAAAACAAAATATCGGCCAAATGCTCGTTACGGCTTCCGGGGCATACCTCTGGTCCATATTTTCAATGACTGAGACATAATTGAGGTTCAGTGTCGTTAATGTGCCGAATTATCTTAACCTTTAGCTGTTGAATTGTTCTTGGCTTATTGACGTACACTTTTTCTTCTAAATATCCCCAAAGAAATAAATCCAACGTTGTCAAATCACATGATCGTGGCAGCCAATTAACATCGCCACGGCGTGAGATAACATGGCAATTGAAATTCTCGCGCAAAAGTGCCATTGTTTCGTTGGCTGTTTGACACTATTCTGTTAGAATCACATATCGTCCACGTCCATATCCTCAATTCCTGACCGCTTGGCCGACCTAATTTTCGAAGAAGAACAGCCCAATGGTGCCGCTAGCCAATATAACCGCACCAAACAGCCACTCTTTGTGGATGCATCGGATTTTAAAAAATTTTCAAAAGAACCGATTTGCTGAAATTTGCGCACAATTATTATCCCGATTGTTAGCACATTTGGTCGATTATGTTGAACAAAAAATCACGAAGTGCATTTTGATTTGAACGCCTATTTTCGTAAATAGCTTCAACAATCTTAACGCGCTGCACAATTTTGTACTTCTCCATGGTTGGATTTGTCAAACACTGAAACAAAGAAATGTCAAATTAAGTTGGGCAAAAAACTTGACGTTAAGGTAGATTTTGTGTGACAATCGAAGATCAATTTAATTTGAAATCTTAAAAAAACATAAGATTATACGAAAGCTTTAATTCAATTCAATTTTTATAAATATTTTTAACTGAAAATTCTTAAAGTTTAGACAATATTCCGGCATGTTCTAGAAATCGAAATGAAGTGGAATTAAAATTGAATGAGATCTTAATTTCAATTATTTACAAAATGACTGCAGTTTTTCCTGTTTAACCAGTTGTTCTGGTAAAGATAGTTGGTACTTAAAATAAAGAGTATGCAAAAATAAATATTTGTATGAACTTTCTCTACAAGCTTGTTTTGCAAATTTGTTTAATTTTAAATCCATTTCATTTCGATTTATAGAACATGCCTGTATATTATATTTTTGAATTTTGATCACACGCACACCGTCTCACGCGTGATTTATATGTTTAAGGTAATCACAATCACGAGTGATTCACGCATGTCACGAAGAATTAACGTCATATGCACACCTCTATTTAAGACTTGAATTCATTTATTATTCAACATTTCTGGTGTTACTTGATTTTCACACAACGTTCCATACTATTATTTAATTAAATCTTTATACATTATTAAAATAGTTTATTTGTATTTAAACCTCTTAATAATGAATTATTTATTCATTTCAATTTGTACTGGCTCCTCGTTGTAGTTCGTCTTGTTCTTCCAGCAACTGCCTGCTATTATTGACAACAACGACAACATGGAGCAATAGCCCGAGCAAGTGTTGTTTGATTAAATATTAATTAACATTACAATTGATTAAACAATTTGTTATTGTTTTTAATTGCACAGTAAATTGACAGGAAATTTTTTTTTTTTTTTTTTTTTAATAAACAAATGTATTCAGGTTTTCAAGACAAAGTCTTGACAGAAAGAATACGAAAAAACAGAGGAAAAAGGAGGCAACATGTAATTTGAAATTTAAGTGATAATAACAGCAAATTTCGAACCACCAGTACTACTGGTTAAAGATTGATGTTTGACTGTTGGCTAACTGGCACCGCAGTGGCGCAGTGGGTAGAACACAGAGATCTTCTGACGATAGAAAGTGGTGTTTCTTGAAACATGTAAAGATCAACCCGGGTTCAAATCCCAGCTCAGCCAAGAAAAATTATCAATAAATTTTAATAAAAATTCCAAGTTGTAAAATTCCTTCCCTCAGTGAAAATAATTTAATGAAAAATTAAATTTGATGAACTCGAGCCTAATTAAAGAATATCAAAAATTAAAAATTAACAGTTCAACTAAAAAAATCAAAATTGTTCTTGACAGGAAATGTTGTATAGAAAATGTAATCGAACTTTTGAAAGGCAGAATATTTACTTTGGAACTCGGATATTTTTAGCGAATTATTTGCCTCCTCGTTGTCGAATGGTCCTGCGATAATAGATATTTTCATTTGACTTCCAATTTTCTCATTAGTTAATCGCGGTTTGCTCTTTAAACCTTTCTTCGTATAGTGTTAAAACGGTTTTTTCAGTATGCAAAATGGATCTCTTTGCTTCTTTCTGATCATGTGCATTCAAATTATTTACTTTTCAGTAAATCCATATGCTTTCAAAACCGTGGATTTAATTACAAAGATCGCTTAATTTGTGTTTGATATAGATGGGGGTAGTGCACACATTTTGCAGTTTCAACTGAAACTTAGTGATATTGCAAAAAAAATTGCAATCATTTTGTTGATGTTAAGTGATGAATTGAAAATTTGAGTGATAGTGATGTTAAAAAATTTTGCACTCAAAAAAAAAAAAAAAAAAAAAAAAAATAGTTTGGTTCTTGTTCTTCACTCATTTGAGTGCAACTTAAAATTTTGCATTTAATTCAAGAAAAAAGTTAAAATAAGGTATATGTTTAACTTGATATGCCAAATTCTTTATAAGCCTTGCAAAAGAAACATCCATTGTCTGTTGTTAGCAGCACAATTTTATTATTGTCGAGTGCAAATCCTGTGCGGATGTGTTTCACAATTTCCGCGATTTTTTCGTACGTGTTTTCAGCGGGTTGACGTCACGCCAATGCAAGATGTTTTCTGTTTTAGAAGACCACATGTGTGTGCAGTAGTGCGGACATATTAAATGTAAATGCTGCAAAGCAAAGTTTCATTGTAGTTTTAAAGAGAATTTAAGAAAGTTGAAGTTAAGTTATATGGACGATATAATTTTTGGTTTCAATATCAACTTCAAATTTTTAAAACATCATTTTTATTTCATCCAAAGAAAATAACTTAAACTTTTTGATTAATATCATATAGGATTTTTTTGCAGTTTTCACTCAAAATAATAAAAATAATTTAATTTAGTATCTAAAACTTTTGTTATTCGTATTTGTCTTAAAAAAAGTCATGAATGACCAATTATTTTTGTAAGATTAGTGAGATTTTGTATATATGCAGCTTTTTTGATTGCAAGTTAAAATTTTGCACTATTTGAATTGAGTGCAGATTTTTTGCATTTAATCTGCATTTAGTGACCGTGAAAAAATTAGCAATATCACACAATTTTTTTAGTAGTAGTTAAAAAAATAACAACCATCACTAAAGCTGGTAAAAAAGAGTGCAAACAATTTTTGTTGCAGTTTTATTTGGTGATAGTGCACTGCTGATTTAAACCAATATTTATAACACTACCCCCAACTATGGTGCTTGCTAGGACTCTCCTGCTATAACTTGTTGCCGTCTTAACGGATTTTTATCCTGTAATCATTTTCTCCATTTCGAAACAACACCATCTTTGAAACTGCGAAACCGACCTCTAACTGTTTTTTCAGAGAGAACATACTCGTCAAAAACGGTAGTATCTTTTAGTGGCACTAAAGCAGGGTATTGAATATAAATGATAGTTTTCGCTTGCTTGATAGGGGGCCGCTAATTTTGTTAACGACAGTCAGCTGTTTTTACTTGTTTTTGATTGATACATCTTGGACTGTTAAATAGTATGTACTTTAGACTGGATTTTCATTAAGACTTTTTTGCTTGGAAGAACAGGCGTGCGTGGTAGATAGTCCAAAGTCATGCCTTTTCTACCAGGCAAAGAATTCATAATAAAAATAAAGTCCTAATTAAGAAAGAAAACTGCATAAGCGTTTTTTTTATCAAAATTTCTAAAAAAAATTAAAAGCCATTAAAACGATTTCTTTAATTCTTACATATAATAATTCCCGAATGGAAGGACTTTAAAAAAGTTTTAATTTTTAAAAGGAACGTTTCAGTTAATGTCATTTTTACACTCATAATAATTGAAAAAGAGAAACTTTTGCAAATGTTACTATATCCGCTAGGAAAACTTTCTTAGACAGTCGAAATCCACTCCTTAAATACGCCCATAATAAGCCATAAAAGTCGTAGAAAAAGGTTTGAAATTGAAAACACATTATCCGTGAAGACTTACCTTCCGTTATAAATATTAAATGTGACATTATTAGGTCATATATTCAATCGACATTTTTGAATCTAATGGGTCGATTACGGATAGCAAACACATAAAGTAGGGTATTACAGTACTTCTTCTAATCTCTTGTTACTGTTTTTGCCTGTTTTAATATTGATTTAAATGTATAAATACACAACAACAAACATACCAGACAACTTAGAGTACATGCCAAGCCTCACTTCAATCTCAACACCCGGGAATATAAATTAGAAACGAACAAAAAAAAAAAAAAAATATTAAATGAATAATAAAATTGTGTTTATTTTATAATAAAACAATTTACATTCTTTACGCATTTTATTTAATTAATTTACAACTTTAACATTAGAGTTGATTAGTCTATAATTATTAAGATTTATAAAAAAAAATATAAGAAAAAAAAAAACAAATATGCAATAAAAGAAAAAAAAGTCATATAAATAAGTATTTTAGATTCGTTTGAATGTGGGCAAAATAATAGGTGTGTTCATTTACTTTACTAGCAGGAACTTGCAACGAGACAGGATATTTACAATTTACAAAATTTTTCTCTCAATCGACTACTGACTTTCTAAACGCAGTGTTACAATGCAGCAATGAAAGGAATAGCTCCAAAAACACCATTTGTTGTCTGTAGACAATGCCTTGAGTTCAGTATTGCATTGTAACCGTATTCACTGCACAACGGTTGCAAAATTCGTGCATTTTTTTTTTTTATTTGTGATGCCTTTTCAACACATTTAATTCAGTGATGCTATGCAACACTGCGTTTAGGAAGTCAGCCAACGCTTTGCCAGCAAAACTAGCGGACTAGGCATACCGACAGTATCGAGATGTAAGACACGAGATTCTTTCTTCCCAACTTAAATTGTTTTGAGAGATTTCCACATGGATATTGTTTCCAAATATAAGAAAAATATATGTTTTATGTTACTGACAAATGTTTAATTTAAAAATTATGAAAATTATTTTCTTACACAGTTTTAAAATATTGTTTTATGAACAAAAACATAAACAGTTGTTGGAATAATTGAGTAGTCCTTTTGCAAACACCGCTAAGTTAAAAAAACAAAAAATTCTGTAAAATCCGCCATTTTATTTATTTTTTAAACTGCCTCTCTAAAGGCCAAAATACGCTGATCAAAATACTCATCAAGCATTGTGGTAGTATTAGTGAAAATGTGTTTGTATGTGTCACACCGACGATGCTGGATGGAAAATCAAAAACATAAACCACTTTTGACATTCCTCTCTAAATAAGAAAAAAAAGTAGGGCAGCTGTGCTTTCCACGCCACCTGAAAAATGAATTCGCCTTGCTCCGTAAGTTACGCGCAATTTCTGTTTAATTAATTAGTACTCCTGCAAAACTCTCTATGCATTTAAATTTTAAATAACTATTTAATTCAATTTTCTCAGAATTTTGTTTTTTACTTAACGGTGCTTGCAAGTGGACTACTCAATTCTTTTGCTAGTAGTAGGCGAATTCAATACAGCCTGCTGTTGTTTATTATCTTTGTTTCTGTTTTCAAAATACAATGATTTGCTTGTGATTTTTGTTGGAGTAGTATCATGGTGGGATAAGCGGGTGGCATCGTTACGGCAACAAATACAACATTACAACAAAAATCGAAATTATATCCTAGCTTACTTTAAAAAAATATTTTAAACAAAAATCAAAGCGTGCCGATGAACGTGATGAAATAAATAAATTTTTAGCCAATTTTTATTTAATTATGGTCAATATCTTATTTGTTTTAGTTTAAAATTATCAAAAACTTTAATAAATTACAATAATCACAGCGCAAAACGTGGACTTTTTGTAAACAAAAACAAAACTTTGACATAAGACTAGACAAACAATGCAAGAGCAAAAAATCGTCATCTGGCGTAGTGCTGCCGCCTTTATTATTTCCCCATGAGTAGTACTTGTTGTAGTACCGATTTATAATGAATTCGTCTTGGCTAGTAAAAATTTTACTAGGAGAAATTTTCAAAAAATGTTTTGTACCACAGAATTTTGGATTTTTTTTTTCACTCTCGTTGCTAGTTTTTTGAGCACGTGGACACATTCTAGTAATTAATATTGAAAATAAGCAATAATTTTCTGTTATTAAACAAACCTAATGTCTTTGAAATTAAATTTTTTATACCTACTCATGTCCAATGTAAAATTATTTTATTATAATTTTAAATATTTTTTTTTATAAATAATATTTGAATTTTGTTGTTACCTTAAAAAATTGGGACTATTAATGATTTATTTTCAATATCATTTGATTTTTCGTTCCTTATAAATATTTTGCGGTTGTTAGCAAATTGCGCATATTTCACATTCACATTCACATCTCTCAATTTTCAGTTGATTTATGTACGATTCGATTTTTATTATTGAATAACTTTTCGCTTTTTGTTTTGCCCATAAATTAACATTTGTTTTCGTCATATAGTTTTTCCATGTTGTCATCTTATTTTTACATTCAGTTTAACAGTTTAATTAACTGTTAATAATATTTTGTATTCTCGCTTTAATCAGCCAGCCAGCAGCCACTCATTTTATTTCCACTAAAATAGTTTTTACAAAATATTTATTTTAATTTTTTTTTTATTGTTTTAACAATAATGAATTTCTGAGGTTTCTTCTCACAGACATTCACTTTTGTCAATTTGCATTGCTTTGTGGTTTAAATATAATTTTACACCACACTGTACATTTACACAAACGTATGTACGTCCATACGTAGGTACATAAGTCATAAAATAAATTAATTTTTGATTGAAATATTTAAAAATCACCTCACACTTCAAACAATTACAAAAAAAAAAAGTTTACCGAATAGTTTAATTGATTTTACAAAGATTATTTGATTGGCTGTGCAATAGGTATAAAATTTAACGCTTATTAGTGGGGTCTAGAGTTGAGTATAAATAGCCTTATTGTTTAATTGGTTTAACTGTCTAATAAAGGTTTTAATTGTCTTAAGAGTGTCGTTAATTTATAATTGGTTTAAATTTATTGAGACTGTTCGGTATGACTACATATTGTGTATTTAAATCAGAGATAGGCAAAAGGCCGCCCATGGGCGCTTTGTTATTCTCTTATTTACACGTACTTAAGCACACGTACAGAAGAAAAAAATGAAAACAATTCAGTCTCGCACAGTGTTGCAAAATTGAAATTTTAAAATGGTACTGAACTTCAACTAAAAGAGTATTTTTCCGACCAAATGGTACATATTGTTAAAAAAATAATAATTTATGAAATTAAAAGGTACAAAAAATATTTTATTGGAATTCATTTATCTAACTATTGAACAGCAAACAGTATTTTTATTTGAGGTACAAAAAATTATGTTTGTTATACATAAGGGTCAAGCGCCCCATCCATTTACAATATTATTGTATATGTTATTCGCCATATTATTTCTATATGGCCCTATAATATTCAATAAGTGGCACAATGGTTTCAATTAAAATATGGCGCAACTCTTATTAAAAAAAAATAACCTTTAAAGCAAAACAACATAGTACATTGTTGCAAACACAGTTCACAGTATATTGCACTTCTTTTCTGATTTCGATTCTTGCTAATATATTGTGCCACCTTCGAATATCACAAACCCATTGGCGATAAAATTGAACAGTTATATTGCAAGTGTATGATCCGATAAGGAACGTTTTTTTCAGTTTTTTCTAAAAATAATATTTGAGATAGTTCATATCTGTGGCAAAAATGTTTTTTGATCTTTTTTATTCAACTTGAAACAGTTTTTACTTGTAAACATACTTTTGCATTTAAAAATGGGCGCTCAATTGATGCTCAGAAAAGTGTTGTCGCTAAAATACCAAAAGCAATATATGAAATGTCAGCAAACATTAGTTTCGTTTTTAGTTAATATTGGCTATATTTTTCCCAGAAATTTAAATATATTCAGTTCTAAAATGCTTTATTTCTGAAAGATCCGCTAAAACACGGAATTGAGAATTGATATTATTATAGTTTTCTTTATCGTTTGTAAATAACATTAATAACATCAGTATAATGCTAATGGTTTTTCCGGAAACAATATTTTCTGGAGTGAAGCTGATTATCACTTTTAAGGTTTTATGTTCAAAACAAAATTGAGTTCCTAATGTTTCGCAAATTGTCGAATAAAACGATTTCGCAGTTTCTTTTACTTTATAAACTTTTTCCCTAACATTGCATGTTCCTATAAATATGGTTTTCATTTAAATTTCCTCCAACATATTATCCTTTGCATCCCTTTTTATAAATTTTCTTGCAGTTAAAAAGCTCAAAGGATAAAAAAGTACTGAAAACAACGCGGGGGTACTGCGGTATTTTTAATTTAAAAAAGTACTGAATAAAGTACCAAAGTACTGAATTTTTCAACACTGGTCTCGCATGAGCAGTCGCACAGGTATGTTGTGTTACGCTTGTTGCTTGAGCAGCGTTGCCAAATGTTTTTTTTTGTTAAAAAAAGTTTTTTTCTGTTAAAAAAAAATTTATTTAAAAAATAAGTTTTTTTGTAAATTGTTTTTTTTTTTCTGTTAAAAAAAAGTTTTTTTTTATATTTCTTTGTTTAAAAAATAATTATTTTTGTAAATTGTTTTTTTTCTCTGTTAAAAAAAAATTTTTTAACTGTCTGTTTTTAGAAAACGTAAACAAGTGAGTGAGTGAGAAATTATACTGAAAACAAAAACAAATTTTCGTTTTTTATTGTTGTTTCCAATATAATTTCTCACTCACTCACTTGTTTACTATTTCTAAAAACAGGCAGTAAATAAGTTCTTTGTTTAAAAAATTAGTTTTTTTTTTGTAAATTGTGCAGTTTTACATTATACTTTTTTCAATTTTGGTATATTTCTTACGACATTTTTGCCTTTTAATGGCTTTATTAAAATCCATTAATATTGTAACATTGCAACACATAATGGTGACAGAGAAGAAGAACTTAACTTATTCAAAACTTTTGATTACTTCATCTATATCAACCTTGTAGGGACAACATTTTATACGCATGAGGTCTTCGAGATGTGAGACGATCTGTGAGACGATTTCGGTGTTTATTTTTTATATTTATTTTATTTTTTTTTTATTTATTTATTTATTTATTTCATCGATTTTCTAATACAACAAGACAAAAATATCTTATAAATTACAGTATTAGAATAAGACAAGTTACGTATACAAATGATAACAATGTGACAAATTATTTATATATCAAAAAAGAAAATACTAATACTAATACTTTAAGTTCTATTTAAGGTACTCAAAAAGTAATCTCCTAAATTTCATTGCGTTGTCGGTGCACTGTATATAATTTGGGAGTTGATTCCAGAGACGTATGCTTGAAATAAAGAATTGACATTCAGAAAAATGAGTGCGGTGTCGCAATTGTATGATATATCTCCCCCTTCTTGATCTTGCAAATCCTAAACGCTCATACAGATACCCTGGTTCTTTTGTGACAATGATTTTGTGAAGAAAAATTAAACTTCTCAACTTTAAAATGTTAATAAAAGAAATGCAAGTAAACCGACGAGAATATGATGATATTCTGTCAAACCTCCTTAGGCTATAAGTATAACGGACAATGTTATTGTAAGTTGTTTTAAGTTTTCTTACATCGTGGGAATTACATGCGACACTGAATTGTTTTCTTCCGTACGTAAGTTTAATACGCAATATTTTCAACAAAAAAAAAAAAGAATTATGGCAACGCTGCATAACAATGAGAGCAGGAGAGTAATATAGCACTAATATTATTATAAAATACACATGTATGTGTTTGCCTATCTTTGATTTAAATACTCTGGGAGGCTACTCTCTCTATTGCGATGCGAAAGAAAGTGGTAGTAAACCTAGTGATTGTTACTCTTTAATGCTTTTGTGCATTTGTCTTTCGCATCTTTTTATTTTTTTTGCAAATTATCACTATTTTATTTAAATTTTCCAGTTAAAATTTTTTTACATATTTGTTGCTTCATTTTCCAAAAATATTGCGAAAGCGATAGAGATGGCATTTAGCTTCCGCATCGAAATTGAATTCGTATCGCAATAGAGTGTATCCCCCTGAACTTCGATTTCGATCCTCCATAGTAATGAATTTCATTATTAACTGGAACAAGCACCGGTTGCTGTTCCGGCATCTTCTCTTGTCTTTAAGGTATTTTTTTTAGCATACTTCTTTTTTTTCTATGGAATATAGACTTTAATATTCACGGCATACACGTTTTAGGCAGATTGGTTTATTTTAAGATAATTCACGTTAAAGTCATAATAATGGGTGATTTTTTAAGCTTAGTTTTTATTTTTAAAATCTAATAAAACACTCAAATTTGCATCATATATTAAAATTTTTTATTGGAATCGATAAATTGGTCTTTGCCATTTACTTTTTAAAAATAACCACTTTTTCGAGCATTTCGGCATGTATTCCATGAATAACACGTGTTATGTTATACTCTAAGGCTTCAAACGTGTTTGGCTTGTCCACATAGACCAACGACTTCACATAACGCCACAAGAAATAGTCAAATAGTCACATGATCTTTGCGGCCAACGCACAGGGCCATTTCGACAGATAAACTGCTCACCAAATTCTTCCTTCAATATGTCCATTGTTTCACGAGCTGTGTGACATGTGGCACCGTCTTGTTGAAACCACAAGTCCAACTCAACCAATTTGGGGCAAAAAAAGTCGCGTGCCATGGCACGTGGTTGAATAACACATGCCCGATACCTGAGAACGGCGACGAACTGACATTTCACTATCCTCATTAACACTGGTCGCTCCGGCTTCGGTACGCACTCTACGAACGCGAGTCGGTGGGTTAATGTCCACCAAAGTAAATTTGTTGCGTAATTTGGTGATAATAGCAGGAATTGTTGATTCACTAGGTCAATTATGACGACCATAAAAAGTTCGTAACAAACGATGGACATTTCTTACAGAGCACGAATTTTGATAATAAATTTCAACGATTTGCGGTCGTTGCTCGTCTGTGAGTTTCTCCATGATGAAATGGCAGAGTATACTGAATACTTTTCACTTTCACAGATGTAGTTTGGACACAATTACCAACCAGTGCTGCCAGCCCGAAAAACTTAATTCATAAAAAATCACCCTACATAACTAGGGCTCATATTTGACAATCGGATTTGATAGAGGAGTTATCAATCAGGGAGTTCAAGTACATGATATCCTTGATCAGAAAATCTAGATTTCTTTGACCCTTAATCAGGGCAAGACCGAATAAAATTATAGTAAAAGCTCAATGAGGATTTGTATAGGCATCCTAACTGACTGAAGATATAAGTAAATTTATAAACTGTCATGACCAGGGGGCTACAAACCTAGTGATTGGTACTCTTTAATGCTTTTGCGCATTTGTCTTTCGCATCTTTTTATTTTTTTTTATCCCTATTTTATTTGAATTTTCCAATTAAAATTTTTTTTTTACATATCTGTTGCTTCATTTTCCAAAAATATTGCGAAAGTGATAGAGATGGCATATAGACTTTAATATTCACGGCATACACGTTTTTGGCAGATTGGTTTATTTTAAGATAATTCACGTTAAAGTCATAATAATGGGTGATTTTTTAAGCTTAGTTTTTATTTTTAAAATCTAATAAAACACTCAAATTTGCATCATATATTAAAATTTTTTATTGGAATCGATAAATTGGTCTTTGCCATTTACTTTTTAAAAATTACCACTTTTTCGAGCATTTCGGCATGTATTCCATGAATAACACGTGTTATGTTATACTCTAAGGCTTCAAACGTGTTTGGCTAGTCCACATAGACCAACGACTTCACATAACGCCACAAGAAATAGTCAAATAGTCACATGATCTTTGCGGCCAACGCACAGGGCCTTTTCGACAGATAAACTGCTCACCAAATTCTTCCTTCAATACGTCCATTGTTTCACGAGCTGTGTGTCTTGTTGAAACCACATATCAACCAAGTCCAACTCAACCAATTTGGGTCAAAAAAAAGTCGCGTGCCATGGCACGTGGTTGAATAACACATGCCCGATACCTGAGAACGGCGACGAACTGACATTTCACTAACCTCATCAACACTGGTCGCTTAGGCTTCGGCGAGTCGGTGGGTTAATGTCCACCAAAGTAAATTTGTTGCGAAATTTGGTGATAATAGCAGGAATTGTTGATTCACTAGGTCAATTATGACGACCATAAAAAGTTCGTAACAAACGATGGACATTTCTCACAGAGCACCAATTTTGATAATAAATTTCAACGATTTGCAGTCGTTGCTCGTTTGTGAGTTTCTCCATGATGAAATGGCAGAGTATACTGAATACTTTTCACTTTCACAGATGTAGTTTGGACACAATTACCAACCAGTGCTGCCAGCCCGAAAAACTTAATTCATAAAAAATCACCCTACATAACTAGTCCTCATATTTGGCAATCGGATTTGATAGAGGAGTTATCAATCAGGGAGTTCAAGTACATGATATCCTTAATCAGAAAATCTAGATTTCTTTGACCCTTAATCAGGGCAAGACCGAATAAAATTATAGTAAAAGCTCAATGAGGATTTGTATAGGCATCCTAACTGACTGAAGATATAAGTAAATTTATAAACTGTCATGGCCAGGGGGCTACTCTCTATTGCGACGCGAAGGAAAATGGTAGCAAACCTAGTGATTGGTACTCTTTCATGCTTTTGCGCATTTGGCTTTCGCATCTTTATTTTTTTTATCACTATTTTATTTGAATTGGTTTATTTTAAGATAATTCACGTAAAAGTCATAATATAACTAGTCGTCGTATTTGACAATCGGATTTGATAGAGGAGTTATCAATCAGGGAGTTCAAGTACATGATATCCTCAATCAGAAAATCTAGATTTCTTTGACCCTTTATCAGGGCAAGACCGAATAAAATTAAAGTAAAAGCTCAATGAGGATTTGTATAGGCATCCTAACTGACTGAAGATAAAGATAAATAAAGTAAATTTATAAACTGTCATGACCAGGGGGCTACTTCTCTATTGCGACGCGAAGGAAAATGGTAGCAAACCTAGTGATTGGTACTCTTTAATGCTTTTGCGCATTTGGCTTTCGCATCTTTTTATTTTTTTTATCACTATTTTATTTGAATTGGTTTATTTTAAGATAATTCACGTAAAAGTCATAATATAACTAGTCGTCGTATTTGACAATCGGATTTGATAGAGGAGTTATCAATCAGGGAGTTCTAGTACATGATATCCTCAATCAGAAAATCTAGATTTCTTTGACCCTTAATCAGGGCAAGACCGAATAAAATTATAGTAAAAGCTCAATGAGGATTTGTATAGGCATCCTAACTGACTGAAGATATAAGTAAATTTATAAACTGTCATGGCCAGGGGGCTACTCTCTACTGCGACGCGAAGGAAAATGGTAGCAAACCTAGTGATTGGTACTCTTTAATGCTTTTGCGCATTTGGCTTTCGCATCTTTTTATTTTTTTTTATCACTATTTTATTTGAATTGGTTTATTTTAAGATAATTCACGTAAAAGTCATAATATAACTAGTCGTCGTATTTGACAATCGGATTTGATAGAGGAGTTATCAATCAGGGAGTTCAAGTACATGATATCCTCAATCAGAAAATCTAGATTTCTTTGACCCTTAATCAGGGCAAGACCGAATAAAATTATAGTAAAAGCTCAATGAGGATTTGTATAGGCATCCTAACTGACTGAAGATATAAGTAAATTTATAAACTGTCATGGCCAGGGGGCTACTCTCTATTGCGACGCGAAGGAAAATGGTAGCAAACCTAGTGATTGGTACTCTTTAATGCTTTTGCGCATTTGGCTTTCGCATCTTTTTATTTTTTTTTAGCACTATTTTATTTGAATTGGTTTATTTTAAGATAATTCACGTAAAAGTCATAATATAACTAGTCGTCGTATTTGACAATCGGATTTGATAGAGGAGTTATCAATCAGGGAGTTCAAGTACATGATATCCTCAATCAGAAAATCTAGATTTCTTTGACCCTTTATCAGGGCAAGACCGAATAAAATTAAAGTAAAAGCTCAATGAGGATTTGTAAAGGCATCCTAACTGACTGAAGATAAAGATAAATAAAGTAAATTTATAAACTGTCATGACCAGGGGGCTACTCTCTATTGCGACGCGAAGGAAAATGGTAGCAAACCTAGTGATTGGTACTCTTTAATGCTTTTGCGCATTTGGCTTTCGCATCTTTTTATTTTTTTTTATCACTATTTTATTTGAATTGGTTTATTTTAAGATAATTCACGTAAAAGTCATAATATAACTAGTCGTCGTATTTGACAATCGGATTTGATAGAGGAGTTATCAATCAGGGAGTTCAAGTACATGATATCCTCAATCAGAAAATCTAGATTTCTTTGACCCTTAATTAGGGCAAGACCGAAAAAAATTATAGTAAAAGCTCAATGAGGATTTTTATAGGCATCCTTTCTGGCTAAAGATATAAGTAAATTTAAAAACTGTTAAGACCAGGGGGCTACTCTCTATTGCGATGCGAAGGAAAATGGTACCAAATCTAGTGGTTGATACTCTTAAATGCGTTTGCGCATTTGTCTTTCGCATTTTTTTATTTTTTTTTCTTTTCGCTTATTTATTCTTTTTATTTAAAAAGAGAAAGTGATAGAGAGTACCAAGCTGATAGTAGCTCCCCAAAACTTAGTAAGTTTGCGCTGAAAAATTTTTGTTTGCGTTGTTTCATTGTACATTGTGTTTCGCTTAACTAAGTACATAAGTACACATATTCATAAAAAATAACCGATATCGCTTCTCTCGCTTGAAAGCTACTGATTTAAAATTTCACTTCTGTAAGCGCTGAAAGAAAGCTATTCTTCTCTTTTAATGTTACGTGTTTAATCACACAATGTGTTTTTAGCTTAACTTAGTGCTCATAGTTTTCAAAAAAAGAAGCGAATGAATTTCGTCTCCTTTAGCGCTAAAGGAAAGCTATTTCTGCTTTTTTAATGTTCCGTGCTGTTTAGCTTAACTTACAATGTTTTCTTTTCTACACAACAAAAATATCACCTTCTAAAAAGATGCATCTATAATATTTCGCAAGACAGACCTGTAATAATGATATTTGTTATTTAACGAGAGAACGCAAGTTATCAAAAAGTGGAATGCCCTTTTTTTAATACATGACAAAAAAGTTTTTTTTTTTTTTTTATCATTATAGCTAATTTTTTAATGCTTTTTATGTTATTTTCCGACATTTTGCTCAAATAAATTTTAAGGTTTGTTTCTAATTTTGCAATTTCTCTCGAATTTTAGCCATGCTCGCGATAAAAGCGATTTTTTTTTCTGTAACGATTTTTAATAAGTATTAGACTTTGCTATCATGCCGCTGCTAGAAAATTCTTTTCGCTAATTTAGCAATTTTTAACGAATTTTTGCCATTCCTTATTGTGAGGGGCTTTAAATCCATTTTATAGCTTGTTTGAAATATTAAAAATAAATATAAACCGAAGTCACTTATTGTACAGGGCACCATCAACAATATCGATTTATACGGGGCGAAAAGTGCAATGCCGTATACCATTACTAAGGTTAAATCTTGTGGAATAAGACATGCTACCCTTTTAGAGAGCAAAACATTTTTAAGAAACAAACACCAAATTGCAGTTTTTAAATAAAATGTCACATCTTTTAAACAAAATGTAAAATTCTTAAATAAAATGTCACATTTTTTGTGAAATAGAAAACAACAAGCAACTGATTGAGTTTTTGGCGTTTTCTTTAAAACATGCGGACTTTTTCAACTGTCTTGTTTACTGTCTTGCAAATTTCTAAGACAGTTAAATTGGTCAGTGATCGAACATTTGCTGACGGTAATTTGAAGTTTTGTTCGCAAAAAAAAAAAAAAAAATCAAAAAGTAAAAAAATATATTCTACTTGAATTTTTTATGTATTAGTTAAGTGTTCACCAGTGTTGCCAATGAAGAATTCGGAATTTATGGTCTTAGCCGGGGTTCACACTATGAAAGTCTTCTTGGAGATAGTTTATGTTTAATGTGGAGAGGGAAAGAGAACATGCTATGGAAAATGAAAAGAAGTCAGGTTTTTAAAACTCATTTAAAAATACACTCAGAATACACATGGGTTACACACGCAAGTAAAAATTACACACAATATGTGTAATTACACATGGATTGGCAACACTGGTGTTCACACAATATAGTTGTTTAATACGTCGTTTCTTCTTTTTGTTTTTCTGTTTATATTTTAATTTGTTAAATTGATATAAAACACGTTTAGCTGCAACTTGCACTGAAACGTTCACGTTTGACATTTTTTAAAAATAAACTGTCTGGACGCCAACGTCACGCGGATAGTGAGTTGTGTTTTTGACAACTAATATGTATTTTCTTACTGTTTTGCCAGTACTGTCAAATGTAAACGCTGTTTAGTGTTTAGCTATTCAAGTATACGTTCTTTCACGATCAGGACTGCTTGAGGAAATCTTCAGTAAAAGGATCTTTTAAAAGTAATTGATTTCTTATTTATTTTAGCTTCAGACTTAAAAAAATGTTCTTAATCTCATCAATAATGTCAAAACTCATTTCTAGTTATAAAAAATTGTACTTAAAAGGTCTCCAATATTTCATTCTTATATTACATGTTCTACCAATTTAAAATAAAATACTTGAAGAATTTTTAGTTTGTAATTTTTGTATTGTCATTAAAGTATACTTAAAGTAAATGTGTATTTCAATATGATTCATTACCTCTTGCATTACTGGCACACTAGGAGTGCTTCTTATCAGTTGCTTAATTAAATACGTAAACGTATGAATGTTGTCTTCTTTGTTTCTGTTTTAGTTATGTAAATTTTTGTTAGTTTTTGTATTTTGTTACTGTCTTTAACTTATTTCTTTCTCTTATGTATTTTGTTTGGCGTCTTTCCATTTAATTCTGTTTTAATTATAACATTATTTTTATTTCCTTTTAGGAAAATATCTAAAGAGCAAACAATAAAAGAAACCTCAGAGCATAGGTAAATATAATGTTATATGAATAAACGTACTTAAAATTAAGAAAAACAATTTTAAAATAATAGGGGTATACACTTGTTTAAGCAAAAACACCAATGAATTCAAAACAAAGAAATGCACTGAAGCCAGATTTTTTAAGTAAAAAGTCGGCGGAAAAATGAACTGCCTGATAAATAGTTCAGAAGAATCTATCTAAAAATAAAAATTGTCTTCATTTCTTTCTGGTCTTCCTCCGATTTTGTCTTAAAAATCGAACGAAAACTATACTTTAAGCATGTTTAAAGCCCTTATGACACTACATTATTAATGCATTGTTCAAGTTTTGGTGAACAGTACAAATATAATGTAATACAAAAATTTACCAAGTGCAAAGAGTTAAGCTGTATTAAGATAAATGGCAAACTGTCAAAAATTTTACTAAAGTTATCGATAAAAAATGAAGTTATGTCAAAAAAAATGTAAAATTGTTTAACTTAAAATTGACATTTCCAGCTTGAAATATTAAAAGTGTTGCTGACTCAGCGGTTTATAGGCAAATTCAGCGATTTACCGCTTTCTGTTTTTAGGTTTCTCATAAACAAAAAGTTGGCAACATTTAATAAAATAAACAACACAGGGATGGCTAAGTTGTTTCAATTGTACTTTTTGTTGATACTTTTTAAACTAAGATTTATAATACCTTTTTTTGGTGTTTTTTATGAACATAAATAAAATTAATTTCAACTAAAAAAAATCTTTTAGTACAATTAGGGTAAAAAAGTAAAAGTTTTAAAGGTTGTTGGTACAATTTTAAAAATTCTCAACGCCATCCCTGAAACAAAACCATAACAAGAGAAAAAAAAAACAAAAATCTTTATTTACATTATGTATAGTTAGCTCTTTCTAACATTTACTGTTTCTTTCTATCAATTCTATATCAATTAATGAATAAAAAATGTAGTGTCATAAGGGCTTAAGTTTTATATAATTTATAAAAACATGCAAAAATTACAAATCATGCAAATGTTTAAAAAACAAAATGTTTAAAAAACAATGGCCCTACTCAAAGTCACAATAATTGCATATTTTAAACTAAAACCGGTTTTAAATGCATTTGAACACCTTTGTTCTAAAGATAGAAAAAGTCGACTTTGTTTTTGACTATGATTATTTTCCAGTGTGTTTAAATATTAATACAGGGTGGCCAAAAAAAACGAGGTCTTTTTTTATTTTAAAATTATTTAAATTTTTTTTTAACTTCATTAATGGGGTTTTTAGTTAATTTAGACGTGAAAAATATTTTTCATCACTTTTTGTTAAAGATTTCCGGAGCGCCTAGGATGCCCCTAGATGGGTCCAATGTATGACCAACCCCACTTTATTTTGAATCCCCATAATTTTTTTTACAACATATCTATCCGCTATCTCTATTCCTTAAGGGGGAATAGATATAACTGTCAAGGGTCACCCTAAGGGGGGGGTATTTATGACCGACCTCCATTAGTTTTTTGTTCTTAATGACCCCTATTCCGCGTTTCGATGGTGTTTTGTGCCAATGTTCTGTAACTCCCGCGTTGAAAAACTTTTCGATTGAAATGTGAGAAATGAAACAAAAATACCATAAGTTGAAACAAACCTGTTTTTCTCGCTTAACTGTTACTGAAACATTTTTGGCGAGTAATTTCCTTACGTTACAGCTATTACACACCAAAAATGATACAGTAACAGTTTAGTGAGAAAAACATGTTTGTTTCAATTTATGGTATTTTTGTTTCAGTTCTCACATTTCAATCGAAAAGTTTTTCAACGCGGGAGTTACAGAATATGGGCACAGAATACCAAAGTTGCAAAAAACGGAGAAAATTTCGATCAGAATCGAAACGCAGAATAGGGGTCAATATTTTCCCAAAACATACTTGTCCTTTATCTCCACTTCTTAGGGAGGCTCCATACAAATAATGCGTTTTGTTGTTGTGCAACCTCCTCTATTTTCGAAATAACGGTATATCTCGAAAACAAGAGCTAACCTAAAAAAAGGTTAGCACCACTACCCGAATTAGGTCTCAAAAATAGTGTAAAACTCTAGCTTCTCTTGGAGAGATAATAATATTCTACCTTAATTTATCGTGTGAATGCACAGGTTGCGGATATTAGAAATCACAGTAGATATGCGGAGCAGCTACTAATGCAGTTGCGAACAATCATCCTAACAAGTTCTGGGTGGCTGCGATGCTTGCAGCGTCAAGACGCCTTTCAATAACCAATAGCCACCAAATTCCAGTATCTGTTCCCCATGTAAGGGGCGGCTCGAATCTTGCTACAAGCAGCCCACCTGGAGGCCATGCTGGCAGGCCCAATTCCAGATCGAACGCAGAGGCCAAACTCATCTTAAACCAAATGAAAACCGAAACCTTAAGTAATGAAAATATGGGGCTCTATGGTACTTATAGGAACGAAAGGGAACAATATAAGTATATACATATACCAACATTTACTTCCTATGAATATAATGCAAAATTAAGAGCTTATAAATGTCAACAAAAAAATATATAAAAGCGTCGCAACAAAAAAATAAATAAAATTAATTAGAGTAGCTAAACTACTAAATAACTCTCGAACAGCTGTCGAGGTTGAGCACGACTTGTTGACTTTGGGTAGCTAAACAACTTTATGATGGAAAAAATGACAACTGTTGAGTTGAGCGGAACTGCTCAACTATGCGTTTCTAAAGCGCCTATTAAACGGTCATACTTGGTATGACTTTCATGGTATGTTAAGAGAGAGTACTAATATCAAAATCTTTGATTTTCAACATACTTAAATGACGTAAATGAATTTTTTGCTATTACACGAGTATGATGGTTGATGTCATTCCATTCTCACATATCAAGTATGACCGTCTAACAGGCGCTTAAGACAAACACTTAACGGCGCACAGTGGGAAATTTTACGAGAAGGCGGTCAAAATTCCATAACTTTTGACTGGATCGGTATTTTTTTATGCGATTTTTTTTGCTCGATAGGTGCGATGTTAGGCTTTAATTTGCGCTATAAAACGTAAAATTCGACTGATAGGAGCATATGGGGAGTTCAAAATGCATTTTCATTTTTTTGTTGAGTTTCGGTGTAAAAGTTGAATATTTCAAATATGATTTTTTTATAATTTATCATTATTTCTCTTGTATTTTACAACTGATACTTATTTTTTATTGTCGAACTTAGATACTGTCAGAAAATGCCAATATTTGGCCCCTGTAAATTTTTTAGTCCCAATATTCACAGGGGCCAAAGGTTGGCTTTTTTGGGAAAGACGAGTTGTTATAAGGATAAAACTGAAAAGGAATATTTTGAAAAATGCCCAAATAGCATTTTTGGCTATCGATAACATTTTAGGTAATTCAACTTTTATTTTTGGTTTGAGATGTATGTGTATTTTATTTTTGTATATTAATACAAATGTATACTTAAATCAAAAACAAATTATAATCTATAAACTATTTTAAATTAAACAATATTAGTAAACATTTCTTCTAAATAGCTTTGGGTTTCATTTTCCAGAAGTTGTTTAGCTTCTTGTTAGCATCAGATGAGTTTTCTGAATTACATTGCTTGTATTGTTTCTGACCAGAGCTTCCATCACATCCCCATTTAGAAAATAAAGTGATGCTGCAATTTTTAAGTTTTTTTAAACAGTCAGCATCAAGTGTATTTAATAATCGTTCTGCAGTGTGTTCGAGAAGAGCCTGCAATTTTACTTCTGCTGAACTTAAAGTTACACTAATAGCCGTTTGTGAAGATAAGCACTCTTTTTTGACAAAAACTAAATCTCGATATCCTAGAAAGATTCCACAATTTTTTTCATTGGTTCGCTTTCGCAGTTCTGTATACTGATTTCATTCATTTCTTCAGTTGGTGTAGGCATACTTTTTAAAATCCTCTTTGTGCGTTTAGGGCTAGCTTCCACTATTTTTTCAATTATTGCAATTTTTGATTTCTTATTTTGCGTTGGTTGAATTTGATGCAGAAATGAATCCTTTATCATACTATGAGAAATTTCTTCATTGATATTTGCAAGCTTGCGTCTTCGTGATCTTTTACTGCAATTGTCAATTTGTTTTGCGGGCCGACCCACTTTTCCAGTTTCCTTAGCGGTTATTGACAGCTTCTTAAAAATCAGATAATTTGGTAGCCATTTTTCGTTGCGTAAGTAAAACGTTTTCTTGTTTCTAGAACATTTAAGGTACCGTTTTCTTAATGTTAATGAAAAATTTTTAATTTTTATCTTATGAATTTTGATTTCTTGTTCGTTGCATAATTTAAAGAATGGATTATTCATTATGTGTAACACAAAATCTTTTTCATCAGTCTGTTGAAAATATATATCTGCGAGAACTTAATAACTGAACTTAGCCATTGTTTAAACAATAATGAAGGTAAAATTATGAATGCATGCACTTTTATACTCTTGATATAAGTTTTTTTAAATGATCTTTTGTTACTACTTCTTTAAAACATAAAAACTCTTTTTTAAATACAAATTTAATCTTTTATTAGCATTTCTTTGAAACATAAAAACCCCTGTTTTCACACTTTTTAAAAGGATAACATACCGGCAATAAATTAACAGGTAACATGTAGGTAATTTTCACGTAAAATATAACTGCGTGCTAGTTTTTTACCATTTACCTGCTCTTTCATTTTTTAAATTAAGTTGCAATTTTCAGGTAATTAAACTATGTAGTTTATGTTGCGGCTATTTACTAATGTTTAACCTTTTAACTTACTCAGAAATCTAACGTGTTAGTCTATTTATGTCGCCTATTCGTTTTGCAGCATCAGTTCACCCACAATAAGTTCATAACAATGGCAATACCTTTACCTTCTCCAAATTAATTGATAACCTGACGTGCTACATAATTTATGTGGCCTGAACTGCTTTATTTGTCGAAAATTCTTTAAGATTCACCTTCTTTAATTTCAGTAATGTTTCCTTGCAGGACTTATTTTTTGAATCGAATATCTTACCTTGGGTCACAGAAATTGCTGTAGTTCGCAAGGCCGTATCCAGATGTGTGTACAATGGGGTATAGAAATGTAGGTTAGATTCTGGACTACGAGAGAGTATAAATTTTTTTTTTTGACGCATTTTGACGCTCAGGACTTTTGCTCTATATAGTAGGAAATTTCCGGGAAATTTTGACATTAAAAAAAAAAAAAAATTAAATAGTTCTAGAGGTCGCAGAGTTTAATGCTTTAAACCACGTATAGCTAATAAAATAAACTAATACACAAAACTTATTCTGTCAAAAAATCTTAAAAAACAAAAAAGTTATGAGCATTTCAACTTCACAAATTGACTCCGAAATTCAAAACTATAACCAAATATTGAGAAAGTCCATTTCGGACCACCCTGTTCTCAATGAAATAGTTGAAATAGGGTTGAAATTTTTTGGCTCCCGAGGTTCACTAGTATTTACTTTCACATGAATAAAAAAATTTTAAAATCGGAGAACAAAAAAAAAAATAATTTTGGCCGCCTTCTCAAAATATGAACCAGTGTGCGGCGGCGCAACAGTTGCGTTTTATAAACGTGCCCAATAATATTGAAGTAAAGTTTTAGACCTTTTCTTTTGGGCAAATCTAGGAAAAATATAAGTATTTACGATATGCTTAATTTAAGAAAAAACAAAAACATTCCTTTTTCATTTTAACACTCAACTAAATTAACATTGAACCTCCCTAATGTTAATTATTCTTTATTCGTTTTTTAAAAACTTTTGAATTAACTTAAAAAAAAGTTATAAACAGTTAAACTAACATTAAAAAAAAATCTAAGAACTTAAAAGTGAGTAAAAATAATTTAAGTTTGAACTCAATTGCAGGGTAAAACAAAATTAAAAAAAAAAAACAATATTTTCTTTATCACAAGAGGAGGGTATCATTGACTTATTTTTCTATTATCTTTGTTTTGGTTTCTCAAAGACTCTTTAAGTAATTAAACGCACTCTTGAAATTTTTTTCTTTAGCACATAGTAACTTAAATTTGAAGATGATCTTCTTCAACTATCGCTTGCCATTTGCGAAATACAAATTGCTTGGACAAAAAGTATGTCACTTTAAGTGCTTTAACGTTTACAGTTTTGCTGTTATACGATATTTTTACAATTTAATAAGAAATTGTGGTTTTTCTTTTCTTTATTATAAAATGTATTTTTATAAGTTGTACTCGGGGAATGACAGATTATTCAAATGATGATAGATATATTCATAATTTGTTGTGTTTTGGTTTTGGATTTGTTGGCTTCATTTGAGATGAGACGACGACTCTTTAGTTGGATCTGTGTCACATGGATGGGAATTTGTTGTGAGTCGCATGCTTTTTGATTAATTTTTATCAACACTATTAATTTCAACAATTTATTATATTTTCCGGTTTATTTGTTTGTATTTTGTGTGCAAAAGTAATAACAATTTGCACACAAAAGTTTATCACAGCTTTATTATTTGCGATAGGGTTAAATTTGCAATAAATGAACGTTTTTTATAGTTGTAGTTAAAGTTTATTTAGTTGCGAACTCTTGTAAACTTATTGCAATTATATGCTCATGTTTGCTTAGAATTTGCGAGAGCAAAATGGTCATTGCCATGTATGCTTGTCTAACTATTAAATTATTGGCAATTTTATGATTGTAAAATTAGTAAAATTTTGCAATTGAGTTTGACTTGGGTTGACCTGTAAAGAGGATTAATATTGCTAAGATATTTATTTAAAATTTTTGTGAATGCATTTTTTTTAATTTAGCATTTTGCTAACGTTTGGCAGTTTATTAACATGCTATTTTCGTTGCCATTTAAAATATTCCACCCACCCACATTTCGCAAAAATCTACTCGGGCATGTTTGCGACAGTCAAAACTAGACTTAACCCTCAAATACCTGAAATTTAAATATGTAGTTTGAAATTTATTTGTCTTTTCGCATCAAAGTTCTGACAAGAATTATTCCTTCTTCCACACAATCTCAAATATTCAATTCAATTGGTACCGTTACACTGAGAATTGTAATCTCATTTTTGCATCGTAACAGCGTGAACTAAATAGGTTTTCTTCAATACTTATATATTCTCATGACCGTCTGTAGGCAGTCTTGGGTGTTTGAGGGTTAAAAGCGAATTTCTGGTGAATCAATTCTAAAGAACACATCGTTGTATAAGTTCGTACCGTGCACTTAGACTTCGGTTTTATTTTTAAAACGGGCAGTTAAATGCAAACTACTATTTACATATCTACTTTTTTGTATTAAAAACTAAATAAGGGATATGCACGCAGAACAATTGCAACTTGACTCGAAAATCATATTGTGGCTAATTCTACTTATATTATGGATTAAGTAAAACTTTTTATATATACACAAATCTAATCCAGCCTGATTACAGTTGGCGTATTCGAGTGGAAAACGAGTCGGTTTTTATAGCCTCACCACTAAGATGTACTAAGTTTGTAATCCCGTGGGAAACTTTTTTTTATATTCATCTAAGACCCCATAAAATATATATATTCTGGGTCCTTGAGTAATTCTAAGTCGATTAAACTATGCCCGTCTGTCTGTCCGTCTGTTGAAATTACGCTCACTTTCGAACGACTCAAAAGAAAAGACTTCCTTATCGTGGTTGGCAAATTTCGGCACCATATAAAGTCCACTCCGGAAATATTCTAACTGTAAAGAAATTGAATATTAACTCAATTTTTGCACAACTTGTATTTATTTTAATTAAAAAGGTTTCGTTTAAATGTGCTACATTCCCATTTCATACTATTGATAAACGGACATTTATGTTGATGGGATAAGCTTTTCCTATGCGCATTTCACTGGTTGCTTAGGCCAGATCGTCAGGAAACTTCATCCAAAGATTTTAGAAAAACTAAAGATATTACACATATAAAACTGTTAAGCGAATAAGAATTATAAGCCACAGTTTAACTTGTAACAATATCAAAGCTTAAACAAAAACAACAACAATAAACAGTGAGTTTATCTTTTCTTACAGTCCCGGCTACAATTGGTTGATTTTTTGTCAACTCTAAATGTAGTTGCAAGTGGGAAAAGAAAAAACAAAAACAAAAACAAATTACTTTATTTTATTTTGCCAGTTCAGTTTTATTTACACTGCCACATGCATATTAGTTATCAAAGTTTTTCTTGGGATTCAAAAATTTTTTAATTAAAAAAGTTTCGTTTAAATTTAAATTAATTTTAATTTAAAAAACATGAATTCATTTTAGTTTACATAATTAACAAAAATTCACTTTAATTATTTAAAATTTGATAATTCGACTATTAAATGGTTAGTCAAAATTATCAAAACAAATAAATTGAAAAAATTTATACTACAGTAGTTTTGACTTAACTAGTTTTTGTTAAAGTGCACTTTCGACTTAACTGCACAAAATTAATAATTTTTGTCAATATTCTGTAAAATCCCACACTAATTCCTTTTTACCTGCACTTTCTATACCTGTAAATTAAAGATAAATGAGCAGAGTTTTTGGCATTTTAAAATTATTTTCATAACAAAATTTTTAAGTTAGCTGTACTTACTTAACTGCCAAAAATATATCTTTTCTGTAATTGTTCTCAAAAATCCTTGTATACCTGCATATTTATCTTATTTTTGGGCAGCTTTAAAATATTTTCATATAAAACATCAAAGTGAATAAAATATAGTGACCACTTTTCCATATTAAAATCCAATTTAATAAAATTTTAATAAAATATCAGTTTTTCGAATACACTCAGTTTTTCGAGTATTTTTCATATAAATTTTACTACACATTCAATCACTTGTGTTGTGAAAACAGTGTGTATTTAAATTGGTATGTAAATTCCAGCTCACAATTGCGCCATTTTGTTTTGTTTCTAGACATTCTTTAAGTTCAGATATTGATATCTTTTCTGGTGATGACCTCGAAGATACATATTTGCAACCACGGGATTGCTCCGAAGTCTACCTTTACATAAAGCTTTGAATATAGTACGAATATCTATCTATCTGTTTTCTGTTATACATTTGCATTACTTTCACAACTTTACGAGGTCCATTTTATAAAACTCAACCTAGAGAAAATTTAAATAACAAAGAGATAATTTATGGCGACAATGTGGCATTCCCGTAATACAAGGATGTAAATTTTTTGTAAAAGTTGCTAAATTTTTAATACTTTTTCTAATATATCCCCGAAAGTCATTATAACGAAGTGGTGGTAACTTTTGTATATCAGCTGCCACTGGAGCTGATGCCAATTCAACATTGACTGAAATAAAAAATTTCTATAATTTCATGGTATCGTGTAATCACAATGTCTTATTGGCGATATCCTTAAATTAGCATGTATTAGGACAAAAACTTCCACACTGAGCTTATAGCAGCTTCGAGTTCGAGAAATAATTTAATAAAATTTCAAAACATAATTCACTTTGCATACACAAGTAATTCACATCCGATGAATATGTTGTAAAGAGTGCAACCTGTGATTTACTTACTTATGTATGTAGTTTAAAGTCGCTGTAACCAATTAGCTTTTGAAGTTTCAAATTGTTCTTTTGATAAACAAATGGTTATTTTTACTGCGAGGTGCCCAGCCGCCCGCGAAGAAGTTGCCACAAATGCAGTGTTTATTCAAGGACAAATCATTTTTCAAGGAATATCACAAAATAACAAGGTAATTCACGTCACAACTTGCATCCTTGCGAAAAAGCAAAAGTGCAAACACATAACAACAACCCCATATACAATTATTTATGCACAAATAATTGACTGTGTGGTTGTTGTTATGTTTTTGCACTTTTGCTTTTTCGTATGGGTGCAACTTGTGCCGTGAATAACCAGTGCGTAATTTTTTAACCCTTGGTAGATCGAAGTTTGCTTTTTTGAATGATTATCCATTTTAATTGATTCTACACGTTCTTCCTTACTTCCGTTTTTTCGTACTTTTGTCAAGAATTTTTCTTGAAGTCCAAAGTACATTTTTAGTTTTTCCATTTTTTGTCTTTCTTTTTCTTGTTGACCTTTTTCAGCACAACTTGAAGGACAAATGAATACATAGAGCTCGTGCCCTAGCTTTAACAATAATTAGTATTGTGGTTATCTTGTTGAACTATTCATGGTTTTTAATCCAAATTTCTAATAATTTTAATTAGGCTTAAATTTAATTTTCATAAAATTATTTTTATGAAGAAAGGAATTTTACAACATGAAAATTAATTAAAATTGTTATTGATAATCTCTCATTCCTGACCGTGGCCGGGGCTCGAAGTGGTTGCGATCGAAACATGTCATGGTAACCTGCCGGCCCGGGTTCGAGCCCCGGCAACGGTCAGGAATGAAAGATTATCAATAACAATTTTAATTAATTTTCATGTTGTAAAATTCCTTTCTTCATAAAAATAATTTAATGAAAATTAAATTTAATGAAATTAAGCCTAATTAAAATTATTAGAGATTTATTTAAGTTTTTCACTTCCAATACTCAGTATTAAAGTGTAAAAATGCCTTAAAAAAACCTTTTAGTATAAAAACCAAGTGTTTAGTAAACTCTTCTCAAGAAAGCCTATAAGAAAGCTTTTGTTAAAATATTCTCTAAATCAACTTAATACAGGTCATTGCAATTTATCTTGTGTCATGATTCTTTTCTTTGTTCCTTTTTTTTTTATTTATTTTCTTATTTTTATTGCGTGTGGTCATGTCAATACACGTTCGTTCATTCGTTATTGAGTGTTAAAATCAGTGAATTCCCCATACCGACAGCGAGAAAGTGTAACTAACCTTAAGCTGTTTTTAAGAGTTTTTTTTAATACTTATTTCTTTATTATTTTCCATTAAACTAAGTGTATGCAAACACACTTAAGTCGAAAGTCCAGTTTTAGCCGGACCAGACTACACAAATATTTTTTCTTCATCGGCTTCTTTTCATTTATGGCCGGGCATGTATTGACCTGTGACAACGATTTTTCATATTGCATTGTCTGCTGGAGTTTTTTTTTTTTTTTTTTGAGTTGTGTAAAGAAACTCAACATTTTACTTAGTGAACTTCTCTCTTTAAGTATTTTTTCAATATATGAATTTCACTTTAATTTCTGTTGCAATCAGCCGCATTTTCATATGAACTCCTCGTTGTAAGTAAAATTAACTTTCATTTTATTTCATAAATTTTCTTAAAAATAATGTTGTTATAAATTTGTTTTTATTTAACAATTTGCTTAAGTGTGTCATAAGTTTGGTGTCATGTGCACATACAAAGACTGCATTTGTCATAATAATTTTGTCAAACATTATTATTTTTTTAAACAATTTTAATTTTATTTATTTGGGGCTTGATGCTCAAAAGATTTAGTGCTAATGTTTTATTGTTTTATTACCTAATATTATTTGTTTTTTTTTTTACTTATATTTTTCAAAAACTACTGCTATATTATGTTTTGTTCAAATATTAAACAAGTAACAAATCACGCCTTAACCGGCAAACAATTCTGTCCATATAAGAAAATTAAATTAAATCAGGAAAAGTTTTTATTATGCACTTTTTGATGATGTGATGATGATTATGCAAATTTTATTAGAAAAATTAAAGCAAATAGTCTTTCGAATCTACTATACACCATTTACTGGGGAAATCGAAACGTTACAAAAGTATACAATTGCAAAAGTTAATTTATGTGATACCAAAACAATTTCTCAAGAAAAGGAAAAAGACCAAAATTATTTCATTTATCTAAGCCGTTTCTTTGAGTAATCTATTTTTTTAAAACATAAATTAGCCATGTTTTGGATCAGACAAGTATGAATATATAAGTTTACAGGCTTGCCTTGAAAATTTAAATTCCGTGTAAAGTTTTTTAATCATCTTGCCTCGGTCAATACAATTAAACGCTTTAGAAAGATCCAACGATATCAACATATTTACCCGCCCTTCATTCAAATGTCTCCTTATTTCATCATTCATTTCCGTCAAAAGTACCGACGTACTATTATAGCCCCTTCTGTAAGCATACTAGCAAATGTCTATAAGTTTATTTTCTTCCAAATAAGAGAGCATTTTAAGTTTAAGCAAATTGGTCTCAAATTTTCAATGGAGGATCTAGAGCCACACTTAGGTATAGGAACTACTCTCAATATATTCCAGGAAGATGGATATGAAGAAGTTGTAATAATGGTATTAACTACATGCAAAAAATGCCTATAAATTAATGGAAAAACAACCTTTAGGAATTTTAAAGGAATTCCATCAACGCCAACGGAATTTGATTTGACTTTCGCAAAGGCGTACTCCAGTTCAGCCTCAGCCACATTACTAAATGAAAATCCGAAATTTTCCCTAAAATCCATAAAATGGACAGCAAATGAATCGCCTTCCATAGACCTCACAAAGAAATTATTAACCTCATTAATTTCATAATCAATCAAATTTCTATAATTCTTGATACATACTACGTACTATAGTTTAGAAAAATCAAAAATAAAAAAAAAAACTAATTAAACAAAAAAAGTGAACATAAAATATAAATACAAGGCTTAAAAAAGGCGTAGTGAAAAAGTGGAGCCACAATTAATTTGCAATACAGGAAAAAGATTTACTATATTCTAAAGCAATTGTCTTTATTTTAATAACAAAAAAATTCTTTTTTTTATATTTTCAAAAATTAATATTTTGAAATTTACTCTAACTTTTTACAAAAACAAAATACATAGTATTTTAAAAGGGATAGCTAGCATAACTCTATCTCATTATGCCTTAACCTGTATGAATTCGCCTTGTGGTATATTTTCAGTTAAATTTTTTGTTGAAAGTGACCATAGTTTTTCCTGAATTTGAGAATAGTTCAGCAGCCGTATTCCGTAATTCGCTAAAGCTAAATCTCTATCGCAAAAAATTTATAAATGTGATTTAGCGGTTTTTTGCCACGAATGCAATTCTGTGACGTGCATTGCTAAATTTGGCAATGCCATAAAAATTAAATTCGCCGCAATTTTAGCTTTTAATGTCATCTCTAAAATTTTTAAATTTTGCATTTTCTAAGGAATTTAAGCGACCGAGATTAAGCTTTAGCTAAGCGAATTACAGAATACGGCTGCTGATGAAGATAGGTTGTACTTAAAGATGCGGTTCATACATATCGAGCCCTAATTGCGAAAACAACGTAAGCGCCAAAAATCAAATTTTACAAGAGAGAGGTTTTTATTTTATTTCATATAAATTTTGTACGAAATTTGTCGCATACGATAAATTTACTCTTGCTATAAAATCGTAACGGTACCCTTAGGTTAGGTTAAGTTCCATTGGTAGCCGAGATCAAGCACAGCTCACGTGGGTCCATTAATTAGTTTCCGTTGTGCTACCATTTTCTATGTTATCTGGCTTCTAGTGTTCCCACGCAGCCACCCGGTCGATTCAACCAAGGAGTGGGCTCTTCGACCAAACATTTCATGTCTTAAATCTCCGAATGACGGACAATTACCGAGAAGATGTTCCGTTGACTCTTCCTCCTCATCGTCGCCGCAACTTCTACATAAGTCATTATAAGGGTACCCCAGCCTCTGGGCGTGCTTACCAATGGGCCAGTTATAACCGCAATTAGGTTCCTTAGGTGATGTCTGGACAGCTGTAATGCCCGCCGTGTCCTTTTTTCATCTATAATGGGCCAGATTTTCCTGGTTTCTTCACAGGTAGTTTCATCGTGCCACCTCTGACTGGCAATAAGGTGAAACTTGTGCGCTATAAGTTGCTTACTCCTTGGGAGCGAAACACCTACATTATATATTGAACCGCCTCATTTCAAGGTGCTGCCTGCATGCGGTACCCTTTCTGACCATGGTATTTTAGGAGATGATGCAAGTGTTGCAAATAAAGTCCTCAAAAAAAAAACGAAAATTGAAAATGATATATACAAGTTGGCGCAAATGGAGGCGAATGTCTGTTTTGCTTTGACATTTGTAAAGTAAACAATAATAAATTTAGCGCTACTCCTCAAGAACGCGGTTTATTTGTTTTGTTTTTTTTTTTTTGACAGTCTCAAATTCGATTTTTAGATGTATTCACCACTGCGGTCACCTTATATAAATTCGCCATGTCTTATTACTTTTGAAAAACTTTCGGTTGATAGAAGTCTACTCGTTATTCAGTTGATAGCGGTTGGTGGAGTGTAATTCGGCTTTCTCTGGAGAGTATTGCCAATTGTTGTGAAAATACAAACAAATATGTTCCACTTTGCGTTTAGTATATGTACATATATTTTAAAGACTCACAAATAATAGTTTCTACATTAGTATAAAGATTTTCAGACAAATTTCATTTTCACTTTAATGATGCTTTTAAGAAACCCATTAGGTTAGGCAAGGAAGGATTATGCGCCCAAAGGGCACACTTCTCCTAGGAGACCCATGTGGTCCATTGTGAATCCTTTCGAAGAAACCCATTAACTAAGCTTTGTTACTGTTTAATGGATAATAATCGGAGGGATCACGGCTTATCAAAAAAAGAAGAACAAAACTGGAATTAGTGTATTTTAATGGCAACTGAAGAAAAAAAATAAACATTCACAAATTGATTCGTAGAGAAAAAAACTTTCTGATTTTTATTTATACAAATGGTACCTTCTTCTCTTCATGGATTTTAGATGTACATACGTGCATAAAGTTTGCATCGAAAACTAAGAAAGATTTTGTGAATAAAAAAAAAATTTAATACTACATACAATTTAAATTAAAATGCACAAAAGCGTAATAGCTGTCACTATGACAGCTATAGAGAAGACGTCATTAATCAACCAGTACCGCCATAATAGAGAAAAACGCCAACTAACAACAAAATCAACAAACAAACAACTCGCATCAAGCAAATAAACAAAGAAGGACGGACACACTACAAACGACATATAATGGAAAAACATACAGTGACATTTTATTTTCAATTTGAATTTCAAGCATATGCGAGTACATCTACACTACACTTCGAACTGCATAAGAATCAAAGAAGATGGATGTATTTTGATGCAAATTTTTAAGTAAAGAAAACATTAAAAAAAACAAAGTTTGTCAGTCAGTTATTGCAGTAAATAAAATGCAATTTAGTGGCATAAATTGTTAATAAATAAAATTGAAATGTTAATTTTATTAAAGAAACAATTTTATTCTTCCTTTTTTAAATATTTTTCATATTTAATTATTGCTATTTGTTTTGTTTTAATTTTAATTTATTTTGTAAATAAAAATGTGTCCGTCCGTTTTGTGTCAACTCGTGTGTAAAAATTGTCTTGATGATGCGAAAACTCATTTAAACCGAGTGCAACAAAAAACATGGACAATTAAATATTGTTGGCTGTTGTTTTTAAATTTATTTCTTAAATAACGAAACTATCAGAATGTTTTTTTTTTTGTGGACTAAAACTGAACTGGATTGTGAGTGACCATCGTTATAGTCGTTGTCGACAATATCAACAACATTATTATTACACTTGATGGTTCCATCCATAAACGATCAAAATACATTTTGTTTGATGTTAAAAATATATTGCCATCAAGTACATGTTGTAGTTCGAAAAATTGAGGGATTTAAAAGAATAAATTAATTTTAATAAATAACAAATCTCTGTTTGAATGTTCTTTAAATGTATAGATTAATCGAATAAACCGTAAAGGATAATAATTTAGCTTTGATATCACATGATCTAAGCACACTTTTTTTTGCCGGTTTAACATGTAAAAGTTCCTGTAGACCGAATTGTTTATTCTTAAAATGGCAATAAGCGCCGTATTGCAGTAACAAATGTCACCACGCGAAAATATTATCAAGAACATAGGGGTAACCCTGAGTTTATGATCGAATCCAATGGTCCGTAAAATAACGGGTAAATGGTCCCTTAAATACCGGGTAAATACTGGCTAAAAGTGAGAGATTTTTAGTCATTGCTGTAGATGCACCACTGTTAGATAGAAATAACTCGCATTAAACTCTGTCGGTAGGCTGAAGTGGGTCCTGGAAATTGCGGCATTCTGCACTTCCGCGGTAATTTTAAGCGCCAGACAAGTTTATTATCGATAAATTAAATCTGGATTTGTCTATATGTTGCTATGGAAGTTTTTTGCTTCCATATTTTATGCAGATAACACAATTTCTTTTAAGATGGAGGTTTTTGGAGCACCCAAATACCTCGTTTGTTTTATTATTTATTTTTTAAATCTTCATATATTAAATATGAACTAACAATAACACTGTGCTAGAATCTGACACTTTTTTTGAGACAAGCCGGGTACCTGTCGTATTTTAGTTTAGCTCTAGTTTTCGAGATAGATCGTTATTTCATACATATGACCCATCTAGGAGCATGCTACGCGCTGCAGGGGCCAAGTTTACGAATTTCAAACATACAAATATGGCGGTGTAATAAAATTCTTGAGGATGCGTAGGATGCTTCTAGCTGGGTCAAATGTATGACCAACCCCACTTTAGTTTTCATCTCCATCATTTAATTTTAATATACCTATCCGCTATTTCCTTTCCTTAAGGGGGCTCCAATACAAAACTCTCAATACAGACCAGAAATATATTGAAGAAAAAGCCCGATAACTGCCAAGGAGTCGCCCCTAGTGGGATAAAACGTATGACCGACCTCAATTAGTTTTTTGTCCTTAACATTTTCTCGAGACACACTTGCCCTTTACCGCCACTTCTTAACGGGGGGCTCCCACACAAATATTGCGTTTTATTAAATTCTTAAATTAAGTGGAAATTTTCGTCTTTTGTGAATAAAATCAAAAGTTGTTAAACAATTTTTATTATTTGAATGCTCCGGTAGACTAGCTCGCAGTGAGCTAGTCTATTAACGACGGGGTTGCGAGCTCGAATCCTGCCAGGATTAGCTTAGGGGATTAAAAAATATAATAATATTTTTATAATATTTCAATAATATTCTAATATGTACTTATTAAAGATAATTATTTTTTTTTTTCTACCTCCAATGAAATTATTCTTTTAAGCACATATTGCAACACATTTCAAACTTGTGCAAATTAAATTGACATTGTTGCTAATGTTGTCGTTATTATTGCCGACACTGCTACTGTTTTTTGTTGTTGCTGCTATTTTTATTAATAATTTTTCATACAAAGAAAACACAGTGTGTTGAAACAAATTAGCTTAATGTTATTAAATGAAATAAGGAAGATCTCATCACATTTTGCAACTGAGCAAAAAAAAAAAAAAATGCATCAACCACTAGAGCCTGTTATGAATTTCTGATGTTTTTATTTAAAATTTTTGTCTACTTTTTTCATACGTTTGTTTCATTATTTATATTTTATGTCAAGTCTACATTAAACTTAATTAATGGCATCAACGGAAGTTTTACATAAGTCCGCAGACAAGAGCTCAGAGATCAAGTTTAAAATAATAATAATTGACTGGTCCGTTGGTCTACTCGAAGAGAAAATAAATGTTGGTGACACATAATAAAGCGGTGTTTGATATTTTGTATTCAATAGTTGTCTGTGAATTGATACTATTATTAATTTGGATCGAAAAAAGAGAAGACGGCAAAAAAAACAAAAATTTATTTATACAGTCTAAATTGTCTAAAATAGTTTAGATATTGATTGTCCAAGCTGACAAATGTTTACAAGAGTCCATAAACGAGTTAATGAATGAATGGCACTTTCAAACATTTTGACAATTTCCTTATGCCAGAAAAAATTATTGCAAATAAAAATGAAATGTAACAACTCTATTTAAATTTTGTTGAATGCATTAATATTTGTAATGAAAATGGGAAAATGAGTAGTATTTTAATTAGAGATTTTACGGATACCGACATATCGCCGATACCTACTTCAGGTTTGCCGTAATATCGGAATTATGGGTGCATGGGTTGCGGATTCGATTCCTGCCAAAGACTCTGGTATGTTTCACTACAACGGGGAGAAGGTGCAAGTTACTTTTTCTCGGTTAACTAAGTAAGAATATAATATATAATAGTATTTGTAACTTTTAGTAACCATGCACAAAATGTCACTATGTAGTGAATCGATACTGATTCACTATTTACACAGTCACCAGTACTAATGACTTATTTTACCCCAGGCAGTGATGCCAGGTTAAATTTCAAAAAATCCCTATGCGTCTAAAAACCCATTTTTTCCCTACAGCCAAAAAAATTTCCCTACCCTTTTTCCTACGTTAAAAATTTATTGTCTTAGTAACAGACAAATAAAAACATATTTTGCTGACATTTTATAAATTGTAGTATAATTAAAGCATTTATTAACAACAAGTAAAAAAGCCAAAGTACATATTTATAAATAAGCACATATGGGCAGTTCCAGCGAAAAGTCTACTTTTTGTAACGTAACGCCAGAAATAATTTAAATTGTTTCTCGAAAAATTTAATATGTATAGTTTACTTTTTTATATTTTGGTGTAAAGCGCAACTTGCTCTACATTTAGTAACAAAAGGGATAATGGCTGAACAACATGGTCCTAAAATGCAACCTTATTTGCATTCTGGCGTTACATTAAAAAAAGTAGACTTTTCGCTGAAAATGACCATATGTACATTAAAACGAGCAAAGATTTTTAAATTTTATAGCTTTAAAAATAAATATATATAAGTCAAAAGTTTACTAAATAAGGTTTTATATAAACCGTCTTGCTTAATTCGTAGTCTTATTCATTTTTGTAATGCAAGTCAAAATCCACTTCCGTTTTTTTAACGTCACTCCAGCACATATTTTTGCTTATATCTGCAAATCCTTAGCGTCGATTGCTGTAATTTTTTTTCTGAATATAGTGCTACTTCATTACTTTGTATACATAAAAACCTTTTTCACAAATTTGACTTCTTCATTTAATTTTTTACATTTTGTGGTACAAATATCACGACACGTCAAAATGGAAATGCCCATATACAAATTCAATTTAAAAAATAACACTGTGTAACAAATTTAATTTTTTTTTTTTTTGGCAGAAACTCTTCTATATATCCTTTAATCTAGAGCCAAAACATAGTAAAACTTCGTATTTAATTTTTTATTTCCCCATCTTGTGTACTTTTTAAAAGACTTAACATTTTTCAAGAATACTTATTTTAAATTTTAATATTGAAATAAAAAAGAAGAAAATGTTTTCATTAAATTTGTATTGATATATTTTTTCATTATATTTATTTAGCTGGTGAGGCCTAACTCCATTTGTGAGAATAAAAATGCAAAATTTTTTATTTCATTTTTCCCGACGTTTCGTGAATTTTATGTTCACTTCTTCAGGGGATTCGTCTATTAATATAAAATAAAATCATCAACATTTAATAATACAATAAATATAAATGTAACGAACTTACAGTGAAAAGAAACAAATTTGTATTACATTAATATATTTTTAAAAACATAAAAGCCAACACTAGTGGTGTCATCTACTGTTTTTCAAAACAACTCTATAACAGGCGCTTAAATTGTCAGTATCTTCTTTTTTATTCATTGTTCTATTTATTTTCTGTTGAATTCTTAAGCTTTCTGTTGTATATCTTTTCCTCACGTTATTTACCTTGTCTAGTATTCTTATGTTGTCAAAATCAGGTTTGTGTTTTGTTTGTAATATGTGCTGTGATAATGCAGTGCTTTCTTTGTTTTTGTTTATGTCTGAATTGTGTTTTCATTAAAATTTTTTTAAAAATTCGAAATTTTATCTTTTTATTTTCTTAGCTTAGAAGGTGTGATTGTTTTTCCACATTACAAATTTTATTTCTGTGTAGAAATTGCATTCATTAGATATTCGCTTTTTATGTTCGCATACATTTTAGCTAATGTGATTTCAAATAAAAAAATATATAATAGTTCGAAATGCAAACCCTTAGATTGTCTCACTTTATTTTTGCTAGGGAATAGAACATGTATGTTAGTAGTTTCTCCTAAAAATCGAATACTTAGGGCTAGATCCGTTAATAAGGCACACAACGATATATTGGTCAACAAAATGCAAAACAACAGGTTTATTGCCGCCGGATTTGTGAAAGACGTGGTGGCAGAATTTTGGAAAATATTTTACTACATAAAATTTAAAAAGTGCAAAAAACTAACGTTGTAATCAACCTGACCCTCCAATACTAATTATTTAGATTTATTATTTTAACTTTTCTTTAAAATATATAAAATATATAAAAAATTAATTGATTTTTAATTTTTTCTAATGTTTCTTCTTTTTTACATTCACTGGAACTGATAGCGTGCAAAATTTTTCACATGAGATTCACGATTGCTTTTTTCCCTTCGAGGGGAATGAAAATTTCATGGGAACAAAGATCCCACTTGTTATTCACGATAGGGGAGGGGTGAATATATTGAAAATGAGACGATATTTTAAGAATTCCCTACATTTGCCTTAAAATAAAATATCTGTCCTTTTTTCCTTACGCTTGAAATTTTCCGAAATAATCCCTACACAAAGGGAAAATTCCCTACAATTGGCATCACTGACCCCAGGCAATGAATGTTATTTACGGTAGACATTTAACATGCGCGTGACCAAATGTAGACATTGTAACCAGGCTAATCACATTTTAGTTAATCTAGTCTAAACTTTTGGTACAATTCATAAAAGTCTTTTTTTATTGTTTCAACTGTTGCAGGAATTTACTTCTCAGTTGTTTCTGAAAAAAGTTAAAGATACGTTGACAATGTCACCAAAATAATCAACAAAACTGGTGACTTGCAGGCACTTCCACCCAGGTTTTCTTCAGTGAAATAAATAAATAAAATATTACGGTTCACACAACTCAGTTGAGTTGTAAATAAAACAACGTGTTGCGTTGAGTAGTAATTTTTGATATTTTTGTTCGCCGCAATAGAACAAAGTTGTTAACTGGAATACAAAAATTAAAAAAATTACAATAATCTTTTACACTGTAATTTTGTATAATAAAAAATTGCTCTTCTTTAGTTTTGTTAATTGAAACTTGAATTCAAATTCCATATGCATATCGATATCTCCTTTTGAGTATCGGTATCGTATCGGCAAAAAGGCGTATTGTTACCTCCCTTATTTTAATATCCTACTTAAAATGTTTTATTGATCTTCTTATTAAAAAAATGTAAATTAACGCCTTTATTTCTTTTTCTTTTAGGTAAGTCTAATATGTATTAAAAGGATGTTTTCCGTAAGTCTTACTTTTTAATAATAATTTTATAACGCCAATTGTGTTTAAACCCAATTTTATATATGAGTTATATATGTATATGCAATTATATGGTTGTTTATTAACAATAGCATTTTGCTTTTTTTTAACAGTTTTTCAAGAGCAACATGTTATGGTTGATAATAATTAAAATCTTTCGTATTAAGTTCGATATTAGCTTTAAGAAAAGTCAGAAAACAAATTTATTTGAGATCATTCATTAGCCTAATGCTTAAATGGCCCCGTATGTGCGCAAATACTTTCACTCACAAAAATTATACACTCGCCCCATGTTAAGGAGCCACCTCCACTGCTATATTTAAATACAGCGGCATCTACCGAATAGCAACAGCACATAGAAAACCTTTACAGGCCAAACTATCCCAGGAGGATAGTCACGTACAGCCAGTACTGATCTCCGAAAGTATCCCTTCGTCAGAAGAGTACCCCTCTCTTGCCAAAAAGGCAGCTTTCCATCAGAAAACAAAGGCTTCCACAAATACAACCATCCTGAAAGACAGAAAGCATTTCTAATTAATAGCCATACTGGTGCCTTGCACTCACCGGGGGCTACTGACATCCGTAGCATCAGATAACGAGGTACTCTGGTGAATACGCTGAACTTAAGAAAACAAAATACCTCGAGAGCCCTGTCATTTTGGTTGTTTGTCGCATCCCAGGTATGAATATACCTGATATTCCCGGGAGAATTTAACAACAAAAGGTGAAAAATCCTTTAGATGATCCCTACACATACCGGGGGTGTAGCCGGAACTGGGTATTGATATACATGAGCACCTGCACGATGGCCTAATCTCATGGTGGATCTCAATCACATGGTGATTGATTTATTTATGCATTTACCAAGTGCCCCCGCGTATGCGAGAACCCTTTTTCATACACAGTTTTCAGTTTGAGAGTATAATCGGCAAATAACGCTCTCCCCATTGTTTAGGTGCTGGAGATATCTAACCTCCACTGCCAATCTGATTCAAGGCAGTTTCCGTAATGATAGCTCAGAACCTTAGGATGATTTCAACATCACAGCTGTTGCCCACTCAACATGGGCTCCCTCCCCTACGAATAACGACACCCCGTTTTTCCCCGTGATGTGCCTCAAACCACAGCCACCTCGTGCTCTTCGAAAGTATTCCTTTAGAGAAGTACAAGACTATCTTCCGAGTCCTCGGAGTTCAGGAAGCATTAATTGGAAGTCAGACCGCACCATCAGCTATGTACTAAGGTACAACTTCGGACTATTCGAAATCATTAGATCCCAAAAAAACCTGTCATTTCGGATGTTGGCACATACACCTTATCGCCCCAGCATAGATTTTCATTGTCCGAGGAAAGAATATCGACACAACAGTAAACCTTTATGCTCCTCTAGCCCGCTACCATATCTCTGTTCGGAAGAACTCCAAGGAAGTAGGACAATAAAGAAGAAAATATAAATCTTCCGGTACCTCTCGACGGCTTTTCTATGTGCGCGTCATTGCCAGCTATTCATTGATTGGTCAAATTTGAATCCTTGCGGATCCGAGGATTGACCTCAACCTGATTTTACCCCGGAGTATGTAACAACACCCGGGGGAGAAGCTGATACTATCTAATCTCCACTGCAGTTACAGCTTCTATTGTATAGCTGGGTCAAAAACGAACCCGTTACAATTTTTAGGATCTTCCTGCACGCTATTTGAGTTTAAAAATTGTGGCCATCACGTAATTCTCGAAGGTTCCTTAAAAAATAATCAGTCTTGTATTTTAATGTTCCCAGAGTCTACTGGTTCTCTATCTGACACAAGATAAGAATTTGGTCAACCGTTAACTCTCCCCTCGAAAAATCATAAAGCTGATTCTGGTATTAAGGTTTGGTATCGGACCAAGTAATACTAAAATTTTTATTATATTTTACGCCTGGGCTGGACCGACATATTTCGCTCTGACTGAAAATTAAATGATTTCCAAAATGAAATCGGCTTAAACTTCAACTGGGCTTCCAAAGTTTTAAAAGATAATTTAAAAGTTTGCTAAATTTTTATTTTCTCACTACTGACAACTTTTAAAGGGTTAAATTATTTGAAGTGATTAAAAGGTGTGGATTTTTTTTGACTGGATGAAATATTTTTATCTTTTAAATTTTTTTAAATTGTATATAATTTTATTTGATACTTTTGCTGTTGTTGTTGTATAACTCTAATGATTATTATTAACAAATTTATTTTTTACTTTATTAACTGTTTTATAAAATATTTCCTCAAAAAGACCTAAACTCTGCCATTATGGCAGCTCCTGGTGCCTTAATGGCTGACAAGCACATAATTTTAATCGCAATAAAAAAGAGGCTTGCCTCTTTTTACCTTCTCTTTTGTCTACAAATATTTTCAGTCTGTAAATTTCATCAATTGTGTTGCAAGTGTTTTTGGAATTTGTCTTTTTAATGAAAAGTGTTGCAGGCAAAATCATATTGGCCATCTAATGATGCTCTGGGGGCGGGTAAAACCATGGTTCAATTACCTTAAACTCAAAAAACATGTCTGTTTTTATAAATTGAATAGGTTTTGTAATGTTTCAATTATTTTTTCATTTTCGTTAGTTTTAGTAGGTAATAAGGAAGTTTTTATATTTAATGTGTTTACATTGATCTTGGTTTGATTTTTGGTAGACTGCCAAAGAGCCCTTATCCACTAAAATCATAATGTTGGTTAATTATGGGGAGACACGCGCTTAGTTTTCCATAAATCCGAGACTGTTGTAAAAGTTCATTACTTTTAAAGTCTTTCTAATCTAATGGGTTGATCTTTAATCAATTAATTCTGGAACATGTTTGATCTTTAAATTAACACTTTATTCAAATCAACAATAAATAATACACGTTCTTATTGTAAACAAAAGTGCACATAGACCCTTTGTTCTTTGTACTTCAAAATCTAACAAATTTACACCTTTTTGTCTGTTTAAGTGTTTGACGCTCACAGTAAGAAACATCTTTTAAATATTTTTCGTGTGTGTTCAAAATCCCCCTGAGTGCATTGACTGCACGTTTTCACAGCATTTCAGTCAGTAGTTGTTTCGTATTTTTCTTGTATATATCTACAAATTCTTTTGACTCTAATTAGATCTAAAATGTATTTTTGAGTGTGTTTCCTAAAGTGTCTGTGTTGTATTACCACAACAAATTTAAATATCTTCGTTTTTTTGTTTAACCATCGACAAATTTTCAAATAAATTAGAAGTACTTTTAGACACATTGATAAAACAAATATGTACATATAAATTTAAACAATTGTTAAACACACAAACACACACATAAAGTATTAAATTGAAATTAAAAAAAAAACTACTGGGAAACCTGCCGGGGATTGAAGTAGTACCTAACTAGTACCAAACTAGTACAGAAATATCCAGTACTAGTTCTCAACTGTAAACTTGCCTATACCATTCTAATGCTCAAATTAACATGGAGTGTGCTTGAAAAATCTATTAGTACTATTGGTTCTAGACGTGTACTAGTACTCGGGTATTCATTCGGTTAAGCGTTAATCGGTTAACCGATAAATTACTACCGGATTAACTGATCGGTTAATTTAAAATTGTCTAGTTTCGATTATCGATTAAACCGGTTAATTTCAGTCGATGTACCGATTAACCGATGTTACATAATTTTTAATTTTTTGTAATATTATAACAAATCTTTTGTGTTTTAATTAATTGTTTCGTCATATAAACATGTTTAAAAAAATTTTTTTATACAATATTATTCTCCCATTTTTCCTATGTTAATTCCCGGGGAATTTTTAATCATAATTGGGCTGTATATTTCCTTCTAGCAATACATTCTTAACAGAATTAACAGAAACAATTAGAAGTGTTAAAAATTTTTAAAAACTAAATCAGGACTCTAATGGCATAATGGAAGATTTTATATGTTAAGAGAAATCCAGGAAAAGGACTGATAAATTAGATATTATTCTGTATTATGGCTGCTTCTGATTCCTCCAGCACCCACGATAAGAGAAAAAAAATTTCCAAATCAAGTGTTGTCAAAACTAAAGAAAATTATCGCTTTATTTTTTGTTTGCTCGTTTTAGATCAAGAATTGTTATTTTCGTTTTTTTAATAATAAACTCCAAATAATAAATAATTTATGGATTTTTAATTATTGAAATAACCTTATTTATTAAAAAAAACTTTATTAATCGGTTAACCGATCAAAAACCAAATTACCCGCTTATTAACCGATTAAAACAAAATTTCGGTTAATTAATCGAGCGAAAAACCGTTTAAAGCAAAAGCCCGATTAAATGAATACCCCAACTAGTACACTTGGACCACATTGGGTGTTTAAGGACCAGTTTGTTACTAGTTGTATATAGAAAAAATTTGCATTTTGCATTTTAACATTGAAATGAAATTTAAGAAGCAGTATCAAAGTACAAATACATACATATCGTTAGCTACAATGCTATAAGGCGTAACAATCTAAAATATAATTTTACAGGAGAAGCAAAAAACTTTATTAAATGAAAACTATTAACATATCAGAAAACATGCATTGATAGTAAGTCGTCCATGGAATTCTTTCAAAAATTTTAAAAGAAAACCATTTCATTATATTTTGGTAGAAATAAAAATGGGTTATTACGTTATTTTGCATTTATAAAATAAACACTCTTGTCTCTTTGTTTTTTGTTAATAAAAGCGTAAATTTTGATCGCAGGAGATCAAGACATGTAGTTCAATGGCAATCATAATAACCAGGGAAACCAGAAATATGCTCTAAAAAATGCGTTTTATGCGCATTAAATATAAACTTGAAAACATGCCCTGAAAATTGTTAAAAATTTGCCCCAAAAAATTCAAAAATTGCTAACAGTTTCTTTTAATAAAAATAATCCTAAAATTAAAATCGGTACAGCCCAAACGCCATAGAATTCACAGACGAATTTTCGAGATTTTACCCTATTTGGAAACGATGTGTAGTCATCGGCTCACATAAACAAAGTTATGTTAAGAAATTAAAATTCATATATATTGTTACGTTACTGCCTTTCAATAATGTTTTGGTTTATTTCCTTTATAATAAACCGTTTCGAGTTCTTTATTGCAACTTTAATAAAATAAATAAAACACAAACACTTTAAACACTATTTACAATTTACTCAACTCTATTTAGTACTAAGTCTTTTTAACAACCGTAATTTATAGCTTTAATTCACAACCAACTATAATTTTCTCAGCGTTATGCGTTATTGACAAAGTCTGAACTAAGAATGATCTTGTTCTGCTACTCGCCGCTAGTATTTATACTGCAATTTGGTTGTCTAGAATATTCGAAATGTTTTTCGAAGATTCGAGGCTTTTTTTATTCACCACACTTTGATTTATGGTAGCACTTATGTTTACATAATTTTACCTCTTATACTGAAGAAGCTTTTTTAACGGTCATTTCTAGGGCTTTCTGCACATTGGGATTGAAGTGTACTAAATTATAACAAAAACGATGTAAACTAATAA
Source organism: Pollenia griseotomentosa (assembly GCA_963931875.1). Taxonomy (NCBI): domain Eukaryota; kingdom Metazoa; phylum Arthropoda; class Insecta; order Diptera; family Polleniidae; genus Pollenia; species Pollenia griseotomentosa. Next base: position 46,478,195 of record OZ007560.1, on the reverse strand, counting down.
AATTACTTATGAATACAAGTTAACTAATAAATACAAGATAACTAATAAATTCAACTAATTCTTAACTAATAATTACAACTAATTCTTAACTAAAGTTACTTTCGTAACACTGCCCCCCACTTAAGCCTGTTCGTCCCGAATAGGCTCAGAATCACCTCTTCCATAAGGGGCTAATCGTTCTAAATGAACAACTTTCATTTTGGCTCTTGGACTTTTGTATTTCTGTATTCGGTATACCACATCATTTAATTTCTTTATCACCTTATATGGCCCATCCCAATGGGTCTGTAATTTGGGAGATAACCCTTTCTTTCGTTGGGGATTAAAAAGCAAAACTAACTGGCCCTCCTTAAATCCTTCAGAATTTGCCGCTCGATCGTATCTGGCTTTCATCTTGTCACTAGACAACTTAATACGGTTTCGTACAAATTCATGAAGTTCATGAAGAGTTTCTTGTTCTTGTGAGGTGGAGGCTTCATTGTTTTCTCCCGTTAGTATGGGCTTAACACCAAACTCTAGATCTCCTGGTAGTCTGAGTTCTGTTCCAAACACAATTTTAGCGGGTGTACGAGAGGTGGAGTCGTGAACAGCTGACCTATACGCCAACAGGAATTTTGAAATGTGCTCATCCCAGTCTTTTTGTTGTGTGCTGACTACTTTTCGTAAATGTTCCTCTAATGTACGGTTAAATCTTTCAACCATGCCGTCAGATTGCGGATGCAATGGGGTTGTTCTTGTTTTCTTTATTCCGTACAATTCACACATTTCCTTAAATATAGCAGATTCAAAATTTCTGCCCTGGTCAGAATGTACTTCTAATGGAACACCATAGCGGCACACCCAATTGTTCACGAAGACGTCTACAACTGTCCTAGCCTCCTGATTTGGGATGGCATATACCTCCGGCCATTTACTAAAGTAATCGATGACTACTAACACATATTTGTTACCGGCATTACTTACAGGAAATGGCTCAGCTATATCCATTGCAATTCGCTCAAATGGGGCACCAGAATTATACTGCTGTAGCGGCCCACGACTTCTCCTTACTGGACCTTTAGCGGCAATGCATTGTGCGCAATTTGCTATCCAATCAGCTACAGCTTGTTGGCAGCCAACCCAGTAGAAGCGTTGTTTTAATTTTTCTAGGGTTTTTGTCACACCCAGATGACCACCGCTAGGACCGTTATGAAATTCACTCAGAACTTCTTTTACTTTCGCCGACGGCACTACCATAAGGTTTTTAACAGATTTTCCGTCAGTACTTTCCCACGTCCGGTATAAGCAGCCATTTACTACTTGAAGGCTGTTCCACAGGGCCCAGTATGCTTTCATCAGGGGGCTTTCAGGAGAGATTTCGTTTCGGGTGGGTCTTTTGCCATCTTCCTTGGCTTGTAAAATTTTTGCTAAAATGGGGTCATTTCTCTGCGCAATTGACCAATCTTCGTTGGACTCTATCTGCAATAGACGAACGTAACAGATGTTTTCTTTTCCTTCAGCCCTTACGCAGTGCTTGCATTCCAGCTTACAGGGTCGTCTTGACAGAGCATCCGCATTACCATGTTTTCCACCTTTTCTGTGTTCAATGCTAAAATCGTAGCTCTGAAGGCGCTCTATCCAACGAGCTATCTGGCCTTCTGGATTTTTAAATTGCAGCAACCACCTGAGTGCAGAATGGTCTGTTCTTAAATGAAAATGTTGACCATACAAATATTTGTGAAAATGTTTTATGCACTCTAGTACAGCCAGAAGCTCTCGCCGAGTTACGCAGTAATTTCTCTCAGGCTTCGAAAGTATTCGACTGTAATAGCCTACGACTTTCTCTACACCGTTGACCACTTGGGACAGCACACCTCCAATTCCAAATCCGCTCGCATCAGTATCTAGCACAAATTTTTCACCCGCGATTGGATAAGCCAAAATTGGTGCTGAGCACAATAATTCTTTCAACTTCTGGAATGCCCGTTCCTGTGCTTCACCCCAGTCATACGCCTGCGCCTTTTTGGTCAATTCATGCAGACTTGCAGCAATATTTGCAAAATTCGGTACAAAACGCCTGTAGTATGTACATAAACCTAGAAAACTGCGTAGCTCATGTAGATTTTTAGGGCGAGGCCAATCCGTAACTGCTCGTATTTTTTCTTCGTCTGTTGAAATGCCATCAGATGTTACACGATGCCCTAGGTATTTTACTTCTTTCTGAAACAGTGAACATTTCTTGACACTTAACTTGAGTCCGGCTGTAGATATACGTTTTAACACTTCTTCGAGGTTTTTCAGGTGTTCATCAAATGTTTTTCCCATGACAATTATGTCATCAAGGTACACCAAACATGTCTTTCGGTGGAGACCTTTCAACACCTGTTCCATCAAACGCTCGAAAGTAGCCGGAGCATTACAGAGTCCAAATGGCATTACATTAAACTGCCATAAGCCATCACTTGCACTAAAAGCAGTTTTCTCTTTATCCTTGTCTGCAATTTCTACTTGCCAATAGCCGCTCTGCAGATCTAAAGTAGAAAACCATTCAGTTCCGGCTAACGTGTCCAGGGTGTCATCAATCCTAGGCAATGGATAACTGTCCTTTTTAGTGACGTCATTTAGTTTCCTGTAGTCTACGCAGAACCTAGTACTTCCATCTTTCTTCTTTACCAAAACCACAGGTGAGCTCCAGGGACTTGATGATGGTTTTATTATGCCGTCCTGTTCCATTTCATTAACCAGGTCTCTAACTTCATTACGTTTTGCTAGAGGAATGCTTCTTGGGGCCTGTTTTATTGGCTTAGCGTCGCCGGTGTTAATTTCGTGTTTCACTATTGACGTCCTGCCCTGGTTTTTACCTTTCGAAGCAAAAATAAAGGCATATTTCTTTAGTAATTGCTTAGCCTTATTTCTCTCGGGCGGCCTCAGTTTTTCGGTCCATTTCCGCACATGTTCCTCTAGTAATTCCTGGTCCTTGGTACCCTTTTTAGCTGCGTCTGGATGTTCCTCGCAACTTATTATTGCCTCTGTTGAAGCACATTGTCCAATTTTAAAGTTCTGCGTAAGGACCTTTTCGCTGTTGGATAAATTTAAAACTCTTACAGGAACTAGGCTGTTGCTGGTTTTAACGAGGGCATTCGCTGTTACTATATCACCTGTTACTGCTGCTGGCTCTACCACCCATAAACTATTGTTGTCCTCACAATCTCCCTCCATTCGCGCCCACACTATTGTTTCTGACTTTGGTGGCAATTTTTCACGTGTAAAGGCGTGTAACTGTCTTACATGAGCCTTGTTTTCGTATCCAATATCAAGGGGAATTTCAACATTTCGCCAAGTCATAATTTGTTGTCCCATATCCAGATGAACACCTTGGCCAATCATAAAATCTGAGCCAATAATTACTTCGTCTACAATATCAGCCACAATAAATACATGGTGAGCGCTTGTATTGCCTATACTTAATTTTACTTTAACTTTCCCATAGACGGTGGCAGGCTCACCCGTAGCTGTTCGCAGACTCACACCCCTTAGTGGTTCAATGGGCTGTTGTATTAAATCAGGCCTAATTATCGAATGTGATGCCCCAGTGTCCACAGTCAAAACCCGTTTTTGACCGTTAATATAACCACAAGCAGTAAGGTTTCTATTACTCTGTTGCATCACTGAGATGGAGATTGTGGGGCCCTTAGATGTGGGAGCTAGCTCATGCCCCGCAGTGCTAGCTCTTTTTAGTTTAACGGGGATTCTTGTGAAGACTGGTGATTACCCCGCTGGTTGTTTCTTGGCGGTGAAGCAGATCTTGAACGTTTTTTCGGTGCCTTACAGTTACGTAGTATGTGACCAGCCTTACCGCAGTTATAGCATTTTATTTTAGCTTTTGTTTTCTTCTCGCTTAAGGCTTCCATAACTGCCTCTTTTATATCCTGCACAATATCCCTTTCACCATTGGCGGTCACATCGAGCCTTCGCACTCTGCCTACTTGTGGTCTTGAAATAATTCTTGCGGTTTCCTGGGCTAAAGCAAATGAAACATTTTCTGCAAAGGTTGGTTTTTGTGATGCACATACCGCAAGTTTAACATCAGCATCACGAATACCGTTAACAAATGCCTCCGTTTTAAAATGGTCCAAAAAGGGATGATTCTCTCCAGGATAAGTTAGCTGTACCAACCGCTCAATCTCCAGTGCGAAGTCCTGTAAGGTTTCGTTTGCCTTTTGCACTCTGCCACGCAACTCCATTTTGTAGATTTCCTTTTTGTGTTCACCACCATACTTGCGTTGCAGTGCTACCATAATTTCATCATAATTGTTTCTGCTACTTACTGGTACACTTTCAAGCACTTCAGCCGCAGTCCCCTTTAAAGCAAGAATTAGCTCGATTGCTTTTTCCTCACTGTTCCATGCATTTCTGTTAGCAACTGTATCGAACTGGAACTTGAAAACATTTAATGGAACACTACCGTCAAAGCAAGGGGCCTTTATTCTACTAGAAACTTCTGGAATAACTCGCACTGCTGCTTCCTGGCATTGAATGTTGTTAACTTTTGCCTCCAGATGGTGTAGTTTTTCATCAAAAACCGTTTTCACATCCGTGACTTGAGTTTTTACATCAGACAGCTTCTGGTTAAATTCTATTTCCATTTCGTTTACTCTTTCGTTTATTTCACTGGAAATTGCCTGAAGCTTCTCATTTGTGATCCTGGAATTCTCTTGAATTTCAGCCAGGATGGTGCTAGACTTCTCTTCCATTTTTCTAGAAGTTTCATCAATTTTTCTAGAAGTTTCAGCTAGAATATCACTCGAATTTTCTTTTATCATCAATACCATGCTTTTGGAATTATCGTCCATTTTTTTAGAATTTTCATCAATTTTTCTAGAAGTTTCAGCTAGAATATCACTCGAATTTTCTTTGATCATCTGTACCATGCTTTTGGAATTATCGTCCATCTTTCTAGAAGTTTCATCAATTTTTCTAGAAGTTTCAGCTAACATCGCTCTAGAATTTTCGTCAATTTTGGCCATCATAGCAGCAAACATTGTGTTGAAATCCACGCTGCTAGCAACTGCACGAGTACATACCTCAATTTCGTCTTTATCCTCGAATTCGTAACTCACAATGTCCATATTGCGTCGCTCGAATTCATCTATTAGTCTCTTTTGCAGCTCTGCTTTATTACCTGCAGTTGGCAGATCCAACTTGCCCAATTCTTTCTTGAGCTGTTCTACTTTAAGCTCTTCAAATTTCATTGCTGTCTTCTTGTTATTTATTTTTTTTTTTATTTTATTATTTTTTTTTTTCACTTTTATTAATTTATTTATTTCATTTATGCAATTTCACTTCTGACACCAATTGTTACGTTACTGCCTTTCAATAACGTTTTGGTTTATTTCCTTTATAATAAACCGTTTCGAGTTCTTTATTGCAACTTTAATAAAATAAATAAAACACAAACACTTTAAACACTATTTACAATTTACTCAACTCTATTTAGTACTAAGTCTTTTTAACAACCGTAATTTATAGCTTTAATTCACAACCAACTATAATTTTCTCAGCGTTATGCGTTATTGACAAAGTCTGAACTAAGAATGATCTTGTTCTGCTACTCGCCGCTAGTATTTATACTGCAATTTGGTTGTCTAGAATATTCGAAATGTTTTTCGAAGATTCGAGGCTTTTTTTATTCACCACACTTTGATTTATGGTAGCACTTATGTTTACATAATTTTACCTCTTATACTGAAGAAGCTTTTTTAACGGTCATTTCTAGGGCTTTCTGCACATTGGGATTGAAGTGTACTAAATTATAACAAAAACGATGTAAACTAATAAAATTACTTATGAATACAAGTTAACTAATAAATACAAGATAACTAATAAATTCAACTAATTCTTAACTAATAATTACAACTAATTCTTAACTAAAGTTACTTTCGTAACAATATTATCTAAATAGTAACATCCATATGAGATTTTTTGTCTTAAAGGTATATAAGGGACGCTCGCTAAATTGTTTAGTTTTAGATGGTATACGGACACAAAGAATCTAATTTAGAAAGAAGATTTTATGCTGAATATCGTCGTTCGTAAATTATTATATGTAAAATAAAACCATATAGAACACAAAAATTTACGAACGACGATATGTGAAATTATAGACCGATTCTCACTATTTAGATAGACGTTGTCATTAGTATAATTAAAATGTATTTACCAAATTAAATCAAATTATCTACAAGATTGCAACTTGTACTTTGCGCACAATGTTAAAATATTGGTCCAGATTTCTATGCATTTTTCCTTAATTTTTTTTATAAATATAAAATTTTAAACTTTCGAGTAAAAACTAAATGTCGAAAGGGAAGCAACACGTTGGGTATTAGGGATGCCAAAGGAAATCCCGATCCCGAAATCCCGGGATTTTCGGGATTTTCGGGATCCCGGGATTTTCCGGGATTTCGGGATTTTTCGGGATCAATTTGTTTCTTTAATATACAAATTTTTTTTAAAAAACAACAACACTTTATTTATTTATGTCTCAATTTTTTAAAAAAGAAAACTTAACAAAACAATTATAAGAACATTTTTTTAAATTAACTAAATTTTATTTATTTTTGAATTTTTAAAAAAGAAAAATTAACAGAACAATCTTTTACAACTTTTTCTTATAAACAAAAGTTAAAATTTATATATTTTTTTATTTATAAAAAAGAAAACTTAACAAAACAATTCATTTTATATACGAACTTTTATGAAGTTATTTCTTAATTTTTTGTGCGATAAAAATTTTACGCTTACTACGTTTAAAACAAAATATTATTTAAGATACATGTTAAAAAAAAAAACTTTATTTTTTTTATTGCATTACTGGAGCGAATTAAAAATGTGAATTTGGAAAAAATTAAAAAAATCACATTTTTTTTCAACTTTAAAGTCCTGAAGCTCAGTAAATCTTTATCCGACTCACACGGGGAGAGATATCTATTCAAAATGTTAAATCTTGCACAATTCAGTTAAACTGTTCTCGAGATTTTTCGAAATACCTTAAACAACTGCTGAAAAACACGATTTTCGCGTATATCTCGAAAACGGTTCATGGGAAAAATAAATAAATGCCATATTCGTGTTCAGCAGCACCAATTTAGCTTAGACAATATCTCATTTCTGAGGTTCATTTTTTTGTGGCACAGTGTAATTGGCAGATGAGTGCTGGTTAGCTTTGCGACAGAATAGAAAACAAATGAGACATTGAGAAAACCTAATTTCTTTAATGTGCAGTTTTTCGTTGGGAAAAGGATAATCGCGTAATGAGAAAACGACCATAAAACAATGAATAATTAGAAAGTATAAAAATTCAATTAAACGAATATTTTTATACATATAAAAACTTTTGATACACAAAAGTTGTTAAATTGAAAAATCCCGGGATTCATAAAAATAAATCCCGGCATTCGGGATTTGTCAGTCCCGAAAAATCCCGGGATTTCGGGATTCGGGATTTCCCGTTTGGCATCCCTATTGGGTATACAAATAAATACTTAAAACAGAAATGACAAAATTTCGCAAAAAAATAAAATTTATTTGCTGCGATATAGGCAAATAAAAAATTTAACATATATCAAAATATGCCTCAAAAAAGCAAAATATGCGCTTTTAACAAAATTATGCAAAAAAATGCTGCAAACGGTAAAATATGCAAAAATATGCACTAACAAATCGATGCCAAAATTCTTAAAATGCTCTAAAACGCATAAATATATTGTTTCGGCCTTCATTGGTCGTACGAGGAAAAACATGTTATTGCATATTAATGGTTGCCCTGATAATAACCAATCAAAAACACGATTTTTAATTTTTTGTTAGTTACTACGCCTTTTTGCATTAAAGCTAGCGATATTTTTTCGTATTTTAGTTTTGTTACACAAAAATTCTATCAGTCTACAAGTGGAGCCCTTGTACTATATCACGTACTGGTACTCATAACCACTAGTATTTTTATATTAAAACCCTGTTATAGTATCTCTTGTTTTAGTAATTGTACCAGTGGCATTTTCACTATTAACGCTTAACCTCCTGCAGGGAAAGAACAGCAATCCCTCAATTTAAGTTGTTTCGTTTTACGTTGTTTTAGTTTACGTTGTTCGATTTTGTGTACCTTTCGAATTTCATTTGCATCGCAATTCAATGTTCTTCTCAGCTGCTTACAAATTTTTATCAAAAACTACAATTCTGGTTCTTAGTTTAAAACTTTTTTTAAGATTGTTACCCTCACGCTTGTTCACATTTTTGTTTTATTTACTTGCCGCAAAAAAGAAAACAATTTATAGTTGAATCCAAATTGACTTTTTTTCTGCCAGCACCATGGAACAATAAGAAAAATTCAGCTAAAAATCTTGCCAATTAACGGGTCTGCCATCTAACGTTTTTTTTTTTTCAACTAGTGCTTATTTCGTGAATGGTAACACTTAGCTCATGTCTGATTTGTATAGCTGGGAAATATTGCGACATTGCCTTGAAAATCATGGTAATGTTGCAGAATGTGTGCGAAAATTGCGTACGGATTTTGGAAGAAGAGAAGCACCGTCAGCTCCGTATGTTCGTTATCTTGTGAAACAAGTGAAAGAAACTGGCATCCTCATCGATAAACCAAAGCGTGAAAAGCCAAAAACAGTGCGTACACCCGAGAATATTGCTGCTGTGGCAGAAAGTGTGCGTGAAGCGCCATCAACTTCAATTCACCGTCGTTCTCAACAATTAAACATTTCGGAGACATCATTGAGACGAATTTTGCATAAAGACCTTGGTATGCTTTAGAAAAAAGTTAATAAGTCCGTTTTTTGCTCCAATATTTCTGTAAGATTTTCTTTTGTTAAACATAGAGGTTAATAACAAATACCTCTAACTGTCCATTTGCTATGTTCCGAAAAATTTTGGCGGTAAGTTAAAAAACGTCGTTCCTTTGAAATCAATCTACAAGTTGTTTATTAGAAAAGACCGATGCTTTTGCATTTCCGACATGCAAAATGGGCTTTTTGACATTTTTCGGCTTCAGTTTATATTGCTTTGAATAAATTCTTATGTTTTATACCGATCTTTATCGAGTGACGACTCTTATTTTTAATTTTTATTCTCTCAAATGTTTTTTGTCTTTACGATTATTTAATTTACCTAATTTTTATAAAGAATTTATTAAATTTAAAATATATTTTAAGTGAATTATAATAAAATGTCAATTATTATTTTCCAATACTTTCTTATTGTCGGAATATGTAAAGTTTTAAACTTTTTTTACATACTCATCACTTTATTTTAAATACTTTTTTAAAATTTATTTTCTGCAATTTCATAATTTTTTAATGGTGTCAAGTTCATTAAATGACTCCATCTCAAAAATTTGCAAAAAATGAGCTGTCAAAAGTTTAACATCATAAAAACTCGCCAGCTACAAAAATACTTTCAAAATTTTGAACTTAAGATTTTTCTGTTTATTTAAAAAAAAGGCAGAAATTTCTTATTTAATTTTCATGTTGGTCACCAAAAAATATTTAATATTTAAACAACAGCCAATAAAGAAAAATCTTTTTGCATGTATTGTAAATGTCAAATGGAAATATTTTTATGCACTTTACAAAAATTATTAACCATTTCTGCAGACATTTTGAATGATCGATTTTTATTATCGATGGCAAAAAAAAACCCCAGATCAACACAACAAACGAAAGGTGGTAGCTTTATGAAGATCAGAAATTTATTTAAATTTTTTAAATTATTTTTCATACATATATTTTTTTTTCTAATTTTTTAATTAATTGAAAATAAACATTAATAAATTGGAATATGAAATACAGTCGAATCCCGATAATTCGTACGCCGATAAATCGTAATTCCCGATAATTTGTAATAAACTGTCGGTCCCTTGAAAAATCTCGTTAATTCGTAAAATTTCCATACATTTTGGTCCCCTTGCTAATTAATTTTTTTTTTTTTCAAATAAAATCTTTACCTCTTATAAATCGTAATTGTTTGCTAACTACCAGTTATAATTCGAAATAAAAACAACAGAAACATGGAAAGAATGATTTTTTTTGTTTACCGCTATTTTTTTGCGTGGGTTTTTGATTGTGTGTGTGTTTATTTTCTTAAGTTCAGTTTGTTACATGAATAATTTTTATATCTAATTTTTATAATTTTATTTTTAACAATTGTCTTTTATGTTTTTTTTATCGTTTTAGTAAATAAATTGAAAAACCCCGTTGTTTTGTATTTATTTTATTTAAATCGAAACCCCGCTAAATTGAAAACCCCTATAATTCGTAAGAAATGGCCGGTCCATTGCGATTACGAATTATCGGGACTCTACTGTAGCAATAAAGGAGAGGTGTAGTGGGAAACTGCTACAGCTTCTTATCGTCTATAATACCTGAGATTTTAATAAATTAGGATGACTAATGCGAGGAAAAATTTCACTATATGAAGATTTATTTTTTGCTGAAGGTTGCTCCACTTGTGTTATTTTTTAGTTTAGACATACAGATATCAACATACATAATTCAGTGCAGTGATGCCAACTCGTCACTTCTGAATATGGCTAAATTTTTAGTAAAAAAAAAAAAAAAAAAAAAAAAACAATCAATATGTATTAATAAAATAAATTTTTTATTTTTAAATAAAATATTTTACATAGCCGAATATAGCACTCTTGGTTTATTATTAGATATTCCAGTCTGAACAGACTATCTGTCACACAATATTTTTAAAGTTGTTCCGTTTGAAGAGTTTTATCAAGAAAATGACATTAGGCTATAATTCCCCTACGTGCCCTAAAGCCTTCCGTTTCGCTCAATTCAGAACAACCTGTTCAAAATACGTCTATATTTAGTTGGAAATAGCGTGATATGTTGCTGGCACTAAATGAAAGGTGGGGAAATATCAGAGCCAGATTTGTTTAAGATTAATGTGGGTAGCCACTTTTACAGCCTGATACCTCGGTACTCTTAAAATCGAGATCAACAGTGCGTGTACCAATATTGACTGTGTTAGTGTCAGATGTATCTAATCTTCGCTGCTTATGTAGCTCTGTTGTATACACAGCAGTACTAATTGATACATATCACAGGTTTAACTTTACCACTAGACAAAATATTTCCCCCTATTGCTCAGTTTTAAGGTTCACTCGATGTGGGTTTCTACCAAAAAATCGCGGGTTATAGAAGCTTCTTATAAAGCTCTGAACGATCGTCATCTGCCTAAGCAACAGCACCAAATGAAGGGGCAACCTTAAGACGCACTCAAACAACTCCTTAAAAAAGCCAATTATGAATTGATTAAAAAATGCTTAACATTTTTTGTACTGCAAAATTTTTTTTTTTTTTCTTATTAATGTAAGGTGTACATTTTATTTTGTTTCTATTTTTTTCTAACAGTAGCTTTAATTTTTGTTATAATTTTTAAATTCGTGATCGTACTGAAACATTATTTCTTTTTTTTTTATTATTTATTTTATAATTATATGCGGGTGCATGTCATTGTTTATATGGACATGATCGATTTAATTGCGTTCATTATTCCATCTAAGCACTTGTTATTACCAAATTTGCTCAATCGTTTATAGCAGCAGCAATTGCCAAGCCATATGGTTTCCTACCTTTCTTCTCCGATATCCTCCTAAACTAATAAATATACAACGTGCTTATAACAAAGAATTAAAAAAATCTAACGTTACATTTAATTAAGAAATTAAAAACCAATCAAGTTAGAGTAACATAAATATCAAATCGCATAAAACCAAATTGATCGGGTCTTAAAAAACCATGTTTTCTCTTTTAACGTTAGAGTTACAAAAATTTTTTTCCTCTCTTGCTTAAGAACAATTCAGAATAATAAAAAAAAAAAAAATGTTTTTTACAAATTCGCGTAATTTTTTTTTTACAAAAACAAAGACAATGGAATGATTAATCGATATAAATTTAATATGAATTATTCATACACACATATATTTTTTTGTTAATAAAACAAAAGAGAACTCTAAAATTCAAGAGATTTTTTTATTTGAATGACTCTCCAACAAATGATTCTCTGAAAAGAATTATAAAATAAAAACAAAACGCACAATAATTCATAACGCTCCCCACATGTTTTGCAATCAGTGTTATCAGGTTATGTGGGAAATGGGGATTAAAAAAAATTGGATTTTGGGAATAGGAAATTTGACGGGTCGTCACTCGTGAGGGCAGCTTTAACAAGTAACAAGACGTCGAGCATGAACAAAGCTTTATAGTGGAAGGCCAATGTACGCGGCATGCGGCAATAGCATTGCCTTTGTGAAAAAAAAAATACACATCACAGAAACTAAGACTTGGTATAACTTGGAAAAGATGCCGCGCGGCAAAGTTGAATATTTTCAACTTTGTTTTAAGACGCGTGAAGTAGACGTTGCTATACATAAACATAATCATTTAACAAAATAAGTTTAAAAAACATTACAAACGAAGTGGAAATAAATTTGATAAATAAATTCTTATAATGTTCAAATAAATCTTTTTTTTATAGATTAAAATTTTTTTTAACAGCTTATTCAACATTTGCCGCTTTAAAATGTGCCGCTTTCATTTGCAAAATTTCAAGACAAAAACTAATCAGCTGATCGCCGCACGCCGTCGCATGCCGCGTACATTGGCCTTCCACTATTAACGAAATTTAACAATTTGTAATGTTTCCGTATCAACAATTTTATTAGTATGTTGTCACATGTTTGAGAAGTCCCTACATTTTAATGATTTCTAAAAATCTGTCCTTTTCCGTACTGCAAGTTTTAAGAAGAAAATCTCTACGAAAAGAAAATATATTCCGCTTTTTGGTTATGAAATTTGGATATAAAATTTCAAAATTGGGGATACGACTCAAAAAACGTATGAAAACTCTGTTTGCATTGGAGACCAACAAAAAACGTCCAACCATTTATTTTCACTCTCGCGCTATACGGCGAATTTAATACTACTTTTGGATCATGTTTGTATTGTTTCTTTGTCTTGTAATATTCTCTCTGTGGATACCATAAAGTTTTTGACATAAACCCCCATGTGTTGCTATTTTGTTGTGTATATTCCAATTCGCTCTATACAATTTTGTTTATGTTGTTGTTGTTTATAATTGTACTTAGTACATTTTAAGTTTAGTCAACTTCTTTTGTTGTTGTTTTTTTTTGTGGTTTGTGATTAAACCTAACAATAACAACAACCATTGTAATAAGATATTTTGTCTGGGGGCTCTCTGGAAATTAATGCAGACAAACAGACCAAACAAACAAACGATCAATATTGATCTGATCGAGCGTTGCCACCAGTCCGCCGACACTTGTTTGCAACTTTTTAAACGTCTGTTAAGTCAGTCGATGCGATTACTTTAAAGCGAATGGAGGTGTTTTCGTTTATTAACACGGAGAATTAAATACAGAAAAACGTGTGTTATTTATTTTATAAGAAACAAATGATGTTTTTTTAATTAAAAAAGAAGTGTTTTATTATTCTTTAATAGTTTAAAGAAATTTTATTAAATAAAGAAGAAAATAAAACAAGTTTTAATTCAAATTAAATAAAAAATCTTGAAAATATTAAAATTTCTTGATTGAAAAAAAAACTAAAAAAACGTACCTTTTAATAATAAATTTTTTTGTTATAATAAGACACAATTTGTCTTAGAATATTAGTTTTAAACTACAGCAATAAAAATTAAAAATTAAATAAAAAATAAAGTGAACTTTAATTAAAATATTTTTTATAAAAAATTATTTAATTTATAAATAAAAAAAAAAAATATTTCTTTACACACATACATAAATATAAACAACTAAAAACCATTAAAAACAAATTTTTGTAATTAAAACTAAATTTTTAAAGAAAACATTTTAATATTGTGACTGTAAAATTCATTCAATAACAAAGAATTTACAAGGGTTTTTGCTCTCTTTTTAAAATTTAATATCCAAAAATAAAATCTAGTATTTTTTATAAACAAAATTAAGAAAACAAACATTTTAAAATAAAAAAAATACAGTTTATGACAATGTGACATTTATTTTTAGAAAACCGATACTTATTCGGGTATTCGAAAATCATTATTAAATTTTAAAAACTTTGTATATATAAATTTGTATAGAAAATTTGTTTTGCAAAACTTTATTTTTAATTAAACTTTTTATAAAGTCTGGCATTAGACATTTTATAAAAATATCCGCTAAAATTACAAATTATGTACCTTTAAGTTCATTTCGTATTGAAAATTTTGAAATTTTCCAAATAAATCGAAAATATCATATACTCGAAAAGACTCTAACCACTTCTTTTCGAAAAGTTCTTTTGCAGGAGGTAATCTTCGTATCCGCTGAACCGATCTTTATGAAACTTATAGTTTTTTAATTATTGATGGTCTGGGAGGTGCTATTGACATTTTAAGTGGGCGGGCACCTCACATACAAAGACATTATAGATTTATGTTTATCTGTAGAACGACAAGAGCTAAAGTTTTCAAATTTGGTAGGAATATCTTGGTTATCAGTACACAACATCTGGCGAAATCTTGGCGGGATTGATTCAATAAAACTTTAGCATATTTTAACAAAATATAAAATTCGAAAAGAGAATTTTGTTGTTAAAAACGGGAAGCTCGATTTAGATTTTAGATCCATGGTTTCTTGGGCAAACCTTTTAAGAATTCGTCGTAGATTACGATTATGACAACCGCTTGGTCGAGAAAACAATTGACCCACTCTAATGTATATACAGGTCGCATTTTTGAAGATAATAGACCTTATTACGGAAGTAGTAGATTAAAGTAACACACAACCTCTGTTCTTTAATCTACTACAAAATTCGACTTACGGTTTCATACATTTTGTATGAGCATAGGGTTGCCATCCGTCCTCTTTTCCCCGGACACCGTCCTCTTTTTTTTGGGTATCCGGGGCAGTCCTACTTCTTTTTCATCAAGTGTCCGGGGTTGTCCGGCTTTTAACACCTTCATTGTAAATTTGTTCCTGGATTTAAATCACAGTTCACAAAATTCATTAAAAAAAAGATTTAGGTGCTCGGGTTTTTTTAATATAGGTATGATTTAATTTTTGGGGACGTAACGTGACAAAAAGAGTACTTTTCTTTGAATGTGCCCAAAATGGAGCTCCCAAAAAAAATGGAACAAATAAGCAAAAGCAACCTAATCAATGTCAAATGATTATATTAAAATTTTATTTTAAGATTCTTTTTGGAAAGAAAAAAAAATCATATCTTAAAAAAAGCACATCCCTCAAAGTTTTAGGATTTTTAAAAAACAGTTTAAAGTATTATATAAAAAAAAAATCAGCAAAAAAATAGGGTTTTGAATTTTTAAAATTTGATATTTTGCATATACATTTTATTCAATATATTTATTGTAGCCTCAAGTATTCTCTTTAAACTGACAAAAATCATCTTCGTATTTAAAGTAGTTTTCGAGATATTAAAAGAATATACTCAACACATTCGGCTTATTCGGCGATATTATGACAATTTGAATATGACATAACTTTTGAAAAAAAAAATTAAAAAATTGTTTTTCGTTGATATGTGTTCTTTATGGGATCAAATAAACCCTCTCGCCAAATTGCATTCAAATCGAAAGGGGTCGAGTCCCACTCTTGGTCGACTTGACATGGAATTACCCAAATTAAGTTTTTGTGTGCCGTCGTTAATTTTATTAATATTAAGTTGTTTAGAAAGTGTCCTCTTTTTTCGAACAAATGTCCTACATTTTTATGCTGGCGTCCTCTTTTTCTCAAAATAGAAATGGCAAGCCTATATGAGCATGATAATTTTTGACAAATAGAAAACGCATTAAGCGCTGATCTTGTGTTCCTAACGGGCTCACACTCCAATTTCTTAATGTCAAAATATGCTTACTAATCGATGCAAGTACATATTTAACATCAAAAGCATCCTATTAAATACATTAAGAATTGAGAATATCTCAGGGCTGTGGGATTGGAGTTGAGGTTTTCGTACCAGAGTCGAAGTTAAAGTACTCACAAAAACTCGCGACTCCGACTCCAACATTTTTCGGCACAAAAAATTTTCTAATATTTTCCGAAATAAAAAACTTCAAGAGGGTCTGCCTTAAAATTTTTGAAGTCAAAAAATAAGGACCAGTCAGTCTACTTTACATTTGAAAATAACTATATTTAAGCTCAAGGCGACACGTGTTAGAATTAAAAAATCGATTTAAAATTTAAAAAAAATCATGTTCTTGCTATTTTTAACCATTTAAAAACAAAGAGTTGAAAATCAAATAAGGACCAGTCTCATATACATTTAGCATCAAGGTTAAAGAACGAGTTGGAGTCAAACTTTAAAAAATTTCATCGGTTGGAGTCGGAGTTAGAACTATTTTTTTAAGACGGAATCTACAACCTAAAAAATATATAAAAAAACTTAGTTAGAGGTTAAAGATATAATTGGTCCAAATACTCCAAAACTTTTGCACTTATATATAAACAGTAGCTCCTTTTCTGTCATCAAAATTTAAAGTTTTAAAGTGAATAATTCACTACGAACTTTATAAAAAAAAAAATCTTTAATGTCACACAATAAAATCTAAAGTTTTTTTCGCCGATAAAACCAAATTTATTTTTATTTTATTTTTCGAATGTCGGTATAAAGATAAATTCGGTTAAAATTTCCATTAAAAATGCAAATATTATTAATAGTTTCGATTTATATTTGTAATTTCCTTGATTCTAGTTTCTTTAAATAGTTGTCACACTGTATAATTTTTTTTATTTTCTTTAAATCATTTAAAATTTATCGTTTTAATAGATCTTAACTGAAATTATGTTGTGTACGTGATATGAAAAATAATTTTAAAATCGAAAAGCAAGTGATTGAGTTAAAGAATTTTAAATAATTTCCTTAAAGATAAAAAAAGAAAACTAAAAAAAAAATAATGTAGATAATTTACAGAATTGGAAATAAAATAAGACGAATTTATAAAAACTAAATGCGTAAATAACAAAAATGCATAAAGTAAAATTTATAAAATATGAATACAACAATATAAAATAATATATAAAAATATGAATATAAAATATGAAAAAAAACATTTTTTCAAAATAAAAAAGATTTTGGAATTAAAAAAATTTAAAAAAAAGTTAAGAAAAATAATAATAAACTTTTAATGGGTTAATTAAATATTATTTTTGTTCCTTTTAAAATATCTAAAATATATTCCCAAAATAGATTAAAAAAAAAAACGAAAATGTGTGTGTGTGTGTGTGTTTAAAAAAGCCTAAGCATTCTATAATCTGTTCCACTGTGCCTACTGCACTAAAGTGTCTTTGTTTCTAAGTTAAAAAAAAAAAACTTAATTAAAATGACCTAATTTTTGTAAAGTTTATCAAACTGAAATTAATTAAAAATAGTTTTTTTGTTTTAAGAAAACTCTTTTAACACTTTCATAATTTAGAGAATAATTTACAGTCTATTTTTTATTTTTATAAATAAATTACTTTTAACATAAAACACTTTTTTACAATTAAACAATCAGAAACTTTTATAAACATTCGGCGATTTTTTTTTATCAGCAAATTCATAATTATTTATTTATTTGGTTTAGTTTCTCCATACTCTTTTTGATATTTCCGATAAGATTTCATTAAAAAAAAAAAAAAAATTCTTATCTTTGCTGGGTATTTTTTCTTTAATGAATTTTATAGATAGACGAAAAGTGCATTTTTGTCAAAAAATTGTTTGATTTTATTTCCACTTACAGACAGAAAGAAATCGTCACGGGCCGTTTGCTTTATCTATAGAAAATTTTGACTTTTAGTTTTATTATTTTTATTTTTTATACTTTTAAATATTTTTTGTGCTCATACCACAATAATGGAGAGGGTAATATGAGTTTGTACTGATGTTTGTGACTGCTAAAATATTCCTCTCAGGCCTACCTTTTAGTATACCGATCGACTCAGAATCAACTTTTTAATCGATTTGAAGATTCTGTCCTTCCGGCTGTTCATGTTAACCTTGTGCACGTCGCAATTTTTAAGATAATTGGAAGAAATTTGGTACATAGGTTCTAATTGTCGCAAGGACCAAGCCTATGAGAGCTGAAAATCGGTCCAAACTTCAAATAGCTCCCATACAAGCTTCTTTCCGGAATAGATCTTATTATGTTGGTATTATTACAATCAAAATTATTTTACTAAATTTTATTGGAATCGGTCCATATTCGATCATATTTCCCATGCAAAAACTTTCCCCTGAAAATAGATTTTAATGGCATATCTTCCTTATAAATGTTGGTATTGATATACAATTTTACAACCACAACTACTGCGGTAGCTACTATGTCATGACAAAATATTGTGCTGGTAGGTCAGAAATGAACAATAGGTCCAAAATAAGGCCCCCTTTCTAAAATAACTAAAAGCAAACGAACCTCGTATAGATGAAGATACTTTAGTAATATTCGCAAAAGTAACTTTAACATCAATCTTAACATAATAACATAATTTTGATCAGGCGGGTTCATGATAGCCTATGATCCCAAATAGGGGTACACTCTCGAACATTTGTTTTTTATATTGTGGCGTAGGACATAAAAAAAGCTTAAGTGACATCATTTTGAATTCTCGTTTTTTATTTAAATAATTGAATTCATTGCCAACACTTGCATCCTCACCTAAAATGTCATCGTCACATTAGCTACCGTTACGATTTTAAAGCAAAAACAATTTTAGCTTAAGCGCCAACCTTCATACAAAATTTTTGTATGAAATATTATTAAAAAACCTTCTGCTGTAAAATTGTGTTTTTGTCGCTTAAACTCTTTTTTGCGGTAAGGGCTCGATATACATATGTAGTCGGGCTTGACCGACAAAAGTTTCTTACTTGATATGCATAAATGAACTGCTTTTATTTTTTCTATTGCCTTTTCAAATGGCATGTGATATTTGCAGTTTATTGTGTTATTTTCAAGTGTTTTAGTTTTCTTTTTTTTCATCAAAACTTCGAATTTATTTCACTTACCTTACCTTTGTATTTCCTTAATATTTGAATTAAAATGTTGTTGAGATAAGAAATTATTACTGCTTTTAAATTATTTGAAATATAATTCGATTGTGTTTTATAGTTTCAAGAGATTAGGAGCCTAGTAAAAGTATTAAATTTGGTTTTTGTTGGTTATCTAGTACCAAAATTAAAGACTTTTTGCAAATATTGAGTTCTTAACTTGGAATATAATTTGTTTTGCTTCTACAGATGAAAAAACTATAAGCCAAGAACCACATACATGTGTAAAAAATAATGCGCTCACTTTTTGACATTTTTTGATCGGAATCCTCTAGGAAATCAATATGAATGGATTCAGGTTTAAAAAACACTACTTAGTTTTCCAAATTTACTTTGAAAATCAGTCATCCATTCGCGCAACTTATTGCCGCAAAATTTTGTTTAACGATAGGGCTCATTTTGGGGCTAATGGATTTGTTAATAAACTAAATTACCGCATATACACGCAGAGAAAAAACATGTTGAAATATGGTCACCGCCAAAATATGACAAAAATTTGTTTTTTAATTAACAATAACATTTTCCTATGTCCTAACAGCAACGTGCTATGGTTGAACACCAACCATGCCATAAAGTGTTAAACATATTTAAGTTATTATTGACCATAACATGTTTGCCGGCAACCATAATATGGTTGTGGCTTCTTGGTGGAGGACTAATTTAACCATAATATGGTTGTCGGTGGTAATAATGTGTAGTTACAGAAAATAGAATGGGGCAAATCTTTGAACAGAAAGCCATTGAATTTAAATTTAAAAAAAAAGTTTTTTAATCACACTCTGTTTAAGCCCACCACCCAACTTCAACTTCCTTTAAAAGGAAACCAAATACTAAATATAAAAAATAAGATTTTTATATACATACATACATTACAAAAAAATTATACATGATCTATATGACACCGCTTTATTTTATTACATTTCAATCAAAAACATCATCATCCAGTTTTGAAAAGTTCATTAACTTGCCTGGCAAAGAAACAATTTAGCAACAATTAAAATGGTTTTGTTTTTCCATTTTTTTTCTTTATTTCTTTTGCTTTAAAGTAAATAATTACGGCTATGAAATTAAAGAAAAATCCTGTTTTCCTAAACATGCACAACTATAAAGGTTTTTCCCCATAAAAAAGCCAACACAAGATAAACTGACAGACAGACAGGCGGACAAGCAACCAGCCACATTTACGCATTACAAATTTTATTTGGTATTATGATCATTTAGTTGTTGTTGATGACGATTTTGATAAAAGAAAAATTATGATGCCTTTAACCAACCTCCTCTTAAAGTCCAACATTAAAATGCGTAGTTGGTAATTTTACTTTTATTTTTTGCTCTTAACTCTCTCTCCCCACCGAGTCTCGACGTTACAGCTGCACAGAAATGCTTAAGAAACCAAATTAGCAACCAACCAGCCAACCAACTTACTGTTTTTTCAAAAATGAGTGCAAGTTTATGAAAAATAATACTTATTTTACATTATTTTGTGGTAAAGTGGTTTTTGTTTTTTATTTTTTTAATTTTACTCTTGGATTTACCGTGGTTGACTTTCGGTCTGACTGAATGGATGTTTTATACATAGTTTGAAATGGTGGAAAAAGAGATCACCTACCTTTATTCGAAAACTGAAATTTTTGCTACAAATAAAAATGAAAAAGTCTGACGAAAAAAGTGCATTGATTTCATTTGTTTTTATTTTTTACAAGAAGACACGTTTTGCAAGTTGTTTTTAGTTTAAATGTGGTTTTTTGGTTTTTGAGTTAATTTTTTTGCGTTGGCTTTTCGACTACGATTTAAAAATATTTTAAAGCAGAAACTGAAAATGCAAAGTATTAACAGTATATCACAAAATTATTTCGCTTATGGAAAAATAAAAAAATTTTGAAAATTAAGGCCTTATTCCGTAAAACACAACGCAACGCCTAAAATTTCATTGAAAGCAAAAACAAATTCAAACATATTTTATAATTTTGTTGTTGCTTTTTATAGAAATTAATATTTGCTGTTAAAATTTTCAACGCCACAATATATAAGTGTTTGAAATTTAAAAATTCAATATGAATTTCTATAGGAATCAACAACCCAATTTTAAAATATTATCAAAGTATCAAAAAAGTAATTTCAATTTTTGGGAATACAAAATTTTAATTTAAAAAGATTTTGTTATTCGTGCTTAATTCCCAGTTTTTATTATTGATAAAAACACTTGAATTTTATTGTTGATGGGATAAGCTATTCCTATGCGCATTGCACTGGTTGCTTAGGCCACATGCGGGAAACTTCATACAAAGATTTAAGAAAAACAAATAAAACTGTTAAGCGAATAAGAATTGTAAGCAATAGTTTTACTTGTAACAATATCAAAGCTTAAAAAAAACAACAACAATAAACAGTGAGTTTACCTTTTCTTACAATCCCCACTACAATTGGTTGGAATTCTCCCAACAGTAATTGTAGTTGTAAGTAAGTTAAGAAAAAACAAAATAAAAACAAAAACAACTTACTTTAATGTTTTCGCAAGAAATAAAGCATGTTGCCAGTTTTGTTTTTTTTTTAATATTTTTGAATTTGTTTTTGCTTTCCATGAAATTTTAGGCGTTGTGTTGTCTTTTACGAAATAAGGTCTTTAATGTAACCCCCGACCACACAAGCAATTTGTGATGTCTTAATACAAGCAATTACGTTGGCGGAAAAACTGCGTCACATTGCCAATGTTCAAACATATATTTAGGCGGCAAACACGTACATATCTTAGAACATAGATTGAAAAAAAAGATGGAGATGTTGTGTATTATTTTCATTGCGAAGAAAGATGCGTTAATATCTTGTGTTAAGCTCTTATGACACTAAATTTTTTATTCATTGAATTGATAGAACGAAACAGTAAATGTTGGAAAGAGACCACTATGAAAAATGTAAACAGAATTTTTTTTCAGTTTTTCTTTTGTTTTGAATTTGTTTATTTAATTAAATGTTGTCAACTCTTTGTTTGTGAGAAACATAAAAACAAAACAAACAGAAAGCGGTAAATCGCTGAATTTGCCTATAAACCGCTGATTCGGCAACACTTTTAATATTTCAAGCTTGAAATGCCAATTTTTAGTTGAACAATTTTACATTTTGTTTTTGGCATAACTTAATTTTTTATCGATACCTTTTTTGATATGTTTGACACTTTGCTATTTATCTTAATACAGCTGAAGTCTTTGCACTTGGTAAATTTTTCTGTTACATTATATTTGCACTGTTCACCAAAACTTGAACAATGCATTAAAAATTGAGTGTCATAAGGGCTTTAGCAATAGAATTTGTTAGTTGCCACGGTAATAAATGCCAAGCTTATTGCTCGTGTGGTCGGGGGTAAGCAATCATTGTTTAATATTTATTTGAGAGATCTAACTGTCTAACCTCACAAAAAATGTTTGAAGAAGCAAACCCACATAGCGCGGTGTCAATGCTTTCAATTGGAAAATCAGGGCTCAAATTGCGACACTCGATATCGATCGAATTTTCTATTTAAATTGTATTTTAATTTCAATCGATATCGAATGCCGTAACAAAAAGCTAGCGAGATTTAAACAGACGGACATGGCTTAATCCACATAGAATTACTCAAGGACCCAGAGAATACATATCGCTCCTTTATTGCAACAAAGTCATACATATCTCAAAAAATTAAAAATTTGAACTTACTTAAGCAAAAGTGCTCCTCGTTACCTTCTTTATATGTAAAAAAAATAATTGGTATTTTATTTCAAACTAAAGCGAAGTTATAGTAAAACATATTTTATTAAATCTGTGTTTAAAGAGCTATATGTACTTTCTAGGGTCTTAGGTGAATATAAAGTGGATATTAAAGTTCTGGCGGGAATACCGGGATTTCGGAAAAATGATTGTTATTTACCGCTTTCCCGGGGGGTTAAATGCTATTTCGTAAGTTTTTTTTGTAATCATTGCATGTGACGCAAACAAAAGTAGTAAATAATCTTACTTCATGCCGAAGCGGTGTCAATAGTAGTGTAAGCATAATTGAAGTAAGGATTATTGAATTGTTTTGCTTCTACTGAAACCTTTTAAATTTTAAGTTAATACAGTATTCCACCCTTTGTTTACAAAACCCATAATTATAATTATGTTATAACTTTGAAAATTTTATATCTTTAACGAAATAAAATTACCAAACAGAATTCGGGAATTTTGGCGTTTTATTTTACTTTTTAAACATGAAAATGAACTATGCTTTTCTTCTTGAAGTGTTGTTGTTGTTTCTAAAGTTTTTTTTACTTTTTGCGGTGTTGTTGTTGTTTCTTCAACATACTTTTACAAATACACGCGTATGCACGCATATTCGATTTCAAAAGTTATCTCATTCTGGTTTGTTTTAAGTACTTTTTGGAGTTGTTCTTACTTAAATTTTAAAGTACGACTCGTACCTAAATAAAGTGAAAA
Source organism: Pollenia griseotomentosa (assembly GCA_963931875.1). Taxonomy (NCBI): domain Eukaryota; kingdom Metazoa; phylum Arthropoda; class Insecta; order Diptera; family Polleniidae; genus Pollenia; species Pollenia griseotomentosa. The sequence continues at coordinate 46,454,667 of OZ007560.1, read as the reverse complement.
AAACTAAAATTTAGTACTAGGTTTTCTTTTTATGTACGCGTTTGCTGTGTAACTTGTCAATGCAATATACACTGATTCTACTTTTTTGATAGATGCATAAACGGATTGAACGCATTGCGTGGACCTCTAGCTTTAAAGAGTTAAAAATTATAACAAAAAAAAAAAAAAAATAAGAATTCTGGAGCATAATCAAAGCTCCGTTTATTAAGCTTCGTACAGACGATGGTCAGATCTTACAATGTTATCATTTTTCTGACAATGCCAAATGAAAATGAGCTTACAATGTTCATACAGTTGCAAGACATTTTTAGGCAATTTTAATGACAACATTGGTAAATCTGGCCACCTTCTGTACGAAGCTTTAGTATCAAAAATAGTTGTTCATAATAATGCTTTGCTCTGAAAAAGCAAAATATTTTTTCCCCCAACTAAAATTTATTGATTGAGCACAATATCCTGCAATTTAAAAAAAAAAATGTTTAATATTGTTTAAGTTTTTATTTTAACTCCAGCAGACATTTTTAGCAAAAATAACTATAAACTTAATCATCATTACGGCTAAGAAAATAAAATTAAATGAAAATAAATGACTGACTACTGGAATTCTTCTGTTCTAAATGTTGTTGGTTATAATCACAATTATCTTAAAAAACCTCGGGCTGTAAAAATTCAGTTGGCTGGCTGCCTCAATAGACAATTTCTTAAATCATTGGCTCTTAGACTTAAAAACTTGCAGCGAAATACAGGCCCACATTAGAGTACATTTTATCACATACTTTTCAAGTAAATAACGAAAAAATAGAGAGTGAGTGTTGTGAGTAGTGCTACTTGTATTTATTTTTTTGTAATTTTTATTTTCAACTGACAACTAATGACCTGTTTTCTACTTGACTGTTGCAGCAGTTTGTCTTCTTCTTCTTTTAAATTTTTCTTGTTTTTTTTTTTTTTTTTTTAATTTTGTAGAAGTTTTGGCTCGTATTCCCAATAATTTCCCAGTTTTATGAAAAGTATCCAGTTCTTTTTGTTTGTTCACTCGTTCACATTCTGTATTTTCCTTATTTGTTGTATGAGTTCGTTTGTTTGTTAGTTCACGATTGTTGTTGATGTTTGATGACTGAGTGAGTACGTGTTGAATCATCATCACAACTCAACAAATGCTGAAGAAGAAGAGCTAAAAAAGTTTAATTCAAAATTGTTTTCCATAAAGTCTGTGTTGTGTTGTCGTTTGGATTTTCTGCTTTCTGAAGCCAAATTGTTGTAAACTGTCAAATATGGTATTGTTGGTGTTTGTTTGATGTGTTGTTGTATTTTTACATAAAAATAATGGTTTTTAGGTCAATATGTGCATTCAATCGTAAAGGAATTATGTGCGTTTTTCCTCATTACTCCATGAAAAAGAGAAGTGTGTGTAGTGAGTGCGTTCATTTCGATCGGAGTTGTAGTAATAGTTTATAATAATACTGTTTTGATGAGTTTTTTTTTGCTTTTATAATTATTTTATAATTACATTTTCTAGTTTTTTTTATGTATTTTTTTTTTGTGTTGGAAGAAGAAAATATTCTATTTGACAATCAATCAAATTTGTAATTCTTTGTTACAAACCATATTCAATTACAATAAATTTTATGAGCTTTTTCAACATTTTATGGTTTGTCTATATAAATAAAGTATGAGAACTAAATTTCTTTTATTATATTTTTTTTTATAAAAATATTTACGTTATGAAATTATCACTATGATTTAAGGGTTCCGAGTTCTCTGAACTTCTTTCATTCTAGGGAGTGTAGACAATTTTCATTCCCGGAAATTTCGAGCATAAGAAGAAAAATATAAAAACGTATATAAGATGTAATCAATTATTGGTAATTTTATGCGATAAAACAAGAAAAAAAAACTGAATTATTTGTATTGCTTAGAATTTGTTTCAGACATTAGAGCGCAATTGATGTTTTTTTATTTGTTTACTCCGTCACGATGGTCTTGCATGGATCTTTCTTTCTCTAAATGCGATAATTTGGCTTATTTAAATTGATTTAAAAATAGTATTGCCATTTAAGAGTGAATTTATATTCCCAAATTAAACCGCTGTTGTCGATATAAATTTTCACAATTTGTAAGCGTGAAAAACTAAACTGAGCACAAATTATAACGGAGTTGTGAGATCTGATAATCATATGAAAACAACTTTTTCTGTATTATAAGACTGTAATCTAAAATTGGAAAGATAGCTGGAGGCCTGCGGCAATTCAAGAACGAGATTAAGCCCTTGGAAAAAACACTAGTCAAATATTAATTTTTTTTTAAATAAAAGAAAAAAAAAAAAAAAAAAAACATCATCAACCTTTTAGAGAATATAGTGACCTCAGTGCTATAAAACGTAATCATTCTTTTTTTTTCTTCAGACTTCTATTCAACTCTTTTAATGAATAATATTGTTTTTATTACAAATAATTTCTTCATTTTATTGATGATGATAAACAAAAGTTCAGTTTATTTTACATTAAGCAGACGAGAGACGATGAAATCGTGATGTGATCTCCTTTAATCTAACCAATTGGAAATAAAGGCAATATTTAAAACACTAAAATTTAATACTAAAATAAACTTCTTAAAATTTTAAAGGAACATCTTGGTGTCATTGCTCTAGAAATTTAACCTCTTCTTGTGGAAGATTAAGGCGATCATACTCCTGTTTTGAAATTAGTGAAAAATCAAAAAATTTAGATATGAAGGCGAATACTACGTTCAGCACACGTACACGTTGAATTCGCCGGCTGGACAAGCATTTGACAAGTGTATTTGGGCCTTAATAATTGAAAAAGTTATTTGCGGTTTGTGCCAAGAGAGAGAAATAGTGTGACCATATTAAAAACAAAATAACACCTATAAAATAAAACATTTCCAAAAACACAACTTAAAACTATTTTTGTAGTATGATAAAAATCTATTACTATAAAGTAAAAAGTAACGTTATTAACTAAAATACTAAAAGTATAGAAATAAATCTATTTTCATATACATGTGTTTTATTTTTGGCGACGAAATTCTCACCAAAAATTACTCGTTCGTCCCAGTTGTCTTTCTAACACTGTTGCCAGTCTGTGTGTTATTTTACTTTAAGTATTCTGGAAGCACATATGTTTGGGCGATACATTAAATAATAGGTAGATTCCGCTGATTTTAAAAGCAAACAAATCTTATACAATATATAAAGAAATTTTCAGCACAATTTGAACCACCTCGCCTGCTTTGTATGGCCAAATTCTGAAGGACACTTGTATGGGAGCCAGGTGAAATAATAAACTAATTTGGCTTTTTTTAGTAAAAGAGATATCTGCGCCAAATTTGGTCTTCCTAGCTCCATATGGTATGAGCGCTTTTGATCTTAGATCAATATTGTAGAAATTACAAACGGTAAAACATACTTGTATATAACCTGTGGTGAAGGATATAATTAATAAATGTTTGTGATATTTAAAGACTTTTCACTAGACAATACGGGATGCCTATAAATCACAGCGAATTTTCATAACATATGTTGCTACATAAACTTTTGTACTGTTCTTCTGCCGACGTTATTGCTTACGTTCGGAAATAAATATTGCTCGTGTAGACCCGCCGTTGTAAATTTACATCCATTACCTTCTAATTTTAGAAATCGGTAGGCTTTAGGGTTTTTTTATACATACAAACTTTATTGCAAACACGGAAAATCAATTATGCTATTTTTTTTCAAATATTCAATTTGAAAACACTTACAAAAAATTAAATTTTATTTATTTAATTTTTCTTTTTCTATGACAGTACGGTCGCAACCGGCGCATGAAATTTAATTAGATCTAAGTCGGCGTACGACGTTTATACATACGTTTTTAAGTTTGTGCCAGCTATTTTGTGCCTTGCTGTAAAATACATATAAGCAGTGATCGATAAAAATTCTGTTTGGTAGATTTGTGGAAAACACAAACACTAATGGTGTTTGTGTATTAAATCATTAAAAAAATAACGTTTGTGAACTTCAAATACAAAACTAATACTGTACTTATCCAATTTAACCAAAAGATTAAAACATTTAGTTGTGTTCTGTTGTTTTTTTTTTTAAACCACAAAGTTCGTAGTGTACGGTTCAGCACATTATGGTTCGTTCGTTTCAGTTGTGCTTAGCTCCCTTATGACTGGCAAAAAACCAAAAATTTTTTACAAAAACAAAAAGCATGTACATATATATAAAAAAAAAAAAAAAACAAAAAGCCAGCAAAACATGTGCACAATTTACACACACAAGCTATTCGTGCTGTGGTCGTTGCTTAAATTTTTTGTTTGCTCATTTCTTTATCGATGTAAAATAAAGGCTATAGAACATTAAAATATAACGTATGTCTGCAGTATCACTACAATTGTTCTGCCTTAAAACGACGAACAGAACACAATAACTACGAACGCTATTAAGGGTTCTCTCTGTATTAATATCCAAACACGAATAAATAGATATCGTTTCTAAATAATTTTTTTAATTTTTGAACACTGATTACACTACGTGACAAAATTTCAACAAAGTCGTGACCAAATGAATCTGACAGCTAATGTAAAATTTTATGTAAAATTTTCCGCTGAATCCGAATATGAACTCAGAATTGTTAAAAGTAGAACAGTTTTTCAGATATTCCAAAATAACCGTTATTTGTGTTATTAAAAACCGGTTCTACTTTTGACAATTCAAACTTCATATTCAGATTCAGCGGAAAATTTTACATAAGGATTACGTTTCAAATGCATTTGGTCAAAAAATTGTTACGTAGTGTTATTAGTTTTTAGTTCCTACGGTCATGTATGTCACTGTGAACAACACAACAAAGGGTATTTTCTTAAGTCCTAAAGGATTGGGAATTACATATGTGCGCTATGAACAGAGGACATAAACAATTTTTGTTTAATAAAACTGCAGAAGTATGTAGCAATAATTCACGTAATTTAATAAAACTATAATGCAATTTCAAGCATTAAAATAAATTAACAGCAAAATATTTACTGGAGAAATGTAAGGAGTTGTAACGTGTTTCTTAGAAGAATAATATTGATTTTAGATATGCCATTGATTCCTTACTCTTTAAAAAATTTCCTATTGGGTCTTCCAATTAATTGTCTATTGAATGCTGATAATTTTGCTAAAGATAAAGTCATGAATTACGCGAGCACAGCTTAAATTACTGGCAGCAGTAGCAGCTGTAGTTGTATGTATGAATGTATAGTAGGCCAGCCTAGGCCAAGTCATACTCTGTTGCTCCTCTTTTTGTGGTTATTACTTTTTTACAATCTACTTTAAGTTTCAAGTTGTTTTAACAGCAGTCTACTAGTCAGCAGCTGCTGTTCGATCATGTTTTTTTCTTTTTTTCTCAATTTATTCATTAATTTTTTTAGATTTATTAACACTTATTTTCAAATATTGTAAATTATATAATAATTTTTCTTACCGAAAAAACTAGTTTTCGTAAAACAAATGTTTTAAAGTATTTTGTTAAATGAATACATAATGTTAAATAAATAAAAAAAAAAAAATTACGAAAGTGATAGATCTTTTTTTAAAATAAATTAAATTTCTAAAAATGTTGAATAATATTTTTTGGTTCCTTTTTTAAAAATTTTAAGGAGTGTTTTTTAACAGTTTATTTATTAATGCTTTTAAGCTTATCTCCTAAATTAAACTTAATACTATTATTAATGCTTTTCTATTGTTTCTTAAAAAGTTTTGTGTTACAAAACGTTGAATTTTTAATTTATTTTAATAAGGCTTAAAAACACGTGCTTTAAATTCATATGTATGTATGTATTTCAAAAAATATTACAAAAAAAAAGAAAAAAAAAACGCTGCTTTTCTTTCTTTCTATAAGATTTTTAAAAAACATGTCATTCAAAGTACTGGCCATCGATAGTGTTAATATTTTTCTGCTTTTAAGGCAGTAGAAAGAAATTCGCTCGAAGCCAATTTTTAATACAGAGAAATGAAATAAGTCGAAGTTGAAAATATTGAATTATTGAAATAAATTCTTTATGGGCTGGGCGCCCCCTTCTTCTCTTACCCGGCGGAATCCATTATATGGCAATTTTGGTGATGTAGTTTGATTGCCTTTTAAGGTTATGGTATCGATCCATCAATCGATACGACCTATTGGAACTGTTCTTTTCCTGAGCGTAGGATAAGAAAGAAATCTTAGGCAGAAAAAGCCAATAATCTTACGAAATTAACGGCTCATCGTCTGCATGTCACGAGTGGCAGCGTTTCATGTTTTGCAACCGTGCAAAGGGGTGAATTTTATACGTTAAGATAATGTGGATGGATGATTTCCAAATTGTACTGCGACCACTAAATGTTTGACGGATTCTTTGTAAGCGTTGATAAATTTTTGCGGCTGAACCTTCATTTAAGGATATAAAACTTTTCAGATAGCGGAGTTGACGAACGTCCTCAATTTCGTCTCTTCCAATTACAAATAATTCCTGGAAGGTTGCATTATTGTGGACCCCTGGTCCCAGTTAAATTGTCTGCGAGTTTTGGTCGTAGTAAAATATCTTCTTTTTTTTATACATTTTGTAGAAAACTATTTCTAATATGGATTTTTTTAAGAGACTTTTGTTGATATTTGCGTTTGTTTGTATCCTAAAATTGCCGATCGAATTAGTGACCTCAGCAAAATAAATGGGTACGACTGGTCAAATAATAAACAGATTTTTAATTTTTTTGTAGAGTTGTGTTTTAAAAGTATCAGCTTTTCCGTTTTCCTCTTATCAAGTTTTTGTATAAAAAAGTAAACGTGACGTTGCGTTGCGTTGCGTGTGAACCTAACAAAATAAAAATTTTACTACGTTTTTACGTATCAGCTGTTAAAGTATTTCATGCTTGTGTATGAAATTCATAAAGCAAACATTTCATCGACGTACACGACGTTTATTTTTATATAAAATGCACAAATAAAATCTAAAATTTATAAATCTTCACAAAACACGGTTACGCCTTGTTACACTGATAGAAAAGGCATCATAACGCCGACATCTTTTGACATCGCTGCTATGACAAGTGTCTTCGTTTTTGACTTATGTCACCTTTCATCATTGTGATGTCAGCCTTAACATCACTTGGCCAAATTGTCATTAGGGTCAAAAATTTAAATTATGTCATCAATGAGAGGACACATCGGTATCACAGAAATACATATCGGAGTCAGTTTAAATAAAAAGTCATCAGTGCAATGACTCAGTAACATTGGAGAGAGGACTCGTTAGGCTCAATTTAATGACAAACTGTCATTGAGGTTGAATTATAAAATTGCCCGTTACACATCTTTGTTTCACCCTCGTTGTATTCCGCCCTTTGTTAACAGAAGAACTCTCATTATAATTTTAAAAATTTGTTGTGTTTAACTAAATAATTAACCAAATAGAATATGGGAATTTTTGCTTCTTATTTTACTTTTTAAACATGCAAAAAATTTTAATCATTTACAAAATGTGACATCGAATTGATGTCACTCTACTCATAGCATAGATAACGCATAAAATATGACAACGTCATTGGATTGAGGCCATTTTTTTCCTCATTGATGTCACAATTCTGATGTTTGGGCATCATCCATATGAAGATGCATTTTTATGAGTGCCAACTACCAACCATTGAAGTCGATCGCAACGCTTACGTATAAGTAACGAGGCCTTTTACCTCTCATTTGATATATAAAACGCGGTATCCTCTTTTTATCAAAATCAATTTTTTTTTTCCTTTTTTAGATAACAATTTGCATTGAAAAACAATATAAGTAATTCGAAATAAAATTCGTTGAAGCGTCTAAAAAACAATTTTTGTATTAAATTTCAATTTATTAGTTACATATTTTCAAAATTTCACACCCTCATTTCACGCAACCGCATGTTTTTTCTGACTTAACATTAACTACTCCAATTTAGCTTGTTTTTTTTTTGGATTTCTCTTCAAAATTTTTTTTTTATAAAATAATTATAAAATAAATTTATTTTTATTTAATAAGATTTTTTGAATAAGTTTTTTGTATTTATACACTTGATTTCTTAATTTCAAGGGTAAACTATTGAGACTGTCAAGTGTACAAGTATCGAAATACAGTGTTTTGTTTTTTTTTCTAATATTTTCAATTGCAGTAGCGTGTATGCATTGCAATATGAATCAATCTTCTCTAAAACAATTCTTATTGAGACTCGAAGTCTAAGTCTCTGATTGTTTTGTCTGTATGTCTCAAAACAAAACAGAGTTAGAGACAACAAAACCTACACTTAACCCAGAAAAAATTTACATGAACATAATAAACATGAAGTTAATTAGTTTGAAATAATTTAATTTTATTGTAAATCTAACAACGACTTAAAAACAATTAAATAACATTATTTTTAAAGTTTTTTTACTCACTGTATTCTTAACCTCAAAAATGTCTTGTAATTTTGATGTTTTTTTCTTAACTCTTAGTTTTTTTTTTTAATTTTTTTATGCTTGTAATCAGTTTTATTACACAATCGATAATTTTGTTAGATTTCAAATAATTATTTCATTTATTTTCTTAAGATTTTTTTCGTTCAAGGTTTTCTGTTGTTAGTAATTTTTTCCTCTTGAAATAGATGTTTAGTAATTATCAAATATTTTTATTTATTTTTTTTTTGTTTATTAACTTTGTTCTTAATTTAAGAAATATCATCGTTAGTTTTAAAAATTTAGAAACCTTTACAATCCTTCGTTTTTGTTTGGCGGTAGTTGTTGGTTTTTTTTTTATTATTGTAATTATGGTTTTAAAATTTTTTTATACATAAAAATTTTATTATTAAACATTTTATTTGTATTGTTCTGTCAATTATTAAAAAAAAATTAATACTTTTTTCTACCTTACTTCATAGTTTAATGGAATCTGTGAATGATTACAGTGGGTTACAAAATTTACAATCAGTTGCCTAAATATTTATAAATAAATTGTAAATAAATTCTTTTATTACTAGCGTTTATCTAGCGTTTTTTTCTGGTTCCATTTTAAAATCACTGTACCATTTTTTCTATAACCCACTGCATCTTAACTGTTCATGCACTTACTGCCCATATGTTTGAGCTTTAATCAGGAATTAAAATTTTTTGTTTTTTTCTTCTTGTTTCTGATGAATATTTTTGTTATTGCAATTTTAATTGTTTTGTTCGTTGTCGACAACTATCACACTTTTTTCTTTCTTCTAAGTCTATTCGCTGTCCGTCCTTCATTCAGTCAAATCTACATTAGCTTTAAAATTTGCTATTTATTTGCTTCGTTTCAGCTTATTTTATCATAATATTTGTAGTGGTCTGTCCGTCTGGTAGTGTTTGTAATTTAAGAATTTATCTTATTAAATTATTATTTTTATTAAATGTATTTATATAAGTTCTTATTACACTTTCCTTAAATAATTATGATCTCATACACATAAGTATCTCTTTTTTTTTGTTTAATTTTTAATATTTATTGCTCTTTAAATGGATTCTCGTGTTGGAATTATTTTTTTTTTTTAACAATTTTAGGCAAAAAAAAAAAAAAATGTGTTGCTTAATTTAAAAAAGGGGTTCGTACTTTTAAGCCTCTAATTAGGAATATTGAGACTTTAACATTTGAGATTATTTTTCGTTATTTTTTTTCTTCTTAATGCTAATTGAAACTTGTTCTTTTTTGTCAAAGCCATTATTTCAGTGGAAATTTTCAAGTTTGTTTAAAAAGTCCATTCTTAGCACAAGCCCAACAACTTACTTATAAATTTGTCTTGAAAACTTTTAATAATTTTTTAAGTTTTAACTAAAACATATCCAGATTGTTTTATAAAGTTTTGACATAAAAACTCTTTTTTTTTTTTTTTTGTTTTAAAAAATCTTTTTGTATTAAAATCGAGATATTTTAAAATTCTAAAAAAAACTGCAGTCGAAATCCCGAACAAAAAACGAAAATTTGTGAACAACTTTTCGCATTTTGAGTTGGTTTGATAGCGACTGTTTACATTAAATGACTCTAAAGTAAAACAACAGTTTTTTTTTTTAACAATTACAAATTAAGAAGTGGAAGAAATGGGAGTTTTTCTACTTTGAAAGACTGCTTAAACGCTGGTTTGAAGTTTTAATTATGGGCTTTAGGATTTTTGCCTGAAGTGGAAGACTCAATTCTGTTTGAACACTAAAAGCCGTGTCAAATATAACTTCTTCGCTTTGCTTGACGTTTCATACTTAAGCTGGGATCATACGATTGCCGCAAATGCACCAATATAACACAATTTTTATTGTGCTCTATTGACGCACAATAATAAAATTGCACCAATCAAATATTCTGAAATCACACGATTGCCCTGTCTTTTATTTACAAATTTAATTGCCGCTAGTTGGTACAAAGCGAAATGGGTACAATAGTTGACGAAGCACAGTCACACGATTGTCCGTACTTATGCCAACTGCGAAAACAGCTGTTGTGGTAGACTTTTTATTTCTTTGGAAGTTCTAGTTGGGTTGTTCATTAAAAAAAAAAAATTGTATGTATCATGGGTATTCATTTAATCAGGATTTTGCTTCAATCGGTTAATCGCTCGATTAATTAACCGAGGTTTTGGTTTAATCGGTTAATAATCGGCTAATTTTGTTATTGATCGGTTAACCGATTAATAAAGTTTTGTTATAAATTAAGTAATTTCAATAAATAAAAATGCAAAAATTATTTATTATTATAGTCTTTTAGTAAAAAAAAAAAAAACAATAACATAACGAACAAAACAATTCTTGAACTAAAACGAGAAAACAAAAAAGTAATAATATGAATTACACATTTTATAATTTATACATAATATTTGTAAGTATGTATTTATTAAAAAAAAAACTGTGAGATTTTTTTTATTAATTATTTCAATAGTTTGAGATTTTATAAAATAATCTTTTGGAAAAATAATTTGGTTTAAATGTTTAGAATTTAAGCGATTCTTTTCTTTAGTTTTGATAAAACTTGATTTGGAAACAGTTCTTTCACTTATCGAAGATGTTTGAGAAATCGGAAGCAACCCATAATACAGATTCAAGATTACGCATTGCACATGATTACAAAATTCAACTGTTTCATATGACGTCACTTAAGCATTTTATACACAGTTTTGTTTGCTTGTGTTTCTATATTTTAGCTGTACTTATACGCTGATGTGACGTAGATGCGTAGAAACATTTCATTTTTAAAAGCTGAATGCGATATCTTGGTTTCTTTGTCCTTTTCCAGGATTTCTCTCAACATATAAAATCTTCCATTATGCCATTATTTCAGCTAATTTTGTTAAAGATTGTTTGTGCTACAATCGAGAGCTTCTTTTTTTGTCAGGTCATCATCTGACTCATCCTGGCAAAGCTCAGCACCGAAAAAAATGAAATACGAACCCCTAGTTTCTGTTTTTGTACTGTGTTTTAAGAATGTATTTCTCGAAGGAAATATATTGTAGGAAAAAATATTTTCCAAACATATACCTTTTTTATATGAGACGAAACAAATAAATCAAAACGCAAAAAAATATGTTATAATACAACAAAAAACTAAAAATATTTGTTACATCGGTTAATCGACTGCAATTAACCGGCTTAATCGTTAATCGAAAATTGCCAATTTTCAATTAACCGATCAGTTAATCGGGTAGTAATTAATCGGTTAACCGATTAACGGTTAACCGAATGAATACCCTAATGTATACCTATTTAAACAAATTTTTGTTGAATAGTTTTGTTTAAAATTTTTTAAGAAAAATATGTATATGAAATTCTAAAAACTAACCGAAGTTAAATTCTATCTTCAAATATATCAAGAAATAGAGGATATTTCTATTCAAATTTTTATGGCCAATTTTACCAATTCTATTTAAATATCAATTCATATTTAAATACAGTTTTTCATATAATTTTATTTGACATGAAAAGCGAATACAAAAAAGTAAATTTATTAAAAAAGCAAATATTGGCGCGTATTGTGTTGTTCGATTGCCGCATAAGAACACAATAAATATTGCTACATTTTTGTTATTTTTATTGACGCGCGGTTGCATATCAAGTAGTCACACGATTGTCGCACCAGGGTTGCATTGTATTGGTAAAAGAAAGGACAATATTGTCCTCGATTGGTACATGAGCCATTTTATTGTGCAGTCACACGATTGGGTTATTAAAAAGTTTGAAAATTGGTGCATTGCGGCAATCGTGTGATCCCAGCTTTAGACAGAAAAGCGTTAAGCAAAAGTTGTATGACACAATAAAAACTTTGGCAACAATTACGCATTGTTTGTTAAAAAATTAATAAAAAAAAGTTATACTAGCAGATTGTCAAAGCAAAAAGATGAGAGTTGCCTAACTTTTCGCTCTGCCTTAAAAGTACTTTATGTGACATGTTTCATACAAGTATGAATATTTCATCTTCATCTGGAAGAAAAGAACTAACTTCCCTAATATTAATGATCTTGGCATTTAGTAGGTTTCTTGTGGTTTTTTTTTCTTTATTGATGCGTGTCCGTGGGCTTAGGTTAGGGTTGAGAACTACGAACCTGAAGAGTCTATAGAATATTGAGCTAGGCGTAAGTAACGCCTAAGAGCCGGAAACGTCACGAAACAAAGCGAATCTCTAACGCAACGCAAAGCAAAAGTTTTATCTGACATGGCCTTGAGGGTGATAATTTTACATTTGCTTAAAATCCAACATTGAATTCAATTTGAATTAGATTTGAATAAGATTTGAACTCAATTTGAATTAAATTTAAATTTAATTTTATGTTGATTTTTGATAATACACATTATTTTTAAAAATAATATTTAAACCTGAAGATAATATTGAAATTCTTCACATCTTTCAAAAGGTAATTCCCACAAAAAGGGATTAAGCTCAATTATGTTATTTTAAGTTTTTTCTTGTTCGAGTTTTCTTTAATTTTTATTTTCCTTTTCTTTTAGTTAGTGGCGGATTTATTTGAAGTTTGTTAAAATTTCGATTTTTTTGCATTGATGTTCTTTTAGCAAGTTATCTAGTTCACTGTTAAATTTGTTTTGTGGCATTTTTTATTTGTATGTTTCTGTGTTAAGAAAAGGTCTTTTATTTTGTTTTTTGTTTCAACCTTTTAGTCATTCTTTTTTTTTCAAGAACTTTTAAGTGTTTGAGACAAAAATAAAGAACATATGATGGGTAGTATTGATTTTCTACTTGTAATTTTCTCTCTTAACATGATGTTTAAAAAAGTCACAATTATCGCTGGGTTAAAAAAAAAACCTAATGCGGGCAGTTTATGAGTGTTTCTTGGCTGTAGTTCTAAGATTAACAATTGTTGTTCTTTATGGTCTTTCGACACTTTTTTCAAAATGCGAACAAATTGAAGACTGACAACTGCGTTTGGACATTATTTGTTTGTTTTATTTGTTCTCTTCTAACATTCCTTGTTTAAGGTAAAATGTCGAATGCTTTCGATCAAACCTAACGGCCATATTAGAATGACACTTGGAAGCTTACAGAGCTGGATTTATATCAAACTAAACATTTTGTAAAAAAAATGTGTTTAAATGTAATGGAAAAAAAATAATAAAAAATATTATTCTTAAAAATTATGAAAGTGTTGTCAATTTACTAAAAAGTAATTTAAAATTCCTTTATTTTTATAGAAATATTTTAAGAAAATGTAAAAATGTGAATAAAAAGAAAATACTCTTTTTTTTAAATAATTTTAACTACAAAACAACGAATATTTTTCATTATTAAAAACATCTAAACAATTTAAACTCATCTTTTAATTAAAACAAAAAAAAAAAAAAAAAGTCTTGATTCAAACAACGAATTTTTTTTTACTGCAAACAACTGAAAATCTATGGAAACATTTTACTTCTATATAAAAACTTTGAAAACAAGTGCCTTAATGATTTTCATTTTAAAAACAACAAAAACCATGTTAAAGTGTGATATTTATTAAAAAAAAAACCCCAACTAATTGAATTTAATATTTAAACAAATTAAAAAAAAATAAATAAATAATGCCTGTTAGTGGTTTCCAGTACAGTACAAGACCCTATAGCTCTTTTAGGGCTGCAAGGGGCTCATGTAGCGTACAACAACATACAACAAGCTGTGCTATAAATTATCAACAACAATTCCCTACAAACAGTTGCAGCAAAACGTTACTAAACACCAACAACAACGGCAGCAACAATAATAACAATCATCATCCTTCAGCGGGTCATAGTTTACAGACTTCAGCTTCTTCTTCCTCGTTAGGTGTTAGAACTTCTAATAATAACAGTAACAATTTCAATGCCATCTCTAGCACCTTCCAAAGGCAACAGCCATTTCGTAGCAGTTATTATGGCACTCGTTATAATTTTAAAACGGGCGACTGCAATACACAAATGGCCAGTAAATTGAGTACGTCAGGGGGAGCTGCTAGTGCAAATAATACCGCTAATGCTATAACAGTAAAGCCCTTGACACCAAAACTGGTAAAACGCATAGAGTCGACTTGTACCCATCATACAAAGTCTAAAGCCCCCGCACCACCTGTAGCGAATGGTGTGTGCTCTACACCACCCACTGCCCCTAAACAGTATTTGAGAACAAGAAACCAGCAACAGCCACCCACGCCCCCATTACGAAAATCATCGAATTTCGATCGTTTTCATCAGGCCAATTTAAGTATTAGACAAAAGACTAACAACAATGCATCACCCCTCATCAGTAATAGTCGTTCATCATTTATCAGTAATGACTCGCAGGACTCTCAGGCCTTACAGAAATACCAGCAACGCAGCGTTGCTGCTGCCGGTGCCACACAAAAACGTGCCTATACTACCACAGTCAGTAAAGTTACTAAAGAAAATCAGCCTAAAGCGGCTGAAAACAATGGATCTCATAGTAATGGACCGATAAAGTCCACAAAATCTTATCCAGCTCCTCTGCCACCGCAGGGCACGCCCAAGGCCCTGCCCCGACGCAAATGCAAAGAAGATTCTAGGCTTAATTCAGTATCGGCCTCGCCCAACCTCAATAATCGTAGATTTATATCGAGTGTAGGAATAAATTCCTTCAACGCCTCCTGCAATCCTAAAGCGACACCGCTTTATAAAAGAAAAACTTATGTGTCTAGCTGTTCCTCAAATCAACACTCTACAAATGGCACGGTGAATTCTCCACTCATCTCTACCAAAACGGGCAGTAATTGCAGTAATTCTAGTTCAACCCAGTCTAGTGCTTCTCAGGGTTCACCCAAATCGAAAAAAGCCTTCTCCACCAAATTCCCTCAAGGTTTGCCATTTGAAGATGAATTTTATCGACGACATCGTTCCTATTCACACTCATCCTCCAGTAACTATTCATTTTATTCATCCAATGGTGCTCACACTACCGCACCTCATACACCCCATGACTATGAACGGGAAGAAGATGACGAATTCCAAAGAAAACCCTCAACAGATGATGCTTTATATGTGGATTTTTCCAAAGTCTTGCATAGAAATGAATATAAATCAACGAACTCAACAACAACAACTAACACCCACTATCAAATGACGAACAAAACACATGCATCATGGTTACGACGGGACTCTCCCTCGACCAACAGAACATCGAATTATGATACTAGTCACGATTCACCTCTTTTGCCCCGACGCAATTATCTCCATCACTATTTACCTCCTACTCCGCCTGCTGCTCGCGCGGCAACCAACGTGTCTTTGCGTTCTAGAACGAAATATTCTCAATCTATAAACGATTATCTCTACACTAGTAATGGTGGGAAATTGTGTGTCAACGGTTCCCCTCAAAACACTAGTGATAGTAGAAAATCTCTTTTATATAATAACTCGTTATTATCTTCATATTTGGATCCTTTACAAAATGCCGATAATGGTTACTATACACATGCTTCACCTGAATCCTCGCCTCCATCGATTACCACTAAAACAGGATCTTCGTCTAAACATACAGATTCTTATATGGCTGTTTCATCATCGTGGGCTCCAAAATGTTCACATCCGACTAAAGTTTTAATACCCGCCTCTTTATCTTCTGATGCAAATAACAATAAGGACTATCATCATCATCGTAGTCAACAGTATGGCCAGAAAGAGGATTACTATGAGAAATTTAAGAGATACAACAGTGGCTCGAAGGCAGCAGATGTTACAGTCGATAAGTCGGATGACGTTTTGGAGCGCACGAACAGTGAGTATAGGTGAGTAAAAAGGGGATACAATTTATTATCGTTGTAATTCAAATATCTTTGTTCGTTGAAGGTTATGATTTCTGTGGACATACGAATGTTTCGATATAAGATAGAATTAAGTTATAACAAGTTGAAAACAATTTTTTTTAGCATTTACTTTCAGCCTCTGTTAAAGTTGTTACTAATACGATAATATACAGGCTTTAACTACTTCAACAAAACTGGGAATATCTCGAAACTAAAATATTCGACATAAGCTACTTTTCCACCTTGCCACTGATTTGTTCGAATGGTTGTATAAACATGTACGCATGTTCTGTAACTCTTGCGTCGAGAAACTTTTCGATTGAAATGTGAGAAATAAAACAAAAATGCCACATATTGAACAAACTGTTTTTCTCACTTAAATGCGTCTGTAACATTTTTAGCGAGTAATAACTGTCACGTCAGGAAACTGCTCCCCAATTTAAAGAAAAAGTATGTCTAAAATTTCTGTGAGAAAGTTTCTGCTTTGAACTGTCAAAAAAACTCATGAATAAAAAATAGGGCTAGAAACAATTTTAACACTAAAAACCATATTAAAAATGTAAAATGCGAAGAATAATAATAATAATACATATTTTGTTCTTTGCAAATTTTTTTTCTTTTATAATTAGTTTGCTTAACATTTTTATAAAATATACGAATGTTTTCAAAGCTCGTTTGCAAACAACAAACATTAAAGTCTCACATTCTACCATTTGGTATAGCCGACGGTTGTATTTTCGCCGCCGTCGTTGAAAAATTATTAGTTTTAGTATATTTTGGTCGCCGTCAACGATATGTGTTACTGGCGTTCTAAACGTCTGCAATGTCACATCGGCTTCAATGTGCAATGTTATGACATTTATAACGTAACGACGCAATCTCATTTGATAGTTTTCGACATGAGTAACAGACACACTTTTTTTCTCACTTTTCGAGAAACGATGGAATATTTTGTTTCACATCTTTACGGTGCTAGAAGTTCTCACCAAAGTGGATACATGTTCTGTACTGGTACTGGTTTGCCATGTTCTCTACTGTTTTGTTGACAATTAACTTATAAGAGCCGCACATGGACGCTAAACTTCGTTTAACCATTTTAAGCTAAAAATTGACATTTAAAGGTAAAATTGCGGTGAATTAAATTTTTATGGCATTGCCAAATTAAGCAGTTCACGTTACAGAATTGCATTCGTAGCCAGGGTTGTCAGATTGAATTTGACCTTTTTCGCCAAATTCAATGTCAAAAATCGCCAAAGCCTTTGCTTTTTTTTAGTTTTTGAGTTTGGAGTTCATAATTTCAACACAGGCAATACTTGTTGTAATTACCAGCATATAAAGTACAGCCAAATCAAGTTTCTTTAAATGGTACGTACCTGCCGTATCCATGTAGCTAAAAAATATATAAATTAGATGAAATATCATCATTAAAACGCTCTTTACAATTAACAAACGCTAATTTTTTTTGAGTGTGTTCCGTAAACATCAAAAGGTTCGTTGGGATTCATAAAAATCTTGAACACCAACGTTTTTGTCTATGATAATAAATTGCCCTATGCTCCCCAGAGGAGTAAAAGGAACAAATATATATATATATATATATATATATTCATACATACATATAATGGAAAAATGTTCATAGACTTTAAATATATCCATGTTTAAAGGAATTATATTTATTGATTCTTTCAACAGCCATGTTAAAAACGAAAAACAATTTTCTCGAAGATTTTTATTATCTTCATCAGCCATTTTAACATACATACTTTCAAATACTGACCATACATATGAGTGCCTTAAATTTCATACATCAAAATACTAGAATAAAAGTAATATTTTTCTTCTTATTGAATATAATGAATTTTAAAACAAATCCATAGCTCATCAAAAATAGCCAAGGAAATCGCCAACTATTTTTTTTAATCGCCAAAAAGTCGCATTTCGCCAAATCAAAAATTAGGTCGCCAAACAAGTTTGGAAATCGCCACGTTTGGCGAGAAATCGCCACATCGGACAACCTTGTTCGTAGCCAAAATTCGCTAAATCAACTTTATAGAAGCTTTAGCGAATTACAGAACACGGCTTCTGGCATTCTGATTTTTTAAGTTAATTTTTTTTTAGCTTAGAACTTATGGCCAATTTTCCGGATTGATATTAAAACTCATATATATATGTTTAAAATCGTTTTGAATACAAAATTCTCTGCTTCACTAAATACTTAAATCAAACTTAATTCAGCGATGTGGTACACTTAATTTAAACTTAAGTTTCTATTGTAATATTTTAGCAAGGTGGCCTCAATATCACGACAATACAACAACAAGACGAGAAGCAATAACAATCAGCTGTTTTTTGAGACCACCTTGTTAATAATTATACTTTTTTATGATATTTTTTTGTATAAAGTTGTGCTACCATACTTTTATCTTATTTAAATAAGACTTTTGAAATAAAATTCAATAAAATTAATCTGTATTTAAATACGATTTAAGTTTTTATGAAAAGTAACTTAATTTAGATTTAATTACTATCCTGAAAATTGGGCATTAGTCTCGAGATTGAATTTTTGCAGCAGATGTTCTCTAAGGAATTATTTATAATTTTATTTTTCTAAAAACCGGAAAGCTTTCTAAATAATTCATTATCAAATTTTCTAATGTCAAAGTATAAAAAAAACATAAAATTGCAACAAACATAAAGATTTTTTTTATAAATAATTTAATTAAATTGATTTTGCTTTTTTGCTAATTTATAAATAAATATGGTAAATTCTACTTTTGTTTTATGTATTTTCCTCTCTCGGTCAGACACCACGTTTCTTGGCTCTAAAGCCGGTTCCGGTTTCAAACTAAAAACAACAACAAAAAACCGATTGAAAAAAAAACAATTAGCCAAACAAGGATAAATAGTGAGTGATAGTCTGCCCCAATGTTGTATATTTTTATAAAAAAAAAAAAATATATTCAATAATTTTTATGTTGTTAAACAAATCTGATATGCAGCCGAAGTTAGTCAGTCTGTCATATTTAACAAATTTCACTAAATAAGTATGTTAAGTTGAATGTCATAGTTGATGAAAAATATTAAAAAATGTATGCTTAATCGATGTAATCAATTTTATTTATAGTTAATAATTATGATAATTATAATTGAAAACAAAAACAAACAACTTTTAAATGAAGCCCAGATGGCGCTTATTTTAAATATTATTGGTTTTTTTTGTTAGTTTTCAGTTCAAAATAAAGTTTGACTTGACTTTTACGCTCTAAAGTGTTTTTAGGCCGTTTAGAACAACTTAAAAAATCAGTTATTTGTTTTACATTTTGCCAAACCAAATATGGCTAAAAGCAAATTTGCCAAATATGGTTAAACCAGTGGTAACGACAGTTTTTTTGTTTGTTTTATATACATATAAAAAAAATTAATTTATTAATAATATTTAATGTTTTTTTTTTTTTTTTTTTTTTTTTTGCTAAAAATTATAACTCTACGGTTTAAAGTGTGTTTTATATGTATTTTCAATATAATTAAATTTGAATAAAAGTAAATAGATTTTGTTTTTTAATGACATTCGATTTCCCTTTTGTATTTTCTAAGTCGTTGTCTACTTTTTAAACTTTTAAATTTAAATCCACTTAGACAACAAAGTCTTTTAGCAGTGCGTACACGCAGAGAAAACTCATTTTTCGATATGGTTATCTCCAGCGAAACTATTTTTAGCGTTAACCATGTTATTGTCACTAGTAACCATATTATGGCTACTTTGGTCTTCACTAAAGAAGCCACAAACATTTTATGGTTGCCTTTAAACATGTTATCCACTTAAAATTGTATGGTTCAACATTGACAGCAGTGTTCGAAAATAAACAGAGTATTACCCAGCGGTAACTGGAATGAGTAAAAAGGCCTAATAGAAGGCCTTATTTAGCAGTCACAAGCTCTCCTCGCCGCATTCCATACTTATTTATTTTTTACACAGGTTGTCATTGGGACTTTGATCCCTTCCCAAAGATAGGAAGGTCACGAAAAATAAAAAAAATAAATAAAACTAAACAACATTATTTCTCCCTTCTTAAGGAAGGGAGTAGCGAATGTGTACTGAATAATTTGGAAGGTGATTCAAAAAGAAATGTATGCCATTTATATCATGCGAAGCGAATCTTTTTGAAAGGAGTATAGAAGCATTCAAAAAGGCCTGCCACTTGCGGTCCTTTCAATATTTACCGCTGGGTATTTATCGTACGGCTCACACACCCAGAAACGATAATTTTGTTTTTAGTGTTTGTGTATACGAACACAACTCTTAATAACGTTCGTAACTATTTTCAAGAAAGCAACGAACATTATATAGTGTACTGTTCGTCGTTATAAAACAAAACAATTGTAGTGGTACTAAAAATACATTCGTCATTTTTAAGAGCAACTTAAAATGGTTGAAAAACAACCATGCTATTATAACTGGTAAACATATATTTATTATTAGGGAAGCGATTTCCATGCAAATGCATGTTTTTTGT
Source organism: Pollenia griseotomentosa (assembly GCA_963931875.1). Taxonomy (NCBI): domain Eukaryota; kingdom Metazoa; phylum Arthropoda; class Insecta; order Diptera; family Polleniidae; genus Pollenia; species Pollenia griseotomentosa. The sequence goes on along the minus strand of OZ007560.1, from coordinate 46,433,899 downwards.
CGATAGTCTTAGAACGATGTCGACCAATTATCTTTCCTAATCATTAAATTCGCGTTAAAATGACATCGATTTGTTTTTGCATATTGTTGCATATTTTGGTGAAAATGCATATTTTTGCATATTTAGGTTTTTAATGCATATTTTTGCATATTTTGACATTTTTGAGTGATTTTTTTTTTCATTTTCATATCATAAAAAATTTAAAAAAAATTTTTAAATACACAAAAATAACCTTCAAAAAAAAATTTTAAATAAATAAACAAATTATTTTGGAGCTTTGCTTAAAATACAAGATTTTTAAGATTTCGACAAAAGATCCTTCCATTTTAAAACCATGCAGCACCTTACATGGTTAGGGTTTCCAATGGGGTTCAAATATTTTACCCAAAACTGTTACAAGTTACTTGCTTGGCACATGGATGCTTCCTCGTTGCAGAGGAAATAAAAAGCCAATTTAATAGTACAGTAGAATCTCACAAATTAGAACCACTTTGTGCACCGCGCAGTTCGAATTTCTGGACATTTTTTTTTTTACAGAAAATGATAAAATTTTAATAAAATAGTGATTAATAATGCATAGTTGTGTAAGCTTAATTTAAACTCAAAATAGTTTTTATTTAATTACATTTGATTAATTGAACACATTAAATTAGTATCTAAAGGTAAGGTATTTTTTTACGATTGTTTGTAATTTTTTTATCTTTCTTTCACACATATGAACACTTCACTTTGACCTTCAGTTATCAACTGACCCAAATTTGTACAAGCATATCAAATTTCGTACGCATATGACCGAATTGTACACACCACCAATAACTCGGTGATTCCCCGTTTAATTTTTACTTTAATAAGCGAAAAAAATAATTTGTTTTAAAATACAAAAAAAAAAATCCAAAAATTAGAACCCCCTGTTCTTATTTTAGAGCGTTTAAAAAAAAAATAAAAAAAATTTTCCTAGTAGAAATAAAAACAAAAAAACACGTCCAGAAATTAGAACCACAGGTTCTATTCAAAAAACTTTGAGCAATTTAAGAATGTTAGAAGAGCTTTTTGATACCGATGATTAAAATTACCAATGTGTAAGGAAGAATAGCCCGACAAATTAAAAAAAAATCCAAAACGTTTTGAAAAAAAAAAAAAAAAAAAAATTAAGGACTTCAAAAAACAAAATAAAATTCAAATATTTTTGATCTGATCTGAAATTAAAGTGGGATCTGAAAATAATTTTTTCAAAATGCACATTGACATTCTTCAAGTTCAAGACAAAGTTTTACTTTTAATAAAACAGTACTTATGTATTTAAACAAACAAAAATTTTAATTAGTAAATTAATTTTTTTAAAGATATTTGAATAACAATAGACTGAATTTTTTATATTTTAGTAAAATTAAAAAACGATTTTTTATAGAATTTTTTAAGTTTTTAGTGCATATGTTTCATTTTTTTTAGTAAATATTTTGGATTTTTTAGTGCATTAAAATCTCATCCCTATTTATTATTGTCCATAACAAGCCCGAGAGCAATCATAATATGATTGTGGCTCCTAATGTAATATTATGTTATAATAATATGTTAAAAAGTTTTTATTGTTTGAGGTGATCATATTGTGAAATGTGTTTTCTCTGCGTGTATAACTGATGCTTCCGATTACAGGTTAAAGTTTTTTTTATCTATCCCTTCAATACATTTATCTTTTTTATCTAACTGTCAAGTAGTCAGGTTGTCATAAAAACAGTTTAACTATTTTTTTTTTTTTTTGATTTATAAACATCTTAAGTTATTTTGCTTCTAGTTTCAATTAGCTTTGATGGGAATCTGTCAACAAGTTTTTATTACATTTTACAGAAAATCGTTTATCATTATTTAATTAGACAATGAATAATTAATTTAATTTTTTGTTTAACTGTTAAATAGTATTTCTAACAAAATTGAAATATATCCTAAATAGAACATCGGTTAGTTAACTACCAACACGAAACTGATGGAATTTTTAAACACGTGTATATCCTATTAGAGAACATGAAATGTATATATTGTTAAAGAGATAGCTTTACATAGCGTTTACATTTGACAGTACTGGTAAGACAGTAAGAAAATACATATTAGTTGCCAAAAACACTGCTAACTGTCTTCGCGACGTAGGCGTCCAGAGAGTAGTTAAGACAGTTCACTTTGATATATATGTGAAACGTGAATGTTGCAGTGAAAGTTCAGCTAAACGTGTTTTATATGAACTAAAAAACTTAAAAACAGCCTAAAATAACTATATTTTGTAAAAAAAACATAACACTTAACTAAAACATAAAATATCAAAGCAAAATATATTTATTTATTACGTTTTTTTCCTTTTGCTAATAAAACTTCAGATTATTGTTATAAAATGTGAAATCACTGTCCAATTTTACTGTCTGCAAAATTTGCTAGACAGTAGACAAGTCAGTTGGAAAAGTGTGCATGTATTAGTAAAAAAGTTTGCATGTATTGCTACTGTCATGCCAGTACTGGCAAATGTAAACGCCAGGTTAGTTTGATGCAAACAAACTACATTGTTTCTTTGGGCTACTCTAAGGGTTCGTTGTTAAGAAAAATTCTTTAAAGGGATTTGTCTTGCTTTAACGGTTTATACACTCAAACGAAAAATCAATCCATCCGTACTCAAATCAATCCGAAGAGGTGTTTATAGTTCGGTAAGTACGGATTTTCTTGAATCAAGTACAGAAATATTGATTCAAGTACGGATTTTCAATAGCGAAATACTTAACTTAATCTTATTCAATCCCGAATTCGTACTTGAAATAATCCGAAAATGAGATTGATTTAAGTAAAACTAAGATTAAATCAATCTTAAAATGCGCTTGATTCAAGTATTATAAAGCCGATTTAATCCCGAATTCGTAATTGAAATAAACCAAAAGTGAAATTAGAAGGAGAATTTTATTATGATTGATTTAGGCCGGCTTTTAGAGGTGTAAATTAAGTTTAAACTTAGCTTGAGGTAGTCTGAAACTCGGACTTTTCCCGCGAAATGTGATTTTTTTTATTGTTTCATTAAATACCAACGTTTTAAGCAAAATTAAGCTGTTCCGCAAAAATGTTGTATACAAACCAGGTAATGGCGGCACAAATCTGTTTTTAGATTAACTAAACATAGTTTAACTGAGATCTCAAAAACCCAGCCTTACTTACCCGTTTTACACCTTACAGAATTTATATTATAAAACACCAGTTCTGTGGCCGTATTCTGTAATTCGCTAAGGCTAAATCTCTATCGCTAAAAATCTATAAAGTTGACTTAGCGATTTTTGGCTGCGAATGCAATACTGTAACGTGCATTGCTAAATTTGTCAATGCCATAAAAGTTTAATTCGCCGCAATTTTGGCTTTTAATGTCATCGCTGAAATTTTTATATTTTGTATTCTCTAGGACATTTTAGCGATCGAGATTTAGCTTTAGTTTAGCGAATTACAGAATACGGCTGCTGTTGTTCCTACCCTGTCGGACATTCAGTTAACTTTAAATTAACTGAAAGCTAACTATTTCTCAAGTAGTGGTGGTTGACACTTGCACTACTTTTATATGGAATTAACTAACTATTTTAACATTGCGATTTCCTAGGAAGTAGTCGATTGTCCGACTCTGCATTACTTTCAATTAACTTTAAAGTTAGCTACCTATCCGTTAACTTAAAGTTAACTTTTTGTAGCTAGCTATAAACTTACTACTTTAAGTTAGTTTAAGTTAAGGCCGATTCTTACAAACTTAATATTTTTAAAACTAATGTCAATAAAAAAGTTGTTATATTGCAAAACTATAAGTAATGATATGCTTCCACATCGATTTAAATCACCTGTCGAAATCGAAAAATTGTACTTAGTTATTTTTTTTTAATTTTTTAATTGTATGTACTAGGTATAACCTGGTCATAACCGATTACAAATTTCTACTCCGTATATTGTAATAATGGCCCTAAATTAATTAAATCTTTTGTTGGTGTTGGAGCCGTTTGTTTGCCAATCGACTTGGCTCTCTCTACTTAAAATATACTACACAGTGTGTGCATACACTTTGGTTAATGTAAATTTTGCATTGCGTAGTAGTGGGCTTTAGTTAGTTATATACAAGCTAACTTAAAGTTGGTTTTTTTTTGTAGTTAGCTACTCATTTGACGGCAGGGTACATATAACAAGCAAATCTTTTTTTCCCACTTATGTGGTGTTGTACACTGAAAGAATTTTCTTTACAGATCCAATGGAATTTGACATTAATCCAATGAAAAATTACATTAAAATTCAACCTATGTAACGTTTCATTGGATTAATGACGAATGTTGCATTAGCCCCCTGTTAATGAAATGTTTCATAAAATCGATAAAAACTTTTGACTAAATATGATAATTTTTGTGACCATATATATATTTATGTTTATTTATTTCAGCCATTTCAATGTGCGTTTTGAGTTGTTGTGAATTTTATTTTTGTTATTCCTGTTTCAAATCATCAAGTTACATTAATTTTATTTCGTTTATATATTTCTGTTACATCATGTTATGTTCTACTTGTATAAGCTTACCTTTTAGTTAATTGTATATAATTCATTTTCCAGCCCGGAACGACCTTCATCTTGCTTCTTTCCATTTTGCTGGCTTGTACTATTACGTAAATTTTGTGTATTTAAATTAACAATTAAAGAAAAAAGAATGTGAGAATTGTTTGCTCTTATTTTTTCTTTCTCGTTGTATGTTTTTGAACCGTTTACTAACATTTAGCTAAATTCAGTGTTTCGTTATCGTTATGAATTTTTTCATTGATGTTACGAAACATTGAAATTTACAATTGTTTCATATATTTTCATGTCTATCGCTTAAAATGGAATTAAAAATACGTTTTTACAGCAGTTATAGGAAGAAAATATTTTCAAGTTATAAGTATTTTGAAGTAAGAGAACTTTAGCTTGTTTTCAATGATTTAGTGACATTTTTCATGAAAAAAATATGAAGATACACTTTTTTTCATTAACTGAAAAATATTTGAATACATTAATTAATAGTTAATTTTAATCTTAAAAAACCTATTGAAATAATGTATAACAATTAGTTAAATTTTTCTTTTGAAAGAGATATTAAGTTGTCATTAATTTAATGAAAAACTTTACCAAATTACGAAACCCAATTTCGTAGTGGTAATAAAATTGCTTCATTCTTTCTGTAAAATTTCATTCACGTAATGAAATTTTTCATTGGATAAAAGAAAAAAATTAAATGAAATTGATTCATTAGATTTATGAAGCATAATTCTTTCAGTGTAGTTTCTGCAACACACTTTGATAAGTTAAATGATATTAAAACACTAACTTTGTAATTTTACTCTGAGAGTGGCACTTCCAACGAAAAGTTTAATCTTTTTTTCTTGGTTTAAGAATTTTATACTTATTTTAAGAAATTCCGGGATTGATGTTCGAAAGTAATCCCACTTAGGATTCTTTTGAATACGTTTTAGTATTCCCCGAATTTTTGTGTACGACTCGTACTAAAAGAAATTATAAATAACTTATGGCGTTTTCTTTTCTGAGTAAAACTCTGCATTTATTCTGCCTTTTTCATTTTTTTATGTTCTTTTCTGAAAAACATGTCTTATTTTAAAAGTGTAAAGCATTCTTTTCTGATGATGTTCCCTTTTAAATTTAAAAGAAAAACTCTGCATGTTCAACACTCATTTTAATTAAAGGGGCATGAGTGCAGATCAAGACGAATTTAGTACAAGGTGGTGGCAAGTTTCGAGCCGTAAACACTAACAATGCAATACAAAAAAGATCTGTTGTTTCTGTTGGCTTTGGATTGTTTTAGTCTTGCCACCACCTGTAATTGAATTTACCTTGCGCTAATTGCACTTTATTGTTAAATGCCGAAGTTTGTGTTCTTTTGTAAACGTAAAATATAAAAAAAACTTCTTAAAAATTAGGGGTGCATTTAAAAATGTTGCCAAGTCACATGTAACACTTATGCAACACTTTTTTTAGAAAAGAAAACGCCATTAATTTATCCCGAGTGTTTTTCTATCGATTAGGTTTTTGTTGTACACGAGAAGTTTTTTTTTTTTTTTGAGTAAGTACATACTCCTTCTCTTTATGCAAACAATGAAGAGAACTGAGTTGTTATTTGTCAAATACTTTTAAGCATGTAGTCACAGCCAAATATGTTCTTAAAAAAATTTAACTTATAAAATTTTTATACATACAAATTTGCTGTCAAAAATTTGTTTTTTTCTTTGTTTTGCTACTTCGAGTAAGTGCCATGCCTTGCCACTACGTGAGTGCTACTCGAATACAAATATATTTATGCAGACCTCTAGTTTCTATAGCTGTCTTATCAGAAGATTTGAATCTTTAATTGTTTTCACTTCAACTTTAGCTGTTATGATTCCGATCGGATAAGTACCTATTATATACCTGTCATTAGGGCCTTATTTGTGTGAAGTTTTTGAATAATGAACATAGAGATGGTGTAGAAAACAAGTTTTTTTTTAAATTTATTTGCACCGTCGAAAGCAAATTTGTTTTCGTTGAAAATTCGATGCCCAACGAAAGTTTCGACAAAATTGTACATCAATTAAAGCATAAATCAAATATAAAATCAGTTTTGATAAAAAACTATTAAATTATTTACTGGTGCAGCTTAAAGCTGCATACATTAGAAGTAAAATACATTTTATTTCATAAAAATCCATGGATAAGTACCTGTTTTATTCCCGATAAACTGAAAGTACCTAGTTTTGACCTTTTTTATTGCTAATTTGTGTAGAGCTAAAAATCTCAAAGTTTTACCATTTTATTACACATTATTTTTTTTTTTTTGAATCCTTTACTTTAATTTTTTTTCATAAAGCTGCATATAATAGAAATAAAATAAATTTTGTTTCATAAAAATCCATGGATAAATTCGTGTTTTATTCCCGATAAAGTGAAGGTACCTAGTTTTGACATTTTTTTTATCGCAAATTTGTGTTGAGCAACATGTTGCAATCATAAAATAAACATGTTGCTCAACACAGATTTGCGATAAAAAAAATATTGTGTAATAAAATGGTAAAACTTTGTGATTTTTAGCTCTACACAAATTAGCAATAAAAAAGGTCAAAACTAGGTACTTTCAGTTTATCTGGAATAAAACAGGTACTTATCCATGGATTTTTATGAAATAAAATGTATTTTACTTCTAATGCATGCAGCTTTAAGCTTAAGTACTAAAACTGGTAAGTATTTGTTGATTTCAATTTTTTATGAATTTTTTGAAATCAAAAATTTTATAAAAAAACAAAAAAAAGAATTTTTTTTTTGCCACTTCGGCCTTAATAACTCCAAAAGTAATGGCTAAATTAAAAAATGATAGAAGAAAAACTTAAATCAGGCGTAATTTAAAATGTTTTGACGGATTTCATAACAAAATCGAGTTCGTCGTTCCAAAGTTACGATAAGATGTAAGGAGCAGCCTTTTCAAAAATCTCAATTTTTACTGAACATTTTTTTTAAAAAAAACCTCTCCCTAGAATTTAAAATTTGGACCATATTTGTACTACTGGAACCACAATACATCAAAATTGTATAGTGGTTTTTCAAGCCTTTAAAATTTTTTAGATTTTGTTGCCTTGTGTTATCAGTCAGTCAGTCAGAATGTTGTAGGTTATACACAACAAAAAACTGCATTTCCGGTTTGTTTAAACTTTAACGTTGAAAAAGACAGCAAACAGTCACCTTCTTGAAAACGTGTTTTTAATGTAATTGAATTTATTTATAAAACCTTTTCTCTATTAAAGAAAAAGCTTAAGAGGATTAAAAGCTTAAAATTCTCAGTTTTTGTTTCTTGACGTGGTACATTAGTATTAGCTGAAGGTTTCGTTTGTTTAGTTTTTTAATGCCCTAGAAGACAATTATTCGATTCTGCAGTTAAGTAAAAGTAGTTTTCTAAGTTTTTTTGATCTTCCTACTTTATATAATTTCTTATACGACTTACTTGCACATAGGGGTGGCATTAGATTAAAAAGTGAACAAAAATATTGTACAAGAAATAAAAGCTTAAGTGTTGCTGTAATGACTGTAATTGTAGCAAGTGTCTTAAATTAAATTTATTTTTTTTATTATTATTTTCAATCACAAAAAGTTTTTGAAATAAAATTAATCTTGATTTTAGATTTGTACCAAAAAGTCTTAAGTCACTCCAGTAGGTGTTATTCTTGTATATATTATTATTAGCCACTGTTCTGACCAAATTTAGTTGTACAACATTAATTTTTTTTTACACTCGACAGCTTTTGTGTTTCTTTTTTTTTTGTTTAAAAGTCTCTAGAGGTTTAACTTTTTTAAAGCCGGCTTAAAAGCTTGAAAAAAATGTTGGTTTTTCAAGCAACACACTTTTTATGATTCATTATCTTTATCATCTTGCTAGAATGTCTGCTACAACAGCAAAAACAAAAAAAATAACTATTAAATAATATAAGTTTTTTTTTTATAAAAGTTTGGTTTGATTTCATGCTAATTTTTTTTGTCTTTTTGTATGCGTGTATGGAATTTTTAAACAAATTAATAAATACATCATTTTAACAAAACATATAGACAAAGATAAAAACTAAATATGAAATGCTTCAAGCAAACTACAAAAATTGCTAATTGTATTTGATTGTTTTCGTTGTGTGCTAGTGTGAACATTTCAATTTGTCTAAACGCGCTTTTTAGTTGTTTTTTTTTTTTTTTGAGGGTGTGTAATAAAATTATTTTTGAGTATACTTTTTGGTAAAATTTAATATAAACATCATAAACTAATTTATTACAAAAACATATGGTAGACATAATTTTTATTATTGCCAGCCAGCCACCATTTAGCATATTTTTAACTTAAATATTTATTTACAGTAGTTGTTCTTAATTTGGTTGTAACATTTTATGCAAACATGAAATAATTTTGAATTTTATGAATAAAACTAAACTGGGTTTACTTCAGATAGTTCTGTGGTGAAAACGAAAAAGTGCGGAAGTTGACTTAAGCTAAATTTGAGTTGATGGCAAGTTTAAGTTTTTACGTTCAAAAGTACACATTTGAAATGTTTCAATTATTTTTTGCGATTTTTTTTTTAAGAAAGTTATAGGCAAAATGGCTTTTTGCTTAACTTTTTTTTTCAATTTGCTAAACAATTGTTATAAAAAATTAAGTGTACCCTCCGATCTGTGACATTAAAAAAACTACAACCGCAGAGAAGTAAAGATTATATTGAAATATGATTACATTTTCAAAAATCGCCTTTAAAGTTAAAAATTGCTCTCCTGCAAAACCAATAAAAAACAAGTAAGAAAGTATAGTCGGTCAAGCCCGACCTTATGATACCCTACACCACAGTATTTAAAAACACATCATGCTTATTTGTCCATATTAATATGGATTTATCTATGTTTACAAACTTCATTAAAATCGGTTTGAAAGTTTGAGAGGCAGAAATTGCCCCCTACCTCCCCTTGTGGTCCTATTTTTGAAAAACTACATAGCTTAGGTGTCCATATCAATAAATTTCTATCTATGCTTTAAATTTCATTAAAATCGGTTTGATAGTTTTTGAGAGGCAGAAATTTCCCCCTATCTTCCCTCGTGGCCCTACGATTCGGCCCAAAGGAACATATGTCCCAAATTTTATCGAATTATCTCCAAAATTGCGATCTGTACTTTGCGCACAAGGTTACATGGACAGCCAGCCAGCCAGCCAGCCTGCCATACGAACATCGTTAGTTCGACTCAGAAAGTGATTCTAAGTCGATCGGTATACTTTAATTCCCTCTCCACTATTGTGGTGTGGGTATAAATAGACTTAAGCCCTTTTTCTTAGTGCCACAAATTGAAAAAAATATACTTCCTTTCTTATCGAGAACAAGCAATTGAAAAATATTTCCTATAAAAAAGACAGAATATAAGAAACTTTTTCTATAAGAAAGACCACAGAATCGGAGCAACTTTTTCCACACAGAAAAATTCTCTAAAAATTTTCAACAATTAAAGCATTAATTAAAAATAAAATCAGTTTTAATAATAAATTTAATGAAGTGAATTTAACGTTTAATCAGTTGAATTAAACGTTTAATTGATACTATTAATTTGTTTACAGGTGCAAATTTAATAAATTTTTTAATTAATATCACAAATATTTTAATTGAAATCAATTAAATTTTTTTTTTTTTTTTTTTGTTTTTGTATATAGAAAACAGCACATAATCTAAAGAACTTTTTGTTACAAAACTGAGCACAAAATCTGAGCAACTTCCTTAAAAAAAATCACAGACTCTAAAGGCCATGTCAGATAAAACTTTTGCGTTGAGTTGCGTTAGAGATTCGCTTTGACATCCTAGATGAAATATTCATACTTATACGAAACATGTCACATAAAGTACTTTTAACGCAGAGCGAAGCGAAAAGTTAGGCAACTCTAATTTTTTTGCGCGCTTTGACAGTCTACTAGTATAATTTTTTTTTATTATTTATTTTTAACAACCAATTCGTGTGTGTTGTCAAAGTTTTAGATAATTGTGACATACACCTTTTGACAGAAAGTCAAAGTTAGAAACGTCACGCAAAGCGATGAAGTTTTATCTGATATGACCTTAAGCTACTTTTTCTATAGAAAAGAACATGAAATATGAGCAACTTTTTCTATAAAAAAAGCACAGAATCTGAGCTACTTTTTTTTACAAAAATAGTTCCAAATATAAACTGAACTTGAGTTGAATTTTAAAAATCTGAGCAACTTTTCCCGTAAAAAAGAGCACAGACTCTATGTGAGACTGTATTGATTCACAATTTGAATTTGTCTCCAGTACTACTGACTAACTGTTGACCAGGGGCGCTACTCTCTATTGCGATGCGAAGAAAATAGTAGCAAATCTAGTGATTGGCACTTCTTAATGCGTTTGCGCATTTACTTTAATTAAATTTTCCAAATAAAAATTTATTTTTACATATACGGGTATGTTCTAGAAAACAAAATGAAGTGGACTTAAAATCGAGCAAATTTTAAAAAGGACCCTGTAATGAAAGTTTACAAAAATATTCCGTTTTATCTTCTGTATTCTTTGAGTACCAGCTATTTTAAAAATAACCTAAAACCTGAAGAATCTACGGTAATTTGTAAAAAATTGAACTTTAAAACTGGTTCGATTTCAATTTCACTTCATTTCGATTTCTAGAACATGTCCGATTTTGACATTTAATTGCTGTCAGTCAATCTGCGCCATCTTTAATTTTTATTGCTAGTATTGCTTCAATTTTTAAAAAATTTGCGAAAGTAATAGAGAACACCATTTTGGCACTTAGCTTTCGCATCGAAATTGTATTCGCATCGCAATAGAGAGTATCCCTACAGATAATGAATTGTGCTATAGACATTTATCATGTGCTTTTCATTTAAAATTCGCGACCGACCTTAGAACTATTGACAAGGAAATTCTTGTGGAACCATATGGACCCATTGGTCGCAGCGATTCAACAGTACATTTTAATAGTTCAAGTCTACATTTTAAAATTTTTTTATTATTAATATTAGGGTAGGTTTTTTTTAATCTTAGCAGCAAACTGTAATTAAGTAATCTGAGAATAAATTTAATTGAGTACTAATGGTATTTGCAACGGCAACAACATAATGGCAACTTTTTATCAATACACTTTGCTTTACTTTTTGTATTGTCTTTTAAATCATCTTCTTTTTTTCGCAGTTTTTGGTACAATCAAGATTTAAAAAGTACCTTGGAACACCAATGCCATAAGTGGTACAATTTGTTTGATTTTACTCATATTTCATATCATTATTAAAAGCATTTAAAAATTGGAGTATTTGTACTTATTTGAAGAAAGTTTTAACATTAAAAAATTAATTAAACGAATTCATTGAAGATCCGTCAAGAGTTCTTCGTGGAATGTTATCAGTTCCATATTCATCTGCTTATGAAAGCTAAAGAAAGAAATAGGTATGTGCCTGCAGTTTCAAACTTGATACAAACAAAAGATTTGCTACTTTTCACAAATTCTTGTTGCCATAATTTTTAAGTACTACATAATTAGCCCAATTCTGAATAAAAATTCCCTGTGAATTTTCTCCCTCTTCCCATTTTTTCCAATGTTAATTCAACTGTAAAAATGGGAAAAAACTCCCGGGGAATTTTTATTCATAATTGGCCTAAATTTGTTTTCCAGAAATATATGATTGATCTAAATTATAAACCGTACAAAACCTCCCAAATATTTAAAAATGTGTAAAATATATAAAAATATTTATATTACAGAACACGTTCTGACAATCCCACGATTTGAAGTCGCAAAGATTTATTTTATGGAGTTCTGAAACTCGTGCGTTTTGCTTGCGATCTGCCATAGTTTCTTAAAAATATTCTAGTCCCCTTGAGCATATTTTTGCAATTTGAAGTCGCCAAACTTCCTGCGATTGCGATTTGCAGAACACCTATTATAGGATTTTAAGTCAGAGTCGCAAATGTTAAATATACCTATATAAGATTTTTATGGTTTTTAAAATACAGGGAATTTTGTTGTACCTTATTTTCTTTATTTAATCTAAATATGAACAAAATGGTTTTCACGTAGAATATAAATAAATATACTGGTGAATTATTATAAACGATTTTTTGTTGTTAAAATAAAAATTAAAAAAAAAATAAACATTTTTATTTGTACAATTGGGCTTCGAAAAGTACAATTTTACTAACATGTTGGTACAATTTGAAAATTCTCATTTTGCATCCCTGGTTCATTAACTGTGGTGCCCAGTTCACCCAGAACAGAGCACAGACTTCGAGCTACTTTTTCTTTGGGAAAGAGGACAGAATGTGGTTAAAAATTTATCCTTTGGAAAATTGTTGGTTTTTATGAAATAGAACACAGAATCTGAAAAAAATTTTTGAAAATGGCGTTATCACAATAAATGTCAAATTTTAAATGCTCACGGTCTATTTATGATTATGTTTATTATTATTATTAATTTTATATTATTATTGTTGTCTAAAAATTTAATTAAAAAATAGTAATTGGATTACATTTCAAATAATATTCTCTTTTTTTCTCTTTCTAGGTAAGTCACTTATTAATTTTATCCCAAATCTAATGCTTGTTATAAGTATGTGAGTACCTTTCTCTTTACAAAATATAAAAATTTCCATTTTTTAAGGAAATATTTTATTTATTTTTTATTACATATTTGTATTATTATTATTTTTTTTTCCAAAAAATCACTAAATTATTGTAAAATATGCAAATGTTTTCTAAAAATCATTTCCATTTTTATAGCAAAAATTTTATTCATAGCAATTAATGTTTTTCAAAGAACAAAAAAAAAAAAAATAGAAGTTCTTTTAGATATAATTATTTTACTAATTTCGTAAGAATTAAAAAGCACAAAATATGGTATGAATTAATTAAAAATTCTTGAAGCATGATCTTAAATTTCAAGTTGCCATAATAAATTCAAGAACAAAGAAAATGCATTGAAAACAAAACAAATAAATAAAACTTTCGATTTTTGTTTTTGTTTAATGAATATTTTTTTTATGAAAATAAAATAAATGAAAATACAAATTTTTAACACTCTTTTATTAACATTATTCTAAAAAAGATACTCTTTTTTTTAATTACGATGAAATAATATTTAACTGTGTCATAGTCATAGTTAAATGGAAAAATAAGAATAGTAATTTTTTGCTGGATATATTAAAGACAATCGGGCATGTTCTACAAATCGAAATGAAGTGGAATTGAAATCGAACGAGATTTTGATCTCATTTATTTACAAAATGGCCTGTAGTTTATCCGGTTTTCAACAGTGGCTCTTGTAAAGATAATTAGTACTCAAAGTATGAAGTATATAAAATAAGCCGGCGACGACTCAAGCCTTAAAAGAGGAAATTGGACGCTGCATTAATGAAATACCGCAGCATTTATCTTCTTCTTTACAGGATCGTTTTCAAAATTTGTGCGATTTTAAATCCACTTCATTTCTATTTACTAGGGTATTCATTTAATCGGGCTTTTGCTTTAATCGGTTAATCGCTCGATTAATTAACCGAGGTTTGGTTTAATCGGTTAGTAATCGGCTAATTTTGTTATTGATCGGTTAACCGATTAATAAAGTTTTGTTATAAATTAAGTAATTTCAATAAATAAAAATGCAGAAATTATTTATTATTGGAGTCTTTTAGTAAAAAAGAAAACAACAACATAACGAACAAAACAATTCTTGAACTAAAACGAGCAAACAAAATAGTAATTCATAAATATGAAAAACACATTTTTTAATTATTATTTAATTAAGCTTGAGGTCTTTTTTTTTTATTGAAAATATATTAAATTTATTAAACCAATATTTCGGCACTCCGTTGTGTGCCTTCTTCAGCGTTTTTCTTGATTTTTTGACAAAATTAACAATTTTTAACAAATTTATTTAATTTGTTAAAAATTTTTATTTTTGTCAAAAATTCAAGAAAACCCCTGAAGAAGGCACACAACGGAGTGCCGAAATATTTTTATTTTTAATATAAAAAATAATATAAAAAAAGACCTCAAGCTTAATTAAATAATAATAATAAATTTTGTAAAGGTCGAATAAAAGTCTATTTATAACACATTTTATAGTTTATACATAATATTTGTATGTATTTATTTAAAAAAAAAAAAAACTGTGAGATTTTTGTATTAATTATTTCAATAGTTTAAGATTTTATAAAATAATCTTTTGGAAAAACAATTTGGTTTACTTGAGGGTTACACGATCAAGTTTTGCATATCAAGTTTTAATACTCTCACACTTTTCTACCAATACACTCATACTTTTAAAAATTTAAACAAACTTGCCTTTAAAATTCTCTTTCCAGAGAGTGCTTCAATTTACGTTCAAGAAAACAGCAGGTTTTTTCAGGTTAGTGAGCAAATTTTTCGTTTGCCTTTATAAATAGTTTTCTTGACGACATCTTGAATGTAAATTGCTCAAAAATTGAATGCAACGTCACAACTTTCAATTTTTGTTAATTTTGACAAATAGTATATGTAAAAGACTATCAAGAAAATCTTGATCGTGTGGCTGCACTGTTAAATGTTTAGAATTTAAGCGATTCTTTTCTTTAGTTTTTGTAAAACTTGATTTGGAAACAATTCTTTCACTTATCGAAGATGTTTGAGAAATCGAAAGCAACCCATAATACAGATTCAAGATTACGCATTGCACATGCTTACAAAATAAAACTGTTTCATATGACGCCACTTAAGCATTTTATACACATGTTTGTTTGCTTGTGTTTCTATATTTTAGCTGTACTTATACGCTGATGTGACGTGAATGCGATATCTTGGTTTCTTTGTCCTTTACCAGGATTTCTCTCAAGATATAAAATCTTTCATTATGCCATTATTTCGGCTAATTTTGTTAAAGATTGTTTGTGTTACAATCAAGCGCCTCTTCACTTGTCAGGTCATCATCTGACTCATCCTGGCAAAGCTCAGCACCGAAAAAAATGAAATACGAACCCCTAGTTTCTGTTTTTGTACTGTATTTTAAGAATGTATTTCTCGAAGGAAATATATTGTAGGAAAAATATTTTCCAAACATATACCTTTTTTATATGAGACGAAACAAATAATTAAAAACGCAAAGAAATATGTTATAATACTACAAAAAACTAAAAATATTTGTTAATATATTGTTAATCGACTGCAATTAACTGACTTAATCGTTAATCGAAAATTGCCAATTTTAAATTAACCGATCAGTTAATCGGGTAGTAATTAATCGGTTAACCGATTGAATACCCTACTATTTACAGAACATGCCCGATTATTTTAAAACACTTGGAAAAATTCAAACAAGCCTTGAACTAGAAACATTTAATAATGATCAGGTCATATTTTTAAAAGCCTGCCCACAGGCATCTGTCAGTTGACTTCTGTCAAAATATTTAAAATGTGGGCCATTTCGTTTGTTTTTGGCAGCCATTAATGGCAGACTACCTCGCGCTTTGAGGAGAAAATGGCAAAAAGTGAATTTCGTGTGCTCATTAAGTATATTTACCGGATTAAGCCCCTAATGACAATTTTTTTTCCAAACCTGAAGAAATAGCTCGGCGTCAAAAGATTTGACTCCAACGATTAAATCATCTCACAAAAAAACTTATTTTAATGATCTGACAAATTTTATTTTTTGGAAGGGATAACAAAATTTGAGAGACGTTGTACAAAGTGCGTAGACCTCAAAGGTCGGAAATTAAAATAAATATTTTTTTTTAGGAAAGATGTGTTACATTAAAAAAGTCACGGGCATTTAATTGAACTAATCTTGTATTTTCTATAAAACTTTATACATATTTTTATTAAAATTTTTTTTATTATTTTTTTAATGTATTATATGTTTTTGTTCTAATCAATTGTGAAATTAACAAAATAATTTTTTTCAACACATAGATATAGATTGACAGGCCAGAGAACATTAAAACTTCAAGGCTAATTTAAGCTGCAGTTAAGTTATTGTTTGGCTTTTGAACAAAACCTATACAAAAATTTGTTAGACTCACAAATAAGTTTTTTTTCAACCAATCTTCTAAATTAAAGCTTTGCTTATGAATTCCAACCAGAGATGGAAACTTTTTTTTATGAAAATATACGATTATTATTTTATTCAAAATTCTGTTAGATATAGAGAAACAGACGTTAATGTGTGTTTTCCATAGCACAAGCGATGGATTGAACGTGTAGTAAAATTTGTATGAAAAACACTCAGCTTTTTTTTACTACACGTTTAATCACTGGAAACCGCACATAAGTTTTGGATTAATTTCGCTTAAATTTAATAAAAAAAAAATATCAATGCTGAATTCATTCTTTGAAGTTATTATTGACCAGTTAAACATTCTTAGAGGATCATGCAAATAGATCGCCAAGCGTATTTTAGAAACCTAAAAACATTTTTAATATGTATTACTACTTTAGTCGTGAGATTTGACTTTTGTAATTTTTTTTTATGCCGCAATTGAAAACGCTTACGAGCCACAAAATGTATTTACGCACAACAACTTTTAAAATCTTCAAGTAATTTTAAAGTTTTTCCCCCGTATTATTATTATTAACGATTATTAAATTTAACAAACGTTTATGAAGGTTAATTTTCATAGTAAATTTGTTCTTTAAACCTGTATTAAATTTAAAAAATTTTTCTGAATACAGGCATTTATCTCGCAGAAATCAGTTACGTTAATTTTTTCACGCGTAAAAAAAATGTATAAAAAATTTGCGCAAAAGTAACAAATAATATGATTCTTGCTAAAAGAAGTGTTTAGTTACTCTTTAAATATTTATGAATGTTTTTCTAGATAACAACCTGACACAAAATCAACAAAAAATTCTTTTTAAAACTCTTTGTCTCGAAAATAAAGTTTCTCTCCTTTTATAAAAGTTTGATGCTAAAATCTAAGAAAACTTTCATGCACTACAGAAAGCCACGTATATTGCGAATAAAATACGCCATATATCGTGAAAATCGGTAGACAAATGTTAATTGTATTGCTAATCATTTGTAAGTATTTCGATTAAAATCTGACAAATCGTTGTCGAGTTATGATAAAATTATTAGAATAACCGCCCGATTTAGGGCGAAATATTAGTCTATCCCATGAAAAAAAACTAGACGTGGCAGAATCAATCTTTGAACCAATTTGGATTCAGCACGCTAAAGTTAATTAAAATCACAAAACAAGGTTTTTGCTCCCGACCTTTTTGTCTAACTTACCCGCACATAATTTTAATTAAATAACAAGTTTCTGCAAAGAAAAAAAAAGCTACATATCAATGCCAATAAACCAGAGTTTAAAAAACAATAAAACACAAACTACATTTTTCCATCCCTGTAGACAACTGTCACATTTTGTGTTTCCTAAAGTTCTTTAAACTTTCTTCTCTATATTCTTTTGTTTTTGTTTTAAAGTACAGGTTTTTATTGTTCATATTATATTACATCTTACGACGAGTAGTAATATTTGGTTTTAATCCAAAATCTGAGTCATTTAAGTTCTACACAGAAACAGAAAATGACTGTCAAGAGGGTCAGCGAGAAATGGGAGGGGGTGTTGGTAGGCGTAAAAAATTGGCAAGGTGTTTTAATGTTTAAGTGGTAGTGGTTTCTCTACCTCTCTTATCCATTCACTTTTTCATTCATTACTTTAGTTAAACTTCTAAGTTATGAACTCGTACTAAAAAGTCATACTTAAATCGTGTATGTATGTGTGTGTATGTTTTTGTGTGCAAAACAGCATGACAACGGTTCAATGAACGTTTCCTATGTACACAATGATTACTACTGCGACACTACCACAATTATATTAATTTTACTTATTTTTGTTTTGGTTCTTGGCTAAAAAAAAATTTTGTTTTTTGCTTTTAACTTTATTGTATTAAAAGGCGGTTGTGTGTTGTGTTGTCCGCAGAACTGTGTTGCTGTTAATACCCTTAAAAAATGCTCGACTGTTTAAAATTGTTAACAAAAAATGACCGTTATGAAATTAAAGAACATTTAAACTCACTCATTCACCTGTTCGGTCATACGAACGTGCCCAATATAATTACTGTAATTGACAATTATTTAAACTAAAAAAAAAAAAATAAATAAATAAACTAAATGAGAAGTGCTACACCAAGATAATTCCTTGTTACATAACTACCTTAAGATACATTGATTTTTATTTTCTTAAGTTTTATTAAAAAATTTAACTTTGCCAATTATTTTCTGAGTTTAATTCAGGGACCTTAACAGTTATAAGTGTTATCAAAAATGTTCTTTTATAACAGTTTTTTGTAAATTAAAAACAAAAAATCCATCTAAAACAGTTATTTTTCAACGTAAAGACAAAAGGTCGGATTCAACTCTTAAAAAGAGAGTTTTATTTTGCCATCATAAAATAAAACTCACTTTAGGAGTTTTATTTTTGTCCGTCATAAAATAAAACTCAATTAAAGAATAAAAGGTCGAATAAAACTCTTAAAAAGAGATTTTTTTTTTAGCTGTCGAAAATAAAAAAATTAAATGTTGAATTTTTTCCGTCATTTAATAAAACTCGTTTTGTGTAAATTGACACCCAAAGCTTGCCGCCGCACAGTGGTCGATATACCGAATCTGGCGGCATTTAATTCGAAAATGAATAAAAACAAAGCCTGATGCTTAATTTCGACTATGAAATGCATAATAAACTAAACTCTAAACAATTTTCATTTATTTCAGAGCTTTTTTGTTAAAGTTGCTGATACCTAGCCAACAAATTAGAAATATTTCTGTTAAATTACAGATATATTATTTTGAGTGTTGTTAATATAATTAGTACAAATTTTTTAAAGATAATATATTTGTTTTTAATCTGAATCAGAAGTATCAGAACCAACAGTGTCTTCATGTACAATTGGCTCTGAAAGCAAATTTTGTACATCTCTTCCAATTTCGATGTTGTTCCGGGAGTAGCTAGAAGGTCGTTTGGATAGCGTGGATATGAGAGGATCAGATGAGAAAAGAAGTGAGTGCATTAAATCCTCCATTGTGTTTTTTCTTGAATTTTTTCGTGTATGATGCTCTCTTAAATTTCTCAAATCCTTATTCCGCGATTCCTGTGCTTCTTCTGACATCATGCCAATTGGAAGAGAGACATTATTTATGAATTCAGCACCGTGAATTAATATTTTGTGTACAGAAGATGGCATATAGAACCATGAATATTTGTTTACAAATATTTCCGCTGTTTGCCAGCAAAATGTTTTGAACGCATGTGTATTTATTTTGTACCCGCAAGCCATAGTGCGTAAAATAATGCTGAATCTACTGATTAAGTCCTCACTGACTCCAGTTAAAAGTGCTGCCAATTTTGGTTGTTGAAAAAATCTTCTAGCCGTATTTCCGTTATTAGTATTTCCCGATCCGGGCTTAGGAATATCAACTAATAAAGACATTTCATTTCTTAACTTTTCTTGTATATCTAATTTAGTTTGCTGTACAACAGATTTGTCAGTGCTACGAATTTGCCACCTTTTTATTGGGATTCTGTATGCAATATGTAAAATGCACTCAAAACACCTTATCCAAGCGTGTAGTGTTGACAAGCCATACTCATACATATTTCTATTTACCGGCAGATTATTAATGGCATTCAAGTCATTCATAATTTTTGGTGTGGCTCCGCAAATTCCACATGTTTGTGACGAGGATTCTGAAATTATACTAAAAACTTTGCCATCGATCATTGTCATGTAAAATTGGTGATTAATTTGAAAAGACTCGAATTGTGTTGGAATAATTTCAGTTATTTGCTGTTTCACTTTATCAACTTCAGCACTAACCAACTCAGAAGTTTCTTTTGCGTAAATCAATTTTATTGGTCTACTAAATCGCGTTGAAGAAGGCCGAGAATTCTCCCACAGAATGACACTTCCCATTTTCACTTGCAGTGGCACAATGCATACGGCAAATAAGTTTTCATCGATCCTGTTCGATTCAGGGTCAGAAAAGCTTTGGCGGTAAGTTGAATGTCCGCTACTGCCATCACATCCCCATTTGTATATCGCTGTAATAGCATCTTCATTGAGGCTGACGAAAACTTCCTTCTTTGATTCGACGATTCTTGTTGCTGTATGATCAACCAAGCTCTGTAGAGACACTTCAGCAGACGTATCGGTAATTTGGACTCCAACAGGGTAGCATTTCTTTTTTGCTAATAGCAATGCATCATATGCTGGATATATGTTTGCATTTCTTACTTTTGCACCAGCTTGGATCAATTTGTACGAGTGCTTTGTAAAATCCCCATCCACGTAAAGAGCCAAAGCTTCATCAGGACTGTATGCAATAGCATTTTTGGCTTCTGAAGCAATAGTTTTTTTAATTTTTGCTGCAACCTCGGAATCGGAATGTAGCATGGATACAACTTCTGATGCATTTCTTTTTCCTGCTTTGTATAAACTAACACGCGTCGCTACAACAAGTTCATCGCATGTAGTTTTTTCTACAAGCTGTGAAACTTTGTTGACTTGTGTTTTAGATGAACAAGCAGTGAACTCTTTTACAGGCCTTCCAAAATTTTTACTAGTTGTCGGCCCAACTAATAAAACTTCACTGTCCAACCAATCTTTATTATGTTTTTCAAAATTCGATAACGATCTGTTGCAGTTCTTCCACTTTTCCACTACTTTGCTTATGAAGCTCCTCAATTTTTTTTTTATTTCTCGGCACTGCTCCTCATTATAGTGCGATTGGTCTATAATATTATTAAATACGTGGGCCTCCACAGCTAAAAATTTTTTAGTAGGGACGTTTTCATTGTGCCAAATCAAAAAAAGTGTGCGTTTGGAAACATTCATTATGCCTAAAAAATTAATTAACCAATAAACGGGCAAGAACGGGCAGATCATTTTGGACGTTTCACAACAACAAATAACCAAATTAATAATCAAAACCATATTTGGACCGAATCCGATCGAATCCCAAAAGATGCACTCCACCAAACTATAGTATGTAACACTTCAAATCTGCTACACCAATGTTAACTTCTACAACGTATTTCTATTAAACTAGATAATCACAGATCACAAACATATTTTTTTTAGTTAATACATACCTTGTACTTTAAATAAAAACCTTAGTTTATAAAATTATTAATCAAATGATTTAATATTGCCGAAAACCACGCACTGAGCAATTTGGCGCCAAATTCTTTCAATGCACTTGCTGCAACTCATGTTATATTTGACAGCTAACAGCTGTGCGAATATTGAAAGCAAAACAAATGTAAAAACGCAAATTTGCTCAGTGGAGTATCGGTTATCGATACAATCTCAAACATTTATCGATTTTAAAGTTTTAAAATTTGACTTTAATGCCGTCAGATCAATGATTTCGACCACTGTGCGCCGGTCAAATCATTACAATTTGTAAAGCAGTGTAATCTAATCAGTTTGCATTGCAGTTAAATAAGTAGAAATTAAAAAAGAAGTAAATATACAAAATGAGTTCTAGTTTAAATGAAAAAATAAAATTTCTTAAAAAAATTTACTTTAGGCGGAACAATAAAAACTCCTCAGAAGAGTTTTATTTTATGACAAGCAAAATAAAACTCCTCAAATAAATATAATTTAGGCGGAAAAATAAAAACTCTTCAGAAGAGTTTTATTTTATGACAGCGAAATACACCTCTTTTTTTTAAGAGTTTTATCCGAACTTTTATTTTTTCGTTGAAAAGTTAGTCTTAACTGTGGAGTTGACATCGTTTTATAGATTCTGAAAGAGCGCTTTAATACAAAGCTATTGGTATGTGACAGTATAGGTCTCCGTTGTGTTTATTATGGAAAGTTTTTGAGTAAAACTTTTCTGGATAACTGTTATTTACGGTCCCTGGTTTTTTTTTTTCCTTAAGGTACCCATATATTTGTAATATTGTTGTTCAATAATGAATACAGTACAATTAAATTGGCTGTGTCTCTATCATTTTAGAAGGTGGCACAATATATTGAATAGAATCTAAAGTCTTTTGATTTAGATTGCGTAAACACTTTCAAATTATAGCAAGCTAGGTAATTTAATGAAAATATGTAAAATTATACTACAAAATGTGTCGGATATACAATTAAGCAACAGAAAATATGCTCTCACAAATTTGTGGTTCACTTCCGAATTAAAACCAACTGTAAATACAATTATTCTTTCTTAGATATTTTTTTTAAATATGTAACAATAAATCTTCTTAAAACTTTATTCAGACACATTCCTTTTCAAAGTTCAAAACAATTATCTGACTCAGAATATGAATTATAACAGTTCTGCTGTACACTCATATGATGATGATTTTCTTTCACCTTGGCTGAACTTCTAAATGAAATAAAAACATTTTTTTCCTTTTGTTTTGTTGAAAAGTTCATTGTTTTCTCTGTTTTTTTTTTCTTCTCTTTAATTTGTAAAATGAATATTTTAATTTTTTTAAAAATTTGCTAAATTCCCACGTTTTTTTTTTTTTTTTGTGTTAATTTTTCAATTCTTGTGCAATACATTTATTGATCCCTACATATTAACAAAACAAAACAAAACTACTGCTTTACAAAATTTATAGAATCCAACAATCTGCGAGACTCCAACCACAAAAACACGTCCAGCAAAATATAAAATTATTATCATTGGTCATTGTGTCGTCATTTAGCAGGTAAACAATTATCCAGATTCATGCCCTGACGCTGCCTCAATTTTTTTTTTTTTTTTATAATTAAGTTAATTTATGCTTAATACATTGTTTTAACAACAAAATAATGAGCTTAAATTAAGAATATTTCAATAATATTATTGTTCCTTTTGAAATAAATCATTTTGCAGAAACGTTATTTTGTAATTATTGTGTGAAATGTTAAGATTACCGAACCGAACAGAACAAAAAAAAAAAAAAAAAAAAAAAAAAAAAAAAAAAAAAAAAAAAAAAAAGATCAATGACCATAAATTTTAACGAAATATTTATATATATATATATATATATATATATATATATATATATATATTTTTAATTTATTACTTTTAACTGACATGTTAAAACATGTTTTTGTTGTTTTTGTCGATATTGTGAAATTGAGAACACCTTTTATATTTTCAACACTTTACAGTTGGCCAAAAAATTTTGTTTATTAATTTTGAAAATATTTTTGTAATTTTATTTTTAGCTATTTTAACAATATCTGAAACTACATAAACAAAATATAATTAACAAGGTTTCGTTTAAATGTGCAAAATTCCCATTTCATACTATTGATAAACTGAAATTTATGTTGATGGGATAAGCTTTTCCTATGCGCATTTCACTGGTTGCTTAGGCCAGATCATCAGGAAACTTTATCCCAAGATTTTAGAAAAACTAAAGATATTATACAAATAAAACTGTTAAGCGAATAAGAACTATAAGCATCAGTTTTACTTGTAACAATTACAAAGCTCAAACAAAAACAACAACCAGTGAGTTTATCTTTTCTTACAGTCCAGACTACAATTGGTTGATTTTTTGTCAACTCTTAAGCTGGGATCACACGATTGCCGCAATACACCAATTTTTACACGTTTTAATACCCCAATCGTGTGACTGCACAACCAAATGGCTCATGTACCAATCGAGGACAATATTGTGCTTACTTTTACCAATCAAATGCAACCCTGGTGCGGCAATCGTGTGACTGTTTGCTATGCAACCGCGCGTCAATAAAAATTACAAAAATTCACCAATATTTATTGTGTTCTTGTGCGGCAATCAAACAACACAATACGCGCCAATATTTGCCTTTTTTTGAATAAATTTTCTTTCTTTTATTTTTCTTTTAGTAGGTAATGAAAATAAATATGTATTTATTTATTATACATTTAAATTTTTTTTTAATTATTGCTATCAACAAAATATGTATGTATGTTAAAAAGCATATTTAGCTGTTCAGTGTGAATATTTTTATTAAAGATATTTCTATGCAAATCTTATTTTTGAAATTTCTTAAAAAGTTTTAATAAAACTATATATACAAATAAAATTTTTTTAATGAACAAACCAACAAGAACTTTTAAACAAATAAAAAAGCTACCGCAACAGCTGTTTTTGCAGTTAACACAAGTAAGAACAACCGTGTGACTGTGCTGCGGCAATTGTTGTAACCATTTCGCTTTGTACCAAGTAGCGGCAATTAAATTTGATTAAAACAGGGCAATCGTGTGATTTCAAAATATTTGATTGGTGCAATTTCATTATTGTGCGTCAATAAAGCACAATAAAAATTGTGTCATATTGGTGCATTTGCGGCAATCGTGTGATCCCAGCTTTATTGTTGTAACTGGGTAAAGAAAAAGAAAAAACAAAAATAAAAACAAATTACTTTATTTTATTTTGCCAGTTCAATTTTATTTACACTGCCACATGCATATTAGTTATCAAAGTTTTTTCTTGGGATTCAGAAAATTGTTATTTGTTATTGGTTCAATTAATAAAATTATTCAGCTTAAAAAAAATTGTTTTAACAAAATTTACGAAAACATTTATTAAAATACGTAGCAGATTGTTTTTTTTAAACCATATATTTCAAAAAATGTTTAACAATAAAATATGCACAATAAATCGATGTTTTTTCCAGAGCTGGTCGTACTGTAGTTTTGTAGATCTAATAGACCATCCTTAAGGGTAAAAATCCCACTTTTCGCCGATATCACTTTTGTAGGAGTATAAAGCAATTGCGGCTTTTCAAAATGCTTACGTTTGAAGCTAAACCTAAAACTGGTAGTGCATACCTCGCGTTAAGAATCGTGGGATGCCCTTACGAGTAGATTGTGAAAAGTATACTCACAATATGCTGTACGTAAAATTAACTGAAATTGTAATATAAAATAAATGAAAGTTCAATTAAAAACCGGTCTACCTATTTATTTTTAACAAAAAGTTCATTTAATTTTTACTGTCAAAAATTCAACACCATATTCCGTAAAATCAAACAAATATTTAGTTATTTTGTAAAATTTTACTGTCAAAAATTCAACACCATATTCAGTAAAAACGATTAAATATTCAGTTATTTATTAAAATTTTACTGTCAAAAAATTTACCCCATATTCAGTAAAAACAATTAAATATTCAGTTATTTTATTAAATTTTCGTTTACTCCACAAAAGAGCCGAATTTCTAAAAAATACCAGACAGACACCTGTCCGCTTGTTTTTCTTATAAGCGAGAGAGGGAGAATATTTTTATTTACTTACCCAGTTACACACGTTTGTTTTACTTTTGTTGTACTGACCACGTTGTTTACAGAAGAACTCTCAATTATAAGACACCAGCAGCATGACCGATATGGCTTCGCAATTATTTTACTTTTAAAATTTGAAGTATTTAACTAAATTATTTCAACAAATAGAAAATGGGAATTGCTTACACAAAACAAGCAATTAATTTTTTATAGATAAGTAAAAATTAATTTTTGGTAGTAAAATTATATAAAATAACTGAATTTTTAATTGTTTTTACTGAATATGGTGTTGAATTTTTGACAGTAAAATTTTATAAAATAACTGCATATTTATTTGTTTTTACGGAATTCGCGGTTGAATTTTTGACAGTAAAAATTAAATGAACTTTTCGTTGCTTTAAATTACATTTTTATTTACTTTAACATAAAGAAGAATTTAACTCAATCAACGGACAATATTAACTGCAACTGAAAATCCGTATTAATATGCACTTAGTTTTTTGAATAACTGTTAGAATCAGTTAAAAATACATTTGCTTGGAATTTTAAATGTTTATTTATTTAAAAATGACTGAACGGAATATTTCTTAAATAAACTACAGTCCGTTACTGTAATAATATTGTGAGTGTACTATAGGAAGTACATAACAGACTATATTTTTAAATACCATTTGTAGGATGTGCTTCTTTATTAAACATTTTTAGGAACATCTTATTTTTGCATTTCAATTAAATTTTTGAATTTAAATCATTTATTTAAAAACTTGTTTATTTATAGCCATTTGCCATAATTTATTTAGTGTTTCCTTAAAATTTCTTAGTTTAAAAATACAAAAAAAAAATTTTAATCTCTCGTTTAAATTTAACAAGTTAAAAAAGAAATCTAATTTAATTTAAATAGAGTGAATATGTTTATATTTGTTTTATTTAGCAAATTGTTTTACAGTAAAATCTTGTTACAGTTTACCACTCAGCCCTACTCGTTACAACTGGTCGTACAATTGAGTTGAATATACCAGTTGAATGAAAATCAATTTATTTTAATTTTTAGTGCAATGTTTAAAAATCGCGGTTGGCAACCGAAACCAAAAACGGTATCGATATACAAGCATTTGTTATTTCGATCGGTATCTTTATATAAATCGGCAAAGGCAAAACAGTTAAGAACATTTTCCTCCTCTGTATGTCAACCAATTTGAACAAAATATACACAATTCAAATGGCCTTTACTTACAGAAGTGCACAATATCTATTTTATTAAAATCTGTTTAATATTTTCAGAGTTATAAGCGTTCAAATTAGCTACTAACACGGATGCAGGACACATAAATACAAAATTTGTTTTTTTTTTCAATTATAAAATATGTAATAAAAAAAAATACGGTGTTCGATTT
Source organism: Pollenia griseotomentosa (assembly GCA_963931875.1). Taxonomy (NCBI): domain Eukaryota; kingdom Metazoa; phylum Arthropoda; class Insecta; order Diptera; family Polleniidae; genus Pollenia; species Pollenia griseotomentosa. The sequence goes on along the minus strand of OZ007560.1, from coordinate 46,406,712 downwards.
CTCGACATTTTTTAGAAACCGGTTTTCGAATATTTCGACTATGTAAATACGGTAAACTAAATTTCTTTCTTTTAATTCTCCGTGATGCATGTGATAATTTTTAAATTTTCTATAATATCCCTAGAGGGAAGCGAACTGACACCAAAGTAGTCCCGTGATAGGTCTTTGGTGGTAGAGACCGGTTCTAGTTCTAACACTTTATATGAATAAGACCTATCACTTTTACATGGGGTTGTCATTCGAAGGGGTCAATTGACACCATTTGACCAGTCACACATCTATTCTCAATGAACGTGTTTAGTGTTAGTTAATACAATGTAGTATTATTTCAATAAAACAAGTCCTTGAACTAAATTCAATAACCAAATTTTAGAAAGTCCCAAAAAATGTGTCACACCACCGGTAAAGACTTTACTGTAATTATTACTTTTTCTACCCTTTTGTTCTTCATAAACCAGTTATATGATTGGTTCTCCTTTTACTGGTCATGAGTTCTTTCTTTTTGTACTTGTTCTATTTTCACAAATCCCAGCCCAGTCTGTTAGACCAATTGACATAAATTTCCCGCAGGGATTGAACTTAGAGTAAATGAAAACCTATAAGATAAAAAAATGTTGGTAGTTGTTGTTTTTCATTTAGTACTTTTTGAATTTTTGTTAAAATTCGGCCAATAAAGATAAAATAAAACATGCATGGTCCTGAATGGATAAGAATATGTACGTTTTGTTCAACATCTGGTACTTCGATTAGACATGAAAAATAAAATTAAAACTGCACTGTTCTGAGTGGATGCCAATCTATAAAGCAGATTTTTTGATACTTTTCTATTTTTCAATTGATATTTTCTGATATTTTTTATATTAAACTTACAAAATTAAATTAACGTGGAATATTAAATATGAATCGAAGGTTGGTCCCCCGCCTTTAATTGACCAAACCAAACAAGAATGAAAAATAAATTTCTAAAAAGGTCTGTTAGCGACTCGGACCCGGTATTCCATTTTCAACGGTATCTAAGCGGTATCGGTATTATTAATTCTGCTATCGTTTGTCAACCTTGCTAAAAATTTATCATTTATAATGCAGTGAGTGGTCTTCTCATATATGTTTCTAGGCCTAAAAGTTGATTGGCTATCAACACCTATGCAACACAATAAAACACTCCTAGAAAAAGTAAAAATCAAAAAGCAAGTTGTTAGTATCGCAAACACCCAAATACATTACAAAATCCAATGTGCGAAATTAAATGGATTTATTACTAATACTCCTTATTTAGGTTGGTAAAAGTTATTTTTAAATTTTAAACATTTTCTAGAATTGTTACGGAAGTGTTCCTTATGAAAAGATTTTACTGTTTATGCAAAATATTTTTATCAAAACCGTTTCACACTATTCGCTTGGCCCATAAAACTTTTTATACGCTTTAAACTTGTGCAAAAAAAAACAATTTTAAAATTAATTTTTATACTGTATATTTTATGTGTTTTCATCATGTTTTTGTTTTCTTTTTTTTTTTTTTAATAAATGAAATAAAACAAATAAAAAAAAAAAACTTAAAATTTTAAAATCAAACAGAGTTTCTGCGACTCTGTTTTAGAATATTAGTTATTGAGTTGTGTGTGCAAAGCAGCAAATTGCGAATCTTTTTTGAAAAAATAGGGATAACAATGTTGATTTGGGGATTGGAAACGCTTGATTTAAAATTTATTAAAACACTGATTGGGGACGATCAACACTTCTTCTTTGACGCGCATCTCAGCCACAGGCACAACATTATTTTCAAACGAGACTCAACAACTACCAGTCCAGGGTCTATGTTACCCCGTGGGAGTTGCTATTCAGCGGTAAATTTTTAAACTGTGTTAATTCTACGCCTCTGACATGCTTTGGGTATTTGTTGCACCTATATTGCCCTGATAAAAATTAATGTTTTTCTAAATATAAAATTTTATAAAACTTTTGTGCATGACAGGTGCCATGAGGAGTACTCCTCAGGCGGCCCTGGACGTCATTCTACATCTTCTGCCTATTGAGCAGTATGTGATGGGAATGGCGGCCAGGAGTATTCTTAGACTGAGGGAATCAGGACTGATGGGGAATGTCACTCAGGGTCACTCACGGATCCTGAGTGAGATTGAGGCGTGTGGCTATTGCCTGGGACCTCCCGGATCCACAGATTATGTGGGCACTAAGGTGGATTTTGGGCGGCTGCCGGAGGTAATAGTTCCTTCTAGGGAGAGCTGGTCAGGTAGGGGCAGATTATTTAGTGGATTTGCTATTTTCACTGATGGCTCGAAGATGAGGGGCACGGGTGCGGGGGTCTACATTGAGGATCTGAACATCAGAAGGTCATATAGGCTTCCTGACGACTGCAGTGTTTTTCAGGCGGAGGTTCTGGGGGTCATGAGGGCCGTGGAACTGACAAGGGACAACATTGATAGGGGCTCGGAGGTCACTATATATGTGGACAGCCAGGCGGCTCTTATGGCCGTAAGGGGCTGTTATGTGAAATCCAAGCTGGTTGATGATTGTAGGAAGGCTCTTGGGGCAGTCTTAGGGGAGTATTTGCTAAGGTTGTGCTGGGTGCCGGGTCACTGCGACATAGTCGGCAATGAGGTTGCTGATGGGTTGGCGAGACAGGGCTCGGAGATGGAGGATCCTAACTGTTTAGAGGCGGTTAGGCCTCCAATGGCATTCTATTTTGGAAGAATCAGGGAATGGATTGTGGGCGCGACCAACCGGGCCTGGGGGAATCGAACGGACTGTCGGGTATCACGGACGCTGTGGCCGGTGCTCAATAGGTCCGATTCGGTTTTGCTGATGGGCAGGAGTAGGGTCTGCGTTAGAACCATGATAGGAATGATCACGGGCCACTGTATGATAGGCAGGATGGCGGTGAGTATGGGATCCGGATTGTCGGATATGTGCAGGTTGTGTGAGGACCCTGAGGAGTTGGAGACGGTGGAGCACATTCTGTGCCACTGTCCCAGGTTGCAGGGCAGCAGGCAGAGGTGGCTGGGCAGTAGATTCCTGGGCGAATTAGGGGATGTCTCGGGTTGCGGACTCGAGAATCTGATAGGATTCGTAATGGGGATGGCCTGGCTGCGCGAGAATAGGCTGGGTGTTGGACGCACGTAGGGCGTATTTGGTTGAGTAGGATTTCGCTCGGGTTTGGTCAGGAACCTTCTTTCTTTCTTTCTTTCTTATTTATCTTATGCTTTCTCTGTTTATTTCACTAACTTTCTCTCTAGGGCTATCCCTGAATAAGGCATCACAATGGACCATATTGGTCTCTGGGTGAGGGTGTGAAGGAGACTTCACACCGGCCTTTCTACCTACCTACCTACCTACCTTTGTTGTTTTACACGGGCAATTAATAAGTTTAAAGTATAATATACAGGACCGGCCATTTCATACGAATTTTAGGGGTTTTCGATTTAGCGGGGTTTCGATTTAACGGGGTTAAAATAAAAAAAATACGAATTAACGGGGTTTTTTAATAAATATACTAAAACGATAAAAAACATAAAAGACAATTGTTAAAAATAAAATATATAAAAATTATTTATGTAACAAACTGATTTCAAGAAAATAAACACACACAAGCAAAAACTCACGAAGAAAAATAGCCATAAACAAAATATCATTCTTTCTATGTTTCTGTTGTTTTTATTACGAATTATAAGTGCTAGTTAGCAAACAATTACGATTTTTAAGAGGTAAAGAAGATTTTATTTGAAAAAAAAGTTACGAATTAGCGAGGGGACCAAAATGTATGGAAATTTTACGAATTATCGGGAATTACGATTTATCGGGGTACGAATTATCGGGATTTGACTGTAATTTATTAGTCAGTTTACGCTGTGTTTTTGAGATCACACTTAAGCTAGGCTTAGTTAATCTTAAAGCAGTTGTGTTTGTTTACAAAATTTTAGCGTAACAGCTTAGTTTATTGGTTTACGTGATGATTTTTATCGTTTGAATCAAATATTTTTCCGTCGAGTCATTCTGAGAGTAAAAAGTTCCTTTTATTTTAATTTCACTCCATTTCGATTCGAACATGGCCGAATTCTACTTGTTTTACACCAACATGCATATTATTTAAATTTATTTGTTGTTACTAATTTGAATAAACGGTATTTATAAACGTTTTTTAAATTTTTATACAACCCTCTTAGAATCTAATACAACCTCTTTTATAAAAAAAATATACAAACACACACACACGCAACACACACACTTTCTTACAATTACTACTTTATCTGACGTTTTAAAGCCCTCCTAGTCGCCCAAGTTCCCATATTTTATCTTTTAGAACAGAATAAAATTGTTGTTAAACATTGAAAACATTTTGTTAAACAAACTTTTTTTTTTTATTTTTACATATTTGTTAATATTAATATTAAATTATAATAAAAAAAAAAAACTTTAGAAAAATTTATGCAAAATAATTGCTACCAAACGCAATAAAAAATTCTTTCCACTTAAAAAAAAAAAAACATTAACAGTTTTATTTCGTAATAAACTAAAAATGTTGAAAAATCTTAAAATATAAAAAATAATTCTGCTATAAAAGTTAAATTAATACAATTTCTTTAAAAGAAAACCAGTTTTTGTATTGTTTTTTTAACAATAGCGCGTTTTGTATTGAAATAAACCTACAGTATGCTACATTTAACACTTTATTAAACAAATTACAACAAAAAATAAAAATTAAATAAAAAAACTAAATAAAAAAAACTGAATAGTTAATACTTTTTTGACCCTGAAAATTGTGAGAAATCTTTTGGTATTTTTTTTTTTTATTTATGAGACTCTCAGTGTTGGTGTGGTATAAGACGAACGATATTGCCAGATGATGGTTTAATTTAGGAGTTTAGTTTACACTGTTTACACTTTACAGGCATAACATTTAAATTAAGTATTGAATAAAGACTAGAAGATACAAAAATCGACTTTTGAAGTACCCTATAGAATATTTAACAAAACTGTATTACATTTTTTCAATAAGATTATTTTCGCTAGTTTTTAACTTCGTATTAAAATACGTTTCAAGTTAATATTTTTTTAAATTAATTTTAGTTTAAATACAGTAGTTAGGCATTAATACCTTAGATCACTTAAACTGACTGTTGCGATTTGAACTTGCGATTTTCTTTTACTGCACACCTCTTTTGCGCGTTGAAGTCACAATGTAGTGCGAATTTTACCAAAACAAAACTTTATCAAGTAAATATACCATGGAAACTTAAAAACCCTTATGGTGTTTCTTTTCTGACAATTATGTTCCATGTATGCTACCATTCGCACGGGTTTTGTTCTGTTCTGAAAATATATGCAAAAATGTGAGAAGTTGTCGTTTTCCTTTCTAAATATGTTGCAAAAATAAATGGCAAATTTGTTCCATTTCTTACCCCCAGTTAAAATTGAGTGTGAGATAATACCCTTTTTTGCATCTGCGCTAAGTACTTTTTTATGCAAGCAAAATGATGGATAAAAATACTTTTGGTTTTTCGTTTGTATTACTTTTATTTAATAATTATTTTTTTTTGCGCAAATTTTTAAAGGACAGCTGGCGGCTTTAAATATTGAAGAAAATTTAATGTTGAAAAATACACATTAGTATTGAGTGTAAAACGCAGCTATTATTTTTATTTTGTTCCATTGCAATTTAGAAAAAGGTATCACTTTGTAAGGGTGCGTGTAACCTGACAAATATATTACACAAATTTAATGCGTTATTATTTTTTAGAAAAGAAAACACCATTAAAATATGCATAATACGCTATCAAACGCATGTTTCTGCGGATTGATTTGCATACAAATTTTTTTAAACTATCTTGGGGATAATTCAAAAATTTCAAGTTTTGGACTCATTAGCTATTGATTAGTGTTGGTGATTATAATCACCGTTCGGTGAAAAATGGGTTAGGCATTATCATTGTAAAAAGCACTGACACACTTAATTTTACATTTTTATTTTTTTGGTTAAACACGATATTTGTTAAAAATGTTATGGGGTTTTTGAGCGATATGCTACAATTTCATTGAGTTATCAGGTCACTTTTCATCCGCTTTCTCAACAGAAGTTAATCGTTTAAAAACATTCGGCATTGAAACTAAACTAGATTGGAAAGAGAACAGCTGTCAAAAAATTAAACTCTATGATTGGGTCAGTGAAAAATGTGTTGTAACTTCACACGGAGAGAATATTGAGAAATAATTTTTGGATTTTGTTCTGACAGCTTTTTTATTTTAGCTAATCTTCTATGACGTTAGATATGTATGTAGAAGGCCATACGCACCGCGACGTCGAGGATCTTTTGTGCAGAAAATGCAAAACGTGGCACAATAAGCCCATTTTGGAACCTTTGAACGTTTGATGGTCCTGTGGAAATCTATTTTGGCCCTTTTAAGTCAAAATCAAACTAGCTGGTAGTGAGCTAGTCTATGTTCTAAATAACTATGTTTAATGCTATGTTCACATTCAGGTTCTTAAACGCGTTTAAGCAGCTCGAACGTGATTAAGATCTAATCACTTCAAAATCAAGATGATTACCCATAAAATGAAGTGATATGTTAATTTTTTCAAATTGACATGATTACAACTAAATCTCTTCATTAATCACATAGAATCCACTGAACATACCTCAAATGTAGAATCGGCCAACATGAACGTGTTCAACCGAACACGATTTCTGCTTATTTTTTTTTTATTTTTTTCCTTAAATAATTCATAAATTTTCACAATTTCATCATTAAAATGATTAAAATTATCTTCTGATAACTTTATAAAAGTGTTTTTATCCATTTTTAATACTTTAAAGAAATATAAATTTGATTATTGTGTTTTTTTCTTAATCATCTGTCATCTTAATCATCTCAAATGTAATGTGAACGGCTTTGATCAGCTATATCAACATTTTGCTTAAAAACCCAAGTGTGAACTTAGCATTACTAATGATTTTATTTAAATACAAACAAACATAATAATCGCATTTGTTAAAAAAATTGTTTGGCCCTTTCAAAGGTATTTTGGCTTTTTTAAATCGCAAATTTGGCCCACAACAAAAAAACTCAAAATGCATCACAGTTTGGTATTAAATTATAAAGTTTTAGAACTTTTTTTAAATAAAGTGTTGAACAATTTAAACTTTCCTTTTAATACTTCGTATCAAATATTATATTAAAACTTTATTTAGCAAATTATATACAAAATTGATGCCCAGTTTAGATCCATTACCATAGTTTGTAAAAATAAATTATGAATTACAGTTTAAGAACTCAAATGTTAAACCAATACTCCCTGTTTATAGTTCAACTGTAGGGTGATATAAAAATAACATAAAATTCCAGTGCAAATGGTTTGATTACATTTTCTTAGAAATATACGCTTCAAATTCAATTTCTTGTAAATTGTGTTGTTGCTTTTTCAGATTTAATTGAATTTTTTGTTTACATTTAAATTAAGGTTGTTTATGGTTAAATAATTTTCCAAACGACTACAAAAAAAGATTAAATAATAATGAATCATAGCGTATATTATTTTTAATCAAATCAAGTTTCGCAACGTTTTAATAGAATCGCAATAAAAAAATCTGTAAAAGGTACTTTTATAAAACGTTCTGTTTTTGGATGGTTACAAACCTTTGTAAAGAGGTACTTTATGGTAAAAAACTTTTTTTTTTCTTTTTTTTTTTTAGCTAAAAGACAACAACAATAATAATAATATTTTTTAATAGCAAAAAAAAAAAATAATGACATGTTATATTCAGTGCTGTGAAATAGTCAAAAAATAGTTGTAACTCCGACTTCAACCGCTTAAAATTTTAAAGTCTAACTACGACTTCTACTCTAACCTTGATGGAAAATATTAGAAAAAGTGGATACTTCGACTCCGATTGGGGTACAAAAAACTAAACTACGACTCCACAACCCTGGTTAGATTTAATTGAGATGTTTCTTATAGAAATTTAAATACAATTAGATTGGTAATTCCAAAAATTACAAAGCACAATTCAATTACTTGTTTTTAATTAAGTGAAGTTTTAGTTGAAATTATAAGTTATAAATAGAGTTTTTCTTTTTCGAGACTTTTTCATTTCCCGGGAATTCCCGCCCATTACAAAACGATAAAAAATATTACTTAATTCATTTGAACAAATTACAATTCATGTATGTATATTAAATTGTGACTTTACTGACTGACTAAATGACTGATTCATCATCGCACAGTCTAAAAGCCTGCAGCTGAAAAGTTGCTATCTCTCGCCAAATCGTGCCATTAAGACGAGATTTTTGGAAATTCAAATGTTCAGGGGGTAAAAACGGTTAAATTCGCTAATATCTTCCAAACTGAAAGCGTTACATAAAAATTTAAAACTTATCGTTTGGTTAAAATTCGGCTCTTTTGGGAAGTAAATGGGTAGAATATTTATTTTGGAACTTTTTTGTCACCCTATCTATCTATCTCTTAAACCAATAAACATAGAAATAAAAATTAAACTAACTTATCTAAAAAATACAAATATACACCCCTGTGACAGAAATCAATTCCGATGGAAAGGGAATTTGTTTTATGTGTTAAGCCTGGTACTGTGTTCAACATTTCACGTGAAATGCTGTCAAAATGCATATGAAAAAAAAAACTTGTGCGGAATATCTACGAAATAATGTTGATGGAGTTGTACTCTGTTTATTTTGTGAAAAAGTTCCGAAATGTTTCTGGCAACATTTTTTTTACAACTGCGAAATAATGTAAGCTGCCTTTATTTCACGTGGAATTTTAAGCAAAACCAAAAAATATGAACTTAACCCGAATTCTCCCGGTTTATGAAATAATCGTCCGATTGTTATATTATTTGATTCACTGCATGTCTAGGATACCTTTCGTATATATCTGCAAAGAGAACTGGCATATCGGGTCTAGTTTTCGAGAAAATAGATGTCGTCATATGACGACGCTATTAAAATAAAGGTACAAAAATTTCAGTGATTTGCGATGTTTTTCCTCTTAGCATCCAAATGATTTCGTTTTGCTTTTTCTCATGTATCTATTTTTGTTAATTTGTCTTATGGTTTGGTGTTTGTGGGAAGCTCTCCATTGTTTCTTCGTATTTCAGGAGGTGCCAGAAGTTGATTACGAGACGAAGTATTAAAATTGCCTTCGATTTCCTCATCTGAGTCTTCATCAGTCAAGACGTCAACATATGGAGGTACGAAGTAAAACTCGTTTGATACATTTTTTTATCTTAAATATCCAAAATGTCCGCGACACTAAGAAATTTACTGATAAAAAACCGAAAACAAAAAAAAAGTTTAAATCAGATAGTACTCGTTGTATCATAGTGTCGTCATTTGACGACAACCAGATATATTCTCATAAAAATTATATTTCTTCTACAACAACAAAAAATTTTTTTTAGCAAGAATCTTGTAAACTAGTATTAATTTTTATTTTATATTACTTTAGGGCACATTTATAAAATTTATTAAGTTTTTGACACTTACTTTCTAGCCGAACTCATAATTCTGAACTTTTTCAAAAAACTCTCACAAAAAACAATTAACCGCACACGAACTCTTTGAGTTACAAAGCTGAACAATTTTTTTTATGGAAAAGTAATTAACACACAACACAATTGTTATTGCTTTATTTGTTTCTATGCAATAATAACGGTTCACCAGCAAGTTGAAGCTGCCAATGTTTTTGTCTTCATATGACGACGCTAGGAGAATTCGGGTTAATATTAAAAAAGAAATAAAAAATTAAATTAACACAATCGGTTTTTTATCCATACTTACTTTTTTTTATTAAATTTTTTATTAAAAAAAAATAATCAACATTTTTCATTTTTTCGAATTTATTCTATGAGCTAAATTTCAGTAATGTATTTTATAAAGCTTTTTTGGCCCGAAAATGCATTACATTCTGCTGGTGTCTAATAATTGTAAATTTTTCTGTACATAAAATATACCTCATTGCTTTCCAAAGGAAAGCTAAGGTAAAATGTACCAAGAAAATACAATATAATAGTCTGGTAGTGTATAAAGTCATTTCTGAAAAATTGAAGGAATAGAACTATTACAAAAAAGCTTTATAAAATACATTACTGAAATTTAGCTCATAGAATAAATTCGAAAAAATGAAAAATGTTGAATATAATATAAAGTAACCTTCGGAAGGAAATAATTCCCAGTTTCTATTTGTTAAAAAAAAATAATTTTAGTAAAATACATGTGGCGTTTGTTTACATTCACGAAACAATGTAGCATACTTTGAAGGAATAAAAACGTCAAATTGTACAAACTCGCAAGATTGGTAACACTGATAAATGCCAAAATTTTCGTGTGGAATAATCAATGTTGCTCAACATTTTTCACAAATTTGAACAGAGTACTAGGCTTTACAAGATACGAAATCACTTCCCCATTCGATCGGAATTGATTTCTGTGACCTGCCTGATGATATTGGTACTTTTTCGAAATTCGAACGTTAAAGGGGTAAAAATCGTACATCTTTGGTACTTTTTTTACAAAACTTTTTCTCAATTCATGGACATATACGTGTTAAATTATGGCGCCCCATTACAATAATGAAATTTTTGATAATTAAATGGAAAGAAAAAAGTATCAGAAATGGAGAAATACGGGAAATTAAATTTCTTTCTCTTTTCCGTTCTAGAAACATAAATTTTGGCATATGCCCACGAAAGAAAGGGAGACGCTTTAGAAGTAGCGGATTAAATGCCAGTATTTAATATTTTTAATTTATACATGAACATCTTGTTATTGTTGTAAAACTGCTTGCAAAGTTTATTTGGCCCTTTAATGTCAACGTATATGCGTTGCTAATCACTAGCTTAGATCCGTTATTTATCATTGTCACTTATCTTAGGCGATTTTTGCATTAATTTGCACGGTTTCAAAGTTTTGTTTTAGTATTAGTATTGGCCAACCAAATTCTTCATAAACCATTATAGATTTGCCTGATCTGACATCTGGTATGACAGTTTAATCACTGTTTTTCAGAAAACGAATTTATTGTTTTAGGGAAAACTCCTTATTTTACCTTTTCTAAAAATAACAACGTTATGAAAGTACTTTTCAATTTTTTTTGTTACTGACATCTGGATGACATTGTAAAGCCCTTATGACACTACATTTTTAATGCATTTTTCAAGTTTTGGTGAACAGTACAAATATAATGTAATACAAAAATTTACCAAGTGCAAAGAGTTAAGCTGTATTAAGATAAATGGCAGACTGTCAAAAATTTTACTAAAGTTATCGATAAAAAATGAAGTTATGTAAAAAAAAAAAAAATGTAAAATTGTTTAACATAAAATTGACATTTCAAGCTTGAAATATTAAAAGTGTTGCTGAATCAGCGGTTTTTGGGCAAATTCAGCGATTTACCGCTTTTTGTTTTTAGGTTTCTCATAAACAAAAAGTTGGCAACATTTAATAAAATAAACAAAACAGGGATGGCTAAGTTGTTTCAATTGTACTTTTTTGTTGATACTTTTTAAACTTAGATTTATATTTTTTATGAACATAAATAAAATTATTTTCAACTAAAAAAATGTTTTAGTACAATTAGGGTAAAAAAAGTACAATTTTTAAAGGTTGTTGGAACAATTTTAAAAATTCTCAACGCCATCCCTGAAACAAAACCATAACAAGAGAAGAAAAAAACTAAGAAACTTTGTTTACATTTTTTATAGTTTGCTCTTTCTAACATTTACTGTTTCTTTCCATCAATTCTATATCAATTAATGAATAAAAAATGTAGTGTCATAAGGGCTTAAATAGTGTTTTTCAGAAAAAGAAACTATTATTTTAGAATAAGCTCCTTTTATTTTTCTCAAAAATTTTTTTTGAAAAGATTCAAAAAGTAAATGAAACTTTAAAAAGTTCTTTGAACTTTCATGAAAATGTTAAAACAAAAGTTTTTTTTATTTATTTTTTCTTTCAAAAGGTCCCATTTAGGAAAGAATTTAAAAAACGTGGTGATATCTATTCAATATCCTACAGCCTCCTATAAAATCTGTTCAATATTAATCTTCGAAACAAGCTTTTATTTACAGAATTTTTTTTTTTTCGTTTTGATAAAAAAGAAAACTTCATGCAACAGGAAACATGTTTCTTATGCCATTTTACATGTTGATAAAATTTTTTTTTTGTTTAATATATTTTTTGTGTCGATACAAGATACAAAGAAAGTGTTAAAATTGAAAAACAACCAACCAACTGTAATAAATATTAAATTTATTCAGTTTTTTATTTATTAGTTGAGTTGTATTTTGTTATTATCAAATAGGAAGTTATATGCAATTATGAGTTTATAAAGTGCACTAAAAAAATTACAAAACAAATACTTGAAAATAATAATTACAATATTAAATTAAAAAAAAAAAAAAAAAAATTTTCTCACTCAATTTAACGAACGATGACAGGGCAGTCATCAGTAGTTGGCGGTTTTTGTTTTGTAGTTTTTCCATAATTTGTAATTATGTTGTTGAAATGAAATTTACAAAATTATAAAATTACTTGAAAGAGTTATGGAAAAGATCATAAGCATTTATGTAGATCATGGAAATCGTCTTAAAATGAAGTTCAGTTTTTTGTTTTGCTTATAAAGAAGAATATAATTATTGCGTTTTAATTTTTTTGAACTCGGGTAAAAAAAGTGAATTTAAAGGAAATGACTACATTTTATTTAAGTTTTGTAAAAAATCTTTTTCAAATATAATAGCTGTTGAATTTATATCCTGAATTCAAAATCGCGATTTTTAAAAACTCGAATTCAAAAATCCCGAATTGCTTACTAAAGCTTTTCCGCATAGTCAGCCTTTGGCGGTTTTTATATGAATTCATATTCATGTTTTTTTTTGTTGCATATTTTTTAACACTTTTAATGCTTAAAAAACTTGCCCTTTTGGCTTCAAAACGTTTCGTTTCCATAATTTAATATTTTCACCACTTTAATTTATGAAGAAAAATAATATTTAATTACTACTCAATTAATTAATTAATTAATTTGTTTGATTAAACTTGCATTAAAATTAAACGAAAAACAATTTGCATTAAATTGAATTTTTATTTTGCTTATTGATTTATTTTGTGCTAAAGAATTGACACCCAGAAGTCAGTCCAGACCTGTTGTTGCAAAATCGTTTTTGTTTTATATAAAAAAAACTTCGGAATATAACGTTTAATTTTTGTTTTATAATTTTTATAAAAACAAAGATTTATTAAAAAAAACAGCAGTCGCTTGTTTTTTTTTTTTTTGGCTTCCTAATAAAATCGATAAACAATGTTTTTTTTTTTTTCAATAAAATTTGTCGTTTTTATCATACAACTGAAACAATCCCATCTTTGTTTTATTTGTTGTAAAAGTATATAAAATACAATTTTTTTTATAATTTATGGGTTTCCTGATATATGTTTTATTAAATTTTATTATTTACATTGACTTTATCGTTTAAATTTAAAATTTCAATCACGTTTTTTGATACTTTTTTTCTTCAGCACTTTTCGTTTGTCTGGCACAAGCAATTTTTTTTTTTTAGGTTTTATTGTGTTTTTAGATTTCTTTTATATTAAAATTGCGATTAATTGTAATCTAAATATTTATCTAGCCTTTCTTAGACAAAACAGTGCCTTTTTAGGAATCTGCAATTTATTTTTATTTTTTAAATTTTTTGTAATTGTTTTTATTTGGTTTATTGCAAATATGGAACGTTTTTACTAATTTAGTACATTTTTTATTTTGAAACTACAGAAAGACAAATTGGATTATTTGAATTAATAATTTTTAATAAACAAAGATATATCTTACACATTGGAATTAACCAAGGTCCTAATTCTGGCAGTCGTGATCGAGTAATTTCTCGATTCGAAAGCAATTTTATTTCTAATTCTTTCAGTCGATACTATTTTTTCAGTATTGTGAAACTCAAATTAATGCTTTACAACACTGAAAAACTAATTCCGATTCGTTCAGTATTGACTGAAATAATTAGATATTAAATTGCTTTCGAATCGAAAAAGTACTTGATCACGACTGCCAGAATCAGGCCCCAGAAGTCGCTCAGTTTGTCTTTTTTTCAAATTGCTTGACATTTTCGCCAAATCTTCTCTTCGTATCAAAAAAAAATTTCCGAAAACAAATCATAATATACAGCCATGTCACTGAGTACAATTCCGTTCGGAAACGGAATTCATTCCGTATTTTGGTGCTTCAGAAAATGACGAAAAAATTTTTGGAATGAAACCATTTTGGTTTTCATGGACAGAATGGGAGTTTTCTGTATCTGAAAGGCCGAAAAACTATCAATAAACAAATATGTTTTCTTTGGTTCCGAACGAAATCATTCCAAACGGAATTGTACTCTGTGACATGGCTGATAAATTAGGGAAATAAATTTTTGGAAAAAAAAAACTTGTAAGTGCTGGTTCACTCTCTATCCTCTTCAGACCATGGGTACACATATGTGTACCTTAACTTATTACAAGTTTTAAAGACTAGCGACATCGTGTGACCAATAGAAACAGTTTTATAACTTGTTTTAAGCTACTGCGCTTCAAAAAATATCAAAAAATGGCAGGACTTTGAAGTTTTATCCATTACTTTTACATTTGAATTTAAGAGTTTGAAAAAACCACACTGCTTGGACATTTTTCCTCAATAACTAATCGTTAAGACCTGAAGTACACATATGTGCACCTCTTTTTCTACCACTTTAAATAAAAAAAATTAAAAAAAAAATACAAACCGAATTTTAAATTACACCTCATAAGAAAAAAAAATTGTTAATAAGCCCTTTACTCAATCGGTTCAGTTCAAATTTTAAGAAATTAGGGATTTACGTTGAAATTATTCATATTTTAAAACCTGAGGTACACATATGTGCACCAGTAATTTCTAAGAATTGAAATAAAAAATTTAAAAAAAAAATATACAGTTGTCTTATTTGCTCCCCAAAAGGAATAAAAAATATATAAGAAATGTAAAAATTCAGTGGGTTAATGTTCGGGTCTTAAGAGGCTATAAGCTTTAGCCGTCAAGTCTTGAGCTTTTAGAAGAGAAGGGAAAAGAGAATGCAATTTTTTTCTACTCTCTCCTAGCAACTCAAGACTTGAAAGCAGTGTGAACAGATGCTTAAAAATTTGGGAGATAAATTGGCTTAAAAAAATGCTAAAAATTAAATAAAGTGCTAAAACATAATGCTAAAATTTTAAATTCTTTTTAAGTAAATTATTTCTTATATTTTTTTTTGCCATTTCTGCTTAGATTTTTATCTCCTTTGAATAAAACCAAATTTCTTATTCCTGTATTCATAATAATATTTTAAAGTTAATAAAAATTTACAAAACAAATTTTGTACGAAAATTGTGGCAATGTTGTTTTATTAACGAAAACATTATTTAAAAAAAAAAAAAAAAAAAAAAAAAAAAAAAAAAAACGCAACAGTTTTTTAAAATACAACAATATTATAGTATTCTTAAAGGATAAAAACTTTTATGTTACTTTTACAATCCGGCGCGTATTCGAGAATAGCCACCAATATAAATATGTATTTTGTAAATGCAGACGACGATATTGCTGCGGAAATTTTGCTCGCTATTTTTTAAAATCGGACTAGAAATATAAACTAAAGGAAAAGAATTTTGAGTAAATAGTGGTTTAAACAATGAGCTGTTTTGTGGCAAACAATGCGTCTTAAAACAAAAACATTTGGCACTAGACCCCACAAAAAGTTTGGAAAATTTCCAATATTCTGCCAAATTTTAAAATTTTTTAATCTTTCTACAAACATTTCTTAAATGCTTGTTTAAACACGTGAAAATTCTTTATATATATTGGTTTTCAGTTCTTTTTGAAAACAGGCCGCTTGATAAATTCAGTCTAAACAATTTCTAGAGTGTGATACCCTACAAGTAGATATCTAGCTGTGTATAGCTATCTATGGTGTAACGAATTTTTAATAATTTTAACGCGTATTTCTTACCTACGTTTAAACTGCAGTGTATTTTACACCATCGATTTTTGCCAGTTAATTCAAGAAATTAATAAAAATACAAATGTTGCCATATTTTAAAAGGAAAACTTGAAGGAAAAAACTCGTAGGTAAAATTAATGTTGAAATTACCAAACTAGTTTTACCGGATAGGTAAAGATAACTGTTAGGTACGAACACGACCCCATATCTGTAGAAATTACAGGCATTAATGTGCCGACAGTTAATTAAAAAAAATTAAAAAAAAAAGCTTATAATCAAGTTATTTGACTACAGTATAACAGTTTAATTTCGTTTGTAAAATGAAACTAAAAAAACACTGTTTATCTTCTTTTTCGCCATTTGTGCACGTTAGACTGAAGAACTAAAATTAAGACGAATTCACACTGAATTATATATCAAGCAAAATTCTTTAAAAATTATTTAAATTTAACTGTAATCTGCATTCGTAGGAATTGTAGCTTTAAAAATATTCATAAAATATACAATAGCGGTGTTCAGAGTTTTTTTGTGTTTAAGGTTGCAACTGTCTTTGACAGTGAGCGGTATTTTAAGCAAATTTGCAATGCTCTTTTACTTTTTTATTTATAATTGTGGGCTCCATTGCTTTTATTTTGTTTGACGATTCGAAATTATTGTTTACAAATGTCACCAATTCGACTTTTAGGGATGCAAAAGTTATAATGTGACAATTGCAATTCTCTGTGTATTTTGTTGCTGGATTGCGAACTAAAGCTAAAATATTTTGCATTTGCACTTCCGCAAGACCATTCGCATCAAACACTGAACTTCGCTAATGTTCATTTTACTTTCCCTTAAGACTCATATTTCCTGCAAAAACAAGTCATCAATTATCATAATAAAACTAAACATTTTAAAATTTAGTTCACTAAAATAAAAAAAAAAAATCATTAGCATTCAAATAAAATTCAATGACTAATTAACACTTTCTTAATAATAAGTTCAACTTTTCAGGTTTTTTGTTGATAGTGAGTTGGCTAAGGAGAGGAAAACAGTAACGATATTTTATTCATTTAAATCAATTTTGCTTTTTTTACATTTCGATTTCTGTGTAATTATTAATTTTTTTTTCTTTCTTCAAAACAACCACTTAATGCTTGATTGGTTTTGAATCATTAAATCTTGAGAAAAAAAAAAATTGAAAATTAGAAAAAAAACCCCATCAACATGACTACTGACCACCAATGATCACTAATAAGTTAAAGACTCTTACGACTCTTGAAAATGAGTAGAAGATGATTATTATGAATGAATGACGCTAATGAAGTCTAAAAAGGCCAGCCGCAAGTCAACCACCAGCTTCTTTCTTTCACACTTAAACAAACCCTCGTACAATTGAGTAATCGTCTCAGAGAAAATGTTTTCACTTTCGTTGCAGAAAAAAAGTGTTAAAAAACACAAGATTGTGTAAATAACTTTGTTTTTACTTAAAAAATTTAATCAATTTGTTGTTATTTTACTTTGACTGACAATAAGTTTATTGATCGTACGTAAGTTATCTTTGCAGGATAAAATACACCATTTACAAGGAGAATTTTGCTAAAACATTTATTGAGGCTCTACTGCATATTTCTAAAGCAGTTGTCATAAATTGTTTATTTTCTAGTTATTTGCTAAGTTTCGAGCGTTTTAAGATTTTCTAAGTTTTGCGTTTGGCGTTTTTTCGACGATGAAACTCTTAGTTTGTATGTTATGATCAAATAAAGACTAATAAAACTTATTTTGTACAGTAATCACAAATTTGTTACGATTCGTTGTACTAATATAATAAGAAAACATTTGAAATTTTGTATCAAAAAAACTTTTATTTTCAAATTGTGTGTAATTTGAAAAACCAAACTCTCTTTTTATAACGTTGAAACCGCATTGCTTACAGATCATAATCGCTAAAAATGCCCATTAAAACACATTGCTTTTCACATTGCACATCTTTTATAAAGCAAAATTTTTCCTAAAATCAAAATTTCTTATTGTTAGTCTAAATAAGAACTATTCATTCACACAGAAAAAATTAAAAAGTGTCTCTAATCACCAAATTTATACCGAATTCATAGAATCAAGCAACCCATTTGTTGATTTTGCCCCTATTACCAAAATGATTATATTGAACACTAAAAATTGTAAGAATTTAATATTTTTTTCAATAAATGATGTTTTTAATTTTAATTAAAAAAATGATCAAAAAACTTTGCCGTTTCAAACAATGTGCTGATTGATTTTGACAATTTCCAACAACAATTTCACAAGTTTAAATTACTTTATTTTAAAAAAATAATTTCATGTTATTTAATTATTATGTATTTTAATTCAAAATTTATTTGAAAACAACTAAAATGTTAATTAAATCAAAATTATATTTTTAATTTTCTTTTAACAATTTAACAATTAATTCAATTATCACATTAATTAAATTTAAACACTTTTTAAATAATTTTTTTAATTGAAAAAAAAAAAACTACTAATAATTTTTTTTTCTGGGCACTGTATATTGACTGAAAGGCGTCTACAGAGAACGAAGTTCACACACATAAGGTTTAGCGGCTAAATTTTGGTTTTATAATATAAGTTTCGTAATCTCTATAGCGTCACCTAAAATGCAAAATAACGTAACAACACTTTTTATAAGTTTGCAGGAGAAGCGTTTTGGCGTTTGAATTTCTTAAATGAAGTCGGATCTAAAAATTTTTGTGAACATGTAGTTTAATAAATCGAACAAAAATCAATCAAAAAGTCAATTTCGAATGTTTTGATGATTCGTTGTTTTGCAATTTAGGTGACGATATGTTTCCACTTTATGTCTGCCAAAATTCTGGCAGACTTTCATGCACTTCAACAAATTCTTTTTTGTTTTGCACTATTGCACGTGTATGTAAGTTACTTTGTCATCATACCTTGCTGACATACCAAGTACCCATTTTTTTAATAAAAAGGTACTCTTACTTAAACGTAACGGTGCCTTACGGAAAATTTTTTCCGTTGTCTTTACGTAGCAGCTGCTTAAGAATTTTTTTTTGATTATGTTTATTGATATAGCGAAAATTCCATCGACGTACACGATGTTTTTTTATATTTTGACACAAAACTCACAAATAACGTAAGTTAAAATTTATCAATTATATAAATTTTAAAAAATGTATGGTTTTCTCAAAAGAAACAAAAAATAATAAACGAGTAACGTCAAGTCTGTATCCGTTTTCATTCCCTTTAGCCTCCTCTTCCAAAATATCAAACCTGATGCGTGTGAATCAGCATATACCAAGGAAAAAAAAATTGTGGGATTCACAAGGTGTGCTATCAAGTCGACGATATGATATGATTTGTGTGGAGCAAAATTGGTTTGGTCAATTTCATAGCTAAAACGCCCATTGTCTCCGTGTGGGGACACCCATTTTTCTCAAAAACGAGCAAAAACATCAAATTTTTTTTAACGAATTCCCTTTATTTTATCCACACTTAAGAAATAAATATAAATAAGTTTTTACTAGTAGTTTCTTCTTGGGCGTTAATGGGTTAAAGGATTCTGTTTTATTAGTTTTTTGTTCATAAATTTCTTAATAATGGTCCAAATTCAAATTTTTTCGCTTTTTTTAAATTTGCAAAAAAAAAATATTTTTTGAAATGTGCTGAAAAATATCACAAAATTGGGGAAATCAAAAAAGTGTTTTGCAAGCCATCCGATTTTGCGTTTAATTCTCCATTTTTTACTTTATAAGTTCAAGTTAAACTGGCGAAATAAAATTTCACTGCTTTGTTTCCCGATAGACCAGTTGGTTGTAGGGTTCCTTGTTTTATAGTTTTTCCCATTCCTCAATCCAAGAATACAATATTTCTTTGGTTTACGTAAAATTCTTGTAAAGAAGAATAGTTATGAAAAACAGGGCTGAAAAAACTGCAGTCAAAGTAGAAAAATTGCCATTTTTTCCACTTCTTTATTTGTCATTGGCCAAAAAACAACAGTTGCTTTTACTTCTGATTCATTAAATGTAAACATTCGATGTCAAACCAATTAAAAAAGCAAAATATTGTACACAAATTTTCGTTTTCTGGTTAACAATTTTTGGTTTCGACTGCAGTTTTTTAAACCCTGATGAATAAGCTTTTTATTCAATTCTATAAAATTGTTTCTACGTTATTTTTCTCTTCGAAAACGGTGTAACAACGTGTTGACTTATCTAACTACCAACAGTTGCCGACTTAAATTAAGCGTGAAAAAGATGTAAAGAAAGCTTGCTAAATTACTTAAGTTAATTGATTAAATTTTAGCACATTTTATTGAAACAATTTTCTTACGCTTTGATATTTCAACATAGTAAATAAACTTTCGAAGTTTATCGTAAAAAAAGATATTTAAAAAAATATTTTTTCACAGCTTTGCTAAGGTGTATTGAATTGTTGCTTATTGTTTGTAACAAAAAAATGATTAAGGTAAATATTTTTTTTAATTTGTGTTGAACGTGCCCTTCTGTCTTGTTTACAAAAACAATTTGCTGCAAAAAAAAGGGAACAAGCGATCGATAACTACAGAACGGAACCAAAAAAGCTAAAAGCGTCTGAAAAAATTCCTGACCTAGACACTAAGTTTTGTTATTTTCTTCGTAATTTTTTTTTTTTAAATTGACATTTATGAGTAAAATGAAATGTTAGTGAAGGCAGTGAACAGGCGTATTTTATTTTGTATTAAGAAGAGGGTATTTCTGTTTGTTTTGATAATGTCAAATGTTTAAAAATTTTTTTTTTTAGAAATATAAAGATACTTTAAATATAACGGAAATAAGTTATCAAAAAAAAAAAAAACAAAAAATTGTTAATACATATTATTTTTCTAAACATTTAAAAATGACAATAAATAATGAGTTATGAGCTAAAGATTTGCGACGGATATATTCGAGTAAATGAGACTTTGCACTTAACACAGTTACTCTTGCTACTCTCATTTACAGAGTATTTACTTATTCGTACTCATTATACAATGACAAACAGTCATCTTGATATTTCATTTAAATTTTAATCACTTCTTGATAAAGAAAAAAAAAATTTTTTTTCTTCCCTATTTAGTCGGAAATTAGGTTAAAAAATATAATAAATTTATACAATCTGGGAATTTATTTCTCTTGGTGAGTAACATTTATTATATTAATTTTCATATTAATTCGAATGTGTATTCTAAGTCAAATTACAATTTATAAAGCTTCGTTCACAATCAGAGAAACAATTTCGTTTTTTCTTCCTAAAATATTTCATATATTTTCCTTTCATTTTTAGAACAAAAATGTAACTAAAAACTAAAATGTAACTAGGGTTGAGTCAACTAGAACTTCAGCAACAATTTGCATGAAATTGTTTCTGACGTTTAAAATAATTTTATTTAGTTTTGAATGAAAATTTCAACAAAATGTTGTAAAAAATAATAATAAATGCATAATATTGGTGTGGCTAAAATTTGCAAACGGGTTCTTGATGCAAAATGTGTGTGGTTGCAAAAGAAATTGTTGCTCTATTATGAACACCAAGTAAAAATGTTTTTTTGATTGTGAACGAAGCTTAAAGCTTTCATACTTTAATCGTCTTATTTCCTTTAATATTTTCCAGGAATATTTTATATGTGCCTTTTTCAAAATGTTTTAATCTGATCGATATTTTCCATAACTATTATACTTTCTGGAGTTTTATCATAAGACAAACATATAATTTTTGTACTTATTGGGTTTAATGTTTATATCCACAGCACTAAAGATGAAGAAATTATTATGCGCTCGTGCGGATTGTGCTTTTATTAATCGATCGGTAGATTCAGAACCATTTTCTGAATCGGTCCATATGACTGGCTGGCTGTCATATAAACCTTGTGCGCAAATTCACAGTTTTGCAGCTAATTTGGTATATAATTTTGTATATACGTTTCAATTGTCACAAGGACCAAGCCTATTGAAAATGGTTAGAATCAGTTCATAATTTCTCATAGCGCAATACAAACTTCTTTCCAAAATAGGGTTTTGTGAGCATAGACTTTCTTATAATGCTGGTATTTAGATTAAAATTGGCCCAAAAATATTTTATTGCAATCCTTGTCATCTTACCAAATTTTATTGAAATCGGGCTATATATGACCGTAGGTCTCATACTACTTCCAACAGCTTTGAATGCTGTTACTGTTTTATAAATGTTGGTACTGACATAAAACTTGGCAACAATAAATTTTACAATAGCTACTATGTCATGGAAATGTTGTGCTGGTAGGTTTAAAATTAACTATAGGTTCCCTAGGACCTCTCCTAAAATCACTTAAAGACAAAATCCCATATATATATAGTTTATACACTGATAGAGAAAGCGTCTTAACGCTGATGTATTTTGACATAAATACTATGACAAGTGTCTTCGTTTTTTACCCCATGACATTTTTCATGATTGTGATGTCAGCCTTAACATCACTTGTCCAAATTGTCATCAAGGTCAAAAGTTGAAATTATGTCATCAATGGGATGACACATCGGCACCACATAAATGACGAATCGGAGTCAGCTTAATAAAAAATGTCATCAGTGCTTTGACAGAGTTACATCGGAGAAAGGACTGACTCATGAGGCTCAGTTTAATGGCAAACTGTCTTTAAATTTAGTCATTGGCATTAACTTAAGTCAAGTGAGAGAGAGAGAATATTATTATATTTTATTTGACCTTTTATTCTTTTAATGTATAATTTAATTATAAATTTGTTAAAAAATTGTGAAATTTTGTTAATTAAAAAAAGAAAAATCCTAAAGAAGGCACACAAAGGAGTGCGGAAATATTGGTTTGAATAAAGTTAAAAAAAATTTATGTAAAAAATAAGACCTCAAGCTCGAAGTTTTTATTATATGCAGGTCTTCAAAATCTTTCTTAAAACAAAAGTAGTGGATAAAACAATAACATTCTTTACAAGCAGTTTAACATTATTTTGTTTTTATCTTTATTCTTACTTTATCTGTTAATAATACAAAAAATGTGGCATCGATGACGCATAAAATATGACAAAATAATATGATGGCGTTCGTCATAAGATTGATGTCACTTTTTCCCTCATAGATGCCATTTGTAATAACATTAGTATCACAATTCTGATGTTAGGGCATCATCAATGGGAAGATGCATTTTTCTATGAGAACAAAGAACTCTTATATAAATCTTTACCTTATAACATAATTTTGTTCTGCCGGATCCTTGATTGCCCATGGGTCCCCAATGGAGTACAGACAGTATTTAAAATTTGTCTCTAAATACTGTTGTGTAGGGTCAGGTCGTATGGTCGGGCTTGAGCAACTGCACTTGCTAACATGTTTTTATTCATGATTTGTTTAATTAAATGTAAAGATTTTATTAAAGTTTCTGAAGAATCCTTTGAAAACTTTAAAATTGATTGATTTCCGGAGTATAAACATTTCTCAAGAAGCAAGTAAAATATTATAAAAAAACCAGTTTATAATTGAGTCATTACCGCAAAAAAAAGCTTAAGCGATAAAAGCAAACGATTTTTTTTTTATTTTATTTCATAAAAATTTTGTATGAAGGTTGTGGCTTAAGATAAATTGTTTGGGCTATAAAATCGTAACGGTACCTTATGTGACCATGACATTTTAGGAGATGATGCAAGTGTTGCCAATAAAGTCATTTATTAAAAAAAAAACGAAAATTCAAAATATTAACCCTTATTCTATTTGGCGTCGGCAATAACAACGGAAATTTTAAGGCAGCAGCATTTCTTATTAAAGACAACATCAATTCTATGTTAAATTGGTATTTTGTAAGAGTATTATGTCGCCGTTGACTATTTATCGATAATGTTAATAAAAAACAGCACACATCTCTAATGTACGAATCAGCTGATTCATTCTGTGATGTTTGTGCAAAATTTTAAGTTAAATAAAAATTTTTTTTGTAAAAAAAATAATGTTTAAATAAATTTTTTTTTATTTCTGATTCTGATTTTTGAAATCTTCCATTTTTAAGTGCCTAATTTTTTTTTAACCTTTTTAAGATTTGAAAGTTATTTTCGGATGAATAAACATTTTTTTGAACATGTGTTAGAAATAATAGAGCCTCGTTTAAAAAAGGGAACGTAATTTGCAGCAATATTGTGTTTTTTGGCCCAGGGATCTTACCAGCTTAGCGTTGGAAATTATTTCAACTTTGGACTGTCCCAGCCACTAGTTTCAAAAATTTTGTCCGAGACTCTGAAAGTCATAGAGAGAGAACCAAGACCAACATCTCTAGTTTAATCGAAAGGGATATTTAATTTATTAGGAAAAAAACTCTACAAGATCCTCTGGCTAGTGATGGATTTAGACTAGCTTCTCGAACTGGCACATAGTTGTTATTTTAATTTTCTTAATTATTTCCACAAAAATATATCAAAACACAACACAAATGTAGAAAAATATCAAAACCGCCGTAGAAATCAAAATTGCAGCCAACCATAACGTAAACTTTTTTAAAATTTTTAAAACGCAACACATTGCAGCACAAGACAACACTCAAAACGCCGACGACAAAGTCAAAGGCAATTAAAGGCAACAGCAACGCCAATTTGTCTTAGAAAATACCAAACATATGTTAACAGTCATCGAAATATGGCAATATTGCCAACGGGAATACGAAATTGAAACAAAACATAAAAAACGGCGTTGTTTACTGTTGACGACGCCAAATAGAATAAGGGTGATTAACTTTTTCAAACCGGTCGATATGTTAAAAAAAAAGGTTTTAGCTGGCTTTCAGTTTCGGGTTTCGAACTTTCTACTATCAGCAGAGGCGTCCATGTGCCCGAATTTACATTCAAACAAAAATGGCAAAAAAAAAATTATTCTCTAATAAAGCCAACGTTTCGAATCTCAGTAATAATTTAAACTCCAAGTAATTTAGGAAATTCTATACCAAACTACTTTCAATACCTTAAAACATTCCCAACAGACATTTTGTTTTTTTTTTTTTAATCATCAGATAAAACACCTTTTAAATCTCATGATTGAGTGATCTGCAACAAAAACTCCCACCTCCATCTGTTCTCAATTAAAAAAAAAGAAACCTTTTATAGCAACTCCCCAGCTGGTAATGCATGTGAACTGACCTTTTCTTTTATCTTCATCATAATTTATTACTTATTTAAATATTTCACTTTCAAGAAGAAAGTAAAACCCCCTTAAAAATAAAACCAATGTTTGAAATTTTCTTTGAGCCTTTCAAAAGTATCAGACATAAAATTTATGATAATAAACTCCGCTTTTACGCAATTAATAACAGATTTTTATTTACTTTTGTTTTGGTAGATTTTACTACTTTAGACATGTGAAAAGAGAGAAAAAAAAACATAAATCCATCGAAAAAAAGTTTTAAAACTTTTACGCAAACGTAACGTTTTAGGTCAGTTAGTCACACATATAAAAATACAGATTTAAACAATTAGCACCATGAAAATTTTAAATATAAAAAATGAAAATAAAAAAAACTAAAGTTAAAATTAAAATTAACAACGCAACCAGCCACGAATTTTTTGTATTTTTTTTTTTCTTTCTTGACACAGTTTTTTTTTATATATAATTTTACTTTAGAAAAAATAAATAAATTTACATACATGGAGTTAAAGGCAAACAGACAGACGGAGGAACGAACGTACACACCAAAAAGTTGAGAAGTCATAGTCAATACATTTTCATAAAATTTCACTTTTTATTTAAAACACATGGAGCAAAACTTCTTTAATGCCTTTCTTTCTTCCCAGTCTTTTAAATTTTGTTAAGTTTTTTTTTTTAACTCTTCAAAACAGACAGGAGGAACATTTTACACAAAAAAAAAAAAAAAAAAAAACTTTTAAGTACCCAGAACTATAAATATGATTCATTTTTATTACACGGACTTATTTCTCCAGCACGTCAACCCATTTTCATAAATATTGAGGTTTATAACTGATAATTAACCCACTTTTCAGGTTTCTTCTTTTTTTTTTTTGTTTTTTTTTTTTTTGCTTGAACTCAATGAAATGAAAATTAAGAACAAGTTTTCTTTTTCTACAACAAGTTTTATTTGGGATTAAGTAGAATTGTTTTTTTTTTTTTTTTGTCCAAGCCCCAATAATATAATTTAATAATTATGTACAACCAGCTGCCAAACCAGGGTATAATTAACCTTTTTATTTATCTCTTTAGAAACTTGTTAAAATTTTTTTTTTCAACATTTTTGTGCCATTTTTTAATTATATTTACAACATTAAAAATGTTAACAAAATAATTACACATTTGTCATATTGTTTACTTGGGGTAGAAGAAGGCCAGTTGGGTTAAAAAAAATATTTCAATTACAAACTCATAATTATTACTCAGTTGTCTTTATGCAATAAACACAGTAAAATTTTAATAAAATGTTGTTAAAAAAATAAATGAAATCTTGTTAAATAAATAAAAAAATGTTCTAATTATTTGAAGGCGTTGCAATTCATATAATTATACCCTCCACAACAAGTTGTAAAGAGGGTATACTAAGTTGGTCATTCTGTGTGAAACTTTTTTTAATATCTATTTAAGACCCCATAAAGTATTATGTCCTTTAGTAATTCTAAGTCGATTAAGCCATCTCCGTCTGTTGAAATCTTACTCGCTTTCGTAAGACACCAAAGAAAACAACAATAAAATCGTGCCACGAAATTTCGTGAAGATCGGTACATAACACAACGCCTCAAAAAAAATAAACCTTAAAAATTAGACATTTTTTAAGCTAAATTGGGGCGGGTGAACACGAATGTGGCACTTATTTTTTTCTCTTCAGCTCATATATATATAGTGTGTTGATCGGATAAAAATTCACAGAGTAACAGGTCTTTAGATTTGAAAAAAATTGCCTAAATGGAGGAACTGAAAATGTTCAATATTGAAAAAAAAACGTAAAAATTCATTTTTTTTTTTTCAGATCTAAGGGCCTGTAACTGATTGAATTTTATCCGATCACCCCTATCGTAAATAATTTTTCCCTCGTAAATTTTCCACTTTTCAGATATTTGCGATCATGAACAGCTCCCATGAAAAAAATGTAATTCAAAGGAGAATAATAACGTGAAAAAATGTTCACGGGAATAAATTCCCCTTATCGTGAAAAGTTTTTTCCCTCGTAATTTGTTCACATTTCCCTTAGATTTTCTCACTTTATTTTTGCTAGGGAATATAACATGTATGTAAGTAGTTCCTCCTATAAATCGAATATTAAGGGCTAGATCCGTTAAGAAGGCACAAACCGATATATTGGTCAACAAAATGCAAAACAACAGGTTGATTGCCGCCGGATTTGTGAAAGACGTGGTGGCATAATTTTGGAAAATATTTTACTACATAAAATTTAAAAGTGCAAAAAACTAACGTTTTTATCAAACTATCCCTCCAACACTAAATATTTTGTTTTTTTATTTTAACTTTTCTTAAAAATATATATAGGGTGTTTTTTTTACAGGTTTGTTTTTCGAATAGAGATAAAACTGGCATTTTGTGGTCAAATCTGGCAACTCTAATGTCATTTATGTTCAGTTTGGTTTGCCATTTCATCATGAACAGGTTGACAAAAGAACAACGCTTGGTGTATGGGCCGAAAATGAGATTGATCTCGATGCTGATTTTCATCGCAAAATTTTGTTCAGTGATGAGGCTCATTTTTGGTTGAATGGCTACGTCAACAAGCAAAATTGCCGCATTTTGAGTGAAGAGAATCCACATGAGACCCTTGAGACGCCATTACATCCACAAAAACTGACTGTTTGGTGTGCTCTATGGGCTGGTGGAGTCATTGGGCCATACTTCTTCCGAAATAATGCTGGAGAGGCAGTTACCGTTAATGGAGACCGGTATAGAGCCATGATAACCGACTATTTTGTTCCCGAATTGGATGGCATGAATGTGGATGAGTTGTGGTTCCAACAAGACGGCGCTACATGCCACACAGCGCACGCCACAATCGATTTATTGAAGGAAACATTCGATGAGCGCATAATTTCGCGGAATGGACCTGTCAATTGGCCACCAAGATCGTGTGATTTGACACCATTGGATTATTTTCTTTGGGGATATGTGAAGTCGCTCGTCTATGCCAACAAACCAGAAACGTTAGGGGAATTGGAAGCCAACATTCGTGGCGTTATTGCCGACATACGGCCCCATATGCTCGAAAAAGTGGTTGAAAATTGGACCTGTAGAATTGGCTTTATTCGAGCCAGCCGCGGCGGCCACATGCCTGAAATCATATTTAAACATTAATGGCATAAATTATCCTTCCAATAAAGCCAAATTGATGGTCATTAAAACGATTTTCTTGTGTTTTATTTCAATTCGAAGTTCTATACCACTGAAAAAAACACCCTATACGTGTATATTTTTAAACAAAAATTTCAATGATTTTGAATTTTTTTCTTATTTTTCTTCTTTTTTACATTCACTGGAACTGATAGCGTGAAAAATTTTTCACATGAGATTCACGATTGATTTTTTCTCTTCGAGGGGAATGAAAATTTTATGGGAACAAAAATTCCATTTGTTATTCACGATAGGGGTGAGTATAAGTATGTGCTGAAAGAGGAAAACATTTTTATTCAATGGATTAAATTTTGCACAAACCAGATGAACGATTCTTGAGATTTCGAAACGTGATTTTCGCCAATATCTCAAAAACGCTTCTGGAGAGAAATAAATGAGTGCCATATTCGTATTCAGCCCCCCGATTTTACTTAGAAAACATTTTATTTTGAGGTTATGGCAAAAAGTAATTTACCATAGGCCTTATATAAAGCTTTCCCTCGGAAAACTGTTTAGTACTCGTAAAGCCGTAACGAATAATGCTGTTGTAATAAAAATCTTTCTCTCACAGTTTTCTAAGACAAGAAATCAGAATTCCCACTGTCAACTTTAGAATCGGTCCATAATTTATCATAGGTCCCATATAAAGCCCTACAATATTCTAACTGTCGGTGGAGGGTATCAAAAATTCTGCACAGCCGTATTTAGCACTCTAACTTATTTTTTTTTTTTCTATTTGGTTAGTTTTTGATCTCGTTAAGATAAAAAGCCGCCGAATCGTGTTATTAATTAATAAAAAAAATAAGTTTGAATAATTATTGCAAATCTAAATTTGCTGCTGATAATGAATTAAATACATACATGAATTTTAAATAAATCTATAAAAGGAAAATTTTGTATCATAAAAAAGTTTAGTTCACTATTAAAAAAAAAATATCCATTTAAAGGCCTTCTCCGAAGATACCGAGGGAAGCATTTCATGAAGAAAGACTCATGTACTCTCTGTTAAGCCGTTAAAGGGATGCATGCTTTAAATAGGTTACAAAATCTCAGCATTTCCTAATTTTATTTTTAATTTAAACAATTTTTTACTATAAAATAATTATTTTACCAGAATTTATTATTTTTTTGATTTGAAAATAGTTTTTATAAACACTCGTATAAATGCTTTTTTAATTTTTAATTTAATTAATTTTTTTAAAGGCAATTTCAATTAACAAAAAAATATTTTGAAACCATAAACGATTGGAATTCAAAAACTAAGCATTTGACGTCAAAATTTATTTGAAACGAAACGGAAAGTGATTTTTTTTGTTCGTCTAGTTAACAACATTTAAACATTATACGAAAAAAGTGAACAATTTAAAAAAAAAACAACAATAAATAACTAGGCAACCTACACAGTCATATTTATATTTTCAACAACAACAGAACTCTGCACACAATCAAATAATTTTAAAAACAAAATTATAGAAAAAAGTCCACAAACCAACAAATAAAAAAAAAAAAAAAATTGAGTAGGGGTTCTGTTAAAGATTGCAACATTTTAAATTAGCTGTTGGAAACGTAAGATAACAGAGACTTTTAAATACCTTACAGGGAATGTTTAAAATAAGGATGATATTAAAAATAAGAAATTTTTATCCGAATAAATTTTAATTTATCAGAAAAAACTAGAAAAGATTTATTTATGGATTAAATTAAGAAAACAGACATTTGATGTGAAGTAGAATGTGAGAATTATTACTTTTTATAAGTTGTTTTTATTATATTCAGGCATGTTCTGAAAATTTAAAATCACTTGTGGTTTTGAAATCACAGTTGTGTTTTAAGGGTGTTTTAATATTCACAAATGTTTTAACTTGGTTTAACATGGTGGAAAAAAATAAGCAAGTAATTTTAAAAAGCCGGCGGCCACTTAGCTGACCGGTTTAAAATCACAATTATGAAAAAAGAGTTTTTCCCAGAACACCTTACAGTTTCTTATGATTTCAAAGCACTTTCACAAAAAGTGATTTTTAGAACATGCCTCATTAACATTTTTTATTTTTCAAATGTGTTCAATGAATCTAATTTCTATTAAGCTTTCTTGCAATAGTCCTATTGTCTTAATATTCCAATACTTTTTGCTTAAACCAACTAACGAAAAAAAAAAATTCTTTTAGAAGGAACATTTTTAGATTCTTCATTATTATACGTTTTATAAAAGAAATATGTGTCAGATATCATAACATTTTTAATTCTTTTGAAAGGCCTATCGATGCTTTTATGTATGGAATATGAGATCGTACAAATGACCACCGAGGCTACGACGCTGGGTAGTACCCATCTAAAATGTCTAATTTTCTATGACTCCTGCGTTGAAAATCAGGCTGAATTTGACTGATAGCATGTATTATGTTGGCTTTAAAGCCCGCTGCGACTTTATAATACTTCAAAAGAAAAAGTCTCACATAGACAAATCGCATGATCCCGGTGTAAAAGGCATAATGTGGCAAGAGCTGTGTGTCACGTTGCGCCGTCTTGTTGAAAGTACATGTCTTTGGCGGCCATGTCATTTAATTCAAGCAAAAAGAAGTAAGTAATCGTCGACCTATTGCGCTCCCCGTTAAAGGTGATTGACACGGCCAACGTCTTTTTCGAAGAAATATTGAACGATGACGCCGCCAGCGCAAAATCCTTAAGCTGATGATACTTTTTGTGCATTTGATGCGTTTCTAAATGCAAGTTACATGCAATGCGTTTTATGCACCATATTGTTTTTTTTTATCAGCTGTTGTGAGAACATTTTTATTAAATAAAAACAATTTTGGCAAAAATGGAGAGTGTTATTGATATTTTAATAGAATTTCTTTAAAAGAATTCAAAGAGGAGAAAGCTTTTATTATACAAATATTCGTGATTTTCCACGATATTAATAACTTTCCAGTTTATGGCATTTGTTAAAAAAAAAAATTAACATAACAAAGATGACACTCAGAACATAAAAGTAATCGATAACTAGAATGGCAAATTTTGTTCGTGTAAAATTGTGCTAAAAATTCATTTTAATGTTTTTTCTTCTTTACAGTTTATGCAATCTTTATTACGAAAACATTTTCTTTTATTAAAAACCTTTTTTAATGCAAAAAAATAGTAAAAAGTAATCCACCACACAAACATATTTATCGATAACATTGAAAATAAAATATGATTTGTCATCCATGGCCATCAATAACAGCTGACTTTTATTCACCACACATGCGACGGATACAAAAGTAGAAAGTAAACCTACTTTGATGCGTTCATACGTTTATGCATTTTGGTGTGTAACTTGTCATATGCAATTACACTGATTCAACTTTTTTGTCAAATGCATAAAAAGGACAGACGCATAAACGCATGGTGTGGACCTTCAGCTTTAGTCACTTTCTGGATGCATTGAAGTCTACTAAATCTCATGTAGATTGGTATCGTTCCAAATTTGAAAATTTTGTTTGTCGACGTACCCATTCACCTGGGCCTAATTGTTGAACATGATTTTTCAATGATTATTATATATATATATGTTCCCGTCGTTCCTATAAGGAACTTGATAAATACACTGAAATTTATATGCTGGTACCTATAAGCATTTCACTGTTGCTTAGGCCATCAGGAATCTTTTTTCCCAAAGACTTTAGAAAAGCTTAAGATATTATGCAAATAAAACTGCAAAGTGTTTGAGAATTACAAACACTTAACGATATTAAAGCATAAACAAAATACCCACAATAAACAGTGAGTTTATCTTTTCTTACATTCCCCACTACAATTGGCTGGAATTCTCGCAACATTGATCGTAGTTGTTAGTGGGTTAAGATTTAAATACAAATTGCTTTATTTTTTTCGCAAGAAAATAAAGCAATTTGCCTGTTAAGTTTTTTATGCACGGGCACTTGCCAATTTATTATCAAAGTTATCGATCCCTTACCGCAAGAATAGCTTAAGCAACATAATTTTACATAATAATTTTTTAATAAATGACTATTGGCAACACTGGCATGAACTCCTAAAATGTCATGTTCACATAAAGTACCGTTACGATTTTATAGCAAAAACAATTTCATCTTAAGCGACAATCTTCATAAAAAATTTTTATTAAATAAAATAAAAAAACCTTTTCCTGTAAAATTTTGTCGCTTAAGCTTTTATTGTGGTAATGACTCGTTATTTTCGAAAAAACATAATCTTTTATTAATAAGATTTGTAGTTGCGTTTACAAATATTTCGTAGAAATAACAAAAAAAAAAAAAAAAAAAAAAATGTTTTTAGTTTGACGACAAAACTGTGAATCTTTGCTTCAATGACTTTTACTTCCAACTGTAGGGCATACTGCAATTAGCAATAGTCTACAATGTGCAAAGTAGAGAGGTAAACAAAAAAACTCTACATAAAAGGTGTTCTTAGAAGGTAATTTAAAAAAATGTCAATAGACTGCTGATTTTTTCTAACCCCTCTACTTATAAAAAAGAGGGAAACACACATAAAATAAGACTTTATAATGACAATAAGAAACCAGTTAATAATTTTTTTTTAGTTTCGTTTTGTTTTATATGCATTTAAATTTTGTTTGCATAAATTGGAATTGATTTTGATTTATTTTTTAAGCCAAGCTTAATTAGAAGCAAAATATTGAATTTAATTTCAGTTAACAACTTTTAACAAACTAGAATTGTAGAATTTTAAATTAAATTCAAATCAATTTCAGTAGATTGTTACGGTCAACTAATAACTCGAGAAATTTAAATAATTAATGCTTATAAAAAGTCATCTAGCAAAAAAAAAAAAAAATAAAAAAAATGATTGATGGATTTGTTTATTTTTAAACTCAGGTAAATTGTTGAAACAATAAGTAAATAAAGAATAAATTAGAAAACAATTTAATAAATTTTTTTTCTTTAAGAATTTTTTTAGTACTTTAGGGATCAAATTATGGTATACGGTATCGACTGCAATTATAACACAGATAAAAGTTTCTAACGATCGCAGGGGTCTAAAAATTATCGTGAACATGTAGTTTTATAAAACGAAGAAAAATAAATCAAAAACTCAATTTCGAATTTTTGTTTAGTTACGTCTGTTTGCATTTAAGGTGACGATATAATGACGATGAAACCGGATTTTTTCGACTCGCTGAGTGCCTAAGTTTTCTAAATATGTCGTTTCAAAACTTTTATTTTATAACTAAAGGTACGTTCAGACTAATGAACTATTTGACGAAAATATTTGTTCTGATATATAATTATATAATTATAATTATATAATTTATAATCAACATGTTTATTCTAATTAAAATTTCTATGCTGTAATAATAAGATTTAATCTTGTTGCATAGGAAAAACACAAATAAATAAATAAATATTTGCTTCAAACTATGAGAAACTGAACAGCAAGAAAAGCTCAAACTTACAAATGCGTTAATTGATATGATCAATTTGTTTGCAGGCGGAAAATCAGTAAACAATTTAATTAATATTACAAATTTCTAACAAATACGTTAATTAAAGTTGGTTTTTCATTTTTTCTGTGTGAACAAGTCCTCGCAATAAGCGTCAGTCAGCTCGGCTCGGCAACTAGCGGCCACTCTGTACGCACACTTCATTAAAAGTGAGATAAAATTTATCTCAAACTATGATTGATTCAAGAATTTCTAAGATGGTTTAATCTCGCTTCGTACTTGAGAGAACCAGAGAGAATATTATTATTTTCTTCATCCGTTACACATGTTTAGTTCACGTTTTTTGTATTCCGCACTTTGTTAACAAAATGTGAATTTTGGAATGGTATTAAGGACCCTCTGGACTACCATTCCTATATGGTGGTTTATCTGTGGAACTCCATAATTGTCCAATTGTCATTCAAATCATGATATTTTGTCTCCATAGTGTATTACTTTGACTGTTAAGTGGTTAACATTGCTCTGTAAACTGCAAAATAAGCAATGTTAAAAAATATGGTTTGCGTCTTTGCTAGTTAAATTCGAATTTATCTTCACACACATCAAATGTTATACCAAGATATTTTATTTGATCCTTAAACGGAATTTCAATACCATCAAGAAAAAGATTTACATTTTTACTCTCAGGAACCACAAATCTTCGACATTTTCCGTAGGCATTTCGTATACATATTGCTTCGCTACACAGAAAAAAATAATTTTCATATTTGAATACGAAAATCGCATATTTGATTACAAAAATTTTTGAATTTTCTGCGATGACGATTTTTGCGGTATTGATAAAAAAGTTTGTATGTATAATTGTTAAATTTTTAGTCAACAACCAAGTTTATTGAATCAATAAAAAAAGTTGTTGCCCAAAATAATTTTTTTCAACAAAATGTTTACTTGATTTGTTAAAATAAATTGTTGAAAATGTTGAATAAATCAAACAAAATGTTAATCGAATCTTTATTTTTTTTTTTATTAATGATGATCTTATAAATTTTTATATTTTTACAAAAACACTAAAATTTATTAGGCGGGGATAAGTAAGTTCCTATGCGCATTTCACTGGTTGCTTAGGCCAGATTATCAGGAAACCTTTTCCAAAGACTTTGGCAAAACTAAATATATTATTCAAATAAAACTGTAAAACAAATGAGAATTATGAGCTATCTAAAAATGGACAAGAGTTGTTAGAATACTGTCTTTACTTTGATTCAAATATTGTTTTTATTGAATATGAAGAAATATTTAATTATTTCATTATTAAATATGTTTTGTTGAGTGCTATTTTGCAAAGTGTAAATTTGATAAATCTTTTCCTTGAATCAAACAAAAAGTTTGTTGACCTACAATTTTATTTTTAACAAACTGTGTTGTTAAAAATTTTCTTGAGATATTTTTTTCTGTGTATACAAAACAATTGACTCGATTGTACCATCTTTTTATGTGTTGTTGTTGTTTCTAATTTATTTAAATTTTTGCGTACGACTTGTACTTAAGTAAGTAGAAAAAAGTTCGAATTATTTATTTCTGTGTAGTTTATATTCCTTGCTGAACTTTATAAAACAAAGTTCTTAAGTTGAAATTGTGCCTCAATAAGAGATCATTATTAAATTATGGGTTTTTTAAGAAGATGAAAATCACCGTACACGGAAAGAATTATTAACTAAATATGGCTTGAACAAAGAAAATTTTGCATGATTCTCGTCCAAGCCAAAAATTACTTATTCTAAAATTTAGCCACAAATCTATTTAGATTCTTAATAGATTTGTGGCTCGGTTTAAACAAATTTTACTAAATACGAACGAAATAATAAAATCTATAAATAAATAAATAAATTCGCAAGAGACTTACCCCCATATTCATAAAAATATAAACAAATTTTCATAGGAAATTCGTTTAATAAACCTTTTATAAATCAAAAATATTTTTTTTGACTTATGACTTTGAAATTACTTGAGTTTAAATAATTCCTTAAAACAAATCATAATCTTAATAAGTAGACTTCAGTCATAAAGAGTTATTTTACATTTGTGTTTTGTTCATGAACATTTTTAGACAAATAGTTCATCAAAATATTTCCGTTTGCAAAAATATTTTTTTTTAATAAAATGTAATTAATTACCATTCGATACACTTACAAAATTGCAAATTTCTATTAAAATTAATAGCCAATAGTTTTCACACATCTTGTCTTTTCTTTTCACATTGTCACTAATATACAATAAAATTGTTGTAATTTATATTGTAATTTCCTCCAATGTCACACTACTATAGAAAAATTTATTTCAAAGATGTATAAATAATAAAATATGCAAATATCTCCCATTCAAGACATTGACTTCTCCTGCTAGACATGACAAAAACGTCTTTTTTCTACTTTTTGCTGGAATTGACGCCTTTTTTTCTTTAATGATTTTTGATTATAATTATTAAAACTTTGTTGTTGTAGTTGTTGTGTTTACTATTTTATTTCTGGTTTAACAACACGATCTTTTCAAGACTTTGTCAGGCCTCATGATATCAAACCATTTAGTATGTATGTAAATTGTATGTGAGTGTGTATTTAATTGCTTTCTTTGTCAATATTTTTTTTTTTTTTTTTTTTTTTTCAAATTAAAATATGTATTGAGTAAAATATATGATAATTTTAAAATGCTTGATTGTTGCTCAACAGACAACAACAATCTTCGTTGAATATGTATGTAAAAAATCAAATTGATCCTTAAACAATTGCTACAATTAGTTGTAAATTACAGCGATTAAAAGTTGAGTTGAATGAATGTCTTTGTAATGAATAACTAAATTTATAATGTTGCAAATAAACATTTTTTTTTTTTTTTATATTTAACCCGTTTAAGCAGTCGGGACTTGAATTTGTAATCAGTGCTGTCAAATAAAGCATTGATCGATCTGCAGCAGCATTACCTTTTTTCATATTTTGTCTTACATAGAAACAAATAGAAACCCGACTTTAATTAAACAATTCGTTCAGACAATTAAATTTTTTACTAATTTGGCCCCTGCAAAAGAATTGATCATATCAATTAACGGATTTGGGTTTTCGAGTCATGCGACACAAATTTAGTCAATTAAAAAATTAATTGCATAAACTAAAAATTACACAATATTTACACAAACATTTAAATTTATTTGTTTTGATTAAAAAAATTAATTGCAGCAAATAAAAAATTTATTGGAAAAATATATGTACACATATTAATTATTTAATTGAAACATTTTTGGCAAACATTTTTTTTTGAAATAACGTCTGCAAATAACTGTATGATGAAAAGTGCTACCAAGTATTATAAAAAGTGTTTTTTAAGGCCCTCTAGAATTTACGAAAAGGTTAGCTGTCAAACGACTTGGCATACAGCGCTCACTTTTTAACATTTATGATCAGTATCAGTGATGGAAAATTGAAATATTTAGAAGGTACTGACCACTAAGCAAAAAAGTACTTTTTCAACATTTTAGTACTTTTTAAAAACATTTTTTTCTCTCATATCTCAGCCATTTATGGACCGAGCTGGCTTAATTTTAACAGCAAAATTCTGATGACATCTAAAATTAAAATATACCAATAAGCAGTGTTGCCATAACCTTTTGGTAAAAATAAATTTTTTATAGGCTATGTTGTAAACAGGGCTGTGGAGTCGAAGCTGTAGAGTGAGAGTTGAGGTTTTTGTACCGGAGTCGGAATCGTAGTACCCAAAAAAAGTTCCCGACTCCGACTCCAAAAATTTTCGGCATACAAAATTTTAAAAAATATTCTAATAATTTCCCAAATAAAATACATCGAAATTTGCGATGCAATATTATTGATTCGAAATTTTAACTGAATCATTTTCTTGCTATATTTAACCATTTTAAAGGTACTGAATTAAAAAAGAAAGAGTTTAAAGTCAAATAAGGTCCAGTCTCATATACATTTACCATTAATTAGGATTCAGAAATTAAATTTCAGCGGTTGGGACGGAGTTAGTACTTTTTGTTGACGACTCAATGTTTAAAATCAATTTCTAAAGAAGAAGCATAACAAAAAGATTACTAAAACGGACGTGGGGGTACCGTGGTTTTTTGAAAGGAAAAAGTACTGAAAATAGTACCATAGTACTGAATTTTCCATCACTGATCAGTATACTCTGGCAAATCATCATGAATAGATTCAGACTAAAACAACGCTACAAAAAAAATATTGCAATTTAGTTTGAAAATCAACTCTAGAGCTGTTTGAAACTGACGCCAAATTGTGCTTAGCGATGAGGCTAATTTTTTGGTGAATGGGTTTGTTAATAAACCAAATTTTCGCATATAGAATGGGACCAATCCACAACAACAGACCCAGACAGACAGTCTCCATTACAGTCGAAAAATTTAACATCATCGGACCTTATTTTTTCAAAACAAAGATTTTTTATTACAGAATAAAGATAATATCTCCTGATTTTTTATTGTAGATGTTGTATTCTAGTATAAAGAAGGGTCTGACTGCTGATTTTCAGTATAATTTGATTGATTTTCCAATTTCACCATTAAACAAATTATGGAAAAAATTAACAGGCAGTGCTATTTTAAACAAAATTCCATAAAAATTTGAGCCCTTTCGAACACCCCAACTTTAGTTTGCAAAGTCTCGAGTTTGATAGGATAAAAGTAAAATTATGGACAGACATTGATGTACTCGCGAATTTGCTTTGTTCTTCGTTCGTCGTTAATGCATCGACCAAGGCGAATTCGATACAGGTGGCGGTAAAATGAGTGCTTTTTACAATGTTTTGTTGAGAAATGGTTAACATGTCGAACCGTAAACACTAACAATGCATTAACAAAACCTCTGCTGTTTCTTTTGTTTTTTGATTGTTGTGCCGCCACCAGTTGTGAAATTCACCATTGTCGGTGACTGATGGGACTGTTATTTTTCGGTAAATCGTCATTTCTTTTTTATTTCAAAGGCGGGTGAATTTTTATAATATAAAGTTTTAAATAGGGACATTTTGACAGTTAAAAATCCAGTTATGCAAAAGTTTTCTAAAACTAGAGTTCACATTCTCTGCTACTCATTTTACTTTAACAAGAGTAATTCGAAAAGAACATTTCTTTATTTCTTTATAATTTGTATGATTTTATTCCTTAAAAATCTGTATCCCTTGTTTAGTATTTCTAGATTAAGTTTTCATATTGATATTTTTTTTTTTTTGGCTTAGAACATTGTAAATCTCGTTGCATATTTTTTCTTGAACTGGTTTAAAATGATTTTTTTTATTTAATTTAAATAGACAATCAGTTTATTTTATTTAAATTCTGTCTTTTTTTCATGTTGCAAAAACTACAATATATCGATGACATTTTGCACTGACAAACAAAATACCGCTTTTGCTACTGTTGCTTTAAATTAAACGTATGTTTTGTATGTGTGACACCTCCCGAAAGGGGGGTGGGGAATATCAAACTTTGTTAAATGTATGTTCTAGTCATAAATAATAAATTGAACATAAATGAAATGCAAACTAAAAAAAATTTATACAAATTTCAACAAAATTCAAGTTAAATTGATAAAAAACGCCGCTTTTTAAGTTAAATTAATAAAAAAATTGGAACTCATGGCAATTTTTGATTTAAATTGGGTGGGAAACTTGGAAAACATACGTCCGGGAATGCTTTAAAGATAATTTTTTTTTTTTCAAATTTTGCAAAATGATTGTCAAAAACTAGTTATTTTTTAATTAACTAACTGATATCAGCGCCATCTATCTAAGACAGTGAATGTGTTTATTTATAGATGTCCCTGTTATCAGTTAATTTCTTATGCCATCTTTAATTAAGCTTTAGAAACATTTACACCCAGTAGCCCGTTTCTGTATATCTCACATCGTAAAACTCTTCGCATGAAACGTGTGAATTGCAACAAAAATAGTGTGAAATGAAACAAAAAATTGTTTTTCTCACACAAGTGTTTCTGTATCTTTTTTTTGCGAGAATTATCTGTCATTTAAATAATTTTCCAGCAATTATTGGAAGGATGCGAGAAAAAGTGTTTCTATAACAATATTTTGCGAAAAGTTTCTTTCAAGAACTGTCAAAATAAGTCACATTTGAAATTGGTGGCGAGAAAAACAAAATGTAGATATTTTGAATTTAAAATATGTTTATATACTATTTTTTTTAAATAAATAAAAAAATAGAAGGAATATAAATGATAAATGCATAATTTATATGATGAAAATAAACAAAAAACAATTGTTATATTTTGTTAGTTTAAATTTTTGTTAGCCTTTTCTTGTTTTGGTTTTAATCAGTGCTGCCAGATAAATTTGTGTCAAAATCGTCAATTTCCTGAGAAAAAAATAAAAAAGATCGTCTTTTTTGTTTTAAAAATCGTGCAATTTAAAATCAATTTTAAACAAATTTGTTTCGACTTTTATTAAAAAATAATCAAACAAAAACATAGTTAAAGTTCATGGGTATTAAATAATTATTATTTAATAATTGAGATATAAATCTTTAATTTACCTATTCCTATAATCTTTTTCTTTTTTACCTGAAATAGACTTAGTAGAATACCTTGTAGTTAAAATTAAAAAAATCGGTTCATAAATAAACGGGTTAAAGACCCAGTAAAATCTTCGCCTACAAAATAATATGTTAAGTAATCAGAAACACATAAAAGCACTACATACAATTCTATTGAAAAACTAATGAATTTTACAAGGGTTGTGCCAAAAAGAACAAATTCAAAAGTAAGTAATTTTTTTTATCTTAATACATCCAGAAAAAAGTAGTTATCGAAGTTCTTATGGAAGAAAGCTACTTAATAACGTGTGAAAGAAGCTATCCATTTTGAAAAAGTTTTTACTGGGGACAAACAAATTTCTTTCTTGCCGGAATAATGGTTTTGGCACAAAAGTGTACATATACGATAAGAATATCAAATATCAATCATATTTTGTATATGTATATAAGAAGTATTAAATTACTTTCCCTCGAAATTTTGCTTTTGCCGATACATTTTTTAGGGAAGAAACAAACAATTTCGAGGACAATTTTCACAATAGGGATAAATATAAAAATTTAAGCAGCCTTGTTTCTAAAGATATCTTTTTTTCTAATAAACAAACATATAAAAATATTTACAATTATCTTATTTCGAAGACTAAGGGGCTTATAGTGTAACACGCAACGCCAACAATTTCATTAAAAGAAAAAATAAAATCAAAAATATTTTATAAATTTGTTGTTGCTTTCTACAGACATTCATATTATTTTTTTTTTTCAATTTTCAACGCCACAAAATAGAAGTGTTTGAAATTTAAAAATTCAAGATGAATTTCTATAGAAAGTAACAACAAAATTATAAAATATTTTTGATTTTGTTTTTGCTTTCGTCACTTTTTTAGAAAAAATCATCAAAACGTCACTTTGTTAATATCGGAACAAAAAATCGTCAAGATGACGATAACTCGTCAAATCTGGCAGCCCTGTTTTTACTATATTTATTTCTTTTGTTGACGTTTCGCTTTTATTTGACACTTAATTACTGGAAATATTCCAGTATAAACAGAATTTGTTGTGCCTGTTTTCGCATTCAAATACAGAAACACTTTTATCTCATAAATCGAGAAACGATGGAATTTTTTGTTTCACACTTCATGTAAGAAATTTTACGATGCGAGAAATACAGAAACGAGCTACAGATTTCATATTTAACCTCCGGAAATTCTCTCTTTTCAAAAAACACTATTAAATTTTTTTATTTTCTTAATAAATTTTTATCTTGCAATAAAATTATTTTTAATATTTATAAATTTAATTATAAGAATTTTTCATTTATGTATGTGTATTTTTTTTTCTCTCTAAAAATTTTAATTATGTATATTGAATTTTTTTTTTACTGACTAATAAACAATATTTTTCTTTATT
This sequence comes from Pollenia griseotomentosa, assembly GCA_963931875.1. NCBI lineage: Eukaryota > Metazoa > Arthropoda > Insecta > Diptera > Polleniidae > Pollenia > Pollenia griseotomentosa. The sequence goes on along the minus strand of OZ007560.1, from coordinate 46,364,973 downwards.
CTTTTTTTTATTTTTAGGTAAGTAACCTCCTCGATTTATTATTTATTCAACACTTGGAGTTGTTTTTTGCATTCAATGCCCATCTGTTAATAATTTTTAATGGCACAGTATTTACAAAATAATAAAAAAAAGTATTCGTACATCCAACAAATGTCCGTAAGTTTTTAACACAATATTTATTTATTAATTTAAGACATTTTTGGTTTCCTTCGTTCAGGTAAAATATTATTTCAAGATTTATTTCTAAGGTCATTTTGGGAATAACTGAAATTTCATTTAGAACTTTTTTTTTGGTCATAAATAAATTTGAACAGCAAACAAATTTATTCAAATTAGCTATTAAGAATTTTTTATTTTCAAAATTCAAAGTTTAATATCCGAAGACTAAGAAATTTTAGATAAATTACTAATGATTAATTAAGGTCAGAGATTAAGTTATAAAATTTGAAAAATGAAAAACAATGACACATTCCAAAATTTATTTGAAGGAAGTGCTTACAATCTTTCGTAATATTAATGATGATGTTTCGTTAAAAATGTTTTTGATTGATCGACGCCTCTACTTGTTCTTAAACCACAGTAAACTGTGTTTTTTTTTCTCTGTTATTGGCAGCACTATTTTTCGGGGTACCCTTGACCTGTGCTCACCATGCAGCAGAACATAGCAATTACAACCTCGATATATCGAAGCATTTTTTTTCGCAAAAGAAGTAGTAGTTGTAAGTATAAAAAGTACCATATAAATTTCATCAAAAAATGCTCTGCCAAAATCCAAAGAAAATCTCAAGACTTTTAGAATAGTGTGAAAGGGCTTTAAGAAAAATTCATGCATTTTGTGTGCGTCATATCGTACGAAAGGTTATTTATTAAATGAAAAAATTAAATCTTAATAAAATTACGATCAAAGTGATTTACAATCAATCAAAGTTTATAAAAAAATTTGAATTATAAAAAACTTAAGAAAAAAACTTTTATTACAAAGGTGATTTCTAGGCCCAATAAAATTTAGGAAAGGATGAGGTGTCAAACGAATTGCCATATTGCGCACACTTTTTTCATTTATGATCACTGTAGGCCTGTTCGAAAATTCATTACTGCGCTGCATCTGATGGGCATCGGGGATAAGTTGGCCATGCTCATGCAAATTAGCTGATACCAATGCTTGTTTGTTGCGCAGTTTGGTTACATTTTTATCACAATATGTATTAGACATTTTTTTATGCATTTTTGAGATTTGTTTGCGCATCATCAGCTTTTGTTATGCTTTTCCGAACAGTTGACATTTGCAGTGATGCTTTTACAACCGCGCTGCATATCAGATTCAGCGCAGTTATTCATTTCCGAACAGGCCCATACTCTGGCAAATCATCATGTATAGATTCACGTCTGAGCAACGCTGTCAAATTATACAAATATGGTTTGAAAATCCGCTGTAGTTCAGATGGAAACTGACCCGTTGTTTTAACGCAAAATTTTTGGCTTAAAGGGTTTGTTTATAAACCAAATTGTCTCATATGGAGTGAGACAAATGCACCACCGGCCCTACAGACGCCATAACATCCAAATAATGCACATTATTAAACCTTATTATTAAAAATATGGATGACATTGATCCAAGCGAGATGTGGTTTCAACAGGATGGCGCTGCGTTTCATACAGCGACCGCAACTAATAACTTATTGAAGTAAAAATTTGGCGATAAGTTGATTTCGAGAAATGGACCTGTCAATTGGCCTCCAAGAACGTGCGATTTAACACCTCGCGATTATTTCCTATAAAGCTACCTGAGTCACCGGTTTATGTTAGGCTGGATTTACACTATGAAAGTTTTCTTTCAGAAAGTCTGAGTTTATTGGTTAGAGGGGAGAAATTCATAGCATCCCAGAGGCGAATTTTTCGATTACAGAAGCGATGATGTGATAGACACGAGTTTAAATTAATTGAATTAACACTTCACTATCCCGCTTACTTTGTGTGCAAGTGGTATTCGTTCACTCCATAAATGCGGCAAAGCATTCGAAAAATTGTACGAGGTTGTTATTGAGATGGCGTGCATTACTATCTTATGGTGTTTTCTTTTCTACAAAAAAATGTGACATTTTATTGTAGAAAAGCATGAGTTTTTTAGAATAAAACAAGCCACCCTTTTCGGGAGCAAAATTTTTAAGAAACAGACACCAAATTGCATTTTTTTTAAATAGAATTTTGTAGAAAAGAAAACACCATAAGATAGTAATGCACACCATCTCAATTACAACCTAGTACACTTTTTCGAATGCATTGCCGCATTAATGGAGTGAACGAATACCACTTGCACACAAAGTAAGCGGGATAGTAAAGTGTTCATTCAATTAATATAAACTCAGTACTGCTTCACATGCAGTAGACAGTCTACACACAATTTCGCTTACTTCGTGTGAAAGTAACAGGTAGAATTTTTGGGCTTTCGCGTTATTTCAGATTTTAGATTTGTAACTATTTTCAGGACATTCAAAACAAGGGGCAAATTACGGCATTCGATATGGATCGAAATCTCCATTTAAATTGTATTGAAATTGCGATCGATATTGAATGCCGTAATTTGCCTCCAGACTATCGTTAAAAATTGAAAAAATATATATTCAACTCGCGATATATTTTAAAGCTAAGTCTACACGATATGTTGAATCAGCAAATTTATGTTGAAAAATGTTCATCCAGCACCAACATATCGTGTAGACACCAAATTTTTTCAACAAATGTATGCTTACCAACATAAGGCAGGCATTTGTTACCGAAGTCAGCAAACGTTTGTTCACAATTTAAGCATATCGTCTAGACACAATATTTTTACTTTTCAACAAATTTTCTACGTATGTTGACAAATATGTTATTTGTTGAAAGTCTAATGTAAGCTTTTCAGCATACGGCAAATTTGTTAGCATATAAAATATATAAAAATTTGTATTTTTTCCATTACTTGTTTCATTTTGTACATAACCTATCAAGATTTCTAGCTCATCGGCAAACGAGGAACAAAAAAATACATTAAGAAGTGCTTTGAAAATAAAAATGTTGGCCAACGAATTTTGTTTTAGAGTTGTAGACCATAAAAGTTGATAAATTCTTAACCAGTATCTCTTGAAGTATAAATTTGATGTCAGCAATATGGGTATCGCTGAAGGGTGTTTCCAAATAACTTTTTACGTGGTACATAAAACATGCCGAATTATTAACCCATTAAGAACCAATTTCAAAAAATATGCTCCATATAAAGCCCACTCTGGGAAATCATTTAAATACGCCAAAACCCGTAGAAAAACGATATTGTGGTAAAATATAGTCCAATTTAGCTTTAAATGGCTAGAAATAACAAGATGCAATTTTGGCATACAACTCACTATAGGTCCCGTAGAAAGCAGGACTTTAAAACGGTTAAAAAGCTTAGGTAATTGTATGGAAATTTGGTCTAATTTATGTTTTTAATACTAAAAATTACTCTACCGACCAAAACTCACAAATCATGATAGTTTATTAAAAATTGGTCAAAATAAGTTATAAATATATGATAATCAAGTACCACAGAATATACAAACAAATACACATATGAGACTGTACCTTATTTGGGGCTCATGGGCAATCATGATCGCGATAAAACAAAATAAGGTTATGAATCATATAAGAGTTTTTTACGCCTAGATATCTATATCTATGTATGTATATGATATTTGTTATCATATTTATATCGATACCAACATTTTTAAGGAAGTTATGGTATTGGTAATATTTTTGGTAGTAGTATTTGTATGGGAACTATAGATTTAAAATAAAAATTTTTTGACCCAGATTTAGTCTTAATACCAACATAGAACATGGTCTATGGGCACAAAGACGGATATCCTTATATCGACTCAGATAGTGATTGAGTAGATCGGTATACTAAACGATGGTAATAGGACAGACACTATGGTGATGTTAGTATCTAACGAATTCATAAAACATTCTGCTGGTCGGCACATAATTTACCATAGGTGTAGAAATTAACTTAATAAATTAACTGTGGGGCTTTATTAATAATTTTTAGATTAATCCAGTCCTTAAATATTTAAATTTTTTCCGGATTTGACCCAGTCCAATAAAGCACTCTTGCTTATAAGTATTAATTACACTAAAACTATTCATTTTTGCATTAACGGCGATAATTAATAAATAATTTTAAATAAAATAATAAAAAAGAGAATTGTCAAACTAATTTTTATTTTTTAAACAAATGTTCTCATTACTCAACATACATAACAACATACAAAATTCAACATATCGTGTAGACACAAAAATTGTATGCTAACTTATATGTTGAAATATCATTTGCTGGCATATGATGAATTTGAAAAATTTGGTATTTTCAGCATATCGTCTAGACACCTAACATATTGAATATGCTGATAGAGGCATTTGTTATTATTTTTAGGCATATGAGTGTAAGCATACATTTGCTGATTCAACATATCGTCTAGACTAAGCTTAAGGTTGGTCGTTATTAAAAATAAGCTTCTTTACAAAGTAGCAAATGACAAATAACGGGACACATACAGAATATATCAGCACATTATAAAAGACGAACGAAATTTCTTTTTGTAAATTCAATACACCGCCGTCATACACTTTGTAAGCTAGAAGTCATTGAACACAAAGTGTGACAAAGTTCATTGAAGTTCGCCGCTGGGATGTTCTCTTCCCCTCTCACCAATAAACTCAGACTTTCTGAAAAAAATCTTTTACAGTGTGAACCTCGACTTAATAAAACAGCAACAAAAGGCGCTCTGAAGGCCAACATTGTTCGTGTTATTGGTGACATATGGCCAGCAATGCTCAAAATAGTCGACCAAGCTGGAAATTCAAATGCGCTTTTTAAAAACGTTGCCGTAGTATTGACATTTTGATTAAAGAAATGTTCTGGGGTCAAATCACCGCATACGATATCGAGCAAAAATGATCGAAATTTTTTTATTTTGGCATCATGACAATCGATATCGAATAAATGTATCGTAATTTGAGATGATAGCATACGATATCGAGTAACCAAAGACATAACATTTCTCAAGTGTTTATTCGATACATCAGAGTCTATCGTATGCAGAAAAATGCGATAGTTAACTCGATTCGAAAGTTTACTCGATACGATAGTTTGCTCGATAACGAATGCGGTGATTAGACCCCTAATTAAAATAAAAAGTTTTTGTATTATATTTTGTGATTTCAAGTTCTATTGGGCTTAAAAAAACACCCTTTATGACTATACTTATTTGCCCAATGCATACCAATCCACAGCATTAGCAACACCAATTACTAACTCTCAAAAACAACAATTCACTGTAAAAATATGACTATGTACTTCAGGTTATTTCTAAACTAATTTTATTACAGTACATATATTTTTTTTATAAAATTTAATTAAAAATAAATTGCGAAGATTTCTGCTCGCCTGACTCGAACGTGTCTCATGCTTATTCCTAAAAGAATTGTAAAATAAATTAATAAAATTTCTAACAATATTAATGTTTAACTAACGGAAACTTCAAATTATCAGTTCTATCAAAATTAAAGCGGAAATAACTGTAAATATTTAAAATATAATAAAAAAAAAAAAAAAAACAAAAATATAAATGTCATTCTGTTTTCACACCTTTTTAAAATATCAATCAATTTTAATCCCCACTTCTCATCGACTGACATGTATGTATCTACGTAAATACTAAAATTAATATTAGCAGTGGCTTAAAGATTTAAATATGAATCATTGTAATTTTATTTTTTTTTATTTCTATTAATTTAATTAATTTTTTTATTTAATTCTTTACATGTGAATAGCATTTAATTTATTGATTTTCAATAAAATCGATTTCTTTTCGTTTTTAACACCCATATTAAGAATTTTTTTTTGAATGTATTTAAATTATATGTTTATTATTCTTTAAGGTGCCATAATTACTAGTTATTAATAATTAGTTTAAATTATGAATAATTTAAAAATAAACAACACGAAAGAGACAAGTTTTAGGGTAACTATTAAGGAATTGAGACAAAACGTGAAAATAAATATTAATTATAGCTCATTTACACTACAACGAAATCTAGTACTTACGAGATTTCTAGCAAAATCTAGTTTATTTTGACTAGATGTCGCAGATTGCACGATGTTTTTTCCAAACCGTAGTAGCAAAGGCAAAATTATTTTACTGTATTGAAATGTTTTGAAAGGAACAAATACTGTCTGGAGTGTAGTCCTTTGAACTCTTGTGCTCTCACAATACTATTTAATCTATGCGACGAATAGTACCGTATAGCATTTCTTATCGTTGTTTTGCACAAACGATTTGTACACACCTATAGTTGATTTTTGTTGTGTGTTTGATTTTTAAATCCATTAACGCAGGCCTTATAAGAGACAATTAAGGAAGGCGATATCGCTTGTAAAAAAAACTTGTACACTGAGTAAAGAGAGGAAAACCGTAAATAATTATTCTTATAAGTAATTTAAAATTAATTATAATTAATTTGCAGTGTAGTGATACATCATAAGTTTTGTTCTCCCTCTCTCTCTCTCTCTCTCTCTCTCACTCTCTCTATCTCATGAGCCCGGCTTTAATTAATTAAAATAATATTTCATTTTAATTTTCGTTGTCTGATTGCTTTTAAAAGCTTTGTTTACAATTTTCTATTGCCTTTTATATTTCAAAGACCGGTTTAAACCATGTTCGTCAATGTAATGGCTTGTTATCTGATCTCTTGACATCTAAATCGATTAATTAATATTCTGCACCCCCAAAGCAACAATTTTATTTAAAGACGTGATTAATAAATTAATATTATAATTGGAAATTTTCCAACTTCTTTCAAATGAACTACTTTTAATTTTTTTTTTTAACTAAAAATCTGAATTTTATGTTACGTTTAATAAATTATTATTTATTAGATTTGCTTAACTTAGAAAAAGAGTGTTATACAACACGCATTTCTTTTAAAAAGCGATTCATCACAATTTGAATTGAAACTTCACACTAGGAATATGTTTTAACTATAAAAATGTAAAATACACCATTTTTAACGCCCACTACTTCTACTTTTCGTTCGTTTGCTATTCGTATCAAATGTACATATATCAATCATTTGATTCATTGAGTCAGTCAGTCAGCATTTAAATCATTTATTGCACCAACATTTAATTCAAACACCAGCCAACCAGCCACACATACTCTAGTTATTGAGCAATTATTCAGTTTTATATCTTTTATTTTCAAATTATTTTCAAATCATTTTTAAATGCATACCAACAAATGTCGTTGCTTTATTTTTCCAAAATTATTTTTCAAGTTGTGCATCTGTTGTTGATATTTTGAAATGTTTCGTTTAATAAGTTTTTTTTTATTTATTTCTGCTACTAAAATGTTGCATGTGTTTTTGGTATATTTTACTGCTGCAATTTCATTTTATTTCTGTTAAGTTTTTTCGTTTCGTTTTTTTTTTTAAATTTCAATTGTTCTGTCAAGGCGTTTCAAATGATTGTTCTATTATATTCCTTTCAAACTATTTTAATTCATTTGGTATTGACACGGTTTTGTTTTTAAATTTCGATTAATTTTGGGTTTTTTTCTATTTCTATGAATAAAATTGATTTTTTTTTTAATGTCCTACTTTTGTAATAAGGTCTTAAGATAATAAAGATTTTTAGTTAATGATTACAAATTTGTTTAGAGTAAAAGCTAGGGATTTTCATGGCTGTCAGGGGTGTTCTGGAAATCGAAAACGCAAAACGCAAGAATTTGGAAGTTGTTTTTAATACACTTTTAATCAAATTTTTATAATTTTTGTTATGAAATTCTGTTTAATAGAGAAATATTTGTTAAATATTTGTCATAAAATTCATTTATCACAGAAATCTTAATTAAAAACGACGTTTAAAATTCTTGCGTTTTTCGTTTTCGATTTCCAGAACACCCCTGTGTGCTGGCTTTTAAATTTAAGAGTTGTAGATGGCTTTCTTATATTAAATTCTTTCTTTTTCTATTGACCTTCTTTTGTTGCTAGAAACATATTGAAAGTTAATTTTTTCCCTTTTTTAAGGACCTCTCTTTGCCAGTAATTAACAATATTCAAACTTTATCAACATGTTGTTCGCAACAACATTAAAAAAGTAATGTAATAACAAATTTTGTTACCGATATTTTGTTGCCAGATACAAGTTCCAAATACACATACTGCCTGTTTAACGATTTCGAACGTCAACTTTTACATACTAGTATTTCTGAATGTTTTCCGTATTTTTAAACATATAAACAAAAGATCTTTTAAAATGTTAGCGGAACTTTTGTCTAAGCTTTACTTTACTTTCATTATCTATAAGTGATTTTGATTCACAATAGTTTTCGATTACATTACAATTAACACAATTAAAAATCAAGTCAGAATGCTATATTCGGCTATGCCGAAGCTTATGGTGCAATAAGAACAGAAAGTTATATAAATATCGTTCTTAAGATATAAATAAATCTCTTTTGTGCCACACCCACTTCTCCAATGTGCTTTGATAACCAAGATGCTTGCATCTTATTTGAAAACTTTGGTTCTTGCTGTTCTATTATGGCTTCGTTCGGGACTTCTCACGCCCACTTCCCCAATCCTGCCCATAGTTCAAGAGAGGTTGTGTATTGATAACCCAGCTATGTGTACCAAATTTGACAAATTTTTCTCTTACTGCTCTTAAGATATAAATAAATCTATTTAGAGCCACGCCCACTTCTCCGCCCCCGTCCACATGTCGCATGTGGTGCTATTGATAACCAAGATTCCTTTACCTAATTTGGAAACTTTGGCTCTTGCCTTTTTTTAGATAAAAAGAAAAAAAACAAGAAGAGATTTGTCGGTAACATTAAAGGCAGTCGGGGTTTTTTGTACAAATTTAGCCATTTGTGGATCGATTTGGCGGACTTTCAAAAGAAAACTTTTCGGGACTATATTTAATGTAAATATATAACAATGTAAATATATATTTAATGAAAATATACAACGATCGTATCTGGTGTCTTCGGAAAACCCATTACAGCGGACATTGTTAAATTAACCGAGCTACTCATAAGGACCTAGAATGCCGTGTATGTGCTCCTAAAACTCAAGAACGCTGGGCCGAATGACACCAAACCTGGACAATAAATTATTTAAGTAGGGAGCCAGGTTTCTCTTAAGTTTAATCCCGATAGGAGGCGCTGATTTCGTAATATTTAAATTTTTTTTATTTATGGTACGATTTGGCTGAAATTTTTAAAATACATATATTTATTAAACAAAAATTAGTTTCCTGATAAAATGTTGACCCGGTAGATAGCGCTGGGGTCAAGTTATTAAAAAAAAATCTCCAGTATTTAATTTTTTATTTTTATTTAGAAAATCCCAAGCAGTGCCTAGACCAAACAGCTAGTATTTTAATAAAATTCTTAAACCGTTTAATTAAGCCTTTTTAAATTTAATCTGAAAACTGAAAATAATGTTCTTTAAGTTGCAACAAAAGAGTTTGCAGATAAGCTTTTAATTAAGTGCGACTCTCGAAAATATACACACATAATCATCCCAATTATGAATAAAAATTCCTTGGGAGTTTTCTCCCTTCTCTCATTTTTCCTATGTTAATTCAATTGTAAAAGTAGGAAAAGGGAAAAAACTCCCGGGGAATTACTATAATATATCTAAATTTTCAAGCTTGAGGTCTTTTTTTAATTTTATATAAAAAACTTTAAACGTTTATTTTAGCCAATATTTCGGCACTTCTTTGAGTTCCTTCTTCAGGGTTTTTTTTCTTTTCTTATTTAACAAAATTTAACAAACAAATTAAACAATATATTAAAATGACAAATTAAAAAAATTTTCAATTGAATACAAAAATATTTTCCAAATGAAACTTGATCTAATACAATACAAATAAATTTTTAACTTCCGTTTCTATTTTTATAAATTAAGTGTCGATAATTTTGTGCTACATTCTCAGTGTCCGACTTAAAATTAATTGTTGGTATATTTATTTTCGAAACTACTTTTGTCAACATGATTTTTTTTTTTTTTTTTTTTTTTTTTATAATCTATTTTATTTGCAATCTATTTACCAAGAAAATAATAAGCAAATCTACTAACTACATTAACAATAAAATAACAGTAGCGTTAAATTCCATTGAATTTAACAAGTTAAAACTTTGTAGTTTAAATAATTTTACTATTATATAATAAAGCAAAAATAAAAAAAAAAAAATAATATTATATAAAAAACAAAAACAATTTAATAAGACTTAAGAAATAAAAGGAATATCTAATATGTGCAGCCTTTTTAATCGTCTAACTTCATCATCGTCATCTAAAAGTGTTATCGCAAGAATGTTTTGGTGTTCACTAAGCCTTTTCATGTAATTTGTGCTGTACTTTTTGATTTCATCCCTTACATATGGAACTTTGAGATCATTGTGAATTGTAGTGTTTCTAACGTACCAAGGAGCGCCTATTATAAGCCGTAGAGTTTTGGACTGATATTTTTGAATGATATCAACGTTGGAGTATGAAGAGGTTCCCCATAATTGAATACCATAGGTCCATATAGGTTTTAATACTGTTTTATACAATAATAATTTATTATTAATACTTAATTCAGACCTTGGGCCAAGAAGCCAGTACATCCTACTTGTTTTAGTTTTCAGTTGTTTTCTCTTTATTTTTAAATGTGTTTTCCAAGTTAAGCGCCGATCAATTGTAAGCCCTAAATATTTTGCTTCATTTGACTTAGGTATTTCTACATTGTTTAGGTTGACAGAAGGACAATCACCCTTCTTGAGTGTGAAAGTTACATGTGTTGATTTGTCTGCATTGACTTTAGTGTTCCATCTTTTAAACCAGTTATTTACTGAGTCAAGCTGCGTTTGGATAAGGTTAGATGCTATTGTTGCAGATTCGTTGACTGCTAGTATAGCAGTATCATCAGCATAAGTCGCAATAACTACGTCGTTATTTGTAGGCATATCTGATGTAAATAAAGTGTAAAGAGTTGGACCCAATACGCTTCCTTGCGGTACGCCAGCCTTTATATCACCAATTTCCGAATATTCCTCGTTGATATTGACATAGAAACTGCGTTCACTGAGATAAGACTTAAGCAGGAGGTAAAATGGAGCTGGAAGCAAATGTTTTAACTTAAATAGAAGGCCATTATGCCACACTCTGTCGAAAGCTTGTTTTACATCGAGAAATACCGATGAGCAGTATTGTTTGTTTTCTAGGGAATCTCGTATTGCTTTAACCACTCTGTGACATTGCTCAGGAGTCCCGTGTTTGTTTCGAAACCCAAATTGATGATCGGGTATAACTTGTAAAGATTCTAATATCGGCATTAACCTTTTTTGAAAAAGTCTTTCGAATAATTTCGATAGAGCTGGTAGCAGACTAATCGGTCTGTATGATTCAATTGCATTTTCAGGCTTGTTAGGCTTTTGAATCATGATAATTTTTGCATGTTTCCATTGTGTTGGGAAATGTGATAGACGCAATACAGCATTAAACAAAACCGTGAGAAAGATCATAGCTTTTTTTGGTAAATTTTTAAGAACTTTTGCATCTATGTTGTCATAACCAGGAGACTTTTTAGGGTTAAGCTTGCTAATTTCAGCTTCAATTTCATGATTTTTGAAGGGCTTAATTGGTTTACTCATTTGGCACGCAACATCTAAAAAATTATTTACTTCTGCGTCTTCTTGTGATGTGCAAAAAGAAAAAGGAGTAAAGATGTTTTCAAGGTGTGACTTAAAAGCAGCAGCTTTACTTACGTCAGATCTACGCCAATCGCCATTTAAGTCCTTGATTGGAACATTTCGCTTTTGAGCATGTTTTAGATACTTCGTAGCTTTCCAAAGATTATGCTCATTTCTCTTTAAATTATTAGCTGCATGATTGAAGTTCGTTTTATCTAGGGGTAACCGGGTTCTTTTCCAAATTTGTCGAAGCCTCCTTTTCAATGCGATTAGTTGCCTTATTTCAAAGGACAACTGAAAACTAGAGGTGCGATTATTTACTTGTGGAGTTGATATAAATGCAGCTTTATGTATTAGTTTTGAAAAATTTTCAATAGCCAAGTCAATCTCGTATCCAGTTTTCAGCGAAAAATTTAAATCAAGTTCTGCTTCAATGATTTGTTGGAAATAATCGAGGTCAGTGTTGGTTGCAATTAAATTTGGAGTTTTGTGTCGTTCTTTACAAATGGTGGTATAGTTTACAATAATTGGACTGTGGTCAGAACTTAAGTCATCACTAGATTTTATATCAAGACAGTTAGCAGGAATTCCTTTAACAACAAAAAAGTCTAAAAGATCTGGTATTTTGCAAATATCAGCTGGCCAGTAAGTGGGCGCTCCTGTCGATAACGAACTGTAATTGTTTTTAGAGATGCATTTAAAAAGTTCTCTGCCTTTTGGGTTTGTTAAACGTGATCCCCACCAGGTATGTTTAGCATTGAAGTCGCCACCAACTAAGAATCTATTGCCAAGTTTATTGAAAAAGTGTTCATATTGATCACATTTGATACTATATCTAGGAGGGGAATACACAGAGTAAATCGATACGCTACAATTATTGCACACTATTTTAACTCCGGCAGCTTGCATGTATAATTCACTTATTGGTTGTAATATTTCATACTTAATAGTAGATTTGATGACGATAGCCGCACCGGCATGTGCTCTATCATAAGGTTGATTAGCTGTTATTATATCAAATCATCTTATTCGAAAAAGGGATTTACTGGTAAGGTGTGTTTCGGAAATTAGTAAAATATCAATAAAATTATTTTTCAGGAAAATTTCTATTTCATTTATATGATTCAAAATGCCATTAGCATTCCATTCTGCAATTACTAGGTTTACTTGCATAGTTTTGTCATTAACATTGACATCATATTCATTAGCGTATTAGTTAATTCAATTTGTTTTGCAAGCATCGCCTCAATTTTTTGAAGAACATTATTTACTCCATCATTTGTGCCTCTAACAGCCTGGGCATAGGTTGTCAGGCCACTATTTTGAGCAGCAGCTGAGAAGTTAGTGTTTACATTGAAATTGCTATTTTCATTTACATTTCTTGGATTGACATGTATGCGTTTATTAATCAGTTTCTGATAAACTACACAACCCTTATAGTTCGCAGTGTGATTTCCTAAGCAATGGACGCATTGTGGTGGCGTATTTGGCGACTTAGAGCATTCATTGGTTGGATGCTCTAGGCCACATTTAACGCATGAATATGGTCTTTTGCAGTAAGACTTAGTGTGACCGAATTGTTGACATCTATGACATTGAACCATATCATTAAATTTTTTGGGAGCTTCTACAACAACAATAGCGTGACCAAATGTCCTAACATTATAAATTTCACAGTTGTTAGCATTAGGTTCTAAGTCAACGAAAAACATTGGCAGTGGGTTCTTTGTTTCACGACTAATTATATTTCTGACACTTCTAACTTGGTGTCCTAATAATAGCAAATTGGCTTTTATATCAACAATTGGCGTTGTGTGATGAATACCTTTTATAACAACAGTGAAAGCTCGTTCTTGCTTTAGTTGGTACGTATGATAGACTATTTTGTTATCGTCAAAATGTTTAACTATTTTTCGATACGAATCAACTGACTTGATGTTTAAGCGAACCTGGCCATCACTGTATGACTTATAATAAAATTCATTACTTGAAACTACTTTGTTTAACGTGCTGACCATTTTGGCAATATCACCGACATTTGGAATTAGAATTGGTGGAGGTTTAGGATGTTCAGGTTGTTCAGATGATGCATCATTGATATCATTTTCATTGTTTTTATTCGCAAGAACAGCAAATCGGTTAGAAGTGGATGGATCTGTTTCTAGTTGCTGACGCTTTGGCTTGAATATTTGTGGCGATTGAGAGTTTGTCCTCTTGCGGTTTTTTACGGGCACATACTGCCAGTTCAACTCATCATCAGAACTGCTGTCACTTAGGTTAACATTATAGACATTGTTTTCATCATTTTTATTAATTTTAGTTTCAGCGCTAGACTGATTATCTTCGTTGGATTTTTGTTGTTTGTTTTTAACTTCACTAGTTGGCATGTTTGTGCATGCACAGTATGCCCTTGTTGTTGTCAACAAGAATGTTCAGTTTTTTTTTACGCTCGCAGTACATTGAATCAGTCTTCATCGAAGTACGATCACTTAAAGACGTGTATTAAAGCGATTTTGCGTAAAATATTTATTTCTTAAAAAATTTATTCTTTAACAATAACAAATTATATTGATCTCAAACAAAACAAAAATAGAAGAAAAAAAAAAAAAAAACAACTATCAAGTGTCAACATGATGATAACTTAAATCTTTCATATCTGTCGTATACAAGCTGCTGGCAATATTTATATCGACATATTTATTTCAAAACTATTACATTTTTAATTATGCTGCTTGCAAAAATTTTTATTAGCTTGGATACATAATTAGATGCTGAACATTTAGTTAAGTTACGTTTCATTAAAACAAATTTAATTAATTATTGTTAACACTATAGCTAATTTGTTTGTAATTACTAAAAAAAAAGTTGCTACCAGCAATACTTTTTATGTTAATATTATTTTTTAATGAAGTTGTTTTAATTAGTTTTATTTTTTAAATATTTTTTTTTTTAAATAAACACTGTTATTCGATATTCAGATATTGAACTTTAGTTACGGTGTTCTTTTTTGCAAAAGTTCATTAAACTTATTTCAACGTTACTTTTCTACCTCCACATTGATTTTCATCACTATTTTAACTTGGTATCTTACTTAAGTCAATATTGATTTTGTATAAACATGAGTCTTAAAAATTGACAAATAAAAATCCCAACCAAACCCAATGGCCTTTTATGATGAATAAACCTCAGTGATTTAATAGTTGTTGCTGGGTGTTTTAAATGTTTTCATATAAGTATTTATTTAAGTGCACCCACTATACTATTATTTAATTTTTTTTTATTTTCTTTTATTTTTTTGTTTTTGTTTATTTTAACACCTTCGTTTCCTTGAACTTTTTTTTTTTAATAAACTTTTGCTATATTTACAAAATTTTAGTAGCTTTTAAAGAGGCAACTTACGTCGTCAACATTCACATATTTATTGCTTTTTAAAGTTGTTGTTTTAGTTTTGTTGCACTGCAATTTTTTACATTAAAATCACGCATTTATTGAAGGAAAAATACTGAAATATTTTGTTATTATTACAAAATTTTAGTTGCCACCATAATAGAAAGTTTATGAAATGCAATAAACGCTAAATGTTATTTTGTTTTCTACGTTTTATTTAATAGATTTTGTTAAATAACGTTAGAATGGGGTAAAAGTTTATTATTTGGATGGCAACATGCTGCCCAAACACGTTTTTGATATTGGTTTTTATGTTTTTTATAATTTTCAGGGGTTTTCTGGAAATCGAAACGTAAAACCAGAGAATTGTAAACGTCGTTTTACAATAAGATTTTTTTAATAAAAGTATTTTATGAGAAATAGTATACAAGTATTTCTTTATTAAACAGAATTTGATAACAAAAATTATAAAGATTAGATTAAAAGTGTATAAAAAACAACTTCCAAATTTTTGCGTTTTGCGGTTTTGATTTCCAGAACACCCCTGTTTATTTCAAATAAATTTTGCACATCCAACAGTGGATTTTTTTCATAATTGTCTATATGAGGACATGTTGCTGGCACAGTGCAAATTTTTTTTAAAGAAATAAATGTAGTAATATATTGGCAACATAGAAACGTGATTAATAGGGCAACCAAAAATAAGCACTAAAAAAACAGTTTTAAGCTCTTAAAAAAAGCGTTTAAAAACATGAAAATAAGCTGTTAAAATAAAAAAAAAAAGCAATTAAAATTTATGGTTTATTTTCCACTTTATTCGTTGAATGCGTTGTTACAGTAAATTATAAATTGATGCGATAAATTTTCGAAAAGAAACCCCTGTCTATTTGAAGTCAGCACGCTTTTGTACATAGAAAAAGTTCTTTCTACGTCTACAGATGTTAAGGGAGCATATTTAAAATTGAGTATTTGCTCTGAGGTATATTTTATACGATTGAACTCGCAATGCCGCTTGCCTCCCAGTATATCCACAATATCTTTTAGTACCGAAAATCCTTCATTTTTTAATAAAACAGATTCAAATTTTTTATTCACTTTGTCGCCTATATCCCCTGGAACACCGGAAATTTTTCTTACGGTGTCCATAACTATATTCACTTGGGAAACCAATGAAAGATTTTTTGTTTCCAATTTGGTTACTACTTCGTGTAAAAACCCAAAATTTACAGAAATGAACAATATTTGGTTGCGCAAATTATTTTCATTCATTAAAGCCTGGCATATACGCACTGCTGAAGAATCTGTAGAGTTTAAATTTGAAAAAATTTCTACGAAATTATCAAAATATTTGGCATAATAATTTACAGCCATTATCCACGTCCCCCATCGAGTTATCACTGGTTGTGGAGGTAGTGGTATATCTGGTGCTGTTTCTCGTAAGATTTGAACCCTTGCAGGAGATTTAAGGAACGTTTTTTTAGCATTTGAAATAAATTTGTCTACATTTGAGTAGTATTCTCTTATATGTTCACAAACTCTGTGAACTCCATGTGCAAGACAGGTTACGTGAGTTATATGTGGGTAAAATACAGCAATGGCTTTTGCAGCTTTCACCATATATGGTGCGGCATCACTTACAAAAAGAAAAATTTTCTGTTTATCTAGGTCAAATTCTTTCATTGAATCATCAAACAAACGTGCAATAGTGGAATGATTGACTTTTTCTAATACAGCTGTTTTTATTAAAAATCTTTTTTCTGAAATATTTTCATCCACATGCAGTATACCCACAACAACGTTTGCCACAAATCTGTTCGACGCATCGGTGGTCTCGTCTATAGAGACCCAAATAAAATGTTTTTGTATTTCTTCCTTTATTTTGTTAACTCTAGATTCATAAACTATTTTTGTATATTTGTTTCGAAGAGACGATTCAGATGGAATATGGAATGATGTATAGTTTTGAAGATAATGTTGTACTTTTAAATGTCGAATTTTGTATAATGGTATATCTGCTGATACAAAGGCTTCACAGAGATCAATGCAAAATTTATCGGCGGCCGATGAACTTGTAGAACTTTGTAGAAAAGTTTGTTGTAAATTTTTTTTTGATTCTCTTTCTTTTAGATCTTTGTGCTTTTTTGAATCCAGGTGTTGTTTTATGTTGTAATTTTTATCAACAGATAAAGGTTTTGAGCACACGTTACACACTAAAGCTGATCCATCAGTTTTTAAATCTGGATACTGTTTGACTAGCTTGCTCAAGTAAACCGATTTGCTTTCCTTGACTTTAGGCATTTTCTAAATAATAAAACAATAAACCAATTTTAACAAAGGTTTTAATAAATTAAAAAAAATTTATACTTACATCCAAAACGCAGAGGCTATGAAGGTAATTTTATCTGTTTTTAAACTAAGACAACTTTAAAAAGTTTTAAAATGTTATGGTTATGCTTTCAACAATTCAATGAAATTTTTAAAATGTAAATTTGTTGACAGTAAAAACTTGGCTACTTTGATTTAAACGTTTTTTTTTCAACCAGAGTTGTAGCAGCACAAAAAGTAAGGCGATTTCATGAATTCGCCTTGACAAAAAGGTGAATTTGTTAGTACAAATAAAAAAAGTTGCCACATCAAAAAAAAAAAAAAAAAAAAAACAACGACTTTTGCAAAAATTTATTAAATAATTTTTTTTTCGTATGAAAAAAATGAAAAATTATCTTAAAATGACAAAATAAGTAAAAAAAAGCCGATATCGCAAAAATAACTAAAAAAAGCCGATATTGCCAAAATAAGCAAAAAAAAGCCCAACAAATATAGCTCATTTTCTTTGTTTTTTTATGATCGGAATTTCTGTTCAATCAAAATCTTTCTATCTTGTAAACAAAAAAAAAAGCAATTGCTTATTTTTGGTTGCCCTAGTGATGAAACGGATTTTCATACAAAATCCATTTAATAAACCCTTTATTAACATGTTTTATTTTTTATAAATAAGGCAGTAAGTATATATTTTTTATATAATGTTCTTCATGCTTATTGCAACATGTTGCTAACGCATTTTTTGTATTACAAACAAAATTTGCATATAAATATGTATACAACATGCTTAATTAACTAAAAGTGGATTTTGTATGATGTTTCGTATAGTTAATTTTAGTAACGTGTTGCCGATTATATGTAAATATTGTTTAAAAGCAAAATGTTTTTGTTTTTTTTTTTTTTTTAAATTAAAAACTTTTTAAAAATCAAAAGTTGTTGTGTAAAAATGGGGCAGTCTTTTTAACACTTATGGTGTTTTCTTTTCTACAAAAATAATACCACATTTTAAAAGGTTCATTTATAAAATGTCTTGCCTTACATGTAATAATGCAATTTTTTATTTGACGAGAACAAAACACAAAATTGGATCGCCCTGTTTTTAACAGCTCACAAAAAGTTTGTTCTTTAATATATAAAAAAATATGTACATAAATCAAAAAGGATGTTCTTCAAAATATAAAAAAAAAATACACATTAACCCAAATTTGTTAATATATTAATATTAAATAAATAAATAAATGAACAAAATGAATGACCAAGTTCCAATTTCTTTAGTTTGTTTTTCATAAAATATGTAAACAAGAAAATACTTTTGCCAGATTGCGAATTTATTAACACCAAGTTTTTCGATTTCTTGATTTGACGTTTTTTTTTTTAAAACAATTTTTTAACACCGAATCCATTTAAATTTTATGTCACTGACAACCTACCATTAATAATGTAATGCTTTCTTTTGCTTTTACTATAAAATAATAGACAAAATTACTATTAAAACCTAAAAATTTTAATGTCATGATTAGAGGCGATTTTTTCAAAACTTCGTCTGGTAACCCTATATATAAACAGAAGCCATCTTTTTACAGGGCATTATCAACACTCTCGATTTATACGGGGCGTAAAGTGCAATGCCTTATGACATTTAAGGGTAAATTTTTTTAGAATAAAACACGCTGCCCTCTTAGAGAGCAAAGCATTTTTAAGAAACGAACACCAAATTGCATTTTTTTAAATAAAATGTGAAATTTTTTGTAGAAAAGAAAACACCATTAGTTTCAGAAGTCGCAAATTTGCGATAGAAAATGTCAAAACTAGGTAAATTCACATTGGCGGGAATAAAACAGAAATTTGTCCATGGCTTTTCATGAAATTAAGTTTATGTTATTCTTAAAAGATGAATGCAACTTTAAGATTAAGTACCAAAACTGGGAAGTATTTGTTGATTTAAATTGTTTGTGAGTTCAAAATTTTTATAATTAAACAAAAAAAAAAAAAAAATAAAATGTTTTCCACTTGTGCCTCAATAAAAGCTAATGGCTAAATCAAAAAATGACATTAAAAAGACTTAAATCTTGTGTAATTTAAAATATTATGACGGATTGAATAACAAAGTCAAGTACGTCGTTCCTAAGTTACGACAAGGTCTATGAAGCAGCCACTTCAAAAATTTAAAATTTTGGAAAAAAAAAATTTAAAAAAAAACCTTACCATAGAATTTGAAATAATGATGATTTTTGAGGTTAGGTGGCTATAGCGGATCAAAAAAATTTGTTGCATAGTGTAATTATTGGTAAAAGTAACATGTTTCTGATAAATGTCAAGAACTAAAGCGAAAATCTTTTTTTAGTTTTTTTATAATATGCAAATATCTTATACATTTTGGTGGATTTTGTTTGTTACTAATAAAGTGCTTTAAAAAAATTTAGGAACTTGTTGCAAAACTTACAAATGTCTTGGCGATATGTTGCATAGGTTTTATTTATTATGTAAGTGAATTCAATTATGTTCAAATTGTTGTCTTGTGGTAATTTTACCTATTTTGTTAACCAAAATTCATGTTTTATTTTTCACAAAAATTTGCTCCTGTAAATATAAGAAATTACTTTTGCTCTTATCTTCTACTAACTGTATGACTTAATACAAAGTTTTCTTTACTAAGTGCAATGGAAAGTGATGGTAAGAAGGAGGAACACTTTTTTTATATTTCAAAGTTGTTTATAAACATTTTCTTAACAGTTTATTATATCTTTTAATCTAATTGCTAAAGTTTTTGTATAACGCATGATTATAAAAGAAGGTGGTGGTGTTTTACTCGTATGCATTCCATAAATATATATAATGGAATTTTTTCTCTTCTACCAATTGCTCACCAAAGCATTAAAGTGTAAATTTAAATCGATTAATTGAACTTTCTTTTTTTTTTTTTAACCATAAACTCTATAAATGAAATAATAAATTCATACAACTTACTTAAGCATATACAATTTAGTTTTTAACTAAAAAAACACCAGAAAGAAGCAGATTAACTAATAAATCATTTAAAAGACAGACGTAGCAAAAATATTTTGTTAATTTATAATAAATTGAAAGTATATGGGTATTTTCAAATTGTAAAAAAGGCTAAATGTGGCAACGCCTTTTGGTATTTAATGCTATTAATTTGAACTAGTGATTTTCTTGTGCCAAAGAAATGTTTAACATTTCTTTTTTTTTTTTTTTAGTTTTATTAATGTGTTTTTTAAGTCTTGAGTTTTTTTTTACCTAATTATTACAAGTTAAATAGACCAACCGTTTTGTTTTGCCACTTCTCCTTCTTGTTCTCTACTTTAATAATATTCATTTTGATTGACAGTCTGACACAAAATGCCTTGGGCGTTTTTTTTCAACTATTGTAAAGATTTATTTAAATGCGGTTGTTTTCTTAAGTAATTGATCGTTATTTGTCATAAATTGCATTGTTTTTTAATGCATTTTGTTTCTGTACTTAAAAAAAAAAATCGAAGTGAACTAACTCAGCGGGCATAAATTTATTATTGTATAAAGTTTTTTTTTTTTTTATTTAAATAAATTAAAGGTTTTCACTCTTGGTTGTTGCTGTTGTTGTAACAGCATAAACAATATACAAAATTAAATCGGGAGGTTCTGCCAGATCAAGTTCAAGGAATTGAGCTACTTTCACAGGGTGGGTCTAAAGACTTCTAAGACATATCGGAGTGGGGCTGGCTGAACAATGTGGGCGGTGGCATGAGGACCTTGACTACATGCTGGGCATAAGTTGGAGACGGCACGGTCTATGCGAGACCGTTGCTCCATCCTGATCATAGTTGTGCAAGCACGACTGTTTTACGCGTTTGCTTAAGGCGGAGGGCGTTCTCCGAGTACGACATTCGTTCGGTATCCTGGAATTGGTGACGTCTCTATGAGTGAACTCTTGGTAGTAAAGTACCCTTGTAAACCAAGTTAATCTTGATAAAGTAGTTAAAGTACAATCTTTTACAACACCATTAAAACAAAATGTATTAAACTTTAATTTACAACGCTGTGATTAAAATAGAAGAATACAACAGTTGACGAAACATTCTCTCTCTTTCTGAGCAGATTCATAAGTTACATACATACGAAAAGTACACTCTAATTTTTTAGTAAAAATCATAGTAAATATACCAGAGTTATAAACTTAACACAAAGAGTGAAACCCCCTATTATTTGAATTGCAGGCAAAAGAAAGAGAACTAAACACCTTTAAATAAAATAATTGTGTAAAATTTATTTTGTATTGTAGTGAATTCTTTATACTTTATCGAAAATTATTTAAGTTTAATGCCAGACCGTGGCATTTTTATTGTAATTTGTTTTCATTACACATTGTTAATAATAATATTTTAAATTATACAAAAATTTTTTTTACTGACCGCACACTGAAGGGACTAAGGGCGATGTCCTTTTAAAGGCACTCAGTGATTTCATTATGGAACGCTGTCGAGACCAGGTAACAGTGTTCGTCGTAACTGGGATGTCTGTATATTGGGGCCCCTATTACTCTACTTAGTTGAGTTGTGAATCTTCATAAAAGGATAGTTTTAAATTCTATCAAAAGTTATTTCTTAAAAATTCCACGATAACTCTGAAACTACTGGGCAAATTTAGAAACTATGTAAGCACGGCTTATAGATAATACTGTTGCCGAGTTTCGGATTTTTTTTGTTAACTGAATATGCGAAACCGTTTTCAAGTTATTCCAATATATGTAGTGAAAGTGCTTTAATTTTGGGCATAACGGTATATCTCGAAAAGTAGAGCTGATAGAGAAAAAAGCAGATTAGATTTCAAATCAGCCACCTCAAATTAGTAAAAATTTCCAATAAAATTTCACACCGCACATAAAAAGTTCAAATTTGTTGTACAGTGTAATATGTCCTCACAGGAATATTTGGAAACATGTTTACATTTAGTAACAAATAATATAATTTTATACATTTTCTTTTATACAAAATGTTAATTTTATTGTTTAAAGCCTGGTACTCTGTCCAACATTTGTCGTGCTGTCAAAACAGAATTATACTCTGTTTATTTTGTGAAAAAATTTACGAAATGTTTTTAGCATAATTTTTTACAACTGCGGAATAATATAAGCTGCACTTTTTTGGCGTGAAATTTTAAGCAGTTCAAACTCGCGAGATTGATAAATGTAAAATTTTTCGTATGAAAAAATAAATGTTGCTCAACATTTTTCACAAATTTAAACCGAGTACTAGGCTAAAGGTTGTATTTAATAGTCAGATAAAGATTTGCTTGGGTTTATTTATACATATAACTTTGTTTCTGTACAATTATTCTTAGCAACATATTATTGCAACGTTATTTTAATTGTTTGTACATAATTTTAAACTGAAATTTAATTATTTTAAAGTAAACAATTCTATACATTAGAAATTTTTTTTAAAAAAACTTAAATTGTGTCAATTCGTACTGATTATGATTATTAGTGTGTTTGACTGAAAGACATACATATAACGAAAACATGTTTCTGAAACACTTATATTTTAACAAAATGATGATAGGAAAAAAATTTTTAGTTTTGAAGGACTTCGTACCTAAATTGAGCTTTGTTTGTATTTGTTCTTACATTAGCAATATGTTGCTGAAAAATTTATTAATATTTAATGTTGTTATTTGGGATATTTCAGCGAAAAGACTGGTACTTTGTTCAACATTTAACGTGAAATGCTAAAAAACGCGATATCTATGAAATAATGTTGATATAGTTGTACTCCGTTCATTTTGTGAAAAAGTTTCGAAATGTTTCTGGCCACATTTTTTTACAACTGCGAAATAATGTAGGTTGCACTTATTTCACGTGTAATTTTAAGCAAAAGCAAACAAGTATGAACTGATTATTAAATGAGAAATAAAAAATTAAAATAACACAACCGGTAACCGTTTTTTTTTATCCATATTTACCTTCTTTTTTATGTCGCATACTTTGCAGGAATAAAAACGTCAAATTGTACTAACTCGCATGATAGGTAACATTAATGCATGTCAAAATTTTCGTGTGCAATAATTAATGTTGGAACAGAGTACTAGGCTAAAATCAGGATGTTTATGAGGAGGTTTCTTTAAGGGACTTGCGTTAGCAACATGTTTCTGCAACATATTTTTTTTTTATAAAGTACTTAAAATCTTAAACAGCAAGCTTATATAAACTTATAAACTAGCAACATTTTGTTGAAACCTCCATTGGGCGAATGTTGCTTTAACTTTTACCAATTTGTTTTTTTGATTTTTTTTCAGCGGAAATCATGATTTCTTAGTAGTTTGACTTAAATACATAAAAACCACACAATTTTTTCTTAGTTGTTTTGTTGGCTTATATGTATAATTTTTTGGTTTTTGCTGGCTGTATGCAAATTTTGTCGCGTGAGTTGAGTTAGTTACATGACAACTACAAAAATTAAACACATGTTGGCTGGCAATTTTTGGTAGCCAGAGTCATAAAGTTTATAAAAAAAGCCAGTTTTTTTGTTGTTACTTTTTGTTTGAGCAATTAATATAAAGTGTGAAAAATTCAATACAATTGCTTCGTCGTTCTTCTATATAGAAATGTATGGTAACTATCTACAACTTGGAAAACAATTTAAAATTTTTGAGAATGTGAAATCACAACCAGTTTTTTTGTGTTTTTTTTTTTTATTTGTTCAATTGTATGTTGAGTTTGAACTGAAGTGAAGTGTTTAAGTGAATGAGTGGAGTTTTATTTTTTCTTTGACCAACCACACTTGTTTATTCTGCATGTTCTAGTGTCTTTGGTTTTTTGTACGTTTTTGGCTATCAAAACATCAACTTTATATTTTTTTGTTAAAAAAAAAAAAAACTATTTTGACCATTAACTTTAAGAAAAAAAGTGAAACAAAGTATAAAACAAGCAAATACTAAAGGCGGTAGCTGACATGCTGTTGTTGTTTGGCGCATGAGTTATACAATTTTAAGTATTTTGGGTGTTAAGACAAGGACGTTTAAAAGTTGAAACTGAAGTACGTTTCAGACTTAACAAGAGTCAAACGTGCAGACAAACTCAGAAAATCCAGACAGACAACAATTTGTCGCTATAAATTTTGATAAAAAGATAATTTGATTTTTCCTTAACATTTGCTGTTTTTATTATTTCATTTTTTTTTTTAATATTTCTTTAGAAAATTTTTTTGTTGTCTAGTTTTAACAACATTACTTTTTGTTTAAATTTTAAAACAAAAAAAAACTAGAAAATAATTCATTATGATTTTAAACCTTGATTTTAGCTCAACTTTATAATCCAAAATTTTTGTAAAATCTAAAATCCATTTTTGTTGGCCGTTTTAATGACAAGTCATTGAATATTGAAACTCAACTACCAGTTAAACATTTGAAATTATTAGAATAAAAATGCCATTAAACGGAATTGAAAAACATATCAAATTCTTTATAAATTACATTTGACTCTTCAAATGAAAACCTTGTTTGTCTCATGATTTTAATAGTAATTAATTTTTTCAAAATTTTTTTTTATATTTTTCCTTTTTGTTTTAAGTCGTCATACACTTGAAACATTTTATTTACTGATTGACAGTTATCAAGGTATATTTACACAAGGTAGACTCATTTGGGAGTGTAGACATGTTGCTCTATAAAAGGAACCATGTTGTCAAAATTGTCTTCATATAAAACAAAAACAATTTAACGCACACATGTACAAATTTTGGCTCATATACACGCAATTTGACGTTGTGGTTCCAACTATGGATAAACAGCTGACAAACATATGGGCCAACGAGTTTACCTTGTGTAAATATACCTTGATAGTTATAATTTGTATTTTGAATTTGATATTTTGAAATATGAAAGAAATGTGTTTTAATAAAGAAAATTAAAAAATATTTTTTCTATTTAAGTGATGGTCAGGAATCTCAAACGATGATATTTACACTTGTTTTTGTGAAGAAGCAGAATTTGCTTTGCAGAAAAAAGAACAAAGTAATATTAGAGAGAACAAGTAAAAGTGCTTTATTCGATAACCTCCACCGAGACTACGACTACATATTTCAGGACTATTTAAAAACTGACCCCACAGTATCAAAATTACTTGCGGCTAAGGGCGTATTAAAGTTTGTTCGAGAAATTCATTTAAATAAAATATCATGATTTGCTTCAGAAATACTATTAGGCGTATTAAAGGGATTTTCGGTAGCGGATTTGATATTAGACACATTGCAAATTATGGATCGTGTATCATAATATTCGGTAGCGTGATTTCTACACTGAAAAGAAAAATCAATCCATTCGTACTCAAATCAATCATAAGCGGTATTAATAGTACGGTGAGAACGGATTTTCTTGAATTAAGTACAGAAATATTGATTCAAGTACGGATTAGTCAAGTGCGGAATACTTAACGTATTCATATTAAATCCCGAATTCGTACTTGAAATAATCCGAAAGTGAAATTAGATTGATTCTAACCTTAAACACTTACCCCAGAGAACCTTACATAGAAGAAGAATATTATTATGATTGATTTACTTACTTTCCCATTTTACACCTTGCAGAATTTCAATTATAAAACAGCAGGGGCCAAATTACGGCATTCGATATCGGTCGAAATTATGTAAATTTCGATTTGGCCTCAGCATCATGCCTAACATGATTTCTAAAGGTTGTTTTTTATAGAGTGACACAAGTTTAAATCATAATAAAACAAGGAAATTTATTTTTAGT
This sequence comes from Pollenia griseotomentosa, assembly GCA_963931875.1. Lineage (NCBI taxonomy): Eukaryota > Metazoa > Arthropoda > Insecta > Diptera > Polleniidae > Pollenia > Pollenia griseotomentosa. The sequence continues at coordinate 46,338,763 of OZ007560.1, read as the reverse complement.
ACCAATGAAACAGGCTTTACTGGAAAGATAATTTTATGAAATTAATGTTTAAATATGATTTCTGCCACGTGGCCTTCACGGCTGGCCCGTAGAAGGCGCAATCTGGAACACCAATTTTCAACAACTTTTCGTAGCATTTGCGGCCGTATTTCGTCGATAACTCTTCGAATGTTGATTTCCAGGTGTTCAATTCTTTGTGGTTTATCGACGTAGACAAGTGACTTAACATAACCCCAAAGAAAATAATCCAATGGGGTTAAATCACTCAATATTGGTGGTCCATTACGTGAAATAATTTTTTCATCAAAAGTTTCTTTGAGTAAATCAATTGTAGCGCCCGCTGTGTGGCATGTGGCTCCGTCCTGTGGCAAGATTAATGCCACGTAATTGAGGTACGATAAAATTTCTAATCATGTTCCTATACCGTTCACCATTGACATTACCAGCGACGAATTGATTGATTAGGATCATCTTCAATGCTTTCCTTTGCAGCGGCTGCAGCTTCTGCAGTGCGCCCTGTTCGGCGTCTCACGGGATGCACGTTATCAGTATAACAGAAGTCCGATTATGTACGCCATTAAATGGAAGAAGTGCACGATGAGTTTGACGAATAGAAAAATTATTTCGGTTAAAAATTTCAACAATTTGCACGAGTTGCTCTGGTGTCAATCGATTCATAATGAAATTTCAAAGCAAACTTAACAAAAGGCAACTATCAGCTGTTAAATGGGTGCTTGAATAAAGCAGTGATGCCAACTGAAAGTTGTGACACTAAAAAGACACGCGTTACCTTAAACATTTTGTGTATTTAACTAAATATTAACTAAATGGGAACTTTTGCTTTTTATTTTACCTTTTAAACATGAAAACAATGTGTGTTTTACTTCTTGCAGTGTTGTAGTTGTAGTAAATATTTGTTTACCTATTTTTGCAATGTTTATGTTGTTTCTACAAAAAACTTTTACAAAACAAGCGCATCGTATGCACACATATAAAATGCAATGGTTTTCGAAAGTAACCCCATTTTTTGATTGTCTTAAGTACTTTTTGGCTTTAATCGTACTTAAATTATTAAATACGACTCGTTCTAAAGGTATGTCAAAAAAACTTTAATTTAGAAGGAGTTTTTCCTTCTGTAAAAGGCTATACAAAATATAGAATTTTAATGGTTCGCTGGCGACGACTGGTATTAAACAAAAGTGAAAACACTACTGTTCTAAATTCAAACAATTCCTTGCAAAACATGTTCTATTTATCAATACAAGACATTTGTGATAAAAATCTTATCGATCCTAAACATTTTTCCCCATACTTATGCACCCCTATCGTGAATAACATGTGGAATTTTTGTTCCCATGAAATTTTCATACCCCTAGAAGGGAAAAAAGCAATCGTGAATCTCATGTGAAAAATTTTTCATGCTATCAGTTCCAGTGAATGTAAAAAAGAAGAAAAATTAAAAATCAATAAAATTTTTGTTCAAAAATAAAGCAAAATATTTGGTATTGGAGGAATAGTTTGATTACAACGTTAGTTTTTTGCACTTTTTACATTTTATGTAGTAAAATATTTTCTAAAATTCTGCATTCGAAAGCTTCACAAATCCACAGGTAATCGACCTGTTGTTGTATATTTTGTTGACCAATATATCGGTTTGTGTCTTATTAACGGATCTAGCCCTTAATATTCGATTTATAGGAGGAACTACTTACATACATGTTCTGTTCCCAAGCAAAAATAAAGTGCGAAAATCTAAGGGAAATGTGAACAAATTACGAGGGAAAAATCTTTTCACGATAAGGGGAATTTTTTCCCGTGAACATTTTTTCACGTTATTATTCCCATTTGAATTACTTTTTTTTCATGGAAGTTTTTCATGATCGCAAATATGTGAAAAGGGGAATTATTACGAGGGAAAAATTATTCACGATAGGGGTGATGGTGTTTTCTTTCCAAAAAAAATGAATGCATTATAATTGTGTAATATATTTATCAAGTTGCACGTACCCTTACAAAATGATACATTTTTCTAAATTACAATGGAAAAAAATAATAGCTACGTTTTACACTCAACACTAATGTGCATTTAGCGTATTAAATATTGAATGCAAAGTTTGTACTAATAAGCGATATTCACCACGAATGTAGCAACTTTAAATTTTCCTTGAATTCCATAAGCGTTAACAACACAGATTTTCAATAATTAATTTCAGCTGTTGTTAAAAATTTCAGGTCAAAAAAAATAATTATTAAATAAAATTAAAACAAGCGAAAACAATAAGTTTTTATATCCATCATAATATAACCAAAAATCACAATACAGCACAAATTATACGCAAACACAAGAAAAAAGTTAATAAGAAAAATACTTGCTTGCATAAAAAAGTACTTAACGCAGATTCAAAAAAAGGGTATTACCTCACACTCAATTATAACTTCGGGAAAGAAATGGAACAAATATGCCATTTATTGTTGCAACATGTTTAGAAAGGAAAACGACAACTTCTCACATTTTTGCATATATTTTTAGAATAGAACGAAAGAAAACCCGCGCGAATGCTAGCATACATGAAACATTATTGTCAGAAAAGAAAACACCATTAGTTATTTTGAACAACGATATGCTTTTTATTTTCGTTTTAATTTTGGAACCCATTTATTTAGTTTTTTTCTTAAATAATTTTTTTACATACTTTTTTAATTGTACTATGTTCATATGTACTTGGTAAAGTTTTAATAGCAAAAAAAAATCAGTCTCAAAAAAGCCCACATTTAAATACAAATGTTTTAAAATCAAATTGTATTACAACGAATTTATAGTGTAACAACTTTTTTTACTCATTCTGCTCAAATAAATTTGAATGTTTGTAAATAATTCCTTAAAAAAGAAAACACATTTGCATTTATGCAATTGAAACTATGAAACGAAAAAAACTGAAATAAAATTAAAAAATTACCATGTTTGTCAAACGTGTTTCTTGAAACGTATGAATAAAAAAATGTTTACAAACGTTTGCTCTCTTTTCTTCAAATGCAAAACAACTACTGCATGTAATGCCAGCTATAACGTGTACTATTATAAATAATAATAAAAATATTAAAAAAAAGTAATAATAATTTCAATGGTGTGGTAATATGGATATTAAAAAAAAAAACACACAAAAAAACAAACAATAGCTGCAATTACATTACATGACAATAATGATCAATCGCAACCAACCATCATCATAATTTGCAGCTGAAAGAGAGCTTCATCAGTGCAACCATCTATAGATAAATATATTTACAAATTATTGTCATTTATTTTTAACTGATCGACGAACCTCCACCTTGTTGTTTGATTGCTGCCAGCAAACCACCACCACCGCCATCAAGTAATTCCAATAAATTTGATCATCATGTCTGATTCACAGTTGAAATGTTTGGATTTCTTTTAAAGTATAACATATAAAAGAAGAAGTTTTAAAGTTAGTATTAGTATATCAACAGATTTAGTACTTGTAAAGATAATTTAATAATACATATTTAAAACAATCGTTCTGGATGATACAATGAGCGAAATCTGTTTAGAGAGTAGAGGAATTACAAATTGAGTATTTGGATTACGCGAATGATATTTGTTCTACTCTCGCCCAAGACCTCCAACATGCAAACGAAACTAGAAGATCTGGAAAGATTAGGGTGTAATGTTGGGCTTGAGATATTTAAATATAAAGAAAACCAAAGCCAAAAAATTATTTTAGCATAAAATATAGAAACAATAGTGGCGGCGCAGAAACAGAAGCAAGCAACAAGTTTAACAGAGCAATAGCGGCATTCGGGTTACTGCAATTAGTAAAGAGAAGCTCGCAAATATACAGACGAATCAAGCAAATAATATTTAACGCATGTGTAAAGTACGACCTGGCTCATATCAAGCACAATTACGCAAAAATTACAGATATTCGTCAAAAAGTGCCTCAAAATCATATGCATCCTGCACACCTGCACAACACCATCAGCCACGCGGATCTTTAGTAATTATTTTATGAAAGTAATTTTTGGGAATACAAAATTTTCAATTAACAAGATTTTGTTTGTCGTGCTTAATTCCCAATTTTTATTCTTGATAAAAACACTGAAATTTATTGTTGATGGGATAAGCTATTCCAATGCGCATTTCAATGGTTGCTTAGGACAGATCATCAGGAAACTTCATCCAAAAATTTTAGAATAACTAAATATATTAAACAAATAAAACTGTTAAGCGAATAAGAATTATAAGCAGGTATGGGCACCACTACATTGAAAGCTTTGCATGTGTGGCATTGTATTGGTTTGTTTACGTTTGCATTTGTTGGTTTTATGCTCCTTGTTTTTTGTGTATGTAAACACATCGTTCGCTCTTTTTGCATTTTCATTTTGCATTTGCCCATACCTGATTATAAGCAACAGTTTCACTTGTAACAATATCAAAGCTTAAAAAAAACAACAATAAACAGTGAGTTTATCTTTTCTTACATTCCCCACTACAATTGGTTGGAATTCTTCCAACATTAATTGTAGTTGTAAGTAGGTTAAGAAAAAACAAAATAAAAACAAAAACAACTTGCTTTATTGTTCTCGCAAAAAATAAAGCATGTTGCCAGTTTAGTTTTTTTAGGCAGTGCACTTGCCAGTTTATTATCAAAGTCATTTTTGTTTTACATAAGACAAAAATGCGACACACGACATGTACAAATGTATTTTTCTTCACAAAGTTGCGTGCTCGAAGAAAATGTTTCCGAGCGCCGATAAAAGCTTTATGGTCAAACTCTTACAACGAACCCGAACGTTCGGTGGTACTCTACTTATGTTAATAGGGCAGATTATGTTCGACCTACTTCGACAATACTTTCTCACAACTTTATCTTTTAAATGTGTTAATTTAAAATTCATTAATAATTATTTTTTGTTTATTTACATTTTCCCATGTTTATTTTTTTTTTTTTTTTTGTTTATCATTTTTAATTAATTCTGCATACAAAATCATCTTAAGAGAGCTGTTCTCCATATAAAAATTTGATTTGTTTAACTGCAGTTCAATTACAATTTGTGTAGGCCTAATTTAAAATAAAAATCACTGCTGCTACGCTCTGAATGTGTATGAATTTGTGTGATCACCACTAAAAATACAAACAGACAAACACGAGATGACGGAAACACCTCGTTTTTTATATTTTCCAAATCAGTGCTGCTGTCTCGTTGTTGCTTAAGAATACGACTTGACATTTTCGCCTTAGTTTGCCGATGTTGCTGGGGCTGCTGTTGCAGTTAACGCAACGTCACTGGTGGTGTGTATGTAGTGTCTCGTACAAACATCACAAGATTTATTGTTTCGGAAGTATATTTGGTAATTTTTGAGTTTATTTCTTTATTTTATATAGTTTTATCTTATTTTCTGGGTGTGTGTTAACAGAGATTAGGAAATTCGTTTGGCAAATTTAATTTAACTTGGGAAACGTTTTTAGGCTACAATTGAGGCGATAAATTTGCACTTTAATAAGCAATTGTTTTTTTATTTCTTTTCTCAAAATTATTACTCCCAGGCAGAAGTTACACCCAAACATTTTCTCATTCAAGTGTCAAAAACACGTGTTGGCAAACAGCAACCAGCCATTATGCAGCCAAGAAAATATTGTCCACCTTTTCGTTTTTAAAAGTTGGGCTAGGCGATTTTGATTGTAAGAAATAAATCGATCATGATTGTTTTTTTTTTTTACAAATTTGAATATAAATAAAATGCTTGCTTTTAAACTTATAAATGTTGTGCAACATGTTGCCGGAAACAAAATCATTATTGGAGTTTGATCGTATATTTGAATTAAGTCCAAAATGGACTTTTAATTATTAATTTTTTTATCTTATTCAGTCGGTCAAGAGGAAAATTATATAGATAATGCCCACACCAAATTAGTAGAGAGGGTTTTATGCGTTTGTTCTGATGTGTGTAACACTAAAAAATATTGTTTTCTAGACCCACCTTTCTGAGTCGATCTGAGCAGTGTTGTAAAGCATCTATTCAAGTTTCTACAACACTGAAAAAATAATTTTAATTCGTTCAGTATCGGCTCAGAGAATTTGAATTAAAATTGATTTCGAATTGAAAAAGTATTCGATCAGGACTGGCAGAAGAATCGTTAACGAGTTGGTTTTTAAAATTTCTTTGAAGAAATAAATAAGTAAACTCACTTCTTCAATGAATATCGAAAATTATTCAGAGAATTGTGTTGATTCTTATTGCTGTATTCTGAATTTATGACCTAAACACTTAATATACATACTTTAATTCACTATCAAAACCTTTTTTTTTTAAAGGAGTGTAATAAAAAGTTTATAAATCTTATAATAAATGACTTTTAATTATCAACACGCTCATTAAATTAGGTTTTTTTTTTTTTTATCTTAAACAGTAGTCGTTTTCTTTTGAAATAACATCCCACATTTTGTCTACAGGTCACTTTTAATAATTTTAAGTTTATAAAAATATTTACGTGATTCTATTGTTGTTTTTAAAAAGATTGATTGTTAATTTGGATTAAAATACAATACAAATTTCTTAAATAACAGTTACTTATTGCTACAATTGCAACCAACTACTGCCACAATAACAATGCAATCATTACAACAAAACTAATACTCTTACTAAATATTTATTAGTTTTTACACGCTTTTCTGCCAATTTTGGTTTGACTTAAAGAAACTTGTTTTTCTTTTTAATCCCATAAACATAACGAAAATCTATCTCTAAGCAAAAAAATTGTTAACGTATTTAAACCGAATACAGTGTGAGTGTTAAGTGAATACCCAGCAACAATTTTACTCACACTTTAAAAATAACTACTTTTGTAAGAACTTACTTTATGCATTACCTTTCATACCCAGTTGCTGCTCTCAGCATTACATTACATCATTTTATTAAGTTATTTCTCGTAATAATAATAGCTCAGTTGGCTTGTGCGCAAAACTAAACAAACAAAAAAATCAACGAAGAAAGAAAGACTTAAGTACGAATCTTAACTGAGACAGTATTTATTTTCTAATCATTAAGATTTTTGCTTCTTTGAAAAATTAATTGTGCAATGTGAATAAAAAAAATGAACGTTGAGTAGTGATAATCATCTAAGACTAAAGGCCCAGTTAGCCGGGAGTAACATTTACTTAACTTAACCGTAAAAAAGTAAGACCAATCTATTTCTTACAGATAAAGACGTAACATCTTACTGCTAACTATAATCGTTCTACTTGCTTTACACACAACAAAATCCAGCAGCTGATTTGCCACGTTACTGTTACTCCCGGCTAACTGAGCTTTAAAGGTCTCGTTACCCATATGTAAATGTGTCGTATACGTAGACGTTGCGGTCGATTTAAATGGCTGTTGGTTACTAAAAATACGTAAAGTTTGTCAAAATTTAAATAATTTATTAATTTAAGCTTTTGTTATTTGTGCTTTTTGTATAAAAATATATATAAAAACAAGTTAGAGTGCTATATTCGGCTGTGCCGAATCTTTGATACCCTCCACCGACAGTTCGAATGTTTAAGTAGTAATATCTGTATGATGTCTTTTTTTTATTATTATCTTAAACTGTGACGATTTGTTATTAATTATGGTTTTAGGAGACTAAACTGTTTTCCGGGAGTAGGGCATATATGGGGTCTAGGGTAAATTATGTACCGATCTTCACGAAATTTTACAGTGTCATTTCTAGTCGAATAAAACGGACTTGTGCAAAATCTTATGTCATTACGTGCATTTTTGCATCATTTATGTTATTTTTGGTAACAAAATTATCAAGTTTTTGAAGGTAGTGGTTCCACATTTTGATTCATAGCTCTGGTCCTACTGAACCGATTTTGCTGAAATTCAATCCCAAACTGCTTAGGATAACTACAAGCAATTTGACACCTAGTTTGTTTATTTCTTTTGAGTTTTTCGAAAGTGAGCGTGTTTTCAACAGACGGACAGACGGACAGACAGACGGACATGGCTAAATCGACTTAGAATTACTCAAGCAGCCAGAATATATATACTTTATGGGGTCTGAGATGAATAATAAAAAACTTAGTATACCCTCTTCACAACTAATTGTGGTGGAGGGTATAAAAATGACGAGTGCGTCGATAAAATGTTGATTTTGTCAACAAACATAAAAATTTTTAACGTTGATACTAAAAAGCGGAAACAATTTTTAATTTTATCAGTTTCATCTGCAACGTCACGTTTACGTAAAAGTACCTATTTATATATAAGTTTGGCAATGCCGGTCATACACTACACAAGTTCAGTGATCAAGTCTGTCACCTTACAGTGCATTTGTATTGGTATTGTTGTTTTTGAAACTGTTTTTGCTATTTACGCAGTGAGATGAGTAAGAATCAAAACGATTTTGATATTTGCCCAAGTTTGTTAAAATCTACAGTGAATTTGTGTAGCGTATGTTCAAAATCGCGACAAGTTTTAAAGATATGACATACAAAAAATGACCGTAGATAAAATATTCCGAACAAGGGGCAAACTACGGCACTCGATGTCGACCGAAATAACAATTCAATTTGAATGGTTTAGGGTTACTAGAATTATGCAAAGAATCTCCTAAATAATGGCACATTAAAAACATCAATAGACTTATGAAAGTCAAGTTTTACAAAAACCTTATCAAAAAGTTCATAGAAAAGGAAAAAGGGGTTTTTTTTTTTGCAAATGTTGCCTTCTTCGCTTATCAAATCAAAATAAAATATTGCATAGTTTACTTGTATAGTGTGTGTCAGAAGTTTCGTTTACGCAGTGCCAGACTTGAGCAATGAACTTGTGTAGAGTAAAGTCGAAATTAAGAAAACGAAACAGCTAATCCGAAATGTATACGCCTACGTATGATTAACGAGGCCTTGACTAGTATAGACGTTGTTCGTACCAGCCTTTATTCAAATCTCAGTTAAGCCAGTTGTTTCAACTTAAAAAGGTTTTCTGAAATAAAATAAAAATTCTTTCAAATAATGGAATTCCTTTTAAAAACAACGAGTTATTGTAGTTCAAAATTAAGTAAGTAATGCGTTACTTGCAAGGCGAATTCATACAGATGACATTTTCGAATCATCAGTTTTTTGTTTATTTTTTTGTGTGCATACTGGATGGCAAGCTTTGTTTACATTTTGTGAAAAAATTAGTTAAAATTTTAAATTCAATAAAAATCTACATACTAAATATTTACTTATTTAAATATTATCAAATTAATTTTTTGGGCATACAAAATCTTTAATTTACAAGATTTTGTTAGTCGTGCTTAATTCCCAATTTTTTTTCTTGCTTAGGCCAGATCGTCAGGAAACTTTATCCAAAGATTTTAGAAAAACTAAAGATATTAAACCAAATAAACCTGTTAAGCGTATAAGAATCATAAGCTACAGTTTTACTTGTAAAATATCAAAGCTTAAACCCAAACAACAACAATAAACAGTGAGTTTATCTTTTCTTGCATTCCACACTACAATTGGTTTGAATTCTTCCAACATTAATTGTAGTTGTAAGTAGGTTAAGAAAAAACGAAACGAAAACAACTTGCTTTATTGTTTTCGCAAAAAATAAAGCATGTTGGCAGTTTAGTTTTTTTTAACCGTGCACTTGCCAGTTTATTATCAAAGTAATTTTTTTGGGAATACAAAATTTTTAATTTGTCGTAAGTTACTTATTTAAATTTTATAAAACAAAAAAAGTGAACACAAAATATAAACACAAGGATTTAAAATGGCGTAAGGAATAAGTAGTACCATAATAAATTTGCACTATAGAAAAAAGATTAACTACATTTTATAAACAAAAAAAATCCTTTTTTATATTTTCAACAAATAATTTTGAAATTCACTCGTAATTAAAAAAAAAAAAAACAAAATGCATAGTATTTAAAAAAAAAAGAAAAAGGATAGCTAGCATATTTCTATCTAATTATGCGGTCACCTGTATAAATCAGCCTTGGTTACTTTGTAAGAAAAAATTTTGCTGGGCGGTGTATCGACGACAACATTTTAAATATATTTTTTCTTTAAATGTATTTGTTATTGTTAAATTGACCACTTGTTTTTCAAAATGAAAAACAGATTATGTTGCAATTATTGTTTTTTTTTTTTAACAATTGCTATTGTTGTTTGAAACTGACTCTCCTTTTAGTTTTATAACAGCCTCCATTTACTTTATTGTATTACGGTTTTATTATTCTTTAACTTTTTTATTTATATATTTTTTGTTACAGTAGATTGAATAGAACTGTCATATTGATCATTGACTGACATGTAGAGAAAAAAAAAACTCTCGTCGTAATTATTGCTGTGGAATTACTGCAGATAATAAATCACTTTTGCTGTACAAGGAACATAGAAAACTGTACAGAAAACATTATTGGTTTGTTAAGCTTTGGCTACTATTATTTGTGTTGTAATTTTTTTCTTTATTTTATGATCAGATATTTTTTGTTGGTTTTTTTTTTTTTCATAAAAATGATACAAAACAGCAAAAATGGCAAATTAAGAGAAAAAAAAATGTTTTATTGTTTAAAACATCATAACACTTTACAATAATAAGTTTTGGGTTGGGGGAACATGTTTTATGCTTTTTTCTCTCTTAATGTTTAAAATTAATTATTATATTCGCACAATTCAAGCGTCAAAGTGTCTGGCAAAAATAAGAAAATCTCAAATTAACCTTAAAATGGCAAAAACGTGATATTAGCTTTATCGCTCATTTGCTACAACATCGTCATAAAAAACAAATGAAATTTTGAATTGTTCGCGATGTTTTTCTTTATATTTTGTATTATATTCATCTTTATATAACATTTAGTTTTAATGTGCTAAATTTCCAATTCTTACTATTGATAAACTGAAATTTATTGTTGGTCGGATAAGCTATTCCTATGCGCATTTCACTGGTTGCTTAGGCCAGATCATATTTTAATCTTTTTTACTTTTCCCGTTTAAAGAAAATGTGTCGTTATTTTTTTTTTAAGTGGTGTGGGCAACACATAAACTCTAAACACGTTGATTTCGAAATATATTTTTTACCTATGCCGACGTTGCAGCAAATGACCAAAAATTTTCTGCAACAATTTTATTTTTTTGTCTTCGGATCAAATTCCATCATCTGTTCAATAGCTCTCGCCATCAAAATTATCCCTACGTGATTTCGGGGCCACAGACTTTCCCCACTCCCCCACTCACTAAGCAGAATATGATGTTAAAAACACTCTGACACTCCCGAACTTTTGCAAGTTTTCTACAATTTGCAAGTGTTACTCCAGCATTAACCCATTTGTAATAAAAATAGGAAATCGAATTGAGCACAAATAAATGTCGTTGCCAGATCTTAATAACAGTTTAATAACTTGGAAATAAAACTTTTTAACTTGTACAGTTGCTCAAGAAAATAATAGAATTGTTTTGCTTTCTTACCCAACACACACGGAGCTTTGATTTCAAATTGAAAATGATTTGAAATCAAACGTTTTCTCAAACGACAAACGTTTGATAATGATTGGAAAATCATTTGAAAATCATAGCATTCTCAACAAAAAGGGGAAATTATTTTCAAATTGACAAATGCCTTTATTTTCAACTTGCTTTTAAACGTAATTCTCAAATGTTTTTCATATGTGTATGCAATGTGGAACATAAATAACATTTTTAATTTTTTTAATATAAATTCATTATTTATTTAAATAAACTGTGAGATAAGCATTCGGCAACATAGCTAAAAGATGAAATAATGTTATTTATAACCTCTAACTCTTGCAAAGACAAAATTGCCTCCCTTTTATTTTGAGGATTGTAGCACCGCGATCGTTCAACAAACTTTCTTCACTTTCCCGTTTTATTTTCCTTTTTTCGTATTCTTAATGATTGTTATTACTTAAGCCTACAGTACACGGAATGAAAAAAGCCACATGCGCATGTGGTTCTGACGTAATTTTGGCGTCACTACAAAGCCACAATAGCAAGTTCGTGATGTGTGATGACAACAAAATAACGTCAGAACCACATACGAATGTGACTTTTATCATTCCGTGTACTATAGGCTTTACAAATAATTTTTATTTTTCACAAGAAATAAACTGTTCACTTTATATTAAAATGTATTTTCAATAATGTAACTTCAATTGCCATTTTTAATGTTTACATTAATTTTTCGCTTTAGTGTTGCCAAGTAAATTTTTGATTTGAATTTAACATTTGACATCAAATTGATAAAACATTTGATATCAAATATTTATTTTGAAAACATTTTCAATTTGAATATAAATGTTAAATCTAATCAATTGAAAAACGTTCGAGAATTTTGTTTGATGTCAAATGATAAAGTCATTGACTTCGTGTTTGTTGGGTATTCGCCATTCCTTTGCAATTTAAAGTTCCCTTAATTAGCATTATCCCTAATCAAGCAATATATTAGAAACTTATTGCTAAACATTAGGAGTAAAACTGAACAACATTAAAAAATAAATATTTTTTTAAAGAAATAGGTTTCTAGCTGTGTATAGACTTCTGTGGTGTAAAGAATTTTGACACGTACTATGTCTTACCTACTAGTTATAGTGTAGGGTATTTTACACTATCGATTATCGATAGTTAATTTAAAAGGTTAATACAAATACAAATGTTTCCATCTTTGAGAAGATGTCTGTTTGTAGAAATTACGGGCATATGACGTTTAAAGGTTAATGTTACAAATCCAAATATCTTTTAATTTTATTTTTTGTTCGCTTTTTTTGTTTTATCAAAACTTTTTTAACATTTTATGCACATTCTTGTTAACAAAATAAACAGTTTTTTTTTTAAATTTTTGTACAGTGGTTATTTTTTTTTTTTTTTTTTTTTTGAGAATTGTTGTCTGTGTAAAATATCGATCAGTTGCTCATGCGCATACACAATTTTGTGAAAACAAATGTCTTAAATGTTTAAAAATATTTTACTTTCTTTTGAACGAATGAAATACTTTTTTCAATTACTTTATCAATGATATATTGGGTGTGTATTTGATTTGGTTTTTATTATCGTAATGGAATTATAATTAACCTTTTTGATTTATAGTCGTAACAGGAAATGTTTGGTGAAAAATATATTCAGATTATGTATGTTTATTATGTTAATTGTAAACCAAAACGCACGCTGTTATTTGTAAATAAAACAAAAAGTTTTCAGAGATTTATCTTAATATTATTATGATAGAAGGATTTATGACAATTATGTGTAAAACAAAATATCGGCCAAATGCTCGCACGACTTCGGTTGCATACCTCTATCCGATTGTCCATATTTTCAATGACTGACGTTTTACCTCCATTTTTAAAAACCCTTTTTTAAATATATTTAGTTAAAACGACACCCACTCCCTCTATTTAGCTGTTCAAGTTGTGCAATATTGAATCTTCCTATCAACAGCTTTTCTCTTTTATATACATGCTAGCTTAACCCGGTGCGCTCGAAATAAAATTAGTAACAGTGCATTAAGAGTCTATTAATAACAAATCATCTTTCTTGTACTAAATTCTAATGCATTTATAGGAAACTTTTTACAGATATACAGAATTTCAAGTGTATTCGTATGGGAGGTGCCATTCCTACTTTTCCTACTACTATTGATCCTACTTTTTGAAAGATGTGTATTATTCACCCCAATCTTTAATAACAAGTGGAATTTTTGTTCCCTTGAAATTTTCATTCCCCTCGAGGAGAAAAAAGCAATCGCGAATCTCATGGAAAAAATTTTTCACGCTATCAATGAAATTTTTGTTCAAAAATATACATGTATGTAAAATTAAAATTAATAAAGCAAAATATTTGGTATTGGACGGATAGTTTAATTACCACGTTAGTTTTTTACACATTTTAAATTTTATGTAGTAAAATATTTTCCAAAATTCTGCCACCACGTCTTTCGAAAGTTTCACAAATCCACAGGCAATCGGCCTGTTGTTCATGTTCTGTTTCCTAGCAACAAAAAAGTGAGAAAATCTAAGGGAAACGTGAACAAATTATTTATTTTTTTTTTTTTTTTTTTTTTTTAATTTCCTAAGCTAATCCCCGCGAAGCGCTGCGCTTGTCTGCGGGAAAGAAACCAGAGTCTCTGGTGGGAATCGAACCCGCAACCCCGGCGCTGATAGACTAGCTCACTTCCAGCTAGCCTACCGAGGCACTTTTCACGATAAGGGGAATTTTTTCCCGTGAACATTTTTTCACGTTGTTGTTCTCCTTTGAATTACCTTTTTTTCATGAGAGTTTTTCATGATCGCAAATATATGAAAAGGGGAAAAACTACGAAGGAAAAATTATTCACAATAACGGTGATTATCTAAGCTATTTGCACAAAATTGGAATATGAACTTTCACTGCAACAGTACTCCAAATATGTATAAATCTTTATTGTCGTTGTATGGGAGGTGCCACGCCCATTTGAAAATTAAAAAAAAAAAAAAAATATCGATAGCCTATGTGTCGGGTAATCAGAAAATTACTGTGAAAATTTCAGGAGCTTTGGAGTCTATAGCGAACAAACAAATATTTTTCATTTACAGTGTGCTCGGGATAACGCCAACTAATTAAAACCGCGAGGGTTGACTTTTGTCAGATTGTTGACGTTTATGAATGTACAAATTAAAATTTATACTTTAGTTGAAAGCGTTTTTGTTGTTTATGAATTAAAAAAAAAGCAAAAAGCAAATCCAATGAAAACCTAAAAAGGTTTACAATTTTATAAAAGCAACAAAAATATTTTACATAAGACACAAGTATGTATCCATTCTTTTGGGATGTTGACGTTATCCCGAGCGCACTGTATATATTATTTATTGCCACCCTTGCACCTACCCCCTTAATTTTAAAGGTGTAGTTTACCATAAGAGTGACTCCTACCAAGTTTGAACATTCTCACTATAACAGTTCTTAAGATATGCGATATTTAACATTTGCGTCCTATGGAGGTGCCATTTCCCCTGCTGATATCTTATTTAAATTTCGAGGCTTAGAAGATCCTTTTGCAAAAAGTTAAAGAAAATGTGTGCAGCGGGTCTTAAAATATGCGATACTTAATATTGGCATCCTGTTGAGGGTACCACTTCCCCTGCCCCTTTCGAAAAAATAAGTAGCCTATTTTGTTTTCGGGGCTCACATGGTGTTACTGTAAAAATCGGTTCAGTAGTTCAGGAGTCTATTAGCGAACAAACTAACAGACAAACAAACATTTTTCATTTTTATATATGTATGTAGATAACTAGGGATGAGATTTTCATGCTCTAAAAAATCGAAACTATTCGCTTGAAATATGCACTAAAAAATCCAAAATATGCACTAAAAAAATAAAAAATATGAACTTTAAAAAATTTTTGGAGTTTTTGTTTTGTGTTCTTAAAACTTTTTTATAATATGGAAATTAAAAAAAAATCCCTGAACCTAAATATGCAAAATTTTGAATTTTCACCAAAATATGCAACCGCAAACTTCCTTGTGTTCGGCTCAGCCATTAATGTTCGTTCGTTTCAGCAAAACTATGAACGGTATTAAAGGTTGTGTTCGTCTACACAAACAATTAAAAAAATATATATCGTTTTTGGGTGTGTGAAAAATTTTCTGTTTATTTTCGATTACTGCATAAAACACTTTTTAATTCAATTAAGCAACACTAAACTATAATCAAATAAAAACTACAAAATTATGCAGCTTGATAACTTTGAGGCCATCCTTTTAGGAATAACAAATTTATTCCAATTTGTTTTATTACCCACTGTCAAACGGTAGGCAATACTTTTGTATATATAAGAAAGCCTAAGAGTATGCCATATATTGTATACATATATTTGTATATAAACTTTTTTTGTTGCTTAGTTTTAATAATTACATTGCTCTGCTTTATTATTTTTGAGATTTTTTTTAATTTCCCTTGTCAATATATTAAAAACAAATCGAGCCAATAGTTTTCAAAATTCAAATAAGTATCAAATTTATATTTGTATTTTTTAGATAAGTTACGGATGTGATATAATTTTTTTTAGTGGTTTTAGTGATTTTAGAGCTACAAAAAAGTTCCAAAATACAGGATTTACCCGTTTACTACCCAAAAGAGCCGATAATATAAGTATTAAATTTTTTTTTATCTCTTTTATTTAGGAGAAATGAGGTTAGCAAACTTCCACGTTTTTATCCTATTCCCTTTTTAGTGAATCAATTGGGCGGGAGACCCACCAAATTTTAACTTTTTCATGCATTTAGGTTGTGCGATAATGAATTCAGTAACGTTACAATAATAAAATTAAACTTATTATTTTAGTTGATCTTTTAAAGGTTTTTATCTTTAGTTATTTTATTTTTAGAAATTATTTTGTTGGTTTTTTTTTAAGTATAAACATTTATTTCCATTTTTCTTGTTTATTTGTTTACGATATTTAATTATAATCTTAATAGTGTTGTATTGCCGTTTTTACAAATTGTGTCAATGTTAAATAAAATTAAAAAACATGCAACAAGAAAAAAAATGGTTAACTATTAAAAAAAAAAAAAAAATTGTTAAATAAAACCTTAAAATTCATTTTGCTTTTTGTACTTCTGTTATAGTGTGAACTAGTATATTTTTCATACGAATATCGTACACTGTCTAACGAATATTCACATGCATAATTTATTTATGAATTATTTATGATTTGAAATAAATAAATAATTTATGTATAAATGTTTTTTTCTGTTATTTGATTTTAGTTGTTTTATTAACTATAATTATTTGTTAAGGTAATTAATTAAGACAACCAAATCAAAAAAAAAATTTTATTTTATAAACCATGACTGTCTCAATCTGTAAGTCTGTCCATATAACAACATCGTTTGCCTCCCTTTTTCTACCTCAGATCGAAATAAGTGTGTAGGTTTTTATCTGCCACATTTGTGACTTTGATTTGTCAACATTTTTTTTTTTTTTTTTTAGCAAAAAAAAGGTGTTTCTAGTTTTTTATAGAAGTTTTATGTTTGCTTAATATTTATTATAAACATTTTTAGTTGCGTTCGTACTGGTTCAAAATGGTTTGTTTTGCAACTTTCAGGCAAGTGAGGCTTTAAGCGGGGTTTCTTTAAAAAAATTAATATGTATATCGCCAAATTTTTTTTTCTTTAAAGATATGACCAAGCGTTGGTTTTTCTTCTAAACAAAGTTTGCTTTAAAGCACAAATTTAATTTAAAAACGATTATAAAAATTATGTTTCGCTTGTTTTCGGTAAAATTTCGGGAATGGTAGTAAACACAGTTTAAAATAATTGCAATACAACCTCCTTTCATGTAAGAAAGGGATTAACAGAAGCAAAGAAACTTTTTGTTTATAATATTCATTTTAATTAATAACCACCTGCTTACTCATAAGGGATAATGTAAAGTTAATAAATCACTTTTATTTATTTAAATTAAAACTTCACTTCAATGGTTTCCGCTTCTCTGCTGCTTCTAAAGGCCGTTACACACTATCCCACAAAGTCTTACGTATTTTTCAAAAATGCTTCCCTGAGCTAATCATTCTTTGAACATTTTGAAAAAACAATAACAACTTATCACGACAGGATTGCATTTTCGTAAATTACTTAAGACTTTGTGGGATACTGTTTAATGGCCTTAAGTAGTATGTAATAGCCAGTGCATTTATCGGCGCTCATGTACTTTTCTTGCTTCCGGAAACCTTGAACTTTTAACTGGGCTTCTTTTTTATTTTTTTTAATGTTTTGAACTGTCAATGTGCGCCATCTTTAATTTTTTTTGCCAGTGTTGCTTCGTTTTTAAAAAGTTTTGCAAAATTGCATTGGCATCGCAAAAGAGAGTAGCCACCCTACACAGAAATTAAATCAAAATTTAGCAATATGATTTTACAAAATTTATTGATTTTACAATTTAGTAATATTCTTTAGCAGCATAGCATGTTGCTGGCATCTCTCGTAAAATTTTGTAATATTTATACTATTTTTACGATCTTTAATTGCAGAATAGCAATCAACAACTTAAAATATAATTTACCCAAAAACAAAACACCAACTGACTTTTGTAGTTAATCGAATTGCATTCGCCTTTTTTTCTTAAAAACAAACATCAAAGAAAAATCGACAAACAAATCTCAAGTGCTTAATAAATAAAATATATATTTATAAATGTATTAATATTTATATTTCCTTTTCAAAATCTTAATATAAAAGTAGCCGACTTTAACGTCATTAAATGAGCATTTGTTGAGGCGACATAAACTGCCGCTAAAGTTTCTGTCGTCATCATTTTTGATTCAAATACGAGTACATTTAAATGGAAAGCAGCAAGCCATAATAAATATTTAATGTAATTTGTTCTAATTATAATAAAATTATAAAAAAGACAACAAAAAATATTTATATTCAAGAGAGAATATTTACACAAACACTTCATTCAAATGGCTTGGGAAAGAAAAGATGTGATTCTATTTAAAGATAGAAATTCATATTAAATAAATTTGATTGGGCATACAATTTTTAAAAGATTAGTTTTCTCTGCAGAAACATTTTTGAAAACATTAGTCGACAGGTGTATAAAAATTTTAGAAAAACGTTATTTAAGTATTGTTAATATAAATTATATGAATTGGTATTGAAATTATTTTTTTTTTGTTTTCTGTCACATGTTGCTAGAGAATAACACTACACCTTAACATGTTTCTCTAACTGTAATATAGATATTGCGACTAACATAACTCAATGTTCGACAAATAAATTATAACTGATGCGTGGAATAACTTCAGCTCGCATTATCTCGCAGTTGCATATAAAAAAATGTTGCCAGAAGTATATCGTAACTTTTTCATAAAACAGAGTTCAACTCTATCAACATTATTTGTTCATTTGTTCAGTTTGTTCATATTTTTACAGCACTTTGCGTGCAATGATTAACAGAGTTCCAAGCTATATATAGTTGCCTAAAACGGAAAAGGCCCTAACTAACTAAAAATCGTCATGTTCATTGATGCTGATGTTTTGCAACAACACAAATGTCCAGAAACAATCTAGGAAATTTTCGACCAAAATTAACGATTGTGGTACCAAAAACCCAACAGCCCTATTTACAAAAGATTTATATGATAAACGCTTAAAGACCTAACTAACAGTTTGCATAACCCTATGGCCACACGTGCAATTTGTGATGTCTTAACACAAGCAATAACGCCGGCAGAATAACTTCGTCAAATTGCCAATGTGTTTTAGGTGGAGAACACGTAAATATCTTACAACATAAGTTTAAAAACAAGCTTAAGACAGGTTGTGTGTTATATTCATAGCGAAGAAAAAGTTTAGCGCTTAAACATAGTATACAAACAAGTTTTTTTTCACCAATTTGCTTTTAAAATGAATTTATTTTCGGAAAACTTATTTTGCACTTTATTTTGCGCTTTAATTTTAATTACTTATCAGCCACGCGCGTATTATTGACAAGTTGTATAAAAAAGTTAATAAAAAGCAACAAAAAAAAGCTGTCTGTCAAACTTAAACGTCAAGTTATGTTATAAAATAGCTTTCAAGACAGATTGCTTAACAACGCTGTTAAAACACAAACAAAACACTAACATGAGGAGGCTATACCTAACACTAACATGATGTTAGTGTTAATGTTAACCATTTGATGTCAGTTGTAGCCTGGGTGTAATGTGTAACATTGTCAAATCAACTAGTAGGTTTTAGAAGAAAAACAAACTATTAACAGTTAAATGCAATTAATCATTTTATCATTTTTAAATAGTTTTTTTTCCCTTAAATTTTAAAAATGTTAGATAGGGCCTTTTGCGTTTTAGGTAACGATATAGAAGTTTTTGTTGTTCCATATTTTTAACTTTTTTTTACTTTATTAGAAAAAAATATCATGAGCCTTAATTCTTTTTTAATTCTTAGTAATTTCCTTAGCAACATGTTGCTGAACTTTATTTAATAATAGTCACTAATGGCATGTAAGCAAAAAAACCTGTTCAATATTTACACCCCCCATAAAATTTTTACTAAATATAGTAATAAATGTCTGACTTTTTGTCATAATACAATTAATAATTTAAAAAAAATCTTAACAATGGCCATAAATGTTAGAAAAAAACATATAATTTGATGCAAACAAATAAGTTAAATTTTCTTTAAAAAAAAAAAAAAAAAAAAAAAAATAATAATAAAAACACTAAAAAAAGTAATCGCTTCATCTATGCATTTATTTTTATATGTTAAAAAAAAAAAAAAAAAAAAAGATGCTGCTATTTATTATTTTTCCTAGTTATGAATCATAATATTTTCGTTTTTTTTTTTTTTTGTTATTTCTTAGACAAACATTTAATTTCTATGATTTACTATCTTTTTGTGAATTTTTTTTGGCGCCGGCTTTTTAATTGGAAGTTAAATTCACTGGTTTAGAAAACAATTTTGCCATTTGTGTACCCTTTACCATTAGTGGTGAATGAGGGTGTACTTAGTTTGTCATTCCGTGTGAAACTTTTTAAATATTAATTTCAAAAGTTTATATTGAGTAATGGGTAAGTCGAATTAGCCATGTCCGTCTGTTAAAATCTTACTCGCTTTCGAAAGGCTCCATATAAAACAACAATAGCAAATTGTTACAATTTCTCCTACGTAGTTTAGGATTGAAATCCAGCCAAATCGGTTAAGTAGGATAAGAGTTTTCAATCAAAGTGTGATAATTTTGATACAAAATTGCACATATTTATATAAAATTTTGCACAAATTCATTCTATGTGACTACAAATCATACCACAAAATTACGTGAAGATCGGTCCATAATTTACCATAGGCCCACCAAAAAGCCTACTCTCGGAAAACCATTTTGTACGCGTACAACCGTAGCGAATAATGCGGTTGTAATAAACTTCAAAAATTTATAAGACTACAAACCAACCACGCTGTCAACTTTCGTGAAGATCGGTCCATAACATACCGTAGGCCCCATATAAAGCCCACTCTCGGAAAACACTTAAGTACGCCTTAAACCACAACGAATAATGCTATTGTAACAAGTGTTGGTCTGTCACAGTTTAATACAACAAAAAATCGCACAGTCTAATTTCGTGAAGATCGATCGGTCTGTCTATGGTAAATAGTTCCCATATAACCCTACTTTTGGAAAACCGTTTCATATGCCTAAAACCTCAGCAAATAAAATTATTGTTATAAATTTTGGTTTGTCGAAGTTAATAAAACTAGAAATCACACTCAACTTTCGTGAAAATCGGTTCACAATTTACTATAGGCCTATAACAGCCCACTCTAGGAAAACATTTTATTGACTACATGGAAAACCACAACGAATAATGCTGTTGTAATAAAGTTCAGTCTTTTACAGTTTTGAAGCACTAGAAATCACACTGTCCGCTTTCGTGAAGCTCGGTTCACAATTTACCGTAGGCCCCATAAAAATCCCACTTTCGGAAAAAAATTTGGAACTCCAAAAACCGCAACAAATAATGCTATTGTAATAAGTGTTGGTCTGTCACAGTTTTATTTAATTAGATATCACACTGCCAAATTTCGTGAAGATCGGTCCATGATTTTCCATAGGCCTAGATACAGTCCACTCTCGGAAAACACCTTTTTTACGAAAAATGCTATTATAATAAAATTTGGTCAGTCACAGTTTTATAAGACTATAAATCACATTGTGAAATTTTGTGAAGATCGGCCTATAATTTATCATAGATTTCATATAAAGCCCTGCAATTTTCTATGTGTCTGTGGAGGGAATCCAAGTTTCGGCTCAGCCGAAATTAGCACACATTTTTTTTTAATCGACTACAAAATTTGTTATGTTTATTATTTGGTTTTGGAAGATTGCCTTGTGTGATACGCCTATTTGGTATAAATAAATTTATTTATATTTCAATTCTCTAATGTTTATATAGACAAATTAATTAAGTTTCTTTATGCGTGGTTTAACTTTTTTATTGGAAAACTTTTTGCTGTCTTTAGCTTTTTGGTTTAGGCATTAAGGTTATTTCGTTGCAGGCATTTAGTGTTTAATGAGATTTTAAAAATGAAATTGATTTCTATTTCTAATAAATCAGCTGCAATTGCATTTGAATATGAAAAACCTTCAGTGGTAATTTGATAAATGACTTATTTTCTAGACGCCACCTGTTTTTATGATTAAAATGTGTGTGTGTGTTTTTTTTTTTAGTTTCAAATCGTTTTTAAGTTTTTTAAACACGTAAGGTCTTTGGGGTTTTTAATTTTAAATACGGATTATATGCGTTTTTTTTAATCAGATATTAAATTACAAATAATTACGCTTAAGGCCTAATTCTTTTTTATTTAGCTTAAAGCTGAAAATGCTGTTTAATGTTCAAATCAAATCGAGTATAAGTCACCAAGAGGCGCCAAGTTTTAAAAACAAATAGTCGGTTAAATTTAAATGTTTAAATGAATTGTTTGAAGGCAAACCGTTTTTAAACCCTTTTGTTTTAATCAAAAAGTATCAGACACGGCCATTTACATAAGTATTAAAAAAATTAAAAACAAGTTGGAAAACTTTTGCTGCCATTTAACTTGTTTATATTTAACAATTTATAAGACATCTCTTTTTGATAACCATTTAATATTGATACAAATATTTTTAAAATTTTTAAATTTAAATTATCTTGTTTTGTTGCATTTTTCTTTTTAATAAATTTCAAAATAAACTGAGAGATTCCAGACGATTAAACACTGATAGGAACGGCTTCTTAACGCTGGTGTATTTTGACATCAGTATTATGATCAGTGTCTTCGTTTTTGACCCTTGACATTACTGGGCGAAATTGTAAACAGGTGAAATTATATCATGAATGGTATGACACATCGGCATCACAGAAATGACGAATCGGAGTTAGTTTAATAAAAAAATGTCATCAGTGCGATGACGCAGTAACATCGTGAAAAAGACTCACTAGGTTCAATTTAAGGACAGTTTGCCATTGGGCTTGAATTAACTCAGAGTGAGAGAATTTTACAGAAGAACTCTCAATTAAAAGACACCAGCAGCATGACCGATATGGTTTCATTCTACTTTAAAAATTTGCTGTATTTTACTAAATAATAAAAACCATTGTTCGAAAATAAACACTAATTAATATCGCTCCTTAGTGTTCGGTTGAGTAGATTTTTTTTGTGGAAAACACAAACGCTTATAGTGTTTGTGTAGAAAATCATTAAAAAATAAAACGTTTTCCTGTTAGTCATCGTTCGAACACAAAAATAATACTGTTTTTATCAAACTCAACAAAAGATGAGAACATTTAATTCCGTTCGGTTTTTTTTTTTTTTAAATCTACAAACTTCAAACCAAAAATTTTTTACAAAAACACAAAGGAAAAAAAAACAAAAAGCCAGCAAAATAATTTTACAGAATACACACACAAGCTGTTCGTGGTGCGGTCGTTGCTAAAATTTTTTGTTTGTTCATTTCAATATCAATGTAAAAAAGAAACATTGTAGAACATTAAAATATAACGTTTGTCTACAGTACCACTATAATTGTTCTGTTTCTTAACGAAGAATACAACACTATATAATGTTCGGCTCTTACTTGAAAATTGTTACGAACGGTATTAAGGATTGTGTTCGTCTACACAATCAAAAAAATAGATATCGTTCTTGGGTGTGTGAGCCGAACGCTAAATAATGTACTGTTTATTTTCGAACACTGATTTAAACAAATAAAATATGGAAATTTTTGCTTCTTATTTTACTTTTTAAAAATAAAAATAATGTTAATGATACACGAAATGTGTTATCGAATTGTGTTCGTCTACACAATCAAAAAAATAGATATCGTTCTTGCGTGTGTGAGCCGAACGCTAAATAATGTACTGTTTATTTTCGAACACTGATTTAAACAAATAAAATATGGAAATTTTTGCTTCTTATTTTACTTTTTAAAAATAAAAATAATGTTAATGATACACGAAATGTGTTATCGAATTGATGTCACTGAATTCATAGCACAGATGGCGCATAAAATATGACAAAATTTTATGATGACGTTCGTCATTGGATTGATGTAACTTTTTTGCCTCATTGATGCCATTTGTAATAACATTGATGTCACAATTCTGATATTAGAACATCATCAATATGAAGATGCATTTTGCTATGAGTGTAGACGAACAGAGCTGGATAAAGCAAAATGAAATAAGAACAGTTTTTTTTTTTAAACAGGTTTATTCAATAAACTTGTTCATGTATGGAAAAACATGTTATAAACCAGAAAACTAACTTGTTTATTAAATTTACCAAACAGAACTACTCAGGACTTCACAGGATTGTGTACAGTCTATGCAATACAGTATCTACAGATTTGTATTCGTATTCTACTCCTTCGAACGACTTGAACAAAATATCATTAATGGCTGTTGCCTGGACATTTTAAGGTTTTAGAATTGCACGTTCGCACAGCCAGTCCGTAGATTTGCTGGGTATGTTACAGTTGGATAAATACGAGTTATTACATCGTAAAGATTTCGCATAACAAGATGTGGTAGAATTGTCACCATGCCTTCAAGTCCTGCAAGTCTTAAATTCGTTAGCTCGAGCTTCTCTCGGCACTATCGGCAAAGTTAATTGTTCTCTTGTCAATGCGAATAACAAAAAAGTACCAAGACACATTTTAACAAGTTTTTAAGATTTTTTTTTTTCAATCTTATTCCTATCTTTAATACTTTACAAGACAAATTAGGTACAAAAAAGTACAAAATTAGATTTTTACACGTTTTTTCCTTTAAAACTACAATTATCAAAATATTATTAAATACGCATACGCTTATTTTTTAATTTCGAAGGTAAAAGCTTACTGATTTTAACGGTTCTTAGAGTTTTTTAGCGTTCGAAATTCAAATTCGAATTTTTTTGTAGATCTTTTCATAAAAATGAGTACCACCTGTGTACCGAATTTAAAGTCTCTGGTTTTAAGCCTGGTACCTCTGTTCAGTATTTTGTGCGAAATCTTTTCAAATAAAAAAAAAAAAAAAACGGTGAAATACGTACGAAAAAATGTTGATAGAGTTTATACATACCAAATATTTCTGTCAACATTTTTGTTTTTCGTGCGAATCAAAACTGATAATTTTTTTGAGTGTTTTTTCTAAGGCGAATTCATAAAGGTGACCGCATCATGAAATAGAGTTATGCAAGCTATCCCTTTTTATTGAAAAATAATATGTTTGTATTTTGTTTATGTAAGAAGTTAGCGTCAATGTCAAAAATATTTGTTGAAAATATAAAAAAGGAAATTTTTTTTTTGTTTATAAAATATACACAACTGCTTTAGAAAGTAAATCTTGTTCCTCTATTGCAGATTAGTTGTGGCTCCACTAATTCTTTACGCATTTTTTATTTCTTGTGTTTATATTTAATATTCACTTTTTATATTTTATAAAATTTAAATAAGTTTTTTTTTCAAGTATTTAAATTTTTATTGAATTTTAAATTTGAATTAATTTTTTCACAAAATGTAAACAAAGCTTGACATTCAGCATACGCACAAAAAAATAAACAATAAACAGATGACTCGAAAATGTCACCTGTATTAATTCGCCTTGGTTTTTTTCATATATCTGTGGCATTGTGACAAAACATCTTAAGTCAAATTTAAAAAGTTGAAAAAAATGTTGTTAATCGTACGAAAAAACATTTTTGTTTACGTTTTTAAAATTTTTTATTATAAACAAATTTTTCTGTACTTTCGGTTTATTGTATTATTTGATAAAAATAATTTTTTACCTAGTTTTTTTTTTAAAAACTCTTGCTATCTTATCTCGACTTAAGATGTTTTGTCAAAATGCCACAGATATATGTATATAGTGGCTTTACAACAAACGGGACAAAAAGACAAAGTAAAATAAGAAGAAAAGTTGTTGGTTTTTGTTTACCTTCGCAAAACAATGAAACTAATAAAAATTTTTAGTTTTTTTAACCAAACCCACAAGAGTAAATATTGATACATGTCAAAATGTTCGTGTAAATCAATAATAATCAATGTTGCTTAACATTTTTCGTGAGTTCGAATGGAGTACTAAGGCCCCAACAGTAAAATAAATAATCGAAAAGCCTCTCAAATGCATAAAAAAAACACAAAACAAAAGCAAAATAAAAAAAAACATTTGATCCCGTACGGAATGTGTGATCCATTTTGCTGTTGCGTAAGCCACGTTATTCACATTCCGGTTGGGGCTCTAGACTTTAGCCGTTTGGGTTTGGCATCAGTGAGTGAGGGTAAGGCTTTGTATTTGAATATATATAGAAGTTAGATAAAACGGTTATTAATTATGTATCTAATCTCTCTCCTTGTTCTTGTTTATATAAATGTGTAGCAACATTATTTCCAACAACATTTCTTTATAAATTCCTACATACATAATAATTTTTCTGAACCGTTTCTGTTTGTTCAAATCTTTTCCATTTGTCCTTTGATAAGACAAGTCAAAAATGTTTAGCAACATAACAGCCAGCAACATTTATCTCTTAAAGCCTAGTACTGTGTTTAAATTTGTGAAAAATGTTGAGCAACATTAATTATTTCACACGAAAATTTTGACATGTATCAATGTGACCTATTATGCGAGTTTGTACAATTTGACGTTTTTATTCCTTTAAAGTATGCGACATTCTTTTGCGTATGTAAACAAACCCCACATGTATCTTACTAAAAAATATTTTTTTTAATAAAAGATTTTATAGAAAAAAAAAGTAAATATAAATAAAAACCTGTTACAGGTTGTGTTATTTTAATTTTTTTATTTCTTATTTAATGAACAGAGTACTACAACTCTTTCATTATTTCGTAGATATTCTGCACAAGTTTTGACAGCATTTCACGTAAAATTTTGAACAGAGTAGCAGGCTTAATTCTGAAAAAAAAAATTATTAATGGAACCCACATTATTTGTTCCATTTTTTTTTTAGACCTTTTAATTTCACTTTGTAAATTTTCTATTTATCAATTAGAATTTATATACATATTTTTATTTTTGGTTTGTCTGCAGCTGTAGCCAACTGACCTATTGAATAACAACGTCACCGACATACCGCCGTCCAACCAAAGACAGAAGATAATTTAATTGCAGAATTTTATTTAATAAATACTTATAGATTGTTTATGTTGTTTTTTTTTGCAAAAATAATAATTGCAATTGAAAAAATTGCAAAAATACCACCAAACACAGGAACAGCAGTGGACTAGAGAGGTAGAGGTGGAAGGATAGACAAATGAATGAATAGATTCGCTGGTTGGTGGCATAAGCCATCAAAAGAACATGATTTTATTCTTAGTAGTATTTAAGCTTTTAAAAACAATTGAAGGGAAAAAAATATTTTAGAAAAACTTATATTTAAATTTATAAAACAAGAAAAAATCGCTAAAAATCTTAAAAAAAAATTGTATAGAGTTAAAGTCAAAGTGGTTCTAAAAAATGTGTTTTAAATATTCTTTGTTATTGGGAAGAAATTTTAATGAATTGGCGTTAAAAATCAGATTGTTAAAGTGTGTTAATACTAAAATGTTGTTTTTATTTTCTATGTTTTTTTTTAAAACTTACTCAATCCTAGAGAGCTTTTAAAATTTCATTTTAAACTTCAAAAAAAAAAACCAATTTATTGTAAAATAAATAAAATTTAATCAAATCATTCAATTTGTTTTCTAATTTAATGCAATGTATTAAAACAAAGAAACATAAATAAATAAACAAAACCTAAATAAATATTTGAGAGGAATCTTAACAATAAGAGAGAAAGATCAACTGACGTAAAGCAAGAAAAAAAACAAGAGACCGTGTTGTACTATCCTTTAAATAAAGTGGGCCTGGCCTGCTTTATAAACAATAAACTAAGGTCTTTGTGTATTGTGCCATTGATATAATTTATCTTTAATTTCTTTTGTTCTATGCTTCCATTAACCTTTAAAATTCATTCTATTTTTAGCTTTGACAGTTCATCACGACGCCGTAAAGAGCGTTCAAAACGTTCACACCGTAAGTCTCCTACATCGGGCCGTCGTGTCCATAAATATCGTTACAGAGATGATGCCTCCCATTCAAGTTCTCGTCGCCGGCACCGTGATCGTGCCAAGGACGAACGTGATAGTGGACGTAATGCGAGGAGATCACATTCTAAGGTAAAAACTTTTCATTTTATATACAGGTTCTCTTGTGTTAGGTTCTAAATTTTCTTTGAAATTTTTTTTTTTAATTTTTGTTGCAAAAATAATTAAAGTTAACGTAAATTATAAGAAACATTATAACATTTTTTAAGAAGAATTTCGTAGTTATTTGATTTTTTTTCTCATAAAAAATTCTTCTTAAAAAGAAATGCATAATTTATTTACATATTTTTATTTTTTAATACAATAACATAAAGCTGTTTTAATTTTACTGTAAATAAAATAAATTTATTAAGTTACAACAATAGGTAAGCAAAAGCTTAAAGCTTTTAAAAAGTTTTGTGAAAGTTTTCAAAGACCAGATTACTTTTACAGCAAACTCTCTCTTAGCATTTGACATAAAGTGAAAATATGTTTGAATCCTTTTTCTTATATATAAAACTTTAAGCTTTAAAAAAAGAAAGAAACCTACAGAATTTCTGTCTTCTTTAATTTATTTTAGCTTTATTACGTAAAAATGCTTTTCTTAAAGCTATTAAACTTTTAAGGCAATTATGTGATGAAGAGCGTATGTTTTTTTTTAAAGACCTTTTTTATTTTTAGGCGAATGAAACATAATTATTTTTTGTAAGTTAATTTATTGATCTTTTGTAAATGAAATGCTCAAAAGTGATAACAAATTTTTTTTAATAAAAGCTTTCAACAAAGTCTGCTAAACTAAACTTTCATACATTTAGAACTTTTTATGAAAATGCTTATTAATAGCTTTAATTGATCAGCTTAATAATCTGCTTTCTGTGAAATTTGTATTTATGTGAGTACTTTATAATAAATAAATCTTTATGCCCGTTTTTTTTATTAGGCAAATATCGTTTTTTCTAACGAAAACCTTGACATTAAAGATATTTGGTTTTCTCAATGTATCATTTGCTTCTTTTCTATAGCAAAGCTCACCGGTACTCATCTGCCAATTATTTATTTACCGTACATATAAATTCAATCAGCTGACTCCAAACTTTTACATGTATTTTGAGAAGTGTTGCCAACTAAAAACAATGTTTTTGAGAAAACCAAAATCATTGGCGAACATTTTATCGGTCTAATAAATTTATGTTGATAATAAGTAACAGGCAGTTTGTCAATACATTGAGACAATGGCCGTTACTCTTAAAGAACAGTTACCGCCTTTTTTTTGATGACGAGCGCAAATTAATTCGTTCATCTTGCTTGTTTTGTTTTTATTGTAAGTTAAACGAACGAATTTTGCGCTCGCTATCTTAAAACATGTTTTAAGATAGCGAGGCAGTTAATTGAATTTAATTAACCTTTTCTAAAAAAGCTTTATAAAGTTTTTTATTTTAAAATTTTGTAGAGCTTTTTAAAAAAATTCTTATAAAACTTTTTATTTAAAATGTTTTAAAAATAACTTTTATATATTACCTTTTAAAAAAGCCTTATTGAGCTTTTCTTATAGAAATAAAAGTTTTTTTAAACAGAAATGACTCAAAAGATTTCATATTAAACTGTAGTTGGACTTTTTTAAAAAGTTTCTGTATATGGGCATTTTCTGGGGCCACGAACGTAATATAGAAAACAAAACTTTCCCTAGCATTTTTTTGCGATTCTATAGCATTAGGGTAGCTCTATGTTTAGTGCAAAAGATGGATTTCATCGAGATTAAGATTTCATAATAATAATTATAAACTTTGGCTGACAGTAGTGCAATGTAAAAATCTGCAAAATGGAATGGAATATTCAAAATTGATTTATTTATTTAAAAGTGTATTAATGTAGGTCTCCATCCAGTATTTACAAAATAAAATATCTCTCTTGGTTTTTGTTTAATTGGCTTATGTACAGATCGCGAACGTACGGGACGCGAACGTACGATTTTTCCATATGTTTTTTTATTATTATCACCATGCATTTTCCCATAAATATCTTCAAATTTTCTTTACAAAAAAACTTAATACTCCTTTTACAATTGATTGTTTTGTAATGGAGAGATTATGAAGAAAGAGTGTAAACAAAACATATTTTTTGCATGTAAAATAAGTATATAAAAATGTCTTTAGAAGTAGAAAATATAAGAAAATATAAAATTTTTCAGTTTCCAGCCCAACTTCCTCAAGTAAAACAGCTGAGATTTGCTATGAAACCATTCTTTTATAAAAACATAAACTTTTTTTTTATAAAAATAAACAATAAAAAACGTTGATTATCAACATTTTATTTTTTCATCCTGGTAGACCATTCTGGGGAAATGCCCATATGCATATTAATTTTTTTTTTTTTTTAACAATGAAAAACAATTTTAAGCCAAGCTTGCTAAGGAATCTTAAAGCTTTTTCAAAATTTTATAAAAATTATATGATCAAATCTTTTAAAACAATTTGAAAGACTTTTCATTTATCTTATATAAAATCGTCCTTATAGATAAATTATTTTAAATTTAATATTTATTTAAACTTTTTCTAACCTGAACACCTTCAATTAGCCACCATTGAACTTGATTAAATGAGGAATACGAATTTTCATTATTTCGTATACCACCACATACCGTAAAATGCCCTCAACCAATGAATTAAAAAAAAAATTACTCATCTCAGCTGCAGTACCTATAAACAAAAAAAAAAAAAAAAAAAAGACTATGCATGTGATAAAAAAAATCTGCTATTTTGTTGTTTTAAACAAAAAAAAAAATTTATAAAAAGAACAAACGACACAGAATCATTGTTGTCTGCCATTGTTTTCCCCCAAAAATATTTTACTTAAATTTAGTTGATTGAAAGCAAACAGAGACAACGCATTCTCAGTTTCGTTGCCAGGAGCAGCAAATTTCATTTTTAGAATGTTATTCTTTAAACGTTATTTGGAAAAGACTCAATTGACTTTGGATCAATTCGAAAATACTAAAGTACCGTGTTACGTTAAAATGCGTGAGCTACCGGCTCCCAAGAAACTCGATTACATGGATGATTTGGTGTATCAGACCTCGGTGCTATACAAACAAAACATCGAAGAAGATTGGCTAATAGAAGAGTATTTTAATGATCATGATTCTGATTATTTAGTGAGTTAAAAAAACGTACCATTTCAATTTAAGTAATTAACTAACTGATTCGTTATATTAGCAATTGAAATGTTTCAAAATACGGACAGCATGAAAATGATTATGTAGTATGTGGGTTTATGTCTTGACTTGTGTTTTATCTTTGTTATAAGTGCCCAAGAGTATTAGTATTTGCAGGCGAACTTCTCTATAGTGAACTTCTTCTTATAATGAATTGTTTTTTAAAACACTGCTTTTTCCTTTAAATTAAAGTGTAATATAATCTCTATATATGTGATAGCGCATAGAGAAAGGGACCAGTGTCGCTTCCCAGCGGGAAAAAGAAGGAGTAGGGAGGCCTTCTGAAAGGCCTCTGTACCCCTTCTTTTGAATGTACAAGGCCTTCTTGCTCCATTCCATACTCGTATCTTTTTTACACATATTGTTATTGCGGAGAAGGCCTTCCGCTCTCGCTTCTTCAGCAGGTATATAAGAAGGGTAACGAGACCAAAAAAAATTGATTGTGCAAAAAAACAATACAAAAAATGTTACTCCTTCTCTACTCCCTTCTCAAAGAAGCGAGTATGGAAGATGTATCTTATCTTTTATAGAAAGAGCCGAGGCCTCCTATGAGGCCTTCTTTAGCAGTTAGGTAAGAATAGTAATTGAATCAAAAAATCTTTTAAGCAGGCCTTTAAAAAGACCTGAAGTAAGAAGGTCTTCTGAGTTTTCCCGCTGGGTTTCAAATGAGACCAATACCAACACCCTCACTGATGGTACATCAAAGATGCACGTATTTAAATCTTTAAAATGGCTCTCCTGAACAAAACCCTTAGGTCCCTTTCTATTTTGCGCGTCACATATACATATATAAAAATTTAAATATAAACTTTGAAATTAATTATTTCAAAAAATTTATTCAAAGATGAAAATAAGGGCAAAAGAAAAACGTCTCTGTGATAACAATGTGACAGCAATCGCCCGTATACAGTAAACGAAAATATTCCACCGAAATAACATTTCTCTCAAAAATGCTTCAATGTAGTTTGTTCTTGTTTGTAAAACTAAACAACCATATAACCTGATAACCAGCCTTCCGTAAATCCAAACTTAAACATCTGATTATTTGAAAAAAAAAGTTAAATAAAATTTCTGTATAATGAAGTAATTTATGACAGATTCATTATAGGGAAGTTCAACTGTGTTTACTTTAAATAACATAGCATTTTGGCATACACTGAGCGATGTTACGATCTCTTTTGTTTGAATAATTCTTTCTCATCTATGTTGTTCAACAATTCTATGTTAATTATATCAATTCAATTGAATTGTCCTCTTTAGTTGTATTTCGTTCTTTTTATTTCGTGTTGTGTGCGTGTGCTTTCCAATTTATCATACAAAATAGATTTCTTTCATGAATTGGAAGGCATTATTGCCGCCCAGCATAGAGTCATACAATATGCAACTTCAAATGTGCCGACTTTATACGTGCAAAAATTATCACAAACAAAAGTACCACCGCCCCAGCGACGTTTAAATGCCATAGAGCCACCTCGTTTATCAATTGTCGCTGAAGTTGATTGTGATAAGGAAGGTGATAGTACAATTACACCCTGGCACAGTTGTTTGTCTCCTAAACAAGGCGATTTAATTGATTTAGTTTTGGAGGCGGAATTTCATTTTGAACGTTTCGTGGGCGATTGGTTACAGGATAAGTATTTTTTTCAACTCGAGCAGTCAATTGTAAGTGGAAGAAGTAGAAAAGTCTGAATTTTGGTTTTCTTAAACAAAAAATCACGTACATATTTCCCATCTATTTTGTTCAATTTTGACTAACTACTTTAATGTTTTATTAACAAAAGATTGTTAATAAATTTTAAATTTTATCGTTTTTTTATGGAATTGCTTAATTTTTTTTTTTAATTTTGTTTATATAAATTGTGTTGAATAAGAATTAAGATAGCAAAAAATAAGTAAAGAAATGGGAAATGACAGAAATGCTTTTAATACTATGGCATCACTACTTTAAGAAAATACAGCTCTTTTTCATTAGAAGAGAGCACTCGCTAAATATGAGCTTTTGTTTTTATTTGATTTTCGCGCACAACGTAAACACAATTGCTCCGGCACGTTTTTCTTTTTATATTGATACATATGGTTTAGTTAAACGCATCGTTAAACAAATTGTTACCTTAAACGTGAAAGGCCCTATCTTACATTTTGAAAATTCTACAGGAGAAGCAAAAACTATTTAATATGATAAATTGATAAATAGCATTAAACTTGTTTTAGTTACATATTTTTTTTTCTATTTAATGTAAAAACTACTACAGTACTTTTCGCTTATAGTCACTTCATTTAGTTGCAACCATAACCATATAAATAACACCGACATCAGGCTTATGGTGTTGCAACAGAGTTGCATACTGTATAAAAAAATAGTTAAAATAATAACAAAATATTTCATAACTGATACCAACGGCAAAAACTAATTTCTTACGAGCAGAGAGTTAATGACAAAAATTAAACGATTTAGTTCATTCTTTCTTTGGATGGATTGTGGATTCGAAAATTAAAGAGAACTTAGTAAATTTTGCTAATGTGACTATAACGCCATTAATTTGCTTTACTTTTCCCTTTGACGACTGTTGATAAATGGCATAAACAGATAAAATGGACTATATCGCTAATGTGACTATAAGCGGTAGTGACTATAAACGAAAAGTACTGTAGTTGTTTTGACGATTGACAATGTTATGCAAACGGCTATGTTCTGCAACCGGTTAGTTGTTAATTTTTTTTTATTAAAATTGTTCATTTTGGTTGAAAGATTCCAAAATTTCAGAATCAATGAAAATGTCGATTTTTAATTTTTGGTTAGGTAGGGCCTTTTACGTTTAAGGTAACGATACCTAAGTTCACCCTTCCATTTGTAATTTCTACAATGTTGATCTAAATCTTTAAAGTATTATATTCTGGGTCCTTATCAGGAGTGAAGTTGATTTAATGATGCCCATATGTCTAGTGAAATGGGGTTTTCGAAGGCCACTGAAATGATGGGCACTAGGCTACCTGTTTATGTCATACTAGCATATACCCGCTACTTCGTTAGCGTCTCCTTTTTCTTCGTGGACATATTTTTATGCCAAAGTTTATTTTTCTAGGCTTAAACTTGTAACTTTAATAGAACCAAAAAGCTAAAGAAAACTATCAAATTTCCTGTATTTCCTTTTTTGGGTACTATATTTTTCCTCCATTAAAGTATCAAAAATTTCAAATGCCAAATGTTTTGTAAAAAAAGTACCAAAAATAGTTACGATTTTTGGTACCAAATTCGTATACGTATTTTTTTGATAAGTTTCGAATGTGGTATTAACTTTGTTTCTATGTTTATTGGTTCAAAAAAGGCAAAAAATAACTTAAATTCAGATTTTACCCGTTTACTCCCTAATAGAGCCGAATTGCAAAAAAAAATACCAGACACCTGTCCGCTTATTTTTCTAAAGAACAACGATAAGTATTACATTTATTTTGCATCTCTTTTAGTTTAGGAGATATAAGGTTACCGAATTTTCCCGTTTTTACCTTTTTTTACCCCCTAAACATTCCAATTTTGAAAAATACCGTCTTAGTGGATCAATTTGGGGAGTGACCAATCGCTAGTACAAATTTCAAGTTTCTACACAGAAAAAAGTTAAAAACGTTTTTAATCACCAAAATAATTGAAACAAGCAAAAAATTGTTTAATTTTGCACCTATCACCGAAATGATTATACCAATTACTCAAAATTGCAAAATTTGCAAAACAAGGATTTTTTTTTCCAATTAAAAAGTTTTTACATTTTAATTACAAAAATAATTGAAAAAATTATAAATATTAAACAATCTTTTAATTGAATGAATTAACAAAGTAATTAAAAAAAAAATCTATATTTTAATTGAATGAATTACTGATGTAATTGATTACAATACAGAAAAATAATTATTTTAATAATTGTATTGATTAAAACAGTAATTTTTCAGTTTTTTTTTGATGACAAAACATGTGTATTTGTATGTATGTGTATGTAAGGGCAAAGACAATGTAATGTATGTATGTATGTATATTATTGATGTTACTAAGTAAGCATTGCATGCTATTTTTTGCTGAAAAATAAGGTTAGCATTATTTTAACAAAGTTTTTAATTCAAACAACAGAGTTGATTGATTCAATTAAACATTTACTTACATTTAAGGTTAAAATCAATTAAAATTTTAATTGAAAAAAAAATTGTTTTTTTTTTTTTAATTCAATCAATTAAGAACGTAATTAAATTTATTTTAAAATTCAAAAAACACCATTAATTGAAAAAAAAACTGCCAATAATTTTTTCTGTGTAGGGTCAGCGGTTTGGGCTGGGCGATGATGAATGAGTCAGTCAATCAGTCACTCACGCAACTCTTTTATATATATAGATAAGATATATGCTCTATTAAATTATGCTATTGAAATTCAACCTGATCGGTTCACAAATGACTGAGATATGGACATGGAATTTTAGCAATAAATTAAGAATTTGTCAATCAAAATTAAACCATTAAGGATATAACAGATTTTAAAAATGTTCGAACAAGTTTACTTTGTTTTTTAAAGATTTGAAAATGCCATATTTCAAAATTTTTTAAATATAGACACAAATAAAACGAAAAGAACTATTAAATCTTTTCTTACTTTCGTTATCCATTTAACAGGGTGACTATTGAATATTTAAATAAATAAGAATTAAAAACTTTTCCCAAATATATAAAAAAGTTTGGAGTGAAAAGCTTTTTTTTTATGCTAAAAATTTCATTAAGCACATACTCTTTCCTGACATTTTCTTTCTCTTAAATTTTGCTAAGTGGTTTCTTCTCTTAAAACAAGAGATTTTCCTTTATAAATGTTTGCTTCATTTCAATAGTAGTTTTAGTGTTGTCAATTGGTTACTGTAACATCTAAAGATGTTCAGAAAAAATATAGCGTTTTGAAAAAATTAAAAATCTTTATCGATTTCAATTTCACTCGATTTTGTTGTCTAGAGTATGGCCGATGTTTAGCAATTTCCAATTATAAAATGAAACTACTTTTGCATTACCAATAAATAATTTAGAGCTTAACTTTTGCACTACCACTAACATCAGACATTTTAACGCACTATTTCTTTCACTACAATATTTTCTTATCAATGTAGTGCATTATCTTTTTAAAAACCACTTAAGTATATGACAATTAATGCTGCACTATTAAAACACATCAAGAATAGTGCATTATTATTGCATTATCACTAGAATAGTGTAAACATGAATAACGCACTATTATTTTATTTATCTTTAAAACATGTTCAGCCCAATTATGAATAAAATTCCCTTGGAGGTAGGAAAAAAAACTCCCGGGGAATTTTTATTTATAATTGGGTTAGTTATGAACAACAAACTTATATAATTAAAACTTGGAACTTTTTTGATCATTGGACACAAATTGTATAATTACTCAAAAAGTAAAAGGGAAAGTGATATATCGCGCACTTTATAATAAACAGTCACAAATCAAAATACAAAAATGCTCAGGAGAGGCGAAAATCTGGCTTAAAAAACAGAAAAAGTAAAAAACTGGCTTCAAGTCGAATTTTTCTAAAGTAAATAAAAAGAATATCAAAGGTAAATTCCAGGATCATTAGGAAAAATAAATGAATAATGAACTTTAATTTCTGCAAAAAAAATGAAAAGAAAAAAAAAAACAAAATAACAATTATATTTTGCAATAAACTTTGGTTTAATGTTGAGAAATTTTTAATGCATAAGCCCATTAAAGCATTTGTCCAGGTCTGATGAAAGTGTATGCCTTAAAAAACAGTGTTGCCGAAATCCAAATTCAATTTAAAAAAGAGAAAGCATTAAAATTTTATAAGTACACAAAACAAATTTTGAGTTTAATAAGTGACGTTTTTATTTACGAATAATACAGGGTGGCGCAGAATGAGCAAGATGGTTCAAATTGCTTATCAACCCAGTTTTGGATAAAAATTTACCGGGAGTTTTTTTTATAATAATATTATTAATTCATACTTTGCTAATGATACTTTCCGGATTAAAATCAATGTTATAGTCCTCCTTGAATTTTTTTAAGAATTTATAATGGGCCCTATTGCATTTTATATGACGATATAAAGCTCGTTCTAAATGAAATGGAAAGGTTTGCATGAAAAATTGACTTCTATTAAAAATAATGTTGAGGCAAAATTACACAAAAATTTCCTTATCTGAAAATAGTACAAGAAAACATTTTCTGTACCATTTTTTGATAATTACACAGAAACCGGCAACTAAAAAAACAATCTAAAAACAAATATTTTCTTATTACAAAAATCACTAAATGTTCACTACTCTGTTTTTTTTCCTGTTCTATTTTGAAAATTTTGCAAAATTTCAAAATAAAAACAAAAACCCACTTCTTTTTCCTTCGATTATATTCAAAAAGAGAACGTGTTAAATGTGACGTCAGTACTGTTTTGAAAATTGTTGAAAAGCCTTACAAACTGTCATGTGTCAAAATGAACTTGTAAATTGCTTTGTATGTGTTTGCATTTTTTAGATGCGCGCGCATGTTTTAAACTTTTTATTCTTTATTTTTTTTTTTTTCAAAATTGTATATTTTTGAAAATTTGTGTAATTATCATCGGTGGTGGTATATATTTTTTTGTACACAATCTCTTGTCGTCTGTGGTTAGTGAAGTTTTCAATGTTTTGTTTATAAAATTTTCAATTCGAAATAATTTGTATTTTGCGATTTTTTTTTTCGTTTTGTGTTCTTTTTTCGGTTTTTCTTTTCTTTCGAAGAGCAAACTAGAAGAAAGTTGATGAGGATGATGATGATGATGCTGTTGTCTTTTGTGTGTATTTTATTTACACCTTTATAAAAATTTTCATTTTCGAAAATCTTAAATCAGACGAAGTTAAAATCTTCATTAGACGGTTGTGTCTGTCGAGCGCGGTGGCCTTTAAACTCAAGTGGTGTGTTTTTTTATTACAATATTTAGTTTTTGTTCTATATCTATTTCCGACGTGTGAAATTTGGAAAAAAATAAGTTTTTTTTTTTTTTTTTTTTTGTTAAATATAGTTTATTTTAAAAATAAACTCAAGCATTCGGTGTTGAAACTATAACAATATGTTTTTTAGTTTTAATAGAATTATAATAATAATTAACAACTTGATCAAAAATATAATGACCGGGTTTTGTATTAAAATATTTGTTGAAACAAAGTGTTAATTAGCAACTGAATATTCTTTTGGATATTTTAGTTATTTCTAGTGAAAATTGGGCGGCAGATGTTGCGAAATCTTGTGTTCCTAATTTAAACAATATTCAAAGAAATTTTTTTAAAGACGACATATAAATCTTGTGCAGGTGTATTGGAAACAAAAAGGATAAAAATAAATTTAATGAAAACATGTTTTTGAATAAAACCGATTTTTGTGTTATGGAAAAGTGTATAATTTTGGATGATTTGAAAATTAAAATTTTTCTCATTCGTTCGTCGTATCTATATATATATGTCTGTACATACATATATACAGATTTCGTATATTCTTTGGTTACTTAAATAAGTGGTGATATAACCCAGAAAATTTATTTTAAATACAACAACAATAACACATAAAAAAACAACTAAATCTGTTAGTGGGATTTTGAAATAAATGAAAAAAAAAACCGAAACGACAAAGTAAAATTTTCTAACAATTTCGTTATATTTGTTTTTTGCCAAAACCAGAATGAAATAAAAAAAATAAAAATAAAATAAAAAATGTGCCAAAGTGTCTTAAAAAAATAATTAAAGAAAATAAATAACTTAGACTAAAAAACATATTTTTTTAAAAGATTTTGTTTTTACAAATTTTACTACATCTACAAATACATACTTTATTTTCAATTTACGTATTTATTTTGTTTTATTTTCGTTAAAAAACTAGAAGAAAAATAAAATAAAAAAAGGAAAAGTGTTGCCAAATAGTCGCCCCCTACCTTAATACAAAAAAAAAAAAAAAAAAATTCATCTTAATTCTATATAAACCAAACACAAATCAACTCTTTTTAACTTAATAAAATTCTCCAAGTGAAAACCATAAATTTTTTTATTAACTAAAGTAAAAAAAAATTCTATAAAAATTAACAAATTTCCAAATAAAACAAAAATATAAAAATTAAGATTACTGGAATATAGAAGAAAGAAAAAAACAACAACAACAAAACTTAGTTGGAGAGCAAAAAAATACAAAAACAAAAAAAAAATTAAAAACATAAACATCAACTCAAATAATAATGTTGTATGTAACCTAATAATGATCAGAATAAGGAGATAATGAAGTTGCTCTTCGCATAAAAGTCATGACGATCATGATGCAAAGTTATTTTTAAAAAATATACAAAACTATTTTTAAAACTACAAGATAAAAAAAAGGAAGCAAAACTTAAGCAGAATAAACAAAAATAATATAAACAGTGAAATTTATAGAAAAAAAAATATTGATAAAACCTGGAAAATAAAACTAAATGAAATTAAAAACATTAAACTAACTTAAAAAGAAAATTGAAAAAGTTTTGAACGATTTAATCGGAAAGTTGTTAGAAATAAAAAAAAAAAAAATTAAATTAAAAATAAAAAGCTTAAACACAGCAAAACGACAAGAGGTTTCATAAAACAAAGATCCTGCCTCGTTTCCTTTCTCCAACACCGGAAATATTTAATTAAATTCGAGTTTATGTCACTGTTAAATTATACTAAAAAAAAAAGGATTCTTTATTTTGCTTTTAAAATGGGATCATTAGGTTAAAAAGGTTCAATTATTATGAAATACAAACTACAGGCTAGAACTGCAAACCCATAGAAGATCGTTTCATTTAATTTTCTGCAAATTATTTCCTTAATTTAATACCCAACTTTAAAGGGTAGTAAACCGCCAGCCTGTATAGCGCATAGGTAACGTTATGTTTTATTAAATAAATAACTTTTTTTTCTTTCTGACTCCATGTTACGTTGGCATTTATTAAAATGTATGCCCCTACTGCGGTTCTCTCAACTTAACTCAGTTTGGTCGTGTTTGAGTAAACACAATTTATGCACAACCTAACTCATTTTAGTTGAGTTTGCTATAAAGTTGCCAACTTAAAATATCGTTCTAACAACCCTCTTGAACTACTCAGTGCCAAGTAAGAACTTCAAATAAATAACGAAACTTTCTTATTCCGGGTGGGGACCTGTTGGCAAATCTGCTCGTTGTATTATTGGTTCAACTGACTCAGAACAATTGTTACTTGATGGTGGAATATTTTCAATATCAAATACTTGGACGGATGCTGCCACTTGCTCTTGTAATGACAAGATCTGCGAAACAGTATCCTCAAGGCTAATTAACGGAACTTCTTGGGATTAGCATCCCCCTTTCGCTTGAGTGCTTTTTTCTTTTATTGTTGTCAAGTTTTTTTTTTATACTTGCTTTGTAGTGCAAAAAAGATAATTCGCCCTTATGCTATTTGGCGTCGTCAACAGTAAACAACGCCGTTTTTTATGTTTTGTTTCAATTTCGTATTCCCGTTGGCAATATTGCCATATTTCGATGACTGTTAAAATATGTTTGGTATTTTCTAAGAAAAATTGGCTTTGCTGTTGCCTTTGATTTTGTCGTCGACGTTTTTTGTGTTGTCTTGTGCTGCTTTATGTTGTGTTTTAAAAATTTTGAATTCTACCGCGGTTTTGATATTTTTCTACATTTGTGTTGTGTTTTGATATATTTTTTGTGGAAATACATAATTGAAAAAATTAAAATAACAGCTAAAGGCCGTTGCACACTATCCCACAAAGTCTTACGTATTTTTCAAAAATGCTTCCCTGAGCTAATCATTCTTTGAACATTTTTAAAAAACAATAACAACTTATCATGACAGGGTTGCATTTTCTTAAATTACTAAAGACTTTGTGGGATAGTGTATAACGGCCTTAAGTGTCAGTTCGAGAAGCTAGTGGAAGAGCTTGTAGCCAGAGGATTTTACAGGGTCTCTTCCTAAAAAACTAAATATCCCTTGCGATTAAAGTAGAGATGCTGGTCTTGTTTTTTTTTTTTTGTTTGGAGCTAAAATTTTGATGTGGGTTTCGTCCACACAGCCAATTACACCTGGAAATGCTGCTTTTCAAAGAAATACAACTTAGTCTCATTCTTATCAGCATCCGTCATGTCGAAGTTTATCCATTGGGGACAAAGTTCTCTCTCCATGACTTCCAAGAGTCTCGGACAAAATTTTTGTAACTAGTGGCTGGGACAGTCCAAAGTTGAAATAATTTCTAACGCTGAGCTGGTATGATCCCTGGGACAAAAAAACGCAATGTTGCTGCAAATTATATTGTGTTTGGAACAAACGTTCCCTTTTTTTTTAAATGAGGCTCTATTATTTCCAACACATGTTTAAAAGAAGGTTCATTCAGCCGAAAATAACTTTGAAATCTTAAAAAGGTTAAAAAAAATCTATTAGGCTTGGGAAAATGTAACTTACTTTTCATTGGGCATGATGGAAGATTTCTGTCTAAGCAGTCTTTTTTCCACTTAAAATTTTTTTTATTTCCTTCGTCACTGGACGAGTCCGAATCCGAAATAAAAAAAATTTATATTTAAACATTATTTATTTACAAACAAATTTTTATTAAACTTAAAATTTTGCACAAACAGCACAGAATTTTTTCTTATCAAAAAACAGTAAAAAAAATTAATCAGCTGATTCTTAAGTTAGAGATGTGTACTGTATTTTATTAACAGTATCGAAAAATACTCAACGGTGTCTTAATACTCTAACAAAATACCAATTTCACATAGAATTGATGTTGTCTTTGATAAGAATTACTATTGCCTTAAAATTGCCGTTGTTATTTCCGACGCCAAATAAAATATGGGTGATTATTAGATTAAGAAGACTATAATTGCCCAATATTGTTTTATTGACATACTTACACGTTGCCATTCTTGAGAAGTTATTGAGCCATTAAATCAGGTGGGCAGTAAAAATCAGAAAAGCACGATACTATTCGATCATAAAAAAGAGCCATAGTTGGAAGATATGTGGGTTTAGCTTCATCTTGTTGGAACCAAAATTAACGATTGCTCTCTACCTCGGGCCTTATAACATTTTTAATCATTACCCAGTATTAAATACCATTCACATTAACCGCAACTTGTTCCTCGTTTTCGAAACAAAAAAAAAATATGGTCCAGTCTTTTTTTCTGAAGTGATTCTTCACCATACTGTGCATCCAAAGGCATGTTATAATGGTAAAACAAAGTATTACGACTGTATCAAAATCTTATGAAATTCTCTTCCTGTTTAAGAAAAGAGAACAAAAGTCTGTTGTAGTAGTTTTCAAAAAGTATTTTTCATATTAACACGGAAGGTTAAGTATCATCAAAGCAAAGATGTTAAGCAGCTGAGTTAATAAAAAATGCTGATGGTTACAGTTACACAAAATTTACAAAAAAAACATGAAAATTTCCAGAGTCGACTTTGGTTGTTTTTATAAATTTATAAAAATGTTAACACTTTCAATATATACTATAAATGCTGCGAATGTTTACTTTAAAATACACCTCTGATCGGATAATTAATTTTGACTTTCTTCAATATCGTATTTCTTTGATTTTATAGGATTTTGTTAGTCCCTAAAACTGGGGTCAACTTTCGGCCTTCGATTTTTAATGCCGTGATTTATCCCCAGATATTTGTTACCGCAGCTATTAAGTTATTCCACTGAAACATTTCATTTGGCGCCCTATGCTCCAGTGGGAGTTAGAGAAATATATATATAAACCCCGTTTAACACGGCACTTGTACAACACATATGCTCCTAACGGTAAACCCTTTGAACTGGTTGCATGTGTACAACAAGACTTCCTCAAGCCAATTTCTAACGGTACATTTTTGTAAAGCGAAATGTTAAAAAAAATATTTTAAGTCCCTTATTTCAGCTTTGCTCCAAACTTGCACGTAAGAAAATGTATTTTGTGTTTCATGTTCAACTTTTAGAAAAATAAAGTTGGCCCAAATGAAAGTCTGCTGCGTATTTATTAGCATTGATAAGTTTTATGTTGTATTGACAGCCCTTATGACACTACATTTTTAATGCATTGTTCAAGTTTTGGTTAACAGTACAAATATAATGGAATTGAAAAATTTTCCAAGTGCAAAGAGTTAAGCTGTATTAAGATAAGTGGCAAACTGTCAAAAAATTTACTAAAGTTATTGGTAAAAAATGATGTTATGTAAAAAAAAAAAAAAAAGTAAAATTGTTCAACTTAAAATTGACATTTCAAGCTTGAAATATAAAAAGTGTTGCTAAATCAGCGGTTTATGGGCAAATTCAGCGATTTACCGATTTTTGTTTGCTTTGTTTTTTGTTTCTCATAAACAAAAAGTTGACAACATTTAACAAAATAAACAAAACCATAATAAAAGAAAAAAACTTTGTTTACATTTTTTATAGTTTGCTCTTTCTAACATTTACTGTTTTTTTTTCTATCAATTCTATATGAATTCAATGAATAAAAAATGTAGTGTCATAAGGGCTTAAGGTTACTACTGCTATTAGAATGAAACTGCCCATCTGCAATAAACAGTTGCTCGCTGGCAACACTAGTTGATTAGTGTTGCATGTTTTTGTAACATTTGCAAATTGTAATGTTATTAAAAAAGTTCGGCCAAATTAATGCCTAAAACAGATTATTGGCCGATTGGCAATTTTTCGGCGATTAATCGGTCGGGCACTTACACCGGTATTTTTTTTAGTTAATGAAAACAGTGACGTAAACGAAAGTCTTGTGGTCGTTATAGATTTGATTTGTGCACTGGTTTATGAAAAAAAAAAGATTTTCATAAATTTTGAGTTGTGCCTGTTTATGATTAAGTGTGCGATATATTTATTTATAAAGTAAAAATATGTTAAAAATTTGTTCCAATTTAAATGCCTTTTAAAAACTCTTGCGATTTTATACAAATTATAAAAAATTTAGTACAACCAAAATGATAAAAAATAATGTTTAAAATAAA
Organism: Pollenia griseotomentosa; assembly: GCA_963931875.1. NCBI lineage: Eukaryota > Metazoa > Arthropoda > Insecta > Diptera > Polleniidae > Pollenia > Pollenia griseotomentosa. The sequence continues at coordinate 46,294,442 of OZ007560.1, read as the reverse complement.
GAAACAACAGAAAATTTCGCAAAATCTATCACCCGCCTGTTGATTTTTTTTCTTCAAGTGTTCGTGTATTTCAACAAACATTTATTCGAAAATTCAAAAGACGAAATAAAACCATTTTTCGTGTTTGAAAATAGTGACGTTCAAAGCATTTTTTGTAGCTATCGTGTGCTTATTTTTTTTTTTTTTATTTTAATTATTATTTATTTTTATATGCTGTTTTCATTTATATATATTTGTAGCTTAATTTTCGGAAAAAAAAAATGTTTATAATCTTCATAAAATATTGATTTTTTTTACAATATATTTTGGCATCCAGCTGTATTTTATTTGTTAAAAAAAAAAAAAAAAGCAGCTGTAAAAGTTTGATTTAATGTGGAAGCAAATGCATTTGCGTTTTTTTTTTTTTTTTTTTTTTAAGAAAAATTTTAATAATGTTACGGAAAAGTAAATTGAATTTTGTACATAAATAAATTAGCCATCCCACTTATTCAGCAACATTGTTTTTAAGGAATTTGGAAAAAGACATTTAACAAGTTAGACAATTGTTTTGTGTTTTAAATTCATTAACAAAAAACTTAATGTTTCGAAAATTTTTTATGGTTTAAAATATTTGAAAGAATTTAGTAACATTTTATTTGTAGCACGATTTTTTTAGTCGAATTTTGGTTTTATTTTACAGTTTGTTGCTTTAGAAAAATTTTAATTTACCAAAAACAACTTATTGAACGTAAAAAACTATAAAATATTTGACTTTGCCCTCTCAGTACCCCCTACCAACCGAAGGTTTGTAAGGTTACATTCTAAGTATACTTCACCTTTCGGTGTTCTCTCGGCTGACCAGAGATCCAACATACATATCTGTTACCACGAAAGTCAGTAAGGCCTGGAGCATGGGATCCAGTCTGACTATTGGTTATAGGCCCTTTGGGGATCACGTGGAGGCTGAGTTTCCACTTTCAGGGGAATTTCAGCTGCTGCCGGATCTTACTGGGTGCAGTTGCTTTTTCCACAGATGCTGCTTGCTTCATAACAAAAGCGGAGGTTAGATAACTGCAGCTCCAAAACAAGGGACGTGTAATTCGGCAGAATTAGTATTCAAACTGAACTGCGTAGAGACCACATTTTCCATACAACTTGACATAAAAATTTGTCGTAAAAAAAAACTATTTTATTTTGAGAACGTTTTTCTAATGCTCTCACTCAAAGACACTAATTCTCCCGACAATGCTACCATACTTTCATTAAATTTCATACATTTTGTACACAGAAAATGGAAAACAAAATAAACAATAAAATGAGAGCGGGTTAGAAGTTACTGCCGACGTTTTAATTATGAGCTTAAGGTCTTTTACCAGAAGTTAAAGACTTAATTCGGTTTGGAGACTTATAATGCTATTTATGTGCTTTGGTTGCGCTCAAACATCGGGTCGAAGAGCACCGTAAGTCCTACCCGACTTATTTCTGTTTAGGCTTCAAAACTATTCATAAAGTTCTTTTCAGCAACATGTCGATATGTATAAACAAAGAAACTAATATATGGTCTAAACATATTTCTACGTTTAACAATTTTGCGACATTTTATATATCAGCAACATGTTGTTAAACAAAATTTTAATAGCTATTTATTCCTTTCTTTACATTTTAAAATGATTGCTAATTTTTTTGTTTTGGTTGAAAGGAATTTTTTTTCTTTTATAGACATTTTTTGACGATTTTTCCTAAACAAACGTTGTTGTAGTCAATATATTTTTTAAGCGAAATAAAATTTTGCAGGTTATTAAGAAAGTAATTTTGAATTAAGTTTTAAACTTTAATAATTAAACGCTAATGAAAGTTATATGTTTACAAAGCAAAATTTAATGCTGTTTCTTTAAGTTTTAATTTAATTCTTACATGCATATACTTCAATAAATAATGTTTCTCAACAATGTTGCTAAGACTAAAATATTTACAAAACATTGTTCTTTTTTTTTAAATTTATGACGATTTTTCTTCAAATAGTGGTCAATTTCACCTATTCTATTTAAATATAAATTCATATATAAATATATATCGCAATTTACATTAGAATTCACATAGGAAAAATGGGAGAAGGGAGAAAACTCCCGGGGAATATATATTCATTATTGGTCTGATAGCTTAAATATATTTTTTTTTATTAGACATGAAAAACGAATTTTACACATAAATTGATATATAAATAAATTGGTGAAATCGGCCATAAATAAAATTTTTTTTAATTTCTCTATAGCCTTCAATAATGTTGCTAAACAAATGTTGCCAGGCATTTCTTTGTTTAAGTTTTGACTTTTTCTTTTCTGAAATAAAATACATTTACGACATAAAAACTTTAATTAATAATGGCGCCCTGTTTTGCAAATCTTAAAAGATTTAAATAAATCTTTGAAAAATGTTAGCAAGATATAAATCTAGTACATATTTACAAATAACAAATTGAAAACATTAACGACAACAACGAAAATTATACCGAAATTTTGCCAAAAAAAAAGAAAAAAAAAAATCGAAAAATAAAACGAAGAGTTCAAAGCAAAAAAAAAGTAACAGCAAAAATTTTTAAAAAACATTGACATTGAATTAATTGACTATCAAAATAAAATCGAAACACAAAATTAACAAACGTCTGTCATGCGTAGATAATTTTTAGATAAATTTCTTTTTTTTTCTTGCGAAATAAAAATTACTAATCAACAAAAATTATTTTTAAGAAAACTCATTAAGAAACACCTTTAGTTTAACAAAAACTGTAAAGAAAAGCAAACGCATTGCAAGGCAAATTAAAATAAAATCAATTGACAAATACATCTAGACAGAAAAAAAGTTGAAAAGTGATTGAATAATCAATTGATTTTAAGAAAAAGAAAATATAAATATTTCTAATATTTAAAACAAATATTATTAAATGAAAACAGTAACAAATGATTTAAAACTAGTCTTTAAAACAGCCCACAAAAAAAATATATTAAATTTCAAGCAAATATAAATAAATTGTTATAATTGCAAAAAAAAAAAAAAAAAAAGGAAACCTTGAACGTACAAACAAAAATTGAATACCAATATAAAATAATTAATTTTTAAAACTTATAAAAAAAGGCATAAATAGTCTTAGTAGTTTAATAGAAAAAAATGTCCACCAACGAATTAAGCGAAATGATCGCTATGGGTTGTCCTGACCTTGGGTCAACGACTAACATTAACGGCGGCGGCGGTAGTGCTAGCGGCAGCAGTACTCAAATACACATTTACGATGAAAAACGCCGTTTGAGTGTTAAACAAATGACGGCCTCTGAATTTGCAGCAGTCCGGGCAGCAGCAGCTTTGGAAATTAAAAACGCCCTAACAAAAGTCACTGAGCCTGGCCAAGCTGCAAGTGCCCCGACAACACCTTCTGCTAAAAGTAGCATTAATTATTTAAATCTGAACAATGCAGCTCCACCTGCAAATTTAACAGCATCTGCACCAGCAACACCATTAGCAACTAACAATACTGATATGATGCTAAAAACTCCAAAAATTGTTATGGATTTTGCCGAAGGCTCCCAATCTTCCAATCAAGCAACACGTTCGCCTAGTTCTGGTGAGGTCCAGTTGGATGCCAAGGTGAAATTATTACCCTCCTCACCAGCACCCAGAGAACGCATAACCTCTTTACCCTCTGTATTAGATGAAGGTATGGAAGAACATTTTCTTTCTCTTAATGCAACAGCCTTAAAAAGTTCTAATATATCGATTAACTCTAATCATTTAACCGCATCGGCTAATTCTTTGCTGCAACAAAATTCGGATGAGTCAATTTCACCTAAAGAAACTAACTATTCAACAATTATGGAATCTATTGAGTTGATGAGGCAACAGCGAAGGGATCGTGAAAATTCACGAGAAAGACGTTCAGATTCTTTGCATTTAGACGAAAGACGTCTGAAGCAAGAAAGAAGTGCAGCACCCGATCGTTTACATTCGTCCAGCATTAGTAGTATAGGTTCAGCAGCTGGCGGCGGTGTATCCTCAGCTTCTGTATCTTTAAATCCCAATCAAAACGCCAGTCATCACAGTAGTAATTCAAGTGTCGTAAGTGAAGTCTCTACCCCGGCCACAGCAGTGTTGCCTTCTTCATCTGTATTTCCCTTATCAAAAACCAGCTCAACACCCAACATGGAGAGACGTAGAAGCAGTTTGTCTTCGCTTTTTCCAGGACCTTCACCCTTAGTGGCTCCAGATCCAGTTTTACATACTGATCCCAAAGTTGATGCAGTTTATACTAAAGAGGAAATTAAAGAAATCGTAAAAGATACTATAAGCAGGGAAATACCAACTGGAAAACAAGTACATCGTACTAAGACCCCACCTCCAGTCGGTGTGAAATTAGGTGTAAATTTAAAAAAGATTACACCACCTAGAACTCAAATTACTGTTAAGAAAAATGAGGGACCTATGTTGGGTGTAGTACTGCGTAAGGTGGAGAAAAAGCAGGTGACGCAAAAAAGTATTTTAGATGATGACAAGCCCTTGTATCATCTCTCGATTGTACGTAGTGATGGTAAAGATTATAAGCCCTCCGATAACCATACCACCTCAAAACCCAAACCTAAGCCGGTACCTCTGCAAAAATCCGCCACTGTTGCTGTCAAGCCTAATTCTGGTGGCATTTTTACCGGCCCACAGGCCGGTAAAACTGCTGTACATCCTGTTCCCCAAATACCCGCTAAGCCGCAACGTCCAATGCCAGGTGTACCCATTACCATACAAAAAATTGAAGGCGATAAAATAATTATAATCAAAAAGTATATAGTGCCCAAAAATAGCAAACTACCAGAACATCTGATGAAAGTTGGGGTTCGTATTCTATGTCGACTGTGTGTCACTTTCGTCTCAACTTGAATGTTAGTGTTGTCAATTGGTGTTACAGAAAGTGTTTTATTTGTCATTGTCTCTATTATTCATACGTTTCTGTTGTCATAAATTATTTAAAGAAACAAATTTACATTGTGTATCATCTTTGTTTGTACGTTCAATGATGAAGTCTTATATGTTTACAAAAAAAATGTTCATAATTGTGGGAAAAATATTCAAGAACTCAAACTTCATTTTATTTTATTGAAATTGAAAATTTTATAATAATCGGTTCTACTTTATTTTTCAAATATGCACTTTAAACCGAAATAGTTTTTCCGAATGCTTGAGAAATTATACATTTAAAAAACCATAGTTTTTAATTAGACAAAATTGGTAATAAAGAAAAAAAAACACCACTGTCGGTCGCGTGTTTATAATTCTGGAATTTCATTCGTTAAATCTCAGCTCAAACCTTAAACCAAAGTTGAAACTTAACCACTTAAAAATTAAAAAAGAAAAACTTTTAACAATCAAAGAAAAGTGTTATTTAAAAGCTCATATAATATATACATATTGAAACGCCAATGAATAAACATGATACTAGTGGCACAAATAACGAAACAAACTCCACCATCAACAACAGCAGCAACATTATCCAAGATAACGTCCAAAATTGTAATAAAACACAGACAATAGATGCTTCAAAAGCTGTAAGAGCAACTGAAGTCAATCAAGATAAAAGTGATTTGCAGCCAAATGATGCTGAAATTTTAGAAGAACCAGGCCAACAGCAATCAATGCAAAACATGCAAAAATCACAGGCTCAACAGCAGCCACCAACAAGGGAAGCTAATCCTCAACAGCAACCCTATCAAATGATTTTTCCTCAAATGGCAACGGTGATGTCTTCCAGCAAGGCGGAAACTAAATCGGGTTTGAGATCTCCTATTTCTTCGCCCTTGGCTTTGCGCAAGAATAGAGGATTGCCACCGGTTAGTCCAAAATCAACACCACCTCTGCCGAGAAAGCATTATCCCTTGGGTTACAATACCAACACCACGGGTAATAATGCATCAGTGCCTATAATGATACCGGCGGTGCCTCTTAGAATGATGGCGGCAGCTGCAGCATCAAGTCCAGCTTCTAGCTTATCATTGTCTTCCTCAACATCATCGCCTTCATCGTCGCCGCCACCACCGCCAATACCCTCTAGAGCGCCGAAGATACCTTCAAGCGGCAATGTTCACAGATTATTAAATGATGCTCCAGTTGCTGGAAAATCAAATACAAAATGTCAAAAACCTGCTTCCCCTAGAACTCAGCAGCAGGACAACACTGTAAATGACATCAGCAAAATCGATTTGGACAAATTAATAGCTCAGCAAAAGAAATTGGAAGAGAAAACTGCGGCCGTCCAAGCCTCCTCAAAATTAGATGCCTCCTTTTATGATGCAGAAATAGAAATGATGAACAAGTATTTAAAAAGTTTGCCCGATTACAGTGAATTAGATCGTAAATTACATCAGGAGTTTCAAGAATGTGAGGATTTATATGACAAACTAAAAAAGAGGCAGGTTCCTCTTAGTAAATCCAACTCACAGCAAAGTTTTGTGGGAGAAGTATCAAACAAAACTATAATGCAACCTATGGAAGTAAAGCCAACTAATAAAAGCCTTTCAAAATCTTCTTCTATTAACTTTCAAACTCCCCACAATGTAAACAATCAAACTCGTATACAGTATCCCTCCATCTTTCAACAGAAACCCAAGTTGCAAAGAAGCATTTCAAGTTCTAATATGCCTTATGCCAGCTCTTCCCTGCAGCAACCATCTCCTGCTTTACAGAAAAGCCTTTACTACGATAATCATCAGTCCTTAACGGAGGAGAAGAACTCCTCTTTGAATGGCTCAAATTTGTCTTTAAATAAACAAATGTTAAATGATTTTTGGACCGAAAATCTAGCACAAAAGCAAAAACGTCAAACTCCAAAACGTACTTTATGGAGCTTTGATAAAATCTGTAATCCCACTGTGGGGGCGGATGGTGCCCCTTTAAAAGTTGACGCTCAAACAGCTAAGAAATTGGCCATATTTGATCCTACAGTGGCAGAAGCAGCCCAAAAAGAGTTGCACAAACAACCCAATAAGTTGCAAAAAAATGCTTCTCTATCTCATCTCGACATGAAAGTACGTCAGGCAGTTACCAAAGAAGATCTCTATAAACTTATATGCAATGAACCCTCCTCACCAAAAGCTGTGGGAACTACAAGCTATTCCTCTAATGTGATTAGTAAAGTACCACTCAGAGTAAATGCTGAACCTACAGCTTCAGCTCTAAATAAAAGCGTTTCAATGACCCATGTGCCTCACGTTGTGGGTTCACCCTCCGCGTTTAATAACTCCTCCTCTAATGCTTCTTTTGTCAGTAATCTACGAAGATCTTCTAGTAAAACGCATATACCCTGTTATATGAAACATTTGCCTTCTCTTAGTCGTAGTACCTCAAATAGTGCCATACTATTGCCACTTGAAACCAAACCTTCAAATGAAGGCAACCAATTTAATAATCGATCTTCATTTAAACCAATTAGTCAGTCTATATTGAACAACCCAATGACAATGTCTGCGTCATGTTATGATACAACAACGTCCTCATCGTCACCCAAAACAAATGAGACATCTTCAGTCAATCCATTGAGAGGTCTATTAAAAAGTCTCTCAAGTTCAAATGTGTATGGAGCGCCTAAATATAGTCCGTTTTATGGTAGCAAGCAACAGGCCACTACTCAATTAGCAGCACGTCCCGGTGAATCATCACAACCCATGAAACAACCAGTACAAATGACAACTTCTTTGGTTGCAAATGTTGCAGCAACATCAAATTCCAATGAACTGAAAGGCACCACAGCCTTAGATGATGAAATCATGATGTTGCGACAGCAGCAACAACAACAGCAAATGAAACTCAAAAATAAACAAAATCAGAAGGAGAACCTTAATAAAAATTTTTCTAACAACCATGTTGTTAAGACATCTATAGATTCTCCCTCATTAGAGCGAAAATCAGAGAAAAGCAATAGCACTATTAGTACCAGTAGTGTAACTGTTACAAATTGTTGCGCCACTCACTTGCCACAATTAACCAAACTGACTTCATCATTTCATATACCAGCCACACAGGATAAAACATCTGCTGCAAATTCCCATTACACACAGGCGACAAATTATTCAGGAGGTGAAGGTCAGGGTCAACATTTACTTACAGCGAGCCAATATAAGATCTCTAAAACTCAAAGTGCTGCCAATTTAGAAATGTCAAAGCGTCAAAAAGATGCCGATAATAAAATCGAAAAAAGTTTTAATGATATAATAAGAATATCGCAACAAAAACCCTCATCAACAACAACATTTTTAGCTTCGACGCCGGCATTAACCACAACAGCGAATACTGCAACGTCAGTAAATTTGTCTGGCAGTGGTTCTACAGCGATGTCATCATCAACAATAGCGAATAATCTAAATGGTAAGAAAGTAAATATCAAACAAGAGCCAAATAATAATGACAAAGCCACGACCGCATTAACAAATTTACAAGGCACATCAACCAACCACAAGGATAGTGAAAATTCAACCTCTCAACCCGTAACATCTTTAGCATCAGCAGGCGGAAACATCTGCAGGAATTCATCCCAAATACCCGTGGCTACTACAAATTTACCACAAATCCCTACAAAGAAAAATTATCCAATAGGTAAATCGAGTTCAACATCTCAAATTCCTATGGCGAGTTTTCAACGACCACAACAGGTCATGCAGACAATACATCAGCAACAAGTTGCTGAAACAAATAGTGCAGTAAATATACAGCCAAATTATCCACAACATAAGAAGACCTTTTTAAATTGGAATTCCTTTGCTTGTAATACAAATGATCCCAACTATCAGCAACCCAAATTGCAACAGTCGGGTTCTGTCAACAATGTTGCCAGGAAAATGCAACATTTTCAACTCATACAACCTCAAACTACAGTACCAACTTTTAAGCCAGACTTTTTACAAAAGAATCCCAATAAAGAAAATAAATTTCAAATTAGTCAGCCACAGATGTTTAACAAGCATCAACAATGTTTGGTAGGACAACAACAACAACAACCTTCGGCTTTTGTTTATCAACCACGGACAAAGAATCCCTTAACCCATTCGGCCTCATTTTCGGCTGTACAAAAACCCATAGCCTTGCAAATGCATTTGGGTCAGCCCCCAGCCGTGGAACAACAAAATAAACCTCAATATGTAGCTAATAATTTAGGCAACATGATGCAACAACATCACATCCGTCAGCCCCAACAAGAACGTAAAATTTTACAAACCTTTGATCCTTTCTACACCAACAAATCACTGGAGCAAAAGTATTATCAACCAAATCAACAGAGTACACAGACAAATGTTGCAGCTGCTGCTGGTGGTGTAGGTTTTAATCGTTATCAGCAACAATTTTTACCTATTATTCAACAACAACAACAATATACAAAACATAATCCACTAATGCAATCGGCTTCAGCTTCCGCCTTAAACTTTTATCAGACTCAGCAACAACAACAACAACAGTCTCAACAACAATTAAACAATACCACGCAAGTATTACAACAACCTTTATTGTATCAGCAACATGTATCTCAACATCAGCCACAAAAACAGCTGGTACAGCAACAACAACAACAAACACAACATCATTTGCAACAAAGTAATTCAATGATTTTAAATCATACAAAAACCTTAAACCAAATGTCTAAATCCGCCTTAGGACTCCACTATATTGAGGTAGATTCTTGAAGATTTTTCAAAAATTCATTTGTGTCAATTGCTTTGTTTTTCTATTGTATTCGTTAGATTGAACTTGTGCTCTTTATAAATGTTTGTGTGTGCGTTTCTTAGCTGTGGCTGCAACATCTTGCAAACATTTTCTACTAAAACCAAGAAAAAGGTGCATGTAATTTACTGCTAACATTTTTTTATTTATCAGTAATCTTTTATTTTTTAATAATTTTTTACTAAACAAATAATATTAACAAAATATCGTTTGAATATTTATTTTTAAAGGTTTTTTAACCTTTTCTTGTTTATCATTTGAAATTTTTTATTTATTTTTACCATTTTTGTGTTTGACACCTGTCGTCGGTGTTGAAATTATTTTCACGCTGAAATGAAAATAAAATTAATTTTATTATACTCCTTTTTTTATAAAACATCAGAGATTCACTCAGCATATTAATTTTTTGTCTAAAATTATTTTAGGTGAGCTTTTTTTAGACTTTGCAAATAAAAAATGTTATTTTTTTGATTGCAATTTGTGTCATGTTTTAATATGAATTTTATAATTATTATGACTTAATTTAATTTTTAAGAGCGAATAATGATAATTATTTAAATGAATTTTTTAATTTGTTCGTTTTTAAATCTTTTGAGACTATAATCTTTTTTCTAGGATTTTTGTTTTTTATATCGTTATTAGCGACGAAAACAAATATGTACTTTAAGGTACAATGAACCGTTTTCTAGCTTTTTTTTAATTTTTCGTTCTTTCTGATGCACTTTTAGGATTGTGTTAAATTTTAAAATTCATTAAAATTGAAATATTTTTAAATTCTGTGAGTTATAATTGTTTATATTTATGGACATTTGTTTTGAATTTGACTGGTTTTTGGTGTTTATGTTAAGTTTTGGTCTTTGGTGTGATCAGACATATCTAGTAACATTTTATCGCCAACATGTTTGTAGAACATTTTATCCCTGTCCTCCTCCTTTTTCCGGGAGTTTTTTATAATATGTTAGAATAAAGCCAAAAATACAGTTATGAGAGGGAAGTTAGATGGTTAATATGTTTCAAATAGTAGCCATAACGTTTTCTACAAAGTTGCTAAACATACCCTACACCTCAGATATAAAGAAAACATAGTTTTATATACCGATATGCTGCAAGAACAGGCCAAAGCTGGGAAACTTTTACCGCCTCTAAAATAAAATTTCGATATGTTCTTGCAATCAAGGGCTAATTTTTGACATAAATCCCAAGCGGTGGTCAACACCTTTCTAACGACGTATTAGAAATGAAAATCGGACGAAAAACGGTTAAGTTCATTAAATTGTCCTTAACCCCTTCACTACCGTACTATAAGGAGTGATTTTTGACAAATCTAAGTAATTTATAGATGTTATACTAAAAGCGCAAAAAATTTTTTAAAAAAATATCTAGTATCCTCAGAAATCGAATTGAAAATCATCAAAAAACTGACACCAACATCTCGCTTTCTCGAGTTTGTAATTAGATTTGTAAAATGTTTTAATGCAGAATAAAAGAATTTTTAAATATCTATTAAAACTGGTCATTCATTGGACAAAAAAAAATTTACAAAATTTTTCCTTCATGAAAAATACTATTTTTGACCCTTTTCTGGTGCGGTTTAGCTCACGAGAGATTATCGCTAGAGCCCAAAAATTTTAAGAATCTTCATAAAAAATGTCAAAGTTTATTTTCAGGGGGTTAAAACTTTAACTTTTTTTCATATAAGATGAGTCAGTCGGTCTAATGTAAATACTTCTTTCTTAAAAAAAGTAAATAAAATAATATGAAAGAAAGTCTTTTATATAATAAATATGAATTTCTGAATAAAATATGACAACAAATGTTATAATCAGGAAAACCAGAAATATGCTCTAAAAAACGCGTTTTATGCCAATTAAATATGCAGTAAAAACTTGAAAATATGACCTGAAAACTGTTAAAAATAGGCCCTAAAAAATTTAATATTTCTAATTTGAAAACAAAATATTTAACAATTTATTAACAGTTACATTTAATAAAAATAATTCTAAAATTATAATCGGTAAAGCCCAGACACCATAGTATTTACAGACGAATTTTCGAGATTTTTGGGGCGAATTTAATCTGAATACCAACAAATTAACGGACACAAAGGGTCTGTTTTGGAAAGAAGTTTTTATGGGGAATATGTTAAATTATAGACCGATTCTCACCATTTCAATAGACTTCGTCCTAAGTACAATTGAAATGTATTTACCAAATTTAATAAAATTATCTACAAGATTGCAACTTGTACTTTGCGCACAAAGTTTTTATAGCCAGACGGACGGATGGACATCGTTAGATCACTTGTTTCTTTGTCCACCATTATGCTTAAATATTGCTCTAAATTTCTATGTAATACACACATCGCCAAAAACGCATATAATGGCTTTTTCTTTAATTTTGCTTATTTATATACAACTTTAAAGTTTAAAATCACATTTATCTTTACTGACAACCTGCCTTGTCTTACAATTTTAGAGTAACAATTAAATGTTAAAGCAACACGTTGGGTTACAGATAGATATTTAAAACAGAAAAGCCAGAATTTCGCAAAAAAAAAAATTTTTATTTGTTGCGAAAGCTCTTGTAGGCACCAACAAAATCTAACATGTATCAAAATATGCCTTAAAAAGGCCAAATATGCGCTATAAACCTTAAAAATGCTGCAAAAAAGCTATTTTAACTAAATTATGCCAAAAAAAAATGCTGCAAACGCTAAAATATGCAAAAATATGCTCTAATAAATCGATGCCAAAATTCATAAAAAGCTCTAAAGCGGTTTTAATACATATACATAATTGTTAAAATACATATGGGCATTTCCCCAGAATGGTCTACCAGGATGAAAAAATAAAATGTTGATAATCATCGTCTTTTATTGTTTATTATTATGAAAAAAGTCTATGTTTTTATAAAAGAATGGTTTCATAGCAAATCTCAGCTGTTTTACTTGAGGAAATTACACTGGAAACTGGAAAATTTTATATATTCTTATATTTTCTACTTCTAAAGACATTTTTATATAAATACTTATTTTACATGCAAAAAATATGTTATGTTTACACTCTTTCTTCATAATCTCTCCATTACAATCAATTGTAAATTAAGTATTAAGTTGTTTGTTAAGGAAATTTGAAGATATTTATGGGAAACTGCATGGTGGTAATAATAAAAAAACATGGAAAAATCGTACGTTCGCGACCCGTACGTTCGCGACCGGTACATAAGCCAATTGAACAAAAACCAAGAGAGGTATTTTTTTTTATAAATACTGGATGGAGACCTACATTAATACACTTTTAAAATAAATTAATCACCTTTGAATATTCCGTTCCATTACGCAGATTTCTACATTTAACTACTGTCAGCCAAAGTTGACTTCTATTTTGCGTACGTTCGACCACATGTTTATAACTATTATTATAAAAACTTAAACTCGATGTAATCCATATTTTGCACTAAACATAGAGCTACCCAAATGCTATCGAATCGCAAAAAAAATGCTAGGAAAAGTTTTGTTTTCTATATTATTTGTACAACAAAAGCGTACAAACGTACGTTCGTGACCCCAGGAAATGCCCATATGCAAAAAAAAAAAATATATGGACATTTTCACAGAAAAGTCTACTTTTTGTCACGTCGTCCCACTAAGCAAAAAATGTTTCCCAAAGAATACTTTATATATTTTTTACTTTTTTGTATTTTGGAAGGAATGAAAAATGATAACATGCGTCAAAAATACAGGCTTAATTGCTTGGTGGCGTTGCGTTACAAAAATAGAGCTTTTCTGTGGAAATGTCCATATGCACTAACAAATCGATGCCATTTTGAATTAATTAGTTAGTAATTTAACATTCAAGAAAAAACATGCATTTGCATGTGATTCCAAGCCCTAATCCTAAAATGTAGAGTTTTCTGCAATCATACTATGTGACTGCATGAGTAAAAGTGAGTCAAAAAGCACTCACGCGCTCAACTCTAGTAAATAGTAATTAAGTGGCTTGATTTTTTGGGAATTAGCCACTCTTACGTATGAACTATTTTAATTATAAATATTAATATAAAACATGCGCCTTAGTTTACTTGATCTTGAAAGTAAAGCAGAGAAAATCATTTACAAATTTTATAAATTACAATTTGTTATTTAAAGTTTCTTTTTATAAATTTATAAAAAGAAATAATATAAATTGCTATTTTCAGTTAATTATTACAAAAATTAGCTGTCCACTTAAACAAACGTATGATTAATAAAAACAATTTACAACAACACAACGATTCAAAACATGACGTATGATTAAGGTTTCTTTTAATTAATTTAAAATATAAATTTCTTTTTCTTTACCTAATATTTTTTTCTCTCGTTTTCCTGATTTTGAGTCATAATAACCACTTGCTTTAAATTTTCGCATCATCACAACATCTTTTTCATTTTTTTTTTTTTTTAAATCTTTTCCGCAACACAAATTTTGCAACAAAGCTGCAAAAACATAATTTTAAAAAAAAAACTTAAAAAAAAATCCACAAATAAACCAAAATAGTAAGTAGTATTCCTGCTAGATTAAATTAGACACATGTGTCTAATTTGGCCACTATTATGACCAATTTTGTAAAAATACACAGAGTAAAAAATAGACTCAGAGAAGAAAAACACACTGGCGGCGCGGCGGCAATGTTAATGTAAACAACATTTTTATTTCTGGCTTCAGTTTATTTTCAAAACACTTTTAAATTTCTTTCATTATTTTAATATTTTTTTTTTTTTCTAAACTTAAATAATTGAAACTAAAAGACGCAAAAAGCGAAGTTCATTTTTGGACTCAAAATAAATCCCCAATCGTTTGCTAATTTTATAAGGAAAAAAATGCAAAATTATATTTTACAGTAGGGTCTTGATTATCGGTAATGGACGGGAACAGAAATATTCGAGATAATCAATTTTCCCGTCTGAGAAATTTTAAGTAGTTTTTGTGTGTTTCCTATTGAATTTGTTGTATGTATGTATGTGCATAAGAGTGGGTCAAAAAAGTTTTTCTGGTATCGGCTTCTAATATCGTAAATATGTTGTAGTTTTGTCTGCAATAGACCCCTGTAAAAAATTATTAATTTATTTAAAGTGTAAGAGCCCGCGCTTCGACCTTCAATTGTGTTAAATTTTTAATATAGCACCATGACTCTATGCGATAAAAAATTTTAGTACTACTTATGTCTGTATAACTCCGGATAACAGAGAAAATAATTTTTTTTCCCCGGATAATTGATTTAGCCGGTTATCCACAACACGGATAATCGAGGCCCCACTTTATTTCAATACACAAAATTTCCTCTTTCGGTGTGTGGAAACCATTTTGATTAGTCATTTTGAGCAAAAACTATAAATGTTATTATAGTTTTGAAATTTTATTTTGTTAATTAAAGCAGAGAAATTACGATTTTATTATTTTACTAAAAACGTTTTTTTTTTTTTTTTTTTTTGCACATATGGTGCGAAAAATATACTAAAAACAATATTGTGGTAATAATTTGAAAATGGTGGTGTCAATCATCAAAGAAATATAGTCAAAGATTTAAATAAAGTGGTAGAAAAATTTATCATTCTTTGTTTTACTTCTTTTTCAAAAAAAGTTGTTTGACTACTTACTGCCTTGGGTACCACGGTAGACTAGTTGGTAGTGTAGCTAGTCTATCAGTATGAGGGTCTTGGGTTAAATTCTAAATTCCCGCCAGGACTCTAACCTTAAAAAATGATTTTTATTTCTAAGGAATAAATAAAACTCAACAAATAACTTTTATTTTCTAAGCAAAATATAAAACTCAAAAATAAAACATTTGGATTAAAAACCATAAACAGTTTAATAAATTAACCACAATACTAATTACTCAAAAATAATTTTTATTTCCTAAGGAATAAATAAAACGTAAAAAAAAAAACTAAAAATTAATGCATCTTAAGGTAGTCAGACCATGTTACAAGGATTTGTTGGTGTACTCCTTATGTACATGGCACTTCTCTTTTAGTTTGATTTTTAGTTTAAATTTTAAAAATAATCGTTACTTGCAGTCTCTGCTAAAAACACATCACAAGTAATAAAAAAAACTTACAAAAATTGAAATTGTACATGGCAGATTACTTATTTTGTATTAATTAAGTTTTCATTAACATAAAAAATATGAAAAATCTTGCTAATCCTTGGCTAATGGCTAAATTGATTTTTTTTATGGCTATAAGAGTTTATAAATGGCTAAATCTAGACACGAAATGGCTAAATTGGCAACACTTTCTCAAAGAAACAGTAGATTGTCTTTTGCTTTGCCTGTAACACTTAAATATAAGGCGTCATTACTCTGATGTAAATTGACATCAGTACTATGACAATTGTCTTTGTTTTTGACCCCATGACACTTTTCATCATTGTGATGTCAGCCTTAACAGCACTTGGCCAAATTGTCATCAGGTTTCAAAATTTAAATTATGCCATCAATGGGATGACACATCGGCATCACAGAAATGACGAATCGGAGTCAGTTTAATTAAAAATGTTATCAGTTGGAATACGCAGTAACATCGGAGAAAGTCCTCATTGGGCTCAATTTAATGACATTATATTTTCCTTTTTTTTTAACTCAAATCTAGTTTGTCCAGACAAAATTAAAAAAAAGCTCGTCAAGCTGAAAGTTCTCTCTTAAAAAGAAAGAAGTCAGAATACATACATATAAAAAGATGTTTTCCTGACAAAACATGGATGAATCGATCTTAAGATTTTGAAATAATATTTAAATACGAATTCAAAAACTGGCCCGCTAAATTTTTATATACATGTGATGGCCTTTTTTTAATTTAATTGAATATTTTTTGCTTGAAAATTTTGTAATTGTGGTGACTCATTTTAAGAAACCTATAAGACTTCAAAACGTTTAGCATTTTTCAAGAAATTCAAAAATTTCATTTATTTTTTAACCGTATAACAATTAAAAAAAATCCCATCAAGATAATTCTGATATTATTGAAAAAAATATTTCAAAGAAACTTGTGTCTTAAAATTACTCATTTCAATTAAAAAGATTAGCTTTCCTAAACATTTAACTTACAAACTCAATGACCTTTAAATAAAAATTTTCTTACATTAACAAAAAAAAAATATGTATCAATTAAATTCTAAAGTCTACTTTTAGGTGCTAGTAAAAAAATTAAATAAAATCGAATTGAAAGAGAGATGATTAATTTGGAAATTATTAATTGAGTAAATAGAAAATAGTAAACAAAAAATTTCATTCAGTGCTTTAAAGAAAAATTTTTGCATTTAAAATTTTTTTTTCTGAAACGAAATGAAAGAAAAAAAAAAGAATTGAGGTTAATTACGTTTTTTGCGTGTTGCGTGTATGATTTTTGTTTATATGGCAATTTTTTAGCTTATTCTTCTTGCAGTGTTTTTTTTTTTAGTATTAAAAGTGTCATTACAATTCATCATAAATTTTGAAATCCATAAAAGTTGCACTTTTGTCTGCTTGTCTAGTAACTTTTGCTGTTCAACAACACGAAACAACTCATCAATCTTGACAAAACGATTATTGCAGTATAAAAAAATTCGAATGTTTCTTGTTTTGTTTTTGGGGATTTTTATTGCAAACATGTGCTTGTTCGCAATTTAAACATTATAAAAATTCTAGAAACTTCTTCTTTTGTTTATGTCATTCTTAGATCCGATTTACACCTAGGAAGATTATTTTGTGCACATCTTAAATTTATAAATAAAAGGATAATTTTTTTTTTTTTTTTTATTTATACACGTGCAGTTTTCTTGCGCAAATCATGACTAAAATAGAAGCACCCTTTCGTCTTTCTTCTTAAACCTTAATATTTTCAATATATGTATGTATTTCGTTGTGTGTAAATTGAGTGTTATATAGACTTACCGCCTATAATTTAAAATAAAAAAATGGCTTAGAATTATTAATGCGATTATGTTTTTAAAAATTTTTAATGTAATAACATTTATTGGTTTTTTGTTTTTCTCCGTAAATTTAATTCTGTTGACTTCACCACTGTCTTAAATATTTAATTACTGAAATTCAGAAACAACAAAATATTTTTTAGTGTATTCGATTGAATAAATAAGTTTATTTAAAAGATATTTTCTTGCAAAAGTTTAACAGATTTTTTTTTTATTAAAATTCATTAACCCATTATGATCTTGTTTTTCAGTAAACAAATTATGACTACGTAGAACATGTACATATGTATGTATTTTTGTATCAATTTATACACAATGTAACAGGTCAAGGCAGTTTATTTTTAATAAACCGGATGTAAGACTCATTCAAATGCATGTACATTTTCCACAGTTACAAAAATAGATTTTATTTCAAACACGTGCACTTCATGATTTTGAGTCAATTAAAGAGCTCGTTTGGCTTTGATTGCATTTTGCAATAACAATTTTGTTGAAAAAAAAAAACTAGAAAATAAAATTTATGGCAAATATTTTCTTAATGTTACCATAAATCAACACTTAATATTTTGTATAAGAAATTGTTGAATTATTAAAATTGTTTAAAAAGAGACATTTGATAAAAATTTTTAATTTTTTTATTTGTTTTTCTATTTAAAAGGGGATGCATTTGGAACCACATACTTTTTAAATCCAAAAAATAATTAACTTAATCGTGAAAAAAAAATTTCCTTTTCCGTAGAAAATTTATAGTGAAAGGTAAAAAAATTCGAGAAAAAAGAAACTGCTAATTGTTTATCTATGAAAGTCAAGAGTATTTTTCAAGTTGCTGGGAATATGTTCTAAAATTTAATTCTTAAGCAACATAATAAGGCAACGCCGCAGATGTTAAAACATCAAATAAAAAAATTTTTATTTTAACATCAGCGGCGTTGCCTGATTTCGCTGTTGGCAACACAACTTCAGTTTAGTTGCCATCCGTAATCCACCCATTAAATGAGTTTTCCAGTGTGTTTTTCTTTTTTAATAATAGTTAAATAGCGAACGTTGCTTAAAGTCTATTTAAAATTTCATGGTGTATTTACTTGGCAATATGATGGCCTCAACATAGGCAAAGCAAAAAACAATAGGCGGTTTCCTTGAGGTCGCCTTGTAAGCAAATATATTTTACAAGTTTCTTTATTTTGGTGAAATAGATGTTTCATGATACCATATTTTTTTCTTATTAGGTTAATCAAGTTAAACTTGAAAACTAAAACTGTATTTAAATACAACTTAAATCTATATATACAACACTGTTCTGAAAATCACTTTAACTCAAATCACGTGATTTCAAATCACATGTGCCCACTAAAATCACGCGTGTGATATTTTAGTATCCCGAATTTGTGTGTTTTGGTGTGATCTTCAATTACCGAAAGCACACCTAGAAACACAAGAACGATATGACTTTCAGAACACTACAAAATCACACGTGTGATTTCAAGAGCACGTGATTTGAAATCACGTGATTTTCAGAACAGGCCCGATAAATCGGCAAAGGCAAAACAGTTCGGAACAATTTGGCCTCTGTATGTACAGAAGTGCACAATATATATTTTACTAGCATATACCCGCTACTTCGTTAGCGTCTCCTTTTTCTTCGTGGACATATTTATATGCCAAAGTTTTTTTTTCTAGGTTTAAACTTGTTTAAATTCTAGCATTTAACCCGCTACTTTAGTAGAACCAAAAAGCTAAAGAAAAATATCAAATTTCCCGTATTTCCTTTTTTGGGTACTATATTTTCCCCCATTAAAGTGTCAAAAATTTCAGTATTGTAGTGGCAGCCCATAATTTAAGATTTTCACCCCTTAAATGTTCGAATTTCGAAAAGTACCAAATTCGTATACGTATATTTTTGATAAGTTTCGAATGTGGTATTAACTTTGTTTCTATGTTTATTGGTTCAAAAGATAGATGGGGTGGCAAAAAAGTACTAAAATTCAGATTTTACCCGTTTATTCCCTAATTGGGCCGAATTTCAAAAAAGTACCAGACATATTTCGAAAAAGTACCAAATTCGTATACGTATATTTTTGATAAGTTTCGAATGTGGTATTAACTTTGTTTCTATGTTTATTGTTTCAAAAGATAGATGGGGTGGCAAAAAAGTACCAAAATTCAGATTTTACCCGTTTATTCCCTAATTGGGCCGAATTTCAAAAAAGTACCAGACATCTGTCCGCTCATTTTTCGAAAGAACAACGTTAAGTATTACATTTATTTTGCATCTCTTTTAGATTTGGAGATATAAGGTTACCGAATTTTCCCGTTTTTACCTTTTTTACCCCCTAAACATTCGAATTTCGAAAAATCCCGTCTTAGTTGATCGATTTGGGGAGTGACCAATCGCTAGTCCAAATTTCAAGTTTCTTGGGTCAGCGGTTTGGGCTGGGCGATGATGAATGAGTCAGTCAGTCAGTCAACTCTTTTATATATACATAGATTAAAATCTGTTCAATATTTTCAGAGTTATAAGCGTTCAAATTTGCTTCTAACACACATGCAGAACACATTAATAAAAAATTTGTTTTTTCCAATTATCAAATAATAAAAACATACATACATACAAACATTGCAAGTTAAATAGAAGCTTTTTATAAAAAAAAGAGTGGTCGATTATTCGACATTTTTCCGAAACCGGTTTTCGAATATTTCGACTATATAAATCTTATATACAAATCGGCACAGGCAAACCAGTTGAGAACGCTTTCTTCCTTTGTTTGTCAATCGAACCTCAATGGGGAGAAAAAAGTATGAAAAAGAGGAAATATGGGAAATTAAATTTCTTTCTTTTACTTTTCCATGCAGCATGTGATAATTTTTCTATAATATTGAACATTGAAACACAATATTACTTTGAATTATTTTCGTTAATATAAGACGAAAAAACATAAAATGAAAGATGCAATGTCCAATTGATATTTTCTGATATTGTATATATTGAACTTACATAAATAAATTTATTCACTTGGAAGATAACATATATAAACTGGAGTTAAGTCCCTCGCAAAATCGATCCACTTGGGCGGAAAAAATAAACGCTCAAAACATGTACGCTAAAACAAATTTGTTACAAAACCAACGATAAAATTAATAGATTTACAAAATAGTTTCTTATTCTGCTTTTAAAAATGTCTAAACAAACACATGTTTTATTAGATATTTAGCACTTTTAAAATTTGTATATTTCCTTAAAAATTTGTGAACTTTAATTGAAAGCAATTTTGAAAAGAATGTGTTTACTTTAATTTATACAAGCGAATAAATTTAATTTTCACCTTTAACTTTTTCGTCAATAGAACTCTTAAGATCTTTAAACTCACTGATATTTTTCGATCTCTATTGAGAATTTGACCTTGTTATCGAAAATCAATATTTTAGGAACAACATTTTTCGAAAACCTAAGAGAAATGTCGCTCTTACTTTTTTTTGCAGAGCTTTTCCCTTTTAACAAAAAAGAAACAGTTTTTAAAATGTTTTTATTTTATATTAAGGAAAATTCAAAGAGTCGTGAACTAAATGAGTAATTAAAGAGTTTATTTTTAATATATCAAAGAGTTAACAATTTTTTTTTTTTTAAATTTTCTTTTTCCCAAAACTATTTTCCCAAAAGAAAAATGAAATAAAATCATTGTATTTTTTTTTTGCGAGAGTAAAAAATTTTAATCTTTCTGTTTTTTTTGCCAATTTGAAAATTTTAAAAACAGAAACACAATTTTTTGAAATTATTTTAGTATTGTGTAAAACGTGTCTAAATTCGTAAACGATATAAATTTTTGCGGTTTTATTTTGATTAAAAAAAAAAAATAGATATAAATTTTTTTATAAAAAAAACAAGCAGATTTTGATATTTTTAATTTTAGACAATTCTGAAAAATTAAAAATAAAACATATTGTTACATTAAAAAATTATGAAAAAAAAAATTCTTACATATTATAATATAAAATGCCAAAAATATTAAATTTTCATAATAATTTGTTTGGCGGAAATTGTGTCGTGTCGCCTTTTCAAATAAAATCAGAAGAAAATTTAAAATATATTGACAACAAAAAAAGAAAATAAATAAAAATTGTGAAAATTTTCAAATTGCAATTGTTAAAAAAGTGAATCATATTTTTAAATTAAATCTCATGTAAAAGAAAACAACAAAAAAAAAATCAGGGTTTAAAAAAAATTCCTTTAACTGTTTCATATCATTCGAAGAATTTTTTTTTTTTTTTTTTTAGTATTAAACGAATTTCTAAAGATTTTCAATTTGAACAACTTAATCTCAATATTATTTTTATTTCAATATAAAATTTTTTCTTCGTTTATTTAAAATTAATAAAGTATTTAAGTTTATTCGAAAACAATTGACGCAAAAGTTTAGCTAAAAGTTTTTGTTTTTTTTTTTTTCTAAAATAAAAAAAAATATAAAGCAAAAAAACAAACAGAAAATACAACATTTAACAAAACATGAAACACAGAAACCGAAAAAAATATGTACCAACAAGTTATTTTTGTCATAAAGAGAAGCCCTCTAAATTTAAATGAAATCGTGAAAAAAAAATAATGAAAAAATTTTCATTTAAGAAATCTTTTTGTTTCGATTTGTTTGGTTTTTATTTTTAATATTTCAAGTGACAAATTTATTTAATTTTATTGTTGTTGTTTTATTTCGTAATGGTTATTTATGTTTCTTAAAGAAATCTATATGATAAAGAAATATTCAAAACATTTTCCCAATTTCCTTGTATTTTTTTTTTACTAAAACATAAATTCGGTACTACAAATCATGACTTTGAAATATGTATAGCAATTTATACAGTAGTAGCTAAAGATATTGATTAACCCCCGTATTCATAAACGATTATTAAATTTAAAAAACGTTTATTAAGCTATATTTTCATAGAAAATTTGTTTTGTAAGCCTTTATTAAATTTAATATATTAAATGTCAGTAGTAAAGGGTGCTTCTTTAGGCCTGATAGCAGTTTAAAAAATAACACAAAAACTTAAAATTAAATAAAAGCCAATTTTTTAATCGAAAGATCAATAGATGGCATTAACATTTCATCAACTCATTTTGGTCCACTTTTTCGATTATTGCTGGTTAGCTTGGCCCAGTGACGTCATGTAGCCCCGCTGTATAGAAGAGGTTGTTCCCAATTCTTGATTGTGAAACTTTCAAAAAGAATCTAATGAATCTCTCGCTCTTAATTCTGTAAATAATTGAGACATGTCAAATATTAAGACCTTTCACTTCTCGAAATCAACTTGTCGCCCAATTTTTTTTCCATTAGGTCGATGGTTGCGGTCGCCATATAGTACGTATTGCGAGCCTGTCAAAACCACATCTCGACCGGATCAGTTTCATCTATAGTTTGAAACTTGCTCTGTTTATCTACCGGGCACTCCTCTTTCCACCGCCTGAGGGCGCGTCCAATGGAAGACATGCAATTCCGCACGGTTTTTTAAACTTTTGATTTGAAGAACTTTAAAACCGCTAACCTGCTGAAGTCTCACTTTCAACATTAATAAACTCAAGTCGAATGTCTACAAGCACTACTCCCTCTATCTTTCCTCCCATAACCTTTTTTTTTTTGCTAGATTCAACACAATGCAATGGATTAGTAGGGGTCATCCCTTAAGTGCTGGTCCTAACAAAAAAAAAAAAACCAAATTTTAAATGTGTAAAGATATAACAACGTATGTGCTTTTGGTTTTTTTTTTTTTTAAATATAATATACCAACAGGCAATAAATATTGAGAATTTTTTATTAACGTAAAATGCGACTATTAATTACTTCACATAGAAAGAAAATTGCTAAATTTTTAATCAATTTTAAATCAACATAGAAGTTTTTTATTAAACCTTTTATGTTCGACTTTTTTGTTTAATGCATTTTACTCAAATTTATTTTACTGTTCGTTCATATATTTCTTACTACTACTGTATTTTTAGAGTAGTTAAAATATTAAACCAGAAATGTTTTCGATTTTAATTTTACAGACAATTTGACTTCCTAAAATTTAAATTTATAGTATTTTAATGGGGCAGACATCGCATAATTTAATTGTTTTTAAATTAAATTATTTTTATTTATTATACATCAGACATTGTTTATTTATTTATTTATATATACACATACTTTTTTTAAAATATTGCTCCAATAATTCTCAATGTCACACTCGCCGTTATAAAGCAAAAAACTAGTGTGCCATATCATCAATCATTTTTTTCTTCAAATTTAAAGAAATGTGTCGTTAAAAATGTCATGTGATATTATTCTTAAGCTTAAAGATGACAAATGGTATTTAATTTTTTTTTTTTTTAAATGTTTCTAAAAAAATTAAAAAGAATGAGAAACATTATAAACTGATTAATTAAGTTTTCAAGTCCTCCAATTTTTTATTTTTTTGTTTTAATTCATCAGCTAGAATAAATTATTTCACCCTTGAACGAATTATAACTTATTTTGCGTTTGTGCTTAAGTTTACTATACCAAATAACACGAAATTACTTTCCAAGTCGATTTGTCAGTCAATGAAAACATCGTGTACAAATTTTAGGTCGCCATTCTAAGGATTACTGAGTGGAATTTGCTATATAAGTTTTTATTGGCCCAAAAGCCTTGGTAGGACTCGGTACATGGTTTCATGTAGCTCTCCATACAAATTTTCTTCCGGAGTTAAGCCCTCTTCACAGAAAAAATTCTCGCATATGTTTTTTTCAATTAAAGCATTAATCAAAAATAAAATCAGTTTTAATTAAAAATGTAATCAAGTGAATTAAACGTGACCTAACATAACCTAATTAAAAATGTAATCAAGTGAATTAAACGTATAATCGAGTTAATTAAACGTGTAATCAAGTGAATTAAACGTTTAATTGATACTATAAATTTGTTTAATGTTACAAATTTAATTAATATTACAAATTTTGTAACTGAAATCAATTTTTATTTTTTTCTGTGTATTGCGCCATTAATCTTTTTAATTATGTTGGTATTTGGATTTTGTAAAACACTTCACCTCACTTGAAAAAGATTTTTTAAATGAAATAAATTTTATATGAATAATTTTTTAACGCAAGGTGAAGGGATTTTCAAAATAAATCCCTAAGTTTAGCTAAAAGGGTTTTATCATGTTATTAAATTTTAGGAAAATCGGTCGATATTTTACCATAACTCTCATATAAATACCACTTCCGAAAATAGTTTGTAAAATATCTTTCAAGTGTCAATAAGTCCAGAATGGACAATAAGTGTCATTATAGGCCCCATTCTGAAAATCACTTAAAAACTAATTAATCTCATATTAATGTTGGTGTCTTAACTCTTATATTAATCTTAACATTATAACAAAATTCTGCGTCCAAATGAAGACTATTTTAAAGTGGTGTAGGGCATCATGGATTATAATTTGTTAAATTCATCTTTTGTTTTTCACTCTTTCAGGTGTTAATATTTATATAAACATATTTTATTTTCCGTAGACGCTCAATGACCTTCAACCAAATTAATCTTTCGTCAAATTGTTTAGGAACTTCCTAATTTGACCACATAATAAAATAAACGTTAACACTTTACATTAAACATGTAGATTTTTTTCCTCTTCATTACAAAATTTGTCTGTAAAACTGAAAATTTAATTAAACAAGAAAAAATTTTTTTTATTATTCATAATTTAAAAACAAAAACCAACAAAATTCAAAGAAATTTTCAAATTTTCTTTTTAATAAGATTTCTCTATAACGTGCTAATTTTCTTTCGTACGTGAAATAAAATAATTAAAAACCAATAATAACAATTAAGCAGTCTTTAACAGAAAATTAAAGAAAAATTTTAAATATATATTTAAAAAAAAAATAAACAAAAATATTTAAATAAAAAAGAAACTGAAACATTCACATTTTCCTAAAACAAAATATAAAAAAAGAAATGTTTAAAAAAGTCTGAATGCTTAAAATAAACAATTATTATGCGAGAATTTATTATAATAATAATATTGAAAATACTAAAGTAAACAAATCTGAAAATTCTAAAAAGAAAAACGTTCTAAATTTCTAAAATTTTAATTGCTGCTAATTATCTGAGTACACGTCATCAACCTAATAAAAAGCATATATTTTAATTAGATTTTAATTTTCAAAATTTAATTATTATGGTTTTCTGACTGAATAAGTATTTTAACACTTACTAGTGCTGAATATTGCCACTAAAGTATGCATACGAAATGTTTAAAGGCTCAACTATAATATGCATTAGCTTGCTTAAGCTTCTGTCAAAAATCAACAAAAATCCTCTCAAATACATTTAAAAACACAAAAAGAAAGCCAAAAAACATTAGATTCCGTACGGAAAGTGCGATCTGTTTCGCACCTTGCTTAAGCAAATGACAGATTCATAAAACTTAACAAAAAGTTTCCTTAAGTTCGATATTGTTTGTTTGACACATATGATTTACATGTATTCGCCCATTTGCTAAAGCCAACGTTATACCGGGTTCAGATATGTACCTTAATTGAGTTTAACGCAATAAATGACATTATTGAGCTCAATTATCCATATAAAATTGCAATTTAGTTATTGCTAAATTAATACGAAATAGTTATAAATATTGAGTTAAATTAAAATGCGACCCTGTCACAAGTGTGTTTATTGAGCATAACACAACTTACTAAACAGGGTTTTGACATTTGGCAATTGAAATTACAACAAAACAAATGCCCATCCATTAGGTCGTCGCAAAATCCAGATGTTTATTCCTTAAAGATGTCAAAACTTGTTTACATTTTGCTTATACATGTCCATTTTTGTTTACGTTGATTGTTGTATGTAGTAGTAACATAAATTGAGTTAGTTAAATTGTGTATATGTGAACAGAAAGATAATTATGTCAATAAACCGAAGGCTGTAGGAGAGTTATTATTTGAACTATTTAAGAGTTTTGAATAACACATGACACTTTTACTTCTTAACTTTGAACAAATTAATTGTTTTAACTTACAATGTCAAAGTGTTCGAAAATAAACAAAACAAAATGTGTGCAGTGATTAAAACAAAACAATAAGTGCCCATTTACAGTGTATACAATTTTTTCGCTGCAACTTTTGTCGGTTCTTCTTTAAAGCTGCTTTTGCGTTTACATTGTGTAATTTTTATCACAGCAACTTTACCGACCAAACTTCAATACATTTTTCGTCAGATGAGAGAACAATGAGAAAACGAATGAGCGTAGAAAATGAATCGAAGAGTACACTCGCTTGTGAACCCCCTTTAAATTCCTCTCTCGCCCATAAAGTAAGAATCGCAGCGAAAAAAATCGCACAATGTAAACGGGCACTAAGAAACATTTTGCCGTATAATATGCGACGGTTTTTGCTTTTAAGCGAAACAAGTAAGTACATTATTTAAAACGTACGCAGCTAGAAACGAAAACAAAGGTAGCGAAATGAAAGCTTTTTTTTAAAAAGTTTTTTATTTTTTTCATGCTTTTTTTAATTCATAAAATTTGAACTCAAAAATAAAAAATTACGTGAAAAAACTTAGTCATCTTTTAAATACGTTTCGGCATTTATTATGTTCTCAAATGTACGGTTGCAATAGTTAGTTAAAGCAAGCTGAATAGTGGAATTCCAATTGGCTTGTTTTCACTCTTTGTCACTTAAAACGTATTTCATTTGGTTTTCTCATATACAAATCGACTTAAAAATTTCAAAAGTATTTACCATACTTTCCGAAATGTTTTTTTTATTTGCATACCCTGCATTTTTAACGTTAACATATCGCTCGATTGGTGCAACATCGTCCAAATTCAAATTATTTCTTTTACAGAAAACGGCTTTAGATTTTTTAATTTACACACATCATATTGGAAGAAGAAAATTTTATTCTTCTCTCAAGTGTTGAGTTTGCAATATCTTCAAATGGAATTTAATACATTTTATAAAACACCTGATTTATTATGCATTAGTGATATAAAGTAAAAATTTGCGATTTTTGACTTATGACGATGCTGCAGCGATATATAATTTGATTTTGTTAAATGTAACAAATACAATTGCAAATAATATACCAATTTAATTTACTTAGCAATTTAGTAACATGGACCTTCAGAACAGAGTCCCTGGCAGAAATCAAACCCGCAACTATCATACTGAAAAACTAGCATTCTACCAACTTGCCTACCAGCGCTTCTAGTTTACACATTGATAAAGTGTAGTCTTGTCTTTATTCATAACTTTTTCTTCGTTTTATTTTTAAAGAAACTTTAACAAAATTTAGGTTAGAAAATTAAAGTCTGTAGTACCCAACGAAATAACAACGTCTGTTCTTTTGTGTCTCGTCAAAATTAAAACAATTTGTTGGTAATTAATTCAACGTTTTAATGTATTAGAAACAACAACGTTTCTGCTCTTTGTATAATTTTAACTTTTATATTTCATATAACAAACAAGTTTCAAATAGTAGAATCAGCTACAGATGGGAAAAGTCCCTTAATATCCAACTCGAATGTATTCGAAAAAACAACATTCATATGTACTTTGTGTCTCTTTTAAACAAAATAGTTAGTTGGCAAGTCAAATGCATTCGAAATAAATTTAATGACGTTTTATATTTTAACGAAAATGCAGCATTTCATGACGAGAAAACACGTCAAAGAAATGTTTAACATTTTTGAGCTTTCTGTTTATTTTTGTTATTATTGTTAATTAAAATGTTGAAGGGATTTAAAATTCAAACAACTAAAAACAATTTGTAATGACTTTTTTATGGTTATGAAGAATACAAAAGTAATTTTTTCGATTATAAGTTCGAATAAGAGAAAACTTTTAAAAAAATAAGTTATGAAACAGTTAAAAAAAACATAGAAAATAAAACATTTTGTAATGAGATTACATTTTTAAAACATAATGACATTTTTTTTAAATTAAAAATTTTTCATTGGTGGACATTCATCTTACATTTAAATAAAAAGTTGTTGTCTTATTTGTGTTTCTAAATTTAAAAAAAAAAAAGAAAATAAAATGCAAATTTTGAGTTGAATTTTCATTAAAAACAAAAAGCAAAAGAGAAGAGAATAGTTGTGTTATTTTATAAATATAGAAAGAAATAAAATTAAAAAAAAATATCCAATAATATGGCTACAACATTTCTGAATCGTTTTCAACGAGACAAAAGTGAAAAACATCCTCTCTTAAATAAAGATCAACAAGAACAAAAACTTAATATTGATTTGCTAGCGGATACCGGAAATCAACATACACAAAATGAAGAGAATCGTAATGGCGACGAAGAGAACAACATTAACAACAACAATACCAATCCCAAACAAAGAAGGCGCAGATCATATGTTTTTGCCACTCTCAAAGATGTTATAGCTTTGACAAATAATGAAGATGCTGGCGCAACAGCACCCACCTCAAATATTAGCAACAACACTAGCGTCAACAACAATAACACTCGTAAAGATAATAAAAATAAAGATGCAAAACAAAACGAAGAATGTGATCCACAGAAAAAAGAAATGAACAAGGATAAAACAGAAGAGGAGGAGGAAACGAAAAGACCACAGCAGCAACAGCAGCAGCAACAACCTAGACAACAGAGACGTTATATGCGTAGTGCTACGGCGGCTAGTGTAACACAATTGTTGTCGGATGGCTGCAATAATCTTTTGCAAAGATTTCGTCGTAATCCGAGCGAACGACCTGAACAAAAATCTCAGGCACAGCAACAACAATTGAGAGATCGCGAACGTGAACGCGAAAAACAGCAACAACAGAAATCAAATCGGTAAATGATTCTCAGTTAAATCAAACGGAAAATTATATTTGAATAAACTTTATTAACATACAAATTCGGTCATTTAAAAAAAAAAAATTAATTTAAATTAATAAAATTTGTTAAAAACAAAAAAAAACCCAAATATTTCTAAATAATACCAACAAAAAAACTTTATAGTTATTAAAATATCTTGAAAGTATTAATTAAAACAAAGTAAAAAGCATCATTTAAATTCAGTAATTTGTGGTTAATTATGTAAAGAAACTCAGTAAAAGTAAAAAAAAAAAAAAAAAAAAAAAAAAATTAAAGATAAAACGAAAATAATAAAAATTCTTTATAAATCTGTTAAACAAATTTAAAACAAAAGAAATATACATAAATGCGGCGACTGATCTTTTAAAACATGTGTTTTTATATCGTAAATTTGTATTTATGATAGATGTTTGTACATAATTTTTTTATATTATATATGTACATACATACATCTTTATATCTATTGTTGTTGTGGTTACTGTCTCAGCTAAAAATAATTTTTTCTTTTTCTTTTAAATATACATTTAAAGAAAAAATTCTTCACATAGTATAAAAATTATTTATTAAATTGCTATTTTTGCATTTTAATAAATTAATTTCATCTTAAGATGGGCGTATGTTTAACATTATAATTTGCATAGTAAATTTGAAAGAAATAAAAAACTACAGCAGCATTTTTAAACAGTTCAAACAAATTATATAAAAAACAAAATCGGTCAGTTATTGTGTGTCTGTGTGTGAGTGTGTTTTCGTAAATGCCGCTAATTTTTTTAAAATGCATACAACAACAAAAAGAAAACAAAAATATCTATTTTTAAAACAAACATTTAATTTTCTTCTTCCCTCTAAAACAGAAACATAATTATCAGGGCTGCCAGATTTGACGCTTTATCGTCATTTGAACGATTTTTTGTTCCGAAATTAGCAAAGTGCCGATATGCTGATTTTTTTCTAAGAAGTGACGATTTTTTCATTCTCCAAAGTCTGAATAAAACATTAGATTTTCGAAAGCGTTCGTTTTTTGATCTTGGAATGTTTAACAGCCGTACCTTAAAAGAGCGGAAGGCAGAACGTTTTCTTTCGCTTAGCTTTAACGCTGATATGCCATACCAAAGCAAGAGCGTCAACGTTATGTCACGAACAGTGGTGATAGCTTTCTTGTTTAATAAAAACCACAAATTATAAAAAAATAGGGATAAAAACGCTAGATTGGCCGAAAAATAGCTAATTGCCATTATTAATTAACAAAACTAAATTAAACGAGCTGTCAAAATCAGGTTTTCCAATTGAAAAGCGTGGAGACCGCTCTTGTTTAGGTACGGCTGTAATAGGCAAGTCTTAAGAAAATCTTTAAATAATTATTTTAAGAGTACAAAAACAATAATTTTACACTTTGTTTATCTTTCGTCAAACCATCATCGAATGAACCTTTTACGACTCTCTCTATAAATCATATATTCAGCAATTATACAGCGAACATTGCACGAGTTGTAAGATAATATCGTTGGTCTCATGTAGAAAGGCCCTAACTCACATAACTGCAACTTTACAGGAGAAGACAAAAATTTAATAGAAAGTATGTATCATAATGTAAAATGGCTTCTTCAATTGCTTGTATAACTGATATTTTTGATGCTTTTGCATTAAATTCTTGTAGGAAATGTATTGGAATCTCTGAAAAACTCAATTTCGAAAAAAATCGAGTTAGGGCCTCTTAACATGAGACCGACGATATATACATGAGTTTCATACGATTCGTAACATGAACGACTCGTTAGATAATCTTTACCGACGTCTTAAAGGATTCCCACAACGATTGAAGAAGCATCTTTCGCTATGCTATGGAAGAATCTCAGTCGTGTGACAGTTTTTCTCGTGTGAGGAATCTTATACTTTAAAAAAAATGCGGTCTTAGACGATCGAAGACGTGCTAGTATCTCTAATACGATTGAAAATGCTAGCTAGGTATGAAGTTATTATGTTTTTGTTTGAAGGGGTTTTTTTTTTTTAGAAACAAACAAAAATTGTTAAAAAAAAAAAACTAAGGCCCTTATTACGGTTCACCACTCAACTCAGTTGAGTTGTAATTTCTTAATTTTTGTATTATGGTTTACAACTTTGCTGTATTGCGGTGAACAATAACATAACAAAAATTACAGCTGATCACAACCAGTTGTCTTAATTACAACTCAACTGAGTTGAGTTGTGAACCGTGATAGGGGCCTAAATTTTAAGTTGTCCGATTTTTTTTATTTTTTCTCTGGAAACTGACGATTTCCTCACAAATTTATCTGGCAGCCCTGATAATTATGTATATGTCCGTGACAGTACAATGATACCAGATGTTTTTTTTTTTTTTTTGAGTGAACCCATTTGTATATAGGAAATGCCCAAAATTCCTTAAAATCTTGACTGAAAGCTAAAGAGTCAGAAACACTGTTCCAAATGCGCTGAAAATTTTTCAAATGATTATTTAAGGAATATTGACTAAAGCTATGGTCCGTCACACAGAAAATATTTGACGCAACTTTTGCTCAGAGTTAAGGCGTAGCGGATAAGCTGTTTCGTTATCCTTACTAAGCTTATTTATAAAAAGGTTCTCTTACGTAAACGTGAAGTTACATTGCGTATGAACAAGATAAAATGAAAACTGATCTCCGTTTTTTACGTATCAGCTGTTTAAGAACTTTGTTTCTTTATTGACAGAGCGAACATTACATCGACGCACACAACATTTTCTTTTTATATTTTCATACAAAACGCACAAATAATAAAAGCTTAAAATTTTTGAGAAGTTTTTTTTGTTGAGGTTGTTTTTGTGTATTTTAAAAAAATATTGGAATAGAATGAATTTTTTTTAGTTTGCATGTTGGTCACGTTTTTTTTCTTCAAATATTGGTCAGTCAGTAATTCGGAAATAGTAAACTGACTTCCAAATAAATTATTATGTTAAAATCTTCAAAATATAAAATGGGAATCATATTTTGAATCTGAAGGGTGGTCCAACTAAAACTCACGATGTTATTTGTAAAAAAACCAAAATTTTTCAGAGAATTATCTTAATATTTTTTATCAGATAAAATAATCTATGACAATTATGCGTGAAGCAAAATATCGGTCAAATGCTCCCGACGGCTTCGGTGGCATACCTCTTTCTGATGTTCCATATTTGCAATGACTCTAAGACATAATTGAGGTTCAATGTCGTTAATGTGCCGAAGTATCTCATCCTTTAGCCCTTGAATAAGTTTTGGCTTACTGACTTACACTTTTATTTTAAATATCCCAAAGAAATTAGTCCAACGGTGTTAAATCACATGATCGTGGCGCTAATTAACATCGCCAAGACGTGAGGTAAGAAGGCCATTAAATTTCTTGTTGGCTGTGTGGCAAGTGGCACCATCCTTTTGGAACCACATATCGTCTATATCCTTAATTTCTGGACACAAGAAATCCGTTATCTCGCTTTGGCAAACACCATTCACGGTAACTGCTTGGTCGACCTCATTTTCGAAGAAGTACGGGCCGATGACGCTGTCAGTCCATAAACCGCACTAAACACATTTTTCACATTTCCTACAGAATTTGGTTGGCTGAAATTTTCGCACGGTTGTGAATACATTTGGTCGATTATGCTGACCAAAAAAAAAATCACAAAGAGCATGAAATACATTTTGATTCGAACGCCCGTTTTCGCGCTGCTGAGTTGTATACCTCTCCATTGTTGAATTTGTCAAACACTGAAACAAATTAATGTCAAATTAAGTTGGGCAAAAATCTTGACGTTAAGGTGTGACTCGCAATTAACATCGTGCATTATGCTTGGACCAGCCTTTTGTATTTCCCATTAATAAACTAGACTGTTAGTAAAAAAAAGTTGTTTAAATTTTATTCTATTTTGAGTTAAAATTTAAAAGTTAATTTTTAATAAATTGTTCTTTTTTTGGATCACCAGGGGCCTGATTCTGGCAGTCGTGATCGAGTAATTTCTCGATTCGAAAGCAATTTAAAATCTAATTATTTCAGTCAATACTGAACGAATTGGAATTAGTTTTTCAGTGTTGTATAGCATTAATTTGAGTTTCACAATACTGAAAAAATAATTTTGATTCGTTCAGTATCGACTAAGATAAAATTGCTTTCTAATCCAGAAATTACTCGATCACGACTGCCAGAATTAGGCCCCAGATCTTCTAAATCACTAATATTTTTCATACATCTGGCCACATTTTTTTTAATAACATTTAAAATATTTTCTCCCTCTCTAATAGTAAATTAGCTCACATTTTTAAAAGTTAAGTAAGTTTATTTTTGCAAACTTTTAAATAAAAGATAACTTGACAGTGTATCACAAAAGTAAATTTAGAATCGTTATATACATATTTTTTTATTCGGATTGTATTCAAAAGTCTTCCAAATGAAGCCATCTTGAGTTCGGTCACTTATAGTTTCTTAAATGTATATTCTCCTTTTTGTTCATACTGAAATAAATTTTTGTTAGCGAAGTTATTGGGTGAATAACAATATATGTATTTAGAAAAAGACCCACTACAGAAAGTCCTTCTTATGGAAACTTCGTGAAATTCTGTAAAGACTGTCACCGATCAAAATAAACATTATCTTTGGGTCAAAAGCTCAACTTATGTGCTATTATTTTTATCATTAGGTTAAAGTATTCTTTTTATTTTAATATACTTGGGGTATTCACAAGGTGTGCTATCATGTTATATTGTCATAATGTTCTAACATTTTACAATGGTTTAAAAATATTGTTGTTGCTTTATTAACAGTCTTAAATTAATAGATAGATAAAAGTGTCTTAAATTAATAGAACTTTGCTTGCTATGTTTATTGTGCTGTCGTAATTATTCAGAAAAGACCTGCGCTGAGCGGCTGCATTAGTTTTTGTAGCCGTCGCCGTTGATAGTACAGTTTTATCCGGCGAATATCCCAATTTAACCTGCGGCTAGCAATTTTTGCAACAAAACACTTGCTGCGTCAAATTATATCGGCTTATGACTCTGATGTTTGGTAAACA
Organism: Pollenia griseotomentosa; assembly: GCA_963931875.1. Lineage (NCBI taxonomy): Eukaryota > Metazoa > Arthropoda > Insecta > Diptera > Polleniidae > Pollenia > Pollenia griseotomentosa. The sequence continues at coordinate 46,259,892 of OZ007560.1, read as the reverse complement.
AACAAAATGAAATTTATTTGTGATTTGCGTCTAAAAAATGGAAAATAGGCAGATAAGATCTAATTTAATTTATTAATTCATGGATTAGAATTAAAAAAATTTTTAAGTTAGGTATATATTTATTTTTTATATTTGTTTTAAATCAGCTGATTTAAATTCAAAAACGCACACTTAATTATGAGGGGCTGTTTACAACAGTCGTATTTTTTTGGTGTTATTATTTTAAGACTTATGACTTTATGACACCTTGTGAATCCCCCAACTGTATGTTTTTGAAATAAAAATTGACAAGTTCGCTTGGAATTTGCATTCAAACAACATTAAAAATAAATCTTAAATTTGTTTTTGTTTTCAATATTGTACATAAATTCACAAACGAAAAGTTTTGTTTATAAAAACACATTAGCAAATTAATTGTGCCCTGATTTGAAGAAGATTCGATCACGACCGTAATTCTAATGTAAGAATCATGTGTTTTTTTTCGATTTAGAATATATTTCTTTAAATTGGTAATTTTTTAATTATTCCATCCGATAATAATTTATATAAATACTAATATTGCCTCAAAACAGTGATAATTTTCTTTGATAATAACTCCTTAAATTATTAAAATTTAAAATTTTGTCACTTACTATAAAGTTTAAAAAATTTTTTTTTGTATACAAAAGATACGGCCACTCTTTAAATTACTTTTAAATCATTTTCTTATAATACTTTTCTCTGAAATTTTATATTTCTGAATGGCTTTTTTTGAGAATTCACGAACTTATTTAAAAAAAAAGCTCTTAAGCAAAAGCTTATGTAGATTGCTTCCTTTCTCCAAACAATTTCTATATCTTCTCTCATTTCATAATAAAAACTTGGGTAAAAATGTTTAATTAAATTTATTTTATTTTTTTTTGTTTTGTACAAATTTTACTGCTGCGTACTATTTTTGTTGTAATAATATTGTTTAAAGATTTATTTCAGACATAACTTCTAAATCTAGAGCTTTTCATTATTATTATGATTTTTTTTTTTGTAATGCCTTTCATCGCCTCTTGTGCATGCACGATAATACCTCTCTAGAGTTCAAGGTTCTGTATTTTATTCTTGTTATTCTTTTGTACTTTTTTTTATTTAGTTTATATTTTATTATTATTTTTTTTTAACTGACTGCAAATTCAATTAAGATGCAACACTAATGCCCCATGGCATCCACACCACCATTCAATAGTTTTACATACTTGCAATCTTTTAGTAGAGAGTATTTAGTACATAATGGACATTTATTTTTACAAGTACTTATGTACTCTTATATGTGCTTTATACACTTTGCCAGTCAACTTTCAACACACTGTGTTGGCGTTTACGTTGATTTGTTTCTAAATTGTTGTTGTTGTATTAAATCTATTCTAAAATGTTTTATTTGTACTAAATTGATGCTAAATTCTTAAAAGAAAATTGTACTAATGATTAAGATTACAAAATGTCTAGGGGTATCTAGCGATAAAATTTTACTTGGCTGGCAAATAAATGGTTTTTTTTTTTTTTTTTTTTTTTTTTTTTTTTTTTTTGAAATGTGTAGGTTATTTATTAAAAACCAAATTGTTTTACCTTAAATTCCGTTATTTTGTTTATTTTAACGTATAACATTTACAGATCATCAGATACGATTTTTATATCTAGTAAATTTATTTGTTAGTCTGTCGATTTATTTTATTTAACAAATGCGGAAATCGCTGCTGCGTAATGAAAGTGTCATTTTTTTTAACCATTTGGTGTTATTTTTTTAACAGTGTTGCCAATTTAGCCATTGAATGGCTAGATTTAACCATGTTTCACCTTGCCATTTAATTTAGCAAATTTTTGTCTAAGTTTGTTGCCAATTTAGCCATTGAATGGCTAGATTTAACCATGTTTTACCTTGCCATTTTATTTAGCAAATTTTTGTCTAAGTTGGTTTTTAAACAGGGCAAATGCATGCAAATATAGCGAAATATAGCTTCAATTAATATATATGCATATGTTGCTTATTTACTTGGTCAACGTTTGAGGAACAAAGGCCTACCCATAATGTGCATGAATTTGCTTAAGCAACTGCCATATTGAGCGTAAGGACACTTTTTGTTAAGTTTTTTTGACAGTAGTTTAAGGTATGTTCAGACCTAACAAATATTTGACGAAGAAAATCCAAAAAAGCGTGACCAGTGACCAAAACTAAATTCTGTTGATGATTTGAATTGTTCGTTATTAAAAATAGACGAGTTTCTGAAATATAAGCTTTGTTATCCATTTTCAGCCACTTGAAAAGTTGGCAACACTGTTTTTTTTTTACAAAACATCATAAATAAATACTTTGGTCTATGTATATTATATTAATTAAATTTTTCATTTCTTTATTAAACTTAAGTTCATTGTGTTCTTTGTTGTTAGTATTTTCTTGCGGTTTCGATCAATATTTTTTCTTGGTCTGCGATTTCTTTGTCGCTTAATTGTTTAAAACTTTATAAAAATCATAAAAAAAAAACAATCAGGGGTGTGATGGAAATCGAAAACATAAAACGCAAGAATTTTAAAAGTCGTTTTTTAATAAGATTTCTGTAATAAAAGAAATTCATGACACATATTTCTTTATTAAACAGAATTTTATAACAAAAATTTTAAAATTTAGAATAGAATGTATTAAAAACGACTTCCAAATTCATTTGTTTTATGTTTTCGATTTCCAGCACACCCCCCTGAATATTGTATTTTTTTATACTTGACTGTTTTTTTTCTATTGAATTTATGAAAGAGTTATTAAAAAAAATTGGGTTTAAGTAGTTTTAGCTATTTCTGAATTTAAAAATTGATATAATGTCAATAAAAAATATTTCTTATATCGGTTGTAAAAGACACTCTTCTTTTTGTTTTTTTTGGGGACCCTCATTATTAATTGTGCTAAGGTAAAGCTACGGTCACACTTATTAAATATTTGATCAAATAAGCGTAACCCCTACTTTTGTTAATAGTTAGTGAGATTTAAAATGGTCTTAATATTACAAAATTAACTAATTATACTACTAGACGGAGCAATAAACAGTTTTTTGTAAGATGTGGTATTTTAATCAAAATAAATATTGATATTAAGCGAAATGATGTTTTAGTTTGGTTGTTGGTCCCGTTTTTTTCGTCAAATATTTGATAAGTCTGACCGTAGCTTTACGAAGTTGATCAAGTGTATAAATTTTACAAAAATCATTTTCTAGTTATACGTTATTATTGCTCTCTTCTGAAAAAAACTCTGATTTAGGTTTAAGACACATAAAGAGTTTGAAGAACTGCGACCCATAACAAATTCTTTACTCCCCGCAACAGGTCTTGATTTAAAATGTGAAGTTTATGCAGTAAATAATTATAAGGCCATTGAGGTTTTTCATGGGACATTTTCCGCCCAGACTTCAAGTGATCAAGGTGATCATAAAAAACCGCGTGTTTGGTATCACAGGTATCAAATCTTTATTCACCTGCAAGAAAACTATTGAACGATTCACATAGTCCCCACCACACAGACCTTTATTCCGAAAAATGGTATTTCTGCCAATAACCCATCTAATTACGTTTGTTTTTGGATTAAATTTGGTCCAAAATGTCCTTATATACACAGAAAAAATTATTGCCGAATTATTTTCAAACAAACGCTTGTTTGAAAATTTTTTTAATTTCTATAAATTTTTTTACTGATTCAATCAATATTTTTGTTTGATTTTTATTTAACCAACAAAAATGTGGACAACTCTTCAAAAATATAATAAACGCGTTATTGGTGTCAAGTTTTCATAATTTTGTATGAAATATTTAACGCTCTTTAATGTTGTCGTCTTTTTGCATTTTTTTATTTGATCGTAAGCAACACTTCTTTATGTGAAATATAAGAACAACAACAAAAAACACACACAGTCTATTTTTGGACGCTTTAAAAAAGTGCAACTATAAGAAAAACAATAGCAGAAACAACATTATAAGAAACAAAATCCCGTATTCAATTTTTTAAAACTGTTTGGTTAAATACATCAAATACGACAATAAAATGATGACGATAAACATGTCGAGTCGGTCTGCTGCCAAGGAAAGCATACAGCAACAGTGAGTGAAGAAGAAAAAAAAGCATTGTGTGTATAAATTATTCCAACAAAAAAATGTGTCTCAAAGCCAGGCGCCGGCCGCTCTGCTCTGCTTTGCCTTTACCTTCTACAGTGCTTGCTTGTGTGCGCGTGCGTCATTGCTTGTGCAAAAAAAACTTTTTTGTTTTTGTTATACCTATGATTTTCAGTAAACTATTTGTTTGATTCAGTTAAATTATTTGTTTGAAAAAATCAGTGTTTTTTTTCAATAAACGAAATGCAAATAAATTGTTTGAATATGCAAATTTGTTTGTAGGACCGATTTCAGACAAAAAATGTTTTGATTCTACAAATTTTTTGTTTGAATTGGAAAAATAATTTTTTCTGTGTAACTACAGCTTCTAACCAATAATACTCCTGAAAATGGGTTTTAATGCCATAACTTTGTTTTTATTAATATTAATATTAATTTGGCGATGATGACTTTTATAATAGCCGACAAAATATTGTAATGGTGGGTCCAGAATTGGCTTGTTGATCAGTATTAAAACGAGGTTAATTTGATTAACTATTAATATTATTTTTTTATGTACATAAAGTTATAAAGTATAGATTAATTGTAATTGTACTTTCAAGTTCCAAATTAAAAAATATATCAGGATTTGTAATTGACAAAATTTAATTACAACTATGTTTTTCTTTTTTTAAATTCTCTAACCTAATCCCGCGAAGCTGTACGCTTATCTGCAGGAAAGAAACCAGAAACTCTGGCGGTAATCGAACCCGCGACCCCGGCGCTGAAAGACTAGCTCACTACCAGCAAACCTACCGGGGCACCGTAGATGATCAATGCCATCAATTGTATTTTTTTATATATAATTATTTACAAAGTCATTTGTTATGATCTGCTGGCCAAAAAAATTTCTAGCTACCAATATCAAAATGTATCAAGATTTGTAAATAACAAAATTAAATTACAATAACAGGTTATTGATAGTTGGAAATTAGCAATGCCCAAGTCTGAATGTTCAGTCTTGCTCTAATCAAGTTACTAAACCAAAATAAATTCTTACAGCATTCTTTTTAAGATCGCTTATTTTTTATTGATTAACATAGCCAATTTTTATTGCAGAACTAGGTTTTTTGAGATTTTTAGTGTCAGGACATCTTTACTAATATAATATCCTTAAATACTTAATACGACCGGCAGTCTATTCGCCGGCGAGCTTTAATATCTCTTTTAATTCTGTCTTCCTTAACGGAAATGTAAACAATTTTCGTTTTTATTTAAACATTTTCACAATAAACAAGAATATGTAAAAACTAAATTTGCTTATAATTTATATCCATTTTTCCTCCTCCATTCTTTTAGCACATCCAAATACTTGAATACATTAAATATTCTATTAAACAAATTACATTGAGCTAGATGATGTCCATTATAAAAACCGTAATCTAATAAATTCACAAATTTGTTTTCTGTCATAAAATTATAAGGCCTAAATTTATAAATGACAAGTTTTTATATTCTTTATTCTTGCAAAAAAAAAAAAAAAAAAAAAAAAAAAAAAAAAAAAAACGTGTAAATGTAAAATGCATATTTTCTATTTTAATTTAAATAATGAGTCATATTTGGTTGGATTTTAGAAAAACATGGTTATTTCTGTTTTTACTGCACGCAGAAAAAAATATGGTTGGAGGTAACCGTAATCGAAGAGCAACATAATATGGTTGGATTTTTAACAATTATATGTTAATTTTAACATTTATAAAACATCTAATTATTTAAAATGTATACTACCTATAATAATATTGTCCTAGCATCCATATTTTCAAGGGAGATTAATACCTTATTGTTAAATATAAACAAACTATAAACTATAGTTTATGTTAAATAAACACAAGAAAAGTTAGTTTATTATAGTTGTTTAAACTATGTTTTATACCCACACCACTATAGTGGAGAGGTAAATATGCGTTTGTGCTGAAGTGTAAATAACACATAAAAATATTAGTGCAACTCACAAACTCTGTCGTATGGCTTATTTTTTTAAAAAAAATACGATTTTTTTTTATATACTTTTGAATAGACACATTTTTTGTATCGTTACTTGTCGTGTTGCTAAATGTTAAAAATGAAAAATATCAATTTAATGTACATTGTCAATTCACTTTGAAAAAACTATTTAAGAAGATTTAAAAATTTCTTCTTACCAAATAATTAAAAAAAAATATGAAAAATAAAACTAAAAATGTAAATTATTCAATTTTAGTTATAATTTTTTACTTCACTTTTGGCTTTTATTTATTTCTTCTTATTTTATAAAATATGCCATTCACATTGGTTGATACCTTGAAATTAAACCAGGTGTGGTATTTATTTCTTCTTCTTTAATTAAATATGCCATTCATATTGGTTGATACGTTGAAATTAAACCAGTTTTAATTTGAGATTAAATGGTAAAAATATTCATTGATAAGCAATTTTAATTAAAATAGCGTACATTAATGAATTAAAAATATATTAACTATTTCAAGAATTAAATTTTTGGTGGTAGTTATTATATTATAAAAAGATTTTTGCAAATTCACCAAATAAATCGAACATTTCCAGCCCTGGCATAAATACAAGATTTTTCAAAACACATACAAATCAACTGTTTAATGAGACAACACTTTTTTATGGAAATTAACAACAACAACTAGCGGACCCGGCGAACTTCGTCTCGCACCAATTTTAATTTTTTCATTTGGAAAGCTATTAAGGAATAATTTCACACAAAATTTCATACAAAAACTCGATTTTCGATTTTTCCAATTTTCCGACTTTTCTAGAGGGATTTTCCAAATTTTACAGAAATCGGCCCAGCCGTTCTCATTTTATGAATTACTTTACATTTTTTACACCATTTTTATATACATATATATATATATATATATTGTATAATTAAACGATAATAAAACAAATACGACGATACTACGAGCTTGTGAATTGGACAATTGGTTTATGACCCACCTTTTAGTATACCGATTGACTCAGAATCACTTTCTGAGACGCTATATCGATGTCCGTCTTAATTCGCTTTAAGATAATTTAAAACAATATGGTACATGCGTTTTAATTGTTATAACATACAAACTTATTTTCGGAAAACTCTGTGTCCATAAACTGCATATCTTATTATGTAGAAATTTAGATTAAATTTGGTCCAAAAATATCTCATTGCTACATAAATCGTCTAAACAATTCTTTTTTTAATCGGTTCATATTCACAATAGCTCCCCTCCTATACAAAAACCACTCCCGAAAATAGCTGTAAATACCATTACTTTCTTATAAATGTTAGTATTGATACAAAATTAAGCGACGATAACTTTTATAACAGCTTCTATGTCAAGAAAAATTTTGTACTGGTAGGTCCAAAACTGACTATAAGTCAGATATAAAATGCCACATTTGTCTTGGTCGTGCTAGACCAAATATTCTATACTCTCTTACCTGTTTTTTCGTTAAGCTGATCATCATTATTTGTTTGTAATTTTTATAAAAAATTAATTTAGACATCTTTGTTTTTTTTATTAGTTCTAATTAAAATATGTTGCTGTAATATTTATGAACATTTAATTAAAGGTGATTAAATTTTTAGGCTAAACATTTAGTAGAGTATGTGTGTGTGTTTTTTTTTTTCTTCTAAATTAAATAAATGTATTATTTATACTTAGAGAAATATTAAAATTATAGTAAAACTAGTTCAATGTTAATTTTATTTTCTTTCTATATTCAAAAATAAATGAGAATACATTTTTTAAAAATTCCCAGGTGTTTAAAGGAATTGAAATATTGCTTACTATTAAAACTGGCTGACATTTAGAGTTCTTTGTTTATTTTTTTTTTTTTATGACATTTCCTTAGTTTTGTTGTTCACCTTTATTTGTGTGAGTCGGTTTGTGCAGACTGTTTTACTAGGAAATTTAATTTTGGAAAATTGTTTTTTTTTTTTTTTTTTGTTAATATACGTATGACTTTTTTTAACGCCCCCTTAAATTTTAATTTTCTCAGTTTTAATTAAAACAAATCACAATATTCGTGAATTTCTCATTTCTGCGAGATTTTCAGTTAATTTCTTTGTATTGAAAAAAGTTTTTCTTAAAAACATTTTATTATTTATATTATTATATAAAATTTTCACACATTTTTACAATATTTTTCTTTTTATACGTATTTCGTTCGGTTTTATGAAAATAAGGCAGAAAAAAAACACAATTTTTAGCCGTGAGATTCAGTTAATTTTTGATTTTTCGACAAAACGTTCAATGATGTTCATCAGCGGTGCGCGGCTGTAGTTTTTTTTACTCTTCTGTGATTTAAAGTGATTGCGAAAAAAGAAAATTTTTTCTTTTAATATAAAAGTAAAAAATATGTATATTTAAAAAAAAAAAATTATATTCTATAAAATGAAAAAAATAAGTTAATTTATAAATTGAAAAGAAATAATCTTAAATATTTAAAAAAAAGATAATTTTTATAAAAAAAGTGTTTGGTATTGTTTAGAAATATTTATTTCATTTCTAAAATAAAAACTTATTAATGTGATACAAAAAAAAAAAAGCATCTAAAAATAATATTTTAATTTCCCTTTTACGAAAACACAGTGATTTTAAATCTCTAATTTTACGTGAAAAACGTAGTAAAAGTAAAACTCCGTCCAATAAAAAGAATCGCAACTCAAAATTATTTTCTAAGGATAAAGACGATCATAAGGATACAAATTTTTTTCGGTCTTCGAAAACACCAACCAACAATAACAATTCATCTACCGACCCGATGAGTGATCGTTATCGTTACCATCGTTATTATGGCGGTGCCGGCGCATCTGGGGCCTATGATCCCCTAACAACGGGACGGTATCAAAAAAGTTCCACTACCGCCAATGTCTCGGCCTTAGATCGTTTACGTTCAAATCTAAGTCCGGTCTCAACGTATTATAAACCTTTAATGCGCACATTTGGTGTTAGTATTTGATTTATAAAAGAGTTTTTGGATTTTCTGCGTTTTGAATGAAAAAAAATAAACGAAAAGGTGGTCTGAGTTTGATAGTGAAGGGTATATAAAAATTAGCTTTTTATACTTAATGATTCACGTATTTTTTTAGGTTTATATATTTTTGTTTTGAAAAAATTTCGTTCTTACTTATTAGTTAGACATTTTTTTTGTTTTTGCTTTGCTTTTACATATGTATGTTTTATTAAAACATTTTGTTTATTTTTTTTAATCAGAGAGTTTGTTGTTATAAAATATTTTTTAAATTTATACTTTGACAAATGAGACAAGGTGTTTTAAATGGCATTCCTTAATCTAAAAATAATTCTAAACTGATCTCATTGGATCTCCTGTGATCATTATTTTGTCTAGTTAATTCCTGATGAATTTCTAATTTTAAGCTGCTTATTAAAAAGTCGAAGATCTTGGGGGTTCGGAATGTTGGTTTTTTATTTAAAAAAAAATGTTAATATGCAAAATGCTAATTTTTTCCATACACAAGAACTAGTAACAAACTGGTTCTTTAGTGCCCAATGTGGTCCAAGTGCACTAGTACACGTCTAGGACCAATAGTACTAGTCGGCTTAATATGCAAACCTGCTAAATCCACTTTTTAAGTAAATAAAGATTTTGATGCCGTGTGGTAGAGAAAGATATGCCTCGTCGAGCAGCATGTAGTTTTTCTTCAATTTGAATCTTGAAGTGTGTCAAATCAACTATGGTTTTGATTTTTTCTCAAGCAGCAAATAGCAAAAATAAAAAGTTTTTTGTCTCTCCTGTAAAATTTGTTGAAAGGTTGAAAGCAGGTTTGCATATTAAGCCGACGTAGTGATTTTCCAAGCACACTCAATGTTTATTTGAGCATTAAGATGGTATAGAAAAGTTTACAGTTGAGAACTAGTACCTATGCTAGTATCCAGTACTAGTTCTCAACTGTAGCCAAGGCAGGGTAGCCAAGTTGATTTAACGATGTCCGTCTGTTCATGTGTATTTTGAAACAGATTTTCTTAAAACCGCAGATATGATGTCTGTAATAAATATAAAGAGTATTAAATATTACTTAGATAAATTGGCTTCTTATTTCATCTCGCCCCCATACAGATGTCATCTCAAATTAAAGGTTTCGATACGATAGACTACATGTAAGCTAGATTGATAAAATTGAGCTAAAATATTATTTAAATACGAGATTGGTTTAAGTTTGAAACTCAGAGATATCGACTTATTACTTCACATAGCGGCCATTTCACTTTAAAGAGAAGGGTATATAAAATTCGGCACAGCCGGATATATTCAAAATCAATGGTATTGACATATTTGAAGGTAATTATTTTACTTAGAGGCAACAACTTTGCTTATAAAATATGCATAAACGTACCAAGCTTTAAAGCGCATGTCCGTTATGCTCAAACGTCTCAACGGCTATAGTAGACAAATATAAAGAGTTGGAGAATAATAAAATAAGCAACTAGAAAAGAAATGCCGTACTAGCAAATGAAACAACTTCAAAGGGTTCGTAAAAACAAGCTAAGAATGGTGTTACACATTAGAAAACGCAACCTGCAAAAAAGTAAATAGCGAACAATTACAACCATTTCAGAAAAAGAGAATGATGTGGAGGCTAAAACTTTATATCACTTAAGGTATCTTTACATGGTAATACAAAGTATTTAGACCTTGTAGAATCAAAATATTAGGACATTTTCTTAGTGTTATTAAGGTATTAAAGTTTTTTTTACGAAAATGCTACCTTGGTCTAATTATTGTTTGAAAATTTTCAAAAAAAACAATAACAACTTTTCATGACAGGGTTGTGTTTTTCTCAAAATACGGAAGACTTGTGTGATGGTGTTAACACGAAACATGAAATCAAAAACAAACAAAAAATATTGTAAAATTAACAGCAAAAGGAGTTTGTGTTTGTTTATTAGTTGTTTGGTTTTGCGGTACGATTTAAATAACTGATGTTTACAGTTCTACAATATTTACAAAAACAACATGAACATTTTCAGAGTTGATTTTGGTTGTTTTTGTAATCATTGTATGAAAATGTTACAACTTCAATTAATACTTTTAATGCTGCCAATGTTAACTTTCAAATACACCTCTGGTTTGATGAGAATACATAAGTTTCTAAAATGGTTAAGAAAATAAACATTTACCGACCGCTTGTCGAATTTTGTATCCATATTCTTTCCTTCTCAATACATTGTGCTTTTACATGATAAGATTTTTTTTTTTTTTTGTTTTACATCGTTTTTTGACGTGTCGGGATGGTAATACATGTAACCTTGTAAAGATAAGCTTAATGCTACTTTACACTTTCACACAAGTCTAATAAGTTGTTATTGTTTTTTTTTTAAGATTTTTTTAAACAATAATTAGATCAGGAGCCAAATTATCGCATTCCATAGCGATTGAAATTACAATACAATTTGACAGGGAATTATGATCGATATCGATTGCTTTAATTTTGCCCCAGGAAAGCATTTTTGTTAAAATACATAAGACTTGTCTTATAGTGTAAAACTCCCTTTAAGGTGATATGATAACAAAACCTATTTTACTACAACTTTACAAAATTGCACAAGGGCAAACCCCATAAAAACTGGTAGAATTATTTGCTATGAGTTAGTTCATTTCCATGTTATTTTCATTTACTGCGCCGATATTGTCAGAATCTTATGTGAGGAGTTTAATAAGAACGTTTCATTCTATTCCAGTCAAGCCTTTCCCTCTACTTACCTCCATCATCATTTCTGATTGGGCTCTTAGAATGGAAGAATGTAAACAAATTCTTTCCAGTAATTCAGCTCCTTTTAATCCCTAATGCGTTGAGAAATTGTTCATATATATATAATTGTTTGATTTTTCAAAAATGTATAGCCAAATTATATACATATTTTCAAAATTGGCTAAAGTGTTTTAGCAAATAAATTAAATTTATTTTCCAAAAATCGTACATAATCTTTTTAATCATAAAAATGTAAACACGTTTTCTAAATAGCCAATTAAATAAAATAAAATATTAATTTTTGTAATTGAAATTATGTCATTTAACAAAAATAATCAAAATGAATCAAATAGTTTGTATTTATCAAACTCAAGTTCATTTATAAACAATTTTTTATTTAAATAAAATTTTTAAAAATTTAATTTCCAATTTAAAATTTCATTTTCCAATTGCATAGTATTTATTAGTTTAAATATATTTTCTTAAAAGAAAACAAATAGAATTAAATGCAATTGTGAATGCATTGCCGTTAGATTTAAGAAAATGGGTAAAAAAGAATAATTTGTGCCCCCTCCCCAAAACACCCAAGTACCGTCAGCCATTAATACACCCCATAGGCCGAGTAAATAGTTTACACAAAAAAAAATTTTGTGCACACTTTTGCTTGTAGTTTTAGTGTTTGGTTTTTGAAAATTTCATTTTCTTTTCTAGTTAATCTCTAGAAAATTTGTATTTTTTTTCTCATACACTTTGAAGGTCGTTTATGATTTGAAAAAAATGAGTGGAAGCCGAAAAAATAAAATTTTAAAAATTTTGTTTATATTTTCATAATTAATTTGCGTTAAAGTATAAGAGACAAAAAAAGTCTGTAGGAGTCTTATAGACAGAATTGGTTATTAAAATTAAAAGTAAATATAATATATATATCGCACTTGATCAACAAGAGGGTCTTAACTCAATTTTTATTTTTTCACTTTTTTGGAAGAAAACGCAGCTAATATTCATATCTACCCGGTGAAAAATAACATGCTATTTTGTCCACTTTTTGGTAATGAAAAGGTTGGTTTCAAAATTCTTTTTCATATGCCTTTAATGTAAAATTAAAAATTGTTTTGCTTATAAGGAAAATTTTTCAATTTTGAGCTAATACCCTCTTGTTAATTAAGTGCAATATGTATATGGGGGATTTCATGTCAAGTGACCCAATTTTGAAATCGATGTCTTCCGATTTGGATGAAATTTGCGCCAAGGTTAGTCCTATTGGATAGTAGTTTAGACACAAATTTTCAACAAGATCGGTCTAAAAGTTTCTGAGTTAGTGGGGGTCAAAATTTGACATTTTGGCCATACAGGTGTTCTTTCTTATCCATGTAACTTATTACCTATTGGTGTTAGCAAAATTTGTCCCAAGTAGCTTCGATAGCTATTTGATCAATATTTTGAAAACAAATTTTTTGTTTTTTTTTTTTAAATTTTTTAAAACTTTTTTTTTTAAATTTAAAATTTTTTTTTTAAATGAAAATTTTTTTTTTATATTTTTTTTTATCCGGAATGTTTTTTTTTTTTTTTTTTTTTTTTTTGCTCAAAAGAAAGCTTATGTCTTTTGCTTTAAGGTAGTTTTGGTCGCTTTTTGGGATGCGAGCGGCTTATGTATAAAAAAAAATTATTTCTAACTCTAGACAAGGGTTTTTCAATTTTTAGCATATGAACTATTTTGAATTTTTTCCTATTTGTGTGTAAGTGTTTCTAAAGCCTTAAAAATAAAACGTATGCAAAGAAACTAGATGAACTCACCTTTCCGACGGTATGTTACAAACCCAATTATTATTTTATACCTTCGATACTATAATGCCCACAATATGTTAATCCCAGGAATAAAATCACTTTTTTTCTGTAGAAATGTTGACAAATAATTATTTTTTTAATTTTTCCTACATAAAAAATATACAGTTTTGAGCGCACGTAATACTAAATGTGATTTTTGTTGTCAAAATATCAGGTGCCCCAGAGACAAGTTTTTAAATCAGGTGGAAATATTCCATGGCCATTCTCCGAAATACCAGTTAATTTATTATTTTATGACACTTGCCTTTAAAATGTGGGTGGAGAGATAGAAGTTACAAGGTAGTGTTTTTGATTTTATTCCCGACATACCGTCGGAAAGGTGAGTTTGTCTAGTTACATGGATAAGAAAGAACACTGCATATGCTAAAAATTGAAAAACCCTTGTCTAGAGTTAGAAATCATTTTTTTTTTATACATAAGCCGCTCGCATCCCAAAAAGCGACCAAAACTACCTGAAAGGAAAAGACATAAGCTTTCTTTTGAGCAAAAAAAAAAAAAAAAAAAAACATTCCGGATAAAAAAAAATATAAAAAAAAAATTTTCATTTAAAAAAAAAAATTTTAAATTTAAAAAAAAAGTTTTAAAAAATTTAAAAAAAAAAAACAAAAAATTTGTTTTCAAAATATTGATCAAATAGCTATCGAAGCTACTTGGGACAAATTTTGCTAACACCAATAGGTAATAAGTTACATGGATGAGAAAGAACACTGCATATGCAAAAAAATTTAAAAACCCTTGTCTAGAGTTAGAAATCATTTTTTTTTATACATAAGCCGCTCGCATCCCAAAAAGGGACCAAAACTACCTTAAAGGAAAAGACATAAGCTTTCTTTTGAACAAAAAAAAAAAAAAAAAAAAAACATTCCCGCTAAAAAAAAAATGAAAAAAAGTTTTAAATTTAAAAAAAAAATAAAAAAAATTTTTTAAAAAAACCAAAAAAAAATTTTTTCAAAAGATGGATCAAATAGCTATCGAAGCTACTTGGGACAAATTTTGCTAACACCAATAGGTAATAAGTTACATGGATAAGAAAGAACACCTGTATGGCCAAAATGTCAAATTTTGACCCCCACTAACTCAGAAACTTTTAGACCGATCTTGTTGAAAATTTGTGTCTAAACTACTATCCAATAGGACTAACCTTGGTGCAAATTTCATCCAAATCGGAAGACATCGATTTCAAAATTGGGTCACTTGACATGAAATCCCCCATATATATTTTTTATTAATAAGATTTCTGTATGACGTGCTTAATTCACAATTTTTCATATTTGATAAATACACTGCGCAATTCACTGGTTGCTTAGGCCAGATCATCAGGAAACCTTTTCCAAAGATTTTAGAAAAGCTAAAAATATTATACAGAATTATAAACACTCAAAGTCTTACTTGTATCAATATCCAAGCTTAAACAAAACACCAACAATAAACAGTGAGTTTATATTTTCCTACATTCGTCTACAATTGCTTTTTTCCGACACGAATTGTAGTTGTAAGTGGGTAAAAACAAAAAAAAAATCCCACAACAATCAATTTCAGTGTATTTATCAGATATGAAAAATTGGGAATTTAGCACGTCATACAGTAATCTTATTAATAATTGGGCTATTCACAAGGTAGTCATAAAGTTGTAAAGTTATATGTCTTAAAGGCAAGCGCTTATAATTTAGATTTCTAATGTATAGAAGAAATCGTAGAATATTTAAAAACCTCGAAACACAACCAACTTTTATGAAAGCCGACCGACCACCTTCGTTTCGTTTTACCAACAAATATCAAAAGAAACAAAAGAAAATCCGAAAACACTTGCCGAACGCCTTAAAAACTTAGAAAGCCTAATTTGAACGTATTTTAATTTTTTCGTTTATTCCAATTTACCAAACCAACTTTAGCGTAAAGACAACGATAAAGACAAAACGCCAGTAGCTTCAACTTCCTCCAGTGCTGTATCGCGTTTAGAAAATAAATATTCTGATGTTTTAGGTCGTCGCAAATATGATGATCGTGATAAGACTTTAGAGCCCGATGAAAATCTCAATCCATTGGCACGATCAGCCACTACACATCATTTGCTAGCCGCAAAGCCAAAACTGTCCTCCTCGTCCTTTAATGCCGCCGATCGTAAAGAGCGTACCCCATATAGATTGCATAAAAATAAGTCTCGCTATTTGGGAGACTCAAATGACAGTGGTTATTTGACCACAGCCAGTTCAACAAATGGACGAACGGCTGGGGCAGATTTGACCCTGGTAGATGATAATTATCCCCTAGATTATGGGGGTAGTAGGTATAGAACGGGTGCGCGAAACTATGGTAATCACTATGATCATCGATATCATGATGAGTACGATCCAAACACTGCGCGTTATGGACGTCAAGGTGAATATGCTTCTAGTTATAAGCCGCGTAGTGGTTTGGATTACAGTAATTACTATGATGGTTCACGATTAGGTCAGGGTAGTTCACGTTATGATACAAGTGACTTATCTGCCCCTACCAGCGCCACCAGTAGTTCCTCCAACCTGGGAGATAGAAGACAGAGAGCTTATGGCCGTAATAAAACTTGTGAAAGTCTGGTTTCAGCAGCGGGCGAGGCTTCAGCTGGTGGTAGGCCACGCTATGAACCGCCGCCAGATGAATTTGAAGACCGTAACAATCATGCCTTAAATTCCCGTAATCGTTTTGCTCACAAGCGACCAGAAGTAGCTTCGGTGGGATCTTCAACACATCGTCCAGCCGCAAGTAATAAATTGTCAGAAGAAGAATTAGAAATATTAAATGATGATCGTTCATCTGCTGACAATGCTGCTATACTTTTAGCTTTGCGGGATGATGGCCAATACTTAGAAGCAAAAAAGTTCGAAGAAAGAATGCGCAAACGAACCGAGCTTAAGGAACGCATGGCCCGTTACGCCCAGGAGGCTGAGAAGGCCAAGGAATTACAAAAGGCTTTAGAAGAAAAGGAGAAAGAGTTAGATAAACAAAGGGAAAAAGAAAAACAACTTGAAATAGAAAAACAGCTTGAAAAAGAAAAACAACTTGAAAAAGAAAAAACCGAAAAACAAGATGCCAATAACAATAATGTGGAAGTAGCCAATAAGGAAACGGCAAAAGAACCTATTAAATCCACTGAAGAATGTAATGGGGCTAAGGAGGAGGATATGGAACCTAAGAAGAAACCGCGCTCGAAAAAAGTAACTAACGAAACAGATACTACAGATAGTTCCACCTCTTCGGAAGAAGAGGATGATGACGAATCTGAAACTAGTTCTGATGATAACACTCAAACGAGTACTAAGGCAACAAAACCTACTACCACTACACAAAATAGCACAGCCATCACTAACACTTCCTCTGTAACCCAACCTACTTTAGAGGCTACCAAAGACAAAGATCAAACCGATGCTAAAGTAACAACAAATCTTCCCTCATCCTCCACTACCTCATCTACCTCAAACTCTAGTCGTTTCCTAAACAATGACAAAATAAGCAATGATCTTTCCAAGTATAGACCACAACCCTTAGTCAAACCCTCTACCACCTCATCAGCTTCGAGCCTTATTCACTCATCTAGTTCGGGTGCTTTAGCATTCGGGGGCATTAGTGAACGTTTAGGTCTTAGTGGGATTTCCTCAAGACAGCAGAAACCCTATGCGGGTGCTGCCACTTCGCGTACTGCCGCTGTTCTAAGTGAATTTGAAAATTCTGGTCCGACGTCGCGTTATCCCGCTACACGTGATCATTATTTAGATTCTTACAAATCCTCATATCACTATGATCCATACACATCTGCCTATGGTCCGAGTAGTAGTAGTAGACGTCCTACAGCTACTGGTGCAGCGGGCGCGTCTTCAACTTTAACCGCATACCAACGACAACAATTACAAGCTTATCAACAACAGCAACATTATCAGCAACAACATCAACTTTCAAAAAGTGCCACATCTTCTTCTCTCTTTCATAGGTCACGCATTCCAAAAACTTTTTCGTCTTTTGTAAGATCACTTTTTTCAAATTTTCTAATAAAAAAAACGTCTTTTAAAGCGCTTTCTTTTGCTTTTAGCTGCATTTGGCATAAAGTAAAAAATGCACGTAATAAGTTGTCATTATCGAAAAGTTTTGAATAAATAATGCATTTTGTTTTTAAGCTCTATTTCTCTCTTTTTGCTTTAAGAGTGTTTGTCTTTTAAAATTATTCTTTCAAATGTCAGTGATATTTCAATTCTTATTTTTTTTTTTTTATATATGCGGCTTTTATTAAATCCTTGTTTGTTTCCTTAAATCCCATTCCTTTCTAAACTTCTTATTATTATACACCTTTCATAAGCAGTTTGATTGTAAATTATTTGTTTTGATTATTTATTGAGAAATGCACTTTTCTGTTTAAAATACAAAAGTTGCATGATATTTTTGAAGTATATAACAAGTTGATTAACACAAAAAAGTATGTCTAAAATCTGAAATATTTGGCCTTATTAAGATTGTCGTTGTCGATGATCATCAGAGGTTTTTAAAAATTGGTATTATGGTTGTCTTAAACGTCATAAAAACTATAAACTTTCTATGTATTTTACATTGTTGTTTTCGTAAATCTTGAATTATACCAAGGAAAAAAAAAAAAAAAAATTCTAACAACTTGGACTGTGACAACTACTTTCGTAATAAGGTCGATTTTCTTATTGTTCAATTTTTATTTAACGCGCAATTCAGCCATATTCTGGATCACGTAAATTGGAATCAATAAAGATTTTCAATTTAATTTTTAAAGAACTTAACGTATCTTTTATTAATTTCAAAGGAAGTTCTAGTTAAGATAAGGGAATATTTTTATTAACTTTAAACACAGGAAAGTTTTAAAACTTTGTTCGATTTCATGTCAGCCAGCAACATGGTTTAAAAAATTCCTGCTGACTTTTTCACTTCACCTACATTTAAAAAAAAAAAAAAGTTCAATTTTTATGTGCCATTAATGATTGTAAAATCAATTTTAAGGTGTTTCTTGGTTTTCAAAAAGAAACTAAAAATTCGTATTATTAGAAATATGATCATTTGCGATCACATGTTACAGTTAGTCGGTTAACATTTAATATATTAATAAAATTTAATGCAAAGGCATTTTAAATTTTGAAAACTACCTTTAACAAATTTAAAATTGGTTATGCTGATAATTAAAATAAAACAATTAGCCAATTCTCAAAGTGTTCTAAAAGGCTAAAAAAAAAATTAATATTTATAGGAAAATTCGGAAAAAAAATTTACATTGCAGTATGAGAGCATAACAAAAGCAGTCAATCAGTACTTTTTGGCCATATTTTTAAGCCCGATAAACTCTTTTTGGTACATATGTATTGCCAAATTTACATTTCACATTAAATAATCAATGAAATAAAAATAACTTGAAATTGTAAACAAAAAAAAGCCCGAAAAATCTTTTGCGTTAGGCGAAAAGAAATTAAGTCAAAAAAAACCCATTTTGATTTTTTGATTGAGTTTAACTCAATTTTTTTCTCTTTCGTTTGGTATCAATAACTTAAGTCCCGCACATCTGCTTCCAATCGTAATCATTTGCTCTTTAGGAAATGCCACCAATTAAATAATTTTCAAAACTTTAGTTTCTGACTTAAAACCTTTTTGTCATAATTTAAAATAATAGCACACTAAAAATACCTCTGCAACTAATTTGTATTGTCATATAATATGTTTGAATCATTAAATTATAGCGAATACAAATAATTTGGCAGAATTGAACACTTTGTGAATTGTCTAAATAAGTTTTTGGGAATTAGAACAATTGTGATTTAGTTGAACTGTTAATTTTTAATTTCAATATTTTAAGTTAGGTTTGAATTCATCAAATTTAATTTTCATTAAATTGTTTTTTCCCGAAGGAAGGAATTTCAAAACATGAAATTTTTATTAAAATTTATTGATAACTTTCTTGGCTGAGCTGGGGCTCGAACCTGGGTTGAATTTACATGTTTTAGGAATCACCACATTCTTTCATCAGAATTCTTTGATTTCTAACCTCTGCACCACTGCGGTGCCTGCCAGCCAACAGTCAAACATCAATCTTTAGCCAGTGGTACTGGTGGTTCGAAATTTGCTGCAATTATCATTTTCAATTTTATATTACATGTTGCTTCATTTCCTCTGTTTTTTCGTATTCTCTCTGCCAAGACTTTGTCTTGCAAACCTGAATACATTTGGAATTTTCAAAAGAAATTTTTGATTTTATGAAAAAAAAAAAAACTTTAATAATAACCCCCCCGACAATATAAAAAAAAGATTTCATTAATTTAATCCAAATAAAAAACAGGCAATTTATTCCATTCAATCTATCGAACATACAATATGATGTCCTACGACCCGGGATGTCTTTCTCAGGAATGAACTTAATACAGCATCCGAGCAGGTCCAACAACAACAATTATCCCTTTTATGAAAGTCGGCGCAAATCGACAGAAATTGAACAATATTTGTATTTTCTCAGTAGTTATTGACAACAATCGATTTCTATTGACAGCCATTTGGTATTTTCTATGTCGCTTTTATGTCGACGTCGAGAAGAATTTGATTATGTTTTAGTCGACAGGAATTTTTGTAACGACTCAAATGAAAATTAAAAAAATTTTAGTTAGAAAGTTTAAAATAATAAATGGAAATTTTAAGAACTTATTTTTTTTTAGTTTTTATTTCTTAAAATTTAATGTTTAAATAAGAACACTTAAAGTTTTGTGTTTTAAATACACAAAACAAATTTTAGACTTCGACTAAATCCTCCAGGATAAATACTTTACTTTTTTTTAGTTTTTCAAAACAAACAAAAACAGGGTTTAAAACAGGTTTGACTGCAGTCAAAACTAAAAACTGTCGAACAAAAAACGAAAATTTGTGTACAACTTTTCGTTTTTGAGTTGGTTTAACTGCGACTGTTTACATTTAATGAATCAGAAGTTAAAGCAAAAGTTTTTTTTTGGTGCTCATTGACAAATGAAGAAGTTGAAGAAATGGCAGTTTTTCTACTTTGACTTCAGTTTTTTAAACGCTGGTTTATTTTAGATAAATTTCTTAAAAAAACTAAACGTCAGAAGAAGCAAATAATTAGAGATGTGAGTTTTTTTGTGTAGATTTTTGATAAACAGTCAACACCGACACAACATTCTTAGAAAATACTTAATTAACGTCCAAGTCATGTGATCGTCGAATTGATTTGACAACAGCTTAAAATTAACATCGACAACGACTTATAGAATAGGGTTAGATATAATTTTAACTCAAAATACAAATGATTCGATTCGTTGTAATTTGCTTCCAGGCTTTTTAATTATAACATTTTTAAAACCCTTTGAATAATTTTTTTTATAATTGAACTTGTTGGCATTTTTTAAAAGTTTGTGTCAGGATTTTCATTTACAAAACCTATAATAATGAATTATTACAATTAATTTTAATTCTTATAAGATTTTTAAGACCAAAATTCTGAACTTATATAATAGACTGGATGTAAATTCCGAGTTTCGATATCGATCGAAATTACAATACAACTTAAATGGAAATTTCGATCGATAACGAATGTCATAATTTGCCCCCTGAATCAAAACTTTTGATCAGATTAATTAAAACAGCTCTATGGTAATAACAAAAATAATTATGCATTTCTTTAACAGTTTGAAAATATGTTGATTTGTTTATTTAAAAAAAAAAATAAGATCTCTAATATTTAATTTACTTTTTTTTATTAAAAAAAAAAAAAAATCTTTTCAGTATTATTTTTTTCTTTTGTTTGAATACTAATAAATATAACTTAAATGTTAACACTATGTATATACATAAATATATTTAACTGTAATTTGTAATATATATTAAAAAAAAATTATATTTAAAATAAACAATTGCTAGTTTTTGTAATAACAAAAACAACAATTTGTCCGAACTAATTTTCTTATCGAAAAAACGAACGTATTTTTTTCGTGTTTTTCTTGATTATGTATGATGATGATGATTATCACAATGATGTTTATGGTGATGATGATGATGATGACTATAATATTGAACGTTGATGATGATGATGATGGAATGTTATGGCTTTGCTTTCGGGGAAATATTTCAAAATATTGGTATTAATAAATATGTGGTGTCAACGTGGGATATTGCAATGTTGATGATGATGATTTTTAATGACTTCGCTGTTTGCTGCTGTGTTACCCAATGTTAACAACGAAAACTGTTTGCTGATAATTCATTATGGATTTTTTTGCGGTTGCTGTAATGATGACATTGCTAATGACGACGGTTTTGATATTGATGTTGTTTCTGGATGCCATTTCATCTATTCCATGGATATTTTTTTCTTTTTTTTTTCTCTGTTTTTCTTTTTTCTTTTTTTCTCTCTTTCTTATATGTTTTTTTTAAATGATGTCCAATTCAACTGAAATCAACTTGCCAAATCGACCCAATAACATTAACTCTCAAATCCACAACACCCCTTCTCACACAATTCAACGTCGTGCCATGTATGCAAATCAACTCTTTTCTCACTGCTGCGGAATTCTTCTTACAATCTTCTTCTGCTGTTGCTGATTTCTTCACCGAAACGAACAAAAATCCAAAAAATCAATCATTCAAATCACAAAAAAATGAAAACACCACCAACGTTTTGCTCATTCCTTTGGTCAAATCTTGAAAAAATAACAGACAGCAAAGCCCGTCATACAAGATGATGCTGATGGCCACTTGATTTATCACTCTGGCGATATACTTCATCACAGATGTTCGTGACATTTTTTTGTTTTTTAATTTTTTTCCTATTCCTATTTTTTACTATATTTCCATATACTGAAACATATTTAGGACATGAAAAAGAGGGTATTACCAACTCGTTAGGATAAAAATCCAAAACCCCTATCTAAACAAAGGAAGATACTCAAATACCGTAGAACATGTTTGTTCTAAATCCAAACACTATACTTTGTTTAATATTTACTTTCAGTAACTCTTTTCTTCACTATTTATTAAAACAAAACTTAATTTTTTTAAATATTTTATTTTAAAATAAAGCGCATTAGAGTTTTTTTTTTATTATTATTTCATTTCAAAAATGTCCATAAAGCTTTAAAAGCTTTGTAAAATTTAATTTATTTTTTCCAAATTATATTAAATAAAATTTTTTATAATTTATTTTATTTTTATAAAATCTAGTTTTCTTAAAGAGACTATAAAAGTTTAGCAAACTTTTCTCTTATAAAACTTTTCTTTCCTTAATAATAATTTGTCACTTTGAGAAGCTGATTTAGTTACAGCTTTTAATTTTTCGTTCTCCTATTCAAGCTTTAAAATAATAAAAGTTTTTTTTTCTAAAAACGGATTTTACAATATAATTTATACTTCTTATTAATTTCCCTTAAAAAATGCGCTGAAATTTTTCATTTTAAGTTAATTTTTTTTTTTATAAAATTTAAAAAATTTCCCTCCATATATTTCCAATTATCTTACCTCAAGTATTTTTATATAATATATCCGTAGATTTCTAATTTTTCTCAATATATATTTTATAGTCCAGTGTCCTATATATAAATCAGGATTTATCAATTTTTAAATTTAATAATATTAATAAAAGTTCGTTAAAGATTTTAAAGATCATTTCATTACTCAATGAGCCTTTTTCTATGAATTTTCAGATAAAATCATGGCCACTTTGGGTGAAGGTACATTTGGACGTGTTGTTAAGGTCAAAGATATGGAAAGGTTGGTTTGAGGTGTTTTTTTTTTGTCGATTA
Source organism: Pollenia griseotomentosa (assembly GCA_963931875.1). Classification (NCBI taxonomy): domain Eukaryota; kingdom Metazoa; phylum Arthropoda; class Insecta; order Diptera; family Polleniidae; genus Pollenia; species Pollenia griseotomentosa. The sequence goes on along the minus strand of OZ007560.1, from coordinate 46,236,411 downwards.
ATGAATATAATTAAAAAAAAATCTGTTTTATTTAAAAAAGGGACTTTTGTATGGCCTTAAAAATCATTAAGAATGTGGAAAAATATCGTGAAGCTGCCAAATTGGAAATTAATGCTTTAGAAAAGATAGCACAAAAGGATCCAAATTGTGAACAGTAAGTAGATTGTAAATTTTATAAACCAACATTAGAATTGTTAAAGTCTTTAAAATCAAACTGACAATCGCAAAACGCTTAATATTTGCGATTCTGACTTGAAATCGCATGAGAGGTGTTCTGTAAATCGCTATCTTAAGAACGTTGCCGATTTCAGACTGCAAAATTATGCTAAAGGGAACTAACTATTAAAAAAAAAAAAAACTATGGCAGATCGCAAGGATCGCACGTCTTTTAGAACACCATAAATAAAATCTGAGAGCTAATTCTGGCATTTCGAAGGCTATTTAATTTCGTTTTCTTTCAGTCGATATTGATGGATTTTCAGTGTTATGAAAACTCAAATAAATGTTTTACACTGAACGAAATAATTTCGATTGGTTCAGTATCGACTAAAAGAATAAGATATAAAATTGCTTTCGAATCGAAACTGTATTCGATCACGACTGCCAGAATTAGCCCCCTGGTTTCAGTACATGGATGTATAATCCTTTCTCTATGGTATTTAATATACAATGTCAAGCTCCAGACTTTCTGGAAAATATTTAACATAATTTTTTTTACGAAGGATTCCACTGAAAATCCTCGGAATTCTAAAACAGTTGAAGTAATGTTATCACGATAAATTGAATTTATCGGCCTTGATATGAGTGTCGTTGTCGTAGTCGAAATCCAACCGCTTATTTTTATAAAAAATAAAATTAACAAAAACATACAAACTAGCGCGGTTACGATCTCCAGGCAATTTGAATTCAAGCCCATTTAAAGCGAAACTCTTTCCTCAATTCCGTAATAACCAGCCATTTTTCAGAAATAAAAATCGAATGAAGCTGAAACCGATGGAGATTTTCAAATCAAGTTTTTAAAAATGATCGTAGTTTTTCCTGGGGAAAAATTACGGCATTCGATATCGATGGAAATTTGCATTTATTGCCAGTTTTTAGAAAATGAAAACAAAATTTCGTGTGAGAAATTGTATTGAAAACAATAAAATACGAAAATTTGATAAATAAGTGGTACTCAGAGTATGTAGTCTGTAAAAAAAAGGAATTACTTTTATGAACTATTGAAAATGGATTGTTTTCAAAATTTGTTTGATTTCAATTTCAATCAAATTCGATTGCAATGAACATGGCTGAAAATTAAGGCGCCTATTACAGTTCACAACTCAACCCAGTATAGTTGTAATTTTTTATTTTTTGTATTATGGTTTACAACTTTGCTATATTGCGACGAACAAAAACATCAAAAAATTACAACTCAACACAACCAGTTTTATTTGTTTGAGTTGAGTTGTGAACTGTAATAGGGGCCTAAAAAAATGTAATGTTGCTTTGAACATTAAGGAAAAAATAAGTTATTATTTAAGCGTTAGAAGACCGATTCAGGGTACGCTGCTGGTCTGCATTAGAACCATGATTGGTATTATCACGTGCCACTGTACGATAGGGAGAAAGGTTGGGCATTCACTCTTTATTTCTCTTATTATTTTCTAACTAGCATCCTATCACTGACAATGGATCATTTCGGTCTCTGGGTGGTGTATGTGTGTGAAGGTGACTTCGCATCTGCCTTTCTACATAATCTAATCAAAGCGTTAGATTTAAAATTAAAACAAGTATCAAGTATCAGCAAGAATTAAATTTTTTGAAACTGATAATTAAATTTATTAATTTATAATTTTCATTTCAAAGCGATTGAAAAATAAATCAATCTCGTTTAAAAAAGGGCTAATGAAAAATATTCTGCTGAATTCATTAAAATTTGTAGAGTTAATACATATTAAAGTAAAACATTTAAACAAAAAAAAAAAAAAAAATTGTTTCTGATAGAGATAGAGTACAATTAAATGCTTGGGATTAATCCTCGATAGCATATTTATATTTGATATCATATTTTATAAAAAGATCATGTAGGCTTTATATGGAACTTTCTATCAACCTCAGAAACTTTGAATTATTAAGGGTATATCAAATTTTTTTTGGTTGGAAAAATGGAAAAAAGGAAAATTACACTCTTATTGACGTGAACCGTATTTTTTTTTAGTTAAAAGTAAAAAGTTTTAACTGTAATAAAAAAGTCTGTAATATAATTCTTGGAAGTAATTGATATTTTTCATAATGCCAAATAAATTGATTATTTAATTGTTACATCATTTTTACGTTGTTTTTTAATATTTTTTTGTATAGAATTCATTTTTAATTTTGTTTTGAAAAACGTCGTTTTAAAAAAAATAAAATTTGATTTAATTAATACGAAGTTTTTAAAAATTATAGTTGATTATCTTAAAAAGAGATGTAAATTTTAGCACTTTTTGTGAAAAATAACATTTTCAATAGAGTGCCAACCACACTCAATTTGACGTTTATGAATTGCCAACTCTTTAAAAATTGTAAAGTTGTAATTTTCTGATCTGATTTTTTACACTTGGTTAAAGCTTGTTTAAATTGCAACTTTCGGTGGAAAAGTTTTTCCTTGTGTTTGTTGTAACAAAAATTACATTTTTCCACTTTTCCATTTTTCCAACCAATAAAAAAACCGAAATGAATACCCTTAAAATTGTGAAGCTTAAAACGGAAACTGCTGAATTTGTATCATTTATTATATTTTCTTCTAAGGATAATACAATAATTCAACCGATTCAACTTTTCTATCAAATCAGATCCTGAAGATGAACTGTATGTTCGAAATATATTGATCTTAAAAAATACAATAAAGGTTTTCACGTCACAAGTTGCACCCTTGTAAAAAAGCAAAAGTGCAAAAACATAACAACAAACACAAAGACAATTATTTACGCACAACAAATTGTCTGTATGGTGGTTGTTATATTTTTGCACTTTTGCTTCTTCGCAAGGGTGCAACTTGTGACGTGAATACCCCAAAATTGTTTTTTGTTGCAACGGATTAAGAAAAGAGACAAAACAAACGATTAACCATAATTTAATTTTTTCTTCCTTTTCACTTTTTCAGTTTGTGCGTAAAAATGATAGATTGGTTCGATTATCACGGACACATGTGCATTGCTTTTGAAATGTTAGGTTTGAGTGTTTTCGATTTCTTGGTAAGTTAAAATAATACCTAAAACAATTTAAAAAATAAAATTCGACATATTTTTTTCAAAATTATTTTAATTTTCGACATAATTTTAATGCTTTTTCGTAATTTCTTTTTTCTCTATTTTTCTTACCGCAGCGTGAGAACAACTACGAACCATATCCATTGGAACAAGTGAGACACATGGCCTATCAGCTTTGCTATTCTGTGAAATTTTTACATGACAATCGTTTAACGCACACAGATTTAAAGCCTGAAAACATACTGTTTGTTGATTCAGAATATACCACACATTATAATCATAAGATTGTAAGCATCGTTATAGAGAAATTTAAAAGATTTATTTTACTTATTTAAAAATCAATTTACTATGTTTCAGAATCGTGAAGTAAGACGTGTTAAAAATACCGATGTTCGTCTAATTGATTTTGGTTCAGCTACTTTTGATCATGAACATCATAGTACCATTGTGTCGACACGTCATTATCGTGCACCAGAAGTTATACTCGAATTGGGATGGTCCCAACCATGTGACGTTTGGTCTATAGGGTAAGTCAATTTGTTAAATAAAAATTTCTAAATAATAGAAGGAAAATTAAACTAGATATTTGTAATTTTCATTGCATAGCAATTGAAAAGACAAAAAATCTCGTTTCATTTTACAATTGATTGTTATCAAATATTTTATATTCAATTTTAACGTAATTTTTTTACTTTTTTATCGTTATTTTAGCTGTATTCTCTTTGAACTTTATTTGGGCATAACACTATTCCAAACCCATGACAATCGTGAACATCTTGCCATGATGGAACGTATACTTGGACAGATACCATATCGTATGGCACGGTAATGTATAAACTTAACATGCTTTCATTTATTAAAGGCGCAGTTTACTTCATGAAATTCGATTAACCTATAGCAATCATGTTCTTTACAGCAAAACTAAAACAAAATATTTCTATCATGGTAAGTTGGATTGGGATGAAAAATCATCGGCCGGTCGTTATGTGCGTGATCATTGTAAGCCACTATTTAGATATCAAATGAGCGACAGTGAAGATCATTGTGAATTATTTGATTTAATTAAGAAAATGTTGGATTATGAACCATCACAACGTATTACGTTAGGTAAGTGTGTTTGTTATGTTAAATAATAACTTTTTTTTTGTTATACTTGTATATTGACTAATATTGTTTTGTTGCTCTTTCAATATCGTTTGTTTTATTGTGAAGTGCGGAGTTTGTAAGTTGCTTACATTACATTGTAATGCAAAGTATTTAGACTTTGTAAAATCAAAATATTATAAAGTTTTCTTTGTGTTTAAGACTAGAGGACAAAAATCTGTTGTAAATATTTTAAATGTTTACATGGATGTTATTAAAAAAATGAAAACAACGATATAAACAGCAGAGTTTTACAATTTTTACAAAAACAACATGGAAATTTCGTGATTTGATTTTTAATACTGTTTTGTAAGTATACCGATCGGCTCAAACTCACTATATAAGTCGAATAAACGATGTCCGTCCGACTGGCTGACGAGCTGGTTGGTCCATGTAAACCTTGTGCGCAAAGAACAGGCCGCAATTTTGGAGATACAGTAGAATCTCGATAATTCGTAATCGAAAGGGACCGGCCATTTCTTACGAATTATAGGATTTTCAATTTAGCGGGGTTTCGATTTAACGGGTTTAAAAACGAATTAACGGGGTTTTTCAATTTATTTACTAAAACGATAAAGAAAACATAAAAAACAATCGTTAAAAATAAAATATATAAAAATTATTCATGTAACAAACTGATCTTAAGTAAATAAACACGCACATAAGCAAAAGCAAAAACCCACGCAAACAAAGCGGTAAACAAAAAATCATTTCCATGTTTCTGTTGTTTTTATAACGAATTATAAGTGGTAGTTTGCAAACATTTACGATTTATAAGAGGTAAAGAAGATTTTATTTGAAAAAAAAAATAAAAAAAATACGAATTAGCGAGGGGACCAAAATGTATAAAAATTTTATGAATTAACGAGATTTTTTCAAGGGACCGACAGTTTATTCATATTATCATGAATAACGATTTATCGGGGTACGAATTATCTGAATTTGAGTGTAGTTTGATGAAATTTGGAACATACAGGCCTGTTCTGCAAATCACTTTTACTCAAATCGCGTGATTTCAAATCACATGTGCCTACTAAAATCACACGTGTGATATTTTAGTGTCCCGTTTTTGTGTGTTTTGGAGTGATCTTCAATTACCGAAAGCACACCGAGAAACACAAAAACGGTATTACTTTCAGAACACCACAAAATCACGCTCGTGATTTCAAAAACACGTGATTTGAAATCACGTGATTTTCAGAACAGGCCCGATAGGCTCTAATTGGCACTAGGACCAAGTCTATAAATAATTCAAGCTTCTTTCCGGCATAGGGTTTTTGTGCCCATAAATTATCTTATTATATTGGAATTTAGATTAAATTTGGTCCAAACTTATTTTATTGCAGTCAAAATTATCTTACCAAATTTTATTGGAATTGGTATTAAAAAAAATTGGTAATAATAACTTTTACGATAGCTACTATGTCATGCCAAAATTTGGATCTGGTAGGTCCAAAATTAACCATAGGTCCCATATAAGCCCCAATCTTAAAATCTCATATATATGAAGATTTCTAAAAAACATTCGGCAAAAAGATGTTTTACATGAATCTTAACCTCATAACATAATTTTGTTTAGACGGGTCCATTATTGCCCATGGGTCCTAAATAGGTACACTAGCAAAAATTGTTTTCATAATAGGGCTTGACCGACTATACTTTCTTACCTATTTGAAATGTCGTAATACATTGAAAGATACCTTAAGTTTATATTGTATAATTAAATCTGCTACAATCAATATTTAAAAAGAGGTCACAGCATTCTTAAAATAATATAATTTTAAGGTTTCTTTAAGCTGCCTTTACATACACTCTATCTGGTAAAATTTAACTCTATAGTTATTTAAACCCCCACAATTGTTTGTTATTTATAGAAGAAATTTGAATTATTTTAGTTTGTTAAACTTAATAAATCAAAAATTAATTTTTAACACATTACGACTTCCTTTTGACAATTTGGTAACAATCAGGTCTAATTTTTGTTTTTACTATCTGCGAAGTCTATTAACAAAATATTAATGTGTTTTGTGCGTTTTTATGTACATTTTTTATAAAATTTATTTGTATTACCAAATTTCTCTTTTTCAAACACTCAGGTAGGTTTGCTCTCTTCCTTGCCAAAGGAGTAAGTTTTGTTTGTTTAATGTGTAAGCCATAGAAAACAGAGAAAATTTGGTAATTTGTATTTATTATTTATGTCCCAAATTTACCAATTTTTTTGATACTTATTGAAACATTAAATCCTTAGATTTTTATTTATGGGTCGATTACTGATTGCAACACAACAGAAGTTGAGTTGACAGCAGCGAAATCAGGCAACGCTGCTCATGTTAATAAATACAATTTTTTTTATTTTAAGATACGCCTGACTTCGCTACTGGCAACTTAACTACATTCGATATTTTTTATTGAATAACCAAAATATTCATTACATCCGTACCTTAACAAGAGCAGAAGGCGGAACGTTTTCTTCCGCTTAGCTTTTACGCTGATATGCCATACCTAAACAAGAGCGTAAATGTTCGGTCACAAACAGTAGTGTTAACTTTCTTGTTTAATAATGCCCACATAATAGAAATAAAAAGAAGAGAAAAAACCGCTAGATTAACAAAAACAGCTAAATTGCCATTATTTATTAATAATAGCGGCCAACTTCACTATTAAACGCGCTGTCAAAATCGGATTTTCCAATTGCAAAGCGTTGACGCCGCGCTATTTAGGGATGCTTCATACAAATTGTATGGGCATTAGCATTTTTGACAGCTAGAAAACGCTTTCTGCTCTTTTTTAGGTACGGCTGTTAGAAATAATTTGTAAGGCAGAACAACGTTTGCCGGGTCAGCTAAAATTGTATATTTTTTTATGCTGTTTCAACAATAACCTCAAAAATATAAACAATACCGGCAAACAAAAAATATACCGTTTATTTAAAAAAAAAAAAAAAACTTAAGAAAACCACCTTAAGACGACCATTGCAATACTGAGATATCGTCAGCTCATTTTTGGTTTGGCGCAAATGCCAAAAAGTCGGAGTGGAAAAACGACAATGGAGGTTTACATAAAGATTTCTCAAAATGTATACGATAGAATATTTTTATATTACCTGCGATGCTTCGAAAAATGTTAATTTTTGTCAACTTTAATGAATGAAGTTAGACGTTAATAGTTTTTTATTGAAAGTAAAAAATATTATTTTGTGCCGCATACGCCACTTTTCTAAAAATATTTTTAAAATGTAGCTTTTTGTACTGCATACTATTGCTGAAATGAAAATTTCTATATTAAGAATCTAATAAAAAGTCAACATTGATGATTTTTTTTTTTTTTTTATTTGGTTTTGTTTTAAGTAGAAGTTCAATTTTTATATTTTTTATAAATCTTAGAAATTTTTACTATTTTTTAACACGCGTTTATTATTTTATAAAACTATTTTTTTTCTTGTTGACATTTTATTTTGCTTTTGCTCAAGGTCCTATTATTAAGTCTATGCTGAAATAAAACAGTTAAAAAGCAACACGCACTTTGTTTTTGTATAACGTGTTAAAGATGAAGCAAAGCAAGAGCGAAATTTATTTTGTACTTTTTTAAATGAAGAATTTGGTGCAACCGCCAAATACTGGGGTGTTTTATTTTCTGAAGTATCCTTAACGTCTCTATTCTGAATCTTTTCTTTTCGATTTTTTCTCTAAACATATTTTCTTTAATTTTAATAGACGAATCCCTTGATGAAGTGAACATAACATTCACGAAACGTTGGGAAAATATGGATTAACTGCAATTTTAATTACATATAGAACTTTAGGCCGCTAAAATAAAATTTTATTTAAAGAAAATATTCTTCTCTCAAGAGTTGAGTTTACAGTATCTTCATCAATAAATATTTACAATAGCGGAATTCACGGTTTGCTATTGTAGACCTTGTTAATCTTGATTTAAAACACGACAACTACAAAATGCATACACTTTAAATTTAACTATTGTAGATGGTGAAGTCAATTTAAAATGTATTTATTTTGTTGTCGTGTTTTTAATCAAATTATTTACAAGACCTACAAGATATACAAGGTCTACAATAGCAAACCGTGAATTCCTTTAATATCTTCATAAGAATGATTTATTATGCATTACTGATATTAACTCGAAATTTTCGATGTTTACTTATCACGCAGCCAGTTAAAACAGAGACTAATGGCCATTTTCTCAATGTACCGACAAACTGTCTGTTACTTAATCTCAACATAAATTTACTAGACCGATAAACTGTCTGTTAACAATTTTGGGTTTCTCAATATACCGAAAAAAAAACATTGTTTTCAGTTGGCAACACCTCTAAAAATACATGTAAAAGTTTTGAGTCAGCTGATTGAATGTATCTGTACGGCAAATAAAAGGAAAATAAATAATTGGCAGATGAGTGCCAGTTAGTTTTGCGACAGGATAGAAGCAAATGAGATTAATTAGTTCTTTTGGTACTTTTGAAGATAATGAAAACAAAATTAAGACAGTTTTAAATAATTAAACAAGTAATATAGGTTGTAACTGTTAACTGCCAGTTTAAATTTTAATTGCTGAAATCGAATTGATAGCAATTAAATCAATTGCTGCATTGAATGATTTTTAAAAGGAATGATTTTAAAATAATTTCAATCACAAAATATAGCAATTTTGACAAGATTTCATTCTGAAATCTAAAATCATTTTAAATCAAAGAATGAAATCTCTTGGTTAAAATCAATTTGATTTCAATGCCAATTGATTGCAGTTTTTACAGCTCTGCAAAACACACAAGGTAAAAAGAAAGAACAACAAATCAATAAAGTCTACATATTTAATTATAAAAATTTTTAATTACATTTTATTTCATTCTTTGCAATATTTTCTTTCTACAACAATAACAACAACAGGTGAAGCTTTACGTCATCCATTATTTGAAAAACTCCCACCACATCAGCGTGTCGGTGATGCTGCCTCAAAAATAATGCAACCCGCCTCATCTGGCAGCAGCAGTCGTGAACGTTCGCACAGTTTATCAAGATGAGAATTGGCACGATTTGGTTATTATTAATTAATAACATACTTTTTTTAAATTTCTCTAAACTTTTAAAGAAAATACTATCCAAAAAAATAATTTTCTTTCTTAAAACTTAAACAAAGTTCACAAAAACAAAACACATACATATAATTTAAAAAAAGTTTTCAACATAAGAAACCAACAACTTCGACAAAAACAAAACTGAATACTGCTACAAAACAACAACACACAGCAAGTTACATGCAGCCATCACCATAATAAAAAAAAGCGCAGCAAATTTTTTAACAAAAAAAATAAGGATTTTTTTAAAAACTTAATTTTTGTAAGTTTTTGCTTATTTTTTTAGAAACTATTACCAAAACACTATATAAAACATAATTTTAAAAAGAATTCAATCTTTTTACAGTAGTAAAGAAACAAATAATTTTAATTTGATGTTTTAATTCTAAACGTATTGTAATTGTTCTTCATATCTTATTTAGAATGGTTAGAAATTTCATTTTATTTTATAAAAAATATTTAGCCAATTCACAAAATGTTCTAAAGTTCTAAGTACTAAAGTGCTATTTTATGCTAAATAGTACTTTTATTAACAGCCTGTTGTCTTATCATATGCTAAGTTAATGTAAAAGTCAAAATTAAATGGCAAAAAAAAACATATAAAAGTAAAATTTATTAATATTATGTGAATAAAAAAATAATTAAAGAAAATTCATCATTCTTCTCGTGGTTGGTGAATTTAAAATACGCCTACGAATGTTGGTAACAGATTAAAGGAAATAAGTTTACGTTCTCTTTAATCCATTACCAAACAGTCGCAGGCGTTTTTTAAATTCGCCAACCACGATAAGGGTGGTTCACCCATATCGTTAAAATTGTTTACAAAAACCAGCTGAAAAATAGCATACTGATAAGGCGTAGCTATCAAAGTTTTAATGCCATATAACATTGTTATATGGAAAATAAAACAAATTTGTATGACTGTCATAAAATCATAGCAAATTCTATCAATAGGACACAATACAACATTTGGTGAGTTGCCTAACTAATTAAGAAATAGGAGCTCTTGGTAAATTACTGGTATTTTATTTATTTTTTTTTTTCTTTTTTTAATACAAATTACTCTTTGTATTTGTTTTTAATTTGCCCTTTATTCATTTATTTTAATTTTTTTTTTGTTGTACTTAATTTATAAAGCTAAAAAATTAAATGATTTTGCTTTCTAAAAATTTGTCTTGTGACAAATTCCTTTTTATGTATGGCAAAAGAAATGTTCCCAGTTTTTGGTTGCTGTTAACTGGAATAGTTTTTTTTTTTTAATTGATAGAATACAAATTAGTAGTATAATTATGTATAATACTTTTATGTATTTTATCCCCACCTATAAAATTTCATTAATAATTCATAATTTCAATAAATTAATTAATTTTAATTTAATTATAACTTTTATTTTTCTTTTTATTAATTTTCTTACTATATTTTAAATAGTTGGTTAAGACTTATTTTACTTTTCCGAGCTATTTTTTCTTTTCACTATGTATAATTGGTTTTATTTATAGTTTAATAATGGATTAAGTAGTTTATTTTAATTTTCAATTTTTTTAAGCTTTTATTTTATATTTTATTATATTTTGTAGATGTTCCCTTTAAGAATTATTCTTTATCGCTAAATTTTAAAAAGAATTCGTTCTTTAAATTTGCATATTTTCATACTGAATGTCATCAAAACTTTAATATAAAGAAATTAATTGAAGTTTCAATTTAAGAAATTTAATTTAGACTTTTTTTCAAAATTTTATAATAAATTTGAGAGTATTTACTGTAATATAAAGCAAAAAAAAATCTACTTTTTCTTTAATATGAAAATAGAGCGTAACTTAGGGATATATTAAAACTCGCAAACAATTATCGCTTATTTACTTCAACAACGTTATAACTCAAAAGTTAGTGAAACAAAGTTGATCGCTATGTTGTGTATATCTTTAAATCCTTTATAAGAATGTGTCACAGTTAGAGAAAAAATAACTGGTTAGAGCAAATTAAAAACTTTAAACGCGTTTTTCTCGAAATGGATTTTTTTGAGTTATGACACTGTTAAAGAAAATTAGCGATATATGTCCGCTTGACTTTTTAACTAAAAAATAAAATTCGCATTATTGATCTCAAAATAAATAAAAACATAAATATTTTCTTACACATCTTAATTTTTAAAAAATTGAAATTTTTTTTATTAAAATTCCGGTTCAAAGAACTTACTAAGTTTGGTTTCTTTTTTTAAAACAAATTTGAAAATCTCTATACAAAAAAAATTGTCGTAAATTAATTTCTTGGAGACTTTGCAAAACAAATGACGATTAAAACGCTTTGATTTTCTAAAGTGTTTTTTCTTTCTAATTTGTGTGAAATATTTTCGCTAGAATAGAATTACCAAGAAAACTAATAGAATTTTTACACAGGGCCTTAGGGTATGTTGGGTTCCATTGGCAGCCGTAATCTCAGAAATTCAAAGGTCCTAAGTTACCTGGCTGCTAATGTTTTCACTCAGCCACCCGGTTGACTCAATAAAGAAGTGGATCCTGTTCAAATCAATATCAGAGGGACAAGTTTTGTCCCTAAGTGCCGGTTCACACACGTCAAGTTTGATTCGTCAAGTCTTGAGCTTTTAGGAGAGAAGGGAAAAGAGGATGCCATTTCTTCTCCTCTCTCCCCAACAAACTCAAGACTTGACGACTAAAACTTGAAGAGTGTGAACCAGCACTAAGTGTTCTTCGAGCAAACAGTTCAAGTCTTAAATCTCCGAATGCCGGACAATGACACAGAATATGTTCCGTTGAGTCTTCCTCCTCGTAGCCGCAACTTGGGTCATGGAACTTACTAAGTTTGGGTCAGATTTTTGTGGTTTACCCACAGGTAGTTTCATCCAACCAGCTCTGGCTGGCAATAAGATGAAACTTGTGCGCAATAAGTTGCTTATTCCTTGAGACTGAAACACTTATATTAATATTCAACCGTCTCGATTTAAGGTGGTGCCTGCATACGCCAACGAGTCCACCATGAAGTTTCCATGTTTCTTCCTGTATCCGGGGACCCACTGAATGTCTCGCTATCTCCTCCGTTATTCTTGGACGATTGTCGTTGTAATAAACACATTTTCCAAAGATCTTATGGCCCATTTTATGTCATTAAAAAAAAATTCATTGGAAAATATTTGTATTCAAGAAAGTCTCGAAAGAATCTCAAATTTGTTAAAGCAATTTAAAAGTTCATTTGCCAGTTCCTTTAGAAATCCTAACCGACATTTTTAAATACCCTTTTCTATTTTTGAATTTATGAACAATATAATTTATTTTGCTTTAAAAAAACGCTTTATCATAAACCTAATTAGAAAAAAATAAGAGCTTCTACAAAAATCATAGAAACCAACATTATTTACTACCTGTTTTTTTAAAAACTATGCAAACTTTATAGTTTTAAATTGTGAGACAAGCAACTAAGCTTGTAAAATAATCACCCGTATTATAAAAGTCAACGTCGACAGAAATATTATTTAGTCGTTATTGAAAACAATCTATAACTATTGACGGTCACTTGGTATTTTCTATGGCTCTTTTAGGTCGACGTCCAGTAGAACTGACATTTTTTTGAAAGTTAAAAAAATGCAAACTTTTATAAAAGCAAATTTTAGGAAAATTAATAATTAAATACATGAAATAAATTTTAGACTTTGGCCAAATGCCCACTTTGCAGTAAAATTTTTAATAACTAAATCCGTCAGGATGAATTCTTTGTTTTTTTTTTTACTTTCAAGCCTCGTTCACAATAATAGCAACAATTTAAAATTGTTTTCATAAAAAAGCAACAATTTTTTCGCAACCACACACATTTTCAATTAAGAAACCGTATGCCCAGACCATACTACGTATTTATTATTATTTCTAAAACATTTTGTTGAAATTTTCATTCAAAACTAAATAAAATTATTATAGAAGTCATTTTCAATTTTATACAAATTGTTGCTGAAGTAGAAGTAGACTGGACTTTAAAAAAAGCTTTAATTACAATTTTGTTGGAAAATTAAAGAGAAATATATGAACAAAGCTTCAGTTTTCCTTTTAACACACTTTTTAATTTAATTTCTTTTTGTTAAAAACACTAAACGTCAGCAGAAAAAAAATAACTAGAGATGGGATTTTGTTTTCTCAGATTTTTTTTTAGTCAGTCAACATCGACACATTCTTTGAAAATTCCAAAGTATTGTCGAAGTGATGTAGTCGTCGACTTGATGTGGCAACAAATTGAAATTGACGTCGACAACGACTTATATAATAGGGGTGGGTGCACAACAAAATCTTTACACAAACTCCAAACAAAAAAATACGTATGTTCTGTCAAACCTTTATTTAAAAATAAAAGATTATATTTTTTCCTTTTATATCATATCATATCAAAAAAAATATATTTATATATTAAAATAAATAAAAGTTTTTCACCGAAGGCGAACTATCAGGTTATATCGTTATTTAGTTATATTAACAGCAACAATATTTTAATAAATGTTTTTTGCTGTTAATATAACTAAATAACCATATAATCTGATAACCAGATTTCCGTGAACAACCCAATATTTTATTAATTTCAGAAAAAATTTGGTTGTGTTTTTTAGTGCTGTGTGTGTGTGTGTTCTTTTTTTTTTTTATATAATATACTTGTATTTGTATACTTTATTTAAAGTAGTTCTTCCTCTTCTAAGTACTTTTGTCTTTATATACTTATGTATAATATTAATTATGTTAATTAAAAATAACCAAATCGTATGTAAATGAAGATGTTGCAAAACACAAAAACATTATTTTTATGTTGTGTTAAAATTAAATTTAAAACTAAATTTTTATACAATATAAAGTTTTAGTTGTTACTAGTAAAAAATTAAAGAAATATGTAAGAAATTTTTTAATACGATCATGACAATATTTAGCTAGATAAAAAAAATAAAAATAATAAAGCAACAATTTTTTCTAACAATATTGCGGCTACATTCTAAGATTTTATATTGTATAAATAATTTAAAAAAAAAGTAAAACCATTAATTGCAAACATTTGAAATAAGGCTTTAGATCATTTAAGTCTTATTATATAATAACACTTTGTTTATTTTCAATATCATTAAAACAAAACCTCAGAAACTCGTTGAAGTCTTATTGTAAATCGTAATTAAAAAAAAAAAAAAAAAAAAAAATTATTGTAAAAAGTTTTTTATAAAATATAGAAAAAACAATAATAATTTGTTTGTTTAAGCTGCCTGGACTGATGACTGTCTATTTAAAAAAATAAAAAAAAAAATAAAAATGTTTAAAAAAAGCAGCATGAAGAATTTTTAGTTTATATTAAAATTTTTAAAACTTGATTCTTAAAACAAAAGAAAAATATATATTAAAACTCTATAGATACTTATAAGTTTAGTTAATTGTTTTGAAACACAAAACTGTAAATGAAAACTTTAAAAAACTTACAAAAGAAATAAACTCAAATTAAATTCTGATTATTTATCTACATATTATACAAACACTATATAATGTTTAAGTCATAATTTCAATTAGTTAACAACAATCATTTTTATATACATACTATATTCAAAAATAAAAAAAAAAAATCAATTTAATTAAGCATCTTAAGCAGGTTTACAAAAATATTTTGTTGAAAAATTTGAAATAACTTAATTTTTATCGTGAAAAACAAAACGAAGTAGAAAATAATAAAGTCAACATCTTAATTAAACTTTATTGTTTAAGATTGAATATTTTTAAATTTTATTGTTTAGTTTTTTTTTTTCTTTTTTTGTTTTATTATAAAAAAAATATATCATTAAAACCCACAAAATAGGTTTGTTACATAAATATACAAACAATGTATGATTAAAGAAAATTTCTTCATTAAAACAAAACAAAAAAGAAAAACAGCAAATAATTTCAAATGTTTCAAAAAAAAAACTACTATTTAAGCTCAAAAGAAAAACTTATATGTGGTTTATAGAACACGAGCGCAAAACTCGTCCGTTCAGCTTACATTTAAAACAAAAACAAATTTGGAAATTTTGTTTTAGTTTTACATGTAAGTTGAACGGACGAGTTTTGCGCTCGTGATCTATAAACCACACATTATTCTATTTTTAGTTTTAATTTATCATTGTTTATAATTATTTTAAATATAAAAAATTCTCTAAATTTTGTTTTAAAAAATGTGTATAATATTAATTGAGAACTTCAAAATGATGACCACCAGCCTTAAGAAGAAGAAAAAGAAGAAGACAAACTGCAGCAACAAGTTGCAAGGCAAACAATAGCAGACATTTTTTAAACTTATAAAATTAGACCTTAATTACATCTTAATTTCCGCCCCCCCCTCCCCTTCCCCCTCTTACTACTACAAAAAGAAAACCTAAATAGTTTTAATTAAAAAGAAGAACAAACATAAATACAAATAAAAAATTATATATGAAAACAAAGTGCATAAAAATGTTTTTATTTTCAATAGCCTTCATTTTCTATGCGAATTCTATAAAATTTTCTTTCACTTACCTTAATAACGTTTATATAGCGCCCTCTGTTGTTTCTATATAGGTAAAACATTTGTTTTCACGGTCTGGCAGCGCAATCGATAATTTATTACCAGCGCTGCCGCTTTGGTTACTTTTTTTCAACCCAAAAATTTAATTTTTGGTTTTAGGACAAACATTACTATAGTGTGACCATAGTTTTAAAACCAAAATGCAGAGCGCAAAAATTTAATATTCACCCTTATTCCATTTAGCGTTATCAATACGAAACGATATCGTTTTGTGTCGATTGTTGCAAATCGGTATGCCCATTGTCAATATCAAGTTTTATCGATAAGCGTCGATGTATTTTTGGTATGCCGTACGCAACGTTAACGTTGCCATCGATTTAAATTGACTCTGTTTTTGTCGTCAGTCTTATTGGTGTCGAAACAGTTTTTTTCTTTTTTATTTTTCAAAAATAATAATGTTGAATTAAAAAAATGAAAAAATAGCAACAAAGTTTCGGGAAAATTGCAAAAATTTGCAAAAATAGCGAAAATTCGCGAAAATTTTATAAATTTTATAAATTGATTAAAAGTTCCTAAAACTATAAGGAATAGCAAAAATTCCATGATATTCGCTAAATTACCGCAAATTCCCGAATTTTAGCCATGTTCGCGATAGAAGCAATTTTTCCTGTAAGTTTTCTGATTCTTTACAGTTTTAACGATTTTTTATACATATTAAATTTTTCTTTCATGCCGCTTTTATCAAATTTTTGCGAATTTCCACTAATTTTGCCATTTTTATGGAATTTTTGCCATTCTTATGTTTTTGGGGACTTTAAGTCAATTTTATGGCTTGTTTCAAATAAAAAAGAATTTCGCGAATTTTCGCTATTTTTGCAAATTTTCCGAATGTTTGCAATTTTCGCGTAACTTTGTTGCTCTTTTCGGCAATCGTCGTACCGTTCTGTTTTTTACAGGGCACTATCAACACTGTCGATTTATACGGGGCGAAAAGTGTAATCAATACCTTATGGCATTAGTAAGGGTGATTTTTTTAGAATAAATCAAGCTACCCTCTTTGAGAGCACAACATTAATAAGAAACGAACATCAAATTGCACATTTTTAATAAAAACTTATTAGAGATGTTCTTAAAAAAACGATAAACAATCGACATCGTTACATTGCTGTTATGGCATACAAGTTTTGTATCGAATTGATGACGATGTCGATAAAAATTGATTTTGAGATTCAATTGATGACGATGACGACGACGTTAAATGGAATAAGGGTGATTATGTAAATAATCGTATTGATATATTCAGGTATGTGATGGGAATCGATTTTAAAAACGAAACGATTTGAAACCGAAAATATCAATTTCAGTATCTTTTAAAATTGTTTTTAAATCCATATTCCTTTTATTTTCATTCTTTATTCTTTTAAATCTTATATTATATGCGTTAACTCAAGTGTATTCTGAACAAAAATTTAAGAATATAATGCAGAAACGAATTTTAAAATCCCTCAAAATTCATCACACCTTTTAAAAACGTTCGTTTTGGAATCGATCGATTTTCGTTACATACCGGATTGATTTGCTTTGCCGTTATGAATCAAACACGAGTTTATTTTCAAATTCAGCCCGGCTTATAACAAAAATTATTTAACAGTGATTTTCTTTCGAAATGGTTAAAAAAAACAACAGTGTGCAATAAAGAAGTGCGCATATACAACTTAGTAGAAGTTTCTTTTTGTTCGCTAAAGTGAGTGCGCATTGATGAGTGGTCTAGGTTTTCTGATATAAGTTTATTTTGTTATTATTTCTAGCAAAGTCGATGTGAGTGGATAAAAGGAATGGGAGTTACAATATTACCCTTTTCATGAATAAAATTTCACATGTAAATTCCAAACTTGCGAACAGTTGGTATCATGAATAAAATTTGTTGTGGAAATATCCGAATGTTGGGTGCGTTCGTAAATGCATCACTGCGCTGCATCAGAAAAGCAAACTTTTTTTAAAGCCGATAAAAAAAAATTATAATTTTTTTTATTGTGTGACTATTATTTTTGTGGAGTTTTTCACAATTTTTTGGTACACATTAACTTCACTGATAAATATATAAGCATTTGAAATCACTGATGCAGCGCAGTGATGCATTTACGAACGCAACCGTTTTCATTTTTAAACTCTGAAAAAAATTACTTGTGAATTAATTTTTTTCACACGATTGTAAATAGCTTACATGTGAAATATTTTTACAACTTATGAAGAAGAAAATAATATTCAAAGAGTTGTCTGTCGGAAAAGGAAGAAAATGTAAGTTTCTTTTTAAAATTACAAAAAAAAAACCTTTCAAATTGACTGCCTATTTCACGGTCACTCGAACGTTTACAAAACAAAATTAAAAAATTTGTTTTTGTTTTATATGTTATTTGTGCGACCAAGGTATATTTACACAAGGTAAACTCGTTGGCCCATATGTTTGTCAGCTGTTTACCCATAGTTGGAACCCCAACGTCAAATTGCGTGTATATGAGCCAAAAATTGTACATGTGTGCGTTAAATTGTTTTTGTTTTATATGAAGACAATTTTGACAACTTGGTTCCTTTTATAGAGCAGCATGTCTACACTCCCAAATGAGTCTACCTTGTGTGCGACCGTATACGTTCGAGTGGCTTCGTGAAATAGGCAGTTAATTTGTTTTATTTAGCTATCCAAAATTTGTTTTAGGGTTTGTTTCAAATTTTGTAATTTTTCCGATGTTTGCAAATTTTTATCATGATATTATGCATATGGTATATCCATTTTGACAATAATTTATGATACATTGACATTCGTTTATTTCTTTGACATTTTCGATGGTAATATGTTAAATCTACTTGCATGTAATTTTTTAACTGAAATACAAAAAAAAATTACTTTTAATACATACTTAATAATATTTGTTTTTTTGGTTACTTATTTAGATTTTGGTTAAAAAAATTTTTTCCGTGAAAACGCTGTTTACAATAATAATACAAAAACAGTCTGGCAGCACTGGTATCTTGGTTAAAAATTTAACCAAGCCTTGCCAGACTAATAAAATCAATTTTTTCGCTTTTATTTTCCACCTTTATGCCTTTGATAGATGGCGCTGTGTGTATATATTTAAACTCGCCTAAGGATATGTGAAGTTTTTTGGAAATATTTCAATGAAATTAAGAACTTACCTTTAAGTTGTTGAGTCTTTTAAATAAAACCAGTTGAATTTGTTTATATATTGATTTTCTTTTTAATTTATTGAATAAAACATGATTTTTCTTTTCTCATTGTTTTGTTTTCTTTACATTATTTCATATTTTCCTTTAAATTGTTTAAATATATATTTATGTATAGACTTTACAATAGTTTTGGGTTGTTTAAAAAATTTGGGGTGAAATTATATAAAATAAGCAATCAAACAAAATTGATATTTTTTCATAAGTAGCAAATGAAGTAATTTTAAAATTAAAAAATAAAGGTAAAAAACTACATATAAATTATTTGAAATTGTAAAAAATTTATACGAAATATTAATTTTGAAAGTGTGGTATAATGCTTTAGAACGTAATGGGGTTGATATAAGCTTTAAGAAAGTATAGTTGAAGCAAGCCCGACCGACCATATGAGACCATACATCACAATATCTAAAAACTAATTTTTTTTAATGGGCAATAATGGATCCGCCAGGATATTATTTAGATATCATTATATAATAATGTGTTAACCTTTAAGTTTTTAAAGAAAGGGAGCATGCATATATATGGGACATATGGTTAATTTTGGGCGTAACAGCACAATATTTTGTCAGTTTTGAAAATTAAAAAAAAAAGAAGCAATAACAGCTTATCATGACAGGGTTGTGTTTTCCTTAAAATTCGTAAGACTTAAAAGATATATTCGGGAGTAGTATTAGTATAGAAGCCAGCCAGCTGGACGGACGGACAACGTTAGATCGATTCAATAGGATATTCTTATTCGATCATTATATTAAAAGATGGGTTTAAGACCAATATTTTCAAGTGTTACGAGCATCAGCATAAACGCACTATTATATTTTATTTTAAATTTTTTCCGATTTATGAACACGTATGAAACTGACAGGAGCGATTTATATTATTATCTCTATGTGTGTTGCCAGCGCTGATTAAAACGCAAGTTCTTTTAAAAAACAAAAATCAATGTCTGTTACTTTTAAAGGGTGTCATGCTATGGAAAAATGCTCTTTATAAATCGGAAAAGTTAAAGTAAATTTAGGTTTGACAGATAGTAAAAAAAAAACTCTAAATGAGAAGGAAAAATTTCAAACAATCAACAACAAATTTCTCTGCCCCAAATTACTTTTTTTTGCTTTTGTTAATTTTTTTTTCTTTTTTTTTGCAAAATTTAATTAAAAAAAATAATATAACTAAATAAATAATAACAACAAATATTAAAAAAATAATCTACTACATAAAAAAACCGAAAAAAATATAGGTATATATTATATTAAATAAAAAACAAACTAATTATTAAAAACAAAATAAATAATTTAAAAAAAGTAATCATTTAAGGTTAAAAAGTAATAACAATTATTTTTGTTCTTAAAACTACAAAATTCACTTAAATTTAAATAGATTTCTTTTGTTTTTTCTTTTAAACATTTTAAAATGTTTTGTTAAACAAATTTAATTTTAACAAACATTTTTGATCTGTTTCTCTTAAATTCTAACAAGTTTTAGGTTTAAATAATTTTTTTTTTTTTTTTTTTTTTTTAATAATTTTGATTATTTTTCTTTTTGTTCTGAAGTATTTCTTATGCGGCAAATGTTTTCAACATGCAAAGTTTGTAATCCGATTTTTTCATAAAGAAAAAATTATAAATAATTTTTATTTTTTTTGTTTTTGGTTAGGAAATACAATAAGAATGTTACTTAATTTCTACGCAAAAAAAAAAAATATTAAAGAACTTAAAATAAACAAAAAATGCAACAAAAAACAATATTTACATTAAAAGTTTTTTTTTTCTTTTTAAATTTTGCTGAGCAAAACTTTTAAGCCGTTTTTTCTATTTAAAAATTTTTTTTTTTTATTTTATATGGAAAGTATTTTAAAATTTCCATTTAATGTATGTGTGATTTTATTTGGTGTAAATACATTGTTAAGATTTTTTGTCTATTTGAAAAAAATATAATTTATATTTCTCTTTTATTTTTATTGTCTATTTCCGGTTCTTGTGTTGGAATCAGGGGGCAAATTATGGCAGATGTGATCGAATACTTTTTCGATTCGAAAGCAGTTTTATTTAAGTCGATACTTAACGTATCGTAATTATTTTTTCAGTGTTGTAAACACTCAAATAAATGCTTTACAACACTTAAGAAATAATTCGACCCGTTCATTATGGAGAGACAGAATTAGAAATAAAATTGCTTTCGAATCGAAAAAATATTCGATCACGATTGCCATAATTTGCCCCTAAGAAGGCGTTTAAAGCGAACGAAATTTTAGGAATTTAATGAAGCACTAAATTTTTTTATTATAAATTGCATTAAAGTTTTTAGAAACTGAAATTATTAAAATTGAAAAGATTTGATAAAATTTTTGTGGTAACGAAAAATTGGTTGATGCAACCAGAGTTTGGGAAAAATGACAAACAAATAGTTGCTAAAATATTTAATGTAATCAACTTAATTGAGTTTGAAGGATTTATAATATTTAATTTCGTATCACTCTAAAGGCTAGATTACACTATTATACTTTGTATTAAAACATGTTAAAAACTCTAGTAATATGACAAAGTGTGATAGTGTGAATGCAATGTGTCACGAAAATGACAAGTATTATGAAAAAAGTTTGACATCCCATGCGACTCCATCGTTTTTTGAAAAATTTCTAAACAATAATACTTTTCATTGGATCAGGGTTGCATTTTATTTCATGTGTGAGTGTTTATACTTTGTCTGATGGTGTGAACACAAACTGCCATGTTAAATTAGATTTTTTGACAGTCGCAACAAAACTCATTAGATTTCTATCTCACAAAGTATTATGGAATACGTAAGCCTTGTGAGATAGTGTAATCTAGCCTCAAGTAGTTTTCATTCCTTTAAATAAATTAAGATGGGTACATTTAGCTGAGAAACACATAATTTTTTATAAATAAGTGATGTTTTTTTTAATAGCTTTGCTTAATAAATTACATTTTACATAAAGGCTGAGTTCCAAAACATCATATTCCACAACTATATTCTACACTATAGTTCAAAAGTGTTTTTGACAAAAAAAAAAAAAAAAAAAAAATAGTTAAAAATAAATCTTTGGACCATTTAGTAGAAAATCCATACAGATTATGATCTAAAAGGCTTTTTTACTTTTAAATATTTATACACTAGATAATGAAGAATTTTTAGTTTTGTAATTTTTGATGATGTATTATTTCTACAAGTTACCGAGTTATCGTTACCCTTCGTTTCCACATGCAAGTAATTACTTGCAAGTAGTGTATACGTATTATCAACGAAAAATCGAGGAAACAGCCGATTGACTGAAAGTACAAAAATTGTGTGAATGTTAGTGAAAAAGTGTGAGTGTATTGAGTTTTTCGAACTTGCACTTGCATGTGGAAACGGGGGGGTTAGCGATCTCTACACAATAAGCAAACTGTTTACCAAATAAGAGTAATCGATCTCTATGCAATGATGCTATATTCATACGACGATATAAACCACTCGTTCGCTCTCTGAAACTAGTTTGCCAAACATGCTGTTCATACGATTCATTCTTGTTTCAGTTTGACATTTTTTGTGTTGTTAGTGTAATTTTATTAAAAATAGATAAAAAAAAAAAATTAAAAATATATTATTTAATACTTTGATTAATATAATTATCATTAGTTTTTATTTAACATTAGTTTTAATTTTGTTTTGAGAGCTAGTCTAGGTAAACTAGCGATAATTTTTATCAAAATTGGAGATGAGAGAACATTTTTCCTGTTTCGCAGCATGTTTCAAAATGAAACTACCCGTTTCGCCTTCAAAATTTTGTATGGCAAAACATGTTGTTTTAATCATGTTTGGGCGCGAAACAGGAATGGGAGAGCGAAACACGAATATTGCTGTCCGTGTAAACATGGTATAGGCAAACTATGTAGAAATCGATAACTCTTATTTGGTAAGCTTTGGGACAGATAACACAATAAAATTCTACACGGTTGCATTGTAAAATGCATTGAAAACAGCGAATTGCTTTGCAACTGACGTTTTGGAACTCACCAAGAATTTAATATCCGATCATATTATTGTTGCCATAAGTGTCCTTAATTGTTGTGTTTATTCTTCAAAAAATTTTCAAAGATAATAAATAAAAAATTTCCTGAAAATTAACACTTGAACATCAAGGACTTGGAAAAAACTTTTTAACGATTTCCATTTAGTTTTAAAGTCTTCATTTAAAGGGGTTTCCTATTAACGAACGAACAGTAATTTATCATCTGGGTCAGCGTTGCAAAATGTGGCACGATTTGGCCATTTGTGGCACTTTTGAATGTTTGTCGCCCCTGTGGTTAATTTAATAATATTAAAAGCATATTCAAGCCAACATTTTCATTACCAAAAAGTAGACAAAAAAGCGCGATATTTGCAAAGTGGTTAGATATGAATATTACGTGTCGATATTTTTCAAAATGTGAACAAATAAATATTTCGAGTTAATACACTATTTCTGTACAAGTGCGATATATCTTAAGCGGCCCATACACTTGCAATATAATTGCTAATTTTTTTGTATTGTATAACTATATCGCCAATGTTTATGTAGTGTTTTAAGCTAGCACAACAAATTGGCAAAAATCAAAAGACTTTTGATTTTCATTGCACAACGAAAAGAAATGCAATATACTGTGAAGTGTTGAAATGTTGATTATGTTTTGCTTTTAGGTTATCTTTACCTTTAATATTTTAAGAGAGCATAAACTTATTTCTTTTAATCTATTACCAAACAGTAGTAGGCGTTTTTTTTTAATTCGCCAACCACGATAAGGGTGAATATATTTCTTAAAAAACAAATGAGCTTAATATTAAATAAATTTTTTTGGTTTAAAGTTCCTGTTATATTTTATCAAATTGGAAAAAGCTACTTTTTTGATTTGTTTCTTCGTCGGGACATTTTTAAAAAGAAATTTACTATCAATTTGTATGCAGCCTGTGTCACGGCTGTCAAGTCAAACGAGTTTTGACAAGCAATTTGTGTGAACAACATGAAAGTGTGGCTGCAGGTTAACTGCATAATATGGGGAAAAATAGAAATAATGTGTCGAATAACATGAGCAAAAATATTGCATAATGGATGGGGCGCATTAGAACATAAATTGAAAAGTATGCTGAAGAGAGGTTGTGTTAAGCTATGTTCACATTATGTGTATTTGTCATGTGGATTATCTCTTTTTCACATGTTAAATTTGTGCATATCGTCTGAACCCCTTCAAACAATACAATGTGTTATTTGTCTGCGTACAGTACATATGATATTTTTTATTAAGAACGAGTTCTATTTTCAAGTGACAAAGCATCTGATATCAGCTGTTTTTTATTAACAAAATTGATTGTGGATTATTGAAAATGGTAAGTATGTATGCATTTTTTTTTTTTTTTTTATAGGTTATGTCAAATGTCCGTTACATACCAACACGTGAACATGTAAATTATAAACCTTGTGTAAAACTCAAATTTTTACATACACATGAAATTACAAGTGTGTAGAAAAGTGAAATTTCACACGACAAATACATATAATGTGAACATCCCTACAAGAAGTGAATGAGCGAGTAGTCACTTTTTTCACGTTGGTGTTAAGAAAATGATAGAAAGAAATGACAGAAAACTTGATTTCGGTCATTTCATTCTATCATTTTATTAACACCAACGTGAAAAAAGTGACAACTCGCTCATTCTCTTCTTGTAGGGATAGCTTTAATGCCTTGTGTTAGCAATATGATTTGACAGTTGCCATGCTAGTAAATGCCAAACTTATTGGTCGTGTGGTCTGAAGGTGAACAGTTAGGTTCTGTTTCGTTGGCTAAGCTGGAGCCGATTTTTAGCTGAAGAATTGTCGGCTTCGGCGCTGGTCTTTGTCTGTGTAGTTATGACAAAACAATAAACACAGCATAAAAAATCTTATTATTTAAGGACTTTTTTTGTTTGAAACACAGCAATAATTTTTTTAAACTATTTTAAAATTGTAGTATATAATGTATGACGAAATGGCTTGATAGCACACCTTGTGACTCGTTCATACGTGTTTATACAAAACTGGACTTGTTTTTTTGAACTTCAGGTGTACCCTATTTGCACTACATTTTATTTCCTAATATCTATGTTAATGCCTCGGAAAACAAGACTGAATTTAATTTGGATATCAAAAAACCCAAAAGTGAGCTTGAGGCTTTTTTGATCTTAAAGATTTTGAATGATCCAATAAGCACTCACCAAATTCAAATATTCACCCCTTTATGAAAGTCGACGTATGTAAGTGAAAGTCAATGGCAACAAAGACGTTTGAGTGAATATAAAAAATTTTTATTTTCGTTCAAACATGGTTCATATTTGTGATCAAACCGCCTGTAAGGTTTATTTGGCCCTTAACAAACCACTATTACATTTTGCAATTGAATGTTGTTGTAAATACGTACATAATAAAGATAAGACAGAGCGCCATGAATTTGGCTTTCCCAGTTTACACGGAATGTAAAAAGCCACATGCGCATGTGGTTCTGACGTAATTTTGTCGTCATCACACAACACGAACTAGCTATTGTGGCTTTGTAATGACGTCAAAATTACGCCAGAACCACATGCGCATGTGGCTTTTTACATTCCGTGTACTAAAGGCTTTATAATATAAACACACACAAATATGTACGCACAAATGTTCATTTCATTTTTATATCTCTTATCGGCTAACAGCCGGCTTCGAGCCGCCGCCGATAAAATCGCACGGCGCAGGTCTCTGTACACAGTATAAAATCAAATTATGAGAAGTTGCTCACAGCACTTATATTTTTTTCTTGTTATTATTTTAAGACATATGACTTTATGACTACCTTGTGAATCCCCCAATTGTAAATAGACAAAATTTTATGACAACGAATTATGATGGATTAAAAAAAAATTCAAATTACGTATTTTATAATTTTTTTAAAACCAATCTTTGTCATCTATTAAATTTAATTACTTGGTTAGTTTCTAGGCTTGTTAGCATTTTGTTTTGTATAAATATGTATTTGTTTGCTAATTGTTCATTGGTAAAAAATTTATGTAATACATTCACGAGTAACTTATTATTAGCTACAAAATAATTGTACATATCAACAACAACTCGATACTCAAAGTAAATAATTAATACTTATCTCGATAAATCTATTTTTAGTTTCTTTGTATGACCAAAGTATAACCCTGCATGGACCACGAAAATTGTGGATTACCATTGTTAACAGTTGTTGTAGTTGATGTTGTTGTATTTGTTATAGAACTTGAACTTACCACTGGTTTGTTCAAATCCTTGGGAGCGATATGTCATTTAGACGCTGATGTCGATGACGACGAGTTGACAATTTGCGCTGCAGCTGATGAAGATTTAGTTGGTGAACTATTATTGCTGTTGCTGGCGCCGCCTGGTGGTGCTGGTGCTATACGTATAGGTTTTTGTCTGGGCTGCGGCGGGCCCGTTGTTGTTGAAATAACATTCGATGAGGTATTATTATTTAAGCCCGCTATTAAATCATAACTACCAGTGCGTGGTAAGAGACGTTTATTAGTACGACTGGGACTATTTTGATGTTGAGTAGATGACGTGGGTTGTTGAATTTGCTTGGCCGCACCTGATGTTGTTGTTGTTGTTGATGAAGCTGAAATGCGATCCAATTCGGTCATTGCTTCTTGTATAGCTTTTTCAAGTTGAGAATTCAATTTTCGGCTCCTTTGGAATTTGTTTTGTTTATGTGGGTGTAAAAAGGTTTTTGGTTGTTTTTGGGTTGTGTGGTGGATTAAGGAAAAGGAAGTTTTGAAGGGGTAGTAAATTAATTAAATAAAAGAAATAAAAAACAATTAAATAAATTAAATAATTATTACAAACAAAATAAGAAATATAAAAATTATTGTAAAAAAAATTTTGGAAATCAAGAAAAAATTTAAAAAAACAAAACAAAACTAAAATTTTTTATACAAATATTTAAATCAGGCTTTTAAGTTCATTCACTTTAATTTTCATTAAATTATTTTTATGAAGAAAGGAAGTTAACAACATTAAATGAATTCTGTGGCATTTTGACAAAACATCTTAAGTCGAGATAAGATAGCAAAAAAGTTTAAAAAAAATCGGTGAAAAAAATAAATATAAATAATAAAATAAACTATATTAAAGAAAAATTTCGTTTATAATACAAAATTTTAAAAACGTAAGCAAGAATGTTTTTGAATGAAAATTCGTACGATTAACAACATTTTTTTCCACTTTTTTAATTTGACTTAAACATCTTAAGTCAAAATGTCACAGAATTAAAATTTATTGATAATTTTTCATTCTGACTAAATTAACCACAATAAAGTTTATTCAAAACTAAAATTTATATAGAACTTGAACTACGACGACTTAAATTTCTATTAACTATTAATTTCAACTTAAATTTTTATTAAAAAGTCTACTGTTTTATTAACTAAAGTGCAATTTATTATCTAAGATACTCTAAAAATTTCTACGAAATTGAAAAAAAATTGATTTAAAATAGAACTGAACTATATTTTTCTCTGAATGCAAAATTAAATTACAAGTAGGCAATTCACATAGTGTTCTTTTGAGTCATATTGCTTGTACCTGCTATATTTTTTATTAATGTCACATTCATAAAATTTTAGCATATACTACTTAAATAATAATATAATAGAACACTTTGTGAATTGCCTAATTGTAATTTAATTTCGTATCAAAATTTAAACCTGATGATATTTGATTTAGGCCCGTTTTCACAACTTACCGATAGCTAAAGGTAGGATTTTATCGGCCGTATAAAAAGTGTTCCATTATTACAACTTTTCTTTTAACTACCAGGTAAAACGAACCTTAATTTACTTTATCGCTCACTTTAGGTTAAAGTAAAGTTTAAATAATGGAACACTTTTTATAAGGCCGGTTAAAGTCTACTTTTAGCTATCTGTAAGTTGTGAAAAGGGGTCTTATTCTCAATATTTTAATATTATGGAGATTTTTTTTAACTAATTAACCCTAAAAACACTGTCAAAACCTGGAGTAAATAATGCAATTTTTAAAAATTTATTATTTTTTAACTTTTTAATTAAGAGTAAAATTCAAGTTTCTCCAGTGCTATTCATGGTTTTTATGTAATAGAGTTTTCTAAATCTTTAGATGTACATGTATTGGAGAGTTCCAAGTCTTTCTAACTCTCGCCTGTTGCTTCTTACTCTAAAAACAATTTTAACTTTACAAAAAAAGTAAAAATGCTCACTTTCTTGTATCCTTCTGCGCTTTGTGATGAGCCTCCAAACCTTCGGAAAGACTTTGTAATAAATGTATGGCCATAATTTCTGTATTCGAACGACCACCACCGCCAAACCATTGAACCCAAACAGATTCTGGTTGATTGTCGAGAATCTTCACAACTTTACCCGGCCAAGCAGGAAAACCACGAGCTGGGCCCCAAATTAATTCACCAACAGAAAAAGTACGTTGCAAACTTGCCGCCAAAGGCGAAGAAGATGATGAGGGCGAGGGTGGTGTATTATCCACCATTTCTAAAGATTTTACACCACCACCAATACGAGGTAAATTTTTAACCGAACGACTACGATTTCTTACAGTTCCGTTTTTAAAAGGTGTTTTCAATTGCTGTTGATGTTGTTGCTGCTGCAGCTGCTGTTGATAGTCCATTAACAATGATGGTGAATTCTGTTGAATTTGTTGTTTTGGTGTGGGAGTACGGGGTGGTGGCGGTGTAATCATAAGTGTTGTAGTGGGAGAATTAAGTGGTGAATCTATAGTAGAAATACTTTTGAATAAAAAATCACAAGATCTAATATTTTGGAAAGAAGGTGAATTTTTTTTAAGTAAAATCTTTATAGTTAGCAAATAGTTGAGGCTGTCTGATTTTAAGTAAGCAGGAATGGCTTAAAGCTACAACCAAGGAAATGTAGTAAACTTCTTTTTGGCAAATGTGTTTGTTTACATTTGTAATATGCTTTTTAATTTTTGTTTTCGTAATGGCTTCTATAAATGAACTTCTAGTCAATAAATCAATATTATTTTCAAATAAAATTTTGAAACGGAAAAAACAAAAGTGAAATTGATCGCTTCCGCAGGCACAGGAACATCATAAATCATTGGGTGCTTTTACAAAAACAAAAAAAAAAAAAAAACATGTTGTTGGCAAAAATCGTATAAAATGTATACATGTGTTTATTGTATGCGCACATACATACATATGAATGTATGAATATTAGGAAGGACCCTTTGAGCATGATGTAAAAAGCTTTCTACATTGCCAAACAAAAGGTTACAGCTTTTAGTTAAAATCTATCGATAATTTTATTTATTAATGTCGATACCCGCCATCAAGGCCTAATACAAAGCGGTACGTGTCTTCAAGGCGCATACACAACCTTTGGAAGGACATTGGATTATAAACCCCAATTGATTTTTTAATAATTTATTAAAAAAAAAAAAAACAATTGTGGCCTCTGCTTGGAGCAGTGCAATTTTTTTAAAATAAAAATTTTTTGGCATATATTTCGCTGAAATAAAACCGACATTTTATTATATCGTTTAGATTGTTGTGTTAAGAAAATAATTTAAGAGTTATCAATAGGACCAAGTTTAGCATAAGTTTTAATCGTAAAACATAGAAAGCAAATATTAAGAAAAAAAAAGGAAGGTGTAGCAACATATTTTGGACAAGGGTAGAAGTTATGTTAAATGGTATTGTCGCAGACAAGAATTCCATCTAGTACCACGGAAAACATTAACCCCGAAAAGGTTAATTTTAAAAATCCCGAGTCAAAAACGTCGACCGTCGGGTTTTTAAGGGTTCCGTTGTTACCAAGAATTATATCAAGATCTTACCGCAAAAAAATCTTAAGCGACAAAAACACAATTTTACAGGAGAAGTTTTTTTTGTTATATTTCATAAAAATTTGTGTAAAGGTTGGCGCTTAAGTTAAAATTGTTTTTGCTATAAAATCTTAACGGTACCTTATGTGATCATAACGTTGGAGATGATGCAAGTGTTGCCAATGATTTTCATTTATTAAAAAAAAAAAACGAAAATTGAAAATGAAATAAATATATATATACATTAGGGCGGGTCGATTTTTTTTAATTCGTAAATCAGAAACGTAAACTTCATACAATTCTAAAAAATTCTCCGAAGAAACCTTGTATCTAAAATAAAGTCCTAATCCGCGCCTCTCGACATGAAAATGTATATGCCCGCCTTTGCTTAGCTTTTTCCAAAAAGAAATCGAATTTTCTGAATAAAATTGTTTAGTAAGGTAGTTCTTTTGCACTTTATATTTTTCTACACTCAAAATTTTTTACATTAAAAAAAAATATTCACCCAAGTAAAAAATTTTCATGTCGAAAGGCGCGGATTAGGGTTTGATTTAAGACCCATGGTTTCTTAATTTTTTTCATTTAATTTTTTTTTTCATCCATACAAATCAACCCGCCCCAATATACATACACAGAAAAAATTATTAGTAGTTTTTTATCAATTAGAAAAATAATTTAAAAAGTATTTAAACTTAATTAATGTGATAATTGATTCAATTATTTTTTTTATTGAACGAAAATTAAAAATATAATTTTGATTTAATTAACTTTTTAATTGTTTTGAAATAAATTTTGAATTAAAATAACACAGAAAAAAATAAAAATTGATTTCAATTAAAAAATTTGTGATATTAATTAAAAAATTAATTAAATTTGCACCAGTAAACAAATAAATAGTATCAATTAAACCAGTTAATAGTATTAATTAAACGTTTAATTCACTTGATTAAACGTTTAATTCACTTGATTAAATTTTTAATTAAAACTGACTATATTTTTAATTAATGCTTTTATTGGTGAAAAATTTTGGATAATTTTTTCTGTGAATAATCAAATAACAAAAAATTATTTTGTTTAAAATAAAATAATTGAAACTTGTGAAATTGTTGTTGGAAATTGTCAAAATCAATCAACACAGTGTTTGAAACGGCAACGTTTTTTTTAATAATTTTTTTAATTTTTTCTGTGTACTTATATAAAATAGGAACAATGTTTCTATCTATGTCCATTATAGACTCTGAAACAATATTTTTTTAAAAATATGGCCACGAGGGGAGGTAGAAGGCAATTTCCGCCTTTTCGAATCGATCTATCAAAATTTAATAAAGTTTAAAACATAAATAGATCCCTTATAATTTGTGAAATTAATTTTTTTCCCTTTTACCTTAAGTAAATTTTCTAGAATACAGTAAGTGAAAATTTAAAAAATTCGTTTTATAATTGGCCAAGTTATAGAACAAATAACAACCATTAAAGCTGAATCTAAATCCAAAAATGTAATAACCTTTTTCAATATATTTCAGTTCTTTGGGCCATCCTAATTCATATGTTTATGCGCATATTTTATTTGTCTACTTTTAGACTGTTTGATTGTTTTTAATATGAATGTATAAATATTGTAATTTAATAAGGTTCATTAACATGACAGTCAGTAAATAACAAATTATTTATCATGTGTAACTAATGATTATTATACATTTTAACGGAATAAAAAAAAGGATTTTTTTGATTTCGTTCATTTCGATTAAAATAACTAGTTAATAGTTCATCTTATTCTAGGAAACAAAAATTGGAGTTTTTTTTATAATTTCGGTTTGTAATAAAAACTTCAAATTTTAATAATCCTACAAATATTAAAAGTGTGAAAGTTTGTTAATTCGTGAAGCTATTACCCTAAACCCGCTTAATGTATTTGGATACAATTTGGGTAGACCAATAGCCTATGTCCTAGATTCAAATATAAGGTAATTTTTAAAAGGAAAAAACGTTTAAGGGGCTAAAACGGCATAAAATGGGTACCTCTTCACTTTTAAATAAATTTGGTACATTTACAGATGATAGCCTA
Organism: Pollenia griseotomentosa; assembly: GCA_963931875.1. Lineage (NCBI taxonomy): Eukaryota > Metazoa > Arthropoda > Insecta > Diptera > Polleniidae > Pollenia > Pollenia griseotomentosa. Next base: position 46,204,279 of record OZ007560.1, on the reverse strand, counting down.
CATTAATATACAGAGTACTTTCTGTGGGCCTAAGCTGAGAAAAAGCTGGTACTTTTGGTACTCCTTTACCTTTAGTGCCTTTTTTTCTTTTTGATAAATTTGGTAAGACACGGGTAAAAGCTAATAAGATATAAAATTAAAACTATAACGTTACGAAAATGTATTTTACGATTACTTTAATTAGTTAATATCGGTTTTCTTTTTAGCTGCATGACACCTTTTGATATCGATAACTATGTATGTTTTGACAGCTGATAATAGCTGCGTTCGTTAATCCCAAAATTTTTACAAATTTGTACTGGATTTTACTGAAATGCGTTCGCGTACACATAAATTTGTAAGTCATCATAAATCGTTTAACGCCAAAACAACGCTTTTGCGGAAATTGACTTAAAAAAAAATAAATCTGTTCGCGTAGTTCATAGAGGACTTCGTCTATTTTGCGAAGCTCATTTCTGATTAAATGGCTACGTCAATAAAGCCGGTGATACACTGTCCTATTCAGTCGTACGATTTTTCAAAAAAATCTAATGTGCTCATAAAATAGGATAGTGTGGCTTAAAAATTAATTAAGTGACAAGTCTGTCCGATGAAAATTTTCATAAAATGATAGGTTCTATGCGATCAGAGCTTAATTTTCTTGTAAAGTAGCTGAGTCATTTGAGTTTGAATCATTTTTGTGTTGGATGGTGTGGCATTGAGAGCAGATTTTGCAGAAATTTTTTTTAATATGTCGGATAGAATTCCGTCAGATTTTCGTGTGAATGAATCGTACGATTTTGTAGAATTGTGAATTCTAGCCTCAAACAACATTGCCACATTTGAAGTAAAGACAATCTTCAAGCCGTTAAGGAATCACCATTTTATCCATTTAAATTTATTGTTTGGTGCGGTTTACACGCTGTTATTAAGCATGGAGCTGCCGTTTTACAGTAAATTGTGAGCGCTATCGAGCCATGCTGACTGAATTTTTGTTTCCAAAAATTCATCTACTAAACATCAAAGACATACAGCACGATAAAGAATCGATTTATTGCAAAATCAATTTGGAGACAACTTAATATTCAGAAGTGGTGCGGTTCGTTGGCAGCTTTTTTCGTGCGATTTAACGCCTCTGGATTACTTTTTATGGGGCTATGTTAAGTCATTGGTTTATGCCGACAAAACAAGCTGCGTTTTAAGCCTTGGAAGCCAATATTCAAGCCATCATTGACGCCATTCGAGCAGATTTATTAGAAAAAGTAGTCTTAAATTGAACTGACCGAATTTACATAATCAATTCGTGGCCACGGCGGACATATGCGAAAACACATTTAAAAAACATTAATGCCATGAAATTATCTACCAAATCATAATTAAAAAAATACATGCCAACAATATTTTTGTCTTGTATTATCATTTCATGGTTTCATGCAGCTGAAAAAAGCACCCTGTAATACCTGAAGAGCTGTGGTGAACCTTTTATAAACATATTTAAAACAATTCCTTCCAAAGATTATTTTGATAAAAGGAAACATCTTTGATTAAGTTTCATCGACACTTTGGTAAACCTTGATTTCGTTTTGTTGCCAAACAGTAGATAAATATTAAAACCTCAAATGAACATCATTAAAACCGCCCAAAAAAAAAATATTTTTTTGAGGATGGATAAAAAATCAATCAACAAATAAGCAAACCATAAAACAACACCCAATCAAAAAATTATCAAAAAAGAAAATGGAACATGGAAAAAACAACTCGGATCACTCAAGTGTAAATAATAAATGTGGAAAATAAAAATGACAATGACAAAGACGACGAATGTTGATGATAAAAAGGATGTCAATAAATAAACTACAAAATAATAAATAAATTTATATGTATATTAAGTTAATGTGTGTGTCTGTTTGAATAAAATACGTATTAAGCAAGAAAAGAACATTTTACAATAAAATTAACAATGCAATCTACAAAGAATAATAAAAGCCACAAAAACAAACAAAAATAAAATATAATAATATAATAGAATACGAAAGCTTAAAAAGCCAAAAAAAAGGTTTGGCAAAAAAAAAGAACACATTTATCCTTGTGGCAGGATACAAAGATAATAAAACATACCTACACATACTCAAATTAATCATTCTGTATATGTGAGCATGTGCGCAAATGTTAACAAATAATGATAGAATTAAATTAAAGTGTAACGAAATGTAATAAATAATAATTTAAAAATCTACATGTGATTCATGTAAGTTTTCGAATTAGAATGTTTCATAAATATTTAAAGAAATTTGAAATAGGAAACTATAAAAGTAAAGTAGCGCCTTTTAAAAAAACAAATATTTAATATAAATTTTTCTACTTTTGTGTGAGGGATAGTGATAATGCGTTTGTAGAAAATTGCTAGATTTTAAGAAAAATTTTTAAGTAATATACATGAATTTGTTACCGAGCTACAGCGCTTTTAAATAAATACAAAAAAACGTTCTCTATACAATTGGGGTCATTGGAGTTCTCAGTACATTTAAGGGTTAAATTCCATTGTATTATATATCAATTTATCTTTGTTATACAAAAGCCGATCATCTAAAGCTATGTTCCATTATGTGTATTTGTCATGTGGATTGCCACTTTTTCACATGTTAAATTTGTACATATCGTCTGAACCGCTTCAAACAATATCATGTGTTATTTCTCTGTGTACAGTACACGACATTTTTTATTTAGAACGAGTTCTATTTTCAAGTGACAAAGCATCTGATATCAGCTGTTTTTTATTAAGATTGTTTGTGGCGGCAAAAAATAATTGAAATTTTAATAAATATAAATTATAATACAAAATACAAAAGATAAAAAAAAACACAACTTTATTATTGAAAAAGGTGAGTATGTATTTTTTTTTTTTGACAGGTTATGTAAAATGTACGTTTCATGGCATCATACGAACATGTTAATTATAAGCCTTGTGTAAAACTCAAGTTTTGACATACACATGAAATCACATGTGTTTAGAAAAGTGACATTCGACATGACAAATACATACACATAATGTGAAAATATCTTAATTGTATATGAAAAGTTTTAAGAGATGCCTTTACTAAGTCAAGGTTCACACTATGAAAGTTATGTCTTAGAAAGTCTGAGTTTATTGGTGAGAGAGAAAGGAAGAGTAACATTGGGTACACACTTTCCAGTACTTGGAATGTCTCATTTCTCTACCCTTTATCTTTTACTTTTCATCTTTTTTTTTTTATCAAATTGTTGGCTAACTCGCTTTACTTCTGCTTTAAAAATATCAACAACAAAAAAATTATGTTAAAGTAGTCTTGTAAAAAATAGAATTTCTTAAAAGTTTTAAAGAGAATTCAAGAAAATTTCAGAAACAAAAATGTCATAATGTGAACCCTGACTAACTATAGCACCACATCTTATAATGGAATCTTTTTTAATTACATGTCGTAAATCTGTGTATTAATCCATTGATTGGGTTAATCACACATTTAGAATTTTCTTTTGGGATTTTGTAAGATACTTGAATATACATGTATATATCGCTTAAATTTACAAATCAAGCGTGCTCCCAATGTGGTGTGTTCTGTCGGATAGCCAGGCCGCTCTTAGAGCACTATCTTCTTTAGAGGTGAAGTCCAGTGTACTCATGGACTGTTTTACATCTCTGAACGATCTATAGAAACACAAGGCAGTCATAAAGTTGTAAAGTCATATGTCTTAAAATAATTACAAGAAATATATATGACTGCTGTGGGCAACCGCTTATAATTTAGATTACTGTACAGTTATGACGAATCAATAAGCACAGCATTAAAATTTTTGCTTTGTTTGAAACACAACAATATTTTTTTTAAACAACTGTAAAATTCTTATACGCTTAACAGTTTTATTTGGTTTAATATCTTTAGTTTTTCTAAAATCTTTATGGATAAAGTTTCCTGACGATCTGGCCTAAGCAACCAGTGAAATGCGCATAGGAATAGCTTTTCCCTTCAACAAAAAATTTCAGTGTTTTTATCAGGAATAAAAATTGGGAATTAAGCACGAATAACGAAATCTTTTAAATTACAACTGTAAAATATTATTTAGGACATAATGACAATATGACTTGATAGCACACCTTGTGAATCCCCCAAATGATTTAAAATGGTGTGGCTACCCGGCTTTGAGGGCCATGTGGGCAACGATAGGCAACAAATGGGGATACAATTGTATTTTTTTTTTTTAGCAAAATACTAGAGAAATTTATTTAAGATTTTGACAGTTTGTTGATGTAACGACTGTTTATTGCTTTCTTGCAAAAAGTGAAAATATGTGTATTTTGAGTTAAGTCCTTTCAGAGAGACCAGGAGTGTAATTCTGGCATTCGTGATCGAGTACTTTCTCGATTCGAAAGCAGTTTTATTTTAGTCGATACTGAACAAATCGAAATTATTTTTTCAGTATTGTGAAACTCAAATGAATGCTTTACAATAACGAAAAAATAATTCCGATTCATTCAGTATTGACTGAAATAATTAGATAATAAATTGCTTTCGAATCGAGAAAGTACTCGATCACGACTGCCAGAATCTGGCCCCAGTGCGGTACGTATTTTAATTGATTTTTAAAACTTTGATTTCATTTACATACACTCGAAAATAATTCAGCTGGCAGACAAATACAACCCCTTGATTCTTTTTTATTATAAAAAGCTCTATAATTTCCATGTATATTACTTAAAAAACTTTCTTTAAAATTTGTTCAAGCGTGTATTAGTTACTTATTAGTGTATGTAAGTTACAAATTCCAAAGGACTCGATGTTAGTGTTGTAAATGAGTATGTATGTATGTATGTATATGTGAAGAAGAGCATTATAATTTTAACTTATAAACTAAAACAACAATAATATGTTAGTATGTATAAATATTATTTTTATTTTATTTTAAGCTCTCATACTTTAAGAATATTGTCCTTAGAATAGAAAGCCATAAATATTGTTAGAACTCACATCAACTTTTTACTTCTTATAATGTTCATTCAACCATAAACTCAAATAGAGAGAATAACATATAAGAGAATTTATATTAAATGTATTTAAATAGCAATATGAAGTGACTAAATATGTCGAAATTCAATGGATTTTGCAGTAAGAGTGAGTAGCTGTTGGAGCTGCTGGTAGATAGTAAAGCATTAACGAAACTTACCATGAGTATCAGGTTTGTTGCTGCCACTTCCATTATCCGTATGATGATGATGCTGTGGATTATTTGCTGTATTGTGTTGTTGTTGCAGCTGCTGTGGCTGTAGAGTCAAGTTCGTTAAGCCAGTAATGTGAGTGGCAGTAGTAGTGCCACCATTACCACCCACAACTTGGTATTGAGGTGATGTTTGTACACGACGAATTTTCGCTTCCGTTGGTTTATAAATATTTGTATTTTGATATGCGGTTGACATAACGATGCCTGTTAAATGCACAAAAAATAAAAGGGAAATAAAAACATATTTTAGTAGCAGGATTAAATCAAAGTTAAGCAAGAATATAAGCCGATGTTTCTCGATGTACTTAGTAATAAAATAACAAAAACTTATGTATATGAGAAATACTTAATATTCTATAAGTAGTTATTGCTATTGTTGTTATTGGCTACAACGACAATAATAAAAATGGTAAATATAGCTGACATTAGGATTTTTTACTTGGTCGATACTTTTCAATATTTATAAGAAGATTTGAAGTGACAAAGAAAAAGTACTAGGAATAATGCTTTTGTCAAAGACTTGTTAATATTAAAATGAAATATGCTTTGGTTATTATTTTTATTTCACCAAGTACAGGAAAATGTTGAAATCACATTAATATGATTACTTCCTGAAATATCAACTTGTTTTTTAACATACAGGTTTTATATAAAACCTACAAAATATACAGGCTGGCCAATAAATCCCTAAACATTGTAATTTTGATAAAATTTTTTTATTTTTCAGTATTAGAAACAACGTTGGGGAGATTTAGTAGCCATGTAAACGATTTATTTTGCTAGCCAAAATTCAATATTTCAAACATAAAGAAAATTCGGGATCTGTTAGTAACTTATCTAGCGGTCTTCCACTGCTTTAAGCATGAAGCCTGAAGATAATATCGAACGAGTTCTGGAGATGAAGAAGTCACACAAAAGCATGACAAAATATCGGATAAAATAAAAGAAATATCTTTATAAAAAAATAATAGACCTCAAGCTTTATAAATAAATATAGATTTTAAAAAATAAAGATCGAACAAAAGACAATTAATGTAAATGAGAGCCCTGAAACATTGCCTCATAAACGTGCTTCTCAGCTCCAAATGTTGAAGAACTTTTTACAAATGGTACATAAAATTTTGTCGCAAGACTATGCGACCCGCTTAAGATTTTGTGAAAAATTTACCGCATTAAAATATATAGTCCAATGACTTATGTCTACCCAGTAATAAATTATGCAGAATTGAATATTTTTATGATAACTAGGATCGAGGGAAATTTTACTCCTTCAGACTCATCATATAAAAAGAAAAACTCTTTGTAAGAATTTTTTTTATACTTATGAGCCCAGAGTTTCGACTGCAAGGTACCGAGCCTGCTCACTTACAGCTGACATTTCTAAAGCTATGAAAAGTAAAATAAAAGAGTTTTCTAATAGTATATAATTCGTACATACCACACCCAGAGAAAAAACATGTTTAATTACGGTCACCTCCAACAAAACTATTTTTAAAGAAAATTTTAAACATATTATGTTTCATGTCACCATATTATTGTCACCAGCAACCATAATATGGTTGAATATTTCCTCTATCAAGTAGCCACAACCATATTATGGTTGCCTACGAACATGTTATGGTTAAAAATAACAAAAACATATTTATAACATCATGGTTGATTTTTAACAATAGCATGTTGCTCTTGGAAAAGAGGAAAATATTATTTTTAATTTTAAAACCAATTATTGTCATATTTAACCATAAAACGTTTAAAGGCAACCATAATATGGTTGTGGATTCTTGATGGAGGACTAATTTAACCATAATATGGTTTTAGGGGATAATAATATGGCTATATTAAACATAATACGTTTAAAAATTTCTTTAAAAATAGTTTTGTGACCAGAGGTGACCATATTTAAACATGTTTTTTCTCTGCGTGTAGGAATATTGTCACAACTTTTTGATAACATACAAATGTTTTTATGTATTTTTTATTCGTATACTAAGATAAAAACTTGAGTAGAAATGATTTTCGGTAAAAAAGCTATTTGTATATAAAATTGCCCATATTCTACAAAATTTTGCCGTAACAATTAGTTGAATATAGCAATTATAGTTGTCAAAGATCGAGTTTTACTAATGGACCGAGGTTTTACCAAGTAAAACATGCCCAAATCATCAATCTTCCACCTCCATGTTTTATTGTTTCTTTTATTTGGTGCTTTTTTAATGTTTCGTACGGCCGGTGCCGTTAGTACTCTTTTTCCATCTGATCTTGGTTTTACACGAACATATTACCCGTTTCCACACTTCTCTACTCCCATTTTTGTGTTCTTTGCAGAGTTTCAAACATTATTATCTGATAATGCTGGTTTTTTTTTTTCTTTTGCTTAATAACTGAAACTAGACAATTTTTTTTAAGAGCGCTGCGTGGTGTCTACTTAATAACTGCCTTTTTTATGACGTCTACAGCCTGCTTAGGTGTTTTTAGCATGGTTAGAGCATCTCTCCCGGTAAGCACACTTGATCGGGTTTTTTTTTGCTTCCTGCGCGCTTATATTGTTTCTTTTTCTTGCTTTAAGTTTTTAAGCAATATTCTGTGCAAACAAATAGTTTTTGGTCATTTCAACAATTTGATTTTCTAAACCAGCGAATATTTTTTCATTTTGATTTTGAGATGAAGATTTTTGTAAAAATTGACAATAAGAGCGTTTGCAGTTAAACTATTTTTTTTTGCTTTAACAACACAAGTAACGAAATAAAACAATTAGTTTTTCCCATTTTATATGTTGCCAAATTGGAGTAGTAAAAATGGGCCAAAGTGGATACATTGACTTTGTTTCACAAAATTAACGAAATCTTAGGTTTTACTTTTGAATTGGAGAAAATTCTTTTTACACTATATAAATAATATCGTAGTGAATAGTTTATGCTGAATACCCGGTTGGCTTTTAAATATTTTATTGGTTTAACGGCCAACTTCACTAAGTTCAGTTAAAACTAACTATTACTTTAAATTTCAGTTAACAACGCATGTAGCCGCAATTGCTTGCCAGTGTAAATCAAGGAACTGTCTCAAAAACTGGTCCTGAGTCAGTTGATATACTTAAGTAATAATATAGGAACAAAATTGAATACATGTTATCAATTATGAATGAGCAGTCCTTCTCCAGTGTAGCCATTGTTCCTATTTCAACTTCAGCAAATACTGTTAACAAACATAAATGTACATGTACACACGCATAATACCAAAAGGACGGAAGTCATATAACGCATAATTCATATCCTTAATATCCCCTGTTATTGAGTAGCATAATTTAATGTCATGCTCTACTGAAGTTTATTTATTTCGCAACTAACAAAAAATCACACAAATTTGACAGTTTCTTTCTTTCATTGTTGGTTTTATGCTGAATAAATTGTAGATATTAAATAGTACGTACGGTGCGGTAAGCGTTCCTGGCTGACTAATAGTGCATGCAATTTATGACACCCACTTAAAAAAAAAAAAAAGAAAAGAAAAAGTGAAATAGAAATAAAACATACTGTCCAAAGGGGGAGTTATGTTCCATTATTTACAAGCTAAAAGTAACATTTGCTTTTGTCTATGTGTTATTTTTACGACTGCAAAATGTATCAATTTAATTTTATAATGTCTACCATTTTCATTATTTAATGTTGCGTTTTATGGCAATGTTTCTCTCCTTTTGTATACTACATACTTAGAAAATGTACTTAAGGATATTTGCAAGGATGGTTTTGGAAAACCATCAGTTTAAAACGATTGAAAAGATTCCTTACGCCTAATACTTAGTCGTCTAAGGTCTACTGTTACCTTTATATTTTTTCCATTTACAGAGGTATATTATTGTGTTTATTTGGTTTTTATTACAAGGTCTTCTTTTCCTTTTATTATCCATTATTTTAACTTTATTGTCGCACATAAAAATAGATTTTTGTGGGCATTTTACTTTTATGTAAAGGTCCTTTTCGATCACATACCTTAAGGATTTAGTTCAATAGAAATTTTTCTTTGGTATTTATCTTTGTAAAATTTGTAATCTGACAATGTTTTTGTTATTTTCTTATTTAAAGAAAACCTACACAAAACGTAGAAAAGCCAATTTAGAATGTTATTTGTAATAGAATATTAATGGGTTTTTAAGACGATCTTATTGAAAATTACTATGACTTCTAAAAAGGTCAGAGCGGCAACAAAGAGAAATACACACAAATTTTTGGGCAAAAGGTCCAGGGTCCGTTTTTATCTTATTTGTAAAAATGTTAATATGAAGATACAAATTGATTGAAAAGAATTTCATATTAGGTGTATAAATTAAAAATTCGGGGTTTTCGGGAAGTTTTTTTTTGGTGGAGCATTGATATAATATAAACTTAAATTGCCTGTCATTAAACATTTGCATTTTATGCCATAAGAACTGTTATTTTTAAGGCCAACCATTCATAATTACAATTACCGTTACCTAGTTCATAAGATAAGCGCATTTCAGTAATAGTGTTCTAAGCCGATGGAAACAAATGGTAAAGCAACTACTATTTTCTAAATAGTTTTTAACTTGACTTGCAACATGTGGTCTTGCGTTGTCATGTTAGAATATTACGAATTCATGTCTGGTTGCATATTTTGGCTGTTTTCGAACAATACAGGCTTTAAACGAATTAACAACACAGAACATTTTTTTCACTAATTAAAGCATTAATCAAAAATAAAATCAGTTTTAATAAAAAATGTAATCAAATGAATTAAACGTTTAATCAATTGAATTAAACGTTTAATCAAGTGAATTTGTTAATTTGTTTACTGGTGCAAATTAATAGTGTCAATTAAACGTTAATTCACTTGATTAAATTTTTTAATTAAAAACATGTAAAATCAATTAAAATGGATAATCATTCAAAAAAAAGCAAATTTCGATCTATCAAAGCTTAAAATACAATTTGGTTTAAGGATTAATGTTTGACTATTGACGGCAGCGGTTGTCGATGGCTGCGAGTGTAAGGCGGCAAATCCCTCTGAGGAGATCGAGTGGTTGCGATCGAAACATGTTATGGTAACCTGCCGGCCAGGGTTCGAGCCCAGCTACAGTCAAGAATGAAAAATTCTCAATAACAATTTTAATTAATTTTCATGTTGTAAAATTCCTTTCTTAATAAAAATACTGTAATGAAAATTAAATTTGATGAACTTAAGCCTAATTAAAAATATTAAAAACTGATTTAATTTTTGATTAATGCTTAGATTGGTGAAACAGTTTTTTTGTGAAATGACTTGGACCTTTCGTATCAAAATCACTTTCGGACTTGGGTTTCTGCTGTCTCTTTTATACCCACATCAAAATAGTAGAGAGGGTATTATGCGTTTTTGCTAATGTTTGTTAAACCTTAAAACATTGGTCCTTTAAGTATACCGATCGACTTGGAATCACCTTTTGAATAGATATAACGATGTCGGGCTGTCCATGTAAACCTTGTGTGCAAACTACAGGTCACAGTTCAAAAGATAATTTGATGAAATTTGGTACAAAGGTTCGAATTGTCACAATGAGCAAAATGGTAGAATCGGTTCCTTATTTCATATAGACCATATAAAAACTTCTTTTCGTAAGAGCGGCTTTGTGCTCATAAACCATTTTATTATCTTATATTTAGGTTAAATTTGGTCCAAACTTATTTTTTTACAATCTTAATCTTCTTACGAAGTTTGATTGAAATCGGTCCATATTTGACCATGGCTTCTATACAAATGCTACTCCCAAAAATATCTTTTGATGCCATAACTTCCTTATAAATCTTGCTATTGACATAAATTGGCGACAATAACTTTTGCGATAGCTACTATGTCATGACAAAATTTTGTGCTGGAAGGTCCAAAAATTAGCCCTAGGTCGCGTATAAGCCCCCCATCTTAAATAATTTAAAAGCAAACAAATATCATAAAAATAGATGAAGATATCTAAATAATATTCGGCACAATGAACTTCTACATGAATCCACCATGGGTCTTAAGCAGGGTACACTCCGTAAATTTGTTTTTAAGTACTGTGACGTAGGGTATTATATGGTCGGGCTTGATCGTCTATACTTTCATACTTGTTTTCATATTAAACAAGTTGTGCAACACTTCCTGAAAAGGCTGCAGTGTGGCCACAAAATTCGATTTTTTTTAATTGCAAAAAAAAAAAACAATTTTGTTTATGTTGTGAAAAACATTGTATTAAAGGGATGAAAGTTTCAAAATTTCAGGGCAGAGCCATGTGTTAAATTCCTTTGATCCTATTTCATATTCAAACAAATTGTTTAAAAATTAAAGAAATATGTAAGTAAAAATTCTATCGGTCTTATTTTTTTTAATTATCTCATTAAACTTATTGAATCCAACAACTTTATTGTGACCGTAGTATCGGTTTTTGTCTTCCCTAGGAAATCTCTAAGTTCCGAATCGGGAATTAATAAAAAATGACATTGCTAACCAAAAATCTTTAATTGTATTAAGATTTAGTATTTGTATTAAAGTTTGATTTTCAAACAATGTTTTGGAAAATCATTACTACCGAACGGAGCTTTAACTTGCTCCTGTTTTACTCCAAGGGGCTTAGGGTCTTCGTTAATATTGCTCAGTAAATAACGTTAGTAACTTATCGCACTTATACTACAATACTGCATTAACTCAAAATTGAAAAATTTTTAGTTGAAGCAAAACAATTTTAAATTTAGTATTAAAAGCTTATAAAAAAAAATTTTTAAACCAACCGTTTCATTACCAAAAAGTAGTCAAAATAGAATGATATTTTTACAGCGGTTAGATATGAATATAACGTGTCGATTTTTTCCAAAAAGTGAAAAAATAAAAATTTTGAATTAAAGCACTATTGCTGAGCAAGTGCAATATATAACATTTAGCAAAAAAATAAATTTAAAAATATGAAAAGTAAATAAATATCGTTTATTTACCTTTGTCACATACTGTAGTTGAGGGCGATTGGCGACTATCGGTACTCAAAGGTGATACAGTGCCGCCGTCCGGTTCAGAGCTGGAAACACACTGGACCTTAAAAAATGTCAATATTACCATCAAAGCTATGGACTTTTGCAAAACATTAACTTACCATATCACTGCAGCCACTGCGATGGCTTGGTGGTCGTTCAGGACTTCTAGGGCTATGTGTAGTTGTATCCGGAGGACTAGCTGCTGCTGAGCGCGAATTTGCCAAATGTGCATTAGGCGATGTTGTAGATGTTGCAGCTGTCTCCAAAACAATACCCATTTGATTGTTAACAACATGCTGCTGTTGTTGATTAAGTTGATTTTGCTGATGCTGCTGCAGAGTCTGCAGTGTTATATGCTGTGGCGTAGATACTTGCTGATGATGCGGCTGCTGTACTTGTATGGTGGCATTTTGCTGCACAAATGTTGCCGTAGCTGTGGGATTATGTTGGGTACTCGCAGGCATTACTAAGCCCATGGGCGTAGAATAAATTTGACTAATTGGACTTAGTTGTCCATTGCTGCCGACAATAAATTGTTGTCCAGTGGTGGTGGATTGTATGAATTGTTTATTGGTTTGTGGTGAGGTGGCTCTCAACATCATGGTACCTTGCGGTGTGGTGGTAAGTATGTTGGTGGTGGGTCCACATGATCCCACATTTTGTATTTGCAATAAAGTGGTATCGGGAGCCATCACTAAGCCGGAGGGTAAAATCAATTGTTGCCCAATTAAATTCATTGGTTGTATTATTTGACCATTTTGCAGTATTATCTGTTGAGGTTGCGTAGTTGTGGCCGTAGAGGCCGCTTTATTTACCACTATGCCTTGAATACCGTTGCCCAGTTGGAACTGTTGTGGATAAGTGGCCGTTGTAGTCGCATTTACAGCGGGTGCTGTGGTTAGTTGAACTACTTGTGGCTGATTTGCTGCTGGGGTCGATTGCAGATTTGCTACATGTTGTTGTAATAGAGTAGCGGTCTGATTAGGTGATATTTGTGTTGTAATATTTGTGGGTGCTGTAGCCGTCGGGCTAGGCGAGGTCTTGCGCTTCTTAGGCCTTCTTTTAGGATCACTTTGAGAAGTAATGATAATACGACCGTCCGGTTGCTGCACCAAATGTTGTACAACTTGACTGTCTAAGGCAGCCGTAAATTGTTGTTGGGTCGGAGCAGCAGCTTGTGTTGCTTGAGGTTGTTGCTGTATAACATAACCCCCATTTGGCAGAGCATTTAATACAACAGTCTGCTGGCCCAATACATTTGTAGTATTGCCCGCATTGGATGGTGTGGTCAGCAGTTGATTTGCTGTTGTAATAATGGGTTGTGTACTGGCTGCATGTATAATGTTGCCGGTATTTGTTAGAACTTTGGCACCATTGTTCGTAATTAGATTTTGCCCCGAATTTAAGATGACTGTTGTGGGTTGTAGTTGTGTAGCTGTGCCTTGTGTGTTTGTAGCTTGTGAGACAATGTAACCGCCATTAGACTGCTGCTGTAGGGTTGCTGTCGTCAATTGTCCTGCATTGTTTAAGACATCCACTTGTTGTGTGCCCTGTTGTTGTATAATCACATTTGTTGTTGCATGTGATTGTGTGGTTGTTGTCGCATTGCCACTAGCGATAAGCACTTGCTGCTGCTGTTGCTGTATGTGTGGTTTATTATTCGAGGACGGCACAACTATTAGTTGACCAGTAGAAGTCATAATAATCTGAGAGTTTCCAGGATTATCGTTGGACCTCAGTAAAGGCTGCAGTTGCAGCTGACTGATGGGTATGCTAGTGGTGCTATTAGCTGAAACCTTTTGCACTGTTGCCTGTATTTTCTGATTTACAATGGGTGGTGCCGTGGTATTCATGCGTTGGCCTGATGAAGAGGTAGTAGTAGTTGTAGTGGCTGCACCTCTACTACCAGCAATGGTAGTGACTGTAGCTCTTGAAGTATTTGTTGCCACTAGTCTGTGGGGTTGCTGAGTGACTTGCTGCATCTGTCCAGCATTTTTAATTGTTCTCAAAATACGCACCTGCTGAGGAGGAGGCTTTTGTAGAGATCCGTGTTGTTGTGTTTTCAGATGAAGCATAGTAATTGGTGTGGGTGCGGGGGAAGTTACTGCCTTTGAGATTAAAGACTTGGAGCTAGTTGACTCTATAGAACCAGCTGGTGATGGAGGGCAAGGTTTTGGACTTTCATTACTAGTGGATATTGCACCTACTTGTTCGGGTTTTTTGGTATTATCTGGTGTCTTGCGTTGCAAGTCGGGTGTGGAACGTGGTCCTCCCACAGTGCTAGATGAAACTGGAGATTCTTGCGCTGTAGGTATTAATTTAATTGGTGTTCTGACCGATTGATGCTGTTGTTGTTTAAAGAGATTTTGCTGAGTTTGCGGTTGATTCAAGGAAATTTGTGTTGGATTCTTTAAGGTGTTAAAGGAAAACTTATTTGCAATTGGTGGCTGATTAAGTGACACAGTATTTTGAATATTGGTAAAATGATGTTGTTTTAAGGTCTGGTTTTGGGAATTTGGCATTTGATACAAGTTAATGGTATTGCTAGAATTTATGAGTCTCGGATCATTTAAAATATCCAAAGAAGTTTTATCAATCACAGTCTGTTCTGATGCAACCGTTGGGTTGGTGCAATCATTTTCTTCCTCCTCCTCCTCTCCATCATCCTCATCTTCCTCTGCCTCTGCCTCTGCTTCTGGTTCGTCTTCATCATCATCTTCTGCCTCTTCGTCTTCATTAAAATCTTCTACAGGATTTTCGTCTTCGATTTCTTCCTCAAGTTCTTCATTGGAGATACAATCTTCTAAAATGTTTGTACGTTTTATAATCTCACCCTCCTCAAGTTGTCTGACATAATCCTCCTTTTCTTCCGCATCATCTTCTTCATCACCGTCTATCTCTTCCTCAACCTCCTCTTCTTGTTCATCCTCATCATCTTCTTCTAGTTCTCCTTCCTCGTTTTCTAATACAGACTCCTCTTGACCGGTGTGTAAATTCATCATTGAATTGTGCACCAATGTTGTTTGTTGCTGTAAGTAACCATTGAGGTCATCTTTATACAAGGATGTGTGCTCCATTTGATGCCGTTGTTGCTCTTTATTGTTGTTATCAGCTGCTGATGTTGTCATTATTGGTTTCTTTGTCTGACACATACCTTGTGGTTTATTACACAAATTCGATGACCATTGTACATTTTCACTAGCGCCATTCGTCATGTGAGACGAAGCTGATTCATGTTGTGTTAATGCTGCTGTTGTTGGTAACATTCTATCATCTTTGGGCCATATTTTATTGGCGCTTTCCATCATGCCATTGTTATTGTATGTGGGATTTGTTATCATATATTGCTGCTGCTGTTGGTGATGATTTGACAACTGTTGTCGAGGATGGTGCTGTTCTTGCTGTTGCTGCTGTTGTTGTTGTTGTTCTTGCAGCGATGGTGGTAGCATTTTAAATGTTGAATTATGACTAGATTGTTGTTGTCCACCTGTACCACTGCTATCTGAAGTAAATATTGATTTTGACTCCGTTGTAGCAAACGTTGCTGGTGTTGTAGTGGCGGGTGTGAATGTTGCTGTTGCATTGGCATTGTTATTTTCAAGTGTAGTCTCTACGTTGGTAATTTTACGACGTTTGGCATCTGTAATAATAACAAAACAAAAAAAAAAAAATTATTTTTAAAGAACTTTGCAGTAAATTTTCTCTTAAGGCAATAAATATTTCTTTTAGGGAATGTCATAATTTCGGACGAATGTCCTCTAAACACAAAATAATATACATAGTTAAAAATGGAACACTATCCTTGTACCTTTTTAATTACTTACATTCGCTATCATTTCAAAACATTTTTCAATAAATATTTTTAACATGCAGACAAAACATCCCCTTCCTTATCGCTAAGCAAATCGCCACCTTCATTACTTGTTTGTTAGCAACACCTAAACGTTTTTAGTATTTTGAATAAATTATTACCTTTGTTCGTACGAATTGAAAAATTACCCACTGACAATTATGAAAATACCACCTCTTATTGTAATTTTACACACAAATAAAAGCTGTAATAAAAACTTCAACTAACACGCACACTTTCGAAAAAATTATATTAAAATTTATTTGCACAAGTATGTAAATTTGTACTCGCATGCACATCCATGTAGGTATTCATATGTGCATGTTTTAGGGCATATTAAAAATAAATTTTCAAAAAATAAAATCGCAAAAAAAGACACACATCATTAAATTTATATGTTTTGAAATATAAACACGCAATTTGTAACAAGTTCACATGAATTGTACTCAATCCAACAAAAGCTTTTGCTCTAAAGCAATTTATTTTATATAAAACTTCCCTTTTAAGTCCTTAGAAGTGGTAGTAATATTGCATTTTACGTTAGAGCTAATTGAGTATCTTCTGCTATATGCATTTTTTCGTTTTTAAACATGTTAGCTGACAGACAACTAATAGTTTTAGTTGATTCAATATGTCGTTAATTTTACATATATTTATACATATAAAGTCGTATTTAAAATGTGTTGTTACAACACGCACTTTGCTACTAAATACCATTGCCTCAGTTTAACACTCGAGCATATAGATGGAGTGGCAGACTTGAGTACATCTAAAAGTTGAAACATGCAATCATTTGCACAATTTTAATGCAACATATCATAAATGATTCTAGTCATATTTAAATTGTATGTTACATACTATTATAGCAACTACTACAGCTATTTGGTTTATTTACAGTGGGACATTGATATGCAAGACTATGATTTGCATTTAAGTTATAGATTTATTTTAGTTTTAAAACCAGTTCTCTAATAAAAACAGCAGTTTTTAATCTATCGTTAATGTATTTAACAAGAAATACAATGTATAAGATATAATTTTTTTTAATACATCCATATCGTTACTTAAAACGCAAAAGGTCCTAACTAACAAAAATAACAAAATCGACTTTTTAATTGATTTAAAAATCGACTATTTCATTGCTTCTGATGTATTGCATCATCATTTTTGGAGTCTTTCGACGAAAATAAGCGATTTTATTAACAAAAAACAAGAGTATATTAATAAATGCTAAAAAACCTAACGAACAGTTTGCATAATATGCAACATTGTCAAGTGTGAAAACAACTGGTAGCTTTTACAAGAAAAATAAATTATAAACAGTTTAAGGCAATTTATTAATTTAAATAGGTTTTTGAATTGTCTTTAGCGTCTAAATGTCGTTACTACAGACTTACTTCTTTCATTATGTAACATAACCATCGCTTGAAAAATCTTTTATGATTAGTAATCAAGCCTTTGAGTAAGAAAATGATATGGGAACATACATAAAGGTCCTAGTTTGTAATTCTCTAGCCTTAAATCTAATTAAACACCATTTTTGTACAAAACTAAGCGATAATAATAAAAATATTAGTTTTTAAAAGTAATTAGAAGACTTTGTGGGATAAATGTTTTTTTAGAATGTAGAAGATGTTGTCGAAAATTTGAAAGCTTTCAACAAGAAAACACACAAAATTTAAAAATGTTCTTTTTAAATTTTGAAAAAATAGTTTATGCATTATTTGTACACTGTTTTTCTGCTCAGTTCATAATCTTGTTTTAAAACATACGATATCGTTCCTCTCGCTTAAAAGCTAAAGAACAAAATAAACCACACAAAAGCCTTGTTTTGTGTTGTTAATCGAGATGTTTGCTGTTTGCACAAATATTTGAAGCAAGTTTGTAAGAATTAAAACCTTAATGCACGATGTTAATTGTGAGTTACACCGTAACGTCAAGTTTTTTGCCCAACTTAGTTTGACATTTCTTTGTTTCAGTGTTTGACAAATTTTAACCATGGAGAGGTACACACGAAAATGGGCGTTCAAATCAAAATGAGGTCGGCCAAGCAGTTACCGTGAATGGTGTTCCCTATCTCGACATGATAACGGACTTCTTGTGACCAGAATTTGAGAATATAGACCTGCACCCATGCTCTGTAACTTTAGTGAGAACTTCTCGCATCGAAAAGATATGAAACAAAATATTCCATCGTTTCTCGCAAAGTGAGAAAAAAGTGTGTCTGTAACTCATGTCGGAAACTATCAAAAAGGGATTACGTCGTTACGTTATAAATATCATTACATTGCACTCGAAGCCGATGTGACATTGCAGACGTTGAGAACGCCAGCAACACATATCGTTGACGGCGACCAAAATTTACTAAAATTGAAAATTTTTCAACGACGGCGGCGAAAATACAACTGTCGGCTATACCAAATAATGTAAAGTGCGACTTTAATGTTTGTTGTTTGCAACCGAGCAAACATTCGTATATTTTATAAAAATGTAAATTAAACAATGAAAAAATGTGCCAAGAACAAAATATTATTATTATTATTCCTTGCATTTTGCATTTTTAATTGTTTTTTAGTGTTAAAATTTTTTCTCGCACCATTTTTATTCGTGAGTTTATTTGACAGGTTAAGGCGGGATCTTTTTTCACAAAAATGTTACAGACATACTTTTTCACACATTTCAATCGAAAAGTTTCTCGACGCGAGAGTTACAGAACATGGGCACTGGACGATATGTGGTTTCAACATGATGGTGCAATTTGCCACACAGCCAACGAAACAATGGCTATTTTGCAGGAGAAATTCAATGGCCGTGTTATCTCACATCGTGGCGATGTTAATTAGCCGCCACGATCATGTGATTTGACACCGTTGGACTTCTTTCTTTAGGGATATTTAACAGAAAAAGTGTGCGTCAATAAGCCAAGAATAATTCAAAAGCTAAAGGATGAGATAATTCAGCACATTGACGACTTTGAACCTCAATAATGTATCCGAGTCATTAAACAGATGGACCATCGAATAGAGGTTCGCCACCGAAGCCATGGCGAGCATTTGGCCGATATTTTGTTTCACACATAATTGTCATAGATCCCTCTATCGTAATAAAAAATATTGAGATAATTCTCTGTAAACTTTTTGTTTTTTTTACAATTAATAATGTTACTTTTTGTGGTGTCTAGTGCGAAATGTAATCATTTAAGTGCAGCAGAGAAGAGAAGAATTATCTTGTTATTGAAACCACTTTCTACAAATAATGTTTTTTTGCTTTAATATTTCTTCTCTGTTTAAAGCAAAGAGCGAGCAAAATTGCTGTAGCCCTATCGTCGTCTGCATTTATTGAAAACAAAACAAAATTAATGTTGGTACGAAATATGTTGATGTTGTTGACTTGCAAACAGAAATAAAGTGTGTGTTTGCCAAGCAATTTGTGTGGTTTATTTTGTCCTTTACAAGCTTCTAGTTTTTTTCTGTTTTTGAGAGCGAAGTTTTGACAAGAAAAATAAATGGTTTCAAAATTTCGTTTAAAATTTTCATTTACGCTGTCTTTATTTTAATGATTTTCTCTTATATTCATTAAGGAATATCTACTGTTTTCAACATTAAAATAAAGTAGCATTTTTATTTGATTGTAGAGTTATAATTAATAGCACCCAACTTACATTTTGCCATCATGCTTTCAAAACTATAAATACCATATCTTATATATATATATTTTTTTTGCTATAAAAATATACTTTATAGATATGCAAATTGATATGAATAAGTATATATATAAAATTTTAAATGTATTTATGTTTATTTAGGCTTAAATAATTGCATGTAACTCCTTCCAAACAAGCTGCTTGCACAAATATTTTTCAACAATTTCAGTGTAAAAACGTTGGCAATAACAAAAAAAAAAAATAGTATCTGTATGTTTTATAAAGCAAAAAATGTATGTAACTGTTTATTTTTTAATTACAACACAAAGATTTTATAAATTGATAAGGTTTGTATTCCACACTCAAACTTGTACAATACAAACATTTGTACCTTTGATCAGAATCGTGTTTATTTACATACATATATGTATTTGCGTTTGTTCACATTAAATATAAAATGATTTTGACTTGTGAAATGCAACATGAAAAAATTTCGAATTTTTTTTTCATCGCTTGTAATTTGCGTAGCATGAGTAAGTGAGTTTATCGGCGCTAGCGCGTGTTTAAGAAGGTACAATTTTTTTTTGTAAAGGCCCACCTTTGTCAAGAAATTTATAAAAAAAAATTCAGCTGCTGTCGGTTGCCATTGTCGTTGGCGGCATGTTATAATGCAATAAAATACAAATAGAATTATTGTTCTATTTTAAATATGCCAAATGCAAATGACAATGGTGTAGTGGGCATTTGTAAACCGGGGAAAAATTTTACATTTTAATATTTTAAGAAATTATTGGCTGAAAGTCAAAAATGTATCATCAAGTTTAACAATCCAGAATTATTATGTACGCATCGATAACTTTGGTTCACTTTAAGGCAGATAATTTTGTAAAATTCTCCACAGTTGGATTGCATGCATTCTAATGTTAAAAAGCGAGTGCCTTTGCAACTGACGTTTAACAACGAATCCTTTTATTTTAGACAATTTTAATTATGTATATGCAAATAAAAAAGTAAATGGTAACGGTAATTTTAGGACATTAAAGAAAAAAAAATTTTACGGCAATTGATTCAAAATCACTTTTTTGCTGTAAAAGTGCAGGTTGTGGAGCAATTTGTGGTATATGTTTAAGCTTCTATTGGTCCCAGGCCTGTTTGTCTCAACAAGAAAAAGAAGGACAAAAAATGAAAAAACAAAAAATGTACTTTGGACTTCAAGAAAAATTCTTGACAAAAGTACGAAAAAACAGAAGTAAGGAAGAACATGTAAAAACAATTAAAATTGATAATCATTCAAAAAAGCAAACTTCGATCTACCAAAGGTTAAAATACAATTTGGTTTAAGGATTGATGTTTGACTATTGACGTCAGCAGTCGTCGATGGCTGCGAGTGTAAAACGGCAAATCCATCTGAGGAGATCGAGTGGTTGCGATCGAAACATGTCATGGTAACCTGCCGGCCCGAGTTCGAGCCCCGGCCACGGTCAAGAATGAAAGATTATCAATAACAATTTTAATTGATTTTCATGTTGTAAAATTCCTTTCTTCATAAGAATAATTTAATGAACTTAAAGCCTAATTAAGATTATTAAAAATTTGGATTAAAAACCATAAATAGTTCAACAAAATAACCACAATACTAATTAAAATTATTTTATATATTTTTTAATAAAAATTTTTTCAAATCGGTGCTTCTTAGAGGCAAAGAAATTTTAATTGGCAACACTGTCTTCTGTAACAGCTTATGTGACAATTTTTTAAGCCTACAATCAGACCTGCTGAAGAAGGCCTTTAATCAGGAAACGTAGAAGGTCTTGGCTGGCTAGGACATCTTGTGTAAAAAATGTATGAGTATAGAATGGTTAGTAAGACCTTGTGTCTGAAAAATAAGAGCTTTAGAAGGCCTGCTTACTTTTTCTTTTTACCGCTGGGAAGTTATACAATTGTTTAAGTAATAAAATTTGCTAATTCCGAGAAAATAGTGAATTTTAAACTTAGAGTATTTAAAGTTTTTTTTTAGGTTCTCACACATAAAATTAAAATTTTACAACTTATTTAATATTAAAAAAACTGTTTTAATTTATTTTAAAAAACACAAACATCAAAATTACTTTTTTCCATCATAAATCCCACCACAGAAAAAAAAACTTAAAATAAAAACTTCATCCTGCATTCTTTTGTTCATGTTTGTTGTCAACAGTTCATGTATCTTTTTTGTTGTTGTGTATCTGTAGCTGCTTTTGCGTTTGGATGGGTGGTAAAATGTATATATCGATCTAAAGTTTAATTGATTGCTTTTATAGAAACTTTTCACAATTTTGCGATTTTATATTTTTTTTTGTTGTCTGAATAAAGGCGAAACTGAAGTTGTTAAATTTACTGCACATAAAACGCACGCTGATAAACTCAAATATCAGGCATACACTGAGAGAAATTTAATGGGTCTAAGGGAACAAATATAATATGTGTTAAAGAAATAACTAATTGTTTGTTGCAAAAAAAAAAAAAAAAAAAAAAAAATTAAATTGTTTTAGTTATTAATTTTAAAAGATGAATAAAGTATCTTTTGCTTTAACAACTCCTATCAACTTCAAAGATAAAACCTGTTTTTTTATTAAAATTTTTAACGTGTAAATTTACATGAACATATCCTTGCATTATTACATACAAATATTAGTGAGAATGTGTGTGCATTTTAAATATAGATACGTTTATACGACATGTAAACATACACATGTATATACAAAGTAAGAGTACCTTCAGTCTAAAACAATATGAAAACTTTTACCTTTTATTTGCACATTACACATGACTGCATTGTAAATACATATTGAACTCTTACCCATTGAAAAGACATCTACCACTACTGGCGTTAACAGGCATCTGAAATGTTGTACGAGTATTTATGTACAATAAAAAAAGTATGTATACAAAGAGTGAACTGCGCCAACTAAGATTGGCAGTAAGCCCTTTTTTCTTCTCAATAGTTTTTGGAAATTAATTTACCAAAAACAGGCAATTAATCATTACGGCCTGACACCACAGTGTTCTAAACACCAAGTGGACATAAGGATTCTACTAGCATCTTCGTGTGCTGCCTACCAGTCCCATGCGTATATCCTTAGCTTAAAAGCTAAAACGCCATTCGGTCGGTCCAATTTCGCACCACTTTGTTTCAGCATACCCGGGAACTAATTTTGACAGTCGTGATCGAATTGTTTTTCGATTTAAAAGCAATTTTACTCCTAATGCTTTTAGTCGACACTGAACGAATTTAAAATTATTTTTCCAGTGTTGTGAAAACTTCAATAAATGTTTTACAACACTGAAAAAATAATATCGATTCGCTCAATATCGACTGCCAGAATTAGAAGAAAAATTGCTTTTGAGTCGAAAAATTATTAGATCACTACTGCCAGAAGAGGATCCCAGGTTTTATTTGGCAATAGTGCGTGGAATGTTGGCTTCTCAACAATCAATGGTTGCTGGCTTATCAGCATAAACCAGAGATTTGACGCACTCCATAAAAAATAGTCCAAAAGTGTCGAATCAAACAAGCGGGTGAACAATTCACAGGCTCATTTCTGGAGAAAATTCGGATGGATTCCACTGTTCCGCAATATGTTCCAATATGTTCAAATAAAATTCCATTACCAATTTAGCTCATAGCACTCCTTAAATCCTTTTATTGTATTTACAAAAATGTGATTAATAGCCAGGTAGCATAAACACTGAATGTATTTATGTTGAATTTTTTCATTTACCATATTATTTTGTCAATATTATTGTGGTAAAAAAATCAGGTCTGTAAAACATCTTTAAAATGTTTGGTGGTAAATAATAAATCATTATTTTTTGTTAAACATACAGAATTTTTTATTTTTAAAATTTCATTCAAAAGGATATACACAATTCATGTTTCCGTTTTAAATGACATAAAAAGTCATTCGTGGAGGTTATTTAGTTTAAGGTATGGGATTTTTTTTTTCATATTTTTGTATGCGATTTTTGGCTTTGAAACGATGAATAATTAAAATTTTTTAATTACATTGATAAAGATGTGTAAGTCTTTTTGATTATTGTTGGCACTCATTTAATGGTTATTTATTTATATTGAGCTTAACTAATTGTAAGGTGTTAAACTGCGAGTCATAAGTTTCGATTTATTTTATGTAAAGGAAACGAGATTAAGAACCGTTACAATAACACATGACTAAGTAGATTGCATTCCGAAAGAATTCAGTAGCATGTTGTTTAATATATTCGAAAGGAATATAGTACTTTTTCATTAAAATTATTGCACAACTTTTGATTTTATTCACAATTGAAATGGACCGTTTAAAAACAATGTTTGCACGGTCTAAAAAGGCATGTAAGAAAAGATAAACTCACTGTTTATTGTTGTTGTTCTGTTTAAGCTTTGATATTGTTACGGGTCAAACTTACTAGTGTTTATAATTCTTATTCGCTTTAAAGTTTAATTTATATAATATTTTTAGCTTTCCTAAAATCTTTGGATGAAGATTCCTGATGATCTGGCCTAAGCAACCAGTGAAATGCGCATAGAAACTAGCTTTTCCTCAACAATAAATTTTAGTGTATTTATGAAAAATAAAGATTGGGAATTTAGAAAGTCAATGAGAAATCTTGTAGATAATTAATTTTGTTGTCAAATTACAGATTTTTTTTACTGAATAGGGAAAAGTTTTTTAACTTTTGCTACTTTATGTGGTGAAAGTGCCTTTATTTGTTACATAAAGCTGCAACTATCGCGAAAACCTCTAGTTTTGATGAAAGAAAAAACGGAGTGAAAGTTCGCGTTCAGCGCTCAAAATAACTTTTTAAAGGAACAACTTTCGTTTCTAGCAAACGAAAAAGTTTGTCGAAATCTGTAAACATGTGTAATCTATAATTAGCTCTAAAGCGCTTTAGGCTGGGTTTTTGAAATCTCAGTTAAACTAGGTTTAGTTAATCTAAATACAGATTCGTGCCGTCATTATCAAGTTTGCATACAAAATTTTGACGGAACAGCTTAGTTTTGCTTAAAACATTGGTCTTAATTGAAATACATAATAAAAAATCACATTTCGCCGGGAAAATCCGAGTTTCACACAACGTTAAACTAAGTTTAAACTTAATCCACATCTCAAAAGCCCGGCCTTAATCAGTTTGAAACTAATTAAATTTGAAGGTTAAATTAGGTTAGGTTCCCTTGGCAGCCGCTATTAAGTACAGTTCACGTGGGTTCAGGAATTAGAACCCGTTGTGTTACACTGTCTCCCAAGGGTCCTATGTTACCTGGCTGCTGACATTCTAACCCAGTCATCCGGTTGATTTAATGAAGGAAATTGATCCTATTCAAATCAGTGTCAGAGAGACAGGTTTTGTTCCTTCGACCAAACAGATTAAAAGGGATACATTTTAAAACAGCGGAAAATATATTTTGCAGTTTCTAAACGGATATGAAGTCGGACTTGTCAACATCTGTATAAACCAGTTTGAGCTTTTAAAGCTTTATATGTCTGTATTAGCTTCTCAATGATATATAATATATTTTTTATTTTCACGTATAACACAAAGAAAGTGTGGCATGTAGTTGTTATTCTAAAAAAATTATATTAAATGGTGGTCTAACTATAATGCACTATGTTAATTGTGAGTCACACCTTAACGTCAAGTTTTTGCCCATCTCAACTTGAGATTTCTTTGTTTCAGTGTTTGACAAATTCAACAATGGAGAGGTGTTGAAGCCTTTTACGAAAATTTTTGTTCAGCTTTATTGACCAAATGTATCCACAATCGGGAGAATTGTGGGCAAATTTCAGCCAACCGGGTCGGTAGGAAATGTGAAACTACCTGTGCATGCTCGCCCAGTTCGTTCTGCATCATCAGGCCGTACTTCTTTGAAAATTAGGTTGGCCAAGCAGTTACTGTTAATTGTGTTCGCTTTCTAAGATGATAACAAGCTTCTTGTGGCCAGAAATTGAGGATATGGACCTGGACGACATGTGGTTCCAACAGGATGGTGCCACTTGCCACACAGCCAATGGCTCTTTTGCACGAGTAAATCAATGGCCGTATCTCACGTCGTGGCGATGTTAATTGGCAGCCAAGATCATGAGATTTGACACTATTGAACATTTTTCTTTAGGGATATTTAAAAGAAAAAGTGTACGTCAATAAGCCAAGAACAATATAAGAACTAAAGGATGAGATAATTCGCACATTAACGACACTGAACATAAATTATGTCTCAGAGTTATTGAAAATATGGACCACCGGATGAAGGTGTGCCACCGAAGCTGTGGCGAGCATTTGGCCGATATTTTGTTTCACACATAATTGTCATAGATCCTTCTATCATAATAAAAAATACTTAGATAATTCTATGAAAACTTTTTATTTTGGTTGGACCACCCTTTAGAAGGATTAAGAGAAAAGGTTCATAATTTTCCTAAAAGTGACTTAAGTGAAAAACCTTTTTTTAAATTTCGATACAACTTGGTAAAACATCAACAAAAATATGTACATTTGTTTATAGTTTTTAATTTGTTTTTCAATCCCAAATCATTATACAAAAGGAGATTAATACTTATTAAACTTTTAATTTTAGGAATGAAAAAAAAAATATCATCAACAATTTTGAAGCACTAAAAAATTAAAATTAAAGTTTAACTACCACTTTCTTTAATGTCGATACCTTTGCAATTACAACACTAATTCCTTAACAAGCTACACATTTACTAAAGAAGGGACATGTTTACAAAATAAAACGCCATCAGACATTTTAAACACTAACCAGCGTCATTAATCACTAAATGACAAAACTTAAACATGGCCATAAACAAAAACTCTAAAAAGCAAAAGATGCAATAAAACAAAATTAAGTGAAATAAATAAAAACACGTACAAATACGAAATGAAAAAAAAACAAACAAAAATACTATAATAAATATAAAGTTATTTATTAACCACAAAAGTAACAACTACATAAATTTTTTTCGCAAAAATAATAAATAAAAGTGGGGGAAAAGATAAAAAAAGCCACAACAAAAGCAGTTTGGCACCTTTTAATAATAATAATAATTGCCACTGCAATACATACAAAAGAAGAAAAAAAGGGTCCTACATACATGCAAGCATGTGTGACACTAACACATACACACACCTTTTCCCACCGGTAGGTATTGGTTGGAACCCACCATTATAAAATCAGCAAAATAAAGGAACTCAAGTGAACAATAAACGTGCCAATATTGCCACATGTTATTTATTATTTAAAAAAAAAAAAAATAAAAAATATTTAAAGAGCAGGAGGGAGAGGCGGTTGGTGTGTTTCATACTTTTAATATTTTATTTATAAATAAAATATACATTTTGTTGTACATGAACTCAACACACCTTCCTTGTTTGAGTTTTTTGTTTTTCTAAAAGTGAAAACGTCAAAAATTCGCATAAAGGGAGTTTAATTAGGTTTTGGTCAATTTAAACATAAATTGCCTCCGGTATAAGCAGCAGTTATAATTAGAAAAAAAAGAACAAACGACTTTAATAACTTAGTGTGTTCTAAGTTATGAACTTATATTTTATTATGATTAACGTGCAAGTGCAGTTGGGACTAAAACTTAAGCAAAAAATTAATTTAATGAAATTAAACCTTATTAGATTATCAAAAACTTCAATTTTGGAAATTTTTTTTTTTTTCTAACTGCCTGTTTAACGATTTCGAACGTAGACGTTCGCATAGAATTTTATATGGAAAATATTTTTAAATCTGAGTGTTTTTCATATACATTTTTTATGCGAACAAAAACGTTCTAAATCGTTGAACTGGCAGTAAATTTCTGTTATAGTTGAAAAACTATTATGTTCAGTGGGTATATTTAGAGAATTTGGTCATGAAAATTTTCAATTTGATAAACAACTTGAATAAAAATCTGGGAAATTTTTGACCAGTTAAATATTTTTGCGACCTTTTCAAAAGTGAGTAAAAACATGTCTACTATAATCTGATCTTTTCTTTTTAAAAAATCCTATAAAAACAGAAAAATGGTAACACCTTATAATATAAACATTTTAAAAAATCTATTAAGCTACGGTAACACTTATTAAATATTTGTCCAAACAAGCATAACCACCACTTTTGTTAACAGTTAGTGAGATTTAACATGGGTTTAATAGCACACAATAAAACTATTAATGCTGCTACACATAGCGATATACTTTTTTTTTGTAAGATGTGCTATTATAGTCGTAATAAATATTGTTATTAAAGGAAATTATATTTTAGTTTGCCTATTGGTCACTTTTTTTCGTCAAGTATTTGCCAAGTGTGACTTTAGCTAAGGCAATTCACAAAGTGTTCCATTGTATCATAATATTGGTTGTATTTGCTATACATAATTTTATGACTGGCACCCTCCTGTTGGAACCACATATCGTCGAGGTCCATATCCTCAATTTCTTGCCACAAGAAGTCCGTTATCATCATGCGATAGCGAACACAATTACAAGTTACTGCTTGGCCGACCTCATTTTCAAAAAAGTACGGCCTGATGATGCAGAACGAGATGGGCGACAGACCCGGTATGCTAAAAATTGCGCACAATTCTCCCGATTGTGGACACATTTGGTCGATTATGCTGACCAAAAAAATCACGAAGTGCACGAAATGCATTTAGATTTGAACGCCCATTTTCGTTGAAGGCGTCAACAAACTTAGCGAGCTGCTCAATTGTGTACCTCTGCATGGTTGAATTTGTCAAACACTGAAACAAGGAAATGTCAAATTAAGTTGGGCAAACAATTTTACGTTAAGATGTGGCTCACAATTAACATCGCGCGTTATGGTTGAACAATATTTTATGACAATACAAATATGTTACCTTTGTATTTTGAAGTTCTTTTCTATATTTTTAGTCATTTAATTTTGACGCTTACACTTATTTACAGTATGATAACACAACATGCTGTTCACAACCGTGATATTTAGCCCAAAATAGTACTTTAGTAATTAGCACTTTAAAACACTTTTTTTTATTTTTTAATACTCTAAACTAATCCCGCGATGCTCTACGCTTGTCTGCAGGAAAAAGACCAGAGTCTCTAGCGGTAATCGAACCCGCAACCCCGGCGCTGATAGACTAGCTCACAACCAGCTAGCCTACCGGGGCTATGTGTTGTAATTTTTAATATGGTAAAATACGCAAATATTTTAAATTGATTGTTTATTTATAAAAATATTGCTACGAAATTTGATTTTTCTAAAAATAATTTATAGTTTTATTTATCATTGTAATTTTTACTTGTATGTTTTTTTTTAGTTTAAAACTGTTATAAATAATTGTATTACAACTTCACTATACTGAACTTTCTAGGAAAAATAATATTTTTTACTTCTTAAGGTCGACTTTAGATTTAAATGTATAAGAGTTATTGTAAAATAATTAGAGAAAAAAGTTCTGGAAGCGACTAGAAAAAGTTGTGAATTATAAATACAGGCTGACTCATACGTTTTATTTGAGACATTAAACGGTTCAGTTCGTTACTAACAAGAGTAGATTAATTTTGTGAACATTATAATAAATTTCAATAAAGTTTGTTAAGTTGAATTAGTGTGTGTATTCATTTCGATTTGCAATTAAAAGAACTCAAAAGGTTTATTAAAAAGGAAAAAAGCCAAAACGCGCTTAAAAAGCATAAACGTAAAAATATATTTTAGTCCTTTTAACCCCAATATTTTTCAATTTAGTCTAATCCAAATTTTAATATTTTAATCAGGCTAAAGTTTATCAAATTTAATTTTTATTAAATTATTTTTATGAATAAAGGAATTTTACAACATGAAATTTATTAATATTTTTTCATTGTTTTCGTAATTTTATTTTATTGAATCTTCATATATTGAGAAATGAACTAACAATAATTCCTAAAACAATTCCTGACGAAAACTAGCCCTTTTAAGCCCGTTTTTCATACGTCTTCTTTTAGTGACCCTAAAATTGGCATCACCGATTTTATTGTCATCAAATCATGTTTAAGGCTAGATTACACTATCTCACAAGTCTTACGTATTCCATAATACTTTGTGAGATAGAAATCTAATGAGTTTTGTTGCGACTGTCAAAAAATCTAATTTAACATGACAGTTTGTGTTCACATCATCACACAAAGTATAAGCACTCACACATGAAATAAAATGCAACCCTGTTCCAATGAAAAGTATTATTGTTTAGAAATTTTTCAAAAAACGATGAAGTCGTATGGGATGTCAAACTTTTTTCATAATACTTGTCATTTTCGTCACACATTGCATTCACACTATCATACTTTGTCATATTACTTGAGTTTTTGACATGTATTAATACAAAGTATAATAGTGTAATCTAGCCTTTATGATTACATATACAATACATCGAAATGATTGAATTAGACTTTTGTATGGTCTGGGCTATCAGATTATTATTTTTGCAATCATTGAATATAAAAAGCTTTTCCATATCAAGCTCTAACCTCGAAAATAAGCGCCTAAAATCAAATTTTACAGGAGAGAGTTCTTTTTATTTGATTTCATATAACGATAAAATTGTTCTTGCTATAAAATCGTAACGGTACCTTATGTTACCATGACATTTAAGGAGATGATGTGAGTGTTGCCAATACAGTCATTTATTAAAAAAACGAAAATTTAAAATGATGCCGCTTACGTTATTTTCGCCGTTAGAGCTCGATATTTCTTTAAAATGGACGCTGCTATTTTTCTCAGCCTAACTGCTAAAATACACATGTGTGCATTTGCTTATAAATATTCGCCTTTAATTGAGTTTACTTGCAATTTATAACAATATACAGTTATTGTCATATAATTGTGATTTTAGTAAACATATTTTTTCCCTTTTTTTTTGTTCATGCAGTATTTTTAGTACTTTTATGATATTTGAAAGGCGTTCATACGTATTGACCTTTTGGATTTTAAATGCACACCAAAGCAACTAAATTGTACACGTACACTAATTTACTATAAAAACAATTTTCCAAAAGCTTTTCCGACTGTTAAAGTGAACGTGTGTACGTGCGAGTGTATGTGAAGTTAAATGTGTGCTTGAATTTTAAGTACCGCATTGGGTTGTTGGTTGGTTGGTCTTGTTATTTGGTAGACCACAATTTGTTGTTCTACCAATTTTTTTTCTATTGTTTTGTTTTGTTGTTGTTGCATATTATAGACTTATAAAAAATCCTCTACAAATATTAAGAATTTTTGTGCTTATTTAGCAAATGCTTACACGACATTAACAACAGTAATAACGGCCTCACACGTATGTACACATGAATGTGTGTTTACCCCTAAGTATACGTACTTGCTGACATGGGTTAATTATACAACATGCAACTAGCAATTTTTTTTCCTAATTCTGTCCGTGTTCATTTCATTGTTTGTTGTTGTATGTTGCGTGATTTTTTTCCATATAATTTTTTTCGTAAGATTTCTCTTTTTTTGTTTTGTTTTATAAACGTCTAATGTTGTTGTTTTAGTTGTTGCTTTAGCTTTTAGCTTTTATGCAAATTTATGTTAATTTTGTGTATTGTTTGTTAAATAAGTCCTTATTTTAGAATTTTGTATGTTTTTCCTGTCGTATCCATTAACATCATACGGTGGTTTGATTTTTGATGAATCATGTGTTTTAGCAAGAGAATGTTTCGCTGTAGCATTTTTTTTTTTTTTTTTTTGTTGAGTTCTAAAGTTACTGCTAGCATATTTAAAAAGGTCTCTGAATAAGGTTGACAAGGAATCATATTAGAATGTCATTTTTATCTAATGGACTGGGATAAAAAAAAAACTTTAATATACATACATATTTTTTTTAACTTAATTCAGTCTTTAAAAAAGCATTAAGCCCAGAATACTGATAATTTGCTTCGTAATGCTTAAACCGCCTAAAAATGCATACTTTGTATTGTAAGAACTGGAATTCTTTAGGACAATATGACAAGCGATTTTTGAACTTAGTTTAATTTTAAATTTTAAAACTTATTGATTATTAATATTCTAAAATTGAAATATTTTTATTTAATTTTGTTCTGAAATAAACATTTTACAAAATTTTGCTGTGTTGAGGGATCATATTACACGGTAAATTTTCTATAACGCCCAATGCCTAAATCACTTTTAATGCATTTATATAGTGTAGTTCTTGGGTATCAGGAAGAAATTCGGCATAAAACACTTTCATGGAAATCCGCCCTTAATTGTACGTTTAGATATAAAATAGACACTAGCTCTGAAAATTATTTCCATTGTCAACTCCTATCAAAATTTGGGTGTCAAAGAAAAAATTTCTATATAAGTTTAAATTTACTTAAAATTTAGGGCGGTAGGTCTATTAAGGGCCTTAGAGATTCCATATCACATTCGAAAATCTTTCACACTCTATAGAATCTTTTTAACTGGTCAATCGATACCAAGTCCCTGATTATTGTTCTCATAAGCGCCCCACTAACTAACGATTTTTCGGTCGTCATGTTTTACATTTCAAACGTAACACTTTTTGTAAACTTGCATTAATTTAGGTGGAACGCATGGAAGATGTTAAAAATGTGAAACATGCATTTACACTTGAGAATCTGAAATCTACTATCAATCAAAATTGTCAGCATTTCTGAAAAATATTTTTATTTTTTAAAAATTTGTTTTTTTTTGAAAAGTGCTAAAATTAATTTTAAGTTCATTTTGTTTGGCATTGATTTTGTTTGCAAAAATGGAAAAACTTGACATATGGTAACGCTGGTTTCAAAACATATATCATTTTGTCAGTAATGCAACAATAATAATAGAATTTGTTTTCTAGTGATGACACTAAATGATCGGTAGATGTAAACTGGAATACAATGAGATATATCTCACAATATTCTGTACGTAAAATTAACTGAAATTGTAACATAAAATAAATGAAAGTTCAATTAAAAACCGGTCTACCTATTTTTCATTTATTTTTAACAAAAAGTTCATTTAATTTTTACTGTCAAAAATTCAACACCATATTCCATAAAATCAAATAAATATTCAGTTATTTCTTAAAATTTTACTGTCAAAAAATTGACCCCATATTCAGTAAAAACAATTAAATATTAAGTTATTTTATTAAATTTTCGTTTGCTCCACAAAAGAGCCGAATTTCTAAAAAATACCAGACAGACACCTGTCCGCTTGTTTTTCTTATAAGCGAGAGAGGGAGAGGAGAATATTTTTATTTACTTACCCAGTTACACACGTTTGTTTTACTTTTGTTGTACTGACCACGTGGTTTACAGAAGAACTCTCAATTATAAGACACCAGCAGCATGACCGATATGGCTTCACAATTATTTAACTTTTAAAATTTGATGTATTTAACTAAATTATTTTAACAAATAGAAAATGGGAATTGCTTACACAAAACAAGCAATTAATTTTTTTTTTAGATAAGTAAAAATTAATTTTTGGTAGTAAAATTATATAAAATAACTGAATATTTAATTGTTTTTACTGAATATGGTGTTGAATTTTTGACAGTAAAATTTTATAAAATAACTGATTTATTTGTTTTTACGGAATATGTAGTTAATTTTTTGACAATTAATTTACATAAGATAACTGAATATTGATTTGTTTTTACGGAATTCGCGGTTGAATTTTTGACAGTAAAAATTAAATGAACTTTTCGTTGCTTTAAATTACATTTTTATTTATATATATATATATATATTATTTCCTTTAAACTCCTACAAGGAGCATAGGGCCAAAGTTTTCTTATTTGTTTCGGTTTCATTAATAATTTAGTTTTAAGACGAATGACTTATTAGGCCAGAGCGTCCGACCCTAGAGTTGGGGCTGCCAACACACCGCTAGGCCGGCTAAATACAGTTGAGTTTCAGTGACTTATTGTTACCGGTTGACACCTAATTTCCAGAGACGCATCAGTATTAGCATGCACTCTGGATACTAGTACTGTACGCCTTCTCACTTGAGCTGTCATCAGACGGATGCCCAAATGACATTACCGGGGAACACTTGGTCTAAGACCGAAAGTTGTGAGATGCTTGGGAATTTCAGACAGAGGAATCACTTCTTGCTTCCCCCAAGTGGATAGCAGACAGAGAGCTTTCAACCTCTGTGAAAGACCCCGTCCCCCTATTTTTTTTACATTTTTATTTACTTTAACATAAAGAAGAATTTAACTCAATCAACGGACAATATTAACTGCAACTGAAAATCCGTATTAATATGCACTTAGTTTTTTGAATAACTGTTAGAATCAGTTAAAAATAAATTTGCTTGGAATTTTAAATGTTTATTTATTTAAAAATGACTGAACGGAATATTTCTTAAATAAACTACAGTCCGTTACTGTAATAATATTGTGAGTGTAGGAACATCTTGTGAATATGTTGATTTTCAGCTCTATGAATTATGGGAAAATTTCAACATCTTCGCAAATTGATGATAGATGTTGAAAAGGCTAAAATCAATTAATTCAATGACTACATATAAAAAATACTCCGAAAAATTTTTCACTGATTAAAGAATTAATCAAAAATAAAATCAGTTTTAATTAAACATTTAATCAAGTGAATTTAACGTTCAATTGATACTGTTTATTTGTTTACTGGTGCAAATTTAATTAATGTTTTCATTAATATCACAAACTTTTAATTGAAATAAATTTTTATTTTTTTCTGTGTATATTGGCGCATAAACTATTCCTCAAGTTATATGCTAGTTTAAAAATAAATATCGGCAAAATATGTAAATTAAGCCATAAAAATACAGCTCTGTGCTGCTTGATTTGCTTAAAATGATGACAAAGCTGTAACCAAAAACAACTGTTTTCATGAATAGAATTTTGTAAAAATTATGTTATAAAACAATAAAATTTTATTAGTGGTGTTGTTTCAAAGAAATATTATTATTTTTTTAATGTTGAAGTTTCAAGTAAATTGCAACAAAATGCCTCTGTCGACAACCACAATACAAGCAACTGATTTTGACATTTGTAGTTGCATAATATTTCAAAGTGGGACGCAAATTTGTATTAAAACTATTACGTTACAGCTCGCTAGACCAGGCTGTAAAATTGTGGCTTTGGGATAATAGTCGGCACAAAAATGTGATCACGACAAAAAAACTATTAATCGATTCTTTAAAATTTTAATAAAAATTGCATTATCGATATGAAACTCATCACAAATAATTGTCATGAAAAAGTGCAAGTCTTTGTGTCTTGACAAAATTATTATGAAGAAAGGTATTATATAAAGATCCTACTTCTGCTTAAAAATATATATTTAATTATTATTTTTTAAAATATAAAAGACCTTTAAGCGCCCCATCCATTTACAATTTGCCCTATATTTTTCAACAATGGTTTCAATTAAAATATGGCGCAACTCTTATTAAAAACAAAAAACAAAACCTTTAAAGCAAAACAACATCCTACATTTTTGCCAACACTTCTTTTCGTTGTGCAATAAAAATAAAAATATAACAATGTTATTAATAAAAATGTTTAAATAGATGTTCCCCTGAAGAAGTCAACAAAAAATTGACGAAACGTTGGGAAAATAATGTAATTAAATGTGTTTTTAATTTACAATGGAAAAATTTAGGCCCTATTAGCTTACAAAAATCTCTAAAAAATGATTTTGATTTTTGCCAATATATTGTGACACCTTCGAATATCACATACACATTGGCGATATAATTGTTCAATATTGCAAGTGTATGAGCCGCTTGAAACTCAAAACAAACAGTTAATAAAATCACTATAAAAAAAATCAATAAACCAGTTAATTAGTCCATCCACACTTTAATTAAAATCCAATTACGAGCAAAAAAAAAAAAAAAAAAAAAAACAACAAATATTCAGCGAATATTTACAATTTAATTTTATAATAATTAATGTAGATCTGAAAATATAATTTCATTTAAACTTTTATAAATGCACATAAACATGACAAAATATTAATATTAAAATAAAATTAAATTATCATAAAAACGCACACAATTTTTAAAAATAAAAGAGAAAAAATTTTAAATAAATAAAAATAAATATATATTTATGTAAACATTTAAATTTCACATCCTTAATACAAATATGGAAAAAATGTAACATTAATATTTATATATTAATGTTCATATGTATGTATGTACATATATGGATAAAAATATTGTAAAAATTCGTAAAATGTAAAAATGTTTAACATAAATTTTCTAACACTTTACTACAACCAGACAGACGGACATACAGACTACGAAAATTTTGTCGAACTTCCCTTTGGCATTTATTCACACTCTATAAATTCTGTTTGTATGAGTGTGTAAGTGCAAAAAGGAGAAAAAAATAAACGAATAAAATTTTAAATTTAATTTGTTTAACAATATTTTTATACCCCTACACCACAATGGACACTCAGAATAACTTTTTTAAACCGCCCGTCCATCTGTATGACCTCGCAAAGCTTTTGAGCACGATATAAGTTGCAATTTTAAATATAATTTAATAAACTATGCTACAAAATCGCTTATTAAGCTCAAGAACAAAACCTAAATTTTATAAACTCGGTTCATAATTGCTCGAGTCAAGTCTGTCATGAAGGTTATATTCTAATTTTTTTACTATTTAATTTATTTCGATGTATAC
Organism: Pollenia griseotomentosa; assembly: GCA_963931875.1. Lineage (NCBI taxonomy): Eukaryota > Metazoa > Arthropoda > Insecta > Diptera > Polleniidae > Pollenia > Pollenia griseotomentosa. The sequence goes on along the minus strand of OZ007560.1, from coordinate 46,167,889 downwards.
ATACATACATACTTTCTATTTAACTTAAAAGTAAAGCCTTCTAAAAATGGTTTGTAGTGCCTCCACACAAAAGATCTTTTGAAATAGCATAAAATGCTTACAAATTTTAAAGTTGTGAAAATTTTTTCACGTGTAGCTTTTATGGAAACAAAAACTACTTGTTGAAATCTTGTTTGAAATGGCCCACAATTAATCAAAGCTCTCAGCACTTAGGGTTTGGAAATGCATTACTGCACTGCTTCTGATGTGCATCCGTGATTAGTTTGCGATGCTCATGTAAATAAGTTGATGCCAATGCTTGTTTGTTGCGCAGTTTGGTTAAATTTTTAAACATAATTGGGGTATTCACAAGGTGTGCTATCATGTTGTATTGTCATAATGTTCTAACATTTTACAATGGTTTGAAAATATTGTTGTTGCTTTGTAAACAAAAAGTGTCTTAAATTAATAAGACTTTGCTTGCTATGTTTATTGTGCTGTCGTAATTAATCAGAAGAGACATGCGCCGAGGAACTGAGCCGAGCGGCTATGATTTTGTAGCCGTCGCCGTTGATGGTCTAGTTTTATCCGGCTAATATCGGAATTGTACCTGCGGCTAGCAATTTTGGCAACAAAACACCTGCGGCGTCAAATTATATTGGCTTAGGACTCTGATGTTTGGTAAACAAACAAAATAAAATATTTCTGCTGTGCGTCTGAAAAATGGAAAATAGTCGGTAAAGATCTAATTTAATTTATTAATTCATGGATTAGAATTAAAAAACATTTTGATTTTAGGTAAATATTTATTTTTTTTATATTTGTTTTTAATCAGCTCACTTAAATTCAAAATAGCACACTAAATTATGAGGGGTTGTTCACAACAGTCGTATTTTTTCATGTTATTATTTTAAGACATATGATTTTATGACACCTTGTGAATCCCCCAAATATGCATCAGTAATTTTTGTGATACGTGTTAGATTTGTGTGCCCATCTTCTGCTTGTGGTATGTACTTTTGAACAGCTGACATTTTCAGTAATTGCTTTGATAATGCTTGAACGACTGTGTGTTAGATGCAGCCCAGTGATGCATTTTTGAACCGGCTTTTTATTCCCGAATTTTGGTTTAACCCGTTTGAGCCAAATTTTATAAAAAAATAAAAAAACTTACAATATTCTGAAGAAATCCACAGAAAGAAAAAACTCGTACGCAATTTAAGTCGTACTTCAAAACTTAAGTACGAATAACAGTAAAAAGTACGTAAAACAATTAAAAATTAGATAGCTTTCGAACACCAATATGGGTGCGTACGTGTGTGTTTGTAAAAGTTTGTTGTAGAAACAACAACAGTACAAAAGAAGGTAATAATGATTTGCTTTTTTTGTGTAGAAACAACAACAATAACATAAGAAGAAAAACATACATTATTTTCATGTTTAAAAAGTAAAATAAGTTACAAAAATTCCCGGTTTCTATTTCTTAAAATTATTTAATTAAATAAATCACATTTTTAAAGTATAATGATTACCAAAACCATATTAGGCATGCAACTGGTGTCTTATAATTGAGAGTTCTTCTGTAAACAAAGGGCGAAATACAACAAATGTTAGACAATCATGTGAAACGGGGGTAAGTTAGTAAATTATTATCTCTATTTCTGGTTCTCTGGGCTACGTGTTAAACTTAGAAACAATCTCACTTTTGGATTATTCCAAGTACGAATTCGGAAATAAACCAAATTAGAAATTTTTGAATCAAGTACAGTTTGAGATTAAGTTTTATCTTACTTTTACTTAAGTTAATCCCGTTTTCGGAGCATTTTAAGTACGGTGCACTTAAGTAAATAATGCGTACTTGAATCGAGCATTATGTACTTGATTTAAGGAAATCCGCACTTACCGTACTATTGACACCGCTTTGGCTGTGTTTAAGTACGAATGGATAGAGTTTTTTTTCAGTGTAGGTGCACAACAAAATAAATGTAGCTGCTATAACACGTATAAATCTTTCTAAAAAGTCAATAAAGCGACAAACTTCGTCACTTTTAAATTAAATAAATATAAATTTTTATAATCCAATACGATCATCTCTATACACCTAAGTAGTGTAGAGTATAATAATGGTAGGGGTTAACCACCTATAACCTTACTTGTTTTTTTTTGGAAATATAGAGTATTTTTTGTATAAAAATAGGTTGTTTCTATAGTTGTTGGAATATATGATTATTAATCCTGTTTATTTTGCGAGGTCATACTTAAAAAAAAGAAAACAGTTAAAATGAAGATAATTGCTATTCTGATTTCAGCACTAGCGATAATAATCTTCTTCTATATGAATATATATATATATATTCCCATAGCAGCTGCTGAAAGGTTTTTTCGTAAAATTAGAGACCACTCGGTGCTATAAATATCCTACTATATATCTTGTTTTTCTAAATTTCCTTCTATGTCAAACCCAGAATGGAATACAACTCTCATGTGTGGGTCGATGCTTCAAATTCTATTTCGGAGATTCTCGACCGCGTGCAAGAAAGGACGAAGGTTCTCATTAGTGACAGTAGGGTATCCAATAATTGAGTACCGTCGCAATGTGGATTGTATTTGCCTATTTTATGGTTATAAAAATGGGATGTGTTCTGAAGAAATTAGGGATTTGGTTCTTGAAACTCGAATGTTTGTTAGTAATTCACGCTTTTCCTCAAGAGTCCATCCTTTTGTGGTCGATTGGCCGGAGAAAATTCGTTTTTTGGCCGGGCTGTTCGTATGTGGAATAACCTTCCTGCTGAATCTTTTCTCTCACTTTCAACATGAAAAAGTTCAAGTCGAATGACCATAAAAACTACTCCCTCTATTCTCCTTCCCATAACCTATTTTCCTAACTCAAACACAATATATTAATTGGGGTCATCCCGTGAGTGTTGGTCCAAACAAAGACAACATAATTATCTGGCTAACGGTAACAGTAAAAGTTGCTAAATGTGGAACTAAAAGTTGGATAACCAATACGAAATATCTCTTATATTATGAGATGGATTGGAGAAGTAGGCGTGGCAGCTTTCATACAAAGACAATATAGATTCTTGGATAACTGGAGAACGTTTACAGTAAAATCTCAAGTTTCCAAATTGAGTATATCAAGTTGGATAATAAAGATGGATTGAGAAATAGACGTGGCAGCTTTTATATAAAAACAATGTAGATTATTGCAAGGAAAGAATTATTAACTAAATCGCCAGAAAATATGGCTTGAACCAAGAAAGTCTTGCATGATGTCGTCCAAGCCAAAAATGACTTATTCTAAATATACGTGTGGCTTGGTTTAAGCAAAATGTTTCTTTGTTTAAAAAAACTACGAACCAAATAAATTAAAATCAAGAAATTTTTATGGATTTTATTGTTTTAGGAAACGAAATTGATTCCTTTAGAAATTAAACTTTCTTCCGTTTGTGTCATATATACACACGGATCGGTTACAGTAAAAATCGTCAAATTAAGACCAAATAGTTTGATTATTAATACATAACATCTGCCAAAATTGGACCAGATTAAAAAAGTGGGCGTGGAACATCCGATAAAAACCAATACATAAAAAAGTGGGCGTAGGACATTCGATAAAAAGCAATAATAATTTCTGTATAGCCTGGAAACGGTTTTAGAGCAAGTTTCCAAATTTTGTACAAACAGCTTGGTCATCAATACCTAACATCTGTCAAAAAGTGGGCTGGATTGGAAAAGTGGCGTGGAACCTTTCTGTATAAGTGGATAATGGTAACAGTTAACGTATCAATGGTAATAGATAAAGTATCAATTGATGCAAGTCTTAAAAAATTTTTTCTTATTTTATTAACGGAAAATTTTACCAAGTTATGTTATAATTTACTATCAGTATTAACTGTTTAAAGGTATTATTAACTGGAAGCTAAAGTAATAGTTCGTTTTAACTGAAATGGGTGAAATTGGCCGTTAATAAGAGAAGCGAAGCGTTCTGGTTAAATCTAGTGGAAAAAAATAACGACGTAAAGTTACAAGCATATAAGGACTCTTCAGATTACCCTCCTGTGCGTGTAAATTTTTAATACAAAATATTTTCTATCTACTTTGGCAATTTAATTAAACAATTTCACTTTTTTCTAGTTGATTTATGTAAATTATTTTTTTTTGTGCTGATGTTACATATTGAAAGATTTTTTTTTTTAATTCAAATATTTATTTATGAAAGGGATTTGTGGTGTAAAATAAAAATACAATTTTCATAGATTAAAAATGTTTTTTTTTGTTTATAAAATGTTTGAAGTAATTTAGTATGTAAATCCCTAAGAGTTTAAATTGTGTATGATACTTTTCATTGAGCTTTACATTTTTTTTGTTTTGATTTGTGGGAATTTTGCGTGGGTTTGCCAAAGTCAAAACTTTTTTATATTGTTCTTTTATTTTTATTATTTAGATTTTAAAATCAATTTGTTATAAATTTTCGCTAATGAAATCCCTTGGGGATTAACATTTGCAGACAGTAGCAATTTATATATGTATTAGATTTTATTTTTATTATTTATTTTTGCTAAACAGGAAATTAAAATGCGAAATAAATTAAAACAAAGAGGATTTAAAATTATTACAAAACTAGAAAAAATAAAGTAGTAGAGAGAATTTATTCCTTTAAAATTGTTTAAAAAATGAAAGGCAAAAAACTTAAAAATTAGCATATTGCCTATGAGCTGCTCCAATGCAGCATAAGCTTAGTATTTGTAGACAATTATGTACATATTTTTTCTAAAAAATATAAAAAAATACTATATGGAGATTTCCAGTTAAATTATTTTGAAAATTACCGGAGTGTTTTTTGATTTGAAGGGAAGTTATGGCTAAGAACAATCGTAATTAAAGTATGTGGCAATAAAAAAGGAATATTTGTATTAACTTTCTAAACAGGATCATTTATAAAATTTGTTCGATTTCAATTTTACTCGAATTCGATTTCCAGAACATGGCTTTCTTCCAAAAATCAAGCAAAAATGTTTAAAAGTTCCAATCAACGTTTTGATACGTTACATAACGATACGTTGATGGAAATTGGTACATAATCCTATAACAATCAAAGGTCTACTGAAAACGTTGAGAATCGGACAATGATTGATTTCTTTACGGAACAAGCGCCAATTAACGTTCTTGTCGTTATTCAGCTTATATTAAAATGGATTTTAAAATTATTCTGTCCAAAGAAGCTCAGTCCGTATTATTACTGCCAGATAACGGACGAGGGCCAGAAATTAAAAATGCATACAGTGTCATGTACCCATATAAACTTCCCGTATATCCTCAAAGGAAGAGCTCTACAACCAGTTGGATAGAGGCGACATGTTGATTGTAATGGGGTATTTTAATGCGCAATTGGGTCCAGACAATACCAACAATGAATCAATGAAAGGACGCAATTCCTTGGGGAGAATAACTGAAAACGGCGAAATGTTTGTTGAAATGTTAGAAGCAGACAACATTTTTATTAGAGGAACTCCCTAACCACACAAATCGATTCACAAAAACATCTGGGTATCTCCGAAAACAGCAGGCAAAATCAAATTGAAACAGAACAAAAAGCAAGAAATGGCGTAATTTCCATCCTAGACATTCGAAACAAAAGAAGAGTAGAATGTTCGAGCGACCATCATCTCTTAATTGGAACAATAAGATCCAAATTACGGCTATAACTAAGAAAAATCTCGATCAAAGAAGATTCGACACATCGTGACTTAAAAATTCAAAAGTCCACAACAATTATGCAAAAGACATTAAATTCAATCCAGTAAAGGAATACTTTCTAACAGCAGCTACAAGAAAAAAGAGAGGAAATCAGTTTTAAATAAAATTTAATCAAGTGAATTAAATGTTTAATCAAGTGTATTAAACGTTTAATTGCTACTATTTATTTGTTTACTGGTGCAAATTTAATTAATGTTTTTAATAAATATCACAAATTTTTTAATTGAAATCAATTTTTGTTTATTTTTTGAAGGCCAAATATACTTAAATTGACCGCGCGTAAGACGAAATGCTCGTAAGGATAAGCGCAAATAATCTGAAAAACTCGCAAGCCAAGCACAAGCCGTCGCTGAAACGAACATGGCTAAGTATCTTTATAAGATCACCAAAAAGCTTACCGACAAAATATCCTACACAGAAAAGGGCATGATGGCGAGATAACAACTTTAAAATCAAAAGATATTCATCTGGGTAGAGTACTATTCCGAAAAGCTCATACCAGAGTCCATCCATGCCTTAAAATTGGGAATGGACCTGATACCCCGTACTTCCAAAACTATTTAGTCCTTATCTTCTCCCACAGAAAAATCATGTTCAAATATGGTTACCTCCAACAAAACTATTTTTAAAGTAAATTTTAAACATAATATGATTCATTTAACAATATTATTATCACCGACAACCATATTATGGTTGAATTTAGTCCTCCATCAAGAAGCCACAACCATATTATGGTTGCCTCCGAACATGTTATGGTCAAAAAGAACTAAAACATGTTTAACACTTATAATAGAATGGTTGGTTTTCAACCATATCATGTTGCTCTTGAAAAAGAGGAAAATACTATTGTTGATTTTAAAACAAATTATTGTCATATTTAACCATAACATGTTTAGAGGCAACCATAATATGGTTGTGGCTTCTTGATGGAGGACTAATTCAACCATACTATGGTTGTAGATGACAATTGTTTACGTATGAAATACCCCAGTTCGGTGTTCAGTTAGTACTCGTAGATATATTTGACATTTCTTTTCTTTCTTTTCCTTCTCTCTATGTTCTAGCGCCTATGCTTTTTATGTTTATATCGAAGCTCTTTTTTTTCTGTTAAATTATAATTGTTTATACGAACCCCAACCCGAACGTAAGTGTTTTACGAAGAAACTAATAAACAATTTTTAAAACCCTCTCACACCCAATTTTTCTTTTTTTTCCGATTTCTATTTTTGAGGAAAATATTTCACCACAACAACAATAATACAGTAGTTTTGACTTAACTGCCTTTTATTTACGTGCACTTTTGACTTAACTGCACAAAATTGATAATTTTTGGCATTATTCTTTATAATCCCATACAAATTCCTTTTTTAAGTGCACTTTTTTTACCTGCACATTTAAGATAAGTGCCCAAAATTTTTGGCATTCTAAAATTATTTTCATACAAAAAATCCAAGTTAGCTGCACTTTGACTTAACTGCCAAATTACATATTTTCTGTAATTATTCTTCAAAATCCTTCTTTACGTGCATTTTGTATACCTGCACATTTTTCATATTTTTGGGCAGCTTTAAAATATTTTCATATAGAACATCAAAGTTAGCTGCACATATGAAAAAATATGGTGGCCACTTTTTCACAAAAATATCCAATTTTAGCTGTTTATAAAAACAAAAATCGCAAACAAGTCAAGTTGTTTGCGTGTACCTACATTTATGCATATGGGTTGTGGTTACAGCAACTTTACCATGATTATATGAAAGGAATAGCAAACCTTAGGTCTAGAACAGAATATAGTAGTTGTAGAAGTATTTGAAGCTGACAAATGCTCTGTAGCGCAATAAAGTTCAAAATTTCGATTTTTGCGCTTCCACGGCAATGACTACTACAACTACGTTTTCTACAGCGACTTTTCTGTCCCACACTTTATTGTTACCAATTTGGCATCTCGTTCTGGCTAAAAATGCATAAGAAATGACTACAGGTTGTTTGAACGTAATTGTTATTATCAATTTATTAATAAAAACGTTGTTACTTCTCTTTCAAACACTTTACTTTAGCTGCACTTTTATGCAGGTAACCACAATTGCGTACCTGCACATTAAGGCAGCTAAATACATTTAAGATAGCTGCATTTTTGATTTACCTGCACAAAAAATCGTGCAAAGGAGGTTGTGCAGCTAAGTCAAAATTACTGTATGGTTATATTAACAATAATATGAATTAAACTTTCTTTAAAAAATAGTTTTGTTGGAGGTGACCATATTTAAATATGTTTTTTCTCTGCGTGTTCAAACTGCAGTTTGTTTCACGAAAATCTTCTAAATAGTTGTCAAGTTTTGTATCAAGTTTTTATCTCCTTTCAACTTTAATGCCACTTTGCCTTCTTTCAAGCCTCGCAAACAATATTCCTTGTAATCGAATTAATTTTTTTTTTGTTTTTGTTAAGCTTTTATCCTAAATGCCAAATATTTTCAGAACTAATTACTTTATTTATTTCTATTTATTTATGTTTTTGTTTTCTTTGTTCCTAAGCATACTTTACGGCTAACAAATTTTCACATAAATCAAAGCATACCTTTAGGTGTTAAAAAATATGCTGTTCCAAAATATTTTCAAGTGTTGACTGTTGTTTTTGTTGCTTTTTTTGTTATAGTTGTTCGGTTTTATTTTTCCCCTCCATGGATTTCTGTTTGTTTTTATTTTTTTTTTTTGTGGTGGTGAATTGTTTGTACATATTTTCAATACCTTTGAGGTTTTTTTTATTTATTTATTTTTTTTTTTTTGGGTACATTTCAATTAGCAATTGCTTTGTATATAAACCTTAATTAAAATTCAAAAACTGTTAGCAAAATCAAACAAACAAATAAAAAGATTTTTTTTTGATGTTAAAGAAAAGTGTAACTGTTTAAGATTGAGGTATTTAAAACGTATAAATGAATTTAAACTAAATATAAAATTGACATAATTTTGGTAAATAACTTCTAATTTATTATAAGAACTAAGCAAAAACTTTGTTCATATTTATACTTATATGTACACGTTGGTTTCTTTTATTCCTATAAGAAGCATAGGGCCTCAACAAAATTTCTTCCAGATTTTGCCTGATCTAAAAGTTTAGTTCTCTTCACCAAGTGCTGCCTTGTGGGTTCCAATCCATCGCCATTTCCACCTCAGTATTTCGATTTGTATTTGCCTTTGATGAATTTGAAAATTTTCAATATTCTTCTTCCACGTTTCGCACTCATAGAGTAGCACAGATTTTACACAAGAATTAAAAATTAATATTTTTGTGCAAATGCTGACTTTTATAAAAGATCGACGAGCACTCATGGCGCGGTTTAAGACATCATCCGAAGATCAACCATTCGATGTAATGATTCCTCCAACGCCCTTCGTGTATTTTTTCAGGGGGTCGTGGCTGCCTGACCTCTGCCAAGATGTTATCCTCTTTTTCAAGGTGAGGGGAGTTTAAGGGTATTTATGGAGAGGGGTAGAAGCCAATTAATTTTTAAAACTCGAAAACCATGATGAACATTTTTTGTTCTTTGCTTTTGGGATCGAATTTTTGTAGTCTTCAACTTCAGGTAAAAATCCTGAATCCCATTAAATAGTCGGCATTATCTTTAAATTCTCTGTTATTTTTTTTTTTTGTTCTAATTTTTCCTGGTTTACAAAATGTTTGAAGTTTAATGAAAGTATGGTAACATTGTTTAAAGAATAAGTTTATTTCTCGACGACTTTCTACGAAAAATTTTTAGGACAAATAGTATGGAAAATGTGGACTGGTAATGGAGATAGTTTGCGGCCTTGGCGCACGCAGAGGAAAAACATGTTTTGATATGGTCACCTTCAACAAAACTATTTTTAAAGACAATTTTAACCATATTATGTTTATTTTAACCATACTATTGTCACTTACAACCACATTGTGGTTAAATTAATCCTTCATCAAGAAGCCACAACCATATTATGGTTGCCTCTAAACATGTTATGGTTAAATATGACAATAATTTGTTTAAGAACTAACAATAGTATTTTCCTCTTTTCCAAGAGCAAAATGCTTTGGTTGAAAACCAATCATGCTATTATAATTGTTAAACATGTTTCAGTTATTTTTAACCATAACATAATCGAAGGCAACCATAATATGGTTGTGACTTCTTGATGGGGGACCGATTGAACCATATTATGGTTGTCGGTGACAATAATAAGGTTAATTGAAACATAATAAATATGTTTAAAGTTTTCTTTAAAAATAGTTTTGTTGGAGGTGACCATATTTAAACATGTTTTTTCTCTGGGTGCGTACACCAGTTTTAACGGAAACTTTATCGCTTATACAGTTTTGATGAAGTAAACGACAGTTAGCATTTTTGTTTCATTCTTGAAAAATCTCTCTACTAATAGAGGTTATTAGCCAAACATTCCTTTTCAGGCCAAAGTAATACAAACAGCAATTGATTAAAGATTTTTTAAATAATCTCTTAAAGTCAGCTTTTTTTATTTAAAATTAAATATATAATTTTTTTCCATTTGCATTCCTTTTTTAAGTGCATTTAATTTTTAAACCCATGTGTAGACCTTTTTTTTATTTCCGCTTAAAATAACACGCGATTCTGTAATTTTCTTGTTTATTGTTTTGAAAATTATATCGTCGTTTTTATTCTCTGAATATTTTTTTTATAAGTCCCTCTGTGACGCATAACGCTTTTTCTTTTACTCACTCTTGGTTTTATCTATGTCTCCGTGTGAGTCCTTTTTTTGTATCCTGCTTTATGTTTCATGTGTTTGTCTGCCATAGTCCTTGGTGCTAATGACTTGTGTGTTTATTTTCATGTTTCTATTCTGGTCTTTATCCGCACCGCAAACACTTATTTTTGCATTTGTTATTGCTATTGTTGTTTAACTATTCAGAGTTGTTTTTGTTGCATGTATTTCGTTTAACAAAATTTTCTGCCAAATGTGTTTGTGCAGTTAAGTTGAGTGCACTTTACTTCCGTTTCCGGTTTATGTTTGATTCTAAAGAAATAAATTGCTTTTGACACGTTTTATTTTTTTGTAACAGTCAAATGTTTGTTTTATATTTTACTTCGAAAAGGAATTTGAAAAAAATAATGTTTATGGCGACTTTTTATTTGAAAACAAATAAAATTTGGCCTGAGATTTGTTTTAATTTTAATTTCCTTAAAATTTTTTTAATTTTGTTTTGTTTTTAATTTTTAAAAGATACATATTTTAAAACGAATAAAAGAAAATGAATCAACGTTTACATAGAGAGACTTTAAAGCAAATAAAGACATGTGAAGTTTAAAGAAAGAGAAAGATATTGTTGCCTTAAACTTTAAATCAAACTTAAATTAAGAAAGAGAAAGATATTGTTGCCTTAAACTTTAAATCAAACTTTAATTAATACCAAAGTAGTTATTAACTAAACTTTTTAATTAAGAAGACGATTTAAAACTTTATACCAAACTGTTTTTAAATAGAACTTCATAAATTAGCTTGAACTGCTTCCTTAAATTATGCTACATTGAACACTTAGCAGCTACACAACTTTATTAATAACTCTCCCTCTCTAACTTAAAACTTGTAACTAATAAGTAAAATACCTTTTGGGCAAAAGTTTTCAATATAATTTACTTTGATCCCATTTATTAAGAGCATAAAGCAAAAAGGATATCTCCTTTACACACATTTGTTTACCTCTAACTAATCAACAATTTATATAAATCAGAATTGTCTACGTGCTTTGCAAAATGCAAAATCTATCTAAGCAATAAGTTCCAAGACCTCCCTTCCGATAAGATTGTGTGATGTTGATAGTCAAAATATTTTCACTTGAATTGTTTGCATGAGTTTATTAACCAACAAAAGAGACTCTTTTTTACACTTTTTATTGCTGTACAAAACAGAAAAAACAACATTTGAATGTTAATCGAGTACTTTCAATAATAAAAAAAAAGGATAAATAAAATTAAAATCAAAAATTCAAGTGCCTACACGCTTTAAGGCTTGTGCTGGCTGTTTATGCACGTACGTTTGCTAATAATTTTTTTTTAGGGTGAGTGTACATTATCCAATTCCAGTCACTATTAACTTTACCAGCAGCCATCCTTATTTACCTTTACCACTTACGCGTATTCACATAAAATATTTTATTGCATATTTGGAATCTCTGCGAAAAGTTAGTAGAAACGTTGTATTTGCTACCCAACAGTTTGATTTTTTGAAACAATGATTGTAAATATTGTGTAAATTTATCAGGGCTATGAGTCAAGGCTAAAGTCAAACAATATATATTTGTGTATTTAATTGTATGTTTCAAATCAGTGTTCGAAAAAAAAAATATTAAATATCGCTTCTTAGTGTTCGCTAATAGTGTTTGTGTAGTAAATCATTAAAAAATAACGTTTCCTTGTTTGTCATCATTCGAACACAAAAAAAAAAACAATACTGTTTTTATACAACTCAACAAAAGATGAGAACATTTAATTCCTTTCGGTTTTTTTTAAAACCACAAACTTCATTGTGTTCGGTTCAGCTTATTAATGTTCGAACCTTTTTGGCTGGTAAAAAAACCAAACATTTTTTACAAAAACAAAATACATACGAAAAAAACAAAAACCCAGCAAAATAATTTAACACAAACAAAACATATGCACAACACACACACACAAGCTGTTCGTGCTGCGGTCGTTGCTAAAATTTTTTGTTTGTTCATTTCTTTATCAATACAAAAAAAAAAGAAACTTATAGAACATTAAAATATAATGTTTGTCTAAAGCATCACTACAATTGTTCAGTTTTTTAACGAAGAGCAGAACACTATATAAACGGCTCTTTCTTGAAAATAGTTACGAATGGTATTAATGGTTCTGTTCGTCTACACAAACACTAAAAAAAATAGATATGCCGAACGCTAAATAATGTTCTGTTTATTTGCGAACACTGTTTCAAATGTTATAAGTTATTATATTCTAGCCTCAATTCAATTGCAAACTTTAAGTTTAAGCGGGAACTGAACCAACTGCTGCCATAATGATAAACAGCTTAATAAGGGATAAATTATTCAATAATTTACTTTCTCGAAGGATTCAAAAGAAAGATTATCGTTTATAACTTCTAAAATGAAATCTTTAAAAATGTATTATTTCATATTTAAATCAAATCTTCAAAGTCACGGGCCTTAATAATCGAACAAATAATTCTTAAGGACTAATTGCTTTTCCTTTTAATCATAATAGGAATCTGGGTTAAGTAACATAATTTTATCCAGCTTATTTATCGATTTTCATTGTCTTATCTTAAGCTAAGAATATAATATTGGCGCAAATAACACGTTCTGCAAAGATTTTTATCGTGCTTCATCGCCACATATTTATACAAATACATTTTTGAGCGGTCACATTTTATCGTCCCACAATGTGAAGATTTTCTTCGCCACATACTGGCTAAAATAAAAACGTGACAATAGTCGGCACAATATGGTCGCACTTTCGTGCTTTATTGGTTTCATTAAAGCATATGTTTAAGTGCATTTGTTATTAGCAGACATAATTTTAATGTTTTTAAAATGGATAAGATACGTTAATTTTATGATGATGTGCTCCTGCCCGGTCTTGTTGACAATAAAATTGCATGGCTATCTAATACGGTTAATCTGGTTGAATAGACTCTGCTACCGGTCCATATTTAGTTTTTTTTTGCTAGCCTATTTAGCTTTACATCCTTCTACGGCATACTACAAAAAACTTTCCCTTTTTTGTCTGTCTTTATACTCTGGAAAAAATTATCCCCAAACGCATGAAAATAAGTTTTTTTTACTTACTGATATTTTAATCAGGGGCCAAATTACGGCATTCGATATCGATCGAAATTCCCATTTAAATTGTATTGTAATTTCGATCGATATCGAATGCGGTAATTTGGCCCCAGGCTAAAGTTCAATGAATTTAATATTCATTAAATTATTAAAAAATGTACTTTGGACTTCAAGAAGAATTCTGGACAAAAAGTACGAAAGAGAATAGAAGTAAGGAGAACATGTAAATCAATTAAAGTTAATAATCATTCAAAGCAAATCATTTAAAGATTGATGTTTGACTATTGATTGCTAGCAGTCGTCAATGGGTGTAAGTGTTAAACGGCAAACCCCTCTGAAGAGATTAAGTGGTTGCAATCGAAACATGAAGGTTACTTTAATCGGTAAAAGCCTGTGTTCGATTCCCGCGGCAGCCAAGAATGAAAAATATCAATAAATTTTAATTTATTTCATGTTGTGAAAATTCCTTTCTTTATAAAAAATAATTTAATAAAAATTAAATTCAATGAACTTTAGCCTCATTAAAATTTCAAAACTTGGAATTTACAAGATTTTGTTTGTCGTGCTTAATTTCCAATTTTTATTCTTGATAAAAAATTTGGATAAAATACCATAAACAGTTCAATAAAATAACCACAATACTAATTACTTTTTTTACTAACTTTAAGTACGAGTCGTACTCAAAAATTCAAGTACGAATAACTTAAACGTACATAAAACAATCCTAAATTACTTATTACTTTCAATCCCGGTATTTCTTAAAAAGAAGTACAAAATTCTTAAACCAAGTAAAAAAAAGATTTAACTTTTTGTTGGTAGTGCCAATCTGAGAGTAAAATTACAAAGTGATCGCTTAAATCTCATTTAACTTATGAAAGTTTGTTGCAAGCCCAACAAAAGCACCACACAAGTAGTTAAAAAACGATTTGCTTGTTGTGTGTAGAAACAAGAAAAACAACAAAACAAGATAAAACACATTATTTTTATGTTTAAAAAGTAAAATTTAGAACTCTTGCTTCTCATTTAGTTTATATCTTCAGTTTTAATATGTACATTAAGTTTTTAAAATAAAAAACATATCGGGAATGATGCTGGTGTTTTATAATTTAAATTTTGTTAGGTGTAAAACGGGTAAGTAATTCAATAATAATAAAATTATCCTTCTTATTTCACTTTGGGTTTATTTCAAGTACGAACTCGGGATTGAATCAACTTAATAATACTTGAACCAAGCGCATTTTGGTTAAATCTTAGTTTTACTTAAATCAATCTCGTTTTCGGATTATTTCAAGTACGAAATCGGGATTGAATATGGATAATTCAAGTATTTCGCGATTGAAAATCCGTACTTCAACCAATCTTTCTGTACTTGATTCAAGAAAATCCATACTAACCGTACTATTAATACCGCTTCGGATTAATTTGAGTACGGATGGGTTGATTTTTCTTTTGAGTGCAGGCTTCCCTTTCATCTTCCTGGGTGATAGGTTGTTTGCACTAGCAGCAGTTACTACAAGTTTATATAATTTCTCGTCTTAATTCATCTAAAAATTTTTTCAAAAATTTGCAAACTTTTAACCAAAAAAAACACACGCACATACTTTAACGTTGATGTTCGTTTATATCGGCACTGATTGTCCACTTTGATCGGCGCATTTGTGACAATTTGATTGTGCTGAAGACTGTTCACATTATCTGGTGCCCACTTTATAAATTCGATACTGGAATTTCTAGCCGTTCCCAATACTTGGATGCCATATGTTCAAATCGGTTTCAAAATGGTTTTGTAGAGGATGACCTTGCAGTCCGGGCTTAGCTTTGCCACAAGTTACCAGTGAGGTTTCTATGTGTCAGCGGTCTATCCAAATGTATATCAAGGTATGTTATGAAATCAGAATGGGTTATTGTAGTAATATTAAGTGTGACAGATGGACAAAAATGTTTTTAATTAATACCTAATTGATGTCCCCAAATAATTGAAGATAAATATGTGCTCATTTCCCATTGCAGACAATTGAAGAGTAAATATACAGTTAGATCTACAGAAAGTGATTGCATCAATTTTATTTTAATTGATTTTAATAAGACAATAATAAAATATAAAATTTATAAAAAAAATTTTAAAATTTAATTTTTTAAAAAGTACGATATATGTATTGTTATCAGACTTTTGCCCGTTTTCACAACTTATCGATAGCTGAAGGAAGGATTTTATCGGCCGTATAAAAAGTGTCCCATTATTACAACTTTTCTTTAACCTACCAGGTAGGATGAACCTTAATTTACTTTATCGCTCACTTTAGGTTAAAGTAAAGTTTAAATAATGGAATACTTTTTATAAGGCCGGTAAAAGTCTACTTTCAGCTATCGGTAAGTTGTGAAAACGGGCCTTTGTAAAACTGTCATTACGATATATTTAGAATTCTGTTTAAATAGATGTCTGGAAAACTGTAAGAAATATATATCGGGGTTTTCAGCCAGAACTTTATTTCTAAAACAAAATAAAACAAAAAATTTAGATGAAGATGATTTAAATTTTTATTTTATAACGAAGAGAAAAGTTCGGCAATTATGAATAAGAAATGATATCTGGCAAATGTCCACCACGAGCACGCTGACAGATGTTGATTCTTTCATCAACATTTTTAATCACTTTAAGGGAAAAATCGCGGGTCTATTTCGTTAATCACGTCACGGATTTTGAGTTTTGAGGCTGCAATCAATTCGATTGGCTCCGTACAGGCTCTGTCATTAACATAGCCCCACAAAAAATAATCCAGTGGTGTTTTATCACACGATCTGGCTGGCTACTTAACAGCTGATGTTCGTGAAATTATGCGATCGGTAAGTTTGGTTTGCAATAAATTGATCGTTTCATTGGCTGTGTGACATGGCACCGTGTTGTTGCTGTTGGCACATTTTGTATCGAGCACAGAAAAAAAATAAAAATTGATTTTAATTAAAAAATTTGTGATATTAATTAAAAAATTAATTAAATTTGCACCAGTAAACAAATTAATAGTATCAATTAAATCAGTAAATAGAATTAATTAAGGGTTTAATTGACTTGATCAAAAGTTTAATTCACTTGATTAAATTTTTAATTAAAACTGATTATATTTTTGATTAATGCTTTAATTGGTAAAAAATTTTAGAGAATTTTTTCTGTGAGCCTGTCGACTTAAATTTAACGACCAAATTCTTAACAGACGTCTCAGAAGGACGATTATGTTGTCCGAAATTATCAAGAATTTTACGAAATGTAACTTTAACAGAACCACTATTTTGATAGTGGATTTGAATTATTTTAATGCGATTTTCGAGAGAAATTTAATTCATTGAAGCAACTGCCAATACATCTACTACGAAAGCGGCAACAAACTAAATGTCAAAACTATCATGTTGTTGGTGTTGCCACAATTAAAAAACTTGAAAAATCTTGTTAAAAAACCCTTTACATATGTCAAATGTAATATTGTATTTTGATTATTTGGCGAATTAATATACGCTAACTTTAATTCAGAGCTGCAAGACTGAAGATTTCCTGAATTTAGTTTCATTTCACAATCGAAGTTTTCTGCTTTTTTTAAGAAATGTCTTTTTCCCCCAACTAGTTATAACTCTTACCATCTAATGTACCCATCAGCTACCATATCTTGCTTTATATGTATGTTTGTACGTCTATGTTATGATTTTTGTTGTTTTTACTTCTATGGCCATTTGAATGTTGAATTTATTGCTGACTTGATTTCCAACTCTATTAAATTCAAATTGAAAATTCAATTTCAATGTGAAGTTTATCGTTTTGGAAAGAGCGGTGCTGCTAATAACTTCAAATATTTTTCTTTTATTTTTATTGTTATTGTTTTTATAGAAATATAAAACCCTACAAAAATTCCAAAAATGAAATTGCATTTAATGGATGAAAGAAAAGAAAAAAAGCAACGTGCATATGTGTGTGTGTGGTAACTTTTTTCTCGAAACGAAAATGTAATTTTAAACTTTTAAGCGAAAAAAAAAAATAATCGTCGAAAATCGAGTCAAATACAATGAGAAACAAAAAACGAAAGTTTAATCAAATATGCTGTCAAAAGGTTTTTACTACCATGGAGTTCAAGATTCAAGCAGACTGAACTTTGTTGTCTTAAAAAGAAAGAAAAAAGTCACTGAAATTGAAAGTTTGCTGATGCCTCAATGCGTTAAAACACAAAAGCCTTTAACGTAGAAATAAAAGAGAAAAAAAAGAAATCAATTTCCACCTTTCGTTATTACAAAGGTTTTGCGTGATTCCAACATTTGACATACGGCCTCATGTTTGTATGACTGTATGGGATGGCTGACGTTATGATTTGACGAGTACCACCTCTTGGTGAACTCCTATTTTTTTTCTTCTTACTGTGTCTTTTCAATTATAAATTTTTAGCGTATATGTACTGATTTTTTCCAAACACATGATTTAAAATATCCTCCTAAACCTCTTATGTCGTCACACATCCACAAGCATACAAAAAAAATATTTTTTTGTACAAATAAACCCAGTGTTTGCATATCTATGTTGAAAATCATACGTGGAATGACTATTGATTGATTTGAAGAGTGTTTACATACGATGCACATGGGACTTTATTGTTTTTTCGTAGTCCTTTTAGCATCAAGGAAGTCAAAATGGAGGATGTAAATGAGGTTATTTTTTTTGTTTGCGTGATTTCGTTTAGAAACGACACTAAACAGAAATTAACGCTTGACTGCTTTATTAAGGAGCTAAACATTTAATGTTTGCTTAATGAATGATCCTCGATGATTTTGTATAGTGGTTTACTGAAAACAAGCTAACGTTTTTATAGTTTTGTGGAGTTTGTGGAGTTATTAGAAAATAATTGTTTAAAAGTACTTTTTTAATACTAAAATGTACATTAAAATAATTAATTTTAAGCAACATAGTTATATCTCAAAAAATTTAGAATTTTAAGGTTCTTAAGCAAAAGTGTTACTTTATACCTTCTTAATATGTAAAACAATCAGTATTATATCTCAAACTGAGCTGAAGTTAAAGCAAAATATATTTTATTAAATCTATATATAAAGCTACATTTTGAAAACTTTAATCGCATTTTGACAAGTTTGATATTTTTGAGATATGACTATGTTGCAATAAAGGAGCGATCTGATGCACCAGCTGAGTTTCACAACGTCGGTTGCAAAGCAACCCGCTTTTTTAAATGCATTCTACAATGCAACCGTGTAGAATTTTACAAAACTATATGTCCCAAAGTGCCCTCGGGAGTTTGTAGAAATTATCTTATATTTAACTTTTGGTGTTACAACCTTCGGGCAAAGCAGCTGCAGTCAATACCTGGGATTCAACTTGAATCCAAAGTTGACAGATCTAAAGAGATACGTACGATCTCTTCAGATTGCGGCTGATCAGAGATCCTATTAGGTACCGCGGGAGTCAATAGCCCCCGGTGAGTTGGCACCGTATTAACTATTGGTTGCAGCCTCCGTTGGTATGCTCCTCGCCGGAAATGCTTTCTGTCTTTCAGAAAGATTACGATTACAGGAGTTTCGCTATTCCGTTGAAAAGATACTTTCGGGGGGGAATATGTGTCAGTTGTGGTTTACTCCCCAAAGTCGCGGGCAGAAGGACGGATCATCTTTAGCTGCTGTAACTGCTGGCATATTTCCAAAAGCAGCAAAGGGTTAAATGGCTTCAGCTCTTAACATTGCCGGGTTATGTACTCGAATTGCTACATATGTGTGCTGGTTGCTCTCACACGCAGAGGCCGTTGAAAAACGCATTGTTTGTCAGCGAAAGGCAATGATTCACCATGAAATAAGGCCATATGGAAGGTGCTCATGTAAATCTTTTCCGCATCTGTCCCAAAGTATACCACAAACTTTATCAATGCATACACAATTATCAAACTGTGTATCGTAAAACTTAAAGATACATATCTATATACATACTGTAAAGCAATAAGATTTATTGGAACTCAACCACTCACTTATAATGAGTTGGTATAAAACTTTAAAATGTGTCCCCACTATTTCCATAGATTGATATAGACCTTCAACTGGTTAGAAAATCATGTGGCTGTTGTGGTTTGAAACCAAGTTCCCAGGAGAGATTTCCTAAAAGTTTAGGAGTTGATTTTTGCCTTTAACCAAGAGTTTAGTATGCTGGTACGTCCTTGAAGACGGGTGTGTTTCCAAATGCATTGTGTCTACTCTTTCTTTAGAACACCATGAGGTAAGGCCGAAGTCCCTTATAAAGAATATTTATCTGTGTTGAAAACTTAATCCCCTACTGTAGGGTAAAGTAATCCTTTAATATAAGTCGTTGCCGACGTCAATTTGAGGTTGTTGTCATATCAAGTCGACCTCTTCATCACTTCGACATTAATTTGGTGTTTTCTAAGAAAGTTGTATCGATGTAGACTTTTTATCGAAAAATTTGTCAAAAAAATTATTTAGTGTATTGAAAACACAGTTGTTTGGTTAACTTTTGGTGGACTAATTTAAACATTTAACTGTAACAAATATTTATTAAATGTGTGTCCAAAAGTTCTTTAAAATTTGCATTTAATTTAAGCCTATTAATAAAAATATTTACGTTCTAACTAAAATATCTTTAATTTTTATTTTAGTTATCGAAAATTTTTCTGTCTAATAAAATAGTCAGTTCTACTCGACGTCGACATAAAAACGCCTTTGAAATTACTAAGTAACTGTCAATAGTAATAACGACATAGATAATACAATTATTGTTGCGTTGCCGTCGACTTGTGAATTTCTTTTAGATAAATTGATTTTTGAAGAAAAAACCTTTAAAAAAATGTATTTATAAAAAAGTACTTTAAAGTACTAAAAATGTTCTTAAAAAAAACTAAAATGTACCTTAAAAAAAACCACTTAAGAAGAACTGTTTAACAAATATCCATTTAAAAAAGCACCTTTTAAAAAATCTCTTAGAAAAGTACTATTCAAGTCTTAAAAAATCATTGAGACCTTTTGTTTTTTTGGAAAAAATGGCTTTTAAAAATTTGTTTGCCACATATAATTCACATAAGTATATTTAATAGTACTTTTGAAAACGAATATATTTATTACTTTATTTTTTAAGTAAAATGTACTTTTTGAAAAGCATACGATTTATGCTTAAAAAAGTACATTTGAATGTAAATATCTTAAAAAAAAGATATTTTTTAAAGTATGATTAAAAAAAAGTTTTAGAAATACTTTTTATGTCTTTCTAGCAGAGATCCTGTTAATGAAAATTCCTGTTTTAAATGGAGGGTTTTTTAAAAGTGCCATTTTAAAATATATTTTGATAAAATTAAAATAAAAAATTGTTCTTTAAATAACTTTTTGATTTAGAAATATTATTTTTTGTAAGTTTTCTCGTCCATTTTATTAGTAATTAGTGTGATTGACTTTGTAGTGAATTCGTTTGAATCAAACATCTAATTATTTGACATGTAATTTTCTCATTTACATAGTTCTGGCATTTGCTGTCAACTAAAATAGTTGCAAAAAAAATCTAAGCCTATTAGTAGCTAATAGCATGTTACCCTAAAGGATTATTACACTTTAAAACATATGGCTATAATGACGTACAGTGTGTTTTTTTTGTGTTCGTGTTATGCTAAAAGTATAAATGACGTCTAGACTTTTTTGGACACACATGCACATAACGCCATTGACGCCATCCGGTAGGTGAAAGGTGAAAATATTTCTTGAAGGCGATTAAAGAAAACTAAATTACTAAAAAGAACAAAAACTCTATAGCACAAGTGGAATGTAAAATAAAGAAACGAAAAATAAATGAGTAACGCAAATAAGAAAATAAAAAAATTTACAACATAAAAGGTACATTTTTTATAGCAAATGACATGGTTTTAAATGTAAACAATTTAAAAAAAAAAAAAATTTTAAATATTTAAAGATAAGATTACTAAAGAAGATGTATAATTTATTTTAAATTCAAAAGGCAATAGCATACTTTTAGGAAACAATTTTGTAAACGATTTGTTGCAGCATTTCAGTTTATTGATTTCTCTTTTATTTATAAAACATCATCAAATAATTTATGCTCTTGACATGATACCATTAATTTTATTTTCAATTTTTGTTCGTTTTAAAATATCTTTTATGTGTTTATTTCAATAAAAATCTATAAAGCTGCCAGACAAAATATATTATCCTTTTTACGACTATTTCAAGAAAAAATATCTATAAAAAAAGTTTACATTGAAAATAACGTAAATAAATTTACAAACAGACAAATTAAAATAAATTGTGGTTTCTTACCAACCACAAAAAGTACAAAAATAATAGAAAGTAAATTGGAAAACAAAACAATCCTCTTAGTCCTTAAAGTTTTACAAGCCAGTTAATATGACTGTATTTTACTTGTTTTTTAAATATAAATATCGAATAATTTAAATTCAATTTACTGATATTTAACTAAAAATGTAAAAAAAAAAATAAAAAAGGCATGATGCAATTTGTTTTATTTTTGGGTTGAAAATTTAATCCTTAGAGTATTATAACATTGTATACAAGTGACTATTTGCAATACTTTATTTTTGTTGTATATTTTTAGGATTTTATTTTGAAATTGGTTTTTAAACATGCAAGAATTTGTGAAAAATAAATAAAAAAGAACCCTTTTTCTGAAAAAAAGTCATCAATACTAAAATTTGTAGATGTGCAGCAAATGGAAATGGTTTATAAATAATCCGGTGTTTTGTTTAATTTTATTCCATTTGTTTAGGACTTAAAATGCCATTAACAAATTTTTTTGTTTCAAAAACAAATTCCGAAATCAATTGGTGGAATTAACCTTTCGCAATGAAAAAGGTAGACAACTTTTGAGGCAAATAAGAAATGAATAGAAGATGACAAGTTTTAAAGTACGCACTACTTGTTGGAACATACATTCTAAATTTTACTTTTTACATTTTTAAGACCGAACTTTTTTAATTTAAAATGTATTGTATTAAAAGCGAATTTTTACCAAATATACTTATCAAAATTCGATTTTTTAAAACTACACTATTTGAAAAATCGAAAAAACTTTTAACGAAAAAAATAAAAAAATTTTTTTTTTAATAATTTTTCCATTTTGTTTGCTTTTTCTGGCAACAATTTGTTTTTAACTCTACTATTCAATATTTTTTAAGTGTTATTCGTGTAAAAATACCAAAAATATTAAAATTGGTTGAAAATTGGAAAAGTAGAATTTTTTTCGCCAAGCTAAAATAAGCGTGCAGATATTTAGGCCCTAATTTTGTAAAACACAACGCAACAACAAAGAATTACATTGAAAGCAAAAACAATTTCATAAATATTTTGTAAGTTTGTTGTTGCCTTAAACAGAAATTCACATTGGTTTTTAAGATTCCACACGCCTCATTGCTTGTGGCGTTGAAAATTTTAAAATGGTACATAAATTTCTGTACAAAGCAACAACAAAATTACAAAATATTTATGAATTTGTTTTTGCTTTGAGTATAATACTTTGGCGTGCGTTGTGTTTTACAAAATTAGGGCCTTAATTTTAATAGATATTCTGCAGTCCATATCCGGCACAACCATAATATCGTTGCCTCTAAACGTGCTATGATTAAATACGAGAATACATAATTTGTTTACCACTAATAAGTGTTTGGTCTAAATTAACAACAGAATTTGCCTCTTTTTCAACACATTTTTGTTATTATTAGCCATAATGTTTTCGGAGACAGCCATAATAATCGAATTTTTTAAAATGACAAAGAGATCACTTAAGTCGACTTATAATCCAAACTTCAAAAGTGTATTTTAAATGTCACAGTGGTATTTTTTTATTAGATGCGCTTTAAATGTAATTTCTAAAAAGGATATGTGTGTAATGATGTAAACTATTGGTTCTACGCCCACCCAATGGTTTACTGATATAACGATGTCCGTCCATCCGTCTGGCTGGCTGGCCGGCTTGACATCCCCTACTACCCTGCAAATAATGCGACTAGTCCATACACGCATGTAAGATGCATCCCATAAGGAACTAGGACTAGTCCCAAGGTAACCCCAATGTATAGAAAAAACATGGTCTATTTACATTACGATAACCTAGGGCAGGGCCATGTAACTCAGCTTTGCATTTCAAAGGAGTAGTCTTAAAACTACTCCATGGTATACTCCAGAGGATTATTTTTGAAATCGTTTAAAAACAAAAACATTTCGTTAAAAACGAAGACATGTCGTTCCACTACAAACTCTTTTTAAACAATGACATGGTCTATGCTTGCATTACATTGGACCAGTCCAGGAAGTAGTCCATTTGATCAAAATAGATCAAGAAGTGCAATATTATTTGCAGGGGAGTGGTGAATGATGGTGTACTAAGTTTGTCATTACGTGTAAGATTTTTTTTGGAATATTCATTTTAGTCCCAATAAACTATATTTATACTCTGGATGCTTAAGTAATTCAATGTTTATTTAGTCATGTATGTCCGTCTGTAGAAAACACGCTCACTTTCGAACAACTCAAATTGTTTCTAGATATCTTAAGCAGTTTGAGATTGAAATCCAGCAAAATCGGTTCAGTAGGGCGGGAACTGAGATTCCAAGGATGGAGCAACCACCTTAAAAAATTTATAAGTTTGCTACAAAAACCAACATAAATGGTGGCGGAATGCACATGACTAGAACTCGTACTACTAAATTAAGTGAAGATCGGTCCATAATTTACCAAAGGCCCCATATAAGGCATATTCTCGGAGAAAACTTTAGTCCGCCTAAAACCGTAACGAATAGTGCTTTTGTAATAAAATTTTTTGTGTTTTATAAGACTAGAAATCGCACTGCCTAATTAAGTGAAGATCTGTTTATAATTAACAATACATTTTGTGTACAAATTTGCTCCAATTTATCTTTATGTGATATATGAATAGCACCATGACATTTTGTAATAGTCGGTCCATAGTTTACCATAGGTATTTTGAATTACTAAACAGAATTTTGTAATGATTGGTCCATAACTTACCATTGGCCCCATATAAATTCCCCTTCTAAAAAACATGTTAGTACAGCTTAAACTATTATGAATAATGATATTTAATTCAAATAAGTTGAGTCTAAATTTTGTATGACTAGAAATAAAAGCATAAAACTTTCTGATCGTTGGCAATTGGTTCCGAACCGCAACCAATTATAATACTGACGTCAGTTTTCTTAAAGACTTGTAAATAATTTGTAGATCCTATATTGAGCTCACTCCTAAAATATTTATACAATCGATGGAAAGAAACTTTCTTACAAGAAACTTTTTTAACGAAATTTTTAAGGGACTTTTTTTTAAGAAACTTTATTAAAATGTACTTTTTTTAATGCATATTTTTAGAAGGTGCTTTTTTAGAAATAAGTGTTGTTAGTGCCGTAAATTACTTTTTTAAAGACACTTTATACGAATTCTTTATTTAAGATACTCTCGCTAGTGTAATTTTTTAATGAATCTTTTTTTTTTATAAATTTAATCTTGACTAGGAACTTTACTAAAAATATTTTTAGAAGTTATGGTTTTTTTTATAAATTAAATTTTATTTTAATATTTATATTTGGGAAATTTATCGTTTGTAAAGAAAAGTTGCTTAGAGCCCTTTTTAAAAATTCCCTTTTTTAAAAAAAATTTGTTAAAAGTACTTTTTTAAAATTAAACTTTTTAAAAGGATAATTTGAAAAATTAATTATTTAAATATTCTTTATTAAAAGGAACTTTTGATGGTACCTTTTTTCAGATATTTAACAAAAAATTAAAAAGTACATTTTTTATAAGATACTTTTTTTAAAAAACACCACTTTTTTTAATGTTTCCATAGAATGTCCAATTAAATCTAATCAGCTTTCGCTATTCAACTAAAACTTTTCCAAACCATAAAACTTCCTATTTCACATACAAAACTTCTTTATTTTTTTTTTTTACCTTCTTGTCCTTAAATTGCAACATCATCATCATAAAATTTGCCAAAAGGTAGACAACATAAAATAAAACGTAGCAAAACAAGGATAAACATAAGGGAAATCTATATATTGAAAACACATTATTAGTATCTTTTCGTTTATTTTACTTTCAATTGGCATTTTTTTTTATTGCCAGCCAGCCAACAAACTCTTACAATGTTTTATAGCATGTGGCTTTTAAAGGATATTGTTTTTTTCTTGGTTTGTTTGCTAATGTTGAACTTTATATCTCATGTTTTTGGTACGATTTTGTTGAGATTAAAGAGAAGGGGCAGAGGAAATGCTAACATGACCATAACAAAACTTGTACGAGTCTCTTACACGTATACACACGAGCTCCAATAAAAATGCGAACAATTGCCCCAGGGGATCTAATGTAAAAACACTAAACAACATTGTTTTTATGACATAAAATACTGGCGAGGCAATAACAAAAAAAAAAAAAAATATAAATAAAAATAATACTGAAAAAAACATAAAAACTTTATTAGTGGTGTTTTTCTTTTGTTATACTGTTTTTGTACGATTGAATCTATTTGTGATTTATTGATTTTATCGGAGGAGTTTAAGAGAAATATAAACAAAAAATGTATGTATATATAATCCATAATGTAGGCCTTAAAAAATGTTTTAAAAATAGCCTAAAAGTATGTACGATGTAATTATTTTCTATTAGTTTTTGATAGATTAAAGAAGAAAGGGAATTGGTAGTGATTGTGTATAAAAAAAGGTTTTTTTTATTATTACTTGTAAAGTAAAGGGTGGTCCAACCATAATGCACGATGTTTATTGTGAGTCACACCTTAACGTCATGTTTTTTGCCCAACCTAATTTGACATTTCTTTGTTTCAGTACTTGACAAATTCAACCATAGAGAGGTATAGAATTGAACAGCGCGTTAGGTTGTCAAAGCCAGACAGAAGTAAATAGTGATTTTACCAAAAACAAATTATCTTCAGCGACGAGGCTCACTTTCACTTTCACTTCCTAATTGTCGTTAACCAGCCGAATTGTCGCATGAAGGCAAATAAGAATCCAGCCGATGCATTCGCCAAGAGTGACAGTTTGGTGCGGTTTACAGGCTGGCGGCGTCAGCAGGCCGTACTTCTTCGAAAATGAGGTCGTCCAAGCAGTTACTGTGAATGGATTTCGCTATCGCAAAATGATAACGTACTTTTTGTGGCAAAAATTGAGAATATGGACCTGAAAGATATGTGGTTCCAACAGGATGATGCCACTTGCCACACAGCTAACGAAACAATGACTCTTTTGCGCGAGAAATTTAATGGCCGTGTTATCTCACATCGTGGCGATGCTAATTGGCCGCCACGATCATGTGACTTGATACGACTGGACTTCTTTCATTGGGGATATTTAAAAGAAAAAGTGTACGTCAATAAGCCAAGAACAATTCAAGAGCTTAAGGATGAGAGAATTCATTAACGACACTGAACCTTATGTCTCAGAGTCATTGAAAAGATGGACCATCGGATACAGGTATACCACCGAAGCCGTGGCGAGCATTTGGTCGGTATTTTGTTTCACACATAATTGTCATAGATTCTTCTATAATAATAAAAAATATTAAAATAACTATCTGAAAACCTGTTCTTTTATTTACAATTAACATCGTGCGTTTTGGTTGAACCACCCTCTATATAAAAATTACAAGATAAAAAAGAAATATATTTTAATCGAATTTGGAATTAGAAAATTTACCCTAATATTTAATGACAATCATTAAAATCCAACACACGTGCTAAAACAATAAAAAATTATATGGAAAAATTATTTTTATTGTTTTTGGTTTGTTTTATTTCTGTTTTACTTACTGCAAAGTACAAAACAAAACGATTGAAAACGTTTCGTTTATTGTCTGACTTCTAGTAGTTTTTTAACTTGCAAAAAATTCAACAGGAATAGAAAAGAAAAACAATTAATAATTGTGATGTTCACGAAAGGCGGAATATTAGAATTATCAGGTATGTTTAAAAAAAAATTATATATAGATGTATTTTGTTGTTGTAAATATAACTAAATAATCTGATAACGAGCCTTCCGTGAACAACCCAAATTTGTTGCGTTTAATAATAAGAATTTCAGGTCAATATAAATAAAAAGTGAGATCTTTATAACATTTTTGTTATATATGATAAATATACAGCTACTCCCACTATAAATGGGACACACTTAGTGAATAAAATTGAAATAATTGTATCCATATAATTCATATATAATGAGATAATGATGATAAAGAAAGTTCTTAAATTAGTCCCAATCCATTTGAGTTTGTTGATGAAAGGGGAAAGACGATTGGAAAAGTGTAATTTGTCTCATGAGCTAACAGTTTTTGTAAGTTTGTTATTGAAAGAAAGAGAGAAGGCATAGAAAATGACTCAATGCCGTTAAACAAAATTTTTGTTTTATGGACACGAATGCAGTTGTAAGAGAGAATTGAAGAAAGTTTTTGCAGCAAATGTTTCATAATATGGATGCGGACTTAAACAAAGGCTTTTATTTTAAGTTCCAAAAATAACAACATAAGACTTTTTCTTTGTGTCCCACTTAAAGTGTGAGTAGCTGTAAGTCATTAACATCAAATCTTTATGATTGTGCAAAACGTGTTTAATCCTAACAGAACCATGTGAGAAATAAAACAATTTTTACGCCAAAACCTTTTTGCAACTTAACTTAAATACGCGTTAAATTAAATTTTTAAACTCAAATTCTCTTGTGCTATTCTAAAAACTGCCTCAAACAATAAACATTATTTTATATTCCTTTCAACGTTAATACGTACAAATTAGTGATGTGACGAATATTCGCATATTTAATGACTTGTGTATTCGTATTTGCCAAATTAAAGCGAACTTTTTGCGAATACGTTAAAAAAAGTGTGAAAAATACATAAAATTTAAAAAAATATATTAATTTTTAATAATTTTTTAAAAAAAAAACTTTGTCTTTAAAGCCTAGTACTCTGTTCAAATTTGTGAAAAATGTTGAACAACATTAATTATTTCACACGAACATTTTGACATGTATCAATGTTACCTATTATGAGAGTTTGTACAATTTGACGTTTTCATTCCTGCAAAGTATGCAACATTGTTTTGTGTATGTAAACAAACCCCACATGTATTTTATAAAAATTATTTTTTTTAATAAAAAATTAAAAAAAAAATAATGTAAATATAGATAAAAAACGGTTACCGGTTGTGTTGTTTGAATTTTTTATTTTTAAATTAAGATCAGTTCATACTTTTTTGCTTTTCCTTAAAATTCCACGTGAAATAAGTGCAGCTTACATTGTTTCGCAGTTGTGAAAAAATGTTGCCAGAAACATTTCGGAACTTTTTCACAAAATGAACAGAGTACAACTCTATCAACATTATTTCATAGATATTCCGCACAAGTTTTTTTCATATGCGTTTTGACAGCATTTCACGTGAAATGTTGAACAGAGTACCAGGCTTAATGCAGAAAAATAATCTTCTTCGTGTTAAATAAAACACAAGCAAAGTGTATTTCAAAGCCAATATTTAAAAGGAAAAGTCTTCTTTATTCATTTCCTTTTTAATAAAAACTTAAATCTTAGTATAGTATATCAATTTCAGTGAAAAGGGACCTAAGGATGAAAAAATCGATTTTTCTTTTTTGGTGATTCTTAAAATAGACAATACGCTCTTTCCAATGCAGCAAACCGCAGTTCTCTAACTTCATTACTTTTGTCATAATTAAGCTTTAAAATACACATTTGATAAGAAAAGAAAATATCTTGTTAACTTAAAAGTCATTTTTCTCCACAACTCATTTTTTTCCCATAGGTCCCTTTTAACTGAAGTTGTGACATATGTATATTAAATTTAAAAAATAAAAGCTTTGCAGCCTTTTTTCCTTCAAGCCTATTGTAATGCAGTGTGTTAATAAATCCCGTACCAGTAAACATTTTCTCGCTCCGAACACTCGTTGGTGTTTTCACTAAGTATTGCCTGGCTATAGGCAAAGGGAGCTCGTATTTTTTAATTCTTACTTTCCACCATATTAGTAGGTGTAAAAATTTCAAAATAAAATTCATCCAAACGAAGAACGTACCGTGCGTACAGAGAAGCCATCGCCGCTGTAGATGTGATTGTGACAGAGGAATTTAATTTATCGATCTGACGCCGTTGTCAGCAACTCGATATCTGCCCGTCCAACACTTGTAAAATTTTGAGGAAAGTGCTTACCGTACATCCATATAAGATCCAACTGGTGCAAGAATTAGACCGAGATGACCATCAATCCCGTCGTGTATTCGCTGAATGGGTTGAGTATCAACTGGAAGTAGAACTAGATTTTAATCGTCAAATCATCTGCAACACTGGGGCTCATTTCTGGCTTAACAGGTATGTTAACAAGCAGAATTATTGTTTTTGGAGGTAGCAAGCACAATCCTCATGAGAATCTTCAGACCCCATTACATTCCGAAAAATTACTATTTGGTGAGGTTAACCTGTCGAAGGCGTCTTCGGCTCCTTAGTCTTTAAATCCGAAACCAGTACCAAATTACCGTAAATGGCGAACGCCCCAGGGAAATGATTTTTTTTATTCCTCATGCGTTTGCAATCATTTGGAGAAGATATGGTTCCAAAAGGACGGCGAAACATGCCAAACAGCGCTTTGTTGAAACAAGCGTTTGCTAACCGAATTATCTCAAGAAACAAACCTTTGAATTGGCCAGCTCGTTTGGGGGATTTGGCACCCTTGGACTAATTTTTGTAGATGTACGTCAAATCTCTGGTCTATGATGATCAACTAGCAACGATTGAACATTCGACGCGCTATTGATGCAATAAGACCGGGTAGGCACGAAAAAATGGTGGAAAATTGGACCGACAGGTCGCGAGGGCCATATCGAGCCCTTTCCGCAAAAAAGGCTTAAGCAACAAAATCACAATTTAACAGGATAAGGTTTTGTATTATTATATTTCATAAAAATTTTGTATGAAGTTTGGCGCTTAAGCTAAAATAGTTTTTGCTATAAAATCGTAACTTTACCTTATGTTACCAAGACATTTTAGGAGAAGAGTGTTGCCAATAAATTCATTGAAAAAAATAAACGAAAATTGAAAATGATGTCGCTTAAGCCATTTTTGCGGCAATGGCTCGATATGACAGATTATTTTAAAACATTAAAATTTGTGAGCATATAAAGAAAAACTTTAGGTCATTGCATTGAATTTATTTTTAAAAAAGATCTTTGCTTTAAAAAAAAACACCTTTTAGATTACAGTAGAATTAAAGTTTTTTTTCAGTTTATTTTAATAGACGCAATTGGCAGATTTTATTTCGCATTCGCGAATATTTAAAATGGATATTCTTAACATCACTAGTACATGTGTGCATTTCTTTAGTCATTCAACCCAGAATTGTGTTTTAGAGTTTTATTTATTTTTATATAATTTTGTTGAGCAATGTTTATTTAACTTTTATGCTTAAACAGTTACAAACCAAAAAAAAAAAACCTTAACTTTTTACACTGTCATACAGAAAATCCTATAAAATTCAAATAAAATCTGTGTGTTTTGTTTATTCAGACATAAGCAACTAACAATATGCACTCACTACACTTTGCCAGTGTGTTGGTTGAAGTGTAGATGTTGGTGCTTTCTTTTTTGTGTGCTATATCCGGCTTTAATACACTTCCGTTTCCGTTTTAATACCGTATGGTCTTAAAACCTCATACATTCTAACTCACACTCTCTAATATTTATGCATGCATTTACTCTCTCTTACAAAGCCACACATACACACAAGACACGCTGGAAAATATTCTAACTGTAAAGTAACTTTTTGCGTGTTTGTGTTGTTGGTTTTCTAAATAAAACAAACTTTTTATACTCACACACGCACACAGGCAGAATGTCGGCAGCCATTGTTAGACGATCATGTTTTGCAAAATTTTAAAAGTTTTTATGTGTATATGTGTGCGTCTGCCTCTAAATTTTGCAACAAAACTTGGCTTATGGTTATTTTTTGAAACCAATTGTTATCCTTTTCATTTTTATTTTTGTTTTATTTTTAAGGATTTAAATATTGTATTGCTTTTTTAGATTGTTGTTAGAGCATCAAAAAAAAAAAAAAAAATAAAAAAAATAAAAAAATTTATTTGTAAACAGAAAAACTTTTGCAATAAAGTGTTCTTTCCTATAACTTTTTAACACACAATTTTAGTCTTGCTCGTTGACTATTCCATATAAATTACTATTCTATTGCAGTCATCAATCATAATCTATTTTAATTTTCTTCCTTTTTATGCCATTCTTACAAAATGTGTCTAACTTTAGAATTTATTTTTACAAAAGCTTGTGTTCAAAATTTGGTAATTGCTGAAAATTAACTTTACTTCCTGTTTTTGGGCTAAAATACTTGTGCATAAAAATTATGTTTAAAAGGCACGTAATTCTTTTGCCTAAAATTCTCAATGCAGCAACATACACATCAACACACAGTATCTACACGTTTTGTTTATTGTGATATTCCTTTTTCCCAAGTTAGTTGTTGATTTTTCTATAAAAGTTTGTTAAAGGAATGAAGTGTAGGCAAATTGATTTTTAAATGTGTAAGTTCGTGTTTTGAGTGGATCTCTGGAATTTTACTACATATAAGTAAATAATTTTCCTAAAGTTTTGTTTCTCGTATCAGGAACACGTAATTCAGTGGTTTAGATAACTTTTTAAACAATTTCCGTTCTTATCAAGTTAACAGAAATTCACGCTAACCCTAGAAAGAAAAGTTAATAGACAGTAAATAATAGTGGTAAAAAGGAAAAATGTTTTAAACTAAAATGTTGGTAAACATTTGTTTACATTAGCAGGGATAATTTAATGTTGTGAAAGATAAAGAAAACAAGTTTATTTGAAACGAATTATAAAACAAAATTTTGACTTTAAAAAGTGAAGTTTAGGAGAAAATTTATCGTATTTTCAAATCAAGAAACTATTTGATATTTAAAAACAAAAAAATCTTTAATTTAAATTTTTTAAAACAAAAAGCTTTATCATAACTTTTAAAGAATTATATTTTATAGAAAAGCTTTTATTGGGTAAAACTTTGTTTCTCAAAAGTGAAAGATATGCAAAAAGTGAGTTTTTTTTTTGTAAATCCATGTGAAAAAGTGCTTTTAAACTAAAATATTTTTGAGTAGAAGTTATTAGAAAAAAAAAAAAATAGTCTTTTAAAATTATAACTTACGGTGACCATATACTTAAAATCAAAAACACAAATATTTGATAATATATAAATGGATCATATTGACATAAGGCAAATTAATAGCAGGTAGACTCGCCTCAGAACATGTCTTCTTTGGATGTAAAAATCAGTAGTTGCGTCAAGCGTATTTTCTCGAATCAATCTATTGAAAAATTTGTCACAATTATGAGTATCATTTTAAAAGACAGTTTTATTTTCACTTTCTAAACGAAAAAACGCGTAAACTTATTTTGAACCAAGAAGAATAAAAAAATTTTGACAAACAAACTACATAGAAAAAATGTAAGGAGCAAAAAATAATCACATGAGCTGTCAAGACCACCTGTTATGAATTCGCCTTGATTATGATATATCTTTGACGTTAGCATACACGCAGAGAAGAAATATGGTTGGGCATGGTTACGGCAACAACACTATGTTTAATGTAACAATATATTGTTGTCGTACACAAATAATTGTTATTTTTATTTAATATCAACAATATTATAGTTACTGTAAACATATCAATGTTTATCGCAATTATGAATTTGAGTATTGTTGACCGAAAAATAATTATTTTTCTAACAACTTAGTTATGATAACTTTCTAAACATATTATATTTCTCACAACCATATCATGATATTTAATAGCCATAACATGATAACTTTCTATACATTTATCATATTATGTTAAAGATGCAATCAAACTATTTTTACTCTAATCATATTATGTTAGCGCCATTTGTAAAATAATTTTGAAGAAGTTGTGTCGTTTTTTTTAATTGTGAGGGGATAAACAATAAAAAGATAAAATTCAATAAAAAAAATAAGTTTAAAGAAATTAAAAAATTAAAATATTAGCGGAGTTCATTCAAGTATTAGTGATGTAATAGTGCATAAAAGTGCTACGATATTTCTGTGGTTTTCATGGGCAACCGCGTATGTCTTAAAACAAATTGTTCAGGAAAGCCGAAAACCCATTCTAGATCAAACTATGGGCTAGGTATTGCACATTTTAAACTTTGTCATTACGTTACAAAACGGAATTGATCCATCTTTTTTCAAAAAAATATAAAGAGCGTTCAAAATTAGGCAATATGGCATCAACATCTTAAAATCAAAAAAATGGACACACGCGGTTGCCCATGAAAACCACAGATTTTTCATTTGCTCTTTTGCAAGCCTTATATTGAACTCGGCTATTTGATTAACATTAAGAAAAATTGTAAAAAGCCACAAAATAAAAAATCGATTCAAAAATATTTAAATTTATTTTGTATTTTTATGACAGCTATGAAAGGTGCTGTATCATAATATGATTGCTTCTAAATTTATTATGATTAACATGACAATAATATGATTAATTTCTTAGCTTATTATGATTAACATGACAATAATATGATTAATTTCTTAGCTTATTATGATTAACATGACAATAATTTGATTACTTCTTAACTTAGTATGATTAACAGAATAATAATATGTTTAAGGTAAAAATATTATGATGATATATTACGAGTATATTGAGTCATAATATGTTTCAATAATAATCTTAATATGGTGACTACAATCATAATTCTTATCATAATATGTTGCTCTTAGAATATGTTTACCACAACCATGTTTTTTCTTTGCGTGAAAATAAGCTGTTTTGACCTTAGCATAAATAAGCCACAAGATTTTACGTTTTAAATTTTTTTAAAAGTCAAATAAATTGGGATGGTATTTCTATTAGTTATTTTTTCAAATAAAGTACAAATACAAAACATTAAATTAAATACAAAACAATTAAAAGTTTTTCAAAAAAAAAACACACAGAACCAAGCTCTAAAATACAGTACTGTTCTGTATAGTACAGAACGAATGGTCCCCGTACATATAGAGTATTTTGTTAAAGAGTGCTTTTTGTGTGATTTTTATGATAAATGAATGGGATTTGTATTTTAATTACATTAAATGTTAAAAATACAATTACAAAGTATTTTCTAACTTAATTTACCAATTGTAGCGTAGACCGTTAGTAGGTGAAGCAGCCCTAAGTCTCTGGCAGGATTTGAACCAGCAGATCTCTTACTGAAAGAATAGCTTACTACCAACTTGACTACCGGGGTACTATGCACTTATCAAATTCTGAATTTGATTAAAAATATTTTGTAAAAACATTTTTTTTCAGAAAGACAATGATTTTTTCTTTTGTTAAAAAAATGTTATGTTAGCTTTTTAAATGCTTTTTTATGAAAAAGTTTTTGTAAAACCGTCTTTTGTCAGAAAGTTGTTCATGATTATTTTTTTAAATTTATTAAAAAAGCTTTTTGTCAGCGATGAAAACTTTTGGGACACTAAACGCGTTAAGAATTATGAAAAACGGTGAAGATGTGCAGCGTTTGAAATTTAAAAATTCAAAATGAGTTTCTGTAGAAGGGAACAACAAAATTATAAAATATTTTTGACTTTGATTTTGTTTTCAATGCAATTTTTGGCGTTACGTTTCGTTTTACACAATTAAGGCTTCAAAGTCCTTTTATCTTCAGCGTTTGATTAGGGTTATATTTAAATATTTTTAGCAAAACAATAACGTTTAACGAATAGATTGTAGTTACGCAATTTTAAACAGTTTTTTAAAACTAATTCGTGCTTTCGAGGTTTTTCTATAAGCAAGCTTTTAAAATTTCTATGACTATATTTTACCACTCGATATAGCCGGAAAAAATAAGAAGGGAGTTATAATGAACCATTTTAAATCGCTTTTAAATGCTGTAAGTAAGAAAGTCTTGTAATAACAAAAGAAATTGTTATAAAAAAGGAGCTTTTAAAATGGGATTTTTTTAGTTTGCTTTTAAAGTTTTTCCTTGGTATTAAATTTAACAATTATATTTGTAAAGTTTTTCTTAAAAAAAAGCTTTTTGATAAAGTTTTTTTTTTAAATACAGCTTAAAAATAACATTTTTGAAAGAAAGATATTCAGTTATTTAACGTTTAATGAACATTTAAACATTTACCCCCTTATTCATAGAAAATATTTCAGTTTTCATATAAAATTCGTCTTATAAACCTGTTATAAGCATGGAATACTGTTTATGATTAAGGCATTTAATATAAAAATGTTTTGAAGCAAAATCTTTTGTTGTAAAAGAAGTTTTTGAAATATTTATTTAAGGATAGTTATTTTGTATTTTTAATAAACTTTTTTGTTTAAGGTTTATTCAAAAATTTTAAAAACCTTTTTTTGTTAAAGATCTATAAATACCACGTGTCATTTCTTTAAGTTTAACCGTTTTATTCCTGTAAAAAATTTATGATTTACAAAATGTTTATTAAACAAATTTTCATAGCAAATTTTTTTTATTAAACTTTTAAACAACTGAAATATTTTTTATAAATAAGGCCCGAAGTATTTTTTTTCCAATATTATTAATTTTTTTTTTATTTAAAATCCTTAATAACACTTTCATTTTCAGTCTTTCAAAAATAAATTAAATTTAATTCATTTAAACTAATTACTATCTCAAATTCGAAGATCAAAACCTCTAAAACATTATGTGTTCCTGCAGACAAGATACATGCAGCTCCATATTGAAAAACACTTGTGAAAACTAAAATTTTTCACCAACTGTTTTGCCAATTAATAACATGTTACCACTATAACCAAATAAACCCAGGCTGATAATTTAAATCAATCAAATATCATAAAAACTAGATTTACAAAAATTTTAAAACTAAACAGAAAATGGCAACACAAAAAAAAACATTATTTGGCAATCAAAATATTAACAAATCATAGACATTCACTCATGTCTATTAAATAATTGCTAAAAAATATGTATTGAAAAATCACCTTTGCAATATTATGGCAATAAAACTAATTTAATAATAACTTGTTTCACTTTGTGGACACTAGAGACATGGTTAGACTAATATCACCAACCAACCAAGTATTATAATAGTAGAACAGGTAACCCCTGTATAATGCGGAAAATCAGTTCCAGGAAAATGTCGTGGTATGCGAATCTTAGTTGTACGAATCAAAGAACTGATATAAAATCAAGGGTTGTGCTTAACATGGTTTTTATACTCGCACCACAATAGTGAAGAGTGTCCACGCAGCTAAATTTGTAACTAGTCAGGCTTTGGACCAGTTTATTACTAGTTGTTACGAGTACAACAATGAGAAAGATGATAAAATTTCGACTGCACAACTTTATGCGAGACGACATTTGTTATAGAAACAACAACAGCACAACAAAAAAAGGTACAAAACGAATTACTTGCTTGTTGTTGAAACAACAACACTAAAAAAGAAAAGCCAAAATTTTTGGTTGGTTTCAGAGTTGAAGAACTGGGTTTTTAATTTTTTTTTTTTTTTTCATTATTTATTTATTGAATCTTCATATATTAAATATGAACTAACAATAATTAATCAAATCTTATCCTAATTCTTTATTTTATGTCCTGCCAGTGCAAGACACAAATTTTCTTCATCAAGGGTTCTGTATCACATTTATATATGTGTTTATCGCTCATCTTAATGGGTAAGTGCTGCAGTGTGTGGCGAGTGTGGCCGCTATCATTTGAAATATTTCGAGCTAGTGGATTTGGGTGCAACTCTAGCCTTTTTAAATATTTTACCGCATACTTCGTAATAATAGTCCTTACCAGTGGCACATTGAGATCCTTGTGGATATTTGTGTTTTTAACATACTAAGGGGCAGCTGTGATTATTCGAAGAAGTTTATTTTGGCGCCTTTGAATTTTTTCGATATTTGAGGGCGAGGCAGTGCCCCATAGTTGAATACCGTAGCACCATATTGGCTTTAAAATAGAGTTGTAAAGTAGTAGTTTGCAATCGAGACTAAGAACAGAATTTCTTCCAATAAGCCAGTTAATTTGAATTGCTTTTAGTTTCATTTGGGTTAATTTTGCTTCTATATGGCATTTCCATGTTAAACGCCGATCTAGATGAATACCGATATATTTGACATGCGTTTTTAATTAAAAAAAATTTTATTTTTTAATTTTTGAATGTAAAATGGAGAGCAGGAAAGAGGAAAGAGGAAAGAAGAAAAAATTCCCGATTTTATTTCATTAAATTATTTATTTATTTAAGTAGAATGATGACGAAAACAATATCGGACTCTCTCTGGTTCCGCGGAAAGTGTTTATAATTATATAAAAATAAATGCATATGATGTGTAAAGTTTTTTTTTTATTTCTGTTCTGCTTTGGCTTTTAAAGTAAAAAGTATGCTAAAAAATATTGAGTACAATTAAAGTTTGCATTTAATACCTTAACTATACATAAAGCCACTACTTTTAAACTACTAAATATAAAACTGCAAAAAAATTTACTAGTTGGGATCCTATGACATACACATGAACATATAAAAAAACTCAAAAAGGCAACTAGTTTAAAGTAAATGCCAACTGGTATGTTTCTAGCTAAATACTAGTGACTTTGTCTGCAGGGGTATTATGCATTTGTGCTGATGTGTGTAACACTTAAATATAATTTACGTTTTAGTATGCCGATCGGCTTAGATTCACATTCTGATTCGAACTAACGATATACGTCCTTCTGGCTGGCTGTTCATGTAAACCTTGTGCGAAAAGTACAGGGGACTAACTCTGGCAGTCATGATCGATTAATCTTTTGATTTGAAACACTGAAAAAATAATTTCTATAAGTTCAGTACCAACAAAAAGAATAAGACATAAAATTTCTTTAAAATCGAAAAAGTATTCGATCACGACTGCCATAATTAGCCACCAGGTCGCAATTTTGGAATTAATTTTATGAATTTTGGTGCATAGGTTTTAGTTCATTTCAAGACGAAAAAATTCCATATAGATGTGGATGAATATAATCTCATAATATTATTTTGTTTTGCCGGATACATGATTTCCCATGGTTGCCAAATAAGGTACACCCTCGAAAATTTGTCTGTATATACTAAATAGTTGGGTTTGACCGTTTATACTTTCTTACTTGTTTTATTTGTATCCTTTAAATTTTTTATATTTAATTTTTACAATATAAAGTTAAATTTCCTCTTGTTATTTTAAATTGTGTCTTTTTATTTAAAATATATTAATAAATTTTTTTAAATGGTGTTAGAGTGAATCAGTATTGTCGAAGTACCGTCTTGTACGAAAACGATCCGCAACTCTTCAACTTTGTTAGGGTGAATCCGTGTTAAACGGGGGTTTCCTGTACGAGTTTAGATTATAGACATGTGCACGAAATAATTGTTTAACCTGCAATGCAGAACTTCGCTCTAAGTATGAATAAAACTAGAGAGGTGGATACAATTATAAATATATAAAAACATTCATTTGTTCGTTCGTTTGTACGTTCATTCGCTCGTACATATGAAACATGACATTTTGCTGACATTCACTTTGCTCTACATGACTACAACAACGACTAATTTATCTGAAACTAAAACGGCAAATATGAAAAGGAAAAAAAATCATAACTAATCTAATAAATAGTTGTAGTGGTAGTGGTGCCTGTATGAGACTCAAAGTAGTTGGGACAATATAACGGGTAACCAAAGTTACAAATATACATACATATTTAGCCATTAATACCATCAGTCGACCAAACTCCTACGGCAGTTGTTATAGTTTGTAACGGCAACAGCAGCAAAATACATTTAACTAGTAATTGTCAACATGGAAAATTTGGTTAAGTTTGGTAGCCAGTCTGTCAGTTAGCCATTGAAGTCGTTTAGGCAGCAAATGCGGAAATCCATTTTGTTAAAGTTAAACTATCATTATTAGTTTTTTTGGAGTTTGGATAATTAACTCAATTCAATTAAGTATCTGAATATGATGCAGATTTAATTCCTGTTATTTTTTTTTTAATTTTTATTTTATTGCCAAGTCATTTCTTTCAGTGTTATAAAAGCTTTTTTTCGAAATACTTTGTGACATTTACGACCATTTTCGCTAGTTATTCTTTATTTAAAATTAATTTGTTTTACGTATTAAATTTTCATATTTGACATTTATTTGTTGTTGGTTTTCAAGACAAATAGAGATAATAGCAACAGCAATATCAACAATATTACAGACATTAATGACATAAATAAACTTTTTTATGATCTTACGGTGCTCTGCGATTTGCAGCTTTAAATTGGAAAGCAGCATTTAATATCAGATTTGCGGTTTATCTTTCTGTTTTATTTATATTCTCTTTTAAGTAAAAGAAAACTAAATTTTTCTGTTTTATGAGACAATTGCAATTGCAGAAACTGCAGTGACTATTTTTTTTTATTTGTTTTTAGAAAGTTTTGGTGGTCTCGGTAGTAATAAAACCAATTGTTTATTTATTTTTTTAGCAAATGTGCACATTATTTTTTTTGGAAAAGTTGAAGGTTTAGAAAGTTTAGTTTAGAAAAATGTGGAAAGAAAGGTTTATTGTTTATTTGTTTTTTAGAAAGTTTGTTATACGTTTCACTGAGTTATGGCCAATTAAGAGAGAAAAATTAATTTAAGTGGCAGATTCATAAAAAAAGCTTCAAATCATACTTGTTAATTATACACATATTAAAGGTATGTTTACACTTAACAAATATTTGTCGTCCCGCACGTAAACACAAACATTTGTTTGATTTTACATAATGTTTGCTTGATCAAACATTACTTGTAAATGACATTTACCTGGCGTTTCCACATGCAAGTACAAGTTCGAAAAACTCAATACACTCACACTTTTTTACTAGCACCATCACATTTTTCATACTTGCAGCTCAACTTGCAAGAGAATTTGCTTGCAAGTAAATTTTTGACACTTGATGCAAGTAAAATGACGAATGGAAAAACAGTGTTACCGTTATGTTATGTATCAACTAACTAGAACTTAGACAAATAAAACTTATGTTTATAGCTAATTTCTGTGTATTAATAAAAAATTAAAAATAAAAAAGAACACAACTATACAACAACGCATCTTAATGGTACATTTTTATAAACAAAAATTTCAGGCATTAGGAAAAAAAAAATTTTAATTAAAATATTCTTTTAAGTAATTTTATGATATCGGAAACACGGCAATACTGTGTTCACATATTTTTAAAAATGAACATAGCTTTTTATAAAGATTTCATAAAAGTTAAATAAAGAAAAAATTATAATGTTAATTAATTTAAATCGTAGCCATAGGAGAGTCTATAGATGCAGCGATTTGAAAATAATAGCTAGAAGTATAGTTGATGCCGACATTTTAAAAATGAAGTTGCACTGTCCTGTGTAGCCACTCAAAAAAATGTTGTGTTTTTTTTTGTATTTCTCCTGATTTTCGTAACTAATACGTATACGCTACTTGCAAGTAATTACTTGCATGTGGAAACGTAGGGTTAACTGTGCTTTTTTTAGAAAAAGACTAAGTAAATCAACGAGAATTGTGAAAAAGAAAAAAAATAATGTTTCACAAATTTGTCACCTTTTTTTTAGTTTTTTCTCCAAATTTTTGTTTAATGCATTTCCTGCGAAAGGTCCACTCAAATCAAAAACTTAAATCTTAAACCACAATTTATCCTTTTTTGTATAAAAAAATTAAGTATTCAGAATTAATTAAACTAAAGAGTTCAAGGCTTGTCTTAGTTGCGATGGCGAGATACCAGGCTCCTTAATGTATTGGGGCTAGACCCAACGATATAACGATGGGTGTCCGTCTGTCTAGCAGGGTGTCCATGTAAACCTTGTGCGTAAAGTACAGGTCGCAATTTTGAAATAATTTAAAGAAATTTGGTACATAGGTTTTAACTGGCATAAGTCTATTGAAATTAGGGCGAATTGCTCCATAATTTCATATAGCCTCTATACAAGCTTCTTTCCGGAATAGAGTCTTTGTGCCCATAAATCATCTTGTTGCTGGAATTTCGACTAAATTTGGTCTGAAGTTTTTTTATGGCAATCTTAATCACCCTACCAAATTTAACTGGAATCGGTCTTTATTTAATAATAGCTCTCATACAAATAATACTGCTAAAAATAGCTGTAAATTTCAGAACTTCCTCATGAATGCTGGTATTGACAAAAAAAAAAAAACAAATCTCATAACTTCACCCTTTTATCTAAATAATGTTCGGCACAAGGTACTTTTATCTAGCCTCATAACATAATTTTGTTCTGACTGGTCCATGATTGTCGATTTGGGACCCAGGGCACACTTTGTTTTTTTAATACTGTGGTTAAGGGTATCATATGGTCGTGCTTGACCGACTATACTTTCTTACATATTTTTATTTATTTTTTTTTTCTCGATTTTAAACAAAGTTTGTTTTTGGCTACTGAAAAGTGATAAAAAAAAATCTGTACCGAGGTGTCAACGTATTTCTAACGATGTGTTTTTGATCCCACTGTAAATTATCAACGTTTATTTATGCCTACTGTTCAATTTATAACTAGTGGGTTTTTATCTGTTATTGCAATCAATGAACACGTTTTAATGGCAAAAAAAATTCTATTTGAAATTTTTTTTTAATAAGAAATAAAAATATTACTAATTAACACATCAACTGCCAGAGGCTCATTTTATGGCGAGCATTTGCATGTTCTTAAAATCAATAACTCCAATTATATCTACATAAAAAAGACAATTTCAAACGTGCTGAAATTAATAAACCGTCTTACGTGTTTCTGCTAATGTTAAGTAGAGACAAACCTTAGAATTTTTTTTGCTAGTTAGTAAGTTAATTTAATTGCAGAAATAATAAAAATATTCTCATAAAAAAAACTTACTAGTTATAAAAAAATCTTAGTAGTTTTTTAAGTAATTGAACACGTAATTTTAAAGCAATTTAATTCTTTGCAATGCTGGTTGCACTTAAGTTTAGCTGCCAATAGTTAAGTGCGAAATATTTTAATC
Organism: Pollenia griseotomentosa; assembly: GCA_963931875.1. NCBI lineage: Eukaryota > Metazoa > Arthropoda > Insecta > Diptera > Polleniidae > Pollenia > Pollenia griseotomentosa. The sequence goes on along the minus strand of OZ007560.1, from coordinate 46,125,214 downwards.
AATTTGCTGGTTTTTATGTGGCATTAAAACAGTGGTGGGCAACAGTTATGAAATTATATATTTATGTATATGAGGTATAATTCGTATAGTGGACATGCCAAAAATAAATTTTGCCGAAATTAGCCGAAATTTTTGGCATAACAATACCTCTAATAGACATGTATGTGTGTTCCCAATTTTTTTTTGTATGATTTTTACCTGTCGAGTTACGGGGTGCTTAAATGTTGCCGTTTTTGTAAAATTGTTTTTTTTTTTTTAAATTATTGTTTCGAATATAAAAAAAGTTAAGATAAATAACTCTTATAGAAAATCGCTTCAGCTTTTCAAAAAAACAAAAGAAAATTTTGAAAAAAAGAATTTTTCATCTGCAAAACCGGAAATGACCAATTTAAGTTAAAATTATTCTAACTTCGACCTTTTTTTATCAAAATTAGCCAAGGGTGGCCTTATTATGCTTGAAATGTTTAAGATTGTGATCTCCATAAATTTAACAGTTATGCAAAATTTTTTTGCACGCTTAACGCACTTCAATCATTTTAATCATTTTAAATCCCAATTTTTCTAACTTGGACCAATTTTTTTTTTTTTTAATCCGAAATTAGTCTACAGTTTGCTTAAAGCACTGTTAACGTCTTGAAGTGGCATATCCAGTAGTTTCAAAGAAACGTAAATAACAGGCCATGGTTGTTGCACTGCGATGCCGAAGGTGACAACTTCAATAAACGTTTTCTAACCAACACTCAATTTATTTTTAATCGAAATTAGGATTACTAATTATATTGTAAAAGTTTCGAAATGGAATATCGATTAGCTAAAAAGTTATGCAAATTTATGTATAAATTTAAGCTTGTCCTTAATTACTATATTTGTATAGGAGCCCCCTAATGCCCGTAATTTCTACGACATTAAAAGCTAAAACTGCGGCGACTTAAATTTTTATGGCATTGCCAAATTTAGTAATTCACGTTACAGTATTGCATTCGTAGCCAAAAATTGCTAAATCAACTTTATACATTTTTAGCAATAGATATTTAGCCTTTTAGCCTTTTAACACTGATCAACATGGTACCATCAATTTGCGAAGATGTTAACATCTTTCCATAAGAAATACATAGGGCTAAAAACCAACATCGTTAAAAAATGTTCCTATCGCATTTTATTCCATTTCACATCTTTCGATTATTTTAGTGTCATCACTAGAAAAGTGGCAATAAGTTCTATTATTTTTGTGGCATCACTAACAAAAAGAAGTTTATTTTAAAAGCAGCGTTACCATTTGTCCAGTTTTTTCTTTTATTGCAATGTTTTTTTGTTAAGTATTTTTCATATTTTGAAACAAATTGAACTTCAAATACATTTTTATGTTTTCTTTTTTAATTTTGGCACTTTTGTAGTAAAAATCATTTTTTATTTAAAACAAAATTTTTTTTTAAATGGTGACATTTTTGTTTGATGGTAGATGTTAGATGTGAGCGATGTAAACGAGGTTTTCACATTTTCTACATATTTGATGGTAGATGTTAGATGTTGATCAGTGTTAAAAGCCTATTAGAGAATTACAGAATACGGCTGCTGGTCGTGTTTTAACCTAACAGTTATTTTAAGCTACCCAGTAACACGATTTTGGTAATTTTAATGCTAATTTTGCCTTCGTGAATTAAGGCAGCGTTCAAAAACCTGCAGTAAAAGTTGAAAAACTGACATTTTTTTCCAGTTTTTCATTTGTCATTGGCAAAAAAACTATTGCTTTTACCTCTGATTCATTAAATGTAAGCAGTCGCAGTCATACTAAGAGGAAAAAAGAAAAAGTTGTTCACAAACCCTGAATTAAATATTAAAAATCGAGGGTGTAAAATACATTACACTTTTACCCGTAGGTAAGAATTACGTTGGAAAACTATAAAATTACGATACACCATAGATATCTACACAGATAGATATCTATTTGTAGAAATTACGGGCATAAGGTGGAGATAAGGGCATAAGAAAATGTTAAGGATAAAAAACTGATGGAGGCCAGTCATACATTTTACCCCCCCCCCACTTCTAGGGAGGCTCCTAGGCAGTAATGGTATCCACAATTCTTGTAAAACATATAACAAAAAGGTACATTTTGCACCAGAGAGAGATAAATTAAACAATTAAAGTAATACTCTTTTGCCTAACAGAATGTTTATTTTCGTCACTACTATAAAAAGCCCAAGAAATTTTAAGTCATAAAATAACGTGAGTTGTTGTGAAATTCTATAATGATCAATTTCTGTTGTTAAAACTTTTAAACTTTCAAGAGTGGACTTTGTACTGCGCAGTGATGCCAACCTGCTCGAGCTAGATTGAGTCCTTTTTAATTACCTTAAAAAGGCAAAAATGGGCTTAAAAATCGCAGACTATTTAAGATCGCGGAAATCAGGGTCCTACCAGGTAACATGGAAACCAGTACTATCGCGGACCTAACTAGTTTTAAATACCAAAAATAAACATAAATTATAATTGTTTCTTATTTCTCTACTACGATTTATAAAAATACGTAAAAATTAATAAATAGTTTAATTATGTGCATTTTAGCTACATATGCATAATTGCATTTTTAATCGTAATTTTTATTCGTAGGTCTAATTTTCAATGATTTTTAAAATGATTTACAATGTACGAGTTAAAACAACACATATCAAATAAATCATTTTGTTTAACGTAATTTGATGTTTATTTTTAGACCCATAATTGGCCTTAAAAACACATAAACACAAACAGCAACAACCGCAAAAGCAGCAAACAACAAGGTAAGTAGACAAGAAAATCGTTAAATTTAGAATATGCAAACAAAAAACAGCTACAAAAAACGTCAAGGTATTTAGTGCAACGATTTGTTTTGTTTTTTTTTCACTCAAAGTTTTTTTATGTTTAGTGGGCATATAAAATAGAAAAACGTCAAAGCTTATCGTTTAAATGCAGACATTATTATTTTTAATCCACATAGAAAATCATACAATAGCAAAATGCAAAAAAAAAAACTCAAAAACTATAAAAATGTAACTGCAAAACGAATTTGCATAAATACGATTCAAATGATATAGATGTCGACTAAATTTACAAAAAAAGAAAAAAAAAACAAAACAAAAAACATTCAGGCAACTAGTTAACTAAGCAGAGCTGTAAAGGAGCGTTGGGTTTTAATCTGTTTCAGTTGTAAAGTGTAAGTTTTCATGTTTTCATTATGTCGTTACTAGTTCAAAGAATGCAGTGTGATGCACTTTTGTTTATCTATAACAACAAACAAGGTAAATTTTATGCAAATGCCTTTAAAATTTATACATAAAAGTATGAGTTAATTCAGGTAATTGTGTGTGCATTTAAAACATAACATGCTTTAAAACTACTTGCACTTTTTCGTTAAGTGTATGAAATGCAGTTGTTGCATACACTTTAAATACGTTTTCAGTATGAGTTACAACAAGTAGTTACGCATTTAGGAACAAACAAGTAACAACAAAAAATGTGTTACACTTGCATGGCTTGGCAGCAGTAACAAAACTTTTAAGCTTTTAGCACTATTAAGGGTATTCAGGGTATTCAGCAAATAAAACTAATGTTATAGTCAAAACTAATGTCGAATTTAAATCACAATACAAGTTTGGCGTTTTCAATATATGAATCCGAAACCATTCTTAAAAAAGCAGCATTCATTTTCAAAGGGGAAATAAATGCATAATCCGATTACATAATTTTTTTTTTGGTTCAAAATTAAAAAAAACTTGGAGAAAATTTTGCTAACTAAAAATTGCTAATGTCTAAATTTATTTTTCAAAGTTAAACAAACAAAAACAAACGTTTCTTTAATCTACCCAACCTCAAAGCTTAATTTGCAATACCGCTTCTTTTGTTGTTTTTTTAATCGGAGGATTTAAAAACAACGCCCAATTTAATGCACTTCCGCAACACTAAATTATTATTAAAAAAAAAATTAATTGTTTTTTTTTTTTAAATTTTTCTTGAACTCAAGATGGTTTTCTTTGAGGACTTGTGGGGATTCTTCTTTAACACATACAGTATCGGTCAAAACTATACAAGGTGTTATCAATACACAACATCCATTGGCAGTCGTTTTTGTTTTGTTATTCTATCAAACCTAAGGAGTTGCTTAAGTTTTAACCGGGACTGTATATGAAGGTTCTAAATTAAAAATAAAAAAACCTGAAAATTGCTCTGATAAGGTTTATGGAAATTTTATTAAAACTAACCGTTAAAAACCCGCTGGTTCATTTCCCGATATTTTTTAATCAAAATCTAATGTAATTTAAAGCAACGCTTTTGGGCCAATAGTTATAATTTATGCAGCATGTTTGAAGATTTCAAAACTTTTTTTTTAACTTTCACAAACACTCCTATTACAAACAAAATAGTTTACAAACTTTTCGTTGTTATTTAGTGAAGACAACAAATGCATTTTAATTTTTTTTTTGCATTGCAGTTTTGCTAAATTTGAAAACAATGTTGTTGTACTTGTAGTCAGTCTCATAGTCATTGTATGTAAAAGTACATTTCGAACATAAAACAATTTAAAAATTTGTTGCTCTAAATATTTTATTTTCATTATTTTTTTTTTTAACATAAACACGTAACAACACACACACACACATACTGAAACAAACGACGCTTTTTAAACAATTATTTTTATTCAATTTCTTATAACAACAATCCACTACTGGCTGCTTCTCTTGTTCGCATGTGTTAAAATAATTTGTTTTTTTCTAATTTGTTGTTGTTGTTATGGATGTTTTTATGTTCTACATACAACAAATTCTATATGAATAAATAAATTAAAAATAACAACAAAGCAAAGCAACAAATAAATAGTGCAATAATAGTTTTCATACATTTTGCAGTCAATTAAATTCAATTTGTTTTATTATTTCAAGCGGATGCTCTTTTTTTGTGTTGAATACTTTAAGTTTGTGTACATGTGCTTGTGTCTGGGCATGTTTTGCTGTTTTTTGCTGCTCTTTTAGAGTCGTAAAAGTTACAACAAACAAAGCCGCTTTTATCTATTTTGTTGTAAGCAAATGAGTGGGAAAGTGGGGGGTGCTGAAAAGAAGCAACAAATCGTAAAATTATGATATTTTGTGTTTGAAGCACTTTATATGAACATAAATATACAACTTTATTAACTAAATTTTGTATATGCAGTACATTTAAAGAAGGCATGCTTAATTTGTCAGACAGTCTGAGCAAGAGTTTAAAAAACTGCAGTCGAAACCAGAAACTGTCAAACTTAAAACCATAATTTGTGTACAATTTTTCTCGTTTTTTAGTTGGTTTGACAGCGACTGTTTACATTTAAAGAATCAGAAGTAAAAGCTACAGTTTTTTTTTTTTTTTTGCCAATGACAAATAAAGAAGTGGACGAAATGGCAGTTTTTTTACTTTGACTGCAGTTTTTTAAACGCTGGTCTAAACATGTTTAAAACATTTATAGTTCCTCCAAATATCGTGTTTTTAAAATTTGCACTTTACACTATCACACTAGTCTTACGTTTTTTGAAGAAAATGCTTCCTTCCCTGATTCAATTACTGTTTGAAAATTAAAAAAGAAACTTACCATGACAGGATTGTATTTTCCTCAAAATACGTAAGACCTGCGCGATAGTGTAAAGTACCCTTAATTTAATTCAATACCAAGGATTATGAAAACATATTTTCTAATTCTGACTTAAGTACAAATTTTTGGATTTATAGTTAAAAATAAAAGGAAATTTCTAAAATATTTATTCTCGCAACAATTTGTTACATCTGAAATGGGAAACGTAAGATACATATAATTTATATACCAATTTTTACGTTTTTGTCTCCTCTATTTTTCTCTCTAATTTAATCATATTCGCAATATATTGCGTGCTTGTTAAAGTCATTATCGTGTTTTAACACACATAATGCACAATTTGTAATCTCAACTTTATTTAAAAACGAATTGAGTTGCTTTATAGTTTCACTTACCATTTTGGTGTTAAATTGTTGCATTAACAAAAAATGTTGTAACAACATAAATTGTTTTTTTTTTTTTAGTTATGTTTTCAGACAGCACAGGAAGTAGTTTAAAAAATAATTACCTGCAAATAAAAAAAAAACAGAAAAAAATTATTAAAAATAAACTGTTGAAGATTTTTAAAATAGAAATTTAAATTTGTTATCAAAAATCTTTATTTTCCAAATAGTGATTTGGTTGCTTGTCGCTCTTAGTTTCTTTTTATTATTGCTTGCTTTGGCTTACAACCTTTTGTTAATAAAAAACAAGTTGACATTTCGAACAGAAAAAAAACTTGCTTTCAACATAAAAATTTCCTGGTGTTTTTGTACTGTTCTATTTTCTATAAAATATATCTGTGGTTTTTTGACAAAACATCTTAAGTTGAATTTAAAAAGTTGAAAAAAAATGTAGTGAATCATACTAATTTTCAATCAAAAAACATTTTTGTTTAAGTTTTTAAAATTTTGTATTTAATTTTTCTTAAATTTTGGTTTAATAAAAATGATTTTTTCACCGAATTTTTTTTAAAAACTTTTTTGCTATTGATATTAGCTGCGTTCGTTTACCCCAAAATTTGTACAAATTTGTACTGGATTTTACTGAAATGCGCTCGCGTACACATAAATTTGTAAAATTTTCATATTACTCACCTACTGGATTTTACTGGGATTTTACTGGAAAAGTAAACGAACGCACATCTTATTTCGACTTAGGATGTTTTGTCAAAATGTCACAGATCACAAAATGTCATTGATCTAAAACAGAGTTCAGAGAAACTACAGGCCCATCCTTTTTGTATCAATGTCTCATTATAATAAATTGTATCTATAATATAATGCAGGGCTTTGGAGTCAGAGTCGCGGTGTTTGAACCGGAGTCCAAGTACATTAAGCAGTAAATCTGTAATTTTTTCTATTTTTAATTAAAATGTATTACTTTTATTAGGCAGATATTTGAATGGAACTGCTTTTTAACGTTAAAAAGTATTGGGTCATGTTTGCCCCCCAATTGCATACAGGGTTAATTTTGATTTTTTTCTTTTGAAATATTAATAACCAATAACAGAAAATATTTAAGGCAACTTTCATCAAAATATAAATTAACCCCACGATATTTCGTTATCAATTTCATGAAATATACGAAATTTGCAAATAATCTTTCGTTTAACTTGTCATTTTGACTTTAAGCGCAGTTCGATTATGACCAAATTTTCAGACTATAGTCCTTGTAGTTAGTGTCATGGAATTCTGAATAGCATTAATTGGAACTAAATAAAATTAAATGAACCTTTGATTATTTATTAATTTTGTGCAAAAAAAGGATTAACCTTGAAATCCGTTAAAATAAATTCATTGTCCTACCCAAGTGCACCGGAGGATATTTTTAAATTTTTTTATTTTTATTCTCTAAGATGTTTTCAAACAGTCCCTGTATGCAAATTTAAATTTTTTTGATTTTGTCGAAACAAATTTTTTAAAATTTGAAATTTGAAAAACATCCCAAAAATTTGTTCCGTTTTTGACATCACCTTTAAACAGGTTAACGCCCAAGCCGAATTCATGAAAATGGTGTTGGTGATACCAAAAACATAGCATTGTATTTTATTCGTTGCTTTCGTTGCTCGATACCCAGTCAAAACTTCGCCTACAAAATAATGGGTTAAGTAATCAGGAAAAAGTGAAAGCACTACTTACAATTCTACTGAAAGAACCAATGAACTTTACAAGGGATGTTCCAAAATGAACGCATTCAAAAGTAAGTCATTATTTGTTTTACCTACATACATCCAGAAATAAATAGTTATAGTAGTTGTTATAGAAGCAGTCATAGAAGAAAGCTACTAAAAATTGAGTGAGAGAAGCTATTCATTTTGAAAAAGTAAGCGAAGTTTTTACTGGGTATGTCAAAAACACAAGCAACTTTTGATATTCCTCTGTCTAAGTAAGAAATACAAGTAGCACAGCTGTGCTTTTAAGGCCATCTAAAAAATGAATTCGCCTTGGTTGACACCATAAAAAAAACCTCACAGTTTTGAGTCTTTTGGCTAAAAAAAATTATATTGCAGAATTTTTTTCCAAAAAGGTTTAGGTGTGTGCTCTAATCTTTATGTCATGTAATAATTGGTTCATAAGTGGGCTGTGGTATTATTATTACTGGGCTAGATTTTTACCGAATTTGGTATTTTATACCTTTTTGAAAACATAATTGTCAGGTATGTTCTAGGTTTCGACTCGAATTGAAAACGAACAATTTTTTAAATCAGCATAATTCATAAATTGCATGTTTTTGTGTATTCGAAGTTTTTGTTCGAAACAACTTTAGTTGAACTAAAGATCGCCAATTTGCTAACCGCAGCATGATAACAAAGTCTAATAGTTATAAAAAATGGTGAAAGCTGTAAAGAATCGCAGGAAAAAATCGCTGCTACAGCAAACATGGCTAAAATTCGTGAAAATTTAAAACTTTTACATATTACATAAAACTTATTTGGAATCACTAAATGATTTAAAAAAACAAAATACCGGAAAAATAGCGAAAATTCGCGAAAATTTGTAATATTTCAAACAAGCCATAAAATTGATTGAAAGTCCCTAAGACTTAAAGGAATGCCAAAAATTTGATAAAAACTGCTAAATTTGTGGAAATTCGCAATTAATTTGCTAACAGCGACATGATAAAAAAGTCTAATATTTTTTATAAATCGTTAAAGCTGTAAAGAGTCAGAAAACTTACACGAACAAATCGCTTTTATCGCGAACATGGCAAAATTTTAAACAAACCCAAAAACTAATTTGATATCGCTAAATCGATTCAAAAATAATAAACTGTCGGAAAATAACATAAAAATCGTTAAAAAAATTAACTATAATTACATCAAAATCAGTGAAAAAGTCGATTTTAAATTTTGAGTTTATTAAGGCCTTTTGCGTTTTAGGTAGCGATATATTTTTGATTGGATAAAGAACATTTTAAGCCAAAAACCAAAATTTTTTTTAAAAATTTTATCACATATTAAAATTAAATTTGATTCGATTTACTTTCACCAACCCTTTACTACTCTAATTGAAAACGAATAAAAAAAAGGGATGTGAAATGCAGAGCACCAGAAATGCTAAATTAATCCACTTTCGAGTGAATTCGGATTCTAAAACGACATTTAAAAAATTTGACAAGAACTAAAAAATTAACTTTTTCGCCTTGTACAAATTTAATAGTGTTTTTTCAATCGATTTCTGCCTCGACTTTTCTTTATCCAATTGACACTGAGCTTCATATTAAATGTGTTTATATAGAAATGAGCCAAATTAGCCCATTCATTCACTTTAGAATTCACTTTGAAAAATGGCCATACAACGTTGAACCCCTCTAATGTTTACATGTATTAAGCATTAAAGTCGGAGTTGTATTGTAGTTGGAGTCGGCGTTGGAATCGGACTTTAAAAATTTGAGCGGCTGGAAACGGTATTCGAGTTGGGACTTTTAAAAGCTCTTATAGCGGTATATTATTATTATTTATATCCTGTAGTTCCTATAAGAAGCATTCGGCCACCCTTTAGGTTGTGATAGGGCTTTATGTGTGACATGTCGATATTATTTACCGAAATGCATTTGATCTGAAAATTTTACCTTTTATGTTAAATGTTTAAATCAGTGTTCGAAAATAAACAGTACATTATTAAGCGTTCGGCTCGCACACCAAAGAACGATATCTATTTTTTTATTGTTTGTGTAGACGAACACAACTCTAAATACCGTTCGTAACTATTTTCAAGAAAGAGCCGAACATCATATAATGTTCTGTTCTTCGTCAAAAAATAGAACAATTGTTGTGATACTGTAGACAAACATTATATTGTAATGTTCTATAATGTTTCCTTTTTTACATTGATAAAAAAAATGAACAAACAAAAAATTTTAGCAACGACCGCTTGTGTGTGTATTGTGTAAAGTGATTTTGCTGCCTTTTTGTTTTTTTTTTTTTCGTTTGTGTATTTTGTTTTTGTAAAAATTTTTTGGTTTTTTTACCAGCCAAAAGGGACGAACAATAATGAGCCGAACCGAACACAATGAAGATTGTGGATTTAAAAAAAAACCGAACGGAATTTAATGTTCTCATCTTTTGTTGAGTTTAATAAAAACCGTATTATTTTTGTGTTCGAAAGTTGAATAACAGGGAAACGTTATTTTTTTTAATGATTTTCTACACAAACACTACTAGCGTTTGTTTTTTTCCGCAAATCTACCCAACCGAGCACTAATGAGCGATATTTAGTGTTTATTTCCGAACACTGGTTTAAATGCTAAAATTGAATTTGACTAATCTGTGTAATAGTATGTTCACATTTGACTTCTTAAACGCGTTTAAGCAGTTCGAACGTGATTAAGCTCTAATCACTTCAAAATCGAGATGATTACCCATACATTGAAGTGATTTGTTAATCACTTCAAATTAACATGATTACAACTAAACCACTTCATAAATCCCATAGAATCCACTGAACATACCCCAAATGTAGAATCGCCAACATGATCGTGTACAACCGGCCAAGATTTCTGCTTAATGTTTTAATTTTTTTTCTTAAATAATTCATAAACTTTCACAATTTCATCATTAAAATGATTAAAATAATCTTCTGATAACTTTATAAAAGTGGTTTTATCCATTTTAAATACTTTAAAGAAATATAAATTTGTGTGTTGTTTTTTTGTGTGTTTTTTTTTCTTAATCATCTGTCATCTTAATCATCTCAAATGTAATGTGAACGGCTTTGATTAGCTAAATCAACATTTTGCTTAAACGCGTTTAAAACCCTAAGTGTGAACTTAGCATAACGTTAAGTTTCGTTGATTAAGGCAATTAAGATTTAAAGGATTAAAAAATGTTATGTGTTGTCCTAATTTTTGAAATACTTATCATCAGTTCATAAGAATTAGATATATTTTTTTTTTAATTTATCGATATTAGGCTTACAAAAGAGTACTTTCACTACAACACTCAAATAAGTATACTTTGCTTAGTTTATTCACGATTCCGAAGTGTTTCTGGCTAGTACAGTGCGTTTTCAAGCTGAAATGTTTAAATTCGTTGAGAATCTAAATATGAAACACTAAATTATTTCGTTTCAAATGTTTTCCCTTTATGCTGAAGTATACAAAGTTTATATTATGAATACTAACTATTTTCAATTATTAGTGCAGGTCATGTACGTGCTAAAACAAAGATTGCAATTAACTCTAGAATATTCATTGTACCAGTTTCACTTCAACATATCACCCACTTTTACACGACAATAAATTACCATGATTATTGTGTGAATAACTAAATAAATCAAAATCTATTGTAATCTACTGTTCAACATCTCTCTGTTCTTGGAGATTATTTCCCTTTTATCTCATCAAAATAAAAAAACATCGAAGTACTTTTTATTCTTGTCGTGCTGCGAGAAAAAGTTAACACTGCCATAAATATAACTTGTCTGTGTCAAAACATCAGTCTGTATAACATCAAAACTATTCGCAGATACAAGATAAAAATAAGTATGCATATCTAACATTGATTCATTTAAGTTAAAATAAATATTCATGTTAGTAAAATAATTAACAACAACAAACAATTCTTTTTCATTAAGATTTACAGTAACAAATTTACTTAAGGCTTGAGACACACATAGAAAAGATTTAAGAGCTAACAGCGAACGAACAAAACAAGATAGATGAATCATTCAGAAGAAATTTCTTCATTTGATTACAAACTAAACAAAATTGTTACAGATAAGATTTCCAGGAGGATTCTGAGCGTATATAAAACCATCTATCTCAAGTAAAATGATCAACATTCATTAATTAAGACGAAAGCAAAACGAACGACTGCAACGTGCTAAAAAAAAAACATTAAATATGAAATTTATCTGCGTTTTTGTATTAACAGGCATTTGTGCCTTAAGCGGTAGCCTGGCAGTGGCACCACATTACAACAATCCTGTAGCCATACCAACACCACCACCTGCATCCAATCTTGTTCAAGATCTGGATGAAATATTGCGCATGATTCCCCAAAAAGCAATTCAACGTTTGGCTATACGATATTTGCTTAACGATGCCCAATTCCAGACCTTTGTACGCATTATCAACTCCCACGATGGCTATTTAACTCAAATGCGTTTCCGTTCTCAACCGGAAGTTATAAGTTTTACAACCTGGGTACGTAGCCAACTGATGTTGTCTGGCGGAGAACTTGAGTCCGATGAATCTAACGAATCTTTGAGGATACTCAATCGTACTCCATTCTGGTCTCAAAATGTTTTCGGCTGGCAAGGTTTTGTAAATGAGTTCCATTTGTATTATCCTGAGGATATGATTCGAATGCATATTCAAACCAAAGCTGCTCAAAGTCCTGTTTTTGGGCAGTTTATTCAACGTTTAAGGAATTTAAAACCAGCTTATGATCGTGTCATCGCCATGCCTGAAGCCCAACGTTTAACAGCTTCTTTGGAGGCTAAAGGTATTGCAACCGCTTCAATAGATAATTTTATACGCAATCAAGTTGGTTGGCAGCAGGTTGCCAACGATACCATTGCAGCAGGACTCCAGTTGTGAAAAATTGTAATTGTGCTGCCCCCTACATTTGCTTGTAATAGTTATTTGAGTTGAAATTTTAATTATTTAAGACCCATATTATTATGTCAATTTAAGACGAATTTTATTAAATGCATTTAAACATTTTTGAAAGCCTTTTTTTCAATTTAACTTAACTTAAATGCAGTCAAGTTATTTAAACAATATTTTTTTGAATAAAAAAGACTTAAAGGTGGACCAAAAATAGGATTAAGAAGTTGAAACTCTTAATTTCAAGTCTTTAAATTAACTTTTCATTTGTATATCAAGAGCTACCATTTCAATAACAAAACAATTATTAGAAAAAAAAAATTTCGCTAGTTATCTGCACTGCAATATTAAATAGAATAAACTACAAAATATCCTTAAATTTATTTAAAATAAAAAAACAGCAAACATGTTTACAAAATTGCAGAATTTGTTATATTAAAAATTAAATATAGCTCCCAGATAAGGATATCCCAGCTCCCAGATAATGATATCATAATCTCATCAAAAAAGTCAATACTGTCAATCATATCACATTTTTATATGCAAATTATGGACTTAATATGCTAGAATATGCAAGAAAAAAGCTGAAAAACAAAGAGCTATGCTTAAAAATATGAAAAAAAAAAAACAACATAAATATGCCTAAAAATATCTTCAAAGAAAAAAATCGGGTTTATTGAAAAAGTGAATTTAAAAATTTTTTTAAACAATTCCCAAAATCCCGTGCTATTTTCTTACTTACTGGTAAAGTTGCTACACAACGGTAGAATTAAAAAATTTTATTTATAGTCGAAAACTATTTATTTTTTTTGTTCTAAAATCCTTTTTATTTCACGTTATGGCCTTGAACAGTAACCAGTTGAATGGAGTTAATATTTGGATTAAGCAATTCGGTTAACAACTTTTTCTTTAGCTTTTAATAAAGTCTTAATTGGATTCGCAAGAGGGGCCCAATTCTAGATCTACAGCAGTGTCACCACCAGTGAAAAAAAAATAATTCAGTTGTTGGTACAAAATTATTCAAAACCAAATGAAATTAAACAATAAATGTTGAAAACTGTTTATGCAACTATTCGATTGCTGCAGAAAGTTATTCCAACACGAAAAAAATATCCGTCTAAAACAGCTGTCACTAAGTTAGCAATCTTTATGAAAGAGACACTAACACCGTTTCTGAGCGAAGATACGTTGTTATACTTGCGTTTACACAGAAATACTTATTTCTACATTAGTATAGTCTATACTGTATAAAGATCACAAATGAATGCCAATAATTCGATCAAATGATATTCATGTTCAAGTAAACTTAATGAATAAAAAAACAACAAAATTAATTACGATCATTTTGAGGCAAAGTTGTAGATTATTATAACCGAAGACGGTGTGGTGTGTACATGATTTTAGGCAGTTTTTTACAAAAATTCGTTTGAGTGAGGAGGGGTTCTAACCTCACTCAAATGAATTTCTTAGAACACATTTTTCGCTATTCATTGCAATTGCAAATAAACTGGCAGGAAAAACATAAAATAAATCAATTAAAAATCAATAAAAAATGTATAATCTTTCGAAAAAGGCAAATTTCGATCTACCAAAGATTAAAATACAATTTGGTTTAAGGATTGATGTTTGACTATTAACGTTAGCAGTCATCGATGGCTGCGAGTGTAAGACGGCAAATCCCACTGAGGAGATCAAGTGGTTGTGATCGAAATATGTCAGAGTAACCAGCCGCCTTGGTTCGAATCTCGGGCCAGCACCCTGGGTTCGAATCTCAGGTCAGTCAAGAAAGAAAAATTATCAATAACAATTTTAATTAATCAAAAAGTAATTTCAATTATTGGGAAAACAAAATTTTAATTTCAAAAGATTTTGTTATTCGTGCTTAATTCCCAGTTTTTACTATTGATAAAAACACTTGAAATTTATTGTTGATGGGATAAGCTATTCCTATGCGCATTTCACTGGTTGCTTAGGCCAGATCATCAGGAAACTTCATCCATAAAGATTTTGGAAAAACTAAAGATATTAAACCAAATAAAACTGTTAAGCGTATGAGACTCATAGCAACAGTTCTACTTGTAATAATATCAAAGCTTAAACAAAACACATCAACAATAAACAGTTTCCTGATGATCTGGCCTAAGCAACCAGTGAAATGCGCATAGGAATAGCTTATCCCATCAACAATAAATTTCAAGTGTTTTTATCAATAATAAAAACTGGGAATTAAGCACGAATAACAAAATCTTTTGAAATTAATTTTAATTAACTTTCATGTTGTAGGATTCCTTTCTTCATAAAAATGGTTTAATGAAAAATTAAATTTGATGAACTTAAGCCTGATTAAAAATATTAAAATTTGCATTAAAACCATAAATAGTTCGACAAAATAACCACAATACTAATTAAATATTAACTGACAACATTTTGTTTCAGTATGACCAAAAAATTAAAAAAGAAACAATTGTGATTTTTTTAGTTGAACTGTCGATTTTTAGTTCGAAATTTCGATATTTAGTTCATCAATGTAAGAAAAGATAAGCTCACTGTTTATTGTTGGTGTTTTGTTTAAGCTTTGATATTGTTACTTACAAGTAAGACTTTGAGTGTTTAAAATTCTTATTCGCTTTAGGGTTTTATTCGTATAATATTTTTAGCTTTTCTAAAATCTTAGGAAAAGGTTTCCTGATGAACTGGCCTAAGCAACCAGTGAAATGCGCATAGAAGCTAGCTTTCCCTCAACAATAAATTTCAGTGTATTTATCAAATATGAAAAATTGGGAATTTAGCACGTCATACAGAAATCGTATTAATGATAAATTTTGTATTCCCGTAAATAACTTTGATAAATTTAGTTTTCATTAAATTATTTTACTGAAGGAAGGAATTTTACAACATGAAATTAATTAAAATTTATAGATAATTTTTAATCTTTGCTGAGCTGTGGATCAAACTCGGGTTGAATTAACGTTTCGAGAATAACCAAATTCTCATCTTCAGAATTCTTTGCAAAAATTATGAATAACTTTTAATTAATTTCATGTTGTAAAATTCCTTCCTTCAGTAAAATAATTTGAAATTTGTTGAACTCAAGCCTAACTAAGTATTAAACCTTCGAATTAAAAAAAGGATTTCAAAAGTTTTTGTTATTGATTGTTTTAGAAATTACAAAAAATTTACACAAAAATGTGGGGGTTCAAAGTTAAACATATATTTGAAAATAGTCTACAGAAAATTTATATAAAAAATTTATTTTACAATTTGTGATGTTTATAAAAAAATGAATTAAGTTTGCACCAGTAAACAAATTAATAGTATCAATTTAATATTTTCTGATATGAACAATATTTTTGATTAATGGTTTAGTTGAAAAAAAAAATTGGGAAGAATTTTTTCTGTATACATTCATTTGAATAATTATTCAAAAAGTGGCAACGCTGAACTACAGTCACAAGATTTTCTCATGTCGTTTAAGCTATAAAAAAGTTATTTTTCAAAATTTTACCTCAATACCAACATTTATAAGAATTCAGGGAAATGATAAAGATTTTCGAGAGTTTTTGAAACATGTAAAAGTTGCAACAAAATATCTTTGGGTTAAATTTGACCAAAAAACTGATATAGTTAGATAATTTATGTGCATTCAGGTTCTCTTCAGGGAGGACGTTTGCGTAGGACGAAATTAAATTATTGACCGATTCTACCTCATTTAATTTCATTAAATTATTTTGAATTGTGACCTGTACTTTAAGGCTGGGTTTTAAGACACGTTAAACTAAGTTTAAATTTAATCCACATCTCAAAAATGTCGGCATAAGTATTTTATACATAAGATTAACATACAAACCAGAGATGACATAAAGTACTCTAAAAGTAGAAATGCAGTATTTACTCTTTCTTTTTGTCATAGTATGTTCACATTTGGCTTCTTAAGCGCGTTTAAGCAGATCGAACGTTATTAAGCTCTAATCACTTCAAATCGAGATGATTACCCATATATTGAAGTGATTTGTTAATCACTTCAAATTGACATGATTACAACTAAATCACTTCATAAAACACATAGAATCCACTGAACATACCTCAAATGTAGAATCGCCAACATAATCGTGTACAACCGGCCAAGATTTCTGCTCAATGTTTTTATTTTTTTCCTTAAATAATTCATAAATGTTCACAATTTCATCATTAAAATGATTAAAATAATCTTCTGATAACTTTATAAAAGTGTTTTTATCCATTTTTAATACTTTAAGGAAATATAAATTTGTTTGTGGTTTTTTTGTGTGTTTGCTGTGTGTTTTTTTTTTCTTAATCATCTGTCATCTTAATCATCTCAAATGTAATGTGAACGGCTTTGATTAGCTAAATCAACATTTTGCTTAAACGCGTTTAAAAACCTAAGTGTGAACTTAGCATCAAATACAAAAATAACATACTTCCATTTATTTGTTGTGAAACAAATTACGTGCACACCCAAAACTTATAGCAGATATGTCGCTTTACATTTCGTTAGCTCATTATTGGCTTGACCTACCGACCATTTTTTAAAAAAAATTTAATAAGGCATGGGCTATATATATTTTGAATACTCCCTTTTTAAATCTAAAAGCTGTTTCACGAAATTTGTTATGGTTTCTAAAATATTTAGCATTAATTTTGCTCCACATCAACTATTTTAAGGTTTTTGATGTATTCCTTTGCTCCACAAGGCACTGTTTGGCGATTGCTGCAAATTCCTAATACAAAAACGTACAAGCAAGAGTGATGCTTTGCTTTAATGACAACAAGAAAATCAATTTCACTTTCTCACAGCAATAAGTATACCTACGTATGGAGCACAAAAAGCTCCTTTTTAAAATAAATATAGAAAAGTGGTATATGCGGCACAAAACCATTATTTTCGCTTTCAATAAAATGCTATCAACTTCTATTTTAAATTCATTCATGAACGTTCGCCAATATATACATATTTCTTCAAAACAATTGCCGGAAGCAGTGGTGAACATACAAAAAATATTTTTTTCGGGTGTATTTTCAGGAAACTTCATGTAAACCTTCATTGTAGTTTTTCTCTTCTACAACTTTTAAACATATGCGCCAAACCAATAATGTGCTGAAGATTTGTTAAAAAATTTATATAAACTTAAAATATGTTTGAATAGATACGATCGAAAGTTAATGTGTTGAGTAACGGTTAACGTTTTTCTTATTTGTATCAGATCGGGCGATTTAACGCCTTTAGACTATTTTTTGTGGGGCTATGTTAAAGCTCATGTCTATACACACATGCCCGCTTCAATTGACGCATTGGAAGACAACATTGAAGCATTTATTCATGAGATACCGGCCGAAATATTGGAAAGAGTATGCCAAAATTGGACTAAGCGGATGGATCATTTGAGGCGCAGTCACGGTCAACATTTGCATTAAATAATCTTCAAATATTAAATTATATGGACCGTACTATCGATTCAATTAAAGTTTTCATGCATTTTTCTGAATTTTATGTGTTTTTTTTTAAACTTTCCTATAGCTCTTAAAAAATCACCCCTTACAATATTCCCATAGGTAGAAGAAACTTAAGAATTCGTAGAGTGGTATACGTTTTTATCGTACTTCGAGTAATTCTCGAAAATAATAAAGATAATATTATTAAAGGCCGTTTTACACTTTCACACAAGTCGTAAGGATGTTGACGAAAATGATTATCTGATTTAATTATTGTTTGAACATTGAAAAGAAACAACAACTTGTCATGAAAGGGTTCTATTTTCCCCAAACTACGTACTACTTGTGTGATGGTGTAAAGTACCCAATTACTAATTGGAACTTGAAATACCAGGGGATTTTGTAATCAAAGCGATTTTGTTTATCATAATTTAACAGCTTTACTTTCAACACATGTATGTTTTCTGAAAATAGTGTTTCTTTTAACACAAGGATTTTTTTTCATATTACCTTTTACCCACAATGCTTTCTGAAAAAAAAAACCTAAAATTCATAAAAGACTTTTTTCTTTTAAGTACATAATTACGAGTTATCCTTGTTCAGATTTCTATCTTAGAATTATAAATGACTTAAAAAAAAGTTCCTACAAACAGATGGGTTTATATTTTATAATTATTTATAAAAATGATTAAGATTTGTAAAAGATAAAATGCGCTTAGGGAATAAACTACTAGTATCCTAGACTTATCTTTGTGTGTTTTTATTAAAAAAATATTATTATAATTTCTATTTATTTCTGTCTTTGTTTGTTAAGGCTCTTCGTCCCACAGGAGTAATACGCTTAAACACAACTCATACTAAACAATATTTTCAAGAACATACGGCAGACATTAGTATATTTAATGATATAAACACTAAGGTAATACAAAGAATAAAATAATAAAATAAAATTGCTGTTTTTATCTAAGCAATTTACATATAGAGCAGTCCATAAGAAATTTAAAAAAAAAATGTTAATAATTAATTTAATAAAAATATAAAAGATTTTCGTTTGCTCTAAAGTTTTAAAAATGTTTTGGTTTTTTTTTGTAAATTTTAAAAATTAATTTCTTAGTGGAATAACCCATATAATGTTTGTAAACCAGACAGTAACCCAGCTTATATGAAGGGTTGGGTTTATGTTTCAGACTCATGCATATACTCAAGAACATTTGAGCATACGTGAGTGTGTGTTAAACCACATCGTCCGAATTAATATGTTTAGTAAATCAAATTTATTTTATTATAAATACACGTTAATACTTAAGGGATGTTTATCTTTTTATATCTTTTTATTTGTACTTTAATTTTGTGGCTTTTAAATACTATTCGTATTTTATTCGCACATATGATTGCATTAGTGTTGGTATTTAAACATGATTCCTAAAAAGATGAAAAAAAACTGTAGAATAAAATAATAATATTGCTACAAAAAAAAAAAAAAAATACAAAAAAGGTCATAATTAATGACTAAACAAAAAGCTAAAGAAAATGTTTTTTATTTCAATGCCATTAATGTAAACGGATTTTCTGTAAATGAAAAGGTTTTATTTTTAGAAAATTAATAAAATAGAATTTTTCATTTTAATTAGTTCTTTTGGAAATAATTAGCATAAAACTTGGTTTGAAAGTTTTAAATTATTATTTTAAGAGTGTAATTTGTAAAATTTAAAATTTTTTATTATACCTTTAAATTAATTCCAATAAATATACATTCAAATTTCGAATAAGGTTTGAAAACTTAATTGTCAAGGGGCTACACTCAGAAGTGTTTCTCTTCGTTACTTTTAGGCCCGACAGGACATGATATATATACACAATTGTGGCCGCTATATTTTTTTTTTGATTTCTTATATTCTCCCCACCCAAATCGGTTTGGGGGGGGGGCGTCCGCCCCTCAAACTTTGCCTTCAAGCCATTTATTCAAATGCTATTTGTTTGCATATGACTATCTCTTTAAAAAAACATTTTCCAATAATATGATATAAGGCAATATTTTAGCCCTTCTAGTCAACAACATTAGCCTCAAAGAAAGTTTTTTGATAAAATTATTATTTTAGAAAATAATTAAGAAAATAACAACAAAATACCAAACATTTTATATACGTTTTATATATATAAAAGGGGGATTTCATGTCAAGTGACCCAATTTTGAAATCGATATCGTCCGATTTGGATGAAATTTGCACCAAGGTTAGTCCTATTGGTGTTATCAAAATTTTTCCCAAGTAGCTTAGATGGATAGCTATTTAATCAATTTTTTAAAAAAATTTGTTTGTTTTTTTTAATTTAAAATTTTGCTAAAAAAAAATTAAAAAAATGTTTTAAATTTAAAAAAAAAATTTTTTAAATTTGGGGGGGGGGGAGCATAAAGGAAATAAAAAAAAAGTTCTCCATACAACTAACGGCCACGCTAATATAAACGCAGAGAAAACACATTTTTCTATGTGGTTACTAGAGTATCCACTCGATTAATCGAACAACGATTAATCGAGGAATTTTTCCGCCATTATTTGATCGAATAATTAAATTAGCCAATTTCCAATAACGAATAACTCAAACAAGTTATGCCAATTAATCGATTAAAATTAATTTCTTAGAAAATTCTACTTTTTTAATGTAAAAATATTTTGTTTAGACTTCTAACCTTAAAACTAAATAACATATTGTTACCTTTTGCATTTATTTTCATTATTCAAACTTTTAAACATATTTTTTTGTTAATTTTTAGATTTGAGCGTGTGTGACAAATATGTAAATCACAGGGTTTAAAAAACTGCAGTCGAAACCAAAAACTGTCGAACAAAAAACAAAAAATTTGTGTTCACTTTTTCGCTTTTTGAGTTTTTTAAACGCTGGCTGTAAACTTAAAATTGGTAAAACAAAATTAATCAGCAGTTATAAATGTGTAAACCATTCACTGTCAGATTATGGGTTACCTGTTATTCCCGGAATGTCAATTTTTTTGTTACCTCGTATCTTCTAATCGGCTGTATGTTGACATTTGAGATATCATTAGATCCGCCTTAAAAACTTAAATGTCTTTGTTTGAAAATAAATTAATGAAATAAATTAACCAAAGCTATAGAGTAGAGTTTAAAAATAAAGGAAATTCAAAGGCGATTACAAAAATATGTTATCAGCCAAGTTATGGAAACCTAATACAAATCAGTGAAACTAAAATCAAAATTATTTAAAAAACGATCCATATTAAAGTTTATAAAAAAATCTCTTTTATAAAGTTCATACGTTGAATTCTTATCTTTACCAGAACTTCTCTTAAAATAAGGACAAACTACGGCGATATTTAAAAAAATTCAACTGAGAATCTCTATCATTGATGTTGAATTTTTTTCCATTTCACTAGATTTCCAGGAATAATAAATTGGTTTAAAATGTTTTTCATATAGAAACTGGGAATTATCTCCTTTCGTAGGTTACTTTATATTATATTCAACATTGTTTATTTTTCGAATTTATTCGATGAGTTACATTTCAGTTATGTATTTTATAAAGCTTTTTTGTAATAGTTCTATTCCTTAAATTTTAAGGAATGACTTTTATACACTACCAGACTATTATATTGTATTTTCTATTTGTTAAAAATAGTTGAGTTAAATACATTAAATTTGTAAAGTATCACTATCCAGTGTGACACAAAGAATGCTGACGAAGGCCGTAGCGGGCCAGAAAATGCATTACATTCTGCTGGTGTCTAACAATTGTAAATTTTTCTGTACATACAATATACTTCATTGCTATCCAAAGGATAGCTAAGGTAAAATGTAACAAGAAAATACAATATAATAGTCTGGTAGTGTATAAAAGTCATTCCTTAAAATTTAAGGAATAGAACTATTACAAAAAAGCTTTATAAAATACATAACTGAAATGTAACTCATCGAATAAACTCGAAAAATAAAAAATGTTAAATATGTTTTTCATAACTAGCCGGCACTTCTCACCTCTCTTTTTCTGTTTATTAATAAATAATAAAAGTATGAGTTCAAATAGCTTTTTCCCATTGGAAAAAATTATTTGAATTCTTCGAGTTATTCGAGTAGTTCGAACAATTTAAAACCTTTATTAGATTAATCGAGCAATTTTAAAATTCAAAAATCGATTAATTCCTTACTCGAACAAAACCAAAAGTTGAATAATTGGATACTCTAGTGGTTACCTCAAACAAAACTATTTTTAAAGAAACATTTTTGAAGATATTATGGTTACTTTAAACATATTATTGTCACCCTTATTAATATTAGTGTTTAATTTAGTTTTCCATCAAGAAGCCACAACCAAATTTTTTTTTACACAACCATGTTATTTTTAAAAGAAACGATATAAAAAGTTAACTGCTAATATTAGTATGGCTTTTTAACTATAACATGTTGCTTTTGGAAAAAACCAAAATGTTATTGTTAAGGTATACCCATATAATTATTAGCGGTTAATGTTTCGATAATAAAGTCGGACTTGTAATTTCACAATTACGCTTTCACTCCTTAGTATAAGAAAATTTTATACAAACTTCGTTCAGCATCAGCATATTTCGAGGTCACAGCCTGGGGAATTCTAATGACGATTTTTTATTTTTAAGAAGACTATTTCAGATCTGATTTGTGATGTTTAGTACTAGTGTTCGAAAATAAGCAGAACATAATTTAGCGTTTGGCACACACACCCAGGAACGATATCCATTTTTTTAGTGTTTGTGTAGACGAACACAACCCTAAATACCGTTCGTGACTATTTTCAAGAAAGAGCCGAACATTATATAGTGTTCTGTTCTTCGTTAAAAGACAAAACAATTGTAGTGATACTGTAGACAAACATTATATTTTAATATTCTATAATGTTTCTTTTTTAACACTGATTAAGAAATTAACAATTAAAAAATGTTAGCAAAGCCGCAGCACGAACAGTTTGCGTATGCATTGTATGTATTTGTATGTTTTGTTTGCATAAAATTATTTTGCTACCTTTTTGTTTTTTTCTAAGTGTATTTAGGTTTTTTTTACCAACCAAAAGGGCTAGACACAACGGAAACGAACGAACATTATTGAGCTGCACTGAACACAAAGAAGTTTGTGATTTTTTAAAAGCAGCCGCACGGAATTAAATGTTCTCATAATTTTTGAGTTGGAAAATAACAGTATTATTTTTGTGTTCGAAAGATGACAAACAGGGGAACGTCATTATTTTTAATGAACCGAACCGAACACTAAGAAGCGATATTCAGTGTTTATTTCCGAACACTGTTTAGTACTGCCTTTTTGATATTTTTGTTAAGCAAGCTGTTAGTTTTAATTTCCCCAACTTTTGTATGCGCTGAATTAAGCGCATTATGTGTCAAATATGTATTACTTCAAATTCGAAACTCGCCGTATAAAATTCTTGTCTTACGTAAACGATATGGTAAGCGAAACTTTTACGTTTGTCCCTTACAAACATAATTGGCTGGAAGCTCCATTTTTTACTGGGAATACAAAATAAGAATTAAGCGTTGTCTCTGAAAATTTATAAAAATTGGCCGAACGAATAATTTATTGAAAGAAAAAAATGTATTCGCTTAAAATATTAACTGAGAATTAACTTTAAAGAGCGGCGTATGGACCCACGTGGAAAAGATTTACATTGATACGTGTTCTAGGGCCCGCTCCATGGTGGATCTTAACCACTGGGTAACAAACAACCGGTTTACCAACCGACCACCGAATATGAGAGCAACCAGAACGCTAAGCAAGCAATTTGAGTGCATAATCCGGCAAGATTTTACACTCCCACAAATGGTGCAAAATCAACCCTTGAATTGGATTTTAAAGGTGTACCTTCCCGCATGATCCCTAGAAGTATCCTTTTAAAGAAAAGGCGAAACTTTCTCAAAGACAAGAAGTTACTAACAAAGATTTCAACCAATAGTCAGGCCGTTGCCGTACGACGTGGGCACCAGACTTCAATAGAAAAAAATCAGATCTCTGGTCAGCCGTGATCAAAAGAGTTTACGATCTCTGTGATCTGTCAATTTTGAATTTTTGCCGAATCCCAGGTTATGGCTGCACCTGATTTCCCCGGATGATGTAACACCAAAGGGTGAAATGCCCTTAAGATATAAAACCCTGGGTGGAGCGGTATATGAACACTAAAATTCGGTTAACTTTACCGCGTCTAATATGCTCTGCACTCTATGTAAGTGAAGGCCCTTTGGGGGCCACGTCGTAAACTATTGTTTAAACCAAAAAAAGATGGTCGACTTTAGAAAACATTTCAGATGTAAATTTTTGGCTGAACGTCTACCTGATGTCAGATGTACCTGTATGAAGCTGCTAAATAATAGAAGCTTCTTTACAGTGGAGTTAAAGCATTAAGTAAATCTTTCAGGATGCCGTGTACTAAAATTGTTACCTGTTCATCTATAACCTGCACAAAAGATCCTTGAGATCGCGGTGCATATGGCCTTCTACATGCATATCTATCTATCTATCTATAACCACTAACTTCAATTTCTGTTGATTAAGATAATGTTGGTCAGAAGTCTGCTATTAGAGACTTAAGGGGGTGTGCTGGAAATCGCAAACGCAAGAATTTGGAGGCTGTTTTTAATACACTTCTAATATCATTTTTATAATTTTTGTTATAAAATTCTGTTTAACAGAGAAATGTTTGTATAATATTTGTCATAAAATTCTTTTATTACAGAAATCTTACTAAAAAACGACTTTTAAAATTCTTGCGTTTTGCGTTTGCGATTTCCAGCACACCCCTGTTAGCTTTAGAGACATTTGAGGCTTGTCCAACTTATATGGCGGTCTAAGGTGGCCTTTACGGTCAACACCACTTAAGAACTAAATTATTTTTATCTTATCAGCTTTAGTAAATCTCAATATCAATAATTTTTATTAAAATTTTATTAAATTTCTATTCAAATAAATCTTCTCTTAATTTATATTTTTATTGTTTACTCTGCTATGAAATGCATCTGAAACACTTGAAAAGATTTTTTCAATTGTTTTTGTTTTTTTATTCGTATTTTTTTATCTGTTAAGTAAACAGAATTTATCCATAATAGGTAGACAATACTGTAAATAATATAAAATGAATAAAAAAGAAAACACTTCACCCTTAAGCGGTATAGGACAGATAAAGGAAGGGAGAGGGAACTAGAAAAGGAAAGAGAGGAAGAAGGAGTAAAAAATATATATAAACAGAAAGCATTAACAAAGGTCATGGTAACAAAAAAAAAATCATTATTATCATCAACATTGTCCTCATCAGCACCAGCAACATTCGAGCAACAACAAAAAAAAAAAATAAAAAAAGAAAAAAAAAAACATATGAAAAGCTCCAAGAATAATGAAGAAAGGGAATAACTAAAAGAAATGAATGGCTGGCTGAATGTTAAAAGCAGTAATAAACTTAGGGGTGGCAGCATGAGAGGCATATGACAATGAAGAATAACAATTCATTTTATATAAAATTATAAAAAAAAAACTTCGGGCAGATAGAAACGAATGGCAAAAGAGCTATTTTGCTTTATCAAAGTCTAAGAAGATTCAAAAATTTGTTTTGTTTTTCATTTTGTAAGTAACTTAACAACTGTTTATAGGGTATTCTTTCCAATGTTAATAACCACTACGACAAACAAACAATGAGCAGACAATACAACAAGCACTTGACGTTAAGTACTTGACAAAGACAGATAACAGTGGATAAATTCCTTAGAAAGGTTAAAAAAGTATGACTAAATATAAATACCAGCCAAAGCGAAAAAAACAATAATAATAAAAGAAAAATAAATGTTAAATAAATAAAAAAATTTAAAAAGAAATCATTTAGAAAAACGCACTGAAATGTTTAGAGCAGGGAGTTGGGCTTCAGGACTTAAGTTTTTTTTATGTTGTTCACTTACGAATTCTAACGTAAATAACAAATTAAATCAAATTTAATCAAAAAAAGGAAAGAAAACATAAATAATGAATACTAACTGTGACAAGAGGACACTTAGGCGTATTTTAATATCAATCATACGTAGTGTGAGCTAGAAAATAAACACAATTTGTTTAATTAAATGTTTAATTGATGTTAATGAAAACTACACGCGAAGAAAAAACAATATGGCCAATTCCAACAAAACTATTTTAAACGAAACTTTTTAAGCATTTTGTGGTTACTTCAACCATGTTTTTGTCACCGGTATCAGTGTTGCCAAAACTTGATGACCAAAAATGGCTAAATTTACGGAAAAAAATGGCTAAAAATGGGCTAAAAAATGGCTAAAAGCTTTTTAAATAAAAACACATTAAAATTCAATACCAAAACAAAACTAATTCATTTAAATTTGTTTACGATGAAATTGTAAGTCAAGATCAATTTCTTAAATAACAATAAACGTAAATTAATATTTTGATATATATTTTAAAAATTAAATCATCGATAAATTCGATGTCGTTATTGTTCATCTCATAGGAATCACTCGTGCCTATTAGTTTTAAATATGTTGAGGGAAAATCATAATCACGACAACAGTAACCCAACCTTTTGAGTCCAGTGGGGTAATTCTGTAAATTTTTAACGATAAAAATTTGTCGTTAAGTAGAAAATTTAAGTAAAAATTTTAAAAATTTTCTACTTAACGACAAATTTTTGTCTTTCTACTTCAGCATTAGACCATAGAAGTGAGAGCAACTTTATAGTCAATTCTGAAATTTCTAAAAAAAAATTTGTTGCCGACTGTATCTCTTTATTGAAATACTTGCAACCAGAAAGAAACACCGATGTTTGTGTTGATCCATTTTATAAATTAAATATTGGAATACTGTTACTTTACTTTGAAAGATGTTTTATCCTCGTTTATAGCGATTTTCAGCATTTGTAAAAGTTGTGATTTAAATTAAAGGCGTTTTAACTGTTTAAAATGTTTATTTTACTTTTATAAATTTTTAAAATAAAATAAATATTATTCTTTTAAAAGTAAAACGGCAAATAAAATTTTATGGCTAAACAATTTGAAAAATGGATAAAAAAAAATGGCTAATGGCTAAAGTCACTTTTTAATGGCTAAACAGGGTGAAAAATGGCTAAATCTAGCCACTAAATGACTAAATTGGCAACATTGCCGGTAACCATATTATGGTTAAATTACTTTAAGAAGCCACAACCAAATTATTGTTTTTTAAACCTATAAAATGTTCAAAAACAACCATAATATGGCTGTACCTTCTTGACGGAGGACTAATTTTACACTAATATGGTTTCCGGTGACGTGAATTTTATATAACTGAAAAAAAATTATAATATATTAAATTATTTATTTATTTTTGCGGGAGCAATAAAGCAAGTTGTTTTTGTTTTCATTTTGTTTTTTCTTAACCTACTTACAACTACAATTAATGTTGGAAGAATTCCAACCAATTGTAGTGGGGAATGTAAGAAAAGATAAGCTTACTGTTTATTGTTGATGTTTTTGTTTAAACTTTGATATTGTTACAAGTAGAACTGTGGCTTATAATTCTTATTCGCTTAACAGTTTTACTTGTTTAATATCTTTAGTGTTTCTAAAATCTTTGGATGAAGTTTCCTGGCGATCTGGTCTTAGCAACCAGTGAAATGCGCATAGGAATAGCTTATCCCATCAACAATAAATTTCAGTGTTTTTATCAAGAATAAAAATTGGGAATTAAGCACGACTAACAAAATCTTGTAAATTATTTCTGTAAAACTTTTTTGCTTTTATTTCCATGTCAAAATGTTGTAATTATGATTAATATTCCATGACGTTGGTATTTGTAACGTTAATGTGTTTATTCTCAGCTCCCGCACAATTTATTTCCTTTTCATAATTTCGTCAGTAATTTCAGACATATTAACGCTTAGTAATGCTAATGTCAGTTAAATGTTATCGTTATCATGATTGTGTAAATAAATAATAGTCATCAAGATAATGACCTTAATGAAATGACTCCATACTATAGTGGGTGTATTGGATTGTTTATTACAAGTTAATGAAAAATTAAAATAATTGTGTATTTCTGTTGCTAAACTGTGGTTTCGTGGGCTTGAAAAATGTTGTAAAACTTGTAAAGAATTCATTCCAAAAAAGATCAAAAGACCTTATTAAAAAACCAAAATGTTTTTATATTTTTCCGCCTCAAAACGTTTGATAATCTTGAAGACACTGTCTGGAATTTCAACGATAAAAAGCACACAACAATGCTATATAAAAGGCACGCCAATAGTCTGCCCTTTTGCAATTGCAAAAAATTAACATTTCAAAAATTATGACGAAAGTGATTTACATTTTTGGTAAAGTTGAAAATTCTTAACTATATGGCGCTGCATTTAGTTTGTTCAGTGAGTTCATGCCTTTAAGATTTTATAAAAAAATGAAAGATACCCAACTAAAAACTGAGTTAAGCAAGTTTTCGGTTTTTTATACCCTCCACCACAATTAGTTGTGAAGAGGGTATACTAAGTTTGTCATTCCGTATGAAACTTTTTTATTATTCATCTCAGACCCCATAAAGTATATATATTCTGGCTGCTTGAGTAATTCTAAGTCGATTTAGCCATGTCCGTCTGTCCGTCTGTTGAAAACACGCCCACTTTCGAAAAACTCAAAAGAAATAAACAAACTAGGTGTCAAATTGCTTGTAGTTATCCTAAGCAGTTTGGGATTGAATTTCAGCAAAATCGGTTCAGTAGGACCAGCGCTATGAATCGAAATGTGGAACCACCACCTTCAAAAACTTGATAATTTTGTTACAAAAACTAACATAAATGATGCAAAAATGCACGGAATGACATAAGATTTTGCACAAGTCCGTTTTATTCGACTAGAAATGACACTGTAAATTTCGCGAAGGTCGGTCCATAATTTACCCTAAGCCCCATATAAACACTACTCCCGGAAAACAGTTTAGTACGCCTAAAACCGTAAAAAATAATGCAATCATAACAAATTTTGGCTCGTCACAATTTTATAGGACTATAAATGATACTGTGAAATTTCGTGAAGATCGGTACATAATTTACCCTAGGCCCCATCCGTCTCCTAAAACCATAATTAATAACAAATCGTCACAGTTTAAGATAATAATAATAAAAAGACATCATACAGATATTACTCCTTAAACATTCGAACTGTCGGTGGAGGGTATCAAAGATTCGGCACAGCCGAATATAGCACACTAACTTGTTTCTTGTAAAAATCCAAATACCTCGTAGATTCAGTGTAGTTGTTTTTGAGAATGATGCGCCATTTCTGTCTGCCTGTGCTGCCGTTTTGGTTATTAGTTGGCCTAAAACGTTTTCTTCGAAGATTTTATCTCTATTATGTCTTGCCAAGTTGTTTTCTGCGTCCTCTTCCTCTTGATCCTTTGGAACTCAGCAGTCTGGAGTCTGACATTCTGGCAACGTGCCCATATCATCCTGTCTTGGAACGATTTATTTAAATTTTCAAGAATTCTGTACTTAGATGCCCTCAGATCGTTTCGTTTCTTATTTTGTACCTTCTGGTCATTCCGGCTACCCTTCTTAGGTACTTTATTTCAACTGCTTAAGTCAAGCTTTGTGTCTTCGTCGTAAGTGGCCATGATTCACAAGCGTTTGTAAGGATAGTTGCACATGTAGAGTTGTACACAGCTAGTTTCGTTTTGTTGGACACTTCTGATTAAAATCCTGTTTGCGCCGATTTTCTGGCATTTAGTTCTTTGTCCAGTTTTCCATTCTCACTTATCACAGATCCAAGATAGCGTAACTATTCCACCTGTTTAAGTTATTCCGTTCCTATTTGGATGCCGTGGAACTCTTTCTCGGCAAATTTTTGTCTTGTTCGTATTTGTGCAGAATCCTTTGCAGATCGACAAAGAGGTTGAAGTTGCTTTGCAGGTCATTCGCCGTATTTGAAATAAGAGCCACACCAACCTTGCATGCCAATATGTTTGGTCTCAGAGGCTGGAGTTGCCTGTATCCTGTCGTGCAGGTTTCCATTCTTTGTTTGAGGCTTTTAAAGATATCGTCCAGGAGTATAATGAATAGATAAATTAATTAATATTCTGGGCTTTTTTGTTTTTGTAAATGTTATCGAGAGAATCATCTAAATTTTCCATATTAAACGCAAAAGTTTAAAAAGGCTAAAAATTAACAATCATTGTAAGAATTAAGCGTTGGGTTTTATTGTAAAAGTGCGATCCCAGGCAAACAAAAGAAATATCTGTTGTTGAAACATACAACCGGATTATGAAATAAAACTTTCCGGCAAAAGATTTTTACAAATTCAGCAAACAGATCAAACATTTCCAGGCCTGGCATAAATAGAACATTTTTCAAAACACACAAAAATTGTATAATTGTACCGCACTTTTGTATGAAAATTATCGACAACAAAAATACAACATTGTATAATTACACGATTTTACAACATATACGACGATAATGCGAGCTTGTTAATTGGAAAAATATTTTTTTTGTTAGATCTTCCAAAACACTGTCTTGTCCATAACAAAACCACAATGTCTACTTATTGCTATGGTTAAAGGTACAAAATGTCTTAAATTTAAAAACTGATTAAATTTTATTTATTTTCTATTTGTGTAATCACCGTGATTTTCGTATTTGTAATTTATTAAATCATTTTTTACAACTAACGCCTCTTCTACTTTATTCATATACACACATACACATGTATGTACTATTAAACACACAACATACAAACATATCAAAGGAAACCACAGAAGCGTAACTCACCACTAATAAATTGCCTATATGAATAAGAACTTAAGTATTTTTCCTTTGATTACAGTTTGTTTTTTTTTTTTTTTGCCTAATTTAAACATGTTGTAATAATAAAAAGAAATAAATGCCGAAACACACCTTCTCATACAGTGTATCACTAAAATAAGTATACACTAACTTATCATGGCTCAAAATTGTATACATGCAGATTTTATAATATAAACAAACAAAAGTATCTTGCTTGAAAATGGTACCAAAAGAAAAGGACTTATCTTAGCATACGAAGGTGCTGATAATCAAGCTAATCAAAGAAAATAAATTAAAAAGACAAATTGCCAATATTGTAAATAAAAGTAGTGCTACTATACAAAAAATAAAAAAAAAAACAATTCCGAAAGTTCTACCGAAAATAAGCCGCATTCGGATTATTGTTTGAAAAAAATATAGCAAGTCCAAAGATAAGGGCACAAAAAATACAATTACTAAATTAAAACAGAAGTCCGATATATCTGCAAGTTGGACACAATTTGCCGTGTGTAACACAATGTTGGATATCGTGACTTAAGTATAACGTCGGCTTACAGCCGTACCTAAACAAGAGCGGAAGGCGGAACGTTTTCTTCCGCTTAACTTTTACGCAGATATGCCATACCTAAACAAAAGCGTAAACGTTGTGTCACAAACAGTAGTGTTAACTTTCTTGTTTAATAAAGCCCACATTATAGCAATAGAAAGAAGAGAAAAAACCGCTAGATTGACAAAAAACAGCTAAATTGCCATTATTTATTACCAATAGCGGCCAACTTCACTATTAAACGCGCTGTCAAAATCGGATTTTCCAATTGCAAAGCGTTAACGCCGTGCTTTTTAGAGATGCTTCATACAAATTGTATGAGCATGAGAATTTTTGACAGCTAGAAAACGCTTTCCGCTCTTGTTTTACAGGAGAGACAAAAAAACTTTTTATTTTTCCTATTTGCTGCTTGAGAGGAAAACCAAAAATATTGTTAATTTGACACACTTCACGACTCAAATTGAAGAAAAACTACATGCTGCTCGACGAGTCATATCTTTCTCTACCATACGGCATTTTAATCTCAATTTTCTCAAAAAGTGAATTTAGCAGATTTACACTCTAAGCCGACGATAGGAAAATACTTTTCATTAACTAAGTAAACTGGCAGTCTAAAATTTATCAGCGTTTAAAAAACTGCAGTCAAAGTAAAAAAAAACTTCCATTTCTTCCCCTTCTTTATTTGTCATTGGCCAAAAAAAGACTGTTTTTTTACTTCTAATTCATTAAATGTAAAGCGTCGCTGTCAAACCAACTCAAAAAAGCGAAAAGTTGTACACAAATTTTCGCTTTTTGTTCGACAGTCTTTAGTTTCGACTGCAGTTTTTTAAACCCTGGTATTTATTGATGGAACTGTGAATATTTATTTGTATTCAAATATTCTAAAAAACAGGATAATGATCTGGAACATAAGGCTCATATCGTCACGGAATAGTTGTTATGTCACGCAAAACAACTCAAAGCTCCTCCCTAGTCACCTAATCTAACCCAAAAGAACATCTTAAGGTGAAAGAAAGACAAAATTAAAAAATATTATAATTGAAAAAAATATTATAATTCTGGGACTTAAAAAGGCGAACATGTGCAAAAAAAAAAAATATATATACGGGCATGTTCTGACAATCGCAAAACGCTTAACACTGGCGATTTTGATTTAAAATCACAAATTAGGTGTTCTGTAAGTCGCAATAGCAAGAAGTTTGGCGACTTAAAATTACAAAAGGGAACTAGAATATTTGTAAGAAACTATAGTAGATCGCAAGCTAAACGCACGAGTTAAGGAACACCATAAAATAAATTTGGCGTTTTGCGATTTCAAATCGTGCGATTGTCAGAACATGGCCGATAGTTAGATACGACAATCAACACTCTATTCTAGTGTCTATCACTCGACAAAAATGCAGACCTGTAGGATGATCTCAAAAAACGGTATGTACCAGAAACCACGTCGGGGTCACCAAAATGTTAATTTCTTGCAGGAATGAATTGAAACAACACAACCACAATCTTTGAATTATAAAATAGAACTCGACTTTATTAACTAATATTTTTTCCTTAAATACTTAAATTCTTAACAATAACAATATTCCTACCCACTAGATTTTATAAATTACAATAATACATAGATGCAGCCTAAATAAACAAAACATTAAACTATCGTTATAAACGCATTTCTGTTTATTACTGCAATAGAAGATTAAAAACTCTGTTGTTTACAACAACAAAAAAAGGATCGCTCACATGTATGTATTTATTATTATTTAAATGTGTGCACCACATGTTGAGTTTAAAGTAACGTTCTGGCGACCTTGCAAGATTGTAGTCTTATTTATGATGTGTGTACACCAGATCTTATTTTAAACTCAACAACTATTATGTATGAAATGCATGGGAACGAATAACTTTAAAGCTTAATTGCTCTGAATCTTATTTTTTGTACGTGTACCCCTTTGCTCATGGGGCTTAAACATAATAAGTGAAATCGAGAAGTTAAAAAAAACGAAGATATCCCACAATACTGATTTGAGCAAATTTCCGGTTTTTCTTTTCTTTTAAAAATCAAAATATTTCGCTTTCTACCTACTAACTTTTGTGATGTTCATTTTGCTGAAAAAATTTTTTTTCTTTGACTTAAATTATAGAATTTTATTTTGATGAGAGTTGGAATTGAATAGCTGTTTACATATTTTAGTGATACACTGTACCTGTTTCTTTTCCATTTTTTTTTTCATTTACAAGAAAAATATTGTTCAAACTGAATTTATTGACGTAAAGCTAAGACACTATAACCGACGTAATGAAAATGAAAACATATTTTGTCATGTTAGCCTTGTTATACTTAAAGGTATGACAAACTTACACACAAGCACGCACAAGAGGGTTGTGAGGGAATGTATGTAAAAGCATGTGTTTGTTGTTGGGAGGATTAAAAATAACAAATACACGCATTTAATGACATACACATACTCATAGACTTACGTAAAAATGTATGTGTCAACACAGAAACATAATGGAATTTGTCTACATTTGAGTAAATTAAGCTAATGCTTTCTTGTCGCAATGTTGGTATGTATGTATGCATGTGTATTGTATATGAGAGAATGTTTAAGTTCACGTATTTGCTAGTTATGTAAATGTATGCGTTTTAGTTCATACGTGATTTGTATTGAATATTGAATGATTTTTTTTCTTCGAAGACTTCACAACAGTGTGTAGGCCATTTTTTTTTATCGATTTTATTTTATAAATAATGAATTAAGTTGTATTACCATACAATTTTTTTTTGTGTCAATTAACATTTCTAAAGAAAAATGTATGTCATATTGTTCAGTCGAAAAATATTCATAGGCATGCTAAATAAGATTCTTTTAGATATCAAAAAGAAATGAAAAAAAAAAAAATAATTTGCCTTCTAATTGGTAATTTACCGAGAAACGAATCAGTTGAACCATGTTAAGACGTAAATAGAATCCTAGACGTATAATCATTGATTATATTAAAATATCAATCATACGCCCAGAAGTGCATTTTTTTTTAATAACCTAGCATTTACACATGAAAGTGAATTTCTTAAAAGTTGCAATACGCTCACACTTTTTCATTAACACACACATAATTTTTGTACTTTCAGCCAATCGCCTGTTTCTTCGATTTTTCGTTGATAATACGTATACGCAACTTGCAAGAAAGTTCTTTCATGTGTAAACCCCAGGTAAATTGAGAGTCTGTTCAAGATGTTAGAAAAATAGTAACTTCATGTTTAATTTGGGTTGAGACCAACAAATAATCATCAGGTTGATATTTACTTTAAAAAATATTAGCGGAGTTCAGTGTTTGGTGCAAATGGTCTTGCACAAAAGCAAATGCAGAATATCGTAGCTATCACACTTAAATACAATATTTGCACTTATAAAATTATTACAGTAACTGATTGTGGATTATTAAATTCGTTTTCCGTACTGTTAAAATTTAATAAAAATATAGTTATTTTAGGAAAAATTTTATTTTTTAACATTTGTGTTTGTCATTCAAAAAACAAACAACCAAAAAATAATGTTTTTCCGTATTTATTTTTTTATGTAGTTTGATTTTTGTCGGTTAAAATAAATTTTTTAAAAGTAAAAACTATTCAATTTCAAGGAATATGCAGTTTAATAAATAAAAAATTTTAAAATGAATGTAAAAATCATTTGTTTTAAATGAAATGTAAATGATCCGTTTTTCAAATGCATTTTAATTTGTTTAAAATGATTTTTCGTTTGAATTTAACTACATAATATTATGAGTGTGTTTGGATCTCCCGGGGGGCGCTTGTCAGGGTACGTAGTAAATTACTTCAAGGACTTCGACCTTTTTATGTTACATCCACTGGGGAAAATAACAGGAGAATGAAACCTAATATGCTTTAAGCAACCAAATTACAAGGCTTTTGAAGTTTTCGGATTTCTTGGATTCGAAGTTTCAACAAAGTACCTCATTCTAGTGCCCACGGGAGTCAGAAGACCCCAATGACCAGGTACCAGTCCGACTTCTGTTTAAGGCCTCCGTTAATATGCTTCTTGCGACAACGCTTTTCTATGAAGGGATATCTTCGGAGAACACATAGTGGCTGTGATTAATCCCCAAGACCGCGAGAAGGGAGACTTCCACATTAAAGGATGATTTTTCACCCTTATGGGAAAGTTCGGCTTGTTGAGGTTCTCCCTAGGTGCTGTTACTCTTATTCAGAAGCTGCTGGATATCTGAATGCAGTTAGATAGCTCCGGCTCATTAACAAAGGCGAGTGTATAATTCTTGGCGAACTATACACTCCAATTGCGACATATGCGTGCAAGTTATCCAAGTGCACAAAGAGGCTCTTTATTATTACACAAATTAATCATCTAGTGGTTAAGATCCACCATGAGATTATAGCAGGTGCTTCTATAAATCATAATCACATTTGTCCCCATGGGAAAAACTGCAAAATATTTTGCACAATTTGGTTACTATGAATTTCACAAATAAATAAACATTTATGGCCTGTACATCGATTACGAACGAAGACTTCGTTCGCTTAACTTACATGTAAAACAAAAATACGCCTTATTATTTAAAGAAATAAAATTCGGATATTAGAATGGTTTCCATTTTATGGAATCAATTATTTTTTTCAGATTATTAGTTTATTTTTGCCCTAAAAGTTATCCAAAAAGTATTAAGAACTATTTGTTACACGATTGAGAGTGTTTAATTTTACAAATATAAATTGTATCCACTTTATTTAAATATTAGTATTTTTGAAAACAATATTGCTTTTAGAAATAATATACTGCTTTTAATAATCGAAAGTTTTTACTTTAGATTTTCAAACATGTTTTAGAATCCAAACAAACCTTACAAAGGAAAACCAACTTGTAGAAACGTCTATGCCTGCAAATCTTTTTATGGTACTCTTAATAATATTCGTCTACCACCAACTAATTTTATTCAAAATTGTTATTTATTACTTGTTCGCATGTTTTGCCAAATTTCATTGTTAAATATTAGCTTATTTTTACTTCTTCGCCATATTTGATGTTGTTGCTTTCAAGTAAGAAAATTTCCTTTTTCCGTTCTATTATCAAAACTTGTTAATACATACATCTGTATAGAAACCAACAAATAACTATGTATATAACTATGGGGAGTTCCGTAACAAAACAATATAAATCCATTTTTATACCCACACCACAATAGTGGAGAGGGTATTATGCATTTGTGCTAATGTGTGTAACGCCTTAAAATATTGGTCCTAGACCCACCTTCAAGTATACCGATCGACTCAGAATCACTTTCTGAGTCGAACTAGCGATGTCCGTCCGGCTGGCTGGCTGGCTGTCCATGTAACCTTGTGCGCAAAGTACAGGTCGCAATTTTGGAGATAATTTGATAAAATTTGGGACATAGGTTCTAATTGGCGCAGGGACCAAGCCTATTGAAAATGGGCCGAATCGTAGGACCACGAGGGAAGATAGGGGAAATTTCTTCCTCTCAGAAACTATCAAACCGATTTAAATGAAATTTAAAACATGGATAGATCCATATCTATATGGACACATAAGCTATACAGTTTTTCAAAAATAGGACCACAAGGGGATGTAGGGGGCAATTTCTGCCTCTCACAAACTTTCAAACCGATTTGAATGAAGTTTTTAGAGAAATCCATATTTATATGGACACATACGCATGATGTGTTTTTAAGTACTGTGGTGCTGGGTATCATATGGTGGGGCTTGACCGACTATACTTTCTTACTTGTTAAAATAATTATTGTTTTTCGATGAAACTCAACTTTGTTATAAGAATTGTATTTTTTTCCGCGGATTTTTGTCCTGAAATTTATGGAAAAATTTAATGGTTTTTAATTTCAGCTTTTTATGCTCAAAAAAATAGAAAACAACAATACTTTGCTTACTTAACGTAATTTATTTCTTTAGGATTATGCTAATAAAGACAGACATTCAGACATTCTATGGTTAACGAACAAAAAAGGATTGGATTCACTTACAGATAATTTGGAGTGGTGTTCATGTGCATTCGATTTGAAGAAAAGCCTACAAGCAAAGTGACACAACAAGAATTTTGCGGCTGTTTTAAACATTTGTTTTACATTTAATATAGTCTTGTTTTTATAAGTGATAAAATTTACGAAAGGGTTAGCTATAAAGCAAACTGTCTACTATGCTTACTTTTAGACTATAAACAGAAAACAAGAGAAAACAAATAAGAAAGTATAGTCGGTCAAGCCCGACCATATGATACCCTACACCACAGTATTTAAAAACACATCATGCTTATGTGTCCATATAAATATGGATTTATCTATGTTTATAAACTTCATAAAATCGGTTGGAAAGTTTGTTTGAGGCAGAAATGGCCCCACCTCCCCTTGTGGTCCTATTTTTGAAAAACTGTATAGCTTATGTGTCCATATAGATATGGATCTATCTATGTTTTAAATTTCAATTAAATCAATTTGAGGGGCAAAAATTGCCCCTATCTCCCCATGTGGTCCTATTTTTTTTAATATTTTCAATAGGCTTGGTCCTTGTGCCAATTAGAACCTATGTCCCCAATTTTATCAAATTATCTCCAAAATTGCGACCTGTACTTTGCGCACAAGGTTACATGGACAGCCAGCCAGCCAGCCAGCCGGACGGACATCGCTAGTTCGACTCAGTGATTCTGAGTCGATCGGTATACTTTAAGGTGGGTCTAGGACCAATATTTTAAGGCGTTACACACATCAGCACAAATGCATAATACCCTCTCCACTATTGTGGTGTGGGTATAAATATATTAAAAGTCCATTTTTAACTAAACTGAAAAAGATGTTATCAGTTCTAAATTGTTTCGTTTTCGAAATCGAATTCCCTCACATATCTGATAAATTCGCGTAACTCCGCGTAACCAATACACAACGGATCCTACAGACTCCATAATATTCAGAAAAAGGCACCGTTTTGTGCGGTTTACAAGTCGGTGGCATCAGCGGACCGCATTACTTAAACAAATTATATGAACTTCCAGAATGCGCTTTGTCAAGAACAGCCCATATCCAGAAATCATTTAAAAATGTTATGGCCACTTATAGATCCTTTGAATAAATTAATTCTTAGTTTTGTAGCTTTTTTTAATTTTAAAGTCAAGTGGTCCCTCAATAAAAAATTTTATAATTATAATCATAATATAATAAAAAGACATACAGAAATGCAGTAAAGTAAGTGAAATAACTCTCAACAAATTTTACACAAAAAATTAAATTTTAAGTGCCACGGCATTCCCTTACTACGAAGCAGGTTTGTAAGGGA
The DNA here is from genome assembly GCA_963931875.1 of Pollenia griseotomentosa. Taxonomy (NCBI): domain Eukaryota; kingdom Metazoa; phylum Arthropoda; class Insecta; order Diptera; family Polleniidae; genus Pollenia; species Pollenia griseotomentosa. Next base: position 46,086,459 of record OZ007560.1, on the reverse strand, counting down.
GAATACTAAAAAATAACTTTTTTTTTAATATGATTCACTTTGATTCAGTTTAGACCCATTTTGTATACTGGGTAGTAACCTTAATAATACCCATACCTCCATAGGTGAACAGGGTATTATGAGTTTGAGCTTATGAAACAAATAGAAATAAAAATTGGCTGTAAGAAAGAAAGAAAGTTTCTCCAATAAAAGAAATTCTTAAGCGGCTCATACACTTGCAATAAAATTGTTAAATTTTACGTATTGTACAATTATATCGCCAATGTGTATGTGATATTCGAAGGTGGCACAATATATTAGCAACAATCAAAACACTTTTGATTTTTATTGCACAACGAAAAGAAAGTGAAGTGTGTTGGCAACATTGTACAATGCTGTTTATGTTATTCCTATAGGTTATGTTCACCTTTTTATTGAATAAATAAAACCATTGTGCGACTTATTGCATAATATTGGACAAAATGGAAATAATATGGCGAATATCATATACAATAATATTGCAAGTGTATGGGCCGCTTTACTGCCTAATTTACGATGTCTTTCGAGCGCTTTCGTTCGCACAAATTACATGTAAAAAAAAAACTTTGAGAATTTGTTTTTGTTTAACATGTTATTTGTACGAACGAAAGCGTTCGAGAGACATCGTGAAATAGGCAGTTAGAATTAAATTAACATGTAATTTAAAACTTAAATTTCTTGCATTTTTGCATAAAATATTTTATTATCATTATTTTCGATAATATAAAAGAAAATAAAAACTAAATAATCTTGTGATTATAAAGAGATTTTTTGTGACCTCCTGATAAATAATTATTCTCCCACCTTCAACGTTATTCGCGGCCTTACTTTAACTGCTCAATTTTTATTTACGTTAGGCGTGATTATGTTGGTAATAAGATTTAAATTGGACCAAAAATCACCCTTCCACCCTTCCCTTATTAGACTCGGTTCATATTTAAATATAAATAACTCTCCTGAAAATAGCCACAGATGAAATACTCTCATGTAAAGGTAGACATCTAAATGATATACGGCACAAAAACTGTTATATGAATCTTAACCTAACAACATAATGCTGTTTGGCCGGGTGCAGAATTGCCCATGGAACCCAGGAATTAGTCTGAAAATACTGTGGTGTAGTGTTTCAAACGCCCGGTCTTGGCCGACTATACTTTCTTACTTGCTTCATAAATGTTTTAAAAAAATGATGAACTTATCTTCTTGAACTTCTTCAAGTGAAATTATATCGTTTGGTTATGGGATTCCTCAAACATAAATGTAGGTATGTGTGTTTGTATGTCTTTATCTTTTAACAATGGAAAATGACGATGATTACTTTAGTACTCATTTCAATTCAATTTCAGTTCTTGCCATTATTATAAACATGTGCTGACTGTTTGTTGTATGTAAGTGTGCGTTTTTTGGTTATAAATGTCTGTATTTAAGTGTACACATATTCATACATACATAGTAAGTGTGTATGAGTGTAAGTTTGAGATTGTAAGTAAATTTCTTTATTTTATATCATTTTGTTACAGTCATTGTTTCGTTGAAATCATTAAGATAAAATTGAACATTGTGGGTCTTATGGATTTTATTTTCTAAGGAAAAAGATAATTTGGTATTTTAAGTTGTGTGCAGATAATGAGGAATAAAATTACTGTTGTGTGAGTAGCACGTTATTGTCATTTGCTGGCATTTAACTTAAGTTATACATATTTAAACAAATATTTGGAGTATTATTTTTTTATTCATAATTTACCGGTTTATATTGAAGGTATACTTTGAATTTTAAATTAAAATTAACGTTTAACATAATTTATAATAAAATATAAATTAAAAGAAATTAAATAGTACTAGATTATAGAAGAAGTTGTTTGATTCATTCATTATGATAATGATTCAGTTATGATTCATTCAGATTAAAGCCGTAATCATCGGGAAACAAGAATTACTTAAAATTTTTATGCACACTGCTGCAACCAAATTCACAGTCGTGCCTGTTCCCCTAAGCAGAAGAAGAGTTAAAAACATCAAGTCTTCAGGTTGATGTTGATTACTCAAAGTAGGACTGAAGACATTCGAGAAATCTAAATAACTTTTAAAAAGAAGAAACAAAGACATCACTTTTGAAGATTTGGACTGCATTGTTACTAAGCAGACCACGCACGTGGTTTTGCTGCAGAAAAATAACAAGCAAGATAATAGCTCTAATTAAGGCCCTGCACACTAATGCCACATGCCGCATGCTACATGAGTATTTTACAAGTAGCCCCATAATATAAACGTAGGAGTTCGCCAAGGTTCTCTGCTATAGCCTTTGCTGTTTAATGCGATCATTCACAACATTATGACGAAAGTAACATCAGCGGTAAGAGGCATCACATGCCGTCTAAATAACCGCCTCAAATACCTACATTATGCAGACGACATTTATCTGTTGTCGCACAAATTTGATGACATGCAGTTGAGAGTCAAAACACAATGCTTGCGGTGCGGTGCGATTTCTCGTTGCGGGAGAGAAAAATAAACATAATACAACGGAAGACGGCGACGGAAATATTTGTCATTTTTTGTTTAAATTTTTATTAATTTATTTGTGCATACATTTTTATCATGTTGTTTGTTTTCAATAATGTTGTGAACATAGCCAATTATTCAAAAACTATGGCAACATCAGAAAGAGAACTAGTATCAAAAATTGAGAGACAAGGCGAGTTAAATTCGCCTTGTTGAGAGAGAAAGAAAGTCCGCAATGAAAATAAAATAGATTTTAATTTTATGCCGTTCCGCAATGCGGTTTTTTTCTTCAAAATCGTATGAAAAATCGCACCGCAGTAAATTATCGTTACATTGTGTTTGGACTCTAAAATAGAATTTAATTTTATGCCGTTCCGCACTGCGGTTTTTTACTTCAAAATCGCATGAAAAATCGCACCGCAATAGATTATCGTTACATTGTGTTTGGACTCTAAAACTGAGTAAAATAGAAACTGAAGCTGCAGAATTCTTCCTTAAAACTAAGACATCTAAGAACAAGGAAATGAGGGTAAACGCATTAACAAAGAATCTAAGACTTGCAGTCGTTTTGCTTTCGGTAATGCATAATAACATCACCCGGAGGCTCTAAAGATGACCTTAAAATCCGTGTCAATAAACTTCGGCAAGTATACGGTCACCTAAATCAAGTATAGAGCTCCCAACATATTTCGAGGCAAACAAAGCTTAACATAGCGGCGTAAAGTCAATTGCCCTAAAGGATATGAATCTTGGTATGCAGCTCGTTGAATTTTCAAGGCAATTTAAATTTTTATTAACCGATGCCTTCGTTAAATTCTTACAATTGGCCAAACACAATCAGCAATGCTGGACAGACCTCGGTTTTTTTTTATTTTTTTTTTTAATTCCTTAAACTTGTTTGCAGGAAAGAAGCCAGTGTCTCTGGCGGGAATCGATCCCGCAACCCCGGCGCTGATAGACTAGCTCACTACCAGCTAGCCTTCCGTGGTTAAAACTGAGATCATAGGACGAAAATAGAGATAGATTGTTGGACATGCCTTGCGAAGACCACAATCACATGCAGCAGAAAAGCCATTGAGTGGAATCCCTAAGGCAGTTGCAGAAGAGAACGGCGGCTGGATATAGAAATCGCAAGAATAACCACATTATGGAACTGCCTGAAACATCTTGAAAAAGTTGTCATTAAAAAAGAGTTTTTAAAATAACAAAATTGATTTTAATAAATAGAATCTGGGAATTATTTCTTTTCATAAGTTATTTTATTATATTCCTAAAAATTCAAAGAATATGACTATTACAAAAAGCTTTTTAAAATACATAACTGAAATTTAGCACATAGAATAAATTCGAAAAATCAACAAGTAAGAAAGTATAGTCGGTCAAGCCCGACATATAAAACCCTACACCATAGTATTTAAAAACACATCATGCTTATGTGTCCATATAAATATGGATTTATCTATGTTTATAAACTTCATTAATATCGGTTTGAAAGTTTATGAGAGGCATAAATTGCCCCCTACCTCCCCGTGTGGTCCTATTTTTGAAAAACTGTTTAGCTTATGTGTCCCTATAGATATGGATCTATTTATGTTTTAAATTTCATTAAAATCAGTTTGATAGTTTCTGAGAGGAAGAAATTTCCCCCTATCTTCCCTCGTGGTCTTACGATTCGGCCCATTTTAGGGCTTGGTCCTTGTGCCAATAAGAACCTATGTCCCAAATTGTATCAAATTATCTCCAAAAATGTGACCTGTACTTTGAGCACAAGGTTACATGGACAGCCAGCCAGCCGGATGGACATCGTTAGTTCGACTCAGAAAGTCATTCTGAGTCGATCGGTATACTTTAAGGTGGGTATAGGACCAATATTATAATGCGTTACACACATCAGCACAAATGCATAATACCCTCTCCACTATTGTGGTGTGGGTATAAAAATGTTCAAAATTGATTTTCTAAAATGATAAAAGTTCTCAATTCTTCTTAAAATTTGTACATACATGTGTTTCAATTTCTATAAAAAAAAACTTAATAATACAACTTAAATGCTAAGACAGTTTATTATAACAAGTAAAATAAATTTAATACTCATAAACATCTACAAAGCTGCAGGTGGCAAAGTAGCTTTTCATAATTCTCTTTTAAATAGTCAGTTCTAAAGATGTTTTGTTTTGTCTATTTTTCTTTTGGTCTTGGAAAAAAAAACTAAATAAAAGTTAATGTCTGGCCAGGGTTTCTAATTTCCCGGGCTCTCCTCATTTCCCAAAAACGTATGAAAATATTTTCTAGTTCCCCAAATATACAGAGAATTTCATTCAATCAGAACTTATCAAAATTATGAAAGAAGTAACCCAATAACAAAATTTTCTATTTTGCAAAGCCCTACAGTTTTATTTTATTTAAAGTAAGTAAGCGCACTTTTATGCGCTACGCAGTAAGACATACAGAAAACCAGAAAGTTAAATAAACGAATTCTTAACAAAATGTCATAAAATAATATAACATTTAAAGAGCCACGGCATTACCCTACTACAAAGCAGGTTGGTAGGTGAGAATACTAAAGAATAAGTGCAGCAAAAAATTGAGCTTCCACTCTCTACTTCTTATATGCGTTGATTAAAGCGCTCTTTGTGTCAAAAATTTATTGCTTCAAAGTCGGAAATCGCCATATAAAATTCATGCCTTCCGTAAGCCAGAGTGTAAGCGATTCTCCCTTACAAAACCGCTACAATTAAAGGCTAAAGCTAGGATTTTTCGGCCCTATAAAAATTATTTCATTATTACAACTTAACTTTAACCTAAAGTGAGAGATAAATTAAAGGGAGCTTCATCCTACTTGGTAGGTTTAAGTAACGTTTTAATAAGTGTTCGAAAGTAAACAGATTGATTCCCGCTAGAGACTCTGGTTTCTTTCTTGCATATAAGCGTAGAGCTTCGCGGGATTAGCTTAAGGAATTAAAAAAAAAAACAAAAATATTTCGCGTTCGGCTCACACACCCAGAAACGATATCTATTTTTTTAGTGATTGTGTAGACAAACACAACCCTTAATACCGTTCGTAACTATTTTCAAGAAAGAGCCGAACATTATATAGTGTTCTGCTCTTCGTTAAAAAAAACCAAACAATTGTAGTGATACTGTAGACAAACATTATATTTTAATGTTCTAAAATGTTTCATTTCTCACATTGATAAAGAAATGAGCAAACAAAAAAATATAAGCAACGACCGCAGCACGAATAGCTTGTGTGTGTATTGTGTATACGTTTTGTTTGTGTAAAATTATTTTGTTGGCTTTTTGTTTTTTTCGTATGTATTTTGCTTTTGTAAAAAATGTTTGGTTTTTACCATCGAAAAGGTCCCTTCGCACAACAGAAACAAATGAACATTAATGTGCTGAACTGAACACAACGAAATTAGTGTTTTTTTTAACATAACGCAATAAGATGTTCTCATCTTTTTGTTAAGAGGGATAGGTACAGTATTATTTTTGTGTTCGAAAGATGACAAACAGTATTATTTTTGTGTTCGAAAGATGACAAACAGGGAAAAGTTATAATTTTTAAATCCTTTACTACACAAACACTATTAGCGTTTCTGTTTTCCACCAATCTACGGAACCGAACACTAAGGAGCGATATTTAGTGTTTTTTTCGAACACTGGTTTTAATAATACAACACTTTTTTACGGCATATAATATCCTACCTTTAGCTATCGGAAAGTTCTGAAAACGGGCATAATTTAATTATCGGATTGTTCCTCAAAGCAGCAGATTCTAATAACGCTAGTCGTTTCCGCAGAGCAGATAAAAAGCAGCCATTCTACGAGCCTATTTGAATTGGGTCGTTTGTTTACTCTCGTAAGGCATTTTTCAACGTAGAAACCCTACTATAGACAGACCGACAGACAGACAAACCGAATAAATGTAAAAGTATGCGTAACACAAAGTGAAAATAATACAGCAAAAAAAAAAAGAAGAAATTTACGGAAAACCAATGCTATTAGCTTTAGAGCTGCTTATGGCTCTGTAATGTTTTAATATTTGAGGTTTCCATTTGACGTTCATAAAAAAAGTGCTGAACTCCCATCAAAATATTGAAGAACTTTTAAATAGTTATTTTTTTTTCCTTTTTTGAGTAAAAGTAGGAGAATTATGGCAACATAAATATGTACGTATGTATTCGTACATTTACAGTAGTACCAATAATGTTGTTAATGTTGTTGGCTTACAATTTCATTTGTACGTTTTTATACTGTTAACGATATAAAAAAAAGTTTAAAGATTTATTTTCAAGTTTATACTCAAAGGCAACAACCAACACGCCACAAACGACTGCTACATAATATCTTTTTGTCTTTCTGTCTTCGCAACTGTTTGTAATGTACAAAAGTCTGGCTGAAATTGTATGAATGTGAATCTGTTGTTGTGGTTGTGGATGTGTGTAAATGTGTGTGTGTATGTGTGCGGTGTTTTAAATGAATGCTCAGATATGAAATGCCAGTTCCGCTAGAGCTGTAAACCATTCATGGATGTAAAATGCGTGTAATTGAATCATATAACGTTAACAATTTTTCCTTTACATATTTTATTTTCTATTTTAATATTTTTGTATTTTATTTAAATGTTTAACTTCTTGCTGTTATTGCTGTTTTTACTCTTGATTTTGTTGTTTTAATAATATTAGCATATCAAAAACAACGTATTTGTTACATCATGTAGATACAAGTGTAAAGAAATGTTTTTGTTTTAGAGTTTTTGTTTCAAAGACAACAGAGAGAGTTATAATTAATGTGGTTTCTAATTAATTTTTATTTTAAAGGTAATTAAGGAAGTAATAATTTTTAATGCTGCGAAAGTGATATAGTTGGAAAATTATTTAGATGTCTTGGATAGAATTTAATTCATGGGTTCAGGTTTTTATAGAGACTTACAAACTTTTCGATTTTTTTTTTTTTACTGAAAATATTCTTTCTTAGCATAATTAAAGAAAAATTATGATAAACTTAATATGTGGCGGCTTAAATAAGACGCTTAACTTTTTTTTTATTCTATGATCCCTAGGGAAAAGGAAACCGACACCAAACTTATCAGTTCTAAAGCGGTACACAAAAGTAAATTCAATCCATTCGTACTAAAATCAATCCGAAGCGGTATAATGGTACACTGTACGGATTTTGAATCACGAAATACTTAACTTATCCATAATCAATCCCGAATTCGTACTTGAAATAATCCGAAAATGAGATTGATTTAAGTAAAATTAAGATTGAACCAATCTCAAAATGCGCTTGATTCAAGTATTATAAAGTTGATTAAACCCGAATTCGTACTTGAAATAAACCAAAAATGTAATTAAAAGGAGAATTTTATAATTATTGGTTGACTTTACCCGTTTTACACCTAACAGAATTTCAATTATAAAACACCAGCATCGTTCCCGATATGGTTTTTACTTTAAAACTTAATGTACATAAATGGTGTTTTTTTTAGAGTGTTACAATTTTGAGTTGGCATGACTGCTTTAGTTGAGCACCCATTAAACAGCTGATAGTTGCTTTTTGCTTAGTTTGCTTTGAAATTTCATTATAAATCCGAATTGTTGAAATTTTTAATCAAATAATTGGGCTGAAGCACAAATTGATATTGATTTTGAATTTTAGCTTTTGTCGAAACACCATTATATCCACAGAAAATTACTGTTTGGTGCGCTTTATGGACTGGCGGAGTCATTGGCCCATATGTCTTCAAAAACGATGATGGTCAGAATGCAAAAAGTTGTTGAAAATTGGTGTTCAGAATGCGCTTTCTACGCGCCAGCCGTGGCGGTCACATGCCAGAAATCATATTTAAACATTTATTTTATAACATTTTCTTTCCAATAAAGCCCGTTTTATTGATATTAAAAAAAATTTTTCGTTGTTTAAGTTAAATGAGATTTAAGCGCTCACTTTGTAATATTACTCTCAGAATGGCACTACCAACGAAAAGATTAATATTTTTTTTTACTTGGTTTAAGAATTTTTTTCTTTTTTTTAATAGAAATTTCGAGATTCATTTTCGAAAGTATTTCCATTTAGGATTGTTTTAAATACGTTTTAGTGTTATTCGTACTTGAATTTTTGAGAACGACTCGTACTTAAAGTAAGTATAAAAAACTCAACTAATCCCGACCGTGTGTTTCTCTTTCTGTGTAGGGACCGGTTGTAATTGTAACACTTTATTTGAAGGGGACTTTTCACTGTAACATGGCGATCTTCTAGGATTTCCAATATCGACTATGAAATGCCTGTCGCAGATATTATACTAAACTGAACCATTATAATATTATAAATACCCTTAATTTAAAGTAATAGAAGCAGAAAGGATCAGCCAATACCAGTACAAAATCCAGTCACATGACTAGTATTGTGTCAATTACCTTTCTTCTGGAGTAACTACATTTAAAACACATTATTACAGTTAAGTGATATGTGATAATTATAATATGGTATTCACTGGTCATGGGATAAGTGCTTTAAGAACAATTGACACAAATTTCCCGCAAGGATATTTGTTTGTTTGTTTTTTTTTTTTTTGCGGAAGATAACTGAATATTGGAAATTTGTAATATCTGCAAACAAAACACAACAGCGCGTAAGAATTAGCGAATTTTTCTATTCTTGTTATGCCGCACCGCATATCTTAATTCAAGATCAGCTCCCACAGCCATCATGATTAATAATTTATTCAGCCGTTTTAAGGAACGAGCTTCAGTTGTCGACCTCCTTATCAATATATTCGCATTGAAAGCAACGTGGAAGGTGGGTGGCAGAGTGTTCAAAAAGTGATCCATCTATTTGTTGTCTTTCCGGTCAATTGGGAGTTTCCGGAACAACATACAAATAATTTTAAAGTTAAATATTAAGATGTATGTATATGAACAAAATTAGCAAAACCACAAAAAACTATTGACGTTTGTGTTTTCTATATTTTTACCGTACAGAACAATTAAGTACAGTATATAATGTTTATTTTCGTATACTGATCTATACTACCCAACAACGAACCACATTTTTAGAGTGAAAAGAACCAACGCACCAAGCAGTACAAAGAGTCAAGAAAACAATTCTTGCAAGCATTTCAAAAAAAATAAAATACTTTAATTTAAAAAAAACCATTAAACTGAGATTCTTAGAAAACATTTGATGCCCACAAGCTCGTTAAACTAGTACGCCTTAATGCATAAGAATTGATAAATTACCAATACAATAACAAAATGTGCAGCAACAGCAATTAGATCATACAGAAGTTTGAAATGTGGCTATTTTAAAAACCCCCCTGATACTTCTGAAAATAACTATCTAAAGACTCACAAATGACTCCAAATGTGACGTAAAAAGAACTGGTTAACTTTTAGAAGTATGCTGTCTACTGACGTTCAATATGAAACAAATCAGGACAAATCACTGTCCTCAGTAATAAATGGGAACTGGCCGGTTACGACTTATGCGAACAGAATGGGTCCGAGTAAATTGACTACTGCAGAAGTTGTCAGCACAAGGAGAAAGGAAAACTGTGTTTCATTATCAGTGGGAATATATACCTGGGGAAACCAGTGTTTCTCTGCTTGGGTGATCTATCCAAGATAGAACTAAAGTTGCTTATTTCCATTAACAAAACGAATTGGTCGAAATCTGTGTGATGCGAAGTGTGGCACCAAAAAATAAATGAAAATTGACCGCAAATTTGGGGCTCTTTTTCATAATTTAATATGACCCCATTTTTTAATGAAAAATTACCCCAAAAAAATTAAAAATAGCCCTAAAAATAAAATGAAATGAAAAATCACCTCAAAATTTTTAATGAATTTTAAAACCAAAAAAGTTAAAATTAAAAAAACCACAAGGAAAGTTATGTTACAAATTTGGGTTGGGTCCATATTTAAAATCCCGAATTTTGAAATCCCAAGTTTTAAAATCCAGAATTTCAACATCCTGAATTTTAAAATCCCGAATAATTAGACAGTTTTGGCTTTAAAAATCGCACGATAGCACGGTTGGGCCTTCGCCCTTCGTCCTCTATGGTATAACGAAAACCTTCGTTCGCTCACTAAAGCTTCACTACATAGCTGGCCTTCGGCCGGGCGCAAGGATTTTATCCTCTATGGTATAACAAACGCCGGCTTCGCTAACTAAAGAATTTTTGCATAGCTGGCAAGGATTTTCTCCAATTTGGTATAAGAATTAGGGTTTTTGATACTATCATTAAAAATTTTTAAATAAAATTTGTATACAATTTTTTGGAGTAATTTTTCATTTCTTAAAAGTAAAAATTGTGATTTTATTTGGGACCATTTTGCGTTTCTTTATATTGGGGTAATTTTTCATTCCACTTAAAATGCAAACACGCCCCAACGAATAAATCTCATTTCTCATGCAAAATTTTAGGGCTATTCTTCATTTTCTTTTAGGGGCCATATTTCCTGAGGTAATTTTGCGCACCGCCGAAATCTGCAGTAATACTTATTGAGTAACCGCTCTCTAGGACGGGCATTGACGCTCGGTACTACAAAGGGGTATTTGATGAAACCAAGTGAGCTCTTTGAGAAAGTAAAAAAAAGCTTTATGATCAAAACAGTGTACACACATCATTCTAAAAGATACACACCTTCGACTTATGAAATCATTATACGGTTGCAACAACAGTTAGTATAACTAAAGTCCTTTACTATTTTTGATTTTTTTTTTTTTTTTGTTCAAGAGTTGCCTGTGGCCATTTAACGCAATACATATTTAAAATTCCTTTTAGGAACAGATTTTAAGTTCTAACAAGACCTTAAGAAGCTACAGCAATTAAATCTCAGTCTCCCGCTTCAAACACTTCACAAAGCAAATAAGTATCTATGCTCTATATAAACATACATTTAAATATAACTCCTCTTGAAAATAAAACCTTAAAAACTGTATAATTTTATAATTATCCTTCTTCTATCGTTTGTTCTGCTAAATACAATGTTTAATGTGATTATTTTCATTTCTTCCTGTACTAAAAACAATATAAAAATGTTTATTTTTCTTTTCATTATCCACTAGAACTGAGGTTTTTCAAATAGAACAGCAAAAAAAAAACCTTATGGTTGTATGGATATTGTGGTATATTCTTTTTTATTTGCTTTTGTTTGAAAACTTGCAACATATATTATGGTTGTTGACTTTTTTTGTGTTGCTGCTCTGTGTGCGTTTGTTTTTTTTTTATATGTTGTAAACTCAAGTTGAAAAATACTTATGCCACCACCGTCACCATTATTAAAACACCATAAGCTGCAAGTTACATAAATGTTTATGTGTTGGTACGATGGTTTGTGGTACATTCTATGCAATGTGGCAGCAACAGCAGCAGCAGCAGCAGCAATAATAACGCGGCAGTAAGAGTTCAATTTATTTGTGGTTGGCTCAACCTTTTGCTAAATTACTTGTTTTTAAAAGTAGGAAAAACTTTTTGTTTTATAAAATTTTGTTTACACAATTTTAATGATGTTTTTTTTATACGCTCCTTGTTGTTTTATTTTTTTAGCAAGACAAAACTTTTTGTTGTTGTACTTTTATGTAAAATAAAAAAAAGCTTTGAACTTGAAAAATGAGAATTATTGTTAAAAACTTGTTGGTTTGTTTGAAATAAAAAAAGAATTAAAAAATATTATTTCAAGTAGAGTTTAGAGTTTTAGTTTTGTTGTAAATGACTTTTTTTTTTTTTTTTGTATAATTAACAATAATTTATTGTTATATATGGAGGCACAAATATGTTTTTGTTACTGAAAGAAGGTTTAATTGGCAGAAGTTGGAAACAACAACAGCAACAAAAAGTTTGCTACAAATCACTCATACGCACCGTTGAATTGCAAGTAATTAGAATTAAATAATTTTAACAAAAGACTCTTAAATAAATCTTATTTAAATGTTAAATAAGATCTGTCATTGAAGTGTTTACATTGTAAGTGAGCCATATAAGAGCTACTGGACCTTTATTTTGGTTTCAAAATAAAAAGGGTGTAACAAAAATAAAGTAAGATTTAAATTAAATTAAAAATACCGTTTTTAGTATTTAAAGGCCAAGAGCAGCATGGGTTTTTAAATAGGATAATTCCATTGCCAATTCATTTTTAATAAAACAAACTGACCTAGCGACATATTTAATCAGATTTTCCAGTCGTCTGGTGTTGAATTAGCGATAAAAAGGTTTGTTTCGTGTGGCAACGCCGCGACATAGCGAACGTCTAAAATCTCGTGCTCAAGATAGATTAAACAAAATTAAATATTTTCTCATATCGTTAGTTTTGTGTTATAAAGAAACTTATTTTGAGTCGGAGTTTAAAACGCGCTCTTTATTGAGAGAATAAAAAACAATAAAAAAAAAGACAAACATAGACAAAGTTTGCCAAAAAATAAAATAATTTGCCCAGTTTGTGATACGCCAGTGTTGGAAAATGATGATGCTTTGCAATGTGATCAATGTAAAAAATCATTGCATGTTGTTTGTACGAAACTGGGAAAAAAGCAAATTGACAATTTACTGAGTGACTCCTCTCTTGAGTATAAATGTATAATGTGTCATCCAACTGATAGTGATGATGTAAAGAGCGAGCTTACAGAAATAAAAACCAAATTAAATCAGCTTGATGATTTACACGTTACGATGAAATTCATGTCAGATCAATATGACTCAATATTAAAGGGAGTGAAAATTAACACCAAAAAGATAAACAATTTAGAGAAAGAAAATAAAATACTGCGTGATGAAATAAAAGGCTTAAAATCCAGTATAAAATATTTAAATGATGTAAGAGTTCAAAATGACTGCATCGTCAATGGCATAATTCTTGAAGATGAAAATGTCAAACCAACTGATATTGTATTGAATATTGCAAAAAAGACCGGTGCAAGCATCTCTGAAGCAGACATTAATGAAACTTATTTTTTGGGGCGCGGAAAAACATCTACTCAAAAGAAGTCAGTTGTCGTTAAATTTAATAACAGAAAAACTAAAGAAGATTTTATGCAGAAAAAGAAAAATATGAAAGCTGTTTCTGATTTGAAAAACGTCTATGTTAACGATTTTTTGAGTAAAGATACATTAGAGTTATTTAAACACGCAAAATCGCTAAAATCTGTTGGATATAAGATAGTTTATATTAGAAGTGGAAAAATATTTGCAAAAAAAGATGAGAACTCAAGACAACTCAAGATTAACAACATGGATGATGTAGATCGATTATTACTTAAATCTTCTGGAAATGCCTCGGAAAGAGATCGAGCCACTGGAAATTATTATGGGGACTCCGAGTATGATGAAGAGGACAACATAGCTCTTTAAATATTTACTTCAATCATTTTTCTACTCCTAAGCCGTTAATAGTTTTTTTCAATTATTGTATAATTTTTTATCTTATTTTATTTTTAATGAATATAAAGTATTTTAATAATTTAAACTCATATAATTCATATATAATCAAAAATAATTTCAATTTTTTTTGTATATTTTCTTTTAACATCAGAAGTGTTTCCTCTTTAAGCAAATTTAATCGTTTCAGATATGAACTCAGTCGAATTGCTAAGCTTCCTGATATAATCACAATTCAGGAAACATGGTTCAGTAAGGACTGCATTCAGCTTTATTCACTTCCTGGGTATCAGGAAATACACTGTTGTAGAAGTGATGGATTCGGAGGAAATTCAGTATTTGTGAAGTCTGAAGTCAGACATAGGATTTTATTGAATTGTAGTGAAAGTTATGTGGATACTATCTCAATACAGTTATCAGAGGTAAAGATAGCGAATAAACCACTGGTAATATATTCAATTTATAGATCGCAAAAGTGCTGTTTAGGAAATTTTTTTGAAAAAGTTGAGAGTATGTTAATCTCATGTAATAATGTCCCATGCATTTTTACTGGGGATTTTAATATTGATATGCTGTCTGCAAGCAGTAGTAAAAATCGTTTAGTGAATATTTTTTCAGAATACGGCATGCATTCTTGCCATAGCATGATCACAAGGCCTATCAGTAACACTTGCTTAGATTGTGTGTTCACTAATATATCTTCCAAAATATATGTACAGTCAATTGAGAACGGACTGAGCGACCACAATATCATTAGCTGTGGGATTGAATTGATATCAAGGGAAAGGGTAATATTAACGCAAAAACATATCAAATTGAATTACGGGAAATTGGGTACGTATTTAGATAATAATCTAAGAGACTTATCTCACAGTTCTTCTTCGATTATGTGTAATGAGTTCATTAATATTTTTTCCTCTGCTATAAGTAATAGTACGAAAACTACACCAAAAGCAGTAGAAACTCGAAGGAAATTAGCTCCGTGGATAACAGATAATTTACTGTCTTTAATCTCGTATAAAGAATCATTACTTAAGGCTAGAAGGAAAAATCGTTATTCGAATTCTCTAGATGAAAGGCTTAGAAGAATTAGCAAGATAATTAAAACATGTAATAAACAGCTGATGAACAACTATTATATAAATAATTTGAAATCAATTAATTGTGATCCCAGAAAATGTTGGGCTTTTTTGAATAGGGAACTGGGTCGAAATAAAAAAAGTCTGCGGGAAGTTGAAAAATCTGATGGAAGTGTAATTTATAATGATGATGAGAAAGCTACAGCGTTTAATAATTTCTTTTCCAGTATTGTTGAGAGCACTCAGGCGAATTTAGTAACCAACAGTGATGATGATATAAATTTTTTTCATACTCTGGTTCCAGTACGTTCCACGTTTTCGTTGCAAAGAGTTTCCGAATTTGATATAGAGAATATTATAGGTAATTTAAAGGAAAATAAATGTCCCGGTTACGATGGTATTACTCCCAAAATGCTTTTGTTAAGAAAACCGATTGTGGTTAAAGCTTTGAAAACTATATATAATTGTATGATTGAAGAGGGAAACTACCCTGATTGTCTGAAAATACACAAAGTTATTCCTATACCTAAAGTCGTGGCATCTAACAAAATTGCAAACTTTCGGCCGATTTCAGTGTTACCCACAGTTGATAAAATTTTTGAAAAATTAATAACTGAACAATTTAGTAGCTATCTGGAGGCAAATAATGTTCTATTTGGAAGACAATTTGGCTTTAAAAAGGGCACAGGTACTGAAGAAGCAATTGTTAATGTCATCGAACATATTTGCGAACAACTAGATGGTGGATTTAAAGGTGTAGCGGGGGTCTTTTTTGATTATTCAAAGGCGTTCGATCTGGTCAACTATGAAATTTTATTAAAAAAACTAGAAGTTGTAGGAGTAGCTGGAAATACTTTGGATGTCTTCTCTAAATATTTAGCAAATAGGAAACAATTTATTCAGATTGGTGACTGTAGAAGCTCAATGTCAGTAGTTACATGTGGTGTTCCCCAAGGGAGCGTCCTTGGTCCATTATTATTTAAAATATATGTGAACGATGTTAAAAATATTAAATTTTTTGGGAAGCTTTTTATGTATGCGGATGACTTGTGCTTATTTTATAGATACCAAGATTTAAAGGTTCTACGAACACAAATTGAATATGATGCTGCTTTACTTATTGAATTTTCGCGACTTAACCGGCTAGTCTTAAATTCTTCTAAGACTAAGGTAGTAAGATTTAGACCCTATGTTTTGGGACATGACGAAAACCTCGTAGTTCATATTGGTGGTAAAGCAATTTCGGAATCGGAGAAGGTGAAGTATTTAGGCGTTGAAATGAGTCGAAATTTATTATGGGATAAGCACATAAATTCATTAAGGGCAAAAGTATCCTCTGGAATTGGTATGCTTTATAAGTTTAAAAACAAATTAGGAAGTGATGCGAAGTTATTAATTTACCAATCCCTTGTACACTCTCATTTGACATATCTTCCTATTATATATGGCTACAGAATAAACCACAACCTTAAGGCTCTCCAATCCGCTCAGAATAAAGCACTAAAAATTGTATATAATTTACCATTGAGACATTCAACTTTAGATTTATTCACGGTATACGCGACAAATATTTTACCAGTCCGTGGGTTATATAAAAAACAAACACTGATTCATGTCTTTAAAACAATTAGACGAAATTCATCTCAGGGAGTACAATTTTCGCGTAATAGTGCAATTTCTGGACCAATAACTAGACAAGCTTCTAATCTTAGCTCAGTCAGATGCCGTCTGGAGTTAACAAAGCAGAGAATTGCATATGCTGGACCACATGAATTTAATCAACTGCCTTTGAATTTTCGTAATATTCAAGAAATTTCTATCTTTAAAACATATATTAAAGATTATTTGCTACAGCAGATCGAAACACTTCTGATGTAGCTTAAATTGAACTTAAATTTATATTAATTTTTATGTAAACATTTATGTATATATATATCATTGCTCAATAGTTTAATTTGTTGCCGTTTAGCCTCTCCAAAGCCTTATAGGCGCTGAGGCATAAATAATTTATTGTATGAAGTAATCATAGAAAATAAAAAAAAAAAATAATTAAAAAAAAAAAAAAAAAAAACTGTATGAGAATGCGAAGTTTTGACATAAAAAACGCATTCCTCTCTAACTTAGGTTGAGCTGTCAAATTTAAAATTTGAACTCCAAAAGTATACTGGCACTTTTTTGTCGAAATTTTCCACAATCATTTTGCATAAATATTTCGGGAATGGCAATATAAAATTTTTAAATAATTTGATTTGAATTTATAAGAAATCAGAGACCATATTTTGATACTTTTAAAACAATCTTTTTCGTTTTTTTCATATAAAAATAAAAAAAATTATGATTAAAAAATTTTTTTTATGCATCTGGATTTTTTAATTTGAAAAAAAATTTTTTTCTTTTCTTTTCGAAAAAAATTAAATAAAAATCGTTTATGATATTATCACAAAAGTTGAAAAGTTTTTTCATCGGATGAAAAAATTTAAATATAATTTATATTTAAAAATAAATACATATCAATGTTTAATTTTTTTTCTATAAATGAAAATAAATTATACACTGATAGAAAAGGCGTCATAATGCTGATGTATTTTGACATCAGTACTATGACAAGTGTCTTCGTTTTTGACCCCATGACACTTTTCATCATTGTGATGTCAACCTTAACATCACTTGGCCAAAGTGTCATCAGGGTAAAAATGAAATTATGTCATCAATGGGATGACACATCGGCATCACAGAAATGACGAACATGTCGTCAGTGCGATGACGCAGTAACATCGGAGAAAGGACACATTAGCATCAATTTAATGACAGTTTGTCATTAAGTCAAAGTCATTGGAATTGACTTAAGTTAATGTGAGAGAATATTATTATTTACTAACCCGTTGCATATGTTTGTTTCAGGTTTCTTGAATTACGACATTTGTTTACAGCAGAACTCTCAATAATAAGACACCAGCACCATGCCTCATATGGTTTTCGTAATCATGTATTTAACGAAATAATTTAAAAAAATAGAATATAAGAATTTTTGCTTCTTATAATACATTGTAATCATGAAAATAATGTTAATAATATACAAAATGTGGCACTATAGTCATAAAATAGATGACACGTAAAATATGGCAAAATTGTACGAAGACGTAAGTCATTGGATAGATGTTACTTTTTGCATCATTGATGCCATTTGTATTTAACAACATTTATGTCACAATTCTGATGTTAGGGCATCATCAATATGAAGATGTATTTTTTTATTATTGTAATCAACAAAGAATTTATATGATATGGAAATTTAAAATAAAAAGTTTTCCGGTCTCTGTAAGAAATATAAAACGCTTTATATTGCACAGGTTTTATTTTAAGTCATATTAATCAAATAAGCATAAGTAGTGCGTACATTTATTTTGATAAATTTTTCTATAATTTACAGATATATTTTGTTAGCAAAACGAGTTTTGAGGCTCGCGAAAAACAACACCCATATTTTAGCGGATTTTGTAAATCGTTAACAAATATACTTCTACCTAAATTGGAAACTTTGGATATTTCCTTTCCATTTTCCAGATATACAGAAATCTATAATATCTTTGCACGGTAGGTGCCATGCCCTTTTTAATGACGCCCATTTTTCTTACAGTTATTGTAAATTAATAATTAAGACACTTCATTTTCTGAAGTAATCAATTTCGTTTCCCAAAGCAAGAAAATCCATAATCTAAAAACAATTTCTAGATGTTATTTTGTTCTTATTAAGTAAAATTTTCTTAAATAACTAAACATTTTGCTTAAACCAAGCCAGACATATATTTAGAATAAGTTATTTTTGGCTTGGCCGAGAACCATGCTAAATTTTCTTGGTTCAAGCCATATTCAATTAATAATTCTTTCCGTGTTGTACCTAATTTGGAAATTTTGGCTCTTGCCGTTCTCCGGATATAAAGAAATCTTTAATGTCTGTGTATGGAAAGTGCCCACTTTGACAATCCAGCCCAAATTGTATCTGATGTTGTGTACTGAAAACCAGAATACTACCTAAGTTGGAAACTTTGGCTCTTGCCATTCTCCAGATATACATAAAAAAATAAAAATTAGCAACAACAAAGGACTCATGGGTAAAACTACAGGCAGTTGTTGGTGTTTGCGCATATCTCAGCCAATTGTGGACCAATTAGGCCGAGTTTTAATAACAAACAATTGCGGGCAAAATGCGACATAAATAAATAAACACTTGGTCCCATCAAATCTGAGTTCTTCGGAAAACCCATTTCAACGGACATCGTGATTTGAACTTCTCTTCTCATAAGGTTCAAGAATATTATATATTTCCTTCTACCTTCGGTGAGATGATAATGGTGGCTTTATAATGGATACAACATTATAGGAAGTAAACAAGAGATGGATGACGTTATCGAGAGCAAAGACGTCGTAAAATATTAATTAAAGCCCAAAGATTTAGCAAGAATGCCTTAAAAACAGGATTATGAATGCCATGCGTTGCAAAACAAGAGCGAAAGGAAAGCCAAGAATGAAATGCTTTGACGATGTAGAAGAAGACTACATTAAAGTCGAAATTATTGATTGGAAACATGCAGCGCAAGACCCGAAAGGAAGAAAACAGTGAACAAGGTTTAGGCCCACGTCGTTCAGTGCCACCAAAAGATGATGATGATTAAAAACAAAATTGTATTTTATTTATAACTTAATACTATTTTTAAATCTTTTTATAACTGCATATTTAATATTTTATATATCTTTTGTAATATTTCCAATATACCAACTAAAAAACAATCGATTTTAAAAATCGAAAAAATCTAATCGTAAGATCGAAAATCGATTTTGTGATTTCTTTACTTTTTTTAGCGATTGTAAATATGTATTTAAAAACTTTCAAGTATTACTCAACAGCAAATTATGTTCATAAATTAGAATTTGTTATACCAAAGACAAGACAACATAAAAACAAACCTCACCTTTTAAGATTTTTCTTTGAATAGACAACATGTCAATGGAATCACCAAACAGGAATGTATGAACAGCAAAATGAATACTTTTACTACATCCGAAACCAGCACAAATGGGCAGGGTATTATGCGTTTGTGCTGAAGTTTGTAACATTAAACAATATTGATCCTAGCCCCACCATTGCCATACTCAAGAGTTGGCGCCTACCATTAACATTTGGAAACTTTATCTACGAAAGTTTGGTATAACAAATCCTATTGGCTTAAAATAGTGACAATCTTTTAAGTAATTTTAGTACACGTCCTACATAGAGCACAAAATAACCTTGATACAAATTATCTCAAAATCTTTTTTTTAGAAAAAAAACTATAAAAAATATAAATATTTTTTCCCCATAAAACTGGCTTTAGAACTTAAAAAAATAATTCATAAGAGATGTATGATAGCATATGTTCGGTCTGGCCTAACTACATTTTTTTACATGCTTATGAAATACTTGTATTCATAAATAGAATCGGGACACAATGTTCAATTCAATTTTATTCAATTTTTACATACATTTTAATTACAAGAAAAATATGTATATTGATTTGAAAAATATGGTGTTAAACCCTTTTTTTAATTTAAAAAAATAAAAGAAAATTTAAAAATAAGTTTATAACAAATACAACTCAAACAACTTTTTTTTTTTTTGGTTATTTTCAGTGAAATGTTTTATAACCCATTGTCTGGGATTTTTATTTATTATTGCGTTTTTTTTGTGGGGGGGGGCGGATTTTTATTTTTTTGTAACAGACAAATGCAAATGTATTTCAGTAAAACTTTCAACGCCATTGGAAAAAGAAAAAAATGTGTAGAGAAAACCGAAATAAATAAATGAAGAGTGAAATGGCATTAAAACCACGATATTTAATTGGATAAAATTGCCAAGCGAGAGAAAGGCGATTAAATTTAATTATTAGTTATGAACGTACTGTCGTTGTGTAAACGAATGCACACAGTCAACATTTTGTGAAATGGATGATTATTTCTCGACGCTTCTGAATTATTAGAAAAATCATGAATTATCCCATTTTTTTAAAGCACCAAAGATAATGTTTTTTTGGGGAAAACGGTACCCTTCACTTTGGCGTATATAAGCCGGTTTTAAGACTTCTTTGTTATGGTGTTTTATTCCTACAACTTTACGAAATACCACTTTTAAGCAGTGTTCGAAAATAAACAGTTCATTATTTAGCGTACGGCTCCCACACCTAGAAACGATATCTATTTTTTTAGTGTTTGTGTATAAGAACACAACCCCTTATACGGTTTGTAACTATTTTCAAGAAAGTTACGAACATTATATAGTGTTCTGTTCTTCGTTATAAAGCAGAAAAATTGTTTCTAAATGTTTCTTTTTTACATTGATGAAGAAATGAACAAACAAAAAATTTGAGCGGCGACTACAGCACGAATAGCTTGTGTGAGTATTGTGCACATGTTTTGCTTGTGTAAAATTTTTTCGCTGGATATTTGCTTTTATTTCGTTAATGTATTTTGTTTTTGTAAAAACTTTTTGGTTTTTTTTTTACCAGCTAAAAGGGTACTAAGCACAACTGAAACGAACGATCATTAATGTGCGGAACCGAACACAACAAAGTTTGTGGTTAAAAAATTTAATGTTTTTATTTTTTTGTTGAGTTGTTTAAGTACAATATTATTCTTGTGTTCAAAGCATTGTGTATATGTTTTGTTTGTGTAAATTTATTTTGCTGGCTTTTTTTTCGTATGTGTATTTTGTTTTTGTAAAAAATTTTTGGTTTTTTTTTACCAGGCAAAAGGGACGAACATTAATGAGCTGAACCGAACACAATGAAGTTTGAGGTTTTTTTAAGAAAAACCCGAACGGAATTAAATGTTTTCATCGTTTAGTTGAGTTGCATAAGTATAGTATTATTATTGTGTTCGAAGAAACACGAACAATATAAGCGTTTGTTTTTTCCACAAATCTACCGAACCGAACACTAAGGAACAATATTTAATGTTTATTTTCGAACACTGCTTTAAAGCAATGTTTGCATAAACTGTCGTCGACTGTTAGAAACTTTGTTAAAATATTTCTTTAATTAATAAAATATGGTTTTTTTATTCGACCTTTTCTTAATGGAATCTCAAAAGAAATAAATACTCAAGCTCGAAGTCATAGGTTTTTTAATAAATGTTTTTTATTTCATTAATTTAAATAACTCCAATATTTCGATATTCCTTGAATATCATCATCAGGGATAGTTAAACTTGTAATAAAAAATACAAAAATAAAAAATTTACACAAAAATTCTATTAGCTATGTAGTGTTTACTACCATCGTGTAGTGTTTACTACCATCGTCATGATTGCAATCATGACGATGGTAGTAAACACTACATAGCTAATAGAATTTTTGTGTAAATTTTTTATTTTTGTATTTTTTATTACAAGTTTAACTATCCCTGATGATGATATTCAAGGAATATCGAAACATTGGAGTTATTTAAATTAATGAAATAAAAAACATTTATTAAAAAACCTATGACCTCGAGCTTGAGTATTTATTTCTTTTGAGATTTCTTTAATTATTCAAAATTTATGCGTAATTGCAAAACTTTTTCTAAACGGTGTTTTTTAGGCCCCGCCCCATAAGGCTTGAAATTATAAAAAACACAAAAATTAAATATAAATCAAAAACCTTTCTTATTCGAAAGATCAATAAATGGCAATAACATGGCAAACACTGCCGCTCTTCTTGACGTTACATTTTTCTTATAAACTAAAAAAAACGGTGCGTATTCTAGATGTAATGGAGCGGAAATTTTGTTTACTAACAAACCTGCTAAGCCAAAAATGAGCCATGCACCATTGAAATCACAAATTCGCAAATCGATGACGGTATTTAAAAGTTAATTTGAATCATTTGGTAGAATTGTTTATGCGTGAACGAATTCATATTGATTTGCTAGAGTATAGTGATCATACATTGCAAAAAGTGAGCGCTGTATGACAAGTTCGTTTAACAGTTAATTCGTTCGTAAGTTGTCTCGGGCTTAGATAACACCCTTTAGTTTTTTTTTTTTAAACCTACAAGTGATTGATCAGCTTTAATGTCCCTAATTTCTACAAAATGAAAGCTGGTCGTGTTCTTACCTAACAGTTATTTTTACCTATTTCAACGTTTAATTGGCCTTCGTGTGTTTATTTCCAATTTTCTTTTAAAATATGGCAGATTTTAAACCATAGATTTCTATACACAGCTTGATTTCTTTTTGTAGAAATTACGGGCATAAGTCATCAGAAATAGTCAGAGAAGACACGGTTTTGAGCTTTTTTAAAATTAACTTCCAAATGTTAGCTGGGTAAGTTTGTGTGTAAGTATAACTAATATGTTTGTGCGAATATGTGGCGAGTAGCAGCTCAGCTTTGTGCGGTATTATATGAATTCAATTTTGTTGTAGCAACTAGCAACATTTATTTTTTTGGTTAGAGGGACAATATGCACAATAGAGTAAATATGTAAATGCTAACCATATGCAACATACAAACACATCTATGTGAACATAAATGCATACATACAATCACACATAAATACTTGTATTATTCGTAACTTTGTAAATATTTAAAATTATGTATCTTTTTGCGCATTTTTTACTCTTGTTTTCAATTATTAAAATAGAAAACTGGTGTATGGATTTACAAACATTCAAACACACACACAAATATATATGGTTATATACACACTCGGAGTTTTTGTATGGTTTTTATTGCGGCTCAAAAACTGAATGTGCGTTTTGCAGTGATTTTAATTTAATTAAATTGCACAGATGAATTAAAAAAAAATACTTTCGTATTTAAATACATCTATACAAACCAGAAAAGAGAAATGACCCATTAAACGTTTATTAATGCGATTTTGCCATTAATTTTATATACACATGTATACAAACACATGCTTATGCATGTAAATGTGCATGCACTTGCAAGTATTTAAGTCTGTAAAAAAATAACAACAGCAAAAAAAAACTAAATATGTATTATAATATACCAAATTAAGTGGCTTTTTGAAATGACATCTAAATATAATTGAATTAGTTTTGAAAAGAGTCAACTCATACATTCGTTTTCTAGAATGAAAAGCCCAGCTAGCCTTTGGTTGATCATTTTTTAAAAATGAGTGCTCTCAGATTATGTTTAATGATTAAAGATTGATTATGACTTGAACAATTGAAAAATGATTCATATATGATTAATTAATATGATCGAAATGGCATCAGAAATTTGTATCACAACTGATTCTTTCAGGTGATTCATGCGATTATTTTGCTCGTAAAGCTGATTCCTAAAAGATTTGATTATGATGCATAATGAATACATACTTAATTAATCATTTGTGATAAAAATTTTTAATTCCTTTTTGCGCATGCCCAGCTAGCATTTTCAATCGTCTAGGAGTCTACTGGGAATCTCGCAAAGAGTGTTTTTGATCGTCGACGAGCTCATTTTTTGATTGTAGACGATTCCTCGCACGGAAGAAACTGTTACACGTGCTGATTCGTATGAGAGATTCTTCCCCAACGCAGCGAAAGACGCTTATAATGATCGTGAAATGCTCAGCCGTATAACTGAGCTACCTAAAAAGGGGCATCAAGCGTCTTTTTCATCTTAAAACTTCTAATTTTCATACAATTCATATAAAACAAACCTAAAGGTCACGAAACCAACACTATCCTGTCGGAAAATCCCTTTTCACAGATCCTTAGGTCGGTTTGTTGTATTGAAATTGTATTGATAATAGAATTTTTATATTTTAAAACGCTCTTATTGAGTAATTGTTATGTGACTCTTACAGAGAGTCGCAAAAGGTTCATTCCAAAATTAAAAGACGAGCGTGTCAAAAAATTTATAAAAAAGTAATCAATAAAAAAAAATTTTGATGTTTTTATTTTTGTTACTCTTCAGTTAATCATCAGAAGATTCTTTTTGGAGTTGTATATTAAACATAATCATCAAACAAACAGCCTATGCTAGCTGGGTATGAATGAAGCATATGTAAATATGTATATGAATCCTTTTTCAATCGCCAAGTGTTAAATCAGTTTTTAATCTGCAAAAGTGATCTCAGAAGACTCATTTAGGTGATTTTTACAAAAAATTATCATCCAAATGCCAGCTGGGGTGCAGTTTTTGTAGCGCATTGACAGGTAATTGTTTTCAAATAAAAAAAAAAATTAAATATTGTAATTGATACTAAAATATAAAAATTTGTTTAGACAAATATTAACGTTGTTAGATATGTAGAGCTTTTGGGTAAGCCAGGGTTTAAAATATACGTCAACACAAATTTATTATTGAGTTTTTAATTTTGCTGGTTGATAGCGGTCATATTGTTGAAGCTACATCTGTCGGATTGACTGTCTCTCATTCATTATGTTTTACCAAATCACCATGGACAAATAAAGCGTTTATTATTTATTTACACGAGCAAATTCTAAAATTGTTTAATTGAAATGGGTGTTCTGTTCGGCCAATGTTCGAGGCGAAAAATCATTTTCAGCGATAAAGCGCATTTTTCGATGAATGGGAACGTCAACAAATAATATTTTTTTAAATTGGTACAATTCCAATCCACATGAGTTCCAAGAGCGGCCAATGCATGCCGAGAAAGTCAGTGTTTGATATGAATTTTGGGC
Source organism: Pollenia griseotomentosa (assembly GCA_963931875.1). Lineage (NCBI taxonomy): Eukaryota > Metazoa > Arthropoda > Insecta > Diptera > Polleniidae > Pollenia > Pollenia griseotomentosa. The sequence continues at coordinate 46,060,816 of OZ007560.1, read as the reverse complement.
TGATGATGTCACCGGTCCATATTTGTTTGAAAGCGACGATGGCTAGGATATAAGCATTTGTGACGATCACGATGATAACCAACTTTCTTCAACCGCGAATTCCGTAAAAACAAATGAATTTTCAGTTATTCTATATAATTTAACTATCAAAAAATTAACTACATTTTCCGTAAAAAACAAAGGAATACTCAGTTAAGGGGTTTTTTTAATTTTAATTCCTAAATATTCTTAATGTTACAGATGGAATGTTAACTTGTGTTTTTTTCTCAAATGATATCGCTCATTAAAAAAACCACCATAACTTCCTGAAAATCGTACAAAATAAGGCTAAGGTTTTTTTCTTTAAAGCTGCATAAACGTTGCAAGAGTTATTGAATAACAATAGGAAAACAACACTGCTCACTTTACTATACTGCTTCATTTCAAGAAGAATGTAATACTTTATTTATAGATTTATAATCGAGGTATGTAAAAATCAATACCACTTCTACTCAATATCCAAGCAAAATTCCCTCATTCTAAAGGACAAAGCGAAAAATTCAAAACTTTGTTATTGCATACACTAACACCGATACTTTTGAAATAATAATAGAATTTTCAATTGTAAATTTAATTACACTTTTGACACATTTGGTCAAGCCTTAAACAGAACACAAGCACACACACACACACACGTACGTCAACATCCACCCATTCATATAATAATAGACAATTTCACACCCACATACAAACTCTTACATGTCTATAAACATGTGTACGTATTCTCACACTCGAATGCATTTTAAACATTTTACAAAATCAATTTTAAAATGAATCCCTAATGCAACACACATTCGCAAAAAAGGACATACTAGCACATACACACAAAGACCCATAGGGATATGTAAAGACAAATAATAATGCAATTGTTGTATTTAAACGGAGTGTGGCCAATCTAACAGGGACACTTATACAAATTGCCTCTAAATAAACCGACTTTTCAAAATAGTCCTATAAGTTTGGCCATTTCCTTTTTCCCCCCATTTAAATATGTACAACAATGTGCTGGTAATATATACATATAAGGTTGTTTATGTGTTTTAAGTCATGGTATTAAAGTGCATTATTATGTATGTTTTACATATGTTTATCAGATATCCATATGTATAATTTTACATAAATAAGTTGGTGATGTTTTTGTTATATTTTTATGGATTTTAATGACTATTTAAAAAGATACTGTTGTATATTTTTCGAAGAAAAAAAAAAAAGAAACACACATCATAATAACAATTGTAATAAAAACTATAATTTTTAAGACAGATTATTTTAAATGCATAATTAAAAACTTATCTTCATTTAATATGATTATTTATAGACTTTAAGGGATTAAAAATAAAATTTGATTATTTGTTTGTGCATGTGTATGTGATGTATATGAATTTCTGTTTATGTGTGAGTAGTGTATAAATTTGTGGAAGTGTTATTTTCACACACAAATACGCACACACACACGAACACTTTTGATTTTTTTAGGTGTTGGCCAAAATATTTAATTATTTAGATATTTTGTGGTGAAAAATATTAATAAATAAAATTATTTGCTAGAATTTTTGAAATTCTGAAAACGAACGAAAAAAATTAATTGTTATTGAAACTGTTTGATATTTTTATCAGGCTAATGTTCATTGAATTTAATTTTCATTAGATTATTTTTGTGAAGAAAGGAATTTTTCAACCCTTCTGAAGAGATTGAGTGGTTACATTCGAAACGTAAGAACAACCTGTCCGTGAAAACCTGGGTTCGGTTCCCAGCGCAGTCAAGAATGAAAAATTATCAATTAAATTTTAATTCATTTCAATGTTGTAAAATTCCTTTCTTCATACAAAAAATTATTTACGGAAAATTAAATTCAATGAACTTTAGCCTTATAAAATTAGTAAAAACCATAAACGGTTGAATATATTAACCACAATACTAATTATTGTTATTAAAAATTGACAAAAAAATTTAAGGCATTTTTTTATTTTTGTAATATAACCCAACAAACAGGGAGTCAAACCTTTGAAACAAAACAAAAAGAATCATTTTATACTGATTATTAAATGTTTTAATTTTGAAGTTTGAATTCAAACGGAAAACTAATAACAACTACAATTTGAGTAAAAAAAAAAAAAAAAAAAACCAACCAATTGTAGGGGAATTTGAGAAAAGATAAACTCACGTTTTATTGTTGGTGTTTTGTCTAAGCTTTGATAACGTGGCAAAAAAAGACTTTAGTTTTGGCAATTCTCATTCGCTTTACAGTTTCATTTGTATAATATATTTAGCTATTCCAAAGTCTTTGGAAAAAGGTTTTCTAATGATTTTACCTGAGCAACCAGTGAAATGCGCATAGGAACACGCTTATCCCCCGACAATAAATTTCAGTGCATTTATTAATAAATATTGGGAATTTAGCATTTCATAATAAATAAAAAAACAATTTTGTTTTCCCGAAAATGACTGCAATGAAAATAAGGCACCTATTACGGTTTGCAACTCAACTCAGTTGAGTTGTAATTTCTTAATTTTGTATTATGGTTTACAACTTTGCTATATTGCGGTGAACAAAAACATAACAAAAATTACAACTGATAACAACCAGTTGTCTTAATTACAACTCAACTGAGTTGAGTTGTAAACCGTAATAGGGGCCTATATGATTTGTAATGAAATTGTTATCAAGTGTTAATGTGAAATTTAAAAATTTGGCAATGGTAAAACAAAAAAAAAACAAACATCATTTACAATAAGAGAAAAATTACTTGTAAAAAATATAAAATAATTTGTGATTAAAAAAAATTAATAACTAGAGTGATTACAAATGTGAATTAAAAATAAAGATAATACGAAAAAGTGAAAAAGTTATAAGTTTGTGATATGGTCGGGGTGCTATGCCAAAGCCAAGACAATCCTGGAGATAAAGAGGAGGATTTTGTCTTTCTAAGAATTTAAGGATGGAGAGAATTCTTTTTTATATTTCAGCAGCAGCGATGGGCCGAATGTTTAGCTGACAGTTTATTTTATTTAATTATGAATTAAATAAAGAAATAAAATTGATAGAAAGATGAATTTACAAGACAAAAACTATTTTTATTAATGTTTCACATTGTTTTACAATTTTCATTTGAAAAACATTTGAGAATTAAGTTTGAAAGCAAGTTGAAAATATGTAAAAAAAAGCTCTAGTCTCTATTTGAAAACAATTTCTCCTTTTTGTGCAGAATGCTATGTTTTTCAAATTATTTTCAAATCATTATCAAGGGCTTGTCATTTGAGAAAGGCTTTGATTTAAAATTATTTTCAATTTGAAATCAAATCTTCGTGTTTTTGGGAATCGGTCATGCATTGTGTTGTACCATTTTTAAGTACCTTAAACTAAAAAAAAAAGTTTAGTCCTAAACTAAAAAACTTTTGATTATTTTTTTTGTTTTTCTAGCAATATCGAATGGTTAAAGCTGTCCCAAGAATTCAAGAAAGTGCAAATAGAAAAATATTGAAAGTACGGTAAGGTGTTGATCGAGGTGAAAAGTTTTAAAAAATGCAATTGGTCACAATCCATTTATTTAATTTTCTGGTTTTGCTTTCAATATATCGATATATCCGTAATCAAATGCTGGACTTGAGTGGACTTTGAGTGTCATGAATTTATTTAAAAACTAAATGTCGTTGAAGACACTTAATTCTTATTTAATATAGTCTCAAACAAGTTATTAAATTTTGTTCAAGCTACTTATTACCTGTAGAGTTATGCTAGGAACACAACTGGGACGATAGACGAATTTCGCCCTACACGACGAATTTGTTAGTAAAAATTCGCTGAGAAAATTCGTCGTATGAAACACAATAACGACGAGTAACTCACAGCTTTACTAATTGAAAAAGTTCTTTGCTTTTTGTGCAAAGAGAGAGAAATAGTGTGACCATATAAAAAAAAATTACTTAAAAAACACAAACATTAACAAAAACACAATTAAAAACTATTCTTAAGTTATCTTCTTTGTATATTTATTTTAAATGCGATAAAATAATAAAAAACAATTAAAGTAAAAAAGTAACTTTATATACTAAAATACTTGAAAACTAAAATTAAACATAGTCACCTGGTACTGATTTGTTCGTCGTTCGCCGGCGTATGAAATAGAAATAAATCTATTGCAAAGTCGCCGCGTATGACGAATTTCGGCCGACGCCATGATTGTGTGTATTTTCATATGCACAAATATGTTTTATTTTTGGCGACGAATATTCGCGGCCAAAAATTCGTCGTTCGTCCCAGTTGTGTTCCTAGCATTAAGCTTTGTTCATAATGGTAGCAACTATTTCGTTTTTTCTTCCGAAAGTTTTTTATGTATTTTCCTTTAATTTGTTTAAAAAAGTTGAGTCTACTTCTATTTCAACAAAATTTTTAATTCAATTTTAAATGACGTTTACAATAATTTTATATAGTTTTAAATGAAAATTAATATCCCTGCAAATAATAGGACCAGTCCAAGCACGCGTGTAAAGAGTAGCCCACAAGGGACAAGGACTAGTCCAAAAGTAACCCAAACGTATGGAAAAAACATGGTCTATTTAACATTACGATGTCCTAGGACAGGACCATATAACCCAGCTTTGGACTACAAAGAAGTAGTTTTAAAACTACTCCATGGTATACTCAAGAGGATGAGTTTTGAAGTCGTTAAAAAACGAAAGCAAGTCGTTAAAAAACGAAGACATGTCGTCTCACTAGAAACACTTTTTAACAATGACATGGTCCATGCTTGCATTATATCGGACCAGTCCATGGAGTAGTCCATTTTATCAAAATGGATCAGGTGGTCCAAAATTATTTGCAGAGATGGCTCTGTGCAAAATTTCCTAACAGTTTCTTAATTGAAAATGTGTGTGGTTGTGAAAAAAATTGTTCCTTTATTGTGAACACCAGTGAAAATATTGCTGCCATTGTGAACGAAGGTTTATGGTTTATATTATTTCTGATGAATCCCTGCAGATAACGAGATAGTCCATACATGCATGTAAAGAGTAGTCCATAAAGGAGCAGGAGTACTCCAAAACTACTCCACATATATGGGTAAAAGGTGGTCCATTTAACATTACGATGTCCTAGGAGGGGACCATATAACCCACTGAAGTAGTCCCTAAACTACTCCATGGAGTACTAAAGTGGGTTAGTTTTAAAAGTACTCCATGCCATTACAGTATGGAGTACACTAAAGCGGTTGTTTAAGCATTTTTCATTTTTTACTAATCGCCTTTTATGGCGTGCCCTGTAGTCTATTATTGCTATTATTAAATATATTTACTTGGTATTTTTAATTTGTTTACCTTTTTTTCACAAACTTTCACAAACTTTCACTTTTAAATATATGCATATTTGCAATATTTATAAAGTATTCGTTTAGATCAGGACATGCCCCTTTTCGAATTTATGTTAAGTTCGTTCTCCCTGGTCCTCTCTCCTGGAAAAAATTTTGTTAAGGGATTTTTTATACTGGAAACCAATCTACATAATATGACGAAAGTTTAAAAATTTTTTAGAAAATTAAGTTTAAGCAAAAAATTGTTGAATAGTTGAATTTTTTTTATTTTTTAAAAAAAAATATGCATTTTAATTTCTTGTTTTATATAAAAATATCACAAATTTAAATAATTTTTGTATGCTAATCAATTATTCTCTTTTTTCAAATTTTTATTTGCTTCCCTTGTACCACTGTCTGCAGCTATTAATATTCAAATAAGTACCACGTTCTAATTTTTGTTTAGAAAATCAGCAAAAAATTAAAATAAAAATGGTACAGATAACAAATTTACGTACGTGCTCAAAGCACTCAGTTACAATAACTTTGTTGTTTAAAAAACTTATAATAGATTCTATTAAAAGCGACCTTTTCAACAGCAAAAAATGACAATTTTTGATTTGTAACAGGCACAAAATCAGTCGTGCCATTATATTTTTTTACTTGAACACTTAATAAATGTCTACTCGAAACTTTTCACTTTTGATTTTAGATTTCATATTAAAATGATACAAAAATATACAAAAAAAAAAAAAAAAATAAAATAAATAAATAACAAACGCTTTTAACCCCCTGCCTCGAATGTCTACAGCGGTTAATTTAAATCCTTTTTTGAAATTCTAAACGCCTATTTTTTGTTGTTGTCTAGTGTTCGCTGTTGCTGTGTTTCTGCTTATGTATTAGAAAAATCCTTTTAAAGTTCTGTTTTTGTAGCAACAAATATACTGGCAGAAAATACAATTTATCCCCAAATAAGAAAATACAAAAACAGCATTAGCAACAACTCTCACATACACCCAGCACACATACACAAAAAGGGAAAAAGTGTAGAAATTTACATTTCCGCTTTGATGGTTAAAAATTAGCTGACATTGTATAATTTTATACAAGAAACTGTTTGTTGTTTAATGATGACGATGATGACGATAATAATGATGTTTTTGATATTGCTACATATTTCAATTGTGGTGGTTGTAGTGGTGCTGAAGTTTGAAAAGGGGTTAAAGTGCCAAGAAAAAAAAAATAATATAATAATTTCGAGTATTGATAGTGATGATAATGTTTTGTCGACTTAAAGGATTGACAGTTTTCCTTATTAGTCTACAACAACAAAAACACTATAAACTGAACTCTGTTGGGTTGTTAACTAAATTTCATTAATGTTTACCTAGCAATATTGTTTTTGTTGTTGCAACATTTTTGGCCTTTTGATGTTGAATTTTATTTTGTTGTGGCTGTTGTCTTTGTTGCTGTTGCGGTAGTGATAATAAAGTAACGTAAATTCAAGGAAGAAGTAAATTAAGTTTAATAAATACGATTATTTTAAATGTTTTAAGGATTTTATAATTAACTGCTTTTTAATCAAAAGGAATATTTTAATAGGTTTTTATAATGCCAAAGACATAATTGCCACGAGTTTTTGCGGTATTTTGGAATTAATAAAGGAAATTGGCCACAGCAGCTTTGTTGTTAGTAGTACAAATAAGTTTTTACGATTTGGAAATTTTGTGAATCCTAAAGCTTATTATGAGAGCTTACTTTTAAGATGTAAAATATTATATTTTAATTGCAGACAAGTGGCAACATTAAAGTAGGAATAATTTCGAGCCCTTAAAGTGGAATTTAGTGATTTTTTTAATAATGTCATTAATATCTTTCTAATAGAACAGTGGTATCAGTTTAAATTACTGGATTCAGGAACATTATAGGTCGTTTACGCAAACAAAGAAATATATCAGCTAAACTCTCTCTAAAGATAAAGGAGACAAAGGCCTTTTCAGAAGCTTTTTATTACCCAGAAAAAAAATTTGGGGTTTTTGAAGCACTTTAGAGAAAAAGCGCATAACCGAGCGGTTCAATAATAAGAGAGCTTTTATACAGCAGTAAATGAAATAGAATTAAATATACAAAAAGCTGCTTTTTTAGTGCTGACAACGAAGAAGGTTTTAAAACGAAAAAAATAAAAATATATTATGGTTTACGAAAATGATTGAAAAAAGGTATTTAAACAAGTAAAAGCAAAACATTAATGAATATATTAATATAGTTAGCCCCTAAAAAAGCACTTTAGGAGTGCTTTGTTTGCATGCTAAAAGAAGGGCTTATTGTCAGCAGAAAATAGTCCTCCAAACATGGGAACACCCCATACAAAAATCAGGCATCCCATCAGCAGGTTTGAAGCGATTTGAGGTATGAACTCATACATAAAACCTGCTCCTTTTGGAACACATTTTTTACTGGGTATTTTTATCAAGAAGAACAAAATAGCAGATTATCAAACAAAAAAAAAAAAAATCTTGGAATTAAGCAAATACTGCAAACCCAGTTTCTTTCCTGTTACATAATCAACAATAAATTAATTATTTGTCTTCTCCTTTTTGAAAGTAGCGTTGAATTTTGGATAAGGGAGTAATACATTTTCAGCCCAGTTATTCATAAAATTCCCCGGGAGGTTTTTCCCTTCCCTCATGAAAAGGTAAAAATACGCATTATGACGATGTGTGTACGCAGCAAAAATCAATCATCAATATGTATATCAAAAGTCCACGAATGTTATTGCGAAATAAATACCAAGCGACTCTTCCTGTGAAGATTTAAAATATATTTTAGTAATTGAAGCACAGACGCGAATAACGTTGTAATAGCCACTTTTTGCAAAAACTGGTTTTTTCAGATAACCGTTAACATTACTTTCTTACATTGTTTAAGCCTTAAATCAGCCAAAATTATGAACCTTTACGCCTTCAAAGAGTCAATTAGTGGAAGAACGTTGTAAGTTAATTACAAAATGATACAAAGTAAATGGTTTTGAAACGTGGAATAACGTTTTAAATGACATCGCGATTGTGGATATGAAACGTTTTTCCACTAAAAAAAAGTTACAAGCTGTAAATTTGCATTTAATTTAAATTTTAAATTTCTTCATATTTTGCATTAAGGTTTTTATTATCATTATTTTTAAAATTTTTTTGCTCTCCTGAAAAATAATTATTTTGTAACTTAAAACGTTATTCGCGGCTGTGCTTCAATTGTGAAACCTTTTTGGCGAATTATTTAAACTAGGGTTTGCCTAATGGTCGAACTTCGACCATAAATTTTTATGGTAATATGAAGAAAACATAGTACATCTAAGTTTATATGAATTCACATGTTTCGAGCGTTTTTGTTCTTCTTTGGGGTCGATCGAGGGACCAACCTCCGGTTAATATGTAATCTTCCACGTCAGTTACTTTAATTTTGCTAGTTCCATATAAAAATTGTCTGAAAATATCAATTGAAAAACCAAAAAGTATCAAAAAGTCTTCTCTTATAGATTCTCATCCACTGTTTAATTTTATGTTTCTATGTCTAATATTAACGAAAATTAATCAAATTATCAGATGTAGAACGAAAAAGTAACAAACAGCTCCTCATACATATTCTTATTCACTCAGGACCATGCTTGTTTAATTTTATCTTTATAGGTCGAATATTAGCAAAAATTCAAAAAGTACCAGATGAACAACAAAAAAGTACCAACATTTTTAATCTTTTATGTTCTCATTCACTCAGGACGCTGCACCTATATTGTTATGTTTCTAAGTTCAATATTATAGAAAACTCTAAAATTATCACATGCAGCACGGAAAAGTAAAAGTAAGCAATTTAATTTCCGTATTTCCCCTTATTAATACTTTTTTCTCCTCATTGAGGTTCGGATAACAAAAAAAGGAAGAAAGCGTAAGATAAGATTTATATAGTCGAAATATTCGACCAGTTTTGTATTTATGTGTTCTGCATATGTGTTAGTAGCAAATTTTAACGCTTATAATTCTGAAAATATTGAACAGATTTAAAATATATGTTGTGCATTTCTGTAAGTAAATACCTTTCGAATGGTATATTTTTGTTCAAATCGGTTGACATACAGAGGAGAAAAGTGTTCTTAACTGATTTGCCTTTGCCGATTTATATTTAAGTAATTTTGAATTTGATTTTTTTCTGCGATTTTAGCAAGATACTTGTCAAGCAAATTCACGCCATTTGAAATCGTTTTACAACGCTCATTTAAGTAACAACGTTAAACCTCACATAAGGCTTATTTAGAATACCTTATTCAAAAGTACGCTACAAAAACACTACCCGTACGCTAAAATAAGATCCGTACGAAATCTTAATATTTTTATTCGCGAGCTCATAATCGTTGTGTACTGTATTTGCTATGTGTACAAATTCACAAACACAAAATAAAATTTTTTTATTTTGTATTTTTTTGTCCAGAATGTATATGTGTATTGTTCATAGCAAAATACGGTACGGTACACTAAAGTGCCGTACCCAAGTGTTTTTTTCGAACTATGGCCCAAATTATATATAAACATAATTGGCATCAAATTACCAACCCACTTAAGCCATTCTAATAAATATTTAAGAATCATTTCTTAGCTAAATTTTATACCTAAGTGGTGTAGCTTAAAAAGAAACTCCCTGTGCAGCTCTAATATGCTCATTAAGTAATTATATTTCATTATAGAACAGGAAATTGTTTAGCCCTGTAAGTTTTTTTTAGCAAATTAGTTTATTCTCTTACAAACTTTAAAATAAAAAAATTCATTAGTCTCTATGGTTACTGTAGACCTGCAGTTTAAGCATCTTGCTGACCATTTACCTTTCGGTGTTGCTCTGTCAAGAGATAAAGGCAAAGCCAATACCTGAAGCTTGTTTGTAGATTAAAGCTGCCAAAAATGGTATAGATTGCGGCAAGCCAGAGTGCTCCTAAAGACCTTTTGTATTAAAACTCAATTTTAAATACAGTGCACCCAACACAAAGTAAAATTTTAATTCAATTAATCCAGCCATTTTAATAAGGCACTCCTCCTTTGTGTACTGGAGCGTATGCTTATTATTGATTATTTACATATTAAATATTATTCTTAAAGATTTAAGTAAATATTTTATATTTAACTAATTTAATCAAAGATATAAAAAACTTTTTTTTTAATTCCTAATTTAATAACTGAAAAAACTTTTTCCTTAAATCAAATAAATGTCTGCCCTTAAAATATTTTTTCCTCCTCTTTTTTCCAAAACAAAAAAAAAACAACAACTTATTATAAAGTAGCATGACAAAAACAAATATATTTAATTTTATAAAGTGACAGTCTGCAAAATAAAATATTATTAAAAAAAAACCCTGGAAATAAAATAAGCCGTCCACTCTGTCGCAGATTGATAAGATTTCCGGGTTAACTTTTGACTTCAAATGGTCCACAGAAAAAATATGAACAGACTGCTTTAAAAAAAAGTTTTTCCAAAAAAAAACTTTATTTGAGAAATGTAAAATTTTTCAATGTTAAAATCCTCCTTCTATAACTTTTAATTTGGCGGGTAGAAAAAAGAAACAACAATATTAAGGACTTTATGTTGAACAAGCAGGTGTAATTTGTTTTGTTTACTCAAGGAATGAAAAGTTAAAGTAAATAAACCAAATACAAAATTTATTTAAAAAAATATGTGGATGTTTTGAAGCGACATAAAATAAAAACTTTGGACGACCATTGTCGTGGTTAAACTTGAAATTAGAAAAACAAAAAGAAATACAATTGAAGAAAAAAAAAACATTTTTGTTTCAATACAGCAAATTTTAATTAAGAAAAGTTTTGCCTTTTCCAGTTTTTTTTTTTTTTAATAAAGTTTCAGATGTATAAAAATTAAGCTGGGTGGATGAGTTTTACTTTTTTGTTATTAAAATATTTTTATTGTCGAGTTTTAATACTTACTTTTTAAGTTTAATAAAATTTTTTTAAAACTCACCTGAAATGATAAAAAAACAAGAAAAAAACGTTATTTAAAGATATAAATAAAATATAAGTATATTTAATATTCTTTTATTAATAATAATACAAGATTTTCAAAAAGCCTAAAAGTATGCTATGATATTATCGAGAAAATTTACTCCTACTTGTATAATACAGTAATATGATTTCTAAATAAACTTGTTTTTTCTTTTCCTTTTTTTTGTAACAATTTATTTCAAATTCTATTAATAATTCTTTCTTTTCTCTTCTTTTTACTCTAAAATGAAATGTAAATATCTACCATTTTATTATATTTAACCAGCTTAACCTTTCCCATCTATTAAGTATGCTAATGTTATTATCTCTGTTTTATTAACTTTAAAGGATTTCATGGTGGTTTCTGTAAACAATTTTATATAATATTTTTCTCGTTTTATCATTTCGAAATAAAAAGATATCCTTTTACAAAAAGGCTGGCTATTTCATTTTCCACTTCGTTGTTTTTGTTGAAATATTGTGCCACTTAATGGAATTTATATTTGTGGCCTTGAATTATAAGCCTTGGCAGCTTAAACATAAACTTGGCCGTAATATTGTTTACGTTCCGTTGAGAGTTGAAAATATATGTATGTATATGCGATACTTTTTGCAAATACATGTGGTGTCTGTAAAGTTACAGAGATTCAATTAAATTTCTTTTGACAGAGGATGGAGTTTTATGGATTTTTTTTTTTTTTTGTAAAAGAAAACCAACAAACTGGAAATATTTGACCTTTTCAAGTGTTTGATTTGTAGCTTTGTTTGGTTTTTTTTTACAAATATTTACTTTGTATTGCGTGATTTTCTGGATATGTGAAATTTAATATGTTAATAAAAGAAGTGAAATACTTTTTTACGAACTGTAACAATTTTTCTGGTTTTAGACAAAACTCTTTGTTTTTAGGTGCCAAGAAACCTTAATCATATTATGGTTGCCTCTGAACATGTTATGGTAAATTGTCACAATTATATGTTTAGAACTTTTAATAGCATAATTGTTTGTCAACCATCGAATGTTGCTCTTCGAACAGAGAAAAACACTATTTTTGAATTTAAACTAAACAATTACTAGGGGTAAACATTATTATGGTCATTATTAACCATAACATGTTTATAGGCAACCATAATATGAATGCAGCTTCTATCATAATATGTTTGAACATTTTCTTTAAATTTGTTTTGTTGGAGACTTTTATTTTGAAAAAGGGTTTTCTGTGCGTGTATGCTTTACTTAAAAATAATCAAGCTTAGGCCTACTCTTTAATGTTTCATCCAAAAATTCCGGGTTTTCAGAAATAGCAAATAAGAAAAAGCAAACATATTTAGTTCAAATTTCAATTATTTAATATATAAACTTCAATATAGAGCCATGTTCTGCAAATCGAATTCGTGTTAAATTCAAACAAACTTTGAAAACGATCTAGTGTTTAAGGCTCATCAAAATATTCCGTTTTATATACTTCATACTATTAATACAGCTAATCTCCATCAGAACTTATCTTAAAAGCAGGAAAAGCTTTTCGAAAAAATTAAACTGGAAATTTCCATCGATTTAAATTTTACTCCATTGCGATATCCAGAACATGGCTGATAATCAATTTTGGAATTTCACTTAAATATTGCAATACACCCTTTATCATCCCTAAAATCAATATCGAACGATATATGTTCATTTGTATACATTTCACATACAGATCTCAAAATCTTTTCTCTTAATCGTAACAATTTGCACAGATGAATGTCTACTTAACAACAAAATGACCAGTCAAACAAACAAAAAAACATTTTATGGTAATTGTCCGTCGTTAGCAAACAAAATGCATAAGACTAAATAAATGATAGAAAAACCAAAAAATATTTAAATGTAACCATTGACCATTTTACATGTCAGACATATTTCCTACCATTCATACTTCCTTCTTTTGGATGTGCAATCATTAAAAGAAAAATAAAGCAGGAGTTTGAATGCAAATTGCAATAAGTTAGATTGCTTGAAATCATTAACTGGAGATGTGTACAATAGAAATATTAGGGAGCAGCAAATTGATAAGGAATATAATTATCAAGACATTTGCAATGTTTTATAGATCCTTAAAATTTGAATTCAATTCGATATTGATTTGAGAAAAATAAATCATTTGTGTAAAGACATTTTTTATAGCCTGGTCGAACAATTGCAAATGTAAACGTTTGTAAAGAATTTAATATGGAAAATATTTTTAAAGCTGAACATTTTTCATAGACGTTTTCGATGCGAACGTTAACGTTTAAAATTAACGTTGAACAGGCAATAAATTCGTTTGAGAACGTTAATAAAATTTTTTTTCGAATCTGAAAATTTAGCTGAATTGAATTTAAAATATTTGATTTTCTAGACTGAAATTTTTTTAGGCTTGGTTAAACAAAAAATATATTTAAATTTGTTTTTTTCTGTTGAGTTTTTCAAAAGTGAGCGTGTTTTCAAAAGACGGACATGGCTATAAACATTGAATGGATATTGAATGCATCACCCAGTTTAAATAATAAAAATAATATGTCGCATTAGGTTAAGCAAAAATGAAAAATATCAGAAATTTTGTTTCGTTTAAATGAAATTTTCAATTAAACGAAACTCGGATAAGTGCACTGAAACGAAAAATCAATCTATCCGTACTCAAATCAAGCCAAAGCGGTGTCAATAATACGGTAAGTATGGATTTTCTTAAATCAAGTACAGAATTACAGCCCCCGTTCTTAAAATAGTCCGAAAAGGTATAAAAGCTTATTTCAAACTGTGCTTGATTCAAGAATTTCTAAGTTGGTTTAATCCGGAATTCGTTCTTAAAATATTCCGAAAGTGAGATTTTGATTTTAACTCAAACACTTACCCCAGATAACTAGAGATAGAGAGAATATTATTATTTACTTATCAGTTAACACATGTTTGTTTCACTTTGTTGTAATTTCTCTCTTTGTTTACCGAAGAATTCTCAATAATAAATAATCATTCTACTTTAAAAATTTTATGTATTTAACAAAATAGTTTTAGCAAATGGAATTTGGGAATTTTTGCTTCTTATTTTACTTTTTAAACATGAAAATAATGTATATTTTTCTTCTTGTAGTGTTGTTGTTGTCTCTACACAAAACACGGAAACTTGTTCTTCCTTCCTTTTTAAGTGTTGTTGTTGTGTTTACAACAAATTTTTATGTTTTTTTTTTATGTACGCAAAATACTTTTCGAAAGTTATTCCATTTTATATTGTTTTAAGTACTTTTTAGTGTTATACGTACTTAAATGTCTTTCTACAGAGGAAATCATATAAATGTAAATTACACTTTGGGGAACTATCAGCTAGAATATGTTGGTACAATTTTGGATCTAGGAGTTTTGTTGGACGCTAAGTTGAACTTTATTAAGCATATTTCTATAACTGTTAATAAAGCACGGTGTATTCTTGGTTTCATCAAACGATGGGCTAAAGAATTTAAAAATCCATATGTCACAAAGCAACTTTATGTTTCCCTCGTGAGACCTGTCCTAGAATATGCATCTATAGTTTGGGATCCTATATATTTGACTCACAATTGTATTGAATCTGTAAAAAAGCAGTTCTTGTTATTCTTCCTTCGTGGACTACAGTGGAACCCATTAGATATTCCGTCATACACTAGCCGTCTTTCTCTTATCAAACTTCCAACTCTTAAAAGCCGAAGGACTATGTTGAATGTGTCGTTTATACTAAATTTAATTAATGGTTATATTTGTACTGATTTCCTGCTCGATAACATTTCATTTAATGTTCCTCATCGTCCATCTTGACACTTTGAATTGCTGTCAGTTAAATACTTCAGAACAAATTACGCAAATGCTGATCCATTTAGAAGGATGTGCAGTTAATTTAAAAAATTTTATAAAGTGGTTGATTTTTCTTTAAATGCAAATGTTATTAAACGTAAAATTATCAATAATTTTGTATTTTATTTGTATTAACTATATCGCACCCTAAATACTAAAGGGTATTAACTCAAAATTTTTATTTTTTCACTTTTTGGAAGAAATTGACACATAATATTCATATCTACCCGCTGTAAAAATATCATGCTATTTTGTCTACTTTTTGCTAATGAAAAGTTTGGTCTTAAAATTCTTTTTCATATGCCTTTTATGTTAAATTAAAAATTGTCTTGCTTCTACTGAAAATTTTAAGATTTTGAGTTAATACCCTTCAGTCTTTAGGGTGCGATATGTTATTATATTGTTTAACTGTCTGTAAGGACATGATATCCATAGACAAATTTGTAAATAAATAAATAAATGTTAAAGTACGACTTGTACTAAAAGTAAGGAAAAAAATCTTAATCTAAGTAAGAGTTTTTTCTTTCTGTGTAAAAACGGCGTTCGGTTCATCGAACTTAGTACTTTCAAGATGGCTTCCTAAAACTTAGGTATTTTATTAGAAATAAAACATATACAACAATACATTGTTATATTTCAAAAAGATACTGTTTGAAAATACGCATTAAAATATCCATTGATATGCAAGATAAATAATTTTTTCTCTTAATGTTTCTCTTAGTGTTTGATTCATATAAATTAGCGTATTACCAAGGAAAATATATTGCAGTTAATCGATTTTTCGCTCTAGCCAATTTTCTTTTAGGAGAACAAAAATGGTTTAAAATTCCTTTAAGCTAAACAGAAAAATATTTCCTTGCAATTAAGCGATTTTTTCAATTAAACAGCGTGCGCTTATTCGAATTCGACTGTTTACGGAAAATATGCGTGATATTTGAATATTATGTAAAAAAATCTCAAATCTTCCTCGAGCATAGCAAATGTTAAAAAAAATTTCTGGTATTTGTAACACTTTTTATGCACGTTTTTTTATATTTTTAAAGTAAAGCCACATTTGGAATTCCTTTGAGAAAACGTTGAGAATTAAATTAATTTGACACATAAGAATGAGTTTGATTACAAATAATTCTCAATTAACGTACAAACCATTATGCTACATTAGGTTTAAAAGATATTTATACTGTTCTAACGCAAACGTATACCGAATTGAAACCATTTTTTTTTCTAACAAGTAATTCTGCTGCATCCCTTCTCAGCTTACCATGTTTTTGAAAAGAGATTTATTTATAACAAAAAAAAAAAAAAAATAAAAATAAAAAACACACATAATGTCCATACCAACCTCGAACATAAATTACTCAAAAATCAATTCGACAAAAGCTTGATGGTCTAAACAAAAACCTAAAACATTAATACACGTATTTGCCATGACTTTAATTATGGCCACAGCATTATATCAAACCAAGAAGAGTTGGAGTATTTAGTGACCATGTCCACATACGCTTAATGTGTTCATACATATAAGCTCGTTCATACATTCGTGCATACATATATTATTGTGTCGCCCTTCGACGAGTAGCTCTATGAAATTTTTATGGATGGTTACATAAAATCTTTTTGAAATGTTGTAAATATGAAACATATTTAAACAAACCTGTATGTAAACACTTGCAAACAATAGGTAGATACAGATAGACGGATAGATAGATAGATGGATGAATGAATAAAACCGATACATAGATACACGGACACTTGCAACAAAACAATATTTAGCTTCATTTGTAATGTGTCCATGAATTTGTTCATGGTTTTCGAAGAGACTGGTTTATATTTATTTGTATATTTTATATGGATTTAGTGTTGAAGGTATATGTAAATATTGTTGTGCGTATGCATGTAATGCACTGCAATTGTCAGATATTTCAGTAAATGTGTGTAGGTGTGTATTAGTTTTCCATATGGATGTGTATATCTGCGTGTGTTATTGACCATTTTCAGGGTTTTTGTGGGGATAACAATATTTTTGCAGTGGTTGTTGGTTGAAACTTTGGTTATTTTTTTTTGGGGGGGAATGTGGCCAGCACTTTTTTTTTTAAAACACCAGACGAAATACATTTTGTTAATTGTACACTTGTATCATATTTTATGTTCTAAACAGTAAATTGTTTTTCGTTTTTTTTATTATTTTTTTTTTTTACAAAACATCAAAAGAAATTGTATTTCTATTTGCATTAATTTTTAAACACATGATGTTAATGATTTGAAACAAATCTTTATTACAGATCATAGACAAAAATAACAACAAAAAATCTTTACAGATAAGCTGATTTATACATTTGTTAATTGTGTGGTTAAAATTAGTTGAAAGGGTAAAATTAAATAGACAAAGTATGTATAAAGCGGGTTTTTCGTAATGAGATATCTTTTTTTAACGATTTATTTAGAGATTTTTTGTTTGTTTTGTTTTAGAAATGGTTTCTTTGTTATTTTTTCTGGCCAAGCGTGTGATGTTCTGGTTTAAGCTGATTAGTATGAAAGAGATGCGGTTCAAGCTTTCTGTTCAGGGGAAGGAGGTCACATAATGGAAATGCAGTCGGTTAATGACACCACCACTCCTAAACTTAAACAGAATATTGTAGTCCCTACTACAACACTTATAGTATTCCATACAAAAGGCTACAGTTGGTTTATTCCCGATACGGTGCTGAGCAAGTATATTGTTTAAAGCTTAAAGTTTTAAACAAAATTCAGAGCTGACTAGACTTGTTTTCCCCAGGGGATGAATAGGTTTAGAATCCTCAAGATGGGTATGGAGGCTGCCCCGACTGAATTTCTACTATATGTACCCTCTGAAATGAAATGCTAGATTCGCCTTTCGGATGCAACTAAAGTTTTCCGCCACATCAGTAGTTTTTTATCAATTAAAAAAATTGTTTAAAAAGTATTTCAATTTAATTAATGTGATAATTGAATTAATAATTTTTTTTTTTGTTGAAAGAAAGTTAGAAATATAATTTTGACTAAATTAACATTTTAGTTATGAAAATGGGCCGAATCGTAGGACCACGAGGGAAGATAGGGGAAAATTTCTTCCTCTCAGAAACTATCGAACCAATTTTAATGAAATTTAAAACATAAATAGATCCATATCTATATGGACACATAAGCTATACAGTTTTAAAAAAATAGGACCACAAGGGGATGAAGGGGGCAATTTCTGCCTCTCACAAACTTTCAAACCGATTTTAATGAAGTTTTTAAACATAGAGAAATCCATACTTATATGGACACATAAGCATGATGTGTTTTTAAGTACTGTGGTGCTGGGTATCATATGGTCGGGCTTGACCGACTATACTTTCTTACTTGTTTTAAATACATTTTTGATTAAAATATTTTTAAATAACAAAAAATCTTTATTGATTTTTTCCGTAAAAATAAAATAGGGGAATGTAAGAAAAAATAAACTCACATTTTATTGTTGGTGTTTTGTTAAAGCTTTGATATAGTTACAAGTAAGACTTTGATTGTTTATAATTCTTGTTCGCTTTAAGGTTTTTTTTTTTGTATACTATTTTTAGCTTTCCTAAAATCTTTGGAAAAGGTTTCCTGATGAGCTGGCCTAAGCAACCAGTGAAGCTATAGAAGCTATCTTTCCCTCAACAATAAATTTCAGTGCATTTATCAAATATGAAAAATTGGGAATTTATAAATAATATTATTAATAAAAAAATTTTTCTTGTAGAATTGTTGTTGCGAATGATCAAAACCTGAGATAAATTTAATTAAATCTTTTAACAAATTGTTTGAAACGGTAAAGTTGTTTTTATCATTTTATTTAAAAAAATTAAAAATATCATTTATTGAAAAAACTATATTCACAATTTTAAATTTTTACAATTTTTAGTAATCTATATACTAGAGTATTCATTTAATCGGGCTTTTGCTTTAATCGGTTAATCGCTCGATTAATTAACCGTCGTTTTGGTTTAATCGGTTAATAATCGGTTAATTTTGTTATTTATCGGATAACTGATTAATAAAGTTTTGTTATAAATTAAGTCTTTTCAGTTAATAAAAATGCAAAAATTATTTATTTTTGGAGTCTATTAGTAAAAAAAAAACAATAACATAACGAACAAACCAATTCTTGAACTAAAACGAGCAAAGAAAAAAGTAATTCATAAATATGAAAAACATATTTTATAATTTATACATAATATTTTTATGTATTTATTAAAAAATAAACTGTGAGATTTTTTTTATTAATTATTTCAATAGTTTAAGATCTTATAAAATAAAATAAAATTAAATAATTTGGTTTAAATGTTTAGAATTTAAGCGATTCTTTTCTTTAGTTTTGATAAAACTTGACTCGGAAAAATTTCTTTCAATTATCGAAGATGTTGGAGAAATCGTAAGGAACCCATAATACAGATTCAGGAATGATAAAACAAGATTAAGCATTGCACATGTTTACAAAATTCAACTGTTAATTATGACGTCACTAATATGCTAATTATGCACATGTTTGTTTGCTTGTGTTTCTATATTTTAGCTGTACTTTTACGCTGATGTGACGTAGATGCGCAGAAATGTTTAAAAGCTGTATGCGTTATCTTGGTTTCTTTGTATTATGATACAGATTATCTAATTTCTCGGTCTTTTTCCAGGATTTCTCTCAACATATAAAATCTTCCAAAATGCCATTATTTCGGCTAATTTTGTTAAAGATTGTTTGTATATTGTCAGGTCATCATCTGACTCATCCTGGCAAAGCTCAGCACCGAACATTCTGCAAAAAATTTATTTCCGAACCCCCTAGTTTCTGTTTTGTACTGTAATTTAAGATTGTATTGCTCGAAGGACATATAATGTAGGAAAAAATATTTTCCAAACATATACCTTTTTTATATGAGACGAAACAAATAATTAAAAACACAAAAAAATATGTCGGTTAATCGGTTAATCGACTGAAATTAACCGGTTTAATCGTTAAATAAATCGTTAAATCACCCGATCAGTTAATCGGGTAGCAATTAATCGGTTAACTATATATCGGGTGATTTTTTAGCCACTATCTTTTTGGCAACACTGGTTTAAACAGCTGACGCACGTTTCGTGTTTTGTTTCACTGTCAAACATCTTCAGTTTGGTCTATAATTTAACCATGAATCGTCTTACAAACGAACAACGCTTGCAAATTATTGAATTTTATTATCAAAATGCGATCCACTTTGTTATCGAACAATTGTTTTCAGCGACGAAGCTCATTTTTGGCTCAATGGGTACGTTAATAAGCAGAATTGTCGATTTTGGAGTGAAGATCAGCCAGAAGCATTGCAAGAGCTACCAATGCATCCAGAAAAAGTCACAGTTTGGTGCGGTTTATGGGCTGGTGGCCTCATTGGACCGTACTCCTTCAAAGATGATGCGAATCGTAACGTAACTGTGAATGGTGAGCGCTACCGTGAGATGATATCCAACTTTTTTTTGCCCAAAATGCAAGAGCTTGACTTGCATGACATGTGGTTTAAACAAGACGATGCGACATGCCACACAGCACGCTTAACAATAGACTTATTGAGAGGCGAGTTCGGTGAACATTTTATTTCACGTTCGGGACCGGTCAAGTGGCCGCCTAGATCGTGCGATTTAACGCCTTTAGACTATTTTTTGTGGGGCTATGTTAAAGCTCCTGTCTATACACACATGCCCGCTTCAATTGACGCATTGAAAGACAACATTGAAGCATTTATTCATGAGATACCGGCAGAAATGTTGGAAAGAGTATGCCAAAATTGGACTAAGCGGATGGATCATTTGCGGCGCAGTCACGGTCAACATTTGCATGAAATAATCTTCAAACATTAAATTATATGGACCGTACTATCGATTTAAATAAAGATTTCATGCATTTTTCTGAATTTTATATGTTTTTTTTTTAAAAACTTTCCTATAGCTCTTAAAAAATCACCCCTTACATAATCATTTTGGTAGTATACTCACAATATTCTGTACGTAAAATTAACTGAAATTGTAATATAAAATAAATAAAAGTTCAATTAAAAACCGGTCTACCTATTTTTCATTTATTTTTAACAAAAAGTTCATTTAATTTTTACTGTCAAAAATTCAACACCATATTCCGTAAAATCAAATAAATATTCAGTTATTTTGTAAAATTTTACTGTCAAAAATTCAACACCATTTTCAGTAAAAACGATTAAATATTCAGTTATTTATTAAAACACTACTGTCAAAAAATTGACCACATATTCAGTAAAAACAATTATATATTCAGTTATTTTATTAAATTTTCGTTTACTTCACAAAAGAGCAGAATTTCTAAAAAATACCAGACAGACACCTGTCCGCTTGTTTTTCTTATAAGCGAGAGAGGGAGAATATTTTTATTTACATACCCAGTTACACACGTTTGTTTTACTTTTGGTGTACTGACCACGTTGTTTACAGAAGAACTCTCAATTATAAGACACCAGCAGCATGACCGATATGGCTTCGGAATTATTTTACTTTTAAAATTTGATGTATTTAACTAAATTATTTTAACAAATAGAAAATGGGAATTGCTTACACAAAACAAGCACTTCATTTTTTATATATAAGTAAAAATTAATTTTTGGTAGTAAAATTATGTAAAATAACTGAATATTTAATTGTTTTTACTGAATATGGTGTTGAATTTTTGACAGTAAAATTTTATAAAATAACTGCATATTTATTTGTTTTTACGGAATATGTAGTTAATTTTTTGACAATTAATTTATATAAGATAACTGAATATTGATTTGTTTTTACGGAATTCGCGGTTGAATTTTTGACAGTAAAAATTAAATGAACTTTTCGTTGCTTTAAATTACATTTTTATTTACTTTAACATAAAGAAGAATTTAACTCAATCAACGGACAATATTAACTGCAACTGAAAATCCGTATTAATATGCACTTAGTTTTTTGAATAACTGTTAGAATCAGTTAAAAATAAATTTGCTTGGAATTTTAAATGTTTATTTATTTAAAAATGACTGAACGGAATATTTTTTAAATAAACTACAGTCCGTTACTGTAATAATATTGTGAGTGTAGGTGCAAAATGAACAAATTGTTTGCTTGATTCTATGAATTTGGTGATTGGAGACAATTTTTAATTGTTTCTGTTTGCTTAAAAACAGTGCATTATAAGTTTAAGATTTAAAACAAATACACAAACAAAAAATTTTTTCTAAACAACAAATTCATAGAATCAAGCAAACAATTTGTCGATTTTGCACATATTACCAAAATTATTGTATTGATTACTAAAAATTATAAAAACTTAAAATTATGAATTTTCTTTTAATAAATGATATTCTTAATTTTAATTAATAAAATTATCAAAAAAAGTGAGAAAAAATAACATGATTTAGTATGTAATTAATAAACATTTTTTAAGCTTTTCGAAATTTTTAATAATTTTCTTAATTAAATTGTATGTAAATTGTCATATTAATAATTTGTTTAAGTTTAAAAAATAAATCATTTTCAATACAAAATAATATATTTTTTTTTGTTTTAATGTCGTGAAGAGTAAGCGATTGCACTGCTATTGAAAACTGAGTGCATCTCTGGGGAAAGTAAAACAATTATTAAAGACTTCTTATCGAAATTTTAATGCGGTTTTATTTGTTCTAGTTTTCGAATTCGTTTTGTGCACGTGTTAAAACCTTATTCTGCATCCACTTCTAAGTCGGTTTATTAAAGATATTTGTGATGAGATTCTTATTAAATTTAAATTAACAAAAATTAGCATTTTTAACGCATTTCATTCTTTTAAAATTGCTATATATTTTTCAAATTGTGTGTAGCTCAGTTTCTGACAATTCCCAACAACAATTTTAAGCAAAAAATTAAATTAAAAATTAAGATTTTTTTTTGTTATTTAATTAATATTTTTATTAAAAACTTATGTTTTTAATTTTTTTTTTTTTTAAATTAAAGTAATAATTAATTCAATTTTCACATTAATCAAAAAATTTTTTTAAATAATAAAAAACTACTGAACATTTTTTCTGTGCAAATAACACAATTTTTCCGAAATATGCTTTTTTAGTTTCTGAGCTTAAGAGATGAGCAGTTCCTTACAAGCAAATCTCAAAAATATGAGTTTTATAGAACATAAAGTCTTGTTTTAATTCAAAAATATGCACTAAATTTTATACAGGGTGGCGTAGAATGAGCTAAATGGTTTGAATTCTTTAAAGCATTTTTTGAAATTTTTTTTTTTTTTTTATTGTGTTTTGGAAAGAAGACTTGTTATACTTTAGTTATATTTTATTTTTGTTATTATAGTTTTTGAAAAAATTTTTTATGACAAATAGGTTTTTGAATTTAATTTATGACAAAAAATTTTTTCATAATTTTGTTATCGTTTTTTTTTTTTTTTTTTTTTTTTTTTTTTTTTTTGTTATTTTTATTCAAATTTGTTAATTTCCTGACGTTAGCGAAATATTGAAAATAAAAATAAATAAAATATTTTATCAAAAAGGACCTCAAGCTTAAATAATTGAAAATAATTAAAAATTAATATTAATAATTAAAATTAATTATCAAAGTAATAAGAATAAGAAATGTTATAAACGATTATAACCATATAGTTCATTCTGCGCAACCATGTAAAATGCGTGAAGCACAACCTCGAAACTTTTGCGTACAATAAGCGAAATTTAAAACCAAATATTTTCAAGTTATCACAGTCTATAAAATAAAAAACGATTTAAGCATCCCTTAAGGTCCTTCAACTATTTTATCATCGTTCAGAAAAACTTATTTTTAACAATTTTATTTACAGATTTTTTTATTTAAAATTTCTTTAAGATCATGATATTTATCGCTTAAACTTTTAATCTCATCCTGTAAACTTATATTAATAGTAATCATTTCTAAAATTTTGTTTTCATTTCATACTCAATTAAATTCTAAAATAAGTTAATCTCTTCCAAACTAGGTCTATTACATCGTACCCCTTATAGTTAACCATAAATTTATTTTGCAAAGGCAATCTACCAAATTCTAGCTTGATTTTCTATCTAAATTATTTACCCAAAAGGCTTATTTTCTACAAAAATAAAAAAAAAGAAAAAGAAACAACATTTGTTAAGGTAAACCATAATTACTATTAAATGTTACTGATATAAAAACATCAACTCATCTAGAGAACACGACAAGAGCCTAATGTCGTCTGCATGCTGCCCAGTTTTATTTTAATGCTTCTAACCTAGAAAGCCTAATTTTTACCTCAATTGAGGCATATAAATCAAATAAAATGTTTAAAATCTACAAACAAACACGAACGAGTATTATTTAAATGACACATGTAAGACATGTGTAACATTCTAGCCCCAGCCACACAATCAACTAACCAACTCACTAACTCTTTCCCTGACCAGCCCAGCCCAGCATTTTTCTCTTTCTTTTTTTTGCAAATAGTCTACAACATTCTTGTCATTTGAATGAAATAGGGCACAAAAGTATAGAAAAATAAAGGCACGACACACTTGAGGACACAGAGAGAGTGTCACTATGTAAATGTGTTTGCTTAAACAGAATTGCTTAGTAACACACACACACACATATACTCAACTACATACCAATGAGATGTAAAAGTGAAATGGACAAGATTAAGGAATGGAAAGTTTAAACTTTGATTTAAATCAAAGCCTACAGGAAGTACAAAGAACAACAGCAACGACGACTAGAAAAACAATTTAAGATAAAATAATTTAAGACCGACAACACTCACAAACACATCATGAACTCACAAAAATATATTTAATTGCATAAGGGTAATGCGTACGGCATACTTTTAGATGGACACAGTAATATGTTCTGGGATACAATTCAATTGACTAGGTTTACAAATTATCTTTAACAAATTTTCTTTTACACATTTTCTCATGTTTAGATTTTTGTCAACTTAAAATTCATTTCATTTTGGTATTCATTTAACTTTGACTCTGTCAGTGTTTGTTTTAAAGTCTTAATGTGTAAGTGTTTGTTGATTTTTGTCCATTGCATTTGGCCAAAAAATAAAAAAAAACAGCCTGTCAGTTGTTCTGAAATGTCAACATGCCCATATAATACTATTAACATTGAGAGAAAATGCTTCCAACGTACTTAAGTTTTTAGAGTGAATGTAAAAATAGTTGGCGCTAAAAGTTTTTTTTTGTCGATTTTAGTGCTTAAACAAAAATTATGTTATTCTCAAAAATTTTATAAGCCTCGTTATGTTTTTTTTAGATTATTCTTGACAGAATTATAAAAACTCGAAGTTGATAAGCCGATGTCCGTCTGTTTGTCTGTCCGTTGAAATGGGTTTTTCAAAGACCCCATTTATTATGGGGGCTAGGTTGTTATACATTTATTTCGCATATAATCCGGAATAGTTTGCTATTGAAATTTAGCAAGATCGGTCCACAAAAAAACCACGACTGCTTCTAATTTTATCAAAAAATCCCTTGTTGTTTTTTTGGCTCCACGAAAAGCCCCCCAATGAAATAACGCCCAAACGAGAAATGAATTATTCCCCAAATTTTTTTCATACATTTTTAGGTGTTATTTCATATGAAATAACTCCCAATTTTTTTGGGCCGTTTTTCATTTTTTTTGGGAAATATTTTATTCCTCATTTGGGGTTTTCAAATTATGAAATAATCTCCAATGAAATAACAACCAACAAATTTTTAAAATTCGGGGCTTGTTTCATAGCGTGCATAATTTGGGTGTTATTTCATTTGTTATTCGGGGGTTATTTCATTTTTTGCGACTTTGCTGTTAGTCCATATTGACTTCATGAAATCCTTGGTAAAACTGACTCTTTTATGAATTTTGGGCATAATTTCATTTTTGTTGCTGATGGGGCTTATTTCATTGGGGGTTATTTCATTTTCATCATTGGGTGTTATTTCATATGAAATAACGCCCAAATATTGGGGGTTGTTTCGTTTTTGCTTTGGGGTTTATTTCATTTATTTTTCGATGTTATTTCATTCACTTTTTTTGGGTGTTATTTCCTATTGTTTGGGGTTTATTTCATTGGGTGTTATTTCCTGGGCGTTATTTCATTGGGGGGCTTTTCGTGGAGCCGTTTTTTTATTTTATTTTTATGTATATCTGGAGAACGTCAAGAGCCAAAGTTTCCATATCAGGTACAAGCATCATGGTTATCATCAATTCACAACATTCGTTAACATGTGGGCGGGATTAGAGCAGTGGGCGTGGCGCAACGTTTATTTAATTATATCTAATGAACGGTATTTATACAATTTTCTGTTACTATCGCACCATTTTGCAGTGTATATAAGATTCGGCATAGCCGAATAAAGCCCTCTTACTTGTTTTCTGATCAAATTAAAATTTGTTATTAGGTTTTTCTTGTAGGACTTGGGCATTGTATGAAAAGATACCACGAGTTTTAGCTTTAAAAAATGTTTAAACATAAAAGTCTGTGAATAAAAAAGAGTTATTTTCATATTAAATTAATTTTTTTTATTTAGAAAGTCCAGCTAAATGTCGACTCAAACTCTGCCTCTTTAAGTAGCGATTAAGACAACTTTACTGCTTATCAGAGATTAACTCCTATCTCTGATAAACAGGCCACTTTAAACAGAAAAGCACGTGTAACTGCATACAAATTCGAAATTGGGTTTTTTAATTGATTGCGGTTGCTAAACTACAACGAAACCTCTCATAACGGACACCTCCCATAAAGAGCCTCCCATAATCACTGTTGACTAGTTTATCCAAACACAATGTATTCCCATAACCGAACGCAGACACTAGATAAAAAACTTTTTTTTTCAAATATGATGACTGTATGTGAAGTATGAAATTCAAGCTTAGTGGAGATTAATCAATTTGAAGACGACACAGAATAAATGTTCACAAAAATTTTTTCAATTAATTCAATGATGCTGTTTCAAACAATTTTCTTAATTGTTCAATTAATTTGCGTTAATTGAAAATAATACATTACAATGTTTGTGTGTATATTTGCAAATATAAAAACATACACTCAAAATATTTTATAGTTTCAAAGAAACTTTTAATTGTTTCAATTAACTGTGTTAATTGAAAAAAATATTTTGATTTATGTTTTCGTTTTATTAAGCTTATTTTGCTGATGGTCACATTTTCACTAAACCCATTGATTGAAACCCAACAGCAAGAAAAGCTCAAACTTACAAATATGATAATTGATATAATCAATTTCGATGTAGTAATGAACGGGGACAATCGGAAAAACAGTCAAAAGATAATGCAATCATTGTGTGTTTAAGTTTGACAACTCTTTTATAACCCTAGTGGAAAGGGACCGGTTCAAGTTCTAAGAATTTATATGAAGAGGACTTGTCGCTTTAACATAGCGATGTCCTTGGAGGAGGTTAATTGGTACCTTTTTGATACTTTGTGACAGGTCATCGAAATAACTTAATGGAGACATTCAATTTCGGTTAACATAATGGCTGTGTCACAGATGTTGTCCCGATTGAACGATGAAAATATGATAGATCTACTTCTAACATAGCCAGATAGCACCGGCCCGCACAAAATCCAGTCACATCACTAGTTTTACGTCCATTATATTTTCTACGGAGTAGCTACACTTTAAGCTCTTTATCACCAGTTAAGTGAATGTCTTGTTGTTTTCACCTATCACAATTCGTTTCTTTTTATTATACTATTGTGTTGACTAGTGTGCTCCAAAAATTTTTTTGTTGGGGCTCAAGCACAATTTAAAAGCTTATAGGGTAAAGTATTTTTGAGATTTTTTTTAGATTTTTCGGAAGAGGTTTAGAGGTCGCTCAAGTCTAATTTTTGCCAAAAATCGGGACTGCCAGTCTTTTTTTAAGTTTTCTTCATAATTTTGTCAAAAACCACGATTTTCTTCACTTTTAAATAATATAATTTCCAAGCTTTATTTTGGTGTACAAAGACTTTTAGTTTTTGCAATGCATTTGCTCATTTATGCACCCTACATTAAAATTTTTCGTAATTTTTCTATAATTTGTGTAAATAACGCTTTATAACTTCTATGATCTGTATGAAAATGAAACAAACCAACAATGCAGTTTAAAAGATCAATTTATTCTAAATAATTTAGATATAAATATTTTTAAATTTGCTCTTACCGTTCCAGAGTTATACCGGTTTTCAGCTTTGTACCCAGTTTATAATATTATTACTTATACCCAAAAACAATTAAAAATCATACTTTTGCGTATGATTTGCTTAAATATCATTTATTGGGGTTCATACGATGTAGCTCTATGCCCTGCAATAAATTCGGAAAATCAGTTTCAGAAGATGTGACATTGATGTAAGCGCTATCTATTACCAATACGTGAAGATTTGAGGAATTTTATCAAAGGCCAGCTTGAAGACAATGAACCGAGAGAAGACTATAAAGAATTGCATCATCAGAGTCTTATTTTTTTAAGGTGATAGATCTAAGGTATATCCAACGGTAAAAGCTATAAATCGGGCTGAAGGC
Source organism: Pollenia griseotomentosa (assembly GCA_963931875.1). Lineage (NCBI taxonomy): Eukaryota > Metazoa > Arthropoda > Insecta > Diptera > Polleniidae > Pollenia > Pollenia griseotomentosa. The sequence goes on along the minus strand of OZ007560.1, from coordinate 46,032,066 downwards.
TGGAGGAAGAAAATTAAATATTCTTTGAAAATATGCATTTTTCAAAACCATCTGCAATCTTTTATGGATAATTCAAAAATTGATGCTAAAATTTAGTTCATTTATTTTAAGAATAAATCTCAAAAATAGGTACCTCTGTCACTGCCCTCGAAACGCTCCTCTCAATTATCTTAGTCTATTAAAGCAGTTGAATAACTACAAAATTATTAATGTAGCAGTTGCACGCGCTACGTTAAACACTTTTCTAGGTCATCAGTGGTACTTTACCCCTGAATTGCCTACCTTAGCGCTTTTTCGATGAACATATCGACACACTCACAATATTCTGTACGTAAAATTACTGAAATTGTAATATAAAATAAATGAAAGTTCAATTAAAAACCGGTCTACCTATTTTTCATTTATTTTTAACAAAAAGTTCATTTAATTTTTACTGTCAAAAATTCAACACCATATTCCGTAAAATCAAATAAATATTCAGTTATTTTGTAAAATTTTACTGTCAAAAATTCAACACCATATTCAGTAAAAACGATTAAATATTCAGTTATTTATTAAAATTTTACTCTCAAAAAATTGACCCCATATTCAGTAAAAACAATTAAATATTCAGTTATTTTATTAAAATTTCGTTTACTCCACAAAAGAGCCGAATTTCTAAAAAATACCAGACAGACACCTGTCCGCTTGTTTTTCTTATAAGCGAGAGAGGGAGAATATTTTTATTTACTTACCCAGTTACACACGATTGTTTTACTTTTGTTGTACTGACCACGTTGTTTACAGAATACTCTCCATTATAAGACACCAGAAGCATGGCCGATATGGCTTCGCAATTATTTTACTTTTAAAATTTGATGTATTTAACTAAATTATTTTAACAAATAGAAAATGGGAATTGCTTACACAAAACAAGCAATTCATTTTTTATAGATAAGTAAAAATTAATTTTTGGTAGTAAAATTATATAAAATAACTGAATATTTAATTGTTTTTACTGAATATGGTGTTGAATTTTTGACAGTAAAATTTTATAAAATAACTGCATATTTATTTGTTTTTACGGAATATGTAGTTAATTTTTTGACAATTAATTTATATAAGATAACTGAATATTGATTTGTTTTTACGGAATTCGCGGTTGAATTTTTGACAGTAAAAATTAAATGAACTTTTTGTTGCTTTAAATAACATTTTTATTTACTCTAACATAAAAGAGAATTTAACTCAATCAACGGACAATATTAACTGCAACTGAAAATCCGTATTAATATGCACTTAGTTTTTTGAATAACTATAAGAATCAGTTAAAAATAAATTTGCTTGGAATTTTAAATGTTTATTTATTTAAAAATGACTGAACGGAATATTTCTTAAATAACCTACAGTCCGTTACTGTAATAATATTGTGAGCGCACCAAAACATTGAGTTTTAAGGCAAAAATTCTACATACGCCAACAAGCTAGAACGATGTAGTAAATTTTTAATGAAGAAATTCAAGGATTAATATCCAACAAGTCATTTCAAAGATCAAAATTTACAAGTAGTAAATGGTGTGGCAAAACTAGGTTCGGCTTTAGCTAGGCTTGCCATTTCCATTTTGAGAAAAAGAGGACGCCAGCATAAAAAATGTAGGACATTTGTTCGAAAAAAGAGGACACTTTGTAAACATCTTAATATTAATAAAATTAACGACGGCACACAAAAACTTAATTTGGGTAATTCCATGTCAAGTCGACCAAGAGTGGGACTCGACCCCTTTCGATTTGAATGCAATTTGGCGAGAGGGTTTATTTGATCCCATAAAGAACACATATCAACGAAAAACAATTTTTTAATTTTTTTTCAAAAGTTATTTCATATTCAAATTGTCATAATATCGCCGAATAAGCCGAATGTGTTGAGTTTATTCTTTTAATATCTCGAAAACTACTTTACATACGAAGATGATTTTTGTCAGTTTAAAGAGAATACTTGAGGCTACAATAAATATATTGAAAAAAATGTATATGCAAAATATCAAATTTTAAAAATGGACTAAGTCAAACCCCTATCTTTTTGCTGATTTTTTTTTATATAATACACTCACAATATTCTGTACGTAAAATTAACTGAAATTGTAATATAAAATAAATGAAAGTTCAATTAAAAACCGGTCTACCTATTTTTCATTTATTTTTAACAAAAAGTTCATTTAAATTTTACTGTCAAAAATTCAACACCATATTCCGTAAAATCAAATAAATATTCAGTTATTTTGTAAAATTTTACTTTCAAAAATTCAACACCATATTCAGTAAAAACGATTAAATATTCAGTTATTTATTAAAATATTACTGTCAAAAAATTGACCCCATATTCAGTAAAAACAATTAAATATTCAGTTATTTTATTAAATTTTCGTTTACTCCACAAAAGAGCCGAATTTCTAAAAAATACCAGACAGACACCTGTCCGCTTGTTTTTCTTATAAGCGAGAGGGGAGAATATTTTTATTTACTTACCCAGTTACACACGTTTGTTTTACTTTTTTTGTACTGACCACGTTGTTTACAGAAGAACTCTCAATTATAAGACACCAGCAGCATGACCGATATGGCTTCGCAATTATTTTACTTTTAAAATTTGATGTATTTAACTAAATTATTTTATTAAATAGAAAATGGGAATTGCTTACACAAAACAAGCAATTCATTTTTTATAGATAAGTAAAAATTAATTTTTGGTAGTAAAATTATGTAAAATAACTGAATATTTAATTGTTTTTACTGAATATGGTGTTGAATTTTTGACAGTAAAATTTTATAAAATAACTGCATATTTATTTGTTTTTACGGAATATGTAGTTAATTTTTTGACAATTAATTTATATAAGATAACTGAATATTGATTTGTTTTTACGGAATTCGCGGTTGAATTTTTGACAGTAAAAATTAAATGAACTTTTCGTTGCTTTAAATTACATTTTTATTTACTTTAACATAAAGAAGAATTTAACTCAATCAACGGACAATATTAACTGCAACTGAAAATCCGTATTAATATGCACTTAGTTTTTTGAATAACTATAAGAATCAGTTAAAAATAAATTTGCTTGGAATTTTAAATGTTTATTTATTTAAAAATGACTGAACGGAATATTTCTTAAATAAACTACAGTCCGTTACTGTAATAATATTGTGAGTGTACTTCAAACTGTTTTTTAAAAATCCTAAAACTTTGAGGGATGTGCTTTTTTTAAGATATTTTTCTTTCCAAAAAGAATCTTAAAATAAAATTTTAATATAATCATTTGAGCAGTAAGTATTTATTTGAACAAAAGTAACGACATTGATAAGGTTGCTTTTGCTTATTTGTTCCATTTTTTGGGAGCTCCATTTTGGGCACATTCAAAGAAAAGTACTTTTTTTGTCACGTTACGTCCCCAAAAATTAAATCATACCTATCTTAAAAAAACCCGAGCACCTAAATCTTTTTTTAGTGAATTTTGTGAACTGTGATTTAAATCCAGGAACAAATTTACAATGAAGGTGTAAAAAGCCGGACAACCCCGGACACTTGATGAAAAAGAAGTAGGACTGCCCCGGATACACAAAAAAAGAGGACGGTGTCCGGGGAAAAGAGGACGGATGGCAACCCTAGCTTTAGCTAACACTAACTTCAATGTCACAACTTCTGAAACTGGTTTTCAGAATTTATTGCAGGGCATATACGACATCGTAAAAACCCTAATAAATGATTTTTAAACAAAGCAAAACAAAACGTTTGATTCGAGTTTGTTTGTTGGGTATAAATAATAATATTATAAACTGGGTACAAAGCTGATAACCGGTATAACTCAGAAACGGTAAGAGCAAATTTAAAAGTGTTTGTATCTAAATTATTAAGAATTAATTGATCTTTTAAACTGCATTGTTGGTTTGTTTCATTTTCATAAAGATCTTAAAAGTTATAAAGCGTGATTTACAAAACTTATAGAAAAATTACGAACAATTTTAATGTAGGGTGCATAAATGAGCAAATGCATTGCAAAAACTAAAAGTCTTTGTACACCAAAATAAAGCTTAGACATTTTTCTTTTAAATTATTTACTTCACAGTGAAGAAGATCGTGGTTTTTGACAAAGTTTTAAAAAAAAAAATTTAAAACAAGGCCGGCAGATCCGATTTTAGCCAAAAATTCGACTTGAGCGACTTCTAAACATCTTCCGAAAAATATGAAAAAAATTTCAAATATACTTTTCCCTATATACTCTTAAATTAGGCTTGAGCACCCATGAAAATCCATTTTTGGACACACTGGTGTTCACTAGTCAAGGGATAAGTGCTTTAAGAACAATAAACACAAATTTCCCGCAAGGAACCGACTAATTTTTTTATTATATCGATGGAAGTCTTTTTTTAACGCAACATTTATAAAGTGTCTGAGTACTTTTTTCACTAACTATCCAAACTTCCCCAGTTACTAACATCAAACTAGAAAATAAATGTTTATCATATAGAAAAACATTCTGAATAGTAGTAAAAATATGTGTTGCTGTGTAGGAAGAACAACAAACTACATACATACCTTTAGTTTCGGTGTCCTGTTTATTATTGTGATGTTGTTGCAACAATTATTGTTGTAATGTTGCAAGTTAAAAAAAAAAAAAAAACAAATATATACAAGCAACCAGTCTACATGTATGAATTTAAAACGTTTGTCTTAATACAAGTAGTACGAACAAAAATCTCTTGACCCTTCTATAGTTTACAAAAATTCTATCAATTTCTGTTTTGTAGTTTTTGCTGCAATTGTGTTTACACACAATTGCTGTTGCTTGCAGTCTGTTGTTCTAAACTACTGGTTATTTGATGATGTTGTCGTTGTTTTCATTTCAATTTGAGGCTCTGAGGTATAGTGTAATATGTGTGTTTGTTTGTATGAATGTATATGTTTAGACTTTAAAAACTAAATCGGATTTACTTAAAGTCTGATCGCCAAAACAACCAGGCACATACTCTAGATGCTTGACAGTTGTTACTGAATTTCTGTTTTTATTATTGTTTTTTCTTCTCTAAACCAAATGAATTTCAAGCTTAAATAATTGCATTTTGTTTTTAGTATGACATAAACATGCATTTTAAGGATGTTGTTGTACTTTGTTTTTCTAGGCATTTTTAAACGTAGTAGTAGAAATAAATAAATTTTAATAATTGTGTGTAGGTTTGAATTCTTTTTCTGATTTTCATGTGAAATGAAAATCTCAATAACGTTTTTTTTTTTTTTTAATTTTGTTTAACATAAATATTCATTTGTTTGTTATGAAAACATGTTGTAATAAATTATTTTTGTAACACGAGTTTTTTTCCAACTTTTCGTTTTTTTTTTTGCCAGACAACTTGCAACGTGTGGCTGCATATTGTTTTTTTTATATAAAAAACAAGGTTGGCAAATAAATTCATTTTAATTAAATTTTTGTTACAAAATATTTACAAGTTGAGTTTGAGTTGTTCAATCAAAATAATAATTGACATTTTGTTTTATTTAATAACTAGTAAATAATTGAAATTTTTTGAATTTCATTCAAATTGAGTTTTATTTGTTATAATTTTTTCTCGTTGATAAATAATAAAATTTATTCATGAAGCCAATATTCTCGTTATTTGTTATTTAATTGATTTTTAAATGTGAACGTTTAAAGAAGGGAAATCAGAGGGGATTAAAAAAGTTGTTACTTCATTAAAATTAATCATTCGGTATAAAATATATATAGTTTTAGAAATTATATATCAACGAAAACGAAAGCTTGGGTGTTTTTTAGAGAAATAAACATTTTTTTATACATGTTTATTTTTAGTTCTTTTAACTAATAATTAAAATTTAACAGATAACGATAATAAAATTGCTTTGGTTAAAGAACTAATTTTTAAGAGAAGATCTCAAGTGAAAACAGGTTGCTTGTGAGTTACGTATTTGAAAATGTATTGGCTTAACATAAAAAACCCTTTAATGTAAAATCAAAGCTTAACAAGTAAGAAAGTATAGTCGGTCAAGCCCGACCATTTGCGACTTATTTGCTATAGGACGGCTTGTAGCCGTTTCACACTTGTCAACGTCTAACATCTACTATCAATTTTCGGAGTTGTTAACATCTTCCCATAAGAAATAAATACATTTAGAGCTAAAAATCAAGATCTTTACAAGATGTTCCTATCTTATTTTATTCCATTTTTTATCTTTCCATTATTTTAGTATCATCTTTAGAAAAGTGGCAATAAACTCTATTATTATTGTGGCATCACTCACAAAATAAAAGTTTGTGAATCAGCTTATAATTTGTACATTTTTGCTCTTATGAATGGTGGTTAAATTTTAAGGGCCGATGTTGATTTTGAATTAAATACAAATTATTTAGGAAATTATTTTCATTTCTTTTAATTATGATAATTTTGTTATGGTTCAATTATGTGTGGAACAAAATATCTTCCAAATGGCAGCCGCGACCTCGGCGGCACACCTTCATCCGATGGACCGAATTTTCGATGACGCTGAGGAAAAATTGAGGTTCTATGCCGTTAATGTGCCGAATTATCTTATCCTTTTGCTCTTGAATTGTTGCTGGCTTTTCGACGTACACCTCTTCTTTCAAATAACCCCAAAGAAAAAAGTCCAACTTTGTCAAAGCACATGATCACATGGCGGCCAATTGACATCGCCACCACGTGAGATAATAAGGCTATTGAATTTGTCGCGCAAAAGAGCCTTTGTTTCGTTAGCTGTGTGGCATGCAAGTGGCACCGCACCGTCCTGTTAAAATCAAATATCGTCCACATCCATATCATTCCAATTCGGGCCATAAAAAGTTCGTTATCATCTCACAATAGCGAACACGATTCACAGTAACTGCCTGACCGGCCTCATTTTGGAAAAAATACGGCCCGATGATGGCGCCAGCCCATAAACCGCACTAAAAAGTTACTCCTGCATTACTGGGTGCATTGGTTTTTCGACAATCACTCTTGGATTATCATTCGCCTAAATGCGGCAATTCTGCTTATTCACGAATCCACTGAGGTGAAAATGTGCCTCATCACTGAAGATGATTTTCTTCGAAAATTAATCATCCACGGTTGCCATTTCTTACCACCGTTCTGACCATAGACGACATTTGGAATGGTATTTATGCATAATGTTCATCAACGACGAGTGTGAGAGGTGCAACGGCTCTTCAGCCACACTATCGCGAACAGCAGCAATATTTTCTGCAGTACGAGCGTGCACTGGTGTTTTCATATCTCCTACAGACCAGGTTTGCTCAAATTTTTGCATGATTTTTCCGATTGTACGCACATTTGGACAATTAAATTCACCGAAAAAATCACGAAGTGCACGATATGCATTTTGATTTGAACGCCCATTTTCATAATAAGGCTAAATAACTTTAACGCGTTGCTCGATTGTGTATCTTTCCATGGTTCAAATTGAGTTAGTCTGAAATTGAGAAATGTCAAATGACACATTCAACATCGGCCCTTTAAATTTAAAATTTATAAATATTTTGGATCCTTATGAATAACAGTATTGATTAAAGGTTGTCCGTCTGTTCGCCTATGAATTTGTCAGTCCGTGTGTATGTTGGAATAGGTTTTCCAAAGACCCGAAATTTGAAGGGCACAGGTTGTAATGAATTTATATCAAATCTAGTCCGGAATGAAATTGAAATTCAGCTAGATCGCTCCAAAAATGGCTGATATATGAACAAGAAACCACGACAGCCTTTCAATTTTTCCTATTATTTGCAAATTTTTACCAATGAAACTTATTTTGTTGAAGGCTTCTTATAATTTACGAACTTTATTTTTTCACTTTCACCTAAAGTGAACTTAGTAGAATACTTGTAGTAAAATTGAACAATATCGGTCCAGGTTATAGACAAAAATTTGCCTTTTGCTTTCAGAAATAGCGCCCATACCGAACGACTCCAAATTTGACCCAGATGTTTTTTATATAAAAATAGTACTAAATATTGAAAATAAGCCAAATCAGACTATCTGAGCTAAGGCACAATTGGCTTTTAAATATTATAAAAATGGGTCCTTTATTTCTTAATTGCGATTTGGAGAAAAAGTACCTTAACCTTTCTTTATAATATCCGTCGAATATTTTATTGTATATTTATAAGGTATCCAGTAGAAAAATAAAAATTTCTGCACACTGCAAGAGAAACCCTAGAGTACCGAAACGTTCACTTATCTATTATTCATGCATAAATATAAAATATAAATCATCTCACACATGAGTTAACTAAAACAACAATTTATCTAATAATAATATTTATTTTAAAAGATTTTGTTACTCGTGCTAAATTAAATTAAATCTTTCAAATTAAAATTTTTTATTCCCAAAAATTACTTTTGATAATAATATTTATTAATGAAAAATAACTATTAGATTTAAGATTTCCCATCAATGAGAAATTTCAAAATTCCGTGTTTTTAGCTGCTTTACCAGCAATATTGTAAAATCTGAAAAGCACCCTTAATATCTACAATTTGAGCAATTTGAAAAGGATTAATTTGTAATACTTTGACTCATTTTGCGTACTGGGTGTTTACTGACATAATTTTAATGACTCATTTGGGACAAATGAAACGAAGACAGCTGTCAGAAGCAACTTAACCTCATTCCTTCAATTAAAAAAATCCTCCACCAACTTCTCCTTTTAGAACTAAAAGAGCTCTAAAATTTTAAGCATTAAAAACAGACTTTAACTGTCGATAAAAAAAAAAACGAAGAAAAGAATCGAAACAAATGTTTCTTGCCGCTATCTAACAAAACACACAAAGACAAAAACGCCCAAAAAGGGACCCATACGGTTGGTCAAACAATAAACAGAATCGTTTTAAAAATCCTCACACTATTCAACAATTTTTTAAATAAATATCGAAAAAGTGTCAAAGGAAAACTTTACAAATAACAACAATAAAAAAAGAAAATAATAAAAGTAAAGATGAAAAACAAATACAACCACTCAATATATATTGAGCTGAAAATTTGAAAAGCAATTTAAACGAACAAATAGTAAAATAAAAAAATAAAGGAGGAAATCTTTTGCTCTAATGGCACAATGGGGAGAGACAGATGATATAAAGAAGAAGCTTAAATAAAAGATGGGTTGATTGTGTTCAAGTATCTATAAGAATTAAAATAAGAATATTGTCTGGGTCTTAAGAATAAAAGGCCAGAACAAGAAGAGCTTTTAAAATGGAAGAAAAAAATCTTTAAGGTCCTGGGTTTGTTTTTCTTAAGCACTAAAGACAACTGACCACATGATTAAATGTTTGTCAAAAACACTTTTCATACTCTCGTGCTGCATCTGGGTGCAGAAAAAAAGGAAGAAAGTGATAGAAGAAAGTAAATAAATAAAACTAAAAAAAAAAATCAGCATTAGTTTAAATAAACATGTGACAGAGGAATACTATTCAGGCGTTATACGCCAACTTAGAAAAGGACCTACAAGACACTTTGGAGGATACAAAAATTTTATAAGAGAGATATTTTTTAAAAAAATTCCTCTTATTAATGAAATTTAAATTAATTTTATTGATTTGTAAAAATTTCTAGATTTGTTCGATCTTCCTAATTTTCTTGATTCGTCGGGGTTCCTCTCAAGTGATTCATGGCAGATTTTATTGGGTAGCTTTCTTAGGCCGCCCAACTGTCAAAAAAAATTAAAAATATGAAAAAAACTGCATGTAAATCCTTTCAAACAAAAAATAATATTTAAGATCAATCGGTAAGTGAAGGAGTTAGGCAAATTATGGGTCCTTATTTTAATTTGATAAAAAGAAAATTTGTGTTAAGAGGGCCAAGCCAAATATTTAAGAAAATCACATTACAAATCTGTACAGAAAATATTTTTTTTTTTAGAAAACTTTTGTATTCATAAAATTTGCACAAAATATCTGAACTTGGGTCAGAAAAAATGTTTCTGATGCAGATGGGCGGAACCTGGCGGATATGGTCCAACCTTAATGCACGATGTTAATTGTAAATAAAACAAAAAGATTTCCGAGATTAATTTTAATATTTTTTTTTATTGTAGAAGGATCTATTGCAACTACATGTGAAACAAAAGGTCGGCCAAATGCTCGCCGCACCTCGTTGGCATACCTCTACCCGTTGGTTTATTTTTTCCATGACTCTGAGACATAATTGAGGTTCAATGTCGTAGCTGTGCCGAAATGTCGTATTGATTAGCTCTTGAATTAATCTTGGCTTATTGACGTGCACTTTTTCTTTTAAATATCCCCAAAGAAAGAAGTCCAGCGCCAATTAACATCGCAAAAGAGCCATTGTTTCGTTGAGTGTATGAAAAGTGGAACCATCCAGTTAAAGCCACATATCGTCCAGGCCCATATCCTCTATTTCTGGCCACAAGAAGTCTGTTATCATCTCGCGATTTAGAACAAAATTTACACAGAAAAAAATTCTCCAAAATTGTTCACCAATTAAAGCATTAATCAAAAATAAAATCAGTTTTAATTAAAAATTTAATCAAGTGAATTAAAAGTTTAATTAAGTGAATTAAACGTTTAACTGATACTATTAATTTGATTACTGGTGCAAATTTAATTTATTTTGTTATTAATATCGCACATTTTTTAATTAAAATCAATTTTTTGTTTTTTTCTGTGAACGGTAACCGCTTGGCCGACCACATATTCAAAGAAGTACGGCCCCTTGATGCCACCAACCCATAAACCGCACCAAACAGTCACTCTTTGTGGATGCATCGGCTTTCCAACAATCACTCGTGGATTCTCATTTTCCCAAATGCGCCAATTCTGCTTGTTAACGAATCCATTTGGTCGATTATGCTGACCAAAAAATCACGAAGTACACACCATGCGTTTTGATTTGAACGCCCATTTTCGTAAAAGACTTCAATAACCTTAACGCGCTGCTTAATTGTAAACCTCTCTATTGTTGAATTTGTCAAACACTTAAACAAAGAAATGTTAAATTAAGGTGGGCAAAATACTTGACGTTACCCACCCTTTAAAATGAGGTATAGAGTGTTGAGAAGGGTTCGGCCTACAAAATTGTGGCAGATTTCTTTAATGTATTTTGACGGGAAGGAGTTGTGCAATATAAAATAGTAGATCAAAGGGCAATTTGGACCTTTTAAAAGCACTAATAGCTGAAAGGCTATATAATTATACAAACTTGATTTTGCTTTAAAATCTCTTAAAACAAAAAAGTTATAGTCATTTAAAAATTTAAATTTACGGAGAAATTTTTAATTCTAGATACTTAGATACTAAGGCCCGTTTTCACGACTTAACGATAGCTAAATGTAGGAAGTTATCGAACAGATAATGAGCTTTTAATTATCACAAGTTCCCTTTAATCTAAAAGTCAAGGATAAGCTAAAGAGCGGAACGTTCTACCTTTAACTTTTGTCGTAAGGTTTAGATTTGAGATTGCCATATTATATTCACATATTTTTTATATATGGCAACTCCAATTATTCGTATATTTTGTAAATGTAAAAAAGTACGTAATTGCCAGTTCGTATTTTTATTTGGCAAAAATAATCGGTATTTTCTTTAGTATTGCCACATTTTCAAAAATGTAAAGTTTATTTTATACAGAAGTTGTGAAAACGAAAAATAGTTGAAGGTAACTTTATTCCTCACTAGTGCTAAAGGTACCGTTTACTATTTCGAACTTAATAGGTAATTCGTGAAAACGGGCCTAAGAAAAATATTTGAATCACCTTGTTCACTGTGATATAGTTGGAATAGAGCTGTGTTCACCTGCTTTAACTTTTAAATGGGTGCCATTATTTTAAGATTTTTTGGCCGCCTTCTCAAAATATAGTCCACAGTGCGGCGGCAATTTTAAATAGTTGTTCGTTGGTAATATTTTTACAAAGCGATGCCTACTTTGTAAACGTTTGAACGTTCTGCTTAATAGCTTTATTAAGCGGCCATACTCCGGGTCTGAAATAAGAATCATTTTTACGCGCGAGTGATATTCGTGAATCATATTCTAGTGGGAAATGCGTTCGGGTTTAATATATATGAAAGATAGTAAAACGATGAATGCGCGAATCTAAGTCCTCCATGGCACCAACATCTGGAGATATTTTGCTACCCAAGTAACAAACGTTACCAACTGTCTGTAGTGGTGCTATTTAGATTTTAAATTTTATAATTCGATTGGTTTACACAATCATGCATCAGCTTTTGTAGGGCACTTAATAGAAAGAAAACTGACTTCAAACAGAAAAAAAAATATTTAATTTTATGTTGATGACTTTTTAATAAAAATGGTCAAAAATGTTTTAATAGAATTTTCTATAACCCAAGATGGTTATAAAATAAATGGAGTAAAACCTTCAACATTATGTTTAAAAGCCTCATGTGGCAAAAGTAAGATAAAAAATAAACTGAAACTAAAAAATCATCTTCTCTGTTGTTTTGTCTTAATAAATTATTCAAAATTCGATTTTCTTTGGCAGTTTATTTATTTCTTAATGCCACAAAAGAACCCTTTTTCCCTCGAAAATATTCTACAACTGGCCGTTTATTCTTAATCAACGGAACCAATCAGTGAAGTGTAAACAATCAAATTTAAATTAAATGCCAAATCTTTGTTGAAAAGACTCTTAAGAACTGTTTTTCTCTTGTTTTTTTAAACAAAAATATCCTTCATTTGCTTAATTTTTTTTTTTTTTGTTTTCGTATTGTGTGTTTATTATCTCAGACAAATAAAGACCCAAATTGTAAGAAAGTTTAGTTTTCTTTTCTTTCATTCCTAAAAGAGTTGTTGTCTTAGACAGCAGCAGCAACAAGAACAATATAAACATTTAATGGAATATTTCATCCGGAGACTAATTGTTTTTTGTTTTTTGGTTTTGTTGCTGGCAAAACCCCAAAATATTTATCAGCATGTCTACAAACAAATAATTTTACATTTGTTTCATGAGAACCCGGAGTAATTGTGTTTCAAAAAGGGAATAATAAATATTCAATTATAGTTTTGGAGAAAACTACAAATCAATAGTGGTCGAGAAAAAGGGATGAAGGATTAATGTTAGGTACACCAAACTAAATTGTTGCAAAAAGAGTTTATAAATAAGTAAATTTGTCAAAAGTATTTAAAATAAAGAACTTTTGCTAAGAATAATGCCTGAAAAATAGAATCTGTCGCGGCTGTTCTTGACGAAGGGCATTCTGGACTTCTAATTTTGGGAAACTCTTTAAAGAAATACTGTCACGAATAACTTGAACAATGTTGGCCTCTAAGGCGTTAATTTTTGCTGGTTTATCAGCTTAAGCCAGTGACTTCAAGTAGCCCCACAAAAAATAATCAAGGCGCGTTAAGTCGCACTTCTCTGGAGACCAATTAACTTCTCAAAAACAACAAAGTCAACCGCTAAACTGTGGACCATATTTTGAGAAGGCGGCCAAAAATAATTATTTTTTTATGTTTTCCGCTTTGAATGAACCTCGAGAGTCAAAAAAATACATCTCTTTTCCAGCTATTCGCAACGAAAAACTTTGATAGTTGCCAATAAAAAGTGGAGACCAAAAGGACATATGTACTTTCAAAATCTAAAAAAGGGTAATGTGCCAAGTTTTGTATTGTTAAAAGATAATTATTTTATAAATTTTCATATTATTCGAATGTGTATTCCAAGTCAAATTAAAATCCTCAAAAGCTTTTATACTTTAAGTCTTATTCCTTCAATATTTTCCAGGAATATTTTCTATGCACTATCAGAATTTTCGTTTGTATATAAAATATTCCTGTAAAATATTGATTGATGATAATAAATGGGACTCACCATGAGAAATAAATTCCCAGATTCTATTTGATAATTATTTTATTTAGATTGTTATCTTCTGGAATTTTTTAAAATACTTTTTAACAAGGAAGTTTATTCATTATTGCAATCTAGCAACCTCTCTGGGCCAAGATGAGCGGTAGGTAGATAAAATCAATTCGATACGAAATTTTGTGTATTACAGTAGTTTTGACTTAACTGCCTTTTATTTACGTGCACTTTTGACTTAACTGCACAAAATTGATCATTTTTGGCGTTATTCTTTATAATCCTATACAAATTCCTTTTTAAGTGCACTTTCTTAACCTGCACATTTAAGATAAGTGCCCAAAATTTTTGGCATTTTAAAATTATTTTCATACAAAAAATTCAAGTTAGCTGCACTTTTACTTCACTGCACAAAATACATATTTTCTGTAATTATTTTTCAAAATCCTACTTTACGTGCATTTTGTATGCCTGTAAATTTTTCATATTTTTGGGCAGCTTCAAAATATTTTCATATAAAACATTAAAGTTAGCTGCACAAATGAAAAAATATTGTGGCTACTTTTTCCCATAAATATCCAATTTTAGCTGTTTATAAAAACAAAAATCGCAAACAAGTCAAGTTGGTATCATTATAATTCATTTATAATTTATGCATATGGGTTGTGGTTACAGCCACTTTACCACGATTATTTATATGAAAGGAATAGCAAATCTTAGGTCTGGAACAAAATAAAGTAGTTGTAGTAGTATTTGAAGCTGGCGAATGCTCTGTAGCGCAACAAAGTTCAAAATTTCGAATTTTGCGCTTCAACGGCAACGACTACTACAACTACGTTCTGTTGCACTAATTTGAATCTTTTGACAGCTTGCAGCGCTATTCTTAACGTTGTACTACAGCGACTTTTCTGTCCCACACTTTATTGTTACCAATTCGGCTACCTCGTTCCTTATAAAAATGCATAACATATGACTAAAGGTTGTTTGAACATCATTGTTCTTATCAATTTATGAATAAAAACGTTGTTATTCCTCTTTCAAGCACTTTACTTTAGCTGCACTTTTATGCAGGTAACCACAATTGCGTACCTGCACATTGAGGCAGCTAAATACATTTAAGATAGCTGCATTTTTGATGTACCTGCACAAAAAATCGTGCAATGGAGATTGTGCAGCTAAGTCAAAATTACTGTATTAACATTATTTTCGTGTTAAAAATTAAAATAAGAAGCAAAAATTCCCATATTTTTTTTGTTGAAATATATCAAATTTTCAAAGTAGAATGATTACGAAAACCATAACGGGCATTCTGCTGGTGTTTTATAATTGAGAGTTCTTCTGTAAACAAAGGGCGGAATTCAACATAAGTGAAACAAACATGTGTAACGCGTAAGTAATAATTATATTCTCTCACTTTGACTTAAGTCAACCCCAATGACTCAATTTAATGACCAACTGTCCTACAATATGTAGTTGCCTAATGAGTCCCTTTTCCGATGTGAACTAGTCATCGCACTGATGCCATTTTTTTTTAAACTGACTCCGATTTGTCATTTCTGTGAGGCCGAGGTGTCTTCCCATTGATTATATAATTAAAATTTTTGATAATGACGACAATTTGGCCAAGTGATGTAAAGGTTGACATCACAATGATGAAAAGAGTCATGGGGTCAAAAGAAAAGACCCGTTTTATAGTACTGATGTTAAAATATATCAATCAGAGTTACGACGGCTATTTTATCAGTGTATAAATATTGTCTTAAGACCCCATTTAAGGTGCGGTTTTAAAGCACAGTTTGCCTGATTTCACAGATAATTATAGTAAATAAATGAAAATCAAATGGTTGTTTGTTGCTGTTTTAATACATTGGAAAAAACTCTGTTAAATAAATTTTGTAAAAAATATTTTTTTTTTTTTTTTAAATAGCAAATTTTTGTGTAAAATATTTCCAGTAAAAAAGTTATTTTTTAATGGCAATTTTAAGAAAGAAAAAAAAGCGAGTAAGAGTGCTACATTCGGGTGTGCCGAGTCATTGATGCTTTGCACCGACAGTAAGAATATTTCAGGCGTGGGCCCTATATGGGATCTATCCTCATAAAAACGTGACGTACCAAATTTTATTACAGAAGCACTATTTGTTACGGTTGTAGGCGTACTTAACTGTTTTCCGAGAGTAGGCTTTATATGGGGTCTATGGTAAATTGTAGCTTCACAAAATTTAACAGTGTAATTTCGAGTTCTATAAAACTGTGGCGTACCAAATTTTATTTCAGTTTTACGCGCACTAGGCTCTTTTTCGAGAGAAGGCTTTATAATTTATAGACCGATCTTCACAAAATTTAACAGTGTGATTTCCAGTCGAATAAGACGAATTTGTGCAAAATCTTATATTATACCGTGGATTATTTCACCATTTATGTTAGTTTTTGTAACAAAATTATAAATTTTTTTGGGTTGTGGTTCCACATTTTTAACTCATAGCCTGTGTTGCCAGTGGATTTTTTGAAAAAATACCTACACATGCTAATAAAAATCCGATTTTTCCCTACACGTTAAAAAATTTCCCCTACAAAAACCCTTACGCACTATTATCATTAAAATAGAAGAAAAATATCAGTTATAAAAAACACATTTTATTCGAATATGAATATTAAAACTTTCACATAAAATAAGTATAAAACTAAAAAAAAAAATAAAACATATGTATGTACTTTTAATTAAATTCTATTAAGTCTTCCAACATTAGGTGTGATCCCGTACTCAACGTTGGGAGCCCTCGGGATCCCAATCTTACCGAAAACTGTTCCCGTACTCGAAGTTTGGTAAGGAGGAGCTTTTAGGAGAAAGCTATTATTCTTCTCGCATGAAATAGCCCGTACTTTTTTTTTTGGCAAATTTATAAAATTGTTAAACAATCAGCTGTATCAAAAATAAATAAAAAACTGCAAGCAAGCTAACCAAAATAATTAATATAAAAAATATTTATAAAATAAACAATAGAAAATGTTGAAATATGTAAGTAAATGCTTGAGTTTTAATTTTATGCACGTTAATGTGTCATTTATGTATATATTTAAACATATTTCTTTTTATTTTAATTTTTTTTTTTTTTTACTTCCCTAAGCTAATCCCGCGAAGCTCTATGCTTGTCTGCAGGAAAGAAACCAGAGCCTCTGACGGGAATCGAACCCGCAACCCCAACGCTGAGAGACAAGCTCACTACCAGCTAGCCTACCGGGGCACTCAACACATTTCATATTAACGTTTTCTTTGTTCTTTTGTACATTTTTGTATATTAGTGAGAGAAGTTTTTGTTTAGTCTCATTTTACCGAGCTTTACTTAAAAAGTATGGGATCACACCTATTGAATGATAACTTAGAAAAAACATATACATGCATATTAGTGTCGCCAACTTTTTAAATCACAAACAACTCTGGAAATATATTTTGAAGCTATGTATTTTAGGGGGAAAATTGTTTTTTTAGCATTCATTTTATAAATAAAACGATATGACAAAAAAATCCCTACATTTGGGAGATTATGAAAAATCTGTCCGATTTTCCCTACGCTTCTATTTAAGTATCAAAAATACCTACATGTAGGGATTTTCCCCTACTTCTGGCAACACTGCTCATAGCTCTGATCCTACCGGACCGATTTTGCAGGATTTCAAACCCAAACTGCTTAGGATAACTGCAAGAAATTTAAAAGTGAGAGTGTCTTCAACAGCAAACATTCGGACTGACGGATAGACAAACGGACATGGCTAAATCGACATAGATTTACTCAAGGAGGTCTTAGATGTATAGTAAAAAAGTTTCACAAGGAATGACAAAGTTAGTATACCACTAGTGGCGGTGGAAAGTATAAAAAACAAAAAATTAGGTTTTGTTTCTAAAAGTTAAAGACCAACCTAAGTCCCAACTCTAAGCGATTTCCATCCATCAAACATTCTTAGGCCCTAGTTATGTAAAACGCAACGCTTAAGAATTACATTGAAAGCAAAAACAAAGTCATAAATATTTTGTAATTTTGTTGTTGCTTTCTACAGAAATCCATGTACCGTTTTAAATTTTTTAACGGCACAAGTTATGAGGCGTTTGAAATTTTAAAAGGGAATGTGAATTTCTGTAGAGAGCAACAACAAAATTACAAAACATTTATTACTTTGTTTTCGTTTCAATGTAATTCTTTGGCGTTGCGTTGCGTTTTACATAATTAGGGCCTTATGCTCGTTAAAAATGTATGGAGCAAACCCAAGTAGCGCGGCTTCAACGCTTTGTAATTGAGAAATGCCGATTTTGACAGCGCGTTAAGTAGTGAAGTTGGTAGCTGTTGTAAAAAAGTAATGGTATTGCAGCGATTTTAAGGTCTATCTAGCGGTTTTATCTCTATTTTAATTTCCGTTATGTGGGTTTTATTAAGCAAGACACAACATTGAAGCTGTTATTTAAATTTGCACTTTCAACGTTTAAGTTAGGCGATAGAAAAGGTCTTGCTTTGCGCGCTGGTTGGAGTGTTACTTTTTTAAACAAAGTATTTTTTGCGAGTACCAAATTAAATACTCGCTTTCACTTCTTGTTATTTCCGAAAAACCAAATATTTCTTTTTCGTCAAAAATCAAAATTTCTGTTTGATTTCCTTCATTTGTTTAAACACATTTAAATATTGTTAACTTTGATATGCTACTGTCTAAAGTAAATCTAACATTGTTTGATATTTGCATAGTATTTTTCACCAACTGATTGTTAAACAAGTACTATTATTAGACATTTCCATTTAGTTTGGTGTATACTTTTAGGGGGTATTTTAAATTGATATCCTGCTAGCTTTTACTGCAACTGAACGTGACTTTTGTTGTTATCTAAAAAAAAAAAATTACACTTTTAAAAATTTTCCCTTAATGCAGTGTTGGTTTTTTACAATTTTTTTTTTTTTTATTTTCAAATATTTTGCCACTTTCTTTCATTTGACTGTTAGAGAGAGCGATTGTGAAACTAAACACGATTTCAATTTTAGATAGTTGCTGTTCATTTCATATCTTTTTCTATCCTTTATATAAATATAAATTGTTATTTGTTGCTTTCATTTTGTTTAAAGAAAAAAATAGAGAATTTTGTTTTTAGTGAATGGACTCTAGAAAGCATTTACACTTGCAAGTATCTTTTATATTTGCATATAAAAGAATTAGCTGTTGGGGAATGAATAAAAATACTGGCAGTAAGTGTTTTACACAGTTTTCTTTAAACTAAAATTTTATTCTTTAGAGTGAGTTTTGTCTTTAAAATGAAAACAAATTTTATGTAGCAGCTTGTTTGTTATGATTTTGTTGCAGAATTCTGTTGTAGGAATGTCTTGTGTTTTCTAGAAGTGTCTTTTTCTTAAAATTTCCTTCCTTTGACTTTGTTTATTTTTAAGCTTTGGTCAATTTATTTTGTATTTTTTTCACAGATGATACATTTTGCCACTTGAAGGGTTTGTAAGTTTTCTACCCATTTTATTATTTACCTAAAAGTATGCTTCAGTGACTTTTATTTAGGGAAACTGTAACGTGTATCGTGTATCTGCTTCTAATTTGTTGATACTGTCTAAGCAGCAGTTGACTTTTTGTTTTCATCCTTTTTTTTTTTTTTTTTTTTTTGATATTGCACATCTTATAATGCTCATTTTTGTTTTCTTTTTGCACAAGGACAATAATAGATAAAGGTACTTTTACAGTCTCTTAGGAGTATTTTAAATTATTTGCTAAAGAAGTTGTTTTTAGTAAATAAGTATGATATATTGACTATATACTTATTTTATTTAATAGGCAGGGTCAAATAGTGATTTATTTTATAACCGTAGTAGTTTTTATATTTTGGGTTTTTGTATAAAAGGAAAAGGAAATTGTAATTGTAACGGTTAGATCAATAATTCAGGAAATACACACATTAATAAGACCAATAATATGACACTTTGACCATAAAATGTTATGGTTTAAAAATCCCAAAACAAGCGTAAGAGAATTCTCTTAGCTTTTACCAGTTTTTCTACATCATCACCACCACTAGTTTAGGAAAGGTAGAAATGGCAGCCAGTACTTATTTGAAACCTAATGATCCATTATGATACCATGGATTTTCACTAATGAGAATCCGCGAAGAACCAAGCTTAACTTCTGAGGAACACGAAAATACATTCTAGTTCAACGCCAGAGGTACCATACATTCCGTGGCAGTCGCCTTCTCGCCAGTGCACGACAGTGAAAGAGAAAGCGTTCTACGTGCTCCTTTTAATTTTTGCCATTGCAGCTGCGTGCTCCTTTTAATTTTTGTACGTCCTTTTTGGTCATGTATAGTAGATATATAGATCACCCGTCATCCGTACGAGGCTACAATTACCTGGCAATCCTGCATGCAGTGTTCGCGGCCCTAAACTCTATGCAACAGTAGCTCAAATATTTTCCCACCGGAAATTATGCAACGCAAAAGAAAGTCTTTCATTTTCGACTAAACCCAAAACTTTAAGGGGTAAGTTTTTAAAGTTTTTGCTCATTTCTGAAGAATTTTGCATATTCACTTTTATTGCATATTTTGTAAGCATATTTCTTCTTATTTTCAAGCATTTATTTTTGCATATACATTTTTTTAACATTATTCAACGCAAAATAAATACGTTAAATTTAATATCCAAAAATTGTAGACACAATGATGTATCAATAAATCTATTTACGACAAACTCGTAATACACAAAAATGCATAACCTACTAGTTAAATTACTCCTAACACTATGCCGCATTACTTGATATGTTTTCCCTTCTAGAATTATGATGTACAAAATAAACATCTTTAACTTTCTCCCTAATTCAATATTTAGGTTTCGTTTAATTCACAATTACGTTCATTCTCATCCGCAAAAAAAAAAATCATCTTCTTACAACAACTTCACGCTACTTTTTTATATTTCTTCAATTTACTTTTTTTATTATTTTGATCCTCATTATAAATTTCCGCTTGATTAGCAGGACAAGTGGCCTGTTTGTATCGCAGCAATGTTTGCTGATGTTCCTAAACATTAATTCTGTGGAAAGATGGTTTGTATAACTGACTCTCTAGTGCTTGGCTTCTGTATCTTGTGCCGTTGAGTTCGTTAATTTTAAAGTCTACTAAACTTGTTAAGGATAATTTTCTTTTGAACTTTGATATTATTATTTAAATGAGAATCTTTATTGAGGTGTTGATGTTTAACAACTTCAAAAAAAGGATGATAGTCATACACACTCGCTGAACTGTTCTCAGTCTAACACAAATACAATAATGATAGAAAAAAAAGAAAATAAGTAAAAGAAAATGTTAAAATAAATGTTGCGTACTTAAGGGGGATTATTTAAAGTCAAAAGAGAAATTCTAAGGAAAAAATTTGAGTTGTAAGATAAAAAATAGTTTTGTCAAAAGAAAATTTTAAAAAGAAACCCAAAACTTTTGAAAGGATAAAATAAATTGCAAGACACTAACCTGATTGATTGCTAAGAGTATAGTTTTGGGGGTTGACAATAAAAGTATTAAGCGAAGCATAAAATCAGTAGTATTTCAAAGAATAATTTTTTAATTTGTTTTATAAAGAAAATATTTCGAAAGAAACATTATTTTTACATTTTTTTCGGTAATATACATAATAGTTAAAACAAAATTTATAAATACTTTTCAAAGCAATATTCTTTTATTACGTTAAAAAACTTTTTTTTCTTATTTTTTTATCATAAATTAACTTGTTAATGAAATATAATTAGGAACAAGCAACGCTCTTTTTAGAATAGAAAACTCACTTTTAAATGAAACTTCCCTTTGTAAGAAAATTTCGTTTTTTAGTTAAAAGATCTTTTGAAAAAAGAACTTTTCTTGAAAAAATTGTTTTGTTGACTTTTGTAGTGTTTCTAGAAAAAATTATGTTTTTAAAAACGTACTTTCACACTTTTTATAATTTATATTAAGAGGAATGTAACTTTTTGAATTAAGTACGCTTTTAAAGAAAGTACTTTTTGGGGAAAACACCTTTTTGAAGAAAGTACCTTTTTGAAGAAAGTACCTTTTTGAAGAAAGTTCCTTTTTGAAGAAAGTACCTTTTTGAAGAAAGCACTTTTTTGCAGAAAGTACCTTTTTGAAGAAAGTTCCTTTTTAAGAAAGTACTTTTAAGAAAAAAGTACCTTTATGAAGATAGTAGCTTTTTTAAGAAAACAGCTTTTTGAAGAAAGTACCTTTTTGCAGAAAGTACCTTATTGATGAAAGCACCTTTTTAAAGAAAGTACCTTTTTGAAGAAAAAACTTTTTTAAAGAAATTACCTTTTTTAGAGTAGAACTGTTTGAAAGAAATTATATTTTTAGAGATAGTAGCTCTTTGAAGAATGTGCTTCTTGAAGAAAGTTACTTTTTAAAGAAAGGGCCTTTTAAAGAACAGTAGTTTTTTTGAGGAAAGTACCTAAAGTTTTTTAATTTAAAAAATAAATTTTTTTGTATACTCCTTCGTAGGCACCCCAGAAATCCAGAAAGTGTTGGGTCCTTCATTTAATAACCGTTGGTATAGGTAATCTTTTTGAAGATAGTACCTCTTTGAAGAATGTACTTTTTGAAGAAAGTAGCTTTTTGGAGAAAGTACCTTTTTTAAGAAAGGGCCTTTTAAAGGAAATTAGCTTTTTTAAGAAAGTACCTAAATTTTTTTAATTAAAAAATTTTTTTTTGTATTCTTGCGTGGACACCTCCGAAATCAGAAAAGCCTGCGGTCCTTCATTTAATAACCTTTGGCTTAAGTAAAAAAATTCTGTTGTCGCTTAGTCTTACTCTCCGGAGTTTGTAGAGATCATCTTAAAGATACTTCACCTTCTGGTGTTTCATTATCCGGGAAATTCAGGTGCAGTCAATACCTGTTGACAGTTGACAGTTCTGAAGAGATCTCCCCCACCTCTTAAGATCGCTGCTGACCAGAGATCCTATCTGGTACCACGGAAGTCAGTAGCCCCGGTGATCTGGTCCGGGACTGACTACTGGTTAAGACATCCGTTGGTAGGCCTCTTGCGGGTAACGCTTTCCATTTTAAAAAAGTTTACCTTTTCGGAAGTTCCGATTTTCCATTGAAAACATACTTTTGGAGATCACGTGGTGATTGTGATTTACTAACCTAAGTCGCGGGATGGGAGATTTTTTATTATTGGTAAGAGAGTTCCCTAGGTCTGTTGCTATTCAACACACTTTCTGCTGGCCTATTTCCAAAAGCAGCGGAGTTTAGATAGATCTTAAGCTAGGGGAGAGTAAATAATCTTGCCAGATTATGCACTCAAATTGCTACCTGGGTGTGCTGTTTGCTCTCACGCTCTAGGACAGTTCCTAACGCTTTGTTTATTACCCTGTGGTGAAGATCAGCCATGAGGTAAGACCATATAGCAGGTGCTTATGTAAATCTTTTCCAGATCTGTTACTTACTCTCTCCCCGAAGGTACGAAGAGAGATATCCTAAGAATATTGCTTCTTTTGCTTTAACACCCTCGGGGTGTAAAGATTGCGGCTCACCAGAGATCCTATATGCTAGCACGGGAGTCAGTAGGCCCTGAAACTTCGGTCCTAAGCTGGTTGCTAGTGAGCCTCGTCGAAAGTCAGGTTGTTGGTGTAGTTCATACCCAAAACGGCGGAACAGAAAATGTTAAAAAGCCAGCTAAAGAGCTGATATTCTACTCGTCTTGGGGAAGTTTTTCTTGCTGGAAGATTGCCCTAGGTGCTTTGGCAAATCGACGGAAGGTGCTGTATTTCAGCAGTGACGGTCAGATAGCTCAATCTGCAATGCAAGGTATGAACGTACAGGTCTCTGCCGGAATCCAAAATTACCATCCACGTGTGTAATGTCACACTGACACATAAGAGAGCCATATTGTCATATTTAATTTATCCAGAGATTTTGAACACTGCAGGGTAAGGCAGAACTCAGAGGTACTCTCGAAAATTCTAAACATTATTTGCAGGGTAAGGACGAACTCCCAGGTACTCACGTAAATTCTAAACGTTATTGCCACTCAGTCGACAAAATAACACTAAAAAAATTATTTCTCTGCTCTCAATGTTTCCAACAAAAATTCTAAAAATATCAACTAGTTTTTTCTCATATCTTCAAAATAACTCTTCTAATGTTTTACGCATACGATTGTACATATTGTAGTAAATAAATATATCGCCCATCACTACCTTTTAGCAAACTCTGTGCGCTAAAATACAATTAAAATTATAATAAACCTATTTATATTCAATCACATTCAGATTGTACATTGTTGTCATTGTTATAGAAATATCGTATATGTCAAATTGTCAATTCTAAAATGTCATTTTAAAAGAAAAAGGGACATTTACGTATGAAGCTAATTTTTAAATTTACTTTATTTTATTTAAGACCTTCCATCTAATAAACACTTACTTTAATCTAAATCCATTGTTCTCCTTTTATTTCATCTAGATAATAATATCAGAAAGCCAACATCAAATCACACCATAAAGCTTAACTAATAGGTATGAAATATTTGTAAGAGTACCCGCCGTAACTGCAAGACAACAGAAATAGAAAAGCGGAAATTTCATAAAAAAAAAATTCATTCAAGTGGAGAATATAAAAACAAAATAGCAGTTGGCACGTAACGTGATGACTTTTTAGGTGGGGGAGAAACTCCAAAAAACATTTTTTTTTTTTCAAAAAAACAGAAAACTTCACTAAGGATTCATTCAAAGGTAAATACAGTTTTAGGAGTAGAAATACCGGTAGTGTGCCGGAGTGGATTAAAAAAATAAACGTATTCATCTGATGTTTATTATTTTTATTTAACAGACAATTGAATAAAAGTTGGAAGGATTTTTTTTTATTACAGATAAAAACGTGAGGCAAAATAATAATTTATTTAAGTTTAAAAATTATTTTACTGGTATGCATTAAATCATTCTCTGCCACCCCCCGCTAAACCTTTAAATTTTGAAGTTGTTTAAATGTTTTTTATTTGTTTTCGAACGCATTTATTCTGTTTGTTTTGTTTTCCGTTGTTGCTGTTTTTGTACTTTTCCTTGTGCCAGAGCCAAGTTTAGATTTAGTTAAGTGTTGGCCAAATAAAAACGGAAATACATTTAAAATACAATCACAAGTGTTTTTCTGTGTAAGTTTTTTTTTTTTTTCATATAGATACGTACACATGTAATTCATTTCCTTTGTGTAAGTAAAAATATGCTATATGTGTCTGTATTTATTTGTATGTATTGTTTGTTATTGGTGTCCAACAAAAACATTTTGCTTGTTGTGTTGTCAAGAATTTTGTTATGCTCAATTTATTGTCTAAATAAAGTTATTTCTGGCAATGGAAAGTAAATTAAATTTGTCAAGGAAAAAACTTTTTATTTATAGATAATTTTAAGTAGAAAAACTAACAATAAAGAAATCATTTAAGTTTTAGTAAAATTTTTAAAGTTGCTCCTAGGAGTAGGCAATAAGTTTTCTTTATAAAAAGTCAATAGTTTACAGTACATAAATTAAAATTCGCCAATAATTTATCTAAATTTTCTAAATAAAATAAAATTTTTTGTAAAAAATAAATAAAATGTACATTTTTAAAAAGGTACTTTTTTAATAGATTCTTTTTTGCAAATAGTTTATTACCACGTTTTCAAAACGTTTTATTCCAAAACTCACTTCATTTAAATTAAACTTTTTTAAAAAATGGAATTAAATCGACTTTATACAAAAAATCCATAAAAGTACGTTTTTCAAGAAACTATTTTTCTTAAAAAATATATTCCTGGAATTCATTTTTTAGAAAAGTACTTCTAAAAAATGTACTTTATTCAAAAGCTGGTTTATTAAAAAGCAGTTTTCGATCACAAACCGAACATTATTTAGCGTACGGTACGATATTTATTTTTAAGTGTTTGTGAATTAGTACACAACCCTTAATACCGGTCTTTACTATTATCACGAAAGTAGCAAACATTATGTAGTGTTCTGGTTTTCGTTATAAAACAGTACCATTGTAGTGGTTCTGTGGACATACATACAATTTTAGTGTTCTAGTGCTTTTCTTCACACTGATGAAGAAAGGAGCAAACAAAAAATTTAACAACGCTTCTCACTAGTATTGTAAATGCTTAACAACTTGCACGAGTGCAGCACGTATAGTCTGTGTATGTATTGTGTACATGTTTTGTTGTTGTACAAATTTTTTGTTGGCTTTTTGATTTTTGTTTTCGTAAAAAAAACCCATAGGTATTTTGTTTTTGTAAAAAATATTAAACGAGCATTAATGAACGAAGTTTGTGGTTTTTACGGAAAACAGAACGCAATAAAATGTTCCTATATTTATGTTGAGTTGGTTTAGAACAGTATTCTTATTGTGTACAAAGATCACAGTCGGATAAATGTTTTTTGAGGTATTTACTGCGCCAACACTATAAGCGTTTGTGTTTTCCATATTTCTAACGTTCAGAACACTAAAGGACAGTACATAAAGTTTATTTTCGAACTCTGTTCAAAAGTATTTCTAGAAAAAAAAAAATTAGTACGGCCTTCAAAAAGCAGTTTCTAAGAACGTAATGGTATTTCTTTAAATCAAAGTTTCTCAAAAACATACATTAAAAGAACACATACAAATCATTACCTAAAACGCAAAAGACCCTAACTAACCAAAAATTTAAAATCGACCTTTTCATTGATTGTTATGGGATCAGCACAAATGTCTACCAAAAAGGTTTAAGTTTTTCTAACAAAATTGCCGATTATATTAGAAAAAAAAACAAACGTCCCTATCTACAAAAGATTATGTGATAAACGCTAAAAGACCTAACTCACAGTTGGAATAATATGCGACAGTGTCAATTGTCAAAACAACTGGTAGTTTTTACGAGAAAAATAAATTGTTAAGCTGGTAAATGCAGATTATCAATTTCCTTTTTTTAAAAAGTTTTTTGCTTCTCCTATAAAATTTTCAAAATATTAGATAGGGCCTTTTGCCTTTTACGACATATATTTTGTTCAAAAAGAAAGCAAATTTTTCTTAATTTAAAAAAATGCTTTTGTCTTAAAAGTACTTTTTTGAACGACATTTTTTTCAAGAGGTAACTTTTCTAAAAGGCATTTATTTCCCAAAATCGTTTCTCCTTTTAATATGTACTTTTTCCAAATAGTTCTTTATTCAAAAAGTTTTTTCTTTTTGTACAGGAATTGAACATACTCATGAAAACAAATAAATAAAAATGGCCCTTTTAAGTCTTATGTTTTCAAAAAAAGTTTTTTTCGGTTTATTTAATCAATTTTTAAAAAGGCATTAAAAACAAAAATGTTGTAAATTTTGTTTTATAGAATATCAATAAAGAAAGAAATTCTAAAAAAATTAAAAAATTATCTTAATTGTATTTCATTCTACTTTCTGTTACTAAAAATCGCTAGAAAGAATATTTTATAATTTCTGACTTAATAAGTAATTTAAACACTCATTAGCAAATCTACCAACAGTTAAATCACATTTTCTTTTCAACTAATTTACCCTGTGGGGGTCACTTAATTCAACCTCTTAGGCAGTCAGATTCTTATTTTAAATACTTGAGGTATTCACAAGACACCTCAATAGTGTATAATATATCTTAATACAGCATACAACCGATACAACGGGTCTTGTGAATACCCCGAACTGAACATTTTTCTTGAACATTTTTCTGAGCTTATTTTTTTTTTCTTCAAAAAAGTGTATATTTAAATATTAATTTTCCTTCTAAGACTTTTCGTTTATTTATAAAAGCGATGATTTAGGGATACAATTGTACTACTTATTTCCTAGTAAAAAGAATTTGGGTTTTTTAAATCATTTAAAAGAAAAAGCGCATAGTCTAGCGCTTCAATAAGAGAGCTTTTATACAGCAGTAAATTATAAAGAATAAAATATGCAATAAAGCTTTTTTTATTTTAGTTCTAAAAACGAAACGAAAAAATAAAAACATATTATGTGAAACCGCCACTGCCTAACCACTATTGTGAATACTGTTTTCTTAAACATTTTATCAGTATTTTTTTGGTTTGTGTTTATGTTTAGGTACATGTCAAATTAGCTATAAACATCTCGCAATTTCCACGCGGAAAATTATATAAAGAAGTCAATAGTTAAATGCTAGTCAACCTTAATCTTGTAAAGAAGCTGGCTGGTTTTCATACTAAAAAAGTGTGTATTTTATATGTTTGTTCCTTTATATTGTTAATTAATAGTGTTTACTTATAGGAATTAAAGCATTCAATATAAACCAATAAACTGCTATTTTAAATTGTTTGTACTTGGTGTTTACAATCTTATTGGAAACAGTGAGCTTGGGAGGCTTCACACAACATTATGGTTTGCGAAAATGATTGAAAAAGACATTTAAACAAGTAAAAGCTAAATATTAATGAATATGTATATATAGTCAGCCATTCAGAAAGCATTTTAAGAGTGCTTTATTTGCATGTTAAAAGAAACGCTTATTGCCAGCAGAAAATAGTCCTCCAAACATGGGAACACCCCATACAAAAATCAGGCATCCCATCAGCAGGTTTGAAGCGATTTCAGGTATGAATTCATACATAAAATCTGCTCCTTCTGGAGCACATTTTTTACTGGGTTGATACAATTTTGAGCCAGCTAAGACAAATAAAACTACATCTTGAAAACTGTAGTTTATTGAGAAAAAAAATATATAAAAATAATAAACATAATTAAACAAAAAAATTATTTACAAAACAAAACTTAATAATTAAACTGCCGTATTCATTAAAAACTAAACTAAATTTAAAATCTATTTTAAGGAAAATTTTTGTGAAAATTTAGTTTCAAAACCCGTTTAAAATCTAAAGTTAAGCAATTCTTTAAGGAAATTGATTTTAAAGTTTTAATGTAGAAATCAAAAAAAACACACAAAAAGCGTAAGAAATTTCAGCAAATTGCTTACAAGTTTAATAAAACTGTTGTATACCCTTAGGCTGCGTATATTTAATTCAACAATTATGTGCTTGAAATTTTTTACTTATATGTAGAAGTGTTTAAACCAACAAACCGTAAAAGCAAACATGTATCAATTAAAGAGTTAAAAATGAGAAGAAGAACGAATTTAAAAAAAATGTATGTATTCATCTAAGGAAAGAAACGACTACAACAACTACAACAATAAAGGTAAAATTGCAATAATGCAACTCTACAGAATTTTCTTCAAACACTGCGCAAATGCAAGTCAAGTGAAAAAAAAAATATGCAAACGAAAATAAAAACGCTTAAAACTGAAAAGAGTATGATAAGAGAAGTACAAAAATAAGAAAAATTGCTAAAAAAAAGACTAAAATAAATAAATCATATAAATAATTTTTTACTTGCTTTACACTCAAAAAAGAAAATATCTGAACCTAAAAGTATGCTATAGAACATAAATTTCTAGAATAGGAAGACTCCTAAAAATATGCTGCAGTAAAATGTAAAGATATTAAAAAATGTGTGTTCTGCGAATATTTCTTCTACATGTGTTAAAATGTATATTTTTTATTGTGAATATATGAACATGTTAAAACATTTTTATGGAGTATAAAAAGCAAAAGAAAATAAAAAAAACAAGATAGAGCAACATTTTTAGAGCAATAGAAGAAGAAAAAGAAGGAAAAAAGAACAATGTGCTTTATTTTGTATTGTTGTTGACTTAAAAAAGGAAGTCTATCTTTTAGGGATTTGCTTAAAAATGTGAGCTTGTGTGTTCCTGGAACAGATTTTTGCTTATTTTTTTTTTAATCACTTTTGTTTGATGTTGTAAGTTATCTGCAAGATTCTTTTGTACACAAAAAAGAAAAGAAAATCCCCTTTGTGCAGTGGAACGGAAAATCCTAAAACAACTGCAAAATTTAAAAAAAACGAACACAAAGAATTTGTTTAAAAAAGAAACAACAACTTTAGGAATTAAAATTTGTTAAAAAAAAAAAATAATCTCCCTACGTAAACAATTTTAAATAAATTAAATTAAATCATAATAGAAAATCAAATACGATTAATTGTAATTCAATAAGTATTTAAAAATAATTGTTGCATACTTAAGGGCTTTTAAGGATATCTAAACATTTATTGTATTTCAACAATTATTACCATTTAAACACACTTTGAGTATTATTACAGAAATATTATAAATATTTAATGGAAATTAAAACGTTCTCAAACAATTTTTTTTTTGGGCATTTTTAATGACAATTATGGTTGGCAAATTAAGTACTTGAATTATGTATAAACTTTACCTTTTTAATTAAACTTCTTAGGTAAGTACACTTTGTTTTCTTAAAAAACAAAATGTATAGCATAATTTCAGGATTTTTAGTTTGTTGTAAAATTTTTATTACTTTTTGGTAAGTAATTCAAACCCTGTTGCTGTAAATGTTGTTCGAGACAGTTAATTAAAAACTCTTTTAAGCTTGTGCTCAGACCAGTCCTTAAGTTATTTTATAAAACTTAGACATTTATTTTATTAACGAAATTTCGCTAAGCAGGTACTTAAACTATGCAACATTTATTGGGCAGCTTTTTAAAGAAGAATATTAATATTTATGATGCTGAAATAATTTAGTTGAAAATATTTGGGTTTAAAATTTTTGAAAGTGAAATGGAGAAATGAGAAAGATAATAAAGTTTTGTTTTGTAATTTAAAGACATCAAAAGAATTTTCTTGTTTTGAATATTTTTGGATTTGATTTTGCTGTCGGTCAAAGAAATTAATAACAATCGAAAGTGGAAGTAATTCCGTAATTTGCTTATCCAAAAACGAAAATATAGTCAATGAAACTTAAACAAATTAGTACGGAATCGCCATGTCGAAATGTGTAACAGGCCTGTTTGTATATACATTTTCCTAAATTTTCACATTGAGCTGTAAAAGGCTTAAGGCTAACTAGGCTTAATGGTTTCTTATCTGCATTGTGCAAAAACACTTAAAAAAAGGGGAAGGATTTGAAAGATTTACAGCCAATCCCACGATGTCACACGTTAACGTTCGCATAGAAAATAACATTTAAGACAAAAACAAATTTTAGAAATTGTTTTTGTTTTAAATGTAATTTTCTATGCGAACGTTAACGTGTGACATCGTGGGATCGGGTGTCAGTTTCTTACATTAAGGTTCATCAGCGTATTTCAACCTGGCAATTGAGAGTTCATTATCTGCCAACCCTTTTAGATGTCTTAAATAAAAAATTTGAATTTCCACAGATGTGTAAAAGATTATCGTAAAATTATGCCATTACGGCCTAATCTCACAATGCTCTTTCCGACGCTAGTCTACTTACTGGTTGAAATTTGATTACCTGACTAACCTATGCCTTTCTTAATAGCCAAAGCTATCTGACCTCTTCTGCAAAGGCAGTTTTATTTTAAAAGCAACATCTATTTACGACAGAAGGTCGAGAATAACCCAAGTTTAGGGCACAAGGCATACCATAACCAGTACATGTATTCTAAATGCTCTTTAGCTCTAACCACTTCAGAGTCTATTTAAATACCTGTTTCTTAGATCGACATAACACAAAAACAAAAAGAAATACAAAAATATTGTAATTAAAAATTAAATTTTATTTACATTGAAGAAATTTAGGCCCTTGACAAAAATAACATTCATAATAATAACTCAATTACAATTAGAAAACTTTTTTTCTTACATTTATTTTTAGCCTCTATTAAAGTTGTTTCTAAAACGATAAAATACAGACATAAAGCAAAAATCTTCTGCCAACTACAATAATCGGCTTAAGTCACTTTTCCATATTAGCACAGATATGATTCAATTGCCTGTACACGATTCAGGCGGTCGGGTGATCAAATTCTCACTTATGAACCAATTTTTATTCACACAAGGGCGTTGTTAGATGCGCTGTTTTTTCTGTTGTTGGCATCAGCGTGCGATAAGGTTTTTTCTACTTCAGAGAAAGATTTCAGAAATTGCGTAGATTAATTATTTATCTCAATATATGAAAAGTTGTTTTGGTAGATTATAACAAAAAGGCCTGATAAAGTTTTACACAACTTATGATTTTTTAATTTAAGGTCCTATCATAACGTGCAGAAGCTGGCTTAAGCAACTGTGTGAATACATGTTAATCATAGGTGTCAAACCATATTGAACTTAAGGAAACTTTTTGATAAGTTTTATGAATCTGCCATTTGCGTAAGCAAAGTGCAAAACTGATCGCACATTCCCAACGGAATCAGATGATTTTTTTTTAATATAATTAATTTTAATACAATAAAAAATTTTTAACAGTAGCTTAAGCTAGCTTATGCGTGATATTGTTGGGAGCTGTAGTCAACTGGACGGGTGACAGGTCTTTAGATATAATGGTTTGCTGCGAATAATTCCACACGAATAAGCGATCCCGGACAGTAAGCGAATGTTTGTTTGATAAACAAGATCGATAAGGTCAAGAAGAGTTCACTACAGGTGGCGAAAAAAAACCTGGCATCTTTGACAGTTTTGTTTAGAAAAGGTTCACATTTCGAACCGTAAATGCTAACAAAGCAATACTGAAAACATCTGTAATTTCTGTTGTTTTGGGATTGTTGTATTATTGCCGTCACATGAAGTGAATTCGCCAGAGACTTTGTTTCGTGCCTTTTAAAATCATACCCAAGCAATCGGCCGTGTTTGTTTGCTGCAAGCGGACGTCTGTTCTTATATTAAGCGGGTCGCTATAAAAATGTGCCCCATAAGAGTCTTGTTAGGGGTTTAGATAACATTATTAGAGTAGAATGCAGTAGATTATTTATTTGCTCATCCGAAAATCAATGATAAGTGAAAACTCTAATAATGGCCTTGGCCCTTATATGATCGAAGGTAACATATATATATATATATAACATTATAATATGTGTACCCTTGTAATACAACTTTTTTATACAAGTTTGAGACGCTGATTATACAAATTTAAAAAAATTAATTTTATGGTCTGTTTTCCGGATATTTCGATCTTAAGTTTTCACACAATTCCGATCTGAATTATTTCTATACATTTAAAATTTACACAAATTTAAATAATCAGTTAATTTAAATAGTTATTTCTTAGTGGTCACGGTAATTTCAAGTACATATACTGTTGAAAATTAAAACGTTATGTTACATTAATTACTGGATGACAAATAATTTATTTATCAACCGATCCTGTGTGTAAGCACGACCAGTACACACAGGAAACTGTTTGAGTCTATCAGCCATGTCACAGAGAACAATTCCGTTCGAAACCGAAGAAAACATATTCGCCTATTGATAGAAAGTGTATTTTGATAGTTTTTTTGGCCTTTCAGATACTGAAAACTTCCATTCCGTTCATGAAAACAAAAATGGTTTCATTCCGAAAAAATTTTCCATTTTCTGAAGCACGAATAAGCGGAATGAATTCCGTTTTAGAACGGAATTGCACTCTGTGACATGGCTGTATAACTAGGCAAGCTTATACGCTCGCTCCTTGTTTTGGAGCTGGAGATAACTAACCTCCTCTAGATTTGCTAGCGGCACCTTTTCAAAAGCAACAGCACCCAGGAAGATTCGCTAGCAGGTCGAATTTTCACCAAGTGGTGGAAAATCAGGCCTTGAATCTGAATTTTTAGAATCTCTCTTCCCGCGACTTTGGGTATAAGACACAACCACCACATTAGCCTCGATGGGTCCGGATCCGTGTCTGGGGGATACCGACTCCCGTGGTACAACATAGGATCTCTGATCAGCCGAGATCGCAAGAGATCTATCAGTTTCAGATATTGACTGCACCGAATTCCAGCTATTGACTGGACCTGATTTTCCGGGAGGATGTAACACTAAAAGGTGGAACACTCTTAAGATATCCCGCTGAGTAGACATTACTCAAGACAGGACACCAAAGGGAACAATAAAATCTGTAATGTTTCGTTTAGAACGCTGCGGTGACCAGGTAACAGTATTCCTTGAAGGGGGCACGGTTTCCGCTTAAATAAAGTTTCTCGTTAGGGAGATTACACTATTGAAAATCCAGTCTATCGGGCATGTTCTACATATCGAAATGAAGTAAATTCAAAATCGAGGCAATTTAAAAAACGACCCTGTACTGAAAATTCATAAAAATATATAATTTTTTGAGTACAAATTAGCTAAACAAGAACATCTCTTAAAACCAAGAAAAACTACCGTAATTTTGTTAATAATTAAACCTAAAATTTCGTTCGATTTCTAGAACATGCCCGTTTTTCTTTAAAATTATTTCAACATTTCTAAATATTTCAATTCTCTGCATTATTTCAATAAAGCTACGGTCACATTTATTAAATATTTGATCAAATAAGCGTAACCCCTACTTTTGTTAATAGTTAGTGAGATTTAAAATTGTCTTAATATTACAAAACAAACTAATTATATTACTAGACATAGCAAAAAACATGTTTTTTTGTAAGATTTGGTATTTTAATCAAAATAAATATTGATATTAAGCGAAATGATTTTTTAGTTTGGTTGTTGGTCCCGTTTTTTTCGTCAAATATTTGATAAGTCTGACCGTAGCTTTAGTCACGAGATTTAAAACTCCGCTAAAAGTTATTGCGAAAACTTTCAAAAAGTTGCCTTTAATTTTTCATTAATTTAATTCGGCATAAAATTATTTTAAATGAAAATTATACACATTTTGTTAAAATTCAATGTCCATTTACTAAATCATATTTTTTGTTGCATACTTTAAGGGTGATAGACATATTCTGTTCTTTTTTTATTCTTATAATATTAATTTTTTACGGCCATTATTTTTATGAGAATTTAACAATTTTTTTAGATAAAAAACCAGAAATATAACAACAATAAATTCATTCATTGACAGTTGCGACGAAGAAATAAAAAGAAAGAGCAAAAAGCTTAAAAACGCAGCTAAGCTGTACAAAAATTATGTATCTATTGTTATAAATTTCAATGAGCAGTGAGTAAAAATAATGGCAGAAAAATGAAAAGAGGAGTAGAAATAATAATAAAAAAAAAACCAACAGACTAAAGAGTGAAAAAGAAAATCCAAGGGAAAGAGTAAAATATTTCAAAACAAAAAAGTGGTATGAAGTGATAATATGTCAATGCCTTTTAGCCAAAGTAATCGGTTGAATGCTGCGTTAAAAAATATAAAAAAAAAAAATTAAAAGAGAAAAGAAAAATGCATTTTGAAGGTACTGAGTATGAGTTTCTTTTTCTACTTCAATGAATAATGTGTTCTGTGCCATTTCTTTTAAATTTTTTTTCTTTATTTTTTTTTTTGTTTGTTCTTTCTCTAAAAACATTTCTTTCGTGTTAGTCATTTCTTAAGAAAATCAATTTTTCTTCTTTTGTTCATAAGCGACAAACAGTGAAAGACATATTAAGTGAGCATCAACCACATCGCGATGCTTTTAAGCCAAACAAAAGGTTTCTCTTTCGTCGCATTGTTTGAACAACAACGACAGTAAATCGCGGGGAAACAGAAAAAGTCAAGTGCAAATGAAATGTAACAACGATATGATGAAGAATAAAATACTGCTTGAGGTTGTGAAAACACACACTAACACATGTGAGTGTATAACTGGAACTAATAACACCAAATCCCTAAGGTATGCAAGCATTATTGTGTATTGTGTATTGTTTTTCTTTTTTTTTATTGTTTTCATACAAAAATCACAGGCAAAAAATTTATATTTTTGCTAAAATTCAAATAAAAATGAAACCCTTAAATACATCTCAGTAACAAGAAACAAATACATTTGCATTAACTAACACTTGTACATCTAAAATATGTATTTGTTTTGTTCTTTTCAGATTCCAAACATCAAATTAGTTGATTTGTTGCTCTTTGTATGGATTTTACTTTTATATATTTATTTATACTTTTTCTTTTTTTTGGAATTTAGTGTTGTTGCTTTTGTTAATATTAGTGGCAAAAGCTTTTAGTGAAATTGAGTAAAATTTGTTTGTGTTGCTGTTGCTGCAGTGCTTTTTGTTGGTGGTGGTGATATTTTTGGTTGAATAAATTATTGCAATAATTTATGCGTTATTGACACATGTCAAAGTATTGGCTTTTGTTAAATATTCATTAGAATAAGATTAATTTTTTGTCGTTGTTGTGTTTGTATTTTAAATATTTGTTTTAAAGTGACTTTTAGAGAATTGAACAAAACTGAAAGAGAGTAATATGGATTAATAAACATAAGTAATTAAGTATGCCCTAAGGTATGCTTTTGTTTGTACATTGAAATCATCCTAAGTAAATGCTTTAATTTAAGAATATAGGATTTTTGACAATAATATTTGTTTAAGGTAGCATCACCTGCAAAATATTATAATCAGAATAATAAAACTTAGGAGTTTTTTTCATTTAAAAGTCATGAATGGAACACACATTAAAAAAGCAAATTTCGTAAAACTTTAAAGGACTTTTCATATTTCCGAGTGTATTTTTTAAGATTTGTATGAGAGGAATTTTGAAACTGTAAATGTGGTTTTTAAATTTTTAAATTTACTTTTATTCTAATATAATCAGCACTTCTCTGCAGTTAAAGTCTTTTTTAAGGTTTAAATCCTAAATAATCCGAATGTCACAGATCGGAAGTTAACTAACTTAAGTTTTTATTTCAAATGTTTTTGCACATTAAAAAGAGATAAGAAAAAAGTAATTTTGCTATAACTTCTTCAAAAAGTCAAAAAGTCGTACAAAATAATAAATAAAAATTTAAACTTTGCCCATATTGTACTTTTGAATGTGAAGATCGATGGACACGAGTTTGCCTTAAGTCAACTTAAGCACTTTTTCCTTTTTGCCACAACTTTAATGCATATTTGTAATACGAAAAACGAAGCTGCAGTAGATTGTTTCGTCAAATATAACGGGTATTTTTTTAGTGTATAATAAAATTGGTAGTTATTGGAGATACAATAAAGTTCAAATAGTTATATTGGCTTGTTTTATTGAAGCTTTTAATTGCACGTACTTGAAAGTATTGTGACTTTTTCCAAAACCAAAAAAACTGTTCACCTTTTAGGGTCAAATATATATTAAGACAATTTTAGATATGTCGTACTGAATTGTTTTAGCAAATCGATGTCAGACTTGATCAGGTTAGGGCTTAAGAGTGTAAAATTTATTTGCTTGGTGTCAGGCAGTATATTCTGAATGCTTATCTTTTCAAGAAGATCGACTGCGGCGTGCTGTGCCCTTACACTCTACGACAAAGCAATACCTTAGTGAGGGCGCCCTATTTAAAATAAAACGAGTTGATATAATCTACATTTTTAATTTGTTTTATTTTCGAAGTTTTGGATCAGGAAGGGACAAAATACAGGTTTTACCCATCTACACCCCAAATGAGACGAATTTAAAAAAGTACCAGCACCTGTCCACTAATTTTTTTAATGAACAACGATAACTATTAAATTTTTTTGTATCTCTGTTAGTTATGGAAATATGAGATGAGAGAATTTACACATTTTTCCCCCTTTAACATTCGAATTTCTAAAAATCCCTTCTTGGTGGATCGATTTGGTGAGGAACCAACCTCAGGTTCGTATAAATACGGTTTCTGTATGACGTGCTTAATTCCCAAAAAGTTCGTATGTTATCTTCCACTCAAGTCCGTGAATGTTAAATTTAATTTTGTAAGCTCAATAATAATAAAAAAAACCAGAAAGTACTAAATTAAAAACAAAAAAGTACTAAAAAGTCTCCTTTTAAAGTTTCCCAATCACTCTGAAATCTGCATGTTGAGTTTTTTGTTTCTTTCTTGGTTCAGTATGAATAAGAATTCAAAAGGTACCAGTTGAAACATAAAAAGGTATCGAAAAGATCCCTCTTACAGATTCTCATTTGCTCAGGCCATGTATGTTTAGTTTTTTGTTTCTAGGTACAATATTAACGAAAGTTAAAACAGTATCAGTTGAAAAACAAAAAAGTACCGAAAGCTCCCCCATACAGATTCTAAATTACTCAGGACCTTGTATGTTTAATTTTATTTTATTTAATTAAAACTGTACCAGTTGTAAAACGAAAAAGTACCAAAAAGCTCCCCCTTAAAGATTTTTATTTACTCAGGCCATGTATGTTTAATTATATGTTTCCAGGTCCAATATCTAAGAAAGCTCAAAAATACCAGTTGAAGAACAAAAAAAGACTAACATCTTTCATCTATAATGTTATTTCCAAAAGGGCCAAATTTCAAAGAAGTACCAGACACCTGTCCTCTTTTTGCATTATTTGGTCGATATTTCGCGAACGGCTCTCCAAACCTTAAAATACTGTGTCGACTCATAATCTCCACAAAAATCTCTTTCAGTTGAGTAGAGTCACATTATTAAATATATCCGGATATCATACTGTTGAAAGGATGCTTAAGTCCTTATGTTTTTGGTTTAGTCGTTAAAAATTTATTTTATCTAAATTTTCTGATATCAAAATAAGGATAAGTTATTTATATATTTTTGTCCGCTGATGACGAATTTAAGATTCGTTTTCTTCTACCACCTCTTGTTTTAGAGATGCACAGTGTATTAATTAAAAAATATTTTAAATTTTCTTTTTTTTAACTCCATTCAAAATAATTTGGTTTCTATATTAAATTTATCATTAATAACATAATGGCAACGAAGAAAAGACGTTCTAAAAATGTTTGTGAAGATTATGGATGAGATTTTCATGCACTAAAAAATCGAAAATATGCGCATAAAATATGCACTCAAATATGCACTTTTGTTTCACGAATATATCGGTAATTGGAAAATACAAATGCTAATTGACTTCTGATGTTATTTAAATTAAATATTTCTTTTACTTTTTTCAATTGCATAATCATCGGTATCAACCAGCCCTTGTAACTCAAAGTTTTTTGAATATAATTGTGAAGCATCCAGCAAGACCCTAGCAAGACCCATCTTGTTACTACTGGCTGCGGCGGAAGGGGAACCAAAGGGATACATTTTATTAAAAATTGCAAAAATATTCGAATTGGCTTCTAATTTCCTCTGCAACTCGGTGTAACCCATGTGCCTCAAAAGTAACTTGCAACAGTTTTGTATAAAATATTTTAAGCCCATTGGAAGACTTAACCATGTAAGAAGTTGCATCGGTCTATATAGAAGAACATTTTGTCGAAATTTTGAAAATCTTGTATTTAAAGCAAAGCTCCAAAAGAATCTATTTATTGATTTAAAAATTTTTTTAAATTTAAAAAATTTTTTAAGAAAAAAAAAAATCACTCAAAAATGCCAAAATATGCAAATATATGCATTGAAAACCTAAATATGCAAAAATATGCATTTTCACCAAAATATGCAAAAATATGCAAAAACAAATCGATGCCATTTTAATGCAAATTTAATGATTCGGGAAGATAATTAATCGACATTATTCGTAGACTATCGACAAAAAACATGCATTTGCATGGAAATCGCATCCCTAGTAATGTTTATATCCTTGAACATTTTGTCCGTGTTCTTATTGAAAATATTTTATTTTTATGTAAAGCGAAAAATTTTTGGTACTATTTAATGCATTTAGAAAATAAAATAGAATGTGAAGTTGTTTTCTAAATATTTCAGGACCATTTTAATAGACCAAAAATATTGATGGCATCGTAATAAGCACATTCAATTAAACGAAAAACAATGGAAAGAAGTCTGGAAAATTTTCGTTGGTTACCTTGTCTAATAATAACCTCGATTCCATTACTATTATATGTAATTACTACAAACAATTTCAAATATTTTAATTAATTAAAATTCACTTGAAAATTGCAAAATAATTCGTGATTAAAATTTCTTTTAAAATAATGAAAAAAAAACTCTTTCCATCTCTTTATAAGATGTCACAGCAAATGAGTTTTATCACCAACTCCCCCGAAAAAAATCTAAATTATATTTTCGCAAAAATAACAACAACAACAACAAAGTTCCATAAATAAAACAAAGGAAAATTATGAAAAAATAAAAGTAGAAAATGAACTAAAACTTACCTTTATTAAACGACTCCATGGGATGTGCATGTAATTGCTGAGAATCGAGAAAACGTTTAAGATGCAAACATGTCAAAGATGACGGTGAAGTAGCTGAAGGTATATTTGATGAAGCTGTTGTTGTTGTCGCTGAACACAACGACGAAGAGGAGGAGGAGGAGGAGGATAACGAGGACGTTGCTGATGATAATGATGATGATGATGACGTCGACGACGAGGATGTTTCAATGGGTGGTACAACAAATGCACCAGATGACGCTGTAGACGTCGTTAGCGCAGATTGTTGCTGTTCCAAAGAACAAGAGGCGTGTAATGACGACGATGAAGACAACGACGACATCGTTGCAGATGCTGTAGACTCCGTTGCTATCGAGGAGTTGGACAAGGAGGAATTAAATTCATTATTATTTTGGTATGTTGGCATTGTTAGTGGCGTATTAGGGACCTGCATAGAAAGGAAGGAAAAAAAAACAATAATTTTATTAATAATTTAAAGAGTTGGGGAGTAAAATGAAAAGAAAATTATTTAATAAGCCAGATGGTTGAAAACTGTTTTAGGGGTTTGTATATTTAATAAGACTTTTCTCGGAATTAAAAATAAGTTCTAGATATTCTCTGCATTTCTTGTAACTTTTGTAAGATACAAAAATATGTTTGTAATTAAAAGAATAATAAATTATGCTTTTAGTAAATTGAACCTGAAGAATTTTGAGGAAAAGAAGTTTTAATTAAAATAAAAAGAATATTAGATTTGAAAGGAAAATTATGCTTAAAAAAACACTATTTAATTTATTATAATTTAATAATCTTAGAAAAAAGAATTTTAATTTTCTTTAAGATGAACAAAAAACTTAATTTTGTTTAAAGTCAACTGCAAATGAATATTTTTTTTTTCAGTTTAAAATTATCTCTAAAGAGAATTAAGGAAAATGTTGCTTAAACCATATTGTTCTGTTTGTTAAGGTCGTTGTCATGTTCTTAACACGTTGACATTTTCTTCCAATACCAAAAAGAGACCGTCATCAGCCATGCAACACAAGATTAAAATTTGTTACTCTAACTTTCTTTCTTTCGTTCGTTCTTGCCACAAAAGGTCGTCACGCTAGAATGACACCAATACAGTCATCCGACCATTGTTTTCCTTTGCAACAACAGTGAATTGCGATTTTGTGAGTTTGTGCATCAATGCAGCTTAATGCATTTTCTTGCTTACTTTAAGGCTTTTCCTTTTTTTCGGTTTTTTTTTTTTGCATTTATATTTTGACAGTCAAACTAAGAAGTTGTTTTTAAGTTCTGACTGTAGATAAATTCAATTTAAGTTTTTTTATATTTAGAATTCAGAGT
Organism: Pollenia griseotomentosa; assembly: GCA_963931875.1. NCBI lineage: Eukaryota > Metazoa > Arthropoda > Insecta > Diptera > Polleniidae > Pollenia > Pollenia griseotomentosa. Next base: position 45,990,892 of record OZ007560.1, on the reverse strand, counting down.
GAGGAGAATGCCTGAATTATGTTTTTTTTTACAAACCAATAAATACTTTGAGATAATGAAATGGCGAGTTTTTTAAATAAAAAACAAACTTAAGAAATAAAATTGGATTTTCTACTTACAAAAAAAAAAAAAAAAAAAATCAATTTAAATACTCTACAGTTTCGAGCTCATCTGCTTCCGCAGAAATTTAGAGAAGTATAGTCAAATGCCTTTAACCTTTATCTGACAGATCAATGCATTATAATATTCATCATATTCATAATATTCATTACAATCTCATCAGATTATGCGGTAACGCTCCATATCAGAAATCGGCCAAAGGTACTAATACTGTGATTTTTTCTTCTCTTGATCTCACATCTACGTGTGATCAACTATTAAATAAAAACCAGTCAGTCTCGCTTGAGTTTTCACACAGAAAAGTTGTGTTATCCCTTGTTGCATGCATTCAATGTTGAGATTTTTTGGTATTTTTATATTTTTAATAAAAAGACAAAATCTATTACGAAACCCAAGAGGTCAACAGATAAGCCCCCTATTTAGGAGCCCTTGATTAAAACGATTTTAATCTTAGTAACAGATTTGTAAGGAATTTGTATTACAAATGAAATTATTTGGCAACACTGCTTACATTGATCTCTATGTATGTGCTGGCCGATCTCTGCCTTACACGTAGCAAAAAAAAATATGGTTGGAGGTAACCATATTCTAAGAGCAACATACTATGGTTGGATTTTAACAATGTTGATGTTTGCAGGTTACCATATTATGTTTAAATATGACCATAGTATGGTTAAAATCAACAAAAATTTTCCCGAAATCAACCATCATATGGTTAAAATTAACAATAGTTTAAAAAACACAAAATTCTTTTCTTCACTAAACACTTAAATGTAACTTAATTCACCGATGTGGAACATTAAAATTCATTTTAAGTTTCCATTGGAAAAACTTAGCAAGGTGGTCTCAATATTAAACCAATGGCCAAATTTGAGGCCACCTTGTATTAAGTTTTTTGTATTAAGTAGTGCTGCCATACTTTTATCTTAATTAAATAAGACTTTTCAAATAAAACTCAAAAATTCAATCTGTATTTAATTACGATTTAAGTTTATATGAAAATTAACTTAATATAGATTTAAATATTATCCTGAAAACTGGGCATAAGATGAATTAAAAGCAAAAATTAAAAAATTTATTTAAATACAAAATTTTTTATTTACAACTTAAATAACTAAATAAAAGCCATCAGGAAGTATCCTCTGGTTTTTTATACTACCTTTAATAGAAAACTAATGCATTACCCAGACACTGCTAAGTACTCACTAGTTATTTAAAATAGAGAAACGAGTGCTAATAAGCTTCGTTCTATGGTGTAAAAAAATTGTTTTTTTTTTTCACTAAAATATAAAAGTGCTTAACACTCAGTGTACTTTTATTTTAAACTCGTTTAGTTTTGGTTAAAATAATTTTTTTTTCTTTTTAATCAAATTGCCAAAATGTTTAAACAAAAACTTAACTGGAAGAAGAAGTAAGTGGTGTTTCGAAAGCAACAGACAGACCGTCAAACAAGCAGACCGACATTTGGACTAGCAAATACTTCTAAAAGTATTTGAATGGTTTTGTTGAGGAAAAATGAATTGTTAAATTGCATTTAGGTCGTTTGTTGCTGTTGCTGCTGACGACTGCTGTTGCCATTTGTAAAATGTTATTTTTTTTTTTCAAATTTTCAAACGGTATGTGGTTTAAAATCGTGACGTGTTTCATTTCATTTTTTTTTTTTGCTATTTTTCTTGTTAATTTTTCATTTATTTTTTCCACCTTTCTTTCAAAGAGTTTTATTGTTTTGAAAAACTAAAATTTGCTGCTATTTTGATGGTTTGAATTTTAAACAAAAAACCTCAAAAAAAAAAAAAAAATGAAATTAAATAAAATAAAAAAGAAAGTAGGTGTCGGTTGATTGGTAGTGATTTTGTTTTATTTTAGTTTAATTTTTCCTTACAAGCCAAAAAGTATTTTTCTTTAGTTTTTAGTTTTCTTTAGCTGGGTGTGGAAAATGAATTGAAATTCGTTATAGTCCTTTTGCTTTTTCAATTTTATGTACTGTGAACGCTCATTTTCCGTTTTTTGGTGCTTGTTGGCTTTTTTTTTTTTTTTGCTTCTAAACTTTTCTTTATCTTTTATGAGAAAATCACAAAATTTGTTTGAGAGTTTATGAAAAATGTGCAAAGAAATCTACACTCAACAACGGTTTTGTTTAAATTTGACCTTTCAATGACACTTGATATACAAGACAAATCTTGTTTGTGGCAGGGAAAAAAACTTAAATGTTTAAACACTTTTTTATTTTTTTCAAGAGTAAAAAAAAAGAAAATCCGGGGGAATATTTATTTTTGCATAAACAAGACCTTGTAGTGACCTTTTCAAACAGAGGGAAATCCAAGAAGGTGATTTTACTAATAAAATAAAATTACAGGTTTCAAAAACAGCAAGAAATTGTTTTTGTTTTACACATTCATTCCATTAATTTAAGTTTTAACGCTCTAGATGACGTTAAAAAATAACAAAATCAACATGTTCGTGATCAAATATTTTTGTAAAATTTTATCTTAAACTAATTGATCTAAAACTACCAATTTACATTTGAAAGCTTTAAAAAAAATTAAATAAAAAAAAATTAAATCATTGACTTCGTCCATTAATTACAAACACGTAAAACACGTTTTAACAAATCTACAAACAAATGCAACACCTTGATGACATTTTTCGTTGAAAAAAAAAGAAGCCGAGTGGAGATAAAGAAAAAACAACCGCACAAATTCGAAAATTTTAAAGAAAATAAATTAACTTTGGCGCCAGTTATCGATAAATTTTGTTGAAAACAAATTGCAATTACGTGCCAAGTTAACGCAATTATTTACGAAAGTACTTCAACTACATATTTCATTACAATCGCTATTACAACAACTGCAGCTCTTTTTTTTTAACGCCAGATCGAAGGCAAAGATTTCGCTTAAACGAATTAAAACAGAAAAATAAAATCTACAAATTAAAATACTTTTATACACAAATAAGTTTAATTGGAATGTAAATTAGAAAATAAAAAATTGGTTTAAGTCTCAGTGTAGCCAGATTTTTGGATTTGTACTTTAATTGGGGATTTTATTTGGGAAATAGGAGTAAAAAAAAATTAGTTGTGAATTTTTATCACATAATTTTATAAGATTAAATTTGGTAATAAGCAAGCGTATTCGTGTTATAATTGCGATTCCCGCCAGCGACTCTGAGCTTTTTCCATACAACAAGCTCAAGGTCTCCATTATAACTATTGCCCGGTTAATAGAACTTGAATATTGTTTGTAATTGTATTTAAATATCATTGTTATTTAAGTTGATTCATTTAATCATAATTGCAACAGGTAAGAAAGTATGGTAGGTCAAGCACGACCATATGATACCCTACACCTCAGTATTTGAAAACACATTTTCGAGAGTGTACCCTATTTGTCATGGTCAAATATGGGCCGATTACAATAAATGATTGCTATAAAATAAATTTGGACAAATTTGAATCCAAAAACCAACATGTTATTATGGTTTATGGGCACAAAGACTCTATTGCGGAAAGAAGCTTGTATATGGACTATGTGAAAGCATGGACTGATTCCACCTATTTTTAATAGGCACACAAGGTTTACATGGACAGCCAGCAAGCCGGACTGACGGACGGACAACGTTAGATCAGTGTCGTGTGGCTATAAAAATAGAGTTTATTTAGCGAATTAATTTATTTTTTGTGAACATTTCATCTTTAAGACAATTTAAATCCTATTTCAACTAGCAACACTTTTAGTCGACATTTCGCCAATGAACTTACAATTTTTTTTAATCTTTCTTGAGTTTAAATATTTATTTTCAAAAGATTTTGTTATTCGTGCTTAATTCCCAGTTTTTATTATTGATAAAAACACTTGAAATTTATTGTTGATGGGATAAGCTATTCCTATGCGCATTTCACTGTTTGCTTAGGCCAGATCATCAGGAAACTTCATCCATAAAGATTTTAGAAAAACTAAAGATATTAAACCAAATAAAACTGTTAAGCGTATAAGACTTATAGCAACAGTTATACTTGTAATAATATCAAAGTTTAAACAAAACACATCAACAATAAACAGTGGATTTATCTCATCTTACATTCCCCACTACAATTAGTTAAATATTTATTTTAGAAAAATTACAAATATTTATGAAGAATTTTACTCATTTGCAAAAAAAAAAAAGCACGTACCAAAAGTTTTGTTTTTGGGCAACGAATCGATATCTTTTGATTTTCAGCTTAATATTTAAGTTTATAGAGCACATGAAATATACAAAGGATACAAATAATTTAATTAAGTTTAATTTTCGTTTTGAGGAGTTTTGAAAATAAAAATGTTTAAATTGGGGACACGACTTAAAAAACATCCGAGACCCCTGCTAAATGTATACATACATTGTTGATATAAAAAAAGGTGGCCAGATTAAGCAAATGCAAACAAACAATTGTTTGATAAAAGTCAAAGAAAAAATTCCAAATAAAAAAAATATATTAAAATCTAAAATCTGGAAAAAAAATTAAAATAAAATAAAGCAAAATTATTAAAGGAAAAAAATTATAAAGAAAAAAGTTAAACTAATTTAAAAACTTTAACAAAAATTACTGAAAATGAGTAAAAGTGGGGAAAAATATTTGCAAAATCATATTAAGCAAAATAATAAAAAAGCAAAAGTTAAAATAAAAAATTAACTATGAAAAAAGATAAATTGCAAAAATCGGAGAAAAGCTACAAACGCGATAGAAGACCGTAAACCAAAAACCTGATGAGGAAATTATAATTTTCAATCGATAGGATCTGAAACCTCGGTCAAATTATGGCAATTGATATTTGTTAAAATTACAATACAATTTAAATGGAAATGTATAAATCGCTAAAGTTCTACACAGAAAAAATTTTCGATAATTTAGTTTTTCAATGTAAGCATTAATCAAAAATAAAATTAGTTTTAATTTAAATTTAATTAAGTGAATTTAAAAAATTATTTGTGGCCTGTCCGTCGACATCGAATGAAGACTTCGTTCGCTTAACTTACACGTAAATCAATAACAATATTTTATAATTTGTTTTTGTTTTAAATGTTATTAAAGCAAACGAAGTCTTCTTTCGAAATCGACGAACAGGCCCTTAATTGATACTAATAATTTGTTTAATGGTGCAAATTTAATTATTTTTTTTCATTAATTTCACAAATTTTTTAAATTAATTAGAAATTCAGAAGGGCCAGACTCAAAACCAGTGCTGTCAATTTAGTTTAGTGGGTAGATTAAGCAGTTTTGATCTCGTATTTCATTTAGCCAAATTTCTATCAAGTTTTCAAAATTTTTAGAACTAATAATGTTATAAATGATCCATTAGTTATGTTGTAGCGTTGAATTTTTCTTAATTAATTAACCAAATGACTTTTACAATTAAAAAATAGTTATCGATAATTTGAGCTTTGCGTTATTCAAAGATTTTTCTTATGTTAAGTTGATTGTAACAGTATTACAGTATTTATCGCTTATATGCACACCGGTTGTAAGTATTTAAAGCTTGTTGGCACCCTAACATTAAGAAGTTTCCTTTCCTTTTTCAAATACCCATCAAACTTGTTTGTATATATGTATATACATTTCGCTGAGTTGCATATCAAGCTTTTATGCACCAAAATAATTTTTTTGGAAATTGTACGAAAAAAGATTCTTAAATGTGCACAGTTCAAAATTTTCAACAAAATTAAAAATGTGTATAGAGATATTTTACAATTGAAAAGGCACATGATCCATTTCGAGGGAACAATCAAAACCAAATTAAGAACATTCAAAAAAAAAAAGAAAAACTAACATACTTATGGCGTTTTCTTTTCTGAGCAAAATTCTGCATTTATTCTGCCTTTTACATTTTTTATGGTCTTTTCTGAAAAACATGAGTTATTTTAAAAGTATAAAGCGTTCTTTTCTGATGATGTTCCCTTTAAAATAAAAAAAAAATGCTACATGTTCAACAGTCATTTTGATTAAAGGGGCATGAGTACAGCACTAGATCAGGGCGAATTCAGTACAAGGTGGTGGCAAGTTTCGAGCCGTAAGCACTAACAATGTAATACAAATAAGATCTGTTGTTTCTGTTGGCTTTGGATTGTTTTAGTCTTGCCACCACCTGTAATTGAATTTACCTTGCGCCTATTGTACTTTATTGTTTAATGCCGAAATTTGTGTTCTTTTGTAAACGTAAAATATAAAGCACTTCTTAAAAATGAGTGGTGCATTTAAAAATATTGGCAAGTCACATGTAACACTTATGCAACACTTTTTTTAGAAAAGAAAACGCCATTAGTTTAATATTAAGAGCAAATGAAAAATTAGTTTTAAACCGACCAAAAACTAGATAAAATACCACGCAATTTTTACAGCGGGTAAATATGAATATTTCATGTCGATTTTTTTCAAAAAGTAAAAATTTCGAGTTAATAACATCTAATATGTGTATATGAAACATTGGTCTAAATAAAAATGATAAAAAAAAACAGAAACTAAAGTTTCGTTCTTATTTTTGTATATAAGCAATTAATGCAAGTAACAGAGTATATATGCACCACCGATGCAAATTAGCGAATTTATCTACAAGCTGCCAATGCAATTAACCGAGTTCATAAACATGCATTTCCGTTTACAAGCACTAAAAGTCGTGCAAATTTAGAAATGCATTTAAGCGATAATTACTGTAAAATCGACAAAAAAATGTCTTATGTGCAATTTCAGTGTTACTCGTAAATTAATTAAAAAAAAAAAAAACATAATAAACAAATGTACTCAGGTATTCAAGACAAAGTCTTGACAGAAAGACTACGAAAACAGAAGAAAAGGAAGAAACATGTAAATAAATTGAAAAATGATAATTAATTACAGCGAAGTTCAAACCAGCAATACCATTGGTTTAAAATTGATGGTTGACTGTTGGCTGGCAGGCACCACAGTGGTGCAGTGGGTAGAACTGCAAAGAATTCTGATGATGAGAATTTGGTTATTCTCGAAACGTTAATTCAACCAGAGTTCGATTCCCAGCTCAGCCAAGAATAAAAGTTATCAATTAATTTGTTATTAATTTCATGTTGTTAAATTTCTTCCTTCAGTAAAATAATTAAATGAAAATTATATTTGATGATCTCAAGCCTAACTAAATATCAACATTTTGAATTAAAAATCGACAGTTTCACTAAAATATCACACTTTTTAGCTTTTCTAAAATCTTGGGAAAAGGTTTCCTGATGATCTGGCCTCAGCAACCAGGGAAATGCGCATAGAAGCTAGTTTATCAAATATGAAAAATTGGCAATTAAGCACGTCAAACAAAAATCTTATTAATAATTTTTTGTATTTTTGTATTTTGTATTCCTAAAAATAACTTCCACAATTTTTTTTTTTTTTTGGTAATATTGATGCGTTTTTATACCCTTCACCACAGGTGGAAATGGGTATATATAAGTTTGTCATTCCGTTTGTAATTTCTACAATATTGATCATAGACCCTATAAAATATATATATTTATTGTTCTTATGAGGAGAGACGTTGATTTAACGATGTCCGTCTGTCCGTCTTACGTTTGATATGTGTTTTCCGGATACTCCAGACATGATAGCGGCTAGGTTGTTTTACATGTATGTCACATATAGTCCACCATTTCTTGCTATTGAAATTTAGCTCGAAAATTTAGATCGGTCCACAAATGGCAGAGATATGACCAAAAAACCACGACTGCCTCTAATTTTTCCAAAAAAAAAATTCTTGTGGTTGTTGGTGTTTTGTTGTTTTATTTTAATGCGTTTAATTTTATGCACACAAACCCAAAAACATTTATATATGCACATGATATGCCGCTCAAATAAAGAAACAAACTCGCAGACTCAATGTATTTTAATCAAACGCTTCTTCAGTAAAAGCGTTCGTAGCCGAGTTGGCTAACTTCTCGCCTGAGACTCATGAGGTTGCGAGTTCGCGTCTGAAAAATAACTTTTTTTTTATTTTTATTTAATTTTTTATGTTCTAAAAACGATTTTAAGATTATAAAATAATAAAACGAATTTCAAACATCAACTTTGGCAAAAGAGGAAACGGACTTAGGTACATATATACCTTTTTTTTGATTTTGTCATATTCTTCGGTATGACGAAATGAAAAGTTGGCGTGGCTCAATTAATATTTATTTATATCTAAAGAACATTATTTATTTAAATAAATAATTCGACATAGCCGAAAATAGCACACAGAAAAAAATTTTGCCCCAGTAAACGGATTAATCAAAAATAAAATCAGTTTTAATTCAAAGTTTAATCAAGTGAATTAAACGTTTAATCAAGTGAATTAAACGTTTAATCAGGTGAATTAAACGTTTAATTGATATTATTAATTTGTTTGCTGTTGCAAATTAATCTTGTCAATTAAACGTTTAATAGATTTGATTAAACGTTTAATTCACTTGATTAAACGTTTAATTCACTTGATTAAACTTTTAATTATAACTGATTTTATTTTTGATTAATCCGTTTACTGGGGCAAAATTTTTTTCTGTGCACTCTTACTTGTTTATAGTAAAATCTTATTTGGGCATTTTAAAGTCTTTGTTTTTAGCCATTATTTACTAAAAATTTAGCCATTTTCAGTAGTAAAGAGTTGGCATCACTGCTCTTAACCCAATATATTTTAGAATAACAGTGCGTGCGTACCATCCCATGGTATGTTGATGGAGCCAACTACAACTTTTTGTATTGCAAAATGAATTAAAGTCAAATTATTATTATTTTTTTTTTTTTTTGCAACAAATTGCTACTGGTCACCTTATTTTTTTTTTTTTTTAATTTTATAAACCTCGTTAACTATGCAACACTCCCATTTAAACTATAAATATTTAATGAGGAAAAAATATAACAAATATTCAGAGAATAATTTGCATTTGAAAAAAAAACAAAATTGTTAACATTAATTGATCAATAAAAATGTTGCAAATGTTATAAATTAATTAATGATTAATTGAAATAGCAAATTCATATTATAATAAAAAAAAAACAAATTAAATTATACAAATTAAAATATTTTATATAAATTATTTATGTTTCACTGTCTCACAAAGGACTATAACAGATTGTAATAACGTGTTGTTGTCTGTATTAAACAAAAAATTTTATTAAATTTATGTATAAAGAATTTTTTTTTTTTTTGATAATGATTTTATTAATTCAATAAAATTATGTTTGTTATTTTTATTTAATAAAAATAAAAAATAATAAAGAAACTATAAAACAACATTCGAATTCATTTCATTTATTGAATATCAAAACTTAAACTATTTATCTATGGAAGTTAAAAATATTTAATTTAAACTCATTTTAATGTGTGATTTTATGTTTTTGTATCTTTTTTTTTATTTTTTTTTTTTTTCATATCTTGGTTGTGTCAAGATAAGAATCTTGATGACGTGTTTGTGTATTTGAAACACATTTTGTTGTCGTATTTCTTAAACAAGGTCATTTGGTTATACACACTTCTCATATTGGCTTAGCTCTATCTAAGAGATACATTCATTTTGGATTTTTGTTGTCAATAAAAAATTGACACACACATAAATATTTATTTACTAGCTAATGAATGTGTGTATTTGAACGTGACCAAAATATATTTGGAATTAATATGGCTAAGCAAAAAAATACAATAAAATATGTAATAAAAAGTTGTCTTATTAGATTATAGTCTTTAAATATTCGTTGTTGGATTTGGTTTTCAATTTAATTATGTTTTTTTATTTCGATTCTGGTAAATTTATTTTATTAATTTTTGTAATATATTTTTGTTTATGCAAATTTGTTACTGATTAAGCAGTTTAATTTTTAATTTAGAAGGACAATAAAACCGATATTTTAAACCTTTTAATAGGTGGTATTAAATATGTATGTATATGCATGCTAGATTGTGTGATTATGTGATAGTAATCTTCCAAATAGCCCTTATACTATTGGTGCTATTAAAAAGTTCTTGGCGTTTTACAAAATAAATCGTTTCAAATCCATGCAGATTTTGAATTACCACAGCCTTTAAACTATTGGGCGTTAAAGGATGTGACGTTTTGCTGTTTTCCAGTTATAAAACCATTGCTTTCGAAACTTTCTTGAATAATCTTTTGAAACTGCATTCGTGTCCATACAAAGAGACTTTTGTTTAGCAGCATTTAAGAATTTTGTATGCCTTCTCACAATAACTGCTTGTTCATTAGGGTGGTTCGAAAAATAAAGTTGAACCAGCAACCTCTTATGAGAAAATATTAGTTGAAAACAATGTCAGAAATGTTTTTTCTTTAATTTTTTGCCACGCCTTCGGATACCGCCATTTTAGAATTTTGTACACTGTTTCGCCATTTGCTGTTCGATCGTGACATATTTAATATCGTTATTCATGGCATGTCAATGGCTTCATCTTTTTTTCTGAAGATTTTTCTAAGCGAAATTAAATTCTGGACGCCAATATTGCCACAACAGATCCTTCCACTTTATTATCCAATTCTTTTCATGTAGAAAAATAATAATATTTTCGCCTATCGTGAAAAAATAGTGAACAGCTTTTTTGATTTTCCCCATGAATTTCTTAGAAAAAAAGAGAAAAAAAATTAAATTTGTTTATATTTTTTTAACTGCCTGTTTTTAGAAAACGTAAACAAGTGAGTGAGTGAGAAATTATATTAAAAACAAAAACAAATTTTCATTTTTTATTGTTGATTTCAATATAATTTGTCACTCACTTATTTTCATTTTCTAAAAACAGGCAATATGTTCCCAAATTGAAAAAGATAACAAAATTCGTACCAATTAAATTATAAAATTATGCCAGCATTTAAAAATTGCAAAATTGTATCAAGCTCTTTTATGTTTTTTGTTTTTTTTTTTTTTTTAAACTTCCCATTTCATCCTAGAGGTTAATATATTTGGAGGTACTTTTTTCCAAAAAAATTTTTTATAATTCATCACACAATGTTTATATGTTTTAGCTTAAATCATCGTCTACTTCTCAAACAAACTCCTTTACACTTTGCATCTATAATTTCTATCAAGCCACATTTTAAGGATTTTTAAAATATCTATCTTTTGAGCTACCAGCTTTCCCATTTACTCCAGCACTTTTGACTTATGATTTATTACCTTTTTTAACGTCAGTTTTACTACACTTTACATACTCCCAACATACGCAATTACAAGTTCTTGCCTCAGAAACTTTGCGAGAAAGGGTTTCCTTTATCACAATCTTGCCACAATGACGGTCTTTGTTTTTTTTTTTTTGCAATTTAAACTTTTTGCTCACGTAGATTGTTCGGGGGGAAGTGTGTGGGGCCGTTAACTACTTAAAAACACACTCATATAATATATTTTGCGGTCCTTAATATAATTTAGCATTTTAAAGAGTTGCTATAAAGATTTATGGCTTGTATTTCCTTGGAACTAATTCAGTAGAAGTAGTAGTAGCGTTGTAGTGTCATTGTAAAGTTGTTCGAATAGCTAATGAATTTAATTAATGTACTGATAAAATAGCGTTGAATGTTGAAAGCAAAGTAAAGATATTTTTCTTAAAACAGGTTACTGTCTATAGGCGTTTTCTTGGAAAGAAATAGAAAATGTATGAAAAGAGTTTGGGTTAACGTTAAGACAAAGAACATTTTGTTGCTTGATTAAACAGTAAAACATTTTCTACTGTATTCTTTAAAATCTGAACAGGATTTAAAATCTATTTTAAAGAGGATTTGTATGCAAATTTGGTATTAATTTTAAATACGTTTAAAATCTAAATTATTTTTTATGAATACTGCAAATTCTGTAGAAGTTTAAGTGTTTTAATCTTAATTCCGAAAAATAAAATTAGAAAATAAAATGATGTTTACTCTCAGGGTATACTGTTTTTAAATGTTGCTGCCTAACTTAAGGAGTTTAGGAATAATTTAAGTTATGTTAATCATGCAAAATTTTCGTGGTTCAAGCCATATTTTCTGGTGATTTAGCAAATAATTTTTTCCGTGTAAATAAAGAAAGTAATTGATCAAGTTCCACATTATTAATTCTGAACTTTTAATTATTAATTATGTTCAGACGAAGTGCCTTGTTATTAGCAACTCCAAGCTCAGTCGTATAAATGATGTTTGGATTTTCTGTCATATCAGAATATGAGACAAATATCTTCGGTTGGGTGCCCCGGTAGGCTAGTTGGTAGTGAGCTAGTCTATCAGTGCGGGGGTTGCGGGTTCGATTCCCGCCAGAGACTCTGGTCTGTTTCACTACAACGGGCTGAAGGTCTATGTTAATATTGCTGGGTTAATTAACCCAATGTGCACAAAAACGGATGCGGATTCAGTGTAATCGCGATTTGACTGATCCGTTTCTGACCCGTTTCGGATCCGTAAAAAAGTTAAAAAGGGAATCAGTGCAACCACGAATTTAAAAAAAAATTAAAACAAAAAATTCATCACAATATTAAATCTTTTTTATTAAAAACACGCAGTGGATTCCGTTTTATAAAAAAACGGACATAAAATCCGTTTTTGGATCCGTTTTTTTTAAAGAATTTCTCCCGCTTGCGGATCCAAAACTGATCCGTAACGAATTCCGCTACGGATCCGTTTTATGAAAACAAACGGCTCCGTAACGGATCCCAATATGATGTCCGTAACGAGTCCGTAACGTATCCAAAAAAGGACATAAAATCCGTTTTTGAATCCGTTTTTTCTCCCGCTTGCGGATCCGTAACGGATCAGTAACGGATTCCGTTACGGATAGAAAATACGAAGATGCGGATCCGTTACGGATCCGAAACGGATCCGTTTGGCACACTGGGAAGTTAGAATATAATTTGTAATTGTATTTGTAACTCTTGTGAATTAAATAAAAACCTCCGGCTTAGCCGCCTTATAACTCCCCGGTTAAATTTCTATCACATTATTTTCAATAAAGTGTGTACGGTATACCTTTCTTAATTGTTTCAACTTTTTTTTCTTCTGATTTGTAAGTACTTGCTTTAATTACCTTAAATTTTTATTCTCGTCTGGCTGGAGTTTTTTTTATTATTTAATTATTTTTATTTTCCAGCTAAACCAGGTGTTTTATTGTGCTTCGAGTTGTATTGTTATGTTTTATTCCAACATAAAAATAATAAACAAAAAAAAAAAAACAAAAATACGTTTAATAAACTCATTTTTCTCCATCATATAAATTTATGCAACACACATAATGCCACCCATTAACAAGTAACATAAGTGCTAAAGCTCGCCGCTTATTCATGGCAGCATACAAATTCGAGTACATGTACAACAGTGATGGTGACAGGATAAGTTTTAAATTATAGCCTACCAAAATTTTAGATTTTATAGAGTTGGAAGAACAGGACTGACTGTAAAAGCTTTGATCTTTTTCTACAGAGTGTTTTTTTTTTAACTGCATGAGAACTTAAAATTACTATACAAGACAGAAATACTAGTGGAATTAAGGTTTTTATTATAAATTCGTAGATAATTTCATGTTATTTATTTTCTCAATATGATTTCCGACATTTGTGTACTGCGGCTACGAGTTACATGGTCTATTAGATCAGTAAATTTTTTACAACGTTTTCCAATAAATCTGGCCTTATGGAGTCAATGGTGACTTGAATGTTGGCTTTCATTGCTTCAAGAGTTGCTGCTTTGTCCGCATAAGCCAAAGGCTTAACATACACCGTTTAAAAGTAGTGTATGCGTTAGGTCACACGTAACGGAGGCCAGTGAGCAAAACTTTTTCTAGAAATAAAGCCGTCACCAAATTGATTTTGCAATAAATCGATTGTTAAGCGCGCTCTAAGGCAAGTTGGAACAAAATGTCGTTGATGATTAGCTAATTCATTTTTGGAATCAAATATTCAGTCAGCATGGCTCGCCATTCACCGTAACGGCAGCTCCTTGCACATTTCTAAAGAGCGTGTTATCCTCACCTAACAGTCAATTTCAATGGATGAAATGGTAATTCGCAAACGGCTTGAGGACTGCCTTCGCAAGTTGCGCCAAGTTCGAACCGAATGTCGTTGATGATTAGCCAATTAATTTTTGGAATCAAATATTCAGTCAGCATGGCTCGCCATTCAGCGTAACGGCAGCTCCTTGCTAATTTTGAAAAAGCGTGTTATCCGCACCAAACAGTCAATTTCAATGGATATAATGGTGATTCGTAAACGTCTTGAGGACTGTCTTCGGTCGAAATACTGCAATTTTTTTTATTGACACATCGCTTTAACTAGAAATGAGCTTCATTTCTAAACACAATTCTTTAATAGAAAAAGTGCGACACAAACGATGGTCGTTTGGCTTCAATTCTTGCACGAGCTGCATTTTATAGGCACTTTAGCCAAGATTCTTATGTAAATTTTTCCAGAAGTCGAAGGAAAAAGACCAACATGTTAAGAAAGGCGACGAATCGACATTTCGGCGTTTTGTACAATACTTCTCGCTACAGCTGCAATATTCTCACGGTATGCACATTTCTTTGACTGGTTGATAGTTCTGAATTCATTACATCCAGGAAAATGCACCTGCGGCTCATACGCCGTGGCACATCGCACCTTGTTTCTCGGATAACGTTACCGCACCAAGATCACTGATTTTTTTTTTAATATAGAAGACAATGATCCGCAAGAGATGTGGCTTGTAAGTGATGGCTCTACGTACCAAACGGTGACTTCAAACGTCGACGTATTGAAATCAAAATTTGGCCATAAATTGATTTCGAGAAATGGACTAAGTTCTATCGGGCTTTAAAAAGCACTCCTTAAAAAAATAGAAGCATTTTATTCCCTAACACAATTACAGGTAGCACTCATACAAACCACCAACCAAAATATAACTCCTAAATCAAATTTTGTCGTGGTAGATTCATAAAGGAATATAGGTCTATAGAAATTGCTACCTACCAAAGGGTACTTCCACAAATATCATACCAATATGGGTATCGAGTGAAAATTCGGTTCAAATTCCATTGGAACAAAGGCTGTGTACATAGAATTTCGCCCGATTCGCCTCTGACCACTGCTAAATTTCTCAGTCCGTTAAAAATATTTTCCCGTTTCGTTGAGTATTGTTTGTCTCCAGATAGTCTTGGGTCTTATTTACCTCCTAGATCCTTGTGGGTTCCAGTCTTCGTAGCAGATGTCATGACAGGAGTTTCGGTGTGTATGCCTAAGATATTTCTTTTTAATTTCTGTGTTTGATCAGCAATTTGCAATAGTTGAAATTTTAGTTGAAGTTCTAAACTAAAACTATTTTTTTACGTAAATACTCGTTTGTAAAATTGCAACATCTTTAGCTTAGCGTCTCTGTCCGGCACTTAACTAATATGTATTTTCAAACAGTTCCAGCAGCGTTTCTTAGTTAAAATTTTGATGAGGATAACGGTAATTGTGGATTAGCTAATCAAGGGAGTTGCTATTACAAACTCTAGTGATATTGAAAGATATATACATCAACAAGATTTCGTTCTAATGTGCTAAATTCCTAGTCCTGATAAACACACTGAAATTTAAAGTTGATGGGATTAAGCTAGTTCCTATGTAAATGTTACTGGTTGCTTAGGCCAGATCACCAGTAAACCTTTTTCCAAAGACTTTAGAAAAGTTTAAGATTTTATACAAATAAAACTGTACAGCGAACGAGAATTACAAACACTTAAGTTTTACCTGAAACGATATCAATGCTTAAACAAAACAACGACAATAAACAGTGAGTTTACATTTTGCTTGACTACAATTAGGCCCTAAAAAAGTACAATTTTGGGATACAATTTGGGACATAATTTGTTTACTCTCCCTCTCTTTCTCTCTCTCTCTCTCTCTCTTTCTTCTCTCTCTCTCTTTGGTATGAATGTGGGATTTTAATTAAAGAGCAGTGACGTCCAAAAAATAAATTGTGGTTGTATTGCTTCATATTAGTATTAGTAAATAGAGAGAGTTTACCCAGCAAACACAAATTCAAGTCAAACTAATAAAAGCAATTATTAAAATAGTTAAAATCAGTACCGTTATAATTACGAGCAGTGCCATAAAAATTATAGTTTGTTATTTTCCATCTTTTTTTTTGCTTGCAAAATAAGAATTATTATTTTGTAATAGTAAAATAATTCTTATATTTGACTTTTATTTTGTTATCAAAAACACGAAATCATTTTTAAATATAATTTAATTTTAATTTAATCATTAAATTATAAATCATTTAAAAATAAGAGGGAAGATGTTTTAAAAAGGCATATTGATAACATTCATAGTAATATAAATGAATTTTAATTGAAAAAAAAGAACACCTTTTTGAAAACAGAAAAACATTTTTAACAGAAATCAAAAGGCCATAGTTTTGGTTTTATCTTCCCTTGTGCCGCAATATTATTGCTTAGCATTGTATTCAGCTAGAATCATATGTAGAATCTGCCATTAACGAAAAGCTTAAAAATTGCGAATATTTTGCTTTTTTTTATTTAAAAAACTATGAAATTTTTCAAAAAGCCTTTCTAAAACATCTTGCCAAAAACATTCCCAAGCATGAAATATATTTTTAATTGCATCATTCTATTACTTCTCAATTTATGTTTGCAATGTTCACTGGGCAAGTTTTCTTAAGTAATATATACAAAATATGTAAGCATTCGCCTCATGTGCACTCGTCGCTTGATAATCGACTACTGAATTGTGTACTCTCGTTGACTAAATGAAAGAACGTAAGAATGCGTGTGAAGAATGTGTGTGAATTAAGGCCCAACCATAATGTGCATAGCCTTGCTTAACCTGCTGTCAAAAAATAACAAAAAGTCTCTCAAATGTATTTAAAAAAACAAAAATAAAATCAACAAACATTTGATTCCGTACGGAATGTGCGATAAGTTTCGCACTATGCTTAAGCAAATGACAGATTCATAAAATTTAACAAAAAGTTTTCTTAAGTTCTATAAGGTTTGCCTTATATGATTTACACGTATTCGTACATTTGCTTAAGCCAACTTAAGCACATTATGGTTGGGCCCTTAATTTCCACAATTGTGGTATGGGCTGGACACCAATGTTAAAGAGCAAAATTGACTGCTGTCAGAGTAGAATTATACATGATATAACGATTTATTTAATATAGAAAAAATTTCAATTATTTATTTATTCTTCTACTATTATTTTAGCCACAACTATGTACTGCACATTATGGAGTCAGAGTGGTTTATATTGTTTTTACACCAGCACTTGTGAACATTTGTTTTATTAAAAAAAATATATATATATATAAATACATATAAATTATATCTAGGATTTAATTAGGAAGATTTATGTTTATCCCAAATAAATGTTAAAAAAATGCTTTAATAATTTAATTGCATTTGTTGGAAAGTTAAAAAGCGTTAAATTGGGTTGAAGCCAAAGCCAAAATACCATAATTTATTTGATTTATGTTTATTGTTAAACGCAAAATATAAAATACAATAAAATAAAGAAAGAAAACAAACTTTCTGTCTGACTTCTCAAAACTCTGCTCTAATAAAAAGAATAATCGTTCGTATTTGATAGATTTAAAGTTTTTCAGAAAATTGTGTAAAGTCGAAATATTTCGCACTAGTTGCTAACTTAATAATCATTTTCATATTTTTTAACTATTAAATAAAAAATTCAATTAAGGTTACAAAGAAAAAAAATAGTTTTATGTGTAAACATTAATAATCTTGTTTTAAAAATTCCACAAACAAAATTTTGTTTATTTCCAACAAATAAATCAAACTGAAATAAAAACATTTCGACATCAGAACAAGACAACTTAATAAATAAAAAAAATAATGCATTAATCTTAATCGAAATCAATATTTCTACAAAAATTACAAAAACAATTTCATTTTTATATAAAAATAAATTTAAGCTACGGTTTAAAGTTTAAATTGTTATTATATTAATTGTTTAAGGTGATTTTTCTTGTACGGGTAACTTTAACACCCTACAGACTTGAAAGAAGTATTACTAGCTTAAAAACTAGGCGAAATTGAATTTTTTCAATAATTAAGACTTCTCTATTTGGGAAAATGTCGCATCTTATTTAAAGGCGTCCAACATTCGATTTCAATCTTGAATTTGATTAGATCTGCAGTTCTTTTTAAGAATATGCATAATCACCGTAAGGCTTTTCTTAAGGCTAGTTTACACTATAATACTTTATATTCATTTACATGTCAAAAACTCAACTCATATGTAAAAGTGCGATAGTGTGAATGCAATGTGTTGTCAAAATGACAAGTATTACGTTAAAAATTTTTATATTCAATACGACTTTATCGTTTTTTGAAATTTTTCAAAACAATAATACTTTTTATTTGATCAGGGTTGTATTTTATAAAAATAATGTTCATGTGTGATAGTGTAAACAAAAACGGTAAGTTAGATTTTTTGACAGCGCAACAAAACTTTTTAGATTTCCATCTCACAAAGTACTATGGAATACGCAAGGCTTATGCGATAGTGTAGACTAGCCTTAACACTGAGTCTTCACCTGAGATAATATCTGATAAAATATGTGAGTGAACGTCGGCAGAATGAGAGAACAAATTTCTTCATGTTAATCTTAATCTTAAACAAGGGGAACACGTATCTTATAAGATTTCATAATCGAATGATTCTCGCACAGTAAACTTGTGTCGTTTTTATTCTTTTTAGTTAAAAATATGGTTTTTTTAAACACTTATCACAAGGTTTTCACTATTTGTACAAAAAAATGTAACATTTTAATGAATGCGTCTTATTATTGTTTTTAATGTATGCACGTATGTGTATTTTTGACAACTCATCTTATAAGATAGTTGTTATAAGATTTCTCATAACAACTGTCTTATAAGATTTATTATAATATTAATATTAACACTATTTGAGAGTCTACACGTAAGATAATACTCTCTGCGATTGAATTTGACGTTTGATGATATAAAAATCTTATATCTTATCTCAGGTGGAGACCATATGTAAGGTGTGTTTTTTTTTCTAGA
Organism: Pollenia griseotomentosa; assembly: GCA_963931875.1. Lineage (NCBI taxonomy): Eukaryota > Metazoa > Arthropoda > Insecta > Diptera > Polleniidae > Pollenia > Pollenia griseotomentosa. Next base: position 45,971,766 of record OZ007560.1, on the reverse strand, counting down.
AGCATAAAACTTTTTTTTTTTAAATAAAACACAACAAATTAAATTGAATGCCCAACACGAAGGCTTTATAAGATCACAAATTCCATAGCATTTAATGTTAAAAAAGAATTTCTGTCGGTCCAGTGTTGCATTACTTTTTCGAGCATACCCGGTCTTAACGTATGCGAAATAAAATATGGACTGACACATTAGCAGTAATAAAAAAATTAAAAAATCAAAGTTAATATGCAATTGTTAAAAACAACAACTTAGACTTATTTTACAAAAAGATATCTAGCCACATCATATTTTGAGGCACCCTACCCAAAGCCTCTTGAATCAGCTTTGTGTGAATTTTGTATAACATCCATTTAACTTGAGTGATAAAATAGTCTAGTTCCTATCCCTATTTATATAAATTGGTGTCCATTCATGAGCGTCCATCGTAAAGAAGCTCCCATTATCCATGAAAAAATGTTGTACTAAAGCATGTACTAGATGTTTGATGATAACTGACTCCTTTCTGAGACTGCTGGAACGATTTTCTGAGCATATTTGACTACTTTGATACGTGCTACGTACTTCTGATTTTTAACTCTTCATTTATTTGCAAACGCCTGGTAAGATTTTAAAGAATATCCGGAAATTTCTGCCTTCAACATAGCTTTGGTTGTAATATATCAAAAATTTTTACCAGATATTCGTGTTCTATTAAACGGTTTTTTACTTTCGAAAGCTTTTACTGTCTTATTAAAAAAAAGATTTTTTAATTTGGATTTCAGAAAAGTGACGAAAAAATTCAAATTTTCTTTAATAAGGATTATTTTCACAAAATTTACAAATCAACTTACGGCCTTCTAATTCGTTTTATGATATTTTTTCTACTTATTATCAATATATTAAACTGATCTCTAGCCAAATAGTTATAGGGAAAGTGCCGTTACTTTTTCCATATTTTGTTTTTATATTACATTTTGTTTTATTTTTGCACTGATGGTTAAAAATTAGTCCATATTTCATTTCGCATACGTTATTACGTCAATAGTGCGTCGAATGTTGGCTTGTAAAAGATCAATCGTTGCTGGTCCATTATAATAATTCGGTCACGATTGGATCAACAAGTGATGATTTCACGCGCTGTATTCCTTTCAGACCTGACGCTAAGCTACTGGAAGTTTTTTTTATAATTTTTGGATAATATGCTCTCTATATCGTTTATAAATATAATCAATGCTTCGGTTCTACCATTTTTATATATGTCAGGACAAGTACAATTGATGCATCTCGTTAAAATTTTTAGCTAAAACACATTTTTATTGCATTAAATGACTTCAGTTTGCTTGAAACATTAAAATTTATAACTTTTTTTTAGTTAAAATATGCCCACTTCACAATTTGTTAAGGATTAATTGAAAACACAACTTACTTCTGCGGCTCATTTTGACAAAACTGAAATGTGACGAAAGAATTTCGCAATAATTCAAGTAACTGTTAAGCGAACTGCGGATAGTGTAAGAAACAAACATAAAGAACAACTATCGCAATCGGTCTGAAAGGGGTTCGGCAGGTGGCCCACTCTTGTTGGAGCGACTTTTCCTCCAAACGATTTGCAACGACATGAGGAATAAAAAAAAAATCACGAATCATTTGCCTGTAGCGTTCGCCATTAACAGTTATGTTGGCCACGGTTTCTGATTTAAAAATAAATGGGCTGATAACGGCTTTGGCACGTTAACCTCACCAAACAGTGATTTTTTTGAGATGTAATGAAGTCTCATGAGGATTGCGCACTCTCTAAAAACGACAATTCTGCTTGTTAACATACCTGTTGAGTCAGAAATGAGCATCTGGTTTCACTTTCAGTTTATTCTCAGTCAATTCACCGAACACAGAATGCAATTGATGGTCTGCTAGCTTTAATGCTTGCACCAGTTGGATCTTTAGTGGATCTAGGCCAAGATCTTTCCTTAAATTTTTCCAAGTAGTAGACGGGCAGAGACCGAGTTGCCAAGAACGGCATCGAATCGATAAATTCGAGTCCTCTCTCACACTCACTTCTACAGCGGCAATGGCTTCTTATGTACGCTCGCTACTAACTCGATTTGAATAAATATTATCTAAAAGAGTAAATGTGGTAATGAATCGATCCATAGTTCTCCGTATTAGCTGCTCAGATGGACGATTTTAAGCACCGTAAACTTAACGAAGTGCTCTCTTAGTTTGGCGAACCGATCGCGTATTTTTGATTGGAAATTTGTGAGCGTTATTCTGGTGCAGGTCTTTGAATGGTGATTTGCTTCAGTAAACTGAAAATTAGTCAGAGTTTAAGAGAAAAGGGCGATATAGGTTGTGTTTGCAAAACGTTTCCTTTCCGTGCAAACATACTCATTTACAGTACGCCCTCGAATTGTGCAACTCGGTCCCATAGGGCTGTTTTTGCAAAGTCCGAGTTTGTCGCAATTTCCTAGTAAGAATTGCATGCATAAAACCAGCCAATTTAATGCTATTATTTATCGCAAATACTGTTTTTCCTATTAATATATTTATGTATAAGCATAATAATACATACAGTGACCGCTCAATATTCGCAACTAATTAAAAAAAAAAAAAACAGACCTGTCGCGAAAACTAAAATTCCGTGATAGCACAACCCAAAATTTTTTTTAATACAATTTTTAACGAAACTGGAGACTTTGAGTTGCTTTTCTGGTAAATTATTTCTTAAAATAACAGCTGAATCACGTAGCTCATATAGTGATGTTGCCAGCTTGTCCCTTTAGAAAGACCATTGTTTGTAGATGTTTATCAATGTTATAGCACCATCTACTTTAACTTTGTTTGCATCGTGAGCACTGTCGTACGATAAGACGGAGAACAAAGAGAGACAAGTTACAGTGTACGGAAGTTGATGGCGCTTAAGCAGTACTTTGTTGCTGACAAACGGAGGAAATGCCCGTTACTTTTTATCTTTAATGCTTCTTTTGTACAATAAATGCTCAAATTTTGATTTTTTTTATGATGGAGGCTAAGTTGTATTCCTTTTACTACCTTTAGATTTATATGTTTCTACATATATATTTTTGCTTGCAATGCTCCAAATCAGCCTTGACCAAAAATAATTACGTATTCTCAGTAGTCTAACATAATATTTTTGTAGTTTTCATCTCCAAAAAAAAAAAAAATATTATTCAACTTGCGCTATAAACCACTTGATGACCCCCCAAACAAATGTGGTTAAAAACTAGAAAAACAACTGTAAAAAAAATTTTTACTTTATGCGTTTTTAACCAAGTTAGAAAACAAAACTAAAAGTGGTGTTGTTGGGCAGTGGTTTCAAATAGTTGTCCTTCATGGACCCCTTAACTAATTGCACCGTTTTTGCAGAGTTTTTAAAGTGATATGAGTATTAAACTGACGTCTGCAAAAAATATACTCAGCCTGATTACGGTTGGCGTTGGTGTATACGCCAACGAGTTTTTATAGTAAAAAGAAAACACTATATGCTTTATACATTGTTATTCCTCCATATATATTTCAGACATTTTTTCAAACTATAAAAACTTAATTTTTGATCTTCAAAATAACTTAGTTGAGAAAATGTTGTGAATCAACACAATTTTCAAAACCGTTTCTCATTAAGTTATATAGACTCATTTTTATTTTGCATACCGCATGGAAAAACACACTTCGTCAGATCATTATTGGTTTGACCTACCGACCATTTTTAAAAATAATGAGTTAGGTTAGGTTAGAAAGGCTGGTGCGAAGTAAACTTCACATCCTCAGCCAAAGACCAATAAGGTACATTGTGACGTCTTATGGGGTATATATATTTTGAATACCCCCTTTCTGAATCCAAAACCTGTTTCAAGAAATTTTTTATGGTTTCTAAGATATTAAGCATTAATTTTACTCAATATCAACTAGTTTAAAGTTTATTAAATATGGTTTTGATCTACTCTCCATTGTGTGCTGCAAATTCCTCATACAAACACGTTCGAAATAATTTTCACTCTTGCTTTGCTTTTATGCCGTAAGAAACAAAGTAGTAAAAGCAAAATAAAATGTCAGCAACTCAATACACAGCAGTAAGTATACGAATGCAGCACAAACACCTTCTTTTAAGAAATAAATTTAGAAAGGTGGCGTATGCGGCACAAAACCATTATTTTCGCTTTCAATAAAATACTATTTACTTCTAAGTTCGTTCGTGAATGTTCACAAAAATTTACACTTTTCTTCAAAACATATGCCAGAAACAATGCAATTAAATCCTATCGGGTATATTTTCAGAAAACTTTATGTCAACATTCTTTGTCGTTTTCCTTCACTACGACTTTTTGGCATTTTGCTCCAAACAGATAATGAGCTGACGACATGCTGTCATGCTAGCTGGTAGCGAGCTAGTCTATCAGCGCCGAGGTTGCGGGTTCGATTCCCGCCAGAGACTCTGGTTTCTTTCCTGCAGACAAGCATAGAGCTTCGCGGGATAAGCTTAGAAAATTAAAAAAAAAAAAAGTTATTTTATCTTGTCATAATTATTTGTCCCTTCTATTGGCAACATTTATGTTCTGTATTGACATATGCTGTTTTCTCAACACAAATTTTAGTTTATTTTCTTTGGTTTTTTTAGAGCGTATAACTTTTAAGACTTTTTGTTTGTTTAAATGATTTATAAAGGGTATTCCATTAAGGACTTGCGAACTTAAAAAATAAAAAAATTAAACTAACCCTAATTGTCATCAAGACATTACCTTTAGCGAAGGTCAGCAAACGACGTTGTCGAATTTGGGACATCCCAATAAAGTCACTGTTTAGTGCAGATTTTGGGCTGACGCCATCATTAGTTCATATTTCGTTGAAAACTACAACAGTTAACTCTACAGGTTGAAGATTTGTAACTTCCTTGGTCCTTAACGTGTCACACAGCTCATGCCACATTAAAAATTCTGTACGAGCGATTTCAGGGCATGGTCATCATACGTTAGGTCTCAGTTGGATGTTTTTTGTGGGGTTTTCTTAAGTCGCAGTTTTTTGCATATAAGCCACAAACCGGAGCGGCATTCAAAGCCAACATAGCCAACATCACTGTTCAAAATCTGATTCAGTCTGATTTATGCGCTAAGCTCAGAGAAAATTAGACACTTTGGATGCGTGATACCCAGCAAATCCGCGACTGAAATTTGTACGAATAAACGAATAATAAAATTATAGTGCTACCGCATACATCCCTTGTTTTATAAAAACTTCAAGACAGGAATATCTAAAAAAGAGACCCTTTACTGAATTATGCTAGGAACACAACTGGGACGAACGACGAATTTCGCCCTACACGACGAATTTTTTAGTAAAAATTCGCTGAGTAAATTCGTCGTATGAAACACAATAACGACGAATAACTCACAGCTTTACTAATTGGAAAAGTTCTTTGCTGTTTCTGCAAAGAGAGAGAAATAGTGTGACCATATAAAAAAAAATTACTTAAAAAACACAAACATTAACGAAACCACAATTAAAAACTATTCTTATAGTTATCTTCTTTGTATATTTATTTAAAATGCGATAAAATAATAAAAAACAGTTATTAAAGTAAAAAAGTAATTTAATATACTAAAATAAATGAAAACTAAAATCAAACATGGTCACCTGGTACTGATTTGTTCGTCGTTCGCCGGCGTATGTAATAGAAATAAATCTATTGCAAAGTCGCCGCGTATGACGAATTTCGGCCGACGCCATGATTGTGTGTATTCTCATATACACAAATATGTTTTATTTTTGGCGACGAATATTCGCGGCCAAAAATTCGTCGTTCGTCCCAGTTGTGTTCCTAGCATTAACTGTTAAGTTGGAATTAATCGCCCTTATCGTGGCGTTTTGTAGTGAAAGTTGGGCGTTTTTTAAAATGCAAAAATCGACAGCAAATACGACGCTGTTTATAAATCTTTTACAAAAAAGTTTATTGCGATTTGCGCATTTCTTACAAAAACTACCGTCAAGTTTTTTAATCACGACAGTGGATGTGTGCAAATTTTCGTCTAAGTACGCCTACGGTAACTACGATAAGGATGAATAAGTCAAAAGCTTAATACTAAAGCATTTTAAAAACAATCTTGAAGCAAAAGGGTTTCAAAATTGTGTCATAATCATTTTATTGTATGAAATGTTATTACAGCGCCGAAGTTATACCGACCTAAGAGCACCATTTGGGAACTCCTGTTGTAAAGAACCATGCTAAAACAAAACTACCAAAATAAAAAAAAAAACAGTTAAGATTAATAAATGAATTTTTGTAAAAATATTTTAAAGTTCTCTAAAACACTGAATCAAATTGCAATAAAGACAAGTGCAAATGTGCTTTAGAAATACATTCATAACTTATTTTAATTCTAGCGCTATTCCAGTGTCGCTGAGTTTTGTTTTAGCAATTTCAACTGCTGTTATATTTTTTGTTGAAAACAAACTTATATATGACTTTAGGTTTTTATTTTTTTCCTTTTTGTTTTGCAAAGTTTAAATTCGGTTCAATAAAAAAAGTTAAAAAGTTTAAAGCTTAACGCTAGGACCTTTTAAAACAACAAAAAGGTTTACGCGTTTTTGTAGCTGGAAAACAATAAAGAGTTCTAAAATATTCTGCCAAACAGGAGTAAAAAACTAACTTATGTTGTTTGGTACTTCCACTACTCGTAGTAAAAATGTTGTATTATTTGCAACACAAGCTTGCAACATAATTTTTGAGGTGCTTGTTTGTTTGTATTTTTAGATGTGTGAGGAAGTGTAATCTTCGGGAGCCAGTTAAAACAACACATATAAACGATGTTGCTACAACAGAAAATACAACATGAGTGTACGTAAATATGGGGTATGGTGTTGTGTTCTATTGTAAAAAGTTGCTGTTGATTATACGTTTAAGAATTGTTTGTTGTGCATATGCATGTGTGTCCCTTAGCCAAATTATTCAAATTTTTGTAGTTTTGTAAATAGAAGAATAAAAACAGGGAAAGAAGTATTCAAGAGCAACATATGCAGTAAGAAGTTTTTTCTTATTTATTTAAATTTTTCTGTAGTTTAACTGCTACTGGGTATTGTGTTTTTTGATAAAGCAACACAAGTATTGCGATATTTGTATAGACTATAAAGCTACAAATTTTCTTGTATTCTACACTATTAAAAATTGATTTATGTACTTTTTACATTACAACAAGAAAGTTTGAATTAAAAGTAAAAGTAAAAGTGAAAAAAAATTGCATAAAAAGATAGTAAAATCAAATCATATTTTTTATTCGAATTATTCTGTTAATAAAATTATGTTCACCGAAGTTAAATGTTTTTGGTCTTTTTACGATTGGGTTTATTAAATTTACGATTGGGTTTATTAAATTTGTCTGATGAAATGTATCTTAAATATTCTCTAAATAAAATATTTGTTTGGTTTCAAAAATCAGCCCAATCAACCTATATGTGCTCCTGGAATAAGGATTTTGGCACGATAACAACCACAAAGGCAGAATTGGAACGTTTAAGGTTGACTTAAGAAAACAGCCTTTATTTTCGTTAGAGATATAAAACTTCCGATAGGGTTAACTGTCAAACTAGCTGTCAAATTAATGAAAATGTGGTTGATTTTTTCAGCATACTTTGCGAAATCACCATTAAAAGACTTACACTAGAACAACGCTTACAAATCCTTGAGATTTATTTCCAAAATTCGCGCTATTTTCGCGAAAGTTAAGCCAGATTTTTATCATCAAATCATCTACAACGAGTATGTAAACAAGCAGAATTGTCGTTTTTGGCGACAGCACAATTCTTATGAGACTCTTGAGACTCCATTACATTCCGAAAAAAATCACTGTTTGTTGCGGAATACATACCGAAGGCGTTATCGGCCGATTTGTTTTCCAATCTGAAACCGGTGTTAACATATCATTGAATGGCGAACGCTACAGGCAAATGATTGGTGATTTTTTTTTATTTCTCATATCATTGCAAATCATTTAGAGGAGAAATGGTTCCAACAAGACGCCGCAACATGCTCCTGAAACCTTCACTTTATTAAAACAAACGTTTGGTGACCGAATTATCTCAAGAAATCGACATGTGAATTGGCCAGCTCGTTTGTGTGATATGACACCTTTAGACTTATCTAAACCAGCAGTGATTCATTATTAAGAAAACAACACTTGACGCACTTTTGACGAAATACGACCGGGTATGCTCGAAAAAGTAGTGCAAACATATTGTATTGTAGTCTTAATGGTCTTACACAGTTTTACTGAAATCCGTCCATATTTGACCAAAGCTCGAAAACAAATACCATTCCTGAAATTAGCATTTTGTTCCATTACTATCTGGAAAATATTCGGCACAAATGACTCTTATGTGGATCCTTAGCTCATAACATAAATTTGTTTGGCCGATACCATGATTGGACATGGGTCCCAAATATTATACACTCTCGAAAGTTTGTCTGTATATACTCTGTGGTTTAGGGTATTAAATGGCCAGGCTTGACCGACTATACTTTCTTACTTAGTTTTGTTGTAATTTTTACACAAGATTTTTAGGAGTTTTTTGCGATTGTTTTACATACAATTTAAAGATATACGATGTTATTAAATATAGAATTGAATCTGTGTTTTTTTCAGTGTAATTTAAAATTAAACCATAAATCTACATGAAATAATCGTTACATACATGCCAGTTATTCTCAGTTTTTTTTTTTTTTAATTTTTGGCGGTGTCATTTTCCAGTTTTAGTTTCTTGTCTGTTGCCGGTCATGTGTGTAACTACAGTAAAACTCGACTATAACGAACACGGCATACAACAAACACTTGTCGATGGTTTCAATGATTTTACTTAAAAATTTTACGTTTATAACGAGCAAGATTAAAATGGACTTTTTTTTTATAACGAAGACATTTTCATGCCTCTAAAACGAATATTTTATAAAAAAATAACTACGTGTATAAGTGCCTGTTTACATTATCCGATTTTAGTCGCTGCGATTCTTACTTTATGGGCGAGAGGGGAGACAGAAATTTAAAGGGGTATACAAGCGATTGTACTCTTTGATTCGTTTTGTTTGCTCATTCGTTCTCTCATTTGGCAAAAAAAAATGTACTTAAGTTCAGCCGCATAGAAAAAGTTGCTGCGATAAAAATTGCACAGTGTATACGCCAAAAAAATTACAAAAATCGTATAATGTTAATGGGCACTAACAAACTCTCCTCAAACTCAATGAGATTGAAGGTAAAAGGGGAAAGACAAATGCAAAAGTGTACTCTGTTGCGTGTACAAGCAGTTTTTGTGAGTTTGTTATTGAGAGGAAGAACAAAAAGAAAGAGGAAAGAGGCATTTTAATCAGTGTTCCAAAATAAACATTTGATAGCGTTCCTTAGTGTTCAGTAGATTTGTGGAAATCACAAACGCTAATAGTGTTTGCGTAGTATATCATTAAAAATACGTTTCTCAGTACACACACAAGCTTTTTGTGCTGTGGTCGTTGCTAAAAGTTTTTGTTTGCTGATTCCTTTATCGATGTAAATAAAGAAACACTATGGAACATTAAGATATAATGTATGTCTACACAACCACTACAATTGTTCTGTTTTATAACGTTCTATAAGATATTCATTACTTTCTAGAAAATAGTTATGAACGGTATTAAGGGTTGTGTATTAATACATAAACACTAAAAAACTAGATATCGCTTTTGTTTATTTTCGAACACTGTTTTAAATTCTTTAAATGTTGCAAAACAGTTTCAAAAGAAAATAATAAAATAATAAAATGAGGACGGATACTTAACAGAAATATTTTTAGAAAATAATGTTGTTTGAAAGAATGAAATCTATTGCACTGTTACTGTTTACAACTCGTGTTTAGTTTAGTTGAAATTTTACAGTTTTGTATTACTGTTTACTGTTAGTACCGTCGAATCGAACAACTCATCAATAACAGCTGTAAAGTTAAGCCGTTAAGTTTCAACTCCACTAATTTGTATTGTATACCGAAAAAAGGGACATATCGTCAGCTCATTATTGGTTTGACCTGCCGACCATTAAAAAAAAAAATTTGTTAGGTAAAATCCAAAGCCTGTTTCCCGAAATTTTTTGTGGTTTCTAAGAGTTTTTTAAGTCTTGTTTGCTCTACACGCCACTATTTGGCGATTACACCAAATTCTTCTTAAAAAACAAATTTCACTCTTGCTTTGCTTCATTGCAGTTAGAAAAAAAGTAGTTTAGGCGAAAGCATCATCAAATCAGTAGGTCTACACAAAAAGACTGCTGATTTTTTGTAGAGTTGTTTGTTTTCATGCATTTGTTTTTGTAGCAATTGTTTTAGATATCTTCATGATGTTAAACACAAGCAAATAGCGTGTTGTTTTCTAAATTGTTGGATTTCTGCATAGACCTAATAATTTGACCATGAGCAAAAGCAAAACAAAATGACGACAAGAAAAAATATGTAGTTTTATAAAATAATAAGCACGTGCTAATAAAAATTCTAAAATTTATTAAACATATAAAAATAAAACCAAATAAAAAAAAAACATCAATGTTGACTCTTTATCAGATTGTTCCCAGGAAAAACTTTTTGATTTTTAGTAATAGGTGGTAGTTATTTCATACGTTACCTGGTAAGTAGTTGTCATTACAATTGTCATTATTTTGAAAACTTTAATAAGTACTTACTAGTAATGACCACAGCAACTACTTATTACTTCTATTATTTTCACAACTCAATATTTGCTTACTAATAATCAGCTCAATAACTACTTATTACTTGTGTTGTTTTCAGTACTGAATATTTACTTACTGGTAACGCACTTAATAATTACTTATTAGGTCTATTAACTAGTGATTTTTTGGCTTCTGGTAAGTATATTGTAAGTACTTACAATTCAACTTACTAGTAGTTAAATAATAACTAGATATTTTTTGACTTCTAGTAAGTGTATTGTAAGTACTGTATTCTGTGGGCACCTCGAACAAAAATAAGTAGTTATTCAGCCGAAAAATAAGTAGCGTTTATTTTCTCCAACATTATTTGCTAACTTACTTGGTAAGTTAAGTTTTTGCTGGGTTAATATAGAAACTTTTATTCCAGCAAGTTAAAAATGCTACTTTTTAAAAATATTTTTAGAAAAGTGGCGTATGCGGCACAAAATAATATTTTTCACTTTCAATAAAATACTTTTTACTTCTAACTTTAATTATGAAAGTAAACAAAAATTTATATTTTTCTTTAAAACATATGCCGGAAGCAAAGGAGAAAATAAAAAAATGTCTATCCTATACATTTTGGAAATATGCATGTAAAACTTCTTTGTCGTTTTTCTCCACTCTGACTTTTTGGCATATGCGCCAAACCAATAATGAGCTGACGATATAAAATTCTGAATTCAAATTCAAGTCTTCTTTTTTATGTTTTTAAGCTTTGTTTAAAAATAAATAATTTTTCTAATTGAATGAAAATTTTAATTAAATTTATTTCTTTTAACAAATAGTTAAAATGTTTTGAGTTTCTTTGTGCTAAGTATACCGAACTAAAAGTGCTGGTCCCTTTAAGTGTGTTATAGCCGTGTTTAACTGTTTATTTATATGCATATTGAATTTTTATATGTGTACAAGTGAAATTGTGAATTTTAGCTGGCACTTTGCAACAATACAATAATATTCTCTGCTTGGCTGCATTTTAGAGTTATAAATATTGCGGTCGTCATTGTTGTAGTTGCTGCAAGCGGGAAATGACTTTATAACTTTTTTAAAACAATTTTACTACTTATTTTACTTACAAACTGCATCTGGTTAAATTTGAAAACATGTAAATAACAGATTTTCATTTAGTGCGCTTGAGTGTTTTTTTAACTGCTTAAAAAGTTTTTATTTTTTTTTTTTAGCAAGTAGTTTCATTATTTTATTACTTCTATTGTGTTTTCAAAGGAACTTAAACAAAAAAAAAAAAAAAAAAATACAAAAATGTATTTTTAAACTTTCAACTTTTTGATGTTGTTAACAAAAGTGTAAGTTTTATGTTGTTTTGCCTGTTACTTTTACCATTGTTATGATTTTTTATTGTTGTTATTCCTATTGCTGTTGTTGTTGTTGCCTAAGAATTAACATTTATAATGCTGATTTGTATTTGTGTTTACATCTGCATACAAAATTTAATTTTTGTTGAAATTTATTTAAATATTTACTTCGTGAAAATGTTACGAGAAAATTACTTCAAATTGAAGGGGGATCAAAAATGGCACCTTAAGAAAAGTCAGTCAGTTGAACATTTTTTTTAAGCATTTTGCAATTGTTTTTCTTATTTTTAATAATATTTCCAAGAAGATTTAATGAATGCGAAATTACTTGCAGTAACTTTATAAATAAAAATCATTTTGTTGGCTTAGGATTTTAATGATATTGTGTGGAGGCTTAAAATAAAAATTGGTTTAATGACTTCTTATTTTAACAAGAAAAAACTTTAGTTATGTATTGCACGGTTTCTATTTACTTCTCCTAAAACTTGTAATACCTGGTTTAAAGTTTTCCTAATAAAGTCATCTTAAGAATTTATATCGTGTTAAAATCTTAATATCTTGTTAAGCTTCTAACACATGAAACTAATTTAAAGAAAACAAAAAAGAAAGTATGTTTAGTTAGTCAAACCACATCATATAATGCCCTACACCACCGTATTTACGATACAATTTACGAGAGTGTACCCTATTTTAGAGCAATCATGGATCTGACAGAACAAAATTATGTTATGAGGTAAAATCCATTTAAAAGTTCTTTGGGCCGAATAATATTTTGATATCTTTATCTACAGGATGGACCATCAGTCACTGAACATTGTATATTTGATATACGGCCATGTTTTGGAAATTGAAATCATATGTAATTGAAATCGAATAAATTTTGAAAACTATCCTGCGTTTAAGGCTCATAAAAATATTTCCTTTTATATGCCTACCACTTGGAAGACCACTTACATTCACCAAAAGTCCCTTTCAAATCAGGAAAAGCTACGAATGTTTTTAAAAAAGATTAATTGAAAATCTTTATCGATTTTAATTTAACGTAGTTTCAATTTCAAGAAAATGGCCGATAGGTTAGGTTAATAAGGGTTATACGCCCAAGGACAACCTCCACTCGAAAACCAATTCGGTCCATTGTGAAGCCCTTCAATATAGAAGAAGAAAAACAAAAACTCCCTCTACAGTCCCCTCATCAGAAACAACCGTCTCTTTTGCCTGACAAATCCCAGTATATCGACTGGATTACATCCAGCGATAGACCCCAGTTCGTCGCGAAATCTATCTTTGAGCCATTTTTGCCTGAGACGTTGCATCCTAGAATAATGGCACATTGCATACTCAATCGTCCCTAACTTTTTAGAATCCTCGCATAGCCTGCAGAAATCCGGTATGGTATTGTCCTATTTACTCGTAAAAGCCCTAACAGAACAATGACCCGCCAAGAACCCTATAAGAGTCCTGAGAACACTCATATACAATCCTAACAGAACCCTGGTTGCCCGTGCGCCTAAACCGGGCCATAATTCCTTAGAAACCCTGTAATACGTTCTAGTCCTAGAGGCATAAAATAGGTTTTACCCCCGTCCATTACCTTTAAGTCAGGATTCGAACCCTGTCTCGCAAGTTCGTGTGCCACCTCATTTCCATCCACCTTGCAGTGTCCTCATACCCAACACAGCCTTACCGTGAATTCCTCTATGAGCTCTCTCAGAGCATTCCTACACCGTGCGACCAGCCACGATCGCACCGTATAATTTGTCAATGCTCAGAGCGCAGCCTGGCCATCGACGTAAGTTGTCACCACAGATCCCCCAACGATGTGATGCGGTATCACCACCGTCGGCCTCCAGATCGCTAGGACCTCAGCCTGGAAGACACTGCACTCATCCGGCAGTCTAAGGACCTTTTCACGAGACCAGTGCCAAACATGGCCGATATCTTTTTCACAAAAGCTTAAGCGGGTTACATAGTCTTGCTGCAAAATTTCATGTACCATTTGTAGCTTGTCCGGAAACAGCAATAAATGTTTTTATTTATTCTCCGCAGTGAAGTTCTGGACATTTGAAGCTAAATGACACGTTTACGAGTCGAAGTTTCAGGGTTAACAGTTACGCAGTCCTTAGCTCGTTCGATATTATATTGGCTGTCTTCCACTCCGATATAAGTCAATACCAGAATCTGATGACTGAAAACAAGCGACTAGATTGTGTTCTTGATTTTGTGATGGAGCATTTTGGTGTTTAGAAAATTTTGAAATTTTCTTTGGGTTTGAGTTGTTGAGATTTGACTAGCAACATAAATCTCAACAATTTTTTTTCTTTCGTAAAAGTTATTGTCGCCAATTTTTATGTCAATACTAAAATGTATAAGGAAGTAGTAGCAGTGAAAGCTATTTTCGGGAGTGGTATTTGTTTGGGAACTATCGTCAAATATAGACCGATTCCAAAAAGATTAGTTAGATTTACACTGCCATGGAATAAGTTTGGACCAAATTTTATTTAAATGCCAACATAATAAGGTGCACAAAGGCTCTATTCCGGAAAGAAGCTTGTATGGGGGCTTTGTAAGATTATCGACCGATTGCCACCATTTTCAATTGGCTTGGTCCTTGTGACAATTACAACCTATCTACTAAATTTCATCAAATTATCTCCAAAGTTGCACTCTGTTTACAAACAAAATTTCCAAAATGTTTCACTAATTAAAGCCTTAATCAAAAATAAAATCAGTTTTGAGCTTTTATGTTGTATTGCCTCTTTAAATCCAATGAAATAAAAAACTTTTTTGTATTTTTTTTTATAAATTAGACCAATATATTTCGAACATCTTCTGTTCATCTTCAGTTTTAATAAAAATTTTAATCTAGTGAATTTAACGCTTACATAAGCGAATTTTACGTTTAATAATCAAGTGAATTTAACGTTTAATTGATACTATTAATTTGTTTACTGGGGCAAATTTTATTAATTTTTTAATTGAAATCAATATATATTTTTTCTGTATACTTTCCGCAGAAGGTATACATGGACAACTCAACAAGGCATTCTGACTCGACCAGTTTAATTAACTTATTTTAAATAAAATCAAGCTTTTTGGATTTGATATCTTTTTTTGTAACCTGCCTTGTTCCGGGGCAACATCGTCTTTTCCCATTTTTCTAAGAATTTTTGCACATCAGCTGCCTTTTGCAAGACATTTGTTTGTAAATTTTCTAAAATGTCTGTTCCGATTTCTTCGCTTTTTGCCACAAATAAACTATTGAGGTGATGATATCCGTTTCCGTTTATAGGATAATTAAGCAGATTGACTAACTTATAAATTTTCAAAACTTTCTGCTTTTGATAAATCGTGTGTAATATTTCTATCTCTCTTATTGGGCTGTCGGATATGAAGGAGGGATTGTTGGTCCTCGATCAAAAGCTGTAGAATATCCAAACTTCTCTTGCCCTTAATTAGGACAAATACTACTTTTTTGCATAACTCTAAATATAAACTCAGTCTGGCTTTTCAGAGACATCCTAACAGGGTTTAATATGTTTGGTCAGTTGTGTTTGAGATAAAGGTGGACGCCTTAAACGAGTGCTGGTGTTTCTTACACCAGGTAAAAAACATACCTTTAACGACGCATTCGTGGGAGCACGCCAACGCGTTGGTAGAAAATTCAATAAATTACTATCTAGATCACGCCCTTGCTTAGAAGCCCAAGCTAGTTAAGCTTTAGTAGAAAAACAGGAGCATCGAACAAAAACATTTTCCAGCAGGCTGAAGTTTTCGGGTCTATATCCCTGTGGGTTTCTTGATCCAGTAGTAGATCATAGGACTATGGTCAGCGGCGAACTATTGAGTGCAACATCTCGAAGTATGGTATTTTCAAAACCCTTAAGGTCCATAGAAAAACTGTTTTTAAAAAGTAGAAGAAAAATCTGGTCAACATTTTCTGTAAGGTTTGCCACGCCTTCCAAACATTGAAATGTTAACAGTAACTATAATATTGCCTTTATTAAATAAAAATAACAATTTTTTGTCTACGACAACAATATATTGTTACCATAAACATAAAGAAGTTGCCGTAACCATGCCAAACATTATTTTTTCTCTGCGTGCGCGAAAACTTCAACCTAAAAAAATTATAATAAATTTATCAAATGTTCTTAAAAAAGGAATTGCAGTTTTAATCTAGGACGTTTTGTTTATTTAAAATCTATTGGAATTTACAATAGAAAGTCCGCGTTAAATTTAACCAAAAGGCCAAAACCCGTAGAGCGTCAAACCTAAAAGCTTAATACTCCCAAAAATCGCAAATTGTTACAAAACCAATAATGCACTTAATAAAACTCCATTTACAAAAGGCATCCAAAATAGAATCCATTAAATAGGTATCATCTAAAGTTGTTTTGATCAAGAGAAAAAACTATTTTAGCTACTACTGTAAGCCTCTCATGCCTCTTACACATGTAACATGCCATATTCTGTATGTTTCGTTTTTTTTTTTATCTACTTTTATTACACATCATCAAACCAAATCTGGTATTGAGACTTGTGTTTGAACGATTTTACGCTGTGTTTAGAAAAACTTAGTCATCTATTTTATGTCCAAATAGGCTGGGGGCTAATAAACACATGTGGTTACGTGGTGTGTACTTGTATTATTGTATTATTGTATTTTTTTTTTTTTTTTTGTAAGATTTTAAGAAAAAAACTACAAGCAAAATATGTTGTTAATTTACTTTTATAGAACGTAAATGTCTTAACATTAACTAAAGAGAAATAACAGCTGATAAGTTTTAGAGACTGGGGAAGTAAAGCCAAAGAAAGCTGAAAAAGTTATTCTAGTTATGAAAAGTAACGCAAGATTTTATTAACAGCAACATTCTTGTCAGAATCAAGTTTTATTGGTTTGCAAAAAATACTGTTATTGTAGATTTTCTATCGTGATCCTTCTCCTCGACGTAACAAAACTAAAAGATTCTTTCTTTATATTTCCCATCTAATAAAGAATACTTTTTTGTGTTTTGTTAAAAGTTTTTAAGTATCTTGTGCTTCTCACTTTCCACCACAAAATACTCATTAAAATTGTTTTCTTATGTTTGTAAAAATATTTGAAGCTTTTTTTATTCTTCGGCTTCATGTTGCGAAATTGTTTCTGTATGTTCGAATTTATTTTACACCTTTTGACACTTTTAGTACTTGCTGCATATTTTGTGGATATTTAACCTCCTTAAATTGTTGTGTAAACATTTTAACCTTTTTTGAACATGTTCATTTAAAGTTGTTAGAAGTAAAATAACTTTTGGAAAGTATTTACTAAAAGAAGATAATAATTGTAATAAAACTAAATTAAATACGGGGAACTGATATAAAATGTTGTTGCAACATTGTTGTTAAAAATCATTAATGGCATGAAGGTGATTGATTAATTGTTTTAATAGATGACATTTAAATAATAATGTTCGATAAAGGTTTCCAAAGAAAAAATCTGAGCAATAAATTAGCGGTAGCAGTAAAAATTCTAATCAAATTTCAATCATAACGGTTTGAAGGCGGTTACACCTAAAGATTTTCCTAATGAAGGGGTTATGGAATAAATGTTATAGGTACCTAAATACGTATTTATTTTTGATAACTTTTTAATTAAAAATTTCTGAAAAAGATTAGTTATAAAAAGTTTTTTATCGATAACTTGTTTGGACAATATTTTTTTCTATTTTTCATTTTAATTTTTTAAGTACAGAAAATTTTTTCCAACGAATTGTTTTGGTTTTTTTTTTCCCCGATAGTTTTTTTTTTTAATTTCCCCACACACTACACTATTTGGACTTTTTTTATCGGAAATTAAAGTATCTTATAAATTGAATATATTTTGAAAAATTAAAGCTATTCATAAATTTTACACAGAAAAAAATTTTTCTATAAATTTTTTTCAGAAAATTAGAGTTATCGGTAAATATAAAACCAACAACTATTGATTAAGATTTCTATAGAAAATTCCATTTATCGATATTTTCTATAAAATATTAAGATATCGATTCATTTTTAAAAGATCAATTAATTTTCTAAAAAAAACTTTAAGCTATCAAATAATTTTCTAAAGAAAATTAAAGTTATCGATAAATGTTCTTAAACAAATTACAGTTATCGATTTTTTTCTCAAGAATATTAATCTTTTTTAAAGAAAACTTAAGTTATCGATTATTTTTTAAAAAAAATTAAAGTTATCGAAACATTTCAAAAAAGAAAATTTAAGGTATCGATTTAGTTTCTAAAGAAAATTAATGTTGTTTAATAATTTTTCAAGGAAAACTTTAGTTATCAATTAAATTTGAGTATCGTAAATTCACAAAATTCAAGTAATCGATAAATTTTCTATTGCATATGGGCATTTCCGACAAATGGTCCACCGTGACCGAAAATTTAAAAGTTATTAAAATCTGATTATTTTACGAAATTGTTATGAAGAAATATTTAGATTTTACTAATTTTATAAATTTACCCATAAATTTGTTCACTTAGATGAACAATCAGACTGCAAAGTTGTGCAAACGTACTTTCTTATTTGTGAGTATGTTTTATTGTATATTTTCTTTAATATTATCTTCCTTAAAAGAGGTGAATATTTGATGAAAATTATTCCAAAAAAAATTTCTTACATGGTCTGTAATCTAAGGAAGAGTTCGAAGAGAAATATGTTATTCGAATTAACGGTAAATTTTTATTTTGTATTAATCATTATTCAGTTAAATTATTGTGGAAAAAATTTCACGTTCGAATTGTCACGTATCGAACCAGATTTTAGCTTAAACAAAAAATAGTACAGACGATTTTGGAACCAAACCAAAGACATTTTAATGTTACATTGCTATGTAAAATTCTGAAAGTAGTTTGACTAAAAAATTGTGCCAGGTTTCGCTGAACTACAACTTTTTATACATGGCCACAAAAACTACTTCTATTTTTTTCACGTTCGAACCGCTACTTCTTTTGCCATTATCTTTGACCTAGAATCGCGCCCCCCATAAACTTTAGCATAGATAAAAGTGTTTTCTTAGTGCTATAATTTAAGGGTTAAAAGAACGTAAAAATATTTGTTGTTTAAAATGTTGTTGCATTTTTGATGCGTACGACTGTCACGTTCAACACTTTGGAATTAACCATATTCAATTAGTTGATAAATTTTATATAACAAATTTTAGTCATAGATAAATTGTTAACATAAAATTCTAGTAATCGATAAATATTTAACATCAAATTTAAGTAATCAATTAAATTTGTATTGAAAATTAGGTTATTCGATAAATTTTCCAAAGAAAAATTTAGTAATCGATAAATTTTTAATAAAAAAATCCAATTATCGATAAATATCTGCAGAAATTTTTCCATAAATTTTCTAAAACGAATAAGAGCAATAGATTAATGTTCTATAGACAATTGGGGTAATCGATAAGTTTGCCTTTAAAACTTCAAGCAATTGATGAAAAAATGTTTAATAACTAGATGATACAAAATAATTGAAAAAGTTTTCTTGAAAATTTATTGTATCGATAAATTTTCTATTAAAAATTTAAGTAATTAATAAATTTTTTATAAAAAAAATTAAGTACTCGATAAACTTTCCATAGAAAATTAAAATTATTAACAATTTTTTTTTAACGAGTTCCGTAAATTTTGAATAAAAATATCAGATATTGATAAATTTTCTGTAGAAAATTTAATTTATACATCGACCGCTCAATTCCAAAACTTGCTAAGTCGAAAAGTGAGTTTTTCAGAAGAAGCTCTTCAAGTTTAAGTGCGTAACAACATTCGGTTGTACCTATATGTTAAGTAGTTTCTCGTGCATAACTTTGCATTGGATAAGCCGTTGAATAATACTAAATTCAAAAACTTAAAAATATTTAAAACATGCTAAGTCGACTTAGCATGTTGGACTTAAGCTGACGATATATGAAATTTTAACTTTACTGACTGACTGATTTCATCATCGCACAGCCTGAAGAAGCTAAAGATGCAATTTGCACCGGAGGTTGGTCTCTAGCCAAATCGATCTACTGGATTTTTGGAAATTAGAATATTTAGGGGGATAAAAGGTTCAAATAAAACGGGTAACAGCTGTATTTTGGAAATGTTTTTATCACCCCATTTATCACTTAAACAAATAATCAGTAAAATAAAAATTATACCACATTCGTAACTTATCTAAAAATACAAATATGAACTTGGTCCTTTTTAAAAATTCGAACGATTAAGGGGTAAAAATCGTACCAATTTTTGGTACTTTTTTACATAATTTTTTTTCCATTCATTAGGATATAAAGGTAGGAAACAAAAAAAAATTTACATTTAATTTTTTTTATAACAACAAATTATTTTATTTACTTCAAAGATATAAAAAATTAAAAAAACATTACAATCCGCTTTTGGATAAAGCGAATTTTTGTATTTTCGCATTCAGACCCGCCATCGGCTTTTGGACACCTACCCATTCAACTTTTTTTGCAGCATTATCCCAACTTACATAGAATTTTTTTTGTCGTTAGCTTTTTTGGATGTTTTTTAGCATTTGTTTGATAATTGCCCAAAACTTTTCTATTGGGCGCAATTCAGGCCAATTTAAATATCTTCCCCTGCTGGAAATTTGTGTCAATTGGGCCAACGGACTTGTCGTGGAAATTGTGAAAATAGAACAGGTACAAAAAGAAAGGACTCCTAACCAGTGAAAGAAGAACTAATCATGTAACTGGTTTATGAAGAACAAAAAGGTAGAAAATGTAATGAATTACAATACAGTCTTCACCGGTGCTGTAACACATTTTTTGGCACTTTCTTGAATTTGGTTCTTGAATTAAATTCTAGGACTTGTTTTTTTTTGAAATAATACTACATTGTATTGAAATAATACTACATTTTAGTAATTGACACTAAACACGTTCATTGAGAATAGATCTGTGACTGGTCAAATGGTGTCAATTAACACCCTCCAATGACAACCCCATGTAAAAGTGATAGGTCTTATTCATATAAAGTGTTAGAACTAGAACCGGTCTCTACCACCAAAGACCTATCACGGGACTAATTCGGTGTCAGTTCGCTTCCCTCTAGGGTCTTTACACCTCCCTTTACATAAGCTGTATAATATTGTTTATAATATTGGTCAGCACTATTCGAAGGAGTTTTCTTGCTCTTCCTTTGGCTTTTGTATTTTGTGTATCGTTTCTGTTAGGAACTTTTAAAACAGCATAAGATCGCAGCTTAAACCTCTTTTTCACTTTTGCCCATACGAATGAGAAACATGATACCTTTCGGCCAAATACCGCAGAGACGCATTCGGTTTTAAAATCATTTTCCTTTTAATGTTTTGCGCTAGTTTTAAATCTAAGAATCCAGCAGGTCGACAAGATACGGTTTAGTATCGATAGACTGAATCTTCTGAAATCGAGTTATAACATTTCTAGGGGTTGCCCTGGACGTACCAGATAATCTTTCTATACTTGCATAGGAAAAAGTAGGATTTTGTAAAAATATTTCCAAATTTTATTTTTTTTTTTTTTGAATTTTACTGCTGATGCTATGACTGACATAAAATTTCTTTCTTTTATTTTTCCGTAAGACATGTGGTACTTTTTGATTTTTCTATAATATTGAACTTAGAAACATAAAATTAAAGGTGCATGTTCCTGAGATGAAAATTTTGATATTTTTTTTTTACATTTTAGCTTTTATTAAAGTCTCTTACCGACATAGGAAGCTGACATTATAAGGCTTGCCTAGCATATATTCCTAACAATGGAGCAGAGCCTGAAGCAAAAATTGTGTTATTTTACATTTCAGCAAATTTTGGGGTTTAGGAGGCCCAATGAAGCTAAGAATTGCCAAGCATATGGTACTGACTTTGGAGCTTACCTTAAAGTAGTTTTTCCTCCTGCCTGGCAGGGACAGTCTTAACAGCTAGTTTGCTAATAAATTTTGTTTAAAAAGGTAAAGTTATCTTTCAAAAGTTGTTGGTAAATTATCCAACAAAAGTTTATATTATCGTAATTTTTTTTAAAGAAAGATTCCTAAATATTGTTTTTAGTTACAAAGTTGCTGAACCAGATTTGGCATTTTCTACTCCCTTGGGGATTTAAAGATACAAAAAAGGATAATACATGTGGGGAGCTGTTTAACCAAAACTGGTTTTTCCTTTGATTTTAACTATTTTTTGTTATTGACATTTTAAGAAGCCCATGGAGGAAGTTGATTACATGGCAGTTTCTTCATTTTCATTTTGCAATTTTCTCGCGCATATTAAAAACTTTTGATCACAGCTTTAGATTTATATCTTGACTTTCATGTTGAAACTATGTAAAAGCAATTGAATTGCCAACACCATAAAAGGTTTTGCAAACGTTTTGCGCTAATGTTTGCCATGGCCACTGCTGATGTTTGGGGCATTAATTCCAACTCTTCCTTTTTTAACACTCTGTGTTGTTGTTTTTGGTAGCGATACATGATGCTGCATTTTCAGCAAAAAAAAAAAACACAAAAAAAAAACTCAAGTATTGTTTGTATACTAAGACCCCTAATGGTCATATAATAAGTGTACGCTCAATTATTTTATCATAGCACGATCGTTATTTTGCTTGTCTTTTTCAATATGCGTTTAATGCACTTTTTCAAAGGTACTTTTTCGAGAGAAGAGATGAAAATAAAACCACAACGAACCGAAAACATGTTTGTGGTTGATTATGAAGTAGCAAAAAAGAAAAAAGTTCGCTGCTAAACTTATGCCAGAGTATTTAAAAGAATTTCTTGTTAATTATGGGGAAATTGTTAAGTGTTCGGTTTAAGTGATTTCACTCCTTTAACTGAATGCTGATAGAGTTGTTTGAAGTTGTAGTGTTTGTTGACTTTATGGTTTACCTACCAACTCGTAAATATTTTCTTTGTGGTTAAACATAAAGTCAACACGCATTTAAAATTTTACTTCTTTCTGTTTTTTTTTCAGCTTATTGTGGGCTTTTTTTTTTTGTTTGTGCGTTTTAAAGATGTTATTGAGGTTAAAAACATTTCAGAAATGCTTGGTATTTTAAAAAGGAATTTATCTTCAATTAATTGTTGATCAATTACAAAATGAAGTTATAATTAAATCGAATGAACTTTAAAAAGGAACCCAAACTAAGTTCGTGCCCTAAGCTGGTATTTTCAGTACTTACAGTTGTTAAGGCAGTATTTTAAATATGTCCATTATAATTGTAAAAAATTACCTGAAAGTAAATAAGAAAATTTAAGGCTTTAGTTATTTATTTGCTATTAAAGAGACAAAGAAGTTGTTTTTCTTCCATTCTCTTTAAAATATTTAATTAACAATCTAAATTCCAAATTGCCCAACGTTTTATGTCCCATCACATGTTTTATGTTAAAAGTATTTTTATTCCAAATAAAACAACGTTATAAAAAAGTTTAAGCTTCCAACACAAAATCCCATAAATCAGATTTTCTATCTTCTTTATTTACCTCATTTTCATATCTATTTCTATTTTTTTCTTTTTAATCTAAATTATGGCAAATAAATGTTGATTTTTATCTCATTCAGTTCTTTTTGCCAATCTGTCTTCTGTTATTTTTTTTTTTTCAGTTTTATTGAAACCATGTTAGCCAAGTTAATACCAAAAGAGTATTATGACTTTGATTCGCTTGTTACTTTTCAATTCAATTAATTAAATTCATAAGCAAAACATGAACAAAATAAATTCATTTTAACATGGAACATTATTTTAAACTTTTTCTTCTATGCGAGATAAAAATTAAACAATAATACGAGTCTTAATAATTTAAAAAGTGTTTTGATAAAAGAATTAATTGTGGCAGTTTTGATGGTTAAAATTAATTGGGGGAAAAATTTAAGTGAGATTATATTTTTGGTGCTGGAATTTTAAATGAAAAAAGAAATTATTTTTAAGGCTTAAGGCATAGAAAATGACTAGAATAGAAACAGAGAGAAACACACATAATACAATAAGTCAGGTAACCCCATTAGCCCAGCAGAATATTATTAACGAACCTTATGCTATATCACAATTGGTTTACAATTTTGTTTGTTTACAAATAAGAATAATTATTGTTGCCAGAAATAGAAATTTTTGTTTGATAATCCATAAGGTTTTTCAAAAAAAAAGAGATGTGTTTGCCTTGTTGTAGACTAGGGTTAATTTATTAATTGTATTATGGAAACATATAACGGAGCTGTCAAAAAAAAAAGCGTTAGTGTATGATTGTGTTAGTAAGAAATGTGTAATTACTTCCACACGTATAGAATTTGGAGAGAGATTTTTTTTATTTTGTTATGTGGGAGTTTCTACTCTACATAGTCGTTTCCCTATGGTTTAGGAACTCGGAAAATTTTTAACAGAAAATTTAAGTTAGCAAAAAGTTTTGGGGGGAAAAAAATTCAAGTTATCGAAAAATATTCAAAATAGATTTTTTTTTTTAGTGAAACAAAATTTTTGAAAAGTTTTTTACACAATATTTTGATATAAAATATTTTTTCATTGAAAAACTTTCTATTGCGAGTTAGTGTTATCGATAACTTTTTCATAAAAAATACATATTTTGAATAAATATCTTTGTCGAACCATCTATAGAATATAAATTTATAAAGAACGTACATATGTATATCACAAGGTTCTATTTGCACCTAAACTGCATGTAAGAAGGAAACTTGTTGTCCTAAGTTGGCGATATTCGACAAAATTTCTATTGAACAAAAATATTACGGATAACATTTATGATGTTTATGTTATCGATAACATTTCAATTAAACTAGAATTTTAATAATGCTTCTATAGTCAAAATGTCATTGATAACAATTAGTAAGAGCATAAACGTTATTGATTAAATTAATAAAGAACAAAAATGTTATCGATAACATTTCTATAGAACATAAGTGTTATCGGTTAAATTAAAAAAAATTAGTATTGTGGTTACTTTATTGAACTTTTTATGGTTTTTAATCCAAATTTTGATATTTTAATCAGGCTTAAGTTCATTGAATTTAACTTTCATTAAATTATTTTAATGAAGAAAGGAATTAACAACATGAAATGAATTAAAATTTATTGATAATTTTTCATTATTGACTGAACTGGGAGTCGAACCCAGGTTTTCACAGACAGGTTGCCCTGACTTTTCGATTGCAACCACACAATCTCTTCAGAGGGGTTTGCCTTTTAACACGCCGGCTGGCAGTCAATAGTCAAATATCAATATTTAAGCCAAATTGTATTTTAACTTTGGTAGATCGAAGTATTTTTTAAATGATTATCCATTTTAATTGATTCACATGTTCTTCCTTACTTCTGTTTTTTGGCGTTTTTTGTATGGAATTCTTCTTAAAGTCCAAAGGACATTTTTCTGTTGTTCATGTTTTTTTTATAAAGAACAAATATGCTATTGATAAACCCAATAAATAAGAAATATGTTATCGACAACGTTTACTAAGAACAGATACGCTATCGATAAAATTTCTGTAGAACAAAAATACTTTCGATAACATTTCAATAGAACAAATATGTCGATACGATTTTTAAAGAACAAAAATGTCTGTAGAGCAAATAAAATATTTATAAAATTTCTAAAGAACATATATGCACGCTATCGATAATATTTTTAAACCCCAATTATGTTATCGATAACATTTCTATAGAAAATAAATTTTATCGCGAACATTTTAATAGAAAAAAATTTTAACGATAACATTTTTGAGTACCTGATTGATATCGATACCTTTTTGTACAGTGGCAACCTTAATAGAAAATAAAAGTTATTGATAACATTAGAACACAGATCTAACACATAAAACAAGGCAAATAGATCACTATTTATTTTATTTCTATAGAAAACATAAGTTTTTCTTTATTAAAAAATTATCGATAAATTTATTATAAAAAAGTAAGAAGGCTATATTTGGCTATGACAAATCTTAAATACTCTTCACCAAACGTAATGCAGAATATTAGACCACTCTCCCCCACACACACACACACACACACACACACACAAACATTATCAAACAGAGTTAAAAACAAGTAAGAGTGCTATATTCGAACCTTTGGCGCTTGCCGTTCTCCAGATATACAGAATGGCAAAATCATATACCTTCGGGGAAGGGTAATAAAAAAATATTTTCTTTGAATATTTTTTTTTTTGTTAACTATCTAGAAAAAAGTTTTATTAAATAAAATTTTCCTTTTTAAACTTTTTTATCGATAAGACTGTATTTTTTTGGAAAAAATAATGTTTATCGATAAATTTTCGTTCAAAAATTGTAATTCTTAAGTTGTTTTGTTTTAAAAACACTGAACAACCCTGATGCTTGTTATCCAAAAATAACACTTGTCCTAAGACGTCAGTCATTATTATAAACAGAAAATTGCATTTTTAAATCAGTTGTACCACAAAATTAATTTGCTTAAAATAGAAACTCGTGTCGAATAATATAAAAAATTATTTAATTTTCTCCTGCCTAACCGCAATATTTGGATCCACAATAATACGAACATTTTTATCTGCGGTTGGGGTATTTTTTCTGCATTTTGCGGAGTTTGGAAAAAAAATTACTCGTGGTTGGTTTATTTTAAATTGCCTCAACCATGTTGGCCTTAATAAATTAATAATTTATCATATTTTTTTGTGTTTCTTGGCTGGCAGTTTGTGTTTGAAACTTGATAAAATTGCTAAACCAATTTTGCTATAAAATATTTATTTTTAAAGAGTGGGTGTTTCTTAAATTTAAAAAAAAAAATACACGAAAAATACAAAATAAATGTTTATGCTTCGTTGCTTAAAGGCTTATTTGAAGAAAAAAAAGCAAAAACATAAAAGGAGAGACAAAAAAAGTTTATAAATTTAACAATTTTATTAATGTGTGAAAAGTAGGCGTTTGAATTTGTATTTGAAAACAAATAAAAAAAATTAAAAACTAAATGAATTTCTAAAAAAAAAACAGACACTCGTTTACTGTGAAATGAGCTTAATTATGTGTACATTATTTATGCTTGTGTGAGCGAATGTGTTAAATGTTTAATTTCAATAAATTTCAATTAAAATTAATGAGGTGTTAAAAAATGTGCCAACCAAAATGGACTTTTGCATGCAGACGAACCAACATAAATTCGCTTCAGTTGCTCAGATGGATTAATGAAGTTTTATTAACTTGTTTTATATTTGTTATGAAATTAATCAGAGTAAGGACCACTGTATGCAAAACTTTAAATCAGATATCATAAAATTAACAATGGACGAATGTGTTTTTATACCAATCCAGAATCTCTTTCTGAATCAATTGAACGATGTCCGTCCGACTGGCTGTTCATGTAAACCTTGTGCGCAAGGTGCAGGTCGCCAATTTGGCGATAATTTTATGAAATTTGGTATATTGTCATAAGGACTAAGCCTATATAAATATGGTGAGAGTCGATAACTAAATTCACATAGCAGCCATTGAAACTTCTTGCCGAACTAGAATATTAGAGGTCTTGAATTGTTCATAGAAACTTTATGGAAAAGTTTAATTTTTATTAAAAATTAACTAATGACATCAGTTTTCTATTAAAAACAAATCGAAAACCTTTATTTTTTATCGAAAATTTATCAATAACAGCAATTTATTTAAAAACTTTATCGACAACTTTAATTTTCTATACAATATGTATCAATAAATTATTTTTTTTTTTAAGTATTCGATAACTTAAATTTCTATAGAAAATACATAACATAATACATAACATTATTTTCTAAACCAAAAATTAATCGATAGCATTAATAGAATTTTTAATCGATGGTAATTATTTTTATAGAAAATATATTTTTCGGTAAAAATTTATCGATTGCTTAAATTTTCATAAAAAAAATTATGTATTAAACCACTTATTTATCAATGTTTCGATTACATACATTTTTTACAGAAAAGTTATCGATATTATCGATAACTTATCGATAACTTTTGTTTTGCATAAAACGTGATCGATAGCTATAATTTTATATTAAAAAAAT
The DNA here is from genome assembly GCA_963931875.1 of Pollenia griseotomentosa. Classification (NCBI taxonomy): domain Eukaryota; kingdom Metazoa; phylum Arthropoda; class Insecta; order Diptera; family Polleniidae; genus Pollenia; species Pollenia griseotomentosa. Next base: position 45,943,724 of record OZ007560.1, on the reverse strand, counting down.
ATCGATAGCTTAAATTTTATATTAAAAAAATATCGATAAGTTTAGTTTACTATAGATAGTTTACAGATTCCTTTAATTCATAAATCTTTTTGTAACAAAAATTTATCGATAGCAATAATTTTCTATAGGAATTTTATCGATATTATTTTTTTATAGAAAATATATTTTTCGGTAGAAAGTTTATTGATTGTATCAATTGCCAAAAAAAAATTTCTATAGAAAACTATTTATTTAAATATGTGTTGACAATATAATTTTTTTGGGGAAAAGTTATCGATACTATATTTTTATTAGAAATTAATCGATAACTTTCACTTTGAATAAAAACTTATTCGATAACTTTAATTTTATATTAAAAATTTTTCGATAGCTTTAATTATATATTTAAAATATATCAATATGTTTAGTTTACTTTAATTTTCGTTAGAAGAAAAAATCGAGCCCTATTTGCGATTATGTATATCGTAAGCAAATAGGTAAGTATTCTTTATAATGACGAACTAACTCATAGTTTTTGAATTTGTACCGTTGCGGAGATAAAGCCCATTTAAATCCAAATATAGCATTGCACTGCAAAAAATAATAATTAAAACCATTCTCTGTAAAATTTGCTGTTTTTCGTTTACGATAAATCGCAAATAGGGCTCGAAATTAGCTTAAATTTATTTTATTTCTATTAAAACAAATTTTATTATGCACTGAATAGCTTATGAACATCAAGCGCTAAATAAAATTATACCTTAAATTATTTATCGGTGATTTTAAACTTCTTTTTAAAAACCCAATTAGTTAAACTTTATTATAAGTTTTTATACATTTTATATTTAAATTTTCCATTATCTTCTTTATTTGATTTAAAAATTTTTTTGTTTTAACAATTAGAAGAAAAACTTTCAAATGCCTAGTGGCAATAACTATTAATGGTTTTCAACTTACAAAGAACACATTCTCGAAGTCTGTAGCATGAATGTACTTCATAAAAGTGGCATTAGTTACAGTTATAAAAGTTTTTTTTTTAAACAAAGGAAACATAGACAGTAAATAGAAGGAAAGACGAAGAGTCAAATAGACAGGCAAACAAAAAACTAATAAACTGATATGTCTTGATTAGTTAAAAGATTAATTAAAAGTTTTATACTTCAGATGACTTTGTCGTTCTGTCGCATCAGTTTTTTAGTTTGTGTCTTGGTCATTTTGGTCGTCGTCATACTCAAAAAGTTAAAACTTACAACATGCTTTTTAACATTTGCAAATTCTGCTGTATCGTTGGGATTATTGTCTGCAACCGAGTGGTAGTGTATAAGCGTGTGTGTGTTTGTCATCATTGATGCCTTTGAGCTGTAATAAAATAAATAAATAGTGTTTGTTTTTGCCACAAAGTAAAAAAAAAAAAATTAAGTAGCAAGAATTGGAGGGAAGTAACCATCTCTTTCTATTGATTAAGTGATTTATAAAATCCATTGAAAAACATTAATCATGAAGTCTAAAGAAAAAGTTTAAAAATGAAGAAGAAAAAAATACATTGGACTTTTCTTATCTGGAAATCTCGAAATTTTTCATTCCACTTATCGCAGCAGTAGTATTTGTGGCAACAGTTGCTGTGTAGTGGTTGGTAATAGTTGCAAAGATTAATATTATAAGCGACCAAATGATGGTTGCAGTAGTTTGTTGCATCGTTAGTTACACTAGTTTTCTCTTCCTTGTATAATAAATTGCATTTATTTATACATTTACCACAAAAATCTTCTGTGCACACCATACAACAAAACAAATGCAACGTTAAGCATGCTTGTTAAAGATCATGTTGATCTTTTCGATTACGTTTTTAAAAAATGGGTTTCCTTTTAAAATTTTGTGTATGTTTTGGTTTCATTACAATCGTAAATTTGTCTCAAATAATGTTTAGACTGGACTGTCTATGTTGCATCACGTACAATTGTGTTGCATGTAATTGTGTGTGCCAGTAGTGGCAATATTGAAGAAAAAGGTGAATGGAAGAGAAAGCAGGAAATAATTGCAACTTAACATACATACATACATAAAAAAGTATCTCCTTTTTATTTATTTAGTTGTGGTTAAACGATTTAACCAGACTTTCAAGATTTAACTACCTTAAGATTTTTCAACACAACAACTTAACTCAAAGTCAAATGCTTATAAATTAAGTATAAGATTTAATCAAAAATCAGTTTTATAAGTCTATTTCATAAATTTATCGATAACTGAAATTAAACAAAAAAACCTTAAAGTTTTTAAAGAAATTTTATCGACAACTTCAATTTTATTTATAAAATTGATCGATAACATAAATTTGTAGTAAAAAATTATCGATGACATAAATTTTCAACAGAAATTTATCGATTACATAAATTTTTCTATAAAAAATTTTTTGGTAGCATATACATATTTCCTATAGAAAATTAATCGATAACATTCATGATGACACGAATTTCATTCAGAAAACTTATCGATGGTATTTACTTTTGATAGGAAGTTAATCAATAGCATTAATTTTGCATAAAAAGTTTATCGATAACAATAAATTAACACAGAAAATGTATCGGTTACAAACATTTTCTACAAGAACTTTGTCGATAAAACTTTTTCCTATAGGAAATTAATTATGGCGCCCTATGCTCCAATGGGAGTTAGAGGAACACATATATAGGAAATTAATCGATAACATTTATTTTCTATTTAATATTAATCAATAACATTAATATTCTATAAACAACTTGTCAATAAATTCAATTTTGTATAGAAAATGTATCAATAACTTTAATTTTTTTAACGAAAGTTTAGCTTTAATTTAATTTTTAATAAAAAATTACCAAATTCCAACAGTTTTGTATAAAAAATGAACCGATAATATATTATTCTACAAAAAGGGTATTGTTAGCTTTAATTTTCCAAAGAAAATTGGTCGATAAGTTCAAGTTTTTATTAATATTAGTCAATAACGACTTAAAAAATCTATCGAAAATTTGTTAGAACTCAAATTTTGTTACAGAATATTTATCCAAAACTTATCGAAAGCTTTTATTTTTTCTAAAAAATTTAAAGAGAAAAATAAAGTTTGCCGATAACATTAATTTTTTACAGAAAATCTGTTGATAATTATCATTTTTTATGAAGAAATTATCGATAACATTAATTTTTTGTAAGAAACTTATCGATTACATTTTTTCTGTGGAAAATTTTTTGATAACTTTTATGTTCTAAAGAAAATCTGTCGATAAGCTTTATATTCCTTAAAATTGTTTTCGTTTTGTTTTTTTTTTATTTTCTATAGAAAATTAATCGATAATTTTTATTTTCATTAAAAAATTAGTTAATATCTACTTTAATTTGCTATAAAAAATTATCGATAACTTAAATTTTCCATATAAAATTTGTCAATAACTTTAATTATCCAGAAAAAATTTGTCGATAACATAAATTTTCTATAAACAATAAGGCGACAACGTTAATTCTTTGCAAAAACAAAATCGTTAAGAACTTTAATTTTCGATAGGAAATTAGTCGATAACTTTAAGTTTGTATGAATAATTTAATGATAACTTCTATATTCTATAAATAATTTATATATAATTTGTATGTTTTATAAAAAATGTATGATTAATAAACTTCAATTTTCAACTGAAAATTGGTCGATAACTTTAAATTTCTATTAAATAAAATTTTTTTTGTTCTAAAGACAATTTGTAGAAAACTGTAAAATTTTTATAGAGAATTTCTTGATTACTTATATTTTTATAGTAAACTTGCCGATAACTTTTATTTGGTAACTTGCATTTTTTATAAAAAATCTATTGACAACTTTAAGTTTTAATAAAAAATTTATCAATAATATTTATTAATATAGAAACATTTCGGTAACATTTAGTTTTTATGGAATATTTTTCAATGAATTTTATTTTTTATAGAAAATTTATCGATTACCAGTAGAGTTTTTTTTCCCGGACTTTTTCGTTTCCCGGGAAAGCGGGAAATTTTTTTAAATTTCCCGGGATCCCGGGATCCCGCTCCATATAAATAATACAAAGTAAATGAAAAAACTTTTATAAAAAAACGTAAGGGAACTTGTTTACAAAGAAACTAAAATAAATGGTTCAATACTAAAACCCAGAAAAAAATTCGCTTACTTTTTCAAAATGAATAGCTTCTTTAACTCATTATTTAGCAGCTTTCTTCTATAACTACATCTATAACAGCTTCTATAACTACTTTTTTCTGAATGTATTAAAGTAAAAAAAAATTACTTGCTTTTGAATGCGTTCATTTTGGGACATCCCTTGTAAAATTCATTGATTCATTCATTTTCTGATTACTCAACACATTATTTTGTAGGCGAAGTTTTTACTGGGAATTTAATTGAAGATTGAAATAGGAACTTGAATTATTATTATCTCACGCCTTTATTCCCTATTATTATGCTCTTATTCAGTGTTATTATGCTCTGGATACAAGATAAAAAGATAACATAAACATAACAATTTAATTCATAAAACAACAATAAAAACAAAATAAAAATTAAGGTACTCAAGATATGAGATCAAAAACTTAATTAATAACATAGATAAAATATTTTAAAGAAATATATAACATATTTTAACGGCTTAGGAAATAACTTTTTGACACACTCAAAGCGCTTAGTAAGTCTTCAAAAAGTTCGTTCATTTTTTACCGAGGTTGGACAAATAGTTAAAAGTGCACCGTTGTAGCATGCTTCGGATTCACAATTAGAAGCAATTTTTTCTTTTTTATAAACAACGTCTATATCAGTCAAATGTATGTCAAGGTTTATGCAAAAAAAGCATCAACCGGACTGCTTCTTACAAACCTTTTCATTTCAGTAGGTCCATTTGTTATCTTTAGGACAATGTGTTTTTCAAGTTGTATGTTGTAGTATATTACACGAGTTTCCAAAATGTTATTTTATTTCGGTTTCCCCGCACTTCACGGGTATATAAACCAACACAAATTTAAATTGAAATTGGAAATTTGTGTTTATCACTAATAAACATATCGCTCCTTCATTGCATAATAGTCATATCTCAAAATTTGAAGTAACTTCAGCAAACTTTTCCTTCATACCTTCTCGTATTATATCTCAAACTGAACCGAAGTTATAGCAAAATATATCTTTAAATCGGTACATTTTGAAAACTTTAATCGCATTTTGCCAAGATCGTTTGTTTTTGTAGATATGACTATGTTGCAATAAAGGAGCGATATGTTTAGGTATCTCCTATTGTTAAGACTTGTTCATGGACAATGAAACTTTACTGCCTGCATCTTATTTTGAATTTATGTACTTTATTAACTCTTCACTTCACTAAATGTAATAATTATCAACTGTTGCACTGCCAATTCTGCTTTTAGTAGATTTATTGCATCAGGAGACATTGATTTACGTATGTACTCACTTCTTGTTATTGATCTAATCCACAACCCATCCACAGATGCTAATTTTTAGAGAATAGAAAACTAAATTTCAAAGTATAAATAGCTATTTTCTGAAATTATGAGGAATTTTTTATTTCCCGGGATCCCGCAAGAAAAATCCCGGGAAAACAGGAAATAAAATAATTGAAATTCCCGGGAATTCCCGGGACGGGAAATCCCGGGAAAAAACCCTAATTACCAGTTAAAAAATGTTTCGGTTTTTTTTGTTTTAATTTCTATAGAAAACAATTTGATAATACTTTAAATTTATATAAAACATTTGTTCAAAACTTGAATTTGCTATAGAAATCTAATCGATAACTTGAATTAATTATAGAAAATTTGTCTATAACTTTAATTTTCTATAAAAAAGTATTCAAAAACGTTTATTTTCTATTAACAAATTGTCAATTATTTTAATGCTCTATACAAAAATTTAGAAAAATTAAATTTTCTACAGAAAAATAGTCTTTTTTTCTCTATAAAAAATTATACCCAACTACTACAAATTTATTTTTCTTTAATTTTATTAGGCCCATTTAAACTCTTATCCCTATAAGATCAGCCAACCCCTGTGTAGAAGTAATGAAAGAAACATAGTAATAAATTTCCGCTAATAATTGTTTAATAGTGTTAAATGTTGCTGGTATATAAATAATACGAAATAAAGAAAATGTAACACGAATCCATGTTTGTTTTACCATTTAACCCCTTTTGATTTGTTTCTCTTTTTTTGGCACAAAAATATTTCACTTTGTGTTTTCTTTGTGGCCGGTTTCCTGGCTTCGTATCCTCGGGTAAAAAAAAAAAAATACAAGAAAAAAAAACTGAAAAGGAAACTCTTAAAACCCCACAAAAAGAGTACCTCTTTAAAATCAAGCTAAAAAGCCGTCAGCATTTGACTGTTTTTTTTTTTTCCTTTTCATACGCCATTTGAGTCGTTTGTTTGACGAAAAACAAAAGAAGAAGGCAGTTTACAATTTCATTCATTCACCAAAACGAGAAAGTGTTACCATTTTATTTTCGGACACTTTCAACAAAAAAGATTCAACTAAAATGGTATGAATGGTATTTTGTAGCAGTTCTTTTTATTTATTCATTGCATTTCAATTTGGCTTTGAGTAATTGAAGCTTCTTGTTTCTTAACTTGTTTTTTGTTTTATTAGTGATATTACCCCCCGTTCACCAAGTTCCTTGAGTGGTTTAAATATAGTTAATGCAAGGTGTTGTTTGTACTAAATGGTTTAACAACTCTTGTTTATGCTGTTTCAGAGAAATAAAGGATTGTTTTAGAAAAAAAAATTAACAGAAAAACAAATCGAAAAATGGGGGGTTTTATTTTGTGGTTTCACAGACAAATTTTCTGTATAAACGTATGCTGTTGTCGAAAAAAGTGTTTACTACACAAATAAAAATTAATAACGATGAATTTTCTAGGAAAATGTTAATGCCGATAAATAATCTTAAAAAAATTTTAATATCATTACCTTTTCTTAAGAAAATCGATTATATAGATATCGATTAATTTTCTTTAAAACTTCTTTATAACAATAAATTTTTGTTGAAAAAATATCATTAAAATATCAATTAGTTTTCGTAGGAACATTTGAATATGGATAAGTCTTTTAAAGAAATTGTCAATATCAATCAATTAATTCATAAGAATAATAATTATATCGAAAAAATTTCTTATGAAATTTTATAAAATAATTATTATAAATTTATAAAACATGTAAAATCAATTAAAATGGATAATCATTCAAAAAAGCAAATTTCGATTTACCAAAGGTTAAAATACAATTTGGTTTAAGGATTGATGTTTGACTATTGACGTCAGCAGTCGTCGATGGCTGCGAGTGTAAGACGGCGAATCTCTCTGAGGAGATCGAGTGGTTGCGATCGAAACATGTCAGGGTAACCTGCCGGCCAGGGTTCGAGCCCGGCTACAGTCAAGAATTTTAATTAATTTTCATGTTGTAAAATTCCTTTCTTAAAAAAAATACTGTAATGAAAATTAAATTTGATGAACTTTTTAGCCTAACTAAAAATATTAAAAAATTTGGATTAAAAAAATTGTATAAATTTTCTTAAAAAATTTGTATATCGAATAACTTTTTTAGGAAAATTAAAATATTGATAAATTTCATACGAAAAATCGATAAACGATTTCTTCAAAAAAAAATTACTATCATAATTACGCAATGAACAATAATTACGATCTTATTTATCGATATATGTTGTATAGACAATGTTAAATATTCTTTTCAACAAAATCTTAGTTATCGATAAATTTAGTATAGGAAATCGTAGTTATCGATAAAATGCCTGTGACCATTATTAGAGAAAATTAATTTTCAATAGAAAATCGCAGTTATTGATAAAAATTTGTATAAAAGATTGAAGTTATCGATAATTTTTTTTTTTTAACAAAAGATCGTAGTTTTTTTAAAAAATTTATATAGAATAGTCATTGATAAATTTTCTTTCAAAAATCTTGGTGATGAATAAATTGTTTAAAGAAACTCTTAATTATTAGTATATTTTTTCAAATAATTTTAGTTATCGGTAAATTTTTTTTATTAAAAATTTGTTGTTGGGGTCGACATATTATCCATAAAATAACTAAGGTATCCTTTTTATTCCTTTAATACATTAAATTATTGATAAAAATTTAAATTAAATTTCGTTTATAGTTAAATGTTCTGTGTATTTCTGCCTAAAAATATACTCTATTCCCTACAAATCGTCCAACCCCTGTTGTTTATGCTTTAAACAAATAACAGGTGCATTTATACCTTTTAAGAGTTTTTTTTTTTGTTTTTTGTATTTCATTTTCGTTTTAGGAAAACTAAATTGCATTAATTTGTTAAATTCAAAAGAAAACAACAAAAAAAGTATTAAAAACAGTATCAGAAAACATTAAGTGTGCATGTAGCCATAATAGTGTTTGTTATATTTAGCATGTTCATTTAATTATACTTAAGGGTAAAGATAAGTAGTGTTAAGCTTCTTGTTGTCTGTTTGTCTGTTCAGTTCCCCAACAACCACCACTGCAAGCAAATATTTATATTTTTGAGACTGAGTTCTGGCGATTAAGTCTACAACTTGGTTGCTTAAATAGCTGCTAAACTGACCAAGCATTTGTTTCATACACAGATATATGTATTTACTTGGCTGGGCTTTGCTCTGGCCGGTTTGTTTTTCTTAGGATATTTTTTGGGTGTTTTTTTTTTTTTTTTTTGCGTGTATATATTTATGTACAAATATGTATGAAATGATTAACAAGTGTTGTTAAATGATTATGTCAAATAAATATGTGTGTTGGGGCAACAGTTGCTGCCTCTGTTTTAGTTGTTTATTTCAATCGAATGATTTTTGTAAAGCAAAGTTGTTTTAATACCAAATTAAATTAAATATTGTGGCAAGCAAAAAAAAAAAAAAACTAAAACAAGTCAAGGTTTTTTAATACGTAGAACAAATAATGCTGTTACCTGCAACAACAGAAATCGTTAATAAAAAAAATATTCAAGTGTCAAAACAAATGTTACTGTTAACCAAATCAAGTGGAAGTTTTACAAGGATCTTTTTATTGAGTGTAATCGCATGTGCAAAAAAATTTCCAAAAAAAAAAGTTTTGTATACCTTGAGGCTGAATAAAAGGTTAAAAGATTATATGAGTAGTTAAGAGTTTTTCATGAACTTCGGTAGCTTTAAGTGTTATTATAATAAAAATGGCATAAATATTGGCATACAACAGACATTTTTATTCAATTTTAAGGTTTATTTGCGTTGTTGAAGGGTAAAAGAAACTTGTTCAACTTTAGAAAATATTTTCAAGAATTTGCATGTTATTTATAAGTTGGTTTTAATTTTGATAAGTATAAGCTTTTAAGCTTTGTTTTGAGATTGAAGATTAAAATTAAAAATTGAACAGCAAAAAGGTCTTAGATACAAAAATTCAGCAAAACTTTAGCAATTTCTATAAAATTCCTTTTCTTAAAAAAATTACAACAAAAAAATATTAATAACTCAAGTATACAATTATGAGCTTTTAGTACAAAAATACAGTAGCAAAACATCCTAAGCAAAATCTCATATATTAACATTTCAAGGCATATATTCTTAATTTCTTTATACATATTTAATTCCATTTCTAGCAAGTAAAAAAGTATAGTCGGTCAAGCCCGAGCATATGATACACCGTGGTTTTTAAAAACAGATTTTGGATCCTATTTGGGACCCATGGGCTATCATGGACCCGCCAGAGCAAAATTATATTATGAGTTTACGATTCATGTAAAAATTATTTGTTCCGAATACGATTTATATATTTTCTTCTTAATGAATTTGTTTGTCTTTTAGTGAGTTTAGGAAGAGAGCTTATATGGGTTTATTTTGGACCTACTAGCACAATGTTTTGTCATGACATATAAGCGTAAAACTTATTTGTGAAAAATTTTAAATTTAAAATAAACATTTATAAGAGAGTAGTATTGGTTAGATGATTTCGATTGCAACAAATAAGGTTACCACGTACAGCCAGCAAAGCGGACGGATGGACATTGTTAGATCAATTCAACAAGTGATTCTTAGTCGAACATTTAAAGGTGTTACAAACATCAGCACAAACCCATAATACCCTCTACACTATACAAATACATTTTCAGAATAAAAATCTTATTATCACGCACTAAAATGTCAAAAACCCTTAGCATTACTAAGGGAATCTATTTTACCCATGCCTATCTCCGTCTTATCAATACCAAATTATCAAAAAAAGTTTCCGAACCCAATCAAATGTCTTCTTTTTTCTCCAAAGTCATTAATAATCCATCAGGCATTTAATTTTAAAAACTTTTTTCGAATTAAGAAAAGGCAGGAAAAGGAATAACAATAGAATAAATTTATAGCGAAAACCTTTTTCAATTGTTTTTTACTGCAAAATAAATAGAAGTAAATTCAATAGAGAAAGAAAAAAAAAGGTCAATACATCAAAAGAAGTTAAGGTCATTAAGAAAACTTTTAAAAACAAAATTAAAAAAGAATGAGAAGCATTAAAAAAAAACTTAACAAAACAAACAAAAGAACAAATTATTTTTGTAAAGAAAAAAATTTAAAGAACAATAAAATACACACAAAGAATACACAAATTTTTAAGAATGTAAATTATATTTAGCAAATCTGAAAAATAAAAAAACCTAAATTACTAGAAACTGTAGGAAAAGCAAGACGCAAAAATTCTTCAGAATGGATTCCAACAACATCAAAGAGCATTGATTGTATTCAAGCTTAATTACTTCATTAGGTTTAAGATTTTGAATTTTGCTGGGGTACTTAGTTGGGGAACAGGTTAACCTGGATATATGTGACAAACATAATTTGAAGGCAAAAAGCTAAATTTTTATTTAAATTCTTTTGCATATGTAAGATAATTATTTTACAATGTACTTTTTATCAAGGTCAACCCGTGTTTGTAACTAATTATATTTATATTGTTCTCATGTACTTAGAGAATTTTTTTTTGTACTTAAATCAAATCTAAGGGTCATTAGTTATTTAACAAAGCTGGTGATGTTTTTTGTGTTATATCTTACAAGTCATTTATTATTCCATTAAGCTTGAAATTTTAAATTTTGTACAAATAAGAGTTTAAAAAAACAAAAAAAAAAAAAAAAAAAAACAAAAAGAAATTTTTATAGTAAATACTTAAAAATTGCTGTCAAAATAGAAAACTAATTGCTTTCCGCTACACTTATTTTAATGTGGTAAAATAAGAAAATAGCAAAGCCAAATTTGTTGCAGATGTCATTAAAAGAAAACATTAATCAAGAACTTAAACACCTATTTTCTTTAGAAAAATTATTTTTTCTGATAACATTTATTTACGAAAAATTATCGATAACACAAATTATCTTGAGAAAATTGATTGAATTCACAAATTTTTTAAGAATGCTTATCGATAACAGAAATTAAGAATATTTATCGATACTAAAAATGTTCTTAAAAAGGTTTTAGAGAACAGAGATCTCCTTAAGACAGTTTGTCGATAACACAAATTTAAATGTGGTAAAATAAGAAAATAGCAAAGCAAAATTTATTGCAAATATCAAGAATTTAAAAAAAAAACATTAGCCAACAACTAAAACGCATATATTTTTGATCGATAACATAAATTTCTTAAGAAAATTTATCGAGAACACACATTTATCTGAAAAAATTAATCAAAAACATAAATTGTCTTAAGAAAATTTATTGATAACACAAATTTCTTTGAGAAAAATCATCGGTAACATAAATTTTCTTGGGAAAATTTATTGATAACTCAAATTTTTTTGAACTAAATTTATCGATAACAGAAACTAAGAAAATTTATTGATAACAAAAATTTCTTTAAAAAGTTTTCGAAAACACAAATCTTTTTTAAAAAATTTAACAAGTTTACCTAAAAAAAAGTCTATTGATAGCACAAAGTTTCTTAAGAAATCCAATGCAAAATACGAATTTACTTAGAAAATTTTTCGATAACACATATTTTTCAAAAAAAAATCCATCACCGACTAATGTTTAACAAGCATTAAGCGATAACAAAATATTTGTTAAGACTTTTTATAATTTATCGATAACACAAATATTTTTAAGATAGTTAGGGTTTTTTCCCGGGATTTCCCGTCCCGGGAATTCCCGGGAATTTCAATTATTTTATTTCCCGTTTTCCCGGGATTTTTCTTGCGGGATCCCGGGAAATAAAAAATTTCTCATAATTTCAGAAAATATCTATTTATACTTTGAAATTTAGTTTTCTATTCTCTAAAAATTAGCATCTGTGGATGGGTTGTGGATTAGATCAATAACAAGAAGTGAGTACATACGTAAATCAATGTCTCCTGATGCAATAAATCTACTAAAAGCAGAATTGGCAGTGCAACAGTTGATAATTATTACATTTAGTGAAGTGAAGAGTTAATAAAGTACATAAATTCAAAATAAGATGCAGGCAGTAAAGTTTCATTGCCCATGAACAAGTCTTAAAAATAGGAGATACCTAAACATATCGCTCCTTTATTGCAACATAGTCATATCTACAAAAACAAACGAACTTGGCAAAATGCGACTAAAGTTTTCAAAATGTACCGATTTAAAAATATATTTTGCTATAACTTCGTTTCAGCTTGAGATATGACTATGATGAAATGAAGGATCGATATGTTTATTAGGTGATAAACACAAATTTTCAATTTCAATTTGTGTTGGTTTATATAACCGTGAAGTGCGGGGAAACCGAAATAAAATAACATTTTGGAAACTCGTGTAAGATACTACAACATACAACTTGAAAAACACATTGTCCTAAAGATTACTAATGGATCTATTGAAATGAAAAGGTTTGTAAGAAGCAGTCCGGTTGATGCTATTTTTGCATTAACCTTGACATACATTTGGCTGATATAGACGTGGTTTATAAAAAAGAAAAAATTGCTTCTGATTGTGAATCCGAAGCATGCTACAACGGTGCACTTTTAACTATTTGTCCAACCTCGGTAAAACATGAACGAAATTTTTCGGAAACATGATAATTAGTAAATAAAATCAGGAATATACTTTTTGAAGACTTACTAAGCGCTTTGAGTGTGTCAGAAAGTTATTTCCTAAGCCGTTAAAAAATGTTATATATTTCTTTAAAATATTTTATCTATTTTATTAATTAACTTTTTGATCTCATATCTTGATTACCTTAATTTTTATTTTGTTTTTATTATTGTTTTATGAATTAAATTGTTATGTTTCTGTTATCTTTTTATCTTGTATCCAGAGAATAATTATACTGATTAAAAGCATAATAATAGGGAATAAAGGCGTGAGATAATAATAATTCAAGTTCCTATTTCAATCTTCGAATAATTTCCCAGTAAACACTTCGCCTACAAAATAATGTGTTGAGTAATCAGAAAATCATAAGAGCACTACTTACAATTCTACTGAAAGAACCAATGAATTTAACAAGGGATGTCCCAAAAAGAACGCATTCAAAAGCAAGTCATTATTTTTTTTACTCTAATACATCCAGAAAAAAGTAGTTATAGAAGCTGTTATAGATGTAGTTATAGAAGAAAGCTGCTAAATAATGAGTTAAAGAAGCTATTCATTTTGAAAAAGTAAGCGAATTTTTTACTGGGTTTTTAGTATTGAACCATTTATTTTAGTTTCTTTGTAAACAAGTTCCCTTACGTTTTTTTATAAAAGTTTTTTTCATTTATTATTAACAAAATTTACTTTGTATTATTTATATGGAGCGGGATCCCGGGATCCCGGGAAATTTAAAAAAAATTCCCGCTTTCCCGGGAAACGAAAAAGTCCGGGAAAAAAAAACTCTAAAGATAGTTAATCAATAGCACAATTTTTTTTTTTGAGAAAATTAATCGATAACAGTAATATGCCTAAAAAACTTTATTGATAAAAAAAAATTTATTAAGAAAGTTTGTCGAAAACGCAAATTTTTTTTTAAGGAAATTCAGCGATAACACATTTTCCTTAGAAGAAGTTTATCGATAGCACAAAATTTCTCAAGAGATTTTATCAAAAATACAAATTGTTTTTAGAAATTTTATCGATAACACATATTTTTCCAAAAAAAAATTAGTCGGTAACGAATTTTATTAAAAGCATTAAGATATAACATTTTTTTTATATTTAACGGTTTTCTTAAGCTTTTCGATAATTTAAGTTTCATCGATAACTGTAATTTTCATAAAAACTTTATCGATAAAAAAATAATTAAAAAAGTTTTTCGAAAACACAAATTTTTTTAGGATATTTAACGACAACATATTTTCTTTAAAAAAGTTTATCGATAGCACAAAGTTTCTAAAAAGATTTTATCAAAAAAAAATTGTTTTTAAAAATTTTATCGATAACACATATTTTCGGTAATACCTTTTTTTTTGGAGCGATAACAATTTTTTTATGTTTATCGGTTTTCTTAAGTGTTTCGTTAATTTAAGTTTTCCTAAGACAATTTGAAAACACAAATCGAATTTTTCCTTTCAATTTGATAAATTAAATAAATTAAGCTGAAAAACTTATTGAAAACAAAAATTTACGTAGAAAAATGTATCAGTAACCCAAATTCTTGTATGAAAATTTATCGGTAAAACGAATTTTATTAAGAAAATTTATCGATTCTGAAAAATTTGTTAAGAAAATTTATTGCTATTGAACATTTTCCTAAGAGACTTAATCGGATTCTTAGCAAAATAATCCGACAGCAAAAATGTTCAATAGAAAACTTATCGAGATTAAAATTATCGAAAACATACATTCTCTTAGACCAATTTATTACACTGTGCTGAAATTGGAAATTTTATTGTAACAATCGAAGCACCCAGCGATGTTTAAACAATTATTATGATTGAAAATTATGTAAAAATTGTCTACCATTTATTTATTTTTATTTTGATATATATCGATAGAAAACCATTTTTATTAATAAACACACAAACAAATATCAATGTTTAATGTCGTAAGTATTTTCTTCTCTTTTTTTTTTTAAACATTTCAAAGATATTAACATCCAATATAATTATATCTTTCCCAAGAAGTTATTTGCAACATTTTTAAATAATTAAATCAAATAAAGTAACACAAACGAATTTGTTCTTTCTTCACTTTAGTTTCTGTAGCAGATTTTCCTGCCTGTTGCCATGACTCCATGCAGACATTTTGCCTTCATATAATTGATACCCAGTGTGACCGCAAGGCAAATGAAGAAGTAATTTTGAAAATATACTTTAATTGAAATTGTTCTTGAAACAACACGTTGTTTTGTGGGTTTTTACATTGTTGGGAGCATTAAAATGTTTTCATTTTGAATAATTCTTCTTTTCTTTTGTAGGTAACCAATTTACTTTTATTATGTAGATTGTTTTGTCTGGTTGTTAAATAAATGCCAAAAAGTTTTACTTAAAAGTTTTACATAAAATGTGTCTTTTATGTGAAAATACATAATAAGATCTTGTGATGATAACTGACAATTGTTTTAAAAAAAGATTTTTTTTTTAATGTACGGTGAGTTTTCTTGAAGAATTTGAAGAGATTTTTCAAGGAATGTCGAAAATTTGTGGATGAAAATTTAATTACCATAAAAAAAACTTTTCCTTTACTTCAAAGTCATCTACGAAATAAAAATCAAAGCCTTAAAGTATACCTTTTTTAATTATTCCTTGATTAATCGCATAAGGTTTATAATATCCAATTAATTCGTTGTAATAAAATTTACTTTTGTATCTAGAGGGTGTTTTTTAAGACCGATAGAACTAACGAAAGGGTGAGCTGTTAAACGAGCTATCATATTGACTTTTTAACATTAATGATCATTATTACTCTGGCAAATCGTCATTAATAGATTCGCGATTGAACAAGCCTATCAGATTATCCAAATTGACTTTGAAAATCAAACATCGATTCGTCCAACTTTTAGACGACTTTGTGATTTTTATGGCGCAGATAGTCGTCCAACTGAACGCAAACTTTTTAACATTTATGATCATTATACTCTGGCGAATCATTTTTAATAGATTCACGCTTAAGCGAGCCAACCAAATTTACTTTAAAAATCAATCATGCATTCCGCAACTTTAATGCCTAATAAATCACTGATGGTTTAAGCGCTGGTTTAGTTGAACTAAACTTGAGTTTATATGTTGGTTTAACTCAACAGCTATAAATCAGTGTCCTAAGTATTATACGATGTTAAAAAAATAACATGTGGCAGCACTACGATAAATCTTATCAAATACAAATGGGGTGTATTGGTAGTTAAAACGCCCAATTTTATGCGTTTAGAGATGATTTATATGTTTGGTAATTTATAGATTTGTTGGTTTAAACACATTTTAAACCAAAAAGAGAGTTTAACTTGCTCTGATTTTTTAGCATTAAGACGACTTCGTGATTTTTATAGCGCCTTAATCGTCCATCTAAACGGTTTTTTTATACCCTCCACCACAATTAGTTGTGAAGAGGTTATACTTAGTTTGTCATACCGTGTGAAACTTTTTTATTATTCATCTCAGACCCCATAAACTACATATATTCTGGCTCCTTGAGTAATTCCAAGTTGATTTAGCCATGTCCATCTGTCTGTCTGTCCGTCTGTCTCACTTTCTAAAAACTCAAAAGAAATTAACAAACTTGGTGTCAAATTGCTTCTTGTTATCCTAAGCAGTTTGGGATTGAAATTCAGCAAAATCGGTTCAGTAGGATCAGAGATAGGAACTAAAATGTAGAAAAATTTTAAATTTTCATATAAAAAAAATTAATATAAATGGAACAATGCACGGAATGATATAAGATTTTGCAAAAATTCATTTTATTCGACTGGAAATCAGAGTGTAAAATTTCGTAAAGATCGGTCCATAATTTACCCTAGGCCCCATATAAACACTACTCCCGGAAAACAGTTAATTGCGCCTAAAACCCTAATAACTAATGCTATCAGAATAAAATTTAGTACTTCACAGTTTTATTGAACTAGAAATCAAACTAATGAATTTTGTGACGATCAGTCCATAATTTACTCCAGGCCCCATATAAAGCCCACTCTGGTAACTTAATTAAATAGGCCTTAAACAGTAGCAGATATAGATATTGCAATGAAATTTCTACCAACTTAGCTGCATATGGCCAGAAAAAATTTCATGCAGTTTTGTGATAGACGGTCCATAATTTACCTTAGATCCCATATTAAGCTGCCTTCTGAAATTCACTGTAAGCGCTAAAACTAATTTATGTTTTTCAATACAGAAATCACCTGCAGAATTTTGAGATGATTGGTTTATAATTTACAATAAGTCCAATATAAATTCCTCTTCTGAAAATCATTTTAATGCGGCTAAAACTGTTACGAATCATGATATTTAACTCAAACCAGTTCAAATTTCAAAAACAAAAAAAAGCATACAATTTTCTGATTGTCGGTCAATAATTTAATATAGGTCTAAACCGCAACCAATTTTGACGCTGACGTGTCAATTTTTATAATAATAAATATATGTTATATAAATATCACTCCTTAAATATTCGAACTGTCGGTGGAGGGGATCAAATATTCGGCATAGCCGAATATAGCACTCTAACTTGTTAACAAACAAAATTACTGCATATGGAGTGAGACTAATCTACAACAGACCTTCAATACTTCAATGCATCTAGAAAATAAACCGTTTGGTGCGTTTACACTCTTCGTTACATACGGCCAGTAATGAAAAATGCGCTTTGTAAAGAACATCCGCGGTGCATATGACCGAAATATTGTTTACGATTCAGGAGAAATGTCAGAGTTGAAATACATGCATGATAGCCAGGACTCTATGACCTGGCTATGACGCGGGGAAACCCCGCGTGCTACTTGCGTTTGGCGGCACCACCTTGGGACGGCGATAACGGTCATTACGGGTCACATGTCCTGATAAGGAGGAGGAAACGGTGCTCCACTTGCTCTGCCTGTGCCCCGTTTCGTGGTTCTAAGGATGAGGCATTTTGGAAAAACAAAATTGTCGTGTTTGAGTGCTGTATCAAATGGGGAATAGTCTGGTCACTAGCCAGGTAGCCACTAGCCACACATGCCAAAGGTATCACAAAGGGACCCCTATAAGGAGGCAAGTGAGCCCTCCTCATGTCGGCTGCCTATCGAACCTAATGTAACCTAACGCCATGTATAAAACAATTTTTTTATTTACAATTTAATTTTCACGGAATATTTTGTTATAAAGTAAACAGTCTTCTGAATATCATGCAATAACAAAAAATTAAAAAAAATGATAAACACGAGATTATATAGCCTAGTCGGGGTTCACACTATGAAAGTTTTCTTTCAGAAAGTATGAGTTTAATGGTGAGAGGTAAAAATTACATGCTATTATTATTCTCCCCCTTCTCATCAATAAACTCAGACTTGCTTAAAGAAAACTTTCATTGTGTGATCCCAGAAATAACAATATTATGTTACTCGTATATCGCCTTCAAATCTTTTAAACAGTTTGCTTGAATTATTGCGAAATTCTTGCGTCACATTTCAGTTTTTTCCAAAGTGAGTCGCAAAAGTTAGTTTTCTTTTCAATTACAAAAGGGCAAATCATTAACAAATATTGAAGTGGGCATATTTAAACTAAAAAAAATTATAAATTTAAATATTTTAAACCAAGTGAAATCATTTAATGCAATAAAAATGCGCTTAAGCTAATAATTTTAACGAAATGCATTAATTGTTCGTGT
Source organism: Pollenia griseotomentosa (assembly GCA_963931875.1). Classification (NCBI taxonomy): domain Eukaryota; kingdom Metazoa; phylum Arthropoda; class Insecta; order Diptera; family Polleniidae; genus Pollenia; species Pollenia griseotomentosa. The sequence goes on along the minus strand of OZ007560.1, from coordinate 45,925,007 downwards.
CCTTAAAATCCTTCAAGGATATAAAAATGGTAAGACCTAAACATTGATATCATTTTCATACGATATAGAGATCATATATTCCAAAAATTATGAAAAAATTCCCAGTAGTTTGGCGTCAGGTCTGAAAGGGATAAAGAATAATTAAAAAAATAATCCTTTGAATAGACTTGGTTTTTTTATTGATGCGATAAGCCTAAAAGTAGGGAATACATGTGTTTTTGAGTAACAGTTCAATCTTAAAATCACTGCATTGTTTTCAGTTTTAGTTTCTCATAAAGTAAAAAATGAATCTATCCGACTACATAATAAAAATTTTATCTCAACAATAAGATTTATGTTTTAAATTTCGAAAACAAAACAAACGATTTAACACATGACATTAGTTATTCTTATCTAACCACAGTTTGAAAAACTCAAAAAACTAACAAAAACAAGCAAATAAAATGTTAAACAATTAATTTCAATTACAAATGTTACAACCATTAAGACGTTCTTAAAATTGACCATAAAATTTGCCCATAAACAAATAAACTTTTTCAATAAATTATAAATAAAACTATGTAATGTTGCAAAAGGTTGCTTGAATCGTGCCTTTAAAACATTTTAATAAACAATTTCGCACATGCGATAAGTCTTTCCATGAGAACCTTTAAGAGTTAAAAAATATAACCACTAATTTAAATTTCTAACTCGAACCTTCCACTCTAGTTACTTTTTCTATAGTCTTAGAAGTATGTAGTCATAGTTGCTGTTAAAAAGCTTTTAACACCTCGTTTAATTATACTATTTAGCCTTAAACTAACCTCAATTACAATTTAAGTTAATTATTAATGAAACGTTCTAGATAAATTTTTACCCAGATAAACAATTGGACGGAGTAAAGTGTCCATTATTTATAGTAGATTTCCTTGTAACTAGTGCACAAATAACTAAGACAGCAGTATGAGAAAAAGAGTTTTACTTTAAAAATGGCGTAAATTAACAGAGAGTTAAAAACTACAATGGTAGGGGTTTTTAAGTAAATAATCAAGTTCCTATTTAAGAGAGCTATAAAGAATGAGAGAGAGAGAGTGAGAGACTAAATTGCAAAGAAAAATAGAGTAAGAAAGGACATTTCGAAAAAGGTAAAGGAACTTAAAAGAAAACTATAAAACAACAACAAAAGTATGTATCTAGAAAAATGTACTTTCTACTTGTCTTAGAATGTGTTTATGTAAATAGCAAATCTCCTCTCACTCTACTCACACAAAAATACACACTAACACCACTTAAGGAAAATTACATTAATCAACTTAACAAAGAAGTACTTTATGCTCTGCCAATACAATAAGTTTCCATTTCTTGGCAAAAGTATGAGTAAAAGAGTATGAATAAGTGTATAGGTTTAAGTGTTTCTTCCTTTCTTGTATATGTGTATTAAAACTCACACATGCACACATAAACTTTTTTATATACATAAGATAAGCATGCAAGACAAAATGCAATTAAAGGATAAATTAAAGAAAATTAGTATAATTAGATTAATGGTCTTACAAAAGAATACAAACAAAATATTCTCTACTATAAAGTACTAAACGAAATAAAGGCAGGATGTATAAGGAGTAAGCAAGAAAACAGGAAAAGTACACAATTACTCAAACAATATAAGAGGAAGTAGGAGAAGAGTACTTTGATTTCTTAGATTTCTTTTTGTAGCAAGTTTTTTTTTTCTATAAAATATAAGAATAAATTATAAAAAATTAAAAAATGTATATAAAAATAAAACATAAAAGAAAACAAGTAAGGGGGTATTATTCGGCTGTGCCGAATCTTTAATACCCTTCACCACTCAGCCAATAACGTACATTCTTAAACAGAATTACATTTGTTTGCTAAAAACTCATTTCTCTATTAAAGCGGCAAATCAAAAAACAACGATAAGTAATTTTATGGGTAAAAATTAGAGGCAGTCGTGGATTTTGCTCATATCTCAGCCATATGTGAATAAGTGATTTGAAATCTCCTTATTTAAGAATACCAATGGGGCAAAGTTTCAATTACTTTGTATGGTTTTTCAGGAAGTTATAGCAAAATGTCTTTTTGCTTATCTTTTTTCAATGTGGAATGACTTTCGAAATAAAAACTTGGGTGTACATCCGATCGGTGACATAAGGAATATTAAAAAACCAAAAACTTTAAAAAACTATAATGGCAGGGAAGTGGTTACTATATTAAATTGAATACGAGTTAATTTTTAAAAACACTTTTAAAGTTTAAAATTGCTTTCCTACAAAAAATTTCCTTATTGCCAAAGGTATAACAACCTAGTTCTGAACATAGCCGATGGCATCAAGTATGTACACAACGAATTTTAAAGGAATTCAAAGATTCATATCGCACTTAATCATAAAGTGGGTATCAAGTCAAAATTTAAAAGTTTTGAGAAGAAGCAAAACCATTTTTAAATTACATTAAAGGCATATGAAAAAGATTTTTTAAAACAACAAAGGCAGACAAAACAGCACCATTTTTACCAAAAAGTGAAAGACAAAAATGTGTCTTCCCATTTAAGATTTCACTGTCCTTGTTCTTGAAGTATCGATCCACTCAGTATTGTTATTTTTGCTTTCTACCAGTTTTGTTAATCGGTTGTTGTTTCAGCTAGAATGCCCTAGGTATATTTTGTTGAAGTGGTGGGGAGCATTGCTAATCTTTGATTTCTACATTTTTCCCAGGGGATGGCGGCTGCCTCACCTTTGCCATAAGGCAAACCTCTTTTCCAGGGGCTGAAGAGGTCAGGGGGCTCCTTGGATGGATTGTTTGGAGGGGATTGAAGCCTTTAGCCACTACACCATTAAAAAAAAAAACATAAACTTAGGACCTTACTTTATTTTAAAAAGTATTGCATATTTTAAGGAGAACTACGTTAAGTAATGCTAGGAACACAACTGGGACGAACGACGAATTTCGCCCTACACGACGAATTTTTTAGTAAAAATTTGCTGAGTAAGTTCGTCGTATGAAACACAATAACGACGAATAACTAACAGCATTATTAATTGAAAAAGTGCTTTGCTGTTTGTGCAAAGAGAGAGAAATAGTGTGACCATATAAAAAAAATTTACTTAAAAAACACAAACACTAACAAAAACACAATTAAAAACTATTCTTATAGTTATCTTCTTTGTATATATATTTAAGATGTGATAAAATAATAAAGAACAATTATTAAAGTAAAAAAGTAACTTTATATACTAAAATACTAGAAAACTAAAATCAAACATGGTCACCCGGTACTGATTTGTTCGTCGTTCGCCGGCGTATGAAATAGAAATAAATCTATTGCAAAGTCGCCGCGTATGACGAATTTCGGCCGACGCCATGATTGTTTGTATTCTCATATACGCAAATATGTTTTATTTTTGGCGACGAATATTCGCGGCCAAAAATTCGTCGTTCGTCCCAGTTGTGTTCCAAGCATAAGAAGTACATACCTTTAGTAAGAAATACAAAACACGGTTTAATTCGTTGATGAGTAACTTGCGTTTTGAAACTATAGCGCATGAAAAATTACAAGTTACCCAACGTGCATTATAGAAGCCTTTTCTGTCATTTGTTTTCTTATTAGTTTAACACTTTGCTTTTAGAATTTCAAGCTTCGGCTTTTTTTGTGGTAGTCCTGTCTTCCTTTTTTTTACAAGGTTTTTTATCTTTCAATAAGTTTTTTCTCCATGATTTACAAATTTGTTTAAAATATTTCTTTTTATTGTCAGCTGATTACTTCTCGATAATACACAATGCGTAAGAAAGTTCAAAGTCACTTTCTGTCGCAAGCGCGTCAACATGTTTTTTAAGTAACTTGTTTGTTCTACTAAAAAACACTCGCGCACTAACACTTGCTATGTATTTCTTTCTTTAAGGAAACAGATTTATTAGAGGCTATGATAAACGATCACACTAGTCGTGTTTATTTTGAGGAAAATACAACCCTGTCATGGTAAGTTGTTATTGTATTTTGAAAATTTTTAAATAATGTAATCAGAGAACAAAAACCTCCATGATCTGACCGTTATATACACGCACATACGAGGGCGGGTCAATAGGTCCGTGACTTTATAACTTTTTGGATACAAAAATCGTGTTATTTTTCAACGTAGTCTTTAAGCTCTATACACTTTCACCAGCGTTTTTCCAATTTTTATCCGTTCACCGTTTTGGTTTATGTCATATTTTAAGTAAAGAAATTATATTCCATCAATAATTTTTAACAATATAACAATGAATAACGGCAATACTTTTGAACTAGTTGTATTAAAAAATATATTGCCTACTTAAAGGAGCACTACAACTTTTTTAAACTTACCCCTTTTGTATAGAGTTCTTAACGACCTCCATGACCGGACCATCTCCTACAAAATTATATTTTTCAATTTGCACCTTTTTGGTTTATGCTGCGGGTCTTTTGTGTGATTGAATATGACTGTGTCATTTTTTTCGGTACGTGTAATATGCACATTATATAATAATAACAAAATGCAACACATTTCAAGTGTGGTATTCACACTTTTAAAGTAGTGTTATGAGTGCCATGGCACAAGGTGGGCTGGTTGGTTGGATGGTTGACTTGACTTGGTTTGTGTGATTTATTTTTTTTTTTTCTGTTTATTTCATTCCGTTCATGCAATGCAAACCAACACTTATACGCATTACACATAATGCAAATTATTACAGTCTATAGATTTTTGCTGTTGCAATTCAGCCAACCATGCAGCTAAAAGCACAGCTTAACAACATGTATATGAGAGGCAGAGTATGAAAAACAAAAATCTACTTAACGTATGTGCTGCATCATTGTTGGTGTAAAATGAATGAACAGGAGTATGACTTTTTTCCGTCTTTGTTTAAAAAAAGGTGGATCCTCTTAATGAAATTATGTATGAATTATATTTAAGTATAATGTCAAACGTAGAAAAGTACTTTATTTTTTTTAAGCTTTTTATTTTATGCATTATACTCGATATGCAGAGAGTTATGGTCTTAACTTCTTTTTTTTTTTTTCTCTCAGTTGCTGATTATGATTCAACAATTTTCGTAGGAAAAACACTTACTGTTTTACATTCATTATACACACTCAGTTTACCATCATTTACTTTTTGATTATTCGACTACTTTACATTGTACAGCTACCACTACTATTCCCTGGGGTGTTGCCTTAGTGACATTGGTGCCCAACACTCTACTCCCCTCCATGTTGCTCATAGCCAAAACCGGCAACGTCTATTTTATTTCATGTCCATGTTTGTTGTTGTGTGGCATGGGAATTTTAAATCATTATTAAATGCAAAAGTATTGATATTATTATGTGTCGAGGAGAGACTTTATGGGGTTATTATTTTGTAACATAAAAGGTTTAAAATTAATTAATTTTGTGTAAAATGTATAAACAATTTGCCATTACATGCATTACACAACCATGGTATCGCTTTTCCATTACTACTAGCGAATGGCGGAGTAGATGTGCTCGTATATGGGAGTGAGTTTGGTGGGGAATTTTTAATGTCTGACAGTTCTTTGATAATTGTAAATTCTTGTATGTCTATGGCAATCAAACAAATGTCGGGAAATTATATTTATAAGGATCGTTGTTTTTTTAACATGATTATGGCTGAGGCAGAATTTGACGTTGATTAATTATCAGGCAATAAAATACAAAATTAAAATGAGGATTCAAAAAAAAGTTTGCGATGATAATCATGTATAACGTGAAGAAATAGAAAAAATTTAAAAAAAAAATCAATTAATTGTTATTTAAATTGGGTCCATATGCTTACTTTTTTAACAGCCTTATACGACTTTTAAGGTATACTTTTAAGGTAAATTTATTATTGCAATAGCTTAGTGTATTACAATTGAATTAAATAGAATTTTCCAAATATTTAATTTGAAAATTATTTGAGAACAAAGATGTCAAAGATTTGAGAACGAAGATGCCGTTAAATTTGTTAATGCCAATTAGTGGCCCTCATGTTCCAAAATAAACCAATTTATTATGGCCTTAAAATTCTTGGGATATAAAAAAAGCAAAACTTTATAATAGCATAATTTAGGGCTGATATTAAATTTTATGCCTAATTCTTTATAGCACGAAAAAAGGAATTAAATGAAAATGTTTCCCTCCCATTTTATTATTTATGAACCCTCTTAAAAGAAAACATTTAACATTTAAAGGGAAATGCTGACAGAAATATTTTATGTCAAAAACTGTATAAATATAAAATTATATCGTTTGCAAAAGCAACATTTATGACAGTCTTACCACTCAAGTATCTCTACAGAACATAAAATTTACCTGTAAAGAGAAAGAAAAAGTTATAAAAAGTTAAATTAGAATATATAAAAAGTAAAAAATAGATATTGAAAAATTATATGCATAATAAAATTACAGAGTCAACAATGCAAAGGCCATGAAGAAAAATTTAATAAAATCGCCTCGACATTAAAAGGGACTACAAAAAAATTTAAAGAGCGCTTTAAATAGTTTTTAAATTTCTCAATAAAAAAAAGTTTATCTCTAAAATTAATAATACAGTGCACTCGGGAAAACGTCAACGCTCGTTTACGTCAACATCCCAAAACGTCAACCCTTTCTTTTTTACATTGCCTACTCTAAAACGTCAACCCAACCACAAAGCTCTAAAACGTCAACTCTGAATAAACAAAATTTTGAATTTAGCAACAGTTAAAATACACATATTTGTACACATACATACACACTTATTTTATAAAATAATATCAGAAATTGGGGATTCCCCTTATAAGTAGAGTAGAAAAGACCTTACAAGTTGTAAGTTACAACTGTATTGTCTTTTTATTTATGTTCAGTTGCTTTTTTGTTCTTGTAAGTATCACATTAACAAAATGAGCTCAAAACAACCGAAATTGCTTAATCTACAAGAAAAGGCAAATATTTTGGACTTATTGTACCCTTTACAAGTGCGGTAACTTTAGCGAAGCAATATGTTGTAACAAAGTCAACCATTAGCAAGATAAGATTTTCTTTAAATTCATATGTGTGCATGTAAAATTAAAAAAATATGATCTCATTTAAAAATGTATTCTTTTGGTTCTAATTGTCTTCTATGGTTCTAGTCAGGTTGAATGACTTTTGTTTCCTTTTTGAATTTGTTTATGTTTGGTTTTAGTTTATAATCAATAAAAACCTTTAAAAGCACATTATCGTTATGTTTTTTATTTAAAAATTTTACATTCGTAAACGTCAACAATTTGTTAAACGTCAACACCCGCGGTTTGAATTAGTTGACGTTTTCCCGAGTGCACTGTACTTAAATATTTTCAAATCTCTTAAAATTAAGTGAATCTTAACAATATTGCAAAGTTAATTACAAAACATTGCCTATTTTAAGGCTTGAAAATTTTAGCATTGAACCTTCCCAAACACTAATTATATTTTAATCTAGTAATTAATAAATTACATACATCGTTACTATTAAATCCTCTCTCTGATCTCTTTGTTCCTCAATAAAACAACAAAGCAATCTAAGCAAATATATTGTTGTGTTTCAAAAACAAGCGTTCTAAATGTTTTAACTTAACTTAATCAAAACTCAATAAATCAAAATTCGTGCAAAGACTTTTTATCAACACGTTCTTGTCACATTTCACTTTTCACTTCATTAAAAATTCCTCTCACAAACCTTTTAGGATACTCGTAATAACTTTTTTTTTATTCTTTGGCTAAATTAAACTTTAATTTAAAATAAATTGTCGTACAAAAAGTTGCCTTGTCATATTGTTATTATGTGATGTCATTTTCTCCATAAACATTAAAATTTATATTTTAAATTTATGTTTTCTCATCATACGCATCAACGAGTGAGTGTCATTTTCATTATGTTTAAAAACATGCATAAATTAAGGCGAAATAAAAATTTAAATGACATCAAAAGCAACAAAACATTTTATTGTAATGTTAAAAATTCTATTCTCTAAATAAAACGAATACAAAGTCTTACAAAAGAAAAACAATTTAAATGAAAATGTGTTGTTTTGTGAATATGCTGCTTCTTTAATATTGTTGTTTTTTTTTTTTTTTTTTTTTTTTGAAGAATACTTTAAGGCGCTTTAGCATGCCTACAAAAATTCTTAAGCAAATAAGTTTTTTTTAAATTTCACTTACTTTGCATACAATTATATATTCGTACGTGCTTAACAAAAATTAGGCCATAAGAAGGGTTTCCAGTAGGTAAAAAAAACTTCTGGGAATTACCGGAAAATATATATTTTCAATTTCCTGGCAATTTTTACACGGGAGTTTCTTTCCAAAATATTTGACTGTGAGTTCTGTTTTTGAGTCAATAAGTGTTTTTCAATGTCAAATGGAATGAAAAAAGGACTTTACTGAACCGGAACAAATAATTTAAATAGTCTAAGCACATGTTTAGGAATTGAACTAAACATCGTCTGACAGGATCTAGTTTTTAAAAACATTTGAAGAATTAATAAAAGTTGGTTTTTTTTATTCGATCTTTTCTCTCGAGGTCATAAGTTTTTTAAGAAATAAATTAATAAAATATGACCTCGAGCTTGAGTGTTTATTTCTTTGAGATTTCATTTGAAGAATTCTTAAAGTTCAAGCAATTCATTAACAGTATTGTGAATGTAAAGAAAGAAAACGGCAGTTTTTGTCAAAATTTTAAAAAGTGTAGCCACGACTTTAGGGTGTCCAGATAAATTCTTGACGGAATCTTTATAAAATAAAATGGGAATGTAAAATTAACATTTAAATTAAAAGCAAATGCTGACAGAAATCTCAAGATAAGATTCTTTCATTTTTAAGATTTGCTGTACAAAATCATTCTTATAAGAAGATTTCAGGACATAGCCAAGCATTTTAGAGCAAAAGACCAGCTGAGCGATTTCTGTTGGTATAGGATATCTGAAATTTACTTCGAAAATTGCAAACGATTTAGTTGTTTATCTTTTGAAAAACGTTTTGATGCATAATCTGACAATTGATTGTCGATTATTAGCAATTACTGGGTAGTTCAAAAGTGCAGAATATTAAAACCCTTGTCATAGGTCTTTTTAAATATATGCCCTTAGCGCCAAAAAAGCTTAAGCTATAAAAACACAATTTCACAGGAGCAGGGTTTTTTTTTAATATATTATATACAAATTTTGTATGAAGGTTAGCGCTTAAGTTAAAATTGTTTCTGCTATAAAATCGTAACGGTACCTTATATAACCATGACATTCTAGGAGATGATGCAAGTGTTGCCAATACATACATTTATTAAAAAAAAACGAAAATTGAAAATTTGTCGCTTAAGCTATTTTTAAAAAGGTATTAAATGAATATAGAAAATACAAATACTTTGTTTGAGTTAATATAAATATGTTTTGCATACATTTATAAGAAGATACCACCACAATTCCATTTGAACACACATTCAAGTCATTGAACATTTTTCAAACTCTACATACTATAGTGTCGCAAACAAATACTGTGTAAATGTGTAGAAGCAAAAAAAAAAAACAAATGCTTGGCTATAGTGAAAGTCAATTGAAAAGCGGATATTTAAAATACTCTAGAAAATGATCAAGGGAATACAAAATACTAAATTTTTTTAAATGTGGATTTGTTGTATGTGTGACGAAATATTTTGTATTTTAATTTCTTTGATAATATTGTAACAACAATTCTTTGTATGCGTACGCCAGATACGACACACAAGAAAACATCACGAATTCTCGCAGACTGCATGAGGAAATTTTCAAATACTATGAGTATAGGCAAACAATTTTTACTGTATTGGAAGGGTTTGAAAGAAACAAGTAGTGATTGAATTGTATTTCTTGTAAAACTTGTACCATCACAACACTATTTTAATTGTGCGATCAAAAGCAAAGCTAGACGTCCGCACCAAGCCTTCAATGTGTTTGTGCATTTGCCAAAAAAAAGTAAAATCAGTATAGGAATTGTATTCATAAAATACACAGCATACGCTTATAATACATATACGCATCGAACGAACGGAGAAGGATTACTTTATGCTCCCGCAAGCATTGCATGCGTCTTGAAGAAAGATCAAAGAAGTGTCAAGCTCATAGCTTAAATATCTTGTGCGCGGAATAACGCGTTCTCCAAATATGTCCCTTAAAAAGCTCTTAAAGCACCTGCATTTTGAAGACTCTACAAGTTGGTATGGTTTTACACAGCTGGCATAACTAAATTTTTTAAGCATTGATCGAAATGCACCATTATTGACAGAATGCACCATAATTGACAAATATGGGCCAACTATGATTTATGAGTTTAATTACTTGCCACAAGAGTTAAAAAAACGTAAATAGAATTTCAATATTTAAAAAATTACTGAAAAAACACATTTTGGATCATATAGATGAGCTATTAACGTAAAGTTTATTTATTTCTTATTATAAACTTATATAGCTTTTTTTTATTTTTTTTTTGATTTATGTACATATGTATATTGAAATTAATTTTAAATTAACATTGCCAACTCGCCTCAAAAATGCTACTAGGCGCTGAGGCCACCTATTGTAATGAATTAAATTGAAAATAAACTTAATAAAAATATAAAAAAAAATAAAAAAAAGTGCATGTTATTGTCACTGATGAACTGCTGTTGGACTTTCCGTAGTCCAAATCATGCAGTTTGGATAATTGGATATTTAATGTTGACGCAGTGGGTTCAATCTGCTTATTTAAATAACGATGATATGCAGGCTGTGTCAATTGTTTGTTTGAAAAATATAATTCAATTCTTTTGTTACGCTGTTCGATTGGGTATTCATGTAAAATTTGTCTTTTTAACTAAAACAAAGATGAAAATAATTATCGAAATATTGCTGTTGCATAGTGGTGGTCAACACGAATGCCGATTTTTTTCTACACTCCAAAAAAAATCTATCCCTACAAAATCTCTGCAAATTTTGTTCAAAAACTTAATAAGAATTACGAATTTGTATTAAGAAGATTTATAACTTTTAAAAGATTTTGTGAAAAACTAAAAACAATGGCATGTTTAGCGCTTTCTGTTCGACCACATTTACCAAAATAGTTCCCAAACGATATAAAAACTGCACCGTTTTTATCGAATTTTGGAAATAAATATCCAATCCAATTAAAAAAAACTTTGTTTATTTATTAAAAAAAAATTGATTTTTTGCAAATTCAATTTAATTTGTTATATGATAAAAATAAAATATTTGCATATAAAGGGAGAAAAAAGAGAAAATCATTATTTTAATTTAAATATTATATGACCATGTTGCATTTAGTATTTACATTACACCAATTTATGTTGCTGTTGAATTTATTTAATTATCATCATACTTGTATGACCTATTTTACATTATATTTTATATAAATATAGAAAAACAAGCCATAAGGGCAAAACAGCATCAGTGTTATTAATTTTTATTTAATTTATGCTTTTGGAAACAACATTTCAACAACCAAAAGCGAACAGCAACAGTAACAACATCAGAAGCGGCAACAAAAACTCATTCAGTTGGAAAGGAAATTTATTGCATTTCAATAAACAAACAAACTTTTAACATCAAAAATATGTTTTATTGGGTTCACTATAGTGGAAACTCAAAAAAAAAAGGAAATGTCCAACGAATAAATAGAAACTATATGAAGGCACGTAACACTATTGAAAATAAGAATAAGGGAAGAAGAAATTTATCATAATTAAGGAAATAAAAATTTAAATAGTAAAATTGTCTTAAAATTTGATGTTCCTTTTAAAAATGTTTTATAAACATTTTTGAAATTGTATACATAGTTAAATTTCAATCTGTTCAAATTTGTGAAAAATGATTAGCAACATTTATTATTTCACACGAAAATTTTGACATGTATCAATGTTACCTATCTTGCGAGTTTGTACAATTTGACTATTTAATTCCTGTAAAGTATGCGACATTGTTTTGCGTATGTAAACAAATCCCACATGTATTTTACTAAAATTTTTTTTTTTTAATAAAAAAGAAAGTCAATATGGATAAAAAACTGTTACCGGTTGTGTTATATAAATTTTTTATTTCTTATTAAATAATCAGTTCATATTTTTTTGCTTTTGCTTAAAATTCGACGTGAAATAAGTGCAGCTTACATTATTTCGCAGTTGTAAAAAAATGTTGCCAGAAAAATTTCGGAACTTTTTCACGAAATGAACAGAGTACAACTCTATCAACATTATTTCATAGATATTCCGCACAAGTTTTTTTCATATGCGTTTTGACAGCATTTCACGTGAAATGTTGAACAGAGTACCAGGCTTAAGACATTAACGTCAAATTGTAGCTGGTAGCTTTCAGCAGAAAACGTAACGTCTTAACGTATAGCAGGTTTCAAAGGGTCACTAAAAGAAACAAAGAGCAGTGTTGCAGGGACAAGTAGCACAGTTTAAAACACGTATAAATTATCTTATTAAAAATGTAAACATTTCTCGTTGGAAACCGTTAGTAAGTAAAATATTTTTGGCAACATGCTGCTAGCTCTACATTTTCAAAAATTACCTTAAGCCTGGTACTCTGTTCAACATTTCACGTGAAATGTTGTCAAAACGAATATGAAAAAAACTTGTGCGGAATATGTATGAAAAAATGTTGATAGAGTTGTACTCTGTTCATTTTGTGAAAAAGTTCCGAAATGTTTCTGGCAACATTTTTTTACAACTGCGAAATAATGTATGCTGCACTTATTTCACGTGGAATTTTAAGCAACAGCAAAAAAGTATGAACTGATTATTAAATACGAAATAAAAAATTAAAATAACACAACCGGTAACAGTTTCTTATCCATATTTACTTTCTTTTTTATTAAATTTTTTAATAAAAAAAAATATTTTCAGTAAAATACATGTAGGAATAAAATACATGTAGGAATACTTTGCAGGAATAAAAACGTCAAATTGTACAAACTCGCATGATAGGTTACATTGATACATGTCAAAATTTTCGTGTGAAATAATCAATGTTGCTCAACATTTTTCACAAATTTGAACAGAGTACTAGGCTTTAGTTAAAAACAAAAATATTAATGTTTTTGTGTTTAGCAACATGATGCTAGGAAGTTATTTTAAAGAACGACCCTACACAACTATAAGCAGAATTAAGTTTCTATATTTCTAACGTCATTTTAAAATTTGTGAACAAAAATTTATCACTAGACACATTTTACAATAAAATATTTTCTTACTTTATATTTTTAATCTATATGTTTTCGAAAAATATCTTCTAACTCCCAGCAAAACTAATGTATTTTATATTTCTAGCAACATGCTGCTAGCTTTGTATTTTAAAGCAGCAACTCTTATGGCTTATATTTACATCAGTGAGTCTTTAAACGCTGATCTAGTTGAACTAAACTTTAATTTATATGTAGTTTAAACTCAACAGCTTTAAATAAGCGCACCATGTATTATTTGTGGTTAAAAAAATAATATTGTGGCAGCACCACGATAAATATTGTCAAATTCATATGGTTTGTATTGGCAGCTTAAATGACCAATTTTAGGCGCTTAGAGATGGTTTTTGTGTTTAATGATTTATAGATTTGATGGTTTGAATACATTTTAAACCAAAATAAGAGTTTTACTTGCAGTGATTTATTAGCCCTTAGTTGAACCAAATTTTAACTTTCAATATAAATCAGTATACATACATACATTTATTTGTTTTGCAAATTCATATAGTAAATTTGTTGCTGGCAGCATTATACAAGAAAATATACCGCAACATGTTCCCAATACTTAAAATTAAGCTAAATTTTCAATTGATAAAGTGCTTTTATTTTAATGTTTTTCTGTGTTCTTGTATAAAATGTAATTTAATGTTATTTATTAATGAAAATGTAATTATGTCATGATTAATAAACATTTTTTTTAATTTATATTTTTAATGATTGTGAATGACATTAATGTCATTGAATAAAAATACATTGTTTTCGTATTATGTAATTTCAATAATATCACTAAAATCTATAGTATTTAAACAACAGTATTAAGGCAGAAAGGGAAAAAGATATATAAAAAGTCATTATGGATCATAAATACTTAGATTGATAAAAAAAAATAAGGCATGAAAGCTGTTTAACAGGCCTGTCACAGAAATTAATTCTGATCGAAAGTGGAAGTGATTTCGTATCTTGCTGCACATAAAACGAAATCATTTTCGATCGGAATAGATTTCTGTGACAGGCCTGTATGAACTGTGTATGGCCACAATTAATCGTTTTATTACTAAATAATTAATAAAAGGATTTAAATTTTTTTTTTAACATAAAATATGTTAAGAAATTGTAATTGTTTTGGTCGGTAAAGTTCGAAGAACGAATCGGCAAATAAAGAAGAAGAAAAAATTTTTAAATTTGATTTGGAGAATATATTAATTAAAAGATTTTTTTAAGTTTATCGACAGTTAATTATAATAAATTTTGGTTACGGATTTATTTTGCTTTTGCATAACTGTCTTTGGAATACCCTTACAGTTTAGCATTATGTTGCTGATACATGTTGAGCTTAACAAAACATATTTTAAGCAATTAAAATGTAATAAAAAAAAACTTTTAAATAAAAAAAGTATTAAAAACATTTCTACTGCAACGAAAATAAATAACTACGATCTTATCAGCATGTTGTCTTAAAAAATGCTGATCTTATTTTAATTCTTCAGAAAAAACGATGAGTCAAAATAATTTGTCGCTGAAATTATTTTTAATTTATTTTAATTTTTAAAACTAGAGTTAGACGATTATAAGCAACATGTTGAAGTCCACAATATGTTGCAAGACAAAATATTTACAAATATCTTTTAAGTAAAGAAATTTAACAAGTTTCTATTTTTTAGTGAATTTTCTATGAACATTATTGTGTATGTTTGCTTAAAAAAAATACTACATATAAAGTAAACGAAATCTTTAGCAACATTTTGACCAGCACGATTTGGAACAACAAGATGACGCAGAATGAGCTATAAGGTTTGAAGTCTTTATAACTTTTTTAATTACACTATGCAACAAATGAGCAAAACAATTTTTTTTCTTAAATAACCACTATTTTTAATTTTTGTTTTTTTTGTTTTTTTTTTTTTTTTTTTGATCCGCATAGTCACCTAACGTAAAAAATCATCATTATTTCAAATTCTATGGTAAGGTTTTTTTTAGTGTTTTTCTAAAAATTTAGATGTTTGAGGTGGATGCTTCATAGATCTTGTCATAACTTTGGAACAACGTACTCAATTTTGTTATGCAATTCGGCAAAAAATTTAAATTACACCAGAGTTATGTCTTTTTAATATCATTTTTTGATTTAGCCATTAGTTTTGGAGTTATTGAGGAACAAGTTGAAAAAAATTAAATTTTTTTTTTTTTTTTTTTTGTTTAATTATAAAATTTTGAACTCAAAAAATTTATAAAAAATTTAAATCAACAAATACTTCCCAGTTTTGGTACTTAATCGTAAAACAAATAAAATAAATCTTATTTCATGAAAATCCATGGACAAATTCCTGTTTTATTTCCGATAAACTTAAAGTATCTAGTTTTGACATTTTTTATTGCAAATTTGTGTAGAGCTAAAAATCCTTTAATCCTTTACTTTAATTATTTTTTCATAAAGCTGTATATAAAAGATACAAAATTAATTTGGTTTTAAGAAAATCCCTGGATAAATTCGTGTTTTATTCCCGATAAACTGAAAGTAACTAGTTTTGACTTTTTTTATCACAAATTTGTGTGGCGCAACATGTTGCTAACATAAGGTAAACATCTTGCCCTAGTACTCTATTCAAACCTGCGAAAAAAAATTTACAACAGTGATTATTTCACACTAAAGCCTGGTACTCTGTTCAACATTTCACGTGAAATGTTGTCAAAACGCATATGAAAACAAGTTAGAGTGCTATATTCGGCTGTGCCGAATCTTTGATACCCTCCACCGACAGTTCGAATGTTTAAGGAGTAATATCTGTATGATGTCTTTTTATTATTATTATCTTAAACTGTGACGATTTGTTATTAATTATGGTTTTAGGAGACTAAACTGTTTTCCGGGAGTAGGGCATATATGGGGCCTAGGGTAAATTATGTACCGATCTTCACGAAATTTCACAGTATCATTTCCAGTCCCATAAAACTGTGACGTGTCAAATTCTGTTATGATAGCATTATCAGTTACGGTTTTATGCGGACAAAGCTGTTTTCCGAGAGTAGGGTTTATATGGGGCCTAGGGTAAATTATGGACCGACCTTCGCGAAATTTTACAGTGTAATTTCTAGTCGAATAAAACGAACTTGTGCAAAATCTTATGTCATTCCGTGCATTTTTGCATCATTTATGTTAGTTTTTGTAACAAAATTATCAAGTTTTTGAAGGTGGTGGTTCCACATTTTGATTCATAGCTCTGGTCCTACTGAACCGATTTTGCTGAAATTCAATCCCAAACTGCTTAGGATGTTTATTTCTTTTGAGTTTTTCGAAAGTGAGCGTGTTTTCAACAGACGGACAGACGGACAGACGGACATGGCTAAATCGACTTAGAATTACTCAAGCAGCCAGAATACATATACTTTATGGGGTCTGAGATGAATAATAAAAAAGTTTCACACGGAATGACAAACTTAGTATACCCTCTTCACAACTAATTGTGGTGGAGGGTATAAAAACTTGTGTGGAATATTTATGAAAAAATGTTGATAGAGTTGTACTCTGTTCATTTTGTGAAAAAGCTCCGAAATGTTTCTGGCAACATTTTTTTACAACTGCGAAATAATGTATGCTACACTTATTTCACGTGGAATTTTAAGCAAAAGCAAAAAAGTATGAGTTAATTATTAAATTAAATAAAATATAAAAAAATTAAAATAACACAACCGGTAACAGTTTCTTATCCGTATTTACTTTCTTTTTTATTAAATTTTTTAATAAAAAAAATATTTTCAGTAAAACCCATGTAGGGTTTGTTCACATACGCAAAACAATGTCGCATACTTTGCAGGAATAAAAACGTCAAATTGTACAAACTCGCTTGATAGGTACCATTGATACATGTCAAAATTTTCATGTGAAATAATTAATGTTGCTCAACATTTTTCACAAATTTGAACAGAGTACTAGGCTTAAAGTATTAACATGTATCAATATTATCTATCTCGTGGTGTTGCAAAACTTAACGTTTTGATTAGTTACAAGTATACAACAATGTTTTGGGAAGGTAAACAAAAAACCATGCTTGTTTTAATTGTCATCAAAAAAAAGTAAAAGAAGTGTACTATTTGTTTAATTTCCCAAAGCAAAAAAAAAAACGATTAAAATTAATTTTTATCACTTTTCTGAATTTTTCTTTTTTAAACGCTTGTTTTAAAAACCACTACACAAATGCAAAATAAAAACTACAAAAAAACTCAATAGCTGTTGCCTAAAATTTCTTTCGAAACAATATGAGCTGCACTGCTTTCGCATGAAGAACAAAAATGTTGCTAGAAACATTTCGCATGCTTTTCGCAATATTATTATATCAACATATCTTCGTATGTATTTTACCGAAATGTTTCTATATTGAGTTTGACCACACTTCGCTCGAAATACTGAACAGAGAACAAAGCTAAATTGAAAAAATACCCCAACAAAATATACTGTTTTTTTTTTTAAGTAATAATAATCGCAAAAATAGAAAAGTTATGCCGTTTAAACCATATAGCATATATTGCGCCACCTTGTATAAAAACAAGTTGATTTACAAATTTGTTAACAACATGTTGAACAAACATTTTTTAATTTTAATTTATTTTTATCATTTTTATTTCAAATTATTTTCCCACATAAAATATTACAACAAAACTCTAATTTATATTGATTCTATGAATTGGGTCAACAGCAATTGATTTTTATAATGAATGCAATTACAAAAATATTATAAAAAAAAATCTTTTGTTTTACTTACAAATTGCATGGCTGTCGAATATTGTTGTTGAAAATTTATTTCTATTGATTTTTTAGCGCACACATGTAATATTGATTTCAATTTTAAACTATTAAGTTTCTAAATTAATTGTTGTTTTTTTGTTTTGCGAAATATTCAATTAAAATGTTTTCAATTTGTTTTAGGAAAACAACAAATGTGTTAAACAATTAAAATTCATTTTGGCTAATGTTTCATTTAAAAATAATTAAATGCAAAAACAAATTCTAAGCAATTAATTTTTTTTTTATTTAAGCAATTAAGTTTTTTAGTGCACAAAAAAAATCGATAAAAAAAAATATTTTTAAAAAAATAAATTAAGACTTTCAAATGATTTTTTTTTAAATATAAATTTAAGTTTAATTTATGATTACCCCTACTAATTGCTTTTGAAATGAGTAATAAATCTAATATGCCTGTCTCTTAAATTGTGTAAATGTGTTTTATTTTTTATTATTTATTTACTTATATTTTTTTTATATTTAAGTTTAAATACATTTTCACTTGCTAAGCGAAATAGAAGTAATTGACTGTCCCTGACATCTTTTTGTCGTGTGTTTTGTTGCAGTTTAGTTTTGTTTCCCCTCCTTCCAAACATCAAAATAGAAATACATAATCTTCTAACAATTTTAAAAAATGTAATAATAAACACGCAATTTTATTACTCTAGTACAAAACATTGCACTTATGACATACTGTCTGTAGAGAGGTGACAGAGATAATGACGAACTAACTTTGACTGACAGCGCAAAAAGATAATTTAGAGGTATGAGAACAAGTAAAATACTGTTATTTACGACAAGTCATTTATTGATCATAGTATTTTGGTTTTATTTTCAAGCAACATGTTTAGTAAACATGCTTGATGAATAGTTTGTTTAGATTTTATTTTGAAATTGTAAGAATATGTTCATAGTCTTACAAAATTTACTTTTGAGTAATGTTGCAAGATGTTGCTTACATATGTCAGAAAATAATAGTTAATATATTATTATTTTTATTTTTTACTGCGATATTCTTTAAGCAAAATAACACATATTACATAAACTAACAAATATAATTCAGTCATATTTGTTAAGTAACATTAACTGTTTAAAAATGTGTTTAAACATGTTGCTATTAGCAACTATGCGAGCTTAAGTTTAAAAGCAAAAAGCTTCTATATATGCATATAAAAATATAGAAGTAGATCAAAAAAACTAAGTTTGATAATATTTGTCACAATGTAATAAATATATTTCTATATCATCATCAGGCTAAGCATTTGTATATACAAAAAGATCTTAAAAAACAACATGTTGCTTCTAAAAGCCTGGTTCTCTGTTCAGTATTTCTTGCGAAATTTTTTCAAACTTAAGCCTGGTACTCTTTTCAACATTTCACGTGAAATGCTGTCAAAACGCATATGAAAAAAACTTGTTAGGAATATCTATGAATTAATGTTGATAGAGTTGTTGTTGTGAAAAATTTCCGAAATGTTTCTGGCAACATTTTTTTACATATGCGAAATAATGTAAGCTGCATTTATTTCACGTGGAATTTTAAGCAAAAAAGCATGAATTGGATATTAAATTAGAAATAAAAAATTAAAATAACACAACCGGTTTCAGTTTTTAATCCATATTTACTTTTTTTTATTAAATTGTTTATTAAAAAAAAAAACAATTTTTAGTAAAATACATGTGGGGTTTGTTTACATGCGCAAAGCAATGTCGCATACTTAGCAGGAATAAAAACTTCAAATTGTGCAAACTCGCAAGATAGGTAACATTGATACGTGTAAACATTTTCGTGTGAAATAGTCAATGTTGCTCAGCATTTTTTTACAAATTTGAACAGAGTACTAGGCTTTAGTATGAAAAAATTATGTGAGATACATTAAAAAAATTGTTGATAGAGTTTCACTCTCTTAATATAGCGAAACACATGCGAAATGTTTCTAGCAACATTGTTGTTTTTCGCGCGAAACAAGTGCAGCTCAAACTGTTTTGCTAGGAATTTTAAGCAACAGCTAATAATTTTTTGTAGTTCTTATTTTGAATTTATTTAGTGGGTTTTTTACGATACAAAAAAAAATATATGAGAAAAAAATATATATTCAAAATTAATAACAAAATTTAATTTGAATTGTTTTTTTTATTTTAGGAAATATAAAAAATTATACATTTGTTTCACTTTTTTTTAAAGACAATTAAATAAAACACCATTTTTGTTTACCTTCGCAAAACAATGCTCTAAACACGTAACTAATAAATACGTTAAGTTTTGCAAGACCGCGATATAGATAATATTGACACAAGTCAAACATTTTGTGGGAAAAAATCAATGTTTCTCAACATTTTTCGCAAGTTCGCGAACAGAGTACTTGGGTTTTTAAGCGCGTTTAAGCAAAATGTTGATCAAGTTATTCAAAGCCGTTCACATTACATTTGGGATGATTAAGCTGACAGATGATTCAGAAAAAACATAACAAACAAATTTATTTTTCTTTAAAGCACAAAGCATAAAGACATAAAAAAAGTGACGTATGAAAAATGCCTAATTGCATTTATTCTACCTTTTACATTTTTTAAGTTCTTTTCTGAAAAAAAATGTGTTATTTTAAAAGTGTAAAGCGTTCTTTTCTGATGATGTTCCCTTTAAAATTAAAAAAATGCTACATGTTCAACACTCATTTTAATTAAAGGTGCATGAATGCAGCACTGGATCAAGGAGAATTCAGTACAAGGTGGTGTATGACTAACAATGTCATACAAAAAACATCTGTTGTTTCTGTTGGCTTTGGATTGTTTTAGTCTTGCCACCACCTGTAATTGAATTTACCTTGCGCCTATTGTACTTTATTGTTAAATGCCGAAATTTGTGTTCTTTTGTAAACGTAAAATATGAAACACTTCTTCAAAATGAGGATTGCATTTAAAAAAATTGCCTAGTCCTATGTAACACTTATGCAACACTTTTTTTTTAGAAAAGAAAACGCCATAAATAATTTGGGCAGCTTTCGAAGAAAGAGAAAAAAAACCGTTTTTTGGTAGTGTTGTGGCGATGTGTCAAAGCAGGCCGCTACTATCAACGCAAATTGCGTGATCAAAACAAAAAATGCAAAAAGGGCAGCTTTCAAAGAAAAAAACGGTAAGAAACACAATCTTTTCTGTCTCGTGACGCCTCTGTGTGCTCCGTGCTTTAAATTATTAAAAATGGATAATAATACTTTTATAAAGTTATCAGAAGATTATTTTAAACACATTGATGATGAAATTGTGAAAATGTATGAATTAGTAAAGGAAAACATAAAAACATTAAGCAGAAATCGTGGTTAATTGTACCCGTTTATATTGGCTGATTCTGCATTAAACTCAGTTTGAGGTATGTTCAGAGGATTCGATGTGATTAATGAAGTGATTTAGTTGTAATCATGTCAATTTAAAGTGATACACAAATCTATTCAATGTATGGGTAAAATCATTTCGATTTTTATGTGATTAGAGCTTAATCTCGTTTAAGTTGCTTAAACGCGTTTAAGAACCCAAGTGTGAACATAGTATAAGGCTTAGCATTACAAGAAAAAATAATGAAAATGTTTATGAACTTTTATAAACATTGTTTCAGCAACATTTAAATATGTTTTGATCAACATGTCGCTTAAAAATTATGAGTGCGAAAACTAAATGACAAAAAACTTGTGAGAAGAAATAAAGAAATAAAAAAAATGATAGTTAAACAAGATTTGCTATAATGTGCTAAACATAGTTTTCAATCAACATGTGACCCCATTAAAAATGTTCTTGTTTTGCGAAGCACTAATAGCAAATTTTAAAAAGTAACCGAATATTAATGCACTATTCAATAAAACATTCAGTAAGGTAAGTGAACGAATTCTTAACAAATTAAAAAAAATTTTAAGTTTGTAAAGGAACATATGAAAGAACAATTAATGTGTAAAGCTGATCATTTCTCCCTAACTGACCTGCTACGTTGAAAGCTCCATTTTTTATTGTTACGATTTTAAAAAAACACATGCCATTTATTTTTATTGGCATTTTTTTAATCTATAAAAACATGCTTTTAGCAACATAAAGATACTCAAAGCAACATTCTGCTAACAAGTTAAAAAAAAAATGATAAAACAATTTAATCATCAAAATGCTAATTTGCAACATAGAAGCCAGACAAACAGACAGACAGACAGTTTGACTCACTGTTTTTTCATCTGTCAAGTGTCTGAGAGTTAAAAAATAAACAAATGTCTTCGTCATGGTCTTGTACACAAACACATAATTAATTTATTTATAAGTAAGTAATTCCATAACAAAGCGATTTGATTCCACTCTTTACGTCTTTTTTTTTCTTTTTTTTGTTTTATTAATTAATTCAGTTTTACACACCTAAACATATGAAACCTTTATTGCTACGCATTCCAAAGATCTCTAATTTGGCTGTAATTTAATACCAAAAATAATGGTTTAGATATGAATGACATCTTTTTGTACTCGTATCTCTGAAAGCTATAAAGGGTGTTTTTTAAGTCCGATAAGACTTGTAAAACATAACACGAAAAGTTAAATTTTTATCATAGATTTTTATGTGCGGCTTCCACAATACAAGTGATTGAACGTTAAGAATATTTTATACGAAATGCACTCGAAAAACTGAGTGCTTTTCATATCAATTTTACTACATGTTTAATCACTTGTATTGTGGAAGCGGCACATTATTCTAAAGAGCAATACATGACATTTTCATTTAAAAATGATTTCGGGCATATGAGCACACATCGGCTGTTCTTTACGAAGCGTAATTTCAATGGCCAATTTTGAGCCTCTTTTTTTAACATTGCTGGTCTTATGTCACGAAGCGTTTAAACTGCAGTAAACGGTATTTTAGATGAAATGCAGACTGTTGTGGATTGGTCGAGCCCCATATTCAACAAAGGTGAGTTCACACACATATAATAACACACTCATTCACACAACTAACCTAATTTCTCTTACTCTAAATTCTTATCCCTAAAATTGCACAACAATTTCTCGAGTAACCGGGAAATTATACCATAGACAAATTTTTCTGCTAATTACTACAAAATTACAGTACACTCAGTTCTTACCCACAAATTATTTAAACCCCCAAAGCACCAGATTTCTTCATTCTGAAAAATAATTTTATGCTTTTTGAAAAAATGGTTGCAATTGGAATTACTAGTTATGGAACTCCTCATATAATTTATTAATTTATGTGTATTTTTAAAAAACAAAATGTTTTATAAAGTTGTTGTCGATCTATTCGTTTTTTTTTTTTTTTTTTTTTTTTTGCCGCTGCTATTTACTGTTGCTGTCTCTAATTTATTGACATTGGTTTAATGCATTCACTTGTAATAAATATCAATTATAATTACAGTAGTCCGAATACAGAGTGTTCTGGCAACTGCAATTGCTATAAATTTATTAAGCTTTTAAGCTGTTTTTTTTTTTTAACACATTTCAAATAAATAAATTGTTTAGCCTACATTTTCTTTTAAGTTTTGCGATTTGCTTTGAATTTGTTTGTGGATTTTGAAATAGAAATAGAAAAAAATTTTCGAAATATTTATACAAATCTAAATAAATCTGTCAACAGCATGAAAACAATTTATTTGAAATTGAATAAATGATGATTTCATTAAGTTGCGCATAAAGAATGTATGACATTGAAGTGGCTATGAAACAGAGTGGAGAAACAGAATTATTTAATTTATATAAAATAATAATAAAAACTAAAACATTTTTTATACAGAGTAATTTATTAAAATAGATTTAAATAAAAAATTACATTATATTAATTCTTTCGTTTTTTTTTAATTTCAATTAAATTTTTGCAAAATTAAAAAACAGTTTTCATTAAACCTTTTGTACTGAAATAAAGTTTTCCTTTTATTTCTTTAAATTCCCCAATTTAATTGCCTACAATCTAAAAACAATTGAATAATTAAATACCAGAAAAATCCACCACATGCATTTCAAATTGAATTCCAAATGAGACAACAATAGCCGCACATTTGCAACAAAATCGCAGTTTAGCCAACAGTGCTGGAAAAGGCATTTGTTTAACGTAAAATGCATTGAATGAAAGCACAAGTGTTGTGTTGAGTTAAGCGAGAAAATAAACATTTTATGCATTACTAATGAATATTGATTAGAAAATAATTAAAATACAAATAACAGCTGAATTCAAGACCAACAAAGAAAGACAGGCATGTAAAACTTTCTGGATGAGTGAAAATAAAACACAGAAAATATAATAAATAAATAACAAGCATAAATACATAATAATTTGGCAAAAAAAAATTCTTATTGGCTTGAAGTCTATATAGGTGCAACTTCAATAAATTTTTAGGTTTCTGGTAACATGCCACAAAGTGAAAAAAATATTTGCACTTCAAACAAATTCAAAATGTTTTTTAATTGAAATTTTTGCTGGTTTCATAAATTAAAAACTACATTTTAATTAGCCTTCACCGAAGGTAGAAGGGCTATAATATATAAGTTTGTCATTCCGTTTGTAGGTTCCACAATATGGCTATTAGAACCTTTAAGAACACAAGTTTAATTCACGATGCCCGTCTGTCCGCTTGTCTGTCGTTTAAAATCCAGTTAGCGGAGCCCCTACACAAAGCCAATATATTTTTTGGTGTATCCATTGATCGGTAAAGCTTTCGTGAATTTTGCTATTTAAAATCAGCCAAACAAATTTATTAATTTAAAATATGAGTTAAAAAAAAAACTTAATTTGTATGGCTCTAGTATGACATCGAGATACGTGTTGTATATTAAAAAGAATTTATAGCAGAAAATATTTTTCAAAAAAGTCAAAAAAATAGATCCAAAAATAGAAGAGTTATATGACCAAAATATAAACTTTTTTAAAAAAACCCCCCATTTTCGGGAACTATAGATATTTCCGAGTCTAAATTTTATAACCCAGGTTAAAGGTTAACTTCTTCAAAAAAAACACCGCGGTATATTTTATACTAAAAGCAATTATCCTGTGACCGGTGATCACAAATTTTATTAAAAAAGAAAACGCAAAACATTTTGAAAATTTTACAGTAGAAGCAAACTATTTCAAATGACAAATTGATAATTCGCCTTAAACTGCATATTATGCAAACTGTTAGTTAGGCCTTTTAGCGTTTACCATATAATCTTTTGTAGATAAGGCCTTTTGTCTTTTGCGAATAATATCACAGATTTTGGTCGAAAGTTTCCAAAATTTTTTGTTGATGCAATACATAAGAATCAATAAAAAAAAGAGTCGATTTTTAATTTTTGGTTAGTTAGGGCCTTTTGCGTTTCGCGCAACGAAACACAAAACTAGACGTATGTAATATAATTTTGTGCAAGAAGTGGTTAATTCTAGTTCTAATACTTTGTATGAAGGGGATCTCTCATATTTACATGGTTCACTCGGGACAGTATCTGCAACAGGTAATATTTTAACCGAAATTAAATGTATCCATTACGGGTTTTTTAATGACTTGTTACGAAGTATCAAAGAGGTGCCATTTAATACCATTCAAGGACATTACCATGTTATATGCTAATCGGTCTCTTCCACGGTTCTCCAGCCACACAACAGATTAAACCAAGTAAGAAAGTATAGTCGGTCAAGCCCGATCATATAATAACCTACACCACAGTATAAAAAACAATTTTTGCTAGTGAACCATATTTGGGACCCAATGGCAATCATGGACCCGACTAAACAAAATTATGTTATGAGGTTAGGTTTCATGTAAAAGTTTTTGTGCCGAATATTATTTAGATGTGTATCTTTTTCCATATGAGATTTTAGAATGGGAGTTTATATGGGACCTACGGTTAATTTTGGACCTTTGTAATGGCATAGTAGCTATAGTAAAGGTCATTATTGCCAATTCTTCTGTTAATATCAATATTTATAATGAAGTAATGGCATCCGAAAAGAAGCTTGTATAGGGCTATGTGAAATAAGGCTTGGATTCTCCCCATTTAGGCTTGGTCCTTGTGCAAATTATAACCTATGTGCCAAGCTTCATCAAATTATCTCCAAAATTGCGAGCTGTACTTTGCGTACAAGGTTCACATGGACAGCTAGCAAGCCAGCCGGACGGACATCGTTGATTCGACTCAGAAAGTGATTCTGAGCGATTTAAACGCAAAATGTACAAAAGGCAGACATTCAAGGTCAGCCTGAATGCCCTCAAAAAATATTCACATTAATGCGCGAGCTGTTTCTCCGCCCAGAGTAGTTTTACAAATGCGATTTGAGTTTAAACAATATCCAGCTCGTTATCCCCCCAAAGTGCTCCTTACCAATATTTGCAGCCTCTCTGCTTTTTACGAGTTTCCATAGTAGCCGAAGCGATTCTAGTCAGTCAAATTCCTCAGGTAAGTTTCAGCCCACTGACAAGCTGCAGCTATCGGCTGCACCAAAGGGAGTAATTTTTAAAACCGTTTACTCACAAACTCACTTTGTGACATATTGAAATGAAAACTTTTAATGTCAAAATCAGCAAAGCTTAAGGCTATCGATGCTAGCGAGCTAAATAAGTCCCTTTATTACGTAATTAATTTTTATCATTTTAATTTTTTTTTTAATAACACAAATAATCAATAAACACATTTCTTAATACTTTAACGGCCACGTAAAATTTCATAGTTTTTCCATTAACATTCCTTTGTATGTCATTCAACTTTATTTGCTATTATTTTCAAAGTAATAAGTCAAAATCCATAGATTTATGAGGCTCTATTATAAAACACTCACAAATGCCAATACAATGGACTTTTAACTATGATGGCAATTACTACAAGTATTGCACTTTGTACACTACTACATTTACTATACTATAAATTCATAATAATGTATTCGTGTAATGCAGTTGCTACAACAATGCATGTGTGTTTCTGTGTGTGTGTGTGTGTGTGTGTGTGTGTGTGTGTGTGTGTGTGTGTGTAATGCAGTTGATACTACACTAAATTATAAACCGCATTCAAAATCTAAGCTTAGAGTACAATGACTACAAAACTATTGTGTTTAATTTTTTTAATATTTTTTTTTGCAATTATTTTTTATATGGAAAAAAGTTATAATAAAGAAATACATTTGATGACTAAATTTAATTAAATGATAAAAGTGGCCTATATTGACATATAAGCTTTATATGACACGATGCAGTTTTTAGCCCTCAAAGACATTTTGCGAGCACAGCGACACTTTTGAAGGCCAGCATAAGCTTTTTAACTAGTTTTGTTTCTAGGAGAAAATTTATTTATTCTAAAGTTCACATTGAAAAACAATAACAAAAGTGAACAAACTACCCAAGGCGAATTCATGCTAATGGTAGTGGCAATACTACAGCATGTACAACAACAAAATCACAACATTGTATTTGTTTGCTGCTTTCGTTGTTCTAATGGCAAAAATACAAGCAACTTTTGTTATTTCTCTCTCTAAGAAAGAAAAAAAAGTAGCTCAGCTGTATTTTCAACTCCACCTGAAAAGTGAATTCGCCTTGTAACTACCCATTACATTACTAGTAGCTACTTTAGGAGCAATTGACACCGTAGTTGGTTATTTGGGAATGGTAAGGTACACAGATTACTTCAACTTATAATACAGACCATGGTGGAATAAGCAGCTGGCATCGTTACAGCAACAAATACAGCATTACAATTACATCACCGTTTACGTCAAAAAAAATACTTAAAACAAAAATTAAAGCGTGCCGCTGAACGTGTTGAAATAAATAAATTTTTAGCCAATTTTCATTTAATTATGGTCAATATCTAATTTATTTTAATTTAATATTATCAAAAACTTTAATAAAATACTATAATCACAGCACAAAACGTGGACTTTTTATAAACATAAACAAAATTTTGACATAAACCTAGACAAACAATGCAAGAGCAAAATATCGTCATCTGGCGAAGTGCTGCCACCTGTTTATTTCACCATGATACAAACCAGTTAAGGCCCAAATACATTGATCAAAGTACTCATCAAGCATTGTGGTAGTATTAGTGAAAATGTGTTTGTATGTGTGACACAGACAACGCTTGATGAAAAATCAAAAAATTTAGATATGACGGCGAATATTAAGTCCAGCACACGTACACGTTGAATTCGCCGGCTGGACAAGCATTTGACAAGTGTATTTGGGCCTTTACGTCCAAACACACATAGTTTGATATTTGCGTTTTCGATAAACAGCTTTCAAAGCTCTTACAATTTGTTAATGATTATTTGCAAAGTACTTACAATTTGTTGTACTTTCTTGGCAAAGTAAGCAGCAAGCATTGTTGTCACCGCGATCTGATTTGCTGTTGTGCTCTCGTCGGTGTGAAAGCACAAAAGCTCTTTTGTAAAAGCTTGCAAATTGGGCATATGAGCTGGACGTAACTGATCCATACTATCAATTTTAAATAAATTGTTGTCGACCAAAGCAACTTTTTAGATAATAAATGCTTTGAAGTCGCGGTTCACACTTTTGGTGCTCAATTTCTTTCCAAATTTCTTTTAAACTTGCCAAAATGGAGCTGCACTTTTTCTATCCCAGTACTTTATTACATTCTCTACCTCATTTTTCAAGGAAAAGTTTAAAAAAAAAATTAATAGAAATTTTTGTATTTAAAATTTTATTATTTGAATATTTTAATTTTCTACCAATTTTGTTGAAATCAAATTTTTTTATTTAAATTAAATTGATTTAAATATATTTAGCTTAAGAATATTTGAATACAAAAAGAATTATGAAAAATTTTTGAGAATCCAACTTATTTAATATTAAAAAGTTCAAAAAAAAATTTTTTATAGTACATTGAAATTAAAAATATCTAAATATTTTAGAATTTTATTCGATTTTATAAAAATTAATACGACAAACATTTTAACAAAAAATCTTAAACTAAAATTGTTTTTATTTTCTTTTATAAAATAGAAATTAAAATTAAAAAAAAGTATTTTAATTTTGTATTTAATTCATTCTTACAGCTATGAAAAAATACATTTCCCACTAACACAATCATAGAATTAAAATTTTTTCCATCACTTTTTATTCTAATCGTTTCCTATAATATGTAAAAGTAGCTTATGTCGAATATTTTAGTGGCGACAAACCCTTCATTTTGTTGAAATTTTATTCGAGAATTGCTTTAAGTCTGTATATTATCCCATTTAGAAACAACTTCAAAAGAGGCTTAAAGTAAATTTAAAAAAAATAAAATTTTGAAATATTGAAGATTTAGCACCTTTCCTAATTGTAATAACTCGATTTTGGCTTATATCGAATTAAGCTATTCTTTTCTAAATAAATTTACGAATATAAAAACGAAGCGTGTTAATGAGTATAAGTAACTCCGTATCAACGCCTTTTTTTGTCTTCTCTCTACAAAACTTAAAAGTTGAAGCGTGTGAACCTTGACTAATATGCACAACAATTCTATCGAAACAGTTTGCACGAGTTTTGTTCGGCAAACTTTCAACTAAACTTCACAACTCTTTAAATTCTATGGAATAATAAAACTATTTTGTAAATTATTTTAAAAAATTATTTCGCTTCTCATCAGAATATCACAATAATAACGTGTAGAATATAAATGCATGTGCATAGTACTTCAAACGTTAACGTGTTCGTCTGTCTGTCTGTCTTTATACTATTTTCATATGAATATCGATATTAAATTTTATGTCATTTATCGTGATGTCGGAATAAAGCAATTATAATGACGTGACAATGCCAAACAACAACTTTTATTATTATTATTTTTTTATGTATTTCTACTCACATGCATAAATGCAAGAGCCTAAAACTAAACAATAATGAATCGATAAATATATGGGGTGTTTTATATGAAAGCAACACTAAGTCAAAAGCAAAATCCATATTGATAGAATAGTTCTTAACAGGGGCAAGATTCAGATCACTAGTTATTAGGAATATTGGGATTTGTTTTTGCGAATCGAAACCCTTGAACCCGCGATTATTTAAAATTGGTCAAAATGCAAACTAAAAAGTTTTCAAAGATATTTGCACTTCAATTGATCCATATGAAAACAATATTATTCTATTTTTTTATTAAAAGATTACATAAAAATATGTCTTTTAAATGGACCAAAAATCATACATATCAATCATTAATAGAACGGATAGTCGTTCTATGAATGATTGAAAATCTATTATTTACGATGCATGTGAATATTTCGGAAGCTGTCTACCTAAATATTTCGGCAAAAACTTTAGGTTAATTATACGATTAATTAATTTACTAGCCAAACGATTGCCTACATGAATACCACTTATAGTTAGCGTCTAATTTTAAGTTGCAAAGCTACGAAACTTTTTCATTTTCCGACTACAACTCTTTTTTTCTAACCACAATGTCCAATGCTGAGAGAGGGACTCATTTAAACAAGCCGACAAACTTGGTTACTGTAGGATTTAAACGATTTTTAGCTATTTTGTAAGAAATTTCTCCAAAAATGTTGCTATTTATAGCAACTTTTACGGAACTTTGCTTTTTGCTAAAATTTTTTCGTTTTAAGAAATTTGAACCAAAAATTTTTAATTCGTAAGAAATTTTGTTAAAAATATTGCTTATTCATAAGGAATTTTCCTAAGAATTTGCTATTTAAATGAAATATTTAGCATTTTACATGAATTTTTGAGCAAAATTTCATACTCTTAAGAAATTTGCCGGATTAAAAAATTTAAATTCCAATTTCACGATGTCGAAAGAACGATTTCTTTCGCAAAAATACATTAAAAACAAAAACAAAGTTTTAAGAAGTTGTTTCAGTTCAAAATGTGGTTGTGCGAAAAAGAAAATTCTTACGCACATAGTGAAATGGGCAGTAAGTTAAAAGTTTAATTTTTTAAAAAATTTTTAATTTTGAGGATATTTTAATAAAAATTTGCTATTTTTAGGATATTTAGAAAAATTTCGTTATTTTTAAGAAATTTTGTAACATTTGCTTTTTTCGCAATGGCGGTAGCGGAAACGTTAGAACTGCAAAGAATTCTAACGATGAGAATGTGGTTGTTTTCGAAAAATGTAAATTCAATTCAAGGTTAATAAACCCCCCCCCTGGTCATTCCCAAGAATAAAAATGATAAAAAAAAATTAAATTCATTGCACATTGTGAAATTCTTTTCTTCGTTAAAATAATTTAATCAAAATGAAATTTGATGGAGCCTAATTTAAAAATATTAAATTATTTTTAGGAAATTTGGAAACTTTGCTATTTTGTGGATATTTTATAAAACTCGCTTTTTTAGGATATTTTAAAAAATTGGGAATTTTAAAAAAATTCTGTGAAATTTGTTATTTTTTAGAAATTTTGTTACATTTGCTATTTTTAGGAAATTTTGCTAAATTTGCTATTTTCAGGAAATTTTGCTTAATATGCTATTTTCAGGATATTTTGCTAAATTTGCTATTTCCAGGAAATTTTGTAAAATTTGCTATTTGTGGAATTTTTGTAAATTTTGCTATTTCTTAGGAAATTTTGTAGAATTCGCTTTTTTAGAATATTTTGTAGAAATTGCTATTTGTAGAAAATTTTGTTAATATTGCTATTATATTAAGACAATTTTTTAAAATTTGCTATTTTTAGGAAATTTCGTAATATTTTTTTTTAGGATATTTAGTAAAATATCGTTTTTTTAAGGACAATTTTTGAGACTTTGCTTTTTTTAGGAAATTTAATAAAATATCGTTATTTTTTGGACACCTATTTAGAATTTGCCATTTTTAGAATATTTTGTTAATTTTGCTATTTTTAGGAAATTTTGTAAAATTCGCTTAATGAGGATATTTTGTAAAAATTCGTTATTTTTAAGAAATTTTGTAAAATTTGCTGTTTTTATAAAAATTTTAGAATTTGCTATTTTTAGGAAATTTAATAATATTTCGTTTTTTTTTTTGAGAATTTAGTAAAATATCTTTTTTTTTAGGAAATTGTGTAAAACTTGGTTATTTTTAATTTAATTTTATTAAGTCAAATACCGTTATTTTTAGGAAATTGTGGAATATTTGCTATTTTAGGAAATTTAATAAAATTTCGTTATTTTTAATATTTTATATTTGCTATTTTAAGGTTATTTTGTTTTTAGGATATTTTTTAATACTTTCTTTTTTAGAAAAATTTTTTTTATTTGCTATTGTCAGGAAATTTAGTAAAATTTGCTATTTTGGGACAATTATGTACAATTTGCTATTTTCGGAAACTTTTATAAAATTTTTATTTTTGAGAAATTATGAAAAATTTGTGACGGATTATAGTGGAATTGTTCTGTGGCACTTACAATTATTGCCATTCAAAACCAAATATTTCTCAGTCATGGGTATAACTTTTTCCTATAAAAGTAATAATTTATATTTTTCAAAAAGGTTTGGAATTACGTTGCTGTATTAAATAGATTTAAAAAATTTGTTTCTGTCTAAAGCAAATTTAAAAAAAATTAACATTTATAGTAAATTTTGCAATAAAAAGTTTACCATTTAAAAAAAGAATTTTTTTCTTAAAATCTGCCATTTATAGGAAATTGTGCATTTTTTTAAACTTTTTATTAACTAAATATGATGAAATTTCCCACTTTTTACAATATAGAAAAAACCTTTGTCATCATGCTCATCATTATTATAATCATCATATAGTTTCGTTACATAGGGCGGCAATTTAAAAAGTATATAAAAATAAATAAATTAAAAAAAAGGTTAAGACAATTGCTGTAAAAAAATAAACCCAGGCCTTCAAAATAAAGTGAATGGTTTAAAACAAAACATGTCAGGAAGGTATTTATTTTCATTCTCCACTCCACTTCAACTTGCCACAGCAAACTATTGAGAAAAGTCATACTGTCATGACTGTAGGTTGACTGTTTGGCTGTTTGAATGAATGGCTGGTTGCCGGGCTGAATGGTTGTGTTGTCAACTTCTCGGCTTGTTGATTATTGTTTTATAAATATCTCGAGGCAAATGCAACCATTCAGCCAGCCATCTAGTCAACAATAAACAGTTAATTCTCTATTTACATACTTTTTTTATGAATGTAGAATTATTTAAAAGTACCAGAGATACGAAAAGTACGAAGGAGTCTATAGAAAGTAACCTCAACCTCTGTGTTAAGCTTGAAGAAACTTAAACTTGAAAAGTTTTAAGCAAAAAATTGAATAAAGAAAAAACAACAAAAATCAAAAGAGATAATGATTAAAGCTCATGATGCTGCATGTTGCAATGAAATGAAGTAAGAAAAATGTGAAGGAAGGAACAGTGCACGTACGACTTGGCATCGCAGTGTAGAACATCAACGCGACATCAATTTATTTGAGGTGAAATGCAGTCACAACATTATAATGTCACATCACATTTTGCGGTTATTTTATTGTTGCCGTTGCAGTGTTTTTAGTAATTCTTGTTGTTGTTTTGTCGTAGTTCCTGATGCTGTGTTTATACTCACGACCTTTATAATGCGCTTTCAGATAAATGACTTTGAAGATGCAAATTTGCTGTATATTTTTATACACTCTACCAGTAGTAGTGAAGGAGGGTATACTAAGTAGGTCATTCTGTGTGTAACAACAAGAATTATTTACCTCAGAGCCAGTAAAGTATATTTTGGGTCCATGTCGAATTACCCACGTGGTTTATTTATCCGTTTGTTGAACCTACGACCACTTTTAATCAACTCCACAAAAAAACATTGATTCGTTGACAGTTGTTTCTCATTATCCCGAACAGTTTAGGATTAAAATTATTCTTAATCAAGTTTGTAGTATGAAGAAATCGACCATTCTCCTTTAAACATTGATGTTTCTATTCTATTGAGGGGCTGTAAAGAGTGGTGAAGGGTATATAAAATTCAGCATAGCCGAATATAACATTCTTTCTTTTTTTTCTCTTCCTTTTTTTTGCATTTTCGTTGGTTAAAAGAATAAATAATGAAAGTCTTCTAATATGGTAATTTTATTTAGAGGTGGCCAAAGGTTTATGTCAAAAAAAGAACATGCTAGTTCTTTGTAAATTTAAAATAGTTAAAATTAAATTAGAAAGGCAATTACAGTTGAAGTAGAATTATCTTATAAAATGTTTGGGTGTGTTAAGCGTTAAGTATAATTTACAGGAATCTTTTTCATTGAAAGGAATTTGCATATAAAACTTAAATTATAGAACATGTCTGGAAAAGAAGGTTTAGGCAACGGAAAACTACCAATTTTATTAGAATTTCTAGTAAACTTTATCACCGAAAAAATTGTATACCTAAAGTATAAGAATTTTTGTTTATAAATTGTACTAAACTTTGCAAGCCCTGTAAAGAATGTCAACAAAATTCTTTTAGAGACGGCATATAAGGCAAGAATTTTAATATGTACCTATTAATATTTTAAACGAGCAAACGACAAACGATATCGCGTATTAAAAAAAAAATATGTGACACTGAGTAAAAAGAAAAACGCAGTTATTGAATAAAAAAGGTGGTTTTCAGAATTTTTACTTCCTCGAAAAAACTTGGTTGTTCAAGAAACCCGAAAACTTTATAGTTTTTGAAAAATGTTAAGGGTTTTTGCTTATTTAAACATTTTTACTATTGAGATTTTTTAAATTTTCGATAATCCAAAAAAAGTGTTTCAATAAACCTGATAGAACTTAACCTTTGAAAGCAAATCTATAATAATATATCAAAGCTTTTTCAGAAACTATTAGTTTCAAAATTAACCCTGATTCTAAACGGAAGTAGAAAATTCTAAACCATCAATTCGGTTTAAGAAGAAAACGCAGCACAACTGAACACAGGCATAGAGCAGTAAACGTCATAAGAAAAGCCTTTGAAGAAAGAAAATATTGCTCTGCAGTCTTCATCGAAGTTTCTAAAGCTCGTGATAAAGTCTTAGAATTCCCTATGCGTCGGGAATCATTTCCGGTATTAAATAGGACTGCGGGGTCAGAGTCGAAGTTGTGTATCGTAGTCGGAGTCAAAGTACCCACAAAAACTCGCGACACCGACTCCAAAATTTGTCGGCATAAACAGTTTAAAAAATTTTCTAATATTTTCCACAGCAAAAAAGTTTTAAGAAGGTCTGCTTTAAAAGTTTTGAAGTTTGAAAATAAGGAGGGATAAATATGTAAATAGCTATATTGCAGCTAAATGCGGCATGTGTTAGAATTAAAATATGGATTTAAAACTTATAGAGAATAATTTTCTTGCCATATTTAACTATTTCAATGGTTTTGCATTAAAGAAAATAGTTTAAAGTCAAATAAGGACCAGTCTAATATACATTTAGTATCAAGGTTAGAGTAGGAGTCGGAGTTGGAGTCGGAGTCAAATTAAAAAAAAATTTCAGTGGTTGTAGTCGGAGTTGGAGAAAAAACTTTTTTTGAGAACTCCACAGCCCTGCTATTAAAGTCAATAACAAAATAATACCTCAACATTAGCATGTGAAATATCTGGGGATACATCTAGATCGGCATAAAACGTGGAAATGCCATATAGAAACAAAATTATTTCAAATGAAATTAAAAGCAATTCAAATTAATTGGCTTGTTGGAAAAAATAATGTCCTTAGTTTGGATTGTAAACTTTTACTTTACAACTCTATCTTAAAGCCAATCTAGAGCTACGGTCTTTAGTAATGGGACACTGCCTTGGCTTCAAATATTGAAACACTTCAAAGGCGGCAAATTTAACATCTTTGAATAGTCACAGCCACCACCCGGTATGTTAAAAACTCGAATATGCACACTAGGGCGGGTCGATTTTCTTTTAATCGTATAGCAAAAACGTTAACTAAATAAAATTCTAAGAAAATTCTCCGAAGAAACTATGGGTTTAAAATAAAATCCTAATCCGCGCCTCCCGACTTGAAAATATATATGCCCGCCTTTGCCAAAAAAAAATTTTTTGGAAAAGTCGAGAGGCGCGGATTAGGATTTTATATTAGACCCATAGTTTCTTCGGAGAATTTTATGTAGATTAAGTTTTTGCTAAACGATTTTAAATTTTGTTTTTTTTTCATCCATAAAAATCAACTGGCCCTAATGTACACAGATCTCAATGTGCCATTAGAAAAACCCTTGATCACTTAAATCATTTAAATATTAAAAAGAAGGCTTGAACTCCTACTAAATCCTCTAAATCGATATATTCTAAGTGGTGGTAGCCATACCAGCCTAAAAAGAAGAGATACCGCAGGACTTATCCGAATAGAAAAGAGCCTACCTACGCATGTAAACATAAGCCGTGATGGGGAAAATGTTCGTCCGCCAATGACAGGACATAAAATAAGCAATTAGAATAAGATTTGATAAATTACACAAGGCTCCCAAAAAAACCCTGGGACCAGAGTTTACACAGAAAGAAAAACACTCGGGATAAATCAAGTTTTTTATGATTACTTTAAGTACGAGTCGTGCTCAAAAATTCAAGTACGAATAACACTTAAACGTACTCAAAACAATCCTAAATGGGATTACTTTCGAAAATCAATCCCGGAATTTCTTGAAATAAGTATGAAATTCTTAAATCAAGTAAAAAATATATTTAACTTTTTGTTGTGTTTAACCCTCCGGCCAACGCATGTTTTAATTATCTATACACATCGAAAAAAGGTCTGACGAGACTCATGTGCACCACTTAGGGTTAAAAAGTAAATTTGAACTCTTGATTCTCATTTAGTTTATATTTTTAGTTAAATATGTACATAAGATTTCTAAAATAAAAACCATATCGGGCATGATATTGGTGTTTTATCATTCTGTAAGGTGTAATATGGGTAAGTAAATCAATCATTATAACTTTTTCTTTCTAATTTCTTGATAAAATCCACTTTATAATACTTGAATCAAGCGCATTTTGAGATTAATTCAATCTTAGTTTTACATTAATCAATCTAATTTTCGGATTATTTTAACTACGAATTCAGATTAAAACAATTTTATAATTCTT
This sequence comes from Pollenia griseotomentosa, assembly GCA_963931875.1. Taxonomy (NCBI): domain Eukaryota; kingdom Metazoa; phylum Arthropoda; class Insecta; order Diptera; family Polleniidae; genus Pollenia; species Pollenia griseotomentosa. The sequence continues at coordinate 45,888,050 of OZ007560.1, read as the reverse complement.
AATCAAGCGTATTTTGAGATTGATTCAATATTAGTTTTACTTAATTCAATCTAATTTTCGGATTAATTCAAGTACGAAGCGGGATTGAATATGGATAATTTAAGTACTTTGTGATTGAAAATCCGCGCTTGAATCAATCTTTCTGTACTTGATTCAAGAAAATCCGTACTCACCGTACTATTAATACCGCTTCGGATGGATTTGAGTACGGATGGATTGATTTTTCTTTTGAGTGTACATTTTTAAGGATTTGAGTTTCGCTAAATCAGATTATCGAGGTGCCTAAGCATGAAAAAAAACTCGGTTTTTCGCCATATTCCAGACTTTAAGGCTGAACGACTTCATCTTTATTTATATATCCTCGACACATCAGGTTATGAAAAGTCCTGAAAGTCGAACAAAATGTTTAATAAAGTTTAACCTTTGTAATGTAATCTGAAATATTTTAACCTAATATGATAGAGAAATTCTGAGTAATAATTCAGATTGAGCGCAACTGAAGCAATAAGAAAAGTATACTAAGTAATATTTTGATTTACGAGAATATCTGTCTTGCGACTTAGCTTGAGAGTGGATCTTCATCAAATGGCGTGTTTAAATAAAACACTTACTAAATGCCTTTCAAATAAAAAAAATTAAGCATTTGGCGTTAATTCAAATATTAATGATTTCGGGCATATAAGCACAGCGGCTGTTTTTGACGGAGCGGAAGAAATAAGATCCGATAATGCCACCAAGCGGTCGCTTTTTATGGAGGTAAGTGAGTATATAGGGTCTGTAGTAAAGTGGTATCACTCCATATGTGGCAATTTTGTTTTTTAAGAAACCCTTGAAGCCAATAACAATTTGTACGCCATAAAAAGCAACTACGGCCGTTATGTTTTGTGTGATGACGTTAAAATTACGTCAGAATCATGTGAATTTTCACATTCCGTGTACTCTAGGCTTCATATTTTATCTAATTCAATGTGCTCTTTTGTTAAAAAGTTCTGACCTATATCAATTTCCTGGGTGTAGTTTCCCATTACTATCCTTTAACGCAGAATCGAACCAAATTTTGAAGACAAGTATAATCAGAACGTTCCAGTAACCAAATTTTTACATTTAGCCACAGTCAGCGCCATAAAATTTATCGCACTTAATTTACTTAATCATTATCACAGTTTGATTCATTTTAAAATTTGGTTCACCTAAACGTTTTCAAACCTCTATCTCTAATTAAGGGATTAATTATAAAAAAAAACACCTCTTAACTTGTAAAGGCAATTCTTTACAAATCTCCAATTTTCCAAAGTCTTTACAAAACATTTATTTAACGTCAATTTAATTGGTCTCTTAAGCATAAGCCATTAAACAAAACCAACAAAAGAGTGGTTGGAGTTCAATGCCGCCAGTCGGCTGCTTAAAAAACTCCCTCTAACATGGTAAACAATAAAAATGCAGAAACAACATCATCATCATCATCATCATCATCATCATACTCGATTTAGAATATTAGCAACTTTGTCGCAACATTCATTGCAATGCAACATTATGCAATTTGATATCAATCAACGTCTCCATTGTCTACTCAAAATTAATCTCAATGTCAATGTCGGACAATTTGTCATTTTCTACTTAAGACGCAGCAGTTGTTTTTACTTTCCAGCACAAAACAAAAAGGAAATAAGTATTATACAAAACATTTTAACAATTTCAAAGTCATGTTTTATATACATAAATACAATGTAAAGGATTTCAAATCCACATGTTTCACGGAAACTCTTAGTTACTCTCCGACTTTGTTTGGTCTTTAGACATTTTAAAGTTTTTGACTGACATTTGTTTAAAAAGACAAGAGTGTGTGTGAGTGAGTGGGGCAGCCGCTAAGGCAACCAAAGCATAAAATTAAAATTTTTCAACTGTCAAAGTTAAAAGTTTTTTTTTTCGATTCAACAAAAGATTCCTTATTTTTTGCGGGGGGCTTAATACCAAAAAGATAAAAATGCTAATAACAACGCACATATGTTGTTTATAAAAAAAAAAAGGTAGGCTTCGTTTAAGTAACAGCTGCCATATGTCAACACAAACCTTTAAACATCATTTCGGCAGGCCATCAAAATATAAATTGGGAAAAAATTGTTGATGGTTTGTTTACACCAATAGACAGTAAAATAACAGAAGGCCTTGCAGAAAAAAAAGTATTCAAAACGTTCCAGAAAAAACATTTTAACAAGTTGCAACTTGAAAAAACGAAACAACGCATGTGATTATGTTAATTTTTTTGGTTTTTTTGCCACACATATGAAAATGATCGTTCAAAGTTTTTGTTTTGAAACACTTAAGTGTTGAGTGTATGAGTGTTTTTTTTTTTTCTTTATTTAATGTAGTCCTCTACGGACCAGTGAATCCTTCCCTGGCTTATTTTTATTATTTTTGTGGTTTAACAAAAATAAAACACCTTTTTAGAGTTTAAACACCCGCTGTGAGTCAGTTTCGTTTATAAAGACATGTAGATGATGTTAAACAAATTCTTCAAGTTTTTTTTTTTTTGTTTTATAATATTTACTATGGAACACGATTATACACCTTATTTTGCCTCCTCTTTATTGTTCGAACAAATTCGTGGTGTGTTTTTTTTCGTGCAATATTTTAATTTTAATGTATTTTTTTTTTTAATATGTGTTTGTTCTTGGAGGGTTTAAAAACAATGACTAATTGGACAATGGTTGGTACAACAAAAAAAAAAAAAAAAAATTGGAATATTTTAATATGGGAGGCTTTCACCCTTGTTGTTGAGGTACAAGTTCGGTTTAAGACTGAAAGATACACTTAAAGAAAAGTTTAAGAATTAGGATAAATTTTAATAATTTTTTTCCTAGTTTTTCTACACAATGTTTTAATAAAAACTGTTTTCAAAATTAAATAAAGCAAAGAGTTTTTTTTTAACTTTTAAGCTTCGTTCACAATCAGAGAAACAATTTCGTTTTTTTTCTATCTTTTTTCTTTCTAAAGTATTTCATATATTTTCCTTTAATTTTTAGAACAAAAATTTTTTTAAAAATGTAACTAAAGTTGAGTCAACTAGAACTTCAGCAACAATTTGTTTGAAATTGTTTCTGACGTTTAAAATAATTTTATTTAGTTTTGAATGAAAATTTCAACAAAATGTTGTAAAAAATAATAATTAATTCATAACATTGTTGTGGCTAAAATTTGCAAACAGGTTCTTAATGCAAAATGTGTGTGGTTGCAAAAGAAATTGTTGCTCTATTATGAACACCAAGTAGGGTTTTTTCCCGGGATTTCCCGTCCCGGGAATTCCAGGGAATTTCAATTATTTTATTTCCCGTTTTCCCGGGATTTTTCTTGCGGGATCCCGGGAAATAAAAAATTCCTCATAATTTCAGAAAATAGCTATTTATACTTTGAAATTTAGTTTTCTATTCTCTAAAAACTAGCAGCTGTGGATGGGTTGTGGATTAGATCAATTACAAGAAGTGTCTCCTGATGCAATAAATCTACTAAACGCAGAATGGGCAGTGCAACAATTGATAATTATTACATTTAGTGAAGTGAAGAGTTAATAAAGTACATTAATTCAAAATAAGATGCAGGCAGTAAAGTTTCATTGTCCATGAACAAGTCCTTAACATAGGAGATACCTAAACATATCGCACCTTAATTGCAACATAGTCATATCTACAAAAACAAACGATCTTGGCAAAATGTGATTAAAGTTTTCAAAATGTACCGATTTAAAGATTTATTTTTCGATAATTTCGTTTCAGTTTGAAATATAATACGAGAAGGTATGAAGGAAAACGTTACTAAAGTTACTTCAAATTTTGAGATATGACTATGATGCAATGAAGGAGCGATATGTTTATAAGGTGATAAACACAAGTTTTCAATTTCAATTTGAGTTGGTTTATATACCCGTGAAGTGCGGGGAAACCGAAATAAAATAACATTTTGGAAACTCGTGTAAGATACTACAACACACAACTTGAAAAACACATTGTCCTAAAGATTACAAATGAACCTATTGAAATGAAAAGGTTTGAAAGAAGCAGTCCGGTTGATGCTATTTTGCATCAACCTTGACATATATTTGACTGAAATAGACGTTGTTTATCAAAAAGAAAAAATTGCCTCTGATTGTGAATCCGAAGCATGCTACAACGGTGAACTTTTAACTATTTGTCAAACCTCGGTAAAAACTGAACGAAACTTTTCAGAAACATGATAATTAGTAAATAAAATCAGGAATATACTTTTTGACGACTTACTAAGCGCTTTGAGTGTGTCAGAAAGTTATTTCCTAAGCCGTTAAAAATGTTACATATTTCTTTAAAGTATTTTATCTTTTTATTAATTTTTTTTTTTTATTTATTTAATAGATATATTATACATATTTTACAAAAATTAAACTAAATTTATTTACAAAATTCATTTGACTATATTTAAATATCTATTACTGGCGTAACTTTATAGTTGTAAGCCAGGTTGGCAAAATGATTGCTGTTAAAATACATGAGAAAAGTAATTAAGAACCACCTTACACAAATGTTATTATTATAGGGAATGATCTAAAGCTATACAAATTCATGAAGCAACAATTTTCTGTATTTTAAACAGGAGTCTAAATAATTCACAAGACTGTTATAATTACAGGACTGACCATTAAGGATGCTTAAGACTTCTGGTAAGCTTAGGATGTTTTTGTTGAAGTATTTACGTCTGTATCCGTTAAAAATCGGACAAATTCCAATAAAATGAAGTGTATTTTCTGTTGCATCAAGGTTACAAAGTGTGCATAAACCGACCGTTGTACTTCTAAAAGGTCTAGAATTTATGTCTAGCAGACCTCCTCTTGCTTTTATTAGGATACTTATAGCACGAGATGTGAGATTAGAGATAGCAATTTGCAATGGAGAGTAATTTAACTGTGAGTATAAGTCGTGGAACTGAGAATTTCTTGCTGCAGTGATTAATTCTTTCTTTTCATAGGAAACGACGAGGGGAAGAATTGACTTGCAGTGTTTGCTGAGTATATCGGAAGTATTTGCCGGAACAAAGTTAATTTTACTACACAAAATCGTCCAATCTTCAGCCCAAAAAGTATGTTTATCAATTATTTTTTCAGCAAGTTGGCGAGGTAATCTACTAAAAGGCATATTCAGTACTTTGTTTATATAATTAAAATGCAGATTTAATGTATCGACATATAAAGAGTTTAATCCAGTTTCTAATAATAGCATGTAGTTTGGGGTATTGATAGGTAAAATTAACATTTTTTTAATGAAAAAACGAAGCAGTTTTTCGACTATGTCGTATTTTTTGTAGCCCCATATTTGGGCACCGTAAAACATAATTGAACGCGAAGCAGCACTGAAGATTTTTAGTTTATTTGTATTAGATATATAAAGCAAAATTTTTATCTCGATGTTGTCAACACGTATTCCACCAGGGAGTATATCGGCAAGGTCATTAAGGTATAGCGCAAACAGTATTGGGCTTAATATGCACCCTTGCTTGACACCCAGGTTAACGTCAAAGGAATCAGATAACGTATTACCAAACAATATCTTGCTGGTAGTCCTATCATATGAGAGCTGAAGTATTCTTATTAATTTTGAGGACAATCCCATACAAGATAATTTGTAAAATAAAGAATTCCTGGGAATCGAATCAAATGCGCATGAAAAATCGACGAAGAATGCATAGGTATATTTGCCATTTAATTTGTTTAAATGAACAATATTGATAAGGTTGAAAATATTGTCGATGGTAGAATATTGTTTCCTGAAACCCGCTTGGTATTCATTTAAAATATTATTTTTATTGATCCAATCGGTAATACGGTTCAAAAGGATGCTGTTGAAAATTTTGCATAAAGTATCTATTAAAGATAATCCACGGTAGTTAGAGGGACAGTTAGGATCTCCTTTTTTTAATAATGGGATGAGAATTGCAGTTTTGAAAGTAGACGGTATATTTTCTTTAAGAAATATAATATTTAGAACATATAGCACCTCCTTAATAAAATTAACTGGAGCATATTTATAAAACTCGTAACTTATGCCATCCGAGCCAGGAGATTTGTTGTCTTTTAAGCCTTTTAAAACCGAAAAGAGTTCACATAGTTCAAACGGAGAATCAAGAAAGGCATCCGTGTTGTAAGGCAGGCACCAGTGAAACGTACTTATGGAATTAGAACTTTGTAATATATTTCTAAAGTGTTGTAAAAAATCGTCAGCACACAAATCACCACGAATAGAATGAGCACAAGATTTTAGATCATTAGATAATTTCCACCACTCTTTGCTGCTTCTTACTTTATTTAACTGATTAAGGTTAGTATTGTACAGCTGGATTTTACTATTTCGACACGTATTCAAATATTTGACTTTGGATGATATATATTTACATTTGTTGGTATTTGTTTGGTTTCTGCGGTATTTTTTAAGATACTTTAACATATTTCTACGATGACGGGCACACTTCCAATTGAACCACCTTTGTTTGGGCTCAAAACAACATTTGTGTCTAGTTTTGACGGTAGCGTGTAAAATTTTGTTTTTAATACCTGACACCAGTTTATCTACAGGACTTTCTTGTTGTAAAGTAGAAGTACGATAGAGCTGATTAAGATTTTCAGCATATTTAGCTGCATTAGTTTTACTCCAGTAGATTTTCTGTGGGCGTAGATCAGAAATAACTGTATTGTTGTTTATAGGGATGCTGATTTTGAAGTCTAAAGGCATATGGTCTGAATAAGGTTTACAAGCAATTCTGAAATCGGATATAAACATAAGAAAACTTTGTGAGCCTATGCAGTAATCAATTAACGTGTTTCCTCTACCACCATAAAAACTCAGTTCTCCTAGATCATCACCAACAATTCTGCCATTTACCACTATGCCTCCTATGTTTTCAATTAACTCCATTAATTTCTTTCCTTGCATATTACATATTTTATCTTTAGAACATTTGATTTCGTTAATGTGTGGAAGGCCATATAATAGATTAGGATTCAGAATTTTTTGTTCATCACCGATGCGGGCATTTAAATCACCAACTATGCAAAAATTCGAAGGACAAAGTTCAGTTAAGAATTCATTGAATGATTTAAAGTCGGCATACCAGTGTGTACAGTTAAGATAACGTGGGATAAAGTAGAAAATATCATTATTAAGTTTTGCAGTTAATACAACATTGCCACCAGATAGATTTACAAATTTAAAATTAAATATTTTTCTTAATTCTTTTTTGAACCCGTAGAGACATCCACCGCTTGCTCGCCCAGCATTATGGGTTTTAATGGCACTAATCCAGTATATATTGTAGTTTTGTAGAAAGTTAGAAAAGTAAGTTTGTTTATCGGGTAAAACATGAGTTTCATATAAAAAGAAAATATCAAATTTATTAATGTACGTTATAAAATTTCCAAAATTAATACTTTTATCAAGATTAGCAACATTATAAGAAAGAACACGGCATATATTGTATTGCTATTCTATATTTGTATTTCTTGAGATCATCGCACCAGAGTTAGTATTTAAATTATCTTTAACGGTGACTTCAATAGGATAATTTGCTTTGAGCAGCAAACTTCTCAGATATTCTGCATCAGAAATCGAATAGGCAACAATTTTACCAAGCGCCCAGGAGTACTTTTTGTTGTTAATAAAAGTGCAAAATTCACCAAGTCCAATCTTAATGTTCAGATTAAGGTTTGAAATTCTTTTGTTTAGCAGTCTTAAGTTGTACCGAATATTTTGTTCATCTTTTGTATAGTCTTTTTGAATAAAGACGTTGCTACCCTTTAATTTATCCTTAGCAGCAAGAATATTAACAGTTTGTAAGAACGTTTCCATTGTGAATACGAAAGAGTTTCGAACTGGCAATACACGTGCAGTAACAACATTTGCGTGTACCATTAATTTGTTAGCACATAAATCCATAAAGTCCACTTTTGCGGAAGGTGCATTAGCACTAACAAGACCCCTGACAACAATATTTGTAGACCGCGACCTACGGTCAATTTGCTCAATGCGTGTTGAAAGTAATTTCACCTCACTCCGAAGCTTTAGATTTTCCTCTCGTAGCTCATCTATATCAGTTTTTATTAATAAAATATCTTCTTTTTTAGCTACAGCTTTTAATTTTTCATCTAGCAAATTAGAGAATTTGTCCCACGAGAAAATATCAGAGGCCGCTTTGTGGTTGATTTCCATATTGAGTTTAGTTTGTTTACTTAGTGTGTAGTTTAGAGTATTTTGTTTTTTGCTATTGTTAATCAGCTGTTCCGGTGACAACTGTCGAGGACGTTTATTGTTCATAGATTTTAAAGCATACCTTAGGGCTTTGATATAAAAAACAAGATGCAAAACCAACTAGATGGCAGCGACCAGAAAGAAGAAACAATGATAAAAATTCACAAACACCAGAAAGTACACGGCATCCAATAATAGAGAATAAGGAATGACAGCCAGTAAGACGATGTACTCCAACCAATTGATAAAAAGCACCACTCAAATATTAATATATCAGCACTTTTAACCCACTTTATTTATATTTAGTATTAAAATCAAATTTTATTAAAACACAGCAAGAACTTTGTACGTTGTGACAGATCAGAGGTAGGGTTGCCAATCTTTTTATTAATTAACTTTTTGGTTTCATATCTTGAGTACCTCAATTTTCATTTTGTTTTTATTATTGTTTGTTGAATTATCCAGAGCATAATAATACTGAATAAAAGCATAATAATAGGGAATAAAGGCGTGAGGTGATAATAATTCAAGTTCCTATTTCAATCTTTAATTAATATTTTAGTATTGAACCATTTCTTTTACTTTTTTTGTAAACAAGTTCCCTTACGTTTTTTTATAAAAGTTTTTTTCTTTAATTAATACAAAAATTACTTTGCATTATTTATATGGAGCGGGATCCCGGGATCCCGGGAAATTTAAAAAAATTTCCCGCATTCCCGGGAATCTAAAAAGTCCGGGAAAAAAAAACTCTAACACCAAGTGAAAATGTTTTTTGATTGTGAACGAAGCTTTATTTTATGGAAAAGAGTAAGGTTGGAAAATTATATCGAACATACATATTAGGGATGCCAATCGGGACTGGTTTTCGCAAGCTCCAGGATTCGGGATTTAAAAAACTTAAGTCCCGGGATCACGGGATGTTTCGGAATATCGGGAATTTTCGGGATTCGAGGTTTTTGAAAATAAAAAATAAATGCTTTTTATAGACATTTATTTGAAAAAAAAACGTCTTTTAAAGATGCTTACAAACAAAGTTTTATAATAAATTTATTATTTTAAAGCTAAATGCTATGATTATATTGATTACTAAAATTTGTAAAACTTGAAGATTGTGATTGTTTCTTAATAAATGAGTAATTTAATGAAAATTATAAAAAAAAACGTACAATTTCAAACAATGTGTTAATTGATTCAATTAAAAAATAACTACCACAAAATCTATATTTTATTCAATCACCTCAGTTGATTCAAACTAAATAAAAGAAGAATTAAGATTGTAATTAAATAGAGCAAACTTGTAATTGATTTATTTGTAAGATTAAATAAAAAAAATTTTAAATGAATTAAAATGAATAATTTTAATTTGGATTCGAAATAAATTAACAAAATCAATTTATATAGTTAACCACAAAAATCTTATTTACACAAAAACACATTTTTATACCCACGACAACTAGTGGGGTGGAATTACGAAGTGTATAAAAGAGTGTTCCAAAATAAACATTAAATATCGCTCCTTAGGTTTGATCTTAGACCGGTTCGGTAGATTTGTTAAAAAAACACAAACGCTAATAGTGTTAGTGTAGAAAATTATTAAAAAAAATAACGTTTTCCCGTTTGCCATCCTTCAAACACAAAATTAATACTGCTCTTATGCAACTCAACAAAATGATAAGAACATTTAATTCCGTTCGTTTTTTTTAACTACAAACTTAATTGTGTTCGGTTCAGATCATATATGTTCGTTCGTTTCTGTTGTGCTTAGCGCCTTTTTAGCTGGTAAAAAAAACCTAAACATTTTTAACGAAAACAAAATACACATACGAAAAAATAAAAACAAAAACCAGCAAAATAATTTTACACAAACAAAACATATACACAATACACACAAGCTGTTCGTGCTGCGGTCGTTGCTAAAATTGTTTGTTTATTCATTTCTTTATCAATGTCAAAAAAGAAACATTAAAATATAATGTTTGTCTACAGTATCACTACAATTGTTCTGTTTATCACAAAGAACGGAACACTACATAATGTACGGCTTTTTCTTGAAAACATTAACTAACAATATTAAGGGTTGTATTCTACTACACAAACACAAAAAAAATAGATATCGCTTCTGGGCGCGTAAGCCGAACGTTAAATAATGTTCTGTTTATTTTCGAGCACTGGTAAAAAATACACTACTTAATTTCGTGAAATCGCTCCACAAATTACCGATGGTCCTACGCCCATTCTTTTTGCATTTCAAAAGACATTTTTTTCTTTAATTAATTTCCTTCTTTAATTACTTTCGGCACCTCTCACATTGAAATGTCTTTAAAATAATTGGACACGCCTAAAAAGAATAACAAAGTTTTAATTTTTAAAGACTGTATATTGTGTTCCCTATCCTCTTAAAAGAGAATGTTATAATGAATTTCTGTTTATTAAAAAATTTAAAAAGAAATAATTAAGTTAACAATTTCGGGATTTACTAAGTCCCGAAAACCCCGGGGCACCGCATACAGCTTATTTTATGAAAACTTTTGATTAAATTACAACCCAATCACGCCTCTAGACCAGCAATTAAAGGTTTCTCAACAATTTCTCTTCGATTCTTTGAAACGCACATGCGGCATCTGTCCAGAAAAACATGCGGATTCTTATTAAAGGAATTCCTTGTTTTTTATTTGTAGACGAATTCGTTAAAGAAGAAGAAAGAGGGGTATAGAAAAAGACAAGATTTGAGTTCTTCGTTTTTATATACTCTATACCGAAGTTAAAAGAGTTTTTCATTCCATTTGTAATTTCTACAATATTGATCGAAGACCCTTTAAAGTATTTATAAGAAGCGAACTTGAGTTAACGATGTACGTCTCTCCGTCTGTATGTTGAAATGGGTTTTCCGAAGATCCCAGATACGATGTTACATCTGCTCCGTTTAATTTCGCTATTAAAATTCAGCCAGAGCGGTCAATAATTGGCTGAGATATGAGCAAAAAACCACGACTGCCTCTTATATTTTTTTTTTTATAAAATCCCATGTTTCTGCGGTTTTTTTATACCCATCAACCAAAGTACCACCACAAGTAGCCTTGTGTAAAGCGGTTTTTTTATTTATTTTGATGAACGGTTTTATATATAACTTTCTATTCTTATTGCACAATGGTGGAGTTTAAATAAGATTCAAACAGACGAATATAGCACTCTTACTTGTGTTTTCTAATTTTCTTTTAATGTCATTTTAAATTTGGCTATTATGAGTTAAGTTCATTCCTTTTTTCTTAAGCAACAATAAAAAATTGCACGTCGCCAAAAGTTATTATGTAAATTTAATAAGATTTTGATAGCAGCTTTGAAAGAAAATTAAAAAAGGGCATAATTTAAAAATCATCGTATAAATGCCGCCATATTGACGATTAAATCAAACTTTTTGTGATTCAAATTTTTTAATTCGATAGAAAAATAAATTGAAAAGCAATTTTAAAATTTTACCCAATAACCCAATTTTTAAGAATACAGGCTTTTCAAGATTCCAGGCATAAACAGGGGAGATTTTTGAATGAAGAATTTATGTTTAAGTTAATTAGCAATCAATCATATGCTAATAAGCAAGCTCGAGGCCGCAATTGATTTTCTAATAAAATTTATTCTTTATTATTTTTGCATGTGAACGCGACAAGTCGTGTTGCAAAGGATGGGGAAATATTAAAAAAAAATAATAAAGAATAAAATTTAAAAAAAAATCAATTATGGCCTCGAGCTTGTTTATTAACATAGGATTGGAAATTAAAAGGCCGAACAAAGATAATAATATTTAAGATAATTAAATTTCAAAAAGTTCTACAAAAGCGAGACCAAAGTTTTATACAAGAAATCTACAACACTTAACAATTTTTGAGATTTTTTTTTTTTTTTAAATATGGAAATGTTTCCTTGACAACTTCATGATTTTTGTTAACTTATCTCAATATTTTCATTTTTATTTTAGTAATTCTTGCGAGAATTAATTGCACTTGTGTTTTCCCAATGTTCAAAATTCGACCATAATTATTTATGGAACTATGAAGAAAACATACATATAAGAATATTGTTACGAAAGTTAAATTATCTAAGAATTATTTATAGTAATAGTTATAAGTTATCTTGTAAGTTATAGTTTTATGTCATATTAGTTACTTAAAATTGTCATGTATAATTTTCAACACAACTGTTATTTTAAAATAATTCCTATATGAATTTCCCAGTCATTTCTTTAAATGGTTTTAGAACATAATAAATAGTTATTACGGGAAGGTTCAGGAAAAATCTAGAAATAATATGAAATATAAAAAGGGGTGACTCATGTATAATTAGTTTAGTTTGTTTTGAGAAACGGTTCTGTTCGTAACTAACAATTGTGAACAAAATAATTAATTTCAATAAAGTTTGTTAAGTTAAAAAAATGTGTGTTTTTATTCGGATTTGCAATTAAAAGAACTCAAACGCGTTTATTAAAGGAAAAACGTAACAATATATAAAATTACGTGTTTTCGAGCACTGTTTTTTTTCGTCTTAGTGGTTCGATTTGACGAGGGACCAACCGCAGGTTCATATGTTATTTTCCACTCAAGTCCGTAAATGTTTAATTTAATTTTATAATTTCAATAATATAAAAAAAAAACAGTACCGATTAAAAAACAAAAAATTACCACCAAAAGGTCTCCTTTTAGTTTCTCAATTACTCTGGATTCAGCATGTTGAATTTTATGTTTCTAGGTTAGTTATTAATAAAAATTCAAAAAGTACCATATAAATAGCCAAAAAGTACCAAAAATATCCCTCTTAATGATTCTCATTCGCTCAGAACCTTGCGTGTTTAACTTTGTGTTCGTGGGGCTAACACTAACGGAAATTCAAAAAGTACCAGTAGAAGAACAAAAAAAGTACCATTTAAAGAATGAAAAAGTTCCCTATTATTGAATCTCGTCCACTTAGGACATTGCATGTTTAATTTTATGTTTCCTGGCCCAATATTTACAAAAACTAAAAAAGTACCATTTGTAGCACGAAAAAGTACCAATAAGCTGCCCGTTACAGCTTCTTATACACTCATTACCATGCACGTTTAATTTTATATTTCTAGGTCCTATATTAACGAAAATTCCAAAAAGTACCAGTTTCAGAATAAAAAAGTAAAAATAAAAAAGTTTTAGGTTCTTTTCCACTCAGGACCCTGCACCTATAATTTTATGTTTCTTAGTTAATTATTATAGAAAATTCAAAATTACCACATGCTTCACAAAAAAGTTAAATTTCCCGTATTTCCCCCTTTTTTGGTACTATTTTTTCTCTTCGTTAAAGACTCGACTGACGACAATATGTCATAGTCGTAAGTTCTTTTTCACATTAATTATAAAATTATAGTACTTATTGTATTTTTGTATTTTTGAAAAAATAAAGAACAACTAACTAACTAACTAAGTATCAACAATTTCAATATTGTAGTGGGAGCCCATAATCCATAATCAATGAAAAGAGAAAAATGATTTGTGAAAAAGTTCCAAAAAAATGTACGATTTTCAACCCTTAAACGTCCAAATTTCGAAAAAGTACCAAATTTGTTTTTGTATTATTTAGATAAGTTACGAATTTGGTATAATATTTATGTCTATGCTTATTGGTTTAAAATATAGATGGGTTGACAAAGAAGTTCCAAAATACAGGTTATACCCACCATTTGACTCTCTAAAAGGGACGAATTTCAAAAAATACTAGACACCTGTTCGATTTTTTTCTAATGAACAACGATAAGTATTAAATAAATAAGAAAGCAAGTAAAATATAATGGGGAAACAGGACTGAGAAAAAAGTTTTGTAGGTGAAGGGCGTGCAAGTTAGATGAGCCTTTAAATACCCTTCCCCTATAAAATTTTAAGTGTTACCCAAACAATTTCGAACTGAAAATTCATTAACATAGTTTCTTACAAATAGTTATTTGGTTAAAAAGGCATATTTTTGTTTCACTTTTTCCTTTCAGTCATTTCTGTTCTTTCTTAGAAAAAAATTCATAGGGAAACTCCAGTGTCAAATTTAAAAATCTTATTATTATAACAACTGAAACAAAAATTTCGTTCAGTGTCTTGTGTCGAATATATTTCAAAACTCTAAACGAATTTCCAATTGACCTGGTTTAACCTTCCTTTTTGTTAAAAACACAAATAAAACTAAAAATACACACACAAAAACTGTCGTGCATATAACGCCTTAAAAATTATTCCAAAAGTGTTTAGACATACCAAAAAAAAACCCGAACTTTTTGCGTGTTTTTTTATTGTTTCTTGAGTTTTTGAATAAAACTGAAGTGAAAAAAAGACTCCTATTAAATATTGGAGTGCAGTAGGTCGCGCATGCTTTGTTTAAGAAACTGAATCAACAAAAAACAAGAACTGTGTCTCTTTACCTTTGAAAATTATTTAAACAATACCAGCACACAATAAAGAAACACTCGTTCACATGCAGTTCAGACAGACAGACAGACATTTTGTCGATGTACAATTCAACAGCAACAAAATAATCGTAACGATCGTGTACAACATACGCGCACGCAATCATTATTTGTCTCTATCAAACCGTGCAAAAATAAATTCATTAAAATGAATTTTTTTTTTTTGTTTTTTTATATTTTTTTTTTTTTTGGGAGTTGTTTGGATTTCTTTCTTGGGTCCACAAACACCATTCAACTGGAAAAAAGTCTGTTTCCTTAAAAGTCATGTTTTCAGCTTTTCTTTATTCTTTGCGAGCATGTTGTGTGTTTTGGTTTAACAATTTTATTGCTTTTTTTCTTTGTTGCTATTTAAACAAATTAATAAATATTTATGTATTAAACATTTTTATGCAAATATGGAGTTGTTAAAGTTTTTTTTTGTTAAATATATTTTTAAATCTTAATTTTATTAATTTATAGCCCGTATAATTGAAAATTGCTTGTTATTGCTGTGTAAATTGCCTGCTGTCGATTATGAATAAAAATATTTACAATGAATATAATAAATGAATTTTGTTGTCATTCTTGTTTATATTTGACATTTATTGACAATTGTCATGCAAATCGAGGCAATAGAGAAGAACGGCCTTTAATTCTATAGTTATAGCAATTCAATAAAGTAAAGTAGAGTAAGAAATATAGAAAACGACTGGAAAAGAAAGAGAGAAAAATAATCTTAAAGGTTCTATAAACGATCGTTATGCTTGCTGTTATGCTCGTGGTACACGTGCTTGACGTAACATCTATATAGCTTTGATTTTCGATCTAGCATTGTCGGTGTCAGATATACTAATAAATTGTTTTTTCTCATCGCAACAAACACGGAGGTTTGATTTCAAATTGAAAATTATTTAATATCAAACGTTTTCCCAAACGACAAACATTTTATAATGATTTGAAAATCATAGCATTCACAACAAAAAAGGGATATTATTTTTAAATTGAGAAATGCCTTTATTGTCAACTTGCTTTTAATTGCAATTCTCAAATGTTTTTCAAATGTGGATTATAATACAATGTGGAAGATAAATAATAATAAATTTTTTTTATGTAAATTCAATACATATTTACTTAAATAAACTGTGAGATAAACATTCGGCACCATAGCTAAAAGATGAAATAATGTTCTTTCCGTCCTCTAATTATTGGAAAGACGAAATACTTGACTCCCTTTTATTTTGAGGATTGGAGCACTGCGATCATTCCACAAACTTAAAATTTCTTCAATTTCACGTTTTATTTTTTTTTTAATTCGTATTCTTAATCATTGTAATTCCTCACAAATAAATTTTATTTTTCACAAGAAATAAATTGTTCATTTGTTAAACACATTTAACCACGAAGTAAAAATTTAACTTTAATCGCCATTTTTAATGTTTACATTTGTTTTTCGCTTAAGTATTTCCAAGTTTATTTCTGATTTAATTTTAACATTTGATACCAATTTGACATCAAATTGATAAAACATTTAATCAACGGTTTATTTCCAAATCATTATCAGTTTTAATTTAAATGTTAAAATCAAACAGTTGAAAACGTTTGAGAATTGTGTTTGATGTCAAATGATAAAGTCATTTCATATCAAAGGTTTGACTTCGTGTTTAATGGGCTACTATAAACATTAATTTTAAACTTTTGATCGTGTATAGAACCCTCAACTCAGTTGTCAATAACTATTTGATTGGGTAAGTAAGAAATGTATTTGGTTTGTTGTTATAACTTAACATATATTTAATTTTATGAAAATTGTATTTTTTATTATTTGGGAGAGCTTCTCTTCTAGTTGTTTATCTATAGTTAGACATCGTTTTTTGTTGAAAGCATTGATTGAAATTATTAGAAATTATTTTACTTAACAGTAAAATTTAAAAAAAAAATATTACTTACAAAAATAAGTTTATAACGAGGTCAACTAAATTATATTTTAATCAGAAGTTTATAACATTATTGGATTTGCCATTTTTAAAAAATTATTCATATATGTAGGTATAGCAAAATATATATTTTATTTTATTCAACCTGAATAAAATAGCTTAAGCGACATCATTTTCAATTTTGTTTTTTTTTTATAAATGAATTTATTGGCAATACTTGCATCATCTCCTAAAATGTAATGGTCACATTTTTACCGTTACGCTTTTATAGCAAAAACCATTTTAGCTTAAGCGCCAACCTTTATAGAAAATTTTTTGTGAAATATTATAAAAAAAAACATCTTTTTTACGGTAAAGGGTCGAAATAAGAAAGTTAATTTTAAATTTGGTAAATTTTATTTTTATCAATATATAAAAATTAAAATTTCATTACAACTTTTTTGTTTGGTGGAGACAGACAAGACACTGAACGCAGGGTGCAAAAAGGCATACGGAATAAATAAATCTTTGTACAAACTTTGCCGAACCAAAGTCATGCCATTTTTCATAAATTAATACAAAGTTCGTAATTAAAAGACAAATTTTAAAAGCAATTTTTATTTATATATATATGGAAAAAAATGCGTATTTTTATACCCTGCACCCGTCGAAAGTGTATATCGTTGGTCTCATGTCGAAAGGCCCTAAATCACATAATTGCAACTTTACAGGAGAAGGCAAAAACCATACTAGAAACTGTATGCTTCTTGCTTCTTCAATTTCTGATATTTTGGATGCTATTGCATTAAATTCTTGTGTCTTGTGTAAATGGTGTATTTGTGGGAAATGTATTGGAATCACTAAAAACTCAAATTCGAAAAAATCGCGTTTGGGCCTACAGACTTCTAAAAGAGACCGACGATATATAAGTTTGCCATTTCGATTGAAATTTCTACAATATTGATCCTAGACCCTAAAAAAAATAGATATGCTGGGTTCTTATGAGGAGCGAAGTTGTTTAAACAATGTCCGTCTGACTGTCTGTCAGTTGAAATGTGTTTCCCGAAGACCCCAGATATGATAGCAATTTGGTTGGTATATATTTATGTCACATATGTTCTGTTAAATTTTGCTATTGTAATTGAGCCTGATCGGTTCAAAAATTAGCTATTTGCAAAAAAAACTACGACTGCCTCTAATATTACCCAAAAAACCCTTGTTGTGGTTTTTTCATTTGTTTTTTTTATCTACGGCTGAAGAACGGCAAGAGCCAAAGTTTCCAAATAAGGTACAGCCATCTTGGTTATCAATAGACAAAATCCGACAGTTGTGTGCGAAAGTGGATAAGTGGGCTTGGCAGAAAGTAGATTTAAATATTTATATCTGAAGAACGGTAAGAAATTTGTTACACATACACCCAGAGAAAAAAACATTTTTAAATAAGATGACCTTCAACAACACTATTTTAATAGAAAATTTTTAACATATTATGTTGTGGCTTCCTGATGAAGGACTTTACGTTCGCGACCCGTACGATCGCGATCGGTACATAAGCCAATTAAACAAAAACCAATATCGATATCTTATTGTGTAAATACTGGATAGAGAACTTCCTTCATTAATACACTTTCAGAATAAATTAATCACTTTTGAATATTCCGTTCCATTACGCAGCTTTTAACATTTTACTACTGTCAGGCAAAGTTGACTTCTATTTTGCGTACGTTCGTGACCACATGTTTATAACTATCATTATAAAAACTTAAACTCGTAAAAATCCATCTTTTGCACTAAACATAGAAGCTACCCAACTGCTATCGAATTGCAAAAAAAATGCTAGGAAAAATTTTGTTTTCTATATTATTTGTACATCAAAAGCGTACGAACGTTCGTTCGTGACCCCTGGAAATGCCCATATGTATTAATTTTTAAAAATCCATATTTTTGTTGAAAACGCGTATTTCACATTTGAAATGCATATTTTTTAGTAAAAATAAAAATTATTAGTTTATATCAGAATGTACTAGTAAGTGACCTCACAAGCGCAGCTGTTTGCAGTGATTTTCTTCGTGTTTGACGTTTGGTGTCATTTTTTTAATAAGGCATTTTGACATTTGCCATCTCAATTCTAGCAACAAAATGCCTGTTGTTTTTTCTATTGTTTTATTGTTGTAGTACTGAGATCACTTTGTTAATACATTTTGGTTTATATTAAGGAAAATTTGACGTAAAAAAACTGTAAAATTTTGATAAAAATTCATAAAGATTTCTGAATAGATCGTACGGTAACTACCGAAACATGTCAAATCAACCTGTCCCTGAACGTGGGTTCAATTCCCTGTTCAGTGAAGAATGAAAAATTATCACTAAATTTTGATTCATTTACACCCAATTTTACCAAGTTCAGTTATAATTAACTATAAGTTATAGCTGTCAAAACATATTGTTAACAAGAAGTAATAGTTAGTTTTAACTGAACTTGGTGAAATTGGGGGTTAATGTTGTAAAATTCCTTTCTTCATAAAAAAAATTTAATGAAAATTAAATATAATCAATTTAGCCTTATTAAAATATACAAATTTGGATTTAAAAATGCATAATTTTTTTTAATTCTTCTTTTCCATTTTTCTTAAATTCTTCTTTTCCCTATTTATACTAATTTTATCTCAATGATTTAATGACTTGGAATATCCTATAAATAATTTGCATTCATAGCTATAAAATTATAAGCAAAAATTAACATTTATTGGTTTCAAATGATGACAAGTATTTATACTTTTTTTTAACGTTTAACAAATTGTCTGCAGATTTTCCATAGATAAGGTTTATACTTAAACAACCATTTATCTGTCTAACTTGACTGGATGTGGTGGGTTAGTTGGTTGGCTTTTAAATAAAAATAATTTTTTTTTAAGATAAAATATGAAATAAATTTTTTATTCCTTTAAATGTATTATTTCTCATATATGTTATATATGTTGTATTAAAGGAAAATTTATAAAAAGAAATCTAGGATAAATAAACGAACGATTTACTCCACCACTTCGTCTTAAAATAAATACAAAATCTAGGAAACCTTAGATTAAACTCAGCGATTAGTTGTATGAGTAGTCAGCTTGTGTTTATAAAGAAAGAAACTTTAAGGAAAACTTATTTTGCATATTTAAGGCAACTAATCCGGACACACTTGTTTCTTGTGCTTTCATATGTTTGTTTTAGTTAGACAAAAAGTTTTAAACTTTTTCCCGTTAAACTTTCTATAGGAGTTTGGGGATGGAGAACAAAACTGTAATTATGCACCCAGCAAAAAAAGCTAATAAAACGACTCTTCACTACTTATACATTGGCATTTTAACTGATTATTTTAACACGGTGATGTCATTGGAGGCAAGTACTTACCACCCTCGCTTACAAATAGGGTGTTAAATAAGTCATTACTACATTCGCTTACAAATAGGAACTAAAATAACTTATTACTCCGATGTCACCAAAATTACAACTAACATGTAGTGTTATTCATTGGATGAATACTTTCAATAAAGTAAAAAAAATTTTTTTTTTATTATTTTTTTTAATTATGTTTTTTTTCTATTTTTTCTTATTTTATTTTTTTTTTCTATGTTTTCTTATTTTATTTTACTTATTTTGTTTTTTTTTTTTCTGTCTCTGGCAGGATTCGATCGCGCAACCTCGGTGCTTTTAGACTAGCTCACTACCAGCTTGTCTACTGGGGCAGTGTAGTTTTTGTATAAAAAAACTATGTTTTTTACTCAATTAAGAGCGCTAATCAACTCATACACAAGTACTTAGGCATCAGATTATATGTCAGCCATTACTAAACTACTTCTATGTAATGCAGATGGTATGAAGTAGTCATTGAAAAGTAAGTTTTTCAGTAATGGCAAGTCATTACCAAGTTTTTGCTGGGCAATTAGTGAAGTCAGGAATATTTTTTTTAATTTTTTAAATCAGTTATTTTTTTATTTTATATCTAAGTTATTTTTATTTTGCTCGAAATTTATCAAAATCGATTTTTTTTCTATTATCCAGTACCCATGTTCTGTAACTCCCGCATCGAGAAACTTTTCGATTGAAGTGTGAGAAATACAACAACAATGCCATAAATTGAAACAAACAACTGTTTTTATCACTTAACTGCGTCTGTAACATTTTTGGCGAGGAAGTTTTCCACATTAAATTCGGCACTCATCATTAGCAACAGCTTACACACTGCCGCAAAATGTCAAACAATAAATCATAATCAGGCACAAATTGAGTTTCACAAGTGTTAAAGAAGACAGTGATGTAAACGAAATTTTCATGGTCCCTATAGATTAGATATGTGATTTTGGTGAGAACTTCTCGCATCGAAAAGATGTGAAACAAAATATTCCTTCGTTTCTCGAAAAGTGAGATAAAATTAAACAAAATAATAGAATGGTTGTTTTTTAACCATAATATCGGGCCATTACGGCAAAAAAGCTTAAGCGACATCATTCTCAATTTTCGTTTTTTTTTTTTTTTTCTTTTAATAAATGACTTTATTGGCAACATTTGGTCACATAAGGTACCGTTACGATTTTATAGCAAAAACAATTTTATGGTAAGTGACAACCTTCATACAACATTTTTGTGAAATAAAATTTAAAAAAACATTCTCCTGTAAAATTTGGTTTTTGTAGGTTAAGCTTTTTGTGGTAATAACTTGATATGTCGCTCTTGGAAAAAAGGAAAATATTATGGTTAACTTAAAAGCCATACAATTATTGGTGGCATACAAATTATTGCAATGCATGTTTGGAGGTCACTATAATATAGTTGTGGCTTATTAATGGCCGACTACTATAACCATTTTATGGTTGCCGGTGACAATAATATATTTAATGTAACGGTAATATGTTAAAAGAAATTTTCGTTAGAAATATCTTTGTTGGAGCTAAAATTAAAAATCCTAAATAGTTTTTAATTTTTGTAATACCAAGGGTACCCTACTTGAGAGCCTATGGCGGTTCTACTGATATGTTTATAGATCTAAAATCCAGCCATGTTGCGAATGCAATTTTATTTCAATCGGACTTTTTGTTTACAAAACAAAAATTTATTTAAATTTTTTTCCAAAATCACCCAATGTGCATCGTGAAATCGACTCAAAAAGTGATTCTGTTTCGATCGGTTTACTAAAAGGTGGGTCTTCAAAGCAAATATTTTCGGCATTTCATTCAAAATTTATACTGCAAGCAAAATTGGGATCAATTGAAAGATTTAAAAAAAGTTTTATAATTTCCGGAAAATTTAAATTACAATTTATTTTTTTACATTGTCTTTTCTTTCTTTTTATTACAATTATAGAAATATTCTTACAAAATTTCTTAGTTTAATACATTTAAAGAATATTAAAAATTCCAAGAGATATTCCCCTTTTAAAAATTAAAAAATAAAAATTAACAATAATTTAATTTCGTATTTATGCTTCTCTTCAACATTGTTAGTTTGTTTGCCTTAATGAAGTCTTAATATCTCAATTAATAAATCTACTTAAAATTTGCAATGCAAATTTTTTGTTTTGAGGAAGAAAGATAATTGCTACTGCTCCTTTAATACTTTTTAAAAAATAAAAAATAAAAACAATTGTATTTAGTTTTTCCTAGAAAATTACTTCACATTCATAAAACAATTTAAATTGCATTGAAGGCAAAATGCAGAAAAAATATTCATACTTGCAACACACTGTCAGTAAGTACTGTCTCCACGTAATTTGCAAAACAGTGGCAGTAGTAAATGTTCCAAATGAAATTTGCATACGATGAGTACAACAACTACAACACAAAACTCAAATAAAAGCAATTAAGTTTTAAACTCAAATTTAAAGAAACATGTTGCTGGTTATAAAATAAAAAACCCCCTCTCTTTTGTATTTCAAAAAAATATTTTTTTTTTTTTTTTTTTTTTTGTTGCATTTAGAAAAAGCACTGAAGCTGAACATTTACAAAACATCTACAAGTTACATTTCCAAATAGTGAATGACATTTTAAGTATTCGTACATTTGTTTTTGAATTTGTTTCACAATACAACTTTTGCTGAAATAAAATCCACAGAAAAAGGGTCAGTTACCATTAAGGCAGGTGGTACGCTACAGATTGGATAATTTTTGTGGTAAAAAAAGGAAAAAAAGAAAATTTTGAAAAGTTTAGCAAAATTATCAGCTGCAAATAATTCAATACTTTTATAATTTCCAAAACTTTCGGGAGGCAATAAACTCGGCAATTGCACACAGAAAAAATTTTTTAGGCCAGTAAAAGAATTAATCAAAAATAAAATCAGTTTTAATTAAATATTTAATAAGGTGAATTAAACTTTTTAATCAAGTGTATAAAATGTTTAATTGACAATATTTCAATTAAAAGTTTAATTCACTTGATTAAAAGTTTAATTCACCTGATTAAATATTTTATAAAAACTGATTTTATTTTTGATTAATTCTTTTACTGGCCTAAAAAATTTTTTCTGTGCAGTTTTCTTTAGGAAAGATTCCCAAATTATTTTAAAAAATTCCCAAATTATTTCATATCAAGCAAAAGCTATTGCTTCAATTAGTAAAAACTGTCTCCTAATTTGTAAAATTTTACACAAATAAAATCTCTTGGCATGCCAATTTTAATGTTTTTAAATGTTAAATTTATACAATTCACTTTTTTTTAAATACCGCCCTTGCGCAGTCTTTAATGTCTGATTAAAATAAGAGGATGTTGCAAACATTCCTTTGGTTGTTTGATCTAGTTGTTATTTTTGCATTTGTTATTGTTGGTTTTCATAGATAATTTAGCAAACGAAAAATAATTACATCTAAACTACTGTGTCACATACAATAATATACAATAAAATCGTACAAATTGTTTTGTCAAAGTTAAACATTGAAAACGAGAAAAATAAAAACGAAATAATATGTAAAATAAACTGGGAAAAGTCAAAAAAAGGGTGACTCCATTACGATTACTTAAAATTCGCAAAAAGTTTGATTTATAAATTTTTATTTAAATTAAATAATAATTTTGTATTTAAATGATCCGAAGGTTCAAACTTGCCAGAATTAATAAAAGCGAATAAACTTAAGAGCCATTCCTTTCCTTTGATGAAAATCTGATAAGGGGATTTACAAATTTAAAATTTTATATACTCACAAATCAATTAATGCGAACTAAAATCAATAAATTTCAACGACTGTAAAATTTGGACAAAAAAAAAACAAATTTGAAGCTCCTTAGAATTGTATTCTCGCAAAATTGCAATGATTTAATTTATTGATGATATTAACCACCCCATAATACACGCCTAACACTACAAGGGCGGGTCAATCAATCCGTAAATTTTTAATTTCCTGCTTCCTAACTGAAAGGGCAACACTGCACTGATTTAAGGGTAAAATAAAATTTAGTAAGTTTCGTGTGTTCATTCAATGGCAAAAGCTCATAAGCTAGCCCACAATTGCAAAATGGGTAAATATTTCAAATATTTCTTATTTTCAGACCCAAAGAAATGGCTCGCCGATAAAAGATTTTACTCAAACTATGAAATCGTCTGATAAACAAAAACAAATTTTATATGGGTTCGTTTTAATGTGCTAAATTCAGTAGTACTCTTGTTAAACAAAATGAAATTTATTGTTGATGTAATAAAAATAGTTCCTATGCGCATTTCACTGGTTGCTTAGGCCAGATCATCAGGAAACCTTTTTCCAAAGACTTAAGAAAAGCTAAAGGTTTTATACAAATGAAACTGCAAAGCGAACGAGAATTACAAAAACTCAAGTTTTTCCTGCAACGACATCAAAGCTTAAGCAAAAGAACAACAATAAACATTCCCGACTACAATTGGTTTTTGTTGAATTTGATGACCTGCCAAATCTTATTTTTTTTTTTTTGGAAGAAAGAAACAATAGATGAAACGTTAGACAAAGTGCATAGAGCTTAAAGGACATCACGTTGGAAAATAAAATTTATTTTATATCGAAAAACCTGTGCTTTATTTTAAAAATAGTGGGCTTTTGGGTCCGCACTCGTTAAATTTGTTTTAAGAAGTTTCAAAAAAGTTCCTTAGTTGTGCACTCCACCACGCGCATTGAATTCCCCACCAAGAGACGAAAAATTCATTTATTTCTACTTTTTGAAGTTGTTTTAATGAAAAAGAGAGATAAAGTATGTTTTAAAACTCATTTAGGCCGAAGTGGGTAGTAAAATATTCAGGTGCCGGTATAACAGACAAAAAAATTATAAATTCAGGACAATATCAAAATCAGACATCGATTTTGTACATCAGGCAACAATGGGTTAAGAATTCCTTGAAAGAATAATTTCCTTTAATAATCGCAGCATTAGCATTTGATTGATATCCTCTCTACAAATTAATGGATCTATTACGGATGGCAACTCAACTTCAGCATATGTTAAAATATACAAAACTTTATTTTATTTTATATTTTAACATGAGCGGTGGTATTGCCTGATTTCGCTGCTGGTAACTCAACTTCAGTTCAGTTGCCATCCGTAATCGACAAAAAAAAAAGTAGATGAAGTTTCATTTCTTTTTTAAATTTCATATGGAAACACTTATATTTTTCTAAATATATTTAATACGTTAAAAAAAAAATCTCTTTCTCGCCCAGCAAAAAGGAAATGTTTCTACATTTTCTATACAACTCCGTTCTACCTCTTGCCCCAATTTTTCTTTTACAAGTAACACAACCCATTAGTATGTGACCAAAATCATACATGTTTTAAACATACAATTGGACTCAATGATACTTGTGCGAGAGCATATTTAGTTTTATGTTTTTCTTTCATTCTAGTCTTTGCAACAAACAACTATTTGGGGTACAATTAACGCTTGGTTGCATTTAAGTTTTTTTTTTTCACTTTTTTTACTTCTTTTCCAAATGATGCAAAACACGCATACGAGTGTAGAACTGTTGCCGTTTGATTGTGGGGTTTAAATAAAAATCTTTAAATGTTGGTTTCTGCATTCATTGTTGTTGTTGTTGGTTGGTTGGTTGGTAGTCTTGGTATATAAAATGATACTTAATGTTATTAAGAAGTTGTCATTCTGTTATGTCAAACTGACAAAGTAAATATAAACATTAAATTGTTATTGTTGATGTTGGCTGTTACTGTTGTTGTTGCTTAGAAGTATCTGCTGCATTGCCAATGATACCGAGCCGAGAGTTTGTCTGTTTGAATCTATTCATAAAAGTGTTGTCTATTATTTACTTTGCCACATGAGATGATGTGATTTTTTAATGGTTCTGCTAAGTTGCAATAATTGTGGAGTTGTGAACACGAAGGCATGAGAAAGTTTTAGTTAAATTTTTTTTGGGGTTATTAAAAAAAATTATGTTAAAGAATAACGAATAAAATATAAAATTTTAATGTGAGAAAATTTGTTTATAAGTTTCATTTGAATGCATTAGAATTCATATGCCCACAGAAGCCGATAGAGGTTTAATGTCGGCTTCTCACTTTATAAAGTTAAATATGCAGAAATAAGCATAAACAAATCGATGTTATTTCTAAGCTGAAAGTGTGATTCGAACACGCAGTGAAACAGCGTGATCATGATAATTATAAACAGCCCAATTATGAACAAAAGCAACGCGGGAGTTTGTTTCTTAGGAATAATGAGAAGGGGAAAAACTCTCGGGGAATATTTATTAATAATTATGTTAAGCATGTTTTTTTTGCAATAGCCACAAACAAATCGACATTTAAAATTCTAAAATAGTTATTTAAGGTAACACAATGTTCAACAAAATAATATAATAATTATAAACATTATATGTTAAAGTTTTATACATTATTAAGGTATTCACAAGGTGTGCTATCATTTTATATTGTCATAATGTTCTAACATTTTACAATGGTTTTAAAAGGTGTCATAAATTAATAGAACTTTGCTTGCTATGTTTATCGGCTTAGGGCTCTGCTTTTTGGTATACAAACAAAATAAAATTTATTTCTGATTTGCGTCTGAAAAATGGAAAATAGTCAGGTAAGAGCTAATTTAAGTTATAAATTCATGGATAAGAATTCTAAAATATTTTTATTTTCGGTAAATAATTATTTGTTTGAAATCAGCTGATTTAATTTCCAAATAGCACACTTGAGTTATGAGGGGTTGTTCACAATAGTCGTATTTTTTCATGTTATTATTTTAGGACATATGACTTTATGACACCTGGTGAATACCCCATATGTTTAAATTATTTATTTTATTGTGAATTCTAATGAAACGTCTTGTTCTCGCAGTTGTTGAATGCTTTTTAAGCAGTTGGTGGGTTCGCTTGGAAAATGCCCGAATTCTATTTATACCAACTCCACAATAGTGAAGAGGGTATTATGAGTTTGTAAGGAAGAGGGTATTATGAGCTTGCAATGGCAAAGTATGGAGTAGTGAGTACATGGTATCGAATATTTTCACTTTTTGTGAGTACTCAATACTGAAAAGAATTGAATCAACACTGTCAGAGTTGTATTTTTTGAACAAAGTTCAATGGGATTTTTAATGGATCTTTTTCAAGATAAGCTCTGTTCAAAAATAAAATACTTCTTAACAATACATCTTTAAAATATAAACAACAAATAAAAACAAGCTAACAAAAAAAAAACCGAACTAAAGAAAAATTTAAAAGCTGATTACCCAAATGAAATGCAAAAGAGTTCGTAACTTTTTAAATTAACTCTATACAACTACTTTAAAACAATTCCAATTATAATTTGTCAATATGTATTTTATTATTTTCTCATAATCGAATAACATTTTATCCTTTATCTACGCAAAAAAAAAAAGAAATATGCAGACAAGAAAATTCAGTTTCAAACTTTTGTAAAGCAAAACGTTTTACAATAAAACAAAACTTTTGACATTAAAAAATAATGAAAATCTATCTGATACGAATATCTTATGACGAACAAACACTCCAACATATCTCATGGCAAAATTGTTGCTACAACAATCATAGAAAAATACAAATCATACCGAATTGTATAAAATCTAACGTTTAATCTAAATCTTTTTTTTATTTTGTTTTCTTTTTTTTTTCTTTTCTTTGCATTTTCTTCGAATGCCTTTTATGGCACAACAATAAATATTAAAACTATATGATCAAAACTTGTAGTCTTTTGAGAAAGGAATGGTAGAAAATTCAAAAAAAAAAAAATAAAAACTTAACAAATACAATTTGTTCCCATCCAAAGAAAGGAATGACAATATAGTAGAGTTAGTTTGAAAATACTCAGCTTAACTATAATTTAAAAAAAGTTTTTTATTTAAAGTTTAACTACTGCTACGAGTAACTATAATAGATACATAGATCTCCAAGTAAAATTTACAAATAAAATTACTTTGAAGCTTAACTCCTTCACATAAGAAATATCATAACACATTGGAAAGGGAACGACCCAGTAGGAAAAAAATTGCGAAAAAAGCAATAATCAAGATTTTATGAAAATAATGAAAAAATTTAAAGTGTTGAAGAGTGCTGGGCTTATCCAAGTTGTAAAAATAGTTTTCCAATATCATATGCCGGTAAAAATTATTACGAGTGACTTCTTAACTTCAGACTTCTTGCTCTTGTACAGCACAAGCAATCTCATTAAATTTAAAATAGTGTGTGTATATAACTCTCCCATTATAAAACACTAACCTCCAAAAATATTGAAGAATAGAACAAAACTGAAACAGAACAAAGTTGGAATAAAATAAAGCTGAATCAGAATAAAGATGAAATAGAACATTAAAACTAAAGTAGAACATTCAAAACATGTTTGAATGTTTTGGTTGTAGATAAAGACTAACTGCCTGTTTAACGATTTCGAACGTCATCGTTCGCATAGAAAATTACATTTAAAACAAAAACAAAGTTCGTACAATGTTCGAATTTTGTTTTAAATGTAATTTTCTATGCGAACGATGGTGTTCGAAATCGATGAACAGGCTGTAAGGACAAACTTTTTTATCAATAAAAGCAGTAAAAGCATTAATCAAAAATAAAACCAATTTTAATTAAAAATGTAATCAAGCGAATTAAACGTTTAATCAAGTGCGTTAAACTTTTAATCAAGTGTATTAAACGTTTAATCAAGTGTATTAAACGTTTAATTGACAATATTAATTTGCACGAGTAAACAAATTAATAATTAATAACGTTTAATTCACATGATTAAACGTTTAATTCACTTGATTAAATTTTTAAATAAAAGTGATTTTATTTTTGATAAATGCTTTTTTTCAGGGTAAGAAATGATAATTAATACCAAATATTGAAAGATTTACCTCCTAAAACTGCCCTAAATGCAACTATAAGTGCAAAATATAGCACGTAATTTTTAAAAGATTTTTCACAGTTCTGTAGGTATGAATACCAGCATTACTTAAAAGCGATCAGATAACAACTTCCTACTTAACCAGTTATTTTTAAAAGGAGACACTTCATATAATTTTAACAAAGTTCTTCTTTGCTCTCAAATAAAAACAACATCAAATTTAATTAAATTTTCTACGACTCATCGACTGTTTTTTAAAATAACAGTTTTCAACAAAGTTTCTAGATTCCAAGTTGCCCAATCTTAAAAATTTCCTACAGCCCATAAAGTTAAATCTGAAACCTAAAAATAAACAACAAACTTCCTTTTAAAACTATAGTCTGGAAAACACGTTACATGCATGTATGAACATGTTAAACAAACTAATAGGTACAAAAGCGAAAAAAAAATGCTTAAGAGACAAATAACAACAACAATAACAAAAAATATTTACAATTTTGTACAATCAAACAAACATTAAGCATCTATCACCTTAAAAAGTATCAAGATACATACAAATTCAAGCAGGAGTTTAAAATGCTACACTTAAAAAAATAATGTAAATTAAGATTTTAATTAAAAAGAAATAATGATAGTCCTTATTTTCAAATAAAAATCTATAAAGATGCTTAATTTCAAAGTTATCTAAAAAAATATTAGATCTAACAAACAAAAAAGTAAATAATGATCTGTATAATTCTATAATACAATTTTGTATTATAGAATTATAATTCTTTTAAGTATAAAGAAAGGAAGGGAAAACCCAATTGTACAAATCCACAAATCCTCAACAAAGTTTTATTGTATAAGAA
Source organism: Pollenia griseotomentosa (assembly GCA_963931875.1). Classification (NCBI taxonomy): domain Eukaryota; kingdom Metazoa; phylum Arthropoda; class Insecta; order Diptera; family Polleniidae; genus Pollenia; species Pollenia griseotomentosa. The sequence continues at coordinate 45,858,265 of OZ007560.1, read as the reverse complement.
GACCAACTTGATTATAAGCAACTAGTTTCTAAAACGGTTTAGATTCGAAGGATCAATTAATTGTTGACACAAAACATGTTTTCCCAACAGGATTCGTTATTATAATTTTTTTTAATCGTTACGAATCCACAGATTCCATACAAAGTTTTATTGTGTAAGATGACCAACTTAATTATAAGCAACTAAAACGATTAGTTCGAAGGACCAATTGTTTACAGAAAACATGTTTTTTCCAACAGGATGCGTAATTTTTTTTTATTTTTCAAATCGTTACGAATTCACAGATCTCATACAAAGTTTTATTGTATAAATGTTCAAATCAATCAGTAACTAGTTTCTTAAAGCGGGTTAGATTCGAAGGTCCAATTGTTTACAGAAAAAATGTTTTTTCTAACAGAATTTGTAATGGATTTTTCCAAATCATTGTCCATTCACAGAACCTACACAACATTTGTTTGCAATACACTGTGATAGACTTTTATACTTTTTATACAACCATTTATGTGGTTGAAATACTTAAATATGGCCCCTGCAGCGCCTCGGATGTCCCTAGACGGATCAAATGTATCAAGAACCCCACTTCATTTTTCAGCTGCACCAATAATTTCTAACACACCTACCCGCTATTTCCATTCATTCCCATACACGATTTTTAGCACATACTAGAAATATATTGAGAAAAAACCCCGATAACTGCCAAGGACTACTCACCCGTAGGAGCATAAAATGTATGACCGACCTCAAGTTGTTTTTTGTCCCCAAGATTTTCTCAAAAATACTTGCCCTTTAGCTCCAACTCTTAAGGGGCTCCTATACAAACATTGCGGTCAATTGAAATTCTTAAATTTGGCCCCTGCAGTGCCTAGTATGCTCCTAGATGGGTCAAATGTATGACCTTTATTTGTCATCTCAAATACTTATTTCACTATTCCTTAAGGGGGCTCCCATACAAAATGTTCAAGACAGACTTAAATATTTTAAAGAAAAAGTCCCATAACCGCCCAGGAGTCACCCTTTGTGGGGTATAATGTAACTGACCACAATTAGTTTTTTCTCCTTAACATTTTCCCGCGACATACTTGCCCTTTATCACCACTTCTGAGGGGCGTTCCCATACAAATATTGCGTTTTATAATAAAAGTGACCTTAAGCTCAAATTAATAAAGAAGAATAATGTTTTATGAAATCCTTAATTTAATTAAAATTTTTCATCTTTTGTGAATAAAATCAAAAGTTTTTAACAGATTTTAATCATTTAAAGCTTTGTTTGCAACTTCAATTTTTATATTTATGTCTGGAAAAAATCAGAAGCATTGCTGCATTTTCCAATTTTTTATGGATTTTTTTACAAACCAAGATTTCGAAATGCCACAAAAAAATTTTTTTTTGCCAAAAATGTTTCTAAAACGACTGCGCAGATAAAAGTTAAAGTTTAGCTGATTTCCAAAACGTTAATTGCTTTATGTTAGAACATAGTATAATGTTTCATAACGCAGCAGTACAATATATATACAATGCAAACCCTTCCAAAACATCACTGTTAAGTATTAGTACGGCAGCAAAAAAGCAATCAGAGCATCGGTTTTAAAGTTGATGCTTTGTGACATTTAACATTTAATTTCCAACAATACAGACTTGTATTATGCATTGCATCACCTACATTTCAAAACGTTTAAATAAACAAAGCACATAGTTGCATTGTTTTGGTACTTTGTGCATGTACTTGGTTAGAATACAGTAGTAAAACTGCATACAAACTTTGTATAAGTGCGTTTTGGAAGTCAGCCTTTACTTAAAGTTAATTTTATTGCGAAATTCCGTTTTTTAAGTAATTTCAATAATTCTCCATTGGCGAAATAACGGTATATCTCGAAAACAAGAGCTAACCTAAAAAACGTTTAGCACCACTGGATTCAGCGTGCCCTGTTTTTTTTAACAGTCACAGTGTTATTAGCAAAAAGTTTTCAAAACGATTCCAAATGCCAATTGTTTACAGAAAACATGGTTTTTTGACAGCAACACCGAAAACACATAAAAAATCAACCTTTTTAAAAAAAATTTTTCGATTAAATTGTCCAGCCTTGCCCAAGCATCTTTGGGACATATAGGTACAGGCAAATTCCCAAGACTTTTCTGGGACTTAAAATTGGCTGATACCCTATGGATTGGGGCTGACCCAATTTTTTTAGTTTGGCTTTTTAAAAGCCCGTTAAGAGATTAATTGGTGGCTATCGCAGGTAATGGTTTCGGGGTAATTTTAGCTAGACCCCTTTCACACTCGGCAAGTTACTTGCGCAACTAACTTGCCGAGTCTAAAAGGGATCCTAGTCCTAGGATTAAGGTACGCTAGCTTATGTCCCTTTCTGTTGTCCCTTTTAATACATGGTAGAACACATCTTTCATCTAGAGAATGGGCCTGACGATCATATACCAAAATCGCTATCTGTGTAGGTTGTTAAGATCACAGTGGATTAGGCAATATTTCCTTTTTATTTGTGTTTTGACCAGTACACATCTCTTGGAGTTGCACTTTTGAGAGATTTCCGACTTTTTCTGAAGTTCTAGAAATCTAGAATTTATTCACTACATGTTCACAAACACTTTTCCTCTTTGTGTAAACGATGCCAAAATTGAAAATGAACATTTAACTTGCAACTGTAAACCAAAAACGACTAAGATTAATTCATTTAACTTATACACAATTTTATTTATCGATTTTTTTTCAGTTGAATGTTTCTTTTCTTTTTCTACTCGTATTTTACTGCCATAACTGCTGTTGTTTTGCTGAAACTGCTGCCGCTGCTGCAATCAAACAATCCAGATGCATGTTTAATGATTTTTTTTTTCTTCTCTTGCTGTGTTATTTTTGTGCAACAAAGATGTAAGATTTATAAACTCGACAAGAAGAGTAGAGAAAAGCATTGAAGATAGGTGCTCGTAATAGAGAAAGTTCATCCGCTTAAAAGAAATGCTTTTGGATGAGTCTGTGTGCGAGGAGTGTACAGTTGCAGACAGTTTTAAGGAAGACATATACTCAATAGAAACAATAAAACATTAAGTTAATCCACCTACACATACATGCAACTTAGATGAAAATATTTTAAGTCTGCTTACAGACAAATACAATACTAAAATTACACTGTTTCCAGTACAGTGTTTAAACAAATTGTACTTACACTTTGAAACCAACAGTATAGTATTTCTTGAATTTGAACATAATTTAACTCAGTTTTGAATTATTTTTTTTCACTTTAAATATTTTATGGCACATTACAAAAACTTGTATACAATTTGTTTTATTGTAATATAGTTTATAACACAAAAGGTAGCACTATACAACCCACATACAGGGTAATGCAAAAGTAACATTATGATATTATTATTGAATAATTATATTTTTTTTTGTATATTTTGCCTTTTGATTTCTTTAAAAATTATTTTTTTAAAAAATAATGAAAAATTTATTTATTATATATTAAGAGCGGGTATAAAAAATACTCTCAGAAATTAAAAAGGGAATATAAAATACACGCAGCAATAAGAGTGAAAACAAAAATACACACATGAAACGCAAGTAAACATCAGCAACTCTCGCATTTTGCACGAGGTAATTTTCAAATACCAAGAATACAAGCAAAATAATTTTACTGTATTGAAAGGTTTTAAAAGATACAGGTTCTGTCAGGAATGTGTTTCTTTGAACTCTTGCACCTTAAACTGTGCGACGAATATCACGGCATAGGATTTGTCGTTGTGTTTGTACACAAACATTTTTTACATACAAGAATCAAATTGTTGTCGGATTGATTTTCAAATACATTTAAGCAGGCCTTTAATAAATAACATTTAAAACTGGGCACTAACTGCTTAGTTTTGAAGGCCAGGGGAGGATAGGAATTCGAAATTGTGTTTCCGACAAGATAAAGTCATTGCTAACACAGCTCGCCTAACCTTGGCTGTCCATCGTTACACATTTACGGATTTTTTTCTGGCCTCGACGTTCTCCCGATTTAACATTTCCTTGGGGCTACCGTATGAAAAGGTACCATTTAACAGCTTAAGGTCAGTATCTTAGAAAACCTAAGACCGCTGGCACCTAAAATCCTAGAATAACTTATGGGAATAGTTCTGGAAAATACTGAATAGGTCAAGGCAAGTAATGGGCGCCATTTATAAGACATTATCTGCAAAACACAGTGTAAACATATTTTCAAATATTATTATTTTTTTCCCCCTTAACTAATCCAGCGAAGCTCTACCCTTGTCAGCATGAGACCAGAGTCTCTGGGAATCGAACGCAACCTCACTACCAGCTAGGCTCCCAGGGCAGTCCAACCTTAAAAAAATCAGAACACAAAAAGTTATTCATGAAACAAATCATAAGGTTAGTTATGCACCACCCTGTATAACACAAACTATATCCTACATGGATGCATTCCCTTAACTCTTCCCAGTTGTACATTTTGCATTCTACACATGTGAATATGTAGCAACTAGCTAGTACATGCATTTATGCTAATACTTTTACAAAAGTTTAGAACACAGGAGAAAAAATAAGAGAACGAGAGTTGCAACAAAAAGTCCATAAAGTAAAGCGAAGTAACATTTGGCTTAAGGAGTTTAATTCAAGCATCATAGTTTTCATCCAGACATTTTTCGTCTTTCATTCACATAACAGCAATTTGTTGCAAGGCAAGGTAGGTGGCAGCTGTAATGCTTACTGAGTTAACAGTTGCAAAAGTTACTCTGAATGCCAAGTTTAATAGAGTTTTTTTTTTTTCTATTTGAAAATAAGAAGTTTAGACGTGTTGCAGTTAGAGAAATTAGTGTCTGTCTGTGGCAAGATTTAGTTGAAAGAGCTTAACATTAACTCATTTTGCTATTATGTTTTCTTTTTTCTAGTTCCATTTCCAACATAAACTTGGGAATTTTGTTAAGAGTTTAAAAAAAGAAGAGATTTTCAAAAATAAATTTAATTAATATTGGGATTAGAAGCGGATTTTGGATTTAGTTAAAATGAAAAGAGAAGGTTGATAAAGAAAAAAATCTATTAAGGAATATGAAGAGGGTACTTTATGGAACACGACTTTAAATTGATATGTATTTGAAATTTGAAAAAAAAAAATTGACTTTATTAAAGGAGCATTGTAACTATTGCTTAAAGATGAATTTGGACATGTGGACATTGCGGCTGGCTCGGTTGTAGATAAATTTAAATTTCAACTAATTTTTTAATACTTTTTAGATTTTCTTAGTGTTATCTGAAGCTGCTGGTTTGTTTGCATAACCAAAGAAATTTATCCTAAAGCGTTCAAAAAATACAAACAGGTGCCAATTATGAACTAAGCTTTACCAGGACAGACTTTTGGTTCGATGATTCGTCTTTACTTGAACTGACCAGTAGCAGAAAAAGTTTAAGGGATGTTTCCACGATATTGGAAAATGTATACCTAGATGGTTAAACCTTAAATGTACTAATTATACCTATACCAATATATGACTCTCTACAGCAGCATTTGCTTCTTTGGTCTTTTAAAGGCTAATGCGCGTTATAATTACACAAAACAGAAATATAATTTAAGACTCATGTAATTCGATACATATCTATTTTTTATTTTCCTTAAAAACACTTCCAATAGCCAACTTCTTAAATATTTTATGGCCAAACTTCAAAATGATTAATGTTGTGCTAATTGTTTCTTATTTATTCCTAAGAAAAAAAACTTGGCTTAAAATCCTTTTTCTAAATGGCATCAAATGCAGTAGGAAGTTAAGAAAAAATATGCTAATGATCGAAGTGTCAACACATGTTTAGAAATTATGGCTAAAAAAAACATCAAATAACTAAAATAAAAATAATTAATGAATTTTTCTGCTTGTTAAACTTTGTAAAAATTTCTTAAAATTTGTTTTTTAACAACCAACAAATAAAAAAAAAACAAACTCATCATCAATCATTAGAAACATTAAAAGAAAAGAAAAGTTTCATTTAATACCGCATTATTCAGCAACATTGTTTGTAAACAAAACGCTAAAGACTTTAATTTTAAAAAAAGCTGCCTTAAGCTGCTTAAAGGTGTTTAGCGACACACGTATTTTTCATCACACCACAAACGCCAAAATACTTGTTAAAGCCAACCGGGAAATTAGAAAAAAAAATACAGATTTGTTTAAAAGGTGAAAAATAAAAGGAAAAACAAAAACAGCCATATAGCAAAATACATTAATCAAAGTCACGTTTTTATGAAAGATTTCTATTGACACAATGACAGCTTAGAATCAAAAGAGAAGAATAAAAACCCACAACAAGAAATTCATACAAACGTTTGTGAAAATATGTTTATAAAAAGTATTTGTATTCTTAAATAAGCAAGTTTGTATATGAGCATTTATAAAAAGCTAAAAATATTATTAGAAATCAGAAAACACAACGACATGAGAAAAAACCTTAAACACAGACACTACTAGACATGATGGCAACATCATGTACAGTGGAATAAAGGGTGTTGCAGATTTAGAAAAGTTTTGAACAACAAAACTAATAAAACTGGATTTTTATTATAATTTTTTTTTTTTTTTTTAATTGAGAAGCAGATACATTTTTGAATTTTTTTAGGAGAAGGGTATAAAAAACAGCCATGCCTGTTGCTCCAACATTCAAAGTCCAAGAACTACACCCTCTTGATTAAAAAGTGATAAGTAGGGAATGAAAATCATATTACGTAGTGCGTTCGAAAGGTCTGCATAGTTGCATTTAAAAATGTAAGGGAAATTTTTTAATGCCTTTTTTTTAATACGAACAATTTTTTTTAACACAATCTTATTTTACAACAGAAATTCCTTGTGGAAGTCGGTAAAAATTGAAAACTAACTACCGTGTTTTTAAATTTAAAATTTTGTATTCCAAAAAAATTACTTTGATAACTACAAAATATTAAAAAAAAAATGGATTGTGTTTCGTTGGGGGAAAGTAATAGAAAAGATGGTGCCCATATCTTGACGTATTACTCATCCCTTCAATTAAGTCATTTATAGACAGTAGACCAGCTTCTTTCCTCTAATAGCGTAAGAGAACAATATTTACTTGGCCCTCCAGTAGATTTCAAAAGTGTCCTAAGTGCCCTAAACTGGTGTTTGAATATTTTTAATTTTCCATCCCTCTTCACATGATTATGTTATAGTTTTGGAATCTACTCCCTTAGAGCTTTTAAACGACGTCCCGAAACCCCATTAAGGTTCGTCCTAAGTGCCCCCAACTGATGTTCGAACATAGAAGGTATTTTTAATTTGTCAACTATCCCACCCGTAGTAACTTGACTCCTGAGAAACTTGAAAAGATTCCAACTGCAATATTAGAATCGACTCCCATAGAGCTTTAATTTGATGTCTCGAAATCGCAATCAGGTTTGTCCTAAATGCCCTTAAAAGTAAGATAAAATAGCCACATGAACCACATTTCTTTTTTAAGGGTCGATTATAGTTGACAACTGAACTGAAGTTGAGTTTCCAGCAGCTAATGTTTAAATATAAAATAACAAAATGGTATATTTTAACATAAACGGGGTTGCCTGATTTCTCTGCTGGCAAATAAACTTTAGTTTTGTTTCCATTCGTTATAATTTCCCCCTCCACGACTTATGTTATGAACAGTAATCGAAAATAAACAGAACATTATATGTATAGCATTTGGCTCACCACCCAGGAACGATATCTATTTTTTAGTGTTTGTGTAGACGAACAAAACCCTTAATACCGTTCGTAGCCATTTCCAAGAAGGAGCCAAACATTATATAGTATTCTGTTCTTCCTTAAAAACACAACAACTGTAGTGATTTTGTAGACAATCATTATATTTTAATGTTCTATAATGTTTCTTTTATTTACATTGATAAAGAAATAAACAAACAAAAAAATTTTGCAACGACCAGAGCACGAACAGCTTGTGTTTGTATTGTTTTTTTCGGATGTGTATTTTGTAAAAATGTTTGGACAGAGCCGAACGAACATTAATGAGCTACCCCGAACAGAATGAAGTTTGTGGTTTAAAAAAAAGAACGGAATTTAATGTTCTCATATTTTTGTTAAGTTGGATAAGAACAGTATTATTTTTGTGTTCGAAAGATGACAAACACGGAAACTTTATTTTTGTTAATGATTTTCTACACAAACACTATAAGCGTTTGTGTTTTTCACAAATCTACCGAACCGAAGACTTAGGATATTTAGGGTATTTAGTGTTTATTTTTAAATACTGGGTATGAATATCGGTCGATTTCAGAACGATGGTTTTTTTAAAGGTGTGATGCATTTTGAGAGATTGTAAAGTCCATTTCCGAACAAAGGTTTTAATTTTTTAAATAAAAGAACTTTTTTTTTTTTTTTTTTCCTTTTGAGCTCGAGGTCCTATTTTAATTTTTTGTTAAAAATTCAGTTTAATTTGCAAATTAAATACATATATGAAATTTTAAGGATCGAATAAGAGAAAAATTTCAAAGAAATCTTATTTACTATTTAAAAACGAAATTTTCGATTTAAAATTGTTTCGTTTTTCAAATTGACTTCTTGTGCGGGTCTTATTGACTGAAAAAAAAATTCACTTTTAAAACATAAAATCAAATTTTCAAAAATGTTGCTAACAAAAATGACCAAGTCTTCCACTGTATTAGCTTAATTAAAAGTATTTGTTCTTTTTACCTTTTCATTGTAATCTTAAACATCATCCTTTTTTTCTTCTGCTAAACAAAGAAAAAAGCTTCAAAATGGAATACAAAAAAAGAGGTTAATGACTATTATGGCCAATGCAGCAATTCCAGACATATTGACAACCTTGTTTTTTTTTCTTTTTGCGTAAATATTGTTGTCTTCTTTCTACTCTTTTTCTAATTTTCAAGAGACCAAAATATGGTCACATCATTATGTTGCACAAAGAAACACATAATTAAATACATCTTTATTAGAGATAAAGTTGCAAAAAATAACAAAGTTAATTTAAATTATTGTTCAATTTAATGGATAATTTAGAAAAACGGAGTTGTATGAAACAAATTAAAGAAACTTATTTTACAACTCTGTTTAAAATGATCACAAACCATTAAGTTGATAAAGCAATCCTTGTTGTTATGTGTTTACACTGTACATTTTTTGCGAAAAAATCAAATTTTCTTATGAAACTTAGAAATTTTGTTGCAAAAAACGATTTCTGTAGCTAAAGCCAGTGCTAATTTGATCCCCGATATCATTCTTATATTTAATTATAAGTCGCATAGCACAAATAAATAAATAAACAACGATTTATAAAAAAGGGATATGTTTGCAAGAAAAAAAATACTTCTTTATGCAAATCTTTTTGTATTACCGTAAACTTCCTTAATGACCAAAAGTAGTTTTTATCACGAAAATATTTTTTTTTTTTTTTTATTTCTCTAGAATGTAAAATTTTTACACAAAACACAACAGCAGGGTCGTAAGGGACTTTAAAGAATACATATTGGTTTGTCTCAAAAAAAAAAAATACTATGATCAACCTTTGTTTTCAGATGTGGGTGAAGATAAATATGTCTAACTAAATATGTTTTGACGTAACGTCTTACGTCTTCACATATTTAAAATATGTTTTTCGTATTTGCGACAATTTTCCAAATATGTTTTTGTGACATATTTAAAATATCAAATTATTAAATATCTTCGTATTTTTTACATATTTAATAAAATTCAAAAGAAATTAAGAATTTTATTAAAAATGCAGATTCTCTGAGGGATTTTTGGAAATTGTGGACAAACTGGAAGACCTTACAGGATGGCAAATACCTCATTTTAAAGATAATTACGCCCACTTTTGTTACTATTTCGGTTTTTGAGAAAAAAACCTCTGTGCTATTTTTAAAAAATTTTTTAAATTCTCAGATGTACTAGTATATACTAGGTATTTGCCATCCTGTAAGGTCTTCCAGTTTGTCCAGTTTGTCCATTTTTTTAAATCACCATTGTAACGACGTGATTTTTCACTGGGTGCTGGGGTATGCACTCGGTCCCAGGGTTCGCTCTCGCCCACAAAAAATACGGATTTTCGGCATACGTTATAAGCCGCACTTTATTTAAACAATGATTGTTTTACAAAACTACTAACACAAATACTTGTCAGCGGTGCGACCATAGCGTACAAGAGAACTGGGTGGCTATGGAGACCGAGCATAACCCTAGAATCTCCCACGGTTTTCAGTGAAATAACTCGAAAACGGGATTAACTTAATTAAAAGTGAAATTCTCTCCTCGTCTTACATTAGTTTTTTTAGGTACCCTTATATTCTTATTTTGAAAACATTTTCATATAAAATCGATTTACAATGCAACTAAATTGATATATGGAAAGAGTATTAAATTTTCTCATCAACATTCTTTTCACCACACTTTATTCAAGCCTGCAATTTTACTATATTTTTTTTAAACGTAGAAAAAAAACAAAAGTAAAAATCTTAAATTAACAAACTCCAAAGAAACAAAAAGTTAAAGAACTCTTTTTATGTTTCATATCCCCAACTGCAGGCAAAATAATGTTTTTCTCACTTCGTGTTGCACAAAGAAGACAAAAAAGAAATGGGTTGTTACAACCAGACCTGGGCGATTTGCATTGCTTTTGCATTACCATTAACTTTAACCATTTTTATGCACTACTTCTTTCACTACATTATTTTCTTATTTAAGTAGTGCATTAGTTTCGTAATGTAATGTAGGCCAACTAATGCCACTACTTTTGCATTAATTTTAAAACTCATCATGAAGAGTGCATTATTATTGCATTAGCACTAAAGTAGTATAAAAACAAGTAAGAGTGCTATATTCGGCTGTGCCGAATCTTATATACCCTTCACCATTGTGCGAGCAGAATACAGAGCAACTAAATAATTTTTACATATACATACATATTTACAATACTTCAAACTTCATTATAAATGAAATTTAAAAAGCGCAAAACTGGTAAATATTTTTTTAAAATCGTTTTTAGAACATAAAAATATTAAAAAAAAATTTGTTTTTAAAAAACCAAGATTCGAACCAGGGAACTAACTGTTTCTAACTTAACACACCCCCTAGACAACTGAATCATGAAGGAACACTGTTTAAATATCATCAAAATGAAATATGGACCGTTTACTGTTTACAACTCAACACAGTTTTTTGTTTGTTTTCTTTTTGTAAAGGCACTGTTGTCATACCGTAGATTTATCTCTTTTGGCGAGTTTTTAAGTAGCAAAAAAACACAAAAATTCCTAGTTTCTATTCTATTTCTATTTTAAAAATATTTCGTTAAATATATGAAATAATAAAGAAAGGTGATAACGAAAATCATATTGGGCATTATGCTAGTATATGTAAACAAATGTGAAGGGGGGGGGGAAGAAGAGACGACAACCCGATTTGAACTTCGCTTTTCATAAGGACCCAGAATATATATACTTTATAGGGTGTAGGACCTTCGGTGAAGGGTATAAAAATCAAACTTAATCATAAAAAAGAGTAATTTTTGGGATTTCAGTATTTTGGTCATAACTCTGTAATTTCTTAACCGATTTGACAAATTTATATACCGACGTGTTATTTTGGTTATAAAACTTGGACTCGGGAAGATCTATGGTTCCCAAAAATGGGTATTTTTCAAAAAAAAAATAATATTTTGGTCATAACTTTTTCGTATCTGAACCGAGTTTTTCAGAAAATATTTTCTATTAAAAATTTCGGATCTTTTGATATATAAGGCGTAACCATAGTTCATATTACAGTCAACAAATTCAGGTTTTTATACAATTTGTAATACTTTTTATATGGGAGGTACCACGCCCACTTCTCCAATCCCGCCCACATTTTGTGGGATGCTGTGTACTGATAACCTTAATGTTTGTACCTAATTTGAAAACGTTGGCTCTTTTCCAGATATACAGAAAACAGTAATAAAAATACAACAACCACAAGGGATTTTTTTGGAAAAATTAGAGGCAGTCGTGGTTTTTTGGTCATATCTCAGCCATTGTTGGACCGATCTGGCTGAATTTCAATAGCAAGAAATTGTGGACTATATGTGGCATAAATGTAAAACAAACTAGCTGCTATCATGTCTGGAGTCTCCGGAAAACACATATCAAACTTAAGACGGACAGACGGACGGACAGACGGACAGACAGACGGACAGACAGACGGACGGACGGACGGATGGACAGACGGACAGACGGACGGACGGATATCGTTAAATCAACTTCTCTCCTCATAAGGACCCAGAATAAATATACTGTATAGGGTCCAAGATCAATATTGTAGAAATTACAAACGGAATGACAAACTTATATATACCCTTTTCCACCTGTGGTGAAGGGTATAATAATAATGCATTAACAGTACATTCAAATGGTTTAACACAATTGTAAAGCAATAAGCTTGCATTACCATTGATTTGGTTTTATGTAAAAAACAATTCTCAATTCATTAGCATATTTAATGCTTTTGTCCCAGGCCTGGTTACGGCCCCTTTTTTCTGGAGTACAGACATTTTAATCGAGCCACACAAACAAAAGAAAAAGAAAATCGAAACAAAATCATTATGAAGGCAAAAACACGTAAATTAAGTTCATTTTTAACCTACAAAGACTTTAAGTATCAAATATACTCTTATTTACATTTCGTATGAGTATGACTTTGTTTAGACAAAATTATTGCTTTTGTTTTATGGAAAGCATTGTATATGCACATACACAACAACAAGTAGAATATCCTTTTTCATTAGAGAATTCTATACCTACTTGTACGTGTTTATAAGTATTTTATTTTTCTTTTTTTTCCATAAGTATTTGTTCTTCTTCTAATTTTCTTTTTTTAGCCTTGTTGTATGTGTACACATCTCTTTATTAATGAACACAAGAGTTGCTAAAGAATAAAATGGAAAAAAGGTTAAGTACATTGTAGCTGTATTAAAAGAAGTATTCTTCATTCTCATTTCTTTTTTCGTTTTATTAATTCTATGGACTTGAAGCTACTTTCAGCATATTGCCTCCATTTAGTTACTGCAGACAAGCAGACAGACAGGCGGACGGACAGACATTGTTTCTAAAATATGCATTGTGCAAAATTATCATCAGTTAACAATCTTTAAACATGTCATACTCGACATATGACACTTTTATGATAATTTAAACGTGCAATATGTGTAATAGAAATTTAAGTACCAACCCACTAGTCGTATGAGTGATATTAATTAAGGAAGAAGTTCTTCTTTTTTCCTCCACATTCTTTTTAAATTATGTATTATGCTTATGGAAAGAAATATAAATATGTATGTATATATGATTGTCTATACGGGAAATCTGATAAGAATTGGGGTTAAGAATTGTATCTACTAAATGATTAAAGTTTGATTCTTTCGCAGGAGAATAATATGGATGGTGCTTGAGTTGGTATGTGTACGAAATTTTGATGACTTGCAAAGGAAAATTGTTCTTTATACTTGAAACTGATTAGCAGAACAAGTTCTTTTGTGTATACAAACAATTTTTAAATATGAAAGTAAAAACGTACAACAACAAAAAAATAGAGAAATTAAGCATAATTTACTATTTAAAACTTGGGTAAAAAATAACACTGTCATGGAAAAATAACCATATACGGACAACTCTACGTGATAAAAGATCAAAAAAAAAGACCCGTGTCTCCCAGTTTTGCCCAAAGTCATGAACATTTTTTTATGGGCCCCAAAAGATTAAAATTCCGAACGGTTTGCAAGATATGAGCCTGAGAAAATGATCACTTTTTTGCAAAAATGACACCGAGGCCCCAAATCTTTGGGGTCCCATAAAAAAAGTGCATGACTTTGGGCAAAACTGGGAGACACGGGTCTTTTATTTTATCTTTTATCACGTAAAGTTGTCCGTATATGCTTATTTCTTTTCGTGTTGCACTGTGTAATTGTAGAAGAAGAAAAACAGTAAAAGTCGTATAATCGGCTGTTCTCCATCTTATGTATCCTTCAATGTAGAATTAAAAATCGGTGTAAAAGCTTAAATTCGAGAGCTCACTGGTATTTTGGCCAGGTGAAAAAGGGTTTGCCGCATTTTTTTTAAATTAAATACTCTTTATATACATATAAATTAAATGTGAGCCAAACTTTGTCCTCCTAGATCATATGAGGAGGTCCACAACAAAACGCAATAATTACATTTTTGAAGTTTTTTGATTTTTTGATTGAATCCTATTCTACACATTGAAATCTATATTACCTTTATTATAAAGTATTGCAAAACTCAATAACTACACTGTAATTCAATATCAAACATAATGGTTCAGAGCAAAATTCAATAATTACACATCTTTGCAATAAATCGCTACAAGAAATTTTAAAAAAGTCAGCATTATAAATAAATTATGCTCTGGTGGTAACTCTTAGATAACTGTAAAACGTAAGGAATTTTTGTTTAGTTAATACTTTTCGCTTTTGTTAAGCTTATTAAAGAGGTCCATAACAAAACGCAATAATTACATGAATAAATACTATGATTCGGACCAAAAGGCAATAATTCCAAATTTGCTATTTTAATAACTTTAAAACAAACTGTCAGATAAAATAATAAATTTGTGATTAATATTATTTTTTGTAGACAATAATACCTCAATAAATGTTTTTTAAAAAAATTATGCGCCATTTACTTAAATTAAATTTTGTTGTTTATCCAAAAAAATGTTATGGTGTAATTATTGCGTTTTGTTATGGACCTCCTCATATGGTATAGGCACTACTGTGCCAATATTGAAGAAATCCTAAGTTGGTTTAATCCCGAGAATTTGTACTTGAAAAAATCCGAAAGTGAGAGATATAGAGAGAGAATATCATTATGTACTTACCCGTTAACCATAAATCAAAGAAACAAGATTGCGCAGGTTTTTTTTGCGTGACGAAGAATTATAATTTTTGCATGTGCATTTGTGTATGTCTTACATTTATGATGACGTAGATGCGCAGTAGAATTTTTTTTGTAGGGCTGAGTGCGCAATCGTATTTTTTTTTTTTTTTAATCATGTCCGTTACTTATCTTTGTTGTATTCCCCCCCTTATTTTACGGAAGCACTCTCAATTCTGAGACATTAGCAGGAGGCACGATACTTTGAAAATTTATTGTATTTAAATAAATGAGAAGGTTCTTTTCAAAACTTGACTCTTCCAATTTTTGTGTTTTTGCACAATTTGAGAAAATAGTTTTAAATGAATGTCATTTTTAACTAGAATTCTACTTTTGTCGAAATGATGCCTTTTCATTTTTTTTTTCTTTCTGGTGTAATTATAGAGTTTTTTTCCAGTTTTATTTTCGAAGAGTTTTCATTTCAATGTTACTAAGCAAACAAAAAATTGAAAACCATTTCTGTCGAAAGTAGAATCATCCAGTTTTGGAAAGAACCTCCTCAAATAATTTTAACAAATTTGGATTTGGGAATTTTTGCTTCTTATTTAACTTTTTGCATATACAATTATTCCGAGATGAATTAAATGGCTGGTAGATCTAGCAGCTTCATTAGTAATTTTGATGTGTTTAGTAGCTCCTGGTAGCGATGTTGGAAAATAAGGACAAATTTCAGAATCAGGGATACATAAAGACCACATGTTAAAGTTTACATAAGAGATACTTATTTCCAAGTTTATTTCGTTTTTGTTTTTTGTTGTTGTTTTTTTTCAAGCTTTGATATTGTTTCTGGTGTTTATAATTCTTATTCGCTTAATAGTTTTACTTGCATAATATCTTTAGTTTTTCTAAAATTTTTGGATGGTGTTTCCTGATGATCTGGCCTAAGAAACAAGTGAAATACGCATAGGAATAGCTTATTCCATCAACAATAAATTTCAGTTTATCAATAGTATGAATTGGGAATTTAGCACATTTAAGTGAAACCTTGTTAGATCTAGCGAAATTAAAAGGAACTTCAGAACTCATTCATGAAATATATTGTGGCTACGATCTAATTTTGATTTCAAAGAATTTGTTGTGAATAGAAGCAGTTTTTGAAAGTTTAAAAACGCATTGTCAAAACAGAAGACCGATCTTAACCAAATTTAATTTCTTTGGAATTATTAACTGCACAGAAAAAATTTTTTAGGCCAGTAAAAGAATTAATCAAAAATAAAATCAGTTTTTCTAAAATATTTAATCAGGTGAATTAAACTTTTAATCAAGTGAATTAAACTTTTAATTGAAATATTGTCAATTAAACATTTTATACACTTGATTAAAAAGTTTAATTCACCTTATTAAATATTTAATTAAAACTGATTTTACTTTTGATTAATTCTTTTACTGGCCTAAAAAATTTTTTCTGTGTGATTTATGTTAAATCATGTGTACAACTTTTAACTAAGACCAAATTTTAAGATTCCTTAAACACTTTTGAAAATAACCAAATCGTTAAGCTGATGGCTATAATGTGGACTAGCATACATTGCACTTGGCTCGGAGTTAATTAATTTTGGCAAATACAAATACGATTTCAAATTCTTAATACCCAAACCTTCAGTTAGTGTAGAGTACCACAAATAATTAAAAGCAAAAGAAACAAAATTTAGCACTGTATTGCCACATAAAATTTATAGAAGCAGAACGTATTTCAAACTCTTACTTAATCACTCAACTTGATCGTTTGGATTAACTGAACATAATTTATTAAAAATAAATGAGATCATGTTCAGAGGTTCAACACAAATCTAATAATTTATGAGTGCAATGAGTTAAATAAAAACAAAAGAAAAAATTCTTTAATAAATTGAGAGAAAATTCAAACTGAAATAAATTGTATCTATAGAAAAAGTATTTGTATACACTGATAAAAAAATAGTTTTAAAACATAAACTAAATTAAGACCTTCAAAAAAGTAGAAATATCTTTGACGTTAGGCAGAAAGATATTAAGTTAAAAAAAATATGCATTTTTTGTTTTTGATCAGTTATAACTCCATTTTGTTCTGTCTTTCGTTTAGTATCAATAACTCCAGTCTAGCACAACTGCTTTCTTTCATTACCATTTGCTCTTTCGACAGTAATTCAACTAAATAAGGCATTGAAATAATTTTTTTAATAAACATTTTACGTCATAGATATTTCAACGTTATTTAAGGTCTAATTTAGTCAATTATTATCAGTGTATTTAAATACTTTTGCAATAGATACAATTTATTTCGGGTTGAGTGTTATATTTTCCGAACTTCCAATTATCAAAAATCCCCACAAGCAATAAATGAGCGAATCACCATTTTTTTCACGTTGGCGTTAATAGGCCATTTACATTACAACGAAATCTAGCAGATTTCATTTGAAATCTTCCTCAAAATCTAGTGCGTTTACATTATACCGTTTTGACATTAGCGAGATTTTGTTTTTATAACAATTCAATGACTAAAATATTTTTGTGTAACACATACAAACACAAAAAGATATAGACATTAAAAAATTAGCATTATCTTTAGTTTATAATCAACATCACTTTTTTACCAATTATTTGTCCTTTTTTTATTTTTTGCAAATTCTCGGTTTTTTTTTATTTTTTTCAACAGTTTTTGTTTCGTTTTTAATTAAAATGTCATATTTTTGTTATGAAGGGAAGTATTTTTTAGTGCTATATAGAAAAAACCATAGTTGCAAAACTAAGTACTACTAGATTTTGAGTAGATTTTGTCAAAATCTAGTCAGAAAGTAGATTTTGTTTTGTATGGGAAATCTGACTAGATTTGGCTCGAAATATCGTAAGTACTAGATTTCGTTGTAGTGTAAATTGGCTATAAGAAAGGAAGAACTTGATTTTTTATCATTTCTCTCATTATTTTCTTAACGCCAACATAAAAAATATGATGATTCGCTCATTCATTTCTTGTAGGGATGTTAAGGAATATAATTTAAAATATTTTTATTATAATCAAAAGTAATTTCTTGGGAATACAAAATTTTAATTTAAAAAATTTGTTATTCGTGCTTAATTCCCAGTTTTTATTCTTGATAAAAACACTGAAATTTATTGTTGATGGGATAAGCTATTCCTATGCACATTTCACTGGTTGCTTAGGCCAGATCATCAGGAAACTTCATCCATAAACATTTTGGAAAAACTAAAGATATTAAACCAAATAAAACTGTTAAGCGTATAAGAATCATAAGCAACAGCTCTACTTGTAACAATATCAAAGTTTAAACAAAAACATCAACAATAAACAGTGAGTTTATCTCTTCTTACATTCCCCACTACAATTGATTGGAATTCTTCCAACATTAATTGTAGTTGTAAGTAGGTTAAGAAAAAACAAAATGCAAAAAACAACTTGCAAAAGCATGTTGCCAGGTAGTTTTTTTTTTTAGGCCGTGCACTTGCCAGTTTATTATCAAAAGTAATTTCTTGGGAATACAAAATTTTAATTTAAAAAATTTGTTATTCGTGCTTAATTCCCAGTTTTTATTCTTGATATTCTTGTTTAAACTTTGATATTGCTACAAGTAGAGCTGTTGCTTATGATTCTTATACGCTTCACAGTTTTATTTGGTTTAATATCTTTAGTTTTTCCAAAATGTTTATGGATGAAGTTTCCTGATGATCTGGCCTAAGCAACCAGTGAAATGCGCATAGGAATAGCTTATCCCATCAACAATAAATTTCAGTGTTTTTATCAAGAATAAAAACTGGGAATTAAGCACGAATAACAAAAAATTTTTTAAATTATTTTTATTATATATTCAAAGTTCTTTAAATTTTACTAAGTGCATAAAAGATTTTTGCACATTTCTCTACAATATATTTTTCAGTGTGTTTGATGTCATCGATTTCAGTACTTTTTTTTTTTTTTTTTTTTTTTTTCTTGAATAAACTTTTGAACAAATGTCGCTGGCTGTTTGGCTCTTGTGCCAATGACATGTTGATGCTTTAGTTAGTTCTCGTTGTCGAGTATGAGTTTGAGTGTATGTCCGTCTGTCTGATGCACTAAAGTATTTAAAGACACTCGAGGTGAATGATCATTTTATTGTCTTGTATTTTGCCAATATATTACTTATATATTTTTTTGTTAGTCGCTTATTTATAACAGATGTTATTATTTTTTTGTATTTTTCCTACATTTTTCGATGTTTATTTAAATTGACCCATTTTATCGTTTCGTACCACAAAAATGGATGTTATTTGATACTAAATTTTACAAGGAATTTTTTTATCGTCAAAAACAAGAGTTTGTGAAATGAAAACAATTCTGTTTAGATTACGCTTTTGAAAAATATTCCATTTGCCAAATTTGTTGGCATTGTGGCCAAAAATCAGTTTGTTGCCAAGATTATTTTTGTTTAATTTAAATCAAAATTTCTTTGATTTTCAATATTTATTTATTTTTAATGAGCTCACTAGAAAATTTTCTTCTAATGCATTTTTATTTTTTTTTTTAATTATTTTCTTAATTTGAAAAATATTTAATGGTTTTTCTTAAATTTAATTTTATTGTTGTTTCATGTGTGATGGAAAAGTAGAATAAAAAAAAAGACGCAATTAAAAAATTTTTGAGAATGATTTATTATTAAGAAAATTTTTAAACAGAACTATAAGAACTTTTATATTTTTTTTTTTTTTAATTGTATTGATGATGTATTTTAATTGAAACAAAATGGGGATAACACCAACTGTTCTAAAGTGTGACAACAGGGATACTTAGATTTATTTGTAGCTGGTAATAGAGAACCTAGGCTTTTCGACACGCATGAGTCACAGTCATACCTTAATAAGAGCGGAAAGCGTTTTTTTGGCTGCCAAAAGTTCCTAAGTCCATACAATTTCTATGAAGCATACCGAAATAGGCCGGCGGCAACGCTTTGCAATTAAAAGATCCGATTTTGAGCGCGTTTAATAGTAAAGTTGGCCGCTAAAAATAATGGCAATTTAGCGGTTTTAAGGTGAATCTAGCGGCCTTATTTCCATTTTTTTTTTTAATTATGCTGGTTTTATTAAGCAAGAAAGTTAACACTACTGTTTGTGACTAAACTTTGACGCTTTTTTTAGCTATGGCAGTTTAGCGTAAGAGCTTAGCGGAAGAAAAAGTTGCGCCTTCTGACTTTATTTAGGTCTATTCCAACGGACAAATACATTTGGTTTGTTTATTCGACTTAAAACTTTCAAAAAATTGTACATTTAACAGAAATACTATAAATTATTATTATTCGTTTAATTGGTATACATTTTTCGATTGATCGAAATTAGCAATTTTAAATTATTCGAAAAATTAATCGTCTAAAATTGTTCGATTAATCGAACAAGAATTAATCGACTGAACACGCTACTAACTACTATAAGACATTTTTATTCCTGTCCGAAAATTAAATCTAAAATGCCCTAAAAATAATTAAAATGTCCCATTTTTGGAAATTTTTAAAATTGTTTTGGGAATTCCGGGATTTCGGTTAAAATATTGTCAAATCTTAATTTATTTCGGTTTTTGTAAATATATTCCCTTTAAAAATCGAAATTTTATTTCGTGACAAACAAATTTTGTTGCAGATAACCTTTTAAACCCAGTAATATGAATAGGGAACCGCTGATCTAAAACTAAAACCCGTTTTCGCGCTAAAGTTCCCTTTTATATTATATTTTATGTTTTTAAAACTATTTTCTTTAATTATATTTAAAAAATTCTTCATGAACTACCATTTCCAAGCCATTATTAAATTAAATTATTTTCGTTTTTATGCAGTAACTTTTTTTTAAAAAAACTTTCAAACGAATTAGTTTTAGTTTGTCTGTGTATGTTTATGACCATGTCGTATTGAATTTCATGTTTATCCTGTCCCAAGCTTCTGTAAGCAGCTACTGGCTGAATCACCATCAGACACCACTTGAAGTTCTAACCGAGAGCCAAAGAAGAAACTGTTTAAAAGTTTAATTTATGATGATTTTTGTTAAAGGTCTTTAGTGCTTTCCTTTTGTTTCAGTTCATTTTAAGCTAAATATTCTTAATGACATTACTGCTTTTTAGTTGTTGTTGTTGTTATTGTTGTTGTTGCAAGTAGTTATTATTGGTCAGGAATCCGCCTGGTGGTGGTGACGATGATGATGTTGATAAAATTAAAACTCAAGACAAACAAAATTTTGTTTGATATTCGTTTATTCTTGCGGTTTTATGTTTGCAGCTCCAAGAGATTTGTATCTTTATTTAAAACTTGTGTTGTATTCATATTATCTTTTATTTTTTTTTTCTACTGTCTGCTCAAAGTGGTGCCTTTTCTTTTGTCACTGACTGTAATATACACCGCAGGCATTATCATTATTCAGTGATTATCATTTAGTTAATGTTGTGTTTTTTCGGCTTTTGTGTTTCCTTTAACAGGGTGTTAGGGAAAAATTGTTTAAATTTGCAGATAATCAGTTATGGGTCAATAACGTTAATGGTGGTAAGTTAATAATAATGAAGTAATTTTAACACTTAGAGGATTATAAATAAAAGCCGTAGCTGAAGACCTTAAATGTTTGCTTTCTGTTTCACAAAAATTTCCAATTTTAAACTTACAGGTTGCCAATTTTCTTTTACACTGGAAAATTACAAAATGTCAATTCTACAATCTTAATAACATGTTCTTTTGTTCAACTATTTTGTCCTCTAGCACACAATGAATAAATAGTATTTATTAAAATTCTATTATTAGTCTTACACAAACCCTTTGAAAGAAAAAGGTCTGCTTGTTAATCCTTTGAAACATTTTGCAAAAAAACAAACCCCTAAGAAAACTCTCCAACCCATTTGGCTCGAGTTTTAAGACGAAGAAAACATAAATCATAATCAAAAAATACAAAATTTAAATTCATTCATACAGCGACAATGACAACAATAAAAAATTTACAAAATATTACATGTTTCGAACAAGGGAATTACAAGAACCACTTGAATTTTATGGTTGTTGTTTAAATTATGGCTTCCAAGGAGTAAAACAAAAAAAAGAAATAATATAAACTATTACTCCTTTTTCTTGGTAAGCACACAAAAGATGAAACCTCCTGCTCCCATTTTTAGCCTTTTCAATATAAAACCATTACAATTGTTTGTGGAAAAAAATGGGGAAAGAATTGTGGAAATAAAGTACAAAAGAAAAAACTAAAAGTTTTGTAAAAGATTTTGAATAAAAATAAAATCATTTTCATAAACAGACATTTGAAAAACTATTGAGTTAACCCTTTTCAAAAGGAGGGAAATAAAGACAGGCTATAGACGAATCTGTTGTATGTTACAGCATATGTTTGCCTCAAGACTAGCAATAAGTACTGGTTCACCTAGAGAAAATATGTTTTGATATAGTCAGGGACAGCTTTATCAGTATGGTTGCAGACGACTCAAAAACAGTCTCTTTTGGCTTTAACGATATCGGTCGATTGCGTCTTATTAGCGATTTTAATACAGCCCTAGAAGAAAAGATCTATCAGAGACAAATCACATTAACTAGTTCCCATATTTACTCCAAATTCCCAAGAGACAATCTTTCCTTTAAATCATTTGTGGGTCAATTACGGATAGCAACACAACTGAAGTTGAGTTGCCAGCAGCGAAATCAGGCAACAGCGCTCATGTTAAAATATAAAATAAAAAAAATTTATATATTTTAACATGAGCCTCGTTGCTAATTTCGCTGCTTGCAACTAAACTTCAGGTCAATCGTCTTCCGCAATTGACCTATTAGAATAAGAAACTTTTGCGGCCTTCGTAAAGTGGCACGTAAAGTCCTTCTGCTGGAACCAAATCTTGCGTATTACTGCTAAGATTGTATATGCACATCCTTACGAAGCTTAAAATTAGCAGATCCACACAAGAATACGACTGCTTAAAGTCCTATCTGATACCGCGAGAGCCACACAGAAAAAAATAAAAATTGATTTCAATTAAAAAATTTGTGATATTAATTAAAAAATTAGTTAAATTTGCACCAGTAAACAAATTAATAGTATCAATAAAACCAGTTAATAGTATTAATTAAACGTTTAATTCACTTGATTAAAAGTTTAATTCACTTGATTAAATTTTTTATTAAAACTGATTATGTTTTTGATTAATGCTTTAATTGATGACAAATTTTGGAGAATTTTTTTTGTGCAGATGCTAACATGGTGGATATAAAACCAAATCATGAGGGAAATCTAAAAAATAAGGGATATGGACTGATGATCGCTTGTAGCCAAGGGTAAAGTTCAGACTGCTAGCGCATGTCCATGTGTGCAATTGCTTTGCGGAAAATACACTATAATGAACGTATGTGTCTTGATAATAAAAGTTCTTATTCTCATATCACTTTTGAAGGCATCTGTATCCTTAATATCGCGCCAGAAATCGTTAAATAAAATATTGGAGAAAACCAAAGTCTAAACTGGTATAACGAAAAAAAGCGTCCAGGGCTCCAGAGTAACTCCTGCGGGTGATTGTGTATTTAATTCGAAAAGAGATCCGTTTGAATTTGTATTTAAAATAAACTGAAAATTATAAAAGTTTTCTTTCAAATCAAAATACAGAATAACCATCCCCGAACTGGACGATACGGTATATAATTAACGGCTTTGGATTTATCCTAAAACGTGGGTAGAACTTTAATAAAAATATATAGGGTGAGATGCTAATTTCTGAATATATAAAGGGTAATTTTTTATGAATTAAGTTTTTCGGGCTGGCAGCACTGGTTGGTAATTGTGTCCAAACTACATCTGTGAAAATGAAAAGTGTTTAGTATACTCTGCCATTTCATCATGGAGAAACTCACAAACGAGCAACGACTGCAAATCGTTGAAATTTATTATCACAATTCGTGCTCTGTGAGAAATGTTTTATTGTTAAATTGTGTTCAGCGATGAGGCTCATTTCTGGCTAAATGGATACGTAAACAAGCAAAACTGCTGCATCTGGGGTGAAGAACAGCCACATGCCGTACAAGAGTTACCGATGCATCCCGAAAAAACGACAGTTTGGTGTTGTTTATGGGCTGATGGCATCATCGGTCCATTTTTCTTCAAAGACGACCGTGAAAGAAAAGTTACCGTCAACGGCGAACGATATCGGGCCATGATACGCGACTTTTTTTGCCGCAATTGGCTGATTTGGACTAGGTTAATATGTGGTTTCAACAAGACGGTGCCACATGCCTCACAGCTCGTAAAACAATGGACATATTAAAGGATGAATTTGGTGAGCAGTTTATCTCTCGATGGCCCTGTGAGTTGGCCGCCAAGATCATGTGATTTGACGCCTCTTGACTATTTATTGTGGGGTTATGTGAAGTCGTTGGTCTATGTGGACAAGCCAAACACGATTGAAGCCTTAGAGTACAACATAACACGTGTTATTCATGGAATACAGGCCAAAATGCTCGAAAAAGTGGTGCAAAATTGGACCTTACGAATGGACCATTTGAACCGGAGCCGAGGGCAACATTTTTAGTTATTTTTAAAAAGTTAATGGCAAAGACCAGTTTATGGATTTCAATTAAAATTTTGAATATATGATGCAATTTTGAGTGTTTTATTAGATTTTAAAAAAACTACGCCTAAAAAATCACCCTTTATAAGAAAAAATCTGCTGTCGACAATTACATTCTCAACAACGTTTCAAATTCTCCTAGACACTTCCTTGTATAGCCGTGTTTTATCAGGGCTGAGTTGGCTTTCCTTTGAAGACAGACTCCTTTAAAAAATTTTATTTTATATAAATTCAAGAAATTGAAGTCATATCTGAAATCGCACTGCAGAAATACTTATGTTCTTTCTCATTTTTGGGACTTTTCAAAAGTTTTTCAGAACGTCTTGAGAAAGTTTTTAAGAATTTAAATTTTCTTACAATATGTATTTAAATTTGTTTCATATGCAGTATATTTTGTAAACTGTATTTTAGTCATCCTTGTCTTGTTTTGCAAAATAATATTTTCTCAAAAGAAAAACCAATCCATCCGTACTCAAATCAATCCAGAGCGGTATTACTAGTACGGTGAGTACGGATTTTCTTAAATAAAGTACAGAAATTTTGATTCAAGTACGGATTTTCAATCGCAAAATACTTAAATTATCCATATTCAATCCCAATTTCGTGCTTGAAATAATCCAAAAATGAGAAAGATTTTAGTAAAACTAAGAATGAATCAATCTCAAAATGTGCTTTATTTAAGAATTTTAAAGTTGACTTAATGCCGAATTCCTACTTGAAATAAACCAAAAGTGGAATTAGAAGGAAAATTTTATTACGATTGATTTACTTACCCGTTTTACACCTAACATAATTTCACTTATAAAACACCAGCATAATTCTTGATATGGTTTTTAGTTTAAAAACAAAATGTTATTCTTAACCTTCTTACAACTACAATTTATGTTGGAAGAATTCCAATCAATTGTAGTGGGGAATGTAAGAAGAGATAAACTCACTGTTTATTGTTGATGTTTTGATTTAAACTTTGATATTGTTACAAGTAGAACTGTTGCTTATGATTCTTATACGCTTAACAGTTTTATTTGGTTTAATATCTTTAGTTTTTCTAAAATCTTTATGGATGAAGTTTCCTGATGATCTGGCCTAAGGAACCAGTGAAATGCGCATAGGAATAGTTTATCCCATCAACAATAAATTTTAATTGTTTTTATCAAGAATAAAAATTGGGAATTAAGCACGAATAACAAAATCTTTTAAAAAACATAATGTACATATATAACTGGAAATATAAACTAAATCAGAAGCAAGAGTTCTAAATTTTACTTTAAAAAAAAAAGTAATGTGTTAACGTCTTGTTCTGTTGTTTTTGTTGTTTCTACACACAACACGCAAATCGTGTTTTAACTACTTGTGTGGTGTTGTTGTAGTGTCTGCAACAAACTTTGATAAGTTAAATGAGATTAAAATGCTCACTTCGTAATTTTACTGCCAGAGTGGCTCTACTTACGAAAAGTTCAATCTTTGTTTACATGGTTTAAGAATTTTATACTTATTTTAAGAAATTCCGGGATTGGTTTTTGAAAATAATCCCATTTAGGATTGTTTTAAGTACCTTTAAGTGTTATTCGTACTAGAATTTAAAATTATCCCGAGTGTTTTTATTTCTGTGTACGTCTCGAATAAGACAAGAGACAGAATTTTTTAATTTTAAAGCGAAAATTTCTCGAAACAGATAAGCTGGAGAAAATCTGAGTACTGATACTCATATATATACACTAAAAATACTTTATGTCTTATACATTAAATAGACTAGAAAATAACAACATTAATTTGGGCCATTTCGCTTTAAAGGTCTTTCAATAACGTCCTAATGATCTCATATGTATATTATGTAGGGTATTCATAAAAAAAAAAATTCTTTTTACCCAAAATGCATATTTCATGTCACTTAAAATTGACAAGTCTATCTAACCCTTGTATATAAAATAAATATTTAGCATCATATATCATTTTAAAATGTGTAAAATTTTTACATAAAACATATAAAACTTTTTTATAATAACAAAATAACAATAAAAAAAATCTATACATCATGTCAGAATAATGATAATAAATATAAAAATTAAGTTTTTAAGCAAAAAGTACAAATAATTTGTTTAACTTTTTATTTCATTTTCCTTTCATTCTCCAGTATATTTGTCTATGAAAAATTATTCAACTAAAACCGTTGTAAGAAGATGGTTTAAAGAGATTTTTGGTCGGTTCGTTTGGCTTCTTGATGAATTTTTCTTGTTGGATTTTTTGATGGATTAAGGATGCATAAAAAAGGTCAATGATACTTGTTAAAGAGAGTTTTTCTTCGTTTTTTCTTCTTCTATGATTTCTTGAAATAAAATGGTTGATTATACTTCAGACAATTAGCTTTTATTTTATTGTTCAAGTTGTTTTCTTTTTAAAATTATTTCATTTGTATTTTTGTATATTGTATTAGAAAGTCTGATGGAAGGGAATTTTTTTTTTTTGTAAAGTCTGAATTGTTTTATTAACAATTTTTATAAGAGGTTTGTTATTTTAACACTTAAAGAAATATGGGGAGTCAAGTCGTTTGGAAAAATAAAATATCTTGAATTTTGGTTTATAATAAAAGAATATAAAACTGAAGTGTTCACTTAAATTTTGGATGAACTGTAATTTAAATAACAGCAATTCTGGTGAACGCAGCAAATAACTTTGCAAAGTATCTTTTTTTGTAAAATTAACCTAATGAATCGCTCGCTTATATTCATGTTAACTAAGTAATTCCTAAAAGTCTTGTATGTGTTTTTAATCTAAACTAATTTAAGGCGAAGAATAAAATGAAAACATACCAACATTTGAAGAGAGTTTAGAAAATAGTTTCGCTTAAAATAAATGAAAATTATGTATAACAAGTAAGAGTAATACATTCGGCTACGCCGAATCCTATATACCCTTCACAATGGTGCCATAAGAACAGAAAGTTTTACATATAAAATGACTGCTTTATGCTTATAAACCAGCCACAATTGACGATTTTGATTCCAACCTTGTTCGTGACATATGGCCAGCAATTCATAGAAAAGTGGCAAAAAAATTGGACGTCCTGAAAGCGATCCGTCAAGAACAGCCGCGTGCTCATAGGCCGGAATTCATTTTAAATGTTAATGCCACACACGTATTAATCTTTCGGATAAAAAAATTTCTTTTTTTTAAATAGATAAATTTGTTTGTGTTTTTTTTTAACAATTTAGTTCTATCGGGCGTAAAAATCCCTTTATTTGTATGCAGTTCAAAATTCTGAATTAACTCATGAATTAACACAGCAGCTTAACAAAAAAGAAATCTGAGTCCCTTTGGTGCCATTTATTACATCACACAGAAAAAATGCTTGACAATTTTTTTTTTTTTTTTTTTTCAATTAAACAATTATTCAAAAATAATATCAGTTTTAATTAAAAATTTAATCAAGTGAAATAAACGTTTAATTAAATAAACAAATAAAAAAATATTTAATTGATACTATGAATTTGGTTACTGGTGCAAATTTAATTAATTTTTTAATTAATATCACAATTTTTTTATTGGAATCAATTTTTTTTCTGTGCAGTTAAATATTAATGCACAGAAAAAATTCTCCAAAATTTTTCAACAAATAAAGAATTAATCAACAATAAAATCAATTAATTAAAAATTGAATCAAGTAAATTAAATGTTTAATCAAGTTAGTTAAACGTTTAATCAAGTGAGTTAAACGTTTAATAGATACCATTTATTTGTTTTACTGCCGCAAATTTAATTATCTTTTTAATTACAGGCAAAGCTCGATGTAACAAATACTCACTTTAACGAAAATTCGATATAACGAATGAGCAAGTTTGTTCATTATCTACCTTACATAACGAACGATCAACTTTTTTTGCTCCGGGTTTAACGAATGGTTAAGTAAAACAAAGCAAAACCAAAAAGTCGTTACTATACCGTTTGTTTGGATGTGCTTTTTTTGTTTGTTACATAGAGTGTGTGTGAAACGGTAGCAAAGTTCTATGGAGAAATGAAATTTTTTTGTGGTAGAAAATGTTCATATTTGTGCTGTGTGAAATTGTAACATTTTTGACAACGTAAAATTTTACATAAAGAAAAAAACAATTACTAGTAGTTTTGTGAAAATGAATAAATTAATCAAGTTTTTACAAATAATCATTTAAATTCTGTTGGAAATGAGATCGTCCCAACTATTTGATGAATTCGTTTTGATATATTAACAATTTTTACAAAAAGTGTGGGCAAAAAAGCTTATAAATATGTAAATACTTACATATTGTATAATTCTTTTTAATTTTTTTGCCGTTGGTCCTGCTTCCATATTATTTTTTATTTTGTTTAAACAAATTTGATGAAAAAAAATAATTTTGTGGTTGTCAAAAATTTCTACACTAATGTCAAAATTTGTACTAGCCCCCAGGGCTAGTGAAATTTTATTCACCTCAATAGTGTCAAAATTTTACTTCCATGAGTATTTTGCTACCGTTTCTCATACACCCAAAGTAAGAGAACATGTAGATTAGTTTTAAGCACAATAACGGCCAATTTCACCAAGTTCGGTTAAAACTAACTTTCAATTAAAGTTCCAGTTACCAATATGTTTTGACAGCTATAACCGGTAGTTAATTATAACCGAACTTGGTGAAACTGGCCGTAAAAGAGTTTTGTTTGAAGTGTTGTTGAAGCAAAATGGTGAATAGAAAAAGAATATCATTCAGTGAAAAAATAAAAATTTTAGAAGAATGTAAAAAAGATGTAAGTATTTTTCTTATATCGCATATTAAATATGAATACGCTGATAGAGGCATTTGTTATTATTTTTAAGCATATGAGTGTAAGCATACATTTGTTGTTTCAACATATTGCCTAGACTAAGCTATATATTACAGATTTTTTATACAAATAATTTGTCCCAATATGTTAACACGTATGTACTTACGTATGTAAGTTTAATAAATATGAATATTATAACATAAACAGCTCGATTTAAAGGTAAATGTTGCTAATTTTTTATTTAAAAAAAAGTTCGGTATTACGAATCTCTCAGTTTAACGAAAGGAGCTGGCATTATATTATTCGTTATACCGGGCTTTGCCTGTATCATCACACATTTTTGAATTAAAATCAATTTTTATTTTTTTCTGTGCAGACTTTTTCAAACAAGTTTCCAAGTTAATTTAGCCTTAACTTTTCTCAAAGTGTATTTAAATTTTAAAAAAAAAAAAATTGGTAATAAACAAAATTTAATTTCTGCCTTTGTGCTTAAAAGTGCGTATCTGTATATGAATTGCTACGAATAATTCATGTTTTTTGCAATTTGTTACGCCTCATTGCATCTTACTTAACAGGCATTTTTCGTTTTTTTTTTCTACCATAAAGAATGTTTCAAATTTTTATTATTACTAAATCAAACAAAAAACATAAAGAAACAAAGACATTTTCAAAACCGCCTGAAACTCTTCCCCCTTAACAAACATACAACCCAAACTTTAAATTTAATTTAAACAATAGAAAAAATAAAATACAATAAAATATTACCATATTGAAAACCATTTTCATAGCCTTTGGAAAAAAAAAATTTTATACTCATACAACCAACACTGATTCAACAACAAAGTTAAAAACGAAACCGCACAGAAAATCCTTTGTCATAAACAGAGTTTTTGTTTTTGTTTGTGGTTGTAGAAGCAACGCAACTATTACTACAACTTTGGTATCTTTGTTCGTTTCCTTTTCCAAAAAAACGTACTATTTTTGATGATTTTTTTTTGACAAATTTCGTAACGCTTTAACACATTTATAGGGCGGCAAGAGTGTGAGTGAATTTTTTTGTTTTATTAAAGACACTGATTTTCTTACTCCTGAATGTACTTTATAGTTTGTGCGTTTGTGTTTTATGCTGCCGTTACTTCTTTTGTAACAAAACCGCTAATTGCTATATAAGCACTTTTTTTAAAAAAAATCAGGGAGAAAATGTTGTGGCCTATACAAAATCTTGAAATAAATGAAAATAGTACTTTTGGCTTAAATAAACCATAACTTTTTAATTTAAAAGTTCTAAAAAATTGATAAAATTTCAAGTCCAACATCACGGCCAGTTAAAAAAACCAATTTAAAGGAAAAAGAAAAGTATACAACAGAATCTTTTATCTATGAAATGTCTGAACCTATTTCTTAGGAAAAATTTCCTTGGGTTATAATTGATTTAAAGCACGTGGGAGCAGTTCTGACAACCAAAAGATGTTTTTATTTAAGCCATTTAAAGTTGATGGTATATCTAACTAACCCTAGAAAAAAATATATTAAATGCAAGATCTTAGTGGCCAATTGACTGCATAATTTCGAGACATGATGCCTTCCGTAAATATTTCCTTTGTCCTTATAAAACAACAATTGTTT
The DNA here is from genome assembly GCA_963931875.1 of Pollenia griseotomentosa. NCBI lineage: Eukaryota > Metazoa > Arthropoda > Insecta > Diptera > Polleniidae > Pollenia > Pollenia griseotomentosa. The sequence continues at coordinate 45,827,377 of OZ007560.1, read as the reverse complement.
GAAGCGCAGTATGAGATGTTCAGCTGTCCTTTTGAAAAAAAAATCTTTGTAATATCTTATCACATTGGGAATTCAAATTATTGATAAATATGACTCTATACCAGTTATGGGCAGATTCTAACTTTTTGACACGTGTGCTTAGGCAGTGAAATTCCGCTTGCGTTACGCCCACATTCTTTTACTACAATTGTATTTCTCATCCTCTCGGTTTCTAACTTAAATTGCTTTGTTGCTATATGTACGTCTAAAGCAAATCTTTTGCTGTTCTGCACACACAAAAGTATAAAGTAATACAAAAAATTATATTTTTATCAAAGAAATTTTTTATTCGAAAGATTAATGGCCAATTTCGCCAATTCTATTTTAATATCAATTCATATTTAAATACATATAAAGGTGATTCACGTCACAAGTTGCACCCTTTCGAAAAAGCAAAAGTGCAAAAACATAACAACAACCACATAGAAATTTGTTTTTGTGCAACTAACTGTCTATGTAGTTCTTGTTATGTTGTTGCACTTTTGCTTTTATTAACATTTTTTAGCAAGTTATTAATATCTGTTAATGATATCGGGCAAACGGTCTACGCGGCGAATTCTGCACGTCCAGTTTTGGGCCACTTTTCCAGCATTGCTGCCCGTGTGTCACGAATTACACAAACATGGTTTATAAACCATTGACTTCACGTATTCCCACGGTAAATAATCGAGAGATATCAAATCGTACGATCTTGGTGGTCTATATTTCAATCCACTTACCGTCAAATTCTGACTTTATTAAATCAATGTTGTGATCGCCGTATAACACAAAGCGACATCCTGTTAAGCCTTAATCATTAAACATGGTGCTGTTACGATCTCTATTGGCCATAACACGAGCTGCGGATTTATTTTTGAACAAATAAGGTCTGAAGATGCTACCAGGATGTAAACAGCATCAAACGGTGCATTTTTCTGAATGTAATGAAGTATGTAGGATCTGTTGTGGATCGGCCACACCACATATGCGGCAATTTTGTTTATCAACAAACACTTAATATAAGAAATGAGCCTCAATACTAAACACAAGTTTGTGATAAAATATCGTCTATATGTTTCGCGAATCGAAAACCGACTTTTCAAGTTAGTTTGGATAGTTTAGAAGCTTGATCAAGCCAGAATCTATTCACGATGATTTGCCAGTGTATAGTGATAATAAATGGCAAAAAGGGAGCGCAATATGACAGTTCGTTTGACAGCTAACCCCTTCTTAAGTTCTATCGGGCTTAAAAAACACCCACTTTAATTTTATCCATTTTTTAGCAAAACAGAACAGACTAAACATTTTTAATATTCAACCTCTGAAATAAATGAATTAGCTCATTTATTTGTTTGGCCTGAAGTCCACTTTTATTTTCGATTTTAACACATTTAGCTTCCCTAGGGGAAAGAGAACAAACACTTAACTTGTCACAGGACAGTTCTAAAGTGGAAGGGACCGGTTCAAGTTCTAACACTTTTATTGAGCGGGACTTGTCCTTTAACATGGTGATGTCCTAAAGGGGGGGGGGGGTAATTGGCACCTTTTTGACACTTTGTGACAGGTCACAGAAATAACCTAAATAAGTAAAACTTTGGTTAAAATAATGCCTGTCACAAATATTGTCCCGAGTGAACATTGTATATATTATAGATTCCCATCATATAAGGAAATACCAGATAGAATCAGCCACTACCTGCTCAAAATCCAGTCACATGACTAGTTTTGTGTCAATTATCTTTTCTCTGGAGTAACTATGATGCTAACACATTAGCACCGGTTAAGTGATATGTGTTGTTTTCAGTTATCACAATGCGTTTCGTTTTTTTTTTGTTATTTCATTTACCGGTCACGGGATAAGTGCTTAAAGAATAATTGACTCAAATTTCCCGCAGGGTTCCTTGCTGTTTGTTGCATATCCAAAGAGGTACTTTTTGGTAAATAAAAGTACTAAAAATATTAAGAGTTCTATATGGTTTTTCATATTTATTTGATTTTAGTTGTATTGTATAAGAGTGTGTGTGTCTCTTTAAACAAACATTTTTAGTTACGGTGAGTGAAACTTTACATCATCATTAATTTTAATTTATGGTAACTTTGGCTTTTGGTTTTCACACTTTAGGAGATTTTGTTTGATTTTATGGATTTTTGTTTTTTTTTTTTAATTATATTACTGTTATTTTTTGTAAAAACTTTAAGTTACTAATGGAATTTTTCTAGTCATAGATACTTAACACTAGAAATGCTGACCATCATTTAAGCCCCACCATTGAACAAAATATACGTTAAGCTCATTTGTATTTGTAAATTAATTTCTTTGAAGGACAAAAACATTAAAAACTTTTAATTAAAATCCTGATAGTTTTGGCTTCATGAGAAAAATAAACTTATAGATGGGAAAAAATAGGACGGCGGCGCTTTTAATGTTTAAGAAAGCCAATTGTGTGTGTTAACTGAATAAATTGTCTATAAACCCAGCGGTAAATAGAATGAGTTAAGAGGCCTATTAGAAGCTGTTTTCGCCGCATTCCATACATATTTATTTTTTACACAGATTGTCATTGGGAGCAAGCCCTTCCACAAAGAAGGGTTTTAAGAAGGTCACAAAAAAAAAATGGGAATAAAACTGAACATCTTCTTTTCTCCCTTCTTAAAGAAGGGAGTAGCGAATGCGTACTGAATATTTTGGAAGGTCTTTCAAAAAGAAATTAATATGTACCTTCTAGAAGGCATACTTCTGAAGGCAGGCTATCATGCGAAGCTAAACTTGTAGAAAGGAGAATAGAGGCCTTCAAAAAGGCCTGCCACTTGAGGTCCTCTCAATATTTACCGCTGGAAAGTTAAGTCTATAAACAGACACAGAGACACATTCGACAAAACATTTTTTACACTCGTATTAACTAATAAAAAGTTTTGTCAAAAAAAAAAAAAATTTATAATTTAACCGATTTTGTACATAAATAGTTTTATTTAAAGTATTATTTAGAAAACTTCTGCATTAAGCTAGATTTACACGATTGAAATTTTCTTCAAAATTGCTCTTCAAAATGCTTCAAACTCGTGTAAAAAACAAAATTTTGAAGAAAATTTCAATCGTGTAAATCTAGCTTTATATCTACATATCGTGAGATAAAATTAGGGTAAAAAAATCATTTTTCCGGCAAGAAAGGTAAGGGTATTTATTGGCGGCTTTATGAACAAGGACGTTTATTTGAACATTTAGAAAGACAATTTGAAACAATCTGCATAAAAAATGGAAATTGCAAGAACTTTTAAATTGTATCAGGACAACGACTCTAAAAATAAAGCCCACGTTGTTCGTGAGTGGTTGCTTTATAATTGCCCTTAACTGCTTAATACGCCTGTTCAACTCCCAGACATGATTCCCATAGAAAATTTATGGGACCATTTATATCGCCGATTCCGAGAAAATTCCGTTTCTTCGAAAAACTAACTCAAAAAAAGGCTACAGAAAAATGGATTGAAATCAATGTTGATTAGTTGCAAAAAATTATTTTTAACATGCCAAATCGTCTTTCTGATGTTATAAAAATAAATGCTATCCAACCACATATTAGTTTATAATGCCCTTCACCACAGGTGGAAAAGGGTATATATCAGTTTGTCATTCCGTTTGTAATTTCTACAGTATTGTTCTTAGACCCTATAAAGTATGTATATTCTGGGTCCTTATGAGGAGAGAAGTTGATTTAACGATGTCCGTCCGTCTGTCCGTCCTACGTTTGATAGGTTTTTTCCGTAAACTCCAGACATGATAGCGGCTAGGTTGTTTTACATTTATGTCACATATAGTCCACCATTTCTTGCTATTGAAATTCAGCAAGATCAGTTCACAAATGGTTGAGATATGACCAAAAAACCACGACAGCCTCTAATTTTTCCAAAAAATCCCTTGTAGTTATTGTTTTTTTATTTTAATGTGTTTATTTTTAAGCAAACAAGCCCAAACAGATTTATGTATGTACATAATATGCAGCTCAAATAAAGAAACAAACCTGTAGACTCAATATATTTTAATTTAACGCTTCTTTAGTAAAAGGGTTCGTAGCCGAGTTGTCTAAGTTCCCGCCTGAGACTTGCCAGTTCGAATCTGGATTGTCCCAGTTTTTCAAAAATAAATTTTTTTATTTTTATTAAATTTTTTTATGTCCTTAAAACGATTTTAAAATTATAAAACGAATTTAAAACATCAGCTTTGGCAAAAGAGGAAAAGAACTTTTATAAGATTTTGATTTTGTCATACACAGAAAAAATTTTTTAGGCCAGTAAAAGAATTAATCAAAAATAAAATCAGTTTTAATTAAATATTTAATAAGGTGAATTAAACTTTTTAATCAAGTGTATAAAATGTTTAATTGACAATATTTCAATTAAAAGTTTAATTCACTTGATTAAAAGTTTAATTCACCTGATTAAATATTTTATAAAAACTGATTTTATTTTTGATTAATTGTTTTACTGGCCTAAAAAATTTTTTCTGTGTATTCTTCGGCATGACGAAATGAAAAGTTGGCATGGCTTAATTAATATTTATTTATATCTAAAGAACGTTATTTATATAACTTTTTGTTCTTATCTCACAATGGTGAAGGGTATATAAGATTTGGCATAGCCGAATATAGCACTCTTACTTGTTTTTATTTTTTTTTTTTTTATATAAACAATAATGTAATATGTGCTAAGAAAACCGAAACCCGAAAATAAAACTATAAAAAGCAAATTATTAAATTTAAGTTATAATGTTTTTCTTCACTCTTTGTTTTTATTTATTTTTACTTCTTCCCGAGTCTTCGAAAAAATAAATGTTTTAATGGTATTTCAAGTCGATCATGAAGTTTGGGAAATATCTCAAATGGTTTGCGTTTTATTAAAAAAAAAAAATAGTTGTCGAGTCCTTATTGGAAAACCCGGTATTAGTAATAGCTTTAGCCAATATTTGCGAAGTTTTTAGCCATGTTTTAAAGTAAAGAGTTGATCAGACTGGTTATGGGGAGAAAAAGGGATACCTTTAAATTCTCCCTACAATATAGAAGATCAGCAACCGTAATAACATGTATCTTTAAAAAATCTTACCTTCAACATTTGAGCTTAAAAACAAGTGAATTTTAATTTAACACGTACCTGTAAAATAAAGAGAAAATTTATTGTTTTAATTAATTTTTTATTAAAAAATTTTTGCAAAAACTTAAGCTTAAGTTTTAATACACAATAAACCTTAAAATTAACTACAACAATGCATTTTTTTCAAAGATAACAAAAAAAAAAAGAAACACCTAAACAAAACATAAAAACCTTACAAGTCAGTAAACTATGACCCCAATCTCGACTAGACCATAAGAAAATAAAATCATACCGAGAGACTATGAGAATGAAGAAAAATCCATACAATACAACAATACAAAAAATATGATGAACAACAGAAAACCTCTGACAGTAAGTTTTAAGTTGTGCCACCATACGCATGCATTTAATTGAATTTGTTGCAAAGTGGCAGGAGGAATTAGTAAACAGTGCTGCCCATAACAGAGCTGCTGCAAACATACAAAAATGCTTTTTACAACGTATGAGATTGTAGAAGATTTTCCACTTTAGAAATCATAATGGAAATTAAAAAGGCCATGTATGTAAGATATTTTATTTTTAAGACAAAGGCCAAACCCATTGCATTTACTTAACAACTTAACATTGCTGCAACATTATTAGCTGCGGCAGCGGCAGCGTCTGCAGTTGCAGCAGCAGCAGCAGTTAGAATTGCCGTAAAAATGCCATAAACTACCATTTATGTTTTATTTGTTTAAGTCACTCATGCAGTCAGTCAGTCACTCAAGCAAACTGCCAGTAAGTCAGTCATTTGTTCAGCTTGTAACCTAAATTGAGGTTAACTGTTAATTTTACGGCTTCTTTTACATTACAACATCGACAAGCTTGAAAATCTTAAACAAAAAGCTTTTATTTTTTTTTTTTTTGTATTTTTTTGAAAAAGTGATTTATTGTAAACCACACAATGCAACGCACACATCATCAGTTTTTATTTTAACAAACAATAGTTTGATTGTTTTTCTTAGATATTGCACGTTGATGTTGTATAAGTCGTCTTTATTGTTTGCAGTTTAAATTTAATTTTCGATTCAAGCAAAACTCTATTCGTCTAACAACTCAAATCAACCATAAAAAAATCAACAACAATTTACAAATCTAGAAACAAACAAATGAATAAAAGTTAAAAATGACAAAAATTAGTACTATTGAATTAAATACACTGGAAAAAAACAAGCAAATAAAGAAAAATCCAATAAAAATCAAGATATAAATATTTTTTTTATATTTTTGTGAATTAAAACTGAAGTTTTTCACTTATATGTAAATTTAAACAGTATTTTATTTTGCATCTTCGCTAAAAAGCTTAAAAGCAATGAAATGACAATTTGTTTTTGTTTAAGCTTTGATATTGTTACTGATAAAACTGGTGTTTATAATTCTTATTCGCTTAATAGTTTTATTTGTATAATATCTTTAACTTTGGATGACGTTTCCTGATGATCTGGCCTAAGCAACCAGTGAACTGCGCACAGGAATATCTTATCCCATCAACAATAAATATCAGTTTATCAAGAGTATGAATTGGGAATTAAGCACATTTAAACGAAACCTTGTTAATGAGTTTTTGACTCCCAAGAAAAACTGTGATGACTTCATTTCTGTTCACTTAGGGCCAGTCTGGTAGATAGTTAAGCACAAAGCTCTACTTACGTCCATAGACGGACGTTTGTCTAATGCCCTCTAAGTAACACCTTTAAGTATTTAAGTCGAGAGTCGGTGTCCGCCTGCGAGAGCTTTTCCTAAATAGTTAAAAGTTCATCATAATTTTTAATAAATTCAGTTAAGAAGAGTTGATTGGAACACTTTTATAACACTGTACAACAATTTCGAACTTTTTCCAAAAATAACGGGGCTCTGACAATGGATTGTTGTAGAGGAGACAAAAATAAAATATACGGATATCGACGTTTTGAAAGATCACATCGGAATTTTATTTAAGGGGGTGTTAGAGTTTCACCCGTTAAGCCAGTTCGTGCAACATATCGGTAAATGAAGCATCTGAGTTATAAGGTATGTTCGGCAACTTTGTGGAAATTTTACAACAAATATTTTTGTGGAACTCATTAACCCTCTTACTCCTTCTTTATAATGGTAGTTTTCTGCCATATTCTAAGAAACCGTAAAAACACTCCTACCAAGGGCGAGGACGGGGATGAAATGTCTAACAAAAATGTTGGCCATGATATATTTTTACCAGAATCCATCAGCGGAACACCGTTATTTTTTTTTTTTTTTTTTTTTGTGTTGTACAGTGTAATTATTATTGGCATTCAAAAACAAAGTACCGGGATTTCTTGGTGAAAACATTCCTAAATGTTATATAAAATGTTTCCACTTTTCTTTAAAAAATATAAAACGGGAATTCTTGGGGAATTAAAAAAAAATAATCTTGCAAATTAATATTTTTTGCGATTTCTTCTTTCAATTAAAACGTGTCCTAGGGGAGATCACAATTTAGCACTTTTCATGAATTGGCAATTGCGGAATAAAAGAAAAGAACTTAACAGATTACAAATTAAACATGCCACTCAGCTTTTTCTAATTAATCAGATTTTATTGTTTAAAACAGGGCTGTGGAGTCGTAAAGAAATAGTTATAACTCCGACTCCGACTCCTTTTGCTGAAATTTTTTAAGTACGACTCCGACTCCGACTTCAACTCCAACTCCGACTCCGACTCCTACTCTAACCTAGCATTATTAAAGAGACTAGTTTTTATTTGACTTTAAACTCTTTTTTAATTTAGTACCTGTTAAATGGTTAAATATAGCAAGAAAATGATTCTGTAAAAATTTCAAATCTATATATTAATTCTAACGTGTCGCGCATTGAGCTTTAACCTAATAGTTACTAACATATGAGTAGGAAAGCTACAAAATATTTTATTTGGATTTTGGAAAATTGTAAAAAACATATACCGCCCGATTCAATAGATGAAATGAGTTGAACTTTTTTAATTTTAAAGTGTTATGACATTCTTGACTTATAACTCAACAGTTGAGAAATTTAAACCAACTGAAATATAGAAAAATAATGGATTTAATTTTGGAACGAACGAGTTTTGTTACGAACTTTCGAAAAAAACGAGTTTTGCATTAATCCGTATGGGATCATTGAACTTTAGTATATTTTAAAGGTTATATTAATTTATTAAAATTATGCAAACAGTGCCAAAAAATGTAAAAATAGTTCTGTAGGGGAGAGATAAACTACACCAATTCACATCTTTTTCAAAAAACGTTTTTTATACTGTTGGAATTTATAGATGTGTGAATTTCCATAAGTCCTATCTAATGTAGCTTTCGAGATAGAAAAGTTGAAAACAACACCAAGTCCAATTGGCTTAGACGTTAAAGGCATCAAGAACTCGCCATTGCATTTTTCCGTTCCTAATTCAATATTATTATTGTCCAAGACCGAAATTTGAAATTGCAAGTCTTTATTATCTCTCCAATTTTTCCTTAAGTGAGTAGATAAAAGTATTCTCAAATCATTCTTCGGGTTAACCCCCACATTGATGGAAATTATATCTGGAATAATGTCATGTATTTTTCCGAGTTCCTTTTCCTCTTATTCTATTATAATTCACCTTGAAGGTTGGAACTTAAAATGTAGTTCACTTAATGCTTTCACCACAGGAGCTTCAGCTGATTTCAAGTCATATTCATGAACATGGCTACAAATATATTTGTTAATATACGATAAATAAAAAACAACATCTTTACAAATTTAATTTTTAAATTCCTTAATTCGGCTCTATTTCATTAACGATATCTTGGCGAAATTCAAATAGTGAACCCGCTGGTTTTTGTTACAGAAATTTGAGGTCACATTAAAACATAGAAAAGGACATGCTTCGATACAATCTATATAACTATTCTTATAAATTGTCAAAATAAGATGTTTTCTCAATTTTTTAATTTTTGATATGAAAAGTATACTGGTCCTTATTTTCTGACTTCACAATTTCAAAAAGCAGACCCTCTTATGGTCAATTCCACTAATTTATTTGAATATCAATTTATGTTTAAAATTTGTTTTTTTATGTCAAATTAAAATAAAATTATGTATAAGAAAAATGATATTTAAATATGAATTGATATTTTAAAAGAATTGGAGAAATTGGTCATTAAAATTTTTTATTTTAAAAAATATTGGAAAAATTTTAATGCAAAAAAGTCGGAGTCGGAGTCGCTAGTTTTTGTGGGTACTTCGACTCCGACTCCGGTACAAAAACCTCAACTCCGACTACACAGCACTGGTTTAAAAGAATAACTTATTCTCCATATCGTCAATCTTGTGCAACATTTTTCCATTATTATTAAAAAAAAATAAAACGGAAATTCTTAGGAAGTTAAAACAAAAAAACTTCTTGAAACTTCTTGTTGCTTCAATCTCTCTTAACCCAAGATCACCTAAAATTTCTGTATGTGCCCGAGACCAATTTCGTCGAAAAAGCTAACGAATTAAAGTACATTTTTTCAGTCAATCTTTTCCTACGACTACTAAGCAATAATATATTTTGGAAAAGAGGGGAAGATACTTTTCCGATCGATTCTGATCAAATACTTGGAAAGACTAGTTCGATAGATATGCAATTAACAAAGATATCAAAGCGACAAATATGAGCGTTGCTTGTTTGTGATCTTTAAAATTTGCTCATGGGAGTAAATTATGACATGCGAGTAAAATATTGACAAAAATGCTTATTTCAAGGTTACAAATTGAGAAGATATTAGGAAATAAAACGAACAAAATCGACTTAGCCCTACCCCAGTTGGTTTATCAATGAATGTATAATAAAACTTTAAGCGGCTTTAGATCTATTTATGTTTATTATTTAATAAACTTATTTAATGCAAAGTTGTAGGTATCCTATTTATACAGAGTACAGGGAAGCTTAAACAAAGTGAAGCAGTTTAAATGGCATTTAACCAGAGTTTGAAAATAAATATTATATACTATACTTTAGTGTTCTGTAAAGTAAAAATATGGAAAAAACCAACTTTAATAGTGTTTGTGTAGTAAATACCTTTAAAAACTTTTTTCTGTTTGTGATCTTCGTGCACACTTAAAATACTCTACTTATCCAACTCAAAACTCAAAATAAGCATTTTATGCATATTTTCGCATAAAACCACAAACTTCGTTGTGTTCAGTTCAGTTGATTAATGTTCGTTTGTTTCATTTGTGCTTAACCCCTTTTTGGTAAAGACAATAAACATTTTTTTGCAAAAACAAAACATGTACACAATACAAACAGGCTATTCGTGCTGTGGTTGCGCAAATTGCAAAGCAACAACAACAATAGTGAAAAGCATTGGTAAAATTTTTATTTGATCATTCTTTCATTTATGTAAAAAACATAAAAGAACATTAAAATATAATGTATGTCTACAGAAACACTACAATTGTTCTGTTTTATAACGAAAAACCGAACAGTACATAATGTTTGTTTCATTCGTAAAAATAGTTATGAAAAGTATTAATACACAAACACTAAAAAAAACAAATATCGTTACTGGATGTGTTTACCTTACACTAAATAGTTTTCGGTTTATTTTCAAGCACTGTATTAACCCAAGTCTTTTCTTTGATAATATTTTTTTCTTATTTCTTTGTGTGCCTTGGAAAATCAGGAAATTATCAGAAACACATTTCAATAAAGGTTAGCAAAAAATTTCAAACATTGAAAATTTAATTTAATTCCCATGTACTGATTAATTCCTATCGAAGCAGTACTAATAAGCCAAAAGAAATTATTAAAAACTAAAGACAGTTTAAAGACTACAGATCCCTCTCTCGCTCTCTTTACCCTCAGAACTACAATGGCAAATAATGTCTGCCAATGATTTGGTGTCACTATTGTCAAACAACTTGGCATGTGAGTGTTCAAATATTATATACAAAGTTGTACAGTACTCTTTGTTTTTCTCACATTAAGAAAATATTTAACAAACTTAATGCAACCACTAATTTAAAACAAAAAAAAATTTTTTGGTGATTTCAAAAAAAAAATTTGTTGGATCAAACATTATATTTCTTTTTGGAAACATAAAATTGTAAATCAGAAATAAAGTTGCTTAAAATAAGGGGGTTACAAATCAACTTAGGGCTCTCACTTTCTTGCTCAAATATTTCTTAAGTCTGAACTCAGTTTTATTGTTATGTATTTATTGTTTGATTGCAAAATGTCTTTGTTTAGCGAAAAGAAAATGTTGTTGTTGTTGAAAATTCACGCTAATGTTGTTTGCTGAATATGTTGCTATTGTTGGTTTGATTGTTGTTGTTGTTGTTTTTAGAATTGCTTTTGCCTTTTATGTTGCAGAGGTGTATTAATGTGTCGATTGACTCCTCTACTCCACCAAATATGTACAAATGTGTGTATGGATGTTTTTGAGTGTATGTGTTTTAACGTACCAGAATGGTTGGTTGGTTCATGTTCGATGGTTCGTTGAATGGATGAATGTTTGTTATTTCAACAAAAACTGTCAATCAATTTGTTAAACGGCTGTCATCGTAAATATTTGTTAATGACAGAAAATACTATTTATTTTTGCAAAAAAAATCTTTTGAGACGAAGACTCTACCATTATTTGAGTAGATGAGAACAACATAAGAAATATAGCGAACTTTAGCAAAAAAAAAAAAAAAAAAGTAGGTGAGCATTGTCACACATTCTTATAAAATTCAAAAGGTTTTTTTTTATTATTGTTGTTGTTGTTGTTTTTATTCGTTGCAGCTTTTAAGCACCAGGCATGATGGTCTGACGCTCGTAAATTTGCTAATTTATGACAAACTAATTGTTTGTTAAACTCAATTTGCATTGAAATGAAAAAAAAAAATAGAAATAAATAAGTATTTAAGTAATAATTGAAATGACTATAAAACAACAAAGAACTGTCTGGGGAACTAGAGAATTAGAAAACCTCTTAACAACTGCGATTGCATTTTAAAGAAAATTTATAATTAAATTCGTTATCGAATGTATTCGTTTATTGCGCCTTTGACATTTGAATGATTTATTTGGTTCTGTTAGAGAAATCATGCGCATTTGATGGATTTGTGATTGATTGATTTGTTAAGATCGTATTGAAAATTCACTAGTTAATTATTTAAGGGATTTCCTGAATTAGTAAGAATGATTAGTCAGTTACTTATTCAAAGTGAGATGTCACTTTCGTCGGCTCCAAGCTTTGAAAGTAAATTGGAGCTGATTAGAATAACAAAATAGGATATTGGAAAGATATATACAAAATTAGTTCGAAAATATCCGATTACTTAATATGGGATATCTTTTGATTACTCAATAATATGATTTTTACGGTTGATTAATGTTTATTTATTTTACGCCTGAATGTTAAAAAGAGTTAAATTACATTATATTTGTCCAATTCACAAGGCTTATCTTTTAAAAAAGTACGACTTTTGTTTTCTTCTTCTTTATTAATATTATATAATATTCATATTATCCGATGCCATGATATTAAACCAGGTATGGGAGTTTCAATTTGATGTGAAATGGTAATTAATATTAATTGATATGCAGTTTTAATTAAATTCGTTTAAAAAATAATTAAAAGTCAATTAAACATATATTAATCATTAAGAAGAATTTAATTTGTTGTGCTACTATCACATTCTCAAAAGATTTTTACAAATTTACCAAGCAAATCGAACATTTCCAGGCTTGGTATGAGTACGACATTTTTCAACATACATAAAAATATATCGTATTATGAGACAACACTTGTATGAAAATTACCAACAACAAATATACAATACTGTATAATTAGACGATTATGCAACGAATACGACGTTACTACGAACTTGTGAATTGGACAATTAATAACAACAAATATCATCCCGTAGAACCAAAACAGACCTATCAGAAAAGTGAAGTCGCAAAATCTAGGTCTATACCGCTTTCGCATATATCTGTTCGGCTATGCTGAATCTTTGATACCCTCCACCGTCAGGTGGAATATGTCAGGTTTAGGCTCTGTATTGAATATAAAAGTTATTAATAATCTTTATAAAAACTGTATGGTCTTATTTTTGGCCATATAGATAAAACTAAATTACCCCAATTTTACCAAAATATCTATAATAGCTACGGTTTTAGGCATATCTGAATGATTTCCCAGAGTGGGCTTTATATGGGTTGCATGGTATATTATGAACCGATGTTCACGAAATTCGACAGTGTCATCCTGAATTAAAAAACTATGACAGACCAAATTTTACAACAATAGCGTATTTGTTACGGTTGTAGGCGTACTAAACTGTTTTCCTAGAGTATGCTTTATGTGGGGCCCATGATAAAGTGTGGACCGATCTTCACGAAATTAAAACAGTAGGAGTTCAAGTCATATAGGACGTATTTGTACCAAATCTTATATCAATCCGTGCATTATGCCACCATTTATGTTAGTTTTTGTAACAAAATTATAATTTTTTTTAGGGTGGTGGTTCCACATTTGGAATTATTACTCTCTTTCTACTAAATCGATTTTGCTGGATTTCAATCCCAATCTGCTTGAGAAAACTAGAAGCAATTTGACACCAACATTGTTTTTTTCTTTTGAGTTTTTCCAAAGTGAGCGTGTTTAAAAAAAAACTGACAGACGGAAGGACAGTCAGACAGACGGACATGGCTAAATCGATTTACAATTACTCAAGAAGTCAGAATTTGTATACTTAATGGGGTTTCAGATGAATATTAAAAAAATTTCACACGGGATGGTAAACTTGGCAAATCCTATTTAACCACTCGTGGTGGAGGGTATAAGAAAAAATTTCAAAAATTGTGTTATTTTATCAATACTCTGTCTATTACCTTTAAGTAAAGGTATATAAAAACTGAACATCTGTTCATTCCAAATGGATCAGAATCGATCCATTATTTCATCTAGCCCGTTTTTGAGTATTCTCATATGGGATTTAAGGTATTAAAGAACAAAATCGCTTAACAAAGACTGTATGCAATTCATCAAAATTGGTTTATTTTTCGCTTTGTGCTGTCAACTCTTCATGGTCAAAAGTGGTTGAATTTTTGGAAACAAAAGACTTAATATCAAGGTACATTAACACAAGGAAGACTCGTTAGCGGACAGACATAAACCCCAATTGTCAAATTCGTGTGTATGAGCCAAAACTTGTACATGTGTGCGTAAAATTGTTTTTGTTTTATATGGTGACAATTTTGACAACTACACTGATGGAAAAATGCATCTTCATATTGATGATGCCCTAACATCAGAATTGTGACATCAATGTTACTACAAATTACATCAATGATGCAAAAAGTAACATCAATCCAATGACTAACATCTTCGTACAATTTTGTAATTTTTTACGTGTGATCTTTTATGACTATAGTGACATCAATTCGATGCCACATTTTGTATATTATTAACATTATTTTTATGATTACAATGTATTATAAGAAGCAAAAATTCCAATATTCTATTTTTTTTTAAATTATTTAGTTAAATACATGAAATTTTTAAAGTGGAATGATTACTAAAACCACGTTAGGCATGGTGCTGGTGTCTTATTGACAGTTTTGCTGTAAACAACGGTCGTAATTCAACAAACGTGAAACAAACATATGCAACGGGCAATTAAATAATAATATTCTCTCACTTTGACTTAAGTCAATTCCAATGACTTTGACTTAATGACAAACTGTCATTAAATTGATGCTAATGTGTCCTTTCTCCGCCGTTACTGCGTCATCGCACTGAGGACATGTTCGCCAAGTATGTCCCATTGATGACATAATTTCATTTTGACCCTGATGACAATTTCGCCAAGTGATGTTAAGGTTGACATCACAATGATGACAAGTGTCATGGGGTCAAAAGCGAAGACACTTGTCATAGTACTGATGTCAAAAAACATCAGCGTTATGACGCCTTTTCTATCAGTGTAGGGTATTTTTATAGAGCAGCATGTCTATACTCCCAAATGAGTCTTCCTTGTGTTAATGTAACTTGGCCTTTATTCGTTAAAATATTTTAAATTTCAAAAGTAATTTCTGGGAATACAAAATTTTAATTTAAAAGATTTTGTTATTTGTGCTTAATTCCCAGTTTTTATTCCTGATAAAAACACTTGAAATTTATTGTTGTTGGGATAAGCTATTCCTATGCGCATTTCACTGGTTGCTTAGGCCAGATCATCAGGCAACTTCATCCATAAAGATTTTGGAAAAACTAAACCAAATAAAACTGTTAAACGTATAAGAATTATAAGCAACAGTTCTACTTGTAACAATATCAAAGTTTAAACAAAAATATCAACAATAAACAGTGAGTTTATCTCTTTCTTACATTCCCCACTACAATTGATTGGAATTCTTCCAACATTAATTGACATGAAAAACGACATGAAAAACGTATTTTAAACATAAATTGATATTTGAATAGAATTGGTGAAATAGATATTCCCAGCCACTGTTTTACCGATGTTTAGCCAATTATCAGTAACAGTGAAGTTTGTGGGTTTAACCTCTTAAGACCCGAACATTAACCCATTGAATTTTTACATTTCTTACATATTTTTTATACCTTTTGGGGAGCAAATAAGACAACTGTATATTTTTTTTTTAAATTTTTTTTTTTCAATTCTTAGAAATTAATGGTGCACATATGTGTACCTCAGGTCTTAAAATATTAATAATTTCAACTTAAATCCTTAATTTCTTAAAATCTGAACTGAACCGATTGAGTAAAGGGCTTATTAACTATTTTTTTTATCTTTTGAGGTGTAATTTAAATTTCGGTTTTTATTATTTTTATAATTTTTTTATTTAAAGAGGTAGAAAAAGAGGTGCACATATGTGTACTTCAGGTCTTAACGATTAGTTATTGAGGAAAAATGTCCAAACAGTATGGTTTTTTCAAACTGTTAAATTCAAATGTTAAAATAATAGCTAAAACTTCTAAGCCCTGCCATTTTTTGATATTTTTTTGAAGCGCAGTAGCTTAAAGCAAGTAATAAAACTGTTTCTATTGGTCACAAGGTGTCGCTAGTCTTTAAAACTTGTAATAAGTTAAGGTACACATATGTGTACCCATGGTCTGAAGAGGTTAAAAAAAACCCCGAACGGAATTAAATGTTCTCATATATTGTTGGGTCGGATAAAAACTGTATTATTTTTGTGTTCGAAAGATGACATACAGGGAAACTTTAGTTTTTTAATAATTTACTTCGAACCAAACACTACATTTTATGGGCTGGAAGCAACATTCGCCATTATTTCTATTAGAATCAACCCGCAGACTATCTAACCGCGTATGACTTGTAGTAAAGAGTATGATTATCAATTATTTGGCCCTCAAATAAAGTAAATGCATGATTCCAACAGCTAAACAAACGAGTTGCGAAATCATTTTACCTCGAAGGTGGACAGTAATATCATGACAACATCTTTGATCTATTTTCTTTGAAGTTTCGTCAAGTCTTTACCTAGTGTATTAAATAAATGGAATTTTTATTTTCTGACTCAGAAGACACCGTCTACATGAGCCATCGCCATGTCCAAACAAAAGACAATTTCATGTGCACACATGAATTTGTCCCTTGCATACTGTAAATAAACGACATCTGGTTTGTTATTGTTGCTTTTAAATGGGCTGTTGTGTCATACGTGTTCCGCACATCACAAAACATTATTAAATTATTTTGTCAACAGAAAAATTGCTCGTCAAGACGACAGATGTTTCACAGAATGTTTTCTATATTTTTGCCCAAATTTACCATAAAAGATTCAACTTAATTGTTCTGAACTGGTAAATTGCCTTATTTTGATTTTCTTGCGAAAACAACCAAGCAATTTGTTTTTAATTTGATCTGGCCTAAGCAACCAGTGAAATGTAAATAGGAACTAGCTTTTCCTCCAAAAATAAATTTAAGTGTACATATTTAGCATGAATTTAGCCATCATAATTAAAGACTAACGGCCTAATTTATAAAAAATAAAACCGGTTAATTAAGGGTTAATAAAATTGATTTTCATACAAAATTCGTTTAATAAACCCTTTATTAACATGTTTTATTTTTTATAAATAAGGCTGTTAAAGTAACAAGTTAGAAAGTAAACACGGTTAAGCCCGACCATATGATACCCATATGATAGTAGTTGAAAAATATTTTCGAGAATGTACCATATTTGGGTCCCATGGGCAATCATGGATCCTTAGAAAACAATTATGTTATGAGGTTAAGATTCATGTAAAAGTTCTTTGTGCCGATTAATAGTTATATATTTTATTCTACATAATATTTGTTTGCTTTCAAGGGGGTTCGTATGGGACAAATGGTTAATTTTGGACTAACCAGCACAACATTTGACATGGTTGCTATCGTAAAAGTAATTGGCGCTGATTTTTATGTCAATACCAACATTTATAAGAAAATTATGGCATTAAAAGCTTTTTTTTTTTGGGGTAGTATTTGTATGGAAGCTATGGTCGAATATGGACGGATTCCAAAAAAACTTGGTAAGATGATTGAGATTGTAATAAAATAAGTTTAGACCAAATTTAATCTGAATACCAATATAAAAATATGTTTTTTGGGCACAAAGACTCTGTTCCAGAAAGACGCTTGTAGACCATGTGAAACTTTGAACCGGTTATCTCTATTCTTAATAAGCTTGTGCCAATAAGAACCCATCTACCAAACATTAAAGCATTAAATTATATGAAAAATTGGTTTACACAGAAAGCCAGCTGGTCGGACGCACATCGTAAGATCGATTCAAAAATTAAATCTTGGTCGATCAGTGTACTAAAAAGTGGGACTAGGACCAATATTCTAAGGTTTTACAAACAGCAGCACAAACGCGCAATACCCCTTCCACTATTGTGGTCTGGGTATAAAAATATTAATGCGCTTTTAGGGTTAAAGATTTTTTTAAAACGAACATTAAGATCAATTAGTTTAAAAAAATGTTTTAATTTTTTTTAATCAAGATGATATCAGCTGAATATGAGTCAAAATGTTACAAAACTGTTAACCTCTAAGCCAAATCAAAAAAAAAAAGGAAAAAATCATAAATTTCGTATCAAATGCCTTTTAAGTCAAGTATTTATTTCATTTTGACTGAAAGCTAAATTTAAAAAATAAGCAAATAAGATTGTTGAAAATGTCCCATCATCACCACCCATTGTGTGAGTCATATCTCATCATATAATCGCATTTGAACATGGCCTGCCAGTCAGTCGGTAGCTAATTTTTCATTATTTCACATTATCAATTTCAAATCACACCTTATTTTTGTTCTGTTCCAGCTTCAATCGTTTTTATACGATATTTTGCATTATAATGCTAAAAACACACACCTCATTAATTTATAGCCGGCCTTCTTATTTTTATTTTTTTCGTGTTAACAAAACAAAGTTTCCTTTTCGTTTCAGTTAAATAAAGTTTTTATTGAATTGTACCTGCCACTGCTATTTGCATTTTGTTTCCAGTGTTTGTTTGGGAATTTTCGACATTTGTATACAGCAAAATTCGAAAATGTTTCGATCATTTTTCATTATTAACTAAATTGTTTCTGACACGGTGCATGTTTAAATGAATGAAATCCTCATAATGACAACAAAATGTACAACATTATTAATATTAAAAAAAAAAAAAACAGAATGGTAAATGAATGTGAATGGTCTTGAGAGCCATTATTGATATGCCAGACATGTTGACTTAAGTGGTGATTCTAAACTCTTAAGACAGCATACAAACCCAACTTGTATAATTTCTCAATAACATCATCGTCACCATCATCATCGTGTGTATTGAAATGTTTGTAATAATATTTAATGACCCCTTTTTCATTTTTATGGTTCCTACTCTTGGCGAATGGATTACTGGGTAAAAGAAGCCACAAAATGACGGATCAATAAAACAATTATTGTTATTTACTACTGCTGCTATTTTGGTAGTTAACTTTTAGTGGCATAATAATTTTATTAAATTTTGTTTTCTTGATTTTATTTTGATTTTTCTTTCCATATTCCTCATAAAAATCAACAAAAAACCTAAAAAAAAAAGTGGCAAATTTGAAACGACTTCCCATTGTTTTGCAGAAGACACCAACTAAAACTTCACCCGAATTCGAATAAATGTAAATAAAGCTGAAAAAAAGTCATAAAAATTAATTAAAATTTTTATTGACAAGGTTTTATTTGATTTTTATGCAAATTTTTAGTGTCTGCACACGTTTTCTTTTTATGGTGCCCATTTATTTAAATAAGTTTAATTTTTGTTTTTTCTCTTATTGATTTTATTTGTTTTCTCGATATAATAGAAAAAAAACCAGTATAATTCAAAAATCAAATAAAACTTAAAACAAAAATATCTTTGAAATATCAAATGTTACATTGAAACCTTTTATGGCGGATAGTAAAACTGGAAAAATACCAACAATATTTAAATAATTCTGATTAGTTTATAATATCTATATTAGAGTTTTATGATAGTTTCAAATATTAGATGAATTTATTAATTTGTTACAGTTTTTGATTAATAATTTTTTATATTGTTTTATTATTTTGGCTTGAGGTCTTATATAAAAAATAAATAAAATTCAAAAACTTTTGATATTACTTTTATTTATTTATTTTTATATTTTTCCAATATTTCGGTCAAAATCTTTGACCATCATCAGGGGGATCTGGTGTTTTTTTTTTAAATACAAAACAAAAATAACATTAAAAATACAAAATATTTTACACAAACAAATTTAATATGTACATTTAAATAAATAAACAATAAAAGTTTTGAAAAACTCGGACAAATTTAAACAACAGGTCAACTATACACAAGAATAAATTTTTTATATATTTAAATAAGTTGGTTAAAGCCCTTAAGTTATGCCTTAAACTTTAAGGCATTACTAAAAGGCAAAATAAACCACACAAATGGCTTGTGCAAATACACACTTTTTTGTTAGGGCCAGCACTCAGGGGATGGACGTTACTAATGCATTGCATTGTGTTGGAACTTCAAAAAATAGGTAATGGGAAAGAGGATAGTTTTTGTTTCTGTTTGCAAATAAACAATACCATCATATTTCGTACAAACAGTTGTTTATTTAAATTTTTGTTTTGTTTTCTATGAATTTTATTTAAAATGGAGAAGAAATATTAAAGAAAGGGAAAGAATTTGGAGTAAATAGTGGTTTTAACAACGAGCTGTTTTGGGCGAAACAATATTGCCAAAAAAAAAATAAAATATAAAGATGAAACTGATTTAAGTGCTTCTTCTTCTTACTTTTCACTCACTGAAACGATTATATTTGGCACTAGACACCACAAAAAGTTTGACAAATATCCAACATGTCTGCCACATATTAAAAAATTATTAATATTTCTACAAACATGCTTCAAATATTTGTCCAAACAGCAAACACCCCATTTGTATAGTTTATTTCAGGGTCTAAAAAAAACTGCAGTCGAAACCAGAAACTTGTGTGCAACTTTTCGCTTTTTAAATTGGTTTGACAACGACTGTTTATATTTAATGAATCAGAAGTAAAAGCAACAGTTTTTTTTTTTTTGGCCAATGACAAATGAAGAAGTGGAAGAAACGGCAGTTTTTCTTTTTTACTGCCATTTTTAAAACGCTGGCTTAAACTTAGTATCCATGAGATTAAAGGTTTTGTCTTTAAAGGTTCGCTTTGCGAAGTTGTTTATCGCATAACATAATCATATTTCACTTTTCAGGATTAACAAGAACAATTTGTATAAATTTTTTAATCTATCTAATCTACCAGAATAATGAAGGCCACTTTACTCTTATGTAAACGTATACGTTGCGGATCAGCTGTTCCGTTTGCCATACCATGCTTATGTAAAAATAAGTACACTTACGTAAACGTGACGTCGCGTTGCGAATGCACGTGAAAATATTAAAGTTTTTCTCCGGTTTTTAAAATATTATCTGTTGAAGAATTTCTCGATAAAGCGAAACCTCAATCGACGTACACGATGTTTTTTCATATTTTTATAGGAAACGTATAAATAACAAAATCAGTCGATGTCAAACCCATTAAAAAAGCGAAAAGTTGTACACAAATTTTCGTTTTTTGTTCGGCAGTTTTTGATTTCGACTGCAGTTTTTAAACCCTGGCTTAAACAAAATGGCGCCACTTCTCTCACGGTCAAGAAAGCATGCATTCAGGTATGTGATGGAAATCGATTTTAAAAACGAAACGATTTGAAACCAAAAATATCGTTTTCAGTATCTTTTATAATGAATTTTAAATACATATTCCCTGTTACTTTAATGACCAATTTTCAGGATTGATATTAAAACACATTTTAAATACAAAATTCTCTTCTTCACTAAATACTTAAATCAAACTAAATTCACCGATGTGGTACACTTAATTTCAACTTAAGTTTCTGTTGTAATATTTTAGCAAGGTGGCCTCAATATCACGACAATACAACAACAAGAGGCAGAGCAATAACAATCAGCTGTTTTTTGAGACCACCTTGTAAATAATTATACTTTTTTATGATATTTTTTTGTATTTAGTAGTGCTACCATACTTTTATCTTATTTAAATAAGACTTTTCAAATAAAACTCAAAAAATCAATCTGTATTTAAATACGATTAAAGTTTTTATGAAAATTAACTTAATTTAGATTTAATTACTATCTTGAAAATTGGGCATAAGTCTTTATTCTTTTAATTTTAATATTATATACTTTAACTGAAGTGTATTCTGAACGAAAATTTAAGACTACAATTAAGAAATGGATTTTAAAATCCGTCGAAATTCATCACACCTTTTAGAAACGTTCGTTTTGAAATCGATCGATTTTCTTCACATACCTGGTTAATTGCGCTTTAGACTTACGTAAGGTCAACGTTCTCATGGTTTTACTCCTTTGATGGTTTATTAAGTTTTTTTTTAATTTTACAGTATTTTTATCACTTAGGATAAAATGTATAAAGCTTTACTACTATTTGCTTGACGATCGAGGTCCTCAAGTTTTTGTATAATATTTTTTATGATTTTTTTTATCCAATTAAATTTGCTAATCTAGACAACAAGAAAAAACAAAATTCACACACCTTAATTCTCAGTGCATTTGTTGAATTATCTCAAACATGTTAAAACTTGCCACTAGCTATTTAATACGAGTTTATGTATAAGAGAGTACTCGCATTAGTAGCATGATCGTTTCCCACCATATCACTCATTCAAAACCGTCATTTTGGTGGTGGTTTAACAACATTCGCTAAACTCTTTACATAATTGCCTAATTATAATTTTTGAAAACATTCAAATGCATTTAATCTTTCAGTCAGTTTAATCCGACCACCACTATTGGCCGGCCTTAAAGACTACAGAGAACAAGTTGAGGAGAAAAAAAATCCAAACCGACTCAGACAACTTTGACCATAATGTAATACTTGTGATACCCCTACATACAGTCAATTTCATGGCATTTATCTCTTCAATGTCTATTTTATATCTTTCAAATAAATATCAATAAATAACTCACTGTAAATATTTTGTGCAGATAAAATTTATTACGCAATTTTCCCAAAAAAATCTCAAAATTTTGTTTGATTTTGTTTTTTGTTAAAAGTTTGGCACGACTTGATTGAAGTTAAGAAATGGAAAGAAAAAAACCGCTGCGCGACTTGATTGGCGTTAAACATGCAAAAATAAATAAATAACTTTATTTTTTGTTTAAACTGTAATCCAATCATTATTTGCTGCAAGTTAAGTTAAACATCATTTAAAAATTTTGTACGGATTAACAGAACTCTGAAAATTGTTTCCAAAAACGGCAGATAGAGAAAATTTACAATTCAGTTTTTTTTTCCTTTTTCTTTGTATTAAAAAGTCAGTAAATCTGCTATTAAAGTCATATTAAGTTTTGTGTGTCAAAATAATTTGTTTTGTCTGAACGTTTGTTAAGGCGTTCGGGGCCATAAATGGTCTTAATTCGAATGTAAAGTTGTCTGGCCATAATTGTAATACATTGTAGACTTGATTGTGATATAATTGTAATAATAGAAATAATCTGAAAACATTTAAGGTGGTCAATTAAGAGTTTTATAACTGAGTGGCGGAGTAATTGGACTTTTGTTCTCTTTAAAAAGAGATTGTTCGGATTAACTACAAAAATTGTTTACACTTCACATTTGAAGAACAAAATACGAAATGCAGATACAAGTCGTATTTAAATTATGGCAAATAGCGTGAAGACTAAGAGTAAGATTGGAAGCAACGAACCGAAAACTCAAAGGGGATTGTTATATATGACTAGGGTTGCCAGACAGCCTGGAATGGGCTGGAGTGGATTTTTGGGTGTGGTCCAGGTTCCAGCTAAAATGCAAATTGTCCAGCTAAAAAACTTTATTTCCTTTTTTTAATTATATCAGTGTTGCCAAAAATAGGGAAAACCCCTACATGTAGGGTTTTTCGTTATTAAAATAGTAGCGTAGGGAAAATCGGACAGATTTTTTATATTCGCCAAAATGTAATTACTTTTTTCTCATATTGTATTGTATACGAAATCAATGCTAAAAAATGTATTTTTAATAATGATTTAATATCTAAAGAAATTAAATTCTTAAGTCTAGAACATATTTTTGGACAAAAAAAAAGATGAGTACAAATTTCAACTATTGTCTTAACAATTTAACTAAAGCCTCAATGATCTTTTGTATGAGTGTAGAGCAATCGCATAAAATTAATTTTCTGAAATTGTGAAACTAGATTGTTTTGAAACATGGATTTGAAACAGTTTTTGATAAAAAAAAAATGGTAAAAGGAAAAACTATAATGACAAGGTTGCATTTCCAAATTTATCAAAACTGGTTCGGATTTTGTTTGCTTTACCCAATCCAAATGGTGATGCAGAAAGAACACCAGAAAGCGAAACAAATTGAGCCACACAACTTGAAGTTTAATTTGTATAAGAAGATAATTTTTGCAAAACAATGGAAGAGGCTGCATTAATTTCGAATATACTAATGGTCACCTTAGAAAATTCAGTTCAAAAGAAATACATATATTCGGCCATGTCATGGAAATCGAAATCACGTGATATTCAAATGGACGAAGGTTTTCAATTGAAATATTGTAAAAATCAACACAGGTTTTTCTGAATTCAAAAATAGTTCAGGTATATAAATGGAAGTATTTTTTTTTTTTTGAACTTTGAATACGGGAGAGTTTTCAAAATTTGCTCTATTTCTTTTTCACGTGATTTTGATTTCCATGACATGGCCGATTATTTATAAACATAACCTGTTGCTTTTGCACCTGAATTAAATGAAGTTATCATATGAAGATTACCTGCCGTATTCAAAAAAAATAATATTATTTTAATAAATGTTTACAAAACAAATCTTCTATGAAAAATTTACTTAAAAAACATTTGTTATACTTAATAAATGTTTATGGATACGGGGGTACATAGTTTTTGTTTAACCTCTTGTTTTTTTAATTGAATTTAATTAAAAGTAAATACATTTTTTTATTTTTTTTACTTATTTTTGTTGTTAGAGCTTCACTAAACATATGCGAATGAAATAAGTTTTTTATAACTATTGTTTTTTCTAAGACTTTAATGACTAAAGTTCATATGGATTTTTGTGGGGAAAATTTTTGCAACGTGTAGGGAAAAATCGGATTTTTTTAGTATGCGTAGGTGTTTTTCAAAAAATCTTCTGGCAACACTGGGCTAAACAAAAAGTTATCAGCCGTGTTCGAGAAATCGAATTCGAGTGAAATCCAAATCGAACAAACTTAAAAACGATCCAGCAGATGTTTACGGCTCGAAATGTCAACTATTTATAAATAAAATATTATGAAACCAAAACTGTTAAAGTTAGACGGCTTTTCGCTGCTACTTGCAGTGAAATCACCCTGGTTATAATTTTGTAATATGATAAAAGACTGAATTTTAAGTGTTACTTTTCCTTGCTTTTTATAATTTTTTTTCTATTTTTATTGCAAAATAAAATCTGAAGTAAAATTTTATTTTTTCTTATAGTTAAGTACTTTTTCAAATTGTCCAGTTATTTTTTCAAAATTCAGGAGAATTTTTTCTATTGTCCAGTTATTTAACTTCTTTTGGTATCTGGCAACCATATATATGACTCACTGGCCTCGTGGTGACCTTTAAGTAGAATTACACAACACGCGTAAGTACGCAAGCGCGCTTTAGACTTCTGACAAAAAAAAAAAGTTAAACTAGTGTTGTTTTTCATTTAACGTAAATTTTTTAATGGCGTTTTCGCGTTTCGCAATATCATCCTTCAACATCTCTCGGCTTTAACTCGTGCGGAAACCAATTTTCTTGCTTCTAAGTTAATTCTGCTACTTGCAACGGGCTTTAAATTGGCTGCTTGAATGGATCCTAATTGTTCTATTCAAGTTTTAGCGATTTTTTCTTTCGTTTTTTTTTTATTATATTCGCTTTTTAGCGAGGCTTTGAATTTGTGTGCTTTTAGACTTGTATTTTTTTTTATTTAAATAATCGTTTTTGCTTTTTATTTTCGTTTGAATGTTTTTATATCAGTAATTGCGATTTGTACTTATTCGAAGGTAATGAGAGTCATGAGGTAATGAGAGTCATGAGTCCCCCGCTTCCCCCTCCGCCAAAGTCGAGCAGTGGAATTCTTAAAGCATAAATTGGGTTTGGAGGCTGTTTCGACTGAATTTCGACGAAGTGACCCCCCTGTACCCATCGCCGGTTCTGTCTCTTACTGATTGAACCTTATAAAGGCGCTTAGCCCTATTAATGAGATTTCCATATTCTAAAAAAAATGCGATATTTTCTATAATATCTAAACTGAAGGGAACTACCTTAATTTAGGTTTGATTCTTTGAAAACGTGCCCTAAAAGTTGAATAAACTTTTTTTTAAACATATTGTTTTGTTGTAAAATATTATAGACAAAATGTACTCGTACTATTTGTTATAAAAGAGAAAAAAAGAATATAAAACAAAAAACATAAAAGAAGTGCAAACATTGCAAAGTCTAGAAGTCTGCAAACAAGAGCAGACATTCATAGAGAAAACTCAAATACAAAACGATGACCCAGATTTTGGAAAATTGTTGTTAACAAAAAAAAAAAAAACTGAAGAAAAAAATCTAAAAATCTATAACATCAGATGGAAGAACGTAAAAAGAAACATGCATTCAAAACTTGACTGAACACAGCAAAAATGTGTCTTATAAGGCATTAACATTATTTGCTTTTAAAAAAAATTCTTAATAGTTAGTAAAATAAATAAAAAAAAAAAATGATTTAAAGTAAAAGTATGCCAGAGAAATATCAGTCTTAATTGCCTAGAAATTTTATTTATTTAACAAATCAATAATAAAAAAACAAAGCTAATTTAACTTGTTTCTCGTTTTTTTTTTTTCCTTCCCTATTTGCTTATCTGATCATTAATTACAGGCTTGGCATTTTACAAATATTTTCATTTTCATCATTTTTAAAAAGTCAAAAGATACTTGCAGCGCTCCGTTACTTTAATTGCCGCTAAATGACCAACAACTACAACATTTATTACAGCAAAAATACAAACACAAGCAGTCAATAACATTTTAAGCTTTTAACCTTTTTTTTCTCAGCGTTTTTGTACTTTTATCTTGTTTTCAACAAAAACTTTCACAATTATTTCTTAATAAAAAAACTTTTCAACACAAACACACCCACTGTAAGCTGGAGAAGAAAAAAATAATAAACAATCTTCAGACGATCTGTTGCAGCGAGTGCAAAGTAAAAAGTCATTGATTTCTATCGCAGACGCATGAATACACAATGATTCCTCAAGTATTTGGTTGGTGTTTAAAGTGTTTGTTGGTTGGTACGACTGAAAAAAAGGCAGACAATAATAACAATATGCAATAGTGTCTATGCATAAATTGAGGAACAGTGGTCAGTATTGCATTAAAGGCAGTTGGAACGTATTAGGCGAGCCCAACGAAAAACATAACTTCAATGTTTAGGAAAAAACTATTTAAATTTTATACAAGAGGCTTTTATAACTAATACTAATTTCCATTTCTAGTGTCTTCTCAACAACTCAAGAAAATATTAAAAAATGGGAGTACAGAATGTAATTTAAGACAGATACGGAAAAGATTTACATAAGTACCCACCTGGGTGTCGTAATTTCATGGTGGTCTTACCCACTGGGTGACAAACAATGCGTTTACTACACAGAAAAAATTCTCCAAAATTGTTCACCAATTAAAGCATTAATCAAAAATAATTAAGTTAATTAAACGTTTAATCAACTGTTTTATAATTAATACTAATTTCCTTTCTAGTGTCTTCTCAAAAACTCAAGAAAATATTAAAAAATGGGAGTACAGAATGTAAATTAAGACAGATACGGAAAAGATTTACATAAGCACCCACCTGGGTGTCGTAATCTCATGGTGGTCTTACCCACTGGGTGACAAACAATGCGTTTACTACACAGAAAAAATTCTCCAAAATTGTTCACCAATTAAAGCATTAATCAAAAATAATTAAGTTAATTAAACGTTTAATCAAGTAAATTAAAGGTTTAATCAAGTGAATTTAACGTTTAACTGATGCTATTAAATTTTTTACTGGTGCCAATTTAATTAATTTTTTAATCAATATCACAAATTTTTTAATTGAAATCAATTTTAATTGTTTTCTGGGTAACCGCCCCTGTGTGTGAGTACAAAAAGCACAGGTAAGAATTTTATTATGGAACTCCGCAAAATAATACTCTCACCCCTTGTTTGGGAGCTCGAGCTATCTCCCCTCCGCTGGTTTTGGAATATGCTAGCAGTATTTGTTTAATAACAACAGCAGTTAGGGAGATCCAGCGGAAGAACGAACTTCCCCACTAGTGGTCGAAAATTAGCCCGGACTTTTTAAGATTTTCATTCCCGCGACTTTGAGTATAAGCCAAAACTACCACATGATCCCTAAAGAGGGCCTCAGCCAATGGTCCGACCGGAGCCATACCTATAGGGGCTACTGACTCCAGTTGTACCAGATAGGATTTCTGTTCAGCTTCACCCTTAGGAGATCTGGTTATTTTATACAATGGCCAATTCCATCTATTGACTTTACTTGATTTCTCCATGCGGATGTAACACCAAAAGGCGGAATATCCTTTAAATGTGTTCCTACATACCCCTGGTATACATAATATAAAACAAAAGATTTGGTTCTGTGGCCTGACTACATTAAAGAGACTGTATAGGTGAACAATATTAAGTTTCTACATGAACTCCATCAAGGGTGCGCTACTTTATAGCCGAGACCTTTTTAGATGTATGAAGTTTTAAGCACCGTATTCATAAGCGATTATTAAATTTAACAAACGTTTAAATAAAGTTTTCATAGAAAATAAGTTTTGTAAACCTTTATTAAATCAACCACATTTTGTGGAATACGACAGATAGTCTTAAGGACATCACAATCGGCTCTTAAATCTCTTAATGGCCTTGATTTTTTACTGTGCTATTTTGTGTTCGTTAAACTGTATTTTCTTTAACAAGTAAAAAGTATAATTGGTTTAAATTAGTTAAGTTAAATTACTTTTTGTGTTACCAATTACAAAATGTTTAATTATACCAATTAAAATTGAAAACTATTTTCTACATATTTATTTTATAATTGACATACAATTAAAACAACCGAAACATTTTTAAATAACAAGCGACCTATTCGACTGACTGACTTAATAACCGTAACTAAATAAAAACATTCAAAAATCAATATTTGGAAAAATTTTATTAAAAGAAATTTGACAAAATTGTTTATTCTTTGTAAACTCTAAATATGTGTTATAGTTCTCTTATTTCTTTCATGAAACAACAAAGTTTTGAAAATATTCTACAAATCGAATTCGAGTGAAAATGAAATCGATTAAAGTTTTCGGTTTAATATTTTTAAAAATGACTTTAGTTTTTTCTGATTTTCAGAGTACTTCTGATAAAGTATGAAGTTTATAAAAAGAAATAATTTTAATAGCTTTCAGCAAAGGATCTTTTTCAAAATGTGCCAAGATTTAATTTCACTTTAATTCGATTTCTAGAGTATGGCTGATAAATGAAATTTATCATAAGTTTTTACTAATGATTTTTATCATAAGTTTTTACTAAAATATGCAATTTTTAAAAATTTGTCCAAAATGAATAATATTTACATATAAAATTAATAGATAAATTTTCAAAATATTCAATTTATCAACAATTTTTGATATATTGCTTTGATATAAAAAATTATTCAAAAATTTCCTTAATTTATTTATTTTATTGAAAATTTTCAAAATTTTGCCAATAACCAAAATTATCAAAAAAATGTAATATTTATTCAAAACTTGCTGGCCGTCCCGGCTTCGCTCGGTAGCTGATTACAAATGATCGATGGAGCCGTTTTCTGATTATAGGTAAATCGAAAAAAGTGGGCTTAAAAGTGGGCGGGGAAATATTTTCTTTCCTTAAAAACCTAAGTTGGACCATGGCGAACATTTTAAAGAAAAAATCGTCCAAGTCGGTCAAATAAATAGAAAAAGTGGGCGTCAAAGTAGGTGTGGTAAATTTTTCTTTCGATGAAAACTTAAAATGGATTAACACGAACATTTGAAAAAAAAATTAGTCAAATCGATGGAGCCGTTTTCTGATTTTAGGTAAATCGAAAAAAGTGGGCGGCGCAAAATCTTATTTTCGTACAAACCTAAGTTGGACCATGGCGATAATTTTAAAGGAAAAATCGTCTAAAACTGTCAACCGTTCTCAAGTTATGCGCTTAATAGAAAAAGTGGGCGTAAAAGTAGGCGTGGTAAATTTTTATTTCGATGAAAACTTTAAATGGATTAATACGACCATTTGAAAGAAAAATTTGTCAAATCGATGTATCCATTTTCTGATTTTAGGTAATTCGAAAAAAGTGGGCGGGGCAAAATTTTCTTTACGTATAAACCTAAGTTTGACCATGGCGATCAGCAACAGACAACATTTCATTTTTATTATATAGAAGATAGATGTTCTTAAGATATAGAATTTATAGAAAATTTTTTCAAAAAAAAATAAATTTTTTTAAATATTTCCTTAATATATTATCGAAATTTTTTAAAATAAAAAATTTATAGAAAATTTTTAAAACATGTAAAATTTATCGAATTTTTTTAAAGATATTTAATTAATCTAAAAGATAAAATTTATTGAAAATTTCCCCTACAATTTACTGAAAATTTCCTTACACTATATAAAATTTATCGAAAATTGTTTTAATTTAATATATATAATACATTTTTATATTATAAAAATTATCGTATATTCAGCCTTATTGTGGTTGTCGTTGCCGTATACGACAGTGTAATTTTTTGTAATAGATTAAAGTGACACTCAACCCAATTTCTTTAATCTAATACAAAAATGACACAGATAAACGACTGTGCCAACAAGGGTGATTGTTTTAAAATATATAATTTATCGAAAATTGTTTTTAAATATAAAATTTATCAGAAATTTATTTAAAAAATAAAAAATTTATCGAACATTTTTTTGATATGTAATTAATCGAAATTTATCCAAAAGAGGAGATTTTTTAAAAAAATTTTGGAAATATACAATTAATCGAAAATTTTCTTAAAATATAAAATTTATCGAAAATTTTTTAAAAAAATAAAAGCATTAACGAACATTTTTTATGATATGAGATTATCTAAAAGATGACATATATTGAAAATTTCCCCTACAATTTATTGAAAATCTCCTTACAATATAAAATTTATCGAAAATTTTCTCAATATAAAAATTTTATTCAATATGTGTGTTGTTCGACCTTTTGTTGTAATTTTAATGTGAATAATTAGTTAAGCTCAAGGTCAGTTTTTTTATTTTTTTATTTATTTAAAAAATGTTTCCAATATTTCGAAATCCACTGGATCTCATCTTCAGGGTAAAGAGGAACAATAATAAAAAAAACATGTCACACACGGTTTTACATTTAAAATTGTACTACAAAATAAAATTTATAGACAATTTATTAAAAATATTAAATTAATCGACAATTTTCTTAAAATATTAAAATTTATCAAAATTTTTCTCAAACTGTTTAATTTATAAAAAAATTTCTGAACCGAAAAAAATTATCGGAAATTTTTTAAAAAAATTAAAATTTTAAACATTTTTACGAAATTTATAAGATAAATAAGGATGAGATTTATTGAAAATTTTTGCAAATATACAGTTTATTGAAAATTTATCGAAAATTTTCTCTTTAACAAAATTTTTAAAAAAATAATAATTTTCAAAATTCAAATTCAAAAAATTTCAAAATTCAAAATCTTTCGATAATTTTCGGAATATATAAAATTTGTCGTAAATTTTTTAAAAAGAACTTTCTTTTAATATAAAATTTATCGATTTGAAAAATTTCTCAAACATGAACTTTTTTTGGAACATTTTCTTAAAAAAAAATATATCAATTAAAATTTTTGATTAAATTTCAGATTTTTTTCTTCATAAAGCACTGTGCACTACAATATTAACTCAATATCAATTCAAATTTTTTTCTATTGATTTTGGTGTGTATAGTGTGAGATTGTTATGGATGTAATGTTGCATAGAAAACCTTTTAAAATTGTGTGTTGTTTGTTAGTTTTGGAAATCAAGATAGTGAATTTTTTAACAAACTTAAGCATACGAATATTTGTTAAATAGCAACAAATATAAATAAATTTAAAAGTGTGAAAAACCACAAAGATTTAGAGTTTTAAAAATCATAATTTTTTTTCTAACAAAATTGTAAAAAAATGGTTTGAAGTAGATAAGAAAGACATGGACATAAAAAACATAAAGTTTTATTGATTTTTAATTGAAATGAATGTAATAATTTTACGAAACTTTTGTAGAGAGACGATTGGATGAAATGATTTCAATTGGAAATTAATGTATTCAATAAATTTTTTATAACTTATTTGTTTTTAACATCAAATTAATAATTATTATTTCTTTGAAAAAAATCACTTTTGTTTTCAAAAACGTCACTGCCACCCACTTGTTACACACACACACATGTTTTAAATCAATTAATTTTATTTAATTTCACTTTATTTTATTTCATTTTATAAAAATTCCTTTTGCATTTAAGCAAATTCATTAAAGATATCACGAAACTTGTTCTAAACCAAAATTCAAATATTTATTTAAAATAAATAAATTTAAAGTTAATTAAAGCAAAAAATAATTAACGATTTCTTTTCATTTATAAATTCTGCTTTGAAAAAAAAAAACAAAAAAAATGTAAATTTATTTTTATGTGCAATTTTCTGCTTTTTAAAACAATAAACGTGATAATTATTTATTTTTTTTTTTTTAATTTAATTTATTTTATTGTTTTTTTTATTGTGCATGCACTCTCGTTTGCATTAACAGACGATAAAATATTCTTTAGTTTAAACAAAAAATGTTTTAAATAGATAATAAATACAAATGAATACTTTAAATAACAATTAAGAAGGCAGTTAACTAGCAAATTAGTTTTGACATTAATTTGTGGCTTTGAAGGGTTTTTTCTCAGGGGGAAAACAGATTTTAAAGAAAATAAAAGTGTTATTTTAAAATACCAACAGATAACAGAAGACGTCAAGAATCGATTGAAATTTTA
The DNA here is from genome assembly GCA_963931875.1 of Pollenia griseotomentosa. Classification (NCBI taxonomy): domain Eukaryota; kingdom Metazoa; phylum Arthropoda; class Insecta; order Diptera; family Polleniidae; genus Pollenia; species Pollenia griseotomentosa. Next base: position 45,794,578 of record OZ007560.1, on the reverse strand, counting down.
CGATCTGTTTTTTAAATAATGAAAATTATTAACAAAGAAATTTTTGTTTTCGTAAATCCTAAAATAAAAAAATAAAAAATTGGAAAATAATTGTCAATTTTGTATTTTCCCTGCAAATCTCAGATTCTGGAAAAATGTTTGTCTGAAGAAAAATGTTTGTAATAGGCCTAATTTTTCTAAATTTTCAAAAATGAATTGTAAATACTCTAAATTAATCCAGCAGCATGCCCGATGTGGTTTTCGTAATCATTTTACTTTAAAATTTTATCGAACAAATAGAATTCGGAAATTTTTGCTTCTTATTTTAATTCCTAAAAATAAGGTGTATTTCTTATTGTGGTGATGTTGTTTCTACATGAACCAAGCATATCTTTTTTACCTACGTTTGTTGTTAATTTTACAACAAACTTTTAGAAATACACGCGTATTTACGAAACGAAATGTTCAAGGATTTCGAAAGTAATCCCGTTTAAGGTCGTTTAAAGGACTTTTTAGTGGCATTCTAATTTAAACTTAAAATTACGACTCGTAGTAAAAGTAAGTGGAAAAAACATAAATTTAGTAAAAGTTTTTTTATCCTGCGCACACTTCTATAATCCCTCGCACTGTTTAACAGATGTTGTGTATTAATAAACAAATTATTTGAACAAAACTTGGATACTTTTACTGTAACCGTTCTCCGAATATACAGAAATCTATATTGTGTTTGTATGGGAGGTGCCACACCCACTTTTTTAGACTTGCCTACTTTTTTAAAAACTATTACTGTTCTCAAGATATAGGAACAATTTTTTGGGATAAGATCTGTTAAATACCAGCTTTGCCACTCTCCGGTGCATTTCGCAGCACTCTAAATATGCACCACTTACTTTTTATTTGGACTTAATGAATTATTTTTGCAAGTTTTTAGAAATAAAGAGTTTTGGAACGTAAATTAAAAACCTTGTGCGGTAAAGTTCTTTGAAATTTTCTTGGTTTTTTTTTTGGTGTTACAAATTAGATCTTAATTAAACAATTTGATTTATTTAGTGCTAATTTTAAAGTGCTAATTTTAAAGTGGGTAAACTATGGATGAATGAATGCTTTAGATTTCAATCCAATAATTAATAAATTTTTGTCCACAATAAGATTAGCACTCATCCGAAACTAATGAGTAAAGTTTGTTCTGATGACTCTGTAATAGGCCTCTTATAACACACAAGTGACTGTCAATGAGCGGGAATATTAGAGGCAGCAGCAGTAAATAGTTTGCATTCTTAAAGCCAATAAAAATCACACACGTAAAATAGAAGTAAAACTAATTAAAACTCAAACAAGCACCTTATTAAAACGCAAGAAGAGACTTCATTAAACATTATTAAAACTGAAGGAAAGTCTTCACTACTTTATCGAAACTTTTTTAAATTGGCAAAAATTTGTCTGAAAATAAATCTGAGAAAAATAAATACCGAGAAAAATTTGCTTCATTTAGTTAAGAATGGTTTGTTGTTTATTTGCTTTTCGGTTTATTTTATTTTATCTCATGTTAAATAATTCGTGATAGTTTTATTTTTGCCTTTTTGCCACATTTTTGAGGAGACACTAGAAAAGCCATAATAAATGACTCGTTCACAGTTCAAAATGAAAATTTATGTTAATTCGTTTATTATTGTTTGTTGTCGTCATTTGTTTTGTTGTAAGAAACATATTGAGAATTTACGGTTTTTAGATAATTTATTTTTTTTTTTTTTTTGTTTGTTCTGAAAAGGTGTTTGGGTTAACAAGTTTGCTTTGTTTATATTGTTCTATAACGTGTACACAGAATACATATCAACTAAGTTTGCTTACTCTTAGTTACAAACAAAGAACAAACAACGATTTGAACACAAACTATTAGAATGTTAAATGTACATAGAAGTAAGTACACACTCGTATTTAAGTGTGTATATATGTAGTAGGCACATGTAATGACTTGAAAGGAAGGTGTTTACATTTACATGCAATTTTAATACTTCCAAAAATAAATTATACAACAAGTATAATCAAACAAACATTTATGTATGGACAGGGTGGGCCAAAAGAAACGAAGAGGTTAATTTGATTTTCTTTTATTTTTTAAATTGATTTAACGAAATCTTGGAAAATTGAAAATGGATACATATGGATACGATACATTTTTTTTAACACAACGAGCATATCGCCGTTTTTTATGTTAGAACTAGACCATCAAATACAATAATAAATCGTTTGATATCATTATTTCGGCAACAAAGCTGCTTCTGTGACCTCCGCCGAGCTGGAAGACTTCAAACGACTCTTAAAGCAAAAAATGTTTGAAGCCTGAGTGAAAGGGTGCAGAAAAATCAAACAAGGTTAACAAGAAAACGTTCAACGAAACTTTGGTTAACACCAGGTAAACGAATTGTATGTACAAATTGCACATGTTCCCTTGAAAAGTGCAGCCTATTTAATGGTGTTTTCTTTTCTACAAAAAGTGTAACATTTTATTTTAAAAAAATCCAATTTGGTGTCTGTTTCCTAAAAATTTTGCTCCCGAAAAGGATGAGTTTTTTTAGAATAAAACAAGTCGTTCTTTTCGAGAGCAAAATTTTTAAGAAACAGACACCATATTGCAATTTTTTTTAAATAAAATGTCACATTTTTTGTAGAAAAGAAAACACCATAAGATTTAAGAATCCAGTGCACAGTAAAAATAAAAATCGATTTCAATTAAAAAATTTGTGATATTAAATAAAAAAATTATATAAAATTAAGCAGTAAACAAATTAATAGTATCAATTAAATATTTCTTGATATTAAAAATATTTTCTGCAGTAATATTGTTGATATAAGTAAACGTTTAATTCACTTGATTAAGTTTTTAATTATGACTGATTTTATTTTGAATTAATTATTTAATTGAAAAATTTGGCGAGACTTTTTTCAACAGCGACTTAATGTTTTGATTTCTTAAAAAGATCTAGATCAGCGCGTCAAGCGTAACGTTTTGGAGCGAATAGCTTAAACGCCAAAATGACATTCTCAAATAAGAACGCCAACATTTTAACATGAAAAGTAAATTTCACTAATCTTGTTTAATAAAACCCAACGAATCATAATAAAAACTGAAGATAAAATCGCCAACTTAAATACTTAACGCGCTGTTAAAATCGAATTTTCCATTTGCAAAGTGTTGCCGTAGCGCTTTTTGGGTTTGATTCATATATTTTGTATGCGCATCAGAATTTCGGACGCATGAGAATTTCTGACGAGCTGTTTAAGTCTTTAAACAGAATTGAGTCTTTAACTTAAGGCAAAAACCCCAAAAGCCTATAGTTAAAACGCCGGTAGTTACTTTAAATTCTCTCTCATTTTATTGTTATAGTTATTTATTTTCTTTTGTTTCTTTTTATTTTTTTGTTTACAAAATTTATGAAATATAATTAAAGTATGGTAGCATTGTTGGGAGAGAATTTTCTATATGAAAAACATTCTCAAAATAAATAATGAAACAGAACTGAGTCTCCAACTTAAGGCAAAAATCGTAAAGCCCATAATTAAAACGTCGTATAAATATTTGCTGAAAGAGGAACCACATATTTATCTTTTAGAATTCAGATGAACGATTCTTGAGATTTTTCGAAATAGTTTAAACAACTGCAGAAAAATACGATTTTCGCTAATATCTCGAAAACGCTTCTTAAGAGAAATAAATGATTGTCATATTCTAACTCAGCCGTCCCCTTAGAAAACATCTCATTTTGGAGTTTTTTTGCAACGTTACTTTTACTGTCAGCTTACTAGGACTTAATGGTCCTTCTTTGTTTAGGAATAATGTCGGTAATGCAGTAACCATAATTGCTACTCAATACCGTTGCAGGTTGAAAATGTTCCTTAAGCTAGTTGTAAAAGATTAATTTACAAATATTGCTGCAACATAATGGAGCCACATTGAATTACCTTTAAAACAAATAAAATATAAACTTTTCAAATCCTTTAGATTTCTTTGAACCCCCTGTATTAATGTTTAGACATTTGTTTGTTTTTTTTTTTATGAGAGTATGAGTAGCGCATGTTTAATTCTAGCCTGGTTTTCTTTGCAACTTCATGAAGCCTGGAGTGCATAACTAAACAATGTTGTTGAGTTTCCCACTTTGTATTTGTAGCGTTGTGCCAATGTTTGTTGCCGAAATATAAAAAGAGACAAAGCTGACAGTTTTACAAATTGCTACGATTAGTTATTGTTAATGTTTTGCTATTCAATGTTTAATACACCTAAAGTATGTCAACGAAATGATTCGTTTAATTATTTACTATAGATAAAGAAAAGTAAAATGCCTACTTTTCATTTTAAAGTTTTAAACAAACTCCTACACTTATTTTTATATAAATTTGTTGCTGTTTAGTGATGGTAATGTTTGTAGACGAAATGTTTTGGCAACTTTTTTTTTACATTTAATGAAGGGAAAAGATGTAAAGATTTATATCTAAAAGAAACTAAAAATTGAAGTTTTCACCCAAAAAAAAAAACATTTTGAAAATGAGTGTCACTTCATTTCGTAACCACACTTTAAGTTGCTATCAACATTCAAGTTGATTACTTAATATAGCAAATGAAACGTGATGTCAACACTTTTAATCTTTTAAACAACCTAAAAGAAGCGCTCAGAATAACAAGACAAAATGTTAACATAAATTTATTTGCGACCAAAGTATTTCGTACACATGCTTTGAGTAGCTTTAATAAGCTTTCTATTATTTACTGTAGATACACTCAAACGGAAATATTTGTAGTTGATCATAAGATCCCAGGAGAATATGTTTTTCGCAACGGGAATTGTCCTAGAATGCCGGATATTTCTGGAGGAGATAGCGAGACAGTCAGTGTTTACCCTTAAGTGGGTTCCTGGAGAAAGGGGCATACATGGTAACTGTATGGTTGACCCGTTGGCGCATGGAGGCACCACTTTGAAACGGAACGGTTTAAGATATGAAATAGGTGTTTCACTCCTGAGGAGTTTGCCCATCTTATTGACAGTCAGAGATGGTTTGATGAAACTACCTGTGGGGAGACCAGAAAAATTGGGCCCATTATAAATAGAGAAAAAAAGAACTCGGCAGGCTTTAAAACTGTCCAGACTTCACCTTAGGAATATAATTGTGGTTATAACTAACCTCTGTCCTATTGGGAAATACGACTAAAAGCTAGAACTCTCTTACAAAGACCTTCCTTGAAGTTGCGGCGACGAGGATGAGGAAGCGTTATCGGTTCATTTTCTCTGTCATTGAAACACCCTCTCTGTTATTCTCAGGTATTCGGAGATCTTAGACTTGATCCGTTTGGGCGAAGAAAACTTTGGGACAAAACTTGTCCCTCTGACATTGGTTTGAACAGGATACACTCCTTCAATAAATCAATCGGATGGCTGAGTAAGAAGAGAAGCAGCCAGGTAACATAGGCCCCCCTAGGAGACGGTGAAACCTGGACCAACACCACGGAAACTAATTGCATGAATCCCGTGAGCTGTGTTTGATCGCGGCTGCCAATTAAACTGAAACATTATTTTTTTTTTAAACTAACATTTTTCTTTGGGTGCATCCTGGTTCATGAATTTATGTATGTGACTGCGAATATTTAGCTTTACTAATAAATAAACGGTGTTTAGTTACGCAATGGCGCATGTGCATTTTTTTTTATCAAAAACGTTTTAAACAACAAGAAAATTTGTTACTTTCAGTCCGTTTTCAGTCAGTACTGTTTTTATTTTTTTTTTTGCAAACATTTTCCTCATGTTTTTGTGTTTTTATTTTGTTTGCTGTGAGACGATTATTTTAATTAAAACGGCAGCTAACACGTGGATTGTGATTGTAATTAATGACAGTATTGTTTGTAAAGTTGCTGCTTATTTCACTTTAAAAGTAGCAGCTACAGCGGCAGCAGCAGCAGCAGCAGCCTGTAAAAGGGTGGGTGTTTTTAATTTTCAAACTTTTCCTGGTTTTTACACAGAGTGGGTAACACAATCAACCGACAGTGACTAACAAATAGATTGCGTTGAATAAAATATATTGTTTTTGTTATACGGTTTGTTAGTTTGTTAATCGTTAACTATTATTAACGATAGCAGTGGAGCAGTTTTGCAATAAGAGGCCTTTAACGTTACAAATTATTACTATTTAATGTTAAAGTATTTATTTCCTTAAATTGGTTATTCAACGTTAGAAAACTTTAATTTATTTTATTATTATTTCTAATAATTTTTCATCATTAGTTAACAATTTTTTTTTTATTATTATTATTGTGATTGCTATTTGTTGTAGCGTGTTTTGTGGTAATTTAAGTATGAAATAATTTGTTAACGGTATTAAATGAAATTGTTTTTTAAAATTAATTAAATAGGTTTTTACGTCATTGTTATTTTAATTTAAAATTATTTAAATTCAATTTGTACAATACAAATTAAAATATTTTTAATGAATTTTGAAAACAAAGCGTTAAATTAATTTTTTCCGGCAAATTAGTTTTTGTATGTGAGAAATTCTAGTTACAAAAATGATTTATGATAACCGGCATATGGAAAAAACATGAAAAAACCAAAAAAAAAAAAATTTTAAATTCAGAATAATACAACATACTTGGAGTATAAGCCGTTGACTCTCAAATACAACTTATTGCAACAAAACCACATGCTGAAAATCGGAATCTAGTGCTACTTAAATCCATGGAAATTTTGAGTCAAATATTTTTAAAAATTTCCGTGGATAATCGACCAAATGTGAACACAATCGGGAGGAACCGGGTCTGTAGGAAATGTGAAAACATGTCCAGTTCATTCTATGGACAACATTGCTGTTGTACGCGATAGCGTGGCAGAAGAGCCGTCAACCTCGACTTGTAGTCGTGCCCAACAATTGAACATCTCACGAACACCACTCATGTGTATTTTGAATACAGATTTGAATTAACACGCTTACCAGGTTTTACTGAGTCAAGAGCTGAAACCTACTGACCTTTTCAAGCGTCGTCAATGGGCCGAATGGTTGGTTGAACAGACAGAAGTGAATGGGGAATTTACAAAGAAAATCATCATCAGCGACGAGGAGCACTTTCGCCTCAGTGGCTTCGTTAACAAGCAGAATTGCCGCATTTGGACAAATAAGAATCCACCAGTGATTGCTAAGAAGCCTATGAATCCACAAAGAGTGACTGTTTGGTGCGTTTTATGAGCAGGCGGGGCCACCGGGCCGTATTTCTTCGAAAATGAGGTCGGCCAAGCAGTTACCGTGAGTGGTGTTCGCTATGGCGAGATGATAACGGACTTCTTGTGGCCAGAAATTGAGGATATGGACCTGTACGATATGCGGTTCCAACAGGATGGTGCCTCTTGCCACACAGCCAACGAAACAATGGCTCCATTAAGTGAGGAATTCAGTGGCCGTTTTATCTTACGTCTTGGCGATGTTAATTGGCCTTCACGATTATGTGATTTGACACCGTTGGGCTTCTTGCTTTGGGGATATTTAAAAGAAAAAGTGTACGACAATTAGCCAAGAACAAAAACAAGAGCTACAAGATGAGATAATTAGGCACATTAACGACATTAAACCTCAACATCGGATAGAGGTATGCCACCGAAGCCGTGGCGAGCATTTGGCCGATACTTTGTTTGTCACATAATTGTCATAGATCCTTCTATCATAATTAAAAATATTAAGATAATTCTCTGAAAACTTGCTGTTTTATTTGCAATTAAAATCGTGCGTTTTGGTTGGTGTACCCTTAACTATAGAAACTCTGCACCATAAACTTCCCAGGTAAAAAATAATTAGTTTACTGTTGTGGCAGTACAAGCACGAAAGATGCCGAACTTTCTACATGCGAAACAAAGGACAAAGATTGTAGAGCCATAAGAATCTCTGATGGCCTAGTCGTTTAAATTTTTAATAATGACTTGGGTTTGAGAAAGCTTTACGCAAGATGGCTGTCCATTTGCTTGCAATCGACCACAAACGCAACCGTCTGACAACTTCGCAGGAGTGTTTAGCTTTGTTTAACCACACTGTGGACTAGTTTTTGCGCCGTTTCGTAACAGAAGACAAAATGTGGATCCACTACAAAACACCAGAGGGATCACACACTAGTCAAAACCAGGGTTTAAAAAACTGCAGTCGAAACCAAAAACTGTCGAAAAAAAAACGAAAATTTGTGTACAACTTTGCAATTTTTGAGTTGATTTGAAAGCGACTGCTTACATTTGATGAATTAGAAGTAAAAGCAGCAGTTTTCTTTTTTTTGCCAATGACAAATGAAGAAATGGAAGAAATTGCAGTTTTTCTACTTTAACTGCAGTTTGTTAAGCGCTGGTCAAAACAGTGGGTTTTTCCGGGTGCCAATCGGTGCCAAAAGAGGCTTAGGTTGGTTTGTTAGCCAGAAAAGTGGTGGTGACTGTTGTTTGGGATGCAGGCTGTATAATCCACACTGATGTCTCTCAAAAGAGTAAAACAATCAATGACGAATATTCAGTACTATTACGAGATTCCTTGTCATGATCAAGGTCGTAGTTGTTTAAATTTTGTTTTTTCCGAAATCAGTTAAATTTTACGAAAATGACAATGTAAAATAACTTTGATGATAAATTTTCAAGTGCACGTGCATAAAAAACTGAACTGGAAACTTGCTTTATTTTGATTTGCTGGGGAAAACAATAAAGCAAATTGTTTTCTCTTAACCCACTTACGTCTACAATTAACGTTCGGAATATCCAACCAATAAAAGTGGGGAATGTAAGAAAAGATCAACTCACTGTTTATTGTTGGTATTTTGTTTAAGCTTCAATATCGTTGCAAATTAAACGAGTGTTTGCAATTCTCATTTACTCTGCAGTTTTGTTTGCATAAAGTCTTTGGGATAAAAGGTTCCAGATGATCTGGCCTAAACAACCAGTGAAATGCGCATAGGAACTAGATTTTCCCCCAACAATAAATTTCAGTGTATTTATCAAGAATGATAATTTGGAATTCAGCACACCAAACAAAATCTTATTAATGAAAAATTATGTATTCCCAAAAAAAAAAAAAAATTAATAAAATTGACAGATAGTTTGTCGTATTTATCCGTGAACGACAATTGCAAAGCCAATTTTGACTTCTTGTACTCCGAAAACGACACTCTTAATAAGTCCCATTATGCCAACTTACTGGACCCCATTTGACCTAGAAAAAAGTACGATTGCACTAGGACAATTTAGGAATGCCCACATGTGTTGTTTCCATGCCAAAAAAATGTATGATTTAGGCTACGAAATGCTCGCTCATTTGATTTTTTACTTGGATTTAGGCTCAAGTAACTATTTCTTGTTTCCAATTCTTAAGAAATGTCTCGGCGGAAAGAGATTTGATTTTAACGATAAAATCATTTCACAGACAAATACTAATTTGTTGACCTGAAAAATCTTATTTTTCGAAGGGTTACAAAAATTAAAAAACCTTAGACAAAGTGCATTGAGCTCAAAGGAGAAAACGTTGAAAATTTTATTGATTTTTTTTATCTAAAAACCTGTGCTTTATTTAAAAACCCGCGGGCTTACGAACCCACCATCGCATCTAATCTTCTTCCGTCTCACATCCAACATGAATAAGCTCACATCTAATGTCCGCAAGCACCTCTATCCTTCTTTCTACAACCTATTTTCCTAGTTCCTACACTATGCAATGCATAAGCAGGGGTCATCCCCTGAGTGCTGGTCCTTACAATAAGAAGGCTTAGTTATTCTTAAATCAAACTATTCAACAAATATTCATTTATTTAATTATCATATGATGCAATTACAGTTACAAAATATATTCCAACATGCAACAGAAACGTAGACTCATCTCTAGAGCGAAGCGAATCCGTTACTCTCGCACTTATAGAAAAGCTCACTCTTAACTTGCCTACAGGGGCACCCTTCTCAAAAAATAGTTTTCGATGATTTCATTGCTATTTGGACTTAAAATAGTCAGGCAAATATCACTCCATCAACGGGCAGGGCAATATTAGATACAATTCCCTTTGTCAAATCAATGTGGAAGACTAGTTTCAATAACAGTAATATAAGCAAAATTCTATAATTTACAAAATAATTCTTTTCCCTGATAAAGAAACAAACCTTAATTTATAGACACTTTTAAAATAACATAAATATTGTCAGATAAATAAATTGTCCACATAAAAAGTGTTAATATATTTAACCACATGACAAGATGATACACTTATTTCCATGTACAATCATTTAAAACAAAAAGAAAAGAAAATTTCAACAAAAAGAAACAAGAAAACTATAAAAACTTTTAAAATGACATGATTTCTTTAGTGTTTTGCAATTTTTAATTATCTCGACACCCATATATGCAACCAAACGCAGCACAAACGAACTACTTACAAACAAAAAACTTTACTACATTTCAATCAAAACCTTCAAACAACAATAAAAACCACGATAGCAAAAGGTATGGATTACAAAGGAAAACAAAAAAATCCTAAAATTTATTTATGTTTTGTCAACGCTTAAAACAAGTCATTATAAAGGCAGTAGTCCTTGTAAGTAAGAAGAAAAAAAACCAACGACACACACACGCAACACAAAAAAACTCATACAAAGCCAAAGGCACGCAACCTGGTTAACAGCCACTCACTCAGTCAGTCAGGCTGACTGCCACTTTAACAAAAGCAAAAAAAAAATCAACATTAATATTTGTGCTCCTCTTCATTCCAATACAATTTATGTTAAACTAACAAATTGTCAATGAAATGAATGCGTCTGCAGCAGCCACAGAGAAACAACAAGCAAACAAGCGAAAAATCCTACTTGCCACTGCAACAACACAAAATGTAAACGAAATCAAACAAGAAAAAAAAATGCTCAAACTCAAAAAAAGAAACAAGCTTTTTAAAAGACAATAAAGACACACATAAAACTAAATCAGGGTCCTCTTCCCATGTCCCAGGACAAGACTTGAGGGGGGCAAAGGCTGCCTTTAAACTTAAACAAGAAGTGTGTGTGTAGCACGATGTTCAAAAAATACAAATTGTGTATTTGTATCGATCGTTGAAACTACACGCAAAACGCGCTTTTCTTCCTCCTCACAATACACACATCATGTTGCAAGTAGTTTATAATAAAAAAAAAAAACCAAAAACAATCTGAAAGAAACAACTGAAAATTATGCGTAGAGTTCGTTTACGTTCTTGTACAGCAGAAGAGAATGTTTTATATGTGTATGTATGTTTTGTAGCATGAATTGAAGCGAAAAATGTTGGTTTTTTTTCAACTGGTTGACAAACTGGTTTAACTGATTTTTATGTACAATATTTTTTATAATTTTTATTTTTTTTAGTTGTTGTTATTATCTTATTGTTGCAAAGGTTTAATAAAACTAAAGGGCCGTAACTATACTGACGAATAATTGAATAGGGAAGAATTTAGTTGGACAGTAGAAGGAAAGCTTTTTAGTATTTGCTTGGGAAATAAGAACGTAAGATTTTTTAAAAAAATTTAAACTGAGATTTGGGGAATGTAATTTCCTCTTGATATGTGCAAAGACTTGCTCTGGCTTAGTATCACCGGAGCTTTGCGTACTACACTGACTGCGGCACTGGATGTTGTCCTGAACTTACAATCGATTAATCTGGTACACTCAAAAGTAAAAGCAATTCATCCGTACTCAAATCAATCCGAAGCGGTATTAATTGTAGTTTACTGTCAGGAACTGGGTATTCTGGAATCTTATAGGCATCCTGATTACTGAAGAAAATATTAACGGCAAAAATGGGTGCTGATTTAGTACTTTATTCTTACATGTAAACTTCTTTATAGATAGCCAGGCGATAATCGTTGAATATACATACTCTTCGATCTTCAAGGAGTGTAAGGGCTCAATAGATAGACTTGATGCGAACAGAAGACTACACATCTAGAGCGTTCTTGGTTCAGGGCATAGAAGGTCACGAGGTGGCAGACGAATTAGCGAAACGGCGGCTTCACTTACCGTACAACAGTGTGATTGACATTCCAATTCCAATTCGAAATATAAAGAGACATACAGACTCTACTAAACAGAGGAAATCTGAAGCGATTTGGGGCAACACCGGAACGTGCAAGGTATCCAGAGTTATGTGGGGATCCTATGATCCAAAGTCGACTTAACTTCTTCTATCGCTACCGAAAAAATAGTGCAGGCTTCTGGTAGGTTTTGTAAAGGGTCACTGTTGGACGGCAGTATACGCCAAAAAGGCGGGGCACTTGACTAGTGACAATTCTGGATTCTGTGGGGTACCAGGGGAGAAAGAGAAGGTTAGGACGCGCCTTAAAAAAACCTTTCTTACGATACCCAATTTGTACATGTTGGTAAGGAAACAGATTCTCAAATTAACAAAACATGCAAAAATAGACCCTTTTTCAAAATGGTCCAGCTCACGAGAGGTCAAAGCTGGAGCCGAAATATTTAAAATGTCATCTTAAAAAAGTTCGAGGTTCATTTTTAGAAGGGTAAATCGAATACTTTTTTTGGTGAGTCGCTCTAATGAATATACTAAAACAAAATGAAATAAAGATGATATTATGAAAAAAAATTATATTTGCAAAATGAACATTTTGATGGTATTCTGTGTCCATTGGATGGTTTTTTTTTATATTTCTAATAACATTTTAGAAAGTGCTAAAATGGAACTTATTGTTCCCAATAATCGAAATAAATATCGCCTTAAAAAGAGATAAATGTTAATGGTAAGTTTAAGAATTTGTGGTGAATAAACACTGGTTTATATCTCTACTTTGAAAATTAATTTTAAAATTATCAATAGTTCATTTTTTAGTTTGTTAATTTTGTATTTTTTATTGTTTTGTAAATGAAAATAAAATAAATTCTAGTTGAGTTTTAACTTTTGTAATATAAAAACCAACAAATTGATTACCTAGAAGTAGAAAGTTTGGAATAAACAAAAGTGATTCCATTTTTAAAGAAAAATACAAATTATGATTTGTGCATCGAAGAGTTTGCAAATTGGTGCAGAAATAATGGTTACAATTGCCATAAGCGCAAAGGATTTTAAAAATAACATTTCCCTATTCGTTTCTTACGACAGTATTATTGTTTTTTTTTTTTTTTTTTTGTTGTGTGTCTTTTTAATGCGACGCTCGATTATAAAAAAGAATTTTATTACCTTTTAATACGTAATTCCCTTAGCCATCATAACTTGAACACAACACTTGGATTTTTAATGATTATAAGCCCATCATGAGATAAAATTTATGTAGACACGCTCTCATTCATATCCATACACAACCCATCTCACTGCTTATTACAATTCCCAGCTCCTCATAACGTCAAACATGCCTGGATTCCCATAAATTCAAACTTGTAGTTATTGAACAAACAAAAATGTAAAACGCGTATATCCTGTCCTTCAACGAGTTTTGATTATTTTTTTTTTTTTTTGCTTCTTCTTCTGATATTTTATTTAATTTTTATTTTTGGATTCTATATCAACATTAAATTATTCATTTGTAGGGTTCCATTTTTTGCCTTGTTGCACATTAAACTTTTTTTTTTTTTAATTGACAGTCTTAGCATAAAGAAGGTAATTATCATTATGATGATGTTGCAGAGTAATATTTTAGAAAGGAGGTAATATATTGGATAGAAGAGGAATATTTATATAAAGCTATGTTATTCTTTTATTAATAATAGTAGTCAATATAAATTTCAAAGCACACTTATTAAATATTTGACTAAATAAGCGTAACCACTACTTGTGCAAATAGTTAGTATGATTTAATATAGTCTTATGGTGTTTTCTTTTCTACAAAAAAAATGTGACATTTTATTTTTAAAAAATGCAATTTGGTGCCTGTTTCTTAAAAAATTTGCTCCCGAAAAGGGTGGCTTGTTTTATTCTAAAAAAAACTCATCCTTTTCGGGAGCAAAATTTTTAAGAAACAGACACCAAGTTAAATTTTTTTAAATAAAATGTCACATTTTCTTGTAGAAAGGAAAACACTATTAATATCAAAAAAAACCTAATTATACTGCTTGACATAGCAAAAAGCTATTTTAATATAATATTAATAATATTGTTAGACGTGGTACCATAATCGGTTTACCTGTTGGGTCACGTTTTTTCGTCAAATTTTTGCCAATTGTGACCGCAGCTTAAAAAATAAACTTTAATAGGCTTTTTACACTGATCAACATCTAACATCTACCATTAAAGATGTAGAAAATGTGAAACACTCGTTTACATTGTTCACATCTAACATCTACCATCAAACAAAAATGTCATAATTTTTAAAAAAAAGAACTTTTTAAATAAGAAATGTTTTTTTTTTATCTACAAAAGTTCTAAAATATAAAAAGAAAGCACAAAAATTTATTTGAAGTTCAATTTGTTTAAAAATAAAAATAATACTAAGCAAAAAAACATTGCAATAAAAAAGAAAACTTGACAAATGGTAACGCTGCTTTCAAAACAAACTTATTTTTGTCAGTGATGCCACAATAATTATAGAACTTATTGCCACTTTTCTAGAGATGACACTAAAATAAACGAAAGATGTTGAATGGAATAAAATGCGATAGGAACATTTTTAAAAGATGTAGGTTTTAACTCTATGTATTTCTTATGGAAAGATGTTAAAATCTTCGCAAATTGATGGTAGATGTTAGATGTTGATCAGTGTAAAAAGGCTATTAGAAAAACCTAAAGGTATGTTCAGACCTAGCAAATATTTGACGAAAAAATTCAATAAAAGCATTACCTGTGACTTAAGCAAACTTAGGCTTTATTTTTAACAACTTCTATTGATTTACTAAACTTTATTTGGAAGAAGATAATTGTATAATGTAATTTAGAAACTGTCAAATGGTGTTTGATCTAGCCAAACGTTTTATAAAAGCAAAAAATTTTTAAATAAAAATAGTGGTTACGTGTAGGACGTCTAATATTTAATAAGTGTGAACATAGCTTAAGAAATATGGAAAAATTTGTATTTATTATTTTAAAATAAAATTTGCGAAATTAAAAAAACAGAACGTTCGGGAAGGATTATTAGGTTGTTTTTTAGCATAATAGAACCCAAGAAAAGCTCTCACCTTCTGACATTTATGGGCAAATCAATCGGTTTTCTTAAAATTTGTCATTCAGAAACTATAACTTCTGAAAGGATATAGAAAATAGGGCGTGAAATAGGGCAAGAGTAGTAAAAGCTCCCCCTCCCTATATCTTCTTAACTGATTAGCTGGTTTTCTTAAAATTTGTCAAGCAAATAGTGTAACATCTGGAAAAAAACTATAGCCTATAATTATTATTATTTAGGGCGTGGAATAGGGCAAAAGCTTTTACTCCCTGTATCTTCTCAACTAATCAACCTGATTTCTTAATATTTGGCATGCAGACACAGTGACTTCCGAAAGGAAATAGGGAATAGGACGTGAAGTAGGGCAATAGGGCTAAAAGCTCCCCTCCCTATATCTGCTTAACTAACTGGTATGCAGACACCGTAACATCTTAAAGGAAATAGGGCAAGAGGGGTAAAAGCTCCCCCTTCCTTTATCTTCTTAACTAATCAACGGGTTGTCTTAAAATTTGGCATGCAGACACTGAAACTTCTGAAAGAAATAAGCTATAGGGCAAAACAACGTTTGCCGGATCGGTTAGTTTCGATATAAGACTTTTGAATGTTTATAATTCCTATTCGCTTAACAGTTTTATTTGAATAATATCTTTAGCTTTTCTAAATTTTTGGATGCAGTTTTTTGATGATCTGGCCTCAGCATCCAGTGAAATGCGCACAGGAATAGCTTATCCCACCAAAAATAAATTTCAGTTTGTCAATAGTAAGAATAGGGAATTTAGCACATTAAAACTAAATCTTATTAATTAAATATATATTGTTTTTAATATTCCAATAGGATTGTACTTATAAAAGTTTCTCGTTGAGAACACAATTAACTTAATCTTTTCTGTAGACTTTTTTACATTTCAAACATTTTTCTAACACATGTTCTAACTAATGACTCTTTAGAAACTCTTGTCGTTATGTGTTGAAAAACCTTCATTGTGGTGCTTTAATTTCCCTCATTTAGACACTTCTATACAATAAATATCTTTTCTGTTGAAACTTTCCTTATAAGGACTTCAAAGAAATGATAATTGTTAAATTACAGAGCTGAAAAGTTCTAGGCCATTCCATTGAATTCATTTTTTTTTTTTTAAGTTTTCTTATTTAACCTCTTTCTCCCGCAAACTCTTGCCTTTTTTATAATTGTGGTTAATTAAATATATAAAATTTATAGAACTACTGTATTTTCTGCTGTTTTCACTTGTTTTCATTAGAAGAAACAAGAGGATCGTTTTAGAAGAAAAAAAATCGCTGGTTAGTCAGTACTTCCCAAGAAGGTAAACTCCAATTATAACAATAAATAATCCTCCCAGGTGCAATTATAATTATTTAGTTGCTATTTTTTTATTATTATGGTTGAGTTTTTTTTACCGGCAATAAGTTTTAGCCAGCTTTTATACTACCGACAATCAAACATGCAAAAGAGAAAAAAAAATATTTTTTTTTTTTTTGCAGAAAATATGTCTACTTGAAAAAAAACAAAGAATGTTAAAACTAAAAAATACAAGAAGTAGATGAAACATAAAGAAGCAAAATAAAAAAAAAAATACGAAAACAAACAAATCCCTCATCAATTAAAATAAACACGCTTCAAAAAGCACCTGCTCCATGGATCATGATCATATTTAAACTACATACATACACACAAATAAGCAACAAACACATATACGATACTTTAACAAACATACATACATGTTTCAAAGTATTAAGACAATGTTCAAATAAATCATTGACAGTAAAAGAAGAACTTGGAAATAAAAACACTCGCCAGCGCTCATACTCGAATCCAAGATATGAATAGAAAAAATAAAAAGAATTACTAAACTTTTTAATAACAACTGCCAATGGACACAGATAGCGTAGAATAGTCAGTCCTTAGTTGTTGTTTTTTATGTGTTGCTCTTAAATTTTTGTAGTACGAGAAGTTTTGCCACAAAATTTGTTACATTCGCTGTGATGAAATAACCCGTACGAAGCCACAGATTTTTTTGTTTTTTGCAGTTCACATTGGGATAGATACAGCCAGTCAGTCGATTTATGTTTTCGTTGTCTCTTTTAACTTTTCCAATTCAATACATGTCAAATCATATATGGATTTTTTTCTATATAAACACAACTGCAATGATAGAACAGAAATCTTTCAAGCCAAGTTGCACGTGAACGTATACAAAAAGTAAAATAGAGGAAAATTAAAACTAAAAAAAGAGTTATAGAACAGAAATCTATAGCAGCAAAAAAATATGTAGTTATACAATATATAATGACATTAATTCTTTTTTACAATTATTCTCCCTTCTGCAAAACATAATTGCAAAAGTATTTTTGCCTTTAAACAAAATTTAGGTGCACTACACTGAGATTTTTTTTTTTTTTTTTTTTTTTTTTGAAATTGGAAAAGTTACTTGAAAGTAATTTTGAATGCATAAGTGGATAAAACTTCTCCCTAGTTTCTTGTTGAAAGCAGTGTTTGAAAATAAGCAGTACATTATTTAGCATTGGAATCACACCAAGGAACGATATCTATTTATTTAGTATTTGTGTAGACGAACACAACTCTTAATACCTTTCGTAACTATTTTCAAAAAAGAGCCGAACATTATATATTGTACTGTTCTTCGTTAAAAACAGAACAATTGTACTGATACTGTAGACAAACGTTATATTTTATTGTTCTATAATGTTTCTATTTTTCATTGATAAAGAAATGAACAAACAAAACATTTTAGCAACGACCGCAGCACAAACAGCTTGTGTGTGTATTGTGTAAAAGTTTTGCTTGTGTAAAATTATTTTGCTGGCTTTTTGTTTTTTTTTTCGTATGTGTATTTTGTTTTTGAAAAAAATTTTTTGTTTTTTTACCAGCCAAAAGGGCGCTACGAACAACTGAAACGAACGAACACCAGAGAACGAGCTGAACGGAACACAATGAAGTTTGTGTTTTTTTTTTTAAACGGACGTAATTAAATGTTCTTATCTTTTTGTTGAGTTGGTTAAGAACAGTATTATTTTTGTGCTCGAAGAAGACAAACAGGGAAACATTATTTTTTAATGATTTACCCACAAACATTATTAGAGTTTGTGTTTTCTACAAATCTACCGAACCGAACACTAAAAAGCGATATTTAATGTTTATTTTCGAACACTGGTTATAAGCCAACATTTTCAAAATTAGTAAACTAATCGCATTAGTTTTATAAATCTGAAGTTTTTGGAATACCTGGGCATGTCCTTCCGGAACAATTTTACATACTTAACTTTCAGTATGAAGTCCCTTAAAGCTTTTTACAAAGTAACTTAACGATGTATAGTTTGCTTGTTGTGCACGCATCGATATCGTTTTTGGTGCAGTTTATGACAAATCTGTCCATGATTTACATGAGCACCTGCCATATGGCCTAATATTATGGTTAGGTTAGGTTAGGTTATGAAGGGTTGTGCGCCCATGGGCACACCTCCACTCGGAGACCAATACAGTCCATTGTGAATCCCTTCAAAGAAATATAAGATAGAATAAGAAGAAGTGAAAAGTAAAGAAAAGGAAGTATGCGATAGACGGAAAAAATTAGAATATTATGGTTAATCTTAGTATGCATTTACCAATCGCCCCCATGTGTGCTTTGCCTAGCACACACATACACAGATAGCAATTAAGTGTATAATACGGTCAAAATTATATTCTCAAGCTTTTGTTAAGGAGCTGGAGCTATCTAACCTCTTCTGCTGCAGGAATAGCCAGCAGCATCTGTTGAATAGGAACAGTACGCCGAGGAGAACCGTCTTCACAAGTTGAACCCTCTACAAGCTCTCATTGAAATTCAGAAACACTTTTCCTGCGAACTTTGGGGTTTAACCACAGCCATCACATGATTCTCAAGGACAAACTACCTTGAAAAAAGCACCCTTTGTTAATAAGCAAAATTCTGTGAAAAATACATTCTGTGAGAGTAGTCACCCTCTTCATTATCTAGGCTCTCGACTTTTTATCCCTCTAAAATTGACGTCAATCCCAGCATCCAACACACCTCTCACTAAAGTGCACTTATATCCTGTTCATCAACCTAAGCTTGCTTTCGAAATCCAGACCTTAGCTAGTCTTAGCCGCTGCAACCCTTCAATTTGCTTACCAACTAATATCTTGACCACCACCAGCAGCACCATTCACTACCATACATAAAATTTCGAAGCCAAACACACCTTCTTCCAAGAAAAAAACTCACCCCGTAAAAGCAATCTTCTCGTGGCGAAATGCATTCTTTAACAAAAGTGAGTATGCATTTGGGGGCCTAACCTAATACATAGTTAGATCGGAGAAATGTTCCCGTGGCACCAGATGAGGTAGAAACTCTGGTGACGCTTCGGTCTCAATAAATACGAAGGCTTTAGAAGGCCTGGCATATTGAATTTTTAATGAGTTCCAGAATGGTTAGACCGTTTTTCTTCCCAGTGGCTGTAACGCTAAGAGTGGCAGAACATCCGCCACGGAAGCTCTTTGGAACAGATAACATTTTTAAATTCTACACAGTTGCATTTAAGAATTCAAGACATGTGATTTCTTCATCATTGAAAAAACTGCAGTCAAAGTAGAAAAACTTCCACTTCCTCATTTGTCATTAGTCAAAAAAAAAAAAACTGTTGCTTTTACTTCTGATTCACTTAATGTAAACAGTCGCTGTCAAACTAAATCAAAAAGCGAAAAGTTGTACACAAATTTTCCTTTTTTGTTCGACAGTTTTTGGTTTCGACTGCAGTTTTGTAAGCCCTGGTTTTTTCTGCATGTAGCAGTGTTATCTACATTCTTACTGAAAGTAACGCGACCATAAGATCCCCGGAAAATGTATTGCAACACATCGAGAATTGTTCACAAATGCCGTATGTCTCTGGAAGAGAGAGACCGAGACATTTAAGGGTTACCCTTAAATCGTTTGCTGGACATGGATTATGCATGGAAATCATAACGGTTCAATTTGTGAACCATATGTTCCACTCTCGAAGAGAAAGCAACTTATTTCATATAAATTTAATTTCGTGGCTTGTCAAAAATGGTGAGATGAAACTACCTGTAGTGCAACCAGAAAAATCTGGCCAATTACAGATGGAAAAAGGACTCACTGAACGCTAAGGTTTTCTAGACTTTGCCTCAGAAACCCAATTGCGATTAATATTGGTCTTTAGCCTATTGGAAAATACGCTCCGAGGCTAGGGTTCCCTTATAATGATCTTTGTAGAAGTTGCAATGACGAAGAAGACGGAAAATCAATAGAACGTCTTTTCTGCCATTGTAAAATATTTGCGAAGGAGGAGACTCAGATAATTTGCTCAAAGATCCCCTTCTAACAAAGCCAGTCCTGCTTATACTGATTTAACTGGGATTTATTTGTTCCTTGAATCTACCGGTTGGCTAGCGCATTATTTTGGCGGCCATCTGTAGAAAGTATGTAAGACAGTGAAGCATTGTAATACAACGTGAACTCTCAACTGAACTCACGTTAGCTTTGTTTAATTACAACTACCAATGGAACCTAATCTAGCAGATCTGGTAACTCTTTTAAAATTTGTGACTGGTTATTATTATTAGTTGATTTGGTGCCGATTATTGGCACATAGTGCTGTTTCCATTTCTGCCAATTATTTGCCGTAGCCTTAACTTGAGACCATGTAAGATGATTACTCGCTCTTCCCACCTCCATTTCCTTTTTCTTGTCTGTAGGTTTACCGGTATTTGACTGCACCTCAGATATAGTTTTTCATTAATGATCATATTCCCTGGCCACCATACTCTTAGAATGTTCCTCAACCACAGGTTAATAAAAGATTGCAGTTTTCCGCTGATTTCTTCTGATTCCAGGCAGGTTTCGCAACCGTACTGCAACACACTGGTTTTGTATTGGAATTGAATATTCGAATTAAATATTTGACTGGTAATGTTTAAAATTATACGCGTGTTTTGATTGTTTTTCTTGTAACGCGCGAATCACTCGTGATTTTGATTGCTTAAAATATTAATCATGCGTAAGAGAGTCATAATTTCTCTCAGTGTATTTCTTTTAGTCATTATCTGTTTCCAACGCAATAAATATTTCATGTTGTACAGTACTTTTTTTTATTTTAGTTCCTTTTTTCTACTTCATATTGACGACACAATTAACTAACATTAGTCTGATTGAATATTTGATGCAAGCGACTAAGGACATGTACATCTGGGATCTGCAGCAGTGTATAGAAGTTTATTTTCATAGCGATTGTTTAAAAAGGGACTTGTGATTAGAAAAAATGCTAAATTTTTTATTTCAGTTCTTTACAAAAAAAAAAAAACAAATACATTTCTAAAATATTTCTGATTAAAAAGTAGTTAATGAGATGATGTTCATTATGTGATATTTAATTTGTTACTTCATGAATAACGAAGTTAAGATTTTCGAAGAAAAGAAAACAAAATTTTAATTCTGCTAATTAAACTTGATTTTTATTATGATTTTGATTTGCTTGGGAAAACAGGCCTGAATTTGAATTTTTTTTTTTTTTGTAGCCGAAGGGTATAGCAAAGCTTTAACATAATTACTTTTTTCACCCTTCGCTTGCAAAATTCAATGTCATGCCTTTTTGCCTCAGGCAAAATAGTCATAATAAAAATTAAGTCTTATGAATATTAAAAAATTCAATTAAAAATTAATTTTCATTACCCAACAACATCTGGAATAAAAAAAATCCCCCCATTCATAAAAAATAAAACTAAAATCAATTAAGGAAAAAAAATACACAAAACCTGACTCACCTGAACATTAAAATCGAAGAAATATTCTGGTTGCAATGGACATGGTAGACCACATTTACAGGTACCCGGTGACAATAAGTAATCCTTTATTTGAAATGGTGAACGCAAAGTAGAACCAGTTGGACTGAAATGAAACAGAAAAAACAGCAAAAAACATAATGAAATTGTTACAACACAAAAAGTATCAAGTTAAAAATTCAATAACAATTATTGCAAAACGAAAAAAAAAACAAATTAAATCTCATGTTTTGCTCGATGGCCACAAAAAGGGGAAAAATAGCACAAGAACACGAACACGAACACAGAAAAAAAAATAAAAAATTAATTAATTTGTTTTTTCTCGTTCTGTTTTCCTGTGCCTTCCTGTTATATTTATATTTGCAAACAATTTCTGTAGTTTTCAATTTTACGTTCATAGATTTAACATGAATGATAAAGTTCAGACAATAGAAATACGCACTTACACCAATTCCCTCTAAGCCGAACAAACAATCCTTGCAAATATTACAACATACTCCTTGTTCTACAGGGTGATGCAGAATGAGCTATATGGCTAGAATTCTTTATAGCATACTGCCTGTTCTTCAAACTTAAATAAAAATTTTCGTTAAGAGAAAATTATTTTTTCTATTTTGAAAAACGGGCAGTTAATAATAATTTTTTCTTTGCATTTTTTCAACAAATTGTTGAGAAGACTTGGGGAATTAATTATGAATAACTTTACAATCGAACAAAAATAATTACATCCGAAATTTTGCAGCAAGTTGTGCAAAATATGTTAAAATGAGCAAAAAGCTGAAAATGGACATCACTTACAAGTTTGACATTTTTAGTCAAACTCCAACTCCGACTCCAACTCAAACGGACTCCTACTTTAACCTTGATGCTAAATGTATATGAGACTGGTCATAATTTGACTTGTTTCTCTTTCTTTTTTAATGGATTACCCCTTAAATGGTTAAATATAGCACAAAAATTACCCTGTAAAAGTTTCAATTTGATATTTTAATTCTGGCACGTGCCGCATTGAGCTTAATAATAGTTATTTACATATGTAAAGTAGATTGGTCCTTTTTTCTAACTTCAAAATTTTTAAAGCAGACCCTTTTAAAATTTTTTTATTTTGTAAAATATAAGAAAATTTGTTTTTAAATTTTCTATGCCGAAAAATGTTGGAGTCGGAGTCGCGAGTTTTTGTGGGTACTTCGACTTCGGCGCCGACTCCGGTACAAAAACCTCAACTCCGACTCTCGACTTTACAGCTCTGCTTATAAGTTATGATTTTTATTTATATTTTTAATTATAAGGGATTTTTTTTTAATAATTGCACAAATAAAAAGTTATAAACCATATAGCTGATTCTGCGCCACCCTGTCGGACTGAGGTTCGTGTTTTATTTAATTCGTTGGTGTCATGTTGTTTAGAAACATGTTCTTTAACAATTTACAGTGAAAAATAAAACAACATTATTTTTATTTTTTTTTTTTTGGAGAACTTGTTTCCTACAAAATAAATTAATTATTTGTATGAAGGTTAATTAAGTCAAGCAAAAACGACAACGACACCATGACGTCAGAACAAATACACCAGCAAAAAGGGCACAAAGACATAAAGGAGCTTTATATAGATGGCTTGGCAATGAATTGATGATGTTGTTGTTTGCTTAAGCCAATAACAATTATAAGGATTTCAATTTGAAGCAGGTGTATTTAACGATTAACACAACAACATTTAGAAACATTTCATGCGTTCATGTAGGCGTTAATGATGTTATTTAATCAATTCGCTTGACGACACACACACACACAAAATATTCGAAGAGGTAAAAATAGAATTGAATAGTAAAATTGGATTGCTATTAACAAGTCTAGGTTCACACAATGACAGTTTTCTTTTTGGAAAGTCTGGGGTTTATTGGTGAAAGTTTGAAGAAGAAAAGCACTGGCTACAGACTTTACTGCACTTGGAAATTCTCTTATATTTTTTTTAAATAAATATTAAATGCAGTGTTGCCACCAACGAAATGGTAAATTACACATGGATTATGCCAAAATTGCACATGAAAATACAAATTACACATGCAATCTTTTATTTGCAATCTCACGAGCTTTGTTTTGAATTTTTTAATGTATAAACTTTTCATTTAGTTAAAAAAAAACTAATGCGTTTTTTTTTCAAAAATTAACTAGTCATTGCTTTTTAGTTTTATAAAAATAACGGTTCAAAACAAAAAATTCATACTATTTTTTTTAAGTAATTTATTACTAAAAAATAAAGAAAGTAAAATACATCACATTTACATTGAAATAGATTTTATTTTTTTTTGAATTTTCCAATTATTTAAAGCTTCTACTTTTTGTTTATAATGATTGGAATAGGAAAGTTTGGGTCACCATTTCTATGTATTACTTTTTAAATCTGTCGTACAATTGTTTAAATTGCACAATATTCTTTCCGCAGCAGCATTTGAAAAGACTAAAACAAAAATAACTATTTTAAGTAATCTGTCTCCCAATGAATTTTTTTATTTTAAAAACCTTTTTCCAATAATATTCTGGCTCCAAATTACTATGAAGCTAAAGTTTTTCAAAATGTAAGAGTGCACGTTGTCGCGAAAATATGTATTCTTGAAACTACTTAAGTTTGCCGAGCATTACTTCTAATAAAACAAGATATAATATTGCGAAGTAAATTTTCGAAATATGTTGGAAGGTTCAGACAGGCCTTTGACGCTACGAGCATTTTATGAAAGCAATATATAGCTTTTTGTCTTTTAACATCTGAATTATACTGTCCAAACATAACATTAGGTGTATCTGGTGCATCCAACTAGATTTTCAAAAGGAATCCATTTCTCTATAGTTGTGCTTTTGAGAAGCTCAAACATTTCTTTTGCAGTCAATGAAAAAAACGAGAATGAACCCGGGATGTTTTGTCGTTATAGGTAATAAATTGTGACAAAATCTATCTAAATGCCAAATGGTTAGTAGTTAATGATCCAACCATTTTAAGTTTAGCTCTTTTAACGCTTTAATTCTATTAATTAAATTTTTAAGTTTTGCCAAGAATATTAAACCTTTTTACATCTTGTGACAAAATAATAATAAAAATCAGTGCTACAAAACGTTAAAATTTAAAATTACACATGGAGCCAATTACACAAGGGCTACACATGAAAACAAAAATTACACATGATATGTGTAATTACACCTAAGGTGGCAACACTGATTAAATGTTAACCTGAACTTTTCATATTTTTTTTTATAAGCTTTTGGCTTATTCGCTCTGTTGTTTGTTTAGAAAAATTTCGATGCGTAGCCACAAATGAAAGTTTAAAAGAGAATTCTAGAAACTTCCAAAAAGAAAACTTTCATAATGTGAACCGTGACTTAGCATTTTTATCGTGAAAAGTAAAAAAATATTAATCCGATTTGCTTAAGTAAATAATTACCAGAATTAGATTTTTTATTCACTCAAATAAGGAGTCTAATTGAAAAGTCGATAATTTAACTTAGAAATTGTTTTTTATATAAGAACTGGACCATCAGAGCGAAGAAATGATAAATCAGCGAAAGGTTGGTCCAACCATAATGCACGATGTTAATTGCGAGGCACAGGGTTTAGAAAACTGTTTGAGTTGGTTTGACAGCGACTGTGGCAATAATAAATGAAGAAGTGGAAGAAATGCCCGTTTTTCTACTTTAACTGTAGTTTTTTAAACGCTGGTGAGGGACACCTTAACGTCAAGTTTTTGCCAAACCTAATTTGACATTTTTTTTGTTTCACAGTGTTTAACAAATTAAATTAAGATTGTTGAAGCCTTTTATGAACATGGGCGTTCAAATCAAACTGCAGTTCGTGGACTTTAAGAATTTTATTTTTTTCATCAACATAATCGACCCGGTATACAGAAAAAAATATCTCAAGATAATTTTTTACAACACAGTTTGTTAAAAATAAAGTTTTAGGTCAATTAACTTTTTATTTGATTCAATGAAAAAATTAATTAAAATTACACTTTGCAAAATAGCACTCAATAAAACATATTTAATAATAAAATAATAAAATATTTCTTCTTATTCAATAAAAGAAAATATTTTAATCAAAGTAAAGACAGTATTTTAATAACTCTTGTCTATTTTTTAATAGCTCATAATTTCTATTCGCTTTACAGTTTTACTTGTATAATTGGGGGATTCACAAGGTGGTCATAAAGTTGTTAAATCATGTATGTCTTAAAACAATTACAAGAAATATTTATGACTGCTTTGCGCAACCGCTTATAATTTAGAGTTCTACTCATCATAATTAATAAATAACGATTCGATAAACATTTTGCTTGATTTATTCACATTTCCAATCATTTATTTTAGCAAATCACGCAAACATTTTGTTGAAAAAAAATTATTTTTGGCAACAACTTTTTTATTGACTCAATAAAATTGGTTGTTGACTAAAAATTTAATAACTATACCCACAAACTTTTTTATCAATACCGCAAAAATCGTCATCGCAGAAAATTAAAAAAAAAATTAATCAAATATGTGACTTTCGTATTCAAATATGAAAATTATTTTTTTCTGCGTAGGCAAGCTGGTAATGAGCTAGTTTATCAGCCCCGGGGTTGCGGGATCGATTCCCGCCAGAGACTCTGGTTTCTTTCCTGCAGGCAAGCGTAAAGCTTCACGGGATAAGTTTGGGAATTGAATAAAAAAAAAATGTGTCCACAATCGGAAAAATTGTGCGCAAATTCAGCAAACCCGGTCTGTATGAAATGTGAAAACACCTTTGCATACTGGTTGGTGCTGTTTATGGGCTGGCGGCGTCATCAGGCCGTACTTCTTCGAAAATGATTTCGGCCAAGCAGTTACCGTGAATGATGTTCGCTATCGCGAGATGATAACGGACTTCTTGTGGCCAGAAATTGAGGTTATGGACCTGGACGAAAACGAAGCGTTTTTATAATTACTGACAACAAGCATTTGTTGCAAATTCTTTAGTAAAACGTTGTCAAATCGGAAACAAAGAAACGTTGTCAAATTAAGAACATTTTGCTGTCAAACAAAGAACAATAAGTTGTCACACAAAACCTTTGTCTACAAACTTTTTCTTAGACCATAAACCAAAACTTTTAACAACTTTTAGCCTAAAGAAGTTATAAAAAGCTTAAAATTTATCAGTGAATAAAAGAAAAAATATCTCAAAAGTGACAACAATTCTTAAACGAGGATTAAATTAAATTAAAATTAACTTTCTAAAACAAATAAACGCATTGTGTTTCTTTCTGAGACAAATAACCAAATAAACCAATAAACCAGAAAAGTAGAAGATTAAGTGATAAACAAAAAAATGCCTAAAGCAGCATTTAAGGAAGTAGTCGTAAAATAAAAAGGAAACAGCCGTTTAGTTGTTGTGTGCGTGTGTGTGTGCGTTTGTTTAACTATTTACTGCAACAAGAAACTTTTCGAAACTAAATGGGGACACACAATAAATAAACAATAATAAACCACAGAAATTAAATTAAAAAACAAATTTTGACTTTAAGGAAGTGTAAATAATAGAGCCAAATATTTACAGAGGTTAAGGGATGGTGTAAAAGTGTTTGAGGAAAGTTTTGCTTGTGTTTTTATAATAAAGCCAACTAGAAATCCAGTGAATTGACATTTCAAATCAGTAAAACAAGCACAAAGAGAGAATTCCGATAAAAGGAATTTAATCTTTCCTGAATGATTCACTAATTATGTAATTTGTGAATGATTATTTTATTAACCAGGGGCGAAAGATGATTGAATGCTTATAGGTTTTAGTTATTTTAGGCCTACTAATGCAGAGAGTCAGTTTATTTAAGCCTCCAACATTTCGCAAAAGAGAGTGAGAAAGAGAAAATGTAAATCAACTACTACCCAGCGGGAAAATAAGGAATTGATTACATAAATCAGTAATAAAATAATGTATTATTTTCGAAATAATAATAATGCATTCATTGGAATCGAGAAGGTATTTTTATCTAACCACATTGGCAGAACAAGGAATGAATGAACTGCTTCTGCTCTTGACAATTATTCGTGTTTTTCTTTTACATATATTCTAAAAGTAGACATATTATACATAAATGTGTTAGGAATAATGTTTAGATTTCAAAAATTAAAATAATTTTTAATAATTGTAAAATTCGTTGAGGACATTTTGCAGAAAATTGCGAACAATTGGATTTTTGAGTTTTTGTCAAAAATATAAGTTTTTATTTATGAATGCATGCAGTAAAATCTTTATTGACTAATATTTTTTAATGAAATTTTATAAGTAAAAAACTACCACAATTCCGAAAAAAATACCCGAAATACCCATATATTAATTATTTTAGTTTTTTGGAAATATAATGCCTACCAAACAAAGGATTTAGGATTCCTATTGCACAACTATTTCAAACGTATTAGGTAAAATAAACATAAAATAAAATAAATGTGGCATAAAGTGAAAATTTGTGAAAAAACGTTTACTTTGGAAGAACCTTGAGCCCGCAGTGATTCAAATTTTAGAACTTTTTTTTAGATAGCAATATTATACTTGAAGCAGCCTTTCAAAAAAGTATAAATAATATATATGACCAAGGAAGTTAAAAAAATCAAAGTCGGATATTTCCTAAGCTATAAGAGTTAATTAAATTCAGTGGTTTTAATGGGCAACCAAGGAGAGCCGAAAACCATTCTAGATCAAATTATGGGCCACACAGAGAAAAAGTTTTCACCAATTAAAGCATTAATCAAAAATCAAACCAGTTTTATTTTTAAATTTAATCAATTGAATTAAACCTTTAATCAAGGGAATTAAACATTAAATCAAGTGAATTAAACGTTTAATTAATACTATTTACTTGATTGCTGGTGCAAATGAATAGTATCAATTAAGCGTCTTAATATACTTGATTAAACGTTTACTTCAATTGATTAAACGTTTAATTTACTTGATGAAATTTTTAATTTAACTGATATGATTTTTGATTAATGCTTTAATTTTTGAAAAAAAATTCTGTGTAGGAATTGCACTTTTTTAACTTTGTTATTACGTTAAATAATCGGATTTGGTCCATCTTTTTTCAGATATTTTTTGGTTAAAATTAAGCAATATGGCATCAACATCTAAATATTGAAAAAATGGACGTACGCGGTTCCCCATAAAAACCACAGAATAATGCTTGTCGTTATCTTGTTTGTTGAACTCAACTAGCCCATTTCACTGATAGAAATTTTTTTTTAGATAGGGCTGAAATTAAAAATTCTGGATCGTTTTTGATTTTTGTAATACCCGATATGCCCTATTTTGGGAAGCTATAGCTCCTCTCCTAATAAGTCTAAAGACTTAAAATCCAAAACTCAAACTCCGCTACAAGTTATTGCAATCGGACCAGCCATTTGGAAAATCCAGAATTATTTCAATTTTTTCCCACTGTGAGTTGCTCCGCAAAGTAACAGAATAGATTCCTTTTGAATTCCAAATAATTTACCATATCTTAAAGATAGATACATAGAAAAAATCCACATTGATTTCAATCAACGAAAAAAGAAAAAAAAAATATAAAAACAAATGTACAAATAGTCTTTAAGACAAAGTCTTGACAAAAAGTACGAAAAATAGAGGAAGGAAAAAACATGTAAATAGAGTTGAAAATGGATAATCATTTACAGCAAATTTCGATCCACCATTACCAATTGTTAAAGATTGATGTTTGACTATAGACTGGCAGGCGCCGCAGTGGTGCAAACGGTAGAACGGCAAAGAATTCTGATAATGAGAATGTGGTTGTTATCGAAACTAGTAAATTCGACACGAGTTCAATCCCGTGTTCAGTCAAGAATAAAATTTCAAAAATTTTTAATTAATTTCATGTTGTAAGTTCCTTTCTTCACTAAGAGCCACTTTTTGGGTTAGAGATTAGCGATTAAATTAACTTTAATCTCCGTATTTACTTTTTGAGTTGTATTTTTTTAACTTTATTTTGCTAGTTTAAGCGGCCAATGGTGGTGGTTTAAGCCTTAACTTAAACTGTCAACAAACACATGTTTGGTTATGTTAAACTGTTGCAAAAATATGAAACAAAAAATAATTTTTAAAAAATGATATATTGCTAAAGGCCGTTACACACTATCCCACAAAGTCTTACGTATTTTTCAAAAATGCTTCCCTGATCTAATTATTCTGTGAACATTTTTAAAAAACAATAACAACTTATCATGACAGGGTTGCATTTTCGTAAATTACTTAAGACTTTGTGGGATAGTGTAGAACGGCCTTAAGCACTTTTATATAATTTTTCCTTTTTTTTTTGTTTTCTTTATATTTTTTCTTTACACACTAAAAATTTCTACCTTGTAAACAAAATTAAATTCGCGCATTTTCTTCTTCTTTTTTGAAAACATCCATATTGCTTTGATAAAAAGTTGACATTTGCAAAAAAAATGTTGCCATTTATTTGTGCTCAGTATGGTAACACTACATGGTTTCAGCCACTACTCAAAAATATCAATTTCAATTGATAGTAGATTAACTAAATTCTCAGATAAGATAATCACAAAATTAAATTAACTTTAATCTCAAACCCAAAAAGTGGCTCTAAAAATAATTTAATTAAAAGTAAATTTAATGAGCTTAAGCCTAGTTTAAATATCAAAATCTTCAGTTTCTGATATTTATCAAAAAATTAATTAAAATCGCACTGCAAAACAAATTAATAGTATCAATTAAATATTTTTTGATTTCAACAACATTTTCTGCGGTAATGTTGTTGAACGTAAACTTGATTAAATTTTTAATTAAAACTTATATTAATTTTTTCTCTATTATTTATTTTCATCCCACTGTTAATTTTTTTTTTTTTGTCTTAATTAATACAAGTTGTAGTTTATTTAATACTCTAGTATAACAGTACTTAATTTATTTTTTTCACACTTTCATGCTTTTGCCTTATTTTGCTGAATATTTCTTATCATTTCGAATAACATTACAAAAAACAAAACAGCGAACAAATAGTGTAAAAAAAACGAAATTGTAAATTATTTATGTACAATTAATTTGTTGCTTAAGCGGTCTGGTTTAAGTTTTTGTTTCAATGAAAAAAAACAAGACAAGCATGAAAGTATAGTCGGCCAAGCCCGACCATATGATACCCTTAACCACAATAGTTACAAACAAATTTTAAAAGTGTACCCATGGGCAATCATGGACAAAGACTATACTGGAAATAAGCTTGTATTAGGGCTTCATTATGAACCAATTTTCAATAGGTTTGGGACTTTTTGTTAATTTTTGACAGTAGGTTAAAGCCCTTATGACACTTCATTTTTAATGCATTGTTCAAGTTTTGGTGAACAGTACAAATATAATGTAATACAAAAATTTACCAAGTGCAAAGATTTAAGCTGTATTAAGATAAATGGCAAACAGTCAAAAATTTTACTAAAGTTATCGATAAAAAATTAAGTTATGTCAAAAATAATGTAAAATTGTTAAACTTAAAATTGACATTTCAAGCTTGAAATATTTACAGTGTTGCTGAATCAGCGGTTTATGGGCAAATTCAGCGATTTACCGCTTTTTGTTTTTAGGTTTCTCATAAACAAAAAGTTGGCAACATTTAATAAAATAAACAAAACAGGGATGGCTATGTTGTTTCAATTGTAGTTTTTTGTTGATACTTTTTAAACTAAGATTTATAATACCTTTTTGTGGTGTTTTTTATGAACATAAATAAAATTAATTTCAACTAAAAAAATCTTTTAGTACAATTAGGGTAAAAAAAATAAAAATTTTAAAGGTTGTTGGTACAATTTCAAAAATTCTCAACGCCATCCCTGAAACAAAACCATAACAAGAGAAAAAAAAAACTAAAAAACTTTGTTTACATTTTTTATAGTTTGCTCTTTCTAACATTTACTGTTTCTTTCTATCAATTCTATATCAATTAATGAATAAAAAATGTAGTGTCATAAGGGCTTAAGCAAGGCTATGCATATTGTTGTGTATTACACAATATCATATATAGTTCTTCTTGATTCTTATTATCTATTTTTATTATAACCTATTTTGTCCTTTCAATCATTTATTTAACATATTAGAGTGTTGCCACATAACTAGAGTTATTAACCATGGAACATCTTACACGCCTCTCCTTAAAATTAGTTATAATTGTATTAATTTTTAGACATGACCAATAATATGTGTTTATGTATGTAAATCTAGTTCATTTAATTAATAATTTTTTTTTTTATATTAGAATAAGACATATTAGAGTGTTGCCACATAACTAAAAATATTTACCATGGAATACCTTACACATATTATGGTTGGGCCTTAAAAAAAACTATAACTGAAGAGAAGGGATGATTTTATAAGAACAAAAATATATTTTCAAAAATAAGACCCATTTAAAACTTCAAAATTGCTTTCCTTCAAAACTAAAAAAAAATTGACTTAAGTACTTTTCCTTATTGCCACAGATATTAAATACATCTTTGCTACAGATATTCCGAAATTTATTAAGATTGGATTATAAATTAAGAAATTGAAGATTTCTTTACCTCTTTTCCCCCATTGTGCAACTGCAAATTGCAGGAAAATTAATATGATTTGCTTTGTGTTTTTCTTTTTTTTTAATTTGACTGAAGTGACTCATGATTTTGTAAATTTTTTATTTCAAATAAATGACTGTCAACAAAAACAATAAATATATTAAAAGAGCAAAAAAACAATAATTATCATTATCATTATAAAGCGAGAAAAATGAAAATTATCCACCCACATTTGGATGGAGAGAAAACATGACATGTGGAAGTAATTGATTGACTGGGCAGCTAAACGGCCGAAATGACACTTTAAGGCAGGTTTTTAACAATGAAAATAAACTCCAAGGCAAGGTTAAGTGTTTTAAGTTAACAGCAGATTTGTTAAGAAGAATTATGCTACAATAGAATTCTCTGAATGTATTTAATATTATCAGGTGGCGCAATATTTTGGATAAAATCAAAACTTTTTTCATTTAAATTGCGAAAAAAGGAATAGTTTGTAATGCGCCTTGTTTATATATATTGAGCAACTTATTGAATAGTGCGGAATGAAATGTCCATAATAATATCAATAAAGTACATTTTCCCCACATTAAAGAACAAAAACTATAGTATGTTGGTAATTCTACCAAAGTTTTGTACTTGTGCTTACATAACAATGGCTCGTCAAGACGGGGCCATCGTCCATCGAAATACTTACATGGGAAAGAAAATATCGATGATATCATCGTGTTTCAAATTAGGAAATTTATAAATCTTTGGATAATTAAAAAAAGTTAAGACATTTTTGCAAAAAGAAGCCAAAGAACGTGTCTTGGAATTAATTTTGAGCAAATTTGTTTTTTTTTTGTTTGTAGTTATAATTTTTGTCTAAAAATATCGTTGAACGAAATTATACAATTATATTAAAATCTTTTTAAGGCAAATCCCAGAATTCAAAACCATACCAAATTGCACTATAAGTATGACACTTGCAGATTTGTTTGCTTTTTGTTTGTAAATAGTAAAAAGTCACAAGACTGTTTTTTTTTTAAATTTCGCATATTCATTAAATAAAGTCAAATCTCTGTTTTTATTATAAACATCATAAATAATAATCAAAAATTCAACATTTGACAGCTACAACAAAATCATGTTGCATGTTCACAATCAACAAAAACTTAATCGACGGCAACCAAGAATGAGCAAAAAATATACAATAAGCAACCAAAAAAAAAAAAACCAAACTAAACATTCCAATTTAACTTCTGACATGGGCCCTCAAGGTGTAAAAAAGACAACAGAAAAAAACAAAAACAAAATATCAAAAACAAAAAAAATATCAAAATGCCAAAATAAAATGATGAAGACATCATTCATGTCATAATATTTAACAATAATAATAATAATCTTAATATAATAAGAAGAGAGGTAAGAAGTTTCTTTAAATGTAGAGAATAGAAAAAAACTTAAAAATACAATAAGAAACCTTCTTTTTACATTGTTAAAATTTGAAATACTAAAAAAAAGAGAATGATTAAAAGCCTACAACTTTAACAGACCCCAGTAGATCTGAGGGAGGCTTATTTTATATGAAAAAGATTCTTCAATGATCAGTTTCTAATATTTACTGCAACGCACAGTGGGGTCAATCGTGGTAATAAATCTGGGGGCGAATTACGGCATTCGATATCAGTCGAAATTTCCATTTAAATAGTATTTTAATTTCGATCGATATCGAATGCCGTAATTTGCCCTCAGATATTTTAAGCTACTGGCCGGATTGTAAAATATTGTATAGAAAAGTCGTAGAGGAGGGCATAGGCTTTAAAAAAATATTCTTTGTGACTTCCTGTTAGAATATGGGCATTGTCGCTGAATGAGACCGGTTATTTGAACTGGAACTCCACATGGACATTTAGGATTGTAACCATAACCCCAATCATAGAGGGTTTCTAAGGTTCTGCCGATACCAATTCGCAATCTGTTAAGATTACACTGTGCGTTCCTTGGTACACACTAGGGTATTCATTAACCGATTAACGGTTAACCGATTAATTACTACCCGATTAACTGATCGATTAATTAAAAATTGTCTATTTTCGATTAACGATTAACCCGGTTAATTTCTGTCGATTAACCGATTAACCGATGTTACATAATTTTAAATTTTTTGTAATATTATAACAAATTTTTTGTGTTTTAATTAATTGTTTCGTCTCATATACATATTTAGAAAATATTTTTTTATACAATATCAGCCCAATTATGAATAAAAATTTTCCGGGAGTTTTCTCCCTTCTCCCATTTTTTCAATGTTAATTCAGTTGTAAAAATGGGAAAAGGTAAAAAACCCCCGGGGAATTTTTAATCATAATTGGGGCTGTATATTTCCTTCTAGCAAAACATTCTTAACAGAATTACCCGAAACAATTAGAAGTGTTTAAAAATTAAATATTCTTAATTATGGCTGCTTCTGATTCCTACAGCACCCACGATAAGAGAAAAAAAATTTCCAAGTCAAGTGTTGTCAAAACTGAAGAAAAATAATCGCTTTAATCTTTAACATTTAAACAAAATTTTTTTTTTCAAAATTTATTAATTCATTCAACTATTGAAATAACTAATAAATAATAATAATCTAATTTTTTAAATTAGTTATAAAATTCTGTTTAATAGGGAAATATTTTTCAATAAAATTATTTAACTACAGAAATCTAATTAAAAAAGAGGTTTAAAATTCTTGCGTCTTGCGTTTTCGATTTCCAGAACACCCCTGATGACGTATTACTTTAAAAATACATATCACGTAATTATGAATTATTTTTTTTGTTTGCTCATTTTAAATCAAGAATTGTTATTTTTGTTTTTTTAATAATAAACTCCAAAAAATAAATAGTTTATGCATTTTTATTTATTGAAATTACCTTATTTATTAAAAAAAAAACTTTATTAATCGGTTAACCGATCAAAAACCAAATTAACCGATTATTAACCGATTAAACCAAAACCTCGGTTAATTAATCGAGCGATTAACCGATTAAAGCAAAAGCCCAATTAAATGAATATCCTAGTACACACAGAAAAAAGTACCAATGTAAAATTAACATGGAGAAATGTTGATTGAGAACCATAGTAAATTTTTGCAAAAGTATGCACTTTATTTAAATTTATCATTATTGCATATTAATTTTAAATGAAAAATATTAAAATAACCTTAAATCACGTTTATTTAATATTATTTACTGTTAAAATAACATTGTTCAATATTGAATCCATAAAAACCTGTTTTATATTAAAATCAAAAGTTTATCTTATTAAATTAACATGCACATTTTTTTATTTTCATGTTTTATATATGTTATAAAAAGAAGACAATTCCCGTATTCTTTTAATTAAAAGTATTTAGTTAAATAGTACATCAAGTTTTCAAAGTAGAATGATGACGAAAACCATATCGGGCCATTCTGCTGATGCTTCTGTTAACAAAGGAGAATACAAAATAAGTGAAACATGTATTACAGGGTACAGGGGTAAGTGTTTTGGATTATTGTTAAATAAATGCATATGTTGTCTCTGAAGCTTCTTCACACCGTTACATCACACTCAAACCAATTTGATTCTACATGAAATTCACGTTGTTTCAACTTGAAATAACTTTCATTCAACGTGATTCGGAT
Source organism: Pollenia griseotomentosa (assembly GCA_963931875.1). NCBI lineage: Eukaryota > Metazoa > Arthropoda > Insecta > Diptera > Polleniidae > Pollenia > Pollenia griseotomentosa. The sequence goes on along the minus strand of OZ007560.1, from coordinate 45,758,454 downwards.
TGTTATTTCAATATAAATGACATTTTGCTCTAACTTTACTGCAATGTTAAATTAACATGAATTATAGTTATTGTAAAAGAAAAAAATGTTGTTCGCAAGTAAAATCAGGTTGAATTGACATGAAAAACGTATAAAGCAAAATCGACACCGAAAAATTTTAAATCAACCTTGTTTTCTACGTTTTTAACTTGATTTTTTTCTGTGTGTAGTTGAAGGTCGGCGGCGTCACTGCAGCGTTCTTCGAATGCGGACTTAAACGGCCTGAATTTGGCCACCAGAGATTAGCCCAAGCTGTGTTGGATTACAAAATTTAATTAAAAAGAATTTTCTTTCTTGATTAAAGTCTTCGTCTAGGTTGGTTCTCTAGGTCGGACTTAGAAATGTCATCGTTGTTTTATATCTTATTCTCGTCACAATGCCTGCTTTCTTCTTATCTGAGGAGGCGCAATGTTACATAACTTTGGTAGCCATTATGTTGGAGTTGGGCGCAGTGCTCCTGAGATCAATCTCATCGTAGTGCTAAGCTAGGTGTCTATTTTTGTGTGTGTCGGCAATTTAACTTAACCGGGCTACCGTCTTCGGCAAATAAACAAGGGAAAGTGAAGATATGCACATGCAACTTGAACTTGTCCCCAATAAAGTGCCAGTCAATTTTTGAACGATATTGTTTCTCGTTTCGAGTTTCTGTGAAGATTTTGAGAGGTTCTGTCCAGATAATTTTGGAAAGGGCGGTGTGTGACGTTTAATTCTTTATGTGATTCTTGATGGTGAAAATGAAAACAGCTCATGTCATAAGCATTAATAAGTCGACGGAAATCTGAGGGTGGTAGGTCATGACTGCAGTGGTTAAAAAAGGTTGTGGCTAACACCGAACCTTGGAGAAGACCGCTTTGTATCTTGCGGGTTTAACTGCTCTTATCGTTACGATAGACACTAAGCAGACGATCGCTAAGCATAAAGCTTATAATAATGCATATTTTTATACAACGAATAGCCTTTAGCAATTTACGCAAGAAGACTGTTTTTCACACTGTATCATAAACCGCTGTTATATCTATGAAAACAACAACAGTTTTAAAATTATTTTGGTAACCATCTTTAATCAAGTTAATTAAAGATAGTACTTGGGCAGTTTAGCTCCTTTTTTCTAAAACCTACCTGTTCCTTAGGAATCATGTGATTGATTGGAAGACCAATTACATTTATAATGAGTCATACGAGAGCCTTAAAACTTGAAGACAAAAGGGAGATCGGTCGGTAATTTTGGGAATAATCTACACTTTTATTCAATTTTAATAGGGCAAGTATCTTACACTTCTTAAAAGACGTTGGTGGTTGGGAATCCATGCTCTAACATATCGAGTGTTCCGTCTTTGGGGCATTAATGGGCTAACTTGAATAAAATTATGTTTTGAGAGCTAAGATTCATAAAAGAGTTATTTGTGCATTTAAAAATATTTTAGCAAGTATCAGAATATGCTTCAAAAAGTTGGAATATAGACTATTAATAAAAAAATTGCTTTTTTGCCTTAAATATGCAAAAAATGCTGCAAAAGGAAAAAATATGCACTAGAAAATCGATGCAAAAATTTTTAAAAAGCTCTAAATTCATAAATATATTGTTTTTGTCTCCATTGGTCATGTAAAGAAAAACATGTAATTGCATATTTTCGGTTACCCCGTTGATGACTCGAAATCACCAGAACTAAAGGGTTCTAACACTACATTAATGTGAGCACATTCAATACTCAAGAAGCAGTCGTGAAAAATATCTTTTTGAATATATTAAATACATTCAAAATTATTTATTTAACAAAGAAACATAATTTTAGAGTCAAAAACACTTGACAAGAAAAAAAAACATTAACAATATCTATACCAAACAAATTCTTAATGTACGAGGGCAATCTGCTAATTTTCTTTTACATTGAGAAATAAGATAAAAAACTGCTTTAGTGTTAATTTGTTTCTTCAATTATTGTTTTTAAGTCTTAAGTCCGTTCCCGGAATTTCCCATTTAATAATATTGCATCAGAGCAACGGATTGCAAATAATAGTCCGCGGAAGGAACTCAAACATGTTTTAGTCAAACTTTATTTATCGTTTTTGTTTGAATTTACTAAAACTAAATTCTCGTATACCAAATTTTTAATATAAATATATCCAATCAGTCTTTCAAAAAAAAAAATTTCAAACAAAGTGAAACTAGTTAAAACTACTGGTCACGTTAAATTTTTTGAATATTTTTAATGAATTTTCAAAATGAAATCATATTTTGTGGTGCGCGGGTACAAGCGGGATTTCTTGAAGTAAAAAACGATTGAACTCTGAAATAGAAAAATGTTCAATAATTGACCAAGCACTGGAAGCCAACTAAGAGTGAAATTAAATGGAATCTTTAGCATTTTTTTTAGTAAAGATGAATGTTAATATTGGAAGAAAACTGAATTGTACAGCAACTGCCACCTTTATCCCATACTACAAAAAACTCATTCCTCTCCCTTCTGAAAGGACTGTTCATCCTACCTTCGTCTTCGCAGACACATGACCGAAGTGTGAGCTTTTTGTTTTTAACACTAATCATGAACAACATATCACCCCCAACATATTTTATTTGTTGCTTTTAGTCATTGATGCTGACAATGATGTAACTGAAGTAGAAGGTGGTGTGATGTTTTTGCTGTTGTTATAATCATTATAACTATTGTTGTTCTTATTGCTGCTGTCGTTGGTTTCTGTAGTTAATATTTTCATATTATCTTATGGCAAACAGTCAACAACAAACTCCATTGTTTATTTTTTCTTGAATACAAAAACAAAACAAAAATGTTCAAATAAAGAAAAACTTGCAGAACCAATTACAAAAACTACACCATTTTCTAGCAGAAAAAATTTATATAAAAACTTAAAAACTCGCTAAAATAAGATATACATATATATTTCCCAATCGCTTTAATTAAACAAATTCAATGAATTTGAAAATATCGAATAAATGCGGGGAATGTTGCTGAATAAAAAAGATCGAAAAAATCACAAAATATAAGAAAACTGTTTTATTAAATAAAAAAAATCTCCAAATTTTGGCGAAAATTTAAAAAAAAAAATTAAAATTGAAACAATAACTAATTTCCTAAAGTAACGACTTTTAATGCCCACTAAAAGGCGTAACTATAGAATTTAATCAATTCGTCTTTCTAATGAAAAGAGCAATCAACTTAAGTTCACAGAAAAAATCAAAAATTGATTTCAATTAAAAAATTGGTGATATTAATTAAAAAATTAATTAAATTTGCACCAGCAAACAAATTAATAGTATCAATTAATCGTATAATTCACTTGATTTAACGTTTAATTCACTTGAATGAAATTTTTAATTAAAACTGATTATATTTTTGTTTAATGCTTTTATTGGTGAAAAATTTTTTCTGTAAATTTGTCTTTTTCATAAAAAGAAGAATTAGCTTTAGTTCACAGAGAATCTCAAAAATTGATTCCAATTAAAAAATTTGTGATATTAATTAAAAACTTAATTAAATTGTTAATATTATTAAGCGTTGAATTAACTTGATTAAATTTTTAATTTAAACTGATTTTATTTTTGTTTAATGCTTTTATTGGGTAAAAATTTTGGAGAATTTTTTCTGTAAATTTGACTTTTTCATAAAAAGAAGAATCAGCTTTAGTTCACAGAGAATCTCCGAAATTGATTCCAATTAAAAAATTTGTGATATTTTTAATTATTTTTTTAAAATTAACAGCAATTTCTGCAGTAATATTGTTGATATAATTAAACGTTGAATTAACTTGATTAAATTTTTAATTTAAACTGATTTTGTTTTTGAATAATGGTTTCATTGAAAAAATTTGACGAGAATTTTTGCTGTGTTCTATCTAAGACAGATCACCCAAACATGCAAACGCCGGTTTTCCCAGGTATCTCTACCTAACATACTGAATATGCAACACAGTTTCCTCTTCCTACTCATCATGACAACTTCTGCAGTAGTCATTGAATAAATTAAATTTATTAATTCTCCTCGCATGGGACAGTGTCCAGTTATCACTGAGACAAGTGTTCTAATCAGCTCCCAATTAAAGCTATATAGAGAGCTGGTTCTCAACGACCTTCTCCCACAAAAAAAAAATAGTCACGCCTGTTTCCCAAAGCAATTTAATAAATATTGCTAAAATCGTATAGCAATTCCAGTAATAACTCATTCAACGTTACAAAAGAAAAAAATATATTATCATGGAAACGGTGTATTATTATAATTATTTACATGTGTTTCTTTGTCTATGCCAACTTATTTATGCTCATATTGTTATAAGTTACTTTTTGAAGTTGAGTATATACGGGCAATTATTATTGGAATGTTGTCAAAAATATAGAAAAAAACTAAAACAAAGTCTAAATGTTGTTTCTTTTAAAACAATAACGAACGAACGACATCTCATCATCAACTGATGACAGACGCAATTACAATTATTAATATTTTGCTGTCTGTAGTTTTAAGTTGTATGACTTCGAGTATTATGTTCTTATCGTTTCGTTGGAGTTTTGTTTGTTTTCGACACCCACTCCACCTCGAAATATTTAAACATTTAGAGGGAAAATTATAATTATGACATTTGGGGGCACAAATCAGCTTCTGTGTTGATTATGATTTGGAATATTCATTTTTATTTTTTAATTAATGTAACAAGACGCAATCTTCATAGAAAACGTTTGCTTAAGAAACAATCCCTCTTTAATTAATGCTTTAACAATTAATAAGAAAATAAACACTTATTCTTAAAGCTTAAACTTATCAATAAGAATTAAAATCAATCAGGGGTGTTCTGGAAATCGAAAACGCAAAACGCGAGAATTTGGAAGTTGTTTTTAATACTCTTTTAGGCAAATGTTTAAATTTTTTGTTATAAAATTCTGTTAAATAGAGCAATATTTGTATAATATTCGTCATAAAATTCTTTTATTTCAGAAATTTTATTAAAAAAACGACGTTTAAAATTCCTCCGTTTTCGATTTCCAGAACACCCCTGAATAATTAATACAAAATCGTGCATGTTCTAGATATCTAAAATGGAATTGAACGAGATTTTAATTTCAACTTCTTAGAAAGTGATTAAATTTTCCTATTCTTAAAGAGTCGTTCTTGTAAAGATAACACTGTGCAAGAAATTGACACTTTTTTGAGAGAAGCTGGTTCTCGCCGTTTTTTTAGATTTTTATTGAAGAAAAAGCCCCATAACTGCCAAGGAATCGCCCCTAGGGGGATAAAATGTATGACCGACCTCCATTAGTTTTTTGTCCTTAACATTTTCTCGAGACATATTTGCCCCTTATCACCACTTTTTAGGGGGGCTCCCATACAAATATTGGGTTTTATAAAATTCTTAAATTAATTAAAATTTTTCGACTTTTGTGAATAAATTCAAAAGTTGGTAACAGATTTAAATCACTTATGGCTTGTTTTATTTGCAGCTTCGTTTTTTATATGTCCGCAAAAAGAAGCCTAGCTGCATTTTTTATGAATTTTTAAAAAACAAAAATTTAAAAATTTTTTTTTTTAAATATGTTTCAAAAACGTTTTATTTTCTTAAACGAAATTTTATTGCGGAGTTTCGGTATTTTTAGTAATTTCAATAAACTACGCGAATATATATGTTGTGTAACCTCCTTCATTTTCGAAATAACGGTATATCTCGAAAACCAGAGCCAATCTAATAAAACGGCGAGCACCACTCGATTCAGCATACCCGAGTTATGTTAAATCGCCATGTGCCCGACTTGTCTGTTTTTTCAACTAGCATAGTGTGATTGGTACTCAAAGTATGCGATATACATATAAAAAGGAAAATTTTATGAACTTTCTTTACAGGCTTGTTTTCAAAATTTGTTCGATTCAAAATCCACTTTTTTTTGAATTATAGAACATGACCGATTATAATGCTCATGAAAACAAGAAAAAAACGTCTTTCACCTGTTTTAATTGCTTTGGCCACATCTTTAAAGGCTCTTTTATTATTATTTAAGTTTTTAAAACCGCCAACAAGCAAATATGTATGTTCATACAAATGTATTTTATTGTCTTCTCTTGAAAACATGACAAGTAATTAATTTTTCCTTTGTATACTATCTGAATAAATGGCATTACAAATAAGAGACAATCAAAATCATTTTTATTTCTATCGCCCACAAATGTTATAGTTGTTAAACAGTAATTTTGTGTTGCAAACTCAGAACATAAATGGTGGAAATGAATGAAAAACTAACTAAATTTTACGAATGGAAAAGGTTTGTTTAAATATTTGCAAAATGGCTCAAATACACAAAAAAACTAGAAAAATTGTCAACATTTATACCTGCTGTTGTCATTGAAATAATGTACAGAGTTATAGATTTAGTGATTTTTAGTGTCATCTGAAGTGTAATTTATTTAGTTAAAGGTTTGCCATTTACGAACCGAAGAACGCGTAAAAATAGTTAAAAAAATTTACACTTAAGTTGTCGTTCAATAGTGGCCACTTTTAAAGCATTACGGGATGTTTATGGTCGTCACAATCGACCTTCTGTGCAACGAATTGGCAATATTATAAAGAAATTTGAAGAGATTAGAAGAGATTAGAAGCGTTACAGGAGTGGTCAGGCCTTTGCATCATCGTAATGTGCATACTGCCAAAAGATATCGCTTCTGTAAGTGGAAGTGTGGAAGAATCACTACCGTCAATTCAGATCCCTAAAGCCGTGTGATAACCGAATTTTTTTGGCCTGCAATTAAAGACTATGACCTGAATATATGTGGTTTCAACAAGCCACGAGCCACACGAAACTACGGATTTTCGCTTTATTGCATGGGAAGTTCCCAAAATGCGAAATTTCACGTTTTGGCGACGTCAATTGGCCACCAAGATCATGCAATTTGAAGCCGTTAGACTTTTTTTGGAGGGCTACGTCAAAGAACGTGCCTACGCGGATATTCCCCAACCAACATTCGTCAAGCTATCGCCGGGATACCGCTTAAAATATGCGAAAAAGTGGTCGAAAACTACTTCAAAAGGCTCGAATGATGCATCCAATCTAGAAGCCGTCATCAGGGCTGTCAGTTATGGCGATTTACTTGCCAAACGTGGCGATTTTGAAAAGTGTTTGGCGGTGGGATTTTCCATTTAGCGATTAGCGATTTTTGATATAACTGGCATATTTAAACGAAACCTTGTTAATTAAATTTTTAGAATCCCAAGAAAAACTTTTATACCATATTTAATTTTTGACATCAAAAATCATTTTCGAGATCAAGAGTAATTTTTGACATCAGAAGTCGTAAATAACGATTTAAAAAGTAATTTTTACATCCAAACTCACATACGACAAAAAAAAACGACTTTCGAAATAACAAGGCGTTTGAAATTTAGGATCAAATTCGATATAAAACGTTTCTTTTGCCAGCAAAAATTACTTTTGACATCAAAAGCCATTTTCGACATCAAATATCAGTTTTGACATTAAAAATAACTTTGACCTAAAAGGTCACATTCGACACCAGAAATCGTTATTAACAATATTATAATATATTGACAACAAATGTAATTTTAAACATCAAAAATCGCAATCGACATCAAAAGTCATTTTTGAAAAAAAAAAAAAAAACATTTGACACTTAATAATTTTTTAAATTAAAAAAAAAAAAAAAAAAATACATCAGAATTCATTTTCGTCATCAAAAGTCTTATTCAACATAAAAAATCACTTTCGATTTAAAAGTTCACATTTGACACCAAAAATCGATATTAATAATATTATAATATATTGACAACATATGTTATTTTAAACATCAAAAATCGCAATCGACATTAAAAGTCAGTTTTGAAAAACACATTTGGCACTATAATTAATTTTTTAAATTAAAAAAAAATTACATCAAAAGTAATTTTCGTCATCAAAAGTCATATTGGACATAAAAATCACTTTCGATTTAAAAGGTCACATTTGACACCAAATATAATTTTTGACATACAAAACTAATATTGACAACAATTTAAATTTTTAAAATCAAAAATCGCATTCGATATCAGAAGTTAGTTTTGACAACAAAAAAACTCTTTTGACACTAAAAGTAATTTTTGACATCAAAAATCCGTTTTGACATCAAAAATCACTTTTAACATCAAAAATCCAATTTTACACAAGAAACCATTTTTGTCATTAAATGTCTTGTTTGACATAGAAAATCACTTTCAACGCTTAAAGTCATTTCTGACATCATACGAATTTTGATAAAAAATCACATTTTATATCAAAAGTAATTTTTGTCAAAAACCATTTTTGACACTTAATTAAATTTTTTAATTTAAAAAACATTTTTTAAAGTCATATTCGACATACAAAATCAGTTGTATATTTCCAGTTCGCTCTTGACAACAAGAGTAGTTCTTGACACCAAAAATTAGTTTTGACACTAATAGTAGTTTTTTACTTAAAAAATTACTTTTGACACCAAAAATTACTATATTAAACAAAAGTAAAATTAGGACCTATTTACACGTTGCTTTATATTAACCTAAATATAAGGTCTTTTTTGCCCTTAAAAAAGTCAATTGCTAGCACCCACACAACTTTTTTAACCTTATTGTTTTATGCTTTTACTAAATACAGTCACTTTTTTGTCGTTAAACCATTTTTAAATATTTGAAACATTTAAGCGTTCATTCACATGTTGGTTAAAAAAAAATTCATGATAATGAAACAGTAAAATGTGTGTAAATTAAAAGTGATATACAAAAGAATTCTGATGGTCTGCTGCAGAAAGGCCCTAACTTGAATTTTTTTGAGATTGAGTTTTTTTTTTGTTGGTAATTCCAATACATTTAACACAACCCAGCAAAAACTTTGCTTACAAAATAAGCAGAAAAATAATGAGAACTTGACGAACAGACTACTTATTTTTCTACTAGAAGAAGTACTTATTTTTGTTCGAGATGTCCCAAAAGTAATCCTTTATAATTTAGCCTATTATAATCTAAAAAATAATATGTTTTTTTTATACTTAAAATTTTTATAAAAATATATAGTTACACAAAGTCAATAAAGTAAAAATTTTTCAATTTTTTTTTAATTTTTTTTTTTTGTTTTTTTTTTTTTAATTATTTTATTTTTATTTTTTCTTAAGGCCCAACCAGAATGTGAATAGCGTAGCTTAAGCAACTGAGCAAATACATGTAAATCATATGTGTAAAACCATATTGAACTTAAGGAAACTTTATGTTAAGTTTTATAAAACTGTCATTTGCTTAAGCAAGGTGCGAAACTAATCGCTCATTCCGTACGGAATCAATGTTTTTTTATTTTCTTTTTGTTATTTTAAATGCATTTGAGAGGCATTTTGTTTTATTTTTGACAGTAGCTTAAGTTTGTTTATGCACATTCTGGTTAGGCCTTTATTCTATTTTACTCTATTTTATTTTTTATTTTTTTTTTCTGTCTCTGGCGGGATTTGATCCCGCAACCTCGGTGTTGATAGACTAGCTCTCTACCAGCTAGTCTACCGGGGCAGTGTAGTTTTTGCATTAAAAAACTATGTTTTATGACTATAATGACATTTTTATTGTCATAATGAAAATACAAATTTTTCTGTATATTTAAGATATAATAATAAAGTTATTATTTAATATATAACTAATAATCCAAAAAGTGGCGAATAAAGCTACAAAGTAATGAATTCTTGAAGTCATTAAAAGTAGGATTGTAAGTAAAGTTTTTGCTGGGAAATAACGGTTTTACAAGAAATTGTACATTTTCTACACTGGTAGAAAAGGCGTCATAACGCTGATGTATTTTGACAGCAGTACTTTGCCAATTGTCTTCGATTTTGACCCCATCATTGTCATGTCAGCCTTAACATCACATGGTCAAATTGTTATCAGGTGTGAGAATCGGAGTCAGTAAATTAATAAATATCATCACTCCGATGACTCAGAAACATCGGAGAAAGGACTAATTAGGGTCAATTTAATGACAGTTTGTCATTGGGATTGACTTAAGTCAAAGTGAGAGAATATTCTTATTTACTTACCCGTTACACAGGTTTGTTTCACTTTTGTTGTATTCCGCCCTTTGTTTAGAGAAGAACTCTCATTTATAGGACACCAGCAGCACGCCCGATATGGTTTTCGTAATCATTTTACAATAATTACTATTGTGGTTAGTTTTGTTCAACTATTTGTGGTTTTTAATCCAAATTTTTAATATTTTTAATTAGGCTTAAGTTCATTAAATTTAATTTTCAATAAATCATTTTTATGAAGAAAGGAATTTTACAACATGAAAATTAATTAAAATTGTTATTGATAATCTTTTATTCTTAACCGTGGCCGGGATTCGAACCGCGGCCGGCAGGTTACCATGACATGTTTCGATCGCAACCACTCGATCTCCTCAGATGGATTTGCCGTCTTACACTCGCAGCCATCGACGACTCCTGTAGTCAATAGTCAAACATCAATCCTTAAACTAAATGGTATTTTAACTTTTGGTAGATCGAAATTTGCTTTTTTGAATGATTATCCATTTTAATTGATTTAACATGTTTTTTCTTTACTTCTGTTTTTTCGTACTTTTGTCAAGAATTCTTCTTGAAGTCCAGAGTACATTTTTTGTTTTTTTCTTTTTGTCTTTCTTTTTCTTATTGACCTTTTGCAGCGCAACTTGAAGGACAAATGAACTTTACTTTGAAAATTTAATGTATTAAACTAAATAATTTAAGCAAATAGAATATGGGAATTTATGCTTCTTATTTAACTTATTAAACATGAAAATAATGTTAAAAATACACAAAATGTGGCATGGAATTGGTGACACTGTGGTCATAGTAAAGATGACGCATACAACTTGATTAAATTTTATGATAACGTTCTTCATTGGACTGATGCCACGTTTTGCCTTATTGATGCCATTTGTAATAACATTAATGTCAAAATGCTGATGTTAGGGCATGATCACTATGAAGATGCATTTTCTATGTGAATATTATGTTTATTCCTTCTCCTGTTAACTTGCAATAATGAGAGTTATGGCCTTTCTACATTAGACTAACAACGGTATACTTTATGTTCCGTGCTTTCCAGCTTCATGCAGTATTTACTGCATGCATCCTTTTGATTTTTTTTATTATTAAAAAAAATGTTTAATTTAACAAAGTTATATTATGTTGCAAATTGTGTTTTTTTTTTTTGTTGTTGAAGCAATAATAACAACAGCAATATATGTACAAACAACAATATTATGTACATATTTGTCTGTATCTCTCTGGTATAAATAGTAGCCGTTGTCTGTTTGCCACTTTTATTATTTCTACATTTTATATAATTTTTCTACTGTTTTTATTGCAGTATTTTTAAACAATTTTATCTGTACGTTGTTTTTTTTTTATTATTCTTCTTTACAATTGTCAACATGTCATCAACGTTAACAAATATTTGTTTCATTTTTTTTTTAAATAACCCGGTAAAAATGTTTGTTTTACTTTTATTTAAAAGTGTTCTTTCTGTTATTCTGTGAATTTTATTGCAGTTTTATTTTATTTTTATTATTATTTTTTTTATAACAGCGATTTTTTTTATCGAAATTAAAGAATATTTAATTAGAAAAGTATTTAAAATTGTGGGGATTGTATTTAAGTGTGTGTGTATGTGTGTTCATGTCTGTGTAGATACCCTTACAGCTTCACACTGGATATAGAATAAATAAGTTGGTGTTTGTAATAAAAAAACAATGTTTTATTATTAAAATGTCAGAAAAGTTTAAATAAAAATACATATTAATGTATAAAATTTAAAAAAAAAAGAAATGTTTAAATAAATATCGAATAGTGCTTTCGTGTGGTAGTAAATTCAAATTATTCTTCAATTTAGGAATATTTAACAGACTTAAGAGATATTTCTAACCTGAACACTGTTTCGGAAGAAAAGTAAAGTTTATTTAAAATGTTTGTCAAATGATTCAATAAAACTGACCATTTGTTGAAATAATTTGTTCAAAATATTACTTGTTCATAATTTTACTTTGATCGAAACGTGTGATAAATACAATGGATGCTAGTGGTTTTGTGTCTTTGATTATGGAGGAACCTAAGAGTTTTAAACAAGCAATAAGCTCTCCAAATAAGGATAAATGGTTAGCTGCCATGAATGATGAAGTAAAATCTTTAGAAGAAAATCAAACATGGACGTTAGTAGAATCTCCACCAGGTAAAAAGATAATAGATAACAAATGGATAGTTAAAATACATATATAGAAAGATTTAAAGCTCGACTTGTTGCCCGTGGTTTTACCCAAGAATACGTAATCGATTACGACGAAGTTTTTAGCCCTGTTGTAAAATTTACTTCGATTCGTATAGTTTTATCTCTACTATCAATAAAGAAAATGACAATACAGCGATTTGATATCAAAACTGCATTTCTTTATGGAGATTTAGATAAAGTGTATATGTATTAGGGTATTCATTTAATCGGGCTTTTGCTTTAATCGGTTAATCGCTCGATTAATTAACCGAGGTTTTGGTTTAATCGGTTAATAATCGGCTAATTTAGTTTTTGATCGGTTAACCGATTAATAAAGTTTTTTTTAATAAATAAGGTAATTTCAATAATTAAAAATGCATAAATTATTTATTTTTTGGAGTTTATTATTAAAAAAACAAAAATAACAATTCTTGATCTAAAACGAGCAAACAAAAAAAATAATTCATAAATATGTTTAATGTATTTTTAAAGTAATACGTCATCAGGGGTGTTCTGGAAATCGAAAGCGCAAAACGCAAGAATTTTAAACGTCGTTTTTTAATAAGATTTCTGTAGTTAAATAATTTTATTGACAAATATTTCCCTATTAAACAGAATTTTATAACTAATTTAAAAAATTAGATTATTAATATTCATTAGTTATTTCAATAGTTTAAAATGAACTGAATTAATAAATTTTGAAAAAAAAATTTTGTTTAAATGTTTAGGATTAAAGCGATAATTTTCTTTAGTTTTGACAACACTTGACTTGGAAAATTTTTTTTCTCTTATCGTGGGTGCTGGAGGAATCAGAAGCAGCCATAATAAAGAATATCTAATTTCTCAGTCCTTTTCCTGGATTTCTTTTAACATATAAAATCGTCCATTATGCCATTAGAGTCCTGGTTTAATTTTTAAAATTTTTTTACACTTCTAATTGTTTCAGGTAATTCTGTTAAGAATGTTTTGCTAGAAGGAAATATACACCCCAATTATGATTAAAAATTCCCCGGGAGTTTTTTACCTTTTCCCATTTTTACAATTGAATTAACATAGGAAAAATGGGAGAAGAGAGCAACCTCCCGGGGAATTTTTATTCATAATTGGGCTGATATTGAATAAAAAAATATTTTCTAAACATGTATATGAGACAAAACAATTTATTATAACACAAAAAATTTGTTATAATATTACAAAAAATTATGTTGCATCGGTTAATCGGTTAATCGACTGAAATTTAACGGTTTAATCGTTAATCAAAAATAGACAATTTTAAATTAACCGATCAGTTAATCGGGTAGTAATTAATCGGTTAACCGATTAACGGCTAACCGAATGAATACCCTAATATGTATCAGCCTGATGGTTTTAATGATGGTACTAGTAAAGTCTGCAAATTACAAAAAAGTTTGTATGGACTTAAGCAGACATCACGGTGCTGGAATCTAAAATTCACCACATTTATTAAAAAATACAAGCTTAAACAATTGAATTCTGATCCATGTGTATTTGTGAATTTAGATAAAACTCTTATTTTGGCCTTGTATGTTGATGATGGGTTAATTGCAGCGATGTCTAAAGAACAAATAAAAAACGCAATTGCCTATTTACAAACTTTCCTTGGCTTAGAGATAGGTCGTTATACTCAATCAAATTTTACTAAAAAGATTCTTAAAAGATTTAAGATGGATGGTTGCAATGGAGTTTCAACACCCATAGGTGCTAATAAAGTATTTGAAAAATTTGAGAATTCAAACATTTCTATTTTTCCATACCGTGAAGCTGTTGGAAGTTTACTTTTTTTTAGCAATTGCAACAAGACCTGATTTAAGTTTTGCAGTGGGAGTTGTAAGTCGTTTTATGGAAACTCCTAATGAGGCACAAGTGAATGCTGTAGAGCATATTTTAAAGTATTTAAAGGCAACTACTAATTATGGTCTTCATTTTAATACAAATACAAGTTTGAAGTTACTTGGATACAGTGATGCAGATTATGCGGGTGATAAAGAAACTAGGAGATCGACATCTGGTTATGTGTTTCTATTTGTTGAAAATGTTGTAAGCTTGGGTTTAGAAAGGCAAAAATCTGTTTCTTTATCAACTTCAGAATCAGAGTATATAGCTGCAAGTGCGGCCATAAAAGAATTAGTTTGGCTGCAACGTTTGATAAATGACTTAACTTCTATAAGTATTTCAACATCTATTAGTATTTCAACTGAATTTAATATGGATAATGAAAGTGCAATACGATTAATTAAGAATCCAGAATTTCAAAGCGCACAAAGCACATAGACGTGCACAGAAAACAATTTTTGCGCCAGTTAAAGAATTAATCAAAAATAAAATCAGTTTTAATTAAATATTTAATCAGGTGAATTAAACTTTTAATCAAATGTATTAAATGTTTACTTGACAATATTTCAATTAAACGTTTACAATATTTCAATTAAACGTTTACAATATTTCAATTAAACGTTTAATTCACTTGATTAAAAGTTTAATTCACCTGATTAAATATTTTATTAAAACTGATTTTATTTTTGATTAATTCTTTTACTGGCGCAAAAATTTTTTTCTGTGTGTGTTATCACTTTATTAGAGAAAAATATGAAGAAAATGTATCCTGTTTAAATTATGTTTTCTCTGATGAACAATTAGCGGACATTTTTACAAAAGCCCTCCTTAAGTCAAAATTTGAAATATTAAGACAATTGATTTTTTTTAAAGAAAAAAAGGTGCTATATTTTTAACAAATTGTGGGAGTGTTGAAATAATTCGTCCAAAATATTACCTGTTCATAATTTTACTTTGATAAAACCATTGGCCAATAGTTAAATAAGACCCTTAAGACCCCTTTTACACATTCAAAGTTTACTTTGTAAAGTCTTGTGTTGTGTTCGTCGTTACAACTTTTGCAAAGTCATTGTTAAATAAATAAAGGTAGAGATAAATACTTTCAGCATGTATTCTAGGTTTCCAATGGCTTATTTATTATAACCGCAATTATAGTTCTTAAATGAAGTATGAGCATTTCAGCACTTGTAGTGCCTCCTACGGGTTCCGGTAGAACGTAGACTGATTCTTTGTCACTGTCCTTGCACTGGCAAGAAGACGACTTGGGGAAATAAGATCCGCCACCTTTGGCGGATTGTATCTCTGGTGTTGAACTTAAGCGCCTTCTACGGTGGGTGTTCTGTTTATTGGAACTCCATGGTATCACAATGGATCATTGGGGTAAGTGTGTCAGATGGATACTGACTGCAATTTATACCTTACCTAACCAAGTGTGCCCTACTTCTCATACTTGTGGCCTTTTCCTAATACTGTTAAAATTAAAATTGAGATTAGAGAACACATTTGTCAGAGATAAATCCGCTTTAACTAGTTAACTATAGTTCAAGATATGGAAAATTGTTAGACACAAAAAAAAATAATTTTTATATTCGAATACGAAAATCGCATATTTAATTAAAAAAAATTTTTTAATTTTCTGCGATGAAGATTTTTGCGGTATTAATAAAAAAATTTGTAGGTATAGTTATTGAATTTTAAGTCAAAAACCAAGCTTAAAAGTTGTTGCAAAAAATATTTTTTTTTTCAACAAATGTTTACGTGATTTGTTAAAATTTTGAATAAATCAAACAAAATGCTTATCGAATCTTTATTTATTAATTATGATGTGCTAAATTCCCAATTTTTTTCTCTGATAAATACACCAAAATTTATTGTTAGTCACAATGCGTAATTCGGTGGTTGCTTAGGAAACCTTTTTCCAAAGACTTTGGAAAAACTAAAGATTTTATTTAAATAAAACTGTAAAGCGAATGAGAATTACAAACACCCAAGTCTAGTTTGCATCGATATCAGAGCTATTAACAAATGGACAGGAATTGTAAAAATACTGTCTTTACTTTGATTCGAAAATTTTTTTTATTGAATAGAAAGAAATATCTATTTCATTATTAAATTTGTTTTACTGAGTGCTATTTTGCAAAGCGCAATTTTGATAAATTTTTTCGCTGAATCAAATAAAAAGTTTATTGACCTAACATTTTATTTTTAACAAACTGTGTTCTTAAAAAT
Source organism: Pollenia griseotomentosa (assembly GCA_963931875.1). Lineage (NCBI taxonomy): Eukaryota > Metazoa > Arthropoda > Insecta > Diptera > Polleniidae > Pollenia > Pollenia griseotomentosa. The sequence continues at coordinate 45,742,089 of OZ007560.1, read as the reverse complement.
GTTCTTAAGATATTTTTTTCTGTGTATTGAGTAATTAAAGTTTATTTTAGTTTTTATAGATTAAAGACAATCATCATTAACAGCCTGTTCAACGATTTCGAAATTTTAGAATTTTGTTTTTGTTTTAAATGTAATTTTCTATGCGAACGTTAACGTTCGAAATCGTTAAACAGGCTGTAATTGCCTCGTCATTATTTCAATTAATAAAATTTATTTTGTAACTCTCAAGACACTAAAAATCAAAATGATTATCAATAATTAAGAAATTTGCTAAGTCATTTACTTATTTTTAAATAAATTCACAACAATTTTCAATAGTTTTTTTTTTAATTACAGAGGAATTTCAAGAATTTCAAACTAGACCTTTAAATTATTGAACAATAAATTTTTAATTTTAAAACTTATTTTCTCATAGTAATGTTTGTATTTAATAGATAAGCCCATTGTGTTGTTAATAAAACGAATATTTTTGTTCGATATCGTGTCAATCAAGACTTATTATTATAAATTAACGGCCAATTTCATCAAACTCAGTTCAAATTAACTACTTTAATTTCTAGTTTACAATATGTTTTGACAGTTATAACTGATGGTTCATTATAACTCATTTAACTTTAACATTTTTTTCTAAACTTTGATTTTCTTTTCAACTTAACTCCTTTTTTTAAAGGGTATTTCACTCAGCGTTTCTTATATTTAAATTTACAAAACACAATTGGGGGATTCACAAGGTGTCATAAAGTCATATGTCTTAAAATAATAACATGAAAAAAAAGACTGTTGTCAACAACCCCTCATAATTCAGTGTGCTATTTTGAATTTAAATCAGCTGATTGAAAACAAATATAAAAAATAAATATTTACCTAACATCAAAATATATTTTTAATTCTAATCCATGAATTGATAAATTAAATAAGATCTTATCTGACTATTTTCCATTTTTTAGACGCAAATCATAAATAAATTTTATTTTGTTTGTTTACCACACATCAGAGTCCTAAGCCGATATAATTTGACGCCGCAAGTGTTTGTTGCAAAAATTGCTAGCCGTAGGTTAAATTCGGATGTTAGCCGGATAAAACTGTACTATCAACGGCGACGGCTACAAAAACTAGTGCGGCTCGGCTAGACGCTCAGCGCAAGTCTTTTCTGATTAATTACGACAGCACATTAAACATAGCAAGCAAAGTTCTATTAATTTAAGGCACTTTTTGTTACAAAGCAACAACAATATTTTTAAAGCATTGTAAAATGTTAGAACATTATGACAATATAACATGATAGCACACCTTGTGAATACCCCAAATGTAAGTTTTCGATATCATAGTCGAAATATTTTTTGGCTTAAAAGTCTTATCGCTGACATAATCTATGGAAAATAACATCGAGCAATGTCTGCTTGGTGGCCTTTATCCGAAATGTCACATTTCTTCAAGACTCTGGTGCACAATTCAGGCTGAATTTGAACTTTGACATGGGCTATGACGGTTTTGTGGGCCACTGTAGTTTGAGGCTTCTATGCAAAGACTTTCGGCTGTAGAAAACATATCTAGAGAAAGTCTGAAAGGGCAAAATCGCTCGACCTCAGCGGCCAATTTACATCAGCCCCACCCCAATGTGGCATGAGCTGTACGCCGTCCTGTTGATACCACAATTCATTTGGTTTCATATCATCCAATTCAGCCATTGATTGACGGTGATGGCCTGGCCAACGTCGTTTTTCAAGAAATATGGATTGTTAAAGCCGTCAGTTTAAAATCATAAGCAAATAGATACAGCAACAGTAAGAATTAAAAGCTTTTGGATCTCATGTGGGTAAGTATCGCCCCAAATTCGAAAATTTTGTTTTTTGACGTACCCATTCATAATTTTCGGGAGGAACGTTGCCCAAACCAAACACCTTTTTTGAAAAACAAAAAAAAAACAGTTTATTCATCTATATTCGTCGATAGTGATTTAACAAAACAGGTTAAATTCACAACAGCCAATTTGACAAGTGCAGCTCTAACAGTATGGCCGCCATAAACCCTTTATCAAACAATTTAAACTGTTTTAAGGTGTAAACTAATTTCATAATGGTTTGTAATTTAATTTTGAGAATTAAACAGACTTTAACAATAACATCAGTATTAAAATATTACTAAAAGTTTACTTTCGCTTGAAATAATTTTTCATTACAATTCGGTCGGTGACTATTTGAGCTGTGTATTTATGTCCATATTGATTGCAACAAATTACTTAACTAATGACTCTTTAAAGAGTTCTAATACATTCATTTAATTATCAATAGTCATAAAACAACAAAAAAAATTACTAGAAGAAATCATCCCGTATACAAAAATAAACTCTCTTTTTGCCGTTGACTATACTCAGTAGTTCATGAAACTTTTTGACGGAAACTACAAACTAAAAATTACTTGTGACAAAAACAGCAACAACAAAAAAAAATAAATAATAACAAATTATATTCAATTATGCAAGCTTTTTGCAAAAAAAAAAAAAAAAAAAAAAAAAAGTAATCCTGAGTGACACATGACAGCAAAATAATAATAATTATAAAGAGTTAAACAGTAAAATACCGAATAAAAATAAGTACGAAATTATATTCGGCCATTCCGTACCACATGGAAACGCTACTCTGATTGTAAGCAATTTATGAGAGTGGTCATTATTTGAGAGCAATAATGGACCTACATAAACAAAATTTTATTTCGAGGTTAAGATTTGTAAAAACGTTATTTCTGTCTAGTTTTATCTACTAATCAACTTCTGTATAAAACAGAAAAAATTCTAGCCTAATTTTTTCAATTAAACCATTAATTAAAAATAGAAATAAGTTTTAATTTAATTCAAATTTAATCAAGTGAATTAAACGTTTACTTATATCAACAACATTACTGCAGAAAATGATGGTTACATCAAAAAAGAATTAATTGATACTATTAATTTATTTACTGATTTGTTAATTTTTTAATTGATATCACAAATTTTTTAATTTTTTTCTGTGAAGACTTATTCGTCTTAAAGTGAATTTCGTGAGGGGTCCTTTACGAATTTATAGACGACTATAAACCAGTATTCGAAAATAAACAGAACATTATATAGCGTTCGGCTCACACACCCAGGAAAGAGTTCTATTGTTTTGGTGTTTGTGTAGACGAACACAACCCTTAATATCGGTCGTAGCTATTTTCAAGTGTTCCGCAAGGTTCCATACTTGGACCATTACTTTTCACTATGTATATAAACGACTTAGCAAACCAATTATTATATTGCAACATTCATATCATGCAAGTCAAAGTGCTTAGTTATAAAAAGTAAATCGTCAAGAACTAATTTTTTACCTGAAGTTGCATTAAACGGTCAAAGAATTGAGGTTGTTAGGACGGCAAAAAATCTTGGCATAATATTTAACAATACTCTTACATGGAATGACCAAATTAATATAGCTTCTGGAAGAACATATGCTCTTTTGCGAACGCTATGGAGAACACAACAATTTATACCTTTAAGAATTCGTTTAGTTCTTGCAAAAACATATTTAATGTCTACCTTGTTATACGGATGTGAAATTTTTGGAAGTAGTGATTCAAGCAGCTTGAGGAAATTGGAACTTAGTTATAATGCAGTGATTAGATATGTGTATGGTTTAAGGAGATTTGATCATATCACACCATATGCAAGTGACTTATATGGAGGAACTTTTATTAACTTATTGAAAATAAGAACATTAACTCTGTTGCACAAAATTATTAATAAACGTATACCTATATATCTCTATAGGAGACTCTCGTTTACCCGTTCACAAAGATCTAATGATTTGATGCATGTCAGATACCGAACATTACAGTCATCGTGGCACTTTTATACCCACTCAATTCGTCTTTGGAACTTACTACCCCCAAGTATTCAATTTGCTAGTAATCCGATGCATTTTAAAAGGGCTTTATATAACTTGTTTCATTAACAAATATACATATACAAATATATATAATTGTGTTCTTTAATTTTTATATTTCTACTATAAATATATTCTTTTTTATGTAATTATCAATTATGTATGGAATTTTAAATTTTTGTTAAAATTTTGTTTAATATAGTTTTGCAAATTTCCATTAACCTTTTCTAATCCTGTACTGTAATTATAAGACTTAATGTCTTGTTGTACAGGATAACAATATGATAAATAAATAAATAAAAGTACCATAAGTCGAACATTATATAGTGTTCTGTTCTTCGTTAAAAAAACAGAACAATTGTAGTGATACTGTAGACAATTAAATATTATAATGTTCTATAGTGTTTCTTTTTTTACATTGATAAAAAAGTTACCGAAATTTTAGCAACGACCGCAGCACAAACAGCTTTTATATGTATTGTGTATACGTTTTGTGTATACGTTTTGTTTGTGTAAAATTATTTTGCTGGCTTTTTGTTTTTTTTTTTTTGTATGTGTATTTTGTTTTTGTAAAAAATGTTTGGTTTTTTTACCAGCCAAAAGGGACGAACATTAATAAGCCGAACCGAACACAATGAAGTTTGTGGATTTTAATAAAAACCGAACGGAATTAAATACACTCATAAAATTATTACAGTAACTGATTCTGGGTTATTAAATTCGTTTTCCGTACTGTTAAAATTGAATAAAAATATATTTATTTTACGAATAATTTTATTTTTTAACAATTATGTTTGTTATTCAAAAAACAAACTACCAAAAAATAATGTTTTTCCGTACTTATTTTGTTATGTAGTTTGATTTTTGTCGGTTAAAATATATTTTTTAAAAGTAAAAACTATTCAATTTTAAGGAATATGCTGTTTAATAAATAAAATATTTAAAAATTAATGTAAAAATCATTTGTTTTAAATGAAATGTAAATGATCCGTTTTTTAAATGAATTTTAAATGGTTTGCAATGAATTTTCGTTTGAATTTAACTACTTAATCTTTCAAGTGTATTCTCATCTTTTGTTGAGTTTGATAAAAACAGTATTCTTTTTGTGTTCGAAAGATGACTAATAGGAAAACGTTATGTTTTTAATGATTTTCTACACAAACACTATTAGCGTATGTGTTTTCCACAAATCTACCGTACCGAACACTAAGGAGCGATATTTAGTGTTTATTTTCGAGCTTCGAAAAAATTTACCAAATTTGCTCCTAATATTTCAAAAGAATTTCAGGCAGTACAAGCGATTTGCAGAAAGTATACTTGGGCAGCTTTTATTAAGAAAAGTTTTGCATAAATTTGGACTTAATTCAATTAAAATACCCACTTAATTTAGTAGTTTAAAGGAACTTAGAAAAAATAATTCGGAAGTTATAGGAATTCAGAATTCTTTTCATATATAAAATTTTTTTGGGGGTGAAGTAAAATTATAGACCGATTGGTAAATTTCAAAAAGTCTGTAATCTAACCAGATGAACACACGTCGTTAAATCAACTGAAAAAGTGCGACTGAGTCGATCGGTATACTACCCCTTGCTGTAGGGTATAAATACTACAAAAAAAAAAAAAAACAGAAAAATTTTATTTCAAAAATTTAAATAAAACAACAAATGACACAATGATTTGTTTGTAACAAAATTAAGATTGTAGTCACAAGTAATTATTGTTATTTTATATTGTATTTAAATTTTTTTTATATTGTAGTATTTGTTATTATCTTACATAAACTTTTCAAAGAAAATTTTCATATTGTTTTGAACTATTATATTAAAACTATTTTTTTACTAGACATTTTAATTACATTTAATTAAAAATGTATTCCAAGAATCCGGTCATTGCACTATTTAAAATAAGTGAGTAGTCATAATAATTCCTCCTAAGCAAAAAGATATTGCATCACAAAGTTGGAAAGTCGGTTTAAAATATAATTATAATATTGGACAGAAAATAAAAAATTTTACATTAAAATAGATTTTGAGTTTAATTATAGCACTAAATTAAAAAAACAAAACAAGTTTCAATAAAATGGTCTAAAAATATGCTTAAGAGCAGGGTTGTCAGACTTTTTTTCCCCCATTTTCGCAAAATTCAATGTCACAAACACGTAAATCCCAACCACTAAAATTCGCCAAAAATGGATATAAATTCCATTTGATATATCTACTTACATATATATTTTGTTAAAGTTTTATTTAAAACCAAGTCAAAATGATTAGTTAGTATATAAAAGGTACAATTGTGTAATTCACAAGCTCTGTCGTATGGTTTATCGTTAAAAAAATACGATTTTTGTTTATGCACTTTGAAAAGACAAATATGTTGTATCGTTACTTTGTCGTATTGCTAAATTTAAAAAATGCAAAATATCAATTCATGTACATTGAATTCAATTTACTTTGAGTCAACGATTTAAGAAGATTAACAAATTTCTTTTTACCAAATATTAAAAAAAAATATGAAATTTTATAATTTTCTACTTTTCTCATGGTTTTATTTGTTTTTCTTCTTCTTTAAATATATTTGCCATTCACATTGGTCGATATCATGAAAGTAAAACAGGCATGGGAGTTTTAATTTGAGATGAAACGGAATATATCGCTCATTTGCTGCAAGACCGGCATAACTCAAAAAAATCCATTACGAGATAAACGCATTTAAAGTTTTTGATTTGCTCTAACTACTTAAAAAAGAAGAAGACACATTCTCTTCAAACTGGGAAAGTATAAAAGATATAAAGATGAATTTAATACACAATATAAGGAAAAACAAAGCATCTCTAACTCCAAAATTTAATTTTTTGAGTTATGCCGGTCTTGCAGCAAATGAGCAATATATTAATAGATAAGCCATTTTAGTTAAAATATTTTAAAAAATAAATTGAAATGAATCAAACATATATCAATCATTCAGAAGAATTTAATTTGTGGTGATAGTTATACTATTCTAAAATTATTTTAACAATTTCACCAAGTCAAACACTTCCAGGCTTGACGTATAAACAACATTTTTCAAAACATATACAGTGAGTCTCATAATTATTTTGCATATAAAAAAATAAACTTTATAGAAAAAACTTGATTGGCATCCATTTATTTATTATATTAAACAGGAATTTTTTTTTATTACCGTGTTAAGCCTAAAGCCTGGTACTCTGTTCAGTATTTCGTGCGAAATGTTTTCAAACTCAATATAAAAAAAATTTCTGTGAAATACAAACGAAAAAATGTTGATAGAGTTGTACTGTATTTATATTACGAAAAACATGCGAAATGTTTCTAGCAACATTTTTATTTTCCGTACGAAACAAGTGCAGCTCATATTATTTCGCACGGAATTTTAAGCAACAGCTAATAATTTTTTGTAATTTTTTATTTTGTATTTGTGAAGTGGGGTTTATAACAAGCGTTTCAAAAAGAAAAATGTAGAAAAGTGCAAAAATTATTAATAAAATTAAATTTTTTGTTTTTTACTTTAGGAAAATATAAAATAATATTGTTTTACTTTTTTAATGACAATTGTAAAAACACATGGTTTTTGTCATAGATGGGGGTAGTGCACTAATGTTGAAGTTTCAACTCATACTTAGTGATAGTTCAAAATGATTGCAAACATTTTGTCGATGTTGAGTGATGAATTGAAAACTAGCAATCTTACTAAACATGAGTGATAGTAATGTTAAAAAATTTTGCGCTAAAAAAATAGTTTGATTTAACAAAAAGCAATCATCAGTTTATTGCAATTTTTTTTCTTCACTCATTTGACTGCAACTAAAAATTTTGCACAAAATTTAAAATACAAAACTTGTGTTATCATGATTAAAGCCAAGAATTATTCCATTATTGACAGAATTTCATTTAGTTTAATTTCCTTTGCTTAGCATATCATCAGAAAAATCAGAAAATTTTTAAAATTTTAGTGACATTATGTTTCTGTAAAGCTTTTTGATTGCAAGTTCAAATTTTGAACTACATATTTGAATTGAGTGCAGATTTTATGCATTCAATCACAGTTAGTGTTAGTAAAAAAATTTGCAATACCACTTTATTTTTTTTAGTGATAGTGAAAAAAAAATACCAATTATCACTAACTAAAGCTGGTAAAAAATAGTAAAAACTAATTTTTTTGCAGTTTTATTTAGTGAGATTGCAATGTTGATTTAAATCAATATTTAGTGCACTACCCCCAACTATGGTTTTTGCTTACCTTAGCACAATAATGTTGTATACTTGTATCTAATAAAAACGTAAAGTTTTGAAAAACCGCAAGATAGATAATATTGATACATGACAAAATTTTCGTGCGAAATAATTAATGTTGCTCAACATTTTTCGCAAGTTCGAACAGAGTACTAGGCTTAATACTCTGTTCAAATTTGTGAAAAATGTTGAGCAACATTAATTATTTCACATGAAAGTTTTGACATGTATCAATGTTACCTATCGTGCGAGTTTGTACAATTTGACGTTTTTATTCCTGCAAAGTATGCGACATTGTTTTGCGTATGTAAACAAACCCCACATGTATTTTACTGAAAATATTTTTTTATTAAAAGATTTAATAAAAAAGAAAGTAAATATCGATAAGAAACTGTTACCGCTTGTGTTATTTTAATTTTTTATTTCGTATTTAATTATCAGTTCATACTTTTTTGCTTTTGCTTAAAATTCCCCGTAAAATAAGTGCAGCATACATTATTTCGCAGAGTACAACGCGATCAACATTTATTCATAGATATTCCGCACAAGTTTTTTTTTCATATGCGTTTTGACAGCATTTCACGTGAAACGTTGCACAGAGTTCCAGGCTTTAGGAGAAAGACAAAGACTTAAATTATTTAAAAAGAAATTAGAACATCTTAATTATTATACTCTTTATACGAGATTTTAGAAGAATAAAATGCGTTTTTAAGGTCACAAATAATTCTGCTTTTAAAAAATATCACGTATTTTAACTGTATAACAATGGATATGTCATAGTTAATACTTTGTGGCATATCCGTTGTTTTAAGAAACTGCAGCTAATCGAATAGATTCCACCAATTTTCGAAGATATGTGGCGTTGACGGACCTTTTCCTCCAACTTCGCCTAAATATTTGGTGTTATAAAGAATCCCCAGTTTAACATCTAAGGCTGTTTGTTTGGGATCGTTGTCCTGTTGGAAATAAAAACCTCTTGCTGGAAGTCCCATTTAATCAGCACTCGCGTTAAAGTTTTCTTTAAGAATTTACAGATACACATGTCTGTCCGTAATTCCATCTATAAAGCCTAGATTTCCAACTCCTGAGGCTGGCATACAGCCCTAAACCATAACAGAACCTCATCCATGTTTTACTGTCGGCTTGATATTTTTTATATAAAGGGACTCATTTGGCTATCTCAAAATCATGCGTCGTCCATCAGACTAAAAAATATTATATTTGCTTTCATCGCTTAACATTACAGATTTCCAAAAGTCAAAACCTTTGGTTATATGTTGATTAGCGAAGGATAATCGCTTATTTCTATTTATTTCAGAAATTAGCCGTTTTTTTTTTCTTGCTACTTGAGCATTAAAGTTGTTCGATCGTAGTACTCTACGAAGTGCTAACATTGTTGCATAGAGTTCGTCTTAGCTTATCATACAGTTTTGGAGCAGATAAATGCGGGATTTCACGAATTTCTTTAAGTATTTTCCTTTCATTTCTAGCTGATAACAATTTTGGACAGCCATGACGTGCCACATTTTCAAAATTTCCACGTTCTTTTGCACGCTTAACTATATTTTCTATTGGTCGACGACACCTCTCAAACATTTGCGATATAAAAAATAAAACTATTTTACCTAGGTCATGAAGGTGCAAGATGATTTTCCTCTCGGCAAAACTTACAACTTGACATTCTAGCGTTTAACGGGTGGAAATTGTACCTTATTTCGGTACTTTTTTACAAAATATTTTTTCCATTCATTGACAATATCAAAATTGTTGATACTTTGATGGGGTGACAAACAAGTATCAAAAAGGGGAAATACGGGGAAATTTATTTTTTTTACTTGGCCGTTCTTTATGTGGAACATTATGAATTTTCTTGAAAATTTTATTTATAAGTACCTGAGTGAATAATGCAGAATTCGAATAAATTTTACGTTTTGGTCAAAAAAATCACTCCGCCCTAATGTCCGCCCAGGCCGAACTCTAACACTTCACTTAATATGAAGTTGTTTTTTTTTTTTTTGCTGTTCATTTCTTCTAGTGTTTTCTTTTTCTAAAGTGAACAGACATTCAATTAATTAACATTCATTTCATTTTATTATAGCCTGTTCTATTAATTGAATTTCACTCGCTGTTTTTCTACTCCTTCCCTTCTTAACACTCATACTCTACTGATTTGATTTACCTTTCGTATGAAAGAGAGACATGTGTTCATTATCATTTGATTTAATTGATTCTTCAACAATGTTTTTTTTTTTTTTTTTGTTTTTTGTTGTTGTTATTATTATTGAGATGTTAATAATGATGAATTTTTTCTCATATTTTTTTCTCTTTCTCAATTATATTTACTTTCAATTTATTTTATCGTTCTGTTTTGTTTTGGTTTTGTTCAATTCTGTCTGTTCCAGTGTGGCCTTCGATAGTGATTCTGGTTCATTATTGTTGTATTGTTCACAATGAGTTTATGTTGTTTTTTACATATTTATTATTAATTTTACATATGTACATACACAAAGATATATATAATCACTAGTGAAATTTTTCATGTTTTGCTTGTTATTGTTGACCGGCCGTTTTACGAAAAAAGCGCATGGCAAATAAAATTTTCCAAGAAATATTCATTAAAAATCATTTGTAGGAATTGTTTCAACAAACAGTATCAAAAGCAATTAAATCATTTATTTTTTTCTTTCTTTTTCTATATTTTTTTTTTGTCATTTTTTATATATGATTACGAGATAAATGATAAAAAACACATGTTGAAATTTAAAATTTTTTTTCTTCATTACTTACACGTCATGTTTAACGTGTGTTAATTAATTATTTAAAATTGAAACGAAAATTAATTTTGTATATTAGTGAATTATATGGTTGTGTCCTTTAATTAATTAACTAAAGCCCGGCCATCATATCAAAAGCCAATTTTAAGCATTCATAATAATAAATTAATTAAACTTGTGTAGAGTTTAATGGAATTTTTATTTAAATTATGTTACATAATTCATTTCAAAATACAATCCAAAGTGGGTTCAAACTGAATGTTATTAAGGCTCAAACTTACAGTCATTAGTTAAGTATTTGTAAATTAAAATGACAACTTTTACTAAACTAAAGTATCATATTTACAATAATTGATTAGGTAAAAACTTTAATCAGATCAAAAAAAAAAGGTAAAATAAAAGTAGTTAACCAATAACATTTGAGGGTTTAACTTATGGTTAAGATATTTGTTAAACTGTTGTTATTAGCAAACTAATGACTGTACATTAGGCTGCAAGTTATTTTTCAAAATTGGAATTTGTTTCACGCCAAGCCTCAGATTGGTTCGAATTACCAAAAAATAGTCCCTTGAAAATTTAAGCTCAATCGGTTGAGGGGATAGGGTGCCCATAGCCATCCACAAATTTGCAAAATACCTGATTTTTGAATTTGATTGTCAATAACTTTGTTAATATTTATTTTACAAAATAAAATTGTTGGTAAAAGTTATAGATCAAACTCAGAGGAGCAACTTTTGCTCACAATTTTTTTTTGTATCTCTATATCTACTGAATTAAAAAAAAAAAAAATTAAACTAAAAATCATGGATTTATTCATATGTTTACCTGGGTGATTTCATTTACTTAAGTATACTCGTTACATGAGAAAAAAAATTGATACGTGGATATTTAAATTTTATTTGTGGCAAGTATTTTTTTTTTTTTTTGGTTATGGCTTTGGTTTTTGTTTTAATTTGTATAGTTAAAAAAGAGTTTCCTTATTGCAATTTGGAAAACGTAAACGGTAATCCTTAACAATTTGTAAAATATATTGTTTTTGTTCTTCGCTTCTTGATAAAATATTATTGTAATTCTGCATTAATTTGACTCCCCTCTCAGCAGTATCGTTCACTACTTTTAAACCTGAAAGATTTTTTTTAGCTTCGATAAACTTTTTGTTACTCGGCCACAAAAAGTAACAAAAAAAATGTTTTAGTTTTTGTATTCACAAACTGCGCAATACCTTTTTTGATAACATCAGCTACGTTCAGAGTGTCTATTAAGGCCTTTTTGCTGTTTATATCAGATTCATTTTTCAAAGCTTTCACCATTTTTTTTTTTTTGATTCGATTGGTACATGTTCATCAAAAAATGCCAAAGCAACATTTTCTGTGCCTAAATACCACAGGTGACTGAAAAAATTTTCCAAAGCTACGGTAGCAATTTCACTTTAAAAACTTCGATTTTGACTTAATTCTGCTAGAAGCATAAAATCGTGATACGGAGCTGTTATAGGTGATGGAGGGCAAAACCAGGCTTCAGCGTACACTTTGACAATAAAAATAGAAATATCGCAAACAGCATTTAGTTTAACCTCCGCTAAATAAAAATATTTTTAAGGTGTATATTGCCTTTGACATCCATCTTGCGTGATGCATAGCACCTGGAGCTCGAAATTTTATACCGGATCGGGCTGGTGTTTTTCCGAGAAATATTAGAGCAAGTTCGATAAATTCCCTATAGTCATCTCGCGGTTGTTTTTGCTGAAGAACTTTATTAAGAAAATTAGTAATTCTCTCTATATCACATAACCTAATAGCATTTATATAGCAACACTTCTGAAATCGTTGAAATATTTGAACATTAGGACCATCTGACTTGCAAAATTTAATATCAAAAACGCTTTTAAGAATAAGTTCAAAGATGTGAAGCCTACAAGCAAAATACAACAGATCCCTCTCTAATATATATTCTATTATGGAACAAGTTCCATTGAGTCGTCCAGTATTAACCGCTGTCGTATCGAAAACCAAAGCTTTTACATAATTGTGTAGACCCCATTCAAAAAGCGATTTGCAAATAGCCAGTGCTTGTGCACTTCCAGTACCACTCTTCAAAGCAGGTACTTCCAGCAGCTGCTCAATGTATCCGTTTGATATAAGAATTGGAAGACGGTCGACTTTTTCCTTTTCTTTTTTTTTTTTGTAAAATAAATATTAACAAAGTTATTGACGATCAAAGTCAAAAATCAGATATTTTGCAAATTTTGCGGGGGCTATGGGCACCCTATCCCCTCACCCAATTGAGCTCAAATTTTCAAGAGACTATTTTTTTAGCAATTCGAACCAATCTGGGGGTTGGCGTGAATCAGATTACTTCAAAAAATTTTCCCATATAGATAATTGGCACCCTACTGTACATTTGAGCTTAAGTGGGTTTTTTATTAAATAGCTAAATTTTAAGATATAACAATTGAATTGTTGCATTGAATAAAAGAATGTTCAAAGAAAGAATTACTTTTTTATTTCAAAAATCGGACGAACAAAATTGAGATTTAAATAAAAAAAAAAAAAAGAATGAGTGTTATATTCGGCTATGCGGAATTTTAAAAAAAATCCTTCACCATGGAAGGATAAGAGCAGAAATTTGTATAAATAAATACCGCCAATTTTTTCGGAGTTATTTGTACTTAATATTGTAACTTTTACAGATGCGGCCAGTTTCACGAAAGTCAGTTATAATTGTTAACTGGAAGTTAAACTAATAGTTAGTTTAAACTGAACTTGGTGAAATTTTCCGTTAATTTAATAAAGTTTAGCAAGCCAAAATTTTACTTAGTAAAGGTTTGCTAAATTTAATAATTGAAGCACAACCGCGAATAGTGTTGTAAGTTACAAAATAATTATTTTTCAGGAGACCAAAAAAAACGGGTTTACCAGGCATAAAAATTAATTTTTTAATTTTTTTTTTAATTATCAAAAATAATGATAACAAAAAATTTGATGCAAAATATCAAGAAATTTTAATTTTAAGTAACATGCAAATTTACAGTTTAAAACTTTTAGTGGGAAACATGAAACGTTTTAAGAATCGCGATGTCATTAAAAATGTTTTTCCATTACGCAAGCGGCTTTTAAAGCGTTATTCCACGTTGCAAAACCATTTCTTTTGTATCATTTTGTAAGTGACTTACACGTTCTTCCACTGGCTGACTCGTAGCATCGGATTTTGACAGCTTTAAGGTGCATAATTTTGGGTGATTTAAAGTTTTAACAATGTAGGAGAGCAATGTTAACGGTAATCGGCATAAAAAAAGGGTTTTTGCAAGAGGTGGCTTTGACAACGTTATTCGCGGCTTTGCTTTAATTGTTTATGAATACAGCGATAAGTGTTCAAACCAGTGTTTGAAAATAAACAGAACATTATTTAGAGTTCGGCTCACAGACCCAGCTTTTAGTGTTTGTGTAGAACAACACAACTCTTAATACCGTTCTTAGCTATTTTCTAGAAAGAGTCGAACATTATATAGCGTTCTGTTCTTCGTTAAAAAAAAGAACAATTGTAGTGATAATGTAGACAAACATTATGTTCTATAATATTTATTTTTTTACATTGATAAAGAAATGAAGAAACAAAAAATTTAAGCAACGACCGTACCACGAACAGTGTATTGTGTAAAAATATTTTACTGCGGCGCTACACACAACAGAAACGAACGAACATTAATGAGCCGAACAGAACACAATGAAGTTTCTGGTTTCAAAAAAAAACCGAACGGAATTAAATGTTTTCATCTTTTTGTTCAGTTGGATAAGAACAGTATTATTTTTGTGTTCGTCATCTACAAACAATTTATTTTAATGATTTACTACACAAACACTAAAAGCGTTTGTGTTTTCCACAAATCTACCGAACCGAACACTAAGAAGTGTTTATTTTTGAAAACTGGTTCAAACTTCATTCCGTTATCCTTAATCCCACAATAAACTCGTCTGCAGTAACTTCAAATTCTCTCTCACTTCATTCTTTTTTTTTTTTGTTCTTAATTTTCCTTATTTACAAGATGTATGAAGTTTAATGTTAGTATGGTAGCATTGTTATGAACTCGAAAAAGTATCGGTAACTATGCCAAAAATATTTTTTTAGTATCGATCTGTTAAAAGGGTTTTAGCGGATCATGACATAAACGAGTCTCCTGGGCTGGATGGTATACTCGCACTGGTCTTGAGGCAGTGCTCTTAGATGCTAGCTCGTCCCTTAGCAAATCTTTTCAGCACTTTATACCATACCATGCCGGGGAATATACCGTTTTTTGGAAACTTGCTAATGTAACGCTAATTCCTAACAAAAAGTGGCTAATAACCCTGAAAATTACCGCCCAATTGCAATTTGTTCGGCACTTTCCAAAGGTATAGAGAGAGCATGGTGAATCACCATATTTTCAAATGTTAAACAACATACTGAGCGACCGCCAGTATGGCTTTCGTAGAGGTCGCTCTACTTAAGACTTACTGGACTTGTAATCGAAAAAATTGTGCCGTTCCATTCACTATTTTGCCGAAAGAATTTCTCTCGATTTATATCAAGCTTTCTTTGAGATCGCACTATACGAGTTGTTATAGATGGGGTTTCGTCAAACGAGTTCAAAATACACTCAGGGGTGCCGCATGGCTCCTTTTTTTTCTTATATGATTTTTTATTTTCTAAATGACCTCATTATATGTCAAACTTCCTACCGTATCTAATCTAATTTTTGCAGATGACAGCAAACTTTGCCATTCGTATTCGTTTAATTATAGACCCAGCATATCCGATGTTGGTACTATGAGGCAGAACATGAACGATACGATTGGTCGAGACCTTGACATAATCTGGGAGTGGGCTCGTGCAAATGGTAATCGATTTTAATGCCCGAAAATCCCTATGTTGGGTTCTCACGCATAAACGCGTGACGGATTATCTGTATATATGGGTGGTAAAATTATTGAGGTATCAGAATCTCTTGATGTTCTTGGCATGAAGATACAATGTGGTGTCCAATGGACAGAACATGTATTTAAGGTGTCGAAAAATGCATTCAAGATGCTTCACTTCATCTGATCTCCTTACTATTTATACCACCTTTATCCGACCGCGTATGGAATACAGCTCTCATGTGTTTGCCGGTGCTTCAGTCTATTTTGGAGCATCTCGACCAAGTGGTGGAGAGGGCGAAGGTCCTCATTGGTGACGGAAGGGTATCCAGTTCTATTGACTCTTTTGCGCAACTTGGCAATGTGGGTTGTATTTGCCTGTTTTATCGTTGCTACAATGGGATGTGTTCTGATGAAATTAGGAATCTGGTTTCCGAGACTTGTACATGTGTTCGTAATACACATTTTTCCTCAAGAGCCCATTCTTTTGTGGTCGACTTGCACACCGCCTTACAGGGAAAATTCGTTTTTTTGGCTGAAGTTTTTCCTCTCACTTTCAACATGAATACGTGCAAGTCGAATGTTTACTAGCCCTTCTCCCTCTATCCTCTTTCCTATAACCTATTTTCATAGCTCCAATACAACACTATGCAACGCATAAGTAGGGGTCATACCCTGACTGCTGGTTCTAACAAAAATAAAAAAAATAAGTCTATGTGGTAGCAAAAGAAAATTTTTTCTCAAAATAAAATAGATTCTATTTCACGGCGCCGTTCTAAGACAAAATTTGTATGTCAAATTTTATGGAAAATGTGGTGTCAATGCAGTTCTGTTTGAACACTTGAAAACAAAACTAAACACAGTTAAAAAAAATCAGCAAATTGCAAAGAAAAATCGCAACAAAATAATTTTTAAGAGCAAATATTGTTCAAACAACAACATTTCATTACATCTGAGTTAAATCTGAATTAAAAAAAAAAGTTGGAAATGTAAAAAAAATTTTTTATGCATTAAAAAATATGAAATATGATTTAAGATTGATGAAGTTTTTCAAGTGTAAATGGTGTTAAAATTGTTAAATTATAATTAGTATTGTGGTTATTTTGTTAAACTATTTATGGTTTTTAATCCAAATTTTTAATATTTTTAATTAGGCTTAAGTTCATTAAATTACTTCTATGAAGAAAGGAATTTTACAACATAAAAATTAATTAAAATTGTTATTGATAATCTTTCATTTTTGACCGTGGCCGGGATTCGAACCGCGGCCGGCAGGTTACCATGACATGTTTCGATCGCAACCACTCGATCTTCCCAAATGGATTTGCCGTTTAACACTCGCAGCCATCGACGACTGCTGACGTCAATAGTCAAACATCAATCTTTAAACCAAATTGTATTTTAACCTTTGGTAGATCGAAATTTGCTTTATTGAATGATTATCCATTTTAATTGATTTTACATGTTTTTCCTTACCTTTGATTTTTCCTACTTTTGTCAAGAATTCTTCTTGAAGTCCAAAGTACATTTTTTGTTTTTTTCATTTTTGTCTTTCTTTTTCTTGTTGACCTTTCTCAGCACAACTTGAAGGACAAATTAACACATAGAGCTCGTGCCTTAGCTTTAACAATAATTAGTATTGCTGTTATTTTGTTGAACTATTTGTGGTGTTTAATCCAAATTTTAAATATTTTTAATTAGGCTTAAGTTCATTAAATTTAATTTCCATTAAATTATTTCTGTGAAGAAAGGAATTTTACAACATGAAAATTTAAAAAAATTTTGTTGAAATAGAGTTGACAAAAAAAATCAACCAATTGTAATCGGGACTGTAAGAAAAGATAAACTCACTGTTTATTGTTGTTGTTGTTTTTGTTTAAGCTTTGACATTGTTGCAAGTAAAAGCTGTTGTTAATAATTCTTATTCGCTTAACAGTTTTATTTGTATAATATCTTTAGTTTTTCTAACATCTTTGGATGAAGTTTCCTGACGATCTGGCCTGAGCAACCAGTGAAATGCGCATAGAAATAGCTTATCCCATAAACAATAAATATCAGTTAATCAATAGTAAGAAATGGGAATTTAGCACATTTAAATGAAACCTTGTTAAAATTAATATAAGTCAGTTTTTGTTGGCAACAGTAATAAAAAGACCTAAAGGACTAAAATTGTAAATGTGGTTATATGTTAATGAAAGAGTCGTCACAAGAAGGACCTGAATAAAGGATCTGTTCAGTCCTTTATTCAGGTCGTAATTTCACATCTTTCCAAAATTAAACTTTATCAATTATTGTGATCTCAAGTCAGGTAACAAATTTGTAGCTAAAAAAAATTATTGTTCAAATTTTATTGTTCCAAACAAACAACTGAAACATAAATGCTATACAAAAAAAGCACATGTCGTTGCGTTGCGGAAAATTATTTAGGCGGGAAAATGTTGTAAAAGACACATTGTTTATGCTTTTGGTTAAACAATATTGTTGAATAGTTTTTTTTTTCAAATAACAGCAAAATAAACTTTTTAACATACTGTTACATGAAGTTCGTTTCTTCTTTTTCTCTATTCGTAGCAAAATGTTTAAAAATTTAAGTTTGTTCTGTTGTAATTCAAAAGGTTTTGCTTTACCTAGAAAAAAACAACACGTAAATTTTTTATGCAGGATGTTGAAGTTGTTTTACGTTGTAACTGGTGTTTTTTTACCGGATACAATTTTTACATTAGGGAATTGCAATGCAATTTAACAATTTATATTATTATTTTTTTTTTTTTGTTTTTCATATAAAAAATATTAAAAATTGTTTTTATAGATTTTTAAAAAAATAATCAAATTAAAAGAGATTTTAAAATAGTTAATATTTTTTTTGTGTTTATAAAGTACTTGGAGGCGTATGTTTTATTTTCAATGCGTAATGTACAAAAAGTATACGGCTTTGTTATTACGGGGACGTACTATTAATATTTTTATACATCAAAGTTAATATTAAGTATACGCTCTGCGGTACTTACGATTTTCGAGAAATGTCTCTTTAATTAATGATTTTTTTTAAATTTATTACCTAGAAAGAAAAGAAAAATAAAACATTAGCAATTTTAAATATAGAATAATAATACATTATAAAAAAAAAACTAATCGTTCAACATTTGAGTACATTCACATTGCAATAACATTTAATTAGAATGATAGAATTAAAATAAAATATAAAAAAAACAATATTGCTTAGGGTTATAAGAATTTTTAAAAAATCATTTAGAAATTTTACATTTTAGTCTTATGTTCGATTACGTTCCTTAAAGATTTAAATTAATTTTGAGCGGCTCTTTGTTATAAGACGCCTTTTACCCTAAAGCAGTGACGGCCTCATTTAAATTCTGATCACATGATCTCGGTCACAAAACTCTGCTTGGATTACGTCGCTAAAAATTACATAATAATTATTTTCTCTCTCTCATACACACAATCTCTCTCTATGCTTTTTCTGTTTCTATTTTAACAAAATTTATAAAAATATATAAACTTTTTTCGCTACGCTGTTGCTTCTGCTTCTGTTTTTTTTTTCTCACTAAAGCCCTTATGACACTACATTTTTTATTCATTAATTGATACAGAATTGATAGAAAGAAACAGTAAATGTTAGAAAGAGCTAACTATACATAATGTAAATAAAGATTTTTGTTTTTTTTTCTCTTGTTATGGTTTTGTTTCAGAGATGGCGTTGAGAATTTTTAAAATTGTACCAACAACCTTTAAAACTTTTACTTTTTTACCCTAATTGTACTAAAAGATTTTTTTTAGTTGAAATTAATTTTATTTATGTTCATAAAAAACACCAAAAAAAGGTATTATAAATCTTAGTTTAAAAAGTATCAACAAAAAAGTACAATTGAAACAACTTAGCCATCCCTGTTTTGTTTATTTTATTAAATGTTGCCAACTTTTTGTTTATGAGAAACCTAAAAACAGAAAGCGGTAAATCGCTGAATTTGCCCATAAACCGCTGATTCAGCAACACTTTTAATATTTCAAGCTGGAAATGTCAATTTTAAGTTAAACAATTTTACATTTTTTTTGACATAACTTCATTTTTTATCGATAACTTTAGTAAAATTTTTGACGGTTTGCCATTTATCTTAATACAGCTTAACTCTTTGCACTTGGTAAATTTTTGTATTACATTATATTTGTACTGCTCACCAAAACTTGAACAATGCATTAAAAATGTAGTGTCATAAGGGCTTAAAACAGAGAATGTTTGCAGTTTTTATTATTTTCATTTACATTAAATATATTATTTTAAACTGCGATGTTTTCTTTACGCAGTGTACATTGTTCCTTCTAATTAGCGAAATCGCCGTTCTCGCTTAAACGCTAACAATCTACTGATTGAAGTGTTTGTGACCAGGGACCGTAACAGTTATTCCTTTTTTCATAAAAGTCAGATAAAAACAGTTATTTTTTTAATTATAAGTGTTGATCGACCTTTTTTGATTACTCTAAATAGTTTATATAGTTCCCTATATGCAGGCTTTCAAGGTCACTAATTTAATGTAAATAAAATATTATTTTTTTTTTTTCATTCTCAATAAAATCCGACGTTTCGTTGGTATTCTTTCCAACTTCTTCAGGGATTGAGTCATTCACCCATATTCTGCTTTTCAATTCGAATCGAAATTTTCTCCGTCTGGCAATTTTGCGTTTCGATTCCGCTCAGTTTCTTTCGATTGTATGTTTTCTGCATTACGATCGGAGCTCCGTTTCTCTCAGTTGTTTTTTTGTTAACTGAGGTTTTTTTTTTTTTATTTTTTTAAGTAAAAAAGTGAAAAAATGTAAATAAAAAATTAAAAAATTCAAAAACGATTTAAATACAAATTATTATTAAAATTTTTTTGTTTTAAATTGTTATTTTTTGTACTGGAATATGTTTTGTTATGTATGTATGCTACGCTTTTCAAGCCTTGTGACTGTCGTTGTTCTCCTCTTCCAATAATAATGAAGCTGCAATAGACTCCATTTGTCCTTAAATTTTAAATAAAAATACAACTCACTAAATTATTTCTTTACAAACAGTTTTTATTAACATTTTGTCTTTACATATTTAACCACAACAATTTTATTTTCTACTTTTTTTTAGTTAATTTCAGCTTCACTAGATTATACACACTTATATATTTATGCAAAACTTATTTTTAACTTTTTCTTTTTTTATTTTATTTCAATATTTTTCTTTTATTAAATTTATAAACAATTTACTTTATTATACACAGAACTTGTTTTATTAAATTTGACATTTGTTTATGAAAATGATAACAGACTTGCATATTCTGCTGTTTCATTTCCACATTCCACATTGATACAATTGATTTTGTAAACATTGTTATCTTCTTCTTATTCTTTCGATTCCGTTTTTCTGCAGAATACCAATTTTCGATCGTAACGGAACTGAATGCGGAGACGTAATCGAAATGCAGAATAGGGGTGATTTTTTGATTTTTATTTTTTTTTTAACAAAAAAAACTGTTTTTTTTTTTTTTATTTTGATTTTTTCGATCAAAAGTAAAAGTTATTTTTTTATTTTTAATTTTTTGAACAAAAATAACAGTTATTTTTTTATTTTTATTTTTTCGGGCAAATATACAAGTTATTTTTTAAAGAAATGTACGTGTAATAATAATTTAGTTGACTTTAAATATTTATTTTAATGTGCATAAGAAATCCCAATGATGATTACACATTGAAATAAACATAAAATCAACTAAATTATTATTACACGTACATTTCTTTAAAGAATAAAGAAAAAATAAAAATCAAAAAATAACTGTTATTTTTGTTCAAAAAAAATAAAAATCAAAAAATAACGGTTAACTTTGATCGAAACAATAAAAATCAAAATTTTAAAAATCAATATATATTATCATAGACAAGTTCACAAGGATCAAATCAGTTTTTCGACATTTACTTCTAAATGCTTTTTTTTTGTTTTAAAATTCCAGTATAACTGTTATTTCCGGTCCCTGTTTGTGACTCATAATCAGTGTTGCCAAATGTGCAGATTTATCCGTTTTTTTGCAGTTTTTTTTAAGTGGAAAACTGTTTTGTAAATTTTTACTTCAAAAAAACTATTTTAAAACCACTGATTTTTTTTTTTGTAATAATAAATTAAAAATACACATATATGTTTTTTTTTTAATTTTTTATGGAGCATTTTTTATCCATAAAAACTGACTTTTTTGGAAATTATCAGTTTCTGAAAAAAAAATGTGGCAACAGTGCTTATAATAATCTTTTTAGAGAATTTTGTTGACATTCGTGAAAAATTTTATCAAATATTTTATTATATTTAAAAAATAAAATCTGCATATCCTGTAGGGTTTCCTTTCGGAACAGAATTCCTGGAATTTTTCAAATTCCCGATTATTTTTAAAGGAAAAATTCGGTTAATATTCTGACTTACCTTATTTTATGACAATAAAGTGCACTAACTGACAGTTAACTTATGTCGATAAAAATTTAGGAAAATTTTTCGACCAGAGAAAATTAATTTATTTGTTAACCGGCAATAAATTTCAGTTTATCAATAGTAAGAATTGGAAATAATACTAAACCTTATTAATGAAAAATTTTTTGACTCCCAAGAAAACTTTTGATAAGCAAAGGTGTTTATTTAAGCCCCACAGAACTAGCGAAAGTATTATCTGTCCAACGTCCTCTCATGCTGCGCTGAATTATGGACACTAACGATCCGTATATTCTGGTCAACCATCATGAAGAGATTTACCCTTAACCAACTCTACCAAATTATTCAGATTTACTTTCAATTCAGTCATCGATTGGCCGCTCAACTTTTAAACGTAAAATAGTGTTAAGCGATGAGGCTCATTTTTGGCTTAACGGGTTTATTTAAAAACAAAATTGTTCCAAATGGGGAGTGAGACCAATTTATAACAGACCTTACAGACTCCATTGCATCCATAAAAATTAAACGTTTGGTGCACAGAAAAAATAAAAATTTATTTCAATTGTGATATTTATTAAAAAATTAATAGTATCAAAACGTTTAATTCTTTTGATTAAACGTTTAATTCACTTGATTAAATTTTTAATTAGAACTGATTTTATTATTGCTTTAATTGTTGAAAAATTTTGGAGAATTTTTTGTGTGTGCGGTTTATACGCTGGTGTAATCATCGTTCCTTATTTCGTCAAAAATTAAGCCAGAGCCCCCGTTTACGATCAATAGATATTCTTACCGCACCATTATCAATGATTTTTTGTGTGAAAATATGGATGACTTTGATAAGGCGCAAGGTATATTATTAGCAGGTAGCCGCGAAATAACAACAATTGTACAATAACACAAACAACAGGGCTTTTTATTGTTGTTATGTGATACGAACTGTCCAACAGCAAAGGGGTTGATAAGAGACAAAAAACTTGTTGACATGTTTACTAAACAACATTTAATAGTTCGTATCACAAAACAAGCAAATAAAAAATAAACAGCTGGCTCTCCGAGACTACCTGCTATAAATATACCTTGATACGGCGCTACGACCACAACCATCGACTTATTAAAATCTAAATTTTGCGAAAAGTTGATTTCAGACATGTACCCGTCAATTTGATTCCAAGTTCGTGCGATTTGACACCTCTCGGTTATTCCCTGTGAGGGTAAGCGAAGTCACTTGGTTATGCTGATGGACCAGCAGCAATTGAAGACTTGGAGGCAAACATTTTTCGTGTTCTTCATGACAAAGAGCCAGTAATGCCTGAAAAGTTACCCCAACCTGGACGGCCACAATGTGCTTCGTCAAGGGCAGCTACATTGCCAGCAGGTCCGAAATCATTTTCAAATGTTAATGCGATGTATTAGTATTTCAAAAGAAAACATTTTGTGGATTAAAATATAATTTTCGTTTTTATAACTTTGAGTTCTATCGGGCTTAAAAATAACATTAATTACAAGGATAAATCAGAAAAAAGTAGTCCAAAGATGTCAAATCACATGAACGAGGTGGCTAATTCACAGCTCCATTTCTTGAGATAAATCGGTCACCAAAGGTTTCGGGCAACAAAGTGATGCCTTTTTATAGAATTACCGCATTCGATATTTTTAGAAATTTCAATACAATATAAATGAGAATTTCGATCGATATCGAATGCCGTAATATGGCTCCAGGCATTTGAACGCTTTTTTAAAGCTTAAAAATTGAGAAGATATACATTAATATAAAGTTTGAACACAACACGTAGGAAAATGCAGTATTTTGTTCCGTATCGAATAATTTAAAACCACATTTTTTGAGTTATGACCTTGTTTGAGTAAATGAGAAACTCGTGTTTTTGAACAAATTTCAAAGAGAGCAAAAAAAGTTTAATTTTTAAACGACACTACACTAAGAATACAAAGAGCACAAAAGGATTTAAGGAAGTAAAAAAAATTGTCTAAATTTACACACAAGAGTTTTTTTAGGACAAACGGTGAAATGTTTACCAATATTCAGATATTAATTCGTACACACAAAAAAAAAGACTGTAATGCCAAAAGAAATTGATTTTGATTCAAATAGAATTTACATTCGGATTGTGCCCAACAATATTTTGCATTTGCAGCAACAAGTCTGTTTCTTTTGTCCCAAATGTAAATTCATTGTTCAAATACAAATTTTTTTACGACAACAGTAATATTATTTGATTCAAAAAATAAATATTTTATGGCAACAAAAATTGTTATTTCCTACAAATGCAAATCATTTACGTCAACAGCAATTTTCAATGTGCTGTTATTTCAGAGGAAAACCTTTAAAGACAAAAGAATTTCATTTGCAACAAATAATTTTGCTGTTGAAAAACTTCAAATACTTTCATGTTGTTGCGGTAAAAAAAAATTTTGTTGGAAGTTTTCTTGCGACAAAAGGTTTTCATTTACGACAACAAGTTTTGGTTTAACCCAACAGCATAATCGTCAAATGCTCAAATTATTTGGCATCACAATATTTTTTTTTTTTTTTGTGTGTACATATTTTATCTATGTAGTTGTGAATGTTTATATTGAAATGTGGTTTTCTACCACATCTAAACAATATTATTGTATTAGACTCTGATATGAATTCCAAATTTAAAACCATCAACACCACGAACAACAACATTATTTGAATTATCGAAGGCAATGAACTGTAAAAATAAATGAAAACTGCCGTCAATTTTATAAAGCCAACAACCGTTTATTTTCAAAATGAAATAACATTTTGTCTATGAGATTATTTTGTTAAGCACTTAAACAATATTTTCTTAAAAATTTGTGAAAATTCACAAGGTAAAGGGATTTACAAAATAACCCCCATAACTCTCTCTCATACAATGCGTAGACAAATTTAGTTAAACTGTAGTTATTTTGGATATAAAAAATAAACAATGTTTTTTCTTAAATTTAAAAAGCGAAAAAATGCTTAGGAATAAAACCGTAGGAGAATTAAAGTTGTTAGATGTAAAACATTTATGTTCTAAATAAATTATGCAAAGTTATTAAAAAAAATATTTTAAAGATATTTCTCACGTGAACACAAAAAAAGTAAATTAAGGAATAATCTTATTAAAAGAAAATAAAAATAAAAAAGCATTTTGGCATGTACTTTTGTGATAAAACCGAATTAGAGTAGAGTTTAAGTAGAGGTAGAGTAAAAAAAAAGTAAAGTTAAAATAGAGTTATAGTAGAGTTAGGGTAGAGTTAGAGTAGAGTTAGAGTAGAGTTAGAGTTAGAGTAGAGTTAGAGTAGAGTTAGAGTAGAGTTAGAGTAGAGTTAGAGTAGAGTTAGAGTAGAGTTAGAGTAGAGTTAGAGTAGAGTTAGAGTAGAGTTAGAGTAGAGTTAGAGTAGAGTTAGAGTTAGAGTAGAGCTAGAGTAGAGCTAAAATTAGAGTAGAGTTAGAGTAGAGTTAGAGTAGAGTTAGAGTAGAGTTAGAGTAGAGTTAGAGTAGAGTTAGAGTAGAGTTAGAGTAGAGTTAGAGTAGAGTTAGAGTAGAGTTAGAGTAGAGTTAGAGTAGAGTTAGAGTAGAGTTAGAGTAGAGTTAGAGTTAGAGTTAGAGTAGAGTTAGAGTTAGAGTAGAGTTAGAGTAGAGTTAGAATAGAGTTAGAGTAGAGTTAGAGTAGAGTTAGAGTAGAGTTAGAGTAGAGTTAGAGTAAAGTTAGAGTAGAGTTAGAGTAGAGTTAGAGTAGAGTTAGAGTAGAGTTAGAGTAGAGTTAGAGTAGAGTTAGAGTAGAGTTAGAGTAGAGTTAGAGTAGAGTTAGAGTAGAGTTAGAGTAGAGTTAGAGTTAGAGTAGAGTTAGAGTTAGAGTAGAGTTAGAGTAGAGTTAGAATAGAGTTAGAGTAGAGTTAGAGTAGAGTTAGAGTAGAGTTAGAGTAGAGTTAGAGTAAAGTTAGAGTAGAGTTAGAGTAGAGTTAGAGTAGAGTTAGAGTAGAGTTAGAGTAGAGTTAGAGTAGAGTTAGAGTAGAGTTAGAGTAGAGTTAGAGTAGAGTTAGAGTAGAGTAAGAGTAGAGTTAGAGTAGAGTTAGAGTAGAGTTAGAGTAGAGTTAGAGTAGAGTTAGAGTAGAGTTAGAGTAGAGTTAGAGAAGAGTTAGAGTAGAGTTAGAGTAGAGTTAGAGTTAGAGTAGGGGTAGAGTAGATTTATTGCAGAGTTAAAATAGCGTTACAATAGACATAGAGTCGAGTTGTGTTCGATTAGAGTAAGGTAGTTAGATAAGACTTGAAATAAGCTAAACTTTTAATTAATATGACAAAAAAAATTTTATAAGTTGAACTTTTCACTAATACAAATTAAAGAATAGGTTTTAAAATATTATCAACAAAACAATAAAAAATAACCACTAATATATTGCCCATAATGTGTGTAGATACGTGTATAGCTTTAATTCTAATTGCAGTTATTGTTTAGATTTTCCAAAGGCTACGACAATAAAAAAATCTCAATTATGTACTTCAAAATTTAATTATAGAAAAAAAATTATAAAACATTTCTTTACCAACAGCTGTAATACATATATGTATATATAAACTCCTTTGCTTGGGGTGGTTACTGTCATTCATCAATGTTGTGCTAAATAAATGTTTGGTAAAATGGTTGGATTGGTTTGGTTTGCTGGATGGCTGGATGTCAGGCAGCCTGATAGACGAACATACTGGCTGCCTGAATGGTATGGCTGTTGTAGACGTTAAAACCTGTCGACAGGTAATCAATAATAATGTATATAATGTCCAAGCCAACCAATGTATACATTTTTTAATTTTGTTCATTTCACAATGAGATTTCACTGACAATAATGATGTGGATGAAGATAATGGCGACAGTCGTTGTAGAAATGGTGCTGATGATACGGACGATGGTGTTGGGGATTTTTTGCATAAGCAAGTTTCATATCATGAGTTTTTGTTGTTTTGTTTCCAAGGAGTGTTTTAATGTGTTACTAGATGGTGTTAATGCTGCAGCTACTGCAGTCTAGTGCTAACCAGCCAACCAACAAATACGTATGTATATAGTGATACTTATACCATCGCTAAGTTAGCTTTTGCAATCCGCAAACCATCCAATATTTGTATACAAATATCTAATAATCATTTGTATATAAAATCATGTGGTCAACCACCAGTGTTTCCTGAGTAGCAATGGCAATTTTAACACCCACTGAGTTTTTATTCCTTAACTTTACGTCGGCAAAAACAAAGAAAATTATATTAGGAGTAATGATTCCAAACGAATAGAGAGATTTATAATTCTTTTTTTGACTTTTTTTACACAAAATATAAAAGCTCTAAAATATTGCCACTTAATTAATTTTAAACTTTAGAAGTTTCCTGAAAAAGTGTTAAGGCTTACCTCAATTAACGGGCTTAGTCATAGCACATGGCCTGAATGTCTACAGTCACAAATTAAATCACTTCAATCTAGCACTAAGGACCTTTTATTTAGTGTATCGAATCAGTTACACAGCTATTCTTTCGAGAGTACAGATCATACTTTTAGACTAAATTAAGTGTTAAGTTTTAGAAAAATAAAGTTGAGTAAGAGTAGAATTATAGTAGAGTTAAAGTAAAAATAAAGTAAAGTTAGAGAAGTGGTAGAGTAGAGCAGAGTTAGAGTAGAGTTAGAGTAGAGTTAGAGTAGAGTTAGAGTAAAGTTGAGTTAGAGTAGAGTTAGAGTAGAGTTAGGATGGAGTTAGAACAGAGTTAGAGTATAGTTAGGATATAGTTAGAATAGAGTTAGAGTAGACTTAGAGTAGAGTTAGGGTAAAGTTAGAGTAGAGTTAGAGTAGAGTTAGAGTAAAGTTGAGTTAGAGTAGAGTTAGAGTAGAGTTAGGATAGAGTTAGAACAGAGTTAGAGTATAGTTAGGATATAGTTAGAATAGAGTTAGAGTAGAATTAGAGTAGAGTTAGAGAAGAGTTACAGTAGAGTAAGAATAGAGTAGAGCCAGAGTAAAGTTAGAGAAGAGTTAGAGTAGAGTTAGATAGAGTTAGAGAAGCGTTAGTGTACAGTTTAAGTAGAGTTAGAGTAAGAGTAGAGTTAGAGTTAGAGTAGAGTTAGAGTAGAGTTAGAGTAGAGTTAGAGTAGAGTTAGAGTAGAGTTAGAGTAGAGTTAGAGTAGAGTTAGAGTAGAGTTAGAGTAGAGTTAGAGTAGAGTTAGAGTAGAGTTAGAGTAGAGTTAGAGTAGAGTTAGAGTAGAGTTAGAGTAGAGTTAGAGTAGAGTTAGAGTAGAGTTAGAGTAGAGTTAGAGTAGAGTTAGAGTAGAGTTAGAGTAGAGTTAGAGTAGAGTTAGAGTAGAGTTAGAGTAGAGTTAGAGTAGAGTTAGAGTAGAGTTAGAGTAGAGTTAGAGTAGAGTTAGAGTAGAGTTAGAGTAGAGTTAGAGTAGAGTTAGAGTAGAGTTAGAGTAGAGTTAGAGTAGAGTTAGAGTAGAGTTAGAGTAGAGTTAGAGTAGAGTTAGAGTAGAGTTAGAGTAGAGTTAGAGTAGAGTTAGAGTAGAGTTAGAGTAGAGTTAGAGTAGAGTTAGAGTAGAGTTAGAGTAGAGTTAGAGTAGAGTTAGAGTATAGTTAGGGTATAGTTAGAATAGAGTTAGAGTAGAGTAAGAGTAGAGTTAGAGTAGAGTTAGAGCAGAGTTATAGTATAGTTAGAATAGAGTTAGAGTAGAATTAGAGTAGAGTTAGAGCAGAGTTATAGTAGAGTAAAAATAGAGTAGAGTAAGAGTAAAGTTAGAGAAGAGTTAGAGTAGAGTAAGATAGAGTTAGAGAAGAGTTAGTGTAGAGTTAAAGTAGAGTTAGAGTATAGTTAGAATAGAGTTAGAGTAGAATTAGAGTAGAGTTAGAGTAGAGTTACAGTAGAGTAAGAATAAGGTAGAGCCAGAGTAAAGTTAGAGAAGAGTTAAAATAGAGTTAGAGAAGAATTAGTGTACAGTTAAAGTAGAGTTAGAGAAGAGTTAGAGTAGAGTTAGAGTTAGAGTATAGTTAGGATATAGTTAGAATAGAGTTAGAGTAGACTTAGAGTAGAGTTAGGGTAAAGTTAGAGTAGAGTTAGAGTAGAGTTAGAGTAGAGTTAGAGTAGAGTTAGAGTAGAGTTAGAGTAGAGTTAGAGTAGAGTTAGAGTAGAGTTAGAGTAGAGTTAGAGTAGAGTTAGAGTAGAGTTAGAGTAGAGTTAGAGTAGAGTTAGAGTAGAGTTAGAGTAGAGTTAGAGTAGAGTTAGAGTAGAGTTAGAGTAGAGTTAGAGTAGAGTTAGAGTAGAGTTAGAGTAGAGTTAGAGTAGAGTTAGAGTAGAGTTAGAGTAGAGTTAGAGTAGAGTTAGAGTAGAGTTAGAGTAGAGTTAGAGTAGAGTTAGAGTAGAGTTAGAGTAGAGTTAGAGTAGAGTTAGAGTAGAGTTAGAGTAGAGTTAGAGTAGAGTTAGAGTAGAGTTAGAGTAGAGTTAGAGTAGAGTTAGAGTAGAGTTAGAGTAGAGTTAGAGTAGAGTTAGAGTAGAGTTAGAGTAGAGTTAGAGTAGAGTTAGAGTAGAGTTAGAGTAGAGTTAGAGTAGAGTTAGAGTAGAGTTAGAGTAGAGTTAGAGTAGAGTTAGAGTAGAGTTAGAGTAGAGTTAGAGTAGAGTTAGAGTAGAGTTAGAGTAGAGTTAGAGTAGAGTTAGAGTAGAGTTAGAGTAGAGTTAGAGTAGAGTTAGAGTAGAGTTAGAGTAGAGTTAGAGTAGAGTTAGAGTAGAGTTAGAGTAGAGTTAGAGTAGAGTTAGAGTATAGTTAGGGTATAGTTAGAATAGAGTTAGAGTAGAGTAAGAGTAGAGTTAGAGCAGAGTTATAGTAGAGTAAAAATAGAGTAGAGTAAGAGTAAAGTTAGAGAAGAGTTAGAGTAGAGTAAGATAGAGTTAGAGTAGAGTTAGAGTAGAGTTAGAGTAGAGTTAGAGTAGAGTTAGAGTAGAGTTAGAGTAGAGTTAGAGTAGAGTTAGAGTAGAGTTAGAGTAGAGTTAGAGTAGAGTTAGAGTAGAGTTAGAGTAGAGTTAGAGTAGAGTTAGAGTAGAGTTAGAGTAGAGTTAGAACAGAGTTAGACTATAGTTAGGGTATAGTTAGAATAGAGTTAGAGTAGAGTAAGAGTAGAGTTAGAGTAGAGTTAGAGCAGAGTTACAGTATAGTTAGAATAGAGTTAGAGTAGAATTAGAGTAGAGTTAGAGCAGAGTTACAGTAGAGTAAGAATAGAGTAGAGCCAGAGTAAAGTTAGAGAAGAGTTAGAGTAGAGTAAGATAGAGTTAGAGAAGAGCTAGTGTAGAGTTAAAGTAGAGTTAGAGTATAGTTAGAATAGAGTTAGAGTAGAATTAGAGTAGAGTTAGAGTAGAGTTACAGTAGAGTAAGAATAAGGTAGAGCCAGAGTAAAGTTAGAGAAGAGTTAAAATAGAGTTAGAGAAGAATTAGTGTACAGTTAAAGTAGAGTTAGAGAAGAGTTAGAGTAGAGTTAGAGTTAGAGTAGAGTTAGAGCAGAGTTAGAGTAGAGTTAGATAGAGTTAGAGAAGAGTTAGTATATAGTTAAAGTAGCGTTAGAGTAGAGTTAGAGAAGGGTTAGAGTAGAGTTAGAGAAGAGTTAGAGCAAAGTTAGAGTATAGTGGGGTTAGAGTTAGGGTAGAGTTAGAGTTAGAGCAGAGTTATAGTAGAGTTAGAGTAGAGTTAGAGTAGAGTTAGAGTAGAGTTAGAGTAGAGTTAGAGTAGAGTTAGAGTAGAGTTAGAGCAGAGTTAGAGTATAGTTAGAATAGAGTTAGAGTAGAATTAGAGTAGAATTAGAGTAGAGTTACAGTAGAGTAAGAATAAGGTAGAGCCAAAGTAAAGTTAGATAAGAGTTAAAATAGAGTTAGAGAAGAATTAGTGTACAGTTAAAGTAGAGTTAGAGTAGAGTTAGAGTAGAGTTAGAGTAGAGTTAGAGCAGAGTTAGAGTAGAGTTAGATAGAGTTAGAGAAGAGTTAGTGTATAGTTAAAGTAGAGTTAGAGTAGAGTTAGAGAAGGGTTAGAGTAGAGTTAGAGAAGAGTTAGAGCAAAGTTAGAGTATAGTGGGGTTAGAGTTAGGGTAGGCTTTGGGTAGAGTTAGCATGGAGTTAGACTATACATATATATTAATATCCCACCAATTGCAAAATTTCCTTGCAAATCAAGTAAAAGAAAGTTTTAGAACTCTTAAAATGTGTTAATTATGGCACAAACAATTTTTTCAAATCAAAAATCCATAAAATTAAACCAAAAAACAAAAGAGGCAATTATTTAACTAGAACTATAAATCAAACAAAAAAGAAACTTAAACCCTAGACCGCCCTCAATCAAAAATACCCTTAAATAAACTTAATAAAAAGGTTAAAGCTGTAATTGAAAGCAACAAAATCTACCAAACAAAGAGTATTAAAAGAAAATAACTTTGCATGTTTGAGTGCTTTTTTACTATTAAACAATAAAGCAAATGTAAATTTTCTGATCCATCCACCTTGTACACATTTATTTAAAAATATTTAAAAAAGAAAAAGTTTATTTGCTACAAATGCTCGTTGTATTATAGCTAGCAATTAAATTGAAAGGTATGGCAAGAATTACTAAAACGAATTACTAAATTTGAGGTTAAAATAACAAAAAAAAATAAATTAATAAACAATGAAAACAATATTTTATAAAGGATTTAAGTCTCCTGTATAATTTGTTATTATTAACTAACGGACAAAGAAGCCAGGGTAAAAGTTAAATCGACATTCCATCACTGCCACCGCCTCTATACACAAGTTCTTTAGAAGGAGCAACGTATTGATTGTTGGTAATTTTGTTAAATAAATTATATGCGATTTGTTAAACATACCAGAGGGGTAAATGTTTTATATCTAAACATATGTCAGCATTCATGCTCAATAATTTAATGACTGGGTTTTCAATAGAGTTGTATACTTTTGATGTTAAATGGTAGTAATTTTAGTGAAAGTTATAGGACAGGTTAAACATTAAGGCTTAACAGAATGTATTTTTGGGAATTTAAGCGAAAAATTTGCGTACACAAATGTTTTTATTTGTTCCTAAACGGAAAAATCGTTCATCAATAAAATTTTTTTTTTTTTTTTTGCGAACGTTGACGTTCGAAATCGTTAAACAGGCAGTAAATTTGTGGTTTTTTGTCGCATCATCAAAAATGTCTTGAAATATATTTTTGATCACATTTCCTTCAAAACTTAAGGAACTAGTTTTAGCACACTTACTGAACATTTGTAGTGCGATTTTTTAAAACTTTTCATATTGAAAATAACATTAAAAGCTTATCCAAATATATTATACGAGAAAATAATCCCATTACGTATTTACTTTTTAATTTGTTTGCCATTATGTATGTATACACTAGGACGGAGTGGCACCAAAAGCAAAAAAAAAATCCTAATGTCCATTTGTTTAAGGCCCAACCATTGCCGGCAGTTTTCTTTTTTTCAGATTTTTTTTATGATTTTAACCATAAAATCGTTTGGTATGACGTTGTCTATACAAAAAATTTTATGTTTATTGTTAATTTTATTAACAATTGTTTATGATTTTTCCGGCATTTGAGTTGATTTTTTTTTTTGTACAGCACACACATACAAAAAAATTCACCGAATAAAAAGCAGCCATATTTTACACTCACACACATAATTAAGTGCACACATTGGTGTAAAGATTATAAATGCAAGAGCAAGCAAACATTCTCTATTAAAAATTATTATCAATTAGAACGAATAATTTTTATTTGTATGGTCATTATTATGATTGCTAAGAAATAATGGGACAGAACTTATATTTTAAAAAGTTTCTTAAATTATACCTGCGGCAGTAAGGAAAAAGTACTTCAGGCTATTTATTTAGTTTTGTAGGAGAGCAATTTTAAACGATAAATGTGATTTTTGAAAATGTACTTTTATTCTTATATAATCATCACTTCTCTGAGGTTATAGTTTTTTTAAGTTTTTATTCCCAATGTCGCAGATCGAAATAAACTTTAGTTTTTATTCCAAATGTTACTGCACATTAAAATAAAATAAAAATCAATTTCTACACTTATAAAAAATGAATTTTCATATTGATGACGCCCTAACATGAGAATTGTGACATTAATGTTATTAGAAATGGCATCAATGAGGCAAAAACTGACATCAATCCAATGACCAACGTCATCATAAAATGTTGTCTTATTGTAGGCGTCATCTTTACTATGACTACAGTGTCACCAATTCGATGCCACATTTTGTGTATTATTAACATTATTTTCATGTTTAAAAAGTTAAATAAGAAGCAAAAATTCCCAATTTCTATTTGCTTTAATTATTTAGTTAAATACATTAAATTTTCAAAGTAGAATGATTACGAAAACCATATCGGGCGTGCTGCTGGTGTCTTATAAATGAGAGTTCTTCTGTAAACAAAGGGCGGAATACAACAACAGTGAAACAAACATGTGTAACGTGTAAGTAAACAAGAATATTCTCTCACTTTGACTTAAGTCAATCCCAATGACAAACTGTCATTAAATTGACCCTAATTAGTCCTTAATCCGATGAAACTGAGTCATCGCAATGATGACATTTTTTATTAAACTAACGCTGATTTTTCATTTCTGTAATGACGATGTGTCACCCCATTAATGACATAATTTAAATTTTTAACCCTGATTACAATTTGGCCAAGTGATGTTAGGGCTGACATTACAATAATGAAAAATGTCATGAAGTCAAAAACGAAGACACTTGTCATAGTACTGATGACAAAATACACTAACGTTATGACACCTTTTCTATCCGTATATTATTTACTGTAAAATCGTACAAAATAAATGTAACTTTGTCTATGTGTACTTTTAAACGTAGAGATTTGAAAGGGGCCATGCCATTAACACAAGTAAAGCACTTTTCCTTTTTGCCACAGATATTGTGATCGGTTTTATATGACTACTGTAATCTTTTTAGGATTGAACAAGAGTTTTGTGTTTACACAATTATCATATAATACCTGTCCATATCTTTTTATAATTTCCCACATATTTTGAATATGCATGAAGAGAGCAATTATTTTCGCTCTCTCAGCAAAAGTTTTTATTAAATTATACTTGCGCTTATAATAAGATTAATTAAAGAGATCATTGTACTGGTAAATTCATAGATATTTACCCCTGTCGTGAAACAAATTTTCTTTGAAGTTTGTTTTCTTTTTCCTAAAAATTTATGGAAAACCTAATTTTCGAACGATTAAAAACATTGTCATCTTTTATTTACGATAGGCGTGAAAACTTTTTTCTGCTTAGCCATACCCTTTTCCAGGACTTGTTGCTCTGTTTCCTTCTGAAGTGGCATTCTGGGACAATACAGGTCCAACGTATACCTCAAATTGTTTAAAAGTCGTGTGTAGTTTGTTGCTAAGTCGTGTGTAGTTTGTTGCTAAGGTCCTCCTGAGGATAAAGGGACGCCTTTGTTGTAAGCTCAGATCAAGAGGAGAAAGATCTTAAAAAATGTCGGGAGGAGGAAGATTTTAAAGAAAACTTGTTAAAGAGGCACATTTCGGCCTTAAATTTATAAGGAAGTTCTTTCTGACTGCAGCCTGGTTCCTTTTTGTGGAGTGCAGATCTGTCTCCTTAGTACAAATTGAACACTATTGTGCGTTGGTGTCCGCATACTAGGACGTGGGAAGATGTATATATATTATTCCAATTTTTAAAGCACCGTGGAATGAAACCGTAATGGGAGGAGTCGATGTCAGCCATAATCCGATATACAACTTTCAGAACCAGTTGTCTTGAATGTAGTTAATAGAGAAGCTACTCCGGTAACTACACGGTATCTTAAGCGAAATTCGCATAGTAGAAGTTCTTAAGAATGTCGGCTCAGAGTCTCCTTTTCATCGTTTAGCCAGTTACCAGGCACAAAATTCATACGTTTTAAGGATAGCAACACATCCGATCAGAAAAATGTTGACATAATGTTTTCCTTTCTTTCTTATTCTTATTTAAATTTTATTTTTCGCCTCAATTAAGTAAATAAATTTCAACAAAATTTAAAAAAAAAATGTTCTAGCATATCAATATTTTCTGTTCCACTGTACTACAACCTTACCATCATTATGATCGTATGTGGAATATGTCCAAAACATTGGTGTTCAATTTTCTTTTCTCTCATTAATTCAGTTTTTATTTTTTTTTTTTAAGGAGGTTTTAAGTACTTCATTTGCTTCAATAGCAATTGTCCATGCAAACTTGCAACATTTGTTATGTATAAATGTGTATGTGCTTAAATCTATTTGAATGAATTTCCAATTTCCTTTTTTGGGTAAAATGTGGCGCACATAAATGCGTACGTATGCCATACGTAAATTCTAGTCACTTACTTATGAAGCTCCGATGGTAGTAAATTTTTCGTTTAAAATTTTTTTCTGCTGCTTATGCAATTAAATGGCAAGCTCGTTTCGATGACTTGCTGGCCGGTTGGTTGGTTCGCTGGCTGGCTGGCTGGTGGGTCTCTAGTGTATGCTGCCATTATTTAAAACAATTAGCGCATATTTTACTCAGATCCGTTGTTTGCGTTTGATTGTTGCTACTGCTATTATTACCTATATATTCATGCTCCTACTTTGGGGAATTTCTAGTTGTATCTGATAAAAATGTTGATGGCTGAAATCATGATGATGCTGATAATGACTCGGCTGCTTCTGACGACGATCACGATGAGAATGGTGTGGCTTTTATTGCTAGTTGTTGGCTGGCAGCACTGCTTAGCACTGGGCTGGTCTGGTCTGAGCTGTTGGTGTTGTTTTTATTTACGCATTTAAATTGTCTCATAATTTAACAATTTACAACACCATTTTACATGTCTTTTCTGCCAGTTTATGTTACGTTATCTATTGGTTTATCTATTTGGTGTGGATATGCAATTTTCCTTGTTGGTTTTGCCCACATAGACACTCAGTTCGTAGTCATAAATGGGTCCTGGAGTATCGGCGTCATCATTGTCATTGAATAAATGTCTATGTGTAGTTGACATTTAATTATTTTTTTCTTTTCGTTTTTCTATTCATTCAGCTTGTGCGTAACATTTTTGCCATGTGTTGTTGATGTTGAGCTTTTGTTGTTGGTTTTAATTTTGTAGTAAATGAAGTGGTTTTTAGAAAACAATAGAGATTTTCGTAGAGTGTTAGGAATATATTTCAAACGCGAGAAAAATGGCTGAAGTTGGTAAATTGGGAATGAGTATTTAAATGAAAACTTCTCTGTAAAGCATTAATTTAAGAAATGTACATTTTATATCTCTAATCTTGTACTTGAACTAACTTTCCAAATAAGCAAAGACATCTGTTATGGGTAGCGCCCCTTAGAGCAAAATTGTGTTAAACAACTTTATAAAATATTATAAAATATTTGTAATATTTATTCTTCGGTAAACCACACAATTGTAGAGAATATTTTCCAGTTTATTCATCAATTTAACACACATTTTACTTTCAATACAAAACTTTAACCAGGAGAATGTTCATATTAAATGCAAGATCCGTATTTCCTTCATCGAAGTCATGAAAAGTATTTTAAGGCTAGTTTTTGGAGGATTGATTCAGAAGCACCCGTGCTTCTACCCAAAAGCAAAAGTAGCAAATCCCTCATACAGTCTATCCTGACCTCTCCAGGTCTCTAGGCGATAATTCCACCAGCAGCAAATGCCCAAAGTCGACACATAATCCGTGGACACGGACGGGCCAAGGCAATAATCACCAACTCATCGCTAAATTTCCTAATAGTCGTAGTGCCCTCAGTCTAAGTAAACTTCTGGCTGCCATTGCCATCACATACTGTTCAATAGGCAGAAGATGTAGAATAACATCCAAAGCCATTTGAGAAGTACTTCTCATAGCCCCTGTCATGACGATCGAAGCACATCTCTGAGCCTAAGACAGAAGGTTCCTCCGACATGCCAGCCACATGGCCTCGCACCAAACACAGCATCCATACGTAAGAATGGGCCTTCCCACTCTATACAGAAAAAATTCTAGCCAATTTTTTTTTTAATTAAACCATTAATCAAAAATAAAATCAGTTTTAATTAAAAATTTAATCAAGTGAATTAAAGATTTCATTATAACAACAACATAACTGCAGAAAATGTTCACAAAAAAATTGTTCACCAATTAAAGGATTAATCATAAATAAAATCATTTTTAATTAAAAATTTAATCAAGCGAATTAAACGTTTAATCAAGTGAATTAAAAGTTAATTCAAGTCAATTAAACGTTATATTATATTGATTTTCTACAGTTAACAAATTAAAAGTATCAACTAAACGGCTAATTCACTTGATTAAACATTTAATTTACTTGATTAAACGTTTAATTTGCTTGATTAAATTTTTAATTAAAACTGATTTTATTTTTGAATATTTGAATATTTAATTGATACTTAATTTGTTAATTTGTTTACTATAGCAAATTTAATTAATATTTCAATTAATATCACAAATTTTTTAATTGAAATAACTTTTTATTTTTTTCTGTATACTATAAAATCTATGATCTGCAAGCATTAAGACCCTCTTAAATACTTAGTTTTTTTGTTAATACATATCAGTTTTATTATATGAAAGTCAAAACAAGTGAATGAAAAAGTGCTAAGTCTTCATTAAAAGAACAATATATTAAACGACAAGTCATAAGAACCTCTTTAAAGCAAAGATTTGTAATTTTAAGTTGTCCATGTCTTGCATGTCAAAAAAAATCGACAATAAAACAAAACTGCATTTTTCAAATTTAAAAAATGTTGAGAACTAAAAATTTAAGCAAGTTTTTTCATAAAATTTTACTAACCACCTTCACGACAAAAGGAAACAATGTAAAGGTCGAATAAAAAGTAAAATACTAAATAAATATGAAAAAAATAAGCGAGAAAGATATTCTTATTATGAAGTTAGTGTTCAAACTTTGAGCAGTAGTTGTTAACTCTTTTGGGTACCACATTGCAATTTGGGTAGTGTTTATCTTTAATCAGCCTTTTAATTTAATGTCTTTGTCAATTTTAAATTAATTTAGAAAGACACAAGAAAAATACAATTTGGCCACAAAATAGATATGCACAAACATACAGACATACATTTCAATGTCTATAATTCAAAATGTTACACTAGTTAATGACATTTCTGATAT
Source organism: Pollenia griseotomentosa (assembly GCA_963931875.1). Taxonomy (NCBI): domain Eukaryota; kingdom Metazoa; phylum Arthropoda; class Insecta; order Diptera; family Polleniidae; genus Pollenia; species Pollenia griseotomentosa. The sequence goes on along the minus strand of OZ007560.1, from coordinate 45,703,611 downwards.
ATATATTACCGTTAACCACACAGGCACACATACCCCGAATAACATGAAATTCGCAAACTATCTGATCATAATAATGAAGAACCATACTAATGACTATGATAACAATAAAAAATAATTATGATGAGTTTGATGGTGATGGGCTGAATAAACGATTTTTATTGAATTCAGAAACATGTTAAACGTTCTTGAATGGTTTTGATTGTAATAAATAAAATGTGTGTTGTTGTATGTAAAAACGACTGTCATCGAAATAAGTGTAGAGAGCGGACGTACATATGCACACAAGTTCGTTTCTATGATTGAACAATATCGATGTCATCACCATACAGTGTTTCAATGGAAAATTGTAATAAAAACAACATTAAAACGAAAACCAAACAAGCGACAGCAAGCAAACACACAAAATTTATAAAAATGGAAATTATTGCGAAAATGTTAACAAAAAAAAATAAACAGAATTGTTATAAATTTTTCTGTTTAATGCATCGCATTCAAATGCAATTAATTTTCAGTTCATAGACAGGCATACAGACAGACGGACACATGTTCATCATTTTTGGGGGGAGGGGGGGATGGCAGCAACCTAAAACGTATATAATGTAATGTCGAATAATGTATGCCATGTCATGTATTAGTTGATGTTTGTATGATGTCTCCACTCTATCTACACCAAGCTACCACACCTCAGCAACTTACAAAGCATCCCAGTTGCAACTGTTGAGCCACAACAAGCACAGTGGGACTGTATAAGAGTAAGAAATGTTTAATTATTTTCTTCTAAAATGTTGTTGTGGTTATAGACTTTACTGAAGACTTGAAATTAAATATATGTATGCTACCTTTTTAAATCAAAGAGTCCTAACGGTTTTCGACAATGGCTAAACAAATCTAAGATTATTTTCAAGACATGCATCAGATCTTTTTCTATATAATGTCCCTAAGGATATTAGGGCTATATATTTTAACACATTTCTAAATGACTCTTCTGAATCCTTTAAAAGAAAGACAGTTAAAATTATTATTTTTGAGTGCCTTTTCAACGCATTAGACAGATGGCCGATTCATCGGTTTCGAACGAAGGCTTCGTTCGCTTAACTAACATGTAAAACAAAAACAATATTTTATTATTTGTTTTTGCTTTAAATGTATAGAAGAACAGGTAGAGAATATTTTCTATCGGCAATTTTCTGGAAATCGAAATCACGCGAAATTGAATTCGACGAAGATTTTCAATTAATTTTTTGTGAAATTGAACGTAGCTTATCCTAATTTTAGGACTTGCTTTGGTAAAGGAAAGTTGTCCTCAAAGTACGAGGTACATATACGTCATATAAGACGAAATATGTTTTTTTTTTAACAAAAGATTCAATTTAAATTGAAATTTCACGTGATTTCGATTTCCAGTATATTGCCGTATATAATGTCACCTTAGGATATAAAGAGATATAAAACCCAATTATGAATAAAAAAATTCCCATTGAGTTTTTTCCCTTATCCATTCCCACTTTTCCTATTTATATTTAACGTGAAAAGGGAAAAAACTCTCGGGGTGTTTTTTCATTGATAATTGGGATGATTTCTTTATAATCAAAACGAATATTCTAAATAAAAAACGGTTTAAAATTATATATTTTAGAATCTTCTTGAGATATAAGACAGAACTTTTGCTTACTAATGCCACCTTAGGAAGAAAAAAATATTTATTTCCCTATTTCAAATCTGCTTGGAAAAAACTAGGATAATTTTGTAAATTGGAATATGCAGACGATGCTTAAGTAAACTGCGCTAAAGGCCGGGCTTAAGAAAAGCATCAACAAAATTAAATCAATGTGGATAAACGCAACCGTTTATACTCCATTCATTATAAACGGCTTCCAAATAGACGATATCATTAGTTTTTGCCATTAAGGTAGCATCTTTGGTACACTGAGCCCAGTTTAGAACTCAACACCTATTTCAAGAAAGATCAAAATCGCAATTTTCAACTGCAATGTGAAATCAACTTTGTTTTATGAATGCAAAACTTGAAACGCAGGAGCCAACGACTTAAACGCTCTACAGGTGTTGACCAACAGATGCCTAAAAAGAATTTTGAAGATCTTTTAGCCTGCAACAATATCTGCCAGAAATCTATTGACAGCGACATGTCCTTCCAGGCAATTAAAATCCTAAGATGCAAGTGGTACTGGCTTGAACATATGTACGCGGTGCAAGCAACAAGGCGACCTGACAAAATCAGCGGTTGCCTGGAATCCACAGGGAAGTCGAAGAAAAGGAAGGGTCGCCAAATGCGTGAAAAAGACATCTCGACAGCAAAACTGCACGGATGATAAAGTCCTGGAGTGAATTGAAGATCCGAAATGCATTTAATTGTTAGGGCCCTATGATTTACATTGAAACCACAGAAATATAAATATTTCAAGTCTTCTGCGAAAGAGCCGATCATAATTTTTACATATGACATCATTTTTAAGGCATGGGACGAAACCCTTAATATTTAAGGCAACCTTATACCCTCTATACACTTGCAGACATTTCGGAGGAACGCATGGAAGATGTTGAAAATGTAAAACATACATTCACACTTGAAACATCTTACATATATTATCAATCAAAAATGTCACCATTTCTGAAAAAAAATAAAATTTAACTTTTTTTCTACAAAAGTTCAACATTTCAAAAGATGTATGTATTTCAAAATCATTTTGTTTGATTATATAAAAAAAAAAATTTTAAAAAAAGACTTGCAAAAAAAAAAGAAACCTGACAAATGGTAACGCTGCTTTCAAAACAAATGCCGTTTTGTCAGGGATGCCACATAATAAAATTTATTGCCACTTTTCTAGTGATGACACTTAACTAATCGGAAGTTGTAAAATGGAACACAATGAGGTCAGAATATCATGAAAAGACGTTGATTTTTAGCTCTATATATTTCTTATGGAAAAATTTTAACATATTTTTGCAAATTGATGGCAGATGTGGAAAAGTGTGAAAATGCTATAAGGTTAAGAAACAATATCATTAACGTTCGTTTCAGTATTTCTTTATGATCATTTCGAATCCTCTACACTGATAGAAAAGGCGGCATAACGCCGATGTAATTTGATATCAGTACCATGACAAATGTCTTCGTTTTTGACCCCATGACACTTTTCATCATTGAGATGTCAGCATTAACATCACTTGGCCAAGCTGTTATCAGGGTCAAAAATCAAAATTATGTCATCAATGGAGTGACACAACGGCATTTCAGAAATGACGAACCGGACTCAGTTTAATAAAAAATGTCATCAGTGCGATGAGATAAGTAATATCGGAGTAAGGACGCATAAGGCATAAGACAAAGTGAGAGAATATTATTATTAACTAAACCATTACATTACTTTACATGTTTGTTGCACTTTTGTTGTATTCCGCCCTTTGTTCACAGAAGAACTCTTATGGTGTTTTCTTCTCTAAAAAATAATAATGCATTATAATTGTGTAATATATTTATCAGGTTACACGCACCCTTGCAAAGTGATACATTTTTCTAAATTAAAATGGAACAAAATAATATCTACTTTACACTCAACACTTATGTGTATTTAGCGTGTTAAATATTGAATGCAAAGTTTTAGCGATATTCACCACGGTTGTAGAAATTTTCAACATTAAATTTTCTTTGAATTCCTATAAGCGTTAACAGCACTGATTTTCAATAATTAAGGTTAGCTGTTGTTAAAAATTTCACTCCAAAAAAAATAATTATTAAAAAATAGTAAAATAAACGAAAAAGAAAATATTTTTGTATCCATCGCAATATAACCATAAATCGCAATATAACACAAATTGTACGCAAACACAAGAAAAAAGTTAATAAGCATAAAAAAGTACTTAACGCAGATGCAAAAAAGGGTATTATCTCACACTCAATTATAACTGGGGGTAAGAAATGGAACAAATTTACCTTTTGTTATGCAACATGTGTAGAAAGGAAAACGACAACTTCTCACATTTTAGCATATAAATATTTTTAGAATAGAACAAAAACCCGTGCAAATGGTAGCATACATGGAATAAGACACCACACTCAAAAGAAAAATTAATCAAAAGCGGTATTAATAGTACGGTGATTACGGATTTTCTTAAATCAAGTACAGAAAGATTGATTCAAGTACGGATTTTCAATCGCAAAATACTTAAATTATCCATATTCAATCCCGTTTCGTACTTGAAATAAACCGGAAATGAGATTGAGTTAAGTAAAACTAAGATTGAATCAATCTCAAAATACGCTTGATTAAGAATTATAAAATAGTTATAATCCGAATTCATACTTAAAATAATCCGAAAATGCGATTGATTCAAGTATTATAAAGTTGATTTTATCAAGAAATAAGAAATAAGAAAGAAAAAGTTACAATGATTGATTTACTTACCCGTATTACACCTTACAGAATGATAAAACACCATAATCATGCCCGATATGGTTTTTATTTTAGAAATCTTATGTACATATTTAACTAAAAATATAAACTAAACGAGAATCAAGAGTTCAAATTTATTTTTTAACCCTTAGTGCTGCACATGAGTCTGGCCAGATCTTTTTTGAATGTGTATAGAAAATTAAAACATGCGGAGGGCGGAGGGTTAAACACAACAAAAAGTTTAATTTTTTTATTACTTGATTTAAGAATTTTTTACTTATTTCAAGAAATTCCGGGATTTATTTTCGAAAGTAATCCCATTTAGGATTGTTTTGAGTACGTTTAAGTGTAATTCGTACGAATTTTTGAGTTCGACTCGTACTTAAAGTAATCATAAAAAACTTGATTTATGCCGAGTGTTTTTCTTTCTGTGTAGAGCATGCCCGACATGGTTTTCGTAATCATTTTATTTTGAAAATTTGGCGTTATTAACTAAATCATCATAAACAAAGCGAATATGGGCATTTTCTGGGGTCACGAACGTACGTTCATACGCTTTTGATGTACAAATAATATGGAAAACAAAATTTTTCCTAGCATTTTTTCTTGCAATTCGATAGCATTTGGGTAGCTCTATGTTTAGTGCAAAAGATGGATTTCATCGAGTTAAAGTTTTCATATTGATAGTTGTAAACATGTGGTCACGAACGTACGCAAAATAGAAGTCAACTTTGGCTGACAGTACCCAGTAAAAAATTTTATCATTTTGCGAAGCACTAAAGGTACACTTAAAAAAAAAACGCACAATTATGCGCTACGTAATAAGACATACAGAAATGCAGTTAAGTAAGTGAAAGAACTCTCAACAACTTTTATAAAAAAAATAACATTTCAAGAGCTACGGCATTCCCTTACTACGAAGCAGGTTTGTAAGGGAGAATACTTAAAATTAACGGTATCAAAACATTCAGTGTGTAAAGCTGATCGTTACATCTAATAATTTTTATATTGCTTCAAAGTGGGAACTCGCCATATAAAATTCATGTCTTCCGTAAGCGCAATGGTATGCGAAACTCTTATGTTTCTCCCTTACAAACCTGCTTCGTTGGAAGCGCCATTTTTTATTGGGTAGTGAAATGTAAAAATCTGCGAAATCGAACGGAATTTCCAAAAGTGATTCATTTATTTTAAAAGTACGAAAGTACGACTTTTCCATTTGTTTTTTTTATTATTATCAGCATGCATTTTCCCGTAAATATCTTAAAATTTCCTTAGCAAAAACTTAATACTCCTTTTACAATTGATTGTAATGGAGAGATTATGAAGAAAGAGTGCAAACATGAGATATTTTTTGCATGTAAAATAATTATATAAAAATGTCTTTAAAAGTAGTTTAAAAAGAAAAGATAAAATTTTCCAGTTTCCAGTTTCCAGCCCCATTTCCTCAAGTAAAACAGCTGAGATATCCTATGAAACCATTCTATTCTAAAAACATAGACTTTTTTATAATAAAAAACAATAAAAGAGGATGATTATCAACATTTTATTTTTTTATCCTGGTTGACTATTCTGAGGAAATGCCGATATGGGAATAGAATATGGAAATTTTCGGTTTTTATTTTACTTTTTAAAAATGAAAATATTGTTAGTAATACACAAAATGTAGCATCGAATTGGTAACACTGCAGTCACAGCATGGATGACGCATAAGTTTTGATGCCATTTTTAATAACCTTGATGTCACAATTCTGATGTTAGAGCATAATCAATATGAATATGCATTTTTCTATGAGTGTAAGAAAAATATGCATAAAATTTTTGCATTTGAGTTCTTTTTCAAAACAAATCGAATTAATTTTCCTCAATGGTATTTAAATTTTGAGAACTTATCACATTGGGAGGAGTAATCGCAAGACATTTTAATTTTTAACAGATTTCGTTTAAATGTGCTAAAGTCTTATTTCATACTGTTGATAAACTCAAATTTATTGTTGATGGTAAACGAAACCTTATTAGTTAATTTTTTAACTCCCAAAAAAAATTTAAATTTTAATTGAAATTTTTTTAAAGTTTTTTTACTAAAACTCCCCACAGTGCTAATGGTGATAAAAGTGATAAATTTTAGCAATTTACCACATTTTAATTATGCCGGTAGTATGTAATCTGATAGATACAACAAGTAAATGAACATTTATATATATTTTATAAATAAAAAAAAATAAATAAAAATTAAAAACAATTTTATTTGGTAAATTTTTCTCTGCATTTTTTTCTCAATTTTCAGTTGATAAATAATTAATCATTTCAAAATGTTTATGGCCTTAACAGGCCTTTAAGCTGTATTTTGCAACATTTATTTTCGATTTTGTTGCAATTTTATTGCATTTTTTCCGAAATAAATTATGCAAATGCTAATAAAATGTTTTCTCCCCAAATGCACAGATTCATTTATCTACACTCATGTGTCGTGGAAATACCAAACAAAAAAAAAAAACGACAAAAAATATTTTTGTTTTTAATTAATATCCGCAGTTATTTGGCATTTATGCAGGGAGCTGCTAGTAAAATGCATTTATACAATATGATGCATGTTTTCATGCATAAATGCATAAAATATGTGTTTTTTGGCTTTTTTTAATTTTGTCAGTTTGGTGTTGTGATTTTTTCGGTATTTTTTTTTTTTTTTTTTTTTTTTGTTTCTTTTGGGTTGTGCATTTTTAATATTGGCATAAAATCTTGCATAATAATCCATAATGATGACATGAACTAACATTTTCTACAAGTATGATTTTTAATTTTGTTTTTTCTTTTTATTTGGTTTGGGCAAATTGCCAAATTTATTAACTTTGCCGGTTTTTGCTTTTTTGTAATATAAAAAAATGGTCGTTTAACCTTTTGGGGAGTGGCAAAGGCATACAAAAATTCTTTGGCCAAAGCAGAGATTTTCTTTCATCAAAAATTTTTAATTTAAAAAGATACTTGTTTCATAAACTTTTTAACCTTGACAAGCCAAATAAATGTAAGTCTTGAATAAAATTTTCCTTGATATTTGTTTCCTCTTCCTCAAAAAAATGCATAAGGAAAAGCAAAATTTTTAGAGAAGAAAGTTTGCACGATAGTCGTGAATATAGAGATAAGTTATGCGGGATGGCCCAAAGGAAAGGATGGGGTTTTAATCTATAGAGGTAAGTGGTGAATTTTAAGCGATTCTAAATTCCATTTTTTTAATTAAGATCGATATTATTTGTTCAATATACAGTTCAAATACACAGAAAAGAATAAAAATTGATTTCAATTAAAAAATTTGTGATATTAATTACAAAATTTAATTAATTCAAAAACAAGTTAATAGTATCAATTAAATGTTTCGTTACTTGATTAAATTTTTAATAAAAAGTTATTTTAATTCGGATTAACGCTTTAATCGGTAAAAGTTTTGTAGAATTTGTTCTGTGTAACATATCGATATGTAAAATTCTAACGTAACTAACTGACTGATTCATCATCGCACAGCCTAACCGCCTTCAGCTAAAAAGTTTAAATTTAGACCGGAGGTTCGTCTCCCACTAAATCGATCCATCAAGACAGAATTTTTGGAAATTTAAATTTTTAGGGGGTAAAACAAGGGTTTGTTAAAAAACAAAATTGCTGCATATGGAGTCAGACCAATATACGACAGAATCTACGGACTTAATTATATTTAGAAAAATAACCGTTTGGTGCAGTTTACACGCTAGTGGTATCATCGGTCGTCGAAAGCTAAGCCAGAGCTAGCGTTAAGGTCAATGAAGATCGTTTCCTTTATTTAATTTAAAAAAAATAAAAAAAACCGGTCTATTGTTATTCAAATATCTTTTAAAAATTTTAAAAACTTATTTTTATTTTTACAAATAATTTTTAGAATCTCAAAGAAATAGTTTTTATATTGTCAAAAGTAAAACTTTGTCTATTCAAAAAAGTTTTGTACACGAAAAATTTTCTCTCAACGTTAACCGAAGTTACAGGAGAATACTTGAAGGCTGCCAATGCATTTGCCGAATATTCATTTTCAGATCCCACTTTAATTTGAAAAAAGATCAAAAATATTTGAAAGTTATTTTTATTTTTTTTTTTTTTTTAATCCTTAATTTTTTTAGGAAAACGTTGTAGATTTTTTTTTACATTGTTAATTTAACTTTCTGCAGTATAAATAAATTTGACTTGAGTATTAAGTGAACTAAATCCCTCTATTCTTTTATTCTTTCACCAATATATACGTAGTCGGAAAATACAAATCCTAATTGAATTCTGAATCACAGTTAGAAAAGAGACTTTACAGTAGTGAATTTTTTAAAAAAACACAAACTCGAGATCTTATTTTTGTGTTTGTGAATTTGTACACAAACAAAATACGGTACACAACGAGTGTGAGCGGGGTATAGGGTACTTTGTCTGCATTTTTAGGTAAACGCGTAGTGAAAGCTAACGGTTTTTTAGTGTACGCATTCCTGAACTTTTAATGTACTTGTTTTTTTTTTAAGGAAAGATGTATATGTATGAGGAAGAAAATAAGAAATAAAATTCATTTATGGTTTATTTATTGAAAAAAAAAATTTTAATATTATTTCAAAATTTTCACTTTTTGGAAATAATAGACACGAAGCATTTATATCTAATCGCTGTAAAAATATAGTGCATTTTGTCAAATTTTTGGTAATGAAACGGTTGGTTTAAAAATTCTTTTTCATATGTTTTTAATGTAATTCTAAATTGTTTTGCTTACACTGAAAATTTTTAAATTTTAATTTAATACAGTATTGTTGAACAAAGGCGATATATATTTGGAAATTTGTTCAAGAACTATTTTCTATTATATAGAAATTCAAAAATCTCTCAAAAATAACAAAATATGCATTTAAAAAAAAGAAGCAAATTTATTGATTCGGAAAGATAATTGGTCGACATCGTTCTTAGACTATCGACAAATAATGAAAATAAAATTTTAAATTGCAATTTGTAAACTTTTATCTTTAATTAATAAAATGAACCGATTTTCTAAACAAAATCTGCTCCAACTAAAATTTTCTTACCAAAAAAAAAAAAAAACAAACAAACCATACTCACAAATAAAACTAAAACTAATTAGACAATTTTACTAGAAATAATAATAATTTAATATTAAATTTTTAATCTGATAAGCTAAACACAAATCCTTTTGGTGTAGCCATTTTTGGAAAATTCTCCCATTCATCTTCTACCAACCAGCACCAACCAACCAACCAACCAACTAACATCATCATTATTATCTCCATTTCGTTAGCAGAAGCGGAATCAGTGTGTTCAAATGAATGGATGGTGTGTGATTATCTTTAATCATTTTTCAACAAGTTTGTTGCTAAAAACGTTTTGAGAAATCACTATACTTCTGAGTGTAAGATAATTTATAAAATCACGATTTTTAAATTAACACTTTACTTTTATTTATTTCCCTCAACAGTTTTTACCCTTTTTACATTTTTTCTATCTTTTTATTTTACTTTGCGTTACGTTACTCGTACATAATTGGCCAAATGTTTATGGGTGTTTATAATAATAATTTTCTCTAATAAGGAAACGTTTGATTGTTAAACGTATAATTTTTTTCTGAGATATATTTAAATACGTTTTTATTGAAGTGTTTTTTTTATAAATTGCTTAAGTAAGTGTGATAATTAAAACGTTATACTTTGAATATTATTCATTAAAAAAAAACAAGTAAGAAAGTATGGTCGGTCAAGACCAAACTTTTGATGCCCTATACCACAGCATAGGGAAGGGTACTCCATTTGGGATAAGATTGTGGATCAAATTAAATCTTAGTACCAACATAATCGGCCATGTATTAGAAATCGTAGTCGAGTGGAATTACAATCTGAAGAGATTTTAGGTACAATTATTTTAAAAACTTAGTTGTTTCTAGTCTTAAGAGTAGTTCTTTTTAAGATAATTGACGCTTAAAGAATGAACTATACAAAGCAGGATAGTCTTCAAAATTTGTTCGATTTCAATTTCACTCGAATTCGATTTTCAGAACAAAGTGAAATAAGGCAAACTCCATAAAATTATCTTCAAAATTGCGACCTCTATTGCAGTGACAATGCAATTTCAATACGAAAGCTAAATGTGATAAGAGGCCAATTTGGTAATATATATTTATATATATCGCTTTCGCAAAATTATTTGAAAATCAATATTTTTATGTATAACACACATCAGCACAAGCGCATAATGCGCTCTCCACTATTGTAGTGTGTGTAGTAAAACGCAAATAAATTATGTATAAATTTAATAAAACGTGTTAAAATTGCTTTAAACACTTTATGTGGAGTCACGAAAATGAATTATTTTTATTCAAAAAATAACACAAATTTGAATAAGATTAGCTTGCAAGAAAGATAAATGAGAGATTTTGTATCTCCTTCTAAAGGGGTTTGCAACAAGAACTTTGTTTTCTAAAATTATACAAAACAAAAAATTTAGATGAAGATGATTCAAATTTTTTATTGTATTACGAAGAGAAAAGTTCGGCAATTATGAATAAAAATGATATCTGGCAAATGTCCACCACGAGCACGCTGCAAGATGTCCATTCTTTATTCAACTTTTGAATCACTTTTTGGCACTTTTTGAGTTTTAAGGTTGCAATCGATTCGACTGGCTCCGTATAGACTCTGTCCTTATCGTAGCCCCACAAAAAATGATCGAGTGGTGCTAAATCACACGATCTGGCTGGCCACTTAACAGCTGATGCTCGTGAAATAATGCGATCGAGGAAGTTGGTTTGCAATAAATTGATCGTTTCATTGGCTGTGTAACATGTGGTGTTGGCACATTTTGTAACGAGCATGTCCACTCAAATTAAATGACCAAATTCTTAATAGCGGTCTCAGAAAGACGATAATGTTGTCCGAAAATATCACTAATTTTACGAAATATAACTCTAACAGAACCACCATTTGCATAGTGGATTTTAATAACCCAGTAAAAACTTCGCTAACTTTTTCAAAATGAATCGCTTCTTTCACTCATTATTTAGTAGCTCTCTTCTATAACTACTTCTATAGCTGAATTCTATAACTACTTCTTTCTGGATGTATGTAGGTTAAAAAAAATAATGACTTGCATTTGAATGCGTTCATTTTGGGACTTCCCTTGTAAAATTCATCGGATCTTTCAGTAGAACTTTTAGTAGTGCTTTTATTTTTTTCGGATTACTGAACACATTATTTTGTAGGCAAAGTTTTTTCTATCATGTTGTTAGTGCTACCACAATTAAAAAAAGTTCTTGTTGAAAAACCCGATATTAGTATCAGTGTTGCCAGCATGTGGATTTTAGAAAAAACAAGTTAGAGTGCTATATTCGGCTGTGCCGAATCTTTGATACCCTCCACCGACAGTTCGAATCTTTAAGGAGTAATATCTGTATGATGTCTTTTTATTTTTATTATCTTAAACTGTGACGATTTGTTATTAATTATGGTTTTAGGAGACTAAACTGTTTTCCGGGAGTAGGGCATATATGGGGCCTAGGGTAAATTATGTACCGATCTTCACGAAATTTCACAGTATCATTTATAGACCTATAAAATTGTGACGAGCCAAAATTTGCTATGATTGCATTATTTTTTACGGTTTTAGGCGTACTAAACTGTTTTCCGGGAGTAGGGTTTATATGGGGCTTAGGGTAAATTATGGACCGACCTTCGCGAAATTTTACAGTGTAATTTCTAGTCGAATAAAACGGACTTGTGCAAAATCTTATGTCATTCCGTGCATTTTTGCATCATTTATGTTAGTTTTTGTAACAAAATTATCAAGTTTTTGAAGGTGGTGGTTCCACATTTTGATTCATAGCTCTGGTCCTACTGAACCGATTTTGCTGAAATTCAATCCCAAACTGCTTAGGATAACTACAAGCAATTTGACACCTAGTTTGTTTATTTCTTTTGAGTTTTTCGAAAGTGAGCGTGTTTTCAACAGACGGACAGACGGACAGACGGACAGACGGACAGTCGGACAGACGGACAGACGGACAGACAGACGGACATGGCTAAATCGACTTAGAATTACTCAAGCAGCTAGAATATATATACTTTATGGGGTCTGAGATGAATAATAAAAAAGTTTCACACGGAATGACAAACTTAGTATACCCTCTTCACAACTTTTTGTGGTGGAGGGTATAAAAATGTAGTAAAATGTTCCGCAGAAGCTTAAGAAAATACAACGCTTTTATAGTACATCATTTAAACTCGTTGTTATAGCAATTCTCTAAATGTTTAAGAAAAAATAAACGATAATTTCAAAAAACACAACATAGTCAGGGCTTACACGCTTTAACTTTTGATGCTCAACTTTAAAATTTTTAGGAAAGAGAAGAAACAAAAAGGGGTTTCTTCCTGCTACCTGGTACCGATCGTCGTCTTAGGTCGGAATTTGACCCCTTTTTGGCAGTCTACGACTTTTTGTAAGACTTTTTAAACTCATACAATTTTGCAACTTTTGGGATTTTGTGACGACCTTTATCGTTTTTTAACAAAAAAAAAGCCAAAATTACGAACAGTGGTCTTAAAAGCAATCAACAAATTATTGTTCGTTTGGTTGCATTGTTTTATGTATTTATGTATTGACATGGATAAAATATTAGAATATAATATTTTTTGCAAAAACTAATTGAAAAGCATCAAAAAATACGAAATTACGAACAGTGGTCTTAAAAGCAATCAACAAATTATTGTTCGTTTGGTTGCATTGTTTTATGTATTTATGTATTGACATGGATAAAATATTAGAATATAATATTTTTTGCAAAAACTAATTGAAAAGCATCAACAATTAAGCAAACTAATCTACATGTTTTTCCGTTTTGTTTTTTTCGTTTTATGTTTGTTGTATTTTTTATAAATAAAAATCGTTAAAAAATATTTGCGGCTTTTATTTTCTTAACCCATTTACGCCCGCTGTGCCAATTTGGGAACACTTCATTATTTCCGGCTTATGACAAAGTTTTTGACATTATTCAATATATGTTTACCTTATTGATAAACTAAAATTTCAGAAATTTCTATAACATCAAAAAAAAATTTTTTTTAAATTTTTTTTAGTGACCGTAGTGCCAATTTGGGTACACCTCTTTAATTCCAAAAAAAAAAAAAAAAAAAAAAAAATTTTTTTTTTTGTTTTTTGTTTATATATAATGAATTAAATAATAAAATAAACAATATTTTATTTTTTGTCCGGTAGTTTTTGTTTGGGCTTAAATGGGTTAAACGACTTTTTGGTTCGACTTTATTTTTATTAAACGACCTATTGTACCACTTTTTACAAATTTCTAACGGTAACCCTGGCTGGTACGGAAATGCATGTACTCGTCAGCACGCTTTGTAATTTTTTATATCAGTGTTGGCAATGAATAATTCAAAAACTACACATAACTGTGTCCCAAATTACACATTCCATAAAAGATTACACATGATTTTTTTTTAATAAAACATAAAAAGCAATTAATCATAAAGTTTCGCATTCATAAAAACTAAATTAAATTTTAGATCTAAATATCTTAAGAGAAATTTGTTAATACATTTAGTTTGAACTTTAAGCTATTTTTTATGACTTCGGTAGAAAATATAAAAAATGAAAACCCTGCAGAAGGCACACAAAGGAGTGCCGAAGTATTGGATAAAAATATTTTTAATATTTTCTTTTTTTTATATATAAAAAAGAAAAGAGACCTTGCGCTTAATTAGAAAACTAATATTACAGTATTTCTGTTTTTATGGCATAGTATTACACAGAAGACATTTTTTCAAATTTTTAAATAAATTTATGTGATCGTTGAACAAAAAAGGTCACTTTTTATAGGGATTAAGTGCCATTTTAATATTTGGATTTTCCATCCCTTTTCCAGAAATATCAGCTTCTTACTGAAAAATGCAAGGTATCCTTAACAATATTTAATAAGTGAAGCCTTTTTTGGCGAACAGCGAAGCGAGTGCTTATCAACTAGCTGTGCTTTCAAATAAATTTTGATTCAAAGTCCGCATTAAAGTACGATTTCTCAAGGGGTCCACAAAGCAATAAACAGTGGGAACCTCTGATTTTGTAGAATATTTGCTAGAAAAATTACAAAACATTACAGCAATTACGGTAAACTTGTAATCGTGACAATATTAACTGTATTTTATCATTTTTTCATTTATTTTTTATTTGTTTTTTTTTTCTATTTGTAAGCTGTTTTTTTTTTACAGCAAAAAAACTTCATGGTTAAATAAATCTGAAAATTTCTACTCGTATACATTGTAAGAGATGTAGACACAGAGACGTCTACATACAAATTCCTTCAATGTTTAATAAGTTATTAAACCATAAAAAATGTAGAAAATTTATAGACCAACAAAAACAATATGGTAGTTACTTTCAGATATTGTTATTTTTTCATGGTTATATGAAAAGTTTTTTTTTAACTTTTTATTTTGTAATCAATATTGATTAACAATTTCCTCAATTACAAAAAGAGAGATGTTAAAAATGGCAAGTTTTAGATGAATTGCTTATGAAGATGATAATGTTGGATTTTGTGATGGAATTTTAGATTTATCTATTAAATTTGGTCGAAATGGAATTAACATTGTTTAAAATCACGTTGGCAAATGTTTACATCCCATCACAAAATAAGGAGTATAACTTATGTAACTAGAACTGAACTAGAACTGAACCAGAACTGAACTAGAACTGAACTAGAACTGAACTAGAACTGAACTAGAGCTGAACTAGAACTGAACTAGAACTCACCTAAACCTGAACTAGAACTGAACTAGAATTGAACTAGAACTAAACTAGAACTGAACTAGAGCTGAACTTGAACTGAACTTGAACAAGAACTGAACTAGAACTGAACTAGGACTGAACTAAAACTGAACTAGAACTGAACTAGAACTGAACTAGAACTGAACTAGAACTGAACTAGAACTGAACAAGAACTGAACTAGAACTGAACTAGAACTGAACTAGAACTGAACTAGAACTGAACTAGAACTGAACTAGAACTGAACTAGAACTGAACTAGAACTGAACTAGAACTGAACTAGAACTGAACTAGAACTGAACTAGAACTGAACTAGAACTGAACTAGAACTGAACTAGAACTGAACTAGAACTGAACTAGAACTGAACTAGAACTGAACTAGAACTGAACTAGAACTGAACTAGAACTGAACTAGAACTGAACTAGAACTGAACTAGAACTGAACTAGAACTGAGCTAGAACTGAACTAGAACTGAACAAGAACTGAACTAGAACTGAACTAGAACTGAACTAGAACTGAACTAGAACTGAACTAGAACTGAACTAGAACTGAACTAGAACTGAACTAGAACTGAACTAGAACTGAACTAGAACTGAACTAGAATTGAACTAGAACTAAACTAGAACTGAACTAGAGCTGAACTAGAACTGAACTAGAACTGAACTAGAACTGAACTAGAACTGAACTAGAAGTGAACTAGAACTGAACTAGAGCTGAACTAGAACTGAACTAGAACTGAACTGGAACTGAACAAGAACTGAACTAGAACTGAACTGAACTAAACAAGAACTGAACTCAACAAGAACTGAACTACAAATAAACTAGAAATAAGCTAAATAGTAGTAAACTAAAACAAAACTTAACTAAAAATTAACTTAAATTGCTTAACAAATAGACTAATTAAAATTATTATGGTTGAGGCCGGTGTTTTTAACTTTACAAATGTTATTAGGCGGGTACAAGATAGGGGAATACGGTGTTTGTTTTGCAATAATTTCAAAATTAATAACTTTCCAAGCATTGTTTACTCTGTGTGGCAAAAAAAAAACTATTTCCTAACCTAAACAAATAATAGTTAATTTAAAAAATAAATAAATTATAACAAACAAAACGATTTTTGCCTCATACTTAAAAACGGCTATAGCAACAATAAAAATTAGCACTTTCATAACAGCAATAACAATAAATTGTTGACAATGTGCAAATTGTTTGTATTTGTTGCTAAAAGTTAATACATTTAACATTTTATTCTAACTATTTTTTTGAAATAAATGTAATTTGTTATTGAATAAATCTGTTTATTTAATTTTTTTTTTTTTTGTGTTTTGTAACATAAGTTTGTTTGCGACAAAGAGTATTTTATGTCATGTTATTTAATTAGAAAACAAAGCTGTCATCTTAAAAGCATGACATCGAAAACCGCTTAATAGAAAATGAAAGTATTTTTTTAAAAAAATTCATAAAAGTTTATTAAATTTAATAAACGTTTATTATTATTTATTTCATAGAAAATTTGTTTTTTAAGTCCCAATCCATATTATGAAACATTTGCTGCAAAACATTTGAGTTTGTTGATGAAAGGGGAAAGACGAATGCAAAAGTGTTATTTGTTTCATGTACAAGCAGTTTTTGAAGAAAAGGCATAGAAATAACTCAATGCTTAAAAAAAAAATTTTTATTCTATGGACACGAATGCAGTTTAAAAAGAGAATTTTAGTAAGAAAGTTTTTGCAGCAAATGTTTCATAATATGGATGAGGACCAAACATTTATAAAATTTTCAGTTTTGTTTATGAATACGGGGGTTTTTAATATCTAAATTTGCTATGGTGATCTTAACATTTTGTATTGAAGTTTAAATATCAAATATTAAAAACATCTGGTAACGCCATGATAATGATGATATAAAATTTGTTCCAGACCAACCTTCCTCATTTGTAGCGCTAAGTTTAGGAAGTGAATCGGCATGTTACCTTTCAAGAGAGGATGATGTTTCGCTTGTTTTTCCAAAATGTTCACGGAGTTAAAAGAAGAAAAAACAAGTAAGAGCGCTATATTCGGCTATGCCGAAACACATATACGCTGCACAATAATACATGGTAAAGCGTATATAAAGGTACAGAAAGTTATATAAATACCGTTTTTTAGATATAAATAAATCATTTCTATGCCACGCCCACTTCAAACCACAACATCAAACTTTTTTCGGAAGTTGTGTATTGATAACAAAGATGTTTGTGCGGTGGGGTGTCACAAAGCCATAGGACATAAAGCCATATGGCGTTAAGTCCCATTCCATAGAGACATAAGGGCATATGCCATTAAGTCTCATTATAATGGGAATTAACGCCATAAATTTTTTTCCGAAAATGAGACATAAAGCCATATTTTTAATGGGAGATAAAGCCATCATGGCCTAAGCTCACATTAGAAATATTAGAAAACGCCTTTATCTCTCATTTCAGTTCCGGAGACACTAAAGTTAAGTATGGAAATCTGGCTTCGCATACTAAAGTTTTTCTGAGTGGCGGCCTGCGGCCGCGCTTAGGGGTTTTTTCCTCCAGTAGGACGCGGCAGGTGGCTTCGCTGAATAGTTTTCCTGTGTGCGTCACAAGAATAAAAAAATGTTTTCCAATGATAACTAAGGATCTTTCCTTTCACAAAATGTTTGCAGCTGTAATTCCTGGAGCCTAGAAATTTTGGATTTTTTTAAATCATTAATTTCATAGATAAATAGGCATATTTAGTGAAATAAAGCATTTGTAACGCAAAACATCAAATGGGATATAAAACCATAATGGCTTATGTCCCATTTCACTAAAATTGATATGAGACTTAAGCCCATATCAAAGTTATGGCTTTATGTCCGTTTGGATTGAGACATAAAGCCATTATGGCCATTATGGCTTTATGTCCTATGGCTTTGTGACACCCCACCTGTTTGTGCCTAGTTTGGAAACTTCGGGCCGTGTCGTTCTCCAGATATACAGAAAGAAGGCATTGGGTAAAACTAGATTTAGTGGTTTTTTGCTAATATATCAGCCATTTGTGAATCGGTAAGGCTGAATTAAAATAGTAAAATTTGACAAAGCATATGTGATATAAACATCTACCAACCAAGTCTCCAACATTTTTGGGGTCTTCAGAAAATCCATTGCAACGGACAGGCGAACAGATCAAAATTTAATCAAAATTTTATCAAAATTATAGATATAACAAACGTCATGACAAACTTATTATACCCATTGCACAAGTGGTAATGGGTATATAAATACAGTGTCTGATTTAAAACATACTGTCTTATGCAAAAAAAGCTTTCACAACTTACCGATATCTAAAGGTAGAATTTTATCGGACGTATAAAAGGGTTCCATTATTAAAACTTTTATCACACGACAACCCACATTAAAATCGACATGAAAATCAAGATGGGGTTAATAAGGGATTCCAATACCGGTCTTATCGGTATTTTCGGTATTATTAATGGAATAAAATATCTAAATACAAAGCACCAAGAATAAAACAATTTTCCAATTATAACCCAGTAAAAACTTAGCTTACTTTTTCAAAAGGAATAGCTTCTTTAACTCATTATTTAGTAGCTCTCTTCTATAGCTTCTTCTATAACTACTTATTTTTGGATGTATGTAGGTAAAAAAAATAATGACTTACTTTTGAATGCGTTCATTTTGGGACATCACTTGTAAAATTCATTGGTTCTTTCCGTAGAATTGTAAATAGTGCTTTTAAGTTTTTCTGATTATTCAAAACATTATTTTGTGGGCGAAGTTTTTACTGGGAAAGGATGGTTAAATTTTAAAAACTAAAAAATCCTGGTATTCTCAACGCCGTATTTCGGTATTCGATTTGAGCCAGTATTTCGGTATCGGCAACACCGGTATTGGAATCCCTAGTTATATGGCAATATTGTCGGTGATGTTAAGGGCCAAATGAACCACACAAAAACGGGTACACAAACATATGGAAAAAGTATGAAGCATGTTTTATCGGAACCAAAAACTGTCGAACGAAAAACGAAAATTTGTAAACCACTTTTTGCTTTTTGAGTTGTTATGATAGCGATTGTTTTCATTTAATGAATTAGAAGTAAAGGGTTTTTTTTTAAGCTAGATAGAACTTTAAATTGTAAAAAGTAACACAAAAAATTAAATTTTGATGAAATATTTTTTTTTATCGTTTCAGCATACTCTGACAAATCATCATGAATAGACTCACGCTTGAACAACGCTACGAAATTATCCAAATTTACTTTGAAAATCAGTCGTCGATTCGCGCAACTTATAGACGACTTCGTCATTTTTATGGCGTACATAATCGTCCATCTGAACAAGCCATTCGTCGAACTGTGGATAGATTTCGTACCACATACTCTCAAGAGGATGCAATAACACCAACACGTCGTGGCATCATCGGACCTTATTTCTTTAAAAATGAGGCCGGAGCTCGCGTTACGGTCAATGGAGATCGTTACCGCACCATGATCAATGATTTTTTGTTTGAAAATATGGATGACATTGATCCGGAGGAGATGTGGCTTCAACAGGATGGCGCTACGTGCCATACGGCGAACGCAACCATCGACTTATTGAAATCAAAATTTGGCGATAAGTTGATTTCGAGAAATGGACCTGTCAATTGGCCTCCAAGGTCGTGCGATTTGACACCTCTCGATTATTTCCTGTGGGGCTACGTGAAGTCACTGGTTTATGCTGATAAGCCAGCAACAATTGACGCCTTGGAGGCCAGCATTGTTCGTGTTATTCGTGACATACGGCCAGCAGTGCTCGAAAAAGTGGCCCAAAATTGGACGTCCAGAATGCGCTTCGTCAAGAACAGCCGCGGTGCCCATATGCCCGAAATCATTTTCAAATGTTAATGTCACGTATTGATCTTTCGAATAAAAAAAAATTTTGATTACAATTTAATTTTTTGTGTTATTTTTTACAATTTCAAGTTCTATCGGGCTTAAAAAAACACCC
This sequence comes from Pollenia griseotomentosa, assembly GCA_963931875.1. Lineage (NCBI taxonomy): Eukaryota > Metazoa > Arthropoda > Insecta > Diptera > Polleniidae > Pollenia > Pollenia griseotomentosa. The sequence goes on along the minus strand of OZ007560.1, from coordinate 45,683,377 downwards.
TTTAAAAGCAACATTTTTTTTTTGGCCAATAACAAATGAAGAAGTGGAAGAAATGGCAGTTTTTTTACTTTGACTGCAGTTTTTTAAAAGCTGGTTTGTATAAATATTACAAAATTTTCATATTTACATAAACATCTTGGTGTCGTTGTCAAACTGCTTATTTAGTTTATTTGGATCTTTAGGCATTCTAGAGCAAATAAATATTTAAACACCAGTATTCACAAGCCAAATTCATGTGCGCATAAGAAATTGTTTGTTGTTGGAACGTAGGGATGGCTCGTGAAGACGGTATGTACATAACTTGCATTGCATTTGTACTTCTTCTGTTTTTAGGCAAACATAAAAATACGTTGCACAATTTTATGTGGTCTCTTAATGAAGCTGCTGTCTGTGTCAGTGGGAGAATGTTCAGTTCGAAATAATTGATACACAGAAAAACTTCTGCAAAATCTTCTACCAATTAAAGCATTAATCAAAAATAAAATCAGTTTTAAATAAAAATTTAATGAAGTGAATTAAACGTTAAATTGATACTATTAATTTGTTTTCTGGTGCAAATTTAATTATCTTTTTAATTAATATCACAAATTTTTTAATTAAAATCAGCTTTTATTTTTTCCTGTGTACATTTGAAACCAATACATATTTGTTATGTTTTTTCGCTAATTATAGTTAACATTTTTTTGACCTTCAACTTTTAAAACCAATTAAAGCTAAATCTTACTAAAATCAAAATTATTTAATAGCTTTCAATGCAATTAAATTCTATGAACAAAAAGATTGCAATTGCATATTATTTTTAAACGCCATATTTTTGTTCACCTGTGTAATTGAATTAATTAAATAACAATTTCGTGTTTGCAATATTTAAAAACTAAATAATTTCTGTTAATTATGATTGATTGTCTGTAAAGAAAAATGCAAAAACAAATTATTCAACCAAATAAAAGCATTGAAATAAAAAACCATTAAACAGATTGTTATCATTACAACGCCTGTGGCATAAATTATTTATAATTTCCTTCTTTCAAACTAACAAACAATTAGTTGTAATATTAGCAAAAATTTTAATAAATAAAACAAAAAAAAGAACAAGCAATTGCAAAATTATTAATGGCAGGAGTTTATTACAAGAGATGCATGTGAGTGCTTTTTTAAAAAACTCTTATGAGTCGTTTACACTGATAATTGCCCTGTGTTGCAACTAAATGGTAGTCTTAACTAACTAACTGACTGACGACTATTAATTGTATGTTCTACTGGTTTTAGTCGATTTATTCCTAGAGTCTGTCTTTATTACGTAGTAATAGTTTTGCTAGACAAAAGTGTTGATTTAAAAATGCAAATTTTACTTTTTTTCCTTTACTGATGGCTGGATGGATACGTACACACGTTAACAATTTGTTGGAGAAATATTTTTCTGTTGTTTAATTTTTCTTAATTCTTATAATTATGATTACTTAGAGTAAGTTTGTTATTATAATCATTTGAATTTATTAATAAATATCATGTATAATGGACTCGTATTAAAAATTGTATGCATATTTATAAAATGAATTGATGACCGTAAAGCACTGGATATGGGAGGGGTTTTGTAAAATAAAAAAGGTAATAAATAATCCAGCTTTAATTAACAATTATTATAAGATATAGTAATTAATTGTTCATACATACATATTGCAAAAATTAACTGTTAGTTATAAGTGTAAATTAATTGTGCGATATTGACAATTTTAATGGTAAATAATTACAAAAAAAAAACTATCTTATAGTAAATTAAAATTCAAAGTTTTTTAATACAACAGTTTTTATCTCCATAAGGTCATGGATCTTAAATTGCCGCTGTTAGAACTCTACATCACTATAATACGTTATTAGGCCAGGCCTCCTCTTTAGGGGTTTCCGACGTTTTTCGAGTTATATGAACATTTTTATTGTAAAAATTACTCAGAAGGCGAATTTTCAAATTCACCGACTTTCCAACAAGCACGAATTCAAACACAATTCTCAAAACTTTTTCAATTGTTTAATTTCAACTTTTAAATTCAAATTGATACTGGGGGGCTACTCTCCATTGCGATGCGGAAGAAAATGGTAGCAAACCTAGCGATTGGTACTCTTTAATGCGTTTGCGCATTTGTCTTTCGCATCTATTAATTTTTTTCTTTTCGCAAATCATCACTATTTATTTTATTGAAATTTTCCAATTTCAAATATTTTTACATATCTTAGCAATTCATTACTGTCAACCTGCGCCATCTTTCATTTTTGGTGCCAGTATTGCTCCATTTTCAAAAAATTTTGCGAAAGTGATAGACAGTACCAAGTTAACATTTAGCTTTCGCATCGAAATTGTTTTCGCATTGCAATAGAGAGTAGCCCCTCTGATTTGAATGCAAACATTTGACATACAATGTTTTATCAATTTGATATCAAATTGTTATCAAATATTTTTCTCGAATCAAAAATAAACTTGGCAACACTGAAGTGAAAAATAATTGTAAACAAAATGGCGATTAAAGTTAAATGGGTTTTACAATAAAAGTGAAATGAATTCGGCTTTAGAAAACTTTAATATCTTGTGGAAAAATATTAATTATATGTGAGTAAAAAAAAAACAATTACAAAGTGTAAGAAGGCGAATATAACTAAAACGGGAAAGTGAAGAAAATAAAAGTTTGTTGTACGCCATGACAATCCTCAAACAAACAGGAGCCAATTATTTCATCTTTTCAAGAATTTGAGAGTAGGAAGGACACTATTTTAAGCTATTGTGCTTCGCTCACGGCTTATTTAAAAAAATAATATGTGACCTTCTTCGAGAAAAGGGACCTAGTGTGTAAAAATGAAGTTTTAAGAAAAACGCATTCAAAGTTTTATAACACATTATCACTGTGAATACACCTTCAGTTGGGAGATGTTTTTATGGCGTTAATAAATTTTTATCAGAAATCTAACTCATTTCATCTTATTCTACACCGTTTTAGGGACCAAGCCCGTTTTAAGTCCAAACCCGTTTTTTTACCAACTTGGTCCCTTTTCTCGAAGAAGGTCACATATAATGAATTTTAATTAAAAAAAAAATATTTTTCATTTATGCTTCACATTGTATTAAAATTCACATTTGAAAAATATTTGAGAATAACGTTTGAAAGCAATTTGAAAATAAATGCATTTCTTAATTTGAAAATAATTTTCCCTTTTTGTTGAGAAGGCTATGATTTTCAAATCATTGTCAAAGGTTGGTCGTTTGAGAAAAGTTTAATTTCAAATTGAAAATGATTTGCGTGTTTCTTGGGTTAATGAACTCTTTATTTATTGTGGTTTAAATTAAAAACAAATTAAATGGCAATGAACTTGAAGTAAATGTCAAAAATAAATATAAAATCTAAGTGCCCCGGTAGGCTAGTCCGTAGTGAACTAGTCTGTTAGTGTGAGAATTTGCGTGTTTTAGATTCCCGCCATAGACTCTGGTCTATTTCACTACAACGGACTTAGACGGACGGATCTTAAATGGATTCTAAGTAGACTGATATACTAAAATTAAGGTCTATGGCCAAACGCATAATAACTCCCCACTATTGTGGTGTGGATATAAAAATAAATAAAATATGAAATGAAAATTTTAGATATTCCTTACAAATGTCATTATATCCAAAACACTTCAATAAATTTCCTAAAAATATTGGTGTCAACATAAATTGCCGTACAATGAAGTTTAATGTTAGTCAAACTCTAAACGCAAATTTATAGGATGGTGGTATTTCCCTTATTGAACAAATCTTTCATATAAGATCCATTTCCCAAAATTACTTTTGCTGACTTCTTTTAGGTGCGAATACAAACAAAAGAGGCATCGCGTCGAAAAAATATTTGGTTCAAATCAATTTATTCTAGTTAAAACTTTATCAGAAAAATTTTATTTGTAATGTCTGTAGCGGACAATAACTTAAATATAAGAACCGATTCGTAATTGATATTTGGTCATATTTAAGGTCTTCTCAAAAATATATTATAATTAAATAAATACTTCCCAATTTTCTTTTAAATTTATTTTACATTGACATGTATAATTTTTAATGGTGTAGAGAATAAAATAAATGGTCGGCCTTTGCCGACTATACTTCATTAAGATCAGAGATTAACCCTATTAAAGGCGCATATAGACGACATGTTTTTGTCATCTGACATGTCAAATTTTCAAGTCACATGTAATTGTGCATGTCTGTCAAAATCGCTGTTTTACATAAGCTTTATAATATTCGGTCACAAACGTACATGTAATTTGCTTCTGACATTTTCTCTGATTTTTTCGCATTGTTATTGCAGAAACTAAAGTAGTGCTCAGTTTCAAAATAGCTTGCTGCCGCCATGAAAAGTTTTATTTGCGCCGTAAAATAGTTCAGCCATCTTAACATTTTTTTCTTTTAATTCAAAGATACCAATTTAGGATTTAATAATAAAACGGTTTTTATATATATATTCACATAAATTCTATTCAATGGTAAGATGATCAAACATATCTCGGTATTGTAAAAAATTAACTTCAGCCGGCTAATGATTCCGTCAATAGTGGACGCCGCTGCCGGTTTCTTGCCGGCATAGCTTTCTGATGTCAGATGGTTTGTCAGAAGAAAATAGAGCATGCTCTAATTGAAATTTTGTCAGATGACTTTGCGTCTGACTTTTACAGAAGCAAAGTTAAAAAGGTAACACACGACATGTATGTGTTTTGCAGTGGAAAATTTGACATGTCAGATGACAAAAACATGTCGTGTACGGTCGCCTTAAGCAAAAAAAACTTGAAGTTCACGCTAATTAACCATCACATTTAGGCCATACACTTTTGCTAGGCTTAATGTGTTGGTTAACTAATGTGCTATTTAACTTTTTTTTGCATAAGGGGAAAAATCTTTTATAATTACTAAGGTTGTAAAAAATATAGGCTTTAATGGACTTAACATAACATTTTTATTATGACCTTTTTGCTGTCGAAATGTGTAGAAGGGCAACCGCGGTAGTTACCCCATCCTCCATCCTCCTTCATTCCTAACAAAATTTTTACTTTTGTTTGTTCACCCATGTAAAGAAGTCAAAATTAAAATCTAGTCTTATGGAAGTCAAATTTATTATTTGATCGTGATCTTACCGGTTACTCAAGCAAAAAGTTTTTATCAAAAATGCTTACCTGGAAAGAAAAAAGAGGAAAACATTATAAGTAAAAATTAAAACACAGTTAAAAATTAATTAAAAAACAAGTTAAGCCGATCTTCATAAAATTTAACAGTGTGATTTCTGGTCATATTAAGCTGTAACAGACCAAAATTTATTACAATGGCATTATTCGTTACGTTCTAAATTGTTTTCCGAGGGAGAGCTTTATATGAGACCTATGGTAAATTATAAACCGATCTTCACGAAAATTGACAGTATAATTTCTAGTCTTATGAGCCTGTAACAGACCAAATTTTATTATAACATCATTATTCGAAACGGTTCTAGGCGTACCAAAGTGTTTTTCGGGAGACGTCTTTATATGGGGCCTATGGTAAATTATTGACCGATCATCGCGAAATTTTGTGCTATGATTTCTTGTCATATAGAATGAATTTGTGTTATATCAATAAGTACATTCCGTCACTATTTAAGCTAGTTTTTGTAACAAGCTTATCAATTTTTTAGGGTGATTGTTCCACATTTCACTCATAACTCTTTTTCTACTAAGTCGATTTTTTTGTTTTTCAATACCAAACTGCTTAGGAGATCTAGAAACGATTTGACACCAACATTGTCCTTTTCTTTTGAGTAGTTCAGAAGTGAGTGTGATTTCAGCAGACATACAGACAGATGGATAGACAGACGGACATAGCTAAGTGGACTTAGAATTACTTAAGAACCCAGAATATATATACTTTGTATGGTATTAGATGAATATTAAAAAAGTTTTACACGGAATGACAAACTTAGTATACCATCTTTACAAATAGTTGTGGTGGAGGGTATAAAAACAGTTAATTAATTTCAGTAGGATAAAAACATTTCTGCGAAATCCCGAAATAAATTATATGTAACTTAAAATCAGTAATAACAACTTTGCAACAAGATAAAATCTACAACATTTTAGTACCAACCCAGCAGTGCGGTAAGACGATTCGTCTTACCTCGTGCTGACATTTCAAGCAATAAATACTTCGTTATCAAGGTGTTAATAATGTATAATAACCCAGCGGGAAAAAGAAGGAGTAGGAAGGCCTTCTAAAAGGCCTCTGTACCCCTTCTTTTGGATGCACAAGGCCTTCTTGCTCCATTCCATACTCATATCTTTTTTACACACGTTGTCATTGCGGGGAAGGCCTTCCGCTCTCGCTTCTTCAGCAGGTACATAAGAAGGGTAACGGGACCAAAAAAAAAATTGATTTTGCTTTTGCTTGTGCAAAAAAACAATACAAGAAATGTTACTTCCTTCTCATAGAAGTGAGTGTGGAAGGTGTATCTTATCTTTTATACGAAAGAGCCGAGGCCTTCTATGAGGCCTTCTTTAGCAGTTAGATAAGAATAGTAATTGAATCAAAAAATCTTTTAAGCAGGCCTTTAAAAAGGCCTGAAGTAAGAAGGTCTTCTGAGTTTTTCCGCTGGGAACCTTACAACGTATTGATAGCAAATGCAACATGTTGCTAAGAAACAATTTACCATATCTAAATGTTGTATTCGAAACGAAATTCCCATACAGTAAAAAAAATAAAATTATAGTATTTTTAGCAGCATGTTTCTAAGATTTACAATATTTCAGCAACATGTTGCCAATTTTTTTTCATTATTCTTATCTTAATTAAACGACTTTTTATGATTTATTCTTGAATTAATTTTCAAAAAAATTCTTTTAAAATTAATAAATTGTTTTCAATAACCATAAAATATTTTTAATTTATAAAACAATGTAATTAAATAATTTATTAACAAAATAAACAGTTTTAATGCCAGACATATTTACAGTCATATTGACTAAACAAATAACACAAAAAAAAACTTAATAACAGTAATAAAAAAACACACATATACACCCAAACAATCTCAAGAAAGTAATTTCAGAATTCAAAATGAAACATAATAAATAATATATTTAACGACACTCTGCCCCGAAGACTAGTTACGACAAGTAGGTGTTGCCAATTACAAATTAAATATTTAAATATACTTAATAAAACATAACAAAATAAATTGAAAATAAAACGTAGAATGTAATATAAATCAATTAATTAATTACAAAATCTCCGCAAACAGACATTTCAATAATCACCCAAGACATTTTGCCAACAAACACATTTCAGCAAAATCAACACAAAAAAAAACTACGAATAATTTTACTTTTACAAATTTCCTTAAGATATTTGAAACCCCAAACCTGCCGAAGCTTATAGAATGTAAATTGAAAAAAAAAACTGAAACTGTCTGCTGGGGAAAAAGTATAAAACAGCAACACAGAGGAAATATATAATTTAAATTTCAAGGTAGTCAGTTAGTCGGTCCCAGTAACAGTCACAGTCATAGTCAAAGTCGTCATTGTCACAGTCAGGGAGTCAGAGTCATATAAACTTTTTACCGACATTTTCTACAAAAAAAAAAATATTGTAAATGGTAATAAAATGAAACACTTGTTTTTCTCCATAGACATTTACACATTTTCTACAACACAAACAAAATGTATTTTAAAAGAAGTTAAATAAATGAATGTTAATAAAACGTATGGATGAATGTGTGAATGGCTGTTTAAGTGAGTGATAAAGTTGTATTAGAAGAATTAATTTATTTTCTATTTTTTTATAATCGTGTTATATTTTTTTTTTTTTTTTTTTTTGTAAATGACATGTTTTTTGTTCTCTGATGAAGAAAGATGGAAACACGGAAGGACAAGCATGACACCAGAACATATGTTAGTACGGTGTTTTTCAAAACAGAGTACTTTCGACTTTATACGGTTTGCAAGCAGTGAAAATTCTGTTTTGCTTTCTCTGCACCATGTTGCTAAGGTATTTATTTAATTTGAAAGATGATAAACAATTTGTAGAACTTATGATTCTGTTAGTTAGCATAATATGCTGTTTAGATTATGAGTGATAATGGATATTATTATTAATGGTAAAAACGGTTGAGAATATATCTATAAAGAAAAGAATATCATAAAAAAATTTTAAGAAAGATGTTAAAAAAGATGTTTAAAACATGTTGCTAGTACAAAATTTTTTCTGCAATGTTTTGGTAATTTACATAATGGGTTTTTTGTTTTTGCAACATGTTTGTAATAAGATAAATTTTTCCTCAGTATGAAAAGCTAAATAAAAACTTTTTAAAGGTAAATATATTCTATCGAAAAACTTAAAGCATTAATAAAAATTAAGCTAAGAAAGCTTTCTTATCTTGTTTGCAACATGATGCTAATAACATTTCAATATACATTGTTAAAAGTTGCTACTAAAACTTTCTTTTTACAAAATATTTTACAGTTGTAATAACTTTACAAGATCTATTATTGGTATTTGACATTTTAGCTACAACTTTGTTATTTTTCTTGCTAGTTACATCATTTCTAAGTATGTTTTTAAACTGGGTTTTACAAAATTTAAGGACTTAAGCTAAGTAACAAAATTTTGCTAGACTAAAGTTTGTATATCAGCCGTATTTAATTGCAGTTTTTTTACAGAAAATTTTAAATCTTTTTTAAACAAATGCTACTACTTTCTACCTCTAAATATCATTTGGCGAAATAAATTGTAAAACTTCAATGTTTTTGTAGTAAAAAGCAAGAACATTTTGTGGATGATTTTTGTAGTGATATGTTTTTCTAAATACATTAAAAATGCAGCCATGTTTTAGCAAAGAAAATTTCTTTAATATAATTTATCAAAGCAAACTGCTATAAAATTTCTTATCATTTTTTTTTTTTTTTTTTGTAAAATTTTTAAATAAGAAGCCAAATTTTGTTATCTTAAGCGCATTTTCCTAAGGCAACATATTGCTCAAACCGATCGTGAAGTTTTTATTCCAAATCAAAAATTTGTGCAATTTTTTTTTTAACCTTATGTTACGTTTCGCTCATACTGTTTAAAGCAGCTTGTTGCTCAAAGAAGTAAATCCAAAATTTTTACTTTGCAGCAATATGTTGCTAATCTGTTTAAAAATCGTCCTTCTAAAAATTTTGTTTATTCATTTCTGTTGATGTTTTTGATAGCAACATGTTGCCTTTAATACAGAATAAGAAGAGATTTTTATTTACAGAACATGAAACAAGAAACAATTGGGTGTTTTTATTTAATTTTAATATAAAATTCACTAGTAAATTACGTAAATTACTGACAATATTTGTCAGCATTTTTTTAGCAACATGTTGCCTTAATAAAATTTAATTTTGTTATCTCTTTGCTTAAGCCCTTATGACACTACATTTTTTATTCATTAATTGATATAGAATTGATAGAAAGAAACAGTAAATGTAAGAAAGAGCAAACTATATGTATGTTATGTTTTTGTCTCAGGGATGGCGTTGAGAATTTTTAATATTGTACCAACAACCTTTAAAAATTATAGTTTTTTACCCTAATTGTACTAAAAGATTTTTTTTAGTTGAAATTAATTTTAATTATGTTCATAAAAAACACCACAAAAAGGTATTATAAATCTTAGTTAAAAAAGTATCAACAAAAAAGAACAATTGAAACAACTTAGCCATCCCTGTTTTGTTTATTTTATTAAATGCTGCCAACTTTTTGTTTATGAGAAACCTAAAAACAAAAAGCGGTAAATCGCTGAATTTGCCCATAAACCGCTCATTCAGCAACACTTTTAATATTTCAAGCTTGAAATGTCAATTTTAAGTTAAGCAATTTTACATTTTTTTTGACATAACTTCATTTTTTATCGATAACTTTTTAAAAATTGTTGACAGTTTGCCATTTATCTTAATACAGCTGAACTCTTTGCACTTGGTAAATTTTTCTATTACATTATATTTGTACTGTTCACCAAAACTTGAACAATGCATTAAAAATGTAGTGTCATATGGGCTTTAAGATTTTTATTTATTTTACATCATAGATCAAATTTTTCTTTTTTTTATGTTAGTGCAAAAACTCACTGAAACATGTAGTCAATTTATATTTTAAAAACTTATATACGAAATAAAATATTTGCTATATTTTAACAACAAGTTGGCAATTCTTAACATCTTAAGCCTGGTACTCTGTTTCACGTGATATGTTGTCAAAACTCATTTGAAAAAAATATTTGCGGAATTTCTATGAAATAATGTTGATAGAATTGTACTCTACTCATTTTCTGAAAAAGTAACGAAATGTTTCTGGCAACATTTTTTTACAATAGCGAAATAATATAAGCTGCACTTATTTCGCGTAAAATTTTAAGCAAATGGAAAAAAATAAAAGCTTTATATTAAATGAGAACGGAAAAATTTAAATAACACAACCGGTCACAGTTTCTTATTTAAAATTACTTTCTTTTTTTAATAAATTTTTATTAAAAAAATACTTTTCTGCAAAATACATCTGGGCACATGCAAAACAATGTCGCATACTTTAAAGAAATAAAAACATAAAATTGTGCGAACTTGTGAGCTAGGTAACATTGATACACGTCAAACTTTTCGTATGAAATAATAAATGTTGCGCAACATTTTTCACAAGTTTGAAAATAGAACTAGACTTTAAATATACAGTAGTTTTCCGGTTTAACGAACCTTCGATTCTGCGAACATCGCATTTAACGAACACACAAGTTTGAGCCATTGAGTATCTTATATAGCGAACAAAAAATATTTTTTTGTGCTCAATTTGGCAAACAACTAAGATTCATAATTCTGAATCCCAACATTTTGTAAAATACTGTTGCTATAAATGGTTTATCAACACGTTGCTAAGGTTTTAAGAAATCCAAATTATAATTTAAATTTATTGCGACCAAGCAAAATGTTTTCGTACAAGGGGATGTCCTTATAAAAGAATCTACTTATGAAATGCTGCTAGAACCAGGTAAAATATGGGTTGTCAAAAGAGAGTGTGTCCGCTTAAGGAATGTTTCTGTTAAGTAAGATTACCCTGTGTTTGCAAATAGCTGATATTTGTAAGCATTTTTTTATTACCAACATGTTGTTTAAATAAAACTTAATTTTGTAGGCTCTTTGCTTAAAAAAAAATGACGGCATATTTCTCAGCAGCATGTTGCTTATGATGTATATTTAAAACTAACTAAAAAATGTAAACAAATTAGATTCGAAAATACAATTATATTAAAAATTAAACGTTTGCAGCATTTCAACTTTTTAAATATATAAAATTTTGGAAAAACTTATTTTAAATTTGAAAAAGCAACATTTTATAAAACACTTTGCTATTTATGGCTTTTGCAACATGTTGCTTAAGTTCAAAAGTAATGCAAGTTATAAAAAAACAATTGGTTTTTATTTAAAATTTTGGTACACAAAATTTTCTGTGACCAAATAAAATGTTCCTGCCTCTTGATGCCAGTAGTTAAAAAATGTTGACTAATATTTCACTTCAGAAATGTTCTTATTCCCTTCACCAACATCCAACATAATATTTTAAAATCAAAAGACATAAAAACAACCCTGTCTAGTTATAATGCAACAAAAAAAATCCATATAATAAAATAAAATTTTATAAGAAATTCATGAACTTTACACGTTCATATAAAGGAAATAATCATAAATGTTTTAAAACAAAATTTTGATGGAGACTCCTTGAAATCACCAGCCAGAGTGGTGGCATAAAGTCATGGGTGCTATTTCTACGGTAGTATGATGATTGATATTGGCCAAACTTTACCAGTTTGCTGAAAATATTCTTACACAATTAAATATGAAAATTTTACACAAGAAAGAAGGGTGTTGTTTGCTATTTTGGCTTATACATACGTAAATTTTTGCATTGTATGAATCTAAAAGGATGTGATTATTAAATACAGGAAATAAAACACAAAACGTTTAAATTTTCTTACATTTCATAATATTCTCTATGGCGTAAAAGTAGAGTGTAAATATTTCTTGTTAAAAAAAAAACAAACAGGGGTAGTTTTCACAAATAAATCTCGACGCCAAGACACCATCTAAAACAGAAGACGTATGCCATTTAAGAAAGAAGAAAACTTGTCATTTAAATGTATCCAAAAAAAGCAGAACGTAAGGTAAATGTAAAAAATATAAAAAAAAATGAAATTGTAAAGAATGAGGACAACTTTTTTATTAAAAATTATATAAAAAAAAAACTAAAACTGCAATTACTTTTTGATGTTGTAAGCAGAAACTGTTGTTGCCATCTTGAAAATGTTTTTCTCAAAAGCACAAAAGAGAGCGGGAAAACTGAAAGCTGACAATACCATTCTTATTGTTCGCTGTCATCTGGGATGTGTGTGTGTGTGTTAGAATTTGTGTTACGAAAAAATGTAAGAAAAAAATTAAAAACTTCGTAATTACCTGCCAGAAATTTTGAGAAAAAAATTAGTTTATAAAAACATTAAGATGAGAAGGATTTTTTTTTTACTCTTAATGTGAGACAATTACGTAGAACGAGACAAAAAATGAAGAAAATTACAAATTATACGCATTATGACAAAATAATGGCAACAGTGGAAGGAATAAAACGAAATTGCAGATAAAAAATGTGAGCTTTAACGATTTTTATTAACAAAAAAAAAAAAAAAAATAGAAATGTCTGTATTTCTGTACAGATGTGTTGGGAATAACTTGATAGACAAAGGTGCACACAACATTAATGGAAAAATAAATGCTCCAGCAGAACCATACACTCGCCCCTTGCTTAGCAGCTGGAGCTATCTAGCCTCCAATGCTGAAAGGCAGCAGCTACTTTTGATTGGATATAAACCACAAACAACATCTAACAGTCCTCGAACCGCATACACAGAAAAAATTTTGCGCCAGTAAAAGCATTAATCAAAAATAAAATCAGTTTTAATTAAAAATTTAATCAAGTGAATCAAACGTTTAATATAAACGAAAAAATGTTGATAGAGTTGTACTCTTTTTATATTAAGAAAAACATACGAAATGTTTCTAGCAACATTTTTATTTTCCGTGCGAAACAAGTGCAGCTCATATTATTTCGCACGGAATTTTATGCAACAACTAATCATTTTTTGTAATTTTTTATTTTGTATTTGTGAAGTGCGGTTTATAACAAGCGTTTCAAAAAGAAGAATGTAGAAAAGTGCAAAAATGAGTAATAAAATTTACTTTTTTTGTTTTTTACTTTAGAAAATTTTTAAAATAAAATTGTTCTACTTTTTTTAATGACAATTATTAAAACACATGGTTTTTGTCATAGATGGGGGCAGTGTACTAGTTCAAAACGATCGCAACAGTTTTGTTGATGTTGAGTGATGAATTGAAAATTAGCAATCTCACTTCACAAGAGTGATTGTAATGTTAAAACATTTTGCGCTAAAAAAATAGTTTGATTTAAAAAAAGCAATCATCAGTTTATTGCAATTTTTTTCTTCACTCATTTGACTAAAAATTTTGAACAAAATTTAAAATGCAAAACTTGTGTTTTCATGATTAAATCCAAGAATTATTTCGTTTTTGACAGAATTTCATTTAGATAAATTTCCCTTGCTTATGCATATCATCAGAAAACCATGCACATACAAAATAAATTTTTTTTTTAAATTAGGGATATTATGTCTTTGTACAGGTTTGTAAGGTCATATGTTGAGCTACATATTTGAATTGAGTGCAGATTTTATGCATTCAATCACAGTTAGTGATAGTGAAAAAATTTGCAATACCAATTAATTTTTTTAGCTGGTAAAAAAATAGTAAAAACTAATTTATGCAGTTTTATTTAGTGAGAGTGCAATGTTGATTGAAATCAATGTTTAGTGCACTACCCCCAACTATGGATTTTGTTTACCTTCAAAAATAATGTTGTATACTCGGAACTAATAAAAACGTTAAGTTTTGAAAAACCGCGAGATAGACAATGTTGATACATGACAAAATTTTCTTGTGAAATAATCAATGTTGCTCAACATTTTTCGCAAGTTCGAACAGAGTACTAGGCTTTACTCCAAACGCCTTTTCAAAAAATTTAAAAAAATTCGGAAGCTGAAATTTCAAACACCCGAGCTAACTTTTCAAACTCCTTTGGCAGATTTGCTCAACCAGTAGCCTAGTTTAATTTCGCATTGCAACTATTTAGGCTGGTTTTTGTTGTTGCACAGTGTTATCAAACATAAATTAAAATAAGAAAAAGTGCTATATTATTAGCGTATGCCTAATGTTATATGTATACCCTTGACCATCGTGCGATAAGTATCGAATCTTTTTGAACTTATTTTGTAACATCCACTGTTACTAATCTATTTGGTATTTGTGTGAAATGTGGCACGCCCACTTCTCCAATAGCAAACACTTTTTGAGGGATTTTGTATATTGACAACTCAATTTTTCCCCTACCGCTCTCCAGATAAAAAGAAATAAAAGTGGCACAAACAACCACCTGGACAAATTTGGAAAATTTTTTTCCTACAGTTTTTGATATAAATTAATCTATTTTGCGCCATGGCCACTTCTCCTATGACGCCGACATTTCGTCGAATGTTGTGCATTGATAACCAAGATGCTTGTAAATAATTAAGAAACTTTGGCGCTTGCGTTTCTCTAGATATACAAAAATCTATAATGACTTTGTACGGGAGATGCCACGCCCACTTCTCCCATCCCATCCATATTTTTAGATAGGTTGTAAGGTAAGGAAATTTTTCTCTTACCGTTTTTTAAGATACAACCACCTGGAAAAATTTGGAAAATTTTTTTCCAAATTTCTATTTTGTGCCATGGCCACTTCTCCTATGCCGCTGACATTTCGTCGAATGTTGTGCATTGATAACCAAGATGCTTGTAAGTAATTAAGAAACTTTGGCGCTTGCGTTTCTCTAGATATACAAAAATCTATAATGACTTTGTACGGGAGATGCCACGCCCACTTCTCCCATCCCACCCATATTTTTAGATAGGTTGTGTATGTACATGTGTGTACCAAATCTGGAAATTTTTTCTCTTACCGTTTTTTAAGATACAACCACCTGGAAAAATTTGGACAATTTTTTTCCTACAGTTTTTGATATAAATAAATCTATTATTTGCCATGCCCACTTCACCAATCCTGCCTACATTTTTTCAGATGTTTTGTATTGATAACCAAGATGCTTGTACCTAATTTCTCTTGCCGTTCTCTAGATATACAGAAAAAAAAAAAACAATATCAACCAGGGATTTTATGGGCAAAAATTTTAGGCAGCCGTGGTTTTTTGCTCATTCCTTAGCCATTTAGGAGTCGATCTGGCTAGATTTCATAAGAAAACTTTAACGGAGCACATGTGAATTAAATAAATAACAAACTAGTCCCTATTTTATCTGGGGTCTTCGGAAAACCTGTTTCAACATACATACGAACAATTGCACAGACGGAAATCGATAAATCAACTTTGCCACTCATAAGAACCCTGAGTATATTTTATAGGGTCTAACATCAATATTGTAGAACTTACAGTAGGAATGGCAAAGTAATACAAATACCCTTTCCATCTGTAGCAAAGGGTATAAAAATGGCTAAATCTAGCGCCAAGATTCGCAACAGTGCTAAGACATATTAATTGCTTTAAAACAAAATACAACCATCCAAATAAAACAATTATACGATAAGACGATTATATCAGCCTAAGATATAAAATTACGTATGGCATTTATTTCCACTGAATTCTCCTTACACAAATCAAATCAAAACAAATCTTCTAATAATATTACGAAACGTAACAAAATAACAATGAAACATTAGAAAACAATCAACTTAGTTGGAAAATTGTTAAGGCATTCATTATACTCGTCCTTCAAAACGAAATTCTACTTGGAAATTCATTTAAGGTTGTACAAAAATAAAAACACATTTGCATCTCAAAAAAAAAAAAAAAAAATAAAATCCTTTATCTTATAGAAACGCGCACTTATTTATTTATTTCAAATTATATTTATATTGTTGTTAAGTACTTAATGTTGTATTTATACGTTGTAGCATTAAACTTGATATGCAAATTCAATATCCTTTTGTTGCGTCTTCTGGCTGCTATCTAAGCACAACAATAAAAGCGACAATAACAACAACAAACAACAGCAACATTATCTAAACAATAACAAATTTGATTTAATTTCAGTTTACAGTTGAATCAGCAGCCACCAGCAAATGGCAGCAATTCTACGATGAAAAAAAGAAGTACACAATTTCTTAAGAAACAACTTGATTTCCTTATAAAATGTTTCCTTTTTTTTAACGTTGCCGCTTAACTGGAAGAAAAAAAACAATAATAATAACTTTTTTTTTCTTACAACAATTCAAAATCTAATATAATTTCCTGCAACAAACAACATTTATAATCTTTCTGAATGTATGTGTGTGTGTGTGTTCGTTTGCTCGTTTCTGCCTTCCTGCTCAAGGTTTCTCGAAAACAATCTGTAGGATTTTTCACTCAGCCAGCCCCAGAAAAAGTTTTCTCATTCTTTTCAATTTGTAGACAGTAAAGAACTTTAAATGATATTTTGGCCAAAGGATAAAATTATAAGAAAGAGTTAAGGGTTGTTTTATGAAAGTTTGTGTGTGTACGTGTGTGTGCCCGTATCCTTGTCAATAACTGGGTACGAGTATTTTATATCATTCTTAATGCTTATTGTCGTCTACAACATTCAATGTTTGTGTATTTTATTTTTATTATATTGTCAGGTTTTTTGCGACATTTAATTTTTTTTTTTCTTATGTTTTATTAAAATAACATTATGTTTTTTTTTTGTTCATGTGTCGTTTTGTGCTGAAACGAATCGTTTCGCAACGTTTTGTTTGTTATATTTGTTTTTCAGCATTTTCAATTCATTGTTATCCGTAAAGGATACGTGTTTTCAGACGCTTCAGTGGCAGTTTTTATGTTTTAAAAATATATTTTATTGTTATATAGAATTTTTTTAAATATTCATGTTGAAATTGCGTATAATTTCCATTCTGTCTTCATTTTCATGCTGGGGAGAATTTTATTTAAATATTAAGTCGATGAATTGACGAAAACGTTTTTATTGACAACGAGAGGTGGTTCTTGATTTTTATTTTTGGATAAGGTATCGTCAGTAACATTGTACATACGAAAGCTACCAAAACTTGCCCACTTTTGGAGACCTTGTTTCTCGGATTATGTAAATTCCCGGGAAGATATTAAATGTTTCTTTTATTCTTGGGAATTTTTCTAAAAGTTGAAAAGTGTTGTGAATAAGAATACGGCGGTATTTATACGATATCTTTTCAGATTCTCTTTTGAACATGCTACAAAAAGCCCATTGCATTTTCACAATGTCTTCCCAAACATGTCTGTTTTCATGACTAAATGTCTAATCTACTTTATTTATGTATTAATAATGAAAACTTGTTTCGTGTGTTCAACCGCACTTTCTTCTCTTTCCCGATTGGCTTCAAACAAAAAAATCGTGTTCGTTAGACATGTCTGAAAGACATCGTGTAAATTTGGCCTAAAATTATAATTAAGAATTAAGTGTGATTTCGGATGCCACAAAAAGCTAGCAGGTAGTAAGCTAATTTATCAGTGTGGATGTTACTTAGTTAGGACTAACAGCCTGTTCGTCGATTTCGAACGTTAACGTTCGCATAGAAAATTACAGTTAAAACAAAAACAAATTTTCGAATTTAGTTTTTGTTTTAAATATAATTTTATATTATATGCGAACGTAAACGTTCGAAATCGACGAACAGGCTGTAAGTTACTCTTGCTTGGTTAATTAGATTAGGTTCCATTGGCAGCACTGCTCACGTAGGACCAGCGTTTAAAAAACTGCAGTCAAAGTTGAAAAACTGCCATTTCTTCGCCTTCTTTATTTGTCATTGGCCAAAAATAAACTGTTTTTTTTTTTTATTTCTAATTCATTAAATGTATACCGTCGGTGTCAAACCAAATCAAAAAAGCGAAAAGTTTTTATCAAAGTTATTTACGGGAATACAAAATTAATAGTGGAAGGCCAATGAACGCGGCATGCGACTGCGGGCGGCGATCAGCTGCTTTGTTTTTCGCTTGAAATTGTTTTGATAGGCAAATGAAAGCGGCACATTTTAAAGCGGCAAATGTTGAATAAGCTGTTAAAAAAATGTTCAATCTATAAAAAAAAGAGTTATTTGAACATTGTAAGAATTTACTAATCAAATTAGTTTTTTCCACTTCATTTGTAATGTTTTTTTAAATTTATTTTGTTTATTGATTATGTTTGTGTATGGCAACGTCTACTTCATGCGGCTTAAAACAAAAGTTGAAAAAATTCAACTTTGCCGCGCGGCATCTTTTCCAAGTAATACCAAGTCTTATTTTTTGTGATGTGTATTTTTTTATATGAACATTTTTGTAAACATTGCTAACATTTCCACAATGGCAATGCTATTGCCGCCCGCAGCCGCATGCCGCTTTCATTGGCCTTTCACTATTATCATTAATACGATTTCTGTATGACGTGCTAAATTCCCAATTTTTCATATTTAATAAATACACTGAAATTTATTGTTAAGGGAAAGCTAGCTTCTATGCGCATTTCACTGGTTGCTTAGGCCAGCTCATCAGGAAACCTTTTCCTAAGATTTTAGAAAAGCTAAAAATATTATACGAATAAAACCCTAAAGCGAATAAGAATTTTAAGCACTCAAAGTTTTACTTGTAAATAACAATATCAAAGCTTAAACAAAACACCAACAATAAACAGTGAGTTTATCTTTTCTTACTTCCCCCTACAATTGGTTGGGTTCTTTCCGACTCGAATTGTAGTTGTAAGTGGGTAAAAAGAAAAAACAAAATTAAAAAACAAATTGTTTCATTCTATTGTCTTCGTAAGAAAACAACAAAAAAAACCAATTTGCCAATTTTTGTTCGACAGTTTTTAGTTTCGACTGCAGTTTTTTAAACCCTGCTAGGACCATCAATTAGTTCCCATCGTATAACCATGTTTTACTGTCTCCCAAAACACCACAACATAAAGTAAGTAACATTGGGCGGGTGAAATGGCTCTTCGCAGATTTTCGGTGCCCCAGAAACGAGAATTCTGCTGAATTACGAAACCACAAAGATAGAAATGGGCCTTGGGGCTCATGATGATTCTTGATAAATAGTTTATCCACGTTCTTGGGGCTTAGCGTTTTATTACTTATTGACGTGTATGTTGTATCTATTTACTTCACAAATGTTGAAGCAGAACGGATTTACTGCCCTTTTTAAAAAATTATACCATCTTCCCATAGGATCATAAATTTTGCGCTATCTTGCGGGTCCAAACTCTTTGTTATCAAATTTTCTGCCATCTCGATTAAACTGCCATTTAAACGGTTTATCAATATTTCGAATCTTTAATACTCAATTTATAGCTCTGAAATATCACACTCCAAATAGTTACTGCTGATCCATTTCTCCAACTTTTGTTGTTTTTGGTTTCAATATAAAGCGGTGTTACATGATGCTTTGGAATCACATACACAGTGAAATGCAGTTAGCGGTGAAATCATTATAAAATTGTGTATAAAATAACGACTTTCTTGGGCTATTCGCCTTAAAGAAGCAAGAAACAATTTGATACAAAGTAGTAAATATAATGCTGAAATGTTACAGTCCATAAAAATTTTATAATAAATTTTTCCATTTAAATTCCAATTAGGTATCAAAAAAAAATTGTTTGCCCTAAACAAACTCTATAGGTAACAAAACCAAAATTTTTATTGCTTTTTAAAAACATTATTTTATTATTTATAGTCTTGTTTCATGTTTTTAAAGTACATACAAGAAAAAGCTGCATAATATGTTGCATATTTCATTCAAACCTTTAACCTTGCACGAATAATCAGATTTTCACTCTGCAGATAAAATTCAAAATTGCAATTTAATCGACCATATCAGAAATCAGTTTTTATTAAGAAACAAAAATCTTGAAAAGAAAACAGATTTACTACAATCTTAAAATAATTTATCTTTCTCATCACAAAAATTACGATGAGGAAAAATAAACGTATTACCACGCCCAATCATGTCATAATAAAAACACCATACATGACAACAAAACAGTCGAACAATCAACAACGACAACAAGAACAACAACAACAACGAAAGCAGCAGTAACAATCAACAACGACATTTAACAACACTGAACAACACTTGCAACAACATTCATTAAGATGAATTCTATCGTTCATAAGAGTATGTGTGGCTGCGTCTGCAAGTACAAATTAAAGTACGCACACTTGAACACTAAAGTAACAGTAACAACAAACTTCGACGACATTAACAGATACATTATCAAGAGACACTTTTAATAAGATGGATTTTGATTATTTTTTATCTTCCTCTTTGCCGTATTAATCAAACTGCTGTACAGTCCAACACTTTTTTTAAATTTTTTTAAATGCATTTTTTGCACTTTAAATGTCAACTTTATAATGCCATAATATTCACTTACCGTGAACAGTGTGTGTACTTTATTGTATGTACGTACCGCACTATTTTGCTTTAATGATGTTGATGTAATGATGCGTTGTGACAACATCGGCAGCATCACCAACAACAACAATTTACGCGTATATACAGAAAAGGTTGTAGAGTGCAATGAAAAAAGTACACATACAGTGTCAACAACATTGTTGTGGATGAAAAAGGGAAAGAAGATATAAAGATATAATGAAAAAGTTTCAAGGAGCTTAGAGCAGTTCTTTTAAGGAATGTTTTCAGGTAGCAGGAATTCTAGGGAGTTCTACGGAATACTGAAATTTGAAAATAAAAAAATGTAATTGGAACTTGATGTATTTAAATTAAAGTGCTTTTAAACAAGAAAAAAAGCAATTTTATAAAGTGATTTCCGATGTCAGTTTTCAGAGCTATATCGAATATGTAATAAGTCGATAAACATAGGCGAAGCCTATAAAACCTTTTTAAGAGTTTTTCACTCGACATCGGTCGAAACAAATGGGGCGAAAACTGGAGGCAAATTTCCGCATTTGATACCAATCGAAATTACAATAAAAATATAAAAGAATCGATATCGAATTCCTTGTTTCGTCTCCTGTGCCCATGTTCTGTAACTCTCGCGTCGAGAAACTTTTCGATTGAAATGTGTGAAATAGAACAAAAATGCCATATATTGAAACAAACAGCTGTTTTTCTCACTAAACTGTGTCTGTAACTTTTTTTGGCGAGTACAAGCTGTCACGTAAACAAATTACTCGCCAATTTACAGAAAAAGTGTGTCTGTAACATTTTGGTGAGAAAAGAGAAAGCTTTGGACTGTCAAACAAACACACGAATAAAAATGTGGCGAGGAAAAATTTTAACACTAAAAAACCATTAAAAATGCAAATTGCTAAGAATAATAATAATAATAATATTTTGTTCTTGGCACATTTTTTTATTGTTAAATTATTTGCTTTTACCATTTTTATAAAATATACGAATGTTTTTAAAGCTCATTTGCAAACAACAAACATTAAAGTCGCACTTTACATTATTCGGTATAGCCGACGGTTGTATTTTCGGCGCCGTCGTTGCAAAATTTTGGTCGCCGTCAACGATATGTGTTACAGGCGTTCTCAACGTCTGTAATGTCACATCGGCTTCGAGTGCACGTGTTATGACATTTATAACGTAACGACGTAATCTCTTTTGTTAGTTTTCGACATGAGTTACAGACACAGTTTTTTCTCACGTTTCGAGAAACGATGGAATATTTTGTTTCACATCTTTTCGATGCGAGAAGCTCTCACTAAAGTTACAGAACATGGGTACTGGACTGTTTGGCAGATGATATAAAACTTGCTTTGCTAAAAAAAAAAATCATTAACGCTTGCATTGGCATACTAACAGTTTTATGTTTGAGTTTTTTTATTTATACTTTCTTAAATCGGATCAGTTTTAGACCTGCTTTAGTTTGAGCCAATCTTAGTAGTTCCAAATGCGATACCCTTTTCTATACTAACCAAATATAAAGATCATCGCTTGAAAAAGCATCATTCTCTTGGAGTTGAATTCGAATTGTTTGGAGCAGAACTAAGGTAACCAGTAGCTGCTAAGATTTTATGGATCTTAAACCTGTCATACACGACATGTTTTTGTCCGGAGAAAAAATTTTTTTACTGAAAGTGTGCTGCAGAACGATTCACACATTTCGGAAAATTTGTCCGGAAAAACAAAGCTACCATATGGTTTACAGATGTAAACAGTTATACAGAATGGCAACACAACTAGCAAAACACTTATTGTGAATTGTTTTTTAAAAGTGTGTTAAAGAAAATGGAAGAAACAAGGGAAGCGATTTTATTATTTTTAATTATATTTTTTTTATTTATTATTTAGCAAAAAAACAATTATTTCAAATTTGTACAAGTTGAAAAAAAGCGACAACTTGTTGATTTTGTTCTGAACAAAAATTAGACCAATTCAAGAAAAAACTTGCCGAACAACATAATTTCTCTCTCTCTCTCTCTCTCTCTCACTTTCTCTCTCTCTCTCTCTCTCTCTCTCTATCTCTCTCTCTCTTACTCTCTCTCTCTCTCTCAAAAGTAATACATTTCTATATAAAAAAAATTTTGTCCGGACAAAAATATTGTTCAGAACGCATGGGTTAATCGAATATTTTAAACCTTTTATTAAACAGCAATTTTGACAGAGCAAATTTGACAAGTCAGATGTAAAAAACAGGCAGGCTTTAGACTGCTCTTAGCTGAAGCTCCTTCGGTTATCGGGTTGCTGCTGTTAATTATACCCAAATAAGGGGTTTTAGGTTACGGACTAATTAACTTATAACCTTGGGTTCAAGCTTCACAGAACAAAGCTATAAAATGCATTACTGCTCTGTACAATAAAAAACCGATGGTCACCGTTGCTTTAGCTGTACATCAGAACCGCAACTAAAGATTTGATGGTTTTAACTCATACTCATACATATCGCGCCTTTGCTTCAATAGAGTCATTACTCAGATTTAAATTTCTTAAGGAGCATATAGACATGTCAAATTTTCTAGTCACATGTAATTGTGCATGTCTGTCAAAATCGCTGTTTTACATAAGCTTTATAATATTCGGTCACAAACGTACATGTAATTTGCTTCTGACATTGTCTCTGTTTTTTTCGCATTGTTATTGCATAAACCAAAGTAGTGCTCGGTTTCAAAATAGCTTGCTGCCGCCATGAAAAGTTTTATTTGCGCCGTAAAATAGTTCAGCCATCTTAACATTTTTTTTTTCTTTTAATTCAAAGATACCAATTTAGGATTTTATAATAAAACGGTTTTTATATATATATTCACATAAATTCTATTCAATGGTAAGATGATCAAACATATCTCGGTATTGTAAAAAATTAACTTCAGCCGGCTAATGATTCCGTCAATAGTGGACGCCGCTGCCGGTTTCTTGCCGGCATAGCTTTCTGATGTCAGATGGTTTGTCAGAAGAAAATAGAGCACGCTCTAATTGAAATTTTGTCAGATGACTTTGCGTCTGACTTTTACAGAAGCAAAGTTAAAAAGGTAACACACGACATGTATGTATTTTGCAGTGGAAAATTTGACATGTCAGATGACAAAAACATGTCGTGTACGTGCGCCTTTAGCACCTCAAACTTTTATTATTCTCCCTAGAGTTGAGAATTATTCCCCTTTTCACATATTTGCGATCATAAAAAACTCCCATGAAAAAAAGATAATTCAAATGAGAATAATAACGTGAAAAAATGTTCACGGGAAATAATTCCCCTTATCGTTAAAAGATTTTTCCCTCGTAATTTGTTCACATTTCCCTTAGATTTTCTCACTTTATTTTTGCTAGGGAAAATAACCTTCATGTAAGTAGTTCCTCCTATAAATCGAATATTAAGGGCTAGATCCGTTAATTAGGCACAAACCGATATATTGGTTAACAAAATGCAAAACAACAAGTCGATTGCCTGCGGATTTGTGAAGCTTTCAAAAGACATGGTGACAGAATTTTGGAAAATATTTTACTATGTACATAAAATTTAAAAAGTGCAAAAAACTAACGTTGCAATCAAACTATCCCTCCAATAACGAATATTTTTCTTTATGATTTTAACTTATCTTTAAAATATAGACGTGTACATTTGGACAACAATTTCATTGATTTTGTAATTTTTTTAATCTTTCTTCTTTTTTACATTCACTGGAACTGATAGCGTGAAAAATTTTTCACATGAGATTCACGATTGCTTTTTCCCCTTCGAGGGGAATGAAAATTTCATGGGAACACAAATTTCACTTGTTATTCACGATAGGGGTGAATATGAAGAAAAGATATGACGATTAACTTCACATTTTAAGATAGTACACGGCCCTATGTTCCTCCAGGAATTAAATACATTAGCTTACAAGTCTGTTTTTTTTTTTAGTTATGACTCTTTTGCAGCAAAGGCTCGTTATATACTAGAATTGCCATCTGACACGATTAACCAGCCAGTTATGTCGCCAATTAGTTACCCCTTTTTAACAATCTTTCCTTCAGTATCAAAATCACCATTTTTAAAGAGTAAAAGCCAATGTCTAAATGTTGCACTCCAGATAGAATATCTTCCACATGAACACACATATTTTTTGTTGCACTCTTTTAACTGCACTAAAAAAATTTTAATTTAAATAAATTCTAACCCATAAAACTTTTTTGGATTAAAACTTTTAATGCGCTTAAAAGCATGGTGATATGAATAAGATAAACTTTTCGATTTAAAGAAATATTGCATTATCTTTAGCAAATATCACAATTTAAGCCAGTTTCTAAGTGCCCGTCCACATTATGAAACATTTGAATGAAATAGCGTGCTTTGTTTCATATACATGCTGTCTTTGAGAGTTTGTTGTTCAGGGAAAGAAAAACAAAGAGGGAAAGTACTTACAATGCACTTAAAATGCTTTAAAACAAAAGTTTGTATGTAATGTATTTACAAAAAAGAATTAAAGAAAGTTACACAGAAAATAATAAAAATTGACTTCAATGAAGAAATTTTTGATATTAATTAAACTTGCACCAGTAAGCAAATTAATAGTATCAATTAAATATTTGTTTAAATTAACAACATTGTCTGCAGTAATGTTATTGATATAAGCAAACACTTAAGTGTACCACATCACTTACAGCCTGTTTTTAGAAAATGAAAATATTTGTTCGTTCGTAAAAAAATCGAACGAAATCAGATTTAGGTTTTCATAAAATTAAAAAACATTTCATGTGAGTGACAAAAAAAGCTTTAATTTTTTTCTACATATTTTTGGTTTTTATAAAATGAATATCTTCGCAATAAATGAAAACAAAAGTGAAAAGTAGACGATAAGTAAAAGGCATTCGTTTAAAAAAAAAATCACCACAAAATGGAAAATAACTGCGATATTTTAAAAAAGGAAACCTAAAAAACTTATACTATTATAAAATATTATATAAAGGTTCACTTATAATTACATAAATATGTATTTACAGGTTTTAAAAATTCTAGAAACAATGGAACTACATACGCTCAAAAATATGAACATATGTATGTACATTAGAGCGGGTCGACCTCCTTAAAAAAAAAGTTTGTGCCAGTCACCCCCTTGAATGAAAGGTTTGTCAATGATGTTTCTAAAACGGTTACATTTTTATAGCCACGCCTCCATATGCAGCCCATTTAGTTGTTTAAATATAGCGCTGCCATTTAAAGTCCGATCACATCATGCCGCGTACCGTTGTTCATGGCATAGTTCGTACTCCCTCTAAAATGGGAGCTTAAGAATAACTCTGGATTTCTAATCGATATTTTTTGGCATTTGCAAGGCATCGACACACTGTCAAAATCAATCTACAAAAAGTTTGGGTCAATTTCCGCTAATTATACTTTCACACTTATAAGTTAATCTGACAGCACAGATAATTATATATAATAATCCCTATTCCTAAAACCAACAGCGAATTCAGGCCGATTGCCATTCTTCCGTTCTTATCGAAAGTTTTGGAAAACCTCATGGCAAAACAAATCAATCAGTACTTGGAAAGTAATAATTTTCTATCAGATAGGCAATCTGGTTTCATGAAAGCTAGAAGCTGTACCACTGCCCTTCTGGATGTGGTTGAAGACCTCAGATCGAAGTTGGATGAAAATTTGGTTGCTTTTCTAGTTCTGCTAGATCATAGTAAAGCATTTGATACGGTAGATCATGCAATATTATTAACAAAGCTTCGAAAACAATTTTATTTTTCGAATACAGCCTGTAACCTAATATATTCGTATCTTATGGAAAGATCTCAGCGTGTCCATCTTAATAATAACGTTTCAAATTCTCTGAATGTTAAAAGAGGAGTTCCTCAGGGTTCTGTACTGGGGCCACTCTTATTCTGTATGTACATTAATGACCTACCTGATGTTTTGACTGACAGCAAAGTCCATATGTACGCTGATGATGTGCAGCTCTACATGAGTACCCATATTGAAAATGTTAGTTCTTGTGTAAACTATATTAATTGTGAATTAAACAAAATTGACAGCTGGGCTAATGCCAATGGGCTATCCATCAACCCATCCAAATCTAAATGTATTTTGCTTTCGAAGTCTAATAGATCATTTGAAGTACCGGAAATAAACATCAAGGGAAATAAAATCGAGTACGTTAAAACAGCTGAGAACCTAGGTGTCGTTTTTAACGTTCGGCTAACCTGGTCAAACCATATTAATGTCGTTGTGGGTAGAGTATATAGTATGCTTCGCAACTTGTGGGCAGTAATAGATTCAACACCATTTTCCATACGTAAGCAACTTGCGAAAACATATCTTATTCCTGCCCTATTATACGGTTGTGAAATTTTTGCGAACTGTGACAGTGACGATCAACGTAAACTCAACTTAGCTTATAACAATATTGCAAGATATGTATTTCTTAAAGGACGTCGTGACCACATTTCACTCTACTCGTATCAGATATTTCAAATTAAGTTTGAAAACCTTTTGAAACTTAAATGCCTTATTTTTTTACACAAGATTATTACCACTAAGCAGCCTATATATTTGTTCAGTAGGATTCAATTTGCTAGATCTAACCGAGGAAGGAAGATTATTCAACAAAGATACAAGAGTCTTTTGTCACATCGACAATTTTTCATTTACACCACAAGTCTTTGGAATTCTTTACCAAATTATATACAAAGCATAGGCAATGCAAATGCGTTTAAAAAGGAGTTATATAATTTTTTTTGCATTATGTAATTTATCAGTTTTTCTATTTCTTATCACTTACTATCCAGTCTGATGCAATTTTCTATTTCTCTGCTTATTTAATGTTATGTTATTATTTTAATATTACGTTTTTAATTTCCTTAACACAAACTGTGATTATAAGTTTGATCTTATTCCCTAGCACTTTCATTTATAAGATAATTATCTTGTTTTGCTAGGATACAACTAAATAAATAAATAAATAAATAAATAAATAAATAAATAAATTATACCTACGATGCCAAATAGAAAACTGTCCTTTTTAAATTAAGAAGATTTAAAGGAAAAATTATATTTAGAAAAAAATATAACTATTTTGTTAAAATAGGTTAGAAAACAAAGGACATTTGTAACGAAATGCGTGCACATATTTTTTTTAAAACAAGGAACGATGGGAATTCCTTAAGTTCAAATTTTAAAATTGTTGGACGTGTCAAGTATACAGTGCAGACTGTAATAAAGCACTTGTCTGAGTCTCAATTTCTAGTAAGCAAGCCAAAAACTGGACGTCCACTCAAAATTTCCTTACGAGTTGAGCAATTTTTAAAAAGTGTTGTTAGTGAAAATCCCAAAATAACAACCGTGCAAATTCGAAACAGAACAGTGCGAAGTGTTCTGAGAAAAAAAGGATTACATAGCCGCGTACCAAGAAAAAACAAACATTAATTTGGGATATAAACATATAAAAGCGACTCGACTTCGCACCTTAGTATGCGAACAAATCAATAGTCTTAAAATTAAATAAGGAAATAAATATTTAACTATTATTTTAAATATCTCTAATTTTTGGAAAGTTAAAGAGTTGTTAAGGCGTACGTACTATTATCTGTGTGACTGTACATACAGTGTAGTGTAAATTACCACCGTTCTTCCGAATGTTCCAAAAAAAATTATATCTCGCAAATATCTTCTAAATATCTATATGTTGATGTGCAGCAAAATAACTTCTTTATGTATTTCTGTTATTTATTGCTATTATTGTTAAAATTTTCATTCAACACTTTTATTTTTACTAATTCAGTAACACTTTTTATAAAATATTTTGTTTTGAAATTTAATTTTAATTTTTGTAAACAAATGCCAGGGTTATCCACAAACACAAAACTTTTATATGAAAAAATAAAAGAAATGTTCGAATATTAATGCATTGGCAATAATGTTGATTCACGAAAGAAAAAAGCTCTTTTTATATCAACTATGAATAAACGAAAGCTTTTAAATGTTTTGTAAAAACCAAATTTTGAACATAAACGTATTAATACGAAAACTTCAAGTGAGAAGACTTATGTTTTACAAAAACAGGCTGTTAATTTCAACTTAAGTTTCTATTGTAATATTTTAGCAAGGTGGCCTCAATATCATGACAATACAACAACAAGAGGCAAAGCAATAACAATCAGATGTTTTTTGAGACCACCTTGTAAATAATTATACTTTTTAATGATATTTTTTTGTATTTAGTAGTGCTACCATACTTTCATTTTATTTAAATAAGACTTTTAAAATAAAACTCAAAAAATCAATCTGTATTTAAATACGCATTAAGTTTTTATGAAAACTAACTTAATTTAGATTTAATTACTATCCTGAAAATTGGCCATAAAACTGATTTTATCTTTGATTAAAGGTTTAATTGAAAAACAGTTGTCATGAAATTTTTCTGTGTTCTGCAGCAAATGTTATATTATATGAACGTGGACTAAATGACGAAAACTTTGTTTTGCATCTAAGAGCGATAAAAACACTATATTAAGGCTCTGCTATATATAAAAATACATGCCGAATAAAAAAAAATCTGCAATTGCAAATCAGTTTTAAATAAACATCTTACACAAATCATGAGAATCATAAATTTATACTTCATTTATTTTTTTGAGGTCGTCGTATTCCTCAGAAAAAAATTTAAGAAGACAAAAATTAAAAATGAGGATGTCTACTTAAGATTATGTATGCAAGTTGGAGAAACAATAATGATGAAAAACAAGGAATTAATATACATTAAAGTAAACATGCAAGTTTAATAAAATGATACCGAGTACTCATCAACACTAAACACATCTTCAGAAACAAGAAAAAAACAGGGCATTTTGCAAACTAACTTAAAGCAAAAAGGGACTTTGCGCGACCCAAGAGACAACTAGACCTACAACATGTCGGCAGAGTTAAGGACAGCTAGTAAAAGAGTTCGTCTGTTACAACACAAACATTGATGGTCATGGCAATGGAAATGCAAAAATCTTCATTGATATTTTTGTGTTATTTTTTTATTTTTAGTGTTTTGCATTAAACTGGCAGAGGCGTTTATGACGATGACAGTGTTTACAACATTGACATCAATATATGTACTTGTTTCACGTTCTGGTACGAATAATGTTCTCCGGCTGCATTCTGAATGTTTTAGAAAAGAAGAAGGGTTGGTTCCCTGTTATAAGAGGATAATGATTTTTTTTTTTAATTACTAGTCGTCATATCTTGTTGTAATTTGAATACTTTGGCTTCTGTGACTGGGGACTGAATAGTGGAGACTGTTGTTTGTCTGCTTCTATTTTTTTTTTTTTTATTACCAGATTCCCATAAATTTTTAATACGCCACTTAAAAGATGAAAAAGCGAACACGAACACATTAAACTGATTTTCATTTTAAATGTGTGCATTTATTGAAGAAATTAAATTATAGCTGAAAAAATCGTCTTAAAATAGTTGCCTTTTATGGCGTTTTAAAATTTTGTTGTGAAGTTTTTTTGTTTGTTTAAGTGCTTTGAGAGTTAATATTCACTTTTGATGTTTTAAATTAAGAACCTGTTTTTATTTACATGTTTTTGTTTTTTTTTCAATGAAAACTAATTTAAAAAACTAATAGTGTTATAATGAGTTAAATTTATGTGTTTTATCCATTAAAGTTGTTGTTAGAGATCTAGAAAATGATCTTGAAAAATTGGATATTGAAAAAACAGGGCTAAAACGCGCAAAATGTATCGTTTTCAAACAATCGATTACACTGCTATACAGTCATTTTGCGGCAGGCATACTTGAAGTCGATTTTGTATAAGACGAGTGTGCTGATAACGGGAAAAATACCAGAATTGTCAAATTGACTCCAGTTTTTGAGATAAACGCTTCTAACATTTTCCATAAAATGCTTCAATAAATGGGCCAAAAGATTTATTTAAAATTTATTTTTATTGTTTATCTTTACAAAAATACACAAAAATAATAGTTTGGGGTACCTTTAACTAGGAATGAATCCAAATATGAAAAATGTAAGACAATATTTGAAATAAGAAATAAACGTAAGTGAAAACAAATCAATGAACCACAATGTTTATAGGGTATTTCAATTATTTCTTAGTTCCGTTTATCTCAATAACCAGAGTGAATCAAAAATAAATAAGCATGCAGCGTGAAGGTCTAATATGAGTATTAACAAAAACCATTAACAAAATCCCTGCCGCAGATTTTTTTATTTTTTTTGTATAGCAGTGTTATCGCAAGAAAGCGATAATTAAATAATGTGGTTAAATTAGCTAAAATCGCTTATTTCACATTACAGTACAAAAACCCAAAAAAATTTACTTGAATTCTCCTAAATAAATGTGACGTGAAAATCAACAAAATTCTTAGCTTTTATAAGAATCGCTTAGTCAGAAAAATGTATTAACAAAAAGGAAAAATATCAGAAATTAGGAAATAGAAACAAACGAATTTTATTTAATTTTTTTCGCGAAAACAAGAAACTAAAATTCGCTAATATCCCATTTAAAAAATTTAAATTGGGAAATAAGCGATTTTTTAGCTAGTTTTTACAAAAATAAAATGTGCGCATTGAATAAGTAGGGCAACCAAAAAAAAGCACTAAAAAAACAGTTTTAAGCTCTTAAAAAAAGCGTTTAAAAACATGAAAATAAGCTGTTAAAATTTAAAAAAAAGCAATTAAAAATATGTTGTTATAGTAAATTATAAGTTGATGCAATAAATTTTCGAAAAGAAAACTATGTCTGTTTGGAGTCAGCAAGTTCTTGTACATAGAAAAAGTTCTTCCTACGTCTACAGATGTTAAGGGAGCATATTTAAAATTGAGTATTTGCTCTAAAGTATATTTTATACGATTGGACTCATAATTTCGCTTGCCTCCCATATCTTTTAATACCGAAAATCCTTCATTTTTTAATGAAACTGATCTAAATTTTGTATTAAATTTATCTCCTATATCCCCTGGAACACGCGATATTTTTCTTACGGTCCATAACTATGTTCACTTAGAAAACCAATGAACGATTTTTTATTTCCAATTTTGTTACAACTTCGTGCAAAACCCCAAAATTTGTAGAAATTAACAATATTTGATATACAGAGAAATTCTTAATTCTTAATAGCTAAAACTAAATTATAAATGCAAAAAATAAGACGTTACTATACCAAAAACAGAGAGAAGTGGAGCTTACAGACGTTACTTTATACAAAAACTATATTTAAAAACAAATAAAACGTTATAAAGTATAATGGAAAAAGACGTTACAGACTGAGGAATTTGATCGTAAGAATACAGCCATGGAATTTTCGAGAGAAAAGAACTTAAACAAGCAAATAATAAAATAAGTTGATAAAAAGGCTTAAAACTAAAAACAAAAATACATAAAAATTATACACAACACTATAAAAAGTACGTTACAGTACCGCTAAGACAGAGTTGCATAAAAATCAATTAAGAAAGTATAGTCGGTCAAGCCCGACCGTATGATACCCAACACAACAGTATTTAAAAGCAAGTTTCGAGAGTGTATGGCTATATTAAAAGGAATCTATCTATGTTTCAAATTTCATTTAAATCGGTTTAATAGTTTCTGATAGGCAGATATTGCCCCCTATCTCCCCTTGTGGTCCTATTTTTTAAAAAATGCATACCTTACGTGTCCATATAAATATAGATCTATTTACATATGTCTTAAATTGCATTAAAATTGGTTTGATAGTGGGCACAAAGACCCTCTTCACGATAGCAGCTTGTATGGGGGCTATATTAAATTATGGACCGATTCGCCCTTGTGCCAATTAGAACCCACGTACCAAATTTAAATGTCTTTTTAAAAATATATATGCTACGTACTTTATTCGTTTTTCCACAAATTGAGTCTCAAGACCGACCACAGTATTTAAAAACAAATCATCCATTTTAATATGGATTTATCTATGTTTGTTAACTTCGTTAAAATCGGATTGAAAGTTTGTAAGAGGCAGAAATTGCCCCCTATCTCCCCTTGTGGTCCTATTTTTGAAAAACTACAAAGCTTATGTGTCCATATAAATACATTTCTATATATGATTTAAATTTTATTAAGATCAGTTTGATAGTTTCTGAGAGGCAGAAATTTCCCCCTATCTTCCTTATTGGTCCTACGATTTGGCCCATTTTCAATAGCCTTGTGCCAATAAGAACCTATGTCCCAAATTTTATAAAATTATCTTCAAAATTGCGACCTGTACTTTGCACACGAGGTTACATGGACAGCCAGCCAGCCGAACGGACATCATTAGATCGACCCAGAAAGTGATTTGATTTTAGTTGATCGGTATACTTTAGGACCAATATTTTAAGGTGTTTCTCACATCAGCACAAATGCATAATACTTTTTCCACTCTTTAGTTTAGCTATAATAACATACAGAGATAATATAGGTTTTTGGGATGGTATTGTTCAAAGGAATCACAAAATATTACCATAACGTTGAACGATTTTTTTAACCAGAGTTGTAACAGCACAGAAATTGTTGTTTTTTTAGTATTTATAAAAAAAATTTGCATATAAAAATAATTAATAATAATCACGATTTTTGCAAAATATTATTAAATAAGTTTTTTTCGTATGAAAAAAATTAAAAATTATCTAAAAATGACAAAATAAGTAAAAAAAGCCGATATCGCAAAAATAACTAAAAAAAGCAGAGCGTTAAGATTGTTGAAGCCTTTTACGAAAATAGGCGTTCAAATCAAAATGAAATTCGTGCACTTCGTGATTTTTTTGGTCAGCATAATTGACCAAATGTGTTTACAATCGGGAGAATTCTGCGAAAATTTCAGCAAACCGGATCTGTAGGAAATGTGAAAATACCTGAGCATGCTAGCCCTGTTCGTTCTGCGTCATAGGGCCTACTTCTTCGAAAATAAGGTCGACCAAGCAGTTACCGTGAATGGTGTTCGCTATCGCGAGATGATAATAATGGACTTCTTGTATCCAGAAATTGAGGAGATGTGCCTGGATGATATGTGGTTCCAGCAGAAAAGTGTCAAATGCCACACAGCCAACGAAACAATGAATCTTTTGCGCGAGAAATTTAATGGGCGTGTTATCTCACATCGTGGCGATGTTAATTACCACGATCATGTGATTTGACACCGTTAGACTTCTTTCTTTGGTGATATTTTAAAAGAAATAGTGTATGTACTTCAATAAGCTAAGAAGAATTCAAGAGCTAAAGGATGAGATAATTCGGCACATTAACGACATTGAACCTCAATCGTGTCTCAGAGTCATTGAAAATATGGATCATCGGATAGAGGTATGCCACCGAAGCAATGGCGAGCATTTGGCCGATATCTTGTTTCACACATAATAAATAATATTAAGATAATTCTCTAAACACTTTGTTTTATTTACAATTAACATCGTGCGTTTTGGTTGGACCACCTGTCATTTCTGCCAATCCTTCAAAGCCACTAAAGAACCGGTGATTGCCGAGAAAACTAAAACCTACTTTTATAAAAGATTCCCAAACCTCCCTATCCAATGAGTCATATATGCATGACTCATGAAAGCATATTAAAATAAGTTCATAAGTCACATGAGACTTATTTCTCTATACAACTTGAAGTAGAGCTTTTGTCACGTTTAATGGCGTTATATTTTTTGTAAACCAACGTTAAACCTGTTCTCCTCTTGGGCTGCGAGACATGCAACCTTTCCAATCGCGAAACCCAAAGCCTGCAAGCTTTTGTCAACTGAAGTCTCAGACGCACAATATTTTTTTTTTTTTTTTTTTTTTTCACTTTAAGTAAACTACGCCGCTGGACATTTAGTTGGCTGGAGCACACCATGAGATAGCCAACGAATGATATAACGAAACAATTCATCAGATATATAATATTCAGAGATCCATAAGACCTTGAAGACCGATTAACACATGGAGAGAGAAGCAGCTGCATCACCTTAACGTTTCGTGGAGCGAAATGGAGGATTTGTCGACTGAAAGATAGGAATAAGAAGCTTTAGTTAAGGCCCGATGGTTTCAGCGGGAAAAAAGGATTAAGTATATATTTTGTGGCCGTGAAAAATCGTACAAAACAACAGAATGTGCTGGACAGAGCATGTGGAAACAGGCAAGTTGTGTAGCAATAATATTTCATCTTAACCCATTTGTATGATTTTAGGACATGCCAAAAAATTTTGAGTTGGTTTTGGTTCAGGTAGCTCTTCACTGTAAGAGATCAGTTTTTAAGCAGATGGCTAAAATAATTTTACTTTTATTTAAATTGTAAAACCTCTAGTGGTTCAAAATAAATTGGAACTTTTCTTTTTTAGAACTCTTTTCAATAATATTTTACTATGATCTTTTTAAAACAGTGATATGCTCATTTTTTACGCTACGTCAGTCAACTCACATGCACCATGGCTGAAGAGTTTGGTTCAAAACGAATTGTGGCAAAAGAAGTTTTGTTATTTCATAATTATTTTTAAAATATATTTAGGCAATTCACAAAGTGTTCTATTGTGTCATACTGATTGTATATGCTATTATTTCATGAATAATAGATTAGTAAAAATAAAGCAAATGTAACGTATATGATACAAGAGAACACTTTGTGAATTGCCTAATTATAATTTAAGTCCACTTGTTAATTTAAAATATTCCAAAATTTACCAAATAAAACCGGGTTTTGTATCATAATTTCAATCCCTGGCGTACGTATACTGTTTTCAATTTAATTTAGAATATGACAAATTGTTTTTCTCTGTATTTTTTTTTTAAGTTATTCTTTTGCTTCTTTACATATACATTCGTAAATGTGTGTTGCCCGCCAGTGTTTAAAAAAAAAATTCAACAACACAAGTTCAGTGCTCAAGTCTGACACTGACCAGTCCGTTTCTGTAGTGTATGGTATGATGTTTTTGCTATTTGCGCAGTGAACTGAGTAAAAGCTGAAACGATTTTGATATTTGCTTAATACCATGTTCACACGGACAGCAATATTCGAGTTTCGCTCTCTTATTCCTGTTTCGCGCCCCAAACATGATTGAAACGACTTGTTTCCCCATACAAAATTTTGTGAGCGAAACGGGTCGTTTCATTTTGAAACAGGCTGCGAAACAGGAAAAATGTACTATCATCTCCAATTTTGATGACATTTATCGTTAGTTTATCTGAACTAGCTCTCAAAAAAAAATCAAAACAAAGAAAAAAATAAAGTAAAAATTGATGATTAATAAAATAAAGTGATAATTATAATATAATAATATTAATAAAAGTATTAAATAATATATTTTTAAGTTTTATTTACATTTTTATCTATTTAAAAAAAAAAATCACACTAACAACACAAAAAAAGTGTCAAAATGAAACATGAATGAATCGTATGAACAGCATGTTTGGCAAACTAGTTTCAGAGAGCGAAACGAGTGGTTTATATCGTCGTATGAACATAGCATAAGTTTGTTAAACTGTACAGTGAATAAAAAACGGACTGAGTTCCTAGAATTATGCAAAGGATCGCCTGCATTAAGGTGTTTTAAAAGCAGAAATAGAATTATGAAAGTTGAGTCATACGAAAAATTAATGAAAAAACTAAAAAACCCAAAAAAAAATTTTTTTTTGGAAATGTTGTCTGCTTCCCTAATAAATTTAAATTACAAAAAAATTGCACAGTTTACTTGTATAGTGTGTGCGTCACAAGCTTTGATTACGCAGTGCTAGACTTGAGCACTGAACTTGTTTAGTGTATGGCCGGCCGGTTTAGGGCAAAATATTGCAAATTGTTGATCAATTTAGTAATCATGGTTTTCTTCTGATAAACTCGTTAAATATTTGCTTTACAGACATGAATGTATGTGATTTTCGTACTTTAATGAATTCTTTTTTTTTTAATTATACAAATTCCGGTTTTTGACTGCTCCCAACATGTGACTGAAGTTTAATTTTTTTTTTTTCTCTTTGATTTTTCACATATTAATTGTTAAGTGCGAACAGTTTTGAGGTTTTTTGTTTCTGTTGGCAGCCATATCTGAATAAAAGTAAAATCGATTATAAGGCCACATAACTTGTTCCATTATAACGCAGGCTCTTGTTACAGTCAACGATGAAACGCTCGTCAGCACCAGCAAACGAACCAACCCTTTTTTTCTTTCAGTCTTATTAAGTTAAAAATAAAGTACTGTGTAATCATCACTTTGTTATTTTTGATTCCCTGGCTGAGTTTTTATTTTTTTTTTTTTGGATTTGTAGCCTTGATTTTAGTTTTTTCTTTCGACATTTGATTTGCTTTTGGAAACATTTTTGTAGGGATTCTGGTTTCTTTTTTTTTCTCCAGTTCAGTTCAATTCGTTATTGTGTGGTTATTTTCTTTAAAATGTAAAAGATTTTATTTTTTTTCTTCTTGTTATTGTGGTAATGATTGCAATGGATGGTTGGTTGGTGTTGTTGTATTAAATCGTGTTTAAATTGTCTGCAGTAAATGTAACATTTAACATTCAGTCAGTCATCAAACCAACCAACCAGCCAACTAACCAGCCTGCCTTCGTGCCTGTTCTTTGTGTTCTTTTATCCAGTACAATGAAAATAACGATAATGATGTTGTTTGTTGTTTGTTGATGTTAATGATGATGTTGTTGGGTTGTTATTGTTGCGGTTTAAGCCCATAAGGGTTTTGTTAATGTTTATTCAAAACCTAAATGATTTGACACAAGGCTTGATTATGGTTTATTTTATTTATATCTGGTTTCCCTTTTTTTTATTTAGACAATATTAAGAAACAAACAACATGTTTTTTGTATTCATTTTGCTTTCGTGAGAGCCTTATTTATAATAATACTAATTTTTGTGTTATTTAATACCTATTTAAGGATTATTAAGGTATAAACGGAGATACAGGTAGAAAGAGGTGTTAAGTATTTGATTTATAATTAGTGGAAATATAAAGTTACAAATTTAGTAGGAAAAACATGCAGAGAGTCAAACCTGTTTTAGTGCGGTTAATAGAAACCGCAGAAAAATTTAAACAAATCGTCAAAAATAATCGCACAAAAATAGCGTTACTTGTATATAAATTGTTTATAATTTAAGGCAAATATTGAAACTGATATTTTTTAACCTTAAGCCTGGTACTCTGTTCAACATTTCACATGAAATGCTGTCAAAACGCATATGAAAAAAACTTGTGCGGAATATCTATGAAATAATGTTGATAGAGTTGTACTCTGTTCATTTTGTGAAAAAGTTTCGAAATGTTTCTGGCAATATTTTTTTACAACTGCGAAATAATGTAAGCTGCACTTATTTCACGTGGAATTTTAAGCAAAAGCAAAAAAATATGAACTGATTATTTAATAAGAAATAAAAAATTAATATAACACAACCGGTAACAGTTTTTTATCCATAGTGAATTTCTTTTTTATTAAAAAAAATAAATTTTAGTAAAATACATGTGGGATTTGTTTACATACGCAAAACAATGTCGCATACTTTACAGGAATTAAAACGTCAAATTGTACAAACTCGCAAGATAGGTAACATTGATACATGTCAAAATTTTCGTGTGAAATAATAAATGTTGCTAATCATTTTTCACAAATTTGAACAGAGTACTAGGCTTTAATTCGAATATTCTCTAAAACCTTTTGAAGCATAAATGGAATGATAGTTTTGAATTATAGTTTTGAGCGATTTTTGTGAAATGAAGTTTTATGACAAACTAAAAATTAGTGAAACCTCTAGAAAATTATGATTTTCACGGAATTTCTTAAAACTGCTTATTTTAAGTGGTCTTAAATGACTCTTGAGTATTAGCGAGTTTTACAGCTTTTACTGGTTAGTTGAAACACAGTATGACTTTTAAAAGTTAAGAAATCCTGAAGAAGATTTCCAACGGAAATCGAAATATTAAGAAAAACAAATATTTGAATGTTAACAAACAAAAAGTGACCTTAAGCCTAAAATTATATTTTTAAAAGTTTCCTAATGAATATTTAATCATTTCTAGATTTTTTTAGATTAGACAACTTTTTATTTCAAATTTCTGAGCGAACTAGTAAAAGTAAAGGAATTTCATGTTCATGGTACCGTTGCGAAACATTGTGGTCTAAAGCTGGAGGCCCACACGACGCGTTTAGGCCTCCATGCATTGGATGAATGGTATACCTTACTTGAATTCTACGTTTCAAGTTACATGCAACGCTTTTTATGCGGCATCACCACAAGTAAAAATAAAATTTTAGTTGTCAAGTTCAGCTGATTAGTTCGAGCGCTGCCTGTGCCACTTACAAGTACTGTGCCACTTAAACGTACTTTTCGCATTCAACCACTAAAGCCCTTATGACACTACATTTTTTATTCATTAATTGATATTGAATTGATAGAAAGAAACAGTAAATGTAAGAAAGAGCAAACCATAAACAATGTAAACAAAGTTTTTTAGTTTTTTTTTCTCTTCTTATGGTTTTGTTTCAGGGATGGCGTTGAGAATTTTTAAAATTGTTCATAAAAAACACCACAAAAAGGTATTATAATTCTTAGTTTAAAAAGTATCAACAAAAAAATACAACTCAAACAACTTAGCCATCCCTGTTTTGCTTATTTTATTAAATGTTGCCAACTTTTTGTTTATGAGAAACCTAAAAACAAAAAGCGGTAAATCGCTGAATTTGCCCATAAACCGCTGATTCAGCAACACTTTTAATATTTCAAGCTTGAAATGTCAATTTTAAGTTAAACAATTTTACACTGTTTTTGACATAACTTCATTTCTTATCGATAACTTTCGTAAAATGTTTGACAGTTTGCCATTTATCTTAATACAGCTTAACTATATTTTTGTATTACATTATATTTGTACTGTTCACCAAAACTTGAACAATGCATTTGAAATGTAGTGGCATAAGGGCTTAAACGCATCCTCCGTTTTTGTGCATGTAACTTGTTACAAATACCTACACAGATTCTACTTTTTTGACAGCTGCGTAGACAGCAAAAAATGTTCAACGCAAGGTGTGGACCTGTAGCTTAAAAAGTACATTTTCTTTGCAAAGTTGGTAAAAAAAATAAGAAAACCCCTTTTTCATCCCTGGCAACATTATTAAATTTTCTATTCCCGTTTCACACTAAACTTACAAAACTATCAACTTATTTTCGCTTTGTTATTTCTTAAATAACAGTAAAGTAAGCCAAAGGTTAAAAAAAGAGATTGTTACGAATATCTATTTCAGCTTGACCATCTTTTAAAGGTGTTTTCACAACTTTTGCGGGTTCATTCAGCGCAGATAAATAAAGAAGTGCAAACCCCTTGTTTTACATTAATAACCTGACGAGTCAATTGCAAAATATGCCTGGCGGTATT
This sequence comes from Pollenia griseotomentosa, assembly GCA_963931875.1. Classification (NCBI taxonomy): domain Eukaryota; kingdom Metazoa; phylum Arthropoda; class Insecta; order Diptera; family Polleniidae; genus Pollenia; species Pollenia griseotomentosa. Next base: position 45,643,422 of record OZ007560.1, on the reverse strand, counting down.
CAATGTGAAAGTCTTAAATTATTACAAAAAGAAATTTTAATTTCCCATTATATAATGCATATTATTACGCTTTGCCTTACTTAGTAATGTATTGTTAATACAAACAGCATACTTTAAAACTGCGATCGGCAAAATCAGGCCGCCGCGTTTTCTCTTTTCTCTTTTATTCTCTCTTATACTTTTTTATTTAATATATATAGATAGGTTGCCGATCGCAGCTTTAAAATAAAACTACATAGATTTAAAGTAAGAAACATATATTCTAAAAATTGTTTATTTCATTTGATTTTTTTACCACAATAACCAAAATTTGTATAAAAATAATTTTTTCAAAATGTTTTTATGACATTTTGATTTTTTTAAATTAATTAATTAAATAAATTTAAGACCAAGAAAGAGAAAGACAAAAACATGAAAAACAGAAAAATGTTCTTTGGACTGCAAGAAGAATTCTTGACAAAAAGTATGTAAAACAGATGTAAAGAAGAGCATGTAAATCAATTAAAAAAGATAATCATCAAAAAAACAAATTTCGATCTGCCAAGGTTAAAATAACATTTGGTTTAAAGATTGATGTCTGGCTATTGACTACCAGCCGTCTTCGATGGCGGTTAGTGTTAAACGTCAAACCCCTCTGAAGAGATTGTGTGGTTACACATGAAACATGTCGGGGCAACCTGTCCGTGAAAACCTGGGTTCGATTCCCAGTTCAGTCAAGAATGAAAAATTATCAATAAATTTTAATTCATTTCATGTTGTAAAATTTCTTTCTTCATAAAAATAATTTAATGAAAATTAAATTTGATGATGAACTTAAGCCTGAATAAAAATATTAAAATTTGGATTAATAACCATAAACAGTACAATAAAATAATCACAATAATAGTTACAGTAACAAAATTTTTTTTCAAAGTCACTTTTAAATGAAATAAAAAAAATCTAAAATTTCGTAAATTTGGAATAGAAAACGTTATAATATTTTTGGGCGACTGTTTTTTTTAGTAAAAATGTTTTTAAAAAAAAGTTGGAAACATGCATCTATTTACATAAAATTAACAAAAATTTTCCATAATTACTTATGCTACTCTGGCTGATCTTAGTCCTCTCTAAGCCTCCTTTAAAAAACCGAAATTCTTAAAAAGCGTTGTAAATTATTAGTTTAAAAATCAATTAATACATTTTTTTTTTATTGTTTTTTAGGCTTCAAAATGAAAATTAAATTGTGAACGACATGTATTTATTTAGCTGTGTGCTTGTCAAATTTCGTACTTCAAAATGCAAGCAAATCGTGTAAAAGCAAATAAAATTTCTTCTGTAAATGTCAGCTCGAATTTGCAGAGTAAAAATTTTTTGCAACTTAATTTGTTTGTGGCGGCAAATATACATTAAAATAAGGGATGTAATGAATACCGATACCGATATATCGGCGATATTTCAGATTATCCGATATATCGGTATCGGCGATATTATGCTGTCGATACGACGATACTTTTTATATTTTTTTTGGAGTATTTTTGAGCAAATAATTTAATTTCTATGCATATTTTTTGAGATATAACATATTCAGGGTTATCGTAGAAACCAATATTGGTTTTGCTAATTGTCGGTTTTGAAACCAATATTGGTTTCATTTGGTGTTACGAAACCAAGTTGGTTTTGTTAATTTCGAATGTAAATAAAACCAATATCGAAACAGCTGTTGTTTACATTTTTATTATTTTTTCTTTTACTTTTTTGCAGAAAATTTACAAAATATTATATTTTTTTCATTAAAATATCAGTAAAAGTGTTTTTTGTGAAAATAATTTATATCAAATAACTAAAAGGTGATAAGTGCTTATAAAGAAAATAAAATGACATCAGAAGTTGTAGCATTTTTGTTATTGGAAGATGATCTTGCATTGCATTTGCTGTTTTAATTTGTGTAATTTTATTGTTTTGTAAAAATATGTAATTATAAAGCGAATTTATTAAAAATATAAACAAATTTGTTGTTTAACGTTATAAATAAGTAAAGTGACCACTGCTGTTGTTGCATATTTGTTGTTAGCAGAAAAAGTGAGAAGAACACTTTTTCAAATTTGCAGCAGCCCGCTGCCGGAGACTACCGGAAACATGCAAAAAATACTATTTTACCAATTTATCAATTTTATTTACTTCTATCTGTGGAAAGAATCTTACTGTTAAATAAAAATTAAGTTTTTAGCAGCTATATTTATTTCCAATAAAAAAAACAAGAGCTGTAAGCTGCTTGGTTTATTTCCAATAAAAAACCGATACCATTGGTTTCTGTGACACCTTAAACCGACACTAATTTTAGTTCGAACGTAAAACCAATAACATTGGTTTCTATGACACCAACGCATTTTTTCTTGTCGGTTTTAAAACCAATTCTGACAATATTGGTTTCTATGACAACCCTGATTAATATTAATAAGAAGCAGAGCATAAAATTACATATGGATTTTATATCTGACAAGGCCACTGCAAAATATATTTCGTCTAAAACCATCTTTAACGACGAAATGACCGACCTGTTTTTTTTCAAGATCTCTTTTTTTGAGTTCGTGTGTTTGAGAGTTTTATATGAATTTTTTTTTTCAATTCTGGTTTTTTGTTGATAAACATAACGATAGTCCATAATTTTACGAATGAAACAGTGGGACTAAGAAGGATAAGATAGAGAAAGATATTTTTAATTTCTAGAGAACTAAGAAATTATTTTTTTTAAATTTTATTTAAGCTTTTACAGTTGTCGTCTATAATGATGATAATAAGCAATAATAATAAAAAGAAATACATTTTTTTCTCCTAAAACACAAATTTAGAAGTTTCAGTTTTGTTAATGGTCATACCTGATTACTTTCGTAATGGGTAGTTGTTAATCACAGTATAACTTTAAGGAAAATTATTATGTTAAATTAATTATGTTAAAAATCCAATTTAAAATTAAATTCTAACTTAATTTAACAAGCGAAAGTAGCATAGACCTTCAGCCTGTTGTAGATTAACAGACAGGGAATCGAGCATGCAACCCTTGCGCTGATTGCTCTGCTTGAAAGTAAAATAACCTTGAGTTTTAGGAAGAAATTGAAAAATTTATAAAGAGGGACATTATAAATGCCAGTTTCGAAATGTCCTTCAGTAGAGTAATGAGACATTAATACATTCTATCAGTACTAAAATATAAAGGAAACTCCCGAGATATTCAATTGTTTTCAATTCCCGCTGTCCCGGGTATTGATTGCTTCTGAATTCCCGAGAAATGTATAACAAAACCTTTTTCTTAAATTAGAAAATCTATGTAGCACTCGAGTCTTTAGTTGTTTTAACGCAGCAAATTTCACTACAATATCATTGTTCGTTGCGTTTTAAGGATTATTTAGCCAATTTTCGAGAATGGGCTTTAAATAGGGCCTATATATTTATGGCTTTTTTCATAAACGCATTGTTAAAATAAAAGAAATAGCTTCATAAGCTCCGCAGATCTTATCGAGATAACGCCTTAAGGTAATTTTTGCACGGTAACGGTATCCACTTATTTAGTTTTAAAGTTTGAGGTAAATGGTTTCCGAGAGTGGATTTTATATGGGGCGTATGATCAATTATGACTCGATCTTCACGATATTTGGTGACATATTAAACGAATTTGTCGAAATTTAATGACAACCGGTGCATTCCTCCACCAATTTATGTTGGGTTTTAGCACGTTAAGGTGCATTACTCTTTTCCTACTTGGCCGATTTTGCTGGATTTCGAACCCTGTTTCGGAATTCCTACTTAGAAATTCCGGAAGTTATATTTCCCCAAGACTTAAATACTTTTGGTATGCAAATTTTGATCCTGCACGCAGAATGAGCTCTGAATTTAAGAATTTGTATTGATTTCTCTGATTAGAAGAAACCTCTTAAGTATCTGAAATTTTCCAACTTTAGTTATACATATGTATACTAGAGAAGTTAAATTTTAAAATTTTTAGCCCTATACTCATTCTGTTATGTTAACAGAATAATGTTAACCACTTAACAGGACATATGTAAACGATTTTATAAGGGACCAGATGAGTCCAGATTTCTGGAATAGGAGTCAACGTGGGCGAACAAAAATTAATGGGGTTTGTGAACGATAAGTTGCTCCATCGTTGCATGTTGACTCTGTTGCCAAAAATCTGGACGCATCCCCCAGAGAATTGTTAAGAGTAAATAGTCAATAGTCTGTTAAGACTTCTGATGATGGCAAACGATAAAGAAACTAATTGTTCTTAAATCGTATTTATTTTTGTTCTCTCGCGTTGACTCCTATTCCAGAAATCTGGACTCATTCCTTATAAAAGCGTTAACATAAGTTCTGCTAAGTGGTTATCATTATACTGCTAAAATAACAGAATATTTCTATGGATATAAATATTAAAATTTAACTTCACACACTTTATACTAGATACATACATCAGATTTAATTATTTGAAGCATACTAGCCAGTAAGAGATATTAGCTTCATTGTAGAATTAAGTAAATAAATAAAAAAAAAAAAATTTTGGGGGAAAAACTGGGGTCCCAGGAATATGATTTTTATTTCCCGTTTGTCCGGGGATCAAATTTCCATGATTCTTATGCCCAATTTTCAGGATAATATTTAAATCTATATTAAGTTAATTTTCATATAAACTTAAATCGTATTTAAATACAGATTGATTTTTTGCGTTTTGTTTAAAATAAAAGTATGGTAGCACTGCTAAATACAAAGAAATACCATAACAAATTGTATTTATTTACAAGGTGGCCTCAAAAAACAGTTGTCTGATATTGCTTTGCCTGTTGTTGTTGTATTGGTTTAATATTGAGACCACCTTGCTAAGTTTCTCCAATGGAAGCTTAAAATGGACTTAAATGTAGCACATCGGTGAATTAAATAATAATAATAAATTGGGCATTAGTCTAAAAGTCTCAATATTATTAACAACATGACTATAAAGTAAAAAAGCCCAAACTTAAGTTTTTACAACAAGAAACTTTCAAAAGTAGAAGTAATAAATCATAGCATTACCCCCTGAAGTACTTGGTAGTGACTGCCTATTACTTACTTCATTACTTTAAAGTAAAATTTCGTAAAATGAATTCTTTTAAAACACAAATTTTTTTTCTTTTTTTATTAAACTCTATCCACAGTACTTCAATTTCAGTTATTTTTTTTCAAGTACTCTTTGCCGAATTATGTTTGATTTTTTTCCATACTTTTATTATTTGCTGACTTTAAAGCTTCTGTTTGGAGCATGATTGAGGCAAATACATGCAACACAATACACAAAAATTAATTTACTTTTTTGTTGCACATACATATTTGCAACCAAGCCAAACAAACTGCCACATGATTTCTGATCTTTTTATAATAAATTGTATTTTTTTCACATTATTCCCTCTTATAATATTTTCTTTAAAACAGAAAGCTGAAAAAGGGCTGCAAAATATAAAAAAATAAAGATAAAACCGGACTTTTAAGTTAAAAACAGAATTCAATGTATTTCTCGTACTTCAAAATTAAAAGTACTTATTGTATGTGACTACATACATCATACAGAATATGAAAAGAATTTAACGTCTTGGAGGTTCTTGAAATAAAGAAGGTTGGTTGCCTTTTAAAAATTATGAACTTTTAAGTTGTTGAAAATAATTTTTTTGTATGTATTTTCAATTACAATTGTTTAAGAAAGCAAATACAATTCAGAAGAAGTCTTGAAAGAATTGTTTTTTTTTTTTTCTTTCTTTGAATTGCTCAGAAAACCCCTCCTATTAAATTTTTGTTTTTATAATTAAATAAATGAGTTGAGCAAAAAACAGTATTCTTTCTTCAAGTACTCTTGTTAAATAAACATTAAAACCAAAAATATTAAAAAAAAAACAAAAAATTGACGTATGTTTTTTTTTTTTTTTTTTTTTTTTTTTAAATTTTGTTTTATTATTTTAAAAGATCTTAACAAACAATTGAATTGTCTACACATTTTGTTTTCTTTATTTCATGTCATATTTTTTTCTTTTTTAAACTGTTGGTCATTTAACTGCCCTTTGGTCATTTAGTTGAGTTAAGCTTGTCACATTTTTCTTAAATTTTTAATTTTCCTCAAATCTTTTTTATATTCATAACTTTTTTTAATTTGTTGAAAAAATATTAACTGCCTACCCTTTATGTCGATAAGAAAATTTCTTTCGTATATTTATATTGAAAACAAAAAAACAAATTTAAGTTTTTTATTATTGTTTTCAATATAAATATGCGAAAGAAATGTTCTTGTCGACATTGTGGGCCTGGCAGTTAAACTCCCTTTTTACTCACATTTTTTGTTTTTAATGTTGCCAGCCCAGATCTTATTTGATGTTTGCATCCCTGCATTTTTAGGAGCCTTTTTCAAGCATTCATAATTTCTATGAAACATTTGTAGTTGTTGTTGTATCATAAAAATAAAACAGGCATATAAATGCTGTTTTAAGTGGCTTCTTAAAAAAGTGGATACAACATGTTGATGTTGATGGTTTTATAAAGGGCTGTTTTGTGCATTTCAAGCTTAAAAACATCAAAAAAAAGACGTGTTTGTATTAAATTTTATTGCAACCCCGTTTATTCTATATATTTTAGAGCACACTCTATTTATACTAAGCAGGTAGCAAAAATAACAGTTATTTTGAAATGTTAAAACAAAAAATGCATATAGACGTAAATATTGGAATACTGATTCAAGTACATATACGTTATTGATCCTTATGAACTCGTCAGTGATAAAATATATTGATTTTTATTATTTCGAGCAAATAAAAAAGTTATTTTCTGATTTTTATTTATTGTCAACAAAAATAAAAGTTATTTTTTGATTTTTATTTTTTCTATCAAAAATAAAAGTTATTTTCCAAAAAAACTGTACGTTTTCAAAAATTTAGCTGATTTTAAATATTTATTTTAATGTGCATAAGAAATCCGCATGATGATCACACAAAATCAAAAATATTTTACTGAAAATATTTAATCATCAAATCCAAACTCAAAAGCTTACTTTAAACACCTCTTGGGTATGCAACATCTAAACCTGGGCCCAAATCGTCGCAGTCGTGATCGAGTGACTTTGATCGAAATTTTACTTTTTAAGATTTTGTCATTCGATAACGAGTAGTCGATCGAATGACTTTACTCGTAATGTCATTCGATAGTTTAAGAGCTTTCGTAAAAACATTTAATTGTTTTTTTACAAACAATTTACATACTTTTTGGGAATAAATATTAGATTTCTTTAACAAATAGCTAAAAATTTAAGTATTAAACTTTTTTCAGCAATAAGAAATAAAATAATAACATTCAGTTTTGCAATTTTTCGCAAATTATAGTCATAGATAGAAGCAATTTTTTGTATTGAAAGTTTTTTGATTCTTAACAGCTTTAACGATTTTTTATAAATAGTAGACTTTGCTATTATGCCGCTGTTAGCAATTTTTTGCGAATTTCCCCTAATTTAGCAATTTTTACAGAATTTTTTCCATTCCTTATACTTTTATGGACTTTTAATCAATTTTATGGCTTGTTCGAATTATTAAAAATTTTCGCGAGTTTTCCCTATTTTTACAAAAAAAATTTTTTTTTGTTAATTGTTGACATTTTGTTTTTTTCACCGATTTTAAATAAATTTTAGGGTTTGTTTCCAAGTTTGCGATTATTTGCGAATTTTAGCCATGTTCGCTATGCAGCGATTTTTTCTGTAAGTTTTCTGATTCTGTACAGCTTTAACAATTTTTAATAAATACTAGACTTTGCTTTCATGCCGCTGTTTGCAAATGTCCGCTTATTTACAATTTTTAATCGAATTTTTGCCATTCCTTGTAATTTTAGGGACTTTTAATCAATTTAATGGCTTGTTTGATATGTTAAAAACTTTCGCTATTTTTGCAAATTTTCTGAATTTGTAAAATGTTTTCCGAATTTTTGCGTTGCTTTGTTGCTCTTTTTGGCAAGCGCCGCCGTTATAAAAAAAGCCACATAAATAAACCGGTCACCTATTTTATAGGGCACTATCAACATTGTTGATTTATATGCGGCGAAAAGTGCAATGCCTCATGACATTAGTATACAAGCATAAAAATGTATTACATTTTTTAAACAAATTTCGATACGAAAGCTTTCGAATGCCGCAATCCCGTTTTTGATACGTCACGAAGTTTTATTCGATACGAAAGTTCATTCGATCACGTGTGCGACGATTTGGGCCCTCCTGGTATTATTCATTTAAAGATGTCATTAGTTAAGAATTAAAGCAACATGTTTTTTTGCAACATGTTTATGAGCGGAGTTTATAGCTGTAAACTTTTGTTGTTAAATATATGTATAACAAAAGTGTTTATTACCAATACATGTGAGGGAAATTTTTAAAAAGGAAGTATTTATATACTATATTAGATATTAAAAATTATCAAAATGGCTTAAGTTCATTAAATTTAATTTTCATTAAATTATTTTTATGAAGAAAGTAATTTTACAACATGAAAATTAATTAAAATTGTTATTGATAATCTTTCATTCTTGACCGTGGCCGGGGCTCGAACCCGGGCCGGCAGGTTACCATGACATGTTTCGATCGCAACCACTCGATCTCCTCAAGAAAAATTCTTGACTATTCAAAAATAGTTGCAATCCATAAAATTCTCATATGAAAAAAATTTTAAGCGATTTTAAAATTGTTTGTAGCGATGAGGTTCTAGAATATAATATATTTTGGCAGCTCTAAACTGATTAGAAATTGTTTGGATTGTTTTTGTAATTCATTATATTCCTTCAAACCACTTTAGATAAAGAAACTTTTAAATATATACAATTTATGTGCACTTACTTACATAACAACAAAGTTTGAACATACCTAAAAGAAACAAAAAAAAGGGTTAAATATTAATTAAATTGTATTAAAAAATAACAATATTTTATTTATAAAAATAAGCATACGTTGCCAGGAAATGTTCAATAAGAACTATCGCCAGAAACATTTCTATATATAACATTTTTATGTAGACAGCAGTACTTTATAAATATTTTTCACGTTTAAAATCGTTTAAGGCCATGTCAGATAAAACATTTGCTTCGCGTTGCGTTAGAGATTCGCTTTGAAATCCAAAATGAAATATTCATACTTATACGAAACATGTCACATAAAGTACTTTTAACGCAGTGCGAAGCGAAAAGTTAGGCAACTCTCATCTTTTTGCGCGCTTTGACAGTCTGCTAGTATAATTTTTTTTATTTATTTATTTTTAACAAACAATTTGTGTGTGTTGTCAAAGTTTTTATTGTGACATACACCTTTTGCGTTACGCTTTTTTGTCAAAGTTAGAAACGTCACGCAAAGCGATGAAGTTTTATCTGACATGGCCTTTAGAAATATGCTGGTTAAATTCTGTTTTTTGCTAATTTCTATTATTTTAAGCCTAAGTACTCTGCTCGAACTTGCAATAAATGTTGAGCAATATAGATTATTTCACAAGAAAATATTGACATGCATCATCAATATTATCTATCTCGCGGTTTTATATAGGACATTGTTTTGTTAAGGTAAAGAAAAACCATGTTTTTTTTTATTTTGTCATTAAAAAAAGTGAAACAATTTATAAGTTGCAAAAGTAAAAAAATAATACCAAATTAATTTTATTATAAAGTTTTGCACTTTTCTTAATTTTTATTTTTGTAATACTTAAAAAAAAAAACACTTCACAAAGACAAAATAAAAACTAAAAAAAATTATAAACTGCTGCTTAAAATTCCGTGCGAAACTATATAAGATGTATTGTATCGCAGGGAAAGCATGTTTTTCGCAATATAAGCAGGATTGTTATTCTTTAAGCCTGGTACTCTGTTCCAAATTTCACGTGAAATGCTGTCAAAACGCATATGAAAAAAACTTGTACGGAATATCTACGAAATAATGTTGTACTCTGTTCAATTTGTGAAAAAGTTACGAAATGTTTCTGGCAACATTTTTTTTCAAATGTGTAATATGGTCTTTATTTCATACGGATTTTTGACAGCTGTATATAAGTTAATAGATATAAAATAAATTAATGGTGTTTTCTTTTCTAAATAATAATAATGCATTATAATTGTGTAATATATTTATCAGGCTACACGCACCCTTACAAAGTGATACATTTTTCTAAATTACAGTTGAACAAAATAATAGCTACCTTTTACACTCAACACTAATGTGTATTAAATATTGAATGCAAAGTTTATACTATTAAGCGATATTCACCACGGTTGTAGCAATTTTCTACATTAAATATTCTTTGAATTCCAATAAGCGTTAACAGCAATAATTAAAGTCAGCTGTTGTTAAAAATTTTGCGCAAAAAAAAAATAATTATTAAATACGAAAAACAAAAAGTTTTATTTATCCATCACAATATAATCATAAATCACAATAAAACACAAATTGTACGCAAATACAAGAAAAAAGTTAATAAAAAAACATTTGCTTGCATAAAAAAGTACTTAACGCAGATGCAAAAAAGGGTATTATCTCACACTCAATTATAACTGGGGGTAAGAAATGGAATAAATTGGCCATTTTTGCATGCAACATGTTTAGAAAGGAAAACGACAATTTCTCACATTTTTGCATAAATTTTTAGAATAGAATAAAAACCCGCGCGAATGGTAGCATACATGGAACATTTTTGTCAGAAAAGAAAACCCCATAAAACTCTCCCTTTTTCGTTTCTTTCTCTGAGGCATGGACTTGTTGAGGAACGAGTGTCATCCAGAAGCTCTTCTGCGGCAGTTATAATTTTTACTAGTTCTTGTGGCGCAACACAAGCTGTTAAAAGTATTTGTTGATTCATTTTTCCCCAGTTTTTTTTCACAACAATGTATTTGGAAAATCACTTTCTATTTTATTTAATTTTTTATTTTGTTTACAAATGCAAAACATTTCTATTTAATTTAATTTTTAATTTTAATTCTTTGTTTTGTTAACATCTGCAAAACAATGTTGCATACTTTGAAGAAATAAAAACGCCAAATTGTGCAAACTCGCAAGATAGGTAACATTGATACATGTCAATTTTTTCTTATGAAATAATAGATGTTGCTCAACATTTTTCATTGTTTATTGTTGATGTGTTTTGTTTAAACTTTGATATTATTACAAGTAGAACTGTTGCTATAAGTCTTATACGCTTAACAGTTTTATTTGGTTTAATATCTTTAGTTTTTCTAAAATCTTTATGGATGAAGTTTCCTGATGATCTGGCCTAAGCAACCAGTGAAATGCGCATAGGAATAGCTTATCCCATCAACAATAAATTTCAAGTGTTTTTAACAATAATAAAAACTGGGAATTAAGCACGAATAACAAAATCTTTTGAAATTAATATTTTTCACAAATTTGAACGGAGTACTTGGCTTTACATACATAAATTAGAGAATTCATTATTATTATTATTATTATTATTATTATTATTATTATTATTATTATTATTATTATTATTATTTAACTACATCAATGACTTCATTTTTTTCAAAAGATATTGATATCGAAATCTCTAGTCATTGCCATAAAAAAAAATACTTTTGTAAGTAATGCTAGAAAATCGTCATAACACTACAACTTTTATTAAATAAATCATCAATCGTCATTTTGCTGAACTTTATCAAAAAAGTCGTCCAAATGACGAAAAATCGTCACATCTAACGTTGCTGAATTTAAGCAGAGTACAACTCTTGCAACATTTTTTGGTATGTATTTCACAGAATTTTGTTTTTCATGAGTCTGACAGCATTTCGCACGAAATTCTAAACAAAGTAACAGGCTTAAGTTATAAAGCCTAAGCATCCATCAACATGTTGATATTCTTAAAAAACTTGTAACTAGGAAATATTTTGTAATATGCATTTGACTACTGAAATCCTAGCAACTTTGGAACTGCATAGAGCAGACTAATTTAACATTAATATCAACATGTTGCTAAAAAAATATCTAAAAGAAATACAAATTAGATAACTTATCAACGAAATTGCTATTAAAATTTGTTCTTTATATAACAAAATAAAACTTAATACTTTAACACATTAAAAACATATTTTCTACTTAAAACCCAGTTTGAATTCAATTATTTAAAGACTTTAAAAACCACAACAAAAACAAGAGATTTCTTTTTTTCTACCATTAACAAAGATTGTCGGCAGACGGTTGGCTAAAAGGATTTGTCAGTTTTTATTTGAACTAAATTTATGTACACGAGAGGGGTATTATTTTTATGAACTAAAACTTTTATTTCTTAATAACGTCGAAGAAAAATAAATGTTTTCTTGTCATGTTGCCAATAAACATTTGAACATTTAAGCAAGCATACATAAAGCTCATATAAACATGTCTATAAGCATGGAGATACATAGAATGTAATATTATTCTTAGTTTTTGACTTGTGGTGATATTAACATAACCTTAAGGATGCCGTTTTATACAAAAGTATAGAGATACAATGATATTTAATATATGTACATATGAACATAAAATAATAGGGGTGTTCATCTTAACTTAGAATTTAAAGTTTAAAATAATTAAATGCCTACAACTAAAATAATTTATTTTAAAATATTTGTTGGTGGAATTACTGACTTTATTTTTTTTTTAAGTTTTTATAATTCTTGTTTTTATTGAATGTCCCTACTACTTAAAAAAAAAAAACTATGTTCTGATTTTACAATTGAAAATAAAGTATTGTCTACCCAGCAAAACTTAAAAGAAAAACACTTAAAGGGGTTAAAACCAGCCAACAAACAACAAGAACTACTTAAGATTTATATTACATAAAACTATGAAATTCTAATGTAAAGTAGAAAAAAGAAAAATAGAAAAAGAAAAATTATAATATATGAAGAGATGTTAGAGCTAAAGACGTTGATGTTCATGAAATATAAACTTTACATCTTCTGACACACACATAACATGACACAGTATAAAATTACACAAAGAGTTGAAAGCCAACAACAACAACAACAAGAACAAAAAAATGAAAAACATTTTAAAAAGATTGAAACTGACTGTTTGGGAAAACCCCAAATGCGAAACCAACCATTGAGTGTTGGCATATTTTCTGGTTAAATAGCAAATCAGACACACTTACACAATGTCTTCAAGAAAGTTTTAAAAAGGGGTGGTATAGTTTCGGCATAAAGTACACTTTTTAGACTTTTGCAGAAAATTTTCAAATTTAAATAATTAATACACTTAAAAAATCTTTACAAAGTCTTAGTATCTTTCATCTTTAAAATTTACAAATCATTAGCGAAAGAAAACAGATCATGTATCATTTGCGTGAATACCAATTCCCCTGGGTAGTGGGTCTATGAGATTTGAGTTCATATAAGACATCATCTCTTAGACACATTTGGAAGAAAACTAAAAAATATATGAAACATTTTGGTTTAGAGCATGAGATGAGATAAAAAAAAATTTGCAAGTCAGTCAGACTGTAGTAGAAACAAAGCTAGATTATTTTGTTTGTTTAATATTTTTGCATATACTCATGGAATTTAGTTCGCAGTTTTCGGCAATAAATTATTAAAACAAAGTATTTTTCTGAAAATACTTTTGGGTACCCCGATAGGCGATAGTTGATAGTGAGCTAGTCTTCTATTTGCAAGACTTTTATGTTGATAGATGTATATATAAATTCACCACATCTCTCTAAAGTCGAGTCTTCACAATAACCCTGAACACGTGAGTGAAGTGGAATTTTATAATTTTCTAGATTAACCCGGTGCGCTTCTGTACCTCGATTAAAATTAAATTAGTAAAACATTTTTAAAACCGATTTCGTTTATTAATAAAAGCCGTAATACACAATCACACAAGTCGTACGTATTTTGAAGAATCTATAACCCTGTCATGGTAAGCTGTTATAGTTTTTTGAAATAATAATTAGATCAGAGATCCATTTCCGTTTAAATACGTACGACTTGTGTAATAGTGTATCATGTTTTTAAGGAAGCAATTTGAACCAAATTTTAAAGTTCTACACACAGAAAAAAATACCAATGTAAAATTAACATGGAAAAATGTTGATTGAGAATCATAGTAAATTTCTGCAAAAGTATGCCCTTTATTTAAATTTATCATTATTTCTAATTAATTTTAAATAAAATAACCTTAAATCACGTTTATTTAATATTATTCACTGTTAAAAAAAAATATATTAAAATATAAATAAATATGGATTCAATATTGAGTCCATAAAAACCTGTTTTATATTAAAATCAAAAGTGTATCTTGTTAAATTAACATGAATACATACTTAAGTATGTACATTTTTTTACTTTCATTTTTAAAATATGTTATAAAACTAAGACAATTCCCGTATTCTTTTAATTAAAATTATTTAGTTAAATAGTACATCAAGATTTCAAAGTAGAATGATGACGAAAACCATATCGGGCCATTCTGCTGATGCGTCTGTTAACAAAGGAGAATACAAAATAAGTGAAACATGTATTACAGGGTTAAGTGTTTTGGATTATTGTTAAATAAATGCATATGTTGTCTCTGAAGCTTTTTCACACTGTTACATCACACTCAAGCCAATTTGATTCTACATTAAATTCACGTTGTTTCAACTTAAAATAACTTTCATTCAACGTGATTCTGATTGTTATTTCAATAAAAATGACATTTTGCTCTAACTTTACTGCAATGTTAAATTAACATGAATTAAAGTTATTTTAAAAGAAAAAAATGTTGTTCGCAGTTATTGTAAAATCAGGTTGAATTAACATGAAAAACGTATAAAGCAAAATCACCACCGAAAAATTTTAAATCAACCGAAGTTAACCGAAAAATTTTAAATCAACCTTGTTTTCTACGTTTTTAACTTGATTTTTTTCTGTGTGTACGTTAAATCTCCCCAAGATATCTAGATAATTTTTATTTTTTATGGAAGTTCCACGAAGCTCTACGCTTGACTACAGGAGACCAGTCTCTGGCGGGAACCGAACCTGCAACCCCGGTACTAATAGACTAGATCACTACCAGCTAGCCTACCGGAGCACTCAGCTCGTTCAACTCGTTTTTTTGACAGATGTTTTGTTGTGATAACTAAACTATGTATTTGTTTTGTTAATAGCTGATCGTACAGTGTGGTGTATTTAGTGTTTATTGACATTTATAAGTTGGTGTATTGTTTGTTAGTGCTGCCATCTACATATGGGTAGTTTGTTGTTTGGTTCTGCCATCTTCTGGTGGTGTTTGGTACCATTTGTTGCTTCATGAGATGTGATACGCCAACTTGAAAATTTACAAATCTTTATAGCCTGTGTAAAGCGACGGGTAATCAGAAAATTACAGTTCAGTAGTTTAGGAATCTCTAGCGAACAAACAAATACATAAGCAAACGTATATCTATATAAAGGGTTGCCACTCGTACTTTAAAACAAAGTATTGTATGTAATTTCAGATAATTTTACTCTATACTTTAAGAGAATAATAAAGTACGCAAAAATACTTTATTTTGTATGACTTGATTAATATCGAATTAAAATAGATTCGGATTATTTGAGTTAGAACGAAATGAACAGGATAAAATTTGTTTTTTCGTTATGGCGATTTATTGACGCTTTTTTACATGACCTCTACACCTAACAATGGCGGTACGAAAGAAACAAAGCGTCTCTAAATCTGATAAAAAAAAAATCACCAAGTTATTTACTTTTAGTTAAATTCAGGCTGTAAAGATGCTGTGCAATTGTAAAGCAATGAGATTTATTTCATAAAACTTGCGAAAAGGCACCAACGGCATTTAAATATAACAATAGAGAAAAATAAATTGTGCTTGATTTTTATACTGAGTACAGTAGACGCTCACAAATTAGAGCTTTCAGTAATTCGAACGTCCAGAAATTAGAATCAGTGTTTGCAATACATTAAACGCTCTAAAATTCGAATTTATAGTTCTAATTTCAGAGCGTTTTTTTTTTTTGTTATTTGAACACAAGAAATCCGCAATTTATTTTTATTCTGTTTGAACATGTAAAACTAAAAAGGGGAATTACCAAATTTTAGATGTGTTTCCTTATTTGTTGTTTTTTTGTCGCATTTATATATATTTGTGGCTAGTTTATTTGTGAAATTCGAAACATGTGTACATATTTTGGAAGTCTCTATTAAAAAGTGAAAGTGTATCATTCGAAATGTCAAATAAACGTAAAAAAAAACACTTTATCATTGGAAACGAAGGTCAAAATATTAGAAAAGCTTGACAAAGGGTTTGAAGGGAATATTAATGTTACGACATCTTCAATCAGCTATATCAAATCACATAGAACAGCAATATTAAATGCTGTTTTCAACACATATCAGGAAGCAAGCAATAAATCTTTGCACAGCGCTGAATACCCAAATATGGTAAGTCGTCTGTATGAGTGGTTTAAAGAGAAAGCTAAAAAAATATTTAGAGAGGAATATCCCTATAAAGATGAAAATGCATTCCGTGGAAGCAATGGATAGTTTTCCAAATATAAGAAACGACACGGTATTTTTAATTTTAAAAAATACATTTAAAGTCAATCAAATAAAATTGAATTAAAAAAAATTTAAGTAATTTTTATTTTTTATTAGAAATAAAAACGTCCAGAAATTAGAATAATTCAGAAATTAGAATTGCCTCAAAAACAAAGCGGTTCTAATTTGCGAGCGTCTACTGTACTTCTTTTTTTAACCTTTGATAACCAAATTTACTTTAATTGCAAAGAAAAAAGCTGGCAGCCCTTTCTTTATAGTTACTATACTAGCTTAACCCGGTGCGCTTTGCTTCCCCAATTGAAATAAAATTAATACAATTTTTTTTAAAACAGATCTCGTGTATTGCTTACAAAGCATATTATACTGAATTTAATTGCTTTTACAGTAACCGTTCTAGAGAAATTTCATGTGTATTCGTATGGGAGGTGCCATTCGTACTTTTTCATTGGACCTACTTTTTGAAAGATTTTGTTTATTATTATGTAAGCTATTTGTACAAAATTGGAATACTTTCACTTTTACAGTGCTCCAAATATGTAGAAATCTTTTATGTCAATACATATATGGAAGGTGCCACGCCCCTTAAAAATTAAAAAATATTTAATATTTAGTTAAAATGATTAAGCTCGAGGTCTGTTGTATGTAAAATTTTTCACGTTTCAGTGAAGAGCTATTACTACTTTATTGTGGTTAATGTTAATTTTAATTAAACATTCCCTGATGATGATATTCAAAGAATATCGAAATATCGGAAACAAATAAAGAAAAATTTTACATACAACAGACCTCGAGCTTAATCATTTTAACTAAATATTGAATTTTAAAGGTCGAATAAAAATAAAACTTAGGAAAAATTATATTAAAAAATATTAATAGCCTATGTTTCGGGTAATCAGAAAATTACTGTGAAAATTTCAGTAGTTTAGAAGTCTTTAGGGAACAAACAACCATACGCTTTTTCATTTATATATTATTTATTGCGTCCCCTGCACCTATCCCCTTACTTTTTATTTTGAAAGGTGTAGTTTACCATAAGAGTGGATCCTACAAAGCTTGAAGACTTTTATCTTCAGATATTCGGTATTAAATATTTTCGTTCTATGGAGGGTTACTGCTCTTTCTCCGTCTACCCGCCCATTTCTATTTTAAAACTTATAAATTACCATAATATTGGCATTAGCCACGTTTGAAGATTCTAGCTATAATAGTTCTTCAGTTACCCAATATTTAATATATGCATCATATGGGGGGTATTGCTCCACCTGCGCCTACCCCCTTAATTTTTATTTTCAAAGGTGAAGTTTAATATAAGATTGACTCCTACCAAGTAAGAACATTATCAATACAACAGTTCTAAAGATATCTAATAGTTAACATTGGCGTCCAATGGGGGTAACACTTCCCCTGCTGATACCTTAATTCATTTTCGGGGCTTACTGCAAAAAGTTCATGGAAATGGGTGCAGCGGCTCTTTAGATAAGCCAAACTCAATATTGGCATCCTATGGAGGGTACCACTTCCCCTGCTCCTATCGAAATAATAAAAAAATAAGTAGCATATTTTGTTTTCGAGGCTCACGTGATGTTAGTATTAAAATTTCAAGAAAATCAGTTCAGTAGTTTATCAGTCTATAAGCTGACAAAAAAACAGACAAATTACAATTTATTGCACCCCCTCCACCTACCACTTTTATTTTTATTTTGAAAGGTGCAGTTTATCTTAAGAGTGGGTCCTGCTGGAAAACTTTTGTCTTCAGATATTAGGTATTTAAGATTTTCGTTCTTTGGGGGGGAACTGCTCACTACCCCGCACATTTTTATTTTGAAATTTGTAGTGTACCATAATAGTGGCTTTAACAACGTTTGAAGACTCTCGCGATAATAGTTCTTCAGTTACGCGATATTTAAAATATGCATCCCATGGGGGGTACTGCTCCTGAGCCTACCCTCTTTTTTATTTCTAAAGGTGTAGTTTACCATAAGAGTGACTCCTACCAAGTTATCTGTTATCTTTTTTCCATTTCGGCGTGCCTCCCCATTATAAACTGTTAAATTCCAAATTTAAGCCATATGGCCTAAAAAGTGGCTTAAATTACTCAGTGTGCATTTGCTCAGTGTGCATTTGCGAAGCGTCGAAGAAACACTATTTTCTTAGGAAAAACTGATTCTTCCATACCACAACCACATTATCAAAAAATCAAAAAAAAAATAATAATAATAATAATTGCATAGTTTTCATCACCAATAAAATTTTGATCCCTTAACCATATTTTAAGAGCAATGAAATGTTGTGGTTAATAAACAACCATACAATTATTTTTGGTAACCAAAGTAATGTTTCAGGTGACATATTACGATTAAAATAGCCATAATATGTTTGAAAACTTTGCTTTTAAAATAGATTTGTTAGACGTGACTTAATGGAAAACTCAGTTTTCTTAGTGTATTTTTAAGCCGTTGCTTATAATGAGTATCCATGGTGTGATATCTAAACAGTTTAACCGCTTTTTTGAAGATTTTTGATAAAATACTTTTATTTTTTTAGAAAAAATTATACTTTTTTAGAAAAAAGTCCGAAACTAGAAATAAAAAAGTAGCTAACATTTTTTTATGAGTTTAAAATTATGAATTTGTAGTCTCTTCACTATTTGATATTAATGTAACAAAGTTTTATTTTTTACTTTGAACGAAAAACATGAGCAAAAAGTTATAGGTCGCATAGAGTTTTAGTATGTTGTTACAAATTTACGTACGTGAATACAATCTAGGCTTTTCATGTTTACATAGTTCTTTTCTTAGCACACATACATATAATTTCTTTGTTATAAATTTGTATATACATTATGCATCCAAATATTAAAATACTATAGTCTTTTTTATCTGCTTAGAATTAGAAAAAAAAATTTTGCTAAAAAAAGACAAAAAAAAATAAATAAAAGAAAGAAAACATTTCATATATCTTTTTAAAATGCATGACATAATAATTTTTTTACATACGTTTCATTTTCATAATCATCAACGTCATCAGCATCTTCCCTAGCAACATCACTATATCTCAACTAAAAAAAAAAAAAGAAACATCATCACATTTCTTTATGATAATGTATCTACTCGTTTGGTACTGTTTATTTTTAGTGCTTGATTTTTTTTTCTGTCTGTATTAAAATAAATATTTTATCTAGTTGAGTTTTACTTTTTCTCTGCTTTTGACTAAATACATACAGAGTAAATGTCTAGTTGTAGTCCTTTACTTTCTGTCACTGTTGTCATCTATTTTGAAAAAAGAGGTTGAGAGATACAAAAATGAAATGTTTGAAAGAAAACCCACAAATCATCATATTCTCCTCTTAATGTATGTTATAGTGATAATTTGGTTATGATAATATTGGGATATGACAACGGCTGGGCACGTGTGTCTATCTATCTAACTATTCAGTCTTAACTTCTCTACACATTTTCATTTTGTTGAAAAGTGGTTCTTTTCTATTTCAGAAAGTAGCAAAAAAAAAAAACTACCACTTCGTCTTCTTATTTTAAGTGAGTAATCGACAATTTATTTGCAAAATACTGCCTATTGGTTGTTAGAGCTGCTGCAGTTGATTACATTAATGATAATCACAATACAACAACTAACTACAGCGTGTCATAATGGACATCTAGACACACGTCATGATTGGCGAGAATTAACGACAATTTTTTTTAATGAGGGTATAATTATATAAATATTTATTTTTATTAATACATAGATAAAAACTTAAATGATTATAAAAGTTTTGCTACATTACTGTGACACTGGGAGGAGTACCGATTGGCTTCAAACATTAAAAATCTTAATTTCATTTGACATTGATGTCATTATTTGAAGCATCTCGTTAGAACTAAACTATAACGACGTTGTGTGACGGACGGGCTTTGCAGCTTTACTTATTCTATAGAATGTTAACAAAAGGCATTAAGCGGTAACTGTAACGATTTGGACGCCGTCTTTTTTAATAGGAGGAGTAACCGATAGTGGTAGCAAATCATTAAAATAAACTAAGTTTTCCAGATAACGACGTCAAAGAGACAAATCGCTCAATCAAGCCTACTCCATAATGATTATAAGCTTTTAATAATACTCAAGTTACCTGATAAACGCACTGTTTTTTGAACAGATAAATACGCTATAAACAAAGCTGTGAGAAAGTTTAAAGCAGTTCAGCAAATATTAAAGTTTATCGGTGGATGTTAGTTTGGCTTTCGGCGGGTACGAAGCTGGTAAATGAGCGAATAATATATTCATTATTGAATGTTGTATACACACATTTATACGCCCTAGTTAAAATGTCGAATTACAAATAGAATCTGAGAATTATTCCTTTTTATAAGTTACTTTCTGGTAAAATTCAACCAGAAAAATGTTGAATGTCGAATGACATCAAAAATGGGGAGCAGATATATTTTAAGCAGGGACCGTAACAGTTATGACTTTTATCAAAAAAATCAAGAAATAAGAGTTATTTTTGATTTTTATATTTTTAGATAGAAAATAAGAGTTATTTTTGATTTTTATTTTTTTAAATGAAAAATAAAAGTTATTTTTGATTTTTATTTTTTTAAATGAAAAATAAAAGTTATTTTTGATTTTTATATTTTTAAATGAAAAATAAAAGTTATTTTTGATTTTTATATTTTTATATCAATAATAAAAATCAATTCAAAATTTGTGGCATAGGTAGGTAATATGTTTATTAATCTTTGTTACGTATTAAAGTAAAAATAAAGTACACAGTTATAATAACAACAAAATGTGTGTAACAAAGTTTCTAAATTACGCTGTGCATTACCCTTGAACTTGAAATAACGCTATTATATGTTCTTTCATTCTTGTTGTTGTTATTACACTATGGAACATTTTTAGGATTATTGTCTGGGGGGTGAGAAATTCCAAGTCAGGATGATGGTACTACGTCAGTATAGTAAAACCCTCAAAGGGTTTGGCGTTCGTATGTGTCAGTTTTTTTTTATGACATTTTAAATTTTTTCCTTATCTTGATGTTTTTTTGTTTAACATAACTCGAGAACCACTTGTCCGATTTTGCTAAAACAAACTCAAAAAAATTCAGAATTACAATTTCTTTAATCCGTTTATATAACGTTTTTCTTTATAATCAACAGTTTTGCCGGTAAAAATAAATTTGTGGAGAAAAAAAAATATTTTTTTGCCTAAAAATGAAAATTTATTTTAATAAATATTGCCTATTTTTAGGCAAAAAATATTTTTTTTTTCTCCACAAATTTATTTTTACCGGCAAAACTGTTGATTATAAAGAAAAACGTTATATGAACGGATTAAAGAAATTGTAATTCTAAATTTTTTTGAGTTTGTTTTAGCAAAATCGGACAAGTGGTTCTCGAGTTATGTTAAACAAAAAAACATCAAGATAAGGAAAAAATTTAAAATGTCATAAAAAAAAAACTGACACATACGAACGCCAAACCCTTTGGGGGTTTAACTATAGTGACCTAGTACCATCACCCTGACTTGGAATTTCTCACCCCCCAGATTGGCTGTTGTACTGTGTTATTAGCGTAATCTTATTGTTGTTTTTAATTTATTAATTGCAATGCAAATTGTATATGTAAATTGATTTTTATTATTGATATAAAAATATAAAAATCAAAAATAACTTTTATTTTTCATTTAAAAATATAAAAATCAAAAATAACTCTTATTTTTCATTTAAAAAAATAAAAATCAAAAATAACTCTTATTTTTGATTGTTAAAATAAAAATCAAAAATTTAAATATCATGCAATATGTTGGATGCATTTCGCCTAAAAATCATGATGGTGTAATTAAAAGTTTTCTACGATGTTCATTTATGTATGATTTATTTCTTCAAAAATTTAAAAATAACTCTTATTTCCGGTCCCTGATTTTAAGAAATATATTAATCTCACTGACCTGTTAGAAAAAGAGATTCTGACCCTGGGGAGAATCGAGTATCTCGTATTGTTAACAAAGTCATGTGCCCCTTTTATCGCCGTGAGTTTGTAAATTAAAAAAAGCCTTATTTATATCTCCGAGTATACTTTCCTTATACGGACTGGACGTTCAACCTAACTTATGCAAGTTCAGTCGTTATTTCCAACATGTTCTATATCATATTTTAAGGAATTTGGTGAAATTTATAGATAATGACACAGCAAATCCTGTTCTTCTTTACAATAAAAAACTAACGATGTAAAATACTTAAAAATATCTGAAAGCTTCACTTGACTTTTTGTTATAAAGGGTGGTCCAACATTAACGCATCATGCTAATTGTTAATAAAACAAAAAGCTTTCAGAGAATTATCTTAATATTTTTTATTATGATATTTTTATCTATGACTATTATGTGTGAAACAAAATATCGGCCAAATGCTCTCCACGGCTTCGGTGGCATATTTTCGATCCGATGGACCATATTTTCAACGACTCTGAGACATAATTGAGGTTCTGTGTCATTAATGTGCGAATTATGTCATCCGTTAGTTCTTCAATTGATCTTGGCTTATTGGCGTAAAATTTTTCTTTTAAATATCCGCAAAGAAAGAAGTCTAACGGTGTCAAATCGCCACGACGCGAGATAACACGGCCATTGATTTCCTCGTGCAAAAGAGCCATTGCTTCGTTGGCTGTGTGGCAGGTGGCACCAACCTGTTGGAGCCACATATCGTCCAGGTCCATATCCTCAATTTTTAGCCACAAAAAGTCCGTTATCAACTCGGCATGGCAAGAAGATGAAGTCGCCAGCCCATTAGCCGCACCAAACAGTTACTCTTTGTGGATGCATTCATCGGCTTTTCAACAATCACTCGTGGATTCTCATTTGCCTAAATGCGGCAATTCTGCTTGTTAACGAATCCACTAAGGTGAAAGTTTGTCTCGTCGCTGAAGATTAAATGCACGAAATGCATTTTTTTAACGTCCATTTTCGTAAAAAGCTTCAATAATTTTTAAGCGCGGCGTGGCTCAATTGTGTACCTCTCCATGGTTGAATTTGTCAAACACTGAAACAAAAAATGTCAAATTCAGTTGCGCAAAAAAACCTTACGTTAAGGTACGACTCACAATTAACATCGTGCATTATGGTTGGACCACCCATTATTTATACTTTGGAGTTCCTCTGCCAACTTTAAGATCCATACCAGCTTGAACACTGTCATAAATAGTTCAAGACTTGGGTAGAGAGGGTAACCCCTCAGAGGGTACCCAACATAATGTAACCACCGAATAATTTAAAATCAGGGTAGAAACAAAAAAAAACACTCTTTACTAAATCTTTAGTATACTTTAGTCCTTTTTCTTAAAACTTTTAATTTAGCTACTAAAAGTTGAGTGTCTTAATATCTTCTTTAAGCACACTCCTTGATAAATTTAGCACTTAAATAAAATTAAAACTTTCCTAAATGAAGATAAAGAAATAAATCTCAATCTTTATCAATTACACATATTGCCAATAACTTTGGAACACATTTTCCCCAAAAGACAAAAAAAAAGTTTCTCAACTCTACTAAAACTGACACTCCACTCCGTAAGACTTCTTTAAACAAATTATTTCTCCAATTAGCGATTTCCAATAACAGAAAATTTAAAGAAAAAACGAACAAACATAAAGAAAGGAGAACAAACAAATGACATACAAATTTATAGCATTTATCGTTCACAGCGAAGAAAAAAAACTAAAAAAATTGGATTTTAAAAGACTTTCCAGGTCAAGAAACAAACACAATCAGAGTTTAACAGCAACAACATTCAAGCGCAAAATAAACATAAATAAGCAACAGCAAAAAAAAATTCATCTAAAAGAAGTAGCACGAGTAATAAGAAATGAATTCAACCAAAATGTTAAAAAAGAGTAAAAAAAAAGAACAACATAGAAAAAATCTTAAGAATGCGGAATAGCACAAACTAAACTGCATAACTCAAAGTAACAACAATAACAGCAGCAACATCAAAATCAACAACAATATACGAGTAGATGTCTTCAACTTCAAAAATTTCTACCCAAATAAACTAACGGACGGATGGAAAGAAAGAAAGGAACGACAGACAGACAGACAGACAGACAGACAGACCGAAAGGCATACAGATTAATAAAAAATAAAAGAATGGAGCTTTTCACACATACACTCTAGTTTCATGTGAGTAGGATGCAGTTTCTTTATTAGTTTTTGTTCTTTTTGGCAAGGTAGTAGGCATGACGAAGTACCAGTAGATTTAGCAGCAACATCACTTGCAACAATTCAAGATAAAGAGAAGAAATAAGGAAACAATGAGTGAGTGTAAGTGTTGATATTGTTGCTGTTTGCTTTTTAGGATACAGATGTTCAGACATCATGTTTGAATTTTTTTTTTCTGCAAATTTCTTTCCTTATTTTTTTTGTTTTGCAATTTTGTTGCAACATTTGATTTTTTTTCAAGTCCGACTCTTCCATCACGTTATAAGAGGAATATTGTTGTTGTTCTCTTTTTGTATTTGCGTAGGCAGTTTAACGTGCAAAATAAACTTTAAAATTTATAAAAAAAAAAAACTTAAGTATTTTATGTCCATGTTTATCAGCAACAACAATGACATTTGTTAATAAATTATATTTAAACAATGCCAGGCAAAACATTAGTAAATTTATTTTAAAATACTCATGTATGCACTTATTCACAGTAAAAATGTTTAGTAGATTTCTATTTGTTTATTCTGTTTTTTTTTTTTAAATTTTTTATTTTTTTTTTTTCATTTAAACTCTAATGAGTTTATTTTCACACTTCAACAACAAGTTGGATGGTTGGTTGGTAAATTGTTGTCCTTAGCACAGCATGGCATAATTAAATAGGGCATTTCATTTTAGTAAGAAGGCACGCGTAAAATATTTTCATTAAATATTTATGCGTTATTGCATATAAAGCTTTGCAAAGGTTAAGCCGAATATCGGCAAGAATCAATTTAACAAATTATCAATTACATATATCTAGATTTATTTAAGCGTATTTGAATTGTTCAAATTTATTCAATTTTGTTTCATATAACGTATATTACGACTTTACGAGTTTGTTGTTTACGAAAACGCTTTAAAAAAAAGTCAGCATATTTTTTTTTAATGACAAAAAACTAACGTTTTCCGTCACGATATTCATTGCATTTTAAATATATATTTTTTTTTTAAATTTTATCCCACCACTTTTTTTTGTGAGTTTATTTGACAGTTTAAAGCGGGAACAAAAATGTTACAAACACAGTTTTCCTGTTAATTGCAGAGTTATTTCCTTTCCGGATTTTGTTTATTCCCAAAATTTATAAGAAAAAATGGTTTTGCTCACAGTTTGCGTCTTAATTTGTTTAACTTGATTCATTTTGGTTCACATATATAAGTGTTTCGCACAAAAAACATAATGTAGCAATACTTTGATTGAAAAATACATCAGTTTGTTTTCTAACCAAGTTAGAAATATAAAATGTTTATGTAAAAAACACTAAAATCGCTCCTTAGTGTTCGGTTCGGTAGATTTGTGTAAAACACAAACGCTAATAGTGTTTGTATAGAAAATCATTAAAAACATAACGTTTCCCTGTTTATCATTTTTCGAACACAAAAATAATACTGTTTTTATCAAACTCGGCAAAAGATGAGAACATTAATTCCGTTCGGTTTTTTTATTTAAAAAAACAAAAACAAGAATGTTTTCAAAAACAAAATACCCATAGAAAAAAAAAACAACGAAGAACAGAACAATATGGAATGTTCGGCTGTTTCTTGAAAATAGTTACGAACGGTAATAAAAAAATAGATATCGTTCTTGGGTGTGTGAGCCGTTACCAAAATATACACATTCCAAAGACAAAACAACAAAAATGTTGAATAAAAAAGTGAAAAGAAAAAAAGAAGTAAATTTAAATAAGTTTTCCTTTCATTTTGTGGCGAAGCGGTTGTGTGTTGTATGAGTTTTTTACGAGATAACCAATTAAATTTTTGATAAATAACAAGGTCTGCTGAAGAAGGCCTCTTATCAGGCCTGCTAAAGAACGTAACGTAGAAGGCTTTGGCTGCCTAGGACATCGTGTAAAAAAGGTATGAGCATGGAATGGAGTAGTAAGGCCTTGTTTCAGAGCTGGGTACTATGTAATCTATAGATACAGTGCGAGCTCGATTTTCGCAACTCGAAAAAATTTGGCCTTTTGCAATTACCGAAAAGTTGCAATGATCAACCATTGTTTTTTACTTGAGGACACCCAATTTTTTAATAAATAACTTCAAAAAAATCTAAAATCTTACAAAGTAGAATAAAACCAAAAACTAACTGTAAAAAACGGTCTTAATCAGTGGTGAAGCAAGCTTCTGAGTAAAGCCGTGTGTGCTTATAAAGTATAATAGTGTGACCTAAAAATTTAATCAGTGAAAGATTATTTTGATAAGTCTCTCCGAATTGCATATGAAAATTTTCATAATATGACAGATTCTATGCAATCAGAGTTGCATTTTCTTGCAAGGTAGCCATCTGATTTTGCATTTTTTTTTTTTTTTGATAATAAGGTATTAAAAACAGATTTTCCAGACATTTGTTTTTTATGCCGGATAGAATTCTACGAGATTTTTATGTGAGTAAATCCTACGATTGTGTAGGAAAGTGAATCCCGGCCTTAATAAGTAGCAGCTGTTTTTGCGACAGCACTAACGGTTGATAAATGTTATTGAAATAAATTTTTTTAGCTAAATATGATGATATTAATTAAACAAGTTTCTGAACAGGAAATCCAGAAGAAAATAGCGCTGTAAATGAAGAAAAAAAGAGTTGACAAAAAATCCGCCAATTGTAGTAGTAAATGTAAGAAAAGATTAACTCACTGTTTATTGTTGTTGTTTTTGTTTAAGCTTTGATATTGTTACAAGAAAAACAAGTGTTTATAATTCTTATTGGCTTAAAAGTTTTATTTGTATATTATCTTTGGTTTTTCTAAAATCTTTGGAAGAAGATTCCTGATGATGTGGCCTAAGCAACCAGTGAAATGCGCATAGGAATAGCTTATCCCACCAACAATAAACTTAAGTTTATCAATAGTATGAATTGGAAATTGAGCACACTTAAACGAAATCTTGTTAATGCATTTTTGCCTCCCAAGACAAACTTTGAAAAAAAAAATAATGTTGCACTTATTGAGACTATTTTTTGAAAAAAGTTGCGGTTATAATCGAGCTCGCACTGTTATTTTGACTTTACATTAACACATTTTTATTTAATAAATAATTCAAAATAGCAATTGAAGTGTTTTAATTTCGAAAACTTTTTTTGTTTTACTTTTTTTTTTTAAACAATTTTTTTTTTTTAAATTCCTTAAGCTAATTCCGCGATGGTCTTCGCTTGTCTGCAGGAAAGAAAACAGAGTCTCTGGCGGGAATCGAACCCGCAACCTCGGCGCTGATAGACTAGCTCACTTCCAGCTAGACTACCGAGGCACTCAAAAGAAGCAAAATACGGAATTAATTCCTTTTTCGACCGGAATTGAATTCTGTGATATACCTTAATTTCCAGAAAATGTAACTACTATCTGGAGTTTTTTCTTTTAAAAAAAAAGTTTAAAGAAAAAATAAATTTTTAACTTAAGCGCTGCACACTGTTTTAGGCATACTCGCTAAATACTGTGTAAAATATTCATTGTGTGTAAAGCCTGGTACTCTGTTCAACATTTCACGTGAAATGCTGTCAAAATGCATATGAAAAAAACTTGTGCGGAATATCTACGAAATAATGTTGATGGAGTTGTACTCTGTTTATTTTGTGAAAAAGTTCCGAAATGTTTCTGGCAACATTTTTTTTACAACTGCGAAATAATGTAAGCTGCCTTTATTTCACGTGGAATTTTAAGCAAAAGCAAAAAATATGAACTTAATATTAAAAAAGAAATAAAAAATTAAAATAACACAATCGGTAACAGTTTTTTATCCATATTTACTTTTTTTTATTAAATGCTTTATTAAAAAAAAATAATTTTAGTAAAATACATGTGGCGTTTGTTTACATACACGAAACAATGTAGCATACTTTGAAGGAATAAAAACGTCAAATTGTACAAACTCGCAAGATTGGTAACATTGATAAATGCCAAAATTTTCGTGTGGAATAATCAATGTTGCTCAACATTTTTCACAAATTTGAACAGAGTACTAGGCTTAAATAAAAATATATGCAAACAAATTAATGAAAATACGCAGAAAACGAATGCAATCACACAGCGCATACAGACACACTTTTAGAGGTTCTCTAGTTCGCTTGAGCTCCAAACTAACACATTCCGTTATTCCATTTATTCTACAGTTACTCAGTCAAGGACGTTGTTTATTCGCAAGTACCTCGAGTCGTACATTCTGGCGTTTGTATTTACTAGTATGTATGTTTGTATGTGTATTTCTTTTAAAATAAATGTTTAAATTTATGTTGCCAGAAGTTGTTGTTGTTTTGTAAAAATTCATTTTCATTTTACTGTTTTTTTTATATTATTTTCATTGTTGTTGCTGCTGTTTTAGCTGGTTAATGTTGTTGTTGCTGGTTGTAAAATGTAAATTACTTTGTTGTACGTAATATTGTGATGTTGTTGTTGTAGTCGTTGTTATTGTGTGCGATTGTAATTAATTAGATTTTTATGATTAAAGTTTTGTTTATCTTGTTTATTTTTGTGTTTTTACTTAAAATATGGTTTTATGTTAAATGTCAAACAAATTAAATAATTACTGGGAACAAAAATTATAATCATTGTTAATGGTTTTTATGAGATTCTTTTGTTGGGATGCGATTAGAGTTGTTTGCGTTTATTGTAAAACATTCAGGTTCGTTTTCGTACGTGTTTTGTCAGTAGCATAGAGATGTTGCAATGAATATTATACATATATGTAAACATGATATTATCACTATTTCAAACATACATAGTAAGAATGTTAAGAAAATATATATATTTGCAACAAAATTGGAAATTTTTTTGTATAAAAAAATTTTGATTCATCCTTAAATGTTGCTGTAAAAATGCCAAAAAAAAACATTTTTGTAAGCATATTGCCTAGTACTCTGTCGACCTTGCGAAAAATGTTGAGCAACATGGATTATTTTACACGAAAATATTGATATGTCGTCAGTTCATTATAAGTTTTTTCTACCGACCATTTAAAACAAAATTGAGTTAGGAATGGGGTATAGATATTTTAAATGCCTCCTTTCCGAATCCAAGCCCGTTTTCAGCAAATTTGTTATAGCTACTGAGATAAAAAGCATTGATTTTGCTCCATATCAAATATTTTAAAGTTAATTAAATATTGTTTTGCTCTACACGCCACTGTTTGGCAAATGCTGCAAATTTCTCAAACAAAAATGTACAAAATAAATTTCATTAATGCTTTGCTTTATTGCCGCAAGAAAAAAAGGTAGTTAAAACGACAGAAAGAAATTATACGTATGCAGCACAAAAAGCTACTATTTACACAATTATTTTCACTTAAAATAAACACAATAAACTTCTAAGTTCGTGCAGGAACGTTCACAAAAATTTAAATTTTTTTCCAAACATATGCCAGAAGCAGTGGTAAAAATACAAAAAAAAATCTATCGGGTATATTTTCAGAAAACTTCATGAACCCTTTGACCCCTTTCACACTCGGCAAGTTACTTGCGCAACTCTTGGTTTGTAGACGTCAGCGGTAAGGTTGGGGTAATAAAAAAAAATTTTTACAGACTTTATTCTGAAAGCGGTCTTATTGTCGTTTTCTTCACTGCGACTTTTTGGCATGTGTGCCAAACCAATTATGGGCTGACAATGTATCAATATTATCTATCTCGAGGTTTTGCAAAACTAAACGTTTTTATTAGTTAAAAGTATACAACAAAAACTATATTTTTATTAAAAAATTTTTTACTTTTTGTTATATTTATAATTTGTCAATGTAAAAAAACAATAAAAATTAAATTTTTTTTTAATTTTTGCACATTTCTTCATTTTTCTTTTTGTAACGCTTGTTATAAAAACACAAAAACTACCAAAAAAATTAGAATTTGACGTTTTTTATTTTTTCGGATAACGCGACATTGTTTTGCCTATATAAACAAAGCCTATATGTTTTTTTATATTGTCGCCTGGAAAAATTTTGTTTACCAAAATGTATTTTTTTAATAAAAAATTAAATTAAAGCAATATGGAAGAAAAGCGGTTAACGTTTGTGTTAGTTAAATTGAATTTTAATTAAATGTTTCTTTAAATTCGGTGTGAAATAAATACAACTCATATTATTTTGCAGTTGTTGCCAGAAACTTTCACACAAAACGAACAGAGTACAAATCTATGAAAATCATTAAAAAAAATTCCGCACAAGTTTTTTTTACATGGGTTTTGACATCATTTCGCGGGAAAGGTTGGACAGAATAGCAAACCGAAGATGGGTATGATCTATTATTCATTGCGCTTAAAATATTTTTATTTAAAAAATATTAACGTAACATAAAAAGCTGCAACCTTGTTAAGCAACGTTTAAAAATGCATACAAATTTACAAAATTAATTATGTTTACATTTCTCTTGTAAATAAATAATCAGCAAGGTTTTAATTAAACTCTTGGGAAACTCTTAAAAAATTTATCTTATCTACTCACAAATTTTTTTTACATTTCAAGAAATTCTGTTAAATTTGCACAACTGCTATTGATTTTTGAAAGAAACACACTTTGGAATTTGAAACCACCACAAAATTGCAACATATTTATTTACTTAACAAATTGTTATTTATTTATTTTTATTAACCCCAAATATAATAATTAAAAATTTTATTTGTTTAGAATTAATTAACACAACAAACAATTTTTAAATTTAAGAAACAAAAAGTTTTGAGGCTATCTGCCATAAGTAAACAGAACGTTTTTTAATTAGAAAAATGTTTTCAAATAGAAGTTATTGTCCTTTTCCGACTTACTTTATGTCTATTTCTAAAATTGTCTGGTAAAAACTAAATATTTGGTAATTTGGATAATCAATATGTATTTTAAATTTTAATTAGAACTTCATTGAGAAATAGTTTTTGATAAAGAGTAATTTAAGTTTAACCAAAATCGTTCAAAATTTATAGATTTTCTAAAAAGAAATGTGTTTAAACAAAAAATTTAATTTTTAATTGACTGCGTAGAAATTTTTGAAAATTTTGTGGCGAAACAAGGTCTACCCGAACCACCTAATAGAACATTAAAAAAATGTTAAGCAACAAATTCAAAAGCGTACCCAATTGGAAATTTGTAGATCCTGGTACCCATGTTCTGTAACTTTGGTGAGAATTTCTCGCATCGAAAAGATCTGAAACGAAATATTCCATCGTTTCTCGAAAAGTGAGAAAAAATTGTGCCTGTAACTCATTTCGAAAACTATCAAAAAAGATTACGTCGTTACTTTATAAATTTCATAATATTCCACTCGAAGCCGATGTGCCTTGCAGACGTTGAAAACGCCAATAATTGAAAAATTTTCAACGACGCACAGTGGCGCCATTTGAGTTTTTTCGTTGCAAAAATCATATCTTTTGAACCGAATAAGATAATTGAACAGTTTAAACAGCATATGATAGATAACTGTTCAGCCTATGAAATGAGCGTTTGGAAAGGGTGCTGCGCTTTGTAGGGGCCTACTTATGGGTTATCAAAGTTAAAATTAGTAGAAAAATCAATTTTATGTGTAACTAAAAAAAATTATTTTTACATTTTTAGATTGTTTTTATTTTTTTCTTTAGGGTTTTATGTTTTAAATTATTACCCAACAAATTAAAAAAAAATAATTTTTTTTTTTTTAATTTATTTTTTAAATTTTCTGTAAAATATTCATCACAATTCGTAAGAGAAGGTATATCTAAAAGACTTACCATTTCTAAACTATAATTAGTTTCTAACTCTATTCGTGACTTCACATGACGCAGGGAAGAAATAAATGGATCGGAAGATGCTGCCAACATGTTGAAGAGGTCCTCATTTTGCCTTACCCTTGATGCTTTGAATGTGCTCTGCAATCTATATTTTTTATAAAATTTGTTAAGACTCCTGTGCTTCTTCCGAAAGCTCTCCAATTGGCAAAGACTGGTACTCAATTATATCTTTGCCATGCGCCAATATTTTATGGACGGTCGGGGTCAACTTCTTCTGTGAATACATTTCTGCTAAAAGAGATGGATGCAGTTTTCGACGCATATTCTCCTTTTTTTTGTAGAATTGACATTTTCTTTGCAGTTTAAAACATCCAAGATCGTTCCCAATCTTTTCACGATTTGATTGTCAATTCTAGTGATTCTAGTTACTGCCTCATCATTTTCAAAAAATCTCCTAGAAGTGTTTCCATCGTTTGAGTTACCGTATCCGTGCTTGGGACAGTCTACTTTACCTATTACCTGTTCCCTGCATACATATGGATTTAGGCTGAATAATGCAATTTTGATATTATGCACGTGTCCAAATAAGATTTGTGCCTACCTGTAGGGACCATAAGTCAATATTGTTCTTGACCATTTGTACGCCAAAGTATTGTTTAAGTGAGGTACGTACCTGCTAATTTCAATGAGTAGTTTTTTTCAAACTATTAGATCAAACTACTGTCAGTCAGAACATATAATGGATGGACACCATACAATTTCTGCAACCATGTCTTTTTAACCTTTTTTACCTCTAGAAGCCAAACGGGCACGTACGGGCAGATAAAATTTTTGAATTATGTAAAGAAATAATCAATGAACAGGTTTTGCAAATATGGCAAATATAGAAAAATATAGATTTTTTTATTTTCCGTCAAAGTTGAAAAATAGTGAAAAAACGGATAGTTTTTAAATAGTGATTTACCAGGAGAAACACAAAGCAAACAGTTAATTTTATATTATATCATTATACATTTAATAAATACATCAATCAATACAAACAAAAAATAAGGCGATTCGTTACCTATTTTTCGTGATATTACACCTGAAATCGCAACCAATTTACTAAAAATTGTGTGTTTTTTTGAAAACCGAAAGTCGGTCAACTTTGAACGGCTATATCTTCTAAACTAAAAATGTGATATTATTAAGAGTGGCAGATTTGAAATCGTTGAAAAGTTTCCTATAACATGGGTTTATTCAAAACTTCGTCGGCGCTCATGAAAATTTTGATTTTTGCAACCTCGTTTGCTCTACGGGCGCTACTGTGAGACGGTCGCTAAAATACAATCATCGGCTATACCAAATAATGTAAACATTCGTATATTTAATAAAAATGTTTAAAACAAACAAGTTAATCAATGAAAGAATCTGCCAAGAACATAATACCTACCTTTTTTTTCGCATATATAATATATTTTTTTGTGTTGAAATTTTTTCTCACCCTCTTTTTGTTCGTGAGTTTATTTCACAAAAATTTCACACTTTTTCTGTAAATTGACGAGTAATTTCCTAACGTGACAGCTAATTCTCGTCAAAAATGTTACAGCGCAGCAATGACTTCGAATCAAAAGTAAGAGTTAAGGTAAGACGGCTTTGTGTAAACGCTTCCTGTGCGTTTATAGACGCATTGATTTTACCTTTTGTTAAGGTCACAAGGGGTTGGGGCTATAAGCTGACCCACGATTGTCTTAAACAGTTCGGATTTTAAGATTTGTATCGGGGATGTGCAACTTGGCACTTTTGGAGTATATAAAACCAGCTTAACTTAACTTAAGCTTGTCTTGAGAAAATCACTAGAAATCAAGTCTTTGTATCTTCTGTGTTAAAAAAAAAACATTTATAGTCTACCAGCCGTATTCATAAAAACTTATTGATGATTAATTGAGCGTTTTTAAGCAAAAATTGCTAAAGTTGAATTCATAAACGAAAAATAGTCTATTGAACCTTTAATAAACCATTCATAAAGTAAGAAAATTTATTGTTGGATTTGCCCTTCTTTAAACCAAAAATAAAATTAAATTTTGAAAGGTGTTTGCATTTTATGATATTATTTTTGTGAAATATGTTGAAAAATAATGACAAAAATGTTTAATTTATTACAACTGACATTTTAAATACATTTTACTAATTTTTTTTTTATTTTAGACAGCCAATTTAAGGTTATATTGATAATTATTTAAAAAAAATTTATATGATTTAAATGAATATGTTCAGGGGCAAATGCAGATATTCTCTTTAATTATTTATTAAATTATTGCAACTAGTTGTGTTTTTTTTTTTTTTTTTTAAACAACAAATTATTGTTCAAAAATATAAAAAAAAAATAAAATAAACAAATCATAATAATAGTGATGTTAATGAAAAGTAAACAAACTTTTTATTCGAATACTTTCTTATCGTATATTTAAAAAAGGTTTAAACAAAAGTTTTTGTGATACCTTTCGGTAACATTTTGTTCAGAAACTAAAATAATATGTAGTGTTATTTGATAAGAATAGTTTTGAAGGTCTACAATTAAAAAAAAAGATATAAAAAAAATTAAATATAGAATATGATGTAAACCGAATAGAAGTTTCATGCATCACTAGCAATAAAATGGCAGCCAAATATAAAGAAAGTTGCCATACTTAAACAGAAAATCGCTGCAAACAGTTAATAGTAAAAAAGCTGTTAATGTACGTTTATGAATACAAATTTTTATAAGAGGTTTATAAGACAAAAAGCGTTTAATAGTTATTACATACTATAAGCTTAAAATAAGAACTTTTTATGAATATGGCTGTACATTTACAGCAGGAGTGCAAAATTGTTGGCATGAGAAAGGATATTAGACAAAAAATATGTTCTTATCTATAAATTCCTTGACTCTATTTAAATTTCTTCGCAAAAACTATCAACCCAATTATGAATAAAAATTTCATTTAAATTCCTTTCCAAATTTTTTCTATTAAGATAATTTTTAAAATGGGAAAAAGAACAAATTCCCAATGAAAATGTTTTAATAATTCCGTTATAGAATTGACAAAATGCCACGTTTAGTCTGTCTAAAAGTAAAACATCAATTCCCATTTCAACTTCATACTCTAATTTACAATTGGGTCGCTTTAAAATTCCGCATTTAAAACAATTATACTGTAAGTAATTACGGCATAATACAAATATTTATTTAAGTGTTGTTGAAGACATTTGATATTTCACTGATATTGACTGTAATTACAAACTGTATCCGTTGTACGGCAAAAAAAAAACATAAAGCGTTATACAAATAGACAGAAATACTGCCATACATACACAGACAGACGGACTGGCTGACAAACACAAGCCGCTTTAACTTAAGGCTTTTTACAAACTCCTCTCTGTTTGCAACTCTTTGATGTTGTATAAACATAATGGCTGTCATTCTAAATGATTGTGCAGTTGTTTTATATTTTTTTTTTTTTATTAAATATAAATGAATAAAGAGTAAATTAAATGCTCTGTTTATTTATTTATTTATTTGTTTGTTTAGTTTAAAATCATCTAATAACGTTGTCTTTTAAACTTTTAACAAAATTATAACATTTTAAAGTTAATGTAGAAACGTAACTACTGTATGTTGCTAAACATCTGCTTAATGTTGACAGAATAATAAAAAAACCTCATTATACATAAAACGAAACCATTCTTAAAAGTTTTTTAGTGTTAAAAGAGGAAGCAAAAACGTTTCATCCAGAAATTTTTTGTATCTCTTATTTTGTAACTAATTCTCTGCCTGGCCTCGTTTTAGTAACTGAAGTAAACAGCAATAAAATACAGTTGTTTTTATTTTGTTTATATAATGCCGCTTTATTGTCTTTTTACTTATTTTGGTTTTAAGTTCTATAATTTATTTTTTGTTGGCTGCCTGGTTTTTGTTCAAATAATGCGCAAGCGCAAAGTCATGTTGTACATTTTATACAAGTATTTGTACAAGTTATAAAAACTTATCTTTATTTATTTAGTTTTAGGTTTTTTTATGTTTCTTATTTTTTTTGTGTTTCAGTTATTTTCTGGTACTTCTTAGTCGTCCGTGCGGCTGTTAAAACCTCATAAAACAAATATGCATTATTATTTATTACTTAGGGGGTTTACTTGTCTAAATTAAGTTTGTTAATTTTATCATTTAATTACACAATTAATTTCAAATTAGGTCATACATACGAGTACTTATGCTTTGAGATATAAAAGGTGTCATGCTATAAAGGATAAGTACGTGCGATCAAATGTTTCATGCTGTCACACAGAGGAGTTTTGGGGCCAAAAATTTGGCCAGAAGGGCAAAAATTAATTTAAATAAGTCTTTAGAACTAAGTGCTAAATCGAAATACAACAAAACCCCCCACATCATATTATAAACTTTCAGGACTTTAAATTAAGATTTGTAGTTTCAGGACGCTGCAAAAGTCAGGAAGGTGAAGAAAATTAAATACACTGCCAGACATTTTCCAAGTCTTGCTTAACCTTTAGAAGTAATTTTACATGTATATACATATGTATATTGAGTCATTACCGCAAAAAATGCTTTAACAACATAAACAAAATTTTACAGGAGAAGGGATTTTTTTATTTTATTTCATCAAAATTTTGTATGAAGGTTGTCGCTTAAGCTAAAATTGTTTTTGCTATAAAATCGTAACGGTACCTTATGTAACCATGAAATTTTAGGTGATGATGCAAGTGTTGCCAAAAAATTAATTTATTAAAAAAAAACGAAAATTTTAAATGATGTCGCTTAAGCTATTTTTACGGTAAGAACTCGATATAATCTTACACATTTCCGGACATTTTTTCATAAGTATCTCTCAACTGATCTCAGTTGTCGAGAAGTTATATTTCTACTTTTCTATTCTGTAGACAACGACAAGAACACAAAGACTAGCAAAGTAACAATAATTTGATTGAAAAGCAACGCAAAGAATGGCAAACAATTACATCTTTCCAAAGCCGGGTAGAATTATTTATCAATATTAAAAAATGTGAAATTGTAAAATATAGTGTCATGATATTTATATTTTGCTGCCATCATGATATTAATCGTTTGATTATCGTGCCATGACAAA
The DNA here is from genome assembly GCA_963931875.1 of Pollenia griseotomentosa. NCBI lineage: Eukaryota > Metazoa > Arthropoda > Insecta > Diptera > Polleniidae > Pollenia > Pollenia griseotomentosa. Next base: position 45,605,871 of record OZ007560.1, on the reverse strand, counting down.
AAAAAATGCAACACTATGCAGTTCATCTACTGAAAATAAAGGAAAGATTTTTTTTTATGTTCATTAAAACTTAACAAAATCAGAGGTAAGTAATCATTATAAAAATTATGCTAATAAATCAAAAAATAAAAAAAAACAATCCCCATTAACAAAACTTATTATTCTGTTACAACTTATTTATGAAAGAGTATCTCCAGAAATGTAATACAAAATTATGCTAATAAAATTGCTATTGACATTTAAAGTGGCATTACATTAACCATGAAAATTAACCTAATTTTATGGGAATAAAATCAAGGCAATAAAAAAATAAAATGGAATAAAAATATATTATGCAAAAATAATTTGGAAAAAAAAGAAATTTTGCAAATAAATGTAGGTAAAGCTTATTAACAAATAAAGAAATTGAAAAAGAGACAAGCATAACAACACTTCAGGCTAAGGAACTGAAATTTGCATTGCAAATAAAAAAATTAGAATTGGTATACAAAAACAAACTAAACAACTAGAAACTGGGAATTATTTCCTTTCGCAGGTTACTTTATATTATATTCAACATTTTTTTATTTTTCGAATTTATTCTATGAGTTAAATTTCAGTTATGTATTTTATAAAGCTTTTTTTGTAATAGTCTTATTCCTTCAATTTTTCAGGAATGACTTTATACACTACCAGACTATTATATTGTATTTTCTTGTTACATTTTACCTACGCTATCCAAAGGATATAAAGTAACCTGCGAAAGGAAATAATTCCCAGTTTCTATTTGTTAAAATAGTTGAGTTAAATACATTCAATTTATAAAGTATCACTATCCAGTGTGACACAAAGAATGCTGACGAAGGCAGTAGCGGGCCAGAAAATGCATTACATTCTGCTGGTGTCTAATAATTGTAAATTTTTCTGTGCATACAATATACTTCATTGCTATCCAAAGGATAGCGTAGGTAAAATGTAACAAGAAAATACAATATAATAGTCAGGTAGTGTATAAAGTCATTCCTGAAAAATTGAAGGAATAAGACTATTACAAAAAAAGCATTATAAAATACATAACTGAAATTTAACTCATAGAATAAATTCGAAAAATAAAAAAATGTCAAACTAAACAACTTTAACCCCAAGGTAGGAAACACCGGGTAAAAATTTAAAAAAAAAAATACCAAAATCAACCCCAAAATTTGTATATTTAAACAAGCATGGCAGCAGCAAAAATACAGTAATAATATCCTTTCAAGGATAAAGTAAAATAAAAAAAAAATATAAACCAAAATACGCATAGTTATACAATTTGTATGGTTTCATCAAATATTGTCCTGTTTGTGTTTTTCCGCTTAGAAAGTGAGAGTGGCACGGAGTGTATACGATTATGTTGTAAGATTATCAACTCAAAACATTTGCTTAAACCCAGAAACCTTGGATTTTTGTTGGTTTCTTTGCCTTATTTTCAGATTAAAACGGAAGTAAAAAACGAAAACGAAAAATTTTTTTCCTGTTGTATGATTTTACTAACCATAATAAAATATTTTTATACCCTCAACCACTGGTGGTGAATGAGGGTGTACTAAGTTAGTAAATCCGAGTGGAACTTTTTTATTTATCTAAGACCCCCGTCCGTCTATCTATCAATTGAAATCACGATTACCTTATAAAGACTTAGAAGAAAAAAAACCATACCTTAGCAGTTTGGGATTGAGATCCAGCCAAAGAAGGAGAAGAGCTATGAACTTAAATGTGAAACAACCACACTTAAAAATTGATAATTTCGTTACAAAAACTAACATTTTGCACAAATTAGTTTTATATGACTAGAAATCATACCATTGAATTTCATTAACATCGGTCTATAATTTGCCAAAGGTCCCATATAAAATAAGTCGCATTCTGGTAAGTCATTTAAAAACGCCTTAAGCCGTAGCAAATAAGATATTGTGGTCAAACTTGGTTCAATTTGGCTTTATAACAACATGAATTTTTTTGTTGATTGAGCCTACTCCTGAAAGATTCTAACTGTTGGTGCAGTGTATCAAAAATTCGGTACAGATAATTAATTACAGCAAATTTCGAACCACAAATACCATTGGTTAAAGATTGATGTTTGACTGTTGGTTGGCAGGCACCGCAGTAGTGCAAAGGGCAGAACCACAAAGCATACAGAGATGATAAAAGTGACGTATGAAAAATGCCTAAATCATTTGCGAGGGCAGCTGTCGAATAAAGAGAAAGCAAACGTTTTTTGGTGGTGTAGTGGCAATGTGTAAAAACAGGCCGCTACTATCAACACAAATTGCGTGATCAAGAGAAAAAATGGAAAAAGGGCAGCTTTCGAAGACAGACAAAAACACAATCTTTTCTGTCTCGTGACGCCTCTGTGTGCTCTGTGGTAGAACTGCAATAAATTATGATGATGAGAATGCGGTTATTCTCGAAAGGTTTATTCAATCCGAGTTCGAGCTCCAGCTAAAAATCTAAATTTCAAATTCATATAATTATAATTTAATGTTTATGTATAAGTATTAAAACAAATTAATTCATGAAGAAAATTAAACTCCCCTGCAGGAGATTGAACTAGTACCTAATTAGTACCAAACTAGTACAGAAGTAACCAGTACTAGTTCTCAACTATATACTTTTCTATACCATCTTTATGCTCAAATTAGCATTGAGTGTGCTTGGAACATCACTAGTACTATTGGTTCTAGACGCTTGGACCACATTGGGTGCTTTTTGCATTAGCATTTTGCATTTTAACATTTTTTTATAATAAAAATGCCATAAATAAATGATTTGAAATCAAATTTAAGAAGCAGTGTCAAAATAGAAATATGTACTAGAATTTTATTTTGTAACAAAAAAATCTATCAGTTTACAAGTTGGGCCCTTGTACTACATCAAGTACTGGTACTCATATGCACTAGTATTTTTATACAAAAACTGTAACCCCATAACCACTAGTACTTCTTGTTCTAGTAATTGTACTAGTGGCATTTTGACAATTAACTCTTAATCTCCTGCAGGGTCATTACAAAACAAAACATTTTAATGTATTCTTTTAAGGTAATAATGAAGCATTATGTTTTAAAACTTATATTTTAAAAAGCTTCTAATACAAATAAATGACGTCTGATAGTCGAGACCTTATTTTATTGCAAACATATTCATCAAATGTAATAATTAATTTATTTCCATCAGCTAACATTTTGGATTTGTCTTTTCTTACTACATTTTGGCATTTGTGCCACTTAACTTTTTCGAAATTTAGTTGAAGTAGGAAATAAAGAAAAGGTAAACAATCTAACGCTATTAATCTGGCATTTAAAGCACAGAGCGACACTCCTTTTTGTAGGCAGAGAAAGTTTGTAATTTTTAATGTCTGAGGTAGGGGTACGTCCCTTTCATCTCGTTTTTGTAGATTTATATCGCGGGTCTATCACAATATTGAATTTATTTTTTTTCAAATATGTATGTATGTATGTATTAATCTCATAAAATAAACTTAAGCAAATAAGTCTCAAAAGACCTTTGGTAGAACCCCCTGAAGTTTTTAACTTTTTTGCCCAACTTGCATTTTGCGTGCGCAGTTCAATTGTCATCCATTAAAAAAAAAGACCATTTGTTTTCTGTAGTACAAAATTCATTTCCTAAACTTTTATTCACTGTGACTTCTTTTTATAACCAGTAAATTTTTTTTTTTATTTCTTCATGATAATCTAAAGTAATCATGATTTTTTTTTGAGTTATTTTATTCCACAGGGATAATTTTAACCATAATTTAACAGCAGAAACAACTATGAAGCATTGCTTAATACTCCAACATTTCTTCATATAAAGATTAAATATCGAGTTAATTTTCCCATACAAAAACTCATTCAAATGACTGATTACTTTATCTACTTACAACATACTTAGTTAAGTTAATAAGTTTGTTTTTTTTCACCCTCCCTTTCTCTCTTAACTTCTGAACAAACAGTGAAATCCTATAATATCTTGAATTGTTGTTAAACAAATAAAATACCTAAGCAGATTTTAAGGCTTAACTTCTAAGGTAACCAACCATTGTACAAACAAATTCAAAAAAGGAAAATAAATGTTTATAAACTTCCACACTTTTTTCCCCAAGTCAATAAAAAACATTTTATTATAGAAGAATTAAAAAAAAAATCTTACCTTATATAAACTATTTCATTGTTGTTGTTGGTAAGGCGACGCCAACCTGGTGGTATATTTGCCTTAACTCCCGACAACATTGAATGATTGTGATTGTTGTTGCTGTTGTTGATGGTGTTTGAGTTTGAATTTGAATTTAATCCATTTGAGTTTAATCCAATTGTATTGAAATGATTACTGGCTACATTTGTATTACAATTAGCATTACAATGAGCATTACAATTGGTATTACAATTGTTATTATCATGATTAGCAACATGTTGCTTAGTGTTTGCATGCATGCTCTGTAATTGTTGACGACCATTAATGTGACCTACACCCTTTAAGTCCCCTGGAGTATGTTGTTTTTGGGAATTTTGTAAGAGAGTTTGTTGCTGCTGCTGCTGATTGGTTTGATTAAAGTGTAATGGCTGTTGACTTATCATATTGTTGTTATTATGGTTATGTTGCTGCAACATGCTGCTATTATTTGAATTTTGATGGGGATACAGATTTTGATTTGCTGAAGGTGCTACCACATTTGGTGGTATGCATGATGCTCGATTATTGTTGCTGTTATTTTGGTTATTTGTATTGCTATTTACCAAGCCTGCTGGTAAATTTCCATTTTGTTGCATAGATCGTTGGTTATTAGAAAATTGATTTTGATAATGTGGCATTGTGTTGTTGTAATTATTTGCAACAAATTTATTTTGAGTATGTGGCATGGGTGTCATATAGTTTTGACAAGGCATCATATGTGTAGCAGAATCTTGATTAGATTGATTCTGAAACATTTGCTGCTGTTGTTGCATTTTTAAATGCATTTGTTGTTGATGCATTTGCTGTTGATGCATTTGCTGTTGCTGTTGCATCATTTGCTGTTGATGCATATGCTGTTGCATATTGTAATTATGTTGTTGTTGCTGTTTTAATGAATATTGTTGCATTAAATGTTGTTGCTGTTGCAAATTGTGTATTTGTGGCTGCTGTTGCGTTTGGTGCTGTGGCGAATTTCTATTCATATTGCCATTCATTGTTGCAGCTGCGTTCATTTTTTGCTGCTGCTGCTGTGTAGGCTGATGTTGTTGTTGTTGTGGCTGTATATGACCAGCACTTGCAGCAGCCATTTTGGTTAAGATTTTATATTTTTAAGAATATATTTTATTGAATTATTCTGAAATAAATGGAAAAAGGAAATATTTTGTTAAAATTGTTTTTAAAATTTATTTATGTATATGTGCATATGTATAAGTAAAATTGTAGCGTTACTGACTGTCTGATTCATCATCACACAACCTCAACCCCTGAAGCTCTCACGTTAAATCGATCAACTAAAACGAAATTTTGGAAATTTGCACGTTTAGTGGGTAAAAAGCGTAAAAACGTCTACATTCGCTAATCTCAAAAAACAAATGCAAAAAAAATTTGTTCTTATCGTTGCTCATTCAAAAATAAGCAGGCAGGTGTCTGGTATTTTTTCGGAATTAGGCCCTTTTGGGTAGGAACAGGTAGACTGAATTTTGGAAATTTGGAACATTGAAATACATATCATTTCACATTCTACATATCTGTTATCTAATACAAGTATACAAATGTAATTTGTTACTTTTTTGAAATTCGAACGTTTGAGGGGCGAAAACATATTTTTGGTACTTTTTAGAAACATTTTTCTCCATTCATTGACATGTGTCAACGTATTAAATTATGGGAACCCGCTACAATATTAAAATGTTTGATCTATTAGATGAAAAATGTTGATACTTTTTTGTTTTGTTTTGAAACATAAACTTTCTCATATAAATATGTCCACGAAAGAAAGGAAGACGCTAACAAAGTAGCAAATAAAATGTTAGTTGAATATATATTGATTATAAATAGCTCTGCAGCATGTTGCAGTTAACTTAAATATATGTTAACGTATTGAAAAATTGCTATAGACTTTGAAAAAAATCATTTGAAAAATGAATCTGTCTATCTTCTATAACTTAGTGGGCGTGGCATACAAAGAAAATATATATTTCGTATATCAGGAGAAGGGTTGCAGTAAAAGTTTCCAAATTTTAAACAAATAGGTTAGCAATTAATAACAACATTTGCCAAAACGTGGGTTGGACTAGAGAAGTGGGAGTGGCACTTTGTCTAAGACAGTATATTTCTGTATATCTGGACAGCGGTAACAGTAAAATTATCTAAATTTGGTACAAATAGCTTCGTTATACATAGTTATCCATTTTTCGATTACAGAAGTAAAGTTAAAAAAACAAACATAAAGCTATGATTCCGATGAAACTTTTATTTAATTTTAATGTTTGAGACTTGAAAATACCTACGAATTTTAATGTCATTTAAATGACCGCCTCTAGATTGGTTGCAGCAGTCGATCCTTTTGAGGTAGTTTTCGACCACTTTTTCGTACATTTCGGGCGGTATCTCGGTGATAAAGTCTCTTTAAACTTCTTTAAAGTCTTGCCAATTCCTTGCACAATAGGTCGATTATGACGACCATAATAACCTCCGTAATGCTTAAAAAGTGGCCACTCTTGAACCCCACTTTTGGAGTAAAGTTAAACTTTTTGGTGGCATATTTTTTTCGCAAATTAAAAAAAAATTTAAGTCGCGGATCGTTTCATCCATACACGATCTAGAAACTAAATGCATCTAATTTGCAAAAATCTAAATTATTTACATACAAAGATGATGTACTTGGCAAAAGATACCCATTTGATACCCATATCGCCCTATTTAAAACGAAGGGCTACCACCCCATTGTATTTTTGTCAAAAAGCGAACTAGCACGAGCTTCAAAAAAGCTGAGACACGTTTTTAATTAAATCGACTAAAGATTAAAATATGTTAATTTGGCATTTTTATTACAAACAACCCCGAACAAAAAATTCAAAAACTGTTGTTTTTTACAGAATATTATTAAAAAAAGGACATGGATGATCGTCCTTGGACAAATTGTATATACAGTTGGACGCGCCTTAAAAGATTTGGCATTTTTATTACAAACAACCCCTAACAAAAAATTCAAAAACTGTTGTTTTTTACAGAATATTATTAAAAAAAGGACATGGATGATCGTCCTTGGACAAATTGTATATACAGTTGGACGCGCCTTAAAAGACCTTTCTTATTGTACATGTTGGTAATGAAACAGATTCTCAAATTAACAAAACATGCAAAAAAATAACCTTTTTCAAAATGGTCCAGCGCACGAGAGGTCAAAGCTGAAGGCGAAATATTTAAGATTCGATCACGAATTTTGCTTCCATACAACTTGAGTCGCTCAAGTAAATATACGTAAATTTGTTACATTTGCGAAGTTATTTCTAATAAATTCAAATACAACAAAAAATATTTAAAATAAATCTGCAAAATAAAGATAAGGATCCATTAATAAAACTAAACTTACAGATTAAAAGCCATTCATTTAAGAAATCAAAAAAAAAAAAAATAAACAAGTAAGAGTGCTATATTCGGCTATGCCGAATCTTATATACCCTTCACCATGGTTTGGAAAGAACAGAAGTTTATATATTTATCTAAATATATGTATATATATACATATATACGTACATGTATATTTATATTATATATATCGTTTAGTTTTATTTATTTATTTGCACATGTTTGCGTGGTATTAAATACTTATATTAAAAGTTTAATTGATATATAGCAAGTTTAGTTTTGATCGAATTTCAGTATTTGGTCATAACTCGGCCATTTTGTAACTGATTTGACACATTTTTACACCCACATCTTAAAAAATAAAATTACCATTTACTTTGGTGATAAAACTTGGAGTCGAGAAGTTCTATGGTTCCCGAAAATAGGTATTTTAAAAAAAAACTATATTTTTGACATTACTTTTTTTTACCGATTTCTTCTAAAGATTTCCGATATTTTGATATCTTAAACGAATGAATAGGTCATATTACAGCTCTAAAATTTTAGTTTTTATAAAAATTTAATGTTTTTTAGTCCTTTTTATGAGTATTTTGCTCATAACTTAACCATTTTTAACCTGTTTGACAGATTTACATACCAACGTGCTAAAGAACAATTTTCAATTAATTTGAACTATAAAAGTTGGACTCGGGATGATCTGTGGTTCCCGATAAAGCGTATTTAAAAAAAAAAAAATTATTTTGGCCATGACTTTTTCGTATCTGAACCGATTTTTCCGACATTTTCAGAAAATATTTTCTCCAAAAGATTTCCGATCTTTTGATATATAAGGCGTAACCATAGGTCATATGACAGTCAAAAAAATCAGGTTTTTATACCATTTTTGTTTTTTTTTGTACGGGAGGTACCACGTCCACTTGTTCAATCCCGCCCATATTTTGTGGGATGCTGTGTATTGATAACGTTAATGTGTGTACCTAAATTGGAAACTTTGGCTCTTGCCGTTCTCAAGATATACAGAAATAAAAAAAACAACAACAACAAGGGATTTTTGGGCAAAATCAGAGGCAGTCGTGGTTTTTTGCTCATATCTCCGTCATTTTTGTACCGATCTGGCTGAATTTCAATAGCAAACTTAAACGGAGTATATGTGACATAAATATACATCAACCTAGTCCACATCATTTCTGGGGTTTTCGGAAAACCCATTTCAACATACACACGGACAGACGGACAGACGGACTTCGTTAAGTCAACTTCGATTTTCATAAGAACCCAGAATATATATACTTTATAGGGTGTAGGATCAATATTTTGGAACATACAAACGGAATGACAAAGTTATAGATACCCTCACACCTTCGGTGAAGGGTATAAAAAAAGAACTTATTTGCAGGTAGAGCACAATAAAAGACATCAATTTTGGGAAATACCCAAAAAAAGAGAAATCTTTTATAAGATCTCCTAACAAATTGAATGAGTCACACACACTCTAGTTAATTGTAGTTAGTGGCGGTGACGTTCAATAACGAAAAAGAATTTTTTTCTAACACTGTGTGAAACTTAAAAATTCTTTTGTTTTCCTACTAAATGATTTGTTCAGTAAGTTGTTTTTATCTTCATCACTTTATTGGTGTGTTTACTTATATCCCCATTTATCTCTATTTCTACTTGGGATTTTTCAACGTTTTTTATTTTTTGTGAAAGGTGTGACAATGGTGTACGTGTGGGTTATTGAATTTCAGGCCGTATTGCCTGTAAGGGACACACAAGTGGAAACTTTTTTTACTGTTTGTGTTCTTTCCGAAGCTTTTGTGTATTTTGTGCTCCTTAAGTGTTGATTAGATCATCAGGGTATAATTTTTTTGTAGATTTTTTGGTAGCATTTACATTGTTGGTTTTCTAAAGAAAACAACAATCATTTGAGTCACTTCAATATTCCTGACATATGAAGTCATAATCAATTCTATGTGCCTCCTTTTCTTTCTCCTTTTTCTGTGAGTTTCGGTGAGACGTGTTGACAATTTCAAGTACTTAGTATTGTGTAGAACGTTTTTTTTTTAAGGGCCAGTTGTTTATTGGCTGATGATGTTGTTATTGTCATGTGTTTATTATTGATTGTATTTTATTTTAAATTAAAATAAAAGCGTCACTGTCAGTTTCGTCAAGCCATGATTACCTTTATTAAACAGTCATTTAATTAAAAATATGAGTTTGCACAATAAATTTTCTCATTTACGATGATTTATGAGGAATTGTTTTGTAATTGTTTTTCCAATTTACTGGTAGTATATGCTTAAAATTTAAATTAGTGGTTATTTTTATTGATGAAAAATAAATATTACGGTTTACAACTCAACTCAGTTGAGTTGAAATTAAAACAACTGCTAGCGATGAGTTGTTATTTTTGGATGTTTTTGTTAGCCGCAATAGAACGGAGTTGTAAACCATAATACAAAAAATGCAAAATTTCAACAGAACTAGAGTTGGGTTTTGAGCAGTAAAGAACATTAAAATAATAAGAAAGATAAAATTGTAAACAAAATGTTGAATTCAAAGGATATAATTTAATTTTAAAAATTGCATTTGTTAATTTTATATGGCTTCTAGAAAATTAGGATAATCAGCAATTCGTCGGTAATAATTCCGCAGCCGAATTGATCTTCTAATGGACAGCTTAGTCATATAAGATATTTTGGAAGCACTTATTTTGAGTTTAAAATATTTTAAAAATTCAAAATGGGGACACAAAATTTTTGTAGTTTTAAATAAACACATTTGAGCAATTTTTTTTTCACTGAAATTTTTTTTGTGAGCCCGAAAATAATAAAGTTGAACATTAAACTTTGTATATAGTCAAAATTGGATACTTTATTCATTAAAAAAAATTAAGTAAAATTTTTAAAAAATAAACACGCGAATAATTCTGTGGAAAATATTAATATAAAGACTCAATTATTTGTATACCCTTCACCAAAGGTTAAAATGGTGTATTTAAGTTTGTCAATCCGTTTGTTTCTACAATATTGATGTTAAACCCTATAAAGTATATATGTATATTCAGGGAAATTTTTTAAACGATGTTCGTTGCAATGTCTTATTTAAAGTCCCCAGATATGATGGGTTGTTATATATTTATATCACATATAGTCCCGAATTGCTTGCTATTAAAATCCAACCAAACCGGTCCACAAATAGCTGAAATCTAGCAAAAAAAAAAAGAAGAGCGATGCAGCTTTGGTATAAAAAATGCTAATACATTTTAACATTTTGTACTCTCTCTACACGCAGAAAAAACATGGCTGAAGTATGATTTAAAAAACAGTATTATGGTCCTCGCAATGGACACAAGCAAACTATAGTTGTTTTTATCATTACTTTTGTCACGATTAATGAAATTTTGCTTATTTTAACAATAAAATGTTTACCTCCCATGAAACTTCAAATACGTTTGACTTTAACAATTTATTTTAACAAAATTTAGCTTTAATCATACACTTAAATTTTAAAACAATTTCATAAAGGTATTATTATTATAGAGCAACAATATATGAATTTAAGAAATGTGATCATAATCTCTGAACCCGTGGGCCGATTTTAGTAATTGTACACATTAAAACTGCGAACAGTAAGAAGTATTTGAGCATTTGATTTAAAATCAAACCACCATAAGTTGGAAAAAAGAACACTTCAACTATAAATCAACAATTTAACTAAGTATGTAAACATTTTAATAACCTTGTTTAGTCAGAGCCAGAGTTGCTAGTGAAATTTCGAGAAAGATACATTTTAGTTTCCAAAAAGATACACTTTTTCCCAAAAAGATACGTTTTTTAAAAAAAATGGAAAATCCATTTTTAAAGTTTAACATTTATTAACATAACATTTTTATTTCATATTTAAATTAATTTTGTAAAGAAAATTTTTTCGTATAAATTAATTTTTATTTAAGTCATCTTTAAAAATACAGTAATCAAACTTTAAAATTAATTATATGCAATTATCTTTGGATGTTATCAAAACAAATTCATTTTTGTAAAAATTGTAATCATCGATTTAGGTGGATCGTATGTTGCAACCCCTTAATGTTATTTTTCACCATTATTACAGCTGCTATCAAGGCAAATTCACTAGAAGGTGGGGTCAAGTCAACATATGGTGTTTTTTTCGGTGGTCGACTTGCCAAAGTGTGTATGCAAACTAATATTTTATGTAAACTAACCTTTTTTTACTAGCAATATTTTTGACAATCCGTACACAGAAGCAGTGTTGTTGTAAAGTTGACCTCACCTTCTAGTCACTGCGCCTTGGCTGCTATTGTATAAAGCTTGGTATTTAGTATTGAGTTGGTTACAATGACCAGTCTTAATAATTTTTAGTTGGTTAAAAATTCTCGAATGTTTTGTTTCTTTACATTTTTCGTACAGATTCAAAAGATACGAAAAATGTCAGGATTATACATGACACCTGAAGTCGTCAAAAGATACGAAAAATGTATCTTTCGTATCCTAACGGCAACACTGGTCAGAGCACAAAAAGAACCATTAACAAAGAGTGCTATATTCGGCTGTGCCTAATCTTTAATACCTACCACCCACTTACACGCTTCATCAAACAGAATTAAAAAAAGAAACAGCAACAAGGGATTTTACCGGTACAAATTAGAGGCAGTCGTGTTTTTTTTGTGTTTTGTTTTTTTTTTTTTTTTTTTTTTTTTGTTCATATCTCAGTTAGTTGTCTACCGATCTGGCTGAATGTTAATAGCAAAAAGTTCCGGATAAAAGGTACAAATAGACGTGACATAACCATAGCAAAACTGTATTACCATCGCCACTGTATTACCAAAACGACATTAACATACCATACAAACCAATTCAATTTTGGTTTCTAAATTCGCCGTTACGGCTGTGGCATTATGGTTATGTCACGTCTAATTTGAGCTTAGGCCTTTGGAAAACCTATTTCAACGGACAGACGGACATCGTTAAATCAACTATGCTACTCATTAGGACCCAGAATATACGAACATACTTTAAAGAGTCTAAAATCAATTTTGTAGAAATTACAAACGGAATGACAAACTTATAAATACCAAATACCTACCCTTTCCATTAAAATTAGAATGTTTAAATAAAAGTCAAGTACTTGATACTCACTTACAAACACCCACTCTTTCAACAAATTAAATACACTTAATAATCCATTATTTCAATTAAACACCTTCTTATTGTTCCATTATTTTAATCTGTTTTACTGTTGTTGTTGCTTCTTTTTGTTACAAACATTTATTATCACAAAAATATTGAGTGTTTGCTTTTTGTTATAACAAGAACAACAAACTTCATGTGTGTAAAAAGAAAACAAACAAACAAACAAACTCTACTGCATGAAGCCCTCACTATTGCAACATGTTTTGTAAAACATTGAGTAGAGCAAAAATATTTGAATGAATCAAAATTTTAACAAAAACACCACATGAACATAACAAACACACAAACACTCATCTATTAAAACAAAATTGTACGCACATTAAAAACAATTTTTCTTCTTTTGTTGAATTTGGGATAAATCGAGATAATCTTATTATAAACACTTGACACAGTTTTTTTTTTCACTTTTGCCTTGTTTGTCAAATTCTTATTTGATTTATACCTAGCGGTTATTAATGTTTTAAATATGTTAATAGGTATTTTAAAGATACAAATTAATATTTACATAAGTTGTGTATTGTCAGTTTTAAGTTTTTTAACTTTTTCTTTTTGTATTTTCTATATTAACAAAATCAATTGCAATTCGTGTCGGTTTTTTATTTGATAGTGAGAGAAATGGTAGGAGAAGAGAGATTTTTTTTAATAAGAGAGTTGAATATGTTTTCAGATTTTTTGTTTTTCATAAAAGAGAGTACGCATTTAAAGAGAGAAATACAACGCAATGTAAAGAGCAATAGTACATTTTAACACTTAATTTGTACCTGGCCTTTTAAGCTAGCACTAAAAATTGTACCAAGACTAATAAAAACATGTACTTTTTGGAGTTAATTATTTTGAATATTAGTTATGGTAGCATTTTAGATAAGTCTATAGTGTTTATATTTAAAAATTTAAATCCTTGTTATGTCGGATATTTTTAAATATTGAAGGTACAAAAAAAACATTGATTTTAACTGTTACGCTAGAAAGGATGGTTTCAAATTAATCACTTTATTATAATTTTTAAGAAAAAAATCATCAGTCCTTAGTCCTTATTAAATAATCTGGTTGCTACACCTTAGGCTAATTTATTGATTTAACTATTCTTCCTACTTGTAGCGTGATAAATATCTAGTGATAAATTATTATTTTTTTATACCACATCAAATAGCAATTTTGACTTAAAGTAACAACAGATTCATTATTTTAATCAGTGTTGCTTATAGACTGCAGTTTTTTAGCAGGTTTATGATCAACTAACTCTCCTCCATAAGCAATTTCTTAACGAATGGTAAGAACGGTTTTGATGTTGATTAAATAAATGTCTGTACATAAGACTTTGCAGGGGTCTCATTTATAGTCCGATCTCAAGAAGGCCACTGTTAGAGATTTTATTAAAATCGCTTAATTGGTTATGGTTTTAGATGTATTAAAGTGTTTTGCGGCCCTATGCTCTCCAGCGGAGTAAAAGGAACATATATATATAAGTGTTTTCCGAGGGTGTGCTTTATATGGGAATTATGGACCGATTTTCACGAAATTTGATAGTGTTATTTCTATTTCTAGCCAAAACTTTGATATATCATACTTAATGACCCGATTGTAAATGCCAAAGGTATAAAAAAAAAAAATTTAAAAGTTGACCCCTACGTTCGGCAAAATCAAGAAATTTTTTTCGAAACTGCCTTGCAAAAATACTTAATATTAGGGGGTGTACAGCGCACTTTTTTTTTGTTATAAGGTGGTACGCTCTACTGGTCATGTCATACTTAAAAAATCTTAAATTAAACATGTGAAAATCGTTAATTTCCTTACGAAAGTTAGAGAAATATGTTTTTGAATTTTTATGTACTTCATTACTTTTTTTAAGTTTAATTAGGCACAACAAAATACAAAACCTTAAGCAAAACCGGTTGTTTCCAGGCTATACACATAGATAGCAACGAATACTAAACGAATGGTGTTAAGTTTTTCTTGTGCTTTCATGTGGCAACATGTTATTTCTTTGTTTGATGTACTACGGCATCACAAAATTTAGGCCCGTTCTCACGACTAAACGATAGCTTAATGTAGGAAGTTATCGAACAGATAATGAGTTTTTAATTATCACAAGTTCCGTTTAATCTAAAAGTGAAGGATAAGCTAAAGAGAGGAACGTTCTACCTTTAACTTTTGTCGTAAGGTTTAGATTTGAGATTGCCATATTATATTCACATATTTTTTATATATGGCAACTACAATTATAAGTATATTTTGTTAATGTAAAAAAAATACGTAGTTTCCAGTTCGTAATTTTATTTTGGCAAAAAAAATCTTTAGTATTGCCACATTTTTCAAAATGTTAAGTTTATTTTATACAGAAGTTGTGAAAACGAAAAATAGTTGAAGGTAACTTTATTCCTCACTAGTGCTAAAGGTACCGATAACTATTTCGAACTTTATATGTAAGTCGTGAAAACGGGCCTTAATATTGTTATTGCTGTATATTGAAGGCAATGCAACGCAAAAGATAGCAAAAGTAAATGTTATTGATTACAACTAGATCTAGCTCCTACTTTAACCGGAAATAATTGAGCTCTTGGGAGATAAAATTCAACAGGAAAATTGTGTTAAAATTCGTAATTCAGATTACATTAAGTGTTTTTCAATGTGCAAAATTTTAACCAAGAATTAATAGCATAAAAATGATTACAATGTTGTTTAAAAATTAATTGCGGTTTAACCATTTTTTCTTTGGTTTATCATATTCAAGAAGTGCTTAAGGTAAGGTTAGGTAAAAATGTAAAAATGGCAGTCAGTATTCATTTGACACACTTGGACTAATACCATGGAGCTCCGCCAAACAGAACCAACCCGAACTTCTAACAAAGTTTGAAATGCCCCATAGTTCAACGCCAGAAATATCTTATAACCCGTTAAAGGTGGCTTTTCGCCGTTGCAGGACAGTACGGAGTAAGTGTTCTACGTTCTCCTCCTCGTCTTCGTCTTCGTCATCACAGCTGCGGTAGTAATCAAAGTTTCTGTCGCCCAGACACTGTGCTTATCTGCCTATAAGACAGTGTCCCGTGGAAACAGATACCAAAAGTTATACGTCCCTCTTGTTCATCGATAGTAGAGGCATGGTTCGCCCGTTATCCATGCAGGGCCACAATTGCTTGGAAGTCCTGCCTCCAGTGTTTGCGGCCCATATGTCATTAGCAATATTGATAGTCGATCGCCCAAGTTCGAGTTTGCAGGCGAGCAGAGGCAATCCAACGCCTTCCAGATCCAGTAGAACCCATTAGGTAGTGTCAAGTCTAGCAAGCTTATCTGCCCTAATGTTCCCCAGTATACCCCCGTGCCCTGGGACCATCATATCAGTGTTAATAATCACAGAAGTCGTCATCACAGCATATAGTCTAAGCCAGTCTACAGCTTCCTTCATCGTAAGTATGTCCGTCTTTATAACGCTACAGTAACAGGGAAGTTTTCGCGATAAATTAAGGTTGAACTCCCTTGAATGTACTCCGAAGGCCACTCCTCGTGGCTTAGAGCCAGTTCAGAAGGAAGTTCACGCTTCTTCTCGTGCCTGGATAACCGTTTCTCCACGAGTTCCGACTTGGTTCAATATTGTCGTGTTCATAACCCTGCAGTGACCGCTGATATTTTCACTCCACTGTTGGGTACATTTGAAACGAATTGTCTAGTTCGTCGTCATTACTTTCCTCACTAAGTCAATGGGCGATAGATAAAAGAAAATATCTAGTGAATCGTTAGTCTCTGCACTTTTCTTAGTCTTCCCAAGCGGGTCCTTTTATCCAAGGTTGGCCAACGTACGAGTATGGCGTATAGAAGGATTGGAAAAACTATGGTCGTATCGATCTAGCGGATTGTTGGATCCTTGGGTCAATATCCACTGTTTGTAAATGGCCAGTTTGACAAAGTACAGAGCAGCGGTTGCCTTTCAAACTCAACTTGTCATTAAGAATGATCTCTAGATACATTGGCGCTCTTCGCCAATTCTGTCTCAGTGTTAATCAGGATAATAGGTCGGAAGTCGGGCGTCCCATACTTTCGAGTGAATATTACCAGGGGCCTAATTTTGGCAGTCGTGATCAAGTACTTTCTTAATTCGAAAGAAATTTAATATCTTATTATCTCAGTCAATACTGAACCAATCGAAATTATTTTTTCAGTGTTGTAAAGCATTAATTTGAGTTTCATAATCAGGCCCCAGTTCGGTCTTCCTCGGATTAACAGCAAGTCCCCCAGCCCCAGTAATTTGAAAGAAATTTCCCACTAACATCAATCACAACATCGTCAGCACCTTACAGCCGCGGTATTCAAGAGACATCACCACTGGATTAAGAGCCAGGATCCATAGTAATGTAGAGAGAACTCACCCTTGTGGGGTCCTCTGTTAACAAACCGGTGATGGTGGGGGAACCCAGAGAGGAGGTGATCTGCCTTCGTTTGAGTAGATTTTCTTTCCTCTCAATAATTTCACTTTCCGCCCAAGATTTGACAACGCCGCAATTATTGCATATGAATTTATGATGTAAAAAGCTCCCTCGATATCCAGGAAAGCCACCAAAGAAGTGCTTTAATTCTAGTTCAAGAAAACTGATTTCAATAATGATAAACTACAAAATGTGCTTATCACATGAGTCACTATCGTACCAAAAACAGTACAAGTTTACGAGTAGGTACTAATATTTCCATCCCTATTTTTTATGTTGTTGCTTTTTTAGGTTTTTTGTGTTTTCTGAGCTCGTGTGTTTTTTAGTTTTTGTTTTCTTTCTTTTTAGTGATAAGAAAGCAAAAGGGGAGTTAAAAAATATTTAAACACGAAAGTAGGTGAATGGAGTAATAATTATAAAAATATACCTATACATCGTACAGCAAAAACAACAACAAGAACATTAATATACAATGATTTTTTTCGTTAAATAAAAAATATACACACCTTGAATTTTTGTTAAGTACTTGGTAGTATGTATGTAGGTATAGAAGAATTAAAAATATCTACAATCAAAATTTAAAGTTTTGACACAATTTTTTTTTGAAGATAATTAATTAATAAAATAATTGTTTTATTTTAAAGAACATTTTGTTAAAAATAAATTTTTATCTCATTTTATTTTTGTTTACACATTATTTTCACTATACACGTAACATTAATTTTATTTTAACTTCTTTATACCTATCACACCTGTATTAATGTTTCAATTCATTTTGTTTAACTTTGAAAAAAAGACGTTTTATTTACAGCTTAATTTATCAAAGTAACACCTTTCATTTCGCATTAAATTTAATTACGTTGTAATATTTGTTGTTGTTGTGCTCCCCTTGTGGTATTGTTGTTATTGTTTTTGTTAAAAAGGGCAAAAGCAGCTGTTTAGTTGTTGTTATTTTACACGCACAATTTTATTTGCACTCATTCTCTTTTTCAAAGTTACACTATTTTGTATTTCTTTTTTTATTTTTTCTCTCTGTAATTTGGTTTTACATCATCCAACAAAAACACATGAACCAAACATAACGAAACACACTAGAAATTAATGACGAACGACAACAACATTACATTATCAAAATATATATGTTTGTAGTACCCATGTAATTAAACTAACACTTGTATTTTTGTTTGTTTTTTTTTGTAGAAGTTGGTGTACAATAAGTTGTTGTTGCTCTTATTATTTTGCTACTGCTCTGATGATATTTTGATGAATGACCTCAATAATATTACGCACAATAGCAAACAAACACACATTTTATTGTTTTTTAGTTGTTGTTTTTAGTTTATTTTATCTAATATTCGCAAAACTTTTTCTAACAAACACTTTTACGCACACGAAGTTTATTTATTTTTTATACTTTTACGTAAATTTTTTGCAACATAGGTATGTATAAAAAATATTTTCTTTATTTCTATAACAATTTATTGATTTATTTCTGGAATATAGGTATCTTAGCTGGATTTATTTTTTTCAATAATTTCTATTTTTATTTTGTACGTTTTCTTTTACTAACTTTTGTTGTATATACCTAAATTGATTTTAATTAGTGGAGCTCATACAAAAAACATAACTCAAATTGCTCGTAGGTATTTTAATTTTCGCACTTCTCCTACCCACCACTTCTTTCCCTACTAGAAGAGCTCCTCTCAATTATTTAAAATATTATGATAATTTACAAACAAACACACACGTTTTTTTAAATATTTTTATTTGCAGATTTTCTTTTGACTCTTTTTCTTTCACACCAAAAAATACTCTCACATAATAAAGTATTAATTTTTACATATTTAGGTATAGGTACCTAAATGTATTTCTTGCATTAAACAATATTTTTATAAAACACCAACGAAATAATTTATTGATATATGGTTTTTTTATTTTCTTGCATTTATTTCAATTGCTTTTTTATTAACATTTTATTTATTTTGTAATTTTTTAACGTTATATTATTTATTTTTTAAAATCGGAAAACACTTTTGGTATTATTCACCGTCCGTCTTCAAAAACGTTACGACCGCACACTAGCGAACTCACAGCGATAATGACTAAAGAGCTAAAAGAGCTTTAGTGCAAGTGTATACATTTGTTTAGTAGCGGCTCAGTGATGGCAGTTAAAGTGTGTACCAAAAGCTTTAGGGTATAAAGTACCAAATTAGTCGCATAAAATTGCTTAGATTTAAAATGTTTATACATAAATACTTGCTTTGCTGATGCGGCAAACGTTGTTCTGCAGCAAGGGTCAGGGAGAGTTGTTTTTTATATGTATTCGATTTTTATTATTTAAATTTATATTAATTTGGTTAAGCTTGATTTCTTTTTATATAAAAATATTAATTTCTTCTTATTTTTAAGTCAAGCTTAAGGTCAGGTTATGCAAAATATATTTATTTATAGTTTGTCCAATATTTCGCTGCCACAATGGACAGCTTCTTCAGGGATCTTATGGTTATAAATTTTAAACAAATTTAAAAAATTATTCTTCTTTATTAATAATTGAGCTTAAGGTCACTTTTATTTTAAATAGTTCGTTTATTTGTTTCATAAATTTCATAAAATCAAAAAATTAAAAAGAGGAAACAAAAAACTTTAAAATATTTCCCTTTTTCGTCAAAAAATTCATTTCTCTAATTCTAACTGAAGCCATCTAAACTTTATTTTAGAAAACAACCAAAGATCTAAACCTATTTCCCTTTTCTTCAACCTATTTATTCTTATTTAATAAAAATCTAAAAATCTGAGCTAAACCCTTAGTATCTTTTTTAAAATTAATCCTTTTCTCAAATGGAACATTACACTATGTAAAAAAATTTTGTTTAAGTGAATTTTTTTGCTGTTTCTCATTGGTTATGTCTCTAAACTGAAGAAAAACTTTAACTGATGTCTGGCTAATCGTTTTTTAAGAAATGACATCGAATTTTCAAATTTTTAAATAGTGCCTTTATTTTTCATGGTACAGATAGATAAGAGTGTGCATAAAAGATTGTTAAACAGCTTAATTTTAATGAAGGTATGCTTTTATATGATAATAAAACGAAAAATACACTTGAATCCTTAAATTCAGGATGCTCTTAATAATACTGTTTAAAAATGGTTTGTTTTTCTACCTTTCCTCTTGTAGATTTGGTCATTTTCTCTGATTAAATTCCAGATATAGTCGCCAAGCATCCGTTCATTGTACTGCCCTTGGTATCGCTTTTCAAAGGCTTGAATGTCCTGGTGAAAACGTTCACCATGTTCTTCTGAGTATGCGCCAGAATTTGACTTGAACACTTCTAGGTGTGAGTGAAGAACATGCAACTTCAAAGACATTCTGCATCCCATGTTATGGTAGTTCTCGGTAAGATGCTGAACCACTTCCTTGTAATTATCTACTCTGTGATTGCCCAAGAAGCCATTAACTATATCAATGAAGCTCTTCCATGCGTGTACTTATGCACGATTGGAAGTTTGCTGTTTGGAGTACACTGTAGTTGTTGCTATTTGTTTTGGGGAATTTGCTTTTAGCATTAGAGTGGCTCGTCACAAATTTGTGCACAAAATATTTAAACTAGTAATTACAAAAAAAGAAATTAAATCTAATTAACTAAAATATTAAAGGCGATCTTATCCGACGATGTCCTACTTGATTTCAATAACCGACTATATACTCACACAAATATTAATATTCATATACAAATTTTATCAAAATGAGATACCATCACTTAGTTGAGAATTAAACCAAAACTTGTTAATCGATTTTATTGAAATGTGGCTAGTTTTATTTGTAGCATATTTATGTTTATAACTTAAGATCAAAAAAGAGCATTTGTTACTTTTTTGGTTTTTTACGAATTTTAAGACAAAAATTTTTTTCCAATTTTGCATGAAAAAAAAAAATTTTTGGAAAAAGTTTCTGAATATTTCCAAAACTATTCACTTTATCAAAAAACAGTGTAAGAGTAACTTGGAGGTAATGTAGCTGCGGATTCTCGGAGTTTTTACTTAATCAAATCGGACAAACTGTTCTTGAGTTATGCTAAAATGTGTGGTGAAACCTCCATCATTTTTAAAATAGCGGTTTATATACTAAAAAAACGTTTAGGTAGAGGAAAGAACACTCATTATATTATATGTACGACCTAATTCATTAGATAAAAGCAAAAAATTCACTTAAACAAACAAAAAGATTTTTTTGGTTACGTAGTAACATTTCTAACATATATCTTCTTTTCTTAACCCTTCCACGTTCAAAACGGATGTGTTCTCAAAATCTGGATAATGATTTAAATCCCTGCAATGAGTTGATAAAGCTGTGCAATGTGCTGAATTATAATTTCTATATTTTTGGTCATGTTTATGTCCTGCTATTCTAATTTTTAGTTCCGTCCCAGTTGTTCCTACATATATTTTTGCACATTGTTTATTATTGTTGCCACCACAAAATTTAAATTAAACAACAATAATTGATAACATGAAAAATAATACACAGGAAACAAAATTATTGTATTACATTTTTCTAAACTTATTCAATTTCTTATCTTATTCTTATAAATTAAATGTCTTTAATTTTGAGCTACATTGTCTATATTGGTTTTAAAATTTATTCTTTGTTATATTGGTGTGTTGAATATTTGTAACATTTCTAGCATGAAGCGTCGTTTGTATAGGGTGTTTTTTTTACAGGTTTGTTTTTCGAATAGAGATAAAACTGGCATTTTGTGGTCAAATCTGGCAACTCTAAAGTCATTTATGTTCAGTTTGGTTTGCCATTTCATCATGAACAGGTTGACAAAAGAACAACGCTTGGTGTATGGGCCGAAAATGAGATTGATCTCGATGCTGATTTTCATCGCAAAATTTTGTTCAGTAATGTGGCTCATTTTTGGTTGAATGGCTACGTCAACAAGCAAAATTGCCGCATTTGGAGTGAAGAGAATCCACATGAGACCCTTGAGACGCCATTACATCCACAAAAACTGACTGTTTGGTGTGCTCTATGGGCTGGTGGAGTCATTGGGCCATACTTCTTCCGAAATAATGCTGGAGAGGCAGTTACCGTTAATGGAGACCGGTATAGAGCCATGATTACCGACTATTTTGTTCCCGAATTGGATGGCATGAATGGGGATGAGTTGTGGTTCCAACAAGACGGCGCTACATGCCACACAGCGCACGCCACAATCGATTTATTGAAGGAAACATTCGATGAGCGCATAATTTCGCGGAATGGACCTGTCAATTGGCCACCAAGATCGTGTGATTTGACACCATTGGATTATTTTCTTTGGGGATATGTGAAGTCGCTCGTCTACGCCAACAAACCAGAAACGTTAGGGGAATTGGAAGCCAACATTCGTGGCGTTATTGCCGACATACGGCCCCATATGCTCGAAAAAGTGGTTGAAAATTGGACCTGTAGAATTGGCTTTATTCGAGCCAGCCGCGGCGGCCACATGCCTGAAATCATTTTAAACATTAATGGCATAAAATTATCCTTCCAATAAAGCCAAATTGATGGTCATTAAAACGATTTTCTTGTGTTTTATTTCAATTCGAAGTTCTATACCACTGAAAAAAACACCCTTTAGTTTATTTTTGTATTTAAAGCTGATGTATTTTCGATATCTGTGCCCATGTTCTGTAACTCACGCATCGAGAAACTTTTCGATTGAAATGTGTAAAATGAAACAAAAATACAATATAATGAAACAAACAGCTGGTTTTCACACTAAACAGTGTCTGTAACTTTTTTTTGGCGAATACTAGCTGTCACGTAAGGAAATTACTCACCATTTTACAGAAAAAATGTGTCTGTAACATTTTTGTGAGAAAAGTTCCTGCTTTGAACTGTCAAATAAACTCACGAAAAAAATGGGACGAGAAAAAAATTTTAACACTAAAAACCAATTAAAAATGCAAATTGCAAAGAGTAATAATAATAATATTTTGTTCGTGGCACATTTTTTCATTGTGTAATTATTTTTCTTTTGATATTATTATAAAAACAACAAACAACAAACATTAAAGTCGCACTTTACATTATTTGGTATAGCCCACGGTAGTATTTTCGCCGCCGTCGTTAAAAAATTAATTTCAGTAAATTTTGGTCTCCGTCGACGATATTTGTTACTGGCGTTCTCAACGTCTGCAATGTCACATCGGCTTCGAGTGCAATGTTATGACATTTATAACGTTACGACGTAATCTTTTTTGATAGTTTTCGACATGAGTTACAGACACACTTTTTTCTCACTTTTCGAGAAACGGTAGAATATTTTGTTTCACATACTTTCGATGCTAGAAGTTCTCACTATAGCTACAGAACTTGGGTACTGGTGTATGATTAAAATTGGCACAATGTGGAGACAATGCAGTTTTTTGAAAAGATGTATTTTTGATCAGATCTATGTCCTGCTAGTCTAGTTTTTAATTTGTTTTTCATTATCTTTACCCTTACAAGGAATTTTGTAAATAATATTAAATCTATCTAATTTCTCTGTTCTATCTTTCATTTTACTAAATAATCTATCTAATGTATTATATGTCTTATGAGCCATTCTATAATTATTGATGTCATAAATATCAGAGTTTTCCAGTCGTTCAGAAATCACTGGTACATAAGTTAAAGACTTATAAATCTTAGGTTCAGTAACCGTATTCCCACGTTTAATCAATCACACATCAATTCTCTTGGGAAATTATTATGAAATTTGTCGTTTATTATGACAAAAAAATGTCAGGTGAAACCCCATGTTACAGAAGCAATGAAAAAAGGTAACACATGACATGTATGTATGTATTTTGCAGTGGAAAATTTTACAAGTCAGATGTAAAAAACATGTCGTGTACATGCAGCTTTGCCAAATATACATACATACAAAATTTCACAAAAATCGGCTTAGCCGTTTCGGAGGAGTTTAAGCACAAGCATTGCGACACGAAAATTTTATATTGTATATATTTATGTAGATATACATAAATTTATTACATAGAGGTTGCCCGTTGCAAACAAATTTTTTATATGTATATTCCCAAATATGAAGTTAAAGCTTCACAGCACTCAATTTGTGGCTTTTTTTTGGAAATCATGTTTTCCTCCGGCAAACACTAACATTAGTATGGTACTGCACTATTAATAATATTAATAGTGGAATTAAACACAATCCGAGCGAGAAGCATCCTAGTGGTACAGCGTGCTAGCCAGGTATATTTATAGCAGGTAGCCGCGAGATTACAACAATTGTACAATAAAACAAACAACAGGGCTTTTTATTGTTGTTATGTGGTACGAACTGTCAAAAGGCAAAGGGGTTGATAAGAGAAAAAAAAGACAAAAGATAGAGACAAAAAACTTGTTTACATGTTTACTATACAACATTTGACAGTTCGTACCACAAAACAAGCAAATAAAAAATAAACAGCTGGCTTTCCGAGACTACCTGCTATAAATATACCTTGGTGCTAGCATTGTACGTGTATATTCGCTAACCCTTTAAGAACTGCCGCTAGTCCCACCACAATCTACCTCACATACTTTTGAGTGGCGAATTTAACATGGTGATGTCATTGGAGGTGACAATTGACCCCCCCTGCATAACCTCTACCTACCATTAGGCTTAGCTACTTATATCTACAAAACGTGATAGCAAAAAGCAAGCGATTCTTTTGTTGTTCCAGTAACGGGATCTATTTCGGATAGACATTTTTGTCTTGTCGTTGAAAAAAAAATTGTTTTCTGCATTACTTGGAGCTATAGAACTAGCTAGCAAAACGTGGGTACCTGTTTTAACATGTCAACACTAGATATTAGTGACCAGGGAATGCCACATCAGTAGTCACTAGTAAAAATTGAGTAAAAGTGCTAACTATTTCGCCTGTCATTAGTGGCGATTGCTTCTTTTTATACCTGGAAATATGTTTAATTGGAATGAAGAGGGTTGCCTTTTTGTTTTCTATCTTGCAAACAAAAACTTTTAATCACTAAACGAATTATTTGTAATTATTTTAGCTAAACGAATTGGATTTCGAGCAATTAAACTGAAGACCAAAAAAATATCAGACGGATGATTGTCAGCGTATAATCGTAACACCCAGATGCTGTTTTAACCAGTGTTCGAAAATAAACAGTACATTATTTAGCGTTCGGCTCTCACACCCAAGAACGATATTTTTGTTTAGTGATTGTGTAGACGAACACAACCCTTAATACCGTTCGTAACTATTATCAAGAAAGAGCGGAACATTATATAGTGTTGTGTTCCTCGTTAAAAAAAAACAGAACAATTGTAATGATACTGTAGACAAACATTATATTGTAATGTTCTATAATGTTTCTTTTTTTACATTGAGAAAGAAATGAACAAAAAAAAAATTTTAGCAACGACCGCACCACGATTCACTTGTATGTGTATTGTGTATATGTTTTGTTTGTGTAAAATTATTTTGCTGACTTTTTGATTTTTTTTTTACGTATGTGAATTTTGTTTTGGTAAAAAATGTTTGGTTTTTTACCAGCCAAAAGGGACGAATATTAATAAGCCGAACCGAACACAATGAAGTTTGTCGATTAAAAAAAACCGAACGGAATTAAATGTTCTCATCTTTTGTTGAGTTTGATGAAAACAGTATTATTTTTGAGAAACGTTATTTTTTTAATGATTTTTCTACACAAACATTATTAGCGTTTGTGCTTTCCACAAATCTACCGAACTGAACAATAAGAAGTGATATTTAGTGTTTATTTTTGAACACTGTAGCCCGTTTCTGTATTTCTCGCATCGTAAAATTTTCCGACTGAAACCAGTGAATCGGGACAGAAACAGTGAAAAATGAAACAAAAAATGGTTTTTCTCACACAAGTGTTTCTGTATCTTTTTTTTGCGAGAATTATCTGTCATTTAAATAATTTTCCAGCAATTATTGGAAGGATGCGAGAAAAAGTGTTTCTATAACAATATTTTGCGAAAAGTTTTTTTCAAGAACTGTCAAAATAAGTCAAATTTGAAATTGGTGGCGAGAAAAACAAAATGTAGATATTTTGATTTTAAATATGTTTATATACTATTTTTTTTAAATAAATAAAAAAATAGAAGGAATATAAATGATAAATGCATAATTTATATGATGAAAATAAACAAAAAACAATTGTTATATTTTGTTAGTCTGCTTTCACACGTTTCATCTTTTGATGCTCAACTCCTATGTTTTTAGGTGAGGGAAGAAAGAAGAAAGGGGGTTAGTACGGAGATGCCTGTACTCGGTCAGTACGCTTTGTGTTTTTATTCGTTGGTATATGCACAACGATGGCTGAGTGTAATTTTTATTCTTTTCTTTTTCTCTTTGATTCGCTCTTATTAAAATTATTGTTGTGTTGAACCGAAAAATGATGAAACCGGTTGCTGCGTGTGATTATATTGGCATCTTTTAAAGGGAATTGAAAAGAAGTTGAGCTTCAAAAGATGAAACGTGTAAATTCAGACTTAGTTAAAATTTTTGTTAGCCTTTTCTTGGTTTGGTTTTAATCAGTGCTGCCAGATAAATTTGTGTCAAAATCGTCAATTTCCTGAGAAAAAAATAAAAAAGATCGTCTTTTTTGTTTTAAAAATCGTGCAATTTAAAATCAATTTTAAACAAATTTGTTTCGACTTTTATTAAAAAATAATCAAACAAAAACATAGTTAAAGTTCATGGGTATTTAATAATTATTATTTAATAATTGAGATATAAATCTTTAATTTACCTATTCCTATAATCTTTTTCTTTTTTACCTGAAATAGACTTAGTAGAATACCTTGTAGTTAAAATTAAAAAATCGGTTCATAAATAAACGGGTTAAAGACCCAGTAAAATCTTCGCCTACAAAATAATATGTTAAGTAATCAGAAACACATAAAAGCACTACATACAATTCTACTGAAAAACTAATGAATTTTACAAGGGTTGTGCCAAAAAGAACAAATTCAAAAGTAAATCATTTTTTATCTTAATACATCCAGAAAAAAGTAGTTATCGAAGTTCTTACGGAAGAAAGCTACTTAATAACGAGTGAAAGAAGCTATCCATTTTGAAAAAGGAATAATGGTTTTGGCACAAAAGTGTACATATGAATATGATAAGAATATCAAATATCAATCATATTTTGTATATGTATATAAGAAGTATTAAATGTTCAAAATAAGCCAGGTCGGTCCATTACTTTCCCTCGAAATTATACACATTATACACAGCTAGTTACCTATTTGTAGAAATTACGGGCATAAGGGGCTTATAGTGTTAAACGCAACGTCAACAATAGCATTAAAAGCAAAAATAAAATCAAAAATATTTTATAAATTTGTTGTTGCTTTCTACAGACATTCATATTATTATTTTTTTTCAATTTTCAACGCCACAAAATAGAAGTGTTTGAAATTTAAAAATTCAAGATGAATTTCTATAGAAAGTAACATCAAAATTATAAAATATTTTTGATTTTGTTTTTGCTTTCGTCACTTTTTTAGAAAAAATCATCAAAACGTCACTTTGTTAATATCGGAACAAAAAATCGTCGAGATGACGATAACTCGTCAAATCTGGCAGCCCTGTTTTTATTATATTTATTTCTTTTGTTGACGTTTCGCATTTATTTGACACTTAATTACTGGAAATATTCCAGTATAAACAGAGTATAAACACTTAATTACTGGAAATATTCCAGTATAAACAGAGTTTGTTGTGTCTGTTTTCGCATTCAAATACAGAAACACTTTTATCTCATAAATCGAGAAACGATGGAATTTTTTGTTTCACACTTAATGTAAGAAATTTTACGATGCGAGAAATACAGAAACGAGCTACTGATTAATATATTAAAAATTGAACATGAATTCCTAACATTACGGACGGGGTTAAGAGAAAAAAATTTAAAGAATGCACCAAACGTCATTGGGGCAGTTTTATTTTTTTTAAAGGCTTGTTCTATACATAGGGTGTGTGTGAAACGGTAGCAAAGTACTCATGTAAGTAAAATTTTGGCACCGTTGAGGTGTGTAAAATTTCACTAGCCCTAGGAGCTAGCATAAATTTTGACATTAGCGTAGAAATTCTTGACCATTTTAATTCACTATAAAACTTTGCTAACGTTTCACACACACCCATAGTACAACACGTTCCTGAAAAGGTAAAAGTTGTGCCGAGGTGAGTTTTTTGGTGTGGGGGATTTCATGGTAATCTCACCATGGGTGATTTTTTAAAAAGTAAGCGCCGGTTCGCACACGTCAAGTTTGACTCGTCAAGTCCTGAGTTTTTAGGAGAGAGGGAAAAAGATATGGCATTCTCTTTTCCGTTCCAGCTAGTAACGCTGTGTTGAAAGAGTATTTTCAATAATACAACCCTCTAAAGTCTAAAGTAATCAATAAACAATTTTTAAGGATTTCGTTGAAGAAACTTTATTTTCCAGATTTTTTTTAAGGGTTTTGAACGACGGAAAGTTAAATATATATAATTTTAATATTTTTTTTAATAGTAATTTAAATATTAACAATTTAAATTATTATAAACTTCATTAACAACTGCATACCAATTGTTGCTAAAGTTGAAGTAGACTAACTACCTGTTTTTAGAAATTGAAAGCAAGTGAGTAAGTGAGAAATCATATTGAAAACAACAATAAAAAACGGAATTTTGTTTTTGTTTTCAATTTAATTTCTCACTCACTCACAGGCAGTAAATGTTTAAAAAAAATTTTACATTTTTGTTCAAATAATGAAAGGAAAATATATGAAATACTTTGGAAATAAAAAAGATAAAAGAAAATCAAATCGTTGTGAACGAGGCTTTCAAACGGAATTGAAAAAAAATAATCAGCAAGTTACAATTTTTCTTGAAAAGGTCGATTGGAAACAGTGGTAATCAGGGCTGCCAGATTTGACGATTTATCGTAATTTTGACGATTTTTTGTTCCAAAATTAGCAAAGTGCCGATTTGCCGATTTTTTTCTAAAGAGTACACGATTTTTTTAGTCTCCAAAGTCTGAATAAAGCATAAAATTTTCTGACACGTTCGTTTTTTAATCTTGGAATCTTGGAACTGCCCTACCTTTACAAGAGCGGAAGGCGGAACAGTAGTGAGAGCTTTATTTTTTAATAAAACCCACAAATTAATTCAAAGAGTATCGAAATATTGGCAATTATTAAAATAAAATTACTTTTCAATACTGTCCTCGAGCTTGAAATAAAAGCATTTTTATTTAAAACCCACAAATTATAAATAAAAAAAAAACCGCTAAATTGACCAAAAAATAGCTAAATTGCCATTATTAATTACCAATATCGGCAAATTTTACTATTAAACGAGCTGTTTTTCCAATTGCAAAGCGTTGAGGCCGCTCTATTCAAAAACTAAAAAACGCGTGCCGCTTTTGTTTAGGTACGGCTGTAATATGCAAGCCTTAAGAAAATCCTTAAATGATTATTTTTAGAGTACAAAAACAACAATGTTACACTTTGTTTATCTTTCGTCAAACCATCATCGATTGAACCTTTTACGACTCTCTGTATAAACCATATTTTCAACAATTATATATCTAACATTTCACCAGTTGTAAGATAATATCAATATGTGTTTCATACGATTGTTGACATGAAAGACTCGTTACGATTTAAGAAGCGTCTTTCGCTGTGCTATGGAAGAATTACAGTCGTGTTACAGTTTTTCCCGTGTGAGGAATCTTCTACGATTAAAAAATTTGGTCATCGACGGTCTTCATGAGATGTCCTTTACAAAATGCTAGCTGGGAATGAAGTAATTATGTTTTTGTTTAAATGTTTTTTTTTATAAAATTGAACAAAAATTTAAAAAAAAAACTAAATTTTAAGTTGTCCGATTTTTTGACGATCTTTCGAAACGTAAAAGACAATTTTTTTTTATTTTTTCTCAAAAAATTAACGATTTCCTCACAAATTTATCTGGCAGCCCTGGTGGTAATCTAAATAAAACACGGTATTATCGACATATTTATGGTTTTGATGTACTGCATTATCTATCGATACAATCTTAAAGTAACCCACAGACCAAGGCGAATTGAGTAGAAGGTGGGGTCAAGTCAACATATGGTGATTTTTTCGGTGGTCGACTTGTCAAAGTTTGTATACAAACTAGTTTTTTATGTAAACAAACCTATTTTTTTACTAGCAATATTTTTGACAACCCGACCACAGAAGCATTGTAGTTTGTAGAGTTGACCTCACCTTCTAGTCAATTCGCCTTGCCACAGACAAAGCAACATTAGTCGAAACATGGGCATGTTCATGGTGAAATAAACAGGTGGCAGCACTACGCCAGATGACGATTTTTTGCTCTTGCATTCCCTACAAGAAGAGAATCAGCGAGTTGTCAATTTTTTCACGTTGGTGTTAAGAAAATGATAGAATGAAATGACCGAAATCAAGTTTTCTGTCATTTCTTTCTATCATTTTCTTAACACCAACGTGAAAAAAGTGACAACTCGCTGATTCTCTTCTTGTAGGGTTGTTTGTCTAAGTTTATGTCAAAGTTTTGTTTATGTTTACAAAAAGTCCACGTTTTGTGCTGTGATTTTTGTTTTTTATTAAAGTTTTTGATAATTTTGATAAGATATTGACCATAATTAAATAAAAATTGGCTAAAAATTTATTTTTTTCATCACGTTCAGCGGCAGGCTTTGATTTTTGTTTAATGTATTTTTGACGTAACCGGTTATGTAATTTCCATTTTTGTTGTAATGTTGTATTTGTTGCCGTAACGATGCCACCTGCTTATTCCTCCATGGGCATGTTTAACTAAATGTTGCTACGTGTGTGGCATGGTGAAATTCAGCGTGGCCATTTTGGCATTTTTGCAGGTAGATTTAGCATTTTTTTGTCTGATTTAGCTGCAAATTTTTCATTTAGCAGTTAGCCTTTTTTTGTAGCATTTTTCAACAGCATATTTAGCATGTTTTAGCATTATTTAATTTAAGAATATTCAAGTAATCTTTATTTGAAAATCGACCACACTTTTTTGTCGAATGCACATACAAATCCCTACTCTTTTGCTATAGAAACTGTATAAGCTTTTAAAAGATCTTTCATATCAAATTGTTTTAAAATTTGATCAGTTTGATCCATTAAATTCATGGTAAGCTGATTTTTCCCTCAATTACGATTTTGAACAATTTTTTGAAACGAAAACGATACCACAACTTTTGATATAAAAAAACATACGAATTACATGCCGAGATTTTATAGCTCAATTAATATGTTAACTTTAACAACGATTGCCAAAAATTTTCATAATTTAACAAATACTAACTTTTTTGTGTAGAAAACAGTTTAATTACAATTTTGGAACATCATTGGCAGAAACTAAATTCATATGAATTGTTAAATAAGAACTCAACAGTTGATTTCTGGATAAATGTTTATGGATATAAAAATGCATTAAATGAAAATCAATTAAGTGAATTAGCTTCTTTTGCAATGAAGTTTTTGGTTTTGCCTTTTAGCAACTCGGAAGTTAAAATAAGTTTTTAGTGGTATAAATCTCTTAAAAACCAAAATTCGAAATATAATGAAGTTAAAAACAATGAACTCTCTACTTTATAAAACGTGTGGCTTAAAATGTTGCGATAGTTTCAAAAAATTGTATGATCTCATTTAAAAATGCAATAAAACATATATTATAATGATATCTTGATCGATTCTTCAGAAGTTGAAGCATAATATTAATTTGATGACGTATTTAATTTAAAAAATGAAATCTTTTATTAAACATGCAATAAATTTTATTGAAATATTAAATAATAGCCATTTAAAGGTCAAGTTCCTTTGATTTTTTTGTTATGGGATGGTACCTTTTGTTTAAAAGCTTTTTATGTACGTATAACCAGGATGAAAATTTAAAATGTTGATAATCATCGACTTTTATTGTTTATTATTATAAAAAAAAGTCTATGTTTCTATAATAGAATGGTTTCATAGCATATCTCAACTGTTTTACTTGAGGAAATTGGGCTAGAAACTGGAAAATTTTATATTTTATTGTTAAGCTACTTCTAAAGCCATTCTTATATAACTATGTTATGTTTGCCCTCTTTCTTTATAATCTCTCCATTACAATCAATTGTAAATTGAGTATTAAGTTTTTTGTTACGGATATTTGAAGATATTTGTGCACAAATGCATGGTGATAATAACAAAAAACACATATGGAAAAATCGTACGTTCGCGACCTGTGCATAAGCCAATTAAACAAAAGCCAATAGAGATATTTTATTGTGTAAATACTGGATAGAGACCTACAATACACTTTTAAAATAAATTAATCACTTTTGAACATTCCGTTCCATTACGCAGATTTTTACATTTCACTACTGTCAGCCAGAGTAGACTCCTATTTTTCGTCATTCGTGACCACATGTTTATAACTATCATTATGAAAACTTTAACTCGATGAAATCCATCTTTTCACTAAACATAGAAATACCCAAATGCTATCGAATCGCAAAAAAAAATGCTAGGAAAAGTTTTGTTTTCTATATTATTTGTACAGCATAGGCGTACAAACGTACGTTCGTGACTACAGGAAATGCCCATATAAAGGTACATTAACTTAAATAACAAAAAAATAATACAATTAAAATTTAAGCATTATTTTTTTGCAGTTTAGGATTTTTTAAGCATTATTTTAAAGCCGATTTAGCTGTAAAATATTTTTGGATATGGCCACACTGGTGAAATTACTAATTTCACCATGGTTTCTGGCAAGGCGAATTCATGTAAACGGTGGTGTCAATACTACAACAAGTAGCAACCAGCGTTGCCGTTTTGGTTACTTTTAACCAAAATTGGTTACTTTTTTTTCCAATGTGTACTTGTGTACTTTTTTTCGATTTTGGTTACTTTTTTCAACACAAAAATAACCAATTTTGTTTTGGGACAAGAACTACACGCTCCGTTTTTTGACCCTTAAATTGCGTGTGGTGTTTGTGCATCTAAAACCAATACTTTTTTTCATCTACTTAAAAATTATTTTTTTTAGAAGCTTAAAGCTGTTCACAATCAGAGCAACAATTTCGTTTTTTCTTTTATGTATTATTATGAACACCAGAGAAAATGCTGCTGTCTATTGTGATCGAAGCTTACACTTCAACAGAGTATCAACTTAACCACATATGGTATATACTTTGAAGTGTAGATCTAGATAAACGATAAGGTCAAAGACCGATCACGTTTACTATTATTATATTATAAAAGATCTACCGCATAGTTTAGCTCAATTTTGCACTTTGATACTATTACACACAGCAAGACCTTAGAGCTTTTAAAATTGACGAAAATAAGGGATAACTTTGTATAGGAAAAAAATTTCGAAAAATTATATAGCCTATTTATTGTTCTTTCCAGGCCATCGGTCAAAACTTTACAAAAATCGGTTCAGCGGTTTATGAGTCTACATGATACAAACAAACATAATTTCTTCTTAAGACATATTTTTAAACTGAAGTGCGAATAAAATAGTACTTTTCATACGAAATAGTTTTAGTTACTTTTTTCGCTTTTGGTTACTTTATTTTTACATTTTGGTTACAAAATGTTTTTGGTCGTGGCAACGCTGGTAACAAGGCGAATTTATACAAGGTAAGTGCAACTCTACAACTACAAAAAGCCCCATGTATTTTGTTTATGAAATTTTCCGACTTATTGTCAAATTTCAGTATAGAAACAAAACAATATTTTGACGTTTCACCGTTTTTTTAATTCGCCGTGGATACAGCTGATGAACGGCTGACGAGATGAGTTTACCTTGTGTAAATTCGCCTTGGCTGGTAACAACACCAAAAACAAAACAATGTGCTTTTTTGTTGCTTTCGTAGATCCATATGTCAAAATCACAAGGAACTTTTGACATTTCTCTCTCTATTTAAGAAAAAAAAGTAGCACAGCTGTGTTTTCAACGCCACCTGAAAAATGAATTCGTCTTGGTTTCTGGTTGAAATTCGTGTTACCTTCAGGGTTGTCAGATGTGGCGATTTCTCGCCAAACGTGGCGATTTTCAAATTTGTTTGGCGACCTAATTTTTGATTTGGCGACATGGCGACTTTTTGGCGATTTTGTTGGCTATTTTTGTTGAGCTATGGCTTAGTTTTAAAATTCGTTATATCCAATAAGAAAAAAATTATACTTTTATTCTAGTATTTTTATGTATGAAATTTGAGGCATTCATATGTATGGTCAGTATTTGAAAGTATGTATGTACAAATGGCTGATGAAGATAATTGCAATCTTTGAGAAAATTGTTTTTCGTTTTTAAAAGTGCTCTTGAAAGAATCAATGAATATAATTCCTTAAAACATGAATATATTAAAAGTCTTTGAACATTTTTCCATTATATTTATGTGGCAATTTATTATCATAGAGTAAAAACGTTGTTGTTAAAGATTTTTATGAATCCTAACGTAACTTTTGATGTTTACGAAACACACTCAAAAAAATTAGTGTTTGTTAATTGTAAAGAGGGTGGATATGGTAGGCACGAACAATTTAAAGGAACTTGCTTTGGCAGTACTTTATATGCTGGTACACAGAAAGAAAAACACTCGGTATAAATCAAGTTTTTTATGATTACTTTAAGTACGAGTAAAAAATTCAAGTACGAATAAAACTAAAAAGTACTCAAAACAATCCTAAATGGGATTACTTTCGAAAATCAATCAACTTCTTGAAATAAGCATAAAATTCTTAAATCAAGTAAAAAAGACTAAACTTTTCGTTGTCTTTAACCCTCCTGCTTATATATGTACAGTAGAATCCCGATAATTCGGATTCGCATTCTTACGAATTGTAGGGGTTTTCGAATTAGCGGAGTTTCGATTTAACGGGGTTAAAATAAAATAAATACGAATTAACGGGTGTTTTTAATTTATTTACTAAACCAATAAAAAAAAAAACATAAAGACAATTGTTAAAAATAAAATATATAAAAATTATATATAAAAATTATTCATCTAACAAGCTGATCTTAAAAAAATAAACACACACACAAGCAAAAACCCACGTAAAAAAAATTGCGGTAAACAAAAAAATCATTCTTTCCATATTTCTGTTGTTTTTATTTCGAATTATAAGTGGTAGTTAGCAAACAATTACGATTTATAAGAGGTAAAGAAGATTTTAATTGAAAAAAAACGAATTAGCAAAGGGACCAAAAAGTTGGGAAATTTTACGAATTAACGAGATTTTTTCAAGGGACCGACGGTTTATTACGAATTATCGGGAATTACGATTTATCGTGGTACGAAATATTTGGATTTGACTGTACATAAAATTTCTGAAGTAAAAACCATATCGGGCATGATGTTTGTGTTTTATATCATTCTGTAAGGTGTAATACGGGTAAGTAAATCAATCATTATAACTTTTTCTTTCTAGTTACTTCTTTGTTTTTTATTTCAAGCACGAATTCAGGATAAAATCAACTTTATAATACTTGAATCAAGCGCATTCTGAGATTCATTCAATCTTAGTTTTACTTAAATCCATCTAATTTTCGAATTATTTTAAGTACGAATTCAGATTAAAACAATTTTATAATTCTTGAATCAAGCGCATTTTGAGATTTGTTCTTAGGAAATGTTTAATTTTCTTAAAAAAATATTTTTTGTGATAAACAAAACAGTTTTTGCGGGATAATATTTAAAAAAGTAAATGTATTGATCTATTTTTATTACAGTTTTATTTTTAGAAACCACTTATAAATAAGATAAATTTAACTTTTCATTTTAAAATATTGAAACCATTTTTTAGTTTAGGCTAACTAGGGCAAAAGGCAATCGATTAAAGTATACATTTTACAATTCTTCGGATGCTCATCCAACAATCAGGGAGGGACACTTATAGCCTTTTCACACTTGTTAACATTTAACATTTAACATCAATTTGCGAAGATGTTGGAATTTTTCGCATAAGAAATACTTAGGGCTCAAAATCCAAATTTTTCAACATCTTTATAGAATGTTATACCATGTTCACACGGACAGAAATACTCGTGTTTCGCTCTATTATTCCTGTTACGCGCACCAAACATGACTGAAACGACTTGTTTCCCCATACAAAATTTTGAGAGCGAAACCGGTCGTTTCATTTTGAAACATGCTGCGAAACAGGAAAAATGTACTATCATCTCCAATTTTGAGTTTATCTGAACTAGCTCTCAAAAAAAATCAAAACAAAGAAAAAAACAAAATAAAAATTGATGTTTAATAAAATAAAGTGATAATTATACAATAATAATATTAATAAAAGTATTATGTTATATATTTTTGACTTTTAATTACTTTTTTATCTATTTAAATAAAATCACACTAACAACAATCAAAAAAATGTCAAAATGAAACAAGAATCATTCGTATGAACAGCATGTTTGGCAAACTATTTAGTTTCAGAGAGCGAAACGAGTGGTTTATATCGTTGTATGAACATAGCAAGGTATATTTATAGCAGGTAGTCTCGGAAAGCCTGCTGTTTATTTTTTATTTGCTTGTTTTGTGGTACGAACTGTCAAATGTTGTATAGTAAACATGTAAACAAGTTTTTTGTCTCTATCTTTTGTCTCTTATCAACCCCTTTGACTTTTGACAGTTCGTACCACATAACAACAATAAAAAGCCCTGTTGTTTGTTTTATTGTACAATTGTTGTAATCTCGCGGCTACCTGTTATAAATATACCTTGGAACATAGCATTATACCATGTTCACACGGACAGCAATATTCGTGTTTCGCTCTCTTATTCCTGTTTCGCGCACCAAACATGACTGATAGGCTTTTTACACTTGCTCTCATCTTACATCTTTCATCTTATCGCAAAGATGATAACATCTTCCCATAAGAATTGTACAGGGCTGAAAATCAACATCTTTCTTCATCTTTAAAAGATGTTCTTTTTTCATGTTGTTTCATTCATCATCTTTCGATTATTTTAGTGTCATCACTAGAAAAACCCAATAATTTGTTAAAAAAATATATACCATCACTAGAAAAAAATACAAAAGAGCAGGACAGCAATATCATTTATTTAGTTTTTATTCGCTCTTACACGCGAAAATAAATATTTTTATGATGAAAGATGAAAGATGTTGCAAATGTAAACAAGTTTTTTTCATTTTTAACATCTTCCATGCATTCCCTTAAGATGTGCTCAAGTGTAAAAAGGCTATGAAACGACTTGTTTCCCCATACAAAATTCTGAGAGCGAAACCGGTCGTTTCATTTTGAAACATGCTGCGAAACAGGAAAAATGTACTATCATCTCCAATTTTGATAACATTTATCGTTAGTTTATCTGAACTAGCTCTCAAAAAAAATCAAAACAAAGAAAAAAACAAAATAAAAATTGATGTTTAATAAAATAAAGTGATAATTATACAATAATAATATTAATAAAAGTATTAAATTATATATTTTTAACTTTTAATTACTTTTTTATCTATTTTAAATAAAATCACACTAACAACACACAAGAAAATGTCAAAATGAAACAAGAATGAATCGTATGAACAGCATGTTTGGCAAACTAGTTTCAGAGAGCGAAACGAGTGGTTTATATCGTCGTATGAACATAGCATTACTATCTCATTTTGTTCCCTTTTACTTTTTTCGATTCTTTTCGTGTCATCACTAGAAAAGTGGCAATAAATTCTGTAATTATTGTGGCATCACTGACAAAATGGAAGTTGCTTTGAAAGCAGCGTTACCATTTTTTAAGTTTTTCCTTTTTTGCAATCCTTATTTTGCTTAATTTTGCTAAAATTTTTAAACAAAATGATTTATACTACATTTACACCTACGCAAAATCTAGTACTTACGAGATTTCGAGCCAAATCTAGTTGTTTTTGACTAGATTTCCCATACAAAACAAAATCTACTTCGTGACAAGATTTCGACGAAATCTACTCAAAATCTAGTAGTACTTAATGATGCAACTATGGTTTTTACAATATAGCACTAAAAAATATTTCCCTGCACAAGAAAAAATGACATTAAAAAAAAAAACAAAACAAAAATTGTTAAAAAAAATATTAAAAATTTTTATAAAAATTGTAAAAAAATTAAAAACACGAATAATATTGATAAAATAAATATCGTTGATTATTAAAAAAAAGGTAATGCAAATTTTTTAATGTATATTTCTTTTTGTGTTTGTGTGTGTAACGAAAAAACTTTAAGTCAGCTGTTGTGTTATAAAAACAAAATCTCGCTAATGTCAAAAAAGTACAATGTAAACGCACTAGATTTCGAAGAAGATTTTAAATCAAATCTACAAGATTTCGGCCTAATGTAAATGTAGTATTAGAAATACATTTTGGTGTTATCTTTTAAAAGGTTGGCACTTTTGTAGAAAAACAGTATTTAAAAAAAAATATAAGTTTTTTTTTCAGAAATGGTGACATTTTTTATTGATAGTTGATGTTAGATGTTTCAAGTGTGAACTCGTATTTCAAATTTTCAACATCTTCCATGCGTTTCTCCGAAATGTGTCAAGTGTACAAGGGGCATTAAAGAAGCATCAGCTATAAGTGAAATGGCTGGTATTTTATGATTATCGGGCATGTTCTAGAAATCGAAATGGAGTGAAATTGAAATCGAACCACATTTTATTATATTTTATTTACACAATGACCTTGATTTTTCTTTGTTTTAAGAGATGTTCTTTAAAAGCTAATTGGTACTCAAGAAATTATATAGATAAAATGGAATATTTTTATGAACTTTTATTACAGGGTCGTTTTTAAAATTGGCTCGATTTTAAATCCACTTCATTTCGTTTTCTAGAACGTGCCCATATAACTCGTCAAAAAGTTGTGAAGTTCACAATTCAAACCCTCAAAGTTGGTTTCGTTTTAATTTAAATTTGGTACACATTGATTGCTACGCTGTACACTGGCTGAAAATCGTTTTTCGTTGGCCAAAATCTGTAACTTTTGAACCGAAGGAGATATTTTAGTGAAATTTTGTTAATCGACGGATAGATTCTTAAACTTTCTCCACTTTAAATTTCATTAAAATCGGTTGAGTAGTTATTGGGGAATTTAAGGGCAAAGTGGAACTTTAGATTTTTTTAACTTTAGCGTGCAATATGGTTTTTTTTATTTCTTTTAATTATTTAAAAATGTAATTTTTAGATTTAAATAATAATCATTAACATCTTTTTAAATAATGGGACACTCAAAAAAATTAAATGTTTGCACTATAAAAACAATTTTAACATTAAAAAAAAATTTTTTATATTTTTAATCAGGCTTAAGTTCATTAAATTTAATTTTCATTAAATTATTTCTATGAAGAAAGGAATTTTACAACACGAAAATTAATTAAAATTGTTATTGATAATCTTTCATTCTTGACCGTGGCCGGCATTCGAACCGCGGCCGGCAGGTTACCATGACATGTTTCGATCGCAACCACTCGATCTCCTCAGGTGGATTTGCCGATTTACACTCGCAGCCATCGACGACTGCTGACGTAAATAGTCAAACATCAATCCTTAAACCAAATTGTATTTAAACCTTTGGTAGATCGAAGTTTGCTTTTTTGAATGATTATCCATTTTAATTGATTTTACATGTTTTTCCTTACTTCTGTTTTTTCGTACTTTTGTCAAGAATTTTTCTTGAAGTCCAAAGTAAATTTTTTGTT
Organism: Pollenia griseotomentosa; assembly: GCA_963931875.1. Taxonomy (NCBI): domain Eukaryota; kingdom Metazoa; phylum Arthropoda; class Insecta; order Diptera; family Polleniidae; genus Pollenia; species Pollenia griseotomentosa. Next base: position 45,565,958 of record OZ007560.1, on the reverse strand, counting down.
TTTTCATTTTCATTTTTCATTTTTCAAAAGTACGAAAAAACAGAAGTAAGGAAAAACACGTAAAATCTGTTCTGTGTTATTTCTGTTCTTAAGTAGTTTTTTGACTTCTTCATCTAAATCCCGATGTTCCACTTTCCATTGATTTCGAATACTGGAGATGAAAATATATTAAATAGATTTTCATTCGTGGAATTTCGTGAAACTTTTCTAGTATTGTGCTCTCTATAAAATCTGTAATCCTTATTCCTTTTTTCCTGAGCTTCCTCTGATAAATCTCCAAGTGGCACCAACTGATATTTAATGACATCTTCTCCATGATAAAGGATTTTGTGAACTGTAGCAGACATATTTCTCCATGGGTACTTGGTTGTATATATTTTTGCAGTTTCCTTAGCAAAATCTCCAAATTTTCTAAAGTCAATTTCATCATTGCACGCAAGTACTTCTAGGATTATTTTAAATCTAAAAATTAGGTTAAAATCAACACCTGTTATTTCAGATGCTGTTTCTGGATCTGAAAAGAATCTTCTTGCGGTATTGCCATCATTTGTATTGCCTGGCCCTTGTTTAGGCTGATCTATAATCAACCCAAGTTTGCGATTTTCATCTTGAACATGTTACACTTTCACCTTTCTATTAGTGGGTTTACCTTCTTAATCCCTTTTGATCCGCAAAAGTTCTATTCTACTAAAGTTGAAATTTGAAAAAAATATATTAGTTTAGAAAATATGTCCTAACATCTCAAATATAAATAACACAACAGTAGCAAATATTACCTTCTTAAAGGTAACAAGACTACCAACCTAGCAAAAAAGCAGGCAGGTCATTATCGCTGATAGTTTTTGTGCAATGATAATTTCTTTCGGATTAAATATTAAAAAAAAACACTTTTTCTGAATTAAAAAAAAAGTTGTGTTTAACAACATGGCACAGCCACAATTACCAATACTTTGACCTAATTTTTTGGCTACCTTAGTTTTAATATGTTTACTATTAAATAAAATTAAAATTTTTGAAATCGGTGACAAACAAAAATTGGACTTTTGGCCAATGAAAAAAAATTTTCAGCCACTGTGCGCTGTATTAAATCAAAAGTGAGCTAGTGGAAGGGATTTTATTGGTACGATAAAATCTTAAGCTTAATATTGTGTTTATCATAAACCAAAATGAATTTAAGTTAAATTTTTAGTTTGCAAAAACTTGGCTACAATAAGGAATACAAATGCACTTGTTAAAAATAAACTGCCAAGCAGAGAACGTCTTAAGGGGAGATTTGCGTCAGGTGTAATGTACAAAAAATTGTGGTAGATTTTCAAATTAAGATCACTATATTTGCATATTCTAAAATTAATTAATGCTTAAAAACGCTAAATATGTAGTTGAAAAATGCTAAAAAAATGCAGCTCAATTTAGAAAAAAATGCTAAATTTAGCTGCAAAAATGCCAAAATGGCCAGCCTGTTGGCAATCTAGTTTCAGAATTTATGTCAAGAAATGAGAATATCAATAGTTTAAGTAAAAAGATTTTTAATTGTTCACAGTTTTTGTCTAAAATTTTTTATGTTAAAATATTTATGACAAAATTGTGGATTTACGTATTGAAATAAGGAGTTTTTGGGGACTTTAAAAATTTAATTTGGGATATGATCCAACAGTTTTATGGCAACACTGATGGTTTTTAAGACGCGCTAAAACAGAAAATAAAAATAAGCATGTAAACATTATTGCACATTAGAAAATATAAAATTAAATATCTTTGCAAAAACAAAATATATAAGCAAAATTACTGCATGAAAGTTGTGAAAATTCATTGAAATTAACTTAACCTCCAAATAAAAAAATCCGGTTTAAGAATTAAAAATTGCAATGTCTTTTCTAATATTGGAATGCAAAAAACGATGTCTCTACCGATGCCTCTCGGCTGTAGCTATAAGCATAACCATGCAGTTTTTTCTGCTGGCGGTATTCCTACTTTTTATCAACTTTCATGTGTTGCACCCTGTTATGTGGATTACTGAGACCGTAGCTGTCTTATTTTCGTTTTACACCTGGCTCTCCATAATGCCTTTAATATCGGCGGTTATTATTTATGGCATTTTGTTGGGTAAATCACATTTGGCTGTTAAACAATATTATGCTACACGTTTTCGTTGGCTGCTTGGTACTGCTGTCAGGAAGTTTACTTTCTTTTTAATACATATAATCATGGGCTTTCTAACTATCTGGCTGTACGCTCGCTATTTACACACGGATTATAGGTATATTTTTAATTAATTATAAGGAGTTTACAACTAACAAAATTTTTAACTACAGATCTCTTGTATACAAATGTTACTCCATGGATTGTCTAAATTCCAATTATATATTTCTAATGGGTGGTGGCATTTCAGCGGGTTGTTATCATTTTATTAAAGAAAATCTAAGACAAGAACCTGAAGTAGAATATCCCATTTTACAGCAAAATAAATTGGTGAAGATACGCTCCTTGTTATATTGTACCTTTTACAATTCCTTACTCAAATCATTTGCGCCTACGCTTTCTTACGCCTTGGGTTATTGTCTACTAGTTGGTTTTGTCAATCACCGTATTGCTCGTTTTTTTGGCGTTGAGTTAGAAGAAGGCCTGACTTCATTCTTCGCGGTGGCTACAAATTTAAGACTTTTCTTTTATACTTGGATTTTAACATCGCAAATTTTAAGCAACATGAATTTAATGCAAAAATTCTTTTCCATATTTTTGGCAGAAGAAATGCAATTTGTTATCGAAAAAAATCCTGTAGTGACAGATTGCCAAAAGGAAGTCTCATTGGTAGAAGCTTTAGCAATGATACAAGTACCATTAGTGCAAAATTTGGCTGCTTTGAATTTGTTTACAATTGCTTCATCACATATGGCCGGTAAAAGGCAGGATATTTTTGCTCTTTCAGTTCCGGGTACGTTAAATACATAGGATTTCTTTTGAGTAGTAAATAAGGTTTGATATAACATATCTTCAACAGGAGGTCATCCCTATAATTGGAATCAACTATCTGGTCAGTGTTTGTCTCTCATAAATGTCTTTATAGAAGAATTGACCGCTTCAGTGAAAAATATTTCCACTATGAAATCGTCCCCCTTATTTTGTCACACTGACAAACCCACTGCAACTGAAGCTGCAGAACAAATTCTTCTAAGACAATACAATGAAAACTGTGGCATACGCAGAATGGTGGCTGAATCACCTACTGCCAACATTAATTCAACAACGCCATCCAACGTCTCACCCAAAACTTCCAACGCTGTACAACGCATTAACGCCCAATTTGAGCACATGTCCAAGCAATTGGAACGGGTGCTTAATACCGCCTTTCGTACAATACCCGGTCTGTTTTATATGTTTGGCGAATTTGAAGGAGCCAAAACTGCATTTTTACTTTCCAATTCTCAAATGCTTGTGTGGTTAATTGAAGGTCTTGCTGGCATATGTGTTGCTTCTATTGTTGAAGATAAATATGGTGTAGTACAAGTGGCTTTGCCTCAAATTATCAGAGCTTTGTTAAAACTTAAAGGTGAATTAGATAAACTTAATAATGTTAATTTGAATGGTATAAAATTGGATAGAAACTTGATAACCTTGAAAAATGCAGTCAAGCGTAGTCTTTACAAGATTACCTCAGTCTTTGGCGATTACTTAAAAGATCTATTTGATGATCCTTTGGAAATACGTATTTTGCATTGTTTTACAAATTATCAGGATATTTAATTTTTTTCTCTTTAGTTTGTTTTTTTATTTTTTGCTGGTACTGAAAAATTTTATGTATTTAAATGCTAATTTTAGTTTATTGTTATTATTAATAAACATGTTCGGTCTTATGCACCCTTATCGCGGTTAGCGAATTTAAAATACGCCTGCGGCTGTTTGGCAATAGATCAAAGAGGACGTGAACATATTTCCTTTAATTCATTCCAAACCAGTCTCAGGCGTATGTATGTGATTGTGTAAGGCGTTAACGAGTGTGTCGTTTTTTGTAATAGATTAGAGTAACCGTCTGTCATAATCTATTACAAAAGATTCACTCGTAAACTACAACGCCTTACACAATACGGCCGATTATTGTAATTGTAAACTTAATGTTAAGTATGATTTGCTGTTATAACATGATGTTATAAAAGCGTTGTTAAAACATTTGCTAAACAACCGTGTTATAACATGAGAAAAACTCGAACACGATGAGTCTATACTTAACACTAACATCATTTTAGTGTAAATGTAAAGCATTTTATGTTAGTTGTAGACTGCGTGTTACCCACATTGTATTGTATGTGCACAACTGTTGGGATCTGGAAATTCTTAAATTCAGAAAGTGATTCTGAGTCGATCGGTATACTATTTATATTTTTTAGTGTTCACACCACAGAGCATACAGAGATGAAAAAAGTGACGTATGAAAAATGGCTAAATAATTTGCGAGGGCAGCTTTCCAAGAAAGAGAAGGAAAACGTTTTTTTTGGTAGTGAAGTGGCAATGTATAAAAACAGGCCGCTACTATCAAAACAAATTGCGTGATCAAAACAAAAAATGCAAAATGAGCAGCTTTCGAAGAAAATGACAATTTGGCGACACTTGTGGTATTCTGTGACTTGGGGCCCCTATTATGAGTTAAGCAGACCATACACGATTCAATTCAATTGTCAACTGAGTCGGTTGTTCTCCAAATCAAAGCGTGTATGGCTTTGTCAATTGATTAGTTTGACAGTTGTCGAGTTGGTTGAAGAAAAATCAAAAGATTTTGATTTTTTCAAGTTGACTACTAAGTCTTTCAATTCGATTGTACTGTGTGTGCTCGAGTCTCTTGATTTGCTGTCAAAATTAATTTTTGTAGTTAAGTATTTTAAAAATTGTCTTTTATTTCATTAAATTTTAAAATTAATTTAAAATCTTTCAATTCAGTTGATGAAGTTGTCAACTGAGTTGAAAGACTCAGTTGACAACTGAATTGAACCGTGTATGGGGCGCATAAATGCTAGGTTACCCTGCGGCCACACGATCAAGTTGTTCTTGATAGTCTATTACATATACTGCTTGTCAAAATTTACAAAAATTGAGAGCTGTGACGTAGGTGGCACTCAATTTACTTTCAAGATGTCATAAAAAAAACAATTTATAAAGACAAACATGTAATCAGCTGTTAAATTGGAAGTAAATTGCCAAACAAATGGAAAGGTGAAATTGAAAGCCATCTCGTGGTCAATTTAAAAAGTGTGAGTGTGTTAAGCTGGGATCACACGATTGCCGCAAATGCACCAATATGACACAATTTTTATTGTGCTTTATTGACGCACAATAATGAAATTGGACCAACAAAATATTCTGAAATCACACGATTGCCCTGGGGTCTAATCACCGCATACGATATCGAGCAAAATTGATCGAAATTATTTATTTTGGTATCATGAAACTCGTTATCGAAAGCAATGTATTGAATTTGAAATAATAGCATTTGATATCGAGTAACTCGACATTACATTTATCGAGTTTTCATTCGATACGTCAGTGTCTATCGTATGCAAAAACAATCGATAGTTTATTCGATACGATAGTATCGAATGCGGTGATTAGACCCCTGTTTTAAACAAATTTAATTGCCGCTAGTTGGTACAAAGCGAAATGGTTACAACAATTGCCGCAGCACAGTCACACGATTGTTCTTACTTGACAACTGCGAAAACAGCTGTTGTGGTAGCTTTTTTATTTGTTTGAAAGTTCTTGTTGGTTTGTTAATTAAATAAAATTAAATATGTATCATATCTGTATGTACTTAGACAAATTTTTGTTTAATAGATATTTTTATTTAAATTTTTTAAGAAATTCCAAAAATTAAGTCAGTTCTACAATTTCGTATGTTAAGGTTCGCTTAGAAACTTAAATAAAAATATTCGCACTGAACAGCTAAATATGCTTGTGAACATACAGTGGCCGACAAAAGTCTACATACGACCCTCATTTCTTCCACCTGACGAGACCGAAAGCATTATGAAAAAAAGTAATGATGCAGTTTTTTTTGAAATCTGGTTTTATTAATAGAAAACGAAAAAAATAACATACTTTAATATACACTTTAAAAAATATTTACAAAAAACGAAAAAATAGCATTGACAAAAGTCTACATACGGCCAACATGTCATGCTTTGTGTTTTGCTTGCTGCTGGATGATAACGGCTAATTACCGTTATTTTTTTAAATTTACTTTTCTGCATGTTTTACATTTCAAATCAATTGCATTCGGTTGTATTCTGGACAGTTTCCAGCATAATTCAATTATAACAACGACCTCGCGAAAATAAATTTCAACTGATGTGAGAAACTTAGTAGTAAAATATAGAAACGAGAAAAAATCTTTCGGGGAAATATCAAAACTGTTGAATTTAAGTAAAGCAACAGTTGAAACTGTATTAAATAATTTTAAAAACACTGGTTCTATTGAAAATATAATAAACCGCGTAGTGGTCGCCCTAAAAAGCTTAGTCGCAGAGATGTCAGCTTTATAATAAAATAAGTGGAAAAAAATCTAAAAGTGAATGCCACAACGCTGGCCCAAGAGCTAACAATAAGATCAAATACGGTTCTGCATCCACGAACAATTCAAAGAACCCCAAATAATACTGGTTTCCACAGCAGAAATCCGCGCAAAAAACCCCTTATAAGCGAATAAAACCGAAAACTTCGCTTGGAATTCTCCAAAATTAATTTGACAAAGGATTTGAATTCTGGAAACGAGTTTTGTTTAGAGATGTTTAGAAAATACAATATTTTTGGAAGTGATGGAAAAGCGAAAGTTTGGAGAAAAGCTAATACAGCGATGAATCCGACGCACTTAGTACCTACTGTTAAGCATGGGGGTGGCAACGTGATGGTTTGGGGTGCTGTCGCTGCATCTGGTGTAGGAAATCTTGTATTTGTCGAAGGTTATATGGATCCGTTTCAATATAAGTCTATTTTAGAACAAAATCTGGGAGCATCGGTCAATAAATTAGATCTTGGTGAGAGTTGGATTTTCCAACAAGATAACGACCCGAAACACAACGCTCAAGTTGTAAAAGAATGGCTGCTTTACTATGCCCCCCGACATTTGCACACACCACCTCAAAGCCCGGACTTAAATGTCATTGAACACGTTTGAGAGATTTTGGAATGTAAAATCAGAAAGCATCATATTACTAGCGTTGAAAAAGATGCTGAAAGAAAAATGGCTAAGAATTACGCCGATTGAATTGGAACATTTAGTTAATTCAATGCCCAGACGCTTACAGGCTGTTAAAGATGCCAATGGTGGCCCAACCAAATACTAAATTTAATAATAAAAATATTATTTAATGTTTCAATGAAGTTTTTTATGTTAGCTTACAAGCCGTATGTAGACTTTTGTCAATGCTATTTTTTTGTTTTTTGTAAATATTTTTTAAAGTGTATATTTATAAAACCAGATTTCAAACAAACCTGCATCATTACTTTTCTTCATAATGCTTTTGGTCTCGTCAGGTGGAAGAAATGAGGGTCGTATGTAGACTTTTGTCGGCCACTGTACATATTTTGGTAATAGCAATAATTAAAAAAAAAAATTAAAATGCATAATAAATAAATAAATATTTATCTTCATTACCTACTAAAAGAAACACAAAAAAGTAAATTTATTAAAGAAAAGGCAAATATTGGTGCGTATTGTGTTGTTTGATTGCCGCAAAAGAACACAATAAATATTGGTGCATTTTTGTTATTTTTATTGACGCGCGGTTGCATAGAAAACAGTCACACGATTGCCGCACCAGGGTTGCATTTGATTGGTAAAAGTAAGCACAATATTGTCCTTGATTGGCACATGAGCCAATTGGTTGTGCAGTCACACGATTGGGGTATTAAAAAGTATGAAAATTGGTGTATTGCGGCAATCGTGTGATCCCAGCTTTAGTAAAAAAATGAGAGAGTTGAGTAAATTGAATGGAATTGAAAGGCAAAACTTGATCGTGTGGCCACCAAGTTAGAAATAACCAAAAACGGCAGCTCTGGTCATAACATAACAACAATAACAACCAAGGTATCAAGGTATATTTACACAAGGTAAACTCGTTGGCCCATATGTTTGTCAGCTGTTTACCCCTAGTTGGAACCCAAACATCAAATTTCGTGTACATGAGACAAAATTTGTACATGCGTTAAATTGTTTTTGTTTTATATGAAGACAATTTTGACAACTCGGTTCTTTTTATAGAGCAACATGCAAGGTATATTTACACAAGGTAAACTCGTTGGCCCATATGTTTGTCAGCTGTTTACCCATGGTTGGAGCCAAAACGTCAAATTGCGTGTATATGAGCCAAAATTTTTACATGTGTGCGTTAAATTGTTTTTGTTTTATATGAAGACAATTTTGACAACATGGTTCCTTTTATAGAGCAGCATGTCTACACTCCCAAATGAGTTTACCTTGTGTAAATATACCTTGGCAACATGTATACACTCCCAAATGAGTCTACCTTGTGTAAATATACCTTGATAACAACGTTAATTTTTTTTGATAACGCATAAATAAAAAAAGACAACATAAAGAGAAAATTGAAATTTATGAAGGCATGCTTTTTCGAAATATTTTTATACTTTTAATTATTGAGACTATAGAGTTATTTGAATGTTAAAAATATTTTTTATTTTCAATTATTGAAACATGTTGCTTTTATAAAAAAATTTTGATTTCATAAATTTAATGGCATATTACATTAAATGTATGAAATAATTGAATCTTACATTTTTTAATTAACAATTAAACATATTTTTAGAAACAACTTTAAAATAAAAATATTCTTTTAATTATTTTGCTACTATAGTCAAAATTAAAGTATGTTTTATATTGAACCGACTTTAACTGGGTGCCACCTCAAATGTAGAAAATTGTTTCATACAACTTACAACAAAATATAAGCAAGGGGCAACTCTAAGCAGCCGACATTGAAAATTAAAATATAAAAAAAACACTGCATATCTTGCGGAGTTGAAAATTTTTAACACGCAATATGAATTTATGGGGGGTGTGCTGGAAATCGCAAACGCAAAACGCAAGAATTTGGAGGCTGTTTTTAATACACTTTAAATCTAATTTTAATAATTTTTATACCCTCCACCACAATTAGTTGTGAAGAGGGTATACTAAGTTTGTCATTCCGTGTGAAACTTTTTTATTATTCATCTCAGACCCCATAAAGTATATATATTCTGGCTTCTTGAGTAATTCTAAGTCGATTTAGCCATGTCCGTCTGTCTGTCCGTCTGTCCGTCTGTTGAAAACACGCTCACTTTCGAAAAACTCAAAAGAAATAAACAAACTAGGTGTCAAATTGCTTGTAGTTATCCTAAGCAGTTTGGGATTGAATTTCAGCAAAATCGGTTCAGTAGGACCAGAGCTATGAATCAAAATGTGGAACCACCACCTTCAAAAACTTGATAATTTTGTTACAAAAACTAACATAAATGATGCAAAAATGCACGGAATGACATAAGATTTTGCACAAGTCCGTTTTATTCGACTAGAAATTACAGTGTAAAATTTCGGGAAGGTCGGTCCATAATTTACCCTAAGCCCCATATAAACACTACTCCCGGAAAACAGTTTAGTACGCCTAAAACCGTAAAAAATAATGCAATCATAACAAATTTTGGCTCGTCACAATTTTATAGTACTATCAATGATACTGTGAATATCGGTACATAATTTACCCTAGGCCCCATATATGCCCTACTCCCGGAAAACAGTTTAGTCTCCTAAAACCATAATTAATAACAAATCGTCACAGTTTAAGATAATAATAATAAAAAGACATCATACAGATATTACTCCTTAAACATTCGAACTGTCGGTGGAGGGTATCAAAGATTCGGCACAGCCGAATATAGCACTCTAACTTGTTGTTATAAAAGTCTGTTTAATAGAGAAATGTTTGTATAATATTTGTCATAAAATTCGTTTACTACAGAAATCTTACTAAAAAACGACTTTTAAAATTCTTGCGATTTGCGTTTGCGATTTCCAGCACACCCCTGTATGTAAAAAGCAACAACAAAATATTTTGGCTTCGTTTTTGCTTTCGATGTAATTTTTGGCGTTGAGTTTTACACAATTATGGCCTATACAATGTATTTTGAGTTTCTTTCCATACAATTTTTTCTCCAAATCATTAATAATTGCAAAATATCGGTCAATATCTTGTAACATAATCATTTTTAACTTTTTGCAAGTACTTTTTTGTTTGGCGAAAAACAGCTGATGCTGTTGTTAAAAAGTTTCAAGAAGAAGCCAACAAATTTTGAAAAGAAAATTCAAACGGTTAATAAAAGTTAGTGCCAAATTATTTTATGATAATATACGTATGTACAACTGTTTTTAAAATAGGTATTTAAAAAAAAATGAATTTTTATTTTTGTTTATGTTTATGTTTATTAATTTTTTTTTAAATAAAAAATCGATCTCAAAAACTTTTTGTTTTATTGAAATTTTATTTATTTTATTGAAATAAGAAAAAGTTCGGCTTCGGCCTCGGCCGAACATTAACATTTTGGCCGAAGTTCGGCTTCGGCTTCGGCCAAAAAAAGCGAGTTCGGTCGGACACTAAAAATTAACATCGGTTTTAACGTGTAAAGTATGCTTTTACTTGTCTATAGTAGATCAAAAGCATATTTTAAATAAAAGTTTACTTTAGAACTCTAAAAGTATGCTTTGTTTATGACTAGGGCAACCAAAAATAAGCAATTGCTTTTTTTTTTGTTTACAAGATAGAAAGATTTTGATTGAACAGAAATTCCGATCATAAAAAAACAAAGAAAATGAGCTATATTTGTTAGGGCTTTTTTTTGCTTATTTTGGCAATATCGGCTTTTTTTTAGTTATTTTTGCGATATCGGCTTTTTTTTTTACTTATTTTGTCATTTTAAGATAATTTTTCATTTTTTTCATACGAAAAAAAAAATTATTTAATAAATATTTGCAAAAATCGTTGTTTTTTTTTTTTTTTTGATGTGGCAACTTTTTTTATTTGTTTCATTTATTTTACTTCATGAAATCGCCTTACTTTTTGTGCTGCTACAACTCTGGTTGAAAAAAAAAAACGTTTAAATCAAAGTAGCCAAGTTTTTACTGTCAACAAATTTACATTTTAAAAATTTCATTGAATTGTTGAAAGCATAACATTTTTAAAACTTTTTAAAGTTGTCTTAGTTTAAAAACAGATAAAATTACCTTCATAGCCTCTGCGTTTTGGATGTAAGTATAAATTTTTTTTAATTTATTAAAACCTTTGTTAAAATTGGTTTATTGTTTTATTATTTAGAAAATGCCTAAAGTCAAGGAAAGCAAATCGGTTTACTTGAGCAAGCTAGTCAAACAGTATCCAGATTTAAAAACTGATGGATCAGCTTTAGTGTGTAACGTGTGCTTTATCTGTTGATACAAATTACAACATAAAACAACACCTGGATTCAAAAAAGCACAAAGATCTAAAAGAAAGAGAATCAAAAAAAAATTTACAACAAACTTTTCTACATAGTTCTACAAGTTCATCGGCCGCCGATAAATTTTGCATTGATCTCTGTGAAGCCTTTATATCAGCAGATATACCATTATACAAAATTCGACATTTAAAAGTACAACATTATCTTCAAAACTATACATCATTCCATATTCCATCTGAATCGTCTCTTCGAAACAAATATACAAAAATAGTTTATGAATCTACAGTTAACAAAATAAAGGAAGAAATACAAAAACATTTTATTTGGGTCTCTATAGACGAGACCACCGATGCGTCGAACAGATTTGTGGCAAACGTTGTTGTGGGTATACTGCATGTGGATGAAAATATTTCAGAAAAAAGATTTTTAATAAAAACAGCTGTATTAGAAAAAGTCAATCATTCCACTATTGCACGTTTGTTTGATGATTCAATGAAAGAATTTGACCTAGATAAACAGAAAATTTTTCTTTTTGTAAGTGATGCCGCACCATATATGGTGAAAGCTGCAAAGGCCATTGCTGTATTTTACCCACATATAACTCACGTAACCTGTCATGCACATGGAGTTCAGAGTTTGTGAACATATAAGAGAATACTACTCAAATGTAGACAAATTTATTTCAAATGCTAAAAAAACGTTCCTTAAATCTCCTGCAAGGGTTCAAATCTTACGAGAAACAGCACCAGATATACCACTACCTCCACAATTAGTGATAACTCGATGGGGGACGTGGATAATGGCTGTAAATTATTATGCCAAATATTTTGATAATTTCGTAGAAATTTTTTCAAATTTAAACTCTACAGATTCTTCAGCAGTGCGTATATGCCAGGCTTTAATGAATGAAAATAATTTGCGCAACCAAATATTGTTCATTTCTGTAAATTTTGGGTTTATACACGAAGTAGTAACCAAATTGGAAACAAAAAATCTTTCATTGGTTTCCCAAGTGAATATAGTTATGGACACCGTAAGAAAAATTTCCGGTGTTCCAGGGGATATAGGCGACAAAGTGAATAAAAAATTTGAATCTGTTTTATTAAAAAATGAAGGATTTTCGGTACTAAAAGATATTGTGGATATACTGGGAGGCAAGCGGCATTGCGAGTGCAATCGTATAAAATATACCTCAGAGCAAATACTCAATTTTAAATATGCTCCCTTAACATCTGTAGACGTAGAAATAACTTTTTCTATGTACAAAAGCGTGCTGACTTCAAATAGACAGGGGTTTCTTTTCGAAAATTTATCGCATCAATTTATAATTTACTGTAACAACGCATTCAACGAATAAAGTGGAAAATAAACCATAAATTTTAATTGCTTTTTTTTTTATTTTAACAGATTATTTTCATGTTTTTAAACGCTTTTTTTAAGAGCTTAAAACTGTTTTTTTAGTGCTTATTTTTGGTTGCCCTATTTATGACTATAGTTATGGGCCATTATATTCAACATTTTTGATTTTTCGAATTTATTCTATGAGTTACATTTCAGTTATGTATTTTATAAAGCTTTTTTTGTAATAGTTCTATTCCTTAAATTCGAAAAATCAAAAATGTTGAATATAATATAAAGTAACCTACGAAAGGAGATAATTCCCAGTTTTTATTTATTAAACATATTTTTAAGAAAACTATAATTTTGTATTAATTTATGAATATAGTTATGTTTGTATATTGTTTTTTATGTTCCCAATTAAAATTTTTTGTTTAACTTGGACAAACTTTAGTTTTCATATATCCAATGAAAATTTTTAACGTAATTACGAAATCCAATGAATCGATTTTAACGAAAATACTTCATTATAACTACGAAATTCCATTTGGACAATGAAAATTTTCATTTAACCAGTGAAATTCTTTTTATGAAAACGATTCATTAAATATATGAAGCATTTTTCTTTCAGTGTGGGTCTGCTTGATCGGGGTATTATTCTCGAGGGAATTTCGGATCATGGGACTATGACCCTGGACTTCGGTGTAACACCACCAGTGAAGTTCCCGGATAGGGAAATTTGGTGTGGGTCCAATGGACTGTTTAAGGGGTGGGCAGTATTTACGGATGGATCCTAGCGATCTGAAGGGCGACGGAAGTGATACTGGATCACATCGTGGGTGGATCTGTGGTGACAATTTATGTCGATAGTCAGGCGGCGCTTAGGGCATTGACAAATTATACGGTGCGATTGACAAATTATACAGATTATACGGTGCCTGGTCGCTCGGCGTAGGAATGCTCTTAGGGAACAAATGGGGGCATTCAACGTAAGGCTGTGTTGGGTACCTGGACACTGCATGGTTGATGGAAATGAGGTGGAGGACGAACTTGCGAGAGGGGTTTCCAATCTGGACTTAGTGGTAAGGGACAAGGGGTGAAGCCCCCTATGTTACTACTATGGGGTGATACGGGAAAAATTCCGTGATGACGTTACACAGAACGGAATGCAGGGTGTCTAGGGCGCTATGGACCAGATTAGACGCGGGGGAAACCAGGGTTCTACTGGGATTGGATAGGGGTGGTCCTAGAACACTTATAGGGTTCTTGACGGGTTATTGTCCTGTTAGGGCCTTTACGGGCAAATGGGACAGTACCATATCGGACTTCTGCAGATTGGGCGATGATTCTGAGGAGCTAGAGACGATTGAGCATGTGCTGTGCCACTGTCCTAGGGTGCAGGGTCTTAGACGGAAATGGCTAGGAGATCGATTTCACGACGAACTGGGGTGCATCGCTGGATGTAATCCGGCTGATCTACTGGGGTTTGTCAGGGAAATAGTGCGGTTGTTTATGTTGAGGGGACTGTAGAGAGGGTAAAAATTCAACTTGGTACCTACTAACTTTCTTGATTCCATCCACCTCTTACTCCTTTTCTTTATTTTTCTCTTTTTCTTTTCTCATTGGTCCATTCTTAACCTAACCTAAACTCCTAACATAATTTTGTTCTGGCTGGTCCACGATTGCCCATGGGTCCCAAATAGTCTTTAAATACTGTGGTGTGGTGTATTCAATGGTCGATAATATACAAAATAAAATACTAATTAAAATATAATAAAATAAATAATAAATAGTTTTTATTTTCATTTTCTTTATTAACACTCCTTCAATAAAACGAAAAAACAATTTAATTTACTGAGCTACCTAAATAAGAGCGGCAAGCGTCTGTTTTATGTTAAAACTTTTTATTTGCTCATAGTTTATAAGAAACACATCTTTAGAACGCGAATTCAACATTACCCGGCTGTAAATTTTTATTTGAATGATCGCTTGGTCGCTTTATTTTATTGAAAATGTAATGGCAACAGAATTTTCATGTTTAAAAAAACGCTTGCCGCTCTTGTTTAGGTAGCTCAGTTAGTCAAACCTTAAAATATAAAATAAAATTTACATGTTCCCTTCTCGTTCACATTAAGACTTGTTGGGAATTTATTTAGTAAAAATACTCGCGGGAGTAAACATTGGCGATGTAAAATTTTTTAAGTTTGGGAACTCATTCCCAAAAAATTTGTTATGGGAATCATTCACAATACGAAATAAAAAAATATGGGAATATTTTAATGGGAGTAGTAGTTTGGGATAGGGGTGATAATTAAGTTACTGTGCTGTCTTAATCGACTTTTGCCAAACTTATTACGTTGGCCTTCATAGTAATTACGACTGAGGCGAGAACTACAAAAACCTTCGGGCATGGGACAATCCTTAATTGATGGACTTAAAATGTTGATAAGTATAGCCAGAGCATCGTGTTGTTGTAAGAGTTTAGAACGTGCTGGGCCTTCAGCAAATTCTAGTGGTGTCATGGTAAGGAAACGTATTTTCTTGATCGCCTTTTTTAACATATCTTCGTCTAAATAGTTTTTGAGATTTTGGGCATTTTCCGCAACAAGTGCAGCGGATGTTGGGGGTTGATTGTAAGACACTGGAAATGCCACTTTATTTGCAGAAGCATCCGCAACAGATGTATCACTAAATAAAACCGAAACATAGGAAGAGGGTGCACTATTTTCATCATCACTGTCAGATTCCGAAGATTGGCATTTATTTTGTTCTGAATCCACTAAAGATTCATTTATAAACATTGTTTTATCAGTGAAACGTAATAAAGCCCTAAATAAATCCAATTCAGAGACAATATTTAATTTGTCCTGATCTAAAATAGCCATTAGAGTGGATATTTCTATATCGGTAAAACCCGGATCAGCTAAAACTTCTTTGGTACGGAGAACAATTAACTAAAAGAAAGAAGACACACCAAAAAATAAACTTATTTTTCAAAAATGTCCTCATTGCACAACTTGCCTTCATACTACTTTCCATTAAGCGAGGGTCGTCGAAAAGCTTCGCAAACTCGTAAACCTGACAAGCGTTCTGTGGACTTATATTCGACAACAAAAACGTGGTACATTGTTTAACCACATGAGGCAACATGTACTTCTTAGCTACATAGTACAACTTACAGGCTTTGTCTATTGAACTGATATTAATACGATCCGAATAAATATATTTCAGCATTGACTTAAATATATCTGGCTGTACGTCTGGTATAACTATTGGATCGTCGTTTTCCGCAAGTTGACCATAAAACATACGCTCAAATACTGGAGAAGCCATTGCTAGAATTAGCTTATGACCAGCAATGATTTCTTGATTGCACGGTGTACTTCCAACCAGGAAGCGACAATCAGTCCAATTTTTTGTTTGCAACAAATGAAAGCCGCGTTCTTTAATTTCATAAAATTTTTGTTGCCAATCAAGTTCCATTGTGAAAAATTAACTACCCACTACACTTTTTACTTTATTATAATATTTTATAATTTTTAATAAAATTATCACAAAAACAGAAAATTCTCTATTGTTGAAGGGTACTTTACACCAGGGATGGAAAAGGGCTTTTATAATTTTGTACCAACTATGAAAACAAAATGTACTTAACAGGCCATGCCGGTACCATTTTTTAATATTTTTTATTAAAAATAATACAAGCTTAACAAAAATAGGCATACAAATCATGGTGGAATAAGCAGGTGGCATCGTTACGGCAACAAATACAACATTACAACAAAAATGGAAGTTACATCACCGTTTACGTCAAAAAATACTTTAAACAAAAATAGAAGCGTGCCGCTGAACGTGATGAAATAAATAAATTTTTAGCCAATTTTTATTTAATTATGGGGAATATCTTATTTATTTTAATTTAATATTATCAAAAACTTTAGTAAAACACAATAATCACAGCACAAAACGTGAACTTTTTGTAAACATAAACAAAACTTTGACATAAACCTAGACAAACAATGCAAGAGCAAAAAATCGTCATCTGGCGTAGTGCTGCCACCTGTTTATTCCACCACGATACAAATTAAGAAGTGCAAAAAATATAACTTAAAAATAAAAAATATTACACACCTAATGTTTTTTTATAAAATATTTATCAAATCTTTTCAGGAGATGTTGGAAGGGTTATACTATAAAACCAGTTTTTCATGATATTTTTACCATTTTAAGGGGATTGACAACCCTTTCCCTAGCGTTTAGAAAATTTTTATACTAAATTTTTGGAATTTTCAAAAATGTATATGAAAATTTTTTTCCGATTAAGCTAAATTTTTTAGAAAACTAGGGGGTTAAAAAGTCATTTGACTACGTAAAAACTTCCTACAGAAAACTAGGGGGTTAAAAAGTCATTTGACTACGTAAAAACTTCCTACAGAGACATATTAAACATTTTTAGTAGAATTAACTTTTCGTTTATTGTCCTTAATATTTACAAATTTGTTTAAACATGTTCACTATATAAAATAACATTACATTAAACTTGCTTAAAATCCTCTAATTGTATGCGTATAAGATATTTTTTGAATTTTAACTGGAGGCTCTTCTTTGGTGGTTTCTGCAACAGTTGTGGAATAAGGAGGCACAATATTTGGCAATGGTGCATTAATCATTTGAGTCAATGCAGAATTAGTTTTCTTAAGAGCGCCTACAAATATCAAAGAAAAAAATAAATAATTTATTTAAAATAAAAATTAATAAAACAGTTTCAGTTTTATTTAACACATGATATTATGTAGTATTACTTTTATTTTATCATATAACAGGTTTGTAATCAATTAAATAATTTTTTATTTTATTAAATTAAAACAGAAGATAGGAAAAATCAATTCAAAACGCTTAAAAGTTTATATTTGATACTTATTTATACAAAATTGTTTTGTATTCTTATCTAAGTATGTATCAACTATAATATTTTACGTATTTTAGCAAAATAAATCATTTGAATATTGTTCAACAATATTTTATTATAAACTGTATAATTATTCTTTTCTCGATTTTAAAGAGCTGGCAGCTAAATCAATTTCATATTTAAGTTTAGCCAGAGCATTTTTTAGCTCAATATTCTCTGGTAGTCACTGTTTCAAAGTAAGACGTTTATTATCAGACTTAACAACTAATTCCTTATCATCATAATGCTCTTCGGTAACTTCAGATGTGTCATTGGTTTGCAAAGGAGTATTAGTGTGTAGATTTGCTTCTCGTGGAGTAGCTGGTTGTTTAATTGAAGTCTTTGCTATTGTTTGTGGCTTGACATTGGTAAACACTTGGGTTTCTAAGAAATGTAATGCTCTCATAACAAGACCACCTTCAGGATTGAAGGGTGATTTTGATTTATAATGTGATAGTGGTGTTTGATTTGGTGTGTCTGGATTAAACGGTTGATATTCGTGTATTCTATCTTTGGTCCATCTAAAAATTGAACGTGATTCTGGAAATAGGAAAACCAAGGATAATAAAACAAAGGAAAAAATGAAACAAAGTGATAATGAATTTGCGAAATAAAAGAAACTGATTTTTCTTCTTAAAAAAATGTTAACATAAATTTGCTTTTTAAACGTACAATAAAACCATTAAAAATAATCTTATCAGTTAAAAATCCTTTTGGATTTGATTATTGTATTCATTATTTTTATGTCTAGTTAATTTTTTTGATTATCCTTAACTTGATCTGATTTTTGCAACGTTTCTTGTTTTAAGTAGTGCAGCATATTTTGACAAGAAAGTTTTAATGCATCTTTTGATTTAGAAATTCTTTATTAGTATTTGTTTTGAACTAGTTCTTTAATTTCACTAAACACTTACCGATATCGGCTAAAACTCTAGTCATCTCTCTTAATTGGGCATCTTGACGCTCCAACCGGAATGTCATTTCGCCTAAACGATTAGTTAATTCATCTTTTTCTAATTTAGCATTTTCCTGCTTTTTAGCCTCATTGCTTGTTTGTCTAAAATAGAAGATTTAAATGTTTTTTAAGTTACAAATAAGCCTTTGGAGAGTTTTCAAAAAGAAAGGTTATTATATGCAGTAAAAATTTGAATGAAAACGGTGTGGTCATGTTTAAGTTATGAAAAGAAAAACAGTATATGTTATGTATTAAATCTACCATTCTAGATCGATTGTGTTTAAAAATCTACAAGGAATTTAACTTCAACTTTAAAAATTTTTATTTTTTGAACACAGTTTTTCTAAACTAGTCCGTAACACATTAAACCGAAAGATGTCCACGTCAATTTCTTTTCATATTCTGCAGGACCCTGATGAGGATTACAATTTGTGAGAAGCTGTCACCAATTAGTTTTTTCAAACTGAATATTCATACCCTCGGCCCGTGAATACGTAAATTAATTTAAGTTCCTTTAACAACTCCAATCCACTTCAACTCACCTGGCATACTCAAAAATCAGCACCCCGGCACCTATGACAAATATAATAAATTCGCCCAGCAGATTGGCACCCAGATCCACAGCCATAGCTTCTGTTAGCGGTGGTACATTAACAGGCTTACCCAAATTCAAAGCCCACATTTTCGTTTTGACCTCAACCCAATTATAAACTAAATAATACAAAAACATGAACAAATATATACATATTTTCAAAAAAGAATAAAACTTACGTTGGGCCGGTGGCATGCATATATAGTTACGAAATAATGGATGTTCTTTGGCCTTAGATTTAATTACATTTGCTATGGGTTTACTGATTTGCTTTATAGCCAAAACACCCAATTTGGCTGCTGGAAAGGCGCCTATTACCATGGCGTTAGGAATTTAATACAATAAAAAAAAAGATGGAAAAAATGCTATTTTTGTTTAATTATTACAAAAAGACGATGTTGATGATTTTTTCTGGCCAATTTGACAATCAGCTGAATTTGGCATAATTAAAGTAATACCAAATTTTATAAATAAAAAATATGACATACAGATGTCGCCAATGGTACACCAACTAGAATTTGACATATCTTGATCATTTGCGCGCCTTTTGTTGACGTTTTTGGTAAATAAACAAAAGCTTGCAATATTTTGTTCCAATAGATTGTGTTTTTACAAACCACAGAGTGTATTTTTTTTAGTAAAATAGTGCTTTAAAATAAAAAGTCCTTTAATAATAGTGAAAATTATTTAAACAACGCTTAAATTAGTACCTCTAACCATATTTGCAACAAATTTTTAGGAACTTAAATACAATGGATGCCGAACTAAAACAGCAATATGATGATATGGGTATTGAGCCCTCACAAGATGTTGTAGACAGATGTAATATTCTTTTTATTATAATTCAAAATTGCATGTATTTTGAATTTTGATTTTTCATTTCTTTTTTATTTAGCTGTCGAACTTTGTATTACCTATCATATTGATGATGCCGCGGAATTCGTTGAGCAGTGGGTGGCCTTCAGTATATCCCATTTGAATGGTTCAGAACCCTCAATTGAACACCTTAATGAATTTGAACGTAAAGTTTTTCAAGCCAAGCGTGAAAAAGAACTTATAGCTGCCAGCAAGAAAAAAGGCAATAAATTACCTTCTGCGATAGCAAATTTAACGCATTTAAATTCACTTGCTGCTAGTAATTCTAATCCTCTGGCTATGTATGGTGTTCAGGATGATTTGATGGATGATTATATGCCGCCGGACATAACTGGTGCCGATAGTACTGCTAATTTTGATGAAAGTGAAAGTGTTCCGGGTACACCCAGTGTTTATCATACACCTAAGGTGAGTGGAAAATTATTGTGTTTTTTATTTGCTAATATTCAAACATTTAAAACAAACAAATAGAATGATATGTATGTATAACATTTTGTATAATATTATAAAATTATTATCTTCCTTTTTCAACAAACTTAAAAGTGTTAGATAAAACAGTTATTTTTTTTCAAAAAGCACCAGACAAAAAACATTTTTCGTCAAATAATGTGTCCGTCAGTAACCTGTCTAAGTTTTAGTTATAACTTGGGCTGAATTCATAAACCCAGTGTTGCAATGCAACGCTGCAAGGAATAGTTTTATAAACTCCACAGTTTTTCTGTTGACAATGCCTCCCTTTACTTCATTATTGCATGGTACCCATATCCACTACACAACTATTGCAAATTAATTTCATTGTTTTTATTTGTGATGCTTTGTCAACTCATTTGTTTTCAATGATGCTATCCAACACTGCGTGTATTAAGTCAGGCTTGCTTTTCAATTTTCTCAAAATTTTTGTCGGATTATTTGCTTATCATTTAGAAATTCGAGCAATTTAAACTTTCCAACCAGAATTTTCATTTCCCTTGATCGTGTTGCTGAAATTTAAAAAAATAAAATCAGTGAAGATGGGAATGAAGAAAAAGCGCGATACTGTTTCAAAGTTTGTTTAAAATTTTCCAAATTTTTTTGTGGTCAGTAGCGGCTAAATTAAAGTCGATACATAAAATACATAATAATATATTTTTTTTAATTAATAAATAACATCCGAAGTTCCAGTAATTTTTTTAAAAGATTTATTACTTTATTTTTACTTAAATTTTTAATTACGGGAATTGTTGTGTTGTGAACGTATTGGTACGTAGATCCTCTAAATAAGGTTTTTATGGTGTTTTAAGCACAAAATTTATATAAGAAAAAAATATTTTTTTCGAAAAAGAAGTAGAATCCACCTCAAACACAACATAAACTGCCTATTTCAGGAGGTCACTCGAACGCTTTCGTTCGCACAAATTACATGTAAAACAACTCTTAAGGCGTTCGAGTGACATCCTGAAATTGGCAGAAAGTTATATATTAATTGAAAGTAACAAGACCTACAATTTCGTTCTGGCTGATATTGACTCAACCGAAATTCTGCTTCAGTGTTTCAACTAAAACAGGGTGTGGAAAGTTTTATCTCATTGATCTAATAACCCAGAGAATTTTTAAGCAGGAATACACAAAATAAATCTTATTTATTAAACACCCATACATACATATATGTATGTACAATGTACATTAGGAGTATAACCAAATTTTGGCCCTAGCACTACGCGATAGCGAATATTGTGTTATTTACGAAAACAATTTGTTTGAGTCGATTGAAAATAAAAACCTCACCCACAAAAGCGATTTTCTAAAATCCCTAAAGAATAAAATTTAATAAAAAAATTTTAAATATTTATTAATACATGAAAAAAAAGTTGAAAAGTTTCTTAATTGTTAAAGGACATGAATTTCAAAAATAATTTCAAATTTAATAAAAAATAAAAATAATTTTCCAACTTTACCGCGTTTTATTATATAATTAATAATATAATTTTTTTTAATAGTCTTTAATGGACTGTTCGACTATGCTAGGGCAATAAGTTATGGCCTTTAAAGGCTAGGTTATAGGTAATGTAAAAATAAATAAAATAAACATAAAATAATGTACATACATATATATTTGTATGCAATATACATATATATAAATATATTTGTATGCATACCTTTTAATTTTTTTTCTTTTTGAAATATAAAACTTGTATTACATTTTTTTAAAACTTGGATAACGTTAATCCGTGCCGAATTGCAATCGAAAAAGTTGGTATACAGTCTATTTCGTAACATACCCAATATTGACACTAAAGGTCTGCACAAGACTTTAAAATTCGTACTCAAAACATTTTACACAAAAACAGTTACTTCAGGTCGTATATTTTTATTTTTAAATCGCGGTACACGAATCGCGTGGTTGACACATGCGAACGTTTTCGCGATTCGCCAGAGGATCGCATTTAGCTTCGATTAGCCGGCGATTCGCGGGCGATGATTCGGCGATGAAAATTGTTTGCAGGGAGGTTATGTGTTACCCTTCGTTTTCACTTGCAAGTGCAAGTTCGAAAAACTCAATACACTCACACTTTTTTACTAACATTCACACAATTTTTGTACTTTTTCGTTGATAATACGTATACAATAGGGAATGCCCAATGTGCACAAAAACGGATGCGGATCCGTTTCTGACCCGTTTCGGATCCGTAAAAAAGTTAAAAACGGAATCAGTGCAATCACGAATTTACGGATCCGTTTCTGACTCGTTACGGATCCGTAAAAAAGTAAGAAACGGAATCAGTGTAATCGCGATTTGACTGATCCGTTTCTGACCCGTCTCGGATCCGTAAAAAAGTTAAACACGGTATCAGTGCAATCACGAATTTACGGATCCGTTTCTGACTCGTTACGGATCCGTAAAAAAGTTAGAAACGGAATCAGTGTAATCGCGATTTGACAGTGTAATCGCTCATTGAGTTTTTTTTTTATGAAAAGGTCCTTGTGTGGACCCAGCAAAATGAATTTGTAATAACTTTTTTTAAAGAATTTCTTCCACTACGGATCCGTTTTATGAAAACAAACGGGTCCGTAACGGATCCCAATATGATGTCCGTAACGAGTCCGTAACGTATCCAAAAAACGGACATAAAATCCGTTTTTGAATCCGTTTTTCGAGAGGAATTTCTCCCGCTTGCGGATCCGTAACGGATTCCGTTACGGATAGAAAATACGAAGATGCGGATCCGTTACGGATCCGAAACGGATCCGCTTGGCACACTGGGTGGTAAATGAATTCCAAAATCGATTAATCGTACCTCAAAATCGATTATAAAATTGATTTCAAAATCGTTTAAGATAAATTTGCAAACTTACACCTTATATCACAAAGGGGGATACACCTGCATTTTTTTGGCAAAATACGGGAGAAATTTAATTAAGATTTTTACAGTGGGTAGATATGACTACTGTTTAAATTTTCCAACAAAAATGAAAATATGTAAATTTTAAGATGATATTTAGTGGAACCAGTGTGATATGTATGTACATTTCACATATTAAAATTGTGTTCTTGATTAAAATTTAAAAAAAAAAAATTTGAATTTAAGCAATATTTTTTATAATAAATTAAATACATTTCAAAATAATGCAAATTAGTCAATGTATGGATAGTATTTTAAAGGATTATGACAAAAGTTCTTGTTCGGTTTCCACTCTGCTAATAACTAGATTTAATTATCGCTCACACACTGGTCTGTTTAAATATTAGCGTATTTCTCCAGGAATGCCATGGTTTAATTCATCTGTTGTGTTTATATAATATGTATGTTGACTTTCACTCACTATCAGTGTTTGGTTTGGTACGATACGTTTAGGCCTGTTTTGTTCACTGTCCATTGATGGCTTTAATTTATGAAGAACAAGAGGTACTATATTAAAGTTGGAAGTATACCAAGGGTACTAATAGGAAAATACGTAAAACTACAACAGTTTTTTTTTTTTACTTTAAACTTTGAAAACTGCATAAACATTCCTACACACATACAATGTACGCACAAAAAAATTTCAAGTTTTGTTGTGTATGCCTAAAATTTATTGATTTAATTTAGATTAAAATTAGGAATTGCCAAAATTTTGATAAAAATAAAAAAAATCGGTTTTAAAACCCCAATAATCGATTTCAGTATAAAATCGCATACGTAAATTCGATTATAAAAACTCGATATTTTTTTAACCCAAAATCGATTTTCATTTGGCATCGAAATCGATTTACCATTCCCTAGTATACTGTTATAAAATGCGAAACAATATATTTTCAGATAATGTGTTTTATTCAAGAGTTCTTACATGATTAAAAACATTTGTGTATTCATATTCATAAAGTAAAACGGTAAAAAACGGTTATTAATTTGTATTAAAGAAAGTAATGATAAATAAAAGTAAATGGGATAAACGTCAAAAGAAATAATAAGGGTTGCCTATTGAATTACTCGTCTACTTCAACACCTCCCCTCGACCATCGGCTTTGGTCACACCCAATGCTGCTCTACAATTTTCATGCTTGGCAATGCATAAACCCTTCGCAAGAACGTCTGCAGGCATATCTTCAGTTGGCAGATACTCAAGGCTGATGTCACCATTCTGTTGTTTTTGTTTTATAAAGTGATGTCGCACATCAATATGTTTCGTACGTGACTGATAGCCAGAACTGTTTGCCAGCTTCTGGGCACTTTGACTGTCATTTAATATTTTTATCGAGCCACATTTCAAACTAATTTCATTAAGTAGATCTTTCAAATACAAAGCCTCCTTGGTTGCTTCCGAAATTGCTGAATATTCGGATTGTGAATCCCTTCAATTAAAAGAAAGAGAGAAAAATTAAGAAAGAGAGAAAAATTAAGAAATAGAGAAAAATTAAGAAAAATAGAAAGTTAGAAGATTTCGCGTAGAACTATTGCCCTCTCTACAGTCTCCTCAACAGAAACAACCGCACTATTTCCCTGACAACCCCAGAAGATCAGCCGGATTACATCCAGTGATGCACCCCAGTTCGTAGTTAAACCTATCTCCTAGCCACTTCTGCCTGAGACCCTGCATCCTGGGACAATGGCACAGTACATGCTCGATCGTCTCCAGCTCTTTTGAATCATCGCACAATCTGCAGAAGTCCGGTATGGCGTTGTCCTATCTGCCCGCAAAAGCCCTGACAGGACAATGACTTGTCAAGAACCCTATAAGCGTTCCAAGACTACCCCTTTCCAATCCCAGTAGATCCCTGGTTGCCCCCGCGTCCAATCTTGGCCATAGTGCACTGGACACTCTGCAATCCGTTCTGTCCCCACAGGATCGTTTAACGTCAACACGGAATTTCTCCCGTATCACCCCATAGTAGTAACATAGGGGGGCTTAACCCCCCCTGTCCCTTACCGCTAAGTCCAGATACGAACCCCCTCTCGCGAGTTTGTCAGCCACCTCATTCCCATCAACCATGCAGTGTCCAGGTACCCAACACAGCCTTACATTGAATGTCACCATGAGTCCACCAAGAGCATTCCTACACCGAGCGACCAGGCACGATCGCACAGTATAACTTGTCAATGCCCTAAGCGCCGCCAGACTATCGACGAAAATTGTCACCACAGATCCACCCACGATGTGTTCCAGTATCACCTCCGTCGCCCTCCAGATCGCTAGGATCTCAGCCTGGAAGACACTGCACTCATCGGGGAGTCTGAATGACCTTTTCACCTCGGTGTCCGCGATATATATACCGGCACCAGTGCCGGTTTCCATCTTGGATCCATCCGTAAATACTGCCCACCTCTCAAAGAGTCCATTGGATCCACTCCAAATTTCCCTATCCGGGAACTCCACTGGTGGTGTTGCACCGAAGTCCAGGGTCATAATCTTATGATCTGAAATTCCCTCTAGAATACTACCCTGATCAAGCAGACCCATCTCGTACAAAATTCTCGTGTGATCTTCCCGCCTAGGTCTAACTAAGGAAGACTTGTAAAGTCTAAGTAAGTTACTAGCAGCCACACTCCTCACATAATGCTCAATAGGGGACAGATATAGTAGGATGTCCAGCGCTGCCTGCGGAGTGCTTCTCCTTGCGCCTGTGATGCCAAGAGATGCACTTCTTTGAACCTTGCTGAGCATCTTCCTATAGCTATCCACTCCCAACGCACCCCACCAAACAGTGCATTCATAGGTAAATATAGGCCTAACAACCGATGTGTAAATCCAGTTTACCATATCCGACCTCAGACCCCAGTTCTTACCAATGGAGTTCCTGCATGTGTAGTATGCATTGAGTCCCCTTCTCATCCTCTCCTGAGTATTTCTCTTCCAAGACAGTTTGCAGTCCAGAAAGTTACCCAAATACTTTGCTCCGTTCGATAGAGGTAACTCGACGCCATCTAGCTCTGGCCCCCTAAATCCCTCTATCTTATACCTTCTGGTAAATAGCACCAGCTCAGTCTTCACAGGGTTAACACCCAGTGCCCTATCCTTTGCCCATGCCGAAAGTTCGCCTAGCATCACCTGCATAATTTCCCCGATCGTAGACAGAAATTTTCCCCTTACCAGCAGAACTATGTCGTTCGCGTAGGCAACAACTTTCCTGCCCATGGAATCAAATGACCTAAGAATCCCGTTGACCGCAAGCAACCACAGTAGAGGTGATAGAACCCCCCCTTGTGTTATCCCCCTGGTAACCCTCCTCCTTATCACATGATCCCCAAAGGCTCGAGTTTATAATCTTACTGCCAAGCATGCAGACTATCCACTCTACCAGAAAGTCCTCAACTCCCAACTTCAACAACAAATCTCTAATCGCCTCAATCCTAATGTTATTAAAGGCTCCTTCTATATCCAGAAACGCGGCGAGAGTATATTCCCTATGCCTCAGACCGTGCTCAATACAACCCATCACCTCATGTAACGCGCTCTCAACAGATTAACCCTTCAGGTAAGCATGTTGAGCGTTGCTAATAAGGCGGGTCTCAATATTACTCCTGAGATAGAGATATATTAGCCTCTCAAGAGTCTTCAACAAAAATGAAGACAAACTAATAGGTCTAAAATCCCCCTAACCTCTCTCCACCCCGTAGGCAAATACCTCCTACTGAGGCACTTCTTGAATACATTCGCCAGCAGAAATGATGCATCGTCCGGAATGTTGCAGAGCATGGCCGGAAAAATGCCATCCGGACCCGGTGATTTATATGGGTCGAAAGTATTGACCGCCCACGCCAGCTTCTCCCTTGTGACCATTTCCTCGACGCAAGCGGAAATATAATCCGATGTCATGGACATCACGTCCCATTGACTGTCGTCCATACCTCCGGTTTCTCTGCACCCGGGAAAGTGCGTCTCCATAAGTAAGGTTAGGGTCTCAGAGCCAGACTCAGTCCATGAGCCGTCATTCCTTTGGATGTAACCAAGGACCTTAGGGTCCTTGGATAAAATACGTCGGAATCTTGACAACTCGTTGACATTATCAATGGATGCACAAAATTGCCTCCATGATAGTCGCTTTGCCCTTTTCAGATCCGCCTTATACCTGTTGAACTGCACCCTGTGATTGTTCCAATCCTCTGGTGCTCTGGTAAGCTTGGCCCTATTAAACAGTCTTTTTTGAACGTGAAGTTCCCGGCTTCACCATTTGGGCTGTTTACGCCTACCCGGAAATGTTACCGGACAGGACTGCTCATAGCTTTCCATTAGAAGATGAGTGAACTGGTTCACAACACCCTCCAGATCAGTCGGCAGCAAGTCGCCCAAGGCCCTTTGCGCCAACCCAATTCGAACTTTCCCCAAAGGAGTCTCATTTTGTCCCCCTCGGGTTCCTTAATGGAGCAACCCCAGGTGGGTCAAAATTCAATGTGAAGGTAATACGACTATGGTCTGAAAATATACAGTCCGTTGCCACCCTCCAATCAACAACAAGTTGCTCGTCACGGTTCACCAATGTCAGATCTATCACTGCCTGCCTATCTTTATTTCTGAACGTCGGCGTGTTACCCATATTACAGATAATAAGATTGTAGTTATAAAATCAAACATTAACTCACCCCTTTTGTTTATGTCTGCACTCCCCCATTGGCTATGATGAGCATTGGCATCGCAGCCCAATACAAGGATTGCATCCTTCCTCTTTGCATATGCCGTCAGTTCCCGCACCTCCGTGGGTCCAACGCCTCGTACAGCATAAACATCGAAGACAGTGTAAGAGTGCGATTACCTTTGGCTTCTCCATTTACTACGGTCAAGTCACCGCACCTGAAAGAATGAGAGATGAGAAAATTCAATTCATTCCTCGCTAGTATACACGTTCTTACCTTGTCCTCTGTGGGCGGGACAAACAGAGTGTATCCCGTAACCCCTAAACCGCAAACCTTAATTTTATTAATCCAAGGTTCTTGGATTAGGGCTACGTCCGTCCGGGTGTTGGTGAGGAAGGTTGCTTGTTTGGCTGAGGCTGCTTCACAATGGTGCAGGTTTATTTGCACCACTAACAGCCTCTTTGGTCCTGTCATGTTTCGGATACCGGAACCTGACGTTACCTAAACCAAACTTAACTACCCCCCCACCTCCTCCAAGAATTCTTGTTACCACAATTGACAACCTTCACTCCCTTAACCCAGTCCGCACCATTGAAGGATACGTCCTCCTCTTTGCCCTTGAATGCTGCCAGCTCGTCGATAAGCATAGCCTCCACTAACTGCCATAGCTTCCATTCGGATCATTCCGATCGATGACAGCCACTTGCAGATGACCTTCCAGGCTCGTCGACTTCTTCAATACTTGTTCGATGAAGCAGGTTGATCAACCCCAGATCAGATCCTCTAAATGGTCTCCTTATTAGAGCCATTAGGAGCTTCAGCCGGAGATGTACCAACCCTCTTCACTGAGCTTGATGACTTCGGCACGGCTAGTTTAGAAGGCTTGTTCCTGCCCGCACCTTTTCCCCTATTGGCCTCCTTACGAGAGCCACTAGTGGAATCGGATGGAGGATTTCCAGCCTTCTTTCATGTGCCCGCTGCCTTAGCCACTTTGCTTACCTTCTTGGGTATCGCCCCCTTATCCTCCGCAGCTCGTTCCGAAGACATGAGCGCTTTGGTCATCGGGGCAACCCCTCCTTTCTCCATCTCTCCACGGCAGGTTGACGACGCCAACGGCCCTGTACTCTTTTGAGTAGTGTCCGGGTCGGCGACTACATCCACCTGCTTTCTCCAAGGATAGGGCCAACCAAGCACGGTACTGACAGGGCCGTAAATTCTTTCAAATTTGGCGACGCTTTGTCGGTGCCTTCTCAGAAGGTGCCTATCCCTCGCGGAGAACGTTGAAGGATCTCTCCTCGCCATCTTATCCAGATATGCCAGAGAACTCCTTGTTCCGTTCTGCGCCTTCTCCTCCTTCGATTGGCTGGAGTTCTTAATGTCTCGTGGAGGGGCGCTTGGCCCATCCTCCACGGCGTCCTGCCGAACAAGTTGTGGACAATCTTCTACCGAGTGTCCCTCTGATGTCCCCTGGCCTCACAGATGAGAGTGGCAGGCTCTGTAGTCTGACTGAGCTGATATATCAATATCGAGCTCCGTGTCAGAGCAGAGTCAGCCCCTCTAACCCTTGAGTAGCTCCGGTTTCACCCCAGGAGTCACTCGATACTCCCAGAAGACTATCCACGTAAATGTCGGTCAGTATGTTCTCATGAATAGTCGAGAGGGTACTCCCCACCTCACAGACCGTGACGTCCGACTGACCCTGGTCAATCCCGTCCGTCGCGCTTTGCTGTTTGTTGTTTTTGTGTTCGTTTTTGTTTTTTGTTTTAAAAAGGAGGTATTCATTTTGTTCCCACGAGTTTGCTCGTAAAAGACGGACCGAACCACGCAGTGACGGCGTGCGTGGACTAGGCAACTAACGTACAACAGCGCTTTGCTCTGACGCTGAGGGGAGCTGTTAACGGCTAGATTTTTACGCACTAACTAGCCACCCAGGACCTCGGCACTGCTACCAACCACGTTGTCCTTAAAAGTGCATATTTCGCGCCCCAGCCACTGTTAAAGCCCCCACCTTGCAAGGGGTGAACCCGCGGGCTGACACGCCGTGCTATATGTACTGATAATAGACCGGAAGTGTGCATTCCACTACCGTCTCATTATCTTGACAAGATGAGTAACCTTTAGTTGCACACCCCTTCAGTGTTCTCGACCTCCCGCGAGGACGTATTCATCACATAGTACATCATCCCATGAGATCAGAACCGTAGAGTGCACTTAAGCCCTCGCATCTCGACAAGATAGTTAGTTACCCAGGCGAGGGTATTGTACCATTTAGATACCGTAAAATCCGTTTAGCAGCCTGACAGTGTATTTCATTGAAGGAATATGCGATTTCTGGGCGAGTATTTACTGCCAAAAACATTAGCGCTCCAATGAGGTTCTGATACGGATACTTTTTCATAACATCTTCGTCACATTTTTCAGGTTTGTCCAATTTATTATTTGTAGCCATAGGCGACTGGGCTGACTTACATTCGCTCATATTGAACCTTTCTAGAATTGTGTTTATATTCTCTTGTTGATTTGGTAAAATCTTGTTTAAACTCAATACCTAGACAAACTTTAACGGGGCCAAGATCCTTCACCTCGAAAGCTTCTGTCAACGATTTGTTGATATTCATCAACCACGATTTGTTATTTGAGGCGACTAACAGGTCGTCTACAAACACCGTTATAAGGATAATACTGTCATTTTTTATAAATAAACACGGATCATTCTTTGAGGGCTTCAGGTCGAGTTGTTGCAATTTTGTAGTAAACATCTCGTACCATTTCAAACCGGACTGACGTAAGCCATATAACGCTTTTACTATTTTACACACCGGATCCCTACAAGTTTCCAATGCTTTTAACCAATTTGCTGCTGTTGCCTGAACTTGTTTTGATTTAATCCTGGATGTTCCGACACTTTCATTTGAATTTATTTTGGGCAATACAATACATAAATTTTCAGGGATATCCATAAAAACGTTTTCCCCAAGTTTGCCATTTAAATAAGCGGAAAAAACGTCCATCTGATGAATTTTAAGACCCATTTTTGCTGAAAGGGCCGAAAGCAATCTAATTGAGGTTGAGCGTACAACAGGAGAGTAAGTATCAAAAAAATCCTCCCCTTGACGTTGTGAACATCCTTTAGCCAATAACCTTACCTTTTACTTTTCGTTCTTGGTAATAAAAACGAAACGATTCCCAATAACTTTTCTGTTCTGTGGGCGTTCAACAATTTGCTATATACTCATCTTCAATAGCTTTCATCCACGACACATTGCAACACTTCAGGAGCAACTTAATTACAATCTTCAAAGCCTTCAAAATCTGATTGATCATCGATGTTGCTTTCTACACCAATTGAAATTCGATTATGTGAAGATTCTCTTTTTTCATTGTTCTCTTGCACTTCTATAATAGCTTCTTCATTACCCGCTGATTCAAATTCTACATGCTCTTCATTATTTTCATCTTGGTAGATATTCTCATATTCGTTTTCAAAATACAGTTTATCTAAAATTTTAAAGTCACGACTTACTATGACATGTCGCTTGCGTGGACACCACAATCGATACGCTTTTGCTTCATTTGAATATCCTACCATAACGCATTTTTCCGATTTTGAATCAAATTTACCATTTGAAGTGCCTTTATTTAAAACGAATGCAACCGAACCAAAAACTTGAATGTGTTTTACTGACGGGGTTGTTCCAACATATACCTTGTATGGTGTTTTACTGTTTATCGATTTTGTTGGGCAACGATTTCTTATATAACATGCAGTATTAATTGCCTCTGCCCAAAACTTTGGTCAAAAAAAACCTGGCCATTTCTAAAAGGGTTTTGTTTTTGCGCTCAGCGACGCCATTCTGTTGTGGTGTGTGTGGATCACTTAGACGCCTGCGTATACCACATTCATCCAAAAAATTATCAAATTTTATATTACAATACTCACGGCCATTATCCGATTGAAGAATTTTAATCTTTTTGCCGCTCCAATTTTCTGCCAAATTTTTAAATTTTATAAATGCATTAAATACTTTAGATTTTCGTTCCAATGTAAATATTTCACAGTATCGGGAGTAGTCATCTGTGAAAGTTACAAAATATTTTGCACCGGAATGAGAAGCCACTCTCATTGGCCCGCAAACGTCACTATGGACAATTTCCAATACATTGGTTGTGCGGTTTGCACTGCTGTTGGGAAAGGGATGACAAGTCTGTTTCTCACTTACACATATCTCACAAACAGATAATTTTTCCTTGGGATTTGTTTTTATACCATGAACCAAATTATATTTAAACATGTCTTTTAAATGATGTTCGTTTAAATGCCCCATTTTATAGTGCCACTCGTCTAAATTATTTTTCTTTAAATTTACAGTACCAGCAAAGTTTTTCGTGTTTTCCAAATAATATAAATTTCCAATACGATTCGCTGTATATAAGACTTCTCCTTTTTCTAGAATTTGCGCTTTATTTTTGTGAAAATTAACGTCAAACCCATTATCCGTTATCTTTGAAACAGATAATAAATTTTCTCTTAAATCTTCAAAACAGAAAACTTCTTGTAAATTTATATGCTCTTCTCCCTCATTTACACATAATTTCACATTACCAACCAGTGTTGCAAAATTGAAATTTTGAAATGGTACTGAACTTTAACTAAAAGAGTACTTTTTCCAACAAATGGTACTTATATGAAGACATCATTTCAGATTCGACTGTAATGTGCATTGCTTTTTCCACAATGGAACAAGCGTTTGCTTGTCTCGTTTTACAATTTGTAGCATAATGCCCAACTTTACCGCATTTAAAACACGTGAATTTCTTCTTTTCCTTTTGATGGTTTTTGTTGTTAGTAGACTTTTGTGGGTTTCTGTTCAATACATATAATGCCCCTTGCTCGCCTCTATCATTTTTCAATCTCTCGTCTCTGGTTTCTAAAGCACATCGGAATGTTTCATATGAGCCCAGTAAGCTGTACAACAACAAGATTGCTAATAGATCGTCGCCAACTGCTATTTTAATTTCTTTAAGTCTTGCCACATTTTCGACGATGTAGTACACTCAGAAATAGGTCCCAACTCAGATGGGGTAACAGATAACATAATGTCCGCACCAGCTTTTTGGTCAAGTGTTTGCCATTTACGACGTTCAACTGCATCTGCTGCAGGCATCGGAATTTCACCGTTCGCATAAGCCCAGAGGTCACTTTTAATCAAAACTGCTTTCATCTGTAACTTCCAGGTGTCATAGTTGTCCGCATTAAGCAACTGAATTCGCGCGGTTGTTCCCGACATTTTTCTTATTTTTGTTGTGTTAAATTTTTCCCTAAAAACTAAATTTTTTATTTTTAAATATTCTCTTATTTCCCGCAGGGCTTTCTGGGCCCATAACCTGTTATAAAATGCGAAACAATATATTTTCAGATAATCTGTTTTATTCAGGAGTTCTTACTTGACTTAAAACATTTGTGTATTCATATTCATAAAGTAAAGAAAAAAAAACGTTTATTAATTTGTACTAAAGAAAGTAATGATAAATAAAAGTAAAAAGGGATAAACGTCAAAAGAAATAATTAGGGTTGGCATTTGAATAACTTCGTCTATTTCAGCATATACAATACTTGCAAGTAATTACTTGAATGTGGAAACGCAGGGTAATGCATTAAAACAAAAAAAAAACAAAAAAACAAAATTTGTTTATTGTTTTTTCTTTCTTCTTTACGTAGCATTAGCAAAAGCAATCTTTAAATTTACGTTTTATAACATAAAGCTGCGTTCGTTTACCCCAAAATTTGCAAAAATTTGTACAAATTTGTACTGGATTTTACTGAAATGCGTTCGCGTACACATAAATTTACAAAAGAGAGCATCTACTGAGGAGTAAAGTGACAGTTGTCAGCAAAGAGCCTGCAAATTTTTGCTGAACAAATTTTCGCCTGTAAAATCCAGTTGAAAAGAAAAACATATGATTCAATATAGTAAACAAGCACAAAACTTACAATTTGCAAACAAAAAGTCTATAATTTGTAAAAAAAAAACATTTAAAAGAACAAAAATTTCATTAAAAGTGCTGCATAAACTTAAAGCTAGTTTTCTAATAGGTATTTTCGAAAAGCAAATTAAATTTAATATAAATAACATTGCATTAATATTTTAGAGATATAAACCTAATAAATATATGAATACTTCTTACTGCATATTATTCAGAGTACCGAATATCAAAAATCAAGTTTTCATGTATTTTTGTATGTTATTCAACTACAAACAAAATTAAAAGTAATGTACAAACTAAACAAGTCTAAAAGCTTCCACAGAAGAATATTTAATAAATACATTTGCTACGAATTTATAATTATTAAAATGCAATGCATCAAGTACCAAAAACAATATATACAAGGTAGTCTTAATAACACATTTTACAACACTAAGCTTTTAAGCGGTCATATGTTTGAATTAACCTGCAAGTTTTTGAAATTTTTCCGTTCGTTTACTTTTTTGCGCAAGAGCCAGTTTTGAGAGTAAAATTTTCATATTGCCCAAAATTTACTCACCTACTGGATTTTACTGGAAAAGTAGAATTGTCTTATTGTATGTGTTAAAATGAATGTGCTTGTGCAGCCCTTTAATTGACACACCGATTTGAATAAAACTTTGTAGATTTATAGTAAATTCTCAAATAATTCCCACGAATTTTTTTTAGCAGTATCAAAGCATGCTTTTTAGGGTTAAGGGTAGAAATTTACCTATAGCCCTAAAAAATGTATCACTCACCGATTTTAATGTTACTTGGCTAATTTGTAGTTCCCAAACAAATAATACACATTTATTTTTGTTATTGGACAAGAAGCATGCTAAAGGGTACCTCTAACCTTTAACGTATATACTTGTGTTTTAAAATTATGTATCAGAATTTTTTTGGAGTTTGTCCGTTGTGTCACTTATTTCAATAAATTAAAGTGTTTGTAAAAAGTGTTGTAAAATGCCGGCTAAATTAGTTATTAGTGATAGTGCCAATCTTGCAATATGAGAATGCAATATAATCTGGGAAAAAGCTAGAATACCTACCCACAAAATTCTTGCTCAATTGAGTAAAAAAATTAACGAATTTATATATTGCCCACGTAAACACTTGCGAAATAATGAAAAAATATGTTGATAAACAATTTATTCAGAATCAGAGAGAAAAGGGGCCCGAATTGTTTAGAGGGAGTTAACATGAAATGTACTAGAGAGGAGAACAACGTAAGGAATAGAGCATTCTAGATGTAAAAAGCATTTATATTCTTCACTAATTCCATCAGCAGTTAAAGACTTACCGAACGATTATTTCAAAGTTCAGATGAGTATAATTGCATCTTGTCTAAAAGATATTTTCAAGGGTAGTATCTGTATGGGAGCTATGGTCAAATATGGACCGATTCCAATAAAATTTGGTAAGACTATTCTAATTGCAATAAAATAAGTTTGGACCAAATTTAATCGAAATACTAACATTATAAGATGGCTTATGGTCACAAAGACCCTTGTCTTTGTATGGGGGCTATGTGAAATTATGGTCCGATTCGCCCCATTTTGCTTTGTCCTTGGCTTGGTCCTTGGTCCTTGTACCAATTAGAAGCTATGTACCAAATTTGATCAAATTATCTCCAAAATTGCGAAACGTACTTTGCGCACAAGGTTTATATTGGCAACCAGCCAGCCGGACGGACCTCGTTAATTCGACTCAGAACCACTTTCACTCGAGCGGTATACTTAAGGACCAATATTTTAATGTGTTTCAAACATAAGCACAAATGCTTATACTCTCTCCACTATTGTGGGTATAAAAATTAGCGATAGCATAAGATGGATGCCAATAAAGCATTAGGGATCCAGTCGCTAAAATTGAAGCTGCTATCAATGCTCTCGGGTAGACGAACGATAAATTTCCCATCAATAAGTCATATATTCAACGTTTTCCTACTCAATTACGAAGTGAACTCGCTAATATTATAATATCGAATTTCAGAAATAACGTACCAAAGATTGTCACTTTACACTGTCCCGATACATAAAATAATTCAATATAAATTGTTTGATATCGACCTCTAACCGCGAAAATAATATAACGGCGGCATGAAATAACTCCCCACGAAATAACTCCCCAAAAAAAAATGAAATTACTCCCCAAAAAAATATACAGGAAACAACAACAACGTTTTTTGGGGACTTATTTCATTTTTTTAGGGACTTATTTCATTATTTATTTTAGGGAGTTATTTCATATGAAATAACTCCCCAAAAATCTGAAATGAAATAAGTCCCTAAAAATATTTTGGGGACTATGAAAGTCGTCAAAAATGCAAATAATGTCACGTTATAATATATAAACAAAACTTGTTTTAATGAATGGTCATTAAAAATAATCGTTACTAGGCAGTTAGTTTTAGAAATAATTTTGCTGTATAAGGTGCATTAATAAGAAAAAAAAAAAAATATTAAAAATAAATTTTGAAATAATAAGTGGTTACAGAAAACATAGCAAATTGTTATACGTTGTAGATCAAAAAATGAACTATATTAAAAAATCAGTTTTTGGGGATTTATTTCATTTTAAGAATTGGGGACTTATTTCAAATGAAATAACTCCCCGATTTTTGGGGAATTCTTTCATTTTGATTTAGGGAGTTACTTCATTTCGTTGGGGTTTTATTTCATTTTAAAATTGGGGGTTTATTTCATATGAAATAAGACCCCAAAAATTGGGGACTTGTTTCATTTTATTTTTGGGGAGTTATTTCGTGGGGAGTTATTTCATGCCGCCTAATATAACCACCAAAAATCAAATTTTACAGAAGAGAGTTTTCTTATTTTATTTCATATACATTTTGTATAAAATTTGTCGCTTACGATAACATTCCGCTTGCTATAAAATCGTAACGGTACCTTTTATGACCATGAAATTTTAGGAGATGATGCAAGTGTTGCGAATAAAGTCATTTATTAAAAAAAACGAAAATTTAAAATGATGTCGCTTACGTTATTTTCGCGGTTAGGGCTCGATATATTAGTCGTATAAGTTATTCATACGCGGGTCGGTTCGGCAACTTAAATGAGCTGATATTTTGCAAATAAGTGCTTGGAACCAAACAGAAAATTGGAGGTTATGCGTATCGAATTTGCACATTATTAAATATGTAATTTGAAAAATTTCAATATTGCATATTGAACTTTTCATATTTCTTTGCTCCTAGAAAGCATCTACAAACCGTTAGACTAGATAGATCTATTGACTTTTGTTTTTTCAGTTTCAATTATTTAGCTCATTGAGTGTCTTCACTGTTAAACTAAACACCCAAATTCCGGAAGGACTTTTCTGCTTAACTTGATATTAAAGGCTTATGAAAACGGATTTTTTTAATCAACCGTTTCATTACCAAAAAGTGAAAAAATTAAGTTAATACCCTTTATGATCAAGTGCGACATGTATATCGCATTAAAAAAACCGAAATAATTATTATGGTGTTTAATTAATCAGGTTTTATTTGTGTTCGATTAAATGATTAATCGATATTTGGCATTTTTAACTTATTCGATTAAACGAATAAAATTTTATTAATTACGATGTTTTTTTCGATAATTTTAGAAAAAATAGTACAAAACAACTTTAGATTTTTTTAAACTTTTCAAGGATATTCCATCCTCTGCTATGCTTCTTCAAATAATTTTTTCTAAAGAATCGATCGAAGTATATTCCTCAAAATATTTTTTCAATGGACCACTTATAGCCCCTTTTGATTTCTTTGGTGGATCATTTTCTTTAAGTACTATGTTATAGTCACTGTGTAACTGGTAAATTAATGAAGTTGTTGAAGAACATTTAAGTTAATACATTTTTGGACACCTGTTACATTTAGGATTCTTCGATTTATCCTTCGTACAATGTTTTTAAACAAACTCATTCTAAAGAGAGAAACGAATGAACTTTATTTAAAAAAAATGCTGGCGTGTTCTAGAAATCGAAATGAAGTGGATTAAAAATTAAGCACATTTTGAAAACGACCCTTTAATGAAAGTTCATAAAAATTATTTTTTGAAATATTGTCAATTAAACATTTAATACACTTGATTAAAAGTTTAATTCACCTGATTAAATATTTAATTAAAATTGATTTTACTTTTGATTAATTCTTTTACTGGCGCAAAAATTTTTTCTGTGGACCAGCAAGTATTTTGTATTTTAAATACCGCAAACCATGTATTTTGACTAACACTGATTCGTGATGTTACAGATCGTAAGTGAAAAAAACATAGTACTCATCAGGACCTGTAGAAAGATTATTTTCTTCAGCAGGTTTAATTTATTCTCCAACAAGAAACTGTTTGTCTGACGCTACATTAAAAAATCTGATATTAATGTAAGGAAACAATTGTTTTGTTATTTAGTTTTATCTTTTTTTGGTTTAAATAAAAATGGCGTATTTCGTATTTTAAATACATACATGGACATGACGTGGAAGTATTTTGTATTTGAAATACGTATAATGACCAGCAAGTATTTTGTATTTTTAATACCGCAAACCATGTATTTTGACAAACTGATTCGTGATGTCACAGATCGTAAGTGAACTTAAGTTTTTATTCCAAATGTTATTGTACATTGAAAAAATATAATCAAAAAGTCATTTTGTTATAACTTCCTTATCAAAAATTAATCGACTAAACATAATAATAATTATAAATATAATGGCCCTAAATATACGTTTTTCTAACAAGAGCGCACTGTCAGTGGTCATATTTCTTTTTATATACTTTATCTATTTTTGCGTGTAGGATTATACGGCATTAAGTGAATGATTAAGGCCGTAAAAACATACGAAATTTCGAAATTACATATAAAACTATTTATAATCATTTTCAGTGTATACTTAATTATTGACAATTAGTTACGAATGCATTTATTTAATAATATTTATAACTTATATTAACTTTTTTTGTGGCATCATGAAATTTATCTATTTTAATGTAATTTCTCTTATTCTCCAATAGTTTTTCCCACTCAATCTTATAAATTTTACCATAAATCTTTTAAACTTGATAACAATTTACAAATTTTAATTGTCTGTGCTTTTTTTCATTACCTTCCCAGCGACGATTTAAGTAAAGGAAAACAAACATATAAACACTCGTTAGTTACATTGAGTGGCATCTATGACGTTGAGTTCTGTTGGTCTGACGCCGTCATCATCGTTGTAGTCATCATTGTCCACATCATCTATTGCCATTCAACAAACGAAAATTTTTTCATTTGCTTTGGTATATAAAGATTGTACGTACATAAATACATATGAACGAAATGAAACGAATGAACGAACAAACAATTCATAATTCGTCAAGTTAATCGTCAAAGCGTCAAAGTTACATCAGATAATTATTTCAATTCCAATTTCCAATAGCAATAACATGCATAAAGCAGGAACAAAAATTTCAACAATACGCGCACTTCGCTGGTGGAACGCATGTTTTAGTAGAGGTGGTACAGTGGTTTTGCAATTCGTTTTCTGTCGAACATCTAGTTTTCGGAAAATTTTTAATTTTGGGTTTCCATAAAAAACGGATTTTTTTTTATAAATCGAGTGTCAATGAGAGATACGAAACTTTCAATTAAGGTATTCGCGTCAAAAGTTACACTCTTGCGAATAATAATATCGTAGCACTTTAATGAAATCTAACGTATACTCTGTGTATTTTGTTGTTGGATTCAACAAAAGAGATACGATATTTTGCATTTCCACTTTTGCAAGCCTATTACTAAACTCCCCTTATGTTTTTGCAATTTTGCTTTTTCGCAAGAGTGCAACTTTTGACGTGAATAGCATTATTGTTTTTGCTGAAGGACCTTTAGTTTTGAAATTATTAAAATTTTTCAGGCTTTATAAAAATATTTATTTTTTACTAGTCAGTTTACTAGTTTTCACAATAAATGTAGTTTAAAGCTGTCAGATTTCTTTTTTGCGAATTTCAATTTCGAATAGCACAAAAACGTCGCATTTTCTCTCTAATACACGGAAAAAATAACAAAAAAAAAAAAATTGGGACCTACATACTTTTAACTTTTTACCGCGGCATTAATATTTTGAAACTTAGATGACTATTTTTATACAAAAAGGTCAGATTTCTTACAAACTCAAGAAGAAGCAGTGCTTAACAAACTGCAGTAAGTTTCATTACGCTTGTTTTGACTTCTGCTTATACTTCTGAAAAAAGTCAGTTCAGTCAAAATCACAATCAGCAAAATCACAATACGATTTATCCGTGGCTTTTTGTTTGTATCGCAAGTGGGAGCAGAAGCGCAGTCGCTTCATCGCAAAAAGAGTCTGTCGGAGAAGCAAAAACTCGATTAAACTGTCCAGCCTAATTACTGTTGTCGTTGTCGTAAACGACTAAGTCGTTTTTTGTAGTAGATTAAAGAACACAGGTCGTGCTTTACAGTCCTTTAAGACAACAGTAATAGGGATGAATATCTTTCTATTCTTTTAGCCAATACAACGACTGTGTCCATCGGATAAAAATGTTTTGAGGTGCAGGCCTTAAAAGTTTAAACAAGTTTATTTTAAGACGTTTTGTCAATAACTATAATTTTAAATTGCTCCATTAAGAGTGAGTTGTTTGACTAAAAGACTAAGACAGTATTAATAGTTAGATTAGTTAATCTTATAATAATATTAATCTTCCTTTAATCCTCTTTCACGTTTTTGAGTGAAAGATTAGCGCTTTTAGCATTGCCATATGAATTGACAATCACCCTTATCGTGGTTGGCGAATTTAAAATACGCTTACGACTGTTTGGTTATAGTTAACCAACCACGATAAGGGTGAATATTTTTATGAATAAATATGGCAGTTTAAAACAGTGTTCGAAAATAAACAGTACATTATATAGGAGGGATTGTAGTCAGTGTAGATGATGTCTTTTGTGCTTGCATGTTTTGTGATACATGCAGGTTATTTTTGCGAGTGTAGTTCATGTTTCTTCTTGTTATTTTGTATTTTCTCCATTCTTTCATTACACTAATACATGTCCATATATGTTTTCTGTGAATTATAACTGTTAACTATTTTTTGTCAAATTGTTTATACTTAGTATATGTTTTCGTCTTTGTCTTACACATATGTTAATATTAAGTACGTAGTATAAGTCCTAGTTGCTAAGTTTTAGAATTGTAACGAACTGATTATTAATAAAGTGACTTCGAAACAGAACACAAGTGTCAAATTAATTAACGCTTACAATTATTTAGCGTTCGGCTCACAAACCCAAAAACGATATCTATTTTTTTAGTGATTGTGTAGATGAACACAACCCTTAATACCGTTCGTAACTACATATTTTCAAGAAGAAGCCGAACATTATATAGTGTTCTGTTATTCGTTAAAAAAAAGAACAATTGTAGTGATACTGTTGACAAACATTATATTTTAATGTTCTGTAATGTTTCTGTTTTTACATTGATAAAGAAATGAACAAACAAAAAATTTTAGCAGCGACCGCAGCACGACTAGCTTGTGTGTGTATTGTGTATATGTTTTGGGTGTGTAAAATTATGTTGCTAGCTTTCTTCGTATGTGTATTTTATTTTTGTAAAAAATCTTTGGTATTTTTTTACCAGCCAAAAGGGCGCAAAGTACAACAGAAACGAACGAACATGAATGAGCTGAACCGAACACAGTGAAGTTTGTGGTTTTTTTAAAAAAAGCGAATGGAATTAAATGTTCTTGTCTTTTTGTTAAGTTTGATAAGAACAGTATTATTTTTGTGTTCGAACACTATTAGCGTTTGTTGTGTTTTCCACAAATCTACCGAACCGAACACTAAGTAGCGATATTTACGGGTATGTTCTGTAAATCAAAATGAGGTGGATTTAAAACCGAAAAAAATTTTGAAAACGAGCCTGTAAAGAAAGTTCATAAAAATATTCCTTTTTATATACTTCATACTTTTAGTACCAATTATATTTACAAGAACAGCTCTTAAAAACAGGAAAAACTACAGTTATTTTGTGAATAATTGAAATCAAAATCTCGTTCGATTTCAATTCCACTTCATTTCGATTTGTAGAACATGCCCGTTAGTGTTTATTTTCGAACACTCAATAAAATCAAAAAAGAATCACGCAAAATTTTATCTTACGAGGTGGAATATTTAATAAAACTTGTTGATGAAAACATGAACATGAATGTTTGTTCAGTAGAATTTTTCAACAAATTACACTGGTTCACAAATTTTTAACTATTCGCCATAACCTCAAAAATGAGATGTTTTTTATGAATATGGCATTCATTTAAAGATAATATTGTTGCCGAGTTTCGGATTTTTTTTTTACTGCGTAGCAAAAACTTACATTGCAAAGTAATGCGTTAAAAAGCTAATAAACCTACTCTTCACTACTTTTTCAATGGCATTTTAACTCATTATTTTAACACGGTGATGTCATTGGAGGCAAGTACTTACCACCCTCGCTTACAAATAGGGAGTTAAATAAGTCATTACCACATTCGCTTACAAATAGGGAGTTAAATAAGGCATTGAGTTTATAATACAATATCGATATAAATTTTTATTATATATATCACCTAGACGATATCGTTATAATATCGTTTTGTTGAGACCACAATACCTAGTTTTTATTCAAGTTTTTAATTTTAAAAAATATATCAAAATCATTATATTCAACATTTTATTTTTCGAATTTATTCTATGAGCTAAATTTCAGTTATGTATTTTATAAAGCTTTTAGCTCATAGAATAAATTCGAAAAATAAAATGTTGAATATAATATAAAGTAACCTACGAAAGGAAATAATTCCCAGTTTCTATTTATATCAAAATCATTTAAGTATTTAAATTTTTCATATTCAAATCATTTACAAATAGTTCTTCATTTAGTACAAATAAAATCAATTTGTATTAGATTTGAATAAATAAAACCTTAGATGCATTTTAAATTATAAATTTCGTTAATCAACTCATAAACAAGTAAAGGGTGGTTAAATTTCAAGGGCCGATGTTGATTTTTAATAAAACACAAACCATTTAGGAAATTATTGTAATTTTATTTTATTATGATATATTGGTATTACTCAATTATGTATGGAACAAAATATCGGCCAAATGGGCGCCGCGACCACGGCGGCACACCTCCATCCGATGGTCCAAATTTTCGATGACCCTGAGGCATAATGGAGGTTCTATGCCGTTAATGTGCCGAATTATCTCATCCTTTAGCTCTTGAATTGTTGCTGGCTTATCGACGTACACCTTTTCTTTCAAATAACCCCAAAGAAAAAAGTCCAACGGTGTCAAATCACATGATCTTGGCGGCCAATTGACATCGCCATTACGTGAGATAACACGGCCATTGAATTTGTTGCGCAAAAGAGCCATTGTTTCGTTAGGTGTGTGGCAAGTGGCACCGTCCTGCTGAAACCACACATCGTCCACATCCATATCTTCCAATTCGGGCCATAAAAAGTTCGTTATCATCTCACGATAGCGAACACCATTCACAGTAACTGCCTGACCGGCCTCATTTTGGAAAAAATACGGCCCGATGATGCCGCCAGCCCATAAACCGCACCAAACAGTCAATCTTTGTGGGTGCATTGGTTTTTCGACAATCACTCTTGGATTATTATTCGCCCAAATGCGGAAATTCTGCTTATCGACAAATCCACTGAGATGAAAATGTGCCTCATCACTGAAGATGATTTTCTTCGAAATTTATCATCCATTTTCATAATAAGTCTGGATAACTTTAACACGTTGTTGGATTGTGTATCTCTCCATGGTTCAAATTGAGTAAGTCTGAAATAGAGAAATGTCAAATAAAATTCGGAAAAAAACTTGGCGTTTAGGTGTGGTTCACATTCAACATCGGCACTTACAATTTAACCACCCTTTACTTATGTATCAGATTATATGCCAGCCATTACTAAACTACATACTTCTATGTAAAGCAGTTGGTATGAAGTAGGCATTGAAAAGTAAGTTGTTCAGTAAGTTGTTCAGTAAGTCATTACTAAGTTTTTGCTGGGTGAATATGGTCAACCGTTTTTAAGTAACTCCAATATATGGGTAATTCCAAAGTGTTGAACGTGACAGTCGTACGCATCAAAAATGCAACAATATTTTAAACAACAAATAT
Organism: Pollenia griseotomentosa; assembly: GCA_963931875.1. Classification (NCBI taxonomy): domain Eukaryota; kingdom Metazoa; phylum Arthropoda; class Insecta; order Diptera; family Polleniidae; genus Pollenia; species Pollenia griseotomentosa. Next base: position 45,521,573 of record OZ007560.1, on the reverse strand, counting down.
TTTTACGTTCTTTTAACCCTTAAATTATAGCACTAAGAAAGCACTATTATCTATGCTAAAGTTTATGGGGGGCGCGATTCTAGGTCAAAGATAATGGCAAAAGAAGTAGCGGTTCGAACGTGAAAAAAATAGAAGTAGTTTTTGTGGCCATGTATAAAAAGTTATAGTTCAGCGAAACCTGGCACAATTTTTTAGTCAAACTACTTTCAGAATTTTACATAGCAATGTAACATTAAAATGTCTTTGGTTTGGTTCCAAAATCGTCTGTACTATTTTTTGTTTAAGCTAAAATCTGGTTCGATACGTGACAATTCGAACGTGAAATTTTTTCCACAATAATTTAACTGAATAATGATTAATACAAAATAAAAATTTACCGTTAATTCAAATAACATATTTCTCTTCGAACTCTTCCTTAGATTACAGACCATGTAAGAAATTTTTTTTGGAATAATTTTCATCAAATATCACCTCTTTTAAGGAAGATAATATTAAAGAAAATATACAATAAAACATACTCACAAATAAGAAAGTACGTTTGCACAACTTTGCAGTCTGATTGTTCATCTAAGTGAACAAATTTATGGGTAAATTTATAAAATTAGTAAAATCTAAATATTTCTTCATAACAATTTCGTAAAATAATCAGATTTTAATAACTTTTAAATTTTCGGTCACGGTGGACCATTTGGCGGAAATGCCCATATGTAGTGTAAGTGCCCTAATTTTGGACATAACGGTATATCTAGAAAACTAGAGCTGATAGAGAAAAATGGAGCTTAGATTTGAAATCAGTGACCTCAAAAAAAAAGTAAAAATTTGCAATCAAATTCCAGACCGCAAACTTACTGTTCCGCAGTGAAATAGTAGCATTCTTAAAAAAAGATTTATGAAAATTCAAATTCGGATGTTTTTACTAAATATGCTGTTATTCCTTAATTCTTTGTCCGGCGATAACAATTTTACGCTTACTACGTTTGAAACAAAATATTATTTAAGATACATGTTAAAAAATAATTAAAAAAATTTTTTTTATTGCCTTTATGGAACCGAATTAAAATTGTAAATTTTGAAAAAACATAAAAAAATCACTTTTTTTCAAGTTTAAAGACCTGTTACTCAGTAAATCTTTATCCGATTGAAAGATCTCTGAAAGAGAAAAGAGATATATATGCAAAATGTAAAATCTTGTACAATTCAGTTGAAAAGTTCTCGAGATTTTTCGAAATACCTAAAACAACTGCAGAAAAACACGATTTTCGCGTATATCTCGAAAACGCTTCTTGAGAAAAATAAATGAATGCCAGCAGCCCCGATTTATCTTAGAAATAATCTAATTTTTGAGGTAAAGTTTTTTGTGGCATAGTGTTATTTGTCATTAAATTAATAATAAAAAAGATTTGGCTCTATTGGTATTGCCCTTGGTTTACATATAATTGTCTTATTTTAATGTTCAAATATTTTAAATTCTTCTTTATTATTTAGAAATTTATTTTATTAATTTTCTACAATAGTTTTTACTTATATATTATAAGTAATACATATTTCCTTTTATTAGCTGTTCGTACTTTTGGAAGTTCTATCGCAAGTTTAAACCACCAACTTTGGTCGTTTAATCCAATATGGCGGACTTTTAAAGTTTGAAACTCAATTTTGAAGCAGATATCTTCAACCGAATTGAGCTGACATTTTGTACACACGTTTAGTTTGGAAGACAATCCATGGCTAACTATGTGACGTCATTCTAAATCCAACATGTCAGCACACCCAAGATGGAGGTCTAGTTGTTTTTAATGCACTCCTACAATATGGGTATAAAATGAAAGAGCTTACTAAGAATAACTCGAAAAATACAGTGACGTCACTCTTAATCCAAAATGGCGGACTAAGTTTTTAATGCTTGTCTACAATATAGGTATCAGGGATGATAAATTAGGAAACCAATATCGTACCAACGAATCGTACTTGTTCGATCCCAATAGTACTTAATAATTTACTTTATTTTAATTTTATAAACAAAAATTCAATACAACAAAAACAAAAGGTACCTAAAATTCATTTGTACATGTAAAGTATAGATAGCAAGAGAAAATAATAAATACATGTTCATTAATTAAGCATATATAGGTATAATCATATATTAGTAAAGCCCTTATGACACTACATTTTTAATGCATTGTGCAAAATTTGGTGAATAGTACAAATATATTATAATAAAAAAATTTACCAAGTGCAAAGAGTTAAGCTGTATTAAGAAAAATGGCAAACTGTCAAGAATTTTACTAAAGTTATCGATAAAAATGAAGTTATGTAAAAAAAAAATGTAAAATTGTTTAACTTAAAATTGACATTTCAAGCTTAAAATATTAAAAGTGTTGCTAAATCAGCGGTTTATGAGCAAATTCAGCGATTTACCGCTTTTTGTTTTTAGGTTTCTCATAAACAAAAAGTTGGCAACATTTAATAATATAAACAAAACAGGGATGGCTAAGTTGTTTAAATTGTTTTTTTTTTGTTGATACTTTTTAAACTAAGATTTATAATACCTTTTTGTGGTGTTTTTTATGAACATAAAAAAAATTAATTTCAACTAAAAAAATCTTTTAGTACAATTAGGGTAAAAAAGTACAATTTTTAAAGGTTGTTGGTACAATTATAAAAATTCTCATCGCCATCCCTGAAACAAAACCATAACAAGAGAAAAAAACGTTGTTTACATTTATTATAGTTTGCTCTTTCTAACATTTACTGTTTCTTTCTATCAATTCTATATCAATTAATGAATAAAAAATGTAGTGTCATAAGGGCTTAAGGTTGACATATGAAAGTTGTAACAACAAGAGTTATGTAATTTTAATAATTCTTTTGTTTGGACTAGATTTGAAACCGTTGGTACATATAGTCTATTTCGTTTCTTTGATTTTATAATTTTTTGGCATGAAAAAATTCTTTTCACATTCGCCCGTAGAGTGTGGAATTGACAATATTCCTTTATTTATTCTACTAAGCTATGGGAACATTAACAGATCTAATTCATTTTGCATTGTGGACACATCGGACCCAAAAATAGAAATATTTTCGTTTTTATGTTTTGTGAAGCATCTATCTATATCCGCTAAAGCTCAAAACTCGTTATTAATAATATCATAATTTGCATTCATTTGCAAACATTTTGAATAAAATCTGTACTATACCGGTGGTTTTTACTGAAATCACATTTTTTGGAGTAAATTTTGCTATCCAGCTTAAAGTTTTGTCGTCGAACTTAACTTTATTTGTTAAAGCTTTACCAAATTAGTATTGTGGTTATTTTGTTGAAATATTTATGGTTTTTAATCCAAATTTTTAATATTTTTTATTAGGCTTAAGTTCATCAAATTTAATTTTCCTTAAATTATTTTTATGAAGAAAGAAATTTTACAACATAATAATTAATTAAAATTGTTATTGATCGCAAAATGTTTATAGAATTCCTTAACATTTTTATAAAATCCTTAACTATACCACTTTCAATGTTATTTCTGGATATAAAAATATCTATGATATATAAGGCCCCTATTACGGTTTACAACTGAACTCAGTTGAGTTGTAATTAAGACAACTGGTTGTGATCAGTTGTAATTTTTGTTATGTTTTTGTTCACCGTTCATTTGTTCATTTACAACTCAACTGAGTTGAGTTGTTAACCGTAATATGGGCCTAAATATAGTTTAGTGGCAGAGGATTTTTTCCAGTCTTAGCTTTCATAATTCGAATTTGTATAAAAACTCCTTTTTCAAAAAATTGCGATCCATTTGAAGAAATAAAAATTTTAAACGTTCTAAAGATATATGCATACGAATCTTCGGATTGCATTTCCAATTTTATGGTGTTTACTATTTTCAATATGTACTGCAGAAAGAGGAAAGGCATTTTATAAGCTGGACTATAAATTCCGAATGTAATAAAATTAAATTTAGCGCTCGTAAAATCTCCTTTAAAATCGTTCCGAGTAAAATAATAATGGAATGGATTCCACTGTTCCATAATTTTGTTGATGAATTCTTGACGTAACAACCACAAAGCATACAGAGATGAAAAAATTGACGTATGAAAAATGCCAAATTATTTGCGAGGGCAGCTTTCGAAGAAAGAGAAAGAAAACGTTTTTTGGTGGTGAAGTGGCAATGTGTAAAAACAGGCCGCCACTATCAACACAAATTGCGTGATCAAAACAAAAAATGCAAAAAGGGCAGCTTTCGAAGTAAAAGACAGAAAAAAATACAATATTTTCTGTCTCGTGACGCCTCTGTGTGCTTTGTGGTAACAACCATCTTTATAACGAATTTCAAAATATTATGAGTTTCCGTTCCAAAATATTCTTGAAATGAGAGGAAGTGGTCTCTTCTACTACAACTTTTGCAGAAGTGGTTTCCTATATACAGTGTTGGGCAAAATACATGGTTTGCGGTATTTAAAATACAAAATACAAAATACTTGCTGGTCATGTATTTAAAATACAAAATACAAAATACTTTCAGGTTATGTATTTAAAATACAAAATACAAAATACTTACACATCCTGTATGTATTTAAAATACAAAATACAAAATAATTCCATTTATTGTACGTATTTCAAATACAAAATACAAAATACTTCCACGTCATGTACATTAAGGTTATAACTTTTTTTTGAGTGCAAAATACCACTCCAGCGCCATGTGGGGAATTTTGTTCTGATAATAAAAAACTGTTATTTAAGCTGATTCGGTGAAAAAAGTTTCCGCACCGTAAGCGATTCCTAAAACTCCATATTATGTGTAAATTTTATTTTTGGAAATTGAAACCCTTTTGATTTTGCATTAGACTTATGAAAAATGGTTTAATGTTGAAGATTATATATGAATTAAAAAAAAAAAACGAACTTATTTAAGACAAGAGCCACTGATTTAATGATGAAAATAAAAAATAAAAACAAAACTTCAACGCTTTCGGTGCGGAAACTTTTTTCACGAAAGATGAAAAGTGATACCATATTTTTTTATATTTTGGTAGATTAAAATGCAATCAACCATCAATAAACTGACAGAATATATTTTGTAAACTATGTTTTTAAAATACAAAATACTCCCATTTTTTTATGTATTTAAAATACAAAATACAAACTACTTATATTTATTGTATGTATTTAAAATACAAAATACAAAATACTTGCTGGATATGTATACAAAATACTTGCACGTCATGTATTTAAAATACAAATACAAAATACGTATTTGTATTTTAAATACGTATTTCAAATACATGTATTTCAAATACTGCCCAGCCCTGCCTATATATTTTAAAATTTGTCAATATCATCAGAAAATGCACGCTTATATGCTGCCGCTGATACAAAATTTAGAATGTGGCATATGGAATCGTCCAATGAAAAAGTGCAAAAATCTTTTCACAATGCCGTTTCTCTTTCGCAAGACCATTTGCATCAAACACTGAACTCTGCTTATATTCATTGGAAAGTAAATACGAGTTGCCATTTTATATCAACAAATAATAGGTTTGAAAATTTTGGAAATAGTACCTACTGAGTCATGGGGGTACAGCGTACTTTTCAGTTTTGAATTGTACCGAAAAAAGTACAATTGTAACAACTTTATCAAATGTGATAGGTATCAAATGAAAGAAAGGACTTACTTAGTGAGAATACGAATGCGAGTTTTAAATAAATTAAAAGAAAAAAACCTTTTAAAAAACAAGCTTTTAATTCAATGCGCAAAAAAGTTTTTATTTAAATGCGCTAAAAAGAAAAAAACTCTAACTATCAACTTATAACGTTATTACATAATTTATAAGATATAAAAGCAGATTTTAAAAAACTTCAGTCAATGTAGAAAAACTGCCATTTCTTTCAAGTTTTCATTGGCAAAAAAAAAAAAAAACTGTTGCTTTTACTTTTGATTCATTAAAATGTAATACATACATACATTTCTTTTAGTTCTAAAAATATCCATGAGCTTTTTATATATTCTTATTTTTTCAAGTTTTATTTCTCAAACTTAAAAAAAAATTGCTATGTTAGATACGCCTTTTCTAAATGAAAGTAGCGATATGAAATTATTTTTCTCGTGAGGTGAAGTATGTATTTTAAAAATTAGGAGCAAAAAGTTTCTGAAATTTAGATTACAAATATTTTAACCAAATCGAACTTATGTAAACGGTGGTAGCGATTATTACAACAAGTACAACACCAAGAAGACAACATATATTATTTGCTGCTTTCGTTGGTCGATATGTAAAAAGCACAAGTAACTTTTTACATTTTTCTATCTATGTTAGAAAAAAAGTAGCTCAGCTGTGCTTTCAACGCCAGCTGAAAAATGAATTCGCCTTGATTTAAACATAATTTGATATTTAGGAGTATTATTTAGACTTTCAAATTAAAAGTAAAAAATTTGGAAAAATTGTTAAGTTTTGACATGCACCAGATTTGTTAATTGTCCTGGTTTAATGTAAAATGTGTAAAATAAAAATGGGGCGTGGCATAAAAGTGAGTATTTTAAAAGCTAAACATACTAACTTTTAGAAGACCTCTCTTATTACGTACAAAAAATTGGACATTAGAGGGGAAGAATACGAGATGGCATAAATGTCGCCCCGAAGTTGATGTCGGATTAGAATGCCACCAAGGGCTACAAATCCAGAGGCGTTAAAAAAATATTTCTGGAATTGTTTTAACTAATCTTTAATCCCAAGGGGGTGACTAGCTCAACTTTTTTGTATTCAGACCGAACTACTTTTAAACACTTCATACATTCCTTTTTTCCAAGAAAAGAAAACTCAAAAAGCTATTTACATATAACTACATATGTAGCCAAAAAACTTAAAAATGTTATCTCTCCAAACCACAGTTAATTGTTTTACTAAAGCTAATCAAAGAATATTGCATGTATATGCGACACTAAGAATGGGCTTAAGAATTGTTTAGTGCATTGTTGCAGTTTTTTCAATTGCTGGCTGTTTTTATGTGTGTATTACACTTAAGTTTTTCTCTACTTCATTGTTAAGGTATACGAATCGCCAGACGGACAGTCAAAGCGACAAATTTATATGAAATCGTATTCGCATGTATGCATGTACACAGTTGTATTTATAGATGATTTTCTAAGTTGGCACATATTGGCTGTTTGTTAATAGTGTGTTGCTGTGATATTTTTGTTTGATGTTGCGCCTGTTTGTTTGGTAACTTAACAATTTTTGTATCTTAAAGTTTTTACTTCTCATACGGACAGACAACTAAAACAACGATATACAGACATAGGTACATAGTTTAAAGAAGTATAGATATACATACATACATATGTATGTTGTATATGTATGAATATAGGAAACTTTTCCCTTTTTCCCTTGTCTTAAAAAAAGTTTCTTGGAAATTTTGCTATTTTTCTTTCTACACTTCAATACTTTCGTACGGTAGTTGGTGGTGATAATAATGATTAAGATGATGAAGACGAAAATGTTGTTGGTGGTGACGCAGCTTTTGATGATCATCTTTCTATATATTACTGGCTGGTTGGTGCTGTTTTTGTTGTTATTCTTGTTGGCTGATTTCTGTCGTTTTCTTTTTGTTCTATTCGTTTTTTTTTGTTAAACAATTTACAAACATTTTGTATTCTTTGTCATTCTTGACGTTTTTTCATGTAATGATCAACAACCGTCCAACAGGCAACAATACGTAGCAACAAAAAGCGTCATCTACAAAACAAGAAACAACTAGCAATAACAATAATAATAACGATGACAACAATGACATGAACGTGAACGAGATGTCATTGCTGTTTGTTTTTCTTTCGATTTTTTCCAAAATTTTTTTTTATTTCTGGCTGTTTGAACATACAAAATGATGATCGCTGTAAAATGTTGTATGTCGCATTTTATCTGTTTAAAATTTTCGTCTACTAAATAAACTGAACTCAACTCTAAAGGTCGATTCACCCATGCGTTCCGAACAATATTTTTGACCGGACAATAATTTTTTTACAGAGAGTGTTCTGCAGAACGATTCACCCATCTCGGAAAATTTGTCCGGACAAACAAAGCTACCATATGGTTTACAGATGTAAACGATTATACAAAGTGGCAGCACAGTTAGCAAACTATTAGTTTTTTTTATAAAAGTGTGTTAAAGAAAATGGACGAAAGAAGAAAATTAATTTTATTATTTTTAATTTTTTTAATTGTTTGCTAGTAAATGGGTTTTATATTTACTAGCAAACAAAATTTATCAAAAAATGTTGAAAGCAAAAAGAATAGCAGTAAGAAAACTATTACAGAAAAGAAGAACAAACGGTGTTTTCCACACACTTGTTCCTGAGATGCGCCTTCATGACGTGGAATCGTTTATAAATTTTCACCGTATGGACCCCAATACGTTCAATGAAATCCTTGCAATTTTAGGGCCTGATTTGCGTGGTATACCTATTCGTAAACAAGAGCATATTACGCCGGCAGAAAAGTTGTCCTTAACATTAAGGTAAAGCTGCTTTGTAGCGTCTTCGCAGACTTTTCCATAATATTTGACATTCACTTCCTACAATAAAGACGGCCCTTTGTTCCTACTAGGAACCACAGGACCTAATATATATAAAATTTACCATTTAAAATTTACTTACGACCATTTCCAATAGATTTTTCTATTTCCGTCCATATATTTTGTTTAAGGTAAGTATTTTTATATGAACGATTGCCCATATCATAAATACATTCTCTTCCTGGTTTTTTTATTTCTTCAATTAGTTTCAGGGCAATATTTTCTTTAACCATCCATCTTTTGTTTAATTTTTTTTTTAATTATTCAGCACAAAACGAAAAATGTAATATGTGGCAGCTCAATTCAACTTTTATGTACAAACTGAAAAAAGTGGCATCTCAGTTCATTTTGTTCGGCACAAGAATTAAAATTAAACCAATTCAAGAAAAAACGTGCCGAACAAAATCTTTGCTCTCTCTCTCAAAAGTAAAACGTCAAACTCAATATAAAAAAAATTTTGTCCGGACAAAAATTTTGTTCGGAACGCATGGGTGAATCGAGCTTAATAAAACTAATATTCAACCAACCAGCCCAACAATGAATGCTACTAACTATTTGTCTGTACTTTATGTATATTTTTCCCCGACTGATCATCATCATTCATACAAAAAACGCTTAACCAACCATCCACTATTCTCCATTCATACTCTTCTATAAATACAATTATAATAAAAGTCTTCTACCAATTTGTTTTTTTTTTATGCTGAAATAATTTTTTGTAAATGCCTTTTGATCTTTGGAGTTAATAGGTATTTGATGCGTATTTAACAATGGCTGCGAAGCGTAAATACAAACAATATTCAGAAGTGTTCTTTATCATTGTTCTCTTTTTATGTATTAGACTACTGAATTTGGATTTTAACTCAAAATGGCTGTAGTGTCTTAAATTACGTTTAAATGGAGAAATAACCGGTAATCTGCGATCACTTACATAGTATTGGTATGTATGTATATTCCGTCAAAAAATCAATTTTCATAACAAAATATGAAAGCACTAAAAATGTCTAATTTGCTTATTGGAAAAAATTCTATCCTTAGAATCGATTACAAACTTCTACATTACAACTCTATCTTGAAATCAATCTGTTGCTACGGAATTCAACTATGGGGTACTGCCTCGGCCTCTAATATCAAAAAAATTCAAAGGCGCCAAAATAAACTTCTTCGAATAATCACAGTCGCTGTTAAAGTAAAAAAAAATGGGTTTATTGGTTGTAGCGTGCGTTGAGAGAAGTTCGTCACAAAGGGTTCACGGCTTTTGTCAAAAAATCACAACATTTTTTGGCTGCGAATAAGTGATTTTTCTCTTATATTAATAATTTTTTAGGAATACGATTTTGTATAGCTTTTGATGCTAAATTCGATAAAAATTAGGAAAACACACTTCAACTTTTAAAGTTACTTCCACTTTTTGTGGCGTGCGTCACCAAACTTTGTGATCAATTATTTCGCAACAAATACCTTCTAAGAAATTATGCTATTTGTAAGTACATATTAATGTCACTAAATACTATATATAAGTTGAAGCTATCTCTATTGAAATGCCAAAATATATTGATATTCAAATAAGATAACGCGTGCGAATGTAGCGTTCGTCAAGCAGGATTTGCCCATATGTGAACAGAATTCGTGATGACGAAATTTATTGTCTGGCACTGGCTGGACATATATAATATATTAGGATAAAATTCGATTTATTATTGCTAGTTCATATTTAATATATGAAGATTCAATAAATAAATACTCTAAAAAGCACGTACATATAAGTTTTGAGCACTCAATATTCTTGAGCAACCAACATCCAAATGTTATGAAAACCAAGGGGTGTATAAATATGTATGTTCCAGCTAGTGGACCATATGCAATCTGTATACCAAGCTTATCAAAAAGTAAAAAGGTACCAAAAGTACAAATCTCTGAAAGATCTACTGAAAAGAGAAAAAGTACCAAAGGTAAAAGTGTACAAAGAGCTTTTCCCCATGTTAAGCCCCCAAGAAGTACAGTGTATGTTAATGTTGGCTTTAATCTGTATGTATACACAACTTATCAAAAAGTACTAAAGTACCAATTTTTTACCCGTTTTTACCTGTTAAAAGTAACTCTTTATTTGAATCTCGACCATATGCTATTCGTCTACCAAATTTGATCCAAATCCCTTAAGCGGGTTTCGCGAGCCACAAGCTAACAAGCTATTTAACATCCAAATTTTCACATTAATAATATTAGTAGGATTAATCGCTTACTTTCATTTTATGTTCTGCTCAAAAGATCTGCGAAATTTTGATATATAATATAGGGCATACTATAGCCTTGAAACTGAACTTTTATAAAAATGTTGAAGTTTTTTCGCCCATTTTTTGAATATTTTGGTGATAACTCGGCCATTTTTTCAAACGATTTGACAGATTTATATATCGTCGAGCGTAAGACAAAATTCAACATTTATTTGGTTATAAAATTTGACTGGGGAAGATCTATCAGGGGTGTGCTGGAAATCGAAAACGTAAAACGCAAGAATTTGGAAGTTGTTTTTAATACACTTTTAATCTAATTATAATCATTTTTGTTATAAAATTCTGTTTAAAAGAGAAATATTTGTATAATATTTGTCATAAAATTCTTTTATTACAGAAATCTTATTAAAAAATGACTTTTAAAATTCTTGCGTTTTACGTTTTTGATTTCCAGCACACCCCTGTATGTTTCCCGAAAATGTGTATTTTTCAAAACAAATATTATATGTACATACATATTTTAATCATATGAATCGTTTTTCGCAACTCATACTGACTCATGAAATTGTAAGTATAAGTGAGTAGACATCATTTAAAGTCAACTACTCTGATTCACTCGTACTCACGAGACCAATATATATGAGTGCGGCGTCGACATCATACATATGTATACTTAAAAATTACCTCAGTTTAATTTATAATTTCAGAAAAATACTTGCAATACTCACATTGATTCAACTCAACCAGCTCATCCATTTACCGTTTTAACACAACAGATCAAACACCTAACTTCAAAATCAGCGCTGGCAGATAAATTTGCCTAAAAATCCTCTACCTCATACATATAACTTTAGTAAACTGTAATTGCCAAATCGTCACTTAGCTATTTCGGAAACAAATCTGGCAGTTTAGTTAAGTTGAATCTAAATCAGGGTCCGCCAAACACATACATTCACATTTCACATTCACATTTATTTTTGAGTGTAATTGTTTTTGTTTGCTCAGTGTTATCTAGTAAAAATACAAATTATTTTCTCATGCTCCCTTTATTAGTGTGAGAGCATAGATGGGGGTAGGTAGTGCATGCATTTTTCAGTTTCAACACACACTTACACAGCGTTTACATTTGACAGTACTGGCAAGACAGTAATAAAATACATATTAGTTGCCAAAGACACTACTAACTGTCTTTGTGACGTAGGCGTCCAGACAGAAGTCAAGACAGTTCACTTTGAAAAATATGGCAAACGTAAGTGTTGCAGTGGAAGTCCAGCTAAAACATGTTTTATATTATTGTTTGAACAAATATAGCACTTAACTAAAACATAAAAAATCAAAGCAAAATATGTTAATTTTTTTCTTACTTCTTGATTTTTTTTCTTTTTCGAACAAAACTTCAAATCACTGTCCAATTTTACTGTCTGCAAAATTTTCTAGACAGTAGACAAGACAGTTGGAAAAGTGTGCATGTATTAGTAAAAAAGTTTGCATGTATTGCTACTGTCTTGCCAGTACTGGCAAATGTAAACGCTATGTTAGTGATAGCGCAAAAATATTGCAATCATTTTGTTGACGTTGAGTGATGAATTGAAAATTTGCAGCCTCACATGAGTGATAGTTTTTCTTCTGCACTCATTTGAGTGCAACTTAAATTGTTGCACTAAATTTAAAATAAAAAACCTGTATTTTCATGATTAAAGCCAATTATTATACCGTTATTGACAAAATTTCATTTTGTTTAATGTTGTTTACTTATGCATCTCCTCAAAAGAAATCAAAAACCATACACATACAAAGTTACATTTTTTAAATTTTAGTGAGACAATATTTGTATGCAGCTTTTTTGATTGCATGTCCAAATTTTGCACTATTTGATTTGAGTGCAGAAAAAATTTGCAATATCACTCAAAATTTTTAAGTGATAGTTAAAAAATAACAACCATCACTAAAGCTGGTAAAAAAGACTGCAAACTAATTTTTTTGCAGTTTTATTTAGTGATAGTTCAATGCTGATTTAAATCAATATTGAGTGCACTACCCCCAACTATGTGTGAGAGCATTCGCACATGTGCGGTGTTTTGCAGACCTCTGATCTAAATCATAAATGTTGCTAAAGGCCGTTACACACTATCCCACAAAGTCTTACGTATTTTTCAAAAATGTTTCCCTGATCTAAATATTCTTTGAACATTTTTAAGAAACAATAACAACTTATCACGACAGGGTTGCATTTTCGTTAATTACTAAAGACTTTGTGGGATAGTGTATAACGGCCTTAAGTATGATAGGGTGAATAATATTAAACTTCTGAGTGAATATGAGCTTTAATAATATTGCACTGAGTATGAGTGCGTATAAGTAAAAGAAATTGCGAGTCATGATTCAGCTCTATTTATTTTTTCGCTACTCATTGCTGATCTCTGTTCTGGACCGATCTTTCCGACTTTTTTGGGACATATCTTTAGCTAAAAACTTCCGATCTTTTGATATATAAAACGTTTCCATGGGTCATACTGGCGCTCTAAAAAAAGCAGCCGTATTCATAATGAAAATTTGGCATGAAGTTAGCACAAAGTTTATTCATAATAAACTACATAACTTTGGCTAACGATTTGCTAAACTCTTGTTAACGAGCTGCCAAGCGTTTGCCAACTTGTGAAAAACAGCTGTTTAATGTTAACATTTTTTGTTGGATTTCTTTCTAATTTACTGTCTGTTTTTAAATTTGCTTGCTTGTTTTAATTAATTTGATTAAAAAACTTCTTAAAATGATTAGTATTGTGGTTATTTTGTTGAACTATTTATGGTTTTTAATCCAAATTTTTAATATTTTTAATTAGGCTTAAGTTCATCAAATTTAATTTTCATTAAATTATTTTTATGAAGAAAGGAATTTTACAACATTATTGTTAAGGTTAGGGCACGAGCTCTATGTGTACATTTGTCCTTCAAGTTGTGCTGTAAAAGGTCAACAAGAAAAAGAAAGACAAAAAAGAAAAACAAAAATGTACTTTGGACTTCAAGAAGAATTCTTGACAAAAGTACGAAAAAACAGAAGTAAGGAAAAAACATGTAAAATCAATTAAAATGGATAATCATTCAATAAAGCAAATTTCGATCTACCAAAGGTTAAAATACAATTTGGTTTAAGGATTGATGTTTGACTATTGACGTCAGCAGTCGTCGATGGCTGCGAGTGTAAGACGGCAAATCCCTCTGAGGAGATCGAGTGGTTGCGAACCTGCCGGCCAGGGTTCGAGCCCGGCTACAGTCAAGAATGAAAAATTATCAATAACAATTTTAATTAATTTTAATGTTGTAAAATTCCTTTCTTCATAAAAATAATTTAATCAAAATTTAATTTGATGAACTTAAGCCTAATTAAAAACATTAAAAATTTGGATTAAAAACTTCTTAAAATGTTTATATGTTGAGGGAAAAACAAAAAAAAAAAAAAAATTAAATCACAAAACTAGCGATGCTTAATGCAAAACGTTTTTGCATTTTTTGAGCATATAATGTGGCATCATTAAAATTCAGAGTTGACTTATTTAAAGTTGGCAGATGGAAAAAAGTTTGTTATGAATTAACTCTGTGCTAACAAGCTGCTTAGCGTAATCGGTATTCTAGTTAGCAGCTCGTTGTACGTAGTGTACAAAGTGTGGCTAACTTTTTGTTATGAATACGGCTGAAGGTTTTTAGGAAATGTTTGATGTTTTTTAGCTATTTTGTTTATCATTTTTGCTTTACACCGTTTTGGCCGATTTTAAATAGCAAAATTCTCGAAGGCACTACCGATCAAGAGATAACTCATTCATACATATATCAGCGTTGTGTAGGGGCTCCGCAAACTTGATTTAAGTCGACAGACAGACTATAGGGTTTAGGATCAATATTGTTGAAATTACAAACGAAACGGCAACATTATATATGCTTTCATACATACCTTTAGTGAAGGGTAAAAAAAGTTGAATTTTTTTTACAACATCTAAATGTTTATCTTAGTCGAAATCTTAACACTTCATATCTAACCATAAAATGCATATAAATTTGCTGGTCTAAATGCATCTTAAAGGTATAACAGTAGTAACATTTAGCTGCCAACATGTCATAATAATAAAAAAAGCTCCCCTTTTTTAATATAATAATAGTTGTATCATTAAAAATACTGCCAGAAATCAGATTTGAATTATAAGTAGTTTATAGTCATGTTCCTCGGCATAAAATTAGTAAGCCTATTGAAAAGGTGGAGGTTTATGATAAAACAGCACATAATTTTCTTTATTTTTTAGTGTGTTATTTTTTTTTTAAACAATTAAAATAAAGAAACAAATTTAAATTTTGTAATGGACGATATTAAAATTTATACGCAACACTAGTAGCTAGTTGCTGGCAGGTGATAATAAAACTTTAAATCAGAAAATAAATCTTGAAAATGTATTGGTAGTATAAATATGTTTTCGCCGTTTTTTTATTAAGTTATGCCATAGAACTATTTTTTAAAAAAGTATGTCAATTACATATCGCACTTGTTGCTCTAAAGAGAGTCAACTCAAAATTTTTCAATTTTCACTTTTTGCCAGAAATCGATGAACAGTGGTCATATCTTACCACTGTTAAAATCTTAGATCAATTTCTCTAGTATTTTGTAAAAAAAAAAAAAAA
This sequence comes from Pollenia griseotomentosa, assembly GCA_963931875.1. Lineage (NCBI taxonomy): Eukaryota > Metazoa > Arthropoda > Insecta > Diptera > Polleniidae > Pollenia > Pollenia griseotomentosa. Next base: position 45,506,108 of record OZ007560.1, on the reverse strand, counting down.
AATCGACTAAAAGTCAAAAAATAAGAACATTTCAAACAACATAAACTTTTAAATCAAAACGGAAAAAACTCACACATCCCTTAAAGAAAAGCGTGGGGCGCGCTGTTATGAAACAAAATGCTCAATTATTGAAAATTGGTAGCTTTAAACATGATTGGTTGTATTTCTTTCGGTGTGAAGTATTAAAATGTACTCACGGCAGTCATGTTTTTTAAATGCTTTTATTTAAGTTCAGGTTGGTATGGGCGCCCCACGCTTTTCTTTAAGGGATGTGTGAGTTTTTTTCCATTTTGATTTAAAAGTCTATGTTGTTTGAAATGTTCTTATTTTTTGACTTTTAGTCGATTTTTTTTATTTAGTATTCATATTTATTTTGTGTTCACAACTGATCAATATATTAAGGTAAAGAAAAGCGTTTCTTAAATTTTTTTTTTTTTTTTATTTATTTTTTACTTTTTAGTAAAGAATAGTTTTAATTAATACATTACCCGCATATGTCCAAAAAAGTCCCAAAGTCTGACGCAAATATTAAAGATTACCTTCAGACATTTAAGAAAATTTTTTTTTTTTTTCGATGGGAACCCGTTAAAAACAGCCGAAATCGTTGTTTTTTATCGTAGTTTCTTTATTTGTTGCTCGATCGTAACAAACGATATATCATTGTATAGGTCTCGGCGTGTACTATATTTCCTTATAGAAGTCGCTGACGTACAAAAATGGTTTTAAATTTAAAACAAAATATTTTTAATATTTAGGGGTAAAAACTGCAGTAACTAAGGAATTCATTAGAAAATATTTGTAAAATTTTTTTTAGCCAGGATGAAATCTGTAAAATGCTTTTTTTAGCCGCCTTTTACTCAACGCAAATGGATGCAAGATTTGATGCTCCCAAGTGAATGTAAAGAAAAGCATTTTACAAAAAAAAAAAAAAAAAAAAATTCTGCCCCCCTAGATTTAATCCTGGCTACGCCCATGTATTCGTGTATTATCATCGGGAATATGTATGCCTGCAAAGTTTCATCCATTTGCATTGAGTAGAAGGCAGTCAAAAAAGCATTTTTCAAAAAAAAAATTTTTTTGGCCGCCCCTAGATTTTATCCTGGCTATTCGTGTATTGTCATCGGGAATATGTATGCCTGCAAAATTTCATCCATTTCCATTTAGTATAAGGCGGTTAAATTAACGTTACAAGATTTGATTTTCCGAAGTGAAGCTAAAAAAAAGGTTTTAATTAATAATAAAAAGAAAACAATTTTTGTCTCTACGGAAAATTTATAAATTTTGAGTTAACCCTCTTTAGAGGAACCAGTGCGATATACATATTATCATCTTTAGTATTCGTAAACAATAAAATTTTCCCTTCTTTTTGGCAACAGACCGATTTTGCGGCATGAAATAACCCCCCCCCCCCCAAAAAAAAAAAAAAAACTATGAAATAATTCCCCAATATTAAGGGTTTTATTTCGTATGAAATAAACCCCCAATGAAACCCCAACGAAATGAAATAACTCTTCAAATCAAAATGAAACAAGTTAGAGTACTATATTCGGCTGTGCCGAATCTTTGATACCCTACACCGACAGTTCGAATATTTCAGGATATCTATATGATATCTATATGATGTTTATTTATTATTAATTTATATCTTTATAAAAACAGACATCAGCATCGATGTTTAACATCGATGTTTAAAACTTCTTTGCAGTTATTCTTACAGACTACTTTAATTCTTCTTTGCTACTGAAAATCTTAAGGCCCAACTATAAAATAAATATGCTTGCATTAGCTTTTGTCAAAAATTAACAAAAAGCCTATCAAATGCATTCAAAAACCCAAAAACAAAGTGCAATCAGTTTCGCATTTTGCTTAAGCAAATGACAGATTCATAAAATTTAACAAAAAGTTTCCATAAGTGCAATAAAGTTTGACAAATATGATTTTTATATATTCGCACAGTTGCTTGAGCCAACTTAAGCAACTTAATACATACATATAGATATGCAATGCACAGTATGCATGCATGTACATACATATGTACGTGCTTTGTATGACTTTGAGGGGTGTGCTGGAAAACGGAAACGTAAAACGCAAGAATTTGGAAGTCGTTTTTAATACACTTTTAATACAATATTTTGAATTTTTGTTTTGAAATTCTGTTTAATAGAGAAATAGTTGTATAATATTTGTCAAAAAATTCTTATATTACAGAAATCTTATAAAAACCGACATTTATGTGCTGTTTTCACAACACAAGTGACTGAACGTGTAGTAAAATTTATATGAAAAGCACTCAGTTTTTTGAGTCTTTTCCATATAAATTTTACTACACGTTCAGTCTCTTGTGTTGTGTAAACAGCACATTAAAATTCTTGCGTTTAACGTATGCTTTGAAAAACACTTTTTTATATTTTTAAATAAAAGGTTTAATTGAAAAATAAAAATTAAAATTGGTAAATATATTATAAAAAATATTAAATTAGTGAAAATATTGAATGGACGATGTCGATGTTTAGAAAACATCGATGTTTCCTTTGCATCCCTAGTCATTACTAAACTGTTACGTTCCAACTTTTGTTATGATAGCATTATTAATTACGGTTTTAGGCGTACTAAACTGTTTTTCGGGAGTAGGGTTTATATGGGGACTAGATTAAATTATGGACCGATCTTCATAAAATTTCACAGTGTGATTTTCAATCGACTAAAACGAGCATTTGCAAAATCTCATATCATAACAAAATTATCCATTTTTTAAAGTGGTGGTTCCACATTTTGATTCGTAGCTCTGATCCTACGGAACCGATTTTAATCCCAAACCATTTAGGATAACTACAAGCAATTTGACACCCAGTTTGTTTATTTCTTTTGAGTTTTTTGAAAGTGAGCGTGTTTTCAACAGACGGACATGGCTAAATCGACTTAGAATTACTCAAGGAGCCAGAATATATATACTTTATAGGGTCTGAGATGAATAATTCAAAACATCCAATCAATTCAAAATATAAATATATGTATTTGCAAAGTAATAAACAAAAAAGAGAGTTTTTTGAAAATATAATATCTTTTGAACGATTAATTAAAAAAAACTCAAAAGTTACCAGGAAGTATTACCAGGAAGGTTTTTTAAGTGGTACTAAAAAATATCACGAAACATATACATACTTACATACAAATTAAAAAACCTGAAAACTCATATTTACAAACATGAAAACTCATTTCGTGTCTGTTTGGCAACCCCTCTTTCTTCTCTAACTCGATCGCCTACAAACAAAAAAACGTATTTCTTAGACATGTCTAAAAAGATATCGAATAAATGTCCCCGTATAACTTTTTAATTTATTAATTATTTTCCTTTTATATATATTGCAGTAGAGCTTTTTGTAGTCGCACAGAAAGAAAAACACTCGGGATAAATTAAGTTTGTTATACTTACTTTAAGTACAAGTCGTACTCAAAAATTCAAGTACGAATAACACTAAAACGTACTTAAAACAATCCTAAATGGGATTTCTTTCGAAAATCAATCCCGCAATTTCCTAAAATAAGTACAAAATTCTTAAACCAAGTAAAAAAAGATTAAACTTTTCATTGGTAGTGCCAGTCATAGAGTAAAATTACAAAGTGAGCGTTTTAATCTCATGTTACTTATCAAAGTTTTTAGACACCGAACAAGACGAAAACACATTATTTTCATCTTTAAAAAGTAAAATTGAGAACTCTTGCTTCTCATTTAGTTTATATTTTCAGTTATACATGTATATTAAGTTTTTAAAGTAAAAACCAAATCGGGAATAATGCTGATGTTTTATAATTGAAATCCTGTAAGGTGTAAAAAGGGTAAGTAAATCAATCATAATAAACTTCTCCTTCTAATTCCACTTTTGGTTTATTGCATGTACGAATTCGGGATTGAATAAACCTTATAATCAAGCGCATTTTGAGATTGTTTTAATCTTAGTTTTACTTAAATCAATCTCATTTTCGGAGTATTTCAAGTACGAATTCGGGAATGAATATGGATGAGTTGAGTATTTAGCACGTACTTAAATCAATCTTTGTGTACTTGATTTAAGAAAATCCGTACTCACCGTACTATTAATACCGCTTCGGATTGATTTTAGTACGGATGGATTGATTTTTCTTTAGAGTTCGGGGGGCAAATTAGGGCAGTCGATAACATTCGAAACTACAGTACAAATTAAGAGCAAATTTCGATTAATATCGAATGGTAGTGCAGCAACTTGAATATAAAAACTTTCATGGTACGAAAAACTCTAGTTTCGTATTTGGTCAAGAAAAAAAAATCTGGACGTTTTTCCTTTATTGCTCTCTTCAAATGTTGTCCTCTAGGTGCTGTGTGCAACTCCATTCAGGGGTTATAGGCGCAGCCTATACCTAAATCTTGTAAAATCTTCTAAAGATTGCGACTAACTAGAATTCTATCTAGCACTCCGACAACCAGTAGCATCCAGGAAGTAAGTTTCACCATGGACTTGGTATTGGTCCTTATGTAATTACGTGGTGACTGTGTTTTATACACAACTCCTGTGGATATATTTTTAAAGTTGTTAGTGTTCAGAAACGGGAGCGACATGTTTTTTTTTGGTAGTATTTAACACATCTGTTCAAATGTATCAATTGTTGTCTAAAACGCTCTCATATTGTATTCGGACTAGGTTTTAGCAGCTTATACTTCAAAACACCCTTCTATTTCCATCAAGAAGAAAGCATTATCTTAGCGCAATAAATATTTGGTGTTGCTTTTGCTCGTTTAACTCACTTTAAATATTCCGAATTGCGTTCTAAATTTTTGCTTTGTGGTGCCTATTATGAACTAAATTCGATTTTCAACAGTTTATTTTTTATTATGGCGCATTTTCGATAAAAAAAGGTACTATTTTGATTTAAGCTTCGTACAGACGGTAGTCAGATCTAACAATATTGTCAGTAAAATCTGCTTTAAATATCTTTTAACCGTGTGAACTGGCAATTTTTGTTTGACAACGTTGTTAGAAAAATCATGGTCCGTCCGATGTTAGTAACAGTATTGTTAGATATCTGACAATCGTGTGAACACTCTGCGTTGCAATTGGCAGATCATTGTCAGACGTTGGAAGCTTATTTCTTATTGTCAGATGTGTGAAGTTTATGCATCTGACAATGGCGTCATTGTCAGACCTTTGGCAACGCTGCAAATACATACATGCGTATCAGAGATGGAAAATGGGGTTTAGGATTTTTCAATAACAAAACGTAGTTTTGAGACTAGACGATACCAATTTTATATTTTCTGGCTAATCTCTTGATATAAAGTACATATACATGTTAAGAAAAAAGACTTTTTATTAATTATGATTCAATGATTAAAAAAAAATTCAACTGCTCCATAGTTTCCATCGCTACATTTGGTCCACCACAACAAAAGAAATTTACAAACTCTTACATTTTCAAAAAGTTTTTCAAAATTATTTGCATTTTCGAAAGCAAGATTTTCATTCGATAGTCGATAGCCAGCGAAAACCGTTTGTCGAATGCAACTCTTAATAACGGCCTATATCTTTTAATAATCCCCAATAACAATAAAAACTTTTAAGCAACAATTTCATTTTTAATATGATATTTAAAACAACTAAAATGTTACTGTCATGAAATGAAACATTATAGAAACTCTCTAGAACTATCGAAATGTGGCAGCCAAGTTCCTTGCTTTAGAATGTATTCCAATGTTTTTGAATGAAAGTACAAGAATAAACCTTTATAAAAACTGAACTATTTTTCGAACAAAAAACCCAGAACTTTTTTATACAACCAATAATATGTACAAACTAAAGCTACGGGCGGTATCGAAAAAAGATGGTTCGAAATCTAACTTTAAATTGCACGTTCGTTTTTTTTGTTTTTGTAGACAATAGAAGATGATTTTTTAATAGTTTAAAAATTTCTAATTAACTGTTGTTATTGTTATTTTAAATTTCCTATCTTTTATAAGATTTTTCTACTTTCCACCACAATGAAACTTTATTTTTTGTTTAAATATAATAGATAGACCTTAACCCATTTACGCCCGCTGTGCCAATTTGGGAACACTTCATTATTTCCGGCTTATGACAAAGTTTTTGACATTATTCAATATATGTTGTTTACCTTATTGATAAACTAAAATTTCAGAAATTTCTATAACATCAAAAAAAATTAATTCCAAAAAAAATTTTTTTGTTTTTTGTTTATATGTAATGAAATTAATAATAAAATAATCAATATTTTATTTTTTGTCCGGTACTTTTTGTTTGGGCTTAAATGGGTTAATGGAGTAGTATAGTAGTAAATTACATATTGTTTTGGATGTAAAGTGTTAGGATTTAAACAAATAAAAAATAAAAAACTAATAAAAATCTGAATATAGTTTTTGTTTTTTTTTTTTTAGTTTTTGTTGGTTTTGTATGTTTGTTCAACTATTTCAGGTGTTGGAGGGGAATTATGCATCAGTGCGCAAGCGTAAACGCATTACCATGAAACAGCTAAAAATTACGTACAACAAAAACTAACTCACAAACTAATATAGAAATAGAAATAACAAAAAAAAGAAAATCAAAAACAACATCAGTATTTTTTTTTTGTTTTAAGCAGAAAGAGACCATTCGTAATACAAAAACATTTCTTAATTTTTCCAAAAATTAAAAAAAAACTCTGAACTCTTGTACTCGTTCGTTTAGCTCTTTGGCTGTAGTTTTTTTTTTTTAATGATGTTGTTACATTTAGTAATTATTACCAAACTAAATTGGAGTTTATATGCTCCAAAAGTTAAAGTACTCGTAACTGTTATAAAAATAAAAAAGTAAATAACAGAAAACCAAAGGAAAAGTATTTGTAATGATGTTTTTTTTTTATCTGTAAATTTTTTCTTAGTGCATAATTCCTTTCGATTGGAGTATTAATTTTGTTTAAGTATTTGCTACAGGTTCTTTCGCGGAGTATTGGGTACGTTCGTAAATGCATCAAAACTATGCATCACTGCTGCAGTGATGCAAAATTTTGTTGCTGATGAGTGATCACCAGTTGCTCTTGTGATGCTGATGCTTTTTTACTGCACAACATCTGTGCAAAGTTTGAATTTTTGAACACAAGCTAAATTTAAAAAGTTTAATGAGCGAACATAAAATTATAAAAAAATATGTTATCAACAAACGCAATGGCAAATTTTATTGAAACTATTTACCAAAAATAATAGTTTTCTTATAAATTACAAGAAAAAGCATCAACAAAGAAAAATAAAACGATTTCTTTAATGTTAAAAGTTATTGCATCAGAAAATTAACTGATGCAATAATTGCCAATATTTGCTGCAGAACTGCGGCATCACTGCATAAAAAAACGTTTAACACATGAAAGTAATGCCAAGTTTCTTACAAGTGATGCATTCATGAACATTCAACTTTACTAATGCGCAACTGATGCGCAACAACTGCATTTACGAACGTACCCATTATTAGATTTTTGATGTTTGTGAAATGTCCCCTGGTCACTAAAACAGTTTTTATTTCTGGAAATGAAAAATATTATTTAAAGGCCTTAATTTGTATCTGGGGAGTAAACTGTCGCTTTTATCTATATCGGTTAAAATTTTCATGTTATTTATATTCATATTTCGATTGATATCGAATGTCGTATTTCGGACTCTGCCATTAGTTTAATAAGCCGAAAATATTTAGATTATTAGTAAATAATACATACAGAAAAAAAACTCGTACTAAATTTAAGTCTTTTCTACTTACTCTAGTACGAGCCGTACTTAAAAACCGAAGTGCGAATATCACTTTAGGTACTTAAAACAATCCATCTTTCGAAAATCAATATGCGTGCATACGCGTGTGCTCGTAAAAGTTTGTTGTAGAAACAACAACAACACTACAAGAAGAAAAATATAGATTATTTTCATGTTTAAAAAGTAAAATAGGAAGCAATAATTCCCATATTCATTTTTTTTTAATTGTTAAGTTAAAAACATCAAATTTTTAAAGTAGAATGATTACGAAAACCGTATTGGGCATGCTGCTGGTTTCTTCTACTGGAGATTTCGTCTGTAAACAAAGGGTGGAATACAACAAAACTGAAATAAATATGTTTAACAAGCTAGTAAAATAATAATATTCTCTCTCTGGTTCTTTGGGGTAAGTGTTAAGGTAAGAATCAATCTAATCACACTTTCGGATTATTTCAAGTACGAATCGAGATTAAACCATCTAAGAAATTCTTTAATCAAGCACAGTTTGAGATTAATTTTATCTTAATTTTAATTTAGTCAATCCTGTTTGCGGATTATTTTAGGTACGGGGCACTTGATTAATCCGTACTTGAATCAAGCATTCAGTACTTCATACGTACTTACCGTTCTATTGACACCGCTCCGGAGAGGGTTGATTTAAGTACGAATGGATTGATTTATTTTTTCAGGGTACACATTTCTCCAATGTTTTTTAAAATAAGGTCTTTTCATATCTCGATTTTTCTTATTCTTAAAATCTTCAATATCGGGTGAGATTGAGATACCACCAATAGTGGCATGACGAGCGACTTTTGTTAAATTCTAATGTCAGAACTTCATATTAATCAATACAAGAGAATTATGGCTTATTATATTACTGCCTATGTGTTTCTCGTTTAATAAAACAGTTCAAAAGTGTCCAGAAATGAAAAAAAATATGGAAAATTAAGAATTTTAAACACAATCAAAACTTTAATTATTTTTTTAATCTATCAGCCATGTTTTAAAAATCGAAATCACGTGAAACTGAAATCGACGAAATTTTAAGTTTATTATTTTTTTGAATGAACGTTGATTTTCCTGATTACATAAGAAGTTCTGGTTTAGATAAAAGGAAATATTTTTATGAACTTTAAACACAGTTTAGTTTTTGAACCTCTGTAAAATGTAATGTACTACAGGCAACATACTGGCCATCACTCAATAATTTTCATAGTTTCAAAGTAACTGTGAGCTATCAGTAACTTTTTAACGACAAATTTTTGTCATTAAAAAGTTACAGAATTACCCAACAGGTTTTAAATTTTGACATTGACATTTCATTATAATTTCAAAGATTGCAGATGCTTAAAAATAAATATTCAATACAAAATTGTTTTATAATATGTAAGGTTAGTGTTAAAAGATCAGTGTTAAAAGATCAGTTAATTATCAAGTACTTTTAATATTGAGGAGTAACGTATTTGCGTAAAACAATAAATTTAGTATTGGCGTCTTATGAGCTACATTGAGCGAGAAGGGGATCTATTTTTCAAGCCTCTAGCAAATTTATCATGTTATTTTATATATTTTTGGTCTAGAATCACTATTTAGGCCCTACAAAGTCTAACTTTTGGTTGCTTTATAAAAACGTATGAAAATACAACAAGCTACCTATCAAGTTCATTATGTTATTCAGAAATTTTCGATTAGAAGTTAGCGATTATCTATGTATGATGGGGACTCTCCCATTCTTACACGTCGACTTTTATAACGTGAATTCCAAGCTAAAACGAATAATAGACCTGCGCAACACTTTTATCTGCAAGCAGCAGGGCTGTCAGATGTGGCGATTTTTCGCCAAACGTGGCGATTTATAAGCTTAATTGGCTATGCAGTTTTGTGTTTGGCGACATGGCGATTTTCTTGGCGAAATTAAAAAAGTTGGCGATTATTTTGGCGATTTCTAAAACGCATTTTACTTTTTTTATATTTATATAAAAAAATTTATGAGTATGGGCTAATTTTTTTATTTGGATTTTTAACAAATTTTAAAATCGCAATACGAATGCGATTGTTTTAGATGATAAATTGATAATATTGCCAGATAATTACCCTGAAAACATTAAAAAATTGTTGCCATAGAAATTTGGAATAATGCTTAAGCTTTCCTAGATTTTCGCACATTTTCCTTATCAAAAGTTATCAATCATCGGATCTTTTCCCGAAAAACTTATTTTGCAGAAAAAGTTTTAAAAACTGAATCGATTTCATATGAAATGCGATTTTTAAAAATCAGAAAATTCTTAAAAAAAAAGTTACATTGATATCAGGTTTTAATAATAGTATCAAGCTTATTTTTCAAAGTGGAGTGTTAGCGAAAAAATGAGCAGTTTTTTTTTTTTATAAATTTTGACTCGATTTTGTACGAAATAAAATCATAAATTTAATTATTTTTGTAATACGTTTAGAAGACTGAGTTGACTTTTAGTATTTCAGTTCAATTCCAAATATCCAATTTGAATTCACCTTTTAAGACATTTATCCTTTGCTTCAAATAAACACAAAAATTTTACCATATTCTGATTTATATTCATATAGAAGATCACGCCAATAAAAACTGATTTTTTTGCATGAAACTCAACTCATTTTGCATACTTTATAAAATTAATGTTTTTGCAAAATTCAATTAACTGATCTAATAAGTTCTAGGTTTTAAGATATTCCGTCTTCTTATGACAATTGCACGACTTCAAATGGCAAAACGCCAGATTTCTTACGGTGTTCCGAAACTCGTGCGTTTTGCTTGCGATCTGCCATAGTTTCTTACAAAAATTCTAGTTCCCTGCAGCATACTTTTGCAATTTAAAGTCGCCAAACATCTTGCGATTGCGATTTACAGAACACGTATTAAGAAATTTCAAGTCAGAAACACAAATGTTAAGCATTTTGCGATTGTCTACTACAATATAAACACACTACTAAAATAAGACTAAATATGGAAAATTTAAATTAAGGTAAAATACACTTGTATACTCTTTTTTATATAAAACTTTTATTTGGCGATTTTTGGCGAATTTTTTTTACCAAAAATCTAAGAGAAATTAATTTTTGGCGATTTTCAGTATGCTATTTGGCGATGAAGGTGAAAAAAATCTGACAACCCTGGCAAGCAGTCCACCAGAATTAGGGATGCCAATCACGAAATCCCGATCCCGAAAATCTCGGGATTTAACAATTGGCTAAATTTAGCCAATCCCGAAATTTTTAACTTAATTTTTTGTTTTACCTTTTTTTATAAAAGGAAATTCATTATGACATTCCCCATGATAGGATAGGGCACACAATATTGATCTTTAATATTTATGTGAATAATTCTGTTAATACTGTCATTGAAAACGTAAGAAAATAGTTAAACTTTGTTATTCTTTTCAAGCGTGTTCAATAATTATAAAGAAATTTTAACGTGAGAAGTGCTTAAAATAATTAAACAAGAAAATTTATTAAAGAAAAAAATGTTTTTGAAATGCACCAAACATTTCACTGGTGCACCAAATACAAAATTTAAACTTTACTCTTTACAGGGTTAAGATTATTAAAATGTTTTCCGAGAGTTGACATCGAACCTACGGTAATTAATGGAGCGATTTCACAATATTAAGTAATGTTTTTTATACACTACATAATTCCTACCGCAAGTGGTGGTGGGTATAAAAATGCGTTTTTGTTAAAATAAGATTTTATTGGTAAACTAAATAAATTGATTTTGTTAGTTAATTTCGAATTCAAATTTCAATTATTTATTTTAATTAATTTAATAAAATTTTAATAGAATCTTGCAAATAAATCAACTACTATGTTGCGTTGTTCAATTAGAATATTAATTATTTTTTTTATTTAGCTTGAATGAACTCAGGTAATTGAATCAATAAAGCTTTGAATATTGAATATAGCTTTTATGGTAATTATTTTTTTATTGAATCAAGTAACACATTTGGGGGATTCACAAGGTGTCATAAAATCATATGTCTTAAAATAATAACATGAAAAAATACGACTGTTGTGAACAACCCCTCATAATTTAGTGTGCTATTTTGAATTTAAGTCAGCTGATTTAAAACAAATATAAAAAAAATAAATATTTACCTAAAATCAAAATATTTTTTAATTCTTATCCATGAATTAATAAATTAATTTAGATCTTTCCTGACTATTTTTCCATTTTTAAGACCCAAACCACAAATATTTTATTTTGTTTTTTTTACCAAACATCAGAGTCCTAGGCCGATCCAATTTGACGCCGCAAGTGTTTTGTTGCAAAAAATGCTAGCCGCAGGTTAAATTCGGATGTTAGTCGGATCAAACTATACCATCAACGGCGACGGCTACAAAATCATTGCCTCTCGGCTCAGTTGCTCGGCGCAGGTCTCTTCTGATTAATTACGACAGCACAATAAACATAGCAAGCAAAGTTTTATTAATTTAAGACACTTTTTGTTTACAAAGCAACAACAATATTTTTAAACCATTGTAAAATGTTAGAACATTATGACAATACAACATGATAGCACACCTTGTGAATACCCCAATTGTTTAAAATCGTACGTCGTTTTTCAGTCACAATTTTAAATTTTTACAAATTTAAGTAATATTTAACTTTAAAAGAATAAATTTATTATATAACCTTCGTTTGTAAACTTCTTTTAAAGACTTTTTTTTTAAATAAATATCTATAAAAAGCAATTATCTCTTAATTTTCAAAAATCCTGAATTCCGAAAAATCCCGATATTTCGTAAAATCCCGGGATCCCGTAAAATCCCCGGATCCCGAAAAAATTTTATTTTTTGTAATCCCGAATCCCGGAATTTGAAAAAACCAGTTTGGCATCCCGATTGGCATCCCTAACCAGAATCAAGTCGGTCACTAGGCTGGGCTCAATTGGCGAAAAAATTCGACGCAACTATCCAAAATGTGCTAGATTCACTCATACTGTATGAGAAATGAAAGCATCGTAAATTTATGCTACACGAAAACAGAAACAGAGTTTTCACTTCTCTTAACTAATTAAATTAAATGCTTCCAATTTTTACGTGAAGTTTTTTTCATAACCTTTCTTCTTTTGTTTTCCACTGTAGCTCGTTGTTGCCTTAAATTTACCCTTTAAAAAAAATGTTTAAATTTTAAACATACATATTTTTTTTTTATGTGTTCATCTTTGTGCATTAAACTGAAAATGTGTAATTTGAAGGTGTTGAGTTATAGAGGGTTAAAATTGCTAAATTCCAATTTCACTCGAAATCGATTTCCAGAACATGGCTGTATGTTAAAAACTTGTAAAACTGTTATATTTACATTTCATGATTTATGTCCAAAAATACGCTTTGTTAAAATGATTTTGAAATAGATCGTATTCTGAAAGTACAATATTCGACAAATTATTAAGTAATAGAGACCGTGTTGGTATTAGTTACCGTAAGTCATTTTTTAAGCCGTCCAAAAGTCTGCTTTGCTTAAAAACCATCCGAGAAAATAACCTGCGGGAACTTTGTGTTAATTGGTCCAACAGACTGGTCCTGGGATTTGTGAAAATAGAAAAAGTTAAAAAAGAAAGAACTCATGACCAGTGAAGGGAGAACCAATCATTTAACTGGTTTATGAAGAACAAAAAGGTAGAAAAAGTAATGAATTACAGTACAGTCTTCACCGGTAGGTAGTGTGACACTTTTTTTGGGACTTTCTAAAATTTGGTTCTTAAATTTAATTCTAGGACTTGTTTCATTGAAATAATACTACACTGTATTGAAATCATACTACATTGTTGTAAATGACACTAAACACGTTCATTGAGAATAGATGTGTGACTGGGTGGCAATGGTGGCAATTGACCCCCTCCAATGACAACCCCATGTAAAAGTGACAGGTCTTATTCATATAAGGTGTTAGAACTAGAACCGGTCTCTACCACCAAAAACCTATCACAGGACTACTTTGGTGTTAGTTCGCTTCCCTCGATTATAATTCAAAAGCTTTAAATAGTTGTCATTTGACTCCAAATAGAGTGTTTTTTAAGTAGATGTAACCGTCTCTGGAGTATCGCTAATAAATATATCAAACTCTTAACTCATTTAAGCAAAAATTGCTATTATTAAAATAATAGTTTGGCATTCCTGAACATTTGCAACAATTTGTTAGGGTTGTTCCGGCGATTTTGGGTCCAAATAACGGCATTCGATATTGATCGAAATTACAATACAATTTAAATTCGACAAATCCTATATATGCTACGTATTTCTACAACGTTGTATCTTTAACATTGTATTTATTTGCCAAACTTACTCGAGTTAAGTTGCATTGCAATACACATTTTTACTGGTTCCTCATTTTCTATTAAACATTTTTCCAATTTCGAAAGCGTTTATTTTTTAGGAGTTCAGTATAACTGCCTATTTCACGATGTCACTCGAACGTTTACGTTCGCACAAATAACATATAAAACAAAAACAAATTTTTGAATTTTGTTTTTTTTTATATGTTATTTGTACGAACTTAAACGTTCGAGTGACATCGTGAAATAGGCAGTGAGTCTTGAAAAATATCGTAGCTCCTTTGTTAAATCCAACAAAAAATACATAGGGTTTCCGTCAGATTTAATTAAATTGCAACGGTATTTTGCATTTGTTCTTTTGCAAGCATAATATTGAACTCCGTTATTGTCTTATAAATAAAAATTTTTTGAAATGCATATCAGAAAAGTGATAAAATATAAAATAATATCATAAATGTGAAAGTTTGTATGTTTGTGAGATTGTTAGAACCCCTCTCAAAATATGGGGTGCTTTTTGATAAATTTGCTCTTTTTGATAAATTTGCTATACAGATTGCATATACTCCAGATTAAAATATGGGGTAATTTTTAAAGGGTACAAAGGGATAACATTGATACGTTTTCTCTTTTCGATATATTTGGTTTACATACAGATTATAGCCTACATCAGGGTTGTCAGATGTGGCGATTTCTCGCCAAACGTGGCGATTTTCAAACATGTTTGGCGACCTAATTTTTGAGTTGGCGACATGGCGACTTTTTGGCGATTTAACAAAATAGTTGGCGATTTTGTTGGCTATTTTTGATGAGCTATGGACTTGTTTTAAAATTCGTTATATTCAATAAAAAGAAAAATATTACTTTTATTTTAGTATTTTTATGTATGAAATTTGAGGCATTCATATTATAGTCAGTATTTGAAAGTATGTATGTTGAAATGGCTGATGAAGATAATAAAAATCTTCAAGAAAATTGTTTTTCGTTTTAAAAAGTGCTCTTGAAAGAATCAATAAATATAATTCCTTAAAACATGAATATATTTAAAGTCTATGAACATTTTTCCATTATATGTATGTGGCAATTTATTATCATAGATAAAAAACGTTGTTGTTAAAGATTTTTATGAATCCAAACGTACCTTTTGATGTTTACGAAACACACTAGAAAAAATTAGCGTTTGTTAATTGTAAAGAGGGTTTTAATGATGATATTTCATCTTATTTATATAGGTTTAGCCCAAAATTGCTTAGCTACATGGATACGGCAGGTACGTACCATTTAAATGAACTTGTTTGGCTGTACTTTATATGCTGGTAATTACAACAAGTATTGCTTGTGTTGAAATTATGAACTCCACAAAAACTTGCCTTCGAAGTAGAAGGCATTACGAACTTCTAGACGCGTCATTACAAGGTTTAAATTATATGAATGTGAATAGTACATATTGCATTTTTTATACCTTCTTTGAATAAACATAATTCTCTCACAATTTATTCCAAAAAAGAAGACAAATAGGGAGTCTTGCCAGTGAAGCGTTTTAGATAACTGCAACTTATACACAAATGTATATCCAATATTTGTTTAATACTAAAGGAAAAATTCTTTTTTTGTTGCTTTAAGTAGACTACTATAAACTATTTAATAGTAAACATTGTACCTCTTTTGAGTTCACTAACTATTTTAACTGTGTTCTAAATAAATATTAAACAAAACATAAATTATGGCGACTTTTTTTAATTTTTGGCATATTTTAGCGATCTATTTTTTAGAATTTATAAAAAATATTTTTAAAATTTCTAAAAATATGTATTTTATTGTCAAAAACTAAAAAACAAAAGCTTTTGGCGATTTTGGCGATTTTTGACATTGAATTTGGCGAAAAAGTTCAAAATCAATCTGACAACCCTGCCCTACAATAAAATACAGTGTACTTTTTGGGGCCCTAAAATGGGGAAAAGCTTGTATTTGGTACTTTTTCTCTTTTCTCGATTAATTTTGTATAGAGATGGCATATGGCCCAGATTTAAAAATAGAGTACTCTTTCAACTGGGAAAAATTGGTACGCTTAGTACTTCTTCTTTTTTGATAAATTTAGTATACGGATTGTATATGGTCCAGTGGACGGAAATTATTAGAAACCCTTTCCTTTTCCCATGGATAGCAGTGTGTCAGTTGCTTAAGAGTATCTATTTCTCAAAACTAATATGTGTTGGCGGAAAAAAAATAAATCTTAAGATGTTGTTTATAGAAATATTTTAACATAAAATAATAAGTATAGATGCAGAAAACTAAATAAAATTTCTGTAAATTTTTTATTGAACGAAGTCGCAGGTAAAAGCTAGAATTTCATATTTGTTTATGAAAATTATTTTCACAAACTTGCGACGTTCTAATTCGTTTAATAACATTTTGCTTCTTAATATTGATTTATTGAACTGATCATTATCCAAATAATTATAGGTACCGTTACTTTGTTCATATTTTGTTTTATTTTTGCACTGATGGTTAAAAATTAGTCTACATATCATTCTGCACACGTTAAGTTAAAAATGTTTTTGTCTATTAAAAAATAACTTGTTTGATCGATAACTGTAGATTTTGAGGGTGTAATCAAAATTTATAATATGAACATCTTAACAAGGCCTAAAGCCGAAGCGAGATAATTTTGAAAGTTTATTTTTACTGTCACACTGTATTATTGAACTATTGTGAGTAGTTTGCAAATGTGTGTATATAAGGAGGAAGGTTATCTAAATTACAGGAACTGAATATCCTTATGAAATTGACTTCTTAAAATCGTATTTATTTTGGGCATATAACAGGATTTTCTTCCTCCAAACAAAAAAAGGGCATTCAAAATTCGACCAATTTTTTTTGTTTAATAAAAATAAGTGCTTTAACGACCTGTTGTAAACTATAAAACTCTTTGGTATGGAAATTTAGTGTATATTGTAAAACAACCATAACAATAAATGTAAATCATTGTTATGTCTATTTTTCTCTCTCCATGTTTTTTTATGTCTGAATTATTGTCTGTCGCTCTGTCTGTCCGTTCAACCATCCATACTATGTACATATATATGTCTGTCTATGTAAATTCAAAATAATTAAAAACAGTGTTAAGTCTCTAATGTTATACCATAATTTTTGTACTGTTTTTATTCATTTTTTTTTCTTGTTGTTTTATTTTAAAATCTTTATTATATGACTTAAACTTTTTTCACTGTTTTTTCCTCTATTATACATTTATCCACATGTGTTTAGTTATGAACTATTATTAGAATTTTCTACCCACTGTGTATGAAAAGTTTTTTCTATTTCTTGTATTTCACATTTTCATTTTATGAGTGTTTAGAGAAGGCAAAGCCGAGAAAAAGTTTAGTTTTATAAAAATGATGAACAATTATTTGGAGATATAAAAAAAGTCTCAGCAGGTCTCAAATCAAATCAAATGTGATAAAAGCAGAGTTGGGAACGATGTAATATTAAGCGAATAGATGTAGCTTTAAGCAAAATTTAATTTTATGTTATTAATTTTTTTTTTTAAAAAGTTAATTTAATTATTTTTCAATGGAAAGAATCTTTATTAAAAAAGCAGTTTTAATAAAAGGCACATTTTTAAAATAAAATTTACATTTCCTTATAAAATTGGCCCTTTATAACTAATTTTATCCATTTCAACATATTTTTTTAAAATTAATTTATTAAGTTTTAGTAACCCAGTCGAGGGCCAAAATTAATTCCCAAATTTCAACTAAATTAAAAATGTTTCCTTTTTAGTAAAAAAATAAGTGTTATATTCGGCTTTGCCGAATCTTTAATCCCACCTTTCACCGATAGTTCGAATATTTTGGGAGTGGCCTCTAGATGGTATTTATAAAATATCAGCCAATCTTTATAAAACCTGACCTCACAGTATTATAAATTGTTGCCTAATTTAAATAGAATATCAAGATTTATTTCAGAAATGTTATTAGTAGGGATAAGATTTTCATGCACTAAAAACTCCAAAATATGCATTAACAAAATAAAAAAAAAAAAAAAAATTCTATTGATGTTTTTATTCTATTGTTATTCAAAGGTATAATATTTTTAAAACTTAATTTCTGTGGCCGTATGGAAAAACTAGTTAACTCCACTTTTTGCGAAAAATGAGATAACACCAAAAATAGAAGTCGTGTTTCAATAACTATCACTCTGTCAGATCACAATTTTAATATAGTTTCTCATTTAAAAGTTATTTAAAAAACAAGAATCAGAAAAATACCGATTTTTATGTAAAAACTAGATAACTCCATGTATTTTTTGAAAAAACAAGGTAACTCCATGGTGTCTTAAAAAACGGAAAAATTAGAAGTTAAAGACGACGTTGTTTCGATAACTAAGAGAAAGAGCGAAATAGAACAAGTTCGGGTCACAAGCTCTTTGGTCAAAATTTCGAACCTAAAATTTGCAACTCCCGATAATTCAAAGAATATTATAGAATAGGCATATTATATCATTTCTGAAGCTCTTGATATAAAGAACACGACTGCCAAACACCCGAAATCTTTCCGAGTAATTATTTTTTGCCCACAAAGAAC
Source organism: Pollenia griseotomentosa (assembly GCA_963931875.1). NCBI lineage: Eukaryota > Metazoa > Arthropoda > Insecta > Diptera > Polleniidae > Pollenia > Pollenia griseotomentosa. The sequence continues at coordinate 45,487,458 of OZ007560.1, read as the reverse complement.
CACAGTACGGCTGACTTCCAAAACGTCAATTGCTTTGTATAAGAACAAAGTATAATGTTTCATAACGCCGCAGTACAATATGTATACAATGCAAACCCTTCCAAAACGTCACTGCTAAGTATTAGTAACGCATCAAAAAAGCAATCAGAGCATCGGATTTAAAGTTGATGCTTTGTGACATTTAACATTTTATTTGCAAGCAATACAGATTTATTTTAAAAGTATTATGCATTGCTTCACTTACATTTCAAAACGTTTTAATAAACAAATCACATAGTTGCATTGTTTCGGTACTTTGTACGTGTACATGGTTGAAATACAGTAGTAAAATTGTGTACGAACTTTGTATTAGTACGTTTTGGAAGTCAGCCTACTCTATGTGGTACAGTAACGTTGAAAAATTTTTCCACTTACCAATTAATATTTTTTTACTGTTGCAATGCTAAGACAGTGTTTTTGTTCAGGTAAACTAAAAAACTAAAAACAATTTTATAACCCATAAACTGGCCTATGAATTTCATAAAATCAAGAGGGGTCGGTCATAAAGGGTAAACCTTTTGATTTGGCTTATCAATAAATATAAAATTGTTACGTTATTGATTGATTCATCACCACACAGCCTAAACGCTTGAAGCCTAAACGCTTGAAATTTGGACAGGAGGTTGGTCTCTCCCCAACTAAGACGGAATTTTTTTTTAAATTCGAAAATAATCTACGGAACTAAAAGAGATACAAAAAAATGTAGTAGTTATCGTTGTTCTTTTAAAAAATAAGGGGACAGGTGTCTGGTACTTTTTTGAAGTTCGCCCCTTTTAGGGAGTAAACGGGTGAAACATGTATTTTGGAACTTTTTTATCACCCCATCTATCTTTTAAACATAGAAAAAAAGTTTATATCACATTTGAATCTTATCTAACAAGTCCACATACGAATTCGTTACTTTTCGTTTTTTTAATTTTTGATTTTTGTGCTCCTACTACAATATTGTACTTTCTGACACTTTAATGGGGAGAAAAAAAGTACCAACAAGTGGGAAACACGGGAAACTAAATTCCTTTCTTAAGCTTTTTGTTTTACAACGGGAACTTTCTTTAATTATATGTAGTGATTATTTTACATATAAAGATAAAATTCAACATGCAACGTCCTGAGTGAATTAGAACCTGTGAGTGAATTTTTTGGTACTTTTTGTTTTTTAACTGGTTTTTTTTTGAATTTCCGGTGTACCTAAAAATATAAAATTAAACATGCAAGGTCCTCATTGATTGAGGATATGTAGGAGGTATCTTTTTGGTACTTTTTTGTTCTTTAATTGGTACTTTTTTAAACTTTCGTTAATATTGCACCCATAAATATAAAATTAAACATGCAATGTCATGATATTTTTTTGTTTTACAAATGGTCGTTTTTTAATCCAGAAACATAAACTTTGGCATATACATATGTCCAAGAAAAAAAGGGCGACGCTCACGAAGTAGCGGAATTAATGCTAGTTTTTGATATACATAAATAGAAAAAATATTTTTTGGAAAAACAAATAGTTAAGGTTTTTCCACAAATCATTTCATAAGTTGTCTTAATTCTGTAAAATTTAAAAATAATTTGAAAAAAAAAGTTTTTTCGGAAAAACTAGATAACTCTATTTTTCGAAAAAACAAGATAACTGACATTGATTCTCGGTTTTAGTGCCAAAATAATTAGTTTAATGGAACCAGAAATCTTTAACACTATTTGAAATTATGTTTTGTTTAATGCGCACGCAAAGAAACATAAATTCATATTAAATAATAAGCAAAATATGTTTAACACTTTAAGGCCCGTTTTCACGACTTACCTTTAAAGTTCGATATAGTTAACGCTACCTTTAGCACTAGTGAGGAATAAAGTTACCTTCAACACAACTTCTGTATAAAATAAACTTAACATTTTTAAAAAAGTGGCAATACTAAAGAAAATACCGATTACTTTTGCCAAAATAAAAATACGAACTGGCAACTACGTACTTTTTTTACATTTACAAAATATACGTATAATTGGAGTTGCCATATATAAAAAATATGTGAATATAATATGGCAATCTCAAATCTAAACCTTACGACAAAAGTTAAAGGTAGAACGTTCCTCTCTTTAGCTTATTCTTCACTTTAAGGTTAAAGAGAACTTGTGATAATTAAAAACTCATTATCTGTTCGATAACTTCCTACATTTAGCTATCGTTAAGTCGTGAAAACGGACCTAAGTGTGTTTTTCTTGTGTTTTCAAAAAATGGAGTTATCTAGTTTTTCCATACGGCCCCAGATTTAAATAAATACGTAATATAAATTTTTTATATTATCAAAAGTAAACCTGTGTCTGTTAAAAAGCTTTTGTACATGGGAAATGATCTCTCAACGTCAACCGAAGTTGATGAATACTTGAAGGATGCCAATTCATTTGGAGAATATTAATTTTCTAATTCAGATCCCACATTTGATTCAAGATCAAAAATAGTTGAAATTAGTTTTATTTTTTGAAATCCTATATTTTTTTTAAAACCTTTTGAATTTTTTTTTATTTGTCTTGTCATTCTTCCTTTCATATTGTTAATTTTACTTTTTGCCAATCAAATTACTTGAGTTGACTATTAAGTGATCTAAGTCCATCTAATTAAGTTATAGTTTCACCAATATATCCGAAGTTGGAAAACACAAATGCTAATTGACTTTTGTTATTTTAATTTAATATTTATTTTACTTATTTAATCGCATAAGCATCGGTAGCAACAAGTTCTTCAATAACATTCTTCAATTGCTCAAAATTTTTTTGAATAGTATTCTAAAGCATCTAGCCAGGTTCCCCTTCTTGTTAATACTGGCTCCGGTGGTAGGGATACATTTCATTAAAAATTGCAACTCATGAAGGAGTCTTTAAAAATATTTTTTTCCCGTATGAAACCAATAAATCAATATTACCGAATAGGATTCTAATTTCCTTTACAACTCGGTGTAACCCATGTGCCAAGCAAGTAACATGTAACAGTTTTGGATTAATTGCTTTAGGCCAATTGACAGCCGTAATCATGTAAGATGCTGCATCGGTTAAAAATTTAAGGATATTTTAAAGAAATCTTGAAAATCTTTTATTTTAAGCAGAGCTCCAAAAATTTTTTTTAGGAAGATTTTTTTAATTTAAAAGATTTTGTTATTCGTGCTTAATTCTCAATTTTTATTCTTGATAAAAACACTGGTTGCTTAGGCCAGATCATCAGGAAACTTCATCCATAAAGATTTTAGAAAAACTAAAGATATTAAACCAAATAAAACTGTTAAGCGTATAAGAATCATAAGCAACAGTTCTACTTGTAATAATATCAAAGTTTAAACCAAAATCATCAACAATAAACAGTGAGTTTATCTCTCCTTACATTCCCCACTACAATTGATTGGAATTCTTCCAACATTAATTGTAGTTGTAAGCAGGTTAAGAAAAAACAAAATGCCAAAAACAACTTGCAAAAGCATGTTGCCAGTTATTTTTTTTGGGCCGTGCACTTGCCAGTAATAAACAACAATAAATTTCAGTGTTTTTATCAAGAATAAAAATTGGGAATTAAGCACGAATAACAAAATCTTGTAAATTAAAATTTTGTGTTCCCAAAAATTACTTTTGATAAGAAAATATATCACTCAAAAAGTCTGTGTTCATACGGCTCTTTTCTTATTGAAAAGATTGCTACTTTATAGGCGAGAGGGGCGAGGGGAAAAGAAACGAGTACACAAATGCCTGTTCTGTCTTTACGTTTTGCTTTTTCATTCGTTGTTTAATTTTGTTATTGTTTTCAATATCAAAAAAGCACACATGCAAACGCACGACTATACAAAATAAAAAACATGGCGTAAACATGGCATGAATAATTTGAACGCCAATTCATGTTCAAAGAAGAAAAAGGAAGAATCTTTTCAATAAGAAAAGAGCCGTATGAACTCAGACAAATTTTAAAATATGCAAAAATATGCATTTTCACCAAAATATGCAACCATATGCAAAAACAAATAAATGTCATTTTCATCAGGAAACTCGGTCAGTGATTTCCAGTTTTAAAAAATTCTAAATAAAACCAAACTTCAATACAGCAATACAATTTTTTTTTTAGAGTTTAATGCTTCTTAAATAGCTTTTTAGAAGGCCGCTCAATATGGGACCTATGGTAAATGATGGACCGATTATCACAAAATTACGTGGTGTCATTTCTGGCCATATAAGGCTTAATTGGAAAAAAATATTACTACAATATCTATATTTGCTACTGTTTAAACATATTTACGTTATAACGTAAAACGGGGTAAGGGGTACTAAGTACTAAATACTATACAAAAGTGTATTCCGTGATTTGAATTAAGGGGTACGGGGTACTAAGTACTAAATAGTATACAAAAGTGTATTCCGAGATTTGAATTTATATGGGAGTTTTAGTAAATTATAAACCGATCTTAACAAAATTTGGCGGAGTGCTTTCTAATTGTATGAGACTATGACAGACAAAATGTTACTGCAATAGCATGATTCGTTACGGTTTTATGCGTACTAAAGTGTTTTTCGAGAGTGAAATTTATATGGGGCCCGTTGTTAATTATGGACCGATCTCTACGATCCTGGGAGGTTATTTTGTATTTCTATGCAAAAGTCAATGCGAAGCGCAAATAAAATGTTATGCGAAAGAAAGTTGGTAGTCTATAAGACTTTTCCAACAATAAAACATCCGTTTTGGAAAAGAATTATCTTGTAAAAGGTATTTTTGAATAATTAACCAAAATCACAGTAAAACATAGAATATTATTTCTTTTTCTAGTTTTAATTATGAAAATATTAAAACATAAACTATATTAATGAATAATAAGAATGTATGTGACTATGCATATGAAATTGGATCCTTGTTATAAATTTACATCTTTTTTATATTAATGTTAAAAAAAAAAAAATAAATAAACTTTCAAAACTACTCTTAATAATCTAACAAAAAACAATAGAATTTAACAACAATCAATCATCGTACTAAAATAACAAAACAATCTATTCTGATAACATTATTTCTTGAAACCCACAAAAAGCAGAATAAAACGTAAAAAAGTTTGATTTATTTCGCAAATTAACCTAAAAATGTAATTTAAAACGTATAACATTTAAATCAAACATTAATTGTAATTTATGGTTTTGAAACAAAGACAACACAACAGCAACATAAAATGATTTTTTTTTTGTTTCTTTTAAGTTTAATGCAAAAAAAAGTATGTTTAAACAATCTTAACATTTTATAATAATTTAACTTTTACATAAGACAAGAAAAACCATTGAAGAAAACAAAAAAAAGGCAGAAATAAAAAATTTAACTATACTAAAAATTTAAATCCTCACGTTAATCTAAAAATCTAATTTATTTTTCATGTTTTTCGAACACGATCGCGTTCAGAAAGAAAAACGCTTTTGCTTAGAAATATTTACTGAAAAAAAATACAGAGATTTTTTTCTCTTTAGCTTAATAAACGTAAATTCAAGAGCATAATACAATAACAAACAAAAAAAAAAAAAGACCTAAAATTTATTAAATAAAAAAAGCCTAAAGTCCAACGAAAAAGTAAAACAAAAAGTTTTTAAAAACAATGTAAAATGTAATTGCACTAATTCTCATACGATGAAATGGCATCAAATTTATATACTCACAAAAATTCAATTGATCGTTTAACTATGTACGCAAAAAGTTACGGGGGAAAAAGATAAGCGATTTACTATAATTGGTATTATGTGGTATTTAAACACTATGGGGTATTGTTATTATTTAGTTAAAATGTATCTTAGTAAAGTAGTTGTCTCCATCTGTATGTTATCATTGGAAATATATGATGACATCTAGAAATAACAAACCTTTAATATTTGACAGTTTAATAATTGTCTTGAATAATGGCAAGTGTTTTTTAGGGGGGGTGCTTTAATACCATGGTAGATAAGGCCATGATGGCTTTATCTCTCATTCAATAGGGAGATAAAGCCTTTTTTGTTTTTTTTTTTCATTTGAATGGGAGATAAAGCCATCATGGCCTTAGCTCACATTAGCAATATTAGAAAATGGCTTTATCTCTCATTTCAGTTCCGGAGACACTAAAGTTAAGTATTGAAATCTGGCTTCGCATACTAAAGTTTTTCTGCGTGGCGGCCTGCGGCCGCTCTTAGGGGTTTTTTCCTCCAGTAGGACGCGGCAGGTGGCTTCGCTGAATAAAGTTTTCCTGCGTGCGTCTCAAGAATAACAAAATGTTTTTCAATGATAACTAAGGATTTTCCCTTTTACAGAATGTTTGCACCATGCATAACAATTTTCTGAAAAAATATGGCTTTATCTCTCACTTGCGAAAAAAAATATGGCTATATCTCTCATTTCGCAAAATTTTACATATGACCTTACCTCTCAATGATTGGACAATAAGGCCATTATGGCTTTATCTCCCATTCAATTGAGCAATAATGCCATCATGGCCTTATATCCCATGGTTTTAAAGCACCCCCCCCGTTTTTTAAACATGAAATTTCATTTGTCAATACATTTTCAGTAACACAAACCGACCTAGCGATCTGTCAAATAAGTTACTGTCCAGACTTGCAATTTTTGTTGCAGCAATTCTTAAGTTTATAGGTGAGAGGGGTGAGAAGATTGGGAAGTGATCACTCAGTTTTATGCGCTCTGCAATTCTATTTTGCTTTGTAGTTCTCACAATTTTTAACTTGGAGTCGGCTGTAGGTGTATTTGTGTTTATATATAAAATAGAAAAAGAAGAAGAGGAAGAGGAAGAGGAAGAGGAAAGGCAAGACAAAAACACAAAAATTGCAGAACTATACAGCCCAATTATGAATACAAATTCCCCGGGAGTTTTTTCCCTTTTCCCATTTTTACAATTGAATTTACATTGGAAAAATGGGAGAAGGGAGAAAACTCCCGGGGAATTTTTATTCATAATTGCGCTGATAATAAATTGCAGCAACCAAAATTGCAAGTATGGACGATGGCTAAAATTTCCCAATTGGGTGGTATTAAATTCACGTTTTAAAGGTTTGTTTCGTAGAAACTGTATGAAAATAAGAAGTTTAGACATACAAAAAAACTTTGCCGCTCTTATTTAGGTAGCTCAGTTATGGCATTTCATTTGAATTTTTTGCTTATAAAATGTCGAATTTTGCGGCAACAAAGCAATTTAATAAACAATTAGGAAAGTAAAGTTGTTCAAACCCGACCAAATGATAACCTACACCAAAAAAATTAAAAAAAAATTTCGAGAGTGTACTTTATTTGGGACCCACCAAAGCAAAATTGTATTATGAGGTGGAGATTAATGCAAAAGTTCTTTGTGCCGAATATTATTTCGATATCTTCATCTATATGAGATTTGTTTGCCTTTAAATGATTTTAGGATTGCGGTTTATATGAGGGCTACCAGCACAATATTTAGTCATGACATGATAGCTCTCGTAAACGTTGTTGTCGCCAAATTTTATGTAAATATTAACATTTATAAGAAAGTTATGGCATTAAAAGCTTTTTTTTGGGAATTGTATTTGTATGGAAGCTTTGGTCAGGCCGAAAACTAACGATGCTGACCAGCTATAAATACGCATTTTCAAGATCTTAAATGCTGTTTTCCCTCCGCAAACGTATGTGCAGGAGTTAAAATCAAACAATAATATACCTATCTCACAAGAGACGGCCGTCCCTTGAAAAAATTGTGCAAGCCATCAAACAACCAAAGAATCATAAGCACACCGGAATTGATAACATACCCGTAGCGGCGTTAAAAGCAGATTTAAACACATTCGCCTTAGCCTTCCTCCAACTTTTTCAGGCCTATTGGCACAAGGAAAAATTACCCGACCAATGGCTTAAAGGACTACTTATTAAAGTCCCAAAAACGGTAATCTTACTCTTTATTAAAACTACAGGAGGATAATGCTCTTATCAACCCCGTACAAAATGCTGGCTTTAATTCTATTAAAACGCATTAAGGAAAAAAATAAAAAGATCTCTACATAAAAACCAAGGCGATTTTCGCCCAAATAGATACTGTACGGACCATATTGTTACACAACGCTTTATATTGGAACAATTAAATAAATTGCAGCAAAGTAGTCATGCCCCTTTTGTGGACTTTACCACTGCTTTTGATAGCATCTATAGAGTAACCTATTGGGATTCTCTCTCTACGTGCTTGGAATATCCCTATACAGATTACCAACCTTATCAAAGCCCATTACAACGGCATCAGATACTGAACCCCAGACCGGCGTAAAACAGGAATGCTCAATGTCTCTGCTCCTATTCCTGGTAGTGCTAGGTGACATTTTTAACATGTTCTTCATAGATAATAGAAATGTAAACAAAATTTAACCGCTTAAGTCAAAATGCCAAAGAATATGGCGATATGTCAAGAAAACAGATAATCGCAGTACGTCTCACAATGGCCCATTCTTCTACATTTACAACGAACTCATAAAACAAACAAAAAAAATTTTGCCAAATGGTGGCACTACGGAAGACGTTACTTTCAGCATTAATAAGTCCAGAGGCACCTTCTCCCAACTTACAAAAATAAAAGCTTCTAACTCTATATCAGTTAAAATTAAGCTGATAACTTATAACTAAAATGTAAACTCGATTCTGTTATATGGGTGCGAGTCCTGGGCAATTACATGTCACACGACGACGAACGATGGATAGCCATACCCTTATAAAGGACGTAAAGGAAACATGGAGGGAAGCACTGTAATGGAACCCCCAAGGGTATAGGAACCATGGACGACCAAGAAAATCTCGGTGACACGAATGCTGAAATAAATTTATGGAAAAGTGCAAAAACGAAGTGAAGAAATTGGCCAAAAATATAAACAAATATCGCTGTTTCGTTATGGCCCTTCGTTAAAAAATTAAAATAAATATATATACATATATTATATATGGTATGGTCAAATAAAAAAAACCGATTCCAATAAAATTTGGTAAGATGTTCCATATTGCAATTAAATAAGATTGGAGCAAATTAAATCTAAATAAGATGGTTTATGGGCACAAAGACTCTGAAAAAAAGGCACGCCAGCCGCACGTCCTAGTAACTCCCACGGGGATAATATAAGCACACAAAATTTATTTGATTATTTGAACAATATTAAATAACAAATTGTATTACATAATTTTTGGTATGGAAACCACCAGGAATTATTCAATTTGTAAAAATTAAATGCAAATGAATTTCGCTTCTGAGGACTGCGCGCAGCCAAGTTGTAAGTTTGTAATTCAGATATTGAAAATAGCTGCAAAAGGGCGCATGTTCTAGAACAAACCTCAAATGTTACGTTAAGTTTTACAAATTTTTCAATAAGAAAATAATTTTAAATTAAGCAACGATTTGGCGATGGATGCCATACTGAGTGAAATTTAAATTAAGGTAAATAACTATTATTTTGTAGATGGACTCTTTTCCGGAATGAAGCTTGTCCTTACGACAAATAGAGCGGCATGTACTTTGGGCACAAGGTTAACATGGACAGCCGGCCGGACCGACGGACATCGTTTGATCGATTTAAAAAGTGATTCTAATGGTGTTTTCTTTTCTACAAAAAAATACCACCTCCTTAAAAGGTGCATGTATAAAATGTCTTGCAAACATTCTTATTTGACGATAACAAAACACAAAAAGACAAAAAGTTTGTTCTTCAATACATAAAAAACATACGTAAATCAAAAAGTTTGTTCTTCAAAATATAAAAAAAATATATATAAACAAAATGAATGACGAAACTCCAATTTCTTTTGTTTGTTTTTCATAAAAAATGTAAACATTTTGCAAAAAAAATTTTGCACCAGTAAACGCATTAATCAAAACTAAAATCAGTTTTAATTAAAAATTAAATCAAGTAAATTAAACGTTTAATCAAGTGAATTAAACGTTTAATCAAGTGTGTTAAACGTTTAATTGACAACATTAATTGGCACCAGTAAACAAATTAATAATATCAATTAAACGTTTAATTCACTAAATTAAACGTTTAATTCACTTGATTAAACGTTTAATTCACTCGATTAAATTTTTAATTAAAGCTGATTTTAGTTTTGATTAAAGCGTTTACTGGTGCAAATTTTTTTTCACGATAAATGCTTATAAAAAAGAAACTGAAAGAATTTAAAGTAAATATTTGAATATGAAGGCCAGCGCCTATACGTTCTCCTTGATTTGGCCAATAAATATATATTCGGTAAGATTTGGTTCCGATGCCTTTGCCGTAGTCACTATACAAAACTAAAAAGAGTAAGTGTTTCCAACTGACAAAAATAAACTCCGATATGTTAAATGAAAATCATTTTAACGTAATGCAATACTTTATCCTTTAACAAAGATTTTCCCATGAGTGTAAATTTAAAGTGGTGATTTGAGTGTATGTTTGTTTTTTTTTTTCCCTTATATCTCGAGTATGAAACAGTTTATATTGGAAAGAACGTGGTTGTTGGTGGTTACTTAGTTAGTTTAACTGCAAAATTGTAAAGCTGAAAATTAATGCTTACAAATGCTAAAATAAATGTTAACAAGTTGCAATGAAGAACCTTTTTTCAAATTTTATTCTCCAGCCAAAACTCTGCTGCATTTATCATGATGAGAAGCATGCTGGACTCATGAAACAACATACCCACAATTATTTCTAAGGCAAATCATTAGTTTAGTTTTTATAGAGCATGTGAGAAACAAGAGTCTCTCAAAATTTACCAAGCATGGCCAGCCAATAATGGTGGAAAACATGACCAAAAAAATCATAGCTTTTTTTTTTGTGGACATTTTGTATCTCTGTTTAGCCCGAAATAACGATTATATTGCAATAAATGTCATTCAAAAAAGGAAAAACTACAATTTTCCAAATCTTTCTCTATTTAATTTTGGACTTTTTGTGCTTCGCTTTAGACCAAAGTTAAAACAAGAAAAAAAACACAAATTATAAGCTCTAAACTTACACACTTTACGATTTGTGGCTTTTAAGTTTATGTCTGCAGGGTAACTACAAAAGGTTTTCTTATATTTTACAGTTGGCTTAGATTTGTTTGTGCTCCTAAATTAAATGTTTAAAGTTTTTGTTAAAGATGGGAAGACACTTCAGTGGACAGTGTTTTTAAGACCAGTTCATCTTTATCGGAAAATGGATTTTTAAGTTTTCTATGTAATAATAAATTTTTTTTTATAACATAGAAGCAAAAATATATTTTTTTCTTTTTTTAACTTAACACCTACTTTTTACTAAAAATATATTTTCACTTAAAAGCAATTTATTTTTTAATTTAAATTAAAAAAAAAAAGTTTAATTTAACTCAAAAGTAATTTTTGGGAATACAAAATTTTAATTTAAAAGATTTTGTTATTCGTGCTTAATTCCCAGTTTTTATTCTTGATAAAAACACTTGAAATTTATTGTTGATGGGATAAGCTATTCCTATGCGCATTTCACTGGTTGCTTAGGCCAGATCATCATCAACAATAAACATGCTTCTGCAAGTTGTTTTTTGCATTTTGTTTTTTCTTAACCTACTTACAACTACAATTAGGCCCGTTTTCACGACTTACCTATAAAGTTCGATATAGTTAACGGTACCTTTAGCACTAGTGAGGAATAAAGCCTTCAACTATTTTTCGTTTTCACAACTTCTGTATAAAATAAACTTAACATTTTTAAAAAGTGGCAATACTAAAGAAAATACCGATTATTTTTGCCAAAATAAAAATACGAGCTGGCAACTACGTACATTTTTTACATTTACAAAATGTACGTATAATTGGAGTTGCCATATATAAAAAATATGTGAATATAATATGGCAATCTCAAATCTAAACCTTACGACAAAAGTTGAAGGTAGAACGTTCCTCTCTTTAGCTTATCCTTCACTTTTAGGTTAAAGAGAACTTGTCATAATTAAAAACTCACTATCTGTTCGATAACTTCCTACATTTAGCTATCGTTAAGTCGTGAAAACGGGCCTTAATGTTGGAAGAATTCCAATCAATTGTAGTGGGGAATGTAAGAAGAGATAAACTCACTGTTTATTGTTGATGTTTTTGTTTAAACTTTGATATTGTTACAAGTAGAACTGTTGCTTATTTATCAACAATAAATTTCAAGTGTTTTTATCAAGAATAAAAACTGGGAATTAAGCACGAATAACAAAATCTTTTAAATTAAAATTTAATTTAACAATAAAAAACTAATTTTTACTAAAATAATATTTACTTTAAATCTTTCAAAAAAGCTTTTGTACTAAAAAAAGCTTTAAAAATCATAAAGCTTTGAGAAAACAAAAAGTTAAAAAACTTTTTGTTTTAAGGGATTGTTAATCGTATCAGAGCTTTTTACACAAAAATGGAATTGATTAACGTAAACAGTGTTTGAAAAATCGTGAGCTTTCCAGCATCAATCCTAAAAAAAACCAGTAAGAAAGTATAGTCGGCCGACAATATGATATCCTACAGCACATTACTTAAAGACAAATTTTCGAGAGTTTATACTACATTTACATTAGGCCGAAATCTTGTAGATTTGATTTAAAATCTTCTTCGAAATCTAGTGCGTTTACATTGTACTTTTTTGACATTAGCGAGATTTTGTTTTTATAACACAACAGCTGACTTAAAGTTTTTTCGTTACACACACAAACACAAAAGAAATATACATTAAAAAATTTGCATTACCTTTTTTTTAATAATCAACGATATTTATTTTATCAATATTATTCGTGTTTTTAATTTTTTTACAATTTTTATAAAAATTTTCAATATTTTTTTTAACAATTTTTGTTTTGTTTTTTTTTTAAATGTCATTTTTTCTTGTGCAGGGAAATATTTTTTAGTGCTATATTGTAAAAACCATAGTTGCATCATTAAGTACTACTAGATTTTGAGTAGATTTCGTCGAAATCTTGTCACGAAGTAGATTTTGTTTTGTATGGGAAATCTAGTCAAAAACAACTAGATTTGGCTCGAAATCTCGTAAGTACTAGATTTTGCGTAGGTGTAAATGTAGTATTACCCTATTTGGGACCCATGGGCAATCATGTACCCATAATATCAGAATGATGTTATGAAGTTTAGATTCAAATAAGAGTTCTTTGGATTGAATAATAAAGAAAAAAAATCTACAAATCGACAGCTTAATTCCAAAACATTGACTTTGAATTGAGAATTGTTTAACTTAAATTCTGTCAAATTTCAATGTTGATCGGCTTAACCAAATCAAAGTTATGCAGAAAAAAGGACTAAGCATAGATCAGAATGTTGTATCCCCCGTAAACTTTTAGCACTTTTCCTGCAAAACTCACTTTTTGGACTTAGCATATTTTGGAATTGAGCTGTCGATATGTGGAATTTTGTTTCGGCTTAAGGGGGAAATTTTAGGGAGGGGGTTTAGCGTGAAAGGTAATGGCGCCAATTTATAAGGAGTTATGGAATTAAAAGCTGTTTTCGGAAGTGGTTCTTGTATGGGAGCTTTAGTTAAATATGGCCCAATTACTATTAAATTTGTCAAGATATTAAATTTGTCAAGATGATTTAGATTGCAATAAAATATGTTTGGACTCTATTCTGGAAAGAAGCTGGCTATGTAAAATTATGGGCCTGTTCTCGCCTTTGATCTTATGACAAAAATAACCTATGTACATACTAAATTTCATCAAATTTTCTCTAATATTGCGACATGTAATATGCGAACAAAGTTTACATCGATAGTCAGCGGACGGACATCTTAAGATTATAAAAGTGGTTCTGAGTTGATCGGTATACTAAAGCTTTCAAAACAGCTTTATTACTAAAGGAACATTCTTTTTGAGACAAGTTTTTGGTGACAGATTTTTTTTTATTTAAAACAATTAAGGGTTCTTTATTCGACTATGCCGAATCTTTTATACCCTTTACCATGGTTCGATAAGAACAGCTAGTTATATAAAAACCGTTCTTTAGATATTTATATATATATATATACTTTGTGCCACGCCCGCTTCTCCAATTACACCCACAATTTGCCGGATATTGTACATTGATAACCAATATTCTTGTATATCATTTTGAAACGTTGCTCTTTTCGTTCTCCTGATATACATGTAAACTTCTTTAAATCAACTCAAAAAAGTCTAAAAATTAAAAAAACCGACTTATAAAAACTTGTTACTTTCGGTGATGAGTATGGCAACCAAAAAAAGCACATACAAACAGTTTTAAGCTCTTAAAAAAGCGTTTACATGAAAATAAGCTGTTAAAATTAAAAAAGGGATTTTTAAAAGGGATTCGGCTGTTCCGAATCTTATATACCCTTCAACTCAACACAGTTGAGTTGTAATTATTTTTAATGTTTTTGTCCACCACAAAATAGTAAAGTTGTAAACCATAATACAAAAATTACAAATCAACTTATTTGAGTTGTGAACCTTAATAGGTGGCCTATATTCACCAAAATAGTTTGTTCCATAGATATAGGGTCTAAGATCAATATATAATAAGATCAAGAAATGACAAATTTATATACATATATCCTTTTCCACCTGTGGTGAAGGGTATAAAAAGAGTAATTTTTGGGATGTCAGTATTTTGATTATAACTCAGCCATTTTTTAAACCGATTTGACAGATTTATATACCGACGTGTTAAAGAAGAAATTTGCCAGTTATTTGGATTATAAATCTTGGACTCGGGAAGATCTATGGCTCCCGAAAGTGGGTATTTAAAAAAATATTAATTATTGTTAAAGCTAAGGCACGAGCTCTATGTGTTCATTTGTCCTTCAAGTTGTGCTGAAAAAGGTCAACAAGAAAAAGAAAGACAAAAAAGAAAAACAAAAATGTACTTTGGACTTCAAGAAGAATTCTTGACAAAAGTACGAAAAAACAGAAGTAAAAAAAAAACATGTAAAATCAATTAAAATGGATAATCATTAAAAAAAAGCAAATTTCTGTCTACCAAAGGTTAAAATACAATTAGGGTTAAGGGTTGATGTTTGACTATTGACGTCAGCAGTCGTCGATGGCTGCGAGTGTAAAACGGCAAATCCATCTGAGGAGATCGAGTGGTTGCGATCGAAACATGTCATGGTAACCTGCCGGCCGCGGTTCGAATCCCGGCCACGGTCAACAATGAAAGATTATCAATAACAATTTATATAATTTTCATGTTGTAAAATTCCTTTCTTCATAAAAATAATTTAATGAAAATTAAATTTAATGAACTTAAGCCTAATTAAAAATATTAAAAAAATTTGGATTAAAAACCACAAATAGTTCATCAAAATAACCACAATACTAATTAAAATATTTTAGTCGTAACTTTTTCGTATCTGAACCGATTTTTTCGAGTTTTTCAGAAAATATTTTTTACTAAAGATTTCTGATCTTTTGATTTTGATATAGGCCATATGACACTCCAAAAAAGTAATAAAAATACAACGACAAGGGATTTTTGGAAAAAATTAGAGTAGTCGGGTTTTTTTTGGACCTATCTGGCTGAATTTCAATAGCAAAAAATGGTGGACTATATGTGACATAAATGTAAAACAACCTAGCCGCTATCATGTCTGGAGTCTCCGGAAAACACATATCAAATGTAGGACGGACGGCCAGACGGACATCGTTAAATCTTCTCTCCTCATAAGGACCCAACATATGTATACTTTATAGGGTCTAAGATCAATATTGTAGAAATTAAAAACGGAATGACAAACTTATATATATATATACCCTTCTCCACCTGTGGGGAAGGGTATAATTATAGAAGCTGTCGTTGTCGTGCTTTTCTGCTTATATTTACGAACCGATCTGAATTTCAATAGCAAAAACATGTGACATAAATATATAACAACCAAGACCCCATCATATCAGGGGTCTTTGGAAAAATTATTTTTAACACACACAGACAGACACAAATTCGGACATCGTTTAATCAACTCCGCTACTGATAAGCATCCAAAATATACAAACTTAATAGAGTCTACCATCAATATTGTAAAAATTACAAAGGGAATGAATAAATTATATACCCTTTTCCCCCATATTAGAACTATCTCCACTCCTTTTTCTAATATCTTTTGACATTTTCAAATTGATTAATATAATTGCGAGAAAACTTTCAATTGGGCACAGATTTCCCACCGCTTTAAACACTGTCCTCCTGACTTTAAATATACGTACTGTTAAGTTAACACAGATCACAAATAAAGGAAAAACATAAGAAATGTTTATCGTAGATTTTGAATTTGCGTGAATAAAAATACAAACTGTCTATTATATATTTAGGATTATTGTATGTGGTTTTTATTTGTTTGAACTTTTTGCTGTGGCTCCGTTTGGGTTTTTAAATGCGAGTTTAAGGAGAGGTCAATAAAAAAAGGTTTACTTATGGTTTTGGCGGTTTGGTCTAAAACTAAATTTGGTTTACATGTTGTTCGTTGGCAGCAGACAATAGTACTTGTACACAACAATACCATCATCAATTGTTACTTATTTGTTTTTGTTGTTGTTTGTATATTTCATTTATTTGTTTGGAAAATTTATTTGGTTTTTCCAAAGTTTTTCTTTATTTATATATATATTTTTTTGCTAACAGTACACAATTTTATATGGTCCATGTTTGGAAATTTAGAGTTTGGTAATAATTTCTTTTTTTTTATTTTCGCTGCTTTCTTACTGTTTATCTTCCTTAAAATGACTATTTTTTCAAAGGTTTGTAAATGTGTTTGGTATAGATAGATGGTGGTGTAGGTGAATGTGTTGTATTTGTGGTTCGTTTTTGGAGCGCGAAGAAAAAAAATTTGTTTGGTTCCCACGTTATTTGTGTGGAAATGAAATCTGTTTGATTTGGATTTGGCGTTTCTTTTTTCATTTTGTTTTAGTTTTTAGTGTTTTTCCTATATTGTATTTCGCAAATAACAATCCTTTCAGACAATTTAAAGTTAGATGGTCTCAAACATCGCCAACATCATTTGGAAACGTCGCGACTCTAACATCGCCATCTCATCAACGGTATCATCATACACGTACCATATTTAAAATTGCCTTAAGTTCAATTATGGTATGGAATGGTTTAGTTTTATTTTATCCCAAATGTTTGCTTACTGATGTTGTAGTTGTCTTTGTTGTTGTTTTTTTTATTGTATTTTTGTGTAATTTCTTGATCATAAAGTGAAATGTTCAATTTTATTAACATTTGCCTAAATTAACATTTAAGTTGAATTTTGTGAGGTTTTCTGTTTTTTTTTGGATTTTCTTTGTTTTTCATCCAATTCATGTTATTATTAAAGTTTAGTTTAAATTGCTATAAAATCTATTTTAATGTTTATTATTATTTTTATTTTAGTTTTTCGATTTTTTGCTGCACATTGTTTTCTTCTCTAAATTCATTCGTTTATTGGTTTTTTTGCGTTAAAGATAAAAATCGAATATTTTTAATCGTGATTTTGTTTAACATAAAGATTAACTAACAATCATTTGAATTGGTTTAATAATGATTTTATGTTTATTTGAAAACAATTACAAAATGTCAGAAACGAAATTGCTTATTTCTAACAATGGGGTCAATTTATTTAGTTTTATTGTAATTCAAATATTTCAATTATTATTTGTAACAATGTTTGGAAATAATAATAATCATATTATTCAGTTAATGGACCTACCACAACGATTTTTAATTGGCAATCAATAATGGTTGCATTGAATTTTCCCACAGTTTGAAGTATTGAATATTCGATATATTTTTTTCTTTTATCTCTAAAATACTCCAAAAAAAAATTTAACATTAAGAATTGATAAAATTTTAGTAAAAAACTTTTAAATAGATTGCAACAAGATTTTATATTATAATTCTAGCACGGAGCATCTTTTTGATCGCAGAAGTGTAAAATGTTTGTCAGGACATGAAGTTCAATGGCATTCATAATAATCAATCAAAACCCCGATTTTGAACTTTTTGTTAGTTACGCCTTTTTGCATTTTAGCTAACAATATTAGACTCTGTTCATATTTCGAAGTTTATTTTCGTCCAAGTTTAAATGGTACTAAAACTTTAAGTACTGAACTATTAGATCTACAGAAACAAGCTCAAAGTCAGCCAACTTTTATGACAGCTTAGTGCTAAGGTTTGGCGAGCAATAAAAAAAAACATGAACCTGTGGGCAAGCGCGGATCCAAGGGGGGGGGGGGGTCATCACCCCCTCAGGCTAGTTGAGCACTGGTATAATAAAATCATAAATGGTGTTTGGTGGCTGTTCCGACTGAATTTCCAATATGTGATCCCCATTGAAGTTAAGGCTAAATATGCCCTTGCCAGTGAGTGTCCTTTTCAAAGGAGATATATTTCTGGAGAGCTTTGAAATCCGATCTAAACTCAACTGTCAATAATAATAAAAAAAAGGCTATACGTACGTATTAACATCGAAAATGTCGACGCAGTAGTCGAATGTCATACAAGTTGCATGAATTGTCAAGTGGAAGTTCCTTATAATTCAGAGTTACCAAGTGCGAAACAGAGCTTCATTTCTAAATTAACAGTTGGCATTAATAACACTATAATAGTTGAAACAACAGACAAGCCGGGCACATGGCGCTTTAACATAATTCGGGTACGCTGAATCCAGATTACCGTCATTTCGAAAATGGAGGAGATTGCACAACATATGTTCGCGTAACTCAAAAACCGTTTAGTTTATTGAAATTACTAAAAAAAACCGAAACTCCGCAATGAAATTTCCTTTAAGAAAAGTAAAACTATATGAGCAGTCGTTTTTGAAACATAATTAAAAAAAAAATTATCAAAGTTTCGAAATTTTTGTTTTTTAAAAATTCATAAAAAATAAAAAAATGCAGCTACGCTTCTAATTTTTTTGCAGACAAATAAAACAAGCCATAAATGATTAAAATCTGTTACCAACTTTTGATTTTATTCACAAATTTGTTATTTTACTAGGAGCGACCCCTGGGCCTTTGTGGGAGGGACTTTTTTTCAATATATTTCTAGTCTGCATTGAACATTTTGCATGGGAGCCCCCTTAAAGAATGGAGATAGCTGGTAGGTATGTTAGAAATAAATGATTGAGATAAAAAATAAAGTGTGGTCGGTCATACACAGTGTTGCCAATTTAGCCATTTAGTGGCTAGAATTAGCCATTTTTCACCTTGTTTAGCCATTAAAAAATGAATTTAGCCATTTTTTTAGCCATTTTTCTACTTGTTTACCCATACAATTTTTTTTTGCAGTTTTTTCTTTTAAATTAATAACTTTTATTTTTTTACATTTAGCAACCGCTAATTCGATTAGGAAAATATTTTACCATAACAATAAAATATTTATACCCACAGTTAGGGTTTAAAAAACTGCAGTCGAAACCTAAAACTGTCGAAAAGAAAACGAAAATTTGTGTAAAACTTTTCGCTTTTTGAGTTGGTTTGACAGCGTCTGTTCACATTTAATGAATCAGAAGTAAAAACAACAGTTTTTTTTATGGCCAATTACAAATGAAGAATTTGCAACTAACAGGCACGAGTGGTTCCTATGAGATGATCAATAACCAGTAAAAAATCTTTAGCTTTCTGGAAGCACGTAAGCTACATGAGCGCTGATATATGCGCTGACTATTACACACTACTTAGAAGCACCAGAGAAGCGAATACCATTTAAGCGAATTTTTAATTTAATGGTTGAATAACTTCGCATTATCCCTTATAAGTAAGCAGGTAATAAGTGAATAATTAAAATCATTATTTTAAAGAAAAGATTCACGAACAATGTTCTAAGTGCTTCTGTTATTCCCTTACATGGAAGCAGGTTGTATTGCAATGATTTAAAAATGTGTTTACGATTATTCCCGAAATATTACCAAACATAGAAATTCAATTTTTTTTAGAACAAAATCAGTCATCAAATTTTTTTTTTAGTAAAGAGGAAAAAAGTAGTGCTTCCAAGTGTGAATTCGTCATATAAAAATCATGTTTCTTGTAAGCAGGTTTGTAAGGGGGTATTGTGTTGCTCTCCCTTACAAAGGGTAATGGCATTGAATTTATTGATTTGTAAATGCTAAAAAATTTGTTTACGTTTATTCTTATGTAAAACATTGATCTCAACTTACAATTTTATTGTAAAAAATTTTAAAAAAATTATTTCTGTTCTGTTATTAAATTTTAATGTGTTTTTACTTATAAAAATTTTTAGCCATTTTTTTCCGTAAATTTAGCCATTTTTGGTCACCAACTTTTGGCAACACTGGTCATACATTTGACCTATCTGGAGGCATCCTAGGCGCTGCAGGGGCCAAATTCAAGAATTTCATTAAACGGCCATATTTGTATGGGAGCACCCCTAAGGGGTGGAGATATATGGCAAGTATGTTTTAAGAAAATGTTAAGAACAAAAAACTAATGGACTTTAGGATGCTCCTAGATGGATCAAATGTATGACCAACCCCACTTTATTTTTTAAAAACGACTGCTCATATTAGAAAAAAGTTTTACTTTTCTCAAAGGAAGTTTTAACACGGAATTTCGGTTTTTTAAGTAATTTCATGATGTTTAAAAATTAAATCAATTGTCTACTTTATGTATTTATGCAAAAAAAATCAAGAAATATCTTTAAATATAATTTTAACAAGTAAAATCTATAATTGTTATTTCCGCAATCAAGTAAGTATGGCAATACTGTTTAGGTTTTTGACATGGACTTGCTTCAGCAATTTCTTGCAAGTTGAGCTGCAAGTACGAAAAATGTGATGGCGATAGTATAACAGTGTGAGTGTGAGTGTAGTTTTTCGAACTTGCACTTACATGTGTAAAGGCCAGGTTAGTTACAGAAGAGGAATGCTGCAGACATTTTAATGTACGGAATCTTAAAAGAAGTTTTATTGTTAATAGGAGCGTTCCCAAGAATTTCTGCTTATTTTGCCAGCTAGCCTTGATATATTAGTTGATATCTGTGTTGCCAAGCCATGTGTTTTTATTGAGTATACTTTTTACTTGCATGTGTAGCCCATATGTAATCACATAGCTTCATGTAAATCTATGTGTAATTTTACTTAAAGTTCTCTGTTTTAATTCATTTTTGACAGTTAAGAATTTCTTTAAGAACATTGAGTTTATGTAATTGTTTTATCCATCACAGCCAAAATTGTTTTTTACACCCTGACTTTTTTTTGTCGACTTGCTTCTTTTTTTATTTCTTTTTGGTAAATTTTTGAATTCCAAGAAAAACTTTGATAACTAATATGCATGTGGCAGTGTAAATAAAACTGAACTGGCAAAATAAAATAAATTAATTTGTTTTTATTTTTGTTTCTTGCTTTTCCCACTTACAACTACATTTAGAGTTGACAAAAAATCAACCAATTGTAGCCGGGACTGTAAGAAAAGATAAACTCACTGTTTATTGTTGTTGTTTTTGTTTAAGCTTTGATATTGTTACAAGTAAAACTGTGGCTTATAATTCTTATTCGCTTAACAGTTTTATATGTGTAATATCTTTAGTTTTTCTAAAACCTTTGGATGAAGTTTCCTGACGATCTGGCTTAAGCAACCAGTGAAATGCGCATAGGAATAGCTTATCCCTTCAACAATAAATTTCAGTTTATCAATAGTATGAAATAGAAATGTAGCACATTTAAACGAAACCTTGTTATTAATTTTTTTTTTTTTTTGTTGGGTGCACAAAGTAATTATCAAAAGTGCAGTTGCATCATCCTAAGCACCTAAAGTCAATAAGTTTGTATCAAACAGAACCATTCACAGCGAATTTTTAAAATGTTTGTTACTTAGGCTTGTACAAAAACATTTTTGAACTGTTCTTCCGCCGACTTAACTGTTTATTTTTGGAAAAAAAATACTGCGCGTGAATACGGTCTGTCATACATGTTTGTCCAGTCCTTTCATACTACAGCAATTGGTAAGCTTTGCTTTTTTTGCAAACCTAACGATTTTATTGCAAGTAAGGAATATCAATAAGGTGTTGCAAGGCGAATTCTTCTAGCAAAGCTACTTTTTTAAATTGCGTGTGTAATTTTGTTTCAAATGTGTAATTTGGTACACCGTCATTGGCAACACTGGTTGATATCGATTTATAAAAGACTGATTGTTATTAAATAGGAAAACTAGGTAGAGAGAAATGTATCTTCATGTCCCATGAACGCCCATAATATTTTAAAATAAATTAAGTTCCTTTTATGCTTTATTTATTGAACATTTCATGGGAGATAAATAAAATCTATTATTTTTTATCATAAAATATTTGCTTAAACTCTTTCATTAAACTTCATTTACAATGGTTTCTAGTTGTCTTTTTAATTTTTTTTTTAAATCTATTTGGAAGTTATTTAATGCATCGGTGATTCTTCTTTAACAAATATTGTGTTTATTTGATACCCTTGACTTTTCCTTTTTCCTTTCTTCTTTTTTCTTTACACGCTAAACTAAGCTTGAGAAAAATATTAGATATAGTTGTAGGTATAAAAAAGAAGTTTATATATAAAATATACATATAAAGGATCCAATAACTTATTGTAAACCTACGTCTTTGTTGTTTGGTGCAGTTGCTGCTTTTACTATTGATGTTGTCAAGGCAAATGGAAGAAAATACTTCCAGACTAAAATGCATGATGATGCAAATGATTACCATCTTTGGACATTGTTTCTACTAATAATACTGCAAAAGAAACTATAAAGGGAGAGAAAAACAAAAAAGTTAGAATTTAAGAGAGATTAAAAAAAAAAAAAATACGTGGAAGAATTGCATCGATAGTTTAATGTAAACAAAAGTATACAAATATTATTATCTTAGGTAAATAACATATTTACTTACGTTTTATGCTAATCTATAAATATACATATACATATATATAATTTCTTAATTTGTGTGTTTCTCTGTTTTTGTTTATCCAGCCCACTGATGGGCTAGAAAGCTGAAAATTGGCATTCATGTTGTAACACACTTATGCCAAATCCTAACGTAGCACAGTTGCGCCCGTAGAACAAACGAGGTTGCAAAAATCAAAATTTTCATGAGCGCCGACGAAGTTTTGAATAAACCCATGTTATAGGAAACTTTTCAACGATTTCAAATATGCCACTCTTAATAATATCACATTTTTAGTTTAGAAGATATAGCCGTTCGAAGTTGACCGACTTTCGGTTTTCAAAAAACCCACAATTTTTAGTCAATTTGTTGCGATTTCAGGTGTAATATCACGAAAAATAGGTAACGAATCGCCTTATTTTTTGTTTGTATTAATTGATGTATTTATTAAATGTATAATGATAAAAAAAAATTAACTGTTTGCTTTGTGTTTCTCCTGGTAAATCACTATTTAAAAACTATCCGTTTTTTCACTATTTTTCAACTTTGACGGAAAATAAAAAAAATCTATATTTTTCTATATTTGCCATATTTGCAAAACCTGTTCTTTGATTATTTCTTTACATAATTCAAAAGGTTTTATCTGCCCGTACGTGCCCGTTTGGCTTCTAGAGGTAAAAAAGGTTAAAAAGACATGGTTGCATAAATTGTATGGCGTCCATCCCTTATATGTTTTAACTGACAGTAGTTTGATCTAATAGTTTGAAAAAAAAACTACTCATTGAAATTAACAGGTACCTCACTTAAACAATACTTTGGCGTACAAATGGTCAAGAACAATATTGACTTATGGTCCCTACAGGTAGGCACAAATCTTATTTGGACACGTGCTTAATATCAAAATGCATTATTAAGATTAAATCCATATGTATGCAGGGAACAGGTAAGTTTTTAGGCAGGGTAGCATATATTGCAAAATAAGCACAATGCCTGGATTAGTCTACGACTGAAAGTTGGCGCAACAATTACTGAAACCATTAAACAATTTAAGTACTGAAAACATTGCGTTGAACAATTTAAAATTATTGGAACTGTTTAGAAAGTCAACCACACCAAAGTTTTTAACGGAAGCTGCTTTAGAAGAACTTGATAGCTTATACGGAAATATTGAGAGAAGCGAAATTATAAAAAATAATTTTTATCTAAAATATGCAAATATTAAGGCAAAATGGGTGAAATCTAATCGAACCATTTAGAACATCAACTCCAAATACGAGGACTGGTTTAATGAAGACACCATCCTGGATATATTGGCAGTAGATAAACCCACCACATCAACCAGAGGAGCAAAAGGAAGGCAAAAAAAAAGTATTGAGGAGTGTTCAATTTTCACAAGAAAGAGGAAACTTGCCGATGCCACCAATGACTTGACCACGAAGCAATTATCGGACGCGCTGTCTATTAAATATACAAAGGATAGTGAAAGAGTTAGGTCGCAGATAACCAAATCTGTTGCTGATGAAAGCCCACTGCGACTAAAAAGGATTAAGGAAAGCATTCCCACGCCCACAAACGCACACATTAAAAAGAATGGTTCCGAAGAAGCCTTGGCCTTGTTTATGGACTTAGAACTTTCCATGAATATTTTACAGAAAATTGAAAAAATAAATTTAAAAAAAAAAATTATTTGTTTTTTAATTTGTTGGGTAATAATTTAAAACATAAAACCCTAAAGAAAAAAAATAAAAACAATCTAAAAATGTAAAAATAATTTTTTTTAGTTACCATAAAATTGATTTTTCTACTAATTTTAACTTTGATAACCCATAAGTAGGTCCCTACAAAGCGTAGCACCCTTTCCAAACGCCCATTTCATAGGCTAAACAGTTATCTATCATATGCTGTTTAAACTGTTCAATTATCTTATTCGGTTCAAAAGATATGATTTTTGCAACGAAAAAACTCAAATGGCGCCACTGTGCGTAGCCGCATTTTTTATTTTTGGCCTGTGGGCGGAGAATTAGGAGGAACAAGGATGTGGCAAAATTTAATCTTTTGAATAGCAAGAGCACCTAGGGAGATCCGCCCTTAGGACGAACTTCCCCACAAGTGGTATAAAATCAGCATTTGAAACTAACTTTTAAGATCTCCCTTTTCCGCGACTTTAAGCATAAACCACAACCACCATGTTATTCCCGATGGGGCTTCACCTATAGCCAGCCGGGAGACGTGTCCTCTGGGGCTTTTGGTTGCCGTGGGTAACATATAGATTTTCTGGTAAGCCGCGATCTCAAGAGATTTGTCAATTTTGGACTCTGCGGATTCCAGGTATTGACTACAACTGATTTCCCCGGAGGATGTAACATTAAGGGTATTCATTTCAGTTTTTTTGGTTGAAAAAATGGAAAAGTGGAAAAATGTAATTTTTGTAACAACAAACACAAGGAAAAACTTTTCCACCGAAAGGTGCAATTTAAACAAGCTTTAACCAAGTGTAAAAAAATCAGAATGGAAAATTACAACTTTACAATTTTTAAAGAGTTGGCAATTCATAAACGTAAAATTGAGTGTGGTTGGCATTCCATTAAAAATGCCGTTATTTTTCACAAAAAGTACTAAAATTTACATCTCTTTTTAAGATAATAAACTATGATTCTTAAAAACTCCGTTTTAATTAAATCAAATTAAAATTTTTTTAAAACGTCGTTTTTTCAAAACAAAATTAAAAATGAATTCTAAACAAAAAAATATTAAAAAAGAACGTAAAAATTATGTGACAATTAAATAATAAATTAATTCACTTTTAACAGCGTTTATTTGGCATCTTGAAAAATATAAATTACTTCCAAGAATTATATTACAGATTTTTTTTGACGGTTAATACTTCTGTACTTTTTACTTTTAACTAAAAAAAAAAATACCGTTCACGTCAAAAAGAGTGTAATTTTCCTTTTTTCCATTTTTCCAACCAAAAAAATACCCTTATTAAAAGGTGAAAAATTATTTACATTTTTCCCTACATACTCTTGGCGTTGCAGTCTCAAGAAATTAGGGTGCTTCCTAAACCTTATGCTTGTAAGGAATCTTCTATAAATCGTGGTTGATCAGGTAACTCAGAAGCCTTTCGGAGACACCCTGCAGATAACGAGACTAGTCCATACATGCATGTAAAGAGTAGTCCATAAAGGAGTAGGAGTACTCCAAAACTACTCCAAATATATGGGTAAAAGGTGGTCCATTTAACATTACGATGTCATCGGAGGACACCATATAACCCACCAAAGTAGTCCCTAAACAACTTCATGGAGTACTAAAGTGGTCTAGTTTTAAAAATACTACATGTCACTACTGAATGGAGTGCACTAAAGGGGTAGTTTTAGACCTACTCCATGTCACTACTCCATGGATTAACTAATAGGGTTAGTTTTTAAACTACTCCATGCCACTACGGAATGGAGTGGACAAAAGGGGTAGTTTGAAAACTACTTCATGCCACTACTGAATGAAAGACTTTAAATAACTTTACGATTAAGCTTTTTTATTTTTGTTTATTAAAAATAAAATAAAAAAAAAAAACAATCCTTTTCTCGCCCATATAATATATTTATATATATATGTATACGGTGAAGGACTTAAGTTTGCATGTAGTGTTATTTTGAAGAAAATGTTTATTTAATAAAAAAATTAGTGTTCCATTTTTTTTAAATTATCCTTATAAAAAAACCTAAGTTAAATTAGTAAATTTGTCGTTTTAGAAAAAAAACCTAATAACTAAAATATAGTATCATATGTCATGCATTTTTTCACAAGGTTTTCTCTTTCACTTTTAAATAAGCAATTAATAATGGACACTATCAGGGCTACCAATGTGTAATACTGTAAACTATAGAAAAGTATACATCATGCAGTTGTTGGCAGTACTGCATTTTAATTTCTTATAACATGGTCCATAAGGCAGTACTTTTTACCATGTTGTAAGTAGTCGATTTAAGCCACAATGGACCACGTAGTCCAATATTATCTGTAGGGCATGCCCTGGGCTGGTTAATGGTGACGATCCTTAAGTGATTACATCGTGGTGTTGGTTATTACTCAAATCTTAAGAAGGTAAATCTTAAAGATGTCAGATAAGGGATGGATTTTGCCAGTGCTGGTTCTTGAAAAGGATTTCCCTCTTCCCCCAAAAATTTTTCAAATTGCAGACTTTACTTGAAAATTCATTAGTTCTTTCCTTCCCAATAGAAAATGGAGCTTCCAACGAAGTAGGTTTGTAAGGGAGAAACGTAAAAGTTTCGCTTACCATATCGCTTACGGAAGACATGCATTTTATATGGCGAGTTCCCACTTTGAAGCAATACATTTTTGACACACAAAAAAGCGCTTTGTTCAGTGCATAAAAAATTGGTCATCGTTACGATCAGCTTTATAGTATGTTCACATTTGGCTTCTTAAACGCGTTTAAGCAGTTCGAACGTGATTAAGCTCTAATCACTTCAAAATCGAGGTGATTACCCATACATTGAAGTGATTTGTTAATCAGTTCAAATTGACATGATTACAACTAAATCACTTCATAAATCACATAGAATCCACTGAACATACCTCAAATGTAGAATCGCCAACATGATCGTGTACAACCGGCCAAGATTTCTGCTTAATGTTTTTATTTCTTTCCTTAAATAATTCATCAATTTTCACAATTTCATCATTAAAATGATTAAAATAATCTTCTGAAAACTTTATAAAAGTGTTTTTATCCATTTTTAATACTTTAAAGAACTATAAATTTGTTTGTTGTTTTCTTGTGTGTTTTTTTTCTTAATAATCTGCCATCTTAATCGTCTCAAATGTAATGTGAACGGCTTTGATTAGCTAAATCAACATTTTGCTTAAACGCGTTTAAAAACCTAAGTGTGAACTTAGCATTACACTCTAAGTGTGTTGTTACCGTTATTCTTAAGTATTCTCCCTTACAAACCTGCTTCGTAGTAAGGGTATGCCGTGGCACTTGAAATGTTTTTTTTATTAAACTTGCTAATAGTTCGTTTACTTACTTTACTGCATTTCTGTATGTCTTACTACGTAGTGCAAAACGAAAAATGTTTTTATTGTCTTATTTTCCCATTTTTGCAATGTTAGATTCTTAAGGGAAATTTATATTTTATTTATTAAGGACGAACCATCAATAAAATTTTGTATGAAATCAATAATAGCTGCTTCGTTTTTTTTACTATTATCCACACTTAATAGCAGCAATTTTAAAATTTAAGGAAGTTTACCTCTCAGTTCGAGAACGAGATGTTTCGTTGCAACAAAACACTTAAATTGCCAAAAACCAAAATCACATTGTTGTAAAAAAAGGACTAATGCCCAATTTTCAGGATAGTATTTAAATAAATTATAATCCTTTTTCTCTTCAACCTTTTTTTTTTTATTAAATATTAGACTTTAATAAATTTTTCAAGCTTAAGGTCTCTTTTTTATAAAATTAAAATAAATTTCAGATGGCATAGATCACTTGGTGAAAATTTATTAAATGAAAAAACCTATTGACGGAAAGGGACATTAAAATAGGTTTTAGGCTTTGAATATATTAAAAATTTTGTTTTTCCTTTTTGTTTGTTTAAAGTTTGTAGAATGGAATTTTAAATTTATTATGATAATTTTGTTACTTGAAATTTTTAAAATTTATTTTTTCAACTTTTATTTTTCCATTTATTGTCAAACAAATTTTTAAATTTTATTTATTATAAAAATTTCCTGAAGAAGATTTTCAACGGAAATCGAAATATTGAAGTAAATAATTTAATTAATTTTATAAAAAAGAGACCTTAAGTTTGAAAAATTTATTAAAGTCTAATAGTATTTAAATCTATATTAAGTTAATTTTCATATAAAATTAAATCGTATTTAAATACAGATTGATCTTTTGAGTTTTAATTGAAAAGTCTTATTTAATTAAAATAAAAGTATGGTAGCACTACTAAATACAAAAAAATATCATAAGAAAGTTTTTTTATTTGCAAGGTCTCAAAAAACCGCTGAAAGTTATTGCTTTGCCTGTTGTTGTTGTATTGCTGTCATTTTGAAGACACCTTGCTAATGGTGTTTTCTTTTCTACAAAAAAAATACCACATTTTAAAAGGTGCATTTATAAAATGTCTTGCCTTAGTGCCCATTTAGACAGGGAAACATTTGGAAGGGAAACATTTTGTTTGGTAGCAATTTACGGGTGGGGAAGAGAGAATGGTTTTTGTGTTCGGTACTCGGCGACACGCTTTGTTCTCATTTTCTTTGTTGACATTTACTTTGCTTTTTGAGAAAAAAACAACAATATAAACAGAATGTTTCCGGCAACATGTTCGTCTGTGTGACCGAGAATGAAAAAACAAAAGAGAATTCCAGATGTTTTCCTTCCAAATGTTCGCTCGTCTAAACTCGGACTTACATGTAATAATGCAATTTTTTATTTGACGAGAACAAAACACAAAATTGGATCGCCCTGTTTTTAACAGCTGACAAAAAGTTTGTTCTTCAATATACAAAAAAAATATATACATAAATCAAAAAGGATGTTCTTCAAAATATAAAAAAAAATACACATAAACCAAAATTGGTTAATATATTAATATTAAATAAATAAATAAATGAACAAAATGAATAACCAAATTCCAATTTCTTTAGTTTGTTTTTCATAAAATATGTAAACAAGAAAATACCTTTGCCAGATTGCGAATTTATTAACACCAAGTTTTTACGATTTCTTGATTTGACGTTTTTTTTCAAAAACAATTTTTTAACACCGAATCCATTTAAATTTTATGTCACTGACAACCTACCGTTAATAATGTAATGCTTTCTTTTGTTTTTACTATAAAATAATAGACAAAATTACTATTAAGACTTAAAAATTTTACTGTCCTGATTAGAGGCGATTTTTTCCCAACTTCGTCTGGTAACCCTTTATATAAACAGAAGCCATCTTTTTACAGGGCATTATCAACACTCTCGATTTATACGGGACGTAAAGTGCAATGCCTTATGACATTTAAGGGTGAATTTTTTTAGAATAAAACACGCTGCCCTCTTAGAGAGCAAAGCATTTTTAAGAAACGAACACCAAATTGCATTTTTTTAAATAAAATGTGACATTTTTTGTAGAAAAGAAAACACCATTAGTTATTCCAATGATAACTTAAGTTGAATTTAAATGTACCACATCGATGAATTAAGTTTTATTTAAGTGTTTAGTGAAGAAGAGAATTTAAATTTATTAAATTTATTTAACCCATTTTTCGCCGCACATAGTTCCTGTCGAACAATTTCCATAAAACTTTATTTTTTACCTAATATAATGCTAATTAAGAAAATTCAAAACTTTAACTGCGATTTTTTTTTTTAGTTTTCCGGAAAATGAGTGGTGATTATAATCACCACCGGCGAAATATGTAAACAAATGAAATTTTTTTAGAAACGATAAAAAACATTTTATTTATTAATAATTTTATATAATATTATCAGTGTGGTATATTTCAAAACATTTCGTATGTAGGTGAACTTCACACATCTTGCACATAAATGGTGTATTGCCGTGGCATTGCTTACATCGACGTTTTTTGCCTTCCTTCTGTCTTACAATAACGTGTTTGGTACAATTTTGTACGTTTTGAATTTGGTTGTTCTGATTCTGTTCGCTGATGGACTTCATCCTCAGAAACAAGTAGAGCTCTAGCGATTTCAGACCGGAAGTCTAGTTGTGGTTTGGCTCGGGTTTTTCCAATATTACACACAAAACAATGCATTTTCCAGGCGTTTACAATAGCGGAATCCACAGCGTTTGAAAAGAAAAGCCACCACCACTTCTTGCCTCTTACATTTATACGGTAGTTCGATATGGCATTGACTGCCATATCAACTCCTCCCATATGCAAGTTATAATTTTTTATCAAATTCGGCTCTTCAACACTTACATATTTATGACATTTTCGGTTATAACGTCGGGCAGTTGTTAGAGGATCGACGGTGTCAAAATTAGTCGCTAACGTAACAATTGCATTATCATGCCTAGTTACAACGAATATTTCATTTGCGCGATCAAACATAAAATCGTATTCACCTTTTTTTAAAGTTTTGTCATTTTTAATGCCCATATTGCTTGGCAATCGATTTTTGCGCACTGTACCGGTGGCTCGAAATTTTTTATCTGACAGAAGACCATAAGATGAGAGGAAGTAAAAAAATTGTCAAAATAAAGGTAATGTCGTTCTGGATTCTTCACACATTCCAGCAAACTCAA
The DNA here is from genome assembly GCA_963931875.1 of Pollenia griseotomentosa. Taxonomy (NCBI): domain Eukaryota; kingdom Metazoa; phylum Arthropoda; class Insecta; order Diptera; family Polleniidae; genus Pollenia; species Pollenia griseotomentosa. The sequence goes on along the minus strand of OZ007560.1, from coordinate 45,456,309 downwards.
GACCACATGAGCTCCAAGGCCGATTTCCTTACTATAGAGCTCCTGGGAACCAGCGTAGGGCATACAATTATACATATATCCATCAGATGAAGCAAGAACCCATAACTTAAAACCAAAACGAATGGGTTTATTCCTAATGTACATTTTGCTTAAATGCCTTCCAAAGTATGGCACCATTTGCTCATCGATTGATAAATGTTCACTAAAAACTCCAAATTGCAAAAACTTTTTGTTTAGTCCATCAAGTAAGGGTCTTATTTTCGCAAAACGATCGTTTTTATCTAAAGCGTTGTTATTACATAGATGAAGATACTTTTTCATCCACCGAAATTCGAAACGTGTCAAGGCTTGCTTTACAATTGGAAATTCATAAATATTTTGCAATTTCTCTAAAAAACTAATATGAACCGTTTATTTACCGTTAAAAAACCAGCAGCATAGTGACTTCTGTTTTTAGTAGTATACATACAATTTTTGTATATATGTTTATAAAGCTCGCATTTAGGCATACCTTTTTCGCCAATGGTCATTATAATCACCACAATGTTGAATGCTCAGTTACTCTTTATAAAAAAAATTTTTTGGAAAAAAAATCGATGCAGTAAGAAATCTAAATAGAAAATTTTAATGATGCATATGAAATTGTTAGAAATCCTATTATTATAGCATTTAAATCATCAAATGTTTAAATGACCTTTTTGACGACTTTTTAAAATTAGTAAAAAAATCAAATATTATGCATTCAAAAAACTCAACATAGTTAAATACATAGATATAAGGACTTATATAAGTAATTAAAAAAATCATACGAAATAAAAAGTTTTTTCTTAAGCAGTTACAACATCTGAAAGTGCTGGTGATTATAATCACCGGTCGGCGAAAAATGGGTTAAAACGATTTTAAACATGTGTTTTAATATCAATCCAAAAAATTGGCCATAAAAGCGCCACAAAAAAAAAAATTGAAAAGGTGTCAAAAAAGGGTATTCGGAAAAAATAAAAGGGCAACGAGACTAAAAAGCGTCATAAAATATCCGTAAAGCGCCAAAATGGCAACACTGCCAAAAGCGGAGTTTGGACTCCTGGCGGATCTCTTTCTCCTTTTATGTTCTCTGACAGAAATATTGCCTGTCTTCTAGCAGATTAGTTCAAAGTACTTTACGATAGAATTTTTCGAATTGGACCTCAAACAATCGTTCAAATGCCCTGCAACTGTACTGTGCATAAACTTTTTTAATTTAGTATAACAGTATGTGTATTATTTACATATATGTATGTATGTGTATATAAATATATGTACATATGTAAAGAGTATGTATATTTTACAGAAATTCTAATTTTTTACTGTACTTGCTGTAAGTGCGGCTGATGCTGCTGCTGCATAGCAACCTACCTCACTTTTTATATAAACTATCAACTAACCAACTTAACAACTGGAGGCTAAAAGAAGCTGCAACTTTAACATAAACTTTGCTGTTGTTGCATTTTCTTTTAACTTACCTACAATATATTTAAAAAAAAAAACCTAAAAAGACTAAAATTTTCCTCGTAGATATACTTTTTATGCTTCTTGGAAGAATATCTTATGGTTTTCTTTTTTTTTGTATTTTTCTATATTTCTTTTTAAACTTGAGTTTAACTCAAATATGTTATTATGATTTTTTGTGTTGTTTTTGCCAGAGTATTTTCCTTGAAAGAAAAATTTCCATATAACCAAAGGTAACCTCTTCTTGGTTTAATTTTTTTCTATAGTTTTTCAAATTCATACTTTATAATGTGCCAGAGATGCCGTTGAAATGTTTCTTTCATTATTTGTGTACTGCTGCTGCTGCTGATGTTGTTGTCGTTGTTGCTGTTGTTGCTTACTGTCATGTCTTGAGGGAGTAAATTTTTATGGAAAAATAGAGGAAAAAAAGATGCAAAAAAGTATCTAACTGCGCTAATATATATTTTACTCGTATGAGTAAAGTATGAATGTTGCACAGCAATTTCGTTAAACTTTTTTTTCATCTTTTGCCTGTTAGAAATGAAAAATACTATAGAAATTAAACAAAAAAAAAAATTCTTTTTTTCATACACAAACATTTAATAATTTATGCTTACATATGTAGAAATGTTATAAATCATTGATTTTGGCGAAAAAACTGCTGTACGAAAAAATCTAAAAAAAACTATGCATAGCGATGCAAACTTTAGTGTAAAGACCTCAAATACTCGGTATCGCAGCACTCTTTAAATGCGCATGCTCGTGTGCTTTTAATCGTTTGACTCCGTTCGTTGTTGTATGCATGTGGCAATATATTGGAGTATTGAATTTCAAAACACTAAACTTTAGACTACTGCCACAAACATATACAAATAAATTGTTTATTTGTACGTTCAAAACGTTGACAATATCGAATGTATTCAAATAAATTTTATGCTAGTTTTGATAAAATATCTTGAGGATACTTTTCCTTTACACTTACATATATTTTTCATGTTGTTACTGCTGCTTTGTTAACGTTTTGTTGTTGCTAAAGTTTATGGATTTGTTGCGATTTAGTTGTTGCGTGCAGTTGGCAACACACTTTACTTTAATTTTGATTGAATAAAAAGTTTAAGTTAATTTTAATATACATCTACATTAGGGCAATAACCAAATTTTTGGCATAGTACCACGGAGTGGCCAAGAATGTTTTAGTAATGAAAACACCTGTCTCCCGTCGTTTTGCGAAAAAAAACCTCACGCAGGGAAGCAAATTTCTAAAACTTCCAAGAAATTTTGAACCGCGATGAATTGTAAACCGTAAAAAAAATGTTAAATCTAAAGCAGTGGATAAACTCCAAAATAGCTTTTAAGTGATACGTATAGGAATATATACAACTATCAGGTGTATATTTTTTAAAATGTCCGGGAGATAAAAATGGTTGTTTTCAAACTTCAACCCGATCCCTGCGTGAACTATTTTAACAATCCAAAAAAATTATCATATGTTTTATTAATAACTTTTAATGTTCTACACGACTATACTATGCCGTTTTTGATATTCGCAAAAAGTGTGAAAAAGTCATAGCCCAAATGTACATAATGTACTTACTGTATAGAGAAATAAATTAATAGTTGCACTTACTTTTCAAGATTGAAAATATCGCAGCCACATTTTTTAAATTGTATTGCCTTATAAAGGGTGGTCCAACCAAAACGCACGATGTTAATTGTAAATAAAACAAAAAGTTTTCCGAGAATTATCTTAATATTTTTTATTATTATAGAAGGATCTATAAACACATAATTGACTATGTGTGAAACAAAATATCGGCCAAATGCTCGCCACAGTTTCGGTGGCATACCTCTATCCGATGGTCTATAATTTCAATGATTCTGAGATATATTTTAGGTTCAATGTCGTTAATGAGCCGAATTATCTTATACTTTAGCTCTTGAATTGTTCTTTTCTTCTCTTTAAATATTCCCAAAGAAAAAAGGCCAACGGAGTCAAATCACATGATCGTGGCGGCCAATTAACATCGACACGACGTGATATAACACGGCCATTGAATTTCTCACGTTGGCTGTGTCGCAGGTGGCATTATCCGGTTGGAACCACTTTCGTGCAGGTCCATATCCTCAATTTCTGGCCACAAGAAGGCCGTTATCAGCCCGCAATAGGGTACACCATTCACGGTAACTGCTTGGCCGACCCGATGACGCATTGCTGACGCATCGGCTTTTCATCAATCACTCTTAGATTCGATTCTGACTTGGTCAAATGTGGCAATTCTGCTTGTTAACGAATACCCTGACGTGAAAATGTGCCTCGTCGCTGAAGATGAAGTGCACGAAATGCATTTTGAACGCCCATTTTCGTAAAAGGCTTTAACAATCTTAACGCGCTGCTCAATTGTGCTTCTCTCCATCGCTGAATTGGTCAAATACTGAAACTAAGAAATGTGAAATTATGTTGGGCAAAAAACTTTACGTTAAGGTGTGACACAATTACCATCGTGCATTATGGTATACACAAAAGAACTTAAGGAAATATTTTTCAATTAACTGCATATTCAATTCGAAAAAATACTTTCGACATCGTGAAAAAGTATTTATATATTTTCCAACTTTATAAATTTAAATGGAATGGGGAAGGAGGAAGGTATTCTCTTACAGAGACACATGCTACAGAGAGCTTGGGGGATTTAAGGTTTTGGTCTTAGTAAGAATCATGAAAACAAATTTAAGACAGCCCATGAACTATATGGCTAATTCACTTGTTTAGCAGGCGAATTATCGCAACAATTTAAAAAACGACGCCGGACCTTTTAGAATATCTTTATAAAATTATTTAATTAAGAGAGAATCTTCTCTTCCTTTAAGCACCTGTTACGGTGTATAATTCTACACTAGTTTTTAACGATTTTGAAGGTTTTTGGTACTTTTAACATTTTTAATAGCAAACTTTAATTTTAAACTTTTCTTGAGGATGTTAAAATAAGTCTGAAAATCAAGGACAATAATAACACTGTGCCAGTCGAAAATTTTAACAAGCTGGGCACCCTTCTGGTAAAGCTTATTCGAGTACGCTTAATTCAATGGTGATAGTCGTTTTTGAAAGTTAGCGCTCGTATTCGTTATATCCGCGATTAAAAATTTCGATACTTTTGGGATCACTGTTCAAATTAACTAACTGTTCAACAATTTCGAACGTTAAAGTTCGCATAGGAAATTTTTGTAAAGGACACTTTCTCTTAAAAATATTTTCCACATAAAATTCTATGTGAATGATTTAGACAGTAAATTGGTTTAACTCTTTCAAAAACCATTTTTCGTAATTATACCCACACCACAATAGTGGAGAGGGTATTATGCATTTGTGCTGATGTGTGAAACGCCTTAAAATATTGGTCCTAGACCCACCTTAAAGTATACCGATCGACTCAGAACTAACGATGTCCGTCCGGCTGGCTGGCTGGCTGTCCATGTAACCTTGTGCGCAAAGTACAGGTCGCGATTTTGGAGATAATTTGATAAAATTTGGGACATAGGTTCTTATTGGTACAAGGACCAAGCCTATTGAAAATGGGCCTAATCGTAGGACAACGATAGAAGATAGGGGGAAATTTCTTCCTCTCAGAAACTATCACACCGATTTTAATGAAATTTAAAACTTAGATAGAACCATATCCATATGGACACACAAGGTATGCATCTTTTAAAAAATAGGACCACAAGGGGAGATAGGGGCAATTTATGCCTCTCAAACCGATTTTAATGAAATTTAAAACATAGATAGATCCATATCTATATGGACGCATAATCTATACAGTTTTTCAAAAATAGGACCACAAGGGGAAGTAGGGGGCAATTTCTGGCTCTCACAAGCTTTCAAACCGATTTTAATGAAGTTTATAAACATAGATAAATCCATATTCATATGGACACATAAGCATGATGTGTTTTTAAATACTGTGGTGTAGGGTATCATATGGTCGGCCTTGACCGACTATACTTTCTTACTTGTTTTTTTTTTTGTATTATATATTTATTTACTCATAACTCATAACAATTTTTCAATTCAAACTAAGGTCTACCGTTTGTCCACCACAAATTAACTAATGACATAATAGCATTTCGTGTAATGCTCACTTCATCATGCCATCTCTTTTAAGTGTCAATTAGAAATTTTGAAAAGTGTAAATTAGAAATAAAAAACAATGTCATCAGCAGGGAAACCAAAAATATGCTCTAAAAAAACGCGTTTTATGCGCATTAAATATGCAGTAAAAACTGGAAAAATGCCCTGAAAAATAAAAAATTGCTCATTTGAAACAAAATATTCAACAAAACATTCAAAAAAATATTACTATCTCTTAAGCCCATATTAGGTTAAAATTCATATAAGAGATATTTGCGCCGAATATTATCTAGATATTAACATCCATATGGGTTTTTGTCTTAAAGGGATTTTAGGTGCGGTCGCTAAATTGGTAACAAATGTTAACATTTAAAAGGAAGTTAAAGCTATTTAAGGATGGGAGCTTTGGGCAAATGTGAATCGATTCGAAAATAATTTAATTTGCAGTAAAATATTATTGGGGCGAATTTAATTTCAACATATACCATCATAATTATATGTCTTACGGACACAAAAAGTCTAATTTGGAAGGAAGTTTTTATGGGGAATATGTGAAATTATAGACCGATTCTCACCCTTATTTGTTCAAAATATCTACAAAATTTGAACTTTGAACACTTTGCGCACAGTCGGTCGAGATTTCTATGTATTATACACATCTCATTAACATTTATCCCTAATGACAACATGCTTTGTCTTATAATTTTAGAGTAAAAATTAAATGTAGATGTCAAACGAAATTAAAGAAACAGAATTTCGAAAAATTTTTTTTTTTATTTGCTGCGAAAGCTCTTGTAGGCATCTAAAAAAATTAAAATGTGCATTAAAAAGGCAGAATATGTGCTATAAACTTAAAAAGTTCTGCAGAAATGCTTGTTTAACTAAATTATGCACAAAAATGCTGCAAACGGTAAAATATGCAAAAATATACACGAACAAATCGATGCCAAAACTCATAAAAAGCTCTAAAACAGATAAATATATTGTTTGCGCCTTCATTGCAACTGCATATTTATGGTTTCCCTGGTTATCAGCCATGCCACAGAGTACAATTCCGTTCGGAACCGAAGAAAACACATTTGTTTATTGATAGAAAGTTTATTTTAATAGTTTTTTGGCCTTTCAGATACAGAAAACTCTTATTCCGTTCCTGAAAACAAAAATGGTTTCATTCCTAAAAATATTTTCGTAATTTTCTGAAGCACCAAAATACGGAATTAATTCCGTTTCCGTACGGAATTGTACTCTGTGACATGGCTGTATGTTTAACGTTTAATAAAAATATGTATAATATCAACAAATTTACTCTTTCTTCGAGCAACATTTTCGGCTGTTGTGACTTCAATTTGTCGTCAAATCAGATCAAATCAGTAAAAAATCTCATTTTTGATTATCTAATATTTGAGGAGCCGCAGAACAAAACGTACTTTTTCACATATTTAAAATTTTGGGGAAATTGAGGTTTATTTTTTTTCGACCCCTTAAAAACTGTATGAACCTGGAAATGGAAACAAGTTTTTTGCTTACCAAAAGATGAATCAAACTGCCGTAAGTCAACACATTAAATGTAAAGGATATTTAATATCAAACCAATTTTATATCGAAAAAAGTACGTTTTGCTAAAAAAAAAAAAATGAAAAAAGTACGTTTTGTTTAAAAAAATATTTAAATTTTCTACAGATTCTTGTAATTCTTTCATGTTTTAATTATACTATTGTATTAATTATTTTTATTCAGCAAACAATAGTTAAATTATTGGTGGCTATTCTCGAAAACTCGTCGAACAAATTCAAATTTGCATTAAAACAAAAGTATAGTTTGAAAAATAGTTTTTGTTTATCATAAATTTCTAAAATTAAATAAACGTGAGAATTTTGACGCATTTCTCTCTCTAAAAAACGGTATATTGTATGATAAACACAAAAACAATTTCTTAAACTTTGTTATTGTTTTAATGAAAATATTAACTTTTTCGACGCGTTTTCAAGAATAGTCACCATTATTTAACAGTTAATTTTAACGAAAATGTAACGACATAAATAAACGTCAAACAAATTAAGAATATTAAGAAATGATTTGTTATTAAAACAACTTCCCGAAGAAATGGCAAAAACAATGAAAAAAGCACGTTTTGAAAAAAAAATTAAAAAAGTACGTTTTGTTATGCACCAATTTTTTTAGAACCCATTTTCTTGGTAAAAAAAAAAAGCTAACAAGATGTTTTCTTAAAGATTTTAACTCAAATATTATAAAAATATCAAAAAACCAATTTGTCAAAAAATGCGAAAAAGTACGTTTTGTTCTGCGGCTCCTCATTTAGTTTTAATACTTATCTTCACATATGTATAACAAAAATAAATAAAAAATCTTTCTAATTTTTCTCTTTTTAGGTAAGTCAATATTCAACATTTTATTCAAATAAAATACTTTGTAAGTACTTCAATGGAATTTCGAACTTATTTATTGCCCATTTACCATTTCGAAAATCAAATAAGTATGTAATTGCAAATTATACCGGCAACTAAAATTCCAAAAGAGTTTAAAATTTACATAACAAATATTTCTGTGCCCTAATAAGTTGTTAAAAAAAAACAGCCAAGAAAAGAGGCAAGAAAAACTCATGTCATAAATTCAAGGCTAAAGTTTAAGATTGATATAAAAAATGGTAAAACGTTAAAATAAAAAAAAAAACAGCAAAAAGAAAACCGTTCATGTAAATACGAATACAAACAAATCGAATAAGAATAGGAATCATAAATATAAAACTATCATTTGTACGAGCAAGTAAGCACTCGTTCAATAAACATAAAATTTGCAATACATCTACTAAATATTTATGTACATTGCATCACATTACATCTACATACAATACGTGGAATACTAAAGCATTCAACCGAACCGTAGAAACAACCAACAAATAGTCAAACCCATCTTTACCGCTTTAGCAATGACCCTTCCTTCTTTTATCATCCATGGGCCATTCCGTATGCCCATCAATGTTGGTTGCAAGTTGTAACGTTCTAAAGAAACAAAATCTAAAGCAGCTGAAAAGATAATAAAGTTGGCTAAAACAAAAAGTCAAATAGTCTAAAATATTTGTAAAATACACGAATGTTGCGCTGCAATAATATTCAAAATGTTTCGGTTGTGTTTGTAATAACAAAAAAAAAAAGGAAAAAAAACACAAAATGTTCTTTCTTAACGATTGAGGAAATATTATTGTTGTTGGTGCAGTTGCAGATTGTAAAAGCCAAAAAATAACATTGAACATTAATGAAGCATCTTGAAAGCAGACGTTGCAATTGGTAACAGATGATGCTGACTCAGAAGGAATTATACTCGTTGTATGCATATTTGTTGTACTTTTAGAAGGAATAAAGACATGGAGTATTTTGCAGTAAAAGAGTCACATGCAACAAATTGTTTTCAACATTTTATATTGACCATATGGGCTTAGAGAAAGAAATGAGAGAGAAACAGAACTTTTTTTTTAAATATGGGGAGTTTACACTGTTTCTGAAGACAATTTGAAGTTAGTTTGAACACTAAGTACGTGTACAAAGAAAATTAATATTTTAAATTAATATTTTTTCATTAGTTTGATCAATAACAGTACGCGAATACACGGATTATATTATCCTTTAATTTACCTGTTATATAGTTTCGATAGAAGTCTTCACTTACAAACATCATTTATTTAATAAGAGTTCCTTATGACGTGCTTAATTCCCAATTTTTCATATATGATAAATACACTGAAATTTATTGTTGAGGGAAAGCTAGCTTCTATACGCATTTCACTGGTTGCTTAGACCAGATCGTCAGGAAACCTTTTCCAAAGATAAAAGATTTTAGAAAAGCTAAAACTATTATACAAATAAAACCCTAAAGCGAATAAGAATTATAAACACTCAGAGTCTTACTTGCAACCATATCAAAGCTTAAACAAAACACCAACAATTTAAGTAATTTAATATTATATTTTTCTTTCATTAATTGCTCAAACCTTGGAGATGTTGACAGATGTTGTTGTGCAAAAAAGGTCAACGAAAAATAAAAGAAAAAAATTTAAACATAAAAACAAAAATGTACTTTTTGAAGTCTAGTACTCTGTTCAAATTTTGACATGTATCAATGTTACCTATCTTGCGAGTTTGCACAATTTGACGTTTTTATTCCTGCAAAGTATGCGACATTTGTTTTGCGTATGTAAACAAACCCCACATGTATTTTACTAAAAATTATTTTTTTTTAATAAAAAATTTAATAAAAAGAATGTAAATATAGATAAAAAACTGTAGGGTTGTGTTATTTTAATTTTGTATTTCTTATTAAATAATCAGTTCATACTTTTTTGCTTAAAATTCGACGTGAAATAAGTGCAGCTTACATTATTTTTTCATATGCGTTTTCACACCATTTCAGGTGAAATGTTGAAAAGAGTACCAGACTTTATACAAGAAGAAGTGAGGAAGACACATGTAAAAAATTGAAAATCGATAACACAAGGAAACAAGGTTTTTGTTGATTAGGAACTGAATGTTGTTTTTAAGGTAATTTGTGACGCTGAATCCAAATCTGCACTTAGTTTTTTTTTTTTCTATCAGCATGACTTTTTGAGATATGCCGTTATCTCCAAAATTAAGGCACTTCCGCTACATATATTGAAATAACTTGAAAACGGCGCACCATAATTAGTTTAAAAAAAAATTAAAAATTCGTCAACGATGTTATCATTAAGTCGTTCCAACATTGGTTTCTAATTTGCCCAGTAGTTTCAGAGTAATCGTTAAAGTTTTGAAAAAATAGAACAATTTAAAAAAAACAAAATTTTTCTTCTTTAAAAATTAAAAAAAAAAAAAAATTCAAATTCAACAAAAATCACAGTTTTTTTTAAAAACATTTAGTTAAACATATTTCAAATCAAATGAGCTTTATTTCATTGTAATCGGTGCACAACTTTTGATTTTGTTCACAATGTACTGAGAAAATTCTCGATTTCCATTAAAATATAACATTTTTGAATTTGTGTGTGTTTCTTTCACTTAAAAATTAGGTTCCTTCACTTATATTATGAATAATAGCGAATCGCGTTCATTGATTTTTATAATCTATGTCTCATTTCGTTCAAGGGTTTGTGACTTTACGTGAAACTAAAAAGACTATTTAAAATAAAAAATTTGTAGCTTTTGTTTACGTAAACAACTATTACTCAGCCATTTTTTTGGTGGTATCCAAAAATTTAATTGTTTTTCAAAGCTAACAATTACATCTTAAAAAAATGTTTTTTTTGGAAGAAAGTCAAAAATATGATTAGTATCTGAAACTTAAAAATGCGAGCTGATGGCAAAAAGCGGAGATTAGATTTAAAATCAGCGACCTTAAATTAGTAAAAAAAATTGCATCAAACTTCCAAAAAGTTCAATTTTGTTCCCTCGTGTAATCACTACGGCAAATTTTTATCCACCAATACCATTGGTTAAAATATTGATCTTTGACTATAGACTGCCAGGCGTCGCAGTGGCGGAAAGGTAAAAATGCAAAGAATTCTGAAGATGCGAATGAGGTTGTTCTCGAAACATGTAAATTCGACTTAAGTTCGAGCCCTGGTTCAGTCAAGAACAAAAAATTATCAAGAAATTGTATTTTATTTCATGTTGTAAAATTCCTTCCTTTATTAAAATAATTTAATAAACAGGGGTGTGCTGGAAATCGCAAATGCAAAACGCAAGAATTTTAAAAGTCGTTTTTAAGTAAGATTTCTGTAATAAAAGAATTTTATGACAAATATTATACAAACATTTCTCTATTAAACATAATTTTATAACAAAAATTATAAAAATTTGATTAAAAGTGTATTAAAAACAGCCTCCAAATTCTTGCGTTTTGCGTTTGCGATTTCCAGCACACCCCCCAAAAATTAAATTTGATGAACTTAAGCCTGATTTAAAAATATCAAAATATCAAAATATCAAAAAAAAAAAAAAAAAAAAAAAAAATTTACAGTTTTTTGCAACTTTGTAAGCTTTTTCTGCCAACACTTTGTTTAAAACGCCACTTTATTTTTTTATTCTATTCTATTTTTATTCTATGAAAACTAAAAACGTCCATAACTCGAAAACTTATCGTTTGTGCCAATATTTTTATTTAATTTTTTCTTCTTATTTTTCAATTTTCTATCCCCCTAGGTACTTTTTTTTTATTTGGAGCTACGCCGGTAAACTAGATTTAAGCCAGATTAAGTCATCTTTAATCTGTGTTTTTAGTTTTTCAGATAAGGATTAATTACTTTTATTTGCCAGTTTAAGCGGCCAATAAAAAAAAAATAAGAATTAATTTTCTTTTTATTCAGTATGGCAATGCTGCGAGATTTAAACTACCTCTTAAAAACGACAAACACAATTAGTACTCAATTAAATTTATTCTCAGATTAATTAATTTTAGTTTGCCGCTGAGATAAAACTCGATGTTAAGAACCCACTCTTAACAGTTATGATTAAATATGACCATAATTTGCCAGCTGCTAATGCTATAAGGATTATAGGGTGATTTCCAATTCCTTTCATTGGATCTACCAGCTACTAGTAGCTTAAGTTCATTCCAGCTCTTATTTTGCATGCTAGCCTTCTTCTCTACTTGCACCGTCGTGTGTGGAAAGCCCAGCCTAGCTTACTATTTCTTAGAAGGTTCCATTCAGCGGCATTTTTGGTGATAATGCCGCCTGGTTTTCTCCTCCTGTGGCCAATTCATTTCCACTTCCTTCTTCGAATATTAATTTTAATAATTCTTCGGTGACATCGGTTTGAAAGTTTCGACAGTGCTTATTTCTTAATTAGCACCGTTTCAAGACTCACATCCATATTACAGAGACGATTTCACACACGCGTTAAATATGTCTAGTTTGGTCACGATTGAGTTATGTGAAGAACGCCATATGAAATTGAATCGTCCGAAAGCCTGGCTGCCAGATTTAATTCTACTCTGTTTTTCTGTTACCGAACAGCCTGATGACGTTAATATACTATAAGGAAACAGAATTACAGTACATCGTCAAGCACTTTGCTTTCGATATAAAACCAGTGGTGTTTGAGGTGAAATATGTACTTAATACTAGAGTTGTCAATTATTCGCCTTTCAACTTTATTCGAATAATTCAAATAATTGTTTTTGTTCGTTCGATCAAACTATTAAATTTATAAAATTATTCGATTAATCGATGAGAATAACGAATAAAAGAAAAATAATTTTTACAAAAAAATAACGTATTTTTAATAAGTCACATTCATCTACAATTATAGAAAATCTTCCATTTTCTTTTTTATTTTTACTAAAATTTGCTATGAATTCTTCTTTTTTTTAAACGTAAACTTTTCATTTTAACTCCATATGGTTGTATTACTTAAAGGCATTGTAAAACAATTAATTCCATAATAATCCGATATAACTTTGGGTTGGCAGACCTGCCATCTTCAGCTTAACTTTTGCATACAATTTCTTCTATAGAGCAACCGCTGTCTCTCTTTATGTATTTTTCCATTGGACCAAGTTCGACATTTTTTGATGTCGTCGGATTATCTTCCACAATGTACATCGTTTTCAATGGTTTTATTGTGACACTTACGCAAATGGTAAAATATATATAATTTAAAAAAAGGATAATACAATTACAATTCTTTATTTTTTTAAGCTTTTTGTTTATTTCTAAAATTCTTCACCCAAAATTGAAAAACCCCATTTCTTGAAAATTTTTTTAATGATACAATTTTGTTCTATAAGAACATAAAATATATTTTTGAAATACATACTATGAGTACTCAACAGGATTTATGCTTAATAAATATTGAGATTATTTACAGTCAGGGCTATGGCTTCAATATTTTTTAACTTTCCTACATTTTGTATAAAATCACTAAACACGTATGAGAATAAATCAAATTCTAAGCTTTAATTTAATTAATTTTTTATTAATTCGTTATTCAAAAATCGCCATTTTAAAATTATTCGAACAAGAGTTTGGTTTTTTTTATCGATTAATCGAATTATTCTTAATCGGTTGACTACTCTACTTAATACTTTTGAAATATTCCTTAAATCAAAAATGAAAGTGTTAGTATACCTCTTTAGCTTATTTGAAAACCACTGTTTTAGATTTTATCCAAATGCAAAAAAAAAAAAAATGTACCTTCTACAAGACACTTACTAAATAGATGCATCTATATTATATTTATATACATACTTGACAACAACAACTATATACTCATACAGCACAAAAACAAAGATTCATGTCCAAGTATATAAATCTAATGAACATTTGTAAAAACTACAGCTTTTTTTCAACGTCTTCAATGCACAACGAAAAAAGCAGTAGTGTGTGGTTGAAGATGCAGTTGTTGATGCTAAAAATGCAGAGTTGTAAAAGAGGAAATTTAATAAACTAAACGAAAAGTTTATATTTAAGAATAAAAAAAAACGAAAAGAAAACCAAACATTTTGCTTTACAGATAAAATTGACAGAATTCCATCTACAATTTTTATAAAAGCCATGGATGTTTGACAATATTTAACTTTTATGTTATTCCTTTAAACTTCTGGCCCTAACATCCATTTTTGCATTGTATCCAAAGGCGTTTTTTTATTTTCGTTTGTTTGGTGTTAACAAATGCAATTCTTCCTTCCTTCATTGTTTTGGAAACTTCCTTTAATAAAACGACAACTGCAACAGGAAAAACCTTAAAACGTATCTGTTGTAATGTTCTTCATCTCTTAGTTCTGGCCATAGATGAACACAGTTGCATACAATAAGCTCGTACCACTCGCGAACGAGAACATGCTGCACAACATCAACGTCATCATAATTAACTATAACTCTCTAGCATGATGCAGTAGTAGTGCTTTTTGTCTGTGTGTTTGCATCGTTCCTTTTTTGTCCGATTATTTGTTTTTATATCTTTCTTGATCAGCTGAAGTTTAAGTTGTTGCTTTTTTTTATTTATTTTTTTTTTTTTCATTTTGTTTCGTTTTCTTGTGCTAAAGCATGTTTTTACTCCATTAAAACAGTACGATGAGGAAAATAACATTCAATATAAAGATCGTTAATTTCTTCTTTTCGTACAGCATTGAACGAAAAATATTGGTGAGATGGAAAAGAGTTAATTCTATAAAGAGGATTAATGGTATTTTTAAAATAATAATTTCAGTAAAAGTTCCTAAACGTTTTTTTATAAAAGTTGTTGGGAGTTCGTTCTTTCAGTTACTTTACTGCATTTCTTTTTATTATAATAATATTGGTATGGCTCAAATATTTATGAAACAAAATATCGGCCAAACGGCCGCCGCGACCTCGGCGGCACACCTCAATCCGATGGTCCAAAATTTCGATGACGCTGAGGCATAATTAAGGTTCTATGCCGTTAATGTGCCGAATTATCTCATCTATTAGCTCTTGAAGTATTGCTGGCTCATCGACGTACACCTTTTCTTTCAAATAACCTCAAAGAAAGAAGTCCAACGGTGTCAAATCACATGATCTGGGCGGCCAATTGACATCGCCACCACGTGAGATAACACGGCCATTGAATTTGTCGCTCAAAATAGCTATTGTTTCGTTAGCTGTGTGGCAAGTGGCACCGTCCTGTTTAAACCACATATCGTCCACATCCATATCTTCCAGTTCGTTATCATTTCACGATAGCGAACACCATTCACAGTAACTGCTTGATGCTTGATGATAATGCCACCAGCCCATTAACCGCAACAAACAGTCAGTCTTTGTGGGTGCATTGGTTTTTCGACAATCACTCTTGAATTATAATTCGACCAAATGCGGCAATTCTGCTTATTGACGAATCCACAGGTGAAAATATGGCTCATCACTTAAGATGATTTTCTTCGAACATTGATCATCCACTGTTGCCATTTTTTGCCACCATTCTGACCATTGTCGAATTTTAAAATGGTGATGGTTCAAATTGAGGTAGTCTGAAATTGAGAAATGTCAAATGAAATGCAGAAAAAACTTGGCGTTTAGGTGTGGTTCACATTCAACTTGGGCTCTTAAAATTCAATTGGTTATTTAATTGGTTGGAAGCAAACAAACATTTGTATACCTAAAGAACTCCCATGTCGCTACAATGTGTGACAAAATTGTTTTGCTTTTAAATGTGTCGTCGGGCAGTCGTAATCAAATACTTTTTCTATTCGAAAGCAATTTTTTTTTCTAATCGTAATTTGTTTTATTGTTGTAAAGCATTTATTTGAGTTTTCACAACACTGAGAAAATAATTTCGATTCGTTCAGTATTGACTGAAATAATTAGAAAGAAATTGCTTTTGAATAGGAAAAGTATTAGATCAAGATTGCCAGAAATAGCCCAGGTGATGGCGATGCTTATTCGATGGGCAGTTTGGTTATATTTTTGAACATCAACCATTTTGGTGATGCGTGTTTTGGATTTGATTGCGCATCATTTGCTTATGCTACGTATTTTCGAACAGCTGACATTTGCAGGGATGCCAGATGATGATTTTACTTGGGTTTTGCAACGTACCCCAATATTTTCAAACAAACAGAAATAGTCTGTTGTGTTTCTGAAAGTGTTTTTTAGATTTGACGTTGAGCAATGCTTTAAATTTAGGATCATCATAATTTTTGCTTTCCGAATGGTCTTTTTCTTGCACAGGACAGTCTCATGAAATGGTCTAATAAAAAGTATACATTTTTTACGATTTTCTTAAAAAAAAAAAAATGATTTTTTATGTTTATACGAAATCAACAGTTTAAAGCTCTCTTCAGTGTATGTCCTCCATACACCCTTTTATTTCTTCCCTTTCAATTTATTGTCGTTGTAGTGTAGTGTTAATAGTACAGTAAATTATTTCAACATGCATTGATGCAGGCTGGCATCTTCCTCCTCTGAAGACCTACGTAGAACTTTAAGAACTGCAAATACAAGAAAATTTACAAAAATAATACGATGGGAAGAAGGAGACGATGATTAGAGAAGATGATGGTAGTATACACACAAAAAAGTTTATTTAAAGTCAGTTTCTTCGTTGTGGAGCAGAGCCACAGCGACAGACGGAGTTAAACAGTATCGTATCAAAAGTGCTTAGCTAAGCACAATTCATTATGTTTATGCCAACCTGACTAGAAGGTTGGTTGGTACATGTGTGGCTGTATGTCAGCTTGTTCTTTCGAGGATTTAAGACTCTCTTAGGAATTATCGATACTACTGTTGTCTTCTCTTGCTGTGTAGGCACATTGACTGTATTCATTGATGATGAATATGATGGGGCTGCTAGTTAGTTGGCTCTTCCTTTTGCATCCGTCCTTTTATACGTTTTTGGAGATTGTTGATGACTTTTCCAATCTTGTCTTCTCTATTTTATTTATTTTTTATTTTTGACCGTTGTTTACAATGAATCTGTATGCACATTTTTAAACGTAAATATTTCCTTTATGTATTTCTTCGCTTTTGTTTTTGTTGTTAATTCTCTTGTTCCTCTTTTTAATTTTATTGCATGACTTTTTCTCTTCAATCGACCAGATAGATCTTTTTGTTGTGTTTCAGATATTTTATTTATTCATACATACTTGTCTTCTTGAAATAAAATAAAGTTTTGTTTTGTCTTCTTGTATTCTATTCCTAGTTCTGTGGAAAAGAATTTGCCTCAATGATTTGTGTTTTGGTTTAGTTGAGAGTACATGTGTAATTATATTTCGTTTTGTTATAAAAGAATTTGCTTAATCATCACTTCTAATCAAAATTTTCATAATTCTTTAGAAAAAAAAAATGTATTTCAATTAGTTAATTCTGTTGCTTTTCATTTTTATTTCTACGAAGAACCTGAAATATTTGTGTAAGTAATTATGTAGGTTTTCCTGTTATAGATTGCGAAGATGTAGTATATTTTTTTATGGATATCGAAATATCCTAAAAAAGATCTTTTTTAAGATATTGGCTTTGCTTTAAGTTTAATTAATTATAATCTTTTTTTTGTTTATTATTAAGTTCAAAAAGTATTTTTTAGTAGAACAAAATATTTCAACAAGTATTTTGGTGTTAGAACAAAGCTTTGGATAATTAATTCGGATTTGAGTTTTGGTAAGAAATTTGCATTTGTGGGATTAAATAATTTGATAAAACTGCTGATAACACGATTTTCCAAAAAAAAAAAAAAAAAAACTGAAGTTAAGAGGAGGTACTCGCATGTTGGTTCGAAAGTTCTGTGACAAAAAGGAAAAAAGGGCTTAAATTGACTTAAGCTAAATTTGAGGTCAAAGTATACATGGACAAATTTTGTACGATTTTTAAGGAAGTTATAACAAAATGATTTTGCTTATATTTATTCAAAGTGCAATAACATTTGCAATAAAAACTTAAGTTCACTTACGATCTTTGATATTAGATATAAAAACTTAAAGAACTATAACCGCAGTATAGTGATAATAATATTAGAATAGGAGTAAATTTTCAAAAAATCACCTTTAAGGCTATGTCAGATAAAACTTTTGCTTTGCGTTGCGTTAGAGATTTGCTTTGACATTTAAGATGAGATCTTTATACTTATGCAAAAAATTTCAACTAACGTACTTTTAACGCAAAGCGAAGCGAAAAGTTAGGCAACCCTCATCTCTTTGCGCGCTTTGATAATCTGCCAGTATAATTTTTTTTATTTATTTATTTTTTTTTTTAACAAACAATGGGTGAGTGTTGTCAAAGCTTTTATTGTGTCATATTCCTTTTGCTTTACGCTTTTCTGTCAAAGTTAGAAAAGTCAAGCAAAGCGAAGAAGTTGTATCTGGAGAAATCGAAAGCAACCCATTATACAGATTATCTAAGTACTTAGTATTTTTCCTGGACTTCTAAAACATATAATATAGATTCCTGTTTTAATTTTTTTAAATTTTTAACACTTTTAATTGTTTCGGTTAATTCTGCTTTCTTCTGTTTCTTCTGTTATCAGGTCACCATTTGACTCATCCTGTCAAAGCAAATCTTTTAGAAAGGAGTATAGAGGCCTTCAAAAAGGCCTGCCACTTGCAGTCCTTTCAATATTTACCGCTGGGGAATTCCTTAGTTTCTGTTTTTGTACTGTATTGCTAGAATGAAATATATTGTATGAAAAAATATTTTCTAAACACATACCTTTTGTATATGAGACGAAACAAATAATTCAAAATACAAAAAATTTGTTATAATACTACAAAAAATTAAAAACTTTGTTACATCGGTTAATCGACTGAAATTAACCGGCTTAATCGTTAATCGAAAATAGTCAATTTTAAATTAACCGATCGGTTAGTGGGGTAGTAACAAATCGGTTAACCGATTAACGGCTAACCGAATGAATACCCTAGTTTAATTAAGGAGCAGAAAAGTCGAGACAAGTTGTAATAAAGATTATCTTCATTTTGGCTCCACTATTGACTTCATGTTAAAAATATTCCAATTTCTCTCTTACCCTAGGTCTCATCTAGCCATCAAATTATGTTATGAAAGAACTTTAAAGACAGATTGCTTAGAAACGCTGTTAAAACATGAGAAAAACCTCTTAGCCTGGATGTTTGAGGTAACAGTTAAACTAGGTTTAGTTAATCTGAAAACAGATTTTTGCCGCCATTACCAAGTTTGTTTACAAAATTTTGAAGGAACAGTTAAGTTTTGATTAAAATGTTCATCTTTAATGAAATAATAAAAAAAATCACATTTCGCCAGACATCCGTGTTTCAGACTACGTTAAACTAAGTTTAAACTTAATCCACATCTTAAAAACCTGGCCTTACATGATGAGTCTATAGTTTACACTAACATCATGTTTGTATTAATGTTAAGCGTTTAATTACGGTTGTAGGCCCAGTGTTATAAGTCTAAAATCTATATCAGATAGTTTCGTGTGCGTCAATTGTTTAAAACCGAACTTTTCTTGCACTTTTGTCGAATACTTGATTGTGCATATCTTTTTTTTTATTAATAAAAATTTCCCCTTCATTTAGTTTGACTAATATCTGTACTGTCCGTCTTAAACTGTCAATAACATAATTATTAGTTAACTGTAATTAAATCCACCTCAAACTCGGCCAAATTTGATCAAATGTTTTCTTTCAATTCCCCTTTCGATACACAAAGAGAAATCTCTCCACTTTTATTTTTTCAACTCTCAGATTAAACTAATTCCCCTCTTTTGGATGTATTGATCTCACATACATTAGCAATAATATTTGTTATTTTATTTAAAACCAAAATCAAATACAAATTCTACAATTTTTTTTTTAACGATAAACAATTTTATCAAACTGTTACCATGTTGGATTTGACTCGCTTTAAAAAAAAGAGGATTTTTTTTCCGAAAAGAGAGACTTTAAATACTTATACACATGATACAAAATAATCATTTGTATGTTTTTAGAATATTTTGGTAGAAAATATTAAGGAAGCAACAGATACATACACATACGAGGGTAGGTAGGAACATTTATTAAAAGCAATAGAAAATTATTTATTGACAATCAAGTAATTGAAAATTGCAATTTACCTTTTAATCAAAAATAACATTTTAGACTTAATTTCTATTTTTTTTTTAATTCTTAAACGTTTTTATTGTTTTTGTTAATTTTGTTTACAAATTTATTTTGTATTTTTCTTAACGGCTGAATGCCTGAATTAATGTTTAAATTGACGTTTAATGCTTCTCATCAACACAATGACGAATGAGTGGTTTTAACAGAGACGACAACCCTGTAAATAAGCCAAACTTTAAATTTTAGTAAACTGTGCTTGTAAGTAGAGGGGTCTTATTATTGTTCTTTTAGCGTTTTTTTTTTTGTTGCTTTGTTTCTTTAAATTTATTTTCTCAAATAAAATCAACCAAATTTTTTTTGTGTTCATTCGCGCGCGTAGCAGATTTGTAATTATTGTAATCAACTCAAGAATACCGATGATAAAGATATTCATTCGTTCTTCATGTGTATGGTGCAGCACTCTGATCGAATCAATAAAGATATGTATACTCGTACATTCATTCATCAGTTTAATGTATTAACGCGTAGAAAGCGTACGTTTTTTATTATTTTACAATTGAAAAAACTCCCTAGTAAATTATTTAATTTGGCTGTGTGAGAAAGGAGAGGCTGTGTGAGAACATGGTAGATTAAACTTAGATTAAATGAAGACTTAGGAAAACTTTCAACAGTTTACCTAAACCATTAGATAAAACGAATATGATTAAATAAGATAAAATAAAATAATTTTTAATAACAAATAGAATCTAGGATTTTTTTTTCTCATTGTGAGTATAATTCATTATACATTTTCATATTATTCGAACGTGTATTCTAAGTCAAAATACAATCCTCAAAAGCTTTTATACTTAATAGTCTTATTCCATCAATATTTTCCAGAAATATTTTCTATGCACTATCAGATTTTTTTTTTTTGTATATTTCTGTTACGAAGCTTACTTTAGCTATCCTTTGGCTAATATGAAAATTATTTTTTAATAACTTTAACACAAAGCATGATAAAGATTAGAACTAAGGCTTGGAAATCAGTGAACTAACATAAATTTAATGCAGAATGCTTGTGTCAGATTAATTCGATGCTTGCTTTTGATTAAAACGTAATTTGAAAGAAATTCAAGACACGTTACTGCGTTTGTAATCTTTGACTCATATTCGCCTACAAACTTGTGTAGCACTGCGATGAAAAAGTTTTTTAAATAATTCCATATTAAACATGTAGATGTCGATGTTTATATGTATTGCAAATATAAACTTCGTTTAATGTACCACTTCACATTTATCAGATAACGGTACATTTCTGTTTTTCGATGTGCATATAATTTTCACCATAGAACTACCTTTTACCCGTGACTAAATTTTTACAAACACTTGCGTATGCACGCATATTGATTTTTGAAAGTTATCCCGTTTTGGATTATTTTAGGTACTCTTAAGTGTTATTCGTACTTAAGTTTTGAGTACGATTCGGACTAAAAAGTTAGTAGAAAAAACTTAAATTTAGTACGAGTTTTTTTTTTGGTATATATATATTTATATATACGTTTATATACTAGCATAACCTGGTGCGCTTTGCTCCCCCTATTTAAATGAAATTAGAACTTTTTTTCAACAGATCTTGTGTATTGATAACGAAGCAATTTGTACTAAATTTACATACTGTCACCGTTCTCCAGATATACAGAAATTTATATTTTATTAATAATTAGTATTGTGGTTATTTTGTTAAACTATTTATGGTTTTTAATCCAAATTTTTAATATTTTTAATTAGGCTTAAGTTCATCAAATTTAATTTTCATTAAATTATTTTTATGAAGAAAAGAATTTTACAACATGTAAATTAATTAAAATTGTTATGAATAATCTTTCATTCATGGCCGTGGCCGGGGCTCGAAGCCTGGCCGGCAGGTTACCATGACATGTATATTTTATTAATATTAAAGCTGACATGGGTACTTCTCCAATCCAGCCCACTTGTTATCAGATTTTTCGTATGGAATACAAATGTTTTTCTTCCAAAGCTAACAAGCTTCAACTGTGACCGTACTTTAAATATTAAGAAATCTATGTCTTTGGAAAATATCGGGATTTTTCGGGATTGGGAGTTCGGGATTGGCATCCCTATTTATGAGTGCCTTAATATTAAACATTTGTTTATATGCAAGAATTTAATAGAGGACACTTGAATAGTTAATTGGTTAACTAATGTGAACTTTAACTTTATGTTTGGATAAGACAGTTAGTCACTTGTTTATTCTTGTACAGCATTTAATGGGTTATTTTCTTTCCC
Organism: Pollenia griseotomentosa; assembly: GCA_963931875.1. NCBI lineage: Eukaryota > Metazoa > Arthropoda > Insecta > Diptera > Polleniidae > Pollenia > Pollenia griseotomentosa. The sequence continues at coordinate 45,433,889 of OZ007560.1, read as the reverse complement.
TTTTATGTTATTTTGTATAACAAACTTACATTTTTTTTTTGCTTCATTACATTTGTCTGAATAATAAAATCTATTGTTTTTTTAATACGTTTCTTTAATTTTATTAGCTCTTTATTTCTGCTGTATTTTCTTATTTTTTTTTTTTGTTACAATTCTCACGATGTGCTTGCTGCTGACAGCAGTTGCTTATTTGGCTGTTTGATTTTGATTTTTTTCTTTTCCCAATTTTTTTTCATGTTACGATTATTGTCTCAAAAAAAAAAAAAAAGTCTTATAAAAATGAGAAAAAAAAATATTTAAATTGTAATAACCAAAAGTAATCTATTGGATAATTGATTTGTGGGCGCTTTAGTTGTTGTTCATATTGGCTCTAAAACAATGAAAACAAATTCTAGTTTCCATTTTGGCTCCAGAGACTAATCAAAAATTAGTCTTGAGAACAACTCATATAATAGACTTCCATAAAGCAAAAAGATATTATTTGAAAATTAGTTGGAAATAGAATTTGAAGTTTTAGTAAATTACTTTAACGGTTTTTAAGTTGCTGATGCTGAAATCATACCAGTTGTATAATTGGTGTGGATGTAATGAAATTGTATTTGAACACGTACGTGTGTGTCTATTTCTAACTAGCTACCTCCTCCTAATATGGTCAAATCCTAAATTTAATTGATTTTCAATTTTCAAAATTAAAGGTCTGTCTACGAGTCTGTCTTTTGTTGTCTAAAAAGTGTTGCTATCGGTTTTGTAGCCATAATAAGTTTTATTGTAATTTTGTAATACTCTTTATGGTTGTTGTATATTGTGTGATATGATTGTCTATCCATGTGTCTGTCGGTGTCATTTGGGTGTCAATCTACATTTTGACAGCCTATTTAAAACCATTTCATGTTAGAGTTTTCTCAATTGTTACAAAGGCGTTTGAAAAAAAAAGATAGTGTTAGTTTGTCGAAATTTATGATTAAAATATAACAGAATGTTTACAGAAAGCAAACAGCAAACAAAGGTTTTGATCCGGCAGAAAAATATTGTCCTTTGTCAAAAGTAAAACTTCGTACAGACGGTTGTCAGATCTTAGAATGTTGTCATTAAAATTGCCTCAAATTGTCTTGCAACTGTGTGAACATTGTAAGCTAATTTTCATTTGGCGGATGTGTAAAATTAATGCATCTGACAATGGCATCATTGTCACAAAATTGAAAACATTGTAAGATCTGACAATCGTCTGTACAAAGCTTAAGCCAGCCACGATTATGTGAGTCAAAATTTAAAAAAAAAAAATTCGTTGTAATTTTATTAACATTTTCTTTAATTTTCACAACGCATTCTTTTTATTTTAACAACATTTTATTTTCATTTTGACAATACACCGTTGCTTAATTAACACTAGGTTGTTGTCATTTTGACAACATAGCCTCATTATTCGGAAAATAAATGAACCAATAAAAAAAAAGGAAAAGTATAAAAGATATATAGATAAATTTTAAACACAAAATAAAGAAAACCAAAGTGAACAATTCTGCATAACTAACTTCAAAATTTTATGTTTTCTGTTATGTCACTATTGCAGTAAACGAGCGTTCATTTTTAATTAATATTAATTCAACACTTAAAAACAATTGAAAGCTACATATAGAAAACTATAGAGCGAAGCGACAAAGATTTGTTCTTGATTTGACAAAGAAATGTTCTTAAATTGAGACGGGGCTGTATTGATTTATCAGCGAATAAAATGTTTTAGTTTTATTTTCTTAATTTATCAACATTCTATTCTTAATTTGATACAGAGTAGTACTTCTCGATCTCGATTTTTGTTTACTTTTTCGTTCTCGATTTGACAACATATGTTTATAAATTTGACAACGAATGCTGTCAAAAATGTTGACTACCAACCGTTGCCGTTTTGAAAACTCTCCGTTGGCAAGTTTAAAGGTGTTGTATCAATACGTATTCCCAGTTGAAAATGATAAAACTGCTTTATCAAACATTTGTTTTAAAATTTTTAAAAATGCTTTTCTTAAAGTAGGGCTTCTTTGATTCGCTTCTCATTAAACTTTTTCATTGTTAATCTTAGAGAAACATGATTTTTATTTTTTTTAATTTTTTAACATTTGTTAAGAATTCGTTTTATTCATCACTTTAATAAAATGTTTGGCCAGTTACAAGCAGCAGTAGTAGTATGATCTCTTTAGCCTTAGACCATGTCATTTCTATTATTTCAAGTTGTTGTGTTACCAAGTCGTGTTGTCCATATAAATACCCCCAGTCTTTGACGTCGTTTGGCCTGTACAACTATTTTCTCGTATTATGTCTTCTAATTACTGTTTTCTGTCTAAATTCTAGACATAATTACATTTCATGTTCGTTTAACCGAAATTTTTTTTCAAAAAATTTAAAAATGAAAAAAAAGAAACTATTACAATCTTTTATTTAATTTTTTTTTTGTCTCTCAAAGTTCATTTATCTTTTTTTTTTTGAAGTTTTTTTGTTCATATTCTTGTCATTATTAGGTCCATAACTGATGGATGACATTAACTATTACTCATATTTATTTAGCATAAAAAATCTCAGCCAGTCAGCATGTCTGTCTATCTGTCTGTCTATCTATCAGTCACTTATTTCAGCTAGCCTGCCTTTCGAAATATTTTCGTTATACATTTTGGTTTTCTATGAATTTTTGATTTATTATGTGTTTTGTATTGTTATTTTTACTTAATGTAAGTTTATTTGGAAGTCAAAGTAAATTTCTTAAGATTTTACCTTCCTTCTTGTACATTTATTTTCATTTTGACCCATTATCCATTTTTCACTGAGAGTGCGGGGTGTCAACTTAATGAATGCGCTCTCATAACGGTGATATGCTCCTAAATGAAGAAAAAAATCATTAAGAATTTTCTAAAAAGTAAAAAGGTCAATATTGAAATCATAAGTTTATGGTAAATTAAAAAAAAAAATATGAAATTATTACATGTCTAAGCTTTAGTTTAATTGTATAGTTTTAGTATACAATATAATCATATCGAGCCCTAACCGCGAAAATAACGTAAGCGCCAAAAATACATTTTACAGGAGAGAGTTTTTTTTATTTAATATCATATAAATTTTGTATGAAATTTGTCGCTTACGATAAAATTGTTTTTTGCTATAAAATCGTAACGGTACCTTATGTGACCATGACGTTTTAGAAGATGATGCAAGTGTTGCCAATAAAGTCATTTATTAAAAAAAAGCGAAAATTATGTCGCTTACGTTATTTTCGCGGTTAGGGCTCGATATATTGCTGCATCAAAATACTAGAATTAGAACAAACATTGAATACATTAATAAACGAAAACAGGCTTAGACAGTTTGATTACCTTAAAATTTTTTTAATAAAAATATTAACGTAGTTGTTAAGGTTGGCCCGGTAGGCTAACTGGTAGCGAGCAAGTCTATCAGCGCCGGGGTTGCGTGTTCGATTCCCGCCTGAGACTGGTTTCTTTCCTGCAGACAAGCATATAGCATCGCGGGATTAAACAAAAAAAAAAAAATTAATTTGAGTAAAAAATTCTAATAATTCAACACACCGATTTTTATACAATTAGAACAGTAATGTTTTCTAGTATGTCCATTATTTTCTAAAAAATTCTGATCAATATCGAGTGGTAAATTCTATTGCCTTTTTTGAACAAAAAAAAAAATTTCTTAATCAAAAATGGGGATGTTTTTCAGTCCACTGTTTTAAGAACTTTTTAATCTACATAACTGCCAAAATTCATTATAATACCTTTATTCATGTTAGATTTATAGAATGTCAAACATTAAAATTATTATTTATATAGTGTAAATGAATAAAAGGGCTTTCAACATGAGTAAAAAATAATAATTTTAAGGTTTGACATTCTATAAATCTGACATGAACAAAGATATATTAATGAAATTTGGCAGTTATGTAGATTAAAAAGTTCTTAAAACAGTGGACAGAAAAACATCTCACTTTTTGAATATAAAATATGTACCATAATTCTCAATCTCAATCATTAGCATTTTCATATTAAATGCTAAAAAACATCAAGAGTTCAACTTTGACCTTAAATTTCTCAACAACTACTGAACCGATTTTAACAAAATTAACACTGTAAAAAAGTTCAAGAAGTCTTCTCTCCTGCAAAAAAAAATGCAAAATTATCTCTATCGGTTCAAAAGTTACAGATTTTTGGCCGATGAAAAACGATTTTCAGACACTGTGCGCCATCCAGTGTCAAATTAGTTTTATTTTATTTGTCTTTGATAAAAATGTTTGAGTTATAGTGGATCAAAGCTAAGATTTTATGAAAATTTTAACGTAATTCACCAATTATTGTAATTTCGGAAGAGGTTTTCTACCACAATTAAGAATAAAATCCATAGGTTTGTAATTTTATTGCACATTACAAAAATCTTAAGCCATAATGGATAAAACCTCAAAATCCTTTACTAAAATAAAACAGGGACCCGAAATAACGGTTATTATTTTTTAAATATCCAATAGGTTATGGAAAAAATAACTGAAAAAAATTGGTCCTGTAATAATAATTATAAATTACCCAGAAAATTATAGTTCTGCCATAAACATTATGAAAGATTATTATTGTTTTTTGGTCTTTGATAACCGTTATGAAAGATTATTATTTTTTTGGTCTTTGATAACCGTTATGAAAGATTATTAATTTTTTTGGTCTTTGGTAACCATTATGAAAGATTTTTATTTTTGCTGTATTCTATAACCACGCTACAGTTCGCAAATCTTAAGATTTTTTTATAAAATTTCGCACACTGACTTATATTTGCACAAGGACGAACTTTTTTTTAATGATTTTGGTAAGGATCCACAAATTTTTTGATATCTTTCTCATATTTGGTAAATAGAAACCCATTATGCCACACAATCATGGTGCTGAGTTTAAATAAAATCGCTCCAGTTTTAGGCATATTTTCCCGATTTTTTTTTTAAATACAAGAAATTTCGCAATAAAATTGTATTTATATACCATTGAGTAGTCAGTGCTGTTGGTGTAGTAGCTAAGATGTGGACTCTGAAACCGATAGGACCCGGATTCGATTCCTGGCTCGAGCGACCGAAAAAAAAAACATTTTTCAAAAAGAAATAATTATTTCTTAATATCCTCAACTATCGGTTGGCTTGAGCGAACTAATGAAAGTAGTTTCTGTTCTAAAGCACTTCAAATCTTGCCGTTTGGATTCAGCATTGAACTGTAGGTCGCGTCATGTACTCTAAGAATATGCAACACACCTAATTACGCATTAGTGGAAGCGCAGTGGTATCGCAATGGACATTCAGTGTCTATGTGACCTGTATCATAGATTTTATTAGGAGTGTCATTGGCTGAACTTCAACGAATATTTTCATAAAACTTGTGTGAAATTCGATATGGAAGATCGAAAAAAATAAAAATCATTTGTAATGGTTACGGAAGACCAAAAAAAATTAAAATCCTTTATAATGGTTATAGAAGACCAAAAAAAAAAAAAAAATAAAAGTCTTTTGTAATGGTTACGGAAGACCAAAAAAAAAAAAAAAAATTAAAATCTTTTGTAATGGTTATGGAAACCCAAAAAAAAAAACTAAAACAAACTATAACGGTTATCAAAGACCAAAAAAATATTGGTTATTTGTAACAATTATTCAGAGATCAGGTTTTAAAAATTCGTGATAAATTATTATTTCAGGATTTTTTCAAATATTGGTTATAACTATTATGTCCCTGAAATAAAATAATCGGGCCAGATTGTGACTCTGGATGGCAGCTGAAAGAGAAGAAGATACAACAAAAAACAGAAATGTACCGTTATCTGAAAAATGCGATGTGATGGGAGAAAACTGGAAAAAACATAAAGGCCCAACCATAATGTGCTTAAATTGGCTTAAGCAAATCTGCGAATACATGTAAATTATATGAGGGAAACCATATTGAACTTAAGGAAACTTTTTGCTAAGTTTAATGAAACTGTCGTTTGCTTAAGCAAAGTGCGAATCTAATCGCACATTCCGTACGGAATTAAATGTTTTTTTATTTGGTTTTTGTTTTCTTAAGTACATTTGAGAGACTTTTTGTTAATTTTTCACAGTAGGTTAAGTGAGGCTATGAATATTATGGTTGAGCCTTTAGACTAAGTTGAAATATTTAAAAAAACTTTTAAAAAATTTCAAAATATCTTCTTGTGTAAAATTAAATCGCTATGAAAAAATGTTCTCTTTTTTTAAAAAAAATTTTTTGAATAGGTATAAACCGTTAAATCATATCAAGTGCCCTGCATTTTACTAACTCCTCTTAAAACCGTTTGTATGCATCATTTAAGTTTGAAGTGACTGTGGATTTATTTCCTAAAAAAAAAATCAAAGCCATTTAGAGATTATAAGGAGAATAAGAGGAGATGTACTTTTAATGTTGATTTTGTTTTTGGATTTGTTGTAGTCTATAGTCCAAGCCACAACTCAAGCTCGTGCCTTTACAAAAGTCGACACAGAAAAATCGTGAGTTGAACAAAATACAACAACCTTAGAGCAAGCACAGTTGTATGTATGTTGTTTTAATGCTTACAGCTAAAATAAACTTTATTTTTATTATTTTTTAATAAAAAATAAGTACAAGCCAAAAAAAAAAAAAATAAAAATATTTTTTTAAACACCCAATAGGAATTTTAAAGACAATATTGGTAAAAACACAAACTTTTATTAACTGCTTTTGTGCTTAAAAATAGGGGAAAATCAAATACCAAATATGCACAATTCGAAAAATTCAGAAAAGTCCAAAGCTGAAATCTTTAGCTAAAGAATGATTGGTTTTCAGTATTTCATAAAAGCTGTTAAATATATATTCCTACTGGGTATTCAAAATTTTAAAATCTATTGAAGCCTTTTTAGATTTTTTTTGTAGGTTTTCGTTGATCGGTTTATGGCTGCTGCTGTTGTTATTTGGCAGTTTTGTTACTGACTGACTGCTTTTTTCTGCTCCTGCTGCTCAGTTTTTTTCTTCGTCTTCGTTTCTTTTCATTTTGGACAAACTGGTTTTAAGATTTTTTTTTATCGTTTATTTTGTTTTGATGTAAATAAATTAAAGAAATAAAAACTTAAAATTAAGACAAATATAAAGCCAAAAACCAAATATTCTCTAGATACTCTTTAAATTAATGAAACTTTGTTGCTTTTTCTTGTGTTTTTTTTCTTCATTTTTTGCAAATTTTGACGCAAAAACTAATATTGTTGCTGTTGCTTGGGTTAGTTTTTATTCTAAATTTTAAACTAAGTCCTCCCTTCCTCCTTCCATTCTCTTTTCTACAACAAATAATCATAATTATTGTGCTTTTGTTGTTACCAGTCCATAAGTACAGCTTTGGTTTTTGGATTCTTAATGATTTCGATTGTTTACTTTTGGTGTGTTTTTGTTTTCGTATTCGACTTTGACCGTTTTTTTTCAAATTTGAAATTGTAGCTTTTTGAATACAGAGTTTGAAATAAATAATTCTCAAATTGGAGTTTAAAGTTTTAAGATTTGAAAAAGGGGACCATTTTTAAAATTGGCTGGAACCATGATCAAAATAATGTTAGATTTTGTTGGGAAAATCAATGGGTTAGATCAAAGAGAGGAGTGGAAGCTTTTAAATTAAAAAAAAAAAATGTGTATGTATTTTTAATTAAATTTTGGTACAAAATGTGTAGCGGTAAATAAAGGGGAGAAAAAACTCCTTTGGCGTGTAGAGAAAAATATTTTTTTAATAATTTTCCAACAAAGCTTCTTATTGAATTGAGAAACTTGACGGCGATATTATTTTAGAAATTACTAAAGGAACAGACAACTTAAAGTATTAAGGTTAATAAAGTTCTAATAAAAGAAATGTAAACCCTAAAAAATTGCAAACTGTCTTATGCAAAAAAGTTAATGTTTCCACTAGCTAACTAATACATTAAGCCCATACACTTTTGCCAACTAGCCAACTTTTTTTTGATTAAGACCGTAAATGCTTACAAATAAAGCACTTATTCCCAAAATGTTGCTAATGTTATAATATTCGATCAAAAAATTTCCTTTAATTCCATAAATATTTTTTGCTCCCGAGTTGAGGCCATAGCCTCCCATTTTACTGCAATAGGTTATTTTTAATCACAATGCATTTGATTTTAAGCCTGTGATAATACAAACATTTCCAAGGCTTTTATTCTGTCATTCGAATAGGTCCTTAAAGATTTATCCGCATGTTAACAGTGTCTGGGAGGATCAAAACGTATACGTTTACCCAACTTATACTTAAAACGATTTTTCCAAAACAATGCTTTCTTATTTCGAATGCACTTTATTATTTCTAAATTATGTAAAAAGTGCAAATGTGGGATTCACAAGGTAGTCAAAAAGTTGTTAAGTCATATGTCTTAAAATAATTACAAAAAATGTATATGACTGCTGTTAACCGCTTATAATTTAGATTTCTACTGTACAGTGACGAAATAATGAACACAGTATTAAAATTTTTATTTTGTTTGAAACACAACAATATTTTTTTTAAAACCATTTAAAATATTATTTAGGACATTATGACGATATGACTTGATAGCACACCTTGTGAATCCGCCAATATACATAGTATTTAAAAACTAATAACACATCTGTAGTTTTTCGAACTTTATTCGCCTGTAATTGACCATTTAGACGAAGCCTACTTTTTGTATTGTGTTTTCGTCTTAATAAGAAAAATTAAAGATAGCTTCAACGGAGCGCACGCCGCACAGTGCTTCGTTCCCGTACAACGATGAGGCAAAAAAAGATGAAGTTGACGCAAACTTCTGAATCTTCGTACAATATTTACTTTAGTTAAGAAAAATTCAGACCAAGGACATGACTGCCGCTCATTTTTTTAAAAAAGTAAGAATTTTTGAATTTGTTATATTATTGAAAATTAAAACGATCGACGACGAACGATTCCTTATTTTAGCCCGATCTAAAATTAAAATTTTTTTAACACTAAAATGAACTAGTCGAGTTTTACAAAAAACCAAGCTACATGCATAGCTTATCTCTCATAGTTAAGAAAAAATCCGACTTGTTTAAAATTATATTCCTCAAAGAGTAGTAGTTTACCAATTCTTACTTAGAATTCTGACTTTATCGCCATCTCGTACCGCCAGAAAGAGTTAAATCTAAAAATATCTTTATAATATGTAAGAACTATATTGTTTTTTATCGATAGATACTAGGGATGCCAATCCCGAATACCGAAATCCCGGGATTGTTCTAAAAATTTAAGTCACCGTGTTAAAAATAACTTTAAAAATTTAATGTTAAATCATACTGGCAATAAATCTAATTTTTAACTGGTTACAAAAAGAAGTCGCAAGAGAATAAATGTTACATGCAATGCTTTTTGTACCACAGATAAAAAAATCAGAAGATAAAGTTCGGTGTTGTCTTTTTTCTAAGTGAATGATAATAGGACTTCGCACGCAAAATGCAAGTTGTGCAAAAAGGTGTTAAAAACTTTAGGGGGTTCTACCAGTTTATTTTATGAAATTAATACTTGCATATGGGCATTTCCATGTCATCGTACGTGACATTTGTACGCCTTTAGAGAGTTAGAAATTTTGCCAAAATAGTATTAACTGGAAATTTTTTTTATCAATATGTTTCATTTAGAGGGTACTATATATGAAAAAAAAGAAATTATTAAATTCGGAACCTTGTTGTCCAAATATCGAACAAAGTAAGTGCATATCGTAAGTGACATAAAACGGAAGTGATTTTGGGGTGAATGTAAAAAATACGCAAATCTGCTAATTGTGGGAGGTTTTTCTTCTTTTTCTTATTTTTTACTTTAAACTACATATTTTTCCTTTATTATCCGTAATTGAAAAATTTTTTTTTTTTTGATGGCTTTATAATGAACAAACTGTAATATCGTTCGTGACATACCGTACGTGACAGATTTTTCTCTTATAGTATTAACAAGGCATGAAATTTATTTTTTTTTTAATATATGTATATTAAAACTTAAAACTTTGTTGTTTTTTTTTATACCCTTCACTACAAGTGGTGGATTTTATTTGTAATGTGTTTAATTTTACTCATACACATACACATTAATGCATATATATAATATGTCGCTTAAATAAAGAAACAAACTCATAGACTCAATATATTTTAATTTAACGCTTCTTCAGTAAAGGCATTCGTAGCCGAGTTGTTAAGTTCTCTCCTGAGACTGATGATATTGCCAGTTCGAATCCCAAAAAGAATTTTTTTTCATTTTTTTTATTTAATTTTTTTATGTTCTAAAAAACGATTTTAAGATTATAAAACGAATTTCAAACATCAACTTTGGCAAAAGAGGAAACGGGCTTAATTACATATATACATTTTTTTTTTTTTTTTTTTTTATATTCTATGGCATTGCGAAATGAAAAGTTGGCGTGGCTCAATTAATATTTATTTATACCTATCTAAAGAACGTTATTTATGTATATAACTTTTTGTTCTTATCTTATCATGGTGAAGGGTATATAAGGCAAGGTATATAAGGGTATATAAGGGAATAAAGCACTCTTACTTGTTTTGAATTAAAAATCCCAAATCCGGGGTTTCAAAAATCCTGGTCCCATTTGGCATCCCTAATACATACATATTCATCTATGTACAATATAAAAACTTTCAATTTATTTTTGTCTATGGGACACAGCACTGAACGCAGTTCTTCAACGATTGATTTGCATCTTCTCCTGGGAAAAAATTTCCGGTGGATTCAGCTGTTTCTGGGTTGACAATCTTTGGCCGAGTTCCACTCGGGTCATTCGGGAGCAAATATCCAAATGTTGTGGGAACGAATTCGCTTTTGGCAATTGTTGGGGGTTGTTCGCAATCCAGTGTACTGTAGACTTGAAAATTTTAACATCTTCAAGGTATTTCTATTAAACGAAAAAACGTTTTTTAATGATTTCATTCTTTTAAATCAATATATTTGATTTGAATGTTTTTCTCTATTTAAGCTTCGTTTTATTTTTAACGTTAGTTGAGGGTGTATTTGTAATAAAAGGCCTTTGACTTGGTTTTTAAGCAAGATTTGCTTAAGACTTTTTCTTGCTACAGATTTTCTATATTTTTTTTTTATTTCGTTAAACAGCCACAACAAAATTGTAAAAAGAAGGAAGTGGGCGATCAGCAAACTTTTGTTTTGTTTTTGGTTGTTTCTTTTTTTTTTTTGTTAATTTAACATACAACTAGATACAACTACTATATTTTTGTTGTAGTACATGTACCTTTTTTTTGAATTTGAATCTGGCTCTCTTTCTCTAGTTGATTTTTGTTGCAGCACTGTAACGAACAGTGCTTCGAGTATTAGAATAAAATAATGTTCTTTCAGTTCTAATACTTGTTGGTAATAGTTGTTTTGTGGTATGTAGTTGTATTTCATGGAATTGTATTTTTTAAATTAGTGTTTGTTTAGATCGCTTTTGGTAGATTTTATTTAGTGTTGCTAACTCTTTGCGGCCTAAATTTAAAGCAAAAAAAAAAAAAAAAAAAAAAAAAACACTTAACAAGATTTTATTACGAAAAAACAAAACATTAAACGGAAAAGTATTATGCAATAACCCCTATATTCATAAACGATTTTTAAATTTAACAAACGTTAATAAATTCAAATTTTCATACAAAATTTGCTTTGTAAACTTTTATTATATTAAAAAAATTTTATGAATACATAAGTTGTTAAAAATTAAATTTTTAAAGGAAAAACTGTAACAAAGTGTGCAAAAAAAGTTTATCAACGTATTAGTCCTTCGCGGTATTTTGGTTTTTTCCATTTGCCCTTTGGAAGCATATGGCTTCCACAAAGCATCTCTATATCAAAAGATTTGTTTATTTTTGTTTTTGTATCTTCCCATGTAAGATTTCACTGTCCTTGTTCTTGTAGTATCGATCTATTCAGTATTGTTATTTTGGCTTCTATAAGTTTCGTTAATCGGTTGTTGTCCCAGCTAAGTATGTTTTTGGTCCGCTGTAGCGGGTTCTAGGATAATGGGGCTGCCATCTGTCGTTGCCTAGAAACAACACCCTCCGTTATTTTAATGTAGTGGTGGGGAATCTTGCAAATCTTTGATTCATACCTTTTTTGTTCTAGGGGGTGAGGGCGGCCTGACCTTTGCAAAGATGTTATCCTCTTTTCCCGGGGAGGGAGGTCAGAGGTCTTTTTTTTTGAAGATACCTTTAACCACTGCACTACGCCGCCACCACGTTTGCGTAAATATTAATTATAGTTGCATTTAAGATAAAAAATGCTTAAATGCTAAATTTTTTTATTTGTTTTATAAGCAATATTGGTTTTGTTTTAAAATTGTTAATTTTTATTTAACATTAGTAAATAAAACCTACAAGTTAGTCCTAATCGTCTTTAGCATCATTAATGCCCAGACCATAAGAGTAAGGTTGACTTAAAATTAAATATTTGAAACATGAACTAGAGTTGGGTTATTGTTGCTCTAAAAAAAATTTTCCTAAACATTCGGGAAAATTTCTCAGAATCTTTTCGTTAGTATTAAAAGAATGTTTCTTTTAAATAATTATTATTTTTTTTTTTTTTTTTTGAATATTTTTGATTTCTACTAAATGTCATTACTCTATCATTAAAACTAATTTGCAAATCTTGCTGCCTATCACGTTAGTTTGTTGTTAAAAATCTTTAAAATGTGATTCAAACTTAATGATAATAATAAAAAATAGTAATAAGATATTTAAAAGAAATAGAGAGGAGCTAAAGTCACCTCAAAAAAACATTAGAAATAAAAATAACAATATAATAAACATTGACAAGCCTTTTTCTTTCCAACATTCTGGAGATTCAATACGACTACGAGTATTTGAAATAAAGGAAAGTTGGGGAGAGAAAAAAAAACAAAACCTGAAAAATGCTTAAACGATTTCATTAGATTACAGTGGAAAATCGTGACTTACAGAGACACAGTACATACTAATACATACTACGAGCTGAACAAAACAAAATTGTCGACTGCGACGAGTACTTAATTTAGTAAAGAATACTTAAATATATATGTGAACATAAATACAGGCAAAAGTATTTAGTATCTAAATTAAGTTTGAAGTTTTTAAATAGGGTGTTTAAAAAAGATAAGCAATCGTTGGACAACCAGTAATAAATTCGATATCACTTTGAAACAGTAATTTTTTTTAAAGCAAAAATTAAACAGCTTTAGGTCATATATAAATTCTGTTTTTTTAAATTATTTTTTCCAAATATTACTTTAAAATTTAATGAAAAATTAAATTTAATGAACTTAAGCCTAATTAAAATATTAAAAATTTGGATTAAAAACCATAAATAGTTCAACAAAATAACCACAATACTAATTATTACTTTAAAAGTTAAATAAAAACCACAATAGTACAAATTTTGCAAATTTCCCTTACTACAAAAGGAGATAATTCCCAGTTTCTATTATTGATTTGTATAATTATTAATTACACTGTGCTCGAAATTGACACTTTTTTTAGACAAGCTGGGCACATGGCGTTTTAGCATAATTCGGGTGCGCTGAATCCAGTGGTGCCCACCGTTTTTTTTTTTTAGGTTAGCTCTTGTTTTCGAGATATACCGTTATTTCGAAAATGGAGGAGGTTCCACAACATATATTCGCGTAACTCAAAAACGTTTTAGTTTATTGAAATTCCGCAATAAAATTTCCTTTAAGAAAAGTAAAACTTTTTTTTTTAATTTGAGCAGTCGTTTTAGAAACATTATTTTTTTTTTTTTTTGGGAAAAAATAATTTTATTATCAAAATGTCGAAATTTTTGTTTATTAAAAATTCATAAAAAAATGGAAAATGCAGCTAGGCTTCTAATTTTTGCAGACATATGAAAAACGAAGCTGCAAACAAAACAAGCCAGAAATTATTAAAATCCGTTACACCTTTTTCACAAAAGTCGACCATTTTTAAATAATTTAAGAATTTTATAAAACGCAATACAGTAGACGCTCGCAAATTAGAACCGCTTTGTTTTTGAGGCAATTCTAATTTCTGAATTATTCTAATTTCTGGACGTTTTTATTTCGAATAAAAAATAAAAATTACTTAAATTTTTTTTAATTCAATTTTATTTGATTGACATTAAATGTATTTTTTAAAATTAAAAATACCGTGTCGTTTCTTATATTTGGAAAACTATCCATTGCTTCCACGGAATGCATTTTCATCTTTATAGGGATATTCCCCTCTAAATATTTTTTTAGCTTTCTCTTTAAACCACTCATACAGACGACTTACCATATTTGGGTATTCAGCGCTGTGCAAAGATTTATTGCTTGATTCCTGATATGTGTTGAAAACAGCATTTAATATTGCTGTTCTATGTGATTTGATATAGCTGATTGAAGATGTCGTAACATTAATATTCCCTTCAAACCCTTTGTCAAGCTTTTCTAATATTTTGACATTCGTTTCCAATGATAAAGTGTTTTTTTTTACGTTTATTTGACATTTCGAATGATACACTTTCACTTTTTAATAGAGACTTCCAAAATATGTACACATGTTTCGAATTTCACAAATGAACTAGCCACAAATATATATAAATGCGACAAAAAACAACAAATAAAGAAACACATCTAAAATTTGGTAATTCCCCTTTTTAGTTTTACATGTTCAAACAGAATAAAAATAAATTGCGGATTTCTTGTGTTCAAATAACAAAAAAAAAAAAAACGCTCTGAAATTAGAACTATAAATTCGAATTTTAGAGCGTTTAATGTATTGCAAACACTGATTCTAATTTCTGGACGTTCGAATTACTGAAAGCTCTAATTTGTGAGCGTCTACTGTATTTGTATGGGAGCTCCCCTAAGAAGTGGTGATAAGGGGAAAGTATGTCTCTAGAAAAGGTTAAAGACAAAAAACTAAATGAGGTCGGTCATACATTTTATCCCACTAAGAGCAACTCCGTGGCATTTATGAGACTTTTTCTTCAATATATTTCTAGTCTGCATTGAACAATTTGTATGGGAGCCCCCTTAAGGAATGGAGATAGCGGGTAGGTAGGTTAAAAATAAATGATTTAGATGAAAAATAAAGTGGGGTTGGTCATACATTTGACCCATCTGGGCACCATTGGATTCAGCGTACCCGAATTATGCTAAAACACAATGTGCCCGGCTTGTCTAATTTTGCAACTAGCACAGTGTTATAAAGCGAAGTTTTGCAAGGTAGCTGAAAGTCCGTACAGAATTAAAAAAATTTCTAAAATTGGAATAATTACATGATAACGCAAATGAAGCAATGTCCATTTGAATCGAACAAAAACTACAATCTCCGATTTTTATTGATTTTTTATTTTAAGATCTCGGAGTTGATTAAGTTTAAACTTGCCTTAAATCTGCTTCGAGTTGATTTGTAAAAAATAATTAAACATCATATTACCAATGCAAATACCAATATATCTATGTTGTATGTAAAATGGTATTTGTTATTCCTTTCAGTAGCTACAGAAACGGAGATTGCTGACTTTGTTTCTATATCTCTTATAAAGTTGTTTTGTATTTCCTTATTTTTTAAATACAAATTCTGTTTTCTTTTTTTATTAAACTTGAATTAATATTCAACTCTTACCCGAGATTGCCGAATTTCTGAAAGAAAAAAAAAACGGTGAATTTCCCTAAACTTATTTCCTAGGCAATTGACGCATTCCCTATTATTGATGACGTACGTCGCTAAAGCCCTTATGACACTACATTTTTTATTCATTAATTGATATAGAATTGATAGAAAGAAACAGTAAATGTTAGAAAGAGCGAACTATAAAAAATGTAAACAAAGTTTTTAGTTTTTTTTCTCTTGGTATGGTTTTGTTTCAGGGATGGCGTTGAGAATTTTTAAAATTGTACCAACAACCTTTAAAAATTGTACTTTTTTACCCTAGTTGTACTAAAAGATTTTTTTAGTTGAAATAAATTTTATTTATGTTCATAAAAAACATCAAAAAAAGGTATTATAAATCTTAGTTTAAAAAGTATCATCAAAAAAGTACAATTGAAACAAATTAGCCATCCCTGTTTTGTTTATTTTATTAAATGTTGCCAACTTTTTGTTTATGAGAAACCTAAAAATAAAAATCGGTAAACCGCTGAATTTGCCCATAAACCGCTGATTCAGCAACACTTTTAATATTTCAAGCTTGAAATGTCAATTTTAAATGAAACAATTTTACATTTTTTTTGACATAACTTCATTTTTTATCGATAACTTTAGTTAAATTTTTGACATTTTGCCATTTATCTTAATACAGCTTAACTCTTTGCACTTGGTAAATTTTTGTATTACATTATATTTGTACTATTCACCAAAACTTGACCAATGCATTAAAAATGTAGTGTCATAAGGGCTTTAGCAAACAAGTGTTTAAATAACGCTATTTGGACAAGAACAAAACATTGACAACAGCTGCCAACACAAGACAAATTTCTGTTGGCATTTTTATTTGTTATTCAAACAAAGCGCTGGCCTCTGAAGGTGGAACGTTAAAACAAACACAACTTTTTCAAACACCCTTTTGAATAAATTTACGGATTACAAAACCGGCAACTAAAGTAAAGTTTTTAAATTCAATTGAACGGCAATAACGAGAAAACTAAAAAAATACCCAAACGATTATTACACCATTTAAATACATACAAATAAAAAAAAATATAAATCAACTAAAAATAAATAAAACCAATAATTATACGGGTAATTTGAAAATTTAAATTAAGGGCATTATAAACAACAAATATGGCTTGAACTTTTTTAAAATTGATGTGTGCAAATTTATTTCGCTTTTTTTTTATTTGCAACAATTTCACCCAAAAAAAAAAGAAACTAAACAAAAACGCTAAATAACAGATCGTCATTAAATATCGTTGTAAATTGCATACATTTGCATTTATCGTTCAATAAATCGATCAATGAATCATAATTATTGTAACATACTTTTCATTTGTCAATATTTATCGAAGTTTTTGTGTTTGTACTGGTGAATTATTACAATTGTATGTGTTATTTTTTTTAGTATGAATGAATGTTTTTTTGATTATTTCTTTATTTCGCTTATTTTATTTTTTTTTATGAATGCAATTGAACTATATTTCTTTTATTTTTTATATAAATCTTCTACAATTACACTGATGTATGCATAAATTATTTATTTTTTATATATTTTTTATTTTTTATATATTTTTTTTAATGTTTGTTGGTATGTGGAGTTTGCAGAAAAGAAAGACAATAAACTTATTTATAAAATCCGCAACAGTTTGGGTTAAAGAAATAGCAGTGAATATTTGAGAAACAAAAAAATAATGCGGCATTGTAGCACAGAAATATTTCATGAAACAGAAGATTGTTGACCAAGAGTTCACAGCCGCTTGCGGGGTTAACAATGTTAAACAAAGTTTAAAATCAATCAAAAATCTGATGTTTCTCTTTAAATGATTCGTAAAACATTTTTGAATTTAAAAAGTTATTTTGAATTCAAGTCTTAAACGTCAAATTGTTTCTTGTAGCTTCCCATAGAAATCACCGAAAGGCGTCATTTCAGATCACTTTTTGTAATTAAAAACTGATTTATCACCTGCACGATTGAAAAAGGATTAAATATGATTCACTGTTATGCTCAAAAAGGAATCAGCAAAGTGTAGCACAAATAATTATTTTAAGTGATTCATCGGTTGGGTACAATTCTCAAATAACGAGAGTATAATTTATGATCTTAAAAATTAGCTCTTATGCGCTTATTTTGCTCTTGAAGCTAATTCCTAAAAGATTCGATTATTATACAAAATGCTAGCTGGGTTGCAAAAAATAACGCAATTTCAGAACATATAAATATAAGTTTTTAAAGGGAAACACACAAAAAAAAAAAAACAACGAATATCGTTGCAGGGATATGCTGCATAGTCTGATACAGGTATCTGTGTCTTAAAATTACTTAATACTAAATTAGGATAGATCAATTTTGACTTTTTTCCGAAAATGACGCGACCCTGTTTAAATATATTCTCTACCTAATTAGTATTGTGGTTATTTTATTAAACTGTTTATGGTTTTTAATCCAAATTTTTATATTTTTATCAGGTTTAATGATCTTAAACTTAATTTGAACTAAATTATTTTTATGAAGAATGGAATTTTACAACATGAAATGAATTAAAAAAAAAAAAATTTTTTTTTTAAATAATTTTCCATTCTTGACTGACCGGGGGATTGAACTCACGGACTGGTCTTTGCCGTTTTAGCCTCCCCACCACTGAAGATGGTTGGCTGGCAATAGTCAAACATCAATCTTTAAACCGAATGGTATTTTTACCTGGTGAATCGAAAGTTGTTGTTGTGAATGATCATCTATTTTAATTGATTTACATGTTCTCTTTGTAACTGCTGTTCTTTTTTAATTCTGTTTTTTTTGATACTTTTTGTCAAGAATTCTTCTTGAATTTCAAAATAAATTTTTATTATTTTATATGTTTTTTTCTTTTTCTCGTTGACCTTCTTCAGCACAACTTGAAGGAGAAATGTAAACATAGAGCTTGTGCCGTAGCTTTAACAATAATTAGTATTGCTGTTATTTTATTAAAATGCTTATGGTGTTTGATCCAAATTTTTATTCTACCATAAAACTAAAACAGGCTGAATGTTGATACCAGTAAACAGGGACAACCCTGTTGAAGAAATAACAAAAGCTAAAAATACTAAGCAAAAATAAGTCAGGCATCTTACTGACCAAAAAATGTATTTCGATTTGCCCTTTTCACAGGTACCAAAAGCAACTATATATCTGGATTGTACTTAAGAAACGACCTTACAGCAACGAGACTCTAGTCTGAAACCTGTAACCCGGGTTCCAGGAAAATCGAGAAAAAACTCGTTCTAGTGAACTTCCTTTACGAACAAAATTTGTGATAATAAAATAACTCAAAATGTTGTAATGTCCTTTACTTAAAAGTTTGGCTACTTTTACCTTTTAAAATGAATTTTAAAAGTACTTTTATCTAAATACCCAGTAAAAACTTCGCCTACTTTTTCAAAATGAATAGCTTCTTTAACTCATTATTTAGCAGCTTTCTTCTATAACTACATCTATAACAACTTCAATAACTACTTTTTTCTGGATGTATTAGTGTAAAAAATAATGACTTGCTTTTGAATGCGTTCATTTTTGGACATTCCTTGTAAAATTCATTGGTTCTTTCTGTAGAATTGTAAGTAGTGCTCTTATGCTTTCTGATTACCTAACACATTATTTTGTAGGCGAAGTTTTTACTGGGTATTTATGCCTGTTTTGTTGATTCATTCACAAAATGTCCCTAAAATGTTGTGTAAATAAAAATTACAAATTTAATAATGGTAAATTAAATTCGACAATTAAAAACGTAAAATTTTCTAAACCATTAGCAGTTCAATAATCAATTAACATTTAAATTCAAATCAAACAACTAATTGACAAGTTCTGCTCGACGTAACTTCGACACACTCGAAAAATAAAGGCAATAAATTCATTCAAATAAGGATTTATGTGCATTTTGTGAAAAGCAAATAAATTAAACAAATTGCAGTAGGACCCGCATTAAAACAAACACCCTTTTTTTAAAAAAACAAAAAATTAACAACAACATTTGTCACATTATTGACATTCCCATAAGAGATCTTTTAAAAATGGAATGACCGATCAATGTTAATGAAACTACCACTTCGTTTTTTGTTTGTTAGTGTCAATCATATTAATGCTCCTCATCAATGTGAGTTCTTGGCGCAAATGGTGGCTCAGTTGAAGTGGTGGTGGTGGTGGTGGTGAATGAGATGGTGGTGTTGACTGATGATTGACTGAGTCTTTGTCTGTCTGCCTGCCTGTTCTGTTGGTGGAAGTTGTTAGTGGAATACTATTTTGAATTACAAAAAGATGTCTCTACTTTTAATGTACACATTTCCAAGTCAACCAGACAACCAACTAACCAACCAACCACTCATTCATTCATTCATTTCTCATTTTCTCTTTGGGAAAATACAAAAATGCTGCAGTAGCTGCCTTAACAAGGTTGAAATACATAAAATTGATGTATTCAGTTGAAAATGTAATTCATAAAACGGAGCCAGTTTTTATATTTTGTTTTCGATGTTGTATAAAATTTTGAACAAACTGCGGGTTTAACGCACGCGTCAATGACTTTTTGTTTTTTATTTTTTTGTTTTTTTTTTTTTATTGTATTATTGCATGAAATAAAAAATGTACAACAACAATAGTTTTAACAAAATTTACAAAAATCATCATAAAAATACAGGAAGAGGAAAACATAAACAACAAAATATGCAAAATATGCATTTAAGAATATGGTTAAACATTTCGTCGATGTTGCTGCAAAAAAAGTCGTAAATTTAGAATTTTTAAAACTTTTCCTCTGCAAAAAAAAAATTGGTGAACAAGTTCTTATTAATGCCAACAATATTGAAACACCTTTAAAACAGAGGCGTGCGATTGACGTGAGTTTTCCGGGTCAAGGGTGACTTTCGCGATTATGATTACCTTAAATATTAATCATTCGTGCGTTAGACGAAAAATTTCGTTAGTGAGCGTATGTGATTCCATTTCTTTGTGAGCGTGCTTGATCGCATAGCTCGGCCTTAAATAACAAATAACCACTTATTTATTGTCAGTTTTGGTTTCCATGTTAGAGATATGAAAGAAAAATTGGAAATATGTACCAGGAAATTCGCTCCAGCTATCCCGGCTGTACAATCTTAACAAACAATGGTACAGATGAAGTAGAGCTGGCAAACAATCGATAGTACTATCGATAGTATCGATAGTTGTTTTTCCATTGGACTATCGATAGTTTATTTTCGATAGCGATACTATCGTAGAAATCTTTTTTAAGAAAATTATCAATAATTTTTTGTTTTCGATTTGGCAATAACAAGTCAGCCGTCGTTGCCGCACAGCTTAGCTAGTTGCGGCAGTTATCTAATCGGCTTAAGGATCAACCATTTTGAATAGCCTTGCTTATCCTCATGCCAAAGAAACATTTTTATAAATGTATGTACCAGGTTTCTCAAATTATTTTCCACCTGAATCGCCAAATAGTATATCGAAAATCGCCAACATTCAATATTTTTTTAGATTTTAAAATCGCCAAATACGAGTTTAAGTAAAAAGAGTATACTAAAGTAATTTTACCTTTATTAAAGTTTTCTATATAACCTAAAATAAAAATTTTCGTTAAAAATTTATATTGAGAGCAAAAACAAAGTTAAGTTGTCTTATTGTTGTTTCAGTATATTTTCCCAAACGAAAATTTTTAACAAGGTTTCGTTTAAATGTGCTAAATTCCCATTTCATACTATTGATAAACTGAAATTTATTGTTGAAGGGATAAGCTATTCGTATGCGCATTTCACTGGTTTTAGGCCAGATCGTCAGGAAACTTCATCCAAAAAATTTAGGAAAACTAAAGATATTATACAATAAAAATGTTAAGCGAAAAAGAATTATAAACTCAGTGTTACTTGTAACAATATCAAAGCTTAAACAAAAACAACAACAATAAAAAGTGATTTTATCTTTTCTTACAGTCCCGACTACAATTGGTTGATTTTTTGTTAACTCTAAATGTAGTTGTAAGTGGGTAAAGAAAAAACAAAAATAAAAACAAATTACTTTATTTTATTTTGCCAGTTCAGTTTTATTTACATTTTTATTTTATTTTGAAAAATTTTGAATACATATTGATTTTTTTTACATACTAACCAGTGCACATTATTATTTTTGAAGTTTTGAAAATTCAAATCATATGCAATCATAAATAAATTGAAATATGACAACTTTTTAGTGGAACCCGAATTATTGCAAACTGTATGTATATTTTAATACATATTTGAAAAAATTTAGCTTGTGATAAGGAAAATGACTGAAAATTTAAGAAAGATTAAACTTTATTCCAAATTTGGAAAATTGTATTTCTTTATATTTCTACATGGACAAGTACGGTATTTACTTACAAATTAAATTAATACCATGTTCACACGGACAGCAATATTCGTGTTTGGCTCTCTTATTCCTGTTTCGCGCCCCAAACATGATTGAAACGACTTGTTTCCCCATACAAAATTTTGAGAGCGAAACAGGTCGTTTCATTTTGAAACAGGCTGCGAAACAGGAAAAATGTACTATCATCTCCAATTTTGATAACATTTATCGTTAGTTTATCTGAACTAGCTCTCAAAAAAAATCAAAACAAAAAAAAAAAATTATGTTTAATATTAAAAAGTATTAAATATTATATTTTCAAGTTTTTTTTACTTTTTTATCTACTTTAAAAAAATCACACTAACAACACAAAAAAATGTCAAAATGAAACAAGAATGAATCGTATGAACAGCATGTTTGGCAAACTAGTTTCAGAGAGCGAAACGAGTGGTTTATATCGTCGTATGAACATAGCATAAGGAATTCTACAAAAAATTCGATACTATCGATAGTATCGATAGTTTGTTAACAAACTATCGAAAATATCGAATGTTGCGACTATCGATAGTTTGCCAGCTCTAAGATGAAGACGTCGCAAATTGTGCACACAAATCGCGTAAGGCTATGCACACGCTGAAAAAAGATTAAATATCAAATGATCTTTCTCATGACCTGAAGCTTAGAATTACTAACACCTGCATTAAACCTATATGGATGTTAAACGCTAACCATTGCCTACGCCGAAAGACGGATCTGGCGAACATCAACGTGAAAGCATCATTACAATTCACATGGAAAGAAGCTGTAAAAACAGCCTCCAAACGAACCCGATGGAAAAATTATGCGAGATATAATGTCACGCAAACATACTTTGGAACTGTTAGTTAAGGGTTTCGTAATTTTTTAATTTTTATTCCTTTTCAAAAAGCTTTTAGCATTTCCAATATTTAAGACAAGGAAAGCGTTTTAAAAAAAATTTTATTTATGACAGAGTTTCCTGCAATAAACGACAACAAGATTTGTTTTTTGTGGGCGAGGAGTTCAGAAAAGCCTGCAGACTCGATTTGACTTTGAAAATCTTTCGCCTACAATATTCCAAGTTATTCACAAGGACCTAAATTTGTCAGTTTCTCAACTCTTTCGTCAATAAGGGCCATCTGCAATGCCGACATGGCGAAATGCGTAAGGATTTAGCTTTGAAGCCTTACATTGTTCAACTGCATTAATTGACGACGGCCTACCCTTAACTTCGCCATTGATTCACTGAATTTGTTCAATAATAACCTGCTAACTTTTCAATTTTTTCAAAATATTCAAGAGCAATTATAAGAAGCCAGGGGCCAGATTCTGGCATTCGTGATCGAGTACTTTCTCGATTCGAAAGCAATTTAATATCTAATTATTTCAGTCAATACTGAACGAATTGGAATTATTTTTTCGTTATTGTAAAGCATTCATTTGAGTTTCACTATTTAAGTTGCACAATAATTTCGATTTGTTCAGTATTGACTGAAATAAAATTGCTTTCGAATCGAGAAAGTACTCGATCACGAATGCCAGAATTAGGCGCCTGTCTTTCCATACTTAACGTGTCGCTGTATGATGCGTTGTATGAAGAAGATCACACTACTGGCGCAATGTACTAAAATGTTACAAATACGCAGCTTTTTATCCGTCACTGTGCACCGATCAAAGTAAACAACTTGCAGAAATAAGGCAAAAATTTACTTTTTATGGGAAATTTTGATAAAAGTTACTTATTATCGGAAGCTTTGCTAAAATTTAGTGTTATAGGAAATTTTGTTAAAATTTACTTTTTATAGGAAATTTCATTAAAATTTACATTTTATAGGAAATTTTTTTTAATTTACTTTTAATAGTAAATCTACTTTATATAGTAAATTTTGCCTAAATTTACTTTTTATAGGAAATTTGCTTAAAATTTACTTTGGAAATTTTTTTAAATTTACTCTAATAGGAAATTTTGGTAAAATTTACTTTTATAGGAAATTTTGTTAAAATTCACTAGTTAAAGGACAATTTGCAAAAATTTACTTTTAATAGAAAATTCTGCTAAAATTTACTTTTTATAAAAAATTTTGTAAAATTTACAGCTTATAGGACATTTTTATAGGAAATTTAGTTTAAAATAACATTAAAGGACACTTTGTTAAAATTTGCTATTTATAGGATATTTTCCTAAAATTAGTTTTTATAGGAACTTTTGTTAAAGTTTTATTAAAATTTACTTCTTATAGGAAATTTTATTAAAATTCACTAGTTATTGGAAATTTTAACAAAATTTAATAGTAACATGAAATTTTCTTAAAGTTCCTTTTTATAGAAAATTTTGCTTACATTTACTTTTTATATGAAATTTTGCTAAAATTTACTTTTTATATTAAATTTTGCTAAAATTTACTTTTTATAGGAAATTTTGCTAACATTTACTTTTTATAGGAAATTTTGCTACAACTTATTTTTTATAGGAAATTTTGCTAAAATTTACTTTTTATAGGAAATTTTGTTAAAATTTATTTTTTCAAGGACATTTTGCTGCAATTCGAAATTTAATTAAAATTTACTACTTATAGCAAATGTAGTTAGAATTTACTAGCTATAGCAAATTTTGCCAAAATTTACTATTTAAAGGAAATTTTTCTACAATTTACTTTGTATAGAAAATTTTGCTTTAACCCATTTACGCCCGCTGTGCCAATTTGGGAACACTTCATTATTTTCGGCTTATGACAAAGTTTTTGACATTATTCAATATATGTTTACCTTATTGATAAACTAAAATTTCAGAAATTTCTATAACATCAAAAAAATTTTTTTTTTTTAAATTTTTTTTTTTTAGTGACCGTAGTGCCACTTTGGGTACACCTCTTTAATTCCAAAAAAAAAAAAAAAAAAAAAAAAAAATTTTTTTTGTTTTTTGTTTATATGTAATGAATTAAATAATAAAATAAACAATATTTTATTTTTTGTCCGGTAGTTTTTGTTTGGGCTTAAATGGGTTAATTTACACTTTATAGAAAATTTTGCTAAAATTTACTATTTAAAGGAAATTTTTCTATAATTTACTTTGTATAGAAAATTTTGCTCTAATTTACACTTTATAGAAAATTTTGCTAAAATTTACACTTTATAGGAAATTTTTTTAAAATTTACTAGTTATTGGAAATTTTGCCAAAATTTACTTTGTTTAAGAAATTTTGCTAAAATTTACTAATCTTAAGAAATTTTGGCGAAATTGGCTTTTTATATTTAGGTCTGTCACAGAAATCAACTCCGATCGAAACTGATTTTGTTTTATGTTAAACAAGATACGAAATCACATCCACTTTCGATCGGAATGAATTTGTGTAACATACCTTATTATTTTTATTTGCTTTTTGAACGTAATCCATTTTAATAACATTAAAATTATGCCTGCTTATAACAAATAACCAAATATAAGGCACGATAGTGTGACCATATTATTGCACCGGTTATTGTTTTTTGTGTTAGCCAATAGGCCCCAAAATAAATTTTCACAATGTGCGATCATTTGAAAACCCAAAAACGAATTGTGGAATTTGTAGAAATGCGTGTCAATGAAGCGCGATAAAAATTGATTTTATGCTTAGTTCACACTTAGGGTTTTAAACGCGTTTAAGCAAAATGTTGATTTATCTAATCAAAGCCGTTCACATTACATTTGAGATGATTAAGATGACAGATGATTAAGAAAAAAAAACACACAACAAACACACAAAAAAACAACAAACAAATTTATATTTCTTTAAAGTATTAAAAATGGATAAAAACTCTTTTATAAAGTTATCAGAAGATTATTTTAATCATTTTGATGATGAAAATTGATGAATTATTTAAGAAAAAATATAAAAACATGAAGCAGAAATCTTGGCCGGTTGTACACGATCATGTTGGCGATTCTACATTTGAGGTATGTTCAGTGGATTCTATGTGATTTATGAAGTGATTTAGTTTTAATCATGTCAATTTGAAGTGATTAACAAATCACTTCAATGTATGGGTAATCATCTCGATTTTGAAGTGATTAGGGCTTAATCACGTTTGAACTGCTTAAACGCGTTTAAGAAACCAAATGTGAACATACTATTAGTCTTAAGTACGCCTAATGAACCGTATCGAATAAGGCTATTGCATTTAATATATTATTAATATATTATAATATTATTTTGTATGAAATTTTAAACTGCAGCCTCCAAGCTTTCATTATTATGAAATATTGTTCAATAATGAAGACACGTTGTTTTATCGTTTAACGCTCCATTTTTACTGATCCTAAACTGTATGCTGTCGAAATATTTTTTTGGGTGGCCAACACTTTACTTTACAAATCGTCGTTCGTTAATTATTGTGTTCTATATGGTTATATCTTACATATATTATAGAACACAATAATTTACGAACGACGAAATGGCGACAAATTTAAATCTTGCGTTAATTTTGGGACACCCTTTATCAAAATTTCTTGTTTTATTTTTTTTAACAAAGTTTTTAAAGACGCTGTATGTATATACTACAATTTATCTAAAACTAGACACCAATTAAAATTTGTGGTCTCCTTTTTCCTTAATAAACTCTTCTTAAAACAATAAGTTCGTTTATGTATTTAAAAAATGCCTCATAATATTGACAGTAATCTAAAGGTTGTTGTCATTTGTCTTTTTGCACTTCTACCTTTTTATATACACTTAATAGTTATTGTTATTGTTGTTGTTGCTGTTGTTTTCTTTCTACAATAACAAAAAAGTTGAAAAACATTTATCTAATTGTTACTAATGGCTTTTAAAGCTTAAATAATTGCCAACCTATGTACAAATGTCTTTCCGACTACAAGTACTTTCTCTACTTTATTTGACATTTTACAAGTAAAGAAATATGTTTGTATCTGTTTTTGTCAGTTTTATCTGTCATTGTTGTTGTTGTTTTGCTAATTCTCTGTCGTCATTTTTACGACATCATTATGCAATTCTTTGGAAAAGAAAATGTTTACGTTCATACTTGTATTTAATTTGTAATTATGAAGGTAATGGTATTTTTTTTTTTTTTTTGGTCATAATTGCAAATTTCTATCACTTGCATTTTTGTTGGCAAAATTAAGGGGACAGCATTTAAAGTTGTTTAAGAAAATCTAAGTAGGTATCACGAACCAAAAGACAAAGTCTGGTTAAGGCTACTTTGCACTATCACACAAGTCTTACGTATTCCAAAATGGTCTGTGAGATAGAATTCTAATGAATTTTGTTGCGACTGTCAAAAAATCTAATTTAACTTACAGTCAGTTTTTATACGATCACACATGAAATTAAATGCAACCTGATCTAATGATAAATATTACTGCCGTATTCATAAAAAATTTAATTAGATTTGAATCATTTGAAATTAAAATTATTGTTTTTTATGAATACGGCAGTTAATGTTAAAAAATATTTCAAGAAACGATGAAGTCGTATGGGATGTCATATATTTTTTTTTTATAATATTTGTCTTTTTAAAAACATATTGCATCAACACTATGTATCACACTTTTACATATTACTTGAATTGTTGACATGTATTATAACATAGTAAAATAGTGTAACTTGTGCGAATAGATTAGTCAAACTCTCAGATAATTAAACAATAAAAGTTAACCTGGGCCAAATCGCACATCCTCAAAGTCAAATTCTATAATCGTCTATTAACTCCACAATTTTTATAATTTTGATATGTTTTTTTGGGGGATGAGGAGTGATGCAGAATTGGTCGCTTACTATGTTTTTCTTTATATTATGTATAAAAATCATATTTATATCTTTTTTATTTTCCCCGTTTAAAGAGAATGTGTCTTTAAATTTTTCAAGTGGTTAGAGCAAATCATAAACTTTAAACGAGTTTATCTCGAAATAGATTTTTTTTTTTTGAGTTATGTCACTATTGAAGTAATTGAGCGATTTGTTCAAATAAAACTAATTAAAAATTCTTAGTTTGTGTTTTTTCGAGTGTATTTTTTTGGGTATATTTAAAGTTTTTTTTTGGAATATTTGCATGTATATTTTAATCTATTTTGTAGGGATGTAACGATACACCTTTTTGCCGAAATTAACAAAACTCAAGTAGAGTAATTTTTTTATTATACAAAAATACAGTGTAAGAAATTATTAATATTAATATTTAGGACTTAATATGACAAAAAAAAAAAAAAGAATTAAATTGGAATTTATGAATTCATTTAAAAAAAGCAGCGTAAAAACTTGACATTAAAAAGATTTTTGTGTAGAAAACAAAGTATTTTCAATAGGGTTATAACTTTGGACAAAATTTCTTCATCCCACCACGCGATGGGCAATTTAGTAGTGATAATTTAGGGCATTTTGGCCACAAAAGTTTCCGCACCAAATGCAATTTCTAAAGCTCCTCAAAAATAATTTTTTTTTTTTTTAATTTCCATACACATTTATATATGGTACATTTTTTGTTAAAATCAAAAGTTGGATTTCTTTAGGTCTCACCCGCCAATTTGGTGGGTACATATTGATAAAAAAACAACGTCCCTCACGACCACCAAAGTTTAAGAAAAATTATATTTTACATGAAATCTGACTTTTATGTTTCATAACTTATTAAATATTAATTTTGTAGAATAGTTCTTAACAAGTTGTTCCTTAATCTGTTATTAAACAAAATAAACTGAAAAAATCGAATAGGCCACTATAAAAAATAAAATTTATAATATATTAAAGAAACGCATTTTCTATGAATCACATATCTTTAATTTTGTTGAAAACCATTTTTATTATTTATTTAAAAAAAAAAAAAAAAACAGACCAGCCCCTGCACCTGGCACCTGGTGTTTTAAACTAATTCGGGTACGCTGAATCCAGTGGTGGTATCCGTTTTTTATTTCGAAAATGGAGGAGGTTGCACAACATATGTTCGCGTTACTCAAAAACGGTTTAGTTTATTGAGTTAACTAAAAAAACCGAAATTCCGCAATAAAATTACCTTTAAAAAAAGCCTAAAGGTTTTTCTTGTACACGTAGAGAAAAAATATGGTTGGGCATGGTTACGGCAACAACACTATGTTTAATGTAACAATATATTGTTGTCGTACACAAATAATTGTTATTTTTATTTAATATCAACAATATTATAGTTACTGTAAACATATCAATGTTTATCGCAATTATGAATTTGAGAATTGTTGACCGAAAAATAATTATTTTTCTAACAACTTAACTATGATAACTTTCTAAACATATTATATTTCTCACAACCATATCATGATATTTAATAGCCATAACATGATAACTTTCTATACATTTATCATATTATGTTAAAGATGCAATCAAACTATTTTTACTCTAATCATATTATGTTAGCGCCATTTGTAAAATAATTTTGAAGAAGTTGTGTCGTTTTTTTTATTTGTGAGCGGTTAAACAATTAAAAGATAAAATTCCATAAAAAAAATAAGTTTAAAGAAATTAAAAAATTAAAATATTAGCGGAGTTCATTCAAGTATTAGTGATGTAATAGTGCAAATGCAAAATATCATAGTTTTTGTAAAATCCAACAACAAAACACACAGAGATTTCGTTATATTTTATAAAAGTGCTACGATATTTCTGTGGTTTTCATGGGCAACCGCGTATGTCTTAAAACAAATTGTTCAGGAAAGCCGAAACCCCATTCTAGATCAAACTATGGGCTAGGTATTGCACATTTTAAACTTTGTCATTACGTTACAAAACGGAATTGATCCATCTTTTTTTAAAAAAATATAAAGAGCGTTCAAAACTAGGCAATATGGCATCAACATTTTAAAATTAAAAAAATGGACACACGCGGTTGCCCATGAAAACCACAGATTTTTCATTTTCATTTGCTCTTTTGCAAGCCTTATATTGAACTCCGCTATTTGATTAACATTAAGAAAAATTGTAAAAAGCCACAAAATAAAAAATCGATTCAAAAATATTTAAATTTATTTTGTATTTTTATGACAGCTATGAAAGGTGCTGTATCATAATATGATTGCTTCTAAATTTATTATGATTAACATGATGATAATATGATTACTTCTTAGCATATTATGATTAACATGACAATAATATGATTAATTTCTTAGCTTATTATGATTAACATGACAATAATTTGATTACTTCTTAACTTAGTATGATTAACAGAATAATAATATGATTAAGGGAAAAATATTATGATGACATATTACGAGTGTATTGAGTCATAATATGTTTCAATAATAATCTTAATATGGTCACTACAATCATAATTCTTATCATAATATGTTGCTCTTAGAATATGATTACCACAACCATGTTTTTTCTTTGCGTGTATGCGCAGTCATTTTAGAAACTTAATTTTTTAGCAAAAGATAAATAATTTTTTATCAAAATTTTAAAATTTTTGTTCATTAAAAAATCATAAAAAAATGGAATTGCAGCTGTGCAAACCAAAAAAAAGCCATAAGTGAATAAAATCTGTTCACAACTGGAAAATGTTAAAAACAAAAAACTAATGGAGGTCGGTCATATATTTTATTCTTCTTGGCAGTTACGGGGCTTTTTCTTCAATATATTCCTAGTCTGTATTGAAAATTTTGTATGTGAGCCCTCTTAAGGAATAGAGATAGCTGTTAGGTATGATAAAAAATAAAGTGCGATCGGTCATACATTTGACTCTTCTAGGGGCATCCTAGACGCTGCAGGGGCCAAATTTAAGATTTTCATTAAACCGCCATATTTGTAAACGAGCGCCTCTAAGTATTTTTTAAGAAAATGTTAAGCACAAAAAACTAGAAGGTCCGTCATACATTTTATATCCATAGGGGCGATTCCTTGGCAGTTATGGGCCTTTTTCTTCAATAGATTTCTAGTATGTATTGACAATTTTGTATGGCAGCCCCCTTAAGATATGGAGAAAGCGGGTAGGTATGGTAGAAACAAATGATATGCGTTTGACTTTTCTTTTTTTTTTTTTCTTTGTAAGCAAACGCACACAAACGCATTATTGAAGTTGAATTGACGTGTGTAAGAAAAAATTGTTCTAAAGAAAAAATTTGCATTAATGCTGCTGTTTGCTCTTTTTTTGTTAAATATGAGATTTAGAGAAAACTTGTTCAGACAAAAGTTGTTGGCAACTTCACTAATAACATCTTCTTTGTAAACAATGTTTATGTAAAATTAATATTTTCCAAGTTATGAGGCAAACAAGTCGAACTTAACGATTTTTCTCAAACTTTGGCGGACGTGAGGGACGGTTAAGCCTTCGCCGATTGTACTAAAACTTTTTTGGGTGTCGTTTTTTATCAATACCCACCGAATTCGGGGGGTGAGAGCATGGAAAAATAAAAAAAAAATTTGCTTCATACAGTAAACGACCACCCTAATGCTACTATATATTTTAAATTTCATTTTAAATAGCGCGACGAATACAAGAAAAATAATCCCGATATAATACAAACAACAATTCAACTCATATTTAATAAATATTAAGTAGATTTCTTTAGTACATTGGTGCATACCAAAAGTAAAAAATAAAATTAGTCCGAAAAGTCGAAAATAAAATTAAATACAACTTTTAACTGCAAAGGTATTTTTTTCTGAAAATTATTACTGTTTCATATAATATCCGCCAAACAACTCTTTTATCACGTCATCTATCATTTGACATTAAAATTTAGTTTATTAAAAAAAAAAAAACGCGAAATAGAGTCAAAATATAGTCCTTCTTCCGTACAAATGGTAAGATCTTGTTATATTCTTGAAATTAGAAAATACTTAAAATTTTGTTATTAAATGTGAATTTTGTACACTTAGGAGAAACATTTAAATTCAAAACTTCATCTTGTTTGGTGCGGAAAATTTTTTAACGATCGCGAAAAAGTAATACATTAATCATTTCTTAATATTTTTTCATGGTCTATACGACTATGCGATGAAGAATTTGATCTTCGCAAAAATTGCAAAAAGTTGTTACCCTAATTTTCAATTTTTGCGCAGATAGACGATTTGGCAAGTCCGTTTGAACCAGACCCGCAGTGGAAAATACATAGTCTCTCAGATGCAACAGAACTCATTTTCTGAGTTAAATTTTAAAATATCATTGCGGCCGTAAACAAGGGGATCTGCGTCTCTAATAATAATAAAAGATCTAAGGTATCTTTCGTCTTTTTTTTAAGCACACTCACAGCAAAGGATAGAAAAAGCCGCATCCCTCTCGTATTCTCTTATAATTTTTTTCACAAACGCTCAAAGAATGTTCTTTAAACTTACAGTAGGGTAATTCAGTAACTTTTTAACGACAAAAATAGGGTAATTCTGTAACTTTTTGTCGTTAAGAAAAAAATTTTCCCTTAAAATTTTCTACTTGACGACAAATTTTTGTCGTTAAAAAGTTACAGAATTACCCTACAGAACTTGTACCGCCTGTAGGGGGTGATCGTGTTTTCAACACTTTCGGAAAGAAGACATGTTAAAGCCCTTAAGCCCTTATGACACTACATTTTTTATTCATTAATTGATATAGAATTGATAGAAAGAAACAGTAAATGTTAGAAAGAGCAAACTGGAGCAAACTATAAAAAATGTAAACAAAGTTTTGTAGTTTTTTTTTTCTCTTGTTATGGTTTTGTTTCAGGGATGGCGTTGAGAATTTTTAAAATTGTACCAACAACCTTTAAAAATTGTACTTTTTTACCCTAATTGTACTAAAAGATTTTTTTTAGTTGAAATTAATTTTATTTATGTTCATAAAAAATACCACAAAAAGGTATTATACATCTTTGTTTAAAAAGTATCAACAAAAAAGTACAATTGAAACAACTTAGCCATCCCTGTTTTGTTTATTTTATTAAATGTTGCCAACTTTTTGTTTATGAGAAACCTAAAAACAAAAAGCGGTAAATCGCTGAATTCGCCCATAAACCGCTGATTCTGCAACACTTTTAATATTTCAATCTTGAAATGTCAATTTTAAGTTAAACAATTTTACATTTTTTTTGACATAACTTCATTTTTTATCGATAACTTTAGTAACATTTTTGACAGTTTGCCATTTATCTTAATACAGCTGAACTCTTTGCACTTGGTAAATTTTTGTATTACATTATATTTGTACTGTTCACCAAAACTTGAACAATGCATTAAAAATGTAGTGTCATAAGGGCTTAAGTAGCTCAATAAGATGTTTTTTTCTGATACGATTGAAGTCGATTGTCTTTGAAATATTCGAGCATTGTATTGGGTCAAGAGTTGTAGATAAACATAGGTTTTAATATTTTCTAAATCCTTAAATCTTTTATTATGCTAAGTCAGCCGTTAAATTTTGGGACTATTCCCCATCTCCGTTGATTCATTTTTTTATGCAGCAATTTCATTATTTTGTTTTGATTTTATGCTCTGCTTTATAATGTGTTATTTGTCTTAGAGCCAATTTTTGACATAAAGAACAGCGATTAAATTAGAACTAATCTTTGAAATTCGTTTTTGGGTAGTCGATTATTTCATTTTGTTTCCAAGTTTAAACGCCCAAAGTTGGCGATTTAAACTTGCGACAGAACTTTCAAAAGTACGAACAGCTTATAAAAGGAAATATTACTTACGGAAAATACATAAGATAAAACTTTTGTATAAATTTAATAAAATGAACTTTTTAAATAATAAAAAAGACTTAAAAATATTTGAAAATTTAAACAACACAAATATTAAAAGACCAAGGGAAATATGAATGGGGCCAAATCTTTTTTTTATTTATTTAATGACAATTTTTTTTTATTTTGAGTTTTATTAAATATTCCACCTCGTAAGATAAAATATTGCTTGATTATTTTGCTTCTTTTTCGATTTCATTTATTTATAAATATATAATATTATATAACACAATACAAAATTCTCGCCTTTTCTTCTTCTTTTTCACGCTAAGAACAGTAATTTGATGACAATTTTTGGCATTTGTTTTAAACTGCCATACTTATACATAAAAGTATTGTAAATTCATATGGCAATGCTAAAAGCTTTAATCTTTCACTCAAAAACGCCAAAGGATTAAGGCTAGATTAATTTTATTATAAGATTAACAAATCTTACTATTGATCCTGGTTTAAACTCTAAGTAAAAAACCCGCTCTTAGTTGCTATGCAAAAAATAAGCAAAAAATTAAATTGTTTGTTAAAAAATACTCCAAAAAAAAAAAAAAATATAAAAAGTATCGTCGTATCGACAAAAAAATATCGACGATACTGATATATCGAAAAATCTGAAGTATCGCCGATATATCGGTATCGGTATTTGTTACCTCCCTACTTTTTTGTGCATAGGTATTTATTTAAACTTACCCTAATCATAACACAATTTTGTTCTGGTCCTAAAAAGGGTACACTCTATTTAGGACCCATGGCATACTATTCTACTTGTATGTTTTTATTTTTGTACAAATTAAAATCGATTTTTGATAAAAAATTTTGGTGATTACAGATCCTTTTCTATACAAAATGCCATATATGCATATATTTCTTAATATTTAGTATATAAATATATCTGTTCACAAACTTACGTCTTTTCCTTGATTTGGGTGTTATTTAAGGAACTGCTGCCAATTTTATTTTATGCATTTTATAAAAAATAAATTTTTGAATACAACTATGTGATCACAAAACAGTCATTTGTAGTTTTTTTTTTCAATTGTTCTATGAAAAAAATCAATTTTATGGATTTAATTTATGTCCTGTTTTGAGAAGTACTTAACAAACTTAGGCCAGTTTTCACGACTTAACGATAGCTAAATGTAGGAAGTTATCGAACAGATAATGAGTTTTTAATTATCACAAGTTCTCTTTAACCTTAAAGTGAAGAATAAGCTAAAGAGAGGAACGTTCTACCTTTAACTTTTGTCGTAAGGTTTAGATTTGAGATTGCCATATTATATTCACATATTTTTTATATATGGCAACTCCAATTATACGTATATTTTGTAAATGTAAAAAAGTACGTAGTTGCCAGTTCGTATTTTTATTTTGGCAAAAATAATCGGTATTTTCTTTAGTATTGTCACTTTTTTAAAAATGTTAAGTTTATTTTATACAGAAGTTGTGAAAACGAAAAATAGTTGAAGGTAACTTTATTCCTCACTAGTGCTAAAGGTAGCGTTAACTATATTGAACTTTAAAGGTAAGTCGTGAAAACGGGCCTTAAAGTTACTATTAGTTTATTTAAGGATTAGAAAAAAATTAAAAAAACATTTGTACAAATTGTACAAATTGTTAGGAAAACCAACAACTTTTTTCGTTTCATGTTTTTCAAATTATTCTAATCCATTTTAATCTAAAATACTTCGCGTGAGGTTTTCGAATACAAAAAATCATTGCTTAAATATTTAAATCTAATAAAAATCTTCTTTATTAAAGTCGTTATCACGCAGCTCATATTACTCAATTTGTAATTTCAAAATTAAAATATTTTCGAAATAATATTTATGATCTATTTTTTTTTGTAGTAATACAACAATAGCAAATACAAACTCATAAGCAGTGATATATTTATTATCGTTTTTTTTTTGCTCTCGCAAGCATACACTCTCCTTTTGTAATCAAGAGTGGTAAGTGTACAACAACAGTTATACTGGTAGTACTCATAGTGGTGAGTAATCGGTTTTGGCGTCTTCTGTATGTTATTCGTAAATATGTATATAAATATGTATTAGAAGAATTCATAAAAGGGATTGCAAAAAAAAATTAACAATATTAAGAAAAAAAAAAATTGTTCAATGTATGTGTACATTTAAAGTTTAAATTTTAAACTGAACTTATACGCAATTTTGATCTAACCCATTTCTCTCTCTTTCACATCTTTTTATAAAGCTTTTGGGTTCACACTACTACAAAACAATACACTCTTGGTAAACTGACACCTTTCTTTTATTTAATTGAGTTGAGTAGAATTAAATTGGAATACAAATTCCTAATCTTCTTGGCTATTTGACAATCTACTAGTGGTAGAATACCCACTTTTTGGGGGAGAGTAATGACAAAAGTTCTAATTCATGATCGTTTATTCTTATTTGTTACTTCTACGTCATTGTAATTTTATTATGCAGTTTTTTTCTCATTTAATGAATACAATTTAGTAAGCAGAAAGATGTTGTTTATATTGCACGATTTTATGTTTTAGAAATTGTTGTTCCTCTCACTTCAGTTTGTTTCCTAGACAAAGTGTGTGGAAGTTGTGCTTAGAATTTTACAGAAAATGTACTAAGAAAATTGAAAGGTTGTACTTAATTTAAGAGATTAAAAGGGGTCTATTTATTTTACAGTCAATGTTCTTAAAATTAAAATTAATTGAAATAAAATGCATTTTCTTGTTAAATGTGTAGTTTTTTATTTAGTTATTTGTTGTGTTAAATATGGGCTACCTAAATAAGAGCGGCAAGGGTTTTTTTATGTCAAAACTTGTCATTTTAATTCAGTTTATACGAAACAAACCTTAAGAACGCGAATTCAACACTATTCAAAGCGTACAAGGTACCGTAGAAAACACAAATGTGGTTTTTAAAACTTTTATTTACAGATTTAAATTTGGTTTACTTTGTTCATTTAAATTTTTTTTTTTTTGTATGATTTTGTATAGCTGTCCCCATTTGGGGACAATGGGCGTTACAAATAAAAAAAAAAAAATTTATTTTTGAGATTTTTCAATATGTGAAATGTGACTTATCTCAATATTTTTAGAGGACAAGAGCGAAATTGGTTTGGTAAATTGTATAGCTAAAACGCCCATCGTCCCCATGTGGGGACACCCATTTTTCTCAAAAACCAACAAAAAAATTTAAATTTTTTCAATGAATTCCTTTTATTCTAGCCACACTTAAGAAATAAATAACAAAAAAAAAAAATAAGTTTTTACTAGCAGTTTCTTCTTGGGCGTTAATGGGTTAAGTAACACTTAGATTGAATAACTCTCAAAATGCGCTTGATTCAATATTATAAAGATGATTTTATCCAAGGCGAATTTATAACGGGTAAGTGCAACTCTACAACTACAAAAAGCCCCATGTATTTTGTTTTTGCAATTTTCTGACTTGTTCTCAAATTTCAGTATAGAAACAAAATAATATTTTGACGTTTCACCATTTTTTTAATTCAACGTGGATACAGCTGATGAACGGCTGACGAGTTGAGCTTACCTGGAGTTAATTCGCCCTGATTTTATCCTTATTCTAATTCAAGAATTTCTAAGATGGTTAAATCTCGAATCGTACTTCAAATAATCCGTTAATGAGATTAGATTGCCTCTAACCGAAACACTTACCCAACAGAACCAGAGAGAATACATATTATTATTTAACTTACCCGTCACACATGCTAATTTCACTTTTGTTTTATTCCGCCCTTTGCTTACAGAAGCCCAATATGGTTTTCGTAGTTATTTTGAAAATTTAATGTATTTAACTAAATAATTTTACCAAATAGAATATGGGAATTATTGCTTCTTATGTTACTCTTTAAACATGAAAATAACGAGGCATTTTTCTTGTTAGTGTTGTTGTTGTTTCTATACAACAACCTTTTTACGAAGACGCGTATAAACGCATATTGGTTTTCGAAAGTTATCCCATTTTAGATTATTTCAGGTACTTTTAAGTGTTATTCGCACTTAAATTTTTGTGTACGACTCGTACTAAAGTAAGTAGAAACAACTTAAATTTAGTACGAGTTTTTTTTTTCTGTATAGAGATGTAGAATTTGGTCTACTCTCAACCGGTACCGAATACGGTTGTGAAAGTTAAAGTTCATCTTTTGAATTCATCGCCACTTTGAATAGATCTCGCCCCTCAGTGTTCGGTTTGTTTTGTTAAAAATGTATAATTGGCAATAGAATTTTCATGTTTAAAACTACGCTTGCCGCTTTGGTTTAGGTAGCTCGGTTAATTATCACAAGTTATAAATAAGTCTACGTTGACTCTTTCTTTTAGGTTTTTTTTTTTTTTTAAAAATTCGAGTCTTCCCATGTATGAACTACTAGGAAGAACAAAGATATTTCAAAGATTATGTATACTGTGCGTGGACACCAATAACCCACTGGCAATTAAAAACGGTATTGCGTGAACCCCATGTTTAGACACCGGACATATGTAACCTTAACTCTAGAAGAATATATTGTTGAATAGCAACAACAAACAAGGATCCCCCAGCTGGTTAAACTTTACTTTCTATTACAGGCAAAAATCAGACTAACAAAAGACAGTCACCACCTCATCCCTGCATGGATTTTTACCAATAAAAAGTCCAAGACAAATAAAGTACCTGGCTCTTAACGCTTCATTCTGGGTGGATCCAATACATCAAGTTTGGATAAAAAATTGGCACATCTTCAATAGATCGCGGCTGTTTATTGTTAAACCGGGGAAAAAATTCCAACTGGGAGCCACCGAGAGTGAAGCGTTAAAAGCCAGGTACTTCTTAAGACGCCTACGTTAAATAACCGTGGGAGAGAATACCAGAGTCAACATTGTCCATAAAATATTATAAGTTTGTCTCTAGCGGCAGTGACGTGAATTTTATACAAAAATGGAGCAATTTTACCTAGCCAGACTATTTCTCGTAGGGATTTTTGAAGTGGCTGGCGAACATTTGAAACGAAACTTTATATATTTCAATATTAATAATATTATTCTTTAATACTTAATAATTTAGAAGTGAAATAGTCTAAAAATTTTAATTCACCAGGATAAAACCATAACCAACATTTTCGATTGGAAAATACAAAAAAACAACAGTTAAAATCTTTTTATTTTGGTACTAGTTCAATAATATATCTCTATTATAATTTCCCACATTAAATATTCAAGAAGTGTCTTTAATTTTAAAAATAAATCAAATATTTCATACTCAAAATATAACCAGAGTAAAAATAAGTGAGAAAGTACCACTAATGATAATGATGATGACGACGATTATTTGTTGTTGTAATTTATTTTTCCCTCAAAAAATAAAAAATCGTATGGAAAAAAACAAACATGATGAGGTCGCATTTGTTCTCCTCGTTTGTGTGCACTGATCTGAACTTTAATCATTATAATGATCATCACAAGGTAGTTTTAGACTCAATAACAACAACACAACGCCACAAAAAATCGTCATTAGGTTTACTGACTGACGAGTATCAGTAAAAGAAATACGAAAAAAAAAGTTAAGAAAAGGAAAAAAGAAAAATACTGGAAACGAAACACGAAAAAAAATCATACAAACACACGAATAAGAAGAAAAAGATAGATTGTTTTGTACCGTTTGTGTTTTTTATGTACACGAATGCACGATTGGATGTATTTACGTACAAGAATGTACGTAAGTACGTACAAATGTACGAGAGTTAAAAGATTTTAGGAAGTATGTATGTGTGTATTTAAAACGATTACTTTTTTAAAGTGATGCTAATGGTGGACTTTTTTCGATACATAAAATTTTCTTGTAAGACGGCGAATTGGAGGAATTTAACAGAAAGTACCTTTTGAGAAGTACCTTAGAAAATGTGCCTTAAAATTTAATTTTAATTACTTGTATCAAAAAGTGGCTCTTTTAATAAATAAAAACCAAAACTTTTCTTCAAAAGATTCTAGTTTTAAAAATACTTTTACTCAAAACGGTTGGAAACCATTGCGGAATTTTTCTATTTTATACATTTTGGAATAATTTAAGATTAAATTGGACTTTATTATTTATATGCAAATATGTATCAAATTTACTGGCGCAAAATGTTTTTTATTTTCTTAAAATATACGTACTTAAAACCTTAAACATACAGCATTTCCCATGGGAGTTGACACTACATATATCAAGTCTACAATCCTTCAATATATTAAGCCTAAAAAAGCATGCATGTTGTGCTTCAAAAACTTAAAAAACAAAATAGTAACGTTGTTATTTATAAATTTTGTTTTAAAAATTGGTACAAAATCAAGAAAGTCATTTTCATCGTTGGCAAAAAAGTACCTTATTATATCTTGTGCATATAGTAAATACTTAAAAACTGCATTCTTACAACCAATGTATATTTTATAAGTACCTTGTTCCACAAAATTTACTGTTTTACACAAAATGTTTTTTTTTTATAAATAATTCCTTTCTATCTTTAAAGTTTATACAAAATGAACTTTTTACACTGTAAATACCTTTTTACATGAATAGTACTTTTTTTTAACAAAAGTTATAGTTTTACACAATTAGTATTTATTAACTGACATGTTTTAAAATTGATAGTTTCAAACGGAGTCTATTCACATAAATAGTTAACCAAGTTTTTCCAGTTTTCTCTATTTCTAGCAATTATTCCCGGTTCGTTTAACGGTATTTGGACGATTTGCTTTTCAATGTTCTCTTCCGTCCTTGTCATCCAGACCCTTGGGGTTCCATTGCAGTACTTCGTGGACTATCTCCGTCGTTGGTTTCCTTACTCTGGGTTCACACTATGAAATTTTTCTTTTAGCAAGTCTAAGTTCATTAATTAGAGGGGCAAGAAGAATAACAAGTGTGAACTCAGACTAAGGAAACCCACCAGTTATTCTTCTCGCCTCTCTCACCAATAAACTTAGACTTTCTAAAAGAATAATTTCATAGTGTGAACCCAAACTTAGAGTATGCCCAATTCAACCGTATTTCCGTCGCAAAATTTCACGATCAATCGTGCTTTGCTTTGGCTTGTGTAGCAGTGGTTCGTTGTAGGTGGTCGTGGCTCCCATATTCCGGACATGCGAGGCAAGCACCTTTTAATTAATATCTGGATGCGATTCAGAAACGATGCGTGGACTAACCATGTCATCACATCCATAAAGAAGTACTGATTATACGCAGGTTTTCAATATATTAATCTTGGCAGACAGATTCATATTTCTGAACGCCATATTTGATTTAGTGAAGCGAATGCTATACACGCTTTGCTAATTCTGTTCTGTTCATCCCTAGTTAATATATCGTCAAGGTACTCTCATATATGTATGTATAGCGAGTGGTGTGTTGTTACTAGTAATCAGTCTCAATGTCTTCGTCTTGCCAATATTAGTATGTAGTCTACCTTTGATCGCTGTATAGGCGATATCGCTATGCTGGTTGGAAATGTTTTGGGGCCAGTAAATGGCAATATGTTGTTGATTGGTCATAAAAATAAGTAATTTTTTGTCATAACAATAAGTAATTTTTTGCGAAATTTTTTTTTTAAAAGGGTACCTACACGTTCCAAAAAAGTACTTTTGCAAAATGGAACTTTTTCGCCAAAAAAGGAAATTTTTCCTTAAAAAGTGACTTTTTCGTCAAAAAGAGTCTTTTTCATTAAAATTCGACTTTTTCCGTCAAAAAGAAAAAAATCATA
Organism: Pollenia griseotomentosa; assembly: GCA_963931875.1. NCBI lineage: Eukaryota > Metazoa > Arthropoda > Insecta > Diptera > Polleniidae > Pollenia > Pollenia griseotomentosa. The sequence goes on along the minus strand of OZ007560.1, from coordinate 45,392,478 downwards.
GTCAAAAATAAAGTGTACTTTAGAACAATGGTGTTCATATGCATTTTAAGCCGGTTTTAGTTTAAAGTATACATTATTTTGACTATGAGTATGGGCCTGTGTTTTTTTGTGAAATCTATAAAACCGTTATAAAAAGCACTTGAACAAAAAAAAAATTCATTTAAAAACGCTATAATCGCATCCGGATTTTGCGTTGCTCCCCGATCTTATAATAGTGATTGTTTGGGATTGTAAGTGTACAAGCGGTTTCTAAGTAGTGGTTGATTTTTTATTTTTGTTGTACTTTGCTGTCTTTTGTTCTGATATTTGTGATAGTAAATATTTTTGTTGTTGCTTGTTGTGTACGATTAGAGTAGAGTAGCAAAGCAACAAAAATATCAGAAATGGGTTGCCATACACTCACAAAAACACTCAATATACTCTCAAACCATCATTAAAATGCTCTAAAACGCTTGCTTTGTTGCTACATCGTTTTTAAAACTAGAGTTTAGTCTTATAAGAGTAACGCTAAGGTAAACAACGATCGTTTTCAATTAACGGCGGTTTTTAAGGAAAATTTTATAAAAATTAGCAAAAGAAAATTAAAGAAAAAAAAAAGAATACTGAGTTGAATTTTAAATTGAAAGAAAAACGGAATTTTTTCTTTAGAAAACATTTTTGGATAACAATAATAATTAAGAAAAGTGTTTTAATGTAAAAACAAGATAAGACAGTTTTATTTTCTAATAAGATACATATCTAGATGAAGTGTTTTTTTTTTAATTATAAATTTTAAACTCGAGAAATTAAGAAAATATTGGAGTCAATTAAATATTAAGAACACGCTATAACTATTTGAAAATTTTGAAAATATAAAAAAATGATCATACTTCTCCTGCTCCGTCTGTTGCCAGCCTAAAAACATCCGAAAAAAATTCATTGGAAATATTTATATGTATATATAAAAAAAAATTGCCGCCTTTTGTTAATGTATGCGTTGAAATTTAATATGTACCTTTATTTACCACATTTTAAACAAAAGTATATGTATGTACATATATATACTTCAGTAAAAAATTGTTTTCAATTCGTGCTTTTTGGTATATACAAAACAACAACAATAACTAACGAAACTCACAAAAAAAACTCTTAAACTTAATAATGATCATTTTTCTGAAAAAGATGTATGTATGTTTGTATGAAAAAAGCGCCATTATAATTTATTAAGATGAAAAAATATTCTAAGAAATTTTATAAATTTAAAAAAAAAACAAACATTAAATTAAAATCAAAACTTAAAATACATATGTAGCTATAAAAAAATTATAATAGGTACATATTAAAAAACAAACCAACAAATTTAAAAAAATTATACAAAAATGATCGTAAACTAATAAAAAATGCTAATTTTGTAATAGTATTAACAATTAAATAAACAGCATGAGTTTGGTGAAAAGAAAAAATCAACAGTTAAAAATTAAAATTAAATTAAAAGCAACAACAAAATTTCTAAAGATAACGCCGTTTATGAAAATAGAGAACAAGGAAAAATTAAGAAAAGAATATTATACTGGAATATGTATACAAAATGAACGAAAAACAACAATAACTACTACTTTCATACATACATGCAAAAAATAACTATGGTGCGATCTTTTTTTTTTTTTTTGTATAATTTGGAGACTTTTTTATAACCAATACAATGACACTACATCGTCACTGTGCTCCCCTTTCAGTTGGCGTTGTTTCCATTATAGTTTTTTTCGCTCTCCCCATTCTGATTATCGAATCTCTGCAGAGAGTCTAGACAAATGAGCTGTGTTTTGCAAAATGTAGTTTTTGCTAAATCTACAAGTAGAAGCTGATAAATAACGCAATTGGTAACTCTGGTTTTTTTTTATTGTATTTTTAAGCCGCATTTTTATGATTTTGTTTTTTCTATTTATTTAATTAATTTCTACATCATTATAATTGTGAAGTGTTTATTGTACATTTTAATTATGTGTTTTTTTATTGTAATAATTAATTATAAATAAATTTTCATCGTTTGTTTTGTTATGAGGAAATTTTGTTGTTGTAAAGTGTAAAAAATTTATGTATGAGCAACAACATTTTTAATGTTTTTTTTTTTTTTTTTTTTTTTATAATTAAAGTACAGAAAAAGTTAACACAATGGCTTAAAGAATATATAATTTTTTTTTTTCAATTAATTTATTATCTGAAGCGTCAAAACAAAATTATGTTAAACATTGAAGAAATAGGACTATTAAGAAAAAGTGTTGGAATTGATTAAAACTTTAAACTGGAAAATTCACATACAAACATTTCCTGGGTTTGAAAGTCCCGGTAGTCTTTGTAGCTATTCCATAAGAGAGTTGCGGGTTCGATTCCCGCCAGAGACTTTGGCTGGTTTCACTACAACGGGCTAATGGTCTACGGTAATATTGCTCGGTTAATTACGTTAGAATATAATTTGTAAATATATCCACAACACAATAGTGGACAGGAAATATCCTTTCCAATTGTAGCATGAATAAAATCAAAAATAAATAACAATAAAAGAATTTTACCACGCAACTCGGGATTTTTAGGTCCTCTGCGCAAACTAGGTTTAGCTTAGGCCAGTCAGATGAGATAAAATTTATTAACAAACCATATTTCGGAAATGGTGTTTAAATTTTCGAATTTTACAAAGAAAAAAAAAATGGGGCGTGGAAGTTCATTAGATAATCTTTATTTGAATAAATTGGGATCTGCAAGACTTAAAAGCGGGATCTAGAGGGTAAAAAAAACCAATGTTATGAACATGCGCAGATTAAACAACCTTCATATGTCAATATTGATCATTTTTGTTAACCACAATTACTGTAAATGTTCCCACTCAAAAAGATTTCACAAGAATCCGAAATAATTATAAAGTCCTAACTATAGCCACACTTAACAAATATTTCACGTCCCACACGTAAGCACTATTTTCAGTTAACAATTTATGATTTTACTTACCAAGTGATATTTCAAACCGCCATTTATCAGTTTAATAATTAAATTACAATAAAAATTTAAGTAAATCGATAAAAATTGTAAAAAAGGATGTTAAAGGTTAACCAATTTAGTGGAAATGTTTTTGCCAGGGCTGTGGAGTCGGAGTCGAAGTACCCACAAATACACGCGACCCCGACTCCAAAATTTTTCGGCATAAAAAATTCAAAAAAAATGTTTTAATATTTTCCAAAATAAAAAAAATTTAAAAAGGGGCTGCTTTAAACATTTTAAACAATCTCATATACATTTAGGATCAAGGTTAGAGTAGGAGTCGGAGATGGAATCGGAGTTGTACTTAAAAAAATTTTAGCGGATGGAGTCGGACTAAGAACTATTTCTGGACGACTCGACAGCCCTGCTTTATTCGGGCTTTTTCATCAAATACTTTTTAATAGTGAAAGTATATTTAGAACTAAAATTCTTTACTTACTCCACCATTTACTCCTCCATTTTTATAATTTTTGTTATATTTTTTTAAGTAGTATTAACGTCTTTTTCTCGATAAAAGCGCTATTTAGCAAACTACATGGTTTTTATACCCACGCAGCAATAGTGGAGATGGTATTATGTGTTTGTGCAAATGTTTGTTAGTACTTAAAATATTGATCCTACAACCACCAATCGACTCGGAATTATTTTTTCCAGTTGATCTAACAATGTCCGTCCGTGCGTCCATGGAAAACTTGTGCGAATAGTAGAGGTCGTAATTTTGAAGATAATTTGATGAAATATATGTTCTAATTGTCACAATGATCAACCCTATCGAAAATGGCGAGGATCAGTCCATAAGCTCACATATGTTACACATGCCAAAAAACCAAGTTAGTATGCCGAAAATTTGGCTAAAAGCCTTTTTGCTATATTTTGTTGTAACGTATGTATATCGCATTATCAAAATCGGTCCACATTTAACCATAGCTCCAATACAGCACTACTAATACCACTCCCGAAAATAGCTTTTAATGCCATAATTTTCTTATAAATGTTGGTATTATTATAAAATTAACCAGCGATCACTTTTATGCTGATAGGTCCGTTATCGACCATATACCCCATATAAACCCCTTCCTCAAAATAACTTAAAGACGAACAAATTTCATATGTATAAAGATATCTTGATAATATTCGGCACATAAAATTCTTAAAAAGATTCTTAATAAAATTTTTATATTTTAAGCAGGCTTAAGTTCATAAAAATTAATTAATGAAAATTAAATATGATGAACTTACACCTAATTAAAATAAACAAAATTTGGATTAAAAACCCTAAACAGTTCAATAAAATAACCACAATACTAATAATTGTTGAACAGCTGGGGTACAAGCTCTATGTTTACATTTGTCCTTCAAGTTGTGCTGAAAAGGTCAACGATGAAAGAAAGACAAATAGTAAAAAAAAAAAAACAGAAAAATTTACTTTGTACTTCAAAAAGGTATGAAAAACAGAAGTAAGAAAGAACATGTAAATCAATTGAAAATAGATAATTATTCACGACAAATCAATCCAACAGGTAAAAATATCATTTGGGTTAAAGATTAATGTTTGACTGTTGACTACCAGCCGTTTTCAAGAGCGGCTAGGGTAAAACGCAAAGATTTCTGAGGAGATAGTGTGTTTACTATCGAAACTTGTCAAATCGATCTGTCTGTGAGTTCAATTCTCCGGTCAGTTAAGACTGGAAAATTATCAAAAAAAAATTTTTTTTTAATTCATTTCATGTTCTAAAATTCCTTTCTTTATAAAAATAATTTAATGAATATTAAATTTGATGAACTTCTGATTAAAATACAAATTTGGATTAAAAATCATAAACAGTTCAATAAAATAACCAAAATACTAATTAATGATTCTTAACCTCATTACAAAATTTTGTTTTGCTGAGTCCATAATTGCCAATGTATTCCAAATAGGGTACGCTCCAAACATTAGTCTGTGTATACTGTGGTATGATCGGGCTTGGCCGACTATATATTCTTACTTGTTTTTTAATATTTCAATGTATTTAAAAATAGTTTTTGTTTATTAATTTCTTTTTAATATTTTTTAATTCAAATAGTTTCTAGAAAAACTATCGTTAGTTCACATACTTCGTTCTAGCTAAATATTGAAATATTTTTTTTTTAGGTAAATATAATTTGCATTTAAATTCATTTTATTAAATTAATTCTTCTTCAACTTAAATTTAGCAAAAATGGACTTCTAAATTCGACTTTTAAAATTCTTGCGTTTTACGTTTTCGATTTCCAGCACACGCCTGATAGATTTATTTCCAAGCTTATTATTAAAAGAGCGAAAAAAGGTTTATTTAATTAGAAATTAGTGTTCGGAATTTAAAGTTCTAAGTAATTCTCTTAAACTTCTATTAAAATAAAAAACAATGATTTTACTAACAAGTGTACTTGAAATTTAAATATTTTTTTTATTTCGTTTCACTTATAATTTTTTTTATAAAATTTCTTTAAATTTTTATTATTATTTTTTTTTTTTTTAAGTATTACTCGTGTTATTTGATTAACAAATATTTATCTCACATGTTTTTTTTATTCAATTTGGTTTAATTTTTTTTTTTTAATAAATTTGCTTTTTAAACTTGTTTATTTAAAAGTTTATTGAACTGTTTTATGTTTATTTTTTTCGATTAGAGTTGTTTTTTTTTTGTTAAAAAAATATTTAAATTTTGGTAAAAACTTTTTAAATTGCTTTCGTTTTTTAAGGAAGTTTACACAATTTAAATTTATATGGAAACTAAATTAAATATTATTTGAATTTAAAATTGACAGTTAAAATAAAATTTGATTTAATTTTAATATTTAAAGTTTTATTAAAAAAAAAAAAAACAAAAACAAAAATGAAAAACAAGTAAGAAAGTTTAGTCGGTCAAAAGCCCTATCATGTGATCCCTACACCACAGTATTTTAAAACTAATTTTCGAGAACGTACACTATTTGGGACCCATGGACAATCATGGACCCAACAGAATAAAATGGTTTTGTGAGGTTAGGATTCTGGTTAAAAATCTTGTACCGAGTATTATTAAGATATCTTCGCCTATATGAGATTTGTTGTAAACTTTTTTGTCAATTTATAAAAAAGTTGTTAAATTAAAAGCGATTTTCGGAAGTAGTATTTGTGTGTTTAAATATTTACCGCTTCCAATAAAATTTGGTAAGATGATTAAGATTGCCATAAAATAAGCTTGGACCAAATTTAAGCTAAATAACAACATAATAAGAGGGTTTTTGATCACAAGGACTGTATGCTAAAAAGAAGCTTGTCTTGGGGCTTTGGAAAATTATGGACCGACTATTACCATTTTTAACATGCTTGGTCCCTGTGACAATAAAAACCTTTGTACCACATTTCGTAAAATGATCTCCAAAATTGTACTTTGCGTACAAGGTTTGCATGGACAGCCGGACGGACGGACATCGTTAAATCGATTCAAAAAGTGATTCAAGTCAATCGGTCTAGGATCAATATTTTAAAGTGCATATTACAAACATGAGCAGAAACGCTTAATACCTTCTTCACTATGGTGGTGTGGGTATAAAAATACTAATTTACATAAATTAATTATAAAAAAGTTGATAATTATTTAAATGTTTATAAAAGAAACATATTTTTTAATGGAGAAACAGTGTATTCAAAAAGTATATCAAAAGTTTAATTATCATAAGCGAAACTAGTTTCAGTCTATATTTGGGTTTTCTAAAATGTTAATCAAACGATTAATCAAAACCAAAACTAGATTTAATTAAATACTTGTGTATTAAAACCAATCCGTTTCGAGTGAACAATTTAATTCTAAACAAGTTTTGAACTTAAAATGTAAATAAAATATATTAAAAAATTAATCAAAACAAAAATAAATTTCAATTGAAATTCAATTAAACTGCAAAGAATTCTGATGGTGAGAATGTGGTTATTCTCGAAACGTAAATTCAACCCGAGTTTGATCCCCAGCTCAGCAAAGAATATAAAAAAAAAAAAATCAATTAATTTTAATTAATTTCATGTTGTAAAATTCCTTCCTTCAGTAAAATAATTTAATGAAAATTAAATTTGATGAACTTAAGCCTAACTAAACATCAAAATTTCAAATTAAAAATCTACAGTTCAACTAAAAAAATCACAATTGTTCTTTTATTTTACAAATGTAACAATATTTAATAACTTTTTAAAAATTTCATTTAAATTGAAAATTGTTATTAGTGTTTGAAATATTTCAATTCAATGTTATTTTTTTTTTGTTTTGAATTTTTCGAAATTATTTCTTTAAGTTTAACTTTTTTTAAATTATTTTAATATTCTTAATTTGTTTAAATTATTTCATAATTTTAAGGTTATTTTGATTGTACACATCTTCTTATTTCCGTCTCTTGGTTTTTAATTATTTTTTAATTGTGATATTTTTTTTTAATAATTTTAATAGATGCTCTCATTTTTTCATTATAAATCAATAATATTTTTTTTTTTTTTGTTTTTGATTCCCACCCATTATTTTTGTGTGTTTCGAAAACGTTTATTAAACTTTTGTATACTTTAAAATTATCAGTTAGCAAAATAAACAACAATATACAAAATAGAATAATTTGAAACGTTTTAATATGTTATTTTGTGTCACTATTTTATACTTTTTAATACTGATAATATTTGTGTTTGTGCTCTTTCCAATTTTTTTTTTTTACTATATTTAATTTTTGTTGTTGAAGGGAGAAAAAAAACGAAACAAACAACAACAACACGCAAAATAATAAAAACAAAAAAATCTTATCACATAATAGTTGCTTATTTTTTTGTTGTTGTCATAATTGTTACTAAATTAAAATAAATAAATTATTTGTAAAGTTTGTTCTTCCAACTTGTAAGTGAAAAACAGAATTTTAAATAATAAAAGAACAAAGTTTAAAATTACATTGTAAATCAGCCATAAAGAAATAATAAAATTGTTCTTCAAAAACAAAACAAAACAAAACGATGAAACTTTTTATTGTAATAATTATTTTTTAAGGTTAATGAAATAGAACATACAGTGGGTGAAAAAAGTTAAGAGGCGTTTTTTTTGTGTGATGCAGAAAAAAACTATTAAAGTATAACATTTTTTTTAACTAAGTCTAGGATAGTAGAACTATAAACTAATTATAATTTTAATTAAATACTTGGACTACAGCAGCCGTATTCTGTAATTCGCTTAGCTAAAGCTTAATCTCTAAATTTAAACATTTAAGCGATGACATTTAAAGTTAAAATTGCGGTGAATTAATTTTTTATGGCATTGCCAAATTTAGCAATGTTGTTACAAAATTGCATTCGTAGCCAAAAAACGCCAAATAAACTTTATAGATTTTTAGCGCTAAAGATTTATTTAGCTTTAGTGAATTAAAGAACACGGCTGCAGGTAGCCTTAACTTCAATTGAGGCCATAAGTTATTATGATAATTATGCATGCGCCAGAAAAAGTAATTCAACCTTCGTTTGTAACGTAACCTGATAATTTTAAAATTCCCCTTCAGTGATTTGGATTTAAACCACAGGTTTCTCACTAATAATAAGTCAACAGCATATCTGCCTGTTATATCAAATGTGACTTGGGTCAAACGCGATCTTTGGGAGATCTGCCCGTTTGAACACTGGATCAAACAAGCTTGAGGTATCAGCTGCATCTTCTGATAAGATTTTAAAGGCAAGAGGTAGGCGCATACGCGCAAGCTCCCGGGGGAGCCAAAAAACAGTGATATGTTTTTCTCAAAGTATCAGTTAAAACGGAGGAGCTTTCCTCACGCCAAATGCGTTGTTACTAAACAAAGTATTTAGCTTGTTAAAATCGTCGTTTGGAATTCCCAAACGACATTTTTACCATTTGCAAACGCTGTTTTCGATTTCGTTTGTGACGAAGGAGCTAACTAAATCGACCACGGATGATAATACAGTTATCCGATTTGGCAGCCGTCAACAAGTTTAAATTTTTCAAAATCCGAGTATCAATATATATGTTTTAAATTGCAAAGGTAATATTTAGGAAAGATACTGAAAGCAGTGTTCGAAAATAAACCAAACATTATTTAGCGTACAGTTTAGTGTTTGTGCATTAGTACACAACCCTTAATATCGTTCATAATTTTTTTCCCAAAAGAAACAAACATTATAAAGTGTTATGTTTTTCGTTATTGAACAAATCAATTGTGATGATGTAGACAAAGAGAAGGTAATTTCATTGCAGACCACATGTTTTCTTTGCTGTTAAATGCAGTTTAAATTGCTGGAAAATGTCACAGTTTATATTTTAATGTTCTATAGTATTTTTTTTAGCATCGCTTCGCAATAGTATTGTTGTTGTTGATTGGCAATTTTGCACCAGACTAACACTATTAGCGTTTATGTTTTCCATATTTCTACCGTACCGAACACTAAAGAACAGTATATAATGTTTAATTTCGAATACTGATTTAAAGACCAAAATCACTTACTTTTCGTAAGAGTATTTCGAAAAGATCTCTTTTAGGTCTAAGAAGTTTATTATATTTGCACTCAAAATAATGCCTTAAATTTCACTGGAAATATGTTTTATTTTTAACAAAATAAAACTGTGTTCTCCTTAAATGAACCCGTTTGCAAATTGAGTCGAATTTTTATCAAAAGTAAAGCGCTTTTTCGTTATAATAAAATTAAAATAAAAATGCTAAACTTTAAAAGATTTTTTTAGATAGGGAAATTTTTAACCCCTTTGTAGGAGCAAAGAACCAAACAAAGTTTGCCTTGAGCATAGTTTTTTTTATATTCAGCAACATGATACGACTTAATAAGAAGTATCAAAATGATGTTAAATTATTTTAATTCTGTATTTAATGCACTAAAAAAGCTTTAAAAAAGCATTTTTTAGGAAATTTCCAGAAACTAACCCTAGAGAAAGTTCTTTGAAACATGTTTTAAACATTCCTGGAAACTTAAAAGGGGTTTCGGAATTAAGAAAGGAATTTATGTCACATCTTATTTTAGCTTTATGCCGTTTATAGTTTATAGTTAATCAAAACCAAGTTTTTTTTTTATAACCCACTGTATGTGTATTTTAAAGATCTTATTTATAAAAAATATATTTCAGATTTATAATTTACTTCCAATATTTTTTAATTTTATTATTTAGTTCTTATAAAGTGCCTTCAAAATATTTCTTATTAATTGTTCTAATCGCATTCAATTTCCTTATACTGCTGTTTTTAGTGAGTGAGGGTCCAGTGTTTCACATTTGTTAAATTTAGATATTGTGACTAGATCCACACTCATTAAAAACGGTTGTTTTAACGTACAAATTTTCTTGGCATTAACGTCAAGAAAATAGTGAATGCAACTGATTATTTTTAATTTTATATCGTATTATAGAAGATTTCATAAAGGAAAACTATAGTAGAGCATTTAATTTTTTAAGAAATTTTTACAAAAAAGCTTTATTTTCATGTTAATTTTTCAATTAATTGTACGAACTGCAGAAATATTTATTTTTTTTCTTGCAATTTTGAGAAACAAAAAAAAACGAGAAAAATATTTTAAAATATTTTAACTTACTAAAATGTTCTTAATAGAGATTGCAGCTCTCAGTTTTTTATCCCTCAAAAATGTTCTATTTCCTTTATACTGATAAATAAAGAAAAAAGAAAACATTTTTAAACATACATATATGTACATATGTACATAAATAATACATATCTCTGGAAAATATACATATGGGGGATTTCATGTCAAGTGACCCAATTTTGAAATCGATGTCTTCCGATTTGGATGAAATTTGCACCAAGGTTAGTTCTATTGGATAGTAGTTTAGACACAAATTTTCAACAAGATCGGTCTAAAAGTTTCTGAGTTAGTGGGGGTCAAAATTTGACATTTTGGCCATACAGGTGTTCTTTCCTATCCATGTAACTTATTACCTATTGGTGTTAGCAAAATTTGTCCCAAGTAGCTTCGATAGCTATTTGATCCATCTTTTGAAAAAAATTTTTTTTGTTTTTTTAAAAAATTTTTTTTATTTTTTTTTTTAAATTTAAAACTTTTTTTTATTTTTATTTTTTAGCGGGTATGTTTTTTTTTTTTTTTTTTTGTTCAAAAGAAAGCTTATGTCTTTTCCTTTAAGGTAGTTTTGGTCCCTTTTTGGGATGCGAGCGGCTTATGTATAAAAAAAAATAATTTCTAACTCTAGACAAGGGTTTTTAAAATTTTAGCATATGCAGTGTTCTTTCTCATCCATTTAACTTATTACATATTAGTGTTAGCAGAATTTGTCCCAAGTATCTTCGATAGCTATTTGATCAATATTCTGAAAAATTTTTTTTTTGTTTTTTTAAAACTTTTTTTTTTTAATTTTAAATTTTTTTTTTAAATGCAAAATTTTTTTTTTATATTTTTTTTTTATCCGGAATGTTTTTTTTTTTTTTTTTTTTTGTTCAAAAGAAAGCTTATGTCTTTTCCCTCGTCTAGAGTTAGAAATAATTTTTTTTATACATAAGCCACTCGCATCCCAAAAAGCGACCAAAACTACCTTAAAGGGTAAGACATAAGCTTTCTTTTGAACAAAAAAAAAAAAAAAAAAAAAACATTCCTGATAAAAAAAATATAAAAAAAAAAAATTTTACATTTAAAAAAAAAATTTTAAATTTAAAAAAAAAAGTTTTAAAAAAACAAAAAAAAAATTTCAGAATATTGATCAAATAGCTATCGAAGCTACTTGGGACAAATTCTGCTAACACTAATAGGTAATAAGTTAAATGGATGAGAAAGAACACTGCATATGCTAAAAATTGAAAAACCCTTGTCTAGAGTTAGAAATTATTTTTTTTTATACATAAGCCACTCGCATCCCAAAAAGCGACCAAAACTACCTTAAAGGAAAAGACATAAGCTTTCTTTTGAACAAAAAAAAAAAAAAAAAAACATTCCGGATAAAAAAAAAAATATAAAAAAAAAATTTTGCATTTAAAAAAAAAATTTAAAATTAAAAAAAAAAAGTTTTAAAAAAACAAAAAAAAAATTTTTCAGAATATTGATCAAATAGCTATCGAAGATACTTGGGACAAATTCTGCTAACACTAATATGTAATAAGTTAAATGGATGAGAAAGAACACTGCATATGCTAAAATTTTAAAAACCCTTGTCTAGAGTTAGAAATTATTTTTTTTTATACATAAGCCGCTCGCATCCCAAAAAGGGACCAAAACTACCTTAAAGGAAAAGACATAAGCTTTCTTTTGAACAAAAAAAAAAAAAAAAAAAACATACCCGCTAAAAAATAAAAATAAAAAAAAGTTTTAAATTTAAAAAAAAAAATAAAAAAAATTTTTTAAAAAAACAAAAAAAATTTTTTTCAAAAGATGGATCAAATAGCTATCGAAGCTACTTGGGACAAATTTTGCTAACACCAATAGGTAATAAGTTACATGGATAGGAAAGAACACCTGTATGGCCAAAATGTCAAATTTTGACCCCCACTAACTCAGAAACTTTTAGACCGATCTTGTTGAAAATTTGTTTCTAAACTACTATCCAATAGAACTAACCTTGGTGCAAATTTCATCCAAATCGGAAGACATCGATTTCAAAATTGGGTCACTTGACATGAAATCCCCCATATTTAAAACCAAAAATTTTTGTTTCAAAAACAATTGCGCATTAATTTTTTAAAACTATTAAAACTCTCCTAAATTTATTCTCGCAATAACAACTTGTTGGAATTACTTTTTTAAACCACCTTTTACCTAAAAGAATTAAAGAAATATAAAAAAACTTTCCCTTAAATCATGTCAAGGAATTTTTACAAGTCATTATTATTAAAAAATAGGGGTTGTTTTTTATTTCTTTATTACACCATTGTGCGATTTTTTTTTTAGAAACATTTAATTAAATGTAACGTAATTTTGTTCTTAACTTAAAATAACAACAATTACCTTTTCCAAACATTTCCCTACTACCAAACAACCCTTAACTCGTAGCTAAAGATCTTTAAAAATGATCATTATGTGAGTTAAAAACCACCCTGTAAAAAGTTCATTCGCATTTGTGAACTGTCGCTATTTAATTTGTGTCGAGTTGTGGCACCATCTTCAAGATAATTTATGCAATTCTATTTAAATCTGTTTCCTGTTTAAGGAAATTTTCTTTGATAGTGTTGTTTTATTGCAGCACAGATGTTTTTTTTTTTTATTAAAATAAAACAAATTATTAAAGCATGACGTTGATGACGAAGACAGTGGTGCAGTAACCAACCACCGGATTTTTTTTTTCGAAAAACACCTGCATTCTTTTCTTTGTTTAAGAATTTTACGAAAGCAATTTTTAACATTTTAACGAATTATTTTTATTTTTTAAACTTAGGGGTTCTAAAAAATAAAAATGGGCAACATTTAAGTCGGCTTAAAAATTAAGACGTCATTTCATCGTTTACATTTGTAAGGAATAAAACCTATAATTACATTTAATTGTAATTGAATATTTTTTTTTTAATTACATTTACATTTTTGTTGTAAAATACATAAATCAAAATAAAAATCTATTAAACTTACAAGTAATTGTAATTAGGAAAATTTTAATTGAAATTACGTGTGATTGTTATTGAAAACAAAAAAAAAATCGATCGAAATTCATCTCAATTTTTAAAAACGACCTCGTTTTAAATCGATTGATTTTCTTCACATACCTAAACTTTTGAAATTGCAACAAGTTATTTTTATATACTAAAGGGTTCCATTTAAGGAAAAGGGCAAGATTTAATTCGGCTAATTTTATCGTCATATGTTTGTGTGACCTGGGGGTGGTAATAGCATTTTGTAAGTATGTAATAACGCCTATAATTACACTTTTACATGTAATTGTAATTTTTGTCAATAAAACCCTGCAGCTAAAATTGTTAATTATAAAGGCTCAGTTAGGCAAACGTTGCTGTACCCGTAATGTACTGCACCGTACTGTAAGCACGTTAGTGCACTTATAGAACGTTTAAAAACGTGTCATATGTTTTCCCATACATAAACAAAAAGCAATAGTATACATAAAACAATACACACAGTGATGGGAATCAAAAATGTTTAAATGGTGACCGCTGTGCAGAAAAAGTACCAAATGATTTAAATGATATTAAAACAGTATTTTGTGTATGTATAAAACGTTAATAACTTAATATTTATAATAAAGGTTTACAATAAACAAATTTTTATTTCAGCATATATATATTGTAAATGTGCATACACCAAACAAGATTTTGATACCATTTAAAGCCTTTTATATATTTCACATTTCCATTGTATGTACATATGCATTTGTTTATTTTATACATCTAAATATATGTATATGTATAGTTTGAAATATGTTGTACTGTAAATTGTTTTGTCGCAATTCCATAGCTATACTGAAAAAAGTACCAAAAAAAAAGAGCAAAAATACCCGCATTCAATATAACATACAAGCCGCCCATCACTGTTTTGCAAATGTCACGTAACAACGGTATGAAACTCTATTTTATACAGAATGGTACGTTGCAACTAGGGTACATTACATTTCGGTAAGCTTTTGTATTGGTTTGCATGTAACAAAAAGCTAACAGCTGATTGATACAGTACAGATACGGTACAGCAATGTTCGCCTAACTGAGCCTTAAGGCTTCGGACTAGTTTATTACCAGTTGTTAGGCGTCTAAAAATGAGAAAGATGATACAATTTCGACTGCACAGTTTTAGTGTCCTCGCTAATAGTGAGCTAGTCTATCAGCGCCGGGGTTGCGAGTTTGATTCCCGCCAGACACTCTGGTTTCTTGCCTGCAGACAAGCGCAGAGCTTCGCGGGGCTTAGCTTAGGGAATTGAAAAAAAAAATACGTAACACCGTTTGTTGTAGAAACAATATTACAAAAGCTAATAAACAACAAAAATTCCCAAATTCTTTTTGTTAAAATTATTAAGATGAAAACATCAAATTTGCAATCTAGAATGATGACGAAAACCATATCAGGGCATTCTGCTGGTTTCTTATAATTGAGAGTTTCTTCTGTAAACAAACGGGAATTCAACAAAAGTAAAACAATCCCCAGGTCTGGTAACTTTTGAAAAAAGTAATGTATGCAAATTACAGAATAAGGAACAGAATAAAGCAGTTGTGGTTGTAGCAATACATACGAATTTGACAATTGGGGTTTAAGTCTGCCTGCTAGCGAGTCTACCTTGTGTTAATGTACCTTGCATAAAACTAAGTTTTGTAATGATTGGTCCATAATTAAACATAGGCTCCATATAAAGCCCACTCTCGAAAACCACAAGTACGCCTACAACTATAACAAATAACCACATAGTAGTAACATTTGGAAATCCACTGCCAAATTTTGAAGAATATTGGTCTATAGTTGACGATAGGCCCCCATAAAAAGCCAGCTGCTCAAATATTCTAACTCCAGGTGGATGGTTTTAAATATTCGGCACATAATATAGCACTCTTTTTGGTTTTTTGTTCTTGTTGTCCTGAATGCTCGATAAGATTTGATTAAATTTGATTATTGTTTGTTGTTTTAATGTAGCAGCGTTTTTTAAGAATTAGAATCCAGGGGCCAAATTCGTTCGAAATCGAATGCCATAATTTGGCCCCAGTTCTTAAGATATGTTTTATATTACATTAAAAATTAAATTAAATCGAAGGTTTTTTCTTTAAGTTTTTGTAGGCGTTAAGCGTTAAAAAAAACTCGGAAATTCTACCAACCGAGTTGTGAATAAAAATCTCCCGGGAGTTATGTTTCCCTTCTAGCATTGTTCCTATTTAAATTCAATTGTAAAAAAAGGGGAATTTCTATATTTTTGTTTGTGTAATACTTAAAACCCAGTTAGCTGACAGTAAGACCCCTTTCAGACTCGGCAAGTTAGTTGCGCAAGTAACTTGCCGACAACAACAAAGTCTGTACAAAATTTGGTTTTCTTTACCCCGACCTTACCGCTAACGTCTACAAACCAAGAGTTGCGCAAGAGACTTGCCGAGTGTGAAAGGGGTCTAATGTTGTAAATCACCTGCTTCATTTTTTTGTACATAAAGCAATTAGAACGATAAGTGCCAGTTCACACACGTCAAGTTTGACTCGTCAAGTCTTGACTTGAAATTGCCATTTCTTTTCCTTTCTCTGCTGTGAACTGGCACTTATAGTTTGCAGTAGAATGTAACTTAATTGTAACGTCTAAGTTTGTAGAAAATTGTTTTTTCTTATTTTTTTACTGTAAGGCTACGTTACTGTTACTGTCAGCTAATTAGGGCTTTAATGGTTTTTTAAGCGATTAATGATTCTGCTTTTTTTTCTAAACATTTCTTTATTAAGTTGTTTATATATGTATGTACTTCATAATTGCATTACTTCACTTATATAGTACATTATGTACATAATTTATCAGAATATGTATACCCAAGTTTATAGTTATAGGTACAATTTAGCAAAAACTTACAATCAAGTATAAATGTTTGGCGAATTTTTGCAATATTGTGTTTAATTAAAAATTTTACAAAAAATTTATATTTTAAAGAAAAATTTTTGGGGGACCCTTAATTTTGTACCGAAGTGTGGTGCTTGGCCTTTAACGCAGAAAATATCCAACTAAGATTTATATGTTCGACATATTCTTTCTTGTTTTTCTTTTTTTTTTCATAAAATTTTTTTATATTATTATTAAATGTTCGCAATCTGCTATTACGTTTGTTATTTATTTATTTAATTTTTTTTTATTAAAAATTTTTTATCATTAACTGACTGACTGACTTTCTTTCATTTCATGATTTAATCATAATACAATTTTTTTCTTTCATACATTTGCTAGTTTTTTTTTTTAAATTTTTTTCCAACTGATTTCTTTATCTGTCTGTTTGTCTTTTTGTTGGGTGTTTGTGATTTTTGTTATTGCTATTTTTGCAGCCTTCAGCTCTGAGTCTGTCTTTTTTTCCAGAAAATGCCGATTACGCGATTCCATATTTTGATTTTTAAAGTAGTTTTTTATCATTTTTTTTTAATGTAATATCTTTTTTTGCTCTTTGCTTTTAGTATTAACTACATTTTTATAATTATTTTTTTATTTATTTTCTAAAGTTTTTTCTTAATTTCATTGCAATTCTTTTTTTTTGTTTTTTTCTTTACATAGTCATATTGAATTAAAGTTGTTCATTAAAAATTGATTTAAAAATTTGTGTTTATTTTTTGATTTTTCTCTTTTAATTTTCTTGAAGATGTTTATTTTTAAGACTTTAAAGAAAAAACGCTAAAACAAAAATGAAAGAAGGAAGATAAATATGCTTACATTGTTTGGACTCGATCAGGCTAGTTGTTTAATAATTTGTTTATTGAGTCTTTAAAATAAAGTCATTGTACCGTACCGACTTGTTAGCAGTGGTGGCAACTTGCGAGGTTTTTTCTATAAACAACATTTTTTTTTGGTATAGCCTAGTACTCTGTTCAAATTTGTGAAAAATGTTGAGCAACATTAATTATTTCACACGAAAATTTTGACATGTATCAATGTGACCTATTATGCGAGTTTGTACAATTTGACGTTTTTATTCCTGCAAAGTGTGCAGCATTGTTTTGTGTATGTAAACAAACCCCACATGTATTTTACTAAAAATTATTTTTTTTTAATAAAAAATTTAATAAAAAAGAAAGTAAATATAGATAAAAAACGGTTACCGGTTGTGTTGTTTGAATTTTTATATTTTTAAATTAAAAATCAGTTCATACTTTTTTGCTTTTCCTTAAAATTTCACGTGAAATAAGTGCAGCTTACACTGTTTCCCAGTTGTGAAAAAATGTTGCCAGAAACATTTCGGAACTTTTTTACAAAATGAACAGAGTACAACTCTATCAACATCATTTCATAGATATTCCGCACAAGTTTTTTTAATATGCGTTTTGACAGCATTTCGCGTGAAATGTTGAACAGAGTACCAGGCTTATGATAGAAAACTAACAAAATATTTTAGTTGAATTTTTACTACAAAAGCTTACAGTATTTATTACACTGTAACCCTGAAACTCTTTGCATTACCCTATGGCAGCACTTCTCATTTATATTCGGCTTTATTGTGTAAGGCGTTGTCGTTAACGAGTGAGTCATATTTATATAGGTACATATTTTTAATAGATTAAAGTAACAGTTTTTGCCGAACACCGAACATTTACCAAAATGTGGCGAAGAATTTTTGCTTAATTTGCTTTTTGGAAATAATTATTTTTAAAAATTATTTTTTTTTGGCATATTCGAAATATCTCACATTAAAAGCCATTGCCTTCATTCAACTCACCTTAACATCCCAATATTTATATTCTTTTAATGTGAAAGACAAATATTTAAAAAAGTTATTTGGAATTTTTTTGTTTTATTCTTTAAATAATAGGTATTTTTTTTATTTTAATAAAAACCTACCTACCCTCTTTCTCTTCGGCCCTTCTTTTATTTGAGTTTGTGGTTACAGGTGTTTTTTTATTATTATTTTTATTATTTCAATTCTGTTTTTAACGAATCTTCATCACCGGCTGAATATAATTGTATATTTTTTTTTTTTAGTTATTTTAAAAGAAATATTCAAATTATCTAAATGCCTTGAATTTAAATTATTTTAAGCAGCTGCTAAATGAAATGATAAAAAGTTAAGCAGAAAAATTTTAAGAAATTGTGTTTAAAACCAAAGTGTGGATAACTTTTAAGCGTCATTCACAATGTAAGCGACAATTTGGGTTTTCTTATGTCTTTTTTATTCCATTTATTTTTTTTTTTTTAACAAAAATGTAACTGAAGTTTTTTAAAATATTTTGTCTACTTTTACTTCGGCAGCAATTGGTTTGAATTTTTAAATTAGGTATATGATTTTCATAAGTTTTGAATTTAAGCGTTTATTGATAAGAAAGCAGTGTGAAACTCGTATACAAGATTTGGTACCTCAAATTACGCCAAGAATTAATTTTACTGACTTTAGTCTCCTTCTTTTTTAAATACTTATTAGCTAAAATCAAGAAATAGGTGGAAACTAAATCTAATTAAACTGGCCTGTCGCAGGAATCAATTCCGATCAAAAGTTGAAGTTATTCCGTATTTTATTTCTTAAAGACGCTAAAACAAAGTCGACTGGAATTGCAATTACAGAATTTAAACCATTTCGATCGGAATGTGTGACACTTCGAATTTCAGATTCGAAGTCAGCAATTTGCTAAATTTTGTTTTCTCTGCACAGAAAAAAATAATTTTCATATTTGAATACGAAAATCGCATATTTGATTAAAAAAATTTGAATTTTCTGCGATGACGATTTTTGCGATATTGATAAAAAAAGTTTGTAGGTATAGGTAGTTATTGAATAAAAAAAGTTGTTGCCCAAAATATTTTTTTTCAACAAATGATTTGTTAAAATAAATGGTTGGAAATGCTCAAAAAATCAAACAAAATGTTTATCGAATCTTTATTTGTTTATTTATTAATAATGATGTGCTTAATTCCTAATTTTTATTCCTTGACATAAAATTTATTGTGGGGGAAAACCAACCGCATTTCGCTGGTTGCTTAGGTCAGATCATCAGGAAACCTTTTTTCAAAGACTTTGAAATAACTAAAGATTTTATACAAATAAAACTGTAAAGCGAATAAGAATTATAAGCTATTAAAAAATGGACAAGAGTTGTAAAAATACTGTCTTTACTTTGATTTAAATATTTTTTTTTATTAAATATGAAGAAATATTTCATTATTAAATATATTTTATTGAGTGCTATTTTGCAAAGTATAATTTTGATAATTTTTTTTTATTGAATCAAATAAAAAGTTTGTTGACCTAAAATTTTATTTTTAACAAACTGCTTTGTTAAATATTTTCTTGAGATATTTTTTTCTGTGTGCGGATCCGATATACCTATTGTCTCTACCTTAAATTATATAATATTAAATCATTTATTGAATTTTTTATATGCCTTAATACAATTTTGTTCTTTATGTGTGCGAAATAACGAAAAAACAAAGTTATAACACTAGCCATATTACGCACTAGTGATAGAGACAGACAACAGCTAACGATGACGATGATCGTATAATAATTTTTAATTTAACAATAGAAAATTTGTTTTGCAATCGTTAAAATGAAAAATAGTTTGTATTTTTATTCAGAATTAGAAGTAGGAAGATTCTGAGAGCTCTTTTAATGAGAAATAAAAATATACAAATGCCTTCTTTACCGTTACATTTTTAGAACTGCTATTAATGTCTTCATGTCTTCAAACGCAGCTTTTAAAAAATTAAGTGACTCTAATTCTAAGTAATGCAGACGGTAAGTGCTAAGTGCTGTTTCACACTTTTCAAGTTTTAGTCGTCAATTCTTGAGTTTTTAGGAGAGAGAGGAAAATAAATGGCATTCTCTTTTTCCTTCTCTCCTAAAAACTCAAGACTTGACAACGGCTATAACTTGAAGAGTGTGACCCAGCACTTATATGCCTTCACTGCTTTTGTGAATTTGTTGACAAAACATAAACAAATCATTGCTTTACTAATTCTAAGTAATATTGACAATATTATCAGTTTTACAATGTATACATATCAGTAGCGGAGTTCAGTATAAGGCTTGCAAAAGTGCAAATGCAAAATATCGTAGCTCTTTTGTAAAATCCAACAATAAAATACACAGAGTTTCCGTTAGATTTCATTAAAGTGCTACGATATTTTGCATTTGCTCACTTGCAAGTCTAATACTGAACTCCGCTAGTAATTACTTTTGATTACTAAAATGTTTAATGTATAAAACATTAATTCAACCCTTAAAGAGACACCTTATTAGTGTGGCACAAACTGCCACCTGGACCTGGCTGGAACCACTTTTATTTTGTATGAAGTTTTTTGTGGCTATCGCAAAAACTCACACAAACGAACTCCAGGCCTGGCTGGCACTACTTTTATTTGGCTTTAGCAAGAAAATTTTGCTGTCAACTAGAATACATAATTCTTCGAAATAAAAGTTTTGCTTTTTGTAATATTACTTTTTGATTTTATTTACTACAGTACATGGTAATAGGGCAGGGCCTGGCCGGACCCAGCAGGATACAATATGCACAAAATTTTTATTAGGCCAATTGCCACGCCAACGGTGTTTAAATTTACACTTTTTCTCGTTTTCTGTAAAAACACTTTGATTGAGGAATTCATAAAGTTTGGTTCTAATACAATTAATAATTATTTGAAACAAACTGGAAAAAAGTCAAAAAGTGCCTGATTAGGCCCAGGTATACACTCAAGGGTTAAGGAGTTTACAATAATTAATCGTTCATTTAATAGTTTAAACTTTATTTTCAAAAAAAGATCAAGTTTATTTTTTTATAAATTTTAAAAGTCTGTTCATTTGAACAGTAAAAAACAAGTATTTATAATACCTATATTTGAACAAATTAATTAAGCCAAATAATCAAAACATAAAACCTGCTACATACTACCACAGAACAGTCAAAATTTCTTTAATAATTTCAAGTAAATCAAGCTACCTGTCATTGCTCTAACAATTATATTACTTGTCACATTTTTAACTATAAAATTTATTGTAATTACAAACTTTGAAAAATTTGTTTTAAATTTGATTTAATAAAAATCAATCTTGTAGTCACCACCTCTAAAAATGAAAACAACGAACAACAAAACGAAAAAAAAAATAAAATAAATTGCTACACAAAAACGCTCTTAAAACCCAAAACTAGTTCAGCCGTGTTGTGCTGAAATTAGAAAAAAAAAATTATATTGCTTCTAATAACAGCTAAAGTGTTAGAAACAAAACGGATTCTAAGATAAAATAAAATTTGCTTTAACTTAAATACGAAACAAGGACGGCAAACATTAAAAAGTTTGTAAAGATAAAAGCAAAAAAGCAAGTAATTTTATAAAACTTTAGTGAGATTTAACAGCAAACCCAGGGCTGTCAGACTTAGGGATTTATCCCCAAAGTGGGGGATTTCATGTGAGCAAAAAGGACAAAGAAAGCCATTTGGGGATTGGGGATTCTTAAAAAAATTTCGGGGATTTTACACTTTTTTATTATTTACGCTCATTTTTCTTTGTTTCAAATATAAAATATGAAAAAAGTAGCAAAACTTTTTACTCTTATATATATGGGGTATTCACAAGGTGTGCTATCATGTTGTATTGTCATAATGTTCTAACGTTTTACAATGGTTTAAAAATATTGTTGTTGCTTTGTAAACGAAAAGTGTCTTAAATTAATAAAATTTTGCTTGCTATGTTTATTGTGCTGTCGTAATAAATCAGAAGAGACCTGCGCCGAGCGACTATGATTTTGTAGTCGTCGCCGTTGATGGTATAGTTTTATCCGGCTAACATCCGAATTTAACCTGCGGCTAGCATTTTTTGCAACAAAACACTTGCGGCGTCAAATTGGATCGGCCTAGGACTAATGTTTGGTAAACAAACAAAACAAAATATTTGTGGTTTGCGTCTGAAAAATGGAAAATAGTCAGGAAAGATCTAATTTAATTTATTAATTCATGGATTAGAATTAAAAAACATATTGATTTTAGGTAGATATTTATTTTTTTTTTATATTTTTTTTAAATCAGCTGACTTTAATTCAAAATAGCACACTATATTATGAGGGGTTGTTCACAACAGTCGTATTTTTTCATGTTATTATTTTAAGACATATGATTTTATGACACCCTGTGAATCCCCCAATAATGTAAAGGGTCCTAATTAAGATTACCATTTTTGTTAAGTTTGTAAAAGGTACTTTATAAACTTGTTATTTTTCTTGAGTTAGTGTTAAAAAAAAAACAATTTAAAAATTGAATCTAAACCGTTGACAACACAAAAAAGTTTTGATTTTTTAAAGGCAAATATGTTTGTCTTTTCCAAAACTAAGTAAATATGAAAAACAATATAATAAAGATTGGGAAAAAATAGTAGGCTATTGGTTAGTAGTTATGATGCATCGAAATGCTAAATATATAACGGATATATGTATTTATATGTATTTAGCTCCAAATTCTTATAAATTGGCTCATTCGTCTTCAATAACAGCATATTGTTCTGCTTGTTATTCCTCACTGGAATCGCATAAAAAGGATTTAAAAAAACATGCCGAAACCAGTAGCTACAAACAAAATAAAATGATTTTTTTGACTAAACATTTTTATTTGGGGATTTTTCTAACAATTTTCTAAAAAAAATTAAAAATTTGGTCAGAAAAAAAACAAAAAAAAATATTGACTTTTAAAGGTTTCGTTTTTTGGGGATTTTTTGGGATATTTTTCTAATTTTTTGGGGACAAGGAAAAAAGTACCTGGCAGCCCTGAGAAAACCTGCTGTAAAGCAGTGAACGACAATCACAACAACCAGGGGACGACAAAAAAATCAACAAGCCTTTATTAGAGAGTAAAACACACTTTTGCAAAGTATGTTAAAGTCTTGTTATTTTAAAAAAGTTTCATACGTTTTAATTTAATTCATTCTCTTTTTGACGAATACAAACTTCTTCTTCGTGTCACCCGAGAAAGAATAAAAGGTACTACGACACAAAAAGATTATTAATTTTGAACGAAACAAGAGCTCAGGTTATTTAAAACAATATATATGTTTACACGATCAAAATGCATATTTATAGGATGAGTAAAACATATTTAAGTATGTGTGACACCGACGATGCTAGATAAAAATCACACGTACACGATGTTGACAGCAAGCATATTGACCCCTTAAGATTCGGTCAATTTAAGGGTTCTTTATTTCGCAGACTTTTCCATTCCCGGAACCGCTTACAATTTTTCTTTTAATTCCCTGAAATTGTTTGTTAAGAATAATGTTTGTATGATTTACGATATTATTAAGAATTGATCGCCACGCTAAGCAAAAAGATGTGCTTAATTAGAGAAAACTGAATAATTTGCTGGCGTCATTCGAGGAAAAAACACAATAGAAGTAAAGAGAATGGATTAAGAAAAGTTTTTAAGCTCGTATCGACCAGCTTCGATTGAGAACAGTTCAATATTGTTTGAAATGTTTAGAGAATCCGTAATCCAGAAAGTTTTAAACGATATTTTTAAGTCACGAAAATTACCGCTTCATTGCGTTCAACGTTCAGACAAATATCGCGTTTTCACCTAAAAATCGTTGATATAGTTTTCAAAAATTTGACAGATAAGCAGATTTCTTACTTATCCAGGAAGTTTTAAAAAATATTTTTAAGTGATGTTCACTAATTTTTTCATTATATTAACCTTTAAGACATTTCCTAGATCTCCCTGATTTATGCTTGTTATGCAATTCCTACTTGTTTCTTTCAAAACATTTCAATACAGTTACCAATTTTCTGCCAGTACTCCTCGTACAGTCTGCGAGAATTTGTTATGTTTACTTGCCTGTCATATGTGGGGTACGCATAGAAGCAATTGTTCTTGCAAAGAATTGTTGTTGCAATATTATCAAAGAAAAAATTTCGTTCATATGAAAATATCCCAAACTCACATTAAAAACAATGTGAATCTTTTTTGTTCCCACTCTCACTGCAGCGTGTATTTTTCATCCCCTTGTTAATTTTTGAAAGTATTTTTTATATTTGCACTTTCAATATGGTAAAATATTGGCTTTTTGCTTCTACACGCTAACACTCTTACAGCTGTAGCTAAACAAAAGCGGCACGCGTTTTCTAGTTGTCAAAAAATTGCATGCCCATACAATTTGTCTAAAGCGATGCGTCAACGCCTTGCAATTTTAAAATCCGATTTTGACTGCGCGTTTAATGGTAAAGTTGGACGCTATTGTTTATAAATAATGTCAATTTTGCTATTTTTTGTTCAGTCTAGCGGTTTTATCTCTATTTTTTATTTCTATTATGTGGGTTTTATTAAAGAAGAAAGTTGACTCTACTGCTTTCCCCACAAATTTGATAAAAAAAGTTGGTAAAAAATACGACTTTCGTATTCGCATTCTTTTTTTATTTTAAATTGGGGCACCACTGGTCAGTAAATCACAAATAAACGTAAAATTTAAAATTAAAAAAATTCTCTTGTAGTTTTAATTACAAAATATATCAACTTAAATTTTTAAAAATGTTGCATAATTTTCCAAAAAAAGTCTAAAGGGTTATTGTTTGTTTCCCTAAATAAAACTTTATTTTTAAAAGTAATTAAAGTAGATTCACATATAGTGCCCCATATTAAAAAGTTTTAAGATGAATAAATAAATAAAAAATTTTTCAATTGCATTTTTGTGCTTTGCGAATGCTGTTTTGCCGTCGAATAAATTTTGCGATTTTGACATTTGTTTGCGCATTACAGAATATCGACTTGCACCCATTTGCACTTTAAATGCGAATAAAACCGTTCTTGGCAATATCGTAACACAGAAAAGCAATTGATTGCATTTATATACAGTGGTTTTCCGATTTAACGAACAATTTATTGTCAGCCCTGTTCGTCAAATTGAAAAATTCGTTAAATCCAGTACTAAAAAAAATATTTATTCATGTAACAACAAATTAAAAGAACAATTCATATTATATCGTATTACAAATAAATGGATTTTATAAAATAAAATTAATGAAAAAAGTAATTATTTAAAAAAAAAAATAAGAAAAAAGTACATAATTATTTAAAGAAACTTGTAATTGACGTTTGTATTTGAGATTTCTTTGAACTTTTTTAATTGCTTTCTCTTAAAGCTCACGTACAACTAATAACGATTTTCATGATATCGCCTAAAATTGCCATTTGTGCAAATGGGCAAACCTGCGAGACTCGTTTCATAAAGACCATATTAAATTTGTGTGTAATTTTAAACAATTAATGCCAATTTGTAAGAAACGTCAATAGAAAAATAAATTTAAAAAAAATATTAAAATTTGTAAAATTTGTTTTTAAAAAGGCATCAAGAAAGCCAAAAGACTAAAGACTAAAGTGCTGAAATTATTGCAAGAATTTGTTGTTTGTGATATATAAACACTTGAATTTTTCAACAGAAACGTTTACGAATCAAAATTGCTGGGCAAATTTACGAAGTTTGTGCAAATTAATTCTCATACAATTTTTGGCATTTCATTTGCGAGGGCGTAAACATGCACAGTTTGCACAGATTGCGAGACTTTTAAGCGATATCATGAAAACCCTTAATGTCTTGGATATATCGATATTATTTTCCTGTCCACTCTGGATACATACATCAAAGCTTTTGATTACATCTCTGTGTTTAATTTTTACCCCTTCATCAGCAGGTCCATCGTTTACTAATCGTGCATTAATTTCTCAAGACTACAACTGTTTGCCTGACTATTTCAGCTATGTATTTAATTAAGTTTTACGAATTTTTTGTATATTATTTTAATTTGTTCGTTACATCGAGTACCAAATTGGATTTTAATTCGTTATACACAGTGCTTAAGGTAAAATTTTTGCCTGTTCGTTAAGTCCCGAATTCGCTAAATCGAGAGTTCGTTAAATCGGGAAACCACTGTACCTATTTTTGAGACGTTTTGACTTTTACATCGCAATACAGAATAAGTTGCCAGGATTTTAATGTGTAATACCGATGTAAAATACCGATCAATTTCGTCAGTTTAAAAAATAAAAAAAATATGGAGATCAGTGACTTTCATTAAATCTTGACGATTTTTTTAACTGTTTAGTTTGACTGAATTTAGTCCTTCTAAATTAAAAAAAAAAAACCAGCAAATTATTTTTAAATGTTAAACACTATGTTTGTTTCTTGGTAAGTTTGTTAGTCGGTCATATGTATGTATGTTAGTGTTTTTTCGTTAGTTTTTTCGATTAATGACAGGTGTCACAACATTTTAATGGCAATAAATTTTCTAGCAATTTTAAGCTAATTTAAAATACATTTTAAATATGTAGACGAAGTTGTGTAGATATACTTGTATAAACAAATACAAACGTACATGCAGTTTCAGCAAAAAAAAATAAAATCTAACTTGAAACAAAAAAAAAAAAAAAAATTAAATACTGGGAAATATTTCAGTAACGAGTTGTGACAAAACAACACTTTTTTCTGCATCACCTGTTAGCTAAAAATCGTGTTGAACACAAACAAAAAAAAAATTTAATAAATTTATACAAACAACAATTAGTGACATTATTTTCAGCTTTTAATATTTGTATTGTTTTTGTAATGGTTGGGCTCTTACAATTTACTTTCTATATTTTGTTTTAGCATGAACCAAAACTCACAATTTTGCACAAAAAAGTGTTTGTGTTTAAATTGCCTTAAACCACGTAATATTGACTGATGTATGACTCAGTTTTATTTTTTCATTACATTTATTTTCCTCTTTTTTTCTCTCCTTAAATCAACATCAATAAAAGTATGTTTTCCTCATTAAAGTGCAATATGTAATATGTACATAGCAACAATTATAATAAATAAAGTTGTTGCTCAGGTTCCACTTGAGTAAAACTACGGCAACTCTCGTAATTCACTTTTTACCCAAAAAAAAAAAAAAAAAAAAAGAAAAAAATGTACTGGTAAAGAAAAGGGGATAAAACAAATTTCTTAGTATTGCGGTACTTTTTTTTATAATGAATGATTTTGCAAACAAAAGTTGCAACAAAAAACAAACCAGCCCACATCAATCGTTTAAAAGCGATAGTGTTAAAAAAAAATGGAATAAGAGTTAAGTAAAATAAGATGTTTTTGTCTTGCTAATACAAATTTGTTTAGCTGATATTCTTTTGAATTATCAGTTTTTCATTCCAGTAATTTTTTTTGCTACCAAGATTTGCTTCTTTTGTAATGTGATATGTTGTAGATCTGAACTCTTATGTCTGAAATATGTATATTCCAAGAAATACAAGCGACTGCCAATAATAAACTATACTTAAAATACTATTTTTATTAACCATGTCCTACAACTCAGTTCCGATCGAAAGCTGTTTCAATTCCGAAAGCGAATAAAACGACTTCAAGTTTTTAAGTGAAATTGATTAATTTAATTATTTATTTAGGAAAAATTTTACTAAAAATAAGTCTAAATGAAAGTTTAATGAACTGATCATATATGGTTGCGTGGCCATCTGCCGAAAATTGATAACAGATGACAACTTCATGTAAACTTCAGTTGCCAAATAATAAATAAATAGGCAACCGTAAAGTTTTTCTTGTGTGTAGATTTTTTTAAGTAAAATGGCAACAAAAGTAAAAATGTAATAAATTTATTTATTCATGAGTTTTCAGGTTCCAACTTAATAAATGCCGGGCACAGTTTTGCCCTCAATTCTTTTAATCAGGTAACATTGGCACATGCCCACCAAATAATCAATTCCAACGATGTGCCCGAATCTTACACCGTCTAAAATTGGCAGCGTACCTGCTTCCTTAAGTTTTTGTGGCACTGCTCTGTTCACATTCCGATTAAACGCTTCCTTTGTCAACCTAAATCGTCTTTAAACCTAAAGGCACATACTCTCAATGTAACTTTAGTTTATGTTTTAAAAGAATCATATATTTTTATTCCACTTCAAATTAAAAATCTACTACATTGCCAATTGCACAGAAAAAAATTTTTGCGCCAGTGAAAGAATTAATCAAAAATAAAGTCAGTTTTAATTAAATATTTAATCAGGTGATTTGATTAAAATTAACTTGATTAAAAGTTTAATTAACCTGATTAAATATTTAACTAAAACTGATTTTATTTTTGATTAATTCTTTTACTGGCGCAAAATTTTTTTTTCTGTGTGTGACGCAAATTTGACTTTGATCAATGGTGACGCCGGTCTCACGCACCGGGATTTTCAACTAAAGATTTTTCAAAACGTGTTACTAATAGTTTATGTTTTTTTTTTAACTGATGCTCTTTAACAATAAAACAAAGATATTTAATCAATTTAAGCTCTTTTTTTCGATATTATAATTTGCAAAAGTTTTTAATAAAAGCATTAAAAATAACAATTTTTCGTAATAAATTTTTTAAAATTAAGAAAATAAATGAAAAATCACATATTCATAAAGCAAAGTAACGTGTTTCGACATTCAAAACTTTTACAAAATAAATAAAAATTTAAAATTAGTCCTTGTTTATTTTTCTTACATATACAGTGGCACACGGTCTCACGCACCGGTTTAGCAAAAAAAAAAAAAAAATACACAACGTGTACTCACTTAGCAGCATCGACGTGAACGGATGGTGGAGGACGTGCAATGCGGCAGCTACTCGAAATTGCAACCAAAACCAATAACGTAGAATAAAGATATTTGAATTTTTTAGCACACATGGTCTCACAGACCAGTAGGTCACCAGTGGCGGGTTAAACAAATGATGCTTCGGATGCCGCAATCCGCTTTACGATACGTTACAAAATTTTCTTCGATACGAAACCTTGTTCGTTCACGACTGCAACGACTTGGCCTCAAGGTTTTATCAGTTTTGTCATGCACAACAATCGATTGGAATTGCAAATCAAAATTACATACAACAATTCCGATCAAAAATTGTGCCATTATTATATATCATTCTTCACCATAAAATTTACCGGGAATTCCCAGGAATAAAAGAAATATGTTTTAATCTCCCGTCTGCAGACTTTCGCAATGCATGTCCCAACAAACCAAATTTGCGGGCACATATGTTGACATCTAAAGTAATTTAATTAGTTCGGTAGCACAGATCTTGATTTGAAATCATGGTTGGCCAGAATGTTTTGCGTATTCGCCTGGGAAACCGATTTAAAAATGTTTGCATACTGCTCATTTCGCGACTCGATATATGTAACTATGCCACATTTAACAACAATTGAGAAGCACTGATTTTATGTGGTGTGGATTGAGATATTTTGTGATCTCCAGAATTTATTTATATTGCCGTAAGCCTGTCTTGAGTTACAAAACCTGTTCTTATCTGATTTACTAATTGCCCAGTGAAAACTTTTCTTACCACGCAACGTGTTTTGTAATGAGAAAATTCGCTAAATACTTATTACCTTCTAACTACAATAACTCATTTGGGTTGCTCACGTAAAGCTGGTTATATGGTTATTTGGGTATATTCACAACAACAAAATACATTTATTTGAATTTTTTTAAAATATATTTTGTTGCTGTTAATGTAACTACATAACCAGATAACCTGATAATCCGCCTTTAGTGAACAACCATATTATTTTTACAAGGGATGTCCCCATTTAAACGTATTTTTATTCTGCTACAGAACACCTATTTTGTTAGAAAAATAACTTATATAAAGATAAAACCATTTGGCAACGCCGATATTCGAACTCAGGCTGCCACGAAGAATGTCTATAATTGCAGTTACTTATTAGTCCATGTACCCCGGATGGAATTTGAACTTGGATTAAATTTTCCGTTGATCTTTTTCTAGTTTTGGTTTCTAGTCAACTGAGTTAACCGCATTTGCGAATTACTGTATGAACGAAAAAGCTTACGACATAGATACGTTGCCAATTAAAACGTATAATACTTAATAAAAAATGCACAATAGCAATAGCTATAGCGTTAACGTAAAAGCGTATCCACTTCGTACGTTGACTTAGATCTAATTCTATTTCATATGCCACTTCAAACGGTCGCATATTGTCATAGAAAAAGAAAATGCAAAATGTAAAATGAATTTATTTTTGTGTTTTCCAATTAAATATTTGAAAAGAAAATAAAAGGAAAATATTAACAACATTAAAGGCTCAGTTAGGCGAACGTTGCTGTACCGTATCTATACTGTATCAATCAGCTGTTAGCTTTTAGTTACATGCAAACCAATACAAAAGCTTACCGAAATGTAATGTACCGTAGTTGCAACGTACCATTCTGTATAAAATAGAATTTCATACCGTTGTTACGTGACATTTGTAAAACAGTGATGGGCGGCTTGTATGTTATATTGAATGCGGGTATTTTTTCTCTTTTTTTTGGTACTTTTTTCAGTATAGCTATGGAATTGCGACAAAACAACTTACAGTACAACATATTTCCAAATATACATATATACATATGTTTAGATGTAAAAATAAACAAATGCATATGCACATACAATGGAAATGTGAATATAAAAGGCTTTAAATGGTATCAAAACCTTGTTTGGTGTATGCACATTTAAAATATATGTTTGCTAAAAATATATATGCTGAAATACAAATTTGTTTATTGTAAATCTATATTATAAATATTAAGTTATTAACGTTTTATACATACACAAAATACTGTTTTAATACCATTTAAATAATTTGGTACTTTTTCTGCATACCGGTCACCATTTAAACTTTTTTGATTCCCATCACTGTGTGTATTGTTTTATGTATACTATTGCTTTTTGTTTATGTATGGGAAAAACATATGACAAGTTTTTAAACGTTCTATAAGTGCACTAACGTGCTTACAGTACGGGGCGGTACATTACGGGTACAGCAACGTTCGTCTAACTGAGCCATAATGCCACTTACTGTGTTGCAATATCTAAAAACAACTAACCTGTGATATAATTTTTAAGTTTTTCTTTAATTTAATTTTTTATGTTTAATGTTTTTATGTTTGTCTACAACAAATTATTGTTCAATGTTATAAAAAATTAATTTCTCTTATTACGAATCCCTTGATAAAGTCAACTTAACATTCACGAAACGTTGGGAAAATATGGATTAAATGCATTTTTAATTACATATAGAACTTTAGGCCCTATTAGCTAAAATAAAATCTAATTTAATGAACAATTAGAATAAAAATAAAATGCTTAAGAAATTTACTGTGATACGTCCTACGAAGTGTAACGAGAAAGTACTTCTAAAATTGGCGTAATGTAATGCTGCGAGTAGCGATTAGGTATGAAAGATTATGCGTCTAGGAAGTTGTTACAAAGGTAGTTGTAGGTAAAATGTATTGTGAAGAGTTTGCTGGGCAACGAGTTCTGGGGATTTTTTGGTACATACTGACAGGATCGAAAAGAAATATATAAGGTGCTAATTTTTTATCCTTATAAGTATTTAAGTTGATAAAAGGAACCTAGTCTGTCAGTTTTTGCGGTACTCCCTATTTGTAATCACTAGAGCAACCAAACAAAAAAAAGCAAATGCTTATTTTTTGGTTTAAAAGAAGAAAGATTTTGATTGAACACAAATTCCGAACATAAAAAAACAAAGAAAATGAGCTATATTTGTTAAGGATTTTTTTTTTTTTTGCTTATTTTGGCAATATGTATCGGCTTTTTTTTAGTTATTTTTGCGATATCGGCTTTTTTTTTTTACTTATTTTGCCATTTTAAAATAATTTTTAATTTTTTTCATACGAAAAAAAAATTATTTAATAATGTTTTTAAATACTGTGGTGTTGGGTATCCTACGGTCGGGCTTGACCGACTATAATTTCTTACTCGATTTTTATGCAACTCTGTCTTAGCGGTACTGTAACGTACTTTTTATAGTGTTGTGCATGATTTTTATGTGTTTATGTTTTTAGTATTAAGCCTTTTTATCAACTTATTTTATTATTTGCTTGTTTAAGTTCTTTTCTCTCGAAAATTCCATAGCTGTATTCTTACGATCAAATTCCTCAGTCTGCAACGTTTTTTACCATCATACTTTGTATATAGTTTTTGTATAAAGTAGCGTCTGTTAGTTCCTCTTCTCTCTCGGTTTTTGGTATAGTAACGTCTTATTTTTTGCTTTTTATACCCTCCACCACAATTAGTTGGGAAGAGGGTATACTAAGTTTGTCATTCCGTGTGAAACTTTTTTATTATTCATCTCAGACCCCATAAAGTATATATATTCTGGGTGCTTGAGTAATTCTAAGTCGATTTAGCCATGTCCGTCTGTCTGTCCGTCTGTTGAAAACACGCTCACTTTCGAAAACGAAAAAAAAGAAATAAACAAACTAGGTGTCAAATTGCTTGTAGTTATCCTAAGCAGTTTGGGATTGAATTTCAGCAAAATCGGTTCAGTAGGACCAGAGCTATGAATCAAAATGTGGAACCACCACCTTCAAAAACTTGATAATTTTGTTACAAAAACTAACATAAATGATGCAAAAATGCACGGAATGACATAAGATTTTGCACAAGTCCGTTTTATTCGACTAGAAATTACACTAAAATTTCGTGAAGATCGGTACATAATTTACCCTAGGCCCCATATAAACACTACTCCCAGAAAACAGTTTAGTACGCCTAAAACCGTAAAAAATAATGCAATCATAACAAATTTTGGCTCGTCACAATTTTATAGGACTATAAATGATACTGTGAAATTTCGTGAAGATCGGTACATAATTTACCCTAGGCCCCATATATGCCCTACTCCCGGAAAACAGTTTAGTCTCCTAAAACCATAATTAATAACAAATCGTCACAGTTTAAGATAATAATAATAAAAAGACATCATACAGATATTACTCCTTAAACATTCGAACTGTCGGTGGAGGGTATCAAAGATTCGGCACAGCCGAATATAGCACTCTAACTTGTTTAATATAGTTTTATCTATTAAGAATTTCTCTGTATATCAAACATTGTTAATTTCTGCAAATTTTGGGGTTTTACACGAAGTTGAAACAAAATTGGAAACAAAAAATCTTTCATTGGTTTTCTAATTGAACATAATTATGGACCGTAAGAAAAATGTCCCGTGTTCCAGGGGATATAGGAGACAAAGTTAATACAAAATTTAAATCAGTTTCATTAAAAAAAATAAAGGATTTTCGGTATTAAAAGATATTGGGGATATTTTGGGAGGCAAGCGGAATTATGAGTCCAATCGTATAAAATATACTTCAGAGCGAATACTCAATTTTAAATATGCTCCCTTAACATCTGTAGACGTAGAAAGAATTTTTTCTATGTACAAAAACTTGCTGACTCCAAATAGAAATAGTTTTTTTTCGAAAATTTTTTGCATCCACTTATAATTTACAAGTTTAAATTGCTTTTTTTAATCTTAACAGCTTATTTTCATGTTTTTAAACGCTTTTTTTAAGAGCTTAAAACTGTTTTTTTAGTGCTTTTTTTTGGTTGCCCTAGTAATAACAATAGACCGAGAACTTTGCTTTTAAAAATCGGGAATCTTAGAAAAAATTTGCAGAAACTACGAACAGAATGATTTACTTGCTTACAATACACTGATAAAGATCTTTAAATTTGTAATACTGTAGATTTAGAATGTTAGAAAATGATCAAATAATTTGGTAATTTTCCAAAATACAAGTTTCCTTTCAAATCTTTTTTTAAAACAACATTTTTTTTAAAAAAGTTATGATAACAATCTTGATATTAAATTACTTAAACTAAGTTTAATCACCGTCTAAACTATAAAAAATAAAACTATTATTAGTCTAAAGCCTTATTTATTTGTAATTATTTTTTTTTTTAACTCTCAAGAAAAATCCAAATTCACATGACATTATTTACCCGCGCTAATACGTTAAGTCAGTCGGTCAGTCGGTGATTTAATGTTTACGAGTTTAAATATTTAATAAAAATAAAAATATGCTGATGATGAGGTTGATGACGATGATTTTAAAGTAGATAATAATATTTTATTAACAGCTATTTTTTTATGTTTGTTTGTTTGTAAAAGTAAAATATTTAAAATGTTTATAATGTTTTGCGTTTTTTATGATTTTTCCTTGAATCATAGAAAAAAAATAGCAACAGTCTACAACAGACTTGTCTCTGAAAAAGTATTTGAAAAATGAACACGTTTTAATGTCATAAAAAAAAAAAACTAAATAGCAGTTTGTTGTAACCGTTTATACGTTAGAAACTGCTGCTACTGCTGGTGTTTTAGTAGCCGCCATAAAGCGTGAGAAACTTTTATGTATGCAAGTGATCAAGTGATCAATTGATTAACCAGACAGTATTTATTTTTGTAACACACATAAATAAAATTTTATATTTTATCTAAAACTTATAAGTAAAATAAAGTTTTAATTTAACAGCAAACATATTTTCTAGCTATAAATTATATAGAAAGTGTTTAAACATTAATTCAGAATTTTATTTTCATACTAATAATAGTGATGTACTTTCTCGCTTAGAGGGAGTGATAGTTAAAAGAGATTAAGTGAAAACTTTTTAAAGAACCTTTAAATGTAACGGGTTGTCCATTTTTCAAAAGTCAAGTTAAACAAAACACATAAAGCTATGATTTTGATGAAACTTTAATTTAATTGTATTGCTTCGACCTTACTCCTACGCAATGACACGATACAATTATCCAATTCACAAGCTCGCATATCGCATCCTATTTTTTTAAACTATTTTAATTAAAATTTCTTATTAATTAATATTTTTACTTTTTCATCTTAAACTAAAACTCCCATACCTGGTTTAATGTCAAGGTATCGAACAATGTGAATGGCAAATATTAAAGAAGAAGAAATAAACAAAATCAAGAGTGAAGTAAGAAAAATATTACTTTAATTTATAAATTTCCTTTTTTAGTTTTAATTTTTGTATTTTTTTTTTTTAATTATTTCAAAAAAAAAACAAAATTGTTGATCTTCTTAAACACTCTACCCAATGAATTGACTATGTACATTGAATTGACATGTTTCATTTTTTACAATATATCGTCCAGTTCATAATCTTCAACTGCAGGCCAAAAAAAGTCGTTATGTAATCATATGATTAAATTCACTTTGTGAAAGCCAAATGAGAAGCGGGTATAAAAAATACTCTCAAAATTAACATGAAAATGTAAAATGAACGCATTAATGAGAGTGCGAATAAAAAAAAACACATTTGTTTTAACTAGTGTTCGCTTAATGGTCAAAATTCGACCATAAATTTTTTTGTACACATATGAAGAAAACATAGCACATCTAATTATATATGATTTTACTTACATGTTTCGAGCATTTATTTTTTTTTCTGTCTTAGAGGATCGATTTGGCGAGGGACCAACCTACGGTTCATATTTTATCTTCATCGTCAGTTAAATTAATTTTGTAAGTTCATTATAAAAAATATCAATTGAAAAACAAAACCGCACCAAAAAGTCTCCTTTATAGATTGCCACACACTCAGGATATTGCGTGTTTAATTTTATGTTTCTATGTCTAATATTAACGAAAATTAATCAAAGTACCAGATGTAGAACGAAAAAATACCAAAAAGCTCCCTCTAATACATTCTTATTCACTCAGGATCATGCATGTTTATTAGAGTTGTCAATTATTCGCCTTTCAGCTTTGTTCGAATGATTCAAATAATTGTTTTTGTTCGTTCGATCAAACGATTAAATCTGAAAAATTATTCGATTAATCGATGAGAATAACGAATAAAAAAATTATTTTTAAAAAAATTACATATTTTAAATATGATACATCCGTCCATTAATTTACAACTATGGAAATTCTTCAATTTTCCTCTTTATTTTTTCTCAAATCAACTTTGACTTCTTTTTTTGATGCGTACAAATTTTCATCTTAACACCATATCGTTGTATTACTTAAGGGATTCGTAAAACCTTAATTCTTAAATAACCCAATACAACTTTGGTTTTTCGAAAGGCGTTTGCAGACCTTCCATCTTCAGCCAAACTTCTGCGTACAATTTCTTCCATAGAACAAACGCTGTCTCTCTTTAAGTATTTTTCCATTGGAACAAGTTCGGCATTTTTTGTTGTTGGATTATCTTCTGCTACATCGTTTTCAATGGTAATATTGTGACACTTATGTTCACACTTGGGTTCTTAAACGCGTTTAAGCAACTCGAACGTGATTAAGTTCTAATCGCATCAAAATATAGATGAGGACTAAATATTGAAGTGATTTGTGGATCACTTTAAATTAACATGGTTACAACTAAATCACTTTATTAATCACATCGAATACCTCTGAACATACCTCAAACTGAGTATAATATAGAATCGGTCACCATGAACGTACCCCTCACGTGTACAACCGACCACGATTTCTTCTTAATATTTTTATTTACCTTAAATAATTCATTAATTTTAACATTTCCATCATTAATATGTTTAAAATAATCTTCTTATAACTTTATTAAAGTATTTTTAATTTTAATTATCTCAATGATAATCACCCTTATTGTGTTTGGCGTATTTAAAATACGCCTACGACTGTTTGGTAATAGATTAAAGAGAACGTTCACTTATTTCCTTTAATC
This sequence comes from Pollenia griseotomentosa, assembly GCA_963931875.1. Lineage (NCBI taxonomy): Eukaryota > Metazoa > Arthropoda > Insecta > Diptera > Polleniidae > Pollenia > Pollenia griseotomentosa. The sequence goes on along the minus strand of OZ007560.1, from coordinate 45,355,350 downwards.
TATTACCAAACAGTCGTAGGCGTATTTTAAATACGCCAAACACAATAAGGGTGAATGTGAACGGTTCTGATTAACTTTATCAACATTTTGCTTAAACGCGTTTAAAAACCCAACCGAGAACACAGCATTGCGCAAATGGCAAAGATATATATAATTTCAAAAATATATATGTATATATATAACAAAATACCAATATTTTTTACTTAAATGATATGATTTCTATAAATTAATTATTTATTTTTTAGTTTTTTTGTTTAGCTTTGTTTTAGCTTTTGTTTATTTCTAAGTTTTTCACCAGAGAGTGAAAGATCCAATTTCTTGAAAATTGTTTAACGTTTTATTTAAAAAGAAAACAGCTGTTACAATTGTTTGTCAAAGATTTGTTTAATAAGAACATAAAATACATTTTTGAATTACAATCAATACCCAACACGGTTTTTGCTTACTAAAAATTTTTTACCTTTCCTACATTTTGTATAAAATCGCTAATAAATCAAATTCTAAGCTTTTATTAATTATAAGTCTTTAATTATTAATTTATTTTTTAGTAAAAAAAAAATTGTTCGATTAATCGACATAATTTAATCGATTTATTCGTTAATCGAAAATCGCCATTTTAAAATTATTCAAACAGGAGTTGGTTTTTGTTTGATCGATAAATCGAATTATTCTTAATCGGTTGACAACTCTAATGTTTATTTTTATCTTTGTAGGTTCAAAAAGTACCAGATGAAAAACAAAAAGTACCAACATTTTTAATCGTATAGGTTCTCATTTACTAGGTAAACTGCACCTATAATATTATGTTTCTAAGTTCAATATTATAGAAAATTTAAAAATTCTCACATGAAGCACGGAAAAGTAAAAGAAAGAAATTTAATTTCCCGTATTTCCCCTATTTCATACTTTTTTCTCCCCATTGAGGTTCAGTTGACAAACATAGGTAGAGCGCGTTATTTATTGTTGTGCCTGTGCCGATTTATACATTGTTACAGATTTATGTAATCGAAATATTCGAAAACCGGAAAACCCAATTTTTTTATTATGTATTTGATAATTGAAAAAACAAAATTTTTTTTGTTCTGCATATGTGTTAGTAGCAAATTTAAACGCTTATAACTCTGAAATTATTGAACAGATTTTAATATATATATATTGTGCACTTCTGTGAGTAAATACCTTTTAAGTGGTGTATATATTGTTCAAATCGGTTGACAAACAGAGGAGGAAAGTGTTCTTGACTGTTTTGTCTTTGCCGATTTATAGGTTTGTATATGGATATAAGTTTGGGATACATGAATACATATGTACGATATATTTTGTATGTTAATTTCTTTGATAATATTTTTTTTTATGCCTACGCAATATACGACGTACAAGTAAACATCACAAATGTTTTGCATGCGTCCGTTACATACGACACATTCTCCCAGGTTGTATGAGGTAATTTGTAAATACTTGGGAGTATTAAGAAAATTGTTTACTATGTATATTGAAAGGTTTTGAAAGAAGCAAGTACTGTCTGGACTAATTTTCTCTGAAGTCTTGTACCCTTACAACACTATTAAAATTGTGCATTTGTCATTGTGGTTGTACACAAACATTTTGTACACACATTTAATTTTTTTGCGTTTGATTTTCAAATACATTTACGCAGACCTTTTCTATCAATAATAAGTTCAACGGTGTTAAACACAATGCAACATCAACCTGCTTTGATTAAAGCTGTGCCGATAATTAATTTTGTGTTGAGTTTTATTGACATCAGCGAAAAAGCATTTTTTAAATTCGCTGTACTTTCAGACTATTGAAATAAAAAAAAAAAAATATAAAAAAACTATTAAAATTTCAAATTAACATAAATGTTGGGTTTAATAAATTCTCATGGCAATAAATTAATTAAACATTATTTCAATTCAATATTTGCTAACTAAAACATCAGTAGACCTTGTTTCCAACAAAAATATTAATTTAGTTTGCTTAGCAACACAATTCAAATTACAATATTTTATTTCTTTTTTTTTTAAATATTACAATTGAAATCTAAATCAATTTTTTTTGCTAAAGTTCTATTTTAAACAAAAAGCTGACTCAATATATTTCAATGTTAGCAAGATTTTTTTCGCAAAAAAAAAAAAAAAAAAACTAAAACCCAGTTTTAAAACTCAAATAAGTCATAGAAAAATTTAATTGTTCAGAAAAGAAACTTTTTTTTACATAAATATCAGTTGTAGGTGCTCTTTTTTAAAAGATTTTTGTTTAAAGCATTTTTCGCGACTAATGAACAACGAACGTCATTTAAAATTTATTATTTTCATAAAATTCAGCTTTGGGGCTTATTAGAAAAATCTTGCGTTTTTATTGTTTCGATTATTTGTCTGTTTAGGTTGTATTTTGTTCTGTAATTGTCATTTGATTTGTATCATTGCTGTATCTCTATTCTACAATATATTTAATCACGCAATTGGGTTTTGTTGTTTTATTATCTGTTTGAAATTGAAACACAAAAAAAACCTTGAAATTTTTTAAATCCGTTTGTTTATTAAATATTATTTTTTTTTAAGATAAATACAAAACGATAAATACGAGTATTGCGAAACGGTTTGAGTTTTATTTTCTAAGAAATGTGAGAGAGTAGAATTTTGAATTGAGCTGTTTTATTTGAAGAATTAATAAGCTTAAAAAAAACTAAACTGATATCAAAGTAATGCGGATCCATCCAAAAGCCATAACCATATTATAGTTGTCTCCAAACATGTTATGGTAAATAATAAAAATAGTGTATTAAAAAAATTGTATGTTAAATTTAAAATTTAAAATAATATGTTTAAAAGCCACAACATTATGGTCGTTTTGCTCTCTACAAATAGTTTAATGCTTTTCAATTACATACTTGCCTTGGTTTGCTTAAAATTCTCATTTCTTTTATATTAATTACACTACGTGACAAAATTTCAACAAAGTCGTGACCAAATGAATCAGACAGCTAATCTTTATGTATATGAACTCAGAATTGCCAAAAGTAGAACAGTTTTTCAGATATTCCAAAATAACCGTTATTTGTGTTTTTAAAAAAGATGATGTGACGTAAATGCAAATATCTTAAAAAATTTTAAACGAATTATGTATTTCTTTCTTTTTAGTAAAAGGTTATAAAATTTCTAAAATAACCATGGATTGCTTGTGAAGATTGGTCAAGAAATGACAGAGTTACAGGGGACAAAAGTTCAAGCTTCATTGAAAGTTTATGATTTTGTTCAATTTCGCTCTTTTCAAGTTAATTTTTTTAAACCAATCATTCTAATGTTTTATTGCATGCGACGTTAGATTATTTTAATATGAACATATTGCGCCCAACAAGACATAGATTGGTACAGAAAAAAGCTACAGAAGATTTAGTAAATTAACCCACATAGAAATTCAAAACTTTCAAGCAACTTTTAATATTAGCTTTGTATATTTATTTGTTGTGGGTTAATTCAATTAATCTTCTGTAACTTTGTCATTTTTGCACCGATCTAGATCCTATTGGGCACAAAATGTTCGTATTGAAATAGGCTAAAATTTTATTTTTTGGATATTTGCATATCAGTCACATCATCTTTTTTAATAATACAATTAACGGTTATTTTGGAATATCTCAAATTCTGACTTCATATTCGGATTCAGCGGAAAATTTTACAAAAGGATTACGTTTCAAATGCATTTGGTCAAAAAATTGTCACGTAGTGTTATTGATTAAAATATGTAAATTTACGTAGTAGTATTAATGTAAAACAAAAGGAGTGCTTTTAAAGATCTACAAAAGGAGTGCTTTTGAAGATCTTTAAAGGCTGGAAAATGATTAAACGGGATTGCTTAAAAAAGTGAAATAAAATTATAACTTGGCACTTAGTAAACAATTTTAAAAAATGAATGAAACAAATAACCATATTATGGTAAACATTGACCATATTATTGTTAATGCTAACCATAGTATGGCTACTTTTGTCCAAATTCTGGAAAATTTTGACTACATTATGGTTAATTTTGAACATAACATAGATAATTTTGACATTTATTATGGTTAATATTGGCTAAAATATGGTTCCTCTTGATCATATTATGGTTGATTTCGGGCCAATTTTTGTTGATTTTAACCATATTATGGTAATTTTTAGCCACAATATGGTAACCTGCAAACATATATGTACATTGTTAAAATACAACCATAGTATGTTGCTCTTAGAATATGGTTACCTCTAACCATATTTTTTTCTGCTTGCTAACCTCATCCTACTTTAAGGGCAAACATCATATTGAAACTCGCACTTTGCTTAAGCAAATGACAGTTTCAATAAACTAAACAAAAAGTTTCCTCAAGTTCAATATGGTTTAACACATGATTAGCTTGTATTGGCACATCTCATACACATTATGGTTGGGCCTCAAGGCCTTTAAAAACTTTGCAGCTGTTTAATTCCAAATTGTGCTCTAGTTAACTCAAAATTTTGCAAATTTGAAGCCCTAGACCAGGTTAAAGTACTAGCTACACTTATGTATATCCCCTAAGGGCGCAAAGTCAAGAGTTAGGAAGGCAGCAAATTACAGGAATGTTTAAAATTAACGGTACTTTACTGAGAGCAGCGTAAAAATATGCCTTAGGTCCAAACTGTAGTTAGCTAATACACAATAGTTTAACCTATAAAATATAGTTTCCAGCTTTTTGTTATTTATTAGTTTAAATATCAAATACAATTGGTTAACTACTAGTTAGACAACAGCTGTTCCGTTGAAAATTATTTTTTAAACTAATTTTTTATTTTTTTTTTTTTTTTTTTTTTTTTTTTGTGGAAAATTACTATTATAAATTGAACACAGATGACGCTGCCACACATCTTCTTTTTGTTTAGCTGTAACACTTTCACATTTTGTTTTTTATAACATCCCAATAAAATTTTTTATCATTTTGCGAAGCACTAAATTTACATTTGAAAAAATTAGCGAACAATTATGCGCTACGCAATAAGACATACAGAAATGCAGTAAAGTAAGTGAAAGAACTCTCAACAACTTTTGCAAAAAAAAATAACATTTCAAGTGCCACGGCATTCCCTTACTACGAAGCAGGTTTGTAAGGAAGAATACTAAAAAATAACTGTATCAAAACTTTCAGTGTGTAAAGCTGATCGTTACATCCAACAATTTTTATATGCGCTGAACAATGCGCTTTATGTGTCAAAAATGTATTGCTTCAAAGTGGGAACTCGCCATATAAAATTCATGTCTTCCGTAAGCGCAATGGTAAGCGAAATTGTTATGTTTCTCCCTTACAAACCTGCTTCGTTGGAAGCTCAATTTTTTATTGGGATTTGGGTGTTGTCTAACCAGCTTTTAGTTTCTTCTGTAAACTTAAAAACCCCCGGTAATTTTTTTTCATCTTTTGAAATAATAAAAATGAAAAAAAAAACACATGTATTCTAAGCACTGCTACCAACATTGAAATGTTTTGATAGAGTTACCATATTTTGGGCCATGTCACAGAGTACAATTCCGTTCGGAATGATTCCGTTCGGAATTGAAGAAAACATATTTGTTTGTTGATGGAAAGTGTATTTTGATAGTTTTATAGCCTTTCAGATACAGACAACTCCCATACCGTTCATGAAAACAAAAATGGTTTCATTCCGAAACATTTTTTCGTCATTTTCTGAAGCACCAAAATACGGAATGAATTCCGTTTCCGAACGGAATTGTACTCTGTGACATGGCTGTTTGTTCTCATTATTTTTTTTTATTGTTTATATAAAATTTGTTCTGTTAAAGTTGTTATGATACTACCTTTTTTTTGTATTTTTGCTATTTTAGAGAACACTGCAAATATATTTGCAGAAAAACTGACAAAGCGTAAAGAGAATGATTATATCATAAAAAATATTGAAATGTCAAACAAATATACGTGTGTTATCGATAAATTGTCTAATACTTTCAGAAAAGATTTACAAATTTTTTACTTAAAATTGACATTTCCAGAATAAATGGTGACACTGTTGCCAACTTTATTAGTTTTTGCTCGAATGTAGCGGTTTTAACTTTTTTTGTGATTTGTACCTTTTTTGACGAGTTTTTGGTGGAACAAAACGTAAGCAATACTTTATTGTTTGTTGACATTGTATGGTTTGTTAACATATTGGATTTCTAGTTCTTTCTCGCATTTGTTGTTTCGTTCAATCAATCCTAAGAAAATCCAATACAAAAAAAAATAATAATTATAATTTAAGATTACTAATAATTAACTTATGACTGTAAATTTCGTCCTTAATGGCATAAACGATATTACTTGTACGGTGTATTTTATTTACTACTGGTTATCTGAAGTCGAGTTAAATGTAAATTGCTTACTTAGATTCCCCTTAGGACCCATAAATGTTGAAGCATATTGTAACCGTCGACTACGGAAAACCGGCTACTTGACCGTTTTTGTTTTGTTTTTTTTTTTTTTTTTTTTTTTGTAATCTACGGGAGATTAAATAGCTGTCTCATAAATCACGTTTTTATTACGTAGCGGATAAAAAAAATTACCGATTTTAAATCAGGAATCTCTGGTTTAAAACAATGTGCAATTAAACTCTTTTTTCTTATGTAATATTTAAAAATGTTTGCTGATTTTTTTTTTTAATGTAAACTATTTTTATAAGTTGTAAATTTCTTTTGTTAATCAATAGTTTAAGACACGTTTATTTGACATCAAACAGATTTGAAAGAAATTAATAGCAATTCTTTTGTTGCAACAGTCAAAGAGCAACAAAACGAAATAAATAAAAACAACTAAAACTTTTAACCTCCTCTTTTAATTTGCAACATTGTTGTGTTGCATGTCTTTTACTTTTGACAACTAAATGAAGGTAACATTACTAAAACAAAAAATTGTAAGGAAGTTTGTAAAAAAGATAGAGCAGCAGGAAGAAACAAGAGGTGGGAGGGTGTTTTCTTTTACATAAATTTTTTTCTAAAGTGATCACGTTTTGTTATTTGAGCCATTAGTTAATGGCCATTAACTTTTTGTTAAAGAAAGGTTTTAAATTAAAACTACAAAAAAAAACTATTATTGAGTTAAGAAGGAAGGAGTGGTTGAGATTTCTTATTTTGGAAGAATTGCTGAAAAAATGTTATTGTGAGCAACACAGCAAATTAGTTAAATTAAATGTTTCAATACAAAGATTTATTTTTTAAATTAAATTTAAAAGAAAATTGAATTAAATTAGCAAAGAAATAAATTAACTTTTTGTTTTCCATTTATTTAATAATAACAAGGAAATACAAGTCTGTCAAGTTAATACCAGAAATAAGATTTTCTTTCTTGTTATAAATACAATAGCGGAGTTCAGTATTAGTCTAGCAAAAAATGCAAAATATTCCGTTTCAGTTAGATTACATTTAAGTGCTCCGATATTTTGCATTTGCTCTTTTGCAAGCCAAATTTTGAACTCCGCTAATGAAACTAGACAATGAAATGATGTATTATCTATCCCATATTAATATGTCCTCATTATATTTAAATAAATCTTAAGGAAAAACCATAAATATTGTTTAATTGGCTTAAGTTTAACGGACGTTTGTTTATTAAATGACTTTATAATACTTCTAAAATATAAATGTAATGTATGGACGGATATATTTTAATTAAAAAAATTACATTGCAAATGAAAATAGATTTATAAGCTCCGACAAATTTAAATATTACACTCAGAAAAATTTAATTAAAAACTGTTATAAGAAAATTGGTAATGTAGAGTGTAACTGTTGAATTACTTACGGTATGGTAATGCTAACGGTTAAGTTAATGTTGAAAGCTGCTATTAGAGGCACAAAAAAACATTAAGTATACATTTCTGTTAAGAATGTTTTCAACATTGTTTAAAAATAAACACTAAATATCGCTCCTTAGTGTTCGGTTCATTAGATTTGTGGAAAACACAAACGCTAAAAGTGTTTGTGTAGAAAATCATTAAAAAAATAACGTTTCCCTGTTTGTCATCTTTTGAACACAAAAATAATACTGTTTTTATCCAACTCAACAAAAGATGAGAACATTTAATTCCGTTCGGTTTTTTTTTAACCACAAACTTCATTTTATTCGTTTCGACTCATTAATGTTCGTCGCTTTTGGCTGGTAAAAAAACCAAACATTTTTTACAAAATCAAAATACACATACGAAAAAAAAAACAAAAAGCCAGCAAAATAATTTTGCACAAACAAAACATATACACAATACACACACAAGCTGTTCGTGCTGCAGTCGTTGCTAACATTTTTTGTTTGTTAATTTCTTTATCAGTGTAAAAAAAGAACATTAAAATATAATGTTTGCCTACAGTATCAGTACAATTGTTCTGTTTTTTAACGAAGAACAGAACATATACACAATACACACACAAGCTGTTCGTGCTGCAGTCGTTGCTAACATTTTTTGTTTGTTAATTTCTTTATCAGTGTAAAAAAAGAACATTAAAATATAATGTTTGCCTACAGTATCAGTACAATTGTTCTGTTTTTTAACGAAGAACAGAACATATACACAATACACACACAAGCTGTTCGTGCTGCAGTCGTTGCTAACATTTTTTGTTTGTTAATTTCTTTATCAGTGTAAAAAAAGAACATTAAAATATAATGTTTGCCTACAGTATCAGTACAATTGTTCTGTTTTTTAACGAAGAACAGAACATATACACAATACACACACAAGCTGTTCGTGCTGCAGTCGTTGCTAACATTTTTTGTTTGTTAATTTCTTTATCAGTGTAAAAAAAGAACATTAAAATATAATGTTTGCCTACAGTATCAGTACAATTGTTCTGTTTTTTAACGAAGAACAGAACATATACACAATACACACACAAGCTGTTCGTGCTGCAGTCGTTGCTAACATTTTTTGTTTGTTAATTTCTTTATCAGTGTAAAAAAAGAACATTAAAATATAATGTTTGCCTACAGTATCAGTACAATTGTTCTGTTTTTTAACGAAGAACAGAACATATACACAATACTCACACAAGCTGTTCGTGCTGCAGTCGTTGCTAACATTTTTTGTTTGTTAATTTCTTTATCAGTGTAAAAAAAGAACATTAAAATATAATGTTTGCCTACAGTATCAGTACAATTGTTCTGTTTTTTAACGAAGAACAGAACATATACACAATACACACACAAGCTGTTCGTGCTGCAGTCGTTGCTAACATTTTTTGTTTGTAATTTTTTTTTCAGTGTAAAAAAAGAACATTAAAATATAATGTTTGCCTACAGTATCAGTACAATTGTTCTGTTTTTTAACGAAGAACAGAACATATACACAATACACACACAAGCTGTTCGTGCTGCAGTCGTTGCTAACATTTTTTGTTTGTTAATTTCTTTATCAGTGTAAAAAAAGAACATTAAAATATAATGTTTGCCTACAGTATCAGTACAATTGTTCTGTTTTTTAACGAAGAACAGAACATATACACAATACACACACAAGCTGTTCGTGCTGCACTCGTTGCTAACATTTTTTGTTTGTTAATTTCTTTATCAGTGTAAAAAAAGAACATTAAAATATAATGTTTGCCTACAGTATCAGTACAATTGTTCTGTTTTTTAACGAAGAACAGAACATTATATAATGTTCGGCTCTTTCTTGAAAATAGTTACGAACGGTATTAAGGGTTGTGTTCGTCTACACAGTCACTAAAAAAATAGATATCGTTCTTGGGTGTGTGAGCCGAACGCTAAATAATGTACTGTATGTTTAATGGCGATTAATGTGTTATTTAAACAATGAAAGGCAATGCAGAGAGAAGCTAAATATGCTTCTTATTCCAATAATGCTTCTAATAATGCCTCTTATAATGCTAATAATATTTCTGCCAATATAAAGGGTCCCATAGACACATACTGCTGACAGCTACTGCTGATGAACCCTTCGTATACGTGTGTGATTGATATTTTACTACACACACCTATCAACCATCATTTTATAATAAATTTCATTTCGTGAAATTCAAGAAAACCCCTATTTTCTTCACAGGTTTTTTTTCAAAAATTATTTTAAATTTGTTTAAATTTAAATTGAAAAGAAAAATATATCAAAAAATTTATTTATTTATTTTATTGTTCATTTGAATAACTGTCAGCAGTATGAGCCCAGCCAGCAAAATAGTCCGACGTCTTCCAGATATCTGAGAGAAACGTCGATAAAAAAGTCGGAATCGTATAAGAATTCTGTCAGATTTCTGACCCAAAAACGTATGACGAGGTTGACACGAATTCTGACAGACATGTCGTGGGAAATTCTGGTTTTTTTTGCCGACATTTCTGATAGATAACTGACAGAAATCTAATGAAAAAGGCATGGGAAATTTTTATGAGTTAACCGAGATTCTTTTGGTTTTTTAACTGATAGCTTAAAGAATTCTCTTATTGCAAAATATTTAAAAGTATAAAATTATAAATTTTACACGTACGTACCTTTTTTTAATCCTTTTGTCTTTTAACCATAAAATAAAATTAAAATTATTTTCAACTTAATGACAATTGTCATTTTTTTCACAAAATAAAAATAATAATAAGTCTCGTTAGCCACATCTTTAAGAATTCCGTAGGAATTCTATTAGACATATCTGTACATAAATTTCCCCCGATATATCCATTTGAAATCGATCCGAGTTCGTCCAGACAGTAAGTATATTCAATGTCAAACAGAAATCTGAACGAAGTCTCTAAGACTGAAGTCAGACATTTGCAAGAAATGTCTAATTCAGACAACGTCGGAGTATTTTGCTGGAGTTCATTTCAAAATCAAACATATTTTGATTTTTTATACTGCATTGTCTGTGTACATCAATACAAATTTCAAATTTACAAACACATGCCGATTGCATGAGCATGAGCAGTATGTGTGTATGGGACCCTTAAGAAGTCAAGTATGATCATGATTTTAATAGTTTAAGAATCGAACTTTTGTTATATACTGATTAACTTATCACAGAACTGATGCAAAGTAATGCAGAGAGTAACTATTGAGGAGCTTAAAGTAACATAATAAATAATGCGAAATGTCCGATAAGATAGCGAGACTGGCTTCGGAAATAAAGGATCCTGACTGTGTGAAGACAGTCAGATATCCAAAAGGCTTTTATTTTGGGAAAATTAGGGAATGGTTCTAATCGGGCCTGGAGGAATAGAACGGATTGTGAAGTATCGCGGACGTTTTGGCCGATTCCTTGGAAGAACGATTAATTCACTACTAGGCAGGAGCAGGGTCTGAGTTCGAACCATAATAGTTATTATTACGAGCAACTGTATGATGGGCAGGATGGCGGTGGTAATGGGAACTGACTCGTCGGTTTTATGTTGGTGTGCGAGGTCACAGAGGAGATATAAGTAGTTGAGCATATTCTGTGTCACTGTCCTAGGCCACACAACAGCAGTCTGAGATGGCTAGGTAGTCTCGGGCTGTGGGCTCGAGAATCTGACGAGATTCGTAATGGGCATGACCTGGCTGTATAGCAGGCGGCTCGAGACAGGGTATATGTAGGACTTTTATATTAACTAGGGCTGGTTTTTCTTTGGTCCCATGTTATCTTCCATTATTTCTTCTGCTTTCACTATTTATTTTTTCTTTTCTTTTCTTCTTAGTTTCCCATTATTACCTGAGGCGTCACAATGGACAATGGACTTAATCTAACCAAACTAAAATAAACAAATCTATTAAATATTTAATATAAATATTAAATATTTTTATATATCTAAATATTTTTCCCCGAATATTCGTGATCGTTGACATAGAAAAATTTTTTCTGCCTTGATACTTTTGTTATCTTGTAAAAATGCATTATTCTGTCTGTTTGTTTTAAGTGTAATTATGTTTTGCTTTAGACAGGTCATACAACTTAACAAAAAAAAAATAAATAAATAAAAGAAATATGGAAAGAAACTGGTAAACCTGTAAATGCATAATACTAGATCACGAGTAATAAACAAGATAAAAAAAAATTGGATGTAGTACAAGACCACATAACTAAATGTATGACTAACGCAAAATTAACAGCAGGGATGTAGTTAAATTACACTTTAAGGGAGGAGAACATTTTTAGAAGTTTTAGAAATGTTTAAACAACATATAAGTTTCAAAATAATTTTGTTTCATATCGTTGTTCCTTTTTAAATAAATTATCAAAGTGCCCCCTTTTTTGTACGGCACTGTTTTGTTTATTACATTAACTGCAGTTTGGAATAAATTAAACCCACTCTTTTATATTTAAAAAAAATTTTTTTTTTCGTTTTAATTTATGCTTTATCTCTCCATTATTAAGAAGTCGTCTAATTCTATTTATATATGTATGCGATTATTAATTTTTATTTGTATATATGTCTGGCTTAAATAGTAAATTACATTCACTATTTTGTTAATAGTGTGCCAAGCAGTTCGGAGGATTTAATTTTTCTTTTTCCCTAAAAAATTTTTTAACCAAGATAATGTATAAATTCTGGGGGGCTACTCTATTACGATGCGAATACAATTTGATGCGAAAGCTAAATGCCAACTTGGTACTTTCTATCACTTTCTCAAAATGAAGCAACACTGGCAATAAAAATTGACAGTAATGAAAAGTCTAATCTAGTCACTAGATTTGCTTATATTTTCTTTCGCATCGCAATAGATAGTAGCACCCCTGCATTTAGAGAATAATTAACTATTACAATTTACTAATAATTAACAATTTCCTTTGCGGAATAGGACCGTCTTCTTGACTTTATTCTTTCAGAGGCAATACCTAAAATTTATGATTGTGAAATAATAATTGGTAGGCGCCAGTCCGAATTACGTGGCTTCTTCCGCTTAAAATCAAGTTGTTAGCTAAGAAGATAATTTAAGCTTGTCCTGCAGCTCAACAGAGCTAGATTTTTAAAAAAGTGTAATTTGTTCCAGCATAAGATTAGATCATGATCCTGACAGTGAAGTACTTGAATTAAAAATTTAATGCTTGTGGAGGCCAAAGTGTTAAGGCCCAAATACACCTATCAAAATACTCTTCAAGCATTGAGGCAGTATAAGTGAAAACGTGTTTGTACATGTGACACCGACGATGCTGGATGAAAAATCCAAAACTTTAGATATGGCGGCGAATATTATGTGCAGCACACGTACATGAGTGAATTCGACTGCATGACAAGCATTTGATAAGTGTATTTGGACCTTTAAGATAAACGTCAAATTTGGCTCTTATAGCAAGTTACTACGATAATCTTAAACACTTTTGCTTCTTTATAATGTAGACTGTAATCGTTTTCTTGCACAAATATCTTTTATAATCTTCTAAAAAATCCGTGAATGAGCCTGCATGACAAGCATTTGATAAGTGTATTTGGACCTTTAGGATTAACGTCAGATTTTGCTCTTATAGCAAGTTACTACGATAATCTTAAACACTTTTGCTTCTTTATAATGTAGACTGTAATCGTTTTCTTGCACAAATATCTTTTCTAATCTTTTGAAAAATCCGTACTCAGAATTGTATAAAAGTGTCAGCTGTTATTTTACTATTCTATAGTAATCTAAAGTGTAATCAGTGCGATTAAAAAGTGCGATTTATTTTTATATATTTGAAGACGTTTCACCCCTAATCTTATTTTGGCCATAACATGTAAATTATTATTGAATAAGGTGTCAGCTCTTATTTCGAATTTCTGTGCCCTTTTGGATATGTGCAAAACATCGTCTTTTAGTTAATATAAAAAGTAATCTACATTTTAATCAATTGTAAATTAAGTGACCCTAAGTAGTAGAGATTGTAGTTAGTGTCTTAATATTTACTTTTAAGCTTTCCATTCCTCTGAAGTATCTACAAATTGCCAATCTCATTTATTTTCTTAGGTTGCTTCGATCATTATTTAATCAGTTGGCAACTTACTGTCCCTAAGTAAAATCTAAAGAGTTAATTTATTAAATTTCTTCTTACTACTTTGAAACAGCAAATTCTTATTTGGACATTTAAATGTCCCTTAAGGGTACTTTACAGTACCAACAAGTCCTACGTATTTTAAGGAAAATACAACCCTGTCATAATAAGTTGTTATTGTTTTTTTTTTTTTTTTTTTTGGAAAATTTTTAAACAAAAATAAGATCAGGGCAACAGTTTTTCCAAAATACTTAAGTGTAAAATGGCCTTTAATAAGCTTTTAAGTAGCAGCCCTTCGAACTGCAGGGTTTATTACCCCTTCTTTGCAGTTTAAGTTATACATGCAATTAATTTTTTTATTAAGTTTTCTATAATTCAATTGGTGTAAGTACGAAGCAATTTTTTTTTTTGCCGTCTGCTTGTGGTCTAGTCTAACTTGGTGCGAAAATGCCACTATTTTAAAGAGATCAACTCATTCTTTTATTATCGCACATTAAAATCTGTTTTTATTTTTTATTGTTTTAAATTTGAAGTTGTTTTTAAAACAGATTTATGTTGTTTTAAAAAGTGTATTTTTAATTAAATTTCAAAGTTGAGGGTTTTTATGGCAAATTGTATGGACTTTGTATTATCAGGTGTGGTAAAACTAAATATATATAAACATGTCTATGCATGAAGAGGGGTTGGGCAGTTTGGAATTTTTAATCTAATAATATTTCCAAAAAAAAAAAAAAAAAAAAATCATGGTATTTAGCAATTTGTGCTAAAAAGGTGTAACAGTTTATTATTTTTCATAGATTTTATTTTAAACAACCTAAAAATAAATAGAAAAAAACATGGGAAAAACAGATTTTTACTGCCTGGTCATCTATTTTCGAACGAAGACTTCGTTTGCTTAACTTACATTTAAAACAAAAACAAATTTTAAAATATTGTTTTTGTTTTATATGTACGTCAAGCGAACGAACTCTTCATTCGAAATCGATGAACAGGCCAATAATTGTAAAAAACCCGAGAGAACAACCTGAAAACTGATCGTTTTTTCGTTTTAACCTTTTAGTTAATTTACCACTAAATATTTCTTTCGTTCATTTATATATTTGTTTTTTTTTTTTTTTAAACATCTTTTACCACGGTTCGAAAAAGTGGACTGTTCCCCAAAAGTGAATCCAAAAATTTACATTGCTAAAGAAAGAATTTGTTATCTGAACCTTCAAAAAAAACATAGGCAGTGTTTATTTAGAAGGTTATTTCTCTTCTGAAGTCATTGAAAAAACCGACGGTTTAAATATAAATTCTAAACAATTATTTAATCGTCCCTAATGAGTACACGCGAACCGATTACCAGTATCAGACGGTTTAAAAATAACACTGAACCAAATATATTAATTGAGGAACTGTTAAAAGCAAGTTGCTATTGCATTCTAATTTTTCCATCAGTATTATGACAAGTGTCTTCGTTTTTGATCCATGACACTTTTCATCATTGAGATGTCATCCTTAACATCACTTGGCCAAATTGTCATCAGGGTCAAACATTGAAATTATGTCATAAAAGGGATGACACATCGGCATCACAGAAATGACGAATCGCCATTCAGTTTAATAAAAAATGTCATCAGTGCGATTACTCAGTAACATGGGAGAAAGGACACATTAGGCTCAATTAAATGACAGTTTGTCATTGGGATTGACTTAAGTCAAAGTGAGAGAATATTATTTTTCACTTACCAGTTATACATTTTTGTTTCACTTTCGTTGTATTCCGCCCTTTGTTTACAGAAGAACTCTCAATTATAAGACTCCAGCAGCATGCCCGATATGGTTTTCGTAATCATTCTACTTTTAAAATGTGTTGTACTATTTAACTAAATAATTTAAAAAAATTGGATATGGGAATTTTTGCTTTTTATTTTACTTATTAAAGATGAAAATAATGTTAATAATACACAAAATGTGGCATCGAATTGATATCACTGTAGTCAAAGCATAGACGACGCATAAAATATGACAAAATTTCATGATGATGTTTGTCATTGGATTGACGTCACCTTTTGCCTCATTGATGCCATTTGTAATAACTTTGATGTCATAATTGTGATGCTAGATATGAAGATGCATTTTTCTATGATTTTGGGACGTAGAGATTCAATTTTAGAGATAAAGATTATCTTTACGAAAAGGGTTTGCAGCTGAAATAAGAAGTAGAATTGTAACTGTACAAATACGAGGGCGGGTACAAAATTTCGTTACTGTTAAAATAAAATGCAGATTTTTTAATAGAAAAATTAATTTTTTTATGTTGTCTCCTTTGAGCTCTATACACTTTGTGCAACGTTTGTCATATTTTTTTTATCCCATTAAAAAATAAAGGGTCTACCCTCTGTTGCGAATCGAATACAATTTCGATACGAAAGCCAAATGCGATTAGGGGGAAATTTGATACTCTCTTTAAAGCTTTTGCAAACCCATTTGCAAAATTTTTTGAAAACGAAGCAACACTGGAAATAAAACTTAAAGATGGCGCATATTAACAGTAATGAACTGTCAAAATATGTAAAATAGAAAACTAAAAAAAGGAAAGGTGAGCCTCCTACATGTTTTTTTTCCTGAAAATTTAAATAAATTAAAGAGATGATGATGATTTGCTAAAAGAAAAATATTTCGAAGAAGCAATAAGTAGCCTTATTCATGGATTATTGCCATGCAATGCTTAATAAACGCATTTTCATTGGTTGTCTGCTATCAATGGCTGTCAAACACAAAACTAAATGGCGCAGCTTCTAAAAATTCGACAGGATTCAACAGGCAGAAGCCCGTCGACAGGAACAGTGTTGCCCTTTCAGTATTGCCCTTTCAGTTACCCTCGTGTAATCTTTACGATTGCTTTGTGTATCCGCGGTAATGCAGAGACTTGCGATTAAGGCTTCATAGTAATGCGTGAAAGAGGGTATTGACAAAAAAGTTATATTTAGTGAAATACACATTGGCCGAAGTAGTGGTTACTTTTATTTTAACAAATATTTATCTTACGAGTCTATAAACAAACAATCGCTAGAGAACTCAATTCTTTATTTCTCAAAATGTTTCAATAGATTTTAATCAAGTTCATCATCAATCGAGCCCAATTTAATTTTACTTGAAATTTTTTTTTAATTAAATCTTAAAAACAATTAAAGTTTTTTAATCGAGTAAACAATATCAAAAAAATTATCTCTTTTTTCAACTAATTAAATGTAAGGCCTGGAACAGAATAAAGTAGCTGAAGCTGACGAATTCTCTGTAGCGCAACAAAGCTCAAAATTTCGAATTTCGAACTGCAACGACCACTACAACTACTATTCTGTTGACACTACTTTGAAACTGCCGTTTTTGACATTTGACAGCTTGCAGCGCTATTCGTACCGTTGTACTACAGCGGCTATTCTGTTCCCCTCTTAATTTATGTAAATCTCTTAATGGAGTTTTCCCTAGTTGACGCCATTTTTAATACTGCTCTTAGCTTTCTTTAATGACTGCTCAAATTACTTTTATACAAATTTACAAACATAAAAAGAGAAAAGGTCCATTATCAACCAACCAAAAAGCCCATTTACATGACTTTAAAGTTGTTAAAATTAAATGCTGCCTAACATTTTTCTATTTATTTAAAAAAAAAAAAATGGAAAAAAGATCACAAAGTTTAAATCTATGAACCAGAAAGAAACACTTAAAACTAAAAGAAAAAATTAAAAACAGAGTTTTTTGACATGATCACCTACAACACAATAAAACAGCGACTAGAAACGAAAAAAAAAAACACATTTAACAACATCAGAAGCTTGTAAAAATCTAGAGGAAAATGTTAGAAAAAACAACAAACACAATAATTGCTAAGTTGTTGTGGCGTTTAAAAGGAAAATAAATACATCAGCAACAACAAAATAATGTTATAATAAGCACCCAGTTTAGTAGATTTTCTTGTAGATGATACTTAGACTTTGTAATATTCTCCGGTAACTATTCTCTACTATAGTTTTCCTTTTTTAGAAATTTAAGAAATATACACTAGTGATCTCTTCTATTTTTGTTTTATTTTGTTTTTTTTTCTGTTTAAACCATTAATCTGACTCTATTTTGTCGGCGAACATGGATCTAGTGCACGGTTTATTCATATTCAAGTTCGTGACTAGATTTCATGCTCGTCTATTAAGTTGGGTCAGTTCTACAACTGCAACAACAACAACAGCAATATCAACGTCAACGTCAGCATCAGCATCAGTAAAAACAAACAACTACAACAGCAAAAACAACAACAGCAGCAGCAACATCTCAACGACAACACAATTTTATTGTTGTCGTTTCTATTTTGAGGTAAAATTATTGTTTTATTTTTTTCAAAGTAAAATTTATTTAGACATTTATGTTAAAAAGTTATTCTAAATAATAAATTTAATAAATTATATTCTTTTTATAATATTTTTTTTTTTTTTTTTTTTTATCAAATTTTAAGCACAATGGGGTATCTATATCACAAATGACAAAAAAAAAAATTAAAATTGTAAAAAGTAACTATTTGTTTTATTTTGCTGCCGGTTCAACGATTTCGCACGGTAACGTTCGCATAAAAAATTTCTATGAAAAAAACTCAGTTTTAAAATATTTTCAATATAAAATGCTATACGAACGTTTACGTTTGAAATTGTTAAACAAGCAACAAGTTTAATTAAAATTAACTATCACTTCTGGCCGTAAATCATATAAATTTATTTTAACCAAAAAAATCCTAAAACTTTACACAAAATCTCTTATTTTATTTCAGTCTTTAATTAATCAATTGCATTTCATAACTAGGGGTCAAAATTTTATGCTTTTATAAAATATGCGCCTTAAATATAAATTCTTATTAAGTAAAGAGCCAAATAAACGACACAAACGGTTAAACAAACATATGAAAAAAGTATGTGAAGCATATTTGTGTAAATATTTAAAAAGTTTAATGTTTACACAAACACAAACTTGCTGTCGTCTAACTGCTAGTCTGAATTTACACGTTTCATCTTTTGATGCTCAACTTCTTTTCAATTCCCTTTAAAAGATGCCAATATAATCACACGCAGCAACCGGTTTCATCTTTTTTCGGTTCAACACAACAATAATTTTAATAAGAGCGAATCAAAGAGAAAAAGAAAAGAATAAAAATTACACTCAGCCATCGTTGTGCATATACCAACGAATAAAAACACAAAGCGTACTGACCGAGTACAGGCATCTCCGTACTAACCCCCTTTCTTCCCTCACCTAAAAACATAGGAGTTGAGCATCAAAAGATGAAACGTGTGAAAGCAGACCTAGTGTAGTTTATTTGGCCCTTAACGTATATTGTAATTTCGAAATTTCTTCAAGCACAACTTTCTTTTTAAATGCATATCCTATTATTTTTAAGAAATATTTCCCAATTAGAACAATTAGGATGAGCTAAGACTCGAACCCAGGCAACAAACAACGTCTGTACCTGTTGGTCTTGAATCTTACTAATTTGAATCAAATTATTTGTACAAAAAATTGTGGGGATTAATGAAAAGAAAAACGTTTTTCGGCGTGAAGGGAAAATTTTACTATTTCTGATAAAAAATAAACTCCTTTAAATGAACATTTTCTGCAAAAGTGCCAAGATTTTAAAATAAAACACCAAAATATATTTGGAAAACTTGACAAATAGAAACGCTGCTTGAAAAACAAATGTAAATTTTGCCCGTGATGCCACAATTATAATAAAATTTATTGCGCAAGAACATATGTTTGAAAAAATATTTGGCAACATTGGCGCTCCAACAATCGTAACAAGATTTCATTCCCTTCAATTGGATTTTTGTTTATGTGCTACAAATTTTGTGCTTAAAAAAATTGTTATATTTTATTAACCATTTCCGGATCAAAAATAATTTAAGTCGAGCTAAAAATCTAATAAAAACTTATATTTAATTGTAATGACAACTACTGACCAGGTAACGAGTGAAATAACTACTACCTATTACTTAAAACAAAAAGTTTTTCCTGGGGTAATATGATGGTGCTGAGGCCAGGAAAAATTTTAGTTTTGATCTTGGCCATCTTTGATCGAAAATAAGGAAACAAATGCAATCTCTATATTATAATAAACTTTAAGTTTGCATATCGTTCAAGTGCATAGAAACAGACTACAATGTAATGTCGAATATGTTCGAATATATACGACAAAAACACGAAAAGGGTTAAACAAAAAAATTGCAAAAATATGCCTTTTCCACCAAAAACAAAAAGTTGTGCGAATTTGAGTTCAGACTTAAGCCCCATCTTTGGCCAATATGGCTGATTTAAAAAATTTAGTCATTGTCACAGTTCACTCAGGGATGAAAGTCCTAAAGGCCGTTCAAAAACAGTTGTTACTTAAGGATATTTGAAAATATAAAAAACATGTAGGGAATTCACAAAGTGTTCTATTGTGTCGTTTTACTAGTGTCAGACCGATTAATCGGATTCGGTATCGGCCAAAAATTGCTAATCGGCCAATAATCGGTGTTCGACATTAATTTCGCCGCTTTAAGCGAAGGACGAAATTTTTTTTATACCATTATATACAAATATTACAAAACCATGCACAAATAATCAACTAAAGCATTTTATCTAAAATTCGGTTGTGGTAAATTACATTATTTAAAAAAAAAAAAAAAAAAAAAAACAGGTAAACAGGTAAACAAGCAAGCAATATCGGATGAAAACAAATTAAAGCTTCTACAATGGAAATGCAGGATATAATTTCTCACATTGCATTGAAAGAAAATAATGAAAAAAATCGCGAAAAGGAACAATTTCAAAGTTTTAACTTGTTTGGATAAGTAAAGTACGACTTCGAAACGGTCGAATTTAGCCAATTAGGCATTGGCCTAAAAAAATGGATTCGGTCGGACACTACTTATTACCCAACATAATCGGCCTTATTGTGTAAGGCGTTGTCGTTGTAGAAAGTGATTCTGAGTCGATCGGTAACTAAAAAGTCAGCACAAACGCATAATACCACCCTCTCCACTATTGTGGTGTGGGTATAATGATCGTTTCTTACGAAAGAAAAATAAAAATGGGATGGTAGTACTACAAAGTATTTGTATATAACACACTTTTTATATACATACATATCGGTCCTTTATTGCAACTTAGTCATATCTTAACAAAAATCAAACTTGGCAAAATGCGATTAAAGTTTTCAAAATGTACCTTCTTATATACATAAAGAAAAATATATTTTGCTATAACTTCGGTTTGAGATATAACACTGATTTTTTTTACATACAGAAAAAGTATAAAAGAGCACTTTTGCTTAAGTAACTCCATAGGAACAATATGTAATAACAAATTTATATAATTTATTCATCTGCAGCTTTTTTTCCTAGACGTTAAATTTGAGTCAAACAATTTCCATTTAAATCTTGTTTTAGAATATGTTCTCTGGAGGTACATGTATACGACATGTTTTTTACATCTGACTTGTCAATTTTTCAATTCACATGCACAATGTCTTTCAAAATTGCTGTTTTACATATTTGCGTTTACAAAAATTTGCTTCTGACATTGTCTCTGTTTTTTTTCGCATAGCTATTGCAGAAACCAAAGTAGTTCTCGGTTTCAAAATAGCGTGCTGCCGCAATAAAAATTTTTATTTGCGCCATGTTCAGCCATCTTAACATTTTTATACCCTTCACCGAAGGTAAGAGGGTATATATAACTTTGTCATTCCGTTTGTAAGTTCCACAATATTGATCCTACACCCTATAAAGTAAATATATTTTGGGTCCTTATGAAAAGCGAAGTTCAAATCCGGTTGTCCGTCTGTCCGTGTATGTTGAAATGGGTTTTCCGAAGACCCCAGAAATGATGAGGACTAGGGTGTCATATATTTATGTCACATATACTCCGTTTAAGTTTGCTATTGAAATTCAGCCAGATCGGTCCAAAAATGACGGAGATATGAGCAAAAAACCACGACTGCCTCTAATTTTTCCAAAAAAAAAAAATCCCTTGTGGCCGTTGTATTTTTATTACTTTTTTCTGTATATCTGGAGAACGGCAAGAGCCAAAGTTTTTAAATTATGTACAAACATTTAGGTTATAAATACACATCATCCCACAAAATGTTGGCGGGATTGGAGAAGTGGGCGTGGTACCTCCCATGCAAAAAATATTAAAAATTATATAAAAACCGGAATTTTTTGACTGTAATATAACCTATGGTTACGCCTTATATATCAATATCGGACATTTTTAATAGAAAATATTTTCTGAAAAACTCGGGAAAATCGGTTCAGATACGAAAAAGTTATGACCAAAATAATAATTTTTTTTTGAAAAATACCCTAAGGTCCTACACCCTATAAGGTATATATATTCTGTATCCTTATGAAAAGTGAAGTTCAAATCCGGTTGTCGTCTCTTCTCCAAAAAGAAAACAAACAAAAAACTGTGTTGAGTTGTAAACAGTAAACGGTCCATATTTCATTTTAATGATATTTAAACAGCGTTCCTTCATGGCTCAGTTGTCTAGGGGGTGTGTTAAGTTAGAAACTGTGAGTTCCCTGATTCGAATCTTCGTTTTTTAAAAAGAAATTTTTCTTTTAATATTTTTATGTTCTAAAAACGATTTTAAAAAGATATTTACCAGTTTTCGCTTTTTAAATTTCATTTATAATGAAGTTTTAAGTATTGTAAATATGTATGTATATGAAAAAATTATTTCGTTGCTCTGTATTCTGCTCGCACAATGGTGAAGGGTATACAAGATTCGGCACAGCCGAATATAGCACTCTTACTTGTTTTCTTTAAATGCGATAATACCAGTTTAAGATATTATAATAAAACGTTTTTTATATAAATATGTTTATATATCGATTCATTACCGCAAGAAAAACTTAAGCGCTAAAAACTAGATTTTACAGAAGTTGTTTTTTATTTTATTTCATATAAATTTTGTATTCGAAGCGGTACCTTATGTAACCATGAGATGAAGGAGGTGTTGCCAATAAATTCATTTATTAAAAAAATTGAAAATTATGTCGATCGATCCGTACATAATTTTTATTCACTGGTAAAATGTTCTTACATATATCGGTATTGTAAAATATTATCTTCAGCCGGCTAGGGATTTCGTCAATAGTGGACCGCCGCTTCCGGTTTCTTCCCGGCATAGATTTGTGACACATAAGATGTCAGTTGGTCTGTAAGAAGAAAATAGAGCACGCTCTAATAGAAATTTTTTCTTATGACTTTACATCTAAATTTTACAGAAGCAATATTATAAAGGTAACACACGACATGTATGTATTTTTCAGTGGGAAATTTGACAAGTCAGATGTAAAAAACATGTCGTGTACATGCAGCTTAAGCGGATATTCCGGTTTGCAAGCAAACATTTGAATTTGAAAGCTCACCTTGAATATTTAAAAAGTTTAAAATTTTATATATTTTTTTAGTACGGCTTAAGAGATCAGCAATATTCAGTGTTGGCAACTCTACGACCAAAATCTAAAATTTATAGCAAAAAAATGGCTGAACATGGATGGCTTGGAAATGGCTAAAAAATATATATATATTTTTTTTCTACAAAATCGCCAAAGTATTAAAAGCAAAGTAAATAAAATAAGTTTCTTACAATGAATTTGTTAGTGCGAGTACAAGAAAACTTCGTATTAAAAATAAACCTTTTAGAAAACAAAACTGGACAGAAGTAGAATTTTTCAATATCTAAAAGTGTAAATCTTGGACGGAATTAATTTTTTCATCATATGAGTCGATGGCGTGTATGAATAAATTAAAAAGGGAGTTTTATTGTCGAACATTTTTATTCGTTTGAAATGCCTATCGATGCCATATGTATGGAATATAATATATATATAATATGTGTTCTTTTAACTCCCACTGGAGCATAGGCCGCTAATAATAGCCATTATCCATCGCACTCGATTTAGGGCTATACTTCTCAGTTCATTCCATGTAATTTGTAATTTGTGGTCCTCCAACTCTTCGTCCCAACCCCCAAAGGAATTAGAAAATTAAAACTCGAAAGAAATGTTAAGCTTCTGCTAAGGAAGTAATTTGATAATTCCAACAGAAAAATTTTTAAATTAAATTACACAAAAATATACCATTATTTTGAAAATGGAGGAGGTTGTACAAGATATATTCGCATAATTGAAAAACGGTTAAGTATATTGAAAAAAAAAAAAAAATCGAAATTCCGCAATAAAATTATCTTTAAGGACGGCTATCTAATCTGCGCAGTCGTTTTTGAAGCATTTTGCAAATAAAAATATTTTTTAGAAAAATTTCGAAATTTTTGTTATATAAAAAAATTATCAAAAAATGGAAAATTTTTTCTACATAAATGATTAAATTTTGTTTGCAACTTTTCATTGAAATTTAATTAAATTTTCGAATTTTTTAAAACCCTATATTTGTATGGGAGCCCCCCCCTTGGGGTGGTGATAAACGGCAAGTATGTTTTAAAACAATGTTTAGCACGAACACTAATGGAGACCGGTCATACATTTTATCTCCTTAGCGGCGACTCCATGGCAGTTATGGAACTTTCTCTAAAAAATATTTGTAGTCAGGGGTCTAATCACCGCATTCGACACTATCGTATCGAATAAACTATCAAATTTTTTTGCATACGATAGACACTGACGTATCGAATGAAAACTCGATAAATGTAATGTCGAGTTACTCGATATCGAATGCAATTATTTCAAATTCAATACATTTCATTCGATATCGAGTTTCACGATACCAAAATATATAATTTCGATCAATTTTGCTCGATATCGTATGCGGTGATTAGACCCCTGAATTGAAAATTTTGTATGTGTGTTAGAAATAAATAATGGAGATGAAAAATAAAGTTTGACCCGCCTAGAAGCATCCTACGCTCTGCGGCCAAATTAAACCAAATTAAAGAATTTAAGAAATTTCCTTAATTCTTATATTTGACGAGCATCCCAAATGCTCATTTTATAATGACTCTGGCATAAATCACACTGAATTCGACGGATCCCACGGATTTTATTAAGTTTAAGAGCCGCAGTGGTTTTTGGCTAATTCCCATATAATTGGGGTAAAGTGACAGACAGTGCCTTCAAATTGCTCCTGCAGAATGTTCAAGATTACATATCGTTTGGACTCAGATCATCTAATTCAGGCTAAAAGATGTTGGTAATGATCGAACTATAGCGTTCGACGTTGACGGTTATAGCCTGGCAAAAACGTCTTTCTTTAAGAAATATGGATTGATGATGCATTCAGCCTGAAATCCACACCAAACAGTGACTGATCTTGTATTTTGGGATAATGTATTATTGACTAGCTGACTGATTTTTAAGAGTAAATTTATTTTAAGCCTTCTTAGTCTAATTTATCAGGGTGCATATTTTATTTTTTTTTTTTTTTAAATTTTAAGTAAGACTCATTTCATGTTTACCCTTTATTTCCCACTGTTTATCTTCCGCACTTTGTAGTGGCTGCCTGAAAATATTTTTGCAATTTTTTTATTTTCGATTCAATTTCTATTTACACACATGAATATGACTTAGAAAATCTGCATCGCAACAAATATAACATAATTTTTCTTTGCTTATTATTTTTTCTATTTGATTATTTTCCATGTTTCAGTTTTTCTAACGTTTCTGTTGTAGTTTTTTGCTTGTCATGTCTTCTGTGTCTTTGTCGTTAACAACTGATTGTGTCACGTTAAAAATGATACAACGACAGCACAGTGTAACAGCACAACACAATAAAAAATATTACAAATACGGCAGCAGCAGCAGCAATAACATCTTTAGACAACTACAACATTTTGGCCACTACAAACTAACAAAATTTTTTATTTAAGTTTAGTAAGAAGAAAAACACAAAATTGTGTGTTAACGTCATTATTTTCATCTTTTTCAAGTATTTGTTCAAATCTTAGAAAAAAAAAGGAACAAACATCTAAGAGAGCTCTTTTAACTTAAC
Organism: Pollenia griseotomentosa; assembly: GCA_963931875.1. Classification (NCBI taxonomy): domain Eukaryota; kingdom Metazoa; phylum Arthropoda; class Insecta; order Diptera; family Polleniidae; genus Pollenia; species Pollenia griseotomentosa. The sequence continues at coordinate 45,329,409 of OZ007560.1, read as the reverse complement.
AACAGCAACATGTCATTGTTAGATACTTTTTGTACTTCACTGTTCACTGACAGCACAACGACAGCAACACTTTCTACAGGAAAAGGTTTGTATTTGAATGTCTTTTTTTAGTTTTAGCAACAAAGTTTGAAGTTTATATATTATTTTCAATAAAAAATATCATTTTACAATTTTATAAATTAGATCGTGTTTTAATTTTTTACGGACATTTTCACCAAGTTCAGTTAAAATCAACTGTTACAATAACTGTCAATAAACATATTGCTAACTGGCAGTTAAAGACATAATTAATTATAACTGAACTTATTGAAATTGGCCGTTTATTCATTAAGTTTAAGTTTAAACTTTCTTAAAATATATTTGTTATTCTGAAGACAAGTGCAAAAGTGACTCGTCTGAAAACAGGCAGTAATTTATGATATTTTCTTAATTTCTGTAAAAGAATTATTATTTCTGCAGCAATTTTTCAGTGAAATTCTATAGACCATATCGACAATTTGTAATCCCTGCTGAATCTGTCTCAAGAAAATAAATCGATAATATTGGCAAAAAATGTATCAATAAAATTTTATCATTCTACTAAAATTCATGATTTTACTTTATTTTATTATTTTTCAGGAAAAAACTTATTGACAAAATTGAATTTCCTATAAAAAGTTTTTCATAACTTCAATGTTCTATAAAAAATTTCATATACAAATTTTTTGAAACCTAAATTTACATAAATCATACATCGATTACTTTAATTTTCTATAAAAAGAAAATTAATCGATAAATTTTTTCCTCATAAATTTTATTTTTCACTTTGAAATTGTTTTATATCTTTAATTTTCTAGTGTAAGTATTGGTATTGGTAGTGTATTGGTGACATTAATATTATATAGAAAAGTTATTGATATGTTGAAACTTTATTGATAACATGAATTTTCTAAAGAAAATGTATTGATAACTTAAATTAAAATTTTCAATTTATCGATAGCTTGATTTTTTGTATGAATTTGCTATTGTTTTTTATAAAAAAAAAACTTACCGATAACTTGTATTTTGTAAAGACGATTTATCGATAACTTGAATATTCGATAAAATATTGATCGATAGTTGAAATTTCAATGGAAAATTTATTAAAAGCTTAAAATTTATTTTTAAAAATGTATCTACAACTTAAAATTTTCCATAGAAAATCAATTGATTACTTAAACTTTTATAGAAAATTTCCGATAGCTTGAACTTTCTATATAACAAAAAAATTAACGACAACTTTAATTTTTTATGGAAATGTTATGATGACTTTGATTTTCCAAAAAAAAAAAATTGAGATTTCTAATGACAATTTATCGATTACTTGAATTCTATAGAAAATTAGCGGATTCCTAAAATTTTCTCAAAAAAATAATTGTTTAAGAAAATTGGGCGATAACTTAATTTACCACACACAACTTATTGTTTAAATATCCAGAGTAAGTTTTTGAATTTTTTATTTATTTATTAATTAAGCGCTCACTTAAATTTTCTACAAAATATTTATCGATAACTTGAATTTTCTATTAAAAACACACAAACAACTTAAAATTTATTTTCGTAAATTTATCGACAACTTGAATTTTTCTTAGAACATAATTTGAGATTTCTGAATAAAATTTATCAATAACTTAATTGTTATTGATAATATTGATGACTTGAATTTCCTATAGAAAATTGGTCGAATTTTCAAATTTTCTCTAGAAAATTTATCGATAACTTGAATTTTTTAGGAAGAATTTACCGATAATTAAATTTTTTTTTTTGAAAGTATCAGGGTTTTTTTCAAAAATAAAACCTGGGAATTAGGCACGGCAAACAAAATCTTTTTAATTTAAAACTTTGTATTCCCAAAAATTACTTTGATAAGTTTGCGAAATCTTAAAATTTCCACACAAAACTTATACAATACTTTTATTTTCAAAAAAAAAAAAAAAAATGTAAGATGAGATAAACCCACTGTTTATTGTTGATGTGTTTTGTTTAAACTTTGATATTGTTACAAGTAGAACTGTTGCTATAAGTCTTATACGCTTAACAGTTTTATTTGGTTTAATATCTTTAGTTTTTCTAAAATCTTAATGGATGAAGTTTCCTGATCATCTGGCCTAAGCAACCAGTGAAATGCGCATAGGAATAGCTTATCCCATCAACAATAAATTTCAAGTGTTTTTATCAATAATAAAAACTGGGAATTAAGCACGAATAACAAAATCCTTTGAAAAAAAAAAAAAAATATTTATTAAACTTCCAGTTTATAAGATTTAAATTGTTTAAAAAATATTTTTTCGATAACTTAAATTTTCTATAAAATATTAATCGATAACTTGAACTTTTTATAGAAAATGCATCAATAACTTAAAATTCATTTTCGATAACTTAAATTTTCTATAAAATATTAATCGATAACTTGAACATTTTATAGAAAATGCATCAATAACTTAAAATTCATTTTCGTAAATTAACCGACAACTTGAATTATTTCATAGAAAATTTTTTGATTACTCTAGAAACTTTAGAAAATTTTGGATGGTTAAAACTTTTTACAAAAAATCTTAAAAACTTAAACTAAAATTTTTTTTAGAAAATTTACCGATAACTTTATTTTTCCAAATAAAATTAAATTTTTGATAAAAACTTATCTAAAACTAACTTTTATTTTTCAGAGTAGTTTTCTAAAAAATATTAATCTTAGTTTTTGAAGAAAATATATTGATAACTTCAAGTTTCTAAAGAAAACTTATTTGAAGCATTTGCCTGTAAAAAAAATATATATTTTTGATAACTTTTTTTAAAAAAATTTAAAATCAATTACTTTTTATGTTCTTTAAAAATAGTTTGACTCAAAAATAACGTAATAGATAAAAAATGACGGATAATTTTATTGAAAATGTTAACCGCTCATAAAACAGAGATCATAATCCATTATATTCTTAATTTTTTTTTTCATCGATAATTATTTTGTTCAAAAGAAAATTATACGGTTGTCGATAACTGCTATCGTATATGATGTTTTCTTATATGCAGCGAACTTTGAAAATTTATTTTTAAAATATCCATCGTTAACTTTTATTTAATCTTAAATATAAGAATGTATCGATAAGTAATATCTTTAATCAACAATTTTATTATATTGTTACCGATTATTTGAATTTTATTGGCATAAATCTAAAATTAAGTAACCAAAATATTTTTGGTTTTATTCCTATTTCGCAAGCTTGATTTTCCCAATCAGATTGAATTAGAATTCTTCCCTGTCTTCGTATTCTTCCCAATCTCTAACGACTGCACATACACACACATATAAATATAAAGTTTGGAGTATGACACAAACTGATGTTGTTTTTTGTTGTCTGTTTAGATATTATAATCATTTTAACATTAAAGACCACTTTCGAAGTATCAAATTGCTTCTATTAGATTGACAATAAGAAAAATTATGAGTGTTCATCCTCACTTAAACTTAAACACAAACAACAACACAAACTCACTCACACAAGCATATTAAAAAAAATTATAATCAAAACAAATGCAAAAAATCTATAAAAAAAAAGTTGAAAAAAAATTCATGACAAAACATAAAAATAAAATACAGCCAAACATGATAGAAGATAAAAATAGGAAACGTTGATGATGCTGCAAAAGCGAAAACTGAGTTCAAGCCATACGAAGCCAACTCAAACCAGCGGCATCTTCTTCGATACAAAATCATCTATTCATTCAGTCACACACACTCTTTCACCGATCGCTTAAGTCATTGTTTGTAAAGAAAGCCATAGGAAACCACCAGGAAACAGAAACTAGTTAAACAGAGTTCAAAAGGAATTTAAGCTTTTTGAATAATATTTCTGATAAATAATGTAACTTGGAATCCAGTTAAGGTTTGTCATAGAATTTTCTGCAAACTTATTAAGAGCCAAAAACGAATACATTCCTTTATTACACTGCATATAATTCAATTCTAACAGAAGGCAAAGTTTCGTTATTTATAAATTGTACGAGTACTTATAAATAAGTACGTTTTTATATATATTTTTTTCTATCATACTTCTGCTTCATTTCTCTATCAGAAGATGAGGCCGGCCGTAGATGCAACAGATGAAGACGACAGAGATGCTGATGATGATAATGGGTTTAGTAAATGTGAGCTTAAGAAGCATAAAAGGCTAGAAAACTGGTAATAAAATTTAAATTCTTCTAAAGCGTAAGCAAAAGGATCTCCTCTATTCTTTCTATCTCTACACAAACGACTGAGTGGTTTTGATAGTTGAAAGTACATTACAAGAGCAAAGTACATATGTACATACATACTTACAACAACGTAGTGTGTTCAACACTCTAATAACGGACAGACATCCATACATTCAAACTTTATTCGTATTGTGATAAAGTAAAGATAGAATGAAAATATACAAAAAAAAAAAAAAAATAGGAAAATAGCAAAAACTGAAACCCTTTCATTTTAAAGGTGAATGTTCTAAAGTTACGTTTACCAAACGCGAATACGGGTACATAAAAAAAAAATTGAAAGAAACATTGAAAAGATCTTCTTGACTTAGAAATTAAGGATGATCACTTTCATAGAGTCTAGGTTTACTCTACGAAAGTTTTCTTTCAGAAAGTTTATTGGTGAGAGAAGAAAAGCATGTTCTCTTCCCCTCTCAACAATAAACTCAGACTTTCTTAAGAAAAACTTTCTTAGTATAAACCTAGACTATCAGCACTTTATATTTTTTAAAATATAGATATTTCGATAACTACAATTTTCAAAAGCTAATTTTGCGATTAGCACAACGTAATAATTAAATTTGTTGATCAATTTTTATTTTCATACAAAATGTATCGTAAACTTTAATTTTTATAGAAAATTTAGCAATAACCTTCATTTTTTTATAGAAAATTTTTCAGAAAGTTAATTTTCTTTCGAAGATTTGTTCATAACCCTAATTTTCTATCGAAATTTTACCTTATATTTTTTATAGTAAATAAAAAATGTTTTTCTAAAAAATGTATAGATAACTTTAATTTTTTTATAGGTATATAGGATTTTTTCGATAACTTATTTTTTTTTTTCTAGGCAATTTTTCGATAATTGATATTTTTTGGCGATGTACCGATAACAGGTACAGACAAATAATCGAAAACTTTAGTTTTCTATACAAAATTTTTTGTTAAAGGTTGGTTTTTTTCTAGATAATTTATTGATAACTTTTCTGTTCTATAAATAAACTTTTAGAAACTTAAGTTTTTCCACAAAACTTTACGTTAACTGAAGTTGTCTCTAGCAAACATAATTTAACAAAAAAAAAAAAGAATATGCTGAAATTTTCTTTAACATATTTTGATAAAAAATAGAATGTGGGAATTATTACTTTTTCATAAATTATTTTGTAGTGTATAGAGTCATTCCTAAGTATAAGTACATATCTATAGCTTCAATGTTAACCAAAGGTTGGCTTAAGCAAAAAGTATGTGAAGTATTGAAGGAAAAAAACTATTGTAGAAAGCTTTATAAATTGAAATTTGACTCAAAGAAGCACATTCGAAAAAATGGTGAATATAATATTTTGATAACTTTAATTTTCTTTATAATTTTTTTAATTTAATTTAATTTTTACAAAAAGAATTCGGGAAGTTTTTCCTTCTTTTTATAAATCAAAAGAAGTACATTCGAAAAAAATTTAAATAAAAAAATTACAATAACTTGAATTTTCTTAAAAAAATTTTTTTTTTGGTAACTAGTTTTCTTTTAAAGATCATTCGATAGCTTTAAATAAAATGTTTTGACGATTAAAATTTTTTTTACATTAATAACCTCTTTGAAGTTGTGATAACTTTAATTTTTCTAGAAATTGTTTCGATAACTTTAATTTTTTATAGATTTTTCTTATTTATATACATAAGTTTTCTGTAGAAAAGTTATCGATAATTTTTTTTTCTAGAAAATTTATCATTTAATTTTGTAGAGAATTGTTTAATGACTTTAGCTTTCTTAAATTAATTTTGAGATAATTATCATTTTGTTTTAGACAATTTATCGATAACTGAGCTTTTTCTTGACAACTTATCGATAACTTTAGTTTTTTTAAAACAAATTTTATAACTTTTAGTTTTTGTGAATAACTTATCGATAAATTCTATTTTCTCTAATAAACTTTTTTAAAACTTAAGATCCACAAATTTTATTTTTGACTTTGAAAATTATTTTATTTCTTTATTTATTCTTTTTTAGAAAATATGATTAATATTTAAAGTTCTACGGTTATTTTTGATACAAAATTTTTTGATAGCTTACATTTTTTTTAAATATATTTTGATAAGTATCAAAGTAATTTTTGGGAGTACAAAATTTTAATTTAAAAGATTTTGTTATTCGTGCTTAATTCCCAATTTTTTTTCTTGATAAAAACACTGAAAATTTATTGTTGATGCGATAAGCTATTCCTATGCGCATTTCACTGGTTGCTTAGGCCAGATCGTCAGGAAGCTTCATCCAAAAAGATTTTAGAAAAACTAAAGATATTAAACCAAATAAAACTGTTAAGCGCATAAGAATTATAAGCAACAGTTCTACTTGTAACAATATCAAAGTTTAAACATAATTATCAACAATAAACAGTGAGTTTATCTCTTTCTTACATTCCCCACTACAATTGATTGGAATTCTTCCAACATTAATTGTAGTTGTAAGTAGGTTAAGAAAAAACAAAAACAACTTGCAAAAGCATGTTGCCAGTTAAGTTTTTTTAGGCCGTGCACTTGCCAGTTTATTATCAAAGTAATTTTTGGGAATACAAAATTGAAATTTAAAAGATTTTGTTATTCGTGCTTAATTCCCAATTTTTATTTTTGATAACTTTAATTTTCTTTATAAAATTTTTAATTTACTTTAAGTTTCACAAGCAGAATTATGAAATTGTCTCTTTCTTTTAAAAAATTAAAAGAAGTATTCGAAAAACGTTTAAATAAAACAATAACTTCAATTATATTAATAAATTACTTTTGATAAGCGTAAATTTCTTCAAGATTATTCGACAACTTTAAAAAAATGTTTCGATGACTTTAATTTTCTATTGGTTTTTTTAATTTCCTCCATTAATTTTTTTGATAACTTTAATTTTTTCTAGAAATCGTTTCAATAACTTTAAATTTCTATAGATTTATCTTATTTATATACATAGAGTTTTCTATAGAAAAGTTATCGATAACTTTATTTTATTTTTCTAGAAATTTTATCAATTAATTTTGTTGTTGTCTCTCAACAAGTTTTAGATAATTATCATTTTGTTTTAGACAATTTATCGATAACTGATTTTTTTAGAAAACTTATCGATAACTTTAGTTTTTTATAGAAAATTTATTTATAACTTTTAGTTTTTGTGGATAATTAATCGATAAATTTTATTTCCTCTAATAAACTCTTTGAAAACTTGAGATTTCTCTGGAAAACTTTTGGATAACTAAAGTTTTGTTAAGCGAATAGGTTTAAACTTCAATGAATTTTTCTTTCGATAATTTTCAATAGTTATGTTTATAAAATTTTTTATTAACTTAAATTCTTTTTTTTTAACTATTTTTAAAACTTAAATTGTTTTTATAAAATTTTTTAATATCAACAAAAAAGGTGAACAACACGTACTGTTAAAATTTTTTAATATCTTAAATTTTTACAAAAGAATTCGGAAATTTTTTTTTTTTACTGTAAATTAAAAAGAGCAAATTCGAAAATGTTTAACTAATACAATAACATTATTTTCTCTAGAATGTTTTGATTAGTTTAGTTTTCTGTAAAAGATTATTCGCTAGATTTAAATAGCTTTATAAATTGTTTAGATGACTTTTATTTTTTATTGATTTTTTTATATTCATTTCTACTATGAATTTTTTAATAACTTTATTTTTTCTAGAAATTGTTTCTTTTAGTTTCTATATATTAATTTTATTTATACACATACATTTAGGTTTCTCTTTAGTTTTCTATAGAAATATTATCGATAGCTTTGGTTTTTTTTTAGAAAATTTATCAATTAATTTTGTGTTCTTTTCTTCTGTAGGCAATTTGTTAATGACTTTAGTTTCCTCTAGACAATTTTAAGATAATTGTCATTTTATTTTAACAATATATCAATAACTTAGTTTTTTTAGTCTAATTATCGATAACTTCAGTTTTTTATAGAAAATTTATTGAGAAATTTTGTTTTTTCTGGATGATTTATCGATAATTATTATTTTCTGTAAAATTTTTTTTGAAAATTTAAGGTTTTTTTAGAAAACTCTTCGATAACTTAAGTTGTGTCAAGAGAATATGTATAATAGCAATGGATTTTTTCGATAGCTTTCAGGAGTTATGTTTATAAAATTTTTCGATAACTTGAATTTTTTTTTAAAATAAAAATTTTTAAAACTTAACAGCCGTATTCATAAAAACTTATTGATAAATAATTGATAATAGTGATGTTAATAAAAAGTAAACAAACTTTATATTCGAATACTTTCTTATCGTATATTTAAAAAGGTTCAAACAAAAGTTTTTATGATACCATTCGGGAACATTTTGTTCAGAAACTAAAATAATATGTAGTTTTATTTGATAAGAATAATGTTTAAGGTCTACAATTAAAAAAAAATTAAAAAAATTTTAAATATCGAATATCATGTAAACCGCATAGAAGTTTCATGCATCACTAACAATAAAATGGCAGCCAAATATAAAGAAAGTTGCCATACTTAAACAGAAAATCGCTGCAAACAGTTAATAGTAAAAAAGCTGTTATTGTTCGTTTATGAATACAAATTTTTATAAGAGGTTTATAAGACAAAAAGCGTTTAATAGTTATTACATACTATAAGCTTTAAATAAGAACTTTTTATGAATACGGCTGTAAATGTTTACAAATAGAATTTGGAAATTTTCTCTTTTTTCTGTAAATTAAAAGAAGCAAAATCGTATGTTTAAATAATTTTTTTTGATAACTCGTCAGCTCATTTTTGTTTTTTTTTTTTAATTATTTGAGAGCTTTAAATTTCTTTAAAAATGTTTCGATTGCTTTATTATCTTTAGAATTTTTTTAATACCATAATTTCCTATATGAATTTTTTCTTGAAATGGTTTCGGTTACTATACTATTCTATAGACATTTGATTGTATCGACTACTTTTAGTTTCTTAATTTTAATTTTCTTTTTGCAATTTTAGTACGTTTTTAGTGAAGTACAGTCTTTAAGTGAACACCCTTATTACCGCAAAAAGAAGCTTAAGGAAAAGTTCTTTGTTTCGTTTATTTTTTTTTTTTTTTGTTTATTATTTCTTTCCAATACGACTATTTATATAAACAGAGATTTTCCATTTTTACGCTGTGTTTGGTTATACAAACTCTATTATTATCATTCTAGGATTTCTTTCAACTTTTTTTTTTTTGCGTTGTATTCTTTTCCTTTCGATTCTCCTCTTTTTTTACCATATTGTTGTAGTTGTTGGTGTTATTAAAAATAATATTTTCCCAAAGCTGCTGTCTGGCTGCACCCTTGCGCTCGTACCACAACCATCCACATGATGTTGTGTTGCAAAGATGATAAAGGTCTATTTTAAGTGCTTAGTGTTTTGCGATAGTGATTTCTGATTCTTTTGTCTTTTTTTTTAAATGTTGCGCGCATGAGCACCGCACAGCACAGAGGACTATACTTGGATTTGTATAATTTCTTTAAACTTCTTCTAGGTATAAGTATCTTTCTGCTTGAATACAGCCAGCCTTCCTATCAATTGTAAAAGCTGGTTCGGCTCGTCATTTTATTAAGGAAATAAAAAAAGGAAAGGTCTGCTCATTTTCTTGTTTTGATCGTACCTTTAGAGTTCTTTGTGTGTGTGTGTGCGAGTGTGTTTGTTTGTACATGGTTACTGTACAAAACAATTGAACATCCCAAGAGTTGTATCGGGGGGATATCAAGAATATACTTAATAGATGGGATAAAACAGTTTTCAAATACATTTAAGGCGTTTGTTCGTTCAACTGTGAGAGTCAGTGTCTATTTGAGTTTTTATTTTGGCAGTAGCATGGTGGTAATAAATCTTTTCTATTTAGTAATAAAAATCGTTTCATAACAATGATAATTTTATAAAACAAAAAACAGAAATAAATAAAATGAAAAGAAGAAAATCCATAAAGGTAAAATATATATATATATAAGTATTCTTGTAATCATACTGATTTCTCTTAACTTTTTTTATAGTTACGTTTATGTATTTGGTAATTCGTAATTCTTGAGTGTATCTAAATAATCGTACGCGCCTGCAGTTTTATAATGCTGCAACATTTCCAGGTGATTGTCTTAAATGTTTCTTAAGAATATGTTGTGTATGATGTTGTTTGCATGAGTTTAACTAAAATTACAATTATTTTGTAAAATGTATGATCGTTTGTATATTTTCTATTTAGTTGTAGTTAGGAAATTCGTAATGGAAAAAATATCGGCAAAATTATGCCAGATCAAAGCTCATTAATATTATTCGCTTTATGTGCATCTACTTATTGGTGATCAGGATTATTTAAAGGAACTCTTCAAAGATTTATCGATAAGCATAACTTTCAGAGATTTAAAGTGGTAACTTTTGTTTGAATATTATTGGAAAATTCCTATTTCTACTAAAATTAAGCGGAACATAAAAGAAATAACTATAATAAAAAAATAATAATTGAAAAAATTTAATAACATTCCGGAATGGTGGGTTATTTAAAATATCGTTTATTTAAAATGTTCAACTCAAAATTTTTTTAAAAATTGTTATCCCTAAACCGCTTTACCTAGTTATTTAACAACGCTGTTTGAACTAAATTTTGATAAGTATAATACTGTTTCCATTCTCCAGATATGCAGGAATTTATATTGTTCTCTGATCCAACCCACTGACAGGTGTAAACTATTTGTACCAAGTTTGGATACTTTTACTGTTACCGATCTTCAGATGTACGGAAATCTACATTGTTTTTGTATTAGAGTTGCCCCGCTCACTTCAGAAAACCCTGTTCAGGAGTTTAAGAGTCTAAGGAACAAACCAAGACACGAACAAATGCATATTTATCTTTATATATCTAGATACAAATTTTCGAAAAATATCTTCTGAAAACTTTAATTTTCTATAGAAAATTGTCCCGTAACTTTTATTCTTCGTAATGAGCCTTATTCCGGTTGTCGTTATCATCATTGACATAAAACTCGCGCTTGTTATGTGACTTACGGTGGGCCATTGGAAATTTAAAAAATTGATCAATAAATAATGAGTCAACCAGATGACCGCATCGTTCGGCAAGCTCATCTGCTATCCAGTTACCCGAGCAGTTCTCATGCAATGGCACCCACATTACACAGTGCAACAAAATGCGGGTCATCGCTGCTACTACTAGCAGAGCAAATCTACTAAAGGGTTTTGAAAAGTTAGCTCGGGTTTTCGAAGTTTCGGCTCTTGAAGTTTTTGAATTTTTTTGAAAAGTCGTTTGGAATAATTAAAAAAAAATATACTGAACGTGCTTCAGAACTAAAAAATTATTTCAGATTCAGAGTATTTAAGTTAAGTTTGAGTGACTCCCATTTTTATGGGGTCACTTTTTTTCTTTTTTCCAACTTTCGCACAAAAGTATACTAAAATTGCACTTTAGAGGGTTAAAATGTTTTACAAATATTTTCTGCATAAAATTTCACTTGGATTTTTCTAAGAACCCTTTTTTTTTTAGAAAAATTAACCCTTTATTTTCATTTTCTGGGGTGTTGTTTGTCCTGTTTAAAAAAAAATACTTAAATTTTACAATAAAAATGCATAATATGTTCTATGAATATTTAGCAAAAATGGGTTATTAAAATGAAGACAGTACAGTTAAGGGTTAATTTTTGACTAAAATTTCAAGCGGTGGTCCAACAGCTTTCTAACAACGTATTGGAAATGAAAAATCGGACAAGAAATTGTTAAGTTATTTAAATTTTCATTTTAATCGAATTAAAAAGCAAAAAACTGACATAAACATCTCGCTATCTCGAGTCTGTGGTAAGATTTTTAAAAGGTTTGAATGCAGAATCAAAGAATTTTTAAATATCAATCATATTTAGTCATTCATTGGGCAAAAACAAATTTACCCAAATTGTTATTCATGAAAATACAATTTTTAGACTCTTTTTTGACGCGGTGTTTAGCTCACGGGAGATTTTCGCTAGAGCCAAAATATTGTGGGAATCTTCATAAAACATGTCAAAGTTAGTTTTTAGGGGGTACATCAACAACTTTTTTTTTGAGTCGGTCTAATTTACATATATCCCTCGATATGCGATAATACGTAAGCCGGTTAGGCGCCGGCCTTATAGCAGCGATTTGCGCCTGCAGGACACTACAGGAATCTTAATATCCAGTTCCTTAATGAAGAAACCCCCATCAACTATACTTCCTTTTCTCAAACCATCAGCATAGGGCCTTAGAACCGGCCAATGGAAAGTCCCTGCATACTACCGCATGTCGTATGCGCGGCGTACTCCGCACCAAAGAAAGGCTCCGGGGTACAGTAGTCCACCCCGTCATTTACAATCGAATGCTTGATTATCTTGGCGTGACCATAATCACGATTCAACCAGCTGTGTACAGTTTAACAATGTCAACAGCGCCCTCGTGGGTGTAGAACGCATTGATCAAGTGATCATCAATCCCGTTAAAACAGAGTCGGCTTAACAACAGCTGCAAAGATCAAATTGACACACCGCCATACCTAGTTCCGGCCGATTGCACGTATATATAGCACCTGTTGGCTTTTCTACTCTTTTCCGGACATTTAGTCCTCATGATAGCCTGCTGTATAGAACCCAGATATTTGGCGCCTTTAGAGACCTGAAGTTCAGTCCTTTGGACTATTTAAGATTTCCCAAAAATGTATAAAGAAAATTGGGACTATTTAAATTATAAACGAATTTCTATAGTCTATACCAGAGATCAGCAATGAATCGTTTTTTCACTACTCATACTGACTCATGCAGTTGTAAGTATAAGTGCGTATAAATCATTTAAACTAACCCAGCGGGAAAACTCAGAAGACCTTCTTACTTCAGGCCTTTTTAAAGGCCTCCTTAAAAGATTTTTTGATTCAATTACTATTCTTATCTAATTGCTAAAGAAGGCCTCATAGAAGGCCTCGGCTCTTTCGTATAAAAGATAAGATACACCTTCCACACTCGCTTCTATGAGAAGGGAGTAACATTTTTTGTATTGTTTTTATGCACAAGCAAAAGCAAAATCAATTTTTTTTGGTCCCGTTACCCTTCTTATGTACCTGCTGAAGAAGCTAGAGCGGAAGGCCTTCTCCGCAATGACAACGTGTGTAAAAAAGATATGAGTATGGAATGGAGCAAGAAGGCCTTGTACATCCAAAAGAAGGGGTACAGAGGCCTTCTAGAAGGCCTTCCTACTACTTCTTTTTCCCGCTGGGAAGCTACTCTGATTCACTCATACTCACAAGAGAAATTAATATGAGTGCGCCGTCGACATTATACGCATACTCATAAATGACGTCAGTTTGATTTATAATTTCTGGAAAATACTTTCAATTCTCACAATGATTCAACTCATTAAGCTCATCCATTTACCGTTTTAACACAACAGATAAAACACACAACTTCATAATCAGCGCTGCCAGATAAATTTGCCGAAAATAGGTCGTCTACTTCATACATGTAACTTTAGTAAACTGTAATTGCCAAATCGTCACTTTGCTATTTCGGGGACAGATCTGGTAGCCTCGCATTTTGCTTCGCCTATACACATTGAGTTGAGTAGATTCCAAGGTATATTTACACAAGGTAAACTCGTTGGCTCATATGTTTGTCAGCTGTTTACCCCTAGTTGGAGCCAAAACGTCAAATTGCGTGTATATGAGCCAAAATTTGTACATGTGTGCGTTAAATTGTTTTTGTTTTATATGAAGACAATTTTGACAAATTGGCTCCTTTTATAGAGCAGCATGTCTACACTCCCAAATGAGTCTACCTTGTGTAAATATACCTTGGTAGATTCTAAATCAACCACTACAAATGTTGCTAAGTATGAGTACGATGAGTAAAATAAAACTTTTGAGTGAATATGAGTTTGAATAACATTGGAATAAGTATGAGTGCGTATAAGTACAAGAATTTATGAGTCATGATTTAGCTCTATTCACTTCTCATTGCGGATCTCTGGTCTATACCCGTCTTCATTCTCTTTTTCAATCTCTCCTAAAAACTTAGCAATTGACGGGTCAAACTTAATGTGCGCGAACCAGCACTTTCCAAAAAAATGTCAACTTTAATTTTCCAAAGACAATTTATCGATAACTTCATCTCTAAAAAAAAACACTTTTTAAAATCTTTTTTTTTCCTTAAATAAAATTTATTGTAAACTTTAACTTTCCGACAAATCCGAAAAGATTGCCAATTTGAAAACAAAATATTTAACAATTTAATAAGAGTTCCATGTTATAAAAACAATCCTATAATTATAATCGGTAAAGCTCAAACTCCAAAGTATTTACCATAGTATTTATTAATTTTCGAGATGTTAGCCTATTTGGAAACGATGGGCAGTAATCGGCTCACATAAACAAAGTTATGTTAAGAGGTTAAAATTCATATCAGAGTTATTTGTGCCGAATATTATCTAGGTATTAACATCAATATGAGATTTTTTGTCTTAAAGGGATTAAATTGTTTATTAATGTTTACATTCAAAAGGAAGCTAAAGCTATTTATGGATGGAAACTTTGCGAAAATGTGAACTGATTCAAAAATAATTTAATTTGCAGTAAAATATTTCGGGTCGAATTTCATCTAAACAACAACATTAAATATGAAGGTTTACGGCCACAAAGAGTCTAATTTGGAAAAAAAAAAATTATAGATCGATTCTCACTTCGTCCTTAGCACAATTAAAATATATTTACCAAATTTGACCAACTTACCTACCAGACTGCAACTTGTAATTTGCGCTCAAGGTTAACATGAACAAAGACTCAGCAAATACGGACAGATGGACATGGTTGAATCACTTAAAAAAGTGATACTGAGTCGATCAGTATACTAAAAGATTTGTCCAGGTTTCTATGTATTACACACATCGCCAAAAAGGTATGTTTTTGATTTTTCCTTAACTTTTGCTTATTCATATATAAAATTTTAAAGTGTAAATAACATTTGTATTTAATGACAATCTGCTTTTTCTTACAATTTTCGATTAAAATTTTAAATGCAGATGACGGATGTTTGGTAAACAGATAAATATTTAAAACACAAAAGCCAAAATTCCGTAAAAAAAATTTTTTTTATTTGCTGTGAAAGCTCTTGTAGGCATCTAAAAAATTCAACATGTCTCAAAATATGCCTCAAAAAGGCCAAATATGCGCTAAAAACTTGAAAAATGCTGCAAAAAGGCTCTTTTAACTAAATTATGCAAAAAAAATGCGGCAAAGGGTAAATTATGCAAAAATATGCACTTACAAATCTATGCCAAAATTCATTAAAAGCTCTAAATCGGATAAATATATTGTTTCTGCCTTCATTGGTCGCACGAGAAAAAACATGCAATTGCATATTTATGGTTTCCCTGTTCATTACCCATGAAAATAAAAAAATTGGTATATTTGTATATAATATGCGTCGAAATCTTAATGTGTTAATAAAAAATAAATAAATTGTAAAACTACTGTTGCACAGTGTAATTTCAATTAAGTTATTTGCATTAAACCGTTGCTCAATCAAACGAAATTATTTTAATAAATAATCGTATTAAGCTCATATAAGAAGTTTTGAATTAAAAGCTCACTTTTTATTAACACCTTTCTAATATTATTTTTTTTATTAATTTTTTTCTATATTTTAAATCCAATACTCGTGCGTGAGTATTAAAACTCAAAAAAAAAATCAATTTACTTTTAAATTTAATGTTGATTTTGAAAGTAATAGCTAGAAATAAATTTTATAATACGAATACAAAAAACCGAAAGAATTAATAAAGAACACATGCAACAAACTCCTCATACAAATTTATGATAAAAAAAAACCTCAATCAATACAATTGAATTCTTTTTAACATTTCCCTATGATCACGAAAATAAAAACCTCAGAAACACACGACGCAATACACGTTTATCCTCAAAATCCATTAAAAAGAAAAATTTACAATTAAGAATGTATAGACGATCAAGTCCTATCAAATATGAACCTACACCGCAGTACTTGAAAAAATTTCTAGAGCATACCCTATTTGCGACTCAGGAGCAGTCATGGACCCGCCAGAGCTAAATTGTGTTATGAGGTTGAGATTAATTGCATCTTAAGGATTTTAGGATGAGCACAACCTTTTGTCATGACATAGAAGCTATCGTAAACATTATTGTTGTACAGTTTTATGTCAATACCAACAAAGACTTCATTCTGAAGGAAGCATGCACTCGGGGCATTGTAAAATTAAGTATCGATTCTTATTCTTTTCAATAGGCTTGGTCCTTGTGACAATCAGAACCTACACTCATATAAAAATGCATAGTCTTATGGATGATGCCCTAACACCAGAACTGTGACATTAATGTTATTACAAATGGCATCAATGAGGCAAAAAGTGACATCAATCCAATGAAGAACGTCATCATGAAATTTTGTCATATTTTATGCTTCATCTATGCTGTGACTGCATTTACATCAATTCGATGCCACATTTTGTATTTTATTAACATTATTTTAATGTTTAAAAGGTAAAATAAGAAGCAAAAATTCCCATATTTTATTTGTTTAAATTATTTAGTTAAATACATCAAATTTTCAAAGTAGAATGATTCCGATAACCATATCGGGCAAACTGCTGATGTCTTATAATTAAGAATTCTTCTGCAAACAAAGGTCGGAATACAACGAAAGTGAAACAAAAATGTGTAACTGGTAAGTAAAAAAAAAAAATACTCTTACTTTGACTTAAGTCAATTCCAATGACAAACTGTCATTAAATCGAGCCTAATGAGTTCTTTCTTCGATGTTACTGAGTCATCGCATTCATGACATTTTTTACTAAACTGACTCCGATTTGTCATATCTGTGATGCCGAGGTGTCATCCTATTGATGAAATTATTAAACCTGATGACAATGTGGGCAATCGATATGTTAAGGCTGACAAAACAGTGATGAAAAGAGCAATGGGATCAATATCAGCGCTATAACGCCTTTTCTATCAGTGTATGTACCAAATTTCATAAAATTATCTCCAAAATGGACAGCCAGCCGGACGGACATTGTTAAATCGACTCAAAAAATTTAGGTCTAGGACCCATATTTTAAATGTTACAAGCATCAGCAAAAACGCATAATACCCTTTTCTCTATTGTGGTGTGGGTATAAAAATACAAGTTAATACTTATCTATTGGTAGCAAATTGTACAAACTACTCGACTCTCAAGCAAAAATCACAAGGCAACACAACGCACTACTTGTATACAACATGTGATCAGCAATATTAATGA
Organism: Pollenia griseotomentosa; assembly: GCA_963931875.1. NCBI lineage: Eukaryota > Metazoa > Arthropoda > Insecta > Diptera > Polleniidae > Pollenia > Pollenia griseotomentosa. The sequence goes on along the minus strand of OZ007560.1, from coordinate 45,311,881 downwards.
GGGAAGCTCTCAAATCTTTATTTTTTTCCTTCGTTTTGTATTCTTATTATTTTACCTAAAAAACCAAGAAATTGAGAATAAGAAATGGGGATTTGAAAAATAGAAATTGACGAGCATTTAACAATTTGGTTTATAATGGGACTAGAAACTGAGATTTCATGGAAACAAATACGAACAGACACAGAACAAAAAGTGAAAAAAAGCCATTAAAAGTAACATTATTAACAAAAATTTCTACTTAAACACAATTACAACTTTTGTATGTGTAAAAATACTCGATCATTTGTAACACCTTGCACTTACAACACAACACAATCAACAGCACCAACAATAGTATTTAGTTGCAACAGTAACACACAGAATGGAAACAAGCCCACTGACAAAAACACTAATAATATTCTCGTAGCAGTGAAGTAGGAAACGCGTCCCATTTATTCACTTGAATGTGTACCTGCATACAAAAATCCACGCAAGAAAAATCATGATGATCATGGAATAAATTTAAACATTTAAAAGAGGAAACTATACACGCACTAATCGTTATATCCACCCATTGAACTTGTACCATCACAAACAAGGGAAATAATTCTCAGGTTCAGTTTAAAGTTTTAACATCATTATTATTAAATCCACTGAAAATCAAATCAATTTTAATTTAAGTGAATTTTTTGTAATTCACGGTTCTTAACATCCCAATTACATTTCATCTTTTTAAATTAAAAGGGATAATTAAAGGTTTTTTATAAGAAAAATTAAAATTAGTCCAGTTTTGTCTTAAAATTTTATCGATTTCGAGTCATATAGAATGTCGGTATCAAACGTGTTTTCCTGTAGTTTGTTTGTGATTTTTCTTCCAAATATAAAAAGCTATTCGGCCATGTTCTAGAAATCGAAATCACGTGAAATTAAAATCGAACAAATTTTAAAATCTCTTCCGTGCTCGAAGTTCATAAAAATATTTTCTTTTATTTACCTCATATTTTGAGGACCACTTTCCTCTGTCTAAACACTCTTGAAATCAGGAAAAGCTACGTTAATTTTTACAAAAATTCAATTGAAAATCTTCAGCAATTTCACTTTCACGTGGTTTCGATTTTCAGAACATGGCCGATTGAATATATTTTTTTTTATTCAATTGGCTAATAAAAACATCTTTTCGAAAAAATTCACCTAAAATTTTTTTAAAATTCTCATTTGATACAGAATCGCAAACGATTAAGTTTTTCAAGTTCATTTTTAAAAATATATATAACTCATATTTGAATCAGGTTCACTAAATTTAATTTTCATTAAATTATTTTTATGAAGAAAGGAATTCTACAACATGAAATGAATTAAAATTATTTGATATTTTTTCATTCTTGACTGACCTGGGAATTGAACCCACAAGAAGAAAATCAGGGATAGGAACTAAACTATAATAAATATAAATTTTCAAGTGCTTTTTTTTAATTTGAAATAAATCACTCATACCAGTTCAAAAGACTTATGTACGGTTTTCACTTGTATTTCAAATTAAAAAAAGCACTTGAATATTTTTTTATTTTTTTTTATATTAAACTTTCTATCCCTGAATTTCTATAAATTCATCTATAAAATCTATAAAAATACAACTCTGATAAGATAAAAATTCTTATAGTTTAGAAAAATTTCTATTCATTTCCACACTATTACACAATTTGAATTTATTTGATTTTCTGACATGTCGTAATACTAAGTATTACGGCCAATTTCACCAAGTTCGGTTAAAACTAACCTTTGATTAAAGTTCCGGTTACCAATATGTTTTGACAGCTATAACCGACAGTTAATTATAACCGAACTTGGTGAAATTGGCCGTTATAGTGTAAAACGGCCTTTAATAGGTATGTATTGTTAAAAACTTAAAACTTTACAACAAACAAAACATACGTTTGCGAAAAGTTTTTGTTCAAAACCTTTCTTTTTAGATCCCTTTTTTTATTATTTAGCTGCGAACGTTTAAATAATATACGTGTTCTGCACTAAACGAAACATTTAGGCGATTCACAAGTTGTTCTATTGTGTTATTCTGTGTGCATTCTATTACTTTATGAATGTGGCAATAGAACACTTTGTGAATTGCCTAATTGTGTTTTTGTTTTGTTTTATTCACTGCAACTGGCAACACCCGAACTGGCCTCTGTGGAGGCTTATCCTTCTCTAATTGTTAACCGTTATAACAACGAATGGCCAACATTTATATTTTTAAAAGGTACTAAAAGTAGTAATATATCAAAAAAAAAAAGTTTTTTCCAACTTAGGGCCATTATTACAACTTACAAATAGTTATTTTTAGGATGCTATCTGACAGATAAATAGTTTTTGGTTATTACAAGTTAACATTAACCTAAAAAGTGACTGATAAGCTAACATCAGGTTTGTCCTCATGGTAACTTTAAGAACTTGAAGATGCCATATTTTCTGCTGAAGATATGGTAACTTCAATGGTAGTCTTAAATTACTCAACTTTTTCAAAAAGCACAATTTAACACAAAAAACAAAACAATTTACCATTAAAACCAAAAATAAAGCACAAAAATTTACTTTTGTTTTTAATTAATAAATAAAACAAAACTAAGTCGTTGCCACTACGTATTTTAATTAAACAACCAAAAGTAGTCGGTATATACTGCAATGTTGCCACAGTATATAAATTACATTTTTTATTTTATCGGACAGTTGTAATAATGGAAAAAACTTATTGGTCACTTTATCGTTCAAGATATCTATTGTTCACGTTTACTATCAGCAACTTTATTATAAGGTTGTAATAATGGCCCTTAAAGATATTTATACCAAATTACTTCTATTCATTGGGGGACACATTTGGCTACCTTAAATGTGCATTAGGGCCGTCCTCATTTATCCGTTGTGTGAAATATAGGATGATGTTTGCGACTTTAATTTTTCAACAGAATTCGAATTTTAAAACAATTGCTTTTAATTTTGGGATACTTAATTGGAACAGTTTCCTTCGTTTAAGATGGAAAATTTATCAGTACACTGAAAAAAAAATTGCTGAAAAAATTATGTGAAAATAAAAAAAAATTATAAAAATGACAAGGCTTTTATGCAAAATAAACTGGTTCTGGTTTGGAACTTCAATATCTAAAATTTCTCCGTGCCGATTGACGATAGAATGTTTTGTTCGGACACAAATTGAGAAAACCTAAAAAAAACTGAAAAAAATGCGAAATTCTTAGTTTTTTTTTTTTGGACATTTCGCTATGTATTTTATCGTCAAGCGGCACAGACGAATTTTAGATATTGCTGCTCTTGACCAGTGTGCAAAGTATCGAGCAAAACTCTTCAGCCGGTTTTATGCCATTTAAAAAACAAACGAGCAAACTTAAACTATTTTTTGCTTTTCCAAAGAAATTTATGAAATCTTGACACAATGAAATTATTTTAATATGTATCGTAAGTCTGGGTTCCCACTTTGAAAGTTTTCTTGCAGAAAGTTTGAGTTTATGGGTGAGAGGAAAGAGAAGAATAGCCTGGTCTCTTCCCCTCTCACCTATTAATTTAATATTATAAATTATTATATTAATTTTAATCATACATACATAAATTTAAATTCTAGTGTTTTCGTTTTTTTATTATGGGATTTTTGTTGTCTTAAAACTCTACCGCAAGATGGCGCTTATCCAGTATTTGCTAAAAAAAACCATACAAATTTCCCATTAATTGAAATTTTTCGTGACTGGTATGTTTACAAAAAATTAAGAAACGACCGTTGTTCTAAACAAAATTGTAGAATATTGTTAAGTCATATTTTGAGGTTTGTAGGGTCTAATTGGCGATTTTCTTCAACAACAGAAAGTCGTAGAACAACTATTGTTTTTGAAGGCTTAAGGAACCATTTTCAACAATAAAAAAGTTCTTTTTCGCGAAAAGTCGATTTAAATATATTTCTGACTAAAGGATACCTACAATTTCGGTGCTCAATTCCCCAGAAAAAAGTCTATTGAAAAGCAAGATGTGGGTAAGTTTTGAAAATTATCCAATGGCAGCTCCAAAGTGCTTTAAGTCAGTCTCTCCTACATGTGGATATATTTATGTATGTGATGTAACCTGTTTTGGAGAAAAGTCGATTTTGATATAGTTCTGACTAAAGGAAACACAATATTTCATTGCTCACTTCCCCAGCAAGAAGTCCATTGAAAAGCAAGATGTGGGTTAGTTTTGAAAATTATCCATTGGCTCCATAGTGCATAGTATTTATGTATGTGATGTAACCTGTTTTGGAGAAAATGAATTGTATTGCAAAGAACAACAAAGCATAAGAAGAGTGAGTTTTCTTGATGTCAATATTTAGAGTTCTTCGCGACTTGCATTACAATAAACAGTACGGGTGTGGACTTTACGGTGCATACGGGGTAATATTAGAACTGAACATGTCACGACACTCGCAAGTGTCTAACGGTTTCCTTTCGATTTCAAAGACGTCTATTGGTTTCTTGGCGATGATGATGTAAATTAGAACATTAACCATCCTTAATTTCACTGTTCTACTCTGGCTCTCTACGGGCTAGCGTCTTGTTTCATGACATCGTTAAGTCATAATCATTTGTTTATATAAATTTCTCAACCCAATGATTTCATTTGGGATTCTATGCCCTATTTCTTGATGTGGTACTAAATTTTTAAAACAGTTTTGTTTTAATAATTGAAACCCCATCACTGCACACTAAAAAACGCAAACAAACAGCAATTTATGCACATACAGTGGGAACAAAAAGTAAAGTGGTAAAAATTTTTATTACAAAATGTAATTACCTAATTTTACTTACAAAGTTAAATTACGCATAATTTAAGTTTTGTTACGATATTTTCCTTATTTTTTTTTTTTTTTTTTTTCATTATTTATTTATTGAATCTTCATATATTAAATATGAACTAACAATAATTAATCAAATCTTAACCTAATACGTTATTTTATGTCCTGCCAGTGCCAGACAAAAATTTTCTTCATCACGGGTTCTGTTCACTTATCTAGGTGTTTATCGCTCATCTAATTGGATAAGTGCTGCAGTGTCTCTTCTTCTTAAGCGAGTGTGGCCGCCATGATTTAAGATATTTCGAGCTAGTGGATTTGGGTGTTGTTCAAGCCTTTTTAAATATTTTACCGCATATTTTGTAATCATAGTTTTGACTAATGGAACATTGAGATCCTTGTGAATATTTGAGTTTTTTACATACCAAGGGGCAGCTGTGATTATTCGAAGAATTTTATTTTGGCGCCTTTGAATTTTTTCTATATTAGAGGCCGAGGCAGTGCCCCATAACTGAATACCATAGCACCAGATTGGCTTTAAGATGGAGTTGTAAAGAAGAAGTTTGCAGTCGAGACTAAGGACAGAGTTTCTACCAATAAGCCAATGAATTTGAATGGCTTTTAGTTTCATTTGAGTTAATTTTGCCTCTATATGGCATTTCCACGTTAATCGCCGATCCAGATGTATACCGAGATATTTTACATGCGAATGTTGAGGAATTATTTGATTATTGATTGTAATATGGGGGCAAGATTCCCGGCGCAAGGTGAATGTTATATGCACGCATTTTTGCTCATTGACCATTATCCTCCATTGTCTTAACCATATTTCTAGTTGAAATATATGATGCTGTACACAGAAAAAATTATTGCTGAATTATTTTCAAACAAACTCTTGTTTGAAAATTTTTTTAATTTCTACAAATTTTTTTACTGATTCAATTAATATTTTTGTTTGATTTTTATTTTAACCAACAAAAATGTTGACAACTATTCAAAAATATAATATACGCGTTATTGGTTTCAAGTTTTCATAATTTTGTATGAAATATTTAACGCCATTTAATGTTGTCGTTTCTTTTTGCATTTTTTTATTTGATCGTAAGCAACACTTCTTTATGTGAAATATTAGAGCAACGACACAAACACATACAGTCTATTTTTGGACGCTTTAAAAAAGGACAACAATAAGAAAGATGGTAAAATTGCGTGGCGGGGTTTGTAGTTAAAGAAAAACAAAAACAATAGCAGGTAAAAGAAAAAACTTTTCACTCTTTTTAAACAACAGAAACAACAACAACATTTTAAGAAACAAAATAAATTTTTGGTAGGTTTCAAAGTTGGTAAAAAGAATGAAAAACAAAATCCCGTATTCAATTTTTTAAAACTGTTTAGTTAAATACATACATCAAATACAAAAATAAAATGATGACGAAAAACATGTCGAGTCGGTCTGCTGCCAAGGAAAGGATACAGAACAGCGAGTGAAGAAGAAAAACATTGTGTGTATAAACAAGACTTAGTTCAAAAATTATTCCAACAAAAAAATGTGTCTCAAAGCCAGCCGGCGCCGCTCTGCTCTGCCTTCATCTACTTCTAAAGTGCTTGATTGTGCGCGCTTCATTGCTTGTGCAAAAACTTTTTTGTTTGATTCAGCAAAATTATTTGCTAGAAATTTATATGAATTTCAGTAAACTTTTTGTTTGATTCAGTAAATTATTTGTTTGAAAAAATCAGTGTTTTTTTTCAATAAACGAAATGCAAATAAATTGTTTGAATATGCGAATTTGTTTGTAGGACCGATTTCAGACAAAAAATGTTTTGATTCTACAAATATTTTGTTTGAATTGGAAAAATAATTTTTTCTGTGTAAGTAACGAGATGCTTCATAACGGTTTTCGTGAACGCTTAGAAAAGCAGTATCGTCTGCAAATGTTGATGTTTGTGTATAGTTGCTTGTTGGCATGTCCGAAGTATAAATTAAGTATAATAGGGGGCCCAGGATGCTGCCTTGTGGGACTCCAGCGTCAATGGGCTGAGGTGAACTTAAGAAATTTCCTTCTTTAATAATAAATTGACGACCGACTAAGTAGCTTTCTAGCAGCTTGTGTGTGTTTGCTGGTAAATTTTGCTTCAATTTATGTAATAAGCCTTCATGCCAGACTTTATCAAAAGCTTGCGAAACATCGATGAAGAGTGCTGAGCAATATTTTTTTTCTTCAAATGCTTTTCTTATGACATTTACTATTCGATGAGTCTGTTCGATTGTACTGTGTTTTCTTCGAAATCCGAACTGATGGTTTGGAATACATCTATTTTCACTTAAAATCGGTGTTAATTTTGAAACTAATAATTTCTCAAACAGCTTTGACATATTTGATAATAAGCTAATAGGCCTATAAGACTCAACTTTTGTATGATCTTTACCTGGCTTTGGTATCATGGTAACTAAGGAAACCTTCCATTTTTGAGGATAGTATTCGAGACGTAAAATAGCATTAAAAATTCCTTATTAATAATTTTATTGTTTTTTTAATTTTATCCATCACTGTACAACAGCTATGTATAAAAGTATTAACAAATTTTCTTCTTGCAACATTTTACCTTTGTGCCTTCGAACAATGATTGAGGCCATAATCTGTATGGCAACTAAAATCGTTTTCTTATTTTTTTTTAAGTGTCTGATTTTCTCTATTTCATTTAATTAATTTAATTTAATTGATTGTAAAATGCCTATTGGAAGTGTTTCCCTCTTGGGGTGCTTGTAAGGCAAAGCAGAGAAAAAAAGAGTGGCATAATGTAAGTAATGGAGTGAGTGGAGTATGACCATTCAATCTCATTCAATCACCACTTGAATCTGTGTTCTTTTTATTTCAACATTTTATATCTTTTTATCGATGTTCAATTAAATTTAATGAATATTAATATTAAGATGGTTTTGATTTGGCTGTTGTGTTGCCTAGTGTGTGTTTCGGTTTATTAATTGAATGGAGTTTTTCTTTTCGGACTAAATGTGGCAGACGCAACAGCAAATGTGGCATTTAATGTTTCGTCTTTCCATTTTTGTTTAACCAATTATGTGCTTTAATGGGTGAAAATGTGTTACCAGTTTTTTTATTATATTTTTTTTTTTTTTCTTTAAGAAGATTTACATTGATTTGAAAGTAATTAAGGAGGAAATAAGCGTTTTTCGAAGATTAAGGATGATGCTCTTATTTTGTAATTAAGATTGCAAGCTATATTTTTAAAGAACTGTGGTGCATATAATATCTAAGTCAAAGTACTCTTAATGCTAATGTAATAATAAGGGGTTTCACGATGGGAAGCTCAAGTGTGCAAACAATGCAAATGCGTGCAAAAATACACACACTTGCACAACAAAATAACAAAATGTACGTATTTGGAATTTGCTATATTTCACTTATTTTGCACTAAAAAAAAACCATGAGAAAAAATAGTAGTGCACATTTCCTCAGTTGCAAACAGTTGACATATTTAGCGCCATATTGTTTGTTAAAGGACGGTATTTACTATCCTACATAATCTTACGATTCATTTACACGAAAATCGGACGGAACCCGACATAAAAATTTTTTTGCAAAATCTGCTGTCAATGCTACATTATCCCACAAAAAAGATGCAAACTCAAATGACGTAGCAACTTTACAAAAAAATGCAACTCTGAAAACAAAGAATCTATCACAACCCCACTTTAGTTTTCATCTCAATCATTTATTTTTAACATACCTACCCGCTATCTCCATTCCTTAAGGGGGCTCCCATACAAAATGTTCAATGCAGATTAGAATTATATTGAAGAAAAAGTCCCATAAATGCCCAGGAGTCGCCCCAAGTGGGATATAATGTATGACCGACCTCAATTAATTGTTTGTCCTTAACATTTTCTCGAGACATACTTACCCCTTATCTGCACTTCTTAGGGGGGCTCCAATACAAATATTTCTGTGTTTTTCATGGGCAACCGCGTATGTCTTAAAATAAAATTTTTTAGGAGAGCCGAAAAAAACGTTCTAGATTAAACTATGGGCTAGGTATTGCACCTTTTAAACTTTGCAATTGAGTTAAAATATCGGAATGGGTCTATCGGTTTTCAAAAATTTTTTGAACCATGTAAAGGACATTTAAAATTAAGCAATATGGCACCAACATTTCAAAATCGAAAAAATGGACATACGCTGTTGCCCATGAAAACCACAGATTTATGGCTTGTTTTGTTTGCAGCTTCGTTTTTAATACGTCTGGAAATAATTAGAAGAAGTCTTGCTGCATTTTACAATTTTTTATGAATTTTTAAAAAACAAAAATTTCGAAATTTTGTTAAAAAAATTATTTTTTTCCCAAAAAAAAAAAATTATGTTTCTAAAACGACTGCGCATATTAAAAAAAGTTTTACTTTTCTTAAAGGAAATTTTAGTTTTTTAATAAGCTAAAGCGTTTTTGAGACACGCGAACATATGCTGTGCAACCTCCTTCATTTTCGAAATAACGGTATATTTCGAAACCAGAGCACTACTGGATTCAGCGCACCCGAATTATGTTAAAACGCCCTGCTTGTCTATTTTTTCAACTAGCACAGTGTAGTTATTAAAATAAAAAATCGCTTTTTTTTTTGTTCGTTTGTGTTTGAATCTGCTTCAGCAGAAATTATGGCAAAAATATATTTTGCCTGATTAATAAAAAATTTTAATTAAGTCAATTTTTAAGAAAATCTATCAGAAAAAATGCAATAAATTTCCAATTATTTATGTCGAACACCTACAATCCAACCGCAATTAAATAAACCAAACCTGACCGACCCACCCATTCGCCACTTTCCAACTTATTTGAAAATTAAAACAAATCTTTTCAAACGCAAACCATCATAATCAAAGGATGTTGTGTGTGTTTGGACAACCAACCCATATTAATAATATAAAAATTAATTATTAAAAAAAAGAACAACATTTCTAATTTGATTTGATACGATTTCATGCTGCATGCATGCATGCCGAGTTAAACTAATGGCAACATCAGCATTGCCAACAAAAACACCATCATCCTCATCATCACCAACCCAAAACAACAACTAACAATTGACCCGCATAAAGATGATCATGAAAGACAAACTGATTTAAACCAAAATCTAAAATAAAGAGAAATAGTAACGGCTTTCTAATGGAGCAGCAGCAGCAGCCACAAATTTAACTTGGTTGCAAAAATATTAGGGTGTAGCAGGAGGTTACAAAGGTAGGACAATTGAAATGAGAAATGATATAAAATTGAAATAAAAATAAAAACAAAATCGATATGGCCTGCAGAGTTATTGAAATGTTTTTTAAAACAAAAAAAAAAAAAAAAAAAACAAAAACATTTTAAATCGCACAATGATAAAAACACAATAGTAGCAAACAAATATTATCTTTCACCCGATGTAATCGCAATTTTAATAAATTGTTGACGGTACATAAGTAGTGGCATACACCAGGCAATCAATAGTGAGGTTCGCTTCACAGTTACACTCATACATCATAAACTACTTTGGCTGTTGTAATTACTCGTATAGGAAAAAATTAGCTGCTAATACAGTCAACGACTAAAAATGGCCAACAATATCTTGAAAAAATGAATTTAAGATTCCTGAAAGTTCTCCAAAATTTCGAGTCAACTAAATTAAGTATGCTGCTGCGATTAAGCTGTAACGTTAAACGAATTAAACGACGATTTTTACAAACACAAAATAATTTTATTCTAGGAAATTAATTTTGCCTGGTTTTCTACAGTAGTTTTGACTTGTTTAAGTGCAGTTTTGACTTTACTGCACAAAATTAATAATTTTTGTCATTATACTTTAAAATCCCATACAAATTTTTTTTTTAATTACTCTTTTTATACCTGCACTTTCGAGATAAATGCCCAAAATTTTTAGCATTTTAAAATAAATTTCATACAAAAAATTAAGTAAGCTGCATTTTGACTTAACTGCCTTTTCTGTAATTATTTTGAAAAAATCAGTGTTTACGTGCCTTTTGTATACCTGCATATTTATCATATTTTTGGGCAGCTTTAAAATATGTTCATATAAAACATCAATAAAATGAAAACAAGTTAGAAAGTATAGTCGGTCAAGCCCGACCATATGATACCCTACACCACAGTATTTAAAAACACATCATGCTTATGTCTCCATATAAATATGGATTTATCTATGCTTATAAACTTCATTAAAATCGGTTTGAAAGTTTGTGAGAGGCAGAAATTGCCCCTACCTCCCCTTGTGGTCCTATTTTTAAAAAACTGTATAGCTTATGTGTTCACATAGATATGGATCTATCTGTTTTAAATTTCATTAAAATCGGTTTGAGAGGCAAAAATTGCCCCTTCCTCCCCATGTGGTCCTACTTTTTTTTAAAACTGTATAGCTTATGTGTCCATATAGATATGGATCTATTTATGTTTTAAATTTAATTAAAATCGGTTTGAGAGGCAAAAATTGTCCCTATCTCCCCTTGTGGTCCTTTTTTTTGTAAAATTGTATAGCTTAAGTGTCCATATAGATATGGATCTATCTATGTTTTAAATTTCATTAAAATCGGTTTGATAGTTTCTGAGAGGAAGAAATTTCCCCCTATCTTCCCTCGTGGTCCTACGATTCGGCCCACTTTCAATAGGCTTGGTCCTTGTGCCAAAAAGAACCTATGTCCCACATTTTATCAAATTATCTCCAAAATTGCGACCTGTACTTTGCGCACAAGGTTACATGGACAGCCAGCCTGCCTGCCAGCCGGACGGACATCGCTAGTTCGACTCAGAAAGTGATTCTGAGTCGATCGGTATACTTTAAGGTAATATTTTAAGGCGTTACACACATCAGCACAAATGCATAATACACTCTCCACTATTGTGGTGTGGGTATAAATATATGTTGGCCACTTTTTCATATAATATCCAATTTTATAAAATTTTAATAAAATTTCAATTTATTAATAAAAACTTTTTTATTCTTACTTCGTGCTTTTGTGTTGCCTCTCCTTAATCCTTAATCCAGCAATACAAATTTGAATACATAATTTTTTATTCTTCTTTTAAAGACTTTACTTTAGTTGCACTTTTATGCAGGTCACCACAATTGTGTACCTGCACATTAAGGCAGATAAATAGATTTAAGATAACAGCACTTTTGATATATCTGCACAAAAAATCGTGCAAAGGAGATTGTGCAGCTAAGTCAAAACTACTGTAATATAAAGCTATTTTCTAGTTTTTAACTAGATTTCCCATACAAAACAAAATCTACTACGTGACTAGAATTTAAAGAAATCTACTCAAAATCATGTAGTACTTAAGGAATCTTTACATGTTAATACATGTTTTACGACTTGTCAAAAGAGAGTTTTATTTAGCCGTCATAAAATAAAACTCAGTTGAGGAGTTTGTATTTTTACGTCATAAAATAAAACTCAGTTAAGGAATAAAAGGTCGAGTAAAACTCTTAAAAAAAAGAGTTTTATTTAGCCGCCAAAAAATAAAACTCTGTTGAGTAGGTTTCTTTTTCCCATCATTAAAAAAAACTGATTTTATATAAATTGACATCCAAAGCTTGCCGGTCAGATTCGGTTAATTATAGGCGGAAAAAATAAAATTCCTCAAAATAGCTATATTGTATGACAGCGAAATAAAACTTTCTTTTTAAGAGTTTCATCCTAACTTTTAATTTTTCGTTGAAAAATAAGTCCTTACTCTGGAGTTGAGATGGTTTTTAAAGATCACCATAGATTCTGGAAAAATGTTATTTACGGTCCCTGAATTAAAATAAACGTAGTTGTCTCACTTTTGACAACAGATGGATGGTGTTAATTTTGGTATTTTTATACCAGATTTTTTTCTGTGTGTATTATATTTTTATATAATACTAAAAATATCTCTGTACAAGAAGAAAATGACTTTAATTAAAAACAAAAATGTCTGATTGTTAAAAAAAATTAAAATATTTTAAGAAAATAAATAAAAGTTCTTTTATTTATAGATTTTAAAGGTCTAATTAAACACAATATAATATTTATTTTAAGAAAATAGTAAAAAAAAAAAAATATAAAACAGATAAATAATACTGATGAAATAAATAAAGTTTATTATACATATGTATTAGGGTATTCATTTAATCGACCTTTTGCTTTAATCGGTTAATCGCTCGATTAATTAACCGAGGTTCTGGTTTAATCGGTCAATAATCTGTTAATTTTGTTTTTGATCGGTTAACCGATTAATACAGTTTTGTTCATAAATTAAGTAATTTCATTATATAGAAATGCAATTATTATTTATTATTTGGAGTTTATTAGTAAAAAAAACAATAACATACCAAAAATTAAAATTCTTGAACTAAAACGAGCAAACAAAAAACCATTCATAAATATGTAATATGCATTTTTCAATTAATACATAATTGGGGGATTCACAAGGTGTGCTATCAAGTCATATCGTCATAATGTCCTAAATAATATTTTACAATGGCTTAAAATAAATATTGTTGTGTTTCAAACAAAATAAAAATTTTAATGCTGCGCTCATTGATTCGTCATAACTGCGCAGAGAAATATAAATTATAAGCGGTAGTCCACAACAGTCATATCGTCGGCTTAATATGCAAACCTGCTAACTTCCTTCAAACACATTTTACAGGAGAGACAAAAAACTTTTTATTTTTTCTATTTGCAGCTTGATAGAAAATTAAAAATACTATTAGTTTTACACACTTCAAGACTTAAATAGAAAAAAAAACTACATGCTGGTCGACGAGGCGTTTCTTTCTCTACCACACGGCATCAAAATCTCAATTTACATAAAAAGTGGATTTGGCCGGTTTGCATATTAATCCTTCGATATATATTTCTAGTAATTATTTGAAGACATAAGGCTTTACAACTTTATGACTACCTTGTAAATCCCCCAAATATGTATTTATAAAAAAATAGACTGAGATAATTTTATTATTTATTTAGTTAAAGGAGATCTTATAAAAAAATCTTTTAAAAAAGTAATTTGGTTTAATTGTTTAGGAGTCAAACGATTCTTTTCTTTTGTTTTGACAAAACTTGACTTAGAAAAAATTCTTTCACTTATCGTAGATGAATATCTAATTTCTCAGTCCTTTTTAAGGATTTCTCTAAAGATATAAAATATTCTACTATGCCCTTAGAGTCCTGTTTTAATTTTTAAAAATGTTTAACACTTCTAAATGTTTCGATTAATTTTGTTAAAATACTGATATGAGAAGTTATGAGAAGAAACAAATAACTAAGCACATACATGCGGAAAATGAGTTGAAATGAAGATCACTGAACACCTTTGTTTGTAAGAAAAAATATTTTCTAAACACATACCTTTTGTATATGAGACGAAACAAATAATCAAAAATACAAAAAAATATATTATAATACTACAAAAAATTAAAAATCTTATTACATCGGTTAATCGGTTAATCGACTGAAATTAACCGGTTTAATCGTTAATCGAAAAAAGCCAATTTGAAATTAACCGATCAGTTAATCGGGTAGTAATTAATCGGTTAACCGATTGACGGTTAACCGAATGAATACCCTAATATGTATATACATATGGGGAATTTCATGGCAAGTGAACCAATTTTTAAATCGATGTCTTCCGATAGAACCAAGGTTATTCCTATTAGATAGTAGCTTAGACACAAATTTTCAACAAGATCGGTCAAAAAGTTTCTGAGTTAGAGGGGGTCAAAGTTTGACATTTTGTCCATACAGGTGTTCTTTCTCATCCATGTAACTTATTTATTACCTATTGGTGTTAGAGAAATTTGTCCCAAGTAGCTTAGATAGCTATTTGATCAATCTTTTTAAAAAAAAATATTTTTGTTTTTTTTTTAAATTTTTTTAAATTTAAAACTTTTTTTTAATTTTTTTATAGCGGGAATGTTTTTTTTTTTTTGCTCAAAAGAAAGCTTATGTCTTTTTCTTTAAAGCCTGGTACTCTGTTCAACATTTCACGTGAAATGCTGTCAAAATGCATATGAAAAAAACTTGTGCGGAATATCTACGAAATAATGTTGATGGAGTTGTACTCTGTTTATTTTGTGAAAAAGTTCCGAAATGTTTCTGGCAACATTTTTTTTACAACTGCGAAATAATGTAAGCTGCCTTTATTTCACGTGGAATTTTAAGCAAAAGCAAAAAATATGAACTTAATATTGAAAAAGAAATAAAAAATTAAAATAACACAATCGGTAACAGTTTTTTATCCATATTTACTTTTTTTTATTAAATTTTTTATTAAAAAAAAATAATTTTAGTAAAATACATGTGGCGTTTGTTTACATACACGAAACAATGTAGCATACTTTGAAGGAATAAAAACGTCAAATTGTACAAACTCGCAAGATTGGTAACATTGATAAATGCCAAAATTTTCGTGTGGAATAATCAATGTTGCTCAACATTTTTCACAAATTTGAACAGAGTACTAGGCTTAAGGTAGTATTGGTCGCTTTTTGGGATACGAGTGGGTTATGTATAAAAAAATAGTTTTCAATTTTTAGCATATGCAGTGTTCTTTCTCAGTCATGTAACTTATTACCTATTGGTGTTAGCAAAATTTGTCCCAAGTAGCTTCGATAGCTATTTGATCAATCTTTTGAAAAACATTTTTTTTGTTATTTTATGTTTTTTAAAAATTTTTTTTTTTAAATTTAAAACTTTTTTTATCCGGAATGTTTTTTTTTTTTTTTGCTCAAAAGAAAGCTTATGTCTTTTCCTTTTAATTTCACCCAAATCGGAAGACATCGATTTAAAAATTGGGTCACTTGACATGAAATCCCCCATATGTATTAATAAAAAATTAAACTATTGTACATGTGACTTTTAACCAACCATAATTTTCATGTTTTTCTTTGCAGGTAAGATTTGTCAATATAATATCTGAATTATTTATTTTAGGTAAGTTTTACATTATTTTCGAACATTTGCAAATTTGATGAAAGTTTATAGTACATATACGACACTTTAATTTAAACGTAGTATATGAGTTACATTATAACTGTTGTCGGCGGCATAAAATAATCCCCCAAAAGTTTGTACAGATACCAATATTGGGAGATTATTTCATTTCGTTTGGGGTGTTATTTAATTTTTTTAATTGGGGGACTTATTCATATGAAACTATCCCCAAAAAAATCATTATAAAATAAAGCCCCAATATATTTTTTTTGAGGATTATTTCATATGCAAATTTTTAATGAAAACGATTTTGGGCGCAAGGATTTTCTCCACTTTCGTATACACAACACCGGCTTCGCTAAGTAAAGCTGCTCTGCATAGCCGGCCTTTGGCTGGGCGCAAGAGTTTTCTCCTCTATGGTATAACAAAGACCGACTTCGCTAACTAAAGTTTCTCTGCGTATACTATAGAGGAGAAAATCTTTGCTCACGGCCGAAGGCCGGCTATGAAGAAAAGCTTTAGTTAGCGATGCCGGTGTTTGTTATACCATAGAGGAGAAAGTCCCTGAGCCTGGCCGAAGGTCGGCTATACAGAAAAGCTTTAGTTTGCGAAGCTGGTGGTTGGTATATAATAGATGAGGAAATCCCTGCGCCCCGCCGAAGTCCCAACCATGATATTTATCGCGCGATTCTTTAAAGCAAAACTCTAAAATTAATGATTATACATATTGGGCTTTTATTTCATTTCAGATATTGGGGTCACATTTCATCTGTAATAAGCCCCCACAAATTAGGGAAGTATCTCATTTCTGTTTGCGGCGTTATTTCATTTCGCCACCCTCCCTCCGCACCGTTTATTACTTTTTAAAATAATCGTATTTAAAAATATAAATTTGCCACCAGACATCCTGTATATAAATATGTATATTTTAAATGATTCACATCTCTATGGATATCATATTCGCCAAGTACTTTTTTACAACACCAACTGTATGATCTAATACATAATGGTGCCATCAATTGCCAAACTGCTGATGTTATTATTGCTTTCCTTTGTAGCTGATGAAGTTTATATTTTTTTCATAACTTCTGTTATGTACAGAGATTTTTAACATTGCTAGAAACGAAAAAAAAAATCGATTGCCGCACGCCCAATAATAATGACGATGATGGGAGTGCATGCATGTCAAAATGTTGCCCCTATCCAAATACGTAAAAAGAGTTTTATGCCACACTGTGCAGCAAATAACAAACAGCAAAATTGTTCATCAGCTTCTTAAGGCTTCTAGTCATACGAAAAATAACAAAAAAAAAAAAAAATAAATAAATGGAAATGTATTTAATATATAATGTTACTTTCAACATAGGCATGGTTACATTTTCTTACCAACAACTAACTTCGCAGAGTACATAGAAATTTTTACCTTTATAAGCATTTGTAAGTTTAGTGTGATTGCTATTGCTGCAACATATTATAACTAATACTAGTGCTATAGCAGGTACTACTTACTGCTGCTGGTGGTGATGTTCCATATAGTTTTTTCATAATAACAAACATCCAACTACCATTTTAATTTTTAATCATTGCAACAACACTTTTTGTATTTCTCACAAAAACAACCCACGGTATAATTTTTCTATAATTTACTTTTTTCAAAGTTGTTGTTATCGTAATGCGACAGTTAACCGTTGCTTTTAAACACCAATCCAATCTGAACCAACAACCTAAAAAAACATCCCAATACGAATCATCACATCTTGTCTAATTCAAAAAAAAAAAAAAAAGGAAAAAAGAGCGGAAAACTTTTACCACTGTTTTAATGTAAACATTGGAAATTTATTGACAAATAGCACGCGACCTAAGGCCACATTTTGCCATTAAATAGACTTTGCTCTTCCAACTCCATTTTTTTTTCTTTTTTATGCGCTTTATTTGTAATTTTTGATGTTTGCTGGTTTCCTCGTTAACTTGGCACTTAACATTAACTACTGTTTTTGGTTTCTTTCAAACAATTAAGAGTTTAGGAGTTGTCCTCTTTTTTTTGGAAGATGCTGGTGCAAGTAACAATGAAGAAAATTGATCTTTTTTGGCAAAAGTTCAGACAATGTTTTTGTTGTATAATTAAAATTAATTATATATATGTTTTTTTTTTAATCTAATTTGTCGTTTAAATTGCAAAGGATTAAACTTTTTTAATAGACTTCTTTTGGGTTTAAAAGTTAAGCAGTTCAAAAAATACTGTTACCTCCCACATTGCAAAGTTTAAATTTTAAGGGATTTTGGACTGTTTTTCTGAACAAAATTTCCCTAATTATTGTTCTTCGACTAAAAACAATTATCTCAATGTCAATATTTGTAATTATCCTTTTTTGCTGGTCAATTATGCTTACCAGGAAAAAGCAAGGTTTTGGTCTCCTCTTAATGCTGTGGCTTAAGAAAGTCAGTAAATAATTCTTAAGAAGAGCTTGAATTTATTGGTCCGCTCTTCCTGTGTATTTTTCATAATAATAGAAAAAACTTTGTGCAATGAAATATTAATAACAAGTAATAGCCTTTTTACACTGATCAACATCTACCATCAATTTGCGAAGATGTTAACATATTTCCATAAGAAAAACATAAGTAGGGCTAAAAACTAAGATGTTCATATCTCATTTTATTCCATTATACATCTTTCGATTATTTTAGTGTCATCACTAGAAGAGTGGCAATAAGTTATATTATTATTGTGGCATCACTGACAAAAAGAAGTTTGTTTTGAAAGCAGCGTTACCATTTTAAGGTCCGTTTTCACGACTTACCTATAAAGTTCGAAATAGTAAACGGTACCTTTAGCACTAGTGAGGAATAAAGTTACCTTCAACTATTTTTCGTTTTCACAACTTCTGTATAAAATAAACTTAACATTTTTGAAAATGTGGCAATACTAAAGAAAATACCGATTATTTTTGCCAAAATAAAAATACAAACTGGCAACTACGTACTTTTTTACATTTACAAAATAAACGAATAATTGGAGTTGCCATATATAAAAAATATGTGAATATAATATGGCAATCTCAAATCTAAACCTTACGACAAAAGTTAAAGGTAGAACGTTCCTCTCTTTAGCTTATCCTTCACTTTTAGATTAAAGGGAACTTGTGATAATTAAAAGCTCATTATCTGTTCGATAACTTCCTACATTTAGCTATCGTTAAGTCGTGAAAACGGGCCTAAAAGTTTTCTCATTTATTGCAATGTTTTTTGTTAGGTGTTTTTTATAATTTAAAACAAATTGAACTTTAAATACATTTTTGTGTTTTTTTTTTTATATTTTGGCACTTTTGTAGAAAAAAACATTTTTTATTTTAAAAATTTTTTTTTTTTTTTTCAACAATGGTGACATTTTTGTTTGATGGTAGATGTTAGATGTGAGCAATATAATAGCCTTTTCACACTTGTCAACATTTAACATCAATTTGCGAAGATGTTGGAATTTTCTCATAAGAAATACATAGGGCTAAAAATCAAAATTGTTCAACATCTTTACAGAATGTTACTATCTCATTTTCTTCCCTTTTACATTTTTCGATTCTTTTAGTGTCATCAATAGAAAAGTGGCAATAAATTCTATTATTATTGTGGCATCACTGACAAAATGGAAGTTGCTTTGAAAGCAGCGCTACCATTTCTCAAGTTTTTCATTTTTTGCAAGCCTTATTTTGCTTAATTTTGCTAAAATTATTTAACAAAATGAATGAGAAATACATTTTGGTGTTATCTTTTAGAATGTTGGCACTTTTGTAGAAAAAAAGTATTTAAAAAAAAAAAATAAAAGTTTTTTTTTCAGAAATGGTGACATTTTTTATTAATGGTAGATGTTAGATGTTTCAAGTGTGAACGCGTATTTCACATTTTCTACATCTTCCATGCGTTCCTCCGAAATGTATGCAAGTGTACAAAGTGTATAAACGAGTGTTTCACATTTTCTACATCTTTTATGGTAGGTGTTGATCAGTGTAAAAAGCCTATAGGAAAGTATGGTCATGGACTTGCCTGAACAAAATTATGTTCACAGGAAAAAATAAAAATTGATTTCAATTAAAAAATTTGTGATATTAATTAAAAAATTAATCAAATTTGCCCCAGTAAACAAATTAATAGTATCAATTAAACCAGTTAATACTATTAATTAAACGTTTAATTCACTTGATTAAACGTTTAATTCACTTGATTAAATTTTTAATTAAAACTAATTATATTTTTGATTAAGGCTTTTATTGGTGAAAAATTTTGGAGAATTTTTTCTGTGTTATGAGGTTAAAATGTATTTAAGAGTTCCTTGTTTCGAATATTCACCCTTATTCTATTTGGCGTCAACATTAACAACGGCAATTTTAAGTCAACAGCAATTCTTATCAAAGACAACATCAATTCTGTGTTAAATTGGTATTTTGTAAGAGTATTATGATGCCGTTGACAATTTATCGATAATGTTAATAAAAATACAGCAAACATCTCTAATATAAAAATCAGCTTATTCATTTTGTTTACTGTTTTTTGATAAGAAAAAAAATTCTGTGCTGTTTGTGCAAAATTTTAAGTTAAATAAAAATTTGTTTGTGAAAAGAAAAATGTTTCAATAAAACTTTTTTTTATTTCTGTTACTAACTCGTCCAGTGCCGAAGGAAATAAAAAAATTTAATAGTGGAAAGAACACTGCTTAGACAGGTATCTTGCATTTTTAATTTGCCCAACGAAAAGTAACTGACATACATATTAAACTTTCCCAAGCGCCTAATGAATTTTTTACCCTTTTTAAGTTTTAAAGTAAGTCCTTTTAAATCCTGCAGTTTTTTTGTTGCTGAACTTTTTAAGGCATTGTTTCGCTCTAAAAGACTCAAAGTACCCTTCTATGCCTTTTTGCCAACCCACCACGATCAAAAAAATTTAAAATTTGGCAAAAAAAATTACTAAATATGTAGTGGCTAAACAACATTCTTAACAAAAAACTAACCGATAAAAAAACGGGTCTCAGTGTTGGTGATTGCTCATTTTGGGGCCAAAAAACCCAATATTTTCCCAAGGTTTTAGTAAAATGAATTTTTGAGGAGGGGCAAATTACCGCATTGGACTCCGATCGAGATCACAATACAGTTTTAATGAAAATTTCAATCAATATTGATACCGCCCCTGTTTCTTTTTTTTAGTTGCCAGTCCAGAATTAATACTGAATTCTTTAACTTATGGGTCGATTACGGATAACAACCCAACTGAAGTTGAGTTGCCAGAAGCGAAATTAGGCAACGCTGCTCATGTATAAATATACTTATATTTTTTCTTGTATATTTCAACATAAGCGGCGTTGCCTAATTTCGCTGCTGGCAACTCAACTTCAGTTCAGTTGCCATCCGGAATCGACCTATTTGTTCTTAATGATTATACTTTTCTCTGTACAGGTAATTTTTCTGCTTAAAAAAAATTAAAAATTATCCCCTGAAATGCATTTAAAAAAATATAGAAATAATTAATAGGTAAGTGCGTAGTTCAACTTAAAGGTAAAACTATTTGAAAACTACTTAATTGCTAATTCTTTTTTTTTAATTTTACGGTTAACAAAAAATTAATTAATGTGTGAATTCAAAGCGTGAGAAATTACTTTGAACTACCCCCGTTCTAATCGCAGGGGATGAAAAACATAAATTACAAATTAGGAAATAAATAAAACACATTTATCATAGGTCTTACAAAGTTACCCTTTTGAATTTTTTTTTATTTGCTTGTTGTCCTATAAAAATATGTATTTATATTAAGTTCTTCTAATACCAGCAGAATTCACAACTTGCATTTATAATTTGTATTGTTTTTTTGTGTAATATGCACATGGCTTTGCAGTTTTAAGTTGACGTTACTTTAAATTAATGTTAGAACAATTTGGTTAAACACAATGGGTAAAAAAAACGCTAAAATGGTGATAAACATATTTGCCAGATAAAATTTATTCAAAATCGTCAAATTTTTGGGAAAGCGTTTTAATCTCAAACTTAATAGTCCCATCTCTCAGCATTGCATTCTAAATGCGTGCATACGCGTGTGTTTTTTGTTAATGATGGTTGTAAAAACTACAACAACACCACATAAGTAGGTAAAAAACGATTTGCATGTTTTGTGTAGAAACAGCAAGAACAGAACGTGAAGCAAAACATACTTTCATGTATGTAAAATAAAAAGCAAAAGCTCCCATTTAGTTTATATTTAGTAAAATATGTGCATCAAATTTTTCAAGTATAAATCAAGTTGGGCATGATGCTGGTGTTTTATAGTTGAAGTTCTGTAAGGTGTAAAACGGGTAAGTAAATCAATCATAATACAGTATAACCCGGTTAATTACCCCACGCTTAAATGCCTTTCACGCTTATTTACCTTGAGTTTAAAAACCCCGTTTTTTTTCTTAATTTCTCATACAAAAGTTCACGCTTAATTGCCCCACGTTTAATTGCCCAATTCGGGTAATTGCCTTAAAAATTATACTCCCAAAATAAAATTACCCCTAATATTTATTCGTTTATTTACCTCAATACTATTTGATAGCAACACTGCAAAAAAATACAACCAAGTTTACATTTAATCATAAGTATGTATGTATGGGTACACTGTTGTTTGTTTTAATTATTTCAAAGAAACAGAAAGAAGATTTGTGTTATACATACACACATATTGTTTTGTAAAAGTTTATTGTTTTAAGAAATGGCTCCACGGAATACAGGATTAACAATAAAGCAAAAATTGTTAGTGATCTCTTTATTTAAAAAAAAAAGAAAAAACGAAGAATCAATTGGCGGTGGAGTTTAAGTGTGACATTTCAACAATTAACAGAATCTTAAGAAATGAGACTAAAATGCGTGCTTTAGCAGATTCAAACAAAAATGTTGGGTTGAAGCGATACCGAAAATCTAGCCATGGAAATGTAGAAAAGGCCCTCACGATATGGTTTAACCAAATGCGCTTGCAAAATGCTATAATTTCCAGCCAAATTATTTTGAATAAGGCAAAGGAGTTCGCTGTTAAAATGAACTCAAATTTCGAACCAAACAGTGGTTGGTTGTGGAGGTGGCAGAGGAGAGAAAATATTAAATTCTCAAAAATACATGGGGAAAGCAATGAAAATGATCATGAAGGCGCTCGAGGTTTTTTAGAAAGTAGCAATCTTTTATCAAAATAAAGCTTTTAAGTTTATTCAATAACAGTGTTTTCTTAATTATTTTCTATACATATTTAAACATATTCGTTTAATTGTCTCACTGAGGTATTAAAGCGTATTCGTTTAATTACCTGCCTGAGGTATTTAAACGTATTCGTATAAATACCTCAGTGAGGTAATTAAACGAATTCTTTTAAATGCTTTCCCCGCATAATTACCCAAAAATATTGACATTTTTGTCGAGGTAATTATCCGTGGAATACTGTAATATTCTCCTTCTGCCTCTGGTTCTGTGATGTAAGTGTTTACGGTACGACTTCGGGATTAAATCAACTTTATAATACTTGAATCAAGCGCATTTTGAGATTGATTCAATCTTGGTTTTACTTAAATCAATCTTATTTTGGGATTACTTCAATTCGCACTTGACAAATCCGTACGTGAATCAATCTTTAAGTACTGATTCAAGAAAATCTTTACTTACCGTACTTACTATTGATACCGCTTCGGATTGATTTTTGTTTTGAGTGTACTATAATTAGAGAATAACCCTAGGGCAAAGGGAACTTACACTAAACTTATCACGGGCCAGTTCTACATGGCGATGTCCTAGGAGGGGGTTAATTGCATAGTTGGGGGTAGTGCACTGAATATTGATTTAAATCAGCATTGCACTATCACTAAATAAAACTGCAAAGAAATAAGTTTGCACTCTTTACCAGCTTTAGTGATGATTGCTATTTTTTTTTTTAATACCACTAAAAAAATTTTGTGATATTGCAAAAGAACATCAAACAAAATGAAATTTTGTCAATAACGGTATGATTATTGGCTTTAATCATGAAAAAAACAGTTTTAAATTTTAAAATTATTGCAACAATTTAAGTTGCACTCAAATGAGTGAAGAAAAACAAATTTGCAATAAGCTGATGATTGCTTTTCTTTAATCAAACTATTTTTTTTTTTTTTTGAGTGCAAAATTTTTAACATCACTATCACTAATGTTTAGTGAGGCTGCAAATTTTCAATTCATCACACAACATCAACAAAATGATTGCAATATTTTTGCACTATCACTAAGTGTGAGCTGAAACTGCAAAATTAGTACACTACCCCCATCTATGGTTAATTGGCACCTTTTGACACTTTGTGACAGGTCTCAAAAATAACTAAATGCAACCAGAGAAAAAGCATGTTTAAATATGGGCACGTCCAACAAAACTATTTTTAAAGAATATTTTAAACATATTATGTTTAATTTAACCATATTATTGTCACCGACAACCATATTATGGTTAAAACGGTCCTTGATCAAGAAGCCACAACCATATTATGGTTGTCTGTAAACTTGTTATGGTTTACATTAGATTTTGGTTCAAATAATGCCTGTAGCAGATATTGTCCCGAGTGAACCCTGTTAATATGTTAGATTCCCTTCATATAAGGTAAAACCAGATAGAATCAGGCACTACCAGCATAAAATACAGTCACATGACTAAATAGTTTTGTGTCAATTGCCTCTTCTCCAGAGTAACTATGCTTCAAACACATTATCACCAGTTAAGTGATATGTCTTGCTTTCACCTATCACAATTCGTTCCGTTTTATTGTAATATATTCACTGGTCACGGGATAAGTTCTTTAAGAATAATTGACACAAATTTCACGCAGCGAAAATATGCGGAAATAAATAAAACTTTCTAGTTTAATTAAATTAAGAAATAGACTAAGGATTGGTACGCAAAGATAAATGTTCAAGATGGTACGACGAATGTCATGCGAGTTATAAGAAAAACTCTATGTTGTGACCTTTGACCTAATAGATGGTATTTTAAATTTTCGCCTGAAATCACAAATAACAGTTTTTCGAAATTCATTTCACCTTTATTATTTTAGGCATTTAAAACTGTTTAAACAAATTTAAGTATTTTCTGATCTTAGGTATTAAATCCTTTTGGAGTCCCATAGCGACTGTTGGGTTAAGGGCTGGACTAGAGCAAAATTTTGATTATAGTTTGGACAAACATTAGTTTTTCTATTCTTTTTTTTCATAAAATTTAACACATTGTGCTTGCTCTATTGCCTTACAATCATTTGTTATGTTCTTATAAAAGCGGAAAAATCATTCTTATGCATCAAACGCATTTCACGGAATTTACACGCCCTCAACATTTTATTTCGTTTGTACGACTATTTTTTATTAATATTTTTTTTTTTTTTTTTGTTATTTTTCTTTTAATTTTATTCTTTTTCTTGTATTGTGTTCATTGCAACATGTGTGTAGGTGTTGTGTGTTCTTGTAGTTTAAGAAAAAAGTAGAGAAAAAAAAATTAAAACAAATAAAGAATTATGTAGGCTGTTTGGAACGCTGCAAGTAGAGAAACGTTCATAATTGTACACATTTACTGGCATGTATTTTTTTTATTTTTTATTATTTCTTTTATAATGTTCTTTTCATGCAATGCAATGGAATTTAATTGAAATGTTTGTTAACATTCTTTTTTTGTTTTATGTTACCACATTTTGTTGCAGTTGTATATTGTAGTACGTATGAATGTGCTTATAACGGTTTAAAATTAATTTGCATTTAATAGATCTTATTTTAAAAAGGGCTTTTTTTAATTTGTTCGAGACAGACATGGGGAGCTTATTTAAGTGTGATTGTGTGAGAAAGTTTTTTCTGTAAGCCTAGAATTAAAAAATCGTGTGTAAGTGCTAAATTCTTTTAGGTCAACAATTGTTAGTAAAGTAATAAGAGAGCAGCTGTTTTTTTTTAAATTAGGAATTAAATATGAAGAACTGCATTTAATGTTAGAAAGAGTTCAATTAAAATATGTATATCATAAAGAAAATTTACAGGGTAGAGAAAATAAGACCCACTGTCGTTGTTGGTGGTCTTGCAGTATTAATGCCTGCATAATATGAACTTTGTATTGGTCCATCTTAAGATCTAACTTTAAAATCTCTCTATTTGATTCTTTTCGCTCAGTTTCCACTTTGCCTTAAGTTCGAATATTTCAATGAGCACCTCTTCCAGGTCGTTATCTTATCCCGTTTCTCAAAAATCTAGATTTAATTTAATAGAATTAAAATGCTGGCGATTTTTTCGCTGCGTCATAACAATTATTCAATAACAAGAATAGAAAAGTTTGATCATTTTATTTCGTTGTTGTTTACTGTAAGCAATTCAATAAAAATTTCCAAGATTTCAGGTATAACTTGCAAAAAAAAAAACGTATAAGTACAAACATATTGCAAAATAAAGAAGAAATATCTACACTCAGGTCTCGTTTTATGCGATAGATGCGTTCCAAAAAAAAATCGCATAAAACGTAGAGTATCGTTCATCTTCATATAAAAACTAATGATTCGTTCCAAAATTCTGAAAAACCGCATAAATGCAAATTTGAATTAAAAAATCAAAACAAAATCGCATAAAAAAAAAATCAACAAATGTGATCAATATGTGAAGCGGACAACCCAATAAAAATATTTTGTTGGAATTCCTTTATATTTGGCATAACTAAAGTTCTAGTATATATGAAAAGTTGGCGAAATATTTTTTTTCTATGATGTTTTTTTGTCGAGCTACGATGTGTTAAAGTGTTGCCGTTTTCCAAAAAATGTTTTTTTTTAAATTAATTTTTCAAACCAAAAACTAATCAAACGAAAAAAAATTTAGGTGATTCTTATAGAAAATCAATTGATCTTAAAAAAAAAAAAAATCAATAAAAAAAAAAAAAAAAATTCGTCTGCAAAACCGGATATGATCAATTTAAATCAAAATTTTTCTAACTAAGTTCTAATGTTTTTTTATTTTTTAATCTAAATTGGCCTTAAGTGTCCCTATCATATTGTAAAAGTTTTATTATGGAACCTCTATTAGTTTAAAAAGTATGCAAATTTCTTTACACTCGTACATGTGGTTATTACAAAGTTGTACCGTAAAAGACAGGAAAGAACGAGTTTAAATTGAATTTTTCTAACTTCCACCTAATTTTTGATTCCATTTTTTCCGAAATTAGCCTACGTTGTAAAACTAATATTATGTGCTCTTCATTAGTTTGAAAACACTCAAACAAACATATCGGCTATGCATATAAAAAGCACAAAATAAAACCAACTATAACGATTATATCAGTGATGCAAACTTGGTTTAATTTAAAAATGGTAAAAAAGCTTAAAAAAAACATCTAAAATTTCAAAAACCGTAAAAATTAAAAAAAAATGGTTAATTTAAAAATCGCATAAATTTTAATCCGCATAAAACGAGACCTGAGTGTACTTGTTTAACGTTGGGAAGTCTTTTTTGAGCCACCCTTTACATAAGGGGTTAGATCTACTTGTTTAACGTTGAGAAGTCTTATTTGAGCCACCTTGTACATAAGGGGTCTGCACAATTCCATTTCAACACAAATTCAAACTATTGCAAAATGTTTAAACTCTATACTGTAGCGTCGCTTTCACCAACAAATGCCTAAGAAGAATATTGAAAATGTTCAGGCCTATCAGGATATTTTACTCTCAACTCTAGGAAGGTACTTACCAAGGCCAAATCCAAATGGAATTACGCAGGGGAGGGGGGAGGTCATGCATTGCGAAAACCACCTGAGGATGTTTCACCTAAATGCAATATACTGGAGCCCGCAAGGCAGGAGAAGAAGAGGACGGCCGGCCTACACTTTGCGAAAGCAACTAGACTTAGAGACTTCGAGAGCAGGCAAAAGCTGGAACGAAATCCAGATCTTTGCATTCTTTTTGTTTTTGTAAAAATTTTTTGTTGGCTGTTTGTTTTTGTTTTATTTTCGTTAAAAACACATACATATCTGTGGCATTTTGACAAAACATCTTAAGTCAAATTTAAAAAGTTAAAAAAAATGTAGTTAATGAGCTGGCCTAAGCAACCAGTGAAATGCGCATAGAAGCTAGCTTTCCCTCAACAATAAATTTCAGCGTATTTATCAAATATGAAAAATTGGGAATATAGCACGTCATACAGAAATCGTATTAATGATGAATTTTGTATTCCCGTAAATAACTTTGATAATTACGAATTTTTGCTTACGTTTTTAGAATTTTGAATTATAAACGAAATTTTTATGGTATTTTGGTTTTTTTTATTATTTAATAAAAATGATCATTTTCAACGAGTTTTTTTTAAAAGGTTTTTGCTATCTTATCTCGACTTAAGATGTTTTGTTCAAAATGCCACAGATATGGATTTTGTTTTTGTAAAAAATTTTGTGTTGTGTTTACTAGCCAAAGAGGCGCTGAGCACAACTGAAACGAACGAACATTACTGTACGGAACAGAACACAACAAAGTTTGTGTTTTTGATCAAAAAACCGAACGCAATAAAATGAGTTATATAATTACAGTATTGTGTACGAAAATTACAAACAGAGAGTTTTAAAGGTATCTACTACACAAACACTAAGCGTTTGTGTTTTCAATATTTATAGCGTTCCAAACACTAAAGAACAGTATATAATGTTTATTTTTGAACACTGCCTTAAATATCATTAAAACTTTTCTGAAAAAATTAACTTTTACTAACACATCGATATAAAATTTAAAAATTGTAACAACAAGACGTATTTTAGAAATTCAAGAGACTTAAATCGTTGTTCACAAAACAAAACGGTCTTACTAGAGTTACAACAAAATTGAGTTTAAAGTGTAGTGTGTTCGTGTTCAGCGCATTCAAATCAATTTTCTATAAATTTTTTATGTTTGTATCTTTTCTAGAACATTAGAAAACCTAATAGCGACACTGATTTTCAGTGAAGATTTTAAACTTTAAACTGCTCTCCAGAACATACCAAAATTTCAAATCTGAAGTCACTGACTATAAAGGGTTTGTTCTGATAGACTTTTGGGAAGAATGGTGTGGGCCATGTAAAAGTCTAATGGCTGTCCTCTCTTGTGCCCACTGATATAAGCCTATGACTAGGTTTTTATAATGATTTTTTGCATTTTTTGCATTTTTTGGAAAACATGGAACAAGGGTATGGGAATGATAATGGGGTAGATAAGCCTTTTATTTTTGCTCGCCAACAGAACTGAAAGCATAGTCTAAGTAGTTAAGGCTCTTTTAAAGCGGACTTGGTCTACAAAAAATTCTTACTATTGAAAGATTATATCATTATTATTGCAGACTTTTGATTTTTACCTTTCACTACCTAAAAGAAAAGGCATCATAACGCTTATGTATCTCGTCATCAGTACAATAACAAGTGTCTTCGTTTTTGACCCCATGACAATTTTCATTATTGTGATGTCAGCCTTTAAATAACTTCAGATAAAAAATGTCATCAGTGCGATGACTCAGTGACATCGAAGAAACGACGCATAAGGCTCAATTTAATGACAAACTGTCATAAGGATTACCTTAAGGATTAAGTCAAAGTAGGAGAATATTATTTTTAACTTACCAGTTAAACATGTTTGTTTCACTTTTGTTGTGTTCCGCCCTTTGTTTAAAGAAGAACTCTCAATTATAAGACACCAGCAGCATGTCCAATATGGGTTTCAAAATCATTCTGAAAATTCGATGTATTTAACTAAATAATTTAAACAATTATAATATGGGAATTTTTGCTTCTTATTTTACATTTTAAACATGAAAATAATGTTAATAATACACAAAATATGGCATCGAATTGATGCCACTGTAGTCATAGCATACAAAGATGACGCATAAAATATGACAAAACTTTATGATGACGTTCGTCATTGGATTGATGGTACTTTTTGCATCATTGATGCCATTTGTAATAAAATTGATGTTCAATTCTGTTTTTAGGGCATTCCAATATGAAGATGCATTTTTCTATGAATGTACATTCTCTCTTTTATAGCTGTAATGCAGGGTATATTAAATTCTCCCAATACTTTATTACTCTTCTCTGTAACTGTAGAAGAGTCATGAAACGCATAGTTATGACTTATGCGTGCATATTTTAATGTCTGTATAAGATGATGATGAGCTGTGGCTTAAGTGTATATTTATGAAAAATCGTGAAATCGTGTTTAAACGGTTTGGTTATTTTTTTTTTTTTTGTTTTTTTTTTTGTTTTCCTTTACAAAATCCTAGATTTTATCGATAAGAAACCAAATATTGTTTTATCTTTTTTTCTTTAATCTTTTGAAACTTTAAAACACAAAGTGTTACATGATTTGTTATACCATACACAAATACTTGCATTGAATAATTTTGAATATTATATTCGTAAACTGTTAGATTTGTTTTATATATGTATATATGTACATTAGGGTGGCAGCGAAATGTATGGAGCAATTTTTTTGTATTAATATTGATGTCTCCCGGGCGGAATATTGCGCCACATGGTCTAAAATTGATGTCGAAATTTCATAACAATCCAAAAATTGCGAAATTCTTAAACTTGCATAACTTGTGCTGAAAACAATACAAAACTTAAAACATTTTCAAATATTTGAAATATGAATTATAAATCATTTTGAATTTATCAAAAAAATATTAGGCTTCTAAAACACAAATACATGTGCATTAGTGTGGCAGCTAAATTTCAACTAAACTGATGTGGAAAAAATTTCAGCCAAATCGGATAACTTTAACCCGTGCCCCTTTGAGGTCAAAGTTCAAATGATAAAAAAAAAATTTTTCCATACATGGAAAAAAATTTTTTTCGATTTTTTATTTTTTTTATTTTTAAATATTAGTTAGCTTTATTAGCTTATTAACAACAAGATTTTCAGTTTCAGTGACTCTACAAAATTTTCAAAATTTTTTTTTTTTAGTTTTGACAAGCATACATTAAAGATATTTTGTCGCTCTTAATAATAGGTTTTTTTAAACATTTTTTGTGACGTCGTAATTTTGTTTTTTAATAGGGCCAAAAACTAAATTTAGAACAAAAATGCGATGTCGAAAAAAAATTTTTAAAAAAAATTTAAAAAACCTGGTATTAAGAGCAACAAAAAATCTTTAATGTGTGCTTATCAAAACTAAAAAAAAAAAATTTTTTTTGAAAATTTTTAAGAGTAAGCCCCTAACAAGCCTCAAATTTTTTTTTCGGAGTCACTTTAGAAACTGAAAATCTTGTCCGATCGAAATGAGATTTTTTGTCCTTAATAAGCTAATAAAGCAAACTAGTATTAAAAAAAAAAAAAAACGAAATTTTTTTTTTTTTACTTGTATGGAAATTTTTTTTTTTTATCATTTGAACTTTGACCTCAAAGGGGAACGAGTTAAAGTTATCCGATTTGGCTGAAATTTTTTCCACATCAGTTTAGTTGAAATTTAGCTGCCACACTAATGCACATGTATTTGTGTTTTAGAAGCCTAATATTTTTTTGATAAATTCAAAATGATTTATAATTCATATTTCAAATATTTGAAAATGTTTTAAGTTTTGTATTGTTTTCAGCACAAGTTATGCAAGTTTAAGAATTTCGCAATTTTTGGATTGTTATGAAATTTGGAAAAGCATTAATGTAAATGTAATTTTGTCAAAACGAAAGGCGAAAAAGTTAACTCACTTAAAAGATAATCTCGTAGTTAAGTTAACTTAATTTTCGAGTCAATGTGGTGCTCTAAAAAATAACTCTGATTTAGCTTTTTTGAGCGTATCAATAAACAATGGAAACAAAGCAAAATATCGCAAATTTGGTGAGATTTACAGCAAAATTTAAAGAGTTTAAACACAAATTAATTAGGATATATAAAGAGATATTGGTGTTGGATAATGGTGTATCTGAAGTAGCCATCAAGAAAAAAAGTCATGAAATTTTCGAGGCTGTAGCGAACAAATATGAAAAAGTACACAGAAAAACACTACAAAGACCGGAATATGCTCATCTTGAAGCAAGTTTGTAAAAATATCTCTTGAAGCGTAATTGCGCTACGACTGCATAGTGGTCAATTTCGGTCAAAAATTATATATATATGTATATATATTTTTTTTTTTTTTTTTCAATAAAATTTTGTTGACTGATAATAGCTAATCTAACACTTCAAAACATACAATATATGCCTTAATTTTGATAGCTTTGTTAATGTTAACACTGGAGCAAAGTGAATAATTTTTGTCTTGTAATTTTAAGGTTTCTAAAATTGATTTTTTCCCCTTCAAAGTCTTCTTTGTAAATTAGCACGGTATATTAACCCGTGCTAGTAATTGATCGTTCCATGAGATAATTATGATGTTGTGCGCGTTATTTTTTTTGGATAAATTAGGTGATTGTCAGTTATTTTAAAAATAAATAAAAGCTAAACGAAACCAAATTTCAAAGGACTAGAACAAAAAAGTTGGGGCTAGTGGATGTTAAGTGCTAATTACATCTACTACTGTTTAGTTGGTATTAGAAATTTCAGCTGGCACCACGTGCCACCGTAGTAAACAAAACATTTTAAGTGACTTCGTCTATTTATATAAGATTAGCGTGACTGACTGTGTAATCATCGCCCAGCCCAAACAACTTAAGCCAGAGACTTGAATTTTGTATGTACACTTCCCCTTCCAATGCGTTGATAAAATAAGAATGCATTTTTGGAAATTTTATTCCATTTTACCCACAATGGTTAAAATCAGTAACCTTATATCTCATGATCTAACAGGGGTAGACGTAAAATCCGAAAAAATCATTATTGAAACAGAAATTAAATTGACTTTTTTGGTAACCCATTTATCTTCTAAAGTAATACAGTCAGAAATAAAATGATTGTGTGTTTTCCTCTTACACATTTTTGTAGTTTTTGGTGTTTGGTCCTTTTTTTAAACAGCCATTTATATGTAGCCATGTAAGACACATATTTATTACATAGTAATGCAGTTTTGGATACAAGAGAAGAAAAATTGGTTAAGCGCTACCACCCCCGCCTCCCAAAACAAAAAAATTTGCCCCTTTTCTATGGAGTTATAACAGAAATTACGATGAAATGCGACGTTTTATTTTAATGTTTTATACAAATTTATATGAAATAAAATAAAAAAAACTCTCTCCTGTAACATTTGATTTTTGGCGCTTACGTTATTTTCGCGGTAAGGGCTCGATATGTTTATATATTATATTATAACCATAAATGATCATATCTATTTTTTTCACAGTCAGAAAAAGTAAGGGCTGTGGAAAGGAACAAACATACATTTTCACAAACTATCACATAATTTTATGATACATACTTCAATGATACTCCAATATCCGTTTTTTTTTTAAATTTTGTTCAAAACTTTTGGTTGGCCAACCACTGTATCTACATGTCCAAAACTTTAACGTGGGATCGAATATGCTATTTTTAGGTTGGATACCAATTTTTAGCTGTTAACTTAAAGAAAGAAATAAAGATCTTTTCCGAATTTTGCAATTTTCGCATAGCTTTGTTGCTCTTTGAGGCAATCGTCGCCGTTAAACAACCCCCACTCCCCATAATAAAGCCATATTTAAACATCATATATCACCTATTTTACAATACACTAGCAACTCTGCCATAAGTAAGGTAAATGTTTTAGAATAAAATAGCTTCCCTTTTGAAGAGCAAAACATTTTTCAGAAACGAACCCCAAATTTCATTTTTTAAATAAAGTATCACATTTTTCTGTAGACAATAGAGTTTTTTTTTTCCCGGACTTTTTCGATTCCCGGGAAAGCGGGAAATTTATTTAAATTTCCCGGGATCCCGGGATCCCGCTCCATATAAATAATACAAAGTAAATTTTGGTATTAATTAATGAAAAAAAAACTTTTACAAAAAAAACGTAAGGGAACTTGTTTACAAAGAAAGTAAATGAAATGGTGCAATACTAAAAAATTGATTGAAGATTGAAATAGGAACTTAAATTATTATTACCTCACGCCTTTATTCCCTGTTATTATGCTTTTATTCATTATTATTATGCTCTGGATAATTCATAAAACAATAATAAAAACAAAATAAAAATTGAGGAACTCAAGATATGAGATCAAAAAGTTAATTAATAAAATAGATAAAATATTTTAAAGAAATATATAACATTTTTTAATGGCTTAGGAAATAACTTTCTGACACACTCAAAACGCTTTGTAAGTCAAAAAGTATATTCCCGATTTTATTTACTAATTATCATGTTTCCGAAAAATTTCGTTCATTTTTTACCGAGGTTGGACAAATAGTTAAAAGTGCACCGTTGTAGCATGCTTCGGAGTCACAATCCGAAGCAATTTTTTCTTTTTTATAAATAACGTCTATATCAGTCAAATGTACGTCAAGGTTGATGCAAAAATAGCATCAACCGGACCGTTTCTTCCAAACCTTTTCATTTCAATAGGTCCATTTGTAATCTTTAGGACAATGTGTTTTTTAAGTTGTATGTTGTAGTATCTTACACGAGTTTCCAAAATGTTATTTTATTTCGGTTTCCCCGCACTTCACGGGTATGTAAACCAACACAAATTGAAATTGAAAATTTGTGTTTATCACCTAATAAACATATCGCTCCTTCATTGCATCATAGTCATATCTCAAACTAACTTTAACTTTAGCAAAGTTTTCCTTCATACCTTCTCGTATTATATCTCAAACTGAGCCGAAGTTATAGCAAAATATATCTTTAAATCGGTACATTTGGAAAACTTTAACCGCATTTTGCCAAGATCGTTTGTTTTTGTAGATATGACTATTTTGCAATAAAGGAGCGATATGTTTAGGTATCTCCTATTTTTAAGACTTGTTCATGGACAATGAAACTTTACTGCCTGCATCTTATTTTGAATTAATGTTCTTTATTAACTCTTCACTTCACTAAATGTAATAATTATCAACTGTTGCACTACCCATTCTGCTTTTAGTAGATTTATTGCATCAGGAGATATTGATTTAAATACATGTACTCACTTCTTTTAATTGATCTAATCCACAACCCATCCACAGATGCTAATTTTTAGAGAATAGAAAACTAAATTTCAAAGTATAAATAGCTATTTTCTGAAATTATGAGGAATTTTTTATTTCCCGGGAACCCGCAAGAAAAATCCCGGGAAAACGGGAAATAAAATAATGGAAATTCCCGGGAATTCCCGGGACGGGAAATCCCGGGAAAAACCCTAGTAGACAAGAAAACACCATAAGTTTCTTTTTTTGTAAGGATGAAATCAAAGTCATTGAAATAAGATTAGTGCGTTATATTCAATTGGGGTATTCACAAGGTGTGCTATCATGTTGTATTGTCATAATGTTCTAACATTTTACAATGGTTTAAAAATATTGTTGCTGCTTTGTTAACAAAAAGTGTCTTAAATAAATAAAACTTTGCTTGCTATGTTTATTGTGCTGTCGTAATTAATCAGAAGAGACCTGCGCCGAGCAACTGAGCCGAGCGGCTATGATTTTGTAGCCGTCGCCGTTGATGGTATAGTTTTATCCGGCTAACATCCGAATTTAACCTGCGGCTTGCATTTTTTGCAACAAAACACTTGCGGCGTCAAATTGGATCGGCCTAGGACTAATGTTTGGCAAACAAACAAAATAAAATATTTGTGGTTTGCGCCTGAAAAATGGAAAATAGTCAGGAAAGATCTAATTTAATTTATTAATTCATGGATTAGAATTAAAAAACATTTTGATTTTAGGTATGTAAATATTTATTTTTTTTTTATTTGTTTTAAATCAGCTGACTTAAATTTAAAATAGCACACTAAATTATGAGGGGTTGTTCACAACAGTCGTATTTTTTCATGTTATTATTTTAAGACATATGATTTTATGACACCTTGTGAATCCCCCAAATATATATTATTATTTTTGTATTTTTTTTTTTTTTAATTACCGCTTAGAAAAGTCAATATGTAGTTCGAAAAAGTTTATTACACTTGAACATTTCGGTTACTTTTTCGCGATTCTATCGTATTATGAGAATTTTGAATGTTGGTTTTAAAACCTTTTCATTTCAAACAAAAATCTTTTACATCAAGTTCGTGTCTTAAATCTTTTGTTTTTCATTGGAAATAAGTCTCTTGGCTTTTTTCCTGAACTTTGCAGTTTAAATTTTTTGTTTGTTTTTAAACATATTTCTATTTAATTTTTCTTCTTAAATAAATATATATTTATACTCAAAATTTCGTTCCTAGAAATAATGATTTATTTTAAATAAATTTCACATATAATTTGTTTAATTTCATGCTTATTTATTATAATAATGCTCGTAAATAACAAAAAAAAAAAATTTATTAAATCAAAAAGCAATTGTAAAACGCTGTTTATATTATTTTGAAAGTCTAATATTTTCTATTAAAAGCTTTTGCTTATTAACTGAACTGTTTTGTTTGTTTAGATTTTTTGAATAGTGATATATTTAAATTTCTCCATTGTTTTTATTTTTTTTTTTTTTTTTTTTGTAATTTCATTCTTTCTCTAGCATAACAAATTTTTCAATCTAGAAAAAAAAAAAAACTAAACGTAATTTTCTTTAGTTTTTTTTTTATTTCAAACGATTTGTTAACGTAGCTTGAAAAGCTTTATTTAATGAAATGTTTACTAAAACAGCAATAAGCTCTGTTTCCTTCAGTTCAGTTCAATCCAACTCAGCGCAGTTCTGTTTTTTCCTCTTGCTATACAACAACATCATCATTAATTTTAGATTGCTTATCTAAATCTCAAGAATGAAGCAAAACTAAAACAAAATTGGAAAAGCGGCTTTTTTATTTCATTTGCTGGTTTATTTAAAGATTTTTGTTGTTGTTGGCTGTTGCGTATCAATGCCGACACTAATAAACCATTATATCCATCACTATCATACATTTTGCTAACACAGAGAATAACTGGTTAAATCAAGGCTTAGAAAAGAATTAAATGTATTATTCTATATTAGAATTGGAGCGTCAGGCGACGAACTAATAAAGAAAGATTTAGGTTATAGGGTATATATTAAATATTTAAAAAAAAAAAAACAAAAAACTTTAAAGTGGTTTTAAAATGTACTTACGTTCTTTTTAAAAAGTCTTGCAGGAATCGGTCGATTTTAATTATAATAATTTGCTGTTTTTTATAGAACGATTCACAAAAATTTGCATTAACCCTGCCGTTTGGTACATTTTTATTTTATTTAAATTTGCATTGGCTTATCATTATAACTAAAAACGTCAGCTTATATATTTTTTTTTCTTTTCTAATGTGCTTAGTTACAAAATCTATTCGATTAAAAAACACAAATCTTAGGCTATGAACCATTTTGGTCAAAGCAATTTCTTTAATTTTGAACATGAGTTAAAGTAAGAAAAATAATTGTGGCTCTTTGTTATTTTCGCAGAAAGATGATTTCCTATTCAATTTGAATACAAACTTGTTGCATACAGTGCCCTTGGTATCACATTTGGATTTAAAGCAATTGCAAATTCCCCGTGTCCTAGGAGCTAATATTTTCATTTTGCTGCTTGTAGATGGTAAACAGTTTTTGCAATATATTATGCATCGATACCACCAGCTTCTTCACCATTTTCGATTTCATAATCACATTTTTCATCAATACCTTACTTTCAATATTTTTATCTTATAAGAGAGAAATTAAAATATCAGAGTGGCTTTCATTTAGAATTTCTGCTATAGCAGTGCTTATTAAATTTTTTTTTATCTCCTCGAGAAAGTAAACTGATACAAAGCAAATCACAAACTTAAAGAAGACTACTGGTTGTACACATATCTATATAAAATGGGAAAACCCCGAAATAAAACAGTTAAAAGCAACAACATTTTTACCGAACGTTACCGAACACAAAACTTTTTTATTAAATTACATAGTGATTATGATGTGTGTAAATAAAAATAACAGGAAAGCACGACATGTAGAACTCCAAGAAGAACAGGACGAAAATGTTGATGAAAAAGAAATCAATATTTATTTGACTGAACTTTTAAGTCCTCGAAATACAGATATATTTCAAAAATGGAACTCCAGTCCATTTATAAATCTTAAGGCCGTGACCAGAAAGAACTTTTCAGTTATTAAGTTAAGTGGACAACTTTTTTCAGACCTAAGAAATAATCTGCATAGCATTAAGACATCAAATTTCGTTAGCCATTTAAGTATTTGAATATTAAATTTTGAGTACTAATATGTATTCTATATTAAACTCCTGTACTATCCCAGCAAAAACTTACATTACAAAGTAATGAGTTAAAAAGCTAATATAACGACTCTTCACTACTTATACATTGGCATTTTAACTCATTATTTTAACACGGTGATGTCATTGGAGGCAAGTACTTACCACCCTCGCTTACAAATAGGGAGTTAAATAAGTCATTACCACATTCGCTTACAAATAGGGACTTAAATAACTTATTACTCCGATGTCATCAAAATTACAACTAACTGTAGTGTTATTCATTGGATGAATACTTTCAATAAAGTAAAAAAAATTTTTTTTTTATTATTTTTTTTAATTATTTTTTTTCTATTTTTTCTTATTTTATTTTACTTATTTTATTTTTTTTTTCTGTCTCTGGCAGTATTCGATCGCGCAACCTCGGTGCTGATAGACTAGCTCACTACCAGCTTGTCTACTGGGGCAGTGTAGTTTTTGTATAAAAAACTATGTTTTTTACTCAATTAAGGGCGCTAATCAACTCATACACACGTACTTAGGTATCAGATTATATGTCAGCCATTACTTAACTACTTGTATGTAATGCAGATGGTATGAAGTAGTCATTGAAAAGTAAGTTGTTCAGTAATGGCAAGTCATTACCAAGTTTTTGCTGGGATACTGCCATCCTAAGAAAGAAATTCACATATCGATTTTAGTAGTTTTGGGCAGGGTAGGAAAAATTTAGTAGTTTTGGGCAGGGTAGGAAAAATTTTCATAAATAAATTCAAAGTCGTCTTCAAAGGTTTTCTTGGGAGTCAAAAAATTCAATTCAACTGAAATTTATTGTTAGTGGGATAAACTATTCCTTTGCGAATTTTACTGGTAGCTTAGGCCAGATCATCAGGAATCTTCATCCAAAGATTTTAGAAAAGCTAAAGATATTATTCAAATAAAACTGTTAAGCGAATATTATTACGGGTAAGACTTTTGAGTGTTTATAATTCCTATTCGTTTAACAGTTTTATTTGTATAATATTTTTAGTTTTTCTTAAATCGTTGTATGAAGTTTCCTGATGATCTGGCCTAAGCACCAGTGAAATTCGTATAGGAATAGTTTATCCCACCAACAATAAATTTCAGTTTATCAATAGTAAGAATTGGGAATTTAGCACACTTAAACTAAATTTTATTAAAGAATTATTGTTTAGATTTAATAAAAAAAAATCGGATTCGGTCTGAAATAGTGCGTTCGGTTGGACATTACTAATTACCTTTGAAAAATACAGAGTGGAACAAACTGGTCCCCGACCTAAGATTCGTAATTTTTTTTCAACTAAACAGCAGGACTAAAAATATAATATGACAAAATGTAAATCAAAATTTTTCAAATTTTTGCTAACAATAAATCTGAATGAAAACCAATGTATTAACACTTAATGTACTAAGTAGAGTATCCACTCAATTAATCGAGGAATTTTTCCGCCATTATTTGATCTAATAATGAAAATAGCCAATTTCGAATAACGAATAACTCGAACAATTTATGTTAATTAATCGATAAAGATGAAAAAAATCTACTTTTTTAAATAAAAATATTTGTTTTTAGATTTCTAACTGTTTAATATTATTTAAAACTAAATTACATGTTCTAAACTTCTACATTTATTTTTATCACACAAGCTTTTAAGCATATATTATACCCTTTTTAGATGTTGTTGTGCGAGAGACAAATTATGTATATCATTATAAACGTCAAATTCCATATGTTAGAAATTTGGCGCTTTAATAGCCCATTTTTCACATTAAGTTTAACATTAATCGTAAAAAATGTGTAAATTAAAGGAGATTACAAACATTTCATAAGTTATCAGTGAAATTGAAATCAAAATATTTTTAAAAACTTAAAAGTATAAAAAAAAAATTATAAAAAATCAGGCGATTTGTAAAAAGTTTTTAACTAAAAATGTCAATCGACTTCATTTGCACTAGATTTCTAGGAATAAAAAATTGGTATTAAAAGTTTTTCATAACTAACTTGCATCTCTCACAAAATATGCCGGAACTAAAAAGACAAAAATATAAGAAGTAAATAAAAAATGGTCTTAAAAAATATGAGCTCAAGCCTATATTTAATAGCCGCATTAAGTAAAGCAGGCGGGAGGGACACAAAATTCAAATGCTTGTCCAGCGGGCAAATTCACTGGTGTGTGTACGTGTGCTGGACATAATATTCGCTGGCATATCTAAATTTTTTGATTTTTCCATCCAGCATCATCGGTGTGACACATACAAACACATGTTTACTAATCTTCCATAACGCTTGATAAGAAATACTTGACGTGTACAGATCCCTTTAAATCGAATTAGTGGAAACTTAATTTTGTTTTTCTTAATCTTGTTTCGGTCTTTTTAATGTATAAACTGTTTTTTTTGCAGCCGGGTGTTTTGATTTTTTAAATTATTTATTTAATTTAAAAGTTTTAAAACTAACTACATATCGCTCCTTTATTGCAACAAAGTCATATCTAAAAAGAAATCAATTTTGGCAAAATGCGATTAAAGTTTTCAAAATGAACCTTTAGATGCAGGTTTAATGAAATATATTTGGCTATATTTTTTATTTTATTTTTATTAATATTATTTAATACAATAAATGACACTATATAATATGAGTTTGGAGTACTAGCTACTATGGCCTTCGACTCCAATGGTTATAGGCTATATAGATACTTATTTAAATTTGGTTCAATAAATTACATTTTTTAATAAAGTTAAAAATTTTTGAGATGTTATTTTGGCATGGATCCTTCAGACATGAGCTGGGAAGCGTCGTGTCAAAAATTTGTATATTTGGCTATAACTTCGGTTCAGTTTGAGATATAATATTGATTTTATTTTTACATATGTATGAATGAACACTTTTGCTAAAGTAACTTGAAATTTTTGATTTTTTTTTTTTCTTTTTGATGCTGCAATAAAGGAGCGATATGAATTGTTATTTTATTGTTAAACTACATGTTTTTTTTTTTTTTTTTGTGTTTATGAATTAAAAAAAAGCATCAATTCCCATTGGATAAAATTATTTGAATTATTCGAGTAATTCGAACAATTAAAAAACCTTACTCGATTAATCGAGCAAATTTAAAATAAAAAAATCGATTAATTTCTTACTGGAAAAAAAAACAAAAGTCAAATAATTGGATACTCTAGTACTTAGCCTTCTAAAATGTGTCTACCTAAAAAAAACTTGCTCTTAGTTCTACAATTGGTTCAAAATAACTCATAAGACACTTTTTTTTTACTCAAACACACACTTTGTGGTTAGTCGTAACAATTCTAGTTTATCTATTATAGCCAGCTAATCTATCATACGAGAGATATTCCACAGTTCTTTTCTAGTGGTTAAAACAAAAAAAAAAAAAAAGTTTTTTGTTTTCTTTTTTAAACCACACGAATAATGGTAGTGGCATTTGTAGTCAATAGTTAAAGTCATATAAAATAAATAAGTGGCACTTGAAATACAGTAGTTGCTTGTTTTTATTTGTTGTTGGTTTTTCTTTCAAATATGTTTAAATAATTTGTTATGTTTTGCATTTGCTGATGCATTTGATTTGAAAATTATGTTCATTTCTTGATTTGATTTACATATTTGTGGCAGCAT
This sequence comes from Pollenia griseotomentosa, assembly GCA_963931875.1. NCBI lineage: Eukaryota > Metazoa > Arthropoda > Insecta > Diptera > Polleniidae > Pollenia > Pollenia griseotomentosa. The sequence continues at coordinate 45,270,233 of OZ007560.1, read as the reverse complement.
CAACAAACAGTCAGCATCTGCTATAGCAACTACAGATTTTCAAGCAATGGAATATGTTTTAACCATAATAATAATTCTGAGGTTGCTGTTTTGTAACTCTTCTTACACTTATACACACATACATTCATAAACATATACATCTATATATACATACATATTCCAAGCATATTAATGTTAATGGTGTGCATATTTTGATTTCAATCTTATATCCGTTCTGTGTTGTATGATAATTTCTACTATTCTACATTTTTTTTTTGCGTTGCAACATTTTGCTTTGCAGTAAAGGAATTTTTCTTTAAGTAAACCGCATAAATTTTGATTTAGTAGATATATTTGAATTTTTGATTAATTTACCAAGATTTAGCCGTAGCAAGCAACATGATTTGTTGTTGGCGATTAGGAAATTGTCCCATTTAGAAAATATGAAAAGAAGCTTTTTTTCTTAGCTGGTGAAGAGAACGTCGAATGATAATAGCAACAAATTGGATTAGTTTTAAAATTTAATCAACCATCTAAAGTGTGTGCTTAACAATTTCCACTCTAACTTCTGTTTTGAAGCTGACTAAAATGAATAATGACCCAGTAAAAGTATCAATGTAAGTGACCATATCTGTTGACCGTTAGGAAATTTAAGCACATCCGTGATGTTGTAGGTCATGAAATATAAAATAGAACTTATTTGTTTAAAAAAAACACAAGTTTAAGGAAAAGATTTATTGCCTGGCATTATTGTCATTAAAATAGAAGAAAACACATTCGTTATAAAAAATAAATTTTTTGACAAAAAATGAGTACAAAACTTTTTAAAAAAATAATACATATCGTACTTGTTCAACAATACTGTATTAACCCAAAATTTCAAAGTTTTCAGTAGAAGCAAAATAATTTTTAATTTAATATGGAAGGCATATTAAGAAGGATTTTTTAACGAACCCTTTTTTTACCAAAAGGTACTCAAAATAGCTCGATATTTTTGATATAAATAATAATATTTTTTTTTCCAAAAAGTAAAAACCTAAAAATTTTGAGTTTATACAGTACTGTTGAATAGGTACGATATGTATGTTCTTTTAAAAATTCAATTAAATGATATCTTAGAAAAAAACTATACATACATTTTAGTGTCCCAACTTTTTAAACCACAAACAACTCTGGAAATAAATTTTCAAGCAATTTAAGTGAAAAGAAAAAATTTTCAACTCCTTTGGACAAGAAAATATCACTAACAAAACGTTTTTCAGAATTTATGTTATAAATAATGCGATATGACGAAAAATCCCTACGCTTTGGTGATTATACAAAATCTGTCCGATTTTCCCTACGCCTCTATTTTAGTATCAAAAATACCTACTTGTAGGGATTTTTCCCTACTTCTGGCAACACTGTTTGGGCCCCAGTTAAAGTCGATCGTCAATGCAAGCGAGCGATAACGTAATACTTTACATACAAATTTTCACCCCACTATATGAAATATTATGTGACCATAAATGCCAAAATCAGACTATAATTCTTGTTACACCAACACTAAATATTTTTTTTATAATAATATCTCTTTAAACAACACAACTAATAAAATATTATTTAAAAATCGATGTTTTTTGTTTACTGCTTGGTTGTCATTTGTAGCAAACCAAGTAGCACAGAGCTGTATTTTTATGAATTCATTAACGTGCTTTGCCGAATTTTATTTAAAATCTATGGTTTTATTTGTGGAATAGTTGATAGATGGGGCAATACAATCATTTGTCAATGTATAAATGGATTACAAGTCGATAGTGAGTGGGTTGCTAATGAGTGAATGGTTTTTTTTTTTTTTTTTTTTTGTAAAATTTTAATGGAAAAATATCCCTATTTTTTGGATATGTATCAAGTTTTATATACGATATATGCGGGCGATATATGTACTTACACATACTAATAAAGACCAAAGTTTTGCGCAATTTTTTTTCTTTCTTGAATAACATTTTTCTATTAATCATTGTCATTCAAGTTGAAGAAGTACAAAAATTTTGCGTCCTGTCAATGAGGACAAAACTGAGCACTTTTTAATTCCAATAATATTAAGCCGTCCTTAATGGATTCAAAACAAGGAATACCGATAGTTTGGATGTGAAAGCGCTACATGTGTTTATTAATAACTGCCTACGAAGACTGCTAAAAAAATTGTTCGCAAACACAACCTCTAGCTCACGGCTGTGGGAGTTGACACATCAGATTCCAACACATGCGGAAATAAGCAAGCGCAAATGAAAATGGATATGTTGTCAAGTAGCCATTTTAATGGAATCCTCAGTGGTCGCCAAGCTCACGCATAAAAACTAATCATCATAGAAGAAATAAAGAAGTCTCATTAAGCTGGAGTCAAACAAGGCCATTTTCTCTGCACAATCAAAATGTTGTGCATATCTTCCAATAATAAATGGATAAAATTCCACGCTCTAGTTGTTAGTTAAAGTTTGTCAAAATCAGTATATTTATATTATTAAAACCATCCTATTTTGTATACCCTCCACCACTAGTGGTGAATAAGTATATACTAAGTTTGTTATTCCGTGTTAAACTTTTTTAATATTTTTCTAAGATCCCATAAAGTATATATATTGTGGGTCCTTAAGTAATTTTAAGTCGATTTGGCATGTCCGTCTGTTGAAATCAGTGTTCAAAACTAAATAGAACATTATTTAGGGTTCGGCTCACACATCAAAAAACTATTTGTATTTTTTTAGTGACTGTGTAGACGAACACAACCCCTAATACCGTTCGTAACTATTTTCAAGATAGAGCCGAACGTTATAATTTGTTCTGTTCTTCGTTAAAAAAACAGAACAATTGTAGTAATACTACAAACATTATATTTTAATGTTCTATAATGTTTAGTTTTCACATTGATAAAAAAACACTAACAGATTGTGTATATGTTTCGTGTGTGTAAAATTGCTTGGCTGGCTTGGTTTTTGTTTCGTATGTGTATTTTGTTTTTGTAAAAAATGTTTGGGTTTTTTACCAGCCAAAAGGAACGAACATTAATGGGCCGAACCGAACACAATGAAGTTTGTGGATTAAAAAAAAACCGAACGGAATTAAATGTTCTCATCTTTTGTTGAGTTTGATAAAAACAGTATTATTTTTGTGTTCGAAAGATGGCTAACAGGGGAACGTTATTTTTTTAATAATTATCTACACAAACACTATTAGCGTTTGTGTTTTCCACAAATCTACCGAACCGAACACTAAAGAGCGATATTGAGTGTTTATTTTCGAACACTGGTTGAAATCACGTTCAAATTCCAAGAAATCTAAAGGAAAGAACAGTGTTGGTGTCAAATTCTTTCTAGTTCCTCTAGGCAGTTTGGGACTGAAATCCAGCACTTTCGGTGAAATAGGATAAGAATTGTAAATCTAAATGTGGAACAACCACCCGTAAAAAAAATAAATAATTTTGTATCAAAAACTAACGGAAATGTTGGAAGAACGCACGGATTGACATACAATTTTGTACAAATTGATTGATGATTGGTTTATAATTTACGATAGGCCCCACATAAAGCCTACTCGCCAAAAAACACTTAAGTATACCTTAAGCTGTACCGAATAATGCTATTGTATTAAAATAATCTGTGTGAAGATAAATACGAAAAGTGAAATTCATTTTTTTTAATGTCGCATGCGATAAAAAATATTTTTAAAAAATATCGCATGCAATAAAAAAGATCAAAGAAAAATACTACTATTTACACGAAATTCAAAAGTTTTTATGAAATACCAATCATTTTTATTTAATATTAAAAACTGATTTGACATTTTATTAGTCTTTTTATATTATGATTTATGATTTTTGAAAAAATATGACAGACTGAAATTCTTATGAATGAGTTCCGTGAGGGATATGGCCCCTATGTTCCAATCCTTCCATCTCTGGGAATCAAACCTAATACAAAATGAAGGCTATATGTTTACAAATTTTCACAACTACAATTTGGATATAGTGCTTATAGATTATGGTAACAGGACTCAAAATACATATATTTACCAAGCTAATGCATCTTTAGAATAATATTTATTTAAACCAACAGAGATTTTCCCAGTTAGATTTATTCTTAAACAGAGGAGTTTCAATATTCAAGATTTCTAATCTAATCTCAAACCATTGCTCATAAAATCCACTAAATCCTCCGTGATTTCAAATCTCTTTAGTAGTTGTAGTGAAGCGAAAATATACAAGTATAAATTAAACTTAAATAATCCTGTTTGTAGATTTTATCTTTCGGTGGAGTCAAATTCGCCATAAACAAACAATTTTCAAATTTTACTTAAACACCAGTTGATCAATGTCATTATTAAAGCAAAAACAACAAAAACAACTAAAATCACAAAAACGTCAAACAACTTTTCTCGTTGCAACCCACAAACAACAATTTCATAAAAAAAATCATCCATCCATACATAGAAAATGTTTAAAATCAAACAATATTGAAATGTCTTGTAATAAAACATCCCTTTCACCAGATTGACATGGTTGTAAATAAACGACAGGACCTACCACAACAACAAAATTATTCTCATACAAGAAGGAATAAACTTTATTTGTATGCCAAAATACTAAACAAAAGGGAAAAAATCAAGATCAAGCCGACTGGATGGATCAGAGTTTAATGCGCGCAGAGCAAATATGAACGAGTATTAAATGTTCTGTTATATATTGTTTGCAGTTTGTAAATTAATGGTTTGAGTTTAAAAAAAAAATGATCAACCAACAAATCATTAAAGTATGTATAAATATATATAAATTTTAATACAATTTAAGTTTATTATGTTTAAGGATATTTTGTGTTCTACATTTCGTTATAATCTTTCAGTTCTCTTGAGTATGTTTCAGTTAAAGTAAAAAGTTTAAAACCAGGGCTGTGGAGTCCTTAAAAAAATAGTTTCAACCCCTACTCCATAAGCTGAAATTTTAAAGTTCAATTACAACTCTGGTAGTTTCTTTAATGTTTAAAGCAGGGCTATGGAGTCGGAGTCGAGTTGTTTTTACCTAAGTCGGATGACCTACAAAAACTCCCGACTTTGACTCCAAAATTTCTCGGTATAACGGGTCGGGGCTGTCAGATTTTTTTGAGCTCCATCGCCAAACCCGATGTCAGAAATCGCCAAACGTCAATTTTGTTCAGTTCGTAACATATTTTTTTTTAAATTAAATCTTGCATATAAAAAAAACTAGTAAAATATTTCAGTCAAAAATCGACAAAAACTGTGAAAAAATACAAAAAAGTCGCCAAGAGTAAATTTTGTTTAGTTTCTGTAATTTTTTTAAATAACATAAAATGGAGATCATATCAGTGTTGCCACTTTGTGGCTAATTACACGAATTTGGTATAATTTTTACAGTGGTGGGTAGAGCGTGGGTAATTTCTCTTAGGTGTATTTCAGGTGTTATTAAAAATTCTTACTTCAGATACCCAAATAAAATCAAGATTTTATTTCAGTGATGACATTTATTTCTTTTTAAATATTAATGCTAAAAAATACACTGTCTTTTCAACCAAAGTCTAGGTTTATTTTTAAGAAAAGACTTCAATCATTAAAAATATATTTTCAAAAGTTTGGTAATAAATGTCGCAAGATGGACTCTTAGATTTGGATAAAGATGTCTATCATAGTAATTTAGTACCTAAAGTTTATTGAAACTAAAATCAAGCCTGGGGGAAAATGTGTTTCCAATATTCCAACATACAATTAATTTAATTTTTATCTTGCTACTTTTTAATGCTTTAGTTTGAAGAATATTTAACGCTCTTTATAGTTGTAAAACTGAATTACAAAAGGGACAGTTGTATTAAACCCTGCAGGCATTTTGTTTACTAAATAAGGTATAAAGGGTATTTTTTAAGACCATGAAACTTAATATGGTAGACAACACAAAAAAAATTAATTTTAATCGCAGATTGATAAACGGCATTACCATTTGAAACTGATTTCAAACCAATAGGTACCGCGCCTGTCCTTGACGAAACGCATTGCGGACGTCCAATTTTGTTTCTCTTTTTCGAGCATTGCTGGCTGCATGCCACGAATAAAATGATTGACCTCCAAAACGTGAATTGTTGCTGGTTTACCAATGGCTTCACAGGCCTACGGAAAACAATCATGAAGTGTCACATCGCACGGCTTTGAAGTCCAATTGACAGTTTATTTCTGTAATCAACACATCGCCTTCATTTATATAAAATTCACTTAAAATAATAAAAAAACAAAAGTCATGTGAAAAAAATTGCCAGATTTTTTTTTTTTTTTTTTTTAATTAGTAATGATAACAAAAAATTACAAACTGGTAAAAAAATCGCTGAAAATTAAAAATAGCCAACTAAATCGCCAGCTATATCAAAAATCACCAAAAAAAAAAAGTAGCTAGTCTCCAAAATGGAAAATCCCACCGCCAAACACGTTTCAAAATCGCCACGTTTGGCGAGAATTGGTGGGTAATTGATTCAATATAATTTTATACCGAGAAATTTTGGAGTCGGAGTCGCGAGTTTTTGCAGGTAATCCGACTCCGGTAAAAAAAATGCAACTCGGACTCCACAGCCCTGCTTAAAAGTTAAAATTTAATCAAAAAATTACTTAACGGTTGCTAATGCATTTTCTGTTAGCATCGCTTTCTTAATGTTGGACTCTATGATAATACACGTTTAGTCAATACCTTAAACGTGTTTAACAATATGACATTTTGGAATCCAGTTACCTCCGTAATCTTCTAGACTGGCTGTACGTGAAACCCTTTCTAAGATCATGTTATGAATGTTCCCTAAACTAAACGCGCAACCAATACTTCGAGCAAGTCTGGGGCAGCAGAAGATCGCAGTTCCGTCAAAAGTTACTATTGCTGTAAGTGTAAGAACAAGCTCTTAAGCCAGGTTTGAGTGCATGATTCATACAATCATGACAGAAGTAAAACAGAAGTAAGGAAGAACATGTAAAATTAATAAGAATGGATAATCATTCAAAAAAGCAAACTTCGATCTACCAAAGGTTAAAATACAATTTGGTTTAAGGATTGATGTTTGACTATTGACGTCAGCAGTCGTCGATGGCTGCGAGTGTAAAACGGCAAATCCATCTGAGGAGATCGAGTGGTTGCGATCGAAACATGTCATGGTAACCTGCCGGCCCGGGTTCGAGCCGCGGCCACGGTCAAGAATGAAAGATTATCAATAACAATTTTAATTGATTTTCATGTTGTAAAATTCCTTTCTTCATAAAAATAATTTAATGAAAATTAAATTTAATGAACTTAAGCCTAATTAAAATTATTAAAGGAAAATTTGGATTAATAACCATAAATAGTTCAACAAAATAACCACAATACTAATTATAGATATAAAAATAATTTGTTTTATTTATTTCAAAAACGAAATTAAAATTACTTAGCCTTTAAGTGTTTTGACCCAGCAGTAATTCGCTGATTTTTGCTCTAAACAGTTTCTTGTTTTTGTTTTTGTTCGAGTAATCTACACACATTGTTTTCTGAGACGAATTAGCCGCATTTATTTTGTTAACATTATGTTGTAACAACTACACTTAAATCAATTAAAATGATTAACTAAATATGAGTTCCTGTTAAGAATTTAAAAATACTTGTGACAAAAGAATAAATTCCTTACATGCCCTGCTTGCTAAGGAGGTAAATAGATGTGTTTGTTGAAGTCATTGTCTTAAACATTGTAAGAATTATTATAAAAAAACAAATCGAGGAGTTTAGAACCTTTTAACAACAGACAGTCAAACAAAAGTGAGGCGTATGTGCAACTAATCGTATTCAGGGGACATTAAGCGGATGCAGCTTTCAAATGCTTTATATTGTATGATTTTTTTTCGCTCGCTCTTTCTTTCTTTCTTTCTTTCTTAAAAAAAAATCTTGAAAACAATCAAATAGTTCTTTTTTTGTTTCCAGCTTCTTAGAGGGGAGTTTTATAGAAGAATTCTTGTAGTACTCGTATTTGTGGTGTTTGGTTTGGAAAAAAAGCGGCTGTTAGGAAAAGCATTCTTTTTTCTTCTCTTCTTCATAGACAGATGCTTTTTATAAATTTTTAAATGAAGTTGGAAAAAAGCACAGCAACAGAACAAAACAAAACATTTTGGTATGGTCCAAGAGTTGAATGGTTGTTAGTTAGTCGGTTGGTGGTGGTAGTTGCTAGCTGACTGACTGCCATGATTTTTTTTAGAAGGAACACATTAATGATGTTGAATGATTCGTTTCGATTCAATTCGATTTGATTTGATGTGATGTTAATGTTGATGTTTGACGTGGTTGTTGTTGTTGTTGTTGCTTGCTGCTGCTGTTGTTGTTGATGAGTGGAGCACTTTTCTTCTATGCTGTTATTTTAATAATAATAATGGCGATGTGAATGACTATGACGCGGACGATGTTAAGAATGATGTGAATGTGTCTCCAATTCCAAAAGCAAATCAACTGCACCACTGCTTGGTTATTTTTTTTTTTTCTTCTTTTATTTTGTTAAATTAATACAATCAAATGCAACCAGCAACAACAAATCAAATTTAAAGTTATTGATTGTTTATTTAGCATTTAAAAACTATTCAAGAAAACTTTAAAGAAAAGATTAAAGTAAAAATCTTTGAATATCTTGCAAAGAAATAGAATTTTATTTATAAGGAGAAGGATTGCCAAGGAAAAGAGTTGTAATGTTAACTTAAAAGCTTGTATTACCGTTATTTTAAAATCCCGAATTTCAGAATGCTGAATCTTCAAACAAAAAATTTGAAGAATCCAAACATTTTTTGTTTTAAATCGGTCCATTAAGTAAATTTATATATTTAAACAATTTATTTTGCATTTCGTTTATTAAAAAAATTCAGATTTTTTTTTTTTCGAAAAAAATTTGTGATAATTGGTAAAATTTCTTTATGATATTTAAAAAATTTCAATACAAATAATTTTGCTGAATCAAATTAAAAGTTTACTATTTTTGCTTTATTACCAAGCCACGAGCAAGGTCGTGCATCTAGCAAGCAGGGAAGAGAAGAAGAAGGTGGCTGGCTTGGGTCAAGTTTTTTTTTTTTTAATAATTTTTCTGTTTAATGTTTCTCACTCACTCTTGCTGAATTCCTTTCCTTGGCTACATAAGAAGAAATATTCAAATTATTATTAGACAGCAGCAGAATGGCCCGATATATGGTTTTCCTCATCATTCTACTCTCAAAATTTGATGTATTTTTAACAATTAAGAATTGCGAATTTTTCATTATTTAAAACCTTTAAACTTTAAAACCAACAAAAAGTTGATGTTATTTTTTCTTATAATGTTGTTGTTGATTCTACACATATAAACAAGTGTTGCTTACGTTTAATACTTATCGTTCGTTGTTCAGCAAAATAATCTGACAGGTGTCTGGTACTTTTTTAAAATTCGGCCCTTATGAGGAGTTAACGGGTAGAATCTCTATTTTGGATCTTTTAAACCAATAAACATAGAAATAGAGATTAAACCAAATTCGTAGCTTATCTAAAAAATATAAATTTGGTATTTTTTCGAAATTCTAAATATTCACCCCTTATTCGTACCAATTTTTCGTACTTGTTTTACATAACATTTTTCCCCATTCAATGAAAAAAACCTATTAAATTACAGGCTCCCACTACAAAATGGAAATATTTGAAATTAAATTTCTTTTACTTTTCCGTGCTGCATGTGGTCATTTTTAAATCTGTGGCCTTTTTACAAAACAGCTTAAGTCAAATTTAAAAAGTTGAAAAAAATGCTGTTAAATCTACGAATTTTCCTTCAAAAACATTTTTGTTTACGATTTTAAAGTTTCGTATTATAAACGAAATTTTTCTTTAATTTCGGTTTATATTATTATTTGATAAAAATTATTTTTCACCGAGTTTCTTTAATACTTTTTTTTGCTATCTTATCTCGCCTTAAGATGTTTTGTCAAAATGCTACAGAAACGTTCTATAATATTAAGCTTAAGCTACGGTCACACTTAATAAATATTTGATCAAATAAGCGTAACCCCTACTTTTGTTAATAGTTAGTGAGATTTAAAATGGCCTTAATATTACAAAATAAACTAATTATACTACTAGACATGGCAAAAAACAGTTTTCTGTAAGATGTGGTATTTTAATCAAAATAAATATTGATATTAAGCGAAATGATTTTTTAGTTTGGTTGTTGGTCCCGTTTTTTTCGTCAAATATTTGATAAGTCTGACCGTAGCTTTAGAAACATAAAATTAATTATAGGTGCAGGGTTTTGAATGAATGCGAACCTATAAAATTAAAAATTTTGATACATTTGTTCTTCAACTGGTACTTTTTGAATTTTTGTTAATTTTGGACCTAGAAACATGAAATAAAATAGGCATGGCCCGGAGTGAATAAGAATCTGTAAAGGGGAGCTTCTTAGTATTTTTTGCGTTCTACCACTGGTACTTTTTTAACTTTTGTAAATATTGGACCTAGACACATAAAATAAAACATGCATGGCCCTGAGTGGATAAGACTCTATATGAGGGAAATTTTTGGTACTCCTTTGTTCTTTAACTGATACTTTTTGAATTTCAGTTATTATTGGCCCTACAAACATAAAAGTAAACATGCAAGATCGTGAATGAATGAAAATCTGTAAGAGGGATCTTTTTTTTTTGTACTTTTTGAATTTTAATTAATACTAAAACTTAATAGGCAGAGTCCAGTGTGACTTTATAAGAAACTATAAAAGGAGACTTTTTAGTACTTTTTGTTTTTCAATTGGTTCTTTCTTCTTTTTTATATTATTGAACATACAAAATTAAATAAAACATTCACGGACCCTCGCTAATTCGATCTACTAAGACGGAAAAAAACAAATGCCCGAAACAAATAAATTCATATAAATGTATTTTTTCTTCTTATTTGCCTAAATAATAATGGTCGAATTTCTAACACTGGGCAAACAATATTCGTATTAAAAACCAATAACGAAAGCTTGAATTTCGTTATCCTTGATTTTGATTTTTATCCTTATACTTCCCAGTGCAACCATTCCTCTTGCATTGGTAGGTGAAACTTTAGAAGTTTTCTATGATGTTTTGATGATGTTGAATGAATGTTGACAAGGATGATGATCATGATGATGACGTTGATGGGGAAGTTACTTTAGCTCGTATTCGAATTGATACTATGCAAGACTGCTGCTTTTCCTTCTCAAACATCAAAGTGCTGATTTATTGAATATTATATAAAAGAAGACAGCATACGTTTATAATCTTAAACTTCTTTTTGGTATTTTTTTTATTATTATTTTTTTTTTTTTTTTTTATTCAAACAATAGATTTATTTCTAGTAATATGGAATACAATTTTTTCCAGTATTCCTTCATACTAAATTGTGGTCATATAGTGGCATAAGTGACAATGTCGTTTATCATACATATACATATGTATGTATTATCGTATAGTTAAATATTTTATTTCTTTTTAAAAAATAATCATCATCATCTATGGGGCTTAAAGTTGCAGTTGCATAGTTTGTTGCATGTAGTACATTTCAAAGAGTTTTTTGTTTGTGTGTGTTTAATTCTTTGTAGCACCAATAATTGCATTGAATTGTTGCACGTCTGTTATTTTTTGTTTTAATTTATTTATTTTATTTTTTCGTTCTAGCTCAAATGAATCCAAAAAATTTAACACAAATTTAGCGAATATTTCTGCTTTTTTCATCTATTAACATTTTTGCTTAGAGCAATTCGTTTGAGTTTGTAATTTGAGTTAGTTCTAGTTGACTTTAACTGATTTTAATAGCCTTCAAAATGTCTTGATCATAAATCACTTTATAATGAATATATAAAGTTTAATTGATAAATTTGTTCGGTATGTTGTCATGAAATTGCTTTTTTTTAACTTAAAATAAAATTGCAATTTAAAAGTCGAAAAATTTTAATTAAAAAACACTCGATTTTTGTTTTTATTGAATGGGCAAAATTAGCAAAAGGTGTAATGAATTGAATGGTGTTTTTTTTTTTTTAAGAATATATTAGAGTCTTGAGGTCTTTTAACCGATTAAGATTTCAAAATAATAATTGCCTTTAAACTAAAGCAAATTTCGAAGTGTGTCATTAAATCAGTAGTGTCAATATTCGCTAGCGATGAAAAATTGCAAATTTTTACAATTACAACATGAATAAATTCACCGTATGCCGTCATACAAGAATAAGAAAATAACTGGCCCCTAATTTTTTTAAATCATTTTAGGAACCACAAATACAAAAAGGATTAATAGTGTTGGTCCGTATCCGACCGAATAGGCAAAAAATCACTTTTCTTTAAAGTTGTACGGTGGGAGATTTTGAAAAAAAAAAATGTAAAATGAAAAAATGTTGAAATAAAATTTCAGATAGTAATTAGGGACTTGCGTTTGAGTTTAATGGCGATTTCTTTTCTGAGAAATATATTGCATTAATGTTACATGTTCTACATTTTTGTGTTCGTTTGTACAAAAAATACAACTGTGGGAAAAATTTTCAAGTTGTTTTGTGAATATGTTGATGAAAAACATGCAAAACATGTTGCATATTTTACCCTTACTTTTACTAAGGTGTTCATACTGCCCTGTTTTATAACTTTGGTACTTACTACTTTGTTTGTACAGCCAATGTTTTATATTGTTTGTCATAATTCATACCGCTCATAATTTTGTAAAAAAAATTGTTTTGAAACAAAATATAACAATATTTACACATTAAAACAAAAATCGTCTATTTATATTATAATAATTTTAATTTTTCTAAGTCATTACTGATGTCAATATTTGTTTCCAAACAGCAATAGCGTGCAGAAACCGCCCAAATAGCTTTAAAAATCGCTCATGAAGTACATTAATGATGAAAGTGTAATAGTTGTAAAAAAAAGCATTAATTGTGTTCTATTGAAATTGCACAACATGTAACACTTCGAGTGTTACATGTATAAACTTTAACATATTTTTTTTTAGAAAAGAAATCGCCATAAGTTAAGGATATCGAGTATATAGATATATCAGCAGGGCCGGCATATTTTTCCAAAGTAGGGCACCTCGAGTAGTGCAAAAATTAAAAACGATCCAGAATTCTTAATTTGTGCACGATTTTAAAAATAAACACTAAATATCGTTTTTTAGTGTTCGGTTCGGTAGATTTGTGGAAAACGCAAGCGCTAATAGTGTTTGTGTAGCAAATCATTAATAAAAAAATAACGTTTCCCTGTTTGTCATCTTTCGAACACAAAAATAATATTGTTTTTATCCAACTCAACAAAAAGATGAGAACATATAATTCCGTTCGGTTTTTTTAAAACACAAACTTCATTGTCTTCGGTTAATAACATTAATGTTCGTTCGTTTCTGTTGTTGTGCAAAAGGGCTGGTAAAAAAACCAAACATATTTTACAAAAAAAAAATATAATTTTTGTCCACAGTATTGCTACAATTGTTCTGTCTTTTAACGAAGAACAAAACACTATATAATGTTCGGCTCTTTATTGAAAATAGTTACGAAAGGATTAAGGGTTGTGTTCGTCTACACAAACACTAAAAAAATTGATATCGTTCTTGGGTGTGTGAGCCGAACGCTAAATACTGTTCTGTTTATTTTCGAACACTGCTTACATATGTTATCTCTAGGAACGCGATTTCCATGCAAATGCATGTTTTTTGTCGATAAACTAAGAACCATGTCGACCAATTATCTTTCTGAATCATTGAATTTGCGTTAAAATGGCATTGAATTGTTTTTGCATATTGTTGCATATTTTGGTGAAAATGCATATTTAGGGTTTTAATGCATATTTTTGCATATTTTGACATTTTTAAGTGATTTTTATTTTAAATTCCATATTATAGAAATACAAAATACACAAAAAAAAACTTAAAAACAATTTTAAAATTAATAAATAAATTCTTTTGGAGCTTTGCTTTAAATGCAAGATTTTCAAGATTTCGGTAATTATCTTCTTACAAATTAAGTTTAGTAAATCAATAGAAATTGTTAAAAATAAAGCTTAAGTTTGATTAATTAACTGGTCACACTTTTTTGGATTTTTCCATCAAATATTTGTTAAGGTAGAAGTAATTACATAACCCGCGTTAATTCGTCGACGAGTATCGTGGGTTTAAAAACTTTAGCTCTTGAAAAATGGCAAGTATCACAAGGCGCGTTATAAAAGCATCTTCTTTAATCTGTTTTAATATGTTTAAGACTTTTCTTATAGAATTCCGCGCTTCAGCTCTTTTCTTTTCCTTTTTTGTTCTTACCTTAATTGCACAGAAAAAAATATCTCAAGAAAATTTTTAACAACACAGTTTGTTAAAAATAAAATTTTACGTCAACAAACTTTTTGTTTGATTCAAAGAAAAAATTTATCAAATTTACACTTTGCAAAATAGCACTCAATAAAACATATTTAATAATGAAATAATTAAATATTTCTTCATATTCAATAAAAAAAATATTTGAATCAAAGTTAAGACAGTATTTTAACAACTCTTGTCCATTTTTAAATAGCTCTTAATTCTCATTTGTTTTACAGTTATATTTGAATAATATATTTAGTTTTGCCAAAGTCTTTGAAAAAGGTTTCCTGATGAACTGGCCTAAGCAACCCGTGAAATGCTCATAGGAACTTACTTTTCCCCGCATAATAAATTTTAGTGTTTTTATAAAAATATAAAAATTGAAAATTTATGAAATCTTCATTAATAAATATAAAAATAAAGATTCGATTAACATTTTGTTTGATTTATTCAACATTTTCAACAATTTATTTTAACAAATCAAGTAAACATTTTGTTGAAAAAAAAAATTTTGGGCAATAACTTTTTTTATTGACTCAATAAACTTGGTTGTTGACTAAAAATTTAACAATTATGCATACAAACTTTTTTATCAATACCGCAAAAATCGTCATCGCAGAAAATTCAAAAAATTTTGTAATCAAATATGCGATTTTCGTATTCAAATATGAAAATTATTTTTTTCTGTGTGCTTTCTACGTTTCAACAATACCGCATAGTAAAAAGCGAAAAAAATACCACAAGTAAAAGTAAAATTTCATATGTGATGCTTACAAAAGTAGATAGTTAACCTACTTTTCACGTTCAGTGCCTGGTGTGGACCTCTAGCTTTAGGCTTGAACATAACTTAACGTAATCTTTTTCTTTATTGTCAAATAACAATATTTCCACATCAACTATTCCACAAATTAAACGCTAGTTGGAAAATTAAAATTTGGCAAAACATGTAAATTAAGCCACAAAAATACAACTCTGTGCTACAAACAAAGCATTTAACAAAACAAAGAAGTAGTAGCTTAGGCGAATCAGCTGTTTTTTGCCGTTGAAATTTCGAATGAACGATATCGGTCGACATCCTGGGACAGGCTGATAATTTATGAAATTACTCAAGTTGGTGTCAAGCATTCCTAGGTATACAATTATATGAAGCAATTGCCTAATTATCGTAAGAAAGTTATCGACAACTGAAATGGGGCAATTAAATTGCAAGATAATTCCAATTCCATGACACAAACTGGAAATGCTTTCGCTGCGGTGGATTAATCAAAGTAAATCATCTATCGGCAATAAATTGTAAAATATAACGGAATTGCATGAGACTTAACCTTTCGCACCTATTGAGACATATGTATCCCACTGAATTAGAGTTTTTTTTTTGCCGGAGTTTTTCAATTCCCGGGAAAGCAAGAAATTTTTTTTAATTTCCCGGGATCCCGGGATACCGCTCCATACAAATAAAACAAAGTAAATTTGTTTTTAATTTATGAAAAAAACTTTTATAAACAAACGTAAGGGAACTTGTTTACAAAGTAAGTAAAATAAATGCTTAAATGCTACAAAAATTAATTGAAAATTGAAAGCGGAACTTGAATAATTATTACCTTACGCTTTAATACGTAAGTTTCTTAATATTATGCTCTAGATACAAGATAAAAAGATAACATAAACATAACAATTTAATTCATAAAAACCATAACAATGAGGTATCAATGTATGAGTTCAAAAAGTTAATTCAAAAAATATTTTAATAAATATATTAACATTTTTTAACGGCTTAGGAAATAACTTTGTGTCACCCTTAAAGCGTTTAGTGAGTCATCAAAGAGTATATTTCTGATTTTATTTACTGTTTTATTACCATGTTTCCGAAAAGATTCGTTCACTTTTTTACAGAGGTTAGACACATAGTTAAAAGTACACCGTTGTTTCCCGGGATCCCGCAAATAAAATCCCGGGAAAACGGGATTTCCCAGAATATTCCCAGAGTCCTAGTATTAAAGTTTTTCACTTTTAATGATTCAAAACTGTCCCATTAAGTTATTTAGACGTTTAAGTACAAATATTAAAACAAGTCTTGCTTGTTATCTTAACACGTGTTGTTTGGAGGAGTTTTTTGATCAGTTATCCGTAAATCACATAAATGGTGGAATAACGTTTTTATAGATTGGTAATGTCAATTGTAAATTCGTAGATCATATACATATGTGACTTTATATCGCAAAAAGAAACCAATTTCTTGATTTTGTATACTGTTTACGTATGAAATACCCCAGTTCAGTGTTCAGTTAATACTCGTAGATATATTTGACATTTCTTTTCTTTCTTTTCCTTCTCTCTATGTTCTAGCGCCTATGCTTTTTATGTTTATATCGAAGCTCTTTTTTTTCTGTTTAATTATCATTGTTTATACGAACCCCAACCCGAACGTAAGTTTTTTTGCGAAGAAACTAATAAACAATTTTAAAAAAACCTCACACCCAATTTTTCTTTTTTTTCCCGATTTTTATTTTTGAAGAAAATATTTCACCACAACATATACCCTTTTTTATATGTTTACGACTAATGGGACTTACATGTCCCATGCCAAACTCCTGATGGGACATGTATGTCCCACCCCAAGTCCCTTCCCTGGGTAGGGTTACACAAAAAAAAGATTAATATTAGTTTAATATGCATATCTTTGTAAAAATAACCTATTATAAAAGCTTGAAACTAACTAATCGTCTCCCGTACCGAAAGGGTTAAAGGAACTGGAAGAGATCTCTTCATGCTGCTTACACAATGCAATACATAAAATGCAAAAATTCTCGTCTGGAATTTCTCGAAATATTTAACGAAACTAAAAACAAAACTCCATTTGTGATTTGCTTGTTTAGCTGCTGTTCGGATTTTAGGATCTGATGTGTATTTTGGCTAGAACTTGATTTTTCTGAAGAACATGAAATTTTAAATTTTGTTTTCCAGTCTTCGGCGCAATTGTAGATGTAGACTAGGAGAAAAAAAGTTTAAAACAATCTTAACCGAAAAAAGTGCATCTAGTGCCTCAAAATGGCTAAAATGTCAAAAAATTCTTAGTTTTAATATCAAGAGAAATGTGTGAAAAATGTATTTTTGTAAATTAATTTTGATCAATATTCAGTTTTTTTCTTTCTGCTACATTTTTTATACATTTCTCGAATTTTCGCATGCTTAAGCCAAAATATGAGGCCATTAAACCCGAACTGCAGCTTAACTTGCAAAACCCAAATAGGTTGTTTTTGGTTTTGATAAGTACTTTGAAAGATTCCACACGAAATGAAGTTTGCACTCGAAGACTTCACAAATGTTGCACAGTGATATTTTCCAATACATTTTCAAATTAATTTTGCTCTTTGTTCTCGTGAGAACTGATTTATTGAGATTTTCGTGCGTAACGAAACATTTTGATCGCAATCAATTAATTATTTAGAGGTTTTAATTCGTCTTAAGACTTCATTCAGAAAACATAGAATCAATTTTTTATGCCTTCAATTTTCACCATTTAACTGTTAATTAAAACGTAAATCATAAATAAAACTTTAAATCACTTTATTAATCGATCTATAAACTTATTTCTGCTCTCTTTTGAAATATTGATTGATGACTTTAATTGAAAATCATAATATAAAAACTAAAGAAAAACAAGCTAAAATCCTTAAAAAAAATCTAAATTCATTAGAAAACTGTTGTTGATCAACCGTTATGATAATAATATTCATTAAACTAACCGTTTAATTTGTTGTATACGAAGATAATAATATATATACATATTTTTAAAGATAATCTCTTAAAGAAGCTACTGGCAGTTTTGAATAATAGAAAATTTAACGATATAAGTTCAAAAGAAAAATTACAATTTTGGTCAATTTGTAAAAGAAGCTGGCAACATTTTTTAGAAATACTTAGGAAGTTGCAACATTTTTAATGTTAAATTGTAAAATTTCACTTATTTCTTTAACTCTTGTATTGTGAAATGTAAATAAAAGATGCTGTGTTTTTCACAAAATAAGGTCTTTATGCCAAAAGAGACATTGTAACTAGAGGTGTGCAAGTGACGTGAATTTTTCTTGGCACACATGAATAACTCGTTATTGTAATTACTTTTACTAATAATCACGTTTGATACATTGCAATATAAAATTTGCTTGCGGGACTAAAATGTTAAAATCCCGCACGAAAAAAAAATTGTAAAATAACCCTTAAATGTATTCATGGGTCAAAATTTACCAAACAGTTTTTATTGCTTATTATTTTAAAAACTAGCCAATGAATTTAAAATATTTATAAAAATCGTATAGAACTTACAATTTATGCTTCGCGTTTCATTAAAAAAAGTACTTTTTTGGAATTAAATTTTAACTAAATTGTAAAATTCGATGTATACTTCTTATCTTTTTTTTTTTTTTGGTTGCGATGTCTTTCACTAAAAATGAACTTATGCATTAGATTAAAAATTACAACTTAAAACATATTAAGTAATAGAAAAAGTTTAAATGTTTAAAAATAATTTTAAAAACATCGCAGTTTATAAAGAAAAATAAGTAACTGCTATATATACTATCAAATTAAAGTATTTCAGGTATGAGCTGAAAATTGATTTTGAAACCAAAACGATTTAAACGTTTTCGGTCTTTTAAGGTCCGTGGCAAAAATTGTTTGCTTTAAAATTCACTTTGCTGCGGTAATAGTTTTTTTCCAACATTCTCTATATAAGAGATTTGCTTGTTGTTAAAAAATTTGCAAAATCGTGCAGTTATTTCACTTAGCGCACATACCAATATGCTCCCTGAATTAGAGTTTTAAGATAGCGCCCATACTATATGAGCTAGGGAGAAAATGTCTTCTCAAGGGGTATAAAAGATTCGGCACAGATGTGAAAAAAGTTAACATGGATGCCTGCCCCGTAGACTTACTCCTAAGTGGATCTTATTCACCTCTTCGCAATTAAACTACATAATCCGGCAAGATTATACAGTCGCCTTAGTTTAGGAGTTCGAAATATCTTACCTCCGCTGCTTTTGGAAATATGCTGCAGCTGTTGAGGAACAACAGCACTTAAGGATAGGCCTGCTTCGAACTCATCTACAAGTGGTGAAAAATCAACCCTTTTGTGGGATTTGTATGATATCCCTTTCCGCAATTTTGGGCTTAAACCATAACCACCACTTGGTCTCCAAAAGTATCCCTTCGTCAAAAAAGCATCTCTCCGTTGCATCCCATTTGTTTAAGCATGCTTTTATTGAACGGATATGCAATCTTGGAAGCTTTAATTATCACAAAAGTAAACACCCACCCCTTGTAAAGCAACCGGAGCCATCTAACCTCCACTGCTATTCATTAATCCACAGCCTTCCAAGTAAATGTAACTCTACACGCCACATCAGGACGTGGTTCCCGATAGTATATCTTCGTAAAAAGCTGATCTTAAAAGGCACTCCCCTATCGGACGGTAAACAACTTACTGAAAAGCAAGGCTTCCGCAAAGACAATCATTCTGAAAGACAGGAAGCATTTCTTGCAAGAAGCACACTAACGGATAGTCACCAAAAGTCAGACCGGTGCTTTCGCCCACGGTGGCTGCTGACTCCAGTGGCACCTCAGTTAAGTACTGGGGTCCAACTTTGAACCCATTTAAGTCCATTGAAGCCAAAGGAACTCTGTCCTTTGGACGATTGCTGCTGGTAGCATTAATCTGTTTTTAATATTTAAGATGTATGAGATTTCGAAGAATGCCAGTACATTCAAGCGCCAAGATTAACTAAATAACCAAGGTAGGGGCACAAAGTATACCAACGGAGGCCTTAATCAATTGTCAGTCCGGTTCATTGACACTGGGGGCTACTGACTCCCGTGGTACCAGATAGGATCTCTGGTCAGCCGCGACCAAAATCTCTTAAGATACGTCCATTTTAGATTTTTGTCGAATCCCAGGTGTTGGCTGCACCTGATTATGGCCCGGAAGATGTAACACGAAAAGGTGAAATATCCTAAAGATGATGCCTACACCCACGGGGGGATTAGATTTGGCACAGGCGAAAATAGCACTTTATTTTTTTCATAGAGTTGCTAATTTGCGGATATATTTTTTTAGCGCATTTAGAAAAATGCGCTATTTTAAAATTTTATTTATTCGAAGAAGAAGAAAAATGTTGGGCATATTTTTAGTGGTAAAATGCTTTATAAAATACACAAGAAACATTTTCCCTCACCTAACATTTCTAGCAACGAGCAAAGTTTTATAGCATAAACATTGAATTAGACGTCAACGTTAAAAGACGTTAGTTATTTTAGGTTGATTCTAATCTGAAATAACGATTATAGCCAACTATATAGAACTAAAACGTATTTAAGTTTAAATGTGCAAAAAACTGAAACTTTTGTTTTTGTCAAATACTAAGCCAGGCTTTTTTTTTATTTCAAATGTTTTGTGATGTGAAGGAGTGCCTGAACTGAGATTTTTTTTAGGCATTAAACAAAAAAGCAACCTTAAGCTGGAAACAAAAAAAAAAAAAAAACGAAAAACCATGACCATATACAATATTCTGTAGATACTTTTGCTGTAAATGCATTTTGTGAAGTGGTAGTGACAAGAGTTTAGAGAGAGATACACTCAAATTAAATGTTTTTACTCTTATTATTTTGTTGTTGGGAAAAGTTTAGTGAAATATTTGCTTAAAGAAAAGCATGAATAAAAGAAGGTGTTTACAAGCCTAGTAAAAAACTGTTAGAAGAACTATATAAAACTCCTTCTTAACAAGAATCGAAAGAATCTTTAGGAAGAAATTGTAAAAACCATAAATGTTTTTAGCTTTTACCTTACAAGGCAGTAATTATAACGTTTTTTTTTTTTCGTTACGATATTTTATTTTGTAATTTTTCCACCATTTATTTTTGCCAAATTGCTATTAGTTTGTTAAAATAGCTTGTGATCATTTTATTTAATGTTTTTTTTGTTTTAATATTTTTTTTATTTGTATTTTGTTTGGAAGTTAAACTGTGAATGTTAAAAGTTTTTATTTCTTTAAATCTAAAACATTATTTATTATTATCGTATTTTAAAATCTATTAACGCTTACAACAACTACTTAATTTTAAGTCAAGCGAAATGGTTTTCGTATTTTAAAAGTTTTGGTTATATTGGGAGTATTTTTATGAGCCTATTTTATGCTTTTGGGGGTTCTACTGCGTAATAGGATTGGAAAGTTTAAAAATGTTTTTTAAAGCTCATTACTTAACAACGATTGTAAATATTGTCTAAGTTAAAACTATTTCGCTTCTTTAAAAATAAATTTTCATCCGCAAGCACTGATTTTATAGAAAAAAGAGAAGGGAAAAAGTTTTCATTTTAAATTTCTGTGTTTGACAAAGTGAAAACTTACTCAAAAAAAAATTATGTGTGTGAATTTGTTATAATGTAAATTATACATTTTCAAACAATAATATATGCAGTAGAGTATCCAATTATTCGACTTTGGATTTGTTCGAGCAAGGAATTAATCGATTTTTAAATTTTAAAATGGCTCGATTAATCGAATAAAGGTTTTAAATTGTTCGAATTACTCGAATAACTCGAAGAATTCAAATAATTTTATCCAATGGGAAAAAGCAAACATCTCTATTTGAACTTATACTTTTATTATATTAATAAACAGAAAAAGAGATGGAGATTATCCGTTAATTTTTTTTTTAAATCATCGCTGTTTTTCCGGATTTTAAGAGAAGTTCTGGTTAAGATAAGAATTTAGGATTTTGATAAACTTTTAAAACTCAATCATTTTTTAAATTCGTTTCATTCCAATTACACTCGTATGCATTCGGTTTCAGAACATGGCTGATAACTTCTATATATTTTTTTGTAATTCCCTTTAAATTTCCTTTATTTTAAAACTCTACTCTATAGGTTTGGTTAATTTTTTTAACGTATTACTAATTCACGACAAAAAACAGACACTTCGTTTTTAAACAAGGACGCTTAGGTTTTTAAGAAAGATCTAATGATATCTTAAACGTCAACATCCAGCCCATTAGAAGATACTTTCGGGTAATAATAGGTAACCCATAATCTTACAGTACATGGTTTACACATTTATTACTGTTGATGAATTTTTTTTTACAAATTTGACGTTTGTAGTCAGCATTTAAAAAACTGCAGTCAAAGTAGAAAAACTGCCATTCCTTCCACTTTTTCATTTGTCATTGGCCAAAAAAAACTTTTCCTTTTACTTTTGATTCATTAAATGTAAACAATCGCTATCAAACCAACTTAAAAATCGAAAAGATTGTTAAACCCTGTCAATAAAGATTAAGATAAATTGTCACACACGCTCAAATCTAAAAATGGACTAAAATATGTTTAAAAGTATGAGTAATAAAAATAAATAAATGCAAAAGGTAACAACATTTAATTAGTTTTAAGATTAGAAATCTTAACAAAATGCTTTTGCATTAAAAAAGTAGAATTCTCTAAGAAATTAATTTTAATCGATTAATTGACATAAATTGTTCGAGTTATTCGTTATTCGAAATTGGTTATTTTAATTATTCGATCAAATAAAAGCAGACAAATTCTTCGATTAATCGAACAACGATTAATCGAGTGGATACTCTAATATGCAGGCATCTAAAGGTTGGTTAAATTTTCAGGGCCGATGTTGATTTTGAATAAAACACAAATTTTTTAGGAAATTATTGTCATTTCTTTTTACAGTAGTTTTCCTGTTTAACGAACCTTCGATTCTGCGAACATCGCATTTAACGAACACACAAGTTTGCTCCATTGAGTACCTTATATAGCGAACAAAAAATATTTTTTTGTGCTCAATTTGGCGAACAAATAAGTCCGGGCTCACACTATAAAAGTTTTCGTTCAGAAAGTTTGAGTTGAAGATGAGGGGGGAGAGAAGAATAACCTGTTTTCTTTCCCTCACACCTATAAAGTCAGACTTTCTGAAAGAAAACTTTCATAGTGTAAACCCAGACTTTCCCTATAAGAAATGAATGAGCGCATAGTCACGTTTTTTACGTTTGTGTTAAGAAAATAATAGAAAGAAATGACCGAAATAAAGTTTTCTGTAATTTCTTTCTATAATTTTTTTAACACCAACGTGAAAAATGTGACTAATCGCTCATTCATTTCTTGAAGGGAAGATTCATAATTTTAGTTTAAAAAATCATAATGTGAAGTAATTTCTAACTAAAAACCAAGTGAGTAGCAAAAAGTACCGCTATTTTAGGTTTTGTTTATGTAGCATTTTTGGTTGATTATGCTGCAATGATCAGTTACGCATATTTTTTCGATCATGAAAAACACTTGGAGCAACAAATAAAACACAAGGATGCTATCAAAAGCTTCGAAATTTGATTCAAGGGGCTCAGCAAAATAAGATTAATTTGTCAACTTTATTGCTATTAAGAGAACTTCAGGAAGATGTCACAAAACAAAATTTTTTGTTCCAAAAAAACAAACATTCACAGAAAAAAATTTTTGCGCCAGTAAAAGAACTAATCAAAAAAAAAATCAGTTTTAATTAAATATTTAATCAGGTGAATTGAACTTTTAATCAAGTGAATTAAACGTTTAATTGATAATTTTTGTAATTAAATACTTTTTTGACAATAAATACTTAAAAAAGTAATGATTACTTGTTTTTTTTAAATTACTTAATGAAAAATTTTTTTTTCCAATTAAATGTAATTGTAATTGGATTTTTTTCCAATTACAATTACATGTAATTGTAATTGGATTTTTTTCAATTACAATTACATGTAATTGTAATTTAAGAAAACTTCAATTACAATTACATGTAATTGTAATTGATTTTTACTTCTTTTTCAATTACAAAAAAAATGTAATTGTAATTGAAAAAATTCAATTACAATTACATGTAATTGTGTAATTATAGGTGTAATTAAATACAAAATGTAATTGAGACCCCCCAGGTCTGTTTGAAACTAAACGACAAATAATACAGTTCTAGTTATTTATTTATTCATAACATGGGTACTAGACATAAGTATGGCATATAACGAACAGGCCTGACAAAGTACTGGTTCGTTAAACCGGAAAACTACTGTATTATGATAATATTAAAACGATTGACCGCTGTTTGATTAATCGAATACTTTTGGTCGATTAACTGTTCGAATAACATAAAATTGCTTATTTCCGACTAAAGACTAATTCGAATAATTTATTTCGATTAATCAAAAATTTTTTTCACAGGACATATTAGTTTTTTTCTTTAATGTAAAAAAAACAAGCCGGTACGTTCTAAAGACCTTTTTATTGTTTCTTAACTCAGGAAGATTTCCTACGAGGAACAATTTTTTAAAATAAAGTATAGTACAAAGAATGAAACCAAAGAGTTTGGGAATAATTTATTTTTAAGAATTTTTAGAACAGACTTTTGCCGCAATGATTCAGATGAAGACGATGATTTTTGATACAAATGACCAGACCAGACCTTAACAAGACTATTAGAAGTATTGAAATTGTTAAAAAAAAAAAATCAAAAAGAGATTCCAGTGGTATAATTAGAGTTTTTGTCCCCCGGAGTTTTTCGATTCCCGGGAAAGCAGGAAACTTTTTTAAATTTCCCGGGATCCCGCTCCAGATAAATAATACAAAGTAAAAAACGTAAAAAACGTAAGGGCACTTGTTTACAAAGTAAGTAAAAGAAATGCTTAAATACTACAAAAATGAATTGATGATTAAAAGAGGAACTTGAATTATTATAACCTTACGGTTTTATATGTAAATTCCGTATTATTATGCTCTAGATACAAGATAAAAAGATAGCAAAAACATAACAATTTAATTCATATAACAATAATAAAAACACAAAAATTGAGGTACCCAAGATATGAGATCAAAAAGTTAATTCATTAAATAGTTAAAATATTTTAAATAAATATATTAACATTTTTGAACGGCTTAGGAAATAACTGACACACTCAAAGCGCTTAGTAGGTCGTAAAAAAGTATATTTCTGATATTATTTTCTTATTACCATGTTTCCGAAAAATTTCGTTCATTTCTTTACCGAGGTTGGACAAATAGTTAAAAGTGCACCGTTGTAGAATGCTAATTTTTTTTATAAACAACGCCTATATCAGTCAAATGTATGTCAAGGTTCATGCAAAAAATAGCATCAACCTCCTACAAACCTTTTCATTTCATTAGGTCTATCTTTAATCTTTAGGACAATGTCTTATAAAGTTTCCATAATTTGTTTTATTTCGGTTTCCCCGCACTTCACGGGTATATAAACCAACACAAATTGAAAAAAATTTGTGTTTATCACCTAACAAACATATCGCACCTTCATTGAAACATAGTCATATCTCAAAAAATCAAAAATTGTAAGTTACTTAAGCAAAGTGTTCCTTCATACCTTCTCGTATTATATCTGAAACTGAACCAAAGTTAAAGCAAAATATATTTTTAAATCGGTACATTTTGAAAACTTTAATCGCATTTTGCCAAGTTCGTTTGTTTTTGTTAATATGACTATGTTGCAATAAAGGAGCGATATGTTTAGGTATCTCCTATTTTTAAGACTTGTCCATGGAGAAAAAAACTTTACTGCCTGCATCTTTTTTTGAATTAATGTTCTTTATTAACTCTTCACTTCACTAAGTTTATTAATTATCAACTTCCATTCTGCTTTAAGCAGATTTATTGCATCAGGAGACATTGATTTACGTATGTACTCACTTCTTGTAACGGATCTAATCGAACACCCATCCACAGATGCTAATTTTAAGAGAATAGAAAACTAAATTTCAAAGTATAATATATATAATTTTCTTAATCTATGAGGAATTTTTTATTTCCCGGGACCCGCAAGAAAAATCCCGGGAAAGCGGGAAATAAAATAATTGTAATTCCCGGGAATTCCCGGAAACAAAATAAATATTATTCGATTAACCGAATAATATTAAATTGCTCGGTTCTTATTCGATTAAATTTTTACCTCGAATAATTATTCGCGCGATTAATCGATTAAAACAAAACATAACAAGGGTATTAGAATGATTAATGAAGAAAATTTTCAAACATTTTACGCATAATGCAACAAATAAAATGTAAGTATTTTTTTATACGGCAACAAAAATAGTCGGCTTAAAAAATAGCATTAATTAAAACTATTGAAAAGTTTTTTTTTTTTTATTTATTTTTTTAGAGATCAAAATTGTAACTTAAGAGTTGAAAACCACAAACTGCTTACATGATGTACATCATCATTAGTGTACTCAACAATTTTTTTTTTAAATTTTGTTACCTTTTTTTGTTTCAATAAATACTACGAGTATTTGTTGAAAATACAAAAAAAAAGAAAGAAAATGTTGCACAAAATAAAAAAAAAATTTTTTTTTTTTTTTTTTTTTGACGTAAGGTAATTTTTCGTAAGTTTTGTTTTCGTATTTTGACTGGCAGCGTATAAAACTCAACAAAGCGTTAAGTGGCAAAGACGCATAACAATGTGGTTACTAGATTTATATAGAGAAGAAAGGCAAATGAAAATTTAATTTCTTTAACAAGAAACAATTGCCTAAACCTAAAACAAAATGTTTTTTTGGTTTTAAAAGTCTTTTGGTTTGGCTTTTTGGTGAGTGTTACAAATTCAAGCGAAAAGTAATTTAACGTTAGGTAAGTTGCTTAAACTCTTGTTAACCAAAAAATAAAAAAATAATTTAACACTCGTAATCTTTTGAATAAAGAGAATTTTTTTTTTCGCTTTAACGTCTAAATGTTTAAAAAAAAGCATATGCTTATCGGCGTAAAATATGATGCTTTTATTTTTTACATAACGCTATATCGCTTATGAAAAAAACGAAGTACTGATTCGCGATCAACGTTCCAAAATTCTGAAGAAACAACTATTATTTCTAGGAAATTGAATTTTTTTAAATTTGTAAACCTGTGTAATTTCTTGCCCATAGTTAACCCAAAAATATGGTATCATAAATATGGAACCGAAATCTCTATATCAATTTTTTTATTATTGAAATATCATTTCAAAATGTTAACCTTTTTATTTGAGGTAACATCTCTTTAAAATTGTTCTATTAAAGGCTATTTTACACGTAAATACATTGTATTACGACATTATGTATAATGAGAAAAATTATATCATGTAAAAGCGAAATGTATTGAGTAAGAAAGAATACGAATACAAAATCTGACAAGCGGTCGGTAAATGGTTTTTTTCTAAACCATTTTAGAAACTTATGTATTCTCATCACACCAGAGGTGTATTTTAACAGCATATATTGAAGGTGGTGACATTTTTATGCAATTACAAAAACAACTAAAATCAACTCAGGAAATTTTCATGTTGTTTTTGTAAAATTTAAAACTGCAACCATCTACTTTTTTGTTTTTATTTTTGATTTTACTTTTACCATCCGTGTAAACATGAACTATACCTACAACAGATTTCTATTTTTTTTTTCTTTTAAACACGGATAGAACTTCATATTATTTTGATTCTACAAAGTCGTAATACATTATGTGCGTTCGCTTACTTTTCCAGTAAAATCCAGTAGGTGAGTAATATGAAAATTTTAGAAATTTATGTGTACGCGAACGCATTTCAGTAAAATCCAGTACAAATTTTGGGGTAAACGAACGCAGCTATTGTATTACCGTGTAAACTAGCCTTAAGCAGGCATCAGAAATTAAGAACCGATAACTTAAAATAAAAATATTGTTTTCATCAAAAAAGACAATAAAAAAGATATTTATTTTGAAAGTATGAATAATATAATTTTGTACATGAAAAACAATCAAAATCAAAAAATTTTCCTTTTATACAAAAAAAAATTTTTTTTTATTATTATCCTCGAATTTAATATGCATTTCGTTAATTTTTTTATTGTTGAGTTTGAGCAGCAACTAGTTTTCAAACTGCCTGTTTGTAGAACATGAACGAAATTTGTTTTTGTTTAAAATGTTAGTTAAGCGAACGAGCTCGTGTTCTACAAACAGGCAGTAAAAATTCAGCATTACGTTTCTGCGGTTTTTTGTCATAATAACTTGTAAAGCGTTGAAAGCCCTTTCCACGGAGACCTTAGGTACAGCTAGTGCTACTCAAGCAAGTTTCGACCGATGTAACCGTTTTAGCGTATTTTCTGCTATATTTAGTTGGGTAATTGCTTATTTCTTTTTATAATATTTTCTTGTCCAAAAGCATATATTAGCATATATTTATTTTAGAAAAGCAATTTTTGTTTAGCATATTGTTTTTGAAAAATATTATCTATGGAGACTATGGCAACACTGGTTTCGACATTAGTGGTGTTTTAAAATTTTGAAATATTAATAGCGAAAGTTAATTTTTTCTTTTGCTGTAGCTTTTCCAATGAGTCTTGTACGGAACAACAAATACGATTAGATGCGTTGAATGCCTTAATTTCTTTATTTTGGTAACGATCTCCGGCAGTTTCACGTTTTGCGTGACCCATTTTCTTAGAAAACTTTATTTCAATTTATTTATTTAAATTTTTTTTCTTTGAAAAATTTTAATTTCAGCTTGAAATTTTTAAATGTAAAAAAAAAAATTTATTCAATTTTTTTCTTCAAAAACTTTTTAATTTAAGAACTTTATTATTTTGAACTTCGAGGGATATTAATTTGAATTTTTTATACATATTTTCTTTTTTTTGCACGGCTTAATAATATTAAAAAAAAAAAAAAACAATTAAAAAACATTTTCCTTTCCGGTCCTTAATATTAAGTAATATTCCTTAACAATGTTGCGATTTTAAATGACTAAAAATGGCAAAATTTTTAACAAAAATGGCTAAATAGTGGTGTTGCAAAAACTCATCCATATTAATCCAAAAAGGGCCAATAGTAACTACTTCCAAGAAATTTAAACAGGGGGCTAGTTCTGGCAATTGTGATCGAATACTTTTTCGATTCGATAGCAAAAATTTCTTTTTCTTTTAGTCGATACTGAACGAATCGAATTTATTTTTTTAGTGTTGTAAAGCATTTATTGAGGTTTCACAATACTGAAAAAATAATTTCGATTAGACGAAATAAAATTGCTTTCGAATTGAAAAAGTATTCGATCACGACTGCCAGAATTAGCCTCCAGTTTTAAATAGCAAAAACTCCAATCATTGACGAAACTTAATTTTTTCTTCGTATTTGTCGTATGTATTTAAATAACATTTTTAATAATACCTGTTTCAGTCTACAACATGTCTGCAATAAAATTTGTTTTTTTCTTTTGGTGTCCCTTCGATAATTCGCAAACTTTCGGACGTTTTATTTTACAAGCTACAATTTGCTGCTTTAGTCTTGAATTCAAATGCAACTTTTCAATTCCAAACATTTTTACGAATCATATTAAAGAGGAAAATCAAATTGTTGCTTGATTTTACAGTTGTTTACGTCTCTTACACCCTTTGTCGCCAATCTTCTATTTCATAAAACATTTCTGGGCGACATGGCTGTCGCGGTACTGTGCAATAACTCCCAAATGAAATAAGTCCCAATGAAATAACTCCCAATGAAATAAGTCCCATGAAAAATGAAATAACGCCCAACTGAAAAAAATGAAATAACTTCCAAAGGCAAAAATGAAATAAGTCCCAATTTTTGGGACTTATTTCAAAATGTAAAAATTAATCCCAATAAAAATGAATTAACTTCCAATGAAATAAGTCCCAACAAAAATGAATTAACTCCCATTTTTTTGGTTTCCTTTTACAGAACGCTTTTTATTTCACAATTATATGTAAGCATATACATAATAGTAATAATAATTATAGGTATAAATTTATGTATATTATACAAAATTTGATAACAAAAATTATTAAAAAAAAAATTAAACATTCATTTCATTCTAGATTCATTCATTTCTTTGATGACAAAAATAATTAAAAAAATAATTAAACATTCATAAAAACGGCTCAGCGAATAAAGGCCTAACGAACTAACGCCTAAAAAAAAATGAAATAATGCCTAAAAATTGCAACAAAAAATTATATAGGAATTAGGCGGTTGTTCATTATGAAAGAATGTCTAATATTTTAGGCATTCCTTCATTAAAATTGTTAGGTGATTTTTCATAATGAAAGAAAGCCTAACAATCAAAAATGAAAAAACGCCTAATTAGATATTTATTCATTTTTGATTGTTAGGCTTTCTTTCATTAATGTTAGGCGATTTTTCATTTTGCTAAAAGTGTGATTTTTATTACTATTATGCGTGAATTCATTGAAAACTAACAGTTGTATTTACGGTTAGACAAATGTTTTTGCAATTTGTTATCAGTTGTCGTCATTCGTTAAACTTCTATCACTACGAGCAAGTCATTCATAAGTGTTGGACATTAAAAATTATATTATAATTAAAAATGGATTACGAAATTATTTCTGGCAAGAGGATTAATTCAAAATTACTTTATGTAATATCAGAAAAACAGTTGTATAAATTTAAAACATTAATAAGAAATAAAAAGTATTATGTATGTTTAAATAAAAAATGCAAGGCAAAGGTTGAATTAGTGAATGACTTGTGTCAAAAACCAAAAAAAATCATTGAACATTGAACATAATCTTGTAAACATTCTGTAAAAGGGAAAATTATTAGTTTTTAAAATTATAAAAGCAATTGATTTTCCCTTTTACAAAATGCATACACTATCTTGTAAACATTCTGTAAAAGGGAAAATTATTAGTTTTTAAAATTATAAAAGCAATTGATTTTCCCTTTTACAAAATGCATACACTATCTTGTAAACATTCTGTAAAAGGGAAAATTATTAGTTTTTAATATTATAAAAGTTTTATTAAGTGGAATACATGATTGCTTTGCAACTACTTGCTTTAAGACAGTTTTAAGAACCGTTACAAAACCATCAAAATTTACTAAAATGCAATTTTAAGAGAAATGAAATAACTCCCAACGATAAAATAGTGTTTGCAATTAAAATGAAATAAGTCCCAACTGCGATGAAATAAGTGCCAATGATAACTCCCAAATGAAATAACTCCCAACAAAAAACCTGTTGGGACTTATTTCATTTGGGAGTTATTTCATAATGAAATAACTTCCAACAAAAATTATGAAATAAGTCCCAATGCATTGGGAGTTATTTCATAATGAAATAAGTCCCAATTTGTATGGAAAATTTTTTGGGATTTATTTCATTTTTGCATTGGGACTTATTTCATTTGGGAGTTATTGCACAGTACCGGCTGTCGCATAGTCTTAATCAAGTATAACATTAGCATTTCTTAATTTGAAGGAATTATGCTAAATATAAATGACTTATGGCTAAATTAATTTTTTCATGACTAGACCAGAAATACAATGGCTAAATCTAGCGCCAACAAATGGCTAAATTGGCAATACTGCTTTTTAATAACAAATAACCACAACAAAATATAATTAAAATTAGTTTAAAACGAAATACTTTTTTCTATACATACATACATACATACATATGTCGTCCATATTCTGTCTTCCCTTTTTGTTTGGGTCTACTGACATATTTTCTTCGAACAGAATAAAATAAAACGCCATAAATATTTGTGTTAAAAAAGTTTGATTTCCTTTACCAATTCTTGGTAGACATACACGTATTTATAATTGGTAATTCTTTAATTCTTGTAACTTTATTTATTGTTGTCAGATCACACAGGTACATACCTGCGAGTCTAAAATATATATCAGTTTGTGTGTATAAATATGTAGTGTAATTACTCAACTTTAAAAATATTGTTGCATTTTCCACATACAACAAAGTCATTCACGCACTTGGGGGGTCTTTATTAAATGTCCGACTGGCTCGTTGTTTTGTCTCTGTTTGTTCATAATTATGTCAGTGTTTGGTTGGCTGTGGTGTGTTTTTGTTGGCCACAACTTTAATTCTTTATGGGAATAATATTTTATTTATTATAATAATAGTAATAGTAATAACCAGGGCTAGTTTTTATATATATGTATGTACATACAAGCAAAAATGCTTTAAAAAAACAAAGAATTTCGTTTGGCTGTTTTTGCAATTAAAGTGAAATGAAAAGTGACGGCAATCCCAAGGAATGAAAATTACCTCCAAAAAAAATCGCTATTTTTAATTTGGAAATTGTTTTCTATTACTAATATTGAAAACTTTTGTTAGTAAAGCCGATGTCTGTTATACAATAGTAGAGATAGTCCTTCCGCCCAGCAGGGCTGCCAGACTTGGGAACTTATCCCTAAAGTTGAGGATTTCATGCGAGCAAAAAGGACAAAGAAAGTCATTTGGGGATTTAAAAAAGAAAAATTCGGGGATTTTTTGGGGATTTTACACATTTTTAATATATTTCCCTTTTTTATTATTTACGCTTATATTTCTTTAATTCGTATATTAAATATCATTTTTTAAAGAAAATTTTCAAGCAAATACGTCTTCCCCAAAAATAAGTAAATATGAAAGACAATATAATAAAGTGTGGGAAAAAGAATGCTGGGCTATTGGTTATTATTTATGATGCATCGAAGTATGTATTAAATAAATGACGGATGTATGTATTTTTATTGTCGATTTTAAGGATGGCTAAAACCGATTGAACAAGCTCCAAATTCGTATAAATTGGCTTATTCGTCTTTAAAACCCGCATATTGTTCTGCTTGTAATTCCTCACTGAAATTGCATAAAAAGAATTTTAAAAAACATGCCGAAACCAGTCGCTACAACAAAATAAAATAATTTTTTTTACTTAAAATTTTAGTTTGGCCATTTTTGGGGATTTGCTTTTATAATATTTCTTTTTATTTTTAAAAAACATTTTAAATTTGGTCAGAAAAAAAAACAAAAAAAAAAAATATTAACTTTTTAAAGTTTTGTTCTTTCATTTGGGGATTTTTTTTATTTTTTGGGCACAAGGAAAAAGTACCTGGCAGCCCTGCGCCCAGCCTGAAAACCATGCTATATATCGTGTGACTTTCAAAACCAAAACTGTAAAATTATACGGCATATTAAAATTCAGGAATTTTAAATTCGGGATTTTTAAATTTGAGATTTTGAAATTCGTGATTTTGGAATTTAAGTTTTGGGCATATGACCCTCTCTGTTTTTTAACTGTTTTGGGGAAAGTACACAAAAAAAATAAAAATTTATTTCAATTAAAACAAGTTGTGATATTAACTAAAAAAAATAATCAAATGTGCAACAGCAAACAAATAAATTTTATCAATTAAATATATTTAATTTAATATTTAAAACATTTTCTGCAGTCAAGTTTAATTCACTTGATTAAATTAAATTAATTAAAACTGATTTTATTTCTGATTAATGGTTTAATTAAAAAAAAAAATTATTCAGATCTGTTCATTTAAAATTATAAGGTGGTTTTTCATTAAGAAGAATTGCCCTTAATTAAGGGGTGACATTTCATATAAAAAAATTTGATACATTTGGGGTAAATTTTCATTTGCTTTTTTGGCCATATTCCCTGCGGGCACATTTCGCAGTGCCATTTTTATGTTGTTAAGTCAATTATTGACTTAACATACGCAAAATTAATATAAATTATCAACTAAAGCCAAGATCAATAGAATACAAGAAAATAATCTCATTATTAAAGTAGTCAGTAGTATTTCGACTGCTTCGAAACTCCCAAAAAAAATAAGTTCCATACACTGAACAAATTGAACGTTCATAAACTGTTTTATGTTGAAATACAAATAAAATTCCTTATTTATTTTATACAAATGATATCCCAAGCTCAAAAATTTACACATTAGCACAGTGTACGTGAGTAATAATCGTTACTTAAATTTTAGTACTTCTCATTCCCCTTTATTTCCCTTTTTTCTTAAGAGTTAATGCTTATTATGGCTATTTAAGCTTTAAACCATATGCTCATGATCATTATTTTTATTACAATACTCTACATTGAAATAGAGATATGTGAATTACTTTTACTGAGTTTGTCAAAAACTGTTAGGCCCAAATTTACATCCATTAGTTAATTATTAGTAAACTTGAATAACTATTTCTTAACTAACTAACATTTCATATTTACAATTGCGCTATTCACAAGGTAGTCATAAAGTTGTAAAGTCATATGTCATAAAATAATTACTAGAAATATATATGACTGCTGTGGGCAAGCGCTTATAATTTAGATTTATAATGTACAGTTACGACGAAATAATGAACATTTTTATTTTGTTTCAAACGCAACAATATTTTTTTTTAAACAATTGTAAAATATTATTTAGGACATTATTGCGATATGACTTGATAGCACACCTTGTGAATAGCCCAAATATATTTTTCACCTTTAAATTTTAATTAGAGCAACAAATTGTAAATCTGTCCAACTAAAAAATTTCAATGTTGGTAGCAGTGCCTTGTATATTTTTTTTGTTTGCTTATTATTTTTTTTTTTTAATTTCCTAAGCTAATCCCGAGAAGCTCTACGCTTGTCTGAAGGAACAAAACCAGAGTCTCTGGCGGGAATCGAACCCGCAAACCTGGCGCTGATAGACTAGCTCACTACCAGCTAGCCTACCGGGTCACACTTTCGAAATGAATCTAATGAATCGCTAGCTCTTAATCATGTTAACTAAACTGGAGGTCCACACCACGCGTTAAACGACTTTCCGCCGAAAACGCATGGTGTGGGGCTTAAGCTGGATGTCAACACCACGCGTTTTCGCCTCCATATGTTGTATGATGATTATAGCTTATTTGCGTTCTATGTTTCAAGTTACATTTAACGTTTTTTATGCGGCCTCACCACAAGTTAAAATACATTTTAAATTTTCAAAATCAGCTGGCTTGCTTGAGCGCTGCTTACAAAAGTTGAAAGTTAACCTACTTTTTGCGTTAAACGCCTCAATGCATCCTAAGCTTTTGTCCATGTAACTTGTTGCAAATAACTACACAGATTTTTTGATAGCTGCGTAGACAGCGAAAAGGCGTGTAACGGCTGGTGTAGACCTCCAGCTTAAAGATGGAAAAAGTTACCGCGCGTTCCTCCAAGTTTGCGGAAGAAAATACAAAATGGTTGGACAAGACCAAAATATAAAAAAAGTGACAGTGTTTGAAAAAAATGAAAATAATAATTTTCAACTGAACATCTGTTAGCAGTTAACGCAAAAAATTTGATGGTTTAACTCAGGGCTGTGGTTTCATCAAAAAATAGTTCAAACTCCGACTCGGCCTCCAACGCCGACTCGTGCTCTTACATTTATGCCAAATGTATATGAGACTGTTCCTTATTTGACATTAAACTCTTTTTTTAGTGCAGTACATTTTAAATGGTTAAATACAGCAAGAAAATTATTCTTTAAAAATTTAAAATCGATATCTAAGATATTGCATTGCCAATTTCGAAAAACTTTTATTTTGGAAAATATAAAAAAATTTATTTTAATATTTTATGCCGAAAAACTCGAAGTCGCGAGTTTTTGTGGGTACTTCGACTCCGACTCTGGCACAAAAACCTCAACACCGACTCCACAACCCTGGCTTAACTAATGGTTAACAAAAAGCCAATAAATGTTGCAAAAGAAAAAGATCACCTTGCTTATTTTCTCCCTGTTTGTAGGGTGCAAAAATATTTTAATTCCCCTATGTACTTTTCGCCCCTAACCAGTTTATTTTCAGTTAAGTGTATTATTATTTGCATCCTTAAGGCAATTTACACTTTGATTTCAATTTTAATTTTTTTTTTCGTTAATAGTTTTTTTTAGCTGCTACTAATATTGAATGCAACATTGTTGCCACAATAATTTAAATATTTACTCGATACTACTTACTATTAAAGGTACTTACCAACTACTACTGCTACCTCTTACTCTTAACATTATACTTTATAGTATTCTTTAATATTTTTTTTTTTTTAAGAAGTCGTTGTTAATATTTGTATGTAGGTCTGAGCTTAATGTTGGTTTCAAATTACATTGTACATAATATTTTTTTATTTAGTTTTTATAAATTTTTTTTATAATGTTTAGATCATTTTTCAGTGGTTACTATTTTGTATTTAACTTCTACCCAAGTTAAAGGTTAATTTCATGGCGAGACTACGTTTACCAGTATAATAATCAAGTTCAATGGCATATTTAACAGCAAATGAAATTAAATGAAATTGTTAAAAAAAATCATAGTTATGACATGAATCTGTTCATAGTTTTAATAATTTATGGAACTTTTTTTTAAAGTTCGTTGGCTTTTTATGTGGAAAAATAATAACTGAAATAAGACGCTTAAAGTTAAATGCTACTAATTTTACGTCATTTTGGTGATTTATTTCTTGGCAAAAAAAACAACTTTTCAATAAAGTTATTTTCTCATAATGTGTAGATTTTCTTAAGTTTTATAATTAACTTTGATGAAGTCATTAGATGAAATAAAATACAAGAGGTGAAATTTAAAAATGTTTTTAATTTTCTTTATTTATTGTTAAAAATATAAGGTTAAATTCACAATAATTTTTATATATGTATTATATAATAGAGTTAGTTAAGTCAATTTTGACTTTTCAGCTTAAATAAATAGGTTTTACGCCTATACAATATTTGAAATCGAACATACAACGAAAATCAACTGTGTGCACAAAACGTTTGCCTACAACCACAATGTCAAATGCTATGCGTTACTGTTCGTCGCACAATTTAAATAGTGTTGTGAGGGTACAAGGATTCGAAGAAATGCACTCCAAACAGGGTCCAAATCGTCGCAGCCGTGATCGAGTGACTTTGATCGAAATTTTACTTTTTGAGATTATGTCATTCGATAACGAGTAGTCGATCGAATGACTTTACTCGAAATGTCATTCGATAGGTTAAGAGCTTTCGTAAAAACATTTAATTGTTTTTTTACAAACAATTTACACACTTTTTGGAAATAATTATTAGATTTCTTTAACAAATAGCTAAAAATTTATGTATTAAACTTTTTTCAGCAATAAGAAATAAAATAATAACATTCAGTTTTGCAATTTTTCGCCAATTATAGTCATAGATAGAAGCGATTTTTGTATTGAAAGTTTTTTGATTCTTTACAGCTTTAACGATTTTTAATAAATAGTAGACTTTGCTTTTATGCCGCTGTTAGCAATTTTTGCGAATTTCCCCTAATTTAGCAATTTTTACAGAATTTTTTCCATTCTTTATACTTTTATGGACTTTTAATCAATTTTATGGCTTGTTCGAATTATTAAAAATTTTCGCGAATTTTCGCTATTTTTGCAAAAAAATTTTATTTGTTAATTGTTGACATTTTTTTTTTT
Organism: Pollenia griseotomentosa; assembly: GCA_963931875.1. Lineage (NCBI taxonomy): Eukaryota > Metazoa > Arthropoda > Insecta > Diptera > Polleniidae > Pollenia > Pollenia griseotomentosa. Next base: position 45,232,636 of record OZ007560.1, on the reverse strand, counting down.
TAACCGATTTCAAATAAATTTTAGGGTTTGTTTCAAAGTTGCGAATTTTAGCCATGTTCGTTATAGCAGCGATTTTTTCTGTAAGTTTTCTGATTCTGTACAGCTTTAACAATTTTTAATAAATACTAGACTTTGCTTTCATGCCGCTGTTTGCAAATTTCCGCTAATTTAAAATTTTTAATCGAATTTTTGCCATTCCTTGTAATTTTAGGGACTTTTATCAACATTGTTGATTTATATGCGGCGAAAAGTGCAATGCCTTACGCCATTAGTATACAAGCATACAAATCTATAACATTTTTTAAACAATACGATACGAAAGCTTTCGAATGCCGCAATCCCGTTTTTGATACGTGACGAAGTTTTATTCGATACGAAAGTTCATTCGATCACGTGTGCGACGATTTGGGCCCACTTCTTGTCGAGTTCAAATCCTTTCAGGACGATAACAAAATGTTTGCCTATACTCCTAGTATTTGAAAATTACCTCATGCAGTCTGCAAGAATTTTGTATGTTAACGTGTGTGTCGTTTGTAGCAGCCGCATACAAAGAATTTGTAATTTTTACTTGTGTGAAGTATATGCCGAACACATACAAAGAGTTGTTGTTTTATTATTATCGTACATACATATCCCAAACTCGCATAACCCTGCAGACAAAGTAACTAGTTTTTAGCTAGAAATTTACTGGTTAGTTTTTACTCTTAATTAGTTGCACTTTTGATTTTTTTCATATATTAAACTATCGTATTTAACGTTGCGTTGTCATAGGAGCCCAACTAGTTAATTTTTATGCATTTTTAAAATAGCTTTAAACTTGTCGCTTTATATACAGTATAAGTATTTTTTAGAATAATTCCAATCACTTATCCCTGGAACCAGAGAGAGAGAATATTATAATTTATTTTCCTGTTACACCATGTGTTACTTTTGTCTTATTCACATTTGTTCATAGAAATTACAGAAACTAGCAGAATGCCCCGTTATGATTTTCGTCATCATGCTATATTGTAAATTTAACGTATGTAACTAAATATTTTTAATAAAAAGAATACGGGAATTTTGCTTCTTTTTATTTATTTTTAAAACATGAAAATAGTTTGTCAAACTTAAAACCAACCAATAATTTACGTTTTTCTTCTTGTGGTTCTGCTGTTGTTTCACCAGCAGACAAGTAAATTGTTTTTATCTCCTTTTGTAGAGTTGTTGTTGTTCTTACATATTTAATAAACCCACACTTTCACTATAGTAAGTAAAGCATTATTTGCGCTACACGTTCACACACTTGCGTAAATTGGTCGTCTTACAATTCTCTTCAGTATTTGTTTGTGACAGTGACACTACAGTATGGAGTTTTAAAATATTTCAATGATTTTAATGTGTGTTGAAATGAAATTGTGCAGGCCTCTACTATACAAACATCCATTAAACGGCTTTTAGTTTCAGCAAAATTGAATGTTTTCTATTATGTTTTCTATTTTTTGTATGAAATTATTCTATTCTATTATTTGTATGAAATTGAACAAACACAGGAATTTAAATTTTATTACCAAAAACCGATAAATATTGCAGTTCCTATTCTCGAAAATCATTCCCTTATTCTGTTTTGGGATAAAGGTTCCATCGGGCGGGCTTCCTCGACTATACTATTTATTTGTTTTAAATAAAAATATGTATTAGGCACACAAAAACTTTAGTTAATCGAAATAAATTTTCTGTTTAATATCTTTTCATTTCCGCAGTGTAAATCTAATTAAAAATTTATATAATCTTCAATGACACCATTAACCTGCCAAATGGACCAACTTTAGAAAGCAACATTAAAGATGTCGTAAAAACAGAATAACAACTACAAAATGGAACCGTCATTTGTAAATCTATGCTAACTATCTTGTTGCTATTTCTACAGTGTTCCCACAATTTAGGCAGATGTGCAATTTTTTCCATAATTGCCGACTGTGTTAGAACTTTAAATACACTACTTTAGCAAGAGTTGTTGAAGAACATTTAAAATACAAGTGTATGTATATTATAAATAAATTATTTTTATAAAATTAGAAATTTTAAGGAACAAATTTTGTTTGCTAATTTTGTTTAGAAATTTTTTATGCAGCATACATGTTGAAAAAAAAAACACCTGTTGCTGCCAGTAGCATGTTGTGTAGGGTAAAAGAAAACAAAGCATAATCTCTTATTGTGGCAACTGCAAAACAAAAACATATTTGTTAGTAAAAATTCCACCTGTTGCAAGTTTATGCTGTCACTTGTTACACACATAAAAAAGATAACTAAACATTGATAAAGAAAAGAAAATAACAAATACAAAATTTTATTTCTTTGATTTCTATAGAAAATGTGTAAGAAAAATAAATAAATCTAAACATTTAATATTAAAAAAAAAACGATTTAAATTAAAAAATCGTTACACTTGAAAATAAATTAAAAGAGTAAATTGTTAAGTTTTTTATTACATTTGCTTAAACTGCCTAAAATCAATAAAGATTTTCAGTTTGAAAAAATTACTAAATCGGAGAAATCAAATAAAATTTAAAAATATTATTTTACAAAAAATAATCGCTATAAATAAAATTTTTATACGAATAAAACATTTATTTCAAAAATTTTACAATTCGGGTTTTTGTTTTCCCGCACTTTTTTGGTTCCTGGGAAAGCGGAAAATTAAAATCATTTTCCGGGGACTACCGCTCATGATGAAATTCAGTGAGTTTGTCATTCCATTTGAACTTTTTTAAAAGTAATCTAAGATCCCATAAGGTACAAAGCGAGGGTTTTTATTCAACAAGTGCAATCAACAAAATCACAACTTTGCAGGAGAGCAGAAAAACTGTTAAAAAAAACGTTTTGAAAGTATATATATAGTATATATATATATTACAGGAAGTCAAACACATTTTTAAGTAACTTCAAACTGGTTTTTTATAACCACATCTGGTTGATTAAGTGACTTTTTCCTTGTCGACAACTCATTATTTTAACATAGGCATGCATAACTTTTTAATTGACTACTAATTACTTATTTTTCAACCAATTTGTAGTTAATCAATAGTATAATCAGTTTATAATAAATTATTTAAATTTTAAATAAATTTTCCTTGTCGACGACTCATTATAATAACATAGGCATGGCATAGGCTGCAGTCAATTGGTTGTCTCTGCATGACTTTTTAATTGACTACTTATTTTTCAACCAATTTGTAGTTAATCAATAGTATAATCAGTTTATAATAAATTATTTAAATTTTAAATAAAAAAATATATGTATGTACATATAAACATATAAATCTATATAGAAATAAATTATTTAAGAACTTTTTGCATCAAATTGCTTTTAATGATAATGTATAATAGTGTAATAGTGTAATATAATAGTGATGAAATAAATACGCTACATAATTGTTAGTACATAAACAGATTTGTATTGCTTTAATTTTAAATTATTTTAATATGTTTGTATATATTTTTTTTATTTGACTTCATGGCATGCTTGTTTTACTTATTTTGCTTTTATTTGTGTTTTACGTGTGCCTCTATGCAATATGTTTGGTTGATATCTGCATGAGATTTAAACCAATTTATAGTCATTTGAAAAAAAGTTAATTTATAGTTAGTGTTTTTTGGAACTGACTATTTTATTTACTACAGGGTATGTACGTATGAACATACATACATATGTATATCTATATTTATGTATTTTTATATAAAAATAATTATTTAAGAACATTTTGCATCAAATTGCGTTAAATGATGATGTATAATAGTGCTGAAATAAATACACTTTATAATTTCTAGTACATACATAAACAGATTTGTATTGCTTTAATTTTTAATTATTTTAATATTTTTGTATATATATTTTTTTCATTTGAGTTGATATCTGCATGAGATTTAAACCAATTTTGTAGTCATTTGAAAAATAGTTAATTTATAGTTAGTGTTTTTTGCAACTGACTATTTTATTTACTACAGGGTATATATATATATATATATATATATATTTTTGTAAGTTCAAATGACAAATGCCAAGTCAGTCAGTGAACACGTTGCTATAAAAATTAATTTTCGAAAAATTGCAAATTTCATTATTTGAATAAAAGCCCTCGATATTTATATTCTGAGTCTTAGTCGATTTAGCCATGTCCCTCTGTTAAAATCACGCTAACTTCCGTCGACTCAACAGAAAAAAAAAAATTTGGTTTTAAATTCTTTCTGGCAGCTTGGGATTGATATCCATCAGAATCGGCTCAGTAGAAAAAGAGATATACACCGAAATGTGGTCCATAATTTACCTTATATTAAGACAACTTTCGTAATTATTGTAGTATTAATAAAAGCGTAACAAATAATGCTTTTGTGGTGAAATTTGGTCTGATCTAGTTTCATAAAATTAAAAATCACACTACTAAATTTAGAAAAGATGGAGTTATAATTTATCAAAGTCCCTATGTATATAAAGCCCATTCTCGAATTAGCTAAATAAGTCGTAAATCGCTGCAAATATTATTATTGCGGTGAAAGTTGGTTGGATAAAACATTTAAAGGCACATGGTCGTCCAACATAGATTAACTAAGGTTTAAAAAAAGCTTTTGTTCAAAATTTCCCGGGAGTCCCGTGATTGATTCCAGGGAAAGCGGGAATTGAAAACAGTTGAATATACCGGAAATTCCCGGAGGACGTGTCGCAAAACTCTTTGGCTCCTATTGTGAGTTCCATTTGACTAACGATTTTTGCTGGCTATCGAAAATAAACGATCGAGTGTAAAATTTGTATTATGAACTGTCGGAAATTTCGTTGAGCGCTAAATTTCTTGACGAAAAAAATTTTGCTTTCGACTCTGAAAATTAATGTAAATATGTATTTGAATTTGTTTTTTTTTTTTTTTTTTTTTTTTGTGGACTTAATACCACTTTTTTAATTATAAGCTGTGTAAATGTGTAAAAGTACAGGGGGCTCATTCTGGCTGTCGTGATATTTTCGATTCGAAAGCGATTTTTTTCTAATTCTTTCAGTCGATACTGAACGAATCGTTATTATTTTTTCAGTATTTTAAATCATTTATTTTAGTTTTCGCAACACTAAAAAATAATTTCGATTCGTTCAGTATGGACACGATATTGCATTCGAATTGAAAAAGGATTAGATCACGACTGACAGAATTAGCCCCCAAAAAAAATCTCACAGCTGTCAAATTGCTTGGAACCACCCGTTACAATTTTACTTCTTGCCGCTGTTTAAGTGCATATGCTGCATATTTAGTAAATACAATTTTTCAGAAATCTGACAGCACTACAGATACAGTGGGCTGTGCAATGCCAAGCATATTTTCATTTACAAGGCTGAGTAAAAAACTGTTGCCAATTTAAATATGGTTGGGATTTACTTACAAAGTGGCTTTCTTTTTTAATATGTTGGAAGTATCCCCCAATCATTTTCTGCGTTACACTTCATCAAACGAATCATCAAAAAAAAAATGTTTAACAGCTAGCTGATACAAAAGTATATTTCGAAAATTTTTATTTTTTGTATAAAGATATGACACAGCCGATGTAGCAACAGATTTGAATGCATTTCTCACATTTAATAATTCGAAAACACAAAATGATAACATACTTTTAAAATTCTGGCATTTGCACGCACATCTAAACAAATACGTTTGAAGTGAAGTGTTTGTTTATTCGTTGCAAATAAATGTAACGCATTTCCGTCGGGTTTACGATTTTAAACTCTGTGAATATTTTAGTTTGCAACTTAATGACATCTTTGCAACCTTCTTTTTTTTTTTAAATAAAAAAAGAAAAACATTGAATAAAATGCACTTCGGCACTTCATATACACAAGTACTTTATTTTTCTAAACAAGTACATATTTAACATTACTATTTTGAAGATACAACTGGCAAGTTGCAAACAGACACTACAAGAAACATGAAGTAGGCCTGATATTATTGCTGCTTCTTTATATTTTTGTAAATGTTGCCATTGTCATCATACTTATAAAAACAAGATGTAGTTGCTGTTGCTGTTTATGTTTATATTTAGTGCGGGAGCAAATATCATTTTAGATCAGTTTTATGCTTTAACTATTTCAAATTTCCTTAAAGCTTCTGCACCATGATGATGTTGCACAACTTGAGGCCAACCATACAATTGTACAGCGACTTCAGCGAGACTTGCAAAATTTCCGCAGCAGCAGCAGTACTAGTATGAAGTAGTAGTTGTTGAAAGTTGTAGAGAAACTTACATCAAAAACTATGTTGAAAATGTTGGTGATGACAATCATTAGAATGTTCATATGCAACAAGAGTAACAATCTGTTGAAAGTAGTAGCAGTTATACTATGAGTTCCCCTATTCCCCAGTTTATACAAAGTTTACATTAGTATGTATAGTGAAAATTCCTAAGTCACCTTCAAATTGTGCACATACATAAATATGTTTGGTGTTTGTTGAATTTTGTTATTTTATTTTTCCTCTTCACACCGAGTCGGTTACACTTTATATCTATCTGATCGACAATGACTTTCAAAATGTGAATTCAAAAGCATTTAATTTTTTTCCATTGTGTATTACAACAATTGTTAATACTTCCATAAAGTTCAAATATGTATTTCATTCTATTTGTTTGTATGTACTTGATTTTTAAGATGTTAAAGTGCAGTATAAAAAAAAAAACAATTTACTGAAAAGTCAGACAAGTGTTGTATGATACAGTTTTAACGTTTTCGTAAAGACTTTGGTAGCGAAGTACTTTATAAGAGTTAAGGAACTTACTTAGATTTCTAAAAACGAAAATTGTTAAATATATTTTAAGTTTCTTTTAAAATAAATACTTATATTTCCTAATTTCACAGACTCGATATAACACTTTCCAATGCATCTAACAAAATTGGCTCTTTTACTATTTGCGTTGTCTAGACTTTAAAATAATTGGTCTGTAGTACTTTTGAGAGAAAAATTCAAGAGTTCCCAATAAATAATCATATTTTTAGTATTTTAGGAAAACTCTGGGAATTTTTTTACAACGCTTACTATAAAATTTGACTTTTATAAGATTTGAGTTTAAATGCCTCTCGCTATAACTTCCCCTGATATCAAATATAATATTTCATTTAAATCTTAGTTTACTTGAGCAAAAAGTGTGTATTTATCAACACAAGTGTTTCGACCATATTAATTTATGCAAATATGAAGAAAATAAAACATAAGTATTCGTGCATTTGTGGATCATTTTGGAGAGGGGCCAACCTCAGGTCCATATGTTATCTTCCACTCAAGTACGTGAAAGCTTAGTTTAATTTTGTAAGTTCAATAATATAACAAAAATCAGAATGTACCAATAGGAAACCCAAAAAGTACCAATAAGATTCTCTTGTAGTTTCTCAATCACTCTGGACTCTGCATGTTGAATTTTATGTTTCCAGTTTCAGTTTAAATAAAAATTCAAAAAGTACCGGTTGAAGATCGAGAAAGTACTAAAAAGATCCCTCTTACAGATTGTCATTCAGTTATGACCATGTATATCCTATTTTATATTGCTAGTCTAACAGTTACGGAGTTTTAAAACGTACAGGTTGAAGAACAAAAAAGTACCAAAAAGTTGACTCATAGATTCTCATCCACTCAGGACATTGCATATATAACTAACTGTACATTTCTAGGTACATTATTAACGAAAATTCAAACATAACCAGTTGAAACAAAAAACTACCAAAAAGTTCCCTCTTATAGTTAGATTCACATCCACTCAGAACATTTTATGTTTCTAGGTCCAATATTAACTAAAAATTAAGAAAAAATAACAATTGTAGAACGAAAAGTACCAGAAAGCTCCCCCTTACAGCTTCTTATTTTCTTAGGACCATGAATGTTTAATTTTATGTGTCCGATATTAACGAAAAATAAAAAAGTACCAGTTGAAGAACAAAAAAAGTACCATCCTTTTTCATCTTAAAGGTTCTGATGCACTCATGACCCTGCAGTTTTAATTTTATGTTTCTAAGTTCAATATTATAAGAAACTTTTTTTCCTCCCTTTTTGGTACTTTTTTTTCTTTCCATTGAAGAATTGAAAATTTCAATATTGTAGTGGGAGCCCACAATTAATACGTATGTGTCAATGATTGAAATGTTTTTTAAAATTACCCCTGGAGGATCCTACTGCAATATAGATATATGTAATTTCTTCTTGCTTCTGGAATCAATCTTTCTTGAAGTAATGCTTTGATATTAGAGACTTTTTTCACTTCCGTTCTTCCGCCACGTTCTTGTGTGAGTATGAGTCTTATTTGTCTGGATGATCTTTAGAAAAATAAGATTATAATCCCTTCTACTATTTTTTGTCTCATTTTATAAATAAAGAACGTATAAATCACTATTTATAATGATGTTGTAAATTTGTAAATACAAGATAAAAAAAAGCTAAACATTTTTCATATTTTCTAACCAACAGCAGCTGCTAGCTTTTTTTCTTAATGCTAGCAAACACCATTTCCTTTTATCGATTAAGTAGTTCTTTCTACCACATCCACTTTTATTTTAAATATTATTTCATTTTTCATTCTTTTCTTAAAAAAGAAAATGTATGTATGTATGTGTTTATATTCACTCTATTTTATTCAGCAATTCTTTTTCATTTCTTCCTTTTGATTATTACACAAATAAATATTTATGCTTGTCTTTTTTTGTTGTTGTTTTACATACATACAAATAAATAAACACAGTATCATATTTTAATATTATTGTATTGTAAAATATTGTATGTTTTTCTTTCATAATTCTCTTCCGCTTTGAATTTATTTCGTTACAGGCTAAAAGTGCTTTGGCCAGAACACCTGTTCGGCGCAATGATACCCCCTTCAGTCCTGTCAGTTACTCGCCAATGTAAGTATTAAATTTAACTATAGTTTGACTATTTTACTGTCTGCCTCTCTATCTCTTGGTTTGTCTATATGTCTTGTTTATAAAATACGATAAAAACTATTTATTCGATTCGCTTAAATACATTTTACAATGTGCATACTTAAGAGTACATGGAATTATCTTAAAAACTGCCTACAGTTAGTTGTACATTAAATCATAAATTTACAATTGATCATAAATATATGAACACTTCTTTATACATGTCAATATATGACGTTTGTTTCAGACAGGCCCTTCAAATAATTAAATTACGAATACATACATTTTACAAATTGAATATGATTTAAATTTCAATTTATTAAGCTGTCTTGTAATATACAGTCCTTTTTCCTCAATATTTCAGTCAACCTTTGGATAACATCTAAGCTTCAGTTATGTACATAAGATATGGGACAATGACCGACTTTTCTATTTCGAAACGCTAGACGCCCTAGTTTTATGAGTTTCGTAAATAATGCATAGCAAAAAATGGGAGGGGGTAGCACTGAGGCTAGGGGTCGCTCATTGAGCCCGAAGTGGAAGCAAATTGGAAAAAAAAACTCCATAACCGCCAGAGAGGGGTGAAATCTAGGACTTACCCCCTTCATTTTTCCTTCTTCCGAACATACTTACCCCCTATCTCCATTCCTTAAAGGGCTCCCATACAAAGCATAAAATTAAAATCTTGGCCCCCACAACTTCCCGGAAGCCTCTAGACTCGACTCAAAAATCTTAAATCAGAAATCGTGTTTATTTTTCCGAATAATCACATGTAAACAAGCGTTAAATCCAGGGCTGTGGAGTCGTCAAAAAATAGTTCTAACTCCGACTCCACCCGCTGAAATTTTGTTAAGTCCAACTCCAACTCCGACTCTTACCTTGATGCTAAACGTATATAAGACTGGTCCTTTTTTGTTTTTAAACTCTTTTTTTAATGCAGTACCTTTTAGATGGACAAATATAGCATTCTTGCATTGATTCGGTAAAAATTTCAAATCTTTATTTTAATTCTAACACGTGCTGTGCTGCATTGAGCTTTAATGTAGTTATTAACATAATATATTTTATATAAAGCATGATGCTCCTTATTTTCTGATTTCAAAATTTTTAAAGTAGACCTTCTTAAAATTTTTTTATTTTGGAAATATTGCCGAAGAACTTTGTAGTCGGAGTCGCGAGTGGTTTAATCGACAAATAACGGTCCAATTTCAGCACAAATTTCAATGAAGTGAGCTGCTGTTATTCTTATGTAAAATAATTCTCTTTTAGTTTTAGTTTAGTTTTTTTTTTTTTTTTAATTTTAAATCCCAAACCTCAACTGCTTATCCTTAAACATAATCCGTCTTATATCCATTAAAAACACTCGTTACACTTTTTTTATAATTTTTTGTTTGATTTTTTCCATAATATATTCGAAATTCTAAACTTTATACTCTTTCATAAAGTCAAGCACATATAAAATCTGTTTCCTTTCTAAAACATGTTCCATTAAACGTGAACGCAATCATATCAAATAAACAAATACTCCTAAAAAGAAGTCAGTCAATTAATGGTTATTAAACGAGTATTAAAGAAGTCTTCTTTTTATAATAAATACGTGGTAAAAATAACAGAAACACATACATACATGTTTAAGACAAGATTTGCTACTTCCGGAGTTTGGTAGGTAGTCTTTACCTCCGTCTATACATACATAAGAACATACTTAGTTCTATTTTTTTTAAATTGCGTTACATTTCTTTCAGGTAAAAAAAAAATTAAAAATTCCCAGAGATTTTCTTCGGCAATAATTATAAAATAGACAGTAGCCAGCCAGCCAGTCATGTAAACATTTTTATTTATCTGAAGAATAATCAGACATCTTAGTTATTTCCAGGGCAAGTTTTAATATGCATTTAAAATTCGAAATGTGCAAATTCTATAAAAAATTTGCAAAAAAAAAAATAAAGTTCACATTGGTTAACCAACACATTAAGCTCAGCGAAAGTGTATGAGCTTAATGTGTTGGTTAACTAAGTCATCATTCAGACTTGCAATTTTTGTTGCAGCAATTCTTATGTTTATCGGTGAGAAAATTGGGGAGGGGTTCTCAATTTCATGTACTCTGCAATTCTGTTTTGTTTTGTAATTTTCACACTTTTTAACTTGAAGTTGGCTGTAGCTGTATTTGTATTTATAATAGAGTTTTTCTTTTCCCGGACTTTTTCATTTCCCGGGAAAGCGGGATTTATTTTTCAATTTCCCGGGATCCCGGGAATTCCTGCTCGATACAAATCGATGCAAAATATCATTTAATTTAATTTGTTCTTAAAGGCACATCAAGATCTTCATGTTCAAAAGTGCAGATTTTCAGAATAAGCATTTACAGATTCGTTTAAAAGCCTTTTTCTAATTTTTATCAAGAAGATTTCAATGAGAAAATGCGTTTCTTTTCTACGCATGTTTGCCTTTATAGTCAAAGGAACATTATATAATCTGCCGATACTTTCAGTTTTCTTAGAACTTTCTTCAAAACTTGTAATTCCTTTTTCGAATCGAATAAGCGTTTTCTAAATTATTAACTTTTGTCATCATCTCTTACAGAATCTTATTCAAAAAAAGTTGCTCTGCATATAAACCATTTAATTTTTTGAAGCAAATGCGAACAACTTTTTTCGTTTTGATAAAATAAATCTGGGTCTTTAAACAAATTAAAGATTCTGTACATTTTTACTCTTCTTCTTTCGAAATTTCAAAACATTAAACATTGCCTTTTTTATCGAATATGAATTGACATCTTTTTGGTGTTTGGCAAAAATGTCTGAAGTCAGAAACTGTAGTATTTCGTTATGTTGAATTGAAAAATATTTATTTGGTGAATTTCATAGGGCAGATGATAACGATTAGAAGCACTTGTGCTAGACTAAATTGATTTAAACCAAACAAAAGAGAAAAAAAATTTAATTCAAACAAAACAAAAACTCAAACTGCGTTTTTTTGACTTATGATCTTTTTGCCTAACGGCTAAGATATATTTCATGACACAACTTATTTACAATTATATTAGCAGTAAAATTGCCATGATTAAGTTGAAAAAATCCCGGGAATTCCCGCACATATTTCCCGGGATTTTTTTTTCTGAAAAATGTGCGGGATCCCGGGATTTTTGTCCCACTAATTTATATACTAATTATATATAATTTATATATAAAATATAAAAGAGGAAAGACGAGATGAAAATAAAAAAATTGCCAAACTAGAATTTCATAATCTGGACACTAAAGCAATTTAAAAGCAGAACTTTAAAAAATTGCAGCAACAAAAAATTGCAAGTGTGGACGATGACTAATGTGAACTTTAACGTTTTTTTTTTGCGTAGCGAGGCTAAAATTTATTTATAGAAAGCACAGAATTTACAAAATGATTTTGAAAAAAAGGAAAAAAATAATTTTCAGTTTCAAAATTTTAATGCAAGCTCACATGTTGAAAGCAGAGGTTAAGTCAAGCTAATTTTTAAAATTTTGAACCTATATGTGTAATAGGGACGGCCGCAGGAGACTTTAAAATGGTCGTCAAAATTTAAAATGATCCTACTTTCTGATTTGATTAAAAAAATCGTACTATATACATATGCAATACCCGCTAGTAAAGTTCTACAAAAAAATTGCTTTAGAAATTAAATTAGAAGACATCAAAAACTTCAAAGCCTATATCCTCCAGTAATAAAGCTGGAATAATAGTTTTTAAACCTGTTTTATATGCTTTAATATATTCTTAAATATTTAGCGAAGAAAATTTGTAAATAGGTCTGTTTTTGGAATAATTTCAAACAACAATTCGGTCAGAGATACATTTTCGTCAAAATACGTACGTCTTGTGTATCGTGTAATCTACGCTTTAGCAGGCGGAAAAACAGTTGCAAATTATATAAACCAAAACAATATTAAAGGTATCCGAATGCTAAACTTTATGTGGGTATTTAACTTAAACTTTCACCTTATAATTTAAGAAGCCTGTTAAACCGAAGCAGTGTTTACTTTGTTTTTAGTTTATATTAACTTTAATTCCCCAATTTTGTTACGGACTTTTTAGTTCATTAAAAATTGTCTTTTTGCAGTCGGGTATTTGATTTTTTTAATTATTTACATTGCTTTAAATATTTTGTTGTTCTTTGATAAATAATAACTTAAATAATTTTTTTAAATAAAGGCTTTTTTTAGTTTTGGTTCATGTCATGTTGAGAGGTTATGCTTTATTGCACCGCTTTAAAAAAAATCATCGGTGTTAGATACCAATAATATCTTTTCAACACTCTGGGGGTTTTTAGTTAAAGCTGTGTTGTTTTTTTTATAATTTTGTTTAAAGGCTTTAAAATACCGCGCATTAATATAAAATGTTGCATATTTTACTTATGCATACACACAAACAATGCCACAAACAAACAAAATGTTTGTATTATTACTTTGTTTTTTAATTACACTCGAAAAAAACTCAAACTTTTCTTAAGGCAATTTTATAGACACTGAAAGCGTATCTGCACACAAATATCTACTTAATGTACTTCTGAGCTAAAGGAATATTTCAGATGCCTACAGTAAAATTGTATGGCGATTCTTTTCACATCTGAAATAGTCTTTGAGCTCAGAAGGACATTAAGTATATTTTTTTGACTTGTACCAAACGCCTTTTTAAGATATTCAAATATTTCAATGACCGAAATTTCGAAAATACGTTTTAGATACATCACACGAACTTTTGGTCTTAGAAGACCGTGAAATTTGATGCAGAAAATATTCGTAGAACATTTTAACCCTTAAAAGTGTCGTTTTAAAATACTTTTGTGTAAGAGTTGGGAAAAAGGGCAAAAATTACCCCTTAAAACGAGAGTTAGAGGGTTAATAAATTCTAAGAAAAGAATCGCCATAAGATTCTACTGAAGACATCTGAAATTATTTTTTAGCTCATAAGTACATTTAGTATATTTTTTTTTTTTTGACTTATACAAAACGCCTTTTCAAAAAATTCAAGCACGTTATGGGCCCATATTTTGGGATCCCAAGCTAACTTTTCAAAACCCTTTGTCAGATTTCCTCTACTAGTAGTATACCTTTATTTCGCGTTGCAAGTGTTGAGGCTGGTTTTTTTTGTTGCACAGTGTTATCCTTATCTATACGGGATTTTTTCGTCTTAAACTGATTTATGTTAGACCGATTCCAATAAAATTTGATAGGAGGATTACGGTTGTAATAGAATACCAATTCATATAATAAAATGGTTTATGGGTACAAAGACTCTATTCCGAAAAGAATTTTGTATGTGGGCTATGCGACGTAAAAGAACGATTCTTCCCATTTTTAATAGGCTTAGTCCTTGTAAGAATAAACATCTATATACTGAATTTCATCAAATTATTTCCAAAATTGCGACCTGTTCTTTGCGCACATGGTATACTAAAAGGTGGGTCTACGACCAATATTTTGAGGTGCTACGAACATCAGCATTATGGTGGTGTGGGTATAAAAACAAAAAAAAACGCACTTTCAAACCAAATGCTAAAAAAAATCAAAAGTTCAACTTTGACCTTAAATTTCTCAACAACTGCTTAACCGATTTTAATAAAATAAAAAGAAAAATTTCTCCATCAAAAAAACCCCCTATCAGTTCAAAAACGAAGCCACTGTGCAACATATATTCGCTTTTACGTTTGCGCTAGCATATATTCGCTTTTACGTTCATACTTTTCCATTTAACAACGTATCGTCGTCCAAAAGTTGACGTGCAAAAAATTAATTTTAAGATAATCGATTTTGAAGGTTCAGACATTTTTTCTGAAAAAACTACTCGATAGGATTTTTTGATTTTTATACCACATATTCGTCTAATTAGTTCTTCTCTTAAATATGTTCAACTGTGTTTCAAAAATATTTAACGTTGTTGGTAACTGATTCCGGAAACCTCCTTTTATACCCTCCACCACAATTAGTTGTGATGAGGGTAAACTAAGTTTCCGTGTGAAACTTTTTATTATTCATCTCAGACCCCATAAAGTATATATATTCCGGCTCCTTGAGTAATTCTAAGTCGATTTAGCCATGTCCGTCTGTCTGTCCGTCTGTTGAAAACACGCTCACTTACGAAAAACTTAAAAGAAATGAACAAACTTGGTGTCAAATGGCTTGTAGCTATCCTAAGCAGTTTGGGATTGAAATCCAGAAACATCGGTTCAGTAGGATCAGAGCTATAAATCAAAATGTGGAACCACCACCTTAAAAAATTGATAATTTTGTTAGATTTTGCAAAAATTCGTTTTATTCGACTGAAAATTACGCTGTAAAATTTTGTGTAGATCGGTCCATAATTTCCCCTAGGTCCCATATAAACCCTACTCCCGGAAAACAGTTTAGTACGCCTAAAACCGTAATTAATAATGCTATCATAACAAAATTTGGTACGTCACAGTTTTATAGGACTAGAAATGACACTGTGATGATCAGTTAATAATTTACTATAGGCCCCATATAAAGCCCATTCTGGTAAATTAATTAAATACGCCTAAACCGTAGCAGATATATTTATTGTGGTAAAATTTCTTCCAACTTAGTTTCATATGGCCTGAAAAAATGTTATTAATTTTGTGATATACGGTCCATAATTTACCTTATATCCCATATTTAGCAGCCTTCTGAAATTCACTGTAAACGCTTAGACTAATTTCCCCGCTGTTTTGAAATATATTGAAATTTATTATTTTAATACCAGAAATTACTCTGCAGAATTTTAGGATGATTAGTTCATAACTTACCATGGCTCCAATATAAATCCCCCTCATCAAAATCATTTAAGTTCGGCTTAAACTTTTACGAATCGTGATATTTTACTAAAGCTAGTTAAGCCGCAACCAATTTTAATGGTGATCTGTTTTTATAAAGATATATTAATAATAAAAAAAGACATCATATAGATATCAATCCTGAAATATTCGAACCGTCGCACAGTAGCGCCCGTAGAGCAAACGAGGTTGCAAAAATCAAAATTTTCATGAGCGCCGACGAAGTTTTGAATAAACCCATGTTATAGGAAACTTTTAAACGATTTCAAATATGCCACTCTTAATAATATCACATTTTAAGTTTAGAAAATATAACCGTTCAAAGTTGACCGACTTTCGGTTTTCAAAAAAACACACAATTTTTAGTCAATTTGTTGCGATTTCAGGTGTAATATCACGAAAAATAGGTAACGAATCGCCTTATTTTTTGTTTGTATTGATTGATGTATTTATTAAATGTATAATGATAAAAAAAAATTAACTGTTTGCTTTGTGTTTCTCCTGGTAAATCACTATTTAAAAACTATCCGTTTTTTCACTATTTTTCAACTTTGACGGAAAATAAAAAAAATCTATATTTTTCTATATTTGCCATATTTGCAAAACCTGTTCTTTGATTATTTCTTTACATAATTCAAAAGTTTTATCTGCCCGTACGTGCCCGTTTGGCTTCTAGAGATAAAAAAAGGTTAAAAAGACATGGTTGCAGAAATTGTATGGCGTCCATCCCTTATATGTTTTGACTGACAGTAGTTTGATCTAATAGTTTGAAAAAAAACTACTCATTGAAATTAGCAGGTACGTACCACACTTAAACAATACTTTGGCGTACAAATGGTCAAGAACAATATTGACTTATGGTCCCTACAGGCACAAATCTTTTTTGGACAAGTGCATAATATCAAAATTGCATTATTCAGCCTAAATCCATATGTATGCAGGGAACAGGTAAATTGTTAGGCATGGTAGCATAAGCCTATATATTGCAAAATAAGCATAATGCCTGAATTAGTCTACGACTGAAAGTTGGCGCAACAATTACTGAAACCAATAAACAATTTAAGTACTGAAAACATGGCGTTGAACAATTTTAAATTATTTGAACTGTTTAGAAAGTCAACCACACCAAAGTTTTTCACGGAAGCTGCTTTAGAAGAACTTGATAGCTTATACGGAAATATTGAGAGAAGCGAAATTTCTTCCCTGCGGCATCTGAAGTCACGAATAGAGTTAGAAAATAATTATTGCTTAGAAATTGTTAGTCTTTTAGATATACCTTCTCTTACGAATTGTGATGAATATTTTACAGAAAATAAAAACAATCTAAAAATGTAAAAATAATTTTTTTTAGTTACCATAACATTGATTTTTCTACTAATTTTAACTTTGATAACCCATAAGTAGGCCCCTACAAAGCGTAGCACCCTTTCCAAACGCTCATTTCATAGGCTGAACAGTTATCTATCATATGCTGTTTAAACTGTTCAATTATCTTATTCGGTTCAAAAGATATGATTTTTGCAACGAAAAAACTCAAATGGCGCCACTGTGCGTCGGTGGAGAGTATAGAAGATTCGGCACAGCCGAATATAGCACTCTTTCTTGTTTTTTAATAGTAAGAGAAAATATATTCTTAATAATTCTTTTTAAGAGAAAATATACTGAAAAATATTTGCATTAAACAATACTAACTCCACGTAGAGCAAAATGTCCATCAGAAATCAATTTCCATGTTTTGTATTGAAATTTTGCACTATACGCCACTAAATGGCATATAGTGCAAAATTTCAGAAAACATTTTTGTTTTCAAGGATATAGAGCAAAATGGACGCGATTTAGCTCAGCCACCAGGCATCCTTAACTCAAAATCGTCAAAATGGCGTATAGAGCACTTAAACTTTCGGACGACGGTATGTATCTACGTCGTACGGTACTCAGTCCATTCAGTGCTATTGGGTTCCTACAGTAAAACGTTTCTTAATAATTTTAACCCAAATTCAAACGAATATTTTTTAATGAGTGTAAAATAAAGTAACCACCTTAGGTTTTATATTTTGTTCGACAAAAAGGAAACAATTTTTCTTAAATTTTCAACAGTTTTTCAAACAAAATTTTGCTCATTTTTGTTAATTTTTCATTTTTTTATAATTTTTATTTGGTATTGTTAAATATTTTGGTAGTATGGAGGGCACGTATGTTACACTCCAGAGTGTTGAATCGTGTTCACAACGTGATTACTGCCTCATGTTGTGTGCTACATACAACTCTCCAAATCAAAACGGAAAAAAGCAACAAAAAAATTGAAATAAAGTCGATTCAAAGATGCAGTGTTAGTGGTTAAAGGCATTATGCAATTGCAGTCGTAGTTAAAATTGTTGAATTCCAAACGGTTTTTTGTAGTAGGTTCATAGAGGAGATCCCGTTTATGCATACAACAAAACGAAAGCAAGCCAAATAGTAACACAAATCTTTTGCTGCTTTCCTTTTTGTAGTTTATATAGAAGGGGGAGAAAGCTTAAGGCGATCTTTTGAACCTTTATGGTGTTTAAGTTGGAGATGAAGGTATTTTTATTAAAGTTGTTGCTCGGTTGGTTGGTTGCATCCATGGTTTACATATAATGTCAGTTTTCGACAGCGTCTTCGTCGTCATCATATCATGATTATAATTTGTGGATGCAATTGAGTATAAAGACACAACAGACACACAGAGTCAACGTGTAACCGTAACAAACAAATGCAAAAGAAACAGCAACAGCCATTACAAAATGTTAAATAAATAATCGTGGTGTTTAAGTGACTTTAGTGGTCACAAAGTTTAGTGACACATAGAAATTTAAATAAAATCACTAGACTCACAATAAGTCATGATGCAAGTCCAAATTCAGAAAAAAATACTTTTTTATTTTGCTATATTTTCAATTTGTATGTTTTTATATACATATGTATGTAAATAAGTGTGTACATTTATAAAGTAAAATTGCAAAATTCAATTCAGCCAATGTTTGCTATATACAGTAGCCAACAAAACTAAAGAAACAACTTTAACAAAAATAATAACCAGGCTCAGATAGGACATACATTGAAAGCTAACACATTAACATTACATAAATAATGAAATAAACCATAAAGTTGTGCCCCCTACGACCCAATATACAGCACTTTTTGATTTTTATATAAAGCGCAGCCATTGAAAGTCCGATCTCGTCATACTCCATATCGTTGTTTGGCTTTATTTTAGCCTTTGGTGACTTTTTAATTCGTCATCAAATTCTGGACGCAACTTGTGTCATCTCAGATCCTTATCGCTAATGACATGTTTTTTGCACGTGTCAGGAAGTCCTTCTAAAGCGGCTCATACACTTGCAATAAAATTGTTCAATTTTACTTATTGTACAATTATATCGCCGATGTGTATATGATATTCGAAGGTGGCTCAATATATTGGCAGCAATCGAAAGACTTTTGATTTTTATTGCACAACGAAAAGAAATTGAAAGTGTTGGCAATATTGTACAATGCTGTTTATGTTATTTCTATAGGTTATGCTCACCTTTTTATTGAGTAAATGAAACCATTGTGCGACTTATTGCATAATATAGGACAAAATGGAAATAATATGGCGAATATCATATACAATAATATTGCAAGTGTTTGGGCCGCTTAAAACTTTGATATACAAATTTTTATGTCACCCTCCATAATTTAGCCCCTTTTCCTTTCATACAAATATATGTACGCGTTAGATCAAACTGAACAATTATAAACGATATATAAACGCCCACTTTTTCAGACTCGCCCGCATTTTGTCGGATGTTGTTTATTGATAACCAAGATGCTTGTACCTAATTTGGAAACTTTGATTCTTGCCGTTCTCCACTTTTTCTAAAATCTATAATGTCTTTGTACGAAAGGTGCTGCAACCACTTTCCAATCCCGCCCCTATTTTTTTACAGATTGTGTATTGATAAGCCAGCTATGTGTACCACAATTAGATTACTTTTCTCTTACCGTTCTTTAGGTATAAAGGCTAGTTAACACGGTAATACAATGTATTACAACATTGCAAAAAATGAAGTAGAATGAGAAAAATCTCATCATGTAAAAGCAAAATGTATTGAGTAAAGGCCCAAATACATTGATCAAAATACTCATCAAGCATTGTGGTAGTATTAGTGAAAATGTGTTTGTATGTGTGAAACCGACAACGCTTGATGAAAAATCAAAAAATTTAGATATAACGGCGAATATTACGTCCAGCACACATACACGTTGAATTCGCCGGCTGGAAAAGCATTTGACAAGTGTATTTGGTCCTTTAGAGAGAATACGAATACAAAATCTGACAAGCGGTCGGACGACCAACAAAATCTGGTAAATTTAAAATTTTATATTCCCAAAATGACTTTGTTAATCGTTAAAGAAATTTTAATTAGTTAAATTTATTTTCTGATTAATAATTTTGTTGGTGCAATAAAAAAAAAAATTGGTCATCATCAGTGTAGAAATGCACACATCGAGGCCCCGTTATTAGTAAATTGTTTTACTTTATAATTTCTGTGTATTGCATTGCAGTCAAAATTTATTTCACATTTTGGAGCACGAAACCCTAATTTTTGCGGCTGGGTCTTTCCGAACAGTTCTTATAATTTCGTAACCGTGAAATCGTACTGAAGGATTAGCATTTACCAAATATTGTTATGTACATCGTTTGCCAATACCCACCCGGGTATTACTGATGGTTAAAAAGCAATTAAAACAAGTTTTCGTCATACACATTTTTTTAAGTTTTTTTTTTTAAGAAAATTTCATCATACAAATTATTTTCCAGTTTTTTTTAAAGAAAACAATTTGTTCAGTGAGTAAGAATTTCCTTTTAACTGTAGCAAATTAAAGAACGTAGGTAAAGAAATAAAACTGAAATGGTCACCCGGGTGGGTATTGGTAAGGCTAAAGATATACAATGGTAATTGTCGAATCCAAAGTACATACTTAAAAACAAAGCGGCTTCCGTGTAAAGACTGCAGTCAACCAGATACCAGAAAGGTGAACAAACTTAAACGCTGAATGTCACTTAGTTTGCAGAAGAAGCAAGAACTAAGTTACATTCAAGCCATAAACAATAATATTCGATACGGACTTTAACAGGTTTATATAAAAAACAAAAAGTACTGCATTTTGGGGGGTGGCAAAAACTCTTCTTTATAATAAATAAAAATAATTATAGATACCTTATTAATATAAAATTTCATTTTGACTGATGCAATTTTCTTGTTTTTGTATGTTGATCTACCTGGTTTAATATAATATTTATATGCAAAAGAAAAAATGGGGCGTACTTTTGGGGCGTGGCATAAAAATGAGCAAATAAAAGCCTAGACATACAAAGTATCAGAAGGGCTTTCTTGCCACGTGCAAAAAATTGGCCATTAGGGGGGGAAGAATCCGAGTTGTTATAAGTGGCGCCCAGAATTCGATGTCGGACTAAAAAGTCCCCAAACACAAGAATTAAGCTATAGTGAGGCCATTAATACTGATATGCGAAACAATTAAATTGGACTGTAAACGGCGGCGCTATATATAAAAAACAAAAGGTTTAATGTTATATATAAATATGTATAAGAAAAGAAAAGTGGGCCTAATTTTGGGGCTTGGCATAAAAAAGAGTACATTAAAAGCTAGAAGTACTAAGTTTTAGAAGGGCTTTCTTGCTACGTAAAAAAAATTGGACATTAGGGCGGTACGTTTCGAGATGGCATAAGTGGCGCCCAGAATTTGATGTCGGATTAAAATGTCACCAAAGGCAGAAATTAAGTCATAGGCGAGCCATGAATAACGATATGCAATATGTTATGGTCGGACTTTAAATGGCGACCGTTATTTCAAATTCATCCCATATGTGCCTATAATTTTGCGTTGCCATATTATGAGACTACATTAAAAATTAACGGTTTTTGTTGTAATATTGGTAAAAAAAAATTAGAATCTATTTTAAACAAAAATTTAAAAAAACCTTTTAATTTAAAATTATTGTGGGTCTTATAGTAATATTTTTGCTAAAACATATTCTGCCTTATTTATAAAAAATAAAACAGCTTAACCCTCCGATGAGTAAGAAGGTCCCTAGGTCCCTTTTTGTCTTTTCAAACTGAAATTACTCCTACTTCGGCCACTACAACCCCCCCCCCCCCCCCCCCCCCAAAGTTACTCTGTATTCCAAGAGTATTTTGTATTTTTGCGCATCTTTTGGAAAAAAAATCAAGCCGATCGGATCATTACTTTAGGAGTTATTGAGGTTTTAGTGAGAATAGTACGCGGACGTGTGAATAGGTCCGTATGGACCTTGTACTGAATTTCACTAATAAATGCATGTTTTTGGGCATCATTATAATTTTTTTATTGTTTCAACACATAATTTACTTGTTCTGAACACAAAGACCTAAACTCAACGACATTAGGGATGATGATAAAAACAAAAAATTCTAGGAAAAAATTCTAAGAACAAAAATACTAAGAACAAAAAATACTAAGAACAAAATACTAAGAACAAAAAATTCTAAGAACTGGTTTATTGAAAGAGTATAAAATTAGAATATTGTGCCTTTCCTTGCGTTTAAAAAAATTGAAAAAAATATTTTTGTATGTAGAATTTAGTTATAAACAATAAAAACAAAAATAAAAATCAAAAAAAAAATTTTATATGAAAAAAACATGATTTACAAAAAAGGTCCGTAGGGACCTTTTCACACGGCCGTGAAGTTCAGAACTGTCACTCATCGGAGGGTTAATAAAGGGTTTATGAAACAGATTTTGTATGAAAATCGGTTTTATTAACGCTTTATTGACCTGTTTTATTTTTTTATAAATTAGACCGATAAAAATTGGTACAATTTTAAATAGACGTTGATGTGTTGTCAGTTTTGCGGGCTACTGTACATAACAAAATATTGCATTTTCTTCATGCTGTATCAACTAGCGTGTAGAAAGACGTGAAACCGTATTTGCGATGGCATTTGACTTATTAGTTTTAGTTGTTTTTTTTTCATCTTCGCTTATTGGCAAAATATTGTTAAAATTCATTTCATATCATACCACCTACACATTGTGTCTATTTAAGGCTGGAGTTATATATTTTTTTTTCTGTTACGAAAAAATTAAAGCTCAAATTCCTTGCAAATCGATTTTTGTTGTTAAAGTTGTTAATTTTCTTAAGTCCCAACTACCAAAATAATCTGCCAAATTACCCAGTAAACCAAGCGATATTGTAACGATATCGTAACGATATCATATAGGTGATAGAAAGTATCACAAGTGATAATCGTTTACTAATCGAAAACGATAGTTTTTTCGGATGTACCTTTCCTTATAATATCGTTTTTCCATTAAATTATGATATCGTTTTCGATATCATAATTTCCAATAATAACGATAGTGAAATCGTATTTTTAATTTTTTTGAAAAACTATCGTTTTATTATACTCATAATGATATCTAGCTAATAAAAAGGTGCAAATTTGTATCTTTAAAATAAAAACAGTTTTTATTTTTATATGTGAAATATAGTTATTATTTATAAAATATAAAAGGTCAATAAGAAATTAATAATAGTAAATTATAGCTAGAGTAACAAAAGTTAATAAGAGTAAATGCAAGCTAGATTATTAGTTTCATAACAACTGCTGCTTTTTAAATCAAAGTTAAAATGAATTGCATCATTATCAACCTCTCCTTCCATTGGAGTATTACCATTTTTACATAACTGAGGAACTTCGACAGGGGAATTATTAAAAGTTTCTGTGTAATATTTAAACAGTACATTGCTTTCTTTTTTGTCCTTTACTCGTGGCATTTTCTTAAATATACATTGAAAAGATTGCAAAAAATCTGTGTTTAAAAAAGTTGTAATAATTTTCTTGGTTTTAAATTTTGCAAATACCCTCTTCATTCCTGGCCACTTAAACTGAATTTCGGAAGGACAAACATATGCACCTAATTTATTTTTAGAGACACACTTACTTACAGTTCTTAGCGATTTATCCTCTTGCAGTAAATAAATTATTGCTTTAAGAGATATTCAAATTTTTCTGCAACAAAAATTTTAACAATTAAACAAAATTTAAATATATCTTTAAATATAATAGCTATTAATTGCAGTTTTTTGTAATATTTTTAAGATAATTAAATAACAATGTATTTTAATAAAAAAAATTTAAAAAATTTTATATGTATGTATCTTTGTTTAAATAATTTCATATGTTTAAAAAATTGTTGATGATTTTTTCAAATGTTTGTTTTTAAATTGGAAAAAATATTTCGAAAAGTGATGTCGTAACGATAACGTTTTAAATAATAGTACATAATATTATAAACGCTGTAAAATATAATATCGTTTTCGCTATCATATCGTTCTATGGTTTATTGGGTATTTATTCAACGGGACAGGAAAAAGTAAATGTTTTTCTAGTTTATTGGTTCTTAATTTGACGTAAACGTTTGCATAGAATTATATTAGGAAAATTGTTTAAAAACTAAAGACCTTCTTCATAAAGTATGTATATTTACTGCCTGACCCACAATGTCGATAAGAAAATGTGTTTCGCATATTTACATTACACAAAAACAATTTTAGTTTTTTATGCCGAATCTTATGTACCCTTCACCATTTAGCGACAAGAATAGGAAGTTATGCCCCTATTATGTTAAGCAACTGCTAGTGATGAGTTGTAAAATTTTTTAATGCGAAAAAATCGACTTATCGCTAAATCGGGAAGGTTATATAAGATTCAGCAAAGCCGAATATATCACTCAAACATAATTTTTGGTTTTAACTTAATTATTACATGTATAGTATTAACTGGCAACCGAATCTAATTTCGGTATAGGCATTAAAATATTTATGATTCCGCTATTCGTATCGTAAACGGGTTTTAACTATTTTGTATTTCGGCATTGGTATTGGTTAAAAAATAAATTTTAATTATATCGGTTTACCGGTATAGAAACTTTTAGAACGGTTTATGTATATCGGTATTACAATTAAATGAACCAAATCAAAAAAAAAAGCTTAAAAAAGAAAAATATATGTATATACAACACTGTGCAACAAAATTCGGATCATCGCCGCCAGCCTTAGCATTTGCAACGCGAAATGAAAGTAGACTACTAGTAGAGCCAACCTGCCAAAGGGTTTTGAAAAGTTAGTTCGGGTTCCCGAAATATGGGCCCCAAAAATTTTTGGATTTTTGAAAAGGCGTTTGGAATAAATAAAAAAAAATATTCTAAATGTACTTCAGTAGAATCGTATGGCGATTCTTTTCTTGGAATTTATTAACCCTCTAACTCTTTTTAAGGGGTAATTTTTGTCCTTTTTCCCAATTATTACACAAAACTATACTAAAAGGGCACTTTTAAGGGCTAAAATTATCTACGAGTATTTTCTGCATCAAATTTCACTAGGGGTCTTCTAAGACCAATAAATCGCGCAATGTATGTTAAAAGGATTTTCGAAAAATTCAAAAATTTCAAGGCCCGGAACATTCTAAGCCCCGAAATTGAAATAAGATATCAGCAGGGGAAGTGGTACTCCCCATAGGACGCCAATGTTAAATTTCGCATATCTTAAGAACTGTTATAGGGATAATGTTCAAACTTGGTAGGAGTCACTCTTATAGTAACACCTTTGAAAATAAAAATTAAAGGGGTAGTTGCAGTGGGAGCAATAAATAATATATATATGAAAAAGCGCATGTTATTTTGCTGCCTATAGACTTCTAAACTACTGAACCGACTTTCCTGAAATTTGTATGGTAATTTTCTGATTACCCGGCGCTTAACATAGGCGATCAATATTTTTTTTAATTTTTACAATCACAATAATGATTTCTACATATTTGGAGTACTGTAACAGTGAAAGTATTACAATTTTGTACAAATAGCTAACATTATAATACACAACATATTTTAAAAGTAGGTTCAATGGGAAGAGTAGGCATGGCACCTCCCATACGAATACACTTCAAATTTCTTTATATCTGCAGAACGGTTACTGTAAAATCATTAAAATTTAGTACAACATGCTTTCTATCAATTGTGCACTGCTTAAAAAATTGTGCACTAATTTAATAATTATCAATACACGAGGTCTGTTTACAAAATTGCTTACTTATTTTATTTCGATGGGGGTAGCAAAGCGCACCGGGTTAAGCTAGTTTAATATAAAATATAAACCTTTTATTTGATATTCATATAAGAATATTAAAAGTATTTAATGCAAATTTTTTGAAGAAAATTGCTTTGTTAACAAATTTAATTAAAATTTTAAGATTTTTCTTAAAAGAAAATTGAAAAAATTATTGTCATTTGGCGTTAAAAAAAAAAACAAAATTTCCGTTCTGAAGATGAATTCGAACTGCAACTTTTATTGTCTTAATCAAGTACTATGAAACTATTTTGGTTAATTGCGTCCATCTCACACACTCTTTTGGTTTGTTGAACAAAAATACCCTTTAGAATGATATTTTGACATAAATCTACACGGAAAGAAGTTTATTTTCTAAAGTAATCAATTTCGCTTCTTAAGACAATAAAATCCAAAATCTAAAAATAATTTCTTGATTTTAACTTATTTTGTTCATATTTAGTGAAATTTTTTTAAATAAAGAAACATTTTGCTTAAACCAAGCCATACATTTATTTAGAATAAGTAATTTTTGGCTTGGACGTGAATCATGCAAAATTTTCTTGATTCAAGCCATATTAAGTTAAAAATTCTTTCCGTGTAGAAAGGCTTAATTCCTAGAAAGAATTTCCTTTTTTTTATTTTCTTTAAGTTAATAAATATTTTTTCTTTTAATTTTTTGTTCTACTCTTTCAAAAATTTAAATTATTTTTTAACGCCAAACCGATGAGACCGGTAATAAGGGAACCGGTATTTTACGCAAAACATTAAATTAAACCATCGTGATCGGAAGACATCGGTTTTAAAGGTTGTGTCACTTGAGATTAAACACCCTCTATGAGTCATACTTTTTGACATTTACCTTTAAAAAACAAAATCGGTTCATAAACAACAGAGTTATAGACTTCAAAAAATTTAATGATTTTATGTGCAGAGCAGCTGCTTTATGGATTAGTTTCTATTAGGGCAGTTAATACTATACTGTAGTACCCCTGACAGACATAGGATTTGTATACTATACTAGCATAGTTTACTACATTCAGTGGATCGCATTTTGATAATAAAATTCAATAATTTGCAAGCGTTATTCGTTTGTAAGACGATTCATGGTTAAATTATAGACCAAACTGAAGATATTTGACAGTGAAACAAAACACGAAACGTGCGTCAGCTTATTAAACCAGTGTTGCCAAAAAACTAATAGCTAAAAAATCACCCGATATATATGTGTTATATGAATCAAAATTCTAAACGATAAGTTTTAACGAAAGCGCGTATTTTTCGGGGAAAAGCCAGATTTCCTTATCTTTAAAATATTTCAACATACAACAAAAAGTTGTTAGGGAAGAATTTATTGGCTTTGTTGTAAACGCATTTGAAAAGGCTTTAAAGGACATTGATGACGTTGATGTGTCAACTGATGCGAAGGTACTATGATCAATTGTTCTTAAAGGTTTGACAAATTTTGGTCTTGACCTAAAAAATTGTGTAGGAGCTGGAACAGATGGGTGTCCTCTGATGTCGGCAGAAAATAGAGCTGTTAAAAAATTCTGGAAACCGCGACAAATGCGAAACAAACGCCTTGCTATTCCCATACACCAAACCACTCAATTTCTAAAAGCAATAAAGCGCCATTAATACAAAAAGTTGTATCATTTGTTAAAGAAACGACAAAATTTTTTATATGTTATCATACCAAGCGAAACGCAGTTTTAGCAAAGTATTTGGGAGCCAATTTCTCTAAATTGTGTGAGACAAGATGGTTGGACCGTCACGACTCAATTTTACACTTTGCAACAAGTTTAAGTTTGAGTGGAAAGGTAGAGATACTTCATCAAAAGCCTTATATTAAGGAACTCACTTAGTACTTTTGAATATATTTGCGGAATATACATATTAAGTGCGATACATATTGTAATACAGCCGCTTAGTATCATTTTACAAAAGCACGATATAGATCTTCAAAAAAGATCAAGCCTTTTCAAAACTTTAATCATGTGCCTTAAAGAGAAAAGAAATTAAGCCGAAGAACAATTTAAAGCGATTTTTGAAAAAGTTAAAGTTATTTGCTTTCAAATCGATTTTCCAATCGAAAAGACAAGATTTGAGCGAAATAATCACATCCAAAATTTCGAAGATTACTACCGAGTTGTAGGTTACATTCCCCTTATTGAATTTATGTAAGATGATCTCAAAACACCTTTCCCAATAGATATCCTAAATATATTGAACATACCTAAACTTTTACCGCAAAGTGTAATCAAGTCATATACAGAATCTGTATTACAGATACAAAACTTTTACAACCATAACTAGCTGATGAGCTGATTATATTTGATAAAAGAAATAAACACCTACTAACATCTAAACTTGGGCCTGAACTGTTGCATTGGCAACAAACATGGAAAATATCTGAAAATATATCAGATAACGTTGTAGATGTTTTAATAAACTGTGATGAAGATATCAACCCAAATCTAAGAAAAAAATTTCAAATTTTTGTTTTAATGCTCGTCAGTAATGCTACGAGCGAGAGGTCATGTCCCACCCTTCGGGGAATTAAAACATGGTTCAGATCAACAGTAACAGAAAATAGACTGTACTATCTAAATTTGCCTCTCAAGGAAATCATAATATGATATGTAAACTACATATATGTCTGTCAGGGGTATAAGAGACGATGAAAACAGTGAAAAATTAATCTTTAAGGAAAATTTGAACACAACAATTCATTGTTGTATTGTAATTTGTTGTTGTAATTAGTAAAGAAAACGCTCAATTTATTCAATTAAAATTATTTTTTTAAACAAAAGGAATTAAATGTTTTAAAAGGAAGTGGTGAGAAACCTGAAAGTGTACAGTTTAATATAATGTTCGTTTGACTATAAAGGTTAACACATCCGTAAACAGGGAACGTATTTTTTCATTGACAGGACTCTTCTTGATTATAATTAGAAAAAGGCTGTCAAACGATTCTGTAAATGCGTATTTTGTACTTAAATCTTATTTTGAAAAAAATATTTTGTTATACATATGGGGGATTTCATGTCAAGTGAACCAATTTTTAAATCGATGTCTTCCGATAGAAATTTGAACCAAGGTTATTCCTATTAGCTTAGACACAAATTTTCAACAAGATCGGTCAAAAAGTTTCTGAGTAAGAGGGGGTCAAAGTTTGACATTTTGTCCATACAGGTGTTCTTTCTCATCCATGTAACTTATTACCTATTTGTGTTAGCAAAATTTGTCCCAAGAAGCTTCGATTTTGAAAAAAAAATATTGTTCATCCAAATCGGAAGACATCGATTTAAAAATTGAGTGTCTTGACATGAAATCCCCCATATATATGTACGTATTTTGTTGAAATAATTTTTTGGTTTTATGTCAATGCTGTTGGGGCTTTGCATATAAAAACTGGAATTTTTTATATTTTAATAAAATTTTAATACAATAATTAACTAATTTTATAGATCTCATAAATTGTTTTTGGTTGAAATAAATTATATAAAATAAAATGCTTTTTTTAAATGGGACTATAGTTAACTTAAAACGCTAAGCATATAACAGAATCACGATGTTTTAAGCAAAAATTGTTAAGTGCTTTTGCACTTTCAAGTTAAAAGAAAAATGTTGAACAACATCTTCCACCCACTCACTTACCCACTGTAACGTACGAAAGGCGATATAATTTTGTTCATGCTTTTCACAAAACAAGCCAGAGGCAGGTTTAACCACAAATAAATTTTTCTTTAGTCAGAACTAATAAACGTAACATGGAAATAAATGTCCTGTTAGCACTTAAGATAATAAAGCTTAATTTTATACATTGAAACAATTTTTATGAGAATTTTTGCGCAAATGCATTCAAGATTTATTATTTTAATCGTTTTTTTTTATATAAAAACAGTCAATTTTACGATTAAAATGAATTCCTATACTATAATTTCTTTATATTTTATCTGTAAATCACCTACACCACTGTGTTAATATTATTTTAAATATTTAAACGTATTTTATTTAAACTTTCAAATTGAATTTCTTATTTAGTGGTACACCACGCACTCATACTTCTGCTCCAGGATCTGGTAAAGTCATTTACACTTTTGGTAATCCAACGTTAATCAGTAATAGCCAATGGTCGCTTACCACCAAACCAAAAATAAGTATTAAACAATTGTTGCAACATAATGGTGAATGCCTGGAGAAGTGTTCGAATAGCAAATACATGTTTGATAGTCTACGTGAGAAGGCAGACATTGCGGGGGATCGCGTCTTTAATATTGGCAAAAGTTTGTGCCAAAAAGTATTTGGAGAAGATGCAGAAGATTATGCATTAGCGCAAGTGGATGTACACTCACAGGTGGGTTTTAATTTTATTTGCATACAATATAAAAATTTCTTGTTTAAGTGTCATAACTTTGTTAACCCGAATGAAAATCCGCTCATTTTTTATCTGATTTTTGTTGTTAACAATTTTTATATACAAACATACATATATATCGCACTTTATTTTCATTTTTCACTTTCGGCATGTAATATTCATATCGTGCCATTTTGAAAACTTTTTGGTAATGAAACGTTTTAAAAATTCTGTTTCATATGGCTTAAATATTAAATTATTATCAAAGTTATTTACGGGAATACAATATTTATCATTAATACGATTTTTGTGTGACGTGCTAAATTCCAAATTTTTCATATTTGATAAATACACTGAAATTTATTGTTGAGGGAAAGCTAGCTTCTATGCGCAATTCACTGGTTGCTTAGGCCAGCTCATCAGGAAACCTTTTCCTAAGATTTTAGAAAAGCTAAAAATTTTATACGAATAAAACGCTAAAGCGAATAAGAATTTTAAACACTCAAAGTTTAACTTGTAACAATATCAAAGTTTAAAAAAAAACACCAACAATAAACAGTGAGTTTATCTTTTCTTACATTCCCCTACAATTGGTTGGGTTCTTTCCGACTCGAATTGTAGTTGTAAGTGGGTAAAAAGAAAAAACAAAACTAAAAAACAAGTTGTTTCATTCTATTGTCTTCGTAAGAAAACAACAAAAAAAATAAAACCAATTTGCCAATTCAGTTTTCTGCACGGGCACATGCAAGTATACTATCAAAGTTATTTACGGGAATACAAAATTTATCATTAATACGATTTCTGTATGACGTGCTTAATTCCCAATTTTTAATATTTAATAAATACACTGACTATTTTTTGCTTTACTGTAAATATTTAAATTTCGATTTATGATTAAGTGCGATATGTATATTTTTTAGATTATACACTTTGACAAAAACTTTATTTAAACCATTTTTAAATTAATGTATCATTATTTTAATATCTTTAAAGGATACTATTAAAACGATAGGCACAATTTTTAGTGATTACGATGGTCCATTAGACGCTTCGTCTACACTGTTAGTGGGCTCCGATGAAATGTCATGTCGCACAGTACGCCTTAATTTTACTAAAACTAAATCAGTAGGTGTTTTTCCTGGACAAGTTGTTATGGTTTCAGGCATGAATCCAAAAGGAGATATTTTTATGGTTGAAGAGCTATTTACAGAACAAAATCTTAATCCACCCAAGCCACCAGCTATTGTTGAGCAATTAAGTTTTGTTATTGCCGCCGGACCTTATACCCAAGATGATGATTTAGTCTATGATCCTTTAAAAGATTTAGTGGCTTATCTAGAAGATCATAAGCCAAATGTGTTGATTTTGTGTGGACCATTTATGGAATCTGAACATAAACTTATCAGTGATAACATATCGTTAGCGGAAACATTTGAAGCTTTTTTTGAAAGGATGATCACTGGCATAGTTGACTCTGTTGGAAACGATACAACTATTTTAGTTGTTGCATCTCATCGTGACGCCAATACCGATTGTGTGTATCCCACAATGCCTTTAACTCGCATTGAAAAATTTCCAAATGTTCACATGTTACCAGATCCTTCCATAGTGGATTTAAATGGTCTGACGATTGGTATGACTTCTACAGATATTGTGGATCACATTTTATGCAATGAGCTACAGATGTAAGTTTAAAACAAGTACGAGTGCCAAATTCGGCTTTGCCGAATCTTATATACCCTTCGCCATTGTATACATATTAGAACGTGTCGACCTTTATACAAAAAAAATATATGTCAATGAAGTTTCTAAAATAGGAAAAATTTTTTTGCCACGCCTTCAAATACAGCCCTTTTAGTTTTGTATATGTAGCGCTGCCATCTAAAGTCCGATCTCATCATATCGCATATAGTTGTTCATGTCTTGATGGCTTCATTTTTGACTTTGGTGACTTTTTAATCCGACATCAAATTTTGAGCCCCACTTATGCCATCTGGGACCCTTCCCCCAAATTTTTTCACGTGTCAAGAAAGTCCTTCTTAAACTTAGCATGTTTGGCTTTTAATATACTCACTTTTGTGACACGCCTCCAAATTAAGCCCCTCTTTTTATTTTTCAAGTACAAATTACATTAAATAAGGGCCCTGTTTCTCAAATCTACAAGTAAAATACATTAAAAGAGCAACAGTTTTACAATGTTTGTTTTTGTTTCAAATATATTTTACTTGTAGATTTGTAATTTGTAGTTTTGAGAAACAAGGCCCAGGTAGAACGCAATACAAAACAAAAAATGTATATCAGTCACGTCCTAGAATGAAAGGTATATTTATTAAGTTTGAAGAACATTAAAAAAAAATACTTGTCACGCCCTAAAATACAGTGCTTTTTGTTTTATATATATAGCATCTTTAAAGTCCAATTTCATCGCATCGTATATCATTGTTAGAATATAGCTTCATTTTTGTATTTAGTATAATTCATTTTTTTTTTTTTTGCTTTGAAAAAAATATCTGTCCAATCGAATTAATGGGTTACATAGAAACTCCCAATAGTCGATTATTTCTACATGGTGCATGTAAACGCTATTACTCTCAATGCTTTATGGTTAGAGAAAAATTCTTTTTTTTTGTCTGTATCCCGGTTATTTATGAACTGTTATCAATAATTTTTTTGCTCATATATTTTATAGCCATTTATTGGCCGATCTGGCTAAATTTAAATAGCAATCTTTTCCAGACTTAATGGAGGGTTTAGAGCTGAACCGAACCAAGTCATAAAATATAATACATATGTATATGTATTTTGAAACTGGTGCGAGATTCTCCGCAAAGTTTAACTCTATCCAGTTCTGTAACGGACTAAATCAATAAGTGTTCCGTTCGTAAGATAGCGGTTATAAACTTAAGCCAATGGCTTCAGAAATCAATGACAGTTCACTTACTCAAACTCAAATATTTTCGAATTTTCTTTTTTGAAGAAAAGCTACATGCTGGTCGACGAGCGTATCTTTCTCTACCACACGGCATCAAAATCTCAATTTACTTTAAAATTGGATTTAGCCGGTTTGCAGTTTAAGACGACGATATAACAACTAGTGTCTATTTATGGTCTTCAGAAAGTTGATTTCAACATACAAAAGGACACCCTACCCAAAAGCATAGATGGGGGTAGTGCACTCATTTTGCAGTTTCAACTCACAGTTAGTGATAGTGCAAAAATATTGCCATCCCTTTGTTGAATTGAATTGAAAATTTGCAGCCTCACTAAAGATGAGTGATGTTAAAAAATTTTGCACTCAAAAAAAAAATAGTTTGATTTAAAAAAAAAGCAATCATCAGTTTATAGCAACTTTTTTTTATTTTTTTCTTTACTCATTTGAGTGCAACTAAAAATTTTGCACTAAATTTAAAATCAAAAACTGGTTTTTTCATGATTAAAACCAATAATTACATCATTATTGACAAAATTTCATTTTGTTTAATGTTCTTTGCTTATGCATATCCTCAAAAGAAATCAAAAACCATGCACATACAAAGTTACATTTTTTAAATTTTAGTGACACAATATTTGTATGAAGCTTTTTTGATTGCAAGTCAAAATTTTGCACTATTTGAATTGAGTGCAGATTTTATCATTCAGTCTGCGTTTAGTGATAGTGAAAAAATTTGAAATATCACTAAATTTGTTTAGTGGTAGTTAAAAAAAAAAATCAATCATCACAAAAGCTGGTAAAAAAGAGTGCAAACTAATTTTTTGCAGTTTTATTTAGTGATAGTGCACTGCTGATTTTAATCAATATTTAGTGCACTATTCCAAACTATGGTAAAAAAGCATCCTTTTGGTGTTATATTTTTCGGCAGAGTTACAAATTTACAGATCTCTTAAGATCGCGGCTGACCAGAGATCCTATCTGGTACCACGGGAATCAGTTGCGCGTGTAAACGCTAAAACCAAGAACCTCGGTTACATTCAGACTATTGGCTTAGGCCCCTTCCGGGATCACGTGGTAGTTGCGGTTTAAACCCAAACTAGCGGGAAGAAATATCATTAAAGGCTGGTTTTCCACATTGAGGAGAAGTTTGATGCTGCTTGCTTTACTGCAGGGGATGTTAGATAGTATCTCCAAAACAAGAGGCAAGTGCTACCTGTGTGTGTTGTTGGTTGCGCTCACACGTGGGGGCACACGTTCTTACCCAGTGCGCCATGGGATTAGACCACCATGTCAGGTACTCACGTTAATCTCATCCGATTTGTACACGAACAGACTTACAAATATGCAAAATATACATATTTACTCTAATTTTTTGATTCAATTTACTAAGCTAAACCCGCGAAGCCCTACGCTTGTCTGCAGGAAAGAAACCATAGTCTCTGGTGGGAATCGAACCTGCAACCCCGGCGCTGATAGACTAACTTACTACTAGCTAGCCTACCGGAGCCCCGAAAGAGAGTCTTTATGTTCGCATTTAGATTAAATTTGGTACAATCTTATTTTATAGCAATCTAATGGGTCACAACACAACTGAAGTTGAGTTGCCAGCAGCGAAATTAGGCAACGCCGTTCATGTTAAAATGTACCGGAAAAAAATTTATTTTATAAATCGTCCCCTAAAACGCAAAAGGCACTATTTTAAACATGAGCGAAGTTGTCTGATTTCGTTGCTGGAAACTCAACTTCAGCTCAGTCGTCATCCGTAATCGGCCCTATAAAATTTTATTGGAATCGGTACATATTTGACAATAGCTCCCATACAAACACTCCTCCCGGAAATAGCTATGCCATATCGATCCTTAACCGCGAAAATAACGTAAGAGCCAAAAATCAAATTTTACGGGAGAGAGTTTTTTTATTTTATTTCATATCAATTTTGTATAAAATTTGTCGCTTACGATAAAATTGTTCTAGCTATAAAACCGTAACGGTACCTTATGTGACCACGGCATTTTAGGAGATGATGCAAGTGCTGCCAGTTAAGTAATTTATTAAAACAAAAAGAAAATTGAAAATGATGTCGCTTACGTTATTTTCGCGGCTAGGGCTCGATATCTTCCTTATAAATGTTGGTATTGATATACAATTTGGCGACAATAACTTTTAGGATAGCTTCTATGTCATGACAAAATGTTGTGCTAGCTACTTAAGGGCAAACAAATCTCATAAAGATGAAGATATCTAAATAATGTTTGGCACAAAGAACTTTTCCTGGGATCTTAACCTCATAATATAATTTTGCTCTGGCGGTTCCTTGATTACCCATGGGTCCCAAATAGGGTACGCTCTCGTAAATTGGTTTTCAAATACGATGGTGTAGGGTATCATATGGTTGGGCTTGGCCGACTATACTTTCTTACTTTTTTTTCTTTTTAGCAATGCTGGTGACAAAGTAAAGCGTGTGGTTAATTATTTATTACATCAAAAATCATTCTACCCTTTAAGTCCACCAAAAGAAGATGAAATGTGTTTCGATAGCTACTTGGCTAATAAATTTGCCAATATTGATCAAATTCCAAATATTTTAATATTGCCAAGCTCCCAGAAATGTTTTTTAAGGGTAAGTTAAAAATATTATCTTTTTTTATTGTGTACACTCCAAAAAAAATGTATTATTTAATTATTATATCTACAAAAACTGTCGTTCATTGTACGAAATCGTTTGAAATTTTGCATTACGAAATCTTGCGTTCCATGTACGAAATACAAAATTTATTTTGTATAATTAACGAAAAAAAAATTGCGTATTTTACGAAAAATTTTTGTATATTGCATCAAAGTTTTTTTATTTTCGTAAATTTAGCTTTGACCTTCTTTTGTATATTCCACTTCTCCATTCACTTTACGCAGGGGCCTCATATTGGAGTGGTTATGACCAGCGAGTAATTTCGTGATCCTATATATATCTTTCGGCCTGTTCGATTCATTTACCTTTTCTGCCCATTTCCTTATATAATTTCTAGCACCTCGTTTGGCCTTTCGATTTGTGGTATCATAAGGCCGTTGCAGATCCAATTTTTCTTGCCGGTTTTTTGTGTTGTTGATACGCAATTAAACCTCCCTTCTATCCTCAATAAAATTTCCAGTTTTGATCTGATATCCATATTATCATGTTTTTAGTTGGATTACCGATACACTTTTTGGTGGACTCAAGAAAGGCATTTCCAAACTGTTTCCAGTACCTGTTTAGATTTGACACGTTATTTTAAGGAGGTTCCGATTTTAATTTAAGGAGTTTGTGTTTCTCTGCTCGTCAGCCGTTCAAGGTTCATTACAGAGTTAAGCCTTCAATAAAATTCATCCTTGATCAGTCTATCTGGAGTATCGGTCAAGGCATATCATTGTACACATGAAATGTTCATCGCTTTTGTCTTTAGCTTTATCACGATTATTGCCGGTTCGATTGTCCTGAGCTAGTTTGGAAGATTCCGATAGAGTACGTACGTTTCATGATTTAAATCGTTGCCGTGTTTCATTACATAGTCGTCATCAGGTTTTCGATCGTTGTTTATTTATTTCGGTTTCACTAATCAGTGAGATTTCAGACGATTGATTATCCAATTGCATCCTAGACCTAGGCTGCCAGCTGTAGTCTCCAGTAAGGCGCATCGGTGTTAGCATGACATTCAGGTTACTCAACAGCAGGTTTGCCTTCTCATTTTCGCTGTTGACAAGCGAGTGTTTGAACGGCATTACCGGGAATACTTGGTATAAGACCGAAAGTAGTCAGCTGCTTGGGCCTTTCAACAGAGGAATCGCTTCTTGATATTTCTTAAGCTTTCCGCCTCTGTGAAAGACCCCATTCAATTGTTGGGTCGTAGTTAATTGCCAGATACAAAAAAAAAATCCCAGCCATTTTTTTTTTTTTTTTTTTATTAAACCATTAATCAAAAATAATATCAGTTTTAAATAAAAACTTAATCAAGTAAAGTAAACGTTTACTTATATCAACAACATTACTGTAGAAAATGTTGTTAATATCATAAAATATTAAATTGATACTAATAGGATAATGCAAGTTTTATTAATTTTTTTTAATTAATATCACAAATTTTTTAATAGAAATCAATTTGTATTTTATTTTGTGGACGTATAATATGATTCGGTTACGGTTATGTATAGCTGTTTATGCTTGACTTTTTTTAAGTTTTGGTTCTTCTTTTGTATTTCGCGTTTTGCTGTGTTAAATTTTCTCAGAAACGTAATATGAACTCGATATATAATTTGTTCGTTTTCTGCTGCGCCTTCCTCTTGAATTTTTTGATATTGTTACGTTTTTCCTTTAATAAACGCGTTTGAGTTCTTTTAATTACAAATCCCAATAAAAATACACACTTATTTAACTTAAAAAACTTTATTAATTATTTTGTTCACAATTATTAGTTACGAACAGAACCGTTTCTCAAAACAAACTAACTAATTATACATGAGTCACCCCTTTTTATATTTCATCATTATTTCTAGATTTTTCCTGAACCTTCCCGTAATAACTATTTATTATGTTCTAAAACTATTTCTAGAAATGACTGGGAAGTTCATATAGGAATTATTTTAAAATAACAGTTGTGTTGAAAATTATACATGCCAATTTTAAGTAACTAAAATGACATAAAACTATAACTTACAAGATAACTTATAACTATGGCTAAAAATAATTCTTAGATAATTTAACTTTCGTACCAATATATATTCGTTATTAGTATTGTATAAAACAGAGCTGTAAATGAAACATTATTTTTTAATTCAAATGAATTTGTTGAATGAGTTGCAATTCGTTTTCAATTTAAATGAATCTGTAAAATGAATTGCAATTCGTTACCAATTCAAATGAATTTGTTTAAGTGAATTGTAATTCATTTTACAGAGTCATTTGAATTGAATTTATTTTGAATTCATTCAAATAAATTAGAACAATGAATTACAATTCAAATGAATGAAATCAAAAATGAGTTGCAATCAACCAAGAGCAGATCTAGGGAGAATTACTAAAATTTACTATTTTTATTGCAGTTTTAAATTTTCAAAACAAAAAGTAAACAAATTTTCCAATTGTAGTAAAAGTAGTAAAAATTTCGAGTAAACGAACACAGCTTTGACAGCAGAAAATGTTGTTTAGATTCAAAGTTGCTAAAATCTTTAAAATTCGATTGAAAAATTTAAAAAAAAAGAAATAATCGGGTGTGTTCTAGAATCCGAGTTCATTCGAAAGTGGATTACTTCAGCATTTTTGGAGTTCCGCATTTAACATCCACATGTTTTTATTCGTTTTCAATAAGAGTAGTAAGGGGTTGGTGAAAGTAAAACGAATCGACTTTTATTCTAATATGTGAAAACATTTTTAACAAAAAAAAAAAAAAAAAATTTTTGTTTTTAGTTTAAAATGTTTTTTATCCAATCGTCACCTAAAACGCAAAAGGCCCTAACTAATTTTAGCTTTTTTATGTTATTTTCCGACAATTTGCTTTTAAATCGATTTAGGCCCAAATTTACAGTCATTAGTTAGCTAATAACAACAGTTTATCAAATAAAATATTATTTCAAGCTTTTTCTTAACCATCCGTTAAAAAATCAAATGATATTGGTTAACTACTTTTATTTATTATTTTAATAGAGTTACCATTTTTTTGTCTGATTAAAATTTTTACTAAACCAATTATTGTAAATATGATACTTTAGTTAAGCAATAGTTATCATTCTAGTTAACTAATAATTAACATGATATAAGATCATTTTTTAAACCAAAACAAAGTGCAAGTGGTACTGAAAGTTCTGAAACCGAGCCAATAAATGTAATTCATGCTGATGTCACATCTTAAGAAGAGGAGCAGCCTTAAACATCAAAAAAAAATTTACAAATTGGTGATGTGTCAGACTTAGTAA
This sequence comes from Pollenia griseotomentosa, assembly GCA_963931875.1. Taxonomy (NCBI): domain Eukaryota; kingdom Metazoa; phylum Arthropoda; class Insecta; order Diptera; family Polleniidae; genus Pollenia; species Pollenia griseotomentosa. The sequence continues at coordinate 45,193,508 of OZ007560.1, read as the reverse complement.
TAAAAGAAAGCGGTCCACAGAAACCAAAAATAGCTTTTAAAAAAACATTTGTTGATGGACAAAATAGATCGTTTTCTTCAAAGTACTATGACACATATGATTAGCTTGAATATAGTGTGGAAAAGCAAAAGGCATTTTGTTTTGTATGCCGCAATTTCGGTTCAAAAGAATGCCGGCAACAAAATGAAAAATTTGTAGTTTCCGGCTATGAAAAGTGGAAAAAGCTTAGTGAAGCCCTCAAAAAGTACAACAATTCTGTCACCCATATGCAAAGTATTCAGGGATACAAAATGTTTCAAAGCTCACCGGAGGTTCATGATTTAATTTTAAAACAGCATTCGGAACAAATAGAACAGACCCGTGAATATCTCAGAACGATTATTGATTTAATTTTGGTTTTAGCACGGCAGGGGCTTCCTCTTCGTGGACACAGAGAGGACATAAACTCCAAAAACAGAGGAAACTTTCTCGAGATCTCAGATTATTTTGCAAAATATGATGACAAACTTATTCAAACTCCTACAAGTGGCAATGAGCCTACCTATTAGCTCAGCTGAATGTGAAAGAAGTTTTTTGGCTATGAGAAGAATTAAAACATGGCTTCGTTTAACAATGAATCAGGATAGAATTTCAAACATGGCCATTTTAAATATTGAAAACGAACTAGTCAAAACTCATATTTGTGCAGAAGATATTCTAAATATATTTTGCAAAAAAAAAATAGAAAACTTATCTTCGAGTGATGCTAAATATGATTAATTTTTATACTTATATTAATTAATTTTATTGTTTTGTTATAGTTTTTGTTTTTTTATAGTTTTTGTTTTGTTATATTTTATTTTTTAGTTTTTTAATGCCTGAATTTTATATTTTACTGTTGAAAGACTAAAATAATTTTAAGATTTGTTTTATTGAACTGAATATGGGCATTTCCCCAGAATGGTCTACCAGGATGAAAAACTAAAATGTTGATAATCTTTGTCGTTTATTGTTTATTATTATAAAAAAAGTCTATGTTGTTATAAAAGAATGGTTTCATAGCATATCTCAGCTGTTTTACTTGAGGAAATTGCACTGGAAACTGGAAAATTTTATATTTTCTTATATTTTCTACTTCTAAAGACATTTTTATATACTTATTTTAAATGCAAAAAATATGTTATGTTTACACTCTTTCTTCATAATCTCTCCATTACAATCAGTTGTAAAAGGAGTATTAAGTTTTTTTGTTAAGGAAATTTAAGGATTTTTATGGGAAAATGCATGGTGATAACAATAAAAAAACATATGGAAAAATCGTACGTTCGCGACCCGTACGTTCGCGACCGGTAAATAAGCCAATTAAACAAAAACCAAGAGAGATATTTTATTTTGTAAATGCTGGATGGAGACCTACATTAATACACTTTAAAAATAAATTAAACACTTTTGAATATTCCGTTCCATTACGCAGATTTTTACATTTCACTACTGTCAACCAAAGTTGACTTCTATTTTGCGTACGTTCGTGACCACATGTTTATAACTATCATTATGAAAACTTAAACTCGATGAAACCCATCTTTTGCACTAAACATAGAGCTGCCCAAATGCTATCGAATCGCAAAAAAAATTCTAGGAAAAGTTTTGTTTTCTATATTTTTTGCATACCAAAGCGTACGAACGTACGTTCGTGACCCCAGGAAATGCCCATATGTGTAATTTTTTTTAACCTGATTTTTATTTAAATAAAAAACGAAAAGTAAACATTTTTTTTTTCGAGGGTCTATAGCCCCCCCCCCCCCCCCCAGAAATATGGTCTAGCTACGCCAGTGCAAGCAAGTAACTTGGAACAGTTTTGGATAAAATATGTTAAACCCATTGGAAGCCTTAACCATGTAAGGTGCCGCATCGGTGTAAAATAGAAGAATCTTTTGTCGAAATCTTGAAAATCTTTTATTCAAAGCAAAGCTCCAAAAGAATTTATTTATTGGTGTTAAGATTTTTTGGATGGTTTTTTTGTGTATTTAAAAATTTTTTAAAAAAATGTATTTAAAAACTTTTTTAAAAAAATGGAAATAAAAAAAAATCATTAAAATGTCAAAATATGCAAAAATATGCATTTAAAAACCTAAATATGCAAAAATGTGCATTTTCACCAAAATATGCAACAATGTGCAAAAACAAATCGATGCCATTTTAACGAAAATTAAATGATTCGGAAAGATAATTGGTCTACACTGTTCCTAGACTATCGACAAAAACATGAATTTGCATGGAAATCGCATCCCTAATAATAAGTTACAAATTATAACTTAGTTAATCGAGCAATAGTAACGTAGACCTTCTGCCCGTTGTAGTGGAACAGACCAGAGTCTGTGGCGGGAATCGAACCCGCAACCCACGCACTGATAGACTAGCTCACTACCGATTGGCCTACCGGGCACCCTTTTTCCCCTTCAATAATAAATTGTATTTACCGTGCTTTATTTCATAAAAAAATCCAAACAAAATAATTCCGTAAATTGCAAAAAATTTTTTTGTATCTTACAAAATAAATTTGTTTGTTTTGTTAAAAATAAGAGCATATCGACGGCTTAATGTGCTAACCTGGTGCCTAATTCTGGCATTCATGATCGAGTACTTTCTCGATTCGAAAGCAATTTTATTTCAGTCGATACTGAACGAATCGAAATTATTTTTTCGGTATTGTGAAACTCAAATGAATAGTTTACAATAACAAAAAAATAATTCCGATTCGTTCAGTATTGACTGAAATAATTAGATATTAAATTGCTTTCGAATCGAGAAAGTACTCGATCACGACTGCCCTAATCTGGCCCCTGCTAACTCCCTTTCAGCACATTTTACAGGTGAGACAAAATCTTTTTATTTTTGCAGCTTGATAGGAGACCAAAAATATAGTAGGGTTTACACATTTCAAGACTTTAATTGAAGAAAAACTACATGCTGGAAAACGAGGCGTATCTTCATCTACCACATGGCATTAATATCTCAATTTACTTAAAAAGTGGATTAAGCAAGTTTGCATATAAAGCCGACGATATATGCGTTATTTTACGAAAGTTTTTTCTTAAAACATAAAAAACTTTGTAATATTTACGTAAAACAAAACTACGAAAGAATTCGTTACTTTCATAAAATTAAAAAAGGATAGAGTAACTTTTTTCGTTAAAAGCAGCTAAGAAAGTTGCTTTCGTAAAATGTCGCATGGACTATTTTCAGGGTAGTTCTTGCGTTTTAAAATTGTTAGCCTATCACTTCAACAGTAATAAGTTATGATTAATACGCATCAGGTTTAGATGATCAGTTTTTGTTTAATTTGGTTTTGAACCTGCGTTTACGTTAACACAGTTTGTTTCGTCAATTTCACTTTTCGTTACCTAACACTTTAACTCATGTAGAATATTACGAAAATGGACGAGAACGGTCAAATCTGTACCTCTTCCCTCTTTACCCCTCTCTTCTTTAAACTCAAACCTTGACGATACAAACCTGAATCCGCTCTTAAATTAAATTGAATTAAATTCTTAAATCTATTCACACATTTAAAAAATTTATTTAATGATTGAAGAATTAAAAAAAATCGCTATAGATAGTATGTAGTATATAAAATATTAATTTTGTTTAACGTTTTAAATATTTAAAAATAACCCACATTTTACCGTCTGGTAAAATGTTAAAATAGAAGATTATCGGGCATGTTCTATGTAGAAATCGAAACGATATGGACTTTAAATTTAACACATTTTAAAAACAAACCTGTAATGAAAGTTCATAAAAATATTGCTTGTTTTATACTTCAATCTTAAAGTATCAAATATATTTAAAAGAACCATTCTTAAAACCAGAAAAACTATGGTGATTTTGTAAATAATTGAACTAAAAATCTCATTCGATTTTTAATTTCATTTCATTTCGTTTTTTTTTTTTTTAAGAACATGTCCCATATCACGTTTATTTTTTAAAGTACATATAATCCATATTTATCAATTCTAAAAATAAGTACTAATTTTAAAATCATTTTTATTTATCAGGTTGTAAATGGCTGTTTAGCAATTAATCCAGGACTTTTGGCCGACAATAATGGTGGAACCTTTGCACGTTTTATTATAAATCCTCCCACACCAAAAGAGGAACATAACATTTACAACTTTGTTGGTTGTCAAGTACGTAAAGTTTAGTTTACAAATACAAAAGTATACCTAAAAAACTAAACGGACGTAGTATTTTAAATATAAGAACAACATTTTTCTATTTTTAATAAATTAAAACAATTTTCTGTGAATAAATTATTGTTATTTTATTATTATGTATATTTTAAAACTTTGTTTTATACATAATTTTTTTCTTAACATTTTAATTTAGTTACCGTAGGCACAGGGGAAATATTTCTTATCAGCTTCTACAATTTCTTCCAAAATCTCATCAATATCTGTTTCAGGATAACGTTCTACCCAAGACTTGATATAACCTTCGTGGGATGCCTCATAAGTAAGAAGTTGAACTTTGTCATTTTCTTCTTTGGTATTTGCTTGTACCAATATGACACGTGGCTTTTTATGGGCTAAACATATATCACGCCATTTTGCCCAAGGATGGGGACCAGATTCATTTACTTCCGAATAGTGTTCATACATTTTGGATGCACTAACAATGTCAGCAGCGGACTTATAAACTTGCAATTTCTTTAGAAAATCTTCCATGGCTTTTTTACCAACAGTTTCTATTTTACTGCGATCTACGGTAAGACGTAAATTCTTTCCATCCCCACATTCCTCGATGGTGACAAAACCTTCTCCAGCTTCTAATAATACTTTCATTATAACAAAACGTGCTCTTGAATGTGCCTGCATCCATTGATTTGACTGAGGATTATACATTTCTAATGCAACGCCCACACCATTCCATATCAATGACAACCAATTAATATAAATAATATTATCCTGTTCAACGGGGTCTTTAAAACCAAAAATTTCCAATATATCACGCTTTAAGGAAAGATAAAGGCCAACAGCTTCTGCACGACATTCTTCATATGATGAACCAATAGCACCAAACTTTGTATCATATGTTTCGCCCGGCAAATACCAAGTGGAAATAGGTTCACCATTAATAAGATTCTTAGTAGTATCCTTGTCAAAATTAAATTTACCGTTTTCGTCAATACGGAATAGCTTGCCACTACCATGGCCCAGCAGTTCATGGAGACCAACTTGCACCTCAAATGCTTTTACTTTATATTCCTTCATTAGTGTCTGATCCTCATCAGATAAAAAGGGAATAGGATCTTTGCGGTTAATATTAGCTAAAACATTACCCAGTGATACGTTTTTGAAACCTTCATCTTGACGAATTTCATCATCTAAAAAGCGAAAATTTTTTAAAAAATTAATATTTAAAATACGTTTTTAACTTACAGTTTGGAATATTTATACCAGCCGGTACACCACTACCAGCAAATGTTAGAACATCAAGGGAAGTAAAGTCAGGTTTCAAATAAGAATCTTTTTCATACTCTTTGGTCCAAGGTAAATATTCCAGCAATGTCTCAGCCTTAGATACTAACTCTGCAAACTTAGCCGAACTTTCCTTGTTAACCATAGCAACAAACCCTTCGAATTCTGCACGTCCTCCAGCGGGATCACGATAAGTTTCAATAAAACCAATATAAGTTTCTATTACTGGTCCTTTGTCTTTTATCCAATATCTTGAGCCGTCTTTATGATCAGCTAAAGAGCCTTCTTCAAAAGCCTTTATATAATGATCAATCATATTGATTTCGTTTTCATTGGCAGCAAACTTTTTAGCATCTTTAAGGTTCTTATTGACGCGTGCTAATAATTTACTGTAATCACCACGTGTTACGCGAAAATCTTTCCCCTTGTATGTTTCCACCGGTAAAGTAATGCCATCTTTGTCGGTGGTAGCGACAGAACCCAATTTAACGTCATATATAACTTGACCATTTTCTTCAACTTTAAATGTACGACACATGTATGGCTCTATACGTTTCGATGTCAGCCAATCATTAACAATATCAGCATCCTCCTTTGTGCAATTATCAGACCAATAAGTTGTAATGCCATTAGGTGCAAACCCCAAAACTTCATTACGAGGTTTAAGAGCATAAATAAGCGAAATAACTTTGTTGAATAATTTTGGAACTTGACTATCGTTCGTAAATGCAGTTGATAATTTTATAATTTCTTCAAATTTGTCTTGGCTTAAATTAGGAATAATTTTACTATCGCCCATGCCTTTATAATTTCCGGCGTTGGCAAAAATACCACAAGCATACACTAAAAATGCCTAAAGAAAAATAAATAGTTATTTATTTAATTTTAAGATAGCACTAATATTAATGCTTAGAAGCATTTTCTTTAAAGTTTAACTGACCGTAAATTCTTCTTCTGTTATGCCATTAGATAAACATTTTTTCTTAAAATCTTCCAAAGGTTCAGCGACAAAAATGCGATGTAGAAGACAGAAAATTAATGGACCCTCAGGACTAGATTGGATTAAAGCAACTAGACCACCATCCCAGGATGCTTTACTAAAGTAATGGGCATAGTTTTTTTCTTTGTCAGTTAGATTTTCAAAAGCGCTTTTACATTCCAAATCAGCAATTGGTTGGGTATTTGGTAATACAAAATGAGTAGCGTTAGCAGATGCCATAGTGCGAACAGTAACAAGGGGACTAAAATTAAACACATATGAATAGGAATATTTATTAAAGTGAATGAAAAAAAGAATGTACCTTAAATTTTGTCTATTAAATTTTGATAAACTATTTTTATTTAATATCTGTTGATTTTTATTTGAGGTCCTAATGTAGGCCGTATTTGAATGAAATTGGTTTGAGTAACTATTTTTTAAGCGGTTAACCATTTTCAATGGCGTTTTCAACATATGTTTCCTTAAAGTTATCATTTTATTTATTTCATACAGGGATTAAACACCCCAAATAGGAACTCAAGTTTTGCTTCTGCAAGTAAAATTATCACGTTACAAACAGAAACATGCGCCGCAGAAAGAAAGCCGACTTCATCGAGCCGTAGATGAATTAAAAAATAATGGCCAAATGGTGCTTAAAATTTATTCTATTTTATTTAGATTTTTTTATATTCTTAAGTATTTTAATTATTCTTAAAATTTAATTTAAAAAGATTTGTTTAAAAATGTTAGGCCCCTATTACGGTTTACAACTCAGTTGAGTTGTAATTTCTTTATTTTTGTATTATGGTTTACAACTTTGCTATATTGCGGTGAACAAAAACATATCAAAAATTACCACTGATCACAACCAGTTGTCTTAATTACAACTCAACTGAGTTGAGTTGTAAACCGTAATAGGGGCCTTAAATTACCTATTACAAGTTTTAATTTGTGATCTTTCTTCTGCACAGTGTTCGATTTTTAATTTTAGGTGACCAAAGCCCCAAAAATTAATTTAAAAAATAAAAAGACATCCGTGTTGTAAAACAAACTATTCAACTAAACCTAGGATTTTCGGTAACTTTTTACCACAAAGTTCTCCTCTTTGGTTGGCCAGACCACAATTAGAACAGCTAAAACCCCAATTAAATAAAAAGTAAATAAATATATTTTTATTGGACGTATGCTAATTATTTTTTTTTTTTACATGCAAGTTATCAAATATGTGGTCCTAAATTTTGCACATTGTTTTTCGCATCTACCACAACTGAAACGAGTTTTCCTCTTTGTTTTTCTAGTTAAATTTAATTAATTAATTTGAATGGTCACTGTCAAGTTTAAAACGAAAGCTGCACAATTTGTATCATTAGTATCCACATTTTTTTCTTCTAAGGATTAACCAATTCTTAACTAGCTAATAAATAGTTATTAATTGTTGCACTAATGCATTAACCATATATGTCCCTAAGGGCTCGGTTAAATAAAGAACGTAATAATAATAAATTGAACTTAGCTCATACAGGGCCGTAGTTTTCTGATTTGATTCAAACATAATTCATTTAATTCAGAACAAATCATTTATAGAATTCACGTTTCTGTTTTTTTGATATTTTGTCCTATTTGAAAGATATTGCAAGAAAATTGGTCTGGCCAGAGGGTAATTTAATAGACTTTAACATAAAAATGGAATTTCACCCCAATAATTTGCTCCAATCAATTCCAAATTATTTTCATTCGATTCATCACATAAATTATTTACTAGAGTAACCCTGCCCGCGTTGCTGGACAATACAAAATAAGTCAAATGACGCGAGAAGGCAGAGCCTTATACCGACAAAATGTAATTCTCATAAGGAAAAAAATACATTTTTTATAGGGAAAACACACCAACATAAAAGTGCGCGTATAACGCATATTCGTAGACATTTTTCGATGTTTTAAATGGGTTTGGTTTGTTTCTGTGCACCTGTCAAACAATGGATCCGCCACCAACTGAAGAAATACAATTCCTTTTGGTGGTATTAAGTCAAATTTGCATACAAAACGTACATTTTAGATTTTTTAATTTTTCGACTTTTATTTTTTGCTTTTCTTCTTCTTCCTTTTTTCGTAACCATCGCCGTGATAACACAAAAAAAAACAAAAAAAGAATCATTGAATCATTGTTTTGCTCGCAATAAATTCAAACATAAATAGAACATTTTCTGTGGTAGATATATTAGGGAAGCTCTTAATAAAATTTTTAAAATTAAAAGAAAAATGTCTGGACGAAAACTTTTTCTGCTCTCAGCTGCGGTCCAATTTCTGACAATTATGTGAGCTTGGAATCAAATTTCAAAGGTTAAAGAGGGATGCAAAATCACACGTATACAAAAGTTTCCATCAGTTTTTTCACGTTGGCCTTAAGAAAATGATAGAAACTTTGTTCTACGCGATGATGGATATTCGCGACAGCAATGCCAGTCATATGATAGGTCAAATGACTGTCACTGTTCTGGTAGGGTATGTTTAAAAGAAACTAAAACAAAACTTTTTGTCCGAAATTGTCTCCGCAGAACAATTTTTCCACAGACTCACCACCCTTTGGTTCGACTTATATTTTACCTGAAAAAAAAACATTTCAACATAACTTGAGAACGATTTTGATTAGAATACTAGCAAATGATAAGGAATACATTTGTCTATGTCATCCAAATAACACCGTTTAACTGTTTTGAAAAAATTTATAAATTAGTGGTGATTTACCTGGATTTTCTGATTAATTATAAAAAAATGTAAAATGTTTTCCCTTAAAATTGTTTTCAATTTAAAAAATTTTAGCGGTACTAATTTCTAAATATATCTGCGAAACTGTTTTAAATTTAAAAAAACTATTGTTAAGATGACATAAATGAGAATTTTATTCCAAATCCTAATTGGACTAATCGTTTTCAAGTTATGATGAAATGTAGTTAACTTATTTCATTAAATCTGTGCCCGATAGAGAAAAATTTAAAACGGAACTTGTTCAAACGCTCTGTGTATTCTACGTTCTTTTATTTAAGAGCTCGGGAATTTTTCGTTTTTTATAATTTACAAATCTGGAACTGAAAATCAAACGGATTCGAATACCAGTAGTGCGGATTACTCATGATTTTTTTTGTTTTGCTTTACTTTTCTATTATTAAATTTTATCTTTTCTTAAAATGTTATAAAATTGTAAAAAAAAATTATTTCAAATTTTGAGACCTTTTCATAATTGGGTAATTAATTTCCGATTTCTGATTTTTCCAATTTTTAACACAACTGTTTTCTAATGTGTATTTATGAAATCACTATGCTAAACAGCTTTTTACGTTTTTTAGTAATTCATTTTGGCCACCTTAATTTAAAAATCGAACACTGTGGGCTGGGCTGGTTTAAAGTCTCAACCAAAGAATGTTAGAAAGAATCTTAATTACTATCGCCTTCAAATAAAATCAGCGCTGGTTTCTGTTTTCAAGAAGTATTATTTTTAAAAATTAAATTTGGAAAAAGACAAAAAACTGAATTTTTAAAATTAAAAAATTATAAGTTGATAAACAAAATATTTGGAGGTATGATTTAATATATAACACATGCAACTTTTCTAAGCAATAATTTAAGCGGGAACATTTTTGGTGGACAGTATTTTCTTATAATGAAATGTTGATAGGTACCCTGCAGATAACAAGACTAGCCCATGCATGTAAAGAGTAGTCCATAAAGGATAAGAAGTACTCCATAACTACTCCAAATATATGGTTAAAAAGTGGTCGATTTAGCATTACGATGTCCGAGGAGTGGACCATATAACCCAGTTTTGCATTATAACGGAGTAGTCTTAAAACATAAATTCTTTTGAGTAATTCAATATTTTTTAAATAAACAACAGTCAACGTACGCTTGCCCATGTTGACAACCATAGTTCAATGAACATTTTTCTGTTATGCTGAATTACCAAATTCCTAACTACACTACTAAAACAATTACACATGATTAATAATTGGGAATGACTCAAACTGTTCTGCCTGATACAATGTAAATTAATTCTAAGTATGTACGTCTAGAAATTCTCAATATTAGTATATAAGTTTTTAATTTTCAATAAAGAAAATCAATTAATTTTGATCAATAAACTGAACAAGACCGTCTAATAAATTAATTCATTACACCATGTTCATACATACTCTACTGGACTAGTTTTGAAACTACTCCATGGTATACTCCAGAGGATTAGCTTTAACTTCGTTTAAAAACGAAGACATATCGTTTCACTACAAACTCTTTTTAACAATGACATGTTATGACCAGTCCAGGGAGTAGTCCATTTCATTAAAATGGATCATGTAGTCCAATATTATCTGCAGATTAGTAATTACCCCTTTTGAAAAACTTTCTTAAAAGTTATTTGGGCAGTGTTCACAAATTTATTAGTTGAATTTTCTTTGTTTACTATCTAGTATGTATGTATGTATATGAACATTTAACAATTATTAAATACACATTTATGAACGTATTTTACTGAAGATATCTTTGTGCTAATAAAGTTGTGAGTACATATATCTATTTTAATCGCAAATAAACACTTTAAAGGTTAGGTGTGAAAATGAAAGGAATTTTTGAAAATTGCCACGGCTCACTGTAGCTCCTGAAGAATTTTTATCGAAAAATGCAATAAAGATGAATTATGCATAAAAATCTATTATAATTACTTACCCCTTTTTAAAAGAACAAATCTATATGAATTAAATTTGGCAAGAAATCAAGTGTTTTTGCTATATAACTTTGCAAGCTGTTGCCGGTAAATATTAAAATGCAATGACTTACAAAAATAAGGCACTTTAAATATGATGTTGGCAATAGCCAAATGAGAAAACTACAATTAATAAGGTCGCCCCATTAGCTCAGCTGAATATTTTTTACGATTATGTTATAATTGGTTTACAATTTTGTTTGTTTAAAAATAAATGAAATGGGAATTTAGCACATTTAAACGAAACCTTGTAAAATATTAATTGTTTCTAGAAATACACATATTTTTTGACAATCTATAAGGTTTTTCTACCAACAAAAGACATGTTGTTTTTGCCTATGGCATAATATTATATGGCTGTCAAAGTTTACTAGACATTTTTTAAATAGATTTGACAGAGGTGTATTCATGGCGAAATAAACAGGTGGCAGCACTACGCCAGATGACGATTTTTTGCTCTTGCATTGTTTGTCTAGGTTTATGTCAAAGTTTTGTTTATGTTAACAAAAAGTCCACGTTTTGTGCTGAGATTATTGTATTTTATTAAAGTTTTTGATAATTTTTAATTAAAATAAATAAGATATTGATCATAATTAAATACAAATTGGCTAAAAATTAATTTATTTCATCACGTTCAGTGGCACGCTGTGATTTTTCTTAAATGTATTTTTTGACGTAAACGGTTATGTAATTTCCATTTTTGTTGTAATGTTGTATTTGTTGCCGTAACGATGCCACCAGCTTATTCCACCATGATACCAATTGAAAACAAAATGAAATATTTGCTTGAATTTTTGACACGTTTTCAAAATAAGACCACCTTGTATAGTGGTTCTGGGGAATCTTTACTAAATTCTATAATTTTCGCTTAAAATTATGAAATTTAAAACTTTTTTAAGTTATTAAATTTCAAAACACACAATTTAAAATTGAAAACAAAATTAAATATTTACTTACAGTGCAGCCACACGATCAAGATTTTCTTGATAGTCTTTTACATATACTATTTGTCAAAATTAACAAAAATTGAAAGTTGTGACGTAGGCTGCATTCAATTTTTGAGCAATTTACATTCAAGATGTCATCAAGAAAACAATTTATAAAGACAAACGAAAAATTTGCTCACTAACCTTGAAATCAGCTGTTTTCTTGAACGTAAATTGAAGCACTCTCTGGAAAGAGAATTTTAGAGGCAAGTTCGTTTCAATTTTTAAAAGTATGAAGGCCGTGTCAGATAAAACTTTTGCTTCGCGTTGCGTTACATATACTTTGACAGAAAAGCGTAAAGCAAAAAGTGTATGTCACAATAAAAACTTTGACAACACTCACACATTGTGTGTTAAAAAGAAAATAAATAAAAAAAATTATACTAGAAGATTGTCAAAGCACGCAAAAAGATGAGAGTTGCCCAACTTTTCGCTTCGCTTTGCGTTAAAAGCAGTTTATGTGACAAGTGCCATATAAACATGTACATTTAACTCAAATGTCAAAGCGTATATCTAACGCAACGCGAAGCAAAAGTTTTATCTGACACGGCCTTGAGTGTTTGGTAGAAAAGTGTGAGAGTATTAAAACTTGATAGGCAAAACTTGATCGTGTAACCCTCAAGTTAAATATTTGACACAACCAAGGCGAATTCATACAAGGTGTTTTATTTTGAAAACGTTTTACAACACTGTAAAATATTTTAGCGTTGTGTCAAAAAATTAAGCAAATATTTCATTTTGTTTTCAATTTTAAACTGTGTTTTGAAATGTAATAACTTAAAAAAGTATTAAATTTCATAATTTTAAGCGAAAATTATAGAATTTAGTAAAGATACCCCAGAACCACTAGAATGTTTTAAAAAGGTACAAACACCATACAGACAGACAGTGTATTGAAATTTAAATTCGTTATGTATGCGAATTCAAAAACGGACTTTTAAGTATTTTAAATTTTTTATTGCAAACAATTAAATAGATAAATAGATAATTAACTTTTTCTGTATTCGTAGAAGTTATAAAAGTTTTAAAAATAGAATAAACTTTCTAAGAAAAATAATTTAATGAACTTAAGCCTGAATAATTTACTAATATAATTGTTTGCAATAAAATATTTAAAATATTCAAAAAATCCGAAATAATTCTTAAAGTTCGATTAAGAATCTAATTTGTGGTTTATAGAACACTAGCGCCTTACTCATCCGTTCAACTTACATTTAAAACAAAAACAAATTTCGAAATTTTGTTGAACAGACGAGTAAGACGCTCGTGCTCTGTAAACTACACATAAATATTAATTTAAAAATAATTTAAAAAAAAAAGTTTTTTTAAAAAGTAATTGTAATATTTTCAAAATGAAGTCTACCAATACCTCATTACTGGTTACATTAAAATATAATTTTGAATACCGATTATTTAAAAAGATTGGTTACCTATTTTGCATATTTTGTTCAAAATCTTTTCTTTCGTTTGAAAAGTTTAAATAAAAGTGTTCCTCATTACAAGTCAGAGTTCCGAATATTCATTCACTATTCACTCATGGTCACGAATAAACAAATTTATACACTGTTGTGTGCTTTTTATTCGTGTTTAAAAACACAAAAAAAACTTTTGCTATATTTATTCTTGTATAAAAGTATTTTCATTGTTTTTTGTTTTTACAAAACACATGAGATTATAAGAGAAATTTTTCTTTTTATATATTTGTACATGTGAGATTTGTTTTTTTTAAACTTCTTTTGTTCGTCTTGCATTCAGACATACTTCCAAATATGGTATATACATCATAATCTCTGTTGTGTTTTGCTTTATTCGTGTTTAAAAACTCAAAAAATCTCTTGCTGTATTTGTTCTTGTATTTGTATTGTTTTTTGTTTCTACTAAAAACATGAATTTAACATTGAAAAAGAAAAAAAAACAAATTATGTATAAGCAATTAGTGTTTTTATTTCTTTTTTTAGAAAGGAAAATTTGGAGAAAACAATTTTTTTAAGTAAAACTACTGCACGTAAAAGAAACAAAAAAAATGATATGTAATTTATTATACATACCTATGTATATTTTTTTTACTAAAGCTTAATACTACATTTACATTAGGCCGAAATCTTGTAGATTTGATTTAAAATCTTCTTCGAAATCTAGTGCGTTTACATTGTACTTTTTTGACATTAGCGAGATTTTGTTTTTATAACACAACAGTTGACTTAAAGTTTTTTCGTTACACACACAAACACAAAAAGAAATATACATTAAAAAATTTGCATTACCTTTTTTTTAATAATCAACGATATTTATTTTATCAATATTATTCGTGTATTTAATTTTTTTACAATTTTTATAAAAATTTTTAATATTTTTTTTAACAATTTTTGTTTTGTTTTTTTTTTTAATGTCATTTTTTCTTGTGCAGGGAAATATTTTTTAGTGCTATATTGTAAAAACCATAGTTGCATCATTAAGTACTACTAGATTTTGAGTAGATTTCGTCGAAATCTTGTCACGAAGTAGATTTTGTTTTGTATGGGAAATCTAGTCAAAAACAACTAGATTTGGCTCGAAATCTCGTAAGTACTAGATTTTGCGTAGGTGTAAATGTAGTATTAAAAGAACATAACGCAACACTTTTAAAATAAATAATTTTTTAAAAAAAGTTAAAATTAAATATTAAAATTTGTACTTAAATTTAGATAAAAAAAAATCAAAATCAAATTTGCACTGTTGTCATATTTTCAATTGTTTAAAATAAAGTTGCAAGTATTTTTATTTTCTTAACGATAAAAGCAACATGAATAAACATGAATGAAAAAACAATTTTATCATGTACAAAGTAAGGCTACAAATACTATTAAACAAAAACAAAGGATGCAAGAGATTTTTGTGTTTTTAAACACGAATAAAGCAAAACACAACGATTAGCCTATGATTATCCACATACGCGCATATGTACAAACTAGAAAATAAAAAACAATTTTATGCATGTGCTTAAAAATAAAAAAAATTCTTAGCTATTCATTTAACAGTGCGAAAATAAAACAAAAAATTTTGCAAGCAATATTCATGTCAGTTTATCATGTATGTTGGATTTTTAGTATGCATACATGAATATTTTCGAACCCTGTTACAAGTGTTAAAAAAATAAATACCAGTTGTATAATAAAATTATCAATGAGTCGAAAAATAGAAAGCTATTTTATGTCAAGCAACAATAGTTCTTCAAGACCCAGTACGGAACTACCAATGATAATACTAGAACCGCCATTACAGAACCAGTGTGTACAGAGGAGTGCGGAGAAATCTTGGATAGTAAAAATCGAATAACTTTAATGATGTTGCGATGAATAATTACTCTGATCGTCAGGTTAGTGAACATGAACGTACACCACGTCGCAATAAAGCTGCAAAAGAAGTGCCAAAACTTAAAATTCGACAAGTTTCGATTCTGCAAGCTTCTTCTGACTTCTTCAGGTAAAATAACTAATTAAACATTTTTAAAATAACTATAGATTTGTGCTTTTTATTTTATAATTTGTATGTCAGTTTTAAAAAGAAGTCACACAAAGGCGTGACGAAGTATCGAAAATAAAACAAATATTTTTATAAAAAATTATAGACCACAAGCTTTATAAATAAAAATAAATTTTAAAAATAAATTTAATGCCTGATAATGTTTCCAAATTTTAAGAAAACCTGAACATAGTACAACTAACAAGGTATTTGCTGTAAATATTTTTATTCTAAAAAATTTAATTAAGTTTTACAAAATTTTTAGTTTTTAAATGAATAAATCATTTTTTGTCATTTTGTTTTGTTTAACCTGTTTGTTAATCTATGTTTTCTCTTCATAAGCTTAGTCGGCAAAAAGTTCGGCGCAAAACAGCTCAGCCGCCGCCGCCAAATATTTTTGGTCTTTAGGCGCCGCCGAATTTTTTTAATCGGCTTGCTTCTCTGTTTACAAATACGGTCGATCGTAACACCCAGTCTCCACCTAACTTGAAATGCAGTTAAAACATAAAGTTAAGACTTGCTGTTAAAATGGTTATATGTTTATGGTGGCGTACATGTAGTGAAGTTAGAGTTAAAACTTTTCATTATTTTCAGTTCGTTGACGCGTAAAGTATGTAGCTACAGTGTGTTTGTGGAAAATAATTAAAGTTATGTTATACTTAAATGTTTGTTTGTATTATTTTTTTCACAAAAAGTAAAGTTTATTATGTGTAGTTTACAACCCTTTTAACAAATTAATTAAAGATGTCGAAAAACAACTACAAAATAGCGTACTGTCAAACTTAAACGTCAATTTATGTTATAAAATAACTTTCAAAAGAAATGTTATAACAATCAAGTTAAAACTTTAACTGTAGCAGTCTCCACTTAACACTAACTTGCAGTGAGTGTTAAAGTTAGTCATTTTATGTTAGGTGGAGACCCCGGGTAATACAATAACAAGTTTGTTAACTGCAAGCGTTGCCGCAGAGCCAAAAAAAACTTTAATAAGTGATGATACGGTTAACCCCAAAACAGCCGCTATGGACAACTCAGTAACTCAAGTAAAAACTTCTCAAAAGCCTACAGTACAAGTTGATATAACAGTTCTTAAACGGGGACGCAGCCCTACCTCTGCAGCAGTTGCTTCGGCCTCAAAAGTACCTTCTTTTGATAGAATAAATTCTCAAAATCATTTTGCAATTCTTGGGGACGAATCCTCAGAATCACCAAACGTGATAAAATCATTCAAGCATCCCCCGATATATCTTGAGAGCAAAACTCAAATGAGCTTATAAAGAGTTTGATCTCGGTGATAGGTGAAAATTCGTTTTACGTAGCTGCAATCAAGCGTAATAGTATAAACGAGACAAAAATACAAGTAAATCATGAGAATGATTTCCGCAAAATAATTAACAAATTTGAAGAACTAAAAAAAAAGTTTTTATACATACCAACTGTAGAGCAGCAAAGGCCTTCAGGTAGTAATTAAGGGAATTGATTTCATGTGTGGACCCAGCAGAAATAAAAACTTTCTTGGAAGAAAAAGGCTTCAAAATAAAACATGTGGTAAATATTAAAAATAGGGAAAAAAATCCTGAACCACTATTTCGAGTGGAGTTGGAGCCCGGCGACGTTAAGCTAAGTAAAAACGAAACGCACCCTATTAACAGTTTAAAATATATACTGTACAGAAAAATCACAATAGAGGAGCCACACAAAAGAAATGGACCCGTTCAGTGTTTGAACTGCCAGGAATATGGTCATACTAAGGCATACTGCTACTTACCCCCTGTTTGCGTAGTATGTGGTGAGCTACACGGTACAGTTCTTTGCGAAAAGTCTAAAACCGACCCCAACGTAAGAAAATGTAGCAACTGTGGCGGTAATCACACGTCCAATTATAGAGGATGCCCAGTATATACTATCGTCAACCAGTCGGTTGGACCGAAAACTAATCCCCCTCAAATGCAGGTAACAAATCTAGTAAACAATAATAACATTCAGGCTGCGCAGCCTAGTCTAATCAAACCTTGGGCCAATACAAGGTGCTTCGCCAAGTAATGATGACACTCCAGTTTCTAATTTAAGTCGTCTAGAAAAAACCATGGAAAAATTAGTGCAAACAGTAAATAATTTTACGAACACAATGGGTAATATGATACAGGAAGTTCTTAGAATGCAATCGATGTTATTGCAAGCTGAACTTAACAAACCATGAACTGTTTAAAAATTTGTTTTTGGAACGCAAACGGCATCCGAAAACATAAAAATGAATTAGAATACTTTCTTAAAAATAAACAAATTGAGAAATACGTTTAAAATCAATGGTTGTATACTATATGATACCAAGGACCCTCGAGATAGAGCTTGTGGAGGTTCAGCCATTTTAATAAAAACCCGAGCCAAACACTACCTAATGTGTGATCATCGTGAAGATTATCTACAAGCAACGAACATTTGCGTTGAGGAATTAAATAGAAACCTAGTTATTTCATCGTTATACTCCCCGCCTAGATTTTCAATATCAGAAAGCCAATATTATAAATATTTTAAACCATTAGGATCGTGTTTCCTAGCCGCTGGCGATTATAACGCTAAACATACCTTATGGGGGTCACGTCTTATAACACCAAAGGGTCGTGTTTTATTTAACATAATTTCTAAAATGGATTTAAATGTGATAGCGAGCGGACAACCAACATATTGGCCTACTGATCATCAAAAAATTCCAGATGCCATCGATTTCGGCGTGGTTAAAAACATCCCCATTGAAACGATTCATGTTAAAGCTTCCCTAGAATTGTCTTCCGACCACACACCTAAAATTGTTACTCTAATGATCCCTAATAGAATTGTACCTCCGACTGGTTACTTAGCGACGACAGCTACGCAAATTAATTGGTTAAAATATAAAAAATATCTCAGTACCCATTGTACAGAAAATATTCCGCTCATTACACCGGAGTACGTAGATCGCTCTATTGACAATTTTGACAGTTTTCTGAAACTAGGTGTTCAACATTCCAATTTTGCCCCCAAAAAAACAAAAACTATTAAAATATATTCCGTCTCTTGTCTGAAAAAAGGAGGGCTCGAAGAGAGTGTCAATTGCACAGATCCCCTCAACTTAGAAATTACTAAAAGAGTGTACAAAAAGACTAAGAAAGTTATTGCAGACTCAGAAAACGGCTTCTCTGGAAAAATATCTTAAGGAACTTGATGCAATCCCACAATCAGACTACTCATTATGGCGTGCAGCTAGAAATCTAAAAAGGCCAGTTGTCTCTAAGCCACCATTAAGAAACTTAAATGGAAGTTGGGCAAGAAATGATGTTGAAAAAGGAAATCTGTTTGTCAATCATTTAAAAAACGTATTTACCCCAAATATATCTCACGATATTGCGGTCGAGTTACCACCTGTTGCTGCTAGAGCAGCTGTTCCCCTAAGATTTGAGATAAGAGAAATCGAAAAGGCTATTTGTGATTTAAACCCCAAGAAGGCTCCTGGTTTTGATAAGATCAGCAACAAAATGCTTTTGGAGCTACCCAGCATAGCTAAGAAAATTATTCTTTTAATTTTTAATGCTATTTTACGCCTTGAATACTATCCTCAAAAGTGGAAGGTTTCCTTAGTCACCATGATAAAAAATCACACAAAAGTTGAGTCATATAGGCCTATAAGCTTACTTTCTAATATATCAAAGCTGTTTTAGAAGCTGTTAGCGTCAAAATTAATCCCAATTTTAAATGATAATAGATGAATTCCTAACCACCGATTCGGCTTTAGAAGAGAACACAGCACAATTGAGCAAACCCATCGTATAGTAAACGCAAAAAGAAATGCCTTTGAAGAAAGAAAATATTGTTCCGCTCTCTTCATCGATGTTTCTCAAGCTTTTGATAAAGTCTGGCATTAAGGCTTATTATACAAATTGAAGCTAAACTTACCAGTAAACACACACAAGCTATTAGAAAGCCGGTCGGTCGAAAGTTTATTATTAAAGAAGGTGATTATTTAAGCTCTCCTTAGCTAATTGACGCTGGAGTCCCTCAGTGAAGCATCCTGGGCCCACTTTTATACTTAATATATACCTCGGATATGCCAACAAACAACTAGACCCAAACTTTAACATTTGCTGATGATACAGCTTTTCTTAGCGTGCACGAAAATAGTCAAGAAGCATCTTGATACCTACAGGATCATATATTTCAACTCGAACAATGGATGATAAAGGTCAATGAACAAAAATGCTTAAATATAACATTCACCTTGCGTCGGGAATCATACCCCCTATTAAAATCAATAATCAAATAATACCTCAAAATTCGCATGTAAAATATCTCGGTATACATCTGGATCGGCGATTAACGTGGAAATGTCATATAGAGGCAAAATTAACTAAAATGAAACTAAAAGCCATTCAAATTCATTGGCTTATTGGAAGAAACTCTGTCCTTAGTCTCGACTGCAAACTTCTTCTTTACAACTCCATCTTAAAGCCAATCTGGTGCTATGGTATTCAGTTATGGGGCACTGCCTCGGCCTCTAATATAGACAAAATTCAAAGGCGCCAAAATAAATAATCACAGCTGCCCCTTGGTATGTAAAAAACTCAAATATTCACAAGGATCTCAATGTTCCATTAGTCAAAACTATGATTACGAAATATGCAGTAAAATACTTAAAAAGGCTCGAATTGCATCCGAACTCACTAGCACGAAATATTTTAAATGATAGCGGCCACACTCGCTTAAGAAGAAGAGACACTGCAGCACTTATCCAATTAGATTAGCGATAAACACCTATATACGTGAACAGAACCCGTGATGAAGAAAATATTTGTCTGGCACTGGCAGGACATAAAATATCGTATAAGGTTAAGATTTGATTAATTATTGTTAGTTCATATTTAATATGAATAATGAAGATTCAATAAATTAATAATGAGAAAAAAAAAATTTCTTTTCCCCTCTCTTCTAAAAACTCAAGACGACGAGTGAAACTTGATGTGTGTGAACCGGCACTTAGTGTATTGATAAAAAAGTGTATTAAAACTTGTTATGCGCCCCATACACGGTTCAATTCAGTTGTCAACTGAGTCTTTCAACTCAGTTGACAACTTCATCAACTGAATTGAAAGATTTTAAATTTATTTTAAAATTTAATGAAATAAAAGACAATTTTTAAAATACTTAACTACAAAAATTAATTTTGACAGCTAATCAAGAGACTCGAGCACACACAGTACAATCGAATTGAAAGACTTAGTAGTCAACTTGAAAAAATTAAAAACTTTTGATTTTTCTTTAACCAACTCGACAACCGTCAAACTAATCAATTGACAAAGCCATACACGCTTTGATTTGGAGAACAACCGACTCAGTTGACAATTGAATTGAATCGTGTATGGTCTGCTTTACTTGAGGGTTACACGATCAAGTTTTGCCTATCAAGTTTTAATACACTCACACTTTTTTACCAATACACTCATACTTTTAAAAATTGATGCGAAGTTGCCTTTAAAATTCTCATGCCAGTGAGTGTTTCAATTTACGTTCAAGAAAACAGCTGATTTGAAGGTTAGTGAGCAAATTTTTCGTTTCTCTTTATAAATTTTTTTCTTGATGGCATCTTGAAAGTAAATTGCTCAAAAATTGAATGCAGCCTACGTCACAACTATCAATTTTTGGAAATTTTGACAAACAGTATATGTAAAAGACTATCAAGAACAACTTGACCGTGTGGCTGCACTGTTAGGCAAAACTTTAGCATTTTCTTTCGTTAACCAGCACTTAAATTTTACGATATTTATTCAAAAAATACAACGCTGAGGTGTGAAAAAATCGTTTTCGACATTTTAAAAACAAAAAACCAAGCGTACTTTGTCAAGAACATAAAAAAGAAAAAGGACAATAGGAAGATTGTTTTTCCTATATTTTATGTTTAAAAACAATATTAATACATTTTTAAATTTTGCATAATACTACCAGAGCTTGCTATTTGTGTTCAAAAATTTGATAAAAAAAAATAAATTAAAAAAAACTAAAAGACGGCCGCCTTAAAAACAAAATGGACAACTTTTCTCTTCGCCTCTCCAGTGATGATACAGCAACTTCAATGTATTTATCATTTGATGCTGAAAGTACCATGTCCACAGCATGCTACAAAACACTAGAAGCCATGAGTGATATATCAACTCTATCTGCCATCGGCATGGACGATTCACTAAACAAATATAAATCTGGAGATAATCATTTGAACAGCACATTGGAGGCAAATGATGATTCTCAAAATGTAAGTCCTTTAAAGACTGTAAAGAAAATGGAGATGACAAATATAAAATCACATACTCCCTTAAGAGCATTACCAAAAAATATTTTAAAAGAATATAAAGCAATAAGTTCTACTCCGTCTAAGGAGCAGTTGTTAAAAAATGTTGATGTGACACGTGGATCTGACGCCAACAGATGTGTAGATTTGGGTTTAGTATTTTTGGGTGTGGATGATGAAAAACCGGCTTATTTTCCTCCACCGACTGCAGATGAGTATGAAGAAAACAAAGAAAATGCTTTACCCGATATTGAAGAAGTGTCTACTTTGTCAACATGCTCGTCTGTCGAAATAACTACATCTGTTATTGAAAGAAAAATGGTGACACCAGTGTCTACGTTCGGTTATATAACAGAAGAAGAGTCTGAATTTGAAGAAATGAAAATTACAAAAAATGTGGAATCAAATGTAGTATCACTTGAAAAAAACTCTGATCTTAATGGTATATCAATAAATAATGATGATAAAATTCATCATATCAAAAACGAGACTTTAAATGTAGAAGATTTCAGAAAAAAAAATCCTGACAACGATACCATTGTTACAACTAATATTACGGAATATATGGGTAAGTTTTAAATTATGACATCATTTAGACCTCTGTATAGTTTACCAACGCAGCTCCAAACAAAACAAAAATTTACATAGGGTGAAAGAAATTTAAAAATAAGAAAAAAAATATGTATATGGATAAAATCTTTGTAACGCATAGTTTTCGAGTTATGGACCTCTGAAGTTATATATTAACAAATTGGGTATATGTATATATCGGGCCTGTTCTAAAAATCACGTGATTAGAGTAAAAGTGGTGATTTGCAGAACAGGCTTGTATATGCCGTTTTCCACTATATTTCTGAACGTATAGGCCCAAATTTATATCATTTGAAAGCTTTTGAATATATCTTTCTGAAAAGTATATTTTTTATCACGTTAAGCCATCAAGCATTTTAAGTTGTTTCTGCAATAAAAATTAATACATACCTATATTATTTACTTTTTGTATTTTGTTGTAAAGTGCAACCAATAGACACCGACTTTCTGAAAAAAAACTTTCACTAGCGTTTACTTAGACTAAGTAAAATAAAGGAATACTTTGAACAACATGGTTCTAAAATTCAAGCTTAATTGCTTGGTGGCGTAACGTGACAAAAAGGGTGCCTCTTAAGAAGCGGGGATGAGTTTGCGAGAATACAAGAGCTTAGTAAGCATATTAATTGTTATGCAGTGAAGTTTTAGTTAGCGAAGCCTGTGTTGTTATACCATAGAGGAAAAAATCCTTGCGAAAAGCTTTATTTAGTTAGCGAAGCGGGTTTTGTTATTTAATAATTTTTTTTACACTTTTATTCGAATAAATAGTTTATTTATTTATTTCAATCCAAGTAATGTAAAAGCCTTTAAAATAACATTGGCCATATGCGTTATATAACAAAAAAAAAATAAAATGTCATACTCGAAAACTATGCTTTTCCGCGACTTCTCATTGAATATCGTCTAATTATTTAACTTTCTATCACCCTATGTAAACTTTTATTGTTTGGAGCCGCGTTGGTAAACTAGAATAGTTCCATCATTTTTATAAACTTTTTAAAGGCTAAACTTTAAATTTGTCTTTAAATAGAAATAATAAAGGAAACTTTGGATGTACAAAAAGAAAAAATTCCTGTAGTAAAAGACTTGGAAATTTATAAGAAAACTATCAATAAGATTTTGCCTACTAAACCGAATATTGCTGGCTTAACACGAAATGCACGACGTTCTATATGTGAACCGAACTTAAAAACCAATAAACCATCAAGAATTTTAAATTCTGATAACAAAAGACGATCGTTGTTGCCTACAAGTAAAAAATCGACTTTAAATATTGATGCTGAAATGGAGATTCCTTTATTAATGAGTAAACTGTTGAAAATTACTAATACTCCAATGGAAACGGTAAAGGATGAAGAATCACAAACTGTAAAAAATCAGAAAATGTCAACGCCTGCAGATAAAAGACGTTCTATAACGACTTCAATGAAAACAAGAACATCGTTTATGCCTGCAGTTTCAGGAGAAAAGAGACCTTTTAGTTTTACACAACGCATGTCAGTGCTAGTTAAGACAACATTAAATAGTCCAGCACGCAAAATTGCACGTAAAAGTTCAATGGGTGGGTTATTGTCTTCACACCAAAGAAGAAGTGTAATACCACAAAAAACTTTTTCCACCCATTGTTCAAAGATTAAAAAACCGGAAGTTTTTGAACGTAAAACTATGATACCAAAAACTTCTGGTATAGGCATAATATCCCAATCGAATACCAAAACTCAAGCACCATCGGAAGAAGATAACACTAAACCTACATCTACTGAAGCAAAAGTTTTAGAAAAAAATAAAATATATCCTATTGCTGGTCTATCACATAATAAGCCTGATATTTCATACAGTTGTAATTTTTGCAAAGAAAAATTTCGCATAAAATCTTTGCTCGATGCACATAAGCGTTCACACGAAAGTGATAATATTACGCCAGCTTTTATTAAAAAACCGTATAATACTGCACAGTCTTCGGGTAGTTCTTTACTTGGTAATTCAAATCAATGTAAATATTGTGATAAAAAATTCGCTTTATTAAGAACTTTACATATCCATCTTCTGCAAAATTGTTCAAAAATTCCTCCATCAGACAAAAGAAAACTTCAATACACTGATTTGAATCATGTTGAAAAAGCGCAATTGCCGAGTGTATTTTCAAATTATAACTTGCACAGCAATGCATCCAGTAGAATTTCATCAGCAAATGCTACACCACGACATGCAATTAAACAAAATATAAATCAAATGAAAATTCCAAAAAGTTCATCAGAATCATCAAATGAGAAAAAAGGTAAAAACAAGTTCTAATAAAACTATTCCCAGCTAGCATTTTGTATCATAATCGAATCTTGAAGTAATCAGTTTACGAGTAATATCCGCATATGTGCTCATTTTTGATCATAGATGATACTCCTTGTGAGCAAATGGTACCCTACCGATGAATTTCTGATTTCTTTTTAGGCAATTGAATGGTAGTTTTTATAACACTGCTCGAAATTTACACTTTTTTTAGACAAGCCGGGTACATGGCATTTTAGATAATTCGAGAACGCTGAATCCAATGGTGCCCACCGTTTTTTAGGTTAGCTCTTGTTTTCGAGATATACCGTTATTTCGAAAATGGAGGAGGTTGCACAACATATATTTGCGTAACTCAAACTTTATTTTAAAACTAAAATTATCGGGTGCTCCAAAGAAAAGAAACCATTCGCACCGCACTTAGATTTATTTTCATTAATTGACAATAATTTTTGGGCTTCTGTTTTAGACAATCTTTTTATTTGTTTGGCTGACACAAAAGTTCACATTTTTTATTCTTTTGTTATTTGGCGTGACAAATGAGCAAAAATTCCAATTTAAAAACAATAATTTAAACTTTAATGAATTATATATGAATACTTTTTCAATCGCTGAAGTGACAAATCAGTTTTTAACCATCAAAAGTGATCTGCTAGCTGGGTTGGTCTTAATTGATAGAATATTTGTATTTTTATGTATTAACTTTCCACACAATTGTTTATAAAATACCAACGATTTCAGATATACAGAAAAACGCATCAGAATTAGTGACATATACTGGCGGAAGTAATGTAACAGCACCCCAAGCTACGGTTCAAAAAGTTAAAAAGATTACAGCACACGCCGGAGTTTACAGGACACCCAGCAAATCTGTTCCTTGTCATTTGTGTAAATTGACATTTAAAAGTATTTTAGACTACACCAATCATAATTTAACAGCTCACGGTAGCAATAAAGTTACTGTATCGGAGGACACAGGCAAAGATGACGTCAAAAAAAATATTGAAACTATCAATGTCTAAGTACACATTGCAAGTTTATATTTTAAATAAATTTATTTTTAAATCTAAAAATTAAAACTTTACTGCAAGCAGTAAATGACCCAAAGGAAACCCACCTTTAAGATTTATTTTATTTAATATGTTTTATTATACCCTTAAATATAAATAAAACTTAGTCATAATGTTGAATTAATTGGTCTTCGATTTCTTTTCTGGTGGAGGTTTCATATCAACATTTTCTTGTTTAATATCTATACCTTGATTAGAAGCACCACCTGCTGGGCTTGTTCCAGTGGGATTGACATTGTTCCCAGTATTGTTTGTATTTGCATCTTGTGCACTAGTGACATTTGTTTCTTGTGGATTTTGTGGTGGTTGTCCACCTTGCTGTTGAATTTGTTGTTGATGAATAATTGGTGGTATAGGTGGTGGAAATTTTCTTAATAACTCTGCCAGTAACATATCGACTCGTTGCATTTGAAATACTGTACCACTATCATCTTTGGTGGTTGTCGAATCTTTTTTAGCAGCTGCTTTTGATTTGTCAGTTACTAAAAATATAGAACAACGATAAACGTAACGAATTATTGTATGCATAAAATGCAATTTAAATAAAAACTTTTCATTTTTTTTATGCCATTTGCATGAAAAATATGCTTTTGCATATTTGTTATTTTTTCTAAAAAAAAAAAAAACATTTTTAATATATATTGCATAAGTTTTATATTATGCAAGTTGGCAGTCGTTTTTAACCCTAGAACGTCATCCCCATTTTTTGTACACAAACTTATTTCATCCTTCGTCATTTTGACCGCAATAAAGCAAATTTGTAAACCATAATACAAAAATTTAGGCCCCTATTATGAGTTACATTCGACATACGATTTTCGCTGGCTGTCGAACTTCGACTATCGAATGTTAATTTGGTATTATGAGTTGACAGCACTGTCGAAAATTTCGTTGTGCAGCGAATTTTTCAAATAAAACAAATTTGCTTTCGACGGTGCAAATAAATGTAAAACACTTGTTGAAAATGTAACTATTTGTAAATTTGTTTGTGTTTGTATACCAAATACGATATTCTTTATCAGTTTTGTTCATTTTATGCAAGTCCAACGTCGTAAACAGCAGTTGGAAACGCTCATATTCCTTATGGAAAAAAATTATTTTTGACCAAATGATTTGCAGCAAAGTTCAGCATGTAAGAAAGTGGGATGAAACCCCTCTGGAGCTAAATTATTTGAAAACAACACTAACTCCGCCGTGGTCACGTTTAACTTTAATTTTATTTTTTAAATTTTTAACCAAACATTTTTTATTTTAAGTGACAGCTGATCGAAAATGTACTACTGTGAATTAACGAAAGCACAATAGTAAATTTTTATCGAATGCGCGCCATAATACCAAATGAAAATTCGTTCGATCAGCTTATTCGACTGCTGTCGAAAATCGAATTTAGTTAATAATAACCACCTTAAAAATGACAGCTCAACTGAGTTGAGTTGTAAACCGTAATAGGGGCCTATATATATATACTTCCAGTTAACAATATATTTTGACAGCTATAACTGATAGTTAATTATAACTGAACTTGGTGGTTAATTATACATATTTTTTTAGTCCTTTAAAGAAAAATTAAGATAAAAAAATAATAGCAAAAACAGGTTATAATTCGAAAATAAAATCTCGCGTCGTCGTTTTGACGAGGCATGACGGTGCAGGGTTAACAAAGGAATTACTTCTGAGTCAATCTGTTGCATTTACAAAATAAAAATATGGAAATCGGCCCATTTCTTCCATATGCATTTTAATGTCGAAATTTTTAACAAGAACTAAAAGAAATTACATTAAATCGGTAAAGACTCATCATATTAGAGCTTTTCTCATGTTAGATGTAATGCAGTTGTTATTGTCTATGTCTAAACCACGCTTTTATAACATAAAATCATGTCGGTTGTAGATTGGGAGTTACTGAACAATTTTGGATGTTTTGTTTTTGAAAGTGATTTATTTAAAAATGGGTAAAAACATATGAAATCAACCAATGAGTTGACCGCACCGATTTAGAATTGGATGAAATTTGGTACGAAGGGAAAGTTAAACATAATAAAAGCGTTTGCCAACTTTCAGTGTCTTAGCTCTCCTACTTTCAGAGTTATGGCCATTCCAAGTTGGAAGAAATCAATAAAAATGCACTTAGATGCCTTAACACAATTTTTAATATCTCGAAAAGTATTCATTGTACGTTAATAATAAAGGGCTCATTTTACAGACAAAAACATGCGCCATTCCAAAAAAATTTTTTTTTTTAATTTTCGATCAAGGATAATGTAAATAAAAAAAAGGACTAAAATTTCCAAAGGATATATCTCGAAAATCAATATTTTTAAAAATAATTAGTATTGTGGTTATAATTAGTATTGTGGTTATTTGGTTGAACTATTTATGGTTTTTAATCCAAATTTTTTTTTTAATAATTTTAATTAGGCTTAAGTTCATTAAATTTAATTTTCATTAAATTATTTTTATGAAGAAAGGAATTCTACAACATGAAAATTAATTAAAATTGTTATTGATAATCTTTCATTATTTCAAAAAAATATATGTTAATTCTTATCATGTTTTGTACAAGTCTGCCAAATTTCAATGTGGAGTCTTTATTACAACATAAGTTATTAAGAAAAAGGCAGGCGAAGGTTTATGTATTTCATGAAATGTACCAAAATACAAAAAGGTGACAAATTACAAAAAGAAGGAGAAATCAAATGTAACGGAACTTTTCCGACTTTATAACCTAGGCGAAATATTTATTGCCTGTTCACACAAAAAATTTACAAATATTTTATGCCACAGGTCATAAATTGGCAGTAGCAAATTCAGTCCCTATTTAAAAAACATTTTATGACCCGTAGTTCACGCAAATTTTCCAATTCAAGAAAAGCAAGGCGTTTATTTTTTTACCTAAAATCTATTTTTTTGTACCAAAAAAAAAAAACAGTATAAATAGTTCAGAGACTCTAAGTCAAACTTCAGTTGAATACTAGATTTCATAAGTGCTAAACGTCAAGGGTTATAGTGTTAAAGCGACTTGATCGTTTGAAAAGGCAAAAAAAGAGACTAAATATTTAAATAAATTATAATTATTGTCAATACAAAAAAAGTCGTGCACAATTCATTCGGTTTTGGTATTTAAATAAAAAATATGCCATTCAATTCAACATTCTGCTGTAATCCTTTTAAAAAATCCGGTCACACTGGGTGCAATAAAAGTTTAAGACAAGTCCAAGAATGGATGCTACAGTATACTAAGGATAAAAACATTACGATCTCAAATAAAATTTGTGGGACATGTACAATAAAATTTTCGCATGTGAAGAAATCTAATAAATCTAATTTGGAAGAAGGTTCAGACATAAACGAAAATGTAAATACTTTCGATGACATTGCGTCAGGCACGGAAGAAGATTACATTGCGTCAGGCACGGAAGAAGTTGCTATTTCAAAATTAAACTAATCTTTACCGTATCTGGAACAATCTCCGATAAAGAAGAAGAAGTTACATGAAAAACGGTACAAAGATGCAAAATTCAGGAAAATAAGTGATTCGATTCAAGACAAAATTTTCCACGGTTCAGCACAATCAACTTCGCATATGTGCCCACAATCCGAAATAATAGAACAATTAAAAGAAAAGTTTAAAACATTAACAAAAAATAGTGAGAAAATCCAACTGCTAACAATTTTACCAAAAAGCTGGACAATACATAAAATTGAGGAAGAATTCCTGGTTACAAACTATATCGCGCGAAAAGTTAAGCATTTGCTTGAAACAAATGGTGTGATGAGTACGCCTAACGCAAAACTGGGAAGTCAAATTTCACCAGTGACAAGCAGTTTAGTAAAATCATTTTATGAATCCGATGACGTCAGCAGGTGTATGCCCGGACAGAAAGATTTCGTGTCTGTTTTTGAAAATGGTACAAAAGTCAGGAAAAATAAAAGACTTTTGCTTGGAAACTTAAGAGAAATGTACGCCTTATTCAAGGAACGACATGATGGAATAAAAATAGGCATTTGTAAATTTTGCCAACTTCGTCCGAGGAATATAATTCTAGCAAATGCGAGTGGATCTCATAACGTGTGTGTTTGTACAAAGCATCAAAATGTGAAGCTGATGATTGATGCTATAAATTTAAAAAAATTAATTGCTGGTGTTCCGAATTATCAGCTTGAATGTTACAAAGATTGTTTGAAACAAATGACATGCATTCCATCTTCTTCAAAGTGTCACCTACGTAAATGTAACAAGTGTCCAGGAATTGAAAATTTAAAAGCAAAACTAAATCAATTACTAGAGCAAAATGATATAGATGAAATAACATATAAACAATGGGTTAGTGTAGATAGGGATAATTTGGAGACCATGATTGGCCAAGCCGACGTTTTTGTGGATTCCCTGTGTGAAAAGCTCCAAATTCTATTACCTCATTCATTTATTGCAAAACAGCTGAGCGAAAGAAAATCAAATTTGGAAGAAAATGAGTATATAGCAGTTTGCGATTTATCAGAAAATGCTTCTTTTACTATTCAGGATGCAGTCCAGGGATTTCACTGGAACAACTCTCAGGCCACTTTATACCCAATTGCGATTTATTTTAAATCAGATGGAAAAACACAACATACAAACTTCATAATAATATCTGATTGTCTTGTACACGATTCTGTAGCTGTTCACCTGTTCCATCGCCACCTGAATGTATTTTTGAGAAAAAAGTTTAAAACAACCCCGAAGAAAATCACGTATTTTTCAGACGGTAGTGCTGCCCAGTTTAAAAATAAAAAGAACTTTATCAATTTATGTTATCATATGGAAGATTTTGGATGTAATGCTGAGTGTCATTTTTTTGCAACAACTCTAAAAGACCACGAAGAAGAATCACGGTTCCTTCAAATTCGTTTTAAAGATTTGCGTACTATTCCTGGAACTCAAAAGCTGCATTCTATTGAACCTGTAGATAAAAAAAAATTAAAGTCAAGCGTTACTCGGCAGATGCAGATTTTTTAATAGTGTACAATTTACATTGTACACATTTACATTTTTTGCATTTTTTCTTATTTTATTATTTTATTAAACCTTTGTATTGTTCACTGAATTATATATATTGAATTGTTTACTTTATAAAATCTTAAAATTTTATAATTACGTTAATTATTTCATATATAAATTTGAATTTTAAATTGTTAACTTGATGTTAAAGCGGTGAGTTCAATGCGTACTTGAAGTTAACTATAGTCAAGCGTAAATATCTCTAAGTGTACTATTTAGTACTCGCCAAAATTGGGCGATCAAAACTTATCCAACCATCGGTGTGGATAAGAAGCCGAGGTTGAATAAGTTTAAAAAATTACTTTTGTTTTCACTTCATTCTTAACACTTCAATTGGGCAGATGAACCGCTCATAGTGTAATATTATAAATAATAAATTTAATTAAAAAAAAAAGGAAGTCAAACCCCAATATCTTCTCATTTAATTTGAGAACCACCATAACTAAAAGGTAAGCACCCACCTTTGAAATCCCCTACACAAAGAAAAGAAAACTAATCTCTTGTTTTCTTTCTTCTTTTTTTACCCCTAATAATTATAATTTCTCTGACGAGCGATTATAATTATCATTGGCTAAAGACTTCTCGATTTCTGTTCCCCAAGGAAAAGAGAATCTTTGGCCAATTTATAATAATTTAGGCCACCCAAAGGTCAATTTTATTCATGGTCCTATCGATCCAAGGAAACCACCAAGTGGAAAATTAAATCTGGTCACCCCAAAAATAAAAAGTTTAAAAAATCTCTCAGCGAAACGAAGAAGCACAACAGGAGGTAAATGAAGAAACAAATCAACAGGTTCAAAAGTTAAAAAGCAATAAAGAGAGTAAGTACCTATGTACATAAAATTAACATTTTAAATTTATTGCCAAATAAAATAAATAAAAGTAATGTGTGAAAAAGTGTGTAAAATATTAATATTCATAGTGCAATATAAATACGGTGAAAAGTGTGTGGAAAAGATCAAATACGAAGAAAATTTGTGCACGTATAAAAAGAAGCGCTAAAAATCGCCATAATACATACGGCACATATTTACACAGATATAAAGGAAAATCCAAATTAAAAGGAAAAATTTTGGGAAAAAAAAAAAAATTCATAAAAATAATAAAAGTGGCCATTAAAATATGTACATAAATACATAAGAAAGAAAAGATGTGCGCCAAGTGTTGACATAATTAACAAAATACATACATATGTACCATAGAAAGATAAAAATTTTAGAAAAGAAAATTATACAAAATTTAAATGAAAACAAAAGTGGGCATATGTATCTAGTTAAAAAAAGAGAAAATTCCATGAATATTGTCAAGAGAAAGTGCAACAATGGCTTACAAAGAATGACGTCAATCAAGGAATGGATTAAAGAGAAGGAAGACGAAAAACGATCATCCCCCGTAAGCTTCCAAAAACTTCATCCTTAAAAATCTAAAGCAACACAAGGTATTATAAAATTTCAATTAGTATCACACTTTGCTTTGTTCTCCTTTTCCCAATCATACACCATCACCCTACATGTAAAAACAAACATTCATACAAACACATAAAAAACTTAATAAGTTTCTCTTAATTTGGTGACTATTTAAAAATTTTACACACACACACACACATATATATATATATATATAATAATAAAATAGAAAGAAAAAGCTTTGCGTTCTCTAGAACTTACAAATTAGAGTAATAAACAGCTCTTAATTTGTTTGTTTACCTATTCATTTAAAACAAAAACACTCTTAAAACTCAATTTAAATTATTGCGCTCATTAAAACAACAAATTAATGAAACTTTTAATTTGTTGGCAAAAATTAAAGGTAGTCGTAACACTGTGATCAAAGTAAACATAAAAATACAGTCCACTAAAAATATTTACGTACACTTGATGATATTTAAAAGTGAAAAAGAAAATTTCATAAGTATTATCACTTTTTATTATATTGAATTGAATTATTATATTATATTAAATATTTATCTATTTAACAATTATTAGAGTTGATTAGAGGCAATTTATAACCCTTAAAAATTGGAAAATATTTTGGGAAAATTTGTATTATTAAATTAGAACAAATTTTCCCAAAGCCAAGATATTGAAAAAAAAACCCCATTTATGAGTGCGCTAAAAAATAATCGTGTTTATTAAAAAATTGAATAAATTTACTTATGCAACTTCCCCAATTGCAAATTAAGTAAATTGACAAGTGCGTTACCGGAGTTATTGGAGTCTGGATAAATTTAGTAAATTGCAGTTTCCCTAATTGCGAGAGTTAGTAAAATTTAAGTGCGGAAAATATCAAAATTACTTAAATGTAAACTTGGAATTAATGAATAAGGCTAAATAAAATTCACGAAAAATAAATTCTCCATAAATTAAAAATTTAATTTCACCTAAATTAATTGAAATTTCAATTAGTTCAAAAAAATTCGATTATTTTCAAAGTAAGCAAATAAAAATAAAATTTAAAATTTTCAATTTTTTTTAACAATTTACCTATTTCAATATTTCCAAGTAAATAAAAGTTTAATTGTTTCTAAATTAAATTAAAATTAAATTAAATTTAAGAATTTCATTTTTTCCCAATTATATCATTATGCCCATTTAAATAAAAATTTATTATTCTTAAGTAAATGAAAATTTATAAATTTCACCACATGAATTTAATAACTTTTAATTTTCCCCAGATTACATGAAATTTTTAAAATTTCGTAACTTAAATAAAAGTAAATTGGGCCAAACAAATTTAAATTAAATTTTTTCTAAATGAATTAAGAAGTTTTAATTTTTCCAGAATAACAGAAAAGAAGTATAATTTCCCCAAATTAAGGGAAAGAAATTTTAATTGTCCCCGAATAAAATTTCAAGTTAATAATCTTAAATTTAAGAAAATTTTAAATTTTTTTTTCTCCAGTTCAATAAAATTTAGTTTAACCCAGACTAAATGAAAGGTTAAATTGCTTAAATTGGGTAATAGTTTAAATTTTCCCAAACTAAATAAATTAAAAAAAAAAAAAAAATTTTGTTTTTCTAAATAAATTAATAATTTAAATTTTCCAAAATTAAAAACTACATATTTGTTATTTTCCGAAATTAAATAAAAATTTAATTCTTTCAAATTAAAGAAATTTTTTTTATTAATTCCCTATACAACACATAAAATTTATTTTCCCAAGTTAAATTTAAAATGTATCGGTTAAATACATTTGAAATTAGTCAATTGCGCTTGAGTCGGGATTATATTTGTTCAGTCCATACGTTACGGAAATGAGAATTTGGTAAAGATTTATAACATTGAAAGAATAAATGCAAATATATACTTTTATATCCACTTTTCTGTTTTTATTGCTTGTTTTAACTAATCTATAGTTACCCTACCCCCTAAATTATACAGAAAAGTGGTTTTTGTTTGTTTTCTTGTCA
Source organism: Pollenia griseotomentosa (assembly GCA_963931875.1). NCBI lineage: Eukaryota > Metazoa > Arthropoda > Insecta > Diptera > Polleniidae > Pollenia > Pollenia griseotomentosa. Next base: position 45,159,125 of record OZ007560.1, on the reverse strand, counting down.
ATTACCCCACTGAGATTATTGTGACAAGACCCTATACCTAAAAATTGCCATATATACTAATATTTGCATTTATTAGAGCACATATTACCCCCTAATTACCATTCATTCTCATTTTTAAGCGTCTGAAATTCAAAATAACTCGTAACTTAGGATTACTCATAAATGAAAATAGCGCCAGAGGCTAGTAATCAATCCGTTATAAAACTTGTAAACAAATAAATTAAACTAGATACCATATCTAGTGCTATTACCCCATATAGCCCCTTAACTCCTATAGTGACAGTAAATTGCGTGGAATAAACGCAAGTTAAACTAGATGCCCATATCTAGTGCTATTACCCCATATAGCCCCTAACTCACTATAGTAGCAGTAAATTGCGTGGAATAAACGCAAGTTAAACTAGATACCATATCTAGTGCTATACCCCATATAGCCCCTAACTCACTATAGTGGCAGTAAAGTGCGTGGAATACGCACAAATTTAAAAACTAGAACTATAACCCATATAGCCCCAAGATGAGTTTACCATGTACTCAGGAAGTACTTTTTTCTTTTTATTGTGATCATTTAATTCGGTTATGTGACCGGGTTGATGGAACCCCACCGGAAAAGTACACGGAGTCGCTCTTAAGGCTCTGGTTCAAGCAATTAGATAATAGATGGAGCGATTTGGAAAAGTCATATAGGGACGTTATGCTGGTCCCAGATAGGGAGAAATATCCCTGCCTTAGAGAAGCTGCTATGGTGAACTATAAGGCACATATGGAGATATTTTTTCAATATAGTGCACATATCCTCGATTTAATCAAATCGTATGCAGGTATGTCCGTTCGAACTTTACCTTTCAAGAAAATTGTACGCTATCCCCTAGCTGTACAGCGCGTTGCTCAAAGCGGTGATCCGTGTTTAGCAACCCAGTATGGAAAAACTGAACTAATTGTAAATGGAGAATGCCCGTTAACTCAGGATGAGCCCCCTATCAGGAATAAATCACAAGCAATAGGAGAAGAATCAAGTAGCAGTCTCAAAAATACAGACCTAATAGCTCAAGAACAGCAAGGGTCGGAAAGTTTAACGCATTTATGCAAACTAGAGGATGAAGTTAACAACTTAAGTATTGGCTACATATCTCATCTAGATAAGAACCAAAACTATGTTATAAATGGCCGAGATACTCAAGAGCAAAACTCATCAATTAATAGTGAAGCCGCTTTAAAACAAACCTCAACCTCAAATATTGAGGAATCTATTAATTATCACGAGATAAGCTGTGCGGAAATACAAGGAAATAACGCAAATGGAAAATTAATATCATTAGCACAAAAAGCAGTTCGGTATAAAACTTTTACCTTAAAATTGCGTTTAATTAAAACTTTCCAGAAATCTAATGCCGTTAATAGAATGTTAAACTTAAACTTACTCCCAATGCCACATTACTTTGGCGGGGGAGAACTACCCCCATGGGTAGTAATTGACAGAGGAAAGGGTTCCTTTAGAAAAAGGGTCGACTGCGAATGATTCTCGACTACTCGATACTACCATCTAACTTTTTCTAATTTTTTATACTCATAACATTTTTTTTTTTACTTATACATTTTTTCATAATCATAGCAATTTTTTATTTTTTTTTTACATCATGCTATAAGTACTAATATACACTAACCTCCAGCCCTCTGATCAACCTTTAAATTCTCAGCTGTAATGCAAAATTCACATTTTTCCATTTCCCATAATAGCCTATACCGTTATTAATCTCAATTTATTTCTGGTCATTTTTGTAGTCACAGGTCAATAACAGAATAGCAGTCAACTCAACAACCAACCATACCAACCCCCACAGCACCAAACACCAAGGTCATCATAGAGGCGATCTGTGTTCAACTCGAGGCCGGAGCATGTACAATTTACATTGTACACATTTACATTTTTTGCATTTTTTCTTATTTTATTATTTTATTAAACCTTTGTATTGTTCACTGAATTATATATATTGAATTGTTTACTTTATAAAATCTTAAAATTTTATAATTACGTTAATTATTTCATATATAAATTTGAATTTTAAATTGTTAACTTGATGTTAAAGTGGTGAGTTCAATGCGTACTTGAAGTTAACTATAGTCAAGCGTAAATATCTCTAAGTGTACTATTTAGTACTCGCCAAAATTGGGCGATCAAAACTTATCCAACCATCGGTGTGGATAAGAAGCCGAGGTTGAATAAGTTTAAAAAATTACTTTTGTTTTCACTTCATTCTTAACACTTCAATTGGGCAGATGAACCGCTCATAGTGTAATATTATAAATAATAAATTTAATTAAAAAAAAAAGGAAGTCAAACCCCAATATCTTCTCATTTAATTTGAGAACCACCATAACTAAAAGGTAAGCACCCACCTTTGAAATCCCCTACACAAAGAAAAGAAAACTAATCTCTTGTTTTCTTTCTTCTTTTTTTACCCCTAATAATTATAATTTCTCTGACGAGCGATTATAATTATCATTGGCTAAAGACTTCTCGATTTCTGTTCCCCAAGGAAAAGAGAATCTTTGGCCAATTTATAATAATTTAGGCCACCCAAAGGTCAATTTTATTCAAATAGGAATCCTTCAGAAATAAATAAATATGCTGTAATAAAGTGTTTAATAATGATAATACATTATGTTGTACTTTTTATTAAAGGTTTAGCAATGGAGAAAAAGAGTTTAAGCAAAGAAAAGTCGAAAAAGTTCCGTTACATTTGATTTGTCCTTCTTTTTGTAATTTGTCACCTTTTTGTATTTTGGTACATTTTATGAAATACATAAACCTTCGCCTGCTTTTTTCTTAATAACTCATGTTGTAATAAAGACTCCACATTGAAATTTGGCAGACTTGTACAAAACATAATAAGAATTAACATATATTTTTTTGAAATTTTTAAAAATATTGATTTTCAAGACATATCCTTTGGAAATTTTAGTCCTATTTTATTTATTGTGCCGATCCATAGAAATTTGGAGGTGCTGAGGTCAGAAATGTTAATATTTTCGGTTGATTTCATATGTTTTTACTCAAATGCTAAAAGAAATAAAAAAAAGACTAATGCTCGGATGGCGATTTTTCCGGTCTGTTTTCATAGAAGGTCTGTTATGGGTAGGCTTGCCATTTCTATTTTGAGAAAAAGAGGACGCCAGAATAAAAAATGTAGGACATTTGTTCGAAAAAAGAGGACACTTTCTAAACAACTTAATATTAATAAAATTAACGACGGCACACAAAAACTTAATTTGGGTAATTCCATGTCAAGTCGACCAAGAGTGGGACTCGACCCCTTTCGATTTGAATGCAATTTGGCGAGAGGGTTTATTTGATCCCATAAAGAACACATATCAACGAAAAACAATTTTTTAATTTTTTTTTCAAAAGTTATGTCATATTCAAATTGTCATAATATCGCCGAATAAGCCGAATGTGTTGAGTTTATTCTTTTAATATCTCGAAAACTACTTTACATACGAAGATGATTTTTGTCAGTTTAAAGAGAATACTTGAGGCTACAATAAATATATAAAAAAAATATATATGCAAAATATCAAATTCTAAAAATGGACTAAGTCAAAACCATATTTTTTTGCTGATTTTTTCTTTTTATATAATACTTCAAATTGTTTTTTAAAAATCCTAAAACTTTGAGGGATGTGCTTTTTTTAAGATATGATTTTTTTTTTCTTTCCAAAAAGAATCTTAAAATAAAATTTTAATGTAATCATTTGAGCAATAAGTATTTATTTGAACAAAAGTAACGACGTTGATAAGGTTGCTATTGCTTATTTGTTCCATTTTTTTTGGAAGCTCCATTTTGGGCACATTCAAAGAAATATACTCTTTTTGTCACGTTACGTCCCCAAAAATTAAATCATACCTATCTTAAAAAAACCCGAGCACCTAAATCTTTTTTTAATGAATTTTGTGAACTGTGATTTAAATCCAGGAACAAATTTACAATGAAGGTGTAAAAAGCCGGACAACCCCGGACACTTGATGAAAAAGAAGTAGGACTGCCCCGGATACCTAAAAAAAGAGGACGGTGTCCGGGGAAAAGAGGACGGATGGCAACCCTAGTTATGGGTGCTTTACATGAAGTTATCCTTCATAGAAGACGTAAAAGAAACATTTTAAAATATTTATCGAAAAACTTATTAAAGTTTTTAATCGAAATGTCGGCCCTCAAAAGATGATCAAGTTAAAAAAAAACAACATGGACATAAATTACTAAAAGCGAAACTGATAAATATATTGATACAATATATCCATGTGAACTTATATTAAGGGGTGTGCTGGAAATCGAAAACGCAAAACGCAAGAATTTGGAGGCTGTTTTTAATACACTTTTAATCTAATTTTTATAATTTTTGTTATAAAATTCTGTTTAATAAAGAAATGTTTGTATAATATTTGTCATAAAATTCTTTTATTACAAACATCTTACTAAAAAACGACTTTTAAAATTCTTGCGTTTTGCGTTTGCGATTTCCAGCACACCCCTGATTATTTAAGTATGCGTTAGTAACATCGACCTTATGTTGAACGTATATTTTCAATATATTCTACGGTTCGGAAAAACATGATTATAAAGGGTAGTCCAACCATAATGCACATTGTTTATTGTGAGTCACACCTCAAGTCAACCTAATTTGACATTTCCTTTTGACAAATTCAACCATGGATTGGTATACAATTGAGCACCGCGTTAAGATTGTTGAAGCCTTTTACGAAAATGGGCGTTCAAATCAAAATACATTTCGTGATTTTTTGGTCTGCATAATCGACCAAATTTGTCCACAATCGCAAGAATTGTGCAAATTTGAGTAAACCGGGTCTGTAGGAGGAGAACAGAACAGGAGAACAATTCCATTGGAATTTATGAACCGAATTAACCTATTTTTAATATAGAGTTAATTGTTAAAAATGTATCCAATTATGGTAAATTATGTACTTTAAAAAAAAAAACCTGAACAATATTTTATATAATCCCGGTCACGGTCAAAAATGAAAGATTATCAATAACAATTTTAATTAATTTTCATGTTGTAAAATTCCTTTCTTCATAGAAATAATTTAATGAAAATAAAATTTAATGAACTTAAGCCTAATTAAAAATTTGGATTAAAACCCATAAATAGTTCAACAAAATAACCACTTTATTTTAAAAATATGGTAAAAACTTTCCATAAAATAATTAATACTTACGTTGTTTATTTGAGCTAAAATCCCATGTATAACCCTTATTTGGATGGTATCGAGAATAACTGCTTGCTTCTTCAAATGCAGATTGTAAATTAGTAACTGTTGAAAGCTAAATTACAATATAATTTGAAAAAATGTGTTAATACCTATAAATATAGAAATTAAAACCTCATCTTACAATTCTGGAACTTATAACATTTCCCAAATCTGGAGCTTTATAAATGGTACCGCCTATAATATAGTAATCTGCTATTGGAGTTGCTTCTTGAGGATTATGTCGATGTTGTTTACGTATGACATATAAAATAGGTTCGTGGACATGAAGTAATATATATTCCAGGCCTACCATATTTCTGAAAGAAATTTATAAGAAGCAATAAATACCGACATGCACAAAATACATAAACTTACTGTAAATTCTCAAGACCTAAACGTTGCATACGAATATTTTCGTTATTACACATGCGATCATAAAAGGGATTTGATTTTCGACAGAAATAGTCCATTACGTTTTGTGGATTTAATGAAGCCATCATTTGAGTATCATGCCAAGAAACCCATAAAGGGTTTTCTTGTGTTATTGGCTGGCGGCTTGGTAGCATTTTGTTTACTTTTAATGTTAAACACCTGGTGGTTCCTAGAAAACAAATTAGAAAAAAAGAAAAATAACAAGTGTTTTGTTTTTTATGATTTTTGGCGGTTTGTTGGTAAACAAAAAAAAATCGGTTCGTTTAAAAACGTCATTATGCATCTCATTTCTTCCTCAATAAATTAGAGGTCAATGTTGATGCAAAGGCAAAGTTGCATTATTTATATGCACACTATTATTTTTAGTTGTGCTATTTTATTTTGATTTATCGCACTTATTTTGATTATTTCTTGACGTTGTGCAATAATTTTAATTTAGTGTTTGACTTCAAAAATAAACGACGCTTCTGTCGTCGATCACATTAGACGTTTGAATACTAAATAAAAACAGGTGAGTTTATTTACTTTCACTTTTATTGTATAATTTCTAATATATTAAATGTACTTTGCACTTTTTAAAAATATATTTTAATTTTAGATGTGATTGGGACTAAAAAATTAAAACAAAATATTATTTGGCTATGCTGAGAATTTTGATTGCGGATACAAATTGACACAAGAAACAGCTGAAAAAAATAGTGCTACCATATTAATTCATTATCATTAAATCGAGGTATGTAAGTGGATGTGTAAACAGAAATGTTTTCGTTTATTTCAAAACTTACTCAAAAGAAACAAAAAATTTTATTTTATTGGGAAATTTAATCAGTTCGATGATTAATAAATAAGCGAAAATAAAAACTTAACTTTTGCTTGATTAGTAAAATATTCGGCTTTGCCTAATCTTATAAACCCGTCACAAGAAAATTGAAATTGTTCCTAAGCTCACTCATATGGTGCGTTTTGGCTCATTTTCAGTATTTAATACTATTTATATAGATAAAGTATCTGAGCCAAATTTAGTCCCCCTCTCTCGTGTGGTAGTAATTTGTTTATAACTAGGTCATTTATGGACCAATTTTGTTAATTTTCACAACTAGTGTTATGCTATCTTTTTTTTCAATATTCCGCTTATTGACAGCTGTAAATCCTCGTTCTAAATTCCTATTTCATACTATTAATTACTAAAATGTGCATAGGAATAGCTTATCCCATCAACAATAAATTTCAGTTTATCAATAGTATGAAATGGGAATTTAGCACATTACATTTAAACGAAACCGGGTTAATTCATTTTTTGACTCCCAAGAAAAACTTTGATAACTAATATGCAAGTGGCAGCGTAAATTAAATTGAACTGACAAAATAAAATAAAGTAATTTGTTTTTTCTTTACCCACTTACAACTACATTTAAAGTTGACAAAAAATCAACCAATTGTAGTTGGGACCAAGGTATATTTATAGCTATAAATATACCTTGGTTGGGACTGTAAGAAAAGATAAACTCACTGTTTATTGTTGTTGTTTTTTTAATTTTTGGTATTGTTATTAGTAAAACTGGTGTTTATAATTCCTTTTCGCTTAATGCTAGTTTACACTATTATACTTTGTATTAATACATTTCAAAAACTTAAGTAATATAAGAAAGTGTGACTGTGTGAATGCAAAGTGTCACGAAAATGACAAGTATTACCAAAAACAATTTGACATCCAATACGTCTTCATCATTTTTTGAAATTTTTTAAAACAATAATACTTCATTAATACGATTTCTGTATGACGTGCTAAATTCCCAATTTTTCATATTTGATAAATACACTGAAATTTATTGTTGAGGGAAAGCTAGCTTCTATGCGCATTTCACTGGTTGCTTAGGCCAGCTCATCAGGAAACCTTTTCCTAAGATTTTAGAAAAGCTAAAAATATTATTCGAATAAAACCCCAAAGCGAATAAGAATTTTAAACACTCAAAGTCTTACTCGTAAGTAACAATATCAAAGCTTAAACAAAACACCAACAATAAACAGTGAGTTTATCTTTTCTTTTCTTTTCTTACATCCCCCTACAATTGGTTGGGTTCTTTCCGACTCGAATTGTAGTTGTAAGTGGGTAAAAAGAAAAAACAAAATTAAAAAACAAATTGTTTCATTCTATTGTCTTCGTAAGAAAACAGCAAAAAAAAAAAAACAATTTGCCAATTCAGTCTTCTGCACGGGCACATGCGAGTATATTATAAAGTTATTTACGGGAATACAAAATTTATCATTAATACGATTTCTGTATGACGTGCTAAATTCCCAATTTTTCATATTTGATAAATACACTGAAATTTATTGTTGAGGGAAAGCTAGCTTCTATGCGCATTTCACTGGTTGCTTAGGCCAGCTCATCAGGAAACCTTTTCCTAAGATTTAAGAAAAGCTAAAAATATTATACGAATAAAACCCCAAAGCGAATAAGAATTTTAAACACTCAAAGTCTTACTCGTAAGTAACAATATCAAAGCTTAAACAAACACCAACAATAAACAGCGAGTTTATCTTTTTTTTAAATACTTTTCATTTGATCAGGGTTGCATTTTAACAAAAGCATGTTCATGTGTGATAGTGTGAACAGAAACTGTATTGTTGAATTAGATTTTTTGACAGTCAGTCGCAACAAAACTCATTAGACTTTTATCTCACAAAGTAGTATGGAATACGTAGGACTTGTGTGATGGTGTAAACTAGCTTTAACAGTTTTATTTGTATAATATCTTTAGTTTTCCCAAAATCTTTGGATAACGTTTCCTGATAAACTGGGGCCAGATTCTGGCAGTCGTGATCGAGTAATTTCTCGATTCGAAAGCAATTTAATATCTAATTATTTCAGTCTATACTGAACGAATTAGAATTATTTTTTCGTTATTGTAAAGGATTCATTTCAGTTTCACAATACTGAAAAAACAATTTCGATTCGTTCAGTATTGACTGAAATAAAATTGCTTTCGAATCGAGAAAGTACTCGATCACGAATGCCAGAATTAGGCCCCTGGCCTAAGAAACCAGTGAATTGCGCATAGGAATAGCTTATCCCATTAACAATAAATTTCAGTTTATCAATAGTATGAAATGGGAATTTAAATGGCACATTTAAACGAAACCTGGTGAATTAATTTTTTGACTTCCAACAAAAATTTTTTGTATATATCTTGTAGGCTCATAAGCCGCTGGAGCGATTTTTTAAAGTTTTGATAGTATATTACCGATGGTTTGGGAAGAACAATAGGCTTTATAATTTTTCAAAATTTTTAGTGGAAGTGACACCTCCTATACTACACTTATTTTCGTAAATTTTAGAAACTTTTTAAGCTAGAGCTTTCAACCTTTTTTTAGAAAGCGCTTTTCTAAGTAAAACTTTTAAAGTCTTGCTGTGCGTTATGGTATCAAATTCAAAATTCAACTAAATTGTGCAGTAGATCTTTTATATATAGATGCTTTTTGCCCGTTGGAAATATAATCATATTAAAAGGGATGGGATCAGAAGGGCATTTGACCTTATCGCTTATCTAGAAAAGTGTTTCAGTTAGACCTATGAAGCATTAAGAGTAGAAGATAATGGCCAACTAAACTTCAAAGTATATACCTTATATGGTTAAGTTGATAGTCTGTTAAGCTTCTAAAATAAATCATTTTTATGTAGATGAAAAGAGTATTGGTTTTAGATGCTCAAATACCACACACAATTTAAAGGGTCAAAAAAGCGGAGCGGGTATTTCTTGTTCCAAAACAAAAAAATGGGCATTTTTGTGTTGAAAAAAAGTAACCAAAATGGAAAAAAGTTCATATTGGAAAAAAGTAACCAATTTTGGTTAAAAGTAACCAAAACGGCAATGCTGGTAAGAAATACATACATGACTTGTCGTTTAAGAAGAGAAATGTGTTTTAAACTAAAAAATGTACTGGACATATCATATTTTTTTAATTCTGTTTGATAATGTGCATTAGTGGGTGGTATGTGTTGTTAAGGGTATTAAAAATTCGGCACAGCCGCATATAACACTCTTGTTATTAATATATAACAATCCCGTAACGACACATTTTATAATACTACATGGTAACACTAAATTTGTTTAAATGTTTGTTTTTGCTAGTTTTCTTCTTGTTCCATTATCCAGTTTTGTTTTGTTTCCCGTTCTTGTTGTATTTTATTTTAAAAAAGACAGTTTTGTGTTGGATTATTTTTCGCATATAAGTTTATTTTTTTAAGACTATTTAACAAAAACCTAATGATTTGTGTATTTATATAATGTAAAAACGGATATCACGGAAAAATTAAAAAAATACTGCATGTAAATAATAAAAACTAAAAATTAATCACTATTCCTATTAAGAAGAAAAAAAATTGGTGTATTTCCACGATATTTATTGCTAAAAATAAAATTAAAACAAAAAAATAATATATTTAGAGGTCGTATTGTTTATGTGGTTAAGAACAACAATTGGTGGTTTTCTTAGTCTCAGTTCTTTTTGTGCTTTGCATCGTGGCGGCATTACTCAGGAAGAAAGGAATCGTAGAGAATACATCATGGTAACATAAATAAATTTTTTTATTAAATATATGTTTGTAATATAAACCAATGTTAATGTCTTATAACATTATTAACATACATACATATGTCATATTGTTGTGCCACATTTTAATATCACTTAATAAATATAGCAAACATAATTAAAAATTAGCTTCATTCTTATGCAACACAACACTTTTATATTACTCTTGCCATTTTGTTCTCCTCATCCAGTTTTTATTTCCAGTTTTTTTATTTACCTATGTGCTTTATATATTTTTTTTCGGTTTCTGCTTGTTACCCAAACGAAAGTGTCTAGCAAACAAACAGCATATTAACTGCCTGGCCCACAATGTCGACAAGAAAATTTCTTTCGAAAATTTATATTGAAAACAAAATCAAATTTTAGTTTTTTATTATTGTTTTCAATATAAAAATACGAAAGAAATGTTCTTGTCGATATTGTGGGCCAGGCAGTAAAACAGGCAATTATTACTATTGCTTTTATTAAAAAACCTTTTTGACAAAATTTGATTAAAGAATTGTGACAAGACCCTAAAGTGTTTTTGTAAAATCAGTATTTAAAATAACTGTATGTTATTTTTAGATTAATTCATTCAAATAACATACATATATAGGCATAATTTATGTTCAAAAATTTTTGCAGTGCCAAATATTGAGTGCTAAAATAATTTACATAATATTTTTATTGGAATAGTATTCAATGCACTAGTGCTGATTCCTTTGTTTATTATACATAATGCTAGCTGGGAATATATTACAAATTTTGTCCTTATATACCTACCCACCCAGATAGCATTTTGTATCATAATCAAATCTTTTAGGAATCAGCTGTTTTTTGTTTCATTTGTGATTGATTCGCTCATTCATTTCTTGTAGGGAAGTTTTTTTATTGTAAATGATAAAAGAATTGCCCCCTTATGCCAAAAAGTAAAGTTCACAATAGTTAACCAATACATTAAGCCTAGCAAAAGTGAATGGATTTTTATGTGTTTGGTAACTAATGCGAACCTTAACTTTTTTCCATAAGAGGTTTAAAGTTTAATATTGCATGCCGTTGTTCCCTACATATATGTATTTTCATACAAGCATAGGTGTTGTTAAATTTTATGCGTTATTTATTTTAATAAAGAAAGCTATTAAAATTTATTTTTCTGTTTAATTTTTAGACCATTATAAGCTTTTTTACATTAAAATTCATCTTCAGTTTACCTAGTAGCTTTAGTTGATATGCGCTTTCTTAAAGTGGAACCCTATTATGAGGTATTTTACTATAAGCAAACTAAGCATTCACACAAACACAAAAATATTAATAGTTTAAAAAGGCTCTTGTGCCATAAAGTTTCAATTTGAAAATTTTTTAAAAAAATATTTATTGTAGGGTCTTCCACCATTCAATGTATCCGGTAGTCCATTCAATGTGGTGCCCATCCACCAGTATCCAGAGCTTATGAAGGATACATGCGCGCTTATAAATTCCGAGTGGCCACGCAGCGAAACAGCGCGCATGCGATCGCTTGAATCATCGTGTGATAGCTTACCCTGCAGTTTAATTTTGACCACTGAAGGCTTCAGCCGAGTTTTAGCCCACTGCAAGCTTAGTCCTATACCATCAAAAAAGAATGCATGTTTTATTGAATCTGTAGTTGTGGACAAGAGTTGTCGGGGTCAAGGTTTTGGCAAATTAATAATGAAATTTGCTGAAGATTATTGTCGAGTTGTTTTAGATTTAAAAGTTTTATATTTATCTACAATTGATCAAGAAGGTTTTTATGAAAGAATAGGCTATGAATTTTGTGAACCAATTTCAATGTATGGTCCTAGAAATTGCGAATTGCCTAGTCTGCAATATGCCAAAAAGAAATATATGAAGAAAGTTTTATAGGCGACATCGACAGTACGATATCAGAGATAAATGCCTCAAAAAAAAAATTAATTGAAAAAAATTGCTATTAATGCGTTAAAATACACAACGATTTAAGATTTTGTATTAAACATACGTAGTAAATTTTTGCCTTAAGAGACAGGTGGCTATAAAAATTCGTAATCAAATATAATTGAAAATCAATTCTGATTTGTTATTTCTCTTATATTTCTGTCTTTTATTTTTACTGTTAATGATTATAATTATAAAAATTTTCAATGTGTTTCTTCTTTTAAGTTAATTTTTACATTTTTGGTTTAAAAGTTTATAAATTTATCAAAAAGTGTAAACTTAAATAATCAAACATGTGTGGCTCAGGCAGATGCATAAATAAATATACATTAATATTAATTTAAACTTAATTTGTCTTAAAGGTTATTAAATATATTAATTAATTAATTACTGCAGTATATCGTTTTATGTATGTAGTATATGATCATTCAATATTAAATATACAGTATGTAATATTATAAAATGTTAAAATATCAAATATATAATAAATAGATCTTCCATAGAAATGTAATGTAGAAATGTTTTGAAACTTTTATTAGAGTTGCAGTTATTAAATTCAATTAAACTATAGTCTTATGCATATCTAGTCTTAACTTCCGCATAAGCATTATTAGAAATAAAACATATTAGTATAAATAGTTTTAATATATGTATGCTCAATGTTTCCAACTTGCTCATTATTTGTAAAATTAAATATTAATAAAATTACGTATTTTGAACAAAATATATTTGTGTATACACTTCCTATTTTTATTAACATTTATAAGATGAATTCTAATCATTTTTAATTTACAAAACTATTTTGCCTTTGTTTATTAAATATTCATTTTTTTTTATTGTATGGGAAATTATGCACATTTTTCTATATTACCCGATGCCAAGTTTTACAGCACGTTTATATTTTGAAATTATTTAAATTCTAAAATTTGTAAGACCTAAAAAAAAAATTATTTGTGTGTGATAATTTTTTTTTATTTAAATGAAATAGTCAATATCAAGTTCAAGATAAAGACAGATCTATATTTATGTGTTGGTAATGCATAAATAAATTTTTAACAAAAGTACTTAATGAATCGCGTGCTTTTTGTCACTAAATGTTTTACATACAAGCAACTAAAAAACCAAAAATAGATTTGATCAAAAATTGTTTAGCTGCTAATTGCTACAAAATTGTTTCTTTAAAAAAAATTGCATTCCCTTTTGGCATTAATATTTTCACAAATTGTTTAGGATTTATCCAAATTCAAAAATTGAAAAATTATTGTTTTCCGTTATAGACAAAATTTTAAATAAATTTAAAGTAAACAACCTGTTTAAAAACCAGCTTTTATTTTAATGCGCTAAAAAGAAAAAATAATAAACTTTTACTCTAAAACTTTTACTATCAACTTATAACGTCTTTGAACAATTTATATGCTATAAAAGCTTGTCGCGAGTTTTAAGTTCATACTCATAGTTTGAAAATTTTAATATGTAGTTAAAATCACTCACACGGAAAGAAGTTTATTTTCTAAAGTAATCAATTTCGTTTTTTAAACCAAGAAATTCCAAAAATAATTTCTTGATTTTAACTTATTTTGTTCGTACATATTTAGTAAAATTTTCTTAAATAAAGAATCATTTTCTTATGATCAAAAAATTAAAGAATTCAAAGTTGCTAGTTTTAATTAGTATTGTGGTTATTTTGTTGAACTATTTATGGTTTTTAATCCAAATTTTGATATTTTAATTAGGCTAAAGTTCATCAAATTTAATTTTCATTAAATTATTTTTATGAAGAAGGAATTTTACAACATGAAAATTAATAAAAACTTATTGATAATTTTTCATTCTTAACTGCTGCTGGGTTCGAACCCAGGCTTTACGGACAGGTTACCCTTACATGTTTCGATTGCAACCACTCAATCTCTTCAGAGGGGTTTTCCGTGTAACACTCGCAGCCATCGACGACTGCTGGCAGTCAATAGTCAAACATCAATCTTTAAACCAAATTGTATTTAACTTTTGGTAGATTGAAATTTGCTTTGAATGATTATCTATTTTAATTGATTTTACATGTTCTTCCTTACTTCTGTTTTTTTGTACTTTTGTCAAGAATTCTTCTTGAAGTCCAAAGTACATTTTTTTTTTCATTTTTTTGTCTTTCTTTTTCTTGTTGACCTTTCTTAGCACAACTTGAAGGACACATGCAAACATAGAGCTCGTGCTCTGGCTTTAACAATAACACGGTGCTACAAATGAGCGCGTTTTTATAATTGAAAAGCGATTGAGTAGATCATAAATCAATTTTAAAAAGTTCGGAAACACCCACAAATTTCGGAGTTATTCCGAAAAAAAAACATTTTCTGGTAAGTTCGAGTACTTATGAACACGTAACTCAGTTGTTTTTCAACCGATATTTATTATACCCTCCACCACAATTAGTTGTGAAGAGGGTATACTAAGTTTGTCATTCCGTGTGAAACTTTTTTATTATTCATCTCAGACCCCATAAAGTATATATATTCTGGCTGCTTGAGTAATTCTAAGTCGATTTAGCCATGTCCGTCTGTCTGTCCGTCTGTCCTTCTGTCCGTCTGTTGAAAACACGCTCACTTTCGAAAAACTCAAAAGAAATAAACAAACTAGGTGTCAAATTGCTTGTAGTTATCCTAAGCAGTTTGGGATTGAATTTCAGCAAAATCGGTTCAGTAGGACCAGAGCTATGAATCAAAATGTGGAACCACCACCTTCAAAAACTTGATAATTTTGTTACAAAAACTAACATAAATGATGCAAAAATGCACGGAATGACATAAGATTTTGCACAAGTCCGTTTTATTCGACTAGAAATGACACTGTAAAATTTCGTGAAGATCGGTACATAATTTACCCTAGGCCCCATATATGCCCTACTCCCGGAAAACAGTTTAGTCTCCTAAAACCATAATTAATAACAAATCGTCACAGTTTAAGATAATAATAATAAAAAGACATCACACAGATATTACTCCTTAAACATTCGAACTGTCGGTGGAGGGTATCAAAGATTCGGCACAGCCGAATATAGCACTCTAACTTGTTTTTTAAACGGTTTCTCAAAGAAGAGATATGTGCCTTTTTAAATATATACACCCTTTGGTATGTGTATACAATTTTTGTAGTGATATTCTTAATTATAATTTTATTTTTTCTAGGTTTTTCAACTATGGTGCCATTTTTTCAAATTAGTTTGTTTAGAAACATATCCTTATGTATATATTTCATTATAGTTAATTTAGTTTTGAGTTAAACCTGGTTTCATTTAATAAAATCGATTAAAAAAAAAAGTTTTAAGGTTTTTCAAAAGTGAAAAATTTAGCTTTTACAAATATTGATCAATAGACCGGGGTGACCTCCATACAAAAAGAAAAAACTGAGTTACGTGTTCATAAGTACTCGAACCTACCAGAAAATGTTTTTTTCGGAATAATTCCGAAATTTGAGGGTGAGGGTGTAAAGAAAAATTTTACATACAACAGACTTTGAGCTTAATTATTTTAACTGAATATTTTTATTAAATGTATTTAGCTTTTCTTAATTTTTTTATAAATTATAATTAATTTCGACTAAAAACAGTTGCACCCAAAGTGAATTTTCGTATGAAAATTAATATTTCTTATGTTAAGAAACATCTTACCTGTCTAACTAATCAACCAATTTTCTTGAAATTTGGCAAGCAAATGGTGTAACATCTGGAAGGAGCTATAGCTTATAATTTTTATTATTTAGGGCGTGAAATAGGGCAAGAGGGGCAAAAGCTCCCCCTCTATTTATCTTCTTAACTAAACAACCGGTTTTCTTAAAATTTGGCATGCAGAAACTGAAAGAAAATATAAAATATGGCGTGAAATAGGGCAAGAGGGGTTAGAGCTCCCCCTTAACTATATCTTCTTAACTAATCAACTGGTTTTCTTAAAATTTGGTATGTAGACACTGTTACATCTGGAAGAAATAAGTTATTTGACAAAACAACGTTTGCCGGGTCAGTTAGTATCGTATAAAATTTAGCGAACGTTTAAAATTTAATATTTAATATTAAAAAAAAAATACTAACCTACCAATTGAAATAATTTTAATATGTACCACCAAAGATTTTTTGCCAAAAATATTTTTTTTTGACTTTTGACTTTCGATAAAAGTCATTTGTACACGGAAAGAATTATTTACTATATCACCAAAAAATATGGCTTGATCCCAGAAAATTTTGCACCATTCTCGTCCAAGCCAAAAATTTCTTATTGTAAACATATCGAGCCCTAACCGCGAAAAAACCGTAAGCGACAAAAATCAAATTTTACAGGAGAGAGTTTTTTTTATTTTATATAAATTTTGTATGCAGTTTGTCGCTTACGATAAAATTGTTCTGGCTATAAAATCGGATCGGTACCTTATGTGACGATGACATTTTAGGAGATTATGCAAGTGTTGCCAATAAATTAAAAAAAAAAACAAAAATTTAAAATAATGTCGCTTACGTTATTTTCGTGGTTAGGGCTCGATATGTGTGGCTCAAAGCGAACTAAAATTTACTTTAATACAGGTTAAAAAAAAATAATTTTAATTCTATAGTTACTTAAATCAAGTTTCCGTTGCTGAGGGCCAATTTCACCAATTCTATTCCTTTTTAAGCAGACCGGCAGTGAAAATAGTCCCTCAAGTGCAACAGAACTCATTTGAAAACCTAAAGGCCCAACTAAAATATGCTTAAGTTGGCTTAAAAACTTTGTTTTTGTTTTAAATGTAGTTGTACGAAAGAAAGAATTGTTTCGAACATCGGAAATAGGCAGTAAATAATCAGTCTTTTTCCGGTTGTCGTTGTAAATCATGTGTGTCAAACCATATTGAACTTTAGGACACTTTTTGTTAAGTTTTTTGAATCTGTCATTTGCTTAAGCATTTCTTGTTTTAAAAAATTTTTGATCATACATATACCAACAAACGTGAATTTTTTGATCATGAGAAAATGTTTCTGTATTTAAGAAAATTTAACTAAATACGAATAAAATAAGTTAAAATAAAGGATTTATTTTTGATTTTGGATTTTCTTGTTTTAAGAAACGAAATTGATTACTTTAGAAAATTAACTTATTTCCGTGTATGTATGTAGTTATGCTCTTTTGAATACATATCTTGAATAAATGCGCTATTTTTTTTAAATAGATGGCTACAAATTTGTAAAAACGCGTGCATTAATGCGCTGTACAATTGCACTGGGGAACAGTCATTTTGCGGCCTGGAACTCTATCAGCTCGACTTAAGTCCGTTAAGTCAAAAATTAAGGCACTTTCAATTCATATATTGGAATAACTTGAAAACGGTTCACCATTTTCATTTCAGGTAACGATGTACTACATACATTAACATATGTTTTAAAATAAAAGAGGTATAAAACGCAGATCTTTCTATACCTACATGATATGTACATACTTATCGCTCATTTACTTCAATAGTGACATAACTCAAAAAATCCATTTCGATATAAACGCGTTGAAAGTTTTAGATTTGCTTTAACCATTTAAAAAAAAAACGACACATTCACTTCAAACGAAGAAAGTATAATAGATAAAAACATGAATTTTGTACACAATATAAAGAAAAACATAGCGAACAATTTTGCATCACAAACTCAAAAATTTAATTTTTTGAGTTATATCACTATCAAAGTAAGTGAGCGATATGAATAAAAAATATTCAACAAAGTACTTAATGTAATCGCGTGCTCTTTGCAACTAAATGGTTTACATAAAAACAAATTTAAAAAACAAAAATAGATTTGACCAAAAATTTTTTGGCTGGTAATTGCTACAAAATTGTTTCTTTATACAATAATCACATTCCATTTTGGCATAAATATTTTTACGAATTGTTTAGATTTGTTGATATACCTAAATACCTACATAGACAAATTTTATAATAATAAATTTTTTACATTTGATATAGGTACATGTTTTATTGTTTTTTATAAAAAGAAAAAATCTTGTATTTTTTTTAACTATAAGGGAGATCGAACGGTTGTTATTAGACAGGTTTTATCCAGTTTTTTACTTTTGCTCAAACCAATTTTTTTAATACGTGCATGTTTCGAAAATCAAATTTTTCATTTTCATTTGTTTATTTTCATATAATATTAATATTATTTACATTTAACTTAAAGTAGTAAAGAGTTTAAGAACATTTGTTCCTATTCTACTTAATAATAAATTTTAAATTAGTATTATTTACATATGTACATTTTGTTCTATTTTATTAATTGGAGGAAAAAAAGATACAAAAACCTTTGTGAAACATGGGTTATAGGATAAAAGGAAGCTTAAGTAGTTAAGATAAAATTATGCTGAAATAAGTTCATTAATATGGGTGTATTGTGAGAATTCACATCTCCTGTTGAAATTTTGTGTCAGTCGATCAATCTTATCGTTAACGAGCTCGAAATTTGCTAGTGCATGCAAACGTCGGGTGGAGTAGTGCCAGGGTAGTTTGAATATCATTTTTAGTAGCTTATTTTGTGCTACCTGTAGTTTGCTTAAGTGGCATTTTGCGGACGTGGACCATACTGCACAACCGTAAAACATTATGGGATGAAATATTGCTTTAATAATCATTTTTTTGTTTTCGATATTTAATTCAGAGTTTCTGCTAATAAGCGGATACAATATTCTCGTAAATTTGTTTATTTTGTTGACCAGATAGGGAATGTGATGGTTAAAGTTTAGTTTGGTATCGAGTACAACTCCTAGGTACTTAACGTTGTCTTCCCAATGAATGTCGTGGCTTAAAAATTGAAGAGGGCTTTGAGGAATGAAGCATTCTTTACGTTTTCTCGTAAAATAAATGGCCTGGGTCTTCTCAGGATTAACTAAAATATTCCATTTATTGAAATAATTCTGTAATTCAGATAGAGCTGATTGTAGGCTAGATATAACATTTGTTGCAAAGGTATCTGAACAGAGTATTGAGGTGTCATCTGCAAATATTGATGTAACACAGTCGGGAAAAGTTGGGATGTCAGCAGTAAAGATGTTGTATAAGATGGGCGAGAGACAAGACCCTTGGGGGCACCCCGCAGTTATATTTATTTCTTGTGAATAAGTATTACCAAGGTAAACATTGAACGACCTGTTAGACAGGAAGCTTTGGATGATTTTTATAATCTCTATGGGGAAGTTGAATCTGTTCATTTTAAAAATGAGCCCGTTATGCCAAACCGAGTCAAATGCTGATTTTATATCTAGGAGGACCATTCCCGCCGGTTATTTTAAAAATGTGTAATTTATATCTGTGGCATTTTGATGAACATCTTCAGTCGATAGCAAATTTTAAAAACTTTGTTTTTGTTTTAAATGTAGTTGTAAAGAAAGAATTTTTTCGAACATCGGAAATAGGCAGTAAATAATCAGCCTTTTTCCGGTTGTAATTGATCAAGTAGTTTTTTGTAAGAGATTAAAGTAACACACAAATTGTGTTACACAACTAGTGTTGTATATGAGACTAGTACTTTTTGAATTTCAACTCTTTTTTTTAATTCAGTACCTTTTAAATGCTTAAATCAAGGTCTATCCAAAAGGTCTGCGCAAGAAGCCAGTAGCCCGTTTCTGTATTTCTCGCATCGTAAAATTTTCCGACTGAAACCAGTGAATCGGGACAGAAACAGTGAAAAATGAAACAAAAAATGGTTTTTCTCACACAAGTGTTTCTGTATCTTTTTTTTGCGAGAATTATCTGTCATTTAAATAATTTTCCAGCAATTATTGGAAGGATGCGAGAAAAAGTGTTTCTATAACAATATTTTGCGAAAAGTTTTTTTCAAGAACTGTCAAAATAAGTCACATTTGAAATTGGTGGCGAGAAAAACAAAATGTAGATATTTTGAATTTAAATATGTTTATATACTATTTTTTTTAAATAAATAAAAAAATAGAAGGAATATAAATGATAAATGCATAATTTATATGATGAAAATAAACAAAAAACAATTGTTATATTTTGTTAGTTAAAATTTTTGTTAGCCTTTTCTTGGTTTGGTTTTAATCAGTGCTGCCAGATAAATTTGTGTCAAAATCGTCAATTTCCTGAGAAAAAAATAAAAAAGATCGTCTTTTTTGTTTTAAAAATCGTGCAATTTAAAATCAATTTTAAACAAATTTGTTTCGACTTTTATTAAAAAATAATCAAACAAAAACATAGTTAAAGTTCATGGGTATTTAATAATTATTATTTAATAATTGAGATATAAATCTTTAATTTACCTATTCCTATAATCTTTTTCTTTTTTACCTGAAATAGACTTAGTAGAATACCTTGTAGTTAAAATTAAAAAAATCGGTTCATAAATAAACGGGTTAAAGACCCAGTAAAATCTTCGCCTACAAAATAATATGTTAAGTAATCAGAAACACATAAAAGCACTACATACAATTCTACTGAAAAACTAATGAATTTTACAAGGGTTGTGCCAAAAAGAACAAAATCAAAAGTAAATCATTTTTTATCTTAATACATCCAGAAAAAAGTAGTTATCGAAGTTCTTACGGAAGAAAGCTACTTAATAACGACTGAAAGAAGCTATCCATTTTGAAAAAGGAATAATGGTTTTGGCACAAAAGTGTACATATGAATAAGATAAGAATATCAAATATCAATCATATTTTGTATATGTATATAAAAAGTATTAAATGTTCAAAATAAGCCAGGTCGGTCCATTACTTTCCCTCGAAATTATACACATTATACACAGCTAGTTACCTATTTGTAGAAATTACGGGCATAAGGGGCTTATAGTGTAAAACGCAACGTCAACAATATCATTAAAAGCAAAAATAAAATCAAAAATATTTTATAAATTTGTTGTTGCTTTCTACAGACATTCATATTATTATTTTTTTTTTCAATTTTCAACGCCACAAAATAGAAGTGTTTGAAATTTAAAAATTCAAGATGAATTTCTATAGAAAGTAACATCAAAATTATAAAATATTTTTGATTTTGTTTTTGCTTTCGTCACTTTTTTAGAAAAAATCATCAAAACGTCACTTTGTTAATATCGGAACAAAAAATCGTCGAGATGACGATAACTCGTCAAATCTGGCAGCCCTGTTTTTATTATATTTATTTCTTTTGTTGACGTTTCGCTTTTATTTGACACTTAATTACTGGAAATATTCCAGTATAAACAGAGTTTGTTGTGTCTGTTTTCGCATTCAAATACAGAAACACTTTTATCTCATAAATCGAGAAACGATGGAATTTTTTGTTTCACACTTAATGTAAGAAATTTTACGATGCGAGAAATACAGAAACGAGCTACAGATGTTTATTTCTCAACGATGTCAAAAGTTGTTTACATTTTCCTTATACATGTATACTTTTGTTTACGTTTTTGGTTTTTTGCCACACATACATGTATTTACACAAAACACATTTTTCCTTTTGTTTTCCCTATGCAGTAGTAAGATTTTGACAACGGCGAGGAATTTTACACAAACAAAATGCCTGTTGTTTTTTGTGTTGTTTTATTGTTGTAGAGGCAAGCAGACCTATTGGTTAGGCCTTGGCTTAAATATAAAGGGTGGTTAAATTGTAAGGGCCGATGTTGAATGTGAACCACACCTAAACGCCAAGTTTTTTTCCGAATTTTATTTGACATTTCTCTATTTCAGACTTACTCAATTTGAACCATGGAGAGATACACAATCCAACAGAGTGTTAAAGTTATCCAGACTTATTATGAAAACGGATGATAAATTTCGAAGAAAATCATCTTCAGTGATGAGGCACATTTTCACCTCAGTGGATTTGTCGATAAGCAGAATTTCCGCATTTGGGCGAATAATAATCCAAGAGTGATTGTCGAAAAACCAATGCACCCACAAAGAGTGACTGTTTGGTGCGGTCTATGGGCTGGCGGCATCATCGGGCCGTATTTTTTCCAAAATGAGGCCGGTCAGGCAGTTACTGTGAATTGTGTTCGCTATCGTGAGATGATAACGAACTTTTTACGGCCCGAATTGGAAGATATGGATGTGGACGATATGTGGTTTCAGCAGGACGGTGCCACTTGCCACACAGCTAACGAAACAATGGCTCTTTTGCGCAACAAATTCAATGGCCGTGTTATCTCACGTAATGGCGATGTCAATTGGCCGCCAAGATCATGTGATTTGACACCGTTGGACTTTTTTCTTTGGGGTTATTTGAAAGAAAAGGTGTACGTCGATAAGCCAGCAACAATTCAAGAGCTAAAGGATGAGATAATTCGGCACATTAACGGCATAGAACCTCCATTATGCCTCAGGGTCATCGAAAATTTGGACCATCGGATGGAGGTGTGCCGCCGTGGTCGCGGCGCCCATTTGGCCGATATTTTGTTTCATACATAATTGAGTAATACCAATATATCATAATAAAATAAAATTACAATAATTTCCTAAATAGTTTGTGTTTTATTCAAAATCAACATCGGCCCTTGAAATTTAACCACCCTTTAGCAAGAAAATGATTCTGTAAAAATTTCAAATCGATATTTTATTTCAAACACGCGCCGCATTGAGTTTTTATATAGTTATTTAAATATGAGTAGGTGAGATGCAAAACTCGTTCGTTACACTTTATTCAAATTTTAGGAAAATGCAAAAAACATATAGCGTCCCATTAAATGAACCAAATTAGTTGAACTTTTTTGATTCTGAAGTGCTATGCCATTCTTGATTAATAACAGTTGAAAAATTAATGCCAACTGGAATAAAAAAAAAAAAAAAAAAAATTGATTTTATTTTGGAACGAACGAGTTTTGCTACGAATTTTCCAAATAAACGATCCATATGGGATCGAACTAGTTTTGCAACACACTATAGCCCACCAGGAAAATTAATCATTGAACTTTAGTATATTTTGAAAGTTATATTAATATATGTATTAAAATTATGCAAACTGTGCTAAAAAATGTACCAATAGTTCTGTAGGGGAGAGATGAACTACTCCAATTAACATCTTTTTCAAAATACGTTTTTTTTACTGTTGGAATCAGAATTGTTTCTCTATCGATGTGTCAATTTCCATAAGTCCTATCTAATGTAGTTTTCAAGATAGAAAAGTTGATAACACCATCAAGTCCAACTTGCTTAGATTTCAAGGGCATCAAGTGTACTTGGTGTTGTTTTCCACTGAATGTGTAGACAATAAGGAGAATGTACATAGAGGCAAAGAAAATCAAGAGTTCGTTTTTGTAAATTGTGTAGTAAGTCGGGATTCCAATACCGAAGCCCTTTCGGTATTGAGGAAATCTCGATACCGGTATTATCGGTATTTTCGGTATTATTTATGGGATAAAAATATCTTAATACAAAGCACCAAGAATAAAAAAATTTTCCAATTATATTATATTATTCAATCCATCCAATTTATTGTTTATTTAAAATATTTATTAAAAAAAAAAGATTATTCATATCGTTGGCTTAATATAAAAAAGCCTAACTCGATTTGTTCAAAAAATAGCTTCTTTGTTTATTCTGGAAGCTAATGCCACATGTATCTTGCTTTAAAATTTTTAAGGGGCTGTAATACAACATTTGTTGGATATTTTTATTAAAAATTGCTTTATAAATTGTTTTTTAAATATAACGGATTTTATTAAGTTTTTTTCTTACCCTGTAAACAAACAAAAAAATCGAGTTAGACAAACAGGTCGATATTAAAAACAAAGCAAAACAATTAAAAATTAAATATAGTATATACATAGTAATTAATTCAGAGGTAAAGCACCCAAAGTCCGTTTAATTCCTTTTTGTGAATTAAAACGAGCATGTAACCTGTCATTCCTAACCAAGGAATATCTATAAATCGAAAGGGATCTGTTCGATACATGTGGCTCTAACCAAGTCTCAGACATACATAGCTATAATATTAAAGTTACTACCTAAAATTGTTTTAAACTCATCAAATTTTGAGGAGTGACCACACGGTCAGATACTCTGGCAATTAATATGCGCAACCTTCAACAAATCGGAATATTCAGCCTGATAACGGTTGGCGTTGGCGTATACGCCTGAGTCGTTTTTTGTAGTAGATTAAAGAACAAAGGTTGTGTGTTACTTTAATCTACTACAAAAAACGACTCAGGCGTATACGCCAACGCCAACCGTAATCAGGCTGATTGATACAGAGATGATTAAATAAAAGGTTCACTACTTTCAACAGGACCAATGTTATTATTACTTACAGACATGATTTGTATTAGAAAGCAAAAAGAGATGGGTGGGGAACCAAAAGTACACAAAAATTTCAATTTTATTCATAAAAATCATATAAATGAATCAGCTGCGAGAGTTAAATAGAAAATTAGATCAAAAACCTCTTAATTAAGAATGAGTTAAAAAAAAAATACTGTATTAAAAAAGGAATAAACTACTAGTCTTAGCGAAGCCCTAAAACAGGCATAGTAAATTCTAAAAATAGAATCGTTAAAAAAGATATATTAATAAAGTATGTACAATAAAAAATATACTATACATGGAAATAATTACACATACCTAGGTAAGTAATTCTTGATTCCATTACCATTATGCTTCACAAGTTTATATTTATTTTGGCTTTTAGCACAAAGAAGATGATGTTACATTTTCTGATACGCACAAGGGTGCAATTACGCATTTCACCGCTACGGAACATAGGTTACCTAAAAACCCTACACTATAATCCCAGTTCATCAACTTTATAAGGGAATATAAGGCTTTGGGCCATAAGAGGAGGCTTAACCTGGCTGAAATTAGAGTCCCTGATGACCGCGTATATTACTTGCCACATCACCTTATCGTTGGGCTCAAAATAGGAGTGATTTTTGACGGATCGTTTAAAGATGCCGCTGGAATTTCTCTCAATGAGAAATTATACATTGGACCGGCAATGCAACGCAATTTGTTTGCAGTATGCCTTAGATTTCGCCTACATAAATTTTGTTTTTTCCGCAGACATTATCAAGATGTTTCGCTAAATCTGGGTGGCTCAGAAACACCGAGACTTTTAACGAAATATTTGGATGGAACATACTGCTGAACCCCTCAGATATTTTTAACCATGTACTGTCACTTACGGAACTGCTTCCGCCCCGTTTCTTTCAGTTAGGGTGCTTGAACAAATAGCTAGTGAATATAAAACAACTCATTCTAACGCGTCTAGAATTCTACTCGAGGATTTTTACGTGGATGACGTATTAACTGGCGCTCCAACAGAACAACAGTTATTGGAAAATCGGAATGAACTTGTCGATCTGCTCTCACAAGCGGGTCTCCAATTGAGCAAATGAGTGTCCAACAGTGACACAGTTACATTACTCGATGATATGTATTATCTTTTTAAAGGGAGGTGAGGATAAGTCCACAAAGATTCTGGGCTTTCATTGGTATTCAAGAGAAGATCTCATCGGATACAAAGTTAATTTAGAGAATACACAACAAGAAACCAAGAGAAGAATTTTGTCTGATGTTGTGCGGATATTTGATTCACTTGATTTAGTGTCTTCAGTCGTGGTAAAGTTTAAGATTTTGTTCCAAGAATTGTGGCTCATGAAACTAGGATGGAATGACCCTCTGCCCGCAAGTTAGGCGAATCTATGGTTAGATTATAGAGAGGATTTAAGAAAACTCAACAAATTATAGTTGCCTCGCTGTACACATATATATGCGGAGATCACATTGCATGGGTTCATTGACACCTCGATGAATGCGTACTCGGCAGTCGTTTATTTTTGTGTGTTGTGAAGGATAATAAAGGTGATGTTCATGTCTCGTTGATTGCATCAAAAACTCGTGTTTCGCCTCAAGCTGATCTCGTTGCCTAGATTGGAGTTATGTGGAGCGCTTCTACTCACGCGACTTATGAAGTCAATGAAGGTTTCACTGCCACATGACACTGTTAATTTATATGCCTGGTGCGACTCCACAGTTTTACTAGCTTGGCTATCTGTACAACCGGTCAGACTCAAAATATTTGTGGGTAATCGAACATCGGAGATCTTGGGGACTCTTCCGCGAAGCTGCTGGGGACACGTGGGGACAAAGGACAATCCTGTGAATTGTGCTTCTCGAGGTCTGATGGTTGACTAACTTTTGGATCACGACCTCTGGTTGTCAGGTCCATCGTTTTAAAGGAAAATTTAACTTCATAATATAAATGCTCAACTTACGTGCAACCGCCCGGAAGTGGAAGCTAAGATGAAAACTTCTATTCTATCTAACCTTACTACTCATCAAGAACACACAGAACACGCTTTGGAAGGGTACTTGCAAGAAATTCCACCTGGTGGAAATTGTAACGCATTACAGCATATGTCAGACGGTTTATAAACCTACGCATTTACAGAATTAAGAATCCAAATCGCTTTGTAACTTTTGATGAAATCGCAAGGGCTAAGATAACTTGCCTCAAAATGTCGCAGGTTTATTTTTCAACGGAACGGACTAAATTGGAGCGTGGTTTGGATCTAGGTAAAAAATCACAATTGTTACGGCTCTCCCCATACATTGATCAATTAGGATTCCTCAGAGTCGGCGGTCGAATACGACACTTAGAACTTTCAGATGAAATACAACATCCTATAATTCTTCGGAGAAAATACAAGATATCTTATCTAATAATTGAAGAGCAGCATATTCGGAATTTATTATTATTCTCCAGCAATACTGGATTCATTGTGCCAGAAACTTAATCCGACAAATTACACACAAATGTTTAATATGTTTTGGGCTGGCTCAACATACAACACATCAGCGGATGGCAGCCTGCATTCTAGTCGCAACGCTAGAACGTGGAAAGGCTACATATGTTTATTCATACATATGGTGACCTCTCAAATACATTTGAAGTTTTCAACGAACAAGAATGAATCGTATGAACAGCATGTTTGGCAATCGAGTTTCAGGGAGTGAAACGAGTGGTTTATATCGTCGTTTGAACATAGCGTAATAGTAAAGCCTCGAACCTTCGAAAAACATTCCGAATGTTCTAGACGTCGAATTACAGTATAAATACTTGCGGAGGTTATCGTCAAAACTTTTAACAAAATTCGTCAAAATCGTCACGAACATTTAACAAAATCGTCAACAAATCGTCAAATATTTAAATTTTACAATCAGAGACAATTTATTGCATTAATTGGTTCAAAAAAAATAAATTTTTTAAGTTCTATTTAAGATAAAGAAAGTGATATAGTTAAGTTTTATTCTATTTTTTTCAGCAAGTGGGCTAAAATACATTTATCATAATTAATCATAAATACATAAGAAAAAATATGTTTTCATAAAAACCTAACAAAAATTTATTTAAATCATTTATCCATATTTACAAAAACATTAAATAAAAAATAAAATGTCATTTGCTATTAACTCGAGCTATCTTTAAATGATTAATTTTTAGCGCTACCACTATTGCAAATTGTTTTTACTGTTGATGGTGCCAAACCAAGGGTTCTGTCTTTATCAACAGCCTTTTCACCCGACTTAAAACGTTTTATTACGTCCAATTTTAGTTCTAAACTAATGCATTTTCTTCTCTTTGCACTCATTTTTTGTACACAACTTCTTATTAAGAACTAACTTCTTACTTCCTAACATGCAAATATACTTCCCTGCAAATAATATTGGACCACCTGATCCATTTTGATAAAGTGGACTACTCCATGGACTGGTCCGATGTAATGCAAGCATGGACCTTGTCATTGTTAAAAAGTGTTTGTAGTGAGACGACATGTCTTCGTTTTTTAACGACGTGCTTTCGTTTTTAAACGACTTCAAAACTAATCCTCTTGAGTATACCATGGAGTAGTTTTAAAACTACTCCTTTGTAGTCCAAAGCTGGGTTATATGGTCCTGCACTAGGACATCGTAGTGTTAAATAGACCATGTTTTTTCCATACGTTTGGGTAACTTTTGGACTAGTCCTAGTCCCTTGTAAGCTACTCTTTACACGCGTGTTTGGACTGGTCCTATTATTTGCAGGGTTAGAATAACTTACCTAACAGAATTAAATGGAAAATCGCCTTTTTACAAGCAAATAGAAAAATTCTTAACATGTGATTATGACTTCCGTGATAAAATCCAATCGTATGTAGCGACGCAAATCGAAATCATAAAAACTTAAAGCGGATTTAACCAATTTTTAAAAAGCTACGCAAATAGGACCGACGCGATTCGGGGCTCTAGTGTATATTTTTTGCAGTATCGATGGCATTCATATACTTAATTGTAATTGTAGCCTCGGTAGGCTAGCTGGTAGCGAGCTAGTCTATCAGCGCCGAGGTTGCGGGTTCGATTCCCGCCAGAGACTCTGGTTTCTTTCCTGCAGACAAGCATAGAGCTTCGCGGGATTAGCTTAGGAAATTAAAAAAAAAAAAAAAGTTGATGGATATTTTAAGGAGTTAGGTAGTTCTGGGAATGTATCGCGCTTAAAAGTGATTATGTTGAGAAATAAACCTGGTTTGTGATGGGGGAAATTTTTTTTTTTTTAATTTCGAATAATTTTTGTATTTCAAAAAATTGAGTGATAATATAAAAATATAAGTGTTATAAATTAAAGTGGTGTGTTTATTTTATTTTATTAAAGTTGCAAGAAAAGAACTCAAGAGGTTTATTATAAAGGAAATGAACCGAAAACGTTATTGAAAAGGCAGTAACGTAACAACATACATATACAGTCGAACTTCCATAACTCGAATCACCATTATCCCAAAAAAAACTTCGACTTATGGAGACTTCGAGTTACAGAATTTTCTTGTTGAAAAGAGAATAAATTGCAAAATTGTGTACATTTTGTATTTTTTGTTTAAAACAGGCACTATTTGAAAGCTTCATACCTAAGCATGTATGTATTTGTAATAAACAAGTTACAATGAAGTAAAATATCGGCATGGTTTGACTTTTAGCTGCTGTAAATCAATTGAGGACTGCTATGTCGATAATTTCGTATATTTGGGTCCTAATCATTTTACTAAAGAGATAAGATACTGACTCAAACGAGTTGATAATTAATTCTTTATTTTTAAAAATCTATGAGACCGTACTAGCTGGGACACCATATTTATTGTCTGCTTCCTTTTTCTTGAATCCACCCTCGACTTCTTTTATAAACTTATATTTCCCTCCATCGACAAACATTATAAAACACGTTTACTTGCCATGAAATAAGCACATACAAATAATTTTAACATATTTAGGCAAACCAAGAGACACACGTAATGTACAAAAAGGGATTTCCATTTCCCAAACCTGCTAAACAAGCAAAAGAAAGCGAAATAAATAAACAAAATAAACAAAACAAGCAAAAAACTTCGAGTTATAGAATACAAATTTGAGTATTTGGTACGAGTTATGGAGAATTTCGAGTTATGGAAGTTCGAGTTACGGAAGGAGAATTGTATGTAGTTTATTGTTTTAGAGCTACTGCCAATCAAATTGGTTAGAGTAAGAGAAAATTCGAGTTAGAGAAGTTCGAGTTATGGGAGTTCGACTGTATAAAAAAAAATGTTGCCAAGCGAAAAAAAAGTTCTCGATTACTTTTAATATTATAACGACGATGCAGTCTAGATCGCTGTTCGTCATTTTGTTAATTTAATGTTAAGTAATAGTAATAGTGCTATATTCGGCTATGCCGAATCTTATATACCCTTCACCGTGGTTGGAAAGAACAGATGTTTATATATTTATTTAAATATATGTATATATATATGTACATGTATATTTATTGTATATTATATATGTATATCGTTTAGTTTTATTAAATTATTTGCACATGTTTGCGTGGTATTAAATACTTATATTAAAAGTTTAATTAATATATAGCAAGTTTAGTTTTGATCGAATTTCAATATTTACTCGGCCATTTTGTAACCGATTTGACAGATTTATATACCGACGTGTTTAAGAATAAATTTACCAGTTAGTCGGGTTATAAAGCTTAATTTAATTTTGGTCATAACTTATTGTATCTGAGCCGATTTTCCCGAAATTTTCAGAAAATATTTTTTACTAAAGATTTCCGATCTTTTGATATATAAGGGATAATCATAGGTCATATGACATTCGAAAAAATCAGGTTTTTATAAAATTTTTGATATTTTTTGTACGGGAGGTACTACGCCAATCCCGCCCACATTTTGTGGGATGCTGTGTACTGATAACCTTAATGTGTGTACCTAATTTGGAAACTTTGGCTCTTGCCGTTCTCCAGATATACAAAAAAAAGTATTAAAAATACAACAACAACAAGGGATTTTTGGAAAAAATTTGAGGTAGTCGTGGTTTTTTGCTCATATCTCAGCCATTTTTAGACCGATCTGGCTGAATTTCAATACCAAGAAATAGTGGACTATATGTGACATAAATGTAAAACAACCTAGCCGCTTTCATGTCTGAAGTATCCGGAAAACACATATCAAACGTAAGACGGACAGACGGACGGACATCGTTAAATCAACTTCTCTTCTCATAAGGACCCAGAATATATACACTTTATAGGGTCTAAGATCAATATTATAGAAATTACAAACGGAATGACAAACTTTTATATACCCGTTTCCACCTGTGATGAAGGGTATAAAAAGGAAAAAGGTGGGCGTAAAATTAAAAAAGTTATGGTCAAGGCCCATCTATTAGGTCTGCTTACTTGTACAAAAACAAAAAACGATTCTTTTTAGTTGTCAAAAATTTACTACCACATATACAAAGCAAAAGGAAAAAACGTGTATGTGTGGCATACCACAAACGTATACATGCACATGTAAGCAAAAACTAAACAACTTTTGACAACTAAAAAGAACATAAACAATGATCATCAGGCTTCTTGCGCAGACCTTTTCAATGGGCCTTGGTTATGGTGTTTTCTTTTCTAAAAAAAATAATGCATTTTAATTGTGTGATACATTTTTCTTAATTACAATCAGGGTTGTAAGATGTGGCGATTTCTCGCCAAACGTGGAGATTTTCAAACTTGTTTGGCGACCTAATTTTTGATTTGGCGACTTTTTGGCGTTTTAAAAAATAGTTGGCGATTTTGTTGGCTATTTTTGATGAGCTATGGACTTGTTTTTAAAATCGTTATATTTAATAAGAAGAAAAATATTACTTTTATTCTTATTAAATATTT
Organism: Pollenia griseotomentosa; assembly: GCA_963931875.1. Taxonomy (NCBI): domain Eukaryota; kingdom Metazoa; phylum Arthropoda; class Insecta; order Diptera; family Polleniidae; genus Pollenia; species Pollenia griseotomentosa. Next base: position 45,127,771 of record OZ007560.1, on the reverse strand, counting down.
TTATGTATGAAATTTGAGGCATTCATATGTATGTATGGTCAGTATTTGAAAGTATATTATATGTATGTGGCAATTTATTATCGTAGATAAAAAAACGTTGTTGTTAAATATTTTTGTGAATCCTTAAGTACCTTTTAATGTTTATGTTTAGATTTTAGAGGTATTTTTAAGAAAAATCTCGCTAAATTTTATATTTAGCGGTTTCTAGCTGTTTTGAAGTGCGATTTGGTGTGAAATCTTCAAAAAAAGTTGGCAACAGTGGAAATACATATTGATATGTTTTAAAGTTAATTTTAATAAAAAACAAGTAAGAGTGCTATATTCGGCTATGCCGAAACTTATATACCTTTCACCATGATGAGATAAAAACAAAAAGTTATATACATACATAAATAACGTTCTTTAGATAGGTATAAATAAATATTAATTGAGCCACGCCAACTTTTCATTTCGCCATGCCGAAGAATATAAAAAAACAAAAAATTTATATATGTACCTTTCCCTTTGCCGGTTTCCTCTTTTGCCAAAGTTGATGTTTGAAATTCGTTTTATAATCTTAAAATCGTTTTTTAGAACTTAAAAAAATTAAATAAAAAAAAATTAAAAATAATCATTTTTGGGATTCGAACTGGCAATATCATCAGTCTCAGGAGAGAACTTAATAACTCGGCTACGAATGCTTTTACTGAAGAAGCGTTAAATTAAAATATTGTTACGAAAGTAACTTCAGTTAAGAATTAGTTGAAATTATTAGTTAAGAATTAGTTGAATTTATTAGTTATCTTGTTTTTTTTTAGTTAACTTGTATTTATTAGTAATTTTATTAGTTTACATTGTTATTAAAAATTGTTATAATTTAGTACATTGGGATTGAATGTGCAGAAAGCCCTAGAAATGTGCTGCCATAAATCAAATTAAAGTGTGGTGAATAGTAAAGCCTCGAATCTTCGAAAAACATTTCGAATGTTCTAGACAACCAAATTGCAGTATAAATACTAGCGGCGACTAGCGTAATGAGATCATTCTTAGTTCAATAAAAAAAAAACAATGAAATTTGAAGAGCTTAAAGTAGAACAGCTCAAGAAAGAATTGGCAAGTTGGATCTGCCAACTGCAGGTAATAAAGCAGAGCTGCAGAAGAGACTATTAGATGAATTCGAGCGACGCAATATGGACATTGTAAGCCACGAATTTGAGGATAAAGACGAAATTGAGGTATGTACTCGTGCAGTTGCTAGCAGTATGGATTTAAACGCAATGTTTGCTGCTAGATGGCAAAAATGGAAAAAATGTCAGAAGAAAATTCTAGAAAAATTGACGAAAATTCCAGAGCGATGTTAGCTGAAACTTCTAGAAAAATTAATGAAAATTCTAGAAAAAAGGACGATAATTCCAAAAGCATGGTACAGATGATAAAAGAAAATTCGAGTGATATTCTAGCTGAAACTTCTAGAAATGTATGTAGAAAAAATGGTAAAGGAGAATTCAGTTACCATATTAGCTGAAATTCAAGAGCATTCTAGAATAACAAACGAGAAACTTCAGGAGATTTCCAGTGAAATGAACGAAACAGTAAACGAAATGGAAATAGAATTTAACCAGAAGCTGTCTGATGTAAAAACTCAAGTCACGGATGTTAAAACACAAGTTGGGGTTTTTGATGAAAACCTACACCATCTGGAGGCAAAAGTTAATAACATTCAATGCCAAGAAGCACCAGTGCGAGTTATTCCAGAAGTTTCTAGTAGAATAAAGGCCCCTTGCTTTGACGGTAGTGTTCCATTAAATGTTTTCAAGTTCCAGTTCAAAACAGTTGCCAACAGAAATGCATGGAACAGTGAGGAAAAAGCAATCGAGCTTATTCTTGCTTTAAAGGGGACTGCGGCTGAAGTGCTTGAAAGTGTACCAATAAGCTGTAGAAACAATTATGATGACATAATGGTTGCACTGCAGCGTAAATATGGTGGGGAACACAAGAAAGAGATATACCGAATGGAGTTGCGTGGCAGAGTGCAAAAAGCAAACGAAACCTTACAAGATTTTGCTCTCGAGATAGAGCGTTTGGTGCAGCTAACTTATCCTGGTGAGAATCATCCATTGCTGGACAGCTTCAAAACAGAAGCATTCGTTAACGGTATAAGAGATGCTGATGTAAAGTATGCGGTGTGTGCAGCATTAAAATCAACATTTTCAGAAATTTGGCCCGGCTCAGGAAACCGCGAGAATAGTTGCAAAGCAGAGGTCGTATAAGGTGCAAAGGCTCAATGTAACTGCTGATGATGATAGAGATATCATTAAGGAAATAAAGAGCCTTAAAGAAGCAGTTTTGCGGGTTTTAAGTGAGAAGCTGGTCAAAAACAAATTGAAATGCAATAACTGTGGTAAGATTGGGCACATACAGCGTAACTGAAAAGCACCGGAAAAAGGTTCAAGATCTGCTTCGCCGCCGAGAAACAACCAACGGGCTAGTCATCAGTCATCACAGGAGTCGTCGTTAAGTATGGAGGGAGTGCTACCTTTCGCATCTGAGGACTCGATAATAAATTTAGTAGTGCCAAAGAGTAACAAAAGTATTACGACATTTGGCTACATCGATGGTAAAAAGCGCATTTTGACTATCGACACTGGTGCAGGATTCTCGATAATAAGGCCTGACTTGGTTAAGGGAGCTGTCGAACCACTAAGCGGAGTGAGCTTGCGAACAGCTACAGGTGAGCCTGCTACTGTCTATGGGAAAACACGTGTGGTGTTAAGAATTGCCGATATTGTCACTTTTCATGAGTTTATTGTGGCCGACATTGTAGACGAAGTACTGATTGGCGCAGATTTTATGATTAGTCATAATATAAGTCTGAATATGGGAAAGCAAATCATGTATTTGTGTGATTACGAAATACCCCTGGATGTTGGGTATTCAAGTGAGGCCCGTGTGGGACAGCTTCTCGCTTGTAGTCGTCTGGAATCGTCACCTTGCAGAAAAGTTGAAAAACGTGAGAAAGCAGTTGCTCATGTAAGACAGCTTAGCAGATTAGAAGCCGGACACTGTACAGAGGCAGATAGGAATGAATGCTTCAGTGAAGGTCGCTCGTTGAAGGTAGAGCCCAGTAAAGATTGGATAACGGAGCAAATAAGAGAACCCGTATCGGCCAAGGTTATGAGGGCCAATAGTATAGGTGGAAGACAAAATGTTAAGGGAAACTGCCCAAAGCGTGTGACAGCCAGGAGCACATCAAACAGAGGTTGTGTGTCGCTTCCACAGTGCAATTGTAATGCACTACCTATACCCGAAGATAAGCAGGCATCTTCATTGGAGCGGAGAAATCCGTACGACCATAGAAAGTCCGTGCGTGGCCATAGAAAGTTGTCCAGATATGATCGGGCAGTGAATTCTGAAGGATCTAAGAAACGCCAGTTGGTTTTTCCAATGAATCAACAACCAAAGGAAGGATTAATTGCCAAACCACAAGTACATTGGAATGGACCATATAAGGTGATAAAGAAATTAAATGATGTAGTATACCGAATAAAGAAATATAAAAGTCCAAGAGCCAAAATGAAAGTTGTTCATTTAGAACGATTAGCCCCTTATGGAAGAGGTGATTCTGAGCCTATTCGGGACGAACAGGCTTAAGTGGGAGGCCGTGTTACGAAAGTAACTTTAGTTAAGAATTAGTTGTAATTATAAGTTAAGAATTAGTTGAATTTATTAGTTATCTTGTATTTATTAGTTAACTTGTATTTATTAGTAATTTTATTATTTACATTGTTATTAAAAATTGTTATAATTTAGTACACTTCAATCCCAATGTGCAGAAAGCCCTAGAAATGACCGTTAAAAAAGCTTCAGTATAAAACGCCCGGGAGACTATCAAATAAATACATCAATCACATAGTTGTGTGCGTGCAGTCGTTCTTTTTTGGGTACACATACGCGTTGTCGGCAATGCTTGATGAAAATCAAAAAGTTTTGATTATTTTATTTGATGGCTGATTATTTGATAGTCTCCAGTTGTGATTGACAAAAAAATTTTATTTGCTTTGTGTATGTTGTCATGTACGGAAGAAAAAAAAATATAAATACTTATTCGTTTTTTTGATTTAAAAAAATAAAAAAATATATTTGTTAAAATGGAAAAATGCGTGGATGAGCAAAAGTTTATATTGCGTTTTATTGAACACTACCATCCGACGACGACATTATTTGAAACGAACCCTATGAAATCAAAATTACAAATCTTGATTGACGGGTTTATTTGTACGTCTCCAAAAAAGCCTCAAATAAACGACACTAACACATATGCACTGATTGACGGGTTTATTTGAAAGTCTCCAGAGCCCTTAAGAGGTAAAATTATGTAAACATAAGTGCTGCCATAAATCAAATTAAAGTGTGGTGAATAGTTAAGCCTCGAACCTTCGAAAAACATTTCGAATGTTCTAGACAACCAAATTGCAGTATAAATACTAGCGGCGACTAGCGTAATGAGATCATTCTAAGTTCAGACTTTGTCAATAACGTATAACGCTGAGAAAATTATAGTTGGTTGTGAAATAAAGCTATAAATTACGGTTGTTAAAAAGACTTTGTATTAAATAAAGTTTTGTAAATTGGAAACAGTGTTGAAAGTGTTTGTGTTTTATTTATTTTATTAAAGTTGCAATAAAGAACTCGAAACGGTTTATTATAAAGGAAATAAACCAAAACGTTATTGAAAGGCAGTAACGTAACAATATATTGAGTCTATAAGATTATTTCTTTATTTGAGCGGCATATCTTGTACATGCATTAATATGTATGTGTATGAGCAAAATTAAACAAATTACAAATAAAATCCACCACTTGTAGTGAAGGGTATAAAAAAACAACAAAAAAAAAAAACACATTACCAACACTGTATTACCATAGCCACTGTATGACCGTAGAAACAAAAATTGAATTGGTTTGTATGGTATGCTTTTACTAAAGAAGGGTTAAATTAAAATATGTATATTGAGTCTATGAGTTTGTTTCTTTATTTGAGCGGCATATCATATACATGCATTAATGTGTATGTGTAGAAAAAAAAAACAACAAAAAAACCACATTACCAACACTGTATTACCATAGCCACTGCATGACCGTAGAAACCAAAATTTAATTGGTTTGTATGGTATGTTTATGGCGTTTTGGTAAAACAGTGTTGGTATGGTAATGTCACGTCTAATTGGGCCTTTAAAGGAAAAAATTTGAGGCAGCCGTGGTTTTTTACTCATATCTCAGCCATTTGTGGACCGATCTTGCTGAATTTCAATAGCAAACAATTCCGGACCATATGTGACATAAATGTATAATAACCTGGCCCCCATCATATATCGGGTCTTCGGAAAATCCATTTCAACGGACAGACGGACATCGTTAAATCAACTTCGCTCCTCATATATATATATATATATATATATATATATATATATATATATATATATATATATGCACAGCGCTTATTTAGCGAACAGAGTTTGAAGCTAGCAGATAAATAGCGGACAGTTGCATACTTAGCGAACAGTCCGCCAAATGATCACATGCCTAGAGCATATTCACCGGACACGTAAATTTTTCCAAGATTTTTTTAATATTTTTTTTTTCCCCTTTTTTTTACTTTATTTCATCGCACTGGGGTTATTTATCGATCAAATAGTATTAAAACTTCGATATATACCGTTTAAATGTGTTAATTTTGTATTTCTTAACAAATTTTGTTGCTTAGTATTGCCAAGTATTTTTTTGTTTCCCCGTTTTTTACCACGTTAAAACTACACACATGTGACTTCGACGCCGCCAGTAAGCTTATATTTTTTACGCCGTTTGAATTTTTTGCTTCGCACTTGATTAAAAAATTTTATTTTTGTCACTTTTCGGAAAATAATATTAATCTCAACTATTTATAATGTTTCTCCAAATTGGCTTTTAGACTTGAACCGACATATCGTGCTATAGTTTCATTTATATTCGTTCAAAAAAGGAAATGCAAAACCAAATATTATGTGCAAAGAGAAAAACATACATATGTATGGGAAAAGTGTTGATAGATTCCTATCTACTTTTTTTTAATGGATTTGGAAGCTAGTTTGACATATTTCTTTTGTTTTTCCTTGTGTTACTCATTGAGGGAGTTTATATAGAAATTTAAATAGTACCTGATGTAAAAAGATCGTGGTATTTTGTCTACTTTTTATACCCACACCACAATAATGGAGAGGGTATTGTATTATGCATTTGTGATGATGTTTGTAACATGGTGACGATTCCCATCTCAACGTAGCCCCATGGTCAGTTTAAACTCAAATTCAACTGGAACTGGAGACAGCAAATGGCTCCAATTCTGTAACCAATAATACCGGATCATAGTCATAGCTGGGTAATTCGACAAATGCCCGATAATAAACCTATAATTCAGTAGCTTATAAAGTGATTTTACGTTCGAGTTATTACTATAAATTGCCAACGATTTGTTGAAGATACCGGCTGCTTCCGCTTTTGCCAAGCATCGTAAAGTTTCAAAAGTTTAAGTAAGGGATGTACAATTACATTTTAAGCGAAAGTGGAGTGAATTCCGTGTTTTGGTACTGACAAACTGAGACCCTATAAACGTGCTGTCATTTCGGAAGCCCACAAACAAATTTTGTTTTTTTAATATGTAATTGTTTGAAAGATTAAATTTTGTGTAGGGAAATAAATACATATTTTATAGACACTTCAAAAATAATAACATATTAAATATTATTATAAAGTAAGGAACAAAGAATAGTTTTTAGTTAGTAACCAGCTGTTTGGTACCGGCGCTTCCCGGGACTTTCCAAATATATGAAAAAGTTCCATAATTTCCATATTATAGGTTGTTATTCACTTGGACCCTGCAACTATTATTTTATGTTTCTAAGTTCAATATTATAAAAAATTCAAAAAGTACCACATATCATCTCAAATGATTCCTTTTTTGTTCACAACTTTTTTAATGATGATCCAAATTCGATTGTTATTGTTTTTAGGTGTTATTTACAGAAAAAATATTCAAAGATCTCTTTTTTGACTAAGATTTTTGGATTTAAAATTTTAAATTGAGTTTTTGGGTGTGTCCTCAGATTTTTTCTTTTTTTGAAAATGTGTAATTTTAAACTTCCATCCACCCCACAACTTTTAAAATTAAAAAAGAAATCGATGATAGTATGATCAATGATGAGCAATTGGTGGAAATTTTGGATGATATGCAACAAGAAGGTGATGAAAATACATAAAATATTTGGACAATGTTGTTGTTAGTTAAGCCGGCTATATGCTTGAATTTTTTATTATAGGAACAATCAGGCCTGTTCTGAAAATCACGTGATTTCAAATCACACGTATGATTTTGTGGTGTTCTGTAAATCACACCGTTTTTGTGTGTTTTTGGTGGGATTTTTAATTGTTGAAAGCACAAGCAAACACAATGCCCTGTTTTTAACACCTAACAAAAATTTGTTCACAAAATACTCTTTTTATGTTATTTTCCGACAATCTCAAATTTAATTCAAATTTGGCAATTTTTCGCGAATTTTAGTCATGTTCGCGATTTGTTCCGTGATAGTATACTCTGCTATCACGCCGCTGTTAGCACATTTTTGCGAATTTCCGCTAATTTTGCAATTTTTACCGAATTTTTGCCATTCCTTATAGTTTTAAATATTAAAAATTTTCGCGCTTTTTCGCTATTTTGCAAATTTTTTTTTTTGTTATATTCCGACATTTTGTTTTAAACCCGTTTAGCGATTTCAAATAAATTTTAAGGTTTGTCTACAAGTTTGCAAATTTTCGCGAATTTTAGCCATGTCCGCAATGGAAGCGATTTTTTCTTATGATTGTTTACAGCTTTAACGATTAAAAAAAGTAGACTCTGCTATCATGCCCCTGTAAGCAAATTAGCAATCTTTAATTCAACTAAAAAATCAAGGCTAAAATCACAACAGATATCACAAAAGCAAATATCATTTTTGTAGTGTCGTCGAATTTTCTTAATTTTAAATGATTTGTTGCAAATAAACCAACTTATTGCATAAAAATATAATAAACAACACATTGAATATTTTATTTGAGTAATTTATTATAACGGCATCTTACAAAAGTCGCAAAAAATCACAGAGTGATTTCAAAAAGTTGTTTGTTTAGCTGAACGTTTTGAAATCACAAAATAATATGCCCAGAACAGGCCTGAATATTTAAGTTTATTTTTTGTTCGTTATAACAGCTAAATAAATATATATTGTACGCCAAATTTATAAATGCTTTTTATTATTCTTTATATATGTACATACATAAGTAAAATTAGATTGCTTTCATTGACTGCTTAAGGTCTGCATCTGTCCAAGAAACGTGTATACAAACAAAAGCCACGAATATGATAATGGTTAAGTAACCAACACATTAAACGTTCCAACCCAAAACCATAGGCGGTTATGGCCCCTATTACGATTCACAACTCATCTTCGTTGTTTTTGTTCACTGCAATATAGAAAAAATGTAAACCATAATACACAAATAAAGAAATTACAACTCAACTGAGTTGAGTTATTAACCGTAATAGGGGCCATAACCGGCGTGAGGTTGAGCACTATAGATGCGTTGATCGGTACACCAATAGTAAGGCTTATGAACATCGGGATGAGCCTCTTCATTGAGAATACTTTCAGCACCGCCAGCAGGAGACAAAAACCGATTAGTTTCCAGTAATCCACATGCAATTCATGTCCACCTGGTGCCTAAAGCAAATAAATGAGTTTCTGCAATATTGTTCACAAAACAAAACTTACCAATTTTCCTTCTGGCACAGGTTTTAGTGTACCGAGCTCTCAGTAGACAGTGTCAAAGCATCAAGAGTCTGGCACAAACGATCGTTTAAAACATTGTAAAAATCCGGTACCATCACATACAGGATATTTGCTAAAGATATAAATTGCAGACTCCTTGCCATCATCTCCCATGGCTTGCAACCAGTTCCATTTTCATCGTTACCAGAAGTGGAAGAACAGACTTTTCCATTTAACACATCATTTTATTAGTCACAATTACACTATGGGCATTTCTTGTCGGACAGACGACGTTTGTTGTAAAGGTGACGATCTGTATGCGTGAAACTCTTTAATTTTTGGCTCTTGCGCCAACACTTTTTCTGTCCAGCCAGAAATGTCCGTAGTGTAAATTGGAAAAAATATTGGTAAAACTTACCTCTAATTCTTCCAAACCGATAAAATTACAAAAAAAAGTGTAAAGTTTTAATGCAGTTTTGTGCAACAATTTAAAAAACCCCAAACAAAATCTTTATTTTGTTTTTGAATAAATTTTTTCCATGTCAGAAATTTTGACAGCGGGTATTAAACAAAACTAATTGCGATCAATTGTTAACAGTGTTACCAGGACTTTTAGAGGCAAATTTTTTTTTTAACAAATCTAGTTTACCGACGCAGCTCCAAATAAAAAAAGTACGTAGGGCGATAGAAAATTGAAAAATAAGAATAAAAAATTAAATAAAAAAATTGGCGCAAAGGCTAAGTTTTCGAGATATGTACGTTTTTAGTTTTCATAGAAATATGTAATTTTTCCACTACATTTCTGAAGGTATATGGCCAATATTGGTATCATTTTGAAGGTTTTGACTAGATCTTTAAGGATATATAGAATTAATTTAAAAATTGTTAACTCTTAAGCTCACATTACATTTTTGTGTACTAAGTGTGTAATTTATTTAAATAAAAGTGTAATACAAATTTTATAAAATAACAAACAGCAATGGCGCAAACATAATTTTCAAGGATTTTCAACTCTATCGTATAACAAACACCGGCTTCGTTAACTAAACCTTCTCTGCATAGGCGGCATCCGGCCGTGCGCAAGGATTTTATCCGCTATGGTATAACAAATACCGGCTTCGCTAACTAAAGCTTCTGTGGATCTCAAGTATATGCCATCCGATTCAGAATAAAAAAAGAAAAACAAATTTAAAATTTGAGGGGGCTGAGGCCCGTGGGGCCCCCTGGAACCAAAAAACTGCCCCCCCCACTTAGTGTGGGTACTGAAATTAAAGGTAATTTGCTTACGATTGCAAATATGTATTTTGTTTTTGTATTCGCAAATTATTTTCCTCTTTAGGTTAATTTAAGTATTGTTTAGGTGCAAAAAAGTTTTAGTTAGCGAAGCCGGTGTTTGTTATACCGCAGAGGAGAAAATCCTTGCGCCCGGCCGAACGCCGTCTATGCAGAGAAGCTTAAGTTAGCGAAGCCGGTATTTGTTCTACCATAGAGAAAATCCTTGCGCCGGCCAAAGGTCGGCTATGCAGAGGAGATAAAGTTAGCGAAGCCGGTGTTTGTTATACCATAGAGGTGAAAATCCTTGCGTTTGTTATTTTATAAAATTTGTATTACACTTTTATTTACATAAATTATACACTTAGTACACAAAAAATGTAATGTGAGCTTAAGAGTTAAAAATTTTTAAATTAATTCTATATATCCTTAAAGATCTAGTCAAAACCTTCAAAATGATACCAATATTGGCGATATACCTTTAGAAATGTAGTGGAATAATTTTTATTCAGAGCTACGTCGGTAAACTAGATTTGTTCCAATATAAATATATAGCAATAAGTTCCAGCAGAAAATCCAATTTTTGCTTAGTAGATTTTTCTCAAAGAAACAAAACGAAGACATATTCAATATTATTTTATTCAAAAAGTTTGATTGAACGCAATTGCATATACATAACAGAATATAAAAGAAGTAATATTGTTAGTTTTTAAATCAGTATAAATTACATATCTATAAATAAAATGAATAAATTTTTAATTCAAAAACATTTTGTTCTACAGATTGAAATTTATACATATCGCATACTTAATCTTAATAGGCATAACTCAAAATTCAAAAATGCTTAGGAGGCCGAAAACTGGCTTCAAAAACATGGTTGCAATCTTTAATCAAATTGAGTTTCACAAATGTTGAAGAAGACAGTGTTGCAGTGTTTGTGGTCGTTATAGATTTTATTTGTGAACTGGTTAATGTGTTTTTGTGCTTGATTATGATTTTGTGTGCAATATGTACATATTTTGAAATAAATATTTATTTTTATGCATAGTTTAAATCGATTTTAGCAAATCTGGAGATATTGAAGTGACAAAACTGTGTAACTTTTTAACTTTTTTGTGAGCAATTTTCCCACTAGGGCTTCATTTTCCAAACTCTTTTTGGACTTTTGTTTTATTTGGATTCACCTGACTAAATTTTTTTTGACGTTTGCGAATGAATAAAGCAAAAACAGGATATTCGGAATAAATTAAGTCAGAGTAGAGATCTCATAATCCGAACCAGGATTTCAGAAATTTTTTCCAAAAAACCTATTAAAGCTATTTAAGATATTTTCTCGAAACTTGGAATACATTTGTTGTTTTTCATTTTCATTAAAAAAAAGTTTGGAAAATATTTCGCATTATTGAATTACAGTTATTACTTATTAGTTAATTAGGATATATAGATTGTGGATCTCAGTCGCTTTGCTTTAAAGCATTTAACCAAAAAGTTATGACTCTGCTAAAATTTACTTAAATAAAGGTAAAATAAGATATTTTAAATTTTCAGTTACATAAATCAAGTTTTCTTTACTTATGACCAATTCCATTTATAAATCAATTCATATTTAATTATACTTCTTCATATAACTTCAGTTTTATTTGACATTAAAAACGACTTTGAAACATAAATTGATATTTAAACAAATATGGTGAAATTGGTCATTAACATTTTACAAAACACGAAGAAACGCCTGAATTCTTTATATATAAATCGTGTAGCATATAAGAAACTTTTAATAGATTTGCTTAGAATATCGATTCAAATAAAAATTAATTGTATTAAAGCAAGTTTTGTTGAGCCTTTTCTGAAAAAATTAGAGAAATTCCTAGCATTTGTTTCAATTCAACTTAAAACTCAAGCAAACCAGACTAATATTAAATAAATGCAGCTTGAACTCAGAAATATTTTTCTTATTTTCAATAAAAACTAGCAACTTTTGAATTTCTTGTTTTAAGAAATTTTTGATCATATACCAAAAACGTGAATTTTTGATCTTCAGAAAATGTTTCTTTATTAAAGAAAATTTTAGTAAATACGAACAAAATAAGCTAAATCATGAAATTAGTTTTGGATTTTCTTAAAACTTAAGAAAATAAACTCCTTTCCGTGTATAATGTACTTAAAATAATGTATATACTTTTTTTTTGAGTGTTAAGATTATTTTATTATATTATAATATTAAAAACCTTATATTTCGAGCAAAAAACTTCAATCTGCATTTTTATATATTATGGGCATAAAATCTGCAAACTGCACTTCTGGCAACATTGATTGCAAACAATCCCATGCCTTGAATACACCCATGTAGGGCTGCCAGACGGACTTTATTTCTCAGTGCTGCCGGAATTCAAATTATGTTTCATCGTGTGTGGTAATGTTTCTTTTCTGATATTTTATGTTTCCACACACAATGTTTCATCGTGTTTATTGATGCTGATGTTTTTCATTTTGTTGAGAGCAGCTATTGTGTGCGATGTTTTTGCAACTTTCGCAAACAAATGTGAATAAAGAAATCACAAAATAGCAACAAGTGCAAATAATTAGAATTAAAAAAATTTAAAGGTGAATATAAAAATTTTCCAGATGTATACCTATAACATATACAAAAAAAAAATTAACTGTATTTGTTTGTCCCCTTTTACAATGTGGCAAGTGAAAGGCAGACAGACGAAGTTTGTTGGCGAGGGGTTGTAACAGTGCAGCCACACGGTCAAGTTGTTCTTGATAGTCTTTTACATATACTGTTTGTCAAAATTTCCAAAAATTGATAGTTGTGACGTAGGCTGCATTCAATTTTTGAGCAATTTACTTTCAAGATGCCATCAAGAAAAATCAGCTGTTTTCTTGAACGTAAATTGAAACACTCACTGGCATGAGAATTTTAAAGGCAAGTTCGCATCAATTTTTAAAAGTATGAGTGTATTGGTAAAAAAGTGTGAGTGTATTAAAACTTGATAGGCAAAACTTGATCGTGTAACCCTCAAGTAAAGGTAGAGTGTGTAGTACATGACTATTTGTACTGGACATTTTTACACATTTTTTGCCTCTCTTTTACACTTTTCGGCATTTTCATGTTGTTGCTTCATATAATTTTTCTCACACCAATGTAATTTTAGTATCAATGCCTGTTAAATGTTCATCTCCGTCAACAGCGAAAAAGAACGAAAAAAGGAAAACAATAATTTCTGTCTGTCTATTAATTTCGCGATTGTGAAAGGTTTAGGCAAGTTCAAAAGAGAATAAGAAAAATGTCTTCCTTTCTATTTCAACGTTGTAAATTGGGACCTTTGTAAAAACTGAAAAATGAGTAGTAATAGTAGATGTTTCAATTTATTTTGCGTAGGGCAGCATTATACAAGCATCAATATTATCCAAGAATTTATAAATTATACAAAACAAATTTTGTGTTTAATAATTAGGAAAGCTTTTTGTTTACGAACATACACTTGCATGCCATTTAATGACAAAACGATAAACAATGTTACCCTGTTAAAAATTTAATGCAAATTTACTTGATTATTGTCGAATTGTAATTAAAATTTTAACTTGATAAATGTGTTATTATTATTAATTTTTGAAACGCTCATTAATAAAAGCAAGTTTGTTAATTATAGAGCAGTAATATTGTTAAAATAATGCTTATATAAACAATTTCCCCAAAAATGTGCCTATATGATAAACTCGGTAACTCTATTTGGGTTTTTGTTACTTTTTTTTCATTTGAGAAGTAAACAAATTATCTCTTTTTTTTATTTTTTTTTTTTTTTTTTTTATTTTGCTTAAAACTAAAACTTTTTGGCGAACTATTTAAGTTATAATGCCAGGGTATCACACAATTTTTGGAGCTTCAACCACCAAACCTGGTTCGACCTAAACCTTCGTATAGGAAGGCGAGAGCTTCCACAATCCGCTCCAGAGTATTTTGGTCTCCACCAGTAAACTTCTGAGTTATTTCCTTGGTACTCCACCAGTAAAACGTCTGAGTTATATATGGTTCTCCACCAGTCACATTGAATTAATTTAGACAACACATTAAAACATTGAGGTTAAAAACGATTGCATATAGTTAATGTGGAAACCGCAAAAACTGTAACTCGGTACAGTTATACGACGCCGAACCCTGTTGTAATTTTTTTTTTCTGAATATAGTGCTACTTCATTTGTTTGCATATACAGTGCACTCGGGAAAACGTCAACGCTCGTTTACGTCAACATCCCAAAACGTCAACCCTCATTTTTTTACATTGCCTACTCTAAAACGTCAACCCAACTTCAAAGCTCTAAAACGTCAACTCTCAATAAAACAAAATTTTGAATTTATCAGCAGTTAAAATACACACATTTGTACACACACACTTATTTTATGAAATAATTTCAGAAATTGGGGATTCCCCTTATAAGTAGAGTAGAAAAGAACAAATAACTGTATGAATGTATTGTCTTTTTATTTATGTTCAGTTACTTTTTTGTTCTCGTAAGTATCACATTACCAAAATGAGCTCAAAACAACCGAAAGTGTTTAAATTACAAGAAAAGCCAAATATTTTGGACTTATTAGAAAAAAGTACAAGTACGGTAGCATTTGAGAAGCAATATGGTGTAACAAAGTCAACAATTAGCAATATACGATTTTTTTAAATGCATAGTATGTGTGCATGTAAAATTAAAAATATAATCTCATTTAAAATGTATTCTTTTGGTTCTAGTTGTCTTCTATGGTTCTAGTCAGGTTGAATGACTTTTTTTAGTTTATAATCAATAAAAAGTTAAAAAGCACACTATCCACATGTTTTTTACTTAAAAATTTTACATTCGAAAACGTCAACAATTTGTTAAACGTCAACGCCCGCGGTTTTAATTAGTTGACGTTTTCCCGAGTGCACTGTATATATAAAAACTCTTTTTACAAATTTTACTTCTTCATTTAATTTTTTTTCATTTTGTCGTTCAAATATCACGTCACGTCAAAATGGAAATGCCCACATACAAACCTAAGTACATATCTGTGGCATTTTGACAAAACATCTTAAGTCAAATTTAAAAAGTTAAAAAAAATTTTGATAATCATACGAATTTTCATTCAAAAAACATTTTAGCTTATGTTTTTAAAATTTAGTACTATAAACGAAATTTTTCCTTAATTATGGTTTTTTATTATTAATTAAAAATGATTTTTTCACCGAGTTTTTTTTAACTTTTTTGCAATCTTATCTCGACTTTAGATTTTGTCAAAATGCCACAGATACGTTAAAAATGAATTATCTACATATTAAAAAAATAATGACCCATAACTATAGTCATAAACAAAGCATACTTTAAGGCCCGTTTTCACGACTTAACGATAGCTAAATGTAGGAAGTTATCGAACAGATAATGAGTTTTTAATTATCACAAGTTCCCTTTAATCTAAAAGTGAAGGATAAGCTAAAGAGAGGAACGTTCTACCATTAACTTTTGTCGTAAGGTTTAGATTTGAGACTGCCATATTATATTCACATATTTTTTTTTATATGGCAACTCCAATTATACGTATATTTTGTAAATTGTATTAATGTAAAAAAAGTGCGTAGTTGCCAGTTCGCATTTTTATTTTGGCAAAAATAGTCGGTATTTTCTTTAGTATTGCCACATTTTCAAAAATGTTAAGTTTATTTTATAGAGAAGTTGTGAAAACGAAAAATAGTTGAAGGTAACTTTATTCCTCACTAGTGCTAAAGGTACCGTTAACTATTTCGAACTTTATAGGTAAGTCGTGAAAACGAGCCATAGAGTACTAAGGCTGTAGACAAGCAGAAGCATATTTTACACGCACAGAAAAAAATAAAAATTGATTTCAATTAAAAAAATTGTGATATTAATTAAAAAATTAATTAAATTTGCAACAGTAAACAAATTAATAGTATCAAGTAAACCAGTTAATAGTATTATTTAAACGTTTAATTTACTTGATTAAAAGTTTAATTCACTTGATTAAATTTTTAATTAAAACTGATTATATTTTTGATTAATGCTTTAATTGGTGAAAAATTTTGGAGAATTTTTTCTGTGCGTTTAAACCGGCGTTAATTTTAAAACTAGCTGAAGTTGTTTTTAACTCATTTAACAACAGCATTAGTTGTTTTTCTCCATATAAAAAGTTCTTGCAAAAAGTTAAAAATGTTTATGATTCAAGATATTGGTCGATATTGTGCAATTATTTATAATTTGGAGGAAAATTTGTATGGAAAGAAACACAAAATACATATGTTTAGGCCCTAAGATTACATTGCAAGCAAAAACAAAGTCAAAAATATTTTGTAATTTTGTTATTGCTTTCTACATTAATTCACATTGCGTTTTTAAAAATTGCAACGCCACATTATATGCAGTCTTTTAGTGCCGGTTCACACACATCTAGTTTGACTTTTCAAGTCTTGGTCTTTTAGAAGAGAAGGGAAAAGAGAACGCCATTTCTTTTCCCCTCCCTCTCCTAAAAACTCAAGACTTGACGAGTCAAACTTGACGTGTGTGAACCGGCACTTATTTATATTTTAATTTTCAATGTCAGCTGCTTTCCACTTGCTTATATTTTGTTGTATGTTGTATGAAAAAATTTTCTACATTTGAGGTGGCACCCAGTTAAAGTCTGTTTAATTTAAAACATACTTTTATTTCGACTATAGTAGCAATAAAATATAACGAATGTTTTTATTTTAAGGTTGTTTCTAAAAAGATCAGACTTTAGCGTTTGAATATGGTTATGGGCCATTGTTTTTTATCTCAAAAACTTCTTTAAGATAAAAAACAATGGCCCATAACCATATTCAAACGCTAAAGTCTGATCTTTTTAGAAACAACTTTTCAACATACAAATTGTTGAAAAGTTTATGCTTATTATAATCTAAAAAATTTTAGCAGGGGTGTTCTGGAAATCGAAAACGTAAAACGAAAGCATTTAGAAGTTGTTTTTACCACAAATGATATAACTTCCTTAGAAATGTTGGTATTAATATAAAATTTGGCAACGATAACAGCTGCTATGTGAACTTAGTATTGGTACGTCCATTTTAACCATGGGTCCCATATAAAGCCCCTACCTTAAATAATTTTAAGACGAAAAAATCTCATAAAGATGTATGTAGATATCTAGACCAAATTCGGCACACATAACTTTTTCTTAACTGTTAACCTCATTACAGAAATTCGTGATTGCCATTCCATTTTTTTACAATTTGTTTTTGGCGGAGTTGTTATTTTTGTACAGGATGTTATATTTTGCCTATTTCAAATATTGAAAATCGGACCATAATTCCACAAAGCCCTAAACAATATTCTATCCGTATATAGTTTTGTACTGTCTAATTATGTTGCTATTTATATTGAACTCGACCCACATTTATTGTATTGCAACTCAATTTATCTTACCAGATTTTCTTTAAATCAGTCCATATTTTCCATAGCTTCCATATAAAAAAAAACCACTCTCGAAAATAGCTTTTAATGCAGTAAGAAGGTCGAAAATTACGTGGGATTGAATTTAATAGTATGTTCACATTTGGCTTCTTAAACGCGTTTAAGCAGTTGTAATGTAATGTAATGTGAACGGATTTGATTAGCTAAATCAACATTTTGCTTAAACGCGTTTAAAAACCTAAGTGTGAACTTAGCATAAGCCACACTTAAAAGAAACATCTTACAGTGCAGCCACACGATCAAGATTTTCTTGATAGTCTTTTACATATACTATTTGTCAAAATTAACAAAAATTGAAAGTTGTGACGTAGGCTGCATTCAATTTTTGAGCAATTTACATTTAAGATGTCATTAAGAAAACAATTTATAAAGGCAAACGAAAAATTTGCTCACTAACCTTGAAATCAGCTGTTTTCTTGAACGTAAATTGAAGCACTCTCTGGAAAGAGAATTTTAAAGGCGTAGAGTATTAAAACTTAATAGGCAAAACTTGATCGTGTAACCCTCAAGTTAGATGTCAGTATCATTATTCGATTTGTTGAGGATTGCATTACATATTTGGTAATATTGTGGAATGTTTTCTTCGAAGCCTATCAACCCCATTCGTCTAGTTACCACGGCGAGGCATTTTGTATAAAACATTGTCATTTTAAATTTCAAATTATATTATTTCATACAATTATAAATTTAGTTAATAAATACTTACTAAAATCAAGTCTAAACTTATGAACACCAAACACTAATTAATTTAAAGTAACACCAAAATATATTTTAAAAAAATGTTTAACCGAAAGGTTTAAAAAAAAATGTAAGACAACCACCCACCCATTCTTTACATTGTAACCATACTAATAATACAATATTGATATTATTCAT
This sequence comes from Pollenia griseotomentosa, assembly GCA_963931875.1. NCBI lineage: Eukaryota > Metazoa > Arthropoda > Insecta > Diptera > Polleniidae > Pollenia > Pollenia griseotomentosa. Next base: position 45,109,313 of record OZ007560.1, on the reverse strand, counting down.
GTTCAGAAAATTCTAGAAATCATAAGTAATAAATAAATATTCGAAAAACACGCAATACAGATGTTTCGGTTTTAGTTTTCTCGTTTATGGTATAAATTGAAACATGAGTAGTTATACATGTTTCAACTAATGTTGGCTGGTGTGAGGGCAGCATAATGTTGCCTCGTCCGGTAGCACTTAACATGTGTTTTTTTGTGTGGTAACATTAAAAGTAACGGTGCATGCATAGTTGGCGTCCGCGTCCATTTCAGTTAAAGTCACAAATTATAGTTAAAGCGTTGGATAGGTGCGCTAGTTGTTTAAGGTGGTTAGTTGCTGGGGTAAGTACATGAAATTATTTTAAAAATTATGTTTATTATAAATTTTGATATTATTCGAATGTGTATTCTTTACAAAATTATGAAGAAAACTCAAAAATACTAGTAAACCTGAGTTTTTGCTCAAGCTGAATTAAAAAGGTAATAGGATAAAGTATTTTCGAGTTTTCTTCATAATTTTGTCAAAAACCACGATTTTCTTAACTTTTAAGGAATAATTTAAAAGAAAAATGTCCAAGCTTTATTTAATGTGTAATCACTACAAGTTTTTGCAATGAATTTTCTCATTTAGGTACCCAACATTACTATTTTTCGTAATTTTTACAAATATTTTGTAAAAAACGCTTTATAACTTTTAAAATGTTAAAGGATGAAAAAACTAGCAACGCAGATTAAAGATCAATTTATTCTAAATAATAAATAAATTAAAAAGCATTGTTTATTCAAACTGCGTTCTTAGTTTTTTTTCATCTTCATAAAAATGTTAAGAGTAATAAAGAGTTATTTACAAAATATTTGTAAAAATTACGAAAAATAGTAATGTAGGGTACCTAAATGAGAAAATTCATTGCAAAAACTTATAGTGAGTACGCAAAAAATAAAGATTTGACATTTTCTTTTAAATAATTTCCTTAAAAGTTAAGAAAATCGTGGTTTTTGACAAAATTATGAAGAAAACTCAAAAATACTAGTAAACCTGAGTTTTTGCTCAAGCTGAATTAAAAAGGTAATAGGATAAAGTATTTTCGAGTTTTCTTCATAATTTTGTCAAAAACCACGATTTTCTTAACTTTTAAGGAATAATTTAAAAGAAAAATGTCCAAGCTTTATTTAATGTGTAATCACTACAAGTTTTTGCAATGAATTTTCTCATTTAGGTACCCAACATTACTATTTTTCGTAATTTTTACAAATATTTTGTAAAAAACGCTTTATAACTTTTAAAATGTTAAAGGATGAAAAAACTAGCAACGCAGATTAAAGATCAATTTATTCTAAATAATAAATAAATTAAAAAGCATTGTTTATTCAAACTGCGTTCTTAGTTTTTTTTCATCTTCATAAAAATGTTAAGAGTAATAAAGAGTTATTTACAAAATATTTGTAAAAATTACGAAAAATAGTAATGTAGGGTACCTAAATGAGAAAATTCATTGCAAAAACTTATAGTGAGTACGCAAAAAATAAAGATTTGACATTTTCTTTTAAATAATTTCCTTAAAAGTTAAGAAAATCGTGGTTTTTGACAAAATTATGAAGAAAACTCAAAAATACTAGTAAACCTGAGTTTTTGCTCAAGCTGAATTAAAAAGGTAATAGGATAAAGTATTTTCGAGTTTTCTTCATAATTTTGTCAAAAACCACGATTTTCTTAACTTTTAAGGAATAATTTAAAAGAAAAATGTCCAAGCTTTATTTAATGTGTAATCACTACAAGTTTTTGCAATGAATTTTCTCATTTAGGTACCCAACATTACTATTTTTCGTAATTTTTACAAATATTTTGTAAAAAACGCTTTATAACTTTTAAAATGTTAAAGGATGAAAAAACTAGCAACGCAGATTAAAGATCAATTTATTCTAAATAATAAATAAATTAAAAAGCATTGTTTATTCAAACTGCGTTCTTAGTTTTTTTTCATCTTCATAAAAATGTTAAGAGTAATAAAGAGTTATTTACAAAATATTTGTAAAAATTACGAAAAATAGTAATGTAGGGTACCTAAATGAGAAAATTCATTGCAAAAACTTATAGTGAGTACGCAAAAAATAAAGATTTGACATTTTCTTTTAAATAATTTCCTTAAAAGTTAAGAAAATCGTGGTTTTTGACAAAATTATGAAGAAAACTCAAAAATACTAGTAAACCTGAGTTTTTGCTCAAGCTGAATTAAAAAGGTAATAGGATAAAGTATTTTCGAGTTTTCTTCATAATTTTGTCAAAAACCACGATTTTCTTAACTTTTAAGGAATAATTTAAAAGAAAAATGTCCAAGCTTTATTTAATGTGTAATCACTACAAGTTTTTGCAATGAATTTTCTCATTTAGGTACCCAACATTACTATTTTTCGTAATTTTTACAAATATTTTGTAAAAAACGCTTTATAACTTTTAAAATGTTAAAGGATGAAAAAACTAGCAACGCAGATTAAAGATCAATTTATTCTAAATAATAAATAAATTAAAAAGCATTGTTTATTCAAACTGCGTTCTTAGTTTTTTTTCATCTTCATAAAAATGTTAAGAGTAATAAAGAGTTATTTACAAAATATTTGTAAAAATTACGAAAAATAGTAATGTAGGGTACCTAAATGAGAAAATTCATTGCAAAAACTTATAGTGAGTACGCAAAAAATAAAGATTTGACATTTTCTTTTAAATAATTTCCTTAAAAGTTAAGAAAATCGTGGTTTTTGACAAAATTATGAAGAAAACTCAAAAATACTAGTAAACCTGAGTTTTTGCTCAAGCTGAATTAAAAAGGTAATAGGATAAAGTATTTTCGAGTTTTCTTCATAATTTTGTCAAAAACCACGATTTTCTTAACTTTTAAGGAATAATTTAAAAGAAAAATGTCCAAGCTTTATTTAATGTGTAATCACTACAAGTTTTTGCAATGAATTTTCTCATTTAGGTACCCAACATTACTATTTTTCGTAATTTTTACAAATATTTTGTAAAAAACGCTTTATAACTTTTAAAATGTTAAAGGATGAAAAAACTAGCAACGCAGATTAAAGATCAATTTATTCTAAATAATAAATAAATTAAAAAGCATTGTTTATTCAAACTGCGTTCTTAGTTTTTTTTCATCTTCATAAAAATGTTAAGAGTAATAAAGAGTTATTTACAAAATATTTGTAAAAATTACGAAAAATAGTAATGTAGGGTACCTAAATGAGAAAATTCATTGCAAAAACTTATAGTGAGTACGCAAAAAATAAAGATTTGACATTTTCTTTTAAATAATTTCCTTAAAAGTTAAGAAAATCGTGGTTTTTGACAAAATTATGAAGAAAACTCAAAAATACTAGTAAACCTGAGTTTTTGCTCAAGCTGAATTAAAAAGGTAATAGGATAAAGTATTTTCGAGTTTTCTTCATAATTTTGTCAAAAACCACGATTTTCTTAACTTTTAAGGAATAATTTAAAAGAAAAATGTCCAAGCTTTATTTAATGTGTAATCACTACAAGTTTTTGCAATGAATTTTCTCATTTAGGTACCCAACATTACTATTTTTCGTAATTTTTACAAATATTTTGTAAAAAACGCTTTATAACTTTTAAAATGTTAAAGGATGAAAAAACTAGCAACGCAGATTAAAGATCAATTTATTCTAAATAATAAATAAATTAAAAAGCATTGTTTATTCAAACTGCGTTCTTAGTTTTTTTTCATCTTCATAAAAATGTTAAGAGTAATAAAGAGTTATTTACAAAATATTTGTAAAAATTACGAAAAATAGTAATGTAGGGTACCTAAATGAGAAAATTCATTGCAAAAACTTATAGTGAGTACGCAAAAAATAAAGATTTGACATTTTCTTTTAAATAATTTCCTTAAAAGTTAAGAAAATCGTGGTTTTTGACAAAATTATGAAGAAAACTCAAAAATACTAGTAAACCTGAGTTTTTGCTCAAGCTGAATTAAAAAGGTAATAGGATAAAGTATTTTCGAGTTTTCTTCATAATTTTGTCAAAAACCACGATTTTCTTAACTTTTAAGGAATAATTTAAAAGAAAAATGTCCAAGCTTTATTTAATGTGTAATCACTACAAGTTTTTGCAATGAATTTTCTCATTTAGGTACCCAACATTACTATTTTTCGTAATTTTTACAAATATTTTGTAAAAAACGCTTTATAACTTTTAAAATGTTAAAGGATGAAAAAACTAGCAACGCAGATTAAAGATCAATTTATTCTAAATAATAAATAAATTAAAAAGCATTGTTTATTCAAACTGCGTTCTTAGTTTTTTTTCATCTTCATAAAAATGTTAAGAGTAATAAAGAGTTATTTACAAAATATTTGTAAAAATTACGAAAAATAGTAATGTAGGGTACCTAAATGAGAAAATTCATTGCAAAAACTTATAGTGAGTACGCAAAAAATAAAGATTTGACATTTTCTTTTAAATAATTTCCTTAAAAGTTAAGAAAATCGTGGTTTTTGACAAAATTATGAAGAAAACTCAAAAATACTAGTAAACCTGAGTTTTTGCTCAAGCTGAATTAAAAAGGTAATAGGATAAAGTATTTTCGAGTTTTCTTCATAATTTTGTCAAAAACCACGATTTTCTTAACTTTTAAGGAATAATTTAAAAGAAAAATGTCCAAGCTTTATTTAATGTGTAATCACTACAAGTTTTTGCAATGAATTTTCTCATTTAGGTACCCAACATTACTATTTTTCGTAATTTTTACAAATATTTTGTAAAAAACGCTTTATAACTTTTAAAATGTTAAAGGATGAAAAAACTAGCAACGCAGATTAAAGATCAATTTATTCTAAATAATAAATAAATTAAAAAGCATTGTTTATTCAAACTGCGTTCTTAGTTTTTTTTCATCTTCATAAAAATGTTAAGAGTAATAAAGAGTTATTTACAAAATATTTGTAAAAATTACGAAAAATAGTAATGTAGGGTACCTAAATGAGAAAATTCATTGCAAAAACTTATAGTGAGTACGCAAAAAATAAAGATTTGACATTTTCTTTTAAATAATTTCCTTAAAAGTTAAGAAAATCGTGGTTTTTGACAAAATTATGAAGAAAACTCAAAAATACTAGTAAACCTGAGTTTTTGCTCAAGCTGAATTAAAAAGGTAATAGGATAAAGTATTTTCGAGTTTTCTTCATAATTTTGTCAAAAACCACGATTTTCTTAACTTTTAAGGAATAATTTAAAAGAAAAATGTCCAAGCTTTATTTAATGTGTAATCACTACAAGTTTTTGCAATGAATTTTCTCATTTAGGTACCCAACATTACTATTTTTCGTAATTTTTACAAATATTTTGTAAAAAACGCTTTATAACTTTTAAAATGTTAAAGGATGAAAAAACTAGCAACGCAGATTAAAGATCAATTTATTCTAAATAATAAATAAATTAAAAAGCATTGTTTATTCAAACTGCGTTCTTAGTTTTTTTTCATCTTCATAAAAATGTTAAGAGTAATAAAGAGTTATTTACAAAATATTTGTAAAAATTACGAAAAATAGTAATGTAGGGTACCTAAATGAGAAAATTCATTGCAAAAACTTATAGTGAGTACGCAAAAAATAAAGATTTGACATTTTCTTTTAAATAATTTCCTTAAAAGTTAAGAAAATCGTGGTTTTTGACAAAATTATGAAGAAAACTCAAAAATACTAGTAAACCTGAGTTTTTGCTCAAGCTGAATTAAAAAGGTAATAGGATAAAGTATTTTCGAGTTTTCTTCATAATTTTGTCAAAAACCACGATTTTCTTAACTTTTAAGGAATAATTTAAAAGAAAAATGTCCAAGCTTTATTTAATGTGTAATCACTACAAGTTTTTGCAATGAATTTTCTCATTTAGGTACCCAACATTACTATTTTTCGTAATTTTTACAAATATTTTGTAAAAAACGCTTTATAACTTTTAAAATGTTAAAGGATGAAAAAACTAGCAACGCAGATTAAAGATCAATTTATTCTAAATAATAAATAAATTAAAAAGCATTGTTTATTCAAACTGCGTTCTTAGTTTTTTTTCATCTTCATAAAAATGTTAAGAGTAATAAAGAGTTATTTACAAAATATTTGTAAAAATTACGAAAAATAGTAATGTAGGGTACCTAAATGAGAAAATTCATTGCAAAAACTTATAGTGAGTACGCAAAAAATAAAGATTTGACATTTTCTTTTAAATAATTTCCTTAAAAGTTAAGAAAATCGTGGTTTTTGACAAAATTATGAAGAAAACTCAAAAATACTAGTAAACCTGAGTTTTTGCTCAAGCTGAATTAAAAAGGTAATAGGATAAAGTATTTTCGAGTTTTCTTCATAATTTTGTCAAAAACCACGATTTTCTTAACTTTTAAGGAATAATTTAAAAGAAAAATATCCAAGCTTTATTTAATGTGTAATCACTACAAGTTTTTGCAATGAATTTTCTCATTTAGGTACCCTACATTACCATTTTTCGTAATTTTACCTTTAAAAAAATATATCAAAATCTGAAAAAAATATCAAAAATACTTTATCCTATTAGCTTTTTAATTCTGCTTGAGCCTCAAAAATCGCAAACTTTATAATCCCAAATTTTGAAATCCCGAATTTAGAAACTTAAGTTAGTCTGAGTTTATACGGTTCATTCTTTACTGAAAAGATTGCTACTTTATAGGCGAGAGGGGCGAGTGGAAAAGAAACGAGTACATACCCCTCGCCTCTCTCGCCTATAAAGTAGCAATCTTTTCAGTAAAGAATGAACCGTATAAACTCAGACTTAGCGAAGCTAGTGTTTGTTATAAGATAGCGTAGAAAATCCTTGCACGCGGCCGATGTCCGGCTATGCAGGAAAGCTTTAGTTAGTGAAGTCTGTGTTTGTTATACAAAGAACCTCTTATCTATGGTATACAAACAGCGGCTTCGCTAACTTAAGCTTCCCTGCATTGCTGGCCTTTGGTCGGGAGCAGGGATTTTCTGCTCTTTGATATCGCAAGCACCGGACTGGCTAACTGAAGTTCCGAAGTTTAGAATTTTGAAATTCGGATTTAAAAATATTCAGGATTTTATTGTCTTTCGTCCCAGAGATAGAATCAATTGCAAGGATTTTCTACTCTATGGCATTACAAACACTGGCTTCGTTAACTACAGTGTATATTGCGACACATTTGAAAGTGAAGTAACGCCATTATATATATATGTATATACACATAACTGACTGTGTTGCGGACTGTGTGTGCGGTAAGTACTTTTATTTAAATATACATTAATTTGTTTTTAAATAGTTATTTATTGTAATTTAAATTTACAGATGTTTTCTTTAATAACATTTTTAAATGGGGAACAGACAGTTTTATCTTCACGAAACGTAAAGATAAAAGACGAAAATGTCTGCAGCGCAAAATTTAAAGGGGCGTGGTATGCCGCAACACTGGTGATGAAAGGTGGTAAGTAAATTCAAACAAACTGTCAATTTAATGTAGAATATATGCTTTAACGATACCTAATAAAGGCCAACGGAAGAGTAAATAGTAGGGTATTCATTTAAACGGGCTTTTGCTTTAATCGGTTCATCGCTCGATTAATTAACCGAGGTTTTGGTTTAATCGGTTAATAATCGGTTAATTTTGTTATTGATCGATTAATAAAGTTTTGTTATAAATTAGGGAATTTCAATTAATAAAAACGCAAAAATTATTTATTATTGGAGTCTTTTACATAGTAAAAAAAAAAGAATAACAACGAAGAGGACAAGCCAATATAAATATTTTGTTGGAATTCCTTTATCTTTTGCTTAACTATAGTTCTAGTAGATATGAATAAGTGTGCGAAATATTTCTTTTCATGATGATTATTTGTCGAGTTACGGGGTGGTAAAGTGTTGCCGGTTTTTCAAACTAAAAACGAATCAAACGAAAAATAGTTAAGGTGATTCTTATAGAAAATCGAATTTTTAAATAAAAAAAAAAAAATTTTTCATCTGCAAAACCGGAAATGGCCAATTTTAATAAAAATTTTTCTAACTTAGTTCCAATTTATTTTTTATTTTTTAATCTAAATTGGCCTTTAGTGTCCTAATCATATTGTAAAAGTTTTATTATGGGACCTCTATTAGTTTAAAAGTTATGCAAATTTCTTTACACTCGTACATGTGGTTATTACAATGTTGTACCGTAAGAGACAGGAAAGAACGAGGTTTTTTAATTTTTGATTCAATTTTTACCGAAATTAGCATTCGTTGTAAAACTAATATTATGTGCTCTTCATTAGTTTAAAAACACTTTTACATACGTATCGGCAATGCATATAAAAAACACAAAATAACAAACTATAACGATTATTTGTTTATTTGTTAAAGAATGTATGCATATTCAAGTAAACAGTTGACAATATATGTTGCCTTCTCTCTTTGTTAAATTCCATGTAAAAAACACAAACAAAATGTTGAATAGGTATTTGCAGTACAAGTTATTATTTTTTGGCTAACTAGTTACAAAAGATCTTATGTGAAAGCTCGAAAACTGACCAAGCGTGATCACAATCACAGTTTTAAGGAACAGTGATCACCTTCACTAATCACAATGTTCCTTAAAAATCACTGGATTGGATCGCTCATCACTACTTACAATATTTCCTAAAAAATACAAAACATATATAACAAAATCAGTAAGACTTTTAACAAATAAAACTTTGTACCATAGAATACGTAGAGTCCCAAGCAAATCGTCAGAAATTAAATACAAAAATAAGAAGATGAAAGACAAGATTAAAATACAAAAATTGCAAGACTATAATTTCATAATCTGGACACTAATTCAATTTCACAACAGAATGTTGAACTAAAAAATAACCACTAACAGAAAAAATTTTTAATATTAAGATTTAAGTTCATCAAATTTAATTTTCATTAAATTATTTTTATGAAGAAAGGAATTTTACAACATTTTACAAATGAAATGAAATGAAAAATTATAAATAACAAGTTTAATTAATTTTCATGTTGTTAAATTCCTTTCTTCATAAAAATAATTTAATGAAAATTAAATTTGATAAACTTAAGCCTAATTAAAAATATTAAAAATTTGGATTAAAAACCATTAATAGTTCAACAAAATAACCCCAATACTTACAGAAAAAATTTTATTTAGTAGACTTAGGTTTCTGACTATTCGCTTGGGACTCTACGTATTCTATGGTATACAAATTTATTAGTTAAAAAAAGTCTTTTTGATTTTGTTATAAATGTTTTGTATTTTGTAGGAAATACTGTAAGTTTTGAAAACTATCGACTATATGGGATTTATAGCGAATTTTAGCCATCTTCGCTACATAAGCGAATTCTTCCTGTAAGAATTCTGATTCTTTACAGCTTTAACGATTTTAAATAAATAGTATACTTTGCTATCAATACGCTGTTAGTGAATTATAACTACAGCAATACCTTTGTCATGCTTTTAAAAGATTTGCCAATTTGTTTATTTCATAAATCCAAAATTTTACCATAGTATATGTATATTTGCGTTATAATATTTCAGATAAAGCATATCTCTTAGACTACAAAAATAAATATAGTGAATCAAGTATCACACAATTGTCTTCGTCCATGCAACAAGTACCCACAAGAGAAAAGCTAGACATTCCAAATTTAAAAGTGAATAGTGAAGTTCATACAACACCTGGTGGAACCATTGCTAACATATGTGTAGAATCCGCACCTGTCGAGAGTGTCGATTCGACTTTATCCATCGTCTCAACACCTATAGCCTCATTACTTTCTAAAAATAATTGCAACAACTTAAGATCAATTTCTCCAGCAAACAACTCAAAATCAATTTATCCAGCAAACAACTCAAGTTTAGCTAAAACACCTCGATCGCCCCTTGCAAATATGTTATGTGTAGAATCCGCACCTGTCGAGAGTCCCAACTATCTCAACAACTATCAGAACTCAAGATCAATTTCTCCAGCAAACAACTCAAGATCAATTTCTCCAGCAGATAACTCATGTTTAGCTAAAACACCTGGTTCGCCCCTCGCAAAAATGTTATGTGTAGGATCCGCACCTGTCGAGAGTCCCAATTCGACTTTATCCATCGTCTCAACACCTAAAGCCTCATTTCTTTCAAAAAATACTTGCAACAATTTAAGATCAATTTCTCAAGCAAACAACTCAAGATCAATTTCTCCAACAAACAACTCAAGATTAGCTAAAACACCTGGTTCGCCCCCTGCAAACATGTTATGCGTGGGATCTGCACCTGTCGAGAGTCCCAATTCGACTTTATCCATCGTCTCAACACCTAAAGCCTCATTTCTTTCGAAAAATACTTGCAACAATTTAAGATCAAATTCTCAAGCAAACAACTCAAGATCAATTTCTCCAACAAGCAACTCAAGTTTAGCTAAAACACCTGGTTCGCCCCCTGCAAACATGTTATGTGTAGGATCCGCACCTGTCGAGAGTCCCAATTCGACTTTATCCATCGTCTCAACACCTAAAGCCTCATTTCTTTCAAAAAATACTTGCAACAATTTAAGATCAATTTCTCAAGCAAACAACTCAAGATCAATTTCTCCAACAAACAACTCAAGTTTAGCTAAAACACCTGGTTCGCCCCCTGCAAACATGTTATGTGTAGAATCCGCACCTGTCGAGAGTCCCAACTATCTCAACAACTATCAGAACTCAAGATCAATTTCTCCAGCAAACAACTCAAGATCAATTTCTCCAGCAGATAACTCAAGTTTAGCTAAAACACCTGGTTCGCCCCTCGCAAAAATGTTATGTGTAGGATCCGCACCTGTCGAGAGTCCCAATTCGACTTTATCCATCGTCTCAACACCTAAAGCCTCATTTCTTTCAAAAAATACTTGCAACAATTTAAGATCAATTTCTCAAGCAAACAACTCAAGATCAATTTCTCCAGCAGATAACTCATGTTTAGCTAAAACACCTGGTTCGCCCCTCGCAAAAATGTTATGTGTAGGATCCGCACCTGTCGAGAGTCCCAATTCGACTTTATCCATCGTCTCAACACCTAAAGCCTCATTTCTTTCAAAAAATACTTGCAACAATTTAAGATCAATTTCTCAAGCAAACAACTCAAGATCAATTTCTCCAACAAACAACTCAAGATTAGCTAAAACACCTGGTTCGCCCCCTGCAAACATGTTATGCGTGGGATCTGCACCTGTCGAGAGTCCCAATTCGACTTTATCCATCGTCTCAACACCTAAAGCCTCATTTCTTTCGAAAAATACTTGCAACAATTTAAGATCAATTTCTCAAGCAAACAACTCAAGATCAATTTCTCCAACAAGCAACTCAAGTTTAGCTAAAACACCTGGTTCGCCCCCTGCAAACATGTTATGTGTAGGATCCGCACCTGTCGAGAGTCCCAATTCGACTTTATCCATCGTCTCAACACCTAAAGCCTCATTTCTTTCAAAAAATACTTGCAACAATTTAAGATCAATTTCTCAAGCAAACAACTCAAGATCAATTTCTCCAACAAACAACTCAAGTTTAGCTAAAACACCTGGTTCGCCCCCTGCAAACATGTTATGTGTAGAATCCGCACCTGTCGAGAGTCCCAACTATCTCAACAACTATCAGAACTCAAGATCAATTTCTCCAGCAAACAACTCAAGATCAATTTCTCCAGCAGATAACTCAAGTTTAGCTAAAACACCTGGTTCGCCCCTCGCAAAAATGTTATGTGTAGGATCCGCACCTGTCGAGAGTCCCAATTCGACTTTATCCATCGTCTCAACACCTAAAGCCTCATTTCTTTCAAAAAATACTTGCAACAATTTAAGATCAATTTCTCAAGCAAACAACTCAAGATCAATTTCTCCAACAAACAACTCAAGATTAGCTAAAACACCTGGTTCGCCCCCTGCAAACATGTTATGCGTGGGATCTGCACCTGTCGAGAGTCCCAATTCGACTTTATCCATCGTCTCAACACCTAAAGCCTCATTTCTTTCGAAAAATACTTGCAACAATTTAAGATCAATTTCTCAAGCAAACAACTCAAGATCAATTTCTCCAACAAGCAACTCAAGTTTAGCTAAAACACCTGGTTCGCCCCCTGCAAACATGTTATGTGTAGGATCCGCACCTGTCGAGAGTCCCAATTCGACTTTATCCATCGTCTCAACACCTAAAGCCTCATTACATTCTAAAAATACTTTCAACTATTTAAGATCAATTTCTCCAGCAAACAACTCAAGTTTAGCTAAAACACCCAGTGACTATTCACTGATATCTTGCGATAGTCCCAATTCGGCTTTAACCATTCTTTCAACGCCTAAAGAATCTCCACAACTATTTTCAACTGCAACAGACAAGGAAAAACATCAAACTTGTTTAAACTCGTTTTTTTTCAAAAATTCTCGTCAAAATTCAAGATCAATTTCTCCAGAAAATTTAAGTTTAGCTTCATCACCTTGTGAGTCATATGTTATATATGTCGAAAGTATCGATAGTTCAAATTCGGCTTTATCCATCCTAACAACACCTCATGAATCTCCACAATTATTTTCAACTGCACCAGACAAGGAAAACAGTCAAGCTTGTTTACCCTCATTTCTTTCTAAAAATGCTCGTAACAATTCAAGATCAATTTCTCCAGCAAACAACTCAAGGTTAGCTAAAACACCCAGTGAGTCGTCAGTGATATCTTTCGATCCTATCTATAGTCCCAAATCGGCTTTATCCATTCTTTCATCACCTACGGAATCTCCAAAACGTTTTTCAACTGCACCAGACAAGGAAAACAATCAAGCTTGTTTACCCTCATTTCTTTCTAAAAATGTTCGTAACAATTCAAGATCAATTTCTCCAGCAAACCACTCAAGGTTAGCTAAAACACCCAGTGAGTCGTCAGTGATATCTTTCGATCCTATCTATAGTCCCAAATCGGCTTTATCCATTCTTTCATCACCTACGGAATCTCCAAAACGTTTTTCAACTACACCAGACAAGGAAAAACATCAAACTTGTTTAACCTCATTACTTTCTAAAAATTCTAAATCCATTTCTTCAAAAAACAATTCCAGTTTTGCTAAAACGCCAACTGCTCCTGCAGAGATATATCTCGAATCCGCACCTGTCGATAGTCCCAGTTCGAACTCTTCCTCCCTATTTACCCCTGACGTGGCTTTATCAAAAATGTCTTCACCTTCAACACGCAAGCATAAAAATAATTTGAAATCAACTCCAACAATATACCATACTTTATCTTCCAACAATTCGACCTCCATTTCGCCTTTTTTTAAAAAACCTCATGTATGTTCTTCCAGTCGTGAAATAGGACATTTTGCCAATTCTGTTTCAACGTTAAATAGTACTTACAATTCAAGCATTTCGAAATCTTGTAACAATACTACATCTGATTACTTTCCGGACTCAATGATAGATACCACTAATGAAAATCCCAACTCCACAAAAATAGTTTCGGAAACGCAAAATCAAAGTTTTGAAATTATACAACATCCATTGAAATTGTCAGAGGTGATGATCCCACATACTTGTAAAAGTACAAAAAAACATTTTTGCATTTTTTGTAAAACATTACAAACCAAATTATCCAGGCATATGTCCCTCAAACATAAATCTGAAAAGGAAATTAAAAAAATTTTGAAATTACCGTTCAATTCAAAAGAACGAATGGAAACAATGGAAGAACTGAGGAAAAAGGGGGATTTTTTACACAATACCAGTGAAGAGTACAATACCGGAATATTAATTGTGAGCAGGCAACAGCGATTCACACAAAACAACAATGCTGATGATTATGTGTGTTGTAAGAACTGTAAGGCATTTTTTTCAAAGAGGACTTTACGGATCCATTTACGGAAATGCGGTGTTTATAAGTTTAATTCGAGGGATAATTTAATATCTGCGAGACAAATAACCCAATATATTCACAAAGAGGCTAATCCAACATTAAGGGGCAAAATTTTTCCTGTTTTACGAAATGATGCAGTTACTCAAGCCATTCGATATGATGAATTAGTAATAAAATATGGTAACAAATTATCAGAAAATTACGCGTTAGGCCACCAGCATGATATGATAAGGTCACAGTTAAGGTTACTGGGACGGTATATGATCCAAATCAAAGAGCTTGATAAGGGGATTAAAGAGTTTAAAGATATTTTTAAACCTGAATTATTTGATACATGTATAAAAGCGCTGAGAAAAGTCTCAAAATGGGACGAAGAAGTAATGTGGTTCAGGACGCCTGCAGTTGCTGTCAACTTGGTCTCTTTAGTGAAAAAATGCGGTCGGAAACAAAGAGCTGAATTTATAAAAATAAATGCAGAGGATCCCAGAAAAGATCTTGACAATTTTTTGCTACTGTGGGAGGAGGAAGCACCAGTCTTAATAAGCAAAAAAGCATTTGAAGATCAGTGCAACCAAAGGCGTATAAAAAAAGTAGTTCTGCCCTCAAAAAATGACATCAAAAAATTATATTTGTTTTTAAAGGATAAAATGTCTAAAGCAATCGCAGTGTTGGATAAAGAATTTGATGAACATTTCTGGAAGCAATTAGTTACAACCACACTAATATTTATTCAGATTTTCAATAGAAGACGGGCAGGTGAGATAGAGCGACTCAAAATCAGCAACTACTCAAACAAAGAGGTAATAACGGAAAATTGTGAAAAAGATATCATTGAAAATATGTCTGCCGAATCAATTACATTTGCGAAACAATTTGTTCGACTGACATTGCGGGGGAAACTAGGAAGGACTGTGAGTGTTTTGCTTAGCCCTTTATGTATAAAATCAATTGATCTAGTTCTTAAATATAGAAGTAATGCAGGGATAAACAAAAAAAATGAATACATTTTCGCTAAAAAAAATACGTCGAACTTTTCAAAACCCTATTACCGAGCTTGTCCGCTTCTTAAACAATACTCGTCTGAATGTGGAGCAGAAATTCCAGAAAGTTTGAGAGGAACAGCGCTTAGGAAGCATATTGCAACGTACACATCTATGCTAAACATAGAGGAGGCTTCTGTGGATCAATTGGCAAATTTTATGGGCCATCATAAAGATATTCACAAGAATATATACAGGATGTCAATTCCGGTGGCGGAAATAACTCGTGTCTCTAAACTTCTAATGGCTGCTATAGGTGATGACGATGGTGAAGATGACGATGAAAATGTTGAAGTCATATCGAATCAGGATGATGCAGACCCTCAAAATGTTGAAGTCTTGTCGAATCAGGATGATGCAGACCCTGGCGGGAATCAAAATTCTAGCACATCATCAAAGAGAAAAACACGAAGCAGTAAGTATAAATTACGTTAAGTTTATTCATTAATCTTATCTAGGCTTGCCAGATATGAAATCCATAAAAACAGTACATTGAGACAAAAAAACGGCAGTACATTAACGTAAAAAGAAGTAAATTTTTTTTATTTTATTAACTTAAAATTCAGTACATAAAAAAATTATTAATGTTACTATCAAGGCGAATTTACACCAGGTGAACTTATCTTGCTACGTAAGCAACAGCTGATAACTAACCTTGTGTCAAAATAGTATACCGTTCTAGTGGTTCTGTGGAATCTTTACTAAATTCTATCATTTTTGTTTAAAATTATGAAATTGAAAACTTTTTTAAGTTATTAAATTTCAAAACACACAATTTAAAATTGAAAACAATATAAAATATTTGCTTAAATTTTTGACACAACGTTAAAATATTTTACAGTGTTGTAAAACGTTTTCAAAATAAGACCACCTTGTGTAAATTCGCCTTGGTTACTATAAACACAAAATATAAAATTTAATGCATAGCAATTAATAAAGAACACAAAATAAGAGATCTTTAATCAGAGTAGGTAAATGAATTTCTTTTTTCTTTCTTTCTCGCGAAGGTTTTTTTGTACAAAACTTTTCGATTATCATTATCGCGAGAAAGAAGAAAATATTGTTGTTGTTTCCTTCTTTTGTGTTTGCCGAAGCAAACACAAATGCTTCTCTTCGTTTAGCAGAACGAAGAGGAATGATATAGAAGGAAACAAACTGAAGGAGAATAAAATTAGAAAAGAAAAATGAAATCGAAATATCGAATGGAAGGAAGGAAAAAATAAAGAATTCTTTTTCTGTTTTTTATTGAAATTATATTGTTATGAAGTAAAATTAAAAGCAAAGACTTGGTTCGTTTTTGAAAAATTCCCTAATAATTTACCAAAACGAAATCAATTTATTACATAGACATTCATTAAAACAAATTTCAATGAACAAAGTTTTTTCCTTCTTTTATTTCCCTCTATTTTTTTTCCTTCGATTTAGAAAGAAGAAACAATTTTGTTTGCTTCTTCTCTCCATTTCGTTTCCTTCTTTTTCAACCAAACGAATGGTTTTTTATTTCAGCACAAATATCAACGAAAGAAAACACAGCAGTTTCTCGCCTTCGTTTATAGAAACGAAACAAAAACAACAAATCTCTTCTTTTCGCGAAACGAAGAGGGAAAGATAAAAAAAAAAGAATTCTTTGCGAGGAAATACCTACCCTGTCTTTAATTAAAGTATTTAAAACAAAAAAGCTTTGTTCATTTTCTTTTTGTAAAATAATAAATAAATTTTCAATTCAATATCACATGTTAGTTAAAAAATTAAATTATTCTTATTAAACAATTTTACTATGGTAAATTTAAAAAATTACAAATATGTATCACTTTTTTTTTTTGTACTTCATTGACAGTGCCATTTTTTACCGTTGCATGTTTTTAAAAAATTAAAAAACTCAAAGTGTATTTAAAATTAGTTTTTATTATTAATTCGCTTCTTAAGATTTCCAAAAAGAAAAGATTGAACTAAAAATTTTTTCAGTTGTTTGAATGAGGTAGTGCAAATAGGAATATTTTCGAAATTGGGAAATGACCAACTTTGTAGAAATTCTTTTCATTTATTTTCTTCAGGTTTTTCTTTTCAAATCTTTCCAGCAAAAGCTTTCAATGATACGAACTTATCAAAAAGCATTTTGAAGGCAATATATTTATAGAAAATAATTAAATTACTTCTACAAAATCATGGACTAAAATGTTTTAATTAAGGTTAAAAATGGAAAATTTTTCAAATTGTTTATGGTTTAGGCTAAAACCTTGTCGAATACAAAATTTCGTTTTAAATAGAAACTAGAGTTTTCTTTTCCCGGACTTTTTCATTTCCCGGGAAAGCGGGATTTATTTTTCAATTTCCCGGGATCCCGGGAAATCTCGCTCAATACAGATCGATGCAAAATATTTAATTTAATTCATTTAAACAAATGACATTTCCTGAAATCAATTAAATAAGTTTATAAATGCATTCAACTTTTTCAAATTTCTGTGGCAAACCTTAAGATCTTCATGGGCAAAATTTTAATTACTTTGTAGGATTTTTGAGAAAGTAAAAGCAAAATTACTTTTTGGTTATCTTTTTACAATGTGCAATAACATTTGGAATAATAAAAATTTCTGATCTGTGACATGCTGTGAGTGCTAAGGAATAGTAACTTAAAAAACTATAAACGCAGAAAGCAGATGATTATAAAAGCCACCTTTAAAGTTTTAAATTGTTCTCCTATAAAACTAAACAAATAGACTTAAGCACCTTTTGCCACATAATTAATTTAAAGCCAACAGCATTTATATAAAACCAAAGAAAGTTAAATTATTTAAACAAATAATTTCTTTTAAAATAGGATTTAAGTTCACAGTAAGCATTTACGGAATCGTTTGAATTTTTATCAAGAAGATTTCAATGAGAAAACAGGTTTCCTTTCTACGGATGTTTACCTAAATAGTTGAAGGAACATTATATAATCACTAGACACTTTCAGTTTTCTTAGCACTTCCTTCAAAACTTGTAATTCCTTTTTCGAATAAGTTTTTCGTTATGATAAATTGAAAAATATTTATTTGGTGTATTTCATTGACTTTTTTCTAAGAGCAGATGATAACGATTGGATTTGTGCTAGTTCTGATAGACTAAAATGATTTAAACCAAACAAAAGAGAATTAAAGCCAATCAAAAACTCAAAATAATTTTTTTTTGACCTTTTTACCTAACGGATAAAAGTTGCCATAATTAAATTAAAAAATCCGGGGAGTTCCCGCACCAATTTCCCGGGATTTATGTGTGGGATCTCGGTATTTTTTTCCCGGGAATTCCCGTATGAAAAACACTAATAGAAACTCATTTTAAAAAAGGAAAATAACCTGTTTATTATTGCAGCTGTTGCAAATTTGTACGTTCGGCTATGAAACCATAAAATTTTTGATTCTGTTGGTGTTTCAATTTTTGGCAAATTTGCTTTATTATCTGGAACATGTCAAATAATTTTAAATTGTCATTATCCTCCAACTTTTTTAAAAGGCTTTATATAGTATTTCCTATGTTGTGTTCAAAAAAATTGTCTTTAAACAGGTGAACAACAGTTTTGGGACAACAAGTAAGCTTATCCAGCTGAACGGTTTTTTAAAAATTTTCTAACCGCAGGTGCCATCGAGTTGGTACATGACGCAGCGTTTAAAACCATTCCAAATGGCAAAGTTCAAACATTTCTTTAAAATTTGCAGTATTTTTAGTTGATAACGAAAATTCGCTGAAAATTAGTTTGTTGCACTTTATATACAATACACAGAAAACGTGTTTTATTTTTATGCAAAAAAAGTACCAAAAGAAGTAAAATAGCTAAAAAAAAGTACAATTGCGTACTTCTTTAATTTTAATGCATAATGCAGTACAAATGGTAAAAAAGTACGCGTACTGCTGAAAACAGGTCGTCTGGCAAGCCTAATCTTATCCTTTTTTTCGTAAAAAGTGAATAATTACGTTTGCCCTTAAATATGGTATAGCAAAATTCATTTTGAAATAAAGGTTTATTTATCTAAAAATTTACATTTGGTAAATATTTTCTATATTAAAGGCCTAGATACAAATTTTCATAAAACTAATACTTTTTTATTAAAGCATCTCCATATGGAAAAACAAAGCGGAAGAAATGGACTCATGAGGAGCGGGAAGCAATCCGGTCTACTTTTGGCAACTTAAAGGATTTAAAAAAATTGCCAAGCGGAATTGAGTGCTTAAAAGCTGTGAATAATAATGAAGCTCTTAAAAATAGGACACCAATGCAAGTAAAGGCCTGGATAGACAACCAGAGGAGATACAAGTTGAAAATGTAAGATTTGAGTATATGTTATTTTTCTTTATTATCCTTATATATATTTTCTTTATTTCAGATAAAATTTAAATAGTGAAACAAGTTTAGCTTCCAAACCTACTGAGACGTTTTGTTGCAATTCTGTGATATATTTGTACCTCGATTCAATATTAATACCTCGATTGAATATTTATACCTCGATTCAATATTTATACCTCTATTTTTTTAAAGTTCATAATTTTGTATTTTTAGTAAAAATCTAGTTGATAATTTTTAGTTATTATCAGGGTTTAAAAACTGCAGTCTAAACCAAAAACGTTCGAACAAAACGAATATTTTTGCATAACTTTTCGATTTTTGAGTAAGTTTGACAGCGACTGTACATTAAATGAATCAGAATTAAAAGCCTCTGGTTTTATATTTGCCAATGACAAATGAAGAAGTGAAAAATGGCTGTTTTTCTACTTTGACTGTAGTTTTTTAAACGCTGGTTATTATAAAATTTTTTTTTACTGACTAACAAAAATGTTACACACAGGATTATGCTAGAGAAACCCATTTTTTCAGACTTTAATATTTTTGACCTTCACCTTTCTGTATAACACAGAAAATGTTTAGTTGTGTATTTATATTGTTATATCATTGTGTAGATTAATAAAAAAATAAGCAAAAAATATGTCTTTTGTTAACAAATAGTTAAATGCTAATAATTAAAGGTCAGAAAAGCGAGTTTCTCTAACACAAGCCTGTGTGTAAAATTTTTGTTGCGTTAGTAAAAAAATTATATGATAACTGAAAACGATCAACTAGATTATTACTATAAATACAAAGTTATGAACTTGAAAAAATTCAAGGTGTAAATATTGAGAAACCAGTATTTAAAAAATATATTTAAAAATTTTGATTTTCCAGTTCCAAGCTAGATTAATTATCTACAAAGCACCTTTTTATATTGTTTGTAATAATCGATTTTTTCAAAATATGCCCTTTTGAATTTTCATTACTATAAGTGGCTTAGCCTTAAAACAATCACCCTTATCGTGTTTGGCGTATTTAAAATACGCCTACGACTGTTTGGTAATTGATTAAAGGAAAAAATTTCACGTTCTCTTTTATATATTACCAAACAGTCGTAGGCGTACATATTTTAAATACGCCAAACACCATAATGGTGATTAAAACTAATTTAAAGATTTTAACACCTTTTTTGTATATTTGACTGTATATTTAGGGCGCAGCGCCAACAATTTCATTGAAAGCAAAAACAAAATCAAAAATATATGTATTTCATATAATCTTTTTTGATGTTTCTTCAACATTTATACGTATTAAGCCAAATATAGTGGCAAATTGGAGTGTAGTGTAGACACTTTGTTGACAATGTTACCAAAATAGTCGACAAAACTGGTGACTTGGACACTTGCTCTCAGGTTTCTTCAATGTTACTACAGGAATCCATATTGAATTTTAAAATGTTCAACGTCAAAAAATATGAAGAGGTGTTTAAAAATTCAATATGAGTTTCTATAGAAAGCAACAACAAAATTATAAAATATTTTATTGATGTTGTTTTTGCTTTCAAAGAAATTGTTGGCGTTTCGATGCGTTTTATCTAATTAAGCCCTTAAAAATCATATTTTTAGATTGAAATAAGGTGTGTTTATTTACTCTTCTAGTAGAAACTTGGAAATAGTTTGTAAATTTATAATTTCCAAAAATTTTCTCCTAATTTAAAATAATAAGGTAAATGAAGGCTTACCAGCAAAAACTAGCAAGTTAGGCATATCGATACTATTCAGCTGCAAGACATCAGATTTTTTCTCAATAAGTTCAATTATTTTGGTGAAACTATGAAAAACTTGTAATATAAGAACTATAAAACTTATTTTTGTTTTTTTTTTAAACAAAAACATGAAACAGTTGGTGAATAATTCTTGCTAGTAAAAATTTTACTACATATTAGAAATTATCAACAAATTTTTTTCTATCAAATTTTTATGCTATTCACTCTCTCGTTGTAAGTTTTGTGAACACTTACTTGTAACAATTATTGAAAATAAGCAATAATTTTCTGTAAATAAACATACCTTTGTTTAAGCATGATTAACCAAAAATTATAATTCATATACTACATACTTATGTATATATTTTTCACCCTTATCGTGTTAAGCGTATTTAAAATACGCTTACAACTGTTTGGTAATAGATTAAAGATAACATGAACTTATTTCCTTTAATCTATTACCGAACAGTCGTAGGCGTATTTTAAATACGCCAAACACGATAAGGGTGTTTAAACGTTTTTACCAAACAAAATTTAATAACAATACACGTATAATTGGCCTTAAATGATATATTTATATTGAAAAATAAAATAAAAAATTAAAATAAAAACTAGTTAAGTAGCTTTATAAAGCTACCAATAATTATAATATGCACACATATATATTTTTTTATTCTTTTATTTCATTTTCTTTCATTTATTAGTATTTTTTATACTTTAAATTCAATTTAACATTCAAAATATTTTTATTACATATTATTTTTATTTTATAAAATTTCCATGTTTTGGCTGACTTCATAAACGCAGTATTGCAATGCAACACTAAATGGAATAGCGTCATTAACTCCACAACTTCTCTGAAGACAATGCTTTGAGTTCATTATAGCATGGTAACTGTATTCACTGCACAACGGTTGCGAAATTCGTGCATTGATTTTATTTGTAATGCCTTTTTAACGCATTTGTTTTTTCTGATGCTTTGCAAAACTGCGTTTATGAAATCAGGCTTTCTTTTAAATACAATTTAATTTTTTTCTGTCTTAATGTCATTTGTAAGTTAATTGAAGTCCTTGAAGTGTTTAAACAAAAAAATAAAATTTAAGAATGTAACTGGCCTTGAAGCCTAAATTTGTATTGAAAAACTAAATAAAAGAAAAATAAAAAATAAATTGGAATTAAAAATAAAGCTGCGGTCACACTTGCCAAATATTTGACAAAAGAAACGTTACCAACAGTTTTTTGCTATGTCAAGCAGTATAATTAAATTTTTATAAAAACACAGTTAAAACCCTAATTATTAAGAAATTTTGGTTTACGTTTATGTAGTCAAATATTAACAAGTGTGAGCATAGCTTTAGCATATTGTTTGAATGCTTTACAATGAAATGTCTTATCGTCGTATTTTTTTAAATACATAGCTAAACACATTGTTTAGCTATGAACTTTTTGATTGTTTCTTACTAAAGCTAATACAGAAAGCAAGAACACTGTAGGCATTTGCATTTCAAATTTGTTTGGCTGAGTACCAAAACGTCATAATACTTTGCAGTCATAGTCAAAAATATACGGGTGTGTTCTAGAATTCTGCAATCAGTCGAAAGTTTATTACTTCTCGAGGGCTACTCTCTATTGCGATACGAAATCAATTTCGATGCGAAAGCTAAATGCCAACTTCGTACTCTATCACATTCGCAAAATTTTTTGAAAATGGAGCAATACTAACAACAAAAATTAAAGATGGCGCAGATTGACGGTAATGAAATGCTAAAATATTTGAAATTGGAAAATTTAAATGAAATAAATTGTGATGATTTGCGAAAAGAAAAAAAATAAATAGATGCGAAAGACAAATGCGCAAACGCATTAAGGAGTACCAATCGCAAGATTTTCTAGCATTTTTTTTCGCATCGCAATGTAGAGTAGCCCCCTGCATATTTGGTGTTCTACAATTTACATCCACACTCAAGGAAAAAACATGGTTGTGGTAAACATATTCTTAAAGACGGTATAACCTATCGGAAGTTTTCCAAAGTTTACAGGAGAGGGCAAAAACGTTATAAAATTGGAACTATTTACAATATTGAAACGAAAATTACATATTTTGATTAAAATTAAACCAGAAATATATATCGGTTGAGAACATTTTGTTTTTCTAAACACAGCTTATGTTAGGTTATTTGGAATTGTAAAAATCTGAAACCAAATAACCTATCAGCAGTACTAATAAGTATAATAAATTACAATTTCTTTATACATTTGAATATCATATACATTAAATTATAGCAGTTATAGTTTCCTTTACTGGTTTAAGCAAAAAAAGTACTTAATGTTTGTTTAAATTACACTATGCAACAAAATTAAACTTATCTGGATTCTTGATGATTTATTTTTCTCTTTTTTAGTGCGTAACGGTCCTTTAGGTACAAAAACTTTGTCATTTGTAATATTACATGTTCACAATTTTGAACACATATGACTTAAGATATAGGGAATAAAAATCCATAAAAAAACTCAATTTAAAAATTTTTGCAGATAGGTTATTAGGTCTTTAAGATGACGATATTATCATAAGATTCAGGATTGTAGCCACCATATTAGAATTATTATTAAATCATGTTATCATAAATCATATATTCGTAATATTACACCATAATATTTTTCCCTTAATCATAAACTGAGTTGAGTTGTAAACCGTAATAGGGGCCCATATTATTTTCATGTTAATCATAATAAGTTAAGAAGTAATATTATTTTCATGCTAATCATTTTAAATAACGAAATAATATTATTGTCATGTTAATTATATAAAATTTAGAAGTAATCATATTATGATAAAGTGGTGCTGTCACAACAATAAAAGTAAAATTTTTCGTATAGATTTTTTATTTTGTGCCACTGAACATTTTTTTATTGTGAATAAAGTTTCTTTATTTTTTTAATTTCTTTAAACTTGTTTTTTTTTTAATGGATACTTTTTTAAATTGACAATGATGCATATTATGCAGTGCGACCTGTTAGCGTTTACCATATAATCCTTGGATATAGGGTCTTTTGCTTTCTGCTAATAAAATCGCAAATTTTGGTCCAAAGATTCCCAAATTTTTTGTAGACTTTTGTGTTAGGTAATACATCCGAATCAATGAAAAATGTTTGGTTAGTAAGGGCTTTTTGCGTTTTAGGTAACGATATATGTATTAAATTGTCACGTTATTGACTGACTGAACTATCATCACACAGCCTAAACGCTTGAAGCTAGAAACTTGAAATTTGGACAGGTGGTTGGTCTCTCCCTAAATCGGTCCACTAAAACATGATTTTTGGAAATTCAAATGATTAGGAGGTAAAGGGTAAAATCTGTAACCTTATATCTCCAAAACTTTGAGATACAAAAAAATTAATAATTATCTTGCTCAAGAAAAATAAATAAATGAAATCCGGCCCTTTAGGCAGTAAGCCCGTAAAATATGTATTTTGGTACTTTTATTTATTAACTGGTATTTTTTGAATTTAAGGTTAGCATTGGACATACTAGAAACATAAAATTAAAACATGAGAATCTGCAAGAGTGTTCTTTTTGGTACTTTTTCGTTCTTTAACCGGTACTTTTTTAATATTCGTTTATGTCGAACCTAGAAACATTTAAATTATAGCAATTTACACTACAGACATTTCTTGCTGAACAGAGGACCCTTTACCAACAATCAATCTTCGTCTGTCCTACAAGAAATGTCAATAGTGTAAATTGGGACACAACATAACATAAAATTAAAAAAGTCCTGAGTAAATAATAATCTGTATAAGGAGCATTTTTGTTCATTAATTGGTACTTTTTGAATATCTGTTAGAAGTGAACATAGAAGAATTAAAGTATACATGCAATGTCCTGCGTGAATGAGAATATGTAAGAGGCATTTTTTTGGTACTTTTTTGTTCTCTAACCGGTCCTTTTTTTAATATTCGTTAATATAGGACCAAGAAACATAAAATTAAACATGCAATGTCCTGAGCGGTTGAGAATCTATAATAGGGAACTTTTTTGTTTTCAACAGGTACTTTTTTATTTTTGTTAATATTGCCCTTAAAAACAATATTAAATATAAATTTGTAAACTAAGTGGTATTTTAATTTATATGAATTTTGAAACACCTTAAATCCATTAGCGCCCAATTTTTATTTTGACACTGAAAGGTTACTCTTGATTTTGGTACATTTAGGTTACTCTTCGTCGAATCGACGAACTTTTTAAAATTTCGGTAAACTGAAAAAGTCGTGTAAGGACGCAACATCTGTAAGGTTCTAACAATTAATTTTCATAAAAGACCACTTTGTCCACAACTCCCATCAAATTTGATCCGTTCATCTCTTACCGTTCTCCTGGAATTCATCTTACAGGGAATTTTTAAATTTGAAAATATGGACAAAATAAAAAATTCGTATAAAGCGCAACACCTTTAAAGTTCTGACAATTAATAAAATTTTAATAAAAGACCACTTTGTCCACAAATTCCATCAAATTTGATACGTCCATCTCTTATTGTTTTCCTGGAATTCAATTTACAGGGAGTTTGAAAATATGGGCAAATAGAAAATGGGTATAAAGACCCAACACCTTTAAAGTTCTGACAATTAATTTTCATAAAATACCACTTTGTCCACAAATTCCATCCGCCTGCCTCTTACCGTTTTCCAGGAATTCGAAATAATCTTCCGGAGAAATTGCAAACTTAAAAAATGAAAAAGCCAACTGTCGGAAAACGCGTAAAAAGGCAAGTACTAATGCTAATGTAATGAGTTTTGGTCGGTCACAGTTCTATATGATTAGAAATCACACTGTAGACTTTCGTAAAGATCGGTACATTATTTATAATAGACCCCATATAAACCTTACTTTCAGAAAACACTTACACCTCTCAAATATTTGACGTAAAACGCGAAACCACTAGTTTTATTAAAAAATTTTTGGTTTTTTTAAAAAGTTTTTCACATTTTCATTAACGGTTTATTTTCTTATATATTTAATGTTTTAATTGTTTTATTTATTCCACAAAATCACAAATCCACAAGTTTCTTTAAATGCTTGTGTTAGTTTATAAGCAGCTGATAGCTGCCGTAGGACCCCACATCAATACGAGTGAAACATGTATGAGCTTTGGGTAGATTTTTTGTGGGCATATCTTGGCTTAAGCGTATGGTAAAGAGTCGCAGCCCTACGGTACTTCTCGAACCATGTAAAGCAGAAACCTTGTAAAGGAACAAGTGATGAGCCCGTTTCAAATTACAAATGTTTAGCAGGCATTTCCGATGAAAAGGATTCAACCACCTTTAAAAGTTGGAATAAAAAAAATAGCAAAATAATAAAAATATTTTTGTGTAATTAACAACAAAAAAATGTAGTAAAACCCACCTGCCAAAGCCTTATAACTTGTTAAGTCTCTAGTGTGCAATGCTTTAGTTTACAATAACCTTTTGAAAAATTAAATTATTTAAATTGTTTAATTTCGATTAAAATACAAAAAAATTACCTTTTTGTAGTGATAAAAATTGTTCAATACCCCGCATAAATCTACAATTTACATAGAGTTTAAGATATTCTCGTATATTATCATACTAAAGCACCGAAACTATTATTTTCTACACTATATGCAGAATAAACAAAAAAATTTCCTTTTTTATATGTATTTTCAACAAATATTTTGACACTCACTTTAAATTGCAATTAATTTAATAAAAAAAATTTAGTGCTGCAATATTTCAGTTTGTATAAATCTTTTTGCTGGTTTTAAAAATAAAAACGCTTCATTGCTAAAAATCAGCGTTGAAAAAAACGTTTTATTGTTTTGACAACACTAATTCAAATTAATGTACACTCCAAAGTCGGTAAACAAAAATGCCGTCCCCTACAAGAATTTGGGAATAGTAATGTGGAAACATGGCAACAAAAATTTGCATATACACAGAGCACATTTTCCAGTCAGTCTCGGCAATTAAACGCAACGTATGCAGCTGTTCGTCAAATGTGCGCTGCCCCCAAAAAGCGATTTTTTTAAGACTTCTAAAAAGTTTAGAAGAAAAATATTGAATTTATATTTCGCAAATTTTGCAATTTATAATATTTCATCAAAAAAAGTAAAGATTTTTTCTGTTCGCATAATATGCCCTGTGCATACATATATATATATATATATATATATATATACTGTATAGGGTCTAACATCAATACTATATAAATTACAAACGGAATGACAAACTTACATATACCCTATTCACCACCTGTGGTGAAGGGTATAAAAACACTTTTTTCCTAAAATAAGATTTTTTCCAAAATAAGATTTTTTTTTGGTGAAATTAAGATTTTTGCTGAAAATTTCTGGCAGGCCTGGCTGTCAGATAAATTTGTGAGGAAATCGTCAGTTTCCTGAGAAAAAATAAAAAAATCATCTTTATCGTTTCGAAAAATCGTCAAAAAAAATCAGACAATATAAAATTTAGTTCTTTTAAAACAATTTTTGTTTGATTTTTATAAAAAAAAAATTCAAGCAAAAACAATTACTTCATACCCAGCTAGCATTTTCAATCGTGTAAGAGCTACTGAGAGTCTCTTGAAGAGCGTCTTTGATCGTCGATGACCGCATTTTTTAAACGTAGATTTCTCACACGGGAAAAACTGTAACACGAGTGAGATTCTTTCATAGCACAGAGAAAGGCGCTTCTTCAAACGTTGTGGAAATCGTTTAAGACATGGGTAAAGATAATCTTACGAGATTTTTATGTCAAGAATCGTATGAGACTCATGTAGATATTCTCTTACAAGTCGTGAAATGCTCGCCGTATAATTGTTGAAAATATGATTTATACAGGGAGTCGTAAAAGGTTCATTCGATGATGGTTTAACGAAAGATAAACAAAGTGTAACTTTGTTGTTTTTGTACTCTGAAAATAATTCAAGATTTTCTTAAGACTTGCATATTAAAGCCGTACCTAAAAAAAGCGGCACGCGTTTCCTAGTTTTTGAGTAGAGCGGCCTGGACGCTTTGTAATTGGAAAACCCTATTTTGACAGCTCCTTTAAAAGTGAAGTTTGTCGCTATTGTTAATTAATAATTACAATTTAGCTATTTTTTGGTCAATCTAGTGTTTTATCTCTATTTTTATTTAGATTTTTTTGTGGGTTTGGTATGGCATATCAGCGTAAAAGCTAAGCGAAAGAAAACGTTGCGCCTCCCGCTCTTGTTAACGTAAGGCTGCTAAACATACCTGGATTAAAAAACGAAATTGTCAGAAAATGTAATGTTTTAATCAGACTTTGGAGACTGAAAAGGCTGCTAAACATACCTAGATTAAAAAACGAAATTGTCAGAAAATGTAATGTTTTAATCAGACTTTGGAGACTGAAAAAAATCGTAACTTTTTAGAAAAAAATCAGCAAATCGGCACTTTGTTAGCTTCGGAACAAAAAATCGTCAAATCTGGCAGCCCTGCTACCAGGTAGTGATAAAAATCGATCGATTTCAAAACGAACGTTTTTAAAAGGTGTGATGAATTTCGAGGGATTTAAAAATCCATTTCTGAATAATAGTCTTAAATTTTCGTTCAGAATACACTTCAATTAACGTATATAATATAAAATTTAAAAGAAGAAAGGCTGAAAATAAAAGGAATATGTATTTAAAATCCATTTTAAAAGATACTGAAAACGATATTTTCGGTTTCAAATCGTTTTGTTTTTAAAATCGATTTAATGCTAATACTTATGATTTTGCCCGTATTAAAAAATATTTTTAATTTTAACAACCGTTTATTAGGTAAAAATCTCATAAAAAATTTGTTTCGTAGCCCTTTATGGATTATTAAAAATACATACATACATATATGCTCTCTTATAAAAACGTTTGTACCCTGCAGGAAATGTCACTAGTGAATCTGTACTGATTCACTATTGACACAGTCACCAGTACTAGTGACTTATTATACCCCAGACAATGTTATTTACTATAGACATTTAACATGTGCGTGTCATTGGAAATCTACTACTGACGTTGGTACTACTGACTAGGTACTGACTAGGTAGTTCCTTTGGGAACATATGTAGACATTGGAACCAGAGAATCACTAGTACATTTTAGTACATGTAGTCTACACTTTTGGTACGAATACAATTTTTTTTTATTACTTCTTTAATTTTTATAGGAATTGTACTTCTCAATTGTTATTGATAAAATTGTTTTCGTATTAAAGCCAAATATAGTGGCAAATGTAGTGTAG
Source organism: Pollenia griseotomentosa (assembly GCA_963931875.1). Lineage (NCBI taxonomy): Eukaryota > Metazoa > Arthropoda > Insecta > Diptera > Polleniidae > Pollenia > Pollenia griseotomentosa. Next base: position 45,080,080 of record OZ007560.1, on the reverse strand, counting down.
TGTAGACACTTCGTTGACAATGTCACCAAAATAGTCGACAAAACTGGTGACTTGGAGACACTCGCACCCAGGTTTCCTTCAGGGTAATTACACAATTCAAATTTAAAGTACATACATATGTATGTAATAAATAAATTTTATTTATTTTTTAATTTAAATTCCAGTCACAAGGGTTGAAATGCAATAAAAAAGCTCACTCATTATAAATATGAAGTGTAATCGTATTAAATAAACGCAAAAATATTTTTTTATGTAAATACTTTTTAACATTGAACGCGTTTTACTATGTAATTCTATATTTTACTTTATATTTTTAGTCAACCTTTTTTGCAATACCACACGCTTGTCCATAATGTTCTGGCTGATCCAAAGAATCCACTATAAATTTAGCTAAATCATATTTAGACACAAGGCGACCGGGAGATTCATCATGCAGCACAGAAAATGCAGTTGATGGTTCATCTGCTATATGAGGAGGAAGTATTGCAACATAGTCCAAATCAGATGCTTTTGTCAAATCCAGCATACGTTGATGTTCATCATTAAGTCGATGAAACATCGCTGGTACCTCGGATAAAGGACGTAATAAAAATGAAGACATAACAATGGAAAACTTTGTTACATTTAAAGCCTTCATTGCTTTTATAAGATTAGCTGTACCATTAGAAAGTTCTGTTGTAGCTTCCAGTTTGTTGCGAGTACCCAAAATAATGCAGACAGCATCCACGCCCTCTACAATTTTAAGACAATCATCATAATTTGTAACATTTCCCTGCACCATATCTACTTTGCCCTTAAAACGTTCTGGAACAGTTTTTTCGGTACGATACAAGAGTCGAATTTTAAGTCCTATAGAATATACAGTTTTACTGTAAATTTAAATTAATAAAATAAGATATGTTTAGCTGCTTAACCTTTTTGTAATGCATAATCCACTACGCATTGTCCAGTCATACCGGTGCCGCCAATTACTGCAATTCGTTGCATAATTTTCTGTAGATTGTTACACGCAACACTTCTTTTTACGTCTGCTTCTAGTTTTCGTTGCGTGAGAGATTAACTAACAAAATAAGTCTTAACACAACTTAGTAATCACGCAATCAGCGCGGCAATAAAATTTTAATTGTAAAAAATAGATACCCGTAAATTTGCTTAGAAGTAGGTAATTTTGAACACAAACAAAAAAAATTGTTTTTGTTTGCAATGTTATTTATTGAAGCTGTTGCCTATCCTACAACTACAAATGGCACGAACTTTTTGTGTACTTCAAGTCAGAGGTCCAAGCCGATGTATAATTCTCGGCGGCGGCGGCTTAAAGCCGGCTGAAGCCGATGTTAAATTAATTAATTTTCTTAAATTTAAAAACAAACTTTTTTACCTTCGTTGAAGGGTATAAAAAATAGTATTTATTTGCTTAAATAAATACTATATTTTGCAAGTTCCGCAATTTGAGACATTGCATGTGTCTTCCCCTATTTTCTACATAAGCTTCTCTAATGCAGAAGCTTTTTAAAGTATTCTATTAATCCAAAATAACTTAAATTATTATTATAATTGGAAAGCTCTTCATTTTCCGACCCTAATAAATTTTCTACAATTTTACTCGCACTTTGTATAGAAAAATAACTTTTTATACCTATCTCTGAAGTTTGTAAAAAAAAACTAAAGTCAGAAACTGTAGTGTTTCGTATGATATGATAACAATTGAAAGCATTAAAGATTCAAGTCATTGACACCAAACAAAAGAGGAAAAAAAAATTTAGTTAAATCCAATCAGAAAGTTAAAATGGATTTTTCTAACTTTAAACCTTTTTGCCGAGCTTCAAAGATACTTCTTTGTGTTATAATAGTAAATAACTTTATAACAGGGACCGTAACTGTTATGACTTTTATCAAAAAAATCAAGAAATAAGAGTTATTTTTGATTTTTATATTTTTAGATAGAAAATAAGAGTTATTTTTGATATTTATTATTTTAAATGAAGAATAAAAGTTATTTTTGATTTTTATATTTTTAATTGAAAAATGAAAGTTATTTTCGATTTTTATATTTTTATATCAATAATAAAAATTATTTTTGATTTTTATATTTTTATATCAATAATAAAAATCAATTCAAAATTCGTGACAATAAATGACAGCGTCCGCAAAGCTTATTTTTAAATAGACAATTACAAAGAAAAGCGATTCGACACTTCTGCTAATTTATTGGAATATTGGGAGAGCAAAAAATTTGTGTTTCCATGGCTTCGAAAACTAGCTTTAATTGTTCATTCTGTACCTGCCACGCAAGTCAGTGTAGAAAGGTCATTTTCAGAACTCAGATTAATATTGGGAGATTTGAGATATAATTTATCTGAGGAACATTTAAAATCAATTATGATGGTAAAATTGAACACCTGAAAACGATCTCTTAACACTGACTTGAATGGCAGCCAAAGTTTATAAGCTATTTCATGCATTCATGTTTTTATAGCTGATAATGGATAAGTCACATAATATATTATATTCATATAGAAATTTGAATGAAGCAGCATATTATAATACATACGGCATCAACAAATAAATATGAGTTTTGAATTGATTTTTATTATTGATATAAAAATATAAAAATCAAAAATAACTTTTATTTTTCATTTAAAAATATAAAAATCATATATAACTTTTATTTTTCATTTAAAAAAATAAAAATCAAAAATAACTTTTATTTTTCATTTAAAAAAATAAAAATCAAAAATAACTCTTATTTTTGATTGTTAAAATAAAAATCAAAAATTTAAATATCATGCAATATGTTGGATGCATTTCGCCTAAAAATCATGATGGTGTAATTAAAAGTTTTCTACGATGTTAATTTATGTATGATTTATTTCTTCAAAAATTGAAAAATAACTCTTATATAATGTTACATGTAAAATTGTTGCGAAAATAACGAGATATACATATTTTCAAAGCCCAGGGTTATAATTTTTAATATCTAACCCAAAAAATGTTCGGCTAAGCTGGTTAAGTCGGCTTAAAATCTAAGCCGAAACTAGCCGGACTTTCGGCGGCGGCTTATGCTAAGAAAAAAAATCGGCGGCGGCGCTAAGCCGGCTAGGAGCCGATCGACTTGGACCTCTGCTTCAAGTACATATAACGGCCAATATCACCAAGTTCGGTTATAATTAACTATCAGTTATAGCTGTCAAAACATATTGGTAACCTGAACTTTAATTAAAGGTTAGTTTTAACTGAACTTGGTGAAATTGCCCATAAGTATGTAAATATGGAACCAAAGTTATTTTACATAGGGTCTCCACCTGAGATAAGATATAAGATTTTTATATCAGCAAACGTCAAATTCAATCGCAGAGAGTATTATCTTACGTGTGGACTCTCAAATAGTGTTAATATTAATATTATAATATATATTATGAGACAGTTGTTATGAGAAATCTTATAACAACTATCTTATAAGATGAGCTGTCAAAAATACACATACATACATAAATATAAAACAATAATAAGACGCATTCTTTAAATTGTTAAATTTTTTACTGCAATTAGTGAAAATCTTGTGATAAGTGTTTAAAAAAACAGTATTTTAAACAAAAACAAAAGAAAAAACTAAAAAAAAGAATAAAAACGATACAAGTTTACTGTACGAGAGTCATTCAATTATGAAATCTTATAAGATACGTGTTCCCCTTGTTTAAGATAAAGATTAATATGAAGAAATTTGTTCTCTCATTCTGCCGACGTTCTCTCACATATTATATCAGATATTATCTCAGGTGAAGACTCTGTGTTAGATTCATTAGCACTAGTCAATAATGTTGTTTATTAAAAATATAGATAAACTTTTGTTAATTTAATTTTCCCTCAAAAAATCCACAAATTATTGGTAGTGATGCCCACTTCGCCCTTTTCGGGTAAGATTTAGCCCAAGGTATATTTATAGCAGGTAGCCGCGAGATTACAACAATTGTAATTGACAAAAAACTTGTTTACATGTTTACCAAGGTATATTTACACAAGGTAGACTCATTTGGGAGTGTAGACATTTTGCTCTATAAAGGGAACCATGTTGTCAAAATTGTCTTCATATAAAACAAAAACAATTTAACGCACACATGTACAAATTTTGGCTCATATACACGCAATTTGACGTTGTGGTTCCAACTATGGGTAAACAGCTGACAAACATATGGGCCAACGAGTTTACCTTGTGTAAATATACCTTGATGTTTACTATACAAAATTTGACAGTTCGTATCGCAAAACAAGCAGCTGGCTTTCCGAGACTACCTGTTATAAATATACCTTAATTTAGCCCTTTTTTTAAGTACATGAAACGCGAAAAAATATGGCCCTAATTATGTAAAACGCAACACAACGCCAAAAATTACATTGAAAACTGAGGTATATTTAAACAAGGTAGACTCGTTGGCCCATATGTTTGTCAGCTGTTTACCCCAGTTGGAACCCAAACGTAAAATTTCGAATTTATAAATACTAAAGTGAATCTATTAATTCCTTTTATAAAAAAGTGAACATTTTAATTTTATGTAAAAATACGTTGGTGTTCAGTTTATACCACACGGCATAAAAATTTCAATTTACTTAAAAAGTAGATTTAGCAGGCGGACGATATGGCTTTTCGACACCACCTGTAGTTGAATTCGCCTTGACCAAAACAATAATGGCGTCTTGTTAAAACTGTTAAAACATTTAAAAATTTTGAAAAATATAAGGGGAAAAACCTTTGTTTTTACTTAAATATGCAACTGTGTAAAAAGTAGCCATTTTTGACAATTTAATTAATATGCTCTGATTTTGTTGTCATAGAAGTCGTTAAAAATTATTTTACATACAATTATTTTTAATTTTTGTAAATTAACTTTCCGGACGCAAGGCGAAGTATACAATTGGGATTGTTAATATCATTCAAAATGAATTTAAACGAAGAAGACTTCAACACTTCTGATGCTTGGCTATCGGAACAATTATTTGCTCAATTAAAGGAATATAAAGATAAAAATACTTCGTCGGACCTTTTACTTAACGAAACTTTTCAAAATTGTACTAACAATATGCCGTTGTTAGATGATGATATTCCTTGGCAGGACTTAAAACCAGCCTCTTTAGATACGTTCGAAACGGCACTAAAAGTTAATGCTTTTTCTAGTAATTATGATATTAATGAAGTTTTAGATTTAAGTCGGTCAAACTTAAAAGAACATCAACTTAAATCGCCGCAACCGGAAGAAAATATTTTTGATTTGGTAGAAAATATTCCTCTGCTAGCAGCTTCTGAAGTAACAAACGTAGCGGAAACTGAAGAGGAACTAAAAATATTAAATTTTTTAGAAAGCCAAACAAAGGAGGAAATAAAAAGTACGTCGTTCATGGTATAATTAACTACTTATTTAGGTATGTGGTGAAAAACGATTTTGAAAACAAAACGATTTAAAATTGATATCGTTTTCAGTATCTTTAAAAATTGATTTCTAATGCATTTTCCTCTGTTTTACAGTATACTTTTAAAATTTTTATTATATATGTTTATTGAACTGTATTTTAAACAAAAAATTAAAAATTTCAGAAATGAATTTTAAAATCGAAATTCATCACACCTGCTAAAAACGATAATTTTCAAAAGGATCATATTTCATCACATACCTGTTTATACCGTGATGTTATTAAAAAAGCAAAATATTTTTCAATTAATTTTTGTTTTGTTTTTTTTTTTTTTTGTATAGCTGCAGAATCTGCTGGAACTTCTCTACAAATATTGCCATTTTTAACAACTTATAAAATAAATAAATGTGTAACTTGCAATTATTTCTTAAATTCTGGTGATTCGCATTCCCACAAGTGTGAGAACGATAAAGAACAAAATATTGTATTACCTCATATAATAACTAAGCATAGCACGTTTTGTAAATCTGTTAAAGAAGAAAATGCTTTGCCTCCAGAACCAGCTTGTATTCGGTTATTAAGAGAAAATCAAATTCGAATAAGACGTTTTCTTAAAGACGAATTAAAGTACGATGTTAATAACAACCTCAGTGCACCTAACACTGCTAGTACTTCTATTTCAAATGGAGTTTCGTCCAGTGTTAATATGTCTATAAGCAGTAATAAAAAACAAGATGGTCCTCATGAATGTACTTTGTGTGAAAGAAAGTTTGTTCATGCTTCAGGTTTATTACGTCATATGGAAAAGCATGCTCTAGATTTAATACCAACCACTAATACAATGTCAAATAAAAGCACTTCAATTCATGGGGTACAGGGTATAAGTGGGTTACGAGTTGTTATTAAATGTACCTTGTGTGGCCGTATTTTCTTTGGATCGAATGATGCTATAAAGCACTTGTATTCACATTTCCCTGATTCAACAGCCGAAGAAAACGAAATGGATAACTGCGCTGAAATACCTTATGAAGCATACGTTGATGATGCATTCCTCAACTTAAAGTCAGAGGTATTTTTTTAAATGTGTTTCAAAGAACTTTTAAACTACATTATTTTAAAACGATCAAACTTCAACACATGCATACACACATTAGGTGTGATCTCGTACTCAATGTTGGAAGCACGCGGGATCCCAATCTTACCGAAAACTGTTTCCGTACTCAAAGTTTGCTAAAGTGAGAAAGCTTTTAAGAGAAAAATTTTCTTCTTGCACGAAATAGCCCGTACTTTTTCTTTGGGCTGATTGGGAAAATTTTTAAACAATACAAAAAACTTCAAACAAGTATTATCAACGGAATAAAAATAAGAAATAATCAGCCCGATTGCGGTTGGCGTTGGCGTATACAACTGAGTCGTTTTTTGTAGTAGATTAAAGTAACAAACAACCTGTGTTCTTTAATCTGCTACAAAAAACGTCTCAGGCGTATACGCCAATGCCAACCGTAATCAGGCTAATTATTAAAATAAACAGTAGAAAATGTTAACATTTTACTTTTTTAAATGCTAATGTGTCATTTATGTATTTATTTTTGTTGTTGGCTTTCATTTTACCGAACTTTACCCAAAAACTACGGGATCGCACCTATTATAAAATTAAAGCTGGTTTGTAAACCTAAAGTATACATAGAATAACAAATATTTTTATACATATTTTTAGGCTCAAGTGTTTTATAGTTCTTCCCGTTTAAGTTATCAGGAGGAAAAAACTCCGGTTTACCTTAAAATAATAATTTTAAGTTGTATATTGCAATGTGAATTTTGTGATCTTGTATTTTCTGAAGTATCATATTTATTTGTTCACTCAGCTTGCCATTTACCATCTAGAAAATTTGAATGCTTTGCTTGTGATATTCATGTTAAAACATCAAAAGAAATATGTGCTCATTGGCATGCAGAATGTGTGTTTATGCGAGAAAATTTAAAAGTTCATAAAGCAACTACTCAACGTTATTTTGTGTGCAATGTGTGTGAAAATAAATTTCAATCTTTGGATTTACTGCATGAGCATCGGTAAGGACTCTATTGATTTAAAAGTAATTAATTATTATGTATAATAATTCATTATCTGATATCTTCATTATTAGTTACACATCCTATCATTTTTTTCCACGACTTAACAAAATTACTGGCACTTTGCAATTACCGTGTGAATATTGTGAAAGTATTTTTGAAACTGCTCAAGAATGTGTTACCCATTATGAGGAGAAACATTATAGGAAATACAAAAGAGATAAAGATGGGGCTATTGTATCCAGCAAGACCAGACAATACTTGTGTGATATATGTGGAAAATCGTATACCCAGTCTAGTCATTTGTGGCAGCATTTAAGATTTCATCAAGGTTAGTAATATGAAATATTTTTTAATTTATTTTAACAAACTGGCTTTTAAAGGTGTAAAACCATTTGCATGCAAGGAACCTGGATGTTCCCGAAAATTTACAATTCGCCCTGACTTGAATGATCATATACGTAAATGTCATACAGGTGAAAGGCCTTACCACTGTCTGGTATGTGGAAAACGGTTTCTCACCGGTTCAGTTTTTTACCAACATCGTCTTATACACCGTGGTGAAAGGCGTTATGAGTGCGAAGCATGTGGTAAACGGTTTTACCGTGCTGATGCATTAAAAAATCATCAGCGTATTCACACTGGGGAAAAACCATTTGGTTGTCACTTTTGTACTAAAAACTTTAGACAACGTGGAGACCGTGATAAACATATACGAGCACGACATTCTCATTTAGATGCAAATGCGCGTCTGATGATGCAAATGCAAAAATTACAATTAGAAGCAGCAGCACAAGCTCAAGATTCACAAAAAATTCCTACTACTATAGATTATGAGCATTTTGAACCAGTTGTTAATGAAAATATACTACCGCAGTGTGATTCTACAGATGTTACTTATGATAGAAATAGCAGTTTTAACGATATTTTCCTGAATGGCAATTTACAGTTTTCCAAGAATATATTTGAGTCTATAATGTCCGATATTATTAATAATTAGCTTTAAAAATGATGCCGCAAATGATTTTACTATTTTTTAAAATATGTAATATAATTTTTTTTTTTATTTCATCAAAATGTTGCATTTACAATTTTATTTACTGGTTAATGTAATCTTATAAACATAAATACAAACCTATTTATAACAACAGAATTCCATCAAAAGAGTTTAGTGCAGCTTTATTTGAATTTACAGTTTTGTGATGAAAATAGATTTTTAAAACAAACCGAGATATTCAACATCAATTTCAAGTTTTCACGTCCAGTCGTCGACTCAATCACTTCGACGTTAATGTAATATTGTATGTAATTGTTCGTTTTAAGATTTTTCTGCTTATTTCCATTAACGAAAAATTGAAAAATACCTTAGATTTCCTTATATTTCTAGAGACGCAGATCCGCTTGTTTACTGGCGAAATAACATGTTCAAGGCGAATTCAACTACAGATGGTGAAGAAACGCCAACTGATTTTGACAGATCGAACTAATTTGTTAGTTAAAAAATGCAATGCCAGAACCCTTTGTGTTTTCTGCTGTTTTTGGATTGTTTTAGTATCAACCATGAATCAAAAAACAAGATTGCGCACTCAGCCGTACAAAAATAAATTTCTACTGGGCATATACGTCATCACAAATTATATACGTCATCATAGAATGCAAATGAGTGTTAGTTGTAAAAAATGTAAGCCACGCAAATGTACTTATACAAATTCTATTTCTTCGTCACACACAAAAATAACGGTCCTGCGCAAAGCGCAATCTTGTTTGTTTTTGATTCATGGACACCACCTGTAGTTCAAGAGAATGGTGCTTAATGCGCCTATTACGGTTTGTGAACTCAACTTATTTAAGTTGAAATTTAAACAACTGCTAATGATGAGTTGTACTTTTTTTATGTTCTTGTTAACCGAAGTACACCAGTGTTGTAAATCTCATACAAAAACTGCAAGAAAATCGGTCGATTTCAAAACTAAAAATTGGAAAATTTTCAGCAGAAGCAAAATAATTTTTATTTTAATATTAAATGTATATGAAAACGTATTTTTGAACCAGCGTTGCAGTTCCAAAAAGTAGACAAAATAGCTCGATACTTTTAGAACGGTGTCGATTTTTTCCAAAAATTAAAAAATAAAAATTTTGAGTTAATACCCCCTTTATGATCAAGTGTCATATATAACGTAAATTTGTTTAGAATCTAGACAGGAAAAAAGAGAAGTTAAGATAAGTTAAGTTAAGTTTATTTGAGACTTTAAAAAATCACATAAGACACAATTGTAAGTCAAATTACAAAGAAAACTTAAAACTATAATGTTTTGCATTAATACATATTATTGTTTTACAGTAACAGACTTATCAAGTTTTGTGAAGGATTACTAACATTGAGGTTTAAAGTGCTAGCTCCAGGCACAACATTTTGGGGTAGTAAAAATATATTGTGTTTAAAAACTTAACTTAAAGGTCAAAATAATAAAAGAAAGCAAACAAAAAAAGTAGAAAAAAAGAAAAAAAAAATTTTATTAAACCTAAACCTATTTTGCATAATTAAAAAAACTCTTCTTAAATTTTGTTTATTTTAACTTGAATTTAAATTTAATATGCGTATCGGTATCTCCGATATTTCTTTTTGAGTGTGGGCATCGTTCGAAAAAAAGGAGTATCGTAACATCCCAATTTAAACATTAAATTTTAACAAAAATCGACTGATGTCAAAAACGACCAAGAAAAAATAATTATTCAGCCTTATTCTGGTTGTCGTCATCGAGTGTCGTTTTTTGTAATAGATTAAAGTGACATAATGCCAGTGTTCTTTAATATTCTACAAAAACGACACTGTCGATGAAGATAACGACAATTGAAATAAGGCTGATTGTCCCGCTTCCGTAGACTTTTATAATAGGGATGATTGGTTTTCAGCTAATTGGTACTCAAAAAATGAAATTGATAAAATGGAAAATTTTTATGAACTATTAGTAAAGGATCGTTTTTAAAATTTGCTCGATTTCAAATCCACTTCATTTCAATTTTTAGAACATGCTTTATGTTAATTGAATTGCATTTTGCAACAAAAAAATCCTTAAAATTATATCAGGTTTGTAACATATTTATGAGACGAATTTTTTATAAAAATTTGTTTTTAAAAATCTTGCAAGTCGAATTTTTTTTACGAGTAAGAGGGTAAGAATTTAATTCAGAAATGGATTTTAAAATTGTTCGAAATTTATCATCAACTCAAATGAAAACACGATCGTTTTTATTTCTATCGAATTTCATCATTTGGTCTTTATATTCATTACATTCAATACTCTTGATTTTTTTTTAGATTTGCATAATTATGTTAGTCGATGAATACCATTATATGACCAAACGTAACATACTGTTTGTTTAACACGCACTTCATTTAAAATACCAATATGCCTTAGCATTACCAATCGATTCTGAGTCTTTTTGTCCAACATTTTATCTAATTTTCTAGTTAGATCTCCTGGTGTAATGAATGTACGTCCTAAAAATTAAAATTTTATATAAATTGCATTTAAAAATTACTTTTACAGACTAACCTGGTAGACAAGAAGCTTGCTCATTATATAATTTCCATAATTCTAGATCATTAAGATTTCGTAGGCAACTTCGATCTTTGTGTATTAGTTGATATTTCTCATTAAAGCAAGGTATAACAACTGTTTCTAAAAAGTTATTTAATTGTTCTAATGTTTCACGGCCACACATATACCTGCAATAAAATTATTTAATAAATTATTTATTTTGATAGTATTTGATATTACTTTGGAATGGTATCAAATTGCTGTTGTGTTATAGTGACATCAAACTCTTCAAATTGAAATGATAAGGGAATAATTTTCTTCTTAACCAGAGGAGATTGTTTGTATTCACTTATTTTTATTTTTGGTGTAAAAGAAAGTGCATTTCCCAACTTTTTGACAGCAGACATGGGCGCTGTACCTTTAACTGCACTATTAAAGTAAACATTCGATTTTGCACCACTTAACATCAAATGTACTTTCTTTTTCTCCCGTTCAGCTTCTTTGACTTTTCTTTGCTTCTCGTTTATTAGGTAGTCCATTACCATTATTTGTTTTCTCCTCATTTTAGACATCACATCATTATAATCATATTCCAAAGTATTAAACTCTTTTTGCATTAATTCATGAGATTTAGTTAGCAGATCGTAAACTTGAGATGTCTCCAAAGTAAGCTGTTCCAGTTCTTCAGTAATTTTATTTCTTTTTAAACTCAATGCTATAAAATTATTTAAATTTGATATTTTTTTTTCCATTTTTGCAACGATTTCCTCTATATCCTCCATTTTTTAAGTGCTTGTTAAAATTGAATTATTTATTATTGCGCTTGTTATTTTTGAATTTGTCACCTAGTAGATGCTAGTGATGAGCAATATATATCGATACATCAAAGTATCGATATTTAAAAAATAACAGATATATATCGCCTATATACATGGCTGCCAGAAAAAGACAAAGAAAGTCATTTGGGGATTGGGCATTTTTTGGGGATTTATTTGAAAGGTACTTAATAAACTTAAATTTTGAAGTATCGCTCCTATATTCAACCAGGGCTACCGTTGAAAATTTTCGAAAAGGGTCACAAAAAGTGGATTTTCCAGAAAAGGGGGTCAAAAAGGGTATTTCAATAAAAAAGGGTCAAGTTTTTAAAAGCAGTGTTTCCATTTTTATAAATATAATAAGACTGTGTTTTATATAAACAAACAAAAAATATTTATTTAGGCAGTGCTAAAAAAAACTTAATTTTTTATGGAATACTCTTTCCAGACAAAAAGTTTGTTCTTTTTGAATATAACTCATTTTTTTAATACTTTTTATGTTATGTTCAGATATTTTCTTTTTTTTCCAACTAAGCGATTTCAAATATTAGGGCTTGATTCGAATTTTGCCCTGCTCATTGAAATGATTTTTTCTTGTAAGTTTTCTGATTCTTTAAAGCTTTTACGATTTTTAATAAATACTATTAGACTTTGCTATCATACCGATGTTACATGGAGTCTACAACTGTCATGAAATGCTTAACATTAACACTAATAAGATGTTAGTGTTAAGTATAGACTCATCATGTTAGAAGTTTTCCCATGCTATAACACGGTTGTAAATGCAAATCTTTTAACAATGCTTATAACAACATATCATGTCAAATGTAGACGGGGAGCTACCAAATATTTGGGAATTTCAGCAATTTTTACCGAATTTTTTCATTCCTGTTGGTTTTAGGGACTTTTAATCAACTTAATGGCGCTTTTTTTTTCAAGTTTGGGGAAAAGAATGCTAGGTTTTTGGTAAGTACTTATGATGTATTAAAGTATTAAATAAATGACGGATAAATGTATTTTTATTGTTGGTTTAAAGGATGGCTAAAATCGATTAAACAAGCTCCAAATTTTTATAAATTTGTTCACTCGTTTTCAAAAACAGCATATTGTTCTGCTTGTAATTCCTCACTGGTATCGCATAAATATAATTGTTAAATTTTCCGTAATAACAGCAGGCTACCGACTTTAATATGTCAAAAATAGAATACATGTGTGTATATGAAACCCGGCTAGACGGCTGCATGTTGTTGCCTATGCTAATTTTGTCATTGTAAAATAATGCATTAAGTGCATTGAGTTTTCAGGAAAGAGGGGAAAAGAAATGGCATTTTTTCCCCTTCTCTCCTAAAAGCTCAAGACTTGACGAATTAAACTTGACGTGTGTGAACTGGCAATGAAACACATTCGCCACAGCAGGATACACGACTACAAACGCTGCTGACTGCAATTGTAGTCGTGTAGTCATCTACTGAACTATTTTGAAGACGACAGCTACAATTGAAAAAATAAAACAACTTCTTTGTTCATTGGTACTACTATATTTTCTTATTTATTTTCTACTTTTTTGAACTCATTAAGTACATCTTTATGGCAAGTTAAAAAAATGGCATTTAAACTGCTTTTAAAATTAAAAAAATGGTTATACACATACATTTTTTGCGCTAACGCACGTGAATTATAGTTCGTAAGCGTTTCAGAACACTTTATTATATTACGAACCATTTGGTCTAGCGAGGTTTCCAACTAGCTATTTGGAATGAATGACCTCAGAAAGGTCCCAACTCTTCTTACCAGCCACGTATTCGAACACTGAAAATAGAACAGAAAATACAATTTACAACTGTTTAAGTTAACTGAAATAATAACTGGTTGGCTCGGTTAAGGTTTAAGGTTTGCTACCCTTTTTTAGCAACCTTATCCTTTCGGAGTGTTCCCTTGTATATAAAATACCGTTAACGGTTAATAAAACATTGTTTTCGCCATCTTCAACTTTTGTTGTAGCTAAAGTTAGTTATTGACATAACTACTAAGTGTTCACTACGAATTTTTTAAGGTAAATAAAGCAAACCTTAACAATTAACCGTAATCAGGCTGAATATCTCTTTAGGTAAAATCTGTATCTTGAAAGTATTGGTATCATTAAAAAGTATTTAGAAATATATTTCACGTGATGTTTTAAAATATCAATTTATTAACCAGTTAAGAGCCAATTTCAAAAATTAATAGTTCTTGGAAGATTTTTCTACAAAATGGCCTTAATCTGAAAATTTTGTAGTTAAAATTATTTTTATTCAAACATAATATGTTATACAGTGCCCTTCAAGCTTTTATATGCTGTACTTTTAGAAACTCCATCATATAAGATTTTAAAGCTATTAAGTTTTACAAAATTATATTTTGGAAATAACTAAATTTATTTATAAGAAACCCCGCAATACAGAAAAACTTTATTAAGCAAAACCTTTATCATTTGGTAACATGTCAAAGCTTCAAGTGTTCTCTATAATATATTAGGATTAAATAATTATTGTTACAAGGTTCGACCCGTGGTCGAATTTCGACCACTTGATATTTACTGTAAAAATAAATCTTTATACCAACATATTTACGTAGGTATGTTTATATGAATATGCGATTATTTCTTCAACCTTGGGTCACTAAAAAAACTGACATAAACATCTCGCTATCTCGAGTCTGTGGTAAGGTTCTTAAAACGTTTTAATGCAGAATCGAAGAATACCTAAATATCTATTACATTTAGCCACTTATTGGACAAAAAAATTTACCAAACTTTTAATTCATGAAAAATACCATTTTTGGACCCTTCCTTGACGCGGCTTAGCTCACGGGAAATTAAAGCTAGAGCCGAAATATTTTGGAATCATAATAAAAAATTTCAAAGTTTATTTTCAGGGGGTACAACTTTAACTTTTTTGCACATATAAGGGGAGTCGGTCTAATGTACATGTGTGTTACTAACACATTTTAAGAAAACAACAAATAGCAATCTTTTTATCAACGTTCAAGAACAAACAAAAATTAAAACATTATTATAGAACAAAAAAAGCATTGGTTAAAAACTTACTTGTACAATAGTGTAAATGGGGCTTAGCACAATTAATGGGATAATACATTTTTACTACAAAAATAAGCAACTATGTATTATTAAATACACTAAGCATACAACTCAGGTAATTTTGTAAATCGGCGGATGGCAGCCATCTTTTCTTTCTTTTGCATTTACGAAGTTAAGTAGCCAACATGGGTTTTGCTAATCTTTGGTACTCGCATCCACGTAAATATGGTCAAGGATCTAGATGCTGGTAAATATTTGTTTTCCAAATTTCCCGAAAGCTAATATATAAATGTTATAAATTCCATTTTCAAAAAAACGTGAAAAATGTATGGACCAAGTGAAAGTGAGGTTATGTGCCGCGCACTTTAGTGTGTTGTGTGCCTCAAATAATTTTTGTTAATTTATATTTATGTATCACTATGTAATTAATTAAATTAAAACAAAAGTAGCCCCCTGTTGAGTATGGAATTTGTGGTAATATTATGTTACAAATTCCTAATTAAGGGTGGCAACAACAACATTTTCTGTAATTGCTTCCTTACTTCGAAATCAAATGTGGATGATTTCATTGTTAGTGATGAGAAAGATAATTGAAACTTGTTAAAAAACAAAAAAATTATTAAAGTAAAATTTAATTATTTTGCCTTTTTTTAGCCGTGCCTGCTCAAACCGTCATGGTTTGATCCGCAAATATGGCTTGAATATTTGCCGTCAATGCTTCAGAGAATACGCCAATGATATTGGCTTCAAGAAGGTGAGTTTATTTGTAAATAATTTTTTTAATGTACAAATTTTCTAACCTGTTAATATATTTTACTTACAGTTGGATTAAATCCTCTTTGACGACAGAAGTCAACAAGAAACGCCACACCCCTGCGAATTACTTGGAATGTTTCTGTAAAGCCATTTTTTGATAAAATTGATTAAAAGGTTTTTATTTGGAAGCAGTTTTTGGAACTTAGGGGTTGTGTATTTTTCATCATATTGTTAGAGAATCTCTGTTTTGAGGTTTCTAATGATTTAATAAATAGAAAAAGAATTTATTTATAAAAATAAGAATTATTTTGTATTGTCTTTTGTATTAATTCACCATTGGCAAGAGATTTTGAATACGGTATTGTTACCGAAACAAATAGTTTAATAGCATTGAAATGGGCCTTGGGAGAAATCTATCTAATATGAAATTTTTTAAGTTTGAAAGGTCTTAGTTTTAAAACTGCGTAAAGAATAGTTACTATCGGGCATGTTCTGCAAATTGAAATGAAGCGGATTTTAAATTCAATTATTTACAAAATGACTAGTTTTTCCTGTTTAAGTGTTGTTCTTGTAAATAATTGGTACGTAAAGTATGGAGTTTATAAAAAAGGATGTCTAAGAAAATTTTTGACCTAATGCTCATTTTGCTGTTTTTCCCACAAATACAATATCGAGAGTAATTTTTGACATAAACTTTTAAACTCGTCTCCTGTGCAATTAACGTGAACAGAAAAACGAATTAACACAACAAAAAAAGTGAAAAATTACCGTTAAAAAAGCAAACAATACATACAGTTATAAAAACGTATCTTTAAAATGATACAATATGAAATATTTTTTTGACAGTAACGCGATCAATCTTCATATAAAAAGATATCAAGTACGGGTGCGTTCGTAAATGCATCACTGCGCTGCATCAGTGATTTTAAATGGTTATATATTTGTCGGTGAAGTAAATGTGGACCAAAAAATTGTGAAATACTCCACAAAAATAATAGTCACACAATAAAAAAAATTATAATTATTTTTTTATCCGCTTTAAAAAAAGTTTGCTTTTCTGATGCAGCGCAGTGATGCATTTACGAACGCACCCTACATTTTTTCAAATGAAGCAGATGTAAAGATATTAACAGATCTCTTTTTAAAGTCATGTTGTGCCTAAACTTTATTGAGGCACTGTATATCGTTAGCTAAAATGCAAAAAGGCGTAACTAACAAAAAATTCAAAATCGTGTTTGTAATTGATTATTATGAATGCCATTGAACTACATGTCTTCACAAAATTTAACACTTCTGCCATCAAAAATGGCGCTTTTATTAACAAAAAACAAAAGAGCGTAACTACAAGTGTTTATTTTATAAATGAAAAATTACGTAATTACCCAATTTTTTTTTCAACAAAAAATAATGAAATACTTTGCTTTGAAAATTGTTTAAAGAATTCCATGTACGACTTATCAATGCGTGTTTTCTGACATGTTTATAGTTTTCATTAAATAAAGTTTTTTGCTTCTCCTGTGAAAATATATTTTTGTTAGTTACGCCTTTTTGCGTTTTAGCTAACGATATATGTATGTATACACATAAGGAATATTTTAATGAACTTTTTACAGGCTCGTTTTCACAATCTGCGATTTTAAATACACTTCGTTTCGGTTTATGGAGCATGCCCAAATATGTTATTCATAAGTAGGGCAACCAAAAAAAAAAAAAACACTAAAAAAACAGTTTTAAGCTCTTAAAAAAAGCGTTTAAAAACATGAAAATAAGCTGTTAAAATAAAAATTTAAACTTGTTTAATTTCCACTTAATTCGTTTAATACGTTGTTGTAGTAAATAATAAGTTGATGCAATAAATTTTTTGAAAAGAAAACTATGTTTTGAGTCAGCAAGTTCTTGTACATTGATAAAGTTCTTCCTACGTCTACAGATGTTAAGGGAGCATATTTAAAATTGAGTATTTGCTCTGAAGTATATTTTATACGATTGGACTCATAATTCCGCTTGCCTCCCAAAATATCCCCAATATCTTTTAATACCGAAAATCCTTCATTTTTTAATGAAACTGATTTAAATTTTGTATTAACTTTGTCTCCTATATACCCTGGAACACGGGACATTTTTCTAACGGTCCATAAGAAGTAAATTTTTTAATTTAGTATTTTTTATTGAAATTGATCATGGCCGAATTGATCAAAATTTTGTATTTTTTTTTAATGAAAACACATCAAATTTTATTAAAACGTCGTTATTTTTGATGATAGGTAGGCACTCAATTTTTATAATAAATACAATTTCACTTAGAAGTCACTTTTGTCTTTGCTTGCGATTTTAAATAATACATTTTTTTGTGTTTGCGATTTCCAACACATCAATTTACTGACTTTAAATCGTAATCGCAATATCAAAAAAATTTTCAAAATCTTTGTTAGGGCCTTTTGCGTTTTAGGTAACGATATGTATGTAATATGAAATAAAATTGTGCCTTGTTATCTTGAACATTTTGAAATGTACATATCGCCCATTTGCTGCAATGCCGTCATAACTCAAAAAATGATAATTTGGAATTAGTAATGATAAATTTTTCGCTATGTTTTTCTTTATGTTGTGTAAAAAAATCATCTTTATATCTTCTATCAAGTCTTGTTTCTCTCTCTCCTCAAGACTTGACCGCTAAAACAGTGTTCCCAGTTTTGGGGATTTATCCCCAAATTGGGGATTTTTTTTTGTAATTGGGGATAAAAATTTCGTGAAAATCCCCAGGGGATTTTTTGGGGAAAAGCACTTTTTTCGCTGGGGATTTTTGGGGATAATATATTATTCTAAATTTCATTTTTCCAATGGCAAGACTGATTTGGTCAATATGTGGGTACAAATTTTAGTCTTTTCCCGGTTTTAAACTATTTTAAAAACTTGTTGAAATAGGTTTAAATATGCTTTTTGTACCAACAAGCGTTTCTTCTGTTGAACTAGCTTTTTTCTGTAATGAATACAACCAAAATCAATATTTGCAACAGAATACAATATGAGTTATTAGGAGCTCTTCTTAGAATAGAAGTTTGCACACTTTAAAATAATGCAGCTGTGACAAATTTATTCAACAATCTTAAATGCACTTTTTAAACAAACAACATGTAAAACAAAATTGGATTGACTTATGACTTAGAAGATTATGGATTCCCTAGTTTTGGACATGATAAATATGTATTGACGCATAATTATTTTTCTTTTGCGTTTTTACGTTACCTTTGTTACATTCAATACATGTGTACACATAGATACGTAGAACTCAAAGAATAAAAACCATTAGTTTTAATTATATTACACAAATGGATTTATTTATATATATAAATCGATGTATGCATATTTTTCCATTGACATAATATTATGTTTTTTATTTTTAAGAAAATGTGGGGATTTTTGGGGATAAGAAAATGGCTATTTTGGGGATTTTTGGGGATGAAAAATCACAAATTGGGGATATGGCTTAAAATAAAACTGGGAACTCTGCGCTAAAACTTCAAGAGTGTGAACCAGGGCATACTTTCCTCAAGAGAATGCGTCGTTATTTTTTCTAAGTGGCGCGAGCAAATAAAAAACTTTAAACACGCTTATTTCGAAATGTATTTTTTTTGAATTATGACGACGTTGCAGCAAATGAGTGATATGTACATACTTTGTTTAAATGTTAAACAGTAGAATCTCACAAATTAGCACCACTTTGTGCACCGGGCAGTTCGAATTTCTGAAAAGTTCGAATTTCTGGACATTTTTTTTTTACAGAAAATTATAAAATTATAATGAAATAGTGATAGATAATGAATAGTTGTGTAAGCGTTATTTTAACTCAAAACAGTTTTTATTTAATAAAATTTAATTAATTGAAAATATTAAATTCATAGAAAAACTTTTAAAAAGTTTTTTAATTATTAGGTACTTATTGGTCTTTAACATAAAATAAGTATTACTTGTTTTTTTTTTTTGATTTATTAAAACTGGATACAACGATATCGTTACAGACGTTCAAACGGTTAGACTTGTGTTTACTGGAATATATATCACTGGCTTTGCACCATTTTATAACATTATTGGTGGCTTCAAGGACTTTTAAAGAGGAATAGCTGGCATTATAGAGCGTTTAATTTGTTTTTTCGCCTATTAAGTTCAAAATCATAAAAAAAAAATTTTTTCTAGTAGAAATAAAAACAAACAAAAAAAAAAAAAAAACACTTCCAGAAATTAGAACCTGTGATCCTAATTTCATAGCGTCCAATACATTGAAATGGCCGGTTCTAATTTCTGGACGGTTCTAATTTGTGAGATTCTACTGTATTTTGAATTCCTTATGTTTTTAATATCAAATTTATTTTACTTAAGATTTCTTACACTGTTTGTTGACGTCTGTTAATGTAACTTCCTGTTAATGGAAAAGCTTTTTCATAAAAAAATAATCAATATGTGGCATTGAGTTAATACTAATTATTAAAAAAAAATATATATTTTTTTGTGGCACAACTAACTTGTTGCATGTTGTAAATGTGGAACAAAAACTTGTTTAATATCTTTGTCGGTTGACACATTATCTAAAAGGTAGAGTTTCTGCATGTATTATTTTACGTTGGTTAAAATTTCATGTTAGTTATTTGCAATAAATATTTCATATTGCCGATTTACAAAATTTAGATTTCTTAAAATTCACATACATACATATATACATATCTATTTAAATATAAAAGCGTTTCAGCAAAATAAATGGGAATAAACAGAATGTTTTGCAACGTTGAAATTAAAAACTATTTGTCAAAATTAAATGTGTGTGTACCACAAGGTTTCAATTGTGTGTGTTTAAATCTTTCATAATTTTTCTATCTTTTATATTTCAAAATTGGTTATTTTAAAGTAAGGCTGACAAATTGAGAAAATTATTAAAATTTCTGAAAGATTATTTCATATTTTTTTAAAACCAAAACAAACAAACAAACGCAAAAAAATTCTAAAAATTAAAATAAACAAGTTAGAGTGCTTTATTCGGCTGTGCCGATTCGTTGATTCTAGGGTATTTATTTAATCAGTCTTTTGTTTTAAATCGGCTAATCGCTCGATTAATTAACCGAGGTTTTGGATTAATCGGTTTATAACACAGTGCAGCACTAAAATCTTGAACCAATTGAGACTCCCAAAATCTGAAAGCTTATGATGGTAGAAGAAAAACCCCAGCTAAGTTTTTATACCCTCCACCACAATTAGTTGTGAAGAGGGTATACTAAGTTTGTCATTCCGTGTGAAACTTTTTTATTATCATCTCAGACCCCATAAAGTATATATATTCTGGCTGCTTGAGTAATTCTAAGTTAAGCTAAGTTTTTATACCCTCCACCACAATTAGTTGTGAAGAGGGTATACTAAGTTTGTCATTCCGTGTGAAACTTTTTTATCATCTCAGACCCCATAAAGTATATATATTCTGGCTGCTTGAGTAATTCTAAGTCGATTTAGCCATGTCCGTCTGTCTGTCCGTCTGTCCATCTGTTGAAAACACGCTCACTTTCGAAAAACTCAAAAGAAATAAGCAAGCTTTGTGTCAAATTGTTTGTAGTTATCCTAAGCAGTTTGGGATTGAATTTCAGCAAAATCGGTTCAGTAGGACCAGAGCTATGAATCAAAATGTGGAACCACCACCTTCAAAAACTTGATAATTTTGTTACAAAAACTAACATAAATGATGCAAAAATGCACGGAATGACATAAGATTTTGCACAAGTCCGTTTTATTCGACTAGAAATGACACTGTAAAATTTCGCGAAGGTCGGTCCATAATTTACCCGAAGCCCCATATAAACACTACTCCCGGAAAACAGTTTAGTCTCCTAAAACCATAATTAATAACAAATCGTCACAGTTTAAGATAATAATAATAAAAAGACATCATACAGATATTACTCCTTAAACATTCGAACTGTCGGTGGAGGGTATCAAAGATTCGTCACAGCCGAATATAGCACTCTAACTTGTTTTTAATTCATTTTGCAGTTTTCGACTGGGTGTGGATTCAAGTACAATATCCAAAAAACATGTACTGGGGCCTAATTCTGGCATTCGAAAGCAATTTTATTTCATTCGATACTGAACGAATCGAAATTATTTTTTCAGTATTGTGAAACTCAAATTAATACGTTATAATACCGGAAAAATAAATGTATTCGTTCAGTACTGACTGAAATAATTAGATATTTAATTGCTTTCGAATCGAGAAAGTACTCGATCACGACTGCTAGAATCAGGCCCCTGATTCTCAAGTCTATATCTTGTAACCTATTCAAAATATTGCTTGTCTCTCTTCGAAAAATTTTACCGTTTTAGCAAAACGGTCAAAAAACGTTAAATTTCGTCATAGATTTTTATTGTTGATGATGAATATATAAGTCCCCATTTACATTATACGATTTTTGTCGTTGTGATTCTTATCTTATTCGCGAGAGGGGAGAGAGGAATTAAAAAGGATACACAAGCGAGTGTACTCTTCGATTCAGAGATGTTAACCGTACGGCAATTACCCTTTTTTACGGTAATTTTGGGCCGCAAAAGGTAGCAAGGTAATTTTATTTAAAATACGGTAATTTGAAGAAATTTGAAATTTGAGTTTTTATAATTTTAGCTTTTGAGACGTGATTTTCAATTTAAAAATAGATAAATGGTATAACAAAAAATTAAGAACATTATGTTTCTGCAAATGTTTTCGTAACACCGATAAGTGCAAATATGAAAAATGAAATTACATTAAAAACGTTTTTGGTTAACGTTCTTCACATACATACATATGTACGCTAAGATTATTAAATAAAAATATTTTGAGTTTAATGAATATACACCAGGGCTGTGGAGTCGGAGTCGGAGTTGAAGAGTCGGAGTTGAGGTTTTTGTACCGGAGTCGGAGTCGAAGTACCCACAAAAACTAGCGACTCCGACTCCGACTTTTTTGCATTCAAATTTTTCCAATATTTTTCAAAATAAAAAATTTTAATGACCAATTTCTCCAATTCTTTTTAAATATTAATTCATATTTAAATATAATTTTTCTTATAATTTTATTTTAATTTGACATAAAAATAATTAAATGAAAATTAAATTTAATGAACTTAAGCCTAATTGAAATTATTAAAAAATTTTTGGATTACAAAAAAAAAAATTTTTTAAAATAAATTGATATTTAAATAAATTAGTGGAATTGAGGGAATAAGAGGGTCTGCTTTTTGAAATTGTGAAGTCAGAAAATAAGGACCAGTATATATTAACAAATATTTTTGTAGCCATGTTCATGCATATGACTTGAAATAAGCTGTAGCTCCTGTGGTGAAAGCAGTAAGTAAACTACATTTTTAGTTCCAACCTTCAAGGTGAACTATAATAGAATAAAAGGAAAAGGAACTCGGAAAAATACATGACATTGTTCCAGATATAATTCCCATCAATGTGGGGGTTAACCCGAAAAATAATTTGAGAATACTTTTATCTACTCACTTTAGGGAAAATTGGAGAGATATTAAAGACTTGCAATTTCAAATTTCGGTCTTGGACAATAATAATATTGGATTAGAAACGGAAAAATGCAATGGCGAGTTCTTGATGCCTTTAACGTCTAAGCCAATTGGACTTGGTGTTGTTTTCAACTTTTCTATCTCGAAAGCTACATTAGATAGGACTTATGTAAATTCACACATCTATAAATTCCAACAGTATAAAAAACGTTTTTTGAAAAAGATGTGAATTGGTGTAGTTTATCTCTCCCTTACAGAACTATTTTTACATTTTTTTGGCACTGTTTGCATCATTTTAATAAGTTAATATAACCTTTAAAATATACTAAAGTTCAA
Organism: Pollenia griseotomentosa; assembly: GCA_963931875.1. NCBI lineage: Eukaryota > Metazoa > Arthropoda > Insecta > Diptera > Polleniidae > Pollenia > Pollenia griseotomentosa. The sequence goes on along the minus strand of OZ007560.1, from coordinate 45,056,547 downwards.
TGATCCCATACGGATTGAAGCAAAACTCGTTTCTTTCGAAAGTTCGTAACAAAACTCGTTCGTTCCAAAATTAAATCCATTATTTTTCTATATTTCAGTTAGTTTAAATTTCTCAACTGTTGAGTTATAAGTCAAGAATGTCATAACACTTTAGAATTAAAGAAGTTCAACTCATTTGGTCTATTGAATCGGGCGGTATATGTTTTTTACATTTTTTCCAAAATCCAAATAAAATATTTTGCAGCTTTCCTACTCATATGTTAGTAACTAGTAGGTTAAAGCTCAATGCGCGGCACGTTAGAATTAAAATATCGATTTGAAATTTTTACAGAATCATTTTCTTGCTATATTTAACCATTTAACAGGTACTAAATTAAAAAAGAGTTTAAAGTCAAATAAAAACTAGTCTCTTAAATAATGCTAGGTTAGGAGTTGGAGTCGGAGTCGGAGTCGTACTTAAAAAATTTCAGCAAAAGGAGTCGGAGTCGGAGTTATAACTATTTCTTAACGACTCCACAGCCCTGATATACACTAATGTACCTATTTTATTCAGAATTAATTTGCTGTTTTATTCATAAAATATACACTAGTTTTGGTTAAAATTGAATTTTAAGACAAAAATTTCCATTTAAATTTTTCTTAAAACACATTTAAATTTTTAATAAATTGTTTATTAATAGTGCTGTTATGACAGGCGATGGACTAAGTGCTTTTCATATAAATATTACTACACAATCAATCGCATGTCATTTGGAAACAGTACATTAATGCTTTGATTAAAAACCTTAGAGGGCCGTAAGGTTATGAAAAAATAAAAGTTAACATCACTGCTTCGATTCGATATGCTCGCTCATTCGTTCTCTCATTGTTATCTTATTTGACGAAAAATGTATTTAAGTTTGGTGGCACAGAAAAAGTTGTAACGACAAAAATCGAACAATGTAAATATCAGACCGACTTCAAAGAAGAAACGACAATAATCGCAGCGACACAAATCGTATAATGTAAATTGGGACTAAGGACACTTCAAATATTTTAAAATAGATACATATATTGAACTTTAGTCGTCGCTTTCGAAACTAGTCTCATCATCTGAAAACATGATTTGCTTTCGAAACTAGTCTCATCATCTGAAAACATGATTCTGACCGTTTCGCTAGCTTTATTTTCGTATGAAAATACTTTATGGCTAAACCAGCATACTTACCCAAGCATCGCATCTTTTTTCCCCCTTTGAACCGATTTTTCATCGGGATGGTTACTTGGTGGAAGCGCTTACCTTGCTCATCAGATTCTGTTGGCAATGGTTTTTCGAACTCTGCTAAAAGATTTTTTAAAAAGTGAAGTTTCCATTCGTCGTCTCAATTTTTACTTCCTTATGTCAAAGGAATAGTTTTGAAGTTGTTTAAAAACGAAAACATGTCGTTAAAAACGAAGACATGTCGTCTCAATACAAATACTTTTTAACAACAATGTTTGCATTACATTTAGGCTTGCCAGATATGAAATCCATAAAAACAGTACATCGAGAAAAAAACGGCAGTACGTTAATGTAAAAAGAAGTACATTAAATTTTTTTATTTTATTTTCTTAAATGCATTGAGTAGCAATTCATAAAGAACCGAAATAAGATATTTTTTAATATTAAGTATTTAATATGCTTAAGCACTGAAATCTTTTAATTAGCCAGTTGTTTCAAATTAAATGTTAAAAACAAAAAGCTTTGGTTATTTTAATTTTGTAAAATAATAACGTAAGTTTCAGTTCAATATCAGGTGTTAGTTTAACAATTTAGTTATTCTAATTTAACAATTTCATTATTGTAATTTAACAAATTACTTATTGTAAATTTAAAATATTGCAAATATTTATTACTTTTTTTGTACTTCGCTAACAAGGCCATTTTTACCGTTTTCTGTTTTTAAAAAATTTAAAAACTCAAGGTGTATTTAAAATTAGTTACGAACAAATTATTTATAGAAGTTAATTGAAATGTTTGAATTATGGCTAAAATTGGAAAGTTTTTCAAATTTATTGTGGTTTCGGCTGAAACGTTTTCGAAAATTAAGTTTCATTTTCGATAGAAACTTATCTACACGCTTTTTAATAAGGCAATTTTCCTGTTCAATATCAAAGCTGTGGCTAATTTGCAAGTTCGGCTATGAAATCATTTATTTTTGATTCTTTTGTTGTTTTAATTTTCCGCAAAGTTGCTTTACTTTCTAGAACATGTCAACTAATTTTATGTTGCCATTATCCCCTATTTTTTTTAATGCATAATGTGTATACTATTTCCTATGTGGTGTAAAATGCCAAGGTTTGCTTCATCAATTTAATTAAAAAAAATTGGCTCAAAATAGGTGAACAACAGCTTTGAAACGACAAGTAAGCTTTTACGGCTGGAAAGGTTTTTTAAAAATCTTTATACTTCAGGCGTCATCGAGTTGGTATATGACGCAACATTTCAAACCATTCAAAAACGCAAAATTCAAACATTACTTTCCGATTTGCAGTCTTTTAAGTGGATGTCGAAAATTTGTTGTACTTTATTTACAAACGTGTAAATAAACGTGTTTTATTTTTGTGAAAAAAAAAGTACAAAATGAAGTACAAAAGCTAAAATAAAGTACAAATGCGTACTTCTTTAATGGTTATGCAGAAAGCAGTACAGATAGTAAAAAAAGTACGCGTACTGCTGAAAACAGTACGTCTGGCAAGCCTAATTACATTGGACCATGGAGTAGTCCATTTTTATCAAAATGGATCAGGTAGTCGAATATTATTTGCAGGGAAGATTAATCTAGCAGTTCGCACGGTGGCATTTTAATGTAAAATCCTCTCCACTCCCATTAACATTAAAATTCAACCTTCAGCCGTTACAGGGGCATGACAAACGACATGTTTTCGTGTTTAACCCTTAAATCACCTTCAAAAAACTTACGTTAGTTACCCTCGTGTGTGGTTTTTCACACATATGCAATGTCTGTCTACTTAACTGTGGCGCCATAGTAAGTTTGTTATCAAAGTCATGATTTACGAGAGATTAATGATGTATTTATTTCGTTGGTAATCAACAACCAATCATACAAAGCTTTGTGTATTTTATAAAGCACTCACTTTACATCAACAATTTTTTTGTTAATCGTGTAAAAATGATTCCTTTTGTGTGGTTTTTCACACAAGGGTAACTTTAAGGTTAAACGATTTCAAAGCTTATCCTCTGGAGTATACCATGGAGTAGTTTTAAGACTACTCCTTTGTAATGCAAAGCTGGGTTATATGGTCCTGTCCTAGGGCATCGTAATGTTAAATAGACCATGTTTTTTCCATACATTAGGGTTACTTTTGGACAAGTCCTAGTTCCTTATGGGCTACATTTTACATGCGTGTATGGACTAGTCGTATTATTTGCAGTGTGGACTAGTCGCATTATTTGCAGCGTATATGTACAAAAAGTTCTAGTCTGTTTTATTTCAAATGTACCTCTCTACGAGCAAACGTAGATTTACAGGGGTGTGCTGGAAACCGAAAACGTAAAACGCAAGATTTTCAAACGTCGTTTTTTAATAAGATTTCTGTATTAAAAGAATTTTATGACAAATAATTTACAAATATTTCTCTAATGAACAGAATTTTATAACAAAAATTATAGAAATTAGATTAAAACTGTATTAAAAACAACTTCCAAACTCTTGCGTTTTACGTTTTCGATTTCCAGCACACTCCTGTTAATGTATGTACATTAGGGTGGGTCAATTTGTTCGAGCCGAAAAAAAGTGACAAAGCGTATATCAAAATCGTAATCTACGAAAAATTCTAAGAGCTTCCGGTTTTTGACTTGAAAATTTGGTGCTCAGGAAATCCGAAAAAAATGCTTTTTTTTTTTGAAATATTGGTGATTAGTTGACCTGTATCGCTGAAAGATGGCTTGCTTAAAAGGCTTTCAGCTTTCTATATCTGTGCTCAAGGCGAATTAACTACAGGTGGTTTCGAAAGGGCATCTGATTTTGACAGTTCGAACTTATTTGTTTTGATTTGATAGTGTTTTGCTAGGAATGGTTGACATTTGAGCTATAAGAGCTAACAATGCAATGCAAAAAACCCTATGTTGTTTTTGTTGTTTTTGGATTGTGGTAGTCCCGACACCACCTGTAGTTGAATTCGCCTTGATCTGTGCTCATTTTTAGAAAATTCTGTACATAAATAATTGGTTTAGAGGTTTTTGTCAAAATAATCATAAAAGGATTTCAGTTTTTTTTTTATCATACCTCGGCCATTTTGTTTTACCGATTCGTCAGGTTTATATACCGTCGTGTGTTGGAAGAATTTTATATGAGTCTGAGTTAAAAAATTTTGACTTGGAAGAATTATTATTTCCCGAAAATAGGTAATATTTAATTTTATTTTATTGTTTTTAAAACAACTTTTCTGTTTATGGACAGGGTTTTTAATAAGCTAATTATAAAGCGGCTCATACACTTGCAATAAAATTGTTCAACTTTACGTATTGTACAATTATATCGCCAATGTGTATGTGATATTCGACGGTGGGACAATACATTGGCAACAATCAAAAGACTTTTGATTTTTATTGCACAACGAAAAGAAAGTGAAATGTGTTGGCAATATTGTACAATGCTGTTTATGTTATTCTTATAGGTTATGTTCACCTTTTTATTAAATGAAAGTTGATTAATATTTAAATTAAAACCATTGTGCGACTTATTGCATAATATATGACAAAATGGAAATAATATGGAGAATATCATATACAATAATATTGCAAGTGTATGGGCCGCTTAAGTACTTAACAAGTTAGATTGCTATTATAGGCTGTGCTGAATCTTTAATACCCTCCACCGATAGCTAGAATATTTCCGAAGTGGGCTCTATAAACTATTAACCAATCTTTATTAAAAAAACTGACTTCAGTACTATAATTGGTTTCGGTTTAGACCTATGTTAAATTATTGTTAGACCCTCAGAAAGTTATTTGCTTTCTAGTCTTCTATATGACTAACTTATTTGTCCTAATTTGAATAAAATATTATGCTTCGAAAGTTTTAGCCATACTAAAATGATTTTCAAGAGGTGAATTTATATTGGAGCCGTGGTAAATTATAGAGCAATCATCACAGAATAGAGAGATTAATGGTAAATAACATTATAAATTACACCAAATTTCAATACAGTAGTGAATTTTGTTTGCATTTAATACGCTTAAAGTTCTTTTCAAAAGGCTGCTTTTATATAGTCGCTTTTCTTCTTTAACTACGTAAGCGCCAACAACTAATTTTTCAGAAAACGGGGTTCAAACAAAATTTTTGTTACAAAACATGGCTTTACGATTTTCTGAAGGGTGTAAAAACATTTTTTGAAAAAATTTGTTACTTACAAGTAATTGTAGCCAACTTTGTCGCTTATGTGTTTCTGGCGCAAACGGAAATTTGCAAATCAAATGAAACTTAATTTATTTTTAATTTTACCAGTTTTTCTAAAAAATTAAATCAGCTATCTATCTCCTAGATTATGACTCTTAACTTCCAAAAATAACTCTTTGTGCATCGCATCGTGAAAATTGCCGTTTTCGACAAATTTCAAAAAAAACATAAGTCACGTTCGACAAATTTCATGTTTTTTCCATACATTTGACGGCGTGTATGGGAGCCACTATTAGGTGTAGAAGCTTTGAATCCTTTACAAGATATGTTGGCTATGTAAAAATAGTTGGAAATTATCCCCCTATGAACACGCTCTTACCTCTCAGGGTCCGAAAACGAATTTCGGGCCAGAACGGTTTTTTGTAGAGGAGCCATGTTAAGATATCGAGATAGAGCTTTGATATACAGGAAAAAAGTTGAATTTTATTAAAATAATGTGGGCATTATTTTGCATTATTTGATTTTGCATTAGACTTATGAAAAATGGTTTATTGTTGAAGATTATATAGGAATTTAAACAAAAACGAACTTATTTAAGACAAGAGTAACTGATTGATTTAATGATAAAAATATATAAATAAAAAGAAAACTTCAACACTTTCGGTGGGGAAACTTTTTTCACGATATAGGAAAAGTGACACCAAATTTTTTAATATTTGTTAGCCCATCTCGGGTTAGGAGGTGGTATTTTTGATATTTGAAAAAATTGCAAAAAGTTATTTCTTTAATGTATAGTTTTTGAGTTACTCAACGAACATTGTCGTTTTTACCGAAGTTACTGATTTTGAGGGTCTGGAACCTTACCAAAAATGCTCCGATTGGCCTAAAACTTTCCATATTTTATTTTAATCTCTATGGGGGTCAGGTAAAATATTTTGACTGATATTCATCATTTAAGAGTCCTTTTATTGAAAAAATATTTGGTTAAAATTCGGTCCTCCTAGCTCATGTAATATGGGCGCTACTGAGCTAAATCCAATTTTTCGGATAAAAGGTAGCTATGTATTTGTATATAACTAGGTCACTTATGAACCGATTTGATTAATTTTCACTACCAGTATTCTACTAAGTTTGTCTAAGATGAAAGTAAAAAAAAAATTCAGCTTATCTATAAATTTTAAGTGGACTTTGAAAAGTTTAGGTTAAAAAAAAAAAATTCAAGATTAAAAGATACAAACTAAAGGCAGTCGTTGTAGTTGCTCATATTTCAGTAATTTTTGGACTTATTTGGCTGAAGCAAACGTTAAAGGATTACATATATGTGACATAAATCTGTGACAAAATAGTCCTTTTAATTTTTAGAGCCTTCGGAAAACCCATTTTAACATACAGACGGACATAGTAAAATCAACTTAGTTACTCATAAGAATATTGTAGAAATTACAAACGGAATGGCAAACTTATATATAACCTTTCCACCTGTGGTGAAGGCACTGTTGCCAATTTAGCTATTTTCTCGTCAAATCTAGCGATTTTTAATAAATTTTCAGGTAAAAATTGTGATTTAGCTATAAGCGGGACATCCAGCGATTGTTTATCATTGTCTTGTTCATTTAAAATAAATTTGTTAAAAAAAATTGTTATAGAGTTGCTTTGAAATAACATGAAAGGCCAAATAAACTACAAAAACGGTTACATAAACATATGAAAAAAGTATGGAGCATATTTGTGTGAATAACAAAAATGTACATATAATATTCGCAAAAAAAATTTCGTCAACGAAATCCTTAAAAATCGTTAGTAAATTCTATAAATAACAATACAAATTAACCAAATATATCTGATTGATCATTATGTAATTAACCAAAACACATCATAACCAATCAAAAAGTCGCTTTAATTTTTTTTTTGTTATTTACGGCCTTTTAGATTTTAGATGACGATATGTAATATGACATTGGAGTGAATTTAAATTGTCAAATAAAATGTTGCTTTTTGAACTATCGTATAAATGCATTTTAAAAACGTCCAGTTATTTTTCCAAATTCCAGGTAAACTTTAAACATTGTAAGGTATTTGAATCTGGTTTTCTGGCAACCCTGGGTGAAGGGTATAACAAATGGAATGAAAACTCTAGTTTATATACTGCAGGTACGTGTGGGAAAATTAAAACTCATATAACCGCCAAATATTACTAAATAAAAAACATACATATTACTTATCAATGAAACTTCTTGATATGTTTAATTAAAGCTCCCCATAAAGAATTATAAAGAAATAAGTACTTAGCATAATAGAGCAATATTTTAAACCACTAAAATGAAGTCATATGTAACTGAATAACTTAGTACATGTATCATTAAGTCCAATGCTTAGTCACATTTAAAACCATTTTAATAGTTAGAGGTTGGAAGACACATCAAAAAGCAGGTTTGTTTTAACTATGAATATTGCTCGTAAATCGGCTAGGGTATTAAAAAAAAACATTGCACTTTAAACTTCCATTAAACGAAGTACATTCCAACATACTTACATATAATTCATCTCGGAGATATAGAGAGAGTAAATGAGAATAATGATGCATTTACGGAATGGTTGGTATTTTTAAACTTATGGCCAAATAGCGAATCTGCACAATTCAAAGTAAAGTGCTTGGAACTGAAATCAAACAGCAGTCAATAGCTTAACTTCGACGGTTGAGCACGCGCAGTACTTCGTTTAAAGAAAATCAGCACAGGTGGTTGGTTAGTTAATTTGTTGTAGTGAATGCAAATCTATACATAAATTTATAGCGCAAAATATAAATAAACAAATAATTTACAATATATTAACTGGATCAACAACGACTTTTGTTTACTGCTTCCATTTCATATCTTTTAAACAAAAAAAAAAAAAAATTACAATACAAGTGTTAAAAATAAAAGAGTTGGTAGAAACCTGTAGATTGTTTAAAAAGTTTTGTTTTATTAAAATAATAACAAAAAAAAAATTGTAAAATAAAATTCAACCAAGAAAAAAGATAACATACATTCATTCATAATAATTTGATCAATGGCTCTAAGGTCGAACTGACCTACTAAAAATTGTATAACCTTATGTTTATATTCAAAATTATTTAAATAACATTAACTTTTAAAAATTAACGTCGATAAGATATTGAGAAAAAAAAAAATTAAACGAGTACCTTATCTTATGTAATAATAAAATAGATTGGTTTATAAATATTGTGTGTATAAATTAGGGAGTTTTTAAGGACACGAGTGGGCAAGTTAATATCAAAAAGATTAAAAAAAAAAAAATTGGATTACATATTTTGTTCTTAATAGAGCTGTGCGCGTTAGTGGTTTTTAATTTACGATCAAAAAGAGGGGAAAAAAGTAATCACCCGCGAGGAATTTTAGGTTTTTTTAAGGTCATACACGTTCACTAACAAAATTTTAGTTTTCACCACTCTTACTAACAAATCATTTCCAAAGCCGTACAATCACGTATTATAAATAAGTTCTATTAAAATTTTTTTTTTTTATATATTTTTAACTCAAAACTTAGCAATTTTATGTGCGTGAAAACTCCTTTGTGATTTAAAAATCTTATCATGGACGCAAATTTTATATTAAAATCACGCTAACTCTCTCACGCGTAATTATTATATAAAATAATCAAAATGATTTTTGATGACATTCAAAAAATGTGCAATTTTAAAATCATCAGCGGCTTTCACTAGTTGTGTTAAGTTTATAACTCTGTTAAATCTGATACAATTTTATACTTTAAAGCGTGAGTGGCTTTTCCGTAGGTATTGTAAACCAATGAATCAGCTGATTTTTGTTTGATTTTCGTCAGTTTAAAAGCAAAAAGATTATTTGTTTTATTCTGGTAAATTAAACAAACGTTTACTACAGATTTTTGTGTTATTTTTTAACCTTAGCGTAGTAAATAAGAGCTTAATAACTTTAACTACATAAGGAAGTCTTACAATGGTACTTTATTGCCAAGAGTAAAACCCGCTATTATTTGTGAAGCATCGGAAGTAATTTTTTGTTGTGCTCTTGCCATAAAATTAGAACAAACTTTTATTAGGTCAGGTTAAAACCAAACAAACAATAACATTTTGCAAAATACAACAAAATCGCCAAAGTTTTTTTAAAAACTCTTATAGAAATTCCAGTAAATTATTAAAGTTTTTAAAATCGTTTTTTAATTTGGGATACTTCGGAATATCTAGATTATATATGCACAATAAATGTAGTGTAGTGAAGATTAGTGGGGAATGTAAGATGAGATAAACCCACTGTTTATTGTTGATGTGTTTTGTTTAAACTTTGATATTATTACAAGTAGAACTGTTGCTATAAGTCTTATACGCTTAACAGTTTTATTTGGTTTAATATCTCTAGTTTTTCTAAAATCTTTATGGATGAAGTTTCCTGATGATCTGGCCTAAGCAACCAGTGAAATGCGCATAGGAATAGCTTATCCCATCAACAATAAATTTCAAGTGTTTTTATCAATAATAAAAACTGGGAATTAAGCACGAATAACAAAATCTTTTGAAATTAAAATTTTGTATTCCCAAAAATTGAAATTACTTTTTGATAAGGTTCGAAAAAACTTAAAAAATAATAAAAAATATTTAAATCAAAATGCATGTTTTTAGAAAAAGAAAAGAAAATTTCGTGTGAGAATTTATATTGAAAAGAAAATCAAACTTTCGTATTTTATTGTTGTTTCCAATATAATATCCCACACGAAATTTTGATTTCATTTTCTAAAAACAGGCAGTTAATGGAATTAGAAATAATATTTCCAAAACAAATATAATTATTTAATTTTAACATTTTTATAAAAAAAAAATTTTAGAGTTTTTTAGAAACAACTTACCATTCAATTAATAACAGATAAATACATACATGTGCACATTTTTAAACAATGAAACTATATAAATGTTGGTTGGTGCCAGCAACATATACCATCATTTTAGTTGTAACAACTTATGCAACATCAACAGAGGCAGCTAAACAAAAACAAGCGGAAGTAAATTTACAACAAGTTGCTGTTGATCCTCCAAGATCATTAAAATATGGTGATAAGACAACTAAAAAAATACCAAATGAGGAAGTACACTCTCTTCCCACCTCTACATCCATAGATCAATATGAAAATCAGAGTAAGAAACAATCTGTTTCACGTAATCGACCACGTTCGAGAATAGAACATATAGAATTGTCAAATGCACAATTATCCCGACGCTATGAAAGTGGATCGCAACAAAATCAATTGGTTGTGCAACATAATATACCAATTGTTGAAAAAAATCATGAACTTATTAATAAGCCAATAACCCAAACATTAATCCAACAACGAACGACAATTTCAAATCGATCACGTTCTACAAATACTCTTACGCAATCTCAACAACAGCATCAGCAACTCCAACCCACACAATATTCCCATTCAAATGATCAGTTCGAACAAAATATTTCAAAGATACCATCCACAACAACGGCAACAGCAGCAACACATAATAACAGTCGTCAACGTAAACCAACAACTACATCAACTTCACGTACAATACCTTCTGCAAATAATAACCAGGCCCCCTTATCCTCACCTAATACAAATGTTCGTCGTACTCCTCATCCAACTACTAACCACTCAACAATTGTTACTCATCATCGCAGCAATCAACAACACCAAAACAATAACAAGTCACAACCATTGTTAGCTTCTTCCAATGCTGTTGCTACTAGTGGTCTACAATCTAAAACTAAAACTAGTTCAAGTAGACAAAGAGGTAATATAACAGATATTAAAAGTGTCAGTAGTGATAATACGAGTACTATTCGTGCAAATATTAGAAAATTCCCATCAAATGCATCAACCATCACTATCATTCCTCTTACATCTACATCAACTACTACAAGTAAGTTGTTTAAGGTTTTAGTTAATTTCATTCCATCTCACTGTTGTCTCTTAGCCCTCTTTTCTTGGCCAAAATTAAAAAAAAAAAAAAAATACTTTTTGGGTTTTTTATTTTTTATTTAAATTTAAGTATATTTTATAACTTTTGGATGAGAATATTAGCCCTTAAATGCACATTTTTTTAATTCATGAATTTATTTACCTTATATATTTTTAGCTTTAACTAAATTAAAATTTAATTTACACTTGTTTTTACTAAAATTATAAAAAACGCTATAACATAAATTACATTTTTATGTGCAGAAGTATACATTAGGGTGGCCGTTATTTTTTTTATTTTGATTTCTTATATTCTCCCCCCCTAAATCAGTTCAGTTTTATGTAAAAAAAAATACAAAAAAATTTCGTAGCGATAAGTTGTGTTTTAGGGGGGGCGTCCGTCCCTCAAAGTTTGCCATCAAGCCATTTATTCAAATGTAATTTGTTTGCGTATGACTATCTTCTAAAAACAACATTTTACAACAATATGAAATATGGCAATATTTTAGCTCTTCTAGTCAACAACATAAGCCTCAAAGAAAGTTTTTTGCTAAAATCAATATTTTAGAAAATAATTAAGAAAATAAAAACAAAATACCATACATTTTATATACGTTTTATATAAAGGGTGGTTAAATTGGAAGGGCCGATGTTGAATGTGAACCACACCTAAACGCCAAGTTTTTTTCCGAATTTTATTTGACATTTCTCTATTTCAGACTTACTCAATTTGAACCATGGAGAGATACACAATCCAACAACGTGTTAAAGTTATCCAGACTTATTATGAAAATGGATGATAAATTTCGAAGAAAATCATCTTCAGTGATGAGGCACATTTTCACCTCAGTGGATTTGTCGATAAGCAGAATTTCCGCATTTGGGCGAATAATAATCCAAGAGTGATTGTCGAAAAACCAATGCACCCACAAAGAGTGACTGTTTGGTGCGGTTTATGGGCTGGCGGCATCATCGGGCCGTATTTTTTCCAAAATGAGGCCGGTCAGGCAGTTACTGTGAATGGTGTTCGCTATCGTGAGATGATAACGAATTTTTTATGGCCCGAATTGGAAGATATGAATGTGGACGATATGTGGTTTCAGCAGGACGGTGCCACTTGCCACACAGCTAACGAAACAATGGCTCTTTTGCGCAACAAATTCAATGGCCGTGTTATCTCACGTAATGGCGATGTCAATTGGCCGCCAAGATCATGTGATTTGACACCGTTGGACTTTTTTCTTTGGGGTTATTTGAAAGAAAAGGTCCTTGATAAGCCAGCAACAATTCAAGAGCTAAAGGATGAGATAATTCGGCACATTAACGGCATAGAACCTCCATTATGCCTCAGATTTAATGTCAAGTGACCCAATTTTGAAATAGATGTCTCGATTTAAATGAAATTTACACCAATTTACACCAAAAAGTTTCTGAGTTAGAGGTGGTCAAAGTTTACTATAATTCACTTTCTAAAATTAAATTTCCATCTCAAAATTCTTCTTCTAATTCTTCTCCAACTTCATCATCATCTTCATCATTTCGGTCAATTTTGTCTTGAGGGAAAGTTGTTTTTGTGGAATTCTCGCAGATTAATAATTCGATTACTTCCGGTTCAAACTTATATATTTTATTCCTCGATTGTGCCGCATCCTCCGCAAAACAACCTACCGTAATTGCTGTATTTTGCATGATTTCTTTAAAATGAACAATCGTTTTGTGGACTGTCGGTGTCATTGGGAGCCAAGGGTATTTATTTTGAATTATTTTCAAACTTTTCTAAATTCAATGGAAATTGACATGATAAACATATCAATATTATTTTTAAACGAAAAATTAATTCTGGGTCAACTCCAGTAATTTTCGAAAAAATCTCATGCTTTAAAAATACCCGACGTGAAGTGTTGCCGTCATTTGTAGAACCAAATCCTCCTGTTTTTGGAACGTCAACACGAAGGCCAAGTTGTGTCAAAATGCATTTTGAACATTCTCTTTTTTTTGCAAGTGCACCTTCGTCTTCATTAGATCTAATCTGCCATTTTTAATATCACATTTGTAGCCTAAATGAAGTACAAATTCGAAAAATCTAATCCAGCAGTGGAGAGGGCGTATGCCATGCTTTAAATTTTCCTTGACTGGACGAAATTTTTCAGAATAATAATCTTTAATGCTTATGAAATCCGTTGAAGTAGCGCCGCACACAGGGCAAGCTTGAGTTAATTTAGTTCCGGTTATGGCATTAAGACCTTTCCGTCAATAAAAGTAAGGATTTAATCGAATTTTATTTCGATTGTTTTTCTTCTTCTATTTTTTGACCGAATTTTCGAGTTCTTTAATTAGTTTATCCAAATCAGATTTTTCTCTTAAAATAACTGCATTTGTTTCTTTTGTAAACTCCAATTTTAATGGTCGACAAAACCTACTCGATTGGGGAGTACGATTGTTCCAAAGAGCTTTTTCTGAGGATTCCAATAGTCTCGATGGAATTACTGTCATTGCCAAAAGGGACGAATCGGCATAACGGGATGTACTTGGCTGAAGAAAGGATTGTTCAAATTGAGCTTGGCCAGTGCTACTGTCAAATCCATAGCTTAGAATTAATTTTGTTAACATATAGTTGCTATTATTTGAACTCATAACAATAACTTCCTTTTGCTTCTCAACTATTCTTTTTGCTGTATGCGTTAAAAGATTTCGTAAAAGAACTTGTGCAATTGTTTCGCTGACTGTTATACCCTCAGGTCTGCACACACTTTTTGCAGCAATGATTTTCATGTAAGATGGAAATATATCTGAATTCCTTTTCTTGCTTTCAAGACGAATATTGCAGTACTGGTGTTTAGAAAAACTATTTTCAAGAATAAATGCTAACGCCTTCTCTTCAGATAGAGGTGTTGGTGTTTAGATATCTTGGTCACACAATTTTCTGATTTTTGATGGCTGTTTTTTTAAGAACAACTGCCAGATCCACCTTTCCTTGTTTTTGAGCCGACATTGCAGCTGCCTGTATGAAAAGATCAGTTTCATTTTCTTAAGATGTTACAAGTTCTGCCGCTTCTCTTATCTTACTGCGTTCAGACTTTTCAGAAAAATGGAGACGAGGGCGTCCCGGACATATTTCTTCTGGACTTTCTAATGTTCTTACTTTTTTTGGGTTTTCGATTACTGTTGTAGAAGTGAAAAAAGTTGGATGTCTTTATTGAAAGTAATTTAGCTTTCTATGGCACTTTTTCCAATTAACATGTAAATTTTTGCAAAAACTACAAATTTTTTTTAATATCCGAAATTTTAAAATTTTGTATTATTTTTCTCACATATTTAAAACCTAATTCTTTATTTTTTTCTTTCGTATTCCCTTTAAGCCAAATTTGCAAAAGATCAGCATTTTTAAAGTAATAGTGGCCTGGAAAAATATACACTAATACCCCGGTTTGCGTCGTTTTCGAAGTTGCGTCTTTTTAAAATTTCTGTGATTTCGAAGTTGCGTCGTTTTTTTTCACTTTGCGTCGCATGGCTTCGCAGTTGCGTCGCTAGTGATTCGATTTGCGTCGTTAATACATATAAAAATGTTTGTACAAAGCTACAGAAAAAGGGGATTTCCCGTTTAAGTCTAATGCAAATATTCATGTGAAGGTTGTCTGCTGATTGCAACTGGTTTCAAATTACATTTGCTGAAGTTAAATTTAAATATTTTGCAGCAACGAGTCAAAAAAACAAATAAGCTTAAAAAGAAAACTGGGCGTTTTGACGCATTCTAAATTAGGGGAAAAGGCTGTTGATATTGAAAGAAACCTTTAACTAGCCCCTTCAACAATAAAATCCATTTGCTGTTCAAGTGACGCTGATAAAATCAAGAAATTTGTTGAAACAAGAACATAAACAGGTTAAAAAAAATGAGAAGTCTGTTAATGAAAAAAATGGAGCACTTCTTACTATTTGGATTGAAGACCAAAATCAGCGATGAATGCCCTTACAACAAATGGTTATTCAAACGAAAGCTTTAACTTTATTTCAAGATCTAAAATAAAATTACCCTTTATAAAGTCTATCAAAACTAAATTTAATTTTCAGCTAAAATTATGAATCTCGGAACCAATTAAATGAAAATCAATACAAATGTGTAGAAAGTCGTGCTTCGGTTTGCGACGTTTCTGTTTGCGTCGAGTTTCGAAATTTTTGAAAACACGAAAATATTCCAGACTGCATGAAACATTTTATTTTATGGAGACTCGATCTCCATATTCAACTTATTTTATAACTATTTGTTTGTATTTGGGAAAAATAATTAAAAAATGTTGAAAAAACTAAGTTTGTAATAATTGTTACAACTTTACGCAAAATCATTAACTTTGAGAGCGTGCTGTATAACGGCAAATTATTATTTAAATTTAAAACAAATTTATTTTTAAACCAAAAAATTTTTTTTTTATTTTTTGAAGATATATGTTAGATACGCCTTTTTGACTTCTATTTTTCCGAAATGCAAAAAGACGTATCTACAACAAATAAGTTTAAACATATAGTTGAAGTATTTTATATAATATAAAATGTCTATTTTCGTAATTGATATAAAAAAGTTGAGTTTATTGATTTAATAAAGTTCAACATTAGGATTTAAAATTAAACGTTTTCTATTTATACCCACACCACAATGGTGGAGAGGGTCCCTGTTGGCCAAACTGCCGTCGACGACATTGTCGTCAACGATTAATGCACGACATGTCCTCTATCACTTAGGATTTCTGGAAGACAATTTTGAGGAAAATGTCGTGGACGACAAAATACTCGACATTGTCAAGTGCACTGTCTTTTAAAGAAGTTAATAAACGATGACATGACAGACATTGTCTTTCAAGTTGTCTTTTGTCAAAGCTTATCCACGACAACATCAGAGACATTTTCTTGTAAGGTATCCTCTATCAACAACTAAACACGACAGTATGAGCGACAGTGTCTTGTAAGCTGTCCTGTATTAAAGTGTATGCACGACAACATGACCGACAGTGTCTTGTAAGATGCCCTTTATCAACTTCTAAGCACGACAATATGAGCGACATTGTCTTGTAAGCTGTCTTCTAAACAAACAAAAATAATTTGTTCCCAATAAAAAATAAAAATATGTAACTGTAAAATAACGATAATAATAAAAAACAACTCAAGCAAAGTGAAGAAAATCAGTCAGTCAAGTCTGAGAATTCAAAGACTAAGGTCTGATTTTAAAAATACGTATGTGCTATTGTATATTTTTATTTTTTCCTTTACGTTTATAGGCGACATTGTCGTGTAAGCTGTAACTCCTGTAACTTCATCGACATTGTCTTATACGCAGTCGTTGACGATAAAGTAGAATCCATTGTCGTCTATATAGTCATCAAAGACAATATGAACGACAATGTCGTTCATGTGGTCATCAACGACTATATGGACGACAATGTCGTACATGTGGTCATCAACGACAGGCTGAGCGACATTGTCTCTTTTTGTGTCGTGCACGATTTACGCGACACTTGTTTGAAAATGTCTTCGACGATTTGCATTAGTTGTCCCTTACGTGTCGTGCAGGAATTAACATTAACGGATAGCCAACTGGGGTATTATGCATTTGTGCTGATGTGTGTAACGCCTTAAAATAGTGGTCCTAGACCCACCTTAAAGTTAACCGATCTACTCAGAATCACTTTCTGAGTCCAACTAACGATGTCCGTCTGTCTGGCTGGCTGTCCATGTAACCTTGTGCGCAAAGTACAGGTCGCAACTTTGGAGATAACTTGATAAAATTTGGGTCATTGGTTCTTATTGGCACAAGGACCAAGCCTATTGAAAATGGGCCAAATCGTAGGACCACGAGGGAAGATAGGGGGAAATTTCTTCCTCTCAGAAACTATCAACCCGTTTTTAATGAAATTTAAAACATGGATAGATCCATATCTATATGGACACATAAGCTATACAGTTTTAAAAAAATAGGACCACAAGGGGTGATAAGGGCAATTTTTGTCTTTCAAACCGATTTTAATGAAATTTAAAACATAGATAGATCCATATCTATATGGACACATAAGCTATACAGTTTTAAAAAATATAGGACCACAAGGGGAGAAAGGGGCAATTTTTGCCTCTCAAACTGATTTTAATGAAATTTAAAACATAGGTAGATCCATATCTATATGGACACATAAGCTATACAGTTTTTCAAAAATAGGACCACAAGGGGATGTAGGGGGCAATTTCTGCCTCTCACAAACTTTCAAACCGATTTTAATGAAGTTTTTAAACATAGAGAAATCCATATTTATATGGACACATAAGCATGATGTGTTTTTAAGTACTGTGGTGCTGGGAATCATATGGTCGGGCTTGACCGACTATACTTTCTTACTTGTTTTAATTTGAGTTTGTTAATTCGGTTATATATTTTTATTAAAATTTACACACATCTATGTAAATGCATTTTAAGATTATTTTTCATAAAAATAATAACAGCCTGCAGGTAGTAATTTTTTCAGATGCTGTACATGTGGTTTTAAATTTATAATTTTTTAACTGTTCTAATAGAAGCTTATCGCTTAGGAATATACTAATAATTGAGAAAGTAATTAGATTTATATGATTCACTTTGTAAGCTTTCGGGCTCTTCCAAGTTCGAATGGTAAAATAATTGCTGCTTTTAAATTTGAATCACATTCCATTTGAGTGTGACCAACTTCCAAGTATTTGTGCTCTATTGTGATGTTTGCTTCTACGCATAAAGAAAACCGCATAAAGAAAACAACCATCAGAATAGAGAATAATGTGGTACATGTCAGGGAATTAATTAAGATCATTTCTTTAATATTTTACGATAATTGTTACAAATGTCGATGATACCAGATTTTCTCCAGTTTCATCCCAAATGTAATTATCGGAGTCATGACTTATAACATTATAAATTGTTTTTTTTATTTTTTAAATTCCCTAAGCTAATCCTGCGAAGCTCTACGCTTGTCTGCAGAAAATAAACGAAAGTCTCTGGCGGGAATCGAGCCCGCAATCCCGGCGCTGATAGACTAACACACTACATACTAGCTAGCCTACCGGGGCACTGTGAAGTAATGAAGTTGTTATTTAATTTTATAATAAGCGGAGTTGAAATTCGATTGAAAACGTTATTTTTGAAAACGACAACGACACTCATAATTATGCCCATTATTTTCTTTAAAGTTGAAAAAGCATGGAATTTTTGCTAGTCACTTCGGCCTCAAAGGGATACTAGTCGTACAAGTAAATTGAATTACTCAATTTGATATTAAAGTCGTTTAAGCCAAAGTTTCTTAATGTGGAAATAATATTGTACCAACATGCGTTTATAACTCGTCCATGGAATTCTTCAAACAATTTTGAAAGAAAAACATTTCATTATATTTTGTTAAAAAAAATGTGTAGTTACGTCGTTTTGCATTGATAAAATAAACACACTTGTAGTTACGTCCTTTTGTTTTTATACCCTTCACCACAGGAGGAAAAGGGCATATAAAAGTTTGTCATTCCGTTTCTAATTTCTTCAATATTGATCTAAGACCCTATAAAGTGTATATATTCTGGGTCCTTATGAGGAGAGAACTTGATTTAACGATGTCCGTCTGTTTGCCTGACCGTCTTACGTTTAATACGTGTTATCCGGAGACTCCAGACATGATAGCGGCTAGGTTGTTTTACATTTATGTCACATATAGGCCGCCATTGCTTGGTATTGAAATTCAGCCTGATCGGTCCACAAATGGCTGAGATATTACCAAAAAACCACGACTGCCTGTAATTTTTTCAAAAAAATCCCTTGTGGTTGTTGTTGTTTTGTTGTTTTATTTTAATGCGTTTAATTTTATGCACACAAACCCATAAACATTTATGTATGCACATGATATGCATCTCAAATAAAAAAACAGACTAGTAGACTCAATATATTTTAATTTAACGCTTCCTCAGTAAAAGCGTTCGTAGCCTAGTTGTGTAGCTTGCCGCCTAAGACTCTTGAGGTTTCAAGTTCGAGTTTTGGTTGCCCCAGTTTTAAAAAAAAATTTTTTATTATACCCTTCAACACAGGAGATTTTTATTTAATTTGTTTATGTCCTAAAAAACGATATTAAAATTACCAATGAAGCTTTCCGTTATTTTCATTTTATTGGCATATAGGTACATACATACATAAAAACCTCCCAAAAAATAATGAAATAACACCCCAATAGCTTGTACAGATAACAATAACAACGATTTTTGGGAGATTATTTCATTTTGTTTGGGGTGTTATTCAATTTTTTTAATTGGGGGATTAATTCATATGAAATTATTCACCAAAAAATTATTATGAAACAAAGCCCCAACATATTTTTTGGGGATTATTTCATTTGCAAATTTATAATAAAAACGTTTTTGGACGCAATGATTTTTCCACTTTGGTATACAGAACACCGGCTTCGCTAAGTAAAGCTGTGCTGCATAGCCGGCCTTCGGTCGGGCGCAAAGGTTTTCTACTCTATGGTATAACAAAGACCGGCTTCGCTAACTAAAGTTTCTCTGCGTTAACTATAGAGGAGAAAATCTTTTAAAGCCGAAGGCCGGCTATAAAGAGAAGCTTAAGTTAGCGATGCCGGTGTTTGTTATACTATATAGGAGAAAGTCCTGGGATCCGGCCGAAGGTCGGCTATGCAGAAAAGCTTTAGTTAGCGAAGCTGGTGGTTGGTATATCAATGAGGAGAAAATCCCTGCGCCCGGCCGAAGTCCCAACCATGATATCTATCGCGCGATTCTTTAAATCAAAACTTTAAAATTAATTGTATTATACATACATATTGGGCTCTTATTTCATTTCAGAAACTTATTAAGCCAACCGTTTTTCGACTTCGGCATTTGAGAAAGGAAACGAAAGTATACGAATAATAAAGTTAGCTAGTTCTTGAAAATTATTTTTCCCCAAAGAATTTTTTAAATTATAGACTTTAATCCAAAATTTATCAGTTTTTTCCTTATTTTTCCATTTTTGCAATGATAGATTCTTGAGGGACCTTTCTATTTGGCTTATTAGAGACGAATCATTAATGAAGTTTTGTATAAAATCTATAATATTTGCTTCGTTTTTTAAACATTATCAACAACAAAATAGCGATATTCGAGTACGAGATATTTTGTTGCAAAAAAGCACTTAAATTGGAAAAACCTAAATCCCAAGATTCTAACAAAAACCACTAGAATCGTTACAAAGAAATGTTGAAAGCGTCAAAAAAACCTTTTTTAAAAATGGTTTTTGGATAAAAAAGGGTAGTGAGACCAAAAAAGTCATAAAATACCCGAAAGTGTCGAAATGGCAACAATGATTGTATTCCCATAATCGCAGAATCTTGAAATTTATCCCATATACTTAAATGAATGCCCCCTTAAATATTATTATATAGAGCGCAACAAGAATTTTTATGTATTTGTGCTGATATTTGTCACACCATTAAGTATACCGATCGGCTCAGAATCACTTTCTGAGTCAAATTAACGATGTCGGTCCGGCTGCCTGACTGTCTACGTAAACTTTGTGCGCAAAGTACAGGACGCAATCTTAGAGGTAATTTTATGATATTTGGAACATAGGTACTAATTTGTGTAAGGACCAAGCCTTTTATACAAACAACTCAAAAAATTTTTTTTGGTATATAGTTTTCGTATACATATCGAGCCCTAAGCGCGAAAATAATGTAAGCGACTTAATTTTCAGTTTTGGTTTTTTTTAATAAATGACTTCATTGGCAACACTTGCATCATCTCCTTAAATTTCATGAACACATAAGGTACCGTTAAGATTTTATAGCAAGAACAATTTTATCGTAAGTCTGAGTTTATACGGTTCATTCTTTACTGAAAAGATTGCTACTTTATAGGCGAGAGAGGCGAGGGGTATGTACTCGTTTCTTTTCCACTCGCCCCTCTCGCCTATAAAGTAGCAATCTTTTCAGTAAAGAATGAACCGTATAAACTCAGACTAAGCGACAAATTTCATACAAAATTTATATGAAATAAAATAAAAAAATTCTCTTTTGTAAAATTTGATTGTAGGCGCTTACGTTATTTTCGCTCGATATTTGTATACCCTTTACCGAAGGTAAAAGTATATGCTTGTCATTCCGTTTGCGTTTTCTACAATATTAATCTTAGACTATATAATGTCCCTTTGTCTGTTGAAATGTTGTTTCCGAAGACCCTAGATATGATGTTGTCTCGGTTGTTATATATTTATATCACATATGGTCCGAAATTGTTTGCTATTGAAATTCAAACAACCACAACTGGCTCTAATTTTACCCATAAATTATTTGTTGTTGTTTTTTTTTTTGTTTTGCTCTACGTATATCTGAAGTACGGTAAGAGCTAAAGTTTTCAAATAAGGTACAATCATCTTAGTTATCAATACACAACATCCGACAAATTGTGGGAGGGATTGAAGAAGCAGGTGTGGCACAAAATATATTTATATATCTTACGACCTTTTTTCTGTTCTTATTGCACAATTGTGAACGATGTATAAGATTCGGCATAGCCGAATATAGCACTCTTACTTGTTTTTTGTAATGTGATATGGGATATGCACTATAAATTAAATTTTTTTTGTTTAAAAAATTTACACAAAAATTCACTATTTTTTACTAACTCTTTTATTGCATTTGTGTGAAACCATACAACTAAACAAAAACAAAATTAAAAAAAAAAAAGTTTTAATTATCATTGTTTTTTTAAAAAGGCAACTTTTTTGCGCTATTTCGAAAAAAACAATGAAAAGTAAATAATTAAAAAAAAAAAAATGTTAAAGAGAATGGTAAAATACATGGAGGCCTACATGAAAGTGTATTGCTTTTTTTACGTTCTATTTACTAATATACAACAAAATAAAAAAATTAAAAACGATCAAAACAAAATTATAAAGTTAACATGTTGATTATTTAACATGTTATTAAAGTAGAGTGTAAAAAACCATTCGAGTTTTGTTTTTATAAAAGTAAGACATATTTTATTAAACCACCCATTTAGTATTTTTATTAAAATGATATAAGTTGTTAAAATAATCGTCTTAGATACAAACATACATACATGTGAATGAATGAGCCGGTACTAGTGACTGCAAGTTAGGCCAATGTCATTTACATTTTTTTTAATAACTTTAAGCACAGTCTTACAAACTTACTGCAGATTTTTTGTGCACTTTTCGTATTTTTGTTTTATTTTTGAGATATTTATCAATTGAAATAACTGATTTGTTCTGGCCAAATTGCACTTGGCTTTGTCTGGTGTTTTAACCATTTAAGTATTTTGTACGCGCAAAAACACAAGTCTTAATAATACAACTACTCATGACCACTTAAATTTAAGATTTTTTAAAGGTTAACAACTTTTTGTTGTTGTTGCTGTTTTAATAAAGTTTAAAAAGTGCACCTGAAAATCAAGCAGGTGGAGGTGAATCTAAAAGCACAGTCACTTAAAAAATAAATAGAAAAAGCTACTTCTTACTCTGGTTATTGACTAAATTTCCCATAAAAGGATCTGCCTTGAAAATCATTTCAAAGGCATAATTTTCTTTCAAATGTATAGAGAAATCTCCTTAAAAAAATAATCCCACATACATAAATAAAAGACACTAATATCGTATTACCAACATAGTGAGTTAACTCCCTCAGAAAATCATATTTTCCAAAACTAGTTAAGCGAACTATTAATAAAATACATTTTATAAATAATTTAAAATAAACTAGAAAAAAAATTGTACGATATAAGTGTAGTAGATTGAATTCGCCTTGATAGATTTTTAAATTTAAATTTACAAACATTTTGATAAAATTGATAAATGTAGTTCAAGTTCATCTACATTATTATTTGTTTTTTTATTAAAAAGAACAATAATTTTAGACCGTTGTTATTTTAATTCTCCTTGAAGAATTTGTTTAATAGAAAATTTAAAGCGAAATAATTAAATTGTTTCTTTTTTTTTTTTTTTCTTTTTTTTTTTTTTTTTTTTTTTATAATTTCCTAAGCTAATCCCGCGAAGCTCTATGCTTCTCTGCAGGAAAGAAACCAGAGTCTCTGGCGGGAATCGAACCCGCAACCTCGGCGCTGATAGACTAGCTCGCTACCAGCTAGTCTACCGAGGCACTCAAATATTCTTGAGATAAAACATTTTGAATAAAATCAACATTTTGCTACCAATTTTAATAATTTATGCCTTATTTTACTCGCAATATACCTAGCTTTTCAATAAAGGATCAATATTCCCATTATAAATATTTTTATGAATTTTTCAAAACAAAAATGATATTGTTACAAGTAAGACTTTGAGTGTTTAAAATTCTTATTCGCTTTAGGGTTTCATTTGTATAATATTTGTAGCTTTTCTAAAATGTTTGGAAAAGGTTTCCTGATGATCTGGCCGAAGTCTGGGTTCCCACTGTAAAAGTTTGCTTGCTGAAAGTCTGAGCTTATTGGTAAGAGGGGAAGAGAACATGGTATTATTATCTCCCCTCTCATCATTAAATTTAAACTTTCTGAAAGAAAAGTTTCATAGTGTAAAACCAGACTAAGCAACCAGTGAAATGCGCATAGAAGCTAGCTTTCCCTCAACAACAAATTTGAGTGTATTTATCCAATATGAAAAATTGGGAATTTAACACGTCATACAGAAATCTTATTAATAATAAATTTTGTATTCCCGAAAATAAATTTGATAAAAAAAATTAAGTTTGTTAAAAAAAGGTGCTACCGCCAGTATTTTTTAAATATCTCCAAAACTTTTAAGCAAATAAAAAATCACTGGTTGGATGCCATAAAGGAATTTTTGTTCCAAATCCTTTGCTGGTAATTTTATTCAAACTGGACAAAGAAAATAAAAGCCATACCAAAGACAAAATTAACATTTGTCCACCGATTTTCATGATTAGTCGAACTTCCATAACTTGAAGTTCTCTAACTCAAACTAATGAGATTGGCAGTAGCTCTAAGATAATAAACAAGACACAGCTCTCCTTCCGTAACTCGAGCTTCCATACCTCAAAGTTTTATATAACTCGGTCCAAATACTAAAGCGGCCCATACACTTGCAATATTATTGTATATGATATTCGCCATATTATTTCCAGTTTGTCCTATATTATGCAATAAGTCGCACAATGGTTTCATTCATTCAATAAAAAGGTGAACATAATCTATTGAAATAACATTAACAACATTGTACAATGTTGCCAATATATTTCATTTTCTTTTCGTTGTGCAATAAAAATCAAAAGTCTTTTGATTGTTGCCAATACATTGTGCCACCTTCGAATATCACATACACATTAGCGATATAATTGTACAATACGTTAAATTGAACAATTTTATAGCAAGTGTATGAGCCGCTCAAAATATGAATTCTATAACTCGAAGTTTTTTGCTTATTTTGTCGTTTTTGTTTATTTCGCTTATTAGCTGGTTTGTATATGTTACTTTTCCCTTTTTTTTAGGGGAAATCCCTATTAATAAATTATGTGTGTCGTTTGCTTAAGTTTTAGTTTTATGAAGAAAGAAGTGTCATTCGCGCTTTATGACGAATGCTAAATTATTTGCATGTGTTTATTATTAGGGATGAGATTTTCATGCACTAAAAAATCGAAAATATGCGCATAAAATATGCACTAAAAACTCTTAAATTTGCACACAAAAAATAAAAAATATGCACTAAAAACTTAAAAAATTTACATAATAATCGTTTTTTAATTTTACTAAAAACAAAAATATGTAAAATTCAGTCTTTTGCTATTCAAATATCTTTATAAAACTTAAATAACTTATTTAAATTTTAGGTTGTTTAAACAAATTAATAAAAAGTAAAACGTTGTCTTGTACTTAAAGAATGCCAATGCATTTTGAAAAAAATTATTTTCAGGTCCCACTTTGATTCCAGATCAGATCGCAAATATTTGAAATTTATTTTACTTTTGGAAGTCCTTAATTTTTTTTTCCAAAACGTCTTGGATTTTTTTTCTGAATTTTTCGGGCTTTTCTCTCTTCCACATTGTTAGTTTTACTTTCTAAAAATATCAATTAATTTGATTTGAGTATTAAGTGAACTAAATTCCTTCTAATTAGTTATTGTTTCAACAATATATGCGTAGTTGGAAAATACAAATGCTAATTGACTTATGTTATTTAAATTTAGTATTTGTTTTACGTTTTTAATTTATCATCGGTATCAACAAGCTCTTCTAACAGTCTTAAATTACCAAAATTTTTGGATTAAATTCTGAAACGTATAGCCAGGTAGGTACACATCTTGTTACTACTGACTGCGGTAGAAGGGGAACCAAGGGATACATTTCATTAAAAATTGCAATATTATCGAGTTGCCTTCTAATTTGCTCTGCAACGCGGTATTACTCATGTATCAAGCAAGTAACTTGTAATAGTTTTACATATAATATTTAAAACCCATCGGAAGCCTTAACCATGTAAAGTGCTGCATCGGCTTAACATAGAAGGATCTTTTGTCGAAATCTTGAAAATCTTGTATTTAAATCAAAGCTCCAAAGAAATTTATTTATTGATTTTAAGATTTTTTTTGGAAGGTTTTTTTTGTATTTTTAAAAAATTGTGTAAGACCTTTTTTGATAATATGGAAATTAAAAAAAATCACTCAAAAATGGAAAAATATTCAAAAATATGCATTTAAAACATAAATATTCAAAAATATGCATTTTGACCAAAATATGCAACAATATGCAAAAACAAATCGATGCCATTTTGATGCAAATTAAATGATTCGAAAAGATAATTAGCCTTAGAACGATGCCGACCAATTATAATTGGTTATTATATCCAATTATAATTGGTCGGCATCGTTCTAAGGCTATCGACAAAAAACATGCATTTGCATGGAAATAGCATCCCTATTTATTATATTGGCAAATAAACCTGTTTTAAAATGTTTTTCGATGGAGAAAATATATAAGTTGATAAATGAAGTCGATGGTAGATTCAAGAAAAAGGAAGCAGTCGATAAAAAGGGTGACCCAGCTAGTACGGCCGTAACGATTTTTAAAAATGAAGAATTAATTTTTAACTCGTTTGAATGTGGTTCTCGTCTGTCTAGTAAAAGGATTAATGACCCCATTATACAAATTATTACATTGCAGTCCTCAATTGGCTTACAGCAGCTACTACAAGGAGTCAAAATATGGCGATATTTTACTTCAATGCAATGCATTGTAACTTTCCTGCAAATAATATTGGACCCCCTGATCCATTTTGATAAAATCCATGGACTGGTCCGATGTAATGCAAGCATGGACCATGTCATTGTTAAAAAGTGTTTGTAGTGAGACGACATGTCTTCGTTTTTTAACGACGTGCTTTCGTTTTTAAACGATTTAAAAACTAATCCTCTTGAGTATACCATGGAGTAGTTTTAAAACTACTCCTTTGTAGTCCAAAGCTGGGTTATATGGTCCTGCCCTAGGACATCGTAATGTTAAACAGACCATGTTTTTTCCATACGTTTGGGTTACTTTTGGACTAGTCCTAGTCCCTTGTGGGATACATTTTGCCCACGTTTTTGGACTAGTCCTATTATTTGCAGGGAAAAAAAAACATAATAAGCACCCAAGTTTGCAATTGATTCGTTTTACATCAAGAAAATTCCGTTACTCGAAGTCTCCATAAGTCGAAGATTTGTTTGGGATAATGGTGATTCGAGTTATGGAAGTTCGACTGTTTTATTTGCTTTATACCTGGCTTTTTGATAATAATAAAAATATATTTTTTTGTCGTTAAAATTTTTTTTTATTAATTTTTGAAAACAAAAAACATGAACAAATATTTATCACCACTAATATCTATAACTCCAAAACAGTTCAAAATATAAAAAAATGTTGTTTGGATGACTCAAAGATTACACAATGCAACAAAATTGAGCATTGTGCGGCCGGGAACTTTGATGCATATCTTTACTAACTTGAGGTCGCTGATTTCAAATCTTATCTCCATTTTTCTCTATCAGCTCGACTTTTCAGGATATACCGCTTGTCCAAAATTAAGGCACTTTCACTACATATATTGGAATAACTTGAAAACAGTTCTACATATTCAGTTAAAAAAAATCCGAAACTCGGCAACAATATTATCCTTAAGCCGTGCTTACATTGTTTTTAAATTTGCCCAGTAGTTTCAGATATTGAAAAAAATATAAATTTGTTTTTGTTTTTTAAAAATTAAAAAATATAAAAATGCGAAAAAAATCACAGTTTTGGTCTAAAAACGCTTAATTAAACATAATTGGAATGAAATGAGCTTTATTTTATTGCAATCGGTGCACAGCTCTTAATTTTTTTCACAATTTACCGAATTGATAATTCAATTCAATTTTAATTTTGTTCGAACATACACATTAAAAAATGGTTTTTTTATTCCTAGCGAATAAAGAAAACCCCAACCTTGGGTCTAAAACTTTTATTTCATATAAATTTTGTATGAAATTTGTCGCGTATGATAAAATTGTTCATGCAATAAAATCGTAACGGTACCTTATATACCTTATATACCGATACAAGAGTTGCTAATAAAGTCATTAAAAAAAAAAACAAAATTGAAAATGATGTCGCTTACGTTATTTTCGCCGTTAGGGCTCGATATATTAATTAATATCACAATTTTATTCAATAAAAATAAAAACAAAAAAAGTCAAAAATATAGTCGGTCAGCCCGACAATTTGATACCCTACGTCATAGTATATAAATAACTGGGACCCATGGACAAGCAGAACAAAATTATGTAAGTAGGTTAAGATTCATGTGATGGTTTTTTGTGCCGAATTTCATTTAGATATCTTTATGAGATATTTTTGCACTTAAGTGTTTTTAGGAAGGGCGCTAATATGGCACCAATGGTTAATATTGGACCTACAAACACAACATTTTTCATGACATAGTTGTTATCGTAAAAGTTATTGACGACAATTTTTATGTCAACATTTATAAGGAAGTTTTGGCATTAAAAGTTATTTCCGAAAGAAGTTTCGTCAAATATGGACCGATTCCAAAAAAATTTGGTTAAATGATTTAGATTGCAATAAAATAAGTTTTGTCCAGTTTTGCTATGTGAAATTATGAACTGCCTCTCACCATTTTCAGTAGGCTCCGTTTTTTTAATGCAGAGCCTTTTAAATGGATAAATATAGCAAGAAAATGATTCTGTAAAACTTTTAAATATTGCATCGCCAATTTAAAAAAAAAATTATTATTGAAAATATTAGAATATTTTTTAAAATGTTTATGCCGAAACACTTTGGAGTTGGAGTCGCAAGTTTTTGTGGTTAACTTCGATATTTACACTTTCATAAACTAGTTTAAGGTTATGAACTGTATTTACATTTTATAGCATAAAACACATTCTCCAAAAATAGAAATTATGTATGTATGTCAAAAGTGCAATTCATAACTTCCTTATTTAAAAAAATAACGATATACATGGCAATAAACAAACTCATAATTAATAATTTGGACCGGATGATCATGAACTTCATATAATTAAATTTAAAGTTAATCGCATACACATAATATACTTACCAAATTAATTAAACATGTATACTTAAATGAAAAAATTCGACCAAATATCTACAGAAAAACCATTTTTAGCACTTTGTTTTACAGTAGTTATTTTAATTATAATAAAGCTGCGCATGATTCATTTATTTACGAATGCAAAAATTTGCGAATACAAAAAATAAATTCAAATACTAAAAGTCATAAGCATGACGTTAAACGAACTATGACTTGCTAATATAGATACCTAACATTTTTGCTAAACAATGTATTTACCAACTCTACACACTGTGTGAATTTATTTGGTCCAAATACATAAATATAAATTACAATTAAGATTATTCAAAGTGATGTATTCTATTGTTAGATTTAAATACACAAACAATAGATATCTTAAAAAAAATTGTACTCATGTGTTGTAATTGCAATATTGCATAACTACTTATTTGTGCCTTTTCTTTACCACTATCTGGTGTTAAGATTTCCCAAAAATTATAAACACAGGTGTATAATTAAATTTTATCTTTTTAACAATAACATTTTTAATATGTTTTTATTATTTAAAAGAATACTCTCAAACAATATCTTTGTTTTTTACATTATCATTAATTAATAAATTTAACATTTTTTTGATTCATTTCAAAATGTTACTTTAAAACTTAATATTTCAAAAGGGTTTTAAAACTATACGACTAAAGTTATGTTCACACCTAACAAATTCAAAAAGCGTGACCAGTATATTGATCAAACTTTAGCTTAATTTTTCACAGTTTTTATTGATTTACTAAACTTTTTTTGTAAGAAAATAATTGTACATGTGTATAATGTAATTTAGAAACTGTTAAGTGATGTTTGATGTAGCCAAATGTTTTGCAAAAGCAAATAATTTTTAATAAAACTAGTGGTTACATGTGGGAGGATTTTCCAGAATTAGATTTGTTAATACGAAAACTTTATGAAATTGAGAAGTTTTGACATAAAAAAAAACGCTTGCCCGTCTTTTTAGGTAGCTCAGTTAGTGTTATGCTGTACAGAGAGGACAGAGCATTAATTTTTCTGCTTTGATACAATTAAGGTTACTTAACCGACTGGAATAAAACTGGTCGTCTGCACTAAAAAATTGCTCGCTGGCAACACAAGTTGGTGGTGCGGACAAATATTTTATTGCTATTGCCTTTAAGTTGTTAAATGGACTTGTTTTCCAATACATATATAATATATTAATGCTTCGTGGACTTAAAGGCTCATTTACATAAATACGTAGTTCCTTTTGGAAAAAATTTTCATTATTTTCTTCCACTTCAATGCAAGGAATTGAGTCGTGCTTTTCCCATATAGAAGATATAATTTGTTGTCCTCTTGTTTTCTTTCCGATATTGCAAGCTTGTTTCCCTGTTTTAGAAAGTTTTCACAGCCGAGTTTGAAAAAAAGTTTGTATAGGTACAAACTATAGTTTGTTCAAAAGGTTTATCGTTTGAAGAGCAAAATTAAAGATAACAAAATTCACAATGAAATCAAGTTTCTTAATTAATGTCAATATTCTAAGACGGTAAAGCTGGTTAAATTTATTGGTTTTTTGTTAACTTTATTTTACTCTTCTTTGATTAAAAAATTTCATTAAATGTAAACACTTATGTAATAGAAATGTATTAAGAAATATTTTATCGGCTATTTAAAATATTAACACACTTAGAAAAAATGTCGCACGAAAACAGTAGTTAAAAGAAAAAAAGGGATGATTCTGGGGTGTGCAAATTTGGGTTTGGGGTGGTTTTCTTAATTTCAACTCACCTGAGTTGGGTTGTACACCAGAAACCAAAGCCAAAGTCAGAACTGTCGCTTAACTCATACTGCTGGCACCCTACAGATAATATTGGACTACGTGGTCCATTGTGGCTTAAATGGACGACTTACAACATGGTCCAATCTACTGTAAAATGGACCATGTTATAAGAAATTTACATGCAGTGCTGCCAACAACTGCATGATGTATACTTTTCTATAGTTTACAGTATTACACATTGGTAGCCCTGATGGTGTCAATTGTTAATTGTTTATTTAAAAGCGAAAGTTTGTGAAATTTGTGAAAGAAAAGGTAAAAAATTAAAAATACCAAGTAAATATATAATAGCAATAATAGACTACAGTGCACGCCATAAAAGGCGATTAAAAAATTAAAAATGCTTAAACTATCCCTTTAGTGTACTCCATACTGTAGTGACATGGAGTACTTTTTAAAATAACCCACTTTAGTACTCCATGGAGTAGTTTGGGGACTACTTCGGTCCTATATGGTCCTCTCCTAGGACATCGTAATGTTAAACGGACCACCTTTTTTTTTTTTTTTTTTTTGTGGAAGAAATATTCTTAGTATATATATGATGATATTTATATCAAAGTATATTTTGCCCATATATTTGGAATAGTTTTGGAGTACTCCTACTCCTTTATGGACTACTCTTTACATGCATGTATGGACTAGTCTCGTTTTCTGCAGGGCAATTATAAAATAAAAAAAAGTCAGTGTCGTACAATTCTTCTGCAAGTTCAATTGCTGGGAACTGCAGTGAATATGTTATATATGGTGACAACAACTAAAATACTGTTGTGATTAACGAAAGTGGTTGCTAAAAAATGTCATCGAATGCAAGATAATTAAAAAAGTAAATATAAGAAAAAGTCGATTATTCGAGACCAAAATACCGATTTCTCGAATACTTCGAAAGCCAACCTTTTTATACCCTCCACCACAATTAGTTGTGAAGAGGGTTTACTAAGTTTGTCATTCCGTGTGAAACTTTTTTGTGGCTGCTTGAGTAATTCTAAGTCGATTTAGCCATGTCCGTCTGTCTGTCCGTCTGTCCGTCTGTTGAAAACACGCTCACTTTCGAAAAACTCAAAAGAAATAAACAAACTAGGTGTCAAATTATCCTAAGCAGTTTGGGATTGAATTTCAGCAAAATCGGTTCAGTAGGACCAGAGCTATGAATCAAAATGTGGAACCACCACCTTCAAAAACTTGATAATTTTGTTACAAAAACTAACATAAATGATGCAAAAATGCACGGAATGACATAAGATTTTGCACAAGTCCGTTTTATTCGACTAGAAATTACACTGTAAAATTTCGCAAAGGTCGGTCCATAATTTACCCTAAGCCCCATATAAACACTACTCCCGGAAAACAGTTTAGTACGCCTAAAACCGTAAAAAATAATGCAATCATAACAAATTTTGGCTCGTCACAATTTTATAGGACTATAAATGATACTGTGAAATTTCGTGAAGATCGGTACATAATTTACCCTAGGCCCCATATATGCCCTACTCCCGGAAAACAGTTTAGTCTCCTAAAACCATAATTAATAACAAATCGTCACAGTTTAAGATAATAATAATAAAAAGACATCATACAGATATTACTCCTTAAACATTCGAACTGTCGGTGGAGGGTATAAAAGATTCGGCACAGCCGAATATAGCACTCTAACTTGTTTAACAACCGGTTTTAAAAAACCGGAAAAAAAATCCATTTTTCGAATACTTCGGAAATCGGTTTTGACAACTCTAGTAAACTAGCCTTAACTATACTCACAATTGACTGAAAACTTAAACACAATTGCAACTACAAATTGCTATGATTTTATTTTTTAAGTGCTTAACAGGGGCGGAAAAAAAAATTGTTTGATAAAAGCACTAAAACTATTTTTTGAATTTAAATAATTTGTAAATCCGTTTAAGTTTTTTTTTTTCGCGGACTTTAAAATTCCCGTAAAAAATTATTAAATTTGTTGAAGCAAGTGGGAACAACTTTTTTCGTTCTTATTAAATTAAATGTGTCTTTAAAAAATTTAAAATTGTGTACAGCTTTACTTCTCTTCTTTTACTAGTTCGAAATTTCAGAGCATCAAACATTAAACATTGCCTTACTTATCGGATTTGAATTTACATCTATGTCTTGAAAAAATCCCGGGAATTTCCGCACAAATTTCCCGTTTTCAAATTTTGATTACATAAATTTTTTTTATAATATGTAATAGTCTTTCGAATTAAGTAAATAAAAGGATTAATTTTAATTAATACATATTTTATAACTTTTTAGCTGTCCGACCGCCCTTTCAATTGCCCAACAATTTTAACATATTTACACCAGAATTTTGGCAATTTCTAAATCCCAACTCTAGTCCACCACCAAAAAATCAAACAACAACTAAAAGGCCGCCCAAAAAATATAAACGCCCTAGCCAAATATCAACTAAAGAAGAAAAACTGAGTTTGGTAAAGACAAAACAAAATATTTCGTCTAGAGCTACCACCACCCAACAGCCAGAATTGAATAGCAAGCAAAACCACGATATTAACGATCTAAAAAAAGATGACGGACCATTTCGTATAGCTTTACCGACATTTAATGTTTTAAGCTCTAAAAGGGATGTAAATGATGAAGTGGAGAAGGGCAAACGAAATGTCGACAAGGAGAGTAATTTACGAGAACGTTTCGATTGTCCGCGAGAAAGTGAGGTGAGATTTCAATTGTTTCCGAAAATTTGTAAAATCGATGAAGATTGTAAAGTGTGGAATCGAGAGGAAATATGCTGTGAAATTTTCGGGGCAAAAAGCTGTGTAACGGGTATACCAAAACCTTTGGAAGAAACTTCACACGCACGTGAGTAGGTTAAAACTAAGGCGAATTCATTAAAAGGTGACTGTAGAAGCCCAGCTGACTAATTTTTTTTATATTGAGTTAACGTTTTGTTTCTGTCAAGTGATCTTTATTTATTCACATTTTTTACTTATTTTTGACAGTCTCCGATCGATCGAATAAGCTTTTTTCTTACCGAGGCCACCTTATATGAATTCGCCTTGGTAAAAACTATATACATTTGTATGTATGTATGTATTTTGTATAATCTATATTAACCTACTATATTTTGAAATTTTACAGCTATTTTAGGTGTTATCCCCCGTAAATGTCCGAGTAGACCCTTGGCGGAATTGTGGTGGGAAGTAAAGGAATGTGAAAGAGATATGGACTGCTGGCCACGCGTCTGTTGTCCCGATGGTCGCAGACGTTATTGTCGCACGTCCCAGCCTGAATTGAATACTGTACCAGTACCGGTACAAAGATCTTTTAATTATTGTAAGCTCATCCAGACAGATAATATATTTTCCTTACTGGATTCTTTTTTATTTTTTTAACAGTATCAGAGTATTTAGAATGTACCGCGCCTCCACCGCCCATTTTTGATTTACATCCAAAGACATGTACTTCAACACTGGATTGTTTCCCTAATGTCTGTTGCCAAGAAGCGGGACTTCGCCATTGTCGACCACCTAAGAAATCTGTTCTGACAATGTTGGCTAATGTTTTTAATGTCGATTTTGTTAAAAGACTTACACAAAATATCGTCATTAAGTGACATGTTTTAGACGAAATAAAAAAATATTTATTTTTTATGGAAAACACCATATAATGGATTTCCTAAAAATATACTAAAGTTTCGGTGATATTTTATATGACACATTGTATAAGTTTATATTTTTTTATTATTTCTTGTTACCATGTTTTTAAATAATTTTTAGTGTTGCCATTTTTGAAAATTTTGAGCACTTTTTTCTAATCAGACACTTTATTCATCACTTAAGTAATAAACTAATATAATATAATATAATAATAAAACTTAGTGGGTAACGGCTTGTAGCCCATCATTTCTCCCATAAAAGTTCCTTTCCAAAAAATTACAATAGCAGAAATTGGAAAATATTTAAAGATCCCAACTTTTGTTTAAAGTCGTAATTTTTATACACACGAAAATTTTTTTTTGGCATAATATTGTCATTGTCAAACTGTTTAAAAAACTATTTTATGGTAACACTGACCACTATGTTGTATCTTGCCTTTTCATTATCAATTCTATTCTAAATGTACTATGTAGTTTTTATTTAGCATTGTAGTAAAAGAGCTCTTGCATTTATTTTATGTGCATATACTTATATATATATTTTCTTACACATATAAGATTATATAAATAAACATACATGTATACATTAATTAAAGTATCTTATGATCAGCGTTGCCACAACAAAAAAAAAAAAAAAAAAAAAATTGGAACCAGAATGTAAAAAATAGTAAGAAAATGTGAAAAAAGTTGCCAAAATTTGTATTGCGTATTAAAAAAAAAAGTTTAAGTTGATTATCTTTGCATAATTCTGCAACTTTTGCAGAAATCGACCATATTAATGCTGAACACCGGCTATTGGCCTATTAGCAATTTTCGGCCGATACCGAAGCCAATTAATCGGACGGACACTATGTGGCTTAGTTGATCGTTCTCACACTGCAGCCACACAATCAAGTTTTTCTCGATAGTCTTTTACATATCGTCACCTAAAAGGCAAAAAGCCCTATCTAATGTTTTCAATATTTTACAGGAGAAGTAAAAACTATATAAAATGATAAATTGATAAATCGCCTTTAACTGCTTATAATTTATTTTTCTTGTTAAATCTACATGTAGTTTTGACAATTTACAATGTTGCATGATATGCAAGCTGTTAGTTAGGCCTTTTAGAGTTTACCATATAATCTTTTGTAGATAGGGCCTTTTGTTTTTTGCT
Organism: Pollenia griseotomentosa; assembly: GCA_963931875.1. Taxonomy (NCBI): domain Eukaryota; kingdom Metazoa; phylum Arthropoda; class Insecta; order Diptera; family Polleniidae; genus Pollenia; species Pollenia griseotomentosa. The sequence continues at coordinate 45,021,016 of OZ007560.1, read as the reverse complement.
AATAAAATCGCAAATTATGGTCAAAGATTCCAAAATTTGTTGTGGACATTTGTGTTGTTGCAATACATCAGAATCAACGAAAATGTCGATGTTCAATTGTTGGTAAGTTAGGCCTTTTGCGTTTCAGGTATCGATATACTGTTTGTAATAATTTACATAAATTGAAAGCTGTGACGTAGCCTGCACGAAATTTTTAAGCAATTTACCTTAAAGATGTCATTAAGAAAACAATTTATAAAATCAATCGAAAAATTTTCTCTTAAAACTTGTAAGCAGCTATTAAATTTAATGTAAAATAGCCAAACTTATGAAAAGGTAAAATTGAGAGCAATCTCGTGGTCAATTTAAAAAGTGTGAGTATGTAAGTAAAAAAGTTAGAGTGATTCCATGTCAAATCGACCACGAGTGGGACACGACCCCTTTCGATTTTAATGCAATTTGGTGAGAAGGTTACTTTTATCCTATTACGAATATATATGAACAAAAAAAATTTAAAAATTTTTATTTCAAAAGTTATGTCATATTCAAAATGTCATAATTTCGGCGAATTAGCCAAATGTGAGCTTATTTCTTTAATATCTCGAAAAGAACTTTACATATTGAGAGCAATCTCGTGGTCAATTTAAAAAGTGTGAGTATGTAAGTAAAAAAGTTAGAGCGTATTGCAGTATTACCATATGGGTGATTCCATGTCAAATCGACCACGAGTGGGACACGACCCCTTTCGATTTTAATGCAATTTGGTTAGAAGGTTACTTTTATCCTATTAGGAATATATATGAACAAAAAAAAAATTAAAAAATTTTTTTTTCAAAAGTTATGGTATATTCAAAAAGTCATAATTACGGCGAATTAGTCAAATGTGTTGAGCTTATTTCTTTAATATCTCGAAAAGAACTTTACATATGAAGATGATTTTCATGTCATTTTAAAGAGAAAACTTGGGGCTACAAACAATATATTGAAAAAAAATTTTTTTCTTGAAAAATGTAATATCTGCAAAATATTAAATTTTAAAAACGGACTAAGTCAAAAACTTATTTTTTTTTGACTGAGTTTTTTTATATAGTACCTCAAAACGGCCTTTAAAAATCCTGAAACTTTGAAGGAGGTGGTTTTTTTCTTTTTTAAGATATGATTTTTTTTCTTTCGCAACCTTTTAAAAAGAATTTTAATATTTTAATATTGAGCAATAAGTACACTGTGCTAGTTGCAAAAAAAACAGACAAGCCGGGCCCTTAGCATTTTAACCTAATTAGGGCACGCTGAATCCTGTGGGGCTAACCGTTTTTTTGTAGGTTAGCTCTTGTTTTCGAGATACATATACCGTTATTTCGAAAATGGAGGAGACTGCCCAACATTTATTCGCGTAACTCAAAAACGGGTTAGGTTATTAAAATTACTGAAAAAACAGAAATTCCGCAATAAGTAATTACATTTGACCCGTCTAGGAGCTCAACACATTTGGCTAATTCGGCGAAATTATGACATTTTGAACATGACATAACTTTTGAAAAAAAATTTTTTTTGTTCAAATAGGAACATATATGATAAAAGGAACCTTCTCACCAAATTTATTTAAATCGAAAGGGGTCGTGTCCCACTCTTGGTCGATTTGACATAGAATTACCCATATACAATTACATATTAGGGTCCAGAAAAGCGGAGCGGGAAATGTTAGTACTAAAACATTAAATTGGAGATTTTTTATTCAAAAAAGTAACTAAAAAGAAAAAATTACACATTAAAAAAAAAATAATCAAAACGGCAACGCGGCTTATAATACGTTAGTAGATATACATATATGTACATACATATATAAATGCACGGGTAAATTGCATAATTGTTGATATTGTGGATACATATAAAAACAAATTTTGCAATAATTTAAATATAATTTAAGTAAATGAACATACATATTTAAATTTTAATAAAAAAAGGTTTGAAAGAATTACGTAAATTTATAGATCTAATAAAAATTTTATTATTTTGTTTGTCAATTTGTACATACTGTTAGCTTAAATGCAAAAAGGCATAAACTTTATAAAATGAAAACTAAAAACATTTCAGAAAAACATGCATTGATAAGCCGTCCATGGAATTATTCAAACAATTTTCAAAGGAACCCATTTCATTATATTTTGTTACTAAAAATATGTTATTAGTCGTTTTGCATATATAATGTGTGTATTTTATATGTACACAGAAAAAAATAACGAATAAATATGTAATTAATAAAATTCTTTTAAACTTTTCTAATATTTTTAACAATTGTTTTAATTAATTTTTTTGTAAATTGTCATATTAACAATTTGTTTTAGTTGAAAAAATAAAATAATTTTCCGTCAATAATTTTCAAGACAATATAAAAAAAATTCAATATTTTTTTGGTGTTTATCTCGTAAAGAATAAACGATAAGACTGTTATTGCAAACTGAGTATTATCAAGGCGAATTCATACAAGGTGGTCTTATTTTGAAAACGGATACAACACTGTAAACTACTTTAACGTTGAGTCAAAATAATACAACACTGAAGTAAGCAAATTAGCTGTGCACTAACATACAAACATGTAAATGTAAATGTCAACAAAAGTAACAGTATATCATTTTGACACAAGGTTAGTTTTCAGCTGTTGCTTTCGTAGCAAGCCAAGACCACCTTGTATGAATTCGCCTGGGCTATTATTTAAAACTTCTTATCGAAATTTTATCGCTGTTTTATTAATTCTAGTTTTTAAATTGTAGTGGACGATTGTGTCAAGAATTCGTTTTGTGCACGTGTTAAAACCTTCTTCTGCATCCACTTCTAAGTCTGTTTATGTTAAAGATATTGGCGATGAGATTCTTATTATATTTAAATAACAAAATCAACATTTTCAATCCTTTTTTTTTAATTTAAATAAATTTTTCAAAATCAATGAGCAACAAAACATTTTGGTAATATGACAAATTTGTAATAATTTTTTTTATTTAATTGCTAAAAAAGATACAAAGCCCGTTCATCGATTTCGAACGTCAACGTTCGCATAGAAAATTATATTTAAAACAAAAACAAAATTCTAAAATTTGTTTTTGTTTTAAATGTAATTTTCTATGCGAACGTTAACGTTCGATATCGTTAAACAGGCAGTTAATATAATATTACAAACTCATTATTAAAAATGTTTGTTGAATGTGAATAATTTTAATTAACAAAAGTATTTATTATATTTACAACAGTGATGTCAGCGTCATACACAATTGTGTAAATTAATTCACACACATTCTTCACACGCATTCTTACGCTCTTTCATTTAGTCCACGAGAGAAAACAATTAGTCGTCGATTATCAAGCGACGGGTGCACATGCGGCGGATGCTTACGTATTTTTTAATCTTTATTAAGAATACTTGTCTCTTTATTCACTATTACTAATGTAAAGCAATACAACCACAATTGACATCACTGATTTACAAATTCAGTTGTTGGTGCCTTTTCAATTAAAAAATTGATTGTATTTACGAATATCATATTTAATATGACAATTGATTTATCGTAATTTTTTTCTGTTTACTGATTGATTTTCATATAAACTTCTCTACACAATACATTGCCTGTCACCTGGAAACAGCACATCAATCTGGATGTCCACACTACGTGTTTTTCACTCCATGTATTAAATGTTTTTTTCATAGCGTAGTTGCATTCTACGATTCAAGTTACATGCAACGCTTTTTTTATTTGTTGTGACGCTTGCAAAAGTAGTTACATTTAACGCCTCAATGCATCCTACGCTTTTGTGCATGTAACTTGCTACGTTAAACAACACAGATTCTAGTTTTTTTTTTTTTTTGGCAGCTACGTAGGCAGCGAAAAAGCGTAGAATGCATGGCGTGGACCTCCGGCCTTAGTTTCAATTTTCTTTCCTTTTTTATACCCTCCACCACAATTAGTTGTGAAGAGGGTATACTAAGTTTGTCATTCCGTGTGAAACTTTTTTATTATTCATCTCAGACCCCATAAAGTATATATATTCTGGCTGCTTGAGTAATTCTAAGTCGATTTAGCCATGTCCGTCTGTCTGTCCGTCTGTCCGTCTGTCCGTCTGTCCGTCTGTCCGTCTGTCCGTCTGTCCGTCTGTTGAAAACACGCTCACTTTCGAAAAACTCAAAAGAAATAAAAAAACTAGGTGTCAAATTGCTTGTAGTTATCCTAAGCAGTTTGGGATTGAATTTCAGCAAAATCGGTTCAGTAGGACCAGAGCTATGAATCAAAATGTGGAACCACCACCTTCAAAAACTTGATAATTTTGTTACAAAAACTAACATAAATGATGCAAAACTGCACGGAATGACATAAGATTTTGCACAAGTCCGTTTTATTCGACTAGAAATGACACTGTAAAATTTCGCGAAGGTCGGTCCATAATTTACCCTAAGCCCCATATAAACACTACTCCCGGAAAACAGTTTAGTACGCCTAAAACCGTAAAAAATAATGCAATCATAACAAATTTTGGCTCGTCACAATTTTATAGGACTATAAATGATACTGTGAAATTTCGTGAAGATCGGTACATAATTTACCCTAGGCCCCATATATGCCCTACTCCCGGAAAACAGTTTAGTCTCCTAAAACCATAATTAATAACAAATCGTCACAGTTTAAGATAATAATAATAAAAAGACATCATACAGATATTACTCCTTAAACATTCGAACTGTCGGTGGAGGGTATCAAAGATTCGGCACAGCCGAATATAGCACTCTAACTTGTTAAAACCAAAATTAACCTAGAGTATACAAAATACTGTAAATGCTATGAAGTATGATTGATAAACATTAGATTAAAAGATACATACGTAAGTCGCTGTCTATGTTTGTCGTACTGCGAAACCGGAAGTGAACATTTCAATAAAAATTTTCTAACTTAAGGGCATAATGAACGACTCAAATGTCTAGGTAAACATGTCAAAACTTTACGTTTGTACAAATATTTTGTGTTGTTAATTGAAGTGTTTGCTGTTTGGACAAACATTTGAAGCAATGTTTGTAGAAATATTAAAAATTTTTAATAATCTATATATATAAAAAAAAGTTGTCCTATGGTCGTCATTTTATAACTCGAGAACCGTTCAACCGATTTTTAAACGAGTACATGCGTTGGAAAGGGTACTTTCACTGATGGTTTATAAAAACAAACTCCCGATAGGTGGCGCGGTTGTCGTGATATTTAAATTTTTTTTATTGATGGTAGATAGCGCTGGGGTCAAGTTATTAACAAAATTCTCCAGTATTTCATTTTCTATTTTTATTTAAATCCCGAGCAGCGCCATGACCAAACAGCTAGTGGTATATAATTTTTTTTCTATGCGTATTGGTTTAAAGCTAGATGGTGAAAAAAAAGTTCCAAAACAAAGGTTTTACCCGTTTACTACCTATAACGGCCGAATTTCTTAAAAGTACCAGACACCTATTTGCTTTTTTTATCTAATGCACAAAAAATAAATGTAAAATTAAAAATAAAGTACCAGGTTATTTAAAAAAGTACCAGTTAAAGAACAAAATAGTACCAAAAACCCTTTAACAGATTCTCATCCACTCAGAACCTTGCATGTTTAATTTTATCTTTCATGGTCCAATACTAACGGAAATTCAAAAAGTACCAGTTAATAAATAAAAAAGTACCAACAAGTCCCCTTTTATAGATTCTTATCCACTTAGGACATCGCATGTTGAATTTTATGATGATAGGTTCAATATTAACGGAAATTCAAAAAGTACCAGTTAAATAACAAAAAAAAGTACGAAAAAGCCCTCTTACAGATTTTCATTCATTCAGGACCTTGCATGTTTATTTTTATGTTTTTAGGTCCAATACCAACTGAAATTCAAAAAGTACCAGTTAAAGAACAAAAAAGTACCAATAACTTCCCTCTTATAGATTTTTATCCACTCAGGGCATTGCATATTGAATTTTATGTTTCTAAGTCCAATAGTAACGGATATTCAAAAAGGACCAGTTTAAGAACTAAAAAGTACCAAAAAGTTCCGTCATAGATTCTTATCCAAGACATTGCATGTTGAATCTTATGTTTTAAGGTCCAACATTAACGATAATTAAAAAAATACCAGTTGTAGAACCAAAAAGCTAAAGTAAAATACCAAATTTCCCGTATTTCCCCTTTTTTGGGTATTTACATAAACATTGTAGTGGTAGCCCGTAATTTAGTACGAATACGTCAATGAATGGAGAAAAATGTTTTGTAAAAAAGTAACGAAAATAGTTACGATTTTCACCCCTTAAATGCTCGAATTTCAAAAAAGTACTAAATTCGTATTTTTTTGATAAGTTTCGAATGTGGTATAAACTTTGTTTCTATGTTAATTGGTTCGAAAGATAGATAGGGTGTCAAAAAGGTACCAAAATTCAGGTTTTACCCGTTTACTCTCTAATAGGTCCGAATTTCATAAAGTACCAGACACCTGTCCGCTTATTTTTCTAAAGAACAATGATAAATTTTACATTTTATTTGTATCTCTTTTAGTTTTGGAGATATAAGGTTACCGAATTTTCCCGTTTTCATCCTTTTTTAAATTCTAAACATTCGAATTTCCAAAAATCCCGTCTTAGTGGATCGATTTGGGGAGTGACCAATCACTGGTCCAAATTTTAAGTTTTTAGCTTCAGTCGTTTAGGCTGTGCGATGATGAATTAGTCAGTCAGTCAGTCAGTCAGTCAGTCAGTCAGTCAGATTAAGTCAAATTTCTTTCTCTCCTTTATAACATTTTCTCCCAGTTTCACCAAGTACAGTTAAAACTAACTATTACTTTAACTTCCAGTTAACAATATGTTTTTGGCAGTTATAACTGAAAGTTTGTTTTAACTGAACTTGGTGAATTGGCCGTTAATGTATTCATTAGATATTAGTTGGATATTGGGCTAGGGATTCAAAATTGATTATCCATTCTCAAAAACCTTTGAAAAATGTTTCTATTAAGACAACATTTAGCACGAATAACTTTTTATGTGAATAATAACAAAGACCACCAAGTTTTGGAAGGATAGGTCTATAATTGACTATAGCTTAAACCGGCATAAGTCCTTCAAGAATGTTAAATCGAAAAATTCCAAGCAAGAGCGTTTATATTTTAAGTTAGGATGTTCAAATTATTCTACTGTATATTATTTTTTTGTATTTAATATTTTTTTGGGGCTCAAGCATAATTTAAAAGCTTTAAGGGTAAAGTATTTTTGGGATTTTTTTTTTGAGATTTAGAGGTCGGAAGAGGTTTAGAGGTCGCTCAAGTCGAATTTTTGCCAAAAATCGGGTCTGTCGGTATTTTTTTAAGTTTTCTTCATAACTTTGTCAAAAACCACGATTTTTCTTCTTAACCCAGGGTCTCCACGTAGCAATATTTATTGCGGTAAACGTCAAATTTGATTGCTCCATTAAATTTGCGACGTATAGACCGCATATTGCCATGAGTGGCAATCTATTGCGCAATGATTGCTCTTCTGATTGCTTGAGCAATTATTGCTTAGCAATCTGCTGTCAAATCAGTTGTAATATATCTGAAATTTTATTTCTCTGTACGGTTGTTTATTTTTTTGAGTGTTTATTTATTAAATAGCAATTTTTTTTCAAATGCAAATAAACAAAAAAGTAATACAAATCACAGCTACGACAATTACAATTAATTATTTTATTAAAATTATTTATTAATTGAAAAAAGAAAATTTAACAACCACTTGAAAACACAACATAAAACATTTGTTACAAATACAGCCACAAAACTTTGGACAACTACTCGCGGTGAAAATTGCAAATTTATGGCAAAGCAATTTCAAGTGTTCTCCAGCAATATAATCAGCAATTATTGGTCCATTGTTCTGTCATTGTTCTGCCGACGTTTTTGCTTGTACTTAGCAATAAATATTGCTACGTGGAGACCCAGCGTAAGGAAATAATTTAAAAGAAAAATGTCCATTTATGAAAATGAAACAAACTTAGAATGCAGTTTGAGAGATCATTTTATTCTAAATAACTTAGAAACAAATATTTTAGAATTCGTTCACCACTTCTGAAACTGATTTTTAGAATTTATTGCAGGGCATATACTATGTCGTAAGAACCCCAATAAATGATTTTTAAACAGTTTCTAATTTATTAAGAATAAGCTGATCTTTCAAACTGCATTGTTGGTTTGTTTCATTTTCATAAACATTTTTAAAGTTATAAGGCGATATTTCCAAAATTGATTGAAAAATTACGAACATTTTTAATGTAGGGTGCATAAATGAGCAAATGCATTGCAAAAATTTATAGTCTTTGCACACCAAAATAAAGCTTGGACATTTTTGTTTAAAATTATTTCCTTAAAAGTGAAGAAATCGTGGCTTTTGACAGAGTTTTTTTTGTTTTTTGGGCACACTAATGTACGTGTTGCTTATTTGCTGCAGCAATGTCATAAGTCGCAAATTTTGACTTAATATCACTAATGCATAGTAAATCATCAATCTTGTGAAGATATTGTAAAGATTCCTTATGAGGTTATTGTAAACTCGACTCTTGAGAGAAGAATAACATTTTCTTATTCCATTATGATGCTTGTAAATTTAAAACTTAAAAGTTGTTTTATGTAAAACTTATATTTTTGAGTTATGACGATGTTGCAGCAAATGCACAATATATTCTTCCATTTTTTTCCTTCCATCAATGCAGTCGGTTGATTGTAAGCGACGCTCCTAAGTCTTTAAAAAAAGATATTGTTTTAATGTTTTCAATTTTTTTAATATATTTTTAATAAAAAAACGAAGAAAATTTTAAAATAAATAAATACATCCAAATGTAATATAATTTTTATGTTATAAACTAAATAAGTCTTAAACTAAAAAGAATTCGATCCAATTAAAAAGACACAATATACAAAAGGTAGTACATACATATGTATTTATGTATCTATAGTATATGGATAATCATCTTCTCATACGTAGTGAAATCTACTTGCCGCAGCTACCCTTGTCGCAGCTACCACCTGATCCGCATTTGCATGAGGCACCGCAACCACAACTGCCAGTTTGACTTTGGGAAGAGCATTTGCAACCTAAAAATAAAAAAATAATTATTTTTAATAGAAAGCTATTTATATAATTAAACAATTTAAATTAATCAACAATAAACAAATGTACTTTGCTTATTTTCATTGATTTTTACTTACCAGTTCCACAGGGGCAAGGCATTTTGATTGATTGTTTTTTTTAAGTTGTTTTACAAACGAAAAAGATGCAGAAAGAAAGTCCTCAGATATTGTTGTTTAAGCAACTTCAGATACTGACTGATGACTGTGCCACGAATGTATGAGGTTTTATAGATATGTTTCGTGGATATTTTTCAGCTCAAATACACACCGCACGACACTTCTCGAATAAAAATACTTGAAATGCTCACTTTTTAAGCTGAGTAGTGCTGTGTGCATTGAGGTCGCCAGACTACACCAAACCATGATGCCATAGGTATCTTCAAAACAAAAAAACGCACGAATCCAATGTAAGATTGTTTTTGGTACCGTGTGCAAAACGTTCTTTAGTAGATTAGCGGGTTTAAAGGTATATTAAATATCTATGTAAATGTGGAAATTTTACTTAGCGGTGAAAATTAATATCTTTAATAAAGACTTAAAATTGAAAGCCACGTTTTCTTTTTTAAATTTTGACTTTCATTATGTATTTACCAGACAATCTCATAATTTCTATAAAAACACCAACAGCGTAATTGAAGCCGTGTGCAACGTCATTATTTGTTTTATTCTTAATTGTTTACTTTATTTTTTCTAACAATTCGTATCACATCATGATAAGAATCGAACTTTCGTAAAACGTACAAATTAAAAACAGAAAAAATAAACAATTAATTTACGAGCATTTTGCTTCGGATTGTATTTTTTTAGGTTTTTTTGAGGGTATTTGCTTTTTAAAATCAATGCAGCGATTTTAGTCTGCTGTCAGCAGTTAGATGAAGTGTTTAAAATTTAATAAATAACAGTTTGCGGTTAGTTAAACAGCTAATGAACATATTGTTATACAGTAATTTTGACTTAGCTGCACAATCTCCTTTGCACGATTTTTTGTGCAGGTAAATCAAAAATGCAGCTATCTTAAATGTATTTAGCTGCCTTAAAGTGCAGGTACGCAATTGTGGTTACCTGCATAAAAGTGCAGCTAAAGTAAAGTGTTTGAAAGAGAAGTAACAACGTTTTTATTAATAAATTGATAATAACAATGACGTTCAAACAACTTGTAGTCATTTGTTACGCATTTTTATAATGAACGAGCTAGCCAAATTGGTAACAATAAAGTGTGGAACAGAACAGTCGCTGTAGTACAACGTTAAGAATAGCACTGCAAGCTCTCAAAAGTTAAAAACGGCAGTTGCAAAGTAGTGTCAACAGAAAACGTAGTTGTAGTAGTCGTTGCAGTTGAAGCGCAAAATTCGAAATTTTGAACTTTGTTGCGCTACAGAGCATTCGTCAGCTTCAAATACTACTACAACTACTTTATTCTGTTCCAGACCAAAGATTTGCTATTATATATATATATATATATTATATATATATATATTATATTATATTATGTCCTGTGGTTCCTAGTAGGAACAAAGGGCCGCAAAAGATTTGCTATTCCTTTCATATAATCGTGGTAAAGTTGCTGTAACCACAACCCATATGCATAAATGTAAATACATGCAAACAAAAAAAATGAATTATAATTCTACCAACTTGACTTGTTTGCGATTCTTGATTTTATAAACACTAGGGTATTCATTCGGTTAACCATTAATCGGTTAACCGATTATTTACTACCCGATTAACTGATCGGTTAATTTAAAAATGTCAATTTTCGATTAACGATTAAACCGGTTAATTTCAGTCGATTAACCGATGTTACATAATTTTTAATTTTTTGTAATATTATAACAATTTTTTTGTGTTTAAATTAATTGCTTCGTCTCATATACATGTTTAGAAAATATTTTTTTATACAATACATTCTTAAAATACAGTACAAAAACAGAATAAACTCTCGATAGTAACACAAACACTCTTTAAACAGAATTAACCGAAACAATTAGAAGTGTTAAAAATTTTTAAAAATTAAATCAGGACTCTAATGGCATAATGGAAGATTTTATATGTTAAGAATATCCAGGAAAAGGATTGAGAAATAAGATATTCTGTATTATGGGCTGCTTCTGATTCCTCCAACACCCACGATAAGTGAAAAAAAAATTTCTAGGTCAAGTGTTGTCAAAACTAAAAAAATTATCGCTTTAATCCTTAACTTAAATTGTTTTCCAAAAAATTATTTTATCAGATCTCCTTAAACTATTGAAATAACTAATAAAATGATCCACAGTCTATTTTTAAATAAATACATATTCAGGGGTGTTCTGGAAATCGAAAACGCAAAACGCAAGAATTTGAAAGTTGTTTCTAATACATTTTTAATCTTATTTCTATAATTTTTGTTATAAAATATTGAAATATTTGTATATTTGTCAATAAAATTCTTTTGCTACAGAAATGTTATTAAAAAACGACGCTTAAAAAGTTCTTGCGTTTCGCGTTTTCGATTTCCAGAGCACCTCTGATTATGTATTAATTTAAAAATACATATCACATATACATATATGATATTTTTTTTTTTGTTTGCTCGTCTTAGATAAAGAATTGTTATTCTTGTTTTTTATACTAATTAACTTCAAATAATAAATAATTTACGCATTTTTAATTATTGAATTACCTTATTTATAAAAAAGATTTTATTAATCGGTTAACCGATCAAAAATCAAATTAACCGATTACTAACCGATTAAACCAAAACCTCGGTTAATTAATCGAGCGACTAACCGATTAAAGCAAAAGCCCGGTTAATTGAATACCCTAATAAACACCCAAAATTGGATATTTATGTAAAAAAGTTGCCACCATATTTTTTCATGTGTGCAGCTAACTTTGATGTTTTATATGAAAATATTTTAAAGCTGCCCAAAAATACGAAAAATGTGCAGGTATACAAAATGCACGTAAACAAGGATTTTGAAGAATAATTACAGAAAATATGTATTTTGGGCAGTTAAGTCAAAGTGCAGCTAACTTGAATTTTTTGTATGAAAATAATTTTAAAATGCCAAAAGTTTTGGGCACTTATCTTAAATGTGCAGGTAAAGAAAGTGCACTTAAAAAAGGAATTTGTATGGGATTATAAAGAATAATGCCAAAAATTATCAATTTTGTGCAGCTAAGTCAAAAGTGCACGTAAATAAAAGGCAGTTAAGTCAAAACTACTGTATACACAAAAATATACGTTTATTCACCGAATAATATTTATTATGTACCATCAAACAAAAAACTTTATTATTTATTATGATTTTTTTTTATAAAATTTTAAGGAAAACTTTGAAAAATAAATAAAAAAGGTTTTTAGGAAACAAAAAAAAATTTTGTGTCTTTATTTAAAAATACGTTGGGGGACGGGGTCTTTCACAGAGGTTGAAAGCTTTCTGTCTGCTATCCACTTGGGGGTAGCAAGAAGTGATTCCTCTGTCTGAAATTCCCAAGCATCTCACAACTTCCGGTCTTAGACCAAGTGTTCCCCGGTAATGTCATTTGGGCATCCGTCTGATGACAGCTAAAGTGAGAAGGCGTACAGTACTGAGTATCCAGAGTGCATGCTAATACTGATGCGTCTCTGGAAATTAGGTGTCAACCGGTAACAATAAGTCACTGAAACTCAACTGTATTTAGCCGGCCTAGCGGTGTGTTGGCAGCCCCAACTCTAGGATCGGACGCTCTGGCCTAATAAGTCATTCGTCTTAAAACTAAATTATTAATGAAACCGAAACAAATAAGAAAACTTATAAACCCGATTTAAAGATGACAACCATTGGCATGAAATTAAGGACTAGAATTGGAACATGGAACGTAAGAACGCTTTTTTGGCCCTATGCTCCTTGTAGGAGTTTAAAGGAACTAATATATATGGGGGATTTCATGTCAAGTGACCCAATTTTGAAATCGATGTCTTCCGATTTGGATGAAATTTGCACCAAGGTTAGTCCTATTGGATAGTAGTTTAGACACAAATTTTCAACAAGATCGGTCTAAAAGTTTCTGAGTTAGTGGGGGTCAAAATTTGACATTTTGGCCATACAGGTGTTCTTTCTTATCCATGTAACTTATTACCTATTGGTGTTAGCAAAATTTGTCCCAAGTAGCTTCGATAGCTATTTGATCCATCTTTTGAAAAAAATTTTTTTTGTTTTTTTTAAAAATTTTTTTTATTTTTTTTTTTTAAATTTAAAACTTTTTTTTATTTTTTTTTTTAGCGGGTATGTTTTTTTTTTTTTTTTTTTTGTTCAAAAGAAAGCTTATGTCTTTTCCTTTAAGGTAGTTTTGGTCCCTTTTTGGGATGCGAGCGGCTTATGTATAAAAAAAAATAATTTCTAACTCTAGACAAGGGTTTTTCAATTTTTAGCATATGCAGTGTTCTTTCTCATCCATTTAACTTATTACCTATTAGTGTTAGCAGAATTTGTCCCAAGTAGCTTCGATAGCTATTTGATCAATATTCTGAAAATTTTTTTTTTTGTTTTTTTAAAACTTTTTTTTTTTAATTTTAATTTTTTTTTTTAAATGTAAAATTTTTTTTTTTATATTTTTTTTTATCCGGAATGTTTTTTTTTTTTTTTTTTTTGTTCAAAAGAAAGCTTATGTCTTTTCCTTTAAGGTAGTTTTGGTCCCTTTTTGGGATGCGAGCGGCTTATGTATAAAAAAAAATAATTTCTAACTCTAGACGAGGGTTTTTAAATTTTTAGCATATGCACTATTTTGAATTTTTTCCTATTTGTGTTTAAGTGTTTCTAAAGCCTTAAAAATAAAACGTTTGCAAAGAAACTAGACAAATTAACCTTTCCGACGGTATGTTACAAACCCAATTATTATTTTATACCTTCGATACTATAATGCCCACAATATGTTAATCCCAGGAATAAAATCACTTTTTTCTGTAGAAATGTTGACAAATAATTCTTTTTTTAATTTTTCCTACATAAATTTTATTAAATTATTTATCTTTATCTTTTTATTATTATTATTAGAAATTATTATTATTATATATTAATTTAATTATTATTACAAATTAATAAAAAGAATTTAATTTGTCAACATTTCTACAGAAAAAAAGTGATTTTATTCCTGGGATTAACATATTGTGGGCATTATAGTATCGAAGGTATAAAATAATAATTGGGTTTGTAACATACCGTCGGAAAGGTTAATTTGTCTAGTTTCTTTGCAAACGTTTAATTTTTAAGGCTTTAGAAACACTTAAACACAAATAGGAAAAAATTCAAAATAGTGCATATGCTAAAAATTTAAAAACCCTCGTCTAGAGTTAGAAATTATTTTTTTTTATATATAAGCCGCTCGCATCCCAAAAAGGGACCAAAACTACCTTAAAGGAAAAGACATAAGCTTTCTTTTGAACAAAAAAAAAAAAAAAAAAAAACATTCCGGATAAAAAAAAATATAAAAAAAAAAATTTTACATTTAAAAAAAAAAATTAAAATTAAAAAAAAAAAGTTTTAAAAAAACAAAAAAAAAAATTTTCACAATATTGATCAAATAGCTATCGAAGCTACTTGGGACAAATTCTGCTAACACTAATAGGTAATAAGTTAAATGGATGAGAAAGAACACTGCATATGCTAAAAATTGAAAAACCCTTGTCTAGAGTTAGAAATTATTTTTTTTTATACATAAGCCGCTCGCATCCCAAAAAGGGACCAAAACTACCTTAAAGGAAAAGACATAAGCTTTCTTTTGAACAAAAAAAAAAAAAAAAAAAAACATACCCGCTAAAAAAAAAAATAAAAAAAAGTTTTAAATTTAAAAAAAAAAAATAAAAAAAATTTTTAAAAAAAACAAAAAAAATTTTTTTCAAAAGATGGATCAAATAGCTATCGAAGCTACTTGGGACAAATTTTGCTAACACCAATAGGTAATAAGTTACATGGATAAGAAAGAACACCTGTATGGCCAAAATGTCAAATTTTGACCCCCACTAACTCAGAAACTTTTAGACCGATCTTGTTGAAAATTTGTGTCTAAACTACTATCCAATAGGACTAACCTTGGTGCAAATTTCATCCAAATCGGAAGACATCGATTTCAAAATTGGGTCACTTGACATGAAATCCCCCATATATATATTTAAAAATACGTACGATAAAATTTATAATTTTGCGTAAGCGCCACCTGTATGTTAAGTATAATAGTGGATAAGTAGAGACAGAAACCTTATTATTGAAGTTGCAGCAATTCTTGAGTTTATTGGTGTGAGTGGTGAGAAGATTGGGAAGGAATATTTAGTAAATCTCACACTTTTCAACTTGAAGTTGGCAGTAGATGTATTTGTATTTATACATACATATATACATAATTTTAAAGCAGAATTTAGAAAAAATTGCAGCAACAAAAATTGCAAGTTTAGACGATGACTTAAAGTGTTGCCTGAATCAGAAATTTCTTGCAAATATCTGACTGATTTCTATCATAAATTCAAAATTCGTATTGTCTGGCTGCTTTCGGATAGATTTCGTTGCATTTAAACATATTGTAGAGAATTCGCTCGTTAAGTTAAAGTACCAAAAGGATTTATTTTCTAAACAAGGTTCCGCTAAATGTGCTAATTTCCTATTTCACACTACTGATAAACTGAAATTTATTGTTAATGGGATAAGCTATTTCTATGCAAACGCTATGTCAGAGCTGCTCACGGTAAAATCCATTTTGCAAGAAGATGAAGAAAAATTACTCAATTCAGTAAGTTTTAAGCTACATATATATCAAGGATGATAAATGAGAAAACCAATGTGCACAAAAACGGATGCGGATTCGTTTCTGACCCGTTTCGGATCCGTAAAAAACTTAGAAACGGAATCAGTGCAATCACGAATTTACGGATCCGTTTCTGACTCGTTACGGATCCGTAAAAAACTTAGAAACGGAATCAGTGTAATCGCGATTTGACAGTGTTCAAAAACAACAAAAATAAATGATCAGCCTTACCCACGATGTCGAATGAAGGATATAAGCGAATGAAACCCAGTCACTCACTTTGTAATTGATTTTGTAAATTGAAAAATACAAAAACAAATACAAAGTGAGTGACAGGCTTTCGTGCGCTTATGTTTTCTTTCAAAATCATGGATTAGGCCATTAATTTATTTTTTTGTTAACAAACTTTTTTTAATATTCTATGAATTGTTTTTTATTTTTTTAATGTATTTTACTTTTATATGTTAATTTTAAATGAACTGACTGAATTGTTTTTACTTTACTATCAAATGACTGAGAATTTAATAATAATAATAAAAAAAATTAAAACAAAAAATTCATCACAATATTTAATCTTTTTTATTAAAAACACGCAGTGGATTCCGTTTTATTAAAATACACGGGTCCGCAAAGGATCCTAATATGATGTCCGTAGCGAGTCCGTAGCGAGTCCGTAACGGATCCAAAAAACGGACATAAAATCCGTTTTTGGATCCGTTTTTTTTAAAGAATTTCTCCAGCTTGCGGATCCAAAACTGATCCGTAACGGATTCCGCTACGGATCCGTTTTATGAAAACAAACGGGTCCGTAACGGATCCCAATATGATGTTCGTAACGAGTCCGTAACGTATCCAAAAAACGGACATAAAATCCGTTTTATAATCCGTTTTTTCGAGAGGAATTTCTCCCGCTTGCGGATCCGTAACGGATCAGTAACGGATTCCGTTACGGATAGAAAATACGAAGATGCGGATCCGTTACGGATCCGAAACGAATCCGTTTGGCACACTGGGAACGTACTTTTTCTACCCCAATTATACTAAATCATTTTTTTTAAATATAAAATAAAAAATATTTTTAATGAAAGCTGTACTATTATTGAAATACTATTTTCTGGAGTAAATTTTGTTAGCCAGTTTAAAATTTATTTCTTTAAGCCTCGCAAAATATTATATAGTATTATACTTTCAATATTATTTCTGGATATATAAATATATACGATATATAAATATCGTTAAGTGACAGATGATTTTCTTCAAATCTTAGCTCTGATAATTCGAATTTGTCTAAAAACCCCTTTTTTAAAAAAATTGCGCCCCATTTGACGAAACAAAAATTTTAAGCGTTCTAAAAATATGTACATACGAGCATCTTGGAATGGCATTTCCAAATTTATTGTTCTTACAATTTTCAATATGTACTGCAAAATGAGGAAGAACATTTTATAAGCTGGAGAAGAAAGTCCGGATATACTAAAATTTAATTTAGCGCTTGTAAAATCTCCCTCAAAATCATTAAGAGTAAAATAATAATGACGTGATAACCATCTTGTTGAAAAACATTTAAAAATATTATGGGTTTCCGTTCCAAAATTGAAACTCAATTGAAAGTCTAGATCTTTTGCAGAAGTGGTTTCCTATATCTTTAAAAAACTTGTCAATATCATCAGAAATGCTGCTGCTGCTAGATATACAGGGGTATCATGGAAATCGAAAACGTAAAACGAAAAAATTTTTAGAGTCGTTTTTCAATAAGATTTCTGTTTTTGCAAAATAAAAAGCGCGCAAAACTTACACCTGATTAATCACCCTTGAACGCCAAACAGAGGTTTCTTTTTAAAGGCCCAACCATAATATGCATAGCGTTGCTTAACCTATTAACAAAAAGTCTCTCAAATGTATTAAAAAAACAAAAATAAAATCAACAAACGTACGTACGGAATGTGCGATTAGTATCGCACCTTCCTTAAGCAAATGACAGTTTCATAAAATTTAACAAAAAGTTTCCTTGAGTTCAATATGGCTAGCCTAATATGATTAACATGTATTCGTATATTTGCTTAAGCCAACTTAAGCACATTATGGTTGGGCCTTAAGTGTTTTTTTGTCCAGTAAACCGCAAGGTTGCATTATTAAGTTTAAAAATTTTCAAATGGGAACAAAGGTTTTTTTTTAATTGAACCTAAAATTCGTCTAGACAAAAGAAAAATCTTGTTTTTGGGGAAAAAACCTTTACATCTTTTTTCGGTTAAAAAACATTAAAAAATAAGTTAAAATCTTGCTTCTGGTAGCGCTGGCTGCCGCTGATACTTAATTAAGAATGTGGCATATGCAATCGTCCAATGAACAAGTGCAAAAAAGCTATTCACAATAGCGGAGTTCTTTGTTTGGTTCAAATGCTTTTGCAAAAGAACAGATGCAAATCCAACAACAAAATACACAGAGTTTCCGTTAAATTTCATAAAAAAGCTACGAAATTTTGCATTTTCTATTTCACAAGACCATTTGCACCAAACACAGAACCCCGTTAATATTCAATGGACAGTCAAAACGAGCTGCCATTTGTGCCATAGTGCTATCTGCAAAATTACAATTTTACAGTCTAAATCATACATTTGTTAATTTTTTTAATTCTAGATATTCGCGCTTATGCCTGATAACACTATTTACAAATTAATATTTTATCAATTTGAACATTGAAATAAGTTGATAGCACTATTTTAAATTATTTAAATTATTATAAAAATAATGATATTTTGCAAAATAACGGGCATGGGCCAAATTGTAAGCAGTGTTACCGTCGGATATTTTCAAAAAGTACCAAAAAAAGGGGATATTTACAAAAAAAGTGGCAACAAAAAGTGGATTTTTTTAAAAAAAAGGGGCACATGTTTTAAAATTAAAATAAGTACACCACATTATGTATTTTTTACGTATTTTTTTTTTTATTTATTACAACTTTAAATGGTATAAAAACTAAAATAAATATTTTGTAAATTTTTCTCTCGAGAAGTAACTTTTATAAAATATTTACTTTAATGTTTTGGTAATTCAAAAACTTTCAACTCGTTTTCTGCCAAACATGTTTTTTGGATTATGATACTGTTGCAGCAAATAGAAGATATTAATGAATTGTGTTTTATATATACATTTAGTAATATATTTTTTGTACTATTCCTTTTGAATACATTTTCTTTAATTTATTTAAGACACTATATTGCACAGGTATACTTTTTAAACTTTTTAGAAATTTATTTGCCCATTCCACCAGATTCTTATGTTTTTTGGAATGCTATGGCTGAATATGAGCACAGTTATTAATTGTGGTACAAAACATCTTCCGAAATTACAGTAATTGGTGTATCTGATAAATGTGACGTGATGGGGGAAAACTGTGTTCATATTCGTCTTTAGCATTCCAAAAACTTTTTCAATGTCGTCCTGTGCTACATATTTATTAATAATCAGTTCCATACAAATTTTACAATTAATTGTTCTTAAAACGACTTCCATACTTTCGTAAAATGTCTTTAGCTTATTTGTTACTTTT
The DNA here is from genome assembly GCA_963931875.1 of Pollenia griseotomentosa. NCBI lineage: Eukaryota > Metazoa > Arthropoda > Insecta > Diptera > Polleniidae > Pollenia > Pollenia griseotomentosa. Next base: position 45,001,586 of record OZ007560.1, on the reverse strand, counting down.
TTTTTGACTAAAGCTAACTTAGTAAAAACACGCTCAGCAGAAGCACTACTATGTGGCAATGTAAAAATATGAGAGATCAATTTGTAGAAATTTAAATTCATGTATAAATGCATCTGGGTCAGTTATAATATCTTTAAACTCTGAAACTAATTCGAAATAGTTTATATCTTCATTAGACACTATAAATATTGGGTCTAAATACTTCAATATATTAGGTATTTGTTTTTTATATCAATTCTTATTATAAATTCATTACACAATTTTTGGTAAAAACTTAGATTTTACAATTAATGTCAATTACACAAATTTTAGACCAGTTTTCGGTACACAACAGTTCGGTTTCTACTTCATGACTTCTAAGGAGAGACAAAATATTTTTTTTACCAAATATTTTAAACTTTTTGCTATATATTCTTTTAAATAATAATTAGTATTGTGGTTATTTTGTTGAACTATTTATGGTTTTTTAATCCAAATTTTTAATAATTTTAATTAGGCTTAAGTTCATTAAATTTAATTTTCATTAAATTATTTTTAAATATTTATAGGAATTTTTCCTAATTCTTGATTTATAAAAGAATACATAGCAAAACGTTTTAAATATTTGGTAAAAAAAGTCATTTTTCTCTTCTGAAAAGTAGTTGTTTTTGAGTTACGAGGTTGCGGAAGAAAACCATCGATATGTGAGTTATCTTTATGCTTTTATTCATAATAAATAAAACAGGTTAATAGAAAATTTATAAAACCGATTTTCAGCTTACCACGCATGACAAGAAACAAATTTCATATAAACTTGCTTAAATATACATATATTAAAACAGTTTTACATATATTAAAGCTAGGGCTTATAATAAAACAGAAAGAAAAAAAGTATATTTTCCTAGCGTAAAAAGTATCAAAAAAGTGGCAAGAATCGCAAAAAGTACCACATTTGGGTGCATTTTGTAAAAGTGGCCAAATAGTATCCAAGCAGTCGAAAAAGTGGCAAATTGCCACTTTAGTGGCACCAACGGTAACGCTGATTGTAAGGGATTCGCTTGTGTTTATATGACCGCTGCACAGTGTGGGAAATTTGAAAAAAAAAATGGAAATATTCTATATTTTGTAAACGGTTGGCCCGACTAGAATGAAATTTGAGGTGACAATTAAGGAGTTGTAGTCGAGTTTTGGATTTGAGGTCTAAGCACAGTTTTGCCCAAAGTCATGCACTTTTTTATGGGCCCCCAAAAATTTGAGGCCTCGGTGTCTTTTTTGCAAAAAAACTGATAATTTTCTCAGGCTCATATCTTGCAAGCCGTTCGGAATTCTGATTTACTCTCTGGGTCAAAGCTGAAGCTCTTGTCATAAAGAACCAAAATTGTGAACATATAACATCAAAAAACTTCATCTTCAAGATCAAAATCGCAAATAACTTAAAAAAATAAATTTTTTTTACCTTTTTTCCCCTGTTCAGGTCCATAGGTAATAAACCGTTCAAAATTCAAGGAAACAATCAATTATAAAAATGTACCTAAGATTTTAATAATCAACTTTCTAGCAAAAGTGAAAAATTTGCCGAAAATTTTTTAATATAAATTTTTTTTGGTCTTTTATCACGTAGTGGTGTCTGTATATGATTACAGTAGTTTTGACTTAACTGCCGTTTGTTTAAGTGCACTTTTGACTTTACTGCAAAAAATAAATAATTTTTGTCATTATTCTTTAAAATTCCGTACAAATTTCTTTTTTAAGTGCTCTTTCTATACCTGCACATTTGAGATTAATGCCCAAAATTTTTGGCATTTTATAATTATTTTTATACAAAAAATCAAAAGTAGCTGCACTTTGACTTAACTGCCCAAAATACATATTTTCTGTAATTATTCTTCAAAATCCTTGTTTACGTGCCTTTTGCATATCCGCATATTTATCATATTTTTTGGCAGCTTTAAAATATTTTCATATAAAACATCAAAGTTAGCTGCACACATGAGAAAAATATGGTGGCCACTTTTCATAAATATCAATTTATTAATAAAAACGTTTTTTTGTTTTAAATACTTTAACCACAATTGTGCACCTGCACATTATATATATACATATATGTTCCTTTAACTCCCATTGGAGCATAGGGCACCTGCACATTAAGGCAGTTAAATACATTTAAGATAACAGCACTTTTGATTTATCTGCACAAAAAATCGTGCAAAGGAGATTGTGCAGCTAAGTCAAAATTACTGAATTTTTTTTCGTCTTGCACTGTGTTATTAAAACGTTTTTAAGTGATGGTTACAAATTTGGATTCATACCTCTTATCCTACTAAACCGATTTTGCTGGATAACTAGAAATTGTTCTTTTCTTCTGAGTTTTTCGAAAATAATCGTGTTTCAACAGACGGAGAGACAGACGGACATGGCTTAATAGAATTAGAATAACTCAAAAACCCAGAGTATATATACTTTATGGGGTCTGAGATGAATCAAAAAAAAGTTTTACACGGAATGACAAACTTAGTCTACCGTAATTCTTTACTAGTGGTGGTGAATCGAATACAATCGTAACTTATTTCAAAATAAAGTGTACAGCTTGTATCCATTAAAAAAAGTGCAATTTTAGTAATAAAAAATTTTACTGTAAACAATACGATGCTCTAAAACGTGATGAAAGCAAGTTGCATAAAAAACGTGATAAAAGGTAGACATAATAAATTCAAAGAAAACTATATATTATCTATAGTGAAACGTGGTGGGGTTCGTTCTTGTACTTTGTCCTATAACATGTCCTAAACACCCGATATTAACCCAATCAAACACCTGTAGTGGAATTCTCTAACTTTTAACGATTAACGTAAACGTTAATTTTACCGGCACAGTTTATTGCTTACGGTAACAACACAGCAATTCAGTAACTAAGTTTTAGCAACATAGCTAAAAATTTCAATCAAGTGGCATCTTTGTTAATTAATTAGTATATTTAACAGACACTGTCATCGAGTGCAAACTACATCTCGTGTGGAACGACTTAAAGACTTTCGAAACTAACAAGACCCCATTTAGGTTTTGCTAGTCTAGCGAAAATTGCAAAACTTCGGAAAATTTGCAAAAATAGCGAAAATTTTTAATATTTCAAACAAGCCATAAAATTGATTAAGAGCCGCTAAAACTAAAAGGAATTGCAAAAATTCGGTAAATATTGTTAAATTGGCGGAAATTCGCAAAAATTTGCAAACAGCGGCTATATATTAAAAATCGTTAAAGCTCTAAAAAACCACAGGAAAAAATCGCTTATATCGCGAACATGGTTAAAATTTGCAAAAATTGCAAACTTTGAAAAAAAAACGTAAAAAATAGTTGAAATCGGTTAATCGCTTAAAAACAAATTGTCGGAATATATAAATTTTTTTTTTTGCAAAAATAGCGAAATTCGCGAAATTTTTTTTAGTATTTCAAACAAACCATAAAATTCATTTGAAGTCACTAAAACTATAAGGAATGGCAAAAATTCGGTAAAAATTGCTTAATTAGGGGAAATTCGCAAAAATTTGTTAACAGTGGCATGATGGCAAAGTCTACTATTTATTAAAAATTGTTAAAGCTGTAAAGAATCAGAAAACTTACAGAAATAAATAAATTCTACCGCGAACGTGGCTATAATTCGCGAAAAATTGCAAACTTGGAGAGAAGCAATAAAATGTATTTGAAATCGCTAAGTCGGTTGAAAAAAACAAAATGTCGGAAAATAACAAACAAAAAAAAAAAAAAAAAAAAAAATGTGCAAAAATAGAGAAAATTCGCGAAATTTTTTAATACTTCAAGCAGACCATAAAATTGATTTGAAGTCACTGAAACTATAAGGAATGGCAAAAATTCGGAAAAAATTACTAAATTAGCGGAAGTTTCATGGTTGGAAAGTCTAAAGCTACGGTCACACTTATTAAATATTTGATCAAATAAGCGTAACCCCTACTTTTGTAAATAGTTAGTGACATTTAAAATGGTCTTAATATTACAAAATAAACTAATTATAATACTAGACATAGCAAAAAACAGTTTTTTGTAAGATGTGGTATTTTAATCAAAATAAATATTGATATTAAGCGAAATGATTTTTTAATTTGGTTGTTGGTCCCGTTTTTTTCGTCAAATATTTGATAAGTCTGACCGTATTTTTACACTTATTTTTTGTGTAGAAAAGAAAACACTATTAGTGATTTCCAAGCTGCATCTAAAATGTAATATTTTTAATGATTTTTATAAATTCCCAAAAAACCAATTTTTTAATATTATTTTTGCAAAATGTATGTAAATAACGTGAATTTTAAAAATGTTAATGTGGCTTTTATTTGCCAACATTTTTGTTTGCTATTTTTTTTTTTGAAAAATAACTACGAATTTAAAAATAAACAATGAAAAATATTTTGCCGTTAAGATAACTTAAATACCTGACGTTAAGATAGAACAAAGCAGTAAACGTTATTGTTAAAAAAGTTACTGAATAAAATTTACGTTAACTTTGCTGTTATATATTTTTAACAATTTAAATTATGTTAAAATTGAATTGAGAATCGCACTACTGGGAGCATTTGGGCAGACAAATTAAAAAAAAAAACATAAGAAGAAATGACTCTTTGAAGCAAATTCTGCAGGAAGAGTGTTCAAAATGTATACTGACGACCAAAAGACTCGAAACCGCCTTAAAAGCAAAAAAAAAAAAAAAAAAAAAAAATCAAACAAAGTATTATCCACTCAACTTTTCTTAGTATTTTATAACTTTACACTTTGCTTGACGCCTTAAGCTACGGTCACACTTATTAAATATTTGATCAAATAAGCGTAACCCCTACTTTTGTTAATAGTAAGTGAGATTTAAAATGGTCTTAATATTACAAAATTAACTAATTGTACTACTAGACATAGAAAAAAACTGTTTTTTGTAAGATGTGGTATTTTAATCAAAATAAATATTAATATTAAGCGAAATGATTTTTTAGTTTGGTTCTTGGTCACGTTTTTTTCGTCAAATATTTGATAAGTCTGACCTGACCGTAGCTTTAATAACGAAGTAAATTTGTTTTTTTTATTTTATTATTTTAAAAAATATATTTAAAATTTTAACTCTTATATTGTAATAATATTGTCCAAAGTTTTGTAAATGGCAATGAACATCAAAAAATTAAGTTTTGTTTTACTAAAAGAACACTTTTTATATTGGAAAATCAGTTAGTTCTACACTTTATTTTGACGCTCACAGTACATTCTGTACCGTAAAATTAAATTTATTTCTCTAACTTTTCCGTTCATAATGTAGTACTTTTTGAATTTTCTACACATAATATTGTACTTAGAAACATAAAATTATAGGTGCTGGGTCCTGAGTGAATGAGAACCGATAAGATGAAACACGTTGGTACTTTTTCGTTAAAATCTAGAAACATTTACTTTGGCACATAAATATATATTCACGAAACAAAGGGAGACGCTAACAAAGTAGTTTTGATTTATTTAATATTTCAATTTAAAACTCGATATCGTGAAATTTATCGAATTTAACTATTAATTTAAATTCGTCTTGTTTTACGTTCCAGAAATAATACCACAAATCTGCTTTTGAATAAAAGTACAAAAATGACATTTTTAAGTTGTTCTGTTCATTGATTTATTAAGGCCAAAGAAACAGATTTTATTAAGGTTAATAACATTTCATATTCAAAAGAAAATTTATAAAAAATTAGGCCTTGTCTTAATTAAATACAAATTGGTCCAGTTCTGCTAGTAATTTAATTTACTTATTGGATCCGCATTTGCAGGTATTTCCGCAACCGCAATTGGCCGCTTGGTTTTGAGAAGTGCATTTGCAACCTGAAATTAAAAAAAATATAAAATAAAATAAGATTTTCTAAAAACTTCCTTATGTTTACAACTTACCAGTTCCACAGGGACAAGGCATTTTGTTTTAAGAGTTGGGTTTGAAGTTTTTTTTACAAGAAATATATATTTGCTGTTTAGGCAAGTTTTGCTTTTGACTGATAGTTTTACTTCGTTTGCATGGAGTTTTATAGTTATGATTGTTCTTAGACACTTTTTAACTTACTTCAAGAGAATTTTCAACATTTCAGCGGAATGGTGCTGTGTGCATTTGCCATACATCGATCAAACACTTCATTTTGCGCACTACACTAAAATACTAAAAACTATAAAGTGGTGTCGTGTGAAAAACTGTTGTAAACTGAAGGATTTAAAGATAAACAAAAATTCTATTAAAAATAAATAAGACAAGAAGCTTTGTTATAACATTGTTGTAATATAATGTAATAATATTTGTGAAGAAAATTTCTATGTAAAAAAAAACTTTTATCATATTTTGGAAACAATTCCATGATTTTAATCTGTTAATGTACTGCTATCTTTTTTTGTATGCATACTAACTGTAACATAACAGAAGTCGTGAGCAAAGTCATAATATGTTTTTAATATTTGTAAATTTTATTTCAGCTGATAAATAAACAACGTGATTTCAATAAGCGATTCGTTCAAACGAAGAAATATTATAATAAAGGTAACCTTATTTTAGAAGCTAAAATACAGAGCAGAGTTAAAATATTAAAGTTATATCCCCCAAACAAAAATTTTATAATAAACACTAAAGCTATGGTCACATTTAACATATATATAAGGCCCCACACGTAACCACTATTTTTATACCCTGCACCACTGCTACACTTCAAGTCCAAACTGCTTATGATAACTAGAAGCAATTTGATTATAATGAGTTGTTTGAAAGTGTGCGTGTCTTCAACAGACAACATGGATAGACAGACGAACAAGGCTAGATCGACTTAGAACTACTGAAGGAACCAGAATATAGGGATCTTAGATGATTATTAAAAAAGATTCACAGAGAATAAACAATTAAGTATACCTTCATTCACCATTAGGGGCGGGTGGCATACAAAACTCAAAATTTTTATGTTGTAATACCTAGGCCATCGTAAGTAAATACACCATGATAACTACTATGTACTCTGTAACTGTTTTTAAAAGAAAAAAACAGCTGTGTTTTTTTTTTTGTAACGATATGCATTTTTCAGGGACTTTGACGGATGTTTTATCCATATGTTATTGTACATTTTTTTTTTGTCCCTATGCTCCTTGTAGGAGTTTAAAGGAACTAATATATATATTGTACATGTCTGTCAGAATTTAAAAGTACGGAAGGTTTAACATTTCCAATAGCAAATTATAAACTGATTTATATAATTATTCACTTTTAAATGTATTTCTGTGAATTACAAATGTTGTTATTTAAAGGATATATGTCAATAAATAAATTCTAATTTAATTTATATTTGCCGCCACAAACAAATGACTTGCAAAACAGCTGATGTCAGATGGCTTGTCATTACAAAATGGAAAAAGCGCTAATTGAAAAATTTTACACTACCTATTAATTTAAAGAAGCAAATTTTTTTGCTTTTCCATGTCGCAGTGGGAAATTTGACAAGTTCACTGCTAAATACATGTCGTGTTAAAGTATCCTTAGTAAATACATAAAACCTAATTTTATTGTAAACTAGCTTAACCCGATGCGTTTGAAGACTCTCCCTTTAATAGTTCTTCAGTTGAGAGATATTTAATATATGCATCCTATGGGAGGTATTTCCTCCCCTGCGCCTACCCGAAATTTTTTTTTTTTTTCAACAGTGTAGTATACCATAAGAGTGAATTCTGCAAGGTTTGAACATTCTCACTTGAACAGCTCTTAAAAAATGCGATATAAAACATTGGTGCCCTATGGTGGATACCACTTCCCCCGCTGCTATTTTATTTAAATTTTGGGGCTCAGAAGATCCTACTACCAAAAGTTCAACAAAATGCGTGCAGCAACTCTTATTAATATTTCTATCTATGAGGGGTACTGTTCCTCCTCTGTCTATCCCGCCCATTTTTATATTGAAATTTATAGTTTACCATAATAGTAGCTTTAACCAAGTTTGAAGACTCTCCCTTTTATAGTTCTTTAGTGGAGCAATATTTAATATATGCATCCTATGGGAGGTGTTTCCCCCCTGTGCCTAACCGCTTTATTTTTATTTTCAAAAGTGTAGTATACCATAAGAGTGACTTCTACCAAGTTTGAACATTCTCACTATAAGAGCTCTTAAGAAATGCGATATTAAACATTGGCGTCCTATGGGGGGTACCACTTCCCCCGCTTCTATTTTATTCGAATTTTGGGGCTCAGAAGATCCTACTACCAAAAGTTCAACAAAATGCGTGCAGCGGCTCTTAAAATATGCGATATTTAATATTGGTATCCTATGGGGGGTACCAATTCCCCTGCCCCTATCGAAAAAATAAGTAGCCTATTTTATTTTTAGGGCTCACGTGATGTTACTGTTAAAATTTCAGGAAAATCGGTTTAGTAGTTTAGGAGTCTATAAGCCAACAAAAAAACCAACAAACACACAAACATTTTTCATTTTTATATATATATATATACCCAGCAAACACAGAAATACACCTTATGTATTGCCAAACGTATTGCCTGGATAAAAAATATTATTGCGGCAATAATCGATTTCGTATTGAGGAAGATACTTCCTTCGGGAAGAAACGTGTCTCGATGGCAATACTCCTAAGCAATACGAAAGCGATACTTCTAGATGATCAACTAGCAATATCGCCAGATAACCTTTTATAAGAAAATAGGAGGATATCGCCAAAATATCATTGGGATGATAAAAAGAAGACTTTGCATTTTGAAAAATTTTCTTTTATGTAGATACAAATTAGCACAGCTTTTAATTTAAATTGAAATTGGTAATTTTTACATACAAACAATACTTATAAATAATATAAATTATAATTAAAATAAAGACTTATGTGTTGTTTAAAGAACACGAGCGCCTTACTCGTCCGTTCAACTTAGTCTGAATTTACACGTTTCATCTTTTGATGCTCAACTTCTTTTCAATTTCCACTTAAAGATGCCAATATAATCACACGCAGCAACCGGTTTCATCTTTTTTCGGTTCAAAACAACAATAATTTTAATAAGAGCGAATCAAAGAGAAAAAGGAAAGAAAAAAATTACACGCAGCCATCGTTGTGCATATACCAACGAATAAAAACACAAAGCGTACTGACCGAGTACAGGCATCTCCGTACTAACCCCCTTTCTTCTTTCTTCCCTCACCTAAAAACATAGGAGTTGAGCATCAAAAGATGAAACGTGTGAAAGCAGACTTACATTTAAAACAAACACAAAATATCGAAATTTGTTTTTGTTTTAAATGTAAGTTGAAAGGACGAGTAAGGCGCTCGTGTTATATAAAAAACACATTAATATAAATATTAAGTCTTCACCATATTTTTGAAAAAAACCTCCCTCTCCTTTAAAATTGCATCCAGGGTTGAGACATATCTTGACTTAATTTAAAAAAAAAAAAACAGATTAATATTTAACAGATTTATTTCATTTAAATATTTACCTTTTGCAAAATATTTTGAGAACTAATTTCTTAGATTTAATAATTTGATTAATTTTTATTTTTTTATGACGTACATAATAATTTATTTTTTTTCTGTTTATATTGCGTAATTTTCTAAAAAATTATAAAAGGAAAAAATAAAAAATGACTGATTATTTTCTTTTAGATGACAATTTGGGGATATTGCTAAACTATTGCCTTAGGGGATATCTTCCATTCGTTTGCAGGGTGTATGTAGATACTCATACGTGCGCCACCTGGTTGTAAATAACATACTAAAATTATTAAAGTAATGATAGCATTGTCACAAACCTAATATTCTTTAATTATAACTCTTATAACGACCTGCAGTGATCGCCAAATATATTTACAAGTTCCAATTTGCAAAAATAACTAATTTATTTCGTCATTCACTCATTATGAATCATTTAACACACAAGGTGTGTAAATTTTGATCGAATTTAAGTGAAATTTATCCAAATTATACTATACCAGTTGGCTGAGCACTGTATGGATATCAATCGGAATCCCCAAACTTTAAAATACATAAAAAAGTCCTAATAATTGTTGGAAATTAACAATATAAAAACAAAAAATTATTATTTCGTAAATAGTTATGGAATTAAATGTTTAAAAAAGAACAACATTAAAACAAGTAAAAGTGCTATATACGGCTGTGCCGAAAATTAACACGCTTTCATCACAGTATTAAAAATCAAACCAAAACCTTAAACTTGTGCAGGATCCAAGTTAAATTATGGGCCAATTTCGTTAATTTATAATATTTAACACTCCTAACACATAAGAACAATCTGAGCTTAATTTTTTTGTCCTAGTTAATATAAACAATTATATAAAACCAAAATTCTTGGAAGAAAAAAGTAGTTATAACTCGGCCATTTACAGACAGATTTTGATAATTTTCACTACAACTATTTTACTAATCTTAAAATTAAAAATACATTAATTATAGGGAAGCTTCAATAAGTAAAGGTTTATCAGTAAAAATTAGAGATTTATGAGGAACAAATTAGATAAATTTCTGGTTTTTTGCTCATATCTCAGTCATTGGCCGAATTCTAATAAAAACCTATTCCGGCCTATACGATATAAATATACATATCGCGCTTGTTCCTCAAAAGCATAACAATTCAAAATTCATGAATTTTCAGTAAAGAAAAAAAAAAACTATTTTTTTTATATGTAGTGTTATATTTACTAGAAAGCGGCAAACAATTGTATTTTTTGTCAAAATACTAGAGAAATTGATCTCAGATTTGTACAGTGCGTAGATATGACCATTGCACATCGATTTCTTGCAAAAAGTGCAAATTGAAAAGCATAACAACTTTTGAGGAACAAGTGCGATATATAAAAATTAATTCTGGACTTATCGGAAAACCCATGGCAACATAAACACGGACAAACAAACTCATAACTGTTGGGTTTAAGAACAATATTGAGAAATTGAAACGAAATCACAAACTCATATGAAAAACAAACTTAAGTGGGGAACAGAATAGTCGCTGTAGTATAACGTTACGAATAGCGCTGCATGCTGTCAAAAGTTAAGAACGGGAGTTTCAAAGTAGTGTCAACAGAATACGTAGTTGTAGTAGTCATAGCAGTTTAAGTTGAATCGCAAAATTCGAGATTTTTAACATTCTTGCGCTACAGAGCATTTTTCAGTTTCAGCTACTACTACAACTTCCTTATTCCTTTCCACCTGTGAATAAGGGCATACAAATTATTTTTAAATTTTGAAAAAGTGATACATAATTATTTAATTCATCTTTAATCGTAGTTGAAATGATTTTAAGCAGTAAGTTGCATATAAACATACTTGTAAATAGGCCGACCTTTAAAAAATTTGGCCGTGAAATTCATGACTATATAAAAAATACTTTATTTTTAGGCATTGATTATTTGTACATTATGAAGACTCTTGAGCATTAATTAACAACTTAAGAAATCGATAAAAGTATACAAATCATAGCCTAAAAGGAATACTTTTTTTGCTAGTTAGTAGAACTATCTATCCTACTGCGCCTTGTGTACAGGTCCCCCGACCCCAACACCTCTACTGACATTATCTTAATTTTTTTTTAAGCATTTGTAAATTTGAAACAATTGGCATCCTTTTAAGTTTTTTATTATTATATATTTTTGACAAACTTAATACATTTAATATATAAGTAAAATGAATTAAATAGTCTGCTTAGATTTAAATCCTAATTTAATTAAAAAGGAAGAATCGTGTCATTTTAGACTTCAAAGCAATTTACTTGCTGGATCCGCATTTGCAGGAGGTTCCGCAACTGCAATTGCTACTTTGGTTTTGGGCAGTGCATTTGCAACCTAATGTTTAGAAATAAAATAAAGTTAATAGCTTAAAATTAAATTTTGTAGCATAAAACTTACCAGATCCACAGGGGCAAGGCATTTTGTTTAATAGTTTGTTTTAAGTTTTGTTAGAAGAAAAATATCTTTGAATGTTTTAAGCAACTTATGTTACTGACTGATGTCTTTGCTTCAATTGTATGGTGTTTTATAGATATAATTCTTGCTGAGGACTTTTAAGCTTAGTTGTGCAGTGTGCATTTACTATATTACACTATAAATATGCACACTACACCACATTATGCGCACGAACGCACAAATTTAGAACAAAGAACAGTTTTTTAAGTAGTTCTGCAAGTTCATGTAGTGCCGTGTGCAAAAGTTATTACAAAATTAATAAAGTGTTTACAGATTTAATAAATGTTTAACATTAGTTAAACTTAAAAACTATTAACTATTTTCCAAATCTTTTTTTTTTAATTTTATAATTGAGCTAATTACGTTAAAGCGCAAATAATTTTGCTCAAATATTATGTATTTTTATTTATTTACACATAAAACAAGTATAACGTAAAAAATCCGTGTGCAACGTCATAATTTGTTTTTTATTTTTGTTTACTCTAGTTTTAAAATCAATATGATAAGCAAATGTGATAAGATTTTAAAGATTCGTTAAAATACGAAAAGATTGCTGTAGAATATTCTTATTGCGCATTAATTTCATTCGTCTACTTTGAAAACATTTTGGGTTCTAACGTTTTTAAATGATACCACCATTTTAGTTAGGTGTTAGCAGTTGAAAAACTTATTTAAAAAATAAAATTTGTTAAGCGGAAAAATGTACATATGTGTATTTTTTCAAGACCTAGAAATTGATAAAATAGTCAAAAAAGTAAATTTGTACATATAGTTTTGATATGGGCATTTCCAGGGGAACGTACGTTAGTGAACGTTCGTACGCTTTTGTTGTACAAATAATATAGAAAACAAAACTTTTCCTAGCATTTTTTTTGCGATTCGATAGCATTTGGGTCGCTCTATGTTTGGTGCAAAAGATGGATTTCATCGAGTTTAAGTAGTCATAATGATAGTTATAAACATGTGGTCACGAACGTACGCAAAATAGAAGTCAACTTTGGTTGACAGTAGTGAAATGTAAAAATCTGCGTAATGGAACGGAATATTCAAAAGTGATTAATTTATTTTAAAAGTATATTAATGTAGGTCTCCATCCAGTATTTACAAAATAAAATATCTCTCTTGGTTTTTGTTTAATTGGCTTATGTACCGGTCGCGAACGTACGGATCGCGAACGTACGATTTTTCCATATGTTTTTTTATTATTATCACCATGCATTTTCCCATAAATATCTTCAAATATCCTTAACAAAAAAACTTAATACTCCTTTTACAATTGATTGTAATGGAGAGATTGTGAAGAAAGAGTGCAATAATAGCTTATTTTTTGCATGTAAAATGAGTATATAAAAATGTCTTTAGAAGTAGAAAATACAAAAAAATATAAAATTTTACAGTTTCCAGCGCAATTTCCTCAAGTAAAACAGTTATGAGATATGCTTTAAAACCATTATTTTATAAAAACATAGACTTTTTTTTTATAATACTAAACAATAAAAGACGATGATTATCAACATTTTATTTTTTCTTCCTGGTAGACCGTTCTGGGGAAATGCCCATATGTAAAATTTTTTGAGTTTTCATTAATGTCTCACTTTATAAAAATGTTAAGATTTTTTATTTAAATTGATAAACATCTTATTTTATAACCTCCTTATTCAAAAACGATTATCAAATAACCCGATTGCTTATTAAGTTAAAAGCTCATAGGAAAATTGTTTTGTAAACCTATATTAAATTTAAAATATCTTAATAAATATTTACTAATTAAATTCTTTAACTGACTCTACGGCTAAAAAAAAATTTGTAAAATGAGCACTGCAAACACCATAATTTTTTATTTAAAAAAGCTTTTTTTGCTTAAACTATTCTTTGAAACTTTTTCGTAAATTTTCAGCAGATACACTATTTACATTTCTTACCGGACAGTTAACGGAATGTACGGCTTACTTCGTGCAAGGAGAAGAATATTTTTCTCTTTAAAGCTCTCTAACTTTATCAAACTTTGAGTACGAAAACAGTTTTCGGTAAGATTGGGATCCCGCGGGCTCCCAACGTTGAGTGCGGGATTACACCTATTGCTTACCCCGCAAGTGTCTCTACACCCAAAGTTCTAATAATCTGTTTTATGAAATATTTCTGTGCGACATGTCGCATAGTGTGAAAGAGGTCTTATAATAAAATATAATGAAAACAAATCTAGTTTTTTGTATCAAACGCTGGTATCTTACAAAAAACTCGAATGTTTCTAATGCAGCAAATTTTTATAATTAAACTAGCTGTTAAAACTCGGCGCTGCCCAGGGTCAAACCATTGTGGATCAGAGACCTGCGCCGTGGGATTTTATCGGCCCGGAGCCGGCTGCTAGCCGATAGAATATATAAAAATTTAATGAGCATTTGTGCGTACATATTTTTGTGCTCACATTGTAACTAGACTATCCAATTATTCGACTTTTGGTTTTGTTCGAGTAAGGAATTAATCGATTTTTGAATTTAAAAATTGCTCAAGTAATCGAATAAAGGTTTTAAATTGTTCGAATTACTCGAATAACTCGAAGAATTCAAATAATTTTATCCAATGGGAAAAAACAAACATCTCTATTTAAACTCATAGTTTTATTTTATTAATAAACCGAAAGAGAGGTGAGAGGTGCCAGCCAGTTATGAAAAACATTTAAGTCAGCCTTATTCCGGTTGTCATTGTCGTCATCGACAGTGTCGTTTTTTGTAGAAGATTAAAGAACACAGGCTGTGTGTCACTTTAATCTATTGCAAAAAAAGAAACTGTCGATAACGACAACCGGAATAAAGCTGATTATTTCTTAAAATCGAGTGAAATTTAAATCGATGTAGATTCTCCCCTAAATTTTCCTGATTTTAAGAGAAGTTCTGGTAAAGATAAGAATTCAATGTATACTATGTAAACGGATTTTTTTTTATAAACTTTTAAAGCAGCATCTTTTTTTAAATTCTTTTGATTCCAATTAAACTCTTTAGGTTTGGTTAATTATTTAAACGTATTACTATTTCACGACAAAAATAAGACACTTCGTTTTCAAATAAGGACACTTAGGTTTTTAAGGTAATACAAAAATTGACGGTCGGGTAATAACAGGTAACTCATAATCTGACAGTACATGGTTTACACATTTTTAACTGCTGATGAATTTTTTTACGAATTTGACTTTTATAGTCAGCGTTTAAAAAACTGCAGTCAAAGAAGAAAAACTGCTATTTCTTCCACTTCTTCATTTGCCATTGCCAAAAAAAAAAAAAAAAAAACGTTTGCCTTAACGTCTGATTCATTAAATGTAAACAGTCGATATCAAACCAACTCAAAAAGCCAAAAGTTGTTCAAAGGTTTTCGTTTTTTGTTCAACAGTTTTTGGTTTCGTCTGCAGTTTTTTAAACCCTGTTAATAGTGATTTACATAATTTGTCAAGCGCGCTCGAATCTAAAAATGGACTAAAATATGTTACAAAGTATGAGTAATGAAAATAAATGGAAAAGGTTATTTAATATTAAGGCAAGAAATCTAAACAAAATATTTTACATTAAAAAAAGTAGAATTTTCTAAGAAATTTTTTTTAATCGATTAATTGACATAAATTGTTCGAGTTATTCGTAATTGACAATTTTAGTTATTCGATCAAATAATGACGGAAAAATTCCTCGATTAATCGAACAACGATTAATTTAGTGGATACTCTAATTGTAACACAAACAATTAAAGCCATTTTCCGTACTATAATTTCCTACTCTTAACTCATTTTCGCATATGTCGTTAATTCAAAAATTCGGAAGAATTTTTGGTGCTTTATAAACAAGAACTAACAGTATTTGGAGGCAGGCATTATTTAAGATGCACTGTTTAAGGATAATCAAGCAAAAACAAATGTAGTAAGTGTTTTAAAGAAAAAAAAAATTCTTTACAAAGTAATCGGTGGCTAAGCTGGAGCCGATTTTAAGCAAAAAAATTGTCGGCGGCGGCGGCTAAAAATATTTTTATCGGCGGCTGGCTTATCCGGCTGTTAGCCGCTTTGGCGCAGGTCTCTGTTGTGGACTTTAATATAGTCATAAAATCATTTTCTAACTTTTCTCACTTTGTAAACATTTTATAGCATAAATGCCCAATTATTTATCTATGTATGTATGTATATAGTAATGCCCGTAATTTCTACAAATAGATATCTAGCTGTGTATAGATATGTTTTCTAAAATGGTTTTAAAATGCCACAAAGCAGTGCAAAAGAAGATATTTTCGAAGAATTTGATAGTAAGATTTGTTTGACGATTCTAAATTATTGCTTACAAATTTCAGCTGCTCGAGTATCAGGGATGCAAACGCAATACTCGTAGCAAAAATCTCAATCTTCAAAAATCAAAATCTTCACAATAAATCCTCAAGCTCAAGGTCACTTTTATATGTGTAAAAATAAAAGCAATGATGTGACAATTGCAATTCTGTATATCTTGTTGTCGGATTGCAAACAAAAGCTACAATATTTTGCATTTGCACTATCTCAAGACCATTTTCATCAATCACTGAACTCTACTGAGATCTTTTTGATATTTAATAGTGCTACCTACCATACTTTGATCTTAAGTAAATACACAATTCTATTTAAATAGCACTAAAAAATAAAACTGTATTCAAATATAATAAATACGTAAGGATTACGATAAGAAGTCATTTGTTGGCGATTAATGTTGCTGTTTTTTATATTTTATTTTATTTCTTTTTATTGTGCCCCCTGGTTGTCAAGAGAAGAAGAGCGGTGATACTATTTATGCATTAGCAGAGTCACAAGCCCCTAACAGCATATTGTACTACTGAGCTCTAGATGTCGCATACCTATTATTACTAAATTAAAGGGTTTCTGATACCTAGGTTTTCTAGTCTAACCTACTTTCTTATTCGTTCAGTCCTAGTAATTCAACATTCCGACTCTTACCACGCCATCTTCAATCGTAGACAAACACCATGGTGAGAACAATAATACAATTTCAACATATGGGTGTAATGTATATAAAACTGCAGTCAAAGTAGAAAAACTGCCATTTCTTCCACATCTTCATTTGTCATTGGCCAAAAAAAAATTGTAGCTTTTACTTCTGATTCATTAAATGTAAACAATCGCTGTCAAACCAACTCAAAAAGCGAAAAGTTCTAAACACGTTTTAATTTTTTTGTTCGACAGTTTTTGGTTTCGACTGGAGTTTTTTAAACCCTGTAAAAATGACGGTTGTTTGTTCCCTACACAGAAAAAAATAATTTTAATATTTGAATACGAAAATCGCATATTTGATTACAAAACTTTTTGAATTTTCTGCGAT
Source organism: Pollenia griseotomentosa (assembly GCA_963931875.1). Taxonomy (NCBI): domain Eukaryota; kingdom Metazoa; phylum Arthropoda; class Insecta; order Diptera; family Polleniidae; genus Pollenia; species Pollenia griseotomentosa. The sequence continues at coordinate 44,984,299 of OZ007560.1, read as the reverse complement.
GACGATTTTTGCGGTATTGATAAAAAAGTTTGTATGTATAATTGTTAAATTTTTAGTCAACAACCAAGTTTATTGAGTCAATAAAAAAAGTTGTTGCCCAAATAATTTTTTTCAACAAAATTTTTACTTGATTTGTTAAAATAAATTGTTGAAAATGTTGAATAAATCAAACAAAATGTTAATCGAATCTTTATTTTTTAATGATGATGTCATAAATTTTCAATTTTTATATTTTTATAAAAACACTAAAATTTATTATGCGGGGATAAGTAAGTTCCTATGCGCATTTCACTGGTTGCTTAGGCCAGATCATCAGGAATCCTTTTCCAAAGACTTTGGCAAAACTAAATATATTATTCAAATGAAACTGTAAAACAAATGAGAACTATGAGCTATTTAAAAATGGACAAGAGTTGTTAAAATATTGTCTTTACTTCGATTCAAATATTTTTTTTATTAAATATGAAGAAATATTTAATTATTTCATTATTAAATATGTTTTATTGAGTGCTATTTTGCAAAGTGTCAATTTGATAAATTTTTTCTTTGAATCATACAAAAAGTTTGTTGACCTAAAATTTTATTTTTAACAAACTGTGTTGTTAAAAATTTTCTTGAGATATTTTTTTCTGTGTATAAACTCCTAAACTACTAAACTTTTTTTTCTCAATTTTTATTTATTGAATCTTCATACATATATCAAATATGAACTAACAAGAATTAATCAAATCGTATCCCAATACTTTGCTTTATGTCCGGCCAGTGCCAAACAAAAAATTAATCATTCTAACCTTTTTCTCAAATTAATTTTAACGATGTTTACTTGGCTAAATACCCTCTCTACTTTAGCATTAGACCATGGAAGTAAGAGCAACTTCATAGTTATTTCTGAAATTTCTAAAAGTTTTTTGTTGCCGCCTGCATCTCTATATTGAAAAACTTGCGACCAGATAGAAACAGAGTTGTGTGTTTTGATCCATTTTATAAATTTAATATTGGAATACTGTTCCTTTAAAAGATGTTTTATCATCATCGTTCATAACGACTTTCAACATTTGTAAAAGTTGTGATTTAAATTAAATGCGTTTTATTTATTAAAAATTTTAATTTTACTTTTATAAATTTTTATTAAAATGGATAATCATTCAAAAAAGCAAATTTCGATCTACCAAAGGTTAAAATACAATTTGGTTTAAGGATTGATGTTTGGCTATTGACGTCAGCAGTTGTCGATGGCTGCGAGTGTAAGACGGCAAATCCATCTGAGGAGATCGAGTGGTTGAGATCGAAACATGTCATAGTAACCTGCCGGCCGCGGTTCGAGCCCCGGCCACGGTCCAGAATGAAAGATTATCAATAACAATTTATAATAAGTTTCATGTTGTAAAAATTCCTTTCTTCATAAAAATAATTTAATGAAAATTAAATTTGAAGAACCTAAGGCTTATTAAAAATATTAAAAATTTGGATGAAAAACCATAAATAGTTCAACAAAATAACCACAATACTAATTATTGAAAATAAAAATTATTATTTTAAAAGAAAAACGGCAAAATACATTTTATGGCTAAAGAAGTTGAAAAATTACTAAAAAAAATAGTTAATGGCTAAACTCATTTTTTAATGGCTAAACAATGTGAAAAATGGCTAAATCTAGCCACTAAATGGCTAAATTGGCAACACAGTCAATATACAACATCTGTCGAAAAAGAGGGTTAAATTGGATAAGTGGGCTTGGCTTGACACCTCCCATAGAGAGACAACATATTTTTTTTAATATCTAGAGAACGGTTACAGTAAAAGTTACCAAATTTAGTACAAATAGCTTGGTTATCAAAACAAAAAATTTGTCGAAAACTGAACAATATTGAAGAAGTGACTGTGGTACCTCCAGTGGATTATTCGAAAAATCACCTACACATGCTAAAAAAAATCCGATTTTTCCCTACACGTGGAAAAAATTTCCCCTACAAAAATCCCTACGCATTATTGCCATTAAAATAGAAGAGAATAATTAGTTATACAAAATTAATTTTACTCGAATATGTTTATTAAAGCTTTGACAAGAACTAAGTACAAAACAAAAACTAATACACTTTTAATAAATTCAATTAAATCTAATTAAAATACATGTCACTAGTAACTAGCGAAATGGTTGGCATATTCACTCTATACACCAATGGCGCTAATTATAGTGTATACCACAGTGTACATACATATCTCTTTCTCCAGACATTTAGAGCTGTAACAATTGGTACCCACTACTCGTTAGCTTCTTCGCTAAACCTAACTTATGCAGGAAACATATTTTTTTCTAAGATAAATTCTTTATTTGTCACTAAGGCATTGAATAAAATATCTTAGAAAACACATATACATACATAGTAGTGTCGCCAACTTTGTAAACTACAAACATATATTTTTAAGCGATTTAAGGGAAAACAAAAATTTTTAACCGTTTTGGACAAGAAAATATTACTAAAAATACCTTTTCTTTGCATATATTACGTAAATAATGCGATATGACGAAAAATCCCTACATATTGGAGATTATAAAAAGTCTGTCCGATTTTCCCTACGCTTCTACTTTAGTATCAAAAATTCCTACATGTATGGATTTTCCCCTACTTCTGGCAACACTGGATACCTCCCACATAGAGACAATATAGAATTCTAAATCGGTAGCACTGAAAGTATTTGAATTTTGTATAAACAACTTTAATACTTATCTGTCAAAAAGTAGGCTCAATTGGAAAAGTAGGCGTGGTACCTCCCATACAAAGACAATATAGGTTTCTGTATATCTTGATAACGGTTTTTAATTTGGTACAAATTGCTTCGTTACCAAAACACGAGATCTGTTTAAAAAAAATTCTACTAATTTTATTTCAAAGGGGGGGCAGCGAAACGAACCGGCTTCGGTAATATCAAAGGGTTTTAGCGGCACAACACCGACGTATGATTTTATTGCTCCTGTGTACTTTTTTTGTTTTAGTGCATCCTTTTGCCGTTTTTACTTTTAAATTTTGAATATTGACAACAAATATTTAAGCACTCAGTAACACAATTACATATTTGAAAACCCCGTTTTTGCATCCCTCCAAAAACCGCACTTACATTTTTTTATAAGCTCTTCTGTTTTGCAACGGATTTTTTTCGGGAAAAAGTGAGAAATTTTATTTCATTTCTATTTGTAATAGAAGGAATGGGGAAAACGAAAAATTTTCTGCGGAATTTTTATTCGTGATTAGGCTGATTAAAATGGCTTATGGACACAAAGACTTCATTCCGAAAGGAATTTTGTATGGGTACTATGTGAAATTATCAACCGATTTTTTCGAGCTTCTGACAATCAAATTACCAAATCAACATATCAAATATCATCAAATTATCTTCAAAATTGCGACCTGTACTTTGCGTACACGGCTTACATGGACATCAAGCCAGCTGGATGGACGGACATAGTTGGATTGACTGAGCAAGTGATTGTAAGTTGATCGGTATACCAAAATAAGGTGGGTAAAGGACAAATATTTATACACACAAACGCATAATACTCACTTCAATGTGGTAGTGTGAATATAAATATCCTTCCTTCAGCTTATTTTAAGTCTCTTCATATTTCCTTCTCTTTACCAAAATTTTTAGAAACAAGATTAAAAAATTTTATCATTAAATTGTTATCACTTGGAATATTTTCGACAACAACAAATAAAAAAAATTAATTTTGCCTTGAGATATCAGTGAAAATGTATTCCTTTTAATTCAGCTGTTACATCATTGAACAAAATTAAAAAGTAAACGCGCAACATATTGTAATCTACTTTTTTTTGTAAATTTTGTACAAGTACTTTAAAAAGTAACTACAGCCAATGTTCTACTCTAAGTTGGAGCAATGTTTGCATAAAAATTCTTAAAACTATGTATGCAACATAATGCAACTGCAAGTATTTTCACATTTTTGTTGCAAGATAAACACCTGCTTAACTACAAACAGTAGGTAAAATGGTAGTAGTAGTATTTGTGGTGGTGGCAAATATTGAAATTATAAACAAACATTTATATGTATGTGTTTCTTTAAGTCATGAGACCTGGCTCTGCTCTGTTTTTTTTAATGGTGCGCCTGCGGTTTTTTGTGAAATGTCAACCAATGGAAAAACGTCAAATTCTGTATTAGACACTATAAATCGTCCAAATTCGACATGAAAACATAAGAATGAATAAATTTATTAAGTGCCACTAAGTGTTAGAGAGCTGGTGTTTTTTATTTGCTGAAAAATGATAAGTGAAAAATACGACAAACAAAAGTTAACTTGTTGGTTATTGTTAGTTAAGAACTTTAAATTTGGTTTTTTTTAAAACAAAAAAACCTAAATTTATGTCATTTAGAAATACAAAGCCTTTTTAATCGCATACCCAGAACTTTGAAGAGATTTGTTCTTGAGTACGAATTAACTTGAGAGTTAAATTGTTCCATATCTTTTTCTATTGTGCTCGTCTTTTATACAAAATATTAAAAGTCAGATGTTAAACCAAGAAAGACCAAATATGCACACCGAAAGAAATATTCTTCATAAATCTTATTTATCAGTTTCATTAATTTTTTTTCTTTAATCCAATTAAAAATTTCATTACGGAAATTAAATTTTACAATAACGTATTAATTTCCTAAACACTACGAATATAAGTTGCGAAATTTCGTTAAAATTTGTTTTTGGATTATTGACAACGTAATATCTTTTTTAAAAGGAAAATCCAACTAATTGTTATACATTATTTCAAAAGATTTTTAAAATCAAAATTCATATTTACAATGAAAACTTTCACTAAATAAATGAAAATAACATAACGTTCTCTATGTACAAAAAACGAAAAAAAGAAAATATTTTCTTGCTCGAACTGTTGTAAAAAAGTATTTTTAATTAATTAATTGGCAATAGACATGAACATTTTTGAAAAAAAATGGTAAAATTTAATGTTAATGGGAAAATTGCATTACGATAACGAAAAAGTGATTTACCTAAGTCCTCATCCATATTATGAAACATTTGCTGCAAAAACTTTCTTCAATTCTCTTTTGAAACTGCATAACATAATTTTTTTTTACAGCATTGAGTCATTTTCTATGCCTTCTCTCTTTCTTTCAAAAACAAACTTACAAAATCTGCTTGTACATGAAACACATTTCAATTTTCCATTCGTCTTTCCCCATTCATCAACAAACTCGAATGTTTCACAACAAATGTTTCATAATATAGATTGGGACTAAATGATAGACATTAAAATTTGTAAAAAAAAAATAAATTTCAACAATAAATTTCAGTGTATTTATCAAGAATAAAAATTGGGAATTTAGCACATCAAAATTAATGAATAGTAAGTTGTATTGTTTCATAATATCAATGAAAAAAAATTCGACAAGAGCATTTTTTTCGTATTTTTATATTGAAAACAAAAACAAATTTAAGTTTGTTGTTATTTTTTTCAACATAAATATGCGAATGAAATGTTCTTGTCAACATTGTGGTCAATGCAGTAAATGTAAGTAATAGTTTCGAAAACAAACAACGAGAAGAAAAAAAAACAGTTCTCACATTCTTTTTCCTTTAATTATTAATTTAAATACACAAAATTTAACGATTAGTTAAACCCAGTAAAATGGAAAGAATGCTGAATGCAATTTATTTAAAGGTATGAAAGAAAAAAAATTTAAAAAAATTAAGCAGGTTGTAAGTGAATAATTAAAATCATTATTTTAAAGAAAAAATTCTAAGTGATTCTGTTATTCCCTTACTTACAGGGAAGCAGGTTGTATTGCAATGATTTAAAAATGTGTTTACGATCATTCCTGAAGTATTACCGAACATAGAAACAGCGTTTAAAAAACTGCAGTCAAAGTAAAAAAACTGCCATTTCTTCCACTTTTTCATTTCACATTAGCCAAAGAAAAACGGCTACTTTTACTTCTAATTCATTAAATGTAAACAGTCGCTGCCAAACCAACTCAAAAAGCGAAAACTTCTACACATATTTTAATTTTTTGTTTCGACTGCCGTTTTTAAACCCTGCATCGAAATTAAATTTTTTTATAACGCTTTCAGGCATCAAATTGTTTTTTAGCAGAGAGGAAAAAAGTAGTGCTTCCAAGTGGGAATTCGCCATATAAAAATCATGCCTCTTGAAAACAGCTTTGTAAGGGGTATTGTGCTTCTCTCTCTTACAAAGCTGCTTACTAAAGGGTTATTAAATTGTAAGGGCCGATGTTGAATGTGAACCACACCTAAACGCCAAGTTTTTTTCCGAATTTTATTTGACATTTCTCTATTTCAGACTTACTCAATTTGAACCAGTGAGATATACGCAATCCAACAACGTGTTAAAGTTATCCAGACTTATTATGAAAATGGATGATAAATTTCGAAGAAAATCATCTTCAGTGATGAGGCACATTTTCACCTCAGTGGATTTGTCGATAAGCAGAATTTCCGCATTTGGGCGAATAATAATCCAAGAGTGATTGTCGAAAAACCAATGCACCCACAAAGAGTGACTGTTTGGTGCGGTTTATGGGCTGGCGGCATCATCGGGCCGTATTTTTTCCAAAATGAGGCCGGTCAGGCAGTTACTGTGAATGGTGTTCGCTATCGTGAGATGATAACGAACTTTTTATGGCCCGAATTGGAAGATATGGATGTGGACGATATGTGGTTTCAGCAGGACGGTGCCACTTGACACACAGCTAACGAAACAATGGCTCTTTTGCGCAACAAATTCAATGGCCGTGTTATCTCACGTAATGGCGATTTCAATTGGCCGCCAAGATCATGTGATTTGACACCGTTGGACTTTTTTCTTTGGGGTTATTTGAAAGAAAAGGTGTACGTCGATAAGCCAGCAACAATTCAAGAGCTAAATGATGAGATAATTCGGCACATTAACGGCAAAGAACCTCCATTATGCCTCAGGGTCATCGAAAATTTGGACCATCGGACGGAGGTGTGCCGCCGTGGTCGCGGCGCCCATTTGGCCGATATTTTGTTCCATACATAATTGAGTAATACCAATATATCATAATAAAATAAAATTCCAATAATTTCCTAAATAGTTTGTGTATTATTCAAAATCAACATCGGCCCTTGAAATTTAACCACCCTTTAGTATGCTCCATTTTTTACTGGGATGTTACACCTTTTTTAATTGCAATAATACTTTTCATTTGATCAGGTTTACAATATGTGCGTTCGTTTACTTTTTCAGTAAAATCCCAGTAAAATCCAGTAGGTGAGTAATATGAAAATTCTACAAATTTATGTGTACGCGAACGCATTTCAGTAAAATCCAGTACAAATTTGTACAAATTTTGGGGTAAACAAACGCAGCTAATTTAACATAAGCATTTTCATGTGGGGTAGTGTGAATAAAAACTGTTGTGTTAAATTAGATTTTTTGACACACTATTTTTGTTAAAAATTGTGAGATTTAACATGGTCTTAATATTACAAAATAAAAGTAATTATACTGTTAGACATAACGGAAAGCTGTTTTATGTAAGATGTGGTATTAAAATTAATAATGGGATTTAAGGAAACTGTATCTTAGTTTGCCTGTTGGTCCCGTTTTTTCTTTAAATATTTGCCTCGTGTGACCGTAGCCGGACATAAAGAGCATCTGCACGCACTTTCTAGTTGTCATGCCCAAACAATTTGTATGAAGCATTCCTAAATAGCGCGAAAATTCGATTTTGACAGTGCGTTTAATAGTGAAATTCGTCGCTATTGTTAATAAAAAATGACAATAGCTGCGTTCGTTTACATATTACTCACCTACTGGATTTAACTGGGATTTTACGGGAAAAGTAAAAGAATGCACATAATTTAGCTTTTTATTGTCAATCTAGCGGTTTTTCTCTTTTATTATTTCTATCATGTGGGTTTTACAAGAAAGTTAACACTACTATTCGTGACACAACGTCGACGCTTTTGTTGAGGTTTGGCATATCAGCGTAAAAGCTCTTGTTTAGGTACGGCTGTAAGTTATCCCGAATTCGTACTTTAAATAATCCGAAAGTGAGACTTTGATTCTAACCTAAAAATTTTCCACAGAGAACTAGAGAGAGAGAGAGAGAGAGAATATGTTATAATATATTGATTTACCCACCCCAGGGTTGATAAAGTTGGTACAATTGTACTTTTTTTTGGTACAATTCAAAACTAAAAAGTACGCTGGTACTATTTCCAAATTGTTCAAGCCTACATATTTATAATTGATATAAAATGGCAACTCGTATTTAATGTCCAATGAATATTAGCGGAGTTTAGTGTTTGGTGCAAATAGTCTTAGGTAGAAGTTTTTTTTATAAAATCTGAGGGAAATTAGAGCTGGCAAACTATCGATAGTCGTAACATTCGATATTTTCGATAGTTTGTTGACAAAGTATCGAATTCTTTGTAAAATTCCTTGATTTAATTTTTAAGTAATTACCATACGTTTCCATGTAAAAAAATACAGTTTCTCAAATTTGGAATAAAGTTTAATCTCTTTTGGATTTTCAGCCATTTTCCTTATCACAAGCTATATACATATATAAAAAATATACACACATTATCCAATAATTCGGGTTAATATCATAAAATAAAATAAACATTTTCGTTTGGGAAAATATATTGAAACAACAATAACACAACTCAACTTTGTTTTTGCTTTCAATATAAATTTCTAAGCGAAAATTTTTATTTTAGCTTGAAAAATAGTTAGTTCATATAGAAAACTTTAATAAAGATAAAATTACTTTCGTATACTTTTTTTATATAAACTCGTATTTGGCGCTTTTTGGCGAATCTTTTTTACCTAAAATCTAAAAGTATTAAATGTTGGCGATTATCGATAAACTATTTGGCGATTCAGATAAAAAATAAATTGAGGAACCTGGTACATACATTTGTAAAATTTTTTGCTTTGACATTAGGATAAGCAAGGTTATGCAAATATGGTTGGTCCTTAAACCGACTGGATAACTGCAGCAGTTGGCTAAGCTGGGCGGCAACGACGGCTGGCATGTTGTTGCAAGATAAAAACAAAAAATTATTGATAATTTTCTTAAAAAAAATTCAACGATAGTATCACTATCGAAAATAAATTATCGATAGTATAATGAAAAATGAACTATCGGTACTATCGATAGTATTATCGATTGTTTGCCAGCTCTAAGGGAAACTCTATTTTTTGTTGTTATTATTTTAACTACATATTGCGTTGCGTTTAAACTACTTATACATTTAAGTTTAGTACAACTAAGCCAGCGTTTAAACATTCACTAATTTGTTAGACATAAAGAGTGTACGAAAACGCTCTCTGGCGGCAATCAAAAATAAAAATAAATGGATTTCTCGACCCTAAAAACCGCATGATACAGGTCTAGCTACTATTTTGAAAAATCCGGTGCTCGAAATTATTTTTTGACCTATGGTTTCTTTGGCAATGTTTCTTGGAACGACTAAAGCTACGGTCAGACTTATCAAATATTTGACGAAAAAAACGGGACCAACAACCAAACTAAAAAATCAATTCGCTTAATATCAATATTTATTTTGATTAAAATACCACATCTGACAAAAAACTGTTTTTTGCTATGTCTAGTAGTATAATTAGTTTATTTTGTAATATTAAGACCATTTTAAATCTCACTAACTATTAACAAAAGTAAGGGTTACGCTTATTTGATCAAATATTTAATAAGTGTGACCGCAGCTTAATAGAACAAGAATCACGATGTACTTTTGACGCGAAAAAATTTTACGCACCCTATTATTATGTATAATTAATGATCATGTATTTTTTGCTATCTATACTTTACATGTACATACAAATGAATTTTAAGTACCTTTTGTTTTTGTTGTATATTAATTTTTTGTTTTTAAAAATAAAATAAAAAAATTTATAAAAAATGATTAAGTACTATTGGGACCGAAAAAGTACGATTTAAAACGTTCGTTGTTACGATATTAGTTTTCTCATTTATCATCCCTAACCCACCCGTTCGATATTCCCTCTTTGTTTACAAAAGAAATCGCCATTATAAGACACCAGTGGCGTGCCCGATATGGTCCTCGTAATCATTCTACTTTGAAAATTTAATGTTTTTATGTTAAAACAAATTAGTTTTCGAAAGTTATCTCATTTTGGATTGTTTTAAGTACTTTCGTCCTTTAATTTTTAAGTACGACTTGTACTAAAAGTAAATATAAAAAACTTAAATTTAGGACAAGTTTTATCTTTCTGTGTACATTACGTTTTGATAAATCATATATGTATATGCATACTATCAGTATTTTTAGCGTTCTTTTAGTTGGTATCGATAATAGTTTTGTGACTAGTTTTATTAGGTTATACTTGAAAATATTAATTACTTAAACAATTTATTATTTTTCTTTAATTTTCCTAGCGCATAAGAAAAAAAAACCGCCTACATGGAAGTGCCTACTTTTTTTAATATAGTTTTTGGTATTCTTTTTCTTTTACAAAGAAATGTAAAATTATTGGTCGCTAGAGGCGACTTAGCAACTTTCGACTATTTTAAAAGTTAAATCCAAATCTCCTTTTAAAGTGTCCGTTTAGTGTTCTTTTCCACCTGCAGATCTTAAAATTTAAGTAACATTTTTACACGATTAACATAAAGGAATACAAATTAATTATTTAAAAACATAAATCGGTCTTTCAAGTAACTGAAAATAACTAACACACCATGATGCAACACCTAGTTAGTCACGATGATCTTCAGCGAACATACAACAAATGACTACCCCATTTGTGTTGCATTTGTTTAAATAATACGTGTTCGTATACTTAAGTATGTGTGTTCAAAAAAAACCATGTTTTGATGTTTCAGTTGTTCGTTTTTTATTTTCATTATTTGTTGGTTAATGAAGTTGTTATCTTTGTTGCAGGATCAACACTTTGTTTTTTAAACCATTTAACATTGGCCACTCACTACACACCAGGAATGGTATTTATTTGTGTACAGAAGCGAGTCGACAACCTGAATTGGAGAGTGTAATAAGCAGTCGTTTGTGACAGGACACTGGTGCGAATGATAAATTCTGATAAATTGATTTTAGGCGAGTTAATTAATTAAAAACCATGTCTCCCATGACATGGACCCTCCATATTTGTTTTTCTTTTTCTTTCTTTTTTGCCAAATAAATGCACTTACCTAACTTACCCAAGCCATAAACAAAAGACTGAAAAAAAAACAAATAAATGCCTTAAAATAATTTTATGTTTTGCAAAAGTGAAAACACAAGATTAACGGCTGATGTTGTGTCACTGTAATGGAGGGGAATTTTTTATATTAAAAAAAAAAAAATAATCCAAAATTTTTATATTTTAATAAATATGGAAAAGTCGTATTAATATTTAAAAAAGGTGTTGGTAGTTGTTGGGATTAATTAACGTTCATATAAATAAGGAAAGTGTGATAATAAATATTATTCGCATGTAAATTTATTAATTAGTTATGCAATAGCGTGTGAAAAAAGAAATTAAGTATGGGTAATTGGAGAATTTTGTGACAACATTAGCATTTTTCATGTTGAGCCTGTTTAAGGAGTTCTTATTTTGTTAAACAAAATGTGACAAACTCGTTAGACCTTCTTAATTCTTACGAATATATACATATGAAAATATTTTCAGCTTTTTATTTTGAATAACATAACCTTCAACTTAAAGTTCTTTCGTCAAATTTAAAATCGTTTCTTCTCCACTAAAAAACAACCAGACTGGAACTATCTGTTGTAAAAAGTGAGCTAACCACGTTTGTGTTTAATTTGACAACGGTCGTATCAAAATTTAATAAAAAACCTCGGTCGATTTTGGCACATATATTTTTAATATGACAAAACATGATTCAACTATGACAACTCACCGTTTTTATATTGACAACATATTTTTCTTATTTCCAATCTCCCTGGATCAATATGTATAATTTTTATTCGTTAATTTATTTAAATAATTTAAATAGAATTCCAATGGAAAAAATTGAGATAGTTCAAAATATTATTCCAAAAAATTGTATTAGACCAAAAAACATATACACAAGGTCTTCTCATTAGCGAACAGACATAAGCCCCAATTGTCAAACTGTTATCTAGAGCCATAAAATGTGCATGTGTGCGTTAAATTGTTTATTTTTTTGTAAGGAGACAATTTTGACAAGTAGGGTATTTTGTTTTTTTTTGTGTATATGTACCTTGGTTCAGACCTAACAAATATTTGATCAAATCTTAGTTTTATTTTTAAAATTTTTTATTGATTAACTTATCTTTATTTGTAAGAAGATAATTGTATTATGTTATTTAAAAACTGTTAAATGATGTTTGATCTAGCAAACGTTTTGCAAAAGCAAACAACTTTTTAATAAAATTAGTGGTTACGCGTAGGACGTCAAATATTTGATAGGTGTGAACATATCTTAATGGCTTATAAATCAGTGAAGGCTTAAACGCTGGTTTAGTTGAACTAAAACTAAATTTAAACGTAGTTTAAGCTCAAAAGCTGTAAATTATTAAATTAAATTATGCAGTTTAAAAACTAACATGTGGCAGCACTACGATAAATGTTGTCAAATTCGTATGGTCTGTATTGGTAGTTTAAACGGCCAATTTTATGCTTTTAGAGATGGTTTATATGTTTACTGATTTATAGATTTGTAAGTTTTAACAAATTTTAAGCCAATTAGCCCAAAGAGTTACAAATACGAATTATATTCTAACTTAGCTAACCGAGCAATAGTAGCATAGACTTTAAGCCCGTTGAAGGGAAACAGTCTCCGGCGGGAATCGAACCTGAAACCCTCGCACTAATAGACTAGCCCAACCAAGCACCCTGTATAAAATGTTATTTATATTTACCTAAGGAAAAGTTTTAACAGTTTAGAGAAGGTGAGATTGATTATTCTAAAAGTATAATAAAAGGTTTAACCTTAGTACATTCCAAAATCAAACAAAGCCTCAAAAACGCCATAAAAGCACCTACAGTATGTGCTGTGAAACCACAAGATAAAAAAATTTTTTAAATGAAATAAAAATGTATAATAATGTTGAAGTAAAATTACACAAATTTTATAATCCAAACAAAGTCCAAAAAGTTTTTTTCATTCCAATTTTAAATAACTACACAGAAATTGGCAAATCTTATGCATTTTGGCAAAACATCTTAAGTCAAATTTAAAAAATTAAAAAAAATTTGTTAATCATACGAACTTTCATTAAAAAAAATTTTGGTTTACGTTAATAAAATTTTTAATTATAAACGAAATTTTTCTTTAGTTTTGGATTATTTATTATTTGTAAAAAATATTTTTTAACCAATTTTTATAAAAAACTTTTTTGCTATCTTACCTCGACTTTGGATGTTTTGTCACAATGCCACAGAAATTAAAGGTTTTTTTTTATCGAATCGAGACGTTTGAAGAAAAGAGAATATACAGGCCTGTTATGAAAATCACACGTGTGATTTTTTGGTGTTCTAAAAGTCATACAGTTTTTCTCGCTGTGCCTGCGCCTATTGAAAATTACACCGAAACACACAAAACCGCAACATCAAAATTCGTGTGACTTTAAAAGGCACATGTGATTTGAGTTAAAGTCATTTTGAGAACAGAAGTACAATAAGCAAAAAAAAAAAAATCTTATTAAAAAATATGTGGTATTTTTTTAATCCAAATTTTTAATAGTTTTAATTGGGCTTAAGTTCATCAAATTTAATTTTCATTAAATTATTTTTATGAAGAAAGGAATTTTACAACATAAAAAATTAATTAAAATTGTTATTGATAATCTTTCATTTTTGACCGTGGCCGAGGCTCGAACCGCGGCAGGGAGGTTACCATGACATGTTTCGATCGCAACCACTCGATCTCCTCAGATGGATTTGCCGTTTTATCGTATCTTCGTTCTTGAACCGATGACACTTATCATCATTGTGATATCAGCCTTAAAATCGCTTGGCCAAATTGTCACCAGGGTCGAAAATTTAAATGATGTCATTAATGGGATGACAGTTTAATAAAAACATGTATCAGTACGATGATTCACTAACATCGGATTAGGGATTCATTAAGCTCAATTTAATGACAATTTTTCAATGAGAATGACTTAAGTCAAAGTGAGAGAATATTATTATTTACTTACCCGTGTAACATGTTTGTTTCACTTTTGTTGTACTCCACCCATATATATTGTGCACTTCTGTAAGTAAATACCTTTCAAAGGCTGTATATTTTGCTTAAATCGGTTGACATGGATAGTGTTCTTAGCTGTTTTGCCTTTGCCGATTTATACATATATAGATAATTAAAACAAATTGAATATGGGAACTTTCGCTTCTTATTTTATTTTTTAAACACGAAAATAAAGTTAATAATACACAAAACTGATGTCACTGTAGTCATAGCATAGATGACGCATAAAATATGACAAAATGTTCATTGATGCCATTTGTAATAACATTGATGTCACAATTCTGGTGTTAGAATATCATCAAAATGAAGATGCATTTTTGACAACCCTGCTTATAAACACTGCTCCCTGATTGTCATTTATTTGTCTGGTAACACCTGACTTGGCAACAACAATACCACAAAGTAGATTTTTAAGTACACTGATAGAAAAATTCATCTTCATATTGATGATGCCCTAACATCAGAATTGTGACATCAATGTTACTACAAATGGCATCAATGATGCAAAAAGTAACATCAATCCAATGACTTACGTCTTCGTACATTTTTGTCATATTTTACGTGTCATCTATTTTATGACTATAGTGACATCAATTCGATGCCACATTTTGTATATTATTTACATTATTTTCATCATTACAATGTATTATAAGAAACAAAAATTCCTACATTCTATTTTTTAAAATTATTTTGTTAAATACATGAAATTTTTAAAGTAGAATGATTACGAAAACCAAATGAGGCATGGTGCTGGTGTCTCGATATTGAGAGTTCTGCTGTAAACAAAGGTCGTAATTCAACAAACGTGAAACAAACATATGCAACGGGTAAGTAAATAATAATATTCTCTCACTTTGACTTAAGTCAATTCCAATGACTTTGACTTAATGACAAACTGTCATTAAATTAATGCTAATGTGTCCTTTCTGCGATGTTACTGCGTCATCGCACGGAGGACATGTTCGTAATTTCTGTGATGCCGATGTGTCATCCCATTGATGACATAATTTCATTTTGACCCTGATGACACTTTGGCCAAGTGATGTTAAGGTTGACATCACAATGATGACAAGTGTCATGGGGTCAAAAACGAAGACACTTGTCATAGTACTGATGTCAAAATACATCAGCGTTATGACGCCTTTTCTATCAGTGTAGCTTTAAAAGGCATATCGTTTTGCTTACAATAACAGAATGCAGCAGCTAACGATGTAAAAGATTCTTATTGAATTGTATTTCCCTGAATGCTTTGTGTAAATATTATTCTCATAAAAAATATTGAGAATTGTTGCAAGATATTTTTCACTGTAAAGTTATAAAATATCAATACCCATACATACATATTTTTGAAAGAACAAACCCTTAAAGAAACATAATTTAAGCAATAAATCATTCTCAACCGAGTTGAAGTAGCAAAATCTTTTAATTGAATAATTTTTTGAAAAATTTATCCATAAAATGTCTAACTACCTTCGTTTTTCCAAATTTCAAGTGTTAATTAAACAAAGCTACTTGAAACATTTCACGTTACTAATTATCGACACTGATAAGAATAATTAACCAAAAACGAAATAAAAAAGAGAGAAGAAGTTTCGTACCACCAAAATCTCAACCGTAAGTATTTCAGACAAATATGTACAATAAACACAAGATTAACTGCGATATAACTGCTCCATATATCTTTCCACACAACAACGCATACTTCAATACGTATTGGAATACTGTAGATTGAATTCAAATACGACAAAGTCTTCTTTTTGAACATTCATACTTGCATGTATGATAAATTGGTAAAAAGCAAAAAATTAAGTGTTTTATTAAATAAAATTGGCATAAGATTTCATTTCATATACGCCTTTGGCTTTCGAAGTTCTTGGATTATAAACAACATCAAACAACAGAACAGATTGTTCATGACAACTCTTTGGCCATGGATTAATTGGAAGCTGTTGTTTTGTGATCTCTTATAAGCGATAATAATGACGACAACATTCAGTTTTAAGGGGGATGAGAATATCATCGTGTTGCTTTCGTCTTTGATTTTTTTTGTATTTGGGTGAGATGCTACGAAACATTTCAATCAACTCATGTTGTTTGTTTGTCCAATTTTTTTTCTTCTTTTCAGTCTGGTCTGATATGTTCCTTTTACGATAATGTGTTGTGGATATTTTATAGTGTATATTTAGCGGATTTACAGAGTGAGAGAAGCTTCAACATCCTCATCGTCGTCATCATTGTCGTCTAGATTTTTGTATTCGACTCTCTGCTAAAAATGGTGTAAAGCGTAAAATCGTTGACAGCAACGCGTTGTTTGTAAAAGATGATTTATTGCTGATCGTGATAAGTTCACGAACCTCGAGACGACTGAAGCCAACAATGAAGATTTAACGCAACATCTTAAACAGGCAACATTGTTTTTGATGCCTGTTCTGCAAAGCAGTAACAACAACATCAATTTAAAACAAATATAAAAACTATCCACCAATTATGCATAAAAATCCTCTCAAAGGAATATGCAACAAATACGTATCCCATGAAACAAGAAGCAGAGCTTTTCTCTTATCATCATCGTGTGTCTGTATGTCCCACATTGCAACAACTTTCAATTCAATGAAAAATAAATTAATAAGTCTGTAATTTTTTTTGTTTGTTTTTTTTTTTTTTGGCCAGCAGTGTTTTTGTTTTTGGAAAAACAGCAAGTAAGACGACAGCGATGCTGGAACGCTTATCTTATTACTACATCAGCGCTTACAAAATTGTATCTTGTTAATTATCAATCAATCGCTAATTACCGATAGTAACGCGATTGTCATCTAGAGACTTGGTTGGAGCAAAACAAAAAAAAAAGAAAAAAATTGCATCAGAGAAAATACAAGGAAAATAAATACGAGTAAAAAAGAGTTTCAAGTTACTCGTACCATCAAGAAATTGTTTTCAATTAAGCTTTACAGCTAAGGAGAGCGATCAGTGATATTGTTGTATTATTAAAAATTTACTTTAAAACATTAATTTTTAAATAACCAATTAAAACCGTCAAGTTAATAATATTAACTGCAAGTTTTATGTTCTTAGCTCGTAGAGGAGAGAACTGGCTTTAATTTGAAGTTGTCTAAGATGACATTTTTTACACTGATTTCTTAGCAACACTCAAATAAATTACATGAAGTAAATGTCAGTAGTTCCCTTTTTGCACTTGGTGATTCATACTTAATTATTTCTATTTGTTTCCGTAAATTGCTTGCCTTACCGTATTTCAGTTAATAACGCAGCTGAAGCACAAAGTATACAGAGACGAAAAAAGTGACGTATGAAAAATGCCTATATCATTTGCGAGGGCAGCTTTCGAAGAAAGAGAAAGAACACGTTTTTTGGTAGTAAAGTGGCAATGTGTAAAAACAAGCCGCTACTTTCAACACAAATTGCGTAATCAAAACAAAAAATGCAAAAAGGGCAGCTTTCGAAGAAAAAGACAGAAAAAAACACAATATTTTCCGTCTCGTGACATCTCTGTATACTTTGTGGCTGAAGTTCTGTTGCTTTAATGGCTTAACAAGCACAAAAAAGCCTTTATAAATACTTTCTAATTCAATTTCAAGAAGTCTGCCGGTGAGCTTTAATCTCAAAATATTTGTTCTGATAAGGGTCCACTCTTTAGAATTATACAGTAAATACTTTGATGAAGGGTATCATATTGTCGCATCTGAAGATTATTTATACTCTTTTGTTTTATTTGGAAATAAAAAATTATCATAATGTGGCTTAATATTCATTTTATCAACTGCAAAAAGCTTACGTAGTAGTTTAAAGTAATCAATTGATTGTTTAATCAAGTACATTAAACGTTGAATTAAGTAATTTAAACGTTTAATTGATACAATTAATTGGTTTACTGGTGCAATTTTTATTAATTTTTTAATTAATATTACAAGTGTTTCAATTTAAATCCATTTTCTCAACTTTTTACAAAAAACTTTAGTTGCATTTTAGTTCGAAAAATAAAAGGAAAATATATGAAATACTTTGGAAAGAAATAAGATAGAAGAAGAAACGAAATTATTGTTCCCATTGTAAACAAAGCTTAATTGAAAACAAATATTGAAAATCTCTTATTTTGAGAAAAAAAAATTTAAAATTTTCAAAAATGTACCTAGGACAAAAATTTTATATTCCTATGATATTTAAAAACCGCTAGATTTTCCGATAACCGTCAAAACGAAAATTTTGAGGTGATGGGTACTTAAGAATCGCAAAATTCGCGGTAAACCCATCTAATTGCAACAGTGATGAAATGAGCAACAATGCATAATACCACGTCAATCACAATACAAAACAATGAAGTTTCCAGAACTTAAAAACAAATTTTGGCCACGCCCTTAAATACAGCACTTTTTGTTTTTTATTTATTGTGTATCGTTGTTAAGCCATAGTCAAACCATAAATAATAATAAGCGATATGATGTGATCGGACTTTAAATTTTTGTATAAAAAACAAAAAATACTGTATTTTTTAGGGCTTAAAAAACTGCCATCCAGAAAGCGAACATTTGTGTACAATTTTTCCCTTTTTGAGTTGGTTTGACAGCGACTGTTTGCATTTAATGAATCAGAAGTAAAAGCAACTGTTGCTGCAGTTTTTCTACTTTGACTGCAGTGTTTTAAACGCTAGTATTTTTGGTATTGGCAAAACATTTTGTATTCTGTCTTAGAAACTTAATTGACTTCATCTTAAAACCCAGAGTATTTCACTATTTTTTTTTTTAAATAGTCTGTGAAAACGCAAAATTAAGACCCGGTTAGTTTTATAATGGTTTCAGTAAAATCATTCTTAATTGTCCACATTTCAAACGAATTTGAATGATCTCAGTCTTTACTATTTTCTTGTACTTAACCCAAGAATCGTTTTTTGGTACATATATATATATATATTTTTTTGGTTACAGGATGAATTAAAGTTTGACTAAGATATTGTACGGAAAAATTGGTAATGGCCGCCTTTTCAGTATTTTTTATTTTCGGCCTCGTAAAACTTCATGGGAAGCTTAAACACTGATCGTTTAAAAAAATCTTCAACAACAACTCAAGTCGGCTTTTAATGAAATTTACAAAAAAAAAAAAAAAAAAAAAAACAACCATGATGACGACAAATGAGACCTACCTACATGAATGAGACGTTATAGCTGAGCCTTTTTTGGGTACCCTTTAACCATATTTTAAAACTGTTTAACAAAATTCTACGTTTTACCTTTGGCATCATAGTCGTCGTCATCTACATCACTGCTGTCGCCGTCATGATCGTTAAAAATGTGTGGCTTATGGTCTCAGTGTCATCCCATGGTGATAAATAATTAAAGTTCTATAGATATTGCTTAAAACTACTAAAGGGTTGGGTGGCTTCTAGTTGTTATACGTTTTATCCTAAGAAAAAGTCCTTTTATTGTTTAAACTTTAGAATGCTTTGTACAATTTAAAAGTTTTTCAAGTTGTTATTTCCGTTCCACTGATGTTTTAAACTAATTATCTGGATGTTTACCATTGTATTGGAAATGCGTTTAAACCATTTTTGTACAAAACTGCAGTGCTTTTAAAAAAACAATTTCAAAATTATATATAAATAAAAGTATTTAACGGATGTACCCATTATTTTAAAAGTATTGAATCTTACTTTAATCTTTAATTATTTGCAACAAAATGGAATTATTTGGGGTAATTTTTTAATATTTTTAATCGTGACTATTAAACCTTATTTTAAAAGATTAAAATCATTGACCTAATCTCATTTCATTGTCCAAATAATCCTTATTTAATGATAACAAAAGCTTGTAATAACTTTTAATAACTTAAGACTCTGAAAGGGTTTTCTTCATTCCCACTAAAACACTATGATGAACAAGTTCCAAAAAAACTTACCTTAATATAAAGAAAAATTATCGCCACTTTACAACTTCTAATGAAACAAGAAAGCAAAAACTAAATCTGAAAAATTAAATCATGTTCCAACATGTAACTTGTCCACTTAAATCTCGACTGGATAAAAGACCCAAGCCGCCTTCACGATCTGAACTCCCCAGCAAGTAACTACGCCAAAAACCCAAAAAAATTAAATCGCAAATAAAAGGGAAACAAAGCAACACTTGCACTATTTAACTCTACATAATAAACCTTATGGATCTTTTTCTCCAGTTGTTTAGACTTTCAACAAAGTGATTCGAAAAGACAAAACTTTTGTAATTTAAACCTACTGCTGCCCATGTTATTCCATTTTAGATAACATGGCCAACACACAAACCTACTCGTAGCCACCAAATCTCCCTTTAAACATTTTACACCCAAAAGACAAAAAGTATATTTGTCGTATTTTTGAAGTGGGCAAAAAAAGCATTCAAACAAAAACACAATATAAAATTACAACAACAATTGAACTAACACCAGTTGTTGACTTCTGTACTTTTGGGCAGCATTATTGCACTCGTACCATGTAGCTTTAATGCTCATGTTCAGTGATGCTAAAGGGCGCTACGAAAATCAGCAAAAAATTAAAACACATCCAATGAAAATTTGCTTCATTGCAGTTGTTAGAGGGAAAACAATTCACTGTCAGCCTGCAAGTTTAAGTAGAACTTTAATAAGAGTAGTTGTTGGTTGTAGTATTTTAAAAGTTATAAACTTTTACACTTAACAAAATCTCTGAATTTAAAAAAAAGTATTCAAATCAATTAAATTTTGATTTAAAATCATATTAAGGACTCAACTTAATTTCCAATACAAATTAAAGAATTTCAAAAATTTTTCATTTCTAGTTAATATCAATGACAACATTTTAGAGAATATGCCAGGCAGGAAGAATGATTTTCTATAACCTCAAAGGGATCAATGTATAACGGAACAATGGACCAATTTCTATTTCATAAGGTTAGTCAGAGTTTATTCTCGATTTCATACGGACGTTTGTAGTAGACATCTTTTGCTTTTTTTAGTGGGCATTGTTGGAATTATTTCTCAGTTTTTTCACTATCTGTCAAACGTAATTTAGCTACAAAAGGTATTTAAAATTCGGTATAAAAAAGGCGTAACGAAATTTAAATAAAATAAAGCAAGAAAGTAAAGTTGGAACCTATAGACAATGAACCCAGTAAAACAAAATTATGTTATGAGGTTAAACAGAAACAAATTTCGCCAACATTTTTTAATTAAGTAATTCAATAATGCTGTTTCAAACAATTTTTTTAATTGTTCCAATTAATTTGCTTTAATTGAAAATAAAAATTATAATGTTTGTGTTTGTGCAAATATGAAAACATACACACAAACTTCAAAATATTTGAAAGTTTCAAACAGTTTTTTAATTGGCTCAATTTACTATGTTGATTGAAAAAACTTTTTATTTGTGTTTACGTTTTATTTAGCCTCTTTTGCTGGTGGCCACATTTCAATGAATGTTTTTTATTTTTTTTTTTTAAAGAATTTTACGTTTATCGTCAGCGTTTAAAAAACTGCATTCAACGTAGTACAACTGCTATTTACTCCACTTCTTCATTTGTCATTGGCCAAAAAAAACTTTTGCTTTTACTTCTGATTTATTAAATGTAAACAGTCGCTATCAAACCAACTCAAAAAGCGAAAAGTTTTATACAAATTTTCGTTTTTTTGTTAGGCAGTTTTTGGTTTCGACTGCAGTTTTTTAATCCTGTTAATAGTGATTTACACTCAATTCACATTTGGTTTGTTGGCGAGCGGTGTAGAGAAGAAAGAGGGGTAAACAAAACGACTCGTTTTGTGTTGTTCATGTCGGTTTTTATATTTCTCTTTTAACTTTTTCTTTTAACGTTTTATTCTTTTCTTACTTTGAAGCGTGTGGTGGAAAATACAGTGAGATCTCGATTATCGATAATAGACGGGACCGGCAGCATTCTTGATTGTTTATTTTTTTTGGTGTGTTTCTTATTTTATGTAAATATATAATGTATTATTATGTAAACATGAGGACAAAAGTAATTTTGGCAGAACATACTCCAAGTACGTTGGGAAATTCTCTTTCTTCGTTTATTTAAATTTGTTTTGATTGTTCAAAAGTAAACGAAAAAAGATAATTTGTTTATAATTTCGGATAACAGAGGTAATGCCGGATAATAGAGGTAATTTAAATCAATGCAAAAAATTTTTTATTTTCCAGTCAATTGAAGGTGCCGGTAATTCGAATGACGGATAATCAAGGCCATACTGTAAATAAAAAAAGACATGCAACTAAAAATCATCGTATGAACGCAAAGAGATTTTGGAAGTTGCTTTAAAAGGGAATCCAGATAAAACGACGTCGTAAAAGCCCTCATGTGAATTAAGTGTTACATAATTTGTCACACACGCTCAAATCTAAAAGTGGACTAAAAAATGTTTAAAAGTATGAGTAATGAAAATAAATGCAAAAGGTAACAACATGTAATATAGTTTGAAGGTTAGAAATCTAAACAAAATATTTTTACCTTAAAAAAGTAGAATTTTCTGCGAAATTAATTTTAATCGATTAATTGACATAAATTGTTCGAATTATTCGTTATTCCAAATTGGCTATTTTAATTATTCGATCAAATAATGGCGGAAAAATTCCTCGATTAATCGAACAACGATTAATCGAGTGGATACTCTAGATGCTACTACTATTTATGAAAACAAAATATTCTATTGCTAGAATTATTTCTCAATGTGTAATCTAAACTATATCAATGTGTTTTTTATTTCGTTTGCTTTTGTTGCTGTTATTACTCGTATTATATTAAATTTTAACCATTGATGGTGGTGCATGCATCTTCTTAGTGGCAGCATAATACTATTGTTGGTGCTGGTGTGTTTGCTGTAGATGCTGTTGCTGCTGTGTGCTGTTTGTCTTAACTGATAATAGATCGGCATTCAGATGGTGAAAAAAATTTGCCTCCTTGTTTAACAAGCAATGAGGCCAGAGGACAAGATACCTAACACGAGCATTTTTCAACATCAATGATATTGAGGTATGCGTCCTGTATTCACATTTTTTGTCTTTTAATTTTTTTTTTTTTTGTAGTACCACAATGTGAGGGAGTCGTAAAAATTAATTTGAAATGGTTTTCTGAGTTTAATCTTTTGTTCTTGTTGTTGCTGATGCAGCAGCAGTTTTGTAAACAAAGATTGCTATAGTTTCATGTTGTTGTGAAGCTTGTTTAATGTTTAATTTTTGTTTTGCTTTTTATCATTAACTTAGTTATTCTTTCTTTGTTTTGCTTGATTTTCTAAAGCTAACCAACCTTTAATTTACCGCCCTCAATGTGAATGAAGTATATATTTAAAATGAAAACGAAAATCTCTAACAAATATTTGTTCTTACTTTTCATTATTTTCCTACAAGTAGTTTTTGGTATTGTGTTCTGATCTTGTATTTGTAGCTTCTTCCTTTTAATTTCCTTTCATTGTGGTTGTCTTTAAGGTTAAAGAGATTTTGTATTTGTTTGTGAAATTTCTTTAATTTTTTTTTTTTTTGGTTTTGATCTGTATTTTTCTCATGCATTTTGGTGTGGCAGTGTTAAAATTTGTTGCAGTTGTTATTGCTTCTTTTTGAATTCTCCTTCATTAAGTTTTTTACGCCTGGCTTATCAATGCAACATATCTTGGAAATTTGGATAATAATTTGTTTGAATAATGATGTGTGTTTTTTAAGGCAGTAAATATGTATGTATGTATGCATGTATATGAATGAAGTGCATTGCGTATAATGTTCATTTTTACATACAAACAAACATTTAAAATTTTTATTATATCTTCTGCTTCTGTTGGGTTCCCACAATATATCTATAAAGTTTATAAATGGATGTACAGGTAAGTACGTACATATGTTTATAAAGAAACGAGGGTATTTGTTACAAAAAAAAAAAAAAAAAAAATAAAGATATCAAAGTATGTATTTATATAGGAATATTTATAGAAAATATTCCAGAGTTAAAAAAAGCAATTAGGATCGCAGGTCTATTGATACTGAATTTTTCAAAACAACTTCTGAATCTGCCCTCGTACACACTTTCAAACGTGTAGTTTTAATTAAAGCAGTATAAAGACAACAACTAACAAACGATGTTTCATTGGCAAATAATGCTGCTGATTTTTGTGTAAATATTGAGAGGCTCATAAACATTTTTATTAATTAGTCAACATAACTGATATGACACATTTTAAGATGTGTGAAACTTTCATCGACATAATCGCAAAAAATAAGTGACCACATATTTCTCAAAACAAAAAAAAAATTTTTTTATTAAAAAAAGAAAGAAAAGGAACCTTAAAACGAATAATAATTTGAACTGTAGAAAAAGTATCATAATTTTAACTTCATATGTAAATAAAAGCGACGTGTTTGTTTGTAAGAGATAATCTCGAAAACTTCTGCTCCGATTTTCACAAAATTTTACACTAACTTCTATGGACCGCGAGGGGTATGTCTGTGTAGTTTCGCTGTTTTTTGATAGATGGTACGAGTTCTGCAAGACTAGGTAAGGTTCAATGGGCAGCCGACACGAGGACGGCTCACTAAGGTTCTTATAGCGGTACCATGAGTCAGTGATCAGAATCAGATAGTATCCACCAGATTATATCCCAGACATAACTACAGCCTCGAACCCCCACGACTTCCTGTAAAATATACACATGAAAAAAAAAATCAAGTTAAAAACGTAGAAAACAAGGTTGATTTAAAATTTTTCGGTGGTGATTTTGCTTCATACGTTTTTCATGTTAATTCAACCTGATTTTACAATAACTTGCGAACAACATTTTTTTCTTTTAAAATAACTATAATTCATATAACATTGCAGTAAAGTTAGAGCAAAATGTCATTTATATTGAAATAACAATCCGAATCACGTTGAATGAAAGTAATTTCAAGTTAAAACAACGTGAATTTAATGTAGAATCAAATTGGTTTGAGTGTGATGTAACAGTGTGAAAAAGCTTCAGAGAAAACATATGCATTTATTAAAGAAAATTTCAAAACACTTACCCCTGTAGCACATGTTTCACTTATTTTAGATTCTCTTTTGTGAACAGAAGCATCAGCAGAATGGCCCGATATGGTTTTCGTCATCGTTCTACTTTGAAAAATTGGTGTACTATTTAACTAAATAATTTTAATTAAAAGAATACGGGAATTGTCTTCTTTTTATAACATATTTTAAACATGAAAATAAAAAATTGTGCATACTTGTTAATTTAACAAGATAAACTTTTGATTTTAAGAAAAAAACAGATTTTTATGGATTCAATATTGAACAATGTTATTTAAAGAGTAAATTATATTAAATAAACGTGATAATATTTTTCATTTAAAATTAATATGAAATAATAATAAATTTTAATAAAGGGCAGAAATTTACTATGATTCTTAATCAACATTTTGCCATGTTAATTTTACATTGGTATTTTTTTCTGTGTGTAGATATCGATTTCAGTCCTAACTAGACACCGTGTCCAAACATGGCAGCTCTGATCTCTCGAAATGTCTAATTCTAATAACCCCGAGACCGAGGTTATTATTTCTTTTTCATAATTATATCTTTTTCATAAATTATTCTTAATTATATTTACCATTTTTTCGAACGTGCTTCTATGAGTTAAATTTATAAAGCTTTTTTACAATAGTCTTATTACCTCAACAATTTCACGTAATTTTTGCTTAAGCAAACCTTTGGTTAACATTGAATTTATAGAATTGTAATTATACTTAGGAATGACTCTATACACTACCAGCAGATCTTGTATCTTCATGTTACATGTTTTTACTATCCTTTGGTTAGCAATGACGCAAATTTGGTATGTACAGATAATTTAACAGTTATCAGACACTAGCAGAATGCAATGCATTTTCTGGCCCGCTACGGGCTTTGTAAGCATTCGTAGTTAATATAATATTTTTTCTTTTTTTATTTCACTTGCGAACATATGGCTTTTACAAGAAAATTCCAACTTATTCTATCATTACATACAACTTTTATTTTGTCAAATGATTTGTTTTGAATATTAAGGTTCTGCAGGACATCTACGCCAGGTATTTTTTGGTTGGCATGAGCGTTGGCTACCTTGGGGGTTCCATTTTAGTCAATGCAATGGGTCTTTGCAATGTGTGGCTTATTCATTTCCCCTTTCTACTTGCTATTTGGCGTATTATGGTCTCTACGTTTGTTAGTCGCCAGAGTTCAATGTTGGTGATAGTGTTAGGCCAAAATATGTCTTGTATTACAAAGTCTTTGTTAGTAGTATTATTTATCCACATTGCAAGCGTTTTGGCGATATTAACTTTCAGCTTAACTCTATTTGCCAACGCAACCAAATAATTTACTTTGTTCTGCATATCGGTTAACTTATGTGATATAAGACAAATATTGTCAACAAAATTCAAATCTTCTATATTGTTTTGGAGATCCCAGAAAATGCCCCTTCTTTTACTGCACAAATGTATAATAACCTCATCGAAAACAACGGCGAACAATAATGACAACTGACACATAAAGAAATGGATAAAAGCGGAAACAAAATTTTGTATACACCCAGATAAAAAACATGTTTGAGTATGGTCACCTCCAACAAAACTATTTTAAAAGAAAAATTTAAACCATTTTTTGTTTAATTCAACTATATTATTGTCACCGACAACCATATTATGACTTAATTAGAGGAAAGAGGAAAATACTATTGTTATTTAAAAAAACAAATTATTATCATATTTAACCATAACATAACATATATGGTTAAGACTTCTTGATGCAGGACTAATTTACCAATAATATGGTTGTCGCTGACAACCCAATAAAAAAAATTGTAAGAGTTTCGCTTACCATCTCTCTTACGGAAGACATCATTTTATATGGTGTGTTCTCACTTTGAAGCAATAAATTTGGTTGCTTTAAAGTCATGCGAAATAAGGCCATGATGGCTTTATCTCTCATTTAATAGGGAGATAAAGCCTTTTGTTTTTTTCCCCCTTTTGAATGGGAGATAAAGCCATCATGGCCTTAGCTCACATTAGCGATATTAGAAAATGGCTTTATCTCTCATTTCAGTTTTGAAGAACTTTTGCATTTTACATTGATTAATAGTTTTCTTATTTTTTATAATAGTCTTCCCGGAGACACAAAAGTTAAGTATTGAAATCTGGCTTCGCATACTAAAGTTTTTCTGCGTGGCGGCCTGTGGCCGTGCTTAAGGGTTTTCTTTTCCAGTAGGACACGGCAGGTGGCTTCGCTGAATAAAGTTTTCCTGCGTGCGTCACAAGAATAAAAAAATGACTTTTCCCGGAAACACTAAAGTAAAGTAACAATATTCTGGAAAAATATGACTTTATCTCACATTTGCGACAAAAAATATGGCTATATCTCTCATTTCGCAAAATTTAAAATATGACCTTATCTCTCAATGATTGTCCAACATTCAGTTGAGCATTATGGCCTTATTTCGCATGACTTTAAAGCAACCCTCCTTGTTAGACATTCAGTAATACCATATAATTTTAAGAATAATTTTGATGTGAAATCCATGGAAAATCCAAAAATAAGTAAATGGATGTAACTATATACATAAATATGTTCCAAAATTAACCCCACAGTATCAGGCCTTTCAGAGAAATCAATTTCGATCGAAAGTGGAAGTGATTTTTCATGTCTGCATATTTTTGTTATAAGAACACTAGTAGTAGAGTTTTTTTTTCCCGGACTTTTTCGATTCCCGGGAAAGCGGGAAATTTTTTTAAATTTCCCGGGATCCCGGGATCCCGCTCCATATAAAAATTACAAAGTAAATTTTGTTATTAATGAATGAAAAAAACTTATAAAAAAACGTAAGGGAACTTGTTTACAAATAAAGTAAAAGAAATGGGTCAATACTAATTAATTAATTGAAGATTGAAATAGGAACTTGAATTATTATCACCTCACGCCTTTATTCCCTATTATTATGCTTTTATTCAGTATTATTATGCTCTGGATACAAGATAAAAAGATAACATAAACATAACAATTTAATTTATAAAACAATAATAAAAACAAAATAAAAATTGAGGTACTGAAGATATGAAATCAAAAAGTTAATTAATAAAGTAGATAAAATACTTTAAAGAAATATATAACATTTTTTAATGGCTTAGGAAATAACTTTCTGATACACTCAAAGCGCTTTGTAAGTCGTCAAAAAGTATATTCCTGATTTTATTTACTAATTATCATGTTTCCGAAAAATTTCGTTCATTTTTTACCGAGGTTGGACAAATAGTTATAGTATGCTTCGGATTCACAATCAGAAGCCATTTTTTCTTTTTTATAAACAACGTCTATATTAGTCAAATATGTCAAGATTGATGCAAAAATAGCATCAACCGGACTGCTTCTTACAAACCTTTTCATTTCAATAGATCCATTTGTAATCTTTAGGACAATGTGTTTTTCAAGTTTTATGTTGTAGTATCTTACACGAGTTTCCAAAAAGTTATTTTATTTCGGTTTCCCCGCACTTCACGGGTATATAAACCAACACAAATTGAAATTGAAATTGAAAATTTGTGTTTATCACCTAATAAACATATCGCTCCTTCATTGAATCATAGTCATATCTCAAAATTTGAAGTAACTTTAGCAAAGATTTCCTTCATACCTTCTCGTATTATATCTCAAACTGAACCGAAGTTATAGCAAAATATATCTTTAAATCGGTACATTTTGAAAACTTTAATCGCATTTTGCCAAGATCGTTTGTTTTTGTAGATATGACTATGTTCCAATAATGGGCGATATGTTTAGGTATCTCCCTTTTTTAAGACTTGTTCATGGACAATGAAACTTTACTGCCAGCATCTTATTTTGAATTAATGTACTTTATTAACTCTTCACTTCACTAAATGTAATAATTATCAACTGATGCACTGCCCATTCTTCTTTTAGTAGATTTATTGCATCAAGAGACATACATTTAAATACATGTACCCACTTCTTGTAATTGATCTAATCCACAACCCATCCACAGATGCTAATTTTTAGAGAATAGAAAACTAAATTTCAAAGTATAAATAGCTATTTTCTGAAATTATGAGGAATTTTTTATTTCCCGGGATCCCGCAAGAAAAATCCCGGGAAAACGGGAAATAAAATAATTGAAATTCCCGGGACGGGAAATCCCGGGAAAAAACCCTAACTAGTAGTTATATCGATCTAATGTAAACGATGTTTTTTAATCAACATAACATTTACATTACACACATTTGTATTACAGTGTAAGAGATATAACAGTGTGAAGAAGCTTCAGAGACAACATATGCATTAATTTAAGAATAATTCAAAACACTTACCCCTGTAACACATGTTTCACTTATTTTGTATTCTCCTTTGTTAACAGAAGCATCAGCAGAATCCCCCGATATGGTTTTCGTCATCATTCTACTTTGAAAACTTGATGCACTATTTAACTTAATTATTTTAATTAAAAGAATACGGGAATTGTCTTCTTTTTATAACATATTGTAAACATGAAAATAAAAAATGTACATACTTAAGTATGTATGCATGTTAATTCAACAAGATACACTTTTGATTTTAATATAAAAAACAGGTTTTTATAGATTCAATATTGAACATTGTTATTTTAACAGTGAATGATATAAAATAAACGAAATTTAAGGTTATTTTAATATTTTTCAATTCAAATTAATATGAAATAATGATAAATTTAAATAAAGTGCATACTTTTGCAGAAATTAACTGTTAACAATAATGCAATATTGGGTAGTTTTTAGATATGCTATTAAAAATTTTACTGTTGTTAAAAACCATTTTCATCAGTAAAAAAGTTCTTTTTCGAGAAGATTCGGTTTTGACATATTGCGAAATATAATTTAAATAAAATATTTACATTTTTAAAAAGTTTTTTAATTTATTTGCAGCGTCGAAAGCAAAACTGATTTCGGTAAAAAGTTCGATGCACAACGAAATTTAGCGAAATAGTTGATGTTTGATAGCCAGCGCTGAAAGCAAAACTGATTTCGGTAAAAAGTTCGATGTACAACGAAATTTAGCGAAATAGTTGATGTTTGATAGCCAGCATAAATCGTTATTCGAATGCAACACAAAATAGGGAGGGGCCATGCTTAATATTGCAATTTAAATAAAATAAGCTTAACATCTAATCAATGGAAATATCGACGTAAAAAACTGATTAGCTCGTTTTATATTTCAGTTTTTGGAAAGTAAACAATTTTAGTAATCACTTACACAGAACAAATTATCAGTAGTTTTCATGATATCATTTTTTTGGCGCCCTATGCTCCAGTGCGAGGGAGCTAGAGGAATATATATATGTATATACTTTTTTTTTGTAAGAAAATTAAAAATATAATTTGGATTTAATTAACATTTAAGTTGTTTTGAAATAAATCTTCAACAAAAATATTAATTTAATAACAAAAAATCTTAATTGATTTCTTCGTGCTGGGTATTAAAAATATCATTTATTGAAAAAAAACCTATTCACAATTAAAAATTTTTAGAATTTTTAGTAATCAATATTATCATTTTGGTAATAGGTACAAAATCAACAAATTGTTTGCTTGATTCTATGAATTTAGTGATTAGAGACAATTTTCTTAATTATTGTATATAGATAAATTTAAATACCGATTTTTTTGTTGTTGTAACTTCAAATTCATGATTAAAATCGTGTTTGATATGTAATGCTGAGTTTAATTAGTTTTAAAATTAACGGTTTGGAAGATGTAATTTGTTAAGATTAACATCAACTTCTTACAGAAAAAACAGTTCAAGCAAAAGTAATGCAATAATTTCATTAAAAACTGAAGAAGCAAAAACAAAAATAATTATGTTGCCACATTATATTAGCAACATAAAGTTGCACACCAAAGGAAGGCAATATGCATGCAACAAAAAAAAGAAACTTTACAAATATTACTAGAAAAATAATAAAAAGTTACTATTCATACTTATAACTGCAACTACTGTTAAAATACAGACAACGTTTTGTACGTATACAATGACAACAACAGCAACAAAAAAGATAAATCGTCAGATGAAGGATAATGATATAATTAATGCTACTATTTCAACTGCATTGAATGAGCAGCAGCTCAAAAAACCAAGCCAACAAAGTCTTTAGAATCTGTGATACTTTAACGGTTGGGGGGTATTGTTAGTTTTGTGGTTATATTGGTAACAAATTTGTAACAAAAAAAAAAAAAAAAAAAAAAATACCACAAACAAGGACTGAAGAGCAGTGTAGACAACTAATTTACGTAAGTGTGTGGGTGTGTAGAAACAAAAAACAAATGCTTTACTATAGTGAAAGTGCAAGTATAAAATATACTCTCAAAAATCAACAAGGAAATAAAAAATACACGCAGCAATAAGAGTGGGGGTAATATTACACACATTCTTTATTTATTAAAATTCGTACACAGAAAAAATCCAATATTGTCTCTAATCACCAAATTTATACCAAATTCATAGAATCAAGCAAT
The DNA here is from genome assembly GCA_963931875.1 of Pollenia griseotomentosa. Taxonomy (NCBI): domain Eukaryota; kingdom Metazoa; phylum Arthropoda; class Insecta; order Diptera; family Polleniidae; genus Pollenia; species Pollenia griseotomentosa. Next base: position 44,952,542 of record OZ007560.1, on the reverse strand, counting down.
CAATTTGTGGATTTAGCACCTATTACCAAAATGATTATATAGATTACTAAAAATGGTAAGTCTTTAAAATTGTCAATTTTTTTTTTCAATAAATGATATTTTTAATTTTAATTAAAAAAAATTATCAATCGTTGCCGTTTTAAACAATGTGTTAATTCATTTACTTCAATATAGCTCAGGGTTTGACAATTCCCAACAACAATTCTACAAGGTTTCGTTTAAATGTGCTAAATTCCCATTTCATACTATTGATAAACTGAAATTTATTGTTGAAGGGATAAGCTATTCCTATGCGCATTTCACTGGTTGCTTAGGCCAGATCGTCAGGAAACTTCATCCAAAGATTTTAGAAAAACTAAAGATATTACACAAATAAAACTGTTAAGCGAATAAGAATTATAAGCCACAGTTTTACTTGTAACAATATCAAAGCTTAGACAAAAACAACAACATTAAACAGTAAGTTTATCTTTTCTTACAGTCCCGGCTACAATTGTTAAAGTTGCCCGAAAGAAAAAAAATTAAAATTTTACAAGTATATTGTACACCATTTTAAAATTTTTGAAGATATTTGTATTTCAGTCACATCATTATTTTTAAAAACACAAATAACGGTTATTTTGGAATATCTCAAAAACTGTTCTACTTTTGACAATTCTGACTTCATATTTTTACATAAAGATTAGCTGTCAGATTTATTTCGTCACGACTTTGTTGAAATTTTGTCACGCAGTGTAATCATTTTAACAAAACAAAACAGAAAAAACAAGTTAATGTGTTTCACAAAATCTCAAATATTTTCAATGGGGCAAAAACGGGCAAGATTTTTTTTTTTTTTTTTTTGATTATGCAAGTTGAATCACCATATTTTAAGAATATGGGGGATTTCATGTCAAGTGACCCAATTTTTAAATCGATGTGTTCTGATTTGGCTGAAATTTGCACCAAGGTAAGTCTATTGGATATTAGTTTAGACGCAAATTTTCAACAAGATCGGTCAAAAAGTTTCTGAGTTAGAGAGGGTCTAAGTTTAACATTTTGGCCATACAGGTGTTCTTTTTCATCCATGTAACTTTTATTACCTGTTGGTGTTAGCAACATTTGTCCCAAGTATCTTCGATCGTTTCCTTAAAAAAACTTATTTTTTTGACCAATAAAAAAAAAAAAAATTTTAAAAAACTTTCTCCATATTTTTCTTTATAAAAATGTAATAATAAATTAGTTAAATACCTGAAGTTAATGGATCCATTTAAAAAAATGTATTTTCAAAGAAGCAATTCTCTCAAATCGCAATTAAAATATCTTGATTTTCACTTTTTAAGAAATATTTTCAAATTATAAAATATTATTCAACTTTGGCAGCGTATAACAAATAAAGTGAACAACATAGATCCACAATTTTTACAGATATAAGCCCCAGTTTTACTCGTAACAATATCAAAGCTTAAACAAAAACAACAACAATAAACAGTGAGTTTATCTTTTCTTACAGTCCCGACTGCAATTGGTTGATTTTTTGTCAACTATAAATTATTTTTTTTTAAACCAAAAAATAAATCAATTAAGACTTTTTGTTATTTAATAAATATTTTAATTCAAAATTTATTTCAAAACAACTAAAATGTTAATTAAATAAAAATTATAGTTTTAATGTTCTTTCAACAAAATTCAATTATCACATTAATTAAATTGAAATAATTTTTAAACAATTTAATAAATAAAAAGCTAATGATAATTTTTTCTGCGTATGTATGAACTATATATATAAATAAATAAAAATAAAATAAAATTTTTTTCTTTGATAATATTGCAACAACAATTCTTTGCAAAAATCATTCTTTGTATGCGTACGCCACATACGACACACAAAGGGTTGAAATTTACTAAAAGTGGGGATTAATGTAACAGCTGAAGTTTAGTATTGGGTGAAAATAAACAAAATTCTACAACACCAACTGCTAAATGCTTTGAGTAACTTCCCTAGAGAGAAGCGAACCGACACCAAAGTAGTCCCGTGAAGGTCTTTGATGGTAGAGACCGGTTCTAGTTCTAACACTTTATATGAATAAGACCTATCACTTTTACATGGGGTTGTCATTGAAGGGGGTCAATTGACACCATTTGACCAGTCACTGGTCTATTCTCCATGAACGTACTTATTGTCAGTTACTAAAATGTAGTATTATTTCAATACAATGTAGTATTATTTCAATAAAACAAGTCCTAGAATTAAATTCAAGAACCAAATTTTTGGAAAGTACCAAAGAATTTGTCACAGCACCGGTGAAGACTGTACTGTAATTCCCCTGCGGGAAATTTGTGTCAATTGGTCCAACAGACTAGTCCTGGGATTTCTGAAAATAGAACAAGTACAAAAAGAAAGGACTCATGACCAGTGAAAGAAGAACCAATCCCTTAACTGGTTTATGAGGAACAAAAAGGTAGAAAAAGTAATGACCCTAGAGGGAAGCGAACTGACATCAAAGTAGTCCCGTGATTGGTTTTTTCCTTCAGGGTTACTTTATTGGCATTGTGCAGTTAATAATTTTTACAAATTTGGCGTGCATTGGTTAAAATTGAATATAAAGATATTTCGAGTGCAATTTTATCGTATTTCAATCCTTTTTGAAGTGTACGAATAAATTCTTTCTTTCGAACAATTATATTTAAAACAAAAACAAATTCTAAAAATTTAGTTTTTGTTTTAAATGTATTTGTACGAGAGAAAGAATTCTTTCACACATCGGGTATAGGTAGTAAGTCTTCTAAAAATAAAAATATTAAAATTGGGGTGTGGCAAATAAAAAACATGCCTGTGTAAAAGAACAAAAGGGGCACAATTTGAGGCGTGCCATTAAAATAAGCATTTTAAGCTGGACTTATAAGGTTTTAGAAGGGCTTTCTTGCCACGTGCAAAAAATTGGACATTAGGAGAAAAGGATCCGAGATGGCATTAGTGGCTTCCAGAATTTCATATAGGATTCAATAGTTATGAATAACGATAAGCAAGATGTTTTCATTGGATTGCAAATGGCGACGCAGTGCACAAAAAACTAAATGGCGATATCCATAGGCGTGGCGAAAAATTAAAAAAAATTGTTGGTAATGTTTTTGACTAAACTTTAATTCTTGGGGTTTACTGGTTTTATTTAATTTTTAGAGCCACCCTAATGAATATATCGCACAACAAGCACAACTCAAAGTTCAAAAATGCTAAGGAGATTCATAAAACTGACTTCAAAAACATGTTTGGCATTTTTTAATCATCAAATGTCAAAGAAGAAAAGTTAAGAAAGACAGTGACGCAATCGAAATTTTCGTGGTCACTACTAGGGTGTTTAGTCGATTGGTTCTTGTTCGATAAATTAAACAATTTTAGACGATTAATAGTTCGATTAATTTAAAATTGCTAATTTTGATTAAAGTATTAATCGAAGAATTTATACCTATTAATCGAATAATAATAATATATATGGTTTTTCTGTAAAATGTATAATTTATAAAGTTTTAAGTCAAATAATCAAACCAAATGTATGTGTCCGTTGGAATTAAAAAAAAAAAAACAACAGTCGTGTTTAGTCAGTAATACAGCAGATATACATATTTGCCATATTTATTCAACACAATATAATAATTAATTTCACAAAAGAAAAAAAAAGACAAATATATGTTAACTTAAAGATTTATATCAATGTATTTTTTAGCAAACTAATTCATGTGGTTCTCTCTTTAGAATAAGTTTGTTTGGAAAATATTAAACGAAGGTTAAACCTAATAATTAGGGGGTTTCCCGGGATTTCCCGTCCCGGGAATTCCCGGGAATTTCCATTATTTTATTTCCCGTTTTCCCGGGATTTTTCTTGCGGGATCCCGGGAAATAAAAAATTCCTCATAATTTCAGAAAATAGCTATTTATACTTTGAAATTTAGTTTTCTATTCTCTAAAAATTTGCATCTGTGGATGGGTTGTGGATTAGATCAATTACAAGAAGTGAGTACATGTATTTAAATCAATGTCTCCTGAGGCAATAAATCTACTAAAAGCAGAATGGGCAGTGCAACAGTTGATAATTATTACATTTAGTAAAGTGAAGAGTTAATAAAGAACATTAATTCAAAATAAGATGCAGGCAGTAAAGTTTCATTCTCCATGAACAAGTCTTAAAAAAAAGAGATACCTAAACATATCGCTCCTTTATTGCAACATAGTCATATCTACAAAAACAAACGATCTTGGCAAAATGCGATTAAAGTTTTAAAAATGTACCGATTTAAAGATATATTTTGCTATAACTTCGGTTCAGTTTGAGATATAATACGAGAAGGTATGAAGGAAAACTTTGCTAAAGTTACTTAAAATTTTGAGATATGACTATGATGCAATGAAGGAGCGATATGTTTATTAGGTGATAAACACAAATTTTCAATTTCAATTTGTGTTGGTCTATATACCCGTGAAGTGCGGGGAAACCGAAATAAAATAACATTTTGGAAACTCGTGTAAGATACTACAACATACAACTTGAAAAACACATTGTCCTAAAGATTACAAATGGATCTATTGAAATGAAAAGGTTTGTAAGAAGCAGTCCGGTTGATGCTATTTTTGCATCAATCTTGACATATTTGACTGATATAGACGTTGTTTATAAAAAAGAAAAAATTGCTTCTGATTGTGAATCCAAAGCATGCTACAACGGTGCACTTTTAACTATTTGTCCAACCTCGGTAAAAAATGAACGAAATTTTTCGGAAACATGATAATTAGTAAATAAAATCGGGAATATGTCAGAAAGTTATTTCCTAAACCGTTAAAAATGTTATATATTTCTTTAAAATATTTTATCTATTTTATTAATTAACTTTTTGATCTCATATCTTGAGTACCTCAATTTTTATTTTGTTTTTATTATTGTTTTATAAATTAAATTGTTATGTTTATGTTATCTTTTGATCTTGTATCCAGAGCATACTAATACTGAATAAAAGCATAATAATAGGGAATAAAGGCGTGAGGTAATAATAATTCAAGTTTCTATGTCAATCTTCAATTAATTTTTTAGTATTGAACCATTTCTTTTACTTTCTTTGTGAACAAGTTCCCTTACGTTTTTTATATAAAAGTTTTTTTTTTCATTAATTAATACCAAAATAAATGTAACAGGTGTCCACAAACATATAAACCTAAAGGTTCTTCCACATCTTCACTAATTAACCACTTACTCAGTGACTATAACATAGTGCTTGAACAAAGAAGATGCTCTACCAACAACATCAAAGGAGGCTAAAGGTGGTCCAATGAATAAACATTTTAAATAAAATACTTCGATCGATTCTCTTGAGGAAATGATTTGCAAAAAAAAAATAGCTGAGGATGGAATGTCCGTGAAAAGTTCAAAAGAAATTCAAAGTTAAATTGACTATTTGGAAGTCAAAGAGCTTTAAATACGCCCGAAGTGAAGCAACAATTTGGAGCTACATTGACAAGTTTTATTTAAAAAAGAATGTTTATATGTATACTCAAGTACTATTTTTTATTATAGGCTTGATTCTTGAACTGGTTTATAAAAAAATATGATTTAGTCTGCGATATATGAAATGTACATATAATTTTCTTCTTTTTTTTTTTTTGTAAATAAAAAATATTTTCTATTAATTTTTTTTCCAAAATTTTTTTTTTACTTAATAATAATTTACTTAATATGTAGTTATTACAGAAAATTATAAATATCGATAGTAATGGGCTTCGCTGAAATAATCTTTAGTTAACTTTTTTTTAAACCACCTGTGCGACACACACGTAAACATTACAAATTCTTGCAAGCTGCACAGGCAGAATTTTTTGACTGTATTCAAAGGTTTAGAAGAAACCAAGTACTGTTTGGAGTGTATTTCTTTAAAATTTTGTACCCTCACAACTCTATTTGTAATGACTTTTGTTGTGTGTTTGATTATTAATGTTTTATTAAAATCAACGAATAGTAAGGCAACATTTGCTTCATAAGAAAGAAGGTAATTAAAAAAAGAAAAGTTCGGTTTAATAAAGAATGAATAATAATCAAAAAGAGCTCCCACAGAAAAATGTCCTATCACATATCTGTTAACTTTATGTTTTGTCTGAAAAAAAGGAGAAAAAACCAAACTCTTAATTAGTCATAGGGTACCCTATTTTCAATATTTACCAGCACTTCAGTACATTGCAAAGTTTTTTCTTTAGCAAAATATTTTTTTTCAAGTTTCCTTAACGTGCTGTTGCTGATGATGTTACAGATGATGACAACGATCATAAGTGCAACAGAAGCCACAGTGTACTTGCAACATAAAGTTTACTTGCTGGTGGCATCAAAAGCTATAATGCCGCCAAAATGGGTGTGTATTTAAAGGAGCACTGACAACAGCCAACTATGGTAACTTCTTAACTTCTGTTATACCAGACGGAATGACTGCCACCACACTATTATTGGCTACTGTTGCCATTGCCACTGCGATATCGCTACGCCAGCAATGGAGACAAATGCTACTTAAACGTTAATAATAAAACAGAATACGACCAAAAGATTGTTGGCTGTGGCTTTAATAACAAAGGCAGGAAAAAAGCGGAGTTATCTGATTAAACGCAGTTTAGGCTAAAACGAACAAAAGCTTTGGAAAAAGCACATACCAAAGAGTTTGAGCTGTGTTCCATTCACATATTGAACAAAAGCAACAACGAAAACAAAAAAATAAACTTTGCAATTGTTAAAACTATGGTAAAAAACAATGGCAACAAGGACGGTTCCTTACAAAGTCATTTTTGTTATATTCTTCTTCCTTAATATTCTCCTTGTTTTTTTTTTATAAATGTCTTCTTGGCGGTGGAATCATCATCATCATCAGGCTTCATCATCAGTTTATATTGAATCGAACCGTATTGAAATGGAAAATAAAACAAAAGAGGAACCTTAAAACGAGTTAAAAGTTGATCAAAAAAATTTTGATTGCGATTGAAAAGCCAACAACAAGAAAACATTTTTCACTACACTCCACTCCAATGCAATCCATTGGATCAGTTAGTTCGAACAGTATCCAACTGTGAAAGCGAGAGCGACATGTGCCCATCCTTTGGAAGGGTTTATTATTACGTTGTGTTTCAGTTCAGTTCTGTTTAGTTTAGTTTAATTTAGTTTGCAAAAAAAAAAAAACAAATATTAAAAAACACGATTTTAAATGGGATTTTCTTCATCCAACTATTTAAGTTGGTTTTGGGACAATTGTAAGCAAAACCGAGAGTTAGTTTCATTTTGGAAAACAATAGCTTATGATTATAGTTATCATCATTATTTCTACTTTTATTTCTGGTCATCTGTTGTTATGTACTCTTGAGTATTTTTTTTTTTTTTAGTATGAAGGTATTATTATTTTTAATATGAAAAATAATAGACATTCCTTAATGCTTTATTAGGCTAAAGATGTCCAAAACGATAAGAAATAAGTCAACAGAAAAGTTATTTTTATATATTTTTCCTTTATAATCCAATAAAGTTATAAAGTTTTCTTAAAGCGAATAACACTAATTTTAGAATTATTAGATGTACAATAAATTTTTTTGTCAATTTCTTCTTTGCAAAGTCAAAACAATTTCAGCCATTATTATTATTTTTATTATGTATTTAATACAAATTAAATTAATTCTGAAGTTCTTAAATAGGACCTAGCAAATAAACTATTTACTTAAATAAAGAAAGCCTGGTTTTTCGTGGTGGATAGGCCATGGAATTTCCTGCATTTATTACTCCACGTCTACAATTCACATGATTTGCTGTTATAACACGATGTTATAAAAGCGTTGTTAAAACATTTGCATTAACAACCGTATTATAACATGAGAAAACCTCTTACATGATGAGTCTATACTTAACAGTAACATCATATTACTGTTAATGTTAAGCATTTCATGTCAGTTGTAGACTGGGAGTTATTAAAATATATAAACAAAATTATGCTTCCCCAGCGTGCCAAACGGATCCGTTTCGGATCCGTATTTTCTATCCGTAACGGAATCCGTTACTGATCCGTTACGGATCCGCAAGCGGGAGAAATTCCTCTCGAAAAAACGGATTCAAAAACGGATTTTATGTCCGTTTTTTGGATACGTTACGGACTCGTTACGGACATCATATTGGGATCCGTTACGGACCCGTTTGTTTTCATAAAACGGATCCGTAGCGGAATCCGTTACGGATCAGTTTTGGATCCGCAAGCGGGAGAAATTCTTTAAAAAAAGTTATTACAAATTAATTTTGCTGGGTCCACACAAGGAAATTTTCATAAAAAAAAAACTCAATTAATAAAAACTGATTTTGCTGGGTCCACATAATGACCTTTTCTTAAAAAAAACTCAATTAGCGATTACACTGTCAAATCGCGATTACACTGATTCCGTTTCTAAGTTTTTTACGGATCCGAAAAGGGTCAGAAACGGATCAGTCAAATCGCGATTACACTGATTCCGTTTCTAACTTTTTTACGGATCCGTAACGAGTCAGAAACGGATCCGTAAATTCGTGATTGCACTGATTCCGTTTTTAACTTTTTTACGGATCCGAAACGGGTCAGTAACGGATCCGCATCCGTGTTTGTGCACATTGGGTCAACACATAAAATACACAGAAAAAAATATCTTAAAAAAATTTTTGACAACACAGTGTGTTAAAAATAAAATATAGGTGAAAATAGCACCCAATAATACATATTGAATAATAAAATAATAAAATATTTCTTTATATTCAATTAGAAAAATATTTGAATCAAAGTAAAGCCAGTATTTTTACAACACTTGTCCATTTTTTAATAGCCTTGATATTGTTCCAAATAAGACTTGAGTGTTCGTAATTCTCGTTCGCTTTACAGTTTTATTTGTATAATATCTTTAGTTTTTCCAAAGTCTTAAGAGAAATGTTTCCTGATGGACTGGCCTAAGCAACCAGCGAAATGCGCATGGGAACTGGCCCCCACAATAAATTTTAGTGTATTTATTGGGGAGACCGATCGAATAGTATTCGACCGGTTTTAACCGATTATTGTAGTTTTGCACAAGTCGAATATTTTAATATGTCCATTTTTCGAATAGCGAATAAGCCGGTTATTTTTGTAAAGTGCAATTTATATACTTACTTTTGTTATAAATGTAACGGCAATTTAAGTATTTTTCTAATTGAATATTGGGCAAACGTAAGCTTTTTATGAAGAATGTCAAAACAATATGTAACAAAAGTCAAAAAACATGCAATGTAAATACCAATCGCTTATATAGGCGTGTGTTTTTGAAACAAAAACCAAAACAATTCAAAATACTACAAAAAAAAAAAAAAAAAATTTGCAGCTTAAAAAGTAATTAGCAATTGGACAGTAATCTAAGTATTATTAGGGGATTCACAAGGTGTGCTATCAAGTCATATCGTCATAATATCCTAAATAATATTTTACAATTATTCAAACAAAGTACAATTGTAATTCGTCAAAAACTGTAGAGTAAAAATCTGAAGTATAAGCAGTTGCCCACAGAAGTCATATATTTTTTTGTAATTATTTTAAGACATATGACTTTACAACGTTACGACACCATTGTGAATCCCCCATATATATATTTTTATAAAGATGTCATCTCTGTAATATTTCGAACTGATATAAAAGACAATGGGGCTTAAAGGGCCCTAAAATGATAAGTTTCAAAGGTTCTTCAACGTAACGACTTAATAATTGATTAGTCCACAAGCTTGACATAAATATACGCCAAGTAAAACTTGACTCTGTTCCATGTAGTTCTTAAGAAACTGTAAATAATACTTTAGTAAAATATGCTGCCAAAAATTAATGAAAATCCGTTAAGTAGTTCTAGCATAACTTCATGCTTAAAACTACAACATATCGGAGGAATCAATAATATGGGAAAATGCATCAGTTTTATTTACTAAAACACCAAGAACTTAAAAAAAATTTAAGGAATCAAAAAACTTCATGGAAGGTTTTTAATTGTGATCGACGAATTGACATATATTTCCTACACAAAGCATGTTCATATAACTATTCGTTTCTATAATGCTGAAATAAAATAATTTGAAACAAATAATACTGGCTAAGAGGTTTTGTTTACCACTTTTAAAAAATATGGTTGAAGTCTACTGATTCATATAGACATGATTAGCCAACAAAAAATTAAAACTCATTTAAAATAAATTTTTGAGAATATCTTAAATAATAAATTTATTAAATTCCTATAATGTTTTAAAACCAAAGTTTTTCCAAAATTCTAAAGCTATGTTCACACCTATCAAATATTTAACGTCCTTCACGTTACCACTAGTTTTCTTAAAGAATTGTTTGCTTTTGCAAAACGTTTGGCTAGAGCAAACATTATTTAACAGTTTTTATATTACATATTACAATTATCATCTTAGAAATAAATTTTAGTACATAAATAGAAATTGTTGAAAATAAAGCTTATGTTTGATAAATTTACTGGTCACGCTTTTTTTTTGGATTTTTTCATCAAATATTTTTTAGGTCTGAACATACCTTAAGTCATATCTATGCATTTTATTTGTTCCTTACCTTCGTGAATTCTTTTGCGTTTATTCAAATTAACTTTTTATAAAAATTTGTTTGATTTTTGTATTTCTATGTATTCGAATCCAAACCGGTTAACCGGTTAATTTTTAAATGCTTAACCGAAAACCGGTTTTTTAAAATATCAACTATACGGAATATTCAAAAACCGGTTTTTGAAAAAAGTCGAATAATCGATCTCCCCAATATTTAGCAAAGAATAAAAATTAAGAATTTAGCAAATCATTATTAATAAATTATATTAATAAATAAATACCGATTCGAATAAACATTTTGTTTGATTTATTCAAAATTTTAATTAGATTATTTTAACAAATCACGAAAACATTTCGTTGAAAAAGTTATTTTGAGCAACAACTTTTTTTATTGTCTCAATAAACTTGGTTGTTGACTAAAAACTCAATAACTATATTTACAAACTTTATTATCAATACCGCAAAAATCGGCATCGCAGAAAATTCAAAATTTTTTTAATTAAATATTCGATTTTCGTATTTAAATATGAAAATTATTTTTTTCTGTGTATGCTTCGAAAATTAATTAAACAAGTGTTTGCCTAAAGGTAGAAATTCGGCCATAATTTTTTTTTAATATGAACTGGTTTGCCTGTCTCGATTTATATATAAGATTTATATTGTCGAAATATTCAAAAACCGGTTTCTAAAAAATGTCGAATAATCGAACATCCCATTTTTTATTATTGGATAATTGAAAAAAACAAATTTTTTGTATGTTAGTAGCAAATTAGAACGCTTATAACTGTGAAAGTATTGAACAGATTTTAATAAAATATATATTGTGCACTTCTGTAAGTAAATATCTTTCAAATGGTGTATATTTTGTTCGGTTCGGTTGACATACAGAGGATAAAAGTGTTCTTAACTGTTTTGCCTTTGCCGATTTATATATACGAGTGTTCGCCTAATGGTCAAAATTCGTCCATAAATTTTAAGGTTCATATGAAGATACTACATCTAAGTATATATGAATTCACATGTTTTGAGCATTGAGTGTCATAAAATCTCCTTTGTAAATTGTATTCCACTCAGGACATTTCATTTTATTTTTTTTTTCTATGTCTAATATTAACGAAAATTAATCAAAAAACCAGATGTTGAACGAAAAAGTACCAAAAAGCTCCCCTCACATGTTTTTATTCGTTTTAATTCACTCAGGACCCTGCACCTATAATATCATGTTTCTAAAGTTAAATAAATCACGACATGCAGCACGAAAAAGTAAAATAAGAAAATTTAATTTTCCGCAGCACGGAAAAGTTAAATAAAGAAATTTAATTTCCCGTATTTATATAGTCGATACATTTGAAAACCGGTTTCTTAAATAATGTCGAAGAATCGAGCACCCTATTTTTTTATTATTTGATAATTGAAAAAAACAAATTTTGTGTTAGTAGCTAATTTGAACGCTTATTACTTCGAAAATATTGATACAGAAAGGCAGGGTTGTTTCTTATCACCAACACTCTTTCTCTTAATGCTTGACTTCGTAATGGATAGAAAAAACGCAAAAGTTCCCATATTCGATTTGTTTTAATTATTTAGTTTAATAAATAAAATTTTCAAAGTAGAATGATTAAAATCATATCGGGCATGCTGCTGGTGTCTTATAATAGAGTGTTCTTCTGTAAAAAGAGGGCATAATACAACAAACATGAAAGAAGCATTTGTAACGGGTTAATAAATAATAATATTCTCTCTCTGTGACTTAATTCAAGACCAATGACTCAATTTAATGACAATTTGTCATTACACAGTTTGTCACTAAATTAAGCCTAATCAGTAATTTCTCCGATGTTACTGAATCATCGCACTAATGACAGTTTTTATTAAACTGACTCCGATTCACCATATCTGTGATGCCGATATGTCATACCATTGATAACATAATTTCATCTGATGACAATTTGGCCAAACGATGTCAAATCTTACACCACAATGATGAAAATTATCATGGGGTCAAAACCGAAGACAGTTGTCAATTTATGAATGTATCCAATACTGTACCTACACCAGTGTTGCCAATTTAGCCATTTAGTGGCTAGATTAAGCCATTTTTCACCCTGTTTAGCCATTAAAAAATGAGTTTAGCCATTAGCCATTTTTTTTAGCCATTTTCCAACTTGTTTAGCCATAAAATTTTTTTTGCAGTTTTTATTTTAAAAGAATAATTTTTATTTTATTATAAAAGTTTATAAAAGTATAATAAGCAATTTTATTTAAATCAAAACTTTTACAAATGCTGAAAATCGCGAAAAAAGAGGATGAAACATCTTTTAAAGTAAATGAACAGTATTCCAATATTAAATTTATAAAATGGATCAACACAAACATCAGTGTTTCTTTCTGGTACAGGTCGCAATTTTGGAGATAATTTGACAAAATTAGGTACATAAGTTCTTATGTGGTGTAGGGCATCGTATAGTCGGGTTTGACCGACAATACTTTTTAACTTGTTTTTAGTTGTAGATCTGTACCCATGTTCTGTAACTTTAGTGAGAACTTCTCGCATCGAAAAGATGTGAAACAAAATATTCCATCGTTTCTCGAAAAGTGAGAAAAAAGTGTGTCTGTAACTTATGTCGAAAACTATCAAAAGAGATTACGTCGTTACGTTATAAAAGTCATAACATTGCACTCGAAGCCGATGTGACATTGCAGACGTTGAGGACGCCAGTCACACATATAGTTAACGGCGACCAAAATTTACTAAAATTGAAAAATTTTCAACAACGGCGGCGAAAATACAACCGTCGGCCATGCCAAATAATGTAAAGTGCGACTTTAATGTTTGTTGTTTGAAAAAATTCGTATATTTTATAAAAATGGTAAAAGAAAATAATTAAACAATAAAAAAAGGGCCAAGAACATAATTTTATTATTATTATTCTTTGCAATTTGCATTTTTAGTTGTTTTTTAGTGTTAAAATTTTTTTCTCGCCCCATTTTTATTCGTGAGTTTTTTTGACAGTCCAAAGCGGGAACTTTTCTCACCAAAATGTTACAGACACACTTTTTCTGTAAATTGGCGAGTAATTTCCTTGCGTGACAGCTTGTACTCGCCAAAAAAAGTTACAGACACAGTTTAGTGAGAAAAACAGCTGTTTGTTTCAATATACGGCATTTTTGTTCTATTTCACACATTTCAATCGAAAAGTTTCTCGACACAAGAGTTACAGAACATGGGCACTGGACTCAAAAGGTTGGGTAAATGTTGTCGTGATTATGATTTACCTTCAAATCATTAAAAACTAATAGGCACGAGTGCTTCCTATGAGATGAAAAATAACGACATCAAATTTATCGATTATTTAATTTTAAATATCTATCAAAATTTTAATTTACGTTTATTCTTATAACAAATTGATCTTAACTTACAATTTCATCGTAAGCATCTTTAAATGAATTATTTCTGTGTTGTTATTGAATTTTAATATGTTTTTATTTAAAAAAAAACTTTTAGCCATTTTTTAGCCCATTTTTAGCCATATTTTAGCCATTTTTCCCCGTAAATTTAGCCATTTTTGGTCACCAAGTTTTGGCAACACTGACCTACTAGCACAACATTTTGCCAACCCATAGTAAATAATATAAAAATTATTATCGTATTCTGTTTCTCAAATTTGTTTTACAAATGTTTTTTAAAGAAACAGTGAATTCGGTTGAGAAGTCTGCGAAATTTTTTTAATCAACATTATCTGGAATAGTTTAAATGTTGTCACTGAAATTTAGTTCAGATATGTATTTTTTGTTTTATAAGAAAAATTTAAAATTGCACCTGATCTACACCTAAAAGAAATTACCCATTCAACCCACGACAGTTACATTTATACCCCATCCGGATAATTGCCCACAAAGTGGCAGCACTGGTTAATTTTGCACACAAAAATATAAAGAAACCTATACACAAAAAAAAAAAAAAAAATTAAATAAAAATTGATTTCAATTAAAAAATTTGTGATATTAATTAAAAATTTGCACCATTAAACAAATTAATAGTATCAAATAAACGTTTAATTTACTTGACTATGCGTTTAATTCACTTGATTAAACATTTAGTTCACTTGCTTAAACGATTACTTCACTTTACTAAATTTTTAATTAAAACTGATTTTATTTTTATTAATGCTTTAATTGGTGAAAAATTTTAAAGAATTTGTTCTGTGTAGTTTTTGAACAAATTCTTAAATCATTGTTTTTTCTAAATTGGAAATTGGCAAAAGGACGATCTTAAACAAATTTCAAAATTAAGATATTTTTAAATCAAGTAAATTTTACTGACATCAAAAATTGTAAAGCCGTTATTTAGAAATGTCACGCGACTCTAATAAAAAAATATTCAAAATCCGAATTGAAACGAACAAAATTTGAAGAGCATTGGCTTGAGTCCAGTTGAGTGATTTTACAATAAGTTAAACCCAATAACAATCAAATTTAAACTGACAAATAAGACAAATATTGACAGGAGTCAATCAATATGGCGCCCTTTCTTACTTCATGTTTAAACCCAATTGTATGTTTTTTCCTGTGATTTAAAAACTTTTTAGGCTTTTTATCAATTTAGCCTAACAAATAAATTCAGTTCATACACTTGGGACCAATAAAGGAAACAACTACACCAACTATAAAATAACCACCAGTCAACAATGTGTGATGGACATTTACGCATTAAAAATGTCATTGAAAATTTATATTGAAATTTTGGATTTTTCGTTTTGAAATTTATTCAAGTTGAAATATCTGAAATATTCTTTTATTTTTGTTGAGATCTTCTTCATTTAGTTTCAGCTTTAAAGGAATAAATTAAATTAGTTTAAAAATCGTATTTGCCCTTAAGAAGGCAGCAGCAGCAACAACAATCAAACGTTTGTGTTGCTCAAATAAGTATCATACAATGTGATGACAAAAGCATTTATACACCGGCTGACAAAAAAAAAAAAAAAATGGTAGTGCCGAGCTTGAGACGGTTTCGTAAAGCAAAATCAGTGTCAATATTTTCAATAAATGTGGGATTATTTTGTGGTGCCTCAATTTTGCTTCTCTCAGTCTGTTTGTGCGCCAATTAGAGTTTTTTCCCGGACTTTTTCGATTCCCGGGAAAGCGGGAAATTTTTTTAAATGTCCCGGGATCCCGCTACATATAAATAATACAAAGTAAATTTTGTTATTAATTAATGAAAAAAACTTTTATTAAAAAAAACGTAAGGGAACTAGTTTACAAAGAAAGTTAAAGAAATGGTTCAATACTAAAAAATTATTTGAAGATTGAATTATTTGAATTATTATCACCTCACGCCTTTATTCCCTATTATTATGCTTTTATTCAGCATTATTTTGCTCTGGATACAAGATAAAAAGATAACATAAACATAACAATTTAATTCATAAAACAAAAATAAAAACAAAATAAAAATTAAGGTACTCAAGATATGAGATCAAAAAGTTAATTAATAAAATAAATAAAATATTTTAAAGAAATATATAACATTTTTAACGGTTTAGGAAATAACTTTCTGAAACACTCAAAGCGCTTAGTAAGTCGTCAAAAAGTATATTCCAGATTTTATTTACTAATTATCATGTTTCCGAAAAACTTCGTTCATTTTTTACCGAGCTTGGACAAATAGTTAAAAGAGCACCGTTGTAGCATGCTTCGGATTCACAATCAGAAGCAATTTTTTCTTTTTTATAAACAACTTCTATATCAGTCAAATGTATGTCAAGGTTTATGCAAAAAAAGAATCAACCGGACTGCTTCTTACAAACCTTTTAATTTCAATAGGTCCATTTGTAATCTTTAGGACAATGTGTTTTTTAAGTTGTATGTTGTAGTATCTTACACGAGTTTCCAAAATGTTATTTTATTTCGGTTTCCCCGCACTTCACGGGTATATAGACCAACACAAATTGAAAATTTGTGTTTATCACCTAATAAACATATCGCTCCTTCATTGCATCATAGTCATATCTCAAAATTTTAAGTAACTTTAGCAAAGTTTTCCTTCATACCTTCTCGTATTACATCTCAAACTGAACCGAAGTTATAGCGAAATATATCTTTAAATCGGTACATTTTGAAAACTTTAATCGCATTTTGCCAAGATCGTTTGTTTTTGTAGATATGACTATGTTGCAATAAAGAAGCGATATGTTTAGGTATCTCCCTTTTTTAAGACTGCCTGCATCTTATTTTGAATTAATGTACTTTATTAACTCTTCACTTCACTAAATGTAATAATTATCAATTGTAGGACTGCCCATTCTGCTTTTAGTAGATTTATTGCATCAGGAGACATTGATTTAAATACATGTACTCACTTCTTGTAATTGATCTAATCCACAACTAAGGTATTCATTCGGTTAACCGTTAATCGGTTAACCGATTAATTACTACCCGATTAACTGATCGGTTAATTTAAAATTGGCAATTTTCGATTAACGATTAAACCGGTTAATTTCAGTCGATTAACCGATTAACCGATGTTACAAATTTGTTTAGTTTTTTTAAGTGTTATAACATATTTTTTATTGTCTTTAATTGTTTGTTTCGTCTCATATAAAAAAGGTATATGTATTCGAGCAATACATTCTTAAAATACAGTACAAAAACAGAAACTATGGGTTCGGAAATACATTTTTTTTTAGATTGTTTGGTGCTGAGCTTTGCCAGGATGAGTCAGATGATGACCTTACAATAGAAGAAACTCTCGATTGTAACACAAACTATCTTTAACAAAATTAGCCGAAATAATGGCATAATGAAAAATGTTATATGTTGAGAGAAATCCTGGAAAAGGACTGAGAAATTAGATAATCTCGCGTTAGCGTATAAGTGCAGCTAAAATATAGAAACACAAGCAAACAAACATGTGTTGAATATGCTAAAGTGACGTCATATTAAACAGTTAAATTTTGTAAACATGTGCAATGTGTAATCTTGTTTTTATCATTCTTGAATCTGTATTATGGGATGCTTCCGATTTTTCTAACATCTTCGATAATTGAAAGAATTTTTTCTGAGCCAAGTGTTATCAAAACTAAAGAGAAGAATCCTAAATCCTAAACATTTAAACCAAATTATTTTTCCAAAAGATTATTTTATAAGATCTCAGTTAATTTTTTTATAAATATGTACATAGAAATATTATGTATTAATTATAAAACTTGTTTTTCATATTTATGAATTACTTTTTTGTTTGCTCGTTTTTGTTCAAGAATTGTGTTGTTCGTTATATTATGGTTTTTTTTTCTAATAGACTCCAATAATAAAAAATTTTTCCATTTTTATTAATTGAAATTACTTAATTTATAACAAAACTTTATTAATCGGTTAACCGATCAATAACAAAATTAACCGATTATTAACCGATTAAACCAAAACCTCGGTTAATTAATCGAGCGATTAACCGATTAAAGCGAAAGCCCGATTAAATGAATACACTTTCCACAACCCATCCACAGATGCTAATTTTTAGAGAATAGAAAACTAAATTTCAAAGTATAAATAGCTATTTTCTGAAATTATGAGGAATTTTTTATTTCCCGGGATCCCGCAAGAAAAATCCCTTGAAAACGGGAAATAAAATAATTCCCGGGAAAAAACCCTAGCGCCAATCTATCTTAAAGTCAGTTGTTTGTCCGTCTGTCGTTGTTCAGTTTTTGTTTTCCTTATTAATTTTTTTTTGTAGTAGGAAGTTGTTGCTGCCCGCTTAGTTGCTACCGCGCTATGTCAGGAATTTGAATTCAATTCAGTTGGTTTTTATGTGACATAAATTATCAATGACATGACCAAAAGGTAACGTATGCGTACTCCTATACTTTTCTTAAACACACACACACACACACACACACACACACCAACAAACAAATCGCTTATAAATAAATAACGCTCGTTCAATTGACTCTTATAAAAATAAAATCTGCGATCTTTGAAGGTAAAATTGAAAAATCATAAACAGCAGCAGCAGTGGTGCGTTAATTTGGTTTTGCGTGCTCATAAATGCCTGCAATAAGTTGAAGAGGGATTTGTTTGTTCAAAGTGAAATGTTCGGTGTTAGTAGCACCAAATGATAAACGTTTATTCAGTATGTCAGTCATTTGTTCGTTCGAATGTTAAAGTGCGGTTTGCTCGCTTCCAAATCCGTCCATCCGTCCATCTCATCACATTTAGTGAAAAATGACAGTTACTTTGATTGCCAACAGTTTCAGCTCCCATTTTTTATTGCTTCTTTTTAGCAGTAACATTTATAAATTGAATTCGTTCATGTTGCAATGACACTTTTCCTTGTGTTAACCCCCCCCTTTAAATTATTGACAGCTAAAGTGTGCTTAAAATGACATTTGATATGAAGGAGGACAAGAGTCATTTAAACGCACACACACTAATATATTTTTATTTTATTCTACAAACAAAAGTTCCTGGGCTTTATTGGGTTTGCAATTTAATTGTTTCAAAGTATATTTTTCACTTTGTAATATTGGGATTTACGCAGACTTGGGCGTTGCCAATTACAATTTGTAATGAATTAACGTGATTTAGGCTACTAATGTATGGGGTCCCATGGAAACACATTGGGATCCAATTTGACTAGAGTTAGCAAAAAGTACTTTTGGAATTTTGTATGCAAAGTTTGTTAAGTCGTGCAAATTACACGAAACGTGTTTCACTTTAATCACAGATATAACCGGTAGAAGAGTATAATCAACCCTACGATTCCCTACACCACTTTGGTCTATAAAGACGATTTCTGTCTATAATGAGTAGTTTGTCCAATATCTGGATATCAGAATTTCTGAAAACGAGAGAAATTTTTTCAAGAAATAATAAGGTTACTAGCCGTGACCGCGGTGCTGCCCGCCCAAAGTTAATTTTTGACTAACTTTAAAAGTGAAATTAAAAATCTGTACACATATTTTTTGGAAGGATCTTGCCTATGTGTCCCTTCATATAGCTAGCCTTGAACAAAATATAAACCATGTGTATTTTGTTTACACTGATCTATCTAGGATTCAAATTTCATCAATATTGGTTAGATATCTTCGGGTGGCAATAGTTCTTCAGCTGTTTAGCCGATAAAGCGAAGCAAACGCAGGTAACTTTCGCATTCGGTCAGGAGACGGTCGAGCGGATAGATAGACTGAAGGTGGAATGAAAGGTGAATTAAGTATCTACGTTGAAATGGCTTTGTTTTTATTTTGAGTACGGAAAATATTGCTTGTATACTTAGATCTTTTCCAAGACGATAATTAATAATTTCTGAGTAAAGGAGGTCAAGCTCCCCTGGACCCTAGCCTTAGCACTTTAGTGAAACCTTATATATCCTATGTCCGTTATTAAGTTATATTCCATCCAATTTTTGAAATGGGGCCGGCAGCTTTGGAGATTACTTCTTAAAAACAAACAAATATAGAAACATTCAAATTGTTCAGACCTATAATAAAGAATGGTTTAATCATAATGCACGATGTTAGTTGTTAGTCACACCTTAACGTCAAGTTTTTGCCCCAACTTAATTTGGGATTTTTTGTTTCAGTATTTGACAAATTCAACCATGGAGTGGTTCACAATTGAATAACGCGTTTAGGTTGTTGAAGACTTTTACGAAAATAGCCGTTTTAATCAAAATGCATTTCGTGCACTTCGTCATTTTTTTAGTCAGCAAAATGGTTTCGTTAACAAGCTGAATTGGCCTATTTAGGCAAATGAGAATCCACGAATGATTGTTTGAAAGCCGATGCATTCACAAGGAGTGACTGTTTGGTGCGTTTTATGAGCTGGTGGCGTCATCGGGCCTTACTTCTTTGAAAATGAAGTCGGCCAAGCAGTTACCGTAAATGGTGTTTGCTTCTTGTGACCACAATTTGACGATATGCAGCTGGACGATATGTGGTTCCAACAGTGTGGTACCTCTTGCAACATTGCCAACAATACAATGGCTTTTTTGTGCGAGAAATTCAATGGACGTGTTATCTCACATCGTGGCGATGCTAATTGGCCGTCACGATCATGCGATTTAACGCCGTTGGACTTCGTTTTTTAAGGATATTAAAAAGAAAAAGAAAAAAAACAGAAGTTAGGAGTAACATGTAAATCAATTAAAGTGGATAATCATTCAAAGAAAATTTCGATCTACCAAGAGTTAAATACAACTCGGTTTAAAGATTGATGTTTGACTATTGACTGCCAGCCGTCGTCAATGGCAGTGAGTGTTAAACGGCAAACCCCTCTGAAGAGATTGAGTGGTTTCAATCGAAACATGTAAGCGTAACCTGTCCGTGAAAGCCTGGGTTCGGTTCCCAGCTCAGTCAATAATGAAAAATTATTAATAAATTTTAATTAATTTCATGTTGCAAAATTCCTTTCTTCATAAAAATAATTTAATAAAAATTAAATTTTATGAACTCTAGCCCAATTCAAACATCAAAATATGGATTAAAACCCATAAACCGTTCAACAAAATAACCACAATACTAATTATTGAAAAAGTTTACGTCAGTAAGCGAAGAACAATTTAAGAGCTAAAAGATGATTTAATTCGGCACATTAAGGACATTGAACCTCAATGAAGAGAGTCATTATAAATTTGGACCATCGGATAAAGGTATGCCACCGAAGCCGTGACGAGTATATGGCCCATATTTTGTTTCACACATATGAGTACACTTCAAAAGGGCCGTCCTGGTATATATTCACATTTTTTTTATTACTCCTTCAAAGGACTTTTTTTTTAGTTTTTTGTTCATAGCTTTCTTCCAAAATTGGATGGAATACTGTATATACCTAGTCTTTTTGGCTGACAATGATAATACTTATCAACACAAATTTTTTTTTTCATTTTCCTACTAAATGAAAATCATACACTTGAAGAATTCAATACAAAATTTGTTTAATAATACCCATCATTGGTAAATCAGAAATTTTATCAAACTAGTTTGCGAATATACGCAAACATTTTTCGAATTATTTTTCCAATATATGTGTGCGTGTGGTTGTTTGCAAAAGGGAGGGCGGGCTTATCCCTGTAATATCCGTTTTAAAGTTGTCCTTTCTTACACATGCATCAACATTTATAAATACAAGAGTGTGATTTTTATTTGTTTGGATGATGTTTTCATATCTATCAGTTTAAACTTTTTTTCTACTAAAAAAAAAAAAATAATATTTCTTTCAAATGGAAAATTGTTACGGATATGTTGACAGTTGTAAACGGAAATGTCCGCCTGCTTACCGGAGATATCCTTCATATCCGTTATGATTTCATACACATGAAACAATTCATTCATATTTGTTAAAGGGGATTTTGGATGTAAATGTAGAGAATTTTTGTTGGTTATGAAAAAAAGGGATAATATTTATAATTGAAATGCTGATTATATTCAATCTCAAAATAAATAAATTTAAATCTGTTATTGAAGCGCTTATTTGTTTTTACATATCGCACTTGATCAACAAGATTTAAGAATTTTCAGTAAAATCAAAACAATTTTAATTTAATAATAAAGGCGTGTGAAAAAGAATTTTTAAACCAACCGTTTATATAGACCTTCTTGTTGATCAAATGCAATATATAAAATGAAATTAGATAATTGTATAAACTATTAAAAGCAATTTAGCAAAACCATTTGCATTTTCACACCAACTTAACATTGTGCCACTAAAAACCATTTATCATAAATTGGCATTATTTTCATGCCATCAAACGCCCACAAAATTACAACAAAATAACAATTAACTTCAGTTTAAACAAAAATATACAGTTTTTTTCTTTAGCAATATTCCTTACAAAACGATCAATATTCTATAGAGAAACCATTAATATTTCTCTCTTACAGCCATATCAAGACGAATACGTTTCCTTTTTTTTTCATTTAATTTGCATGCAAAACTAAATTGAATTTCATATTAAACAAAGTCATGCTCAAGACCTTAGGCCATCACCAACATTAGGCCAGTTCAGACCTGACCAGACCAAGCTACATGATCATGATACTCAGACAGCGAACAAATACAAGCAAGAATGCAAGAATCCTTTTAGCAAAGTTAAATTACTTTTTGAATGTAAAACGATTACAAAACTCCTACTGTTTCATCACAATACACAATTTTTTATTTAAAATTTTCTTAAAAAAAAAAAAAAAAAAAAAAAAATAATAATAAAAAAAATCCTCAGCATTTAAACAGGAATATGAAGAGAAGTAAAAAAAAATCAGACACAAACAGCGAAACATTGCAAGCAATTAAGACAATGTTATAAATTAATCAGAAAACAAAAAACGATGACTACTAACTAAATACTTACTACTACAACACATTGAGTGCAATAACTACAATACACATACTGCAACAACTAAATGCAACAATGATGATGATTATGAGTGCAGAAAAAAGAAGAACAACAAAATCATAAAATGAATTTAAGTGTAGGAAATATGGGAGAGGATTGATCGTAAATGATTGAAAAAATTAAGTAAATGAAGGCTATTATCAACTATTGATTGGCTACTCATAGCAAGATGTTAACAAAAAAATAAAAATTAGAGCAAAAACATAATTTATTAAGGGGATTCGCAATAGACAATAAAAAGACAAGCAATAATTAAATCACCGCAAGTGGAAAGGCCTTTACTCCTTTATAAAAGATTCGCTTCGTATGATATCCTGCCTTCAGAAGTATGCTTTTTAGAAGGTATACATTTTTTTTGAAAGACTTCCAAAATATTCGCTGCTCCCTTTTTTAAGAAGGGAAAAGTTTTATTTTTTTTTAGTGACCTTCCTAACTCCCGTCTTTGGGTTTGTTATTAAAGGGTGTGAGGGCTTGCTCCCAATGACAACCTGTGTAAAAAATAAATAAGTATGGAATGCGGCGAGGAGGGCTTGTAACTTCTAAATAAGGCCTTGTATAAGGCCTCTTTACTCATTCTTGTTATCGCTGGGTAAGATTGCCCTTCACGATGGTGCGATAGGACAGAAAGTTATATAAATACCGTTTTTAAGATATTAATAAATCTATTTGTGCCACGCCCACTTCTCCAGTTTCGCCAATATTTTGAGGGATGTTGTCTATTCAAAACCAAGATTCTTGTACCTTATTTGGATACTTTGGCTCTTGCCTTTGTTCAGGTATACAGAAAAAAAATTAAAAAATTACAACAACAAGGGATTTTTTGCTTATATTTCAGTCGTTTATGTACTGATCTGGCTGAATTTCAATAGCAAAACTTAAATGAGCATACTGACATAAAAATATACCAAACAAGGCCCCATTATATCTAGGGTCTTCGGAAACCCAATTTCAACAGACCGACGGACAGACGGTCAGCCGGATATGAACTCCGCTTCTCATAAGGATCAAGAATATTGCTCTAAAGGATCAATATTGTGAATGACAAACTTATATATATTCCCTTTTACCTTTGGTAAATGGTATACAAACAAGCTTATTTTTTGGGAATATGTATAACCAAAACGCGCATAAAGGAAAGTTAAGCAATTTCATATTCGTGTTCAGCTACCTCATATCGATAGCTCAATTCCGAATCATGCTAACTCGACTAAGCACGCTTTTTATTAGATTATTGTTGTTCAAGAGTTTAAAATATTTGATAAATGCATAGTTATGTTTTCGTCGAAAAAAAATGTGATGTTGTTTTCCTTGATTGTACTGTGTATTTGTAATCAATGTACTGTTTTTCTGAATTTAAAATCTGGCTACCTTATACAGACGGTACGTTTGAAAACTGATTTTTTCTTACTGTGTTGTGCAAATCATTGCACAATTAAAGAAAGAAGGATTATCTCTAGAAGAAGAACAAGTGTTTTGTTCTAATAACCGACTAAGCACCTTCGCTGTTTTAAGCGGTTGGGGGACCTTTAAAATGAACTTTAAAGCAAAGAAAATCCCATGAGAGTTGCCTTTCTTCTTCGGAAGAAAGTATCTAATAAAGTATACCTTGCACAGTTTTAGCATAACGATTTCAAATGAACGGAAGTTTTTATTAACCCATTTACGCCCGCTGTGCCAATTTGGGAACACTTCATTATTTCCGGCTTATGACAAAGTTTTTGACATTATTCAATATATGTTTACCTTATTGATAATCTAAAATTTCAGAAATTTCTATAACATCAAAAAAAAAATTTTTTAAATTTTTTTTTTTAAAGGGACCGTAGTGCCAATTTGGGTACACCTCTTTAATTCCAAAAAAAAAAAATTTTTTTTGTTTTTTGTTTATATGTAATGAATTAAATAATAAAATTAACAATATTTTATTTTTTGTCCGGTAGTTTTTGTTTGGGCTTAAATGGGTTAAAACAAAAAATAGCTTTCCAAGCAGCGACTCTCTTTTACAAACAATAATTTTTCATCTTATTTTCCATTTTTTTATAAATACGAACGAATACGAAAATCGTAATACACAGTACAAATTGTTCGAACTCGTTAATTATTTCTTGCGAACCAAAATACACGGTAACCTTTCTGGCTTGGCCTATAATTGCAAAAGCACGAATAATAAAAGTTGCTATCATTTAAAAAGTATTAGTACCGTTTTCCTCTGGCGGTATCCAAAAATTAATTTTAAGCCCATTTAACAAAAATCTTGTAATTTTATTTATTATAGTGCGATTCCTGAAGTCCCTATGACCGAGGGAATTATATCCAGCAACAAACTATTTTAAGTACCCCAAATTTTTTAGATAAAGAGGAACCAGGCATACAACCAGAGACGTTATTTTCAAATTTTTGTATTAACTTCGAAATTTTTTCTATCCTAAAGCATAAATATTGATACCCCCCTAGTGATTAGGCCGAATATGAAATGAGAGCAATGAAAAACAACCACTTTCTTAACTTGAAGGTTTTTAGTAAAAGAAAGAAAAAATACAAATAAGAAAACATCACTACAACGCAAATGATGCCTTTAAAGGTCTCATATAAAGTTCTTTTAAATATCAGCAGTAAGTAGTATGAGTAGTTGTTGTTGGTGATGATAATCCTTTGGAGATTGGTGATGATGGTGCGGAGACTATATATACGAACATTTTGCTTCTTTTTATTTTTATAATTTATTTCGCTAATTTGTGGCAATCGACATGAGATCTTGTTTATTAAACGTTGCACAAATACTACAAGAGTAAAATGCGTTTTAAGCCATGCATTTTATTGGAAACGCAAAACAACAGCAACAAAAACCAAAAAAGAAGCATGTTCAATGCATCGTCATCATCAGAATAAGAATTAGCATCAGTTTTAGCTCTAAACTAAGGAATAAAATATACAAGAAATATATAAATAAAACTAAGAAAAAAGCAAATCGGTGTGTCCTTTTCATCTCTAGCATTTGTCTGCCAGCATCAACATCATCAACATCATCAGCAACAGCAGCAGCAACAAAAAGCCGTGATGAGAGTTATTTTTATTTTGTTTTTCATTTTCATTTAACCATTTTTGGTTTCACAAAATCCAACTGACCAAAAAAAAGTGCAAACCAACCGTTCGTTCATCTTTCCATTTTTCGTAAACGTTTAATGGATTTCTTTTCGATTTTTCTTGTAGTTATTCGCTGCATTTTCTGCGTTTGCAATTCATACGAATTTATCGAGTAGGATGCAAATGATTTGACTTTGGTCACTTTTAAAGATTTATGGTCTTGTTTGATGTGACGTTCCGACAATGGTTGAGACACAAACGCGTTTAGTTAACAATTTTCTTTTCGCTTAACTTACAAACTCTTAAAGATTTCAATTTAAATCTGTTTTTTACTTTTAGTTTTTTTTCCTCCGCTGTTTTTGTATTTATTTAATTTTTTTTGTAGACGTTTTTTTGATTCGTTAGACTCAGTGCTGGGCAAAATACATGGTTTGTTGTATTTAAAATACAAAATACAAAATACTTGCTTATCATGTATTTAAAATACAAAATACAAAATACTTTCAGGTTATGTATTTAAAATACAAAATACAAAATACTTACACATCCTGTATGTATTTAAAATACAAAATACAAAATACTTACACATCCTGTATGTATTTAAAATACAAAATACAAAATACTTCCATTTATTGTACGTATTTCAAATACAAAATACAAAATACTTCCACGTCATGTACATTAAGGTTATAACTTTTTTTGGAGTGCAAAATACCACTCCAGCGCCATGTGGGGAATTTTGTTCTGATAATAAAAAACTGTTTTTTAAGCTGATTCGGTAAAAAAAAGTTTCCGCACCGTAAGCGATTCCTAAAACTCCATATTATGTGTAAATTTTATTTTTGGAAATTGAAACACTTTTGATTTTGCATTAGACTTATGAAAAATGGTTTAATGTTGAAGATTATATATGAATTTAAACAAAAACGAACTTATTTAATACAACAGCCACTGATTTAATGATGAAAGTAAAAAATAAAAACAAAACTTCAACGCTTTCGGTGCGGAAACTTTTTTCACGAAAGATGAAAAGTGACACCATATTTTTTTATTTTATTTAAACCAAAAAATACATTAGGTAAAACTAATTTACAAAACAATTGTTTCCATCAATAAACTGACAGAATATATTTTGTTAACTATGTTTTTAAAATACAAAATACTCCCATTTTTTTATGTATTTAAAATACAAAATACAAACTACTTATATTTATTGTATGTATTTAAAATACAAAATACAAAATACTTGCTGGATATGTATTTAAAATACAAAATACAAAATACTTGCACGTCATGTATTTAAAATACAAATACAAAATACGTATTTGTATTTTAAATACGTATTTCAAATACATGTATTTCAAATACTGCCCAGCCCTGGTTAGACTGAAATGATTTTTTATTTAGTATATGTGATTGAGTACAGTAATGTGTTCAAAAGTTGGAAGACGTTGTCCAAGGCGAATTTACACCAGGTGAACTTATCTTGCTACGTAAGCAACAGCTGATAACTAACCTTGTGTCAAAATGGTATACCGTTCTTGTGGTTCTGGGGAATCTTTTCTAAATGCTATAATTATCGCTTAAAATTATGAAATTTAAAACTTTTTTAACCTTTAACTTACGAGGTGAAAATTTGTAACATATAAGAAGAGGTGGTAGTAAATTTTACACCAATTTTGTTTAAGGAATATTGTCAGCGCTTTTTATGTTATAATTGTTTTATTCTTTCAGTACTCAAGGTTAATAACTTCCCAATACCGAGTTAGAAAAAAAATTAAAAACAAAATCAGTTTTCATTATAAATTTTGTTGTTTATTTCACAAGTCTTTGTTTCTATAAACCAAAAACAGATTTATTTTTTACTTCTGTATTAAAAAAAATATAAGTTTACAAAAACTAAAATGGCGTTTTTCCACAGCCTAACAGTTATGTTAGTTAAAAACAAAAACAAACGTATCAATATTTCTTATATATTAAAAACTAGCAACCAATCTTTCAAGCCAAGTTAAACGCTAAAAGTTGAAACGTATTTAAAGAGGTGGTAGTAAATTTTACACCTATTATTTTTAAGAATTATTGTATTTCACAAGCCTGCTTTATATGTACATACATATACAAAAATATATATATAATGATAAAAAAAAAATAAGTTAACATAAAGTTATATTTTACGGCATTTTTCACAGCCCACTGTAAATAGTTAAAAAAAGGAACATTTCAATATCTCTTACATACTAAAAATTATATACATTATAGTATTTTAGGTGAATATATCACTCGTCAAAATCAGTATTCGCACAATTTATACACAAACGCTTACTACAGCCCATACACATGGGTTTTACACATTGTAAACATGTGTGAGTTGTTTTTCTTTTTAATTTATTCGGACAAATGTAACATAATTTGCTTGTCGTAATTGGTTTTTGCACAACAGGCTGAGGAAGAGAGTCAGAACGCAAAATCATATGTATTATATCTCGTAGAGAACGAGTTAATCTTTGGTTGTGTTCTCTTCTTTGTAAGTGTGGCACAACTAAGTTTCTGGCTAGGGCTTTTAAAAAATCCGCTCTGGAAATTTCATTATAATTACGAGAAGATTGTTTCAAGATATATGCATTAACTCCACTAATATCTATTAATCTGTAGAACACCGCTAAAGGCCAACGTCGTGTACGGCGACTACATGAGTAAATAGAACACTTTTTATCTAGCTCATCAACTCCTCCTTTTGTGTTGTTATAGTCAGCTATCATTTCTGGCTTATTAGTCAGTGGATCATTTGCTTTCTGATGATGCATAGTAGATATTAAAATTACAGAACGATTTTTTTTGGGAACGTAAGACAAAAGCGTTATATCTTTTGTAAATCCGTAAATACTACTCTCAACTGCCCTTCTTCTGTTTGGTAAAAATTCTAAAGGAATTTCTTTTTTATTTTTTCTTAGAGTACCCAAATAAGTAAGTTGACGTTCTCTTAATTTTTCAGCTAATTGAATTGATGAGAACCAGTTATCTGCAGTGATGTTTCTGTTACTCCCTTCAATTATACTAGATAATCTCAATACAGATTGAGTTGGCACTGCAAGCTTCTTTTCTTCACTTGTAAGGTTAACACCGTCACAAGTTAAAGCCATAATTTTAATTCCATATTTGGCCGGCTTCTGAGGCATATAAACCTTGAATTTGCATCTGCCACGAAATGGTACTAACATTTCGTCGATACAAGCATGAGTACCTATAGAGTAATTTGATTGACAATTTTTGATAATAATTTCAAAAATTTCTGAAATCGCTGCCAAAGGGTCGTTTGATAACCTTTCCTTTCGGTCAGAAGAGTTATCAAACCGTAAACAAGAAAGTATGGTTAAAAATCGAAGTATAGACATTGTCGCTCTAAAAATATCTCTGCCGGTTCCATCAGTTGCAAATAGAAGATCTATGGATTCTCGGTTAGATTTAAAAACAGACGTGTAAAGCAACAAGCCCAAAAATGCTCTGAATTCAGTTTCGTCCAAAGGCTTCGCTTCTAATTTGTTTGTTGATTGATATACCATATCTAACTTTTTGTTGGTATGTTCGATGATTATGTTCTCAATAGAGTTATCAAATATTTTTGACCAGTAATACATATTTTCTGTTTCGGCTTCAATATTATGAGAGTACAGTGCAGTTGGCAATCTTACGATATTATGTAGGGGAGTCCTACTAAAACGTTCTGGTTGTTGTCCTGACCACTTAAAACGATTTTTTCCATAAAAGTAACGAGATTCTGAGTAATCGTTTGATTCTACTTGGTTTTGTAGAGTTTCAATGCTTTCTTCAACGATATTTTCTCTTGTCATAAGAATCGTATCAACTTCCTCTTCGCTACTAGTTCCCGAAATTTCGGAGCTACTTACACTACAAATTTCAGGGACGAAGTTTGTATCCACGACTTCATCATCAACTTCACTTTCATCACCATAAATTTCGTCAAAGGAAAAATCCTCATCTTCCTCTAATATTCTAGTGATTTCCTGACTGCAAATTTTTTTTGAATGGGTCATTTTTCACTAGTTAATTAAATAGTATAAAAATATTGGAATAATTTTTTTATAAAACTTTAAACCAAACCATATATATTTTTCTACAAGAAAACTTACGCTTATGTTGATGTGGTGGTTAAAAATTTTCTATGAAAAAAACTCACAAACAACTACGTGGTAGTAAAAAATTTTCTATGAAAAAATAACCTAAGCGACGACGTGTAGTAAAATTTACACCTAAGCACGAATATCTCCGCGCTACTGTTACCGACGACAAAGCAAACAATACTGAAATGAGAGCACATCATTATATGAGGGTACTGAGAATATAAAATTATTTGCGATCAAAAGAGAGAAGTTTTTAAAGAAATAAAAAACAACGGTGTAAAATTTACTACCACGTCATAAGTTAAAGGTTAAGTGATTACATTTCAAAACACACAATTTAAAATTGAAAACAAAATTAAATGTTTGCTTGAATTTTTGACACAACGTTAATATATTTTACAGTGTTGTAAAACGTTTTCAAAATAAGACCACCTTGTATGAATTCGCCTTGACGTTGTCCTACCATAAAGCAAATTCAACTACAGGTGGTGTTGGAACTACAGTAATAAAAAAAAGCGAAACAACATAACGTTTTTTCAAAAGCATTGTAAGTGTTAACGGCTCGAAATGTCAACCATTCCTGACCACTCACTAACAAATCAAAATAAATTCGTTCGAAGTGTCAAAATCAGATGCCGTTTCGACTCCACCTGTAGTTGAATTCGAATTGGTCCTACAGGTTTTTTAAGTCGGATTTTAGATTTTATCGTATGTAGGAATCGGTTTAAATTTGCATCCGTAAAAGCATTGTTGGTGGTCCACGTTTTGAGTGATAAAATCGGACACTAAAGAGCACTATAAGGAAGTGTTGTACGTATGTACATATGCTAAGCCAAAGTATTAACTTGAAAATGAGACAACAGAGGAGAAAAACATTAAGTCTATAGTTTTTTGCATAGTATAATAAGTACCAGGTTTGTTCATTAGGGAGAGGTTTTCTTATTTACCATATCGTCGGTTGACAAGTAAAACTCACTAAGTGTAGTCAGACCAGTTTAGAGATATTGAGGTTTTAATGTTAAATTTTGTATAAAAAATCTATTATACATAAAAGATCGATAAGATTTTGCAGAGAAAATTAAAAAATAGTTTCTTTATTATAATTGCTTCTAAATTTTCGGTCTAACTACAAAAGTTTTCAAGACAATACAAAATAAAACCCTTAATGATCAAATCTGCACTTAGTGAGTTTTAATTGTCAACCGACGATATAATGTCAAAATAATTTATTTGATTTTTGACGCTTGTTTTAATTTTTTCAATATTTTCTTTTGTTTGACTTTATATGGGTTTTGAAATTGAGAACAAAATTTCTAATGACTATACCTTGTACTTATTCTACCATGGTTTTTTGCATGTCAATCGTTGCCATAATTTTTTGGGAAACCAATGCTTTTAGTTGCATGCCACATCATTTAGCACCTACCCTTTGGTGCTCTCTGGGGAAATAGGAGCTGCCCTACTCTTTTCATATCATAAATTTGTTTGTACTATTAATTAACTGACTGATTTTCCGCTTGCAAACAAATTGTTCATATCAATTAACATATTTGTAAGTTTGAGCTTTTCTTGCTGTTGAGTTTCAACCAATAGGTTTAATTGAAATGTGACCACCAGCAAAAGAGGCTATATAAAACGTAAACACAAATAAAAATATTATTTCAATCAACATAGTTAATTGAAATAATTAAAAAACATAGTTAATTGAAATAATTAAAAATTTTTTTGAAACTTTAAAATATTTTAAAGTGAACATTTTAATGTTTAATTTCAATTAAGGCAAATTAATTGGAACAACTAAAAATTTGTTTGAAACAGCATTACTTGATTTAATTGAAAACATTTTGGTGAAAATTTTTTCTGTGTAGCACGTCAATTAAGGAGAAAATGGAAAAAAGTATATTTCGTGTTGCTCCCTGATTCGCCCTATTCTCCGGATTTAGCCCCGACGTCAGAAGAAACAAATAATTAAAGATGGGATTTTTTTTGCCAGATTTTCGATAAATAGTCGACCTCAACACAACATTCTTAGAAAATAATATTTTCAAAATATGTAATCATCGGCTTATGTGATAACATTTTAAAATTAATGTCGACAACGACTTATACACTAAGGGTGATAATTTTTTCATTCAGCAAGTAACTTTGTACCGAAACAGTCCGTTATTTCGACATTTCACTATTATTTTCCTGTTTATTTTTTTGTTAACAGTGTAGGTATGTGTTATTTTGTTTTTCTTTTTTTCGTCTCTATTTACTCCGATTTAAAAACGTTTTTTTAATTACTTTATTTATGTTTTAGTGTCTATGTTCAAATTTCGAGTTTTTGCTTGTTTTTTTGTGGTTTAACAACTACATTTCTGAAAATGAAACTAAGATTGAATGCTTTGGCAAAACATTTTCATGTAATTGACATTTTAATGCAATTAGCGATAGAGTGTGAATAAATGATTTAAAAGTTTTTAAATGATAACAAAATTTAGGTTAATAATTTGTAATAATAATAATGGCTATTAAATGAGAATAGGCAAAAATGAATTCGAGAATATTAAATATTGTTAAATTAGAGAAGATTCATTTAAAACATAAGAGTATATTGACAAGAGAAACCAAAAGAAAATTTGATTATATTAAAAAGGTTTCGTTTAAATGTGCTACATTCCCATTTCATACTATTGATAAACTGAAATTTATACATTTAGTTAGTGAAGTAACGTCCTCTTGTGTCAGAAAAAATCAAGTCAAAAGGACGAAACTAACATACAAATTAAATATATTGACAAGAAAAATAAATTGTTAAAAAAATAAATAAGTCTCCTTACTATAAGTAAATTATGAAAAAACTGCAAAAATACTTTATTATTGTTGATTTTGTAAAATATTTTGCTTTTCCTAAAAAAAAAATAAAAAGTGTAGCTACAGCCGTTTGCATTTAAGGTGGCGATATATATGTTTGTATACATGTTTATGCACATACGTACATATTCAAGGCGAATTTACTTCAGGTGGCGGCGAGGCGAATTCATTTCTCAGGTGGCGTTGAAATCACAGCTTTTTTTTCGTAATTAGAGAGAGGAATGTCAAAAGTTACTTGTGTTTTTGACATATCGACCAACGAAAGCAACAAAAATATACATTGTTGAGTTTTTGGTGTTGTTACTTGTTGTATTACACTGAGTCTTCACCTGAGATAATATCTGATATAATATGTGAGAGAACGTCGGTAGAATGAGAGAACAAATTTCTTCATGTTAGAGTGCGTCTTCACCTGACAATTTTTTGTCATACCAAACGTCAAAGTCTATATAAAAAAAACTCGAAAATTTTTGTCAGCGTTTTTTTAATATGAAGTTTGACGTTTGGTATGACAAAAAATTGTCAAGTGAAGACGCTATGTTACTCTTAATCTTAAACAAGGGGAACACGTATCTTATAAGATTTCATAATCAAATGATTCTCGCATAGTAAACTTGTGTCGTTTTTATTCTTTTTTTTAGTTTTTTCTTGTTTTTAGTTAAAATATTGTTTTTTTAAACACTTATCACAAGATTTTCACTATTTGTACAAAAAAATTTATCATTTTAATGAATGCGTCTTATTATTGTTTTTTTTATGTATGCATGTATGTGTATTTTTGACAGCTCATCTTATAAGATAGTTGTTATTAGATTTCTCATAACAACTGTCTCATAATATATATTATAATATTATTATTAACACTATTTGAGAGTCCACACGTAAGATAATACTCTCTGCGATTGAATTTGACGTTTGCTGATATAAAAATCTTATATCTTACCTCAGGTGGAGACCCTATGTTAAGGCCAGTTTACACGGTAATATTTTGTATTACGACTTGTCGAATAATTATGTAGAATGAGAAAAATCTTATCATGTAAAAGCAAAATGTATTGAGTAAGAGAGAATACGGATACAAAATCTGACAAGCGGTCGGTAAATGCTTTTTTTCTAAACCATTTTAGAAACTTATGTATTCTCATCACACCAGAGGTGTATTTTAACGGAGTATATTGAAGGTGGTAGCATTTTTATACAATTACAAAAACAACTAAAATCAACTTATACTACATTTACATTAGGCCGAAATCTTGTAGATTTGATTTAAAATCTTCTTCGAAATCTAGTGCGTTTACATTGTACTTTTTTGACAATAGCGAGATTTTGTTTTTATAACACAACAGCTGACTTAAAGTTTTTTCGTTACACACACAAACACAAAAAGAAATATACATTAAAAAATTTGCATTACCTTTTTTTTAATAATCAACGATATTTATTTTATCAATATTATTCGTGTTTTTAATTTTTTTACAATTTTTATAAAACTTTTTAATATTTTTTTTAACAATTTTTGTTTTGTTTTTTTTTTAATGTCATTTTTTCTTGTGCAGGGAAATATTTTTTTAGTGCTATATTGTAAAAACCATAGTTGCATCATTAAGTACTAATAGATTTTGAGTAGATTTCGTCGAAATCTTGTCACGAAGTAGATTTTGTTTTGTATGGGAAATCTAGTCAAAAACAACTAGATTTGGCTCGAAATCTCGTAAGTACTAGATTTTGCCTAGGTGTAAATGTAGTTTTAGGAAATTTTCATGTTGTTTTTGTAAAAATTTAAAACTGCAACCATCTGTTTTATTGTTATTATTTTTGATTCTACTTATACCATCCGTGTAAACATGAATTATACTTACAAAAGATTTTTATTTTTTTCTTTTAAACACGGAGAGAATTTCATAATATTTTGATTCTACAAAGTCGTAATACATTGTATTACCGTGTAAACAGGCCTTTATCGACACCACCGTTTACATGAATTCGCCTTGGGTGGCGGCGAGACTACAACAAGTCAACAACACAAAAAACAACATGTATTTTGTTTTTATTTTTCGGTCATGTAATGTCAAAAACAAGGCGAGTTTGTATACATGAATTCGCCCAAGGTATATTTACACAAGGTAAACTCGTTGGCCAATATGTTTGTCAGCTGTTTACCCCAGTTGGAACCGAAACGTCAAATTTCGTGTATATGAGCCAAAACTTGTACATATGAGCTTTAAATTGTTTTTGTTTTATATGAAGACAATTTTGACAACTCGGTTTTTTTTTATAGAACAGCATGTCTACACTCCCAAATGAGTCTACCTTGTGTTTATGTACCTTGCTATGTATATTATATTTATTTACGTTTTTGTTTTGGTAAATTTTTAATTATAAGTCTAGATCTTACACAATCTATATATAAATCGGCAAAGGCAACATAGTTAAGAACACTTTCCTCTTCTGTATCTCAACCAATTTAAACAAAATATCTACCATTTGAAAGATATTTACTTTCAGAAGTGCACAATATATATTTCATTAAAATCTGTTCAATATTTTCAGAGTAAGAGGGATTTTACACGTCTGTTTTGTTTTTAGGCGATCGGGGTAGAGAAGAAAGAGGGGTTGCCAAGCAGACACGTAATGAGTTTTCATGTTTGTTTATATGAATTTTCATGTCTTCAATTTGTATGTATATGTAAATTAGACTATTAGATATGAAAACAGACATGTTTGGAAAGACATCGTGAAAAGACAGAAGGTTTTTGGTAGCATGTTCAAAAGAGAATGTCAAAAACAGACTTGTCTGGAAAGACACCGTGTAAACTCCCTCTAATAAGCATTAAAATTTGCTACTAAACATATACAAAAAATTTATTTTTTTCAATTATCACCCAGCAAACAAAGAAATACACCTTATGTCTTGCCAAACGTATTGCCTGGATGAAAAATATTATTGCGGCAATAATCGATTTCGTATTTCGGAAGATACTTCCTTCGGGAAGAAACGTGTCTCGATGGCAATACTCCTAAGCAATACGAAAGCGATACTTCTAGATGATAAACTTTCAATATCGTCAGATAACAACTCATAGTAAAATAGGAAGATATTGCCAAAATATCATTGGGATGATAAAAAGAAGACTTTGCAATTTGAAAAATTTTTAATTTATGTACAAATTAGCACATCTTTTATTTTAAAAACAAATTGGTAATTATTACATATAAATAATATAAATTATAATTAATATATAGTAAAATAATATATACATATACTGCCTGTTAATCTATTTACGAACGAAGAATTCGATCGCTTAACTTACATTTAAAACAAAAACAAATTATAAAATATTGTTTTTGTTTTGCGTGTAAGTTAAGCGATCGAAGTCTTTGTTCGTTAATAGATGAACAGGCAGATAAACTAAAATAATATAAATATTAAGTCTTCACCATATTTTTGAAAAAAACCTCCCACTCCTTTAAAATTGCATCCAGGGTTTAGAAATATCTTGACTTAATTGAAAACAAAACAGATTAATAGTAAACCGATTTATTTCATTTAAATATTTACCTTTTGCAGAATATTTTGAGAACTAATTTCTTAGATTAAATAAATTGATTAATTTTTATTTTTTTTTATGACGTACATATGTATTATAATATATTTTTTTCTGTTTTTATTGCGTAATTTTTCCAAAAATTATAAAAGGAAGAAAATAAAAAATTACTTTGATTATTTTCTTTTAAATGACATTTTGGGGATATTGCTAATCTATTGCCTTAGGGGATATTTTCCATTTGTTTGCAGGGCAAATAATAAAAAAAATAGGGTTGTCGATTATTCGACATTTTTTAGAACCCGGTTTTCCCATATTTCGACTATATATATACGGCAAATACGGAGAAATACGGAAAATAAAATTTCTTTCTTTTCTGGTACCTTGATTAAGTTTTGTTAATATTAGGCATTGAAAAATAAAACATGCAATATCCTGAGCGACAATCTATTAAGTAGATTTTTTGAACTTATAAAATTAAATTTACTCACGTGGAAGTCAAAATATGAACCGGAAGTTGGTTCTTTGCCAAATCGATCCACTAAGATGGAAAAAAATGCTCGAAACATGTAAATTCATATATACTTAGATGTGCTATGTTTTCTTCATATGAACATGAACATTTATGGTCGAATTTTGACCATTAGGCGAATACTAGTTTGAATTAATGTGTTATTGTTGATTTTACAAATAAAATAGTTGGGGTATTCACAAGGTGTGATATCATTTTATACTGTCCTAATGTTCTAACATTTTACAATGGTTTAAAAATATTGTTGTTGCTTTGTTAACAAAAAGTGTCTTAAATTAATAGAACTTTGCTTGCTATGTTTATTGTGCTGTCGTAATTAGTCAGAAGAGACCTGCGCTGAGCGGCCGAGCCGAGCAGCATTAGTTTTTGTAGCCATCGCCGTCGATGGTATAGTTTTATCCGGCTTATATCCGAATTTAACTTCGCCTAGCAATTTTTGCAACAAAACACTTGCGGCGTCAAATTATATCGGCCTAGGACTCTGATGCTTGGTAAACAAACAAAATAAAATTTATTTGTGATTTGCGTCTAAAAAAAGGAAAATAGTCAGATAAGATCTAATTTAATTTATTAATTCATGGATTAGAATTAAAAAAATATTTTTATTTTTGGTAAATATTTATTTTTTATATTTGTTTTAAATCAGCTGATTTAAATTCAAAATAGCACACTTAATTATGAGGGGCTGTTCACAACAGTCGTATTTTTTCATGCTATTACTTTAAGACTTATGACAGCTTGTGAATCCCCCAAGTATAATATTTGTACATAAGCGGATTTGTTTGAATTTTTCTATGATTTTTTAGTGCACTACCATGGTGTCCCGTTTTGGCAATTTTAAAAGGTGGTAAGCATATTCATATGTGAAGCTTGAAAGAAAAACCAAAAAAATAGTTGGTTTAACACACTGCAAGACTCAAATTGAAGAAAAACTTAATGCTGGCAGTGTTGCCAGAACTTTCAGAGGTAAAATCAGCACAAAACCATAATTTTTCATAAAAAAATCAGCAAAATCTGCGTCAAGATTTGAAAAATCTCCAATAAATCTTAAAAACACATTTTTTATGTAGTTTATTTAGAAAAAGATATAACAAGTCATTTCAAAATATACGGCCAATGTTCTGCAATTTGAAATCGATGGTAGTTTGAAAAGTAGTTGTGGTAAATATCTATAAGTGGTCCTCGAAGTGCGAGGTATAAAAAAAGGAAATATTTTTTTGAACTTTCAACACAAAAGAGTTTTAAAAATTTGTTCGATTTCAAAACATGGCTGATAATTTTTGGATATTTTTACATTAAAACAAGTAAGAAAGTATAGTCGGTCAAGCCCGACCATATGATATCCTACACCACAGTATTTAAAAACACATCATGCTTATGTGTCCATATAAATATGGATTTATCTATGTTTATAAACTTCATTAAAATCGGTTTGAAAGCTTGTGAGAGGCGGAAATTGTCCCCTACCTCACCTTGTGGTCCTATTTTTGAAAAACTGTATAGCTTATGTGTCCATATAGATATGGATCTATCTATGTTTAAAATTTCACTTAAATCGGTTTGAGAGGCATAAATTGCCTCTAAATCCCCTTCTGGTCCTA
Source organism: Pollenia griseotomentosa (assembly GCA_963931875.1). Taxonomy (NCBI): domain Eukaryota; kingdom Metazoa; phylum Arthropoda; class Insecta; order Diptera; family Polleniidae; genus Pollenia; species Pollenia griseotomentosa. The sequence goes on along the minus strand of OZ007560.1, from coordinate 44,913,820 downwards.
TTTTTGAAAAGATGCATACCTTTTGTGTCCATATGGATATGCTTCTATCTAAGTTTTAAATTTCATTAAAATCGGTTTTATAGTTTCAAGAGGAAGAAATTTCCCCCTATCTTCTATCGTGGTCCTACGATTAGGCCCATTTTCAATAGGCTTGGTCCTTGTGCCAATAAGAACGTATGTCCCAAATTTTATCAAATTATCTCCAAAATTGCGACCTGTACTTTGCGCACAAGGTTACATGGACAGCCAGCCAGCCAGCCGGACGGACATTGTTAGTTCGACTCAGAAAGTGATTCTGAGTCGATATACTTTAAGGTGGGTCTAAAACCAATATTTTAAGACGTTACACACATCAGCACAAATGCATAATACCCTCTCCACTATTGTGGTGTGGGTATAAATATATTTTCAAATTTTATTACTCAGGCTGAGTAAGGATTAATCACATCTCTGTTATTTTAAACAATAAATTGAAAATTATTTGCTTGACATGTTATCTAAACTATGAAGGGTGTTATAGAAAATTAACAATATAGTTCAAATATTAAACCTATGAAAGATATTTATACATTTATTTTGTGTAAAATCAGATAATAGAAGTCCGGCGATATTAATGGGTTAATTTTTAAGTAATCTTTTGTGAATAAAATTTCTACTAAGGGTGTGTGTGAAACGGTAGCAAAGTACTCATGGAAGTAAATTTTTGACACTGTTTTGAAATTAGCGTAGAAGTTTTTGAAAATTTTAATTCACCATAGAACTTTGCTAACGTTTCCCACACACCCTTATGAATCTTTTTCCATGAATGGTTTATAAATTTCGTTTATCAATGCAAGAATTGGAAATATGTAGTACAAACATAAGTGACAATGTAGGTAAATTTGCATTTGGCGCAATTTCATCAAAATAGATAGCTGTTTACGCGATAAAGCGTAGCAAACGCAAAATTCACTTTTGCATTCGGTCAGGGGACGATCGAGCGGACAGATAGACTGAAGGCGGAATGGAGGGTGAACAGCGTACTCACGATAAATAGTTTTATTTTTCTATTGAGTACGGAAACTATTGCTTTAGTAGATCTCTTGTAAAACGATAATTTATATATTCTGAGTATAGGAGGCTTAGCGCCCTGGACCCTACCCCAAGCCTATGAGAGAATTCCAAAACACAACCGGATTGCAGAGAACATGAAACTGGGTACCCCTTTGAGTAAACTCAAGAACTCAAGAATTGCTGCAACAAAAATTGCAGGTAAATTCGCCTTGGTTGCGGCCTGTTTTTACACCTTGCCACTTCACTACCAAAAAAGCTTTCTGTCTCTTTCTTCGAAAGCTGCCCTCGCAACTGACTTGGGCCTTTTTCACACGTCACTTTTTTCATCTCTGTATACTTTTTGGTCTGTACGAAGCTTTACAGTAAAAAATATTTTTATACACCGATCATCAAACAATCACTTTTTGTGTTTTTTTTTTTTGGGTTAAAAGATTTATAGCACAAATTGTTTTTCTTTTTTTTTTATTAAAATATTAATAAAAAAATAAATCAAGTCAAAAGGACGAAACTAACATAAAAATTTAATATATTGACAAGAAAAATAAATTTAAAAAAAAATAAATAAGCCTTCTTACTATAAGTAAATTATGAAAAAAATGCAAAAATACTTTATTATTGTTGATCTTGTAAAATATTTGGATTTTCCTAAAAAAAAAAATAAAAAGTGTAGCTACAGCCGTTTGCATTTAAGGTGACGATATATATGTTTGTTTACATGTTTTTGCACATACGTACTTATCAAGGTATATTTACACAAGGTAGACTCATTTGGGAGTGTAGACATTTTGCTCTATAACAGGAACCATGTTGTCAAAATTGTCTTCATATAAAACAAAAACAATTTAACGCACACATGTACAAATTTTGGCTCATATACACGCAATTTGACGTTGTGGTTCCAACTATGGGTAAACAGCTGACAAACATATGGGCCAACGAGTTTACCTTGTGTAAATATACCTTGGTACATATTTAAGGCGAATTTACTTCAGGTGGCGGCTAGGCGAATTCATTTTTCAGGTGGCGTTGAAATCACAGCTTTTTTTTCGTAATTAGAGAGAGGAATGTCAGAAGTTACTTGTGTTTTTTACATATCGACCAACGAAAGCAACAAAAATATACATTGTTGTGTTTTTGGTGTTGTTACTTGTTGTATTATCGACACGACCGTTTACAATGTAAACGGTCGTGTCGATGTAAACTTTACATGAATTCACCTTGGGTGGCGGCGAGACTTGCTTTAAACACATTAGAGACAGCAAGCTGCCGACTTCAATATGTCAAAACTAGAATACATGTGTGCATATGGAAATGATTATTTTCACGACGACACGGATACATGGCTGCAGGTTGTTGTCTGTGCTGATTTTGTCGTTGTAGTCAAATTATGCTATGTTCATACGACGATATAAACCACTCGTTTCGCTCTCTTAAACTAGTTTGCCAAGCATGCTGTTCATACGATTCATTCTTGTTTCATTTTGACATTTTTTTGTGTGTTGTTAGTGTGATTTTTTTTAAATAGATAAAAAAGTAAATAAAACTTTAAAATATATTATTTAATACTTTTATTAATATTATTATGTTATGATTATCACTTTATTTTATTAAACATCAATTTTTATTTTGTTATTTTCTTTGTTTTGATTTTTTTGAGAGCTAGTTCAGATAAACTAACGATAAATGTTATCAAAATTGGAGATGATAGTACATTTTTCCTGTTTCGCAGCCTGTTTCAAAATGAAACGACCTGTTTCGCTCACAAAATTTTGTATGGGGAAACAAGTCGTTTCAATCATGTTTGGGGCGCAAAACAGGAATAAGAGAGCGAAACACGAATATTGCTGTCCATGTGAACATGGTATTAAACTAATTTCTATTTTTGTCCACTACAAAACAGAAAAAGTGCTGCTAATATAAAAAAATATTTAAAAAATAAGTGCTTAAAAATTTTTTTTTTTTGTTTAACAGAAAAGAATCGGCTTGAAACAAGAATATTAGCTCGGCTCAACACCAAATTGTTAGTTATATAATTTTTTTTATATCCTTCTTTAGGAAGATGTTTTTAGCGCCAACGCTTCTAGTTCAGGAGTTATAGGTCGTAAAAGTTTCAAAATACTTTATCGATATCTATTTAGGTATAAAATGAATCTATAAAATATGGGAATCATTGGGAAATTCTTTAAAGTGTGTTTCACATGGCGTTTGTCATACCGGTTAACCAATTAAGAGCAAATTTTATATATTTATACTCCGTGGCTGACTTTTTTTTACAAAATTGGCTTTATCTTTAAATCATGTCGAAATAACAATAATTATTAAGCTCTTAGATATTTGCTTAATAAAGTTTTTCTGAATTGCGGTTTTTCGGCGTTGCAGAACACTTACAATTGAATTAACATAGGAAAAATTGAGAGAAGGGAGAAAACTCCTTGACAAAATTTTAAGTTTTGTAGAAAAATTTTTCAAGAAATATTTATTTTTGAAATTGGCCCTTAACGGGCTAATAAATCGGAGTTTTTTAAAGATCAAGTGAAGCCATTTCGAACTAGTTTCTAATAATACCACTACTTCTTGGATCCAGTTTTAACCTATAAAGTTTTTTATAAAGGGTACGTTCGTAAATGCAGTTGTTGGGTATCACTTGCGCAGAAGTAAAGTTTAATGTTCGTAAAAGCATCACTTATAAGAAACTTAGCATCACTCTCATAAGTCAAAAGTTTTTATGCAGTAATGCCGCAGCTCTGCAGTAAACATTGGCAATTATTGCTTCAGTTAATTTTCTGAAGCAATAACTTTTGACAAAAAAGAAATCGTTTAATCGTCATTTATAAGAAAACTGTTACTTGTTGGTTCAATATTTTCAATTAAATATGTCACCTATATTCTAAAAAGCATTTTTATTATTATTTAATTTTTGCTTAATACTTTTGAAATTTCAAAAATTCAAACTTTGCACAGCTGTTGTGCAAAGTCTCAGCAACACAACTGCAACTGGTTATCACGCATCAGCAACAACATTTTGCATCACTGCAGCAGTGATACATAAGTAGTTTTTATGCATTTACGTACGTACCCAAAGTGTTCTGAAACTTTTACGAACTATACCACGTGTGTTCAAGGAACAAATTTTCTTATTTTAAAAGCATTTTATATGTATTTATTGTCTGCCGTTAAAATTATATTGTTAATTAGTTACAAGAACAACAAAATTAAAATATTTTAATTTTTTCAATAAGTAAACGAATAATTAAGCTCAAGGTCTTATTTTTTTTTAATAAATTTTATTTATTTATTTTAGTTGTCAATATTTCGTAACCCTACGGGAAACATCTTCAGGATAAAAATATATAATTTTTTAATTAAATTGAGTAACAATAGACGTTCATTAAACGACTGCCCGCTAATCCGATCTTTATTGTACTCATTGAAGTTAAAACAAAAAGGTCGAAAAAACATACATAATAATTATTTTAATTTTTTTTTAATAAATTCATTTGTTGATAATCTTAAATAATGTTTGAATAAGAGTCTGCAATTAAGCATGTTTTTCCATTTTATAAAAGAAAAAAAAAATGATAGTGGCACCACTGAAATATAAAGACCTAGTAAACAAAAACAGCTGTTTGTATTTTTTCAATTGTAGCTGCCGTCTTCAACAAAATTCAGTAGCTAACTACACGACTAAAGTTTCAGCCAGCAGCATTTGTAGTATTGTGTTCGTGTAGCCTGCTGTGGTGAATGTGTTTAATGCAACTACAACAAGTCAACAACACAAAAAACAACATGTCACTGTCGGAATTTTGTGAACTGATCAAAAATTAGTTGACTTTTAGCTAACTCGATTATATCTTACTTCTTAACTAACTCAAGACTTATGCAAAGATGAGTCAGACTTTTAAAATGAAAACAATGTGCTAACAAATTTTTTTTTTAAAAGCGCTAAATTTCTCGGTACATGCTTCAACGAGATTTTTCTAAACAGATGTATTGGCATCACTGTGTTGTTGTTAGTTTTGTGAATCCCCAAAAATATAAACACATGTGCAGAAACTTTAAAATTTTAAAGTAATAAAAACTAAAAGTAAAACACAAATAAAATAAAAAAATAATTTCAAAAATAAAATATAAAGTAAGTAAAAAGTGAAGAAAAAACTAAAATGTTGGCCAATATGAGGGGTGGAAGTAAGAGAAATTTAAGAAGATTAATAAAAAAGGAAAAAGCTAGGTACGTGAAAACATTAAATTTGACAGAAAACCAAACTGAGGAAGAAGCGAGTAACACGACTTAAATCAACTTAAAGGAACCATACATGAGCTTAAAGGTATATGTACATAAATGTGTATAACGCTCATTATGTAATACTTATACATACATAAGTACATATATTTTTTCTTTTCGAATACAGACACTATCGTTCAACAAAATTCAACAATAATGGACGCTTTGGCCACTCAAAAAGTTCTGACAGAAAATTTATTGGGAAAGGAAAAACAAAAGATTTGTTTAAATAAATATTTTCCAATTCAAACTATTAATAACTTAAAAGAAATGAACGAAAATATCAAAGACGGAAATCGTGCGGTTTATGTAAGTATTTTTTCAAAAACATTAAATTGAAATGACAAAAAATGCGTTTATTTGAATATATACTTTCTTATTTTAGATTCAACGTATTGCATCTGTTTTAAGAGGAAGAATCGATAAGTCGTTGACTGAGATTTTTTCATTAGACCTGATTTTAGCATCAAATGTTAATGGGATTCATGGAAAAGTATGCACATGATGCTTCAAGTATCATATATTAACCAGTAGTCATACAAGAAATTAAAAATGTATTAATAATATTTTATATTAACTGAATGATCAACTTTTTGGTCAGAATTTGAAAGAAATTACCAAATTGTAGAATTGGTTAAATGACATTATTGTTTTAGTGTACTTATCTATACTTTTATAAATTTAAAATACAAATTTATAAAATACAATTAATCCCCACTAATATGTAATTTTAAAACTAAATTTCTCAAAAATAATGCATTTGTGGTCTTTTTATTTTTGGAGGGATATTATAAGTAACAAGAAAATACAATATAATAGTTTGGTAGTGTATAAAGTAATTTCTGAAAAAATTGAAGGAATATGACTATTACAAAAAAGCTTTATAAAATACATAACTGATATTTAGCTCATAGAATAAATTCGAAAAAATCAAAAATGTTGAATATAATATAAAGTAACCTTCGGAAGGAAATAATTCCCAGTTTCTATTTTTTAAAAATATTTGAGTAAATATATAAAAAAATATTTAATTATTTTTAATATTAAGAAAAAAAACAGTTTTTATAACATAAACTTGTAGAAAATTTTGTGAGCATTAAATTGCAAATTCGGTTGAATTGAATGTTTTATTAAAAATAATCTAAGCCGTTTATTTCTGCGTCCAGTATATGCATTTTAATATTAAAACTGCACATAAACATACAAATATCTTTAATGGCCAATTTTCAGGATTGATATTAAAACACATTTATGTTTAAAATAGTTTTAAATACAAAATTCTCTTCTTCACTAAATACTTAAATCAAACTTAATTTACCGATGTGGTACACTTAATTTCAACTTAAGTTTCTATTGTAATATTTTAGCAAGGTGACCTCAATATCACGACAATACAACAACAAGAGGCAAAACGATAACAATCAGCTGTTTTTTGAGACCACCTTGTAAATAAATTTACTTGTTTATGATTTTTTTTTGTATTTAGTAGTGCTACCCTACCATACTTTTATCTTATTTAAATAAGACTTTTCAAATAAAACTCAAAAAATCAATCTGTATTTAAATACGATTTAAATTTTTACATAGCGTCTTTACCTGACAATTTTTTGTCATACCAAACGTCAAACTTCATATTAAAAAAACGCTGACAAAAATTTTCGAGTTTTTTTTATATAGACTTTGACGTTTGGTATGACAAAAAATTGTCAGTTGAAGACGCTATGTTATGAAAATTAACTTAATTTAGATTTAATTACTATCCTGAAAATTGGGCATTAGATATAGTGATAAAGGTTAAAATTAGTTTTAGTAATCTTAAAACGATTTGTACTTAATTTTTTATTTATAGTTTCATTAATCATCTCTTAATTGTTTTATTTTTTTATTAATAAAATATAAAACAAAATGTTTATTTAAAAACACAATTTTAAAAAGCACATGTATTAATAAATTCGCCGTGAATGCAATGCAAAAAACCCTATCAAGGCGAATTTATACAAGGTAACAGTGTTGAAAAATTCAGTACTTTGGTACTTTTTTCAGTACTTTTTTATATTAAAAATACCGCAGTACCCCCGCGTTGTTTTCAGTACTTTTTTATCCTTTGAGCTTTTTAACTCTTAACTTTTTAACTGTGATACGATCAATTCGATAGCAGGCTTTGGTCATCATGTGTTTGTTGAAATAGATTTTTCAACAAACACATGATGACCAAAGTTGTATTTTAAAAATAATTAACGACGTTAATATTGAAATGCAAAGCGTAGACGCCAGGATTCATATTTTGCTTTCCAGAATGGGATATTTGTTCTTACAAGTGGCAAGAAAATTTATAAAAAGGGATGCATTGGATAATATGTTAGTGGAAAATATAAATGAAAACCATATTTATAGAAACATGCAATGTTAAGGAAATGGTTTATAAAGTAAAAGAAACTGCGAAATCATTTTATTCGAAAATTTGCGAAATATAAAGAACTAAATTTTGTTTTGAAAATAAATCCTTAAGAGTGATAATCAGCTTCACTCCAGAAAATATTGATACCGGAAAAACTAATAGCATAATACTGTTGTTATTAATGTTATTTACAAACGATAAAGAAAACTAAATTAATATTAATTCTTAATTCCGTGTTCTAGCGGATCTTTTAGAAAGAAAGCATTTCAGAACTGAATATATTTAAATTTGTTGGAAAAATATAGCTAATATAAGAATCAAAACTAATGTTTGCTGTCATTTCACATATTGCTTTTGGTATTTTTTCGATACCACATTTCTGAGCATCAATTGAACGCAAAAGTTAAAATATAAATATAAATACCGGTATAAATTTATCTTGACAAAAAAAAATTTTTAATTAATTTACTTATTCATAAATATATGAACCATTTAAAATAATTTGCTTTAGAAATTACTGAAAAACGTACCTTAAACCCTTATGACACTACATTTTTTATTCATTAATTGATATAGAATTGATAGAAAGAAACAGTAAATGTTAGAAAGAGCGAACTATAAAAAATGTAAACAAAGTTTTTAGTTTTTTTTCTCTTGTTGTGGTTTTGTTTCAGGGATGGCGTTAAGAATTTTTAAAATTGTACCACCAACCTTTAAAAATTGTACTTTTTTACCCTAATTGTACTAAAAGATTTTTTTTAGTTGAAATTAATTTTATTTATGTTCATAAAAAACACCAAAAAAAGGTATTATAAATCTTAGTTTAAAAAGTATCAACAAAAAAGTACAATTGAAACAACTTAGCCATCCCTGTTTTGTTTATTTTATTAAATGTTGCCAACTTTTTGGTTATGAGAAACCTAAAAATGAAAAGCGGTAAATCGCTGAATTTGCCCATAAACCGCTGATTCAACAACACTTTTAATATTTCAAGCTTGAAATGTCAATTTTAAGTTGAACAATTTTACATTTTTTTTGACATAACTTCATTTTTTATCGATAACTTTATTAAATTTTTTACGTTTTGTCATTTATCTTAATACAGCTTAACTCTTTGCACTTGGTAAATTTTTGTATTACATTATATTTGTACTGTTCACCAAAACTTGAACAATGCATTAAAAATGTAGTGTCATAAGGGCTTTAAGCGGCTCATACACTTGCAATATAACTGTTCAATTTCATCGTCAAAGTGTATGTGACATTCGAAGGTGAAACAATATATTGGCAAGAATCGAAATCAGAAAAGAAGTGCAATATACTGTGAAATGTGTTGACAAAAATGTACTATGTTGTTTTGCTTTAAAGGTTATGTTTTTTTAATAAGATATGCGCCATATTTAAATAGCATGTGTGATGAAAGTGACAAGTATTATGAATAGAGTTTGACATCCCATACGACTTAATCGTTTTTTGAAAAATGTCTAAACAATAAAACTTTTCATTGGATCAGGGTTGCATTTTATATCATGTGTGAGTGTTTATACTTTGTGTGATGGTGTGAACACAAACTCTTATGTTAAATAAGATTTTTTGACAGTCGCAACAAAACTCATTAGATTTCTATCTCACAAAGTATTATGGAAAACGTAAGACTTGTGAGATAGTGTAAACTAGCCTTTACATGTGCACCTCAAATACTGTTTGCTATTAATTACTTAGATACATGAATTCCAATAAAAATTATTTTGCTCCTTTTATTTGCATAAATTATTGTTTTTTTTTTACCAAAAAGTACCATTTGGTGGGAAAAATACTCTTTTAGTTGAAGTTCAGTACCATATCAAAATTTAAATTTTGCAACACTGCAAGGTAAGTGCAACTCTACAACTACAAAAAGCCCCATGTATTTTGTTTATGAAATTTCTATACTGAAATTTGACAACAAGTCAGAAAATTTCATAAACAAAATACATGGGTCTTTTTGTAGTTGTAGAGTTGCACCCAAGGCGAATTTACTTCAGGTGGTGGCGAGACCATGGTGAAATAAACAGGTGGCAGCACTACGCCAGATGACGATTTTTTGCTCTTGCATTGTTTGTCTAGGTTTATGTCAAAGTTTTGTTTATGTTTACAAAAAGTCCACGTTTTGTGCTGTGATTTTTGTTTTTTATTAAAGTTTTTGATAATTTTGATAAGATATTGACCATAATTAAATAAAAATTGGCTAAAAATTTATTTATTTCATCACGTTCAGCGGCATGCTTTGATTTTTGTTTAATGTATTTTTTGACGTAAACGGTTATGTAATTTCCATTTTTGTTGTAATGTTGTATTTGTTGCCGTAACGATGCCACCTGCTTATTCCACCATGGGCGAGACTACAACAAGTCAACAACACAAAAAACAACATGTATTTTGTTTTTATTTTTCGGTCGTGTAATGTCAAAAACAAGGCGAATTAATATATATATGAATTCGCCTTGTATAAAACAGTTGACTAAAGCAGGGCTACCAGATTTGGGGTTCTAATATCAAATTAGATAACAAAAATTAATTTCGGATTTTAATTGAGAATGTAAAAACAAACTACATATTTTTCTATTTGGGAAAATTATTGATCGTTTTGTTTCTTTTACAGTCCAACATATATAATTTCTGTAAGAGTTTTCATGTACAAAACTTAATACAATTTATGTATAAATGATAAACAAATTATAGAGCAAATTCAATTTCGGACGGCTGAAAAATCGGATTTACTGAACGCAATATAGTTTTTTTATTTAAAATGTGTCAGCAGCAGAATTTTTCTTATATAAAAAACATTTTCTCCTTTTGTTTAGGTTGACCTGTTAATACTCTAATAAGTAAAAATACTTTCAAACGTATGTCCACCAATATAATGGCTTAGCCAATGGATATTCAACGCATTCAATGGATGTATTTGTGGGGTCGTTATTATAACCCTAATTCTCCGTATTTGAAATGTCAAAACTTAAAATGTTCGTAAACGATATTGAATGGTTAAACGGGAATTTTCAGGCTGGTACTCCATTAATGCTAGAAGAATGTTTGCTTATATGTACATGATGCTTTAAGTTTTAAATATTAACCAGTAGTCATACAAGAAACTAAAAATGTATTAATAATATTTAAGATTAACTGAATGATCAACTTTCCCCCTCCCTTAAAAACGTACATTTTGGTACATTTGATAATTACCAAGTTGTAAAATTGGTAAAATGACATTATTGTTTTAGTTTACTTACCTATACCTACTTATATAAATTTAAATGACAAATTTATAAGATAATTATTAATCCCCACTAACAAGGTATATTTACACAAGGTAGACTCATTTGGGAGTGTAGACATACTGCTCTATAAAAGGAACCGAGTTGTCAAAATTGTCTTCATATAAAACAAAAACAATTTAACACACACATGTACAAATTTTGGCTCATATACACGCAATTTGACGTTTGGGTTCCAACTAGGGGTAAACAGCTGACAAACATATGGGCCAAAGAGTTTACCTTGTGTAAATATACCTTGCCCACTAATATGTTACTTTAAAACTAAATAGTTTCTTAAAAATAATGTATTTGTGTCCTTTTTATTTTTGAAGGGGATATTATAAGAAATTTTTATTTTAAATTTGGGATTGAAGAAAAAATTTATGTGGCATCACTAGACTAAAAATTAATAAAAATATTTGAGAAAAAATATAAAAAAAATTAAATTTTTTTTAAATTAAGAAAAACACAGTTTTTATAACATAAACTTGTGAGAATTTTGTGAGCATTAAATTGCAAATTCGGTTGAATTGGATCTTTTATTAAAAATAATCTAAACCGTTTTTTTCTGCGTCCAGTTTATGCATTTTAATATTAAAACTGAACATAAACATAAAAATACCATTAAGATATAGTGATGACGGTAAAAATTATTTTTTGTGATGTAAAAACGATTTGTATTTAATTTTTATCTATAGTTTCTTTAATCATCTCTTTATTGTTTAATTTTTTCATTAATAAGTTGTTAAACAAAATGTTTATTTAAAAACACAATTTTAAAAAGCACATGTAAACAAAACTTTTGACATAAATGGCATGACCAAAAAAAATAACCGGCTGTCTTTTCGACACCACCTGAAGTAAATTCGCCTTGGGCATGACCAAAAAAAATAACCGGCTGTCTTTTCGACACCACCTGAAGTAAATTCGCCTTGGTTGCACCTTACCTGTTATAAATTCGCCTTGCCTATGTTCTTTCTGTTGTTTTTGTATTGTTGTAGTTCCGACACCACCTGTAGTTGAATTCGCCTTGGGTATATTTATAGCTATAAACAGTGATGGAAAATTCAGTAATATGGTACTATTTTCAGTACTTTTTCTTTCAAAAATACCACGGTACCCCACGTCCGTTTTAGTACTCTTTTCTTGTTATGCTTCTTTGTTTAGAAATTTAGCGTTGATATTTTTTTTTTTAGCATTGACAACCAGGGCTGAGGAGTTGTCAACAAAAAGTACTAACTCCGCCTCCAGCCGCTGAAATTCCAACTCCGACTCCTAATCTTACCTAACCCTACGTTTCCACATGCAAGTAATTACTTGCAAGTAGTGTATACGTATTATCAACGAAACACCGAAAAAACAGCCGATTGGCTCAAAGTACAAAAAATATGTGAATGTTAGTGAGAAAGTGTGAGTGTATTGAGTTTTTCGAACTTGCACTTGCATGTGGAAACGGGGGGTTAATGCTAAATGTATATGAGACTGGTCCTTATTTGACTTTAAACTCTTTTTTTTAATGCAGTACCTTTTTAATAATCAAATATAGCAAGAAAAGTATTCAGTAAAAATTTCGAATCAATATTTTAAAAATTGCATCGTCCATTTCGAAGTTTATATTTTCATTTTGGAAATTATTAGCATATTTGTCTAAAGTTTTTATGACGAAAAATTTTGGAGTCGGAATCACGAATTATTTGTAGGTACTTCGACTCCGGTGCAGAAATCTCAACTCCGACTCTACAGCCTCCTAGACAACTTTGCCTACACAAAATTTATTCTTATCAAAAGTATATAAATTTATATTATAATTATGTAATTATAATTAAAAACAAAAGAACTAATTATGTATATAATTTTTTTATTTTTAAATTTATTTTCCAAAAAATATGTGTGAAAAAAATACTAAAATGTCGGAAAAGTACTCTTTTGCTTGGTGGTCAGTAACATCTAAATTCTTCAATTTTCCATCACTGGCTATAAATACATGGTCCTTGCTTTTATCAAACTGAATAATAGTTCGTTATTGTTTAAATTATACAAATTTGTTCGCCACCGTCACCGAATTAGTCTTCCTGTAATCGTCCTCAGAATATTTAATGTTAAGTAGAATTCGATCGCAATATAATGGATTTGAATGTGAATAAAACTCAAGAAAGTCAAACTGCTAAATTGTCATCTAACCTTAACGCATCCAATAGTACAATTGCGGTAAGTCGTGTACCTTCACCGCCTACGAACTGGTGTTACACACAGGTGAAAGTGGTTAAATTTAGTTATATATGGACCATAAATAATTTTAGCTTTTGTCCTGAGAAAATGGGTGAATGTTTAAAATCGTCCACATTCTCTGCCGGTCCTAATGACAATTTAAAATGGTGCTTAAGGGTTTATCCAAAAGGAAACCTTGTAGAAAATAAAGATTATGTATCCTTATTTTTATTATTAGTTTCCGGCGATAAATTGAAAGTTAAAGGCAAATTTATATTTTCCATATTAAATGATAAAAGAGAAAAGACCAACATCAAAGTCCCGAGCGCACACTGTTTTGTGCAAGGACAAGAATTTGGTTACAAACAATTCATTAGAGGAGATTTTCTACTGAACAAAGCCAATCATCTATTACCCGAAGACACATTGACGATATTCTGCGAAATCAACGTTCTGGCAGAGAGTGTTAATATATCTCGTCAATCAATTATACAATTCACCGAATGCAAATTGAGCGCAGATTTGGGTAATCTCTTTGATAATGAGGAATTTTGTGATGTTACGTTAGCCGTGGGTGAACGGGAATTCCCAGCACATAAAGCTATATTGGCTGCTCGCAGTGATGTATTTGCTGCCATGTTTAAACATAATATGAAAGAGCGTAAATTAAATCGTGTCATCATAAAGGATGTGGATCATGAAGTTTTAAAGGAAATGTTACGTTTTATTTATACTGACAAGGCGCCAAATTTAGTTAAAATGACCGAGGATCTCTTAGCAGCAGCTGATAAGTACGCTTTGAAAAATCTGAAAGCAATGTGTGAGGAAGCGCTGTGCGTTAATTTATCCGTTGAAGCAGCAGCTGAAATTTTAATATTAGCCGATCTCCATAGTGCGGATCTATTGAAAGCACAAGCGATAGATTTTATAAGTGCACATGCCACCGATGTTGTGGAAACTCAAGGCTGGCAAAACATGATCATAACACATTCCTATTTAATTTCTGAGGTATTTCGAGCGATTGTAACATAGCCACCAATCAAAGAAAATCAACAACAAATGTAAAGATAATCTTCATAATAATATTATTAGTAATAAATATGTGTTTCAACAATTAAAAGAAATTATACGGGCATGTTCCAGAAATCGAAATGAAGTGAAATTGAAACCAAATGATATTTTTAGTAAATTTTTAACAAAACGATCTCAGTTTCTCCTCGTTTTAAGAGTTTTTCTTGAAGAACTAAATAGTATTTAAAGAATGATGTATATAAAATGGAATATTTGTATGAATTTTCATTACAGGGTCGTTTTTAAAATTTGTTCGATTTTAAATCCACTTCATTTCGATTTCTAGAACACTCCCGGTAACTACGATTTTTATAGTAAGAAATGTGTATACTTTTCTTTGTTGTTACTTCATACGTACTATACTTTTAGAGAATTTGTTACCCAAACCACAACAGTGGATAGGATATGAAACGTTTGCGTTGATGTTTGTAACACCTTAAAATATTTGTCCTGATCCAACCTTAAGTATACTGATTGAGAACGATATCCGGCCGTCCGCCAGGCTGGCTGGTTGTCCATGTAAATCTTGTGTAGCAATTTTTGAGATAATTTGATGAAATTTGGTACATATGTTTTAATTGGCATAGGGACCAAGTATATTCAAAATGGTGAGAATCGATCCATCATTTCACAAAGCTCTCATACAAGCTTCTTTCCGGAATAGAGTCTTTGTGCCCATATGCCGTTTTATTATGATTTGATCGAAACTTATTTCATTGCAATCTAAACCTCCATCTTACCAAATTTTTTTGCAATCGGTTCATATATGGCTTAAAAATCAAAAGCACTTTTGGTATGACCCAATATGCTTAAAATAATTGGGAATCCTGAGACCCGTACTTGGTCATGAAAATATGTCTAAAAATCTAAAAAACAATAATTTTTGAAGACTTTCAAAAGTTTTTTTTTGGGAGTTTTGGGATTTCTGTGGTGAAGGGTATAATTAACTTTTTACTTATTTTTGTGTTTGTATAAATACAAAGGAGGAGGTGGAAAGCCTATAAAGGCTTTTTGATTACGCTCAGTTGAATTTATAAATATAATAACGTTTAATAATAAGTATGGTTGCGATTTCCATGCATTGTTTTGTCGATAATCTAAGATCGATGTCGACCAATTATCTTTCCGAATCATTAAATATGCGTTAAATGGCATCGATTTGTTTTTGTATATTTTGGTGTAAGTGCATATTTTTGCATATTCCAACATTTTTGAATGAAATATTTTTTAAATTTACATGTTATCAAAAAAAGTTCTTCAAAAAATTTCCAAATACACAAAAACAAAAATCTTGCAAAAATTTAAAATCAATAATTAATTTTTTTTTGGAGCTCTGCTTAAAATACATGTTTTTAAGACTTCGACAAAAATTTTGTAGCTTTTTAACTTCAAAAATTCGTCGTTAAGTAGGTAGTCAAAATTTGATAGGTTACGATAATTGAAGCACAGCCGCGAATAACGTTTTAAGTTACAAAATAATTATTTTTCAGGAGAGCAAAAAAACATTTTTAACAGGCAAGATTATTAATTTTTTTATTTTTTTTCTTTAGATTATTAAAAATAATGATAATAAAAACTTTTATGCAAAATATCAAGAAATTTAAAATTTAAATTACATGCAAATTTACAGTTTATAACTTTTTTTTAGTGGAAAAACGTGGAAAAACGTTTCATATCCACAATCGCGATATCATTTAAAACGTTATTCCACGTTTCAAAACCATTTACTTTGTATCATTTTGTAAGTAACTTACAACGTTCTTCCACTAGTTGACTCTTTGTTTGTCATTTTAAAGGCGTAAAGGTGCAAACTTTTGGGTGATTTAAGGTTTAAACAGTGTAAGAGAGTAATGTTAACGTTAATCTGCAAAAAAACAGTTTTTGCAAAAAGTGGCTTTTACAACGTTATTCGCGGCTGTGCTTCAATTGTCGTTAAGAGCTATTCTGTTATAGAGTTTTGACAATTTTGATCGGTAAACAATATCGGTAACTAACGACACAAAGAAAGTTCTTGTTAAAAAATAATGATAAAAAATGTTCTGTTAACAGTTTTAAATTATACATATATAGTAAAAAAAGCCAATCAAGCTCAAACCTACACCACAATATTTGGGACTCATGGGCAATCATGTTTCCTCCAAAAAAGTATATTGTGAGGTTAGAATTCATGCCAATAATTATCTAAATGTCTACTGCCAAGGTATATTTACACAAGGTAGACTCCAAGGTATATTTACACAAGGTAGACTCATTTGGGAGTGTAGACATGCTGCTCTATAAAAGGAGCCAATTTGTCAAAATTGTCTTCATATAAAACAAAAACAATTTAACGCACACATGTACAAATTTTGGCTCATATACACGCAATTTGACGTTTTGGCTCCAACTAGGGATAAACAGCTGACAAACATATGAGCCAACGAGTTTACCTTGTGTAAATATACCTTGGTAGACTCATTTGGGAGTGTAGACATTTTGCTCTATAAAAGGAACCATGTTGTCAAAATTGTCTTCATATAAAACAAAAACAATTTAACGCACACATGTACAAATTTTGGCTCATATACACGCAATTTGACGTTGTGGTTCCAACTATGGGTAAACAGCTGACAAACATATGGGCCAACGAGTTTACCTTGTGTAAATATACCTTGTCTACTGCTATTAATATGATTATTATCAGGGGTGTCATAGAATTCAAGTCGGTTTTTTAAACCAATATTGGTGTCATGAAAACAAGTTTGTTTTGTTATTTTCGAATACAAATAAAACCGATATTTTAATAATCTGTTTTATGTTTTGGAGCATGTGTTTACAGCTTTAAATGCAATTTTTGTTTGTTTTATATAAAAAGAAAATTATAGAAATGAAAATAATAATGGTAATACAGTTAAAAAGTATGAAATAAATGACATCGTTGTATTCAAGGTATATTTACACAAGGTAAACTCGTTGGCTCATATGTTTGTCAGCTGTTTATCCCTAGTTGGAGCCAAAACGTCAAATTGCGTGTATATGAGCCAAAATTTGTACATGTGTGCGTTAAATTGTTTTTGTTTTATATGAAGACAATTTTGACAAATTGGCTCCTTTTATAGAGCAGCATGTCTACACTCCCAAATGAGTCTACCTTGTGTAAATATACCTTGGTTGTATTATTTGCATTTGTTGTTTACATTTGTGTAAGTTTATTGTTTTGTACAAGGTATATTTATATACAATTGTACAATAAAACAAACAACAGGGCTTTTTATTGTTGTTATGTGGTACGAACTGTCAAAAGGCAAAGGGGTTGATAAGAGACAAAAAAGACAAAAGATAGAGACAAAAAACTTGTTTACATGTTTACTATACAACATTTGACAGTTCGTACCACAAAACAAGCAAATAAAAAATAAACAGCTGGCTTTCCGAGACTACCTGCTATAAATATACCTTGGTTTTGTAAAAATATAAAGCGAATTTATTAACCCTTAGATGTGCCACATGGTCTGGCCAGACTATATTTGACTTTCATATGCAATATCTTTTTTTGTAGCAAAAGTTTTAAGAAACGAAGGCTCTGAATTCTACAAGTAGTTGTCCTAAATCGAATAAAACAAATTTGGAGTCATTAGATCATATTTAGGGCACAAAAACTCTCCCACAAGAAAAAGTTCGGCAAATGCACCTCATAGTCTGGCTGGACCACAGGTACCTTTAAAATACATTACAGGACCAAAATACTAACTCGCAATCCTATTATGTACAAGCGGTACTGTACCCGTCAAGTTCAACTTCCCTGCAAATAACAGGACCAGTCCAAACACGCATGTAAAGAGTAGCCCACAAGGGACCAGGACTAGTCCAAAAGTAACCCAAACGTATGGAAAAAACATGGTCTATTTAACATTGCGATGTCCTAGGGGAGGACCATATAACCCACCTTTGGATTACTATGGAGTAGTTTTAAAACTACTCCATGGTATACTCAAGAGGATTAGTTTTGAAGTCGTTTAAAAACGAAAGCATGTCGTTAAAAAACGAAGACATGTCGTCTCAATACAAACACTTTTTAACAATTACATAGTCCATGCTTGCATTACATCGGACCAGTCCATGGAGTAGTCCATTTTATCAAAATGGATCAGGTGGTCCAATTTTATTTGCAGGGTTATTACCGTCCGTTGTGCGTTATTTGTAAAACCAAAATCAAAGCTCAGAGAAAAACTCGTTTTTGCTGCGGTAACTGCAACAAAGCTATGTGCCCACTACATGACAGAGACAAAAGCGTTTATTTGCAATGATTGTTTAACAGAATAATTTGTATATCTTACAAAAAAAAAGACTGATTTATTTTAAAATAACACAAAATAAGTACAAAATTTTGTTTAGTTTACTTATTTGGCTGGGGTTTTCAACCGTGGCCTGGCCGGACCATGAGGTGAACTTAGTGGTTCTAAGGTTGTAGAACATCGAAGGGTTAAATGTACAAAAAAAAATATTTATATAGTTTGCGACGAAAGAGCAGCAAAGCTGCGCAAAAATTGCAAAAATTCGGAAAGTTTGCAAAAATTGCGAAAATTTTTAATATTTCACACAAGCCATAAAATTTATTAAAAACCCCTAAAACTATAAAGAATGACAAAAATTCGGTAAACATTGATAAATTTGCGGAAATTCGTTTAATTTTTATTAAAAATCGTTAAAGCTAAAAAGAACCAGAAATATAAGATGAAAAAAAAGCTTCTGTCGCGAACATGGCTAAAATTCGCAAAATTAAAAACAAACCCTAAAATTTATTTGAAATCTATTAATCGGATAAAATAACAAAATATCGGAAAATAACATAAAAAATTTGGAAAAATCGCGAAAATTTTCGATATTTCAAAAATAAATTTCATAAAATGTATTAAAAGTTCTTTAAACTATAGGGAATGGCAAAAATTCGTTAAAAATTGCTTAATTAGCGGAAATTCGCTTACACTTGCCTACAGCGGCATGATAGCAAAGTCTAATATTTATTAAAAATCTAAAAAGCTGTAAAGATTCGAAAGCAATTTAATATTTAATTATTTCAGTCAATACTGAACTAATCGGACTTTTTTTTCAGTGTTGTAAAGCATTAATTTGAGTTTCACAATACTGAAAAAATAATTTCGATTCATTCAGTATCGACTGAAGGAATTAGAAATAAAATTACTTTCGAATCAAGAAATAACTTGATTACGACTGCCAGAATTAGGCTCCAGAAAACTATTAAATTGCTGTTGTTGCATATTTGCTGTTTGCTGAAAAAGTGAGGGGAAGACGTTTGCGAGTTTGCAGCAATCCGCTGACGAAGACATGCCTAAAATAATATTTTAACAATTTTATCTATGCAAAAAAATCTAACTGTTGAAAAAAATATAATAAAAATATTAAGCTTTAAACAACTATATCGTTAGCTAAAATGCAAAAATGCGTAACTAACAAAAATATAATTTTACAAGAGAAGCAAAAAACTTTGTAAAATGAAAACTATAAACATGTCAGAAGAACATGCATTGACAAGACGTCCATGGAATTCTTCAAACAATATTTAAAGAAAATAATTTCATTATATTTTGTTAGAAAATAAATGTGCAATTACGTCGTTTTAAATTCATCAAGAAAACGTACTTGTAGTTACATCTCTTAGTTTTTTGTTAATAAAAGCGTAATTTTTGATCGCAGAAGTGTAGAATTTTGTCAAGACATGTAGTCTTATGGCATTCATATAAATCAATAAAAAACTCGATTTGGAATTTTTTGTTAGTTACGGCCGTTTGCATTTAAGCTAACGATATGTACATATTTCCAATAAAAAACAAGAGCTGTAAGCTGCTTGGCTTATTTTCAATAAAAAACCGATAATATTGGTTTCTGTGACACCTAAAACCGACACTTATTTCATTTCGAACAAAAAACCCATAACATTCACGCAAAGAAAAAACATGGTTCTGGTAAACATATTTTAAGAGCAACATGTTATGATAAGATTCATGATTGTAGTCAACATATTACGATTATTCTTGAATCATATTACTACCAAACATATTCGAAATGTTACATCATAACTTTTTTCCCTTAATCATATTTTCAGTGTACATAAAAGTTTATGATTTTATATCTCATCACGTTTTCTTTATAATTTCAATAATACTATCTTTAGATTTTAGCATCATTAAGAAAAGTTATATTACACTAAAGAAGGAAAAAAATGAACTTAATTTACATATCTATATTTTTTTATATTGCTACCGATAAAAAGGAGCCCAGCAAAACTCTCATATAAATTTATTGCCTCAATACAAATATTAAAGTCACATTTCAATCACATGCAAATAAACCAAATTCAGAAAAAAATGCCCAAACTAAGAAACTCATGAACTCTACCATAAACTACTTGTTTGTTGGCATTGCACCACTGTCATACTTAAAAAAAAACGTATCCTTAGAAAGTTGTTGTTTCGGGATTTCAATTGTTGGCAAAATGTATTTATCTTTAAGGTAAAAATCTAAGCCGCCCCATCATTTCAAGCTTAAAATACAATTCATCTTGGCACAAAAGTTGTAAGCAGTAGAGGGAGAGAAGGCTACTGTTACCACTTTAAAGTTTAAACGAAGAACAACATGCGGTTTTTTTCGATATTTTTCAGAGTTTGCTTGATCTTCAAATGATGCAGTACGTATGGAAAAACAATGACAAAGAAGGACACGTTTCAGAAATGAAAATTTATGAAAATCATGAAGTTAAACCATAAATTTTGAATTTGGCAATTTAACGCTGTATGATGGTTTTTTTTTTGGAAAAAAGTAGTTGGTTGAATTTTAAATATTTGTTTGTTGTTATTTTTTTCTTCATCCGAACAATGTTCGAGTATATTTACATGTTGTTGTAGTGTTTTCTTACTTCTTGAGTCTTGACTTTGTATTTCTGTTTTTTGACTGCCTGCCGACCTGGCATGAATCGATCGATTGAACAATTGAAAAAACGAACTTGTCTGTTTTAAAGTAGCAGAAAAACAACAAACAAATATACTTAACCCAAAAAAAGTAGTCAACAAATGATTTTTGCTAAGTCAGAACTTTAAAGCAGTCGAATATTTTTTTTTTATAAAATAAGGGATGTTAAACAACTTTACCGTATCTAGATTTTATTTTTTTTTTAACTTCCTAAGCTTATCCCGCGAAGCTCTTCGCTTGTATTAGGAATGGGCAAAAAATATCGATATATCAAAATATCGATATTAAGAAAAAAATAGTCGATATATATCGCCGATATTTAAAATACCGATATATTGATATTGAAATATTTTTTAAAGTTAGTCTTCATTAAAAACTTGAAATTTTAGCCGTTTTTCAAACAATATGTTTTTTTAATAATTGGCATGACTGCATGCATCATAAGTTTTTTAAGCTAATATGAAGAAATAAAATAATTGGTATTTTTAAGAAGCAGTGCCGGATACAAGAAGCAGATTGACAAGAGAGCACATAAAACAGAGAGTGCTCCTGATGTCCATATCTGATGATTACTGGTTTGACTCATGGTAGAATAAGTACAAGGTATAGTCATTAGAAATTTTGTTCTCTATTTCAAAACCCATATACCGTCAAACAAAAGAAAATATGGAAAAAATAAAACAAGCGTCAAAAATCAAATAAATTAATTTGACATCACATGGGTAAATAATTAAAACTCTCCCTAATAAACATACCTGGTACTTATTATAATATGGTTTGACTTAAACAATCAAAAACATTTCTAGGTTAAGTTGGTACTATTTGGGTGCAATTCAAATTTTAAAGTAAATTGGTTCTTCCATGACTTATTTACTTCCATTTAAATTATTCGTAATATACTTTTTTTATATTTCATATGGTTTTTTTGTATTCTTCCCTTTTGTTTTTGTTATAATTGAATTTTTTGTTTTAATTGAATTTTTTGTTCTTATTAATTTTTTAAAATAAATTGAAACAATAAAAAGTAACAATGTAATTACATATAGTATGTTGGTTCATAAATAAATGTACAAATGTATATAAAATTTTTTAATTTGGTAATAGTTTCAGCAAAATACGTTCGATATATCGATATATCGACATTTTTGAAATAATTAATATCGATACTCTTAAAAAATATCGATTCGATATATATCGATATATGTATTCAATTTGCCCATCCCTTGTCTGCAGGAAAGAAACCAGAGTCTCTGGCGGGAATCGAACCCGCAACCCCGGCGCTGAAAGACTTGCTCACTACCAGCTAGCCTACCGGGGCACTCAAGATTGCAGTTGACCAGACTCCACATATGTTACTAAGGGAACCACGCTTATGACACTATGCCACAAAAAAAAAAAAATGAACCACAAATAATGAAATGTTTTTGGGGCTGCTAAACTATTTAAAAACTATTTAAAAAAAATCTTGAGAACTATTTTTTTTAAATTACGCAAATTTTACACTGTTATTTTTCCCCTTTCAGCCAATATATATACTGTGTTAATTGGATTAAAGTTCACTGAATTACATGCTCTTAAATTTAAAAAAATGTTTTTTTCTACGTTTTTTCAAAATTCGCCAGTTTAAGTCGATCCAGTAAAGCACACTATCGCACAAGTCTTACGTATTTTGACGAAAATGCTTCCCTTATGTCACCGGTTGTCTATATTCTGAAACATTTGCTGCAAAACATTTGGGCTTGATAGTAAATAGGGAAAGACGTGTGGGAAAGAGTACTTTGTTTCATGTTGAAGTAGTTTTTTGAGTTTTTATTGAAAGGACGAAGAAGAAAGAGACAAGGCATAAAACATACCTAAATGCTGCAAAGCAAAAGTTTCATTGTAGAGATACGAATGCAGTTTCAAAAGAGAACCGAAGAAAGGTTTTGCAGCAAATGTTTCATAATATGGACGAGGACTGTCTAATTATTTTTCAAAAATTTAAAAAAAACAACAACTTAACATTGCTCAAACTACGTACGTCTTGTGTGATCGTATACACTTAAGTAATATTATCAGTGAAAACAAATGCTTTGACAAAGCATTACAAATAAAAACAATGCACAAATTTCTGAATCATTCTGCAGTGAATACGGTTATTATGCAATAATGAAGTCAAGGCATTGTTTACAGAAAAGCTGTTTAAGCCACGAATTCTATGCCTTTTAATGTTGCATTGCAACACTGCATTACACCGTTTACCACTTCGAACTCTTAACGCAAGGCTTTAATGCTGGGTACAAACAATGCAATGCATTGTTTTTCATTCATTTTTCATTCATTCCAGATTGCATCAACATCAAAACGTATTGATATTTTGAGATTGCATTGATGTAGATTACACTGTGTGTACCCAGCATCAGCGAATGTTTTTTTTTTATTATATTTCATAAGAATTTTCTATGGAGGTTGGCGTTTAAGTTAAAATTGTTTTTGCTATAAAATAGTAACGGTACCTTATATGATCATCAGTGATGTCATTAGGATACGAAAGATAGATATTTCGTATCTTTTGATGGCTTCAGGTACCATGTATAATCCTGAAATTTTCTTTTGAATCTGTAAGCAGAATGTGCTTAAACCTATTAAGACTGATAATCGTAACTGATTCAATACAAATACTCACGCAGACAAAAAATATGGTAGGGCATGGTTACTTCACCTACACCATGTTTATTGTAACAATATATTGTTGTCGTACACAAAAAATTGTAATTTTTATTAAATATCAGCAATATTATAGTTACTGTAAACATATAAATGTTTATCGCAATTATAAATTTGAGTATTGTTGACCGAAAAGTAATAATTTTTTTAACAACTAAATAATGATAGCTTTCAAAACATATTTAGAGTATTCACAAGGTGTGCTATCATGTTAAATTGTCATAATGTTCTAACATTTTACAATGGTTTTAAAATATTGTTTTTGCTTTGTTAACAAAAAGTGTCTTAAATTAATAGAACTTTGCTTGCTATGTTTATTGTGCTGTCTTAATTTATCAGAAGAGACATGTGCTGAGCGGCTGAGCCGAGCCGCATTAGTTTTTGTTGCCGTCGCCGTTGATGGTATAGTTTTATCCGGCTAATAGCCGAATTTGACCTGCGGCTAGCAATTTTTGCAACAAAACACTTGCGGCGTCAAATTATATCGCTTAAGACTCTGATGTTTGGTAAACAAACAAAATAAAATTTATTTGGAAAATAGTCAGATAAGATCTAATTGAATATATTAATTCATGGATTATAATTAAAAAATATTTTGATGTTAGGTAAATATTTTTTTATATTTGTTTTAAATCAGCTGATTTAAATTTAAAATAGCACACTAAATAATGAGGGGTTGTTCACAACAGTCGTATTTTTTCATGTTATTATTTTAAGACTTAGGACTTTATGACACCTTATGAATCCCCCAATTATATTAATCACAACCATATCATGATCTTTTATAGCCATAACATGATCATTTCCTATACATAATATGTTTAAGATTCAATCCAAATATCTTTACTCTAATAATATTTTGTTATCTCCATTTGTAAAATAATTTTCAATCAGTTGTGTTGTTTGTTTTAAATATGCCTGTCGAATTATTTGTTAGTGAGTGGTTAAACAATTTAAAGAAATATTCCCATAAAAAATAAGTTTAAAGAAATTAAAAAAAATAAAGAAATTGTATTTACATTAAAAAAAATTAAAAATAAATAAATAAAATACCGATGCAACCAAATTTAATATTTTTTTAATTGTTGTGACAGCACCACTGTATCATAATATGATTACTTCTAATTTTGTTATAATTAACATGGCAATAATATGACAACTTCTTAACTTATTATGATTAACATGATAAGAATATAATTAAGGAAAAATATTTTGATGTAATATTACGAATATATTTGGTCATAATATGATTCAATAATAATCGTAATATGGTGACTAAAATCATGAATCTTATCATAATATGTTGTCTTAGAATATGTTTACCAGAATCATGTTTTTTCTTTGCGTGCAATATCAGCTTTAATAATGTTAGAAGAAAACATAGAGGAAGTTTCAACATACGATACACCTAATTCGAGGATTACTAGTAGTGCGAAGTTGTTTTGAGGAAATATCGGGTGATTTTTTAGCTATTATATTTTTGGCAACACTGGTTTAAACAGCTGACGCACGTTTCGTGTTTTGTTTCACTGTCAAACATCTTCAGTTTGGTCTATAATTTAACCATGAATCGTCTTACAAACGAACAACGCTTGCAAATTAATGAATTTTATTATCAAAATGCGTGCTCTGTTAAGAAAGTTCATCGCGCGCTTCTTTGATTTTATGGTCAGCTTAATCGACCCACTGAAGGGCTATTGTGACTAAATTTCGCACCAAATTTACATTGTTGGACATTAAACCACCAACACGCTTACGTAGAGTGCGAAGTGAAGAAAATATCGCAGATGTATCGGCCAGTGTTAATGATGACCATCAATTATCGATTCGTCGCCGTTCGCAGCAATTGGGTTGGGTCTCTGTTACTCAACAACGTGGAAATTTTTTTTGCCCAAAATGCAAGAGCTTGACTCGCATGACATGTGGTTTCAACAAGATGGTGCAACATGCCACACAGCAAGCTTAACAATGGACTTATTGAGAGGCGAGTTCGGTGAACATTTTATTTCACGTTCGGGACCGTTCAATTGGCCGCCTAGATCGTGGGATTTAACGCCCTTAGACTATTTTTTGTGAGGCTACGTTAAAGCTCATGTCTATACACAAAGGCCCGGTTCAATTGACGCATTGGAAGACAACATTGAAGCATTTTTTCATGAGATACCGGCCGAAATGTTGGAAAGAGTATGCCAAAATTCGACTAAGCGGATGGACCATTTGAGGCGCAGTCACGGTCAACATTTGCATAAAATAATCTTCAAACATTAAATAATATGGACCTTACTTTCGATTTAAATAAAGATTTCATGTATTTTTCTCAATTTTATGTGTTTTTTTTAAACTTTCCTATAGCTCTTAAAAAATTACCTATTATAAACATCTTTTTTATTTTCAGGAAATTTATATGTACTTTTTGATATAATTGCCTTAGTATAAACGCTTTAGGTCGGATATTAAAATGAATTTGTTTCGATAACATCCAAAATTAGTAACATATAATTAATTTTGAAGTTTGCTTACTGAACTTTTAAAAATGACTTTCCTAATATTTATGACTTAAATAAATATAGAAATGAATTTATATGATGTAATTTTCTATATAATATTAATTAAATATGAAATTAAAATGTTATGTTAATAAATGTTAAATGTTAAAAATGGATTTATAATTTTTTTTTTTTCAAAATGTATCGCTTTGGGAAAAAGTTTATCCTTTTAGAAGCTGAAATGTATCTTTCTCGAAATTTTACTGGCAACACTGGTGGCCATGACAATAGGAGATGATGCAAGTGTTGCCAATAAATTCGTTTATTGACAAAAAAAGAAAATTGAAAATGATGAAGGATAGCAGGTAGTGAGCTAGTCTATCAGTGCTGGGGTTGCGGGTTCCATTCCCGACAGAGACTCTGGTCTGTCTCCTGCACAGAAAAAAATAAAAATCGATTTCGATTAAAAAATTTGTGATAAGTAAACATAGTATTAATTAAACTTTTAATTCACTTGATTAAACGTTTAATTCCCTTGATTAAAAATTTAATTCACTTGTTTAAATTTTTAATTAAAACCGATTTTATTTTTGATTAATGCTTTAATTGGTAAACAATTTTGGAGAATTTTTTCTGTGTGCAGACAAGCGTAGAGCTTCGCGGAAAAGCTAAGGGAAAAAAGAAACATGCGGAAAAAGTATATATATATATAAGTTTGTTATTCTGTTTATAATTTCTACAATATTGATCTTAGACCCTAAAAAGTATATATTTTCTGTTTCCTTATGCGTAGATGTTCGTCTGTCTGTGTGTCCGCTTAAATTGGTTTTCCGAAGACGCCTGATAGGATGGGGACTAGATTGTTGTACATATATTTATCCTACTAATATAATAAATTTAAAAGCTGATGTTAGTTTGCGGCTTAAACACCCGAAAATTGCTTAATGGATTTGGATGAAATCTGACCCAGATTCAAATATAGTGTACTTTGTAAAGCTGGGATCACACGATTGCCGCAATGCACCAATTTTCATACTTTTTATTACCCCAATCGTGTGACTGCACAACCAATTGGCTCATGTACCAATCAAGGACAATATTGTGCTTACTTTTACCAATCAAATGCAACCCTGGTGCGGCAATCGTGTGACTGATTTCTATGCAACCTCGCGTCAATAAAAATAACAAAAATGCACCAATATTTATTGTGTTCTTGTGCGGCAATCAAACAACACAATACGCACCAATATTTGCCTTTTTTTTAATAAATTTACTTTTTTGTGTTTCTTTTAGTAGGTAATGAAGATAAATATTTATTTATTTATTATGCATTTAAATTTTTTTTTATTATTGTTGCTACATATTACCAAAATATGTATGTATGCATGTTCACAAGCATATTTAGCTGTTCAGTGCGAATATTTTTATTTACGTTTCTAAGCGAACCTTAACATACGAAATTGTTGAACAGACTTAATTTTTGGAATTTCTTAAAAAATTTAAATAAAAATATTCAACAAAAATTTGTTTAAGTACATAGTACATATATGATACATATTTAATTTTATTTATTTAATAACAAACCAACAAGAACTTTCAATTAAATAAAAAAGCTACCACAACAGCTGTTTTCGCAGTTGTCAAGTTAGAACAATCGTGTGACTGTGCTGCGGCAATTGTTGTAACCATTTCGCTTTGTACCAACTAGCGGCAATTAAATTTGTTTAAAACAGGGCAATCGTGTGATTTCAGAATATTTTATTGGTCCAATTTCATTATTGTGCGTCAATAAAGCACAATAAAAATTGTGTCATATTGGTGCATTTGCGGCAATCGTGTGATCCCAGCTTAAGGGGTAAAAATGGGGAAAGAGTGATATTTTGGAACTTTTTACATAATGGGCTTGGATGAAATTTGGTAGACGAATAGAAGATTTAAATATGGGGTACTTTTTAAGAAAAAGTCGTGAAAAAAATTAATACTTTTTAAGGGATAAAATCGGTACTTTTTCTTTTATCGATAAATTTTTTATACATACAGATTATTGCCGACATTTAACTACAATGTTTTTTCTAGGGGCCTAAAATGAGGAAAAGCTGGTATTCTTCGTACTTTTTTACCTTTGGTACTTTTTCTCTTTTCGAAAAATTTGGTATAGAGATAGCATATGGCCCAAATTTATAGGTTGCTTTTTATGATCTAAAAACGGAATAAATTGGTACTTTTTATCTTTTCAATAAATTTGGTATATAGATTGCATATGGTATAGTGGCCGGAATAAACATATCGTCAGTTCATTATTGGTTTGACCTACCGACCATTTAAAAAAAATGAGTTAGATATGGGGGTATATATATTTTAAATATCCCCTTTCTGAATCCAAAACCGGTTTCTCCAATTTTTTTATGGTTTCTGAGATAATAAGCATTAATTTTGCTCCATATCAACTATTTTAAAGGTTATTAAGTATTGTTTTGCTCTACAGTGGCGTTTGGCAAATGTAAAATAAATTTAACTCTTGCTTTGCTTCCTAACCGTAAAAAAAGTAGTTAAAGCAAAAGCAACATAAAATGTCAAAAAATCAATACACACACAGCAGTTACTATACGTATGTAGCGCAAAAAGCTACTTTTTAAAAATAAATTTAGAAAAGTGGCGTATGCGGCACAAAACAAAGACGTTCGTTAATGAACGTTCAAAAATATGTTAATTTTTTTCTTCAAAACATATGCCAGAAGCAGTAGTTAAAATACAAAAAAATTCTATCGGGTATATTTTCAGAAAACATGATGTAAACCTTCATTGTTGTTTTTCTCCACTACGACTTTTTGGCATATGCGCCAAACCAATAATGAGCTGACGATATATAGACACCGCTTTCTTTTTATATGGACAGTTGAATATCAGTTTCTGAAGAATATCGAGCGCTCTTATTTTCACCTGAATGAAGTCGCACGTAAAATCGACTATATATCCATAGAGTATATATTTATTTATTTATATAACTTTCTGTTTTTATCGTAGTTTATATAAGATTCGAATACAGCACTCTTACTTGGTGTTTTGATAAATTTATAATATACATTTAACTCTTTTAATTCCCTGCACTTCAGCGATCGCAGATAAATATTGTGTATTTTTTTCCACTTCCATCTTCAAAGCTTTTCAAAATGTGTTTAAGCAGGCCAAACTTGAAATCCTTGAGATGACGACAAAACTGCTGCTGTTGTAGCTTGATGATGTTGCTATTTTTTCTACTGATGGCTAAAAGATGAACCAATGTCTTTGGTAACAATTCCGTTTCTTAAAACTCATGCTTTGCATACCATGTCTGTGTTGTCGGCACTAAGAACAAAAATTTCTTTGTACTTTTAGTTTTTGTACAATGACTTTAAGATACTTATTTTTCTTTTTTTAGTAAGCAAATTTTAATATAAACCATACACTCAAATTTAGAATCATTAAAAAAAAAATTCTATGAGTTTGAAATTTTAATTTTCTTTCAAATTTAAATATACGAGTGTTCGCCTAATGATCAAAATTCGACCATACATTTTTTGGTTCATATGAAGACACTACATCTAAGTATATATGAATTAACATGTTTTGAGCATTAATTTTTGCCATCTTAGTGGATCGATTTGGCAAGGGACCAACCTCAGGTTCACATTCTATCTTCTACCATAAAAAATATCAATTGAAAAACAAAAAAGTATCATAAAATCTCCTTTGTAAATTGTATTCTACTCAGGACATTGTATTTTAATTTTTTTTCTATGTCTAATATTAACGAAAATTAATGAAAAAACCAGATGTTGAACGAAAAAGTAGATGGACTTTAATTCACTCAGGATCCTGCACCTATAATATTATGTTTCTAAGTTAAATAAATCACTACATGCAGCACGGAAAAGCAAAATAAAGAAATTTAATTTCCCGTATTTATATAGTCGAAAACCGGTTTCTTAAAAATGCCGAATAATCGAGAACCCTATTTTTTATTATTTGATAATTGAAAAAAACAAATTTTGTATTTTGTACATATGTGTTAGTAGCTAATTTGAACGCTTATTACTCCGAAAATATTGAAAAGAGTTTAATAAAATATATGTTGTGCACTTCTGTAAGTAAATATCTTTCAAATGGTGTGTGTTTTTTTCAAATCGGTTGACATACAGAAGAGAAGTGTTCTTAACTGTTTTGCCTTAGCCGATTTATATATAGAGATATATTAAAACAAACATTTTCTTTGAGTGTATTAAAAAAGCATACACTATTTTTTGTTTTTGTTACTTTTCTTTTGTATAAAAAAATCTTTAAGCGTTTCTAATTTGCATGCCTTTGAGAATTTCGCTGAAATCTTTTCAAAGCCATATTGATCTTTTCACAATGCGTTTTTGTCCGTTCAGGCCGAAAACAACATGCGTTTGTCCTCAATTTGGAGTGTATGCCAGTGCTGTATCGATTTTTTTTATTTTTATTTGGGTTGTGTTGTTTTACGCAATAGTTCTTTGTTGTTTTCTTTTGTAAGTTTTCACAGAATTTTTATTCTTAAACAAATGCAAATAATGGTTCTAAGAAATTTATTTGTTTGAATTTTGTCCCAAAATAACAAAGTTATTGTTTGTGTACAGCGTTTGTTTAATTAGAAACAAATGTGTGTTATAAAACAACTTTTTAGCAAAAAAATAAAATAAGTGATATAGTGTACTTTTAGATTTAACCCATATTTTATTTTTGCCTTTAAAAGAAATTAAACTAAACTTTTCCGCATATAATAAAAGTTAACTATGCTTTTTTATAATTTTGAAATAATTTTTTTAAATAAATTGCAATTGCAGCTTTCAGTTTATCTCAAAAGCTTGTGGGTTGTTTAGTGAACTTTACTTTAATTGTGTACCGCCACCTTAAATTACACAGCATATTTTTATAACTGAAAAGAAACAAACGTTTTACTCAAATTGTATTATTATGTATTTGTGTTTAAGGCACGTTTTCAGATCAAATTACTTAAACTTAAGCAACCGAAGACACAATAACAATTGTTTGAAAATTAAATGCAAAAAAAATACAATGATCTGCACTTGTTGCAAGTTCAAAAGATATTAAACTTAAAACCGTTTTACAAATTGAGTTGCCAGATGGCAAGAGTTTGATGTCTGGCGAGCCATAAATAGGAAAAAGGCAGGTTTATGGGATCATGGGTAATACTGTGACTTGTAGATGGTGGCGCATAAGTAACGTTTATTTGCTTTGGTTTTTTTTCAGAATTAACTTTGAGAAACTAGGAAAATTTATGATGGAAAGACTCAGCACAAAACAAAGAAGGAAAATTGAAACATTTTTTTTGAAAGTCAGAATCTGGTTACTCAGAAAAAAGATCTTATCGAATAATAAGCGATTAAGCCCATTTTCACCTTATTGGTCACGTGAGTATAGAAAATTGCAGAATATGGGGGACTCAAAATCCAAGAATAATTGTTAAACATGAAATGTACTCACTAAGATGCAAATATTATTTTTTTGGACCATGTTTTTTCGAAGACGAGGAACAAATTGCGGTTAATGGAAATGGCGTTCAATACCGGACAATGCTTGAATACTTTTTAAGACCCGAGGTAGATAAAAATCCAGAATTGTGGTTCCAAGAAGATTGCGCCACAGCTTACACAGCTCGTCCAACTGTGGCTCTCCTTCCGATCAAATAATATTGAATTTTTCTGATTTGAACTGGCCATCGCGTTTGCTCGATTTAACGGCACCCGATTTTTTTCTTTGGGTTACCGATTTTAAAATCCATTTCTGCGTTATAGTCTTAAATTTTCGTTCAGATAAAATTTAAAAGAAAAAATACTGAAAATAAAAGAAATATGCATTTAAAATCCATTTTAAAAGATACTGAAAAAAATATTTTCGGTTTCATATCGTTTCGTTTTTAAAATCGATTTTCATCACATACCTGATAATCCACATTTTAATAAATGCCAACGTTAAATAAAATCAAAAAGAAAAAAAGTTATTCAATGAATAAATCATAACGTTACTTATGCACCACCCTGTAGATATATGTGATGACTATTTTGTATACTCGGCAATAAAAGGAATATTAAATACTGTATGATTCAATTTCGGTTGCCAATTTAAATTCATGTTAATTCATGGAGAACAGAAAACTTAAATTTTACGAAAAAATTATATCGCCAAGTGTTCCAACTGATAGTCCGACTATTTGGTATATAGAACGATCTTTTTAATTGGACCAACAAATACAGAATGAGATCGGTAAAAATGTTTTGTATGGCAAAGCGTAACATTTTAAAGACTTCTAGGTTTGCCAAAACGTCCCTAGAGGTTCTTAATTCAAAACTTACACATTTGAGCCCTGTTTACCAAAACTACAAGTTATAAATATACAAGTAACCGTAGGAACACAATTGCACCGTATGAACGTTGTAGCGCACGACGTACACAGAAAAAAATAAAATTAGATTTCAATAAAAAAATTTGTGATATTAATTAAAAAATTAATTAAATTTGCACCAGTAAACAAATTAATAGTATCAATTAAACGTTTAATTAAATTGATTAAACTTTTAATTCACTTGATTAAACCTTTAATTCAGTTGATTACATTTTTAATTAAAACCTATTTTATTTTTGATTAATGCTTTAATTAGTGAAAAATTTTGGAGAATTTTTTCTGTGTAGATACGTTGTCAAATTAAAACGTATGTATAACATTTTATACAAAGGCACTCAATATCTGGCGTAGACGTAAAAGCGTATCTACGACGTACGTCAACATAGATCTAGTCCTATTTCATACGCCGTTTGCGACCGTATTGTCATAGAAAAAGAAAATTAAAAATAATATGGAATTTTTTTATTGTTTTCAAATTAAATATTTGAATAATTGAAATAATTTTTGAATTTTCTTAAATTTCAATCAAAAGAAAACAAAATACGTTTACGACGGAATTGTGGGTTAATAAAGCGTGTTTTTATAAATTTATGTGCATACGTCCTACGTTCTTCGACGTGTGAAGTAAATGTGTTCCTAGCATAAGATACATTTAAAAAGCAACAATTTTCCAATTTTTGTTTTTGTTTGAAATATATTTTACTTGTAGATTTGTAACTTGTAGTTTTGAGAAACAGGGCCCTGCTATTAAAATGCGAAATTTTAACAAAACGGAATATCCGTCGTTTTTTGAAATCTCCTTTTGTTTGGCCTAAGACATTTTTGAGACATTTCGCTAAGTTTTCGGTATTTTTCTGTGCTATTGTTTTGCGGTTTTCCTCTTAAACTTTTCGTTGCAAATAACCCCAAAGAATGAAATCGAACACGTTTCGTATCACGTCTCGAAGAATAATGCGAACTGGAAATTTTCTGCGCAGTAGTGCTATTGTTCCTGCTGACGTAATGCAGGTGCTGAATTCTTGTTAAGACTGGAGGTACCTGACATCCTTATATTTTTACTAGACATATCACTGGCAATAGCAGAATTTTTCTACTATAATTATCAGCGAACAAGAATGTCCCAATTACGACTTCAGACTACAAGGAAAATCATACATAATTTTTTTTTTGTAATTAAACTCAAAAATTTTAGCCGCCACTACGTGCCACGCTAATAACCAGAGCGTTTTAAGTAAATAAATCAATTTATATAAGATTACCGTGACTGACTGGGTGATCATTGCCCAGCCCAAGCAACTGAAATCGGAGACTTAAAATTTTTCATGTAGACTTCCCTTCCGATGTGAAGATACTATAAGATAGATAAAAGGAGTGCCCCGGTAGGCTAGCTGTTAGCGAGCTAGCCTCTCAGCGCCGGGGTTGCGGGTTCGATTGCCGCCTAAGACTCTGGTTTCTTTCCTGCAGACAAGCACAAGCTTCGCGGGATTAGCTAAGGAAATAAAAAAAAAGATATTCCACACAGAAAAAAATAAAAATTGATTTCAATTAAAAAATTTGTAATATTAATTAAAAAATTAATTAAATTTTCCCCAGCAAACAAATTAATAGTATCAATTAAACCAGTTAATAGTAATAATTAAACGTTTAATTCATTTGATTAAACGTTTAATTCACTTGATTACATTTTTAATTAAAACTGATTATATTTTTGATTAATGCTTTAATTGGTGAAAAAATTTGGAGAATTTTTTCTGTGCACAAACTAGTAATACCAATACCCGTTATTTTTAATAATTTAAATAACAATATTGTTTAATATTTTTCGCCAGCCCCTGTCTGTACATGTCCAAAACTAGAGCGAGGGATCAAATATGATATTCTTAAGTTGATACTAAAATTTAGCTATTGACTTCAGTGTTGCCAGAAGTAGGGGGAAATCCCTACATATAGGTATTTTGGACACTAAAATAGAAGCGTAGGGAAATTTTCGTCATATCGCATTATTTATAAAATAAATACAGAAAAAACGTTTTGTAAAGGCTAGATTACACTATTATACTTTGTATTAATACATGTCAAAAACTCAAGTAATATGAGAAAGTGTGATAGTGTGAATGCAATGTGTCACGAAAATGACAAGTATTATGAAAAAAGTTTGACATCCCATACGACTTCATCGTTTTTTGAAAAATTTCTAAACAATAATACTTTTCATTGGATCAGGGTTGCATTTTATTTCATATGTGAGTGTTTATACTTTGTGTGATGGTGTGAATTCAAACTGTCGTGTTAAATTAAATTTTTTGACAGTCGCAACAAAACTCATAGGATTTCTATCTCACAATGTATTATAGAATACGTAAGACTTGTGAGACAGTGAAAACTAGCCTTTAGTGATATTTTCTTGTTCAAAACGGTTGAAAAATTTTCTTTTCACTAAAATTGCTTAAAAATATATTTCCAGAGTTGTTTATGGTTTCAAAAGTGGGCGACACTAATATGTATGTTTATGTTTTGTCTCTAAGATATCACTTAATTGAATTTTTAAAAGTACATACATACCGCACCTATTCAACAATACTGTATTAACTGTTTTTCACTTTTTGGAAATAATCGACAGGTATTATTCATATATACCCACTGTAAAAATATTGAGCTATGTTGTCTTCCTTTTAATACTTTTTCATATGCCTTTTATATTAAATTAAAAATTAAAATTTGTTTTGCTTCTACTGAAAATTTTAAAATTTTGAGTTAATACAGTATTGTTGAACAAGTGCGATACGTAATTTTTTTTTAAGCTTTGCACCTATTTTTTGTCACATATAAATATTTAAACAAAATTTATTTTTCATTACTAATGTTTTATCTTCTATTTTAATGACAATAATGCGTAGGGATTTTTGAGGGGGAAATTTTTTTAACATGT
This sequence comes from Pollenia griseotomentosa, assembly GCA_963931875.1. Classification (NCBI taxonomy): domain Eukaryota; kingdom Metazoa; phylum Arthropoda; class Insecta; order Diptera; family Polleniidae; genus Pollenia; species Pollenia griseotomentosa. The sequence continues at coordinate 44,878,004 of OZ007560.1, read as the reverse complement.
AGGGAAAAATCGGATATTTTTTTAGCATGTGTAGGTATTTTTTCGAAAAATCCACTGGCAACACTGATTGACTTAAACAAATGAAGATGTTGTGGATTTTGGTGCAAAAAATACGTGCTCTGGAGAAAACTTTTATGTTTATATAAGACGTTTTAACAACAACTTTTCTGTAGTTTGTAATTATGGATTACAAATTTTCAAAGTGTTAAAAAAATTCAAAATAATTGTATTTTACAAGACTAAAAAAAAGTAAAACGAATGGCAACTCTGTAAAACATTTTCAAATGTAACTCAATCACTTTCATCTTGAATGTAGTATGTTTATTGCATTTTTTACGATCTTTTTGTTTTGAGAGGGCGCTACCTGTGATTATCGTTGTATGAAAATTTTACTTCCACTTGTTACTTGATCTATTTTCTTCCGAATCGCAAACAAAAACAATACTAAAAAGTTGTATATTTCCTTCTCTACAGGCCATGCGAATAACTGGCAAAAAAAAATTAATACAAAAATTAAGGGTACTTTCATTTTAACATGAATACATCTGAGTGGTATGATATAATAAATGGCTGATTGCACAATATGAGAGTCATTTAAAGTATGAACATACAGACATAGAGGTAGAAAGAAAAACACACTGACCAAAGTACTTTTCCTTTTATATAGTAGAGTAAAAGAGGTGAACACTCAAATTATTCACCACAATGGAGACGAATCTTTCACTTTTTGTTCAGGAAGACTAACTTGCAGTTTTGGCCAAACGAAAGGTTTTTTGAATAAAAGCCAAGGCCATTTAGGAAAATTGTTACAGTATTAATTCAAACAACGGCTAACCAAGTAAAATATAAAACATTTATCTTATTTATTTTTTTACAGATTAATATTCAAGAAAAATGGTTAACAGAAATGTAAGTGCTTAAAAAAATTTTTATAATTCAAAATTAACATAATTAATTTTATCTAAAATTTAACATCCAGATCATATATTTAGCAACTATTTTGTGTGTTAACTTTGCATCACATGTAACTGCTTCCCAAATTGGCAGTGAGGACTATTCTATATCTGATCCTCATTCAATACCCGCTGTTGGCCAACATCATCATCAAACCCATGAAACTTATTCGGAAATTTCTAAGCCTGTACCAGTGCAAGTTATAGAAAAGGTGCCTTTGCCCATTCCCCACCCCGTAGCAGTTAAAGTTCCCAATGTCATACGCATACAAATACCCGAACCTTATGCCGTCCATGTACCCGTACAACAGGAAATTCAGGTGCCTACATATCGTATTGTTCCAGAGATTACAGAGAGACGTATACCATTTACGGTGGAGAAACCCTATCCTGTGGAGGTTGAAAAACCTTATCCAGTAGAGATTATAAAGCAGATTAAGATTTCTGTACCCAAACCTTATCCAGTGCCGTATACAATTTATAAGCATGTCATGCAAAAAGAACATGGTTGGTAAATTGTGAATACATTTGACGCGGAAAAATGTTCTTGCTCATAATTTAAGTTTGTTTTAATTTGAGTATTTAAAAAGTATTATAAATCTGTTCCTAAAATATAAAAATAGTTTTATTCAAAAACCTTTAAAATCAAAAACAAGCTCTCTTATTGTGTTATTATTATACGATTGAGCTTTATATGTTTTTCGAGCCCTTACCGCAAAAAAAGCTTAAGAACAAAAAAACAATTTTGCTGGAGAAGGTTTTTTTATTTTATTTCATAAAAATTTTGTATGAAGGTTGTCACTTGAGCTTAAATTGTTTTTCTATAAAATCTATACTCAGTCGAAATGCTTAACATTAACACTAATATGATGTTAGTGTTAAGTATAAACTCATCATTTTAGAGTTTGTCTCATGTTATAACACGGTTGTTAATTCAAATATTTTAACAACGTTTTTATGACATCGTGTTATAACAGCAAATCATGTCAGTTGTAGACGTTGAGCTAGTGCCGGTTCACACACGTCAAGTTTGACTCGTCAAGTCTTGAGTTTTTAGGAGAGAGAGGAAAAGAAATGGCATTCTCTTTTCCCTTCTCTACTAAAAGCTCAAGACTTGACGAGTCAAACTTGACGCGTGTGAACCGGCACCTATGTGACCATGACATTTAAGAAGCTGATGCAATTCTTCATAATTAATATACAGTCGAACCTCCCTATAATTAATCTGCATGAGACCATAAATTCACTTCATATATTGAAACTGCATAATACAGAATTTATATTGTTTTCACTTTTATTTAAATAATATTTTAAATGGCTTAGTTTGGATTAAGGCTTTTCATTCGGCGGTTATCAACTCGAACATTGCATCATCAGAATGGCAGGTTGGAAGCCTATTGCGTTTAGTGCTTAACTTGTCTTCGACATTTTTAGAATAACTGCATTGCCTTTTTATACTTGATAGAGTGCTGGGAAGAATTCAAAGCTGAAAACCTGGACCCCGATTCAGGCAGTCGTGATTGAGTACTTTCTCGATTCGAAAGCAATTTAATATCTAGTTATTTTAGTCAATACTGAACGAATTGGGATTATTTTTTCAGTATTGTAAAGCATTAATTTGAGTTTCACAATACTGAAAAAAAGAATTAGAAATAAAATTGCTTTCAAATCGAGAAAGTACTCGATCACGACTGCCAGAATTAGGCCCCTGTAATAAATACGCTTATAAATCATATATAAGAAACATTTTTATTCGAGAAAGGGGACGGATAGTTCGTATATGGTCTCCAGGACACTGTGGAATTAAATGCCTTGAATTTGCAGATCAAACAGCCAAGTATGCGCTCAATTCAATATTAACCGTAACAGAACTAATTTTTATCAATATACCGATATAAGGGAGTTCAGACTTAACCGAATAGAAATTGTTAAAGTTTCAAGACTAGGACATACCCAAATGACTCATGGCTCCCTTCTTACGTTACAAAATATTCCAAGTTGCGAATGCGATATTACTTATTCTTCCTCGCCAGAACACCAATTTAACTGCTGCTGCCCTAAATATCATAAAGCTAGACAACAAATTTTTAAGAACATTCTTTTTTGGATTTTTTACAAAACCCCGGAAGAGAGATACGAACGCCTAAGACACTAATAAATAATGCTATCATAATAAAAATTGGTATGTCACAGTTTTATAGGACTAGAAACCGCACTATAAAATTTCGTGAAGATCGGTCCATAATTTACTATAGGCCCCATATAAACCCTACTCTCGGAAAACAGTCGTACAACAACAAACAGGCGTACTAACCTAAAACCGCAATAAATCAACCATGGATCCTATATTAAATTTCCCTCTCGAAAATATTTGTTCAAATTAATTTTTAAAGGACTTGAAGTAAAAGCATTAAGCTTTCTGATTGTCGTCAATAATTTAACATATGTAGCTCTAAGCCGCGACGAATTTGAATGCTGACGTCCGCTTTTATAAAGATAAATTAATTATTTATAGATCCCATATGGGGCCCACGCCTAAAATATTCTAACTGTCGGTGGAGGGTATTAAAGATTCAGCTCTGTCGAATATAGCACTCCAACTTGGTTTTATTTTATTTTTATGCATATCTGAAGAACGGCAGGAGCCGAAGTTTCCCAATTAGGTACAAGCATCCGACAAAATGTGGGCGGGATTGCACAAGGGGGCGAAATTATACATTTTTGTATAAGGCACAATCAGCTTACATCCGACAAAAGCGAGAGCGAGCGAGACTGGACAAGTTTATTTATTTATAACTAACGAACGAAATTTTAATAATTGTCTGTTACTTTAGCACCATGGTGAAGGGCATATAAGTATCGGCATATCCGAATATAGCACTCTCACTTGTTTAAATTATAAGTTAATTTTATAAATAAATACATAAGAAGTTAATGTACTGTTTAATCCGTGTGATCATGTGGTTCGTATCTAACGAAAAAACTCCTCAAGACGTTAGATAAAATCAATTTAGCAATCTCAAGTCTAATTAACTGGTTCACTAGCCCAAAGCCGATCAAAACACCTCTACTGCTTTAAAAATGTTGTAGAGATTTGAATTCCCAGTCTTAAGCTTCAACAATTAAATAACTCCCTTCACTCACACCATCCTTGGATAAAATGATTTAGGAAATGAAAAATATTTATTTTTTTTACTTCTTAAAAAAGATTAAACAAAATCATCTTACCACCTATGACAACAAGCAGACCAAAAATAATCATTGAATACATTTTATTTAACAGCTTCCGGCTATTGAAACTATTTGAAAACTGTTTAAGCTTTAAACCATAAACTGCAAAGCAGACGTTGATAGTTCTCCTTTGCTGTGCGAGCTGAGAGCCGTTGTGTGCCGAGCTGTGGTGGCACGTAAGTAACCTAAAACTTAATATTGATTGCAATCAGTTGTAAAATTGCTTGTGCAGCTGTGCATGATGCAGTCAACTCGCAATGCAATTACCTGGTCAACATCAATAGACCAGCAACAGTTGGCAACAACTTGTTGAAAGTGTTGGGGAGCTAAGGCAGGAGTACAGGCAGCAATTCGCATATAAATATTGAACATAGATGAGTGTAAGTAATCGCCAGTAGCTGCAAATGTCTTCTAGATTTCAATTTCATTAATTCAATACAATTTTGAATGAAAAATATCTCGCTGAAATGAATTGTTGTTATTTCTTTTGTTCTTTTTTTTATATTTTGGCTTAAAGCTGGAAGTTTTCAGTTGATTTTGGCTTGGATTTTAAGAAAGCATGATTTTGTTTGTGGCAAGATGTGATGATGATGCTGTTATAAGTTGCCGCTATATTGTTATTGTCTATTTCAGAACTTTGTATCGTATTGACAACTGCTGGCACTGCAGGAGGTGAACCTCGTAAACACAACATGTTAAGAGTATTAGATGGATGCATATGCATGTTGAGCAACTGAGATTCGCATTAAACAGTTAAAACTTTATTTTTTTTTTTTTTATATCGAAAATCGAAAAATTAAGCAAAACAAAAGGACTACTGATGAGGTTGAGGCAAGTTCTTTGACAACATTTGCCAAACGAAATTTGAATTTTTCTGTAATTTTATGCTGTTAGTTGCCCGACGACTGCTGTTCAAAAGTCTCACAATTGCTTGGCACTTTGTAACTGTCAGTGTCTGTTAAAAGACTCATATTTTTGTTCTCTTTTCAACCGGAGGGATCGAGAGGACTTTAACTATCATTCGTATATATGGGAGTATGAAGTTGCAAGCCGCACGCGTATATTGGTTGTTGCATTTGTTCGTTTATTTTTTTTTTGTGTTTTACCAACATGATTGCATGTGTTCTATGAGATTATGTTGCTGTTACAACAATTGCAGCAGTTATGTTGTTAAAGGCGCTACTCGCTTTTTTCAACAAAATTTTGGCTTCCTAGACAACACTTATGTATACACAGCAGGTTTAATGTTTTTAAATGCAAATTTTGCAATTTCGTTTTTTTTTTGGTTTGTTAAGAAACTATTAAAGCTCTACCCACCACCACCACTAGCATCAATTGCAACAACAACAATAAAAGTTTTCAATTGTTAAAATAGTCCAAAAATAATTTGAACAACACGACGACAACAACTGCAAAAACCACACAATTTAAGCAGGAACAGCAGCCGACAAATGTAACAACGGCAACAACAATCATAAATGGTTTGTTGCGCAATTTGCTTAGAATAAAATCTCATTTTTCCCTTCTATTTTGCTGTTTGTCTATTTTTTTTATTTGTGTAAATTTTGGCAACTTCATTATAAAACTGTGGCCCCTCTATGTTGCAAGTGTTTCGTTGCCCAAAGTAAATACGTGACTATTTTATTGTCATTTTGTGGTAATTGTTATGTTCGAAAAGAGCAGCTAAGTACTGCTTGGTTTTTTCGTTCGTTTGTTTGTTGTTGTATGTTGCCACCACCAGCATCACTATTAGCTGCTCCACGAGCAACAGCTGTAGCTTTAGCAGTATTAAATATATGTATATGTGGTACTTCGTTGCAAGTTGCACGTTCCAAGTACAAGTTATTTGTTTAGTTGGGTTCAACAGGTTGCCATTACAGTTGTTCCATACATCGTTTTGTTGCATTTTATTGTTGTTACAAATATTTAAAGTAGAGCAAGATCGTGAAGATCAAATAAAATTTTATTTAAATTTTTTTTTAGGGAAAAATATCAAACATGTTTATAAAGGAAATTTGGAGCAGTTAATGTCAAAATCATACATATTATTTAAGCCAAGAATAAGTAAGAAAACTAAAGAAGGTGAGGTCTGAAAAAATGCAGTTAATTTAATGATTAAAAAAATTTTTGACTGTTTTTCGTTTAAATTTATCCCTGTATAATACAATTTGGGGCTTTGCAGACTTTATCACTTGCCAAGAAAGTGGGAACAAATTTGATTTCAAGAATTTCCGCTCTTAAACACAAACACAAAAATGTTACATTATTTAACAAATTTTTCAGATTTTAACGTCCAACAGTGTCCATTCCACAAATCATCTAGATAATATTCGACACAGTATTGTTATATGAATCTAAAACTCATAACTAGGGCAACCAAAAATAAGCACTAAAAAAACAGTTTTAAGCTCTTAAAAAAAGCGTTTAAAAACATGAAAATAAGCTGTTAAAATAAAAAAAAAAGCAATTAAAATTTATGGTTTATTTTCCACTTTATTCGTTGAATGCGTTGTTACAGTAAATTATAAATTGATGCGATAAATTTTCGAAAAGAAACCCCTGTCTATTTGAAGTCAGCACGCTTTTGTACATAGAAAAAGTTCTTTCTACGTCTACAGATGTTAAGGGAGCATATTTAAAATTGAGTATTTGCTCTGAGGTATATTTTATACGATTGAACTCGCAATGCCGCTTGCCTCCCAGTATATCCACAATATCTTTTAGTACCGAAAATCCTTCATTTTTTAATAAAACAGATTCAAATTTTTTATTCACTTTGTCGCCTATATCCCCTGGAACACCGGAAATTTTTCTTACGGTGTCCATAACTATATTCACTTGGGAAACCAATGAAAGATTTTTTGTTTCCAATTTGGTTACTACTTCGTGTAAAAACCCAAAATTTACAGAAATGAACAATATTTGGTTGCGCAAATTATTTTCATTCATTAAAGCCTGGCATATACGCACTGCTGAAGAATCTGTAGAGTTTAAATTTGAAAAAATTTCTACGAAATTATCAAAATATTTGGCATAATAATTTACAGCCATTATCCACGTCCCCCATCGAGTTATCACTGGTTGTGGAGGTAGTGGTATATCTGGTGCTGTTTCTCGTAAGATTTGAACCCTTGCAGGAGATTTAAGGAACGTTTTTTTAGCATTTGAAATAAATTTGTCTACATTTGAGTAGTATTCTCTTATATGTTCACAAACTCTGTGAACTCCATGTGCAAGACAGGTTACGTGAGTTATATGTGGGTAAAATACAGCAATGGCCTTTGCAGCTTTCACCATATATGGTGCGGCATCACTTACAAAAAGAAAAATTTTCTGTTTATCTAGGTCAAATTCTTTCATTGAATCATCAAACAAACGTGCAATAGTGGAATGATTGACTTTTTCTAATACAGCTGTTTTTATTAAAAATCTTTTTTCTGAAATATTTTCATCCACATGCAGTATACCCACAACAACGTTTGCCACAAATCTGTTCGACGCATCGTTGGTCTCGTCTATAGAGACCCAAATAAAATGTTTTTGTATTTCTTCCTTTATTTTGTTAACTGTAGATTCATAAACTATTTTTGTATATTTGTTTCGAAGAGACGATTCAGATGGAATATGGAATGATGTATAGTTTTGAAGATAATGTTGTACTTTTAAATGTCGAATTTTGTATAATGGTATATCTGCTGATATAAAGGCTTCACAGAGATCAATGCAAAATTTATCGGCGGCCGATGAAATTGTAGAACTTTGTAGAAAAGTTTGTTGTAAATTTTTTTTTGATTCTCTTTCTTTTAGATCTTTGTGCTTTTTTGAATCCAGGTGTTGTTTTATGTTGTAATTTTTATCAACAGATAAAGGTTTTGAGCACACGTTACACACTAAAGCTGATCCATCAGTTTTTAAATCTGGATACTGTTTGACTAGCTTGCTCAAGTAAACCGATTTGCTTTCCTTGACTTTAGGCATTTTCTAAATAATAAAACAATAAACCAATTTTAACAAAGGTTTTAATAAATTAAAAAAAATTTATACTTACATCCAAAACGCAGAGGCTATGAAGGTAATTTTATCTGTTTTTAAACTAAGACAACTTTAAAAAGTTTTAAAAATGTTATGCTTTCAACAATTCAATGAAATTTTTAAAATGTAAATTTGTTGACAGTAAAAACTTGGCTACTTTGATTTAAACGTTTTTTTTTCAACCAGAGTTGTAGCAGCACAAAAAGTAAGGCGATTTCATGAAATAAAATAAATGAAACAAATAAAAAAAGTTGCCACATCAAAAAAAAAAAAAAAACAACGATTTTTGCAAATATTTATTAAATAATTTTTTTTTTCGTATGAAAAAAATGAAAAATTATCTTAAAATGACAAAATAAGTAAAAAAAGCCGATATCGCAAAAATAACTAAAAAAAAGCCGATATTGCCAAAATAAGCAAAAAAAAGCCCTAACAAATATAGCTCATTTTCTTTGTTTTTTTATGATCGGAATTTCTGTTCAATCAAAATCTTTCTATCTTGTAAACAAAAAAAAAAGCAATTGCTTATTTTTGGTTGCCCTACTCATAACATAATTTAGTTTTGTCGGGTACATGAATCCTTATTGGTATCAAAGATGGTACACTCTAGAAAATTTGTTTGCTTACACTGTGGTGTAGAGTTTCACATGTTTGGGCTTGATCGACTTTAATTCCTTACTTACTTAATGAAAGTAAGAAAGTAATTTGGCAAATAGTACTGTCTCGAAACATTGCACACCACAGTGTAAATATTTTAAAAAATTAATTAATATTAACATTTTTTTAAACTTTGAACTGCCACCAATTTATTTTGATCCAATATTAATTGGGACTTTGAAATTAAAATTTGTGTGTTTTTTTCTAAAACATGTCTTTTTTGCTACTAAAAATCTTTTTACATTTACACAACGACTTTTGAGACATGCCTTTTCTTTTATTGTTGCTCAAAACAATTTATAAAAATAAAACATAATTGCAAAATTTGAAGTGACAGCAAAAGAAAATTAGAAAAATCCACGAAGAACAGAAATCATGTCTCTTTTTCTACCCCTCTTTCTCCTCTACCGAATTCGCCTACAAATAAAAAACATGTCTTAAAGACATGTCTCAAAAATCGCCAAATAAATGCCGCCTAAGTTCACTTTTTACTGAATAAAAGCTTAAAACTCTCCTTGTGTCCGATATTTATAAATTTAAATGAACATTTTTATTCACACAACACACACAAAAAAATAAATTAATAAGAAGAAATAGGCATTCACATGTAATTTTATTAAATAAAAAAAATATTGAAAATACATCTCCGCAATAGATACAATTTGAAGTTTCGGTGTACACTAAAATGAAAAAAATTGTAAAAAGTTCGGGCTCAAGCCCACCAATACATCGAACAAATCACAACAAATTGAACATTTTTAATTACTTGTGATTTGTGCGCGCACAGCCCTATTCGCAAGAAGCAAGATGTCAAGCACGAACAACCCACACGCACAAATCACTCGTGTGTGGGCAGCTTTTCTAAAAACAAGTTTTAATTTAAAAATTATATTTTCAAACATTTTTTAAAATTTTGTTTTGTAAACAAGAAAATTGAAACAGGTGTTTGAATAATTCTTGCTAGGTAAACTGCCTGGCCCACGATGTCGATCGACAATTTAAACGAGCGACAACAAGTCATTCATTATTCTTCTTATAAGCGCCCCGCTTACTATCGACTTGTCGGTTGACAGGTTTTTCGTTTCTAACGTAATCCATTTATTCATTCTCAAATAACTTTAATGACACATCAACTTTTCAACAAAATAAACGCTTGTTTGAAAACAACAATCGGCAAAACATGTTAATTAAGCCATCAAAATAAAAGTTTGTGCTACAAACAAAACAGTTAACAAAAAACAAACAAAGCAGTAAATAAAAAATAAAGAATAGAATTTTGTGAAAAATATTTTTTGAAACGATAAAATTTTATTAGTAGTGTTGATTAAAAAAATATAATCTTAAAACAATATAAAACAAGTAAGAAAGTATGGTCGGTCAAGCCCGACCACATAATACCCTACACCAAAGTACTTAGAAACAAATTTTACACAATGTATGGCTATATAAATATGGATCAATCTATGTTTCAAATATCATTTAAATCGGTTTGACAGTTTCTGGCAGGCAGATCTCCCCTTGTGGTCCTATTTTTTAAAAAATGCATAGCTTATGTGTCCATATAAATATGGAGATATCCGTTATAAATTTCATAAAAATTGTTTTAAAAGTGTGCACAAAGACCCTATTCCGGAAAGCAGCTTGTATGAGGACTGTATTAAATTATGGACCGATTCGCCCCATTTTCAATAGGCTTGGTCCCTGCGCTGATTAGAACCTGTGTACCAATCATCGAATTATCTTCACAACTGCGACCTCTATTTTGCGCACAAGGTTACATGTACAGCCAGCCAGCCGTACGGACATCGTTAGATCGACTAAGAAAGTGATTCTGAGTTGGTATACTTTAAGGGGGGTAGGACCAATATTTTAAGGTGTTACACACATCAGCACAAATGCAGAATACTCTCTTCACTATTTTGTTGTGGGTATATGTATATATTTAGTGTTGGTGTCTAAAGAAAAATTTCGTTTAATACTCCAACAAAATGCCCCTGTCGACAACAACAACACAAACGACTGATTTTGACATGTGTAATCGCATAATATTTCATAGCGGGGGGTGAGTTTGTATCAAAACTACTTCGAAATCGTTCACTTGCATTATCGATCGACTTATCGAGCTAGAACTTGTATGTGGGGCGCAAATCAGCTGTTTGTCGTTGAAAATACAAATGAACGATAGCGGTCGACATCGTGGGCCAGACTGACAATTTAACAAACACCAATTTAAAAAATAGGATTGTCTCTCAAATTGTATGCTCTTCTCTCTCACTCGAGAAAAAAAGCCATATTATTTTGTGTTTTTAAAATATTTTCAATACTAAAATTTTCGGAAAAATTTTGATTCATAGATTTTTATTCTTTGTTAATATCATTTTTGATTATTTAAAACAGATTAATTTTGAACAAATTACAACGTTTTAAAATTTGGAATGCTTGTTAAACAAATATTAGTTATGATGTTTTTTTTTTACCTCCAAAATCTTGAAAATGAGCGCTGATGTTTGTTAACTTTAAGATCTATTCTTGGACGAGGGTAAATACGCGATTGATGTGAAATTGATGTAATTTGGATCATGCCGGTTAGAGCGCTGACTAATATCTATGTTCTTAATTGTATACAAACACATAACTTTTAGTAACCTTATACTATGTATATTTTGTTGATTAGCTCCAATACACTGAACGAATTTTCTTTACAGGTTTAATAAATTTTTAATCCAATGAAAAATTACATTAAAATTCAACTTTTGTTACGTTTTATTGGATTAATGAAGAAAATTTCATTAGCCCCCATTTAATGAAATGTTTCACAAAAGGTATGAAAATTTTGCATTAATTTAATGCAAGACAAAAAACACTGATATTAATGAAATCTTTAATTAGGATAATGATTTAAACTATACACAGAAAAAAATTTTGAACCAAAAGTAAAATCAGTTTTAATTAAAAATTTAATCAAGTGAATTAAACGGTTAATTAAGTGAATGAAACGTTTAATCAACTGAATTAAATGTTTAATCAAGTGTTTTAAACGTATAACTGACAGTAATTATTTGCACTAGTAAACAAATTAATAAAATCAAATAAAAATCAGCTTTAATTTGATTAAATTTTTAATTAAAACTGATTTCATTTTTGATTAATGAATGCGTTTACTGGTGCAAAATTTTTTCTGTGTTTGTAAACATGCTCATGATCATATTTTACGAATAAACGAGTATATTAGGATCTAGAAAGAATCTTTTAATAACCGAAAAAATATTATCAATTTTGTTCCGTACTTAAATAATATATTCTATATTTTCAGTACAAAATTTATCAAAAATTTAGAATTATAAGTTTTTCAAAGTTTTTCTCGGGAGTTAAAAAAATAATTAACAAGGTTTCGTTTAAATTCCCATTTCATACTATTGATTAACTGAAATTTATTGTTTTGGATGAAGTTTCCTCATGATCAGGCCTAAGCAACTAGTGAAATGCGCATAAGAATAGTTAATCACATCAACATTTAAACAAAACCTTGCTTATAAGTTTTTTATTTCAGTTTTTGTTAGACATGTCTTCTTTTTTTACATATTTTTGACTATGTAATATTTTTTGTACATGTACAAATTTGACTTGATAATTATTATGTTTAATCATAGATATTCTAAGAATACAAACTTTTCTTTTGTTTTCCTCTTAAAGACCATTTTTACTTAACAAAAGCTCCAAATTTTTTTATCCTGTTCACCAATCAAGCATTTATACAAAAACAAAACCTTTGGCGGCTTAAGATGTAAAAAAAGGAAACTAAAATTGCAACAACAACAACAAAAAAAAAAAAACAAAGAATGAATGCATTATTCAATGTAATCAACATGACGACTACAATGATGAAGCCGGCAAAGATGATGAGCATGAAAATGATGACGATGACTACGAGGAAAAAAAACATAAAGAAATTAAATGCGGCCATTATTTTTATTTGAATATTGTACATACAAACATACAACTCGTAAACTGTGAACACTAGGAGTTTAAGTTTTTGTAAAAATCATCTTCTCCAGTTTATCATGGTAAAAACGCTTCTCTCCCACCGCTCTTGTTGTTGTTGCTATTGCTACTGCTGCATTTACTGATGTTGCCAGTGAAGTTTGCACAAACATCAATTGAATTGAAAATTTGCATTTCAATGCAATTTTCCACACATGCAGGATTACAAATGTGTATTGTAAATTTTTAGCAGTAGTAATACGGCATTCATACAATTTAAATTCAAATAAACAGGAAAAATACTACGAAACGGCTTCACTTTGATCTTAAAGCGGCATTCAGCCAAGACAACAATTGTAAGATTTTTCTTTGGCTTTGTTTTGTTGCAGCTCAAATTTGGTAAAAAAAATATAAAAACTTTTTGACTTGAGTTTAGGAAAGAAAAAAGCGGCTTAAATTTAGTTGATGCACGCCATTTTCATTTAGATCCATCTATAGGACTACTAACCAACACATACTCAAAAGCTTTAAGGCTTTATTTTTCCCGCATCATCTCTTCCTCCTTTCCCTCCTCCTCCACTGCAACAATACGAGTATGCACTACAGTTCGTCTGTATGGCGTGTACGAGTACATAGACATACAAAGTATAAATATTTTTGGATTGTGAGTAATCTGACAAAAAAGTAAGCTACTGTTTTACGCAAAAAATATAAGTTAAATAAAATACTGAAATGGTTGTCGTTGTTGTTGATGATGACGATGATGGCAAGGTAACAGCATACATACATTCATACAAACATAAATACATACATCGGTACATAGTTTGTTGCGAGTTGGTATGAAACGTATTTATTTCGTTGCGGATCAAGCCATTTCGTGGAATTAAAAAATTGACATGGTCCACCAAATTGTATTGTACTACATACCGACACACAAAAAAAAGGTATGTGTGTGTGTGTATTCGTATATATTGAAGAATGTACTAAAAGTTGCAACAATGCATTGCAATGCAACAATCACTTAAATAATGGTATGTCCACCACTCTTTTTTTTACTTTTTCGGCTACTGCTCTTTATGTTGCCAACAACAACAACAGCAAACAGCCAGCAAGCTAGACACTACAAACAACAAGGAGATCACCAGCAGCAACACAACTTTGCGATTGAAATAATGTCGCCAATTGAAGGATAAGTTGCAGTCAACAATAACGACAATACAAAAGGCTTCTTTCTTTTGCCAATTTTTTTTTTGCTTCGTTTGGTTTGTCCTCATCAAAAATATTAAACAAAATGGGGCTGGAAGCAACTCAAGAACAACTTGTTTATTACAATGAGTTTAAGTGTGTTTTAAAAAGGGCCGGCCTATGAACTGCCAATCAAAGGGCCCAAAAAGGTATAAACTTTAAAAAAAATTCTGACAAGTCTACCACATTGAGTGCCAAGCGGTTTTGACGAAAACCTTCCCAGGAGGCCAAGCAGTTTTTGTGTTATTTACATTTTATACATTTTTCACTTTATAAAACCTCAAAAAATCATCCTAGACCCATGAATGCTTTTGCAAAAATTTTCAGTAAAGAGTTCTTTATTTAAAAATCACAACAAATTTCACTCAATGTCGTCTATAAATGAACGACAGGCTCTAAATAAACTAAGAAAAAAAAATCACTGTCGTACGGAAACGTACGACGTGGCACCCCACGACGACTTAGGTGTCGTGCGGAAACGTATGACGTGGCACTCAATGTGCTAGAAAAAAAAATCTTTAAGGTTGTTTTTTTTAAACACTTCACCATAAGTAAAAGGTAATTTCTACGATATTGATCTCGGACCCTATAAAGTATATACATATATGTATATAATTTTAGTCCTTGTGAGGAGCGAAGTTAATTTAATGATGTCCGTCTGTCCGCTGAAATGGGTATTTGGAAAACCCCCGATGTGATGGGAACTAGGTTGTAATATATTTGTATTACATACACCCAATTAAAATTTTCTACTGAACAACTTTTATTGTTTTTAACAAAACTTTTTTCACGATTGATAACATTTTGTTTCTATTTAAAAGTAAAGTACTACAAATCTGTGGTTTTCACGAATAATCGCGTAAGTTATAAAACCAAAATTTTCAGGAGAGCAAAAACAATTATTTTTTTCAATTGCGGCTTCTGTAGATGTTTTTTTACACTTTTTTCTTTACTATCCTCTTAACAGTGACTTTCTACGTATTATACATAGTTTTCATGAAAAAATCCTCACAGGATCACAATCTGTAAAAGGATTAAAAATGCATATGTTTGATTGACTCATTAAGTGTGTGCAATATAACATCATATCTCCACATAAGTTCTTTTTTGTGAAAATAAATGTTATCATTTTAATCACACATGACGACTTACGTTGTTATTTTTAGCACACAAGTTGGCGACATATTCAGAGTTTTTGATACTTATAGCTCAACGTATGGACTTAAAATTACAAACAACCGCTCATCTGCTGTTGTTGCAACTAAAGAAGTCAACAATAAACGCACATGTACATATAAGTTGTTATTAATAGAAAAATTTTCAAAAAATACTTTCATATTTTTTGCACGAATAACAACATAACATCATATACGCTTTTTATTTGGAAACATATTCAGCAATTTTACAATTTTTGGCGATGTATGTCGACATAAATCGTTAAAATAGCAAAATATTTTATTAAACAGTTAACTTAAGTTGTTTTTAGCAGTAAAAAATTAATAATACTACATTTTATTCTAAAAAGCTTAATACTTATAAAAACCTAATGCAAAATGTAGCACTTTAACACCATTATCTCAATTTCGGTAAAAACCGACTTACGCGATTATTCGTGAAAACCACAGAAATATGGTTGATTTGAACAATATAATGTTTAAATAAAATAAAGCTACAACTAAACACTTAAACATATTATGGTTACCTTAATCATATTATCATTACGGTAACCATATTATGGTTAAATTCATCTATCCAAAAGCTATAACCATATTATGGTTGCCTCCAAACATGTTATGGTTAATATTTAATAGAAATAATATGTTCGAAATTATAATATTTTAAAACATTGTGTGTTTAATTTTAAATTAAAAATAATATGTTTAAAAAGCAACAACATTCTGGTCGTTTGCATTTAATTACTGATTAAAATACATAAATTATTATTGTAAATTCTGAACATAATATGGTTACTTTTGTCAAAATTCTGGGGAATTTTGACCATATTATGGTTAATTTTGAAAATAATATGATTAGTTTTGACCATTATAATGGGTAATATTGACCAAAAAATGGTTAATTTTGACCATATTATGGTGGATTTCGGGAAAATTTCTGTTGATTTAACCATACTATGGTAATATTAAAACATAATATCGTAACCTGCAAACATAAACATTGTTTAAATCCAACCATAGTATGTTGCCCTTAGAATATGGTTACTTCCAACCATATTTTTTTTCTACGTGTAGAGAATGGCATGAGTAAAAATTTCCAAATAAGATACAAGCATCTTGGTTATCAATACACAACAGCCGACAAAAAGTGGGCAGGCTTAAAGAAGTGCGCGTGGCACAATATACACTGAAAAAACAAATCAATCCATCCGTACATAAATCAAGCCGAAGCGGTGTTAATAGTACGGTAAGTACGGAAGTACAGAACGCTTGAATCAAGTACGGATTATTCAAGTGCGACATACTTAATTTATCCATATTTAATCCCGAATTCGTACTTTAAATAATCTGAAAACAGGATTGCCTTAATTAAAAGTGCGATAAAATAAATCTCAAACTATGATTGATTCAAGAATTTCTAATACGGTTTAATCTCGATTCGTACCTAAAATAATCCGAAAGTGAGATTAGATTGATTCTGGCCTAACCCTTACCCTCAGAAACAGAGAGAATATTATAACTTAAGGCTCAAATACACTTGTCAAGCCGGCGATTTCAACGTGTACGTGTGCTGGACGTAATATTCGCCGTCATATCTAAATTTTTTTGATTTTTCATCAAGCGTCGTCTGTGTCACACATGTAAACACATTTTCACTAATATTACCACAATGCTTGATGAGTATTTTGATCAATGTATATCGGCCTTTATTCGTTACACATGTTTATTTTACTTTTGTTTACAGAAGTATTTTCAGTTATAAGACACCAGCAGCATGCCCAATATAGTTTCCGTAATCATTCTACTTCAAAAATTTGATGCATTGAAATAAATAATTAAAAAAAAAAAAAATATGGGAATTATTGCTTTTTTTTTACTTTTTAAACATGAAAAAATTCTATATTTTTCTTCTTGTAGTATTGATGTTGGTTTAAAAAAAACTTTTACAAACACTCGCGTATGCACGAATATTGGCTTTCGAAAGTTATCCCTTTTTGGATTGTTTTAAGTACTTTTAAGTGTTATCCGTACTTAAATTTTTGAATACGACTCGTACGTTGGTAAGAAGAAAGAACTTGAATTTAGTACGAGTCTTTCTCTTTCCGTGTAGATTTATTTCTATCTTATGAACGCTATACAAATAACTTTCTGTTCGTGTCGCATCATAGTGAAGGGTATATAGAAGATTCGGCATAGCCGAATTTAGCACCCTTACTGGTTTAAGAAGATATTCTGCGAATAATGGGATATGCTGTTTGTTATAGCTTGGGGAGTATGTGGTATAAGTTTAATTGTAAATGAAATAACAAATTAAAGAAGCAGTGTAAGCAAAAGTTAACATCTATTTCTCTTAAATTGAACAGAAGTGTTTAGCCAAGAGGATGGTGCCAACCAACGCAAACGATACTATACCCTTCTCTCGCGCAGAAAGCTTATAAACTGTAGTATACCAGCCTTCCAAAAGAGCACTGCAATAATATCCAGATTTGGTTAAGGAATCGCTGAAATTGCTCGAACTTGATCTCGATATAATGATAATCCAAAGAACAGTAAGTTATATGTTTTTGGCAGTGGCTTTGTCAGATGTAAAATCCAAATGTAATTGCATGTCTGTCAAAATTTGCAAATACAGAGGGTTTAAATTTTTGCTTTTACACGTTCGTTTTTGGTTTCATTTGACATAACCTCAATTTGTTCACATTAATCTCCTAAGTATGGTCAATAAGGTTATTGCAAGTATATTGAGAACCGGCTCTCTACTGCCTTAAATTTGATTTTCGCTGCGAATAGGCAGGACTTCTCCCTAAAAAATCATGCATTGACCACATTAACAGCCTTCGGATCATTGTTAAGCAGTCTGTGAAATGGTATGTATCTGGTATTCATAGACTTTGAAAAAGCCTTTGATACACTAAACCATAACTCTATATGGAGTGCGCTGACGTATAAGGGTATGCCGCCTTGGATAATAAATTTAATAAAATCCCTAAACGCAAGCTGTCGCATACAACATGAAAAAAGCATCAGCCAACCTATAGATGTAGAAATAGGAGTACGACAACATAATGAAAAATGCTACCACAGAACCTGGGGGTATTACTTGGTTTCTGAATAACCGTTTAGAAGATCTTGACCACGCGGATGATCTTCTCCTATTACACAAGTTCTCCGATATGGAATCGAAATTAAAATCAGTTGAAGTGGAAGCAGCTAAATATGGTCTCAATATTAACATCCCCAAAACGAAAGTAATGAAAATCAACACCAGGTGCAACTGAAAATTGTCAATTCGCAGCAATGAATTGGAAAAAGTGCAATCATTCAGCTACTTGGGTAGCTTCATTACAATAAACGGAGGCTCTAGTGAATATGTCGCAAACAATCATTCGGCCAACTAAACAACCTTTGGAGATCCCGCCACATATCGAAGCGAACAAAGCTTAGCTTGTTTAATTCGTGTGTGACATCCGCACTTCCTTATAGCTGTGAATCATGGAATGCAGCTCCCCATGATATCAGCACTCTACAAGTATTTACCAACCACTGTTTACGAACAATTATGCGTATAGTTGGGCCAGCAACTTAAGGCTCTGGGAGATAACCAAACAACCGCCAATTGCTATCGAAATTTAAAGCCGTAAATGACGATGGATTGGCCATGCTTTATGCATACCTCAAGATGATGTCACAAGGCTATCTCTTGACTGGAATCCTCAAGGTAGACGTAGAAGAGGTCGTCCCTCCCATACCTGGCGACGTCAACTTGACACTGAACTCGAAGCAGTGGATGAAACTTGGATCAAACTTAAGGATCTGGAATCAAATAATTCAGAATAGAGTGTCACAACTTTGAGTTGGCATCACTGCTTTATTTGAGCACCCATTTAACAGCTGATAGTTGCTTTTTATTTAGCAAATTGTTGAAATTGTTAATCAAAAAATTAAGCTGCATATCCGAGCTGACATTTACAAAAGCAATTTTTTTTTGCTTTTACACGACACATATATATGCATTTTGCAGTGGGATATTCAACAAACACACTGCTTAATAAATGTCTTCTAAAACCATATTAACTGATCAAATTTAATTAGCCAATAATCTCGGAAAGCTCACCTCAAATTTACTGAAGTTTCAAAAGGGCAAAATTTCGTTTATAATCAGAATGATGCTATAAAAAAGCATGTAATAAAAAAAAATACAGGCCCTTTAAATACAGGCCCCATTCTAAGTTAAAACCCAATCTTCGTTTAAGCTCTTATAGGCTTAACATTTACTCGTTTTGTGGGAAGTTTTTCGGATTTCTTCATGTGTTTTCATTCAATCAGGCACAAAAATGAAATTACGAGAAAAAAAAAACTCGAAGAAACGAAGAGAAGAAGCCGACAAAGCTTTTGCGTGTAAACCATTGTTGTTCTACATACAGTCAGACTCAAGGATTGTTAAGTGTTGGTTTGTAGATGAAAGTCTTATGTCTACGCAGATAACAACTCTGTTTTATATTGAACAATAAAACAACAAAAGCAAAACACAACCAGAGCAAACAACATCATGAGGATCTGAATTTTTGCTCTTGCAGTTAAGATTTTATTAAAACTTTACCCCATTTTGTTGTTGGAGTTTTGTGATCTTCTTTTTTTAATAAAAATGATTTTAAAAGTGGATAATTAGCCTATAAACTGTCAGCTCTTTGCATGCATTAATCAAGTTACCTTGTAGGTCCTTTATCAGACTGACTTAAGATAAGAAAGCAAAAAAAAAAAAAAAAAAAATTACAAAAACCAGCAAACAATTCTCTGATTGGTAAATAATGTGCAAGTGATACAGGAGTATGCTGTTATTTTTTTTGTTCAAAGTTTTCTTTGCATGTTCCTTGTCTTTATTTCAAACAACTAATTTGTTAAATTTGCTGTGATTTTGTATTTATGTTTTTATCTTGTTCCTTTGATATTTTTAGTTTTGCGTACAGGTTCTTATTTGATTTTGATTAAAATTTTTTAAAATGTCCTTTGTGTATTTAAGTCTTAACAATAATGTGGTTGTGAATGTTATTTGCGTATTTGTTGTTAGATTTTGAAGAAATATTGTCAAACCCTACTCAAGATTCAAATCATCACCAACAACTGACAATATTTCCATCTAATGATTAATCAAAAAATAACTAATTTTGAGAAAGGCTTAGATATTTCGATACTTTCGTTTGTTTGATCAAATGACATTTTGAGTAACATTTTTCGTTAATTGAGATGGAAATCAATTGTTTAAGAAGTCAAGGCGAATATACTGTTGGAAACAAAATCGACCTTGAATTATTATTTTGAAAGTATTTTATATAAAAAGATTTTGTAGGTCTATTGAGCATTAAAAGCTATTATTTGAATTGGTTTAACGTTTTCAAATTTATAATTAAGTAAAATTAAGTTCAATGTTAAAATTCTCGGTTTAAGAATTTCATCATCATCATCTTATAGCGATATAGCTCGACTTGATTCTCTATTTTCGGCTTTCTGTTGCTCGTTTCGAATAACTATTACTCTTAAGTCAACATCTACGTAGTCTCTCCATCTCGTTCACGGCCGTTCTCGGTACATCTGATATCGTA
The DNA here is from genome assembly GCA_963931875.1 of Pollenia griseotomentosa. Taxonomy (NCBI): domain Eukaryota; kingdom Metazoa; phylum Arthropoda; class Insecta; order Diptera; family Polleniidae; genus Pollenia; species Pollenia griseotomentosa. The sequence continues at coordinate 44,857,130 of OZ007560.1, read as the reverse complement.
GAATTATAGGACATTTGGGGTCTACTGTCGTCCATGCGTGCCAGGGGTTCTGCCCATCATAGTCGTTGCGCTTTTATAAATTTTACTATGTCCCATCCTTTACATAGCTTGAGCAGTTCATCGTTTCTTCTATGGGCCATTGGGCCAACTATTTTGCTAATTTTGTTTGACGTAAAGCTTTTGTTCTAAAAGCGATACGTCCCTCTTAGTCATCGAAAATAGAGACAGGGTTCGCCTGTCATTAATGCGGGCCCAAAATTGCCTGAAAGACCTGCATCTAGGGATGCAACATCGCTCTAAAAAACATCGATGTTTGACGACATCGATTTTTCCACGATAAGCATCGATGTTAAAAAACATCGGAAAAAAGCACGATACATCGATGTTAAACTTACGGACTGCTTTAATTCTTCTTTGCTACTGAAAATCTTAAGACCTAGCTATAATATACATACATATGCTTGCGTAAGCTTTTGTCAAAAATTAACAAAAAGCCTGTAAATTGCATTCAAAAACACAAAAACAAATTGCAATCAGTTTCGCATTTTGCTTTAGCAAATGACAGATTTATAAAATTAAGCAAAAAGTTTCCATAAGTGCAATATGGATTGACATATATGATTTTTATGCATTCGCACAGTTGCTTGTGCCAACTTAATACATACATTTACATAGTTATGCAATGCACAGTATGCATGCATGTACATTAGCGTGGCCGTTAGTTGTATGGAGAACTTTTTTTTTTTGATTTCTTATACTCTCCCCCTCCAAATCGGTTCAGTTTTATGTAAAAAAAAAATACAAAAAAATTTCGTAGCGATAAGTAGTGTTTTAGGGAGGGCGTCCGCCCCTCAAAGTTTGCCATCCAGCCATTTATTCAAATGTAATTTGTTTGCGTATGACTATCTTCTAAAAACAACATTTTACAAGAATATGATATATGGCAATATTCAAGCTCTTCTAGTCAACAACATAAGCCTCCAAGAAAGTTTTTTGCTAAGACTTATATCTTAGAAAATAATTAAGAAAATAACAACAAAATACCAAACATTTTATATGCGTTTTATATATATAAAAAGGCGATTTAATGTCAAGTGACACAATTTTGAAATCGATGTCTTCCGATTTGGATGAAATTTACACCAAGGTTAGTCCTATTAGGTAGTAGTTTACACACAAATTTTCAACAAGATCGGTCAAAATCTTTCAGAGGTAGAGGGGGTCAAAGTTTGCCATACAGGTGTTCTTTCTCATCCATGTAATTTATTACCAATTGGTGTTAGCAAAATTTGTCCCAAGTAGCTTAGATAGCTATTTAATCAATCTTTTTTAAAAATATCTTTTTGTTTTTTTTTAACATTTTTTTAATTTTTTTTTTAAATTTAAAACTTTTTTTTTTATTTTTTTTAGCCAAGTGTTAAATTTAAAAAAAAAAATTTAAAAAATTTTTTAAAAAAACAAAAAAAATTTTTTTAAAAAGTTTGATCAAAAAGCTATCTAAGCTACTTAGGACAAATTTTGCTTACACCAATAGGTAATAAGTTACATGGATGAGAAAGAACACCTGTATGGCCAAAATGTCAAACTTTGACCCCCTCTAACTCAGAAACTTTTTGACCGATCTTGTTGAAAATTTGCGTCTAAGGTACTATCTAACAGTACTTAAATTGGTGTAAATTTCATTTAAATCGAAAGACATCTATTTCAAAATTGGGTCACTTGACATTAAATCCCCCTTTTATATATATAAAACGCATATAAAATGTTTGGTATTTTGTTGTTATTTTCTTAATTATTTTCTAAGATATAAGTCTTAGCAAAAAACTTTCTTGGAGGCTTATGTTGTTGACTAGAAGAGCTTGAATATTGCCATATATCATATTCTTGTAAAATGTTGTTTTTAGAAGATAGTCATACGCAAACAAATTACATTTTAATAAATGGCTTGATGGCAAACTTTGAGGGACGGACGCCCCCCCTAAAACACAACTTATCGCTACGAAATTTTTCTGTATTTTTTTTTACATAAAACTGAACCGATTTGGGCTGGAAAACGGAAACGTAAAACGCAAGAATTTGGAAGTCGTTTTTAATACACTTTTAATAAAATATTTTTGATTTTTGTTTTCAAATTCTGTTTAATAGAGAAATATTTGTAAAATATTTGTCATAAAATTCTTATATTACAGAAATCTTATTAAAAACCGACATTTAAAATTCTTTCGTTTAACGTATGCTTTGAAAAACACCTTTTTATATTTTTAAGTAAAAGGTTTAATTGAAAAATAAAAACTAAAATTTGGTAAAAATATTTTAAAAAATATTAAATTAATGAAAATATTAAATAAACGATGTCGATGTTTTTTAGTTTTGACTACGATGTATCGAAAATCAAAACATCGATTTTAACATCGATTTTTATGTTTTCTAAACATCGATGTATTGTTTGACCCCTTTAACACTCGGCAAGTTACTTGCGCAAGTCTCTTGCGCAACTCTCGGTTTGTAGACGTTATCGGTAAGGTCGGGGTAAAGAAAAAAAAATTTTGTACAGACTTTGTTGTTGTCGGCAAGTAACTTGCGCAACTAACTTGCCGAGTCTGAAAGAGGTCTTTGCATCCCTACCTGCTTCCAATGTTTGTGTTCCATCTGTCATTAGCGATATCGATAGTAGTTCGCCGAAGTTTGAGTTTGCCGCTAGCAGAGGCACCCCAACATCTTATATTAATGGGGGTAGGGAAGCGCACTTGGTTGGCCTAGTTCGTATTAAAAAAAATCTCAAATAACAATTTTTAAATCATTTATTCAAATACAAGATTTTCTATTTTATTGTTTATTAAATTAAAACTATAAAGAAATGTATTTAAACACATATTTCTAACAAATGTGCCACACACTTATTTATTAATGCGTATTTAAGTGTTGGCGCCACTTCTCTACATGCAGAGGCATTGAAACAACTAAAAAATAATAATCAACCAACAAACTGCAACAACAAGTACTTTGTTTAATCTAATATTCGAATAATCACACATTTTTACAGAAGATTTAAACATCCTCAACTCTATAAAATGCTACAAACAAGTGGCGCTTAATTTTCAAATATTGGCATTGGCCTGTGGTGCTGACGGCAGTGTTAGTGGCGTTCAAGGTGTCGGAGTTTGTTGTTGGTGGCGATGGCGGTGGTGGAGCTGGTTGTGTTGATAGTGGTTATCATGAAAATGCATGGGCAATTTTTGTTTATGTTAAGAAATACATAAATTTTTCATTTTTCAAACTCAATTAATTTTGTGTATTTTACATTTGAAAAAGTACACAAATCTAGGAAAATGTATTGCAAACTAAAAAAAGAAGAAAAAAAAAATTATAAAAAGAATTATGTGGAGTAAAAAGATGCCTAAAAGGCGCCCAATTAACCTTTACACAAAATGTTTTAACACTTGTGTCTTGTATTGATTGAACAGAGAAATACATTAAAAAAAATTTTATAGTAATACTTTGCTGTTGGAACACTAGAAATCTGTTGGACGTATCATGTAACAGACGATACGTCATGACATGTTTTATGTCTTTAATTACTGCTCTGTCATCTGTTTAGTGAACAAAAAAGTGTAAATAGCAAGATATTTTTCCGCCTAGAAAATTTAGAATCAAACATCACTGGTTAAAGTTCTGCGTTATTTCATGGCTTATCCTGAATCCATGTTCTGTAGCTTTGGTGAAAACTTCTCGGGTCGAAAAGATGTGAAACGAAAATTTCATCGTTTCTTAAAGAGTAAGAAAAGAATGTGTCTGTAAGTCCCAATTTACATTATACGATTTTTGTCGTTGCGATTATTGTCGTTTCTGCTATTTTCATTGTTCGATTTTTGTCGTTACAACTTTTGCTGTGCCACCGAACTTTAATACATTTTTCGTCAAATAAGAGAACAATGAAAGAACGAATGAGCGAACAAAACGAATCTAAGAGTTAACTCGCTTGTGAACCCCTTTTAATTCCTCTCTCCCCTCTTGCCTTTAAGGTAAGAATCTCAACGACAAAAATCGTATTATGTAAATTGGGACTAAGTTATGTTGAAAACTATTAAAGAAATAAAGTCCTTACATTAGAAATGTCATAATATGCAACTCGAAGCCGATGTAAAATTGTAGGCATTGCTAACGCTTATCACAAATATCGTTAACGCCGACCAAAATCTTCTAAAATTTAAAATATATCAACAACGGCGGCTAAAACACAACCGTCGGCTTTTACAAATAATGTACGTGTTCGCACATTTTTCTAAAATTATAAAAGCTTAAGTTCATTAAATTTAATTTTCATTAAATTATTTTTATGAAGAAAGGAATTTTACAACATGAAAATTAATTAAAATTGTTATTGATAATCTTTCATTCTTGACCGTGGCTGGGGCTCGAACCCAATCAATTAAAATGGATAATTATTCAAAAAAGCAAACTTCGATCTACCAATTTGGTTTAAGGATTGATGTTTGACTATTGACGTCAGCAGTCGTCGATGGCTGCGAGTGTAAAAACGGCAAATCCATCTGAGAAGATCGAGTGGTTGCGATCGAAACATGTCATGGTAACCTGCCGGCCCGGGTTCGAGCCCCAGCCACGGTCAAGAATGAAAGATTATCAATAACAATTTTAATTAATTTTCATGTTGTAAAATTCCTTTCTTCATAAAAATAATTTAATGAAAATTAAATTTAATGAACTTAAGCCTAATTAAAATTATTAAAAATTTGGAATAAAAAACATAAATAGTTCAACAAAATAACCACAATACTAATTATTGTTAAAGCTAAGGCACGAGCTCTATGTATTCATTTGTCCTTCAAGTTGTACTGAAAAAGGTCAACAAGAAAAAGAAAGACAAAAAATGAAAAAAACAAATAAATGTACTTTGGACTTCAAGAAAAATTCTTGACAAAAGTACGAAAAAAACAGAAGTAAGGAAGAACATGTAAAATCAATTAAAATGGATAATTATTCAAAAAAGCAAACTTCGATCTACCAATTTGGTTTAAGGATTGATGTTTGACTATTGACGTCAGCAGTCGTCGATGGCTGCGAGTTTAAAAACGGCAAATCCATCTGAGGAGATCGAGTGGTTGCGATCGAAACATGTCATGGTAACCTGCCGGCCCGGGTTCGAGCCCCGGCCACGGTCAAGAATGAAAGATTATCAATAACAATTTTGATTAATTTTCATGATGTAAAATTCCTTTCTTCATAAAAAAAATTTAATGAAAATTAAATTTAATGAACTTAAGCCTAATTAAAATTATTAAAAATTTGGATTAAAAAACATAAATAGTTCAACAAAATAACCACAATACTAATTATTATAAAAGCAAAATAACTCAAAAATTAAAAAAATCCCTTAAGGTATTACACGACATGTATTCAGTAGTGTGCTTTTCAAATTTCCCACTGCAAAATGTAAACACGTCTTGTAAAAGCGATTTTTTTGTGAGTATATTTGACAGATCAAAGCAGGAACTTTTCTAGCAAAAAGTTTACAGACATCTATCTATCTATCTATCTATTACGTGACATCTATTATTGGCCAAAAACAAGTTATAGTCACAGTATAGTGAGAGGAACAGCTGTTTGTTTCCAGTGATGCCAACTTAGCCCTTTTAGGCTAGATTCTAATTCTGATTTGTGGAATGAAGACGAGGATGATTAAGTACTGCAAATTTTATAAAAAAAGGATCAAAAAGTTTGTTTAAATTTGTTGGTGTTCTACTTTAAACAAATATAGTTTAGTCTTTTTGAAAAAAGTGCCATTATAGAGTGCTAAAACAGTAATTTTTTTCAACTGAACTTTTTTTTGGCCCGTTTTTCAAATGTCTTCACGCGTTTAGTGTCCCAAGTGGTTATCCTGGCACGGAGCAAAATACTGCACATTCCAGCAAACAAATTTCGAAGATGATGAATTGAAGACATTGCTCTTTGAAATTATTGTCAAACTTACTTAAACTTGCAAAATTACTTGGTTCCATTTAAAAGTAATTCAAAAACGTTGGCAAGCAGCAGTGGCCGTGTTCTGTAATTCGCTAAAGCTTAATCTCTATCGCTAAAAATCTATAAAGTTGATTTTGCGATTTTTGGCTACGAATGCAATATTGTAACGTACATACATTGCTAAATTTGGCAATGCCATGAAAATTTAATTCACCGCAGTTTTACCTAGCATTTACACATGAAAGTAAATTTCTTGAAAGTCGCAATACACTCACACTTTTTTACTAACACGCACATCATTTTGGTACTTTCAGCCAATCGGCTGTTTCTTAAATTTTTCGTTGATAATACGTATACTCTACTTGCAAGAAAGTACTTTCATGTGTAAACCCCAGCCAGGTTAGCTTTTAATTTCATCGCAAAAATGTTTAAGTTCTGTATTCTCTAAGGCATTTTAGCGATCGAGATTTAGCTTTACCCTCCGTTTCCACACGCAAGTTATTACTTGCAGGTAGTGTATACGTATTAACCACGAAAAATTGTGAAAACAGCCGATTGGCTAAAAGTACAAAAATTGTGTGAATGTTAGTAAAAAAGTGCGAGTGTATTGACTTTTTCGAACTTGCACTTGCATGTGGCAACGGGGGGTTACCCCCTGATTTTTGTGTACATATTTATAAAAAATAAAAAAGAACACAACTATACAACAACGCATCTTAATGGTATTTTTAAACAGAAATGTCAGGCATTTAGAAAAAAAAAATTAAAACAAAATATTCTTTTTTAGTAATTTTATGCAATACTGCATTCACATATTTTTAAAAATAAACATAACTTTAAAAATGAACTTTCACTGTCCTGTGTAGCCACTCAAAAAAATGTTTGTGTTTTTTTTTTATTTCTCCTGATTTTCGTAATTACACTACTTGCAAGTAATTACTTGCTTGTGGCAACGGCTGCAGGATTAATTAATTCAAAAGCAATAAATTAGACAAGCAAAAGCCGAGAGACTTTAAAGACGATTTTGAATGCCTGAAGTGCTGCCTAAACGCAATTAAAGGAAGTCTGTTGATCGCAATCGAAAATGAAGCCTTTACAACAAATCAAAGCGCACCAAATTGTATGTGAAACACGAATAATTAGCTGAAAAAATATGGCACCAGTGTTATGCTCAAAATTCTGGTGGGACCTAAGGGCCTAAGACCAATAAATCCACTGCTGGTCTAATTTCTCAGAATTTGAAAACTTTTTTTTCGCATTTTAGAAATTGTTTGCTTTTCTGTCGTTTTAATTTCTTTCCTTCACGAATTTTTCTGAGTGTATTTTAATGATTTTATTATATGTTTTAAAACATCTTTAGAAGCAAAAAAAAACCAAAGAAAAAAAAAAACGTTGGTGTTAAATTAAATCTAGCCACAATCTACACATCCAATATTCCATACAAATTCTAAACAATTGCATTTTTAGAATTATTTAATGAATAATGTGTTTTGTACTTATAAAATACCAGCGAACACAAGTGTAAATGTATTTCCGAATATCAATCATTTTTGGGTGTTTGGCTGGCGGCTGATTTAAGTGTTTGTTAAAGAACTTTTCAACACTTCAATCAATTTTGTGGTTATTTTAGCAAATGGAAAATGTTACAGTGATCCACTTTTCATCGTGAGGATTGCATTGCTGCCACGATGATTAGTCACTCAGTCGTTCAGTCATGTTTATTCAATTGTGTTCTCCTATTAAATTTTGAAATAAAATTGTACTTTGATTGTGGTATTTTTTATGTGTTTTTAATTTATACTATTATTTATTTTTATATTTCATTTTATAAATAAAGAATCGCCATATTTATTTTCATTTATTCCATTTAACTGCGCCATTTTCAGACATAAAACTTTTTATAGCTTTTTAAGGGCTCTTATGCAGTTTTCGTTTTTATTTTGGTCATAAAATGTTGTTAATTTTTTTTTTATGTTGGTTGAGTGAGTCTGCTACCAACAAATAAAAAGCTGTTAAATAACAATAACCGCACATAATAATAACCATTAAAACATTTAAACTTTTTGTTATAAATGGCTTCGTTTGATTTTTATAATTTTGAAGAATGAACACAAAAAGAGAAAACTCCGCCTTTTTATTACTGAACATTTACTTCAGTCATGCAACATATTTAATTGTTATTTAATGGGGACATGTTGGTTTCAAACTTTGGAATAATTTTTTCTTGAAAATTATATTTTTTATGGAATTTTCTTTCAAAAAAATCGTTACATTTTCTCTTACTCTACTATTTTATAAGAATTGCTTCTCAAATACGTTGCATTTAGATCAGGCATGCCAATGGGAGTTTTAAAATTGTACGAAGTACTTCCCTAAGCTAAATTAAAGTATTCAAATTGCCGATATTTTCATAAACTGGTTCTAAATAAGTCAAGACGAAACACTCTTAAAAACAAAACAGTTTCAAATACGTTTTTTAGCAACAGTTTCAACATTTAAGACCTTGTTTTTATTTTAAATAAAGGGTGTTTTTTTAAGCCCGATAGAACTTTAAATTGTAAAAAATAACACAAAAAATTAAATTGTAATCAAAATTTTTTTTTTATTCGAAAGATCAATACGTGACATTAACATTTGAAAATGATTTCGGGCATATGGGCACCGCGGCTGTTCTTGACGAAGCGCATTCTGGACGTCCAATTTTGGGCCACTTTTTCGAGCACTGCTGGCCGTATGTCACGAATAACACGAACAATGCTGGCCTCCAAGGCGTCAATTGTTGCTGGTTTATCAGCATAAACCAGTGACTTCCCGTAGCCCCACAGGAAATAATCGAGAGGTGTCAAATCGCACGACCTTGGAGGCCAATTGACAGGTCCATTTCTCGAAATCAACTTATCGCCAAATTTTGATTTCAATAAGTCGATGGTTGCGTTCGCCGTATGGCACGTAGCGCCATCCTGTTGAAACCACATCTCCTCCGGATCAATGTCATCCATATTTTCAAACAAAAAATCATTGATCATGGTGCGGTAACGATCTCCATTGACCGTAACGCGTGCTCCGGCCTCATTTTTGAAGAAATAAGGTCCGATGATGCCACCAGCGTGAAAACCGCACCAAACGGTGCATTTTTCTGGATGTAATGGAGTCTGTAGGGTCTCTTGTGGATTGGCCTCGCTCCATATGCGGCAATTTTGCTTATTAACAAACCCGTTAAGCCAAAAATGCGCCTCATCGCTGAACACAATTTTGCGATATAAGTTGCGCGAATCGACGACTGATTTTCAAAGTAAATTTGGATAATTTCGTAGCGTTGTTCAAGCGTGAGTCTATTCATGATGATTTGTCAGAGTATACTGAAACGATAAAAAAAAATATTTCATCAAAATTTAATTTTTTGTGTTACTTTTTACAATTTAAAGTTCTATCTATCTTAAAAACACACCCTTTATATGTATATGTTTAAATTTTCACCGAAAAAAACTTTATTCAGACTATGGTTTGCCCAGTAGTCGAAATGCGACCATAATTATTTATGAAAGAAAACATACATATAAGTATAAAAGAATTTACATGTTTCGAGCATTTGTTTTGTTCTGCGTCCTAGTACCACATGCAGCTTCTGTACTTCAAAAAAATTTATTTTTCCGTATTTCCTCTATAAAAAACAAATTTACTCCCTTTTTATTTTCTTCAGAGAGTGCTTGCTAGTTGTGTTTTTCTTAATTTGTCTGTCCAAATGCTCCCAGATGTTGAGTTAAGCTGATATCGAGCGACTATTGGTCTGATCCAGCTGTTTTGGGACGTATTACAAAAGCCTACTCTATCACGCTTCACTACACCTAGAGAAAAAACATGTTTAATTATGGTCACCTCCAACAAAACTATTTTTAAAGAAAATTTTAAACATATTATGTTACCATTAACCATATAATTGTCACCGGAATCCATATTATGGTTGAATTAGTCCTCCATCAAGAAGCCACAACCATATTATGGTTGCCTCCGAACATGTTATGGTTAAAAATAACTAAAACATGTTTAATAGCATGTTTGGTTTTCGTCCATAGCATGTTGCTCTTCGAAAAGAGGAAAATAGTATTGTTAATTTTAAAACTAATTATTGTCATATTAAACCATAACATGCTTAGAGGCAACCATAATATGGTTGTCGCTTCTTGATGGAGGACTAATTCAACCATAATATGGCTGTAGGTGGCAATAATATGATTATATTAACCATAACATGTTTACAATTTTCTTTAAAAATAGTTTTGTTGGAGGTGACCATAATTAAACATGTTTTTTCTCTGCGTGTTTAGATACTGTATGTTTTATGTTGAATTTCTTATTTCTACCTTATATCACGTTTTTTTTTTTTGTCCAACTTGCTTTCGTAAAATTTTGGAGCAACGTATTTTTCACAGATGACAGCAAGCATGAAGTCTAATCAAATTTGGCAAAGTAAAAATTTCACTTTATATAACTAGCATAACACTTTTTATATTGGAAAACAAGCTGTATATGATGTACACTTGTTACAAAGTGTAAAATTAAGTCGTGACGGTCCACCCATCTTGTCTCGCACAATGTAGAGAGTTTGACTCCCAAATACTTTGCTAAAACTGCGTTTCGCTTGGGATGATTATATATAAAAAAGTTTGTCGTTTCTTTAACAAATAAAACAACTTTTTGTATCAATGGCACTTTATTGCTTTTAGAAATTGAGTTGTTTGATTTATAGGAATAGCAAGACGTTTGTTTCGCATTTGTCGCGGTTTCCAGAATTTATTAACAGCTCCATTTTCTGCTGACATTAGAGGACACCCATCTGTTCCAACTCCTACACAATTTTTTAGGTCAAGACCAACATTTGTCAAAGCTTTAAGAACTATTGATGACAGTGCCTTCGCATCAATTGATACATCAACGTCATCAACCTCCTTTGAAGCCTCTTCAAATGCGTTTACAACAAAGCCAATAAATTCTTTCCTAAGAACTTTTTGTTGTATGTTGAAATATCTTAAAGATAAGAAAATCTGGCTTTCCCCCGACAAATCCGTGCTTTCGTCAAAAATTATCGAATAGAATTTTGATTCATATAAGCATATACTAAGGCTTATGGTGTTTTCTTTTCTACAAAAAAATGTGACATTTTATTTTCAAAAAATGCAATTTGGTGTCTGTTTCTTAAAAATTTTGCTCCCGAAAACGGTGGCTTGTTTTATTCTAAAAAACTCATCCTTTTCGGGAGCAAAATTTTTAAGAAACAGACACCAAATTGCATTTTTTTAAATAAAATGTCACATTTTTTGTAGAAAAGAAAACACCATTATTAATAATTCCACCGCACGCATTTTCAAGTCAAACGTTTACTCTTTTGAATATAAATGGCACCTGCTGGAATTGAATGTAGAATAATAAGTATTTAAATACGGTAAACTAGATATTTCATTGGAAATATCTAATAAATAACAATTAGAATTAAGATTTGGATATTTATTGAAAATTTCGTTAGAGATTCAATAAAAAAAACCTTGTTGGGATTTCCAAAAAAGTTGTAGTACATTTAAAAAAAATATTATTATTTTGGGAATTCTTGTATTGTCGAAATAAACAGGACATATTTTTATAATTTAGAGGGAGGGGGGGATTTCCTTACTCCCCGCCCTGAATCGGAACCTGTTCGTGGCCGAAAAAGTACATTTTGTTAAAAAAAATTGTACAAAAACAAAAAAGTAATTTTTCGTCTCTGGTAAAACCAAACAAAGAAAAGCGTATAACTTAAAAACGACTTTTAAAATTATTTTAGCGACCTTGGGGCGAAGACACAATTTTTGACTTATTTTCCAACAAAATCTTTATTGAAAAAATGTTTAAGCATAATGAAACTAGAATGTCAATAATCTGATTTAAGGCATATACTGCAAGATATAAGTGCAAAAGTTTCTATAAAAAAAATTCCTGTAATTTTTTTTACGATTTGTTTTCTGAGATTAAAGGCAACGTTTTCTGAACGCTAACGTCTAAATCGTATTCCAAATAGTAATACCACACAGAAAAAATTATTGCCGAATTATTTTCAAACAACCGCTTGTTTGAAAATTTTTTTAATTTCTATAAATATTTTTACTGATTCAATCAATATTTTTGTTTGATTTTTATTTAACCAACAAAAATGTGGACAACTCTTCAAAAATAAAATAAACGCGTTATTGGTGTCAAGTTTTCATAATTTTGTATGAAATATTTAACGCTCTTTAATGTTGTCGTCTTTTTGCATTTTTTTATTTGATCGTAAGCAACACTTCTTTATGTGAAATATAAGAGCAACAACAAAAAACACACACAGTCTATTTTTGGACGCTTTAAAAAAGTGCAACTATAAGAAAAACAATAGCAGACACGACATTATAAGAAACAAAATCCCGTATTCAATTTTTTAAAACTGTTTGGTTAAATACATCAAATACAAAAATAGAATGATGACGAAAAACATATCGAGTCGGTCTGCTGCCGTTTTTGGTTACATTTCTTCTTTAGCAAAGGAAAGGATACAGCAACAGAGAGTGATAAAGAAAAACATTGTGTTGTGTGTATAAATAAGACTTCGTTCAAAAATTATTCCAACAAAAAAATGTGTTTCAAAGCCAGTTGGCGGCTCTGCTTTGCCGTCACCTTCTCATACAGTGCTTACTTGTGTGCGCGTCATTGCTTGTGCAAAAACTTTTTTTTTTTTTTGATTTTGAATTTCAGTAAACTTTTTGTTTGATTCAGTTAAACTATTTGTTTGAAAAAATTAGTGTTTTTTTTCAGTAAACAAAATGCAAATAAATTGTTTGAATATGCAAATTTGTTTGTAGGACCGATTTCAGACAAAAAATTGTTTGATTCTACAAATTTTTTGTTTGAATTGGAAAAATAATTTTTTCTGTGCAACGATCAGTTTTTCCTGATTCATCACATTTTATTGCTAAAAGTTACCATTGATTCTCAATACTTGATTAAAAAATTATATTCTTTTTCATATTATTCTTAACAACACAGAAAAAATAGAACATCGACTTTAATTTAGCAATTCGTGCAGACAATTAAATGTTTTACTAATTTTCGAGTCATGCCACGCAAGTTTAGTCAATTAAAAAATTAATTACATAAAGTAAAAAATACACAACATATACACAAATATAAAAATATATGTGTTTTAATTAAAAAAATTAATTGCAACAAACCAAAAATTAACTAAAAAAAATTAAATGTACACCAATTAATTATTTAATTGAAAAATTTTTGCCAAACATTTTTTCTGTGAGAGAAATTCCCACGAAATCTCGGGAATGGGAGAAAAATTGTATGTACTCCTGGGAATAAAAGTCAGTGAAATTAGAATCAAAAAATTTGATTTTTAATCGCAATCTCTGGAAATATTGTGCGGTTACGAATAAAGATTGATATTTATCGCTATAACGATTAAAAACGACTTGGACCAAAAGCAGTTTCTAGTAGTGCTGGGATACTATCAATATTTTCTACTATCGATATTTATCGATGGTTTAGATTTTACTATCGATATTACTATCGAATGAATGTTAGTACTTGAGTGGAAAAAATTTAATTTTTTGTTAAAACACAAGCATATCCATCTTATTTGGTTAAAGGCTGTTTCTCCTGTTTTGTTATAGATCACAGCCAGCTGAAAAGCTCCTTTATGAAGGAACTGAAGATATAAGATAAGATATTTTATTGCCACTTTAAATAACGTTCTTAATTGGTTTTGATTCTCCACCCAAAAGGAAATCGGTCGGAAATCTAATGGTCGTTTGTTGCAAATGCAATTACATTTACATTTTTGTTTTTGCAACATTACAAAAAAAAAAAAAAAAAAATTCAGTCCGAATGTAAACATATACAAATTTTCACAAAAGGATCGCTAATTAGCAGTGCAAAGAAGCGCAGCTGGGCTATCAATACCACCTGCTTGCTATTATTCTAGCTTGTATACATTACCGTTATTCAGCGCGAATTATTAGCAAGTAAACGTGCGCCGATAAACTGTGATTATGGGCGCAATTACATGTTTATTTAAAATGTATTTTAAATAATAATATCGATATCCATATTTTCGATATTTTAAGACTATCGATATTATCGATAGTACTATCGATCGTTTTCCAGCACTAGTTTCTACACATTTCAAATTGATTTTGACATTAATACAATGAAAAATTAAATTAAAATTAAATTTATGTAACGCTTTATTGTTTTAATGAAAAATGTTACATTAGCCCCCAGTTCATAATATGTTTCAGCAAATTCGTTAAAATTAAGCATTAACTTAATAGAATGAACTTTATTAAGACTGTGGCTATTTGTCATAACATTGATGAAACATTTTATTAACATGATGATGAAAAGTCAAACGTTTTATGAAATTGTTGCATTATTTCTATAAAAAGATTTCAATATATTTCAATTGAATTTTTTACTTATTCAATGAAAAAAATTCATTAAATTAATTAATGAATTTCGCCATTTTAATTTGTTTTATGAAACATAAAGCTTCGTTCACAATCAAAAAAACATTTTCATTTGGTGTTCATAATAGAGCAACAATTTCTTTTGCAACCATACACATTTTGCATTAAAAAACCGTTTGCAAATTTTAGCCACAACAAAATTATGCATTTATTATTATTTTTTACAACATTTTGTTGAAATTTTCATTCAAAACTAAATAAAATTATTTTAAACGTCAGAAACAATTTCATACAAATTGTTGCTCAAGTTCTAGTCGACTCAACTTTAGTTATATTTTTTAAAAAAAAATTTAGTTACATTTTTGTTCTAAAAATGAAAGGAAAATATATGAAATACTTTGGGACGAAATAAGATAGAAGAAAAAACGAAATTGTTGCTCTGATTGTGAAAAAGCTTTAAAATTTACAATTTTATTTTTTTTTTTACAAATTTGTATGACTAATGACGAAAATTAAATTGAAAATACGTTTTTAGGAAGGCTGGTGATCAGGTGGTGGTTATATTCACAACAGCAAAATAGATTTATTTAATTTTTTTAATTTTCTTGCTGTAATATAACTACATAACCATAAAACCTGTTAATCCGCCTTCCTTGAATAACCCAAATGTTTTCTAGTTTTAGATATTTTGTAGTTAAAAAAACTTTTTTTGTCAATGATTTCAAAACATTTTTCATTAAAAAATAAGAAATTACAAAAATTTCCTGTTTTGCATTAATTTAAAAATATTTGAATAATTAAATTAATACCCTAGAGGGAAGCGAACTGACACCGAACTAGTCCCGTGATAGGTCTTTGGTGGTAGTTCTAACACTTTATATGAATAAGACCTACCACTTTTACATGGGGTTGTCATTGGAGGGGGTCAATTGACACCATTTGATCAGTCACACATCTATTCTCAATGAACGTGCTTAGTGTCAGTTACTAAAATGTAGTATTATTTCAATACAATGTAGTATTATTTCAATCAAACAAGTCCTAGAGTTAAATTCAAGAACCAAATTTTAGAAAGTACCAAAAAATGTGTCACAGCACCGGTGAAGACTGTACTGAAATTCATTACTTTTTCTACCTTTTTGATCATCATAAACCAGTTAAGGGATTGGTTCTTCTTTCACTGGTCATGAGTCCTTTCTTTTTTTACTTGTTCTATTTTCACAAATCCCAGGACTAGTCTGTTGGACCAATTGACACAAATTTCCTGCAGGGTAGTTAATTATATCTCTGCGGGAAATTTGTGACAATTGGTCCAACAGACTGGTCCTGGGACTTGTGAAAATAGAACAAGTACAAAAAGAAAGGACTAAAGACCAGTGATAGAAGAACCAATTCCTTAACTGGTCTATGAAGAACAAAAATGTAGAAAAAGTAATGAATTACAGTACAGTCTCCACCGGTGCTGTGACACATTTTTTGGTACTTTCTTAAATTTGGTTCTTGAATTTAATTCTAGGACTTGTTTTATTGAAATAATACTACATTGTATTTAAATAATACTACATTTAAGTAATTGACACCAAGCACGCTCATTGAGAATAGATCTGTGAATGGTCAAATGGTGTCCATTGACCCCCTCCAATGACAACCCCATGCAGAAGTGATAGGTCTTATTTATATAAAGAGTTAGAACTAGAACCGGTCTCTACCACCAAAGACCTATCACGGGGCTACTTTGGTATCAGTTCGCTTCCCTCTAGGGATATTACAAAAATCAATAGGAAATAATGTTTTACTATTAAAGGTAGCTTTTCAGTTAAAAGAGATATATAATTTTTATTAATTCTAAAAAAAATTTTAACGAAATTACGCAATTTAATTTTGTAATTTTAATAACCCGTTTAATTTACTTGATTAAATTTTCAATTAAAACTGATTTTATTTTTGATTAATGCTATAATTTTGAAGATTTTTTCTGTGTATGATAGAAAAACGTTTAATGAAGTGAATTAAACGATCAATTGATACTATTAATTTGTTAACTGGTGCAAACTTCATTAATTTTTTTTAATTAGTATCACAAATTTTTTAATTGAAATCAATTTTAATTTTTTTTCGTACGTTCGTGAAATTTCATTACCGTTACACAGAAAAAATAGAAAATCGACTTTAAATAACAATTCGTTCAGGCAATTAAATTTTTTACCTTTTTTGCTCCTGAAAAAGAATTGATCATATCAATTAACGGATAAATTTATTTTGTAATTTCAATAACCCGTTTAATTTACTTGATTAAATTTTCAATTAAAACTGATTTTATTTTTGATTAATGCTATAATTTTGAAGATTTTTTCTGTGTATGATAGAAAAACGTTTAATGAAGTGAATTAAACGATCAATTGATACTATTAATTTGTTAACTGGTGCAAACTTCATTAATTTTTTTTAATTAGTATCACAAATTTTTTAATTGAAATCAATTTTAATTTTTTTCCGTACATTCGCGAAATTTCATTACCGTTACACAGAAAAAGTAGAAAATCGACTTTAATTAATCAATTCGTTCAGACAATTAAATTTTTTACTTATTTTGCCCCTGCAAAAGAATTGATCATATCAATTAACGGACTTGTACTTTCGAGTCATGCCACACAAATTTAGTCAATTACATTTAAATTTATGTGTTTTGATTAAAAAAGTAATTGAAGCAGACAAAAAAGGTTAATTGAAAAAATTTATGTACACCAATTAATTATTTAATTGAACCATTTTTGTTAAACAGTTTTTCAGTGTATGAAATTTTTCATTGGATCTAAGAAAAAAATTTATTTATTCACTAGATTTATGAAACACAATTCTTTTAGCGTGAAAACTTAACTTTTAAGTTATCCACTTAAATATATTGAAAAAAAAAGATTCCATAAACTTACATTGAAAATATAATTTTAACATAATTTAATTGGTTTTTTAATCCAAATAACAAAAACCTTTAAAAAAAAAAAAATATTGCCGCCAATCTTCTAAAAGCACATTTACAATATTGAGGAATATTCCTTTTACAGCAATTTATTTCGGTAGTTTCTTTTGACATTTTTTGTTTGTGTTTTTTCTCATACTGCAAGGTGCATTTGCATTTCGAACTGCAGTTTAAAATCAACAATTTCCACAACATTCGAGTAGATACTCGTAGAAGGAACAATACAATAAATAATGTAAAAAATGCCACAAAAAACAGTTGCAATTGAAATTGTTTTTTGTTCTGGCGTTTCTTGTTATTGTGTAAATGCGACGACGAATGCAAAATATATGTAGGTATTACTATTTTATTGTTTTGGCGTTTCTTTTTTTTGTTGTATCCTTTTTAAAACAATTTATTCACTTTTTGAGAACAATTATTGTACAATTGAGGTTTTTGGTGTTTAGTTTTTTGTTCATGTTTTTTAATTTTACTTGCAATGGCAACAACAACTTTTAATGAAACCCATCATCATGTTTCAGGGGGGTTTAAGCTTTTTTGTGTGTTTTTTTTAATGGCGGTATTTTAATTCTTCAATTTTATTTTAGGACTTTAAGCAATATGTCATGTTTTAGAAGTTACGAAAAACCTTTCATTTGCTGTTAATTTGGAATTTAATTTTTTTTTGCATATTTTACAAAAAAAAAATAAAATAAGTTTTAAATTTGCAATCTAGAGGCGAAAATCTTAAACATTTTAGTACTTTTTATGTAAAGAGTTACAATTAATTTTCCACTTGAATCATTTTTGTAGGGAAGAAATGAATAACAACATGATTTTGTCATCCAACAACAACTACAGTACTCCATGTCTCATAAATTGGCATTATGTTTGGTGTGGTTAGCAAAAAGTTTATTTTCATTTCAGATTTTTTTTTAATATTTTTTTTGCTGTACAATGACGCGCATATTATCGTATAAAATTTAAAATTATTGTTGTAAAAATATAAATTCACAAGAAAATGCTTTAAAGCGATCAACGAAATAATAACTTTATGTTTCTGTTGTTGCACTTTCAAGAGCAAAATCTGACACTGCAATGCATTTGAAGAAAGAAGGTTCTTTTCAAATAAAATTCACTTCTTTATAATTACATGTTACCACTAAGCAAAAATAGGGAAAGTTTTAATGCTTTATTACTCGCATTAATAAAAGATCATCAAAAACCCAGTATTTGTCGATAAATTACATTTCATTATTTGCAAGGTTTTTAAATCTTTAAAATGAGAAACGCATCTATAGAATCTCGCTTATGTGCAAATACAGCGCCTACCGATTTTTATTCTAAAATTGCAAGTTGCATAAGTTGGAATGCATTAAAGCGAAAGCGTTAAATGCTTAAAACCGGTGCACCGCGGTGTTCACATAAGCAATGAATAATTATTTATATTTTTAATTTTTTTATTATTTATAATAATTAAAATTGAATATTTTTCGTTTGAGCTCATTTCAAAATATTTTTAATGGTCTGTAGATTTTGTTGCATTTTTGAAAAATTTTACTTTAAAAATCACCAAATACCTATTGACTTCTATAAGATCTTAATCCCAGATCAGTTAAAAGCTCTGCAGCTGATTCTAAATTATTTGCCTAACTATAAGTGCAAGTTAATATTTAGATATTCTTGGATCGAACGATTTATTGACTTTTCGGCAAATTAATGGAAAAGAAAATTAAGCTCCGCTTCTAAAATTATAATTTAATGTTTCAGTCATAGATGAAAAGCTACACAGAAAGAAAAACACTCGGGATAAATCAAGTTTTTTCTGATTAATTTAAGTACGAGTCGTACCCAAAAATTCAAGTACAAATAACACTAAAACGTACCCAAAACAATCCTAAATGGGATTACTTTCGAAAATCAATCCCAAAATTTCATGAAATAAGTATAAAATTCTTAAATCAAGTAAAAAAAAGATTAAACTTTTCGTTGAGTTAAGCCCTTCGGCTTAAGCATGTTTTGATTTTTTATACACATTGAAAAAAGGTCTGGCGAGACTCATATGTACCACGAAGGGTTAAAAAGTAAATTTAAACTCTTGCTTGTTCATATTTTTGGTTAAATATATACATAAGATTTCTAAAGTAAAAACCATATCGGGCATGATGTTTGTGTTTTATCATTCTGTAATGAATAATACGGGTAAGAAAATCAATCATAATAATTTTGTTTTATTCTAATTCGGCATAAAATCAACTTTATAATACTTGAATCAAGCGCATTTTGAGATTGATTCAATCTTAGTTTTACTTAAATCAATCTCATTTTCGGATTATTTCAAGTACGAAATCGGGATTGAATATGGATAGTTAAAGTATTTTGCGATTGAAAATCCGTACTTGAATCAATCTTTCTGTACTTGATTCAACAAAAACCATACTCACCGCACTATTAATTAATACTATTAATACCGCTTCGGATTGATTTGAGTACGGATGGATTGATTTTTTTTTGAGTGTAAAAATATTATATGTCTTAAAGAATTATTACAACCTTTTACCCTGGAGTCCCTCTCCCAAATGGCTGGGCAGTTTCATATCAAGATTATATGGGTCCCAGGGCACAGAAAAATCAGGGCAGATAAATTTGCTTGATTTAGCAATACCTTATGTGTTCCACTGGCTTTGGAGGGCTTAGGGGTGCCTTTACTCTTCTGCTAACTCGAACTTCGGCGATCGACTATTGACATTGCTAATGTCAGATTCGCCGCATAAATCGCATGCAGGATTGCCAAACGATGACCAAGAAGGACGTATCACTTTTGGTAATAAAATATAAAATATGGAATAATAATGTATGTATGTGACCTGTTTTTAAAATCTTTATTTCAAGTACCACTATTGACTTTTTCTACAGGTTTATTATTTATTAATTTTGTTATTCGTTTCTCTCACAGTGTTTATCAAGAAGTAAGAAACGTCATTTACAAGGGGACAACAAATTTATAACACAAACGCAATTAAATTCGCTGCAGGCGATTTTGTTTTTTTTTCTTTTCATTTGGTTTTTTCTCATTCTTATTTTGTAATAAAAAAAAGTAAAGTAAAAAAGATTCAAGTTTAAACAAAAATCTAAATTGAACTAAAGGAGCATGCGAAAAAAAACAAATCTGAAAAATCATAAAAATAAATGTGGTTATAACTATACGCCCTAAAGGAATAAATATCAGAGAGAGGTTAACAATGATTGTAAATGGTTTTTAGTTTATTTATTCACGTATTTTGTTTTTTTAAGTTTAACATTTTTAAAGTATTTTATCAATTGATACTGTGGCAAAAGAACCAGCAAAGATTCTACCGATAATCTTTCTGTCAATAATCTGTGTGTTCTGTTGTTTATCATCAAGGGCTCTTTAGCAACACCAAAGAAAAAACAAGAAAACAAAACAAAAATACTAAAAACACATGTAAGTGATGCTCATTATAAAACAATCATTTTTGAATTTCAGTTAAATTTTAGTTTAGTTTTACCCTCTTGTTTCTTAACCTAAAGCCAATAATTTAACAACTTGAAATTGAAATATTTTAATTGAAAAAGTATCATCAAAATACTTGACTTTTTATACAAATTAATTAATTTGGAAATTGTACATGAGCGCTTCTTAGAAAGAAAAAAATATTTCAGAGACCACCCAATTGGAGAAAAAAGGAAAGTTTGAAAACACTTGACTTTGTTTTGATTACATTTTTATTTGTTTGTTACAAATTAATGCAAGAACAAAAGCGAAAACGAATTCAGAGATGACAGAAATGTTGTGAAAGCAATCGAAATTAAAACAGCCCTGTTCTAAAAAAATTATATAGTACAGTTCTAACTGGATCTGGCTTATTTGGCCTAAATTTTTCATATACATATAGGGGGTATTCGCGTCAAGTGACCCAATTTTGAAATCGATGTCTTCCGATTTGGATGAAATTCGCACCAAGGTTAGTCCTATTAGATAGTAGTTTAGACCAGTGTTCGAAAATAAACGGTACATTATTTAGCGTTCGGCTCACACACCCAAGAACGATATATATTTTTTTAATTATTGTGTAGACGAACACAACCCATAATACCGTTCGTAACTATTTTCATGAACGAGCCGAACATTATAGTTATAATGTTCTGTTCTTCGTTCCGTAGCACGAACAGGTTGTGTGTGTATTGTGTATATGTTTTATTTGTGTAAAATTGTTTTGCAGGCTTTGTATTTGTTTTTTCGTATATGTGTTTTGTTTCTGTAAAAAATGTTTGGTTTTTTTTACCAGCCAACGACGACGAACATTAATGAGCCGAACCGAACACAATGAAGTTTGTGGTTAAAAAAAAAAACGGAATTTAATGTTAAAATAAAAACAGTATTATTTTTGTGTTCGAAAGATGACAAAGAGGGAAACGTTATTTTTTTTAAAGATTTTCTACACAAACACTTTTAGCGTTTGTGTTTTCCACAAATCTACCGAACCGATATGTAGTGTTTATTTTCGAACACTGGCTTAGACACACATTTTAAACAAGATCGGTCAAAAATTTTCTGATTTAGAGATGCTTAAAGTTTGACATTTTGGCCAAACAGGTGTTCTTTCTCATTCATGTAACTTATTACCTATTGGTGTTAGCAACATTTGTCCCAAGTAGCTTGTTTTTAAAATTTTTTTTTTTTTTAATGTAAAACATTTTTTTTATTATTTTCAGCGGGAATGTTTTTTTTTCGCTCAAAAGAAAGCTTTTGAAAACTCCTTTAAGGTAGTTGTGGTCGCTTTTTGGGAAGCGAGTAAAAAAAAAAAATTTCTAAGACGAAGGTTTTTAAATTTTTGGTATATGCACTATTTTGAATTTTTTCCTTTTTGTGTTTAAGTGTGTCTACCCAATGAAATAAAGCAGACGCATCTAAGATGCGATCTTGATGAGAGCACTGGAGACTATACTTCGCTGCATTTCTTTT
Organism: Pollenia griseotomentosa; assembly: GCA_963931875.1. Lineage (NCBI taxonomy): Eukaryota > Metazoa > Arthropoda > Insecta > Diptera > Polleniidae > Pollenia > Pollenia griseotomentosa. The sequence goes on along the minus strand of OZ007560.1, from coordinate 44,834,728 downwards.
GAGGTTTGCTCCAACACCATCACATGCTACTTTACCATGAGCAGTAGGATGAAAATGCCACTCAGCTGGCATTCCAAAATCTTTTTCATGAGCTATAAGAAGCTACTTTTGTTTTTAAAATGTTAACGAGCTCCGTCCGAAATGTAGTATACCTTCTTTACTGTACATTTAAGATAATTTAGTATTATCTTCTGGTATTCATAAACTGAAACGGTATCTTGTTTTATGATTGCCATACTTTTGTGTTCCAGTTTTTCATCTTTCATGTAGTAAATAACTACTGTGAATATAGTTGCTTGGTCGTTATTGAAGTGGAATAACTGTATGGCATCCTGAAGAACATATTTAGAGTTCTCTGCGAAATCAAACAAAATAACGAATTCACCAGACTTCAAATGTATCTTCAAATCCTTGAAGAATGACCACTGCTCTTTTACTAAAAAGTCATGGGTTCTCAAATTTAGCAATCCTCTACACATTTCTTCACAAAATCATCCACATTTGAAATGATTGTTTTCAATGTGCATCTTTCAGTCTGAAGCCAAGATTCGAATTTTACCTCCTCAATACATTGTCGCTCAAAAGAGTTAATTAAATTCTCTTTGATGAATGTTGTTTCCGGGCAATTTGAACATTCGCCTTAGTGGCAAGAAGTTTTTGCATTAGGACACATAGTCAATTTAAGGAAATCGCGGTAAATAATTTAAGTGGATTTCCTTTAACATCAATTTCACATTTTCATGGTAAATGCAAACGCATACTGTGTAAGTTCCGCTGCTTTCTGCCAAAACGCTGTGTTAATGTAAAAAAATCAAGATATAAAAGGATCTGATGTGATTAAGATTAAATTTTATTAAATGATTTATCTTTTTATTATTATTATTATTATTATTATTATATATTAATTTAATTATTATTACAAATAAATAAAAAAAAAAAATTTGTCAACATTTCTACAGAAAAAGTGATTTTATTCCTGAGATTAACATATTGTGGGCATTACAGTATCGAAGGTATAACATGATAGTGATAGTTGGGTATGTAACATACCGTCGGAAAGGTTAATTTGTCTAGTTTCTCTGCATAAGTTTTATTTTCAAGGTTTTAGAAACACTTAAACACAAATAGGAAAAAATTCAAAATAGTGCATATGCTAAAAATTGAAAAACCCTCGTCTAGAGCTAGAAATTATTTTTTTTTATACATAAGCCGCTCGCATCTCAAAAAGGGACCAAAATTACCTTACAGGAAAAGACATAAGCTTTCTTTTGAGCAAAAAACATCCCCGCTAAAAAATTTATATTAAAAAAAAAATTTTTTTTTAATTTTTTAAAAAACAAAAAAAATGTTTTTCAAAAGATTGATCAAATAGCTATCGAAGCTACTTGGGACAGGGATGAGAAAGAGCACCTGTATGGCCAAAATGTCAAACTTTGACCCACTCTCACTCAGAAACTTTTTGACCGATCTTTTAGAAAATTTGTGTCTAAACTACAATAGAACTAACCTTGGTGCAAATTTCATCAAAATCGGAAGACATCGATTTAAAATATGTTTCACGTGACATGAAATCCCCCATATGTAATATTTTTTTATAATTAATACATAATCAGCCATGTCACAGAGAACTACTCCTTTCGGAACCGAAGAAAACATATGGGTATTTCCAGGGATCACGAACGTATGTTCGTACGCTTTTGATGTACAAATAATATAGAAAACAAAACTTTTCCTAGCATTTTTTTTGTGATTCGATATGCTTAGTGCAGAAGGTGGATTTCATCGAGTTTAAGTTTTCATAATGATGGTAGTATACATGAGGTCACGAACGTACGCCAAATAGAAGTCAACTTTGGCTGACAGTAAAGAAATGTAAAACTCTGCAAATTGGAACGTAATATTCAAAAGTGATTAATTTATTTTAAAAGTGTATTAATGTAGGTCTCCATCTAGTATTTACAAAATAAAATATCTCTCTTGGTTTTTGTTTAATTGGCTTATGTACCGGTCGCGAACGTACGATTTTTCCATATGTTTTTTTATTATTATCACCATGCATTTTCCCATAAATATCTTCAAATTTCCATAACAAAAAAACTTAATACTCCCTTTGCAATCGATTGTAATGGAGAGACTGTGAAGAAAAAGTGCAAACATAACTTACTTTTTGCATGTAAAATAAGTATATAAAAATGTCTTTAGAAGTAGAAAATATAAGAAAATAAATATTTAATACTTCAAAAAATTTAAAATTTTGTTATATCGGTTAATCGACTGAAATTAATCGGTTTAATCGTTAATCAAAAATAGACAATTTTAAGTTCACCGATCAGTTAATCGGGTAGAAATAAATCGGTTAACCGTTAATAAATACCCTATTACGTACTGAATGAGTTGTTAAATCGACCCATATTTTTCCCTGAATGAACGCTAGTTGAAATTGTCAACCGAAATTAAAAAAATATTGTTAATCTTTATAGCGAAGTCAGTCTAGATAAGGCTCGGGGGTAGGGGGTGGTCGCTGCTACAACTACATTAATTTTTTTTTAAGAAAATTTAACGCTTTGTTTCGTTAACTTTTTGAGGTCGTTTTATTTATTGTTGTCATAAAGCCATTAAAAATAAAAGATTTTTAACGAAAAGTATCTCCAAACATTTGATATAACTCCACTGTGAGTCACAAATTTCTAAAATTAATATTAAATATATCGTCAACTGTTAAACACCCAACAGAAAGATAAACGCTTTACCCAAAATTGTATTTTTTTAGGCACTGTCTAACTTAAAAAAAAAAAAAAATAAATAAATAAAACTAAAACTCCAAAATATTTAAATTAAGATTAGAGGCTCATAAATCCTTTAACACATAAACAAAATTTTTATAAAGATTTGTATTGTTTAGTTAACGAACTTCAATTGTGGTACGTGGCCCTTGAAAAGTACATAAAATATGTTTTTCATAACCGAACGCAAGGGATATTGAGAGCAGGCTGACTTAAAATTTTCTAAGGCTGTGGTAGGTAAATGACTTTTGGTTTCAAGTGTTTGAAAACTGTATGAAATAAACAATTCTGCTCATTATGTAAAAACCATAAAGACCACACACACAGTCGATTGCTACAGCATTCAAAGAACAGCAAATGAGGAAAAAGGAGAAAGTATCTGGTGTCACATGAACACACATTTATTATCTAGCAGATCAATATTTTTATTTATTAACAAAATATCTTTTAAAATCTATTTGTATTTCGATAACACGTCATAATTCAAACTCTTAAATGTGAGAAAATACAAAACAACATGAGAGGAAGGAAAAGCAACACAAGTAATAGCAAGCATACTGTGCGCCTGCGCACAGGAGTTGGATGTAAAAGTCATAAAATTAAAGAAAGGAAAACATCAAAAACAATGAATCGATCGAGTATATACAATTTTAAACCAGAACTAAAGAGAAAGTTCTATAAAGGAATTCCTTATGAAAGGTTTTTCAAAAACAAAGAAAAAATTTGCATAATTTGTTTCGTTTTGTTACATATTTTATTTAAAACAGATGCAAATTCTATTTCAAGATTAAGACTTTTTTTTAGAATTTTGTTTTGTTTTCCTGTTATCGTAACTAATAGGGGGCACTACTTTTCCTTTTTTGATTTTCTGCCTTTTTTACTCATTGTTTCGTATGCAAATTGTGTTTTTTTTTCTGTTTCACAAATCTGTTGCTAACTTTTTGGTTTTAGATTTTATTGCACTTTACTCGTTGTGGCAATTTGTTAAAGTTTTAGAGTTTTCCTTCACTTGGCAGTTGTGTGAAAAATTCGTGGAAATCTGTTGATTTTTATTTTGCTGTCTGGTCTGGTTGTTTTGTGATCTAAATAAAGTGACACAGCAGCACCTTTTTTGGTTTATGTCATGTTTGTCATGCTGTTTTTTGATATTTTGCAAATATCTTAAATAAGTTTTGCAAAAATTACAATTTTGTTTTTTTTTTCTATTTTTAAAAGGTACCTGTTGCGCTTTGGTCATAAAATACTACAAGATTTTAATAAAAAAAAAAACAAACAAAATATGCAAATACATGTTAGAGGATTTCGTAAGAAAATATATGAATGGCAAAATGTTTAAGTGGAAGTAACAGAAATTGTGTATAATTTTATATAATTGCATATAGGAAAAGATTTTCAGATAAATCTATTAGTATTTTCGAAAAGTTATATCGTAAGCTTAAATGCAAAAAGTTTTTGATTGATTATTATGGATGCCATTGAACTACATGTCTTGACAAAATTTTACACTTCTTTACACTTTTATAACAAAAAACCAGGGCTGTGGAGTCGGAGTTGAAGAGTCGGAGTTGAGGTTTTTGTACCGGAGTCGGAGTCGGAGTACCCACAAAAACTAGCGACTCCGACTCCGACTTTTTGCATTAAAAATTTTCTAATATTTTTCAAAATAAAAAATTTTAATGACCAATTTCTCCAATTCTTTTTAAATATCAATTCATATTTATATGTACATATGTATATAATTTTTCTTATAATTTTATTTTAATTTGACATAAAAAAAAAAAATTTTAAACATAAATTGATATTTAAATAAATTAGTGGAATTGGCCATAAGAGGGTCTGCTTTTTGAAATTGTGAAGTCAGAAAATAAGGACCAGTATACTTTTCATATCAAAAATTAAAAAATTGAGATAACATCTTATTTTGACAATTTATAAGAATAGTTATATAGATTGTATCGAAGCATGTCCTTTTCTATGTTTTAATGGGACCTCAAATTTCTGTAACAAAAACCAGCGGGTTCACTATTTGAATTTCGCTAAGATATCGTTAATGAAATAGAGCCGAATTAAGGAATTTAAAAATTAAATTTGTAAAGATGTTGTTTTTTATTTATCGTATATTAACAAATATTTTTGTAGCCATGGTCATGAATATGACTTGAAATCAGCTGTAGCTCCTGTGGTGAAAGCATTAAGTGAACTACATTTTAAGTTCCTAACATATTTTTTTATGTCGATGATATACTTAAAAAATTACGTCATAAAAGGTTCGTTACCTTCTATGGTACTGTTCCATGCCTTGAGACAAACAGCACTAAGTCCAACAACAAAAGGGGTGCTATTTCCCAAAAATAATAGAAGGCTAACAACATTTTTTTACGTTACGTTTCTCTTCAAAATGTGTTATATAAATTTTAGAACTAACAACTGAAGGCGCATCTGTATGTTTTAATAAACTATATTAAATTTTCCTGAGAATGATTTGACTTAATAAATAAAACAAGACCAAAATGGCAGTGTCTGAATTTTTGTATGTATATTAGAAACAAAAGACCTCACTTCACAATTTACAAAAAAGGACTGTCCTTTGCTCTATTAATATTGTGGTAAACAACACTAAGTAATCTTGATGCCTTTAACGTCTAAGCCAATTGGACTTGGTGTTGTTTTCAACTTTTCTATCTCGAAAGCTACATTAGATAGGACTTATGGAAATTCACACATCTATAAATTCCAACAGTATAAAAAACGTTATTTGAAAAAGATGTGAATTGGTGTAGTTTATCTCTCCCCTACAGAACTATTTTTACATTTTTTAGCACTGTTTGCATAATTTTAATAAATTAATATAACCTTTAAAATATACTAAAGTTCAATGATCCCATACGGATTGAAGCAAAACTCGTTTCTTTCGAAAGTTCGTAACAAAACTCGTTCGTTCCAAAATTAAATCCATTATTTTTCTATATTTCAGTTGGTTTAAATTTCTCAACTGTTGAGTTATAAGTCAAGAATGTCATAACACTTTAGAATTAAAAAAGTTCAACTCATTTGGTCTATTGAATCGGGCGGTATAGGTTTTTTACATTTTTTCCAAAATCCAAATAAAATATTTTGCAGCTTTCCAACTCATATGTTAGTAACTAGTAGGTTAAAGCTCAATGCGCGGCACGTTAGAATTAAAAAATCGATTTGAAATTTTTACAGAATCATTTTCTTGCTATCTGACAGGTACTAAATTAAAAAAGAGTTTAAAGTCAAATAAAAACTAGTCTCTTAAATAATGCTAGGTTAGAGTAGGAGTCGGAGTCGGAGTCGTACTTAAAAAATTTCAGCAAAAGCAGTCGGAGTTATAACTATTTCTTAACGACTCTACAGCCCTACAAAAACAATGGACGTAACTACATGTGTTTTTATTTGATACATGTAAAACGACGTAATTACACATTTTTTTCTAACAAAAATAATGAAATAGTTTTCGTTGAACATTTTTTGAAGAACTCCATGGACGACTTATCAATTCATGTTTTTCTTACGTGTTTATACATTTCATTTTACAAAGTTTTTTGCTTCTCCTGTTAAATTATTTTTTTGTTAGTTACGCCGTTTTGCATTTTAGCTAACGATATGTAAATTTTACATAGGTATAAGTATATACAATGTAAAATATATAATTTTTCTGGACACGCTCTAAGGAAACCAGAAGAAGATACCGCCAGGAAGGCCATTAAATGGATCCCGCAAGCAAATTTTGATAATGTCATATTCGTCCAATATACTAACTTAAATAAGTCACAAAAATCGTCAATGTAACTTTTGTTAATTTTTGGAAATTCTAAGGCATCTTCAGTTTTTTATTATAATTCATATTGTATATATATATAGTTTTATACCCTCCACCGCCACTAGTGGCGAATGAGGATACCCTAAGTTTGTCATTCCATGTGAAACTTCTTTACTATTCATCTTATAGCCCATAAATATAGCTCCTTAATAGCTCTAAATCCAAATATGGAACCACCAAAATTTCTTTTATAAGCTTAATATAAATGGGGTTAATTTGTTTGGTTCGGGGGGCGGGGTTGGTAGTGAATATCCAATTTTCCTTCTCATGTATCCATAACTGCATCTCTTAATATAATATATATGTGTCTTACATCGCGTCATATAAAATTACTATTTTATTTACCTTATTTTGAATTTGGTTTTTGTGTGCAATACATAAATAGCTGTATAGAACAAGTTAGAGTGCTATATTCGGCTGTGCCGAATCTTTGAAACCCTCCACCGACAGGTCGAATATTTCAGGAGTGATATCTATTGATTATTAGTTTATTTTTATAAAAGCAGACATCAGCATTAAAATTGGTTGCGGTTTAGAATTTGTTTTTTTTTTTAATAGCAATTTTAACTAGCTTGAGTAAAATATCATGATTCGTAACAGCTTAAGCCGAACTTTAATGATTTTCGGGAGGGGGATTTATATTGGAGCCATGGTAAGTTATGAACCAATCATCCCGAAATTCCGAAGAGCGGGGAAATTAGTTTATGCGTTTACAGTGAATTTCAAAAGGCTGCAAATCACAAAATTACATGCAATTTTTTCTGGCCACATGAAGCTAAGTTTGAAGAAATTTTACCGCCAGATCTCTACCTGCAACATTTTAGGCGTATTTTATTAATTAACAAAATTGGATTTAAAATGGGGCCTAGGGTAAATTATTGACCGATCTTCACGAAATCATTTCTTGTCCTATAAAACTGTGACGTACCAAATTTTGTTATGATAGCATTAGTTTTTACGGGTTAATGTGATGTCCGATGGACAGAACATATATTTAAGGTGTCGAAAAAAGCATTCAAGTGCCTCGGTTTTTTAAGACGGTGTAAGATATACTTCACTATTTTAGCTTCAAGAGTTCGTGCAGGAGAGGGCGAAGGTTCTTATTGGTGATAGTAGGGTATCCAATTCTAATAACTCCTTTAGCACCGTCGAAATGTGGGTTGTATTTGCCTGTTTTGTCGTTACTACAATGGGTTGTGTTCTGACGAAATAAGGGATCTGGTTCCTGAAACCCGTACATTTGTTCGTAATACATGTTTTTCTTCAAGAGCCCATCCTTTTGTGGTCGATTGGCAGGTGAATCGTACAACGCATTATAGGGAGAATTGGTTTTTTGACCGGACTGTCCGTAACCTTGCTGCTGAAGTCTTCCCTCTCACTTGCAACAAGAATAAGTTCAAGTCGAATGTTCACAATCACTACTCCCTCTATCCTCCTTCCCATAACCCATTTTCTTAGTTCCAACACAATGCAATGCATTAGTAGGGGTCATCCCCTAAGTGCTGGTCCTAACAGAAAAAAAGAATCAATATCAATAAATTTTAATTAATTTCATGTTGTAAAATTCCTTCTTTCAGTAAAATAATTTAATGAAAATTAAATTTGATAAATTCAAGCCTAACTAAATATCAAAATTTCAAATTAAAAATCGACAGTTCACGTAAAAAAATCACAATTGTATTTCTCTTTTATTATATGAAGTTCCTTTTTTAAATTATCGTTACTTTTTTAATAACATTTTTATGTTAAAAAATACAATATTTGGTTTTATTTTTAAACTTCTAAACTAGACAAAATTAAAATTATTCGATTAACGAAATAATATTTAATTGTTCGATTATTATTTGATTAATTTTTTACCTCGAATAATTATTTGCGCGATTAATTGATTTATACAAAACATCGATTAATTGAATACCCCAACTGGTACTTAATTCTGGAAGCTTGTCAACTTATGACTTTGCTTGTTGTGCCATACATCCGAAAAAGCTACAACAGAATCTAGAATAAGAGATGTGACTCGATTAAGATCTATAATCACTGGAGTATCACAATCAAAAAGTGTTCAAACGTAATACAGTAATTTTGACTTTGCACAATCTCCTTTGCACGATTTTTTGTGCAGATAAATCAAAAGTGCTGTTGTCTTAAATGTACTTATCTGCTTTACTTGCATTAAAGTGCAGCTAAAGTAAAGTGATTTGAAATCACGTGATTTTCGGAACAGGCCCGTATGTTTTAGTCGTCTCGGCACTTTGATAATTTAGAGGCAAAAATCGGCAAAATTCCGATAAATCGGCACATATGGCAGGCCTGTATGGCACGTCTAATTTGAGCTTTAACTACTTGTGTGGTGTTGTTGTAGTGTCTGCAACAAACTTTTATAGGTTAAGTGAGATTAAAACGCTCACTTCGTAATTTTACTCTCAGAGTTTAATCTTTTTTTACTTGGTTTAAGAGTTTTGTACTTATTTTAAGAAATTTCGGGATTGATTTTCGAAAGTAATCCCACTGAGAACAGACGGTAAAACGCAACTGCAACGAAACTGTAACTTCTAGTTATTTTCGAGTTTCATTTGAGTTTATGCCATAGACACCTTTGAGCGACCATACATGACGCGACCATTTGAGACCGGTGTGAAATGCATTGGAAACCAGTTGCATTGAAACCGGCGTGCAGGAAACTTGTGTTTGCGTTTCATCTGTTCTCAAAGAAAATCAAAATGATTGTTAAAATTTCATTACATTTTGGTACAATTTAGGCTGCAGGGTGTGTTGAAAACGATTGAAACTAGTTTTAAAACAATGATTTCTAAAGGGTTTCGTTGCAATTGCTTTCTACCGTCTGTTCTGGGCCTTAGTGTTATTCGTACTTGAATTTCTGAGTATGACTCGTACTTAAAGTAAGTATAAAAAACTTAATATATTCCGAGTGCTTTTTTTTTGTGTACATATGTATCTACTTACACGTCATGCTATCAAAAATTGAAATAAAATGATCTTGTACTTCAAATAAATTATTACGTTTTTGTAATATTAATTAAATTTTATTCAATTTAAAATTTTATATTAAATTAATGTTAATGTTTTATTGAGCTTGAGCTTTTTTTTAAATATGATATTTATTTATTTATAATTTCCGATATTTTTTTACCATATGCAACGATTAATATTATACTCCGCCCTAACTCTTGGAAGAACATCGCCGATCGTGCTTAGGGCAATGGGATGTATTTTTGTCTCCCTCAAGACTGGTTGGTTATATTAAACTATATTCAAAAATATTAATTTATTTATACAGTTTACATGTTAAACAATAATACATCATACACTTCATTCTTAACTTTAGTACACACATTTTCCACCACAAACTAATTTCAATTTTATTTCTCTTTTATTCAAATAAAAACGTAGTCAATTAAAAACCCACCTAAATAAAATGGATAAAGCGCAAAAAACCACCACAAATATGAATTATTTCTTTTTAGAAACTGCAAAAAATAAAAATAAAAAAAAAAAATTTAAAATATAATATAAAAACGTTCATAAAACAAGTCAGGTAAGGCAAATGAAACATCTACTACGACACACATTAGGCACTCATTTGGCAAGTGGTAACGCAATTATGACAGGAGACATACATAAATTATAATAAACAACAGCAACACTAAATGCAACAACTCGTGGCAGGGGAATTGTAGAAAGAAAAATAAAATTTCTTTGAATAACTTTAACAAAATGAATAAAAATAAAATGCGGTCGGTCGTTGGAGAAGACGATGACGACGACGACGACAAACAAATTGCTGAGGAAAGAAGGAAGACATGGTTTCGTTAAATAGTCTAAAAGATTCAAACGTACAAAACCAACAAATTTATAATATATTAACTTCCTTTTCAACTGAACTTAGTCCCTGGTAATTTTAGTTTTACTCTTTTTTTTTTGAGGATCTAAAGTTAAGAAAATAGGTTTCTTCTTAAGGAAGAAATCATCGCAGAAGGAAGAAAAAAAACATGCAAATGTTGCGCATGCGCAAAATTAGTAGACAAAGTAGAGAATATTTGGTATCTAGTTGTTGTTGTTGCTATTGCTTTGGTGGTATCTTGCATGTTTTGTTGTTGTGTTTCTTTCAGTTAATGTCTTGAAAAAAATAGAGTCTCTTGGATTATGGTGAAATCTTTTAACTGGGGCCAACTGCAAGTCAAGAAATAAAGGAGTTTTCAATTGTAGTAATCAGACATTGTACAAGTACATTCATTGTTTGTTGCAGTTGTTACTACAAGCCTGCTGAGTGCGGCATGTTTTAAGCTGTTCATGTTGCAGCAATTGTAATTCACGCTAATCCACCCACTTTGCTGGTTCCTTATGTGTTGTTGTTGTAGAAGTTTTTGTTGCTGTTGGCTACAATAAGCTATGCAATCAAGCTTAAAAAGGCTTTAGCCAAGCATAGAATTTTTGCTTTAGTGGAAAAAATAAAGAAAAAAGTTATAAAATTTGCATATGAATTTGTGTTATTAAAGTTGCTTTACAACAAAAATTACAACAACAACAACAACAGCAACTTCAACTCGAACTTCAACTGCAACAATCCTTGTCTCTGAATTATAAATGTTAAAAATGTTGTATGAATAGAATGGTGTGTCAAAAAATTTGTTAACGATTTGTATTGAATTTTCATATCTAGGAAATGTAAAAAGCCCAGATACAGATTTGGTGGCAGTTAGAAAATTTGTTTGTTTGCCGTTTAATTCAATGGGAAGTTGCAAAATAGATTAAATATGTAACGAAATTAGTGCAAGATCGAGAAAATATTTGTTTTTTTTTTAGTTAAGCGCATCTATTTTCTGTAGCTATTAACCCGAAGTTTTGGGTGGAGAATCGGCTGGTACAAAACGCTTTATGGTCACTTCCAACAAAACTATGAATTTTGAACGATAAATAACTTAAAGTTCAGACATTTGTATAACATCAAAAAAAATTTTTTTCAAAAAATTTTTACACTTATGAAAGTGACCATTGTGCCAATTTGGGACCACACCTCTTTAATTTCCAAAAAAAATTTTTTTTTGTTTTTTTTGTTTGTATGTAACGAATTTAATAATAAAATAAAATAAAAATTTATTTTTTGTCCGGTAATTTTTGTTTGGGCTTAAATGGGTTCAACATGGTAAGCTTACTTTAATAATTTTATTTTCACCTGCAACTGGCTTACTAGTTCTCGACACAATAATATGTTCACCACTCACAACATTATGGTTGTTTATCAAACAAAATATGTTGCTTATCAAAAAGAGGTTAATTTTATTCTTAATTAACAACCGCACAATTATAAGTGGCAAACAAACTATTATCATTTTTAACCATAACATGTTAAGGGACAACCATAGTAATGCTTTGGCTTCTTAATATAGAACTAATTTAACCGTAATATGATTGCCGGTGACAATACTATGGTTAAAGTAATTATATTATAACAAATAGAATCTGCAATAGAATTCCATGGAAATTTAGTTATCATGGTAAGAAACATTTATTATATAAATTTTCATATTAAATCGAATGTGTATTCTAAAGGCCCAACGATAATATGCATAGCGTTGCTTAACCTACTGTCAAAAATTAACAAAAAGTCTCTCAAATGTATTAAAAAAAAAAAAAAAACAAAAATAAAATCAACAAACATTTGATTCCGTACGGAATGTGCGATGAGTTTCGCACCTTGCTTAAGCAAATGACAGTTAAATAAAATTTAACAAAAAGTTTCCTTAAGTTCAATATGGCTACCCTCATATGATTAACATGTATTCGTATATTTGCTTAAGCCAACTTAAGCACATTATGGTTGGGCCTTAAGTCATGAGAACTAAATTCCCAGATTCTATTTGTTAAAATAATTAGGTCAAATGCTAGGGTGTTCAGTCGATTAATTCTTGTTCGATTATTCGAAAAATTTTAGACGATTAATTGTTCGAATAATTTAAAATTGGTAATTTCGATTAAAGGATTAATCGAAGAATTTATACCGATTAATCGAATGAGAATAATATATAGTATTTCTGTTAAATGTATATATTTTTTTAATGTTTTAAGTTGAAGAAACAAACCAAATGTATGTGTCCGTTGGAATTTACAAAAAAAAAAAAAAAAAAAAAAAAAAAAAAAAAAAAAAAACACTCATGTTAAGTGAATACATAATTTAGCTTCTATTTTTGTTACATTTTTTCAACACAATTAAATAATTCATTTCACAGAAGAAAAATCGACCAGGGATGTTATAGAAATCGAAATGAAGTGAAATTAAAATCGAACGATAATTTAAATTTAATTACTAGTTACACAGAAAAAATTCTCCCACATTTTTCACCAATTAAATCATTAATTTAAAATATAATCAGTTTTAATTAAAATTTTAATCAAGTGAATTAAACGTTTAATCAAGTGAATTAAACGTTTAATTAATACTATTAACTGGTTTAATTAATACTATTAATTTGTTTACTGGTGCAAATTTAATTCATTTTTTAATTAATATCACAAATTTTTTAATTAATATCACACATTTTTTAATTGAAACCAATTTTAATTTTTTTCTGTGTACAAAATGACCGCAGTTTTTCGTGGTTTTAAGTGCTGTTCTTGCGTAAATAATAGATACTTAAAGAATGAAGTAGATAAAATGGAATATTTTTACAAGCTTCTATTAAAGAATCGTTTTTAAAATTTGCTCGATTTTAAATCCACTTTTTTTCGATTTCTAGAACTCGCCTGTAATTTTTAACAAAATAGTTCATGCGTTTCTCTCATTAGAATGATTTTGGTTTAAAAATATTGTACGAAAGATAAATCTAATAATGCTAAATGTAGCAGTTGTCCAAAAATTTATTAACGTATATGTTCTTCAACAACTTCACTAATTTACCTCTTACACAGTTACTATATCATACATAGTACTTGCAGAAGATGCTCCACCAACAAAATCAAAGGGGGCTACAAGTGGTCTAATGAATAAATATTATTTGCAGAAGCATAGCAGAGAATGGAATGTCCGTTAAAATTTAAAAAAAAAATAATCCAAAGTTATATTGACTTTTTTAAAATCTAAGTGAAGCAACAATTTAGAGCTACATTGACAAGTTTTATTTAAAAAAGAATCTTTATTTACTCAAGTACAAATTTTTTTTAAAATTATCGAGAAAATCTTGTAATTTCTGGATTTAGAATTATTCGATTAATCGATTAATTTTAAAATTTTATTCAATTAATCGAATAAGTTAAAAAAGTCAAATATCGATTAATCATTTAATCGAACAATTATAAAACCCGATTAATTGAAAACCCTATTAAATACATAAAATTTACAATAAACACTACCAGTTATAAGATACAAAGAATGCCGACGAAGGCCGTAGTGGTCCAAAAAATGCATTCCATTCTTCTGGTATCTATCTAATAGTTGTATAAATTTTCTATACAATTGACTTCATAGAAAATATTCCTGGAAAATATTGAAGAAATAAGACTATTAAAGTATAAAAGCTTTATAAATTGTATTTTGACTTAGAATACACATTCAATTCAATATGAAAATTTATGTTTTTATATTATAATTAGAGATGATCATAACAAAAAATATGTTTTCTCTACGTGTATATTAAATAACAACTTAAGGCAAAGAAAGCTGCTAAATTTGGCAAATAATTAAAAATTATAAAAACGATTTTTGAGTAAAGATTGATACTAGAAATCAAAATTCAGTGGAACTTAAATCGAAAAAGATTATTTTATTTTAAAAATTACCGTGGTTTTTCCTTGTTTTAGCGAATTCTGATAAGATCCTTTGAACAATTTGTTCGAATTCGATTTCCAGAACATGGCCGAACATCAAGCTGAAAAATTACAAAATGATTTACATAATAAAGCAAAAGTTATTATCGAATAACAAATTCGAAGTTTAGTTGGCTGTCGGCTCTTTTTTTAGTGCGTAAGGGTCCTCTAGGTACAAAAACGTTGTCATTTGTAATATTACATGTTCAAAATTTTGCTCACATATGCGTTATGATATAGGGAATAAAAATCCATAAAAAACTCAATTTTGAAATTCTTGCAGTTAGGTTATTAGGTCTTTAAGATGACGATATGTAGCTATCAAAACAAATTCATTTTTGTAAAAATTAATTTACGAGTTATGGCGTTTTTACTAAGACGATTATATCAAAAAGTTCATATAAATTTCCTGAAAATAAAAAAGATGTTTATATTTCCTCAGAACAACTTCGCACTACTAGTATTCCTCGATTTAGGTGAATCGTATGGTTTTAACATACTTAATGTTTTCTTTTACCATTATTAAATCTGCACTCACAATATTCTGTACGTAAAATTAACTGAAATTGTAATATAAAATAAATGAAAGTTCAATTAAAAACCGGTCTACCTATTTTTCATTTATTTTTTATTTTTTTTTTTTTTTTTTTTCTCATTATTTATTTATTGAATCTTCATATATTAAATATGAACTAACAATAATTAATCAAATCTTATCCTAATTGTTTATTTTATGTCCTGCCAGTGCAAGACAAAAATTTTCTTCAACACGGGTTCTGTATCACATTTATATATGTGTTTATCGCTCATCTTAATGGGTAAGTGCTGCAGTGTCTCTTCTCCTTAAGCGAGTGTGGCCGCTATCATTTAAAATATTTCGAGCTAGTGGATTTGGGTGCAACTCTAGCCTTTTTAAATATTTTACCGCATACTTCGTAATAATAGTCCTTACCAGTGGCACATTGAGATCCTTGTGGATATTTGAGTTTTTAGCATACCAAGGGGCAGCTGTGATTATTCGAAGAAGTTTATTTTGGCGCCTTTGAATTTTTTCGATATTTGAGGCCGAGGCAGTGCCCCATAGTTGAATACCGTAGCACCAGATTGGCTTTAAAATAGAGTTGTAAAGTAGTAGTTTGCAATCGAGACTAAGAACAGAATTTCTTCCAATAAGCCAGTTAATTTGAATTGCTTTTAGTTTCATTTGGGTTAATTTTGCTTCTATATGGCATTTCCATGTTAAACGCCGATCCAGATGAATACCGAGATATTTGACATGCGATTGTTGAGGCACTAGTTGATTATTGATTTTAATAGGGGGCATGTTTCCCGACGCAAGGTAAATGTTATATGTACGCATTTTTGCTCATTGACCTTTATTCTCCATTGTTTTAACCACAGTTCTAGTTGAAATATATGATCCTGCAGGTATCGAGATGCTTCACGACTGTTCTCGTGTACGCTTAGGAAAGCTGTATCATCAGCAAAAGTTGAGGTTAGGGTGTAATTGTTTGTCGGCATGTCCGAGGTATATATAATATAAAAAAGTGGGCCCAGGATACTTCCCTGAGGGACTCCAGCTTCAATTGTCTGAGGAGAACTTAAAAAATCACCTTCTTTAATAATAAATTTTCGACCGACCAAGTAGCTTTCTAACAGCTTGTGTGTGTTAACCGGTAGGTTCAGCTTCAATTTATGTAACAAACCTACATGCCAGACTTTATCAAAAGCTTGAGAGACATCGATGAAGAGAGCGGAGCAATATTTTCTTTCTTCAAAGGCTTTTCTTATGGCGTTTACTATCCGATGGGTTTGTTCAATTGTGCTATGTTCTCGTCTGAAACCGAATTGATGGTTGGGTATACACCCATTGTCATTTAAAATTGGGGTTAATTTGGACGCTAAGAGCTTCTCAAACAGCTTTGATATATTAGATAATAAGCTGATAGGCCTATATGACTCAACTTTGGTGTGATCTTTTCCTGGCTTTGGTATCATCGTAACTAAGGAGACCTTCCATTCTTGAGGGTAGTATTCAAGTCGTAAAATAGCATTAAAAATTAAAAGAACAATTTTCTTTGCTATGCTGGGTAGCTCCAGAAGCATTTTGTTGCTGATCTTATCAAAACCAGGAGCCTTCTTGGGGTTTAAATCACAAATAGCCTTTTCGATTTCTCTTAACTCAAATCTTATGGGAACAGCTGCTCTAGCAACAACAGGTGGTAACTCGGCCGCAATATCGTGAGATATGTTTGGGGTAAATACGTTTTTTAAATGATTAACAAACAGATTACCTTTTTCAACATCATTTCTTGCCCAACTACCATTCAAGCTTCTTAATGGCGGATTAGCGACGGTGAAAAACAAAAACAATTTCTTGCATGAGTAAAAACAATGTAACAACAATAAAATTAAATGATAGAAATGCTTATGTGACAGTGCATGCCAACGAAAATAATGTTGAAATAAATAAAACAAAACAAAACAATAGTAACTACTTAACGGCTAAGCCAATTTTTCGCACTCGTTCCCTCTCACCCTCTTTATTTACACAAACGGTGGATAGTGACTCATTAAAAAAACTAAAAATAGACTTGGTAACAAGTGTTGCCAGGCCAACAAGTATTGCCGCTACGTCAAAAATAAATTTAGTGGGAAATGATACCATGAACCAAAACACTAATGCAATGGAAAACCCCCCTGTAAAAAGTTGCCAAAAGCCTCAAGTCCAAGTTGGTATGGACAGGTATATAACAGTCCTTAAGCGGGGTCGCAGCCCTACCTCTTCAGCTGTTGCTTCGGCATCAAAAGTGCCATCTTTTGACAAAATAAATTCCCAAAATCGCTTTGCAATTCTGGAGGATGAATCCTCTGAAGCACCAAACGTCATAAGATCGCCCAAGCCTCCCCCGATATATCTTAGGGAGCATAACTCAAATGATCTAATAAAGAGTTTAATTTCGTTGATTGGTGAAAATTCGTTTTATGTAGCCGCAATAAAGAGAGGTAGCATAAATGAAACGAAAATTCAAGTGAATCATGAAAATGATTTTCGCAAAATTATTAAGAAATTTGAGGCACTTAAAAAAAGTTTTTATACATACCAACTCAAGAGCAGTAAAGGTCTCCAGGTGGTGATTAAGGGAATTGATTCATGCGTAGACCCAGAGGAAATTAAAACTTTTTTAGAAGAAAAAGGCTTCAAGATAAAACACGTGGTAAATATTAGAAATAGAGACAAAAATCCACAACCACTATTTCGAGTAGAATTAGAGCCCGGCGACATTAAGTTAAAAAAAAACGAAACGCATCCCATTTATAGTTTAAAATATATTCTATACAGAAAAATCACAATTGAGGAGCCGCACAAAAAAAATGGACCTGTTCAGTGCTTAAACTGCCAAGAATTTGGCCATACAAAGGCATACTGCTACTTACCCCCTGTTTGCGTAGTATGTGGTGAGCTACACGGTACAGTTTCTTGCGATAAGCCTAAAACCGACCCCAACGTTAAAAAATGTAGCAACTGTGGCGGTAATCACACTGCCAATTATAGAGGATGCCCTGTTTATAATATCGTCAAGCAGACGGTTGGACCAAAAACAAATGCCCCTCAAATGCAGGTTGCAAATCAAGTTATCTCAAATGCAATTCAAGCCCCCCAGTTTAGTAATAACAGAACCTCTTATGCTAACGTTCTAAAATCAAACCATGAGCCAATGCAAGGTGCCTCTCCAAGTAATGATGAAACTCCAGTTTCTAATTTAAGTCGTTTAGAAAAAACCATGGAAACATTAGTGCAAACAGTAAATAATTTTACGAACACAATGGGTAATATGATGCAGGAAATTCTTAGAATGCAATCAATGTTATTGCAAGCTGTACTTAACAAGCCATGAACTGTATAAAAATTTGTTTTTGGAACGCAAACGGCATCCGCCAACATAAAAATGAACTAGAATACTTTCTTAAAAATAAACAAATTGATGTCATGATGGTTTCTGAAACTCATTTGACTTCAAAAAATACGTTTAAAATAAATGGTTATATACTATATGATACAAAGGACCCTCGAGATAGAGCTTGTGGAGGTTCTGCCATTTTAATTAAAACCAGAGTCAAACACTACCTAATGGGTGATCATCGTGAAGATTATCTTCAAGCAACAAACATTTGCGTTGAAGAATTAAATAGAAACGTAGTAATCTCATCGTTATACTCCCCACCTAGATATTCAATATCAGAAGGCCAATATTATAAATATTTCAAATCATTAGGACCCTGTTTCCTGGCCGCTGGCGATTATAACGCTAAACATACCTTCTGGGGGTCCCGACTTATAACACCAAAGGGTCGTGTTCTATTTAATACTATTACTAAAATGGATTTGAATGTGATAGCGAGCGGACAACCAACATATTGGCCTACTGATCAGCAAAAAATACCAGATGTCATCGATTTTGGCGTGGTTAAAAACATCCCCTTAGAAACGATTTATGTTGAAGCTTCCTTAGAATTATCTTCCGACCACACACCAACAATTGTTACTTTAATGAACCCCAATAGAACTGTATCTCCAACTGGTTACTTAGCGACGCCAGCTACACAAATCAATTGGCTAAAATATAAAAAATATCTCAGCACCCATTGCACAGAAAATATTCCGCTTAGTACACCGGAATACGTAGATCGCGCTATTCTTAATTTTGACAGTTTTCTGAAGCTAGCTGTACAACATTCCAGTATTACCCAAAAAAAAACTAAAAATATTAAAATTTATTCCACAGATGTTGAGCGTCTCCTGTCTGAAAAAAGAAGAGCCCGAAGAGAGTGGCAATTGCACAGATCCCCTCAACTTAAGAGTTTGTTAAAAGATTGTACAAGAAGGCTAAGAAAGTTACTACAGATACAGAAAACGGATTCTCTGCAAAAATATCTTAAGGAACTTGATGCAACTCCGCAATCAGACTACTCATTATGGCGTGCAGCTAAAAATCTAAATAGGCCAGTTATCTCTAAGCCACCATTAAGAAACTTGAACGGAAGTTGGGCAAGAAATGATAACGAAAAGGGAAATCTGTTTGTTAATCATTTAAAAAACGTATTTACCCCAAATATATCTCACGATACTGCGGTCGAGTTACCACCTGTTCCTGCTAGAGCAGCTATTCCCCTCAGATTTGAGATAAGAGAAATCGAACAGGCTATTTGTGACTTAAACACTAAGAAGGCACCTGGTATTGATAAAATCAGTAATAAAATGCTTTTAGAGCTACCTCGCACAGCAAAGAAAATTATTCTTTTTATTTTTAATGCTATTTTACGCCTTGAATACTATCCTCAAAAATGGAAGGTTTCCTTAGTTACCATGATACCAAAGCCAGGTAAAGATCATACAAAAGTTGAGTCATATAGGCCAATTAGCTTATTATCAAATATGTCAAAGCTGTTTGAGAAATTATTAGTTTCAAAATTAACACCGATTTTAAGTGAAAATAGATGTATTCCAAACCATCAGTTCGGATTTCGAAGAAAACACAGCACAATCGAACAGACTCATCGAATAGTAAATGTCATAAGAAAAGCATTTGAAGAAAAAAAATATTGCTCAGCACTCTTCATCGATGTTTCGCAAGCATTTGATAAAGTCTGGCATGAAGGCTTATTACATAAATTGAAACAAAATTTACCAGCAAACACACACAAGCTGCTAGAAAGCTACTTAGTCGGTCGTCAATTTATTATTAAAGAAGGAAATTTCTTAAGTTCACCTCAGCCCATTGGCGCTGGAGTCCCACAAGGCAGCATCCTGGGCCCTCTATTATATTTAATTTATACTTCGGACATGCCAACAAGTAACTACACCCAAACTTCAACATTTGCAGACGATACAGCATTTCTAAGCGTCCACGAAAACCGTTATGAAGCATCTCGTTTTTTACAGCATCATATATTTCAACTAGAAATATGGTTAAGACAATGGAGGATAATGGTCAATGAGCAAAAATGCGTGCATATAACATTCACCTTGCGCCGGGAATCTTGCCCCCATATAACAATCAACAATCAAATAATTCCTCAACTTTCGCATGTAAAATATCTGGGTATACATCTGGATCGGCGATTAACGTGGAAATGTCATATAGAGGCAAAATTAACTCAAATGAAACTAAAAGCCATTCAAATTCATTGGCTTATTGGTAGAAACTCTGTCCTTAGTCTCGACTGCAAACTTCTTCTTTACAACTCCATCTTGAAGCCAATCTGGTGCTATGGTATTCAGTTATGGGGCACTGCCTCGGCCTCTAATATAGAAAAGATTCAAAGGCGCCAAAATAAAATTCTTCGAATAATCACAGCTGCCCCTTGGTATGTAAAAAACTCAAATATTCACAGGGATCTCAATGTTCCATTAGTCAAAACTATGATTACGAAATATGCAGTAAAATACTTAAAAAGGCTCGAATTGCATCCAAACCCACTAGCACGAAATATTTTAAATGATAGCGGCCACACTCGCTTAAGAAGAAGAGACACTGCAGCACTTATCCAATTAGATGAGCGACAAACACCTAGATAAGTGAACAGAACCCGTGATGAAGAAAATTTTTGTCTGGCACTGGCAGGACATAAAATAAAGTATTAGGTTAAGATTTGATTAATTATTGTTAGTTCATATTTAAATGTATGAAGATTCAATAAATAATATTGAGAAAAAAAAAAAAAAAAAAAAAAATTAGCGACAACTGGCCTTTTGAGATTTCTAGCTGCACGCCATAATGAGTAGTCTGATTGTGGGGTTGCATCAAGTTCCTTAAGATATTTTTCCAGATAAGCCGTTTTCTGAGTCTGCAGCAACTTTCTAAGCTTTTTTGTACACTCTTTTAGTAAGTTCTTAAGTAACGGGGATCTGTGCAATTGCCACTCTCTTCGAGCCCTCCTTTTTTCAGACAAGAGACGCTCGACATCTGTGGAATATATTTTAATATTTTTTGTTTTTTTGGGGGCAATACTAGAATGTTGAACAGCTAGTTTCAGAAAACTGTCAAAATTGGCAATAGAGCGATCTACATACTCCGGTGTACTAAGCGGAATATTTTCTGTGCAATGGGTGCTGAGGTATTTTCTATATTTTAACCAGTTAATTTGCGTAACTGTCGCCGCCAAGTGACCAGTCGGAGATACAATTCTATTGGGGTTCATTATAGTAACAATTGTAGGTGTATGGTCAGAAGATAATTCTAAGGAAGCTTCAACATGGATCGTTTCTATGGGGATGTTTTTAACCACGCCGAAATCGATAACATCTGGAATTTTTTGATGATCAGTAGGCCAATATGTTGGTTGTCCGCTCGCTACCACATTTAAATCCATTTTAGAAATTGTGTTAAATAAGACACGACCCTTTGGTGTTATAAGTCGTGACCCCCAGAAGGTATGTTTAGCGTTATAATCGCCAGCAGCTAGGAAACAGGGTCCTAATGATTTAAAATATTTACAGTATTGGCTTTCTGATATTGAAAATCTAGGCGGTGAGTATAACGATGAAATTACTAGGTTTCTATTTAATTCCTCAACGCAAATGTTCGTTGCTTGGAGATAATCTTCGCGGTGATCAAACATTAGGTAGTGTTTGACTCGGGTTTTAATTAAAATGGCTGAACCTCCACAAGCTCTATCTCGAGGGTCCTTGGTATCATATAGTGTATAACCATTGATTTTAAACGTGTTTCTTGAGGTCAAATGAGTTTCAGAAACCATCATGACATCAATTTGTTTATTTTTTAGAAAGTATTCTAATTCATTTTTATGTTGGCGGATGCCGTTTGCGTTCCAAAAACAGATTTTTAAACAGTTCATGGCTTGTTAAGTACAGCTTGCAATAACATCGATTGCATTCTTAGAATTTCCTGCATCATATTACCCATTGTGTTCGTAAAATTATTAACTGTTTGCACTAATGTTTCCATGGTTTTTTCAAGACGACTTAAATTAGAAACTGGAGTTTCATCATTACTTGGCGAAGCGCCTTGCATTGGCACATGGTTTGATTTAAGGACGTTAGCATACGAGGTTCTGTTATTACTAGGCTGCGGAGCTTGAATGCCATTAGTGTTTACTTGATTTGGTACCTGCATTTGTGGGGCATTAGTTTTCGGTCCAGCCGACTGCTTGACGATAGTATATACAGGGCATCCTCTATAATTGGCAGTGTGATTTCCGCCACAGTTGCTACATTTTTTTACATTAGGGTCATTTTTAGACTTATCGCACTGGACTGTACAATGTAATTCTCCACATACGACGCAAACAGGGGGTAAATAGCAGTATGCCTTAGTATGGCCAAATTCTTGGCAATTAAGACATTGAACGGGACCATTTCTTTTGTGCGGCTCCTCTATAGTTATTCTTCTGTAGAGAATATATCTCAAATTATAAATAGGATGCGTTTCATTTTTTTTAAGCTTAATGTCGCCAGGTTCTAATTCTACCCGAAATAATGGTTGGGGATTTTTTTCCCTGTTTTTAATATTTGTAACGTTTTTTATTTTAAAACCCTTCTCTTCCAAAAAAGTTTTAATTTCATCAGGGTCCACGCATGAGTCTATGCCCTTGATCACTACCTGAAGACCTTTGCTGCTCTTCAGTTGGTATGTGTAAAAGCTTTTTTTAAGGGCTTCGAATTTGTTAGTTAATTTACGAAAATCATTCTCATGATTTACCTGTATTTTTGTCTCATTTATATTTCCACGCTTGATTGCAGCTACGTAAAACGAATTTTCACCTATTACCGAGATCACGCTCTTTATTAACTCACTTGAGTTTTGCTCCCTTAGATATATCGGGGGTGGCTTAGAAGATTTTATAACGTTTGGTGCTTCCGAGGATTCATCCTCCAGAATTGCAAAACGATTTTGAGAGTTTATTTTATCAAAAGATGGTACTTTTGAAGCCGAAGCAACTGCTGCAGAGGTAGGGCTGCGACGCCGTTTAAGCACTGTTATGTACCTGTCCATACCAACTTGTACTTGAGGCTTTTGACCACTTTTTACTTGAGATGTTTGCATTGCATCTGTGTTAGAGTTCATGGTACCATTTGTTATTAAGATTGTGTTTGCCGTTGTGGCAACACTTGCAAGTGTGAGGTTTATATTTTTTAACGTATCACCATCAACCGTCTTTGTAAAAAGAGAGGGCGAAAGGGATCGTGTTCTAAAAATTGGTTTAGCCGTTAGGTAGTTACTATTGTTTTCTTTTGTTTTATTTATTACAGCATTGTCTTCGTTAGCATGCACTGTCACATAAACATTTCTATCATTCAGTTTTATTGTTGTTTCATTGTTTTTATTCATGCAATAAATTGTTTTTGTTTTTCACCTTTTAACTGTGCTTTTAATATTTTTGTTATTTATTGTATTTTACAACAAAAAAAAAAAAAAATAAGAACTTTAAACTAAAATGTTTTTGCTCAGAAAATGTATGTATACATACACATGTATGAACATTAGTACGTATATATTTTTACTATTTTTCTTTATTTAATATTTTTTCGTATTAATTCACTTTATGTTAAATAATTAAAATAACAAAATATATCATTTATTTTCAAGCGTCCATTCGCTGTTTATATAACAAAATCAAATGTGATTAATTAAAAATTCAAATTGTATGCGGAGTTAAGAATACACGTCTGTATCACAACAAAGCACGAACCGAAAATTTATTTTTAACAAAAAGTTCATTTAATTTTTACTGTCAAAAATTCAACACCATATTCAGTAAAAACGATTAAATATTCAGTTATTTATTAAAATTTTACTGTCAAAAAATTGACCCCATGGTGTCTTATAATTGAGAGTTCTTCTGTAAACAACGTGGTCAGTACAACAAAAGTAAAACAAACGTGTGTAACTGGGTAAGAAAATAAAAATATTCTCCCTCTCTCGCTTATAAGAAAAACAAGCGGAAATTCGGCTCTTTTGTGGAGTAAACGAAAATTTAATAAAATAACTGAATATTGATTTGTTTTTACGGAATTCGCGGTTGCATTTTTGACAGTAAAAATTAAATGAACTTTTCGTTGCTTTAAATTACATTTTTATTTACTTTAACATAAAGAAGAATTTAACTCAATCAACGGACAATATTAACTGCAACTGAAAATCCGTATTAATATGCACTTAGTTTTTTGAATAACTGTTAGAATCAGTTAAAAATAAATTTGCTTGGAATTTTAAATGTTTATTTATTTTAAATGTTTATTTATAATGACTGAACGGAATATTTCTTAAATAAACTACAGTCCGTTACTGTAATAATATTGTGAGTGTGCTATTGTATTAGCATTGAAGCGGTTAAGATGATTAGTCTTAATAAGTTTTAGTACATTTTGCGTCAGGGCTGTGGAGTCGTTAAGAAATAGTTATAACTCCGACTCCGACTCCTTTTGCTGAAATTTTTTAAGTACGACTCCGACTCCGACTCCAACTCCGACTCCTACCATTATTTAAGAGACTAGTTTTTATTTGACTTTAAACTCTTTTTTAATTTAGTACCTGTTAAATGGTTAAATATAGCAAGAAAATGATTCTGTAAAAATTTCAAATCGATATTTTAATTCTAACGTGCCGCGCATTGAGCTTTAACCTGCTAGTTACTAACATATGAGTAGGTAAGCTGCAAAATATTTTATTTGGATTTTGGAAAAAATGTTAAAAACATATACCGCCCGATTCAATAGACCAAATGAGTTGAACTTTTTTAATTCTAAAGTGTTATGACATTCTTGACTTATAACTCAACAGTTGAGAAATTTAAGCCAACTGAAATATAGAAAAATAATGGATTTAATTTTGGAACGAACGAGTTTTGTAACGAACTTTATAAAGAAACTAGTTTTGCTTCAATCCCTATGGGATCATTGAACTTTAGTGCTAAAAAATGTAAAAATAGTTCTGTAGGGGAGAGATAAACTACACCAATTCACATCTTTTTTAAATAACGCTTTTTATACTGTTGAAATTTATAGATGTGTGAATTTCCATAAGTCCTATCTAATGTAGCTTTCGAGATATAAAAGTTGAAAACAACACCAAGTCCAATTGGCTTAGACGTTAAAGGCATCAAGATTACTTAGTGTTGTTTACCACAATATTAATAGAGGCAAAGGACAGTCCTTTTTTATAAATTGTGAAGTGAGGTCTTTTGTTTCTAATATACATACAAAAATTCAGACACTGCCATTTTGGTCTTGTTTTATTTATTAAGTCAAATCATTCTCAGGATGATTTAATATAGTTTATTAAAACATACAGATGCGCCTTCAGTTGTTAGTTTTACAATTTATATAACACATTTTGAAGAGAAACGTAACGTAAAAAAATGTTGTTGGCCTTCTATTATTTTTGGGAAATAGCACCCCTTTTGTTGTTGGACTTGGTAACGAACCTTTTATGACGTATTTTTTTAAGTATATCATCGACATAAAAAAAATATGTTAAGATCATATAAAATATTCGTACAAATGCACATTTTTATTACGTAAACATCATTTGCGATTATCAACATGCTTGCGCGGTCTGCTGTAAAGTTTTCAAAATGTGGCGTGATGTAGTTTATCTCCCACCTGCAGAGTTAAAAAAAAAAATGTGAATTTTTAAACAACTAAATTTAAATCTTTTTCTTTAGTGTACTCGCCATTGCATTTTTCCGATCCTGATTCAATATTATTATTGTCCAAGACCGAAATTTGAAATTGCAAGTCCTTATTATCTCTCCAATTTTCCCTAAAGTGAGTAGATAAATAAAAAACAACATCTTTACAAATTTAATTTTTAAATTCCTTAATTCGGCTCTATTTCATTAACGATATCTTGGCGAAATTCAAATAGTAAACCCGCTGGTTTTTGTTACAGAAATTTGAGGTCACATTAAAACATAAAAAAGGACATGCTTCGATACAATTTATATAACTATTCTTATAAATTGTCAAAATAAGATGTTATCTTAACTTTTTAATTTTTAATATGAAAAGTCCTTATTTTCTGACTTCACAATTTCAAAAAGCAGACCCTCTTATGGCCAATTCCACTAATTTATTTAAATATCAATTTATGTTTATTTTTTTTTTTTTATGTCAAATTAAAATAAAATTATAAGAAAAATTATATTTAAATATGAATTGATATTTAAAAAGAATTGGAGAAATTGGTCATTAAAATTTTTTATTTTGAAAAATATTGGAAAAATTTTAATGCAAAAAATTCGGAGTCGGAGTCGCTAGTTTTTGTGGGTACTTCGACTCCGACTCCGGTACAAAAACCACAACTCCGACTCTTCAACTCCGACTCCGACTCCACAGCCCTGTTTTGCGTACAGATTCAAAAGATACGAAAAATGTCAGGATTATACATGGTACCTGAAGCCATCAAAAGATACGAAAAATGTATCTTTCGTATCCTAATGGCAACAGTGATGGCGATTCTTTGCTTAGAATATATTAACCCTCTAACACACATTTTAAGGGGTAATTTTTGTTCTTTTTTTAACTTCCCCTCAAAAGTATACAAAAACGGCACGAATTTTTTCTGCATCAAATTTCAGTATGGATCTTCCAAGAAAAAAAAAATCGTGCAATGTATGTTTCGAAAATTTTACAAAAAGTTACAGCCTTTATTTTCTTGATTTTAGAATATCCCATTTTGGATTGTTTTAAGTACTTTCGTACTTAAATTTTCAAGTACGCTTCGTTCTAAAACTAAGTGGAAACTTAAATAAAGTATAAGTTTTTTCTTTCTGTGTATTGATCGTGGTTTAAACCCAATGTTGCGGGATTTAAAGTCTGAAAAAGTTGGCTCTAAAGGCGGATGTTCCACCTTTATAGGGAAAGCTCAGTTGATATAAGATCTTCCTGGGTGCTGTTGCTATTCAACAGATGCGGTTTGTTTTAGAACCGCTGCGGAGGTTGTCAGATAGCGAATGTATAATTCTACCGAATTATTCATTCGAATGGGCTTAAGATCACCTTGAGGTTAGGCCAACCCAGCAGGCACTAACGTCAATATTTTGCATCACTAACGGCTCATCCTTAAATTTAGAATTGATACGGAAAAATTAATCTAAAAAGTAAATGTTTTCACTTAATCCTTTTACGAAGCTCAGATCTAATAAATTTTATTGTTCAAGATCATGGCAAACTAAACGGCTTATATTCGGAAAATTATGTAACATGGCTTTTACGTTGATGAAGCCTGCGAGATTTGAAATTAAAATTCATATATTAGTAGAAATTGTTCGTTAAACCTTCGAATATTGTTCGAAAATCTTTTTATTAATTAATTTGATTCAAATTTATTAATTTGTATGAAGAAATGTTTCGTTAATTCGAATATCAATCTGATTGCATAAAAGGGGTTACTTACTTGAAATTGTTTCTTTCTTCGATTTAAAATTAGCATTCCCTTTCCAATTTGCATCACCAAATACTGCAGGGTATTCCAAAGTAAATCTTAAATCTTTTTTCCCACGTTATAATTTGTTTTAAAACTAATTATAAAAGAATCAGACAATACACAATAACGAAACGACAAAAAAAAACCTTAAATTGCAACCCCGACATGTTGGTCCATTGTTTGAACAACAAATTTGAACTTATTGTTTTAAACATCACGTTTTTAAGATTTTGTCCTGTTTTGTTATTTGTGTGTATTTTTTGTTCGATTCAATTAATGTTTTATTAATCAAAAGTTCAAAATCATTTATCTCAACTAATCAACTGCTATCAACTTCTGTAATTCCCTTCCAATTCAATTATTATGGGCGATTTTAAAGCAAAAAATATAAACTGAAATTCAAAATGTTTGAATAAGTTTTATTTTTTGTATCATTAAATATACTGTTGTTGTTGTTACTATTGGCCAACATGTAATAATTCATTTTTTTAGCTTTTTTTTTTAATACTAAATGAACATTAACCAATTCATACATCACTGTCAATATCACTTTTTGTTTGCCTCAATCTTTTTTTGTTTATTTTTCTTGTTAAAAACAAATCTCGGCAAATTTTTAAATTAATATTTTTTCTATTTATTTAAATTTTTGCCAAATTCATAAAACGTGAGAATATATTTTATTTTATGGCATATGAAAATAAAATTTTTATTAAATAAATAGAAAAATATTTTATTTATGATGTGTGTGCAGGCAAGATTTCAATTGTTTGTCGGAGTTTTATGGGATTAAAGTTAAATGTGAGTATTTCGTGAATTGTGGTAAGATCAGTTAATTTCTGCAAAATTTATTTGAAATTAAACTGATGCCAACAGCCCAAAACTACTGACACAAACTGACTGACTGACTTTTTTATCATTAAATTTATGAATGAACAATTGTATGCAAAATAGTTTTAAACTTTGGTAACTTTATTAGCAATAATTTTAGTAGACGTTTTAACATTTTCAAAAGATACAATAATTTTTTATGTTAAGTTTAAAACAAATCTATTTTGCATAAATTCGAAAGTGCATTTAAAATAGTAGACAGAAGTTGTAAATGTTTTCAGTTAGCTGATTAAGAAACATTACTGTGACTGCGTGTTTGTAGGCAGTTCAATTAAAATACTTTAATTACTCTACGCATCATCGTCGAGCAGTCAAGAGAATTTTACTCACTGCCGTGCATAGTACTATTCGTCAGTTTTAAACAGGCTTTTGACAACATCTGGTGGGACAGCAGCTTGAAAATGTAACAGGATACGGAAACGGTTTTACTAAAGGGCTGTGTATCTGAACGTCGGAGTAAGACAAGGCTTTGTACTCTCACCATTACTCTTTATCCTTGTCCTTGACGAGGTTATGGCCGTTATCAACATCAAAGCACTGAAGTGCATTTAATGGACACCATTCCCCAAACGCAGTAATCTGGTCTTCGCTGATGATCTGTGCCTTCTTGCCAATAATTTTGAGCATATAGAACAAAAGCTAAATTCTCTACATAAAAATACACTCAATGTTAGGCCAATGATAAGCCTCAAGAAAATAAAACTAATGCAAATCAACAGCAATAGTAATTGCAACCTAACCCTCGATAACACCAAATTCGAAGATGTTGAACCTGAAATGTACTACAGAGAAAAAATTTTTCACTAATTAAAGCATTAATCTAAAAATAAAATCAGTTTTTATTAAAAATTTAATCAAGTGAATTAAAAGTTTGATCAATTACTGGTGCAAATTTAATTAATTTTTTAATTAATATCACACATTTTTTAATGAAATCAATTTTTATTTTTTTCTGTGTATATCTAGTGTTAATAAATCAAACGAAAATATACAAAATCTCACCAACAAAGCTAGAAATGCAATGAACAGAGTCTGAGAAATATGGAGAGCAAATAATCTATCGGAGCACTTGAAAATCTAAGTTTTTAATACTTGTATTATACAAATCCTGAGCCATGGGCTCTTTAGCAAAAATCTATCAACAAGATGCAAGCTATTACCAACAGATGCCCAACACGAATCGTGCATTGTCTCTTGTCCCACACAATATCATACTTTTATCATACAACAAACCAAAACCCAGTTCATAAAGACACCAGAAGAAGAAAATATGGTTACACAGAAAAAATTATCCAACATTTTTCACCAATTAAAGCATTAATCAAAAAAATAATCAGTTTAAATTAAAAATTTAATCAAGTGGATTAAGCGTTTAATCAAGTGAATTAAACGTTTAATTAATAATATTAACTGGTTTAATTGATACTATTAGTAATTTTTATTTTTTTCTGTGTACATAGGCCACACTTTAATGTCGATAAATACAAAAACTAAGGCAGGCCTGATATACAACCCGCAAAGCAATCGACGCAGAAGTCGACCGAAGATTACATGACATTCTACGGTAGTATAGGAACTAAATAGTAGCTACCCTGCGAGAAATTTGTGTCAATTGGTCCAACAGACTAGTCCTGGGAATTGTAAAAATAGAACAAGTACAAAATGAAAGGACTCATGACCAGTGAAAGAAGAACCAATCCCTTAACTGGTTTATGAAGAACAAAAAAGTAGAAAAAGTAATGAATTTCAGTACAGTCTTCACCGGTGCTGTGACACATTTTTTGGTACTTTCTAAACTTTGGTTCTTGAATTAAATTCTAGGACTTGTTCTATTGAAATAATACTACATTGTATTGAAATAATACAACATTTTAGTAACTGACACTAAGTACGTTCATGGAAAATAGACCTGTAACTGGTCAAATGGTGTCAATTGACCCCCTCCAATGACAACCCCATGTAAAAGTGATAGGTCTTATTCATATAACGTGTTAGAACTAGAACCAGTCTCTACCACCAAAGACCTATCACGGGACTACTTCGGTGTCAGTTCGCTTCCCTCTAGGGTAGATAAAGCTGGATTGAGGCGGCAATAACTGGCCCAAATGGAGTTCGTTGGAATTCTTTAATTGAGACCGTTTATTCCGTAGATGGATATTAGCAACACATAATCAATTATTTTGAATCACATAATTGATTTGAGTAAAATGATTTTGTTTTTCTCAAAGAAAAAAGTATCCTTCTGGATAAGTACATATATGGAAAAAGTACCAATTTTTAAATATTTTGATAAGTACAACTTAAATCAAAATCATTATATGTAAAAGAAATGTGAAAAAGGATACTAATTGGAAAAATATCTTCTTTGAAAAATTATGTAAAAGGGTACTTTTAGTTTTTAGTTTGAATATCTTGAGTTTGGCTTGACTTTTATCCTTTAATTTTTTACTTATTAATAAAAAGCTTACAGCTGAACAACAGTTCCAAAAAGTTTTTTGTTTTACCCTGAAGATGGTCAACAATGTTGACCGAAATATTGGGAAATAAATTAAAATTTTAAAACAAAATAAGTTTACTTATATTTTATTTAAAAATTTCTTTTAACTTATGACCTAATGCCGAACAAAATCAACAAACAGTTATGGGTACTTTTAAATAACTTTCTTAAAAAAGTACACTTTACAAAAATGCATTTTTAAAAAGATACTTTTTTAAACAAGTAACTTTTATATAAAAGGAAATTTTAAACGGTTTAAAAAAGTATTTCTCTCATCGTAATCTCTTTCGAGCAAAAAAGTAAGTTTAAATATTTTACCCGATTAAAAGTACCTATATACCCTTAGAAATTATTAGCTTGCAAAAACAATTATTGTCCAATTCACAAGCTCGTAGTAACGTCGTATTCGTTGTATAATCGTATAATTTTACAATATTGTATTTCTGTGTTGGCAATTTTCAATCAGAAGTGTTGTCTCATTATGCCAGGCCTGAAAATGTTTGATTTGCTTGGTAAATTTGTAAAAAACTTTTAAGAAGTGATAATAACTCCACATATGTTTAATTCATTTCAAATTAATTTTTAAAGGCTTTTCAATTAATATTTATTACAATTTTACATTTAACTCCCAAACCTGGTTTAATTTCATGGCATCGAATTATGTATGTGAATGTCAACTTTTGTTAAAGAGGAAGAAAATGAAAATCGCATTTTTAAAACGATAAGCCGTACGAAAGAGCTTGTGAATTGGACTTTTAAATAAACAACTCTATGGCCGGCCACTCACGTACAGTTTTAACTGTCAGTTTAACTGTTAAAACTGTACGTATGTGGGAATTAACTGACAGTTCAACTCAACGGTTCAGTTTAACTGAGAAATATAAAATTTACCGCATTTAGACTATGCAATTAACGCCGAGTTTTTTTTCTATATTCTTTTAAAGCAGTTGCTACGAAACTCTTTTCACATTTACATTTTTTCTTGCTAACAAACAAAAAGTTGCATGCAAAAGTTGCGGCGTTAATTGCATAATGTAAATATGGTCATTTTAATATTTTTAACTGATAGTTTCAACTGAAGTGAACGTGTGTGGGGGTTCAACTGTACCGTTCTCAATTAAATTTGTGTCGAGTGAGAGTCCTTCTCGTTCGAATCCTGTTAAAAACTGAAGTATTGAACCGCACGTGTGTATACATCTCAGTTAACAGTTAAGTCTGTCAGTTTTAACTGAACAGTTGAAACTGATAGTTAAAACTGTACGTGAGTGGCCGGCCTAATGCCCGTTTTTATAACTTGCCGATAGCTAAATGATGGACTTTCTATGCCGTATAAAAAGTGTTTCATTATTACAACTCATTTAAAAGTGTACTTTTTGTTTTAAAATATGTTTAAAAATAACTTTTAGCTCAAAAATTACATTTCTCTTCTAAAAAGTAGTTTTTGTTCGTAAATATGTACTATTAGTTTGAATATTCAAAAATTTTCAAAAGTTTTAAAAACGTACTTTTGGTTCAAAAAAGTACATTGTATTATTAAGGCAATTTTATTCCAATAATAAAAAGTGCTGTCAAACATCTTATCAAAAGGATTCTGTTAAAAAATTCTTTATTTTGGAACAGGTACTTTTGTTCATTTTGAATTGGGAAGTTGTGCCAATTTTTTTTTAATTTTCTTATCTTTAAATTATTTGCTACATTTAATAAACATATAAATCAATTTAAAGAACAAAATTTTTATACATGACACTAATTAATTTATTGCATTTTAAACAGAAAAAGACAGCAGCGTAAAACAAAAACCACATAAACTAAAGAGGCAGACAGACGGACAACAACCAACTTGCCAGCCAGCAATTCAAAACATTTTTCCACCTAAAGTCAGAAATAATGGACAAATTACATTTGTCTGCTAAAATTGTGAAATGCTATTTATCGCTGTTACTTCTAATAGACATTTAAAACCAATATTGTTGTGACAACATTGTCACTTGTTTTAATAATTTATTAAGCACCTTTTTGTTGTTGAATTTAGCTTTTTTGTTTTTTTTTTTGCTTGCTCATTCATGACTTCATCTAATATTTTATGGTGGTGCTGAGTGGCTAAAGGAGAGACTCAATGGCGACATCATCGCCAGTCATTTCGTATGGCTCTTGACTAAATTAATAAACGATTGTGTTCGGTTGAATGTTGGAATGGAGGAATGGAATTAAGTGGTGTTAAAATCGAAACATATCAAAATGTTGCAAATACAATTTGTGAATAAATACACAAACTCATAAGCAAAGTTTATTTAGGGGGAAAGAGATGTTTTCTAGGTAAAAGATGTTTCTTAATGGCAATTTGTCAATTAATATAACGCCTCATAAATGTGAACAACATTGAAACAACATTAGAAAATGTTTGTTGGTTGTCAGTGCGCTGTAATATGCTGACAAAATAATGTGAACATCTATGCGATATTTTTTTTTTTTGTTAGTTTTAAGTTTTGTTAAGTGGTTAAAAGCACTGAAAGAAAAACGTTGCTAAGAGAAGCAGTGTCAAATGATGTAACATTCTTGGGATAATAGAATTAAATTATTATAGACAAAATATATTCTAATTTTTTTCAAAATCCAAAAAAACGAGTCGGTCAAGTCCGACCATATGATACCGTACACCAAAGTATTTAAAAACAAATTTTTAAAAGTGTGCGCTCATAATATTTTTACAGTAACTAAATGTGGGTAAATACATTCGTTTTTCGTATTGTTAATACATATTGAAAAAAAATATAGTTATTTTACGAATAACTTTATTTTTTTAACATTTATGTTTGTTATTCAAAAAACAAACTACCAAAAAAAATTAAGTTTTTTCTTACTTATATTGTTATGTAGTTTGATTTTTTGTCGGCTAAAATAGGTATATTTTTTGAAAATAACAACATAAATTTTACGGAATATGCTGTTTAATAAATAAAAATTTAAAAATTAATACAAAATTCATTTATTTTAAATGAAATTATCCGTTTTTTATACCCTTCACCACAGGTGGAAAAGTTTGTCATTCCGTTTGTAATTTCTACAATATTGATCTTAGACCCTATAAAGTATATATATTTTGGGTCCTTATGAGGAGAGAAGTTGATTTAACGATGTTCGTCTGTCCGTCCGTCTTACGTTTGATATGTGTTTTCCGGAGACTCCATACATGATAGTGGCTAGGTTGTTTTACATTTATGTCACATATAGTGCACCATTTCTTGCTATTGAAATTCAGCCATATCGGTCTAATAATGGCTGAGATATGACAAAAAACCCCGACTTCCTCTAATATTTTCTAAAAATTCCTTGTTGTGGTTGTATTTTTGTTACTTTTTTTCTGTATATCTGGAGAACGGCTAGAGCCAAAGTTTCCGAATTAAGTACACACATTTAGGTTATCAAAACACAGCATCCCACAAAATGCGGGAATGGAGAAGTGGGCGTGGTAACTCCCGTACAAAAAATATCAAAAATTGTATAATAACCTGATTTTTTGGACTGTCATATGGCCTATGGTTATCCCTCTAATATCAATCTTTAGTAGAAAATATTTTCTGAAAAACTTAGAAAAATCGGTTCAGATACGAAAAAGTTATGACCAAAATAAACAAATTTTTTTTAAATATCCACTTTCTGGAACCATAGATCTTCCCGAGTCCAACATTTATAACCCAAGTAACTGGCAAATTTCTTCTTAAACACGTCGGTATATAAATCTGTCAAATCGGTTAAAAAATAGCTGAGTTATAATCAAAATACTGAAATCCCCAAAATTGATCTTAGACCCTATAAGGTATATATATTTTGGGTCCTTATGAGGAGAGAAGTTGATTTAACGATGTGATGTCCAATATGATTTTCATTATCACCCTTTGTTATTTTTTCATCTATTTAACGAAATAATTTTAACAAATAGAAACTAGGAATTTTTATTTTTTTTGCTACTTAAAAACTCGCCAAAAAAGATAAATCTATGGTATGACAATAGTGCCTATACAAAAAGAAAACAAACAAAACACACATACATGGTACAAACTATTTTGGTGAATATAGGCCCACTATTAAGGTTGACAACTCAAATAAGTTGATTTTTAATTTTTGTATTATGGTTTACAACTTTGCTATATTGTGGTGAACAAAAACATCAAAAATAATTACAACTCAAATGAGTTGAGTTGTGAACAATAAAACGGGCCATATGCAATTTTAATGATATTCGAACAATGTTCCTTCATGGTTCAGTTGTCTAGAGGGTTTGTTAAGGTTAGAACCTGTAAGTCCACTGGTTTGAATCTTGGTTTTTAAAAAAAGATTTTTTTTTTTAAACGATTTTAAAAAATTATTTACCAGTTTTCGCTTTTCAAATTTAATTTATAATGAAGTTTTTAGTATTGTTAATATGTATGTATGTAAATGTAAAAATTATTTAGTTTTTGTCTAGTTGCTCTGTATTCTGCTCGCATAATGGTGAAGGGTATATAAGATTCGGAACAGCCGAATATAGCACTCTTACTTGTTTAAATAAATTTTTAGTTGTTTGAAATGAACTTTTTTTTTGAATTTAGCTACATAAACGGCAAAAAAAATTATTCTATGAGGCTAATGGCCAATTTTCGGGATTGATATTAAAACACATTTCTGTTTAAAATCGTTTTAAATACAAAATTCTCTTCTTCACTAAATACTTAAATCAAACTTAATTCGCCGATGTGGTACACTTAATTTCAACTTAAGTTTCTATTGTAATATTTTAGCAAGGTGGCCTCAATATCACGACAATACAACAACAAGAGGCAAAGCAATGACAATCAGCTGTTTTTTGAGACCACCTTGTAAATAATTATACTTTTTTATGATATTATTTTGTATTTAGTAGTTCTACCATACTTTTATCTTATTTAAATAAGACTTTTCAAATAAAACTCAAAAAATCAATCTGTATTTAAATACGATTTAAGTTTTTATGAAAATTAACTTAATTTAGATTTAATTACAATCCTGAAAATTGGGCATAAGTTTCATATCCCTTTCAGACCTGACGCCAAACTACTAGGAAATTTTTCATAATTTTTGGAATACATATATGGTCTCTTTATCTTATAGAAATATAATCAATGTTTAGGTTTTACCATTTTTATATCCTTCAAGGATTTTCAGGACACAAAAAACTGGTTCGTCTCGTTAACATTTTTAGCTACAACGCATTTTTATTGCATTAAATGACTTCAATCGGCTTGAAACATTCAAATTCATATTTTTTTTTAGATAAATTATGACTAATTCACTATTAGTTAACGATTAGTACTTTTGTAATTGAAAACACAACTTACTTCTGCGCCACATTTTGGCAAAACTGAAATGTGGTGCAAGAATTTCGCAATAAATTAAGCAATGGTTAAGCGAACAGCGGATAATTAGAAAAACAAACATAAAGAACATTAAGCGTAATCGATGCATGCCGGTCTATTTGATATTGGTCAAGTAGAAGCAAAAATATAGAGACCGAAACCGTCCTGCACAATCGTTGCATCAGGGTCTGAAAGGGATATAAGAGTTATTTGTGCTGAACTCTTCATTGGTATAGGATTTGTTTGCCTTTAAGAGGTTTAAGAATTTAAGTTGATATTGGACCTGTGGTTCATTTTGGAACAACCAGCACAATATTTTAAATAAAAATGGATTTCAATTAAAAAATTTGTGATATTAATTAAAAAATTAATTAAATTGAAACCATACAAAAAATTAATAGTATCAACTAAACGATTTATTCACTTGATTAAACGGTTAATTCACTTGATTAAACGTTTAATTCACTTGATTAAATTTTTAATTAAAACAAATTTTATTTTTGATTAATGCTTTAATTGGTTAAAAATGTTGGAGAATTTTTTCTGTGTGTTCTGACAAATATAGACCGATTTTGTTGCATGATTTAAATGTTTTTAATCTGAATTTAATTAATTTGTTAATTGTAAAGGCTAAAGACCTATTTCGGTAAAACTTGTATATGTAGCATAGACAATGTAATGAACGGATTATCACAAAAATCCCTGCCCTAGTGGTTAAAAAAACTTATACAACAAGATTCATTAGATTAGCTAGTAAAATATACCTACACAAGCCCCAGCAGATATCAAGAACAGAGATAAATTTTGTAAAGTGCATTAATTTCATCAAAGACTTAACATTTTAATACTTAATACAAAGGTGAGCACATTAACAAAAAATTTTACAAATACCAACAATTTTGTAAATTGTTTTTTTTTTTTTTTTAAGTAATAAATAATGTATTTTAACGGACGTGTAATATTAAAAATTCAAAATCAACTTCAAGTATCCAATAAATAATGCAACTTAACAAGACACTTAATGCTTGTTATTGAAAATTAATTTGAAGTTTCTCAATACGCACACAACTGTCTTTTAAAAGTGTTGATTAATCTAATGATAATGCAGTTGCAACAGGTGAAGATAGAAGGAACTCCAGTTAAGAAAACTTTCAGAAGAACAGAAATAACTGTAATAAATTAACACAACGAACAAAATAACATTAAGCCATTTAAAAGTTTGTTTTTTTAGTATTTTTCTCTCCTCTTCCTCTTAGAATAATTATGCGGTTTTGTTAAAAAAAAGTATGTACTTATTCTTACAAGAAACGTCAGTTGGCCTGTCAACTATTTGGCCAATTAACATTTTACAATGTTGTACGTATGAGCAGAATGCTCACACAAAAATATCAATAATTTAACTGTTTATAACAAGAATCAGCCTACAATCAACAAAAAAAAGTGGAGAAAAAACCAACAACTTAACATATTTGCTGCCAGACAAGACAAGGAAGGCATTCAACTTTGCATTAACCAGGCTGAAAGCCATCATGTATTTAACAAAACAAGCCCATTATAACCCGCCTTTGCTCATTCATTCAATAAAACAGCAAAAGCAACAACAATAATGTAATGAAATGTTGCTGCTAAATTGAAGAAAAAAAAGATGAAAAAAAAACAATTTACAACAAAATATTGTAATTGCGGTTTTGTGTTAAATGGTGCATGTGTGGTTTGTTGTATTCTTGTTGTAGTTGTTATCAGTTTCTGATG
Organism: Pollenia griseotomentosa; assembly: GCA_963931875.1. NCBI lineage: Eukaryota > Metazoa > Arthropoda > Insecta > Diptera > Polleniidae > Pollenia > Pollenia griseotomentosa. The sequence goes on along the minus strand of OZ007560.1, from coordinate 44,796,317 downwards.
ATGATGTTAATGATAGAAGAAGGAGGATGATGACGAACATAATTGATACTTAACAAATAAAAACAATTAATGCAAAAAGATTTTACTTTATATGGAAATTTTATGGGAAAATAGAAAAGAATTAATTGTTAATAACCATATTTAAACAACCAACTATGGCACATACGGTCCAGAAAGTACTTAATCAATCAGAAAAGTGAAATGTAATAAACAGGTAAACCAGAAATATGCTTTAAAAAATGCGTTTTATGCGCACTAAATATGCAGTAAAAACTTAAAAATATGCCCTGAAAATTTTTAAAAATATGCCCTAAAAATTGAAAAATTGCTAATTCGAAAACAAAATATTTAACAATATAATAACAATTCGATTTAATAACAAGGGATTTTTGGAAAAAATTAGACGTAGTCGTGGTTTTTTGCTCATATCTCAGCCGTTTTTAGACCGATCTGGCTAAATTTCAATAGCATAATTATAATAAGAATACCTGACAGAAATATACACCAACCAAGCCCCCATCATTTCTGGGGGCCTCGGAAATCCCATTTCAACAAACAGACAAAAGACGGAAAACCGGATTTGAACTTCCCTTTTTATGAGGATCCAGAATATATATATACTTTATAGGGTCTTAGATCAATATTGTAGAAATTACAAACGGAATGACCTTCGGTGAAGGGTATAAAAAAAACAATCCTAAAACTTGAATCAGTTAAGGCCTATAACACTATATTATTTACAGACGAATTTTCGAGATTTTTCTCTATTTGGAAACTACACGCAGAGAAAAAATATGGTTAATTATGGTCACCTCCAACAAAACTATTTTTAAAGAAAATTTTAAACATATTATGGTTAATATAACCATATTATTGTCATCTACAACCATATTATGGTTGAATTAGTCCCCCATCAAGAAGCCACAACCATATTATGGTTGCCACTAAACATGTTATGGTTAAATATGACAATAATTTGTTTTAAAATTAACAATAGTATTTTCCTCTTTTTCAAGAGCAACATGCTATGGTTGAAAACCAACCATGCTATTATAAGTGTTAAACATGTTTTAGTTATTTTTGACCATAACATGTTCGAAGGCAACCATAACATGGTTGTGGCTTCTAGATGGAGGACTAATTCAACCATAATATGGTTGTAGGGGACAATAAAATTGTTAAATGCATCATAATATGTTAAAAATTTTCTTTAAAAATAGTTTTGTTGGAGGTGACCATATTTAAACATGTTTTTTCTCTAGGTGTATGGACAGTCATGGGCAAACAGGTTAAAATTTATATAAAAGTTTTTTTTTCCGAATATTGTCTAGATATTAACATCCAAAAAAGATTTTTTTTCTTAAAGGGATTTTAGTGATGGTCTTTAATATTTAAAAGGAAGTTAAAGCTGTTTATAAATGGGTGCTTTGCACAAATGTGAACCGATTCGAAAATAAATAATTTTGCAGTAAAATATTTTTGGGGCTTATTTTTTCATAATTAGATGGTTTGCGGACACAAAGAGTCAAATTTGGAAAGAAGTTTTTATGGGGAATGTGAAATAATAGACGGATTATTACATAGAGTTCGTCCTTAGTATTTACAATTAAAATGTTCTTACCATATTTGATTAAGCTATATGCAAGATTGCAACTTGTACTTTATGCTCAAGGGACGTTTTGTGTTTGTTTGTTTTTAGAACGGACCTTTCAAATGATTGCCCAACCTCCTCTTGGTCTCTGCAAGTATTAAGCTCGTTACGCCTAGTCTATATATTTGCATGTAATAAATTTATTAAAAAAATTTTTAAATAATATCACAGTGTTTTTTAGAGGTCCAAGCGTGGTTGTCTTGTTGAGTAGGTCATATTGTAATTTTTTAAAATTCGACTTGAACCTTAAAACCCAAAATTGTCAATAACAAAAAGGTTTTTTTAAAGTTCGTGAACGAAAACATTTTCAACCAAGTTACTTTTCGGTCAATGTTAAACTTTTGAACTGGTTTGGAGAGTCAAGAAGTTGAGCTTTCTTTCAAAACTTTTACTGTAATATTATAACAATTGTTTCTAAAATTCATAAAATTCTTCAGAGTTTTGTGATGAATGGTCCATAAATTACCATGGATCCAAAATAAATTCCCCTCTTAAAAATAATTTCAGTTCGGCTAAAACTGTCACGAATTATGTTATTTTACTCAAGTTTGTTGAACTTAAGTTTTCAGTGACTAGAAATAAAAACAAAAGCTTTCTGATTTTCGGCTAATAATTCAACATATGTAGGTCTAAGCCGCGACGCATTTTAATACTGACGTCCGTTTTTATTAATAATAGTTTATAATTTTAAGCAGAGTTTGAAAATTAACAGAACATTATTTAGCGTTCGGATGAGGACAGTGATATCGGTCATTACGGGTCACTGGGTGATAGGGACTCATGCCAGGAGGATGGGGCTTGCGTATAATGACTACTGTAGGAGTTGTCATTATGAGAAGGAGGAGGAGACGGTGTTTCACTTTCTCTGCCAATGCCCCGGTCTGGGGAGCATTAGGTTTAGCCATTTTGGGAGACCAGAATTGCCATACTGGACGATTTTTCCAATGTGGGGCTGAAATCGATCTCCCTGTTCTGCAGGGAGTCGGGGTGGTTCGAGGCTGCAGTGACCTCTGGGGAATAGTCTGGTGGATACCGGCTGACTCCTGTCACTGGCTAGCGGGACCGCTATAAGGACCCAAGTGAGTCGTCGCCATTTAACCTTACCTACATACACAGGAACAATATATATTTTTAAGTGTTTGTGTAGACCAGCTCAACCTTTAATACCGTTAGTAACTGTTTTCAAGAAAGAACCGAACATTATATAGTGTTCTGTTCTTTATTAAAAAAAGAACAATTGTAGTGATACTGTAGACAAACATTATATTTTAATGTTTCTTTTTTAAATTGATAAAGAAATGAACAAACAAAAAGTTAAGCAAGGACCGCAGCACGAACAGTTTGTGTGTGTATTGTGTATATGTTGTGTTTGTGTAAAATTATTTTGCTTGCTTTTTGTTTTTTTCGTATGTGTATTTTGTTTCTGTAAAAAATTTTTGGTTTTTTTCAGCCAAAGGGGACTTAAGCACAACAGAAACGAACAAACACTAATGAGCTGAACCGAACACAATGAAGTTTGTGTTAAAAAAAAAACCGAACGGAATTAAATGTTTTCATTTTTTTATTGATGAGAAATAAATCTTTTTAGCATATTTTCCACAACTATTCGCAAAATCTCGGGTGTAATTACTTTTGATCAATTGTACAGTTTTTCATGATTAATTCCCCAAGTCTTCTTCACAAAATGTTCAGCAAAGTAAAAAAAATATTTTAAAAATATGGTCGATATTAATCATAATATGGTAAATAATAATGTAGTTTTAAATTTTCAAATGTGCTTTTGAAGTCAGGTTGTAAAATTATTTATTAAGGTTCTTTTTACTCCTCTTACATGCCATTTGTTTCTCTATTAAAAGCTGTTTTTTGATTAATACCGAAGAATTTGTTTGTAATACCTTTTTATCTAGCAACAAACTTCATCAGCATTGTTTCTGTTTTCCTGATTTGTGTTTCTTTGTAAATTTCAAGTATTTAAATTAACAATAAAAAAAAAGAGTTCGAGAATTTTCAACCAAACCAAGCAAACGCTACAAATCAATCAACAACTGCAAAGTACAAAACAACCATAATTTTGTTACATTTAAAAAAACAAGGCATATACAAAACTTATAATACTAGTTGCAGTTTGAACTTTTAAAACATGATATTATGTACACAGAAAAATCACCGAATTTATTCCAAATTCATGGAATCAAGCAAACAATTTGTTGATTTTGCACCTGTTACCAAAATAATTATATAAATTACTAACCTCCAATTTCACCAAGTTCAGTTATAATTAACTATTAGTTATAACCTATTGTTAACTGGAAATTAAAGCAATAGCTAGTTTTAATTGAACTTGGCAAAATTGGGAATAAGAGTTAATTAAAGAAAAAGTTCAAAAAACTTTGCCCTTTCAAACAATGTGTTAATTGATTTGATTAAAAATAGCTCAGGTTTTGACATTTCCCAACAACAATTCTACAAGCATAAATAATTTTATTTTAAATGAAAAAATAAATAATGATTTTTCGTTATTAAATTTATATTTTAAATTCAACATTTTTTATTTTTCGAATTTATTCTATGAGTTAAAATACATAACTGAAATTTTACTCATAGAATAAATTCGAAAAATAAAAAATGTTGAATATAATATAAAGTAACCTACGAAAGGAAATAATTCCCAGTTTCTATTTGTTAAAATAGTTGAGTTAAATACATTCAATTTATAAAGTATCACTATCCAGTGCGACACAAAGAATGCTGGCGAAGGCCGTAGCGGGCCAGAAAATGCATTACATATTGCTGGTGTCTAATAATTGTAAATTTTTCTGTGCATACAAAATACTTCATTGCTATCCAAAGGATAGCGTAGGTAAAATGTAACAAGAAGATACAATATAATAGTCTGGTTGTGTATAAAGTCATTCCTGAAAAATTGAAGGAATAAGACTATTACAAAATAGCTTTATAAAATACATAACTGAAATTTAACTCATAGAATAAATTCGAAAAATAAAAAATGTTGAATATAATATAAAGTAACCTGCGAAAGGAAATAATTCCCAGTTTCTATTTGTTAAAATAGTTGAGTTAAATACATTCAATTTATAAAGTATCACTATCCAGTGTGACACAAAGAATGCTGACGAAGGCCGTAGCGGGCCAGAAAATGCATTACATTCTGCTGGTGTCTAATAATTGTAAATTTTTCTGTGCATACAATATACTTCATTGCTATCCAAAGGATAGCTAAGGTAAAATGTAACAAGAAAATACAATATAATAGTCTGGTTGTGTATAAAGTCATTCCTGAAAAATTGAAGGAATAAGACTATTACAAAAAAAAGCTTTATAAAATACATAACTGAAATTTAACTCATAGAATAAATTCGAAAAATTAAAAATGTTGAATATAATATAAAGTAACCTACGAAAGGAAATAATTCCCAGTTTCTATTAATATTTTAATATAAAATTTATTTGAAAGTTACTAAAATATTAGTTAAATTAAAATTATATTTTTAATTTTCTTTAAAAAAAAAATAATTCATTTAAATATCACATTAATTTAATTGAAATACTTTTAAAACCAATTTTTTTAATTGATGAACTGCTGATAATTTTTTCTGTGTATGTAAGCCAACCATTCTGAATTTTAAAAGAAGATAAACATTTTATGTTTAAATAGGTACCTATCTAAAAACAAAATTATAGGTAGGTATTAATTGTTATTTTAAAAACAACAATATTTCTTTTGTACCTATAGGTATGTACTTTAGCCATGTTTTTTCTGAGTGCAGCTTTCATAAATGAAAATTAAAGCTCAAAGCAATTTTTAAAAATTTGATTTTAAAAACATCCTCTGTTGCAATTTCATACTTAAATTATAAGTAATTGCAACCAGTTTCTCTTGACAATGTAGACAATAATTTGATTACAAACATTGTTATTTAAAAAGTGTGCCGCAAATGTTATGAAATTTCTACAAAACGCACATTTAATTACATTTTAACAGCATGTAAAAATAATTTGTAAATAAATAAATCTGTTACAAGGATGGAATAAATTAGCCTAAAACATCCAACGTATTTATTTTTTTTCCAAACTGAAATTTTTGTAAAAAAAACTAAGTGTAATTTGTATGAATTCGTTAATTTAGAATGTGATGTAAGTAATTAATGAATTTTACAAAACATGAAGATTACCAACTCTGGCAGCAATTAATGAAAATGCAGTTGAAATAGCAAAAAAAAAACAAAATTATAAATGTACGTTCATAAAAATTTTAAGAAAACTTCAAAAAAAACAAGCTACAAAAATAAAAATAATTTGTTAAGTTTGTAAATCATAATAATTGTTTATTATTTTTGTGTTTAATATGCACACGCAACTATGTCCGTCCGTCTAACGATTCGCACTCGTCAGTAGAATGAAACAGGTCAGAGACGAAACTTTTGATTCATTTACAAAACCTTAAACGTTAAGCAAATATCTAAGAAATTGTTGCTTAAAGCCAACAAAAACAAATAAAACAGTAACAAAAAAACGGCAACGCCTTTTAGCTGATTAACCACTCCGGCCAATCAGAAAAGAGGCCATATTTAAATTAAGGTGGAGCTTTTAACATGTAAAGAGCAGTAAAGAAACATAAAATCAAGCACCACTACTTAGCAAGAGAGTTGTTTGTCAGAAAGAGCGCGTTATATTATTTTGTATGCAGCAACAACAAACAAGGAGGGAAGTAATGCGCATACAAAATGATAATGGTGGTGTCATGTTTGTGTGCAATTGATGTTTAGCTGTCCATCATTTATGAAAGAAGGCACGAAAGAGTGATGGCTGTAAAGAACAGAATTAATGGGAAAATAGCGCGTGTGTGAGTGAAAGAAAATGATTTGATGTAAGTTTTTACTGTTGGAAGCAGTTCAGCTACTCACCGTTAAGAGGCGCTATTGAAAAATTAATCTCGTTGTTTTACAATAAAACCTTTAACAAGGATTTTGGTCTTAATTTATTGTTATCATTTCAATATCCTTTAGTAGTATTTTGAGTGTGTTTTATTCTTCGTTTGAATTTAAGTTTAACATTTATTGACAGTTCTATGAATGAAGCGGCATTATTGAAAAGCCATGCATGCCGCATTTTATTCCTTGATTTTGAATGTTTTTTTTTTTTTAAATTTGTTATTGTTTTCGAAAGCATTGTTGATCATTCTGAATCTTTTGTTTTTATTTGTGGAGTTTTGAATTGTGCCCATAGGTGGTCTGTCATTTTTACACTTGAGCTGTCTTTTCGGTCATTTAAGTGTTAAGAGTAATGCGCTTAAGATTATGTTTTAAAATTTAATAGCTTTTAAAAACGAAATTTTTCAAGAAAAACATTTTCTATAGAAACCCTGGTAAGGCTGATTTCAGTTAAACCAGTAGATTCCTAATTTGAGAAAAAATATAAGTTAAGTAGATATTCAAAATTCTGTGCACCATACACTCAAAAGCTCAAAAAAGTTAATAGGTAGGTCTAATAAATTTTATAATATCAAAAAATTTTTCAATATTAAATTTGCATAAAAATTTTACACTTTAATATTTAAATTCCCATTAAAAACAAATTTAAACAAACAAACCCTAAGTATACCGATTGGCTCAAATAATTTTCTGAGTCGAATTAACGTTTACCGTCCGGCTGGCGGGCTGGCTGGCTGTCCATGTAAACCTTGTGCGCAAAGTACAGGTCGCAATTTTGAAGATAATTTGATGAAGTTTTGAAAATAAGTTCTAATTGGCACAAGCCTATTGAAATTGGGGCGAATTAATCCATATAATTTCACAAAGCCCCCATTCAAGCTCCTTTCCGGAATAAGGTATTTGTGCCCATAAGCCAGCTTGTTATGTTGTTATTGAAATTAACTTTGGTCCAAACTTATTTTAATGCAATCAAAATCATCTTACCAAATTTTATTGGAATCGGTCCATATTCGACCATAGCTCCCATACAGATACTACTACTAATTTATATGTAAATATTGGTATAAACATACAAATTCGCGATAACAACTTTTATGATAACTACTATGTCATGGGGAAATTTTGTCTTGGTATGTTTAAAATTAACCATAGGGCCCATATTAACCCCTATTCTAAAATCTCATAAATGAAGATATCTAAATAATATTGGTCACAAAGAACTAAACTTCATTATATAATTTTGTTTAGGCGGCTCCATAATTGTCCATGAATCCCAAATAGGGTACACTAGAAAAAATTGTTTTTATAAACTGCGGTGTAAAGTATCATATGGTCTGGCTTGACCGACTATACTTTCTTACCTTTTTTTTTTTAAACAATTTTGAATTTTTTATAGGTTTATTTATTGTCTCCTAACACCCAATATACTGTTAGAGAAAAAATTCAAATCGAGTTATTGATTGATTACGATGTTATTAGCCAAAATGCATTAAATAAAAAAAAAAAAAAAATGATTTTGAATTTTTTGACGCTTACGGCCTTATGGGTTTTAGGTGACGATATTTTAGAAACGTTTATGATCTCTACGTCATTTCAAGATATAAAAAAAAAACATATATAAATGTAACTTGTCTTAAAGGGCAAATATAACACCCAAAATCATAAAAGGCTTTATTATAAAGACCTACACAGAAAAAATAATTGCTGAATTATTTTAATTTCTACAAATTTTTTTAATGATTCAATTAATATTTTTGTTTGATTTTTATTTTAACCAACAGAACTGTTGACAACTTTTCAAAAATATAATATACGCGTTATTGGTTTCAAGTTTTCATACTTTTGTATGAAATATTTAACGCTCTTTAATGTTGTTCTTATATATCTTTATGTGAAATATAAGAACAACAACAAATTAATTTCGAAAAATGTGTTCTTTTCTTGTAGAGGTTAGATATTTCCAACACAAAGGTTCAATAGCAGACGCATTGTGTCAACTTATTGTTTGGAGCATCGTGAGGTAAGACCATTCGCGATTGCAATTAAACCTTTAAGTCGCAACGCGACATATTTTTCTATTAAAAAGTGCTCTTTCACCAAGTTCAGTTAAAACTAACTTTTACTTTAACTTCTAGTTAACAATGTGTTTTGACAGCTATAACTGGGTAGTAAATTATAACTGAAATTGTTGAAATTGGCCGTTAAAATATTTATTTAGTGAAACTTTGTAAACTTTTTTGTATACATACACACAGAAAAAAATACCAATGTAAAATTAACATGGAAAAATGTTGATTGAGAATCATAGTAATTTTCTGCAAAAGTATGCCCTTTGTTTAAATTTATCATTATTTCATATTAACTTTAAATAAAATAACCTTAAATCACGTTTATTTAATATTATTTACTGTTAAAATAAAAAAAAGAAAATATTAAAATACAGTGCACTCGGGAAAACGTCAACGCTCGTTTACGTCAACATCCCAAAACGTCAACCCTTTCTTTTTTACATTGCCTACTCTAAAACGTCAACCCAACCACAAAGCTCTAAAACGTCAACTCTGAATAAACAAAATTTTGAATTAAGCAATTTTTACACATACACACTTATTTTATAAAATAATATCAGAAATTGGGGATTCCCCTTATAAGTAGAGTCGAAAAGAACTTACAACTGTATGTACTTATGTTTTGTATTTTTATTTATGTTCAGTTGCTTTTTTGTTCACGTAAATATCACATTAACAAAATATGCTCAAAACAACCGAAATTGCTTAATCTACAAGAAAAGGCAAATATTTTGGACTTATTAGAAAAGGTTACAAGTGCGGTAACTTTAGCGAAACAATATGGTGTAACAAAGTCAACCATTAGCAAGATAATATTTTTTTTAAATTCATATGTGTGCATGTAAAATTAAAAATATGATCTCATTTAAAATGTACTCTTTTGGTTCTAGTTGTCTTCTATAGTTCTAGTCAGGCTGAATGATTTTTTTGTTTCCTTTTTGAATTTGTTTAAGTTTTGTTTTAGTTTATAATCAATAAAAACTTTTAAAAGCTCATTATCGATATGTTTTTGATTTAAAAATTTTACATTCGTAAACGTCAACAATTTGTTAAACGTCAACACCCGCGGTTTTAATTAGTTGACGTTTTCCCGAGTGCACTGTATAAATAAATATGGATTCAATATTGAATCCATAAAAACCTGTTTTATATTAAAATCAAAAGTTTATCTTGTTAAATTAACATGCATACATACTTAGGTATGTACATTTTTTATTTTCATTTTTAAAATATGTTATAAAAAGAAGACAATTCCCGTATTCTTTTAATTAAAAATATTTAGTTAAATAGTACATCAAGTTTTCAAAGTAGAATGATGACGAAAACCATACTGGGCGATTCTGCTGATGCTTCTGTTATCAAAAGAGAATACAAAATAAGTGAAACATGTGTTACAGCGGTAAGTGTTTTGAATTATTCTTAAATAAATGCATATGTTGTCTCTGAAGCTTCTTCACACTGTTATAACACACTCAAACCAATTTGATTCTACATGAAATTCACGTTGTTTCAACTTGAAATAACTTTCATTCAACGTGATTCGGATTGTTATTTCAATATAAATGACATTTTGCTCTAACTTTACTGCAATGTTAAATTAACATGAATTAAAGTTGTTTTAAAAGAAAAAATGTTGTTCGAAGTTATTGTAAAATCAGGTTGAATTAACATGAAAAACGTATAAAGCAAAATCACCACCGAAAAATTTTAAATCAACCTTGTTGTCTACGTTTTTAACTTGATTTTTTTCTGTGTGTATATATGAGTAGGTGTGTTGCAAAACCCGTTCGTTATAAGTTTAATAATACGAGATGACGACCGATTCTGACAGTTCTTTTGGCGCCTTTTGGGAAAATATGTACAAATTGTTTCAATGCATGTCCTCTTCCATGTTTTTCCAAGGACACACATTAATACATTCAGTAAATTTCCTCTCATAAAGCGCCAAAAGGACTGTTAGAATCATTTGTCATCTCGTACTTTTAATTGTGTAACGATCGAGTTTTGCAACTCACCTATTAAAATTAAGATGTTTAATTTTGTTCTGTTTAAATGTTCATCAACTTCTTTTAAAGTCCATTTTTTTTGACAAAAGTTAAAACAAACAAATAATAAATCATAGTCGTATAAGCCGACCGTATGATACCCTACACCAGCTATCGTAAACACAAACTTGTGTATTTTATACTTAATTAAGTTTTTTATGACTCTTATTTTACAAATTTCACCAATTCTTTTTAATCATCAATTCATATTTAAATATATTTTTTCATAGAATTTTATTTTTAATTGACATGAAAAACGAATTTTAAACATAAAAAGAATTGGTGAAATAGGGCATTATGCTCTTAAAGTACTGTATAAATTGTCTAATTTTATTATACGCTTGCAAGAATAAAGTACAAAAAAGTTTATACATATAAAACAAATTTAAAAAAAGTAAATTAAAACACGCAAAAATACTTTATTTAAATAGAAGGCATAAATAATATTAAAAATAATGATTATAATAATAAGAATAATATTAACAATAACTATAAAAAAAAATTAAAAGAAATGATGATAGTATTAAAAATTATAATAATAATATACATTTTTGTTTCTTTTATTTATAAAACACTAGTTTGAAAAAAATTAACCATAATAAAAAAAACTTTTCTTGAAGTGCATCTCTAAAGCAGCAACGAGTGACTGAATGATTTTTATTGTCCTTTTACAATGTGAGAGCACGTGTACGTGGGAAAAAATAACAAGGAATCGCACCATGCGCATGTTTTGCCGATAGCTGCCCTCCGCCATAGTATTTAGAAACAAAATTTCTAGGGTATACCCATGGACAATCATGGCCTGCCAGAATAAAATTTTTATATGAGGTTTAAATTCATGTAAAAGCTCCTTCATTCATATGAGATTTTTCTGTCTTTAAGTAAATTCAGGGAGAGGGTTTGTAAAGGAACTGTGTTAAATTCTGGACCTATCAAAACAAAACTTTTATACGACATAGTAGCTATTGTCAAAGTTTCTTTCGCCAAATTTTATTTCAATACTAACAATTATAAGGATGTTATGGCATTGAAAGCTTTTTTCGGTAGTGATATTTTTGAATGGGAGCAATGGTAAAATATGGACCGATTCCAATAAAATTTGGAAGGATGATTTTGATTGCAATAAAATAAGTTTGCACCAAAGTTAATCTTAATACCAAGACAATAAGATGGTTTATGGGCAGAAAGCCTTTATTCCGGCAAGAAGCTTGTGTGATGGCCATGTAAAACTACATAGAAAAAATTAAATACTGTCTCTAATCACCAAATTCATAGAATCAAGCAAACAACTTGTTGATTTTGCGTCTATTACCAAAATGATAGATACTAAAAATTGTTAACATTTAAAATTGTGAACAGTACTTTTTTAAATAATTGATACATATTTTTTATTTTAATTAAAAAAATTATCAAAAGACTTTGCCGTTTCAAACAATGTGTTAATTGATTTAATTAAATTTAGCTGAGGTTTTGACAATTCCCAACAACAATTCTACAAGCTTCAATAGTTTTATTTAAAACGAAAAGATCAATTAAGATTTTTTGTTATTTAATAAATATTTTAATTAAGAAATTCAAAACAACTTAAATGTTAATTAAATTAAAATTATATTTTTAATTTTCTTTCAACAAAAAAAAAAAAAAAAAAAAAAAATTGATTCAATTATACCATTAATTAAATTGAAATACATTTAAAAAAATTTTTTCTTGTTTGTAAATTGTCATACATATAAACAATTTGTTTCATTTGTAGAAAATTAATTAGTATATCATAGAAAAAAAATTATTTATTGTCAAAAAAAAAAAAAAAATATAATTTAAAAAAATATCTATATTTTCGATTTGAAATCTTAAAGAAATAAGCGATACGATGATTATTGCAAAATTTTATCAATCTATACGGTAAGTAAAGTTATTATTTAATTATTCATAAAGAAATTTTAACGGATTCTGTATAAATGACAGATTTTTAAATATTACTGTTAATGGTGTCAAGATTCCGTTTTGTACTGAGTTCAGAACCTCCGTTTATCCAGGTCTAAATATGTGGCTTAAATAAATTGTAATATTATTTGTCATGTGATTTTGAATATACATATGTTTGTATGTATATTACTAAAAAATTAATAAAAACCGCTTTTAATTGCATCTTCTGATTCAATTTAGTTAACAACAAAATATTTTGTTAATATAACAAACTAACAACAAAAAATTATATTGAATTGTTAATATATTCAACATTACATTTTCATTCACACAGAAAAGAAATCAAGTTAAAAACGTAGAAAACAAGGTTGATTTAACATTTTTCGGTGTTGATTTTGTTTTATACGTTTTTCATGTTAATTCAACCTGATTTTACAATAACTTGCTAACACCATTTTTTTCTTTTAAAATAACTATAATTCATGTTAATTTAACATTGCAGTCCAGTTAGAGCAAAATGTAATTTATATTGAAATAACAATCCGAATCACGTTGAATGAAAGTTATTTCAAGTTGAAACAACGTGAATTTCATGTAGAATCAAATTGGTTTGAGTGATTTATAACAGTGTGAGGAAGCTTCAGAGACAACATATGCATTTATTTAAGAATAATTCAAAACACTTACCCCTGTAACACATGTTTCACTTATTTTGTATTCTCCTTTGTTAACAGAAGCATCAGCAGAATCGCCCGATATGGTTTTCGTCATCATTCTACTTTGAAAACTTGATGTACTATTAAACTAAATAATTTTAATTAAAAGAATACGGGAATTGTCTTCTTTTTTTTAACATATTTTAAACATAAAAATAAAAAAATGTACATACTTTAGTATGTATGCATGTTAATTTAACAAGATCAACTTTTGATTTTAATAAAAAACAGGTTTTTATGGATTCAATATTGAATCCATATTTACTTATATTTTAATATTTTTTTTTTATTTTAACAGTGAATAATACGAAATAAACGTTTTTTAAGGTTATTTTATTTAAAATTAATATGAAATAATGATAAATTTAAAAAAAGGGCATTCTTTTGCAGAAATTTACTATGATTCTCAATCAACATTTTTCCATGTTAATTTTACATTGGTATTTTTTTCTGTGTGTTGTTAAAAATATTTGTTGAGTTTTAACAATTCTAATTACCAAAATAATTTTTTATACTTACAAATTTAGTTGTTGGTGCCTTTTCAATTAAAAAGGTAATTGTATTGACGAATTTGGTATTCAATATGACAATTGATTTGTCGTTATTTTTTCTGTGTGTCATTTGCGTACAAAGATCACATGGACAACTAGCCAGCCAGACGGACGGACATCGTAAGATCGAGTCAAAAAGTGATTCTAAGTTAATGGTTGATCTTTAAACAATATTTTAAGGTGTTACGCACATCAGCACGAACGCATAATACCCTCCTCACTATTGTGGTATAAATTGAAAATTGCATTAATTTCACGATAAATTAAAAATGTAACATTGGTGGTCTAGATTCACATTTTAAAATCCCTTTTTACCCCACTTGTCCTATGAAAAAACTCCAATCTTCTAAATAATTTATTAAAGCAAATTGCCTCTTTAGAAATAAAAAACTTTAAAGTTTAAAACGTTTAATTTTTAAATAAAACAATATAATAATTTGTTATTTATATTATTTAGATAATCTCCTATCATGGCAGCACCATCCACATTTCATGTTATCTTTAATATATTTAACCTTCAAATGTAACTTCTCTTCAAAAAAAAAAAAAAAAAAAAAAAAAAAAAATGGTTCTTAATCATAAAACACTTTTGTAGCTAATTTGTTAATTCCGTTTATGCATTATTTATTTATTTCCTTTGTTTTTTTTGCTATACTATTCTCTATAAAATACATAAAATAAATAAATAAATTACAAATATGTAATTTACCCTAATCTTTTATTTGATTTTACTTTTAACATTATACTTATTTCCCCCATTCGCCACTACCTAATAAAGCATAGATAGCATTTTGTTGGTACCCTACAGCAACAGGGATGGTACTTGTAAGTATATTCGTAATAAGTTCAAAAATTTTATTATAAAATTTTGCAAATACAAGTGCAAATTATACAGCCATATCACAGAGTACGATTCCGTTCGGAATCGAAGAAAACATATTTGTTTATTGAAAGTGCATTTTGATAGTTTTTTTGGCCTTCCGGATACGGAAAACTTTCATTCCGTTCATGAAAACAAAAATGATCGTTATTTTTTGAAGCACCAAAATACGAAATGAATTCCGTTTCCAAACGGAATTGTACTTTGTGACATGGCTGATAGACTTAATTTATTTCCCGAGTTACAGTTAGATAGACGTTCAGATTTCCGTCTGTGGCGGAAATCAAACCTGCAACACTGGTAATGATAGACTAGTTTACAACCGATTAGCCAGCGGCGCGCCAAGTTTGACTTAATATTGACGTATTTATGTTGTAAATCTAATAAACTTCTGCAAAAAAAGAAATAAAAAAATTTTTTTCAAATCAAAATAGGTAATACCTATTAGGTATATCAATTTTTATATTTTTTGTATTTTATTGAAGTCAGTGTAAATTTTGGGAAATTAAATGGATAAGTAATAATCACGGCTGTGGAGTACCCACAAAAACTCGCGACTACGACTACAACATTTTTCGACATAAAAAATTTTCTAATAATTTTCAAAATAAAATTTTTTTAAGGGTCTGCTTTAAAAATTGTTTAATCAGAAAATAAGGACCAGTCTACTTTACACATGTAAATCACTTTATTTAAGCGCATTTGAAATTTTTACAAAATTATTTTTTTGCTATATTTAACTTCTAAAAATGTACTGCATTATAAAATAAAAGTTTAAAGGTTGGAGTCGAAATCAGGGTTCGAATTATTTTTTGGCGACTCAACAGCCCTGGTTATAATTCTGTAATACTTTTATGTGATTAAAAAATAACTTAATATAGTTTAATAACTTTATGTAGGGTCTTACATAGTCGTCTTAGTTTTTGTATTAATTTCTAATTTGTTTTTATCTTAAACAATTTTGCAGTAAATACCTTTTTTCTTTTATTTATTTATAAAGTAATTTCAACTTCTACATTGCATTCCTTATAGTCGCACAATACTTTGAGGTGAATTATAAAGGAGTAATTTCTTAAAAAATAATAAGTTACTTTCTTGTAAGGAACACTCAAAATCGCTATTATATTATTTTAAAAACATTGTTTAAAATTACAGATTTTAATATCAAAAATGTTGTGCTCGAATTTTTCATTCAAGTAATAAAAGGCACATTAGTAGTCTGGGGTATTATTTATTTCTGGTCTAGTTCTTAGCCGATTTAAGGTTATTATACCTTTTTGAAAATATAATTTTATTTAAATTTCGATTATTTTATCATCTAGAATAAACCAATTGCGTCATTCAAAAAATTTGACAAAAACTAAAAGGAAGTTTTTCGCCTTGTATTCACTATTCAAATTTGCAATGATTTGCGTCTCGACTTTTCCTTATCCAGTCGGTATCAAACTTCATATTAAATGTTTTTGTGTACAAAAAACCAAATAAGCCTATTCATTGACTTTTGCATTCACTTTCATTTTTTTTTAACACCTCTTATGTACAGGGTGGGCCAAACGTCACGCCTGCGTGTATAAATTGTTGCCCAGTTTCTTCTTTGATGGTAGTCAACTGGTAAAAGTTGTTGGGCAAATTGAACCTTGTATGGATGCATGTGTAAATGACGTGATAAATACGTCGAAGTGATGTTCTAGAGATGCCTAGTTGTCCAGAACGTCTTCGCGTTGAAGTTTCTAGATATTCTATAACACTGTCCCGTACACGATCAACGTTCACTTGGTTCTGTACTATTCTAGGTCTTCCTGATCGTGGCAAGTCTGACACTGCACCTTGTTGTCGAAACCGTGCAATTAAACGATTAATTGCGGTTTGGCTAGTTGCATTTTTGGTGTTGAAATAATTTCAATATGCTCGTTGTGTCAGTAAAATTTAGTGCCCATTGGAAAAGTAAAATCCTAACACTTTGGTTCGCTGCTGGGTCGTTAAATTTTGCATGGTGGTGTAATAGGGTTCGATGAATAAAATCTAAAAAATAAAAAAAAAACAATAAAGTTATTCAATATTAACACGCAACGTGAGTTTTGGCTCACCCTGTACATATAATTGTTCTCTTATTTTTTAAAAATTTGTTCTTTCAAATTTTTCAAAAACTATTTTTTTACTAAATTTAATGTTCATCCAAAAAAAAAAAATATATATGTATATATATGTATATATAAATATCGATAATGATGGGCTTCCCCGAATTAGTCATTAGCTTACCTATAACTCAACCCACCACACCGCACGTGTCTTTAATATTTGTTCTTTATTATAAAGCCACTCTATCAATTTTACATGACTGGATTTAAAGGCCCATCCATAATGTGCATGAGCTGGATTAAGCAACTATGCGAATACATGTAAATTCCGTCGATAATATATCCGTTAAGGTTGATAGTGAAGGGAAAACGGACTCCATCTTGTTTAGATATATTTAATCATGACGAACGTTACAGATCAATGATTATTTTTAGGCCTCATGCTAACAATGCACCTTGAAAACGCCTTATATCTCTCGTGTAAATGACGACATCTGGCCACCAAGTTTGCTTAAATTTTAAATCAACTTTCTTGTTCAAAGAAAGAACACCTTAAAATAACTGTAAGAGTAAACATATGAATTAGTATACAGTTTGGACTAAAATTATAGTTTTGGAATAATATAAGATGCTTTTAAATATCGGAACACGTTTTTAATAGTGAAGCATACCTGACTTTATGTACCAACCCTTTCTATCAGTGTTGCAAAATTGAAATTTTGAAATGGTACTTAACTTCAACTAAAAGGGTACTTTTTTTACCAATTGGTACTTTTTGTTAAAAAATATAACAATCATTTTGAAAAACAAAAGGAACAAAAAATATTTTATTGGAATTAATTTATTATTATCCAGATTTTGAAAACACCGGAGTTTTAAGCACAGAAAAAAAATTATAAACGTAGATTTATGTTAGAAATGTTACAAATTATAAAGGTACCCACAATGTAGAGAATTAATTAAAAGCCAGACACTGAAATGTAGCAAAAAATTATAGACATTTAATTTATAAAACTGGAAACGGAAGGTAAAAATTTATTTAAATTGTAATATATCACGTTTCATTTGGAAAATATTTTTTTGTATATAATTAAAATAAATTTTAACATTCATTTATTTGTAAAATTTGTTAAAAAAAATTGTTAAAATTTTATAAAGTATGACTTTGTGTCGGAAAATAAATTCGTAACATTTGAACCTATTGTTAAAGCGGAAAAAGTGTTAATGCCTCCTCTGCACATTAAGTTAGGGTTGATGAAACAATTCGTTAAAAAACTGGATGAAACTTTAGAAGCTTTTGGATACTTGAAAAAGTTATTTTCAAAGTTATCAGAAGAAAAAGTTAAAGCTGGGGTTTTTGTTGGTCCGCAAATTAGGCAGATTTTTGCAGATGAAAAATTTTCAACGTTGCTGAATCTTACTCAAAAAGCGAGTTGGAGCAGTATTAAAGCAGTAGTTTCTGGATTTTTAGAAAATAACAAGGCTGAAATCTACGAAAATTTAGTTGCGGATATGCTAAAAAATTTTAAGGCCATGGGCTGCAGGATGTCATTAAAAGTACATACGCTGCATGCTCATTTAGATAGGTTTAAAAATAACATGGGAGCGTATTCAGAAAAACCAGAAGAAAGTTTTCATCAGGACATTATGAGCTTCGTACAACGTTATCAAGGACAATATAATGAAAATATGATGGGAGACTATATTTGGGGTTTATTGCGAGAAAGTACTTATGAACATAAAGGAAAAAGGAAAAGCGTGCACTTTTTATTATTTTGCACTTTTTTTAAGTTTTTTTTAAGTAAAACTTAATACAAATAATAAACATATTTATTTAAATGGTTTCATCTTCAGTTAAAAATTAAAACAACAGATTTTGAAAAATATCGCTCAATCGGTCTCCTAAATACAAAAGCAAACATTTTCATGTCATATATTTTTTTTGTCTAATTAAGACCTAAAATATCGAAATTTTATGATTTAAAGTCAAAGTCAAATTTTGTGTTGACCCGTGTTATTCGCAAAATCTCAAATAAAATGATTTTGTAGTTTTTTTTTTTCAATTTATTAAGAATTTCCTTGTTAACTTTGCATGTTTCTATAAATTCGTTAAATCGAATTTCAAAAAAATTTCAATAAAAGGTAAATGATTTTAATTTAAATTTAAATTTTCCACTTACATATTATCCAATGCATCCCATTTTATAAAATTTCTTGTCACTTATGAGAATAAATAATCCTTTCTGGATAGCAAAGTACAAATCCAGGCATCCTCGCTTTACGTTTCAACATTAGCTGCGTTCGTTTACCCCAAAATTTGTACAAATTTGTACTGGATTTTACTGAAATGCGCTCGCGTACTCATAAATTTGTAAAATTTTCATATTACTCACCTACTGAATTTTACTGGGATTTTACCGAAAAAAAGAAACGAACGCACATATGTATTAACTTCGTTAATTATTTTTAATATACATACATTTTGCAACAAACACATGATTTCCAAAGTCTGCTATTGAATTGATCACATCACACAGTTTTAGTTTAGCGCTGAGTTGGGAATGTTGCTAACATATTAAAAGTTAAAAAGCGCAATGGATAAAAAAGTACTATGAACAAAGCGGTATTTCTAATATGGAAAAGTACTGAAAAAAGTACTACAGTACTGAATTTTTCAACACTGCTTTCTATAGTAGTAGCGCAGATTATATTATTATTTTCTTAAAGGTCTGGGTTATCTATATTTAGGTATGTGAAGTGGATATTTTTTCTGATAGATCTTTTAACGGTAAATAATAACAGCCGTATTCATAAAAACTTATTGATGATTAATTGACCGTTTTTAAGCAAAAATTGCTAAAGTTGTATTCATAAACGAAAAATAGTCTATTGAACCTTTAATAAACCATTCATTAAGTAAGAAAATTTATTGTTGGATTTGCCCTTCTTTAAACCAAAAATAAAATGACATTTTGATAAGTGTTTGCGTTTTATGATATTATTTTTGTGAAATATGTTGAAAAATAATGACAAAAATGTTGTATTTATTACAACAGACATGTTAAATACATTTTACTATTTTTTTTTTTTATTTTACACAGCCAATTTAAAGTTATATTGATAATTATTTTAAAAAAAATTTATATGATTTAAATGAATATGTTCAGGGGCAATGCAGATATTCTCTTTAATTATTTATTAAATTATTGCAAGTAGTTGTTTTTTTTTTTGTTTAAAACAACAAATTATTGTTCAAAAATATAAAAAAAAAAAAAATAAAATAAGCAAATCATAATAATAGTGATGTTAATAAAAAGTAAACAAACTTTTTATTCGATTACTTTCTTATCGTATATTTAAAAAGGTTCAAACAAAAGTTTTTATGATACCTTTCGGAAACATTTTGTTCAGAAAATAAAATAATATGTAGTTTTATTAGATAAGAATAATTTTGAAGGTCTACAATTAAAAAAAATTATAAAAAAAATTTTAATATAGAATATCATGCTAACCGAATAGAAATCTCGTGCATCACTTACAATAAAATTGCAGTCAAATATAAAGAAAGTTGCCATACTTAAACAGAAAATCGCAGCAAACAGTTAATAGTAAAAAAGCTGTTATTGTACGTTTATGAATACAAACTTTTATAAGAGGTTTATAGGGCAAAAAGCGTTTAATAGTGTTACATACTATAAGCTTAAAATAAGAACTTTTTATGAATATGGCTGTAAACCTACACAGAAAAAATTAAAAATTGATTTCAATCACCAAATTCGTTGAATCAAGTAAACAATTTGTTGATTTTGCACCTATTACCAAAATAATTATATTGATTACTAAAAATGTAGAAATTGAAAATTCTGATTTTTTTTCAACAAATGATATTTTGAATTTTAATTAAAAATATGATTTAAAAAACTGTTCGATTTCAAACAATTTTCTGCTTGATTCAATTTAAAAAAAATAATTGACAAAAAATCGTTATTCTATTCAATTATTTCAGTTAATTAATTAATCCCCCAATTATAAAATAAAAATATTATCATAAAAACTGAAAACAAAAATCATACCTTTGTTTTATTAATTTACAAAATTAAAAAACACAAAAGTTTTGGAACCGCTTCACAATAATAATTTTCAATACAATTCGAAATGAAAAATTTTCGAGTTGGTGTGAACTGATTTACTATATTTTTGTTGTCGAATTACATCAGGCAATACCCAATTTGAAACCCAATTATTTTTCTGTTTACTTAAGGCTAGTTTACACGGTAATACCCCTTGTCAGATTTTGTATTCGTATTCTCTCTTCCTCAATACATTTTGCTTTTACATTATATGACTTTTCTCATTATACATCATGTCGTAATACAATATATTAGCGTGTAAACTAGCCTTTAGCGTTTTTTTTTTTATTTTTACACGTTGGCATTACATTAATTTAAACAAAATAATCAATGAAGGTTTTAATTTTTTTGATTATTATTTTATTTATAAATTCAATTGAAAACAATTAAAATATTAATTGAATGAAAATCATATTTTTAGTTTTTGTTCAATAAAGAAATTAATTCATCTAATTAACATATTATTTAAATCATAATTATTTTTAATCATTGTGTGTATTTGATAAAAAACCAAGGAACATTTTTTCTGTGTACTTAATGATTATCAGTGCAGCCAATAGCATACGTTAATCTGGGGCTTAGAACTTGCAGATCCTCCTAAGATAACTTTAAAAAATGTTAGTTATAAGCTGAGATTTGTTCTAAAATAGGTGGCGAAGATCGTCCTGCTAGCCAGCAGAGCTGCTGCCCAAGCAGTGGGAGTTAGTTTTCTTTGCACCTTAAGCAAGGTTAAGTATATAATCCAGGCTATCTGTGAGCAAAGTCAATTTGGATAGAGTCATTGGCAATTAAAAACTTTATCTGATGCATGATGGCTACAAGTTCTCCTTTTCTAAAAAGTTTAACTGGGGCATTGAAAACGGGCTTCTTTTAAAGTTATTGAAAAAAAAATCCGCACAATTTTAGCACTACATAATTCGAAACTGATGATAAAAATGTATTCTGAAATTCTTCGTGTCCCTATAATTTCCATTACATCTGTATTTTCCCTCTTTAATACAATATTGTATTTTTCCTGTTAATTCGCCGTAACACGTAGTAATAATAATAATAATCAGCGTAACACAAGCAAAATAAAACATTTACGAAGATCTCAAGTCAAACTGTCAATCAATTTAACTGACAGGCACCGCCGCACAAAGTGTGTGTCTGTGAGTTTTTTTTCGTTTTATTATTTGTAATTTTTTTTTTGTATGCCTTCCTTCTTCTTCTTCCTCTTGATGCAAGCGCAAGGCTGGCATTAAGGCCAGCCGGGTAGAGTTGGAAGGCACCCTCCTCTTATAATTTGAGTAGCTCAATTTGAATGTATATTTTTCTATCCAGGATTGGAATACACTGGCATGACGAACAGACTGACGAAAAACAACAATCAAACTACAGACAAATGGAAGGACAGACGGACAAGACTTAGAGACAGACACACTTTTTCTTAGCCACAAATTGTTTTCTGTTTTTTTTATTATAGAAAAAAAAAGTTCTCTTAAAACACCAGAGAAAGCAGTGTGTTAATCTTTTGAAAGCAACAGCTACAAAATGAATATTTGTTTAAGTTGGACTGGTACATAATTTAAAAATAAAAAATAAAAATACCAATAAAACGATTATAATTTAAAGTTCATTTGTATAAACAAGTGAGAGTAACTGTGTGGTATTTTAATTTCGTTTAGATGATGGTTGTTGTGAAGGGCGTTTACTGAATTAAATAGTTTCTGTTTGTTAGAATTAAATTTTTAAAGTTTGTTATTTATTTTTTTTTACATTTGTAAAGTAATTAATTAAACGCCTGCTTAACTTTATGTCAGGGGAAATTTTACATTAATTAAAAAATGAATTAAATCTTAACTAAGTGGTTTATACGAGTTATTATTGCAAACAACTGAAACACCGACTTCAGTTAAATTTCTAAATGCGTCTGGGGAGCTCAATGGGCCATGACGATTTGGTTACCATTTTTCTCTAAAGGGAAGTGTAATTAACGTATCTTCAATGCGTATTTTTACCTGCACTACAATAGTGAAGAGGGTATTATGCGTTTGTGCTGCTGTTTGAAACACCGTAAAATATTGGCCCTAGACACCCACCTCAAGTATAGCAATCGAATTAGAATAACTTTTTGAATTGGTCTGAAGTATATGTCCGTCTGGCTGGCTGGCCATCAGTGTTGCCAAAACTTGATGACCAAAAATGGCTAAATTTACGGAAAAAATGGCTAAAAATGGGCTAAAACATGGCTAAAAGCTTTTTAAATAAAAACACATTAAAACTCAATAACAAAACAGAAACAATTCATTTAAAGTTGTTTACGATGAAATTGTAAGTTAAGATAAATTTGTTAAACGTAAATTCATACAAATTCTCAATATTTTCAATTAGGCTCAAGTTCATTAAATTTAATTTTCATTAAATTATTTCCATGAAGAAAGGAATTTTACAACATAAAAATTAATTAAAATTGTTATTGATAATTTTTCACTCTTGACTCTTGCTTGTTTTGTATTGGGTTCGATCTGGTTTAATGTAACATGTATGTGAAAAAGAAAAACAGCCTAATTTAAGGCGTGTCATAAACTTGAGTATGTTATTTAAAGCTAGACTTCCAAATTTTAAGAAGGGCTTTCTTGCCCCGTGCAATAAATTGGGCATTAGGGGGAAGGATCCAAGATGGCATAAGTGTCGCCCAGAATTCGTTGTCGGATTAAAAAGTTACTAAAGGCAAAAATGATGCAATAGACAAACCATGAATAGCGTTGTGCAATATGTTATGTTCGTACTACAAATGCTGATGCCAGAGTACAAAAAAATTAAAAGGCAGTATCCAGAGAAGTGAAAAAAAATATTATTTCTGGAATTGCTTTAAACTTATCATTAATTCTAGTAGGTGACTGGTTCAACTTAATATTAAGAAGCACTCTAATGCATAATATAAACACATATGGTCAATATCATAGTTGGGGGTAGTTCACTAAACATTGATTTAAATCAGCAGTGCACTATCACTAAATAAAACTGCACAAAAATTAGTTTGCTTTAGTAATGATTGTTATTTTTTTTTTAACTACCACTAAGAAAATTTAGTGATATTGCAATTTGTTTCACTATCACTAAACGCAGATTGAATGCAAAAATCTGCACTCAATTCAAATGGTGCAAAATTTGCAATCAAAAAAGCTGCATACAAATATTGTCTCACTTAATTTTAAAAAATGTAACTTTGTATGTGCATGGTTTTAGATTTTTTTTGAGGATATGGATTAGCCAAGAACATTAAACAAAATGAAATTTTATCAATTACGGTATAATTATTGGTTTTAATCATGAAAAAACAAGTTTTTGATTTTAAAATTAGTGACAATTAAAGTTGCACTCAAATGAGTGAAGAAAAAAAAAAGTTGCAATAAACTGATGATTGCTTTATTTAAATCAAACTATTTTTTTTGAGTGCAAAATTTTTTAACATCATTATCACTCATGTTTAGAGAGGATGCAAATGTTCAATTAATCACTCAACACCAACAAAATGATTGCAATAGTTTTCCACTATCACTAACTGTGAGTTGAAACTGCAAAATGAGTGCACTACCCCCATCTTTGGTCAAAACAATAATTACGCATATTGTGATTAATTAAAAATTTATATTTATTTATATTGGAAATTTTTTTTATTTGCACTATTTTTATTTTATGAATTGAGGAAGGAAAAAAGTAAAAAAAATTACACAGAAAAAAATTTTGCCCCAGTAAACGGATTAATCAAAAATAAAATCAGTTTTAATTAAAAGTTTAATCAAGTGAATTAAACGTTTAATCAAGTGAATTAAACGTTTAATCAAGTGTATTAAACGTTTAATTGACAAGATTAATTTGCAACAGCAAACAAATTAATAATATCAATTAAACGTTTAATTCACCTGATTAAACGTTTAATTCACTTGATTAAACGTTTAATTCACTTGATTAAACTTTTAATTAAAACTGATTTTATTTTTGATTAATCCGTTTACTGGGGCAAAATTTTTTTCTGTGTACAGTGCGAGCTTGATTTTCGCAACCCCCGATTATCGCAACACCCCGATTACCGAAACAGGCTATATTTTTTACATTACAGTCTTTTTAACCGCAACTATTTAAAAAAAATTTCTTTTTCTGGATTTCTTGTTTAGAAACTTTTTTTTTTGCAGTTATAATATTTAGCTAAAACATTTTAATAAGGGTTATTATCCGTTGGTGCTGTCGCAAAAGCATTTGACTGCAACATCTATTTCAATAACAAACTATCACAAAAAAGATGCATAACCAGATGGCTCAGCTACTTTGCAAGAAAATTAAACTCTGATCGCATGGAATCTATCATTTTATGAAAATTTTCATAAACATTTGCAAGTCGGAGAAACTTGTCAAAAAAAGCTGCCACTGAATTACATTTTTAGGTCACAATATCTATTATATGAGCACACACGATTTTTTGACAAATCGTTCGGCTGAATGCGCCAGTAAATCGCCAGCTTTATTCAGAAGCTTACATAGGTTAAAAACTAATTACTAATTAGTTAACAGCAGGTATTCTAAAGGTTTTCATTCCACGTTTTTTAGACAAAATACCAAAGTTAATCTTTGTTTTGAAATGTTTGCTAAATAATTCTTTGCTTAAGCTTCAAAGATTTTCAATTGGATTTAGATCCGGTAACTGACTTTGCCAGTAGAGTGGAGTTATACTACATATTTTCACGAATTCAATCTGGGCCGACAAACGTTACGGCCGTTGGCATTTCTTAAAATTTTTGTTTATTTCTCCGCTCCACAGGATATCACGCCGGTAGGCTAGCTGAGACTCTGGTTTCTTTCCTGCAGACAAGCATATAGCTTCGCGGGATTAGCTTAGGAAATTAAAAAAAAAAATAAAAATATTTTTAACCTGTTCTTTCGAAGCAACTTAAATAGGTTAATGGTCTTAAGAATTGTAAAGGGTGGTAAATTTAAAGGACCGATGTTGATTTTGAATAAGACACAAATTATTTAGGAAATTATAGAAGCATAGAAGCTAGTTTTCCCTCAACAATAAATTTCAGTGTATTTATCAAATATGGAAAATTGGGAATTTAACACGTCATACGGAAATCGTATTAATGATAAATTTTGTATTCCCGTTAATAACTTTGATAATATACTCGCATGTGCCCGTGCAGAAAACTGAATTGGCAAATTGGTTTTTTTGTTGTTTTCTTACGAAGACAATAGAATGAAACAATTTGTTTTTTAATTTTGTTTTTTCTTTTTACCCACTTATAACTACAATTCGAGTCGGAAAGAACCCAACCAATTGTAGAGGGATGTAAGAAAAGATAAACTCACTGTTTATTGTTGGTGTTTTGTTTAAGCTTTGATATTGTTACTTACGAGTAAAACTTTGAGTGTTTAAAATTCTTATTCGCTTTAGGGTTTTATTCGTATAATATTTTTAGCTTTTCTAAAATCTTAGGAAAAGGTTTCCTGATGAGCTGGCCTAAGCAACCAGTGAAATGCGCATAGAAGCTAGCTTTCCCTCAACAATAAATTTCAGTGTATTTATCAAATATGGAAAATTGGGAATTTAGCACGTCATACGGAAATCGTATTAATGATAAATTTTGTATTCCCGTTAATAACTTTGATAATATACTCGCATGTGCCCGTGCAGAAAACTGAATTGGCAAATTGGTTTTTTTGTTGTTTTCTTACGAAGACAATAGAATGAAACAATTTGTTTTTTAATTTTGTTTTTTCTTTTTACCCACTTATAACTACAATTCGAGTCGGAAAGAACCCAACCAATTGTAGAGGGATGTAAGAAAAGATAAACTCACTGTTTATTGTTGGTGTTTTGTTTAAGCTTTGATATTGTTACTTACGAGTAAAACTTTGAGTGTTTAAAATTCTTATTCGCTTTAGGGTTTTATTCGTATAATATTTTTAGCTTTTCTAAAATCTTAGGAAAAGGTTTCCTGATGAGCTGGCCTAAGCAACCAGTGAAATGCGCATAGAAGCTAGCTTTCCCTCAACAATAAATTTCAGTGTATTTATCAAATATGGAAAATTGGGAATTTAGCACGTCATACGGAAATCGTATTAATGATAAATTTTGTATTCCCGTTAATAACTTTGATAATATACTCGCATGTGCCCGTGCAGAAAACTGAATTGGCAAATTGGTTTTTTTGTTGTTTTCTTACGAAGACAATAGAATGAAACAATTTGTTTTTTAATTTTGTTTTTTCTTTTTACCCACTTATAACTACAATTCGAGTCGGAAAGAACCCAACCAATTGTAGAGGGATGTAAGAAAAGATAAACTCACTGTTTATTGTTGGTGTTTTGTTTAAGCTTTGATATTGTTACTTACGAGTAAAACTTTGAGTGTTTAAAATTCTTATTCGCTTTAGGGTTTTATTCGTATAATATTTTTAGCTTTTCTAAAATCTTAGGAAAAGGTTTCCTGATGAGCTGGCCTAAGCAACCAGTGAAATGCGCATAGAAGCTAGCTTTCCCTCAACAATAAATTTCAGTGTATTTATCAAATATGGAAAATTGGGAATTTAGCACGTCATACGGAAATCGTATTAATGATAAATTTTGTATTCCCGTTAATAACTTTGATAATATACTCGCATGTGCCCGTGCAGAAAACTGAATTGGCAAATTGGTTTTTTTGTTGTTTTCTTACGAAGACAATAGAATGAAACAATTTGTTTTTTAATTTTGTTTTTTCTTTTTACCCACTTATAACTACAATTCGAGTCGGAAAGAACCCAACCAATTGTAGAGGGATGTAAGAAAAGATAAACTCACTGTTTATTGTTGGTGTTTTGTTTAAGCTTTGATATTGTTACTTACGAGTAAAACTTTGAGTGTTTAAAATTCTTATTCGCTTTAGGGTTTTATTCGTATAATATTTTTAGCTTTTCTAAAATCTTAGGAAAAGGTTTCCTGATGAGCTGGCCTAAGCAACCAGTGAAATGCGCATAGAAGCTAGCTTTCCCTCAACAATAAATTTCAGTGTATTTATCAAATATGGAAAATTGGGAATTTAGCACGTCATACGGAAATCGTATTAATGATAAATTTTGTATTCCCGTTAATAACTTTGATAATATACTCGCATGTGCCCGTGCAGAAAACTGAATTGGCAAATTGGTTTTTTTGTTGTTTTCTTACGAAGACAATAGAATGAAACAATTTGTTTTTTAATTTTGTTTTTTCTTTTTACCCACTTATAACTACAATTCGAGTCGGAAAGAACCCAACCAATTGTAGAGGGATGTAAGAAAAGATAAACTCACTGTTTATTGTTGGTGTTTTGTTTAAGCTTTGATATTGTTACTTACGAGTAAAACTTTGAGTGTTTAAAATTCTTATTCGCTTTAGGGTTTTATTCGTATAATATTTTTAGCTTTTCTAAAATCTTAGGAAAAGGTTTCCTGATGAGCTGGCCTAAGCAACCAGTGAAATGCGCATAGAAGCTAGCTTTCCCTCAACAATAAATTTCAGTGTATTTATCAAATATGGAAAATTGGGAATTTAGCACGTCATACGGAAATCGTATTAATGATAAATTTTGTATTCCCGTTAATAACTTTGATAATATACTCGCATGTGCCCGTGCAGAAAACTGAATTGGCAAATTGGTTTTTTTGTTGTTTTCTTACGAAGACAATAGAATGAAACAATTTGTTTTTTAATTTTGTTTTTTCTTTTTACCCACTTATAACTACAATTCGAGTCGGAAAGAACCCAACCAATTGTAGAGGGATGTAAGAAAAGATAAACTCACTGTTTATTGTTGGTGTTTTGTTTAAGCTTTGATATTGTTACTTACGAGTAAAACTTTGAGTGTTTAAAATTCTTATTCGCTTTAGGGTTTTATTCGTATAATATTTTTAGCTTTTCTAAAATCTTAGGAAAAGGTTTCCTGATGAGCTGGCCTAAGCAACCAGTGAAATGCGCATAGAAGCTAGCTTTCCCTCAACAATAAATTTCAGTGTATTTATCAAATATGGAAAATTGGGAATTTAGCACGTCATACGGAAATCGTATTAATGATAAATTTTGTATTCCCGTTAATAACTTTGATAATATACTCGCATGTGCCCGTGCAGAAAACTGAATTGGCAAATTGGTTTTTTTGTTGTTTTCTTACGAAGACAATAGAATGAAACAATTTGTTTTTTAATTTTGTTTTTTCTTTTTACCCACTTATAACTACAATTCGAGTCGGAAAGAACCCAACCAATTGTAGAGGGATGTAAGAAAAGATAAACTCACTGTTTATTGTTGGTGTTTTGTTTAAGCTTTGATATTGTTACTTACGAGTAAAACTTTGAGTGTTTAAAATTCTTATT
Organism: Pollenia griseotomentosa; assembly: GCA_963931875.1. Lineage (NCBI taxonomy): Eukaryota > Metazoa > Arthropoda > Insecta > Diptera > Polleniidae > Pollenia > Pollenia griseotomentosa. The sequence continues at coordinate 44,766,947 of OZ007560.1, read as the reverse complement.
CGCTTTAGGGTTTTATTCGTATAATATTTTTAGCTTTTCTAAAATCTTAGGAAAAGGTTTCCTGATGAGCTGGCCTAAGCAACCAGTGAAATGCGCATAGAAGCTAGCTTTCCCTCAACAATAAATTTCAGTGTATTTATCAAATATGGAAAATTGGGAATTTAGCACGTCATACGGAAATCGTATTAATGATAAATTTTGTATTCCCGTTAATAACTTTGATAATATACTCGCATGTGCCCGTGCAGAAAACTGAATTGGCAAATTGGTTTTTTTGTTGTTTTCTTACGAAGACAATAGAATGAAACAATTTGTTTTTTAATTTTGTTTTTTCTTTTTACCCACTTATAACTACAATTCGAGTCGGAAAGAACCCAACCAATTGTAGAGGGATGTAAGAAAAGATAAACTCACTGTTTATTGTTGGTGTTTTGTTTAAGCTTTGATATTGTTACTTACGAGTAAAACTTTGAGTGTTTAAAATTCTTATTCGCTTTAGGGTTTTATTCGTATAATATTTTTAGCTTTTCTAAAATCTTAGGAAAAGGTTTCCTGATGAGCTGGCCTAAGCAACCAGTGAAATGCGCATAGAAGCTAGCTTTCCCTCAACAATAAATTTCAGTGTATTTATCAAATATGGAAAATTGGGAATTTAGCACGTCATACGGAAATCGTATTAATGATAAATTTTGTATTCCCGTTAATAACTTTGATAATATACTCGCATGTGCCCGTGCAGAAAACTGAATTGGCAAATTGGTTTTTTTGTTGTTTTCTTACGAAGACAATAGAATGAAACAATTTGTTTTTTAATTTTGTTTTTTCTTTTTACCCACTTATAACTACAATTCGAGTCGGAAAGAACCCAACCAATTGTAGAGGGATGTAAGAAAAGATAAACTCACTGTTTATTGTTGGTGTTTTGTTTAAGCTTTGATATTGTTACTTACGAGTAAAACTTTGAGTGTTTAAAATTCTTATTCGCTTTAGGGTTTTATTCGTATAATATTTTTAGCTTTTCTAAAATCTTAGGAAAAGGTTTCCTGATGAGCTGGCCTAAGCAACCAGTGAAATGCGCATAGAAGCTAGCTTTCCCTCAACAATAAATTTCAGTGTATTTATCAAATATGGAAAATTGGGAATTTAGCACGTCATACGGAAATCGTATTAATGATAAATTTTGTATTCCCGTTAATAACTTTGATAATATACTCGCATGTGCCCGTGCAGAAAACTGAATTGGCAAATTGGTTTTTTTGTTGTTTTCTTACGAAGACAATAGAATGAAACAATTTGTTTTTTAATTTTGTTTTTTCTTTTTACCCACTTATAACTACAATTCGAGTCGGAAAGAACCCAACCAATTGTAGAGGGATGTAAGAAAAGATAAACTCACTGTTTATTGTTGGTGTTTTGTTTAAGCTTTGATATTGTTACTTACGAGTAAAACTTTGAGTGTTTAAAATTCTTATTCGCTTTAGGGTTTTATTCGTATAATATTTTTAGCTTTTCTAAAATCTTAGGAAAAGGTTTCCTGATGAGCTGGCCTAAGCAACCAGTGAAATGCGCATAGAAGCTAGCTTTCCCTCAACAATAAATTTCAGTGTATTTATCAAATATGGAAAATTGGGAATTTAGCACGTCATACGGAAATCGTATTAATGATAAATTTTGTATTCCCGTTAATAACTTTGATAAATTATTGTCATTTCTTTTTATTATGATAATATTGGTATGGTTCAATTATGTATGGAACAAAATAACGGCCAAATGGCCGCCGCGAACTTGGCGGCACACCTCCATCCGATGGTCCAAATTTTCGATGATGCTGAGGCACAATTGAGGTTCTATGCCGTTATTGTGCCGAATTATCTCATTATTTAGCTCTTGAATTGTTGCTGACTCATCGACTCATCTTTCAAATAACCCCAAAGAAAGAAGTCCAACGGTGTCAGATCACATGCCCTTGGCGGCCAATTGCCATCGCCACCACGTGAAATAACACGGCCATTGAATTTGTCACGCAAAAGAGCCATTGTTTTTTTTGGCTGTGTGGCCAGTAGCACCATCCCGTTGAAACCACATATCGTTCACATCCTTTTTTTCAAATTCGGGCCATCAAAAGTTCGTTATCATCTCAAGATAGCGAAGACCATTCACAGTAACTGCCTGATCGGCCTCACTTTGGAAAAAATACGGCCTGATGATGCCGCCAGCCCATAAACCGCACTAAAAAGTTACTCCTGCATTACTGGGTGCATTGGTTTTTCGACAATCACTCATGGATTATCGTTCGCCCAGATGCGGCAATTCTGCTTATTGACGAATCCACTGAGGTGAAAATGTGCCTTATCACTGAAGATGATTTTCTTCGAAAATTTATCATCCATTGTTGTCATTTGTTGCCACCATTCTGACCATTGACGACGTTTGGAATGTTCAAGAAGCTTTAGTTCTTGAGTCAATTGCACCTTGTAAGCGTGTAAATGCGAGTCTTTATGCATAATGTTCATCAACAATGAGCGTGAGAGGTGCAATTGTTGGGCACGACGCCGACGAGTTGAGGTGGTCGGCTCTTCAGCCACACTATCGCGAACAGCAGCAATATTTTCTACAGTACGAGCTGTACGAGCATGCACTGGTGTTTTCACATCTCCTACAGACCCGGTTTCTTTAAATTTTTGCACGATTTTTCCGATTGTACGCATTTTTGGAGGATTAGATTGACCGAAAAAATCACGAAGTCCACGATATGCATTTTGATTGAACGCGCAGTTTCATAATAAGCCTGAATAACTTTAACGCGTTGCTCGATTGTGTATCTTTCCATGGTTCAAATTGAGTTAGTCTGAAATTGAGAAATGTCAAATGAAATGTAGAAAAAAACTGGTTCACATTCAACATCGGCCCTTAAAATTTAGCTACCCTTTATTTCTCAGCACTGTTACTTTTCTGGCTATACGACCCGGTAAATAAGTACGCTGTAGACTTATTTGGAGAGTTCAAGCAGATATCACATTGTCTATGTGGGCGAAAATTGGCCTAGACGATATCACAGAGTTTCTTTTAGCGAGAGTAACAATGTGAATATCTGTCGTTGGAAGAGATTTTCTTGGCCTTTCGCGAGTTTCCCCACTTGATTCTGACTGCAGGACTTTTTGGACAAGAAACAATGACATATCCAGGGACGTAGCTATTGCCTGAAGATTGTATCTTTCGTTTTATTTTTTTTTTTTAATTTTGATACTAGTTTTCTTTTTTCTGGAGTATAGTTCTTTTTGTCGACCTATCCTTCAATTCAGTTTCATTTAGTTATTTTTATTTAATTAATTACCACGGAAAGAATTATTTACTAAATCACCAGAAAATATAGCATGAACCAAGAAAATTTGGCTCGATTCTCGTCCAAGCCAAAAATGTCTTATTGTAAACAATTTAAACAAAAAGTAATGACTCGAAGCGAACTAAAATTTACCTTGATACAGCTAAAAAAAACGTACTTCAATTCTATAGTTACTTAAATTAAATTTTCGTTGCTTATGGCCAATTTCAACAATTATATTTAAATATTAATTCATATTTAAATATTTTTTCATATAATTTTAATTTTTTTGACATGAAAACGAATTTTAAACATATGGTGAAATCGGCCATTAATATTTCACAAAATACGAAGAAAAGCCTTAATTTTTTACATATAAACGTGCGGCATTAGTTAGTATAAGAAAACTTAATATAAAAGTAAGAATTTTTTGATTGATTTGCTTAACATGTCGATGCAAAGAAAAATCAACCGAATTAAACCAAGTTTTCCTGAGCATTTTCTGAAAAATTTAAAGAAATCTTTAGCATTTTTTCGATTGCGAACAATTGTGAAAAAATCAAAACTTGTTCAGCGATTGCAATGGAATAAAGCCATAATTTTAAACATAACGGTAAATATCGAAAAGTCGAGCTGACAGAAAAAATAGAGATTTGAGTTCAAATCAGCGACCTCAAATTACTAAAAGTTTGCAATAAAGTTCCAGGCCGCAAAATGTATGTATGTTCCGCAGTGTAGGTAATAATAGGCTTTCCAGAATAAATCTTTAGTTAGCCTTTATTTCAATCCACTCTCAGCGATGTGAAATTTTTATTCATATCAGACTTTTGATTTTGAACCTGATTGATTTTTTTTATTAATGTTTTTCTTAATATCCCTTTGTACTATTTGTATTGAGACCACCAAAGTTTTTTCCCTTTGGAAGTAAAAATCTTGTAGCTCAAATATCCCTTAAGGCCTATTTCATCTAAATATAGTATTTTCTAAAACGATAACGTGTTCAAAATACCATAATATTTTCAATAAAATACAACATAAAAATAAAATACGACGACATGCAATCAACAACACATTAAATTAAAAACTAAAAAATGTAAATTTCAATTCCAACGAGAGAGAGATCGATTTAATAAGACCTTTGGATTCCTTTAAAAAGCGTATAAACGATTTCTTATAATACTAAACACTTCATTAGGAAATCAAATCAAATTAAATCAAATCATTTATGCTTTGATTGATAACTATAATTTATAATTTAATAAAAACAAATAAATTGGATTGTTTTTACCAAAAATCACATAAAAAACTGATTTTAAATTATGAAAACAAAAAAAAAAAAGGTTTTTAGATTAATGAAGTGCATTTATGTTTGATTTTAATTTAAATAAATAAATAAAGAAGAAAAAATTCAACAAAAATATTTTGTTAAAATTGCGTGTGCTTTGCTGCTGTTTTAATTTTAGATGATTGCATGTTCCACATGATATCTTTAACATATTTTTTTTTTTTTTTGAATTTCAGTTAAAAAAAAAAAAACATTTTACTAAAATGACAGCCAACGCTGTGGGATATGTTATTTAATTTTCAAAATATTTAACAAAAAAGTTTACAAAAAAGCGAAAAATTAAACACTGCGTTTGGCTTCATTTGAGAGGCAGCTGTTAAAACGATTCATGTTTATGCTGCTAAAGTTGTTTTCCAGTTGTTGGTTTTTATTTGTCGATTTAAAACAAAAAAAAAAAAAAAATTAATATTGAAAATTTGCATTTAAATATCATTTTTAATTTTGTTGTCAGAGTTCAATTTTCACTAATTAGGCGGATTATTATCAGCGGAATACTGCTGATGCAACAACAAAATCAAATAATTTGTATACCCACACCACTATAGTGGAGAGGGTATTATGCTTTTGTGCTGATGTTTGTAACACCCTAAATGTTTGTTCTAGATCCACCATTAAGTATACCGATCGACTTAGAATCATTTTTAAATCGATCAAACGATATCCGTTCGTCCGTTCGTGCATGTAAACATCGCAATTTTGGAGATAATTAAATGAAATTTGGTATTTAGGTTATATTTGCTACTACGACGAAGTCCATTGGCAATGGTAAGAATCCGTCCTTAATTTCATGTAGCCCATAAACCATCTTATTGTTATTAGGATTAAATTTGGTCCAAACTTATTTTTAAGAAATTTCAATCCTCTAACCAAATTTTGTTGGAATCGGTCTTTATTTGACAATTGCTCCCATACAAATTGTACTCGCGAAAAAAGCGTCTAATGCCTTATAAATGCTGGTATTAACATACAAATTGGCGACAGTAACTTTTACAATATGTAGCTGCTATGTCATGACAATATGATATCCAGACGCAAAGAACTTTTACATAAAACTTAACCTCTTAACATAATTTTGTTCTGGCGGGTCCATTTTTACCCATGGGGTCTTACATAGAGTCCACTCTCGAAAATTTGTTCTTAAATCAGTGTTCGAAAATAAACCGAACATAAAAAAATACGATACACACACCCAGAAACAAAATCTATTTTTTTGTGTTTGTGTATTCGTACACAACCCTTTATACCGTTCATAACTATTTTTACGAATGTAACAAACATTATGTATTGTTCTGTTTTTCATTATAAAACGGAACAATTGAAGTGATACTGAGGCCAAATTGCCGCATTCGATATCGTTCGAAATTACAATATAGTTTAAATGGGAATTTTTATCGATATCGAATGCCGTAATTTGGCCCCAGTATACATACATTATATTTTAATGTTCTTTAGTGTTTTTTTTTGCATTGATGAAGAAATGAGCCAACAAAAAATATTAGCAACGCTTCTCACGGGTATTGTTGTTGTTGCTAAGCAATTTGCATGGCCAAAAAACGGATAGCCTATATGTGCATTGTATATATGTTTTGTTTTTGTATATTTTTCGTTAAAAACACATATCGTCGCCTAAAATGCAAAAGTCTCTTTCTAACATATTGAAATTTTACAGGAGAAGCAAAATCTTTATAAAATGATAAATTGCCTTTAATTGTTTGTAATTTATTTTTCTTCTATTTTTCTTGTAAAACCTTTAAGTTGTTTTGACAATTGACAATGTTGCATGTTATGCAAACTGTTTGTTAGGCCTTTTAGCGTTTATCGTATAACCTTTTGTAGATAGGGCCGTTGGTTTTTTTTGTTAATAAAATAGCTAATTTTGGTCGAAACATTCCCTAATGTTTTGTGGACATTTGTGTTAAAGCAGCCTTTTGCGTTTTAGGTAACGATATGAATTTTGTTAAAAAGTTATTTGTTGCGTTAACCAGTCAAAAGGGAGCAGAGCACAACTATAACGAACAAACATTAATGTACCGAACCGAACACAACGAAGTTCGAGGTTTTCACAAATAATCGAAAGCAATGAAATGTTCTCATCTTAATCTTGAGTTGAATAAGTTCAGTATGTATTATTATTGTGTACGAAGATCACGAACAGAGAAATGTTTAAGGTATTAACTACACAAACAGTATTAGCGTTTGAGTTTTCAATATTTCTACCGTACCGAACACTTAAGAGCAGTATATTATGTTTATTTTCTAACATTGTTTTAAATACTATAGCCTAGGGTATCATATGGACGGCCTGGGCCGACTGTTGTTGTTGGGTTGCATGAGGTATTATTCAAATTTGAATCGTTGTCTAGTTGCATAACATTTCATTAATTTATTTTTTTTTTTATTAGCATTTCAAATTTAAATAATGCATCTGTGTGAGAAAATAAATGGAGACATTTTTATTTTAGTTATTAACTAAACTCTACGTAGAACTTTTTATAATTAAAATTTATAGGTATGTTTTTTATTTTTCTACAATTAAAAAATGGCAAACCTTGACTTTTTGCCTTCCAGCTAAAGTACCAACAATGCGAATGGTCAATGGTCAACTCAGAACAAATTGAATATTGACGTTAGTTAAATGACAAAATTTTAATTGAATTAATTTATCTGCGAAATGAGAAATGATAAATAAACATTAACTAAGTGGGAAAAAATAGAAATAGAGAGAGGTAAGGTATTTACACACAGAAAACAAATTGGTTGGGAAACGGTTGCAGTAATAAAATATTGATCAAGTAACATGATTTATTATTGCAACTATTAAAAATGTATAGTTCTAACTGATTTTTAATTCTCTTGATTATTAAAACGATGTTCCAACTGAAATATGATTCCTTCAAATCTTTTATTAGTTGTGATAACTAATTTAATTTAGTTCTAAAAATTAGTACAAATGGTTAGAATCACAACCGAATTTAATATAGGGCAATACTGAATATTGGTCATTGCAATCAATAATTTGCTTCCGTCAATAAATTTTGTAATATAAATGTTTATTCATTTATTGCAGCTAAGTATTGATTGTTGGAATAGTTTCAATTCGAGTACAACAAATGAAAATATAATTATTCGGAATTCACAACCAAAAAATAGTTAAAAGCCCCAATTGCTTACTAAATTTTCTGTCAAAAAATTTGATGGAATAAAATAATTTTTAATTTAATATTTAAAAAATATATTTGCAGTCAAAAATGGAATATGTGCAAAAACTAAATTAATATGGGTAAGTAATTTACGTATTCTTATAGGTATGAACATATACACGTACATATGTATGTGTGTATTAGTTTTTTTATATCCTGCAAATTATATTGGACTTCTTGATCCATTTTGATCCTGGGCTGGTCCAATGTAGTGCAAGTATGGACCATGTCATTATTAAAAAGAGTTTGCAGTGAAACGACATGTCTTCGTTTTTTAACGACATGTTTTCGTTTTGGCACGATTTCAAAGCTAATCCTCTGGAGTATACCATGGAGTAGTTTTAAGACTTCTCCTTTGTAATGCAAGTTGGGTTATATGGTTCTGCCCTAGGACATCTTACTGTAAAATAAGCCATTTTCGCATTCATTGGGGTTACCTTTGGACAAGTCCTTGCCCCTTATGGGCTACATTTGACCGGTTAAAAAATATATATTGATAACGATAATCAAATCTCTTGTTATGAACACCAATTATGTGTTAATTCAATTTCAACTATCATATATTCGGGTATAAGCACAGTTTTGTTTCTAATAATCATACTAACAACTAACAATATCTGTTGTTATGACTAATAGTGTACTAAAATTCAAATGTTGCTATCAAAAATATTATGCTTAGCACCGAAATGTTCAGTAATTGTAACCAAATTGTGTGATAGTACATGCAACCGAAGAAATTCGATTGGCGCCAAATTCGGTTGTGATCACGAATCTGTTTTCTCTGTGTAGAAAATTAAATAAAATATTTTTTTATTAATAAGATTTTATTTGTTGTGCTAAATTGCCAATTTTCAGTCTTGATAAGTACATTGAAATTTATTGTTAGAGGATAACCTAGTTTCTATGGGATCATCAGGAAACCACTTCCTAAAGACCTTAGAAAAGCTAAAGATATTATGCAATTAAAACTGCAGAGTAAATGAGAATTACAAACACTCAAGTCTTATTTGCAATGATATCACAGCTTAAACAAAATACCAAAATAAGCAGATTATATTTTATTACATTCCCCACAACATGTGTCAGAAGCCTAACTACTTTTTACAAATTTCTAAATTTTGGTTTAAATGGCTTATAACTTTTTTATTTATGCGATTACTAGAATTTTTTGCAATTAGCGCACATTAAAATGACGATGATTTGCACGATGTGTCAACACAATAAACGTTGTTCGATCGTGTAATGATTCATACTTAATTCCCCAAGTCTCCCTCACAAAATGCTGAAAAAAACAAGGAAAGAATAATAATTAAAAAAATTATAAAGAATTCAAACCATATAGATAATCCTGCGCCACACTGTATTACTATCTAATTAGTTGTAAGCTGTTTGAAAATTATTTTGTTCTTCTATTTTTTAAATATTTTCCATTAGAAAATATAAAAAAAATCGGTATGTATAGAGTTTGAATCTTTTTTGAATTATTTCAGAAGCAACAAGAAAAAACAAAATTAAAAACCAATTGCTTTATTGTTTTCGCAAGAATTTTCATTTACAAATAAAGGCTTGCAAAAGAACAAATGAAAAATCTGTGGTTTTCATGGGAAACCGCGTGTGTCCATTTTTTTGATTTTAAGATGTTGATGCCATATTGCCTAATTTTGAACGCTCTTTATATTTTTTTGAAAAAAGATGGATCAATTCCGTTTTGTAACGTAATGACAAAGTTTAAAATGTGCAATACCTAGCCCATAGTTTGATCTAGAATGGGGTTTCGGCTTTCCCGAACAATTTGTTTTAAGACATTTGCGGTTGCCCATGAAAACCACAGAAATATCGTAGCACTTTTATAAAATATAACGAAATCTCTGTGTGTTTTGTTGTTGGATTTTACAAAAAACTATGATATTTTGCATTTGCACTATTACATCACTAATACTTGAATGAACTCCGCTAATATTTTAATTTTTTAATTTCTTTAAACTTATTTTTTTTATGGAATTTTATCTTTTAATTGTTTAACCGCTCACAAATAAAAAAAACGACACAACTTCTTCAAAATTATTTTACAAATGGCGCTAACATAATATGATTAGAGTAAAAATAGTTTGATTGCATCTTTAACATAATATGATAAATTTATAGAAAGTTATCATGTTATGGCTATTAAATATCATGATATGGTTGTGAGAAATATAATATGTTTGGAAAGTTATCATAATTAAGTTGTTAGAAAAATAATTATTTTTCGGTCAACAATACTCAAATTCATAATTGCGATAAACATTGATATGTTTACAGTAACTATAATATTGTTGATATTAAATAAAAATAACAATTATTTGTGTACGACAACAATAAATTGTTGCATTAAACATAGTGTTGTTGCCGTAACCATGCCCAACCATATTTTTTCTCTGCGTGCACCTTTTGATACGGTTGGTTTGCTTTATGCCAGTGTAACTAGAGGTAGTACTATGTTTGGTACTTTTTATGTAATGCTAGCTTAGCCCGGTGCGCATCGCTATCGCTCTCCCTATTCAAATAAAATTATTAAAATTTTTTTAAACCAAATTGATAAAGAAGCAATTTATACCAAATTTAGATACTTCTACATTTATCCTTTAAGGCCGTTATACACTTTCCCACAAAGTCTTTAGTATAAGTTGATAAGTTGTTATTGTTTTTCAAAAATTTTCAAAGAATAATTAGATCAGGGAAGCATTTTTAAAAAATACGTAAGACTTTGTGGGATAGTGTGTAACGGCCTTTACCAGATATTTACCCATTTATGTTGTTCTTGTGAAAAATGTTTGGAACCTTTTCATCTAAAGCTTTTCGAGTTCAACTCGCTTTTTGAAGGATGTTTTGTATTGATAAACAAACTATTTATACCAAATTTGGAAAATTTTAATGCAATTGTTTTCCAATTTTTCTGTAAATATACCCACACCATGATAGTGGAGAGGGTATTATGCGTTTGTGCTGATGTTTGTTACAGCTTAAAATATTGGTCCTGGTATACCAAATATTTTTAGTAAACCGATCGACTTAGCATCACTTTTTCAATCGATCTTACAATGTCCGTTCTTCCGTCCGGATGGATGGCTGTCCACGTGCTTATCTTATTCAGGAGTGTGCTGGAAATCGAAAACGCAAAACGCACGAATTTGGAAGTTGCTTTTAATACACTTTGAATCAAATTTTTATAATTTTTGTTTTAAAATTCGATTTAAAAGAGAAATATTTGTATAATATTTGTCATAAAATTCTCTTATTACAGAAATATTATTAAAAACGACTTTAAAAATTCCAGCGTTTTACGTTTACTATTTCCAGCACACCTCTGATTATGTTTTATATTTAGATTAAAATTGGTCTAAATTAACTTATTGCATTCTAAATCATCATACCAAATTTTATGGGAATCGGTTCATATTTGACCATACCTCCTATACAAGTACTACTTCTAAAAGTAGTTTTTACACAGAAAGAAAACACTCGGGAACAATTAAGTTTTTTTTTCTTACTTTAAGTACGAGTCGTGCTCAAAAATTCAAAGACGAATTTCACTAAAACGCACTTAAAACAATCCTTAATTGGACAACTTTCGGATATCAATCGTAAAATTACAAAGAAAGCGTTTAAATCTCATTTAACTTATCGAAGTTTGTTGTAGACATTAAAACCACACCACACAAGCAGTTAAATAATGATTTCTTTTTGTGTGTAGAAACAACAAAAACAACAGAACAAGACGAAAACCCATTATTTTCATGTTTAAAAAGTAAAATTGAGAACTCTTGCTTCCCGTTTAGTTTATATTTTCAGTAATATATGTACATCAAGTATTTAAAGTAAATGCTGGATGCTGGTGTTTATAATTGAAATTTTGTAAGGTGTAAAACGAGGAAGTAAATCAATCACAATAAAATTCTCCTTCTAATTTCACTTTTTGTTTATTTCAAATATGAAATTGGGATTGAATCAACCTTATAATACTTGAATCAAGCGCATTTTGAGATTAGTTTAATTTTAGTTTTACTTAAATCAATCTTTTTTTGGATTATTTCAAGTACGAGTTCATGGTTGAATATGGAGAAGTTAAGTATTTCGTGATTGAAAATCAGTACTTGGATCAATCTTTTTTAGTACTTGATTCAAGAAAATCCGTACTCACCGTTCTTTTAATACCGCTTCGGATTGATTTGAGTACGGATGGATTAATTTTCTTTTGAGTGTTATGCTATAGCTTCTTATAAATATTCGTATTGACATAAAAAACGATGACAAAAACTTTTACGATAGCTACTTTGTCTTGACAAAATGTTGTGCTGCTTGGTCCAAATTTAAGCATTGGTCTCCTATTAACCGTCTTTCGACACATATATCTAAATTATATTCGGCAAAAAGAACATTCATAGGAATCTTAGCCTCATAACATAATTTTTTTCTGGCGGGTCAATGGGTCCCCAGTAGAGTGCAATCTCCAAAATTTGTGTTTAAGTAGCGTGGTGTAGGGTATCATATAATTTGGCTTGGCTGACTACACTTTTTTAATTGTTAATATTGTATTTGTACGGGAGAGGCCACCCCCACTTGAACAGTTAAAAATATTTATAGCTCATGTTTAACACCGGGTAATATGGAAATTACTGGGAAATTTCTGGAAAATTTGTGAAATATTTAAAGAGTCTCTAGCGAACAACCCAACACACAAACAGACAAGCGCATTTTCATTTTTAAATACATATTAGAAATAGCAAATGAAAAAAGCACATGTTTCGTTAATGGATACAAATTAATAAAAAAAATTAATAATTTTTAATTCATAATACTGTGCATAGCTTATTGTACAGTGTGAGGTATTCGGTGTTTTACTGTGCTGCCATCTTCATGGTGGTACTGATATTGCTATGTTGGCGTATTGTTTCTGGTGTTGCCATCTTATGGTGGGCTTGCACCATTTCTGCTGTTTTCAGTCAATCCTCCAATGTTGTCTTTGTATGAGACGTGCCACGCCCACTTGAATTTTTACACTTATTTTGCCCTTGTTTATCAGGAATTTACTGTGAAAATTCCAGTTTAAGAAGCTTAGAAGTCTATAGGATACAAAACAAACACACAAACAAACGCATTTTCATTTTGTACACATATTTGTAACAGATAGTTAAGTTTAAGTTTAAGTAGCAATAAACAGTAGTAGTAAATTTTATTCCTCATTAATTCTACTCGCAACAAAACTTGTTTTACATTAACAGCAACAAAAATATATTATTAACACAATTTTTCACAAAAAATTTAAAATTATAACATTAAACTTACGTTTAGATTAACTATAAATTTAAACAAAATGTTCTGCTTGCATTCTAAGAAACTGAAATAATAACACACTCTCATAAATGTATTCGTATGAAAATAAAAAATAATATTAAATTATTAATAACTATTTATGGTTACAGTTTAATAACATTTTTACGTGTGAAAAGTACATTTTTAAACAAATAAAAAATGTCACATAAACATGCAGCCAAGTGAAAAGCTGCGCTGCATATTAATTGTTGCAGTAAAACGCAACAGAAAGAACGACATTCAATAATAATAATAATAATACTCTACAACATGCTCGTGGTCAAAATGCATAAAACGTTAACAAGTAATAAGAATGTTAAGCGGTTTATGGTAGTTGGCTAATAAGGAAATTTTGCCAGAGTCGTAGAATTAAAAAAAAGCAAATTGACTGTAGGTTTTACAAAAAGTGATTGGAAGTTTAAGGAAAGTTAAAGAATTAATTTTTTTTAATAAAACCAAAAATTAGTATAGGAACTCAGAAAATGTTATTAAACTTATGCGTTAACCGAAATTAAAAAAAAAAGTACTTCTTTAATAAAGTGCTTGAAATTAGTGTAATCCCAATCACTTCCGGAATGAGTTCTGTGGAAGCAATAAGTTCGAGAAATGTGGGTACCTCATAAACCGCCTATCACCGCAGTGCTTATGGCGCGAGTAAAAACTCTCAAATGACAATTTAGTACATGAACTAATTTATTTTTTATAAGTGATGTATTAACTTAAAGAGGGATTCCATTATAGTTAAGTCTTACGGACACATAGTGGTCACAATAAGTCTACTAGCGAAGAATTATTTGTTTACTCCTTTAAAAGTAGCTTCTGTTTAAAATAATTCTTCAGAGAGATCTTCTCCACCAGAGAAGATCGCGATCAGCCTTGACCTTTTGGACGTCTTTTGGCATTTAAAAAAATCTGGTTTTTTTCGTGATCTAAAAAGAGTCCTTACCAACAACTATTCTATGACCTAAAAAGTCCTGAAGGTTGCTGGTTCCTGTGGCACCAAATAAGTCCCAAACAGCTGAGAGATTCAGTAGCACTTGAAGGTGGTTAAATTTTAAGGGCCGATGTTGAGTGAAAACCACACCTAAAAGTTAAGTTAGTTATTCAAGCTTCACAGAAAAAATTCTCCAAAATGTTTCACTAATTAAAGCATTAATCAAATGTAAAATATGTTTTAATTAAAAATGTAATCAAGTGAATTAAAGGTTTTATCAAGTGAATTAAAAGTTTAATCAATTTAACTGAACGTTTAATTGATATTATTAATTTGTTTACTGGTGCAAATTTAATTAATATCACAAATTTTTTTATTGAAATCTAATTTTATTTTTTTCTGTGTTATTTTGAAAATGGGCGTTCAAATCAAAATGCATATCGTGATTTTTTGGGTCAATTTAGTCCTCCAAATGTGCGTGCAATCGGAAAAATCGTGCAAAAATTTGAAGAAACCGGGTCTGTACACGCAAAGAAAAAACATGGTTATGGTAAACATATTCTAAGAGCAACATATTATGATAAGAATTATGATTGTAGTCACCATATTAAGATTATTATTGAAACATATTATGACTCAATATACTCGTTATATGTCATCATAATATTTTTCCCTTAATCATATTATTATTCTGTTAATCATACTAAGCTAAGAAGTAATCAAATTATTGTCATGTTAATCATAATAAGCTAAGAAGTAATCATATTATCATCATGTTAATCATAATAAATTTAGAAGCAATCATATTATGATACAGCACCTTTTATAGCTGTCATAAAAATACAAAATAAATTTAAATATTTTTGAATCGATTTTTTATTTTGTGGCTTTTTACAATTTTTCTTAATGTTAATCAAATAGCGGAGTTCAATATAAGGCTTGCAAAAGAGCAAATGAAAAATCTGTGGTTTTCATGGGCAACCGCGTGTGTTCATTTTTTTGATTTTAAGATGTTGATGCCATATTGCCTAATTTTGAACGCTCTTTATATGTTTTTGAAAAAAGATGGATCAATTCCGTTTTGTAACGTAATGACAAAGTTTAAAATGTGCAATACCTAGCCCATAGTTTGTTCTAGAATGGGGTTTCGGCTTTCCTGAACAATTTGTTTTAAGACATACATACGCGGTTACCCATGAAACCACAGAAATATCGTAGCACTTTTATAAAATATAACGAAATCTCTGTGTGTTTTGTTGTTGGATTTTACAAAAAACTATGATATTTTGCATTTGCACTATTACATCACTAATACTTGAATGAACTCCGCTAATATTTTAATTTTTTAATTTCTTTAAACTTATTTTTTTTATGGAATTTTATCTTTTAATTGTTTAACCGCTCACAAATAAAAAAACGACACAACTTCTTCAAAATTATTTTACAAATGGCGCTAACATAATATGATTAGAGTAAAAATAGTTTGATTGCATCTTTAACATAATATGATAAATGTATAGAAAGTTATCATGTTATGGCTATTAAATATCATGATATGGTTGTGAGAAATATAATATGTTTAGAAAGTTATCATAATTAAGTTGTTAGAAAAATAATTATTTTTCGGTCAACAATACTCAAATTCATAATTGCGATAAACATTGATATGTTTACAGTAACTATAATATTGTTGATATTAAATAAAAACAAGTTAGAGTGCTATATTCGTCTGTGCCGAATCTTTGATACCCTCCACCGACAGTTCGAATGTTTAAGGAGTAATATCTGTATGATGTCTTTTTATTATTATTATCTTAAACTGTGACGATTTGTTATTAATTATGGTTTTAGGAGACTAAACTGTTTTCCGGGAGTAGGGCATATATAGGGCCTAGGGTAAATTATGTACCGATCTTCACGAAATTTTACAGTGTCATTTCTAGTCGAATAAAACGGACTTGTGCAAAATCTTATGTCATTCCGTGCATTTCTGCATCATTTATGTTAGTTAGTAACAAAATTATCAAGTTTTTGAAGGTGGTGGTTCCACATTTTGATTCATAGCTCTGGTCCTACTGAACCGATTTTGCTGAAATTCAATCCCAAACTGCTTAGGATAACTACAAGCAATTTGACACCTAGTTTGTTTATTTCTTTTGAGTTTTTCGAAAGTGAGCGTGTTTTCAACAGACGGACAGATAGACGGACATGGCTAAATCGACTTAGAATTACTCAAGCAGCCAGAATATATATACTTTATGGGGTCTGAGATGAATAATAAAAAAGTTTCACACGGAATGACAAACTTAGTATACCCTCTTCACAACTAATTGTGGTGGAGGGTATAATAACAATTATTTGTGTACGACAACAATATATTGTTACATTAAACATAGTGTTGTTGCCGTAACCATGCCCAACCATATTTTTTCTCCGCGTGTAGGAGATGTGAAAACACCAGTGCATGCTCGTACAGCTGGCACTGCAGAGAATATTGCTGCTGTTCGCGATAGTGTGGCTGAAGAGCCGACCACCTCAACTCGTCGTGCCTAACAATTGCGCCTCTCACGCTCGTTGTTGATGAACATTATGCATAAAGACTAGCATTAACACGCTTAAGGCCCAAATACACTTGTCAAATGCTTGTCCAGCCGGCGAATTCAACGTGTACGTGTGCTGGACGTAATATTCGCCCTCATATCTAAATTTTTTATTTTTCATCAAGCGTTGTCGGTGTCACGCATACAAAAACATTTTCACTTATACTACCACATGCTTGATGAGTATTTTGGTTAATGTATTTGGGTCTTTACCGGTGGACTTCTTTGTTTGGGGTTATTTGAAAGAATTTGGACCATCAGATGGAGGTGTGTATATTCATAATAAAAAGAAATGACAATTATTTCCTAAATAATTTGTGTTTAATTCAAAATCAACATCGACCCTGTTCTGAAAATCACATTTTATCAAAGTGATTTGAAATCACAAGAAAGGTCTTATGGGCATATTAAAAACGTTCAGCTACGTAAACAATTTTTTGAAACCACTTTGTAATTTTTGCGACTATTGTAAGATGACCGTCATAATAAGTTAATTAAACAAAAAAATTTATTTTAAATTTATTTTAAGTCGCTAATTGGATTAAAAAAACAAAATGTTGAAAATAACAAAAAAAAAAATTTAATTAACAAAGTTTCGTTTAAATGTGCTACATTCCCATTTCATACTATTGATAAACTGAAATTTATTGTTGAAGGCATAAGCTATTCCTATGCGCATTTCACTGGTTGCTTAGGCCAGATCGTCAGGAAACTTCATCCAAAGATTTAAGAAAAACTAAAGATATTACATAAATAAAACTGTTAAGCGAATAAGAATTATAAGCCACAGTTTTACTTGTGACATATCAAAGCTTAAACAAAAACCACAACAATAAACAGTGACTTTATCTTTTCTTACAGACCTGGCTACAATTGGTTGATTTTTTGTGAACTCTAAATGTAGTTGTAAGTGGGAAAAGAAAAAACAAATATAAAAACAAATTACTTTATTTTATTTTGCCAGTTCAGTTTTTTTTACACTGCCACATGCATATTAGTTATCAAAGTTTTTCTTGGGATTCAAAAATTTCATTAACAAGGTTTCGTTTAAATGTGCTACATTTCCATTTCATACTACATATTGATAAACTGAAATTTATTGAAATTGCAAAAATTGCGAAAGTTCGCCAAAAATTTTTAATATATCAAACAATCCATAAAATTGCAATGGCAAAAATTCGATAAGAATTGCTAAATTAGCGGAAATTCGCAAAATGTTAGCAGAGTCTACAATTTATTATAAAATAAAAAATTTTAATCCAACCTAAAACTAATATGAGATCGCAAAATCAGTTAAAAAAAAAAACAAATTGTCGGAATATAACATAAAAGCGTTAAAAAAATTAGCTATAATTTAGTTAAGCAAACTTTTTGTCAGGTGTTAAAAACAGGGCATTCCACTTCCACACTACAGAACACCACAAAAACACACGTGTGATTTTAAAAGCTCATGTCATTTAAAATCATGTGATTTTCAGAGCAGGCCTGATAGAAATTAGTAAATAAGTTTTTCGTTAAAAACAGAAATCTATATATTTTGTATTTTTAAAGAAAAAATTGGTTGTGTTTACCAGCCAAAAGGGCGCTGAGCAGAACTAAAACGAACGAAAATGTTCTGAGCCAAACACACAACGCAATGAATTGTTCTCATCTTAATGTTGAGTAGGGGTATAGCGTTTTCCCACTTGCATACATTTGGAAGGAACGCATCAAAGATGTTGAAAATGTGAAACATGCATTCACACTTGCATGGTCCAATTAGTAGGTCTGCTTGAAACGCCTGCTGATTTTATGCAGAGTTGTGTTTTTTAAGCGCAATTGTTTTTGTAGCAATTGTTTTTGACATTTCCACCATTTTTTACACAAACAATTGCTTTTGTTCTTGACATCTTTATCATTTTTTACACAAACAAAATGCGTGTTGTTTTTTCTATTTTTGGATTGTTGTAGTTGCGCGCAGACCTACTAATTGGGCCATGCACACTTGCAACATCTAAAGCGGCCCTTACACTTGCAATTTAATTGTATACAATTAAATCGCTAATGTGCATGTGATATTTGGAGGTGGCACAACATACAAAAGACTT
Source organism: Pollenia griseotomentosa (assembly GCA_963931875.1). Lineage (NCBI taxonomy): Eukaryota > Metazoa > Arthropoda > Insecta > Diptera > Polleniidae > Pollenia > Pollenia griseotomentosa. The sequence goes on along the minus strand of OZ007560.1, from coordinate 44,748,107 downwards.
TTGATTCATATTGCACAACGAAAAGACGTGCAAAATGTAAATAATATAGAGAATAACATATTGTTACCCACAACGCAAAAGGCCCGATCTAAAATTTTGAAAATTGAGATGCAAAAACTATTTTAAATGATAAATTGTCTTAAATTGCTTATAATTTATTTTTCTTCTACTTTTCTTGTAAAACCTACCAGTTGTTTTGACAATTTGCAATGCTGCATATTAAGCAACCAGTCAGATAGGTCTTTGAGCGTTTGCCATATATTTTTTTGTAGATGGGGCTGTTTGTTATTTGTAAATAAAATCGATAATTTTGGTCGAAAGATTGCAAAATATGTTGTGGGCATTTGTGTTGTTGCCAGACATCAGAATCAATGAAAAGGTCGATTTTTAATTTTTGGAAACATGTGGATGTGAAATGCAGAACACCAAACATGCTGAAGTAGTCCACTTTCGAGTGGATTCGGATTTTAGAACACATCAGATTTAAAGCTATTTTAGGAAGTAGTATTTGTATGCGAACAAGAGCCATATATGGACCGTTTGCAATAAAATTTGGTAAGATGATTTAAATTGCAATAAAATAAGTTTGGAATAAATTTAATCTAAATACCAACATAATAAAATGGTTTATGGACACAAAGACTTTATTAATTGTTTTTGTTGTTGCAATACTTATTAGTAATTTTATTATGATTATTATCTTTATATTTGTTGTTCATTTTAATGCTACAAATTAAATTTCAGCTCATTTTTACAAGTTTCCTGGGTGGATCTTCGATCAGTGGTTGTGTTGCAATCGCTCGAAATGTCTCATAAAATAAACGTGAATGTGTTGTGATCATGTTTTGCCAGCCTTGAGTTTCCACAACATCGGTGGCATGTGCACTTATATAATCTATCGCTTGTGCTTTCAATTGATCCGCACTATGGAGATCGGCTAATATTAAAGTTTCAGCTGCTGCTTCGACGGATAGATTAACGCACAGCGCTTCCTCACACATTACTTTCAGATTTTTCAAAGCGTACTTATCAGCTGCTGCAAAGAGATCCGCGGCCATTTTAACCAAATTTGGCGCTTTGCCTGTATAAATAAAACGTAACATTTCCTTAAAAACTTCATGATCCACATCTGTTATGGTGACACGATTTAATTTACGCTCTTTCATATCATGTTTAAACATGGCAGCAAATACATCACTGCGAGCAGCCAATATAGCTTTATGTGCTTGGAATTCACGTTCTCCCACGGCTAAAGTTACGTCACAAAATTCCTCATTATCAAAGAGATTACCCAAATCTTTGCTCAATTTACATTCGGTAAATTGTATTACTGATTGACGAGATATAACACTATCGGCAAGAACGTTAACTTCGCAGAATATCGTCAATGTGTCTTCTGGTAATAGACCATTGGCTTCGTTCAGTAGAAAATCTTGCCTAATGAATGTATCGTAACCAAAACCTTTTTCTTGCACAAAACAGTGTGTGTAGAGGGCTCTGATGTTGGTCTCTTCTCTTTTATCATTTAATATGGAAAATTTAAATTTGGCTTTAACTTTCGATTTATCGCACGAAACTAATAATAAAGATAAGGATACATAATCTTTATTTTCTACACGGTTTCCTTTTGGATGAACACGTAAACACCATTTTGATTTGTCATTAGGACCGGCAGAGAATGTGGACGATTTTAAACATTCACCCGTTTCCTCAGGACAAAAACTAAAGTTATTTATGGTCCATATATAACTAAATTTAACCACTTTCACCTGTGTGTAACACCAGTTCGTAGGAGGTGAAGGTGAAGGACTATCCCCAATTGTACTATTGGATGTGTTAAGGTTAGATGTCAATTTAGAAATTTGACTTTCTTGATTTTTATTCACATGCAAATCCATTATATTGCGTTCAAATTCTACTTAATTTAAAATTGAATACGAAGATGATGAGTACGACTCGGGACTAGATGCACTAGGTGAATATTCTGAGCAAGAGGATAACAGGAAGACGAATTATTCGGTGACGGTGGCGAAGCAACTTTTATTATTTTAACAATAAAGAACTATTATCGAGTTGGATAAAATATTCCAAACGCAATTGCCACACTTAAAATTACAATTGCATACAAGATTTTTATAAAAAAAATTCCAAAGAAAATTTATAACAACATTTAAAATAAAACACACAAAAAATATAAATAATTAAGAAAATTTATGTACATATGTATCTATAAATATGTATATAGGGTTGCCATTTCCCACTTGAGAAAAAGAGGACGTCAACCACAGAAAACGAGGATATTAACCCTAAAAAAGAGGACAATATTTTTTTGAAAAAACTATTTAAGAAAATTTATTAAATTAAAAGAAATTTTACGATAAGAAAAAAAGTTGAAAAAAAACCATAAAAATCATTTTTTAATCGTAAAAGTTTCCTCGCAAGTTATCTATTTCCGAAGAAATAATTTTTAAAAAAAATAAAGAAACATAAAAGTTTTATTTGTTTTTCGACGTTCTTTATTAAAAATTAATCTTAAGACTAACTTATTAATAAATATTCATTTATAGAAACACTCATCACAAAGCATTTCACTTCACTGTCTTAATAAGCTTAGTGTGGGAACGGAATTCAAAAGTGTCAAGTTTTATGTTGTGCACCTTAAGATCCCGTTACACACCTTTTCGCTGCTTATATAATTTGAATATACTTAAAGAGGCGATCGGTACGTTATATTAGGTACACACTATGCAATGCATTTACGCAATCTAGCAAATTAAATTCATTTTCATTCATTCCAGATTGCATCAACATCAAAACGCTTTGATATTTTGAAGTTGCATTGAAATAGATTGCATGTAGATTGCATTGTCTGAACCCAGCATAACTCCTCCACCCCTTATTTGAAATACACCTGGATTTCATAATACATAACTTTTCTTATGGTTTTTCAATAATTGTTTTTGTAGTTTATCAATATAAAATTGATATTAAATTTTTAGTTTAACATTATTATAATTTTCATTTGTGAATATACAGTATTTTTCCAGTTTATTTTATTTTTATAAAAAATTAATCTTAAATTTAAATTATTACTGCCGTATTCATAAAAAATAAAATAATTTTAAAATGTATTTTAAGGCAAAATTTTCATACAAATTTTTCTTAAAATACAGTTAGATTTTTATAATGACTTATATTTTTTTTAGTATTTCTTCTACTTCATTTGAACCTGATAATTCGGCTCTCCTACCTTTAGTTGCAACATTTTCTTTAATGGTTACATTTACATTATTTTTTTTTCTTAATTAGGCAATACAAAACTACAAACATCACAACAATTATAATTACTAGCGTTGTACTTACTTATACCATAAGAAACTGTTTTATGAAATTTAAGCTCCTCAATTTGCTTGATGTTCTCAAAATGCTCTGTTATAATATTAGTAAATTTTGGGTGAACTTTTGATATACTTAAATTCTCAATCTTATTAAAGTTTGGATAAAACTATTTTTCTTTTATTATAGATTTTTGGTTGGAAAATGTTTGGTTGCGAATTGCTATACTACAATTATAAAAATTTATAAAAAAGTTTCCTTTCAATTTTAAATTTTCTATCATCACAGTCTTGATTCACCTTTTCGAAAAAAAAAACATTCTTTACAATAATTGTTTCCTTACATTGGAATTCCTTGGGGAAAGGTGTAACCACATGAAAACATATTTCATTAAACCCATTGATAGATAGTTCGATATTTAATTGGGGTTTCCATTTTTTGTTCTGGGTAGTTTTCAATCAATTTATTTCTCTTAACAATACTAGTTTTTGAACCTGTGTCTACACGTAGAAAAAAAATATGAGGTAACCATATTCTAAGAGCAACATACTAGGGTTGAATTTTAACAATGTTTATGTTTGCAGGTTACCATATTATGTTTAAAAATGACCATAGTATGGTTAAAATAAAAAAAAAATCGCGAAATCAACGATAATATGGACAAAATTAACCATAATAATGGTCAAAACTAACCATCTGGGTCAAAATTTCCCAGATGGTCAGAATTAACAATAATATGGTCAATGTTAACCATTTTATGGTTATTCAATTCATCCATTTTTTCAATTATAATTTTATTTAATTATTTATTCTTGATAGGTGTTATGTTCCACTTTTATAAAAAAATCCCCTTTGATTCAGCCTGTGACGACCTTCATTACCATTTTTTCTGTTCTACTACTTTATTCTAGTAATTTATGTATATTAATTTATTTTAAATTGAATGAGAATTTTAAGCAAACCAAGTGAAATGCAAACGACCAGAATGTTTTTGCTTTTTAAACATATTATTTTAAATTTAAAATTAAACATACAATGTTTTAAAATATTATAATTTCGATCATATTATTGTTATTAAATATTAACCATAACATGTTTGGAGGCAACCATAATATGGTTATAGCTGCTGGATATATGAATTTAACCATAATATGGTTGCCGTGATAATAATGTGGTAGGTAACCATAATATGTTTAAGTGTAGCTTTATGTTATTTAAACATTATATTGTTAAATTCAATCATATTTGAAGTTTCAAGGGAGGTAAACACTTTATTGTTAAACAGAAACAAAATATTATCAATCGTAAAAAAAGTTTTGTTAAAAACAACAAAAGTTTGTTTGTTGCCATTGCAGGGACCATGATATGTGTTTTTAACCATACTTCAACCATGTTTTTTCTTTGCGTGTATAAGGCACCTGACCTTTTGCTTTCCCAATGAAATATTTATTATGGGCAGTGTTGGAATGGGCTGCATCAGAAAATTTATTTTATTTTTCCCTACTGTTGAACCTTAAGAGTTTTTAAAGTTAAAATGGTGGACGAATCTTTTTCAAAAATAAAATAAATTTTTCTAGAAAGAAACCCGTCTTGTCGATTTAAATATGAATTCAACAATAAATATTTATTTCCATTTTGTAAATATATATGCCTAGTAGTGAACAATTATTTACAACATTTTTTAGCAATTTCCCCTACATCCAGCAGTAAATTCAGTGCTGTTATGTAAGTACTAATGTAAACGATTTAATGTAACTATTACATCATTATGTTGTTACTTATAATGCTAACCACTATGTTCATGTAACAAGCTGTAACTACAGTTTAACATATGTATCTACATTAAGTTTACATCAATAAAAAAAAAGTTTAAAGTACCCATACGACTAGTCCTTGTTTGATCGCTATATCTATCTCTATTAGAGTAGCTTTTCGGGTTGTACTCTTGTCTGTTTTCATGGCTTTGCCTTCTGTTACTAGTTTGTGTAGTTAAATTATTGTAGGTAATTGGTTAATAATTCTGGACTTATTATCGATAGAAACTAGGGTATTCAATTAATCGATGTTTTGTAATAATCAATTAGTCGTGCGAATAATTATTCGAGGCAAACATTTAATCGAATAATAATCAAACAATATAATATTATTCGGTTAATCGAATAATTTTAATTTTGTCTAGTTTTGAAGTTTTAAGATAAGATTAAAAATTTTATTTTTACAACAACAATTTAACAAAAGGTACTCGATGTAATAAAAGAGGAAAACTTTTAAAATAAAAAATAGCACTAAAATTTAAGCTTATCTTCTAAAAGAATCTCTTAAAAAGAGTATACAAGTTAAATGTTTATGTTTCAAGCGATTTCTTTTTTTTTGTTTTAATGAAACTTGATTTGAAAAGGATTCTTTTACTTATTGATGACGTTAGAGAGATTGAAAGTAACGCGTTTGGCTAGCTGGACGTGAGCTAGTCTATTAGCGCCGGGGTTGTGGGTTCGATTTCCGCCAGAGACTCGGGTTTCCTGCAGACAAGCGTTAAGCTTCGCGGGAATAGCTTAAGATGTTAAAAAAATATCCAATCTCGATGTGGTTTTTCTTGTCTTGAATCTCTTTTGGATTTGTTAACCATTTTAATATTTTTTATAGTCTTGTAAAAACAATCATCTGAATCATTGTGGTAAATGTCTGTACAAAACATTCTTAAAAATAAATTATTCTCAAACTCTTTGGTTTCAGTCTTTGTATACTAAATAATAAAAAATTGTTACTCGTAGGAAATGTTCCCGAGTTAAGAAATAATAAAAGGTTGTTTAAAACGTACGGGCTTGTTTTTTACATAAACGAAAAAAACTAATTCTGTAAAAAACAAATTTTCGATGAATCGATTAATCGACATAAATTATTCGAGTTATTCGCTAATCGAATATAAACAATTTTAAATTATTCGAGCAATTAATCGCCTAAAGGTTATCGATTAATAAAGCAACGGTAAATCGTTTGAATACCCTAAAAGAAACTGATAGTTTTAAAATATCGTGAATACTGTTCAAAAAGGCCTTAATCCGCGGCATTTTTAAAATCATTGGCGCTTAAAACTTTTACTCTTTAGTAATATAAAAAAAATCCTTTTAGAAATCGAAAATTTCAAAAGTTTTACAATAAAAAAAAAAAAAATTTGGTACTTGGTATTCTATTTATTTCACTTACACAAAAAATTGCCAACCCAATTTAAGGAATTAGAATTAAAACGACACTATATTAATACGTACTTTAAAATGCTATTGTGAACTCCCTAATTGTTTTATTTCAAATATTGCATTTAAACAATTTTCCTAATTATTTATTTTAATCGGATTTTGCGAGACTCGTCTTATTTCTAATTTTCAATAACTTCAAAATTTTGTTTTACTTCTAGACCAAAAAACAAAATGCAACAAACCAAATATTTTTAAAACATTCAAATTTCCAAATGTGTACGTAAAAAGTTTGAAAAAAACTTTAAACAAAAAATTTTGTTAGGAAAAAAACAACGGCACATATTTTTCCGGTGGTTGACGATGTAAAATTTTCGCAACGATAACGAACAATTCGCAATAACAATAATAGTAACTGTTATTACTAAAGCATTTCACCATTTATTGAGAGACACTCACCCAAACACAAACACACACATCGCATTGGCAACAGCAACAATAACAATAAAAACAAAAAGCCTTCTTCTGACTGCAACTTGCAGCAATCGAAAATCTAAAACAAAGACATTTGGGGAGAAACAGACAATTTTACACACAAAAATAACCCTCCAAGTTAAAGACGCAAATAAAAAAAAAAAAAAAAACTAAAGACCCGATTCAATTGCGAAAAAAAATAAAAAAAAACAGGGTCAGCTGCAAGTAGTTGCAATTGTTGCTAGTAAAACCAACAACAACAGTACTAGAAACAAAAAAAATATGGTATATTATATTGTAGCAACACATAACTACGGAGGCCATGTTGAACCAACCAATTGAAGTATTAGCCAAATATGTCGTTAAGAGGCATATAAATCAAACAAACCAACAAAAAGCGAAATAAAAAAAAATTTAAATAGAAACTTTTGAATAAAAAGTAAAGCACAACACTGTTTACGAAGGCAATTAAGAATATACAGAACCAGAATCGAATAGGGCAGATTAAAAGAAAATCATCAGATACAGTTTGAAACGATTTTGACGAAAAAACCAATATATAATATCTATAGCACATCGAACTTTTTTTTTTAATAAATACAAAATTTTGATGGCTCCTAAAGAAACAAATTCTTTCATTTAACGATTTTTTTTATTAAAGTTGCAACAGTTCTCTGTATACAAAGAAAAAATTCTTGTTTTTTCAATAAAATTATTAATCAAAAATTAAATAATTTTTAAATAATTATAATAAATAATTATTAATCAAAAATTAAATAATTTTTAATTAAAAATTTAATCATCTGAATTTAACATTTACTTATACTAACAACATTACTGTTGTAAACATCAAAAAATATTTAATTGATACCATTAATTTGTTCGCTGGTGCCCATTTAATTACATCTTTAATTAAGATCACAAATTCTTTAATTAAAAATAAATTTGTATTTTTTTCTGTATAACAAAAAATTTTGACATTAGTCAAATTTTGAAGATAAATAGGTATGTGATTTTTGTGTTTTTAGATGACTAAAACCAAAAATTTATTATAAATTTAATGGATTTCGTAAAAGCAACAAAAATGTAATCAAAATGATATTAATGCATAACAGAGATCTCTGGCAAAGAACAGGCAAAACACCCATTCACATAGAAAATGCAAAAATAAAATGGAGCTGGGTTGGTCATATTTTGAGAAGACCTCATGACAATGTATCGAAGATGGCAATTGCCTGGAACCTTAAGGCAGTAGAAGAACTGTTGGAAACGCTAAAACGGTAAAGTACAGATTGCGATTAAAGAAATTCGCCCGTTGTTAGAAGTTGGAATAAAATTATTTAAATTAACATTCGTAAAAAAATTTTCTAAATTTTACTAATAGTACAGTAGAATCGCGAAAAAGTTAGCTGGCGTAAAAGCGTAAAAAGCATTATAAGACCGGAATATGCTGATCTTTAATGTTTCTTGAAGCAAAAAAAGCTCAATAACTACGCTGGTCCAGGAAGCACGAATTAGTGATACTACAACCTGAAAAACATTGATGTCAGTAATGGATGGATAGGTGTCAAATAATAAGACAAGACACGTAATTCGCTATCTGAAAATTTGGCAAAAATTCCCTTCAAGTCATACGCTGGATCTAGGCACCTTTCATTTAAATATAATGCACAAGTGATGGTTTATAATTATGCTGTGAACTGTAGTTATACTATAAACTGTAACACGAGTGAGATTCTTCGATAACACAGCGAAAGATGGTTACTTTAATCGTTGTGGGAAAAGTTTGAGATGTGGATAAAGATCATCTGACGAGTCTTTCGAAAAGCATGAATCGTATGATACTCATGTAGATGTTATCTTAAAACTTGTGAAGTGCTCGCCGTAAATTTGTTAAAAATATGATTTATACAAAGAGTCGCAAAAGGCACACATTGGGGGGTGTGCTGGAAATCGCAAACGCAAAACGCAAGAATTTGGAGACTCTTTTTAATACACTTTTAATCTAATTTTTATAATTTTTGTTATAAAATTCTGTTAAATAGAGAAATGTTATTATAATATTAGTCATAAAATTCTTTTATTACAGAAATCTTACTAAAAACCGACTTTTAAAATTCTTGCGTTTTGCGTTTGCGATTTCCAGCACACCCCTGATTGTGTTTTTGCACTCTGGAAATAATCATTTTAAGATTTTTTTAAAAGTTACATGTTACAGCCGTTTTTTTAATATTCAAATTTGTCGTGCCCATACAATTTGTATGAAGCATCTCTATATAGCACGGTTTCAACGCCTTGCAATTGGAAAATCTGATGTTTACAGCGCGTAATTAATAATGGCAATTTAGCAATTTTTTGGTCAATCTAGCGTTTTTCGCCATTTTTATTTATATTTTTGTACAGACGGTGGTCAGATCTTACAATGTTGTCATTAAAATTGACTGAAAATGTCTTGCAACTGTGTGAACATTGTACGCTATTTTCATTTGGCAGATGCGTTAAATTAATGCATCTGACAATGGCACCATTGTCAGAAAAATGACAACATTGTAAGATCTGACCATCGCCTGTACGAAGCTTAATGCCCGTGACACAAAGTTGACGCTCTTGTTTTGGTATGGCATATCAGCGTAATAGCTAAGCGGAAGAAAACGTTCCACCCTCTTCTCTTGTTAAGATACGGCTGTAAAACATTCCAAGATTAAAATACAAACGCGTCAGAAAATGTAATGTTTTATTTAAATTGACTAGACGTAAAACTCTTTCTACATTGGCAGTAAAGAAAAAAAAAAAAAAATTAAACAATCACGCCTATCGTGAACAGCTTTTTCCTTGAAATTTTGCTTTTCTCCATACACTTTTAAGTGAAAAAACCTATTTAAACAAATAAAAATATTAAAAGTTTTCTTTTTTTGAAGACTGTAAATCGTAAAATCTGGCAGCCCTGCATACGATGTTTAAATTTAACAACGATCCAAATGTATAAAAAATATCGCCTTCTGGTACATTAGTATTCAGAGTTATAATCGCGAATACGAGGGCTGACTTTAAAGAACGGTTATCACCAGGGAAACTATAAATATGCAATTGCATGTTTTTCCTTGTGCGACTTATTAAGGCAGAAACAATATATTTATCCGTTTTAGAGCTTTTTATGAATTTTGGCATCGATTTTGGCATATTTTTGCATATTTTACCGGTTGCAGCATTTTTTGGCATAATTTAGTTAAAAGAGCCTTTTTGCAGCATTTTTTAAGTTTGTAGAGCATTTTTTGCCTCTTTAGGCGTATTTTGATACATAAGATACCTACAAGAGCTTTCGCAACAAATAAAAAAATGATTTTTATTTCTGTTTTAAATATCTATCTGTATACCCAACGTTATTTTTTACTTTCAAAGTTTATATAAAAGCAAAAACTAAGGAAAAATCAATTATATACGTTTTTGGCGATGTGTGTAATACACAGCAATCTGGCCCAATCGTTTAGTATACCGATAGACTCAGAATCACTTTTAAAAGTGGTCTAACGATGTCACCCGTCCATCTGGCTGGTTGTCTGTCCATGTTAATTTTGTGCGCAAAGTACAAGTTGCAGTCTAGTAGATTATTTGATCAAATTTGGTAAAAACATATTAATTGTACTAAGTACGAAGTCTATGTAAATGGTGAGAATCGGTCTATAATATCCAATATTCTCTATAAAAACTTCTTTCCAAATTACACACTTTGTGTCCGTTAACCATATGTTGGTATTTAAATAAAATTCGCTTCAAAAATATTTTACTGCAAATTAAATTCTTAACGAATCGGTTCACATTTGCCCAAAGCTCCCATCTATGAATAGCTTTAACTTCCTTTTTAATGTCAACATTAATAAATAACTTAGCGACCGTCCCTAAAATCCCTTAAAGACAAAAAATCTTATATGGATGTTGATAACTTTTATATTAATTTTAACCTATGAGCTCATGACTGCCCATAGTTCCCAAAAAGGATAAAATTTCGAAAATTCGTCTGTAAATACTATAATGTGTTTTGGGGCTTAACTGATTACAGTTCTAGGATTGTTTTTTTTTTTATTAAATAGAACTATAATTAAAGTTTTTAATATTTTGTTTTCAAATTACCAATCTTAAAGTTTTTTAGAGCATATTTTTTAGAGCATATTTCTGGATTTTAGAGCATATCACCATTGAATTCAGCGAACTCGAATAATCTTTATCAGTAGGGTGTCTACACAGAAAATAATAAAAATTGATTTATTAAAAAAATTTGTGATATTAATTAAAAAATTAATTAAATTTGCACCAGTAAACAAATTAATAGTAACAATTAAACATTTAATTCACTTGATTAAAAGTTTAATTCACATGATAAAAAGTTTAACTCCTTTGATTAAAAGTTTAATTTACTTGATTAAAAGTTTAATTCACTTAATTAAATTTTTACTTATTGGTGAAACATTTTGGAGAATTTTTTCTGTGCAGCTTGGTAAAATTTGGGACTAGCACTGTGTTATGAATTATGTTGTGAGCGGTAAACCAGCCGATACAAATTAAAGTTTCTTTTTTGTGATGATGAAAACCATGAAATTGAGATAAATTTAGTGTATTAAAAATTTGTGTTTACAAAATTTTTTTTTTAAACTATGACCGCTTAGAAAAGTTAACAGCTTAAAAAGCTAATAGTATAATTAAATTAAGCGTATTTTGTTGCTAAAAAAAAAAAAAAAATTAATTGAATGCAAGAGCAAGAGAATTTGTTCCTTCGATTTTTTAGCTTGGAATTTTTTAAGAAACTTCGGTTTGTGAACGTTACGGAGATATTCTAAAGAAACAGGTATAAAGTTGGAAAATAAGATAATAACATATTTACAAAATCCACCAGGAAACACTGTATTTCTTAATAGCAGTAGCGGCAACTAAAGTAGTAAAACAATATTAATAAGCCACCGTTAGCTAAGTTTCTATTTCGTTATTGTTTTTATTTTGTATATTCCAACAAAAAAAGGAGTTAAAAAACATGCAACGAAAATAAAATTTGCATTTGCATTTAATGCACCGAATACATGCATGCATAAATGCCAGACAGTAATCTTAGCGTTACAATCATCCGAATACAAAATAATAAAAAATAACAGTAACAACAGCAAAAATAATATCCTACAATAAAGAGTGGTGAATGCACCCATTTTAATGACATTACCAAACAATGGCCGTCAGCGCCATTGAAACTGAATGAATGTAGCAAAAAAAAAAAAAAAAAAAAAAATCTACGACAACGAAAAGCCGCCACCGGAAGTCAAAGAAAATTGAATTGTTTTTGAAAAGTTTGTTTAGTTGTTTTATTAACATTTCATTTTAAAACTAAACTTCAATTTAAAATATTTTTTTTTTTATCTATACAAAAAAAACTTTTAGTTTAAATTATTTTTGATTTCGCTTTAAGTCTTTGTATTTAATTTTTTTTTTTTTAAAGAAAATCTTTAAATTTATGTTAAACTTTTGTAAATTGAGTTCACTTAAATGACAGCTGGATTTAAGATGGAATTTATTTATTTTTTTTTTTGGCTTGTTGTTTGTTTTGCATCTCTAGTTGGTTAGTTGGCTGGCTGGCTGGCTGTTTTGCCTGGCAGCTTTAGGTCACTGAGCTTGTCCACTTAATCGCACTTTATGCGCATGTGTGCACCCGCTTTTGCTACAACATAAATTTACAGTTTAACTGCTTTAACCAAAATAGAATTTACACATTTTTATATTCGTATGTACGTCCAATTGCACTCAAGTGGTCGGTCGATTGGTTGGACCCATCTTGTAAATAAATTTGTTAAAAAAGTTGTTGTCTGACAGGACACAGACAGGTCTTGGGTATAATGGGGGCAAAGGAAGATTCAATTCTAGTTCTTAACTAGTAACAGTTTAAAATCAAGTAAAGGGAATATATAAAAATATCTGCCTGGATTCTTAAAAATATTTTAAATTGAATAAAAATTTAAAAAAACAAATTTTGTATTAAAATTTCTCCATGATAGCGTTTTTGAGTTCTAAATCTAATCTTTTTACCAAGATGCTCGATCAGGTACAAAAACAATATCTTAAATCAAAAATAGTCTTATGCCACAAACTGCGTTGATCCCATACAACAATCGGACACAATTTGTTTTTATAGATTATGGGTCGTATTATTGATTCCGCACGGAAAGGAATTTTCAACGGAAATAAATTTCGATAAGCTTTCCGCAACTTAACATCCCTCATTTAATAATTTCAACTACACAGAAAAACGTCTCGCCAATTTTTTTTTCAATTAAAGCATTAATCAAAAATAAAATCAGTTTAATTAAAAATTTAATCAAGTAAATTAAACTTTTAATTGATGCTATTTATTTGTTTACTGGTGCAAATTTAAATAATTTTTTAGTCAATATCACAAATTTTTTGATTGAAACCAATTTTTTTTTCTGTATGTTGGGAAAAAACATTTAAAACAAGTTGTTACAATATTTGAGAATAATATTATTTAATTAGATCAAGTTGTTTTTCGAACTTTAAAATAATATAAAGAACCGTCATAGCCCAAGCTCCTTTTTTTGTATAAAATATTTTTGATTTTATTAATCAAATATTTCGTTGTTCTTTGAATAACATTATCAGGGACAGTCAAATAGTTAATACAAATTCGATTCATAAACCCTTTATTAGCCTGTTTTATTTTTTTTTTTATAAATAAGGCCGCTTCTTTTCTTAAAGACTTGCCTTTTTCAAAAAAACTTGTTAAAGGCTAAAGACTACGTCTTATCTTCTTAAGTCTACGTTTTTTTCTGAAGACTACGTCTTTTCTTTAGACTACGTTTTTTAAACTACGTCTTTTCTTAAGACTACTTCTTCTCTTAAGACTACGTCTTTTCTTAAGACTACTTCTTTTCTTAAGATTACGTTTTTTCCTAAAACTACGTCTTTTCTTAAAACCACGTCTTTTCTTGAATCTACGTTTTATTCTAAGGTATACGTCTTTTCTACACACTAAAGCTATATTCACACCTATTAAATATTTGACGTCCTACACGTAACTATTAGTCTTGTTAAAAATTTGTTTGCTTTTGCAAGACTATAGGCTACATCAAACATCATTAATCAGTTTCTAAACTGCAATATACAATTATCTCCTTACATATAAAGTTAAGTAAATCAATAAAAATTGTTAAAGTTAAAGCTAAAGTTTGATCAATTTATTGGTCATGCTTTCTTGGGATTTTTTCTTCATTTATTTCCCAGTAAAAAAAATTTGGTTTTTTTTGAAGCACTTATGAGAAAATGCGCATAATCGAGCGCTGCTATTTTAGTGTTGACAACGAATAAGGTTTTAAAGCGAAAAAAAAAAAAATAAAAATATATTATGGTTTAAGAAAATGATTAAAAAAGGCATTTAAGCAAGTAAAAGCCAAACATTAATGAATATGTTAATATAGTTAGCCCTTAAAAAGCACTTTAAGAGTGCTTTGTTTGCATGTTAAAAGAAGCCCTTATTGTCAGCAGAAAATAGTCCTCCAAACCGGGAACACCCCATACAAAAATCAGGCATGCCATCAGCAGGTTTGAAGCGTTTTGGAGCACATTTTTTACTGGGGTGTTAGGTCTGATAAAAACTTAAGTCTTTTCTAGCGACTACGCTTTTTCCATAGATTACGTCTTTTCTAAAACTATCCGCCATGTTCTGGAAATCGAAATCGAGTGAAAATGAAATCGATGGAGATTTCCAGCTCAATTATTTTGAAAATTACCGTTGGTTTGCCTGATTTTAAGAGCTGTTCTTATGAAGATTTACTCATAGTATAAAGTATACAAAACGGAATATGCTAATGAACTCTAAACTCTGGATCGCTTTAGAAGTTTGTTCGGTCTTAAATTAACTCGAATTTCATTTCCACATTTAAGACTACGTTTTTTCTGCCGTATTCATAAAAATATTTTTAATTTAATAAACGTTAACAAAACAAATTTTATTTGAAAATTATTAATAAACATTTGTTTAATTTAATAATCGTTTATAAATACGCTGGGTCGTACTTTCTAAAGACTACGTTTTTTCTAGCGACTACGTCTTTCTTTAAGACTACGTTTGTTCTAAAAACTTTGTCTTTTCAAAAGACTACGTCTATTTTTTAAGACTATCTGTCTTATTCAAAAAAGTTAAATTTCACATTAACCAATACATTAAGCCCCTACACTTTTGCTTGGCTTTTTTGCATAGCACAGTACATATGTATTTTTTAAAGACTGCGTCTTTTATACCCTCCACCACAATTAGTTGTGAAGAGGGTATACTAAGTTTGTCATTCCGTGTGAAACTTTTTTATTATTCATCTCAGACCCCATAAAGTATATATATTCTGGCTGCTTGAGTAATTCTAAGTCGATTTAGCCATGTCCGTCTGTCTGTCCGTCTGTCCGTCTGTTGAAAACACGCTCACTTTCGAAAAACTCAAAATAAATAAACAAACTATATGTCAAATTGCTTGTAGTTATCCTAAGCAGTTTGGGATTGAATTTCAGCAAAATCGGTTCAGTAGGACCAGAGCTATGAATCAAAATGTGGAACCACCACCTTCAAAAACTTGATAATTTTGTTACAAAAACTAACATAAATGATGCAAAAATGCACGGAATGGCATAAGATTTTGCACAAGTCCGTTTTATTCGACTAGAAATGTCACTGTAAAATTTCGCGAAGGTCGGTCCATAATTTACCCTAAGCCCCATAAAAACACTACTCCCGGAAAACAGTTTAGTACGCCTAAAACCGTAAAAAATAATGCAATCATAACAAATTTTGGCTCGTCACAATTTTATAGGACTATAAATGATACTGTGAAATTTCGTGAAGGTCGGTACATAATTTACCCTAGGCCCCATATATGCCCTACTCCCGGAAAACAGTTTAGTCTCCTAAAACCATAATTAATAACAAATCGTCACAGTTTAAGATAATAATAATAAAAAGACATCATACAGATATTACTCCTTAAACATTCGAACTGTCGGTGGAGGGTATCAAAGATTCGGCACAGCCGAATATAGCACTCTGACTTGTTTAATATACTAAGTTTTTCTTAAATATAACTTTCCTTCTAAAGGCCATTTTTTTCGTTAGAAAACCATGCATTTCCTAAAAAGCCATATAATTCTAATATGATATGGCTTTTAAAATGCATCTTTGTTTCAAAGACTACCCCCGTATTCATTTATTTCACAAACGTTTTTTAAGAAATATTTTCATAGAAAATTTGTTTTGTAAACCTAAAGTAAATTGAAAATATTGTTATGAATACAGGCATACTTTTTTTCTTAAATATCCTGCATTTTTTAAAATACCACGACTTTCTAAGCGACAACGTGTTAACTAAGAAACTAAGTCTTATCTAAAGGACTACGTCTTATCTGAAAACCTAGTTTCATTTTAAAATACAGTTTCTACTCCAAAAGACTACGTTTTTTTAGAAATGCTGAGCTCCAGCAAATGGAATCTTTGAAATAATATCAAAAACAACTGATATAAAAACCTTATAACAATCAAATCCTTATAACTGGTGTTTTGCAGTTCTAAATATTATAAAGAGGGCCAACTTATAGCACAGATCTGTTAAAACAAACAAATATATTCTACTGCAACAAAAACTACTACTAACTAATATTCCTTTAGTCAATAATGCATTCTTGGTTTCTTTTTTTTTTCGTTAATTTTTTTGTCTTCGTTCCGTGGTTCATTCGTTCGCCTCTTTCTTTTCACTCCTTTTTTGCAAAAAGAATTTATGATCTGAAGTCACATAATTTTTGTTGGCAAATAACAAATTGCCAAGGAAGTAAGCAGATTTAGTGGAAATTGTTTAATTGTGTCTACCTTCCCCAACATGATGATAAAATAAGTTAAAATGTAAAATCTTTTCGGGATGTCGCGGTATGTCTGTCTGTCTGTCTGTCTGTCTGTCGGTTGGTCACACCATCTGAGTCTGATTTACTCATACTTACACACATATGCATAAAAGAAATTATGCATGTGTGTACGGTATGTATGTTTAAAAGGAGACACATCACTTTTCTCTGTAGAAACATATTTTTATGCGTTAATACGCAGTGATTTTTAACCGATTGCCTCTTAATTCGTTTTGAGTTGGAGATTTCTTTTTTTCTCCCCTTTTTTTAAAAAAAAAAGTTACAGAAATCAGCTTATGTAGGTGCAGTAGAATTTGTTAAGTGTAGTACAATTCGTAAATGTACTAACATGTTTAGTAGTATGGGGCCTTGATGCCTGTCTGTCCGGCGCACACTGGTTCATATTTTGAGAAGGCGGCCAAAATTATTTTTTTTTTTGTTCTCCGATTTTAAAATTTTTTTATTCATGTGAAAGTAAATACTAGTGAACCTCGGGAGCCAAAAAATTAAAACCCTATTTCAACTATTTCATTGAGAACAGGGTGGTCCGAAATGGACTTTCTCAATATTTGGTTATAGTTTTGAATTTCTGAGTCAATTTTTGAAGTTGAAATGCTCATAACTTTTTTGTTTTTTAAGATTTTTTGACAGAATAAGTTTTGTGTATTAGTTTATTTTATTAGCTATACGTGGTTTAAAGCATTAAACTCTGCGACCTCTAGAACTTTTTAATTTTTTTTTTTTTTTTTATGTCAAAATTTCCCGGAAATTTCCTACTTTATAGAGCATAAGTCCTGAGCGTCAAAATGCGTCAAAAAAAAACCTATACTCTCTTGTAGTCCAGAATCTAACCTACATTTCTATACCCCATTGTACGCACGTCTGGATACGACCTTGCGAACTACAGCAATTTCTGTGACCCAAGGTAAGATATTCGGTTCAAAAAATAAGTCCTGCAAGGAAACATTACTGAAATTAAAGAAGGTGAATCTTAAAGAATTTTCGACAAATAAAGCAGTTCAGGCCACATAAATTATCTAGCACGTCAGGTTATCAATTAATTTGGAGATGGTAAAGGTATTGCCATTGTTATGAACTTATTGTGGGTGAACGGATGCTGCAAAACGAATAGGCGACATAAATAGACTAACACGTTAGATTTCTGAGTAAGTTAAAAGGTTAAACATAAGTAAATAGCCGCAACATAAACTACATAGTTTAATTACCTGAAAATTGCAAATTAATTTAAAAAAATGGAAGAACAGGTAAATGGTAAAAAAACTAGCACGCAGTTATATTTTACGTGAAAATTACCTATATGTTACCTGTTAATTTATTGCCGGTATGGTATCCTTTTAAAAATTGTGAAAACAGGGGTTTTTTATGTTTCAAAGAAATGCTAATAAAAGATTAAATTTGTATTTAAAAAAGGGTTTTTATGTTTTAAAGAAGCAGTAACAAAAGATCATTTAAAAAAACTTCTATCAAGAGTATAAAAGTGCATGCATTCATAATTTTACCTTCATTATTGTTTAAACAATGGCTAAGTTCAGTTATAAAGTTCTCGCAGATATATATTTTCAACAGAAAGATGAAAAAGATTTTGTGTTACACATAATGAATAATCCATTCTTTCATAAGATTCATAAGATAAAAATTAAAAATTTTTTATTAACATTAAGAAAACGGTACCTTAAATGTTCTAGAAACAAGAAAACGTTTTACTTACGCAACGAAAAATGGCTAACAAATGATCTGATTTTTAAGAAGCTGTCAATAACTGCTAAGGAAACTGGAAAAGTGGGTCGGCCCGCAAAACAAATTGACAATTGCAGTGAAAGATCACGAAGACGCAAGCTAGCAAATATCAATAAAGAAATTTCTCATAGTATGATAAAGGATTCATTTCTGCATCAAATTCAACCAACGCAAAATAAGAAAACAAAAATTGCAATAATTGAAAAAAGAGTGGAAGCGAGCCCTAAACGCACAAAGAGGATTTTAAAAAGTATGCCTACACCAACTGAAGAAATGAAATTTACTCCAGAAGAAGCATTTGCACTATTTTTGGATTTAAAACGGACAAAAAATCAGTATACAGAACAGCGAAAGCGAACCAATAAAATAAAATAAAATACACATACATCTCAAACCAAAAGTAAAAGTTGAATTACCTAAAATGTTATCGATAGCCAAGAATGCTATTTGGGCATTTTTCAAAATATTCCTTTTCAGTTTTATCCTTATAACAACTCGTCTTTCCAAAAAAAAGCCAACCTTTGGCCCCTGTGAATATTGGGACTAACAAATTTACAGGGGCCAAATATTGGCATTTTCTGACAGGATCTAAGTTCGACAATAAAAAATAAGTATCAGTTGTAAAATACAAGAGAAATAATGATAAATTATAAAAAAATCATATATGAAATATTCAACTTTTACACCGAAACTCAACAAAAAAATGAAAATGCATTTTGAACTCCAATAGGAGTCCAGGGGCCAAATATTGGCATTTTCTGACAGGATCTAAGTTCGACAATAAAAAATAAGTATCAGTTGTAAAATACAAGAGAAATAATGATAAATTATAAAAAAATCATATATGAAATATTCAACTTTTACACCGAAACTCAACAAAAAAATGAAAATGCATTTTGAACTCCCCATAACTTTTGCTTCTATCAGTCGAATTTTACGTTTTATAGCGCAAATTAAAGCCTAACATCGCACCTATCGAGCAAAAAAAATCGCATAAAAAAATACCGATCCAGTCAAAAGTTATGGAATTTTGGCCGCCTTCTCGTAAAATTTCCCACTGTGCGGCGTCCGATCATTTCTTCATGTACGAGTATAAAGTTTTAATACTTATGCGTAGTTCATTGCATAAATTAAATTTGTATTGCAAATTTATGCGCCATGATGAAGTTGTTACCTGAACCAACATTATTTTTGTTCGTTTTGGATTTTCGTTGCTCCTTGCCTCTCAATTGGTACGATTTAGTTGGGATTTTGCTGTTTTGGCCCGCTCAATCCTTTGCAATCTTGACAATTTACCATATGGCTGGAATAGTTGGTTGGTGGTATAGATGTTTTTTTTTGTTTGTTTGTTTCATCGTGGATAGATGGATAGTGTGGGCCTTTTTCCAAGTTTGCGTGTGTATGACTTTTTCTTTTTTTTTTGATTTGAAATGAATGTGTGGCATTTCAGGTGGTGGGTATCACCATGTCTTAAAATGTCTTTGAGGTTAACGCCCATTTTTCATTTGGAATCTCTATTTCATTTATGAGACATTACAAGTGTTATTTTGGCCATTCAAGCAAGATTTTGTCTTCTAAAATTGATTCGTTATACCAGGAAATATGAAGAAAATGACATTTAAAAATATCAGTAAAAGGCAAATAAAATTGGTGTTGTTTTCGAAAATGTTAATTGATTTTACTTTTTGTTTAAGACAATTTTGGATTTCAAACTGATTAATGCAAGCAACACTGTTGTTAAAATGTTCCAGGTAAAATAAAAATTTCCCAAGCTTTGTGTGCAAAGGCCAGCGATAGTTATTAATTTTAATTATTAAACCAAAAAACGTAACAGACAACTCAAAAAAAAAAAAAAAAAAAAACGCCAACTATAGTAATACTAAACTGAATGTTGTGGGCTAACTTGGCTAAGAACAACAAAAACCTAAAAAAAATAATATTTATTAAAGTTTTACTAGGGACAGCGACTTCGAGAATGAAGAAAGACCCTGGTTAAAAAAAGTTACATTTGTTTGTTTACAAAAATAAACAAAATTATACAAAAAAAAAGAAGAAAACCCAAGCCCCACAACTGACATTTGTGACTGACTGAATGCGTGCAGTCGTCCGAAGAAACGACAGATACGTTTGTTTGACTCAACTAAGTCGACTTGACTGGACATTAGTAAAAGTAGCAGTAGACTTGTATTTGTTTTTTTTTTTCTTTTGGCTAAATTATTGATTGGTTCTTATGCTTCTTAGTTTATTTGTTTCACTGCATTTCTAAAAGGTTCTATCGGATACCAGGCAGACAAACAGACGTAAAAATACGTACTGTATGTTTCAATGTGTAAAATGCATTTTAATGTTGTATGGAAAATTTGAAAAAGGTAACCTTTTTTTGGTATTTCTTGTTGTAGCTGTTGTTTTGTGTTGTTTGTTGTGCTTAAGGAATTTAGAGTTTCTAATTTGTTAAATAAAAATGATGGCATTTAAAATGCTAAACACATAATGAAATATTACAAGCAGGTACTTAAGTTTTACATAGTTATTGTACAACTTAAAATCCATACTTTCCACAGCAGCAGCTTCAACAACAACAAACAAAAGCAATACACAATTATAAAGCCCATTGAAAAAATCAAGTCTGCAAATATTATTAGCCCTATAATGTATAAAGATGTGACTGGTTATGATAAGATTTTAACTGTAGTGCATGGAAACGGTTTTTAACCAGAGTTCAGAGAAATTCATATGTGATCACTCATATTCAACCATTCTTGAATTTTTTTCATAAATGAAAAATGTAAAATATGTAACTTTTTTCACAGTCATAACTGAATTGTTAATATTTCGCCAAATTCATTTATGTTTTTGAGGAAAAATACATTTTTGCCTTTCTTCAGTCATGAGGAATGAGGAAAAAAAAATTTTTAGAAACGATCCTCACTAGTAATGTTGTTGTTGCTCGACAGTTTGCATGACCACAGCTCGAAATGCCTGTGTGTGTATTTGTTTGTGTAAAATATTTTTGGTAAAGGCAACCAGCCAAAGTGTCTGTTGGATTATTTGTAGGAAACAATTATTGAAAAAAAATTAAAAGAACTGCACATATCGTCATCTTAAATGCAGAATAATGTAACATCACATTAATAAGTTTACATGCAAGGCATAAAACTTTGTAATATGTTAATTATTTGAAATTTAAAAGAATTTTAAATATTTCAGCTCAAAATGCGATAACCGATATATGTATTTTTGAGGAAAAAATATTATATTTATGGTTATTTTTGAAGTTGTGTGTGTTACGTTAAATTAATTTGTAATTTTCAGAAATAAAAAGACGTATCATCAAAAAATGTATATAAGTATTAAGTGAAACAAACATTTAAAATAATTAAATATTTTTTGTTAAATTACCGGAAAAATAGAATATATATATGATAACCACACGAATATTTATATTATTATAGATATTATGATATACCTATTATGTATAATTTTTTATTGATTTTAATTACTAATAAGTAGTGGTTTAAACTAAAAATTGTACTTCATTAAATTTAGCTGTGAATTAATTTAAAATGCTATCTTTTTCATTCTAATTTAAAAGTATTTTGATCTCCTTAAAATGAATTTTTTTTTACAACGAACAAATTTAGCAAATAAATATTTGACCTATTTGTCTCCATATAACGAATTATTTTAAATGAACTCTGCATCGCATACTTACAAAGATCCACTTGGAAGAATGCAATCCTTACAAAAAAAACAGATTTTTTTAAATAAACTAATAAAAAATATTTCTTTTGTATTGTAAACTTTTTATATGATGAAGAAATTTTGTGGTCCAATACAGATTCATTATAGGGAAGTTCGACTGCATTTAAATTTATTAAAAAGGACATACATACATATATTAACTCAAAAATCGAAGGACCTGCAGATGTTGCCATTTATTCTTGGAAATTCTTAGCGTTTGGGAGTGCAATGATGCAATGCAAAATTTCAAAATTACTAACGGTTCGGTTCTTTTAATTTTAAAGCACTTTTTTATTTTTTCTTATGCAATACTGAAAATTATTATTATAAATCATTATCTGTTCACTAATTTCACTAACACCGTAGTGACAGTTATAAAACAGATTACCCAGTTTTGATGTTTAAAAATATTAATGTGCTCTTATAAAAAGAATTAAAAACTCTGCTAATTTTTTTTCTTGAGTGTGATTATACATTATGTTGTTAAAAAAATTATATATGTATTTAATGATACGTCATTTTTAATTTTGTAAATAACTTGGTTATTTTTTAAGATAGAAGTTTAAAATGTTATAAAAATATGTAACGTGAATCGTAATCAACAAAAAAAGTCAACTTCAAATGTTCCAATAATATCTAGTACATAGTTTTGCATTTACGCTAACGATATGTGTTTTGTTTGTAAAAAAAATTCGTTGATGCCTTTAAAAGGTCCCTGTTTCTTTCGTCAAAAAGACGTACCTAAAGGCAGCAATTATTAAGAAAAAAAAAATAGCCACAAGAATTTGTTGGTATTTTGTGCTTGTAAAAATATTTTGGTTTCTGTACAAATCGCGCCGGTGGTTTGTTTTTTTTTTTCTTTGAAAACACTTTAACTAAGTAAAAATATTTGAAAAAAAAAAAAAAAAATAAAAAGGTCTTATTTTGCTACAATTTATGTGTAAGTAACCAATTTACATAAAAGCAAATGTGACAGTATCAAAAAATTAAAATTTAAAGGCATCAACGAATTTTTTTTACAAACAAAACACATATCGTTAGCGTAAATGCAAAACTATGTACTAGATATTATTGGAACATTTGAAGTTGACTTTTTTTGTTGATTACGATTCACGTTACATATTTTTATAACATTTTAAACTTCTATCTTAAAAAATAACCAAGTTATTTACAAAATTAAAAATGACGTATCATTAAATACATATATAATTTTTTTAACAACATAATGTATAATCACACTCAAGAAAAAAATTAGCAGAGTTTTTAATTCTTTTTATAAGAGCACATTAATATTTTTAAACATCAAAACGGGGTAATCTGTTTTATAACTGTCACTACGGTGTTAGTGAAATTAGTGAACAGATAATGATTTATAATAATAATTTTCAGTATTGCATAAGAAAAAATAAAAAAGTGCTTTAAAATTAAAAGAACCGAACCGTTAGTAATTTTGAAATTTTGCATTGCATCATTGCACTCCCAAACGCTAAGAATTTCCAAGAATAAATGGCAACATCTGCAGGTCCTTCGATTTTTGAGTTAATATATGTATGTATGTCCTTTTTAATAAATTTAAATGCAGTCGAACTTCCCTATAATGAATCTGTATTGGACCACAAAATTTCTTCATCATATAAAAAGTTTACAATACAAAAGAAATATTTTTTATTAGTTTATTTAAAAAAATCTGTTTTTTTTGTAAGGATTGCATTCTTCCAAGTGGATCTTTGTAAGTATGCGATGCAGAGTTCATTTAAAATAATTCGTTATATGGAGACAAATAGGTCAAATATTTATTTGCTAAATTTGTTCGTTGTAAAAAAAAATTCATTTTAAGGAGATCAAAATACTTTTAAATTAGAATGAAAAAGATAGCATTTTAAATTAATTCACAGCTAAATTTAATGAAGTACAATTTTTAGTTTAAACCACTACTTATTAGTAATTAAAATCAATAAAAAATTATACATAATAGGTATATCATAATATCTATAATAATATAAATATTCGTGTGGTTATCATATATATATTCTATTTTTCCGGTAATTTAACAAAAAATATTTAATTATTTTAAATGTTTGTTTCACTTAATACTTATATACATTTTTTGATGATACGTCTTTTTATTTCTGAAAATTACAAATTAATTTAACGTAACACACACAACTTCAAAAATAACCATAAATATAATATTTTTTCCTCAAAAATACATATATCGGTTATCGCATTTTGAGCTGAAATATTTAAAATTCTTTTAAATTTCAAATAATTAACATATTACAAAGTTTTATGCCTTGCATGTAAACTTATTAATGTGATGTTACATTATTCTGCATTTAAGATGACGATATGTGCAGTTCTTTTAATTTTTTTTCAATAATTGTTTCCTACAAAAAATCCAACAGACACTTTGGCTGGTTGCCTTTACCAAAAATATTTTACACAAACGAATGCACACACATGCTGTCGTGTTGTCCAGCGGGAAAAATTGCCAGCGCTTTCACTTTTTAGGCCTTAAAGAAGGTTTACAGCTGTATTTTTAATAAACTTTTACTTATTCCACTCTGCCTTATTTTAAAAGTTCTTTTAGAAAGGGTTCTTATAAAATATTTTACAAATTTAAATTTTCTATTCTAAGATCGAAATCGTTTTATTAGTAGTTATGTTGGAATATGTACCAAGTTTAATTATTAATTTATTCACTTCGCATTATTAGCAAATACAATTACACTGGAATAAAGCTTTATTCTTTATTATTTTAAGAAGGCCTTTAAAGTAGATGCAAGAAGTCAGGGTTTTGGTCTCCAATAACACACTGTATAAATTAGAAAACTTTATATCGGCAAAGAGGCCTTCTATAAGGCCTCTTTACTGCTTCATTTTCCTGCTGTTAATGGTTGCGTTTTTTTCATTATGAGGAATTTGATTGTGAATTTTTTTAAATTTTTCATATCTGACAAATTCACTTATGAATTTTTTTGTTTGCTCATTTTTCATGAATGAGGAAATTCAAATTAGTTTTTTTCCTCACCCTCATGAGGATGAAAAAGCAGTAAAATTTTTAATTTTTCACGCTCGCTCATGACTGAAAAATGAGTGAACGTTTCGGTACTCTGTTTTTAACATAAATACTTCTCAATTTTAAGGAATTTGGATAATTTCCACCAAGCTCTTGAAAAGCAATACAAATTGCTTATGGGGTTGAATATCTTCTGTCCTTTTATCTAAAAAAATCATTAAGATAACTTTCTGAAAGCTTTTTGTTTTATTTACAATTAACAGCGTGCGTTTTGATTGGACAACCCTTTAATTTATACGCCAGTTGCGACCGTTTTATTTTTTTTTTATTTATTTCTTAAAATTATAAATTGAAATATTGTTGTGTTTTTAAATTAAATATTCGAAAACAAATAAATAACACTGTGCAACAAAAAAAAAAAAAAAAAAAAAAAACAGCCTCAGTACTTGCAATGCGAAATAAAAGTAGACTACTAGTAGATCAAATCTGCCCAAGGGTTTTAAAAAGTTAGCTCGGGTTCCCGAAAGTTTTTGAAAAGACGTCTGGTATAAGTCAATAAAAATATACTAAATGTACTTATGAGCATGAAAATAATTTCAGATGTCTTCAGTAAAATCGAATGGTGATTCTTTTCTTAGAATATATTAACCATCTAACACTCATTTTAAGGGGTCGTTTTTGTCCTTGTTTTTAACTTCACCACAAAAGTATACTAAAACGGCACTTAAGAGGGTTAAAATGTTCGACGAATATTTTCTGCATCAAATTTCACTGGTGGTCTTCTAAGACCAAAAGTTCGTAAAATGTATGTAAAACGTGCAATGTATGTAAATCCGTTTTACATACAATGCACGCACTTTTGGTCTTACAAGACCACTAGTGAAATTTGATGCATAAAATATTCGCAAAACATTTTAACCCTCTAAAGTTCCGTCTTAGTGTAGAGGTTAAAAAGGACAAAAATGACCCCTTAAAATGAGTGTGAGAGGGTTAATATGTTTTAAGAAAAGAATCGCCATACGATTCTACTGCAGACATCTGAAATTATTTTTTAGCTCAGAAGTACATTTAGTATATTTTTATTGACTTATACCAAACGACTTTTTCAAAATTCAAAAACCTTATGATCCCATACTTCGGGAACCCGAGCTAACTTTTCCAAACACTTTGGCAGATTTGCTCTACTAGTAGTCTACTTTCATTTCGCGTTGCGAGTGTTGAGGCTGGCGGCGATGACACGAATTTTGTTGCACAGTGTAAGAAGAAGGAAAAAAAAACAATCATTTCAATAAATTCGGATTTTTCTAATATTATTTTTAAAGTAAAACCAAATACGTCTACGAAGGAATTCTGGGTAAAAAGAGCGTGTTTTTAAAAATTTACGGCGTTACGTCCTACGTTCTTATGATGTACGACCTACTGATTTTTTGCAGAGTTGTGTTTTTTACGTGCAATTGTTTTTGCAGCTATTGTTTTTGACATTTCTACCATTTTTTACACAGACAAAATGCGTGTGGTTTCTTCTATTTTTAGATTGTTGTAGTTTCGAACAGACCTTCTAATTGAGCCATGTACGTAACTTTCACTAGATTTTTAAGACATGATATTTGCTGTTTGTAGGTGAACGGTGTAGAAAAACAAGCGTTGTAGAGAAAATATAAAATTTTCTGTTCTCTGTGTCTTTTTTATATTTTTCTTTGCACACATTCGTATTTTTGCACTTTTGTTTCATTTTATTTCTTATTTCAATGTGGTAACATCTCTTTACAATACAAAACACGGAGCGCATTTAAATGGTTCGTTTTTTACAAATAAACAAGTAAAGGAGAATTACCGATAACGGGAAAAAATCAACCCATATATCATGGGGAAAAATCATCGTTTGAATCTGTTGTGTTCTTGGAAGCAACTTTTAAAAGGAATTAAAATATGTCATGATTTTTAAATCAGGGTCTGAATCTGGTATATGGTTCTTTCATAAGTGCCCATTTACAACGTCGTTTCTTCTTTGATCTTTTAAGTCGGTCTTATATTTACATTGTTCGATTTTTGTCGGTACAACTTTTTCTGTGCAACCGAACTTAAATAATTTTTTGTGTCAAATGAGAGAACGAATGAGTGAACTAACCTCTCTGCCCTCTAGTCAATCAAGTAAGAATCGCAACGACAAAAATCGTATTATGTAAATAGGGACTAAGCAAAGACAAGTTTTTTTTTCTTTTATCGTGATTGGTCGCAGAAGGCGTAGAAATTAATAAAAATAAAATAACAAATTTTATATGTATTTTATACAGAATTTTGATAAACGAAACTTGGCAGTAAGAAAAGTTTTGTGCGACAAAATTAAACAAGCAGCCGTTTTACAATAAGAAAACTTTATTATTTTATTGGAAGCTTACAACGTTTTCCAATGCCTTGGGTACCCACAACCGACTTTGAAGAAGAGGTCGTTAACTTACAACCCCGTCATGATTTCATATACGGAGCTTTCCCGGAACCCCAATTCAGTTATCCACGCCCTAAAGCTCACACGGAATATGCTGCCAATAAAAAATTACAATATAGAAAACAACAAAAAGAACATCAAAGCACAGGTAAAATTAATGGAAAACTACATGCAATACAAACAGTACACCGTATGGTCAACACCAAGCCAGTTGGTGAACAACCAGCCATTGACGATTGGGAAAATTATACAAATATTGAACAGGAAACAATTGGTATGATGCGCTATTGTGGTATGGGTGTAAGTGTTGATCAGCCATTTAATCAAGAAGTCACCATTGCTACATATCCCATAGAGAATAGTATTAAAGTGGTACAAAATGGGCGAAGAAAAGTAGCATTGTTCTTTGATGAAAATGTTTTTAGATTAAAGGAGAAAGTCTCGGATGCCTCGTCGGTCCTTGGAAGGTGTAATAATAGCGGTTCCTATCGCTTTGAGAAAAGTGAAAATGTGTCTCTGGCTTCTAAACCTGAAACAAAGACTTCATTGGTTACCTCTGCTGCATGGCAATCGTTAAATTCCTTTACGACGGCTGAAGATGTTAGTGATTCCTGTTCCTCAGTTTCATCTTCCAAAAAGTCTCCCTTTAATAATTCTCAAAGTGATTTGACAGATGATATTTCTAGTGAAGCTAGTAGCAATAACCATGCTAAAGGAAGCAGCTTATTAGATCGTTTTATTAAATCAGAAAATTTTAACACTTCAAATACTTCAGAAACTTCAAGATCCACAACATCTTCCCAGAAACCAAACACATACATATGTATGCTAAAACCCAATCACAATCATTAGCAAAACCTAAACAAAGCTACGTACACGGTTACCATCCGTTCTGCATTATACAGAATTGTACTAACTGTATATTAGAGCTTTGTTTTGTGCAAGGCGAATTCATAAAGGAGACATTTTCGAGTCATCTGTTTATTTCCTTGTGTGTATACTGAATGTCAAGCGTTTTTTACATTTTGTGAAAAATTTGTTAAAATTTAAAATTCAATAAAAATCTAAATACTTGAAAAAAAACTTATTTAAATGTTATAAAACAAAAAAAGTGAACATAAAATATAAACACAAGGATATTAAAAGGCGTAAGGAATACGTGGAGCCACAATACATTTCCAGTACAGGAAAAAGATTTACCTTCAAAAGCAATTGTGTATATTTCATAAACAAACAAATTCCCTTTTTTTATATTTTCAACAAATAATTTTGATTTTCACTCTAACTCTTTACAAAAACAAAATACATAGTATTTTTTTTTAAAAAGGGATAGCTAGCAAAACGCTATCTCATGATGCGGTCACCTGTTTGAATTCGCCTTGGTTCTGTGTAAATTATTTTCTACCAAAAAACCTTTAATTGTTCAGTATTAAATTTGATTTTATCTGTATTTGCAATGCACAAAAAGAATAAAAATTCATTTTAATTAAAAAATTTGTGACCATGTGATTTATAACACCGTTGGACTTCTTTCTTTGGGTGTACAAAGTGTACATCAATGAGCCAAGAGATATTTTGGCACATTAACGACAGTGAACTTCAATTTTGTCTCAGTCATATGGAAAATCAGATAGAGGTTTGCCACCGAAGTCGTTACGAGCATTTGGCCGATATTTTTTTTCACATAAATTGACATAGATCCTTCAATAATAATAAAAACTATTAGAATAATTCTCTGAAAAATGTTTGTTTTATTTATAACTAGCTGGCCGCCCCGCCCCGGCTTCGCTCGGTAGCTGATTACTAATGATCGATGGAGCCGTTCTCTAATTTTAGGTAAATCAAAACAGTAGGCGTAAGTTGGACCATGGCGATAATTTTAAAGAAAAAATCGTCCAACTCGGTCAAATAAATAGAAAAAGTGGGCGTAAAAGTAGGCGTGGTAAATTTTTCTTTCAATGAAAACTTAAAATGGATTAATACGACCATTTGAAAGAAAAATTTGTCAAATCGATGGAGCCGTTTTCTGATTTTAGGTAATTCGAAAAAAGTGGGCGGGGCAAAATTTTCTCTACGTATAAACCTAAGTTGGACCATGGCGATCATTTTAAAGAAAAAATCGTCCAAATCGGTCAAGCCGTTCTCAAGTTATACGATCAGCAACAGACAACATTTCATTTTTATTATATAGATTAACCGATGTTAGAGTTTAGGTTGGAACACCCTTTATATTCCCAATTTAACTATCTTTTCTCATTTCTGGAAAGTTGCTCAAATTTTCTTTAATTTTTTTAAATTTCCAGAAATAGTTAATTGAAAAAAGTTTTAAAAGATTTTACTAAATGTCGAATTTATTTAATGGTGCACTATAGGCTTAAGTTCATTACTTTTGTCAATAATGAAATAAAAAGAATTACTTTAAGTCACGTACACAATGCTAGCAACAATTCCACTTGGTGTTGATTATAGAGCAGTAATTTTTTTTCGCAACCACACACATTTTCATTTGAGAAACCGTTTGAAAATTTTGTCATTAAACATTTTGTTGAAATTTTCATTCAAAACTACATAAATAAAATTATTATAAACGACATTTTCATTTTCATACAAATTGTTGCTGAAGTAGAAGTTGACTCAACTCTTTTAAAAAACTTTCGTTACATTTTTGTATGAAAAATTAAAGAAAAATATGTGACCTTCTTCGAGAAAAGGGACCTAGTGTGTCAAAAAAAGGATACTTGGGAAAATCCATAAAAATGAGAAAAACATTAAAATTTTACTTTTTAAATGCGTTTTTCTCCAAACTTCATTTTCTCACACTAGATCCCTTTTTTCGGAGAAGGTCACATATTTATATGAAATACTTTGGAAAGAAATAAGATAGAACAAAGCTTTATAATAATTTTATTTAGTTTTGAATTGAAATTTTACCAAAATGTTTAAAAAAATACGTAGCATTGTTGAGGGCAAAATTTGCAAACGTTTTCTTAATTGAAAATGCGTGTGGTTGCGAACAAAAAACATAGTTTCTTTATTATGAACACCAAGTGAAATTCTTGCTAGCAAGCATTGCGTACGATTTCTAAAAAGTTTTAATTTAAATTTCGATATGCTTTAACGTTTACGTTAGCTTTTGTGTGCCTTTGTATAAAACATTATACGTTTTAATGCAACAACGTATTTAGGTTGTACGCTACTTTGTTCATACATTGCAATTGTGTTCCTACGATCTACTTAAAATTCAATTGAGTCAAATTAAATTTGTTAAACCTTCTTACAACTACAATTAATGTTGGAAGAATTCTAATCAATTGTAGTGGGGAATGTAAGAAAAGATAAACCCACTGTTTATTGATGATGTTTTTGTTTAAACCTTGATATTGTTACAAGTAGAACTGTTGCTTATAATTCTTATACGCTTAACAGTTTTATTTGGTTTAATATCTAAGGTTTTCTAATATCTTTTTGGATGACGATCTGGCCTAAGCAACCAGTGAAATGCGCATAGGAATAGCTTATCCCATCAACAATAAATTTCAGTGTTTTTATCAAGGATACAAATTGGGAATTAAGCACGAAAAACAAAATCTTTTAAATTTTTTAAACAAATGTTTTTATGCCTTATAACTCTCTCAAATCCGGGTTTTGATGCTTGCTTTTCAACCTTGAAAATTCTGTCGCTAAAATTACATGCCGAAATAACATTGTAGAGAAACTTGCATTAACAACATGGTGAGCTTCAGGATGTTATTTGCGTTTAGATTACTGTGCACATCAAAAATAGATGTCCAGCTAAACACTTCAATGCGCATAATTACAGACGCGATGTCCTCCAGACCAACAAGATTCCTTTCCATCCAAAGAAACATCGTGCCACCAAAAATTCGACTTCAGAAGGCTCTTCTCTGCGTATTTTAAAATAGTTAATATAATCATAACCTCCTAGTCAACGACTATATAGAAACAGCCATCAAAAATCGCCTTACATCCAGAAATTTTCCTTTAGAGTTAGCAATAGACAATGCTTAAAATACCTGACAAGACAAATGGAGCCCTTCCCCCGCAAACACATGTTCTTATCTCACTATCTTACAGGCAGATCCAGATCTTCCTACGCTATTTTGGATCAGACAAACGGACGTTTTAAACTATAATACAAGTCTTAACTATTTTGAGGAAAATGATTGTCTGATCTAATAAATGTTTGAAAATTTTTAAAAAAACAATAACAACTTATCATGACTGGGTTGTATTTTCCAAAAATTACGTAAGACTTGAGTAAAGAACCCTAATGCAGCACCCGCACAAGCCACGGCAGACAGTGTTCTGTCCGCATATAGTGGATCGGCCGAACTAGAGTTTTTTTCTTAGAACGACAAAATGAAGTATATTGATACTTAAAGTTAAGAAAAATTCGTGGTTTAAAAAAAATCGCTGCGAGGATATAATATGACTCAAGAAATGGAAACAATTTTTAAGTACCCTGCAAAAAAATCGATGACTTCTTAGAAGATTCTGTTAAAATTCTCCTAAAAGTAGGTCTTAAATAAAAAATTAGTTGCTCTGATAAAATAGTTAACAATACTCTACCAAACTCAAGCAATTTCGGGGAGCTCCAATAAAATAATCTCAAAGTTTACGGTAATTCAAAAATGTTTCTTCGTAATATAGTTTACCAACAGTATTTTCCCTTTTTTTACGTTTGGTGGTTAATAAAACTACTAAGTTTGAAACAAATATATTAATAAATGCATATTTGCCAATTATTTTAGTAAAACAGGTAAAAGTCGTTTTTCTTTATTAAACAGTTTAGCTCAAAAATTGTTTGACTTTAGTGCCCTTTACTGTAAACAAAAAGTGAAAATTATGAATTCTATTTATGAATCTATTTAAGGCATTTCGTTAGCTTTACAAAGATGTATATTACAAAAATATTTTAAGAACTTTATTTATCTTTAGTTTGGCCTATGGGACCAAGCACTGTGCGGGGGTTGCGCACTTATACTATTTTGGTCGAGATCTACTGATACTTCTTTCTGTGACTGTAGCAACCGATCAGCCACATAATAACAGAATGCCCACAATGAAGGTTTACCGATGATTTATCTGAGTTCAATAATGCAGACCCAGCAGCGGTCAATGGCTAACAAATTTAAATATCAACGTTTAACATATGTATTTTACTCATTCTTTATGTCTTATATCTTCTTCCTAATGTAAAAGGTGGTCCAATCAAAAAGTTTTTAGAGAATTATCTTAATATTTGTTATTATTATAGAAGGATCTATGACAATTATGTGTGAAACAAAATATTGGCCAAATGCCGCTTCGATTTCGGTGGCATACCTCTATCCGATATATATATATATATATATATATTCGTTCCTTTTACTCCTGCAAGGAGCATAGGGCCGCTTCCTTGTTGTTACGGTTTCGGTAATCAGGTTTTTTTTAAGATGAATGACTGATTGGGCCAAAGCATCCGATCCTGGTGTTGGGGCTGCCAACATCACATCCAGGCATGCTAGGGCGCTAATTGCTCGCCACGACGTTACAAGGATCACAGGCAAACTCGGGATTTGGTGGGAGCTCGAAAGACCCTCCGAGATTCTCCCCTTGTAACCGCTGACTGTCCGCGACTGCCAATGGCAGCTACTCCACATATCTGCGGAACGTACCACTATCCGCAACCTGTGACGCGTCCGGTAGCACTCAGCTATGCTTCCCATAAGCAGACAATATTTTATACATCATCAAAAAAATGACAATGTATAGTATGCTATCCGATGGTCCATAGTTTCAATGACTCTGAGACATTTCTAAGGTTTTATGTCGTTAATGTGCCGAATTATGTATATCATCCTTTAGCTCTTGAATTGGTCTTGGCTTATTCACGTAGACTTTTTCTTTTAATGATCCCCAAATAAAGAAGTCCAACGGTGCCAAATCACATGATCGTGGTGGCCAATTTATATCGCCATGTTATGAGATAACAAGGCCATTGAGTTTCTTGCGCAAAAGAGCAATTGTTTCGTTAGCTGTGTGGCAAGTGTCATCATCCTGGAACCACATATCGTCCGGGTACATATCCTTAATTTCTGTCCACAAGAAGTCTGTTATCATCTCTCGATAGGGAACACCATTCCCGGTTACTGCTTGGCCGACCTAATTTTCGAAGAAGAAGGCCCGAAAACGCCGCCAGCCCATAAGCAGCACCAAACAGTCACTCTCTATGGATGCATCGGCCTTTCAACAACTACTCGTGAATTCTCACTTGCCCAAATGCGGCAATTCTACTAGCTAACGAATTCACTGAGGTGAAAGTGTGCCTCGTCACTGAAGGCTTCAACAATTTTAACGCGCTGCTCAATTGTGTACCTCTACAAGGAAATGTTAAATATAAAAAACTTCTAGTTTAGGTGTGACTCACAATTAACATCGTACATTAAGGTTGGACCAACCTTTTTTCCAGCAAATCATATTAAACAACTATCGTTTGTTATTATTCCATACGATAATACAAATTGCCTAAAACCCAAAGATGTTTGATATGTTGAAACCTTAAAGCAATTTTTATTTTATTACAATGAGCATGTATAATTCTTATTCGCTTAACCGTTTTATGTGTGTAATATCTTTAGTTTTTCTTAAATCTGACGATCTGGCCTAAGCAACCAGTGAAATGCGCATAGGAATAGCTTATCCCTTACACAATAAATTTCAGTTTATCAATAGTATGAAATGGGAATGTACCACATTTAAACGAAACCTTGTTAATTAAATTTTTGAATACCAAGAAAAACTTTGATAGCATGTTTTTAATTTGTTCAGGATTAAATAATGTTCGTCTATAACTTTTTCGATAAGCTGTATTTAAAATCATTTGAGGAGATATATTAAAAAAATGTTGAAAGAAAGAATGGAAATCGAAATCAAATTTTATGGAAGTAAATTTGTTAGATGTCAGTAATTGAAGACACCATTCCCCACCAATTATCACTGGCCGTAGAACGGTTAAAATATTCCAAACAAATGTTCCATTTTTGTACACACTGTCAAAAGGCGATTCATTATAGATAAACCAAGCACACGACTTTGCCGTTTTACAAAACATTCCTCAGATAACTTAATCTGAGAACGAGTATATGTATCTAGATAACTTGTTGTGTTACAAACAGAATATTCAATTAATTATACCTCTGGCCTCTAGAGGTGAAGTGTAAAAAGCAACAACATTTTTAAGTTTTTTTTTATAGAAATTATCAATTTAAATTCAGTTTCTTTTTTCTGTTTTACTTTTAATTCTTCCATTATTAAAGGTCTTAAATTAATTCTTGATCCTCTTAAGTATGCAACAGTGGATGTCAAGCGTTAAACCTTTTTGTTCTGACGACTTCTCTTTTGACTGCACTGCTGGCACTGCTCGTGCATTTTACAATAGTCATGAGTTGAAATCGGGTATGATGGGCTTGAACAGAAATAAAACTAATTTATGATGTTTTTTCCTTTTTAAAAATTTTGGATTTCTTTTGAAAACTAACAATTCTTATTGAAAAACGTTTAAAAAAAAATAACAAAAAGAAAAAAAAAACAAAATAAAATGAAACGTTCATTTCCTTGTACTTGGGTTAGTGAATTATAATGATTTTTATGCAGTTTTAATGGTAATTAAGTTTTGATTTAAATTGCTTATGGGAGGTGGTCGATGAAGGTTCTGGTTCCTGTTTAAGTGACTTTAAAAACAAAAACAAAAATTTTAAAATAAATTGAAAAAAGAGGCAAAGTAAATAAAAACAAATCAAATGCAGTAGTAATTTTAAAATTCAAGTCTCACAGGGTGTTGAAAACATAATTCATGTCATTGTTTTATGACTTTTATAGGTTTTTTTTTAAAAAAGATATGTTTCCTAACATCATATATTTAAAATTTTACAAATAAATCTTAAATAGTTTATTATTATTTATTAAATGAAAAATCATAGAACAATAGAGAAAAGTGTAAATTCTAATGACAATTTATTAATTAATTTTTAATTTGTTTATTTATTAAATTAGAAAAACAAATTGTTTTAAATGTATTTTAAATTTTAAATTTTAAAAATTTTGTTTTTGTTCCAAATGTATCGGGTGTTTTTTTTACACGTTTGTTTTTCGAATAGAGATAAAACTGGCATTTTGTGGTCAAATCTGGCAACTCTAATGTCATTTATGTTCAATTTGGTTTGCCATTTCATCATGAACAGGTTGACAAAAGAACAACTGTTGGGGTATGGGCCGAAAATGAGATTGATCTCGATGCTGATTTTCATCGCAAAATTTTGTTCAGTGATGAGGCTCATTTTTGGTTGAATGGCTACGTCAACAAGCAAAATTGCCGCATTTGTAGTGAAGAGAATCCACATGAGACCCTTGAGACGCCATTACATCCACAAAAACTGACTGTTTGGTGTGCTCTATGGGCTGGTGGAGTCATTGGGCCATACTTCTTCCGAAATAATGCTGGAGAGGCAGTTACCGTTAATGGAGACCGGTATAGAGCCATGATAACCGACTATTTTGTTCCCGAATTGGATGGCATGAATGTGGATGAGTTGTGGTTCCAACAAGACGGCGCTACATGCCACACAGCGCACGCCACAATCGATTTATTGAAGGAAACATTCGATGAGCGCATAATTTCGCGGAATGGACCTGTCAATTGGCCACCAAGATCGTGTGATTTGACACCATTGGATTATTTTCTTTGGGGATATGTGAAGTCGCTCATCTACGCCAACAAACCAGAAACGTTAGGGGAATTGGAAGCCAACATTCGTGGCGTTATTGCCGACATACGGCCCCATATGCTCGAAAAAGTGGTTGAAAATTGGACCTGTAGAATTGGCTTTATTCGAGCCAGCCGCGGCGGCCACATGCCTGAAATCATATTTAAACATTAATGGCATAAAATTATCCTTCCAATAAAGCCAAATTGATGGTCATTAAAACGATTTTCTTGTGTTTTATTTCAATTCGAAGTTCTATACCACTGAAAAAAACACCCTATAATTGTTCGAAAGAAATAATTCTTTCGCACATCGGAAATAGGCTATAAGAGTTTTAAATACAATCACAAATTATATTCATACTTTATAAGCCGAGCAAAATTAACAAAGACGACCAGAGTCTCTGGTCGGAATCGAACCTGCAAACCCACTCACTGATGGTCTAGCCCACTACCAAATAGACTTTCTGGGCATCCTCCAATGACAATTATTTTCATTTTCAAATATTTTCCTAACTCCATTTAAAACTTTCTCTGTTTAATGGAATTGAAAACACAAATGATCAGTTGTTAATTTAAAAGAACGGATTTTGTTTTGAAAATATTTCTAATTTAATTTTAGTTTTTGATATTTAAATGTTTCGTTTTAAGTTGTTTTAGTGGCATTTGGCCTTTTTTAAACTTTGTGTTGTGTAGCTTTTTTTGTTCTTTGGAAACTTGTTAAATCTTCTCTTTGTTTTTGGTTGCTGATTGCTTGAATTAAAATGTTTGTCATCAATTTGAAATAGATCTAAGATAACGTCATCGTTTTTGGGGAATTAATTATTTGTTTTTTTTTTCTAAATGTGATTTTGTAGATTTGAATTTTATTTGTTCATCCTATTTGTTTACTCAATTTATTTTCTTTTTCTGAATCGACCTTTCGAAGGTCTATTTTAATGAGTTGAGAATTTAATTTCAAAATTGGTTTTAACATCACATTTAGAGTAAAACAAAAGATAGAATATGCATTTAAAAAAAAAACGAGAGCTGTCCTAAGAACGAGGGCGGATCTATAAGTCTGTGACTTTTTTTTAATAAAACAAAGGTTTCTGGATGAAATAATCATTATATTTTACAACGTAGACTTCTTAGAACTGTACTTCAATGTGTTATCCCTTAAAAAAATAATATTTGTCGAGGTCATTAAAATTGGTATTTGCTTGTGAGATGATTTTCACTTTAGAGTCAAAACTCTTTCCCTAAGCCATTTCTTTGAATTGTAAATACGAAATAGTCACTTTGTGCTTAGTCCGAAAAAGTATCGAATCAGGGAACATGTGAAGCCTTATAAAACACGAAGTTCACTTTGTTTAGTTTGCATCTCAAATCATGCTATCAAGGGCTATTAAACATAAACTGAATGACCCAGCTTATTAAAATTATTCAAATTGATAAAAGCCAACTCACCGATGCCTGTTGGCAGAAGTAGTTTTGCCTATTTAGTTAAGAGGCGGAGAACAAAAAAAATTCACCGACTATAAATTGCAACAGTTTGTGGCGAAATAGCTAAACGAGATATTATTATATAAACTCATTAATATTGTATTAATGACAACAAAACAATAAAATTGAAAATAAGTTATAATTTTCTTCATACTAAAAAATTTACTGCCTGTTTAGCGATTTCGAACGTTAACTTTCGCATAGAATTTTATAATGAAAATATTTTTAAAACTGAGTCTTTTTCATATAAATTTTCTTTGCGAACGTTTACGTATATTAATAAAATATACACATATACTGAGGACCCGCACGATTCCATTTAAATACACCTTCAAATCATTTAAAAATGTTCAAACTCTATACTGTAATGTCACTGTCACAAACAAATATTGAAAAGAATTGTAGACAACTAATTTATGAAGTGTGTGAACGTGTAAATACAAAAATTAAATGCTTTAAAAAATACATTCAAAAATTAATAAGAGAATTAAAAATACACGCAGCAATGAGAGTGAGAACAAAAAATACCCTAGTTCGTTA
The DNA here is from genome assembly GCA_963931875.1 of Pollenia griseotomentosa. Classification (NCBI taxonomy): domain Eukaryota; kingdom Metazoa; phylum Arthropoda; class Insecta; order Diptera; family Polleniidae; genus Pollenia; species Pollenia griseotomentosa. The sequence goes on along the minus strand of OZ007560.1, from coordinate 44,709,423 downwards.
ATGTAAGTTTGGGATACGTACGAAATATTTTTAATGTTCATTTTTTTGCCACACCAATTCTTTGGATGCGTACGCCCAATAAGACACACAAGTATACATCAGAAATTCTCGCACACTGCTCGATGTAATTTTCAACTACTAGAAGTATAGACAAACATTTTTTACTGTATTGAAAGATTTTAAAAGAAACAATTGCCTGGAGTATATTTTTGCGAATTCTTGTATCCTTAAAATCTTATATTAAAATCGGCAAAGACAAAACAGTTGATAACACTTTCCTTCTCTGTTTGTCAACCGATTTGAACAAAAAATACACTATTTGAAAGGTATTTACTTACAGCAGGGTAAAATCAGGTAAATTCGGTAACCTCATATCTCCAAAATTAACTAAAAGAGAATACTTAATACTTATCGTTGTTCATTAGGAAAATAAGGTGTCTAACACTTTTTAGAAATGCGTCCCTTTTAGGGAGTAAACGGGTATAAACTGTGTTTTTGAACATCTATGTCATTCCATCTATATTTTAATCTAACAAACATTAAAATAGTGATGTTATTATATTCGTAACTTCTCTTAAAAAAATAAAAATTTGGTACTTTTTCGAAATTCGAACGTTAAAGGAGTAAAAATTGTACTAATTCCTGGTACTTTAACATAAACATATTAAATACTGGGCACCTACTACAATATTGAAATTTTTAAAACTTCAATGGGAAGAAAAAAAATATCAAAAAGGGGAAATACGGAAAATTTAATTTGGCCCCTCGCCGGACGAAAAAAACAAGTGCTCGAAACGTGTAAATACATTAATGTTTTCTTCATTTTTGCACAAATGAGTTTTCGACCACTGGGCAAACACTAGTTCTATTTTAGTTGTGCGACGAATAGAAGCTTAAAGCACACGTTTTCATTGCAGGGTAGACCTTCCGTCTCGTTCTTTTCGCAGTTACATAAGAATGGTAACTGGATCAAGAAAAGATATTCCTTTGGTTTTGCTTTGGCACAAAAACAAGACAAAAAATGTTACTAAATTCTCATAGAAGGACATGTTTATCTTATCTTTTATACGAAAGAGCCGTAGTAGGGCCTTAATTGCCGTAAGTTCCAAAGAGTGCTCATTTTGAATTAATACTCACATGTGTTACACAATATTAGACTACCTCCTTATCCAAAATATAAATGAAATTCTGTTAACATTGTTTCAATGCATAAAAGGAGTGGAAACTGTTTATTAAGAAGCGCACGATGAAGAGTATCTCCGAAAAAATTAGCTGTTTTCTATAACCCAGAGCTGTCTTTAGTTTGGATAAAAAAAAAGAAATGAACATTCAGCAATAAAAACGGGATCAGTTTTTTCTAACCTTATGCAGAGCTAATAGGTGGTACACAAAATTTCTTAAAGATCCTTCAGAAAGTTAGTAAGTCGTGTCACCTTACACTGAAAGAATTTTCTTCGCAATACCAATGAATTTTGACATTAATCCCATGAAAAATTGCATTAAAAAGGAACCAATGCAGCGCTTCGTTGAATCAATAAAACCTGTTTCATTAAAATGTATTTAATGAAACATTACATTAGATCTATGAATATTATTCATTGGATGAATACTTTCAATAAAGTAAAAAAAATTTTTCTTATTTTATGCCTACCGGTGCAGTGTAGTTTTTGGATAAAAAAACTACGGTTTTTACTCAATTAAGAGCGTAAATATGAGATTAAATTGTCCATAACAACAATAACAAAGTTGATTGAAAGTTTTTGTTTCATTACTATAATGACATTTTTATTGTCATAATGAAAATTTAAATTTATGAAGGCAATTATTGAAATATGTTGCTTTTATAAAAAAATTTTTCTGATTTCATAAATTTAATGGCATATTACATTAGATGAATGAAATAATTAAATCTTACATTTTTTAATTAACAATTAAACATTTTTTAAGGAAACTATAATTTTGTATTAATTTATGAATATAGTTATGTTTGTATATTGTTTGTTATGTTCCCAATTAAAATTTAATTTAACTTGGACAAACTTAAGTTTTCTTATATCCAATGAAAATTTTTAACGTAATTACGAAATCCAATGAAGCGACTTTAACGAAAAGACTTCATTAAAACTATGAAATTCCATTTAGACAATGAAAATTTTAATTTAACTAATGAAAATTTTTTTATGAAAATGATTCATTTAATATATGAAGCATTTTTCTTTCAGTGTAGAATTAAATGAAAAATAATACCATTGTACAAAACTAATGCGTTTACCTTACCGAGCTTATGTTTAAATAGGTAATTGAACATAAACGTGACGTTGCGTTGCTAATGACACCGAACAAATTAAAATTGTTCCTCGTTTTTAGGTTTCAGCTGCTAAAGAATTTCAAATTTGTTTCATGATAAAGCGAGCATTCCATCGACGTATTCGAAGCTTTTTTATACTTTCATTCAAAATGCTCAAAACACAAAGGCTAAAACCTTTAAATTGTCACATAATTGTTTTTTTGTTAAATCATTTTCTAACATATAAATTAAATTGAAATTTGCACTTTAATCCAATAACTAAATTTGTTATATTAAGCTAATTTTATATTCTTTTAGGCTTGTAAAATGGAAAAAAACCGAAAATGAAAAATATTTATTTTTTCGAGATTAAACTAAAAAGCTCATTTGCTTCAAATCCATTATCGCTTCAATATTTTTTAGGAACGTATCAAATCGCCATATAGAATTTAAATAAACGAGTGTACAAAAACATGAATCTCAAAAGTATTTTAAGCAAAAAGAAAACAAAAACAAATCTCGCAACATTTGCAAGTGATACCACCACATGACATCAAACATCAAAGGATACACTCTCTTTAATACACCACAAGAACCCAGCCAGCCAATCGAGATGGACAGACCAGACCGTCCACAGCCAGGGTGAGCTAGTAAGAATTAAATCTAAATTTTTTTTTGGTGTTGTTGTTCTAGCGGAGGAGATATTTTACTCGAATGAAAAAGATGAAAAATAAAGAAAGAAAAACACAACCCAGTGAGATTAACAGCAGGCGCATGACGATCACACTACATCACGCAACTCATACAAAATTTAAAAAAAAACGCGGTCAGATTTTGAAATTTTACATCCTGCTGTGTTAAATTTGCGTTCTTTTCATCCACAAAAAAAAAAAAAAAAAAAAATACTTAATGTTGTTGTTCCTCAATTCGACATTTTTTTTATAAATTTTTGATTTTGAATAAAATTTTTAAATTGTATTTGGATCAGTGAATGGTTGCGTATTTTCCATTGTTGTTATTATATGTAGTTGTATTTGGTGTTGCTGTTGTTGTTGTTTTTGCTTTTATTGTGTTAATAAAATCAATTCAAAAGTTATTATTTATACCCCGAAAGCCTTAATTTAAATGTATTACGCTGGGGTTTTAAGTGACGATTCCATGTTTTCGATTCTGTTTAATTTTTTTTTTTTATATTTTTTCATTTCGGTATCAAAAATGTTTGACTTCATGATTTTTAACTTAGAGCGAATATCGCGTAATATTTTGTATTTAGCACTATTTTCTTCGTTTTAATGGTCCGTGTGTGTGCGTTTTTTTAATCCCACTGTTTTTGGAATTTATTGCCAGTGTTTGTTTGATTGGATTTGTTCAATGGGAAATTTCTTCTGCTTCTTTTTTTTTTGGATTGTTCTTTATTGTATTTAATTCTTGTCTTTATTGTTTATGCAAAACAGCTGGGGACACTCGGTTGGTAATTAAAGGAATAATCGAAATTTAAGTGTTGCCAATTAATTATAAGTTTTGTGTGGCATTGTTATTGCTCTTTTTTGTTGTTTGCAACAGCATCAGTTAAGGTTTTACCTTTTTTTTTGTTCTTTGAAATTTATTTTATCGATTAGTTTTAGGGTGGCATATTGAAGTAAAAACCGTTTATTTCTTAAATGGCGAGAATTACACAGCGATACCATATTTTACAGATTTGAATTTAGTTTGTTTAAGAATAGAGCCATAATTCTTTTAAGCAGTAAACATTTTTTAAGAATTAAGTAATTGATGTAAATAAGACAACTAATGCATAACGTTTGCGCATACCAACATACAGGTGGCAATTCTACTTTCCGGTAGACCAGTCTGTATGACAATTTTGATCTCGCAATACCTCCCATAACACAACGTCCTTAAAATCACCTTTCCATGTTTTCCTGGAAAATGATAATAATCAGTTCAAAATCTTTAATAACTTAGGGTGCAATAAGAATACGTGCTTTCTCAAGATGCAAGCTCAGAGCTTTTGAAAGAAAGTAGCAAAAGAGAAGTAAGATTAGCCAGTGCTACTCCTGAGACGGAGCTTCTAGCTGTTGCCTATACGGCAATTACACATAAAAAAAATTAAAAACCAACTTGAATTAAGATATTAGTTAGAAATTTGTATTATTAATTAATTCCGTACTGATCATATCAATTAACATATTTGTAATTTTGAGCTTTTCTTGCTGTTGAGTTTCAATCAATAGGTTTAATTGAAATGTGACCACCAGCTAAAGAGGCTAAATAAAACGTAAACAAAAATCAAAATATTTTTTTCAATCAACATAGTAAATTGAACCAATTTAAAAATTGTTTAAAACTTTAAAATATTTAGAAGTTTGTGTGTATGTTTTCATATTACATTATAATTTTTATTTTCAATTGAGGCAAATTAATTGAAACAATTAAAAAAATTGTTTGAAATTTGATTTAATTGAAAAAATTTTGTTGAAATAAATTGCATGTTTCCAATTTGCTTTAATATACTTTATTAAATACAAAATTTTTGTCGAAAAATTTTATTTATGTTTGTAATTTATGTATGTGTGTACGTAAAAAAAAATTTGTAAAATAAAATAAGTTTTTTTTTAATAATTTAATAGAGAAAAGAACACCACCCCATTTTCCCTGAGCACGGCTAGTTTAACCCTTTGAGGACCAGACTTTTTCTGCCGAAGCGATTTTTTTTTCTTATTTTCATAATATATGGCCCAATAATAGTAACGTCAAAAAAATAGGCTCCCCTGGTCCTCTCCTTATCCCTCTTTTTGCTTGGCAAATATAGTTGCCTATGGGCTGAAATAGAATTTTTTATCCAAGAAATTAAATTGAAAAATATATTGTTTTATACATTTTTTATTTATTTAAACTATTTAAAAAGTAATTTATAAATGCATGTACTGTGTGACTGCCCGGCGCTGGCATGGGCCAGAAGAAGGCACTTGGGGCATGGTACAATGTGTGCGTCCCGAATCGGTAATATATCGGCAAAGGCCCTGGTTGGGTTCCTATGGGAAGCGGAGGGACTTTTGGCCAGCTAAGGGGAGTGGGTACAATAGACCTGACCTGGTCGCGGTACCTGTCACTGTGGGGAAAACTCCCCGTTCTATTGTGGAAAAAAAAAAAAAAAAAAAAATTTATAAATAACTTACAATTTAAAATAAGTCCTATACGTGGTATTCGCCAAAACAGTCACGTGATGTAAAGCAAAGAAATACATTGCATATAGTACAAAATACATTTGTGAGGCTATATTTGCCATAGCTGGCACAACGAAGGCATCGTTTCCAATTTTCACGTTTTTCCATTTTATGGAAATACTTCCGCTTTTTTAGAGAGATACTTCCAGTTCTGGTTGCTTCCGGGAATCTGCGCGGTCTTGAACAGAAGTCATTAATTAATTCCTTTGCTAAAGCTGCCCGAAAATCAATCGAGGTCACTTTTGTCGCGAAGCTGTTAGCTAACATGAGTTTGCTATCCATAGCACGCAGCTATTATGGACGCATATTTCGAAGGGATCAAAGAACAATCGAATATAAAACTGCCATTTATTTCTGCGATCATACTCATAGTAAAACTTTTTTTGGTCCATGAGATCGAAACCTCCCATTCCCTCGTTGTAGTGCTGGACAACCAACGGGCAATCTATATCAATTTTACCTGCTTGTATCAAAACTTGCAATTATAAAAACTTACCTTGAAAATTACAAACAGCATTGAACACATCATACGCTTGCGGCATTTCCACATGTGCATTTACAATGGGTTTTAGAACTTGCGAATGTTCATATATGCAATTCTCCTGAAATCCGGTGAAAACGGGGTTTTTATAGGCAAGAGTCTCTTTAAACCAGAAAGTCTTCTCTGGTGGTATAAAAAGTGCTGGCTTTTCTGGTATTACTGCAGCATTTAAAGTCGATGCAATTGGCTCATCCTCTACAGCAACTTGTACCGCTTTACGACCAAAGCGAGCCTTTTTAAATACACAAGATTCTATAGAATTAGTTCCTTCATTTACAACTTCTATGGGCTCATCCCCTTGGATTTCCAAAGCGTACTTTTCTAGAAAAACGTTGTCCTCTTCATCATATATGCAGCAGCTTTTTCCTCACTGTCACTGGTGTCGCAAAACCAAAGTTGTTCAATTTCGTCCGGATTAAGGAAAAGAAAACGGTCACGGACTGATCCACTCATTTAAATTTTTTTATTTATTATAACTAAATAATATTACACTGTTTGATCAAAAATCACACTCGAAATACAACAATAATACACTTTAAAATAGTAATGCTTTGAACTTTGAACTTAAAACAATAACAGACAAGATGCGTTTTGTTCAATTGACTTAAAAAAAAAACAACGTAAAACTATGTATATACACTAGGGTGGCCGTTATTTTTTTTATTTTGATTTCTTCTATTTTCCCCCCCTAAATCGGTTCAGTTTTATGTAAAAAAAAATACAAAAAAATTTCGTAGCGATTAGTTGTGTTTTAGGGGGGGCGTCCGTCCCTCAAAGTTTGCCATCAAGCCATTTATTCAAATGTAATTTGTTTGCGTATGACTATCTTCTAAAAACAACATTTTACAAGAATATGATATATGGCAATATTTTAGCTCTTCTAGTCAACAACATAAGCCTCTAAGAAAGTTTTTTGCTAAAATCAATATTTTAGAAAATAATTAAGAAAATAAAAACAAAATACCAAACATTTTATATACGATTTATATATATAAAAGAGGGATTTAATGTCAAGTGACCCAATTTTGAAATAAATGTCTTTCGATTTAAATGAAATTTACACCAATTTTAGTACTGTTAGATAGTACCTTAGACACAAACTTTCAACAAGATCGGTCAAAAAGTTTCTGAGTTAGAGTGGGTCAAAGTTTGACATTTTGGCCATACAGGTGTTCTTTCTCATCCATGTAACTTATTACCTATTGGTGTAAGCAAAATTTGTCCCAAGTAGCTTAGATAGCTTTTTGATCAAACTTTTTAAAAAAATTGTTTTTGTTTTTTTAAAAAATTTAAAATTTTTTTTTTTAAATTTAACACTTGGCTAAAAAAAATAAAAAAAAAGTTTTAAATTTAAAAAAAATAATTAAAAAATTTTTTAAAAAAATATTTTTAAAAAAGATTGATTAAATAGCTATCTAAGCTACTTGGGACAAATTTTGCTAACACCAATAGGTAATAAATTACATGGATGAAAAAGAACACCTGTATGGCAAACTTTGACCCCCTCTACCTCTGAAACATTTTGACCGATCTTGTTGAAAATTTGTGTGTAAACTACTATCTAATAGGACTAATCTTGGTGTAAATTTCATCCAAATCGGAAGACATCGATTTCAAAATTGTGTCACTTGACATTAAATCGCCTTTTTATATATATAAAACGTATATAAAATGTTTGGTATTTTGTTGTTATTTTCTTAATTATTTTCTAAGATATTAGTCTTAGCAAAAAACTTTCTTAGAGGCTTATGTTGTTGACTAGAAGAGCTAAAATATTGCCATATATCATATTCTTGTAAAATGTTGTTTTTAGAAGATAGTCATATGCAAACAAATTACATTTGAATAAATGGCTTGATGGCAAACTTTGAGGGGCGGACGCCCTCCCTAAAACACAACTTATCGCTACGAAATTTTTTTGTATTTTTTTTTACATAAAACTGAACCGATTTGGAGGGGGAGAGTATAAGAAATCAAAAAAAAAAAGTTCTCCATACAACTAACGGCCACGCTAATATACACACATAGTACATACAATGAAGAAAATAAAAAAAAATATTTAGATTATTTTTAGGTGCGTTTTTTTCCGTTTCAACCCACAGGCAAACAAACTTGCCAAACATATTTGGGGTAAAAGTGGGCAGGTTGAAATTTACACATACATATATATTTTGAAAGGTAAGAGTCGCCTCCAAAGTATTCCCGAGTTTTAGCCAGGCGCGCCCCACGCTATCCCCACAGCACCCCCCTGAAGTAAGGTGACTTTTTGGCCAATTTGAGGTCTCCTAGCGGGCAAATGGGGCCAGATAGGCCCCTACTTCAAGAATTTCTAAGTTGGTTTAATCCCGAGTTCATAAATGAAATCCGAAAGTGGATTGATCTTAACTTAACATTTACGCCAGAGAATCAGAGAGCAACAGAATATTATTATTTTTTTACCTACCAACATGTTTGTTACACATGTTTGTTTCACCTTTGTTGTATTCCCCCCTTTGTTAACAGAAGAAATCACAATTATAAAGCCCAATCATCCCCCCATTTGAACGTTTATTAAGGAACATAGAAGTTAATAGCATTTAATTGCAAGTAAAAATTATTGTTTGTGCCGCATACGCCACTTTTCTAAATTTATTTAAAAAAAGTAGCTTTTTGTGCTGCATACGTAAACTGACTGCTGTGTATTTATTTGTTTACATTTTATGTTGCTTTTGCTTCAACTACTTTTTTTCTTACAGTAATGAAGCAAAGCAAGAGTTAAATTAGTTTTGTACGTTTTTGTAAGAGGAATTGCGTGTAGAGCAAAACAATACTTAATAAACTTGAAAATAGTTGATATAGAGCAAAATTAAAGCTTATTATCTCAGAAACCATAACAAATTTGGTGAAACCGGTTTTGGATTCAGAAAGGGGGGTATTTAAAATATATATACCCCAATTTTTTTTTAAAACGGTCGGTAGGTCATACCAGTAATTAGCTGACGACTTGTATTTTTATAGAAAACCAAAAATATTTTCAAAAATAGTCCCGAATAAACATACACAAGTATGTATAAGAAAACTAACCTTACCCAATAAAAATTCTTAACAATATCTTGTCAGTTAATTTGTTACTCTAAACTAATTTTAATCCTATTCAAAAAACAAAAGTGACATAATTTTGACATACATATATCGCTAAAATAAGTAATGGTCTTGTAACGATTCTACTGCAGAGGCTTTTGGTGTTTGTATTTGTCACCTTATGGTTTGGGCCATAAAATATTTGATTATAAATTAACTTTTTTTTATTGAATTTTTTTTGGATTTTGTTTTTATTATTTTGTCACAAAAACACATGAAAACTGTCAAATTGTTATCAAGCTACCGTACGCCAGACACACACTTACGAACTCTCAATAGAGAATACGACCATGATTTTGAATTAGAAGAATTATGGCCTTTTTTTAATTTAATCAAATGGTCATAAAACTTAACAATAAAACAAACTATCTCTATATATATTGCCAGAGTAAATCAAATTATTTTTAAAAGTCTAAATGCTACTAAAGAAATATAAAAAATAAAATAAAGATAAATTTTACAAGTAAGAATGCTTTATTCGGCTGAGCAGAATCTTTAGCATCTTCCACCAAGCACTGGATGTTTTGGGGAGTGAACTTTATATGGGATTTTTGATAAATTATGAAACAAACTTAAAATTAAAGTATTATCTGATAATGGGCTTTTTAGGAAAGCTTTGATAAATTATAGACCGATCATTACAAAATTGCATGTTGTTGTATACATAGGTTGGCGTAAATAAAACCTACCAGTAGTCGATGTTGGTAGTCTTGCAGTAGCAATTTTGTATGGATGCATCTCAAGATCTAATTTTAAAATTCGTTGCAATGTAGTTCTAGAAACGCCGAATTTGCAGGAACGACGACGAGTTGATACAGAGGAATTTTTCTCAACACTATGCCGCACAGCTTTCACGTGGAATTCAGTGGGAATATTTTGATGAGCACCTCTTGCAGAAGGGTCGCTCACGTAACCCAGTCACTTAAACCGCTTTAAGCGCTGAATAATTTCTTAATCATGCAGGCTGTTGCGGCTGATCTGGAATAAAAATATTAACAATATTCTCACTGCATTATAACAATGGAACGTTTACAAGAATAAAAAATAAAAAAGAATAAATTCGGTTTCAGCCTGCATAAAGAACAACAACAATTACATTTAAAATAAAAAGGTTATATGTGCTTAACTTTGGTTAATTTTATTTGGGCCATCCTGAATTTACATAATAAATTCGACCAAATTTCTCCACAAAACCATTTTTCGATTCGGTGTTAAGCGTATTACAGTGTTTTTCGAGGTTGTGCTTTTAATGGCATCTATTGTAAATTATGTACCTACCGATCATCACAAAACTTGGCTGTTCGATTTCTTGCCTTATTAGACTTAAGTCTATTATCAGCCTGTTTATCGATTTCGAACGAAAATTCTAAAATTTGTTTTTGTTTTAAATTTAATTTTTATGAGAACGTTTAAGTTCGAAATCGTTAAACAGGCAGTAAATTTTATTTTAATATCGATAAAACGAGTATATTCAAAGGCTTATGTTTGGTATTTAGTCACGCTTTTGTTATGTAGCGCCATGTGAATCCGAAGCTTCTTATAATTCTTATCCCGCCATATTTTGTCGGATCTTTTGTATTGGTAACTAAGGTGCTTGTACCTACACAGGAAAAAATTTTGCACCAGTAAAAGCATTATTCAAAAATAAAATCAGTTTTAATTTAAAATTTAATCAAGTGAATTAAACGTTTAATCAAGTCCATTAAACCTTTAATTGATATTATTAATTTGTTTACTGGTTCAATACTCTATTAGTATTGGTTTTCAAGTTAGAAACGCTTAGGCCCGTTTTCACAACTTACCGATAGCTAAAAGTAGACTTTAACCGGCCTTATAAAAAGTGTTCCATTATTAAAATTTTATTTAAATATAAAGTGAGCGATGAAGTAGATAAAGATGTATCCTACTTGGTAGGTTAAAGTAAAGTTGTAATAATGGAACACTTTTTATACGGCCAATAAAATCCTACATTAAGCTATCGGTAAGTTGTGAAAACGGGCCTTAAAGTTGCTAGTGAACACACGCACAGAAAAAAATTAAAATTGATTTCAATTAAAAAATTTGTAATATTAATTAAAAAATTAATTAAATTTGCCCCAGTAAACAAATTAATAGTATCAATTAAACCAGTTAATAGTATTAATTAAACGTTTAATTCACATGATTAAACGATTTATTCACTTGATTAAATTTTTAATTAAGACTGATTATATTTTTGATTAATGCTTTAATTGGTGAAGAATTTTGGAGAATTTTTTCTGTGTATGACAGGAGTGGCCTTTATATCGGAACTGCCGTAAATTATGAACCGATCTTCATGAAAGTTGGCAGTGTGATTATATAAAGCTGTGACAGATCAAAATTGTTTACAATAGCATTATTTGTTAAGATTCTCCGAAACTTCTTGTCAATTAAGTTGCACTCTCAGGGAATAGATGCAGACAATACTTTAAGTTTGTGTGCAAAAAGGTTGTGGTATACAGGAACCAAAATCGTGCTATTTTGGACTTGTTCTTGTTAATGACTTTGCGGGACTTAATTAAAGCTTTCATCCTTAAAATCTACTTAATTTCTTAACAAGCCTCCTAACTATAAAATAATTTTAGCTTTCTTAACAATATCGGGGTATTCTCAACAAAAACCATTGACAACATGTTGTTTTCGTCATTAAGCCACACAATGATGCGATAATGAAAACCATTATGTACCAGAAATATAACAATATTGGAAATATGAATTTAAAGGCCGCCACCATAAAGCTGGAGCTGCTACTTCTACTACTACCGAACACATGATAATGTTGCTCATAAAACTAATAATCATAACGATTATTACGATCGTAAATATACCATCATTAACTTTTAAAGAAGAAGTCTTTGCCTGAAATAACCAACCACAATATAAAGTTATTTTTAAAAAAGAAGAAAAAAAAAAAAATAACAAAGAAGATCTAGTTTTTAATTTTTCGAAATAAAATTGAAATAATTTGTTTGAATTTAAATAAAATTAAATGCAGCATTTCAATAAATTAAAAGTAACAATAAAAATATTCAAGTTTCAAACACTTTCTCTGGAACAATAATTTGAATATGAATCATAGAAAACTCTTATATAAATAATTTTCTGATTGTTGTTGTTGTTTTATGTCGCTATTATTTCAATAATAATTTACGTTATTGTTGAAATATAAATTTTTTTTTTTGTATGATTGAAATGAGCCACTTGAAATTGAATGTGATTTGAAAGAGGGACCCCATCCAAATTCTATTCAACCATGTGTATTTTATGGATAATTTTGATTTTCTAAAATTGTGTACACTTTGTCAGGGGAGGACTTTTGAATATTTTCTAAAGTTTCGGTTCATTGAAATTGTTGTGTGATTAAGCGCGTTTGTTTTTTTTTTTTCTTTGTTATAATTATTGGTTTGGGATTTTCTTAGTTTCATATCAAGTTTTTGGTTGAGAAAATTTAAGACCTTGTATACGATTATTTTAATGGACATTTTAAATATTTTTCGAATACATCATGCGATAAGCAACACAATTTTCTAAACCATATTGAAGTGCTATTAATGAAGAGAGTTTAAAACGATAAGAGTTTGTACTGTTTCGGCTTCGTTAGCACAATTTTGGGTAAATTTATGGGAAAAGTTTCTTTTCGTTCAGAGTAGACACTTGACTGGCTCTGCTGAAACTCTTTGGTGTGATAAATATAAAATAGAGATCATATTTTTGTTGCATTTGATTTTTATTAATCTATCGATAGCAAATTTCTATCGATAAAGATCACTAAAATGAAGCGAATGTCGTTAAATGAAGTTAAACAAGAAAGAAAGTATAGTCGTTTAATCCCGAACATTGGAAACCCGACATCACTTGTGAGTATTAAGAGAATAATTTTTTATTTGGGACCTACCGAAAATTGTAAACCTACAAAGTTGTTGTATTAAAACTTATTAAAAGATTTGCTTATGCCGAATTTTATCGAGAAACTAACATCTATAAGAGATTTGCTTGTTGTGTACAAATGCTTCGAAGGGGACCAATATGGGTCTTACGATCAATTCTATACCTACCCTGCGGAAAATTTGTGTCAATTGTTCCAACAGACTGGTCCTGGGATTTGTGAAAATAGAACAAGTACAAAAAGAAAGGACTTATGACCAGTGAAAGGAGAACCAATCACTTAACTAGTTTATAAAGAACAAAAAGGTAGAAAAAGTAATGATTTACAGTACAATCTTCACCGGTGGTGTGACACATTTTTTGAGACTTTCTAAAACTAAGTTCTTGAATTTCATTCTAGGACTTGTTTTATTGAAATAATACTACATTGTATTGAAATAAAACTACATTGTAGTAACTGACACTTAACACGTTCATTGAGAATGGATCTGTGACTGGTCAAATGGTGTCAATTGACCCCTTCCAATGACAACCCCATGTAAAAGTGATAGGTCTTATTCATATAAAGTGTTAGAGCTAAAACCGGCCTCTGACACCCAAGACCTATCACGGGACTACTTTGGTGCCAGTTCGCTTCCCTCTCGGGTACCGTCACAAATTTTTGCCATGAAATTTTAGCTGTTGTTAAAGTTTTTTTTTTTGCCAAACTGCATTTTAATACGGATATTTAAAAGGAATTTATGGCAGTGAAGACGATTTTTGTGGAATAGGTGCAATTCAATAGGCTTTATTTTCTCTTAAAGTTGATCTGTAATTTGCGAGCAAGATTTATATAAGCAGGTAGCCACTGGCTCCCTGGCCAGACTGACAAACAAAGTTGTAACGACTGGAAAGACAATCATATTTGGGATTTCAGGTTTATTATATCTCATCCAGCCTTCAGACAAATGTTCGCCTTTTATACTCATAGAAAAATGCATCTTCATATTGGTGATGCACTAACATCAAACTTGTGACATCAAGTTTATAACAAGTGGCATCAATATGGCAAAAAGTGAAATTAATCCAATAACGAACGTCATCATATAATTTTGTCATGTTTTACGCGTCATCTATGCTACGACTACAGTGACATCAATTCGATGGCACATTTTATAAATTATTAACATTCTTTTCATGTTAAAAACGTAAAATCAGAAGCAAAATTCCCATATTCAATTTGTTTAAATTATAAAGTGAAATTCATAGAATTTTTAAAGTAGAATGATATCGAAAAGCATATCGGACGATATACAACAAAAATGAATCAAACATATGTAAGGGGTAAGTAAATAATAATATTCTCTCACTTTGACTTAGATCAGTTCCAGTGAGCCTCATGAGTCCATTCTCCGATTTTACTGAGTCATCGCACTGATGACATTTTTTATTAAACTGACTCCGATTCGTCGTTTCTGTGATGCCAATGTGACATCTCATTGATGATATAATACATCAGCGTTAAGACGTCTTTTCTAGTCTTCCTTAGTGCCCATCATCCATCTAAAAATGTTACACAGTAAAAAATACGTCAAATCAATTGTCGTATTGAAAAGCATATTCGTCAATACAATTAATTTTTGGATTAAAAAGGCTTCAACATTTCAATTTTTAAATATAAAAAATACCTTTGTTAATTCAAACGTATTGTTAATCTATATTATATAGTTATAAAAAGAAGTGTACACTTTGATGTCACCACTAACTGCGAAAACCGCTCGACCGATTTAAACTAAAAACCAAAGGATACTTTGGGAGTAGTCTGTAGATAGTTTATGTAAAGTTTTCACTAAATCGTCCCAGTGGTTCCGGAGATATGTCATTTAGAATTTCCTATATATTCCCATATAAATATCAACAAAAACCCATTTTCCATATTATGATTTTTTATTGCCACTTGAAAAGTTACCAAACCATGATGTATCGTAATGTTTTTTGTGTACAATGACATTCGGAATAGATCTTAATGTATACTTTAAATCGCTAGAGGGCGTAAAATAGGGCAAACGTGTAAAAGCTCCCCCTCCCAATATCTTCTTAACTAACTAACCGATTTTTTTTGAAATTTGGCAGGCAAATAGTGTAACATCTTGATTAACTTTAGCCTATAATTTTTATTATTTAGGGCGTGAAATAGGGCAAGAGGGGTAAACGCTTCCTCTCCCTATATCTTCTTAACTAATTAACCGGTTTTCTTAACATTTGGCATGCAGACACTGTAACATCTAAAGGAACTTTAAGATATACATTTTCTGGAAATTCCAACAAAAAGGGCGTAAAATAGGGCAAAAGGGGTAAAAGCTCCCTCTTTCCATGTCTTCTTAATTAATAATCCGATGATAGTTTTAAGTCTTGAAGGAAGCAATAGCTATACACTTTAACACTTACGGCGCAAAATAAAGCAAAAGGGGTAAAAGCACCCCTCCTATACCTTTTTAATTAATAAACCGATTCTTTTGAAAAGTTGGTGTATTTTTTTTTTTAATTTTCTCCGGTTATTTTACGTCGCCTATACAATAAAAAATTGATGAAAAACGTTATCAAAGCTTCCATTTTGAATGGTAAATTCCGAGACGAAAATATTATTTTGCCACAAACTCCGATGATTGCCACAGACGACCCAAATGAATTCAAAAGCGTTTAATTTGTTATGCAATAACAATGAATAAGTTGCAAGGCCAAACGATGTCTGCTTGCGGCTTGGACGTGGCATGTTCTCGCGTCGGCAAGCCATCGAGTTTATTTGTTTTGGCTAAAGACGGACTGACAAAAAATATCGTACACGCAATTACTTTTCATCGGCGATCATGGTATAAAGCGCTATATTCCTCTTTCTTTAACTAGAAATTAGTAATATGGCAAAACAACGTTTGCCGGGACAGCTAGTATTATACAAATATTTGTGACAGCGAGTTTGTATAGAGTTTGAATAGAATATTTGTTAACAATCAGATACGGATTTTTATAACGAGTTTGTTATTAATATTATTATTAACAACATATTTATTCTATTGATTAATTTTTTGCGTACTCAAAGAAGGGAATGCATTAAAAATATTGTTTTAAGAAATTTTTTTATTTAAAAATAATAAAAATTGAATACTGATGTTGCAGTGTCTGCATACCAAATTTTAAGAAACCCGGTTGATTAGTTTAAAAGATTGAGGGGGGGGGGGAGCTTATGCCCTATTTTCGCCCTCAAGCGATATGAAATATACTCTACGACATATTTTCGTATCTAACAAATACACATACAAAATTTTATAAAAATCAGTCAAGCCGTTTTGGAGGTGTTTGAAATGAAGGGCATTTTGTTGATTATTGTATGGGAATATAAAGGGAAATCTAAATGCCACATCTGCGGAACCCTTTAGCAGATTTCGTGCAAGCTTAACTTAAACCATTTCAAGACTATCCCCAACGTACCCTGAAATTTTGGCTGAAATCGTTCGACCCGTTTCCGCAGTAAGTGGTCACATCAACGTGTACACTTCTCTTTATATATATAGAAGATTTAAAATTATTATATGTACACACAATTTTTATTCAACTGAAACAAGTTGTGAATACCCAATAAACCATAGAACGAAAATCCTAAGTGTCCATTTAGACAGGGAAACATTTAGAAGGGAAACATTTTGTTTGGCAGCAAATTACGGGTGTGGAAGAGAGAATGGTTTTTGTGCTCGGTGACACGCTTTGTTCTCATTTTCTTCGTTGACAATAACTTTGCGTTTTGAGAAAAAAAACAACAATATTAACAGAATGTTTCCGGCAGCATGTTCGTCTGTGTGACCGTAAGAAAAGAGAATTCCAGATGGTTTCCTTCCAAATGTTCGCTCATCTAAACTCGGACTAAGTAATATCTATTAAATTTGGAGATGAATTTAAAATTCTTCCTAATTATCAAAATACTTATCATTCAGAAGAATAATTAGTTTATTGCAAGAAGATGTACATATATCAAACACATCGCAAACGATTATCACTTGTGATACTTTTTATCACCTCCCAGCCAGCAAAATAGTCTTCCAGATATCTGAGAGAAATGTCGATAAAAAAGTCGGAATCGTATAAGAATTCTGTCAGATTTCTGACCCAAAAACGTATGAAATGGTTGACACGAATTCTGACATGTCGTGGGAAATTCTGTTTTTTTTTTGCCGACATTTCTGATAGATATCTGACAGAAATCTAATGAAAAAAGCATGAAAAATTTTGATGAGTTAGCCGAGACTCTTATTGTTTTTTAATTGATAGCTGAAAGAATTCCTTTTATTGCAAAATATTTAAAAGTATGTAATAATAAATTTTACACGTACGTACCTTTTTTAAATCTTTTTATCTTGAAACAATAAAATAAAATTAAAATTATTTTCAACTTAATGACAATTTTCATTATTTTCACAAAAAAAAAAAAGTTCTCGTTGGACACATCTGTAAGAATTCCTCCGGGACTCTATAAGACATATCTGTACATAAATTTCCCCCGATATATCCATTCGAAATAGATCAGAAAAAAGTATATTGAATGTCTGACAGAAATCTGAACGAAGTCTCTAAGAATGAAGTCAGACATTTGCAAGAAATGTCTAATTCAGACAACGTTGGAGTATCTGGCTGGCTGGGCTGTATGATATCGGTTCGACATCGTTACAATATCGCTTGGTTTATTGGGTTTTCACGAAAGTATCAAACATTATGAAGTGTTCTGTTTTTTGTTATAAAACAGAATAAAGTTAGTGATTCTGTAGACATATATACTTTCCCCCATATTCATAAAAAATATTATTGATTTATAAGAGGTTTATTAAACAGATTTCCATAGGAAGTTCGTTTAATAAACCTGTTATTAACCTGAAATATTTTTTATAAACAAGGCCTTTTATATTTTAATGTTGCGTAGTGTTTTTTACATTGATGAAGGAATTAGCAACGCTTCTCACTAGTATTGCTGTTGTTGCTGGGCAATTTGGACGAATAACCTGTGTGTGTATTGTATACATGTTTTGTTTTTGTCAAAAATTTTTTCTTAAACATTTTTATTGACTTTACCAGTCAAAAGGGCGATGAGCACAACTAAACCGAGCGAACACAATAAATTTTACAGTTTTTTACGAGAACCCGAACGCAATTAAATGTTCTCATCTTTATGTTGGGTTGGAATAGTACAAAACAAAAACATAATACAAAATCAAAAGAGAAACGTTCTTTTAAGGTATTTACTACACAAACTCTATTAGCGTTTTGTGTTTTCCATTTTCTTCCGTACCGATCACTAAAGAACAATATTTAGATTATATTTTCGAACGCTGTTCAAATTCAATTAAAATAGTTTTAAGAATATTTTTTAGTAACTTAATAACTGCTATTATTTTTTTCTGTGTGATATTTGGACAAAATTTTGCAAAATAATAGAAATCGGTTCACCTTTGCCATAAAAAAAAATATAAAATTATTGGTATGGAAGCATAGGCATATATAACTGGTATATAGTGGTCGAAGTTTTTAACTTTTAATCCAGAAGTGATCATAAATTCTAAAAATAAAAGCTAAAAAAATGTTAATTCAATAAAAATCGCTACAATCAGGGTTGTTAGATTTTTTGAGCTCCATCACTAAACAGGATGTCGGAAATCCCCAAACATCAATTTTGTTCAGTTTTTGTAACATTTTTTTTTTTAAATAAATTTTGTATAATATTCCAGTAAAAAATCGCCAAAAACTGAGAAAAACTAAAAAAAAAAAACGCCGAAAGTAAATTTAGTTTAGTTTCTGTTATTTTTTTTTAACATAAAATGGATAGCAAATATTCAGGCAAAAAACTAAAAATTAAGTAACAAGTCTATAAATTCGTACATTTCAGCCTCATCGATTTCATAATTGGTGTTCTGACCTGCATACATACTTATAGAATTAAATAGTGACTGAATATATAATTCACTTAAAATCTAACAAAACAAAAGTCATGTGAAAAATTAGTAATGATAACAAAAAACTACAAACTGTTTAAAAAATCGCTTAAATAATATAAATGGTAAAAATAGCCAAGTAAATTGCCAGTTATATCAAAAATCGCCAAACAAGTCGCCAGTCGCCAAATGAAAAATCCCAACGCCAAACACGTTTCAAAATTTTGTGCTATAGTCTCCACAATTTTTTATAGTCCCGGCTTGTCTGACTGTACTTTCTTCCTGGTTTTATATTGTTATTTAATTGGTATATAAAAGTTATTTTTCAAATAACAAATTTACATTTTGCCTCTAACAGCTTCCAAAACTCTATAAATTTTACGTTTCACGCTAAATAGTTTCTTTCTATTAAAAATTCAATTATTTTAAATTAAATTACAAACAAAAAAAAAAAAAAAAAACTGCAAATTTGTAAATGATTTTCTATACCAGTTAAACAATAGTTTTAACCCCCTATTGATTGCTTTTCACCGAAATCAATCAAACAGTCTTCAAAAAGTGACAGTTTCGAAACTGAAACATGCAATTAAATTGTAGCGATCTTCTAAAAAAAAGGACATAAATGAGCAAACGAATGATCAAAAGCATAAGGGTGGTAAAAAAATTCCCCTTTCCATTAAAACAAGAGGAAAATCATTTTATTTAAATGTGTAGAAGAACAAAAATTAAGATAACAATTTAATGTTAAAATTATGGTGGTGGTAGTTAGTGGTGGTGTTCAGACAAATTAAGTCCCTGTATTTTTACAGACATGTGAAAACACACTCTGACTTAATGAACACTTCAAAAATTTACAATAAAAATCAAATCTCTGGTCGACTATTGATGATTTTGATGTTTAAAAGTCAATTATTGACCCTTGAAAATAGAAACAATAATGAAACGAAGAGACAACACAAAAATCAAACAGATTAAAATTGCGGGC
Organism: Pollenia griseotomentosa; assembly: GCA_963931875.1. Lineage (NCBI taxonomy): Eukaryota > Metazoa > Arthropoda > Insecta > Diptera > Polleniidae > Pollenia > Pollenia griseotomentosa. Next base: position 44,689,406 of record OZ007560.1, on the reverse strand, counting down.
GATAACTGCATCTAAATTGTTAAATTTCAAAACATTTGCCAGTTCTATGAAAACAATCAAAGAACACAAGCAAAAGACGCACTTAAGTCTGGCTGTATCTGGTCACTGAGAGAGACTTAAAGAGAAAAAATTCAAATATAGAATAAAAAAACCCATAATCTGTTACCGCCTTCTAAATGCAACACACAGTTAAATAAAAATCAAAATTCTTTTCTTTTAGAGAAACAATTAATGTACCTGCTTTAAAAAAAAAAAACAAGTAAAAAAAATCACCATGAGATTTTAATTTTCTTTAAAAACAAAAAGCCTTTAGAAACGAGAACTTATCTAATAGTTACATTAAGATTACAAAAAATGATTTCTTTGTTTGTGGCATAAAAAATACAAATTAAATTGATTTAAAGGGAAACCTTTTAGAAAAAAATACCTTTTCTTATTTTCGTTCTAGGATTTTTTGGAAAAAGGGGCATTCATAGTTCGTAGATTAATGGACAGACAAGGTAACGTTTGCCTTTTAATAATGGTTAAGATACTTTTGCCAAAGAATAGTGTGTCTTTTTTTTTTTTTTGTATCTGTGGACAAAAAAAGAACATGATTAAAAATCAGGTTAATAGTATTTTTTGTATATTCTAAAGGTGAGAGACAAGAAGTATATGTAGAACATTTAGGGATGCTTGAATGTTTCAATGAGTTAAATACAGTGGGATTGAAGTTGGAATTTATAGCTTCTTTCAAATAGTATTATCAGAAGGTATGATACAATAGTAAATAGAGTATTTTGAGCTCACCTAAAAACGTTAGAATATGAAGAGTCTTAAGGCACAACGATAGTATGCATAAGCTGCTCAAATGCATTTAAAAACACATAAAAAAATTTGATTTTGTATGGAACTGATCGCACTAAGTTTAAGAAAATGACAGATTTAGGGTACGAACAGAGTGGCCGCTTGTTGCCGAGCCGAGCCAACTGACGCTTAATGCGAGAACCAATGCGAGAAAACTGGTACTATACAAGTTATGTAGTACAAATAAGCACGAATAGGTCATAGTGGGCGCCGAGCTGGTCAGAGCGCAGAGCTGATTGAATGCAAGAAAGCGGTTCCAAAGCGTATTTTAGCGCCGAAAACATTGTTTATGTTATGTTGTTATGATTTCAACTTGTTTGGAAAACATTTAAAAAAATTTAAAACAAAAATTTAAGAAGAAGTAAAAAAAACATGCAATCAAACAATTTAATAAAAATTAGTATTGTGGTTATTTTATAACAATTTTAATTGATTTTCATGTTGTAAAATTCCTTTCTTCATAAAAATAATTTAATAAAAATTAAATTTAATGAACTTAAGCCTAATTAAAAATATAAAAAAAATTTGGATTAACAACCATAAATAGTTCAACAAAAAACCACAATACTAATTATTGTTAAAGCTAAGGCACGAGCTCTGTGTGTTCATTTGTCCTTCAAGTTGTGCTGAAAAAGGTCAACGAGAAAAAGAAAGACAAAAAATGAAAAAACAAAAAATGTACTTTGGACTTCAAGAAAAATTCTTGACAAAAGTACGAAAAAAACAGAAGTAAGGAAGAACATGTAAAATCAATTAAAATTGATAATCATTCAAAAAAGCAAACTTCGATCTACCAAAGGTTAAAATACAATTTGGTTTAAGGATTGATGTTTGACTATCGACGTCAGCAGTCGTCGATGGCTGCGAGTGTAAAACGGCAAATCCATCTGAGGAGATCGAGTGGTTGCGATCAAAACATGTCATGGTAACCTGCCGGCCCGGATTCGAGCCCCGGCCACGGTCAAGAATGAAAGATTATCAATAACAATTTTAATTGATTTTCATGTTGTAAAATTCCTTTCTTCATAAAAATAATTTAATGAAAATTCAATTTAATGAACTTAAGCCTAATTAAAATTATTAAGAAATTTGGATTAAAAACCATAAATAGTTCAACAAAATAACCACAATACTAATTATTGTTAAAGCTAAGGCACAAGCTCTATGTGTTCATTTGTCCTTCAAGTTGTGCTGAAAAAGGTCAACGAGAAAAAGAAAGACAAAAAATGAAAAAACAAAAAATGTACTTTGGACTTCAAGAAAAATTCTTGACAAAAGTACGAAAAAAACAGAAGTAAGGAAGAACATGTAAAATCAATTAAAATTGATAATCATTCAAAAAAGCAAACTTCGATCTACCAAAGGTTAAAATACAATTTGGTTTAAGGATTGATGTTTGACTATCGACGTCAGCAGTCGTCGATGGCTGCGAGTGTAAAACGGCAAATCCATCTGAGGAGATCGAGTGGTTGAGATCAAAACATGTCATGGTAACCTGCCGGCCCGGATTCGAGCCCCGGCCACGGTCAAGAATGAAAGATTATCAATAACAATTTTAATTGATTTTCATGTTGTAAAATTCCTTTCTTCATAAAAATAATTTAATGAAAATTAAATTTAATGAACTTAAGCCTAATTAAAAATTTAAAAAATAATAAAAATTATAAAAAGATTAAATTAGATTTAAATTAAAAAGTAAAATAAAAAAAAAAATGTAATACAAATTTCAAGAATAATTAAAGAAATGCGTTAATAAGTAAAATTTTAAAACTCAATGTCAGTTTTTTTTCTCAACAAAACAAAACTCAAATCATAATTACAGTAGACGCTCGTAAATAAGAACCACTTTGTTCCTGGTGTAGTTCTAATTTTCGAACAATTTTAATTTCCAAAGGTTTTTATTTAATAAAAAGTATCATAAAAGTGCATCTTCGTAAGTGATGAAATTCTCCAAATTCACTTCGTTTTTCATTTATTGGATGTTTTCCAAATGGGTTTTTACTGATTAAATACTTTAAAACAGTAGCCAAAGCTAAATACTCATCATCTGACGAATCCATATCTTTTCACTTCAATTTCACAAACACGAATAAACAACAAACCCAAATGCATACAAACATACATAAAACACAAATAATAGATAAAATATCAGCGCTGATTATCGCATCCACTATGCACACTCAAACTTGTTTCTCGCATTAACAAGTTCTCGCAATAAGCGTCAGTCGGCTCGGCTCGGCAACAAGCGACCACTCTGTTCGCACCCTTATAAAACTTAACAAAATTAATAACTCCCATAGTTTTTCCGTAACTGCGATTTTAATTTTAAGATTTTCAGAGAAAAAAGTTTGTTTGCCGTATTTTGGCAAATGAACCCAATGTTCTTAGTGCTAAACATAATTAGATTACACAGGTCAACAAAAAAAAAATAAAAAGTCTTGGGTTTCTGTTGTAATGCATAAATTCTATTGAAAGACACCGAGAAACACCTAAATAATAATTCCTAGCTTTTAAAGTTTGCTTTTGTCTGTTTTACGTCGAAAAGTAAGTTTTGAAGACTTTTATCGAATATGCGATCAGTAGTTGCAAAGTGCATATTTCTTGCATAAAGCGTAGAAGTGGGTGTTTACTAATCTATTGCAGCGGTAACAAGCTTTATTGTGTACTACTGAATTAAAAAATGGCGACAAGACGGTGTAAAAATGACGTTGATTCATTTTGTTTTGTTTGTGGTGAATTTATGAAAAAAAGAAGCAATAAATTTTCTTAAGCATCAAATTTAAAGCTTTGTGAAGCTTATGAAGCATATTTTAAACTTCAGGGGCCTAATTCTGGCAGTCGTGATCGAGAAATTTCTCGATTCGAAAGCAATTTTATCTCAGTCGATACTAAACGAATCAAAATAATTTTTTCAGTATTGTGAAACTCAAATTAATGCTTTACAACACTGACAAAATAATTCCAATTCGTTCATTATTGACTGAAATAATTAGATATTAAATTGCTTTCGAATCGAGAAATTACTCGATCACGACTGACAGAATCAGGCCCCAGATTCGAAATCAAGATAAAAACTGGGTACCTCATTTTGCCTGTGTTAACTGCAAAAATACTTTAGAAGGTAAGAAACTTAAAATAAAAATCCAAAAAACTTTCAAACATATTAATATGTTTGTAACTTGAATACTTACTTTAACCATAAAGTTTAAATTACACTAGTTGCTTTTGTAACTTCCAGCCTGGTATCGAGGAGAAAAACGACACATGAAATTTGGAGTGCCAAGACTATGGAGGGAACCTCGTGATCATTTGCAGGATTATTATTTTTGTATCGTGAACACATGTAAGCGTCGAGCTGGTAAAAATTCAGAAAATATTTTTACCCTGACCTTCCTTCAACGTCGGCTCCAATACCCCACAGTGAAAATTGCCCCGTTCCGTCTAGTTCAAAAATGAATAGCTCCAAAATTCAGATGTCACAAAGTTCAACCGAATCTTGTTAATCGCTTATGAACACCTCTGACAATGATTTTATAATAAAATTGCAAGACATTAAACCACATCTCATCAGCTCTGCAGAATTTAATGATTTGGTACGAGATCTGAACCTGCCCAAGAATAAAGCAGAGATTCTGAGTTCACGATTGAAACAGTGGAATGTACTTAAAAATGTTGTGAATATAACTGGTCAAAGAGTGCGTCATAAAAGTTTTTAATGTTTTTTCACAAAAGAAGACGGATTGTGTTATTGTAATAACGTGACAGGTTTATTCAAAGAAATCGGAATACCATGCATACCAGCAGATTGGCGGCTTTTTATCGATAGCTCTTCAAAAAGCTTGAAAGACGTCCTTCTTCACAATGGAAACAAGTTTCCAAGTCTCCCCGCGGCACATTCTGTAATGCTTAAGGAAAATTACGACAGTGTAAAAATGTTACTAGAAAAATTAGAATATAAAGAATATAACTGGCCTTTAATAGGAGCATCCTTGTCACCTTTGCTTATGGGACAGTCGAGCTGATTCAGTACACTATCAGCAGCGTACATGGCCTGATCGGGTCGAGTTTCATATAGGAAAACATAACGTCAAATGGGAACCAGTTGTAGATCCAAAAAGTGGGTCTATGCAATAACTCCCACGAAATAAGTCCCACTTTTAAAAACGAAATAAGTCCCACAAAAAATTGCTGTTTTGAAAGTGGGAGTTATTTCGTTTTTAAAAGGGGGACTTATTTCGTTAATTGATGGGACTTATTTCGTTACGCGTTTTTATTTTAAGTGGGACTTATTTCGTTTTGAGTGGGAATAAATTCGTTTTGTAAAGTGGGAGTTATTTCATACCCCTAAATAATAAATAAATGATTTTTTTTATGGAGGAGTGCGATAGAGCCATGAAATATAAAGTCATTATGGCTTTATTTCTCATTTTTTTCTTATGCAAAAAGTTATATATTGGACATTTCGTAAAAGGGACAACTATAATTTTTTGTCCTTATCTGTCATGGCTCTGCTTTTTTTGTTATTAATTACTTTATACTTACTATAATAAAAAAACTTTAAAGATATGTGTACAAATAGGTACCGAAGTTAACTACTGGAAAAACAATATTTAAAAAAAATTGTTGACGTAATTACGAATGTATGTGTTTTATTATATTTTTAGTAGGAAATTGGAATTCGTGTTCCATGTTTTCTAATATCACCATTACAAAATACAACTAATCCCAATGCCACGTTAAAACTATAATACCGTCTACCATGCACTGAATCTTCAAGCCATTTATAAAGGTCGGTAATTTTAATCTGATGGTCCTTCCGGAACGGTTTCCATCTTAATAATAAGAACAATTGATCTGTACTTAATCCATTTACGAATCCAAACGTTGTTACTAGTAGGCGTTCTCTATACGTTCCTTGACCAAAAAAAGAATTAATAATAAATTCTGGAACTCTATCAAAATTCGTAATATCCATTCCATTAAGAAGCCTTCTACAAGCTTGCATATGATTTTTCGGCTCAAATACTTCTTATTTGAAATCGCATTAAACAGTGAAAAAGTGGGACTTATTTCGTTTATGAAAGTGGGACTTAATTCATTTAAGAAATATATTATTCAAGGGGGAGTTTTTTCATTTTGAGTGGGAGTTATTTCATTTCAAGTAAATTTTTAAATCATTTCATTTTGGTTGGACTTATTTCGTTTTCAAAAGTGGGACTTATTTCGTGGGAGTTATTTCATTTTTTTAGGCAATTTTTGGTGGGACTTATTTCGTTTTTAAAAGTGGGACTTATTTCGTGGGAGTTATTGCATAGACCCCCAAAAAGTATCTTAATGCCGCCATTGCATATCAAATTAGCCATAATGAAACAATTTGTGAAAGCATTGGATCAAAATTCTGAAGCTTTCGAATATTTAAAAGGATTCTTTCCCAAATTATCCGAAGCGAAGAAAAATCAGGAATCTTCGTAGGACCACAAATAAAAAAAATAATGAACAGTAATGAATTCGCAATATTACTCAATACCATAGAAAAACAAGTCTGGAACAGTTTTAAAGAGGTTGTTTTTGGTTTTCTCGGAAACAAGAGAGCAGATAATTATAAAGATTTAATTGAAACTATGCTTGAACACTTTAAAGTTTTGGGCTGCCGAATGTCCCATCAAGTTCATATGCTACACGCTCATCTGAACCAATTTAAGGATAATATGGGCAGGGCTGTCAGATGTGGCGATTTTTAAGCTTAATTGGCGATGCAATTTTGTGTTTGGCGACATGGCGATTTTCTTGGCGAAATTAAAAAAGTTGGCGATTATTTTGGCGATTTCTAAAACGCATTTTACTTTTTTTATATTTATATGAAAAAATTTATGAGTATGGGCTAATTTTTTTATTTGGATTTTTAACAAATTTTTAAATCGCAATACGAATGCGATTGTTTTAGAGGATAAATTGATAATATTGCCAGATAATTACCCTGAAAACATTAAAAAATTGTTGTTGTTATAGAAATTTGGAATAATGCTTAAGCTTTCTTAGATTTTCGCACATTTTCCTAATCAAAAGTTATCAATCATCGGATCTTTTCCCGAAAAACTTATTTTGCAGAAAAAACTGAAAACTGAATCGATTTCATATGAAATGTGATTTTTAAAAATCAGAAAATTCTTAAAAAAAAGTTACATTGATATCAGGTTTTTATAATAGTATCAAGCTTATTTTTCAAAGTGGAGTGTAGAGCGATAAAATGAGCAGTTTTTTTTTGTAAATTTTGACTCGATTTTGTACGTAATAAAATCATTAATTTAATTATTTTTGTAATACGTTTAGAAGACTGAATTTACTTTTAGTATTTCAGTTCAATTCCAAATATCCAATTTGAATTCACCTTTTAAGACATTTATCCTTTGCTTCAAATAAACACAAAAATTTTACGATATTCTGATTTATATTCATATAGAAGATCACGCCAATAAAAACTGATTTTTTTCCATAAAACTCAACTCATTTTGCATACTCTATAAAATTAATGTTTTTGCAAAATTCAATTAACTGATCTAATAAGTTCTAGGTTTTAAGATATTCCGTCTTCTTATGACAATTGCACGACTTCAAATGGCAAAACGCCAGATTTTTTACGGTGTTCCGAAACTCGTGCGTTTTGCTTGCGATCTGCCATAGTTTCTTACAAAAATTCTAGTTCCCTGCAGCATACTTTTGCAATTTAAAGTCGCCAAACTTCTTGCGATTGCGATTTACAGAACACGTATTAAGAAATTTCAAGTCAGAAACACAAATGTTAAGCATTTTGCGATTGTCTACTACAATATAAACACACTACTAAAATAAGGCTAAATATGGAAAATTTAAATTAAGGTAAAATACACTTGTATACTCTTTTTTATATAAGCTTTTATTTGGCGATTTTTGGCGAATTTTTTTTACCAAAAATCTAAGAGAAATTAATTTTTGGCGATTTTTGGCGATTTTCAGTATGCTATTTGGCGATGAAGGTGAAAAAAATCTGACAACCCTGAATATGGGTGCTTACTCAGAAGAACAAGGAGAGCGTTTTCACCAAGATGTGATGGACTTTGAACGGCGTTATCAAGGGCAGTATAACGAAAATATGATGGGAAACTACATTTGGGATTTAATACGAGAAAGTCCATACAAACATAGGAAAATGACTAAAAAGATTTATTTTTGAACTTGATTGTATTTGGTTTCTATCTCTAAGCTTTTATTTAAAATAATTCTTGAATTAAAAGTTCTTGTCTTTGTAACGTACATTAACATTTTGAGAAAATCAGTTATTATTCCTAAAAATCGAAAAGTTGGTCTTATTTCCACAATAACAAACTTTGACAAAAAAATTATTTTTCCCTTTATTTGCAACATAAAAGAAACCAAAAAATGACATTTAAAAGTCAGACATAAAAGTCCTGTTGACCGGTGTTAATAATGAAGGCAAACTAAATAATTTGTGTTATGTATAAAAAATAGAAATTTTTTAAGTTTACTTTATTAACAAGACACTCATAAAATTATTACAGTAACTGATTGTGGGTTATTAAATTCGTTTTCCGTACTGTTAAAATTTAATAAAAATATAGTTATTTTACGAATAATTTTATTTTTTAACATTTATGTTTGTTGTTCAAAAAAATCAAACTACGTATTCATTTTGTTACGTAGTTTGATTTTTGTCAGTTTATATATATTTTTTAAAAGTAAAAACTATTCAATTTTAAGGAATGTGTTGTTTAATAAATAAAAAATTTAAAAATGAATGTTAAAATCATTTGCTTTAAATGAAATGTAAATGATCCGTTTTTTAAATGAATTTTAAGTTAAATAAAATTAATTTTCGTTTGAATTTAACTACATAATATTTTGAGTGGATGCTTCATGTTAATTTTTCAGTTTTGTAACCAAAATCTTGGTCTCTTACATTTAATAATCTGGAAGATGATGAAAAAAAAGAAAGCTGATTCTTATGAAAAATTACGTTCTAATTCCGAATCACTTCATCGTCACTATTTTTAAATTATGAAAAAATTATTTTTTACTTGTTTCACAAATTCTTTTTTATCATTTGGAATAAAACGGCTTATATAATACAGGGTCACAAAATTATCGGAAACAAAAAACATATGGCGGGAGGGTGGTGTGCAGTATGTACTCAATCAAAAATAACAGTTGAAAAGGGAAAACAGAAGTTATATTCTGAGTTCAAAGATCATTTTACAAAAGACTTAGCTGAAACGAAAACACAGTCGGATTATTACACTCTATTATGGCGAAATTATACTATTTTCAAATCAAATTTCGGCAAAATATTTTGATGTTTATCCCACTGTGCACATTTGTTTTTTAAGATCTCTTACAACAAACACAATAAACATTATATTTTAAGACAAAACCTATAGAATGAGTTTTGATAAGATTGATCGGTGTGCTGTTATAGATGTCGTTGGAATTGTATCTGAAAGCGGCATTAATAAGTTTCTTAATACGTTTTCTACACATTCAACTACAAATATGACAGAGAATTTATCCAAAAACCTCAAACTCATACACTTAACAACAGAATTATGGTGTTTATGGTCTATAACCTTAAGGTTTTTCTACAGTTTTTGAGTTGATTTTTTATTTTGATTTTCTGTGTAATTCCTTAAGAGAGTTTAAAAACAATTTTATCGTCATCTTAATCATCGTAAACATCATCGTCACCATATTTTTCTTTACAATATGAGCGAGCGGCTTTTTCAATAAAAGGCAAGAACCAACTACAAAAAATTTGGTTTTAATTGAATTCTTAACACTTCTACAGATCTTTTTTACTTTTCACTTTGAAGGCTGGTTGGTATTATTTTTGGCTTAAAGTAGAATTTTGCACTTAACTCTTTTTTTTATTATTTCGTTTACAGATTATAATAACTGAATAATATTCATAAGAATACGCCTAAATGTCTGTTATCTGGCTGGTACTTCGATTGTCGTAAAAGAATGAGAATCGTTTGTAGGTCTGTCCTGCCATTAAGAGACTGTCCGTCAGTCTGGTTGGTTTTAGCATGAGTAGACAGATTTTCGTTCACTACATTTGTATGGAGATCATCGTGTAAAATTTTATTTAAGGTATTTTTTAATGTTGCCGTTGTTGCTTTTGTTATTATTGATATTTGATCTATGATATGACTTTTTTTTTGAACATTATTATATTTGTAGTAATAATAGTTTTGTATTCAAACAATATTCAATTAACCATAAATGCTCACACGTTTGAAGTACATTGTAGTATTTGTAGCGTTTTGAGTACTTTGTGAACGCTTTGTCTATGGCGCTCTTTTGTCAAACGCATTTTAACATTTTTTCATTGTACATTTTTTTTCTATTACAATTTTTTTTTAACAAAAAACTACTTATGTATATATATTAGTTTTTGCCTTAAGTGCCGCTTTTGGTTATTTCAATGTCGAACCTTTTATTAGAAATATTTTTTTTTATATCAAAATAGCGTTTTTTCTGTTATTTACTTTTGTCTAGCAGGGGGAAAACAGGGCGTTGAATTTTTTAAAGAAAAAAAAAGAATAAAATATATTAAAAATATTTTGTGTTTAACATTTTATGTCGGCAAAGATCAATATCTTGTTGAACGAGTATTTTGTTATTTTGTATTGAAAATAATTTGCATACAGATTGATTTCTACACCATCGACATTTATTGTTGTCATAAAAATTGAACGAAATGTTTTTGTTTTGCTTTTTTAACACGAATATGAATTTTTACTAAATAAACAATTGGGTTAAATATTTCAAAATTATAGCCAAATTCTTTAACAAGTTATTCAAAAATGTAAAATTGAATTCACTTGAATGGCTTAAAAATCATGTTTAGACTTAGCTACAAAGAAATCTAATAAATTTTATTTAAAGTGGGTGCAATTAAGATTTTTCATTATTTAAAAAGATAAAACACAGCAAAAAATTTAAAACAAAAAATAATATTTTCATTCAACAAAAATAGCTAAATGTCAATCAATGTGTCACATTAACAATACCACTTGTCCATTAAGTTTATACTTACTCGTATCAAACAGAAAACAAACAAACAAACAACAAAAAAAAAGTGTTGTCTACAAGTCTGAAATATACATACATACGATACGACTACAATACCTATTACTAAGAGTATTAAGTAGTTTCGCTTCCCTCAATACCTTTTTAAGAGTTGGAAAAAGTCGCCAGATTATATTTATTCATATAGCAGTAGACGTTTTTCTATACTCCCCTCCCCGTTTTTAGCTACGCTCAAAGAAATATGACCAAACACAGAAAAAAAGCTGAAAGTATCATTAAAATGAACTTTTTATAGCTTTCAAATAACACAAACTTAACTTGGCATAATTATAAAATACAACAAGTAGTTTTGTCATACGAAATGCAAAAATTAAGCGAAACATGAAAAAAAAATCTAAAAAAAAAATAAACAACCAACCAATCAATAAGATTAGGAGCTGAAGTAGTAATTCCCAATCAAAAGTTGTATTACATGCTTTTTAAAAAATATTCGCTTAAGCTTGACAAAAAGGAAAAAAAAAATCCAATCTGAAAAGAGAAAAAAAAATTTTTAAACGAATTGCAAACTCAAGCAATATTAATGCCAACAAATTATCTTAATTGTTAATGATTATTAGTTGTACAGGTTTTTGTATTATCTGAAAAAGTTAAAAGAAAAAATAAGCCTTTAGTGAAACAGCGAACAATAACTGTTTATTGGTTGGGGGAAAAAGTGGATGCTGAAAGAGTTGCGAACAAGAACAAGTTCAAATTTCATGTGATAGGGCTTAAAAAATTTATTGAAGTGATGTTTATAGAAACTAGGGCTTGCAATACGGAGAAATTGTAGGGAAATCGGTGTTTTAAAATTGAATTATTTTAAACTGTTTTCCTACTAAAGGATACTTTACACGATCACACAAGTCTTACGTATTTCGACAAAAATAAATTTAAAAACCATCTGAAGAGATCGATTGGTTGCGATCGAAACATGTCATGGTAACCTGCCGGCCAGGGTTCCAGCCCCAGCCACGTTCAAGAATGAAAGATTATCAATAACAATTTTAATTAATTTTCATGTTGTAAAATTCCTTTCTTCATAAAAAATTTAATGAAAATTAAGTTTGATGAATTTAAGCCTAATTAAAAATATTAAAAATTTGGATTAAAAACAATAAATAGTTCAACAAAATAACCACAATACTAATTAAATGTAAAATTTAAATAAAAACAATACCACTTAATATGACAGGGGTGTATTTTCCACAAAATACGTAAGACTTGTGTACTAATTAGGGATGCCAAACGGGATCGACTTTAACAAATCCCGGGATTTTCGGGATTTCGGGATTTTCGGGATCCCGGGATTTTTTTTTTAATGCATTACTGCCCAGTAAAAACTTCGCCTACAAAATAATGTGTTGAGTAATCAGAAAAACATAAGAGCACTACTTACAATTCTACTGAAAGAACCAATGAATTTTACAAGGGATGTCCCAAAATGAACGCATTCAAAAGCAAGTCATTATTTTTTTACTTTAATACATCCAGAAAAAAGTAGTTATAGAAGTTGTTATACATGTAGTTATAGAAGAAAGGTACTAAATAATGAGTTAAAGAAGCTATTCATTTTGAAAAAGTAAGCGAAGTTTTTACTGGGTGGAGAATTAAAAATGTGAATTTGGAAAAAATTAAAAAAAATCACATTTTTTTCCACTTTAAAGTCCTGTAGCTCAGTAAATCTTTATCCGACCCACACGGGGAGAGATATCTATTCAAAATGTTAAATCTTGTACAATTCAGTTAAACTGTTCTCGAGATTTTTTGAAATACCTTAAACAACTGCTGAAAAACACGATTTTCGCGTATATCTCGAAAACGGTTCATGGGAAAAATAAATAAATGCCATATTCGTGTTCAGCAGCACCAATTTAGCTTAGACAATATCTCATTTCTGAGGTTCATTTTTTGTGGCATAGTGTAATTGGCAGATGAGTGCTGGTTAGCTTTGCGACAGAATAGAAAACATATGAGACATTGAGAAAACCAAATTTCTTTAATGTGCAGTTTTTCGTTGGGAAAAGGATAATCGCGTAATGAGAAAACGACCATAAAACAATGAATAATTAGAAAGTATAAAAATTTAAATAAACGAATATTTTTATACATATAAAAACTTTTGATACACAAAAGTTGTTAAATTGAAAAAACACGGGATTCATAAAAATAAATCCCGGGATTCGGGATTTGCCAGTCCCGAAAAATCCCGGGATTTCGGGATTCGGGATTCGGGATTTCCCGTTTGGCATCCCTAGTACTAATGTAATGTACCCTTAAGCGGTCGATAATATGACTTCCTTAGAGGTCGCTATGCTAGAGATTACTGGCTCTGTTATCGGAAAAATGTTGCCGTTCTATTCACCATTTACCAAGGCGTTTCACAGAGTCTTTCATGGTGCAACTCTTGTCAAAACTTGTTCCATTTGGTGTCGCTGATAATTTCTCTCGATTTATATCGCGCCTTCTCAGAAATCGCACTATACTAGTTGTTATAGATAGGGTGTCGTCAAACGAGTTCAAGATTTATTCAGGGGTGCCGCAAGGCTTCGTTCTTGCTCCTACTCTATTTCTTAGTTGTCTAAACAACCTCCTATGTCAAACTTCCCAACCTATCTACTCTTTTGCTGATGACGGAAACCTTTGCCTTTCGTATTAATTTGATCATAGACCAAGCGTATCAGATGTTGGTGCTATGGGGCAAAACATGAATGATACGCTTGGTCGACAACTTGCTGCCTGTTTTTAGAAAATTAAAACAAGTGAGCGAGTGAGAGATTATATAAAAAACAAAAACAGATTTTCGTTTTTTATTGTTGTTTTTAAATAATTTCGCACTCACTCACTTGTTTTAATTTTTTAAAAACAGGAAGTTGATATAAACTCGTAGTGGGGTCGTGCGAATAGGGTCCCTTTTAATGCCCGAAAGACTCTGTGTTGCGTGCTAACGCATAAACGCGCGACGGACTAATGTGTCTCATCTGTTAAAATGGGTGGTATAATTATTGAGGAATCAGAATCTCTTGATGTTCTGGGCATCAGAAAACAATGTGATGTCCGATGGACAAAACATATATATAATCAGAATGTCAAAAGAAGCACTCAAGTGCCTCGGTTTTTTAAAACGGTGTAACAGATAAATACTTATCTTCATCTGATCTTCTTACTATTTATACCACCTACATGCGACCGAGAATGGAGTACAGCTCTCATGTGTGGGCGGCGCTTCTAAGTCTACTATGGAGCTTCTCGACTGCATGCAGCATAGGGCGATGGTTCTCATTGGGGTATCCAATTAAATTGACTCCCTTGAGCACAGTCGCAATGTAGGTGGCATTTCGTTGTTTTATCGTTACTTCAATGGGTTGTGTTCTGATGAAATCAGGAATCTGGTTCCCAAAACTAGTACGTTTGTTTGTAATACGCTTTTTTTCTCAATATTCCATCGTTTTGTGGTCGATTGGCCTCTACATTGTATAACGCAATACTGGAAAAATTCGCTATTTAGCGAGCATGTTCTTATGTGGAATGATCTTTCTGCGGAAGTCTGTCCTCTCCCTTTCAACATAAATAAGTCCAAATTGAATGTCCACCAGCACTACTCCTTCTATCCTCCTTCCCATAACCTATTCTCCTAGTTCAATGCATTAGTAGGGGTCATTAGTAGGGGTCATCCCCTGAGTGCTGGTCCTAGCAACAAACTATTAAAATTTTTTTGCTTAAAGAAATTTTGCTGTATCTCCAAAGTTAAACCATTAGGTATTAATATTACTATTCAAATTTAAAATAGAATTCCGATAGTCAAAACTATATTTTTAGCAGATTTTAAGTTCTTAGCAGTTTAAAATATTGGTTTTTCTTTATCAAGACTGTCAACCGAAACGAATTTCGCTATCAGCATTAAACTTTTTGTTATTTCAGTATAGGTATTTTTATTATACCCAGTAAAAAAATTGGGGTTTTGAAGCACTTAAGAGAAAAAGCGCATAAGCAAGCGCTCCAATAAAAGATCTTTTGTAGAGCAGTAAATGACATAGAATTAAATATACAAAAAAGTTGCTATTTTAGTGCTGATTGCGAAGAAGGTTTTAAAGCGAAAAAAATAAAAATATATTATGGTTTACGAAAATTATTGAAAAAAGGCATTTCAACAAGTAAAAGCAAAACATTCATGAATATCCCAGTAAAAACTTCGCTTACTTTTTCAAAATGAATAGCTTCTTTTACTCATTATTTAGTAGCTTTCTTCTATAACTACATCTATAACAACTTCTATAACTACTTTTTTCTGAATGTATTAAAGTAAAAAAATAATGACTTGCTTTTGAATGCGTTCATTTTGGGACATCCCTTGTAAAATTCATTGGTTCTTTCCGTAGAATTGTAAGTAGTGCTCTTATGTTTTTCTGATTACTCAACACATTATTTTGTAGGCGAAGTTTTTACTGGGATGTTAATATATTTAGCCCTTAAAAAAATTACTTTAGGAGTATAAAAATCAGGCATCCCATCCGCAGTTTTGAAGCGATTTGAGGTATGAATTCATACATAAGACCTGCTGCTTTTGGAGCACATTTTTACTGGGTATAGTTATACCCAGTACATCGGAAGTTTAATTTAAATAACAAAAGCAAACAAGAATGTGGAAAAAAACATAAAAGTTGTCTTAACACTTTAGATAACCTAATTTACATGGCGGCAATTGAAGCAAATCCGCAATAAAAGTTGTTAGTTGCAAGAAAATAATTTTTCAAGAGAGCAAAAAACGTTTTAAAAGCCGAGATATCTTTTCTTTGAATTGTTTTATTAAGATAATTAACAATAATGATAATAAAAACTTTTATGCAAAAATTAAGGAACTCTAAATTTCAAATTACATGCCAATTTATTTTTTTTGTTGGAAAAACGTTTCATATTCAAAAAAGATAAAACCAACCGTTAATAGTTCCCGTATTTTCGATGTTCATACAGCTGGAAAATATAAAAAAGCATTCTCCAGCATTATACTGTTCCGAGGAACTATGAATTATATTATAAGGATTATTTTTTCTGAATATTACTTTACTGAATTTCCAACAGTTTGGCTGCTATGGTACAAGTAGTCAAAAAAGATATAAAAAATTCATATTTTTCGACATTTAATCAATTTTGAGGCACTAGATGCAATTTGTATACCCTTCTCCACCACTAGTGTTGAATGAGTATGTCATTCCGCCTGAAAAATTTTTAATATTCATCTCAGAAACCATAAAGTATATATATTCTGGCTTCTTTGAACTAAGTCGATTTAGGCATGTTCATCTGTCTGTCTGTTGAAAACAAGCTCACTTTCGAAAAATGCAAAAGAAAAAAATAATGTTGGTGTCAAGTTACTTCAGGGTTTTTAAGCAAAATGGAATTTAAATGCAGCAAAATCGGATTAGTAGGTTAAGGGTTATGAATCTTAATGTGGAACCACCATCCTAAAAAATTGATAATTTTGTTACAAACACTAGCAGAAATGAAGGCATAATGCACAGATGGATATAAGTTTTTGCACAAATTCGTTTTATATAACTAGAAATCATACTGTTAAATTACGTGAAGATCAGTCCATAATTTATCTTAGGTCCCACATAAAGCCTACTCTCGGAAAATTGCTTATTACGTATAAAACCGTAGCAAATAACGTTATTCTAATAAAACTTGGTACGTCACAGTTTTATAGGAACTTAAATTACATTGTTAAATTTCGTGAAGATCGGTCTTTACTTTCGGAAAAGAGTTTAGTATGCCGAAACCGTAACAAATAATGCTATACAGAAAGAAAAAAAAAACTGGTACTTTATTTCAGTTTTCTTTTCTTACTTTAGTACGAGTCGTACCCAAAATTTCAAGTACGGATAACACTTAAAAGTACTTAAAACAATCCAAAATGGGATAATTTTCGAAAACCAATATGTGTGCATACGCATGTGTTTTTTAAAAGTTTGTTGTATACACAACAATAACACTACAAGAAAGAAAATATAGATTATTTTCATGTTTAAAAAGTAAAATAAGAAGCCATAATTCCCATATTCTTTTTTTTTTTTTTAAATTTTTAGTTAAATACATAAAATTTTTAAAGAAGAATGATTACGGAAACCATATCGGGCATGCTGCTGATGTCTGAGAATTCTTCTGTTAAAAAAGGGCGAAAAACAACAAAAGTGAAAATTCTTGAATCAAGCACAGTTTGAGATTAATTTGATCTCACTTTTAATTAAGTGAATCGTGTTTTCGGATTATTTTAGGTACGACTTCGGGACTAAATATGGTGAGTTAAGTATTTCGCAGAGTTCTGTAATTGATTTAAGGAAATCCGTACTTACCGTACTATTGACACCGCTTTGGCTTGATTTAAGTAGGGATGGATTGATTTGTTTTTGAACTGTAATAAAATTTGGTACGTCACAGTTTTATAAATCTAGAAATAATATTGTCAAATTTCGTAAAGATCGATTCATAATTTCAATAGGCCCAATATCAAGCCTACTCTCGGAAAACAGTTTAGCATGCCTACAACCGTAACAAATAATGGTTTCGTAGTTTCATAAGACCTTAAATCACAGTAAAACGTCGGTCCAAAATGTAAATATGAATGTCACATTCATAAAATTAGACTAAATACAACCAATATGACACAAAAGAACGCAGCAATTCTTTTGGTAAAAAGGCTGCCATCCGGCGTAATAATTTATGTAAAGCATATGGGTAATTCCATGTCAAACCGACTAAGAGTGGTATCCGACGCCTTTTGATTTTAATGAAATTTGGTGAAAAGGTTCCTTTTATCCTATAAGGAACGTATATGAACGAAAAAAAAATTTAAAACTTTTTTTTTCAAAAGTTATGTCATTTTCAAAATGTCATAATTTCTCCGAATTAGACGAATGTGTTGAGATTATTTCTTCAATATCTCGAAAACTACCCTACATACGACGATGATTTTAATATCATTTTAAAGAGAATACTTGGGGCTACAAACCATATATTAAAAAAATTTTGAAAAATGGACTAAGTCAAAAACTTATTTTTTTATTTTGCAGATTTTTTTTATATACCACCTTAAACTGTTCTCTAAAAATTCTGAAACTTTGAAGGAGATGTTTGTTTTTTTCTTTTTTAAGATATGACTTTTTTTCTTTCGCAACCTTTCAAAAATAATCCTAAAAAAGAATTTTAATATTGTAATTTTGAGCAATAAGTACACTGTGCTAGATGCAAAAAAAAAAAAAAAAAAAAAACTGACAAGCCGGGCAATAAGCGTTTTAACCTAATTCGGACACGCTGAATCCAGTGGTGCTAACAGTTTTTTAGGTTAGCTCTTGTTTTCGAGACATACCGTTATTTCAAAAATGTAGGAAAAATAGTTTTTTAACTTAGTCCGTTTTAAAATTTAATATTTTGCAGATATTACATTTTTTTTTTCAATATATGGTTTGCAGCCCCAAGTATTCTCTTTAAAATGACATTAAAGTCATCTGCGTATGTAAAGAAGTTTTCGAGATATTGAAGAAATAATCTCAACACATTCGTCTTTTTCGGAGAAATTATGACATTTTGAAAATGAAATAACTTTTGAAAAAAAAAGTTTTAAAATTTTTTTTCGTTCATATATGTTCCTTATAGGATAAAAGGAACCTTATCAACAAATTTCATTAAAATCGAAAGGGGTCGGGTCCCACTCGTGGTCGATTTGACATTGAATTACCCATATATTTTTGTGAACATTTAAAAAATATGCAAATGCTTACTTTTCATGCAAAATGCATTAAAAACTTGCCCTGGTTATTAGTAGTTTTGATTATATCAAATTCAAATTTACAAAATAACTTAGTAAAGATTTTCAAAAGATTTGAGAACCCAAAATAAAGACAGTTCATAAGTCATAAAATTGTTTTTTTCGGGGGAGACAGACCGATTCCTAAGTCTTAGAACTAGTTTTTCCGATAAGTACGAAAAAAATTATTCCGCATGCAATTGAAAAGTTTTCATACGAAAACAATCTATGGTAAAACAATGTTTTTTACTATACATATATCCAATAATTCTATAGGATTTTAACAAAGCTTGACTTTTATGAACTTCTTAATAAAAATACCCAAATATAAAACTACCAAGTTAAAACATTTTTTTTTCTCTAATATAATACAAACATGTTTTTCTCTTGTTCTACTTGGAAAAAAGCACCACAAGATTGAATTAATTTTTTTCTGACCCCAACTATTTATTTTAGCTATTGAACGTATTCGTAAATAACTGAACTGACCGACCGACCGACCATACAACTGATAGATGCCAATGGTTGGTTATAAATGTCAATGTAACAGGTTTTATGGCATAAATTTACATACATTGGAATGGAGCTAAAATAGGAACAAAAAAAAGTACCAAACATAGAAAAAAAAAAATGTTTAAGACACAAAACGCATGATGAGGTGCCATGTCTCGGGTTGAATATTTTGCATTTGAAAAAATCTTTATATATTTCTTTTACTACACCTTTCAACGCTTTTAAATCTTTTAGTAAATTAAAAATGCAAAGAAAACGAACAAAAAAAAAAAAAGAAATCATTGAAATTCTCTTAAGAACTTGTTGGTGATATTTTTTTTTCTACTTTCGTTGCTGCTGTTGTTGGTTTTCATCTCAAATGCATTCCCTAATGAGTGATAAATTATTTGTGATAAATCAATGTTTTTTTTTTTCATCTACATACACGTCGTAATCACTGTCGATTTTCATGCAACATCAGACATCTATCCAATATGAAGGCATTTACATAATGTGTGTAAATATGTGGTATTGCGGTGTTTATTGAGAGGAGATGCCTGCTTACCATCTCCATAATCTAGACGCGGTTGCTGATGATCACTTCACGGTGCTGTGGCATTAGTTGGGCTGATTGTCGGCAACCCTTTTTGGTAAGTTTTTTGTGTGTTGCCGTTTCTTTGTTGTATTTTCAGCTGTTTAGACATTTACATGTTCGTCCAGTCTATACAATAGATTATTTTAGAGTCTAGTTTGACGTCTTTGTTTCACACGCAATTGTTTTTGTTATAGTTTTTTTTTTCTTTTTATTTGCAACATTACATTTTAGTGCAACAAATATTTTGTTGTTATTTTTTAGTTGAAAAGAAAAAGCCGCAAAATCGGAATATTTTCAAATATGTATTCTGATTTTTTTATCATGCAAATTTTGGGCGGCTTTGGGGGGTTATTAAGAGGCAAGGGTAGTATTATAAACAGTTTCAGTGTGATTATTTGATTTTTGTCTAATCTGATTATGAATACAATCTGAAAAATTCGTTGTCTAAAACATATCTCAAACAAAACAAGGGAATCAGTTTTAGTTTGCACTAAATTATGTTTTACCAGTGGCCGTATTCTGTAATTCGCTAAAGTTAATTCTCTATTGCTTAAAATCTACAAAGTTGATCAAGCGATTTTTGGCTACGAATGCAATATTAAAGCAAAATATAAAGCCATAAAAATTTAAATCGCCGCAATTAAGCTTTTAATTTCATCGCTAAAATGTTTAATTTTTGTATTATCTAAGGCATTTTAGCGATACGAATTACAGAATACGGCTGCAGGGCTAGTTAGTAGTGAGCTAGTGTTCAGTGGGAGGCTTCAGGGTATCGATAATATCGATAGTATTTAATTCTTTGTAAAATTCCTTAATTTAATTTTTAAGTAATTACCGTACGTTTCCAAATTTGGAATAAATTTTAATATTTCTAGATTTTCAGCCATCATATATATTAAAATATACATACAGTATGCAATAATTCAGTTTAATATCATTTTTATAACAATCTTCAGATCTTCAATAAAAAAGTTGTAATTTTTCAATTTATTTTCGATTGCTTATGAAGTTGAATTTTCAAAATTTTAAGAATAATAATGTGTTCTGGGTAGTATGCAAAAAAAAAAAAAAAAAATTAAATTTTATTGAAAGTACATCACTTTTTCAAAATAAAATAAAAATTTTCGTTTGGGAAAATATGTACATTAGGGATATAACTTTTTAACAATTTCTTAAACTATAAAAATTGGCATTGCACAGTCCGATAGAGCATAAAAAACCGTAAGAGAACAACGTATATCTATTTGTTCGCTCAGTTCAAAAAACTTTACACACCAACCGCGATGAAGTTTTGAAAATTTTTAATTTTATTTTTGGTTAAGAAAAATTAATAATATGTGTATTTGAAACAAAAAATACCTCAAGTATGAAATTTCATTAATATTTAGTAATGGTATAAGATTTTTCCGCAAACCAAAACGTATCTTTAACCTTTTTTAACGAAAAAAAATTAAAAAAAATTGCATTGGTTTAGAAAAACCAATTGGTGCGTGAACGTTTTTGAGAAAAATTACAAAAGATTATAATTTTCGTGATTACTAGGACATGGTTGACCTCATGGTACTATGCCAAAAAATTGGTTACACCCCTAATGTACATATATTGAAACAACAATAAAACAGCCAAACTTTGTTTTTGCTTTCACTATAAATTTCTAAACGAATTGAAATTTTGTCAGATGACTTTGCGTCTGACTTTTACAGAAGCAAAGTTAAAAAGGTAACACACGACATGTATGTGTTTTGCAGTGGAAAATTTGACATGTCAGATGACAAAAACATGTCGTGTACGGTCGCCTTTAGGAGTCCAAAAATTGGTCATCTTTAGTTCCTCTTAAATCTGACCTTTTATGAAAATGTGGATTTTTTTTAATGTAATGAGTTACAACAACTGTAAAAAAATGTTAAATGATGCTTTACAAATTGTTGAATTTTATCTCATTTTCAAATTATTGATGCTGCGTTAGAGGGCTGAAGATAGGTCCAATTTTTGTTGCATTATTTTTCCTTTAAATTAAATTTAATTAAATGCAACGTTTTAGTGCTATTCGAAATTGTGACGCTCCTCTACTCCACAGTAGTACGCATAGTAATATAACTAAAATAATTATTATAAAAAATAATAAATAAAAATTACAACATGTTCATAATTATTCCTACAACAAAAACCATGCAACATATTTTCTATAATTTTACCAACAGGCCATATAAGCAAATTGCGCATGCCGACCTGTCAGACACATCAGACACTATATTCTCTAGTCTGACTGCATTAGTCGTCTCTACATGCAGTTGTCTGTCCAAGCGTCTGTCTAACAATTTGTATGCGTTTGCATGAATTTCTAAAACAAAACGAACAAAAAAAAGAAGAAGTTTAAATTGCAACGTATGACGCAAGTGTGAATTTAAGGCTGTACAGTTGTAATGAAAGATTGGTTGATGTTTGTCCATGAGTTCCTATATGAAATGTCTTTGAGACATGTTGGCCTGTAAAGCAACAGCAAAAACAACAACAGCAATATAAAAAAAAAAAAAAACACCAAACATCTACAGCTAAAGACTAAAATGAGTGATGGCGCTATAAAATGGCGTATTTTATGTGATGAGATGGCTGTTGCTGTTTTTTTTTTTTTGTTTTGTTTTGCTTCTCAATATTTATAATATTTAAACTACCACCAACTGAGGTTAAAGACTGGTTAATGGTTATGAAAATTAATTAAAATAAAAAAAGTAACACAGACAAAATTAAAGAAAAAATAAAACAGAAACTATTTTAAAAATCACTTAGAAGCTCAAGTATGCAAAATTATTTGTGTTTGAAAAGTTAAAATAAGGCAAACTTCTAATATTTATCAGTCGGTTGAAATTTTAATAACTGGCGTTTATAAAAACAAATTACACAGAAAAAATTTATTTAGCTGAACGCAACATTTAGAAAAAGTCGAACTGAACGCTATTGTTATTTTTACTACGTTTCTTTAAAATTGCATTCAAAAAGTTAATCTCTGAACGCATATTTTGTTATTTACTACGCTACGTTCAGCTTGGAATAGTCCAAGCTATCATTTGACTGAACGGAACATTGTAAAAAATAAAGTTTTCTACTAAGAAACTGAACGTTTTATTCAGCTTTTTTCAATCAAATAATTAATTCTTTACTGAACGCAGGTTTAGAAAAACTAAACGCAAAATTCAGTAAAATTCTTCTTGGATATTACAAAACGTTACATTCAGCAAAGTGGATGGTTAAAAAAAAAAAAAAACTAAACACAACTGAATAAACATAGTTAAAAACTGAACGCATGTTAAATTTTGAAGAAGCTAAACTCTGAATAGTAAAAAACTTAACGCACATTCAACGTAAAACTGGGGGGTTACCGCGTATTTCGATTCGAAAGAAATAATTTACGAGTTCGAACAAGCTGTACTGTGTATTACGATTTTCGTACTATTTGTTCCGAATGAACGGAAGTTGTTAATACAATTTCGAACACAAAAAGTTCATTTTGTAACGGCAACTCTCTATTACGAAAAAAAATCCCTTTCGAAACTCAAACTCCGTATTACGAAACCGAGCATCAGTTATGTAAAAAGCGTTAGGAAATTGTTCGAAAGCTATTTTGTTAGTGACAAAGTGCAAATGGCAAAGTTTAAAATATATGATATTATAATTGATATAAAATAAATGTTTGCTAACGTTATTATTGAAAATTAATACTTGTGGTCTTGAAATTTTAAAAAATTAAAGAAAAAAAAAAAAAAAATTTACATTTACAAACAAAAAGCAGTATAAAGTAATGGTTGTTTTTTTCTGTTGACTCTTCAAACAACAGGGAAATACAATAATTTTTTATTAAAAAACACAACTATTATATTTTTCACACATTGAATAGTATTTATTATTTGTTTTGTTGTGGGATATTTTCGTCCATTTTGGTATTTTAATAGCAGTGATACCAACTTTTAATCAAATATCCCATTGGTTTATAAATACAACTCTGCCATCGTTTCGAACGAGTTACGCAGTACGGATTAACTTTCGAATCGGAAATTGCTATCGAAAAATTTTGCTTTTCGAATCGAAATACGTGGTAGCCCCCCTGAACGTTTTATTTTGTTCAAGGTGCAAAAAACCTAATAAATATTCAGAAAAACTGAAAGTTTGTTTAGTTATTTACAACGTTATTTTTTCTGTGTAGTCTTGTTTTTGCAAACCTGTCATTTTATTTAATTTTTATGTAATCAACTTGTCTGAAAGATAATTTGATTTTCTTGCTGCTTTGCTATTGGCTTTTAAAAATATTGTTGTAATTTAGAATAATTTTGTTTGGGAGTATTTAAAAATTTAATGCAAATGGTTAAAATATTGGTGGTACAAAAAAGTTCTCGCTCTTTCTTTTTATAATAAATTTTAAACTTTTTTGCTACCGTGACTTATTTGGTACAATTTGTTACTATAATTAATTTATAATGATCTTAGTATCGATAACAAGTATTTTGATAGTGCAACAACATGATGACTAGCAGTGTTAAGATGAATAGATGGTCCTTAAAATATATTTTATATTCATATAAGATTTTATCGGTTATAAAAACAATCCATCCGAAATAATGACAGTCAATTCATCGAGGCATTGCATTGACCCGGTGTTAAGAGCACACTGGACACATCTGTTTATACCAAAGGAAATTCGTACGGGGTCTGGGTGAAAGAATTAAACAATTTGGCTAATTTTCAATATTAACCACAGTTCATTCATTGTGGCTGAGATCCAAAAGTCTTGTTTTTTCGTACAACGAATCCAATGTGAAACTTTTCTACAAATTTTTGAAAGAAATTGGACAACTGCCACGCCCACTACAAATACTTGTATACAGTTTTTATTGGATATGATTAAAGACACATTACGTTATATCATTCAACCGTTGAGATAAATTGATATATGCCCAGCAAAAACTTACATTGCAAAGTAATGCGTTAAAAAGCTAATATAACTACTCTTCACTACTCCTACGTTGGCATTTTAACTTATTATTTTAACACGGTGATGTCATTGGAGGCACCCTCGCTTACAAATAGGTCATTACCACATTCGCTTACAAATAGGGAGTTAAATAAGTCCTTACCAGTTTTGCTTACAAATAGGTAGTTTAATAAGTCATTAAGCTTATAATACAATATCGATGTCAATTGTTATTATATATATCACCTAGACGATATCGTTATAATATCGTTTGGTTGATTTTTTTTACCTAGTTTTTATTCAAGTTTTTAATCTTAAAATATATATCAAAATCAATTAAGTATTTAAATTTTTCATATTCAAATCAATGACAAATAACTCTTCATTTAGTACAAATAAAATCAATTTGTATTAGATTTGAATAAATAAAACCTTAGATGCATTTTATATGAATTAATTAAAAATTTCGTTAAGCAACTCATAAACAAGTACTCATGTATCAGATTATATGCCAGCCATTACTAAACTACTTCTATGTAATGCAGTTGGTATGAATTAGGCTTTGAAAAGTAAGTTGTTCAGTAATAGTCAACCAGGATAAAAAAATAAAATGTTGATAATCATCGTCTTTTATTGTTTTTTATTATAAAAAAGTCTATGTTTTTATAATAGAATGGTTTCATAGGATATCTCAGCTGTTTTACTTGAGGAAATTGGGCTGGAAACTGGACAATTTTATATTTTCTTTTTAAACTATTTCTAAAGACATTTTTATATAATACGTTTACATGCAAAAATAACTTATGTTTGCACTCTTTCTTCATAATCTCTCCATTACAATCAATTGTAAATTGAGTATTAAGTTTATTGTTAAAGATATTTATTGAAGATATTTATGGGAAAATGCATGGTGATAATAATTAAAAAACATATGGAAAAATCGTACGTTCGCGACTGTTATTTAAGCCAATTAAACAAAAACCAATATAGATATTTTATTGTGTAAATACTGGATAGAGACCTACATTAGCTGCGTTCGAGAACACAAGTTTTTACTATTTTTTACTGAACTTTACTGCATTTTACGAAATTGCGTTCGAGTACACAAAATGCAGTAAATGAGAACACAAATTGAGAGCGAAAAGTGACAGTTCTTGTCTGAGTATTTACAAATTTTTACTGCAGAAATTTTTGCTGTAAAATTTAGTAAAACAAAAAAACATATGTTTCAAAAGGTAAACAAACAAAAGTAACAAGCAAAATGTTTACAAATTGTGAAAAAATTGTTAAATAAACGAAAAGTTGAAATAAAAATTAAACAAAAAAAAAATGTGAATAAATATTAATTAATTAAACTTGTTTGTGAATAATTTACTGGGCTAAATACCAACATTTGAAACTTTTTTTGTTATGTTAATTTTTTAGAGTTTTAAAAGCGCTAAAAGTACTTGGGTACTTAAGTAATCAATAGCAAAAAACTATTCATGTTCTTTTGAATAAATTAACCCGCCACAAATTAGTAACATCAAATAAAATAAAAAACAAACAAATATGAAAGATTACATAAAATAATTTGTTTGTATTTTCCAAAAATGTTTTAATCGAGTACCGATAAGAAAACAAGTTAAGTAGTCAAAAGTGTTAACATTTTTCAACACTTCAATTATTTGTCATCAGCTGTTGCCTTTATTTTACGAATTCTTACAAAATTTGCGTTCGCGTACTTTTTTGGACAACAGCTTTTTGTGAGAACAAATTTTACACTTTTCTCATTTACTGCATTTTACTGTAAAAGTACTCAAACGCACCTATTAATACACTTTTAAAATAAATTAATCACTTTTGAATATTCCGTTCCATTTTGCAGATTTTTATATTTCTCTACTGTCAGCCAAAGTTGACTTCTATTTGGCGTACGTTCGTGACCTCATGTTTATTACCATCATTATGGAAACTTAAACTCGATAAAATCCATCTTTTGCACTAAACATAGAGCTTCCCAAATGCTATCGAATCGCAAAAAAAAATGATAGGAAAAGTTTTGTTTTTATATTATTTGTACAGCAAAAGCGTACGAAGGTACGTTCGTGACCCCAGGAATTGCCCATATACATTATTCTAAAGTTGAACAGCTGCCACGCCCACTGCCCATGCTATTGCAAATTTTTTGTTTTTACATTTTCTTATTAGGTACGATGCGTTTTATCATATTTACTGGAAATTTTAAAGAAAATTCAATTTACAAAATGTTTCTTTGTTCCAGCTAGATTATCCAAATCTTACCCTGTGCAATGGCTTTATTGAGAAACAGTTTTGGTGAGCAGGTAGTATCGCGTTTCGGATCTGTCAACTGTCGGTCAGATTTTTTTCTTTTGGGTAATGTGAAGTCAAAAGTCTTTGTCGATAAGCCATCACGATTCAACACTTGGTAACTTACATTATTTCCTCTATTCACGAATAAACGGTAGCAAAGCTGGAAAATGTAATAAAATATTGGACCTTTCAAATTCGCGGAAAACACATGAACGACAATTTTTTTGAAGAGTAAATGTTGCGCAATATTAAATCTTTTAATATCAAATTATTCTTTAAGTGTTCTTAATAGATTACACATTTTTTAATATCCTGTTTCCCAGCTTATCTTGGGACATCGATAAATCAACTTTGCTACTCTTAGGGATCCACTTTATGGGGTCTTATATAAAAATATAAAAATTATAAACGAAATGACAATCTTATATATGCCCTTTCCACCAGTGCCAAAAGGGTATTATTAAAAAATTGTTCACCTTTCGCTTAGAGATCATTTGGACAGGTCCATTGTAAATCCCTTCGAAAAAGATGAGAGAAAATTTGTTTATAAAAGAAAACATATCGCACTGGAACAACAAGAGGTTATTTTCTCGAAATTTTAAAATTTTCAGTAGAAGCAAGGGATATTTACAAAAGGTAAACTCGTTGGCCCATATGTTTGTCAGCTGTTTACCCCTAGTTGGAACCCAAACGTCAAATTTCGTGTACATGAGCCAAAATTTGTACATGTGTGAGTTAAATTGTTTTTGTTTTATATGAAGACAATTTTGACAACTCGGTTCTTTTTATAGAGCAGCATGTCTACACTCCCAAATGAGTTTACCTTGTGTAAATATACCTTGAGTAAAAGCAAAACATTTTTTAATTCAATATGAAACTAACAGCCTAGCCTGTTCATTGATTTCGAACGTTAACGTTCGCATAGAAAATTACATTTATAACAAAAACAAATTTTCGAATTTTGTTTTGAATATAATTTTAAATCCGAACGTTAACGTTCGAAATCGATGAACAGGCTACTAATTTTGTATGCGAACGTTGACGTTCGAATTAAACTGGCAGTAAATTTTTTTAATAATCTTTTCATTACCAATTTGTCTACTTAAAATAGGACGATATTTTTACGGTATATTATATGAACATTAAGTGTCGATTTTTTTCAAAAAATGAAAAAATAAAAATTTTGATTTAAAACCCTCTTGTTGAAACAAGTGCGATATAATTCTTTTTCTTCTGTATATTAAAATTTGTTTTTGAAATTTCTTGGTAAAACCAAAATATTATGATTTAAAGCGAATATTTTTATTACATTGATAACATAAAAATAAAAAACCTAATTAAACATTTAAACAACCAGACCACACGCGATTAATGGCTGTAATTTAAACCAAAAAAGGTATTTACATCCACGAGGTGAAAAGAGTCTTGTTATAACCAGCCATGTTTGACACTTGTATGATGGACTTGGGCATACGATAAACAGCTTTTCCGGTATTAAAAATACGTTTTTGTAAGAGCCTATTTAAGTAGTCTGTGCTTAAAAACTCATAAAATGTTTATTAAAAATAATTCTTAAGAATCTGTATAAAAAATTTATTATAACAATTTTTTTGGTTAACGACAACTAAAAGGTAGTAAAAGTATTTTGTAATGCTAGAAATTAGTTATAATTACGATTCCAACAATGACAACAACAGAAGGTCATGTAATATTATAAACTTGTGCCGGAATTTTTTACTCCACAAACAAGTGTACTATGGGATGATCTTTTTCTAAATTGTATAAAAATACACAAACACACCAACAACTATTATCCAACAGGTGAACTGTGTTTGTTTTAGGTCTTTGCCAGCACAACAAACATGAAAAATTTAAGACGAAATGGTTGAAATAATAATAAAATACATTTTAAAGATTTATTACGGTAGAGGAGGTTTCTTGACCAACAGCTTCCTTTAACATGTTAAAATGCTGACATTGACGTTCTTTTTGTTGCTATTGTTATTGTTGCTGTTGTATTTTCATTTTAACATAAAATGTCAAATAAGTGTCACGGCGCATGCGTAAATGTTTGTTATTCACCGCAACTACGTAAAACCAAACTACGTAAAAATCGAACAACAAAAACAGAAAAGAAAACTTTAAAGAAAGACTGACGACGACTTCCTATACATTTTTGGAATTTTAAATTATTTTTTCGGCTTCAATAAATAAATTTTATGAATTTTTAGTTGAAAAATAAAATCAAATCTTAAATACGAGTTTCTTTTTACCCAGAACCACTTAAAAAAGAGCACTTGATTTATTTTCTCTGTAAAGTTTGTTCAGCTTTCTTTTCTTGTAGTTTTTCTGTTTGCGAACAAATGTCGATAATCGGTCTTTAATCTCAAGTGGTCGTTCTTGTTCCTGATTTTTTTTTTTTTTTTGGGACTTTTTAGCAATATTGTTTTTTTAAATAAAAAAATATTACGATGGTAGAGGTTGAAGTTCTTTAGTTTTTGAAAAGCAGGAATTTTTGGGATAATAAAGAGAGAGAGGGAGATTTAAAGCAGATTTGGAAATAGTTCATTCTTCTTTCATATTTAAAAACGAATCTTGTCAAAATTAAAAATCAATTTTTAGAAATCATTGAATCCCATCCATCTATTTGCAATCAATTTGGTTGCAAAAAATTTTAATTGAAGTCATGCGATTACAGTCCATTACTCTTAAATCGCATCTACAGTGAAATTTAGAATTAATCAGCTGGTAACAAAAAAAAACTAGCTGGTCAAAAGACATATATGTTAATCGCTAACCAAATTTCTGGGTAGCTAAAAGCCGGCTCTAAAAGTTAGCGAGCCAAGAAAAACAGAGTGAATTAGTATGTATATTAGTATGTATGTATATTAGAGCATTCCACCCAACAAGCAAAAAAAAAAAAAAAGAAGTGCGCCGTGCATCCTTATATAAAGCATTTTTGCAAGGTGGTTTAAAAAACAAAATTTCTAGTTTTTTCCAAAAGTATGGGTCTTTTTTTAAATGTTCTTTTATCCCTTTGGCATTTACAGTCGGATCTTTAAGTATGATATAAAGGTACACGATATCGAAGATTTTAAGTTGTTTAGGTACAAATGCTAATATATTTTAAATTAATAAGATTAAGTACTTTTTTTGGCATTGAAGTTTCGCCAAAATTGTGAAGGCTTCTGAAATATTTACATGCTTAAAACGTCCGCTAAAAGAAAAGGCTGTCACCTGCTATTACAATTCTATAACCACTAGTGTTTTTCATACGGGATTATCCGGGACAAAAATCCTGGGATCCCGCACATTTTTCGGGAAAAAAATCCCGGGAAATATGTGTGGGAGTTCCCGGGATTTTGTTTTAATTTAAATATGCCAACTATACTGCTGATATAATTGTAAATAAGTTGTCTCATGAAATAGATCTTAGCCGTTAGGTAAAAAGGTCTTAATTCTTTCTCTTTTGTTTGGTTTAAATCACTTTAGTCAAGCACAACTCGTTCTAATCGGTATCATCTGCTCTTAGGAAAAAAGTCAATAACTATTTATCAAATTAACATAACGAAA
The DNA here is from genome assembly GCA_963931875.1 of Pollenia griseotomentosa. NCBI lineage: Eukaryota > Metazoa > Arthropoda > Insecta > Diptera > Polleniidae > Pollenia > Pollenia griseotomentosa. The sequence goes on along the minus strand of OZ007560.1, from coordinate 44,658,701 downwards.
AACTTCAGTTTTTTCACTTAAGACAGTTTTGCCAAACGCCAAACAGATGTCAATTCATATTCGATAAGTAAGGCAATGTTCAATGCTCTGAAATTTCGAAAGCAGAAGGGTAAAAAAGTACAAAATTTATAACTTGTTTAAAGACCTAAATTTATTTTATAAAACGAAAAAGAGTTGTTCCCACTTGCTTCAAAATATGTTATTATTTTATATGCAGAACAATTGCATAAAATATTTTTCGGATTAGATTCTGTAAGAGACAAAAGTTATTAATAAAGAAAACGATTATTCGATTCGAAGAAAATAATTTTTTTTGGAAAGGAATTACAAATTTTGAAGGAAGTAAACTGAAAGTGAAAAGAGATTATACATTTAAAGTTCTTTTAACTATAAAGTGTGCTCTGTAAAGCCAAATATCTGTAGAAAGGAAAAACACTTATTTTAAATCTTCTTGATAAAAATTAGAAATAGGCTTTCAAACGATTCTGTAAATGATTGTACTGAACTAAAATCATATTTTAAAAGAAATATTTTGTAATAACACTATGTGACAAAATTTCAACAAAGTCGGGACCAAATGAATCTGTTAGCTAATCTTTATGTAAAATTTTCCGCTGAATCCAAATATGAAGTCAGAAATGCAAAAATCTTCAAAAATTTTAAACGGATTATGTATTTCTTTCTTTTAAGTGAAAGGTTATAAAATTTCTTAAATAACCATGGATTGCTAAAGAAGATTGGTCAAGATTGTCGAATTCATTTGGTCAAAAAACTGTCACGTAATGTAATTTGTTTAAATAATTTAACTTTTTAGGTTTTATATAAATGCTGTTGGCTTTGAATAAATTCTGGGGCAATAAGTGCTTAAGTCTATGTGTTTAGATTTATAGGAGAACAATTTAAATCTTTAAGGGTGGCCTTTGGAAATTTACTCTGGATTTAATATAATCATCAGTTCTCTGCGGTTATAGTTTAATACGTTTTTATTCCTAAACACTCCTAACGTCACAGATCAGAAGTTTTTATTATTGCAAATGTTATTGGACATTGAAAAAAGATAACCAAAAAGTCATTTTGCTATAACTTCCTCAAAAATGCTACAAAATAATTGAAATTTTGCCCATGTGTACTTTTGAATATAAAGATCTTAAGGTGACATTAAGCACTTTACTTTTTTAAATAAATTAAATAACTCCCGGAATTTCGGGAAATTTAAAAATAAATCCCGCTTTCCGGGAAAAGAAAAACTCTAATAACCACGTGTTAAACAATTTATCAGGAAATAATTTGTGAGCAATTTTTACCAATTTGGCTTTTTGGTTCTTGTTTTGTATTAAAAATTTGACTATGTATGTAAAAATGGGTTATGATACACCAATAATAAAATGAAAAAAATTATCAATGTCACGTTATGTTACGTAGTTATATATGTACGTACGTATTTATATACAAATGTTTTTTTCTAAATTTCGGTTCGTTTTGGTCTCGCTGGCCGGTATATTTTTTCGTATTTGTTATATTATAGATTACATGGCACGTAGAAGATAAGTTATCTACTTCAATAGCGCTTTGTAATCAATGGTCACAAAGTTAACGCCATTTAAGGGTCACACACCGTCACTTCAAATATAAACGAACTTAGATAAACTTAATTTTTTTTAAGGAGGATCCAACAAACAGTTTCAATTTGAAATCAAACGTTTTCTCAAACGACAAACATTTGATAATGATTTGAAAATAATAGCATTCTCAACAAAAAGGGGAAATTATGTTGAAATTCAAAAATTCCTTTATTTTCAACTTGCTTTCAATCGTAATTCTCAAATGTTTTTTAAATGTGGATTATAATTCAATGTGGAACATAATTTTTTTTTTTAGGTTAAATTCCTTATTTATTTAAATTAACTGTCAGCTAAACATTTGACACCATATCTAAAAGATAAAATATTGTTCATTTCGTCCTCAAATTCATGGAAAGACGAAATACTTGGCACCCTTTTATTTTAAGGATTGTAGCACCAGGATCATACAACAAACTTATAATTTCTTTACTTTGTCCCAATTCACATTATACGATTTTTGTCGTTGCGATTATTGTCGTTTCCTCTTTGAAGTCGGTCTCATATTTACATTATACGATTTTTGTCGTAACAACCTTAATACATTTTTCGTCAAATGCGAGAAAATTGATAGAACGAATGAATGAACAAAACGAATCGAAGAGTACACTCGCTTCTGTACCCCTTATAATTCCTCTCACCCCTTTTGCCTATAAAGTAAGAATCGCAACGACAAAAATCGTATAATGTGAATGGGCACTTTCCGTTTTATTTTTTCGAGTTCTTAATCATTGTAATTACTCACAAATAATATTTATTTTTCACAAGAAATAAATCGTTTACTTGCAAAACACATTTAACCACGAAGTAAAAATTAAACAGTAATCGCCATTTTTATTAATGTTTACATTTATTTTTCGCTTTAGTATTGCCAAGCTTAGTTTTGATTCGAATTTAACATTTGATACTAATTTGACATCAAATTCATAAAACATTTGATATCAAATGTTTTTTTCAAATCATTATCAATATGAATTCAAGTGTTAAAATCAAACAATTGAAAAATGTTTGTGAATTGTGTTTGATGTCAAATGATAAAGTCATTTCATATCAAAGGTTTGACTTCGCGTTTGTTGGGAAGCAAAAAACTTTACGAAACCAAATTTAATAATAATAAAGTATTCTTGGCGTTTAATTTCTTTAAAAAGTTCTAAATGTTGATAGCAGGTGTCAAAAAAATAGGTGTGAACATGTAGTTCCATAAAACCGCAATCAATCAAAAACTTGATTTCGAATTTGTTTACAGTTACTTTCGTTTGAATTTAAGGTAACGATACGCACAATTTCTAATAAGAAGTCATAGGCATATTACCGCAATGAACCAGAGTTTCTTTATACACATTTTCCTAATAGAATCCCAAAGAATTTAGACAGGAAATAATGAAAACAACTGCTTCCTGGATAACAAGAGATGAAAAAGAATTGTAACTACATAGCCTGAGTTGCAGAGCAGGGATTTTGGTTCACTCTTAAAAAAAAAGGCTCGAAAATGTATAAAAAATGGCACAAAATGGCAAAAATAAACATGTTGTTATTTAAGAAACATTTATTTTATAAAGTTGATTGTATAGTAGAATAGCTCGTTTCTTCAAATTGTCAAAAATAAATAATTCAACATCGCAAGATGTAACTGAAGCATATTTGAACGCTAAAGCTGGGATCACACGATTGCCGCAATGCACCAATTTTCATACTTTTTAATACCCTAATCGTGTGACTGCACAACCAATTGGCTCATGTACCAATCAAGGACAATATTGTGCTTACTTTTACCAATCAAATGCAACCCTGGTGCGGCAATCGTGTGACTGTTTTCTATACAACCGCGCGTTAATAAAAATAACAAAAATGCACCAATATTTATTGTGTTCTTGTGCGGCAATCAAACAACACAATACGCACCAATATTTGCCTTTTTTTAATAAATTTACATTTTTGTGTTTCTTTTAGTAGGTAATGAAGATAAATATTTATTTATTTATTATGCATTTTAATTTTGTTTTAATTATTGCTATTACCAAAATATGTATGTATGTATGTTCACAAGCATATTTAGCTGTTCAGTGCGAATATTTTTATTTAAAGCTGGGATCACACGATTGCCGCAATGCACCAATTTTCATACTTTTTAATACCCCAATCGTGTGACTGCACAACCAATTGGCTCATGTACCAATCAAGGACAATATTGTGCTTACTTTTACCAATCAAATGCAACCCTGGTGCGGCAATCGTGTGACTGTTTTCTATACAACCGCGCGTTAATAAAAATAACAAAAATGCACCAATATTTATTGTGTTCTTGTGCGGCAATCAAACAACACAATACGCACCAATATTTGCCTTTTTTTAATAAATTTACATTTTTGTGTTTCTTTTAGTAGGTAATGAAGATAAATATTTATTTATTTATTATGCATTTTAATTTTGTTTTAATTATTGCTATTACCAAAATATGTATGTATGTATGTTCACAAGCATATTTAGCTGTTCAGTGCGAATATTTTTATTTAAAGCTGGGATCACACGATTGCCGCAATGCACCAATTTTCATACTTTTTAATACCCCAATCGTGTGACTGCACAACCAATTGGCTCATGTACCAATCAAGGACAATATTGTGCTTACTTTTACCAATCAAATGCAACCCTGGTGCGGCAATCGTGTGACTGTTTTCTATGCAACCGCGCGTCAATAAAAATAACAAAAATGCACCAATATATATTGTGTTCTTGTGCGGCAATCAAACAACACAATATGCACCAATATTTGCCTTTTTTTTAATAAATTTACTTTTTTGTGTTTCTTTTAGTAGGTAATGAAGATAAATATTTATTTATTTATTATGCATTTTAATTTTTTTTTAATTATTGCTATTACAGTAGACGCTCGCAAATTAGAACCGCTTTGTTTTTGAGGCAATTCTAATTTCTGAATTATTCTAATTTCTGGACGTTTTTATTTCGAATAAAAAATAAAAATTACTTAAATTTTTTTTAATTCAATTTTATTTAATTGACATTAAATGTATTTTTTAAAATTAAAAATACCGTGTCGTTTCTTATATGTATTTGGAAAACTATCCATTGCTTTCACGGAATGCATTTTCATCTTTATAGGGATATTCCTCTCTAAATATAGCTGATCGAAGATGTCGTAACGTTAATATTCCCTTCAAACCCTTTGTTAAGCTTTTCTAATATTTTGACCTTCGTTTCCAATGATAAAGTGTTTTTTTGCGTTTATTTGACATTTCGAATGATACACTTTCACTTTTTAATAGAGACTTCCAAAATATGTACACATGTTTCGAATTTCACAAATAAACTAGCCACAAATATATATAAATGCGACAAAAAAACAACAAATAAGGAAACACATCTAAAATTTGGTAATTCCCCTTTTTAGTTTTACATGTTAAAACAGAATAAAAATAAATTGCGGATTTCTTGTGTTCAAATAACAAAAAAAAAAAAAAACGCTCTGAAATTAGAACTATAAATTCGAATTTTAGAGCGTTTAATGTATTGCAAACACTGATTCTAATTTCTGGACGTTCGAATTACTGAAAGCTCTAATTTGTGAGCGTCTACTGTACCAAAATATGTATGTATGTATGTATGTTCACAAGCATATTTAGCTGTTCAGTGCGAATATTTTTATTTAAGTTTCTAAGCGAACCTTAACATATGAAATTGTTGAACAGACTTCATTTTTGGAATTTGTTAAAAAATTTAAATAAAAACATTTAACAAAAATTTGTTTAAGTACATACATACATACATATATGATACATATTTAATTTTATTTTATTAACAAACCAACAAGAACTTTCAAACAAATAAAAAAGCTACCACAACAGCTGTTTTCGCAGTTGTCAAGTAAGAACAATCGTGTGACTGTGCTGCGGCAATTGTTGTAACCATTTCGCTTTGTACCAACTAGCGGCAATTAAATTTGTTTAAAACAGGGCAATCGTGTGATTTCAGAATATTTTATTGGTCCAATTTCATTATTGTGCGTCAATAAAGCACAATAAAAATTGTGTCATATTGGTGCATTTGCGGCAATCGTGTGATCCCAGCTTTAGTTTTTAAGCGAACCTTAACATACGATATTTGGAATTTCTTAAAAAATTTAAATAAAAATATTCAACAAAAATTTGTTTAAGTACATACATATATGATACATATTTAATTTTATTTAATTAACAAACCAACAAGAACTTTCAAACAAATAAAAAAGCTACCACAACAGCTGTTTTCGCAGTTGTCAAGTAAAAACAATCGTGTGACTGTGCTGCGGCAATTGTTGTAACCATTTCGCTTTGTACCAACTAGCGGCAATTAAATTTGTTTAAAACAGGGCAATCGTGTGATTTCAGAATATTTTATTGGTCCAATTTCATTATTGTGCGTCAATAAAGCACAATAAAAATTGTGTCATATTGGTGCATTTGCGGCAATCGTGTGATCCCAGCTTAAAAGTTCAGATGGAGGAAGGTTGGCAATAAGTTCATCCTTCTCACTTTCATTAAAATATGAGTAGTCCATTTGCAAACACCGCTAAGTTAAAAAAAAAAATTCTGAGAAAATCGATTAAAACTATTTTTTAAAATTGAAATGCCAAGCCATATAAAGTGTTTGTACGAGATTGATAATGGCTAAGGGAGGCATATAAAAAACAAATAAAATGGCGACTTTACAGATTTTTTGATTTTTTAACTTAGCGGTGTTTGCAGGTGGACTGACTACTCACATATACTATTTCTTATTTTTTAATTAATCTTGCAAGCCGGGATCTAAAATTTTTTTTAAGCTTTTCAACAAAATTTTTTTTACTGACATCTTTAATATTTTCCTTAGCACTGTCAATTATTTCTAAGCTTTCATTGTTATTTCAAGAGACTTGAGCAGATGCTCTTTTATGTACACTTAGTCACTTTTTATGTCCGATTTTTGCAACATTCATTAAGCATTTCGAATAGATTCTACCTCATATTCGGTAAGCTTATTTAAAAATTTCTTCTAGGTTGCAAAGAAGGTATTGTGGCTTTTTAATGTAATTATATAAGAAATGGCAATAAATGGCATATGCCACAAAAAAATTGCCCTGATAGTCAATAATGAAAACAAGGTATTTCTAAAATCATTTTCAGCCGAACCTCATACATCTCTTTAAGCTTTTCCTTTAAAACAAACCTTGAAAAATGTTGCGTAATACAAACCTTCATTGACTTAGTGTTTTGGTTTTTAAAAAATGTACGCTCGTCTTTTCGACGTATTATTGCATTTTGTAGTTATTGACCGACTACACTTGTAAAATTGAATTTCAGTTATGTTTTCTTAATGTCGTCATATTTGACATCTTTTTTTTATTTTGTATATCTTGTTATAAAAACAATTGTGTTTTCGGGTTTTTGATCTTGTCGGCTTTTGTAAACAATCGGTTTCCTATTTTTTTTTTTTAATTTTCCAAATATTTTTGAAATTGACTTTCTGTCTGTCACTTGGTTTACTTTCTATTGTTTAACTTGTTGTTTTCATGGTTTGTAGGGATAAAAACATGATTTCTTTGTTTAAAATGAAATTGTGTCACCCCCTACTTGAGTGTAACGAAAATATAATTTTTTTTATTTAAACAATGATTCTTAAATTTGGTAGAAATATTTTTATAGGAATAGCTTATCCCATCAACAATAAATTTCAAGTGTTTTTATCAATAATAAAAACTGGGAATTAAGCACGAATAACAAAATCTTTAGAAATATTTTTTGTAAGATTAACCTTTTTGTAATCTTAAAGAAACGAGATAAGTTCATATTAGTAAAATTTTAATAAAGCTGGGAAAAATATAAATTAAAGGTAAATGTTTTAAAATCATTAAATACACACAAGTGAAACATGATTTGTCGCCCAACTTCCTAGTTTAGTGGAATAAAGCGAACCGAAATAAATTGAACTTGCAACACCCAAATTCATAGTCAAATTAGCTGCCTACTAGACCATAATTTTTATTGAATTTTTTGATATTTTAATTCGGCTTAAGTTCCTTAAATTAAATTTTCATTAAATTGATGAAGGAAGGAATTTACAACATAAAATGAATTAAAAATTTTTGATAATTTTATTCTTGACTGTACACGGGATTGAACTTGGGTCGAACTTACTAGTTTCGAGAACAACCACATTTTCATCATCAGAATTCTTTGCCTTTCTACCAATTGCACCACTGCGGCGCCTATTTTTTAATAAAAGATTTTTGGAATATAGGTTAACTTGAATTTCTTAATAACTTTGAAATGTGGTGGACTTTTTGGAATACCCCTAGTACTTGCGAAACTTTTTAGGCAAGTGAGTTCAAAGTGATAAGCTGGTCTGATCTAAACATACAAATTACATAACAAATTACTCTTAGAACTACTCGAACAAAGAAAAAGGCTTAAAGAAAAGCCCCTAGTCTAGTCTGGAATATTCAGATTTGCATACCATTTAATTTTTATACCCTTCACCACAGGTGGAAAAGGGTATATATAAGTTTGTCATTCCGTTTGTAATTTCTACAATATTGATCTTAGACCCTATAAAGTATATATATTCTGGGTACTTATTAGGAGCAAAGTTGATTTAACGATGTCCGTCCGTCCGTCTGTCCGTCTTACGTTTGATATGTGTTTTCCGGAGACTCCAGACATGATAGCGGCTAGGTTGTTTTACATTTATGTCTAATATAGAAAACCATAACTTGCTATTGAAATTCAGCAAGATCGGTCCACAAATGGCTGAGATATGACTAAGAAAACCACGACTGACTCTAATTTTTTTCAAATATCCCTTGTTGTTGTTGTATTTTTATTACTTTTTTTCTGTATATCTGGAGAACGGCAAGAGCCAAAGTTTCCAAATTAGGTACAAACATTAAGGTTATAAATACACACCATCCCACAAAATGTGGGCGGGATTGGAGAAGTGGGCGTGGTACCTCCCATACAAAAAATATCAAAAATTGTATAAAAACCTGAATTTTTTAACTGTAATATGTATGACCTATGGTTACGCCTTATATATCAAAAGATCGGAAATTTTTAATAGAAAATATTTTCTGAAAAACTCGGGAAAATCGGTTCAGATACGAAAAAGTTATGACTTAAATATTAATTTTTTTTGAAAAATACCCATTTTCGGGAACCATAGATCTTCCCGACTCCAAGTTTTATAACCAAAATAACTGGCAATTAACACGTCGGTATATAAATCTGTCAAATCGGTTAAGAAATAGCAGAGTTTTGACCAAAATACTAAATTCCAAAAATTACTAAAGTATATATATTCTGGGTCCTTATGAAAAGTGAAGATCAAATCCGGTTGTCGTCTCTTCTTCCCCCCCTCTCACCCCCCCTTCCCAATTTGTTTACATATACATACTAGCATAATACCCGATATGATTTTCGTTATCACCCTTCTTTATTATTTCATATATTTAACGAAATAATTTTAACAAATAGAAACTAGGAATTTTTGTGTTTTTTTGCTACTTAAAAACTCGCCAAAAGAGATAAATCTGCGGTATGACAACAGTGCCTTAACAAAAAGAAAACAAACAAACACACATACATGGTAAAAACTATTTTGGTGAATATAGGCCCCTATTACGGTTCACAACTCAAATAAGTTCATTTGTAATTTTTGCATTATGGTTTACAACTTTGCTATATTCCGGTGAACAAAAACATCAAAAATAATTACAACTCAACTGTGTGTAAGTTGTGAATAGTAAACGGTCCATATTTCATTTTAATGTCATTTAAACAGCGTTCCTTCATGGTTCAGTTGTCTAGGGGGTGTGATAAGTTAGAAACTGTGAGTTCCCTGGTTCGAATCTTGGTTTTTTAAATATAATTTTTTTTTAATATTTTTATGTTCTAAAAACGATTTTAAAAAAATATTTACCAGTTTTCGCTTTTTAAATTTCATTTATAATAAAAATTGTATAGTTGCTCTGTATTCTGCTTGCACAATGGTGAATGGTATATAAGATTCGGCACAGCCGAATATAGCACTCTTACTTGTTTTTATTTCTAGTTGTTAGATATCCTTGAATCTGGACCTTAACTTGTAGTAAACATATGTATAAATAGAAGTGGATCGGTCAGACACTACTTAAAACCTCCGATGACATAGCTAAGCCGCCATAGACCGGACGCCACATGACAGGACTCGAAGGAGGAGTCGCTTTTCGCACACTAGGAAAGCCAAATTAAATACGAAATTACGCAGAGCACATAAAGCCGGAGTTACATAAAACACTTGTCGTCGAATAGAACCAAATGAAATCATTGCGTCATGGTTCTTTGTTCCTAGCAGGAATGACAGGACATTGTAACTATATTGCAGGTCTATGATTCTCTATTATTTTTTTTTTATTGGACGCACCTCATTAATTAGTTTAATTGAAATATAAATTTGGTCAAAGTAAAATTTGATTAACAAGGTTTCGTTTAAATGTGCTAAATTCCCATTTCATACTATTGATAAACTGAAATTTATTGTTGATGGGATAAGCTATTCCTATGCGCATTTCACTGGTTGGTTAGGCCAGATCGTCAGAAAACTTCATCCAAAGATTTTAGAAAAACTAAAGATAAACAAATAAAACTGTTAAGCCTGCTTAAAATTTTTTTTGATTCAATTACTGTTCTTATCTAACGGCTAAAGAATGCCTCATAGAAGGCCTCGGCTCTTTGGTATAAAAGATAAGATACACCTTCCACACTCGCTTCTATGAGAAGGGAGTAGAGAAGGAGTAACATTTTTTGTATTGTTTTTTTGCACAAGCAAAAGCAAAACAATAATAATTATAATAATTTTTTGATCCCGTTATCATTCTTATGTACCTGCTAAAGAAGAGAGAGCGGAAGGCCTACTTCGCAATGACGTGTGTAAAAAAGATATGAGTATGGAATGGAGCCAGCAGGCCTTGTACATCCAAAAGAAGGGGTAGAGAGGCCTTCTAGAAGGCATCCGTACTCCTTCTTTTTCCCGCTGGAAACGACCAATTCACATCGAAATATTAAACAGCAAATGGCGTTGGACATATTTCGGAGGCCTCCAGATAACATATCCAAAACCGCCTTTGACTGGAACCCTCAGCACTTAGAGAAAAAATATGTTTAACTATGGTCACCTCCAACAAAACTATTTTGAAAGAAAATTTTAAACATATTATGTTGAATTTAACCATATAATTGTCACCGACAATCGTATTATGGTCAAAATAGCCCTCCGCCCAGAAGCCACAGCCATATTATAGTTGTCTCCAAACATGTTTTCGAAAATAATAACTAAAATATGTTTAGCACTTAAAATAGCATGGTCGGCTTACAACCATAGCATTTTGCTCTTGGAAAGAGGGAAATACTATTGTTAATTTAAAAACAAGTAAGAGTGCTATATTCGGCTATGCCGAATCTTATATACCCTTCACCATGATGAGATAAGAACAAAAAGTTATATACATAAATAACGTTCTTTAGATAGGTATAAATAAATATTAATTGAGCCACGCCAACTTTTCATTTCGCCATGCCGAAGAATATAAAAAAAACAAAAAATTTATATTTGTACCTAAGCCCGTTTCCTCTTTTGCCAAAATTGATGTTTGAAATTCGTTTTATAATCTTAAAATCGTTTTTTAGAACATTAAAAAATTAAATAAAAAAAATGAAAAAAAATTCCTTTTTGGATTCGAACTGGCAATATCATCAGTCTCAGGAGAAAACTTAAAAACTCGGCTACGAATGCTTTTACTGAAGAAGCGTTAAATTAAAATATATTGCGTCATGAGTTTGTTTCTTTATTTGAGCGGCATATCATATACGTGCATTAATGTGTATGTGGATGCGTAAAATTAAACACATTACAAATAAAATCCACCACTTGTAGTGAAAGATATAAAAAAAAACAAAAAAAAAAAAAAAAAAAACACATTACCAGCACTGTATTACCATAGCCACTGTATGACCGTAGAAACCAAAAATGAATTGGTTTGTATGGTATGTTTATGTCGTTTTGGTAATACAGTGTTGGTATGGTAATGTCACGTCTAATTGGGACCTTTAAAGGAACAAATTTGAGGCAGTCGTGGTTTTTTACGGCTCCACGAAAAGCCCCCCAATGAAATAAAGCCCAGGAAATAACTTCCAATGAAATAATCCCAAAAAAATAGGAAATAACACCCAAAAATAGTGGATGAAATAACATCGAAAAATTAATGAAATAAACCCCAAAGCGAAAACGAAACAACCCCCAATATTTGGGAGTTATTTCATATGAAATAACACCCAATGATGAAAATGAAATAACCCCCAATGAAATAAGCCCCATCAGCAACAAAAATGAAATTATGCCCAAAATTCATAAAAGTGTCAGTTTCACCAAGGATTTCATGAAGTCAATATGGACCAATAGCAAAGTCGCAAAAAATGAAATAACCCCCGAATAAAAAAATGAAATAACACCCAAACTTTGCACGCTATGAAACAATCCCCGAATTTTAAAAATTTGTTGGGTGTTATTTCATTGGAGATTATTTCATAATTTGAAAACCCCAAATGAGGAATGAAATAATTCCCAAAAAAAATGAAAAACGGCCCTAAAAAATTGGGAGTTGTTTCATATGAAATAACACCCAAAAATGTATGAAAAAAATTTGGGGAATATTTCATTTCTCGTTTGGGCGTTATTTCATTGGGGGGCTTTTCGTGGAGCCATTTTTTACTCATATCTCAGTTATTTGTGGACCGATATTGTCGAATTTCAATAGCAAACAATTCACGACCATATGTGACATAAATGTATAATAACCTGACCCCCATCATAAATAAGGTCTTCGGAAAATCTATTTCAACGGGCAGACGGACATCGTTAAATCAACTTCGCTCCTCATAAGGACCCAGAATATACATACTTTATAGGGTCTAACATCAATATTATAGAAATTACAAACGGAATGACATACTTATATATACCCTGGCGTCGTCAACTAACATCGAAAAGCCGTATTGGTAAAAGCTGAAAAGAAGTCAAACAAATAGCATCAAACCCTACCGAATAAAATCAATTCGTTGTGCCCTTTTGTTCCCAATAGAGACCACTCGATGTGACCATAAACAACTCAATGCGACTTGGTCGAGTACCAATTTAACTAGACGAATTACTGGTGGAGTACCTTTTAAAATTCAGATTGGTTGCTGGTAACCAATAATACTCAACTAATGACTGACTAATGATGCTCAAAATTTGTATGATAGCCAGGAAATATAACTATAACTAGTTTTATTTAGAATTAAAGGAAAGAGAAGCATAAAACCTCTAACAATTTGATATAACTTCAATACGCTTCAACTTGACTATTAAACCTTTTTTCATTTCCTTCTCTATTTTCTATTTGTTTCATTAAACTAATCAGCAAAAATCCCAACCAGAAATTATACAAATGAAGAAACTTGATCTTTAAATAATTTGTATTAATAACTTTAAACTTTTTTTTACTGCGTAAAAAGGCCTCATTTTCAGTTTTGTATCTGGAAATAAAATGGAAATAAATAAAACTACTGTGCGATTGCCAAACAGAGTGGAAAGTATAAAAAAAATTAAAAAAATTTGAATCTAACAAAACCACATGCTGGGGATAAAACTTATAATGTGATAGTGAATTTACCTAAAAGACAAAAAACATATAAATATATTAAAAAAGAGCAAAACAAAAACTTTGTATGCGGATACGTATGCATTTTGTACTCAAAGACAGAAAATGAAAAAAAAAAAAAATCTTAAGAACTTTAAGGTAGACGACATGCTGTGAAAACCACTGATATTTAAATGAGATAAAGTCAGAAACGTCATGCTTTTTTGGACAAAATCATATTTGTGATACTAATGTAAGGTAGATACATCTTTACAAACATACAAACGTTTGTCTTGTATGTGAATATGTGTTTGAATAAGTATGATTATACCAAGAAGGATTTATTTATGTGTATAATCAGCTGCATAAGAAAATGTATCTGAATTTTACGCCAAAAAATATTTTAATTTTTTTTGTTGTTAAAATGATTTTAAAGGATTTCTGGAATCTTGAAAAAGTTTTTTTTAAATTTAATCCTTTTTTAAGACCTTAAATAATATAATTTCTTTTCAATCAGAGTTTACTATAGTCCTGTAATAGTCGGTTTCACCAATTCTATTTAAATAAAGCTTTTCATACATACATACATACATATAATTTTTTTTTATTTGACAAAAATTTTAAACATAAATTAATGTTTATGTAATTACAATTGGTAAAATTGGCCTTAAATTTTTTATTTCTTTATTCGCTGACCCTTAAACGTAAATTAGTGATGAGGATTGTAGAAGTAAAAAATAAACACTTAAATTAAAAAATTTTTTAACAATTTGGAAGTACTATTTTGTATTCCGTATTAAAGTCCTGAAATTCTGTCAAGGACTCCAAAGGGTCCCTAAACCTCTATTTGAAAATTCTACAGGTTTTAAGTTGCTTCAAATATTTAAACTATGGAAAACTGTTTTTTTATCCTTAATGTATGAGATAGAAAAGAAATGGGAAAAAGGGCGGAGTTAAATAATTATATATAGTAGGCCGCAAAACTAAGGCCACATCCACATAATTTTTGAATTATTGCTATATTCACATATTTTTTTAATTTTAAGGTTTTAGTTAATTTTTTTCAAAAATTTTTTTTTTTTTTAAATTGTGAATAAATCGATATTTTTTATGTAACCTTATAACATGGGAAAGCAAAACTAAGGGCACACCGGGTTTTTATTTATTTATAACGGTAAAATTCAACAAGAAAAGAAAGAAAGGGGTTACATGTCCTCTTCGAATGTTCACGCAAAGAAAAAACATGGTTGTGGTAAACATATTCTAAGAGCAACATAATCAGGGGTGTGCTGGAAATCGCAAACGCAAAACGCAAGTATTTTAAAAGTCGTTTTTTTGTAAGAATTCTGTAATAAAAGAATTTTATGACGAATATTATACAAACATTTCTCTATTAAACAGAATTTTATAACAAAAATTATAAAAATTAGATTAAAAGTGTATTAAAAACAGCCTCCAAATTCTTGCGTTTTGCGTTTGCGATTTCCAGCACACCCCCCATTATGATAAGAATTATGATTGTAGTCACCATATTAAGATTATTATTGAAACATATTATGACTCAATATACTCGTAATATGTCATCATAATATTTATCCTTAATTCATATTATTATTCTGTTAATCATACTAAGTTAAGAAGTTATCAAATTATTGTCATGTTAATCATAATAAGCTAAGAAATTAATCATATTATTGTCATGTTAATCATAATAAGCTAAGAAGTAATCATATTATCAGCATGTTGATCATAATAAATTAAGAAGCAATCATATTATGATACAGCACCTTTTATAGCTGTCATAAAAATACAAAATAAATTTAAATATTTTTGAATCGATTTTTTATTTTGTGGCTTTTTACAATTTTTCTTAATGTTAATCAAATAGCGGAGTTCAATATAAGGCTTGCAAAAGAGCAAATGAAAAATCTGTGGTTTTCATGGGCAACCGCGTGTGTCCATTTTTTTGATTTTAAGATGTTGATGCCATATTGCCTAATTTTGAACGCTCTTTATATTTTTTTGAAAAAAGATGGATCAATTCCGTTTTGTAACGTAATGACAAAGTTTAAAATGTGCAATACCTAGCCCATAGTTTGATCTAGAATGGGTTTTCGGCTTTCCTGAACAATTTGTTTTAAGACATACGCGGTTGCCCATGAAAACCACAGAAATATCGTAGCACTTTTATAAAATATAACGAAATCTCTGTGTGTTTTGTTGTTGGATTTTACAAAAAACTATGATATTTTGCATTTGCACTGTTACATCACTAATACTTGAATGAACTCCGCTAATATTTTAATTTCTTTAAACTTATTTTTTTTATGGAATTGTATCTTTTAATTGTTTAACCGCTCACAAATAAAAAAAACGACACAACTTCTTCAAAATTATTTTACAAATGGCGCTAACATAATATGATTAGAGTAAAAATAGTTTGATTGCATCTTTAACATAATATGATAAATGTATAGAAAGTTATCATGTTATGGCTATTAAATATCATGATATGGTTGTGAGAAATATAATATGTTTAGAAAGTTATCATAATTAAGTTGTTAGAAAAATAATTATTTCTCGGTCAACAATACTCAAATTTATAATTGCGATAAACATTGATATGTTTACAGTAACTATAATATTGTTGATATTAAATAAAAATAACAATTATTTGTGTACGACAACAATATATTGTTACATTAAACATAGTGTTGTTGCCGTAACCATGCCTAACCATATTTTTTCTCTGCGTGTTGCAAACCTTAGATTTTAGAACCTATTCTCCAAGAGAGTGGAACAAAACTGGGTCTAACTGACAGCTACTACTTTCAGCAAAACAACGACCCTGACCATACAGCCTGTAATGTGACTTCTGTACAACAACCTACATATTCAAGTAACACTTCATCAAAGTCGAGACTTCAATTCTTTTTAGTTTATATGAACAATTTTGCAAAGAAATAACCGAAAACATGAAACTAAAAGAAAATTCCAACTGAGAGAAGACCTTTTAGAAGAAATGAATAAGGTAAATGCCGAAAAACAAAAACTTAAGTAAATTAAATTAAAAAAAACGCTTAGAAGCTCTAAAAGAAAACAAAGGCTACTGTATAAAATATTAAAAAAAAGGTTAAAATTTCGTTAAATTTTTTTAAATTAAATAATATAATTTTATTTGTTTTATAGGTGTGCCCTAACTTTTGCTGCATTTATTTGAAAAGTAACACAAGTGTTTAATGTTTCTTTCTAAAATATCGAAATCTTTTAGGCACACATTGCACGCAGAGAAAAATTATGGTTGGGCATGGTTACGGCAACTACACTATATTGTTGTCGTACACAAAAAATTTATATTTTTATTAAATTAAAGGAATATTATAATTACAGTAAACATTTAAATTGTTATCGCAATTATAAATTTGAGTATTGTTGACTGAAAAATAATTATTTTTCTAACAGCTAAATAATGACAGCTTTTAAAACATATTATATTATTCACAACCATTTCATGATATTTAATAGCCATACCATGATAACTTTATAAAAGTGTAGTCATAGTATGCTTAAGAACTCAACGAAATATGTTTACTCTAATAATATTATGTTAGCGCCATTTGTAAAATAATTCTGAATCAATTGTGTTTTTTTTTAAACATGCCTATCGAATTATTTGTTAATGAGTTCAGCGCTGCCAGAAGTAAGATTTTACCTTTTTTTTAAAGATTTTGTAACCGAAAAAAGATTTTAAGATTTTTTCCCCAAAAACAAGATTTTTTGTTTTGTCTAGACGAAGGTTAGGTTCAATTGAAAAAAACCATAATTGTTCCCATTTGAAAATTTTTAAGCTTAATAATGCAACCTTGCGGTTTACTGGGCAAAAAAATACTTAAGGCCCAACCATAATCATATAAGGCTAGCCATATTGAACTTAAGGAAACTTTTTGTTAAATTTTATGAAACTGTCATTTGCTTAAGCAAGGTGCGAAACTGATCGGACATTCCGTACGTAATCAAATGTTTGTTGATTTTATTTTTTTTTTTTTTTTAAATACATTTGAGAGACTTTTTGTTAATTTTTGACAGTAGGTAAGCAACGCTATGCATATTATGGTTGGGCCTTTAAAAAGCATCATCTGTTTGGCTGATTAATCAGGTGTAAGTTTTGCGCGCTTTTTATTTTGCAAAAACAGAAAATATTGCAAGTCAGACTAAAGCGGCTCATATACTTGCAATAAAATTGTTCAATTTTACGTATTGTACAATTATATCGCTAATTTATATGTGATATTTGAAGTGATATATTGGCAACAATCAGAAGACTTTTGATTTTTATTGCACAACAAAAAGAAAGTGAAATGTGTCGGCAACATTGTACAATGTTGTTTATGTTATTCCTTTATGTTATTCACCTTTTTATTAAATGAATAAAGCCATTGTATGACTTATTGCTTAATATAGGAAAAAATGGAAATAATATGGCGAATATCAAATACAATAATATTGCAAGTGCATGGGCCGCTTAAATGGTTCGCAAAAATTAAGTAATAGAAAAAACATTTAATTGAAAAATATTCAATTCGAAAAGGTAATTTTAAGTGCATCGAAATATCTTTGAGAAAGCATAAATATAAAGAAACTTTTAAAAATGTATATATTTTAGAGGTATTTTTAAGAAAAATCCCGCTAAATTGAATATTTAGCGGTTTCTAGCAGTTTTGAAGTCCGATTTGGCGGGAAATCTTCAAAATAAGTTGGCAACAGTGGAAATACATTTTGATATATTTTAAAGTTAATTTTAATAAAAAAAAACACTTTTTTCCAAAATAAGATTTTTTTTTTGTGATATTAAGATTTTTTGCTGAAAATTTCTGGCAGCCCTCAATGAGTTTTTGAGCCAAAATTAAAAAAACAAAATACCCATTAAATAAACAAGTTGAAAGAAATTAAAAAAATAAAGAAATTGTATTTACATTAAAAAAAAATTGTAAAGTGCCACAAAATAAAACGTCGAAGCAAAAAAACTTTAATACATTTTTTATTGTTGTGACAGCACCCCTGTATCATAATATGATTACTTCTCATCTTATTAGGATTAGCTTGACAATAATATGATTACTTCTTCACTTATTTTGATAAACATGGCAACAATATGATTACTTCTTATCTTATTATGATTAGCATGACAATAATATGATTACTTCACATCTAATTAGGATTAGCTTGACAATAATATGATAACTTCTTCACTTATTTTGATAAACATGGCAACAAGTTCTTAACTTATTATGCTTAACATGATAATAATACGATTAAGGGAAAAATATTATGATATAATATTACGAATATTTTTGGTCATAATATGATGCAATAATAATCGTATTATGTTGACTACAATCTTTTCATAATATGTTTACCACAACCATGTTTTTTCTTTGCGTGTGGGTCGATATTTGTTTTTTTTTAGCTCAGCAGCTGATTTTTAAACACTTGGGCGCGTTCGTAAATGCATCACTGCGCTGCATCAGTGATTTCAAATGCTTATATATTTATCAGTGAAGTTAATGTGTACCAAAAAATTGTGAAAAACTCCACAAAAATAATAGTCACACAATAAAAAAAATTATAATTATTTTTTTATCGGCTTTAAAAAAAGTTTGCTTTTCTGATGCAGCGCAGTGATGCATCTACGAACGCACCCCTTCTTTTAAAACAAGAAAAAATACAAAACGCATCTTTAGACCATGGTGATTTTTGGAAGAAATCGGGTTTCCATATGAACGTCAAAGCAGAGCACGTAGTTGCTAAAAAGGCTCAAAAGGGGGGTTGTTGGTGGCTTTCAGTGGTAAACGGTTGATTTCAATTTTTTTTTACTTAGCACTAAGTAGATAGATATACTTATGATCATTTCTGAAAATTCATAAAAAAGATTCAAAAAGACCATCACGCCCTATTATTTAGTATTTAGTATTGGGTTATGCGTTACAACTTTTTGAAGTTGTACTCTCAGATGCAGATTTAAGAGCACCTGTTTAAATTTGGCTGATTTGTTAAAAAACGTGAGAATAATTATATCTTTTACCAGTGGTAAAAGATCGGGTATGGTGTTGCTCTTCAACAAAAGAGACATATTTTTTCATTTTAAAGTAAAGGCTAGATACTTCTGGATCCTTAGCAAGGTTAAGTGCATGGTCAAGACATTGTCTGGCAGACGCTCATGTCCTAAAAATACCATCCTTGTAGTATCGTCTAAATACATGCTGTTGGTAGACGCATTACAACGTAAGCTTAAACCATTTATACAGGCAAAACACAACATACGCAAGTCCTTGGACTTTGAAGAATGTTTTCCTAAAGACGAGTTTACCCAAATATTTATTTTTATAAAATTATAATTTGCACTTCTAATTTGTTTAAAGTTTTTCTTTTAAAAGATGTTTTCATATGTCACTATTCTCCAAATGAAGTCCTATAAAGGACCCAGTGTAACAATTTACATTTTTTTACAAATATTGCCTTTAGACTACTTATACTTATGTAATTATATAATTTTAATTAACGAAATATAACTTCTATACCAATCCATAAAACTATTTAGCTTCAAAGTTAATAAAACATTAAGTACAACTCACCTAATGAAGTTTGAGAAATGCGTTAATAATCGCACATGTAGGAATGATCAATAATAACAACACGCAACGAATTATGAAAACCAGACTTGATTAAACCATAAGAAATATTACGCTTATAATCACTTACAAGACAACTGAATGCCCATCGTAACTGCATTGTAGTTGCATTCCCCGCTAAATACCGCGAGTGCATGGTACGGCAGTACTACGAACTGGTAGCTGGAGAACGGATTCATAATTAAACGTTTTACGCATCAAAAAAAAAAAAAAAACAACAACATCGACCAACCGTAGGGAAGTCAGTCATCAGAGTGCTTCAATTCGTTCAAACTAACGAAGAAACTGGTAGCTACATAAACCCATAATCATTATAGTTAAACAATACAAAATAAAAGTAGTAATAATAACAATAATAATCATAATAATAATTTAACAACAAAATAAAGAAAGAGGGAACAAAGTATTTCATAGACCGATGGACGTGGAGTGTAAGTATTTTCAGTTGGAAACCCTGCAGCTTTTTTAATTAACTACAACAACTGCAAGATTCAACAACAACAACTTCGAACAGCAATCACGAACACTAACAACTATTTAAATATTACAAAATACATATAAAGTAGTTACAACGAATAAAATATGATATTAACGAAATATTGTTTATTTATATTTTTACAACTGAAGCGTTACAAATTCGCTATAACGAAAAAAATTTATTTTTTTTTGTAGAACTCACATGCCACAGTGATTGCGGCGCCAGAAATTGTCTAAACAAATTAATAGTTAAAATAAAAATTAAAATTCTTTCGCTTTTGTTTTGTGGCTTTAATTAACAAATCATAAATCACTCACAGACTAATTTGTAAAATATTTAATAAATTTAATAGAAAGTAAAATGAAATATTTTATATGTTATTCGAAAACATTTTGAAGTTAAGTGGTCGATGAAATATTGGTTGGAGTTTACTTAAGGGGCCCAAGCATGCACGCGCATTGAAGTGCTTGAGCCAGTGTTTGGCTCGTGTATGGACATTATGTGAGATTGTGCGCTGGCTGATGGTACCCGTTTGTGGTATTCTGCAGTGTTTAAAAAACTGCAGTCAATGTAGGAAAATTGCTATTTCTTCGACTTCATAATTTTTCTTTGGCCAAAACAAACTGTTGCTTCATTTCTGATTTTAGTTTAAACTCAACAGCTGTTAGTGAGGACCCAATGTACAGTATTTGGGGTAGAAATCATGGTACAATTGTACTTTTTTGGTACATTTAGATTTTGCGACTTACAATTTAAAAATCCCAACGTTTCGCTATGTGGCAACATTAATTATGTTCTTTTTAATTTTTTGTGTTTTTTTTTTATATTGCTCAGCTTTTGTGTTTACACTGAAAAAATTATTGCTGAATTATTTTCAAACAAACGCTTGTTCTACAAACTTTTTTACTGATTCAATTAATATTTTTGTTTGATTTTAATTTAACCAACAAAAATGTTGACAGCTATTCAAAAATATAATATACGCGTTATTGGTTTCAAGTTTTCGTAATTTTGTTTGAAATATTTAACGCTCTTTAATGTTGTCCGTTTTTTGCATATTTTTATTTGATCGTAAGCAACACTTCTTTATGTGAAATATAAGAACAACAACAAAAAACACAAACAGTCTATTTTTGGACGCTTTAAAAAAGCACAACAATAAGAAAATTGAAAAAAAAAACAAAAACGTAAAAACGTTTTAAAACTCTTTTTAAACAACAACAACATTAAAAGAAACCAAATAAATTTTTGGTTGGTTTCAAAGTAGGTAAAAAAGAATGAAAAAACCCCGTATTCAATTTTTTAAAACTGTTTAGTAAAATAAGTACATCAAATACAAAATTAGAATGAAGACGAGTCGGTATGCTGCCGGTTTTGGTTACATTTCGTCTTCTTTAGCCGAGGAAAGGATACAGCAACAGTGAGTGAAGAAGTGTATATAAACAAGGCTTGGTTCAAAAATTATTCCAACAAAAAAATGTGGCTAAAGGCCAGTCGACGCTCTGCTCTGCCTTAATCTTCTCCTACAGTGCTTGCTTGTGTGCGCGTCATTGCTTGTGCAAACACTTTTTTGTTGGATTCAGCAAAATTATTTTTTGAAATTTATATGATTTTCAGTAAACTATTTGTTTGATTCAGTTAAATTATTTGTTTGAAAGAATCAGTGTTTTTTTTTAAATAAACGAAATGCAAATAAATTGTTTGAATATGCAAATTTGTTTGTAGGACCGATTTCAGACAAAAAATGTTTTGGTTCTACAAATTTTTTGTTTGAATTAGAACAATAATTTTTTCTGTGAAGATATGTAATTGCATGTTTTTTCTAATGAAACTAATGAAAGCAGTAGCAGAATATTTATGCGTTTGAGAATTTTGAATTTTGGCATCGATTTGTTAGAGCATATTTTAGCATATTTTACCCTTTGCAGCATATTTTTGCATTATTTAGTTAAAAGAGTTTTTTTGCAGCATTATTAAGGTTTATAGTGCATATTTCACCTTTTTGAAGCATATTTTGATACATGTTCAATTTGTTTAGATGCTTAAAAATACTTTCGCAGCGAATAATTTGTTTTTTTAAATTCTGTAAGCAAAATATATAGAAAAAGCCATTATATACATATATATCTAGACCCATCTTCTAATATACCGCTCGATTCTGTTTTTTTTAACTGTAAAATACGTATAGTAAGCAAAATATATAGAAAAAGCCATTCGACTCAGAATAACTTTTTAAAGTGATTTAACGATGTCTATCCGTACGTCTGTCTGGTTGGCTGTGCATGAAAATCGTGTACACAAATACAAGTTGCAC
The DNA here is from genome assembly GCA_963931875.1 of Pollenia griseotomentosa. NCBI lineage: Eukaryota > Metazoa > Arthropoda > Insecta > Diptera > Polleniidae > Pollenia > Pollenia griseotomentosa. The sequence continues at coordinate 44,635,915 of OZ007560.1, read as the reverse complement.
TTTTGTAGATAATTTGATACAATTGGTGAATACGTTTTAACTGTACTAAGAACGAAGCCTATAGTCCCATTGATAGGACCGTTTGTTTTTTTTTTTTTTTTTGTAATAAAATCGCTAATTTTGTAGACATTTGTGTTGACGCAATACATCAGAATCAATGAAAAAGTAGATTTTTAGCTTTCTGTTAATTAGGACCTTTTGCGCTTTAGGTAACACATTTCAATTACCATTATTTTGAATTAATCTTTGAAATATTTACTTATTTAAAGAATCATTTGATTCAAACTAAAAAACTGGCCTTTTTGAAAATAGCTTTTTCCGTTGCATTCAAAAGTGTTGCGATAAGAAACATACAACGGATATATTTTTAAAAAATTCCATAAATTTATTTATTTATTTATTTGGTTTTGTCACCTTTTGTTTCATTTGTAACAATGCCCGCTGTTACAAATGGATACTAATCAAAAATTATTCAAGAGTAATAATTTACAACTATTTTTCTTGAATTTTAATTTTACAATAAATTTCCAATAGTTTTATACAATTTTATGCTTTTATAATTTTTGAAAACTGGAACAGCACCTGGGTTTTTTCTTAAGGAGTTTTCGTTTGTCAGGTTGGGTTTTAAAGGGTAGATAAAATTGCAATAAAATAAATATTTCCGTTTTGAAATTGTTTTTAAATTTATGTAAATAATCGCACTCGTACTCGTATAAAAATAATAAATATTATCTCATGAATACATAATAACGATAGGAATTCTTAAATTATACTTGTAATCGAGCTGTTGTTGTACTATAAACAGTTCTTTCGTTTTCTTCATACTTTGTTGGTCATGATCCACATCATCATGACGATGATGATGATGATGATGAACATGATGATGGCAATGTTGTTGGCACATGTTAAAAGAACTGTATCAATATTTTGATCCTGCATCAGAAATTAGCTGCACGCATACATTTATTTTAACTCATAATTGTTAAACATTCATACGCGTGCAACTTCTTTTGAAATACATAACAAATGAATAAATAAAAATGATGATGGTGATGTGATGCCCAGGTCATTGATCAAATAAAACACTTGTTTCATTGCACTCAATGCCAAAAAAAAAAGACACAAAAATGCTAAACAATAAAACAAAAAGACGAAATGGTTCAATAAAAATTGTTTTCTCAGATGTCAGACATGACAACAGAATATAATGAAATGCATTGTTGCACCTTTTTCTGTTGCTTTCATTTCCATTTCACATGTACACAAGAATATTGATCACCATGGCAATGACGATCATGATGCAGTTGAAGATGATGGGTGATGATAATGACTGGGAACACTTCAAATATGATAGGAGTACAAAATGAATACTTCAATTTACATGATGTGTTAAAAAGGTAATGCATTGTCATCTACGACTACAAAAGAGGTTTAATGTTGTAAAATCACTCATACACACGCTCGACTTTTAAATGAAACAATAAAAAGGGCTTTAAACAGTCATCATGATCGTCAATAGCAATGAACTGAAACATAGAAAGAACAGAGAAAGAGGAGTTTATTCCCTAAATTTAAGCGCCTATTAAAGATTACAATCATGGTCATCAACATCAGCATCGTTGCCAAGTCATTTTAGGGATGAGGTTTTTCTTCCGAATTTGACTGGGAATGAAATTTTCAGTTGCGTTTTATTGAAAATTCATTAATTTTTTTTTTTCTTTTGAACTGTTGTGTTGGGTTTTCAGCTTTCAATGCGACACTTTTTTGTATTATTTGTTTGATGTTTTAACAATTATGTTTGTTGTTTATTTACAGATTAGATCAGTATTGTTGTAAACTGTTTTATATGGAAATCAATAAACCATAAATCATCAGCTGTTTTAGGCGGTCCATTGGCGGTACATTGTTTTTGTTATGAACATTTAAAAGGTGTTGTAGTTGTTCAGGGAACATAATCTATTCTACAAATATCTGTCTAGATGTGTAACAAGTGTTTTTGTTTCGAGTTTGTAAACCGCAATATAAATACTTGAGAAGAATTATTCTTTATTTTCTGTCAATCATCTTGAATGTTAATTAATAATTACACTCTGCTCGAAATTGACACTTTTTTAGACAAGCTGCGTACATGGCGTTTTAGCATAATTCGGGTACGCTGAATCCAGTGGTGCCCACCGTTTTTTAGACAAGCTGTGTACATGGCGTTTTAGCATAATTCGGGTACGCTGAATCCAGTGGTGCCCACCGTTTTTTAGGATAGCTCTTGTTTTCGAGATATACTGTTATTTCGAAAATGGAGGAAGTTGCACAACATACATATATGTATTCGCGTAACTCAAAAACGGTTCAGCTTATTGAAATTACTAAAAAAAACCGAACAAAATTTCCGTTAAGAAACACAAAACTTTTTTCTTAATATGAGCAGTCCTTTTAGAAACATATTTTTTTTTTTTTGAAAAAAAAAATAATTTTATTATCAAAATTTCGAAATTTTTGTTTTTTAAAAATTCATGAAAAATTGGAAAATGCAGCAGAGCTTTTAATTTTTTGCAGACATATAAAAACCGAAGCTGCAAACGAAACAAGCCATAAATGATTTAAATCTGTTACCAACTTTTGATTTTATTCACAAAAGTCAAAAAATTAATTTAAGAATTTCGTAAAACGCAATATTTGTATGGGAACCCCCTAAAAAGTGATGATAAGGGGCAAGTATGTCTTGAGAAAATGTTAAGGACAAACAACTAATTGAGGTCGGTCATACATTTCAAAATTTTGATAATAAAATGATTTTTTTTCCCAAAAAAAAAAAAAAAAAAAATTATGTTTCTAAAACGACTGCTCATATTAAAAAAAAAGTTTTGCTTTTCTTAAAGGAAATTTTATTCGGTTTTTTTTAGTAATTTCAATTAACTGAACCGTTTTTGACTTACGCGAATATTTGTTGTGCAACCTCCTCCATTTTCGAAATAACGGTATATCTCAAAAACAAGAGCTAACCCGAAAAAACGGTGGGAAACACTGGATTCAGCGTACCCGAATTATGCTAAAACGCCATGTGCCCGGCTTGTCTAATTTTGCAACTAGCACAGTGCTATTAATATAAATAAAATTGCTTTTATTTCAAGCTCGAGGCCAGTATTGAAAATAAATTTTATTTTAATAATTGCCGATATGTCGATACTCTTTGAGTATCATCATCTGGGCTTGTAAATAAATAATAATTTATATTAAACACTGAAAATTACTGTTTATTTTTTCATCGTCTGTTGTTCAACATTTCAAAATTACGAAAAATTTTAATGTAGAATAACTAAATGAGCAGACTCATTGCAAAAACTTATAGTGAATGCATACAAAACTAAAGCTTGGACATATTTCTTTTAAAGTATTGCCTTAAAAGTGAAGAAAATCGTGGTTTTTGACAAAATTATGAAGAAAACTCAAAAAATTACCGGCAAACCCGATTTTTGACAAAAATTCGACTTGAACGACCTCTTCCGAAAAATATGAAAAAATCTCAAAAATACTTTACCTTAAAAGCTTTTAAATTCTGCTTGAGCACGGATGAATATCAAAAACAATTTTTTTTTCGAGACACACTAATTTAACTAAAAATATAAACTAAATGAGAAGCAAGAGTTCAATTTTACTTTTAAGCATGAAAATAATATTCCAATAAGCAATTTTGTTGGATATAATTTCTGTGTGGGTAGTAGGTTGTTATATATTCGCAGGGCTGTCAGACTTGGGGACTTATCCCCAAAGTTGGGGATTTAATGTGAGCAAAAAGGACAAAGAAAGTCATTTGGGGATTGGGGATTTTTGTGGGGATTTAAAAAAAAAATTTCGGGGATTTTTTGGGGATTTTACACTTTTTTATTATTTACGCTTATTTTTCTTTGTTTCGTATATAAAATATGAAAAAAGTAGCAAAACTTTTATCTTACTCTCATAAAGTGTAAAGGGTCCTAATTAAGATTACCATTTTTGTTAAGTGTGTAAAAGGCACTTTATAAGCTTGTTATTTTTCTTGAGTGTTTAAAAAAAAAAGAATTTAAAAATTCAATCCAAAACCATTGACAACACAACAAATTTTAGGTTTTTTAAAGGCAAATATGTATGTCTTCCCCAAAAATAAGTAAATATGAAAAACAATATAATAAATATGTATTGGGAAAAAATGCTAGGCTATTGGTTCGTAGTTATGATGCATCGAAGTTTTAAATAAATGACGGATATATCGAGCCCTAACCGCGAAAATAACGTAAGCGACATGATTTTCAATTTTCGTTTTTTTTAATAAATGACTTTATTGGCAACACTTGCATCATCTCCTAAAATGTAATGGTCACATAAGGTACCGTTACGGTTTTATGGAAAGAACAATTTTATTGTAAGCGACAAATTTCATACAAAATGTATATGAAATAAAATTAAAAAGCTCTCTCCTGTAAAATTTGATTTTTGGCGCTTACGTTATTTTCGCGGTTAGGGGTCGATATGTATTTTTATTGTTGATTATAAGGATGGCTTTAACCGATTGAACAAGCTCCAAATTCCTTTAAATTGGTTCATTCGTCTTAAATAACAGCATATTGTTCTGCTTGTTATTCCTCACTGGAATCGCAAAGAAAGGATTTAAAAAAACATGACGAAACCAGTTGCTACAAACAAAATTAAATGATTTTTTTTACTAAAAATTTTTATTTGGGGATTTTTGGGCATTTCTTATTAACATTTTTCTAACAATTTTTTTAAAAAAAATCTAAGATTTGGTCAGAAAAAAAAACAAAAAAAAAATATTAACTTTTTAAGGTTAATTTTACTCCGGAAGTTCGATTTGTTACCGAAATTCGAATTTTTCGCTAAACCTCGAAATTAATTCTTTTACGAAATATTAAAGTTTTACCGAAATTCAAATTTTTGTAGAAATTTTACTTTTTATTATTTAGTAATTTTACTTGTAAAGGAACAATTTAAAGTTCACTCTAAGCTAGAACGATTTTTATCGTCGTTAATAATATTTTGCCATTCTACTCGAAAGTACTTTATTTGCAAAGGCATTTTCATTTATAACAACTATTTAATGTTAAACATTTTTAAATCTTTAAATTAAAAGTTATCGAAAACCAAACTTAACCATAAATATCAAATGTTGCATTTTATTCCATTAAAAATTGTGCTAATATTCAAATATACTCCATGGTAAACGGCACAAATATTTTAAGCAAATCACAGTGATTACAGTGGCGTAGAATTCAGCAACGGCTTTAAAAGGGGGCTCTTAAAAAATTTTAATAAAAGCTAAGAGTTCGCTTCTCTAACATTAATCAAACATGTTCTGTCCGTCCTATTTGTTATTACATAAGACATTCAGGCTACCTGAAAGAATACCCCTTCTTCTTCTTACGCTTTATGTTGTGTTTCCCAATAAAAATGGTGTTAAATACAAATTCTAGTAACAGTTTTTTTCTTTGCTGTTTGTTTAAAAGAGAAGAAAAAACAAGTAAGAGTGCTATATTCGGCTGTGCCGAATCTTATATACCCTTCACCATTGTGCGAGCAGAATACAGAGCAACTAGACAAAGCCTAAATAATTTCTACATAAACATACATATATACAATACATAAAACTTCATTATAAATTAAATTTAAAAAGTTAAAACTGGTAAATATTTTTTTAAATCGTTTCAGAACATTAAAAAATTAAAAAAAAATTTTTCTTTTTGAAAAAAAAAACAAGATTCGAACCAGGGACTCACAGTTTCTAACCTAAACAAACCCCCTAGACAACTGATCAGTTTACAGTTCACAACTCAACACAGTTGACACAGAAACGGACAACTGGAATTGAACTTCGGTTTTCATAAGGACCCAGAATACCCAGAACTTTATAGGGTATAGGACTTTCGGTGAAGGGTATAAAAAACAAACTTAATTATAAAAAGAGTAATTTTTGGGATTTCAGTATTTTGGTCATAACTCTGCTATTTCTTAACCGATTTGACAGATTTATATACCGACGTGTTAAAGAAGAAATTTGCCAGTTATTTTGGTTATAAAACTTGGACTCGGGAAGATCTATGGTTCCCGAAAATGGGTATTTTTCAAAAAAAAATTAATATTTTGGTCATAACTTTTTCGTATCTGAACCGATTTTCCCGAGTTTTTCAGAAAATATTTTATATTAAAAATTTCCGATCTTCTGATATATAAGGCGTAACCATAGGTCATATGACAGTCCAAAAAATCAGGTTTTTATACAATTTTTGATATTTTTTGTACGGGAGGTACCACGCCCACTTCTCCAATCCCGCCCACATTTTGTGGGATGTTGTGTATTGATAACGTTAATGTGTGTACCCAATTTGGAAACTTTGGCTCTTGCCGTTCTCAAGATATACAGAAATAAAAAAATACAACAACAACAAGGGATTTTTGGAAAAAATTGGAGGTAGTCGTCGTTTTTGCTCATATCTCAGCCATTTTTGAACCGTTCTGGCTGAATTTCAATAGCAAGAAATGGTGGACTATATGTGACATAAGTCTAAAACAACCTAGCCGCTATCATGTCTGGAGTCTCCGGAAAACACATATCAAAGACGGACAGACGGACGGATATCGTTAAATCAACTTCTCTCTTCATAAGGACCCAAAATATATATACTTTACAGGGCCTAAGATCAATATTGTAGAAATTACAAACGGAATGACAAACTTATATATACCCTTTTCCACCTGTGGTGAAGGGTATAAAAACAAACTAGAAAAATGATTACGATTTTCGTTGTTGTCATTGTATTTAAACGCATGTTACCAGAATTTAGTATTTATGAACTTTTTCGTAACAAAACGCAATCTAGAGTAAAGAACCAAAGCCAAGCATTGCAACATCAGCTTAGCTTTGTTACTATTCACGTATCTACACATGGCTGTATGCGTTACAATGTTACATATACACTAAAATGTTGCATTTTTTACTTAAAAGGTGGCAGAATGGAGAGTAGGTGCAACTGCGTGTGCGTTCGTTTTTAAAGGCCATACGTTAAACCAGCAAAACCGTAAATAGTGTCATGAATTATTTCCCGCACAATAAATCTAGAAATTTGAGCAAAAAAGTGCCAACCAAGTTCTCGTTTTATATTTTCGGGCTAGAGTGCGGCAGAGCAAATTCATTATTACAAAGTTGCCATGAATCTTAATAAAAACACTCACAGCGCGAGAGAGAGGCAATGATTTAATTTATGGCAAATTTACAATAAATTAAAGGAATTTTTTTCTCGTGATTGTGCGAACACCAAAAAAGTTGAATTGTGATGCAGATGCCAGGATAAAAAAATATATTTATAAATAAATGCATAGTTATGCTAATCATGTGAGCAGCAGTAACCGCTAAAGAAGCAGTCAATTTACCAAAAAGGAGTAGGTACATATAGATATGTGGATTTGAATGTATGGTGTGAATGTTGCATGCAATTTTACTAATGGGTATTTAGTTGAAAGATTCAAAACACACTCTCTAACAGACATGCATAAGCGTATGAGAACGTTTTACAGTGGAAGTTAATAAATTTTGGTTTTTTGTTTTGTTTTAATTGTATCCAAATGTTTCTTTTTTGGTACTGACCTACCTTTTAGATGCCTCCTGGTCGTGTTTGGAAAAATTTATTGTTTACATTGTAGAAAAGCAACAACAGCAGAAGTAGAAACAAACTGATTTGACTTTCTTTTTATTGCTAAAAGGTGTTGTTGTTTGATGGTGGATTGTTGTGGTAACAACCTCCAAAAATTTAAATGCCACAAATCATGTGAAATGATTCAACACAGTAATAAAACAAACGTTACAACATGAACAACAACAACAACCGAAAATAAAAACACACACTTTCTTACTCACGTGTATAAAACCCAAGGATGGAAAATGGATTTTAAGTTTGTATCACACGCAGAAAAAAAAATTTTTAAAATATGGTCACCTGCAACCACACTATTTTTAAAGAAAATTTTAAACATATTTTGTTTAATTCCCTCCATCAAGAAGCCATAACCATTTTATGGTTGCCTCTAAACATGTCATGGTTAAATATTGACAGTAATTTGTTTTATAATTAAAATAATATAATTAAAATCTCTAGGCTCCAACAGAGAATAAACATGGTTAAATTATTGTTAATTATGGTTGTTTTTAACATGTCTTTATTCACGATTAATAACATTTTGATCCTTTTCAACAATACAATGTTTGCCACACCGAAAACTTCAAATATGGTTCAATTTAACAGTATGTCTTCATAAAATTAAGCTACAACCATAGATTATCGTTACTTTCATCTTATTATTGTTACCGACAACCATATTATGGTTAGATTACTCCATCAAATAGCCACAACCGTATTATAACATGTTCTGGTTAATAATAACAGTAATATATTTGAAATAAAAATATTTAAAAATATTTTATGTTTAATTTAAAAAAAAAATTGTTTCAAACTAAAAAATTTTTTCTGGTTTTACTCTCTATAATTGTTGAATGCGTTTCAATCTTTCGCTTTTTTTGCACAAAAGTTCAAAATATTTCAATAATTATGGAGGCTTAGCGACTGCTGTTCGAAAATTTCAAAATATGCTCGGAGAAGTGTAATAACTTCGTCAACTGTTAAGAGATTAGTTAAAAAATTCTGAGCTACTGATCCATTGGAAACGCCAAACACACTAGTCGTCCGTCCAATAACACAGTGCAACAAAATTCGGGTCTTTGTCGCCAGCCTCAATACTTGCAACGCGAAATAAAACTATACTATTGGTAGAGCAAATCTGCCAAAGGGTTTTAAAGTAGGCTCGGGTTCCCGAAATATCGGCCCCTTAAGTTTTTGAATTTTTTGAAAATGCGTTTGGTATAAGAGAAAAAAAATTTACTAAATGTACTTCTGAGCTAAAATACTATTTTAGATGTCTGCAGTAGAATTGTATGGCGATTCTTTTCTTAGAGTATATTAACCTCTAACACTAATTTTAAGGGGTTATTTTTGTCCTTTTTTTTATCTTCCCCACAAAAGTATACTAAAACAGCACTTTATAGGGTTAAAATATTTTACAAATATTTTCTGCATCAAATTTTACTAGGGGTGTTCTAAGATCAAAAGTTTATGCAATGTATGTAAAATGAATTTTCGAAATTTCGGGCATTGAAATTTTTGAATTTCTTAAAAAGGCGTTTGGCACAAGTCAAAAAAATGTACTAAAGGCTAGTTTACACGGTAATACAATGTATTACGACTTTGTAGAACCAAAATAATATGAAATTCTCTCCGTGCTTAACAGAAAAAAATAAAAATCTGCTGTAAGTATAGTTCATGTTTACACGGATGGTAAAAGTAAAATCAAAAATAATAACAAAAAAAACAGATGGTTGCAGTTTTAAATTTTTGAAAATTTCCTGAGTTAAGTTTAGTTCTTTTTGTAATTTTATAGTAATACTACCACCTTCAATACTCTGTTAAAATACAGCTCAGGTGTGATGAGAATGCATAAGTTTCTAAAATGGTTCAGAAAAAAACCATTTACCGACCGCTTGTCAGATTTTGTATTCGTATTCTCTCTCACTCAATGCATTTTATATGATAAGATTTTTTTCATTATAGATCATGTCGTAATACAATGTAATACCGTGTAAACTAGCCTTAAATGTACTTCTGAGCTAGATGTCTACTTCAGATATCTTCAGTCGAATTGTATGGCGATTCTTTTCTAAGAATATATTAACCCTTTAACGCCCATTTCAGGGGTCATTTTTGTCCTTTTTTTAACTTCCACACAAAAGTATACTAAAATGGCACTTGAGAGGGTTAAAATGTTCGACAAATATTTTTTGCATTAAATTTCAATGTACTATGTAAAACGGATTTTCAAAATTCCGGGCCTTGAAATTTTTTTTAATTTTTCGTAAACCCGTTTTACATATATTGCACGATTTTTTGGTCTTAGAAGAACTATAGTGAAACTTAATGCAAAAAATATTCTTGGAACATTTTAATCCTCCAGAGTGCCGTTTTAGTATACTTTTGTGTGGAAGTCAAAGAAAAGGACAAAAATGGTCTCTTAAAATGAGTGTTAGAGGGTTAATATATTCAGAGAAAAGAATCGATATGAAGACATCTGAAATAGTATTTTAGCTCAGAAGTACATTTAGTATATTTTTTTTGACTTATACCAAACGCCTTTTCAAAAAATTCAAAAACTTGAGGGGCCGATATTTCGGGAACCCGAGCCAACTTTTCAAAACCCTTTGACTGATTTGCTCTACCAATATTCTAGTTTCATTTCGCGTTGCAAGTTTTGAGGCTGTTTTTTTTTTGTTGCACAGTGTAACAAGCCTTTCAAATGTCAATATTGAAGCAGATCCAGACTCCCTGAATTTTTGAATTAATCTCTTCACAGTTGACGATATAATATAGCTCAATAATGAAGACACGTTGTTCTATCATGTAACTATGGTTTTTTCCCGGGAATTTCAATTATTAAATTGCTTAAAGTTTCAGAAAACAGCTATTTTAACTCTGAAATCTAGTTTTCTTTTCTCTAAAAATTAGCATCTGTGGATGGGTTGTCGATTAGCTCAATTACAAGAAGTGAGTACGTACGTAAATCAATGTCTCTTGCTGCAATAAATCTATTAAAAGCAGAATGGGGAGTGCAACAGTTGATATTTAATAAATTTAGTGAAGTGAAGACTTGATAAAGAACATAAATTCAAAATAAGATGCAGGCAGTAAATTCTCATTGTCCATGGACAAGTCTTAAAAATAGGAGATACCTAAACATATCGCTCCTTTATTGCAACATAGTCATATCTACAAACAAAAATCAAGCTTGGCAATATACCCGGGAAGTGCGGGGAAACCGAAATAAAAACAATAAGGAAACTAGTGTAAGATACTTCAACATACAATTTGAAAGACACATTGTCCTAAAGATTACAGATGGGCGTAATGAAAATAAAAGGTTAGTAAGAAGTAATCCGGTTGATGCTATTTTAGGCATCAACCTTGACATCAGAAGCATGCAACAACGGTGCACTTTTAACTATTTGTCCGACCTCGGTAAAAAAAGTGAACGAAATTTTTCGGAAACATGGTAATCAGTAAATAAAATCAGAAATATACTTTGACGACTCACTAAACACTTTGAGTTTTAAGCCGTAAAAAAAATTTTAATATATTTATTATACGTAACAATTGGTGTCAGAAGTGAAATTGCAATAAAAAAAAAATAAATAAATAAATAAAAAAAAAATAAAATAAATAAAAAAAAGGATAAAAAAAAAACTATACAAACAACAATGAAATTCGATGAGCTAAAAGTTGAGCAGCTGAAGAAAGAGTTGGGCAAGTTGGATCTGCCTACTGCAGGAAATAAAGCTGAGCTGCAGAAAAGATTAATCGATGAATTTAAGCGACGCAATATTGACATCGCAACTTATGAATTTGAAGAAAAAGAAGAAATAGAAGTTGCTACCCGTGCAGTAACAAGCAACATGGATCTTAGCACAATGTTTGCCGCTATGATGCAGAAAATGGAAGAAAATTCTAAAAACATGGAGAGAATGGTAAAAGAAGATTCGGCAGAAAATTCTAGAAAAATGGAAGAAAATTCTAGAAAAATGGAAGAAAATTCTAGAAAAATGGAGGAAAACATGGAGAAAATGGTAAAGGAAAATTCAAGCACCATCTTAGCCGAAATTCAAGAAAATTCTAGAGTGACAAACGAGAAACTGCAGGCTACTAATGAAAAACTGGAAAAGCTTCAAGAAATTTCTACTGTGATAAATGAAAGAGTAGACGACATGGAGATGGAATTCAACCAGAAGCTGTGCGATGTAAAAACACAAGTCACGGTTTTTGACGAGAAACTGCACCATCTGGAGGTTAAAGTTAATAGTCTTCAGTGCCAAGAGGGAGTGGTTCGATTTTTACCAGAAGTCTCTAGTAGAATTAAAGCCCCGAGTTTTGACGGCAGCTCACCATTGAATGTGTTTAAGTTCCAGTTTGATACTGTGGCCAACAAAAATGCTTGGAACAATGAAGAAAAAGCCATAGAGCTGATTCTGGCTTTAAAAGGAACTGCAGCTGAAATTCTAGAAAGTGTACCAGTAAGTTGTAGAAACAATTATGATGACATTATGGTAGCACTGCAACGTAAATATGGTGGTGAGCACAGAAAGGAAATATACAGGATGGAATTACGGGGCAGAGTACAAAAGGCAAGCGAGACGCTACAGGATTTCGCACTAGAGATTGAGCGTTTGGTGCAGCTTACTTATCCAGGTGAAAGTCATCCGTTGCTAATCACTTTAAGATAGAAGCATTTGTAAATGGTATACGAGATGCTGATGTAAAACTCGCGGTATGTGCATCACAGAAATCATCGTTTGCGGAGACGGTATCATTTGCCCTAGCCCAAGAAACCGCAAGGATAATTTCAAGGCCGCAAGCGTATATGGTGCGAAAACTTGATTTTGCCGCAGAATAAGAAAGGGATATTGTAAAGGACATAAAGGAGGCAGTGATGCAAGCTTTGAGCGAGAAGCAAAGTAAAAATAAAGCAAAATGCTATAATTGCGGTAAGATTGGCCATATTCAGCGAAACTGCAAAGCACCCAGACAACGATCAAGATCTGCTTCGCCGCAAAGGGAGCCACCGCTAAAGCTAAGAAGAGTAAGCAGTGCAGAAGAAACTGAAAGTCACACGATCAATTTAGTAGTGAAAACAAGTAACAGAAATATTACGACTTGTGGTTACATAAATGGTGAAATCCGCATTTTGACTATCGACACTGGTGCAGGACATTCCATTATAAGAGCTGATTTGATAAAGAGAGCTGTCGAGCCACTAAGCGGTGTAAACTTGCGAACAGCTACGGGAGAGCCTGTCATTGTCTATGGCAAAGCAAGAGTGGAAATAAGAATGGCCGATATGATCGTTTTTGATGAATTTATTGTGGCTGAAATTATGGACGAGGTCATAATTGGAGCAGATTTTATGATTCGTCAAGGCATTAGTCTAGATATGGGACGGCAAATTATGAATTGGCGTGATTTAGAAATACCCCTGAACGTTGGGAATGGAAGTGAAGCTCTCGTAAGACAGCTAGTCACTGGTGATCATAGCAAATTGTCATCCCAAAGAGACGATGGAAAACGTGGGAAGGCGAGCACAAATTCAAGACGGCCCAGTGAACATAAAAGCAAGCACTGTAAGGAGTCTGAAAACAGGAAACGCATCAATAGGATTCGCATATTACATGTTGAACCCAGCAAAGACTGGTCATCGGCGCAGAAAAGTGATCCCGTATTAGCGAAAATCATGAAGGCCAAGAAAGACGGTGAAAGACCGTCTCATGAAGAAGTTAGATTGGAGGGTCCACTGATGAAAGCGTATTGGGCGCAGTGGAATAGTCTGCGGATGGTAAATGATTGCCTATACCGTACATGGGAAAGTACTGATGGCGAAACGGTTAAAAACCTTATTGTAGTACCGTCTTCTAAAGTATGCGAAGTTGTGAAGGAATTCCACGACGGTACTGGTAGTGGACATATTAGCGTAACAAAAACCATAAAGAAGTTAAAAGCAAGCTACTATTGGGTCGGTTGCAAGCAAGCATTGATTGAGTGCATAATTAAATGCCCACAGTGCGTTGAAGACAGCGGTCTAATTGGAGGAAGTAGGACACCGCTGCAGCATTACAACTTTGATAAATTTTCCATACCAGCGAATAATAAAGACTCCACCCAAGAGCAGAAGAGCGAGTTAAGACGAAGGTGTGTTAATTTATCAAATGACAAGATGAAAGCCAGATACGATCGAGCGGCAAATTCGGAAGGCTTCAAGGAAGGCCAGTTGGTTTTACTTTTTAATCCGCAACGGAAGAAAGGACTATCACCAAAGCTGCAGACTCATTGGGATGGCCCATATAAAGTTATAAAGAAATTGAATGACGTGGTGTATCGGATCCAGAAATATAAGAGCCCAAGATCAAAAATGAAAGTGGTACATCTAGAACGACTAGCTCATTATGGAAAAGGAGAATCTGAGCCTATTCGGGACGAACAGGCTTAAGTGGAGGGCAGTGTTACGAAAGTTAAATTATCTAAGAATTATTTATAGTAATAGTTATAAGTTATCTTGTAAGTTATAGTTTTATGTCATATTAGTTACTTAAAATTGTCATGTATAATTTTCAACACAACTGTTATTTTAATATAATTCCTATATGAGTCTCCCAGTCATTTCTAGAAATGGTTTTAGAACATAATAAATAGTTTTTACGGGAAGGTTCAGGAAAATCTAGAAATAATTAGGAAATATAAAAAGGGGTGACTCATTAAAAAAACGTAACAATATTTTATGAATTAACTTTTTGATCTCATATCTTGAGTTTCTCAATTTTTGTTTGTTTTTATTATTGTTGTTATGTTTATGTTATCTTTTTATCTTGTATCTAGAGCATAATAATACGGAATTTGCATATAAAAGCGTAAGGTAATAATAATTCAAGTTCCGCTTTCAATCTTCAATTAATTTTTGTAGTATTGAAGCACTTATTTAGCTTATTTTGTAAACAAGTTCCCTAACGTTTGTTTATAAAAGTTTTTTTCATTAATTAAAAACAAATTTACTTTGTATTATTTTAAAAAATTAAAAAAAAATTTAAAAAAATATCCCGCTTTCCCGGGAATCGAAAAACTCCGGGAAAAAAAACTCTACATGTAACGCTGTCGAATTTTTTTAGGTTTGTTAACATTTTACTGCAACTATTTCAAATCTTGCATTAGTTCTGGGACACCCTTTACGTTAAATTTGCCCATATTTTAATACTGATTTGGAAAAAAGTGATTTGATATTTTATAACTACTATTAAAACAGTTTATAGTCAAGATATTTTTGATTTTAAAATGTTCTAAAATGAAATACAAAATTATTAAGCATTTCATTTAGAAAACAAACTGTTTTAGATGGATATTAAGAGTTTTAAATTGTCCAAATAAGCCACAGTTGTAAGACGGTAGAAACAAAATTCAAAATGTACAATTGTATAATGATTTCCATCCCTGATACAACCAATGTCAAGTTGTTGAATATTTTTGGGGAAATGAATTTTTAAGTGTTTAGGTTGTTGATATTGTAGTTTTGTTATTGATGTTGTTGTAGTTGAAGTTGTATGTAGTCACCACATGAAACAGTCATAATTTATGCCAACGACACATGCAAAAGTCCTGCTCAAGCAAAAATTATTTTAATTCTTGTTATGGATTTGGCCCAAAATGAACTTGGTCCCATAGAAGTTACAACAACAATAAAAAAGAAACATAAATGAATATTTGTGTTTGCTGTTGACAACAAATATAAGTGTTTAATTACTTTTCTAAACACAAATTCTAATAAAGGCGTACACTTTTAGAAGGATACAATTAAAATGATTTCTTTGAAATAAAAAATAATTGAAACAGGGCTTTAAATCTTAATAAGACAGGATATTTAAAATAACTTTTTTTGCTTAATGTAAAAAGCAGAGTTTTGAGTTTTTGTAGGCGAAGGTTGCAGACGACGCACCACATAATTAAGATTAGTCTTTGTTATGCTTCGCTGGCTACTAGTTCATTCTATGGCCAAGCTATTGACCCTTAATTCAATGCAAGTGCAATCAATATATGGGATTCGGCAAAAATTCAAAATTCACAGGTCTCAAGATCTATTGAGATCATGGCTACTCAGAGATCCTATCTGGTACCATGGAAGTTAGTAACTTTTAGCATGGTGGTTGTGGTTTACTACCCACAGATGCGGAAAACCTACTCAATAGCCGAGTTTTCACCACTTGTAATTAGCCTGAGGGACTATCATCCCTTGGTGCTGTTGCTACTCGACAGATGCTGCTAGCATATTTCCTTACCCTCATTACTATGCACTCAAATTGCTACCTGAATGTGCTGGTTGCTCTTACACTCGGGATCGATTGGTAAACGTATTGTTTGTCACCCAGTAGTAAAGACCCACCGACAAAAATGTTTGTCCAGCTAGATTCAGGATTCGTCCCACTGTGAAAGGGTGCGATTTTGCATCTAAATAGAAACCAATCTTTTGCCGTTGCACTCTAGGGGTAAATAGATAGTGCAACGGTTTAAAATTGGTAGATCTCCCAACAATCACTATTGTTTGGAGTAACAACATTTGCATATTTGCTCTTAAAATTGAAAAATAAAAGCCACGTTAATACTAACCTTCGACGATTCGACGAGTACAAACCAATAAAAGCAATGTTCGAGCAACGCGGCTTAAAAAACGCAATTACACACAGCTAAATTAATTCATCTACTAACAGCATACAAAATTTAAGATTGTTAGGCACACCCATTTACATGTAAATAAATTAAAGGGGAGCGATGCTCGTCGAAACGTCGATCATTAGTACTCTAGGGTTAATGGCCTTTGGTTTGTCTCACAACAGCAAATGTTGCCGGGAGTGCTTAGTTTTTTGAGAACGCAAGCACAAATGTTGAGGATTTTCTTTTTAATCTGGACTGGCTTCAAGAAAACACTAAAATATATTATTTTTGTCTTTCCCTTAAATTTTAATTGTCTCCATTAAATTTTTAATTTAAGCTCGCCTTACTCCAAAATGATTTTTGAAGATTTAATCTAACCCGCGCGGCCAAAGTCTAGGGCTCCCTTACAATGACTTATGTTGAAGTTGCGTCGACAAGGATCTTCTCAGAGATTTAAGCTGGAGCTGTTGGGTCAAAGAACCCTTGGGAACAAAACTTGTCTCTCTGATATTGATTTGAACGGGCTCGACTCCTTTAATGAATCAACCGGGTGGCTGAGTGAGAGCATTAGCAGCCAGGTTATAGGTCCCTTGGAAGACGATGTAACATGGTAATACAACGGACCCACGTGAGCATAAATTGCTTGAACTCGGCTGCCAATATAACCTCACTTAACCCAAACGCTTTCCGCCATACCTATACGCCCTTGATTAGAGCTGAGATATAAAAGTTTTTGTCACAAAATTAAAAAAAAATTCACAACAAATTTGCTTACAACTACAATAAAAAAAAATTGAGCAGGACAACCAACTAAATACCAGCAACAACAATAAAAAAACTTCAACAACAAAGTGTGAACAATAAATGTCATTCCTGGTCGTTGTTGCTGTTTTAAATTGCGATGTTGTTTGTTGTAAAACAACCAACTACAAAGAAACAGAACAATTTTTATTTATGACTTTCACACGTACCAGTGACAATTTTTGTAAATAAATCAATTTGGAAACAGAACACAGGCAACAAAACACAATAAATACACACTTTCTCGAACCAAGCGAGACAACAAAGAGCGAGAAAAGTTAATTTGGTTAATATGTTCATCAATGCACTGCTGTAGCACATGGATGATGATGGTTGGTTGAAATATTATTTTCCTTTTTAATTCATTATTCTTTTACTCCCTAATGGCTGTTAATTATATTGAAGAATAATGTTGTTGGCTGGTTGGTGTTGCAAGTAAAATTGCTTGTTGCTGCATGTGACTCTGGCTGTCGACTCTTAAATGCCCTCATATTATGCGTTAATTGAAATATAAACACCTCAATATAAAATATTATATGTGTATGTATGTATGTATTTAAATTTTTACTTACTCTATGGATATGTATTGAAATGAAATTTAATGAATGGATTTGTTTCCATAAAGTAGAGCCATGTGAAAGATGATAAGAGTTTAGTTTAGTTGCTGGGTTAAAGATGTGTAATGTGCATGGTGCCATCCATCTCACCATCATAATCGATATTCACCACCACTTACTTTCATCAAGCATGTACCATGTTGAGGATGAAAATGATGTTTGTTGTATAAATCAGTCTGTCAATCATTAATAAACTAAACTGTTGGTTTCTTTTGAGATCTTGTGTCTGTTATGCCATTAGTCTAATCCATTTTCATTTTAATAAAATTGACATGTCAAAACATGACATGGCAAGTGCTACTTTACTCAATTATTTTTATTTCTTTCTGTTATTTATTTATTATTTATGCGTTTAATATTTAAAATGCTGGCTGGTTGCTTGGCTTAGAAAGAGGAAGTGAGCCTTGGACAAAGTTTAATCATAAGTGATTGATATCAAGTAAAATTACATTTAATTATACGTAAAAACAATTAATATTTCCAATAACCTGCTTTTTACAATAATTATGTTTAAATTCTTAAACCGTTTTTTTATATTTTCTATTGAAAGATAAATAAAGAAAATAGTTATTGCTAGAATCTTTGCTTTGATACATGATATCACCTTCAAACAGCTTTTATATTAATCAATGGTGATTTTAAATGCTTCCCAATAGTGGGAATGGACACTAAAAAAACCTGTAATAATTTATGATCGCACCGATGCATTGGCCTGTCCACAGCTTTTAGAAAAAAATATGGATTCAAACTGAAATTAATGGCTGAATATTCTACTAGTATAATTGTTAATTGTTTTTTTTTAAACGTATAGAGCTTCCGATATGGACATTTCACCATGTAAAGACTAGAATTAAGTTTACAAATCGTAGAAATTTATTTCCAAAAAATCGCACTCTTTTCGCCAAACTTATGTAGCATTTCATCAAGTTTACGCTTCGCATAATCGTACTCCTTTGGATAATATTCATCCAAATCGATCCCGTACCTTGCGTACAGAAGAAAAAATTGCCGCTGTATAAGAAAACTTTTGACAGAAGACTCGAACTTATCGATCTGACGCAAGAATAAAAGCTTGCGGACCAGCTCTTGCGCCTTGTATTCGGTAAATGGGCAAAGCATCGGCTGGACGTTGTACTTGATTTTTATCGTGAAATCATTCTCAACGATGAGGATCATTTCTGGCTTTACGGGTATGTAAACTAGCAAAATTGTCATTTTTAAACAGAGAACAATCCTCATGAGATTCCATACATCCCGAAAAAATCTCTGTTTGGTGCGATTTACATCACGAATGCATCATCGGCCCATTTGCCTGTGAATCCGAAACCGGTGCCCCTACATTACCGTGAATGGCGAATTTTACAAGCAAATTCTTTGTGATTTTTTTATTCTTCATGTCATTGCAAGTCATTTGGAGGAGAAATGGCTCCAATAAAACGGCGCAACATGCCATAGAAGCGCGTAAAACCATCACATTGTTGAGCCAAATGTCTGGTGACCGAATTTCTTTTAAAACTAGACTTGTAAATTTGCCATTTCGATCGTATGATTTGAAGACTTTGTACAACTTTTTGTGGTAGTACGTTAGGGAATATTTTTCTGAGAATAACTTTACTGAATTTCCCAATGTTTGGCAGCTAAGGGCCAAAAATGGTGAAAATAGCATATAAAAAAATTTTAATTTTTCAACCTTTTTGCAATTTTTCTGAACTAAATGCAGTTTTTTTTAGGTTTTTGAGGGGATGCGCTAAATGCAGTTTTTTGTGGAGAGACAAATCAACGAAATTCCTATTGGTTTCCGAGATATAGACTTGAGATAAAGACACGTTCTTTGGAGAAATCAAGTTCGAGCCAAAATATTCATGAGTCAATAAAATTCGAACGGCAGCTAAACTAGCAAAATGAAAACAAAGGCTTGTTGGTTTCGATAAGTACTTCGAGAAAATTCACACGAGAATGAGTTTGCACTCGATGACAAAAATGTTGCACAGTGTTTTATAACTTCAATATGTTTCAAATATTCAAATCCTGATAGCAAGATGTATTGATGAGCAGACACTAAACATACAGATAGACGGATACCAGTAGCTCGACTCCTAAAGCTATTTTAAGCTTCTTATTTTGGACTTTCGCTGTTCTTAATATTTCTACAAAAACGATAATTTTTTACAATAAACTTTAAGAAATTCCTAATTTACATCTTCATTAAGCAATCTCAATGTATCCGTACCCTCAACACACTGGGCCTTAAGTCGAGTTTGTCATTAGAAATAAACAATTTAAAATAAATAATTCAAAATGTGTCGAGAATTGAAATCTTTTGTGCTTTTAAATTTATTGTGTGCGAATGTGTTGGTGCAAATGTGAAGTCCAAACTAATACAATCAATTTTAAATTAGTAATATCAATTTCAGTAAAACCCGTTTAATTAGCATTTAAACAACATTCAAATGAAAAATGATCAAGCAATGAAATACATTTCTTTCAAATTAATAAATATTTCATTTGATTTAATTAATATTTTAATTGAATGCATAAATTTATATAAAACTAAAAACTGGAAAAGTTTTTTTTCAACAAAAAAAAAAAAAAAACAATAATGCACACACACGGTAATTGTGCAGTTAAAAATTACATTCACTGTCAGTTAAACACATCATATAAAATACATGCACTTCCATGCATACACTGGCAATTAAATATTCATACATTTACATTTGGAAAAACAAATTGGGAAAAATGGTGGAAAAACGCAGAAAAATTACAAAAAGAAAAAAAACAGAGTATGTTAAATATTTATAAAACTCAGAAAAAAGAAAAAATGTGTGAATGAAGGCATAAAATTGCAAAAGGAATGAACTTGTAGCTACACAATCAGACACATCAGCTTTATAATTACAAACAATTAAATTTTACTTCTGCCATCAACTTTATATAAACTGTGACAAAATGAATTGTGTTTAGGGTTTTTAAATCCTCGGAATTTATAAATTCCCGACAAAGCGGGCAATGATTTTCAATATCCCAAGATCTCGGGAATACCTGCTATAATGATTAAAAGTTGTACATTTTATTTTCTGTTAAATTAAAAGATTTTGAAGATTTTTTTTAAACTATATTAACCGATTTTTCGAAAGTGTCAAATTGCAAAGCCTTATTCCCTCAATATTTAACATACTTTCAATATTTCACATACTTTTTTTATAAATTTAAATTTGGCTCATAAAAGCACATTCGAAAAAATTGTTAATATAATTAAAAACAATTAATGAAAAAGAAGTAATTCCCATATTCTTTTTGTTAAAATTGTTGAGTTACATACATGAAATAAATATAGTATCACTATCTAGTGTTACACAACTAATGCTGACGAAGGCTGTAGCGAGCCAGAAAATGCATTACATTTTGTTGGTGTCTGATAAGACTGTGCAACAAAATTCGGGTCATCGCTGCCAGCCTAAGCACTTGGAACGTGAAATGAAAGTAGACTATTAAGCTCGATTCACCCATGCGTTCCGAACAAAATTTTTGTCCGGACAAAATTTTTTTTATATTGAGTTTGACATTTTACTTTTGAGAGAGAGAGCAAAGATTTTGTTCGGCACGTTTTTTCTTGAATTGGTTTAATTTTAATTCTTGTGCCGAACAAAATGAACTGAGATGCCATTTTTTTCAATTTGTACATAAAAGTTGAATTGAGCTGCCACATATTACATTTTTCGTTTTGTGCTGAATAATTTAAAAAAAAATTAAACAAAAGATGGATTTTAAAGAAAATATTTCCCTGAAACTAATTGAAGAAATAAAAAAACCAGGAAGAAAATGTATTTATGATATGGGCAATCGTTCATATAAAAATACTTACCTTAAACAAAATATATGGAAGGAAATAGAAAAATCTATTGGAATTGGTCGTAAGTAAATTTTAAATGGTAAATTTTAATCACCCCTATCGTGAATAATTTTTCCTTCGTAATTTTTCCCCTTTTCACATATTTGCGATCATGAACAGCTCCCATGAAAAAATGTAATTCAAAGGAGAATAATAACGTGAAAAAATGTTCACGGGAATAAATTCCCCTTATCGTGAAAAGTTTTTTCCCCCGTAATTTGTTCACATTTCCCTTAGATTTTCTCACTTTATTTTTGCTAGGGAATAGAACGTGTATGTTAGTAGTTCCTCCTATAAATCGAATATTAAGGGCCAGATCCGTTAATAAGGCACAAACCGATATATTGGTCAACAAAATGGAAAACAACAGGTTGATTGCCGCCGGATTTGTGAAAGACGTGATGGCAGAATTTTGGAAAATATTTTACTACATAAAATTTAAAAAGTGCAAAAAACTAACGTTGTTATCAACCTATCGCTCCAATACTAATTATTTAGATTTATTATTTTAACTTTCCTTTAAAATTTTTGATATTCTTTAATTAGGCTTGAGTTCATCAAATTTAATTTTCATTAAATTATTTTCACTGAGGGAAGGAATTTTACAACTTGGAATTTTTATTAAAATTTATTGATAATTTTTCTTGGCTGAGCTGGGATTTGAACCCGGGTTGATCTTTACATGTTTCAAAAAATAAAATATATACGTGTATATTTTTAAACAAAAATTTCAATGATTTTTAATTGTTTCTAATTTTCTTCTTTTTACATTCACTGGAACAGATAGCATGAACAATTTTTCACATGAGATTCACGATTGCTTTTTTCCCTTTGAGGGGAATGAAAATTTCATGGGAACCAAAATTCCACTAGTTATTCACGATTGGGGTGAATATTTTTTAATATAATGTTTACCAATTATTGTAGGAAGTGAATGTCAAATATTATGGAAAAGTCTGCGAAGACGCTACAAAGCAGCTTTACCTTAACGTTAAGGACAACTTTTCTGCCGGCGTAATATGCTCTGGTTTACGAATAGGTATACCACGCCAATCAGTCCCTAAAATTGCAAGGATTTCATTGTCAGGAACAAGTGTGTGGAAAACACCGTTTGTTCTTCTTTTCTGTAATATTTTTCTTACTGCTATTCTTTTTACTTTCAACATTTTTTGATAAATTTTTTTTGCTAATAAATGGGTTTTATGCAATTCAATTAAAAATAATAAAATTAATTTTCTTCTTTCGTCCATTTTCTTTAACACACTTTTATAAATAAAACTAATAGTTTGCTAACTGTGCTGCCACATTGTATAATCGTTTACATCTGTAAACCATATGGTAGCTTTGTTTGTCCGGACAAATTTTCCGAGATGGGTGAATCGTTCTGCAGAACACTCTCTGTAAAAAAATTATTGTCCGGTCAAAAATATTGTTCGGAACGCATGGGTGAATCGACCTTTAGTATAGCAAATCTGCCAAAGGGTTTTGAATTTTTTGCCCCAAAAGTTTTTGTATTTTTTCAAAAGGCGTTTGGTATAAGTCAAAAAAAATATACTAAATGTACTTCTGAGCTAAAAAATTATTTCAGATGACTTCAGTAGAATCGTATGGCGATTCTTTTCTTAGCAATTATTAACCCTCTAACTCTCATTTTAAGGGGTAATTTTTATCCTTTTTCCCAACTCTTACACAAAAGTATACTAAAACGGCACTTTTAAGGTTTAAAATGTTCTAGGAATATTTTCTGCATCAAATTTTAGTAGGGGTCTTCTAAGAAATTCAAAAATTTCAAGGCCCGGAATTTCGAAAATCCGTTTTACACACAGTGCACGTAGTTTTAGTCTTAGAAGACCCCTAGTAAATTTTGATGCAGAAAATATTCGTGAAACATTTTAACCCTCTACAGTGCCGTTTTAGTGTTAGTTTTCAGCACATTCGAAAAAATGGTTAAAAAAAATCATTTTTAAATAATTTCTGAAAAAGGTGTTTTATAATTTTAAAAATTCCAATTCTAAAGTTATATAAAGCTATATTCATAGAAAAATTTTTGATTTATAAAAAGTTTATTGAACAAATTTTCATAGAAAATTAAATTCATAAGCCTTTTGTAAACCTGAAAAGTTTTTTATGAATATGGGGGTATACCTTTTATTTATTTGAAAGTAATCCTTAAAGAAGTAACAAGGGG
Source organism: Pollenia griseotomentosa (assembly GCA_963931875.1). Lineage (NCBI taxonomy): Eukaryota > Metazoa > Arthropoda > Insecta > Diptera > Polleniidae > Pollenia > Pollenia griseotomentosa. The sequence goes on along the minus strand of OZ007560.1, from coordinate 44,612,092 downwards.
CAACATTTTTAAGGTCATCAAATGTGCACTTCATTTTGATTTCGCTTTCTGAAAATACTTATCGAAAATAAGAAAATCTCGTTTGGGTTTTTATGGTTAAGCTCGGACTTACATTTTATTGGTGTTAGACCCACAGTTTAGTATAACGATCGACTAAGAATCGTTTTCTGATCTAACGATGTTTGTCCGGCTAGCTGTCTGTCAATGTAAACTTTGTGCGCAAAGTACAGATCGCAATGTTGAAGATTATTTGATGAAATTTGGTACAAATATTTTAATTGTTATCAGGACAAAGCCTATTGGCGAGAATCTCGCACAATGTGCGAGCTTTTACAAAAGAGCTGTAGTGCTTACACACCGGCGAGAGCACAACAGCCATCGCGGTGACAACAAAGGTTGCTGCTTATTTTGCAAGGAAATAACAACAAATTGTAAGAACTTTGAAAAAAAAAACAACAAAGAGTTGAAAGAGCTTTCAAAGCTGTTTACCGCAAATGAAAATATCAATGCATGTGTTTTAGGACGTAACTGCCATAAACCATGTTGGTATTTAGGTTAAATTTGCAACCAACATAAATCCTCGTACAATTTTCATTGAAATCGGTGGATATTTTACCACTCGGGAAAATTGCGTTTAAAAATATGACCTCTTTATATGTATATGTTGGTATTAATTAAAAATTTGGCGACGATAACTTCTATAATAGCTACCATGTCATGATAAAAGTTTGTTCTTGTAGGTCTAGGGGGCAAAATAACCGCATTCGATATCGATCGAAATTATAATACATTTAAAATGGGAATTTCGATCGATATCGAATGCCGTAGTTTGGCCCCAGTATTCATAAAAGCACCTTCTTAAACCAGTTAAAAACGTAAACATCTCATATAGATGTAGCAATCTAAAGGGTGATGCTTAGGCCATCCAAAGATTTTACAAGAGCTAAAGATATTATTCAATTAAAACTGTTAAGCGAGTAGACTCAAAAGTCTTACCTCAAAAAAAAATTTCATCATTTTGCGAAGCACTAAAGGTACATTTAAAAAAAAATACGCGCACAATTATGCGCTACGCAATAAGAAATACAGAAATGCAGTAAAATAAGTGAAAGAACTCTCAACAACTTTTATATAAAAAAAATAACAGTTCAAGTGCTACGGCATTCCCTTACTACGAAGCAGGTTTGTAAGGGAAAATACTTAAAAATAACGGTATCAAAACATTCAGTGTGTAAAGATGATCGTTACATCCAACAATTTTTATATGCGCTGAATAATGCGATTTATGTGTCAAAAATGTATTGCTTCAAAGTGGGAACTCGCCATATAAAATTCATGTCTTCCGTAAGCGAAATGGTAAGTGCAACTCTTACATTTCTCCCTTACAAACCTGCTTCGCTCGAAGCACAATTTTTTATTGGGACCCTTAAAAATATCAAAGCTTAAAGAAAACACCAACAACAAACAGTGAGTTTATCTTTTCTTACAATACCGATCTTTAAAATCCTAGAAAATAATTCTAATTCATAGTTATTGTAGTTAACTATGCTTTTGTTCGTATGTATAAAAAGATCTCAACTCCCTTCGGATTGCTGTTTATTTATTAAATTCGGCAATTAAACTATGAACATAAGTGTTTTGCTCTTTACTGCACTCTCGATAATATAAACTGTGGTGCGATTCACTATCTTTTTACGAAGCGATAATCTTAATATCTGTCGACATATATATTCGCTTGCAGTAACGATAGTGTGATTCTGTAATTTTTTTTACGATAGTAAAGCTGGATTTTTATAACATCTCTGTCTACAAAATGTTAAAAAAAAAACGAAAAGAACAAAAAAGATTAACATAAAAACAAATGAAATTGTTCTTAACCCTCCGTGTTACGCATATTTTTTCATTCAAATGCATGGGAAAAGCTCTGGCCAGACTCATGAGTAAGACGAAGGGTTAATTTGCGGTTTTTATATTTTTTTTTTGTGAATTTTACATTTAGAATTTTGTTTTTTTTCTTAAGTTGCTTTTTTTTGTAAATTTTGAACTTAGAATTTTGTTTTTCTTCATACATATCCATACAAATTAATATATGTTTGTTTGCATGTATGTATGTAAGAAGTCGGGCCTCAGCTATTTTAAACATAAAATACACTTTATCGATTTAAAAAACACAAAGTAAATTATTGTCGCTAAAATAACGACAAAAAATTGCTTAAAGAAACAGCTGACTCAAACGACAGCGAATATCGTAAAAAATTTTATTGAATAGCATATTCGATAAATTTTCATTATATTTATTTTAACGATACGATTATCGTTTTAAAAGTTCGTGAATCGCAGTACTGATTACAAGCCTGTTCATATTGCAGGATTGTTTATATTTGCAACAGGCATTAAAAGTTAGCGAAAAAAGTCCTCTACACACAGATTATTGCTATATAACATAAAGTTTTATTTGTTTTAACATTATTCTTTGTTTAAATTTAAACAATTAAAAGGAACTTGATTAATTTACTTATAAATACATATTTTGTTTTTTCACACTTGTACATTGGATTGTTTTTTCTTGTAAGGACACGTACATCAAATGTTTCCAACCGACTGGGCCTTTGAAGAAAGTTTTTCTCCAGAAATTTGGAGCACTGGCTTTTAAAGGTTAGCAATTTTCTTTAATTTTACAATTTAGTTCTTTGGTCCTTTCCTATTTTAGAGGAGTAAGTGTTCATTAATGAGATGCTCATATCATCACGAGTGCACTGACTTATTTGCTATTTTTTGTAACAAAATACGTAAAGTATTTAAAATTAATTTTAAATGCTACTAAAATATCGACAAAATAATTTTCGACTTAATAAATAAAATGTAACATTTTTCATTATTTTCTTAAACTGTTATTTAAAATAAATTTCCTAATTTCCTAAGAATCCCACACTAATTTCCGAGAAGAGTGGAAATTGAAAACAATTGAATTTCCCGGGAAAAAAACTCTAACTAAAAAGCAACACACATACACAACAAACAGCAACGGCATCAGTTTCAAGCATTGCCACATTTTTTTCTTTCACAAACAGAAATATTTTTTTTTTTCATTTGAATTCTGAAAATAGAACTAACTATAGAACATGATTCTTTCACGAAATAAATTGTGGGAGGAACATCACATCACTTTACCATCACCTCATTCATGCTCATCAAATTCATTTGCGAACAAATTGTTGCAGTATGAATGTTGCATGTGATGGTTTTACTTTGGCAGAAGTTGCAATCAATTTAAGAAAAAAGATTTTATTAGTAATACTTTTTTATTATTTTTTAATAAACATGTTGGTTGTTTGTCGAAAACTTGCTCTAAATGTTGCAAGCGTTTACTTAAATGATATTGTATGACTTGATTAAAATATTTATTATTAAAGCAGACACTAGCGAATAACAAATGGAAAGAGTTTGCGAAAAAACGCATATGTATATAACATATAGAAATTTATTAAAAAAATTTCAAATAATTTCATAAATTAGTAAGAACGGTGTAAACAATTTGGCGTATAACTGATTGTTTTTAATTAAAGTTTACAAATCGAAACAGTCTCTATTATTAATACAGCGCTGACATTGGAAGTTTCGGCTACCTGAAGGTCGTTCGGTTGCTTGTGGAAAAGGTTCATTAACCTCATGCCGTCATTTGTAAAAGCTTTATGAAAATTTCGAGGTCAAATAATTTCTTTTCAGTGTTTTTGCCGTTAAAGGGGTACCTTAAAACCAAACAAACAAAAGTTCTAAATTGGAAAATATATCACCTTGCGTCGGGAATTATGCCCCCTATTAAAATCAAGAATCAAATAAAACCCCAAAATTCGCATGTAAAATATCTCGGTATACATCTGGATCGGCGATTAACGTAGAAATGCCATATCGAGGCAAAATTAAATCAAATGAAATTAAAAGCCATCCAAATTCATTGGCTTATTGGAAGAAACTCTGTTCTTAGTCTTGACTGCAAACTTCTACTTTACAACTCTATCTTAAAGCCAATCTGGTGCTATGGTAATCAGCTATGGGGCACTGCCTCGGCCTCTAATAATCACAGCTACCACTTGGTATGTTAAAAACTCAAATATTCACAAGGATCTCAATGTGCCATTAGTTAAAACTATGATAACGAAATATGCAGTAAACTACTTTAAAAGTCTCGAATTGCATCAGAACCCACTAGCTCGAAATATTTTAAATGATAGCGGTACCACTCTCTTAAGGAGAAGAGACACTGAAGCGATTAACACCTATATATGTGTACTCAACCCGTGATGAAGAAAATTTTTGTCTGGCACTGGCAGGACATAAAATAAATGATTAGGGTAAGATTTGAATAATTGTTGTAAGTTCATATTTAATATATGAAGATTCAATAAATGAAAAATGAAAAAAAAAAAAATCAAAACGTTCAGTTCCACAATTGGACTTTTGTTTAAAATAGTTGTTGACATATTCGGAGATAAACTTCCATATTAGATGTAATGTTGTACTTGTTGCCCTAGTGCTGCCCGAGTGTTACCTAGTGCAGCAAGTTATCAGTTGCCGAGTTGATTGTGAATTCAACTAAGCCATTTTTTGCTTTCATTTAATTAAAATAAAAATATATCCATTTATATATCGTCAGCTTAAATGCAAACGGCCGTTACTACATTTTTATATTTTTTTTTTTTTTATAAAAAATCATTAAAAAATCAAGGTGTTCTTGGCCTTTGAATGTCTTTAATAAAGTCGTAATTTTTGATCGCAGGGGTCTTAATAAAACGTACAAAAATCAGTAAAAAACTCAATATAAAATTTGTGTGTGGTTACAGGGACGATATGAAAATAAAAACAAAAATGTAATATCTTTAGTTTTACTAAAATCTTTGGATGAAGTTTCCTGACGTTCTGGCCTTAGCAACTAGTGAAATTCCCATAGGAATAGCTTATCCCTTCAACAATAAATTTCAGTTTATCAATAGTATGAAATAGGAATTTAGCACATTTAAACGAAACCTTTTTAATAAAACACGTTTTGTTTGTAAGTTTGTTCCCTAAATTATTGAACCGATTTTCCTGAAATTTTCACAGCAATTTATTGATTACCCGGCGCTTAGTAAATACTTTAAAACGGATTTCCAATAGCTACTTGACAACTTTGAATTTAATTTGTGAGCGCACTATTTTCAGTAAACTCAAAATATTCATCATAGTAAAGTACTCGAACGAACAACGTATGCAAATTATAGAATAATGTACTACCGAAATTTGGAATCGGTGACCGCAACTTTAAGAGCGTTAACTCCAATTTTCGGTCGATATTCTCGCCCTTGTAGACAAGCAATAACAAGTTTAGTGCAAAATTTGAGTCTACATATTCATTGTGTGATGGGCGAAGTGACGAAAATATCGCTGCCGTTCAGGCGTCCGTAGCAAACGATCCAAATCAGTTGATTCCGCTGCGTTCTCAAGAACTGGGCATCGCTAAGGCCACTTTATGGTGAATTTTGCGAAAGGTTCTTGGTTTACACCCATACAAGATCAAGCTGACTCAAGAATTGAAGCCGATGGACCATTTGACGCGAAGTACGTTCTCCGATTGGGCTTTGGAAAGATGATGAATTCAATCGCAAAATCATCTTCAGTGACGAAGCTCATTTTTGGCTCAATGGGTTCCTCAATAAGCATAATATGCGTTATTGGTTTGGTGAAAATCCACATGTGCTTCATGAATCACAACTTCATCCACAAAAATAACTGTTTGGTGCGGTTTGCATGCCGGCGTCGTCATTGGGCCATATTTTTGGCCCGAATTGAAGTGAGAAAGTTTGGTGAGCGTGTTATCTCAAGAAACGGACCAGTCAGTGGGCCGCCTCGTTCGTGCGATTTAACGCCTCTAGTCTTTTTTCTTTGGGGCTACATCAAATCATTGGTCTATGCCAACAAGCCGACGACGTTGGAAGAACTCAGAGCCAACATTGAAAGCGAAGTAGCGGCCGAAATGTGTGACAGAGCTATCGAAAATTGGGTCCAACAAATCGACCGCTGCCGACATGCCCGCGGTAGCCCTATAAACGAAGTCGAGTTTCATTCATTAATGTTTTGATTGTATTTCAAGTCGCTCATAAAGTTTTGGAAATATGTATCTCAAATGGTTTGCGTTTTATTTAAAAAAAAAAAAAGTTGTCAAGTCCTTATTGGAAAACCCGATATAAGGAAATTTCAAGTGGTCGAGGCCCCTCCCATATAGAGGCACTATAGTTTTCTGTATATCTGGAGTAGTGTGACAGTGAAAGTATTCCCATTTTTTACATACATATAGCTTAGATATTAATAAACAAGATCTGTCAAAAAGTAAGTGAAATTGGAAAAGTAGGCATGGCACCTCCAATACAAAGACACGATATATACATTTCTGTCGATCTCTAGTGCAAATTGTTTCGTTATTAGTACACGAAATCTGTTAAAAGAAATTTACTAATTTTATTTCGATAGCGTTACCGAAGCGCAACGGTTTAAGGTGGTGTTTAATAAATACGTCAACACTATTTAAAAAACAAAACCAACTGAAGCTGTCAAAGATAATAATCTTTTTGTGATCAAAATTGATTTAAATTTATGTTTAATTTTTCAAAAAAAAACCAATAAAATAATTAAAAATGTCATCTTGACTCATCAGAACAATAATTAAAATTAAAAAAAAAACAATCCTTAAAATATGACTTGATAAGTTGGGGCTATTTTTTAAATTTATTTGACACCAAAAAAAATAAATGTTTTTTGTTTTAAAATTATTTGAAACAGACGTTCGTTCTACCTCTCTTTTATTTAAATTTTTGCACATGTTTTAAATCGAATTTTTTTTTTGCTAATTAGAGACCAACCATCAGATTAAATTTTAACAAAATATTTGATGTGGTTGAAGATTTTGTTAATCAAATTTTTATAAAATTTTGCACAAACTATTTCTGCATGCAAAAAAAAAAATTTTGTTTTTAGAAATAAATAAATTGTGAACCTTTTCTTTGATTTTGTTTTCTTATTGTATCTTATTGAATTATTTTATAATTAAGTTTTCTTTTGAATTCTTAATTGGTTAATGTTCAGCTTTTTTAATTAAAAAAAAAAAATATAGAAATTTAAATAAACAAATACTAACAAACTAAAACATCATTTATTTTTTCAGTATTTATTCTTTTTAATACTAATTGGCCGCATCCAATACAATACAATTCAGTCCGGTCCAGTCCAGTCCTATCTTGTCATTATGAACAAATCCACTAGATTAAAAATGATTAATTAGAAAATGAGTTAAACGGACCAGAGTAAAATGTTGCTACTAATCGGCTAAATAATAATTCTGTATTTTTTCAGATTTTGTTTATAAATAATTTATATTAATACAAGTTTTAAACTATAAATTCCAGCTCTTTCAATTTAATTTTTAAGCATAAAATTTCAACAAAATATTATGATTTTGTATATTATTTTAAAATAAAAAGAACATCTATAAAACAAGTTATTGAAGAAAAAGGGGCTAATTTGAAAAAAAAAATAAAAACGTTTATCAGTAGCAAGTTTTTGATAAGAATAAATCCTAAAATCTTATTAATAAAGCCTTATTCACAATGGAAGCAACAATTTCGTTTTTCATCTGTTTCATTATTTTTTTAGGTGATTTATAGAAATTCTTTTTATTTTTAATACAAAAAGGTAACAAACGTTTTGGTATACATTTACATATGTCTAATTCTACTACAGCAACATTTTTCATTAAATTGTAAATGACGTTTATGAATATGTGTACAAGTTTTAAAAGATAATATTAACAATTTGTGTTTGAAATAATAATTTGTACATAATTTTGTTCTAGGCATAATTTTAAAATATTTCTTTCTTTGAAAACTAACTCGCTTGCAAACAAAATTGTTGCTAACATTGTAAAAAGCCTATGAAAATTTTGCTTACCTTGTGAACCCTGCTAAAATTCTAATATTTATCATTATTTTTGTTTTTAATTTTTACATATACATATTGAAGTAATTTTATTTTAATTGATTGACTCAAATTTACTTAAAATGGAACGTTTAACGTGTATGGTAGGATGATCTGGTAGATGTCAAAATTATTTAACTATTGTACAGTGGTTAAATCCGATAACACTATTGTCACTTGTTCCCATTCAGTTTTTCTATTTCATCATAAATAGACCAGGTCGTGTGTCTGCCCTCCATGCGTCTTGCTTTTCTTTTGGCACTGGTCAATGGCTTGGGGTCGTATAACTGTTGAGGCGGGATTCACTTTCCTACGCAATCGTACGATTCATTCACGTGAAATTCTGATGCAATTTTACCCGACATAAAAAAATGTCTTTAAAATCTGTTGTCAATGCCAAATTATCCCACAAAAAAGATGCCAACTCAAATGACTCAGCTACTTAACAAGAAAATGCAGCTCTGGTCGCATATAAACTATCATTTTATGAAAATTTTCATTGTTGATGTGTTTTGTTTAAGCTTTGATATTGTTACAAGTAGAACTGTTGCTATAAGTCTTATACGCTTTACAGTTTTATTTGGTTTAATATCTTTAGTTTTTCTAAAATCTTTATGGATGAAGTTTCCTGATGATCTGGCCTAAGCAACCAGTGAAATGCGCATAGGAATAGCTTATCCCATCAACAATAAATTTCAAGTGTTTTTATCAATAATAAAAACTGGGAATTAAGCACGAATAACAAAATCTTTTGAAATTTTCATAAACTTTTGCAAGTCGGACAGACTTCTCCAAAAAATCTGTACTCAATTCATTTTTAAGCCATGAGCACACACGATTTTTTTGACAAATCGTACGACTAAATAGGATAGTGTATCGCCGTCTTTAACCATATGCAATCGTTTTTAACCTCACTCTTTTAAAGTGGTTGTCTTATAGAGGGCCATAAATAACGATTTAAAGCATAGACGAATTACTAGTGGCATGCCATTTAATACTTAGATTAATTACTGCCGATGATCATAATACTCTGGAGCGGATTCTAAAACTTTTGAAAGTTGAGTAAATTTATTTCGAAACTCGTGGTCTTAATGGGAAATATAAACTTATTGTTTCACTAAAGAACGCCCAGTCTGTCTGGTCAAATCTAACAACTCTATTAACATATTTTAAAACTTTAGTCTGAAATTTTATCACGGAAAGAAAGTTGGGAAAATTTATTACGAAATTCGTACTTTCAATCAGAAATGTTACAAAATATCACCTTTTCTTTAAGAGAAATAAAAAAAATTATTCTTATTTCTTTAAAAATTTACGTCGCCGAAAAACGATGTAGATTAGGCTTTCTAATTTCTTTTCCGCGAACGTATCAAAATTTTACTTTCATTTCTGGGAAATTTTTGCAAAAAAAAAAAAATTTTAAAAGTATGCAAGCTAAATACTATTTTAAAAATTATGGGCCGTTTCATTATTTAAAAGGAGCTTTATTTGCAAAAAAGTAAAAGGTTTGTATTTTCCGGATATGTTTCGTTCATTAGAGTCCAACTGAAATCTATAGTTTTTCCTTTCTCGAGTTGTCGTTTAGCCTTGATAAGTGCGTATTTCATTCTCATATTACCATAATTTGATTTATTTTACCAATGGAGTTTATATCTTGAAAATCAAGAGATTCACTAAAAAGTTTAAAATATCCCATCTTAAATATCCGGGAACAAACCAACAACTTGAAAATTGAAGATTTAACTTTCAGAAAAACCTACTAACCAGAATTACCTTCAAAATGATAAAAACTTGAGGGAGAGTTCTCACCTAAGTAAATATATATGATTTTTATAATTAGGACAGCAAATTATAATTTAATATGAATATAATTATATTCATATTTTGTAAAAAACCAAAATGTCTTTTATTTTATTTCATGTAAAAAAGTTCTTCGTATTAAGAGCACCTCCGAAAATAAATCTAAATCGTATAGCAATGTTGATAAAAATCAATACATTTTATGGACAAAAGTCTGAATTCTCCTCGACGTCAACTTAAAAGCGCCTTAGTAAGTACCAAGTGACTGTTTAAACAAATCGATTGTTTTCAGCACCGACTTGGAAAATGCAATAATTGTTCCGTTGCTGCCGACGTTGTCATTCATTATAGGGGTGAATATGTATATTTTAAGAACTTATTGAAAAATACAACAATATGTAATGCTTTCCAAACTGATAAAACAAATATATATAAAAAAGCCTTTATCTCTCTATCGCGAAGTATGTAGTTTTAATTTGTAAATAAAAAAAATTTTTTAGTACATAAATTAAATTAAAAAAAAAAAACATCCATGAACTTTTGTTCTACTAAATATTTTTTAAATTTAAAAGATCAAAGTATTATAGATATTTCTATTTGAATAAAATCCAAATATTGCAATAAAAAAATCGCCATACAAATATTTAAATCAAATCAAATTAAAGCAAAAAAATACAGTAAAAAATACCACTAACATCCAAAAAGAACAAAAAAGAAATAGATATTTCACACAAGATAAACGATGTTGTCTATAAAGTCTAAGGAATGTTGAAATAAAATTTATTACAACATCGAAAACTGTTAACCAATTCTCTGCTCTGGTCGTTTCTATTTTATTTCTAATTTCTAATAGAACGTAAATGAATATGCAAAAAAAAAAAAATAAAAAAATATATGTATATCAGAGCAGAGGTAAGAATCACACAAATTAAATGAATTTGTTTTAGAAAATTATAAAATAAAAAAGATACTAAATTTATATTTATAACAAGTAAAACAAAAATGCTCTAGTTTTGCATGCAGGTACACCGATAAAAATGTTCAAATGACGTTAAAATTGCTTGAAATGGTGCGACGGCACTACGGCGCGCGAAACAATGGCTTTATTAAGAAAAAATTTTGCTGAACAGCTTAATTCGCGTTTCGGTCCCGTCAACTGGCCGCATAAATCATGTGATATAACACCTCCGTCTTTAGCAGTGTTGCCAAAACTTGGTGACTAAAAATGGCTAAATTTACGGGGTAAAATGGCTAAAGTATGGCTAAAAATGGGCTAAAAAATGGCTAAAACCTTTTTTAAATAAAAACACATTAAAATTCAATAACAACACAGAAATAATTCATTTAAAGTTGCTTACGATGAAATTGTAAGTTAAGATCAATTTGTTATAAGAATAAACGTAAATTAAAATTTTGATAGATATTTAAAATTAAATCATCGATAAATTTGATGTCGTTATTTTTCATCTCATAGGAAGCACTCGTGCCTATTAGTTTTTAATGATTTGAAGGTAAATCATAATCACGACAACATTTACCCAACCTTTTGAGTCCAGATCTACAACTAAAAACAAGTTGAAAAGTATTGTCGGTCAAACCCGACTATACGATGCCCTACACCACATTATAACCTATGTACCAAATTTTGTCAAATTATCTCCAAAATTGCGACCTGTAGCCCGTTTCTGTATTTCTCGCATCGTAAAATTTTCCGACTGAAACCAGTGAATCGGGACAGAAACAGTGAAAAATGAAACAAAAAATGTTTTTTCTCACACAAGTGTTTCTGTATCTTTTTTTTGCGAGAATTATCTGTCATTTAAATAATTTTCCAGCAATTATTGGAAGGATGCGAGAAAAAGTGTTTCTATAACAATATTTTGCGAAAAGTTTTTTTCAAGAACTGTCAAAATAAGTCACATTTGAAATTGGTGGCGAGAAAAACAAAATGTAGATATTTTGAATTTAAATATGTTTATATACTATTTTTTTTTAATAAATAAAAAAATAGAAGGAATATTAATGATAAATGCATAATTTATATGATGAAAATAAACAAAAAACAATTGTTATATTTTGTTAGTTAAAATTTTTGTTAGCCTTTTCTTGTTTTGGTTTTAATCATTGCTGCCAGATAAAATTGTGTCAAAATCGTCAATTTCCTGAGAAAAAAAATAAAAAAGATCGTCTTTTTTGTTTTAAAAATCGTGCAACTTAAAATCAATTTTAAACAAATTTGTTTCGACTTTTATTAAAAAATAATCAAACAAAAACATAGTTAAAGTTCATGGGCATTTAATAATTATTATTTAATAATTGAGATATAAATCTTTAATTTACCTATTCCTATAATCTTTTTCTTTTTTACCTGAAATAGGCTTAGTAGAATGCCTTGTAGTTAAAATTAAAAAAATCGGTTCATAAATAAACGGGTTAAAGACCCAGTAAAATCTTCGCCTACAAAATAATATGTTAAGTAATCAGAAACACATAAAAGCACTACATACAATTCTACTGAAAAACTAATGAGTTTTACAAGGGTTGTGCCAAAAATAACAAATTCAAAAGTAAGTCATTTTTTTATCTTAATACATCCAGAAAAAAGTAGTTATCGAAGTTCTTATGGAAGAAAGCTACTTAATAACGAGTGAAAGAAGCTATCCATTTTGAAAAAGTTTTTACTGGGAGACAAACAAATTTCTTTCTTGCCGGAATAATGGTTTTGGCACAAAAGTGTACATACCTATAAGATAAGAATATCAAATATCAATCATATTTTGTATATGTATATAAGAAGTATTAAATGTTCAAAATAAGCCAAGTCGGTCCATTACTTTTCCCCGAAATTTAGCTTTTGCCGATACATTTTTTAGGGAAGAAACAAACGATTTCGAGAACAATTTTCACAATAGGGATAAATATAAAAATTTAAGCAGCCTTGTTTCTAAAGATATCTTTTTTTCTAATAAACAAACATATAAAAATATTAACAATTATCTTATTTCGAAGACTAAGGGGCTTATAGTGTAAAACGCAACGCCAACAATTTCATTAAAAGCAAAAATAAAATCAAAAATATTTTATAAATTTGTTGTTGCTTTCTACAGACATTCATATTATTTTTTTTTTAAATTTTCAACGCCACAAAATAGAAGTGTTTGAAATTTAAAAATTCAAGATGAATTTCTATAGAAAGTAACAACAAAATTATAAAATATTTTTGATTTTGTTTTTGCTTTCGTCACTTTTTTAGAAAAAATCATCAAAACGTCACTTTGTTAATATCGGAACAAAAAATCGTCAAGATGACGATAACTCGTCAAATCTGTCATCCCTGTTTTTATTATATTTATTTCTTATGATGACGTTTCGCCTTTTTTTGACACTTAAGTACTGGAAATATTCCAGTATAAACAGAATTTGTTGTGTCTGTTTTCGCATTCAAATACAGAAACACTTTTATCTCATAAATCGAGAAACGATGGAATTTTTTGTTTCACACTTCATGCAAGAAATTTAACGATGCGAGAAATACAGAAACGAGCTACTGTACCAGAAAGAAACACTGATGTTTGTGTTGATCCAATTTATAAGTTTACTTTAAATGATGTTTCATCCTCTTTTTTTTAGCGATTTTCAGCATTTGTAAAAGTTTTGATTTAAATTAAAGGCAATTTAATTGTTAAAAATGTTTATTATACTTTTATAAATTTTTATAATAAAATAAAAATTATTCTTTTAAAATAAAAACGGCAAAAAAAATTTTATGGCTAAACAAGTTGGAAAATGGCTACAAAAATGGCTAATGGCTAAACTAATTTTTTAAAGGCTAAACAGGGTTTAAAATGGCTTAATCTAGCCACTAAATGGCTAAATTGGCAACACTGGTCTTTAGGGTTATGTGAAGTCAAAAGTCTTCTACGATAAGCCAGCTTCAATTTAACACTTGAAAGCTAACATTACGCGCGTGATTCACGAGATAACGGTAGTGCTGCTGGAAAGAGTTATCGAAAATTGGACCACCTACAGCGTAGTCGCGAGCAACATAAATGAAATTCGATTGAAAAAGTAAATGTCAAAGATTTTTTTTCGGGGATAAAAATGATTCGAGTTCTTTTTTAAGTGTTTTATTAAAAATTTAAAAATGTTAAAATGAATTAACCTTTATGACTTTATGAACTGGCAGTTACAGTTAAGGTTGTTTTACACCATCACACAAGTATTAAGAATTTTGACGAAAATGCATTTCTGATCTAATTATTATTTAAAAATTTTTAAATAACTATAACAACTTATCATCACAGGGTTATATTTTTCTCCCAAAATGTAAAACTTGTGTGATAGTGTAACGTACCCTTATACCCTTTGTACACTTGCATACATTTCGGAGGAACGCAAAGAAGATGTTGAAAATGTGAAATACGCGTTCAAACTTGAAACATCTAACATCTACCATCAATAAAAAAATTTCACCATTTCAGAAAAAAAACTTTTATTTTTTTGAAATACTTTTTTTCTATTAAAGTGCCAAAATTTTAAAAGATAACACCAAAATGTATTTCTAATTCATTTTGTTTAAGAATTTTAGCAAAATTAAGCAAAATAAGGCTTGCAAAAATAGAAAAACTTGAGAAATGGTAACGCTGCTTTCAAAGCAACTTCCATTTGGTCAGTGATGCCACAATAATAACAGAATTTATTGCCACTTTGCTAGTGATGACACTAAAAGAATCGAAGAATATAAAAGGGAACAAAATGAGATACTAACATTCTGTAAGTAAAGATGTTGAAAAATTTTGGTTTTTAGCCCTTTGTATTTCTTATGGGAAAATTCCAACATCTTCGCAAATTGATGTTAAATGTTAAATGTTAAATGTTGACAAGTGTGAAAAGGCTATTAGCAATATGTTTTTTGACATTTATGGTGATTACAACTGAACTTGGTGAAATCGGCATTAAGCCAACAGAATTATTCGCAAAAATTGTTTTTACATATTTCTCTTAGTGCATTTAGACATCATCCCGAAACAATATTAAAATAAAAAATATCTGTATAAAACAATCTCGTATTATTTTGTTAAATTTCAAATCTCCGAAAAATATCTATAAATTTAAAATTAAGCAAAACACAAGCAGATAAAATTTATATTGAAGAATTTTGTATTCAAAAGAAATGTATCATTAACATTTAAAACACAAGAAAAAATGTGTGTGTTTTTTTTTTTAAATAAATTAATAATTTATTAACACAAAAACGGCAACAAACAAGCGAACAACGACAGCAATTTTGCTGATATGTCGGAATGTATGTGTTGACATGATTTTTTGACATTTGATCTGTTACAAGAATACGGAATGTAAATAAAAAACATCATGGCTGTTGTATAAGTTAAAAAAAAAAAAACAGAAAATTACAATATTAAGCAAACAACAATAATAAAATGTCACTTGTTTTTGTCTTCTCCTGTATGGAAAAATACCATTTAAGTTAAATAAAAAAAAAAAAAAACTATGTTAGAGGTAGAGGAAAAACAATTTTACGCCATTTTTCAATTTACAAGGAAGTTGTTTGCTTTTGTTCTGTTTTTCATTATTCTTTCATTTCCCTTTACAAGGTTTTTTTATTTGTTCCTTTTATTTAACATTTAAAAGTTATGCAAAAAAAGAGTTCCACACTTGTCTCTTGAAATTCTCCAACCCGTACTAGTGACAACATTCATCCACTTGTAATCCAAAAGTGCAAGTTCTTGTCATGTTTGTGTCAACACTGCTGACATATGAATGAAATTTTAAATATTAAATATACAATTCATATTCATGTGAATACTTGCAAGTATGAACTGTATACCATTGCCTTAAACGTTTAACGTCCTTACAAAAAAAAATTCCAAATCCGACTTTTTTATAAAGTCCGATGTACTTTGATTAGATACATTGAAATTTGTAAAAATGTTGGGTTTGCATTTTTTGTTAGTTAGGGCGTTTTACGTTTTAGCGAACTAAAATATTTTTTTAACAAGTGAACCATCCAATAAAATGTTTTGCATGAAGGAGAAATACAAAATGTTCCAAAAATTTTTAAAAAATTTATAAACGCGTAAAATACTGTCTAGACTAGGGTTGAAAAAACGGCATTCGAAACTAAAATCTGTCGAACAAAAAACAAAAATTGTGTTCAACTTTTCGCTTTTTGAGTTAGTTAGTGAGTCAGAAGTAAAAGCAACAGTTTTTTGGCCAATTACAAACGAAGAAGTGGAAGAAATGGCAGTTTTTCTACTTCGACTGCAGTTTTTTAAAAGCTGGTCTAGACTTAGTCTTAATATCAGACTCAGCATACGATTAGGAGTCAGTTTTAATACAAGATTTGACTTAAGTACACTAATCTATTTTAATGTTAAGCTTAGTTTTAGTATAAGGTCAAGTCTTAGTATAGACTAAGTAAGAGGCATATTCACAGTGGTTACATGACTCAATTTTAGGAGTATTAAACTTACTGTTTGTAGTATACAACTCAGTGTTAGTCTTAATATAAGTATATTAGTATAAAACTAAGTCATAGTGTATGACTCAATCTTAGTATAAGACTTAGTCTTAGTGTAATCCTCAGTCTTAGTATAAGACTTTGTCTTAGTATAAGACTTTGCATTAGGATAAGCATCAGACCTAGTATAAGACTTTGTCTAAGTATAAGAATAAGTCTAAGTATAAGACTCAGTCTTGGTATACGAATCAGTCTTAGAATAGAACTCAGTCTTAGTATAAGAATTAGTCTAAGTGAAAGCCTTAGTCTTAGTATAAGAGTTTGCCTTAGTATAAGACTTAGTCTTCTTTAAAACTTTATCTATAAAACGTTGTCTTAGTATAAGACTCAGTATTAGTATAAGACTAGTACAAGTTTTAGGATAAGAATTTGTCTTAGTATAAAACTTTGTCAAAGTATAAGACATTGTCTTAGTATAAGACTTTCTCTTAGTATACGACTTTGGTTTGTATAAGACTTTGCCTTAGTATAAGACTTTATCTAAGTATAAGACTTTGTCTTCTATAAAACTTTATTTATAAAACCTTGTCTTAGTATAAGATTTAGTAATAGTATAAGACTAAGTGTAATTATAAGAATCAGCCTAAGTATAAAGCTCCGTCGTAGTATAAGACTCAGTCTTAATATTAGTCTCAGTCTTATGACTCAGTATAAGTTGTATAAGACTCAGTAAATGAATAAATCTAAATGAAAGACTTAGTATATGTATAAAACTCAGCCTTAGTATTAAGCGGTTAGTGTATGACTGAGAAATCAGTCTCAATATAAGACTTAGTAAAAAACTTTTTATTAATATAAGGCTTATCCTTCGCATTAGACTTAATTTAGCATAAGACCCAGTGTAAGTATAAGACTTAATTTAATTATTTATAATATGCAATCTAAGTATAAAACTCATCTTTCACTTAGGTCTCAGTCTATGTTAATTATTTAATTTTCTTATATAAACTTTGGGTCTAGTATAAGAGTTGCCTTTTAAATATTTTTAAATAACGGTTTGAAAAATAATAAAACTTCTTAAACTACAACAGATTACAAATCCCAACGTTTCATACGATCATGAATAATTTTTGTCTATTCATAGTTTTTCTCTAACACTCCTTCTAAAACTTAAACAAATCATAAAAACTACAAATCATACAGACACACACTTTACAATTTTTTAAATATAAAAAAGCATTCAACCAATCCATTATAAACCATTTAATAAATTTTTTCAAAAAGAAATATTTTTATCAAAAAAACAGAAAAGAAAAACTACAAATCAACACCTTGTATCATGATACAACGCATTTTTCACCAAAAGACTGTCAAAATGACGCCTTCTCTCTGACATAAACGAGGAAAACAGTTTTCAAAATACACCGCGAGGCAAAAAGTTAAAAAAAGGAAAAATACCATAAATGCAGCATAAAACATGATTGTGATGTTGCACTTTTCAAAACTCATTGTAATAGAGACTGTAATAATTTGGAGTGATATTTTTGTCGCTTTGAACGTAACAATTATTATAAATGACACAATGACTACAAGTACATTCGCTCATACATCATAGCTCCTCTACGAAAATATTTTATAGTCGCATGCAGTATAAGTTGAATGTCTGAATGTACAAGATAATAAATCAAAAATGTTTATTAGCTTGGCACATTTATGAGATTTTGAATTCTATTAAAAACGTATTCTTTTCATATTTGTACTTAAAAAAAGTTTTTAAAAAATAAAACATGGAAATACAGAAACCAATCTAAAATGACACACTCTAAAATATATTTATATTTGACAGATGGCACGCGTGCGCAATGAAAATAGTTTTTTTTTTAACTTACAAAATAATAAAGAAAACAAATGACAAATGAATTATGAATTATGACATTGCAGAAAATTTTCAAAAATTGATTATTGTAATGATTGTATAAAAAATGTCTATACATTCACACAAATTCTTAGTAGAAAATGAAACAGATCAATAATATAAAACTAGAGGTAAGATAACATTGTGGTTTCTAATATCAATCATTTGAAGAGATTTTACTCTAAAATATTGTATTTGAAGTACAAGATAAGTTTGTATTTACATCAATACGTATGTATTTATATGTATGAATAAAGTCTAATGGCCGTTTTCTCATTAGGCGATTATCTTATTTTTCCCAATGAAAAAGTGCACGTTAACACCGGGTTCACACTATGAAAGTTTTCTTTCAGAAAGTCTGAGTTTGCTGAAGAGAAGGTAGAGAAAAGTGGCATATTCTCTTCCCCTCTCACCAATAAACTCAGACTTTCTGAAACAAAACTTTCATAGTGGAAACCCAGACTAAAGGAATTTGGTTTTCTTAATGTCTCATTTGCTTTTATCCTGTCGCAAAGCTAACCGGCACTCATCTGCCAATTATTTATTTGCCGTTTATTTGCCGTACAGATAAATTCAATCAGCTGACTCCCAATATATTGAGAAAACCAAAATCCTTAACGGACAGTAAATTAATGTCGACATTAAGTAACAGGCTATTTGTCAATAAATTGAGAAAATGGTCATGAGTCTTTTGCCCAATTTTCAGGATAATAATTATATCTAAATTAAGTTAATTTTCATAAAAACTTAAATCGTATTTAAATACAGATTGATTTTTTTCAGTTTTATTTGAAAAGTCTCATTTAAATAAGATAAAAGTATGGTAGCACTACTAGATAAAAAAAAATATCATAAAAAAGTATAATTATTTACAAGGTGGTCAAAAAAAACAGCTGATTGTTATTGCTATGCCTCTTGTTGTTTTATTGTCGGGATATTGAGGCCACCTTGCTAAAATATTAAAATAGAAACTTAAGTTGAAATTAAGTGTAAAACATCGGTGAATTAAGTTTGATTTAAGTATTAAGTGAAGAAGAGAAATTTGTATTTAAAACGATTTTAAACATAAATGTGTTTTAATATCAATCCTGAAAATTGGCCTTAAGCTATGTTCACATTTTATTAAAATTTCAATTAATTTTTGCCATTAGCAATTTTGTTAATAAAAATAGCTGATGTCAGATGCTTTGTCACTTGAAAATAGAACTTGTTCATATGTACTGTACACAAAGAAATAACACATGATATTGTTTGGAAGGGTTCAGACAATATGTACACATTTAACACGAAAAAGTGAAAAAGTGACAATCCACGTTACAAATACACATAATGTGAACAAACCCAATAAAAATTTTAATGCAAAGCACTTATGGTACATTTAAAAAAATAAGCGAACAATAAGCCGCTACCCAATAAGACATACAGAGATGTAAAGTAAGTGAAGGAAATCTTAACAAGTTTTATAAAAAAATAACATTTCAAGTGCCACGGCATTTCCTTACTACGAAGCAAGTTTGTAAGGGAACATACAAAAAAAATAACTGTAAGAAAACATACAGTGTGTAAAGTTCACCAGTTTTGTATGCGTTTAATAAAGCGCTTTTTGTGTCAAAAATTTATTGCTTCAAAGTGGGAACTCACCATATAAAATTCATGCCTACCGTAAGCGAAACTCTAACATTTCTTCCTTACAAACCTGCTTCGTTTGAAGCTCAATTTTTTATTGGGTAGCTTCAGTACAAAAAATAGTCTTACCATAAGACTAATGGTGTTTTCTTTTCTACAAAAATGTGACATTTTATTTTAAAAAAATGCAATTTGGTGTCTGTTTCCTAAAAATTTTGCTCCCGAAAAGGATGAGTTTTTTAGAATAAAACAAGCTACCCTTTTTGGGAGCAAAATTTTTAAGAAACAGACCCCAAATTGCATTTTTTTAAAATAAAATGTCACATTTTTTTGTAGAAAAGAAAACACCATTAGTCTTAGAATACGACTCAGTCTTAGTATAAGTCTGATCCTAGTATAAGAGAGAGAGAGAGAGTCTAAGTACAAGACTAAGGCTTAGTATAAGACTAAATCTTAGTAAACGACTTAGTTTTTGTATAAACCTGGCACATGATAAATAGGGTTACCGTTGGGAATATTGAAAAAGTCGTTTTTAAAACAAAAAATCGCACAAAAAAGTCGTTTTTTCAAATTTAAGTCTCACACTTTTTTTAACATTTTAATTACTTTAATTTAATTACCACCCGGGTGACAATTTCGGTTTTATTTCTTTAACAACTCTCATAAATTTGCTTCAGTTAAAAATACATTTTTACTTACAAAACAAAATGTTTTCGTTAAAAAAAACTGAAAAAAATTAGTATGACGAAAACTTCTTTAAAAAAAACCGAAAAAAGTTGTATGACGATAACTTGTTCTCGTCGCTTATAGACATGCAGTAACACCCGGGTGGGTATTGGTAAACGATGTACATAAAAATTGTTGGTAAGGCGATGGTTAATCGAAAAAAACGCAAAACAAAAAGGAATAACAATTTAAACGATATAAATAGCTGAGAAATAATTCCTTAAAAATGTGTTTAAATACACTTTTGTGTATAAATTTTAGATTTGAATGATTTTTACATACGTATAAACTTTACGTTTTATGTTTTTTAACTTTTTTTGTATTTTCGCACAAATTCATAACTTGGCATCCAAGCTTCTATTTCAGTATTTAGAGTTGTTAGCATGGACACACAAGTTTTTACTTTAAAGCTGTTGGTTAAGTTATTTTTCATTAATTCTAATTAAAAAAAAAAAAAAATTGTCAGCATTCGCACTATTGTGCGATAGAATTAATACATGCGCTGCTTATTTGTCTAAATTAAGGTACAATGGTTAACTAAAAGCCAATTTTAAATTTCCTACTGTATGCCAAAATTGGTTAGCATTTGTAATTTTAAAAATGTGACTGTATGATTTATCATTTGAATTACTTTCTAACGACTTAAATTCGTTAATAAAAACCTGTTCCATTGATAATATTTTTAAATAAAGATATGAGATCAATAGCGGTAAAAAGGTTGGTCTTAAACTGGAAATTCAATGAACACGATACAAAACAAGGCATAGACAATACAGTTCACTAGTTGAAATTGTCTGGATACAAAATAATCACTTGATTAATCGAATGAGGTTACATATCCCGGGGAATGTTTAAAATAAAATTGATATTTTTAAGGGAAAATATGTGAAATTATGCAGTGTAAAAAAAGTATTTCACTTACAAAAAAGGGGCAAAAAGTCCCACAAAGTTGCAAAATTATACGATTTTGAAAAAGTCGCACAAAAAGTGTCAGAGCGTCAAAAAGGTTGCAAATTGCAACTAAAGTCGCACAACGGTAGCGCTGATAAAAACGATCGACAACAAGTCACTCATAATCGTTCTCATAAACGCCCCACTAACTACACTGTGCTAGTTGCAAAATTAAACAAGCCGTTTTAGCATAATTCGGGTACGCTGAATCCAATGGTGCCCACCGTTTTCCGCAATAAAATTTCCTTTAAGAAAAGTAAAACTTTTTTTTAATAATTAATAATAATAATAATAATAATTTAATGAGCAGTCGTTTTAGAAACATAATCTTATTTTTGTTTTTTAAAAATTCATAAAAAATTGGAAAATGCAGCTAGGCTTTTAATTTTTTGCAGACATATACAAAACGAAGCTGTACACAAAACAACTTTTGATTTTATTCCAAAAGTCGACAATTTTTAATTAATTTAAGAATTTCATAAAACGCAATATTTGTATGGGAGCCCCTCTAAGAAGTGCTGATAAGGGGAATGTATGTCTGGAGAAAATGTTTAAGACAAAAAACTAAATGAGGTCGGTCATGCATTTTATCCTACTAGGGGCAATCCCTGGGCATTTATGGGACTTTTTATTCAATATATCTCTAGACTGCATTGAACATTTTGTTTGGGAGCCCCCTTAAGGAATGGAGATAGCACAAAGGTAAGTTAAAAATAAATGATTGAGATGAAAAATAAAGTGGGGTTGCTTATACATTTGACCCATCTAGGGGCATCCTAGGCGCTGCAGGGGCAAAATTTAAGAATTTCATTAAACGTCCATATTTTTTAGTAATTTCAATAAACTGAACCGGGTTTGAGTTATGCGAATATTTGTTGTGCAACCTCTTACATTTTCGAAATAACGGTATATCTCGAAAACAAGAGCTAACCTAAAAAAAACGGTGTGCACCACTGGATTCAGCATTCCCGAATCATGCTTAAACGCCATGTGCCCAGCTTGTCTAAAAAACAGTGTCAATTTCGAGTACAGTGATATCGATCTGTCGGTCGACTGGATTTATGTTTCAATGAAATCTATTTAACTATTGGCAAAACATGTAAATTAATCCATAAAAAAAGAACTCTGTGCTACTTGATTTGCTACAAATGATAACCAAACAGTAAACAAAAAATATCTGTTGTCAAAAATAGAATAGAACGTTTGTGCCGTGTATGTGCTCCTAAAACTCAAGAACCGCCGGACCGATTGACACAAACTTGGACAATAAATTATTTTAGACGGGAGCCAGGTTTCTCTTAAGGTTAATCCCGATAGGCGGCACTGTTGTCGTGATATTTTATTTATGGTTTTGTCTGAAATTCACAAAATATATTTATTAAACAAAAATAAGTATGCTGATAAAATTTTAACCCATAAGAAAGCGCTGGGGTTAAGTTTTTAACAAAATTCTCCAGTATTTAATTTTTTATTTTTATACAGAAAATCCTTAATAAAAATTTCCCGGGAGTTTTTTCCCTTCTCCCATATTTCCTATGTAAATTTAATTGCAAAAATGGTAAAAGGAAAAAAATCTCGGGGAGTTTGTATTCATAATTGGGCTGATAGTATTTTATAAAACAATCAAACTTAGTGGTTTTATTCAAAAAATTAATTGTAAAGAAATATTAAGTGTTGGAGTATCAAAAAAATAATTGGGTTTAATACTGCAACTTAAGACTGAGTCTTGGTATATGACCGGTTCTAACACAGAAAAAAATTTTAAATTGTCTCTAATCACCAAATTCATATAATAAAGCAAACAATTTGTTGATTTTGCACATATTTCTAAAATGATAATATAGATTACTAAAAATTGTAAAAATTAAAAATTGTGAATATGTTTTTTTAATAAAAAATATTTTTAAATTGAATTAAAAAAAATCATCAAAAAACTTTGCCGTTTCAAACAATGTGTTTTAAATCTGGAGATATCGCAGGCAAACGCCGATTTGAGGGCAATAAAAGGAAGGCTATACCACTTAAAATCAGGTATACAAAACTTTTTGACGATAGATGATTTTGAAGCTTTTATGAAAAATCAGACTTGTAGAAATAGATTCATAAGCATGAATGCAAGACAAAAACAGACGAGTAAACTTAATACACTGAAAGAAAAGTTATTTATGAAGCTGGGATTAGTTTTTAACGAACAATGGCTTGAAAACAAAACTGAAGTTGATATACCATGGGAATGCAAATGGTTGCTAACGTTAGGGAAAAAATTTGCTTTACCAATTAATAGACAAGGTTTTTCACCACTGGAAATTATAGCAGATGTAGAACAGTGCATTCAGAAAATGGTAGAAAATACCCATGGGGAAAAGGATGAGACAAGAACTAGATTGGCAAATAGAATTACACTTTTTAAGAGGAACATACGTAACACACCGAAAGAGAAATTAATTTTAGCCATATATGAAAAAACTAACACATTTTTGAAGAGACACAATTACATAATTATACTCCAATCAGACAAAGGAAACAAAACAGTTGCAATCTACAGGAAAGAATATGAAAAGAAAATGGAAAATTTACTCGAAGACAAAAATACTTACCAGGTTATGAACATGGACCCTACCAGCAAATTAGTAAGAACTAATAACAGCATTATTAGTCAATTATACAGGGATAAATATATAGTTAATTGGCAAAAACATAGGCTCACTTGTTCGGCTGCAACGGCACCTAGAATTTACGGGTTACCTAAAATCCATAAATGTGGGATACCTTTACGACCCATAGTATCATCTATTCAAGTCCCGTGCTATCAGTTAAGCAAACACATAGGACTCATACTCAAGAACATTATCTCGGAAAAATATAACACTAAAAACTCTATGGAACTAAAAAAAACAGCTGAAGGACATCACCATTAATAAAAATGACACACTGGTTTCGTTTGACGTAGTTTCTCTTTTCACCAATGTTCCGGTTTACACAGCGATAAAAAATATTATGAACCAATGGCACACTATTGAGACGAAAACCAGTATCCCAAAATCCAAATTCTTGGAAATTCTGAAATTCTGTTTGAACGACAACAACTATTTTACATACAATAACAAAATATACAAACAGATTTTTGGTATGCCAATGGGAAATCCCCTTTCCCCTACTATTGCCGATATTGTTTTGGATAATTTACTAGACGCAGCCTTGACAGAATTGAAAAACAAGAACGTCAACATCAAATACGTGGCAAAGTACGTAGATGACATACTGGCTGTAATAGACATTAAGGACAAAGACGATATACTTACAGCACTCAACGGGTATCACCCGAAGATTAAATTCACCGTTGAGGTGGAGACGAACAGAGAAATAGCATACCTCGACACAAAATTACATAGAGAGGACAATAAAATAACGTTTGACTGGTATGCAAAAAATACATCGTCTGGCAGAATTATCAATTTCAACGCTACTCAACCTAAATCTCAAATAATAAATACTGCAAAAAATTTTATACGTAGAGTTCTTGATATTAGCGATAAACAACATCACAGCAAAAATAAACTGGTAATCACGAAATTACTTAAAGATAATGCTTTTCCTACAAATTTAATTAAAAATTTAATAACTGCCTATAAACCTATAATAACAAACACAAATGGTAACATTGAAAAGGAGGAAAAATATTTTATCAGTGTAAAATACATACCGGGCCTCACGGACAATAAAAACATAATAAAAACAGAGATAAAAATGACATGAGCTTTGCTTACAAACCAAACAAAACATTAAGTGCAATATTTACAAATACAAAAACTCCAATACACAAACTACAACAAAATAATGTAGTGTATGAAATACCATGCAAGGGAGACAACAACAACAGCTGTGACTTAGTTTACATTGGTACGACCAAAAGGAATTTGGAGACAAGAATGGGAGAACACAATTCAGACATAAACAAAAACAAAGAAAGCACTGCATTATCACAGCACATATTACAAACAAAACACAAACCTGATTTTGACAACATAAGAATACTTGACAAGGTAAATAACGTGAGGAAAAGATATACAACAGAAAGCTTAAGAATTCAACAGAAAATAAATAGAACAATGAATAAAAAAGAAGATACTGACAATTTAAGCGCCAGTTATAGAGTTGTTTTGAAAAACAGTAGATGACACCACTAGTGTTGGCTTTTATGTTTTTAAAAATATATTAATGTAATACAAATTTGTTTCTTTTCACTGTAAGTTCGTTACATTTATATTTATTGTATTATTAAATGTTGATGTTTTTATTTTATATTAATAGACGAATCCCCTGAAGAAGTGAACATAAAATTCACGAAACGTCGGGAAAAATGAAATAAAAAATTTTGCATTTTTATTTTCACAAATGGAGTTAGGCCTCACCAGCTAAATATATATAATAAAAATATATATTAATACAAAAAAAATGTGTTAATTGATTTAATTAAATATAGCTCAGGTTATGACAATTCCCAACAACAATTCACAACTAACCGATAGCTAAAGTTAGGATTTTATCGGCCATATAAAAAGTGTTCCATTACTACAACTTAACTTGTTGTGAAAAAGGGCCTAAATTATTTTATTTTAAGCGAAAAAATCAATTAAAATGTTCTTGTTGTTTAATTAGAAACCCGCTAAAATGTTAATTAAATCAAAATTATATATTTAATTTTCTTTCAACAATAAAAACAAAACAATAAAGGATTCAATTATCACGTTGTTTCTGTGGTATTTTGACAAAACATCTTAAGTCTAGATAAGATAGCAAAAAAATTTTTTTTAAAAAAACTCGGTGAAAAGATCATTTTTATCAAACAAGAAAATAAACCAAAATTAATGAAAAATTTTGCTTATAATACAAAATTTTAAAAACGTAAACAGAATTGTTTTTTGAATGAATATTCGTATGATTTATAACATTTTTATCAACTTTTTAAATTTGACTTAAGATGTTTTGTCAAAATGCCACAGATTTAAATTAATAAATTTTTACTTTTTAAACAATTTTTTTAATTGATAAAAAACTAACCGTAAGAACACAATTGCACCGTATTAACGCGTATAACGTAGATACGTTGTCAAATAAAAACGTATAATATTCAATACAATGGCACGCAATAGCTGGCGCAAACGTAAAAGCATATCTACGCCGTACGTCGACTTCGATCTAATTCTATCTCATACGCCAGTTACGACCGTATTGTCATAGAAAAAGAAAAATTAAATATATAAAAAGAAATTATTTTTGTGTTTTCAAATTGAATATTTTAAAGAAAAATAAAAGAAGGAAAAAATAAACAAATATTAATAAATTTGGATTTTTAACAATAATTTTAAAACAAAAAAAAGAAATCGTTTACATCGGAATTGTGAGAAAATAGAGCGTGTTTTTAAAAATGTACGACCTTACGTCCTACTTTCTTACGACGTGCGACCTAATTGCGTTCCTAACATAATGATAATTTTTTCTGTGTCAGATTGGTAGAATAAGATTAAATTACAGTATAAGCCTGAGTCTTAACATAAAATGGAGTCTTAAGGTACGGTCACATATGGCAAACAATTGTCAAATTTTGTTTGCCGACATTTTTAAAAAATTTGTGCGCACATTTATTTGCCCATTTTTGTTTGTTCAAACAGATATAAAATAGCTTCAAATAAAGAATGGGAAAACATGTTTGTCCTGTGTTCACATATAAAAATATTTGCCTAAAAATAAATATTTGAACAAATTGTCAAAAATAAAAAATTAAATTAATAAAATTACTTTTTATTAAAACTAAAAATTAACATTTTGATGCAAAATATTGAAACTTTTATGGTTTTATGGTACAGAAGAGCGAGAACAGCAGTTTTAAAAGTAAAGAGGATTAAGATAACAAATAAAGGGATAAGGGCAATTTGGCGAAGTAATTTCAATCTCTTATACAACTAAATTAAACTAACATTAATACGATTTCTGTATGACGTGCTAAATTCCCAATTTTTCATATTTGATAAATACA
Source organism: Pollenia griseotomentosa (assembly GCA_963931875.1). Taxonomy (NCBI): domain Eukaryota; kingdom Metazoa; phylum Arthropoda; class Insecta; order Diptera; family Polleniidae; genus Pollenia; species Pollenia griseotomentosa. Next base: position 44,584,552 of record OZ007560.1, on the reverse strand, counting down.
CTGAAATTTATTGTTGAGGGAAAGCTAGCTTCTATACGCATTTCACTGGTTGCTTAGGCCAGCTCATCAGGAAACCTTTTCCTAAGATTTTAGAAAAGCTAAAAATATTATACGAATAAAACCCCAAAGCGAATAAGAATTTTAAACACTCAAAGTCTTACTCGTAAGTAACAATATCAAAGCTTAAACAAAACACCAACAATAAACAGTGAGTTTATCTTTTCTTACATCCCCCTACAATTGGTTGGGTTCTTTCCGACTCGAATTGTAGTTGTAAGTGGGTAAAAAGAAAAAACAAAATTAAAAAACAAATTGTTTCATTCTATTGTTTTCGTAAAAAAACAACAAAAAAAACAATTTGCCAATTCAGTCTTCTGCACGGGCACATGCGAGTATATTATCAAAGTTATTTACGGGAATACAAAATTTATCATTAATACGATTTCTGTATGACGTGCTAAATTCCCAATTTTTCATATTTGATAAATACACTGAAATTTATTGTTGAGGGAAAGCTAGCTTCTATACGCATTTCACTGGTTGCTTAGGCCAGCTCATCAGGAAACCTTTTCCTAAGATTTTAGAAAAGCTAAGAATATTATACGAATAAAACCCCAAAGCGAATAAGAATTTTAAACACTCAAAGTCTTACTCGTAAGTAACAATATCAAAGCTTAAACAAAACACCAACAATAAAACTAAATTATGAAACTAAAGCATTATTCGATACGGTTTTAGACGCAAGCAATAAAGTGTTTTTAGACAGTGGATCTATTGTAAATTATAGACCGATCTTCACGAAATTTAGTTATATGATTTCTAGGCATATAAATTGAGTTAGTACAAAATTTAACGATAAAATATGTTATGGCTTGTTTGAAATATTAAAATTTAGCCATCTCAATAAATTTTTGGGTTTGCTTCCAAGTTTGCAATTTTTCGTAAATTTTCGCGATAGATGCAATTGTTTGCAACTTTAACAATTTTTAATAAATATTAAACTTTGCTTTCATGTTGCCATTGGCAAATTATTGCAAATGTCCGCATTCTTATCGAATTTTTGCCATTCCTTATAGTTTTAGGGACTTTTAATCAATTTTATGGCTTGTTTGCAATATTAAAAATGATCGCTATTTTTGCAAATTTTTTGCGAATTTCGCGTATCTTTGTAGATCTTTTCGGCAATCGTCACCATTATTAAGATAGCCCCATATAAAAACCGTAGTCACCTATTTTACTGGGCACTATCAAAGAAAATATCATTAAATCTTTTTTTTTTTTTTTTTGAACAAGAACTTGGAATACACAAAACCTTCGGATTTCAGAACACCAATTTCTGAATTATGCGGATTAAAAAAATTTTTCGTTTTCAATACGAGTCGATTCCTAGAGCACACCTGATATAAATGAAATTTGGTGTTACGTTTTAATTGTCATAAGAGGTGGAAAAATCGATCAATAATTTCACATAGCCTAAAAACTTATTTCTGGAGAAGAGTCCTTGTCCCCATAGACAATCTGTTATCACCTTACCAAATGTTATTGTAATCGATCCATATTTTACCAAAGCTCTTATACAAATACCACTTCTGTTAATATCTTTTAATGTCATAATAATCTTAAAAATGTTGGTTTTGGCAATAATTTATATAATAGCTTGTATGTCGTGTGAACATTTCGTCTTGGTAGGCCAAGAATTGGTTCTAGGTTACTTTCTACAATCACTTCAAGACGAAAAAATCTCATAAAGATTTCGATGTCGGTAAATTATTCGGCACAAATAAGTTTTATATAAATCTTTAATTCATTATATAATTTTATTTTGGCGGGTCCATGATTGTCCACTGACCCCAAACTGGTACATACTCGAAAATTGATCTATTTACATAGATACGCCATGCTTGCAATGCATAATTCGTAACATAGGCTCTTATGTTATACCCATTTTAAATAAATTATCTATTAACTTAAGAAAAATTTATTTTGTAACATCTTGAATCCTACTTACCGCGGCTACTCTTTGCTAAAAACAGAACACAGAAACATTTTTTTACATATGTAAATAAGTTTTTTCGTCATTAAAAAATTATTTAATTTTGTTAATTTTTTCAATTTTATTCAATAATTTTTATTTTAAAGCTTTTTATTTGCCGCTGTTTGGTCTTACAAAATTTTTGTAAGAACAAATATTTATTTGCCTAAAAACGAGGAAAATATTTGACGTTAAATGGTCACATTAGGAGCATTTTTGTTTGCTAGCAAATAATTTTGTTTGCCCAAAATCAGCTGTTTTTCTGTTTGCCCCTCAAAAATATTTGTGGTCAGATTAGGGCAAACAAATATTTGATATTTTTTGTCAAATGTTTGCCATATGTGACCGTACCTTTAGTATTAGACTAAGTGTTGCATAAAACTTTATTTTAGGATAGGTCCTAGTATAAAAGTGTGCCTCAGTCTTAATAAAAGACAAGTAAGAGTGTTATATCCTGTTATGCCGAATGTTGTATACCCTTCATCATTGTGCGATAAGAAAGTAATATAATTGCCGTTTGGTCAGGCTGAAATTAAAAAGAAAAATCTAACGGAGCATATGTGATATAAATAATTACCAAACAAGTCCCAATCAAATCTGGGGTCTTCGGAAAACCTATCACACCAGATCGGACATCGGTTTCTTCACTTTGATCTTCAGAAGGACCCAGAATACATAAACTTTATAGGGTCCAAGGTCAATATCGTAGAAATTACAAACTGAACGACAAACTTATAAACAGCTCTCCACATGTGGTGTAGGGTATAACAATCAACCGCGATGTTATATTCTTTGTCACGTTGGCAAAATTATATTGAGTTCTAATCACCGCATTCGATATCGAGTAAACTATCGTATTTTCCTGCACACGATAGACACTGACGTACCGAATGAAAACTCGAGAGATGCAATGTCTTGGTTTCTCGATATTGAATGCTATCATCTCAAATAACGATATATTGCATTCGATATGGAGCGTCATGATACCAAAATAAAAATTTTCGATAAATGTTGTTCGATTTCGTATGCGGTGGTTAGACCGCTGAAAATATTTCTACAGACCATTTTAAATAAGAAAAAATTTAAGTGCTTAGATTTGTGCAATTTAAGATTTTTACATAAAGCTAAGAAAACGGGTTTTATTTAAATAAAGAAATGAGGAACTAAAAGATAGTATAAGAGCAAGTTTTAGTGTAAGAGAAATAAGTTTTCGTAGAAGACTAAATAGAACTAGAAAAACAGTTAATTTAACTAAGTCAGCTGAAATACTATCCAAATTGTTCCAATCATAATGCTGTAGCTTAGTAATATATACATTTATATATATGTATATATATATGTGTTTTTTCCCTTTGACTGTTTTTCCACCTTGATCCTGAATTTGCAATACATTTACCATACAAAGTGTTCATTATCAAAACTAAAAAAAAAAACATCTAAAAAAATATTGGTTAACAGATTACATTTGACTAATCCGGTTTTTGTGTGAACGTTTTTATTGTTATTTCACTTTAATTCTATTCATATCCAGGTTTTTTATTCCTTTTATAAAAATTAAAATACACACACACAAGCGAATTCTCTAATAACAAAAGATCACTCATGTGTGTCACATTGTTTGGTAGCCATTTGATGCAGTTGTTCTATAAGTTTCGCAGATATACAGAGTCAAAGTCAAACCCTTGATGAATAGCGTGTTAATTGCTGACAGACCAAAAGTGACAGATTCTTTCACACATACACTGACAGCCAAACACGTACATTAAAAAAAACACACACACACACAAATGAAAACAGGACTGTATTCACATCACATTATTTTTTTGTGAATTTCAATTTCTATATTTGATTATTAAATTTTGATCATTATTGGGTTGTTGTTTTTTTTTTGTTTGTAGTGATGAAATAAAGGGTCCTTATTTTTATTTTATGCATGTTGTTGTTTTTCTTTATACAAATTGCAACAAATATGACATTTATCCCTTTTTTTCCTGTTTCATTTGGTGGTTGACTGTATCGTTTTTTTTTTATGTGGAATTTATTTTTGTTTTTCTTGTTTGTCAAAGTTCTAGGAATTCATCATCTGTGCTTAGCTCATCATCATCATCATGATAATCTTCAACAATTGTCCTTGTTGGTCCTTTTTTTTTTTTTTTTTTGTCATGATAATCAACAACTCAGCTGTTGTATGAATTTTTGATTTGGAGTTTTTATTTTGTTGTATTTGCCTTTATCCCTTTTGCCCTTTTGTTGGTTGGTTGGTGCTCGTTCTTATTTATTTAGTCAAAAGTGAAATTGACTTTTGACAATTATTAGTTTTTGTTTGCTAAATTGTTTGTTATTCTTTTTATTTTCTTTTGTCGTATTTGAGAGATTTTTCAATCGCTGTTAATTTTAGCATTAACAACAATTATCACACAGTCAAGCTTCGCAGCTGATTTATTAGGTTTTGGGTATTTAAGGAATAAGTCCGACATTAAACATTACGCTATGAGATAAAGTGTCAATACAATACATATACAATTTTGTCATGTTATAGCTCTTAGTCCTGGTATAAAACTAAGTTTGACTTTAAGATGCCTCAGTTTAAGTATTAGTGTAAGACTTGGTATTAGTATAAGACTTGGAATTAGTATAAGAGTTAAGCAATATAAAAATACTTAGGCGTAATATAAAACTAAGCCTTAATGTTAGCAGAAGACTAAGTCTAAGTTAAATACTTTGTGTAAGTATAAGACCCTAGTATTAGTATTATAATTTTCTAAGTCTTAGTATAACACTTAGTTCTAGTGAAATACCTAGTATAATAATAACAATCTGGCTTAGTGTATGACATAGTCTGAGTATAAATAAAGTCTGGTGTAGTAAAAAACTCTAGTATTTGTAAACCAATTACACTGTCTTCGTGTTGTACACTTAAAAGAAAAATCAATCCATCCGTGCTGAAATCAATCTTAAGCGGTATTAATAGTACCGTGAGTACGGATTTTCTTGAATCAAGTAAAGAAAGGTTGATTTAAGTACTGATTTTTAGTCGTGAAATACATAATTTATCCATATTCAATCCCGAATTCGTACTTGAAATAATCCGAGAATGAGATTGATTTAAGTAAAACTAAGATTGAACCAATCTCAAAATGCGCTTTATTCAAAAGTGAAATTAGAAGAAGAATTTTATTATGATTATTTTACTTACCCGTTTTACACCTTACAGAATTTAAATTATAAAACACCTAAAAACCTAATGTGCATTAGAGCGACTCAAAAAAAAAAAAAGGAGCAAAGTACAAAAAATTTCGAAAAACTGAAAAAATACCTTTTTTAAAAATGGTCTAGCTCACGGATGGTCAACGCTAGAACCAAAATATTTTGGGAATCGTCATAAAACATATCAAGCTTCATTTTCAGAGGGGTAACAAAATCACTTTTTTCAGCTCCATACAAGTTGAGTCGGCCTAATGTTCATATATAACTGAAAATATAAACTAAATGAGAAGCAAGATTTCTCATTATTACTTTTTAAACATGTAAATAATGTGTTTTCATCTTGTTCTGCTGTTTTTGTTGTTTCTATACATAACAAGCAAATCGTTTTTCAACTACTTGAGGGTGTTTGTAGTGTCTGCAACAAACTTTGATAAGTTAAATGAGATTAAAATACTCACTTTGTAATTTTACGCTCAGAGTGGCACTACCAACCAAAAGTTTAATCTTTTTTACTTGGTTTTGTACTTATTTTAAGAAATTTCGAAAGTAATCCCGTTTAGGATTGTTTTAAGTACGTTTTATTTACTTGAATTTTTGAGTACGACTCGTACTTAAAGCAAGTATAAAAAACTTAATTTTTCCGTGTGTTTTTCTTCCTGTGTACTTAATATAATTGTAAGAATGTATCTTAACATACGTAATTATTTCCTTAAAAGTGAAGAAAATCGTCTGTAGGTCTGCGCCTGCTGATTTTTTGCAGATTTGTGTTTTTTCAAGCAACTGTTTTTGACCAGTGTTCGAAAATAAACAGTACATTATTTAGCTTTAGGCTCAAACACCCTAAAACGATATCTATTTTTTTAGTGATTGTGTAGACAAACACAACCCTTAATACCGTTCGTAACTATTTTCAATAAAGAGCCGAACGTTATATAATGTTCTTTTCTTCGTTAAAAAAACAGAACAATTGTAGTGATACTGTAGACAAACATTATATTTTAATGTTCTATAAAGTTTCTTTTTTTTCATTGATACAGAAATTAAATGTAAGCAACGACCGCAGCACGAACAGCTTGTGTGTGTATTTTGTATATGTTTTGTTTGTGTAAAATTATTTTGCTGGCTTTTTGTTTCTTTTTCGTATGAGTATTTTGTTTTTGTAAAAAATGTTTGGTTTTTTTGAGCCGAACCGAACACAATGAAGTTTGTGGTTTAAAAAAAAACCGAACGGAATTAAATGTTCTCATCTTTTGTTGAGTTGGATAAAAACCGTATTATTTTTGTGTTCGAAAGATGACAAACAGGGAAACATTATTTTTTTTAATGACTTTCTACACAAACACTTTAAGCGTTTGTGTTTTCACAAATCTACCGAACCGAACACTAACGAGCGATATTTAGTGTTTATTTTCGAACACTGTTTTGTAATTTTTGGAATTACTCTTTATAATTCCATACAAACTGCCCAAAATACATATTTTCTGGAATTATTCTTCAAAATCCTTGTTTACGTGCATTTTGTATACCTGCACATTTTTCATATTTTTGGGCAGCTTTAAAATATTTTCATACAAAACATCAAAGTTAGCTGCACACATGAAAAAATATGGTTGCCACTTTTTCACATAAATATCCAATTTAAGCTGTTTATAAAAATAAAAATCGCAATTATTTTGTTTTTTTTTTAATTATTATGTTCTTTGTGAATTCTCATTGTTTTTGTTTAAAATTCTTGCGTTTTGTACAACTGGTTTTTCAATACAAAAAGTGTTATTTTAGCAAAAAAGATTTACAATTTTTAGAAGTTTATTATCATTTACAAAACTTTGGACAATGTTATTATAATTTAAAATTAAAAATTTTAAATACTTCAAAAACAACAAAAACAGAACAATAAAAAACAAATTTACTTCGTTTTGAACGCGTCAAAAAAGTGTACAGTTTTAAAATACTAAGAAAAGTAAAGTTGGTTATACTTTGTTTCATCTATTTTTGCTTTTAGGACGGCTTGTAGTCTCTTTGGCATCGATTCCACCCATTTTAAAGTTAGCTCAGTAGATATTTTTGGCCACACTTCTTGCAGAATTTTCTTAAGAGGGTGCTTGCTGCTTATGTTTTTTTTTAAATATGTCTGTATAAATGCTCCCAGATGCTTAGTTAAGTTGATATCGAGCAACTATTGGGCTGATGCAACTGTTTAAGGACGTATTACAAAAGCCAACCTTATTACGCTTCACTATAGATACTGTATATTTTCCGTTAAATTTCTTATTTCTACTTTTTATCACGTTTTTCTTTGTCCAACTTGATATCGTCAAATTTGATCAAATTTGGCAAAGTAGAAATTTAACTTTTTATAACTTACATAACACTTTTTATATTGGAAAACAAGATGTTCACTTTATTTTGACGCTCACTGCAGGAAATAAATTTTTAATAAAATATAAATTTATGTATTAATAAAATAATTTTTTTATTCTACTTTTGAATCAAACACTTTACTTTAGCTGCACTTTTGTGTAGGTAACCACAATTGTGTACCTGCACATCAAGGCAAGTAAATGCATTTAAGATAACTGCATTTTTGATTTAACTGCACAAAAAATCGTGCAAAGGAGATTGTGCAGCTAAGTCAAAATTACTGTATTTTGCTGGCTGGGTGAGAGCTTTCCATATAAATTTTGCTACACAATAAATTGCCTGTCCAGCGAAAACCCCCCATAAGTCTTTGTATAAGACGCTGCTTTAGTATAAAATTTAATCTTTGTATAAGATTCTGATTTAGAATAAAACCCATTCCTTATAATACACATATAAATTCTGCTAACGTGATAAGAAGGCAATAATAATTGTAAATTTGACACTACCTCCAACCAAGGTGTTGAAAAACTTAAAATATTCTCATAAAAACTCTTATATTTTTAACACATTTTTCAAAACTAATTTATATAAACCCATAATTAAGATATTCAATACTATAATAAATCTTTTTGATTTGAAATAAAATTTATTTCTTGTAAAAATTTTTTTTATTTTCCGAATGTTTTAATTTCAACCAAACTAACATTTCAATTTATGTCCATATAAAATAACACATACTTAATCATTTCGCTTTGGGTCCGTCCATCGATGGGTAAGTGAGGGAATGTTTATGTGTGAGGGTATGTTTATATGGATGTGTGCGTGTGTTCGTAATTCGTTGAAATATGGCAACATTGAATCAATTTAACTTTTAAATCTAAACAAATCGCCAATGTTGGCAATAATTTATAAAATGTTTACTACAATTCAAGACATTATTTGTATGCTCGAAAGTATAATTTGATAATTGTATTGTTGTATGTTGAAAATGTCTGAATGTCTGATTGTGTGAATGTATGTCGAATAAAGCAGTATACGTTTTCGTAAAGAAAATAATAAAAATCAGGAAATAATTTTTCAAAACTTTGGCGCCAGGCGTTTAGAGAATGAGTTTTTGCTAAATAAATATTTCAAAAAGCATAAAAATGCACAAGTAGAAATTTATTTATTTAAATCACAAATGTGCTTTTGAGGCAAAATAAAAAATGTATACAGCAAGGAAAAATAATATAGGTGCTAGTTATTTAAAAAAAAAATAGGTTTAAAAATAAAAGTAAAGGGTGCTACAACCAAACCAACGATGTTAATTGTAAATAATGCAAAACGTTTTCAGAGAATTATCTTAATATTTTATTATTATTATAAAGGGATCTATGACAATAATGTGTAAAACAAAATATCGACCCAAAGCTCGCCACGGCTTCGGTGGCGTACCTCTTTCCGATGGTCCATATTTTCAATGACTCTGAGATATAATTGAGGTTCAATGTCGTTAATGTACCGAATTATCTCATCCTTTAGCTCTTGAATTGCTCTTGGCTTAATGACGTACACTTTTTCTTTTAAATATCCCCAAAGAAAGAAGTCCAACGGTGTCAAATCACATGATCGTGGCGGCCAATTTATATCGCCATGTCATGAGATAACAAGGCCATTGAATTTCTTGCGCAAAAAACACAACTGTTTCGTTGGCTGTGTGGCAAGTGGCACCATCCTGTTAGAACCACATATCGCACCAAACAGACACTCTTTGCGTATGCATCTGCTTTCCAACAATCACTCGTGAATTCTCATTTACCAAAATGCATCAATTCTGCCTGTTAACGAATCCGCGAATCCAATCACGAGGTTCATGAAATGCATTTTGATGTGAACGCTTATTTTCGTCAAAGGTTTCAACAATCTTAACGCGCTGCTCAATTGTGTACCTCTCCATGGTTGAATTTGTCAAAACTGAAACAAAGAAAGGTTAAATTAACGTCAATTAATAGATTGATGACAATAAAATGTTCCTTTACTTGTCTTAAGATCCACTTTCTTATTAACCTGCACTCTATTTTAAAATATCCTAAAAATAATGTTTTTAAGTTTTTAAATTTAATGGAATATCTTATCAGGTGTATATATACTTTGTAATATAAAATTGTTTTTGGTTTATGAGGCTTATGCCATGTTTCCACGGTACGTGCTTCGCTCTCTATTCATGCTTCGCATGCCAATCATGAACAAAGCAACTGCTTCGCCATACAAAATTTTGAGAGCGAAGCACGTAGATTCATATTGAATCTACTTGCGAAGCACGAAAAATTACTCTCTTCTCCAATTTTTATCGCAAGTTTATCTGAACTAGCTGTAAAAATCGATTGTTTCAGAGTTGTCAACTCGGTGCGTTTCGCACCATTTTTGGTGCTTTTTTAAATTTTTTCTGCGATAACAATAATGATGAAAATATTAACTTTATTAATTTGGAGTAATTATAATAAATTTTTGATCTCTTTTTAAAATGTTTTACGCAGAATTTATTAAATTAATTTACAAAAATGTATCATCTCGTACAAATGAATGCAAACATAAATACTATCCCACATATTCATAAAAAATATTTTTGATTAATAAAAGGTTTATAAAACGAATTTTCTATAAAAATTTGTTTAATAAACCTGTTATAAACCCAAAATATTTTTTGTGAATATGGGGGCTTGTATTTATGTGGAAATTGGTTTAATTTTTTAATAAAGTTTTTAGTTTTTCTTTTTTAACTATGTAAAATACGATAAATTTTGAACTATTGTAAATTTTAAATCCTTAAGCCTCGTACATAAGATGGTCAGATCTTACAATGTTGTCATTAAATTTTTCTAAAAATGTCTTGCAACTGTTTGAACATTGTAAGCTCATTTTCATTTGGCAGACGTGTAAAATTAATGCATCTGACAATGGTGTCATTGAAAAATTACAACATTGTAAGATCTGACCACCTTCTGTACGAAGCTTTACTAGATATTTATAGTTGATCTCTTTATAAAAAAAATTTGCATATATTTTATGTAATTAAAGAATATGTATCTAGTACATATGAATACCAAGTCGAATTCAACAAGGTAAACTCGGCGCTACAACAATTACAACTCTAACAAAAACAACAGAAGTATACATACTTTGTAATCAATTTTAATAAAAGTTTCACACAAAATGAGTTGTTTCATAAAAAATTTTAACTTCGACAATTTAATGTAATTAAAACAAAAATATAAAAAATATAGAAGAAAATTTTTTGACAAATTGGACTTAACACCTTATGAGCAGTTGCTCTAAAGAGTACCTTGTTGAATTCGCCTTGAATGAACACAAACAAATTTGTGTAGTTTTTTTTTGTTTGTTAAATTTTATTTTTTTTCCTAAAAACTCTGAACTGTAAAGACTGTTAAATTGTTTTACAGTAGAATCGTGAAAAAGTAAACCGAAATATTAAAAGGGGTTAACTTTTTCGAACTATTAAATTTTCTAAGCTGTATTTAATTGTAAAAAATGCAATAATAAACACATTCTGCTGTATTTTTAATATAAAAATAAATATTTTAAATAAAAAAGAAATTCTAAACTTGCTGCGTTTTTTTTCTCCATTTTGGTGCGTTTCGAAAATGCAAAGTTAACAACACTGATTTATTTATTGAAGACAACTGTCAATTCGAAGCAAATTGATACGTCGTGTAAACACCATGATTCATTAACATGTTTCAGAGAGCGAAGCAGGTGATTCAAATCGTCGTGGAAACATGGCATTATTATATTACTTGTGAATAAATAAATAAATAAATAAATAAAGGCACTATTTCCACAACAAACGATTTAAACATATTTAAATATTTAACCTTAAGTTTAATTTATGATAAAAATAAAAAAGATTTTTAAATTGGAAAAAATTGTTAAACAATCAAATTCATATTAAAAAATTTTTCAAATATTATTAATTATGACACATGGTTGCCACATTTAATTTAAAACGACGACAGCAGCAAAAAAAAAAAAAAAAAAACAAAACAACATTATAATGTAAACAACAACCCTCCTGCTTTTAAAGTTTTGTTTTGTTAAATATTTATAATGATAATGATCATTATTTTCATCATCATCTATATAATGCTCTAAAACGTAAAATACAAATACACAGAAGAGAAAAAACAAACAACGAATGCTAAATAAACAAATTAAATATTTATAAAAATACACTTGTATCGCCATTGCAGAAGCTAGTAACTGTCAAAAAGTGACATTTCCCACATCACATCAACAATCAACAAAAATACAAAAAGCCCAAGTAGAAGAAGAAGAAGATAAAAACACCAGCACATGAAGGAACAATATAAAAAAAGCTATGGAAAATGAAGAATACCTCTCATATATTGTAAAATACTTCTTTCCCTGCCGCATACAAAAGATGTTAAAAAAAACTAAACAGCAGAAGTACGAGGGATCAGTTGAGTTGAAGGAAAAATATACATGAATTCAACATTAATTCGCAGTCAAATAGGTTGAATATTTCATGCACAAATGTCGTCATTGTCAAATGTCAACATATGAACACTAAAGTTAAAGAAAAAAATGTATAAAATTATAAAAAAAGTTCAAAATAAGACTAGCAACATTTTTCTGTTTTGATACCAAAGATGACAAAAAAAATATAGAATTAAAATTACCAAGCATTAACGCAGGCAGGATACTGCAAAAGGAAAAGGGCACTTGTAAAAATCAGTATTTGCCTTTGAACAGTAAAAAATTAAGAATAAATTTTACAAAAATGGCAGAAGGACCTTAATGTAACCACTTATCCATACTCTCAATTGGTTAAAATAAAACTTGAAAAAAATTGGGGTAAGAAATGAATGAAGTATAAATGAATTGGTCCTAGAGTGAGCATGGAATTCTACCATTAACGCATTTTATAAAATTTTTAAAATGAAAACAGGGAAACAGTAATTTTCTTAACATTTCTGTTAAAAAGATTTAATTTTGGAAAAAAGTGATTTTTGAATTTTTTTCAAAATGGTGAATTCTTAGTAGAAATTGTACTGTTTTTATCAGAGTACGGAGAGCGCTCGAATTAAACTCGCTCGGAATAGGGATGCCAGTCCATTGAGCGAAAATTTAAATCCTGGGATTTAGTCAATCCCGAAATTGTTAACTTAATTTGTTTGTGTTACCTTTGACATTCCCCCTTAAGCAGGGCTGTGGAGTCGGAGTCGGAGTTGAGGTTTTTGTACCGGAGTCGGAGTCGGAGTCGAACTACCTACAAAAACTAGCGACTCCGACTCCGACTTGTTTGCATTAAAATTTTTCCAATATTTTTCAAAATAAAAAATTTTAATGACCAATTTCTTCAATTCTTTTTAAACATCAATGCATATTCAAATAGAATTTTTCTTATAATTTAATTTTAATTTGACATAAAAAACAAATTTTATACATAAATTGATATTTAAATAAATTAGTGGAATTGGCCATAAGAGGGTCTGCTTTTTGAAATTGTGAAGTCAGAAAATAAGGACCAGTATACTTTTCATATCAAAAATTAAAAAATTGAGATAACATCTTATTTTGACAATTTATAAGAATAGTTATATAGATTGTATCGAAGCATGTCCTTTTCTATGTTTTAATGTGACCTCATATTTCTGTAACAAAAACCAGCGGGTTCACTATTTGAATTTCCCCAAGATATCGTTAATGAAATAGAGCCGAATTAAGGAATTTAAAAATTAAATTTGGTAAGATGTTGTTTTTTTATTTATCGTATATAAACAAATTTTTTTGTAGCCATGTTCATGAATATGACTTGAAATCAGCTGTAGCTCCTGTGGTGAAAGCATTAAGTGAACTACATTTTAAGTTCCAACCTTCAAGGTGAATTATAATAGAATAAGAGGAAAAGGAACTCGGAAAAATACATGACATTGTTCCAGATATAATTCCCATCAATGTGGGGGTTAACCCGAAAAATGATTTGAGAATACTTTTATCTACTCACTTTAGGGAAAATTGGAGATATAATAAGGACTTGCAATTTCAAATTTCGGTCTTGGACAATAATAATATTGAATCAGGATCGGAAAAAAGCAATGGCGAGTACACTAAAGAAAAAGATTTAAATTTAGTTGTTTAAAAATTCACATTTTTTTTAACTCTGCAGGTGGGAGATAAACTACATCACGCCACATTTTGAAAACTTTACAGCAGACCGCGCAAGCATGTTGATAATCGCAAATGATGTTTATGTAATAAAAATGTGCATTTGTACGAATATTTTATATGATCCTAACATATTTTTTTTATGTCGATGATATACATAAAAAATGACGTCATAAAAGGTTCGTTACCTTCTATGGTACTGTTCCATGCCTTGAGACAAACAGCACCAAGTCCAACAACAAAAGGGGTACTATTTCCCAAAAATAATAGAAGGCTAACAACATTTTTTTACGTTACATTTTTCTTCAAAATGTGTTATATAAATTGTAGAACTAACATCTGAAGGCGCATATGCATGTTTTAATAAACTTTATAAAATTTTCCTGAGAATGATTTGACTTAATAAATAAAACAAGACCAAAATGGCTGTGTCTGAATTTATGTATGTATATTAAAAACAAAAGACCTCACTTCACAATTTGCAAAAAAGGACTGTCCTTTGCCTCTATTAATATTGTGGTAAACAACACTAAGTAATCTTAATGCCTTTAACGTCTAAGCCAATTGGACTTGCTGTTGTTTTCAACTTTTCTATCTCGAAAGCTACATTAGATAGGACTTATGGAAATTCACACATCCATAAATTCCAACAGTATAAAAACGTTTTTTGAAAAAGATGTGAATTGGTGTAGTTTATCTCTCCCCTACAGAACTATTTTTACAATTTTTAGCACTGTTTGCATAATTTTAATAAATTAATATAACCTTTAAAATATACTAAAGTTCAATGATCCCATACGGATTGAAGCAAAACTCGTTTCTTTCGAAAGTTCGTAACAAAACTCGTTCATTCCAAAATTAAATCCATTATTTTTCTATATTTCAGTTGGTTTAAATTTCTAAACTGTTGAGTTATAAGTCAAGAATGTCATAACACTTTAGAATTAAAAAAGTTCAAATCATTTGGTCTATTTAATCGGGCGCTATATGTTTTTTGCATTTTTCCAACATCCAAATAAAATATTTTGCAGCTTTCCTACTCATATGTTAGTAAATAGTAGGTTAAAGCTCAATGCGCGGCACGTTAGAATTAAAATATCGACTTGAAATTTTTACAGAATCATTTTCTTGCTATATTTAACCATTTAACATGTACTAAATTAAAAAAGAGTTTAAAGTCAAATAAAAACTAGTCTCTTAAATAATGCTAGGTTAGAGTAGGAGTCGGAGTTGGAGTCGGAGTCGGAGTCGTACTTAAAAAATTTCAGCAAAAGGAGTCGGAGTCGGAGTTATAACTATTTCTTAACGACTCCACAGCCCTGCCCTTAAGAGAATGTGGAACACAATATTGATCTTTAATGCACAGAAACAAAAACACTCAGGATAATTTAGGTTTTTTATACTTACTTTAAGTACGAGTCGTACTCAAATATTTAAGTTCGACGGAATTTTTAAAAATAACTACAAAATTCCTAAACCAAGTAAAAAAAGATTAATGTGTTGTTTTCACAATACAAGTTATTGAACGTGTAGTTAAATTTATATGAAAAGCACTCAGTTTTTTGAGTGTTTTCCATATAAATTTTACTACACGTTCAATAACTTGTGTTATGAAAACAGCACATAAACTTTTCGTTCGTAGTGCCACTCTGAGAGAAAAATTTATAAAGTAATCGTTTTAATCTCATTTAACTTATCAAAGTTTGTTGTAGACTACTACACAAGTTGCGAAAAAACGATTTGTTTGTTGTGTGTAGAAACAACGAAATCAACAGAACAAGCAGAAAAACATATCCCAATAAACACTCAAAAATGTACTTTGAAGTACTTAAAATTTAACTGGAAATAAACTTGAGTTCAAAGGTAATTGTTTATTTTAATTGGGTAATTGGGATATTATGTTCATCTTTGCAAAGTAAAATTGAACTCTTGCCTCTCATATAGTTTATATTTTTAGTTAAATATGTACATAAGATTTTTTCAATCATTATAATTTCCTCTTTGTAATTTTTTTTTTTTTTTTGTTTTTTGGCAAGCACGAATTCCGGATAAAATCAACTTTATAATACTGGAATCAAGCGCATTTTGAGACTGATTTAATCTTAGTTTTATTTAAATCAATCTCATTTTCGTATTATTTTAAGTACGAACTCGGGATTGAATATGGATGAGTTACTTTTAATACCGCTTCGGATTGATTTGAGTACGGATGGATTGATTTTTCTTTTGGGAGTATTAAAGCCTGTTCGTCGATTTCAAACGTTAACGTTCGCATAGAAAACTATATTTTAAACAATAACAAAATTCGAAAATTTGTTTTTGTTTTTAATGTAATTTT
Organism: Pollenia griseotomentosa; assembly: GCA_963931875.1. Classification (NCBI taxonomy): domain Eukaryota; kingdom Metazoa; phylum Arthropoda; class Insecta; order Diptera; family Polleniidae; genus Pollenia; species Pollenia griseotomentosa. The sequence continues at coordinate 44,568,428 of OZ007560.1, read as the reverse complement.
CTATGCGAACGTTAACGTTCGAAATCGACGAACAGGCTGTTAATTATTCCTTTTAAGCGTGTCGAGCAATTATAAAAATTTTTAACGTGAGAAGTGCTGAAATTAATTTAAGAACAACATAATTAAATAAAAAATGTCTTTTGAAATGCACAAAAAATTCCACTGGGTCACAAAATTCAAAATGTGAACTTTACTCTTTACAAGGTTAGGATTATTAAAAAGTTTTCCGAGAGTAGGCATAAGACCAACGGTAATTTTTAGAGCGATTTCACGAAATTAAGTAATGTGTTTTATACACTACATAATTTCGACCACTAGTGGTATTGGGTATAAAAATGTGTTTTTGTTTAAATAAGATTTGTATGGTTAACTAATAATATAAAAATTTTAATAGAATCTCACAAATAAATCAATTCCTAGTTTGCTCTATTCAATTACAATATTAATACATAATTTTTTTATTTTGGTTAAATCAACTGAGATAATTGAATAAAATATAGATTTTAAGGTATTTTTTTTTAATTTAATCAATTAACACATTCTTGGACACCGTACGTGGTTTTTTTAATCATATTTTAATTTCAATTAATTATTATATATAAAAAAAAAAATCAAAATATTAAATTTTTAACTATATTATATATAATATTTAACAATAATTAGTATTGTGGTTATTTTGTTGAACTATTTATGGTTCTCAATCCAAAAAAAAAAAAAAAAACAGAAGTAAGGAAGAATATGTAAAATCAATTAAAATGGATAATCATTCAAAAAAGCAAACTTCGATCGAGTGGTTGCGATCGAAACATGTCATGGTAACCTGCCGGCCCGGGTTCGAGCCCCGGCCACGGTCAAGAATGAAAGATTATCAATAACAATTTTAATTAATTTTCATGTTGTGAAATTCCTTTCTTCATAAAAATAATTTAATGAATTGAAATTTATGAACTTAAGCCTAATTGAAAATATATAATATCTAAATTCAAAAAAAAGTTTAATTATAAAATTGTTGTTTGTAAACCTTTAAAAGACGTTATCTATAAAAAGCATTTATCCTTAAATTTTCAAAAACCCCGAATACAGAAAAATTCCGAAAAATCCCGGGATTTGATTTTTTTTCAAATCCCGAATGCCAGCCTTGATTGGCATCAGTAGCTCGGAAACACCACACCTACTTCTCCAATTCCGCCCAACTTTTTAGGGAGATTGTGTATTGATAACCAAAATGCTTGTAACTTATTAAACAATTTTGGCTATTGCCGCTTTTTAGATATACAGAAAAAACAAACAGAAAACCAACATCAACAACGAATTTGTGGGTATAGTTAATTAGAGGCAGTTATGGTGTTTTGTTAATACTTAGCCATTGGACCGCTGTGACTGATTTTTAATAAAAATCTTTTCGGAACTTTCGGAGTATGTGATGTTAATATTTAACAAGTTAGTCCCCACCGTATCTGGCCCTCGGAAAAATCAGTTGAACGCACCGACGGACATATTTAAATCAACTTCGTTACTAATAAGAGCCCAAAATATATTTACTTAATGGGGTCTAACGACAATACTGAAGAAATTAAAAACGGAATGACAAATTTATTAATTCCCTTACCACCTGGTCTTGGGCATATGCCCAAGAAAGTTTTAAACGTTCATTGTCGTTCTTTTATTTACCTTCTTTAGTAAAGAAAATTCCTGTAATAGTTTCAGACGACAGACTGTTTCCCAGATCAGCTTTACAAATGTCAGTCCCAATCCATATTATGAAACATTTGCTGTGAAATATTGAGTTTGTAGATGAAAGAGGAAAGACGAATGAAAAAGTGTTATGCTGTTAAACAAAATTTTTATTCTATAGACACGAATGCAGTTTCAAAAGAGAATTGAAGAAAGTTTTTGCAGCAAATGTTTCATAATATGGATGAAGACTTAAGAGTGCTAAGTATTCAATCAAATAGTGAAGCTTTTGAAAATGGCAAAATAAGAATAAAATTTATTACATTTTGTTACATTGAAAACATTTCTTCCCCCACGATACTTTTTAGTTTGAATACCATTCTCCAATACATTTTGGGTTCTTAATCACTCCGAAGCTTATATCTAAAAAAATTCAAACTACACCTGATCTACACCCAAAATAAATAACACACGACATTAAAAAATTAAAGCCCATTTCTTGTAATAACACACGAATTGGCAACACTGCAGTATAGGTCTCCAGTAACTCTAATATGGAGAGTTATTGAGCTTAAATTTTCTGATTAACTGTTATTTACGGTCTCGGAATTTCTTAGTAATTTTACGTGAATAAGTGATTTTTCAGATAAAAAGGAATATTTTAGTAAGAAAATTTGTATTTTGTAATGTTCCTTGGTAAAAATTTAAAATTTTGGTTAAAAAAAGCGAAAAGTGAATAACAGTGATACTTTTTTTCTAAATCGCATAAAGGGTTTAATTTCGAAATATTTGATTTTTTTTTGTAAAAATTTTGTGCGAAAAAGATAATTGGGGATGAAAAACATCTACCCTTACCCAATATAAGAAACAGCATTCCCCCATTGTCATGGGCATATCTTTGCTATTATTTTAAATAAAATTTTATAAACAAAATGAATAATTTACAATAAAGGAAAGGGATACGAAATGTATACATTGTATAATATAATACACATTGTAAGAGTAACACTTTGCAGGAGAAAAACAAGAACTGTAAACGCAAAAGTCAACCAAGCGCATGAAAATATACAAGTTAAAGTACGTTCATATGTATATACAGTTTAAAGTATGAATATTGTAAGTGTTACGGTACTACTACAACCACTACCACGACTACTGGTAAAATGTCAAATGTCACTATTTGACATGCATGTGACATATCAGTGACAGTTTTGCATTAATCAAATTCACTTCTTTTAACGCACCGTATACACACTACTCACACATGCATACATACGATGAATTCTTCCTACAAACATACACCCATTTGCTCATTGGTACCGCTTATTGTACTTAATACACTTTATGCTCTACAACTTACGCATCTATATGAGTATTTGTAACAATTCCTTCCTGTTTTTATCTCATTTTGAGTTGAGGGGCTTATCGTTCAATTGTTCGTATTAAGGAAATGTTTAAAATGGTTTTTCAAAAATAAAAGTTGTGTTAAATGAATTTAGGGCATTGTCAAAATGTTAAGAGCAGGAGTCCTTGGTTAACACTTTTTGTTATAATGATCTTATTTACCAAATATCCGGTTTATGTGGGCTGCTTGATGTTGAGATAATTGTGATAATGGATTTAGGCAAATTAGTTAAAGATTTCTGTTGACTTGCTGTAAAAAAGGGGTTAAAAGGACTTTATTAATTTTTGGACAAAGTTGGGTTTTTGTAACAAAGTGACTTGACTTTATGGCACTTTAATGGCGTTCTGATGAAAATGCTTGTGGAAAAGTGTTTCAAACATGACTTTTTGAGATTCCCTAGTGAAAAAGTTACCTTTTGGCTTAAAAATGTATTTTTTAGTGAAAAAGTTTATTTTTAACGAAAAACTGACTTTCAAGATATTTTAGAGAAAACTGAGTTTTTAGCGAAAAAGTGAACTTTTAGTGACGAAGTGATTTTATAACTTTTTAAAGTTTTAGAGTAAAGAGTAAATTTTTAGGATTACAGCGACTTTAAGTGAAATTTTAGTAAAAAAGTGACGCTTGGTGAAAATGCTAATGCCCACACCACAATAGTGGAGAAGATATCTTGGGTTTGTGCATATGCTTGTAACCTTTTTAGAACCCGATTGGCTACTTTCGATTTACGACTTAACCGGTTAATTTCAATCGATTAACCGATGTAACAATTTTTTTTAGTTTTTAGAAGTATTATTTTTTTTTTTTGGGGTTTTTAGTTATTTGTTTCGTCTCATACAAGGTATATTTACACAAGGTAGACTCACTTGGGAGTGTAGACATGCTGCTCTATAACAGGAACCGAGTTGTCAACATTGTCTTCATATAAAACAATAATAATTTAACGCACACATATACAAATTTTGGCTCATATACACGAAATTTGACGTTTGGGTTCCAACTTGGGTAAACAGCTGACAAACATATGGGCCAACGAGTTTACCTTGTGTAAATATACCTTGGTCTCATATAAAAAAGGTATATGTTTGGAAAAAATTTTTTCCTACAATGTAACGGGTGGTTAAATTTTAAGGGCCGATGTGGATTCGTCAATTAGCAGAATTGCCGCATTTGGGCGAATGATAATCCAAGAGTGATTGTCGAAAAACCAATGCACCCACAAAGAGTGACTGTTTGGTTCGGCTTTTGGGTTGGCGACATCATCGGGCCGTATTTTTTCCATAATGAGGCCGGTCAGGCAGTTACTGTCAATGGTGTTCGCTATCGCGAGATGATAACGAACTTTTTATGGCCCGAATTTAAGATATGGATGTGGACGATATGTGGTTGCAACAGGACGGTGCCACTTGCCACACAGCTAACGAAACAATGGCTGTTTTTCGCGACAAATTCAATGGCCGTGTTATCTCACGTGGTGGCGATGTCAATTGGCCGCCACGACCATGTGATTTGACACCGTTGGACTTCTTTCTTTGGGAGGTATTTGAAAAGAAAGCCAGCAACAATTCAAGAGCTAAAGGATGAGATAATTCGGTACATTAACGGCATAGAACCTCAATTATGCCTCAGTGTCATCGAAAATTTGGACCATCGGATGGAGGTGTGCCGCCGAAGTCGCGGCGGCCATTTGGCCGATATTTTGTTCCATACATAATTGAACCGTACCACTATTAGCATAACAAAAAGAAATTACAATAATTTCCTAAATAATTTTTTTTTTATTCGAAATCAACATCTGATCTTAAAATTTAACCACCCTTTATTTCCTACGAGCAATACATTCTTAAAATACAAAAACAGAAACTAGTGGTTCGGAAATACATTTTTTGCAGAATCTTCGGTGCTGAGCTTTACCAGGATGAGTCAGATGATGAAACACAAGCAATCTTTAACAAAATAAGACGAAATAATGGCATAATGGAAGATTTTATATGTTGAGAGAATACCTGGAAAAGGACTGAGATATTAGATAATCTGTATCATGATACAAAGAAACGCATACAGCTTTTAAAAATTAAATGCTTCTGCGCATCTACATCACATCAGCGAATAAGTACAGCTAAAATAAAGAAACACAAGCAAACAAACATGAGCATAATGTGCTTAAGGGACGCCATATTAAACAGTTGAACTTTGGAGTCAGTCTAATAAAACATGTCATCAGTGCGATGACTCAATAACATCGGAGAAAGGACTCATTACGCCCAATTTTATTAAATTGAGTCATTGGGATTGACTTAAGTCACTTTTGTGTTTTCTGCCTTTTCTTAACAGAATAACTCTCAATTATAAGACAGCAGAATCATGCCCGATATGGTTTTCGTAATCATTCCACTTTGAAAATTTGATGCTTTTAACTAAATAATTTTAAAAAATTAGAAAATGGGAATTCTTCTTATTTTACTTTTTAAACATGAAAATAATGTTAATAAAGCACACAATGTGCCATCGAATTTATGTCACTGTTGTCATAGCATATATGACGCATAAAATATGACTCTATTTTATGATGACGTTCGTTATTGGATTGTTGTCACTTTTTGCCTCATTGATTCCGTTTGAAAAAAAAAAAAAACATTGAAGTCACAATTCTGATGTTAGGGCATTATCAATATGCACGTATAAAATTCTGAATAAGTTTTACTTAAAATTCTTAACAGTATGGAAATTAGGTTCATTCGCCAAAATATGGCCAAAAATTTTTTTTCCGAAAATCGAAAAGTTTAAATCACAGGTACGGAAAAACTATGATAGGTATTGACATAATGTTAAATGTTAAATTTTTAAAAACTTGAAAATGGAGTTTTGAAACCACCGTAAAAAAAATAATTTTTTTGGGCATACCACACTGAAAGAATTATGCTTCATAAATCCAATAAATCAATTTCATTAAATTTTTTTCTTTAATCCAATGAAAAATTTCATTATGGGAATGAAGTTTTACAAAAATAATGAAGCAATTTCATTAACACTACGAAATTGAGTTTCGTAATTTCGTTGAAATTTTTTATTAAATTAATGACAACTGAATAAATTCAACTTATTGTTATACATTATTTCAATAGGTTTTTTAAAATTAAAATGAACTATTAACTAATGTATTCAAATATTTTTCAGTTAACGAAAAAAAAGTGTAACTTCATATTTTCCATGAATAATGTCACTAAATCAATGAAAACAAAATAAAGTTCTTTAACTTCAAAACACTTATAACTAGAAAATATTTTTTTCCTATAACTGCTGTAAAACGTATTTTTAATTCCATTTTAAACGATAAACATGAAAATATATGAAAAAAATTGTAAATTTCAATGTTTCATAACATCAATGAAAAAATTCATAACAATAACGAAACACTGAATTTAGCTACATGTTAGTAATAGGTTCAAAAACAAACAACGAGAAAGAAAAAACAAGAGCAAACAATTCTCACATTCTTTTTTCATTGATTGTTAATTAAATTTTGTGTAAAAATACACAAAATTTACGTAGTAGTACAAGCCAGCAAAATGGAAAGAAGCAAGCTGAAGGTCGTCCCGGGCTGGAAAATGAATTAAATACAATTTACTAAAAGGTAAGCTTATACAAGTAGAACATAATTTAAAATAGCTTGATGATTTGAAACAGGAAAAAAAAAATTCACAACAACTCAAAACGCACATTGAAAAAATGGCGGAAATAAATAAACATAAATATATAACCATAACAATCATTAAACTAATAAAAGACTGTCATAAAAATGACCAAATTTAATCAGTAATTTTATGAATTTATGTCATTGAACAAATTAAAATTTTTATCCATTTTATGAAATATTTAATGTAACATTCTTCATTAATCCAATGAAGGGTTACATAGGTTGACTTTTAATGTAATTTTTTTATTGGATTAATGGTAAAATCCATTGGATCTGTGAAGAAAATTCTTTCAGTGCAGCGAATTGGTTAAAGATATCTTATAAAGACAAAAACTCATATGGAAATTTTAATAACTTTTACATTATTTAACCAAATTTTGTCTTTTATATCTTATTTGAACGATAATAATGTACATATCTCGATTCTTTTACAAAAAATTATAAAAGTAACCATTTTATCGCAAAATTTCTACAAAAAGCAAAGAAACGACGAGTATTTGCAATGTATAGAGCAATTCTTGGGGGGGGGGGGGGGGGGTACGGTCAAGACTCGAAAGTTCATTTTGTGGAAGCTCTCTAGCCCCAAACTTTTCAGCTTCCTTCCCAAATAGAGTCTTTGGGCCCCTTTACCATCTTATTATTTAGGTATTTAGACTAAACTTGGTCCAAACTTATTTCATTGCAATCTTAAGCGTCTTACAAAATTTTTTTGAAATCGGTCCATATTTCACCACAACTCCCATACAAATAAAGGGTGATTTTTTATGATCTAAGTTTTTTGGGCTGGCACCACTGGTTGGTAATTGTGTCCAAACTACATCTGTGAACGTTAAAAGTGTTTAGTATACTCTGCCATTTCATCATGGAGAAACTTACAAACGAGCTACGACTGCAAATCGTTGAAATTTATTATCAAAATTCAGCTCGAAATCCACTGTCTTATCGAAAAATTGTTTTCAGCGATGAGGCTCATTTCTGGCTATACATTTAGCAAAACTACCGCATCTGGGGTGAAGAACATCCACATGCCGTACAAGAGTTACCGATGCATAACTAAAAAACGACAGTTTGCCGTGTGGTTTATGGGTTGGTGGCATCATCGGTCCATTTTTCTTCAGAGACGACCGTGGAAGAAACGTTACCGTCAACGGCGAACGATATCGAGCCAGAATACGCGACTTTTTGTTGCTACAATCGGCTGAGTTGGACTTGGTTGATATGTGGTTTCAACAAGACAGTGCCACATGCCACACAGCTCTTGAAACAATGGACATATTGAAGGATGAATTTGGTGAGCAGTTTATCGCTCAAAATGGCCCTGTGAGTTGGCCGCCAAGATCATGTGATTTGACGCCTCTTGACTTTTTCTTGTGGGGTTATGTGAAGTCGTTGGTCTATGTGGACAAACCAAACACGATTGAAGCCTTAGAATATAACATTACATGAAGTTATTTTTAAAAAGTAAATGGCAAAGACCAATTTATCGATTCCAATAAAAATTTTGAATAAATGATGCAATTTTGAGTGTTTTATTAGATTTTTAAAAAAACTACGATTAAAAAATCACCCATTATATGTGGGTATTGACAAACAAATTACCGATAATAACTTTTAAGATAGCTACTATGTCATGACAAAATGTTGTGTCTAAAATTAACCAAAGGTACCCCCCCCCCCTAAAATGACCACAAACAAACCCATTTAAATAATATTCGGCTAAAAGGACTTTTCCATTAATCTTACCCACATAACATAATTTTGTTCCGGCAGTTCTATGATTGCCCATGGGTCCCAAATAGGGTACACTGGCGAAGATTTGTTTTTAAATACAGTGGTGAGGGTTTTATATTGTCGGGCTTGACTGACTGTACTTTCTAACTTGATTTCTTTGTTATTTTTATAATTAATAAATAAATTTTTAATTTTTTTTTGAGTGGCAGTTAAAAGATTGCAACATTCTTCTTTAAGTCAAGCCGATAGCACTTAAGCCTTTTCTTCATTAAACTAGATTAACCGCCCATATGTATCTCTTTTCATACCCTCCAATAGCAATTTCAAAAAATTTTAATTTATACAAAAAAAAAAAAAATTAATTAAAATTCCTGTAAGTTACGCCCTTCATTTCATTAACAATAACTTAAAAAAATTTTCAAATTTGTCATTCATTTTATTTTTTTAGTTTAAAAGCCATGAGAAATTGTACCCATTTAAAATTACAATGATCAATCTTTCCCAGGCTTCTCGAAGCAAAAGAGTTAAAAAAAAAATTATGATCATAAAAGCTAATTAAAAATACAGAAGATGACAATTACTTTTACTCCACAAAAAAATTACTTATTTTTTTCTAAACAACATAAAATCTTCTTTTAAAATCTTTTGTCATAAAAATAAAATTCATAGTTTCGCAGATTTTTTTTTTAATTTTTAAGATTTAGATTTTTATTTTATCTCATAATTATATGGATCCGGGTAAAAGTATCTTGACTTAATAAAACGATCGTTAAAACCTAATAAACCCAGTGATAGAGAGGGGAAAAAGCATTTGGTGTTAATTTGTAGCCTAAACATACAGACATCATGGAATGCATGTAGATTTTGGTAACATGAATCCAGCTATCCATCCAACTAGCAAACACCAAAAATCATGGCAACAAAAAGGTAATAAAATTTTTTTTATACAACAAACAAACAAATTTTTCTACCGTTTTTAGTTGTTGTTTTTGTGAAATCGTCATAAGAAATGCTCATAAAATTAAAAATGATTATGAATTTTTGTTTGGTCGTTAAAACTCATGTTTTTTTGTGTGTTATTTTTTTATTTTTTGGTGCCTTGTTAAGTCGCCACTTATTTTATGATGATTTGATTTGATTAAACATTTGTTTTCATCATAATTACAGACATCTGGAAAAAATGTGTCATAGAGTTTTGTTTGGGGTTTTTCGTTTGGCAACTAACACAAATATTAGTCACGACTTTTATACGAGGATATTAACAAAAATAATCGCAGACTTTACTGGTCCTCACGTTAGCAGATTGACTTCTGATTAGACGCGATGTATTGGAGACAAGCTAGTTTTTAGCCCCCAGACAAGCTTGACGTTTTGACTTTACATATACGTCCCTAGCATGTAGCACTAAGAGGTAGGTACTCCTCAGGACGCAAACGTACAAATCCCTTTGGAAGGTGCTAGAAATCCACAATGATTTATTTATAATGGCAAATAACCATGATGACCTTAATTTCCTAATTTCTAGGCCTAGTCTGTTTACTGTAGGTTACAATCGCTCTATTAGTTTTCATTAGACCTTTACTTATGTAGTACACTGAATGAATTTTCTTCGCAATACCAATGAATTTTGACATTAATCCCATGAAAAATTGCATTAAAAAGAAACATATGCAGCGCTTCGTTGGATCAATAAAACCTGTTTCATTAAATGTATTTAATGAAACATTACATTAGATCTTTGAATATTATTCATTGGATGAATACTTTCAATAAAGTAAAAAATTTTTTTTCTTATTTTATTTTTTTTTTTTATTTTTTTTTTGTTTTTTTATTTTATTTTATTTTTTTTCTGTCACTGGCGGGAATCGATCGCGCAACCTCGGTGCTGATAGACTATCTCACTACCAGCTAGCCTACCGGGGCAGTGTAGTTTTTGGATAAAAAAACTATGTTTTTTTCTCAATTAAGAGCGTAAATATGAGATTAAATTGTCCATAACAACAATAACAACGTTGATTGAAAGTGGATTGAAAGTTTTTGTTTCATTACTATAATGACATTTTTATTGTCATAATGAAAATTTAAATTTATGAAGGCAATTATGGAAATATGTTGCGATTATAAAAAAATGTTTCATTTCATAAATTTAATGGCATATAACATAAGATGTATGAAATAATTAAATCTTAAATTTTTTAATTAACAATTAAACATTTTTTAAGGAAACTATAATTTTGTATTAGTTTATGAATAAGTTTTCATATATCCAATGAAAACTTTTAACGTAATTACGAAATCCAATGAAGCGATTTTAACGAAAAGACTTCATTATAACAATGAAATGCAGCTTGACTATTTTTTATGTATCAAAGTTGGTTGTCAAAAGCTGCAAAATCTTTAATTTCTTTAAAAGTATTAAATCTGTCAAAAGAGTTTTATGGTAATTTCTAATATCAAATAGATTAATACACACAACTTTATTTTCATGTCATTCCGTTTGCAATACTGATCTTAGACCCTATATGAGGACAGAAGTTGATGTCCGTCTGTCCGTCTTACGTTTGATATGTGTTTTCCGGATACTCCAGGCATGATAGCGGCTAGGTTGTTTTACATTTATGTCACCATTTCTTGCAATTGAAATTCAGCCAGATCCAAAAATGGCTGAGATATGAGCAAAAAAAACCCGACTACCTCTAATTTTTTCCAAAAATCCCTTGTTGTTGTTGTTGGACTTTTATTACTTTTTTCTGTATATCTGGGGAACGGCAAGAGCCCAAGGTACTAAATTAGGTACACACATTAAGCTTATCAAAACACAGCATCCCACAAAATGTGGGCATGATTAGAGAAGTGGGCGTGGTACCTCTCGTACAAAATATAATCAAAATTTTATAAAAACCTGATTTTTTGGACTGTCATATGGCCTATGGTTATCCCTTATGATTTATATTTTCTGAAAAACTCAGAAAAATCGGTTCAGAGGCGAAAAAGTTATGACCAAAACAAAATACCCACTTTCGGGAACCATAGATCTTCCTGACTCCAAGTTTTATAACCCAAATAACTGCAAAGTTTCTTCTTAAGCACGTCGGTATATAAGTCTGTCAAAAATCGGTTAAAAAATGGCTGAGTTATAATCAAAATACTGAAATCCAAAAAATTACTTTTTTATACCCTTCACAACAGGAAATTTCAATTGTGTTAGGTTTATAGGGAACAACAACGGGCTTTAGCGGCACAACTTCGACGTATGATTTTATTCCTACTGTGTACTTTTTTTGTTTTTTCCTTTATTGATCGATCGATTACTTTTAAGATTATCAATAACAAACATTTCTCCACTCAGTAACACAATTATTTGGAGGCCCCATGTAATTAAGCTCGTTTTGAGCATTACTCCAAAAAGCCAACTTACAGTTTTTTATAAGATACCTTCTATTATGCAAGTAAATCTTTCTTCGGGAAAAATTGAGACATTTCATGAGAAATTTTTATTTGTAATATGAGGATAAGGAAAGATAAAAATTAATTGCGGAGTCTTAATTTGTTATTTGGCTGATAGTGTGACCCTCGTACTTGCGTAAATAAACTTTCTAACAATTTATTGTGGGAAATTAAAGTTTTTTTTTTTTTTTTGGGAGAATTTTTAATTTTTTTTTCTAAATAACAATATTTTTTTCAGCTTAGAGTTTTTTTCTGGATCTTTTTAACTGCACAAAAAAAACAGGTTTTGCATTAAAAATTTTCCGAGATCTTGGGAATTTCTCTCCCAAAATATAAATATATTTTAATCTTTAAGATATTGATATTGGCAATTTAAAAATTTTCGTTGATCTAGATATTTTACATTAAATTTGTAAAACGATATTCGCTTTGAAGTAAATTAGTATTTATTAAAAAAACAACAACCCACGATAGCAAAACTGGTGTAATTTTTATAAAATGTGAATAATATCTAGTATAAAAAATATCAAAAGCAAGTGTTTTTTAAAATATAGTGTGACGGACAAAAATGACTCGAAAAAATACTCTTTTTTTCGATAAAGGTTAAAAATCGTTAATCGAGACTTGAAACATCCCATACAGTGTTAATGTTTCTGATATATCAACCTTTTTTTTAATAACTTGGTCTGACAGAAAATTCATGCTGTTACAAAATCGCCAGAGATTTTAGAATTCAAATGTGTGTTTTTTTAAATATAAGTTCTATTTTAAATAAACGAACTCCTTAAATTAATATTCCAACTTTTTTCTGTGCTGCCATTTATGCAAAGTGTGTTTTTCTTCGCTCGATAGAACGAACTTACGAAAGTGTTAGTTGTCAAACGAACTGTCATACTGTGCTCACTTTTTGACACTTATAATACGTTTACTCTCTCAAATCTTCATATTCCTGTTCATGATTGAAAAATGCTACCAAATTATTCAAATTTACTCGGAAAATTAGTCATCGATTCACTGAACGTCGTGAGTTTTGTGGAGAAAGGCCAATTTTTGTCTTAACAGGCTTATAAGCAAACAAAAATATGGAGTGAGACCAATCTACAAGAGGCCAATCTACAAATTTGCATAGCCGGTAGCATTATCGGACCTTGTTTCTTCAAAAATGTACCAAAATTGAACGTCAATATTATTGCCATGAAAAGACATTTTTTTTTGACTATAATTGCATTTTTCCCTGCAGCGAAGTTGATTCAACGATGTCCTTCTGTCCGTGTGCATGTTAAAATGTGTTATTCAAGGACACCAGACACGATAGGGACAATGTTCCCTGCAAATAATGCGACTAGTCCATACACGCATGTAAAATGTAGCCCATAAGGGACTAGGGCTAGTCCAAAGGTAACCCCAATGTATGGAAAAAACATGGTCTATTTAACATTACAATGTCCTAGGGCAGGACCATATAACCCAGCTTTGCATTACAAAGGAGTAGTCTTAAAACTACTCCATGGTATACTCCAGAGGATTAGTTTTGAAATCGCTTAATAACCAAAACTTGTCGTTAAAAAACGAAGACATGTCGTTTCACTACAAACTCTTTTTAACAATGACATGGTCCATGCTTGTATTACATTGGACCAGTCCAGGGAGTAGTACATTTGATCAAAATGGATCAAGTAGTCCAAAATTATTTGCAGGGTTGTTATGTTCTGATAACACATTTACTCCGTATTTGTTTGCTATTGTAATTTAGCCAGATTTTAGATATGGGGAAAAACTACAACTATTTCTAATTTTACCCATACATCCCTTGTTTTTTTTTTTTTTTTTTGCTGTATATTTTGAGAATGGCAAGAGCAAAAGCTGGCCAAATTTGAAACACATAGCCGGGATGTCCGTCAAAAAAGGGTGTTATTGGATAAGTTGGCGCGTCCCACACAAATATAGCACTCTTATTGTTTAGTAATAAATTACATAAAGTTAATTTCATGTATAAATATTATATCAACTAAAGCTATATTCACACCTATTAAATATTTGACGTCCTACACGTAACCACTACTTTTATTTTTATTTATTTTTTTAAAATTTTTTTTTTTTTTTTAATTCCCTAAGCTAATCCCGCGAAGCTCTTCGCTTGTCTGCAGGAAACCAGAGTCTCTGGCGGGAATCGAACCCGCAACCCCGGCGCTGATAGACTAGCCCACTACCAGCTAGCCTACCGGGGCACTAATAAGTATTAATTACATTTTTATAGCAACTGAAATTAATTTCAATAACTGAATAGAACAACATAAAAAAGGTCGACTAACAACTTGGTTCTATTTGCAACATACATATGTGGCATGTGTACAGAAAAAATGAAAAACCAACTTCAATTGACATATTGGTTAGAAATTTGTACTATTAATTAAATTCCGTACGGATTTTCCGCCTGCAAACAAATTGATCATATCAATTAACATATTTATAAGCTTATCTTGCTGTTGAGTTTCAATTAATAGGTTTAATTGAAATGTGACCACCAGCAAAAGAGGCTATATAAAACTTAAACACAAATCAAAATATATTTCTTTTTAATCAATACAGTAAATTGAAACAATTAAAAAATTTTTTGAAACTTTAAAATATTTTGAAAACATACACACAAACATTATAATTTTTATTTTCAATTAAGGCAAATTAATTGGAACAGTTAAAAAAATTTTTTAAAACAGCATTTCTTGATTTACTTGAAAAATTTTAGTTTGAAATTTTTTCTGTGTGGGTTAAAAAAATATGTAATGATTTATTTTAAAAGAAAACCATAAACATAATATTTTATTCAAATAAACAATAACCCCCATATTCATGAAAAGTACTTTTGATTTATAAAAGGTTTATTTAAAAAATTTTCATAGAAATATTTTTTATAAATATGGGGGTTAGTAAATAAATAGAACTAAACTAAACGTTTAAACAAAAACCTAATTTCTCTCTCATAAATTATTTAATTATATTAACCATTTTTTTTCGAACGTGCTTCTATGAGTTAAATTAAATTGAAACTTTTTGCAATAGTTTTATTCCCTTCATATTTCACCTACTTTTTCCTTAAGCCAACCTTTGATTAACATTGATAAAAATATAATGTTCTAAATTGCGGCAAAAAACTGTGATTAAAGCTGCTGTTACATGTTTTTATAGCTGTATATTAAATAATACGAATATCTAAATCGTTATTTTTCCTATCGATATTTTCGAGATTTAAAGACTATCAATATCATCGAGAGTACTATCGAAAGTTTCCCAGCACTAGTTGGTAGCGAGCTAGTCTATTAGTGCGAGGGTTGAGGGTTCGAGTCCCGCCAGAGAATCTGGTCTGTTTCACTACAACGGGCTGAAGGTTACGTTAATTTTGCTCGGTAAATTAAGTTAGAATATAATTTGTATTTGTAACTCTTATTAAATAAATCAATAGAAATTGTAAAAAAAAGCTATTTAAATAAAGGTAACGCTTTTTATGGATTTTTTCGTTGTTAGGTCTGAACTAGAGTTTCTACGCGGGAAAGAATTCCCGGCAATCCCGGGACATTTTTTTAAAATTAATCCCGGGACATTTTTTCCGGGAATTATCGGGAGCTTCAAATTAAATTTTTTGAAATTTTAAAATCAAAAGCGAGTAATAACAATATATATTCTTTACTAAAATAAATAAAAACTACCTACAAATCGAACTATATTTCCTACGCCAATAAACCAACGGTCTTTTTAATTGCTGATGATATGTCTAAAAAGCTTCTTGAAGTAGAAAATGAAAAAGTACAGTATACACCAACACCAGATGATTTAAAGAGCACCTTGAAAACGCTATATCAATTCTAAAAAAATAAATGTAAAGAAAATACAAAAGCCCGAAAATATCTTAAAAAAGAATTTGACGTCTATGAAGTCACGGGTTACAGGCCAACAAATTTATAATCTTTGTATGGTGAGCTTCTTACTATAAAACCAACGTCTGTAGAAAGCGAGAGCACGTTTTCGGTAGAAGGCAATATACATATCAACAAGGATTAGAAATAGAATCTCTGATGAGCTTTTAAATGCTTTAATAATACTAAAAACTTTTTTTTTCAAAGAAAATTAATTTTACCAAGTAGCTATTAATAACAACTACTTAATATTAATAAGTTTTAATAATTCGTGATCTCCCAAAAAAAAAAAAATAATAACTAAATATATGCATGTACATATGAATGTAACAATTTATTTGGTTTTGTTTTGGTGGTCTGTGGAATTAATACAGCTAATTTCTTTAGACTGTTGTATATGTGTATATTCTTTTAAAAAATTTAAAACTTTTGTCTTGGGAATAAGATTTTTTTTGTTTCGTTTCCCGGGAAATTAGAAACCCTAGTCTGAACATAAATTTTTGTAATATAAAGTAATTATTTTTGAACTTTTACTTAACCGGGAACATTGCATTAAATTTCCAAAAAAAACTCTAATTCTAATTTTATGTAGGTATGTATTTTTTTTTTATTTTTTTGTAAATTGGTTCTAATTTTTTTGTTGAATTGTCTGTTTTTTATTTTATTTTTTTTTAGAAAAGTGATTTGTGTGCGAGTTTTTTTCTACTAATAGTTTGTATATTTTATTGTTTCTGGTAATTTTTTTTTTAATTTATTTGTTTAATGCTCAGTCAGCAATTGTATTTTATGGATCTAAATAAATTGTAAATTGCTTGTCGCACTTTTTCTTTGGGCGCTTGTTTTGTTTTGTTCAAGTATTGTGGGGAATTTGTGGTTTCTAGATTTTATTTGAACATTTCTTCAATAAAGCTTTTTTGTGGTGAGATTAAACATGAACATTTCAATTTTTTTTTTGTGTATTTGGTTTGTTTTGCGGTGGTCTTATTATTTGTCCCTTCCTACAATGAATACAAATTTAAAAAATATTATTTGTTTGAGATTTAAAAATTAAAATGTCATGCATATGTGCCATGGGCTGTTATTGCTACAGAATTTATTATAGCAAAAGAGGTTTTTTTTTTTTTTTTTTTTTTTTTTTTTTTTTTTTTTTTTTTTTGACTATTTGACTTGTTAATAGTAACGGTTATTGGAATCTTCAAAATAAAGTTAACTAAAAATAAAGCAAAGAAACTGGATTGATTGCCTATTTTAAGACTACTTGAACATTTAAAATTATTAACATAGAAACATTAATAAAGCCTTATTCGTGACTAATACTTTATTTATTTAGAATATATTTACCCCCTTATTTATAAAAAGTATTTCAATTTTATTAAAGGTTAATTAAACAAATTTACATACAAAATTCGTCTTATAAACTGGTTATAAGCATAGAATATTGTTTATGAATAAGGCCTTTAGTCTACTACAGGTCTTAAGCTACGGTCACACTTATTAAATATTTGATCAAATAAGCGTAACCCCTACTTTTGTGAATAGTTAGTGAGATTTAAAATGGTCTTAATATTACAAAATAAACTAATTATACTACTAAACATAGCAAAAACAGTTTTTTGTAAGATGTGGTATTTTAATCAAAATAAATATTGATATTAAGCGAAATGATTTTTTACTTTGGTTGTTGGTCCCGTTTTTTTCGTCAAATATTTGATAAGTCTGACCGTAGTTTCAGAAATCATTCTTTGATATACATATTTCAAAAAATAATATCCTTCAAGAAATGTGTCTTGTACGTGTAACGAACTTGACCAAATGGCCCTGTCCTTGTATGGAAATTAGCTATCTTGTATTACCAGCCATGCTCTGTGGGGGGAGTGGTTCTTTTCCAACAAAGACAAGTAAAAATTCGCAACACAAAAGTAAATTATATAAGATAGCTCTTATAAAAAAAAAATAATAAAAATAAAGAAATAACTGAGAGAATACATGATAGTGATCTAGATGGTGATTGATTAAATTATATACATCTGTATACATCATCCTATCTTTGATAATTACATATGCTTTAACTGTTATTAATTTATCCATATTTCATACCTTTCGTGATTTAATGAAAATTGGTTTAAAATTTCATCATAATATAATTTAGTTTTATTAACAACTATATGTAGTAATTTAAGTTTTTAAAACAATCTTTAATTATAAGTTAAATAAAGGAACAAATTAATTTATGTTTTTCTTTTTTTATATCATCCAGTGTATAAATTTTTAATTTAAGTACAGATTTTGGTTTTGTTTTCAAATGTGATGCACTGTTTCTAAGCAAAATTTACAAGTTTGTATACAAATGTTTAGAAACATGAATTAAAATATGTATGCATCTATTGATTTTTTTTTTCGCCATCAATCTTTTGTTGATTATGATGTATGTTATTTATTTGTTTAATATTATTTTAAATTAAAATAGAAATTTTAAAATTTACTTACATTTTACACTTCCAACGTCGACAAGCGCTTGATGACAGGAACTGTACCATTGTAAGTTCTGTTTCTTTTCTTTTTATGATTAAAGTGTGGTGAAATTTAGTTTTGTGTTTATGTATGAAAATTTGAATTTAAGAAAAATTAGTCAGTAAGTAAAAGCAAAGATAACATAATTAAAGAAAACAAATAAAAAGTATATATAAAATTAATCATACATTATGAAGTTATTAAGATAAACAACACGAAACAAAAAAAAAAAAAAAATTTAATTTAATATTACTATACTATTTTACACGATTTAAGAATAGTGCATCCCCAAGTTATTAGGACTCTTATTTGGAACTTAATTGTAAAATATATTGTGATGCGGTTTCTTGGCTTTTAAAATTGTATTTTAGAAATTATACATACATATATTTTAATTTGGTGACTTTATTTTCTCCTGATGAAAATGTTGGTGGTTATTTTCGTTTTCCTCCGTTTTCAATTAGACAACTTCTCAACTGCGGTCTTTGAAAGGATGCTGAGATATATAGGAATAATTCACACCCAAAAATTTTTCGCAAAAAAGTTTTTCTTTTTTTTTATTATTATTTCTTTTGCAACAAGATGGTTTAGCAAGAATTGTCAGTTTCTTTTTTTTATTTTGATGGCCCAACTATCAAAAAAAAATTTGAATTTTTTTTTTTTAATTAAAAATAACTATCTTGGGCTGAATTTAAGTTCTTCTTTCAAATCGAACCCAAAAAAAAATATCTCCCATTTTTTTTATTACAAATTTTTTTATTTTTTTTTTTTAAATAGAAGTCAAAGTTACTCTTTCTTTTTTTTTCCTCATTTTCATTTTCTAAATATATATTTCACAAATCGTCCTCATATACGTTTGTCCGACATATTCGTTTTGACGTTTTTACAAGCATCGCTGCATTTTTTCAAACACTAAATTCCTTATTCATAAACAATATTCCATGCTTATAAGAGGCTTATAAGACGGAAAGTCTGATTTTATCATTCTAACATAGCGTCTTCACCTGACAATTTTTTGTCATACCAAACGTCAAACTTCATATTAAAAAAACGCTGACAAAAATTTTCGAGTTTTTTTTATATAGACTTTGACGTTTGGTATGACAAAAAATTGTCAGGTGAAGACGCACACTAAGGCCTGACAAACAATTCTTTTAGTCGTTGATTAAGAATGTATGGGAATAACTTCTAAAAATTTTAAAAAATACTCAACTTTATCAGTTATTTATTTACTCATTTCGCATTATTAGCAACAACAATTGTGCCGAGATTAAGCTTAATTCTTAGTTATTATGAAGGCCTACTAGAAACCGTCAAAGTAAATGCCAGAAGATCTCCAATGACACGCCATGTAATTAAGAAATAAAGTTGGAATGGGGCTGAGAGACCTTATGTCTCCAAAAGAAGCCGTTTAAAAGGTATTTTTACTAAGTACTTTTTCTTCCTGCTAAATCATTATATTTTACCAATTTATGAAGTATTTTCATGTAAATCATACAGTAATTCGCATATGCCAATAGCACAGTGGTCTGATGCCTTTAAAACAAATTATATTTAATAAACAGGGCAAGTTTTTATAAGCATAAATATGAAATATGCAAGTAAAATAGCTTTAAATAAACAAAGAAACATGCTTAAAATATGCAAAAGAGCATGGAAAGGTTAAAAAAAAACGTTTTTTTAAAACTGATTTTTATTCAAAAACTTTTCATTTTAAACTGAATCCATCCATACTTTATGTTTTGTTTAGTGTTCATATATTTAATTAAATTAACAATTTAAAATAGTTATGAAGAATTTTAATTAATATTCATTTTAAAGCACAAACGATGAAAAAATATTCAATATATAGTAAGACTGATAATAACATAATCGTAATTAACTGATTATTAGCATTTTTAATTTGAAACAAAGAGCAGCAGCAAAAACTTAAAAGAAAAACACATTTCAAACAAACAAAATGACAACAGATTAATCTGATTGTATACAAAAAAAATAAATTAATAACCAAAAAAAAAAATACAAGAAAAAAATTAATTAATATTTTAAGCAAAATTAAGACACAAAACATTTCACATGAAAGTCAACCAATCGAGAAAAAAAAGAAGTTAAGCGGGTTTGTAAAAATTTTATTGGGGATTTGCCCGTAACGTGTTATTCAATTTTGTAAAAATTTTTCAACTCACAGGTAACAAAATGATTTGTGTGAACGACTTGTTCTAATAATGAGACAATTAAGAGTAGATATTCACCTAAATCAAAAAATTTGTTTTAGTCTGGTTTTTTTTAATTCGTAAATGAATTTAAACAATTGTTTGTTTGTTTGTTATTTTAGAATAATTTTTATTGAATAAATAAAAAGCAATGTGTTTATTTTTAAAGCCAATTGTCAAGATTTTTTGTTAAAAAAAAGAAAGTCAGTCAGTCACGCTGGAGGACAATAATAAGAAGACTGCTTTTTTCAAATGTTTAATAAAAGAAAATTGAAAATTCTTATGTCTTTTCAGTTCTTTGTGGAAAAAAAGACAAATATTAAAAAAAGGGAAAATCAACTTACGCACATACTTAGTTTCATTTTCTTTTCAATACTTAAATATTTTCTCTTGCCATTGTTGTTGGTGTTGTTGGAATTTTAATTTTCACAATGGGGGTAGTGTGGGATAAAAAGGGAATAGAAAGATTTAATGTCGACTTTGGTTGATTTATTACCAACGAAATTGCGTTAAGAGTGCACAGGCGAACGAACGACAAACACAACAACAACAAACAAAAATCTAAATGGTTGGATGGACGGACGGACGGACCAACCAACCATTCGAATATTTAGGGAAGAAGAAGGGATGTTTAGTACCAAAATCTTTGTATTTGTATCAAAATCCAGAAACGCAACTAAGAAAGAAGGGACAGAAAAAATTTCTTTGGAATAAATGAATGAATGAAAAAAAAAAATACTGAATGGATGGATAAATTGATATGATTCTTTTCTTTTTTTGCTTTGGTGCGTTTATTTTCCGAGTATGGGAAGATTGGATGCAGTCAAATGACAAACAAAGCCAAATGTTTTTACTTCTAATAATACTTAAGTCGCTTGGAAAACAAAACTTAACGCAAGTGTTTTCCATTCGCACATTTAAAATAAAACATATTAGGGGCTTTGAAAGGAAAAACTTTTCCAAAATTTACCGGGAAACATATTTCATTCAATTTCCGGGAATTTTATTTTAAGAATATTCATTACATTTGTATTAAATTGAAAGTTTTGTGTCACATAATTGGGGGGAAATTTGTATCAAAATAATAAGTTTTATTCATTTTGTGTTGCGGCTTTGAAATCTGTGTCTTTTTATGGATATTTAATTGATAACCATTTTTACAAGTTGTTTAATTAAGAATGAAGGATTTGATTTTCAATATTTGCATTAGTTTTTTAGCATAATTTTAAATCGTTGTTAAAATTTTTCGGAAAAAAATTAACAGAAATCTTTTTAAGATCCCTTTAAAGCTAAGAAAATTAGGCGGAAAATATTGAAACGAAATCGTGATGCAAACTGCACTGTTGACAAAACCCAAAATGATTAGATTGGACTTTAATTGTGGGGCTTTTGATTTGGTGTAAAGCGCCATTTTGTAAAAAAATACAAATAAATACTAAAATACTAGCTTCCTTATTTATAAAAAATAAAACAAGTTTACAAAGGGTTTCCGTTTCAGTTCCATAAACCTTTTATAAACTAGTTTTATTTTTAATAAATACGACCGTAAATAGATAAAATGCTTGGTGGGGAAACGTGAGACTTCTGTGGAAGTGCCCATATGTATCTACTAGTGATGTACCGAATATAAATTTTTAATATTCGCGAATACGAATATCTAATCTGAAATTTTGCAATGCTCCGCTCCATATTTAAAATGTAATTGAAAAAAATCTCCCGCTTGCATCGATAGCAATAAATTGAAAAAAAAACTGTCACTCTACTTAATATATTTAATATTATTACGACATTACGATGACTAAATTTAAAATTGTTAAATTTGCACTTGAATACCACTACATTTTTAAGTTTTTATACGGTGGCATGTCATAACGTCCAGTGTCATAGTGTCCATGGATTTCCTCCTCTATGGTATAACGAAAACCGGCTTCGCTAGCTAAACCTTCTCTGCGCAGGCGGCCTTCGGCCAAAAGCAAGGATTTTCTCCTCTTCGGCCGGCCGTGCTGAGAAGCTTTAGTTAGCGAAGCCAACCAATGGCAGACTTAGGATTTTTCGGTACCAACTACCACAGTCTTTATTTCTTTTTATTAAATATCCAAACCTGCTTATCTTTTGACCTCTGCGTCTCAGAGCTTGGCAGTAATGGAACCAGCAACCTTATTTGTTATACCATAGAGGAGAAAATCCTTGCGCCGAAAAGTGTTTTCGTTATATATTAAATATATACACCCAGAGAAAAAGCAGCAAAACCATTTTTAAAAAAATTTTAACCATATTTATTTAATTATCAAAAGTAATTTCTTGGGAATACAAAATTTTAATTTAAAAGATTTGTTATTCGTGCTTAATTCCCAGTTTTTATTCTTGATAAAAACACTGAAATTTATTGTTGATGGGATAAGCTATTCCTATGCGCATTTCACTGGTTGCTTAGGCCAGATCATCAGGAAACTTCATCCATAAACATTTTGGAAAAACTAATGATATTAAACCAAATAAAACTGTTAAGCGTATAAGAATCATAAGCAACAGCTCTACTTGTAACAATATCAAAGTTTAAACAAAAACATCAACAATAAACAGTGAGTTTATCTCTTCTTACATTCCCCACTACAATTGATTGGAATTCTTCCAACATTAATTGTAGTTGTAAGTAGGTTAAGTAAAAAACAAAATGCAAAAAAACAACTTGCAAAAGCATGTTGCCAGGTAGTTTTTTTAGGCCGTGCACTTGCCAGTTTATTATCAAAAGTAATTTCTTGGGAATACAAAATTTTAATTTAAAAGATTTGTTATTCGTGCTTAATTCCCAGTTTTTATTCTTGATAAAAACACTGAAATTTATTGTTGATGGGATAAGCTATTCCTATGCGCATTTCACTGGTTGCTTAGGCCAGATCATCAGGAAACTTCATCCATAAAGTGCACGGCCTAAAAAAACTACCTGGCAACATGCTTTTGCATTTTGTTTTTTTCTTAACCTACTTACAACTACAATTAATGTTGGAAGAATTCCAATCAATTGTAGTGGGGAATGTAAGAAGAGATAAACTCACTGTTTATTGTTGATGTTTTTGTTTAAACTTTGATATTGTTACAAGTACAGCTGTTGCTTATGATTCTTATACGCTTAACAGTTTTATTTGGTTTAATATCTTTAGTTTTTCCAAAATGTTTATGGATGAAGTTTCCTGATGATCTGGCCTAAGCAACCAGTGAAATGCGCATAGGAATAGCTTATCCCATCAACAATAAATTTCAGTGTTTTTATCAAGAATAAAAACTGGGAATTAAGCACGAATAACAAATCTTTTAAATTCATATTTATTTAATTTAACCAAATCATTGTCGACGACAACCATATTATGGTTAAATTAGTTTCTTTAAAAATAGTTTTGTTGGTTGTGACCATAATAAAACATGTTTTTCTCTGCGTGTATGTATATCTTTTTTTTATTTAACTTCTTTAGTAATTATGGACCTTATGACACTTTTAAAGGTGTCATAATGTCCATTTGCAAAGTGTCATAATGCCCGCGGACATTATGACACTTATAAAAGTGTCATAGTGTCCATGGATGCTATAACTCTGGACGTTATGACATGCCACCTTTTTATACTTACAGACATTCTGGAAAGTAAATAAGGAAGAAAAAAACGAACTTCTTTCACCTTAGATCAGGCAATATTTAATGACACCACCAAAGAGTGTTCCGAGCTAGCGAATGTTTAGTGGTGCGGGACTTATTTACACACCGCATTGTTATAGGCTTGATGGGGAAAAGGCTTTAAAAATTCTTATTTTTGAAGTTCAGTCTTGCTCTACTGAGATTTTATTACACAGTGCAATATTGTAGAAGTCATTAAGTGCAAACTTCTTTTCGTGTGGAATTACTCAAAGAACTTATCGAAACTAACAAAAATCCATTAAGTTTTGATAGTTTAGCTGCTGTTCGGGTTTTATGGCTTCATATATATTTTGGCTAAAAACTCATTTTTCCGAAGAATATGCAATTTTTCTTAAAAGTGTATCTCCTGCTTTCCTGTCTTCCGCATAATCGTAGCTACTAGGAGAAAAAAATGTACAACAAACTATTCTAAAAAAACTACATCTAGAGCCTCAAAATTGCTCAAATGTCGGAAAATATTAGTTATATTAGTTATATCTTTTTTCACTGTTTTTGGTCTATAGCTGGCAAAGTGTGAGAAATTCAGTAAAGTTATCTTCAGAAAAAAAATCCTTATAACATAATTCATAATAACTTTATACATAATTATATTGGAAAATGCTTTTTTCACATTTTCCAACTGAATTTCACATCCAAAATTCGAGAAATAGATACAAAATTTACAAAAAGCCAAAGAACATGCTATTGAGTAATTCATATCAAGTCTTCTTTTCTTAAGCTACAATTGTGCCGATGGCAGAAAAACGAAATTCCAATTGGTTTGGAAAATACAGCTGTCAAAAAAATTGCATTTTCTTCTGAAAATGCAAGACGACGACGTTCAAGACGAAGGTTTATTTTAAATAAAAATGATTAAAAGTCAATATTTTTCGCTTTATTTTATGTATTTTTTACACTTTAGAATTTTTTTTTTTTTGAACCTATACGCCTGAGTTTGGCGAATATGTGCTCGAATATCATAAAATAGGCGGAAATGTCTACATCTGCGAGATTTGTCCGACCTTAAACCATTTTAAAGGCCAGCACCACATTTTAAATTGGTTGCTATCGTACAAGATATTGTCGCCAAATTTTCTCTATCCAATATTCATAAAAAATTATAGTATTGAACGCTTTTGAGGGGAATGGTATTTGCTATTGTCAAACATAGGCCGATTCCAACAAAATTTGGTAAAATAATTGAAATTGCAATAGAATATGTTTGAAACAAATTTAATCTTAATAACTAGGGATGAGATTTTCATGCACTAAAAAATCAAAAATATGCGCATAAAATATGCGCTTAAAACTCCAAAATATGCATTAAAAAAATAAAAAATATGCACTAAAAACTTGACCATTTTCAATAAAAAAGCGTTTGTTTTTTTATTTTATTTAAAACAAAACAAAATGAAAAATTCTATAGAATATATTCTGTACAATATATTGTTAATCAAATAAATACTTTTTTTATATTATCAAAAGTAAGCCTCTGTTAAAAAGCTTTTGTACATGGAAAATGATCTGTCAACGTCAACCGAAATTGAGACATACTTGAAGGATGCCAATTCATTTGGAGAATATTTATTTTCTAATTCAGATCCCACACTGACTCCAGATCAAAAATAGTTGAAATTTGTTTTAGTTTTTGAAATCCTGATTTTTTTTTTGCAGCATGTTTTGGATTTTGTTTAATTTGTCGGGCTATTTTTCCTTTCACATGTTAATTTTACTTTCTGTCATATCAATTAATTTGAGTTGACTATTAAGTGAACTAAATCCTTTGAATTTTGTTATTGTTTCACCAACATATCTGTAGTTGGAAAATACAAATGCTAATTGACTTTTGATGTTATTTAAATTTAATATTTCTTTTACTTTTTTTATTGCATAAGCATCGATAGCAACAAGTTCTTCAATAACATTCTTAAATTGCTCGAAGTTTTTTGAATAGAATTCTGAAGCATCTATCCAGGTTCCCCTTCTTGTTAATACTGGCTGCGGTGGTGACGGTACCAAGAGATACATTTCAATAAAAATTGCAACTCGTAAAACCAATAAATCAATATTATCGAATTAGCTTCTAATTTCATCTGCAACTCGGTGTTACCCATGTGCCTAGCAAGTAACATGTAACAGTTTTGGATAAATTGTTTTAGGACAATTGTCAGCCTTAACCATGTAAGGTGCTGCATCGGTTAAATATTTAAGGATCTTTTGTCGAAATCTTGTATTTTAAGCAGAGCTCAAAAAATTTATTAATTGATTTTAAAAATAATTTTTTTTTGGAGATTTTTTTTGTATACAATTTGGAAATTTTTTGAAGAACTTTTTTTTATAATATGGAAATTTAAAAAAATATATCACTCAAAAATGTTAAAATATGCAAAAATATGTATTTCAAACCAAAATATGCAAAAATATACATTTTCACCAAAATATGCAACAATATGCAAAAACAAATCGATGTCATTTTAACGCAAATTCATTGATTCGGAAAGATAATTGGTCGACATCGATTTTAGACTATCGACAAAAAACATGCATTTGCATGGAAATCGCATCCCTATTAATAACCAACATATGGCCATAAGGGCTATATTTCGAAAATAAACTTGTATAGCGGCATAGTTGGGGGTAGTGCACTAAATATTGATTTAAATCAGCAGTGCACTATCACTAAATAAAACTGCAAAAAAATTAGTTGCACTCTTTGTTTTCAGCTTTAGTGATGATTGTTATTTTTTTAACTACCACTACAAAAATAAGTGATATTGCAAATTTTTTCACTATCACTAAGCACAGATTGAATGCAAAAATCTGCACTCAACTCAAATAGTGCAAAATTTGGACTTGCAATCAAAAAAGCTGCACACAAATATTGTCTCACTAAAATTTAAAAAATGAAACATTGTATGTGCATGGTTTTGGATTTTTTTTGAGGATATGCATTGACAAAGAACATTAAACAAAATGAATTTTGTCAATGACGGTATAATTATGGACTTTAACCATGAAAAAACAAGTCTTCAATTTTTAAATTTAGTGCAACATTTGTAGTTGCACTCAAATGAGTGAAGAAAACAAAGTTGCAAACTTTTTTTTTTTTTTTGAGTGCAAAATTTTTTAACATCACTATCACTCATGTTTTGTGAGGCTGCAAATTTTCTATTTATCACTCAACATCAACAAAATGATTGTAATATAAATATTTACACTATCACTAAGTGTGAGTTGAAACTGCAAAATGAGTGCACTTCCCCTATCTATGTACTGCGGCAATGTGAATTTATGGACCGATTGCCACAGTTTTCAATAGGCTACGATCTTATGAGAATTAAAATACACATAACAATTTTTAAGTTTCTAAAAAATTGTGAGCTGT
Organism: Pollenia griseotomentosa; assembly: GCA_963931875.1. NCBI lineage: Eukaryota > Metazoa > Arthropoda > Insecta > Diptera > Polleniidae > Pollenia > Pollenia griseotomentosa. The sequence continues at coordinate 44,540,789 of OZ007560.1, read as the reverse complement.
TCTTTGCGCAAAAGGTTTGCTTGGACGCACAGATAGATGGACATTGAGTCATGATTCTGAGCCAGTCGATATACCAAAAGGATGGTCTAGAACCAATATTTTTAAGTGTTACACACATGATAGCGTATAAGGTAACAACTCGGAAATAATAAGAAAGAGAGAATGAATATTTCTGAGTTCATACCGATTGACTTAACATCACTTTCCGAATCAATTTAACGATGTCGCAATGTTTAACATAATTTGATCAAATTTAGTATGTATTTTCTGAATTGCATAAGGACTAAGCATTTTAAAAAGGGTCCATAATATCACAAAGTCTCAATACATGCATCTTATTGTCTTGGTATTCAGATTAAGTTTGGCCCAAAAATATTTTTATGCAATCTTGATTATATGAGCAAATTTTATTGAAATTGGTTTATTCAGAATAAAAAAATAAAAATTGATTTCAAATAAAAAAATTTCTGTTATTAGTTTAAAAATTAATTAAATTTGGTATATAAAATAATAATAAAACTAATTAATATGTAGATCAATTAAATACTTTTTGATATTAAGAACACTTTCAGCATTAACGTTGCTGATATAAGTAAACGTAAAATTGACTTGATTAAATTTTAAATTAAAACTGATTTTATTTGTGATTAATAGTTTCATTAAAAAAAAAAAAAATTTGGAAGAATTTTTACTGTGTAGCTTCCATACAAACACAACTCCCGAAAAAAACTTTAAGTGGCATAACTTTTATAATAGGTACAATAGCATTAGGCCAATATACACTGAAAGAATAATGCTTCATAAATCTAATGAATAAATTTCATTAAATTTTTTACTTTAATCCAATGAAAAATTTCATTACGGGAATGAAATTTTACAAAAATAATGAAGCAATTTCATTACCACTACGAAATTGAGTTTCGTAATTTGGTAAAATTTTTCATTAAATTAATGACAACTTAATATCCCTTTAAAAAAAAATTCAACTAATTTTTTAAGATTAATTTAACTATTATTTAATGTATTCAAATATTTTTCAGTTAATGAAAAAAAAGAGTAACTTTATATTTTTCATGAAAAATTTCACTAAATCAATGAAAACAAGGTATAGCTCTCTAACTTTAAAATACTTATAACTAGAAAATATTTTCTTCCTATAACTGCTGTAAAACGTATTTTTAATTCCATTTTAAGCGATAGACATGAACATATATGAAAAAATTGTAAATTTCAATGTTTCATAACATCAATGAAATCAAAGAATTCATAACGATAACGAAACACTGAATTAAGCTTAATGTTGGTAATAGCTCCAAAAACAAACAACGAGATACAATTCTCACATTCTTTTTTCTTTAATCGTTAATTCAAATACACAAAATTTACGTAGTAATACAAGCCAGCAAAATGGAAAGAAGCAAGATGAAGGTCGTCCCGGGCTGAAAAATGAATTAAATACAATTTACTTAAAGGTAAGCTTATACAACTAGAACATAACATGATGTAACGGAAATATATAAAAGAAATAAAATTAATATAACTTGATGATTTGAAACAGGAAAAAAAAAAAATAAAATTCACAACAACTCAAAACGCACATTGAAATGGCTGAAATAAATAAACATAAATATATAAATGGTCACAAAAATTACCAAATTTAATCAGTAATCAGTAAACATAGGTTGAATTTTAATGTAATTTTTCATGGGATTAATGTCAAAATACATTGGATTTGTGAAGAAAATTCTTTCAGTGTAAGCCCTTTGATTAAAAAACCTTTTTGGTAGATATCAAGATAAAATTACTGCCAATTTCACGATGAAAGAAAACTTTCTATCGCATATATATATATATATATATATGGGCAGTTCCAGCGAAAAGTCTACTTTTTGTAACGTAACGCCAGAAATAATTTAAATTGTTTCTCGAAAAATTTAATATGTATAGTTTACTTTTTTATATTTTGGTGTAAAGCGCAACTTGCTCTACATTTAGTAACAAAAGGGATAATGGTTGAACAACATGGTCCTAAAATGCAACCTTATTTGCATTCTGGCGTTACATTAAAAAAAGTAGACTTTTCGCTGAAAATGACCATATGTACATTAAAACGAGCAAAGATTTTTAAATTTTATAGCTTAAAAAATAAATATATATAAGTCAAAAGTTTACTAAATAAGGTTTTATATAAACCGTCTTGCTTAATTCGTAGAGTTATTCATTTTTGTAATGCAAGTCAAAATCCACTTCCGTTTTTTTAACGTCACGCTAGCACATATTTTTGCTTATATCTGCAAATCCTTAGCGTCGATTGCTGTAATTTTTTTTCTGAATATAGTGCTACTTCATTACTTTGTATACATAAAAACCTTTTTCACAAATTTGACTTCTTAATTTAATTTTTTTACATTTTGTGGTACAAATATCACGACACGTCAAAATGGAAATGCCAATATCTAAATATATATATTTTTAACAAAAACAAATTTTTGAGAACTTGTTTTTGTTTAACATTTAGTTGTGTGAAAGAAATCATTCTTGAAAAAGGCAGTTAAACTCATAACATACTTTTGTTTTGCCGGATCCATGACTCCCAGATAAGGTATACTCTCGAAAATGTTTTCGGTAAATACTATGGTTTACTGCAGAATATATTATGGCTTAACCGACTATAATTTCTTACTTGTTCTGAACAGAATTACGTGATTTGTAATAGATATATAGGTCCAAGTGTGGGATAGACTTACTTTGATTTATTATTTCTATTTAAATAAAATTTCGGAAAATAAAACAAATTTGCATACCTACCTGGGAATAAAAAAAAAACCGAAAAATAAGAAACCCTTGTACATATGTTTCTTCTTAAAAAATATATATATGTATATTTTTTTTTTTTTTATTTCTTTATGTATCTAAAAAAAGTTGAAAAAGACAATTTGGTTTATATCAACAAATATCTAAATTTTGTAAGCAAAAAAAAAAAAAAAATGTTGTTACATTAGGCAGACAATAAAATTTATTTGAGAAGAAAAATAAAGAAACTAGATTTTACTTAAACCATGACAATTTTCTTCTAAACAATTTCACTATCACTTGATGTAACTTATAGTATTTAAGAATTTTTTATTATTTTTTTTTTGTATTTAGGCGGAAAGAGATTGTTGTAATATTATCCTTATCTTTTTGTCATACATACAACAAGGATGGGATGGTAAAGTTATGTGTTAAGAAACAATTTAGTTTAATCTAAAATTATTTATTTAATATTTGACGTGCTGATTAGAGGTGCGAGCTCTTTGGATAAAGAAAATTTGTAATTATTTAAAAAGTATTTTGTTGAATTTTAATTTTTACCACAAGTTTTTATTAAAAAATACACAAAAATTTTGTCTTCTAAATAAACGTAAAAAAATAGTTAGTTGAATAAGAAGGAATAAGACTATTAAAGTATGAAAGCTTTATAAATTGTAATTTGACTTAGAATACACATTCGAATTAATATGAAAATTTTAAGCGGTAAACTTTTGGGACCTTCATTTATAAGGCCTTCTGTAAGACCTTCTTAGATCTTTTTTTAGAACCAGTACTCATGCTCGCTTGCCTTTTCAGGAAGGTATTATGGAAGGATACCTACTCCCTTCGACATACATACAGTTTTTTATTATGTGTATGTATACACACATTTTGTGCGCCTACTACGTTTGAAGCAACAAAACTGATAAACCGTTACCAAAAAAAACACATTCCAAAGCAGTGTTCGAAAATAAACACTAAATATCACTACTTACCCTACGTTTCCACATGCAAGTAATTAGTTGCAAGTAGTGTATACGTACACTGAAAGAATTTTCTTCTGAATACCAATGAATTTTGACATTAATCCCATGAAAAATTGCATTAAAAAAGAACCTATGCAGCGCTTCGTTGGATCAATGAAACCTGTTTCATTAAAATGTATTTAATGAAACATTACATTAGATCTATGAATGTTATTCATTGGATGAATACTTTCAAAAAAGTAAAAAAAAATTTTTTATTTAATTTTTTTTTAAATTTTTTTTTCTTTAATCAAAGTTGTTCTTATTCAATTTTTTTTTTTAACCAGAGTCGCTGGCGGGAATCGATCCCGCAACCTCGGCGCTGATAGAATAGCTAGATAGACTACTAGCTAGCCTACTGGGGTAGTGTAGTTTTTGAATAAAAAAACTATGTTTTTTGCCATTACTCAATTAAGAGCGTTAATATGAGATTAAATTGTCATAACATAACAACGTTGATTTTTTTTTGCTAACGCATAATAAAAAAAGACCACATAAAGAGAGAACAAGCTTTTTCGTATACATCATTAGGTTGACAACAGTTTAAAATAAGGGTGTGTTTTTTTTTTAAAGGAGAACATTTATTTGTTCATTACTTAGTACATACTATATGTATTTAGGTAGTATGCACATATTAAAGAAAACTAAAAACATACGTATTTATGGATTGAAAATTTTTGTTTCATTACTATAATGACATTTTTCATTGTCATAATGAAAATTTGAATTTATGAAGGAATGCTTTTTCGTAATATTTTTATACTTTTAATTATTGAGACTATAGAGTTATTTGAATGTTAAAAAAAATTTTTTTTTCCATTATTGAAATAAGTTGTTTTTATAAAAAAAATTTTGATTTCATAATTTAATGGCATATATCATTAGATGTATGAAATAACTAAATGTTACATTTTTTAATTAACAATTAAACATATTTTTAACGAAACTATAATTTTGTATTAATTTATGAATATAGTTATGTTTGTATATTGTTTTTTATGTTCCAAATTAAAATTTTTTGTTTAACTTCATTTTAAAGAAAATACTTCATTATAACTACGAAATTCCATTTGGACAATGAAAATTTTCATTTAACCAGTGAAATTTTTTTTATGAAAACGATACATTAAATATATGAAACATTTTTCTTCCAGTGTATTATTTACAAAAAATCGAGGAAGCAGCCGATTGGCTGAAAGTACAAAAATTGTGTGAATGTAGTGAAAAAGTGTGAATGTATTGAGTTTTTCGAACTTAAACTTGTATGTGGAAGCGGCGGGTTAAAGCTCGGTTCGGTAGATTTGTGGAAAACACAAACGCTAATAGTGTTTGTGTAGAAAATCATTAAAAAAAATAACGTTTCCCTGTAAGTCATCTTTCGAGCACTAAAATACTATTTTTTTTCAAAATCAACAAAAGATGAGAACATTTAACTCCGTTCGGTTTTTTTTTAAATCCACAAACTTCATTGTGTTCGGTTTCGCTCATTAATGTTCGTCTCCTTTGGCTGGTAAAAAAGCAAACTTTTTTACAAAAACAAAATACACATACGAAAAAAAAACAAAAAGCCAGCAAAATAATTGTACACAAACAAAACATATACACAATACACACACAAGCTGTTCGTGGTGCGATCGTTGCTATAATTTTAAGTTTCTTCATTTCTTTATCAATGTAAAAAAAGAAACACTATAGAACATTAAAATAAAATGTTTGTTTACAGTATCACTACAATTGTTTTGTATTTTTAAAGAAGAACCGAACAATATATAATGTTCGGCTCTTTCTTGAAAACAGTTAGGAACGGTATTAAGGGTTGTGTTTGTCTTCACAATCACTACAAAAATAGATATCGTTCTTGGGTGTGTAAGCCTAACGCTAAATAATGAACTGTTTATTTTTGAACACTGTTTTAAAGACCAAAAACTTTAAATAAAAAAGTGAATAGAAACAAAGAAGTAAATTTAAATTAGTTTTCCTTTAATTGTGTTGAGTGAATTTTTTACGTGGTTAGCAATAACATTTTTTTTAAATAATCAGGTCTGCTGCATAAGGCCTCTTATTAGGCCTGCTGAATAACGAGCGCAGAAGTCCTTGGCTGGCTAGGACATTGTGTGTATAAAATGTATGAGTATGGAATGGGGTAGTAAGGCATTGTGTCTGTGAAATAAGGGCTTCCAGAAGGCTCGCTTACTACTTCTTTTTACCGCTGGGTTTATATAAAATAAATTTATAAGTTTAAAAAAATAATTAGTTTTTAACAAAAAAAATTTATTTATGAAAACAATAATTGTCTCCTATGTAAGTAGTATAGTGTCCCCCTCAAATGTTTTTGATCACCGTGGGGCTAGGCCGATTGGGCAGGTACCAGTGTTGTCAAAAGTAGCGAAAAATCCCTACATGTAGGGTAATGTGTTTTGAAACATGAATTTGGAACCGTTTTCGATAAAAATGTTAAAAGGAAAAACTATAATGACGAGGTTGTATTTCCAAATTTATCAAAACTGGTTCTGGTTTTGGTTTTGTTTGATTTACCGAATGCAAATGGCGATGCAGTGAGACCACCAGAAAGCGAAACAAATTGAGCCACACAACTTGAAGTTTAATTTGTTTATAATAAATTCGTAAAGCAATGGAAGAGGCTGCATTAATTTCGAATATACTAATGGTCACTTTAGAAAATTCAGTTCAAAAGAAATACATATATTCGGTCATGTCATGGAAATCGAAATCACGTGAAGTTAAAATCGACGAAGATTTTCAATTGAATTATTGTAAAAATGAAAGCAGCTTTTCCTGAATACAAAAGAAGTTCAGGTATATAAAAAGAAATGTTTTTTTGAACTTTGAATATGGGAGAGTTTTCAAAATTTGTTCGATTTCATTTTCACGTGACTTTGATTTCCATGACATGGCCGATTATTTATAAAATAACCTGTTACTATTGTACCTGAATTAAATTAAAGTGATCATATAAAGATTACCTGCCGTATTCATAAAAATAATTTTATTTTAATAAAGGTTTGCAAAATAAATTTTCTATCAGAATTATACTTAAAAAACGTTTGTTAAACTTAATAAATGTTTATGGATACGGCGGTACATATTTTTTTTAAACCTCTTGTTTTTTTTCATTGATTTTAATTAAAAGTACATGGATTTTTTTAGTTTTATTACTTTGTTGTTAGAGCTTTAAACCCCTGACAGACATAGGATTTGTATAATATTGTATCATGGTATACTACATGTGTGTCAACCTTAACTACAATTAAATCATGAAACAAAGTGGTATATTGATGGTTTATATACTACTCTAGTATGCATACCATGGTATTGAAACTATATGTCTGTCAGGGGTATTACTAAGCATATGCGAACGAAATAAGTTTTTTATAACTATGGTTTTTTCTTAGACTTTAATGACTAAAACGCGTAGGGATTTTTGTAGGAAAAATGTTTGCAACGTGTAGGGAAAAATCGGATTTTTTTAGTAAGCTTAGGTATTTTTCAAAAAATCTTCTGACAACACTGGCAGGTACCCATGTAAATCTAAAAAATTGTTTGTTTTTTTTAAGTTTAAGTTCGTTTTTTATATGAATTTGTTACTCAATATGTAATTTTAACATTATTGATTTTGTACCCTATAAAGTATATATATTTTTTGGATCCTTATGAGTAGCAGAGTTTATTTAACAATGTTCGTCTGTCCGATCTTCAGTTTGTATTTTCCATAGAACCTAGATGTGATGGGAATTAGGTTGTTATTAATTTATGTCTCGTATAGTCCGAAAGTGTTTGCTTTTGAACTTAAGCCAGATCGGTTCTCAAATTATACTAGCAAAAGAACACGACCGCCTCTAATTTTTACCCAAAAACGCAAATTTTTACCCATAAACCTTTACTTTTTCATATCTTCTTATCATTAAAGGTTTTAAGTCAGAAGCTGCACAGAAAAAAATTTGCTCCAGTATACGCATTAATCAAAAATAAAATCAGTTTTAATTAAAAATTTAATCAAGTGAATTAAACGTTTAATCAAGTGAATTAAGCGTTTAATCAAGTGTATTAAACGTTTAATTCACAATATTAATTTGCACTAGTAAACAAATTAATAATATCAATTAAACGTTTAATTCACTTAATTAAACGTTTAATTCACTTGATTAAACGTTTAATTAACTTGACAAAATTTTTAATTAAAATGGATTTAATTTTTGATTAATGCGTTTACTGGTGCATGTTTATTTCGTAATGTTAGAGCGAAAATTATTTTGTTGCTCTATTATATAGACCTTTTGCCTAAAGAGCAAATGATTACGATTAAAAGCAGTTGTACTAGACTTATATAAGTTATTTATACCATACGAAAGTGAAAAAAATGAGTTAAACTCAATCAAAAACTCCAAATGCATTTTTTTCTTGTGTGTGGTTTATGGAACATGAGCGCCTTACTCGTCCGTTCAACTTAAATTTAAAACAAAAACAAAATTTCAAAATTTGTTGCTCGTGTTCTATAAACTACACAATAATACTTTTTTGTCAAGTGTAAAATAATTAAGCCTGGAATATACAATTTTTATAATCGTCCAACTCAAGCTCTATCATCTAATTGTACAATATTTTGGGAATTCACAAGGTGTGCTATTAAGTCATATCGTCATAATGTCCTATATGATTCATCCATCTTGTTGAAACCACAGGGCTGGATGGTTTTCCTCAGCTGATTGAGATTGAAACACCAATGCCATTATTAAAATCATGAGCAAATTATCCGATCAAACGAAACACCACACCAAAGAGTTTACTTAAGTGGGTGTTATTTTCGCTAATGAACTGCTATTGGATGCTCCGTGCCCCAAATTCGGTCGTTTTTCTTGTTGACGTAGGAAATGGTCTTCGTCGCTCATTATCAAACTGTTAATAGAGTCTGGATTTTTAAGAAAATATAAATCAAACGTTGTTGGATCTTGTAGTTATTCACATTAAAGTTGCCAAGTTTTTTTCAAAGAAAAATAGTAACCAAAAAAGTTTTAAAGAATTTAAACCTTATGAATAGCTAATTATGCTCCACTCTGTATATTGGGATGGTTAAAAATGTTTCATGCCTTCTTTAGTAAATAAAATTTCTGTAGTTGTTTAAACTGACAGGTGCCTAATGTTCTCTCAACTGAAGCATTTGAAAATGGCAAAATAAAATGAATTATTCTTTACAATATTGGGAACATATCTTATATAACCAACGGTATTTTTTAGTTTGTCCAAAAAAATTTGGATTCTAAGTCGCTGTGAAGGGAATACATATCGAAATGTAACAGTCCGTGCTGGCGCCCTTCATTGTCAAGCTTTTGCAAGTCTATATTAAACGATAGAAATCAAACTAAATAATATCAAATAACACCTGATCTAAACCTAAAGGAAATCACACATGCTCTTCCCACGACAGCAGAAATTTCGTCTAATTTGGGTAATTACCCACGAAGTAGCAACACTGCAACACACACACCCCCCCCCCCTTCTCATAGTTTTTATATACGAACGTTATAAAGAATAAATAACTTGAAGTTGTTTTTCCTAACAGCCATCAAAAAACCAATAAATTTAAAATTTTCAAAGATATTTTCTCTTTGGAGATTTTCAAATTAGAAAAGTTTTAATATGTATGTTTAAAATATAAATTTTCCTTAAAAACATATGTTAATGAAATCGAAATTCCTAAACTTGTTAGATTAAAAAGATAAGGGAGTTGTTGGAAATTTTAAAACCTATAATGTAAGTTTCAAAATTCCGATCAATTTGTTTTTAACAAAACCATTTGCTCTGGACCGGAAAAGGATGTTTTAAAGTATGATTATTTTTTTCTCCATTAAAGTATAACATACTTAAAAAAGAAATTAAATTTTTACAAAACTTCTTCTTCATAAATAACAAAATAATAAGAAAAAGCTACAAAAGTTCCATAAAAATTCTCCGCAGTAAAAAATATTAAACAATTGTAAAAAAATGTTTGCTGAAAAATATGGTTTATTGACTTTGAAAATTTTCCTTTGAGAACTTGCCGTCCTTAAAAGTCAAACTAAACAGAACATAAACTACAAATTGTTATATCTGAGTCAACAAAAAAAAAAAAAAAAAAAAAAAAAAACGGACATAAAGCCTCACTAAAATATAAAAATTACGCTGACAAAGTGGCTCCAAAAGGAAGGATGAGCAACGATAAAAAACAATCTGTATTTTATGATTAAAATACACAACAAAAATTATAAAATATGGTTAATAACTACCAGTGAAAAAAAGAAGCATCTTAACTGGAAAAAGTTAACTCGGCGAATGAAGAATTAAAAGGGCACCAAACCAAATAAACCAAGCCAGCCAACCAAAAATGGCTAAATGAATGATAAAACTTTTTCGTTAAAAAAATAAAACATTTGTGGGACTATAAGCTCTGTCATTTTGGCTTTAATTGCACTTCAATAATCCCTTTAAATAAAAAAAAAAATTTTAAAAAAATAGCAGTGTACATACAGTGGTATTAAATGCAATTAGAAGTGAAGAAAACTTTTAAACCAAAAAAAAAAAAAAAAAAAAAATAAGAAAATCAAACACCCAACTGGAAAAAAAATTTTTTAATGCATATTAAAAAGTCCAAAGCAAAATTAAATAATTTGAAATATGGGCATTTCCCCAGAATGGTCTACCAGGGTGAAAAAATAAAATGTTGATAATCATCGTCTTTTATTGTTTATTATTATAAAAAAATCTATGTTGTTATAAAAGAATGGTTTCATAGCATATCTCAGCTGTTTTACTTGAGAAAAATGCGCTGGGAACTGGAAAAATTTTATATTTTCTTATATTTTCTACTTCTAAAGACATTTTTATGTATTTATTTTACATGCAAAAAATATGTTATGTTTACACTCTTTCTTCATGATCTCTCCATTACAATCAATTGTAAATTGAGTATTAGATTGCTTGTTAAGGAAATTTGAAGATATTTATGGGAATCTGCATGGTGATAATAATAAAAAAAAACATATGGAAAAATCGTACGTTCACGACCGGTACATAAGCCAATTAAACAAAAACCAAAAGAGATATTTTATTTTGTAAATACTGTATGGAGACCTTCATTAATACACTTTTGAAATAAATTAATCACTTTTGAATATTCCGTTCCATTACGCAGATTTTTACATTTCACTACGTCAACCAAAGTTGACTTCTATTTTGCGTACGTTCGTGACCACATGTTTATAACTATTATTATGAAAACTTAAACTCGATGAAATCTATCTTTTGCATTAAAAATACATCTACCCAAATGCTATCGAATCGCAAAAAAAATCTAGGAAAAGGATTGTTTTCTATATAATTTGTACATCAAAAGCATACGAACGTACGTTCGCGACCCCAGGAAATGCCCATATATATAAACTATAAACAAAGTCAACACTTAATACTTAAGTAGCCTGTTAAACAGAAGCTTAAGGCTGACCCCACACCAACAAATAGGGCTGCCAGGTACATTTTTCCTTGTCCCCAAAAATAAAAAATAAATCCCTAAACTAAAAACCAAACCTTAAAAAGTTATTATTTTTTTGTGTTTTTTTCTGACCTAATTTAAAATTTTTTTTTAAAAATAATAAGAAAAATTATAATAAGAAATCCCCAAAATTAAAATGTTAATAAAAAAATTATTTTAATTTGTTTGTAGCGACTGGTCACGGCATTTTTTTTAATTCTTTTTATGCGATTTTGGTGAAGAATTACAAGCAGAACAATATGCTGTTTTTGAAGACGAATGAGCCAATTTATATGAACTTGGAGCTTGTTTAATCGGTTTTAGCCATCCTTAAAATCAACAATCAAAATACATATATCCCTCATTTATTTAAAACTTCGATGCGATCTTTTTCCCAAACTATATTATATTGTCTTTCATATTTACTTATTTTTAGGGAAGACATATTTACTTAAAAAATGTCTTTAAAAAATCAAGAATTGTATGTGTTGTCAACGGCTTAGATTCTTGTTTTAAAATTCTTCTTTTTTAAAACACTCACTCAAGAATAATAACATAAGTTTATTAAGTACCTTAACACACTGAACAAAAATGGTTGTCTTAATTAGGACCCTTTACATCGTATTCGTTGTTGATAAGAGTAAGATATGTAAAAGCTTTTCTACTTTTTTTATATTTTATATACGAAACAAAAAAAATTAAGCTTAAATAATAAAAAATGGTAAAATACGAAAATGTGTAAAATCCCCAAAAAATCCCCGAATTTTTTTTAAAATCCCCAATCCCCAAATGACTTTCTTTGTCCTTTTTGCTCGCATGAAATCCCAAACTTTGGGGATAAACCCCCAAGTCTGACAGCCCTGCCAACAAAAGGCAAACCCGTTTTTTTGACTAATACTACAAGAGAACATTAGTTTTTATGAGACAACCCGCACCAAACGCGAAACTGTCTTTTTGTCATTGGTTGCAGAAAGTACGTGTGGTTTGATACAACAGACTGAAACGAACCTCGTTGCATATAATTGCGGACTTTCTTAAGATGTTATACCCCTGACAGACATGTAGTTTAAATACCATGGTATGCATACTACAGCAGTATATAAACCATCAATATACCACTTTGTTTCATGATTTAATTGTAGTTTAGGTTGACACACATGTAGTATACTATGATAGTATAGTATTAAGTCAGGATTCACACTATGAAAGTTTTCTTTTAGAAAATCTTTGTTTATTGGTGAGAGGGAAGACAAGAATAACATGTTAGCTCAGACTTTCAGCAAGAAAACTTTTATAGTGTGAACCTAGCCCAAGAAAAAAAGACAAAAAACGTCGCTTGCTGTCATATTTCCGATTGTCGTTTAAGACAAAAATTTTATAAGACGTTTTTTCCTTTGACATTACGCAAAAAACATTTAGCCTTTAGTTGGTATGGGCTCAGCTTTATTTAAAAACCCGAATTAAATTTAGTATTATATTTGAAGAAGAGATTATAAAGATCGCAGGTCATATAGAGGCAATATTGATAAATTGGAAATTATATGTGTTAAGTTCAAAAAAAAATTTTCTTATATGCGAAGAACTAATAATACTTTTTATAAAGTAAGCGCACATTTATGCGCTTCTCAATAAGACACACAAAGAAGCACTAAAGTAGTTAAAGGAATTCTTTAAAATTTATATAAAAGTTTTATTATTTAAAGCAGCCTTTAAAAAACTGCAGTCAAAGTAGAAAAACTACCATTTCTTCCACTTCTTCAATTGTTATTGGTAAAAAAAAAAAACGGTTGCTTTTACTTTTGATGCATTAAATGTAAAAAGTCGCTGTCAAACCAACTCAAAAAGTGAAAAGTTGTAGACGCATTTTCGTTTTTTGTTCGACAGTTTTTGGTTTCGACTGCAGTTTTTTTAAATCCGGCATTCCGTTTCTACGAAGCAGCAAATATTATCAAAGTTATTTTTTGGGAATGCAAAATTTATTATTAATAAGATTTCTGTATGACGTGCTAAATTCCCAATTTTTCATATTTGATAAATACACTGAAATTTATTGTTGAGGGAAAGCTAGCTTTTATGCGAATTTCACTGGTTGCTTAGGCCAGATCGTCAGGAAACCTTTTCCAAAGATTTAAGAAAAGCTAAAAATATTATACAAATAAAACCTTTAAGCGAATAAGAATTATAAACACTCAAAGTCTCACTTGTAACTATATCAAAGCTTAAACAAAACACCAACAAAAAACAGTGAGTTTATCTTTTCTTACATTCGCCAAATATGTATTGCTTCAAAGGTAAAACTCTCCATATATAAGTCATGCCTTTCGTAAGAGAGCTTTCACATGTCTCCCTTACAAACCTGCTACGTTTGGATCTTAACCACTGGGTGACAAACAATGCATTTACCTAATTCCCCCAAGTGTGAGCCAAATCATCATACCCAGGTAGCAGCAGCGGTTGTGTAGCAACAGCACCTAGGGATGATCGTCCCTCAGGCCGAATTGTTCCACAAGTGCTTAAGTATCCCTTCGTCAAGCATCTATCGATTGCACCCCATTTTCGAAAGAAATCCTTCTAAGATTTTGGCTTTACCTTATTTCTCCGGAGGATGTAACGCAGTAAAGTTAAATATCCTTAAGATGATCTCTACAAATGTAGCTTAGTTGCATATAGAAACTTGTTGTTGATCTAAGTTCGCGATACATAAAAAACAAGAAGCAAATAGATTTTTATCCTGGTTTTCCTGGTCATAACTGAAATTTTAATTTTTTAGCACCTTAAAATTTATTTCTTCTCTTTAGAGTTGAGTATACAAGATTTTTGTGTGAAGTTTTTACACAATATGAAAAAACGACATGTCGATCGAATCCACATAATTAACTTGTAGGTGGTCCTATGTTTCACTGGGAATTAAAGGATTAAATACATTGACTCAAAAATCAGGTTTTTTTTTTTAATTATGAATCCATTGCAGCACTACTTATTTTGGTACGGCGGGCGACCCGCTTTAAAGTGCCGCTCTCATACATGACAAAAACGGAAAGATTTAAATGGTTAGGTAAAATTGTTGGAGAATAAAAATGGCTTTGTTTGGCTATTGAACAGTGAAGTGGAGGTCTTAATTAACTTCTTGATGCATCTTATATTCTTTTTTTTTCAATTTCTATTTGGATATTTTTTTACTTTTCACAACTTTTCCTTCACTATCTTCTATACTGGAGATGTTTGCCATGGACATTTGCGGCAACTTGGTGATGGCGAAAGTTTTTCAAATTAACTCTTCCGTTTTAAATCTACCTATTTTTCAGCCATGATTTAAGTTAGAATTTTTTTTATTAAAAAGTGTTATGTGCATTTCTTTAGTGATACATCCGTTTTGAGTAAAATTTTATAAAAATATTGCTCCATGTATGATTCAAACATTTGCTTCTACTGGTAAGTTATAGAAGATATCCCTACTAATCACTGTGCAAAACTTTAAATGTAATAAAAAATGATAAAAAAAATAATAAAAATAATGTGTATTTTTATTTTTGGTTTTTTTAATTCTGCAAACGTAGCAGAAAAAATATTTATAAACTGAAAATGCGTAATACACAGGCCTTCTATCACATTAACAACAGCCCCAACAAAAAGTCAACCCAACGATGGATGGTCAATACTCTTTCTATATAGAAAAAAAAAAATCACTAAATAAAGCAAAAAGTTATAAAAAAATCCAAATAAGAACCATTTTTAATCCCACGGATTCTTTCTTTTTTTTCTGCAAACCAAAAAAAAAAAAACTTTGTCAGCAGCAACGTACTTTTCGAAAGAAAAAAGAATAAATAAAACACCAGCAAAATACGAGCAAAAATAATGAAAAACGAAAAAAAGCAACTAAATGTTGACATGAAACAAAACGTTCGTCGCTGGACTAATTGGCTTAAATGGGGAAAATTTATTTAAGCACATTAGTGGGATTTTGTTTTCATTGCGATCAAGTGATTTTATCCACTGATATAACCGTCCATACAATGAAGTAAATAATAAAATTGTGTTGGCTGATTTTGTTTTTCTTCTTTTTGATTTCAGGGCTGATTTTTTATTCTTCTTTGATTCTTAAAGCTGCTTTATTTGCTGGGATACTCTGCGCTGTGTTTTATGTAGTTCTTACAGTGTTCTTATTAATTAACTTAAACAGCTGATGACAATATATTTTGTTGAAATGTATAAATGTTGATTTGTGCAACACATCACAGAAAAAAAAAAACAAAGAAGAAAAAAAAACAGAAGAAACACAGAAACAAGTATATTCCAGATGTCAAGCAACTTGCAATGGCAAATGGACAAAGAAGATGGCACCAATATGTATAATCAGAATGTTAGACGACAATGAGTTTAGCGACCTTTGGTTTAAAGTCTTTTAAACATTATGATTTATTATTTATTATATGGATGAGTCCAATGCACTTTAGATATAAACTGAAGTGGATTGTGGGTAAACCCAATTAAAGAAATCAATTCCTTCTAGATTGGCGCCTCTGTTAGAAAGAGAAGAAACCTCGAGTTTTTAATAAGCTGAAAAAGGTCAGCTCAACAAACTTTTCGTTTATAAAGGGTGTTTAAATTTTAAGGGCCGATGTTGATTTTGAATAAGACACAAATTATTAAGGAAATTATTGTCATTTCTTTTTATTATGATAATATTGGTATGGTTGAGTTATGTATGGAACAAAATATCGGCTAAATGGCCCTCGCGAAATGTGCGGCACACCTCCATCCGATGGTCCAAATTTTCGATGATGCTGAGGCATAATTGAGGTACTATGCCGTTAATGTGCCGAATTATCTCATCCTCTAGCTCTTTAATTGTTGCTGGCTTATCGACGTACACCTTTTCATTCAAATAACCCCAAAAAGAAGTCCAACGGTGTAAAATCACATGATCTTGGCGGCCAATTGACATCGCCAACACGTGAGATAACACGGCACTCTTGGATTATCATTCGCCCAAATGCGGCAATGCTGCTTTTTGACGAATCCACTGAGGTGAAAATGTGCCTCATCACTGAAGCTGATTTTCTTCGAAAATTAATCAACCACTGTTGCCATTTCTTGCCACCATTCTGACCATTGACGAACTTTGGAATGATCAAGAGTCTTTAGTTATCGAGTCAATTGTACCGTGTAAGCGTGTCTTTATGCACACGGTTCATCAACGACGAGTTGAGGTGGTCGGCTCTTCAGCCACACTATCGCGAACAGCAGCAATATTTTCTGCAGTGCGAGATGTACGAGCATGCACTGGTGTTTTCACATCTCCTACAGACCCAGTTTGCTAAAATTTTTGCACGATTTTTTTGATTGTACGCACATTTAGACGATTAAATTGACCGAAAAAATCACGAAGTGCACGATATGCATTTTGATTTGAACGCCCATTTTCATAATAAGCCTGAATAACTTTAAAGCGTTGCTCGATTGTGCATCTTTCCATGGTTGAAATTGAGTAAGTCTGAAATTGAGAAATGTCAAATGAAATGCAGAAAAAAACTTAACGGTTAAGTGTGGTTCACATTTAAATTTAACCACCCTTTATAAATGGGCGTTAATTTTGCATAAAGACCAGCGGATGCTTGCAGATTGCAGCTTACAATAGCAAGCATTATGGAAAATAATAGCCGTCTTGGAACAAATTTAAAGTACTGCACCCAGAGAAAACACATTTGTTTATATACGGCATATAATAAATATTGATTTCAATCAAAAAATTTGCAATATTAATTAAAAAATTTACTAAATTTGCACACGTAAACAAATTAAAAGTGTCAATTAGATATTTTTTTGATATTTACAAAATTACCTGCAGTAATGCTGTTGATATAAATATGAAAATATTTAATAAACTTTGATAAGATTTTAAAATAAAACTGATTTTATTTTTGATTAATGGTTTAATTGATGAATAAAAAAATATTTTAATCGAAAAATATTATTGTTACAGGCGATATGGTAAAATAATTCTCTGTTAAGAAGCCATTATTATTATTAACCATGTTATGGTTGTCATTGTCAATTTAAAGCCATACAATTATCAGTGCTAAACAAATTATTGTTATTTTGAAATATAACATGGTTGGCAAAAATCCTAGTAGGGTTGTGGATTCTTGATAGAGGTTTAATTTAGTGATAACTTGGTTACCGTTAACAATAATATGCTTAAATATGTTACAAAAGTTTAACTTAAAAGTTTTTTTGTTGCAGGTGACCATATGTTTTCTTTACCTGCAGACATGTTAAAGCTGAGACCTTTAAGATATATGAACTCGCACCACAGTATTTTAAAACAAATTTTTGAGAGTGTGTACCCTGTGTGAGTACTAAAGGCAATCATCAACCCGCTAAATTATGTTGTAAGGTTAAGATTCATGTAAAGTTGCTTTAATTCCTAATATTATTGAGATATCTTCATCCTTGTGGCATGTTTTGCCTTTAAGTGATTTTAGGATGGGGGTTTAAATGGATCCTATGGTAAATTTTAGACCTACGAGCACAATATTCATAGAAAATATCATAACATAGAAGATATCGTAAAAGTTATTGTATCCAATTTTTATGTCAATACCAACTTAAAAAGGAAGTTATGACATTAAAAGCTATTTTCGTGAATAGTATTTGTTCGGGGGCTATAGTCATATATGGACCGATTCCAGTAAACATTGCAATCAAATTAAGATTGCAATCAATTATTTTGTATGGGAGCCCCCTTAAGAAGTGGTGATAGCGGGTAGGTATGTTAGAATCAAATTATGGAGATGAAAAATAAAGTGGGGTCGGACATACATTTACCTATATATGTTATTCATATGGGGGATTTTATGTCAAGTGACCCAATTTTTAAATCGATGTCTTCCAATTAGAATGAAATTTGCACCAAGGTTAGTCCTATTGGATAGTAGCTTAGACACAAATTTTCGAAAAGATCGGTCGAAAAGATTCTGAGTTAGAGGGGGTAAAAATTTTACATTTTGGCCATACCGGTGTTCTTCTACTTCGATAGCTATTTGATCCATCTTTTGAAAAATTTTTTTTTTTTTTATCCGGAATGTTTTTTAAAATGTTAATTAAAATTAAATTAATGAGAATTTTAAACAAACCAAGAAAAATGCAAACGACCAGAATGTTGTTGCTTTCTAATCATAGTATGTTAAATTTAAAATTATGATAATTTCGAACATATTATTGTTATCATATTAACCATAACATGTTTGGAGGCAACCATAATATGGTAATAGCTTTTGCATAGATAAATTTAACCATAATATGTTTGTCGTGATAATAATATGGTTAATGTAACCATAATAAGTTTATAGTTTTATATATGTGCATAGTTGTAGTTTTAGTTTAAAATTTAAAATTCAACCATATTTGAAGTTTCTTGGGAGGTAAACACTTTATTGTTAAATAGAAACAAAATATTATCAGTCATAAAAAAAGTTTTGTTAAACACAACATTGCAGGGTCCATAATATGTTCTTTTAACCATAATTTAACCATGTTTTTTCTCTGCGTGTGGTAGCGTTGTTCAAGCATGAATTTATTATATAAGATAATTTCTGATAATTTTTTTAAAATTTGTCAACTTAAAGATTTAAATCTTTCAAGGCTGTGTCAAATTGTTGTTTTTTGTTATGATAAACCAAAGCATTCTTCCATATTTAAAAATTTCCCATTTTAAAACTTAACCAATGGGACTTTGTCTCCCTATGATTTTGTGATATAAAAAAGACTTTACCTATCTTTTTTACAGTTTCAAAAAAATATTTATATACATGCACACATATGTAAAAGAATATGTATGTTTTACTTCTATATCTTAGCCCCAATCTTAAAGATAATGGGCGGCATTATTTATAAATAAAACAAAAGTATACTAAATTAAATTTTAATTTATTTTTTTTATTTTGTTTTAAAATTTAATATACAACCCAACTTTAACTTAACAGAAGAAAATATGTATCAGCGTATGGTATTTTAGTTGTTGTCTTTTTATATCATTTCCTGTAGAATGTTTTCCTAAAAAAAAAAATATTTTTATATTTATGAGTAGAGTAGCAAATCTGTCACATGATCAAATAAAATAATATTTGTATATTTAAATAGCAGAACAGTAGCGATAAGTGTAAAATCTCTGCGATTAACTTGAGTTTTGTTTCTCATTTGTGCAAACAGAAGAAATAATTTATGAATTGAGGAATTTTCTAAACGACCATAAAATGAATGTGTAGATAGAAAGATACACGTGTGTGCAATCATGATGGAGAGTAAATGTTTGTTTGGTTACATTTCTGAAATGATTTTTAAATATGTTTTTTATTTTGTGATAAGATTTCCCAAAATATTAGGTTTTGTTGCTTCAGCTATAATAAATAAATTTAGACATTAACATTTCAGTCATATTCTCACAATAAAATGCATTCGCTAAAGATATTAAACGTAATGAATTTATGAAGATTTAATGGAATTTTAATTCTAAATTATTAAAATGGCCCTTAAAGAGTTAAATTTTTAAGTAGATTATGCTGTAGAAGCTTACGAAAATTTTTTTCTTGAACATTTCTCTTATACGGTTACACTTCTTGAAGACTGGCATTCTAAATCGGTATAATGCTGGCCTCATTGCGGAAAACTGATACAGTGATACACAAAAAACTGCTTTACCCGGTGCGCTTCGCTTCCTCCATTAAAATAAAATTAATCAAATTTTTTAAAACTGATCTTGAGTATCGATAACAAAGCAAATAGTACCAAATTTAGATACTTTTACTATTATCGTTCTACTGATATACAGAAATATATATTGTGCTTATATTGAAGGTGTCATGACCATTTCTCCAAGCCAGTCTTCTTTTTGACAGATATTTTGTTAAGAAAAGCAAACTATTTGTTGCAAAGCTAAAAACTTTTACATACTGTGACCATCTAAATAGTCTTTGTATGGAAGGTACAATGCCGCGCCTACTTTACCAATCTAGCTCACTTTTTGATAAATGTTGTGTATTGATAACCAAGCTTAATATATTTACAAACCCGTTCCCCGGATCACTATCATTGTAATAGAGGAGCCACTCCTACTTCTCCAATCCAGTCCACTTTTTGGCAGATGTTGAGTATTGTTTACAAACTTATTTGTTTTAAATTTGAAAACTTTTGTGTGCCCGTTTTCCAGTTATGGAGTTGTTCAAACTGTCTTTGCTTGGAAGGTGATACGCCTACTTGGAATTTTTCAAACATTTATAGCCTATATTAATGCCCAATTTTCAGGATAGTAATTAAATCTAAATTAAGTTAATTTTCATAAAAACTTAAATCGTATTTAAATACAGATTGATTTTTTGAGTTTTATTTGAAAAGTCTCATTTAAATAAGATAAAAGTATGGTAGCACTACTTATTACAAATAAATATCATAAAAAAGTATAATTATTTACAAGGTGGTCTCAAAAAACAGCTGATTGTTATTGAGGTCACCTTGCTAAAATATTACAATAGAAACTTTAGTTGAAATTAAGTGTACCACATCGGTGAATTAAGTTTGATTTAAGTATTTAGTGAAGAAGAGAATTTTGTATATAAAACGATTTTAAACATAAATGTGTTTTAATATCAATCCTGAAAATTGGCCATAAGCCTATTAGCCTATTTTACACTATTTAAGTTCCAAAAATCTCTGTTCTGTGGATCTTTTCGTTGGGACTCTTATTCACTGTCCAAACTTCATGTCTCTAACTTCAGCCGTTTGGGCTGAAATTTACTAAGTCATAATTTTGATTCAACTGTTGCGTCCTATGGGGTTACTGATCTCCTGTCTCTATCGACAAAATAAGTAGTCTATTTTATTTTTGGGGCTCACAGGATGCTTTTGTAAAAATTTATTGCTCCCCCTGCATCTACCCGCTTAATTTTTATTTTGAAAGGTGAAGTTTACCATAAGATTGGGTTCTTAAAGCTTGAATGCTTTTGTCTTCAGATATGTGGTATTTAATGTATTCGTTCTATGGGAGGTACACCTCCTCCTCCGTCTACCCCGCCCATTTTTATTTTGAAATTTATAGTGTACCATAATAGTGACTTTTACCACGTTTGAAGACTGTCGCTATAATAGTTCTTTAGTTACGCGATATTTATGTATGCATCTCATGGGGGTATTGCTCCTCCTGAGCCTAACCTCTTTTTTATTTCTAAAGGTGTAGTTTATCATAAGAGTGACTCCTAGCAAGTTTAAGCATTCTCACTATTACAGTTCTTAAGATATGCGATATTTAACATTGGCGTCCTATGGGGGTACCACTTCCCCTGCTGCTATATAATTTAAATTTCGGGGCTCAGAAGATCCTACTGCAAAGCGTTCAAGAAAATGGGTGCAGCGGCTCTTAAGATATGCGATACTTATTTTTGGCATCCTACAACAGGTACCACTTCCCCTGCCTTTATCGAAAAAATAAGTAGTCTATTTTTTTCGGGGCTGACGTGATGTTACTATAAAAATTTGAGGAAAATCGGTTCAGTAGTTTAGGAGTCTATTAGCCAACAAACAAACAGACAAATATTTTTCATTTTTATATATATGGAAGCACCTCTTATACTTAATTAATTAAGACTAAGTTCGATGCCAAAGCAACGCCTTATACTAAATTAAAACTTACACAAAATTTTTCAAGTTTTTAAATTTGTGTAAATTTATTTACACGGAAAGTTTTTTTCTAAAGTAATCAATTTCGTTTCTTAAAACAAGAAAATCGAAAATCTAAAAATAATTTCTTGATTTCAACTTATTTCGTTTGTATTTAGTAAAATTTTTATAAATAAAGAAACATTTTGCTTAAACCCAGCCACACATATATTTAGAAAAGGTAATTTTTGGCTTGGGAGAGAAGCGAAAGAAACTTATATAGTATACTTTTGTATAGGGTGTTCAGTCGAGTAACTCTTGTCCGATTAATTGAACAATTTTAGACGATTAATTGTTCGAATAATTCGAATTTACTAATTTCGATTTAAGGATGAATCGAAGAATTTATACCGATTAATCGAATGTTAAATTATACATATGTATTAAGTCGAATAAACAAACGATAATTTTAATTTAATTATTTACGAAATGATCGTAGTTTTTTGGGGTTTCAAGTGTTGTTCTTTCAAAAATAACACTGCGCTAGTTGCAAAATTATACAAGCCGGGCACATGGCGTTTTAGCATAATTCGGATAAGCTGAATCCAATGGTGCCCACCGTTTTTTTAGGATAGCTCTTGTATGTTTTTGTACGTTTTAAGAGTTTTCTGCTTATTTTTTTTTTTATAGTTTTTGTGAGAATAAAAATCATTTTGTTGCAAATTTTGAGTAACTTCGAAGATACCACAAAATCCATAGGCAAAGCAACAGAGACAATACCTGACGCTATTCCGATAATTAACAGTCTTCAAACGTTATGAGAAAATACAATAAATGAATAAACTAAAATGAATTAAAGATTTGAGACACAAAGCTCAAACATTTTAAAGGCAAATAGTCGGTAAACTTATTTTTGAGCTACATAACATGACTCTGCATTCCGAAAGTGTTGAAGACACGGTCACCCGTACACCTAGTAAAAATTTTGGTAAGTCTACAAGAACTGACCTTTGGCGCGTTTGTCAAAATCTTGTAAGGAAATTTCGGGAAGGATTATCCTCTGCCCATCCTACCCTGTTGTTTAGCTTAAGAAGAAGTCTAGAGATAGCTTAGATCTTTTTCTAGAGATGCATTTCCGCTTGTTTACTGGCGCAATTAAATGTTATACCCAAAATTTAAAATGGATTTGCGAAATCGTCCATCTCTGCAAAAGTTTAAAATACTTTATTTTTTTAACAAAAATCTTAATAATAATTATTTTAAATATTAATAATCTGTTATACTTTTTTTGTTTAAAAAATAATTAAATTATTTTATTACTTTGAATTCAAATTCAATCCGTTGTTTTTAAATCATATTAATACCAATTTTAAATATGAATAATCTCTGACACTGTAATTTTGTATAATAAAAAGACACTCTACGCGAGAGTTGTTATTACCATTTAATATCAAAATAAACCCTGCAGATAACGAGACTAGTCCATACATGCATGTAAAAAGTAGTCCATAAAGGAGTAGGAGTACTCCAAAACTACTCCAAATATATGGGTAAAAGGTGGTCCATTTAACATTACGATGTCCTAGGAGTGGACCATATAACCCACCGAAGTAGTCCCTAAACTACTCCATGGAGTACTAAAGTGGGTTAGTTTTAAAGGTACTCCATGTCATTACAGTATGGAGAACACTAAAGCGGTTGTTCAAGCACTTTTCATTTTTTACTAATCGCCTTTTATGGCATGCCCTGTAGTCTTCATTGCTATTATTAAATATATTTACTTGGTATTTTTAATTTGTTTACCTTTTTTTCACAAATTTCACAAACTTTCATTTTAAATAAACACCATCAGGGCTACCAATGTGTAATATTGTAAACTATATAAAAGTGTACATCATGCAGTTGTTGGCAGCACTGCATGTTAATTTTTTATAACATGGTTCATATTACAGTAGATTGGACCATGTTGAAAGTAGTCCATTTAAGCCACAATGGACCACGTAGTCCAATATTATCGGTAGGGAATATTCGTATAGGTATCGCCGATATTTCTCTTTAAGTATCGGCAAAAAGGCATATCGTTACATCCCTAGTAAAAATCTCAATGAGTAAAATTTATAAGCCATTTTCCTATTTGCACAAACAACTAAAACATACATTTTAACGATAAAAATAATGACGTTCAAGTTTTTTTTTTAAACTACTAAATACAAAAAATAAATGTTTTTTTAGCGAAAATAAATTTTTACAAAAAGTAAGAAGTAAAACAATTTTACAAAACCATGACGAAAGTAAAAAAGAATATGTATGTTTGAGAAACACGCACGCATTAAAATCACGTGAGTCAATTGTTAGATGACTTTTAATGAACTTTAACATGAAAACTTAAAAAATTATTAATAATACAACCACAAATAGGACTACAATGATGTTGCTGGTGATGGCAATGGCGACGGTGATGGCGTTGATGATGACGATTTTACAACAAACTGAAATAACATTCTTAAAAGTAATAAGAATTAAATAAAATGTACGACTGTCAAAAATAAAAAAAATAAAAAACAACAAATGTGGAA
Source organism: Pollenia griseotomentosa (assembly GCA_963931875.1). Classification (NCBI taxonomy): domain Eukaryota; kingdom Metazoa; phylum Arthropoda; class Insecta; order Diptera; family Polleniidae; genus Pollenia; species Pollenia griseotomentosa. Next base: position 44,516,223 of record OZ007560.1, on the reverse strand, counting down.
AGAAATGAAAAGTGCGAGTCGAAAACTTAAATAAGTTGTTTTAAGGTGTTTTAAGAGACATTTAAACAAATTAAATTTAAATAATAAAACAATTCATCTTTGTTACCAAACAAACAACAAAACCCCTAAACAGACACAACGTTTTTAATAAATAAAATAGCTACAACAAAAAAAAAAAAAAACAACAACACAAAATTAAGGACAACTTTAACCTTATGACATTTTTATCAAATGGGCACACGAAAAATTTTACTTAAATGTAAATTTTAAGGGAAAGCGGAAAAGTGAACAAGAAAAAAAAAAAAATAAAGGATGTCTGACTTAAATGAATATAAATGGTCAACTAGTTTGCAAGAATTAACAAAAAGGCCAAGAAAAAGGCGAAACGAAAATTTTTTAATAAGGGGCTTGTCTATCATTTAGAGCCGCTATAAACATTTTGACAGTTTTAGCCAAATGTTGTATTTTTATGGTTTTCATCTCTGTAACACCCTCCTGTTAAGTTTTGACCAATATGTTTGTGGTATTATTATTATTTAATGGTAAATATTGTTGTTGCTGTTGCTGTTTATAAACATAATTGCTTAATTATGGAAATTTCAAAGGATGAAAAATAACTGTGTGGAACAAAAATATTAACTAAAACAAAAAACGCGGCTTAATGGAAAATACCCGGGCAACAATATTAAAAAAAAAAAAAAAAACAAAAAATAATGTTGAATATTGTAAGCTTGGCTAACACGTAAAACCATTATTAGTACATAATAATGTACACTGTGAATTAAGTGAAGATTGAAAGTAATTATTCGTGTTGTGGTCTAAACAAAGTTCACAGAACTTGCACAAATAAAGTATCTTACATAAAAGATTTATAATTGTAAGTGATAGTTAAGAAAAAGTCTAAAAGTGAATTCTTAAGGGGAATCATTTTGCTATTTGGGTCTTCCATGTTAATTTTTGTAGTGTAAAAAAAGATTCGCAAAAAAGCTTAAGCGACATCATTTTCAATTTTATTGGCAACACTTGCATCATCTCCTTGGTACCGTTACGATTTTTTAGAAAAAACAATTTTATCTCAAGCGACAACATTCATACTAAATTTTTATGAAATAAAAAAAAAAACATTGGCTGTAAAATTTTGTTTATGTCGCTTAAGTTTTATTGTCGTCATAATCGACCAAGTCCATTGGCCGCCAAGATCTTGTGATTTTAACCTACTAGACTATTTCTTTATAGGGACACTTGAAGTCTACGGTATACAGGGACACGCCTGCCATAATACCGGCACTGGAAGAAAACATTACAGCTTTCATTGGTGAGATATCGGCCGAGCTAGAAAAAATCGTGCCAAAATTCGAGCTCTCTAATAAGCCACACATGTCGTAGCTGCGAGCAACAAATAAATATTTCATTTACTTTTGCAAATTTCCTGTGTTTTTGTTTCAATCTTCAAAACCTAAAACTGAATTACCAGTCAATAACAGTAACTAAATTAAATGTATGCTTCAATTTAATCAACAATTTACGTAATGTTTTTATACCACACCACACCACATAAAAATATTGGTTCTAGATCCACCTTTTAGTATACCGAACCACTTTCTGAGTCGACCTGAAGATGTCCGTCCGTCCAGCTGGCTGGCTGGTTATCTATTTATCTAAGCTTTGTGCCCAAAGTAAAGATCGCAATTTTAATGTTAATTTGATGAAATTTGAACGTAAGTTAAAATTGTCATTTCATATACACATACAAAGGTGCTATTTCCAAATGACAAGCGATTGACTGTGTAGTGAAATTTATATGAAAAGCAGTCAGTTTTTTAAGTGCATACAGAAACAGCGTGCCATTTAGAAACAGCACATAAGCCTGATATAAACGACAAATAACGTATTTTTAAACTAAGGGCTTATTTCTTATAACACTTCACCTTGATTTTAAAAATATTTTTATAAAAATTATAAAAATCAATTAGTTTCTTAATGGTTAATCGAGCTGTGAATGGTTTTAATACAAATATGATTAAATTTAAGTCATAATTTTTATTAAATTATTTTAAATAAAAGATTTTATCAAAGCTTTTCTTGGGATTCAAAAAACTAATTAACATGGTTTCGTTAAAATGTGCTAAATTCTCATTTCATACTATTGATAAACTGAAATTTATAGTTGAAGGGATAAGCTATTCTTATGCGCATTTCACTGGTTGCTTAGGCCAGATCGTCAGGAAACTTCATCCAACGATTTTAGAAAAACTAAAAATATTATACAAATAAAACTGTTAAGCGAATAAGAATTGTAGACCCCAGTTTTACTTGTAACAATATCAAAGCTTAAACAAAAACACCAACAATAAGCAGTGAGTTTATCTTCTCTTACAGTCCCGACTACAATTCGTTTTATGATGAGAATGTGGTTACTCTCGAAACATGCAAGTTCGACCCGAGTTTAACTCCTCATTTAGTCATGAATTAAAAATATCAATAAATTTTATTTCATGTTGTAGAATTACTTCCTTCATTAAAATAATATAATGAAAATTAAATTAGATGATAAAAAATGATTGATGTTTGACTATAGACTGAAAGCCGTAACAACGGTGAGAGGGAAAAACTGCAAAGAACTCCGATGATTAGAATGTGGTTATTCTCGAAACATGTAAGTTCGACCAGAGTTCAACCCCTCGTTCAGTCAAAAATTAAAATTATCAATACATTTTATTTCATTATATGCTGTAAAATTACTGCCTTCAGTAAAATAATTTAACGAACATTTAATTTGATAAACTTGAGTCTGATTTAAAATAAAATCAGGTTTTAAAAATCTTTTAAGTTTTATTTTTAAGTTTACGTTTTATATTTTCAAGATTTTGTTAGTAGTGCTTAATTCCCAATTTTTATTCTTGATAAAAACACTGAAATTTATTGTTGAAGGGATAAGCTATTCCTATGCGCATTTCACTGCTTGCTTAGGCCAGACCATCATCTAAAGATTTAAGAAGAACTAAAGATATTAAACAAGTAAAACTGTTAAGCGAATAAGAATTATAAGCAAGAGTCTTACTTGTACCCATATCAAAGCTTTAACAAAACAACAACAATAAACAGTGAGTTTATCTTTTCTTACATCCCCCACTACAATTGGCTGGAATTCTTCATTCATTAATTGTAGTTGTAAGTAGGTTAAGAAAAAACAAAAACAACTTTCTTTATTACTCTCGCAAAAATAAAGCATGCTGCCATGGTTTAGTTTTCTTAAGCCGTGCACTTGCCAGTTTATTATACTAAAAATTAAGTTATATGGAGAAGACTAAGGCAGGGATGTTGAGATTCCAGTTAAATTTTATTTTGTAAAATTCCTTTCTAAATTAAATAATTTAATGAAAATTAAATTAGATAACCTTGAGCCTGCTGTAAAATAAAATTAGGTTTCAAAAATCTATAAAGTTTTATTTTTAAGTTAACGTTTTATACTAAAAATTCAGTTTTATAGAGAAGACTAAGGCTGGGTTGTTGAGATTGCAGTTAAACTAGGCTTAGTTAATCTGAAAACAAATTTGTGCCGCCATTGGCAAGTTTGTATACAAAATTCTGACGGAACAGCTAAGTTTGGTAGTCTTTAATGAAATAATAAAAAAAATTACACTTCACCGGAAAAAAATCCGAGTTTCAGACTACGTCAAACTAAGTTTAAACTTAATTTATATGTCAAAAACCCGGCCTAAGTCTTATTCTAAGGACTTAAACTTACATAAGAAACTTAAATTTATATAAAGTTTAAACTCAAAAGCAGTAAATCAGTATCCCATGTATTATATGTAGCTTAAAAAATAACATGTGGCAGCACTACGATAAATGTTGTCAAATTCATATGGTCTATATTTGATAGTTTAAACAAATTTTAATAAAAATTCCAAGTTGTAAAATTCCTTCCTCAGTGAAAATAATTTAATGAAAATTAAAATTGATGAACTCAAGCCTAATTAAAGAATATCAAAAAATTAAAAATTAACAGTTCAACTAAAAATCAAAATTGTTCTTAAAATCTCAACTTTATGCGTTTAAAGGTGGTTTATATGTTTACGGATTTATACAGGGTGCCCAAAATTAACGTTATAACTTTTCATTTAAAAAATAATATAAAATGTTCAAATAAATATTAAATAATACCGTATATAAATGGGGAATATTTTATGTTTAGTTATAAAAAAAATAATATCACGCAAGTGGTGGCCATTTTCTGCTACGCAAATTCGTGTTATTTCCAACACATTTTCCATAACCTTTCGCAAAACTTCAGGTGCTATGTTGTTTACTTCGTCGCGTATAATGCTTTTTATTTGCTGGATGGTTCTAGGCTTATTTATGTAGACATTTCCTTTCAAAAAACCCCAAAGAAAACAGTCTGGGGCGGTTAAATCCGGTGAACGCGGTGAGGGTCCAACCCGCACATTAAAATAACGACGATATGCAAGCTGGGTCAAAATAATGGATCGTTGATTTGAAAAATAAAGCTCAACAATTTGGGCACGTTGTTCAATTGAGTACTGCTTCATTTTAAATTCCCCAAGTCTTCTTTAAAAAATACTGAAAAGAAAAGAAAAATTCTAATAAAAAAGTTATAAGCAATTCAAACCCCTTCGTTAATTTTGGGCCACCCTGTAGATTTTAAACAGAAAAGAGAGTTTAACTGGCTCGGATTTATTAGCCCTAAGGGCTAAATCTTATACTTAAATCTAAGTCTTATTATAAAGACTAAGTATTATACTAAAGACTAACCCCGTGCTCAAAAACGATTATTAAATTTAACAAATGATTATTCAGTAAAATTTTCATAAAAAAAATTGGTTTCGTAAGCCTCTTAATCTTATTTTTAAGACTTAGGCCCGTTTTCACGACTTACCTTTAAAGTTCGATAAAGTTAACGCTACCTTTAGCACTAGTGAGGAATAAAGTTACCTTCAACTATTTTTCGTTTTCACAACTTCTGTATAAAATAAACTTAACATTTTTAAAAAAGTGGCAATACTAAAGAAAATACCGTTTATTTTTGCCAAAATAAAAATACGAACTGGGAACTACGTACTTTTTTTACATTACAAAATATACGTATAATTGGAGTTGCCATATATAAAAAATATGTGAATATAATATGGCAATCTCAAATCTAAACCTTACGGCAAAAGTTAAAGGTAGAACGTTCCTCTCTTTAGCTTATTCTTCACTTTAAGGTTAAAGAGAACTTGTGATCATTAAAAACTCATTATCTGTTCGATAACTTCCTACATTTAGCTATCGTTAAGTCGTGAAAACGGGCCTTAGTCTAATACAAAATTATAAGTCTTATACCAATGACTGAGTCCTGAACTTAGGACTCAAACTATGTTCACACCTATCAAATATTTTATGTCCTACACAAAACCACTAGTTTTACAGCCTGTTCGTCGATTTCGAACGAAAATTTCATTCGCTTAACTTGCATTAAGTACAAAAAACTAATTTCTAATTTTTCTTTGTGTTTTAAATGAATGTTAAGCGCAGAAAAGTGTCGTTTGAAATCGAGGGGCTCGATTAAACATCATCAACAATGAAAATAGTGAAAAATAAAGCTTTAGTTTGATCAATTTATTGGTCACGCCTCTAAGAATTTTTTCGTCACATATTTGTCAGGTCTGAACATACCTTTAGTCTTATACTATGGTCAAAAACGTATTGAGATAACTAGTTTATAATACAGAAACGATCATAAGCTTTTATTCGCAAAATATTCTTACTTTAATCAAGTGTATCACGGTGTACATTAAATTCGTACACTTACACTTTACAAGCAATTACATTTTATTATTACATGTACAAAATATATTCAAGTATTTTCCTCTACATGTTGTGAATGGATTTTAACTGAAAGCCATAACCACTAATTCATAGAAAGTTACATCCATCTATTCATCTAACCAAAACACACCAACAAAAACGTTGTTCGTATATCAGCAGCAGCAGCAGTAATTTAGTTTTGTTGGTAGTAAAAGTGCGTTTAATATTAATTAAATTATCACAAACCAAAAATATTCACATCATACATCATTTTCTATTTCTATTTATAAAATATACAGTCGTGGTGTAGTGTTGGTTGTAGTTTTCCAGTCGTCCTGTTTTGTGTTATTTGGAGTGTGTAGTTTTTATTTATTATTATTTATTTTATTTTTTTTTTTCATTCTTGCTAATTATGTGTTTGACCAGTATTTAATGGTTGTATTTGCTTTTCAAATTTTAGCCTGGCTAAATGATTCAATAGAGTTTGTTGTATGAAAGTGGAGTGGTTTGTTTTTGGGGCCTGTCAGTGGTGCCATGTTACATTATTAATATTTTGTGTTAAGACTTTTTAAGTTTTTGTGACATTGTTTAATTGTTAAGAAATTTTTTCGTTGAAGCAGAAATATTTCATTAAAAAAAAGAAAAAAAAAACAGGAGGGTAAATGTGAATGAAGTTGTATTAGATTTTTATCTAATGAAAAATTTAGTTTTATTAAAACGGAGCAGTATTTTAAATTTATATTTGTTAATAATTTTCTGTGTTTAGTGTGACTTAAATTTCATAAAGTATTTCGTAAGTTTTAAATACAAGTCGGCTAATGCGAGTAGTTTTTATTGCAAGAACCATTTTTTAATAGATTTCACTGTTTAGATAAAGTGTATTAATTTTAATTAGCTTTTAAAGTAGCTGAAAGCGATTAATAATTTTTGATGAGAACATTAGGAGGTAATGACTGTGTTTGTAAAACTCATTCCGCAAGGAATAAATATTTTGCAATGCATGGCATATGAGATAAAAAACACATACCTATATTAATTTTAAATTTTTATCAAATTTTCTGAAGTAAGTGGGGTTCTTTATTTCTAAATAATTTGTCTATTTCTGCTGAAAAAAGCGCATAAATTTATGGATATGTTCGCTTATAAATGCTGTACTATATCTAACACTAGAGGTGATAAGTGATTCGCCTGTTTTGTACGGACTTTTCAATTCGACATTCCTAATAATTATAGGTCTAAAAACTAAAATATACTTTGCAGTTCTCAGCTCCACTTCCGTACTGCATAGTCTGCAGAACTCTGGGATACTTTTATTTTACTTGATTAGCAAAAATTAAAAATAGACAATGTCTACTAATTACACTATGCTAGTTGAAAAAACAGACAAGCTAGGCAATTGGCGTTTAACCTAATTCAGGCACGTTGAATCCAGTGGTGCTAGCCTTTTTTAGGTTAGCTCTGGTTTTCAAGATATACGCTATTTCGAAAATTGAGGAGGTTGCACAACATATTTTCGCATAACTCAAGAACGCTTAAGCTTATTGAAAAAACATCTAGGGGCATCCTAGGCGCTGAAGGGGCCAAATTTAAAAATGTTATTATTATCCCCCTAAAGGGATAAAATGTATGACCGGCCTCTATAAGTTTTTTGTTCTTAAAATATACTTCCCATGTATCTCGACCCCTTAGGGTGCTCCCATACAAATATTGCAGTTTAATGAAATTCTCCCCCCACTTTATTTTTCATCTCAATCACTTATTGCTAACATACCTACCCGCTATCTCCATTCCTTAAGGGGGCTCCCATACAAAATGTTTAATGCAGACTAGAAATATTTTGAAGAAAAAGACCCATAAATGCCCAGGAGTCGCCCCAAGCAAGATAAAATGTATGACCGAACTCAATTAGTTTTTTGTCCTTAACATTTTCTAGAGACAAACTTGCCCCTTATCATCACTTCTTAAAGGGGCTCCCATACAAATATTGCTTTTTATAAAATTCTTAAACTAATTAAAATTTTTGTGAATAAAATCAAAAGTTTCTAAAAGATATTAATCATTTATGTCTTGTTTTGTATATATATATATATGTCTGCAAAAAATTAGAACTATAGCTGAATTTTCCAATTTTTTATGAATTTTTAAAAAACAAAAATTTCGAAATTTTGATAAAAAAATTATTTTTTCTTGCTAAAAAAAATTGTGTTTCTAAAGCGACTGCGCATATTAGAAAGAGTTAGAGATTAGAGTTTAACTTTTCTTAAAGGAAATTTTATTGCGGGATTTCAGAACTTATATTTTTCAGAAATGAAAATTTTTTTAACTTTTCTATGTTGAAAGTTCAAAAAAATATTTCCTTTTTTATACCCCATACACCGAGGACCGTTTAGCAGAAATACTTTTAAAACTTTTAAAATACAATTTGGTTTAAGGATTGATGTTTGACTATTGACGTCAGCAGTCGTCGATGGCTGCGAGTGTAAAACGGCAAATCCATCTGAGGAGATCGAGTGGTTGCGATCGAAACATGTCATGGTAACCTGCCGGCCCGGGTTCGAGCCCCGGCCACGGTCAAGAATGAAAGATTATCAATAACAATTTTAATTGATTTTCATGTTGTAAAATTCCTTTCTTCATAAAAATAATTTAATGAAAATTAAATTTAATGAACTAAAGCCTAATTAAAATTATTAAAAATTTGGATTAAAAACCATAAATAGTTCAACAAAATAACCACAATACTAATTATTATTTAAAACGAGGGGGTGCTTTAATACCATTGGAGATAAGGCCATGATGGCTTTATCTCTCATTCAAAAGGGAGATAAAGTCTCTTATTTTTTTTGTTCATTTGAATGGAAGATAAAGCCATCATGGCCTTAGCTCACATAAGTAATTTTAGAAAATGGCTTTATCTCTCATTTCAGTTTTGAAGAACTTTTGCATTTTACATTGATTAATAGTTTTCTTATTTTTATAATTAAAAGGTAATGATTTTCCCTTTTACTAAAGTTAAGTATTGAAATCTGGCTTCGCATACTAAAGTTTTTCTGCGTGCGTCACAAGAATAAAAAAATGACTTTTCCCGGAAACACTAAAGTAAAGTAACAATATTCTGGAAAAATATGACTTTATCTCACATTTGTGAAAAAAAATATGGCTATATATATCATTTCGCAAAATTTTAAATATGTCCTTATCTCTCAATGATTGTCCAATAATGCTATTATGGCTTTATCTCCCATTCAATTGAGCAATAAAGCCATCATGGCCTTATTTCGCATGACTTTAAAGCACCCCCCCCCCCCCCCTTTAAAACTACCATCAACTTAAAAGTTCAGATCACGGCCGTATATTTTGAAATTAATTTTTATATATTTTTCTAAATAACGTTGACGCAGATTTTGCTGGTTTTTTTGATAAAAAATTTTGTTTTTTTTTTGCTGATTTTACCTCTAAAAATTCTGGGAACACTGGTAGCAAATTATTTTATAAAGGGTGTCCTAAAATAAACGCAATATTTGTATTTTTTGTAGGGTTGCCAAAACTTAAGTACACAAATGGCGAAAAATTAAAATTTTTTTTAATCAGTGTTGCCATATCAATTTTATGAGAATATGCCGAAACTGCGAAAAAATCTGTTAAATCGTAAAATTATGGAAGTATGCTAAAAATCTGCTAAGATTAAATTTAAGAACTATAACAATATTTTTAATTTGCTAAAAATCAGCTAAATATTTACAAAAAATATGCCAAAAACCTGCTATACTTTTATAAAAAAAAATGCTAAATAAAAAGAAATTTTAATTCAAATAAACTAATATTTTTAAAAAAAATACGCTATTGCCGATTTTCTTAAGTGAAAAAATTAGCTAAAAAAAATCGGATTTTAGATAAGGAAATTAGTTAAAAAGCAGAAAGCATATCTTTTCACAAAAAAATATATGAAATTCCCTTACTCGATCTGCTAAATCAGGCAGAAAAAAAACCTAAAGTGGTTACACTGATTTAAATACTTTCAGATTTCGTTTTTCTCAATCTTTTTGCCTTCTACTTAATTCATTGCTGTTTGGGAGAAAATAATTTCGCAGATGTAGCAGCCGCCTATGTAATTGTAATCAAATTTATTTTTTTCTTTTAAATTTTCTTAGTGTTCAATAATGGATGCCAAACTGTTTAGCTTCCCACCATTAATAAAAGTATAATTGGCAGAACAAATAGATCTCTACGAGCTTCTTTAAATTTCTCATGCAATTCAGTTATATCGATTTTCAGTTATTTATATCGTTAGCTAAAATGCAAAAAGGCGTAGCTAACAAAAATATAATTTTGCAGTAGAAGCAAAAAACTATATAAAATGAAAACTACAAACATGTCAGAAAACATGCATTTTTAAGTCGTCCATGGAATTTTAAAAGGAAACCATTTCATTATTTTTTGTTAAAAACAAAAAATGGGTAACTACGTAATTTTGCATTTATAAAATAAATACTCTTTTAGTTACGTCCGTTTGTTTGTTGCTAACAAAAGCGTCATATTTGTTCGCAGAAGTGTAAAACTTTGTCAAGACATGAAGTTCAATGGCATTCATAATAACCAATCAAAAACACGATTTTGAATTTTTTGTTAGTTACGTCTTTTTGCATTTTAGCTAACGATATGTATTACTTGCCGATAGAGGATATACCTTCTTGAATCCACCGTAGCAAACGAATTCCCAATTTGTGTAATATGATTGAAACTGCCTTGATATTTAAATGACCTGACCCATTCCAGTATATCTTGGAATGCTTAAAATTCACGTGAGTAATTTTTATAAATTCTTTTTGTAGCGGCACAATATTTCTAATGTTTGTTTGTTTTTTCCTTAACTAAAAGAAGATTTTATTTTACGTTAAAGACAAAGGTTTTTTGTTGAATAAAAATTATTAAAAATTAATATTTTTTGAATAATTTTATGGATTTTTTTCACTTTTGTAGAAATTTTTCCCTAGTACGAGCATCTCATTATTTATAATTTTACTATTAAATACATTCCATTCTCAAAATTAGGTTCCCATTGCTACCAAAAGTCTTCTCGTACTTGAAAATTTTATGATATTTGACAACACTTGTTTAATAACACTGTGCAAGAAATTCACACTTTTTTTCGTGACAAGCTGGGCACATGGCGTTTTAATATAATTCGGTTACGCTAAATCCAGTGGTGCCCGCAGTTTTTTTAGATTGGCTCTGGTTTCCGAGATATACCGTTATTTCGAAAATGAAGGAGGTTGCACGACATATGTTCGCCTAACTCAAAAACGGTTTAGTTTATTGAAATTACTAAAAAAACCCGAAATTCCGCAGTAAAATTTCTAATATGAGCAGTCGTTTTTGAAACATAATTTTTTTTTTTATCAAAATTTCGAAATTTTTGTTTTTTAAAAATTCATTAAAAAATGCAGACAAATAAATAAAAAACGAAGCTGCAAACAAAACAAACCATAAATGATTAAAATCTGTTACCAGCTTTTGATTTTATTCACAAAAGTCGAAACATTTTAATTAATTTAAGAATTTCATAAAAAGCAATATTTGTATGGGAGCCCCCCCTAAAAAGTGGAGACAAAGGGCAAGCATGCATGTCTCGAAAAAATGTTAAGGACAAAAAACTAATTGAGGTCGGCCATACATTTTATTTTACTAGGGGCGACCCCTGGGCCTTTATGGGACTTTTTTCAAAATATTTCTAGTCTGCATTGAATATTTTGTATGGAAGCCCCTTAAAGAATAGAGATAGTTAGAAATAAATAATTTAGATGAAAAATAAAGTGGGGTTGGTCATACATTTGACCCTTTTTGGAGCATTCTAGGCGCTGCAGAGGCCAAATTTAAGAATTTTTTTAAGCCGCCATATATTCAATAAACTAAACCGTTTTTGAGTTACGCGAACATATGTTGTGCAACCTACTCCATTTTCGAAATAACGGTATATCTCGAAAACCAGAGCCAATCTAAAAAAAACGGCGGGCACCACTGGATTCAGCGTACCCGAACTATGTTCAAACGCCATGTGCCCGTCTTGTCTGTTTTTTCAACTAGCATAGTGTCAATTAAGACAAAATAAATAATAAACAAGTACAATGAGAAATAATTATAACCAAATAAAATTCGTTGTTCGGAAGTTACCGTGTTTTATTAGATACTATAGACAAAAGTGAAGTGTAGGACGGAAAGAGTAATTTACTAAATATGGCTTGAACCAAGAAAATTTTGCATAATTCTCGTCCAAGCCAAAAATTATTTTTTCTAATTATATGTGTGGCTTAGTTTAAGTAAAATGTTTCTTTATTCAAGAAAATTTTACTAAATACGAACAAAATAAGTTAAAATCTAGAAATTGTTTTTAGATTTTAGATTTTCTTGTTTTGAGAAACGAAATTGACACGAAAAAAAATTTGTTCAGCAATTAAAGCAATAATCAACAATAACATCGTTCTATCAAATGAATTAAACATTTAATCAAATGAATTTGTGAATTTTTTTAATTAAAACTGATACATTTTTCGATTAATGCTTTAATTGGTGAACATTTTTTTCTGTGTACTTTAGAAAATAAACTTCTTTTCCTGTATCGTCATTGATTAAATAAATAATGAATACAGTTTTAATAATTAAAACAGAATTTAATATACATTTATGCAAATGAAGAAAACCAAAGACGCCATAATTATTCTTTCATATGAAAAAACACTAAACAAATAATGCTGGGTACACACAGTGCAATCTACATGCAATCTACATGCAATCTACATCAATGCAATCTCAAAATATCAATACGTTTTGATGTTGATGCAATCTGGAATGAATGAAAAATGAACGAAAATGAATTTTATTTGCTAGATTGCGTAAATGCGTTGCATAGTGTGTACCCAGCATAAAAAGTCCAGCCAGCGTTTTTTACAAAGAATTTAAAACTCAACACACAAAGTTTTCTTTTTATTAATTTTAAAAACATTAAACTTAACAAAATTTAATTTTAAATAAAATTAAATAGAAAACAAAAACACCCTTATCAGATTAAAATATCAAATTACAACCAATGCAAGCAAAACAAATTAATAAACTAAAATAATAATACAAAAAATGTCAAAGTGTGATAGAAAACAGATGACAAGTGTCAAAAATTTATGTGGGAAAAATCAATATAATGCTAACAAGACAACAACAAACACATAGAGAAGAAAATGCAGCATCAATAACAGCAGCAATAAATACGAGAACAAATAAGAAAAAGCTTTTTTTTAGATTACTAGCACAAACAAAGAGACAGTGACTAGAAAAAAGCTTTTGTGTTTACATTATTTCATTAAACTTAGTGTTTGTCTAATGATAAGTGTAAACACTGGTTATGACAATTTCCTTTTAAACAAGGGCTGTTTTAAAAGAAAAGCTTTGGTTTGTTGTGCAAAATTTATGTTAATAAGCATTATTAATGTTAAAGTGATGAGAGCGCATCATTTATAACATTTCTAGTTGACAGACAGGATTCTGTAACAGGGAAACGTACGTTATGTCAAGTTTGGCAAAATGTTCAAGAAAACTAATCGATCTTAAATTTTGGAAGGACTCTTTCTGTTTGTTTTTGTGTGCGACTTAGTACGCTGGCATGAGAAATATTTTTTTGCATATTTCGCAGGAATTTTAGGAATTTGCGTCTTTCTTAATATTTACGCATAGATTATAATTAATTTCATAACAAAAACGTGGAGTATACCTTATTCGAATAGATGGGGTCTAAAATAAGATCTAAGCACTCCTTAAAAAATGGCTGTTAGTCTTGAATTGTTACACTTAGCCCTATTGATTCATTGTGGTACTATATTTTTGAACAGAATTGACACAGTGGAATCAACACGAACTGTTGCCGAATTCCATAATGCACTCCAATTAAATGTCTGGAACTTCAGACAATTACTTGGAGGTAGCAGATACTATTTTGGCCAGTCGCTTTTTTGTCAGTAAAGAAAAATGACAAAGAAAGTGTTGAAGAAACCAGTTGTAACGGACCTTTTCTGGTTTTTAAAACGAGACCGCAATAAACATATAGTCCAACAGTCAATATTGGCGGAATCGATAGTCAAGGCTTGAGTTATAACAATTAAGATGGCAATAATTTAATTTTCATTAAATTATTTTTACTGAAGGAAGGAATTTTATTAAAATTCCTTGATAATTTTCTTGGCTGAGCTGGGGCTCGAACCTGGGTTGAATTTACATGTTTCAAGAATCGCCACATTCTTTCATCAGAACTCTTTGAGTTCTAACCTCTGCACCACTGCGGTGCCTGCCAGCCAACAGTCAAACATCAATCTTTAACCAGTGGTACTGGTGGTTCGAAATTTGCTGTTATTATCATTTTCAATTTTATGGTACATCTTGCTTCCTTTCCTCTGTTTTTTCGTATTCTTTCTGTCAAGACTTTGTCTTGAAAACCTGAATACATTTGTTTATTATGTTTTCTGTCCACTTTCGTCGACATTGTATTTGTACAACTTGAAGTACAAATGTAAACAGTAGAGCTTGTGCCATTGCCATTTTAAGAACAATTGTGATTTTTAGTTGAACTATTAATTTAAATTTTGATATTTTTTAGTTAGGCTTAAACTAAAAAAGTACTTTTGCTGGAAACGAACATTTTACCAAATTTCCATATTATGTTACTAAACGTATCTTACTTTATATTCGTAAAACTCCAATTATTGAACGAGATATGTAGTAAATGGAAAAATGTTAAATATATTCTCCGTTAAAACTGTCATGTTAACGAGTGTCAGTCTTTCAATCCGTAAAATGTTGATTTTTTTTTGCGCACAAGAGGAAAACAAACAAACAAATAAAAGTCTAAAAAGATAAGAGTTAAGGAATCTATTGGGGTTATTGGAGAGCATTGTTTTGTTATGATTTTTATGTATGCTTTTTGACATTTTGCTTTGAGTAGCAAAAGCAATAAAAAAATTCTCTTTGTTTGTTTGGTGGGGTGTCATTTGTATGCTCTGCCATGGGAGCATCATCATAGACATCAATGTATTTTGTATCCCTTTTCGCATGCCTTTCTTCTTTATGCATGGACCTCATCGGGCACACAAACATACCCATCGATTCGTGTATGGTTTTTCTCAATTGTACTGTTAGTTTTGTTGACACCGCCGTTTTCGTTGCGCTTGTCAATTTTTCCCCATTGTATCCTGTGTAACCCCCAAAATCCGCCAGCTGTTATTTTCTGCTATTCTTTCATTCTTCATTCCTTGTGTGTTTTTGGTGTCTGTGTACGAGTTTATATGAAGTTTTTCACATTTTTGTGTGTGTGTGTGTGTGTGTGAGTTTGTGTTTGCCAAACGTCACGCAACGCGAATGAGAGTTTTTTTGACTTTTGACCAAATCGAACGAAATTTGTGATATTTTTCTAATAATTTAAAAAAATAGAAATTTTGCAAATCTTAAAATGTTCCTAATACCGAATAATAAGTGAATTTGAGTGAAATTTTTTAAGGGTAATTTGAATTAAATAAATTAAGCTGTTTGGCAATTTCAATCAAGTAAAAAGTGTTTTTCTAAAAAATTTGCAAAAAAAAAAGAAGTGACAAAAAAATTCTAGATTGTCTCGCAATTAGAAATTTATGGTGTCGCGTATTTGCGGTTCGTTTGATGTCGTTGTGTCTTGTCGATGGAGTCGGTAACGGTTTATTTGTAGTTGTTGTTGTTATAAGTATTGTTTTTGTTGGTTCTGTCTATGGTGTCACCACTCATGAAAAAACCCAAACAGTAGAAAATAAAAGGTTTGGGAGTTGAAGACTGAGTTGATGCCTTAATAAACTTAAGCAATAAACGCGCGTTTTGTGGTCCAGTCGGGTTGGAAAATTTAATGTGCTATCGAAAGATTTTTTATTTTTTTTTTTGTGTTTAATGCTTTTATTTATAAAAGTTATTATTTATAATATTATTTTTTTTTTTTTGTTTTTACATAATATTGCTCTCCTTTTTCTACATTTCTTTAAAATGTTGAATAAACGATTGTTGGGTGTAAGTGAGATTTTTTAAGAGTAACACTTGTCCCAGAAAAAGTACCAGCTGACTGTTGAAGGGGTATTTTAATACTTCTTTTTTATACTTCGGTAAATTGAAAACTGTTAGGAAAACATTAAAAATGTTTATAAAAGGTACAGTCAAATTTTAGCTGCGACGTATAATATCACCTATTTAAAGGGGGTTATTTCGTAAATCCTTTTAACGTGCGCTTAGGAAAATTTTTTATACAAAATTTATTGAATTTATCAAACTGCTGACAATTTCTAAACACAATGAATTTCTGCACCTAGTATGGAAGGTTTCACTTTGCTGGTCACGAGTTGACCTAACATTGTCTTTTACATATCGCACCTTTATTGCAACAAAGTCAAATCTCCAAAAAAAAAATCAAACTTGGAAAAATGCGATTAATCTTTATATACAGGTTTAATGAAATATATTTTGATATAGCTTCGGTTCAGTTTGAAAATATTTAACAGATTTTAAATATAAAGAAGGTATGAAGAAACACTTTTGCTTAGGTAACTTAAAATTTTGCATTAAAGGAGCAATATGTATATATGTATGTATGTGCTTTGATATCTGCTGGACTAGATAATTCAAAAGGTTGACGCTATCTCAAAGCAAAATAATTGTCAAACCAAGTCAATGTCTGGATTCTAGTTTTTCAAATATGAATACAAAATCATGAACAATTAGAAAACCAGTTCTCTTGGGTATTTATGGAGATTTCCAAGAATTAAATTATCCTTAAACAGCAAAAGTTGATGTATGCAGACATATTAACTAGTCCTAAATCGAAAATCCTTTTACTTACTGTATGGAGTCATTCTTAAGAAACGCTGGAGATACATTTTAGCGAAATTTAAAATGGCTTAGATGAGAAAGTCTTGACTTTTTATTTAGCTAGATAAGTTCAATCTTATTCGAAAGCTTTTACAAAAAATTTCAAAAATTCAGAGCCAAAATTTAGCTTTTAACACTGGGAAAACAAATAAAAAACCTATTGCCCCCAATCAGGGAAACTTTTAATCAAGTTTGCTTCGGAACCTAGATGAGCTCCAAAATTTATATTACAGTTTGTCAACCTCGGGCTCCATCAAAAGAATTCGGACAGATGAACCATTTTTTCTTATTAAGCATTTTAAACTATTGCATTTATTGAGCATTTAGATTAACGAAATTTATTCATAAACACTTAAACGTTCTAAATGATCGTATAATATAACCTTATCACCTCTAATGTTTTTTCTTACACCTGTTTATTTCATAAAAACTATGAAATTCTGGGTTCACACAACAAAAGTTTTCTTGCAGAAAGTCTTAGTTTATTGGTGAGAGGGGAAGAGAATATGCTTCTTTTCTCTCCCATCTCTCTAACAAGACTTTATGAAAGAAAACTTTCATAGTGTGAACCAACACAAATCAGTAAATTTCTGATTTTAAAATCATGTTTTAGTTTATCTTTTTTTTACATTATTTATAAAGTACTTTTAAACTTTATTTGAAATAGTACCTTTAAAATTTCTCTCTCTTAATAAAACACTCCTGGAGAGCAAAAGAATTATTGCTGCCCTTTTACTCCCAACTTATTTTATCAATTATTCTTCATCTTTTTATTTTTTACATGCAAATTCTATTTCTTGCTTATATTTTCATTCATTCAAAAAATATTTTCTCCGGTGTGTTGTCCTTCAAAAAAAAAAAAAAAAAACCATAACATCAAGCAAGGAACAACAATAAAAAGGAAATATGTTTGTTTACATCTCTATCAATTATGTATATTTGTAACACGATGTTGTGATTTACTACTACAAATACAAACAAGCCTACAAACTTATAAGTTACTACTACAACAACTTTACGACTGCACTTTACAGGCGAGTGTTACGTATGAGTTTACATGTATTAAACAATCATCTCTATAATAGTTGTGTGGTAGTTGTAAACTGAAGTGAGAAAATTTTAATTATTTGTACGACTTGCTTACAAGTGTATACATTTGTGTGCGTGTATGTGAGTGTGTAATGAGCAACCTGTGCAACGTCCAGTTTCATCATAATCATCATTATCATCATCACAACATCGTAGTATTATTCAACGAGTAGTTTGTTGTACTTGTAGTAACCTTGTCAGATGCATATTAAATGATGTTTTATTTCGTATGCACTTTCTCACAAACACACTAACATATACATACTTACAAATACACTTTTAATATATAGTTGCATTTACTCGGCCAGACATACATAAAGACCATAGCTAACATGTACTGTTGCACTCTAAAGATGACTTAAGTTGTGTATATCAGCATTGTGTTGCTGTTGTTGCTGCCGTTCGATATTCAACAGGTTCTGGAAAATGGTAATTAAGTGGTAAGTACACATATTATTTTACACAGACACACTCGGTGTATGGGCATGTGTGCGAATAGACTTATTTTATGTATTTTTAATTAAAAGTTTACTTTCACTTAACTTTGAAATATTTTTTTTGTATGATATGTATTACTATGAATTTTTATTTAAGATCACGCAATTGCTTTTAAAAATTAAAAAAAAAAATTGATTAGAAAGTCATTTCCAAAAGGTCTAAAAGATCGAATCGCTAGGAATTTAGTTCTTTAAAAGTATGAATTATTTAAAATAATTTCTAATATGAATATTATTATAATACATTAAAAACTTCTATGTAGAAATACGAAAAGATGTCGAGTGTCTATGTGTTATTTTAAAATATCTTAATTAAGGCTGAAAATATTTACAAAACATCGATTAATTAAAAAATTTTGCGGAAATTATAAATAGAATTTTCGAATCCCTGGAAGCGTATGAGTAATGTTATAAAAAAATATTACTTGTACTCAAGTTAATAGATCGAGTCTAAAGTCTAAACTTGTTTTATTATGACTTCTCAATTTCAATTAAGAACAAAAATGTGCTATATATTTGGCCGAATCTTTCATACCCTGCAACATACCCAACAAACACGGAGGTTTGATTTCAAATTGAAAATGATTTGAAATCAAACGTTTTCTCAAACGATAAACTTTTGATAATGATTTATAAATCATTTGAAAATTATAGCATTCTCAACAAAAAGGGGATATTATTATCAAATTGAAAAATGCGTTTATTTTTAACTTGCTTTCAAACGTTATTCTTAAATGTTTTTCAAATGTGGATAAATAAAATATTTTATTTTTTTAATTTAAATGCATTATTTATTTAAATAAACTGTAAGATGAAGATTCGGCAACATAGCTAAAAGATGAAATAATGTTCTTTCCATCCTCTAAGTCTTGCAAAGACCAAATAATTGGCTCCCTTTTATTTTGAGGATTGTAGCACCGCGATCATACAACAAACTTATTATATCTTTACTTTCCCATTTAAATCGGTTTTCTTAATCATATTGTTATTACTTACAAAAAATTTTTATTTTTCACAAGAAATAAATCGTTCACTTGTAAAACCCATTTAACCTCGAAGTTAAAATTTAACTAATCGCCATTTTTAATATTTAAATTTATTTTTCTTTTTAGTATTGCCAAGTTTAGTTTTGATTTGAATTTAACATTTGATAACAATTTGACTTCAAATTGAAAAAACATTTGATTTCAAATGATTATTTTCAAATCATTATCAATTTGCATTCAAATGTTAAAATCAAACAATTGAAAAACGTTTGAGAATAGCGTTTGATGTCAAATGATAAATTCATTTCATATCAAAGGTTTGACTTCGTGTTTGTTGGGTAGTGTTGAAAAGCCAATTATTCTCTTGCTCATATGGTATGCTGCAAGGTATATTTATAGCAGGTAGTCTCGGAAAGCCAGCTGCTATTTATTATTTGCTTGTTTTATGATACGAACTGTCAAATGTTGTATAGTAAACAAGTAAACCAGTCTCTTGTCTTTTTTGTCTCTTATCAACCCCTTTGCTGTTTGACAGTTCGTATCACATAAGAACAATAAACAGCCCTGTTGATTGCTTAATTGTACAATTGTTGTAATCTCATGGCTACCTGCTATAAATATACCTTGGGATGCTGCGATCGGCAACCTAACCAGCTAGCATTTTTCTGATTATTTTTTGTAAAAATCACCCAAATGATTCTTTTCAGATCAGTTTTAATGATTAAAAACTGATTTATCACCTGAGTGATTAAAAAAGGATTCATATATGATTCATTTATATGTTTAAAAAATTATTTTAAAATGTTTTTAATTTTTGTTTTTGCCAAATGAAAAAAGTATAAAAATAGAAACTTTCATGTCAGCCAAACAAATAAAAAGATTGGCTAAAAAGGAAGCCCAACAACTATTGACAATTTGTAAACTTTAATGTTAGTGCAAATTGTTTCCAATTACTGCTGATTTTTTGGAGAAAAATTAAAAAAAAAACATGACAATTAAAAAATGATATGTAATACATATAATCAAAAACTATATAATTTACGATTAAAAAATTAGACAAAAACGATTTAATAATGATGAGGAAAACTAACTTTAAAATGATCAAAAGTGAATCAGAAAATTGTATCACAAATGATTCCTTCAGGTGATTCATCGATAGGGTACCATATCCTCACAACGAGAGTATCATCTATGATTTAAAAATGAGCTCATATACGGGTATTTTGCCCTTGAAGCTGATTCCTAAATGATTAGATTATGATACAAAATGCTAGCTGGGTATACTATTACATTCTGCGATTGTGTGCGTTATATTCGCTCTCACCATGAACCGGTGTTCCCAGTAAAATTTTTCTCATATCGGCAATTTAAAATTAAAAATCTCCAATTTTTTTTTGAATGGCAATGCTGATTTTAATATTATTTAAAGCAACAAGCGATAACACAACCTGCTTAGTGAATGCTCAAGCTAGGCTGATTAATGTTGTTTAATGCTCTTCACACGTACGTAATAAAACCGAATAAAGAAAACGCGGCACCCTGATTTTGCCGATCGCAGGAATAGAGGCACTCGTGACTTGCTCATGTCCCAGCCATTTGTGGACCGCTCTAGCTGACTTTCAACAGCAATCAATTACGGACTATATGTGAAAAAATATATAAAATCATCCATCTGGGATCTACGGAAACCCATTTTAAAGAGCACATGGACAGACGGACATCGTAAAATCAACTTCGCTACTCATAATGACCCAGAACAAATTACTTTAAAGGGTCTAACATCAATATTGTAGAAATAAAAAACCGAATGACAAACTTATTTATACCCTTATCTCTTTTGATTAAGGGTTAAAATGCCTCAAAAAGACAAGATTCATGGTAAAAATTAGAGGCAGTCGTGGTTTCTTGCTCACACCTCAGCATTTGTGGACCTTCCCAATAATGAATCTCCTTGAAGAACAACAAGGAATATATGGAAAAAAAATAGAGGTTAGCGTGGTTCATATCATATCTCAGCCATTTATAAACCGATCGGGCTAAATTTTAGTATAAAAATTATAATGAGCATATCTGACATAAATTTATACTAGGGATTGCTGTTCGGTTTACTTTAAATATGTATATATTTATGATAAAAGAAATTGCAAATCTAAACATATAAAATTGTTACGTTACTGACTCATTGATTGCTCATCGCACAGCCTAAACGCCTGAAGCTAAAAACTTGAAATTTGGACCGGAGATGGGTCTCTCCCCAAATCGGTCCACTACACTGGAAGAATTTTCTTCACAATACCAATGAATTTTGACATTACTCCCATGAAAAATTGCGTTAAAAAGGAACCTATCCAGCGCTTCGTTGGATCAATGAAACCTGTTTCATTAAAATGTATTTAATGAAACATTACATTAGATCTATGAATGTTATTTATTGGATGAATGCTTTCAAAAAAGTAAAAAAAAAAATGTTTTATTACATATTTAATTTTTTTTTTTTATAATCAAAGTTGTTCTTATTCAACTTTTTTTTTAACCAGAGTCGCTGGCGGGAATCGATCCCGCATTTTATTTTTTTTTAATCAAAGTTGTTCTGTTCTTATTCAACTTTTTTTTCGGCGCTGATAGACTAGCTCACTACCAGCTAGCCTTCTGGGGCAGTGTAGTTTTTGATTAAAAAAGCTATGGTTTTTCCTTTACTCAATTAAGAGCGTAAATATGAGATTAAATTGTCATAACATAACAACAATAACAACGTTGATTTTTTTTTTGCTAACGCATAATAAAAAAAAGACCACATAAAGAGAGAACAAGCTTTTTCGTATACATCATTTGGTTGACAACAGCTTAAAAGGGTGTGTTTTTTTTAAAGGAGAACATTTATTTGTTCATTACTTAGTTCATACTATATGTATCTAGGTATGTTCATATTAAAGAAAACTAAAAACATACGTATTTATGGATTGAAAGTTTTTGTTTCATTACTATAATGAAATAATGAAAATTAAAATTTATGAAGGCATGCTTTTTCGAAATATTTTTATAATTTTAATTACTGAGACTACAGAGTTATTTGAATGGTAAAAATATTTTTTTTTCAATTATTGAAATATGTTGCTTTTATAAAAAAAATTTTTTGATTGCATTAATTTAATGGCATATTTCATTAGATGTATGAAATAATTAAATCTTACATTTTTTAATTAAAAATTTAACATTTTTTAAGGAAAGTATAATTTTGTATTAAATTATGAATATAGTTATGTTTGTATGTGGTTTTTTTATGTTCCCAATTAAAATTTTTTGTTTAACTTGGAAAACTTTAGTTTTCATATATCCAATGAAAAGTTTTAACGTAATTACGAAATCCAATGAAGCGATTTTTACGAAAATACTTCATTATAACTATAAAATTCCATTTAGACCGTAAAAATGTTCATTTAACCAATGAAAATTTTTTATGAAAACGATTCATTAAATATATGAAGGCGGGATTTTTGTGTGTAAGGCGGGATTTTTGAAAATTCGAATGTTTAGGGGGTAAAAAAGGGTAAGTTCGGAAACCCTTTATTTTTAAAACTAAAAGAGATACCAAAAAAAGCTGTAATATTTATCATTGTTCTTTTGAAAAATAAGTGGTACTTTTTGAAATTCGGCTCTTTTAGGGTGAAAACGGGTAAAACCAGAATTTAGGTACGTTTTTGTCAGCCCATCTATCTCTTGAACCAATAAACCTAGAAATAAAGTTTATACCACATTCGAATTCAACAAAATACGAATACAGGTTTGTTCCTTTCTGAAATTCGAACGTTTAAAGGTTGAAAATCGTAACTATTTTTGGTACTTTTTTACAAAAAATTTTGCTTCATTCATTGACATATTCGTACTAAATTATGGGCACCTACTAAAATACTGCAATTTTTGATACTTCAATGGGTGGAAAAAATAGTACCAAAATGGGAAATGCATGAATTTTGATATCTTTCTTCAGCTTTTTGGTTCTACAACTGGTAATTTTTAATTATCGTTAATATTGGACCTTTAAACATAAAATTCAACATGCAATGTCCTGAGTAGATACGAATCTATGAGGGAGCTTTTTGGTACTTTTTTGTTTTTTAACTGGTACTTTTTGAATTTTCGTAAGTACACTCACAATATTCTGTACGTAAAATTAACTGAAATTGAAATATAAAATAAATGAAAGTTCCATTAAAAACCGGTCTACCTATTTTTCATTTATTTTTAACAAAAAGTTCATTTAATTTTTACTGTCAAAAATTCAACACCATATTCCGTAAAATCAAATAAATATTCAGTTATTTTGTAAAATTTTACTGTCAAAAATTCAACACCATATTCAGTAAAAACGATTAAATATTCAGTTATTTATTAAAATTTTACTGTCAAAAAATTGACCCCATATTCAGTAAAAACAATTAAATATTCAATTAGTTTATTAAATTTTCGTTTACTCCACAAAAGAGCCGAATTTCTAAAAAATACCAGACAGACACCTGTCCGCTTGTTTTTCTTATAAGCGAGAGAGGGAGAATATTTTTATTAACTTACCCAGTTACACACGTTTGTTTTACTTTTGTTGTACTGACCACGTTGTTTACAGAAGAACTCTCAATTATAAGACACCAGCAGCATGACCGATATGGCTTCGCAATTATTTTACTTTTAAAATTTGATGTATTTAACTAAATTATTTTAACAAATAGAAAATGGGAATTGCTTACACAAAACAAGCAATTCATTTTTTATAGATAAGTAAAAATTAATTTTTGGTAGTAAAATTATATCAAATAACTGAATATTTAATTGTTTTTACTGAATATGGTGTTGAATTTTTGACAGAAAAATTTTATAAAATAACTGCATATTTATTTGTTTTTACGGAATATGTAGTTAATTTTTTGACAATTAATTTATATAAGATAACTGAATATTGATTTGTTTTTACGGAATTCGCGGTTGAATTTTTGACAGTAAAAATTAAATGAACTTTTCGTTGCTTTAAATTACATTTTTATTTACTCTAACATAAAAGAGAATTTAACTCAATCAACGGACAATATTAACTGCAACTGAAAATCCGTATTGATATGCACTTAGTTTTTTGAATAACTGTTAGATTCAGTTAAAAATAAATAAGCTTGGAATTTTAAATGTTTATTTATTTAAAAATGACTGAACGGAATATTTCTTTAATAAGCTACAGTCCGTTACTGTAATAATATTGTGAGTGTATTGGACCTAGAAACATAATTTTAAGATACAACCTGTACGCATATTTTGGAATAATGCGGAAAATTTACTTTCTTTCATTTGCTTTTGTGTTCTACGAGTGGAACTTTTTTAAATTTCTATACTATTGAATTTAGAAACACAAATTTATAGGTTAAATTTGTTCAAACCTAGGAACAGAAACTTTGGCATATAACTATGTTTATGAAAGAAAAGGACCAATAACAACGTAGCAGGTTAAAGAAAAGGCCCAATAACAACGTAGCGCGTTAAAACTCAAACTTCATGTAATAAAAATTTATACATAACAGCCTGGAACAATGGCAAGGTATTCTTTAAATTTAAAATAAGTACTAACTAAGAAGGACAATTGCTTATTTTTTAATAAAAATACCTGAATTAAAACAAATAAAAAATTTTTTTCCATAAAAAAAATATATATATCTGTGGCATTTTCACAAAACATCTTAAGTCAAATTCAAAAAGTTGTTAAATATGTTTTAAATCATACGAATTTTCATTAAAAAATCATTTTTGCTTACGTTTTTAAAATTTTATATTAAAAACGAAATTTTTCTTTAATTTTGTTTTTTTTTATTATTTGATGAAAATGAATTTTTCATCGAGTTTTTTTTAAATACTTTTTAGCTATATTATCTCGACTTAAGATTTTTTGGCAATATGCCACAGATATGTTTTTTAGTTTTACTAGGATATTTTCAAACCCGAAAACCGAACCAAAACCGACCGGTTTTAATCATTTTAAAACCGAAACCGCTGTTTCACATTTTCACGGTTTTTAGCAAACTGTAATATATACCAACCAAGTCCCAATCATATCTGGGGTGTTCGAAAAACCCATTTCAACAGACGAACGGACAGACGGCCAACCGGATTTGAACTGCTCTTCTCATAAGGATCCAAATTATATGTATTTTTAGGGTCTAAAATCAATATTGTAGAAATTACAAACGGAATGACAAAGTTATACATACACTTTTACCTTCGGTGAATTGTTTAATAATAATATAGAGAAAGTGTATAGCAGCCAGCAAATAAGACAAGGAGCTTTCCTTATTTTAAAAAAGGACTTGAAGGTTTATTCCAAACCGAACTCTAATTTTATTTAAACAACATTTTTCGCATATAAAACTTTTTTCAGTAAAGAAATTTCTTTAAAATAAATACTAGGAATGAAAAATTAATTTTTTAGATATTTTCTTTAAGATTAACTAACAGCCAGTAATCCCTCTATTATGTAGATAGTTAAATTGCAATATAATGTGAATTCGCCTTAGATAAATAAACTGATAATTCTATACCTAATTCTATGTCTTCTGTTTCTAGCTTTAGAAGCAAGCCCATGTATATTTGGTTAATTTTAAAATTTTTTATAGAGTCCCAAATTGAAGTCAATGTTTTTCTTAGTCAATGCGGCGTCTCTTTATCTTTGGAACGGTATCAAAATGTCATAAAATGTAACGATATTTAGCTGATAATTTACGTGTTTTAGCACCTTCCTATTGACTTTATTTGGTTTTCCTAGTGCGTCATGTTTGTCTGGAGCTTTAAATCTGGCACCATGGGAAGCAGTAGTCTTATAGGCTTTTTACACTGACCAACATCTTACATCTACCATCAAAGATGTAGAAAATGTGAAACACTCGTTTACATAGCTCACATCTAACATCTACCATAAAACAAAAATGTCACCATTTTTGAAAAAAAAACAAAATTTTTTAATTAAAAATGTATTTTTCTCACAAAAGTGCCAAAATTTAAAAAGAAAACACCAAAATGTATTTGAAGTTCAATTTGTTTAAAAATATAAAAAATACTGAACAAAAAAACATTGCAATTAAAGAGAAAACTACACAAATGATATCGCTGCTTTTAAAACAAACTTCTTTTTGTAAGTGATGCCACAATAATAATAGAACTTATAGCTACTAAAATAATCGAATGATGTAGAATGGAATAAAATGAGATAAGAACATCTTTTAAGGATGTTGGTTTTAAGCCCTATGTGTTTCTTATGGAAAGATGTTAACATCTTCGCCAATTGATCTTAGATGTTAGATGTTGATCAGTGTAAAAAGGCTATTTATGTCTTCTGATTTCTGTATTAGTAATTGCTAAGGGCGTTCATGTAGTAAAGAAAGGAATTTTGGAGTTTTGTATTAGATATATTTAGTGACGAAGTTCGTTCAGCCGATCAGCCTTTGTATGTTCTGTTGCCATCCAAATGATCTCCATTAGTAAAGGATTCATTATAAGCAGTTAAGGCTTGCACTCAACAAGAGCTTTCTAAGTATAAAAATTATAAAATATGGAGAATAATTGGCGGGCGTTAAACCGTAACGAAGGTGCCAATGAATGAGGTAAACGGTAAAAGGAATTAAAATTAATGCCTGGGATAAAAACAAGTTCAATTTATTAGAAGTTTTGCCCACATTTTGAATTTTGGAATTGCGAAGTTCACTTGCAAACACGGCTAAGTTAAAAAAAGGAAAAGCCGCCATTTGAATTTTTTTTAAATGCCTCCCTAATCCATTCTCAACCGCGCTCAATTTGATGCTATATACTATTTTAATCGATTTTATCAGAATTTATTTGTTATTAACATCGCGGACTTTGCAAGTGGCCTACTCAATTTTCTGTACTGGCAACAAGTCCTAATGCGAATCTATTAATGATTTCTAAGCCAATTTTCTCTTTAAGAATATATTTCAACAGGTCCAAAAAACCAAAAATTAACTTTTCTACAGCAATAAATCATTTTTTTTTAGCAAATTATTCTGCAACACTCCCCCAACCATTTGCTCCTGTTGCTGTCTTTTTGGCTTCGTTAAATGTCACCTTAAAGATCCGTGTATTTAAGACAACAACAGCAAAATATTTGAACTCGTTAACTTGATTGTTAGTTTTTTTTTTTACTTTTTTATTCGATGTCGCAGTTGTTGCTGTTGCTCTTGTTGTTGTTGCATTTGTAGTTTGTTAAAGTGGCTTATTTGTTTACGATGACTCTCGTACATTATGAGCTTGTTATAAAAGACCGCCTTGAGTAAACGACGACTGGGACTACAACGACGACTAACGACAAATGCCAAAAGATGGAGAGTTTTCAGTTTCATGTAACTTGTAAATAAAATGTCCATGGTGGCAAAAAAGTTCATAGTATTTTGTTATTTATTTCCTTTTAATTTTATATGCATAAGAAGATGAAAAAAAATTAAATAAATGCATGTTTAAGGGTAATCCTAGAATTTATTAAAAAAAATTAGAATGATGGGCTTTTGAATTTGTCAATCAGAATATTTACTAAGACAATAATTCATGAAATGATACACCAGGAAATGTTTATCTTTGTCTAAAGTTAAAAGCTGTTTCAAAGCTCAACAGTACAAAGAAATAATCTTCAGGAAAATGCATTTATTTTATGTAACTGTTAAGAGCGTGGCTTTTTAAAGATTTAAGTTTATTTGTCACTATTGTCACAGAATTTATTTGTTTGTATTTTTATAAATCAGCATAAGGACAGTTTTAATATGGTTGTAGGTGATAATAGTATGGTATTAAACATAATATGTTTAAAATTTTCCTTAACAATAGTTTTGTTGGACGTGACCATATTTAAACATGTTTTTTCTCTGGGTGTAGAGAAAAGACATTTTTTGAAACGTTCGCCACTAGCAAAATTATTTTTGTGAAGAATTTTAAAACATTTTATAGTTACTATAACCACATTTTGCCACCAGCATTCATCTTATTGTTAAATGAACTCTCCATCAGGAAAAAAATTGATGCATTCAAGCTTGTAGACAGAAAAAATTCTCCAAAATGTTTCACTAATTAAAGCATTAATTAAAAATAAAATCAGTTTTAATTAAAAATTTAATCAAGTGAATTGAATGTGTAATCAAGTGAATTTAAGGTATAATCAATTAAATTAAACGTTTGATTGATATTATTAATTTGTTTACTTGGCCAAATTTAGTTAATTTTTTAATTAATATCACAAATTTTTTAATTGAAATCTATTTTTATTTTTTTCTGTGTATGTTTTAGTAATGACAACAACATGTAAACCGCTGATTATTGTATGGCTGTTTTTTGTATTATGGTTGAAAACAACCACTATATTGTTGTTAAAATATATATACTTGCTATTACATGCTCGGATTCAACCATAGTATGGTTGTGAGTGGCAATAATATGGCTTAAGTAACCGTAATATGTTTTCAACTTTTATTTTAAAAAAAAGTTTTGTTGGAACTGACCATACAAAAAAGTGGTTTTCTTTAAGTAAGGATAATTTGATGACCAGTGCCCAAGTTCTGTAACTCTAGCGACGAGAAACTTTTCGATTGAAATGTGTGAAATGAAACAAAAATGTTTTTTTTTTTTGAAACAAACAGCTGTTTTTCTCACTAAACTGTGTCTGTAACTTTTTTGGCGAGTAATAGCTGTCACGTAAGGAAACTACTCGCCAATTTACAGAAAAAGTGTGTCTGTAACATTTTTGTGGGAAAAGTTCCCGCTTTAAACTGTCAAATAAAAATGGGGCGAAAAACAATTTTAACACTAAAAAACGATTAAAAATGCAAAATGCAAAGAATAAAATAATAATATTTTGTCCTTGACACATTTTTTCATTATTTAATTATTTTAATTATATATTATTATATTATTATATCTTAATTTCAAAAGATTTTGTTATTCTTGCTTAATTCCCAGTTTTTATTATTGATAAAAACACTTGAAATTTATTGTTGATGGGATAAGCTATTTCTATGCGCATTTCACTGGTTGCTTAGGCCAGATCATCAGGAAACTTCATCCATAATGATTTTAGAAAAACTAAAGATATTAAACCAAATAAAACTGTTAAGCGTATAAGACTTATAGCAACAGTTCTACTTGTAATAATATCAAAATTATTATATCATTTGCAAACATCAGACATAAAAGTCGCTCTTTACATAATTTGGTATAGCCGACGTCGTTGAAAATGCTTCAATTTTAGTAAATTTTGATCGCCGTCAACGATATGTGTGACTGGCGCTCTCAACATCTGCAATTTTACATCGGCTTCGAGTGTAATATTATGACATTTATTACGTAAAGACGTAATCTCTTTGGATAGTTTTCGACATGAGTTACAGACACACTTTTTTCTGACTTTTCGAGAAATGATGGAATATTTTGTTCACATCTTTTCGATGCGATAATTTCTCACTAAAGTTACAGAACATGGGTAGAGGTACACCGAAAATATGTTTCAAAAAAAATTTTGTATGCCCATTAAATATGAAGTTAAAACGAGTGTTCGAATAAAAAGATTATATACTGTTCTGTAGTGTTCGGTTCGGCAGATATGTGGAAAGCACAAACGCTAATAGTGTTTGTGAAGTAAATCATTAAAAAAAAAGTTTCTCTGTTTGTGGTCTTCGAACACAAAAATAATACTCTACTTATCCAACTCAACAAAAAGATGAGGACATATTATTGCGTTTTGTTTTTTTTAACCACAAACATCGTAGTGTTCGTTTCAGCACATTAACGCTCGTTCGTTTCAGTTGTGCTTAGCGCCCTTTTGGCACGAAAAGAAAATTTTTTTATTTATAAAAACAAACTACATTTATGAAAAAAAAAAACAAAATGCCAGCAACACAATTGTACACAAACAAACTATGTACACAATACACACACAAGCTATTCGTGCTGTGGTCGTTGCTAAAAATTTTTGTTTAGTCTAAATTTACACGTTTCATCTTTTGATGCTCAACTTTTTTTCAATTCCCTTTTAAAGATGCCAATATAATCACACGCAGCAATCGGTTTCAACTTTTTTCGGTTCAAAACAACAACAATTTTATTTACAGCGAATCAAAGAGAGAGAAAAAAAAAGAAAAAAATTACATGCAGCCATTGTTGTGCATATATCAACGAATAAAAACACAAAGCGTACTGCCCGAGTACAGGCATCTCCGTACTAACCCCCTTTCTTCTTTCTTCTCTCACCTAAAAACATAAGAGTTGAGCATCAAAAGATGAAACGTGTGAAAGCAGACTTACTCATTTGTCATCGTCCAGACTTTCAATTTCCGTCCGAGCATTTTTGTAGGATTCTGCTTTAAAATTGCATAAGTGTCTAGATTTTAAAATATTAGCCTTGCAATTTTTGTATTTTTATCTTGATTTTCTCCTTCTCCTTCTCATTTTTCTATTTTAAATTTCAAGGGATGATGTTGATTTTGAATGAAACACAAAATATTAAGGAAATTATTGCCATTTATTTTATCATATTAATATTGGTATGATTCAATTATGTATGGAGAAAAATTTCGGCCAAATGGCCGCCGCGACCTCGTCGGCACACCACCATCCGATGGTCCAAATTTTCGATGACGCTGAGACATAATTGAGGTTCTTTGCCGTTAATGTGCCGAATCATCTCATCCTTTAGCTCTAGAATTTTTGCTGGCTTATCGACGTACACCTTTTCTTTCAAATAACCCCAAAGAAAGAAGTCCAACGGTGTCAAGTCTTTATGCATAATGTTCATCAACCACGAGCGTGTTGGGCACGACGACGAGTTGAGGTGGACGGCTCTTTAGCCGCACAATCGCGAACAGCAGCAATATTTCTTGCACTATGAGCTGTACGACCATGCACTGTTGTTTTCACATCTCCTACAGACCCGATTTGCTCAAATTTTTGCACGTTTTTTCCGATTGTACGCACATTTGGACGATTAAATTTACCGAAAAAATCACGAAGTGCACGATATGCATTTTGATTTGAACGCCCATTTCCATGTATCTTTCCATGGTTCAATTGAGTACCCAACTCCATTTTCTCACCTCTCTCACCTGTGAACTCAAGAATTGCTGCAACTAACATTGCAAGTCTAGACGATGACTTACAAAATCAATGTAATACAGAAACACTATAGAACATTAAAATATAATGTATGTCTGAAGAACCACTAAAGTGGCTCTGTTTTATAACCTTCTTGAAAATATTTATGAACGGTTTTCAGGCTTGTGTATTTATGCACAAGCAATTAAAAAAATAGATATCGTTTCTGAGTGTGTGTATTCAGTAATTTAATAATATTTACATATGAGAAAAACAAGCAAAATATTTTTATCAGTAAAGCCCATATACCATAGTATTTACAGACGAAATTTCGAGATTGTACCCCATCTGGAACCGATGGGTAGCCATGGGCTCAGCAAAACAAAGTTATGTTCCTAGGTTAAAATTCATATAAGAGTAATTTATGGTGAATATTCGGCTTAATTATAAGTGTCTTTGTTCTAGTCGAAAACCAGCTATTTTAAAAATTTGTAAAGGGTGTTTTTTAGAGTGTCACAACTTAGAGTTGGCACCACTGCTTTATTTGAGCACCTATTTAACAGGTGATAGTTGCTTTTTGTTTAATTTGCTTCGAAATTTCATTATATATCGACTAACTGCAGAGCAACGCGTGCAAGTTGTTGAAATTTTTAATCAAAATAATTCGGCGCCCATTCGCACAAATTGATATTGAAAATCCATCCAAAATTTTATTTTCCGACAAAGCCCATTTCTGGTTGAATGGCAGAATGAATGAAATAAGCAGAATTGTCGCATTTGGAGTGAGGAGAATCCACAAGCTTTTGTCGAAACACCATTGCATCTACAGAAAATTACTGTTTGGTCCACCTTATGGGCTTGCGGGGTCATTGGCCCATATGTCTTCAAAAACGATGATGGTCAGAATGCGAAAAGTTGTTGAATATTGGTGTTCCAGATTGCGCCTTCTACGCGCCAGCCGTGGCAGGCACATGGCAGAAATCATATTTAAGCATTAATTTCATAAAATTTTCTTTCCAATAAAGCCCGTTACATTGATATTCAAAATATATTTCCTTAAACTTGTGTCACTCTATAAAAAAAAACACCCTTTATTATTACATTGTGCACGGACTTAGCACTTTTTTCGCACAAGCAAAAACATCCAATTCCAGAAGCCAGAAGTAAGATTTTACCTTATTTTTTAAGATTTTTTAACCGAAAAAAGATTTTAAGATTTTTTCCTAAAAACAAGATTTTTTGTTTTGTCTAGACGAAGGTTAGGTTCAATTGAAAAAAACCATCATTGTTCCCATTTGAAAATTTTTAAACTTAAGGAGCATATAGACGACATGTATTTGTCATCTGACATGGCAAATTTTCAAGTCACATGCAATTGTGCATGTCTGTCAAAATCGCTGTTTTACATAAGCTTTATAATATTCGGTCACAAACGTACATGTAATTTGCTTCTGACATTGTCTCTGTTTTTTTCGCATTGTTATTGCAGAAACCAAAGTAGTGCTCGGTTTCAAAAAAGCTTGCTGCCGCCATGAAAAGTTTTATTTGCGCCGTAAAATAGTTCAGCCATCTTAACATTTTTTTCTTTTAATTCAAAGATACCAATTTAGGATTTTATAATAAAACGTTTTTTATATTTATATTCACATAAATTCTATTCAATGGTAAGATGATCAAACATATCTCGGTATTGTAAAAAATTAACTTCAGCCGGCTAATGATTCCGTCAATAGTGGACGCCGCTGCCGGTTTCTTCCCGGCATAGCTTTCTGATGTCAGATGGTTTGTCAGAAGAAAATAGAGCACGCTCTAATTGAAATTTTGTCAGATGACTTTGCGTCTGACTTTTACAGAAGCAAAGTTAAAAAGGTAACACACGACATGTATGTATTTTGCAGTGGAAAATTTGACATGTCAGATGACAAAAACATGTCGTGTACGGGCGCTTTTAATAATGCAACCTTGTGGTTTACTGGACAAAAAAAAAATACTTAAGGCCCAACCATAATGTGCTTAAGTTGGCTTAAGCAAATATACGAATACATGTTAATCATATTATGCTAGCCATATTGAACGTAAGGAAACTTTTTGTTAAATTTTATGAAACTGTCATTTGCTTAAGCAAGGTGCGAAACTGATCGCACATTCCGTACGTACGTTTGTAAATTTTATTTTTGTTATTTTTAATACATTTGAGAGACTTTTTATTAATAGGTTAAGCAACGCTATGCATATTATGGTTGGGCCTTTCAAAAGCAACCTCTGCTTGGCGTTCAAGGGTGATTAATCAGGTGTAAGTCTTGCGCGCTTTTTATTTTGCAAAAACAGAAAATATTGCAAGTCAGACTAAGGTTCGCAAAAATTAAATAATAGCAAAGTAATTTAATGCAAAAATGTTTAATCCGAAAAGGTAATTTTAAGTGCATCGAAATACCTTTGAAAAAGGAGCTTATCAGGGGTGTCATGGAAATCGAAAACGTAAAACGAAAGAATTTGGCAGTTCTTTTTATTGAACTTTTAATCTAATTTTTACAATTTCTGTTAAAAAATTCTGTTTAATAGAGCATAATTTGTATAATAATTGTCATAAATTTTTTTTATTACAGAAATCTTATTGAAAAACGACTTTTAAAATTCTTTCGTTTTACGTTTTCGAGATCCATGACACCCCTGTATATCTACTAGATATTAGATATATAGATATATTAATTATCTAGATTTATATAAATAAATGTTTAAAAATTTTAAGATTTTAGAGGTATTTTTAAGAAAAATCCCGCTAAATTGAATATTTAGCGGTTTCTAGCGGTTTTGAAGTCCGATTTGGCGGGAAATCTTCAAAAAAAGTTAGCAGCTGTGAAAATACATAGTGATATGTTTTAAAGTTAATTTTAATAAAAAAAAAATACTTTTTTCCAAAATAAGATTTTTTTGGTGAAATTAAGATTTTTTGCCGAAAATTTCTGGCAGCCCTGGATAACACTTAT
Source organism: Pollenia griseotomentosa (assembly GCA_963931875.1). Taxonomy (NCBI): domain Eukaryota; kingdom Metazoa; phylum Arthropoda; class Insecta; order Diptera; family Polleniidae; genus Pollenia; species Pollenia griseotomentosa. The sequence goes on along the minus strand of OZ007560.1, from coordinate 44,481,822 downwards.
AGTTTTCATAAGATGAATGTAGTACAGACAATAGAACTAACTACATCTATTACTTCTGCTAAATATTCTGATGTCCAACTTTTAAAAGACATTTAATTCTGCCCTCTTAAAAACAAAGATGACTCTGTTGTTGTGTGTTGCTTTTCGTCCTGTTGCTGTTATTGTGTGTTATGTTTTTGTACTCGTATGTAGTTAAAAAGTTGTAACAAAGGTGACATTCTAGGTGGCATACATACATGAAGAATTGTACTCCACTCTCGTTCGTCGTTCATGCACTTATGTGTATTTGCGCGTATGTGTGTATGGACAGAACAGATAGAGACCATCCTGAAATGTTGTTTAAGAAAAAACGTGTTTGTAGGCATATTTAAGATTTTCTTAAGGTTTCTCGCCAACATCGAAGGTAAATTTTCAAGCTAAATATTGCTTTTATTTCTGTTTTTTTTTTTATTTCCTTTAAGTTTTTGTTTTTGTTTATTTTTTTTTTTTTTTTTTTTTTGTTGCCTTTTCTATATTGCAATTAAAATCATGTTCATTGCACATGCGCGTCTAGTTTAGTAAAGATCTATAAACATCGTTGTCAGTGTCGTTTATGTTGTTGTTGCTGTAATTTTTTTCTTCCTTTCTACTTGGTTGACTGCGAGTCTTAAAGAAGTTTAAATTTTTAATAGTTTGGGGGGTCTTTTTAAAATTAAAAAAAAAAAGAAATAAAAATAATAATAATAAAAAACCTAAACATAAATGCATAAATATTTATATAGAGTCTCATATAAACACAGAGATATGAATTTAAATAATTTAATGCCGGAGTTTGAGTGCTTAGAATTTATAGTTACAGTATTTTCATGACTTCTGTTAAATTCTTGAAATTAACTTGATCATAGATATAAAATTTTCATAAAACAAAATTATTTTCTTTTTTTTAATTTTAATATATAATTGCATTTATTTTTATTATTATCATTGAAATAGAATTGTATTATTGTTGTTGGCATTTACGAAAAACCTTTAAGTTTTTTTGAATTGCTCAATGTCTAATTGACTGGCATAAATAATTTATTCAAATAATTTATCAAACTGCTTCAAGAGAAATTGTTGAATGCAATAATGCAAAATATTTATTTTTTATTTTTGGAAAGAATGCTTCTTGCCAAAAGATTGATGCAATATGTTATTCGTATTTGCAACAAATAAAAAAAAAAATACTTTAACAATAATCAATAATTATTGAATGATTGACATGTAATTTTTCATGCGTTTAAGATGACGTTTGAATGAAAGGAAAATAAAATAAAAAAGTTTTTTGGAAATGATGTGTCTCTAAATTTGGCGTTGTTAAATGTGGCCCTCGGAAATATGGCCCCAAAAAGCAATTGACCCCAAATGCAATACTAACCAATTTTTTTAATAAAATGTTACTCCAAAATAAAAATGCTTCTAACTTTAGGGTAAGTAACTGAATATTTACCCTAAATAAGTAAAAAAAAACAAAATATCAGGGACCGCAACATATTAAGTATTATCAAAAAAGTTCTTTCATAACAGTTGTTTGTGAATTAAAAACAAGAAAATCTAATTGTTTTTTCAATGTAAAAATAAAAATTTGAATTAAGCCGTCATAAAATAAAACTCAGTTGAGAAATATCAGGTCGAATAGAACTATTAAAAAGATGGTTTTATTTATCCGTAAAAAAAACCGCCGAGTTTGATTTTTATCGTCATTTTAAAACTCATTTAAACTCATTTTATGTTCATAAAATAACACATAAAGCAAATCAGCTTGCATAGCAACTAAATAACTCGTCGTTAAAAATAAAGAAAAAAATAACAACTAAAATAAGACTCAAAGTTCTTCTTGGGATTCAAAAATTTGATTAAAAAGGTTTCGTTTAAATGTGCTACATTCCCATTTCATACTATTGAAAAACCGAAATTTATTGTTGAAGGGATGACCTATTCCTATGCGCATTTCACTGGTTGCTTAGGCCAGATCGTCAGGAAACTTCATCCAAAGATTTGATTTTTAAATCCCAAGAAAAACTTTGATAACTAATATGCATGTGGCAGTGTAAATAAAACTGAACTGGCAAAATAAAATGAAGTAGTAAAAGGGTTTTTTCTTTTCCCACTTACAACTACATATAGTGTTGACAAAAAATCAACCAATTGTAGCCGGGACTGTAAGAAAAGATAAAGTCGCTGTTTATTGTTGTGGTTTTTGTTTAAGCTTTGATATTGTCACAAGTAAAACTGTGGCTTATAATTCTTATTCGCTTAACAGTTTTATTTGTGTAATATCTTTATTTTTTCTAAAATCTTTGGATGACGTTTCCTGACGATCTGGCCTAAGCAACAATAAATTTCAGTTTATCAATAGTATGAAATGGGAATGTAGCACATTTAAACGAAACCTTTTTAATAAAATAAGACTCATTATTTTAGACGAACTCCTTAAAACAGAAATATATTGAAAAAAAGTCCCATAAATGCCCAGGAGTCGCCCCAAGTAAGATAAAATGTATGACCGACCTCAATTAGTTTTTTGTCCTTAACATCTTCTCAATACATACTTGCCCCTTATCCCACTTTTTAGGGGGGCTCCCATACAAATATTGCGTTTTATGAAATTCTTAAATTAATAAAAATTTTTCGACTTTTGTAAATAAAATCAAAAGTTGATTACAGATTTTATCCATTTATGGCTTGTTTTGTTTGCAGCTTCTTTTTTTATAAGTCTGCAAAAAATTATGAATTTTTAAAAAACAAAATTTCGAAATTTTGATAAAAAAAATTCTTTTTTTTCAAAAAAAAAAAAAAAAAAAAATATGTTTCAAAAACGACTGCTCATATTAAAAAATAAAAAATGCTATTTATTTATTGCGGAATTTTGGTTTTTTTTAGTAATTTCAATCAACTAAACTGATTTGAGTTACGGTAATATATGCAGTGCAACCTCCTCCATTTTCGAAATAACGGTATACCTCGAAAACAAGAGCTAACCTAAAAAAAAATGTGGGCACCATTGGATTCAGCGTACCCGAATTATGCGAAAACGTCATTTAAAGCAAATTTCGATCTAACAAAGTAATAATACCATTTCGTTTGAAGATTGATGTTTGACTTTTGACTGCCAGCCGTCGTCAATGGCGGTGAGTGTTCAACGGCAAACCGCTCTGAACAGATTGTGTGGTTACAATTGAAACATGTAAGGGCAACCTGTCCGTGAAAACCTGGATTCGATTCCCAGTTCAGTCAAGAATGAAAGATGACCAATTAAAATATTAATTAATTTCATGTTGTAAAATTCCTTTCTTCATAAAAATAATTTAATGAAAATTAAATTCAATGATCTTCAGCCTGATTAAAATATTAAAATTAGGATTAAAAACCATAAAACAGTTCTGCAGAATAACCACAACACACTCATAAAATTATTACAGTTACTGATTCTGGGTTATTAAATTCGTTTTCACTTCTTTAACCGTATAAAGTACGAAATAAAAATATAGTTATTTTACGAAAAACTTAATTTTTTAACATTTATGTTTGTTATTTAAAACACAGAAAAAATTAAAAATTTTCTCTAATCACCAAATTTGTACTAAATTCATAGAATCAAGCAACCCATTTGTTGATTTTGCACCTATTACCAAAATGATTATATTGATTACTAAAAATTGTAAAAATTTAACATTTTGAATATTTTTTTTTTCAATAAATGATATTTTTAATTTTAATTAAAAAAATTATCAAAAAACTTTGCCGTTATAAACAATGTGTTGATTGATTTTGAAAATTTCCAACAACAATTTCACAAGTTTAAATTATTTTATTTTAAAAGAAATAATTTTTTGCTATTTAATTATTATTTTAATTCAAAATTTATTTCAAAACAACTAAAATGGTTATTAAATCAAAATTATTATTTTAATTTTCTTTCAACAAAAAAAATAATTGTTTCAATTATCACATTAATTAAATTCAAATACTTTTTAAATAATTTTTTTAATTGATAAAAAACTACTTATAATTTTTTCTGTGAAAAAAAAAACTTCCCAAAAATAATTTTTTGTCGGTTAAAATATATTTCTTTAAAAGTAACAACTATTAGGTTTAAAAAATAAAAAATTTAAAATGTAATGTTAAATTCATTTATTTTAAATGAAATGTGTTGATCCGTTTTTTTCTAAAGAATTTTAAGTTATTTAAAATGAATTTTCGTTTGAATTTAGCTACATAATATTTTGAGTGTAAGTATTGTTAAGCTGAAATAAGCTGCAACAGCACTTCAATACGAATCTTTTGATAAATGACATTATAAGTCCCCGTTGGCTCTTACATGGAGAGTTTTTGAGTTTAAATTTTCTGAATAGTTGTTATTTACGGTCCCTGAAAAAAAAAACAAAAAAAATTTTATATTAGAAATTTATGTTGAGGTCATAGGCCCCACAACTTAAAATCCTGATTTCCAAAGTGGCGAACTTCTTACTCCAGAATTTAAAAATTGAAATTTTTAATTTTCTGAATAATTGTACAGTTTGGTTTGAAAAATCGCGCCATAGATAACATGGTTGGGCCTACGATCTGGCGTAAGGATTTTCAGCTCTCTGTTATACCAAACACCGGCATTGCTTGTTAAAGCTTCTCTGCATAGCCGGCTTTCGTTCGCGCGCAAGGATTTTATCCTCTATGGTACAATATACACCAGCTTCGCTAACTAAAAATTTAATATTAGTAAATGAAAAATAGTCCCAAAGTAAAAATTGCAATTTTATTTGGCGTTCATTTCACTTAAATTGCAAAAAAAACACCAACGACCTAAAGAAAACCCAAAAATACCCTAAAATTGCATGTTGTTGCTCTTCGTATAAAGGTTTGGGGCCATTCCACATTAACTACTTTGGGGTCATATTTCCTGGGGTCAAATTTCCCAGCGCCTCTTAATTTATGATAATAAAATTTTAATGGCTTGTTTTTTAGACTACACAGAATAAAATAAAAATTGATTTCAATTAAAAAAATTAATTAAATTTGCTCCAGGAAACAAATAAATAGTATCAATTAAAAGGTTTTTGATATTAACAACATTTTCTGTAGTAATATTGTTGATATAAGTAAGCCAGTGTTCGAAAATAAACAGTACATTTTTTAGCGTTCGGCTCACACACCCAAGAACGATATCTATTTTTAGTGATTGTGTAGACGAACACAACCCTTAATACCGTTCGTAACTATTTTCAAGAAAGAGCCGAACATTATATAGTGTTCGTTTCTTCGTTAAAAAAGCAGAACAATTGTAGTGATACTGTAGACAAACAAATATTTTATTGTTCCATAATGTTTCTTTTTTTAAATTGATAAAGAAATGAACAAACAAAAAATTTTAGCAACGATCGTTTTTTTACCAGCCAAAAGGGACGAACATTAATTAATCGAACCGGACACAATGAAGTTTGTGCATTTTGTTGAGTTTGATAAAAACTAACAGGGAAACCTTTTTTTAACGATTTTCTACACAAACACTATAAGCGTTTGTGTTTTCCACAAATCTACCGAACCGAACACTAAGGAGCTATATTTAGTGTTTATTTTCGAACACTGAAGTAAACGTTTAATTCGCTTGATTAAATTTTTAAGTAAAACGGATTTTATTTTGATTAATGGTTTCACAGAAAAAATTTTCAGTGTTTTTTTTTTTTAATAAAAAAAAACTTTTTTAAAAGTATTTCAATTTTTTTAATGTGATAATTGAATCAATTACTTTTTTTGTTGAAAGAAAATTAAAAATATAATTTTAATTTAATAAACATTTTAGTTACTTTGAAATAAATTTTGAATTAAAATATTAATAAAATAACAAAAAATCTTTATTGATTTTTTCGTTTAAAATAAAATAATTTTAACTTGTAGAATTGTTGTTGGGAAATGTCACAAGCTGAGCTATATGTAATAAAATCAATTAACACATTGTTTGAAACGGCAAAGTTTTTAGATCATTTTTTTTAATTAAAATTAAAAATATCATTTATTGAAAAAAAATTATTTAAAGTTTTTATAGTTACAGTTTTTAGTAATCTCAACAAATTGTTTGCTTGATTTTATAAATTTGGAATGAATTTGGTGATTAGAGACAATTTTTATTTTTTCCTGTGTTAATTGAAAAAAAAAATGCTGATTATGTTTTCTGTGTATTTATGAGTAATAAATTGGAAAAACAGTGAAGTTACCGCTGAAAGATGATTCTATCGAGACCACAACGTTAATGTAAGCACGTGGCAACACCGTGACGTTAAAATATTAGCGTACAAATATCGAATTATGAGCCGATAGACAATTTTTGCAAAATATCTTTATGAAAATTGAAAATTGTTTTGCACCATAAGGTTATCCCAGATATTGAGACACTGCTAAGTCGTGCTTGAGAAAACAGGAAATATATCACGTTTTTTTTTACTATCACCTGTTCCGATAAATAGCGCATAACTTGTCTGAGCAAACAGTTTGCAATAATAGAATATACAGAAACATTTGGTTAGCCCATGCTTTATTTCCGTAGCGTTATTACGCGAATGCTGCCTAAATTACAGAAATTATAGGTTTTAATAAGCAAAAATTCTGATGAAAGTTGAAGTTACGACAACTTCATCAAATGCAATTAAGAAATTTATTCCTTATGGTTACGTGTGTACTCGTCTTAATTAGCTTAACTTTTGGCGTTGCACCCTTACAAGTTTAAGATGCATTAAACACCTTTTATTTCTTTTTTAACGAGACCCAAAATAACTAGATTTTTATTAAATTGCGGCTCACGTGAGTCCAGAGGTATCACCTTGCTAATTGGTGGTTATGTTTTAAACAATAATCTGGGCGGGGGTTGATTTTAAAGCTTTAGGTAGAAGTTGCTTTTACCGGAAGCCTACGGTAAAGTTTGGTCTGCTGCCGTATGTCTTTGCGTCCTGTTACTGTTCTTAATTCAGGCAGTCATGTGCTAAAATTACAGCCTGCACACACGGGGGCATCGTTATCACCCATGATCATAATACAGAGGTGTGCTGGAAATCGAAAACGTAAAACGCAAGATATTCTTAAAAGTCGTTTTTAATAAGATTTCTGTAATAAAATAATTTTGTGACAAAACCTATACAAATATTTCTCTTTTAAGCTGAATTTTGTAACAAAAATTATAAAAATTAGACTAAAAGTGTATCAAAAATAAATTCTTAGGTTTTACGTTTTCGATTTCCAGCACACCCCTGTTAGACACATTTGCCAGGATAGTTTTTATTGGAATTTTATTGCTATCTTAAGTCTTTAGTTAAGTTTTTATCAAACAAAAAAAAAAAAAAAACAGCAGTTTAAAACTACCCGATTCTAAAACTTTTATACATTTTGAAAATTTCATTTTTTACTGAACCTAAAATCACTTTCCTTATTAAATTTAATTATTTAAATCAGTTAACTGATACAAATCAGTTTATTTATTACAAAGAATTTGTTGAATTAAAAGAAAATATTTATTGAATTTTTTTTTTTTTTTTTTAATTAATATTTTATCTTAAAACAATATCAATATACTGGCATAACAAATTTAATCAACAAAATTTGTTTCTTCTCTGTTCCTCTTGTTGTGTTGTATATGTATGTATGTATGTTTTTGTTATAAACAAATCAAACATGAATCAGACAACTTCAGAGACAAGTAAATATCACATTACATATGTTAATATATTATACAACAGGAAAATATATACAATAAGACAGATGGACGGACAAAAAAAATACCTACATCATTATCGTAATGATATAAAACAAATATACAAAAGCGGACAGACTGCCTGAAAGACAAACAGACCGAGAGACACATACAAATTTTTAGTAGTGCATACATACATATGTATGTATGTATGTATGTAAGTATTAACCTCAAATGTATCGTAAGATCTTGAAAAAAAAATAAAAATAATCACAAGATAATCATCATGAGTATAAGATGAACAACAAACAAATGAAAAACATATACACACAAAAACACTCTTTGCAAACAGACAGATAGAATTAAGGAATACGAGTATATGGACGGAATGAATGGAACTGACAAATTCTCGTTCGAGGAATACATGAAGAAAAATGTCCTAAAATCAACAAGTTTATATCCCCCACCCAGTAACAACTTGATTCGGTCAGTTATGTGCTAGAAATTTCCCCTTTATGTAATATTGAGCACATGAGTTTTAGGGCCCTGTCAAGAGCACCGTTAACTTAGATTGTAATGTGCAAAAAGCACCGACAAAATTAAAATTTTTACGATCTTATAAATTTGTAAAAAAGTAGAAAATAGCTGGGATTGCGCATGAGACCAAACACTTTTCACACAACGGAATAGAAATATGTAAACGATTTATAGACTTTTCGTATGGGGCCGGAAATACCCTTTCATAGTTTTTTTATCTTACTGGAAAACGTCTTATCGCGATATTAAAATTATAAATTAAAGCGTTTCAAGTTTCATTTTCTCGAAAAAAAGAAATCTCAAGAAATGAAAGGTGAATTAAATCTACTATACTCCAATTCGACAACTTCTGAAAACTTAAAACTTAAAATTTTTTTAAATCTTAGGTTGTGTAAAATACTAACGGCCTTATGCAAAAAATTAACGTGAACCTGAAGTGAAGTTGTAAAGTGTGTTATCAAGCAATCAAGCGAGATTTCATCTAACTGTTTGAAACCTGAACTTTTATGTAAATTCTTTTTGCCAATAAGGAATTTTATTTAATAGGGAAAACTATCTTATCCAGTAGCTGTTTACTACTAACGACCTAAGGCGATACGAATACAATTTCAATACGAAAACCCAGTGCGATAAAAGGCCAATTTGGTATTCTTTATCGCTTTCGCAAACCCTTTGGCAAAATTTTTTTTAAACGAAACAACGTTGGCAATAACAATTAAAGATGGCGCAGACTGACAATAATGAAATGTACAAATCGCTCGCTTCAAATCTCAATAAAGAGTAGCAGAGGAGTAGATAGTGGTACTTTAACAAATAAGTTCACAAAAACTTATATTTTCAACAAGTTTCAACAAGCACCGAAAGCAAAGTGGTTTTCGCTTAAAAATTCGCTACACAACGAAATTTTCGGCAGTACTGCCAACTCATCATATCATTATTCGATAATCGATAGCTAGTGAAAATCGTCTCTCGAATATGGGCTTAAGAATGTATTTTTTGTTTATTTAAATAAAACCGACTAAAAACTTGCTTTAAAATAAATAAAAAAAAATAAATTAGTGGTTTTGGGACATAAGAGGTCAGTTACAAAAGTCTGCCTCCAACAAACATACCTTCCATTATTTGTAAATGTTTACTTTAACCACCAAAACAATCGCTTAAAACAAGAAAAATTATATTTATACATACAAACGTATATTTATGTTATTCTTTTAAGCAAATAAGTTCTATAAATCGAGTATTTCCCAGTAACATTTAAAATCAAACCATTCAAGCCAAAATCAAATGAAATGCATACACAACTAAAAGTCTCATTTTCATGGTAACAACAACCGACACCTTCTTCTTATAATTGTGTTTGTGTTTTTGTTTTACTTCATCTAACCACAACATAATTTAATATAAATAAAAAAATAAAATAAGATAAACAAGAAAAAATATTAATGACTTATCAAGGATAATTTGACAATTGACCATAAATCAAACTTTTTTAGTTTTGGGTTTAAAGCAAATAAAACTGAAGAAAAAACCCACAAAAAAAGACAACAACGCTAGTGATAATTTAAAATATGATGTTGTTGATGTTAGAGTTGTTGTTTTTTTTTTTTTTTTTTGTTTTTAAATACAACTCACATGTGTCCACACTTAAGTGTGGCTTTTTTCACGAAAAAGTTTTATATTTTTGTCTGAATTTCAGTTCATTTTTTTTCAACTTTTTTGCTGGTGTGTCTCAAATCCTAACGCACAGTGTGGCATCTCAATTTCAAAAACTGTCGTCTTTTTTATTCCTTTACAGGTTTTATTATATAGAGTGTCGTGGACATTAATACATATGTATTTTCATACTTGTTAAAAGTGTCAAATATTTTTCTTATTCTTATTTTTATTATTTTACTTTAACACCAGAATGGTGGTGTTGTTGTCGTTTGGTGTTGTATTCAAATGACATGTTGTTTGACGGTGTGGTATCTGAAAGTGAAATGGGAAATCTTGAGTTTGAATTTGAAATTTATGTATCTTAACAAATTTTACAAAACAAATTTTGATTTACATCAAATTTGACAGGTCATGGCAGACATACAGACGTTGGTGATATCAACGAAGAAACAGTTATTTTGGTCAGTGTTACCAACACTTAACGACTAAAAATGGCTAAATTTTTCTTAAAAATGGCTAACCCCCCGTTTCCACATGCCAGTACAAGTTCGAAAAACTTAATAAACTCACACTTTTTCACTAACACTATCACATTTTTCGTACTTGCAGCTTAGCAGTTAACTTGCAGCTTAACAGTGTTACCGTAGATGAGTTTTGTATTAATAAACTAGTACTAAGTAAAATAAAAGTAATGTTTATAGTTGATTTCTGTGTATTTATAAAAAATTAAAAATAAAAAAGAACACAACTTTACAATAACGCATCTTAATGGTATTTTTAAACATTTAGAGAAAAAAAATTTAATTGAAAATATTCTTTTAAGTTATTTTATGATATCGGAAACACGGCAATACTGTATTCACATATTTTTAAAAATAAACATAATTTTTCATAAAGATTTCATAAAAGTTAAGTAAAGAAAAAATTATAAAATTAATTAATGTATATCGTAGCCATGAGGAAAGTCTAAAGGCCTTATTCATAAACAATATTCCATGCTTATAACCGGTTTATAAGACGAATTTTATATGAAAATTTGTTTAATTAGCCTTTAATAAAACTGAAATATTTTCTATGAATAAGGGGGTAAAGATCCAACGATTTAAAGCTAGAAGTTTAGTCGATGCCGACATTTTAAAAATGAACTCGAACGGTCCTGTGTAGCCACTCAAAAAAATTTTGTCTTATTTTTTTGTATTTGTCCTGATTTTCGTAATTAATACGTACACTACTTACAAGAACAAGATTTTTTTTTCCAAATTTGCATTAATATAAATGGGAAACTGTGAAAATATATTTTTAACAAAAAAAAATTTAAAAAAGAGATGATTCTCCTCTTTATGTAAGTTGATATTCTTTTTTTTTTTTTTGAGCCCATAAGTGAACTTTTTGAATTTGGAAAAGTGCAGATCGCAAATAAAAATATTCTTTTTATCTCTTTTTTATTTAAAAATGTCCAGTAATATGAAAAGGCCTTAAAAGACTAATTAAAATATAATAAAAAGCTTTAATACATAATTGAAACTAAAAGAAGTTTGTCTTTATGCATACATATATGCCTACTCATGGCAGCGTTAATAAAACTGTTCTGTCTTAATTAAAAAAAATATTAATTAATTATCTTATAGCTTAAAATTTTTAAAAATATAGCTACTTAATAACCAAGCTGGCAACACTGGTTTTAATAGTTACTATATTTAGGAGCCGCAGAACAAAACGTACTTTTTCGCATTTTTTGACAAATTGGTTTTTTGATATTTTTATAATATTTGGGCTGAAATATTTAAGATAAAATCTACATAGCATATTTTTTCTTTTTTTCACCAAGAAAATGGGTTCTAAAAAAATTGGTGCATAACAAAACGTACTTTTTCATTTTTTTTTTTTTTTTTTTTTGTCAAAACGTGCTTTTTTAATTTTTTTTGCCATTTCTTCGTGTATGTAGTTGTTTTAAAAACATAACCTTTCTTAATATTCTTAATTTGTTTGACGTTTATTTATGTCATTTCAATTTTGTTAAAATTAACTGCAAAATAATGGTGGCTATTCTTGAAAACGCGTCGTAAAAGTGAAAATTTTCAATAAAACAAAAACAAAGTTTAAGAATTAGTTTTTTGTGTTTATTATACAATTAACCGTTTTAAAAGAGAGAGAAACGCGTCAAAATTCTAACGTTTATTAAATTTTAGAAATTTATGATAAAGAAAAACTATTTTTTAAACTTTGCTTTTGTTTTAATGTAAATTTGTATTTGTTCGACGAGTTTTCAAGAATAGCCACCAATAATTGTAATAATTTAACTATTGTTTGGTGAATGAGTGTTAAGAAAAAAATAATTAATACAATAATTAATAATTAAAACATGGAAGAATTGCAAGAATCTGTAGAAAATTTAAATATTTTTTTAAACAAAACGTACTTTTTTCATTTTTTTTAACAAAACGTACTTTTTTCGATATAAAATTGGTTTGATATAAAACATCCTTGACATTTAATGTGTTGACTGACGGCAGTTTGATTCATCTTTTGGTAAGCAAAAAACTTGTCTCCATTTCCAGGTTCATACAGTTTTTTAAAGGGTCGAAATAAATAAACTTCAATTTCCCTTAAATTTTAAATGTGTGAAAAAGTACGTTTTGTTCTGCGGCTCCTCATATATAGTATAAAAAGTTTTTGCAGTCAGAAAGAAAAAAATAGGTTTACAAGATTTAACCATCGGGAGATACTATACTTTTTGCAAATGGCGGTAAATGTCAGTTCTGCTTTGACACTTGTAAAGTAAACAGATACAAAATACACAACAATAAGAAATGGAGCGCTATACTCATAAAAAATGCTTTTTTGCGTAGTAATTCTTTGGTGGTGCTTTTACCCTTCTGTGAATACGTAGCTTAGCAGAATTATTACTTTGGGGTACCGAAAATTCGCAAATAATACACAAAAAGCCATTAAATCCGCTCAAAGTCACCGCATGGTGGGGCTTTATTTTACCAAAAACGTCGCGGGTCAAGAGGCAAATGTAAACGACAAGCGCTACAGAGTCAAGCTCAACTATTTGCTGCAACCTCAACTGAACGAATTAGGACTAGAGAAGATGTGGTTAAAACCGAATGGAGCTACGGCGAATATCCCACAATCTTCTACCGGAATTCTAAAGGCTGTATTTCGTTACTTTAATATAGAAAAGCCCTAACTAACGTTTTCCTTACTTTACAGGAGAAGGAAAAAACTTAATAAAGTTATAGTCTTGTAGTCGCGATTTTTTTTAAACGCAATTTTTTATTAAATTTCTTAGAGAATTAATTAAAAAACTGCGTTTAAAAAATATTGCAACTACAAGACTATAATTTTTGTTAAGTATTTTCCTTCTCCTGTAAATTAAGGAAAACGTTAGTTAGGGTTTTTCTATGTATATTAAAGTAAATATTTGCAGGTCACCTAGACTCTTGTTTTGATGAATTGAACTGCGCGGCCAGATCGCTCGATCTAACCGTTTCAACTGATTTTTGTTGGGTTTCCTGATGTCACGAGTCTATTTCAACAATCCTTATCGCCGATTTCACCAATTCTACTTAAATATTAATTCATATCAATGAGAATTCACTACAGGTAATCTCGGTACTACAACAAGTACAGCTCGTACAAAAACCACAAGCAATTTGTTTTTGTAAAATCATTGTACAATGTTAAAAACTGAAACCAAAAAGAACAGAAACAAAGATAATAAACAAAATTTTGACATCCTACGATAATGAAGCTAAAACAGAAAAGTTATCAGCAGGGCTTTTAAGACCACCTGTAATGAATTCGCCTTCATTCATATTTAAATTTAGTTTTTATATAATTTTATTTTTATTTTACATTGAAAGCGAATTTGAAACATAAATTGATATCTACATCTATATATATATATATATCGGCAAAGGCAAAACAGCTAAGAACACTTTCCACCTCTGTATATTAACCGATTTGAACAAAATATACACCATTTGAAAAATATTTACTTACAGAAGTACAAAATATATATTTTATTCAATATTTTCGGAGTTATAACCCCTCAAATTTGCTACTAACACATATGCAGAACACAAATACAAAATTTGTTTTTTTTCAATCATCAAATAATAAAAAAAGGGTGGTTTACGAATATTTCGACTATATAAATACGGGAAATTAAATTTCTTTCTTTTATTTTTTAGTGCTGCATGTGATCATTTTTAAACTTTCTATAATATTGAACTTAGAAACATAATATTATAAGTGTAGAGTCCTGAGTGAAAGAAAACCTATAAGATGAACAATGTTGGTACTTTTTGTTTTTTATCTGGTAATTTTTGAATATTTGTATAAATTCGACCTAAAAAGATAAAATTAAACATGCATGGTCCTGGGTGAATAAGAACATGTAAAGGGAGCTTTTTTTCGTTCAACATCTGGTTCTTTGATAATAGACATAGAAAAAATAAAACTAAGTACGCATTGTCCTGAGTCTATAAAGTCGATTTTTTGATACTTTTTTGTTTTTCAATTAATATTTTCTGATATTTTTATATTGAAATATGAATCGGAGGCTGGTCCCTCGCCAAATTGATCCACTAGGAAGGAAAAAGTAGATGCTGGAAACATGTTAATTCATATATACTTAGATGAACTATGTTTTCTTTATATGTACATAAAAATGTATGGTGGAATTTTGACCATAAGCCGAGCACTAGTATAAATAAATTGGTGAAATTGGCCATTAGTCTTTTCAAGTCATCAAAGAGAATATCCATCAGTAATGGGGAAACCTATTTTCTATCAGGCTATATACAGTTCGTTGTTTTATCACTTTATTGAAAGTATATAATTTATTATTATTATTTAATTAAGCTTGAGGTCTTTTTTTTATATAAAAAATATAATAAATTTATTAAACCAATATTTCCGCACTCCGTTGTGTGCCTTCTTTAGGGTTTTTCTTGTATATAATCTTATATTTTCTTTAATAAGAGGTATGTACAATAGGGGTAAAGCCAAATTTTGGCCCTAGCACTACGCGATAGGGTTTATTGTGTTATTTACAAAAACAATTTGTTTGGGTCGTTTAAAAATGAAAACCCTACCCACAAAAGCGATTTTCTAAAATCCCTAAAGAAAAAAATTTTATATATTTTATTAATAAATGAAAAAAATTTAGAAAGTTACCTAATTATTAAAAGACATAAATTTCAAATTTAATGTGCGTGTTGTTTTGCAGAATGGGTTAATTAACTGTACCACTTAAATAAAAAAATTATAAAAATAATTGTCCAACTTTACCGCGTTTTGTGGGTGACCTTTTTTGAAAACCGCGAAAAATTAATATAATTTTTTTAATAGTTTTCAATGGACTAAACGGCTATGTAAGGGCCATTTTGATATTTGCAAAAAGTAGGAATAAGTAATACCCCCTAATTTATGTCTGTATGTACGACCGTTATTTTAGATGACAGTTTTTGAAAATTAATTTTTTCCTTTTTTTTAAAGTATTTCATTTTTATAACAACTAAAGCGGCTCATACACTTGCAATAAAATTGTAGAATTTTACGTATTGTACAATTATATCGCCAATGTGTATGTGATATTCGAAGGTGGCACAATATATTGGCAACAATCAAAAGACTTTTGATTTTTATTGCACAACGAAAAGAAAGCCAACACATTTGGCAACATTGTCCAATGCTGCTTATGTTATTCCTATAGGTTATGTTCACCTTTTTATTGAATAAAAGTTGAGCAATATTTAAATTAAAACCATTGTGCGACTTATTGCATAATATAGGACAAAATGGAATTAATATGGCGAATATAATGGACAATAATATTGCAAGTGCCGCTTAAAATTTATTTCAACAGCTGAATAAACAACGAAATAAAGCCCGATTAAGAACTTGATTCTACTTGCAACATACGTATCGGTTTTTAAAATACAAAGCGCACTATCTAACATTTTAAAAATTTTACAGGGGAAGCAAAAAAGGATTCAAAGTGATAAATTGATAAATCGCTTTTTACTGTTGGTAGTAACTTTGAAAGAAAATTAAAAAATCGTGTTTTTAAAAACCATCGTATAAATGCCGTCAGAGTCAATTTTTTTTTTGGGTCAAAAAAAAACTTTGTGAGATCATTAAATTTTTTATAAAACAAGTTAGAGTGCTATATTCGGCTGTGCCGAATCTTTGATACCCTCCACCGACAGTTCGAATGTTTAAGGAGTAATATCTGTATGATGTCTTTTTATTATTATTATCTTAAACTGTGACGACTTGTTATTAATTATGGTTTTAGGAGACTAAACTGTTTTCCGGGAGTAGGGCATATATGGGGCCTAGGAAATATTATGTACCGATCTTCACGAAATTTCACAGTATCATTTATAGTCCTATAAAATTGTGACGAGCCAAAATTTGTTATGATTGCATTATTTTTTACGGTTTTAGGCGTACTAAACTGTTTTCCGGGAGTAGTGTTTATATGGGGCTTAGGGTAAATTATGGACCGACCTTCGCGAAATTTTACAGTGTAATTTCTAGTCGAATAAAACGGACTTGTGCAAAATCTTATGTCATTCCGTGCATTTTTGCATAATTTATGTTAGTTTTTGTAACAAAATTATCAAGTTTTTGAAGGTGGTGGTTCCACATTTTGATTCATAGCTCTGGTCCTACTGAACCGATTTTGCTGAAATTCAATCCCAAACTGCTTAGGATAACTACAAGCAATTTGACACCTAGTTTGTTTATTTCTTTTGAGTTTTTCGAAAGTGAGCGTGTTTTCAACAGACGAACAGACGGACAGACAGACGGACATGGCTAAATCGACTTAGAATTACTCAAGCAGCCAGAATATATATACTTTATGGGGTCTGAGATGAATAATAAAAAAGTTTCACACGGAATGACAAACTTAGTATACCCTCTTCACAACCAATTGTGGTGGAGGGTATAAAAAGAAGATATCTAGTCATAAGGAATTAAATTTTTTAACTTTTGAAATCTTAAAAAAAGTAATGGAAATTATTTAAGTTGCTTTCATACTCATTTTGTTCAATGTTATTAAATTTATAAAATATCTAAATATTTATGAAGAAATATAAAAAAAAAACTTTTCCACCCATTAAATATTTGGCAACACACATATAAACAAATCAAAAGTCATTATGATAAAATTCTAATGCACTCATTTCATGTTGCATGTCTGTATGTATATTGAAACTGATGTAAATAAAATGTTGAATATTTTATTTATAATCAAATGCAACACCGAAAAAAAGTACATACAACCAATTTCCAAATACAAAATCCAATTGCTTTGTTAAAAATAAATTAACAGCAACTTGGACCAGGCGAAACATTCAAATATTTAAAATATACATTTTCACATGTCTATGGTTAGTACATCATCATAACATTGCAATGTGGATGCAGACACAAACATGCAACCAAAATCCCTCTATAAGCTTATAAAACTAAAATTAATCCAACCACCATAAAGGACACACATGTAGAAGAATTATTTTGATTCGAGATTGAGTTGAAAAGTTATTTAAAATCATTACGTTTTTTACATGATCAGTTGGCAGTTTGTGCACATTTACTTTAAAAACGCAGTGACTTAAAAGATTTTGTATATGCGCTTTAGGCATTCCAAAATTTGTTGGTGTAAAAATTTTCTGATTTGGCACAAAACAGCAAACAGGGCCTAATTCTGGCAGTCGCGATCGAGTAATTTCTCGATTCGAAAGCAATTTTATCTCAGTCGATACTGAACGAATCAAAATAATTTTTTCACTATTGTGAAACTCAAATAATTGCTTTACAACACTGAAAAAATAATTCCAATTCGTTCATTATTGACTGAAATAATTAGATATTAAATTACTTTCGAATCGAGAACTTACTCGATCACGACTGCCAGAATCAGGCCCCAAGTGAGTATTTGAGTTTCATAGTCATGGCGAATAATACATTTAGATTTAATTCATACACACAACTAGAAAATGACCAACATCTTATGATTTGGTTGTTAACCACAACTATCCTCCCACGGAAGTTGTTAAACATCGTAAGGTAGAACTGTTCTTTTGGCGTTGATCTGTCAAGGGGTATCAGTGCATCCAATAACTAAATCTTCTCGCATTAATGGCTCTTTTACCGTTAAACAAAGTCATAGCAATCTATGATGTTAAGCTGAACGATTCCAAAAATATATTTGGAAAATACTTTGTACTTTATACGTCGCTTTTTGAACTTAGCCATTTTACATCTCGTTTAGCCATAGAAAAATCAATTAAGCTATAAGCACTTTTTTATCCTTTTCTATTTAGCCAAATTTCCTTTAAGTTTTTAAAAATGTTAGACAAAAAAATATCGTTAGTGCTGCATTAGTTGTGTTGTAACGTTTATCTTTTCTTAATTAATTAACACAAATGATTTTAACAAGAAAAAAATAAATCTTATCGCTTATTTGCTCTTTTGTTATTCAAAGATTTTTATATTTTTTGCTACTAAATATGTAAACAATACAAACGAAAAAATCTCTTATGTGTTTGTAATTTTTTTTAATAATATTGATGCGGTTTTTGTAATAAAATCCTGTTTATTCATTTTTACCAAAAATTTAGACATCTTTAGTGGTGAAGAGTTGACACTACTGATTTGCAGTGCAACAATGCCACGTATTCCCAAACGCAACCGTCTAAAATCTGAAAAAGTATGGCATTCCTGAAGTCACCTATTTCGCAGCTAATATACAAGCAAACGCAACCGACGCATTATTTAAATTGTAATTATTATAAAATCTAAAACAACAATGCATTTGATTATATTATATAATGTCCTGTGGTTCCTATTGGGAACAAAGGACCACATCGAATCGATTCCATTTTTCCGGTTTGATGCTAAATAACGGCTTACTTCGACGTTTAGTTGATGACGCCAGGTGTGCGATGGTCCTACTATCTGGAGGCCACCGAAGCGTGTGACAAGCCGAACGCCATTTTCGGTTAAATATTTCGATGTGAATCGATCGTTGGTTTGGTTGTTGCCAGAGCTTCGTATTTTACATGGTAGAATTTTTCGAAGACATCGATAAATAAAAACTTGCAGGGAATTTATGTCGTGTTCTGTTGCTTTCCAAGTCTCACATGCATAGAGGTGCACATACTTAGCACCAGAGCTAAATATGCCAATCTTTGTGTTTTTGGACATGTCAGAAGATTTTCATACTGAAAATGGGGCACCGAATGCTGGGTTGGCTTTGAAGATTCTGTAAGATACATCCTTGCTAGGAACACTTGCATTTGTTGGGATCCTACCTAAGTAGTAAAATTATGTGACTTACCTCAGTTTACTGTTTCCTTCACGAAATCTGCTTGTATTTACGGTGTAACAACGCATTACTTTACTCTTGCCTGCGTTTATTTTTAAGACAAATTTTGCAGTCTCTGTTTACGTGGGGTTTTAATTTCAATGCTATATCTTTATATTTGTACTAGCTTAACCCGGTGCGGTTTGCTGCCCCTAAGCGAAATAAAATTAGTAAACATTTCTTAAAACAGATCTCGTGTATTGATAACAAAGCATCTAAATTTTAATGACTTTAAAGTAGCCGTTCCGTAGTAGCCATTGTGGTGCCATGCCTACTTTTCCAATTGAGCCTAATTTTAAAATATGTAGTGTTATGTTATTTATGTGTTATGTTAGCTATTTGTACAAAATTGGAATACTGATTTCAGGAAAATCTGTTCAGTATTTTAGAAGTCTATAGCGAACAAAATTGCATACGTTTTCTGTTTATATATTATTTATTGCTCCCCCTGCACCTACAATTTTAATTTTTATTTAAAAAGGTGTGGTGTACCAAAAGAGTGGGTCCTACAAAGCTTGCAGACTTTTGTCTTTAGATATTCGGTATTGAATATTTCCGCTCTATGGGGGCATCCGTCTAACCAGCCCTTTAATATTTTAGAATTTATAGTTTATCATAATAGCGGCTTTATCCACGTTTGAAGACTCTTGCTATTATAGTTCTTCATTTACGCGATATTTAATATATGCATTGTATAGAGGTATTGCTCCCTCGGCGCCTACCCCCTTAAGTTTTATTTTCAAAGGTGTAGTTTACCAACAGTTCTTAAGATATGCGATATTTAACATAGGCGTTCTAGGGGGACCGCCGATTCACCTGCTGCTATCTCTTTTCAATTTCGGGGCTCAGAAGATCCTACCGCAAAAAGTTCAAGAAAATTGGTGCAGCGGCTCTTAAGATATGCGATACATAATATTGGCATCCTATGGAGAGCACAACTTCCCCTTCCTTGTATCGAAAAAATAGGTAGCCTGTTTTATTTTCAGTATTGAACACGAAAACTATGTTAAAGACCAATGGAGACAGCCGTGACTTCGACATCAAAGCTGCTGTTCAATGGGAAAGACGACATTAACCATTATGAAATAAAGTTTGTAAGAGGCTTATGATTTTGAGTGGGACACCGCTGCAAGCAAGAGCATACCATATTGCATTTTGGTCAAGCATGGCAAAATCTTTCTCTAAGTCTATAAATAACTGGCACAGCGGAAAACGAACTTCCGCAGACTGTTCTATGATTATTTTTCACTACTTATGTGGTCTACACAGGATTTTTGCGGCCGAAGGCCCAGCTGGTTTAGGTCTAAGATCAATTTATAATATAACTAAATCTTTAAGCTTGAGGTCTGTTTTTAATTTTATATAAAAAACTTAAAACGTTGATTATAATAATAAAGGTCGAATAAAATACATACATATAATATGTTTATTAATTTATGTTTAAAATTCCTTTTTCATATTAAATAGAAATAGAGTTACATATATGAAAAACTTTAAATAGAATTAGTGAAATTGGCCATTAGTATAGTTTCGAATATTCTTCTGTTATTGATTTGTGTCAGTACTTTGTTTACTTCGCTCAAGATGGTGATGCACCGAAAGTTCTTTAAAATTGTCGGGTAACCTTTTTTGGGGATATTCACTATAAAAACTTCCTTCAAGCAAGAGTCAAGTTCATGAGTGCGGCAGAAGTTCCGGATACGTGAAAAATAATACGTAAGCCATGGTCAGAGAATCAGCTTAAAGCATTTCGGGCAATATGTTTTCGGTTCCAGGAGCCTAATTTGACTTAAAGGAATCAACTGCGCTAACCACTTCTGCAATATCTGGACGTTCAATTGAGTTATCCTGCTACTGTATGGGAAGCGCAGAATCAGATAGAAGGGTTGTTTAAAATAGCAGAAGAGAGCATATTGGGTCTGGTCTTTCGCAAATGTTCCTAACTCCCCCTCGACGCCTTTTATGGTCTGGTGTTTAGAAAGTTTGCAGTGTTGGGATGTAAGTAATTTTGGTAAGCATATGTATGTATGCTTTTTTTGACTTTTCTAGCATAATTTTCCGTATATTTAAGCTTTTTTGCTTGTATATTAAAAATGTTTCTGTGCATAAAGAACCTTGCCCCAAATATTTTGAAAAAAAAACTTGGTTTCAATCTTGGTTTCAAAATAAGTTGGAAAATTTTTAAATTACTTTGTGTAGACCCTCGTATAACTACAATTACAACTGACTGAAAGAATAGAAAGAACATAACAAAATGTCTAAAAGTTTAGTTTAAGTTTTTTTCATATCAAATAAATAAAATCATTTTAGATAAAACATTGTAGTACACACATTGACAACAATCATCGTCATCATCCTCATCGGCCTAATGGTCATTATGATGCACGCGTTGCTTGTTGCACTCGATGTTGTGCTGATATAGATGACGCTGATTAGAATGGGAATGAGATGAAGAGATGATTTAGTTTTTAAGCGACAATAAAGGTACTAGACCTGGTCAACACAAAACGGAATAGAATACAATGCCCACAACTTATTAATATTGTTGCATGTGCTACATTTAGTTGCAGAAGAATGTGAATATTTTGAATAGAATCATAATCTTTAAGTATATGTTTTTGGTCACTTGCAGAGCCCACCTGTTAACTCGCACATTTATTAGAATGTTGTAAGTGTGTGTGGTTGATTGTGTTGTATACGCAATAACTAGGAATATCAAGCGTTTTTTGTTGCAGTTTATCCATGATGTAATCAACATTTAATATTGTTCTCAGTACATGGCCATGTTTGAATGCACGTTGGCCTTTTATCTGAAAACATATTCAAAATTATGTGTTTTTGTTGCTTTTTTATTGAAGTTAAGATTCCAAATGAAATTGGAGTTTTTTTTTTTTTGGAAGGTAACGTTCATCGTCAGCGTGAAATCATTCGTTTGTTTGCTGATTTCACAACAGTGTTTCTTTTTGGTTTGTCTTTTTTATTATTGTTGCAATTTATTTGTGTTTTGTTGCAAATTGTTGGCAATGATGATGAGGTGGTGTTTTTCTTTTTATTGTTAAGATTTTCGTTTTTTTTTCATCATTTTGTAGAGTTTTTAAATATACCTACGCATTTGTGATTTTTTCATTTGTTCACTATTATAGGTGGGTTGTTATATTAAATAATTTGGACTAAATGTAACAAGGGCTAATAGAAAATTGGGTAATTGTGGAAGTATTCTAAGCATAATATTAAATCTCTTTTGTGAATATGTTGACCAAAAACACGCAAATTATGTTGCATATGTCTAAAAAAAAAATTGTTCAACATCTTTACAGCATGTTACTATCTTATTTTGTTCCCTTTTAAATTTTTGGATTCTTTTAGTGGCATCACTAGAAAAGTGGCAAAAAGTTCTATTATAATTGTGGCAGCACTGACAAAATGGAAGTTGCTTTGAAAGCAGCGTTACCATTTCTCAAGTTTTTCCTTTTTTGCAAGCCTTATTTTGCTAAAATTATTAAACAAAATGAATTAGAAATACATTTTGGTGTTATCGTTTAAAATGTTAGCACTTTTGAAGAAAAAAAGTATTAAAAAAAATAAAAGTTTTTTTTCAGAAATGGGGACATTTTTTATTGGTAGTATTATACCCTTTGTACACTTGCATACATTTCGGAGGAACGCATGAAAGATGTTGAAAATGTGAAATACGCGTTCACACTTGAAACATCTAATGCTAAGTTCACACTTAGGTTTTTAAACGCGTTTAAGCAAAATGTTGATTTAGTTAATCAAAGCCGTTCACATTACATTTGAGATGATAAAGATGACAGATGATTAAGAAAAAAAAACACACAACAGACACACAAAAAAACAACAAACAAATTGATATTTCTTTAATGTATGAAAAATGGATAAAAACACTTTTATAAAGTTATTAGAAGATTATTTTAATCATTTTAATGATAAAATTGTGAAAATTTATGAATTATTTAAGGAAAAAAATAAAAACATTAAGCAGAAATCTTGGCCGGTTATACACGATCATGTTGGCGATTTTACATTTGAGGTATGTTCAGTGGATTCTATGTGATTTATGAAGTGATTTAGTTGTAATCATGTCCATTTGAAGTGATTAACAAATCACTTCAATGTATGGGTAATCATCTCGATTTAGAAGTGATTAGAGCTTAATCACGTTCGAACTGCTTAAACGCGTTTAAGAAGCCAAATGTGAACATACTATAACATCAATAAAAATTTTCACCATTTCTGAAAAAAAAAACTTTTATTTTTTTTAAATACTTTTTTTTACAAAAGTGCCAACATTTTAAAAGATAACACCAAAATGTATTTCTAATTCATTTTGATAACCGTAGTTAGTGCCCGCTTACATTATGCGATTTTAGTCGCGGCGATTCTTACTTTAGTGGTGACAGGGGAGAAAGGAATTAAAAGGGGCATACAAGGGAGCGAATTCTTGGAATTGTTTTATTCGCTCATTCGATCTCTCATTTTTTTTTTCTCATTTGACGAACAATGTACATATTTAAGTTCGATCGCACAGAAAAAGTTGCTGTAATAAAAATTGCTCAATTCAAACGCAAAACTAATTTAAAAGACAAAAATCGTATAACTAAAATGGGCACTTTGTGAACGGAAAGAATTATTAACTAAATATGGTTTGAACCAAGAAAATTTTGCATGATTCTCGTCCAAGCCAAATTACCCGATTAACTCATCGGTTAATTTAAAATTGACAGTTTTCGATTAACAATTAAACCGGTTAATTTCAGTCGATTAACCCAGTAACCGATGTTACAAATTTTTTTTAGTTTTTAGAAGTATTAAAACATATTTTTGGTGTTTTTATACACTAATTTTCAAAATAAGCCTGAATAGCTTAAACGCGTTGCTTTGTTGTGTATCTTTCCATGGTTCAAATTAAGTTAGTTTAAAATTAAGAAACGTCAAATGAAATGCAGAAAAAAAACTTGACATTTAGTTGTGGTTCACATTCAACATCGGCCCTTAAAATTTAACCAACCTTTTTTCTAAGATCTCTTAATTTATAGGACTCTGAATTGGATGTTAGAGGACCCTCTTAGAGGATGTTTTTAATAAATCCCAGACAGAAAAATGTAAAAATTTTAGGGTTATTATGTAAGTTTAGTTTTGATCCGGGTGACTATGGCAATGGGTCTATCAGTATGCTGATTTTCTATAAGAGAATTAATCGGCATGGATACTCCTTTAATTTTACTTTGTGCTTAGGGCTGAAAACCAAGTAATGAAATAGAATACATATGTATATTTCAAAACGTTCATTCCTAAGGTAATAGTAACAAACCAATGCCAATGGCTCCAGAAATCAAGGTAAGTTCACTTACTCAACCTCAAACTATTTTCGAATTATCTTTTTTGACTTGGTTCGATTCAGCTCTGAGCCCTCCATGTTTACTCAACCTCAAACTATTTTCGAATTATCTTTTTTGACTTGGTTCGATTCAGCTCTGAGCCCTCCATGTTTACCTTTTCTATTAATTTCTTTTTTTTAATAGAAAGAAAATAGGGTTTCTTTGCATTCAACTTAACTAGAAAATAATACCTTTAGTTCTAAAAGGCCTTTGCCTCATCAACATTATTGAAATCTTAGATTTTTGTTGTTGCTTGATGATGATGAACAAACGTTGTTGGTTGTTGTTAATGTTGTACACAATCTTTGTTTGATTCTGATGATGATTGTATGTGAAATTTGATACATTTTGGCATTTGCATGTTCATGCATTTATACACACAGAATCAGCCATCAACCAAAAAATCCAGCCAACAAACAAATATTCATGCCACGGCTGCAACAAACACCACCATTCCATCGCAAATTTCGTAAAATGAAATGAAACGAAATGAAAAGAGGAAAAAAAAACTCAATGAACAGCAATGAATGCATTTAAGTTTTGTATTTTAGCTGATTTTATTTCGTTATTTCTTTAGAAGGATTGCATGTTATATTGTTATGTTTTGTGTTGTTGTTGTTGTTGTTGCAGCAGTTGATGTTAATGTTGTTGATGATGATGACGACGACGATGAACGTCATCTTGGTTGTATAGTGTTTACGATTTAGCAGCGTTTTACAGCCATTGAGTTAAGCCATCCAACAACAATCAGCCTGCTCTGCTGCCCAGCCACAACAAGCGTGCATAGTTGAGAGCAGCGTATCATTATATTTCAATGTTGTTTGGGGCCTAAATCTAAATCACCCATATATTCCGTCTGGTTAAAATGAATACTTTACATTCCTGTTTTATGTTAAACGTACTCGTATGAAGAATATGTCTTCATGTCCGAGTATTATATTTGAGAGTTGATCTTTGATGTTCTGCCAGTATCTGTGTAAATGCATCTTTGTTCATGAGTGCAGATGTAAGTGTGTATCTTCATATATTGGAATTTCAACCTTTAAACTTTTGCCCAACAACCATTTTTCATTCTTGTATTTGCAAACTGCACAAAAAAGTCTACGTCCGTACGGGTATTTGCAATTATAGTTAATTGTATGTGTATTATTTTCGAGATGAATACCAAGATAATTCGTTATATTTATTTCAATCGACATTAACAACATAAAGACCTTCTTAAAATGCGTTTTTGTGCCTGCTTTTTTTTTTGTCCATCTTCTTCATCATCTTTTTGCACTTGGAGAAATCTTTATGAGTTTTTTTTTTTTATTTGTTGCATTTGTGAGTGAGTGAAACGGCGCACGTGTATACATGATGAATGTTTGTTGGACAGGAAATAACAAACCGAATGAAAAAAAAAATTAATTTATAATCAACAGGATTTGCTTGGAGGTAAGAAGTATTGATTTGTATTAAAGATTTGAATTCCAAGGTGATATTAGGGTCAGCGTTTGGCTTTTCTTATTTCTAAGGTCTTTAGCGAATTATGCCGGGGAGATTTTAAAATATAACATCAATACCTAAAGACCTAGTAAAATATATTCTTTCGTTTTCGACAGTATTGGCTCTTGGTATTAAGAGCTGAATTAAAGAAGAAATTTTTTTCAAGAAAACATTTTTACCATAAATTCTGTTTCTTACCGTAATACTCCAATTGCAATTGGATAAGTTGTTCTCGATTTACCACGAGTCATTCGCGTTCATTATGTTTTAAGCTTCAGTTAAAAAACGGTTATCGCGAGCCAAAGTCATGCTTGGTCTACCCAAATCAAGATCTCAGTTTCAAATTTAAGACTGTAAAGTTTTTGAAAATATCTACGAAGGGTCGGCCCTACTAACTATATCACAATCACAGTTGCCAGAATTACCCGGAGCAAAACTTCAAATATGATTTTCATGTGCCATATAAAATTTAAATGTGTTCAACATTAACGTGAGTGCTCCAAATATTAAGGCCTAAGCCCGCAGATCGTATGTAAGTTCATGTATTTTCATTAACTGCTAGAGCTATTATTGAACCTTCAAAAGTTTGTTAAAGTCGTCTTACCCATATCTAGCAAAATATTGTCCTGAGACTTTAGTTTCCTATGAATCCGAATTTCTCCAGCCAAGTTAAAGGAATTTGCTGTTTGGACCATGCAACCTTCTTGTGCATCCACGAAAGGGATTCACAATTCTATGGCTACTAGAATAAAAGGACCCAGATAACTTTAGGTTTCAGAGACATTGCGGGTATCGGCCCTTTCTCTATATCCCGAAGATCAGTCGTTATTATGATTGTCATGAGCACCTGCCATATGGCTTTATCTCATGGCGGATCTTAACTTCTAGGTGCTGCAGTTAAAGTATTTATCAATTGTGTGTGCTAAGGAAACTTCTACACACATGTTACAATTAAAGTGTAAAATTCAACAAAAAATGCACGCCCCTTGTTGAGGAGTCGGAGATATCTAATATTCACTGCTTATTTAATCCCATAGCTTCTGTTGAATAGCAGTAGCACTTGGAGAGCTTCCACAGATCGCACTTTCCTACAAAGGTCAAAAATAAGACTTCCATGTGAAAGTCTCTCTTCACGCGGTTTTGGGTATAAGCCACAGCCAGTACCTGGTCACCAAAAGTATCCGTTCAAAGAAGAGCAAGGATTTCCCAAAGACATTTATCCTAAAAGACAGGAAGCATTTCCCGTAAAAAGCGTACTGAGGACTCAACTTAGATTGGTGCCGGCTCGCCGGGTACTAGTAACTCCCGTAGTAATAGATCTAAGTTCTTTGATGAAACTTCGCACTCATGAAAATCGAAAACTTCATTAGCACCCCAGGTTGCATGCGGATGATTTGCAAGGGAGGATGGTAAACCAAAAGGTGAAATATCCTTTTCATGATACCTATATCCCTCGGGGGAATTTTGCGAAGATCAACGCAAAGAAAGCGATAGTACATTAAGAAACTCTCACATTTACTATTTGAGATGCAGTTTCGACGAAAGATTGGTGCAGACATTACCTTAAGCTTGGTAAGAGTTAAAAATTGGCGGAACTCCTAGAACGGACCTGGCCAAATTTTGCTGCAGATAGACCTTGGGACGTTATGGATCATAGACTGGTTAGGATCATTGTAAGACTAGTTGGCATACTAATGAATTCTGTTTGACTTTTTTTGTATACTATGCAAATCATCATACAAAGACTTAGACTGTTGAGAGCTCGTGGAACTTATAGAGCACTTATTTAAGTTTTGGTGCGCATAGTCATCCATCTAAGCAGCTAATACTTAGAACTATTGAACGATTCATGACCACATTAACTCTTTTGGATAATATTCATCCAAACCGAGCATGTCCTTACGCCGAATGGAACAAAATTGACAACCGCACTAGAATGTTAAATTTTACAGCGAGGCACCAACTTTTAAACCATTGTGATAACAAATGTAGCTTTGAATGTGTGGGAGGTAGGCATATCCGTGCACCGATTATATTCTTAGCAAATTTAATATTTTTCCTAGACATAATGCATCGGTATACGCAATTTAATTTTTCTACGCTTACTGCTCTAGTTTTAAGCCCTGTGCGACACCTTTCTCAGTAACTCGGTATCAACTCGTCCACAGCTTTAAAAATTTTGAAAAATCAGCTTGCCCTCCTCCATATAAGATCCAATTGGTGCAAGAATTAACGCCAATGGAGCATTAATTGCATCGTGTGTTCGGGGAATAGGCTGAGAATCAACTAGAGTTTGAACCAGATTTTTATCGTTAAATTATCTTTAGTGATGAAGCTCATTTCTGAGTTAGCGGGAGCAAGCAGAATTGTCATTTTTGGAGAGAGCAAAATCCTTATAAGTCTCCAGAGACTACATTGCATTCCGTAGAACTACATTACCCTGAATGGCGAACGATGTAGGCAAAGGATTCCAGATTTTTTTATTCTTAATATCATTGTAAATCACTTGGACGAGAAATGGTTCCAGCAAAACGGCCCAACATGCCATCATACAAAGCGTGAAACATCATACACCTCCAAACATTTGTTAACAGAATTATCGCAATAAATGGACCTGTGAATTGGCCACCTCGTTCGTGCGATTTGATACCTTTGGACGTCAAATCTATGCTAAAATAAGTAGCAAAAATTGCATGCTCAAAAACGCAAAATTGGAACGACTGGATGGCTTTCATAAGACGCAGTGGCGTAGACTATATGCCAGAAATTATTTGTAATCATTAAATGCCATGAAATTCTTGAGCTAATTAAGCCAACTTTTTAATAAGTTTATTAAACTTGTTGTATTTTATTTTTGAAAAATTTTCTCTGCCTCTAAAAAAATCCCCCTACATACCACCATCCCTCAAATTGGATCAAAGAAAGAAACTTCGAGGTAAATTGTTACAATGAATTCAATTTTGCTCGAAAATCTAATTAAAATCCACTATGAAAATGGTGGTTCTGTTAAAGTAACAATTCGTAAAATTCGTGATATTTTCGGACAACATAATTGTCCTTCTGAGACCGCTATTAAGAATCTGGTCGTTAAATTTGAGTCGACAGGCTCGATACAAAATGTGCCACAACCAAAGCATATTCGACCGGGTCGTTCAACGAAAAACATCGCAGAAGTGAGCCAGTGTTGAAGCAGATCCAAATTTGATGAAAGGATCGACATCTGTCAGCGTGCTCGTGGTAGACATTTGCCAGATATCATTTTTAATTCATAATTGCCGAACTTCTCTCTTCGTAAAACAATAAAAATTTGAATCATTTTTTGTTTTATTTGGTTTAAGAAAACAAAGTTCTTGTCGAAAAACCCTTTATTTTTGGACCGACTTCTTACACATACAATAATTCTAATTCTAATATAATGAAATAAAATACCACAGAGCTTTTCAGCATAATTAATAAAATAAATTTAGATATACAAATAAAAGCCGTTCAGTTGTATTAGAAGGAAGAGCTCAATTAATTTAAGTCACATCATAAATAAATTTATGCATAATTTTTATTAAGAAAACTACAAAATCATATTGTTTAAATCCTGTAAAGAAAATCAACGTACAATAAAGCAAAAATAGAAAAGACCAAAATTAAAATCAATTTTCATTAAAATATCTCTTCTTTGTTTCGTTAGCACTTAAAATGTATATGCAGACACAAAAATTATAAAACAAATCCGCTTAAATAAATTAAGCAGAGGTTCATTGACTATAAAATTAATTTTCTTTTAAAGCCAATAAGATATTCATTCTTTTATATTTTTATTATAATTTTTTTATAAATTTTTTATTTTTTTTGTATTTATCCAAGTTTTAAATGAGTTAAAAAACAAAACGAAGACGACCCGACCCGTTCTACATAATAACATGGTATGACACGAACAATTAATCTCAACTTATGGTTTCAAACCTTCAATGTTTGAAATTGTAGTTTTTAATCACAAACATTTGTTTGTGTGTTCGAATGTATCTGTGTATTTATTTCGTGTAAAATCCCCATTTCAATGGTTAAAAATAAAACGAAATAAATCAATTTTATCGAATTTTTAACACAATAATTATAAAAGAAATTCAACCGATTTCTATTTAAAAGAAAAACAAGTCACACATGGACAACAACAAAACATTAAAAAAAATCTGATTTAAATATTTAAACACTTAACAATAAAAAGATATAATTTGAAATAATAATAACAATAACAACAAGTATGTAGATAGAAAAAGACTAAACAGAATTTAAAAATATAAAACAAATCAGTCGCATAATAAAACAACAAAGGTCAATGTTAACCCTTTAAAGGCGTAAGAGAAAATTAATTAAAGTTTAACTAAGCAAAGAACCAACGTGAGTTAATATGGTCAAAAAAAAAAAAAAAAATTTTAACGCGGTTGAGTATTATTAAAGTGTCCAAAAATAGGACCTTAACTTGGGACTTTAGCTTAACAAAATTTTTGATCCAAGCGAATACATTGAGCGACTGGACTGGTTGGTCTTTTAGAGCCTCATTAGAGCAGCAGATGTGCTAAAACGTCCTAAGCCCACGGTTCTTTTAACCAGTGTTCGAAAATAAACACTAAATATAGCTCTCTTTGTATTCGGTTCGGTAGATTTGTGGAAAACACAAACGCTAATAGTGTTTCTGTAGAAAATCATTAAAAAAATAACGTTTCCCTGTTTGTCATTTTTCGAACACAAAAATATTACTGTTCTTATCTTATTCAACAGAAAGATTCGTTCGTTTTTTAAAAAATCCACAAATTGCATTGTGTTCGACTGGTAAAAAAAAACCAAAGATTTTTTACAAAAACAAAATACACATACGAAAAAAAAACAAAAAGCCAGCAAAAAAATTTTACACAATACATCAGTGTTGCCACCTCACGTGTAATTACACATATCATGTGTAATTTCTTTTTTCATGTGTAGCCCATGTGTAATTGACTCCATGTGTAATTCATGTGTAATTTAAAATTTTAACATTTTGTTGCACTGATTTTTGTTATTATTTTTTCACAAGAAGTAAAACTTAAAAATGTTATTAAAAGAATGGAAGCGTTAAAAGAGCTGAACTAAAAATGGTTGGATCATTGACTACTAACCATTTGGCACTTAGATAGCTTTTGCCACAATTTTTTATAACGACGAAACTTCCTGGGTACATTATTCTTTTTTTATTATTTAAAAGAGGGTCGATCATCGACTGCCAAAGAACAATTATAAAGCACAATTATAGAAAAAGGGATTCTTTTTGAAAATCTAGTTGGACTTGCATCAGATACAGGTAATGTTATATTTGGACAGTATAATTCAGAAGTTAAGTTGCTAAAAGACGAACAGCCAGTTATTATTTTGATAAAATGCTCGTGCCACCTAATACATTTCGTAGCGTCGAAGGCCTGTCTGAACCTTCCAACATATTTGAAAGTTTTACTTAGTACTATTAGATCTTGTTTTATTAGAAGTAATGCTTTGCAGGTAAAAATTAAGGAGTTTCAAGAATATTTTCGCGACAACATGCACTCTTAAATTTTGAAAAATTTTAGCTTCATAGTAATTTGAAGGCAGAATATTATCGGAAAAAGGTTTTTGAAATAAAAATTCCTTTGGAGACCGATTATTTCCTACTTTGCAAATAGATATTTTTGTTTTAATCTTTTAAATAGTAAAATGAAAATATTATTTTAGCATTAAATATAGCAACGATACGATTGTTGTAAACAAAAATGCAAATAAAGAGACATTTGAAAAATATTTTTGTGCTGGATAAGTAAACAATATAAAAATGTCCGGTATATCCAATGTTGCAGCAATAGAGGAACTGAATTAACATTCCGTTGAAAAATTGAGTCGACGAGTTTTGTTCGTTTATTAAAAAAAAAATTTAGATCAAAAATGGCGACTATATTTAAGAAATTCAAGCTCCAACTATACCTTGTTGTTATTGATTTTGTAAAGTTTTTTGCTTCTCCTGTAACAAAATAAAAAGTGTCGTTACGCCCTTTTGCATTTTAGGTGACGATATTTATGTTTATTTGTTTGCAAACAAAAATTCTATACATTAGTATTATCGCTTTTAGAGTCAAAAATTTTTAGTGGTTTGTACAAAATAAAAAGGTGGCAATAATAAGTTTTTTTGTTATATATGCTGCTTAAAATATCAATTCCACTTAGAAAATTGAAATTGGTTTACGTTTTATGAAGAAGCCAAATACGATTTTAGTTCCACTTTTGATCGAAATTTGTTTCTGAGACATGCGTAAAAAGATAGCATGTGTAATTCGTATTTTCATGTGTAATTTTGGCATGATCCATGTGTAATTTAGCCTTTCGTTGGTGGCAACACTGCAATACATACACAAGCTGTTCGTGGTGCGGTCGTTGCTAAAATTTTTTGTTTGTTCATTTCTCTATTAATGTAAAAAAAGAAACATTATAGAACATTAAAATATAATGTTTGTTTACAGTCCCAATAAACACGGAGCTTTGATTTCAAATTGAAAATGACTTGAAATCAAACGATTTCTCAAACGACAAGCGTTTGAAATTGATTGGAAAATCATAGCATTCTCAACAAAAAGGGGAAATTATTTTCAAATTGAAAAATGCCTTTATTTTCAACTTGCTTTCAAACGTCATTCTCACATGTTTTTCATATGTGGATTATAATACAATGCGGAATATAAATAAAAATATTTAATTTTTTTAAATCAAATTAATTATTTATTTTAAGAAATTGTGAGATAAACATTCGGCAACATAGGTAAAAGATGAAATAATGTTCTTTTTCTTGCAAAGACGAAATTGGCTCCCTTTTATTTCGAGGATTGTAGCACCGCGATCGTTCAACAAACTTTCTTCACTGTCCCGTTTTATTTTTCTTTTTTCGTATTCTTAATCATTGTAATTACTCACAAATAATTTTTATTTTTCACAAGAAATAAACTGTTCACTTTGTATTAAAATTTATTTTTAATAGTAAAACACATGCTACCATTTTTAATGCATTTATTTTTCGCTTTAGTGCTTCTAAGTTTATTTTTGATTTGAATTTAACATTTGACATCAAATTGATAAAACATTTTATATCAAATGTTTATTTTGAAACCATTATCAATTTTAATTTAAATGTTAAATCAAACAATTAAAAAACGTTTGAGAATTGTGCTTGATGTCAAATGATAAAGTAATTTCATATCATTATGAAAATAGTTACGAACGGCTTTAAGGGTTGTGTTCGTCTACACCAACACTTAAAACATTGATATCGTTCCTGGGTGTGTGAGCCGAACGCTAAAGAATGTTCTGTTTATTTTCGAACACTGCTTTTAACAGCTCTTCCCCCATTAGAGCAGTAGATGTGTTTAAGAGTACCAATACGGTAGTAAAATTTTGGTCAAAGTAATTTTTTAAACAACTGAATATTATCATCTAGTTAAAAATGATCATGGGTACCTGCTTAAACGCCCTTCTTCCTTGCTTAGAAGCTGCAAAATCTGCTTTTGTTTAAAAATCCTACAAGCAGGCCGAACTTTGGCCTCAAAAGCTGCCAAAAAAAACTTGTAATTTTTCTATATTTTTTCCTTCGCAGCTACTGTTAGCTTAATGTCGAAAGCGAGCATTGTTAATCTAGACGGTACTGATGTCCTGCTAAAAAAAAAATTAGATGTGAGGTCAGAGTTAATAAGAACTAAGTACATTTTGGGCCAAGCGAATTCTGTCTGTATATAATGAAACGATTTTCTTCATTATTCAAATCAGAGAAACGTAATATATCCCTTAGGGTGTCTCTAATACGGACCAAAATTTTACTTTTGCGAAATTCGATACGCATACCCTCTTTTTTCTAAAAGGTTTCAAGCACTTATCTGCAAAACATTAGCTTCCTTAAACAATATAGGCATTTCCTGGGGTTACACGATTGCAATTCGACACGTGCTTACTTTATCCAAATTTTAAAAAAAATGTAATAAAACAGTTTTAACCAGTTTAACAGAAAAAAATATACAATAATATTATAAGGAACGCCCTTAGCCATGTCGTATCAAAACTTTATGTTTGGAGACTAGATGGAATAATATGTAAAATTCACTCGTTTTTAAAGAAATCTAGGTAAAATAACACATATAAAAAAAATCACTTTGGCTTTTCCAAAAAACAAGCTGCTCAACAAATTTTGATCTCAAAAAACGTAAATTTTTTTTATATCCGCTTATGACATTAAAAACTCTTTTTCAATTTTAGTTTAAATTAATTTTAAAACACTTGGTTCTTTTAAAGGTTAAATCTCAACAAAACAACCAAAAACATAAACCAAATTGAGCTGCCCAAAAACAAAAAAAAAAAAAAAAAAATTCATATTGAATAGATAAATAGAATGGACAGACGAAGTCCATGATATAATAACCCATTAAAAATTACTACTAATGTGCACCTTACACACACGAAAACCGACAACAAAAAACCCAAAAAAAAAACAAAGAAACCCAAAAACACAACAAAAAAGAAAGTCAAATATGACCAACCAACATTCACTTGTCTAAGGAGGTGCATTCTTGCATTCAAAGATGGATAAAGCATTTTCAGATGGATCGATCGATGTATGTACGAGTATGTGTGTATGTAGTCGTCAACAATGTATTAAGTCACATACAAGGAACGTTTTGGAGCAAAACAAAGAGTCACGATTTTACTTTTGTTACTGCTAATGTTAAAGTTATTTAAAAAAAAAAAAAAAAAACAACAAATTCGAACAAAAATACTAATAGATTAAAAGAAGGTAATTTTTTTTTTTTTTTTTTTTTGGATAAGAAAAAGTTACTTATTGTTGTTGTAAACCAGAGTACGTTAACATTCATACCATGCCGCATATTTTTTGTTTGATGGTTTTGGTTGCTTGTTGCTGCTGCAGCTATTATTGTACTAGATATTAGAGTTTGGTGACCAATATTTGTATGTTTAAGAAGGCAACCTCAAACCTCTTTTTCTTTTTTTTTCTAAAAACAAACCCATCCATAGGGTCGACCAACTGTGGAGACAGAAACATTAAAATAAACGACCGCCAATCCATCTTCTTTTTGTTTCTTAGACGGAATGTAACACAAAACCCCAACAATTATACTAAATTTGTAAAAAGTATAAGAAATACACCAAAAAAAAAAAAAAAAAAAAAAAAAAAAAAAAAAAAAACAAATTCAAACAATGAGAACAAAAATGGCTTAAATGGATTTGTGTCATTGTATGCTTTAGAATAGTAGAAATTAATATTCAATCATTATATTCTTTTTTTTAGATTAAATGGTTTTTGAAAAATATGGATTTTTAGTAAAACAGATTTCATTAAGTGTATTTTTTTAGGCCATATAAACCCCTATATGGAAGATCTTGGAATTAAGAGTGCAATCTAAATATGCAATACGCTTTAGTCGAAAGAAAAATCATTCTTAAAAATATCAATATGTTGGAATTTACATTTTAGCTAAATATGAGTTAAAATATAGATTTTATTAAGCACAGTTGACTTTCACAAGCTAATTTCAATAGTTTTACATTTTTGTTGCCGTCAAGAAACTACCAATTTTAGTTTAATTATTCTAATGTACACATATTTTGGTCCTTGGATACAATAAATATATGTATGTTTGTGATTGTGGGTTATTTAAACAGGTATTGTAATACGTTGTAAGTTTAGTGTGTATGTAAGGGTCACAAACACTTGTAGCCTGCCTTGAAGTTTTTTCCTGGTCTTTTTGTAATTTTTTTGCCATAGAAATCCACTTTATTTAATGAGCATCAAATGTCTCGTATTCCCGTTTGTTATGTATTATTCAAAAACCGACCTACAAACAAAAAAAAAAAAAAGACAATAACAGTAACAACAAAAAAAAAACTTACTAACATTTCAATTAATACATTGTTACGAAATTCATTCTCATATGAGAACACAACCATTTATAAATATACAAGTTTATATACCGTACACCTGCAGTTCATCTTATTATTTTATATGGTTACTCATACCCTTATTTTTAGCCCCTTAATAACATGTCCCACACATTGTTACATCTACTGGCACATACATATGTATATGCTTTCATAGGAAAGCAGTCTTAAAAATTATTAAAAACCAAACCTTAAACCAACTGTAGTGGGAAATGTAGGAAAAAATAAACTAATTGTTTATTATTGGTATTTATTTTAAAGCTTTGATATCGTTGCAACTTGGACTTTTTGAGTGGTTGCAATTCTCATTTACCCTGTAGTTTTATTTGCTTATATCTTTGGCTCTTCTAAAACTTTTTTGAAAGTATAGTCGGTCAAGCCATATGATACCCTACAACACAGTATTTTAAAGCACATCTTGCTTATGTGTCCATATAAATATGGATTTATCTATGTTTATAAACTTCATTAAAATCGGTTTGAAAGTTTGTGAGTGGCAGAAATTGCACCCTACCTCTCCTTGTGGTCCTATTTTTGAAGAACTGTATAGCTTATGTGTCCATATAGATATGGATCTATCCATGTTTTAAATTTCATTAAAATTGGTTTGAGAGGCAAAAATTGCCCCTATCTCCCCTTGTGGTCCTATTTTTTTAAAACTCTATCTATGTTTTAAATTTTATTAAAATCGGTTTGATAGTTTCTGAGAGGAAGAAATTTCCCCCTATCTTCCCTCGTGGTCCTACGATTCGGCCTATTTTCAATAGGCTTGGTCCTTGTGCCAATAAGAACCTAGGTCCCAAATTTTATTAAATAATTGCGACCTGCACTTTGCGCACAAGGTTACATGGACAGCCAGCCAGCCAGCCTGACGGACATCGCTAGTTTGACTCAGAAAGGGATTCTGAGTCGATCGTTATACTTAAAGGTGGGTCTAGGACCAATATTTTAAGGCGTTTCACACATAAGCACAAATGCATAATACCCTCTCCACTATTGTGGTGTGGGTATAAAAATTGAGAATTAAGCACAACAAACAAAATCTTATTAATTCATTATTAAAAATGAAAAAAATTACGAGTGCTATATTGGGCTTTGCCAAAAGTTATATACTCTTTACCGTTATAGCAGTTCTTCTTAAAGCAGATTGCAAAATTTTAGTCAAAAAAAAAAAATTCTGCATGTCATATCAGGGACCTTATTCGGGCAGTCGTAGTCGAGTACTTTCTCGATTCGAAAGCAATTTTATGTCTAACACTTTCAGTCAATACTCAACGAATCAAAATTATTTTTCAGTGTTGTAAAGCATTTAATTGAGTTTTCACAGCACTGGAAAAATAATTTCGATTCGACGGAAAAAATTAGAAATGAAATTGCTTTCGAATCGAAAAAGTATTCGATTACGACTGCCAGAATTAACCTAGTGCTAATACAATTTAGATTTTGTTTAACAAAAGGCCTTATAAAAATATGAAAACCACTCTCGTTTATTTCAGCATAAATTGGAGTATGTGAAAGTATCATCATTTTTTTTTTTTTTGTCCTGAAGTTTAATCACTTTGCGTTTACGCCTTTGGGAATTGCTTTGTAGTGAAAATAGAAACAAAAACTTGACAGCTTTTGCAACAACTATATAAATCTCAATGTGAATAGAAGTGTGTAAAGGAGAGTGAGCGTTATAAAAAAAAAAAAAAAACAATAACATCTAGAAAATAAATAACATTAACGAAACAATGGCCATTATACACGTGCAATGCATTGTATAAATGCCCTGTAGGAAACCTGGGATTAAGTGTCTTCAAGTCGCTACTTTTTCGATTATTTAGGTTAATTTTTAATAACACTGTCAATAATACATTTCGGTTTGATAAGAAAAAGAAGTTGTGAGACACACAAGTGTGTTGTATCCGCTGCATATGACATCCAAGTAAACATCCAAATTTCTTGCAGACTGCACGAGGAAGTTTTGTATATGCAACACTTATTAACTGTGGGCCTGTTCGTGAATGCATCACTGCTCTGCATCATACAAGCAAACACTACTTTTCACAGCCAATGAAAGTTTGCTGATTATCTTTTATAGCGGCAGCCAGTTTCCTACTCAATATTTAACATTTGTTTTGCGTAATCTGTTATATCAAAGTACTTAAAGATATTAATATTTTCGTTTGAATCGCAGTAATGTATTTACGAACATGCCGCCGTGTAATGCAATTTTTTTAAAGAAACAAGGAATGTCTAGAGTGTATTTTTTGAATTCATGTGCCGCATAGCATTTGACATTGTGGTTTTGCATAAACGTTTTTCACCCACATTTAATTTTTGTTGTTTCTTTAATTTTTAAATACATTAATGTACTCCTTTTCCTACTAAATAGTTAGTAGTTCTAAAATCAGCAGTTGTATTTTTAATGCTAAATGTCTATAGCGCAGTTAGTCAGTATTACTGGTGACAAAGTAAATAGTTTATCAGTACAGTTTCACTACTTACATTTCCTACAGGGAATATACATACGTTTGCCAAAATGTGGGTGAATGTAAGTAAATGTATCGTACAAATATGTATGTACCTGGGACATGCGAAATCAATTGCCCTTAGAATGTCTCCAAATGTAAAAAGTGTAAGGAAGTTAAGAAAAAATTATGTATCAATTTTTATCATAAGATATTAAATTGAAAATAATTTTTAAGTTATTTATTTAATGGTGTTGGTCAAAGCACATTTAAAAGGGTGAATATAAAACAAAGAAAATCGATCGCACCAAATCAATTCGTCACCGGCGAAGCCATGCAATTCGGCCAGTACTGAATTGAGCAAACACACAATTGTTTTATCGTCATTGTCACCTACATTTTGTGGCTCAGTCAAACAACATAACAACATATTTTTGACAATTTGGAATTATGAATACGCCTCGCTCTCTGTAATGCATTTACCTTGGTTACGGCAACTACACTTTATTTATTATAACAATATATTGTTGTCGTACACAAAAATTGTAATTTTTATTTAATATCAGCAATATTAAAGTTACTGTAAACATTTCAATGTTTATCGCAATTATGAATTTGGGTATTGTTGACTGAAAAATAATCATTTTTCTGCCAACTAAATAATGATAAAGTTTGAAAACATATTATATTACTCACAACCATTTCGTGATATTTAATAGCCATAACGTGATAACCTTCTATACGTAAACATAATATGTTTAAGGTGCAGACATAATATCTTTACTCTAATAATATTTTGTTATCGTCATTTGTAAAATAATTTTGTATCAGTTGTGTCGTTTGTTTTAAATATGCCTATCGAATTATTTATTTGTGAGTTGTGCCACAAAATAAAAAATCGATGCAAAAAAATTTTAACTTTTTTTTATTTTTGTGAAAGTGGAGCTGTATAATAATATGATTACTTCTAAGCTTATTATGATTATCATGACAATAATATGATTACTTCTTAACTTTTTATGATTAACAAGATAAGAATATGATATATTGAAAAATATTATGATGTAATATTACCAATATATTTGGTCACAATATGATTCAATAATAATCGTAATATGGTGACTACAATCAATCATGTTGATCTTAGAATATGTTTACCACAACCATGTCTTTCTTGGCTTGTATTGATATTTTATTTAGAAAAGTGGATTAAAGATAATTGTTGATACCTGACCTGATACCTTTCTTAGAAAATTAAAAAGCTCTCTTGAATTATTAAAAAAAAAAACTTACAGTGGTATAAAAAGAAAATCGTTGCCTTTGTAGAATTCTCCGTATATTTTGGCCTAATACTATCACAAATGGTGTTTTGTGGGTATGAACTCGTCAGACACCAAGTAATAAAGCGGCGCAAATGGTATTGCCTGGGACGAAAATCTCCAAATGATATTGCAAGGCGAGATAAAGAATGGACGGCTCGAGAAAGCCGAAGAATGGGACGCCCATCAAAAACCTAGCGCATGTTAATGGAGGTGGAAGCAGCGGACGCTGGAGTATTCTGGAGTAAAAAATTCATTGCTACAGACAAACCCAGATATAAGACATTTGTTGAGGCCCTATACTATAAAATATATATGTATTCTTCGATTTCCAATATGTTTGCCTTTGTGCCTTTATATACATTAGGTATGGATTAGTGCACGACTTTTTGATTTCGATACGCTAGAACCCCCAATTTTGTGAAGTTTGTAAAAAAAACGCTTGAGCCAAAAAATTAGGGGGGGTGGGATGGGGGTAAATGGCTCCTCATCGGGGTCAAAGTTAGGGGAAAACGATACAAAAGCCAAAAAACGCTTCACAACTGTCCCTGAGTCGCTCCTAGAGGGGTAAAATGTAAGACTGACTCCCACTAATATTTCCCCCCCTAATTTTTTATTAACATACTAACCCCCTATCTGTGCTCCTTAAGGGGGCTCCCATACTAAATGATTGGGTTGGTCAATTTTTTATGAATTTTTAAAAATCAAAAATTTCGAAATTTTAATTAAAAAAATTATGTTTCTAAAACGACTGCGCATATTCTTAAAGGAAATTTTATTGCGGAATTTCAATAAGCTAAAGCGTTGTAGAGTTGTGCAACTCCTCAATTTTCGAAATTTTTGTATGGGGGCCACCCTAATGAATAAAGATGGAGACTAGGTGAGTTCTGAAAAAATGCTCGGGTAGCAAAAATATTGGGGATCCGTCATATATTTGACTCCTCTAGGGGCACTCTGGGGATAGTTAAGTCGGTGGCGGGTAATTTTATAAAAAATAATATTTAGTTTGGGAGTCCCCTTAAGCAGCACAGATAGGGGGTTAGTATGTTAATACAAAATGTAGGGGGGGAAATATTAGGAAATATTACATTTTACCCCTCTAGGAGCGACTCAGGGACAGTTGTGAAGCTTTTTTTGGCTTTTCTATCGTTTTCCTCTAACTTTGACCACGATGAGCAGCCATTTACCCCCATCCCACCCCCCTAATTTTTTGGCTCATGCGTTTTTTTTACAAACTTCACAAAATTGGGCGTTCTAGCGTATCGAAATCTTGCTTCTTAGGATATATATCGAATAAGGAGATATCGAAGAATACAATGTACTTTTCCATTTTTTTTTTTTTAAATTTCTGGTAAAAATGTGCCTGCTTCGGGGGTTTAAGTGCATTCTTTCTTAAAAAGCAAAATCATACAAATTCTACTATAAACCTTACAAAAAAAAAAAAAATAAATAATAAATGTCCTTCATTACATAAAATTATTAAATGCTGTCACTTAACAATTTTCATTTGGAATTGCTGAAATTAAACAAAAAATATGCATTAAAATTAATGTAAAATAATTAAAATGTTCACAAATATAAAATAAAATAAATAAAAGCAACTTTTTTACACTTTCATCTTAAAAATTACAAACAAGAAATACAGACAGACAGATAGGCAGACATATGTTAAAATAAAATGGCATTTTTTTATACATTTAATTAAAATTGCATTGAAATTAAAAAAAAATAATAATAAAACATTAATAGCACATTACAAAAGAGATACCAAATGCAAGTAAAAGAAAAACACATATGAAAATTTTTGTAAAAAATAATAAAGTACAGATGTACAAAAGTTTATGAGAACATATGTAAAAGCTTTAATGTACATATACATGTATGTGTGTATGGGCATTTCCACAGAAAATTTTACTATTTTTCACGTTACGCCACCAAGCATTTGAAATTGTTTTTCAAAGAATAATTTGTATATGATTTACTTTTTTGTATTTGAGGGTAAAACGCTGCTAGATTTACATTAAGTAAAAGAAAGAAAAAGTTTGAAGAACATGGGCCTTGGGATGGTGTAACGTGAAAAAGAGAGCTTTTCTATGGAAGTGCCCATATGCATAGTTGGTGGCAAATATGTGAAAGTATTGCACACATTCGTCAACCATTTTCGTCCTCAATTGTATAAAAACTCATTATTTTAATTAACTTTCTCTTCAACTGTAACAAACAACAACTACAACTACAAGAAAATTAAAAAAAAAAACGGCGACAATGATGATAAAACAAATGATTGTTTGTTTAATTCATCACTGGCCTGGCTGGAGCTGAATTGGTTTGGTTGTACACATATTTCCTTGTGTACTGCATTTTTGAACCACATATGCGTTCCGTATTTTTCTACCATGCAGGATAAGCTGAAAGTTAAAAGAACTGCAAAGCGCAGTCTTATACGAACTCTTCTGTGACGTTCTAAATAGACATTCTAACAGAATTCAAGAATACAAATTTTATTGAAAATTTAAAACAAAATCGAATATACTCATAAAAGACCGCAT
Source organism: Pollenia griseotomentosa (assembly GCA_963931875.1). Classification (NCBI taxonomy): domain Eukaryota; kingdom Metazoa; phylum Arthropoda; class Insecta; order Diptera; family Polleniidae; genus Pollenia; species Pollenia griseotomentosa. The sequence continues at coordinate 44,439,353 of OZ007560.1, read as the reverse complement.
CAATTTCTAACACAATGCAACTTTTTAAGTCCACCCCACCATAGGTGGAGAGGTTTAAATAAGACCCTAAACCCATATTTTAGTATATCGATGGACTCAGAAATACTTTTTGAATCGATCCAATGATGTCCATCCGTCCAGCTGGTTGGCTGTCTAGGCAAAACTTGTACGCAAAGTGAAAATCTAAATTTTGGAGATAGCTTGAATATGAATATACCGATATTGATACCGATACCGAAATTCGTTTCGGTTTCCAGCAAACATATGTATTTTCCATTAGCGCAAGTGTTAAAAAATAAACTTGTTTCTACTAAGCAAAATGTTTATTTGTTTTAAATTAAAACAATTTAGAAAAATAAAAGAGCTATTCACGGCACTTTTGCTTAAAATCAAAACTTCGTAAACATAACAACAGCCACATAGAAACTTATTTCGCAAAAATAATTGGTTATTTGGTTGTTTTGCAATTTTGCAATTTTGCTTTTTCGCTAGAGCTCAACTTTTGACGTAAATACTTTAATACAATTTTTACAATATTTTAGAGAAAAAACTCTTTGATAACACAGTGCAGTGCGACAAATGGTAGGGATCAGAGATCGGCGGGGGTTCTGCTTACCGGAAATATTCATATCGGTGGAAAACGTTGTACGTGTCCCGGCGTTTCGATTGGTCAAGTATAGGAATCAAGATTTATCTATTTGAAGTTAGGCGGTTCTCTGGCATTCTGGCTACATGTCCGAACCACCTTAGCTTATTGCGTTCGATTTTGTTGTTTGGCGGTTCTGTAATTAAGCTGGCTCGTATAGTGTCGTTTCTATTCTGTCTCGTCTTGTTTTACCGGCCACAGGTGTTAGGTATTTCATTTCTGACGCCTGAATTCTGTTCCGATTTTTTGTAGTTAGCACCCATGATTTGCAGCCATATTTAAGGGTTGGTGTATACGTTGAGTTGTATACAGCAAGTTTTGTACCGGATGCAATTTTTGTTTAAGATGAAGTATAAATTAGCAGTTGTAGCTATGCTGCGATTTAAATACCTGTCCGCTTTTCCGTATTCGCTAACTGTGACTCCCAAGTAGAGGAAGTGCTCAACTTTCCTTAATGCTTCCGATCCTATAAAAATTTAATAATGATTCCCATCACGACTTATTTTTTTCCTTGTAACGTGTCCACCATCTAACGTTTTTTTTTCAACTAGTGCTTATTTCGTGAATGGTAACACTTAGCTCATGTCTGATTTGACAGATAATTAGTTTTATCCTTCCGCTGAACGAATATGGTTGTGTATACGCTTGAACAACGCTGGGAAATATTGCGACATTACTTTGAAAATCATGGTAATGTTGCAGAATGTGTGCGAAAATTGCATACGGATTTTGGAAGAAGAGAAGCACCGTCAGCTCCGTATGTTCGTTATCTTATGAAAAAAGTGAAAGAAACTGGCATCCTCATCGATAAACCAAAGCGTGAAAAGCCGAGAAAATTGCTGCTGTGGCAGAAAGTGTGCGTGAAGCGCCATCAACATCAATTCACCGTCAATTCACGCATACATTGAAAAGCCGATGCACCCAAAACGAGTCACTGTTTGGTGCGGATTTTGGTCCAGAGGCATAATTGGGCCATTTTTCTTCGAAAATGAGCAAGGAGTGGCCGTTACAGTCAATGGCGATCGTTATCGGGCTATGTTGAACGAATTTTTGTTCACAAAAATTGAAGAGGAGGATATTGGCAACATTTGGTTTCAACAGGACGGCGCTACGTGCCACACAGCCGAAGCTACACTCGATGTTTTGCGCCCTGTTTTGAAGATCCCATTATCAGCCGCAGAGCTGATATCGTTTGGCCACCTCGGAGCTGCGATTTGACACCGTTGGACTATTATTTGTGGAGTGCCGTCAAAGATAAGTGTTACGCCGAAAAGCCAGAGAGAATTGACTCCTTAAAGGACAATATTCGTGAAGCCATTGGTGAAATACAGCTGCACACAATCGATAATGTGCTTAAAAATTGGACCGATCGTGTAGGCTACTGCATGGCAAGCCGAGGCAGCCATTTGAATGAAATTATTTTCCATTATTGTACTTTCAAATAAAAAAAGAAATTTTTCGTTCACAAAGATATGAAGGTTTTGTTGTACAGATTCCGCGAATTTTGCAACTATAATCACGTCATCATATGCATGCATATGTCAACATACGTAGAGAAAAAACATGGTTGTATTGTGGTTAAAAAAACATATTATGGTCCCCGCAATGGAAACAAACAAACTATTGTTGTTTTTAACATTACTTTTTCACGATTAATAATATTTTGTTTCTATTTAACAATAAAGTGTCTACCTCCCTTTAAACTTAAAATATGGTTGAATTTAACAATATAACGTTTTAATAAAATATAACTATGTACAACCATATACTTAAACACATTATGGTTACTTTAACCATATTATTGTCACCGGCAACCATATTATGGTTAAATTCATCCATCCAAAAGACATAACCATATTATGGTTGCCTTTAAACATGTAATGGTTAATATGTAATAAAAATACTATGTTTAATTTTAAAATATTTTAAAACATTGTAGGTATGTCTATTTTTAAATTTCAAATAATATGTTTAAAACAACAACATTATGGTCGTTTTGCTCTCTACAATTGTTGAATGCTTTTCAAATACATACTTGCTTGGTGTGCTTAAAATTCGCATTCATTTTTTTAAATTATTGAATAAACTACACAAATTTAGTAATATGAACCAGTAAAACAAAAATAGTGCTAATGAAGGTCGTCAAAGGCTGGAAAATGATTTAATGGGATTTCTTATACAAATGGAACCTATCACGTAACAGGAAAAAAACGAAACTTGACACTCAATAAATATATTGAAACAATGGATTAAGTAAATAATCAGAATATGGTTAACTTTGACCATAGTATTGTCAATTCCGACCATAATATGGTTACTTTTGTCCAAATTCTGAAAACTTTGACCATATTATGGTTAATTTTGAGCACAATATGATTGATTTTGACCATTATTATGGTTAATATTGACCACAATATGGTTAATTCTGACCAAATTTTGGTTGATTTGCCGAAAATTTGTATTCATTTTAACCATATTATAGTCATACTTAACCATAATATGGTAACCTGCAAAAATAAACATCGTTAAAATCCAACCATAGTATGTTGCTCTTAGAATATGGTTACCTCCAACCATATTTTTTTTCATCGTGCATGGAAACATTCACTGGTTGCATGTTCCTACCGTCATTGAGAGAAACGATTGCCAGGAAGACTTGAATATAAACAGATTTGTAATTAGTATATCGCCTTGTCGCATACCCTGTGTTGTCATGAATTCTTCGGATGTGATATTCCCGGTTCTTGCATAATTTCGGCATATTTCGTAAAAGCTTTTGATTCGTCTGATCAATATATTGTGAATAATTCGTTTTTGAAGCACCTCCCATATTTGTTGCCATTTTACCGAATTGAAATCTTTCTTAAGGTGTATAAAGTAGCAATTAGTTTTTCTATAAAATTCAATGGTTTTTCTGAAATTTGTCTCATTGTGAATATTTAATCTTGGGTTCCACGATTTTGTCTAAACCCACATTGTTTTTCTTTAAGTTGATGTTCTATCTTGCTTTTCAGTCTTTCAGTAAGAATTCTCGCGTTCATATTTCCCTTTTAGCGGGAAGTGGTGATTTTGGCATGGCTGGTTATCTCCTTTTTAAAAATAGGGTTGATTATGGCTACTTGATAGTCACTGGGAATTGTTTCCTGCCTCCATACTGCATTGATCACGTTGTGTAGCAAAATTTTGTCCACCATCACCCATATATTTTAGAAGTTCAGGAGCTAAACCATCATGTCTTAGCTGCTTTACCTAACTTCATTTTGCAAAATGCCTTAAGGAATTCGTCCATTGTGATTTGGCTAGGATCTTCTTCATCCTCCGGAAGTATATAGTTATCTGCTGAAACTGAGTTGCTTTCGCCATTCAATAGATGTACAAAATACTCACGCCATCGCTCCATTATCTTATTATCATCTCTCAAGAGTTCTTCTTCTTTACTTCGGGTTAATTTGATTGGACAGTCTTTGGGTCTTCTAAGGTTTCAAGGGTTCTGTAGAAAAGTTTCTGGTACCCACTATGATTTTCTTTCAGAAAACGTCCAAATTCTTCCCATGCTTCTGCATTTGACAGCCGGACTAATTCTCTAACTTTTATACGTTGTTCTTTGTAGAAGTTGTATTTCCAAGTGGTTTGGTCGCTTAAATAGACCTTCAATCTCATTTTTTTCATTAACTTCCTCTTTAAGAGCATCGTTCCACCATCTTGTGGCTTTAACATGCCGTCCACCAGAATCAAGTATAATGTTTTAAAATTCGTACCATATTGAGTCTACGTTATCGGCTGCTATATGTGGGCTTGCCATACTCTTTTCAGACATGTCTTATGGTACTGCTCTTGAGCTGCACTCCATTCGCAGATGGATTCTTTTATTTCCTGATGGATTTAAAATCCGACCTTAGTCTAGCTTATACTCCTGAGTATAGTTGGACGAAAGAACTCGTTAAGACTAAAAGATAGTTTAGTTTAATTATAGGGTATCCTCTGATTTCGATTGACCGACTATACTTCCTTACTTGTTAAAAACTTAACTTAAGGTTCTCTAAATAAAAACAACTCATATACCCAAACACAAACTGTAATGTAAGATTAATTTTACATAAATATTATTTTAATTCTATTAAATTAAAATATATTTTAATTCATCTGAAAATAAACATGCAAATTGCCTGACAACTTAACACCGTATTACGACAATTAATCAATAAATCAACCGGAAATGTTGCAAATCAGTTACAAGTACTCGTGTTTAAAGTAAATATTTAGAAAAGTAAATCCCTATAAATTAATTTCTGTTTAAATTTATTTTATTAAATCTATTAACACTAAAGCAGAGTAGTGAAATATATGTTTGTATATTCATTCTACTGTGTAACAGCCACTTTACTCCTTTTGCCCAGACACAAATTCCCAAGTAGAAAGAGTATCTATAAAATAAAACTGAAGTATTTTCAGTTTTATTTTATTTGTAGTACGATAGACAAACAATTTGACAACTTAATCTTGTGTGATGTGTCAATAACCACTCAACAAAGATTTACGCGATTTTGATATAAATCTCAGGCATTTTTATATGCAAAACAAAAAATATATAAAGTTTCAGAGAAACATTCAGTGTTGGTGTGTATATGTGTTGGTTATAGAGCAGATATTTAAAAAGTTATTGTGTAAGCTATCCGATCCGATTATTTGCAAATGTAATATAATTTTAACTTAATGTTATTAGTTTGTATATAATATGGTTACCGGTGTCAATAATGTGGCTGAAGTAACCATAAACTGTTTAAGTGTATGGTTGTAGCTAAATTTTATTAAACCATTATGTTGTTGAAGCCAACCATGTTTAAAGTTTCAAAGAAGGTACATATATATTTATTGCAAAAAATAAAAACAAAATTTTTTAAATCGGGAAAAGAGTAATGATAAAAACAACAACAGTTTGTTTGTGGCAATTTCGGGGATCATAATATGTTTTTTTTTACAATTCTTCAACCATGTTTTTTCTCTGCGTGTATGAACTAAAATTTTTTTATAATATACTCTTTAAATTTATAAGAATTCCACCTTAATGTTATCTATTTCGAAATTTCTTTGCCCGATAGAATCTTTGACTGGAATGCACTGCAGCAAACTGATCGTCTCTTTTGGCAAAAAAAAACCGTATTGTTAGAAACACAACTGCCGAGTGAATTCGTCGTATGAACAGGGTTGTTAGATGTGACGAGTTTTTGTCATTTTGACGATTTTTTTTGAGAAAAATTACGATTGACGTTGTTTTTAATAAGAGTTACAGTGTTTTGACGAGTTTTTGGCATCAGTGTGTTTGCTTAAAACTTACAAGTAATATTTGCAATTATATTGGGAACAGTACGAAACATAATAATTAATTTTTCGAAATACAAAAATTATTGGAAATTAAACCAAAACAAATTATTCTGCCATCACAAACCAGGCGGCTTTCATTAGAAGCATATCAGTAATTCGAATTTTACAGTTATATGAACCGCTCATATCGCAGCCAAGCTTATATCGATACCATCGATACTGCAAAAGATATAGTATTAACAAATTTAAATTTTTGTTATTTAAAATGCATTCTTAACGTTGTAAATAAAATAAATAAGACTTTTCATCGTGAAGGTGTTTAAATTCATAAAATGCACAGTGAGTGATATGTCAAAACTTTTTTAAAATGTCTAATAGCCAATTTACACTACAATGAAATCTAGTACTTACGAGATTTCGAGCCAAATATAGTGGTTTTTGACTAGATTTCCCATACAAAACAAAATCTACGTTGTGACTAGATTTCGACGAAATCTACTCAAAATCTAATAGTACTTAGTTTTGCAACTATTGTTTTTTCCATATAGCACTAAAAAATACTTCCCTGCATAACAAAAATATGACATTTTAATTAAAAAACAAAACAAAAACTGTTGAAAAAAATAAAAAGTTTATACATTAGAAAGACTCAAAAAAAAAAGTGATTTTGTTACCCCTCTAAAAATAAAGCTTGATGAGTTTTATGATGATTCCCAAAATATTTTGGTTCTAGCGTTGACCATCCGTGAGCTAGACCATTTTTAAAAAACTTATTTTTTCAGTTTTTCGAATTTTTTTGTACTTTGCTCCAAGACGACTTAAATAAAATTTGGTATCATCGAAAAGAGTTTTTGAAGCAGCATGCAATGGTATATAAAACTGGACCACTTGCGACCTACTAATTGAGATATTTAACTAAATACATATTTTCTTTTCGGGTTGTCATACAAATTCTACGTATGTGGAAATAATGTTCTGCTTTTTAAATTGAATCTGTTTTAAAATAATGTTAATATATTTATTTTTTTGTAATTATTCGCATAAAACGCGAAAATGCGATATATTTTATATACCATTGGAGGCTGCTTCAAAAACTTTTTTCGATGATACCAAATTTTATTTAAGTCGTCTTGGAGCAAAGTACAAAAAAATTCAAAAAACTGAAAAAAAAAAAGTTTTTTAAAAATGGTTCAGCTTACGGATATTCAACGCTAGAAGCAAAATATTTCGGGAATCATCATAAAACATATCAAGCTTTATTTTCAGAGGGGTAACAAAAACACTTCTTTCAAGCTCCATTCAAGTTGAGTCGGTCTAATATACATATTATTTTAAAACTTAAGCAAGTTTAATTTAGCTTGTAATTCCAAATTTATTTTTAATTGTTTTGCTTGAATTTGACGGTTTTGTTAAATGTTTTTAGGAAAAAACAAAACAACCCTGTGTATGAAGCAAACAAACAGCTTTTATAATTAAGAAAGTTTTTTGCGGTTTGTGCGAAGAGAGAAATAGTGTGACCATATTTTTGTATTGTGTTTCTAGCATATGGCGGTAAACCGGATTGCCAAGTACGTATCCACTTACTATCCGAAAATATCCCAAGTGCATTCAGCATAACAAACATTACTAGTGTCACGATTAATATAATTATATTTGTATTAACTTTTAAATGTTTACTTTCCTTAAACCTTCAAATATAGTTAGATTAAACCATATCGTCGCAAGAATTAAAGAACGGTGTAACTGACAAAAAATCGATAATACTTTTTTATGCATCATTTTTATCAGAAAAAAATACTGCGTCGATTGGTCCCGGTCCCATATTGGTTTGATGAAAAAGAATTTAGCTACGCAAAAATAAAAAATAAAAAAAATCGTTTGCTGTAAGCCGCAGAGTCACCGGAAATAAAAGACTTGAGAGGAAATGTTTACAGCTAATATATAAAGCGAGAACAATAAAAATACGTTTTTAAAATCATGTTCCTAAGTAGTATAGTTTTTGTGATGTGAACTGTCTTCTACTTTCTTTCATACAGGTTTTTTGGCTCTGGTGAACATTTTATGTTTTGTCAGTTACAGCGTTCTTTAATTCCTGCGACGATATAATATTTACAAAGAACTAAAGATAATATAAAATACAACAATATTATAATATTTTTAATATTGTCGCCCTTATGCAAAAAAAAGTTAAAGTTCACATTAGTTAATCAACACATTGAGCCAGCAAAAAAGTATGGGCTTAATGTGTAAGTTAACTAATGCGTACTTTTACTTTTTTTGCATAAGGGGGTGTAAGTTTAATAAAAAAAAACTACAAAGTAACAAAATTATAGCTGTTCTGTTCTCTGCAGTAGTTGAACGCTACTCAATAACTTGCTTGGTTTGCTTAAAATTCTCACATTCTTTTTCTTCTAATTGTGGATTTAAATACATCAATTTAACGTAGCAGTACAAATCAGCAAAACCGAAATTATGCCGATGAAATTGGATTACATACAATTTATTTCATTGTCAATTAAAAGATTATTCATGAAAGTAAAATTTAACATATAACAAGAATAAAAAAACGAACAATAGGAGTGAAACAAAATTGAAATTATATAACAGCTTAAATTAAACAGAAAAAATTCTTGCCAATTTTTTTTTAATTAAACCATTAATCAAAAATAAAATCAGTTTTGATGAAAAATGTAATCAAGCATATTTATGAATATCAACAACTTTACTGCAGAAAATGTTGGTAATATCAAAAAATATTTTATTGATAATATTAATTGGTATACTGATGCAAATTTAATTAATTTTGTAATTAATATCACAAATTTTTTACTTGAAATTCATTTTTATTTTTTTCTGTATAAACAAATCGAATTCGGTTAAATTATGTATAATTTAATCCAATTTTTATAAGAAAACTTTCAAACCTTAACATTGGTAAAATCCAACTATAATATATTGCTTCTAGAATATGGTAACGTCCAACCATATTTATTTGCGTGTATTTGAAATGCTCTGCTGACGTATGTTTTACAACATTTTGTTATTTCTGGAAAATTTTTGTGTTAAGCCTTCCTATACCCGCGCATTGGTCCGTGAGACCGATGAAACACTTTTTATTGACAGAAAGTTGAGTTTTCTGGTTGTTGCCGTTTTGATTACAGGCTATATTTTAGTACATACCCCGTATTTGTACGAGGCTTGCATGTTAGTGTATTCAGTAACATTCGGTCTGTGAGACCGACCCGGGTCAGTTGCGGTATGGCCTGATTTTAAATTTGGGGTTGAAATCTTTTACCGCTTTTTGACTTAAAAGTGTTCCAGCAAAACCAATTACAAAATTCTTACAGTTTTAGTAGAATGTGACCGTTCTTTCAATGTAAAAATAGACCGATTGGAAAAAATTTTATCAATGCTCGTATGTAAATTATAAATGAATATTTGTATTTTTTAATCCACAGTACGATAACTCCTGCCTTTGATTAAACAAATAAAATCCTTAACAAGTTATTAACAAATGTTAATACGTTGTTAAAAATAAAACTCGATGTAGAAACAATACAAACAATAACAGCCGAAAAACAATCAGCCGTAAAAAAAACTAAAATCTAGCACAAGGAGTAAAAACAACCTGTGAACTTGAAAATGAAGATGAAACATTTTACTAACAACCATTTAAAATAATCTCTGGTGAGAAAAATCAGCAATAAACAACAACCCAGTAAAAACTCTTAAATAAAATACAAAAAAAAAAAAACATTGATGATTTATTACCGAAACGATAATGTGAATACAATTAAATGAAGTGGCAAATGAACACTCGTTTCAGTTTTTTCTTCGAAAAAAAAAAAAATTGTATTTATTTTCAATGGTCAATTTTTGGTATGACCAGGTTGGTTGCCGGAATGGCTCGTTCGTTTGCTCGCTCAGTGGCTTTGTTGCGCCTTGGGTTTTCGCTGTGGTTCTGGATGAAAAACCCCTTTTTATTATTATGATTATTACTTGTATTATTATTGTTGTTGATGTTGTTGGGGCTGTAAAACTATAACAACAGCAACAATAAATGTGGAGATACAATAAAAAAATAAAAAAACAATAATAAAATCTGTGTGTGTAATCATGTCGATTGCTGCATAAAAACGAATTCACAAATCATAAATAAGACATGTTGCAGCACGATTAAGATTAAGAGATCATAAAACAATTTTGCATTTTCACAGTTTTCAAAAAAAAATAAAAAACGTTGACTGGAACTGCACAAGAAATATATTTAATACGTTGCTTAAAAACAATTGCGTTGAAGGGGAAAATTTTTGTACTAAACAGAAAATGCAAAGAAGTCACACAGATGAAAAGGAAACTTAGGAAGAGTAGAAAATACTTCCATTAAATCACGAGAAATAAACTGAAATTGTATACAATATCTGGTCAGAAAGAAGTTTTTTTTTTTATCAAAGTTGCTAGTTCACTATGGGATGAAAAGTATTTCTTTTGAAGAAATAAATTTTGAAAGAAAAATGCAGTTTTGAACGGTTTCGTTTTACTGGAATCTTTTAAAATTTAACTTTTACTAGAACGTTTTATATTTAACCCTTTCACTACCATGGGGATCATGCATCCGAAGCGAAATTTAAAGAATCGTCAATAATTCAATTAACGCTCTATTTAAATAAAATAATACAGTTATTTTGACTTAGCTGCACAATCTCCTTTGCACGATTTTTTGTGCAGATAAATCAAAAGCGCTCTTATCTTAAATGCATTTAGCTGCCTTAATGTGCAGGTACACAATTGTGGTTACCTGCATAAAAGTGCAGCTAAAGTAGGCTTGCCATTTCTATTTTGAGAAAAAGAGGACGCCAGCATAAAAAAGGTCGGACATTTGTTCGAAAAAAGAGGACACTTTTAAACAACTTAATATTAATAAAATTAACGACGGCACACAAAAACTTAATTTGGGTAATTCCATGTCAAGTCGACCAAGAGTGGGACTCGACCCCTTTCGATTTGAATGCAATTTGGCGAGAGGGTTTATTTGATCCCATAAAGATCACATATCAACGAAAAACTATTTTTTAATTTTTTTTTTCAAAAATTATGTCATATTCAAATTGTCATAATATCGCCGAATAAGCCGAATGAGTTGAGTTTATTCTTTTAATATCTCGAAAACTACTTTACATACAAAGGTGATTTTTGTCAATTTAAAGAGAATACTTGAGGCTACAATAAATATATTGAAAAAAATGTATATGCAAAATATCAAATTTTAAAAATGAACTAAGACAAAACCCTTTTTTTGCTGATTTTTTTTTTATATAATACTTCAAACTACCTTAATCTTTTTTTTAATGAATTTTGTGAACTGTGATTTAAATCCAGGAACAAATTTACAATGAAGGTGTAAAAAGCCGGACAACCCCGGACACTTGATGAAAAAGAAGTAGGACTGCCCCGGATACCCAAAAAAAGAGGACGGTGTCCGGGGAAAAGAGGACGGATGGCAACCCTAAGCTAAAGTAAATTGTTTAAAAGAAGAATAAAAATCGTTTCTAGTAATAAATTGATATTTTATTAAAATTTTATCAAATTTAATATTTATATGAAAAATTTTTTTTTTATCTGTGCAGCTAACTTTGATGTTTTATATGAAAATATTTTAAAGCTGCCCAAAAATATGATAAATATGCAGGTATACAAAATGCACATAAGCAAGGGTATTGAAGAATAATTACAGAGAATATGTATTTAGGGCAGTTAAGTCAAAATGCAGCTAACTTGAATGTTTAAAATTAAATCTGGTGATAGACTGAAGGAAGAAGAAATCTATGCGGTAATCCATTGCAGTGACTCTGATCTTGGAGATCTTAGGGCTTCTGATTCATAATATATTATCGTAGAAAATAGTGTTGTGATAGACAAACTACCGATGGGATATTTAGTCCCGATTTATGAGGTTCAAAACCCCAATGGGACATATGATCCCAGGACATATCTTATTTCAGAAGGATACTAGATTTTTTTTAAAAAAATTTTTGGCACCTTTTTGTACCACATCTACACGAGAAAATTACTTTGATTTTTTGAAAATCACTCCCTATAGTACGGTAGTGAAAGGATTAAAAAAACACTTTTTAGAGGCCCTTTTGAAACCGGACTTTTATAAGAGATAATAATATTATTACATATGATGTTTTTAGAAAAGTGAAACTTTGTGGAATCTATTAGTCCTATTCACAAGCTCTGTCGTATGGATTATCGTTTATCATTGATTGATTACATTAAAAAATATCCAAATTTGATCTGAGGAGATCGAGTGGTTGCGATCGAAACATGTCATGGTAACCTGCCGGACGCGGTTCGAGTCCCGGCCACGGTCAAGAATGAAAGATTATCAATAACAATTTTAATTAATTTTCATGTTGTAAAATTCCTTTCTTCATAAAAATAATTTAATGAAAATTAAATTTAATGAACTTAAGCCTAATTAAAAATATTGAAAATCTGGATTAAAAACCACAAATAGTTCAACAAAATAACCACAATACTAATTATTAAAAAATAACTTCTTTCCATGAAAAAAAAAGATTTAATGTTAATGCACTTGTGAAAAGATAAATTTGTTATAACATTATTTTATCTTATTGCTTAATGTTAAAAATGGAAAATGTCAATTCCATGAATGCACATTTCAATTTACTTTGAGAAAAGTATTTATGAATATCCAAAAATTTGTTTTCTAAATAATTAAAAAATTTGAAAAGTGAAACTCAACAATGATATTCACCCCTATTCTGCGTTTCGATTCGGATCGAAATTTTCTCCGTTTTTGGCAACTTTGGTATTCTGTGCCCATATTCTGTGACTCCCGCGTTGAAAAACTTTTCGATTGAAATGTGAGAACTGAAATAAAAATCCCATAAATTGAAACAAACATGTTTTTCTCACTTAACTGTTACTGAAACATTTTTGGCGAGTAATTTCCTTACGTTACAGCTATTACACACCAAAAATGATACAGTAACAGTTTAGTGAGAAAAACATGTTTGTTTCAACTTATGGTATTTTTGTTTCAGTTCTCACATTTCAATCCGAATCGAAACGCAGAATAGGGGTCATTAATTAATTAAAATAATAAATTTTTACTTGACTCTCGGTTTTTATTTATTTTTTCTTCTTTTATATTTGCCATTTACATTACTCGATACCATGAAACTTAACCAGGTATGGAAGTCTTAATTTGGGGTAACATGGTAATAAATATTAATTTTTAAAAAATTTTAATTAAAATAGCTTAAACAGATCGATGGAAATGAGCTAGACATATATTTATCATTAAGAAGAATGTAATTTGTGGTGTTAAGGTATCACAGTCTTAAACGATTTTTACAAATTCACCGAACAAATCGAACATTTCCAGGCCTGGTATAAATACAATACAATACAATACAAATTTTTCAGAACAAATAAAAGTCAGTCGAATACGGGTAGGTATATTTTGTTTAAAAATTATCAAAAACAAAAATACAACATTGTACAATTAGACGATTAAACAACTAATACGACGATAACACGAGCTTGTGAATTGGGTAATTATTTAAAAATTTAGTATTTAAAATGTTCATTGTTACATGTGAATGAATGTATATATAAATAGAAGGCCATAAGCACCGCGACCCATAGGATCTTTTGTGCAGACTGTTAATCTCACCACGCCAGGTTAAGGCTACGTACAAAGCCAATTACCCTGCCTGGTGAAAGATCAAATATTTCAGTTGGGCTCAAAATGTTCCCCCCGAAAATTTCTGCCTAGAAGTCCCCAAGGCGAGACAGCAGCAGAGCAGATGTTCTGACGTCTCGTCATCAACCCCACAAAATCTGCAGTACTTGGTACCAACATTACACATAATAAGCTGATTGTATTTGAGACCACAGTGCCCCGTAAACAGTCCAACAATCAGCCTAAGACGTTACTTGTGTAAGCAACACATTAAAGCAATTCACAAAGTGTTCTATTGTGTCATATTGGTTGTATATGCTTTTACTTTATAAATGTGATATTCATAAAAATTTAGCAAATACAACAAATACGACAAAATAGAACACTTTGTGAATTGACTAGTTGTTTTTTTGAAAAGCCCTTTTTGAAAGGCTGTTAAAGGATTTTCTCTCTTAAGGCACTGATATAAAAGAACATTTATAAAAGATACTTTTTAAAAAGGTATTTTCATAAAATGTTTATTTATACCCACATCAAAATAGTGCAGAGCGTATTATGCATTTGTCCTGGTTTTTGTAACACCTAAAAATACTGGTCCTATACATAGCTTTAAGTACACCGACCGACTTAGAATCACTTTTTGAATCGATCTCACTATGGCCGTCCGTCCGCCTGGCTGTCCATGTACTGGTTGGCTGTCCAGGTATTTGTCGCAATTGTGAAGATAATTTGATGAAATTTGGTACATAGGCTCTGATTTTCACAAGGACCACGCCTACTGAATATAGTGAAAAGTGTACCATAATTTCACAAATACACTATAAAACCGACTTATCAGAAGAAAGACTTTGTTTCCGTAAACCATCTTATTACGTTGGTATTTAGATTAAATTTGGTCCAAACTTATTGTATTGTATTCTTAATCATCTTACCAAATTTGATTGCAATCGGTCCATAAATAATCTTTAAGAGGAAAAACTCTCATATAGATAAAGTTACCTAAATAATATTCGGCACAAAGAACTTTTACATTAATCTTAACCTCTTTACCTTATTTCGATTTGAAGCGTTCGTTTTTTCCCATGGTCCTAAATATTGTACAGTCTCGAATAGGGAATGGTAAATGAATTCCAAAATCGATTCTCGATTTTTCGATCGACTTTTTTTATTTCGGTTTTTGAAATCGATTAATCAAACCTCAAAATCGATTTTAAAATCGATTTCAAACTCATTTAAGATTAATTTGCAAACTTATTCTTTATACCACAAAGGGGGATCACCAGCATTTTTTTTGCAATATACTGGAGAAATTGAACTAAGATTTTTACAGTGGGTAAACATGACTCTGATTTTAATTTTCTTGCAAAAAGTGAAAATGTAAGTTTTGAGATGACCTTAAGAGGGACAAGTGCGATACGTATGTATGTACATTTTACATATTAAAATTGTGTTCTTGTGTAGTAAATCAGGCCAGTCCCATAAATCAATTCCGATCGAAAGTGATTTCGTTTCTTGCTTCACATAAAACGAAATCACTTTTGATCGGAATTGATTTCTGTGACATGCCAGAATGTATGGATAGTATTTCAAAGGATTATGACAATAGTTCCTGATCAGTGGGGTCTGTTTCTTTGCTAAATTACTATTAAGTTAGTTTTAGAAAACAAACGTTTGCATGTCATTGATGTCGGAAAGATGGAGAGATATTTTCTTGTAATTTTGATTTGTTTTTTCACTCTGCTTATTACTAGATTTAAATATCACACACTTTTCTGTTTGAATATTAGCATATTTCCACAGGAATGCCATGGTTTAATTTATTTGTTGTGTTTCTATAATATGTTGATGTTTACAAATCAGACTTTCGGTGTTCAGTGACTTTAATTTCTGAAGAACGAGAGCTCCTATGTTAAAGTTGGAAGTATACCAAGGGTACTAATAGGTAAATAAGTAAAACTACAACTTATTACTTGGAATAAACATACCACCTACACACCTATGTATGCACAAACAAATATCCAGCTATATTGTGCATGCCATGTCCATAATTTATGGATTTAATTAAGATTAAAAACTACCAAAATTTTGATAACAATAAAAAAATCGATTTTAAAAGCCCAATAATCGATTTCAGTATAAAATCGCATAAGCAAATTCGATTTCAAAAAAACGATTATTTTTACCAGAAAATCGATTTTCGATTGCAATCGAAATCGATTTACCATTCCCTAGTCTCGAAAATGTTTCTCTAACTTTTGTAGTGTGGGATTGTAAAGTCGGGCTTGACTAACTTTACTTTCTTACTTATTTTAAAAGTTTTTTCAAAAAGTAAATTTTTTAAAGAACCCTCCTTTTGTTAAGTTACTTTCGAAAGGTTATGTAATTATTTAAATCGTAATTCTTCAATATAATTTTTTTTTGGAGATACTTGATTTAACAGGTACTTTTTTAAGATACTTAGAACAGTTCTTCTTTAAAAGAAAAAAGCTTTTTGAAACTACCGTTTAAAACAATTTCTTTAAGAATCGTTTTTAATAAAAGTTTGAAATGCACAATTATTTAGTCCTCGTCCATATTATGAAACATTTGCTACGAAACTTTTGGGTTTGATGATGAAAGGGGAAAGACGAATGGAAAAGTGTACTTTGTTTTATGAACAAGCAGTTTTTGTGAGTTTGTTATTGAAAGAAAGAGTGATGGCTTACAAAGTGATTAAATGCTGCAAAACAAAAATTTTGTGTATAATGCAGTTTCAAAAAGAGAATTGGAGAAAGGTTCTGCAGCAAATGTTTCCTTAATGAATTGTTTTAGGTACTATTTAAAAAAGTGATTTTTGCTTAATAATTATTTTTTTTTAAAAGTATTTTTTCAACATTTACTGCCTGCAAACCGTACTTTTTTAAAAAAACTAGCGCTACTGAACAATTTTTATGAATTAAATTACGACCTAATTTCTCATTCCTCTGTCCCAATGTACATGCAGCATTAAGCAACAATAACGCGAAACAACAGATATTAAGGCCGTAAATCTTTCACAACATGAGGTTTAGAATAGACTGACTATTTTGTAGTTTCATATGATTATGCTCAAACACAAGACCAAAAAACCCACAGATAGACGGACATAAAGACATACATAAATATATGTTTGTATGTACAAGCATGTGGACGCTGAAGAGATCACTTTAAAGTAGTGATCATTTTTACACAGTGTTGATAGATTTATGGCGCCAAATGAAATGCATCGAGTTAAAAGAAAAAAACAAAACAAAAATTTAAAAATAAAATATATATGGCCTGTTAAACAATAAAACATTATTAATTTAAAATCACAAAATCTTGTTAATCGATACTTTAGTTAATGCTCCAACGCTCCACGCTTAATTGGCACAAGTAGTTGGTCGAGTACTCCGCGCCAAGTGGGCATGAATATTGTATATTGGTAGTGGAGCATATTCAAACATTGGCTTTTAAACCAGTGGCTTAAACAAGAACCATGTTGTTTCTCGGCCAACTACAAAAAGCGAAAGCCGCCTTAAGATGTGCGTGTGATTATCACAAAAGTCAGAAACATACACACATACATTTTTAAAACTTAAAACTTAAAAACAAAAGCAAAAGATCTACGTTTTGTTCCAGCACGCGCAAACGTAATTATAATTTAAACTTCGATAATTAGTCGTCGTGTGGTTATAAAGCATCTTTTTCCCGCTATCATCGTCTACTTGGCCACAGCCAACAACAGGTTGCTTCTGCTGCTGCTGCTGTTGCTGATGATCCCTTTCTAAAAGGGTTATTACTTATATGACCAGTTGTTGTAGCTTTGGTAGTTTCACATAATTTAAGACCCTGGTCATATCAACAGCAAAAAAAAAAACTGAAAATCAGAGCACCACTACACACCACTGGCTTAGTTTGATATGCAACTTTAAGATATTCACATTAAGCGCAAGCCCAGCTCACATTCCTACAATCAGAGTTGTTTCTTACTTTTTTCCCCGAGATAAACTCTTGAAGATTTATGACTGCGATGAGAAGACAAATGCAACAACTTTTTAAGTGTATGACCACAAAGAAACAGAAATTAACATAAACAACTAAATAAAATCCACTTCTTCATCACTAGATTAGTTTAGATAATTGTGGCTTTATTATCTTCATTTACTGTTTTTTTTTTAAGTTTCTTACTTATGTGGCCAATAAGGCACGATCTAATCTGCCGCTTGTCAAATTATAGTTTTGGTCGACATATTTTGAATTTCCTTGAAATTTATTTCTTAAGAAATCATGCGTTGCGGATGCATCTTAAGATAAATATTTAAGATTTTCTTTGATGAGACAGCTTGAATACCCATTAAATAAGAGAGATTGTGAAAATATTCGAAATAAAAAATTTCAGTGTATTTATCATATATGAAAAAATGGGAATTTAGCACGTCATACGGAAAACTTATCAATAAAAAATTTCCTGTTGGGTAGGTTTGGGTTCAATCCTTTAGTTCATTTAAATCTTAAACTAATAAAGTATTTTGTTACGAATAAGGGTGCCCCGATGGTCTAGTTGGTAGTGAGCAAGTCTATTAGTGCGAGGATTACGGGTTCGATTCCCGCCAGCGGATCGTACGCGGACATAGCCCCACTCCTAAGACTAGCCCTCTTGTCAACGGCCATTTCAGCTGATTACCTTGAGTATGATCTGTTTCACTACAACGGGCTGAATATATTTATAAGTAAGTATTGCACGGTTAATTAAGTAAATATGTAATACGTAGTTGTGTCTGTATTTGTAGCTTCCCTGAAGAAAAACTGGGTTCAAGTGTCTCCAAGTTACCAGTTTTGTCGACTATTTTGGTGACATTGTCAACGAAGTGTCTACACTACACTATATTTGCCACTATATTCGGCTTTAATACGAAAATTTGTTAATCAATACAAACTGAGAAGTACAATTCCTATAAAATTTTGTAATCGTAGACTACATTTACTAAATTGTACTAGTGATTCTCTGGTTCCAATATCTACATATGTCCACAAAGGAACTACCTAGTCAGCAGTGCCAACGTCAGTAGTAGATATCCAATGACATGCACATGTTAAATGTCTATAGTAAATAAGTACACTGTTACGCTTCAAAAAGTGTAATAGTGTCCATGGACATGAATCAGTACAGATTCACTAGTGACATTTCCTGCAGGGTTTTAATAAATAAAAATAAGACAAGTAAGAAAGTTATAAAGTAAAGTCGGCAAAGCCCGAACATATGATACTCTACACCACAGTATTTCAAATGAAATTTTCAAGAGAGCACCCTATTTAGGATCCACAGACCCGCCAGAACAAAATTATGATTTAAGGTTAAGATTTATCTAAAAGTTCTTTTTTTTAAGTCGAATATTATTTAGATATCTTTTTTATATGGGACCTATGGCTAATTTTGGACCTACCAGAACAACATTTTATGTTGACATAGTAACGGTCGTAATAATTATTGTCGCCAATTTTATGTCACAAACAATATACATAAGGAAGTAATGGCGTTAAATATATTTTGAGGAGAAGTTTACACACAGAAAAAAATCAAGTTAAAAACGTAGGAAACGAGGTTGATTTAAAATTTTTCGTTGGTGATTTTGCTTCATACGTTTTTCATGTTAATTCAATCTGATTTTACAATAACTTGCGAACAACATTTTTCTTTTAAAATAACTATAATTCATGTTAATTTAACATTGCAGTAAAGTTAGAGCAAAATGTCATTTATATTGAAATAACAATCCGAATCACGTTGAATGAAAGTTATTTCAAGTTGAAACAACGTGAATTTCATGTAGAATCAAATTGGTTTGAGTGATTTATAACAGTGTGAGGAAGCTTCAGACACTGAAAATATTTCATAGGTAAAATAAGCGAAAATTGTGGTACATTTTACGAAAACATTCGTTATTTTTACGCTACGAAATGCTTCGTAGGTAAAACAAAAGGTATTTGTTTAATTCACGAAATGATTTTTTGTCTACAATAAACAAAATTTTGTACTTTTACAAATTCTATTTCGTAAATTTACAAAAAACGTTGTTTGTATCACGAAAGAATTTCGTAAATGACGAAAAGCAATTTTGTGTTAAATACGAATATTCGTATAAATACAAAATATACTGTGGTAAAAATACGAAAAAAATCTGCAAAAAATGCATTTTTTTGTGTATTTTACAAAAAGTTTTGTAAAAAATATCTGCAAAGAAATATGTAAATCAAAATATTTCGTAAACGATACAAAATTTCGTAACAGTACAAAATACTTTTTTGTAAAATAAAATCTAAAAATTTTGTTAATATTACGAAAATTCTTAGCGATACGAATTTTACATTAAGATAAAATTTTTTTATTTAGTTAAAACAAAAAACAAATAATTCATATTTAAAAGTAAAGTATATAAAATATACACATTATTTCAGTTAAAAAATTTTCATTATATCAAGAAAAAAAGTAATAATGGGTTTCAAAACAGGGCATCAGGTTTAATGTAAATTTGTATTATTTTTGTTTTCTGAAAAGAACAAAACGGTTAAAATAAGTATTTTAGATAAAAGTAAGAAATCTGACCTTGTATTGTTTTGCATAACATTTGACCGGCTGGGTTTATATGACCTTTTCCTACATTATAAAACTGATGGTCCAAAAAAATCCAAATAATGCTAGCTGCACTAGCATATTCTATCGAAAATACATGATATGCCTTAAAGCATATGTCGATGGCTTTTGTAATACTAAAAAATTTGTATTTTATATTATCAAAGTCACAAAAAAAGGCCTCGGGCTTATACATATCTCCAATTACTGAAATAAAAGGAGCTACTGAACCGTCTGCTACCACTTTTTTGTCCAGCTGTTCCTTATAGGACTGTTCAGTTGCCGAAAAAGATATGAAAGATCGCTTTGATTCCACTTTGCTATAGAATTTATTTCCCTTTTGATTTCTTGACTTAATTCTTGGTGATGGAAGCAATGAATGTAAAAGTGTTAACACTATGAGAAATTTGCTATCTAAAAATAAGGAAATTAATTTAAATATTAAAAAAATTTAAACACATTTTACTTACTGTAATCAACACAATTATTTTCGACTATAAAGTTCCAAGCCTTTTGGTCATCCTCATCTTGAAATTTGGATGTATATTTTGGAAATATATTTTGAATCATCAACATACAAAAATCATCAAAATGATCAAGAAACTCATTCCGCTGCCCATAAATGCGTTCGAAATCATTATGAATCTATGTTAATATAATTTGGACTTATGAAAAAGTCAGAAACTTTAAAAAATCTTAATTACTTACTAAGCGAAATCCCATTGGATCATTGAACATTGGCCATAAATGAACAATTTGTTGTTTAGAATTTGGGTCGCAAAGACCTTTTAATGATTTTTGGCGGTATTCGAAACAACCATTCCAATGCAGTATCATATCTTCAAAAGGCAACATATTATACTCATGTTTGAGTATACGAACATGACCTTCCTCTTCCTGCGTCGATTGAACTGGTTTAAAAACTTCTTTTTCTGTTTTAGTTTTTTTGTTCATGGCACTTTTCCAGTTTCTGTACTTGTTATACAATTTTCCAAGTGGTGCGGCATTAGGTCGAGATATGTGGTAATAAGCCTAAAAGATTTAAGTTTCAATGTTTAATTTACATATATATTTTTTATTAAACTACAATTAAATTTTGATATATGTAAATATAAACGTACCATTTCTTCATTTGGAAATATTGAAGTTATTTGCTTTGCTAAATTTTCTGAGTCTTTGACTGTCATTGGGTGGCCTTTGTTAATACAAAAATGGATTATTGACTCACATAAAAGCTTACGCATATTTTCGTTTAACGACTCCTCAGTTGCGTAATGCTTAAGAACACTCTGCCCATATGGATTTGAATCAAGAATTGACTTTAAATTTAATGCAGATGGAGAAATCTCAAGGTCAGAAGAGAGTACGACATCGTCAGTTTTATTTTGGGTATCTTTAACCCATTTTGACCAGTGAAATAAAAATTGTGATTGTACACCCCAGGAAAAATTGCTCCTTCATAAAATATTTACAGCCAAATTATGATCCAAGTTCCGCAGAACGCCAACGTATAATTGCTGCTCTAAAAGATTTAGTTTTATATTAGCAGTCAAACTCAAGGTAGATACATACGCATATTAAGCATACAAATCTAATATATACTTACCCACAAAATAATGCAATAGGTCACCCATATTCCACTGAGTGAGAAGTTCATGCAATTCATTTTTATCGCCATACATATTTTCGATATCATTACTGATTAACGGAATTGTTGAGATTATTATATTATTATTAACATTTTCATTTATGGGGTTCATTTTATTGCTGTTGTATTGTTCTTGTGTTTGAGTTTTTTTCTTTCTTTTTTTAATTAATACTGTTTTGTTCTTATCAATGTTTTCCCGAATGAAGTCTTATGAGAATTTATTGGTGGCCCTGAAATTGTATCTATGTGTAAAATAGTTATTTTATTTTCGGATTGATCTTCATAGTCGATTTCAAAAGCTTTAAAATGATGCACAAACTTTTTAATTTTTACAGTTGTACATATTAAAAAAACTTTGCTTAATTTAGGAAAAATTAATACTTCTTTCACTTTGTATATAATTGAATTTTCAATATATATGTCATAATATTGAATAATGAAGTATCCACTTTTAAAAATTTTGGAATCGTATCGACATTGAGAATAGCAATGGTAGTCCTTATCCGCGAACAGTTTGCTGAAATCCTCTATTTCCTTCTGGAATTTGGATAGTATAAGGTGTTGAGAGAAAGCTTCAAACAGTTGTTTAGACTCATTTACCAAAAAATTTGCGAATTGCAATTCGTATTTTTTTGCTAAAGATACGCATATATTTTTTCTTGATGTAATGTTTTTAGCATAAGTCTTAAACTCTCGATGCTTCGATTCATATTGAAAACTCCAGTAAAATCGAGGTACTCCAGAGTGTGAAATAACATCCTTATAGTGCAGCATGAAATGGTGTTTTGGTTTTAGACTATCATCAAATAATAACAAATATTCTCTTAGATTACATTTAATTAAATTATCTAAATAATAAAGCATATCTTGTGATATATGATATAACAGCAAAATTTCGATAATTTCCAAAAACTTGAGGAAAAATAACCATACTTCATCATCTTGAGGTACAAGATCTCCTATCATTAGTGTAAACAAATTTACAAATGTCATCATTTCTCGTGCTGACATTTTTAAGTGTTTATTTTTTAAATTTTGAACTGTTATGCTACGAGATATATTGCCGGCTTCAAGTTCTCCGTAATTAAAAGAACGTTTTCTATGATTAAGAGTATTTAATGTAAAATATTTCTTATTTAAAAAGTTTTTTATAATATGACACATATTGTAATGGCAGACGCCTTCGAATACGTCATGCATAATATCAACGGAGTAGTTTGTTGTACAGTGAAAACTTGGTATACTGTTAAAAACACACTCCGATCTCACGCCGCCAATTCTTGAATCATTGCATAGCAAATCGAAATCATAATTGTGAATGTTTCGAGAAAGACATTGTTCTAATTGTGTGCATTTTTCACTACAGGACTTGTCCATTTTACAAAATCTGCAAAAAAAATTATGTCTGAACGATGATGTAAAGCCAAGAACAAGATTAAGAGCTAAGTTGTCTCCAACTACAAGTCCAAGGCTAAAATATATTTTTTTTGACCTTTTGAAGTGTTAATGTATATTCCCTCTTCTTCCAAACTCTTTAGTTCACTTACGAGATTCGAAAGGCATTTTTCATTATCGTATTTTTTATAGTCCTTACTTTTAAAAGCTGATACCAAAATTATTTCACTATTTTTAATCACTGGAAAGGAATAGTAAACAAAAGTAATAGGGTCACAATGCGATCCCAGAGGATTGTTTATCTCCGCATCGTCCATGTACAGAAATATTGGTAATACTGTCTTGTTTGAATCCAAAAAAGGTTTACTTTTTTGTTTCCATAACATTCCATTAACAAAACTGGTTTGAATCCTTTGTTGTTGAATATCATCGATCACTTTAAGCAAGAGATCATCCTTTTCAAAAACCTTTCTTATTTGAAAAGAAATTGGCAATAACACTCCTGTAACATTATTTGGTTCAAATGAAACTTGTCCTTTGGTCGATACTTCTTCTAGTTGCTTATTAATTGTAAATACTTTGAATTTTTGTAGCAAATCGTTTGCAATTAACCAATTTTGCATTTGATGATCGTTATAGCATTCGGAAAAAATATTACATATATCAGTTTTTAGAGATGAAATATTTAATCTTAATAGCATGTCTTTTTCTAAACTGCTTTCAACGACAAACTGATTAATTTTGCTTATAATAGGTGATATTATGTGCTGAGTAACACGTTTTTGAACTTCAAGCACATCCTTTCTATTAAAATTTGAGTTGCTATGACACCATAAAGCAAACATTGATCCATTATTTCTTGGAAACGTTAATGAGGATCGCAATGAGGCTGAAGAAAGAAATGTTCTATTATTATTTGTGGCCTCTGAAATAAGGGTTTCATGGCTTATCACTTCCGAATCTTTAGAAACACATGTGGAACTTTGCAGCATTGATGAAGAAGTAGACAGATGCTTTCGAAAATGATTTTTAAAGTGATAAATGCGTTTTATAAATTTGTTGCAATTTTCATATGTACACTTAAATGAGCAATTCTCTCCACGGTTATGCGCAAGTTTAAAATGCTTGGAAACAAATGTTTCGTCAGGCAAATAAATTTCACACAAATAACAATTCATTTTTGTCAATATTTTTAAATAAAATTATATTTTGTATTTGTTTAAAGTACGTTTTACAATGCAATAATTTTACATACGTGTTTCCACTCACGAATTAAACTGACGCTAAAAGCACAACTAATTTTTTAATAACAGTTATATTTAATAAAAAAAAATAGCACAATGAGAGCAAATGAGATGGAAAATAAAAAAAACAATACATTCTTATATTTTACAAATGTTTTCGTATATTCGCGAAACTTGTGTTATTTAAAATTTCCTTTTTCTGCATATAACAAATTTTTCGTATATTATAAAATAATTTCGTACTCTAAACAAAATTATAACAAAACAAAATTTGTTTATTATACGAAATTTTTAATTTTACAAAAAAAATATAATTTCTTCAAAATGCAATAAAATAAACGAAAAAATGTGTACTATTTACGAAAATAATTGTACGCAATAATTTTTGTAACTTTACGAAATTCGTAAACTTACGAAATCTGTTTTTCTGCACAAGCTACGAAAGTTTTCGTATTATAAACAAAATTTTTGTATATTATACAAAAAAAAAATTACGAAAAAATATTTCGTATTTTTAAGCATGGAATATTTTGAGTGGAATAATTCAAAACACTTACCCCTGTAACATATGTTTCACTTATTTTGTATTCTCCTTTGTTAACAGAAGCATCAGCAGAATCGCCCGATATGGTTTTCGTCATCATTCTACTTTGAAAACTTGATGTACTATTTACCTAAATAATTTTAATTAAAAGAATACGGGAATTGTCTTCTTTTTATAACATATTTTAAAAATGAAAATAAAAAAATGTACATACATACTTAAGTATGTATGCATGCTAATTTAACAAGATAAACTTTTGGTTTTAATATAAAACAGGTTTTTATGGATTCAATATTCAATCCATATTTATTTATATTTTAATATATATTTATATATTTTTTTATTTTAACAGTGAATAATATTAAATAAACGTGATTTAAGGTTATTTTATTTAAAGTTAATATGAAATAATGATAAATTTAAATAAAGGACATTCTTTTGCAGAAATTCACTATGATTCTCAATCAGCATTTTTCCATGTTAATTTTACATTGGTATTTTTTCTGTGTGTACAAACGTCAGTACAAATGCATAATGCCCTCTCCATTATTGTGGTGTGGGTATAATTAACTCCAACTCAATATTACAATCTTACGGCCAATTTTAAGTTTTGATATTATATCAGAATTATATTTACAATCGTCTTAAAAAAAAATTCTGTTCTTCACTAAGCACTTAAATGTAAATTAATTCACCATGCTGGTACATTTATATTCAACTTATACCATGTCCACACGGACGGCAATATTCGTGTTTCGCTCTCCCATCTCCAATATCATTTGATAACAATTATCGTTAGTTTATCTGTATTAGCTCTCAAAAAAAGCAAAACAAAGAAAAAAAACAAAATAAAAATTGGTGTTTAAAAAAATAACGTGATAATTATAAAAAAAATAATATTAATAAAAGTATTAAATAATATATTTTTAATTTTTATTACTTTTTTATCTATATTAAATAACATCACACTAGCAACACAAAAAAAATTTCAAAATAAAACAAGAATGAATCGTATGAGCAGCATGTTTGGCGAACTAGTTTTTGTATCCAGCGTTGCCGTTTTGGTTACTTTTAACCAAAATTGGTTACTATTTTTCCAATGTGTACTTGTGTACTTTTTTTCCGTTTTGGTTACTTTTATCAACACAAAAATAACCAATTTTTGGTTTTGGGGCAAGCTTACCCGCTCCGCTTTTTTTAACTTGAGAAATGTGTATGGTATTGGTGCTTCCAATACTGTTTCTATCTACATAAAAATGATTTTTCTAGAATATTAAACTGTCACAAACTATCAGCTTAACAATATAAAGCGCCTATTAGACGCCCATACTCGGTATGCGAGAATGGTATCAAACCATCAAACTCGTGTAATAGCAATTCTGTTATACTCAGTAAAAACTTAATTTGAACTTTGCAAGCAAAGGGTAACGATGACTTGGTTAGAGCTCGCATTTTTAAAAGTTTTATTTAGAAATATGAAACGCTTCCAGAATAATTGAATATAAAAGGTGATATATACCATAATAGAAATTTTAAGCAAAGATTGGAGCAAAGAAACAATTGAGCCGGAAGAAACAATTGAAGAAGTAGTAAAAAATAAATACATCGTGTTGTCGTCCGCAAATAACTCATCAATTATACAGGGTGTCTGCTAGAAGATTTATATTTTCAAACTTAAATAAAACACGTTATAATTGACACAAAGTTTTATTTAGAGCATTGAACGATAAAATGCAAATGTGGATTTTATTTTATAAAGAGTATGTCATCCAGATGTCTTCCGTCGAGTTGAACACACTATTCGAAACGGAGCCTTGTTTTTCGAGAATTTTCGAAAAAAAAAAATGGTCCAATTATCTTATGCGTGGATAAGGCACACCCTGCGGCAATGCAATGGTTTTTGATGTTTCAATCGAGGTTTGCAGGTTCTTGGAGACCAGTAACGGCAATTTTTACTTGTGACGTGGCCGTTGAAGTGAAAATGATCCTCGCCGCTCCAAAAAAAGGATTTACAGTATAGAAACGTTCCAACATCGTTTTACAAAACTTATTGCGTAAATCAAAGTCACTTTTTTCAGTTCTTGAACGATTTAAATTTTAAAAGGATGGAACTTCAGATCCTTTTTTAAAATTTCATTAATAATCGCTCTTTGAAGTCCCAGTGAGGCTGCACTTTTCCGTATTAAAAGTCGCGGATTTTCACGTAAAGTGCGTTCAACCAGTTTCAATGTTTTCGGGAGTGCTTAAAGATCGAATGGGCCCTGGCCGAGGGAATCTCTGCGCCCAAGAACGAATTAAATTTACACTCGGTTTATCACGTATTCGCGAAATACTCTTAAAAAATGTGTCCACAGCGAACGCGTGACACCCTCCCTCCGCACCGTTTATTACTTTTTGAAATAATCGTATTTAAGAATATAAATTTGCCACCAGACACCCAGTTTATACAACCTTCACTACTTTTAATGCTTCATAGGTCTAACTGAAATAATTTTCTAGGAAAAACGATTAGGTAAAATATCTTTCCAAATCCAGTCCGATTAATATGATTCTTACTATTTTCACTTGACTGAAACCATCTATATATCTGTGCTCACAAGCAATAACAGTTGAAGTCGAGTTAGGAAAAATTTGACTTATAAAATGCTATAAAATTGCTTACAAAGAGCTTGCAACTATAAGCTTAATAAAAATTCCCTGATTTTTGCCAACAATTTAAAATGCTCTGCTGAGCACTTGCCGAAATCGAGTTAAGATAATTTAGCTCAATTTTGCGCTTTGATGCAGGTAAGCATTCCTGTTCTACTTATAATAGCTACTTATAAAAAAGGTTGAAAGCTCTAGCTCAAAAAGTTTTTCAAATAGACGAAAAAAATTATATAGCCTATTGTATTTTCCGGACCATCGGTAACATAGTGTCAAAATTTTATGAAAATTGGCACAGTGGTTTAGGCGCATTTAATACAAAATAATTTTGGTTACTTTTTGATTTGATTTTGGTCACAAATTTTTTTGGGTCGTGGCAACGCTGTTTATATCGTCGTATGAATTAAGTTTCCATTGTAATAACTAGGCAAGGTGGCCTCAATTTCACAACAATACTACAAAAACTGGCAAAGCAATAACATACAGCTGTTTTATGAGACCACCTTGTAAATAAATACACTTTGTTATGGTATTGTTTTTGTATTTAGTAGTGCTACCATACTTTTATCTGAATTAAAAAGGACTTTTGAAAAAAATTCAAAAAGTCAAGCTGTACATAAATATTATTTAAGTTTATATGAAAATTACTCTAATATAGATTTAAATACTATCCTGAAAATTAGGCATTAGATTCATAATGCTACGATACAACTTTAAAACCAATTACTTCCGTTGTGCTACAATAAATTCAAAAATATATTGATCTTCCCATTATAATAATAACTAATTTTTCTTATACTCTGACAATCTATTAAAAGTCTAAAAAAAATTTCAGATTAAAGGTCCTCCAGTAAGCCATCCCGTAATAGTGCTAGCCAGGGTTTAAAAACTGCAGTCGAAACCAAAAACTGTCGAACAAAAAACGAAAAATTGTGTAAAACTTTTCGCTTTATGAGTTGGTTTGACAGCGACTGTTTAGATTTAATGAATCAGAAGTAAAAGCAACAGATTTGTTTGGCCAATGGCAAATAAAGCAGTGGAAGAAATGGCAGTTTTTGTACTTTGATTGCAGGGTTTTAAGCCCTGGTGCTAGCTTTTTTAAAAATAAAGTTTGGTAAATTTGAGCATTTCGGAACTAAAAAATTTCACTTGGGTAGGACTGAATTTCACAGTTTAGTTTCGGTAATATAGGCGCACCCAATACCGTAAGCCTTTCTGGGGCCTGAAATTGTCTGTTCTCTTCAAGAAAGTTTTACCTCTTACCACGACAACTAATAGCTTACATAACTTTACATGGAGCCTAGACTAGTAGTTGGTAAGGGCCCTTTGCCGTTAGATGTTTGGTTGTGGTTAAGAAACAACTCACGATAGACGAAATAACTGCTATCTTTTGATTTCTGCTTGTCATCATAGTTGGGGGTAGTGCACAAAACATTGATTTAAATCAGCAGTTGCATTCTTTTTTAACCAGCTTTAGTGATGATTGTTATTTTTTTAACTACCACTAAGAAAATTTAGTGATATTGCAAATTTTTTCACTATCACTAAACGAAGATTGAATGCAAAAATCTGCACTCAATTCAAATAGTGCAAATTTTGGACTTCCAATCGAAAAAGCTGCATTCAAATAATATTGTATCACTAAAATTCAAAAAATTTAACTTTTTATATGGATGGTGTTTGATTTTTTGGAGGATATGCATAAGCAAAGAACATTAAACAAAATGAAATTTTGTCAATAACGGTATAATTATTGGCTTTAATCATGAAATAACAAGTTTTTGATTTTAATTGCACTCAAATGAGTGAAGAAAAAAAAAGTTGCAATAAACTGATGATTGCTTTTTTTTAAATCAAACAATTTTTTTTTTTTTTTTTTTTGAGTGCAAAATTTTTTAACATCACTATCACTCATGTTTAGTGAGGCTAAACATTTTCAGTTCTGCACTCAACATCAACAAAATGATTGCAATATTTTTGCACTATCACTTCCCTGTAGAAAGCGAGACTAGTCCATACATGCATGTAAAGAGTAGTCCATAAAGGAGTAGGAGTACTCCAAAACTACTCCAAATATATGGGTAAAAGGTGGTCAATTTAACATTACGATGTTCTAGGAGGGGACCATATAACCGAAGTAGTCCCTAAACTACTCCATGGAGTACTAAAGTGGGTTAGTTTTAAAAGTACTCCATGTCATTACAGTATGGAGTACACTCAAGCGGTAGTTTAAGCATTTTTCATTTTTTACTAATCGCCTTTAATGTCTATTACTGCTATAATTAAATATATTTACTTGGTATTTTTTATTTGTTTACCTTTTTTTCACAAATTTCACAAACTTTCACTTTTAAATAAACAATTAATAATGGACACCATCAGGGCTACCAATGTGTAATACTGTAAACTATATAAAAGTGTACATCATGCAGTTGTTGGCAGCACTGCATGTTAATTTCTTATAACATGGTCCATATTACAGTAGATTGGACCATGTTGTAAGTAGTCCATTTAAGCCACAATGGAACACGTAGTCCAATATTATCTGTAGGGTTAGTGTGAGTTGCAACTGCAAAATGAGTGCACTACCCCGATCTATGCTTGTCATCCAGCGTAAAGTTCGGCCCGCTGGTGAATTTCCCTATGCACTGTTGCAATAAAACAGAAGCTTTTGGTGTAGTAAAAGTTAGTAAGCTCCAGCTTCTAAGCAAGAATTAGGTTCATTTGTGAAATTGCCATCTGCCTCTAAGTCCAGAAACAATTTTGTCTGATGTTCTTGTTTTTCTATATTCACCTTTCAGTCCTTTTCTCATTTTTGCTAAAAAAATTTATGCGAAATTTAATTGCTTATATTATGTTCCGCATGAAACAACTTTTTATTACCAAAACCAATTTTTTAGCCCTTGTAAATAATCTTTTATAAATCAACACCTCAGTATATTCGTTAAACATCTTTAGTACTAATTTTGCATATTATTAGTTATTTAAAGCAATTCAACCCATATTTATCTATCATAAAATAATCGATATTTATTAGAATTTATAGTTCGAAATGAATAAACTTGAAATAAAAATATGTCTCTAACAATTATTCTAAATTGGCGGAAAACTATAAACACATCATACAACACAAACTGTTACCAAAAACAACAAAACCCAATGAGCGTGTAATAAAAATTGATAACAATGATAACGATGACGGCGACAATATAATGATCATTACAATGATAAATACATTTTTGTGGATATGTCTGATGTTTATGACGATGACATGAGGCAAAAAAAATCATAATTGCAGTAGAATGACTTATACACCAAACAATACAATTGCAATCCGGAACACATGTTCGGCAAATGGGTGAATGGACACGTACCTAAATTGGTATGTACTTCGTAGTAAATCATTATTGCTTCTAATAAAATCGTCAGTAATAAAAATAAAGGGAATATGTATCATGAAATTACTTTTCAAATGATAAAAATTTAATAAGTCACCAATACTGATATATAAAAATTATTCAAATCTAACCCTCCTAGGGGGGACTTCTATACAGTTATGGGACCTTTTCTTCAATATATATGAGGAAAATATTAACAATTTATTGAAAGAAAATATATGGATATAAATATAATAGACTCAGGTGAGGTGTTTGATAACAAACTTACTTTTATTAAGCATTTGAATTATAATTTCCAACTCGTACTCACGTTTTGCTTTTATTATAAGAAATAGCAAGGAATTTCATGATTAATACACTCGTAAAATTTTAGATGTGAGGTCTTGAATATGCTTTAATTATGTAGAGTCCATGTTATTTTGTTCACAAAAAAAAAAAAAACGTTTGTAAAGAGTTCAACGAAAGTTTAAGTTTCTTTTAATAACATTTCACGCAATCCTTTACCATCTTATATTATTCGTTGTAATATATAGAAATAAAATCTCTTGAAAGTAGAATATCAATGCAATAAATTGTATTTTAATATGAAATAATTAATAAATTAAGTACAACATCATCTTTACTGATTTACTATCCTACACAAAAAAAAAAAAAAAAATAACTACACTTATTAAGTAATTAATGCAAATTTTTTAAAGACTCAAATACTTTTAACAATTTTCTTAATCAACATGTTTGTAAATTGTCATATTAACAATTTGTTTCATTTAAAAAATAAATACATACATATAATAAAATTTAAATACCATATGAAAAATTTTTTTAAACACATATTTTGGGTTTAAACTTCTAAAAGGCGAAAAGATAGGCAGATTGTTGAAAAGCTGAATCAATCTTATAGTATGTTCACATTTGGCTTCTTAAACGCGTTTAAGCAGTTCGAACGTGATTAAGCTCTAATCACTTCTAAATCGAGATGATTACCCATACATTGAAGTGATTTGTTAATCACTTCAAATGGACATGATTACAACTAAATCACTTCATAAATCACATAGAATCCACTGAACATACCTCAAATGTAGAATCGCCAACATGATCGTGTACAACCGGCCAAGATTTCTGCTTAATGTTTTTATTTTTTCCTTAAATAATTCATAAATTTTTACAATTTCATCATTAAAATGATTAAAATAATCTTCTAATAAATTTATAAAAGTGTTTTTATCTATTTTTAATACTTTAAAGAAATATAAATTTGTTTGTTGTTTTTTTGTGTGTTTGTTGTGTGTTTTTTTTTTCTTAATCATCTGTCATCTTAATCATCTCAAATGTAATGTGAACGGCTTTGACTAGCTAAATCAACATTTTGCTTAAACGCGTTTAAAAACCTAAGTGCGAACTTAGCATTAAGGGTAAGTAAAGTTATGGTTTGAGTAATTAAAAGATTTTAACGGGTCTTTCGTTTATTTTAGTTTTCAAATAGTAGTCAATAATTGTGTCAAGATTCCCTTTAATGCAGATGTTAGAAAATTATTGTGTATCCAGTTCTAAGTTTGAATAAGTATGCTGAAATAAATATTTATGGTGTTTGTGATGTAGTTTTTAATATATATTTCAATAAAAATTAATTAAACCAATAATTTAAGTGCATTTCATTCTTTTAAAAGGCAATTAGCTAGTTCTTAACAAAATATTTTATAAAAATGACAAACTCGTAATTAAAATTTGTATATAATATTTTATTGAATATCAACAATTTGAATTAACAAAAGTATTTTTTATATTTACAAATTCGGTTGTTGGTTACTTTTCAATTAAATAATTAATTGTATTGACGAATTTGGTATTAAATATGACAATTGATTTGTCGTAATTTTTTTCTGTGTTCATTAATATAAATGTTCTTTCTAGGTCCTTAAGATTTCATGATTATTTTAATATTGGGTTACATAGAACTAATTATTCTTTAAATGAGCCATTAGTTGAAAGTAAAATTTTATATAATAAATTAAGTGGTTGCCACTTTTGAGATTTTAGTCTCTAATTCAAGCAAATAATTTGTTGATTTTGCTCCTATTACCAAAATAATTATATAAACTACTAAAAATTGTAAAATTTAAAATTTTTAATATAATTTTTTCAATAAATGATATTTTTGATTAAAAAACTTATCAAAAAACTTTGTCGTTCCAAACAATGTGTTAATTGACTTAATTCAGTATACTTCAGGTCTTGACATTTCCCAACAACAATTCTACAAGTTTAAATAATTTTATTTCAAACAAAAAAATCAATAAAGATTTTTTGGTTATTTAATTTTCATTCAAAATTTATTTCAAAGTAACTCTAAAATGTTAATTAAATCAAAATTATATTTTTAATTTTCTTTCAACAAAACAAATAATTGATTCAATTATCGCATTAATTAAATTAAAGTACTTTAAAAAACTATTTCTATAGCCTCCACTGCAATTTGTTTGTCATTCCGTGTGAAACTTAAAACAAGGAGCCAGAATATATTAAGTATATATGTTCTGGCTCCTTGAGTAATTCTAAGTCGATTTACAAATGTTCGTCTGTCTGTCTGTCGGTCTTACCGTCTGTTGAAAACACGCTCACTTTCGAAAAACTCAACAGAAAAGAACAAACTTGGTGTCAAATTGCTTGTAGTTATCCGAAGCAGTTTGGGATTTAAATCCAGCAGAATCGGTTCAGTAGGATCAGAGCTTTGAATCAAAATGTGAAACCACCACCTCAAACAATTGATAATTTTGTTACAAAAACTATCATAAATGGTGGAACAATGCACGGAATGATATAAGATTTTGCAAAAGTTCGTTTTGTTCGACTAGAAATCACACTGTAAAAATTAGTGAAGATCGGTCCATAATTTTTCCTAGGCCCCACATAAACCCTACTTCCGGAAAACAGTTTAGTACGCCGAAAATCGTAATTAGTAATGATACAGATAAAATTGAATACTTCATAGTTTTTTAGGACTAGAAATGACACTGTGAAATTTCGTGATGATCAGTTAATAATTTACTATAGGCCCCATATAAATCCCACTCTGGTAAATTAATTAAATACGCTTAAAACCGTAGCAGAAATATTTATTGTGGTAAAATTTCTTCCAACTTAGTTTCATACGGCCAGAAAAAATTCTATGAATTTTGTGAAATAAGATCTTTAGATCCCATATTACGAAACCTTCTGAAATTCACTGTAAACGCTAAAACTAATTTCACCGCTGTTTTAAAATATATTGAAATTTATGTCTTTAATACCAGAAATCACTCTGCAGACTTTTAGGATGATTGGTTCATAACTAACCATGGCTCCAATATAAATTCCCCTCCTGCAAATCATTTAAGTTCGGCTTAAGCTGTTACGAATCATGATATTTTACTCAAGCTAGTTAAAATTGCTAAAAAAAAAGCATAAAACTTTCTGATTGTCGGTCAATAATTTTATATATGTCTAAACCGCAACAAATTTTAAATACTGATGTCTGTTTTTTCAAAGATAAATTAATAATTAATAGATATCATGTAGATATCCCTCCTGAAGTAATTGAACTGTCGGTGGAGGGTATCAAAGATTCGGCACAGCCGAACATACCACTCTAACTTGTTTTTAATTGATAAAAAAAAACTACTGATAATATTTTCTGTGTAAGCACTTCAAATAATATTTTTAAGCGAATAGTTTGTAAGGATGTTTTATAAATCCAATAGATATAAATAAATAAAAATCCCATGACTGCATTGGAGTCCCTTCTAGGATGAAATGTATGACCGACCTCCAATCGTTTTTTGTCCTTAACATTTTCTCAAAACATACTTACCCTTATTTCGACTTCTTAAGGTTGCTCAAAAACAAATATGGCGGTTTAATGAAATTCTTAATTTGGCTCCTGCAGCGCCCAGCATGTCCCTATAGGGGTAAAATATATGACCCAGCCTACTTTATTTTTCATCAGGAACATTCGTTTCTAACATACCATATTTGGCCCTTACTTTTTCCCCATAGCAGTGCTCCCAAGAGTGCCTCGGTAGGCTAGCTGGTAGCGAGCTAGTCTATCAGCGCCGAGGTTGCGGGTTCGATTCCCGCCAGAGACTCTGGTTTCTTTCCTGGAGACAAGCGAAGAGCTTCGCGGGATTAGCTAAGGAAATTAAAAAAAAAAAAAAAAAAAAAATCCTCGAAATCCTTAAATGTTTACTTAACTTGCATAACTTTTAAGCTTTCACTTTCTTTAAAAAAATCAAAAATTTTATGTGTTGTCAACGGTTTTAGATTCTATTTTTAAATTCTTTTTATAAAGTACCTTTTACACAGTTAACGAAAATGGTAATCAATAGAATCTGGGAACTAATTTCTCATGGTGAGTAACATTTATTATATAAATTTTCATATTATTCGAATGTGTATGCTAAGTCAAATTACAATCCTCGAAAGCTTTTATAATTTAATAGGCTTATTCCTTCAATATTTTCTATGCACTATCAGAATTTTTCGTTTGCATCTTTCTGTTACGAGGCTTACTTTAGCTATCCTTTGGCTAGCAATGAAGTAAATTGTAAAGAAAATTTATACAACTATTAGATACCAGATTCTATTTGTTAAAATAATTAAGTTAAAAACATAAAAAAAATTACAATAGGCACTTTCCAGTTATAATAAACAAAGAATGCTGAAGAAGGCCGTAGCGGGCCAGAAAATGCATTACATTCTGCTGGTATCTAATAGTTGTATACATTTTCTTTACAATTTACTTCATTGCTAGCCAAAGGATAGCTAAAGTCAGCCTCGTAACAGAAAGATGCAAACGAAAAATTCTGATAGTGCATAGAAAATATTGAAGGAATAAGCCTATTAAAGTATAAAAGCTTTTGGGAATTGTAATTCGACTTAGAATACACATTCGAATAATATGAAAATTTAGAAAATGGTAATCTTAATTAAGACCTTCTAAACCGTATAAGTTGTTGATAAGAGTAAGATAAAAGTTTTGCTGCTTTTTTTGTATTTTATATACGAAACAAAGAAAAATAAGGGTAAATAATAAAATAAGGGAAAATATATTAAAAGAGTGTAAAATCCCCAAAAAATTCCCAAATTTTTTTTTTAAATCCCCAATCCCCAAATGACTTTCTTTGTCCTCTTTGCACGCATCAAATCCCCAACTTTGGGGATAAATCCCCAAGTCTGACAGCCCTGCATGAGCCTGAGAAAATGATCACTTTTTTGCAAAAATAACTCCGAGGCCCCAAATCTTTGGGGGCCCATAAAAAAGTGCATGTTGTTCCAAGACTTAAAAAATTACACACAGTGTACCAAAAAATCTTTATTGATTTTTTGGTTTAAAATAACCTGAAGAATTGTTGTTGGTAAATGTGAAAAGCTGAGCTATATGTTATAAAATCAATGAACACATTGTTTGAAACGGCAAAGTTTTTGGATTATTTTTTTAATCAAAAATATCATTTATTGAAAAAAATATATTAAAAATTTGAAATTCTTACAATTTGTATACCCTCCAAAACAATTAGTTGTGAAGAGGGTATACTTAGTTTGTCATTCCGTGTGAAACTTTTTTATTATTCATCTCAGACCCCATAAAGTATATATATTCTGGCTGCTTGAGTAATTCTAAGTCGATTTAGCCATGTCCGTCTGTCTGTCCGTCTGTCCGTCTGTTGAAAACACGCTCACTTTCGAAAAACTCAAAAGAAATAAACAAACTAGGTGTCAAATTGCTTGTAGTTATCCGAAGGAGTTTGGGATTTAAATCCAGCAGAATCGGTTCAGTAGGATAAGAGCTTTGAATCAAAATGTGGAACCACCACCTCAAAAACTTGATAATTTTGTTACAAAAACTAACATAAATGATGCAAAAATGCACGGAATGACATAAGATTTGTCACAAGTCCGTTTTATTCGACTAGAAATGACACTGTAAAATTTCGTGAAGATCGGTACATAATTTACCCTAGGTCCATATATGCCCTACTCCCGGAAAACACTTTAGTCTCCTAAAACCATAATTGATAACAAATCGTCACAGTTTAAGATAATAATAATAAAAAGACATCATACAGATATTACTCCTTACACATTCGAACTGTCGGTGGAGGGTATCAAAGATTCGGCACAGCCGAATATAGCACTCTAACTTGTTAGTAATCTATATTATCATTTTGGTAATAGGTGCAAAATCAACAAATTGTTTGCTTGATTCTATGAACTTGGAATGAATTAGGTGATTCGAGACAATTTTTAATTTTTTTTTAAGTACTTCTAATTAAGGTCTTCGCGGCCTGGAAAGGAACGCTATAAAAATTAGAACATAACAGATTTGTAACAGTAGTAAAAAAACGAACTTGACACAATTAGCAAATTGGAAACAGGACTATAATAGACCATAATGTGGCTATTTTTGACCAAGTTATCAAAAATGTTGACCTTATTATGGTTAACTTTAAACAAATTAGGCCAATTTTGACCATATTATCGTTGATTTTAACCATATTTGGCTAATTTCATTAAAATTATTGTCGATTTTAAGAATATTTTGTTCAAGTTTAACCATAATGTGGTTACCTACAAACATACACATTGCTAAAATCCAACCATAGTATGTTGCTTGTGGAATATGGCTACCTTCAACCATATTTTTCTGCGTGTATTAGTACAACTTTATCGCTTTTTTGTTCGTTTATAATGGGAATACATGAACAGATTGATCCATCTCAATAAAATGTTTAGATGGTGCGTTTTTTTCTATGCTTCTTTTGTTGTATTATAAAGAGTTCACTTACGTGTGAGAATTATTGTGTCATGATTTGAATAGTTTGTAGATATTTCCTCTAAGCATTTAAATGCTATTAACACATACATCCACACAACAAGCTGTCACATTCCCGCGGTATTCATAAAATAAAATCAACAATAAATGAACAAAATACTTTTTCTCGTCAATTTTTTTTTATATTTTCCCACCCCCCCCCGCAATCTTATAACTATTCATATCAGAGTTTGATGTCGATGATGAGTATGTGATATGACAATAATAATAAAATTGCAGCAACAACAACAAGTAAATTTAATAATTTTACAAAAAAAAAATGTTAAATTGAGATATTACAACACTCTTCTTGCCAATATTTAAGTTCAGTACGAGTTGAGGAGGAAAGGAAAAATGCATTTAATTTAAACAATTGTCAGTAATAAAATGCATGCATGCATGATTGTATTCACACATATTCAAGCACATGCATGTCGAAAAGTTTAGTTTTTTTTAAGGATTCGAATCCAAAATAATCATCACTGTGTTCATGTATAGTTTTATGAAAACAGCAATAGAATAAAACTTATTATTATGATGTCATTATAATTATTGTTGTGTGTGGTGCAGTGTTGCCTTTTAACTCTATAACCCAAAAATGCATTGAAAATGCACTATAGCTTTATATATATGTAAATAAAATCCATAATGTTAAATGCATTAAAACATTACTTTATACAAATTAAACAAATTACTTAATTCTGAATGAAATGTGCATTCTAGACATTTATTTGCCTAAAACGAGCTGACAGCCCCACTGTGCAATAGTCATATTGTGGCTGACGAAGCCGCTACATAACATAGCCTACAAAATATTTTAATTCTGACCCACTGTGCAACTTCAGTATTATTAGTTTGGTCATGTTTCATTTAATTTTCTCTCTATAAAACCCAAACCGACACAATGTCTGTCCATCATCACAAACGGAGTAGAATAAAATAAAAACTCAATCAACAAGAAAAACAACTAAAAAGGTGTTAGAAACACTTATCACTTCATTTCAAAAATTTTATGACGCATAGAAAATTCCAACTGCAAAACTGTGCAGCTAAAAATGTCGTGTTGAAAAGTTTTCTAAAACGTTTGTGTGGCGGGGTTTTGCAGACACGTTTATATGTTTATTTTAGTTGATTTTTATCTATTTTTTGTTAAGGTCATCCACATTTATTATCAAATTTGCATGTAATTCTTTGTTCTACTAAAATTGTTTCAACTTTGTCACATTTAATTCACATCAGATTCGTGTTGTCTATAAAAAAAAGAAAACGTTACCTTTTATTACCACTAGAACTATGAGTGATAAAAATATAAATTTTACTGGTATTTTTTTGATATTTTGTCAATATTTATTAACGATATTGTTATTTGAAGATTAATTGATTATGAAGTTAAATGGTGTGATTGATAGAATGGATATTGAGTGAAAATGAGGTTTGAATTATTAGTTGTAAAATGAATTTTAAAGTACGAACAAGTTAGAGGGCTTTATTCTGCTGCGCCGAATCTTTGATACCCTCCACCGACAGTTTGAATATTTCTGGAGTGGGCTTTATGTGGGACATGGTAAATTATGGGCAGATCTTCACAAAAGTTGACGGTGTAATTTCTAGTCATATGAAACTGTGACAGACTTAAATTTATTACAAAAGCATTATTCGTTACGTTTTAACACGTACTAAAGTGTTTTCTGAGAGCAGGGGCCTAATTCTAGCATTCGTGATCGAGTACTTTCTCGATTCGAAAGCAATTTTATTTCAGTCAATACTGAAGGAATCGAAATTATTTTTTCAGTATTGTGAAACTCATATGAATGCTTTACAATAACGAAAAAATAATTCCAATTCGCACAGAAAAAAATTTTGCCCCAGTAAACGGATTAATCGAAAATAAAATCAGTTTTAATTAAAAGTTTAATCAAGTGAATTAAACGTTTAATCAAGTGAATTAAACGTTTAATCAGGTGAATTAAACGTTTAATTGATATTATTAATTTGTTTGCTGTTGCAAATTAATCTTGTCAATTAAACGTTTAATACACTTGATTAAACGTTTAATTCACTTGATTAAACGTTTAATTCACTTAATTAAACTTTTAATTAAAACTGATTTTATTTTTGATTAATCCGTTTACTGGGGCAAAATTTTTTTCTGTGCGTTCAGTATTGACTGAAATAATTAGATATTAAATTGCTTTCGAATCGAGAAATTACTCGATCACAACTGCCAGAATCTGGACCCAGGTGTTATATGGGACTAATGGTAAACTATGGACCGATCCTCACGAAATTTAACAGAGTAATTTCTAATCATATAAGAACCAAAATTTCCTACAATAGCACATTTCCTACAATCACACATTTGGATTCATAATTCTTATCCTACTGAACCGATTTTGCTATATATCAATTTATTCCTTTCTTTTTAGTTTTTCGAAAGTGTGCGTGTTTTTAACAGACGGACAGACAGATGGACATGGCTTAGTCGACTTAAAATTACTCAACGACCCAGGATATACACACTTAATGAATAATGGATATGCTTCACACGGAATGATGAATCAAGTATACTCCTATTCACCACTAGTAGTGGAGGGTATAAAAAGTGCTTTTTCTAAAGCAGTGACTTTAAAGTGAGATCAGTGATGCATTTTGAGTTTTTTTGTTTTGGGCCAAATTGACGATTTAACTTTGTACTAAAAACAAACCTTTTCGTAAGAAAGTTGTCTTTTTAGTGAAAAATTACTTTTTTGTACAAAAAATTTAATGTTTTAGACAAAAAAGTGACTTTTTAGCTCGAAATCTGAAACACAAACTAGTAAAATCTTTATTTCACACGATCAATCAAAAAAGTTTTTTAAGTCCAATTACGACCACAATGTAATTGTTGTTGTAAAAATGTTAACATTTTCAAATAAATTCAAATCAAATGACATTCATCATAAACAAGTGACATTTTAAATATTTAACACCTTGACTACAAACAAAACATGTCCATTGATAACCCTACTTATTCAACTACCAGAAATATGAAGTTTAAAACAAAGCAACAACAACAACAGAATCTAACAAAAACAAGATGTTCATCCAAGTGACAATTGCAACCAACAACTGCAAGATAATAAGAAGACAATACACAAAATAGACAATTATAATAACAACAAAACATAAGTCTTTTTTATTTAACATGCAACATATCTAAAGCAACAGCAACAACTACAACATCATCTCTAACAAAAGATGAAAAAAGGTTAAAAACAATAAATCATAATTTTCCTTATCTAAGAACAAAAGAATTTTAAAATAAAATACCAGAAGACAAAAAAAGAAATAAACTCTACAGTGCAGCAGACGGACGGACAAACAGACAGACATGAAAATATAAATTTTTAAAATTGTGACTTTGTTCGCAATCATAATTTCATATTTATTAAAAGCCAAAGACGTAAAAGATTAAACAGATAAATATTTAAAAAATTATTTTAGCCCAAAAAATAAAAGAATCTTTAATGTGAAAATTCTCGGAAAAAATTTATTAAAATCCTAAAAAAAAAAAAAATATTTAAAATTTACTGTCCCCATAAAAATGAGTTAATTACAAAATTTTGTTTGTTTTAACTGTATTTTTCGTTAAGTTTCTTTTAAGTTTATTTTTTAAGTTTCTTTTAAGTTTATTTGTTAAAAAAAAAAATTAAAAA
This sequence comes from Pollenia griseotomentosa, assembly GCA_963931875.1. Lineage (NCBI taxonomy): Eukaryota > Metazoa > Arthropoda > Insecta > Diptera > Polleniidae > Pollenia > Pollenia griseotomentosa. The sequence goes on along the minus strand of OZ007560.1, from coordinate 44,397,617 downwards.
AAACTAGGCATTTAAATATTTATTGTCACATAAAAGTCGAGAAAAATGCAATTTTAATTTGATACTAAAATATGCGACAGAGATTTTCGATTATATTTTATTTTCGTGTGTATGTTTTATTATTAATTTTTTTGTTTATTTTAGTTTATTATTATTTTTTATATTGTCAGTTTTTTTTTTTTGTTATTCGTTTGTATATGTGATAAAATCCTTTTTTATGGCTTTTATAACGAACTTTTAAAACCGTTTTCAAGTAGTTTATGCCACATGAGTCTTGGGACACTCACTCACTGAACAATAGTAGTTACTGTACAGTTTTTATTTGTCTCTTTTTTAATTTTAAATTTTGTCTTTTTTAATGCATAATAAAAAAATATTCATATAATTCTTAAGAAATAAAATATACGCAAAAAATTTATAAGTAAGTATACCCAAGAAAAAAAGGGAATCATATTGGTACAACCTAAAGGTTCCCTACACTTTACTGAAATACTTAAGCCGGGATCACAAAGTTTACTTTAACAAACACTTTTAATTCAATTTTCAAATTTCAAAAACTTTAAAAACAAAAAAACTATTTTCTTTTTGAAGGTAATAATTTAATTTGATTGAAGGAGTTTAACCGTTCCCATAAAAAGGACGCCCTAGTTCCAGAAACTTTTCTAAAATTTAAAGTAATTTTAAGCATTCGATCCAAAAAAGTAATAACAAATATTACAGCAATAATGAAAAATTATGCCCTCCAAATAATTTTTGAATTCTTTACTGGCCAAAATTCTTTTTTATTTAGAACACATTACCATCTCTGAACAAAAGCCACCATTTAGACACGTAAACATTTGGAAGGGAAAGAGAATAAGGCTTTTGTGTTTGGTACTCGGCGACACGCTTTGTAGTAGCAAATAGTAAAATAATGTTGCCGGCCACTTTATTTTTGGATATTTACAATTTCCAATTTAATCAACAATTAACGGCAATATGTTGAAAAGAATAACGATCGAAAATTTTAAATTATTTACTTATAGGATCCGTTCAAATGCATTTACAGCATATAATTGCCAGTGTAGTCAAAAATATTTTGCTCCTTCCTTCCAATATATATCTTTTAACAGATTAACCCTAGATGGTTAGTGTTCATCGAATCGACGAAGCTAATTTCTTTTTCTATTTCATAAAATTTTTTTTATATGTATTCAAATTACTCTTTTTCCAACAACGTTAGCTGATGACGAAAACTTTAAAAAGTTACCTTAGCTCTTGGAGCACCTCCTGTGGACTTGGCGTCAATCCACAGAAAACTGAGTTGGTACTCTTCACCAGGAAGTACAAGGTTGGCAACTTTAAACTTCCTAGGCTAGATGGCACGGAGCTGACGCTCTCGAACAGTGCCAAATATTTGGGCGTAATTCTCGATAGCAAACTATCATGGGAACTCAACGTTCGTACGAGGGTTGATAGGGCCATTGTGGCCTTATACACCTGCAAGAGATCCTTGGGCAGAAGTTGGGGCCTTGGCCCCAGGGGCGTCGAATGGATCTTTGAGGCGGTGGTAAAACCGATCCTCTTCTATGGGGCATAGTGTGGTGGCCTGTGATGGAAAGGGGACGGTACTGCAGGATGCTTGAGAAAGTATATAGGGTGGCTGCGCCGATGATCACGGGATCACTCCGCTCGACACCGACGAAGGCGCTGTTTACTATGCTGAACTGGCTGCCGGTTGACATCATGGCCGAACAACAGGCCCTGACTTCCGCTATTAGACTGGGGGCGGTGGGCCTATGGTCTACGCGGAACTATGGTCATGCCGGGGTCATGCTTGGTGCATCATATGACCTGGCGGGGCTGGACTATTGCACTCCGGAACCCTTTTTCGCTGCTCTGTTCACAGTTAATCATGGTAATGATGATGAGCTGCTCGATAATACGCGATCTCTGGAACCGATCCTACGGGTCTACACCGATGGTTCCAGGATGGGCGATAGAGTGGGTGGAGGTTTCTTCATCGGGGAGTGGGACATTAGGGACTCTTTTAGGCTGCCATATGGCAGTAGTGTGCTGCAGGCGAAAATCTCTGCCATAAAGCGGGCGGCAAACTGGCTGAGGTACTATCGTATATCGAGGGATATATGTATATTTACGGACAGCAAGGCTGCCATTGCAGCTCTGGCTGGTGTCTTTACGACATCTCTGTTAGCGGTGGAATGCCGGATGTCTCTAAATGAGATCGCGAAACATTCCAGTGTAACGCTGACATGGGTACCAGGGCACAGTGGATGCCTGGGTAACCAAATTGCGGACGGTCTAGCCAAACGGGGCTGTCTCTTAGACGACATGTTCATCGACGGCCTGATTGGCACTTCAATGGCCCGCTGCAGGACTCTCATCAGAAGGGAGTCGTACAGAAGGGCTCAGGGCAGATGGCAGGGGGCGCATACCTGCTTTAATTAGCAAAAAAAATTTCTGTGCACAGTTTGTAAAACGAACTAGATGGTTTTCTACCACAGAATCACTTTCAGACTCCATTTTCAAGAACATCATAAAATGGCATAAGTTATCAAAAGTGTTTGACTCACTCCTTCCAATTTAGATACTTAGACCGATTTAACCATCGCTTAAGCTTTTTTTATCCATATTGTTGAGATGCACTGACAGGACAACCAGCTAGAGCAGAAAGGAGAGTTTTTTAACCTTGACACATAGCACTTCCTCTAATTGTGACTTCAGGCTGTTGCGTTTGTAGTGGTTTTAAGAAGTTAGTGAATGTCATAAAAGAAGTTTCACAAAAGAACTTCTCTCGCGTTCTGTCAATCTTCCCAAGTTAGTCCAGAAACGAACAAGAAGTGCAACAGTAGACAAATAAAGTAGACGCTCATAAGTTAGATCTTTTAGTAAATGCTCTGAAATTAGAAATATAATTTCGAATGTTAGCTTTTTTAAATTCTGTATCTGTAAATAAATCGAAAGTTGGTATGAGGTGTGTTTGAGACTGAACATACACATGAACTTAATAGCTGCAGTCTTTCTTGAGACATTACTAAAAGTAACGATGTGGAGGTACTGCCAAATGTTGCTATTTCAACAACTACCGACATCGTCAAAAATTTTATGAAGTCGTACAAAAGCATTGATGTTTCTGCCACTAACCACATGACAAGCTCTTCGTAACGACATCGTTTTATCAGAATTTCGATAACCTAAAAAACAGAATTTGAAATTTTTATTGACATGAATTTTGAACCGTAAGCACTTTTATTAAATTAAAATTTTGTCCATGAGTACTTTTAAAAATGGAAAATGCAAAGTCTTGAATGTATAGTTAATGTTTTCCTTTTTGTAAACACCTGGACATTGTTTGAAAAGATCTAGAATTGTATAAATCTTAAAAAATGTATGAAGTAATAACTCTCTTAAATATAAAAAATTATATTTTATTAATAAAAGTATATATGTATGTAGCTTTATTTTGTTTTAAGACCAGTGGCGTATTCTCGTAGGTAAGCCTATGACACCCTTACATTAAAATTGCCACTCAAGTTTCATTAAATTTGCATGTAAGATTTTTGTGCAAAAACTTTTGAATTACACCCCCTTCCTTCACTACCCCAGTAACGGATTATACTACGCCATTAAAAAAAAGTTGTAGCATTTTGTTCTATAACCCTAGTACCAAAAACTATTTTTTGGCGACATGTCGCCAAACTCAAATACCAAATTTTTAAAAACCATATTATTTCAATAGAACTAACCGTTTAGAAAATACAGAATAATTTTCATTTTTTTTTTCCAAATTCTCTCACTACTTCCAGTTGTAACAAACTATATATTAATCCTTTTAAACATTTTCTATTTCAGTAATTTTTTTTAAGTTATGTTGAATTTCGAGCTGTGGTGTATTTAGAGATTTACAGTACCGGAGTTCAAAATGAGTCCTACAAAGAGCAAATGCAAAATATCGTAGCACTTTAATGAAATCTAACGGAAACTGTATTTTGCTGTTGGATTTAAGAAAAGAGCTTCGGTATTTTGCATTTGCACTTTCGCAAGTCCAATACTGAACTTTGCTAGTATAATCCATTATATTCCATGTTAATAATACTTTTTGGAAAGGGACATAAAAGACCCATAATGTGATGGGTAAGAGGGTTAAACTTAAATGAACTCCGTTGGATTTTATAAAAACATTGTAACAACATCTTACACTTTCAATATAAGTTTTTTATAAAATCTCAAAATGCCGATACATGTACATATATTTATACCCACACCACAATATTGGAGAGTGAATTTTGCGTTTGTGCTGATGTGCGTAGCATCTTAAAATAATGTTCTTAGACCTACCTTTAAGTATACCAACACCCAGAAAAAAAAAATGTTTCAATATGGTCACCTCCAACAAAACGAAGAGAAAATGTTAAACATATTATGTTTAATTTAACCATATTATTGTCACCGACAACCATATTATGGTTAAATTAGTCTTGTATCAAGAAGCCACAGCCATATTATGGATGCCTCCGAACATGTTGTAGTAAAAAATATCTAAAATATGTTTAACAATTATAATAGCGAAGTTGTTTTTCAACTATACAATGTTGCTCTTGAAAAAGAGGAAAATACTATTGTTTATTTAAAATTTTTTTCATATTTAACCATAACATGTTTAGAGGCAAACATAATATGGTTATGGCTTCGTGATTGAAACTAATTTAACAATAATATGGTTGTCGGTGACAATAATATGGTTAAACTAAACATAATATATCTTAAAATTTTCTTGAAACAGTTTTGTTGGAGGGGACCATTTTAAAACCTGTTTTTTCTCTGCGTGAATAGACTGAGAATCCCTTTTTAAATCGATCTTACGATGACCGTCCGGCTGGCTGTCCCTGTAAACCTTGTGCGTAGAGAACAAAGAACAATTTTTTTATTCAAAATTATTTGAATAAATTTGGTACAGAGGTTCTAAACAGGGACCATGCCTATTGCAATTCAAATCATCTTACCAAATTTTATTGCCATCGGTACATAATTGAGAACGGTTCCCATAGATATACTACCACCGAAAGAAACTCTTTCTTAGATATACTACCACCGAAAGAAACTCTTTCAAGTTTTGGTGAACAGTACAAATATAATGTAATAGAAAAATTTACCAAGTACAAAGAGTTAAACTGTATTAAGATAAATGGCAAGCTGTCAAAAAATTTACTAAAGTTATAAATAAAATAAAAAATTAAGTTATGTCAAAAAAAATGTAAAATTGTTCAACTTAAAATTGACATTTCAATCTTGAAATATTCAGTGATGCTGAATCAGCGGTTTATGGGCAAATTCAGCGACTAACCGCTTTTTGTTTATTTTGTTTTTATGTTTCTCATAAATAAAAAGTTGACAACATTTCATAAAATAAAAAAAAAACCATAATAAAAGAAAAAACTTTGCTTACATTTTTTATAGTTTGCTCTTTCTAACATTTACTGTTTCTTTCTATCAATTCTATATCAATTCAATGAATAAAAAATTAAGTGTCATAAATGTTGGGGTTGACATAAAATTTGGTGACGATTACTTTTCTAATAGCTAGTATATTTCGGGAAAATGTTGTTTTGGAAGTTCCAGAATTGAAAACCGGTTCTATATAAACCCCTCCCTAAAATCACTTAAAGACATAAAAAATCGTATATTGATAGAGAAATCTAAATACTTAAATCTTAACTTCATAAATTAATTTTGTTCTGGCTGGTCCATGATTGACCATTGCTTTTTTTTACCTGTTTTTGCGTTTCTTCTATCCATTTCAAAACGAATGTTTCCCTGTTATTTTCCAAAAAAAATTTGATTTTGTTTTACCAGTCTCTATTTTAATCAGTGTTACCAACAATATAACAAATTCAATATACTTTAAACATTTATAAGGAAATTACAGTAAAAAGTCATTTTTTTATAATAAAAATAAAAAGAAACGCAAAATCTCATTAACTGTGAAACATTAAATCTCGTCACAGTTTGCTTTTTATAATCATTTTTATACACCTTTAAAGAAAACGGCTTAAGACTCTCTATTCTTTCATTTATTGTCTCCTTCACTTATGGGTCATCTTTGTAAAAGAAATAACGCAGCCACCAACCAGTCCAACAAAATACATCTTTAAGAAAAATTGTCTTATTACAAGCATGTATGTGTTATGAGTAGGACTTCAGTTTATGACTCCTCTACACATTTTATGACTAGTAATTCTTTTATTTTTTTTTAGTTGGCTGATTGTATCTCAACTATGATTTTAGTTTAAAGCTTTTTTTTACTAAACTTAAGTTACCACACCACGCCAAAAGTCGTTAAGCTCTTGTGCTATTTAGAAAATTACAGACAAAAAAAAATAAATAAATAAAAATTAAATAACTCTTAGTTATAATGTCGTTAACTAAAATAAATAAGAAAATAATAAACAAAACAAATGCTAGTAAATTCGCTTTTAAATTAGTTGGCCATTAAGTTATTTATTGTATAATTAAATAGATATTTACTTACGACTTAAATTGCGCAGAATTTTGATACTAAAATTTTAAGTAAAAGACACCTACATATTGCTAATGTTAATAAAAAAAAGCTATAAGTTTAATTATTTATAAAAAACAAGCAGAAGAAAAACGAATTTTAAAGACAGTGATTTAATTAATAAATTGCTGATTGCAAAGATTTGACGCCTATTTTAGGAAACTAAGCCGTTATTGAGTAAAGTGACTTAAGCAAATAATGTTGTTTAATCCCATTTTTAATGCACTTTGATTTTATTAAACTAACGTAACATTTTACTAGCTTTTGTGTAATCCTTAACCACTGTTTACATAAGTCCTAAACATGCGCATTTGCTAATTTAGTCCGAACTGCAGGAATTATTCAACGGAATCAAATGCTCTCCTTTTCGAGCTAATTTAACCAAAACAATGAAAATGTTAATTTAACATCAATAAAGAGAATAAAAAGTACAGCATCTTTGGGCTACAAGTAAGTACTTTTTTGAAAACCGAAAACAGACAAAAGTACGAGTACAATTGCACACTTGGCACTTTACAAGTCATACTCTAAATAATAGCACACAAATTCAAAGAAGACTCAGTTTAGACAAATTCAATATTATTATCAAATTTTTTCCTGTACCAAATATTTTTATTTTATTATGACAAAAAATATAAGAAACCCTTAAAAATAGTACCAAAAGTAACAACAATAATATTGCAGCATACTGTTAAAGATGCGCTTCAATGCACCAAGTGTGCTGTGCGTGTTTTGTGTCTAAGGACGAAAATAAAAATAAACCTGTATGTATGTGTGTTAGAAAGCAAAAAAAAAAAAAAAAAAACAGGACGCGAAACATTTTTCACATCTGCAACTGGAAACACACTTACAACATTAAGAATGTTCTAAAGTGAACATGTTCAGTTTTTCATAAAAACAGAACTGGAAAGGAGTGATTTTTTTTTTTGTTATTTTTAATAACATATTTGGAAATGTTTTTTGTAAAACAAAAGCATAATTCAAACCAATTTAGGAGTATTAAGTCATAAACAAATTTAAAACTCACTAAAAAAATATTGGAATTATTTTATTCGAAAGAAAAAAAATCAGTGAAAAATCGAACTTTAAAAAAATTTATTCTGTGCCCATGTGCCATGAGAAACGAAACAAAAACAAACAACTGTTTTTCTCACTTAACTGCGCCTGTTAAATTTGTCACGTAAGAAAATTACACGCAAGTTAACAGAAAAAGTAACCGTGTAATATTTCTGTAAGAAAGTTCCCGCTTTGAACTGTCAAATAAACTCACGAATAAAAACGGGGCGAGAAAAAGAAAAAAAAGAAAAATGCAACAAAATAATATTTTGTTCTTGCCACATTGTTACGTTGTTTAATTATTTTGCTCTTGAAATTTTTGAAAAATAAACATTAGATTCGCACTTTACATGATTTGGTAGCCGATGATTGTTTTTTCGCCGCCGGCGTTGAAAATTTTTCAATTTTGGTAACTTTTTGTTGCCATCAATGATAAGTGTGACTGGCGTTCTCGGCGCCTGCAATGTCATATCGGCTTCAAGTACAATGTTATGGCATTTATAACGTAACGACGTAAATTTTAATTTTGTTGGTTTTCGACATGAGTTACAAACATACTTTTTTCGTATTTTTCTAGAAACGATGGAATATTTTGTTTCACATCTTTTCAATGAGAGAAGTTTTCACAAAAGTTACAGAACATGGGTACTGGTAAGAAACTAATTTAATTTTCAATAGGCCTGGTTTTTGTGATAATTAGGACTTATGAACCAAATTTAACCAAATTAACCACAAGATTGCGACCTGTACTTGGCGCATAAGATTTACTGGCCAGCCAGCTGGACGGACATCGTTAGATCGATTCAAAAAGTGATTGTAAGCAGTTTTCGAATATAAACATTAAATATCGCTTCTAAGTGTTCGGTTCGGCAGGCTTGTGGAAAACACAAACGCTAATAATGTTTGTGCTGTGGTCGTTGCTAAAATTTTTTGTTTGTTCATTTCTTCATCAATGTAAAAATGTACACTTATAGAAAAGGCGTCATAACGCTCATGTATTTGGACATCAGTACTATGAAAAGTGTCTTCGTTTTTGACCCCATGACTCTTTTCATCATTGTGATGTCAACCTTAACATCACTTGGCCAAAGTGTCATCAGGGTCAAAATGAAATTATGTCATCAATGAAATGACACATCGGCATCAAGAAATGACGAAAATGTCCTCAGTGCGATGACGCAGTAACATCGGAGAAAAGACACATAAGCATTAATTTAATGACACTTTGTCAATAAGTCAAAGTCATTGGAATTGACTTAAGTCAAAATGTGAGAATATCATTATTTACTTACCCGTTACAGATGTTCGTTTGTTGAATTACGACCTTTGTTTACAGCAGAACTCTCAATAATAAGACAACAGCACCTTGCCCCATATGGTTTTCGTAATCATTCTACTTTGAAAATTTAATGTATTTATCTTAATAATTTAAAAAAATAGAATAAAGGAATTTTTGCTTCTTATAATACATTGTAATCATGAAAATAATTTTAAATTATACAAAATATAGCATCGAATTGATGTCACTATAGTCATAAAATAGATGACACGTAAAATATGACAAAATTGTACGAAGACGTTAGTCATTGGATTGATGTTACTTTTTGCATCATTGATGCCATTTGTAGCAACATTGATGTCACAATTCTGATGTTAGGGCATCATCAATATGAAGATGAATATTTCTATCAGTGTAGCATTATAAAACATTAAAATATAATGTTTGTACACAGTACCACTACAATTGTTCTGTTTTTAAACGAAGAACAGAACACTATATAATGTTCGGCTCTTTCTTCCAAATAGTTACGAACGATATTAAGGATTATGTTCGTCTACACAAACACTAAAAAATAGATATCGTTCCTGGGTGTGCGAGTTGAACGCTAAATAATGTTCTGTCTATTTTCGAGTAGTATTCGAACACCACTAGAGCCAATATTTTAAGGCATTCAAGACATCAGCACAGACGCATAACACCATCTCCAATATTGTAATGTGGGTACAAAAATCGCCAAATATAGACCCTAAATGGCTAATTGGCAACAATGAATTAGTTAAATCTAGTAAACAGTAAAAAAAATTCTAAATTCAGCAAAATTCGAAATTATAAAAAGAGAATATTCGAAATTAAGAAGTAAAGTTAAAATGTTACTAAGTTTTAAAATTTTGGCTAGATAATTCGATTTGCCTTAAATAAAATATCAGCTAAAATATTTAAACCGCAGTTAAAATAAAAAAAAAAATGTACGTTTAAAGAATAATTTTGAGCAGGATTTAAAGAAAAGGCTTTATCCTAAAAAAAATTTACATATGTATATTTTATCTAGTTTTTTAAATCAATATTTTTTTAATGTTAAAATATTTCAATAAACTGCTTCATAGGAAATATCATTTATCGGCAACACATACAGATAAGTTTTGAGCACTCGATTCGCTTGAGCAACCAACATTAAACTGTCCATATAAAAAGCATCATAAAAATAACCTTATATTTAAATACGGGCCATATGCTATCTCTAAACCAAATTTTTTGAAAAAAGAAAAAGTACCAAAGGTAAAAAAGAACAAATAGTAACAACATTTCATCATTTTAGGCCCCCTTAAAGTACACTGTATGTTAATGTCGGCTATAATCTGTATATCAAATTGATCGAAAAGAGAAAAAGTACCAACTTTATCCCATTCGTACCCCTTAAAAAGTACCAATTTTTTTCCATAAAAGGTACCCTTTATTTTAATCCTGACCATAAACAATCTGCATACCAAAGTACCAATTTTCCCCGATTTCCATCTTAAAAAATACCCTAAATACTATAAGGCACTCACACGTCCGCGCGTTGGGTACATATTTTTCAACACGATATTAAATATGGAATATTGCTTCAAATTTTCCCCTGCAAATATTATGTATATTAAAAATTAAATATATTTAATGAAGAATTTATTCTTTAATGTCTCTGCTTTACAAAACACTTTAAATACTAACATCAATGCAAAGCAATGACGCACAAAAAAAAAAGAAATTACTCATTTCAAAATGGTCGTAAATTGAAAATTGACTTCTTGTCGTCAACGTGTGTACACATTATTATCATCATCATCAACGGCTGGAGCAACAAGAACCCGATCTACAACAAAAACAGTCTCATGTATTTTACGAATTGCAGGAACACCAAACAGAAGACTAGCAATAACAACAACATTAATTAGGAAAAAAGGACAAGACACTTTTCCCTTCAAAGCAAATGCATTTTCATTTAAACCACCACCACCACCAAAGCATCTACTTCATATTTCAATTCAGGTACCAACAACAATTTTAAAATTGAAGAATAAAGAAAAACAAAATTAAAATATTGTTTTTGATGTAAAAGACGATGATGAAATATCCCGAAAATTTAATTTAAAAGTCAAAATATGTGTGTTTTGTGTTTTACTTGTTCAAAGTGTAAGATTCCACGAATTTCTAGTTCTGTTCTGTAGCTAAAAGGATACTTAAAACCAAATAGAAGAAACTAAAAATAAAAGGTACATTATTTTTTGGATAATTATTCTAAAAGAATCTTGTTTCCTACAAAAACACATACACTGACATACTTTTACACAAACATTTACAGTTAATGTTGTATCTTTTTCTTAAATCTCTAAGGAAAATAGTTTTACAAAAAAATCTTCGCTCTCTCTCTGTGTTGTTCTTTATTTGAATATTAACGAAACAAAAAAGGAGGGCACAAAACAATCAGGAGCGTGGTTAATGCTATTTAGGCATTAAAAAACTTTTGTTTTAAATTATTTTAAAACGTATTCCTTGTATCAGTATTATTATTATTTGAAAAAGAACTTTCACTTTTCTTTGGTTTTGCTTGCTGCTTCCCTTATTCTGTAGAGAGTTTTCTTAGCAAGGGTCTCAAATCCCTTCCAAAAAAAAAAAAAAACAAAAAAAAAACACAATAGAAATCTTGTTGAAATCCAACACCTTTTCTCGATACACCAAATGTATGCATGCATTTGGACATGCATATGATCTCATTTTTAAAGGCTGTACTTTTCAAAATATTTTTAGATCAATCTAAATTCATGTGTGTATTTAAAAGCGAGTGCATGTACTTTAAGGCATTTGACTCCCATAAGCAATTTTAGTAACCAAAAATTCATCATTTTAATTTCCCTCGATGTTAAAATGTGTGAACTTATTTTGGTTTTCAGTTTGGATTTTCTTTGGGAAAATCAATTCGATTTGGTGGTAGATTTTAAATAATAACTTTGTATGTTTAGTATTGTAGATATTTAATCGAGTATTAGGGACTTATTGATACAATGACAAAATATTAGAAGAGAAATATTGTAGGATTTCAAAGAGGAACTAATTTATGAACTGCTAAGAAATATTTTGTAGGAACAAAGTTAATCAGAAATTTAAATATCTTAAAATAAATTCAAGTTCAAGGTTGCTTAGAAACTGAAAAAAAGAACTTTTGTTTTATTCAATAGTTTTTTTTTAAGAAAAAGAAAAAAAGAAAAAAAGCTAAAAGAATTTTTACTAAAAAAAATAGAAAATTAAAAAGCGACGGAAGATTTGCTGCAAAACAAAGAAGTTTTCTATAATAAATTATTTGTAAGTCCATTTGCTAGAAAACCGAGAAATTTTCTTTAGTGTTGCAAAAATTTTGCCAAAATAAAAACATTCTTAAAAACTTATGAAATTTCTGCAAAATATGTTGCCCACTTACTTAAACAAATCTGCCTTGGAAAATATATAACACATTATAAGCCAAGAGAGAAATTTTCCCTTAACAAATTATCTTAAAGGCTGTCCAGAAGCGAAAAACCTCGGCTGCCTGCAGCAATTGCAACATAACCTACACACAGAAAAAAATATCAATGTTAAATTAACACTGCGCAATGTTGATTAAAAATTATAGTAAATTTCTGCAAAGTATGGATATTATTTAAAATTTAATTATTTCTTCTAAATATTAAACAAAAAAATGTTAAAATAAAATTTTTTAATATTAAATCCATAAAATCTTGTTTTATTTGTTTTGTATAGAAACAATAACAACACTATAAAAAGAAAAACACAAAATTTTTTTTATTTTCATGTTTAAAATTATTTATAAAAAGAAGAAAAATTCCCGTATTTTTTTTGTTAAAATTATTTAGTTAAATACATCAAATTTTCAAAGTAGTAGAGGAAAACCATATTGGGCCATTCTAATGTCTTTTAATTGTGAGTGCTTCTGTAAACAAAGGGGAAAACTAAAAAGTGAAACATGTGTTACAGGAAAATAAATAATTATATTCTTTCTCTCTCTCTGGTTCCGCGGGTAAGTGCTTAGAATGTTTCTGAAATTAACGCATATGTTGTCTCTAAAGCTTCTTCTCACTGTTATTTCAAACTCAAACCAATTCGATTCTTCATGAAATTCACGTTGTTTCAACTTGAAATAACTTTCATTCAACGTGATTCGAAGTGTTATTTCAATATGAATGTCATTTTGCTCTAACTTTACGGGTATGTTAAATTAACATTAGTTATAGTTATTTTAAAAGAAAATAATGTTGTTCGCAAGTTATTGTAAAATCATGTTAATTTAACATGAAGTATCTATGAAGCAAAATCACTACCGAAAAATGTACAAATGTAAATGAGGATTTTACATTGATTTTTTCTGTGTGTACGGATTAACCGTCCTCACAATTCGAATATTCACAGGGCAAAGCTCTTTATGTAGGTCAGGAATTTCCTTTCCGCGATTTTGGGTATAAACCACTGCCACCAAGTGACCACCAAAACAACATCTTCCCGTAAGAACATCACTCCCTATGAAAGAGAATCATTATGTGAAGCACACAAATCAAGAGAGATACAACTTTCTCCACAGCATTGGCTCTCGACTATTCGTTTACTCCCAAATCCAAATCTAATCTCTTCCAATACACTGCACTCTTTCACCAACATTCCACTTTACTTCACCACCACAACTTTTCGGTACCATAATTTTTCGTCGTCTGCTACTACTAAGTCTTCTAGACTTTTACCAACGCACTTCACCTTTCGTCATGGGTGCCACAACATTTCGCTCACTTATAAACTCAAGGTTTTCCCGGATCACCTTTAAGACGCTACCTCTACCATTCGTATACACATGAACTACTAAGTCTTCACGACTTTCACCAACTCAACATTAAGACCCCTGACTTATCCACATAAACGGTTCTTCAACTTATTGCTCATTCGACATATTAAAAACTGACCCTCGAACCTTCATTTACTCAATTTTTAAGTGGGCGGGATTTTTTTTTAATTCCCTAAGCTTATCCCGTGAAGCTCTACGCTTGTCTGCAGAAAAGAGACAAGAGTCTCTGGTGGAAATCGAGCCAACAACCCCGGCGCTGATAGACTAGCTCACTACCAGCTAGACTACCGAAGCACTTCTCACAGAATTTATCTTCAGCAAAAAGACACCTTTTCTCATGAAAGCATGTTTCTAGGGGCCTCAACCAATAGTCAGTCTAGTACGGAAGTACCAGGCAGGGTTTAAAAAACTGCAGTCGAAACCAAAAACTGTCGAACATAAAACGAAAATTTGTGTACAACTTTTCACTTTTTTGAGTTGTTTTGATAGCGACTGTTTACATTTAATGAATTCGAAGTTAAATCAACAGTTTTTTTTTTTTTTGGCCAATGACAACTGAAGAAGTGGAAGATATAACAGTTTTGCTACTTTGACTGCAGTTTTTTAAACGCTGGTACCAGGGGCTCCTAACTCCCGGGACACCAAATAGGATTTCTGGTAAGCCATGATCTCAAGAAATCATGAGAGCTCAATAAAACTTGCCAGTTTGAATCACTGCACCTGGGGCCAGATTCTGGCATTCGTGATCGAGTACTTTCTCGATTCGAAAGCAATTTAATATCTAATAATTTCAGTCAATACTGAACGAATTGGAATAATTTTTTCGTTATTGTAAAGCATTCTTTTGAGTTTCACAATACTGAAAAAATAATTTCGATTCGTTCAGTATTGACAGAAATAAAATTGCTTTCGAATCGGGAAAGTACTTGATCACGAATGCCAGAATTAGTAGGCCCCTGATTTTCACAAAAGGTGAAATTTTATTTGTGAATTGGTTTATAAAAAAAGATGATTTTGATAAATTTCGAGTTGTGCCTGCTTATAATCTAGTGTGCGATATGTATGTATGTTACTGGAATGTATATGTTAACAAAATCTTGCTTATGTCAAAAAGGTAAAATATAAACGAACTAGATTTTGAACACGATTTCAAATCAAATCTACTAAATTTCGCTGCAATGTTAACGGGCAATAAGAAAAAGAAACTATAAAACTTTCAATCAAAAACTTACTTAGAACCTGAAGAATTTAGTAATAGAAATTTTGCTCAGAAACAGAAAACTTCATTTAGAAACTAAGAAACTATTCAAAGAAAAATTGACGCCAGTCAGCAGCAAAAAATTTTGCTATTTAAAAAATTTCTTCAAATGTGTATTACAGTTTTATTTATGGCTCTTAAACATTTTCTTTTTACTTTACAGGCTCTGCTCAAAATTTATCACAATAAAATGCACAACTCTTCATTAAAAAACATGATTTTTTTTATTTCTAATTTAAAAATTTCCAGCACATGTGTTCTCAATTCCGCAATAAAACACCTCAAACATTTCCAACTGTTATTTTCTAAACAAAAAACTTTTTTATCCAGTCCCTCTATTGGTATTTTTATGACAACTTCTCATTTATAATATCAAATATTTTTAATATAAAACAATAAATCCACGGGAAAAAATCAAAACAACATAACAAAATTATATTAGAATCATTAAACATTTATAAGGGAAATTAAATACAATTAAACAGTTGTAAAAATCTATGTAATAAAATCATGAACAAATAAATAAATTTTATGATTCAACACGTACAAACTTGAGAGTCTGTCTATCAGTCAGTCCCCCTGTCTAATTGTTTGACATCTACTAAAGTCATCATAATGATTGTGAATTGTTTTGTGGACATAAAACAAAGACAGGAAGGCTATAAAATCATAAAAAATCCAAATCTATAACCCCACGATTTTTTAGTATATACGATGTCCTCTTCATTACAACCCATCCCATCATCATAATCATTATCAAAGTCATCATCATAATAATACCAACAATTAACCGAGGTCAACAAAAAATTTTGTTCATTTTATTTACGCTTCCTAACAACAACAACAACAAAATAAAATAATAGCAACAAAATTGTTATAAAAACCATAAACATTTTCAAGAAAATAATCAAAAGAACATGTCCATAATAATCGTAAAACTGTCTAACAAGTCTATTTAAAAGTCGTAAAAATTAAACAACCAAAACAATTTAAGAATGTACTAGTATTAAATAAAACCTTGACACTTCTTCTTACACATCTTCTCGATGTGATTGTTTTTTGTTGTTGTTTTTGTGGTTCTAAAAGCCCTTTTCATTCCCATTTGTACAAATACACACTTGCTTTTCCTGATCCGTTTGTTTCTTAACAAAGTTTGTAAAGAAGTGTTTAGTTTAGTACGGGTAACAGGGTAAATTAGTGGACATTTAAAGAGTTTTCTTTAGTACCAACCAATAACTGGGTGTGTGTGTGTGTGTGTGTGCGTGTGAGTGTTTAATTTTATTTGTGGGCCTTGTTTAAAGTAACATTTTAGGTTTTTATTGTCATAAATGTCAAGCAATGATTGTCGGATGTCAAACATGAATTGAGCATAAAAATTGGAAATAAAAACACAAATAAAAATTATTACAAGAACGAAAAAAAAAAACAAAGACCAAGGCAGGCGAACAAATATTTTTTTATGAATTCAGTTTTAACTTGAGTTGGTTCTTATCAACAAGTTGTAATATTGTGTCAAAATTTTACGATTTTTCTGTTCATCAACATTATGCATGAAATATTTTACAACACAAAAACAGCAGCACACTACATTCTGAAAAACAACAAGTGAATGTGAATTGATAATAAAATTTCTGTCACAGGGAGTGGACGACTTGGATGTGCCCTGCAAACGGTAGTTTTTTGGTTGCTTGGTGTTAAGCGTGATATGCATATTTTTTCATTCATCTGGTGGTATTAAAAGAGCAAAAAGGCAGGAATTTCCTGAATCCATAAAACGCTTTAATAAAAAATAACCACTTTAGAATAAGTATTCAAACCTATATAGGAGAATCAAGTTTACTTTACTGCAAAGATAAGTTTTGGAATTATTTAAAACACATTAGCCGTCAATAAACAATGTGTTCAACACAGTTGCGCGTGCTTATCATTCCCAAGCATCGGGTGTCTGCTCACTTGAGGAGAGACAAAACTTACTAAAAACAAATTCCAGACATATTTCTCTCGACCATAAACTTTGCTTCAAGGTTAGAAACTCTTAAGCATTTAAGGCTCTATTAAAAAGCATACAAAAAGAACCAACAGCAGTGGGTTTTACCCACAAATAACACGCAATTCTCGAAGCAGGCTCACCAGGTTCCATTTGTACTATATTTTTGCTATGATCAGCCGCGATCTTTTGACCATTTTTAAAATTTAAGCTTTAGACAAGTTTGAAGAATTTGATGCATAGACACACTCCTGAGAGATCCTCAATTTACAACACAGGAGGGAACTCACATTAATTTAAAATGTTTGCCAGTTCGTCAATTTCGAACGAATATTTTAAAATATTTTTGTTTTAAATGTAAGCTTAGCGAACGATGTCTTCGTTTAAATCGACGAACAGACATTGATCTAAACACTGGACGGACACAATGCGTTTACTTAAAAACTAATACATAGGTTGTTGTTCTGGGACATGGTTGCCAAGACCCATTGCTTAAGGCTGCATTGAAAAGATCCATAAAGATCCATTGAAAAGTAGCTTCTGGTAGATAGTATCATCTATGGCTGTGGAGTCGTCAAAAAATAGCTCTTACTCTTACTGCGACTCCGACTCCAACCGCTGAAACTTTTTAAGTCTGACTACAACTCCAACTTTGACTCCTTCTCTTTAATTAATTCTAAATCTACATGAGACTGGTCCTTATTTGACTTTTAACTATTTTTTTTAATGTAGTACTATTTTATTGGAAAATTATTCTGTTAAAATTTTAAATCTATATTTTAAACATTGCATCGCCAATTTCGAAGAATTTTCATTTTCGAAATATGTTTATTAGAAAATTTTTTTAAATTTTTTATGCCGAAAATGTTGGAGTCGGAGTCGCGAGTTTTTTTTTTGGGTACTTCGACACCGACTACGCTAAAAACCTCAATTCCGACTCTTCAAATCCGACTCCGAATCCACAGCCCTGGTAACATCATACATGGAAGTTTTTCAGAAGTTGATATTCCGCTTTAGGTTAAGGGCAAAAAAAACCCCAAGCACTGAAGTTTTTAGTTCCTATCCCCTCGATTTACGTCACTCTGGTTAGCCGCAGTCTTGAAATATATCCCGAATTAGAGCCGTAATAAGATTCAGGAACTGACTGTACCTATTCCTTCCCCAAGTGCAACGCCAAAAGGTATTTGCTTCCGAGGCTCTTGAGCATAACCCGTGATTTATAATTCGACATTTTTAATCGAAATTGTTTAACAAATTATACGTTATTAAAGTTAATAGCCTATAGTACATTGTCACACGAAGGATTTTGGGGGGCAATAAGATGTAGGGGTGTTCCCGAAGAGATCTTATAAAAAGCCTGTACTCCGATGCTAACTGCCGTGTTCTACATTAAAATGAGCTCGGTGATATAGTGGTTGTCAAACAGGGTTGCGTGCTATCGCCACATTAATTTAACATCGTATTGGAAAACATCATTAGTTCAACGAAATAGAGACATTGGTTGGGGACTCCAGAGCCGCTTAGAAGATCTGGACTCACCGACATGCAGGTAAAGCTACGAATGATTGAGCTGATGGCCGCTAAGGTTGGTTTAAAAATAAACTCCCTTAAGACGAAAACAATGCGGATCAACACAGAAAATATCCAACCATTTATGTTGGTTGATGGCTCCCTTGAAGATGTAGAGTCTTTTGCTTATCTGTGTTCTGTCATTTTGAAGTCGAGAGACTGCTGCCAATATATAAATAAGAACAAACTTGGAAAGCCAAAACTTGCATATAGCATACTAAGCGGGGTATGGAGCTCCACCCAACTCTCCACAGGCACTAAAATTAGAATCTTTAGCAGTTATTTTAAATCCACACTGCTTTTCGGCTGCACCGCACTCAATGATGTCGGCACTTTCCAATCATTCGTTAAACGCTGTCTACGCAGAATAATCTTAATAATCTTTTGGTCTTCGCATATAAGTAAAGAAGCGTTCTGAGCTACTGTGCACTCAAACCCCGAAATCCGTACTCGAAAATGGCTGCGGATAGGACATACCGTTAGGAGCGCGTTGGAAAGCCAGCGCACGACAAGAGGAGGCAGCTTTAGAAAGATGTCAGGTCGACTGGATGCAGCGGGGCCGATATAAGACAACTAACTAGTGATAGGGTTGCTTGGAATAATTTTGTAATAATCCTTTGTGCCTTATAAGAATTTCAGGAATAAATATATATGTACATATTTGTAAAAATATGTTTAAATATGGTCACCTCAAACAAAACTATTTTTAGAGAAAATTTTAAACATATTATGATTCATTTAACAATATTATTGTCACCGACAACCATATTGTGGTTGAATTTGCCCTCCATCAAGAAGCCACAACCATATTATGGATGCCTCCGAACATGTTATGGTCAAAAATATCTAAAATATGTTTAACACTTATAATAGCATGGTTGGTTTTCCACCATAACATGTTGCTCTTGAAAAAGGGGAAAATACTATTGTTAATTTTAAAACAAATTATTGTCATATTTAACCATAACATGTTTAGAGGCAACCATAATATGGTTGTGGCTTCTTGATGGAGGACTAATTCAATCATATGGTTGTAGATGACAATAATATGGTTATATTAACCATAATATGTTTAAAACTTTCTTTAAAAATATTTTTATTGGAGGTGACCATATTTTAACATGTTTTTTCTCTGCGTGTATTGTCCAAAAACCAAGCTTCGCCTAAGAATATATTATGTTGAGCTCTTTCCCACACAACAAACATCCCCAAACAACGTTGACCAAATGTAGCGCACACAAATTATAGAACAGACAAAAAACAAATCGTAAGAGTTATAAAGCTTCAAAAATGTTCATAAAAAAAAAATAAATTTTTACGATCAACAAATTGTTTCACAAATTACATGATAAATAGAAATTATTACAAAGAACATGTTCAGTTTTACGAGTTCTAAACGACATTGTTGAAGTTGTTCTCATTATTTGTTGCTGGCGCAAGTTGTTGTTGCTGTTCTAAAACGCAAGCAGTAAAAATATTATTTAAGTACAAAAAGATGTGGCACGTTGGTCGGAAATGTAAAAAAAAAATGTTGAATTGTACCACCAACCGTACCAAGCAGACATGAAAAGCAGCCAAAAGAAATGAAAAAAGGGGTCATAAAATGCTTATCCTAGTTTTCCTGACTCACTCTCTTTCATTTGCTCATAGTGTTTTCATTTCATGCTGTCAATTTGACATTTAACTCGGTATCATTTTTACACCAAAATCAAATAACTATAAAATGTTTAAAAAATCAAAAGTATAATTCTGGTATTAGAATAACTTTCAATTTACTAATCTCTATAGAACTGTTTTGAATTAAGCTATTTTCTATTTTATTTCACTGTTCCTTCCCATTTTGCTCTATTTTCATTTATTTTTTTATTTTAGTTTTTATATCTTTAACCACTTAGAAAGTCGTAAAATAAAGTTATTTCGTTTTCCCAGCAGTTAAGAGTTACTCACGAGATTTATATTTTACGACTTTTTATATATTTTTTTTTTTATTTCGAACAAATATTTGCTATGATTTTGACTTCTCTTTGCAGGCTGAATGAGAGCTGTATTTTGGGTATTTGTTTCAAAAGCGTGATTATTACCATAAATAGCTGAGAAAAATAAGGGCATTTTGTATTAAGGAAACAACAAGTGTGAAAAGTGGCATAAATTTTATAAATAAATGTGTTGTAAGTTTCAGATGATTGGACAGACGTTATATAAATTACGAAATTGAGCGGTTTATTTTAGGGTTTCCGGTAAAAGAACCTTGAAAGAAACCTTTTAAAAGACCTGTAGACAAGTGGAAGGAATGTTATCTTTATTATTCTTGCTAAGAAAGACGTTACAGGTCAATTTTATTTCTTATGATTTCTAGTTGTTTATACACTCAGAGAAAAAATATGGTTGGGTAACCATGCCCAACTACACTATGTTTATTGTAACAATATATTGTTGTCGTACACAAATAACTGTTATTTTTTTCTAATATCTGCAATATTATAGTTACTGCAAGCATATCAATGTTAATCGCAATTATAAATTTGAGTTTTGTTGACTAAAACATAATTATTTTTCTAACACCTAAATAATGATAACTTTGAAAGCATATAAAATTTCTTACAACCATAACATGATAACTTTCTATACGTGTAGTCATAGTATGCTTAAGATGCAACCAAAATATCTTTACTCCAATAATATTTTGTTAGCGCCATTTGTCAAATAATTTTCCATCAGTTGTGTCGTTTGTTTTACATATGGGGGATTTCATGTCAAGTGACCCAATTTTTAAATCGATGTCTTCCGATTTGGATGAAATTTTCTCCAAGGTTAGTCCTATTGGACTAGTTTAAACACAAATTTTCAACAAGCTCGGTCAAAACGTTTTTGAGTTAGAGGAGGTCAAAATTTGACATTTTGGCCATACATGTGTTCTTTTTCATCCTTGTAACTTATTACCTATTGGTGTTAGCAAAATTTGTCCCAAGTAGCTTCGATAGGTATTTGATTAATCTTTCGAAAAAAATTTTTTTTTGTTTTTTTAAAATTTTTTTTTAAATTTAAAACTTTTTTTATTTTAATTAATATTAAAAAATAAAAAATCGATGCAGAAAAATTTAATTTTTTTTTAATTGTTGTAACAGCGCCACTGAATCTAATTTTTCTAATTTTGCTATGATTAACATGACAATAACATGATAAAATGAATTTGACACCTAATCTTTATGTAAAATTTTTCTGAATCCGAATATGAAGTCAGAATTGTCAAAAGCAGAACAGTTTTTGAGATATTCCAAAATAACCGTTATTTGTGTTCTTAAAAAAGATGATGTGACTGAAATGCAATTATCTTCAAACATTTTATGTACTTCTTTCTTTTTAGTGAAAGGTTCCAAAATTTCTAAAATAACCATGGGTTGTTTGTGAAGATGAGTCAATAAATGGCAGAGTTATAGTGCACAAAATTTTAAACTTCATTATAAATTTGATGATTTTTTGCAATTTTGCTCCTTTCATGATATTTTTTGAAGATATTTGCATTTAAGTCACATCATTTTTTTTTTAAACACAAATAACGGTTATTTTAGAACTGTTCTACTTTTGACAATTCTGACTTCATATTCGGATTCAGGAAAATTTTACATAAAGATTAGCTTTCAGATTCATTTGGTCACGACTTTGTTGAAATTTTATCACGTAGTGTTATTAATAGGATAATAATATGATTAAGTTAAAAATATAATGATATAATATTACGAATATATATGATTCAATAATAATCATGACTACAATCATGAATCTTATCACAAAAATTTTTTCTTTGCGTGTATGTTAAAATATTTCAATTAATAACATTATAGGTATTATTATTCTTCGCTGTAGTAGCCATAAACTAAACTCCATTTTGTTCCATCAATTTTGAATCTCTGTTAACTAAAAATTCCAACAAAAAATTTTCATTAAGTTCACACTGCACTTGACTAAATTTTTAATTTTTCTTTAAGGACATTTGCCTAAAATAAAAAACAGACAACGGGAATTTTATTTCCTGAATCAGCCATTAACATCTTCACACCTTAATTTGCCGGACAAGTACTCATTATTCCAATGAAAGAAAATAATGTAACGAACTAAAAATTTCTCTATCCTTGACATTAATTATGGGGTTTAAAATTTAAAATTAAACAAAAAAATCGACAACAAGGAAAAAGTATTCAGATCATTTTAACTTCCTTCCCCCTTCCCGTCTACAAACTGGTAAGTTTGCAACGGGTTCGTTAATAATGTGAATTGGAATGGACTGATGATGTTGTTGGTATTTTACACTAATGCTGATGTGGTTGGTTGTTGTTGTCGTTGTTGCACGAGAAGAGAGGTGGTCATAAATTTGTTGATTTTATGACAAAATAGTTGTCATTTTTGACAAGTTCATTTAATGGCCAGTACATGTTACCTGTCTGTCATGGGTGTTGATGATAATAATTGCTGTTGTTTTTTTTTTTTTGGCTGGTTTTTTGCTGTTCAGCTTCAGTTGGTTGGTTGGACGAACGAACGAACGTCTTGTCTTCTTCCTTGTAAAACCAATCCATACATGTTTATTATAGAACGTTTGTGTGTTTGGATGTTCATTTGAATTTTAAGAATTTAAATGTTGTTTTTGCAAAAAAAAAAAAATAATTTTACGAGTATGTAGGTATGTATAAAAATGTATTTTAAAAATGTTTAGCCTCGCCATGTTATTTGTATTTGTTTGACTCTTTATTTATTTATTTTCAAACTTAACAAGTGCAGCTGTAAACTTGTGTTTGAGATCATGTTTGTTGTTTTTGCAAATTCTTAAATCTATTTAAGAAAAATCATTTACGTATTGCAACGCTTTTCGTATCTGAAAGGTGTGAAATGCTCAATTATCGTAAAATTTATATTGATGTTTTTGTTTTTTTTTTTTTTTGCTTTGCATTTGGCTCAGTAATTTCAAAATGTCATTGGAAAGGTGTTAACGATTTTTTTCGCTTTTCAAATTTATGGCACTTGCTGTCCATAAACGAGTGTATAAATTTTTTTTAAATAACTTTTGTCATAAATAAGTTAAGTTTTGAAACTCTTTATACAGTGTACTCTGTCTTAAGCGGACACTTAAGGGACTGACAAATTTCGCGTATGAAAAAAGTGCAAAAAGAGTAAAAATAACTTGTGAAATATTTATCTTCAAATAGTTTTTTACCAAAAAGGAAACATATACATACTTACAGTTTAGCCAAAGTAAACAGAATTTGCATTAAATAATTTTTTCTGCAAGGTTTTCAAATGGACTTAAAGAAATTAATAACTTTAGCTTGGCAAGTTATTCCTTTAATTTCAATAACTTGAAGATGCATTTGAAGGTCAATAAGCAATTGGACAAATTTCGTCTTTTCATTTAGTTTGAGGTTTGCTGCTCTTTTATTTCATTGCTAATTCGCGCAAACTAACAGTCTGGCCTACGATGTCTACCGCCATCGTTCGCTTTCATGTTTAACGACAAGCAGCTGCCCACTAATAATATTTAGCACGACAAGTCGATCGACAATGCAAGATAACGATACCGGAACAGGGGCCTAATTCTGGCAATCGTGATCGAGTACTTTCTCGATTCGAAAGCAATTTTATTTCTAATTCTTTCAGTAGATACTGAACGAATCGAATTTATTTTTTCAGTATTAATGCTTTACAACACTGAAAAAATAATTCCAATTCGTTCAGTATTGACTAAAATAGTTAGATATTAAATTGCTTTCGAATCGAGAACGTACTCGATCACGAATGCCAGAATCAGGCCCCAGTTTTCATAAAACTTTGCGGCCCTATAACAAATATGATGCGACCTCAAATGTAAAAATCAGTCACTTGTGTTGTGGTTGTTGACAAAGCCATTTTGTTAACATATTAAACGAAATTTTTCTTTACACACCAATACTAAATATTTTTTTTTATAATTATTTTTTTTAACACCATCACTTATAAAAATATATAGTTCTTGAAATTTTTTCACAAAATTCTATTCTATATTTTTTGTTTACTGCTTTGTTTGTTTTTTGTTTTCTCCTTTGTTTTCTATTCTGATTTGTATGTAGCACAGAGTTGTATTTTAATTGCTTAAGTTATATGTTTGCAAGG
Organism: Pollenia griseotomentosa; assembly: GCA_963931875.1. Taxonomy (NCBI): domain Eukaryota; kingdom Metazoa; phylum Arthropoda; class Insecta; order Diptera; family Polleniidae; genus Pollenia; species Pollenia griseotomentosa. The sequence goes on along the minus strand of OZ007560.1, from coordinate 44,372,910 downwards.
CGAATTCATCCCAGTTAATCTCGGCACTGCACCAAGTACAACTCGTACAAAAACCACAAGCAATTTGTTTTTGTAAAATCATTGTACAATATCAAAAACAGAAATAAAAGAAAACAAAAATAAAGATAGTAAAAGAGAATAAACAAAATTTTGACATCCAGCAGTGATTTTAGCTAATATCAGCAGAGCTTTTAAGACCACCTGTAATAAATTCGCCTTGTATGTCTGCATTTAACTTATATGTCTGCATTTCATCTTTTAATGCTCAACTTCTTTTCAATTCCCTTTTGGAAATGCCAATATGATCACACGCAGCAATCGGTTTCAACTTTTTTCGGTTTAAAACAACAACAATTTTATTCACAGCGAATCATAAATAAAAAGAACAAATTTACATGCAGCCATCGTTGTGCATATACAACCTACGAATAAAAAAACAAAGCGTACGGACCGAGTACAAGAATCTCCGTCAGGGTTGCCAGAAGATTTTGATAAGAAATCGGCATTATCGGCACTTTAATTTGAAAATATGGGCAAATTTAAAATACCTCTTTTACATACAATAAAACATATTTTTAATACCAAAACAGAAAAATGTAGCATTAACTAATGTTTAAATCATAAAATTTAATAAAAAAAAGAAACCTTTTTTAAATAAATTGAAGTTAATTAAAAACAAATATTTATATTTTTTACTTTAGGGTAAATTTTTTTCAACTTTTTTTATTATAGACAAATATTTAAAATTGACATTTTTATTAAATCATTCTGGCTAATTTTGGCAGTCGCGATCGAATACTTTTTCGATTCGAAAGCAATTTTATTTCTTATTATTTTTTCAATGCTGTAAAGCATTTATTTAAGTTTTCACAACACTAAAAAAATTATTTCCATACGTTCAGTATTGACTGAAAGAATTATAAATAAAGTTGCTTTCGAAACGAAAAAGTATTCGATCAAGACTGCCAGAATCAGCCCCCTGAAATCGGTTTCAAAACAAACCGAATTATTAAACATGAAAAATAAAAATTCCTTCCAAATTTTAATTTTTCAGGGACATCGATATTTGGCTACAAATTCTTTTATCATTTTCAAAAGATTAGAAGGAAAATAATTTTTTGGAAATGCACCACTAAGCTGCATCTTCCTCAACTCCGTATAATCTTATAAGAATAATTTTTTTATTCAAATTATTTTTATTGATAGTGAATGTAATCGTCTATTCATTTTCAAACTCATATATAAAGTTTTTTGTATTTTCCCTATAGAAAAAGATATTTTAGGCGTTGACTTTTTTCTTTTATTTAGATTTTAAAAATATAACAAGTGTTGCACAAAATTAATGAGTTATACCAAAACAAACTAAAAGTTAACGTGTTTTAGTCGTTTATTGAAAAATCAGCATTTTCAAGCAAAAATCGGCAAATCGGCATTTTGATAATTTAGAGGCAAAAAAATCGGCAAAATGCCGATAAATCGGCAAATATGGCAGGCCTGATCTCCGTACCAATCCACGTTCTTCTTTCTTCTCTCTCCTAAAACACAACAGTTGAGCAGCAAAAGATAAAACGTGTGAAAGCAGACTATGTTTTGTCAATTTTTATTTTCAAACTAGCTTTATATATATGGAATTGCTGATGTGGCAATACAATCACTTGAAAATAAATAAATGGATTACGTTAGAAACATAAAACCTGTCGATCGACAAGTGGATAGTGGGCCCTTAAGAGAACGATAATTAGTAACGTGTTTCTGCTCGCTTAAGTTGTTGATAGACATCGTGGGCCAGGCTCAAAATTCTTAATTTTTATTAATTTGAATAACATTAAATTTGTCTTTAATAGTCAACACTGCGTTAGCAAAGCGATCCAAAAAAGGAAAAATTAAAAAAACCACTGGGATTTTTAACAGGGGTGTCTGCTACGAGAGAGTACACTGTATCGTCTTTACATAACAGATATGTGATTTTAGTTTTAATAGAATGGAGATGTCTTATAAAATGTATCTATATTTGGCAGCTCCAGGGGAAAGTTTATGTTTCACTTTAAAGCGTCACCAAAGAAGTTTGGTGATTTGATTTCTAAAAACTCAAAAGTAAAAATATGCGATCTGAGGCTTAAAAAAAATGTCTTAAGACATAGGTCTAGATTTATGAGCGGCAGGAGGAAACAGAAAGTTTATTTTTTACTTTGAAGCTGAATAAAGCTTTCTCTTACTTCTTGTTTATTTAAAATCTAATATTTGGGACGCTTAGTTTATAAGTTCATAAGGTTCATAAGTTAAGTAAGTAATAATATTTCTTTCATGTTCTAAAACGATAAGCAATTTTTTGATTATGATATTCGTATGTTATCTGCGCTTTTTTCCTTTGGTTTTGGATAATTTAGATAATTTTGTCGGACTTTGCTTTTACTTATTAAAAATTCATAATTATTTAAGTTAATTTTTAATAAATTAAGATAGAGAAATGTTCTGTAACTCTCGTGTCGAGAAACTTTTCGATTGAAATGTGAGCAATGAAACAAAAATGCCTTGGAACAAACAATTCTTTTTCTCACTTAACTGTGTCTGTAACATTTTTAGCGAGTACTAGCTGTCACGCAAGGAAATTACTCGCAAATTAACAGCAAAAGTGTGCCTGTAAAATTTCTGTGAGAAAGTTATCCGCATTGATCTGTCAAATAAACTCGAGAATAAAAACGGTGCGAGAAAAAATTTTAATACTATAAAAAAATAATAATAATAATATTTTGTTCTTGGCACATTTTTTCATTGTTTAAATATTTAGCTTGAAAAATTTTTATAAAATATACGAATGTTTTCACAGCTCGCTTGCAAACAACAAACATTAAAGTCACCGTTTACATTATTTCGTAAAGCCGACGGTTGTATTTTCGCCGCCGTCGTTAACAATTTTTAAATATTAGTAAATTTTGGTCGCCGTCAACAATGTCACATCGGCGTCGAGTGGAATATTATGACATTTATAATTAAACGACATAATCTGCTTTGATAGTTTTCGACATGAGTTACAGACACACTTTTTCCTCACTTTTCGAGAAACGATGGAATATTTAGTTTCGCATATTTTCAATGCGAGGAGTTCTCACAAAAGTTACAGAACATGGGTCTTGGTTGCGGCACTTATAAAAGTGTTAGATGCACAACACTTGAGTCATATGATATGATAATTAAGTAAACACAAAATAGATATTTTCTTTTTATAAATTTGTTAAACACTTGTTTTAAGTCTGCTTGAAGAAAGTACAGAGCGCACAAAATTATCTAAAATGGGTGCCCTTAAATGGAAGCAGTTAGCGGTAGTCTTTGAGTAAATATAGTAAAATGTTCATACATTTAGCAACTTTCCTTCAGAATGTAATCACTTGTTTGATCACAAAAGTAATGCAGATAAGCGTGAGTAGATATCTTGTTGATCTAACTGTATGATGCTCTGCGCAAAGCATGATTGCAACTAGGTGACAAGTCTACATGACTGTCAGGATCATTTATCAACCTTTTGCTAAGGAGCTGCGCATATATAACCTCCACACCAAAAAGGCCTTGAAAAGGGCAAAAACTCAATACCTATCTTGGCAAGTTAAGATTTCCTGCAATTTGTGTTTTCCCTGCAGCCATGCCGAGATCCCTGAAGGTACCTGACTAAAAACCAGTTAAGGCCTGCCTAAATGTATTTGCAAATAAAGCGCACAATAAAAATCAAATCAGTTGAGAAAATATTTGTGTACAATCACAATGACAAATGCTATGCTTTACTGTTCGTCGCACAATTTAAATAGAGTTATTAGGGTACAAGACTTCAAAAAAGGGCTTCCAGACAGTACTTGATTCTTTCAAAACTTTATAATGCGTTGAAAAATATTAAAATATTACCTCGCGCAGTTTCCGAGAATTTGTGATGTTTACTTGAGAATCGTATGTAGCGGCCGCATACAAAGATGCTGGCGTTGTTCGCATTCAAAGCATTGTTCTTTCAAAGAATTGTAGTTACAATATAATCAAAGAAATTAACGTACAAAATATTTCGTACACTCATGGATGCCAAAGTTACATTAAAAAAAAAAGAATGTGTGTATCCTTTATTCCCACGCATTGCTGAGTGTACTTTTCATTTCCTTGTTAATTTTTAAAGTATTTTTTAAACCAACACTTTCATTATTGTAAATCATTTGTTTTTTGCCACTACACTTTCACACAGTATTTGTTTGTGACAGCGACACTACACTGAAAGAATTTTCTTCACAGATCCATTGGAATTTTACATTAATCCAATGAAAAATTACATTAAAAGTCAACCTATTTAGCACTTCATTTAATTAATGAAGAATGTTACATTAGCCCTCCGTTAATGAAGTGTTTCATAAAATCGATAAAATTTTTAATGTGTTCAATGACATGAATTCATTAAATGACTGAATAAATTTGGCCATTTTGATGACAGTCTTTTAGTAGTTAAATGATTGTTATGATTATATATTTATGTTTATTTATTTCTGACATCTTTTTTATTGTGCGTTTTAAGTTGTTTTGAATTTAATTTTTTTTTTTATTATTGTTTCAAATCATCAAGTTATATTAATTTTATTTCGTTTATATATTTCTGTTACATCATGTTATGTTCTTCGTGTATAAGCTTACCTTTTAGTAAATTGTATTTAATTCATTTTCCAGCCCGGGACGAGCTTCATCTTGCTTCTTTCCATTTTGTTGTCTTGTACTACTACGTAAATGTTGTGTATTTAAATTAACAATTTAAAAAAAAAGAATGTAAGAATTGTTTACTCCTGTTGTTTCTTTCTCATTGTTTGTTTTTTAAACTATTACTACCATTAAGCTAAATTCAGTGTCTCGTTATCGTTATGAATTTTTTCATTGATGTTATGAAACATTGAAATTTACAATTTTTTTCATATATTTTCATGTCTATCGCTTAAAATGGAAATAAAAATACGTTTTCACAGCAGTTATAAGAAGAAAATTTTTTCTAGTTATACGTATTTTGAAGTAAGAGAACTTTATCTTGTTTTCATTGATTTAGAGATATTTTTAATGGAAAATATGAAGTTACACTGTTTTTCATTAACTGAAAAATATTTGAATACATTAATTAATAGTTCATTTTAATCTTAAAAATCCTATTGAAGAAATGTATGGCAATTAGTTGAATTTTTGTTTTGCAAGAGATATTTAACTCAATTTCGTAGTGTTAATGAAATCGCTTCACTATGTTTGTAAAATTTCATTGCCGTAATGAAATTTTTCGTTGGATTAAAGAAAAAAATTTTATGAAATTGATTCAGTAGATTTATGAAGCATAATTCTTTCAGTGTACAGGTATAGAGTTTGAAAAATGATCAGGTCTCTTCTAACCAGTCCAGATCCCGTAATTTTTTAGGAACAATCACGAATCCAAGGGAAGAAGGGTATCATGGGGGCCATGAAACCCTGGGCTAGTTGATCTCTGGTATCCTTAAATTTGGTTTAAAGGCTGTGCCGACTAACCTGAAGGCTCCACCTTGGGTGTTATAGGGAACATCTGAACAATGTTTTACCTTTTGATGTAACATTGTTCGGGAAAAATCAGATTGAGGTCAATCCTGGAATCTGCCAGGATTCTAATTTGACCAATCAACGAATAACAAGCAACAGTCGTCGAGAAGTATCGGAAGATTTATCTTTTCTGCTTTACAGTCGTACTTCTATGGAGTTCTTCGGAAAAGTGATTTGATAGCGGGCTAAAGGAGCATGACAGTTTACTGTTGCATCGATATTATTTCCTCGGACTTTAAAAATCTATGCTGGGGCGATCAGAACACCTAGAATGTATTAAACATCCGAGATCACAGGGCTCTTTGGGTTCTAATGATTTCAAGGAGTCCGAAGTTATACCTCAGTACTAAGCTGATGGTGCTTCGGGAGCCAGTAGCCCCCGGCCTAGCAAACCGGTCAAACTATTGTTGAGGAAAACTTGCGGAGAGCAAGAAGAGGCTGTGTCTATGCCCACATTGATGGTAAATACGGGATGTCATTATACGCACGGGAGCACATGTGGATTGGGCACTTGCTCCTAACGTTCTGTTTCTATCAGTACGAAAGGTGCTTTAAATCCGATAAGCAATGGCGGTTACACCATCATGTATAACCGTGTATAAAAATTCATTCTCGCATATACCATGAGATTAGGCCTTAGTGCAGGTGCTCATTGAAATCAAAATTACAACAAGACTAAGCGCGAGAAAAAATGATTAAATCTAATTTAAAGTTCGTGCTATCAGCTCCATCGATTTTGAATTAATGGGCTGTTCAACAATTTCGAGTGTTAACGTTCGCATAAAAATTGTCGATGGAAAACACCCAGTTTTAAAAATATTTTCCACTCTGAAAAATTATCAGTAGTTTTTTTATCACTTAAAAAAATAGATAATTGAATCAATTTTTTTTTTTTTTGTTGAAAGAAAATTTAAAATAAAATTTTGATTTAATTAACATTTTATTAGTTTAGAAATAAGTCTTTAATTAAAATATTTATTAAATAACAAACATTTTTTCGTTTAAAATAAAATAATTTAAACTGTAGAATTGTTGTTGGAAATTGTCAAAACCTGATCTATATTTTATTAAATCAATAAACACATTGTTTGAAACGACAAAGTTTTATGATCATTTTTTTTTTTTATCAAAAATATCATTTATTGAAAAAATATATTAAAAATTTTATATTTTTAAAATTTTTAGTAATCTATATAATCATTTTGGTAATATGTTCAAATTTATCAAATTGTTTGCTGGATTTTATGAATTTGGTGATTAGAGAAAATTTTAAAATTTTTCAGTGAATTTTTGTGTGACACATAAGAAATTGCTACGAATTGTTTATCCTGTACTATAATAATAAGACTTTAAGTCCTGTTGTATAGGAATACCAATAAATAAATAAAATAAATAAATATAAAATTTAATACGACCGTTTACGTTTACATTTGTTAAACAAGCAGCAAGCTTTTAAATATTCAAGATATTCCGTCCCATTAAGTCTTTAAATAAAAAAAAATCTTTTAAATCTTTATTTTATGAAACAGATTATTTTTTGTGAATTCAGATTTATAACTTTTGTTACCCGCTGTATCCAAAAACCAGCATATGTTCACTATAACTTACTAACATTCCCAGCTGCAAAACAAGTGCTGCAATTTACGAGCAAGTATCTAAGTATTTTTTAGTTTCAAAAAACTGTACTACTCTAATTTATATAAATATAAACGTACAAGCGATAAATCTAACAACAAGTTCAAAAAACATCAAAAAAAAAAAATAAATAAAGCAAAAGATATAAAAATTAAACAAATTGAGAATTTCCCACATTATGATGGATGAGTTTTAAACGAAACGATTCGTAATATTTTGTAGTCCAACATTGTATTTGTTAGATACTCTGGGTCCGTTCGTATCGCACATTTGTATCATTGAACGCATATGACAACTTTAGCCTGCAATCTTATTTAAGCAATCACTTGATTTCTTTTTTTTCTTTCGTTTCTATTTCAACTTTATTACGTAAATTATTATTAGATAGAAAAAATAAAATGTAAAAAATAACTAAAGCTTGTTAATTAACAAAGACACAATTTTTATCGCTTCATAAGCATTTAAAAAGAAAAAGAAAAGAAATATATAGAAATAGTAAAAACAAAAATTCTTAATTATAGATGAAAAAAATCCCCCTTTTAAATGTTTTTCAGCATTTTTCTGGATTTTATTTTAAAAATATATTTTATATTGTCTTTGAACCAAAAATTAAACATCCACTCAATCATATTTTAAATATTCAAACAAATATTTTGTAACAATCGAATATATTCTTCTTTTTTCGATAAGTGGTCTGTCCGTCCGTCTGTCCGTCCGTCTGTCCGTCCGTCTGTCTTTTCTTTTTAAATTTCATTATTTTTAAATGGCTGACTAAGAACAAAATGTCTTAAGAGCTTTAAATAGTTTAAAAGAAGTTTTTTTTTTGTAAATTCTATGAATTTGTTGTACATCACTTTTATAACCTCCTGGGTACATAAATTTTCATGCACACGAGGGTTATGTGATAAGTATTTTTTTAGATTTTTTTTTTCTTTGATGACAAAAGATAGTGTCAGAATTTTTTTATATTTAAAATAAATTATATTTATAAAAAAGATTTGTATACTAGAAATATAACTACAAATAAAACATATTGCTTTAAGTTAAAAAAAAAAAATATTTTTATATATTCATTGGAAACCAAAATAAAAAATTGTAAAATATGACTTTTACTATCATTTTGAGTTGCGGCATGATGTCCGCATTGATATAATGAAACCTAAGAAAAGAAACTGATTACAACTGACAGATGAGTACAGGATTTACATAATAACCCACAATTACAACAAACCCTCACAGTGGTTATTCGCCGCCAAAAATCCCTCTTAAGTTCACCACATGATTCTAAAAAGTTATCTATTATTTAGTCTATGGTCTTAGGTTTTCATGACACCAATGACTGGAGGACCTAAGCGAATATAAGCACACCTCTAGGGGAGAAATTGTTATTTTTATTTATTGATTGAAAATATTATTTAAGTGTTAGTCTACAAAAAACAAATAAACAAAAGACGGTTCATTCTTATTTTCACTGCTTGTGTGCCTTTAATTTGACAATTTACGATCCCTCTAGCCTAGAACTGATATAACATCAAAGCCTGCATATATAGCCAGCTGAAGTAAAAAAATACATTTTAAAAGGCACCTTAGAAACTTTTAGAATTCCAATAATGCTATTAAAATTTAAAAGCTTGTTTAAAAAACAAATTGCCGGAATTCCTTGCAGGAAAGGTTATGTGTAGCTAGGCTTGCCAGATGGTCTTGTTTTATCTTCATTTAGAAGAATTTTCAGTTCTCGTCAACAAACAAGAAAAAATTTATTTGTTGTCAAGATTATTTAGAGCCCAACCAAAAAAACATCTTATTATTATTTTTTTTTAATTTGCTTACAGTTTACCTTAACCAAAGCTGTGTAAAAAGCAAAGGAATATTTCATCGTTTTGTTTTAGTGTATTTTTTCGAAACTAATATTTTCTTAATAAACACTAATAATTTGACAACACTGAGCTGCTAATTTTAAACAAAACAAAAGCGTACAGACATTTTTGGTGGAAATATTGAGTTTATTTGCTTATATTTTTTGCTTCTAGCTGGTTTTAACAGTTGTAAAAGATTATTTTAGGAATTTTTCAATTGTCACGAATTCTTTTAAAATCAAGATTTTTTTTAAGTGAATGTCAAGAATTTTGCAAACTTAAATCTGGCAAGCCTATTTATAGCGAAGTTATCTCTTGGCGGAATTTTCGGGAGCATATTATACATGCATAATAAACAAAAATGTGAAAACGTTACGTGAGCATAGAGCGATTATTTTATGCATAAACATCTAATAAACTAAAAATAAAAAAAAAACGAAACAGAAAACAAATCATCAAACTTCAAATATAAACTTATTCAAGTCATTGTGTGCAAAAACACAGTTGTCTACGCTCTCTAACATAAATACAAATGTGTTGAAAGAACTTTATGACGTTCAGAACGACACTTGTATTTTAAAACGCATACAAATAAATGAATTGAAAAATATTCAATGGAATGAAATAACTTGCAAGTGGTCTTGTGGCAGGCCTCTACTGCATATTCCGACAAAGGTATACACTCGCTCATTGCTTAGGAGTGTTGGAGTTATTTTACTTCCGCTAGCAGCATTTGTTGAATAGCTACGACATAAAAATCTTAACCTTAAATATTCTAGAAGTCATATTATTACTATAACTTCCAGTTATAGTGATAATTAAAAACTAAACTGGATAAAACCGGCCCTTAATCTTTTAAAATTGTTAACAGTATTCTATTTAGCTTATTTACGGTTAAAGTAGAAGAGAAAATTCTAATTTTACGCACATTTAAGCCATTTGTTAACCGATAATTTTAGTAGCTCTTCTTCAAGAAACCACAACCATTTTATGGTTGTCTCCGAACATGTTGTGGTTAATAATAACTTAAATATGTTTAACATTTGGAAAAGAGGACAATACTATTGTTAATTTAGAAATAAATTATTGTAATATTTACTCATAACATGTTTAGGGGGAACCATAAAGTGGTTGTGGCTGCTTGATGGATGACTAATTTAACCACAATAAGGTTGTCGATGACAATAATATGGTTAGATTAAACATAATATGTAAAATGTTCTTAAAAAAAAAAATTGTTGGAGGTCACCATAAAAAAAATAAAGTTCTAGCAGTGCCCGCTGCGTTTCCCGCCCAGAGTTAAGGCTCAGTTAGCCGGGAGTAACAGTAACGTTGCAAATCAGCTGCTTCATTTTGTTGTATGTAAAGTACTTAGAACGATTATAGTTAGCAGTAAGATGTTACGTCTCAATCTGTAAGAAATAGATTGGTCATACTTTTTTACGGTAAGGTTACTGTTACCCCCGGCTAACTGAGCCTTTAATTTTTGACTAACTATAGAGTCGGAGAGGCAGAAATTGCTTTTCTGCTTCCTATTGGTCCAAGGCTTAACAAATATATAAATCTGGTCTGTTTGTAGTATCGGTCTAGATATGTTTTAAAAGTCACTTTCGCATTCTGTCAGGGGACAGTCGAGTGCACATGCTCACGTTAAAATTGCCTAGTTTTTCTTTTGAGTACGGAAACTATTGTTTAAATTTTATACTTTATTAAATTATTTAAGCTTAAGGTCACTTTTTTAAAAAATTAATTAAAATGTTTTTATTCGATATTTCGATTTCCGTTGGAAATCTTCTTCAGGAAATTTTTTTTTAAAATAAAATAAAATTTGACAATAAATGGAAAAATAAAATATGGAAAAATAAATTTTAAAATTTCAAAAAACAAAATTATCATAATAAATTTAAAATTCCATTCTAAATTTTTATGATAATATTGTTTTTTGAAATTTTAAAATTGATTTTTCCATATTTTATTTTTCCATTTATTGTCAAATTTTATTTTATTTTAAAAAAAATTTCCTGAAGAAGATTTCCAACGGAAATCGAAATATCGAATAAAAACATTTTAATTATTTTTTTAAAAAAGTGACCTTAAGCTTAAGTAATTTAATAAAGTATAAAATTTAATAAAAAAGGTCGAAGAAAAAGGATTATAATGAAACTATTGTTTTAAAAAATCTCTTCTAAAACGATAAATTATATTTTCTGAGAATAGGAGGCTTAGCGCCCCTAGACCCTATCCTAAGCCTTTTAGTGGAACCTTAAATAGCCTATGTCCGTTAGGAGGTTCCAGTATTAATTTTGTTGAAAAAGTTTTTAAAATCGGTAGTTTCGGAGATTACAAACCTATGAACATATAAACAAAGAAACACACAAACTTTTCAGCCTAAGATTATTAGTATAGATTAAAGGCCCTATAGAGTTTTTTTTAGAGCCTAAGAACAACATTGCAGGAATAACAAACAGTACTTATAAAAAAACGAACGTATACCCGTATATGCCCTTTCCACCTGTGGTGAAGGGTATAAAAATAATAAAAATGTAACTGAATTTAATAGCTTTTTAATTTTATTTTCGAAGTTTTTAATAACAACTGCAACTGGCTACAGTTTGTATTACAAGGGGATATTAAGTGTGGCAACGTAATCTAAATTTGGTATTTTTTGCAAAATTTATTTCCCAATATTGTCATTTATGACCTATAAATAAGGCCTTATATTGTCGGTGTTTTAACTAACCGACCTAACTAACGTTTAACAAATTTTACAGGAGAGCACTTTTTATGTTTTTTGTCTTAAATGTACACTAAACTAAAAATCCAATGAAAATGTACGTTAAGCAAACGGATTACGTTTATTAAAATATTTTCGTTGGCTCAACGAATTATTCGTTAATATAATGAAAATTAAGGTATTATTTTCATTATATTAACGAATAATTCGTTGAGCCAACTAAAATATTTTAATAAACATAATTTCGTTTGCTTAACGTACATTTTCATTGGATTTTTGGTTCAGTCTAGTCATTTCCTAGCCTTACTAGCTCAATTTGCAAAAAAAATTTCAGTAAAAACAGCGACGATGGAGTTGTAGTTGTGGTATTTTTATATTCAAAAAGTGTATATGCCAAATATTATATTGATTTCCATAGAGATTGAAAGATTTTATCGCAATTTTAATATGCAAAATAAGTCCAAATAATATCGAAAATTGATCACATTTTTTTGTAAAACTTTAAAGGCATCAAGTTTTATATAAATCGGTTTTCTCTGTACACGAAGAGTTTAAAGCAAAAATTAATCGAAATATGTATTGTACACTCGATTTTTTTATTAATTTACATTAAATTATTTTTTACTGAAGGAAGGAATTTTACAACATGAAATTTTTGATTAAAATTTATTGATAATTTTCTTGGCTGAGCTGGGGCGGCTCGAACCTGGGTTGAATTTACATGTTTCAAGAATCACCACACTCTTTTGTCAGAATTCTTTGAGTTCTAACCTCTGCACCACTGCGGTGCCTGCCAGCCAACAGTCAAACATCAATCTTTAACCAGTGGTACTGGTGGTTCGAAATTTGCTGTAATTATCATTTTAAATTTTATGGTACATCTTGCTTCCTTTCCTCTGTTTTTTTCGTATTCTTTCTGTCAAGACTTTGGCTTGAAAACCTGAATACATTTGTTTATTATGTTTTCTGTCCACTTTCGTCGACATTTTATTTGTACAACTTGAAGTACAAATGTAAACATTAGAACTTGTGCCACAGCTATTTTAAGAACAATTGTCAAGAAAATTATCAATAAATTTTAAAAAAATGTCATGTTGTAAAATTCCTTCCTTCAGTAAAAAATAATTTAATGAAAATTAAATTTGATGAACTCAAGCCTAACTAAAAATATCGAAATAATACCTATTTTAAAATTTTATTTTAATCGACTATTACAGAAATTTCACAGAGCGGAAATTCACTATGGAAAACCTCCTAGCCCAATTAATGATTTTAAGATACCAGTTGTCGACAAGGGGGTCATGGCCCCAATGATTATCCCAATGGATCCACGCTAAAAATACTTTTTTTTAAACCACTTTTTTTTCAATAATATTAAAAATATTTATTTTAATTTTATTAAACTTCAAAATGACGTTACATACTTAAAAAAAGTTTATTTAATTAACACTAAAATATTACAGAAATTAAAATCAAAAACCACCAGATAATTGTAATGAATACAAAATTTTTTACAAAATAAAAAAATAATAATAAACCAACTCTTACAGCTAAAAAAAACGAGTGCAATTACAACAATTTATTGCATTTTTAATGTTGACATTTATGTCAAATTAAATTTAATTGTTATTAAAAAATAAACGCAATACAACAAATTAAAAAATCAGCCGAGAAGAACAAAAAACGCTGAAATGGAAAAAAATAAACATGATGAAAATTACACGAACATACAGCAACAAAACAAACTAACAATAATTATAAAAAATAATAAGAATTAAACAAAAACAAAAAAAAAAAACGAAACCAAACCGCAAATGACAGGCTAAATTACAATTAAAATTGCAGCAATAAGAATGAAACAATAACAACAAAAATAAATGAAAAAAAAAAACGTAATAGAAAGGAAACACAATAAAAACTAGTTTTATTAAAGATTAAAATAGGGAAATACACACACACAGTCGTACATAAAATATGAAAATTATTTACAATATGTATTAAATTTTATTACAAATTATAAATCGAACTTTATTTTAATTTAAATAAATAAAAAATTCGGTTGTTTTTACTATAATTTCTCCTTAATTTTCTGCAAAATTTTAAAGAAAACGGAATTAGGGGAAATTAAACTGCGCGAAAAAGGAGAAAATTTTTTATTATTGTTGTGTTATATTTCCTTCCTGTAAATGTCACAATTTTTGCAACAACAAACCCCAAAAGAGTGAGTGATATGAGCTGAGAGTATGAATGATGTCTTCTTATACATGATTAATGTTAAACTCCCTTAAATCCAACAACAAAAACAACAACATTTAACACACTGTGCAATTAGAGCAACAACAAAAGCTTTAACTTTCTCTCCACTGTGTATAAATTCTCCTTTCCAACATTCCTACTGTCTCTTCTATCTCTTTCTAACTTTAGCTTTTAGGTTACGCTTGACGAAACTTTAAGAGAATTTTTATGTTGTTGTTTTTTTTATATGTTGTTTGTGTGCTTTCCCCCTAGTTTTTCATATAAAAATAATCAACAATAATAACAATAACAACAGCAACAGCAACAGCAGCCATCATCATCAACATCCACAACAACAAGAACAACAGCCAGCAAACACTGCTAGTGATGGCAAATAAGCTGTAAAAAAGTAGTTTGGTTTTTACTTTTTGTGTAGTTGTTTTTTTGTTGTTGTTGTGTTTTGTTGTTTACGCCATGGCCGAGAAAAAGTGAAATAGATAGATGGCTGTAAAGCCTTAATGTAACAAGGTCGGCAATAAATCAAATTGTTAACACTAAATATACTGTATGGATTCATTTAAAACTCATTCGCACGAACGTGGTTTCAAATTGCATTTAGCATTTAATATAAAACAAAAAAAAAAAAAAAGAACTACATAGTTAATTTCAAATCCCCCTTTTTAGACTAACCACCAAAAATTGTTGGGGGTATATTGATTTATCAGTCCATTTGTAACACATCGAACTTATCTTCGGAGACCATAAAAACTATTTGTAATTAGGTATATATTCCGCATCCTTGGTAAATTCTAAGACGATTTCCGAATATTGAAAGCACGATAGAAGTCGCAATTGAAGACGTAGAAAAGTGAAATTTACTAAAAATGTTTTTCCATCTAGCCCCCATACAAAAGTCCTTCGGGATTAGACTTTTGGCATTATAACGGTCACACAGAATGGTCTCAAACTAACTACATAATTTAGCACAAATACTTATTTTGTACTAGAAATTCTCTGTAGCAAAAAAGGGCCGATGCATTCAACTATTTCATTTAGTTAGCCAACATACAAATTTGAATTAAAGTTTTTTTTATTTTAGTTTCAGTGGTTGACAAATTCAAGCATGCAATTGAGCAGCGCGGTAAGATTGTTGAAGCCTTTTACGAAAATGAGCGTTAAAATCAAAATGCATTTCGTGCACTTAGTGAGGCACACATTCACCTCAGTGGATTCGTAAACAAGCGGAATTGCCGCATTTGGGCAAATGAACGGCTAAATGTGTATACAATCGGTAGAATTGTGCGCAAATTTCAGCTAATTGGGTCTGAAGAAAATGTGAAAACACCTGTTTGGTGCTGTTTATGGGTTGGTGGCGTCATCGAGCCGTACTTCTTCGAAAATGAGATCCAGCAGTTACTGTGAATAGTGTTCACTATCGCGAGATGATAACGGACTTCTTGTGGCCAGAAATTGAGTATATGGACCTGGACGATATGTAGTTCCAACTCTACTAGTGACGGCACACAGCCAATGAAACTATGGCTATTTTGCGCGAGAAGTTCAATGGCCGTGTTATCTATCGTCGTGGCGATGTGACGATCATGTGATTTGACACCGTTGGACTTCCTTCTTTGGGGATATTTAAAAGAAAAAGTGTACGTCAATTAAATAGCTAAAGCATAATATAATTCGGCACATTAACGACATTGAACCTCAATTATGTCTGAGAGTAATTGAAATAACGGATCATCGGAGGTATGCCACTGAAGTCGTGGCGAGCATTTGGCTGATATTTTGTTTCACACTTAATTGTCATAGATCCTTCTTTAATAATAAAAAATACTAAAATAATCCTCTAAAAACTTTGCGTTTTATTTACAATTAATATTGTGCATTTTAATTGGACCACCCTTTAATATATTAAGGCAATTCACAAAGTGTTCTATTATCTCATATTAGTTCCATTTGCTATATTCTTAGGAATGTGATATTCAAAAAATTATATAATACTTTATTGAAATAATGATGGTGTGCATAATCGATTCGGCACGTGCGAATATATATATCCTTTCCCCTTGGTTTGTTTTAGTTGCTTAAAGTAATTTATTCGTATATTGGCTATGACTATTTTTGGTGTCATATTTTAACTAAGAAATATTATAGACTCTTCTTAAAAAACAAATGTAATTCTCAAATTTTAAATGGATTTTATTCTAAAATTACTAAAGTTATAAAAACCTTTAGAAAACTATATGAATAGCAAATTTGTAGGCACTAAACATCAGATATCGTGGTCACATGCTCCTTATAGGAACTACAGTATATAAAATATATAAACATCAGATATCAGTGAATCTAAAACAACAGCTCCCTATAGAAATCTGCCATTCACTTGGGGTTTTTTAAAAGCATTCCTCCAAATTAAATACAAAAAGCTCAAAAAAACACATAAATCTTAAAAGGCGCTAAGTCAAATTAACATAAAAAAAAATTATTAAAATATTTTGTATGTATAGAAAGAGCAAGTTCTTCGGAATCGAACTTCCAAATCTCGTACTAAAAGATTTGATCACCACCAACTAGTCTATTGGTCTAACTACGATTAGAGTGTAAAGCAGACTTTTCCCTCATTCTTATACGCAAAATTCTTATGTGATGGAAAAAATCAATTCTGTAGGTATTCATAGGAAATTGTATTGTAAAAAAGTATTTTTTTTTAGTTTTACTTTTTTTAAATTTTTGTAATAACATCTAGTTTAATTAATTGCTTTTAAGTCAGCTTTAATCGAGTCTTTGCTATAAGTGTAGCCTTTTTAAGTCAGTAAGATTTGTCAACACTGCCTAATATGCAGATATTGATCTTAAAATCTCTATCTAGCCGTCCCCCTAAGCCATTTTAGCAGAAATACATTTGCGGAAATATAAAGGGGAGTACTTTTTAAGCGTCGTTTAATGATTGGATTTCTAAACTGGAAATAAATTACTTTTTTTTAATTTTATGATAATTTTAATAAACATATCGTCACCTTAAATGCAAATGGACGTAACAATAATTTTTTTTTTTTTTTTTTTTTTTTTTTTTTTGTTTCATGAAAAGCAAAAAACTTTAAAAAAATCAATAATAACACAGTGCACCACATAAAATTCAAACTGCTTCTCGTGTGCAATTACTCGAATTACTTGTCGAAACGAAAAAAATACCATTTGGATTTGGCTTGTTTTAGTAGCTGTTCGAAATTTAATAGCCTCATGTTGAATTTGGCTAGAACTTGATTTTTTTTAAGAACATGCAAGGTTATATTCGGAAACCAATTGAAATTTTGAATGAAAAATTAGGCAAAAACAGGATTTTGATTAATTCAGCCTCTTTATGTTTTAATACATTTTTTATACATTTCTCGAATTTGCCGATTTAAATAAAACTGAAAAATAGCATTTTCCAGTATTATAATGTTCAGAATAATTATGAATTATATTATAAGGAATATTTTTTTATAAAGATAACTTTACTCAATTTTCCAGAATTTGGCAGCTGTGGGCCAAAGATGTTAAAAACTATATAAAAAATATGATATTTTTTCGATATTTTAGCAATTTAAACGCATTGGGTGCAGTTTTTTTATTTTATTTATTTCTAGTTTAGTTTGTACTCGATTGTAACACTGTGTAATAAAGTAAAGGGTGTTTCAGCCAAAACGCACGATGTTAATTGTAAATAAAACCAAAAGTTTTCAGAGAATTATTTTGATATTTTTTATTATGATAGAAATGGGTATGACAATTATGTTTGAAACGAAATATCGGCCAAATGCTAGCCACGGTTTCGGTGGCATGCCTCTATCCGATGGTCATTATTTTCAATGACTTTGAGATATAATTGAGGGTTAATGTCGCTAGTGTGCTGAATTTTCTCATCCTTTAGCTTATGAATTGTTCTTGGCTTATTGACGTTAACTTTTTCTTTTAAATATCCCCAAAGAAAGAAGTCCAACGGTGTTGAATCACATAATCCTGTCTGCCAAATTACATCGCCACGACATAAGGTAACACGGCCAGTGATATCTATGCAAAATGTTAAATCTTGTACAATTCAGTTGAACAGTTCTCGAGATTTTTCGAAATACCTAAAACAACTGCAGAAAAACACGATTTTCGAATGAATGCCATATTTGTGATCAGCAGCCACGATTTATCTTGCAATAAAATTGTTCAATTTTACGTATTGTACAATTATATCGCCAATGTGTATGTGATATTCGAAGGTGGCACAATATATTGGCAACAATCAAAATTTTTATTGCACAACGAAAAGAAAGTGAAATGTGTTGGCAACATTGTACAAGGCTGTTTATGTTATTCCTATAGGTTATGTCCACCTTTTTATTGAATGAATAAAACCATTGTGTGCTTATTGCATAATATAGGACAAAATGGGAATAATATCGACCCTAACCGCGAAAATAACGTAAGCGACATGATTTTAAATTTTCGTTTTTTTTTAATAAATGACTTTATTGGCAACACTTGCATCATCTCCTAAAATGTAATGGTCACATAAGGTACCGTTACGATTTTATAGCAAGAACAATTTTATTGTAAGCGACAAATTTTATACAAAATTTATATGAAATAAAATTAAAAAGCTCTCTCCTGTAAAATTTGATTTTTGGCGCTTACGTTATTTTCGCGGTTAGGGGTCGATATGGCGAATATCATATACAATAACATTGCAAGTGTATAGGCCGCTTCAGAAACCTCTCATTTTTGAGGTTATGGCAAAAAGTTAAAAATTTGTGAACCAGTATAAAAAAAATCTCGATTTCGAACCTGTTTGCATTTAAATTGGCGATATATTATCTTTACTATAAATTAATATCTTATATAGAGTATAAAAATGCAATTAAGATGGAAAACAAAACACCGTTAATTAAGATCTTTAAGTTATAATTTTAAATGGCTCCACTTAGCAAAATTTACATAAATTCAGTCCGAATCATTAATTGTCTCAGATCTATCTGATCAATGGAAATCTGGAACTCTTAATTACTCAATAATAAATAGCCGACAAAAGCAAAAATAAAAAATAGCCCACAAATTAATTGACGCTTTTAAAAACAACTTTTGTCTTGATTGTCATAAATTATTTTTATTCAATTATTTTTTTTTTAATACCTTTAATTAGCAGTCATGCATAAATGGCAAATTTTTATTAAAAATAAAATAACTATTTCTACTTTAACACGTAAAGTAACGTTACGTTCCAGTTGTAAATTACAACAAAAATAAATAAAAATTTATTTAGTTGTAATTTTTTTATTCTACACAACATTCACACATTTTCATCACAGTCATAAATCTTAAAATTGCAAACATTTTTATTTTCTAAATAAATCTTGAAGGCAGAAAGAAATTAAAAAACAAAAAAAAAAAAAATAATAATAATGGGGTTTTAGATAAAACGGCAAGAATCAAATTTAATATATCTTTTTTTTTCTTATAACATTTTTTTTTTTTTTTTGCAAATATTGTGATTGTTGCTATAATTGTGATTAATTTCCAGTAAAATTGTAACACATAAAAATCAAATAAAATTCAAATAAAATAGCAACAACAACAGCAAAAAATAATGAATTATAACGTGTGTTTGGGTGAAATAAAAAAATATCGCTTCAAATGCTGCAGAAGAAGGCGAAAATTGAAAAATGAAATAAAATATTACACTTAGCTCTATTAAATAGAAATAATTCATGTTACAACGATAACTGTGGCAGTAGCAGCAACAGCAGTGGCTGAAGCAGGGGCAAATGTGGCAGCAGCAATAAACGTGGTCTAATAATAAATAAAATATAAAACAATCTTATTTAATGGATTTAAGCAGGGAAGAAACGCAGACGAGCGTTTCACTGAATAAATGAACCATTAACACTCTCAAGTCTTAAAAAAAAAAAATACATTCGATATAAATCTATAAATATTGACAGCAGGGATGAACATTTTCCTCGAAAAGTAAAAAGTTATTTTTGGAAATGTTTTCTTTTTAAGTTGCAGGCAGAGTTAAATGCAAATTGGAAAAACATTTTTTAAAAAAGAAGATTTTCTAAGTATTTAAAATTTTGAAAAAGCTTATAGAAAATAGAAAAAAAAACATACGAATATGGAGAAGGACTTATTCTTACATATTCTTAAATATTGTATAATAGATAGTAGATATTTTCAATTAAATAATCATATATATAGCCAAATGAAAGGACTTCCTATGGGTTCGCCAGCTTCTCCGATTGTAGCAGATATAGTTATGGCAAGGTTATTAGATATATGTGTTTAAAAATTAATTATAAAACCGTAGATCTTGACAAAATATATTGACGATTTATATTGTATAATTTTTAAATCAGGAATAGAGCAAATGTTAGATAGTTTTAACTCATTTCATTCAGATATTAAATTTACAGTTGAAAGGGAATCTAATTCAAGAATATCATATTTGGACACTTTGACAATTAGGGTATTAATTGGGGCATTCATTTAATCGGGCTTTTGATTTAATCGGTTAATCGCTCGATTAATTAATCGAGGTCTTAGTTTAATCGGTTAATAATCGGTTAATTTTGTTATTGATCAATTAACCGATTAATTAATTTTTTTTAAACAATAAAGTAATTCCAAAACATAAAAATAAAAAATTATTTATAATTTTGAGTTTATTAGTAAAAAAACAATAACATAACAATTCTTGAACTAAAACGAGCAAACCAAAAAATAATTCATAATTATATAAAACGTATTTTTTAATTAATACATATTACGTATCGATTAAAAAATAAACTGTGAGATCATTTTATTTGTAGGTTCAATAGTTAAAGGAGAAATAATTTGGTTAAAATGTTTAGGATTTTAGCGACTCTTTTCTTTAGTTTCGATAAAACTTGACTTGGAAAATATTCTTTCACCCATCGTAGATGTTGGAGATGTCGAAAGCAACCCATAATAAGAATATCTAATTTCTCAGTCCTTCTCCTGGATTTCTCTAAAGATATCAAATCTTCCATTATGCCATTAGAGTCCTGTTTTATTTTTTTTTTAATTTTTAACACTTCTACTTGTTTTAGATAATTCTGTTGTTGTGTGTCTATCGAAAGTTTCTTCTGTTAACAGGTCAACTTCTAACTCATCCTGGCAAAGATCTGCACCGAACATTATGCAAAAAAAGTCATTTCCGAATTCCTTTATTTCTGTTTTTGTACTGTACTTTCAGAATGTATTTCTAGACGGAAATATATTGAATGAAAAAATATTTTTAAACACAACTTTTTTGGTACACTTTGGTAACTTTCTTGGTGAACTTTGGTACAGATAACATTGTAAAATTCTACATGGTTGCATTGTAGAATACATTTTAAATGCGAGATGCTACTGACTTTTTGGAACTCACCCATAATTAAAATCACAGAAAAATATGGTTTAATACTACATAAAATTAAAAATTTTGTTACATCGGTTAATCGGTTAATCGACTGAAATTAACCGGCTTAATCGTTAATCGAAAAAAGCCAATTTTAAAATAACCGATCAGTTAATCGGGTAGTAATTAATCGGTTAACCGTTAATCGGTATAAATACCCTACTATTAATAGATTGGTATCAAAAACTAACATCTTCTGGTAGAATTATTAATTATTTCTCGAAACATCCAAAGAAAATAATTATTAAAACAGTTAAAACTTTTATAGAAAGAGTTCTTAAAATAAGTGATTCAGAATTTCATAGAGATAATAAAAGGAAGATTTCAGGTATTTTAACTGATAATAGCTTTCCTAAACAATTAATAACAGATTTATTTAGCTTAATTTCTTCGACCTTCTTAATATTATTTCCTTTTAATAATTTCTCAAGCTCCGTTTTATATAAAGAATATTTATTTAAAAATTATCCAATATTTCGCTATCTCAATGGAAAGCTTCTTCAGGGATTTATTGGTTTTTTTATATTTCAAACAATTTTATAAACAAAATTTAATGAAAAAACAAAATTGTCAATTATCAAAATTCAATTTATATAAAGAATATTTATTTAAAAATTATCCAATATTTCGCTATCTCAATGGAAAGCTTCTTCAGGGATTTATTGGTTTTTTTATATTTCAAACAATTTTATAAACAAAATTTAATGAAAAAACAAAATTGTCAATTATCAAAATTCATAATTGACAATTTTGTTTTTTCATTAAATTTTGTTTATAAAATTGTTTGAAATATAAAAAAACCAAAAAATCCCTGAAGAAGCTATCCATTGAGATAGCGAAATATTGGATAATTTTTAAATAAATATTCTTTATATAAAACGGACCTTGAGCTTGAGAAATTATTGAAAGGAAATAACAGATTTATTAATACAACACAATTATTGTAGAATAAATAACCGAAATAGTATTACAGAACAGAGGATTTATAAGTCGATAACATATATACCAAAATTTTCAGAAAGATTAGAAAAATCAAATATATATGATAGCAAAATATACAAAATAGCTCATAAATCTTTAAACACATTAGGTAAACTATTTACTAAAATGAAAGACAAAATAAAGAAGATGGATATGTCAAAAATTTGTTTATAAAATACCACGTAAGAGTAATGATAGTGGACAGTGTAGCAGGGTATATATAGGCACAACAAAAAATAAACTAAAAACTAGACTAGCAGGACATAAATCAGATTAAAAAATATAGAAATATATATCACAAAAAACAGCTTTATCATCTCATTGTGCTAATCTAAATAACTATCCAGATTTTGAAAAAACAGCTGTTTAAACACAGAAAATAATTATAAACGTAGATTTATATTAGAAATGTTACATATTATAAAGGTTCCGACAATTTCGAGAATTAATTTTAAGTCAGACACTGAAAATGAGGCACAAAATTTTAGACACTTAATTTATAAAAATAGAAACGGAAGTTAAAAATTAATTTATATTGTAACTAGCATTTAACCTGCTACTTCGTTAGCGTCTGAGTTCAATATTATAGGAAATTTAAATATTTAGAACACAAAAGCAAATGAAAGAAAGTTTATTTCCCGTGTTATCCTTTTTGCATCTTGAATTTTATATTTCGAGATCCAATACTTACAGAAATTCAAAAAAGTACCAGTTAAAGAACAAAAAAGTACCAAAAAGTTCCCTCATAGATTCGTATCCACTCAGGACATTGCATGTTGAATTTTATGCTTTAAGGTCCAATACAAACGGAAATTCAAAAAGTACCAGATAAAGAACAAAAAAGTACCACAAAGTTCCGCAATATATCTTAGGTTTTAAGGTCCAATATTAACGATAATTAAAAAAATACCAGTTGTAGAACCAAAAAACCAAAGAAAGAAGAATATCAAATTTCACGTATTTCCTTTTTTTGGTACTATTTTTTCCCCCCATTAAAGTATCAAAAATTTCAGAATTGAAGTGGGAGCCCATAATTTAGTACGAATATGTCAATGAATGGAGAAAAATGTTTTGTAAAAAAAGTACCAAAAAAAATTACGATTTTCACCCCTTAAATGTTCGAATTTCGAAAAAGTACCAAATTCATATTCGTATTTTTTTGATAAGTTTCGAATGTGGTATATACCTTGTTTCTATGTTTATTGGTTCAAAAGATAGATGTCAAAAAAGTACTAAAATTCAGATTTTACCCGTTTACTCCCTAATAGGGCCGAATTTCAAAAAAGTACCAGACACCTGTCCGCTTATTTTTTTAAAGAACAACGATAGGTATTAAATTTTTTTTGTATCTCTTTTAGTTTTGAAGATATAAGGTTACCGAATTTTCCCGTTTTTACCCTTTTTTACCCTCTAAACATTCGAATTTCCGAAAATCCCGTCTTAGTGGATCGATTTGGGGAGTGACCAATCTCTGGTCCAAATTTCAAGTGTTTAGCTTCAGGCGTTTAGGCTGTGCGATGCTGAATCAGTCAGTCAGTCAGTCAGTAACGTTCAATTTTATTTGAAAAATACTTTTTTGTTTTTGAATTAAAATTTTTAAATTTTTCTTTTATTGTTAAATTTGTTATAAATTGTTAAAAATTTATAAATTAAGATAGAAAAAAAAACCCTGAAGAAGGCACTCAAGGAAGTTCCGAAATATTGGTTTTAAATAAACGTTAAAAGACTTTAAGCACGAAAATGTATTAATAGTTGAAAATAAACTCTCAACTTTTACACAGTAAAAAATAAAAATTGATTTCAATTAAAAAATTTGTGGTATTAAAAAAAAAATTATTAAATATGCACCAGTAAACAAATTAATAGTATCAATTAAACGTTTAGTTCATTGATTAAACATTTAATTCACTTTATAAAACGTTTAATTGACTTGATTAAATTTTTAATTAAAACAGATCTTGTTTTTGATTAATGCTTTAATTGGTTAAAAATTTTGGAGAATTTTTTCCGTGAATATCAAGAGCCCGGGGTTTCAAAACTTCTCTTTCGACATACTGTCTATACATAGAAAAAAATTTAAAATTGCCTCTTATCACTAAATTCATACCAAATTCATAAAATCAAGCAAACAATTTGTTGATTTTGCACCTATTACCAAAATGATTATATAGATTCCTAAAAATTTTAAATTGTGAATATTTTTCATTCAATAAATGATATATTTATTTAATTTAAAAAAATTGCCGTTTCAAGCAATGGGTTAATTGATTTTTTTAAATTTAGCTCAGGTGTTGGCAACTCCTAACAACAATTCTACAAAAAGAAGAAATCAATTAAGAGTGTTTGTGATTTAAGTAATAGTTTAATTTAAAATTTATTTCGAAACAACTAAAATTTTAATTAAATCAAAGTTACATCTTTAATTTTCTTTTAACAAAAAAATAATTGATTCAATTATCACATTAATTAAATTGAAATATTTTTTAAGCAATTTTTTTTATTGATAAAAAACCTACTGATTTTTTTTTCTTTGTAATAATATAAGGTGTCTTTTCAGCAGCATGGGAGCTTAAAATGATCATACAAGTCAGATATATGGTTGGAATAAATTTTTTTTTTTATTATAATCTGATAGATAGTTTTATGTCATATTAAATAGGATTAACAGACTATTTCCGCCTCGGCTACGAGTTTTATGATTTATTCAATCAGTCCAATTTTTGATTACTTTTTTTAATAAATCCGACCGTATGGCGATTATAGCGGCTTGAATATTGGCTTCCAATGCTTAAAGAGTTGCTGGTTTGTCGGTATAAACCAATTACTTAACATTGCCCCATAAAAAGTAATAAAGAGTTGATAAATCGCACGTACAAGTGTCACTACATTGATTTTTCAGTAAATCGATTGCTAAGCGCGCTGGATGGCAAGTTGCGCGGTCTTTTTTAAACGTAATGTCGTTGCTGTTTAGCTGATAAATTTTTGGAAATAAAAATTTAGTTAGCATGGCTCGATAGCACTCGCCAGCCACCGTAACGGCAGCTTCTTGCTCAACAGTCAAGATGTAGTTGTGATTCGTTAACGGCTTGAGGATTGTCTTCGATCCAAATGCGGCAATTTTGCTTATTGACGTAGTCATTTTACCAAACGAGAACTTCGTAAAACTTCGCGAACATATTTATTGTTTTTAAAGTAAATTTTCAGAATTTGTTTCTTATTCATTTCATTTTTATTCGTATGAAGCCAATAACCCTGCCTGGTGAAAGATCATTAATTTAGGTAAGGCTCAGCTGTTGCCCACAGAAAAATATTTGCCTGGTACTTCTGTCTTGGGACCAATATTTTTCCAGGTTACAAGCAAAAAGTAGCCATTCACAAAGAATTCTTTAGATTTCCCTTTTGGGGAGCCATTACCTAATGGAGCCTAATGGAGGCCTATTTTACTCCTTGTTAGCTGTCTCAACATAAAGATGAACTCCCAAGACACATACCTGCAAAGTCAGTGAGTGAGATAAGCCTTAAGGGACGACGTTTCCAATACCTCAAATATTGTTTGTTCCCTTCAGAGTCCCAAAATTAAATATTTAAAATTTTTATAGACAGTATAATTAAAATTTTAAAACCTATACTTGTAAAGACTATTTGTCATTTCGTAAATTATAATTTTTGTAGAAGGACGCTACCTACGCTTTGGCAGGCTGTTACTTTTTTGGCTTCAAAGTTCTGATTAATTTGAAATTCTGAAGTCTGGGAAGTGATGGCCAAAACTAAAGTTTGATATTTCAAACTTTACAAGTCTTGTACCAAATTTATAAATTTTCCAAGATATATAAGGGTAATTCCATGTCAAATCGACCAAGAGTGGGACCCGACCCCTTTCGAATTTAATGAAATTTGGTGAGAAGGTTCCTTTTATCCTATAAGAAAGATATGTGAACGAAAAATATTAAAAAATTTTTTTTCAAAATGTCATAATAAAAAAATAAGGTTTTGACTTAGCCCGTTTTTAAAATTTAATATTTTGCAGATATTACATTAACCAAATTCTCTTTAAAATGACATTAAAATCATCTTCGTATGTCAAGTAGTTTTCGAGATATTAAAGAAATAATCTCATTCGGCGAAATTATGACATTTTGAATATGACATAACTTTTGAAAAAAGAATTTTAAAATTTTTTTCGTTCATATATGTTCCTCATAGAATAAAAGGAACCTTCTCACTAAATTTCGTTAAAATCGAAACGGGTCGGGTACCACTCTTGGTCGATTTGACATGGAATTACCCATAAACATATTTTCGACTTATTACATTTTAAATGTGCGTAATCTATTGAAACGAATTAATCATTGTTTCCTTAATCTTTAACAAATTTTAAACAAATCTTTTAAGAATTTTACTTAGTGAAAAATAATATTTAAAATTATTAATATGTTTATATGTACATTTATAAATAAATAAATAATTATAAAAAAGCCAAAAAGTCAAATAAATCTCAAATCAAATAAAAACAAACAAAACAAAATATGTTGATCAAAAAGCGGGTGCCAGTAAATGTCTCGTCTTCACAATTTTCAATTTGTCTACGTGGGAGGACGACCAGGAAAATGGGCAAAGGGCAGGGGAATTGTAGGCGGCAGCTGCTGTTTTAAAAACATTGATGTTTTTTTTGCTGCCTTTTTCGTTCTGGAAAAAGAGATGAAAAAACAACAAATTTATTAGCTTTAAAAAACATTTAAAACAACAACTACGACTTGTGTGTTATGTTTTTAACAATAACTACAACATTAACATTATTGTTGTTTAATTTTTTTTTTTCAATAAAATTATACAACATTACACTACTCACAATTATAAAATATTAACAAACCAATTGTTTTTTTAACAAAATTTTTATGTGTAATCTGGTTTACAAAAAATGTTTTTATTATTTAAAATAAAAAAGCGAAATATTTATAAAATTTTTTGCATTTTTTTTTTTGTAAGTTGTTGTTGTACAACAGAAAATAAACATTGTTATTTGTTTTATGCGTATGACATAAATTTCACTTCATTGCCTTTAATTTTTATTTATCTAAAAAATATTTTAATAATAAATACAAAATTTTTTTTAATTTTATTTTTGTTATGAAGTACTTGTATCATAGAAGAAGGCTATAGAAAGACAATAGAAAGAAAGAGAAATTAGAAATAATTTCTCTCAAAATTTAATTCGAATGAATTGACAACAATAAAATAAAAGCATTTCTTACAAACCGAATCAAGAAGGAGTAAGTTTTTTTGACAGCTGTAATGTTCTACGGTTTTTGTCCCTCTTTCCGTTCTAGTTTAATTCTATGTTTAATTTTAAATTTATATAATAAAAAAATATATCGTTAGCTAAAAGGCAAAACCACGTAACTAACATTTTTAATATTTTACACTAGAAACAAAATATGCTATGTTTTACTACATATAAAATAAATGCAATTTTGCCAATCAACTGTCGCAGATTTAATAAATATTGAACGATTTACTAATTTCTCGAATAAAAATAATAATTTATTAATGTTTTAAAGAGTTATGTTAGTAACCACGGTTTAAAAAACTACAGTCGAAACCCAAAACTGAGAAACAAAAAACGAAAATTTGTGCACAGCTTTTCGATTTTTAAGATGGTTTGACAGCGACTCTTAACATTTAATGAATCAGAAGTAAAAGCAACATATTTTTTTGTTGGCCAATGACAAATTAAGAAGTAAAAGAAATGGCAGTTTTTCTACTTTGACTGCAGTTTTTAAAATGATAGATTTGAAATATATTTGAAGAAAAATTTGTATGAAAATTTTGCCTTAAAACACATTTAAAACTTGTTTTATTTTTTATGAATACGGCAGTTAAAGTTAACTAAATTATTATTACACGTACACTTCTTTAAAGAATAGCTTTTAATTTTGAATAAAAATATAAAAATCATAAAATAACTGTTGTTTTTGTTCAAAAAAAAAAAAAATCAAAAAATAATTGTTAATTTTGATCGAAACAATAATAATCAAAATTTTAAAAATCAATATTTTCTATCATAGACAAGTTCATAAGGATCAATATGGTATAATTGAATCAGTTTTTCGACATTTACTTCTATATTCTTTTTTTCTTTTTTTTTGTTTTAAAATTCCAATAAACATAATTGTTATTTTCGGTCCCTGATATTCTTCAATAAAAATAAATTAAAAGTCACCTTCTTGCTAATAAGTTATCTTTTTAATAAAAAGTCAAAACGTAGTTTTTTCAACAAAACTGGAATTTTTTTTATTCATTGAAAATTTCATTTTAAAGTCACACTTTACTTTCAAATCAAATTTTCACAATAAAACTATATATTCCCGAAAAAGTTAATTTGTTTCCAAAAACGAACAAGTCACATTTGTACAAAAAGTAACAAAAATCAGGTCGTAACATTTTAAAAAATATTCACATTTTAAGAATAAAGTTTTTCTTTAAAAGTTTCTTTCACTAAATGCTCAAGAAAATAATTTTTCACTTTAAGTTTTAAGTTTTTCTAAGGCATAAAATTAAATTCAAATAGAAATTTTGGTACTTGTGTTTCCCCACAAAATGCATAAGTGTGACTTTTTTATACACAACTTAATTTAATTAAGATAAAAAACAACCAAAATTGCGTAATTTCAATTAAACTTGTTTACCATCGCTTACCTGTTAAACGGAAAAAGGACACTTCCTTCATTATTTTTCAATCCTAAAATTCAATAAGTTAAAAAAATAGCCGTATTTCTAGCAAATCACTTAAAACAATTTAGTGTTAAATTAATTTTTGACATTAAAACGTGCGCCTGGCTGCCTGCCTCGCAATGTGTGCTGTCAAAGACAGCAAAACAAACTCTCAACATCCAAAATAATTTTTCATAAATCAACTTTAAATGACCTTGAAATAATTTGTTGTTAAAACGTAAAATTTTTTTTATTTGTTGTTGTTGTAGTTGTCGTCGTTTTATATAGAAATCCTTTAAAACTCAAACAGAGTTATTAAATGTTTGATTGGCGTTTAGAATGTCGGTGTATTTGTATCTGTGTATATATGAAATAAAGTGAGTTAGTTTTGGTTTAACTGGGTGTGTGTGTGTGTGTGTGTTGACAAATTTTCAAAAGTCATCATGACAACAGCAGATTTTCACCGAGTTTGCAATACAACAACAACAAAAATCAGCAACAAAATTTATATATAAATGACTAGACATCAGACAGAATTGTTTTTGTATTATATTTTGTTGCTGCTGCTGCTGGTGTCGTTGTTGGTATTCACGTGTTTTAACATATAAAACTAATCTTGTGTTACAGATACACTCTCCGTCATCCTTCGTTCGTGTTATGTGAATTTTTGTATGCAAACGTGTGTTAGAGAGTGATTTGACATGTCAAACGCAATTTTATTGACTGTTGATCCCTTTTTTGACACCTAAAAAATATGACTTGTTCTCTCACTCACTCAATCGCTCCCTATGGCTGTGTTTATGTGTGTGTGTGTGAGTTCTTTTTTTAACTACATGTGTATGCATGTGGTAGTATGCTTTTAGTCTAATCATCCGCAGACGAGACAAGAGTTAAGCAGAGTTTTGGCAATATTAAATCGTTATGTATTGTTACGTTGACTGTTTTTCTATCCATCTGTCTGTAAGTCACACTGTCAGTGTTCTAGTATCTGTGTGTGAATATATTTTGTATATGTATGTATGTATATGTGTAGCAAAATAAACTACAGAATATTTATCAAATTCCATGTTTATGGAAAATCATTGTGAAAAATATTTATAGTAGACTAAAAGCCGGTAGCAGGGGGGAGGGCAGACATACAGACAGACAAGCTGTCATTTTGCAGGCATTTAACAAAGTTGTTGGTAGTTAGAACAGCATTTATTTGTTTGCACTGAAACAACTACAGACAACAGTTTTCCTTACACTTTTTTTTGCCACATATTTCAGCCAATAGGGGGCGCCTGTTGGAAGTAGGTGTTTAATGTTACTGTCATTATTACTGCTGCTGCTGTTGTTGTTGTTTTGCTGTTTTTTTTTTTTTTTTTTTTTTGAGGCTGTTGTCATGAATTTGTCAGTTTTAGGTTAAATTTTTGATGGCCGTCGTCGCGACAGCCAACATTTATGGCAAATGCCAACAACAAACAAAAGTGTCTGTGTATTTAATTTCTTGCAACGACTTGTTGTTGTTGCTACTGCTGCTGTTGTTGTTATTTTAAATATTTTGTTTTTAAATAATTGTACATATTTTTGCAATGTCACTGAGAAATATTTTTTTATTATTTTTTTGGTTAATGTAAATGAAGTTGGAAATATTTTTGAATTGGCGGACACGAAGTTGAAAAGAATAGAAAAATCAATAAAATCAATAAAAATTTTTAACTTAAGTTTAGCAAATATTTTTCTTAAAATTTAAAAAATCATTTAAGAAAATAACATAAAATTAGGATTGATTAACACTGAAGTTTTGCTAAGCCGACAAGACACAAGTGTTTGAAGATAGTCCGCCAAGACTATACACTCGCCCCTTGTTCAGGAGCTGGAACTATCCTATATGCCAGCAGCAAATGTTGAATAACAATAGCGTCTAGGAAAAGTTCTCCCTCAGGCCGGTCTCTACCACAAGTGGTGATCAGGGCATCCCTTCCCGCAACTTTGCGTTTAAACCACAACCACCAAGTGATCCCCTTTTAGCGAAGGTATACCTTCACCACTTCGTCAAAAAAGCATCTATTCTTTGCACACTTTCCGCCTATTCGGACGGAAATACAACCTTGGAAGTACTAATTATGAAAAGACAATCTTCGTGAAAGACAGAAAGCGTTTCCCGCAAGAAGCATACTAACGGAGGCCTCAACTAATAGTCGGAACGGTGCTGTGCCACCGGGATATACTGACTGCCGTGGTTCCAGATAGAATAGGGTATACCTTGGAAGTACTTATTGGTATCAAGGACAATTTACTTTAACAGTGAACTTAAACTATCTATGGTATAATTTGTGGAAATAGATTTACATAAGCAACTGCCATATGGCCTATGGATCTTAACCTTAGTGATGGATCTGACCATTTATGCATTTACCAAATGCCCCGTTGAATGCATGGATACTTCACACACAGGTAGCAGTATTGAGGGTATAATCCGCCAAAAAATTATACACTCGCGTCTTGTTCAGGAGCCGAAGTTATATAAATGCCATTGCTATATTAAAATCCATCTGCTGCCGTTGAATAGTAACATAGCCTCTGCATAAGGATGATATATTAGTACTCCAAGTGAAACTCTCTCATCCCGCGATTTGCATATGAAACACGCAGGCAGAACGTAACCCAAGGCTACGGTCTAAAAACTGTTTCGTAATTTTGAAACTTCTGAATCTCCTTTCAGTGAACAATTTCAAAGTTTTTCTACAACATCTTCAGATGTATGTGAGGAAGCAAATGCCTATTGGCTTTACACTTTAAGGGAAAATAGATATATATATATATATGTATTGTTAGGTGTTGTCTTAAAAGACATACAAATGCCAGATCCCCAATAGAGAGTCAGTAGCCCGCTTAACTTTAAAGGCTCTGGACTAGTTTATTATGCGAGGAGAGAGGTCTTAACGATATCTGGATATGGGCAAATTTCTGACCTTTAAGAGGAGAGCCTTAAGTGCTTAAGGCCTGTTTAACTGAAGTGACTAAGGCTCGCTTTTTTACTCATGCATAATTTTTTTAAAAAAATCCATTAAAATATGTTATAAACAAATTCATATTAACTTTAATCATTTTTATAAATAGCTTTTGAGTATTTCGACGAATCTTATGCAAAAATGCAAAATAAAAACTAAAATCATATACAAATCAAATTCGAAAAGAAAACAAAATAATTCTGAAATGTAAATAAACATTTTTAAAACAATTTGTAAATGATACAAATTAAACGAAACATGAAATGTATTGTTTAGATACATGTATACATAAATAACTACGAGTTTAACAAAAATCAAGAAAAAAATACATTTTATAATAAAACAAATAAACAAATGAACAAATAAATGTACAAAACTACAAATTATTGTATACCAAACAATCAACTGAAGCCAACGGTACTCAGTTCAGCTCTAAACCAATATCGAGCGATAAAAAAGACACACTGTGTTGTGCTGTTGTATTCGGTGTTGGCATAAAGACGACCAAGGAACTGAAACAGAAGTGGTAAAAAAGAGTTTATAAACATGGACGTGGACATTGTTGCGCCATGGCGCTACCAGCAAATAAAATTAACAAATAACAAACAAAACAACGAAATGTTTATTTGCAAATCATTGAAATACAACAACAAACACAACAACACAAACTTTGGAAATTCTAAAATAATAATTTTGAAAATGGTCTTGTACGTATGTAGAAGTTTTTTTTTACTTTTTTGAAACAGGATGTCCAGGGTTTATTTGTCAATGGTTCGTTGCGTTGGTTAGTCAAGTTGGTCTAGTTGGATTTGGTTTGTTTGGCTTATCAATATTTAGTTTATGTTGCACTGTGTGTTTGCATTCCAACATTCATTCAGCTATTCCTTCATTAAATATTATTTAATTTTCTTACGTTATTTAAACAGGAAAAAAATTGGTTCTGTATAAATGTTTGCATTATGAATTATGTTATTTGTTGTTGCTTTTTGTTATTGCTATTTGTTTAAATGATTTTTTTTTAAGTTTCTTGTTGTAGTTTTGCTGGCATTGCATTTGATAGACTTGTGGCCAACAATGTTTTTTTTTAGTTTTTTTTTCATTTATTTTTCTATTTATACTTTTTTAAAAAAAAAAGGTTATTTTCTTTGCTTGATAGTTATTTTATATAAACACACTCATACTGAAAATAACTACCAGCAGTAGTTCAAATATTCTTACATTTAAATATACATAGTTTTAACCAAACAACAACAACAACAACATTATAAAGAAAATACGATAAAAGCAAAGAATTTTTATAAACATGGACACACACACACACACGCACACAGATAAAGTTGCGGTTTGTGCGATAATATTTGTTATTTACTTAAACGGAAGGAAGGAAAAACAAAAAACGGAAATGCACATAAATTTATTTTCTCCATTTTATACAATATTTGTTATTTGTATTTGATTATTTGTCTATAGAAACGTACCCAGTTGGCCATGTGTTCGAGACAACGTCGACGACGCGTACAAGACCCATAGTAAATCGCTGACGACATGTTGGCGACAGCCAGAGCAAATCGTCGACGACTTTTTCGAACAAAGGGCACCAAAATCGTACACGACAATTTGAGCAACACTATCATGCACATTGTCGTTAACGACCATATGGGTGACAATGTGGTGAAAGTTGTCATTGGCGACTACATAAACGACTTTTTTCTCATATCGTCGTTGATGTTCTATAAGCGATATTACCTTAATAGTGTCGTTGATGACAGTATTGCAGATACTATCCACAATTTAGTCGCCGATAGGTTAATGACAATACGCTTTTTCAGTAGAGTTTTGTATATAAATAGATAGATATGCATCTGTTGCATTTTGACAAAACATCTTAAATCAAATGTAAAAAGTTGAAAGAACTTTTTTTATTCATACGAATTTTCATTCAAAAAACATTTTCGTTAACGTTTTTAAAAAAACAAAAAAAAAATATTGACAACTAGTCCCATGTTTATGAGACATTTTCATAAATTTGTTTTGAATATCACCTTATTTAGGACATGATGAGCGACAATTTCATGCATATTGTCGCCAATGCGTTTTGAAACAGGACATATTGCATGCAATGGTCGCTTACGTTGTCCTCAATAAAGCCTTGTTGAAGACAAATTTACGAAAATGTCTCATATAAAGTTGTAAATACGATTTATACCCGACAAAATACTTGTTTTATTACTTAAGTTGTCTTCATCAATTTTATATGGGCGACAAATTTTAGAATGTCCTGAGGACATCGTTGACGACATTTGCATCTATGACCATTTGGCCAACTGGGTAGTTAAGAATACACATACACACTAACAGTTATACTAGAGACAGTGACGGGCAAAATTGAGTATGTACATTAAAGCGGGTAGGCCTTCATTAAAAAAAAAAGTTATACCCGCACCACCTAGAATGACAGATATAAACTTTGTAAGTTAGGAATGGCTTCTTTTTCAGTTATGAAAAATTGGACATTAGAGGGAAAGGATCTGAGATATCATAAATGACGTTAGATTAAAAAAAATATCTAACATAAAAATGAAGCAATATTCCAGCCATTAAAAATGATATGCGATGCGATGAGATCAGACTTTAAATGGCGCTATATATATAAAAAAGCGAAAAGTGCAGTATTTTTGGGCAAGAAAAAAATATTTCTTAACCCATTTAAGCCCGCTGTGCCAATTTGGGAACACTTCATTATTTCCGGCTTATGACAAAGATTTTGACATTATTCAATATATGTTTACCTTATTGGGCTCCAGTTTGAAGTGTGTCATAAAAGTGAATGAATTATTAAGCATACCCCCACAACTTTCCAATCGGGTCAAATATTGATCGTACTGAAATCTGTTGAGCAAAAACTTCATATTTTCGTAGGTTTCTTTCGTATTTACTGCATGAGCTAACACTACGGACGGATATTGATTTGCATTATGTAGCAACACTGCTTTCAGACTTAGTTTGGATGAGTCAATGCAGAGTCTTCAAGCCAAAGGATCCTACGGCAGATGCAGTCCTTGAAGAAGTTTCAGAGGGTCAGTGTAATAAACTGAATATTGATCTTTGACACACAGTTGAGAGAACTGAGAATGTATTTTCGTGAAAATCGAAATATTTGTGCTATTTTTTTTTTAACATATTTCTCTGCTGTATTCTGGAACCTAAAAGTTGGGCCTTAAATTTCGAAAGTTCCTAGATAAATTCTGATAGCAAATTTGGGTTAAGCGTTTTGATATGTATATATGCTCGTTATTAGATGCCGGCCAGTGTGATTGTGCCTATTCAGCCTCTTTTTCTTTTAAAATAATAAGTTTTCCTTTAGCTTTGAAAGCTATCAAGCTACTTATTACAGTTTTTGTCCAGCATACGGAATTAAAGCGATTCAAGCTGATCATGATCTTTGAATGCAGAGGCATTGAAGACGACTAGAACAGAAAGAGAGAGAGAGAGAGAGAGAGAGAGAGAAAGGACTCTTACATATTATAAAGTGTCAGGGCTGTCAGATTTTTTTGAGCTCCATCGTCAAACCGGATGTCAGAAATCGCCAAGCGTCAACTTTGTTCAGTTCTTGTAATTTTTTTTTTTTTACTTAATTAATATTTCAATCAAAAATCGGCAAAAACTGAGAAAAATACAAAAAGTCGCCGAAAGTTAATTTTGTTTAGTTTCTGTTATTTTTTTTTTTCCATAAAATGGATATCATATATTCAGGTAAAAAAACTAAAATTAAGTACACAAGTCTATAAGATCGTACACTTCAGCCACATCGATTTCATTACTGGAGCTTTGACATGCATCCATATATAAAATTCACCTAAAATGATAACAAAACAAAAATCATGTGAAATACAAGAAATGACAAATTATTAAAAAAAATCGCTGAAATAATATACACGATAAAAATAGCTAAGTAAATCAGCAGTTATATCAAAAGTCGCCAAAAAAAGTCACCAGTCGCCAAATGAAAAATCCCACCGTCAAACACGTTTTAAATTGCCACGTTTAGCGAGAAATCGCCATATCTGACAGCCCTGTAAAGTGTGCTGTTTCTGTTGCTGTAACTTCACAAATACCGAATTTTAAGATTGCAATTTTTTTTTTTTTGTTTTTTTTCTCCTTTTTATTCCTGCCATCATCTTGCCCAAAACTGCATAACCTAATAAAGACTCCTTAAATACTCCTTAAATAATGATTTTATTCCACGCTGCAAATACAATTACAAATAATATTATAGTTAAATTTGCCGAGCAATAGCAAATTTGATCTTCAGCCCCTTGTAGTGAAACAGGACATAGTCTTCGGCGGGAAACTAACTCGCAACCCACGCGCTGTTAGACTAGCTTTACAATAAACTACCCTTCCGATGCACCCACTCCAGAAATTAATACAGTACGTCCTCATTTTGTGCAACCTTCACTTCTTTTCGCCCATTGCAACAGCCAAATATTTTTACACTGTTGTAGACTCTACCAGCGCAACACTCCAAAAAATTATGACTCGGTTATCGCAACTTTTTGGTTTTTTTGTTCTCAGTTTTTTTTTTGATTTTTTTGCAAATAGTTCTTTACCGTTAGTTTTCAGTTAAACAAAGTGTGTGTATAAGTCAAGGTACGCATTAGGAAAGTTTTTTTTCTTAAATTTTCTGTGATTCTCTTTTCAACTCTCATTCGTAGCTACACATAGAAATTTTTTAAATGAAATTCTATTGTTTACATGTTTACTTTGACATATGTAATTTTTCTATTTTTTGTTATTTCTAAACAAAAAAAAAAAACTAGTTAGACAAAATTAAATAAAAAGTACCATGAAAAGTAAAAGAAAAACTGTAAACATCATGCCCAACTTCAAGTTGATATTAACGAATTAAAAATGATAAGTACGTGAAATAATGTACCCATGCTATTTTTCCCTCCACTCTCACCAATAAACGCAGGCTTTCTGAACGAAAATTTGCATAGTGAGAACCTTGACCAACAAGAGCTTAAATACATTCTGGAATTGTAAAAAATAGTGAACACATAGAATAATTCGTACTCAGTCTGGCTTCCCTAAGATAAAATCAACAGAGGTTATTAATTATTTTAACAATTGTACAAAATGGGCCGAAGTATACAAAATTGGTTGCACAACCCGAGGACGTACTGTATAACACTTTTACTAAATTTTTAGCGATTTCTAGGAAAACAGCTGAATTTTGGACTGTAATATATTTTGTTAAAAAATTTTAAGCATACCTTGTGTTTGAAACATATTAAAAAAAAAAAAACAAGTTTGAAATGTGTTTTAACAAATTTTTCTTAAAATACATTTCAAATCTATTTTAATTTTGTATGAATACGGCAGTTAATATATATATATTTTTTTTAATGCTTTTTTTAATATATTTCAAACATCAGGTATACTTAACATTTTAAGTCATTTCTGTTTAAAGCTTTTTGTCACCCACTGTTGATTTATGTAGTAGATGAGTATATATAGATTATTATAACGATTTTTTGTTGCGATAATTCTATACATACTTTATTTATTTTATTTTTTCTTTTCCCATTTTTTCTTTCTTTTTTTAAATATGTCGCCATATTTGCTAGTTCATTAGTGTTGGGCTAGCAAAAAAAAAAAAAAAAAAAAAAAAAAAAAATAAATGAATAGAAAGAAAATAAAAATTATTTCATTCGTTTAGGATTTTTGTACGAACGAATGTGAAATCATGTAATTGTATTCAATTCAATATAAATACATTGCGTTTCGTTTTTCGTTTTTCTATTTTCTTTGATAACATGGCAAACATGACCTGATATTTTTGTACTTTATTTGTTAAAAAATTATAACAAATTTTCTTTTTCCTTTGCTAAGCTTTTTTTCATAGTTTTCACTATATTTTATTTGTAATCAGGCAAGTTTTGCCTGTAATGAGAATTTTAGATTCTATTGAATGTGTCTAGACATATTGACTGGTGGTTGGGTTACACTGTTTGCAACACTGATTTTTTTAGTTTTTTTTTTCGATTTGTTTTAGAAAATAAAATGTAGTTTTTTCTATAATGAATGGGGATTTTTATCGAAATATGTATATTAAAATTTATTTGATTTTTTTTTTCTACTGCAACCTGTTGATATTTTTCCCCCAAATTAAGAATATTTTTGAAAATATTTATAATATGTGGTCTTAAAAGACAAAAAAAAAAAAAAATGATGTATTGCTGCAATTAAAATAAGATATAATATATTTTTAAAAAGGGTATGAGGGTTGAAGGAGTTCTTCGGACAAACTGAGAAATAACCCAATTGTTTTGAAGATATTAATGAAGCATTGCTTGAAACTAATGGAACAGATATGATATACCGAATTGAGTAAATTTTAAATTATTTAATACTTAATTCTTATTTAAAGTGCAAGTGCAGGTCCGTCTTTTAACTTCTTTGTAGATTTTCAGGATATAAGAACTGACTTTTTTAGGGAATATAATCTGGACTAGCCTTTTGTAAGTTAAATTTTTTTATATTATTGCTGTAAAATAATTATAAAAAGGAATGAAGTAAGGAATTTGAGAAATTCGCTAACAGGTTTTCAAATCAGTCTACCACATACGACAAATTTAAACTAGATGATGGTTAACTATTAAAAATGATCATAGTAACTTGCAACATCTTTCTTCTTTATAGGTAAAATAGATTATATCAATAAAAATTAACATTAAAGTTATACAAAAAGTTTCGATGTGACACCAAAGTATAATAGTCTAAAAAATGCCCTCATAAATCTAGTGATTTTCGAAAAAAAAAAAAAAAATTGAATGCTCTAAAAGAATAAAATAAGGTTTTCAAATAAATACATCATTAACGGCATTATAAAGGTGATTTAATATAAAAACAAGTAACAATGATTCAAAAACAACAGAAGGTTATATGAAAACCATTCTTTAAATAATAATTAGTATTGTGGTTATTTTGTTGAACTATTTATGGTTTTTAATCCAAATTTTTAATATTTTTAATTAGGCTTAAGTTCATTAAATTTAATTTTCATTAAATTATTTCTATGAAGAAAGGAATTTTACAACATGAAAATTAATTAAAATTGTTATTGATAATCTTTCATTTTTGACCGTGGCCAGGATTCGAACCGCGGCCGGCAGGTTACCATGACATGTTTTGATCGCAACCACTCGATCTCCTCAGATGGATTTGCCGTTTTACACTCGCAGCCATCGACGACTGCTGACGTCAATAGTCAAACATCAATCCTTAAGCCAAATTGTATTTTAACCTTTGGTACACAGAAAAAAATTTTGCCCCAGTAAACGGATTAATCAGAAATAAAATCAGTTTTAATTAAAAGTTTAATCAAGTGAATTAAACGTTTAATCAAGTGAATTAAACGTTTAATCAAGTGTATTAAACTTGCCACACGTGACCGTGCAAGCGCATTCACCTGACTACACTTACGCCGGCATATAACACGTACAGCTCATGGTTCGATCAAAGTCGGAATCCATGGTTCATTATAATTCGGAATCCGAACTAACAGTGGGTTCATTAGAGTTAAGACAAATATAAATTTATGCTATAGACTGCGTTTTAAGGTAACTTTCGTTAATCTAACTAAATATCGTCATTGATTTGCCTTCTAGGCTTAGCAGAGAGTATTGATGAAATATGGGCTTTAAAAACGTGCATATTTCTTTTTTTTATTTGCCCTCTGACTTTATTGTAGAATAATAATGAAATGGAAAATGTGCATAAAGATGTACTTTAAGGGGAACCTATAGATTAAGATCAGTGTTTGTAAATAATATTAAAAATTATACTTTCAAAAAGAAGTGTTTATCATCACCTCTGAGTAATAGAATTTGTAAGAAATAATATACGACTTTGAATAATTTTTACTATGTACTGCGATTTTCGTACTATTTGTTTTTAAAAAAGCAACTCTGTATTACCAACAATTAATATTAATCATATTTCGCATTTGCTTGTGAAAACAAATCTGCCATCGTTTCGAACGAATTACCCAAATTGGAAATTATTTCTTTCGAATCGAAGTATCCGGTAAACGTCCTTTTTTATAGCATTCCTCTTTTTTAAAAATAACTACATTTATAAGGACATTTTAAAAATATTGATATTATCCCGACTCCGGGGGCGATGGGTCAAAATTACCCGTCACTTTTCGAATTGATTGTGGTTTTGAAAATGTACTTCTCTTCTCTACGCTCTTCTCAGTACCTGGAGATATTGAATCTATCTGAATGTTATAAATTTTAACGTGCTTAAAGTTAAAAATAAGTGTTTATTATAAAATGAAACGTTTTTAGTTTAAAAATAGAAATAAATATGATATTTTTTAACAAAGTAATGTTTTATTTCCTTAATAAGGTTAGATTCAATCTAAATTGTATAGATTTTTTCATAAATATAAAAAAAAACCTGGAGTCTAATAAGTGGTTCATTATGTCCCAGCCCCCATGTCCGTGTAGCTTAAATCCAACCCCCCGGCGGCGGGTTAATAGCTCTAGATAATAGATCAAAATTGTTGAAGAACTTAAATGTAAAATTTTTTATTAGTAAAGATTGTTTTAATCAACTCGTATGAAATCGTATATCATACGGTGGATTTTCTTCTAAAACAATGCAAACAATGAGTCGTATGATCTTTTCCGGAAAGCGCAAAGACTTCTTCAGAAAACTAGGGACGAAAGTATAGTGTTTTGTGGAATTCCCATCCTGACAATTCACGGGAAGTTCATAAACTAAAAGTGAAAAAGTCCAGAAAAAACCTAAGACAAGAGAAAAACAATGACATTTTTTAACCATCTCAAGCCGTTTTCACTATAATTTTGGCCTAAACTCTTATCTTTTAGTTTCACTCATAGTGTCTTCAAAACATTATGGACTTGTTAAGGAAAATACTTGGACCAGTGTTCGAAAATAAACACTTAATATTGCTCCTTAGTGTTCGGTTAGGTAGATTTGTGGAAAACACAAACGGACAAGACAAACTAATAGTGCTTGTGTACAAAATCATTAAAAAAATATAACGTTTCCCTGTTTGTCATCTTTCGAACACAAAATAATACTTTTCTTATCCAACTCAACAAAAAGATGAGAACATTTAATTCCGTTCAAAGTTCATTGTGTTCGGTTCAGCTCATTAATGTTCGTCCCTTTTGCCTGGGAAAAAAATCAAACATTTTTTACATAAACAAAATACACATATGAACAAAAAAACAAAAAGTCAGCAAAATAATTGTACACAAACAAAACATATACACAATGCACACACAAGCTGCTGCGGTCGTTGCTAAAAGTTTTTGTTCGTTCATTTCTTTATCAATGTAAAAAAAAGAAACATTATAGAACATTAAGACATAATGTTTGTCTACAGTATCACTACAATTGTTCTGTTTTTTAACGAAGAACGGAACACTATATAATGCCCGGCTCTTTCTTGAAAATAGTTACGAACAGCATTTAGGGTTGTGTTCGTCTACAGAAACGCTAAGAAAATAGATATCGTTCCTGAGTTTGTGAGCCGAACTCTGAATAGTGTTCTGTTCATTTACGAACACTGATTTGGACAACTTAAAACTCTTTTTACTATAATTTTACCCCAAATTGTTACCTGTTTGTTAAACTAACTAAGTGTGTGGCATTAAAACTATTGTTTATTAATCTCACAAACACACTTCTAGCCTGATGATCGATCATTTTAATATGAAAATTAGGTACAACGAGCATTAATTCAAAACGTTTACAGTCGAAAAATCATAGTTTCAATACGTACCACCAAATTTATGTTTATTTATTAACCATTTTTTTATAAATAAATTCTCCAAGC
Source organism: Pollenia griseotomentosa (assembly GCA_963931875.1). Classification (NCBI taxonomy): domain Eukaryota; kingdom Metazoa; phylum Arthropoda; class Insecta; order Diptera; family Polleniidae; genus Pollenia; species Pollenia griseotomentosa. The sequence goes on along the minus strand of OZ007560.1, from coordinate 44,330,849 downwards.
TGTTTTGCATTTCATTTAATTTCATCGACAATAATAATAAACATTTCATAACCCTTTGACAAATCACCGTATTTAAATCAAGCCAAAAGACAAACGAACCAACGAACCAAAAAAATATAATTTTATTATTAAATTATTATTAATACGACTGTGGCTTTTATAACATCAAATAAGGTTTAAATATGACAACCATCTTATAAATACCAAAATCGCTGAATTAAGTGGGTGGCCATCATAAACAAATATTTTGAAAAATGAACTGAAATGAAAAGACCAAAATGAAATAAAGAATTATGTTTATAAAGTAATAATAACAAATAAAAAATATTTCTATATAAAATTATTAACAAAACTAAAATTATAATAATAATGAAATGATGTATCAGTTTCAAGTCTGTATGAAAACCAAATTAATTTGAAGTAAATCAAAAAGAATTTTAAACAGTAAATTTTTTGAAAATAAAACAATAACAAAATAAATTGACTTCAAGAAATAAAAAGTGACCAATACCTTTTGAAAATAAAAAAAAAAAAACAAGTTTAAGGGCTATATTCGACTGTACCGAATTTTTGATACCCTCCACCGACTGTTAAAATATTTCATATTATCAATCCAAATTTTTAATAATTTTAATCAGGCTCAAGTTCATTAAATTTAATTTTCATTAAATTATTTTTATGAAGAAAGGAATTCTACAACATGAAAATTAATTAAAATTGTTATTGATAATCTTCCATTCTTGACCGTGGCCGGGGCTCGAACCCGGGCCGGCAGGTTACCATGACATGTTTCGATCGCAACCACTCGATCTCCTCAGATGGATTTGCCGTTTTACACCCGCAGCCATCGACGACCGCTGACGTCAATAGTCAAACATCAATCCTTAAACCAAATTGTATTTTAACCTTTGGTAGATCGAAGTTTGCTTTTTTTGAATGATTATCCATTTTAATTTATTTTACATGTTCTTCCTTACTTCCGTTTCCCCGTACTTTTGTCAAGAATTTTTCCCGAAGTCCAAAGTACATTTTTTGTTTTTTCATTTTCTTGTCCTTCTTTTTCCTGTTGACCTTTTTCAGCACAACTTGAAAGACAAATGAATACATAGAGCTCGTGCCCTAGCTTTAACAATAATTAGTATTGTGGTTATTTTGTTGAACTATTCATGGTTTTCAATCCAAATTTTTAATCATTTTAATCAGGCTCAAGTTCATTAAATTCATATTATGGCATCTATTAAGCAATCTTTATAAAAACGGAAGCCAGTATTATAATTGGCTGTTTAGACCTATGTTAAGTTTTTGGCCGACCATTAGAAAGTTATATGTTTTTATTTATAGACATATAACACTTCATTTGAATAAAATGTCATGATTCGTAACAGTTTTAGCTTAACTAAAATTATTTTTAGTAGTGAAATTTTATTGTATACATGGTAAATTGTGGATCAATCATCACACAATTAAACAAAATTTCAAGTCAGTAGTTAAACTGTTTTATATGTCGTGGGTACTCTGACGTAACCTCGTATCTCAAAAAACACTACTTAACAAGAGAGACAAAAAACATTTTATTAGAAAATCTAAAAAAAAGCTTTTGAATATTTGTTGTTAATTTGAAAGTTTTATTAACTTCTTATAGATATATATGTTAATTATGCTTAAGAAATTATTTTAAGTTTAATTTTTTGATTAAATTTTGAAATACGAGCTTACGATCCGCTAAGTTTAACATGAAATGTCAGTTACGAGGTTTTACGTGTATAAATAAATACAGTATTTAATTTAAAGTGCTCAGAATAAATGTTTTCTAAGATCTAATTTTAATAACTTAAAACGTGGGATTTGTTTTAAACTAATTTTTAATTCATATTTAACATACATATAATATATAATGAAATTTTTTTAAAATATTTTTAAACATTAATAGTTATATAAGGCCTAATGAATAATTGGTATGATGTAAATTGTCACAAAAAGAATGAGGATTATCATGGATTTATGATATCAACGATTGAAGATCTTTGAATTTTTGAGCTGTAATAGGATTTGCCTGAACTTCATTGTACTTCTTAGTCAATCGATGATGTAGATCCTTCCACTTATCATTAAATGATAATTTATACATAATACTATCTTAACTGTACTTCAAGCCACGTAACTGTAAAACAGTCGGAGATCCAGACTTGTTACCTGGTCTAATAGATATACAAGATATACAATTACAAAAAACGATCAACATAAATATTTCACTTTATAAGGATTTTTTAATCTTGCTTGTTGAATTATCTCCACAAAATTAGCGGGCACATACAATTCACGATTTTTTTTACGTTTTTCGATTGTCGAATGTACGGAGTCACACTCCATTTGCGTGTGTCCTTTGACTAGATACTTTTGATATATATTTATATTTTTTTTGATTCGCAAATTGATACAAGGCGTTTGCTAAAGTTACATTACGATTTTGCGCGCTGCAACCATCGCTATAAAAAAACAATAGGTGTACTCAGATTGACTTCATTCTTCAAAAAATCAATTAAACATGATGCAAAAACATTGCTATCCATACCACCCTCGCCTTCATGCCATACGTAGCAAACGGTATCTCCACACAGAAAAAAATAAAAATTAATTTCAATTAAAAAATTTGTGATATTAATTAAAAAATTAATTAAATTTGCACCAGTAAACAAATTAATAGTATCAATTAAACCAGTTAATAATATTAATTAAACGTTTAATTCACTTGATTAAACGCTTAATTCACTTGATTAAATTTTTAATTAAAACTGATTATTTTTTGATTAATGCTTTAATTGGTGAAAAATTTTGGATAATTTTTTCTGTGCATTGGCAATATTATATACAGTGAACTGATGACATTTTAACTTCTGCTTAAAGTATAATGAACCAGCTGGCAAATATGGAATCATTTGAACCGCTTGCACATCTACTGTAAAAGCTTTTATTTTTCCAGAAATAGCATTTAATTTATGACTTTGTTTCCCTTCTCGGGCTCTATTTTTTTCTGCCAAATGGCGAGAATACACATTTTCAGAAATGTTTTTATTTTTAAAAGAAAAACATGTGTCGCAAAAATCTTTCCGGGGTAAATAAATACTAATATTCATTGATTCCATTTCCTTGCGTAAAAATACATAGCTTGCTATCTCATTTTTTGAAACTTTTAAATCATTCATGTTCTTCACGAAATCTCGATAAACATCTTGAACTGACTGATTGATATTTTCCAAATACAATTTTGCAGTATCCTTTCTTCAATAATGAGAATCAAGTTTTGGCAAATCAGTCAAGAAATTTGTACATGTTCTTTCTTAAATTTATCTTTTTTACAGCTTTTTCGTGTATTTTTCAGTTTTGAATTTTTTTATATCTCACTATCGGTACTTTTCTTGACCCAATATAATACTTGCCACTCACCAATGCCAATTGTGTTTAAAAATACTTGTAACCATTGATTATTTATAAGTAAATGATATTTTAGACTACAGCTTCGCCGAGATTCAGAATTATTAAAAGATCGAGATATTATTTCCTTGTTTACTAATGCAACAACGTATTGTCGTCTTTGATTCCAGGTCGGATCATTCCAAATAGAATTGAAACACTTTTTCCTCAAGCCTTCTGTAATTTCATTACATTTTTTATTAATGCTCTTTTCACATTTTTTGGAATTTTGTCTAACTTGTGCACTGTAAAAATATTACATGACATGAGTTACGTGTTTTTAAAATTAGATGCCTGAGATACGAGGTTCTGTTTTTTTAAATTAATAATTAACGGGTGGAGATTTTAATTTAAAATTTTACACAGTTGTGTAGAAACATATTCTTAATACGAAACCGTGTTAAACACAAAACCTTCAAAAATTGAGGTACGAGGTTACGTCAGAGTACCCGCGATGTACGGTGACCATACACAGAAAAAAAATTAACTTTAATTAAAAAATTTGTGATATAAATATACTAAGTAGGGACTAATAAATGGTCTTGGATCAAATTTTTTTTATAAATTTATTGATATGTATTGTATACAAAAATTCAAACTGCAAATTGCAAAGTTAAAACACTATTCCGACCATATTTTTAAATTTTTGAACTGCAGCCGCCAAGCTTTCATTATTTTTGAAATATTATTCAATAATTTTTTAGGGAGGTTTGTCCACGTTTGGGTTCAAACTCTTTTTCTACTGAGCTTGATTTCCAAACTGCTTATGAGAACCAGAAAAAATTTAATACTGATCTTTTCTGTTAAGTCTTTATAAAATGAGCGTGTTTTCAACAGACGGACAGACGGACATGGCTAAGTCGACTTAGAATTACTTAAGGACGCAGAATATATATATTTATGGAATGTATTTGTATTTGTATATATATATTTTCTTAGTCTTAGGGGAATATAAAAAAAGTTTCACGCTGAATGATAAACTAAGTATACCCTCATTCACCACTAGTGGTGAAGGGTGTACAAAGTGACCAATAAATATTTTTTTTTGAAAAAACAAAAATTAATAAATAAATAAAATTGAAACCCACGCAAATATTTAATAAATTTTTTATTTGAATTTTAATAAGCAGTATAATTTTTTGAAACAAATAATTAACATATATTTTTTCCTCAAAAAAAAAAAATTTCTAATATTTTGTTCAAAACAGCAAAATTAATCACATTAAAAAAAAACCGTCCACAATCCTTTATTTTTTTTTTCTTTTTTTGTTTTGTCTTCTGTTGATTAATAAATTATTTTGAGTAAAATGCCAATTAAATATAATTTGAAGTGACTTTTAGTGTTTTTATTATTTTAATTTTTTGAAAAAAATTTATTTCGGAAATCTTAAACACATTTAAAACACATGTAAAATATTCAACTTATTTTGTTTTTATTTTGTCGGAAATGTAATATAAATGATATTTAAAAGTCCAAAAGAAATACAAAATATTTAATTTCATTTAAATTTTTTTTTTAATCCAAAACATATTTGTTGTTTTTGTTCAACATTTACAGGGTTCCAAACTGCTTTGCATATGTTGTTTGAGTAGAGTCTAAAGTATTTAAGCAATTTTTTTTTAAATTTTCCTAGAAACTCCAAATCTCTTCCTTTTTTCCCTCCCATTACGGTCAACCATACAAATGTGTTTTGTATTCGTAGAGTATTAAAACCAGAGTGTGACTAAATTTATTTGATCTATTGTTTTTTCGATCTACTTGACTTTATTTTTTCATGTCCTTTTTGTCAGGTTTCGCTTGAAAGTCAGAGATGACGATTAAAATTTTCTACGATGTTTTCTTTTTTCTTTTAAATTGTTTTAGGATTTAAAGCAAAGTCTTATACTCAAGATATTTTTTCTAAGTTTGTCTATAAAGGAACTTGGTTACAGATGTAGGGGATTAAGGGAGTACAAGTATGTGCATTTGAGGATATTGAGATTTTAATTAAGGGCAAAAAAGGCATTTAAAAAACTTTTAATAATGTAGATAAATCATGTAACAAAAGAATATTGCCTATAAAAGTCAGTTTAGACCAATAAGATGATCAAACTATTAAGGGACACTAGTTTGTAATCATTCGCTAAGTTTTCTTTGTTATTTTTTGATTTGATAAAATGATTTAATATAGATTATAATATTTTTTTTCCGTTGCGCAGTTTGTACTAAAAATTCTTAAAAGAAGAAATATTATCCAAAATTTTGCAAATTTTGTTTTTGTAAAAAAGTACCGAATATATACAGGGTGCCTAATAATTAATGTGCTATATCGTTTGAATTGTTGATAACTTTTATACCCACACCATAATTGTAGAGCCCATATTATGCATTTGTGCTGATGTGTGTAACACTAAAAATAGTTGGTTCTAGACCCACATTTAATTACCGATTGACTCAAAACCTCTTTTTGAGTCTATCTAATGATTTCCTTCCGTCTATCCGGCAGGCAGGCTAGCTGGCTGTCCATCCTTCTACGTAAAGCACAAGTCGCAATTTTAGAGATAATTCGACGAAATGTGGTACATTTGTTTTAATTATCACTAGGACAAACTTATTTAAAACGCAGACAATCGGTACTTTATTTCACATAACCTCCATACAAGCTTCTTTCTGAAATAGAGTATTTGTGATCACAAACCATGTTATTATGTTAATATTTAGATTTAATGTATTACATACTTTATAGCCATCTAAATTATCTTGTCATATTTTGTTATAATCGGTCTATATTTGATCATAGCTCCCTTACAAATGCAACTATCGAAAATAGCTGTTTATGCCACAATTCCTTTATAAATGTTGGTATTGACATCAAATTTGGCGAGAATATCTTTTGCGAGTATAACTAGTCCAAAATTAACCCAAGATCGCACCCCGTTCTAAACAAATCTCATACACGCAGAGAAAAAACATGGTCACCTTCAACAATACTATTTTTAAAGAAAATTTTGAACATATTATTTTTAATTTAACCATATTATTGTCAGCGACAACCATATTATGGTAAAAATAGTTCTCCAACAAGAAGCCACAACCATATTATGGTTGCCTCCAAACATGTAATGGTTAATAATAACTAAAATATGTTTAACACTTATAATAGCATGGTTGGTTTTCCACCATAACATGTTGCTCTTGAAAAAGAGGAAAATGCTATTGTTAATTTTGAAACAAATTATTATTAAGTTTAAACATAACATGATTAGAGGCAACCATAATATGGTTGTGGCTTATTGTTGAATGACTATTTTAACCATAATATGGTTGTCGCTGACAATAATATGGTTAAATTAAAAATGATATGTTCAAAATTTTCTTTAAAAATAGTGTTGTTGGAGGTGACCATATTTTAACATGTTTTTCTCTGCGTGTATACATTTGTATATCTTAATAATATTCGGCACAAAGAACATACATAAATCTTAACCTCATAACATTATTTTGTTTTGGCGGGTCTATGATTGTCCATGGTTTCCAAATAGGGTACACTCTCGAACTTTCTTACATGTTTATTTATGCGATTATTTTTAACTTTATTTTAAACAGTTTGGGTTATTTTTTAGATTATCTCTTAGAAATAATAACCTGTAAGTGGTGTTCATTCTCTGCTGCAAAAATATATAAGCGCTCTATTTTAAATATTTTCCATTACTTTTCGCAAAACTTCGGATTTCATTTCAAATGTTTGTTTTTAGCTTGGGAATGGTCATTGGCATGTTAACCTATGTGCACTCTTCCTTTCATTTATCCCAAAAATAAAATGGCATAACGCGTTCACCGAATATGTCCCTTACCAAAGCCATTGAGTCACCTGCAGTATGTAATATGGCTCGATATTGTTGAATCCATAAGGTTAGATGATTTTCTATAGCAAGCCGAATAAAGTTACCTACTTCAACTTTCGAAATGCAACGCCGCGGCTCGCTGCTGACAGAGATTAAAACACCGATTTTATTGAAAATTAAATATTTTCCATTAGACCATTAATTAAAAATAAAAACACTTTTGATTACAAATTTAATCAAGTGAATTAAACGTTTACTTATATCAAAAACATGACGGCAGAAAATGTTGTAAATATGTACATATCAAAAACATTTTGATTAATACAATTAATTCGTTTAATGGTGCAAATTTAATTGATTTTTTTTTATTAATATCACACATTTTTAATTAAAATATATTTTTTATTTTTCTCTGTAATTAACTGAAAATTATTTTCACTAAACAGTTCGAAAATGGAAGAATTAGAAGGAAAGTTATTTCAGTTTTAAAATTAGGAACAAAGAATCACCAGGACAGTTTTTTTTTGGGCCAAAAGATTTCAACATCAAAACCTTGCAAATATAAACATATTATTATAATGTTTTTTTACAAAGTGATATACTTTTAAAATAAAATAAAAACTTTTGGTTGACAAATTTATTTTCATGTAAAATAATGTTTTGGCAAAATTACACAAACAAAAATAGCCAAAGAAATATAAATGTTTTGGCCCATTTTTGGATAATTACAGAGAAATCGGCAACGCTGATTTCCTTCCAATATAAATCCGCTGTCCGTTTACAATCAGTGATGTAAATCTTAGTCCACTAATCCTGTAAAGACATATGAAAAACGGGCAAAAAAGGCTTAATTAACCCATTTAAGCCCAAACAAAAACTACCGGACAAAAAATAAAATATTGTTTATTTTATTATTTAATTCATTACATATAAACAAAAAACAATATTTTTTTTTTTTTTTTTTAATTAAAGAGGTGTACCCTAACTTTAAAAAAAATTTTTTTTGATGTTATAGAAATTTCTGAAATTTTAGTTTATCAATAAGGTAAACATATATTGAATAATGTCAAAAACTTTGTCATAAGTCGGAAATAATGAAGTGTTCCCAAATTGGCACAGCGGGCGTAAATGGGTTAAAAAACAACAATGGTATACATACATTATTAAGACATTTATTTTCAAAAAATCTGAAAATATAATAAAACAAATATTAAACATAACAATTTATAAAAAAAATATTTTTGAGTATGAGATCCATTTACATAAAATTGAATTAAGGTACAACTAAGGCACATTGGCAAGGTACCTGCATAAGAAAGGCGTATTCGGAATTCCAAATTGTCAAAAGTTATTTTTAATTCGTATATATGAGACAAAAAAATTGGATGTGTACGTTAAATTTTTTTTATTTGATATGGAAACAATATTGACAATCCACATAAAAAAATTTTCACCAATTAAAGTATTAATCAAAAATAAAATCAGTTTTAATTAAAAATTTAATCAAGTAAATTAAATGTTTAATCAAGCGAATTAAACATTTAATTGATACTATTAATTTTTACCAGCAAACAAATTTATAGTATCAATTAAATGTTTAATTCACTGGATTAAACGTTAAATTCTCATGATTAAATTTGTAATTAAAACTGATTTTTTTTTTGATTAATGCTTTAATTGGTGAAACGTTTTTTCTGTGTTTGGAATTTTCTGTATACACAAAAAAATAAAAAAGCGACGGATTCGCCATGTTAAATGTGCCTTAGGTAAAACTGTAGCTTTAAATAGTAGTAACACTCTTTTAAAATTTGTCATTGTGAAATAAAATTTGCAGTTCTTTTTCATCCTCGTATTCATTTCAATAATAACGGTCTATGTGAAGTTGTGAATTTTTCTATATTTTATTTAAATTAATGAAGCAGGGGTTCTACACCACGCGTTAGCGCATATATTTTATTCCTAATTTGCGTTCTACGCTTTAAAAACACGAAAAAATAGATTTTAATTTAGCAAAAATGGATTATTTATTCATAAGCCGCTTAACACTTTTCGCTTTCTACGCGTCAAGGATCCCTACGCTTTTGAGCATGTATTTTGCTACGTATACATAAATATTTGTCGTGGAAATCGCAAACGAGTGATAGCGGTTGAATTCGTGGTTCAGGCTGATATTTTTTATAACAGTTTTCCTTAAGAAAAAATACACAATTTGTACGATCAACATTTCTTAGAAAAATACATCAATTCGTAGATTATTGCCTTTTATAATAAGGTCAGTTTTCTATACAAAAACAAGTTCTCCGTTTGGGACAACAGTTTCTAAGAGTTTTCTCAATTTGTGAAAACAGGTTTCTCTAGCAAAAATATATCTTAGCTTATGAGAAAATTTTGCAGCTTGTAAGATATTTTCTTTGGTTTATAAGGCCAGTTTTTTTTATTAAAATATTTATACTTTAAATTTCTAAGTTTCCTATGAGAAATTTGTTCAGTTTGTAATTAAACTACACTACAAAAACTTGTTATGTACATATCTCAAATGTCTTTCTGTATTATTATTTTTCATAAATGTCTTAAACAAACCATTATTTCTACCACAGATTTAATTTCAAAATTATTAACATTAAACTTTATCTTCTATCTTTTATTGTAGGTAAAGTAAATACTCATATTGAATATTCAAATATATATTTTTTCCGACCAAAAGGTAAGTTCAAACATATTTATTATAAATTATCTAAAACAATATGAAAATTTTACATTTAATTTAAATTCTGCGATAACAAAATTTTGCGTAATATTTTATTACACTTTTTTGGTGTTTAAGCCAAGCCAAACAATATTTCAGTTTAAGGAACCAAAAAACAAACAAAAATACTCCATAAAGAAAGACACGAGTATTTAATGGTGTTGAAAAAGAAATCCTTAATTTTACAAGTCATGTTTATTATGACATTGACCTTAAACAGGGAATCATCAATCTTCACCAAAAAAAAAAATATTAACAGAACAACAAAATCAACAAAATTTCTACGAAATGAGATGAACATAAAAATTTCACCAGAGCAACAAACATTAAGAATTTTTATGTAAACAAACACCTTAAACCGAGCACCAGCCCACTGCTCACTAACAAATACAACAGAAATTTATTTAATAACTAATGATTATATTGTCGACAAGACACACTACAACAATATTTACGCCAAAGAACAAAAAAAAAAATGATTAAAATCCTACGCCGTCGAACGAGATGTAGGCGGACAGACGGACGGACGGACAAAGAAATATGCATTCGAAAAAGACACTTTCAAAAACTACTAAAATGCTGAAGCATGAATTTTACAGATTAAAAAAAAGGGGAAATACTAAATAAAAGAGAAAAATCATTGCGAACATGACTGTGCTAAAAGTTTTTCTAAGAAAAAGAAAATCTTCAATTTGAAAATGTTGCCAAAAATGTGCAAAAAAGAGAGAGTTTTAACAGGATCTTGGTGATTTTTGATGTACATCAAACTCAAACCTTAAGGATGTAAAGAGTTTGTGTTAAAAATGTTGTAATACTTTTATGCCGTGCATTTTTCTATTGAAAATGAATGCTGTTTCTTACTTTTCAGGGATATTAAAAGAATGTGTGTTTAATGAAAATTGCTAAATTTTCAATTGGTAGGTGGATACTGGATTTGAGGTTTTGTGGCTAAATAAATTAAGGTTAAAAAAGAAGACAATAAAAGATCTCATATGAAGGTCATGAGCTTAACAATTAAGAAATAATTGTAAAATATCATTAAAAATTATTTTACGAAATACATTCTTTATAAAAAATTTCTTATGAGATCAACTCTTCTATACACATTTTTCAAGTTTTAAGATCAATCATCATTTTCTCATATTGTGAGATAAATTTTTTATAAAACGTTTTTAAATTTGTGAGAAATTTTTTCAGTTTGGAGTTCTATTTCTTATAGAAAATTTCTCAGTTTTTGAGATCAATTTTGCATAGAAAATTTCTAAGTTTGTTAGATACATTTTCTATAGAAAACTTTCTCAGTTTCTGAGATCAATTTTGTATACAAAATTTTCTCAGTTTCTGAGATCAATTTTGTAAAGAAAATTTTCTCAGTTTTTGAGATCAATTTTGTATAGAAAATTTTCTCAGTTTCTGAGATTAATTTTCTATAAAAAATTTCTCAGTTTCTGAGATTAATTTTCTATAAAAAATTTCTCAGTTTCTGAGATCAATTTTGTATACAAAATTTTCTCAGTTTCTGAGATCAGTTTTTGTCAGTTTCTGAGATCAATTTTCTTTAGAAAAATTTCTCAGTTTCTGATATCAATTTTGTATACAAAATTTTCTCAGTTTCTGAGATCAATTTTGTATACAAAATTTTCTCAGTTTCTGAGATCAATTTTGTAAAGAAAATTTTCTCAGTTTTTGAGATCAATTTTGTATAGAAAATTTTCTCAGTTTCTGAGATTAATTTTCTATAAAAAATTTCTCAGTTTCTGAGATTAATTTTCTATAAAAAATTTCTCAGTTTCTGAGATCAATTTTGTATACAAAATTTTCTCAGTTTCTGAGATCAATTTTGTAAAGAAAATTTTCTCAGTTTTTGAGATCAATTTTGTATAGAAAATTTTCTCAGTTTCTGAGATTAATTTTCTATAAAAAATTTCTCAGTTTCTGAGATTAATTTTCTATAAAAATTTTCTCAGTTTCTGAGATCAATTTTTGTCAGTTTCTGAGATCAATTTTCTTTAGAAAAATTTCTCAGTTTCTGAGATCAATTTTGTATACAAAATTTTCTCAGTTTCTGAGATCAATTTTGTATACAAAATTTTCTCAGTTTCTGAGATCAATTTTGTAAAGAAAATTTTCTCAGTTTTTGAGATCAATTTTCTATAGAAAATTTTCTCAGTTTCTGAGATACATTTTACATTTTAAAAATATGTTCAATTTAGAATGTGTCTCAAACTAAAAATCGATCTCACAAACTTAGAAAATTTTCTATAGAAAATTGATCTCAGAAACTGAGAAAATTTTCTATAGAAAATTTTCTAAGTTTGTGAGATCGATTTTGAGTTTGAGACACATTCTAAATTGAACATATTTTTAAAATGTATCATCTAAAATAATTATTTATAACTTCTTTTATATAAATTTTTTCTCTAACAAAATAATTCCTTCGTCGCCTATGGAAGTCTCGTAAAATCCTTTAAAAATATTATTTAAATTATATTTCAATTCAGCAATCCGCCGACACATTTTCACAAATTATCATTCAACAAAAAAGTCAAAATGGGTTTTTCATTTATTTTTCTACTTAAAATCGACTTTAAAATTTTCAACAATTGTTGAATTTTTTTTTGTCTGATTTTTGCAATTTTGCATTGACACTACAATAAACGGATTAAATTATTTTTGCAACTAAAACGAACATTTTCTGTCTGGTTTTTGCGTATACGAGCATCGGAAAGAGTGAGACGGGGCTTAACTAACGGATTACCTTTTTAATGGATTAACGAACAACAGAAACAAAAAGGTTGTATTGCCTTATCCGGCTGTAAAGCCGCATTTGAAAATGTTTAATTTTGCAAAAACAACTCTACACATTCAGCGTTGATAATTTCAAGGGAAAGTGTAGAGTTTAAAATATAAAAGTAGGTGGTTTCAAGGAGGCAAAAAGGAAGTAAGTATAATTTTTGTGGATATTTTTACAGGTAGAAAAAGTAAGTATGTGGCCATTGTAGTAAAATAGAAATGACAAAAAAATTTTTAGCAAACTAACAAAATATTGTCATAAAATGTTGCAATTGTCAGAGAATAAAAGACAAAGACAAATTTTAGTTAGACTTCTAAGAAAAGAGAAAATGTTTATGATTTTAGTAGGAACGAATTTTTGCCAGTTTTTAGTGTGTTGTATTTTTTTTAGCAGAAAGTTCTGACAAAAGAGTTAAAAAGGACATTTTTTTTAGTAAAGTATATGAAAACACCTGCCTATTAAGAAGTTAAAGAAGGTTTGTATTAATTGGACAACAAATTCCGGATTTTATAGATATTTATACATACTTTTTATATTAACTAATATTTTTCTATTTCTGTTTATTCCTAACAGGTTCTAGAAGTCATTTCACAAAAAGAAACGAAATGTTTAATTAAACGCGTAATTGAATAACTGAAAACTGCGATCTTAACAAAAGCTTACATTTTTAAATTAATAAAATAATCGCGCGCCGATAATGTAAATAAACGATCAAACACACATAAACTGATACACACTGACACACATAAATGCATACATTTGAAGCGGAAGGTCCTAACCACGCGATCACTGCGTTGATCCCATTTATGCATCTGTTAAAAAAAAGTAGAATCAGTGGAAAATTGTATTAAAAAGTTACACAACTCACGCGTAGAATGCATCTACGCATAAAGTAGGGTTACTTTCTACTTTTGCATGCGTCTTGGAAAAAGGTCAAGAAAGTATCAAGCGCATAGAATAAATATAATTTAAAATTTACCCGAAATTGGGTTTTAAATGGTATTCGCGAGACTATTATCCATTAGAAATTTTCTCTGCCTATAAGACCAGTTTGCTATTAAATATTTCTCTGTAGTTAAAAGATTTTTTGAATAGAAAATTTCTTTGCATGTGAAACCAGCTTTCTATGGAATTTTCGTCTGTATGTAAGACCAGTAGACTTATTCTCTAATTTTCGATCGTTTAAATTCTAAACAAAGTTTACGGCAAATATTTTTTCGATTTTGCTAAATCAGTAGTCTGTAAGGCTCATCGCTTAGAAAAGAGTATTAACTCATAATGTTACTTTTTATAAAAAATTCACATATAATATTTATATCTACCCGCTGTTTGGTTGGTTTAAAAATTCTTTTTCATATTCCTTTAATATTTAATTAAAAATTGTTTTGCTTTTACGTCTTTATAATTAAGTTTATTTGTAACCATAAAATATATATATTTGGGGGATTCACAAGGTGTATTGTCATAATATCATAAAATCTTACAAAATTTAAAAAAACATATTGTTGTATTTCAAACAAAAAAAGTCCTAAAATAATAAGACTTTCTATACTGAGTTTATTGTTTTGTCATAAAAACGCTGGAGAATTCTTAATTATGAGGAATTGCTATCAGCACTCATATTTTTTCTTGGTATTATTTGAAGACATATGACTTTATGACTACTTTATGAATCCAACTATTATATATTATCTATAATTTATATATACAAGAATAAAATAACGCTTGCATGTATGTTTGTTTGCTTGCTCCCTATATAATTCTATACTACTGAACTGATTTACTTGAAATTTTTACGACATGTTCCTGATAAGCTCGCTCTTAACATTCGCCACTCATATTTGTAAAAATCCAAATGGGTGTGGCATCTGCCCTACAAAGACAATATGAATAAGCTAATATTTGGAGAAAGGTTGCGAAAAAGTAGGCTTAATTTAAATAGAGAGCTGGGTACCTCCCATATTCCGCAACTATAAACTTCTTAATATCTGAAAAATGGTGACTGTAAAAATTTTGAAATATAGCACAAATAGTGTTGGTATCAGTACAAAACATCTGTCATAAAGCGAGCTGAACTGGAAAAGTGAGCGTAAAACCTTTTAAAGAAGGACAATGTAAATGTCTAAATATCTGGCGAAGGAAAACAGTTGGAGTGGCAAAATTTCTTCGTTATCACACAGAAAAAAATAAAAATTGATTTTAATTAAAAAATGTGTGATATTAATTTAATTATTAATAAAATTTACACCAGTAGACAAATTAATAGTATCAATTAAACGTTTAATAGTATCAATTAATCGTTTAATTTACTTGATTAAATTTTTAATTAAAACTAATTTTATTTTTGATTAATGCTTTAATTGGTGAACAGTTTTGGTGGATTTATTTTGTGCAATACACGAGATCAGCTTAAAAAAAATTAACTATTTTATTTCAGTTGGGGAAGCAAAGCGCACCGGGTTAAGCTGGTGTTCTATAAAAATTAATTTTATTCCTTCCATATTAAATAAGATTTTAATAATTTCTACTTTAATGTTTCATAATATAAACGAGGACAAAATGGTTTTGAGTTAAACTAAAATTTGTATATTCCGTCGCAATACTAGAATATATGTTGATTTTTTTTTTTATTTTTTTTATTTTTTTTTTTCATCACGTTTCAAAATGTCTTGGGAAACTTTTTAAATCTTCCCAGAAATCGAAATACTTCTTTAAATAGGAGCCGTAGATCTACGTTTTTTTTTTTTTTTTTTTTTTGTACCAAAATTAAGATTTGTTTATAGATTTTCAAGTTTATTGTACTTAAACGCGCGATTTTTAGTAAAGAGAAACGAAATCCTGCATTTGGCATGGGAATAGCTCCTTGAAGAAAACTTCCTATGACCGTAGAAACTTAATTGCACCGTATGAACGTATTAGCGTATGACTTAGATAGGCTTTTCATTAAATTTAATTTAATTTAATTTTATCAGTAGTTTTTTATCAATTAAAAAAATTGTTTTTAAGTATCTCAATTTAATTAATGTGCTACAATTATTATTATTTTTTTTTTTTTTTTTGTTGAAAGAAAATTAAAAATATAATTTTGATTTAAATAACATTTAAGTTGTTTTGAAAGAAATTTTTAATTAAAATATTAATTAAATAACAAAAAATCTTTATTGATTTTTTCGTATAAACAATTTAAAATTTTAGAATTGTTGTTGGGAATTGTCAAAACCTGAACTATATTTAATAAAGCAGTGCATTATCACTAAATAAAACTGCAAGAAAATTAGTTTGCACTCTTTTTTACCAGCTTAAGTGATGATTGTTATTTTTTAACTACCACTAAACGCAGTTTGAATGCAAAAATATGCACTCAATTCAAATAGTGCAAAATTTGGACATGCAATCAAAAAAGCTTCATACAAATATTGTTTCACTAAAATTTAAAAAATGTAACTTTGTATGTGCATGGTTTTTGACTTCTTTTGAGGATATGCATAAGCAAAGAACATTTAACAAAATTAAATTTATTCAACAACGTTATAAATATTGGCTTTAATCATGAAAAAAACAGTTTTTGATTTTAAATTTAGTGCAAAATTTTTAGTTGCACTGAAATGAGTGACGAAAAAAAAAGTTGCAATAAGCTGATGATTGCTTTTTTTTAATCAAACAAATTTTTTTGGATTCCAAAATTGTTTAACATCACTATCACTCATGTTTAGTGAGGCTGAAAATTTTCAATTCTTCATTCAACATCAACAAAATGATTGCAGTATTTTTGCACTATCACTAAGTGTAAGTTAAAACTGCAAAATGACTGCACTACCCCCATGTATGAATTAAATCAATTAACACATTGTTTGAAACCGCAAAGTTTTTTGATAATTTTTTTAATATAAATTAAAAACATTTATTGAAAAAAATAATATTCACAATTTGAAATTTGTACAATTTTTAGTAATCAATATTTTCATTGTTTGCTTGATTCTATGAATTTGGTGATTAGAGACAAGTTTTAATTTTTTCTATGTAGAGAAAAAAAAAGAATAAATATTAAATGAAAATATTTTTTTATTTTTGAATTCTATGAGCTAAATTTCAGTTATGCATTTTATAAAGCTTTTTTATAATAGTTCTATTCCTTAAATTTTTCAGGAATAACTTTTATACTCTACCAGACTATTATATTGTATTTTCTTGTTAAAAAAATAAAAAATGTTCAATATAATATAAAGTAACCTTCGAAAGGAAATAATTCCCAGTTTTTAAATGAAAATATTTTTGTGTTTTTAAATTGAATATTTGGAAACCAAATAAACTACAATTTGAAGATGAACAGGCAGTCATCTATTTCCGAAAATGCATAATATTACAAAATTTCCATTTAATGGCCTGTTCATTGATTTCGAACGAAGGTTTCGTTCGCTTTATTACATTTAAAACAAAAGCCAATTATATCTGAAAATCTTAAAATACTTTAAATAATTTTCGCTTCATATAACACAAAGGAAAACTTACTTAATATCGACGTTTTTGAAAAGTGATAACATTTTATCAAAAACTGAATTATCTTTAATACAACTTGATACTGTTTTGCATACGAACAAAGTATAGCAGCGTCATTATTACTATTGTATAATTTCCGTTTGTTTTAGGAAGAAATTTAAGAATTTTTAATTTCTTTATTTAATCTTAAGAATAAATAATTAGAGTGACACAAATTTAGAAAACAACTTTATTTCAAAAATTAAAATCGTATTTAGAGACAAGTGCCGCAATTTAAAAATGAAATTAAAAAGCGGCGGCATTTAAAGATTTTTTTTTTTAAATTATTCAAAGAATATATTTTAAAATCAAACGCAATAAAAACAATAACTAATTACAAAAACTTTTTAAATGCAATTTTAAAAAATAAATCAATGTGAATGGAAGTTTTAAAATATCTACGTAAAATTAAGCAAAATACGTGTTTTTGTTATAATATCACCAATAAAGGCTTCTGTTGATTCAGAGGGAGGGTGCCTGCGCTCCAAATACACTTTTGAATTTTCGAATCGCTTTTGAACCGCCTAGATTTTTGTATCAGATATTGTGGCCACTAAAAGGGTTTCTCGACAAAACGTCCAGAACCATTTGTAGTATAGGCATAACCCGCCTGAAAGGTGATGGAATCCTTTCACCAGGTTAGCCATCAAACATTTATAGTCTACTAGCAGATATTCGACCCTAAAAACACAAAATCCTCAACAGCAAACGATTTTCTTCTGCCATTAAACTTTATACCCTATTTTTCTAATTCGATTGGCGCAGTCATTATTGAATGAGGATACATGCTAACATGAGGGAAAAGTTGTTGTTGATTGTTTATATCAAATGTTCTTGGTTGGGTATTACCGAAAGGTCTTGGCTGAGGCTGTAGATCTGACATTAATTGTTTCATAGGAACTTTCGGTTTTCATTTCGCCATGAACAATCCATTGCACAAGTTGTTGTAAAGCTTCTGTAATTTATCCCAAAACCTGTGCCTGAGATGCCCCGACGGAAGCACTAATTAATTATGTTTAATTTAAGAATTATAAAGAAGAAAATCTCACAAAGGGACAAGTGTTCTAACAACTGCATAAGCACTTTTGAAATTTTTAACTTTAAGATTCACTAATTTCTCTAAAAAGTAGACTGCTTACGCTCTAAGCCAACTTTCAAGTATTTAGTGCAGAGAAACTAAATGTCCGATTCAGAATGTCGAAAAAAAAATTTGTTTCGTATATTAACATAGAAAACAAAAACAAATTATAGTTTTTTTATTATTGTTTTCAATACAAATACATTTACAAAGGAAATTTTATTTTCGACATTGCGGGCCAGGCAGGCAGTGAGATTTTATTTATCTGTTTATCTTTTTAATTTATTTTTATAAAATTTTTTTTTTAAACATTTTAGATAATGGGTGAAAAATCATGAACATAATTTATATGAAATTTTCTGATTACAAAATTTATTACAACTTGAATTTTTTTTAGTTTTAAAATATTTTATCGCACTTGTTCAACAATAGTGTATTAACTCAAAATAATTTTTTATTTTTATTTTTTTGGGATAAAATCCACACGTAATATTCATATCTAACCGCTGTAAAAATATCGTGCTATATTGTCTACATTTTGGTAATAAAACTGGTGGCTGGCTTGAAAATGCTTTTTCATATGCCTTTAATGTAAAATTAAAAATTGTTTTGCTTCTACTGAAAATTTTAAAATTAAACAAGTGCGATATGTTTTACAGAAAGGATTATAAATTTGTTATTTAACTCCAAAATTCACAGCACAACAAAACAACTTTTAGGAAATAAAAAAACAAATAAAACAATTTTCTTAATTGTCGGTCATGTTCTGGAAATTGAATTCAAGTGAAGTTGATATCGAACAAATTTTCCAAACGATCCTGTTTTAAAGGTTCATAAGAAATATTCCATTTTATATACGGCATACTTTGAGTACCACTTATATTTATTAGAATAACTCTAAAAAGCATGAAAAACAACGGTCTTTTTAAAAAATTTAATTGAAATTTTCCTTTGATTTCAATTTTATTCGATTTCGATTTCTAGAACATGGCCTTATGTGTATTATTATCTTACTTAACTAAAACAATTTTCATATTTTTTTTTTAGAAATGTTTAACTAAAATAATCTTTATTAAGGCCTTAAATAACCAGTGAATTTCAACTAAAATTATATTTAAATAAATTTATTCCAAAAAAAAAACCGACGGCATTTCTACAATTCCATTTAATAAACAAAAGGCGTTTAATTTTTTTTACAAAGCAACAACTAACACTTGTTTCTTTAAATTTTTATTAAGTTTTAATTAAATTTCTTTGAATTTTTTTAAAAATATTCAATATGTATCTAAACAGCAAATAAACATCGTTATTTTTTTCTAAAAATTCCGTTCAAAATTCTATTTACGCACTTGTTCAAAAAATCATTTTGCATCCGGACAATTTCCATTTAAAAAATGTAAAAGAAAAATACCAAGAAGTTTAAGAATTAGTTTGAGGAAAAAATGCGTAGAATTTTTGGCTGTACAAAGAGAAAATTATCTAGATGGAAAATTTGAAAGAAAAAGATAAATTCGCCGCAAAACAAAATATAAAGAGCGAGTAGTTAAAAAAGTTTTAAAGAGAACACAAAACGCATACATATAAAAAACTTAAGAGAAATAAGATAAGTGCATTTAAAAGAGAAAAAATAAAAAGAGAAAATATGGTATTTTCAATAAAATAATAAATTCATGGAGGACCAAATTCTAATTAATATTATTTAGAATAAGGATAGTAAAAAAATGTTTTTTAAATGTATTAAAAAATATGAAGTTATAAAAGTTACCTAACATTATTTATACTTTACAACTCTCATAACAAAATCAGCTGTTTTTTATTAAAATTTATCTCAACATCTCTTAATATTTATACTAATGCAAAGAGCTCGTTGTTATAAACTCTTTTATAATACGGCCATCCCTTTTTCTTCCATCTACAGTATAGTATAGTCTTCTCTTTTGTACATGCAGCAATTACTTAAACACACTCCAATCCCAAGAAGAAGACTAAATTAACCCGGTTGTATAAATTTTGCTAAAGCCGCAATAACAAAAACAAACCATAAAACTTGACGGCAAACACGTGTGTGCGTAATAAAACGAAATCATTCATAATACAACTACGGCCAAGTTAACTAATAAGAGAGTTTTTTATAGTCACTCTTTAAAAAAAGGGAGTACAAATTGTTTTACTCTTTGATAGGGTCCTAAAAATGAAATATAAGCAAAACAAAACATTAACCTTTTACACACTGTCACACACACACAGAGTCTTGTAACAAATGCACTTGTTTACATTTTTTGCAACACAAAAAATAATGATAAATGGGAGAGTCTGTGCTAAGAGACATTACAGAGTACCAATTGTTTCCTGAATGAGTGAAAAAGGAGGGGGTATTTGTTTTCCTTTTGTAGACTAGGAAGAGTGGCCAGAAAGTGCAATTTAGCAATTTATTTAAATGGCATTATTGCAAGTGATTAATTCTCAAGGAAACTCGGTTAAATTTAGGAATAGCAGAAAAGCAAAACAAATAAATGATTGTATTAAAAAAAATGTCCTAAATTAAAACAAAATTTAACAAATTACCTATTGAAATTGTGTATCCAAAGTACCTACAATAACATTTTTTTTTCTTTATTTCTTGTAACTTTTACTTAATAAAAAAAACTTTAAATTTTCTTTATAGGAAGGTATTGTTTTTTTAATCTTAATGCATTTACAGTAGTAGAGCAACAGTCAAATAATGGCAACACCTATTTTTCTTCATCAGCGTTTTGCTGTAATGTCATTTTGCTGCTACTGCTGTCGCTATTGTTGTTTTTGTATTTGTTGTTGTTAATATTGCTTGTGTTTTCTTCATAAGGATTTCCTTTCTGGTCTTTTGAGTTGCAATGACAGGGGCAAGAGAGAGTAGTCAAGTTTAAGAAATGTAAAAAGCTGTTTATGCGATTGTTGTATTGTGTTGTTGGGTATGTGCGTTTTGATAAGTTGAGTTTTTGAAATCCACTCATCATTTTTGTTTGAGGGGCATTAAAAATGTGGCTCACTTTCACATTATCATCAAAAAGAGCTAAAACAAACACGAAACATACTCATCATTATTGTGTGGCAACCTTATGAAGGCAGCAATCATCTTAAGCAATTCCTTTGGCTCACTGAAAACAAACAACGACGAAAAACTTCAATTTATAACAGATAGGTGGTGCAATTTGATTTGACTTTGCTGTGCGTTTTAGTTGAATTTTGCTAAGAGAATTATTAAAGTGTTGCCAATTTTATTGAGAAGAAGCTAAACTTGAACTTATAAGCAATTACCGGTTGATAAAAGAGTTTTTCTTTTTTTGGCTTAAACTCATATTAAAAATGTATTTTGTAGAAGGTTTATGGTTGAAACAAAGCTTTAAATACATTAATGGCCAACCGATGTTTGTGAAACTCCTTTACAGGTGCACGAGCTTTTTTTTAACTAAACATGTGCTTTTAGTTCTAAGGAATTATCAGATTTTCCTGAACTGGATTTATTAGTTATGGGCTTTGCAAATAAACTGACAGGCTTTTAAGTGCTTCGTAAGATTTGTAAAGGCTTTTTAATGCATCATAATGGTCCCATAAGTCTCAGAATTTACTGGCTAAGCGCTTACCTAGCCTCTTTCTAGATGTACATATTTACCTACTGTGATAGATCCATTGAAAATTACTTCTTAAGGTGATACACTTGCTTCCCAGGCCAAGTACTTGTTATGGCCGGGATCTTAAGCAATCGTACGATTCATTTAACAGAAAATCTAAAAGAATTCTGTCCGACATCAAATAAATTTCTGCAAAATCTGCTAGTAATTCCACATCACTTTATACTACTTTACAAGAAAAAACAACTCTGATCGCATAGAATCTATCATTTTATGAAAATTTTCATTAATATTTGCAAATTGGACAGAGTTTTCAAAACAATCTTTCACTCACACTTATGCGCACATACGATTTTTTGACAAATCGAACGGCTGAATAGGATAGTGAGTCACCAACTTTAATAAGCAAAATTTTCACATTAACGACGAAGAAAAGATAAACTCATTGTTTGTTGTTGACTTTTGAGTGCTTATATTTCATATTCGCTTAACAGTTTGTTTTGTTTAATAATATCTTTAGATTTTTTCGAACCTTTGGATAAAGTTTCCTGATGATCTGGCCTAAGCAACCAGTGAAATGCGCATAGGAATAGCTTATCCCACCAACAACAAATTTCAGTTAAATAAATCTTATTAATTTAATAAAATTAAGTTTGAATGTAATAAAAATTTTCACGTAACCCTCATACATCTTAGAAGATAAGAGAGAAAATATTTTCAGATACCTGTAATTCGTGTGTAAATATTGTGAGATGTCAAACAGAATCGTCCTTATCAGAATTAAACAATTATACTGTACAGTTAATTTTAAAATGTCTCTTAAAAACTTGCGGAATTGGCAACACTGCATGGTTCTGATGTTGACGTTGACGTCAATGCCAACCAACTAGAAAAGGCAAAAGCGACAACAAGAAAGGAAAAGCACAAAAGAAACCAAAACAAAAATAAAAAACAACAACACACGCTAAACAACAAAACATTTGTAAAAGAAGAACAAGAAGCTAAAGACGAGCAAAACAAAAACCAAAAAAGAAAAACAAAGAGTATTTTACAACTCAAAGTTTTGAATGGTTGCCTCTAGAAAAGCAAGAAATTATAATGATGCTGTTGTTGTTGTTGTTGTTGCTTACGTTGGGGCTGCTGGTGAATGCGGTGAGTGTTCGTGCGTGTGCATGTGTTTGAGTACAGAATTCGAATTCTGTTAGTGAATGTGTTTATTTTTGTATGTTTGTAAAAAAGCTTGACTGCCTGTGTATATCTTGTCGTCGTCTTCATTTTTGCTGTCGCTTTCGTCGTTTTCCATTTGATAAATTGCGTTTATAAGAAAGAGATGAATTGTCATGTACACTCCTTCATTCGTCGTAGTCGACGTCTTCGTCGTCGACAACGACATCATCAGAAATAGCAACAACATATTTCATTCTCATAGCTGAATTTTTCTTCCTCATCTTTAAAGTAGAAGTAGTGTAGTAGTCGTTTTTTTTTGTTGTTGTTGATGTTGTCGTCCATAATACCCATCTATCCATCCATCCGTCTATCCAACCATCCATCCCCATTCATACATTTAACATGTTCATGTGAGGCTGTGTGTAAGACTTTTTGTATGAGAAATGTTTCTCTGTAAAATGTTGGTGCGAATGTTGGTGCGTCGTCTGTCTATCTTTTGGGGTTTGAACATTCATATCGACCATTCTCCCCAAAAAACACACACTCGCACACAATCACTCATACTGAGCTGTTGTTCTCACAGACATTTATGGGTGGGGGGATAAAATTATTATCATCACTCTATATTACCAACAACAAAAACAACAATAGCAGCAACAACCACAAGCCAACAGCAGTTTCAACTTTAGCACACCAACAATTCCTCATTCATATTTCTCACATGCAATCGGGCATGATGTTGGTATTGCTGCTGTTATATCGAGACTCCCCGTATAAATCATATTATCGTCGTTGTTTGTCGTTCTCGTCTTATGCTCTCCAATGTTCAAGAAAATTACATTAAACTTTTTTATTTTTCGGTTTTTTCTTTTCTGTTAGGGAAAATATTTGAGTAAATGTCCGTTTATTTCTATTTCGTCCTTCTCCGTCGTCGTCCTTCTTAAGAAAATAATATTCATTGTCGCGCGCATGTTGCAGAAAAAAATTTATACCTACATATTTTTTTTACTATCGCCCATCAAGCGAGACCTGGGATTGGAAGTTTTCCAAATGCAATATTTTCATTTTGCTCTACAAAGTTAATAATTCGTTTTGCTGTTGTTGTTTCGGTTTCTTTTCTTAAAAAAATGCTTTAAATATTTTTTTCTTGGGATTTCTTTGGCACAGGAATAAAAGAAATTTGGTACTTTTAAAGTGGCTTGGTACAAAGCGCAGCTTAAAAGTTTAAAAAGTGTATTAGGGACTAATTTTTGTGGGTCTCAGCAAAGAAGTTCCTATTTGATTTGCTCTTATTAAGTGATGTGAAACTAGGAGTTTAAATAATATAACTTTTAGTACGGCCAGATCAATAAACCACAATAGGAAGATAAAACCTTGTGTAGGTATTCGCTTCTGTCTGTAACAATGTGTCTAAGTACGCTGAACGATTTCTCGGTCTCAAGAAAATGTTTTGTTTTTTTAATTTTAATTCCCTAAGCTTATCCCCGCGAAGCTCTACGCTTGTCTGCAGGAAAGAAACTAGAGTATCTGGCGGGAATCGAACCCGCAACCCCGGCGCTGATAGACTAGCTCACTTGCAGATAGCCTACTGGGGCACTCATAATAGTGCGTCTCCAAGTGGTCTTCGGTCTTCCATTTAAGTGTTGCATTGCACATTTCGTCATATAGCTTACGGAGAGTGTACTCTAGCCAGTTGTATTTTCTTTTTCTGAAGTTGCTGATAACAAATGTGATTATGATTTACATGAGCACCAGCCGTGAGTGAGTTACATACATATGCACTAACCAAATGCCCCTGTTTGTGCCAGAATCATTTTTCATACAAAGGTTGTAACTCGAGTGAATAATCCGCCTAAAATTATACACTCAACTTTTGCTTAGGAGCCGGTGCTATCTTAACTCCACACATCGCAGCAGATGCCCACAGCAAGTGGCGATTTGGTATAGAGTAGGTATAAACCACAGCCACCACGTGATTCCTGAAAGAATATTCTCGTCAAAATAACTGTGTGAAAAAAGCTGTTTCTTGTTGAAAAAGGCCGGAGCCTTATCGAACAGTGAACAGCTTACTGAAGAGCAACCCGCCATCGGTAGAGCAAGGCTTTCGGAAAGACAATAACCCTGAAAGAAATAAAACATTTCCAGCAAGAAGCGTATTAACGGAGGCTTCAACCAATAAACAGACCGGCGATTGCACTCACCGAGGGCTACTGACTCCCACGGCGCCTCAATTCTGAGGTGAAACCTCGAACTCATTTGCAAATTTAGGATCCTAAAGAACCCTGTCATTTGTATGCTTGACGCATCCCAGGTGGCATGCACCTGTTATTTACC
Source organism: Pollenia griseotomentosa (assembly GCA_963931875.1). NCBI lineage: Eukaryota > Metazoa > Arthropoda > Insecta > Diptera > Polleniidae > Pollenia > Pollenia griseotomentosa. Next base: position 44,305,290 of record OZ007560.1, on the reverse strand, counting down.
CGGAAGGATGTTACACCAGAAGATGAAATATCCTGAAGATGATCACACCCCTCAGGGGGAAGTTGATAACATTAAGATTTCGCAGCAATAACACTTTGAAAACACAACGTTCGTATGTGGAAGCAAAACTGATATCAAGTTCAGATACTTCTAATGTAATGTTTGGATGCGAATCTAAAGAGTGTACAAATATTGAAATTAGTTGTTTTTTGTACCAATAAATTCCGGAAAAACTGGGTACAGTTTCAAAACCCTCCATTTCGCATCTCAGCTTTAGTTTCTTTGCAATATAGTGCAGTTGCTTATATTGTTTTTGTTGCTGTCGTAATGGTTGCGGAAATTTTTTTTTGTACTCCTCCCACTTTTCAATTCACTAACACACACTCGTATAAATATTTCTCAATTTTTTTTTTTTTTTGCTTAAAAATTCTATATAAAAGTATCATTTGATTAGTTTTCTTTTTTTTTTGTCGATTTTATTTTTTCATTTCATTTAAATTTCCTTAGAGTGCATATTTCTTTTCTTTCTTGAAAAGTTCATTTTCTTGTTGTTGTTGCTGTTATTGCTGCTGTTTGTTGGTTTTGTTTCATTGTCCTTTCATAAGGAAAATTCTAACAGAAGCAGCAGCAAAATGAAAAAAAAAATAAACTTTATCAAATTTAAATTGTATTTTTTTGTTATTTTTCCTATAGTGCGGTTGCTGTTGTTGCTGCTGCTGCTCCTTTGCGTCCTTGTCTTGTCTTTTAGTTTTTTTTTTTATTTTCGTTTTGATAATTTTATTTAAAAATAAGAAAATGAACATCATGTTGAGAGTTGTGTGTGAGTGTTTTATTAGAATTTAATTTATTAGTTATTCATGAAATTCCAATTTAATGAAGAACTGCTAAAGTACAAAAACATACGAGAGAGATTGTATAAATTTTAATTTTATTGTAGCTGATGTTTTTCTTATAACATGATATTTGAAATTTAATATTTAAATAGAAAGTTAAATATGCTGGGTAAGTAGATAAGTTTTTGGATGAATTAAGGAAGAATAATATGCAAAAGAGGTTTTGAAACATTCACTGGTGGTCCAGAGCGTTACCGGCATCCCTATTGGAAGTCGTAATCTCTTTTCGGTAAGCGCGTAAATACTTTAGCACGCATGCATAAAATGTAGATAACTTCCCCATCCTAATTAGAGATTTTGTTTATAGCCGGGAATCGTTTCTTGTTGGATTACTACGGCAATTTCGATCATGGATTCTTTTAAAAATTAGAAGTCGTTCTATTGTGAAGCATTGCCAAACAAAAACGTTTGAATCCTTATCTTCCTAAAACATTATCCAAAATTATTGTATCGAAAATAACAAATCTATTCTAGAACGGAGCATATTTGATTCCATGTTTTCAAAGGGGTGCGTCTTAAAAAACCTTTTAATTTTATTAAAATAAACGGTCTTTTAAATCGAGTCCCCAATTGATATGGAAGAAACTGGGATTTTATAACCATCTCTGAGTAAAGTTGAGCGGATAAAAATTATTCTAGCTATGACATGGTTCATTCCCTCACAAAAGAGGTTAATATGTGTAAAGGCAGCCTAAGACCCAGCAACGTATTCATTCAGGCGTATTCCAAATATTTTTTTAAGCTCAAAATCTCCAGCAATTTGACATTACTCGCGTATAATTCTTTATTATCCTTCAGTCATCTTTAAATGAGAACTTAATGTAATATTTTATTTAATCGGTTTTTATGGGTGTTCTCTTAGAATTCTGGTGATTCGAGTAAAAATGTACTCAGCTTGCCAATATTCTGATATAATATAGAAGAACTTAACATTTTCATTGTCACTGGGCTTCCAACCAGTTATTAAATAAAATTTATCAGCATTAATGGTGAAACGGCTTACATAAGTACCTGCCATATGACCAAATCTCGTGGTAGATCTTAACCACTAGGTGGTATAATCCAACAAAAATTATAAATTTGCTTCTTCTTTAGAAGCCGGAGCTATCTAGCCTCTGCTGGTATAAGAAAAGTCAGCAGCAGCTGTTGAATAGCAACAGCGCCAAGAGAGAACCGCCATAGGCCGAACTCCTTTTTCGCCGGTATTTCATCTCATGATAATAGTCAACGATCCAGCACACACACTCAGCAGCCCTAACCTACTTTGATAGCTCAACCTTACATCTGCTTTCTATTTCAGAATCTGCACTAATCTTAAACCAGTCTCTCGACCGTACTCTCTACAACCAGCCTACTAAATTTTTAGCATACCTCAATATCAACGCATATGCGAATTCTGACGATCTCACAAAACATGCCATAAGACTGATAAATAAAACTTCCATGTCAAAGTCTCACTTCCTGCGGTTTTGGGTATAAACTAGAGCCACCACGTGAACTCCGAAAGTATATCTTCGTCAAAAAAGTCCTTCTGTTAACCCCTAACCCTAAGGTATGCAAGCTTGATCTATTGAAAGTACTCTTTTTAGAAAAGCAAAGCATCCGCAAAGACAATCATCCGGAAAGACAAAAAGCATAGTAATGGGGCTCTTAACTAATGGTCAGACCGGTGCCTTGCACTAACTACCGGAGCACCGGACAGACAAGATCTTTGGCAAGCCGTCGCTCTTAATAAAACAAGAAGACTTTAAGAGCCCTGTCATTTTGGATCTTTGTCGGATCCCAGGTATGCATGCACCAAGTTATGCCATGGAGGGTGCAACACCAATATATATATATATATTCCTCTAACTCCCACTGGAGCATAGGGCGCCTTAGGCGATTCGTTAGCAAATTGTATTTCGGAAAAGTGGGTTGCTGGCCCTTCTTTCTTAGATTGGTGATAGGGCTGCTATCTTCAGAAAACTTTCCGCACTACGTGCACCTTTGTTGAAAGTTCCAAATTCCAAAAGGTGAAATATTATCCTTAAGATTATTGCCACACCCCGAGGGGTATCAACATCAAAGTCGTTTGTGATAATCTTGTGCTATTTAAGTGCTTAGCCGAACAACTTTAAAGCGAAAGCGCCGATCAAAGAAAAAGTTTTAGAAGCAATTAAAAAGAGCTATAACCCTGGTATGTTTTTACAAATTTAAAAGATTTTTTAAGGAATCAAAGAAAAATGTAATCGAAAATCACCGGCCTTCCTGGAGATTGTCTACACCTCCTTTTTCTATGCAGATCCTATATTTTTAATATCAATGCAATGAATTGAATAAGTAACTTTATCCCCTAAAGAGAAAAGGTTCCTTTTTTATAAACACTGTGTTGGAATTGTTGCTAAGCGCATTTTGTCGAACAACTTTAAATTTGAGCTTGAAAGACTATTGAATGTAATGATAGAAAATACGAAATCTGCTTACTAGTAATGCAAAGATAAACAGCATTTAATATCTAACAGCCGTATTCATAATGAAAATTTTGGCATGAAGTTAGCACAAAGTTTTTTCATAATACACTAACTAACTCTGGCTAACGATTAGCTAAACTCTTGTTAACGAGCTGCCAAACGTTTGCCAACTTGTGAAAAACAGCTGTTTAATGTCAAACTATTTTGTTGAATTTCTTTTTAATTTACGGTCTGTTTTTAAATTTGCTTGCTTTTTTTTAATTAATTTGATTAAAAAACTTCTTAAAATGTTTATATGTGGAGGAAAAAACAAAAAAAAAAAAAAAAAAAAAAATCACAAAATCAGCGATGATTAATGCAAAACGTGTTGCATTTTTTGAGCATAGAATGTGGCATCATTAAAATTTAGAGTTAATTTATTAAAAGTTTGTTATGAATAACCTCTGTGCTAACAAGCTGCTTAGTGTAATCGTCATTCTAGTTAGCAGCTTGTTGTACGCAGTGTACAAACTGAGGCTAACAGTTTTGTTATGAATACGGCTGTATGTTATTAAGATGGTAGCATTCATACTTTTTTAAGAATAAGAAGCATACTGGGTTGATATTTCCTTTTTTACACCCAAACATGTTTTGCTCTTTGGGAAACCTTTTGTAAATCAAATCTTACATAATCGATTGATTCTCTTCTTAAATCATTTTCAATTTCCATTATTTTAATAAACTGTTAATCACGTTTTTCCTGTCTAAAAATAAAATTTATTTAAAGTTTTTTTTTTCTTTCTTTAAAACTATAAATTTGCTATATAGTACACATATTGTCAATATAGTCGCTCACGTTATTTGTTTCGAAATATGCTCCTAACATTTCTACTACTTTATTTCCTTCGTACCATATTTTTGATTGATTTCATTTCATCATTTTCCTATTCATTGGTAATGTGTTTGTTTGGTTTTTATATTTTTCCCACAATATACTTACGAACAGAAAACCAACAAAAATAAAATAAAAAAATAAAAAAATATGAAATCCATAAATATGGTTTTAACTAGTCGTTTTCAGTTCAGTTTTTATTTCTCTGGCTTCTTGTGATTTTGCATAAATCAATATTTTTAAATTTATTTTATTTAGTATACATATTTTTTATTTGCAAATTTTTTTTTTAAGCGGGAAAATTTTCTATTTTTCGTTAAGCAATAAAAGTCCTTTTTAGTTTTTCCATTTTATTTAGAGGCAAAACAACAGAAACACAAAAACAAAAATTTTGATTAATTGCGGCAACATTGGGTGCCCTGCTACACATACCCAGACTCACACACACACACACAATCACATATACACACAAAATGAAGTGTGGAGAAAGCAAAAAGGGTTTATAAAATTTTGTCGAGTTTTGAATGTGTGAATGAACGCAACAACAACAACAAAAACAACAATATGATTGTTATTGTTTGTTTTATTTAGTGTATATGGGACACATTAAGTGTTGTTGTAGTGAAGTATTATTTAGCAATATTGTTGAATATTGATTTTTTTTTATAAAATTGTAGTACGTCACTCTATTTGTATGTTCGTTTTTGCAGAATCATCAATATTATTGTTTTGAAAAAGTTTTGATTTTTATTAAAGTTTGTTAAAGGAAACAAATTTTGTTGATATGTTTGTAATCACTTTAAGAAAAAGTTTAGAAAATTTTAATTCGAAAACAAATAATAAACCTTTTAGTAGTTAAAGAAATGTCTGAATGCTGTACAGAATCGCTTATGAGAACAACTAGTTTTCTCTTTTACAAAAATGATTTAAGCAATCGATCCAATGCTGAATCGAGTCCAGAATAAACAAGCGATTTTCCGATTTTGTTATTCATTAAAATACATTATACTGCTTCTGTTATCCTTGACTCCCAGTGGAGCATAAAACCTCAAAAATACACTTATGTCGGACTCTATTGCGAGATGCTTGGCTGACGTCATTTCATGAGTAGTTTTCTGCTTGCAGCTCCGCGTCTCTGGACCTGTTCCACGTTCTAGCAGGTGCACCAACACGCCAACAGATGCAGAGATTTGATTCGCCGTATTCAGCAAACGTTCCGTATGCAATTCGGTGTTCGCTGAAGGCGAGCGTTGATTGCGTTTATACTTCACCAAGTTTCGCAACCGTAAAACAGAAAAGACTTGACGTTTGAATTGTACATGTGTATAAAACTAGTGGTTGGTATTTTACCGATTCATATGATATAAAATTACAAAAGGACCAAATCAGGATTTTAGCTGACATCCACTTCTCAACCCCTCGCCTAGCAGATCAGCCGAATTTGTTTTAAAAATAATGTTGTTTTTAAATGAAAATTATATTCCAATTAATTTATTTATTTATTTTTTCCATAAAAAAAATTTTGCCGTCGTTATATTTTATTTTGTTTAAAAAAACAATATCAAAATTGTTTCCGAATGTCGTCTGACCACGTTGTAGAATTATGTGCCTCTAAGTTCCTTTTTTTTCTTTTTTTTTTTGTACATTTATCTCTAACCCCGTGTTAATGTTGTTGTTGTTGCTGCCATTAGTTTTTCATTGTTTTAACTGCTGCTGCCGCTGTTGATTGTTGCTGTTGTTGTTGTGCTTGTTCTAATGAAAAATTGCTACAAAATATGTGTTAACCACTTTTTTAAAACTGCCATCTATTTGTTTTTATTTTCACTTTTTTTTTTATTTTACTGTTGTATCTTGTTACTAAAATGTTGCTGTAACACAACACACATGCATACAAACATAAATAAAAAAATGCAGACAACAATATTTTGTTGGTATTTAAATCAAACTGAAAAACAAGCGAAAAACTAATTTTTCAAAAGGTGTTAATTTCATTAAAAAAAAACAAGGTTTCCTTCTAAAAGGCGATTTTAGAATGAAATTTATAAATATTTATTTTAGCAGATATTTAAGAGTTTTTATTTTTTAAAAACAATAAATTTTTTTACACAAATTAAGCTGCTGAATCTAGACGATTTTTACTGGCCCTAATTTGGCACTTTTTCGCTAAGTAAAACTCACTTTTAATTTGCCTTTAAGGGCTCGTGTTTAAACTTTAAAAATTTTAAAAGGGTCTGAAAGACTTTCGTATCTTAATTTTTGGTAACAATCAGGTATGTAATGGAAATCGACTTAGAAAACGAAACGATTTGAAACCAGTATTCTAAGTATTTTCTATATACATAGATATATTAAAATTTTATAATAATTGAACTGTATTTTCAACAAAAAATTAAGACTTTAATTAAGAAATTGATTCCAAAATCGCTAGAAATGCATCCAACCTTTTAAAAACGATCGTGTAGAAATCGATCGGTTTTTATCACATAGCTGAATATGTTTTTATTCATGGAACAAATTACGAAATTCACCACTATCGATCGAAATTTTCATCTAAATTGTATTATAATTTCGATCGAAATTATTTTAATTGTAAAAGTTGGAATCCATAAAAATTAAAAAAAAAAATCTTAAGTCAAAAAAATCCTTAGTGGTTTTTTATTTTTCCCTTTTGGACGGACAACACTCCGACCCGACGCGGACACTTTTTGCATACGTAATGGAATTTAAATACCCCATAACTGGACAGCCGCGATGACAGTACACAACTACTACACAAAAAAAAAAAAAAAAAAAAACAACACGGTTGTCCTGATTCTTACAGCGTTGCTGTATCAATATTAAATACGCAGGGGATTCTTTAAAAACGACCCGGAATGTATGTACACTGAAAGAAAAATCCAATGAAAATGTACGATAAGCAAAAGAAATTACGTTTATTAAAATACTTTCGTTGGCTCAACGAATTATTCGTTAATATAATTAAAATAATGCCTAAATTTTCATTATATTAACGAATAATTCGTTGAGCCAACGAAAATATTTTAATAAACGTAATTCGTTTGCTTAACGTACATTTTCATTGGATTTTTGGTTCAGTGTAGTTAATCCACACATTTATATATTGTTTTTGTATATTTGAATCGATATGCCTTAAGCAGAGTCGACTTTTAAAGACAAAGTTATTGAAATTCATAAAAGGAAAAAACTTAGTGTACACGAGATCTTTTCTTTTTTGAACTTTTCTCGTACGCGGACATTTCTCAAAAGCGGACAAATTTGTGAGTTCCTACAAAACCCAGCAAACTTGGTACAATTTTAAAAATTTTATCATCCGAGTTTAGCTCTAGATTTTTTTGCAATTTCCCTAATAAATCCCTGGGGGATTTGCGTTATCATCTTGGGAATTACCTCTTGGTGTTGCGTTCTCAAAAGATATGCCAAAATGTTTATCAATTCTTGAAATTGGAAGATCTCCTTAAGATCACAGTTGACCAGAGTTCTTTCAACCGATACCAAGTCACACCAAGAGTGTAAAATATTCTATGAATTAGTATAAATGAGAATTTTTCGGGCAGATTTTAGGAGGAAGGAGACCCGTAACCCGTAACCTAAATTTGGACTGATGGCAGTTATTTCCTAGCGTTGTTGCTATATACCCAGCAAAAACTTTACCAACAATCCTACATTTAATGACTTCCTGAATTCATTACTTTGTAGCTTTATTCTCCACTTTTTGGATTATTAGTTATATATTAAATAATAGCTTTATTATTATATCTTAAATAAGTCATAATTATACATTACAAAAAAAATTCAATATTATGATGTCAATAAGTTATTATTATACAATTTTAAATAATTATTAATATCAATTTGCAGTATATTCTGTTAATATTTGCTAGACATTCGGTAATACTATTTTTACAATAATTTTGATGTGAAATCCATGGAAAATCCAAAAGTCAATCAAATGTATGTAAATATATACATAAATATGTTCCAATATGACCCGCAGAGTATATTTTTGTTATTAGAACACTAGAAGTTATATCGATCTAATGTAAACGATGTTTTTTGAACATCATACATTTACATTACACACATTTGTATTACAGTGTTAGAGCTATAGATGATTTTATGCAGCAAAAACGCTCTTTATATTTCGAAAAATTTATTATTGTGTACACTTTCATGCATATAAGAGCAATTTTAATTAGTGTGTTTTAACCTTTTTGAAATAATTTGCAATAGCTTATTTTTGGCCTCTTTTTTTTAACTATATACATATTTTTATAAAACTTTTAAATATATAAAAACATATTATTTTTTAGGTTATTATTGGCCAAATTATAATGGACTACTTTTGGGACATCGCGAACAAAAATAAGTACCTACTTTTTCTAGTAGAAAAGTAAGTAGTCTGCTCGTCAAGTTCTCATTATTTTTCTGCATATTTTGTAAGCAAAGTTTTGCTGGGTAACTGAAGCATGTTTTGGAGTGGAGTAAGATAACTTCTGCTCCTAGGCAAAAAGTGCAGACAGTCGCGAATTAAAATTGGCAGTAGTTAACGCATTATGATCACTCGGTGTTACCAGCATCATGAAGCATTATTAAATCTAAAGTTTCGATAAAACACTTAAAATTTATTCACTTTTATATTTTCCTAAAACCCCCGATCTAAAAATATTAGAAAGTGATTTAAATAAATGGAATTTTTGTTATTATAAATAGTTTTTTTTTTTTTTGAAATTTTTTTATGATTTATTTTAATTGAACACCTAAAACTTAAATGAATTTTATTTTAGTCTGTGGTCAAAAGTACCCAAAATTTTCTTTTCTAACTAATTTGCACAAAAGGTATTTTCAATAAAGCGTCAAGGTTGTTTTTAAACACTTCATTTATTTTTTCCCTTGAAGAAATGAAACAAAACCATTGAAGCCAGATCGTAAAACTATTTAATCAGTCAAGCATATCGAAATGAAAATTGGTTCTAACAAAAGATGGTTAATTGCCACATAACACATGAAATCGTTGCTTTCTCTACGGAAACCTGTAGCCTCTAGAGAAGTTTAAACAAAACTCTTTGTTTGTGGGATCTTCAGGGCTCTCCTGTAAGTTGTTACTAGCCGAAGCGTTGTCATTGAGATCTTAAAGGTGCTTGATTAGGAGCAGAAGCTGCTTTTGCAGTAGAGTTGAGATAGCTCTGGCTACTAAAGAAGGGATTAAGTTTATGGTCAAGGATACATCTGTGGGATGGTATCCAAACGGGGACGTTCTTAAACGCATTATTTTCACCCTGTTTTAAGGGCGACGGCTTATTTGAAAACAATTAAGTTTTCCAGGGACGGGAATCTCAATCTGATTTATAAACGGAAGAGAAGTTTTACATGTGTAATAAGACAATAAATGTTATTTATATCGAAATAAAATAAAGTATGCATGTACTTAAATAGGAAAAGGGGTATCTTGCAATTAGTAATGAATTTTAAACATACATATCGCACACTTAAACATAAACAGTCACAACTCAAAATTTAAAAATTTCCACAAATGTTAAGGGAGAAAAGTTAAAGAAGACAGTGACACAAGCAAAATTTTAGTGGTCGTTATAAATGTGATTTGTGTACTGGCTTATGAAAAAGAAACGATTATAATAAAATTTGAGTTGTAGGTATCTGTTTTGATTTAGTGTGCGATATGTACCTATAATGAAACGGATTTTACAGGATCGAGAAACAGCAAATAAGTTTGTTCAAAAAAAGTTTTATTTCTATCTAACACACATAAAAAGTTTCCACTTTTTTAATTCGTTTATTTTTAATTAATTGCAAATCAATTTTTCTAATTGCAAATCAAGTTTTCTAAGCAAATTTAAATGATTCAAAAATGTCCTTGATGTCCTTGTTTTTTTTTACACAAATTTAAGGAACTTAAATATTTACCTATTTTAGATTTATAAAACATGATTTTTTGTTTATTTCTAACGTTGTTGTCTTGAGTTTGTATTGTTGTTTGCTGATGTGAGTGCTTTTCTTAAATATTCCCAACATTTGTTTGCATTTTCGTTCATTTCGTTTCAAAAGAAATTGCAAATTTTATAAATTTTGAAGGCGTTACCTTTTTGTCATTATTATATGGCCAAAATACTGCCAAGACGAACAAGAAAAACTTCTCTAACAAATCTATATATTTTCTATGAAAACTAAACTACTACAACTGCTGGCTGGATGGCTGCTACTGCCACCACCACTTCTTTCATTCCCGCTTTTCCTACTTGTACCTACTACAACTACCAAGACAACAGATTCTACTACAACAATATAAATATTGTTTTTGTTTTGCAACTATTGCGCATCTAACAAGACAAAGTTTACAAAAGAAACAAACACAACAACAAATAAAGGAAGAAAAATGAGCAAAGAGTTTTTCCTTGCCAAAAAAAAAATCACAAAAAGAAATTCTTACACATACAGTCATACTTTCACACATACAACTTGTATTATTATAAACAACTCTGTTTATAAAAATATATAAAATTTTTATTGTTGTTGCAACTGAAACTGAAACGATAAACTAAAGAGTTTGTTAAAATAAAATAAGAGTATAAAAATAATGTGCAAAAGTAGAAAAAAAAAACAAATGAGTGTAATTCCTTTAGTATTTTTACCTTTATAACTCTATTCTTTTTTATTTTGCTTGCTTGCAACCCAATCCCACCCACTTTTTTGTTGGTTAAACAAAAGCAACAACCACAAGGAAAGGAACCTAAACAAACCAACCCACCTTTTTTTGCTTGTTGGCTTGGTTCAATTTTCGCTTACAAAAACAATAAAATAGCAAGAAAAACACTGAAAATAAAAAAGAAAAGAGTGTAAAGCGTTAATGTTGAGTTGTTGTTTTTGCCATTGTATGGTTAATACTCGCACATACATTTTCAACATTTTGACTGAACAAAAATTGTGATGCAAAACTGCCACTCACTCAAGCGAATATAACAAATGGGGATTGGTTTTTGCTAAAAGCTTGTTGCTGTATTTATTTCATGTCGACGACGTTGTTGATGTTGACGGAAAATTTAGCGAGCTGCCACTTCGTGGGGACTATTGCAAAGTTGGGGAATTTTGGAAAATGGAAAAATAAAAATGTTTGGTACTTACGACTTTTGTCTTCCGAAATGAAAGAAATTGAAATAGTTTACAGGGGTTTTTAAATGTTATTGTAGTATTATAGGGGTCCTATGTTACTTATACGAACGACAGGAATTTATATATATAAGGCAAAATATAAGTGATAATGTTTTTAAAATATCGACTTTTTAGCTGAATAACAATTGCGAAAACTTTTGGTGAATTTTATTAATTTGATGAGATCTGAAACGAGCCTCACATTTTTTTTTTTTTGATTAAACACAAATTGAATTGAAACAGTTGTCGTGACGTCAAAAAAAGTAACAGAATGAAAAGCAATATTGGAGGAAATTTTTTAACAATTCGCTGGAGATACTTAATCCCTAGTATTAGATGTGAATTCACAATTAGCAATAAATTCCAAAAAGTGCCTTATTTTAAAGTGTTATAAGTTATTAAAAATCTAGGAAATATTTTTTTCATTTTTTGTACAAAATTTAAAATAAAACTGAAAAAAGTAAATAAATTGAAAACTGCTTCTGTTAAACATTAAAAATCATACAGTTTAAAATTTTATAAAAAAACTAATCTAGGGTCAAATCGTCGCATTTGCGATCGAATAACTTAAATTGAAATTTTACTCTTTGAGATTAAAAAGCTTGTTAAATAGTTTATATCAAAATTTCCGATCTTGGCATCCCACAACGAGTAGTTTATCGAATGCCTTTTCTAAAAATTCGATAGATTAAAAGCTGTCCCAAACAAACTCAAATGTTTTTATAAACAAAACGAAAATTGCATTAATAAAAAGCCTATATTTTTCCATAAATGTGTTAGTACATTCATATATATATATATATATGCCACCTTGGCACATAACCACTAAATAATAATTTCTAGCGATGAGCTGAAAAATCCACAGACTAAAACTGACGGTGGAGCTGTTACGTGAATTCTTGTGGCAGTGCTGTGCCGCATGTTAAGTCGAGTTCACTTGTCAACCTAAATGGTTTTTGAAAACCAAAAGTATTCACCTACATACTTTTTTAATACGTAATATATTTTTGTGGTTACACATTTTAAGACTTTCTTAGTTACAAGATATATAACCGATTTTATTAATCAGGTATGTGATGAAAAACGATCGTTTTCAAAATGATCGTTTTTAGCAGGTGTGATGAATTTCGACTGAGTTTTAAATCCATTTCTGAAGTAAAGTCTTAATTTTTTGTTCAAAATACAGTTCAAATAACATATATAATAAAGAATTTAAAAGAATATATTCAAGAAAACAGAGGAAATTTATTAGAAATCAAAATTAAAAGATACTGAAAACGACAATATCGTTTTCAAATCGTATTTTTTCAAAACCGTTTTCCATCACATACCTGATTATTTTTTTTATTTCTTTGTTTACACTTTAAAAGAATCATAATACATATATTAATATATTATCTACTAAAAACAAAAAAAAATTAATAATTCTACTAATTTTATTTGTTAAGAAACCTTATTCGGTTACGAATGCGATGAGTTGGCCATTTGTTTGGTAAACCATCCGTTAGTCGCAATATTTTTTTTTAATTGGGGCTAGTTGCATTAATCTGCTGAAGAAACTGAAATTTTTTAAAATAGCCGGGAATCTAAGACCAATTTCCTTTTCTACAATTAAAAATTAAACCATTCGTGGATACTGACGTATGCAGACATCAAAACAGAGTTTTCTGGTGTGACAAGTCGTACAACAACCTTGATTATATCATGTGTAAGTCTCTTATTCATATGCACATGTGTGTGTAAACATTGTTTTAGACAAGATACAGTACCAGAATGTAAAACTAATAAAAGTCGTTAAAACCAGCCATATTTTCAATTCGTGATTCCCATAAACGAATGACGGCTACAACCGTCGTACTTATGCCAGAATTAGTTCATTAGGTAAAAGTGTGTGTCTGTGGAAAGTCATACAAAAACTTAGCAAAAACATTTTAAAACGCTTAAAATTATTAATTTAAAGGTATGTTTTTTTTCGCAAATATTATAAAATTTTGGCAACAGCGAAATTATATACAAAAAAATTTATTTTTTCGGTAAAGGTTTGTACAAATCCTTTGGCCAGCCGTTTTGGGGTGCCTATATCCTTTACCATTTTTTTTGCTATTAAAATGTGTTCTTTTGTTCAAAAAAAAAAAAAAAAAAAAAAAAAAAAAAATTGCTGAAGAAAAGTAAAATACTTTACACTTTTAATTAACGATAGGAGTTAAAATTTTATTTGAGGTCACTAAGAGAATATATTTGAAACATGTCCAGAAATCACATAAAAAATATAGTTCTAATGGTGCAGGTACTACCTATTTATAATTTTTGCTATTTTTGGTTATTTTTTATGGAAACTCTGTCTTATAATATCAAATAATGGAATTTTCACAGCTCATTTTATAAATTCAATGAAAAATATTTGTAGTAGTATGTTGTGGACGGTAAGGACGGTGATTGTGTTTCTGGATATTTCTTTAGGTGTACATATATTATTGAGAGTGTAATATTGTTTCGCCATTGTAAATATTCTTAGTTTTTGAATATTATTGTGAATTATTTATATATAGAAACTAGCTTTAAGTTTATGTAAATAGATCTCTTCTTTTCTGCCTAGTTAAGTTATTGCCTACTTTGCTTTAAGTTTATGTAAATATTCCTGTCTTGTTTCTGTTCACTAACTAGTTTTTAAGTTATTTATTGATTGTTACTTAGCTTGGGAAAAGAGGCAGTAATAAAGTGGAAGTCAAACCGAAAAGACAACTGTTATATTTTACTACATATTTTAAATTAATTAATATGAATAAGCAGTTTTTTGATTCCATAACAATTCTACCTACATTTGGCCATTTCCTAAAGCTTTCTTAGGAACACTTACAGTTTGCACTTATTGGCAACGCTGTAGGGAGCCAACTTAAAAACAAATACTACTCCACCAACAACAACACGCGCTCATATAAGCCATTATACCTTACGTTTCATTTATACAATAGCAAAAATGCTTTAAAACAGTCAAGCAAAATTCGTATTCATTTTTTTTGTTCTTGTTTTTGATTTGGTTTTGCCTTTTTTTAACACACAATATGAAGTGATTATAAGCCGTCTCATTTCATCTAAAGACAAATAAATTTCAAATAAAAAAATTGCAACAACAATAATAACAACTATAAAATATAAGAAGAAGAAAAAAGGAAATTAAAACAAATACTAATGTAAAAATTTAAGCATATTATCAAAAATAAGAGTAATTTACAGAATAATTAAGAGCTTTGTTGAATTTGGAAAGAGAAAACTTAAAATTATTAAGAGTAAATTGCAATAAGCTAAAGTTTATTGCTTTGGATAATTTGTTATACAAATAAAATAAAACATTTGTTTTTAATTTAAAATATTTAATAAATTAAAAATTTTGAATTTGCTGATTAATTTTTTGGTCGAAGAAAGGTGATTATTTTAATTAGAGATAAATTCGCCGCAATGTTAGATTCGAATACTCTTAAATTCTTGAGGTTTTCTTTTCAAGAAAAATGATTTATAATCATGCGCTTTTCTCTTTGAAAAATGAACTTGTTATTATTGTATTTGGGTTTTTTTTGGGTGGTTGTTGTAGTTGTTGTCTTTGCTGCCGCCTGAGTACTGTATTTTAATTTGAATAATATTGTCTCTTTCTGTTGTATAAATTTATGGCCCTCATAAACAGGTAGTTTGCCTTGTCTTACTTATTACATTTGCCAGTCAGGCATTTAAAAATAAAATTTATTTCAAAATATCTGAGTTTTAATGGCACAATTGTTGCTTACCTACTACTACCTACAAGCAAACAGACATACAGTCATACATACAAACAAACAACCAAAACTAAACATTCATCCATCCATCTACTAAAAGTATCTACGTACCTAACAGAACGACCGAGCGAACAACCATCCATTAAAAGCAAAGAAAACATATGAGAGTCAATCTACTACTACTACTGCTACAACAATATCGCTAAAGAAATATTTTGAGCTGACTCTGTGTGTGTAGAAAAATGACGTACACACTCTCATGTTTTTGAGGAAAAAGTATCTGTGTGTTTGGCCGTTTATTTACCCCCGCCAAGTTTAGTTTTCGAAGTGATTGACAAGCCCAGTGTGTATTTGCCTTCGAAACGCGTACGACGTGCTGTGCTGTGTTATAGACGACACGACGAGTAACAAAAAGAACAACAAGAAGACAACACAAAACAATAATAATAAAAATTTATAACAATAAATTACAAAAATATTATTTATAATAAATAACAATATTTTCCAAAAATTTACTTCAAACAATCAATAAATTTACTTGAAAGTTGTTTCTTTTTTTTTTTTGGTTAAACAACAAAAAGTTTTCTTTCTTTTCTCCAATAAAAAGCAAAAATAACGTCGGCAAAAAATTTTTGCAAAAACAACAAATAAATAATAAAAATGGAGTAAAAACATAATAAAAAAAAGGAAAAATAACACAGCATTTTGTTAAAAAGGAAAATAAAATTTATAAAAAATTATAAACGTGAACATTTCTAACCGGTAACGGGAGTTTGTTAAGGAACTTTAAAGAACAAAGACATCCAGTAAAAAAAACAGTTTTAAAGAGGAATTAACACAAACAAGAAAAACTAAAAAAAGCCGTCGCTTTTTTTCGCGCGCGCGATTTTTTTTCGTTTTGGTTTTATTTAAAATTTAAATTTTGTTATTAATTAAACAAAAAAACAAAAACTTTAATATTGTTTTACAACAAATCTTAATTTTAGAGGAACTGTGATACCAAAAACAACCAACACCTTTAAAAAAATTATTTTTGATTTCTTAAGACAACTTATGTATACGATTTAAAACAACCTACAAAAAGAAAATCCTCTTTTATCAAAAAACAAAAAAAAAAAAAAAAAATCATAAATAGTTATAGACTTTAACTCTACAAAATGGATTTATGACATCTACTTCAGAAAAAAAAACAGAAATCTACCAAAAATTTTCCATTTCTGAAGAACATCTACCCACACAAATTTAAAAAACAAAAAAATTGTTTCTTTTTGAAATAATTTCAAAACAAATCAAGCAACCAACCATTTTTTACACCAACAACAACAAATGAAAAAATAAATTGTATACGAAAATAAATTTAAAAAAATAATTTTCCTAAAAATCTCTTAAGGAAAATTTAAAATACATAAAATAATATTAATGTGCCTAAAACATAACCAAAATAACACAATTTAAACAAAACAAAATCTAATTAACAAAAAATAATTTATAACAAGGTAAAATTAATTTAAAAAAAATTTTAAGAAATTTTGAATTTTTTTTTTTTTTTTTTGTAAATTCTTAAAAAAGTGACAAGTGTTTGAAAATAGATTTTATTCTATTAAAAAAATTCAAAAGTGCATAACTCAAGAAATCAGTAACTAAATTTCAAAAAAAAGTTGTTAAAAATAAAAATAATTCTTTCATAATAAAAAAAAATAAATAAAAATAAAATCTACACTTCAATTTTCATCGTTGGGTTGAAAAATTGAGTGTAGTTTTTTCGTTTTGTTTAAATTCCTTTTACTAAAAAGTGGCACAAATCGGGTTGGACATCGCTCCTAGAGCATTAATGGCTCAACCTAGGGTGAGTATTGAATTCCCTTTTTCTAAAAACTAGATAAATTTAAGGAAAAAGCAGTTTTAGAGAGAGAGAAAAATTTTGTCCGGAAAAATTTTACATTTCCGACGGCATTTTTAAGGACATTTTTTTTTTGGAAAATTTCTGTTAAATGGAAATGTGAGTGAAATTTTAAAATTATTTTAATAAAGTTTAAAATATTTAAAGGGTGCCCACGTTAGGCTAGTTGGTAGTGAGCTAATCAAGCAGAGTATGACGATTGTGGATTTGTTACCAGCCAGCTCCACAACAGGCTGTAGGTCTACGTTTCTATTGCTCGGTAAATCATTAAATATTTCGTTTTATCTCGACTTGTTACTATTTTGAAGATCATTTCGCAAAGAACTAAAAACCGACAATATTTTACGAAAAAGTGATTTATTTTTAATATTATTGAAAAAATTGGAAATAATACAGAAATTTAGCTGCCCCGGTGCGATAAGTGGTATAATGCTAGTCTATCAAAACGAGGCTCTGGCCAGTTTTACTATAACGGGCTAATGGTATACGTTACCATTGCTAGGTATTCAAGACTGAATATAATTTGTAATACTAAATAAATAAATTATTTAGTTCATTAACTTTATAAAGATCTTTCTGTCCTTTGGAAATCTTTAAGAAGTTGGGAAATTGCTAATCGTTTCGTTTAACATAGCAAATAAGATTCCTTGAAATATTCATTGTAATAATTATCGAATATTTCGTATTATATTAATGAAAGAAATCGTGTCGAAAAATTTTCGATATTTCGACTTATTACTATTTGGAATACTCTTTAGTAAAAGCACCATTAATTAAAAATAAAACGGGTTTAATTAAAAATTTAATCAAGTGCATTAAACGTTTACTTATATCAACAAAATGACTGCAGAAAATATTGAAAATATTGAAACGGATTCAATACGCACCAGAGCCGCTGGTCTGTTTCACTTCATTGGGCTAAATGTCTTCGTTACCATTGCCCGGTTAAAGATTTCATATAATTTGTAACTAGTTGTAACTAAAGAAAATATTAAGGTCCCTATTTTTATAAGCACAATAAAATTCGCGCCTTCATTTAAAAAAAAAAATGAAACCATTAATCAAAATTAAAATCGGTTTTAATAAAACATTTAATTATGTGAATTAAACGTTTTTGTTAATATCACAATTTTTTTAATTGAAATCAATTTATTTTTTTTTTTCTGTGAAGATCTGTCTGTCTTTTGAAAAACTAAATCAAAGCAAATTAGTTTCCTCAGGTCATTCACTACGATAATTATCGAACATTTCGTGTTATCTAAATAAAAAATTGTCTTGAAAAAGTTACAATATTTCGACTTATTACTATTTTGCAAACCATTAGAAAAACATGAAGAAAATTAAAGTTGATAATATTTGAAGAAATAGTTAGTTTCCTTACAAATATTTTTAAAATAATTTTGAAATAATATAGAAATTTGGGTTAACCGGTGGATAAGTGGTATTGTGCCAATATATCAGAACGAGTGTTGTAGGTTCAATAACCGCCAGAGCCTCTGGTCTGTTTCACTACAACGGGCTTAAGGTCTACGTTACCAATTTCTCGCTAAATTTAGTTAGAATAAATATTTAAATTGTATATAAAATATCTGTGGCAGTAAGGAAAAACTGCTTAAGACTATTTTTTTAAAGTTATGTAGGAGAAATATTTGAAACATTAAAGAAATTTTTTGAAAATCTACTCCTATTCAGATGTAACAATCATTTCTCTGTGGTTTTAGAATTTTCAAATTTTTATTATTAAATATTTCAAATGACACAGATCAGAAGTTAACTTAAGTTTTTATTCCAAAGTTTGCACATTGAAAAAAGTTAAGCCAAAAGTCATTTTGCTAAAACTTCCTGAAAATCGAACAAGATAACTGAAACTTTTCCCATGCCATTATCTTAAATTTAGCTTAAGTCTATTTAAGCTCTTTTTCTTCCTTGCCACGGATTATCCGAATTAACATTGACTAACAAAAATAAGTGAAAAAAACTTTTCCACTATGAAAATTAATCGAGTATGTGTCTAAAGTGAATTAAAAATAAAATTTAGGAATTTATGGTAATTTTTTTTTAAATTTTAAAAGTTTATTACACTACCGTAAAAATTGCTTAAGCGACGTAATTTTCAGTTTTTGTTTTTTTTTTTTGAATTTATTAGCAACACTTGCATCATCTCCTTAAATGTCATGGTCACATAAGGTACCGTTACGATTTTATAGCAAAAACAATTTTAGCTTAAGCGCCAACCTTCATACAAAATTTTTAAAATATATAATAAAAAAAATTCTGTTTTTGTCGCTTAAGCTTTTTGTTTTTTGTGGTAAGGGCTCGAAGGGAGTAACGAAAGAAAAAAAAATAATTAATTCTTCTTTTTAAAAAATAATTGACCATAAGCTCGAAATAAATAGAAATAATAATAATGAATGGTCGAATAATTTTTAATAATATATCAAGAAGTAACATTTTTCAAAAAAGAAAAATTAAAAGGCGCCGAAGAAAACGCTTAAGATTTCTACAGCTTTTATTTTGGGAAAAAAAACTTTTGCAATAGTTTCATTTTTTTTGCATGTAATAGGCCATGATCACTAGCTTTATTTAAAAAATTTTTTATATTAAGTTTGTATAACAAAAGCGGAAATTGTAACAATTGAAGGACTAAATCTAAATAGAAATTTGGACTTGTGCTGAATGGGGCTATACTAAGTTTGTCAATCCGTGTGAAACATTTTTGATATTCTTCTAAGACCTCAGAAAGTAAAATTCTAGATTTTTGAGTATATCTAAGTCGATTTAGCCATGTCCGTCTGCCTGTCTGTCTGTGTCTGTCCGTCTCTTGAAATCACGATTACCTTCGAACGACTTAAAATACAAGAACAGTATTAATGTCAAATTCTTCTAGCTCTCCTAAGCAGTTTGGGATCGAAATCCAACACAATCAGTTCAGCAGGAAAATAGTTATTAATCCAAATGTGGACCAACCAACCTAAAAATTTAATCTGCCATGTTCTGGAAATCGGAATCAAGCAAAATTGAAATCGAAGAAAATTTTCACTTCAGTTTTTTTTTTTTTTTTAATGACCTTATTTTATTTTGATACTCAAAGTATGATGTACATGAAACGAAACATTTTAATGAACCTTTAAAACAGGATTGTTTTGAAAATTTGTTCGATTTCAATTTAATTCGAATTCGATTTCCAGACCATGGCTGAATGTTTCTAACATTAATTGGCGACGGAATGCACTAATTGTTTTTAAATTTTGCACAATCTCGTTCTAGATGACTGAAAATCATACTACTAAATTGTGTGATAATCGGTCCATAATTTACTATAGAACACACGTAAGGAAACACTTTAAAACGCCTTAAACTGCAACGAATAACGCTGTTGTAGTATAACTAAGTCTGTCCAAGTTTTATTAGATTAGAAATCACACTACAAATTTCGTGAATATTCTGACGGTCGGAAAATACTTCAGTACGGTGGGTATCATAGACTCGGCTAAGCCGAATATAACACTCTTACTTGTTTATTTTTTTTTTTTTGTAAAATTTGTTTTCCGTGCTTTTTTTTTGTTACAAATAATAAGACGTATTCGGCCAAGCTCTGAAAATCAAATTCTAGTAAAATAAAACCACAAAAAAAATTTTTGAAAACTATTTTTATTCAGAAGTTTTTAAAAATACTTTCTTTTAATGTATATGCTTTATATCTAAATTATCACTTTCAATAATTTCATTGAAAATCAGGAAAAACTTCAGTCATTTTTTAAATACACAGAAAAAAATATCTGAAGAAAATTTTTAACAACACAGTTTGTTAAAAATAAAATTTTAGGTTAATAAACTTTTTGTTTGATTCAAAGAAAAAATTTATCAAATTTACACTATGCAAAATAGCTCTCAATAAAACATATTTAATAATGAAATAATTAAATATTTCTTCATATTCAATAAAAAAAAATTTGAATCAAAGTAAAGACAGTATTTTAACAACTCTTGTCCATTGTTAAATAGCTCATAATTCTCATTTGTTTTACAGTTTTATTTGAATAATATATTTAGTTTTGCCAAAGTCTTTTGAAAAGGTTTCCTTATGATCTGGCAAAAGCAACCAGTGAAATGCGCATAGAAACTTACTTATTCCCGCATAATAAATTTTAGTGTTTTTATAAAAATATAAAATTAAAAATTTATGACATCATCATTAATAAATAAAAGAATAAAGATTCGATTAACATTTTGTTTGATTTATTCAACATTTTCAATAATTTATTTTAACAAATCAAGTAAACATTTTGTTGAAAAAAATTATTTTGGGCAACAACTTTTTTTATTGACTCAATAAACTTGGTTGTTGACTAAAAATTTAACAATTATACATACAAACTTATTTATCAATACCGCAAAAATCGTCATCGCAGAAAATTCAAAAAAATTCAAAAAAAATTCAAAAATTTTTGTAATCAAATATGCGATTTTCGTATTCAAATATGAAAATTATTTTTTTCTGTGGAGATAATTGAATTTTGTTCGGTTTTTATTCTACCTGATTGTGATTTCTAGACGATGAGTGTAGTATTTATAACAAAAATTTAATTGATATTCCAGAGTTCCAAAAAATTTAACCAACATTTTTTTCTGAAATTTTTTTAAAAAATTCTATAGTTCGTCTTTTTATTTAGACTTTTTTTTTTGCATACAAATTCTATTGCTAATAAAATTTTTTTGGAGAAGTAGCAGAACCGAACCAAAAGATATAAATAGCAGTATAAAAACATAAAAAATTAGATGATATGTTTTAGGATATTATTATACGTTTAATTAATTTTTTGTACTATTAAGTGGTATTTAAAGTGCAATTTTTGTAAAAAGTGGACAGCAGTTGCAGAAGAATAACATTTGAAAAGTTCTCTCAATTGAAAAATTAAGCGAAATTTTTTCTGATTTCTTGTTAAAAACTTTTTTATTTCGTAAAATTCTTTTTGCATTTTTTTACTTTCAAATGACAGGTCATATTGAGTACTTTTGCTAATAAAACTTTTTAAATAAGTAGCAGGTTCCAAGCAGTAGATATAACAGTTTAAAAACTTATAGTTGTGCGTTTTAACTCTTACAAGGAGCGTAGTTCCGCAAATAAAAACTTATTCAGATTGAAAATTTTAGCTGATATTTTTAAGGGTTTATTTTTTAATTCTTTACTTTAGATAAAATATTTTTTTCTAATAAACAAAAGGTCATAATGAGTTGTTTTTATAGGGGGGGTTTTTTTAAATTGGATAACAATTGCAGAAGGTGTAACAGCTGATAGAGTTTTCTCCCGAATTCTTTTAACGAAAATCTTACATTTTGTTTAATTTTTTTTTTTATTAGATACTATTATGTGGCATTTATTAAAAAAAGAAGTAATAAAATAAAGTCGGTCAAGCACGACCATATGATACCCTCTGCGACAGTAGAGCGCCGTCCTGTTGAAACCAAGTGTTGCCAATATCCTCCTCTTCAATTTTTGTGAACAAAAATTCGTTCAACATGGCCCGATAACGATCGCCATTGACTGTAACGGCCACTCCTTGCTCATTTTCGAAGAAAAATGGCCCAATTATGCCTCTAGACCAAAATCCGCACCAAACAGTGACTCGTTTTGGGTGCATCGGCTTTTCAATGTATGCGTGAATTGACGATGAATTGATGTTGATGGCGGTTCACGCACACTTTCTGCCACAGCAGCAATTTTCTCGTGTGTGCGCACTGTTTTTGGCTTTTCACGCTTTGGTTTATCGATGAGGATGCCAGTTTCTTTCACATTTTTCACAAGATAACGAAAATACGGAGCTGACGGTGCTTCTCTTCTTCCAAAATCCGTACGCAATTTTCGCACACATTCTGCAACATTACCATGATTTTCAAAGTAATGTCGCAATATTTCCCAGCGTTGTTCAAGCGTATACACAACCATATTCGTTCAGCGGAAGGATAAAACTAATTATCTGTCAAATGAGCTAAGTGTTACCATTCACGAAATAAGCGCCAGTTGAAAAAAAAACGTTAGATGGCGGACCCGTTAGTTATTTTATAACAAGAAGAACAAATGCAAAACAAAAAATTTAATACAGAACAAATAAAGATTTTTACTTAAAAATAATTCACACAGAACAAAGCTCTAAAGCACAGTACTTTTCCGTACCTATAAGAGTTCGTTGAGCCGAACATTTTCTAGATCTCTGCATCTATATGAGATTTTGTTTTCGTCTAAAGTGAATTTAGGCAAGATGTTTATGTGGAATATTTTGACTTAACCTAGCAGCTGTTATGGAAGTTACCATCGTCAATTTTTGTATCAACACCAATATTTAAAAGAAAGTAACGGCGTTAAAAGCCATTTTCAGGAGTGTTATTTGTATGGAAGACATACAGGCATGTTCTGACAATCGCAAAACAATCGCATAATAGGTGTTGTGTAAATCGCAATAGCAAGAAGTTTGGCGACTTCAAATTGCAATAATATGCTTAAGCGAATTATAAAATTTTTAAGAATCTATGTTAGATCGCAAGCAAAATGCACGAGTTTGAGATCACCTTAAAATAAGCCTGGCGTTTTGCGATTTTAAATCGTGCGATTGTAAAATTCCTTTCGTTATGAAAATAATTTAATGAAAATTAAATAATTAAACTTAAGCCTGATTAAAATATAAAAATTTGTTCAATAAAATAACCACAATACTAATTCTAACAACAAATATTTATCAGAAAATGTTTTTTTACACAATATCAATTATGATATGACTTAACAATCGTGCTTTTTGAGTTATGACATTCTTGAAGTAAACAAACGATATGTACCAAAATTTCTTTTAATTATCTCCAAAATTGCGATTTGTACAAGGTTAGCATTGACAACCACTCAGTCAACCAGCCGAACGGACGGACGGACATCGTTTTTTCGATTCAGAAAGTGATTCTGAGTCGATCGGTAAACTAAAAGGTGGATCTAGAACCCGCATCAGCGCAACTGCATAATACAATCTTTGCCTACGGTGATCTGGAAAAAATTGCTGATATTTCACTGGCTTTTTATTAATTCTTAATTCAGTCTAAAATTTTCAACATTTTTTTTTGTATGTATTTACAAATTACAGTTCATATTAGGTACTGTTACCCCCATATTGGGGTATTCACAAGGTAGTCGTAAAGTTGTAAAGTCATATGTCTTAAAATAATTACAAGAAATACATATATATGACTGCTATGGGCAACCGCTTATAACTAAGATTGTACAGTTATGACGAATCAATGAACACAGTATTAAAATTTTTTTTTTGTTTGAAACAGAACAGTTTTTTTTAAACAATTGTAAAATATTATTTAAATAACATTTTCAAAATTAAAATAAAGCTGATTTTTTTTTTAAATTCTAGACTTTGACTTTGATATTTTTATTAAACAATAATTTATTAAAAAAAAACCAAAATTTCAATAATTTTTAGAAGATAATATTGTTCAAAATAGAGTCCTTTCAGTTCTACTTGACTAGCTGGGTGGACAATCTGGAAAATGTTTAAGGTCAAAAACTAAATAGAATTGACTTGTTTTTCATAAAGTGGTTTTACTAGTTTCAATTCAATGCCCCAGTTGGCAGTGGAGCTAGTCTATCAATGCGAGGATTGTGGGTTCGATTCCTGCTAAGGACCCTGGTCTGTTTCACTACAAAGGACTGAAGGTCTAACGTACTATTGCTCGGTTTATAACGTTAAAATATAATTTTTAATTGTATTTGTTACTCTTGAGGGTGCTTTACACTATCACACAAGTCTTACGTTTTTTGAGCAAAATACAACCCAGTCATGATAAGTTGTTATTGTTTATTGGAAAAGTATCAAACAATAATAAGATCAGGAAATCATTTTCGTCAAAATACTTAAGACTTGTGTGTTAGTGTAAAATGGCCTTTAATAAATAGATAAATAGTATATTCAATTGCTTAGTTTTTGATTCTATATATACCCACTGTGCGTTTGGTATATTTTTTTTAGTTAAATTCTAACTTTGTTTGAGTATAATATCAAAATTGTTTTAACTAGTTCTAATTACTGATAATATCTGTACTTTCTGCATGGATTGATCAATTATATTTAGGCACGCAGCCTGTATTTGTTTTTTTTTTTTTGTAAGTTTGTTCCATTGGCAACATGTTGCTAAGCTTGAGATTACAATATTAAAACATATTGTATAAAAACATTTGCAATAAGTCTTGAAGATTCTTTTTCGAAGCAAAATTAAAATTTTTTTTTTTTAAATATAGATTTCTTGCGACTAGAATAAAGTTCGATAATGTTGAGAGGACATTTAAAAGAATGCTAAAAAATTTTCAGGGTTAAACAATGAGACAAAAAAAAAAAAAAAACGGCTGTTAGGGGTTTTGTAAAATTTAAAGATATTTTTTAAGGAATTTAAAATTTTCATTTGTTTACAAAATGTTTCTGTTTTAAATCTTTGTTGCTTGTTTCGTAAGTTTAAGACATTTTTAGCTTATTTGTATGCTGTCTACTTCCAAAAAAATAGAAATCTAGTAAAGTTTTTATAAAAATTTGATAATATTTTGTTTATTTTAAATGTTTTTACACCCATACCACAATTATGAAGAAGGTAAAAAAAATAAATAAAAATAGATTTCAATTAAAAAATTTGTAATATAAATTAAAAAATAATTAAATTTTCACCAGTTAACAAATTAATAGTGTCAATTAAACATTTAATTCACTTGATTAAACGTTTGATTCACTTGATTAAATTTTTAATAAAAACTGATTTAATATTTGATTAATGCTTTAATTGGTGAACAATTTGGGCTGATGTAAGTAACACTTTAAACTATGGGTCCTAGACCCAACTTTTAGATACCAATTGATTGAGAATCACTTTTTGAAGCGATCTAACGATGTCCGTCCGTCCGTCCGACTGGCTGACTGTCCATGTAAACGCAAGTGCGCAAAGTACGGGTCGCAATTTTGAAGATAATTTAATGAAATTTAGACATACTTACGTTTCAGTTGTCATACGGACAAGACCAATTGCAAATGGTGAGAATCTGTGCATAATATTCGTATTTAGATTAAATTTAGTCCAAAATTCCATAGTTGACCTTATCGCCCATACAAATACCCCTCCCGAGAGAAGCCTTAAGTGCCATCACTGCCTTATAAATGTTGGTATTGATATAAAATTTGGCATAGATAACTTTTATAAATGATTGCTACTATGTATGTCATGGCAAAATTTTGTACTGGTAGGTCCCGTATAAACCCCTTGCCCAAATTCGCTTTAAGATGACCAAACCTCCTAAAGATGTTGATATTGAAATAACAAAGAACTTCTATGAATCTTAACCTTATAACTAATTATTTTGTTTTGCTGCGTCCATGATTGGCCATGGGTCCCAAATAGAAAACGATCTCGAAAATGTGTATTTATTTACTGTGGTGTAGGGTATCAAATGTTTTTTTTTTTTGTAAAAAGTTATTCAAATTGTGTGAGTTAGATCCAAAGCCTTTTTAGCTAAAATTTAGCACTAATTCATTTCAGATTTTATTATTTTTAAGTTTTGAATTTTATATGTAGTTAATTGGTTATTTTTTCTAATTTTGTAAGTTAACCCCTTTTAAGCTTAAATTTTGTATCAAGCCGTCTAGTTTATAAAAAAGAAATCTAGTAAAATTTTTATAAGCATTTAATTTAATTTTATTTATGCTTAAAGTTTTTAATATTTTATATTTATTTATTTTTCAAACTTTGTAAGATAAGACCTTTTTAGCCTGAATATACATCCAATAAATTCAAGCGGTCTAGTTAAAACTGTTTAAAATAGTTTGATTTCATTTTATTTGAAATTTAGATTTTCTTGATAAAGTGAATTATTACCGTATTTTTTTTTTAATTTATCTTCATAGTCTTTTATTCAATTTCTTTAATTTTTCGATTGTATTAAATTTATTAAATTTATTTTTAACGGAAATTATATTTAATTTAAATAATATAAAGTGTTTTATTTTTGCTACAAATTATAGCGAACTAAAAAAAAAATTCATATTAAAAATTTTATAAAAAGTGCGTGAGTAGAGAAAAAGTTCCTCTAAATGTTTTTAAATAAAAAACCCCAAGTGTTGGCTTAAATTTTTATTTTTTTTTTTTTTTTTTTTGTAAAAATTTTGTTAAGGTTTTTGTGTTTAAAAAACTTAAAGAAATGAAATTGAAAAAAGTGTGTGTATCAGAAGAAAATAAATTGCGTGCTGATGGTTCATTTAATTTAATGAGCAACGGCGTGCAGCACTAACTTATCTAAATGATTTTTTTTTTGTAGCGAACAAAAAAAAAAAAATATTTTTAAGCTGGCTTTCAGCTTTTTTGAATTATTTTTTTAAAGTAATCATTTCTTAAATTAAAAGTAATTTAAGGAAAGTATGAAAATTAAGTACAGAAATGAAATGAAATTTTAAATTTTGATAATTTGCAGAGAAATTTTCTTTTCTCCAACCAAAAACCAACCGTTACTTTTTTAAGTGATATGTTTTAAATTATATGTTAAGTTGTAAATTTGAGCCCATAAACACTTGTTTTTTTTTAGTTTTAAGAAAAAAAGCAAAAACTTCTTTAAAAATAAACAAAAAAGAAGCATATTAAGCAATTTTCTTAAGAAATTATGATTAAACTCAATTGTGGCAATTGTTAGAGACATAATACTCCAAAGTATAATTATATTCCAAAAATAAAAAAAAAACATATTCAAACCCAGCCTGCCACACTTTAATTTTATCCGCACGCAATTGCAACATTATCAACTTTTGCAACCATTCATTTATTCATTCAAATTCATTCATATTCGTTCATATTCGTTCGTTTATTCACTAGTACTGTTTAAGCAAACAAAAAAAAAAAAAAAAAAAAACAGAAGAAAAGAAAAGAATGCATATGCAAATATTAGTAATAAGTTACAAACAAAAAACATTAACAATTATTTTTGGAAATTATAAGCAAGCAACTGCCGTATTTTTTTTAAATTTTAATGAAAAATACTTGAAGAGTTTTTTTACCCCATAATTAGTTTTACCGAAAAACAAAACTAATTTTAAAAATAAACCATTTTCAAACATTTCAATTTTGAAGTACAAATTTTAAAAATTATATTTTCAATCGCTTATTTCACATTTGCCCCCATTTAATTATTAAAACAATACTCGTTTAAAATAATAAACATTTAAAATAATAAACAAATAAACAGTTTAATAAAATGTAACAATTAAAACAAAAAACACACAAACACAATTTTCAAAGTCTCGGTTTACATTATGAAAGTTTAAAATTTTATTTTTTACATGTTTACTTTCAGTCTGTGTTCAGACAGCTCATGACTTTTTGACATTAATGCTACTTTTTAGGCGTGAGAGATAAGGAGAAAAGAAACGAGTACCCAGTTTCATGTACTGTCAGTACGTTTTGCTTCCTCATTCGCAATATTTTTGATTTCTTATACGTATTAAAAAAAACATGTCGTCAACATGACATGCATTGTTTGAACGCCAATGAAAGTTCAAAGAAGAAAAAGTAAGAAGCCGTCTGAACATAGACTAACATAATTTTAAATTTTTTATTGACATTTCATAAGCTTAATGAGGCATTCTTTAAAAATCTTTTTTGGAATATCGATAGCAGAATTTTTAAAAGGTGTGAAAAATTGTTGTGTTAATCACAATTTGGATTTAGAGAGGAAATGGTTACACCAGGCTGTTTTGCATCCGCGTTCTTTTTGAATACTGCAAAGATGTGCAAAAAGGTGTTTCACGTATTTAATTGATTATGAAAAGCCATTTCCCACAGTATGCCATAACGAACTCATAAAATTATTACTTTCGTATACCATTGAAACGAAAGAAATTCAACGCAACGAGTTAAACATTTTCCGCTATGATTTCGAAGAAACTTTTACTTCTCTATAATTTCTGGACCTGGCCGTTACGTTCGATATACAATGTCATTTAAATAACCTCCTCTAGATTGGTTGCGGAAATCGATCCTTTAGAGGTAGTTTTTGACCACATTTTCGCACATGTCGGGAGGTTTCTCAGCGATAACTTGACGAAATAGGGTTTTCAAATGCTTCAACGTTAAAAGATTATCCGCGAACACATGGTCTTAGCCCCAGAAAAAAGTCTAACGGCGTCAAATCGCATGATCTTGGTAGCCAATTGACGTAGCCGAAACATGAAAATAAGCGTTCTAGAAACTTCCCATGCAAAAAAGCAAAATCAGTCGTGTTGTGTAACTTGTGGCACCGTCTTGTTAGATCCACATATCGTGCAGTTCATCATCTTCAATTGTAGGGAAAAAAGTCGGCTAAAGCTGAGAACGCGTGGAACGAAAAATTCGAATTAGCTGTCACACTTTTACTAACAGAAACGATATTTTCGGCAGTGTGCACATTGCGATAATGCACAGGCATGATGCACATCTGTAAAGTTTCCAGTCTCTTCAAATGCTTTGTTATCTCTCCAATTCCTTGCACAGCAGGTCAATTATGACGTCAATAATCACCCGGTAAATTTTGAAAAGTTGCCACGTTTGAACCACTACTTTTTTGTAGTAAGTCTCAACTATTTTTACGTGTTCCTCGGTTGTAAAACGATTAACAGTTGTAAATGGCAAACCTTTTACTAAATAAATGCCACTTCAGATAAGAAATATTTTTAGCCTTGCCAGATCGGCAGTTTTGAAACCACTAAATGGATAACCCTTTACAAAGAATTGGACATGAAAGGGAACTTGTTTCTACCATCAAAAGAAAAACGGCATATCTTGGACACAATTTGCGCTATTAGAAGTACGAAATGCTTATAATAATTCTGCATGGTAAAATCGAAGGTAAAAGAGGCACCGGCAGAAAGGAAATATCATGGCTCTGCAATATCCGCAATTGGACTGAAATTCGCAAATATTAGAGATCTACCACCAACAGCCAAGGACAGAGAAAACTACAGGGAGATGAGAAACAACATATCTGTCGCGAAAAGGAGAAAGGGCTTAAGTTGACTTAAGCTGACCTTTGAGATCTAAACGTTCAAATGGGCAAAGTTTTAATTATTTTCTACGTTTTTTAAGGCAGTTACAGCAAAATGACTTTTTGCTTATCTCTTTTGAATGTGAAAAAACATTTGGAATACAAACTTAAGTTTACTTCCGATATGTAAAATTAGGAATAAAAACTCAAAAAACATCTATAAACTCAAAGAAGTGATGATATATTAGAATCGCAGTACACTTTCAAAAATCACCTTTATGGTTTAAAATTGCTCTTCTCCAAAGCTACAAAATAGGCTTAAGCAATTTTTCCTTATTGAGGCAAATTAAAATCTTGCATTGAATTATCGCACACATTCGAAATGGAATGAAATAAAAGACCAAAAAAAAAAAAAACATTTTGAAACAAAAACTAAAGAGAGTTGCCCAAAAATTAAAACAAAATATGAAATTAAAAAAATATTAAAAATCACGGTCAAGTTCATATTTTTAAAACGTAAAAGAAGAAACATAAAAGAATTTCCAAGTACATGAAAGTCTCTAAGCCCCTCCCTTCACTCACAACCGACTTTCTAACGAAAATACTTTCATAGTGTGAATCGAGACAAACTAAAATAACACTCTTTCTGACTGTATTGCAATTTTCGTTTCTATATCGTTGACCTGTGTGTTATAAAAAACAGCCACCATTGAAAAAAATAAAAAAAAAATATTAAACAATTAAAATAACCATAATATCAACCATAAAATGTACTAAAGTTTACATTTAAAAAAAGTACAATAAACATTTTATATAAATAAATGTTTTGCAAAGTGCTTTTACGTTTTACCAAAAAATCACCTGAATGTCAGTTTTTGGTGCAGTTTAAACAAAAGTGTTAAATGTTTAAATAAATAAATGGGGAGAAAATAGAAAAAATACAGATTAGTTAAGTAGCTTTAAAATGTTTTAGGTTTTTATATTGAATTGTTAGATTTGTTATTAAATAGTTGTTATTTTTTCTTCTTTTTTTAAGCAAATACTTCAAAAAACGAAGGTGTAAATTTTTCAAGTTAACACAAATTAAAAGCAGGTGAAAAAGTCAGGAAAACTAATTTTTTAAAAATGAGATAAGTTTTAGAGCAAATATACCGTAAAGAGAGCTTGAAATGGAAAAGAAAAAAGTGTTTAGTACAGGGAATCCCTTAGCATAAGGAAACCAAAAGGACTCATAATAAGAAATATAAATAAATACATTTAAAAAATTCTTTTATTTTAAATTATGTTTTTGGTTTCGAGTATACTTGGAGGCTCTTGGGCCCATTGTGATACACTGAAAAATATGTATAACGAACGAAAGTTAACTAGACATAAAGAAATACATAATAACAAAAAATCCTCGCCAATCTAGACAAATCTTCAATTTCTCTTGCTGAGATGAAAATATTACTTAGTTAGATCTGTCCCAAGAAAGTCCAAGTCAATTTATAGTTACATACTGAGGCCGGTCAGCCAGCGCTCCATTAGAGCAGGACATTAAAAAATGGGAGTTTGTTGATCATACTTTAACATCTAGACGAAAGGACATTATTAAATCTTCTTTAACTTGAGGGTTACACGATCAAGTTTTGCCTATCAAGTTTTAATACTCTCACACTTTTCTACCAATACACTCATACTTTTAAAAATTGAAACAAACTTGCCTTTAAAATTCTCTTTCCAGAGAGTGCTTCAATTTACGTTCAAGAAAACAGCTGATTTCAAGGTAAGTGAGCAAATTGTTCGTTTGCCTTTATAAATTGTTTTCTTGATGACATCTTGAATGTAAATTGCTCAAAAATTGAATGCAGCCTACGTCACAACTTTCAATTTTTGTTAATTTTGACAAATAGTATATGTAAAAGACTATCAAGAAAATCTTGATCGTGTGGCTGCACTGTAATCCAAATTTTAATATTTTAATCAGGCTAAAAGTTCATTGAATTTAATTTTCATTAAATTATTTTTATGAAGAAAGGAATTTTACAACATGAAATAAACTAAAATTTATTGAAAATTTTTCATTCTGGACTGAGCTGGGAACCGAGCCCAAGTTTTCACGTACAGGTTGCCCTTTTTACCTAAATAGAATCTCAAAGAAAAGGTCGAAACAAAAACCCACTTTTATTTTACCTTAATATTTTCTGAAGTCTTAGCAAAATATAACTTAACTATCTTATTTAGTTTAAGATATTTTTAAATAGCGGCCTTATTATGAGTTTCGTTGTCGTAGTCGAAAACCAGTCGTTTTTAAAAATTGTTATTATGATTGTCGTAAACGACACGAATACCAAAGAGTTTATATGTGTC
Source organism: Pollenia griseotomentosa (assembly GCA_963931875.1). Classification (NCBI taxonomy): domain Eukaryota; kingdom Metazoa; phylum Arthropoda; class Insecta; order Diptera; family Polleniidae; genus Pollenia; species Pollenia griseotomentosa. The sequence goes on along the minus strand of OZ007560.1, from coordinate 44,272,839 downwards.
TTACATTGTCGTCGTCGCAAATTTTAATTTATATCTTCGACTTCGGCCACGACTCTCGTAATAAGGCCGTATAGCTTTTTAAAACATTTCTAATATTAATTGAATTTTTGTATAAAGAAATGCCATACAATAATAAAAAAAAATATATACCGTAATCACAAAACCCCTTGTATCGTTGTATTGATTGTATGTTGTTTTTTAATACATAGTTCTCTGTTGGTATTTTATACAACATACAATAAATACAACGATTCAAGGGGTTTTGTGAATATGGCAATATAAATTAATTAATAAGATATTAATTTTTTTTATAAGGCCTGATAGAATTTGAAATTGTAAAAAATAACACATTAAATAAAATTTTAATCTAACCAATTTTGTTTATTATAAGTTCAATCCACGGCATTAACATTTGAAAATGATTTTGGGCATATGGGCACCGCGGCTGACTGTTCTTGACAAAGCGCACTCTGGGCGTCTTATTTGGGCCAATTTTGAAGTAATATGATCCACTGATGGCACCTGCGTGTAAAGTGCACTAAGCGGTGCATTTTTCTGGATGCAATGGCGTCAGAAGGGTATATTGTGGATTAATCTCAGTTCATACGCGGCAATTTTGTTTATTAACAAAACCGTTAGCCATAAAAATTACGAAGTCGTCTATAAGTTGTGGTAATCAATGACTGATTTGTTGTTTAAGGGTTAAAATTCTTACGATAATTGGCCAGAGTAAGCTGACCATAAATGTCATAAAAGTGACCGCAGTATGACAGCTAACGCTTTCGTTAGTTTGAACGGGCTCAAAAAACATTCTTTGTAAACATTTTTTGCATAAAATAAAAACTAAAAAGAAAATTAACTTAGTCCTTAAAATTGGGGAATTAGTTCATTATGAAAAATACCTCAATTTCGAAAATGAAACAAATCCCCAAAAATATAAAATAACCCTCTAAACAAAAAAAAAAAAAAAAAGCTAAAACGCCATTAATATAAACTTATTTCAGTGTGATAAAAGTCGCCATTGTCTGCATTTCCAAAGGCCGTTTAGGAGTCCCCTTTACAATGCGGAAATTGAAAGGCAGATAGACCCAGTTTGATGGCGAGGGGTTTAAGAGAAAGACATTTTACGTGTTTCTTTTCCATTGTTCTCAATTTTAATGTTGTTGCTTCATATTACTTTCTTCCAACCATGTGTTTTAAATATCAAAGCCTGTTAAATGTTCATCTCCGTCAACAGCGAAAAAGAACGAAAAAAGAAAACGAATAATTTCTTTTTGTCTATTAATTTGGCGATTGTGAAAGGTTAAGGCTGGTTTAAAAGAAAATAAGAAAAATGTCTTCCTTTCAATTTTAACATTGTAAAAAGCGGATTTAGCGAAGCTGCTGTATGCTATGCCATGCGCCCAGCCGAAGGCCGTCTATGCAGAGAAGCTTTAGCTAGCAAAGCCGGTGTTTGTTATAACTACTATAGAGGAGAAAAGCCTTGCGTCCGCCCAAAGGCCGTCCATGCGTTGCAGCTTTAGTTGACGAGTCGGGACTTTGCAATTTACAATTGTAGAACTCAGAATATTGAATTCAGAATTATAAATTAGGAATTTTTAATTCGTGATCTTAAGTTTCGGGCATATGACCCGAACCCTTAAAGGTTTACATATATCAATATTAGAAATGTTTAATACAATTTGAAAGATATATGAAATAAGTCCCTAAAAATATTAATTGGGTTTATTTAATTATGAAAAAATCTCCCATCACAAAACTAAAAATTATTTAATTAAAATGAACAAACTCCATAAAAATCTTTGTTGTTATTCTTTTTATAAAAAAAAAATTGTGGAATTACTTCATTTTTACTTTCGGGACTTAGTTCGTAGAGTATTTTTTATTTTAAATCTTTAATTACTTTATATTACTCAGAAACAAAAAAATAAAAATTAAAAAATTTGTAATATTAATAAAAAAATTAATTAAATTTGCACCAGTAAAAAAATTAATAGTATCAATTAAACGTTTAATTCACTTGACTATAACATGATTTTTTCTTCCGACGTTTCGTTGGAGCTTCCCAACATCTTCAGGGAGATATTTTTATTGATCTAGTAATCATAATGTAAATATACAATAGAAAAACAATTGCTTAATAAAAAAACAAGAAAATATAGTTTCACAGGAATAATATAACTCACATATAATCTTCTCGTCAATTGCTTTTAATTTAAGTATTTAATAAATTTAGTTTTATATACACACGACATAAAACATAAATTTGTTTATTAACACAAATGAAAAAATTATTATTATTAAATTTAATTAAACGTGTAATTCACTTGATTGAATGTTTAATTCAGTGATTTTATTTTTGCTTAATGCTTTAATTGGTAAAACATTTTTGAGAATTTTTTCTGTGTAGAATGTCTAAGTTTTTCTTTAAATTCTTGAATAAAAAATTTATATATATATATTTTTTTTTTTTTATTCAAATATTTCAACTCTACTTAAGTTTGTTTTATTTAAGAAAAAAATAAAAATTCCCAAAAATTGATTTTTTCTTGTTTTATTTTAACGTCATTCCAAAAAAAAGTTATAAATATTGCTTTAACATGCCTTAAAAATTAATTGTCTAACACCATTTATTTAAACCCAAACCAAAAAAAAAACCTCACAAAAAATTCAAAAGGAAACTAAAACAAATCAAGAAACACAATTTATGGGAGTGTTAAACATTTGTCTTTAATAAAAAAATAAATTAAGAAAATAAAATACAAAATTAAAAAAACCAAAAACAAATATTTCTCTATAAAAAGAAAACACCCTCAAAATATAGAAATAAACTAAAACAAGTAATTAAAATTGAAAAAGGAATTTCGTTACAAAAAAAAAAAAAATAAAAATAAAAAAAATAATGACCCCTAAATCACAAACATAAATCTAAAAAAAAAATTCCACAATTAATTACAAAATCTTAAATTTTATTAAAAAAGAAAACTAAATTTATAAATATTTTTGCAAATGCATTTTAACAAACAGCATATTTTTGGTCAGAAACAAATGTTGCATATAACCTTTAAAAAGCAAATTGTTGCTTTGTTAAAACAACAAATAGTTATTAAAACCACTCTAACTGTCTGTAAATGTGTCTGGTTTTTCTTTTTTTTTTTTTTTTAATAACAAAAACATATAAATATGCTTGCTTTATACAAAAATACCATATAGACATACTTTTTTCAATAAAAAAAAAATTCAAGTCATACATAAAAGACCATTAAAGGTTCACCCAGATCTTTTATTTTGAAAATTCATACAAACCTTTGTATATATACAAAGCCATTCGAACGAATTTGCATACGGGTAGAACATATACATATATATGTACTTATGTATATACATGTTGCAACAACATACTCCAACAGATAGATAATATGAATGCAATTTTATCATGGTTGCAGCATTAGCAAATAGAAGAAACAACACTCACTATGAAAAACAAAACTACTATGACGACCTAAAAACCAAAAACATAAAAAAGTTGCAAACATACTTGCACATTCCAAAAAATGTTGCCTTTAAAAATACCTACAAAACAAATGAAACTCTCCTAAAAATTTTTATGCATTTTTTTTTTTTTTTAATTTTACAAAAAACTTTCTATACCTAAAAACACAACCAACCAACCAACCTACCAACACATTCATTGTCACTTCTATATAAAGTTATATATAAAATGCTGAATATAGATATATTTGTGTATACATACACGTAGATAACTCTAAATGCATATGTATCTATTCTACCATATGAAAAACACATGGTGTTGGTATTTGAATATTGCCACAAAATTGCAAACAATTCGCAATATTGCTGCAGCTCCACTAAAAAAAGAAAACAAATTTACAAAAGGGCAAATACACCAACAAAGAAACATATTAGGGCAAACAAATGTTGGTGACCATTGTTTTTAGTTTTTGATTTTAACTCACACACATTCACATTTACACAAAAATCTCTACTATTCATTCTTTTTTTCTGTTGGTGTTGTTGTTGCAACATTTCAAGTTCATATTGTTTGCTTGGAATAATTTTCATAAAAATGAAATATATACTAAACATATATTTTGTTGGCTGCAACAGCAACAACAACAATATGTTTTTGTGTATTGTGTTAAAATAAATTGCATATTTCTGCTTGTTATTATTGCGTAGATGATGATAAAAAGCTTTTATATGCTCATGCAACACTTTGGTTGTTGCACGTACATACTTACATAGAGGTACAAACAAAAAAAACAAAAAAAAAAAAAAAAAAAAACAGGAACCAACAAAAATGTAGAAATGTTGAATATGTATGTTTGTATAAAATAAGGCTTTTATGGCAAGTTTTTTCATCTTCTATTTGTTGTTAGAATGTTTTGTAGATGAAAGTGATTAAATGATTTATGGGTACAAAATGGTTTTAGGTAGACTTTAGATTGTAGTTAAAATAAAAACTAGAACAAAGCAAAATAAAATTAAATTAAAAAGAAATTAAATTTATAGTAAAAAATATTAAAATAGAAATTTAATTGAAAAAAAAAGTTTAAATTAACAAAAAAACTTAAAAATTCAAGAAATGATCGGTAGTTATACAGTTAAAAGCCTTGCATCATGTTACATCAACATTTATTTTGTGTTTAAAAAATTAAAATATATATAAAAATATTTTTAATTTTACTAGCAACATTTTAAGCAAACAAATTTTTGTCACATTTCCTTATTTGTGTTTAAGCAACATGTTGAAGAAACATTTTTAATGTGATAAAAAATTTTACTTATATTATAATAAATTTTAATAACAAATATTTAAAAATTATGCATTTTTATAGAATTTAAGTTAAAAGCTAAAAAAATATTTAGCAACATGTTGCAAAACATTTTAAAATATTAAAAAAAATCTAACTTTAACTGCAAAACACGTAACAGAATAAAATTTAAAAAATAATACGAAATTTTTTTTAAGAAAATAAATTTAGCGTAGAACACCGTAACAAATGCTTTTTTATAATAATAAATAACAAATTGAAGAACAATTTTATAAAGCAGCAAGATAAAGGTTAGACAATTGAAAAATGTATTGGAAAATATCTGTGGCGATAAGGAACATTTTTAAGTTTTATAGGAGAGCAATTTCAAAGTTTAAAGGTGATTTTTGAAAATTTACCCCATTTTTAATAAAAGGTAGCCTCATTTTCAAAGAAGAAGCTAACAACTGCAATGTTTTCGCAGAACGAACTGGGCGAACATGCACAGGTGTTTTCCTATTTCCTACAGACCGGGTTTGCTGAAAAAATCAGAAGTGCGCGTAATACATTTTGATTTAAACGCCCATTTTTGTAACAGGCGCTGCTCAATTGCTTACCTCTGTATGGTTGAATTGCCAAACACTACAAAAAAGAAATTTTAAATTAAGTTGGGCAAAAAATGTACGATAAGGTGTGACACACAATTAACATCGTGCATTTTGATTGGACCACCCTTTATAATAATTTTCTAGCTATTTTTACATATTTTGCTGGATTAGTCGCATTATGGATAAGAAATTTTTAAATATTTTAAGATATTTCTTTAATAGCAACATGTTGCTTCAACACTTTACATTAGCCTACTATTGTATTTTCAAGTATTTTTACATATTTCTTTATTAGCAACATGTTGCTGCAACACTTTACTTTAGCCTAATGTTGTATTTTACATAATTCTTTTATTTTAAAGAATTTTCTACGAACTAATTTGATGTCTCTGTAAATGTTCTCTGTTTTTTTTAAGCAAAATTTCCCAGAAATTTTCTTTTAAACTATTTTAAACTCTTCAACTTTTCGTTGCCTTTCCCCTCCCCGCTAAAATAAATCGCGTGTTTTCTATATTTAAATAAACGTTTTCAAACCATCATCATCTTTTTATGCCCAGAACAGAAATAAATAAATATGTATATTAAATATGAACAACCTTAAAATTCTCGCTAAAAACAAAAAGAATAAAATTATGAACTTAATAGATGAAAAACACGTAAATATACTACCATGTACTTTATAGTATAGTCTACAAGTTTAAGGAACTATTTATGTTCACAAAACTATCAAAATCAGCACAAACATTTTATTTTTTTGTTCGTTAAAAAAAAAATAACACAACATGATGTTTATGATTTCTATATTGTATATTAAACATGTTTACATATTTTTTACTATAGAAAAGTTTGAATTTCAAAAGAGAGAAAGAGAGCAAACTCTTGAATTTGAATTACCTAACAACATGTTTGTGGGTATTCACGTGTTTTTTTAGACTGGTATAGATTTTTTTTGTATTCTATTTAACCGTTTCTAAGTGGGGGGGGCGTACCACCAGCTACCTTTAGTTTCATGTGTAGCTTTAAACTTACTAAAAATTCTTATACAAAGTGAAAATCAGTTAAAAATTATTGCATAAAAAGTTTTGACGTAGTTTTTAAGTAGCCCGGCATAGTCGACTTAAGTTAGTTACAGCAACAACACTCAAAGTGGAAATAGATGTTGCTGTGAGTTGTTGTCAAAAACATGTATGTATATCAACTTAATTTGTATATTTTGTAGTGGCTTTACGTTAGAAACATTAATATTTCATTGTTAACCGTTTTAAAAGAACTTAAATTTTTTTTTTCAAACTAATTCTAATTACGTTAATCTTTCTTTTATGTTGAATAATTATTGAAAAATATATCAATTTAATTTTTTCCATTTATGTTGTGTAGAGGTCATTATCTTAGTTTTTGATTTTGTATAGCCCAAGGGTCATTGCCTACAAATAATTTTTGGAATTTTTCTTTCTTCTATTTTGGTTTAAAACTAGTTTTGTTCAAAGCTATTTTTTCCTATTGCTAAGATGTTTGATAATTATTATTAAACCAAAAACAAGAAACTCATAATTTAAGGTTAGACAGATAACAAAATTAAAATATTTTTTCTTTTTCTTTATTTTTGTTTTTGGTTTTAATGTTAATTTTCGAAAAAAAAAAAAAAATAATATGGTATATATTATAAATAATTTGTAGATATAAAAAACAATTTGAATAAATTATCTCAAAGGAAAATAATATATTGAAAACATTTTTGAGATTAAAATTTAACTGATTAAAACAGAATTAAAAAAATGATGGTAAACAATATGTAAAATGATAATATGAAAAAAAATTTAAATTTTAATTTAATTTTAGCCTTAAATATGCCCAGCAAAGAATTTTTAAAGCAATAAATACGACTTCCAAATACCATCTGTGTTAAAATGGCTGCCGTACTTTACTGATAGATTAAAGAGCCTACGATTCTACGATTTTTAGGTATAGCCACATTTAGAAAATGGTTGGCAACATGTTGTGAATTTAAAATAAATTTTACTTTCTCTTCTTTATTTGTTGCGAAATTCTTACAAATCGTAAAGATGCATCTTGCAACAATGTTTAGAAACATTTCAATTCAATTGCTTAGATTCTTAAGCCTAGTACTCTGTTGAAATTTGTGAAAAATGTTGAGCAACATTGATTATTCCACACGAAAATTTTGGCATTTATCAATGTTACCAATCTTGCGAGTTTGTACAAGTTGACGTTTTTATTCCTTCAAAGTATGCTACTTTGTTTTGTGTATGTAAACAAACGCCACATGTATTTTACTAAAATTTTTTTTTTTTAATAAAAAATTTAATAAAAAAAAGTAAATATGGATTAAAAACTGTTACCGATTGTGTTATTTTGATTTTTTATTTCGTTTTTAATATTAAGTTCATAATTTTTGCTTTTGCTTAAAATTCCACGTGAAATAAAGGCAGCTTACATTATTTCGCAGTTGTAAAAAAAATGTTGCCAGAAGCATTTCGGAACTTTTTCACAAAATAAACAGAGTAAAACTCATCAACATTATTTCGTAGATATTCCGCACAAGTTTTTTTCATATGCATTTTGACAGCATTTCACGTGAAATGTTGAACAGAGTACCAGGCTTTAAGCACAAAAAACCTAATTTATTTTATAGAGAATTAAGATAATTTTCTTGTAAAAATTTTTTTAAATTCTTGTTAAAATTATTTAAAAGTGTTAAGCAACATTTTTGCAATTAAGCCCAGCACTCTGTTCGAACAGGCGAAAAATATTTGGCAACATTGATTATTTCACACAAAAATTTTGACATGTAACAATATTATCTTTGTCACGGTCTTGCAAAACTTAAGGTTTATTTAAAACGGTGGTCCAACTTTGATGTACGATGTTTAATGTGAGTCACAGCTTAACGTAAAGTTTTTTGCCCAACTTAATTTGCCAATTCTTTGTTCAGTGTTTGGCAAATTCAACCATGAAGGGGTACACAATTGTTGACGCATTTTACGAAAATGAGCGTTCAAATCAAAATGCGATCATCTTTAGCGACGAGGCACACTTTCACCTCAGTGGATTCGTTAGCAAGCAGAATTGCCGCATTTGGGCATTTGGTTGTTGAACAGCCAATGCATCCACAAGGAGTCACTATTAGGTGGGGCTTATATGCTGGCGTCGTCATCGGGCCGTACTTCTTCAAAAATTAGGTCGGCGAAGCAGTTACCGTGAATGTTGTTCGCTATCGCCGATATTGATCTGGACGATATGGGGTTCCAACTGGATGGTGCCGCTTGCCACACAGCCAACGAAACAATGGCCCTTTTGCGCGACAAATTCAACGGCCGTGGTATTCCACATTCCGGCGATGTTAATTGGCGGCCACGATCATGTGATTTGACCACGTTGGACTTCTTTCTTTGGGGATACTTAAAACAAAAAGTGTACGTTAATAAGCTAAGAACAATTCAAGAGCTAAAGGATGAGATAAGTCGGCACAATAACGGCATTGAACCTTAATTATGTTTCAGAGTCATTGAAAATATGGACCATCGGATAGAGGTTTGCCGCCGAAGCCTTGGAGAGCATTTAATAACAAATATTAGAATAATTTTGTGAAAACGTTTTGTTTTATTTACAATTAACATCGTGCTTTTGGTTGGATCACCCAAGTATACAACATTGTTTTCTTAATTTTATTTTTGCTCTTCATAACGCTTGCTATCAACTTCACAAAGACAAAATAGAAACTATAAAATAATTGTCAGCTGTTGCTTAAAATTCCTTGCGAAACAAAATGAGATGCACTCGTTTGGCACGTAAAACAAAAATGTTGCTAGAAACATATCGTACGCAATATTAACAGAGTGCAACTCCATCGGCATTTATTCGTATGTATTTCACTGACATTTTTTTTATATCGAGTTGAACAATATTTCGCACAAAATACTGAACATGGTACCAGCTAAATATTAAAAAAGTTAAAAGGCTACTTGAAGCCAACTTTATTCGACTTAAACATGTTGTAGCATCATTAACAAATGCTTAGCAACATGTTGCTCAAAATTTTTGAGGTTTTCAAAAAAAAAAAAAAAAATTTCATTTTCAAACGCTTTAATGCTTTTCTGGGAAAACTTACTTTAATTTGTTTGCCTTAAAGCAGTTAAATAAACTCTAATTCTTTTTAATAATACCGTTTGCTTTGCTTAATTTTTGCATTTTTTTCGTTGCTCATGAAAGAAAAAATTGCATTTCCTGTTTCCTGTTCTAAAACCATTTGTTTTGTTAGTGTATAAGTGCGAGTTTTTTGCTCTCACTGGTCTTAAAATTCTCCAATATTTTGTTTTTAAGCTGCTTTTTTTTATCTATGTTTCATTTTTTTTCTACTCCAATTTTGTAATGCTTGTCATTGTTGTAAAGTAAAGTTAAAAAAAAATGAACAACAAAATTAGCATAACAACTTTATAGTTTAACTGCTTTTAGACAATCTTTGCAGTAGTTTCTTTTTATTATAACGTTTCTCTACAAATCAAGCAAAAAAAAAAAAAAAAAAATTTTATATATGAAACGTATAAATGCAGTAAATGACAAATATCTGAACCGCGACTTTAACCCACAAAACTTGAACAATAAACAACAACTTGCTGGAGAGTAGAATATAAAAACTACACTGCACAGTTTTCAACAATCTTTTTTTAATGCTTTTTTTGCAATGCACATGGTGGCTTAAAAAATATTCGTTGATTTTTTGTTGCTGCTGCAATTTTTTTTTTTTGTTTAGTTTTTAAAATGCATGTATGTGAAATGAAGTCTTTTGCTAATCTTGTGTATGTATCTGGAGGACAATTTTTTTCTCAGTTGTCTTTTCCATTCATTTCATTTCAATCTGGTTATAAAGCAGAGAGGTTGTGATAAGTATTGAGAAAGGTTTCCAAAACAATTGTAAGAAACTTGAAGCTTTTGTCTTATGAATTAAGTAAAGAAAAGACCTACATATATATATTCCTCTAGTTTATAAAACAAAACAGAGTAAGACAAACAAAAAAAGTGCAGGTGGTTTTGTTTGTTTAAATAAAGGCAAACCGAAAATGTTTTGAATTTATTTCTTTTCAGTTTCTTTCATAGGCAAACCAAACATATCTACTTAATAAAATTTAAGGAAATGAAAAAGATTTTTATCATTAACACTTGTCTTTTTATAAAATGATTTTAGAGAAAAAAAAAACTGGAATATTTTAAAAAAACCCTTTAACAGGCTTTTGACATAACTTGACATTTACAGCAGTGTGTCAATTGCTGCTTTAAATGTTAAAGATATTTTCAAAATGATAAACATTTAAAAGCGAAATCTTTTAAGCTAAACGACATCTTTATTTTTTTTTTAATTTAAACGAATTTGTAATGCCCTATTTTTTAAGCACCTAAAAGTAGGCTTTATTTTTTTTTTAACTGCAAAAGCAGACATAACTGGCCTTGCTTTTAAGGCCGGAAATTTCTCACCATAGAGTTAAATTTGACTTAAGGCGGTTCTATTAATAAAGCAACTTGAGGTAGGCCTTACTTTATATAATCTGCAAAAGCCGGAGTTTTTTTTACCATTAAGTAAAATTTTACTTAAGGCGGCTCTATTAATTGAGCACTTTTAAGTAGGCTTTATTTTTTGTTAACTGCAAAAGCTTTGCTTTTTAAGCCGGAATTTTCTTATTGGATTTAAAGCGCCTAAAAGTAGTCTTTATTTTTTGCCTACTGAACTGGCCTTGCTTTTTTAACCAGAATTTTCTTACCATAGAGTTACATTGGACTTAGGACTATTAATTAAGCTTCTAAAAGTACCATAAACTTTTTATAAACTACAAAAGCCTAGATAACTGGTTTCCTTTTCTTTTATTTTTAACATACTTTACTAAACATTCTTATAAACCTTTAGGGTGCTTGCTTTGCAATATTTCCCACACTTTTTTTAGATAAAACATTAGTCATTCTGAGATTGAAGTACAACTCCTCATACTTAGTTCCCCAAACCTGCAGAAATCATTTTGTCAAATTGAATACAAAAAAAAACGACTACAAAAAATTATATGCAGTGTGAACTCTCAAGTTTAAAAGTTTTGTATTTTTATAATGATAAAAATCTTAACAATCATCATTTTTTTCATCGACGATGTTGTATTTTAATTCTGTACTTTAGTTGTGTGTTAAAACAACAATTTAAAAAAAAAACTTTTTTCTTTCAACTTTTTCCTTAACTTAAACGTGGTTGTCATTGTCAAGTAAGTGTTTAGGTTTAGGTTATTTTTTCTGTTCAATGTTTATGACAACAACAGCAACTAAAAAAAAGTTTTGTGCACTTTTTTTGTTGTTGTTTTGTTAATAAAGTGGCGTTAAAGAAGTTTTGTCTGTTTTTTTTTCACTGTAGTTTGGATGGTGTTGATGTATTGTTTAAATGAAAGACGTAGTTTAAAACCGTTTAAACAAAATATAAAAAAAAATTATTGTTTTTAAAAACAAAAAAAAAAATTGTGTAAACGAGCGAGCGAGTATGAAAGAAGACAGCAATCATTTATTTGTTGTTTGGAGTTTAATTTTGTATGCAAAAAACGTTAAAACATAAAGTTAAGGCTGTTATTACAAGGTCAAGCTTATTAATATTGTTATTTGTGATTTTGGTTTGTTGTGTTGCTTTGATTTTGCTGCTTTACGTTGATGATCATGATATTTTGATAAATACACACGTTCAAAAAACCTGGCTGGTTATGGGTGACAAAAGAATGTTTTTTCTTTTATTTTTTTTTTTTGGGATTTTATTTAGTGTGTGGGAATATTTTCGAAAATATTTTAACGTTCGTAAAAAAAATATGTAGGCTTAGCTTGGGAATTAACAAAAAATATTACAAAGTTTTTAAAACGAAACTGAAGAAAAAAATACCTTGAAAAAATTATTAGAAGCATGTTGCTCCGACATGTTTTTAAACGATAAGTAAGCAACATTTAAAATACATATCTAAGTGCAAACATGTTTCTAAAGGAACTTTTAAAAAGTAATCATTAAATTATAAAATACTTTATAAATTTTTATATTTAAGACTTTGCTGTAAAAGCTAAAAGCTTATTCAGAAAAAGTTTTAAGCAACATGTTGCTAAGACATTAACAAAAAAAGAATGCTTTGCCACATTTCTTGAACGGAATAACAAATCATATAAATTTATTTAAAAATCCATATGAAATTTATAAAAAACTCTCTTTCTAACTGCATTTTCTTAGTAAAAATACTTAAAAATTAAAAGAAAGACACTTCCATATTTTATTTATAATAATTTTCTTTCCTTTACCATTTCCTTTTTTAATTTTTAAAAATTAGTATGACGATGGCCTGCATGGCTACGGTATGGATTCGGGTGCTGCAGCAGCTGCCATGTATGATCCACATGTTGGTCATCGGCCGCCTGGATTACAAGGCCTACCATCACATCATTCACCACACATGACACATGCTGCTGCAGCAGCGGCCACAGTTGGAATGCATGGCTACCATACAGCTGGCGCTGGTGGCCATGGTACCCCTAGTCATGTATCACCGGTTGCTAATCATTTAATGGGTGCAATACCCGAAGTACATAAACGTGATAAGGATGCTATATATGAGTAAGTATCATCAAACAAAAATGTATAATAGACACAACGAAATCTCTTTCAAAAATCTTGTTTTTGCAAACAAAAAAAATACACAAATCAAACTTTACGCTCGTGTGCGTTTATTCTTACTTCCTTCTTTTTATTGAATACGAATATTGTCTTAAACAAAAAAGAGGGAGAGATTGTGTGGTACGTTTATTTAATTAAGGTGTTTTTTTTTTTGTTGAAAATTTAAAAGGTTGTGACTTTCAGCCTTTTGTAGGCGTTTGCGTTTCGGTTAGAAAGGAAAGAAATATTAGAAAACCCCCGAAAACAACTTAAATGGCAAATTAGGGGTTTGTTAAATGTTACGAAAGCATATAAATTAAATTCAAAAGGACGAGGTGCTAAATTTATGTGTCTAGAATTTATAATTTAAAAATTGCTTTTTTTCCTGTTAAGCTTTCTTTTTTAATTTGTTATATATTTTTTTTTTAACGAAAAAAAGGCATCAATCATTTTAATTTTAATTAATCTGTTATTAAACTCATACTCTTAAGGAAGCAAATAATAAAACAGAAGACGAAATATAAAATTTTTATTTACAATAAATGTATAAAAAAACTCACCCTTTTTTATTCCATAAAGGCCTGTAAATAAAAAATATGATTATTATTTGTATATTAATTTAAACCACTTAACAAACATCTTAAAGAGTGTTAAATACTTGTCAGTTATTATTGACAGATATGACATATTTGTCATATTTTTGAAATGTTATAAAAGGAAAACAGATGTAAATTATTGAAATATGTATTAATTATAAATAATATTTTTTTTTTTAAACTTTTTCCCGTTTAAATTTAAAAAAGAAGTAAAACATATGAGCGATTTTGCAAAATAATAAGACAGGAAATTGTTAAATGCTATAATTAAAATAACAATAAAAATTGCAACATGTTATTCATAACATTAGGAGCAGTAATAAATGTTATTTTCATTACTCAATTTTTCATTAGCAACATTGTATTGTTAATGCCTATTAATTACTTAAAACATTTTATAAACTTTTGCAATAAAAAATAATTGATGGGTTTTAATATTTATTGGCTTTAAAAATATGGCAATTAGTTTCTTTTACTTATTTTATTAAAGAAAACCCTTAATTTTTTTTATTTTCGATAATTTTTGGACAAAGCAACATTTTATGTTGCTGCAACATGTTTAAGCAACATTTATGAAATTTTATAACATTTGTTTGTTTTTAATTTTTCTTAGCAACATTGTATTGTTAATGCATATTTACTACCAAAAACATTTTAATAAAATTTTGCATAGAAAATAATATTTAGATTTCAATATTGGCTTTTAAAATGTAGCAATTATTTTATTTTATTAAAAAAAACCCTTTATTTCTAATTTTCGACAATTTTTGGGCAGTGCAACATTTTATGTTTCGGCAACATGTTTTATCAACATTTATGAAATTTTATAAAAATTATTTCCTTTTTTAATTCTAAACAAATTTTGATTGATTTTTTTATTATGTCATTTTATTTTCATTTAACACCTTCTGTTCGAGTAGTTTTTCAGTATTTTTTGCCATACTGCAGACAATATTGTTATTATTATTGTTTATATAAGAGAAAAACCTTTGCCAACTTAGTGCATTTTATGGCCATAATCATAAAAGTTAATAATTACGGAAGAATCCCTCAATAAAACTAACACAAATGACTGAAAATACTGAAATAACGTGTGCATTAACAACCTGTATGTGAGATAACATTTTTGGTCTTTTAAGGAAGGCACCATGACTAGTCGTCCATCGTAAACATTTTGCTGACTTCATACTAAATGCATTTTACTTCTTTATTAAGAACTTAACACCTTTTACTTTAAGTGTCTGTTAGTTTTTTCTTTTTTGTTTTTTTTTTTGCCTCAGTTGTTGTTTATTTACCTTTTAGTACTTACTTGCAATTCTATTTCATATCTCTAGGGCTTACCACTTAAATTTGAAATGAAAATAAAAAAAAGAAACACATGTAAAAATATCACACTTCTTTTTTTTAAATACATATCGAAAACAATGAAATGATGACAAGTGTCTGGAAAAAAATTAAGGAAAAACGCAAGTCATTTAATTAAGAAGGTTCGGTTAGAAGGACCTTATATAAAACTCATTAGTGTTTATAAAAAAAAAGAACTAACAGAAATTATTTTTAAGCCATGTGGAACATGAAAATTCAAAAAAAGCAAATTAATAAAAAACACCCGCTAAATTTAGGCCATTTAACAAAACCCATTAGAAAGACTTTGAAATAACTAATTGAAAAATTATAGTTATTCAGGGGTAAAATAAAAAAAAAAACAAGAACAAAAACTATCCAAGAAACAGGGTAACTAATAATATTTCTTTCCATTCCTTAACTTCAAACTCAGGTGCAAAATGTTTTGGGATGTTTTATAATCCTTCAAATACACTTGAAAAGCAGAAACCGGAAAGTGAGCATTCATTGTTAAAAACATAAGTGGTCAGTTTTCAGCAGATGTTTTTTTTTCAGTAGAATTTTACTTTTCAAACTGCTCAAGCATCAACAAAATTTGCATAAAATCTAAAAAAGGAGACAGAACTATAATCATAATATCTAAAAAGAAAAACAACAGCAGATCATTGTGTTAGTACAAAATTTGTCAGTTGGATAACTATAAAACATAAAGAAAACTGTAAACAATTTGTCATTTTTCTTAAAGAAATAATTTAGTTTTTTTTATTATTCTAAACGAACAAATTAAACTACTACAAGACAAAAGAAAAAAATCATTTTTGACATAAATTGGTCAAAACCCTATCAACAAATGTGTCTAAACTGTCAACAATGACATTGCAAATGTTTATAATTTTATAATCTTTTTTTATACACGACATAAAATGAGAGATGATGAACCAGAAATTTATTTTAATCTCTCTTTATTTTCCACCCTCTCCCTCTCTCTCTCTCTATTTTCGTAGATAAACTAACAGGCTGTTTAATATAAACAAAAAAAAATTTGTTTTTGTTGTTAATGGTTTTGAATTTTTGACAGTTAAAAAGATGGTAATAAATTACATTAAAATAAAAATATACTACATAAAGACTCACAACACAAAATATGGTGTATACAGACACTTAAATGTTTAAATGTATACAAGTAGCCTTTTATTTATATATACATACATACATTTAACACAACCAGCAACAAAACAGCAGCAGCTACAATTTTATTTAAAAGATTTATTACAATTTCGTGCATTGTAAAAACAGGCCTCCTTTATAAATGTCAAAACATATTAAACACATGATATTGATTTTTATTTATTTCACAAACTTGTTGATTTTGAAGAAAAATTTATTTACAAATAAAAGCGAAATAAAAAAATTGGCGGGAAATTTTAATTTCCCGAAATTTAAGCAATTTCTGGTTAAGCAACATTTGAAATCTTTTAAATTTACAAAAACATTTATAATTTAATTAAATACAGATTAAATTTGTATTGTTTAATATGTTTTGTCCAAGCAACATTTTATGTATCATCAACATGTTGCTGCAACATTTAAAATTTTTTTTTATTAATTTAATTTCTTTAAAAATCATTAAATTTCTTAAAAATGTAATATTTTCTTAATGTTTACCTTATCATATACACCCCTATCCAGCTGTTCAGCAAGCGCCAAGCAAAATACTAATCATAAACATAATTCCCTTTTTTCTTAATCACTTTCAATATCATTTTTTAAATACTATAATTATTTTAAAAGTTGTTTGTGTTATCTTAAAGCCAATACATACTCATAAAATTCTAAAATTGGCATTTTAAAAATGCATAGCATTTCCTTTAACTTATGCTCTAATTAAAATACCAAATGTTCACAAAAAAAAGAAGAAAAACCACACACACACACACACATATACAGCTATACTTAAGATATACAAAATTAGAAAAAGGAAAAAAATCACCACACTACACTTTCTATTACTAAGTATGTGGTATTTAATGAGTATGTTTATACACTCATTTCTACCACACCGCACCACATTTATACGCATTTTTTTTCGTTCATATAAAAAAATCTACACGCACAAAAAATTTATATAGATAGAAGATATAGAATCAGATATTTCTTATATGATGACGGCGGTTTCTTGTCGCCATTAGTGTAAACAAATTTAAGCAATATGAAAATGTTGTCGATGAGCATCATCACCGTGAAGATGCCTGCCTGGCCCTGGTTGCCCGTGATGGAAAGAGTTGCGAAGAGATTTTGTTGCTGCTTTAATGGTGCCATCAATATAGTGATTTTCAATTGAATTTGTTTATTTTATTAATAATAATTTTTTTGTCTATAATTTTTAACAAAAATTTTTGTTTCTTTTTCGCCCTCTAGACATCCCCTATTCCCGCTGTTGGCTCTGATATTTGAAAAATGTGAATTGGCCACATGTACGCCCAGAGAACCTGGTGTGCAAGGTGGTGATGTATGTTCGTCAGAATCATTTAATGAAGATATTGCAATGTTTAGTAAACAGGTAAGTTAACATAAATAAATTAATAAGTAATTCTGAACAAAAAAAATAAAATAATAAATATTTAAATGGTGGGATAAATTAATAATTTTTTTCAAATAAATCATTTCTTAAGGGAAAATTTTGAAATTTTGGAAAAGGTGATTAAATAAAATTCTAAGATTTTAGTAATTTTTAAAAGTTTTTTTTGGCAACATGTTGCTTAAATCTGTTTAGCATAATTCTGCTTGGACACATGTCACAGCAACATTTTTAAAAATTATTGTAGCATATTAAACTCTATTTTTGTTAGTTTCCTTAAAATCAGCAGATATTTAAATAAAAACAAGTTTGACATATTGTATTAGCAACATGTTGCTAAAAATGTTTTTTAAGTTGTTTTCGTAATAGTAAAATTTTTGAAAAATGGAACATTTTTAATAGATTTTTGCATAAATTTACCCTGGCAACTTGTTGCTGCAATATTTTTAAAATTTAAAAAAAAATTACTTTTTTATATCATAACCTAAAAAACTTCAAACAAATATAGGATTTATTAATAGATTTTGATAAGCAACATGTTGATGCAACATTTTTCGCTTTAATTTTAGAACCAGTTATCTAACAATTTGTTTAATATTAGTTATGTTTTTAAGAAGTTTAACGAGTAGGTTTTTTCTGTACGCATTATGTTTCTGCAACATTTATTTGCTGTAAGAGAAGCTTTATTTTATTTGTTTTGTAGAGAATAAAATTTTTTTTGTTGTTTCTCTGATTGTTTTTTTTTTTTGTATCGTTGGTTTTTTATTTGTTTTTGTTTTTTTTATAAATTTTTATTAAGCAGAACCAAAAATGAATCATTTTGTTATAGTATAGCGTTATATTTATACATTAAACATCTTACAATAATGATGATCTTTATTTTGTGGCACTTCATTAATCATCACTACAAAACAGCTAAAACGACGACGTCATTTAACTTTTTTATTTTTGATTTTTTTCTTTTTCGTTTCAAATCTCCCTCTTAATGTTATTTGTAAGTACCAAAAAAAGAAAAAAATTAAAAGTTTTTATAAAAAAAAAACTTAAAAACCAAAACATTAAATTTCAACATATGAAAATGATCATGATCATAAATACAAATGGGAAGACAGACAGACAGTCAGCCATATAGTTGTAGTATTTATAAAAGAACATAAAGACGATGAACAAAATTAACCCATTAAAAGTTTTTCAAAAACAAAAATCCTACACACAACTTATTTTGAAAAACGTATGAGGGTATTTTGTAGCATTTTTCTTTCTTTTTTTTGCCAAGTGTTAATAACAATTGAGGCTGAAAAATTCTTTACACTCTGTGGCAATGTAGAATATTATATTCGTACAATGTCTCTAATTTTATGACTGTTTATAAGAGTTTTATATATACGATTTTAATCTCTTGACAATTTTTGTTGTGTGTTTGTATTTAATTTTAGTTTTCTTTCCGTTGTGGCTCTCTGAAGAAAATTAAAAATATAAAATTTTTTTTTTTTTTTTTAAATAAAGCATTTTTTTAGCTGCATCATTAGTAAAGCCAACACTCACAATACAAGAGCGATATTCAAACGACTAGAGACATCACCAAAACATTGGCAGCAACTCGATATAAAAGATATTTTTATATAGACAAGAAATCTCAAAATAATCCTCATGAATACAAATCGACACATGAATGCTAAAACACATTTCTTTAACATTTTGTTAAAAATAAAACGCTATGAAATAAAAAACGAAGAAGAAGAAAAAACAACAAAAAAATAAGACATGTGTTGGTTGCTTTATGAATATGTTCTTTTGTTGCTATAAAAGAGAAAAGTTTTGGAATTTCATATTCTTTTTAATATTGACAAAATTTGTCAATATTTTGAAGTTAATAAAAAAAAGAAACATCTAACCAAACTTTAAAATTTATTATTTTTATAAAAACCCACTTTATCAAAAATAAATTCCTTTAAATCACTTAAAAAATTTGTTCTTGATTCATGCCTCGTAACGCAAGAAAAAAGTCTCTTGGCAAAGCTGTCAAAATTCCAAATGATGCATAAATAAAAACATCATTTTTAGACTGACTTCCTTTTATAGTCTCTGCTCTTCATGTTGCAAGTAGTATAAAGTATAAAAAAATGTTTCTACTCGCATGCTAAATGCCTGGTGTATAAAACTAAACAAATACATTATAATGTTAAAGAACAAAATTTATGTGGCAAAAAACTACATGCAACAAACATATAGCAAAAAAAAAAAAAATCAAGCAACCAAGAAAAATCAGACATAAAATAAAAAAAATTAAATCAAAAAGAATTTTATAACATGATGAGGTGCCTAAAATGATGAGGTTTTTAATGTGATTTCGCGCGCGCGTCTTAAGCAATAACATTATGGCCACAGAATTAAAACACAAAAAGTTTAACAAAAAAAAAAAGTACATTAAGTTAAATCTTTTTTAGCACACATAAAAATAGTTTAAAAGAGCACTTTCTGATATGTACATACGTATCACTCTAGAGTTTCAAATTCAAAAAAAAGTACCTAAAAGACTGTCAAAGCAACATTCTATTCCACACAGACATAAAGTCTCTTTTTTCTTAGCATTCTAAAGCAACTCTAAAAATTTCGTTAGTGATCATAAGAAAAATGCTCATTATCATCTGTAACTGCAATTATTATTGTTGCATGAGTTTTGTATGTTGCTGAAGCTGATGCTGCTGCTCTTAAATACTATTAAGTACTTAAATATGCTGCTTTATAGTGTGTGGTTATGGTATGAAAAATAAAAATTGTGGATGTTAAAACATCGTAAATTATTTAAATGTCAAAGCAGACCATTAAAAAACAAATCCACAAAATTTTATGGTTTTCTTAACAGTAGTTGTCTTAATTTTTTTCTTCTTTTTTCCAACTTCTGGGGGAACATAATTAGATCTAGTGTCATTTTTTTTGGGGCATATTAAAGTAAATAACATATTTAAAGCATATGGATAAACTACAGAAAATTAGGAACTCTTTAAGTAATAAAAATGATACTTGAACAAATTTTAAGGGTTCATTTAATAAAAATCATTTGGTCGTTAGTTTGTTAAGCAAATTAAAAAATAAAAATTTGAGTGAAGAGGTTAAGCCAGCATGTGGCAAATGAATTGGATATAAACAGAACTTTTTCAAAACCTTAACATTCGTATCTGTGTTAGATTTTTTACGCAAATTTTATTAAATTATTTTTATTTTCTTAGTTTGTATTACATTTTAGCAACAAGTTGCAGATACATGCTTGTAAACGAAATCAATGAAAATTTATTTTAAATTGTTCTAAAATGAAATATGACTAACTTAAGCTAAAAGTTTTTACTGGACTCTTAATAAATTGAAAAAAGTCAGCATAGCAACGTGTTGCGAGAACATTTTAGAATTTTAAAAAGATTCTTGTTTATATGTTTCTCTGTAATAATACAATTCTGTCTTAAACTTTAAATTGAAGCCCTGAAATTGACAGAAGTTAATCTTTGCAAAAAGTTGCGAGCAAATTTAAAAATCTATTTTAACCAAAATTTAAGTTAAAAGTTTTCAAAACGTTATGCCTCTAAGCAACAACACACATAGCAACATTTTGCTAAAATATTTCAAAATTTTTAAAAATTTATTATTTTTTAATAAATTTTTCAAAATTCTTTTTTTAATTTTTTTAACTTACTAAGTTTTCTAAAAAAGAAACATGTAACTGCAACATTAAAAAAGCCTAATGCTTAAAAACTTTTTTCTTTTGTGCACAATAAATTTGATGTTCTTGCAAAAAGTAATCCTAGCAGCATGTTGCAAGATATTGTTTAAACTTAAAAATTTTTTTAAACCTTATTTGAGATATTTATAGTCACAAAAAACATAATATTTCAAAGCAACAAGTTGCTGAAACATCTTCAATAATGTATTTGTTCTTACAGATAGTTATTACATTTTTTAACTCGCAAATTTCTCTTAGAAACATGTTGCTGCAACATTTCAAAATGCCAACGACTTAAAAGCTTCTTTGTTTTAGGCCTTGAATTTTTTTTTTTTTTGGAAATTTTTGGTAAATGTTGAGCAACATTTATTTTTTTATACCAAAAATTTGACATGTACCAATGTTACCAATTTCGCGAGTGTGCACAGCTTGACGTTTTTATTGCTTCAAAGTATGCGACATTGTTTTGCGTATGTAAACAAAAAGAATTTTTTTTAATTTAGTAAATACACAAACATTTTGTTCACCAATTAAAGCATTAATCAAAAATTAAATCAGTTTTAATTAAAAAATTTAATCAAGTGTGTAAAACGTTTAATTGATACTATTAATTTGCACCAGTAAACAAATTCAATTCAATTGATTGAATGGTAAATTCATTTGACTAAATGTTAAATTCATTTGAATAAATTTTTAATTCATTTGATTAAATTTTTAATTAAAACTGATAAAATAAAAAAAAAAAAAATTTTGTATTCCCAAAATTGAAATTACTTTTTGATAATAAACAGGCAAGTGCACCGCCTAAAAAAACACTTAATTGACAACATCTTTTTGTAAGTTGTTGTTTGTTTTTATTTTGTTTTTCTTAACCTACTTACAACTACAGTTAATGTTGAGAGAATTTCAACTAATTGTAGTGGGGAATGTAAGATGAGATAAACCACTGTTTATTGTTGATGTGTTTTGTTTAAGCTTTGATATTGTTACAAATAGAACTGTTGCTATAAGTCTTATACGCTTAACAGTTTTATTTGGTTTAATATCTTTAGTTTTTCCAAAATCTTTATGGATGAAGTTTCCTGATGATCTGGCCTAAGCAACCAGTGAAATGCGCATAGGAATAGCTTATCCCATCAACAATAAATTTCAAGTGTTTTTATCAATAATAAAAACTGGGAATTAAGCACGAATAACAAAATCTTTTGAAATTAAAACTGATTTATTGTATAAATGAAATGGCAGCTTATAATGTAATAATGGGAGCTTATAATGTTTAGCAGTTGTAAAAAAATGTTGCCAGAAACACTTGTTCCTTTTTCACAAAATGAACAGAGTATAACTTTATCAGCATTATTTCATAGATATTCCGCGCGAGTTTTTTTTTTCATAGAGTTTCGACAGTATTTCACGTGAATGTTGAACAGAGTACCAAGCTTTAAACAAAATCCATACGTTTTATTATAATGTAGCATGCAAATATGTTTTTTTTTATATTAAATTTGTAAATTAATCAATCTATCTAAATTTAAATGTTGCCAGACATATTTAGTTTGTTTTTTAATAAAAACAAATTCCAAATCTATCAATATTATTTTATAAATATTTCACAGAATTTTTGTTTTTTACATGGAGTTTAGTAAGCTTTTCATACAAAATGTTAAACAGAATACCAGGCTTTATGCAAATGAAAAAGATATTCTTTGAAAAAAATTTAAAGTTTCTTAAATCGCACAATCATGTTGTTGCAACTGGATTTATCCTTGAAAAAAGAAGATATTATTTAAAAACATTTTCTTAAGTAGAACAATTTGCTTAGCAACATGTTGCAGCAACACTTTTAACTCCCTGTTTGCTTTTCATTATTATTTTTTTTTTAACAAAATGTCCATTTCTTTTCAAACAAACTACCTTCAAATAACCTTAAACATAAAAATTCATTAAAAGATTAACTAAATATTTTGAAATTATACCGAGAGGAAAGTAAATTAAGTATTTGGTAAATGTTATAAGGTTAAATTGAATATAATTTCTGGTTCGGCATCTAACATGTGTGTGTTGATTGTGTCGCAGCATTTTTAAAAACAATTTATTGTTTAACAAAGCAGGTATACAACCTTTTAACAATAATTTCGTTTTTTTTTCTTTTCATTCGTTGAAATTTTTCGTAATGATCTTTATTTCTTGCGGGGTTTTACGTTATTCTTCAGTCCGTCTGTGTGTCTGTCTGCCTGTCCGTCTATAGGCATGACGTTATACATTATATACGTCGTTGTTGTCTGTAGAGGATTTGAGAAATTCTTTTTATTAAACAAAAAAATATTCATTGCTTTTAATCTCTTTTGTTTAGAGAAATAATTTCATCTTGTTCTGGGTCTTTTTTTATAATTTTGTACAGATATGTATTTGTGTATGTTTAATGCTTTTTTTTTATCAAATGATAAATAATGAGTTCAAAACTAAACCTTTTTTTCTTGTATTTAAAAATGCTTTGTTTTTCCACAAAACTCGTAGTGGTACCTCTCATACACAAACGACACAACCCTTAAAGCAAAAGGTTTTAAATTTCTTTTAGTTCTTCAAAGGCATTGTTGTCTAAATCACAACACAAATAAAAAATAACACAACAGGATTCTGGATTCAAAAGATTTTCAAACCGTAAAAAAGAGCAATATTTAAATGGTATTGTTCTTTTTTTTTGAAATTCTCTGTTAAAAAGACTACAAACTCCATGTGCAACATATGCAACAGTTCCTTTTTTTCTGCTTTATAAATCCAATTTGGTATAAAGGGAGAAAATTTTGGAAATTCCGCATTTAGTTTCTATTGTTTATGATTAAAAATAATACAGTTTGTGCGTGTTTTTTTTTTAAGGAGGTGCAAAATGATGTGTTCTCATTAAGTTTATTTTTTGTTGCTCAAAAACACTGAAAAAGGGCTTTTTTTGAAAGCTTAGAAAATAATATGTTCGAAATGTAAATTTTTCACACTTCTGTTAATTTGTTTATTTGATCAAATGTTAAGGGAATCATAGTTTCAACAAATTGTTATAAAAGAATAAAAATAAAAATTTAGAAATTTTTTGGCGCCTTTTCTCTGTTTCTAAATGTTTAAATATTGTAAAATTTCCAAAGAGGACAATTTTCTTTATAAATTCTTATTTTTATTTTTTTATTTCAAAATTATTTTTCATAGATGTTTTTGTTAGTTCTTATTTGATTTTCTTTTCATATCTAGTGATGATTGATGGGGGCTTCTGTTTGTGGGCAAAAAAAATATAAAATTTTTTGAAAATCTGTATAGAGTTGTTTACTTTAGCTGTAGATTTGTTATTTTTTTATACCCTCCACCACAATTAGTTGTAAAGAGGGTATACTAAGTTTGTCATTCCGTGTGAAACTTTTTTATTATTCATCTCAGACCCCATAAAGTATATATATTCTGGCTGCTTGAGTAATTTTAAGTCGATTTAGCCATGTCCGTCTGTCTGTCCGTCTGTCCGTCTGTCCGTCTGTCCGTCTGTTGAAAACACGCTCACTTTCGAAAAACTCAAAAGAAATAAACAAACTAGGTGTCAAATTGCTTGTAGTTATCCTAAGCAGTTTGGGATTGAATTTCAGCAAAATCAATTCAGTAGGACCAGAGCTATGAATCAAAATGTGGAACCACCACCTTCAAAAACTTGATAATTTTGTTACAAAAACTAACATAAATGATGCAAAAATGCACGGAATGACATAAGATTTTGTACAAGTCCGTTTTATTCGACTAGAAATGCCACTGTAAAATTTCGCGAAGGTCGGTCCATAATTTACCCTAAGCCCCATATAAACAATACTCCCGGAAAACAGTTTAGTACGCCTAAAACCGTAAAAAATAATGCAATCGTAACCAATTTTGGCTCGTCACAATTTTATAGGACTATAAATTATACTGTGAAATTTCGTGAAGATCGGTACATAATTTACCCTAGGCCCCATATATGCCCTACTCCCGGAAAACAGTTTAGTCTCCTAAAACCATAATTAATGACAAATCGTCACAGTTTAAGATAATAATAATAAAAAGACATCATACAGATATTACTCCTTAAACATTCGAACTGTCGGTGGAGGGTATCAAAGATTCGGCACAGCCGAATATAGCACTCTAACTTGTTTTTTTTGGTTTTCGTTTATAGACCTCATGACGAAAACGTAATTCTAAGCCAAAACAAAAAAATTTAAAATTTTATTAATTGAGTATAAAAATAAAATGAACACAAAGTGTGGCATTACTGTTCGTAGAATGATCATCAAAAATTGAACAAACAAATAATTCAAATCAAATGGCAGATTTTAAGCAACATGTGGCTAAAAACAAATATGAGCTTTAGAATAACCTTAAAGTTATCGAATAATATTGGATTTAACGGTTAAGATTAAAATACTTTTACTTTTCTTTAGAGCAACAATGTGCTATGGATATGTTTTGAAACATGTTGACGCAAAATTTTGTATGGAGTTTAAGTTTTGTTTTCAGGTTGTTTATCGTTATATATGAATCTTATTAAATCTTTCAAGTTTTTGGCTTAGTTAAATTTTAAATGCCTTAGCAACATTTTGTTTTTCAATCCGAAAATAGAAGCCAGATATTAAGCAACATTAGGAAAAATCAAGTAAATTAGGGTTTGGAGAAATAAAAAACAAAAATGTTGCTAGCCTTAGAAAAGCTTTTGATTAGCACTTCAGAATATGGGTGGTATATTGACTTATATTTTTAAACATTCTTTCAGACGTTTTTTTTTTTTTATCAATACATCAACATTTTGCTTAGAAGTTTAAAGCGATGCAACATGTTTTTTTTTCAATTGAAAATGTAATATTTTATGGCTTAGAGAAATAAAAAACAAAAATGTAGCTAGCTTTAGAAAAATGAAGCTTTTGATTAAAACTTAAGAATATGGGTGTTATATCGACTTTTATATATTCAAACATTCTTTTAGATGTTTTTTTTAATGCCACAACATGTTGCTTAGAACTTTAACATGTTTTTTTTTCAGTTGATGTTTGTTAAAATAATTAAAAATCGTGGTATTTCTTAAATATTAGTGTATGATGCTTAACATATTGGTTTTAGGAAACATGTTGCTTATGCCTCGATATTAAATTCTGTTTTTTACTTTAAACTTTGTTTAATTTATTCACTATTTTAAGTGTTTTCAAAACATTTTAGACTTCTAGATTTAAGCAATAAGTTGCTATGGTCCTGAACTTGATATTTTTGCATTTTAATTCAAATTTTTTGTTGCTTATAGCAACACTTTTCTTTTTTTCTGTTCAACAAATGTTGCCGCAACATATTTATTTTACACAAGCCTGGTTTTCTGTTCAAATTTGTAAAAAAAAATATGTATCAATGTAACTTATCAAGCACGTTTGCACAATTTTTTTTTCAAAGTATGCAACATTGTTTATGTTTTTCATATGTTTTTCTATATTGTCATTGGGGAAAAAGCCAGTTTACCAAAGTATTTTTATTTTAAATAATATAACAAGTTAAAAACACAGTGAAATATGAATAAAAAACTGCTATTAATCAAATTTTTTAATTTATCCTATAATATTTTTTTTTTCTTTTTTATTAACCTCTATTACAAAATAAATTTTAACTTAACAGAATTGATTAGATGTTGCTTAAATTTCCGCGTAAAATAAGTGCAACTCAATTATTTCGCAGTTGTAAAATATATGTTGCCAGAAACATTTGTTAACTTTTTCACAAAACGAAAAGCGTACAACTCTATTAACATTATTTCATAAATATTCAGCGCAAGTTTTTTCACAAGAGTTTTGACAGCATTTCGTGTGGAATGTTGAACAGAATACCAAACTTTATTTAAGGATTTTTGTTGTTGCCAGTTTTAGTGCTTTTTAAGGAAATTTATTGTTTGATTAATTGATTTTTTATTGTTTATTTTACTTCAAATTGATTTTCTCTATTTTTTAATTTGTAGCCAAGTGCTAATTATTTTTTCTTCTTATTAATTTTTATATTTAGAAAACTTAGATTTTTTTTAAATATTTCTGTGTATTTGTTCATAAAACATCATGCTGTGATTTAATACTTGTTAAAATGATTTATGGATTTTTAAAAACCTCTCAGCTAATAGAGAAATTACTTACGTTGCTTATTTTTTTGGCAACATTTCTTTTTAAATATTTTTTTTTTTTGAGAAAAAAAAATATGTTGCAAATTGCGTGCAATATTATTTACGTTAGCTAAAAGTTGAAGCAACTTATACTTTGTAATAAAAATAAAAAGCTGTGTCAATTTTATGTGTGTTTTATTTTTTGTTGCACAGCTAAAAACCAGTTTAACAACTTTAGCGTCTTTTCAGTTTGTTTTCAATTGAAAACCATAAAAACAACAACCAACCAGCTTGTATGAAAATAAATTCATTGTTGCCAGTTGTGTTTATAGTTTTTTGTTTTCTTTTTATTGACTTTTAGACTCCCCAAAAAATACAACAAAAGTAATATACAAATCATACAAAAACAATATCATCAATAAATGTTGCTGGCTTAAGAGCAGTTGTTAGTCAGTGCAACAGAGAGGCCTTTAACTTAAAAGAGTTTCTTTGGCTTTCTTGTTTATATTTGGTTAAAAGTCTAATTGCTTGAATGTTTCCTATAGACTAGAATTAAAATAATTGTTATGGCTAAAAGGCAGGCTTTATGTTTTATAACCTATAATCAAATATGGATCTACCTTTTGGTATAAAACAATGGTGTTTATTTTAAATTCGCTCCCATTGGCTTGAGAGTGTATCTTTCATAAACAGTTCGTTTTCTTGAAGAAAAAAATTCTTGTATACAATTTGATTGATGTTTTTTAATTTTTCCTTTATTTTAGCGAATTTATTTAAATAAAGTCTTAAAGCTTATTCAATTTAAAATAAATTTAGTTTTACTATTTTATATGATCACATAATATAACTCATATTCACATGATTTTGTTTTGTTTTCGGGAATACACCTTCATGATTTATGACCCATCATTAGTCTCACATATGTTTTATTAATTGTTCTTCTTTCTCTTCTCTGATCTTTTTTTTCAAGAAATGTTTTGGTTTTCCGTTTATTTTGGCGAAATAAAAATTATACTTTGTTTATATACATTTTTGTTGATGTTGCTATACTTTGGTTTTATTATTGTTGTTTTTTTTTTGTTTAAGGTTTTTATTGTGGTATACGAAAGTATCTTCCTTTGTGGATTTATGTTTAATGTTAAAATGTTTATACTACTAGGTGGCATTTTATCTATTTATTGCTTTAGTGATTTTATCTAAGTGTGTGGTTTTTATTGTAGTTGTTGTAGTATTTTTTTGCACAAAAGAACTGGTCTATATAAAACTAAACCAAAGCAAAAAAAAAAAAAAAAAAACATGTGCATAAAAAAGATTTTTTTTAACATTTTTTTATGACATCAAGTGTATACAAATGTTAAATTTCCCTTTGGTTTTTTTTGTAGTGGGCATAGGCTTATAGTGCAGTCAGAGCAGGCTTATCTTTAGACAGGGATTTCGTCAGAATTTTTGTGTTTGTTTTAGTACCAGATAGCAAATACTTAAAGCATTTTATTATATGGAAACCAAAAAGATTTTCTTTTTTTTTTTTGTTTTTTTTTTTTACAGAGACAGGAATTAGTCATGCAATGTTAGGAAACAAACATGACATATTTGTAGCAAAACAGGTAGTTTTGTTTAGTATGAGATACACACTAAGCAAATAAAACTTTTTTATTCAATCCTGTAGATCTGAAGACAAATATCCTGCTGGTTTGTTTGGATTTAAATACTAATCTAGAAAATAAATATGGGAGGTCTTAAAACAAAAATGGAAAAATTTTAAAAATAGGCTTGTACTTTATTCAACAAAAATAGAAAAGATGTTAATGAGCAACATGTTGCTAGGTTAGAAAATTACTTAAATCTAAGAAAATAATAATAAAGTAAAGAAAAAGGTCGATTAATAAGTAATATTGATTACTTACATTTCGTTTAAAATAATAATACATTTTTAAAAATTTTTAAAAATAATATAATAATACTTTAACTTTTCTTAAAACTCTTTTTAACTTTAGCAACATGTTGTTAAACCTAAAACAATAAAAAATATTTTATAATATCGTAGTTGCTACAGGCAATAAAGCTAAATAATTTTGTTATGTTTAGAAATTTTGTTATTTTTTAAAAGTTTTTAACTAATAGCTTCGCAACATGTTGCTGACAACAAAATATGTGTTAATTGGAATAATATGGGATGTCTTAAAACAAACAAAAATTAAAAAGTATGAACCCTTTTAAACAAAAATAGAAGATGTTAATGAGCAGCATGTTGCTAGACTAAAAAATTTCTTTTCAAGAGTTATAAATATCTTTTAAAAAATAGTTAAACTTTGCTAAAACCACTTCTTTACTTTTGTCAACATGACAAAAGTTTGTTATAAATAAACTCTGTGCTTACAAGCTGCTAGGCTTAATCGGCATTCTAGTTAGCAGCTCGTTGTACGTAGTGTACAAGCTGTGGCTAACTTTTTGTTATAAATACGGCTGTTAGTTACACAAAAAATTATTTCATTGTTTAATTAATTTTTTTTACATTTGTAAAATAATTTTGCATAAAAAGATTAGCAACATGTTGTTGGCCAGAAAAGACGTGTTTTTTATATAGTTTCTGGAATGAAAGTTAGTTTTTTACATTTTGTTTAATATAAAATTATTTTGATAGTTTTTATAGGAAAATATTCCTACCAACATGTTGCAAAGTCTTAAAATTTGTTTTTTTTAAGATTTTCTTAGCTTTTTTAGATTTTTAAACACTTAAGCTTGGAGCCTTCAATTAAATTTTAATCGTATTATGATGTGCTTAGATTTTGAGCCCATGTTGCCGAAACAAAATGGCAACTTATCTCTGATTTTTAAAGAAAATATTTGTAAAAGCTAATGTTCCTTATATTGTGCATTCAGCAATCTGTTTTACATTTTTTAACAATCCCACAGGCTATCAGGTTATTTGATTGCTCTATATGCATTGATTCCTTTCGTTTAGCAACATGTTGCATAGCCTTTTAAACCTCTAAGACTATTTCTTTTTTTTCCATATTTTCGCTATTATAAATCTTATGATGATTTTAAGACATTTATAACCTAATAAAACAAAAAAAAAAAAAAAAAAATAAAATAAAAAAAAAACGAAAAAACCATTTGTGCAAATAATAATTTGTGACTTTTGTTGTGGTCAATTTTTCCCCACAATGTGTGAATTATATTTATGTTGCCGTTAATTATTTAATATGATTTATTGGCGAGCAACAAAAACTTGAAGCTGCAACATTTATTATGTTGTTATGAATGTTTGTTGCTTTCAGCTGTCGCGACAGTTTGGTTATTTCTTTATGTGTGTGTGTGTGTTTGTGTTTGTTAATATTTTGATTTAATGCGTTTTATATTACCACTTATTTTTATTTTAAATAAATTTTTTTTGTTTTTAATTTTAACATTTTGACAAATTACTTGATTAAAGGTTAATTTGTGTTAAAGATTGTTTATTTCTTTTTGAGAAAATTTGCGCTTTTTTTGTAGCTGTCTATATTCGAGTGTTTTACGTAAAACACTTAAATGTCTAGATAGAGATATTAACAAATCAACCAACAAACTAAACAAAAATCAGTTTTTTTTTTATAAAAAGCCATCATAAATTTTCATAAATCTTAAAAACTAAGGCACATGTCAAATCACAACACTGCGTATATAAAATGTGGCCAGTATTAACTATAAACAAATTGTTAAACTACTGGTTTTTTATTTTGTTATTTAATTTGTTGCTTTTGCAGTAAATTTATAAAATTATAAAAGTAACAGACAGCCAACAAAGCAAAACAAAACAAAAAAATAAGTCTGCTACTTGAGTTGAGGTTGTCAATAATTGTTTGGATTTTTTTTATAACTACCCATCGTAAAAGTCTTTGCTTACTTTTTTTTAAATTTTTGCCGTTTGATTATACAACTTTCGAGGCTTTTGCAAACTTTCAAAACGAAAACAGTGGAAGAAACATCATAAACCTGGTCATAAGCAAAATGTACTCTGACGGACACATACACCTTTTGTAAAATACTGTTCGTTTGAAAAGCCATTTAATTTATTACTTAAGAAATTATTAAACATTTCTATGATTCAATGTTCAAACTTTTAATTTTGTTTTAATTCTCACGTGATTAAATGATAAGACTTTGGGGGTATTTGACAAAAAAAAAAAAAAAAAAAAAAAAGAAAAAACTTTACAGAACAACTTTTTGTTTTCTAGTGGAAAGTGGCGTCTAATATTTTCTTTTTTGTTTTACAATTAATATTGTAATTGTAGTTTGTATTCTTAACGGCAATTATGATATTTATACTTATCTTTATTTTACCTTTTTTTGTTAGATTTTTTAAACAAAACAAGAAAATTCCAAAATTAACAGAAATAGATTACCAGGGTGTACAATCATAATTAAACAACTACCTTTTTATTATTATTTTATGCTTTCTTTCAAGGGCTCTTTGACTTCTTATGAAATACACTTGCAACATAATGTTATCTCGGTAATAGAAGAACACAAATAATGGTCTTGAAAAAATTTATCTATAGCAACAAGTACTGGGAATGTAATCGCATGTTGTTTAACCCACAAAAATATTTGAGTGTACTGCACAAACACCAAATGTAGTGCATCATGTACCGTCTGACTATACACATTTGCCTCAGCACTTGGCTTATAAAATCATAAAGATAAAGGTTTATTTTTCAACATACGCAGTACGCTTTATTTTGCCATTTTATGATTATTTGTTCTTTAGGTGTTTTGTTCTCTAACACAGGAGAGAAATAAAAATAGGTAATAGCAGAAGTATAGAACACCCTAAATAATAAATTATGTATTTAATAAAAATAATACTTCTTATCAAACCTATAAATAACAAGAAAACAAAATTCAGAGCCTACAATTAGGCGTTTAAGAAAAATGTCATTAAAAAAGCATAACGAAAGGGTATTTAAGGCCTATTAAACTCAAAAAAAGAATATTGCCTTCAAAAATAATTTAGAAAAAAATATACTTTCCTTTAGGGAGTTCCCATTTAACCCCCTTCTACAAAACATTTCCCTGTAGTTATCTAAACTTCTAAGGGAAAATTTTGTACTTATCGCTCGTATTTCTGATGTTCCTAACAACTAAAACATAAAATTATAATAATTTTCTGTTGTTATTTGTAATATTTGTTTAAAGAATATATCACACACTCATACTTAACAAAAAAAAATAAAAAAAAAAAACGAAACGAAACGAAAAATGTGTGTTACTTTATTATCTTTACAATGCTCTACAAGCAAAATGCTACCTATAATGTATATAAACAATATTTTTTAGACGCGACAGTAAAAAAAAAATTAGTTAAACGATCATAAAATTTCAACAACAAAACAACCAACAAAGAAAAATGATAATTTTTGTGTAACTATTCACTTAGTAGCGACAGATAGAGCAGAAGACAGTTTGTAGGAATTGAAACTTAAAAAAAGACAGAGAAAATAAATACGGCTGCCAAAGTCAATATTTATTAAACAAATTTTAAATCTTTTGAAAAAAAGTCTAGTTGAGTTGAGATTTTTTTTATACATGTGTTTTCAGGTAAACAGTTTATGGTCATATTTATTTTGATAAGCACGATTAATAATTGGTGTAACTAAAAAGAAAAAGATACAAGGCACACATTTCTAATGCACTTTCACTGTCATTGGCTTAAAATAAGAGAAACAGAATATGTTTATGTGTTTTTCAATAAACATCCGGGAGTTTAAAGGAAAATAAAATTTCTAAACAAAAAATAAATGAAAGATAAGTGAACTTCGAAAGAAATTTAAAGGAAAAACCAGAAATTGGGTTACAAGAATGTTTGGCTACAAATTGCTGAAACATTGTTCGAAAATTTTGTATAAATATTTCAACTAAAAAGTTTTTGAGTTATAAAAAATTTTAATTTTTCTTAAAAATTACATTAATATTTTTTAAGACAAATTGTTTTTGCAACATGTTGCTGAAACTTTTTTAAAATACTGTTAAATATTTCAAATAATAAGTTTTTCTGTTATAACAAAGTAAAACTTTGTAAAAATAAAATTTAAAAAAAGAAATTAATTTGCAGCATGTTGCTGAAACATTTCTTTATACTTAATTAAGAAATTTGTCAAGAAAAACGTTTATTTAAAAAACAAAAAATTTTCGTTCTTATGACTTTAAAAACTTTTGTAAAACAAGACTTTGCAACATGCTGCTGAAACATTTGGGAATCTGCATAAAAAATTAAGCCCTTAATTTATTAAGTTAAAGAAAAGTGAAAATTATATATTCTTCAATATACTCCAATATGTTAAAGTCTTGGCAACATTTTAAATAAACAAATTTTATGTTAAGGAACATGTTTTTAAAACCGCACTTAATTGAATAGTTGCTAAAAATTTTAGCAACTATATACAAATATTTAAGAAGCAAAGACTTTTCAAAATGTTTTCGAATGTTCTTTTTTGAGCCAAATTCCAATTTATATAGGTTTCTTGCAAAAGAAATACTCTCAATAGTACTTTATATACTTTTTGCTTAAGCCAATCTTTAATTGGCATTGAAGCTTCAGGCATGTAAATATACTTAGGATTACTTATAAGCACTACCAAAATATTTTGTATCTTTTTATTACATGTTGTTCTTTAGCTATCCTTTGGTGAAAATAATTTATAACAGAAGAAATTATTCCTACATTCTTTTATATATCTTTTATAAATACGATTTCAGCTACATGTTGCTAAGCTTTTTTTAATAAACTATAAGGTTAATTTGAAAAAATTATTATCTTTTTCTTAAATTCTTGCAGAAAATTAAAATAGTTTTTAAATGCTTTAACGTTTTGGAAAAAAATATTGTACTAGCAACATGTTGCTAAAAATTTATTTCTTACATTTTCTTTAAACTGGGAAATCAAAGTTGTATTTTTTTAAATTTCTTTAAGAGCTTAATACAGTATAAAAATGTATATACCATGCAACATGTTGCAGAAATATTAAAAAAAATTAAAAACTTTTTATTAAAACTTTGACATTTTAGAAAATTTTTCTTCTTGCAACATGTTGCTAAATATTTTGTTATGTATCTTAATTAAATTCAAATTTTATTCATTTATATTTTTTAATTAAATAAATGTTTTTTTTTTATTGAGCTTAAGATTAAGTTTTTTATAAAAGTTGGAAGATTTTTGTTTTCTTATAATTTACTTTAATATTTCGATACACCGCTTAACAAGATTTTAAAAAAAATGAAAGAACAATAAAAAAATTCCACATAGAAAAACTTTATAGCAAATATAAAATTATGTTACTTGCAGCATGTTTCAGCCAGTTTTTTGTTAAGCAACATCATGTTTGCTTTAGTTTTTCAAAATGTATAAAAAATACCATTCCATAAATAATGGAAATATTTAAAAAAAGATAAATTTTTACAACAAAACTTCTTAAAAAATCAATAAAAAAAACAATTGTACAGCAACTTGTTGGTAAGAGATTATATTTTATAATTTAATAGTCTTTAAAGTTTGTAGAACAAATTTGTATTGTTTTTTGCTACTTTAAGGTACAAAAGCGTAATTTTGACTTTTTTAAATTTTTTTAAGGCAACATATTGCTTGAAGAAAATATGTTTGGCAACATGTTGCAGGCATTCAATATTAAAGATTTTAATCTTGGTTTTGTTTTCTTTAACTAATTTTTATATTTTCTTTAACGTTACAGATCAGATCACAAAAACCCTACTACTCAGCAGATCCCGAAGTCGATTCACTGGTAAGTTTTTGATTTATACAATTTTTTCTAAAGTAAATCTAAACAAATTTACCTTGACCCACAAACAACAACTTAAAAATTGCCATATTTTAATGTTTATTATTGTTTTTTGTATAGAGAAAAATGTTCAAACAAATTTAATTCAATTAAATTTAATGGAAAAAACTATTTTTTTTAAACAAGAATTTAAATAAATTTGTCACAATGTTATTTTTTTTTGTTTTGTTTAACAATGGCAGTTAAGCGAGAACAAACAAAAAAATATGATTTAAAAAAATATATTTGAAATTTAGAGAAATATATATACATATATATAAAAGTAGAATAAATAAATAAATATCTACAACAAGTTCAATGTCATTTAAAAGATTTTTTAAAACAAAAAAACACTGACTGACAGCCCACATATTTAGGAATATTAATAAAGATGCTAAATTTATAATTATTTTTTTGAGATCTTAAAACTTTTTTTATACGAACTACCACTAGTGGCGAATGAAGGTATTCTAAGTTTGTCATTCCGTGTGAAACTTGTTTGGTATTCATCTAAGATACCATAACGTTTCTATATTCTCGGTCCTTGAATTCTTGCATGTCGATTTAGCCATGTCCATCTGTTTGCCCGTCTGCACGTCTGCTGAAAACACGCTTACTTTTGCAAGACTCAACAGATAAGAAAGATATTGCTTTATAAAGATTGGCTTGTAACTTATAGATCCCATATAAAACCAACTTCGAAATATCCAAACTCTTGGTGAAGGGTATTAAAGACTCGGCACATTTGCAGGGTATTACAAATTCGACACTCTTACTTGTTTTTTAACATGAAAAGTTTGCTGTGTTGTTTTTTTTGTATTAACTAGATTTTAGCGAAAAGTTAAAAATTTATTTACATTTATTTTGAAAAGTTTCTAAACTTATTGCTTGTTAATAATAGTTTTTTTGTGTTCAGTTTGTTTCGTTATTGTCATTAACTTGACACTTGAATAGAAATGCAAATCAAGTAATTATAATAATTTTATGGCATTTAATAAGACTTGTATTTGTTTTAAATAATTTTTTCTTTTGTTAACAACATTTTAACGTTTTTTGTTGTTGTTTTGTTGTGTGTTTTTTTTTTTAATTTTCTAACTAACTGTATAAAAAAACCCTTTTTTGTTGCAGTCCATTTGTCTGTGTATAATGCTGGGTTTTCAGTTGAATTGTTGGGGCAAATCATTTTACATCATAATAATATTTTGCCCAGTCACCGACTGAATAACTAACTGAGTGAGCGAGTGTGTGAGTGAGCCAAACTGTCGGTTAGTTGGCCATTTATGGTATATATTATTAGTTTATTACCAATTTAAAGGCCAAGAACATGCATTAAATTGTAGCATGTGAATGAAGTTAAACATGTAGTAAAAACCAAAAACCATTGACTGTTGTTGCAACAACAAGCAACTGCATTACTATATTCATAGCAAAGCTGTATGCGCTTGCGTATAACAAGTACTTTTAACTCATAAATCATTTTGTCGTCGTAAAACATCATGCATGCATGCATGCTGCTGCTGTTGATGTAGTTGCTGTTGCTGATGCTGTGGCTGTGGCTCTGGCTCTGGTTAGAGGCATTTTTCAAATCATTTGCTGCTTTTTTATTTTTGTAATACAGTTGTGATATTGTCTGTTTGATTTGGTTTTAGTTTTTGCTCTTCTACTTAATATATTTAAATGCTTAAACATTTAGTAACACATAGTTACTTAACATACAAAAATTTTTTTTTTTCCAAATTTTATAGATTTTTTTATACACTTTTTGCCCATAAAAAACCAAACCAAAATATAAAAAAAATGCTCTTACTAAATAAAATTCTTAGTGTCATATCGAGTATTTGTAAACAAATTTTTAATGACACTTCTTGACTTTTTTATAAATATTTCGCTCGTAAAAAGTAACAACAACAGAACTACAGCACACATAAATACTTCTCTAGACTATTATACAACTAAAAACCCGAGAAGACGATGATGTTTTATTACTTGTGGGTAAAGTGTTTGTTTGGCTTTCATTTGTTGCTCATTTGTTCTGAACAACGAAAAAAAAAAAAAATTTTTGGAAAGACGGACAGACAGACAGACAAACAGACAGAAAGACAGTTTCACAAAATGCAGTTGCTTTAGTTTGAGGTTTTTGAGGTAAAATCATTAAAAGTTTTTAACTTCAAACTCATAAAAATGTCATTTTAGTAAAAATCATAATAAAAACAAACTTTTTTCGAATATTTTTATTACTTTACAAATAAAAGTGATATTTTAATTTAAAATACAAAAATGTGTTCTTCCAATAAAAAATTGTTTATTTTTTTTTTTTTTTTTTTATTAAAAATCCGGTTTTTTTCGTTTTCTAAATAATTAGATTTTTGTTTCATAATACTCGTTTTTTAACTATTGAGGTAAAAATAATTAACGGTTAAAGGTCAAGGTGAATTAGTTTTACAATAAATTATTTATAAAAAACATAAATTTTTTGTTGAAAAAATTAAAAATATATAATTTTTTTTGTTATTACAGATGGTGCAAGCAATACAAGTACTTCGGTTTCACCTTTTAGAATTAGAAAAAGTAAGTATTTTTTTTCTTTGTATATCATAAAAATTAGCTTCAATATTCTAAAATACAAAAAAATTTTAAAGAAAAATGCCTTCAACTCTTGGAAAATATATAAAGCTTTCACAGCAACTTGTTGCCTTAAATTATTTTAAAGATATAACAAAAAAAAAAAAAATAATTAATTTTTTTGGCTTAGCAACATGTTGCTGCAACACTTTGTTAAAAAAAGAAAATTAATATTTTTTTTCTTTAAGCCTGGTAATCTGTTCAACATTTCACGGAAAAGCTGCCAAAATTCTAAATAAAAAAAAAATTGTGCGTTAATTTACGATTTTGACTTGAACTTGCAAGAAAGGTGATCAGTAAAATGCAATTGCAAGTCTCTTAGCGAGTTCAAATCGAAGCCGTATACTTAATTGATCTGACGTATTTAGGCCTAACGAAACTTTTAAAAAATTATTAAAAAATTTTCCCTTGCATTCAAAAACAATTATTAAATATAACAAACCTTTATTTAGAAAAGTTCTCATACAAAATCTGTTTTGTTAACCTTTCTTAAATTTAAAATATGCATTTTTATAAATATAGGCGTTATCAATTGAATTAAATATGTTTTCTATTTATTAAAATTGATATAGGTTACATGTTCTTACAATTTTTATTAAGAAAAAAGGAAATTGTAAATATATTCTCCAAGTTTATCCACTGTGTTCTGTTGCTTTGCAATCTCAATAAGCAGCTGATCTTAAAATATAACAAAAAGGAGAATAATCTCGAGGGGGAAATAGTTATCTTTCACCAAACTTGTCACGTGGCAGTTCCAAAGTGGTGGGGACCGGTTCTAGTTCTAATACTTTATATGAAGGGGACTTGTCACTTTAACATTGGGATGACTAGGGGGGGAGGGTTTTTGGCCCCCTTTGACACTTTGTAACAGGCCACTGAAATAACCTAAATGGAAACATTTGATTTCGGTTAAAATAATGCCTATCGCAGATATTGTCCCGAGTGAACCATGTTAATATGATAGATGCATTTCATATAAAGTAATAGAACCTAATAAAATCACATGATTAGTTTTGTTTCAATTACATTTCCTCTGGAGTAACTACACTTTAGACAAATAATCGCCGGTCAAGTGATATGTCATGTTTTCACCTATTGCAATTCGTTCCTGTTTATTATAGGATTGTGTTCACTAGTCACGGGATAAGTGCTTTAAGAACAATTGAGCTAAATTTCCAGTATGGATGTAAACGAAGTAACAAACACAATAGTGGAATGTGTTTGCACGGATATTTGTAACGCCTTAAAATATTAATCCTAGACCTACCTTAACGTATACCGATCAACTCAGATTCCCTTTACGAGTCCATCTAACGATATCCGTTTACTGTATTTTCTTGAATGTTTTTTCTTGTTTTTTTCTTAATTAAGTTTTTGGCTAAACTAAATGCTGTTATATCGCAAGGATATCACACAATTGTTTTGCTCATCCGCAAGTCATCGGTCGACCTAGACCTTTGTATAGAAAGGTGAGAGCTTCCAGAATCCGCTACAGAGTAAAACATCAGAGCTTTTTTATAATTCTCCACCAGACGGTCACGTCGAGTTTAAAACGTAAAATGCACGAAAAGCAGACAAAAAAAGTCTTTGTCTTAAAAAGATAACGACAGCAGGGCGAGCTGCTTCTCCGACCAGAGCAGTTTTTCCAATGGCTTGGCGATTTACATTCCACATGCGATTTGATCATCGTGCAAGTCTCAGAACAAATTTGAATGTTAATAGAGTTGTACTCAGTTCTTTTTGTTAAAAAGTTTCTCAATATTTTTCACAAATTTTAACAGAGTACAAAGAACAAACTTAGCAAAACACTTTTAAGGGACCTAATGCAACAGGTTGCAGCAACTCAATAAGAACGTTTCAGATCTAAAGGGTATTTTATTAAGCGCTTCCTGTATACATATTGTATTTTAAGTAAAACACAGTATGTGTGAAGTATCATAAAAATTGTTAATTCTATTGATAAGCATTTGAAAGCCAACGCAAAGTTATGGCGTATGCTATCTTGGGTTTAGAAGCTTATCCAAAAGGAAAAATTCTAACGGGACAAACCGCATGATCGCGGGGGCTTCTTTACATCACCTCTACGTGAGGTGACCATGACCTCCAATGCAGAATGTGGAATGCGACATGTGCTGTTTGGCACGTAGCGCCATCCAGTTGAATCCCCATGACGTTGGTGTCCACTTCATCCAATTCAGGCCAAAAGAAATTGGTGATCATCGACCTTTAGCTTTCGCCGTTGATGGTGATGGCCTGCACAAAGTCGTTCTCAAAGAAATATAAGCCAATGACGTCGCCAGCCCAAAATCCCTACAAGGCAGTGACATTTCGGCTTTTAGAGCTCAGGTAAATTGGTATCGTGCCAAATTTAACAAGTTTGTTTGCTGACATATCAATTTATCCAGAAATTAGGGTCAGCTTAAAGTTTTGAAAATTTTATTATTTGAACATGTTTTTGATCGCAATATCAGTCCATTGTAATTTGGCAAAATGGCAGCTAATATAGCTTTAACAATATGGCCGCTATCAACTGTAAAAGTTCAGATGTCCATGTGGATTGACCCTTTTAAATGCATTTTAAAGTTTTTATACAAACAAATAACAAAGATTTAAATAATATAAGATTTAAAAAACACCTATCGCGCCCTTAAGAAAAAAATAAAGCGACATTTTCCAATTTTTTTAATAACTATAAGAACCCGTTTTCTACTATAAGATGCCGTTTTCTTACATTAAAATTAAACACATTTGTCAGGATATTTCATTGAAGTCATTTCTTACATACTAAAACACAAAATATAATAATATAGAAAAAAGAGAGTAAATATAAAAATAGTTGTTCCGCGCACGTCTGATCACTTTGCGTGTTTCTCGTCAACACATAAGGTACGGTTACGATTTTAAAGCAAAAATAATTCAATGATAAAAATATCAAAATTTGGA
Organism: Pollenia griseotomentosa; assembly: GCA_963931875.1. Taxonomy (NCBI): domain Eukaryota; kingdom Metazoa; phylum Arthropoda; class Insecta; order Diptera; family Polleniidae; genus Pollenia; species Pollenia griseotomentosa. The sequence goes on along the minus strand of OZ007560.1, from coordinate 44,232,042 downwards.
TTACAAATTTTAGCTTAAGCGACAACCTCTATCCAAATTTTTATGAAATAAAATAAAAAAAAAACTTTCTCTAGTAAAATTGTGTTTTTGTCGTTTAAGCTTTTTTTGCGGTAAGGAGTCGATATGTTGCATAGGACTTAAAGACATATGCAACATTTTTATTTAATACTTTAAAATCATATTTTTCATACCAAAAATGATTTAAAAGAATCAATGTAACTTTCTTGGAGATTAAACATTAGCAACAAGCTGCTGCAACATGTTGATACAACTTCTCTATATAGTAACTAATTTCAATAAAATTTATTTGTTTTAAAACAAAAAAAATTATTTTTTAAAAATGTTTAGCAACATTGGAATATGTTGCTGCAACATGTTTTCATAAAATTTTTTGAAAATCTTATTTTTTACAAAAAAAAAAAAAAAAAAAAAAATGGTTATAAGCAGATTTTATAATTTCCTTAAGAGGTTTAAATCATATTTAAATTAATTAAACTAATTAGCACTTTTATTAGAGGTTTCCCAAAAGATGTTAAGCCCTCTTTAAAAAAAATACAACTCCACCAATTTATGACATTAAAACTATTTTAAATACGTTAATTTAAAAATTATAGTAGTTTTGTTTTATTCAATTTGAAAACAGGTTCCCTACATTGTTCTTTTGTTTTCTAACTAAATTTTAATAATGGACAAAAAAAAAAAAAAACAATTAATATACAAATTAACAGAACTTTGTGCACTGAAAAACTTCACGCTTAATAAATAAAACTTTAACTTTCTTTGTGTTTTATTTTATTTTTATTTTTGGGCTTCAACATCCCCCTTTTGTTCAAAGGAAATTAATTAAACAAATGTTAAGCAAAGCATGACCAAAAAAAAAGTACTAAACTATTCATATATTTTGAATAAAAACCCACCAATAAAACTACAAAAAAAAGACTATTTTCAAAATAAAAAGATCTTAAAAATAAAATTTCTAAAATAGATTTCCTTAATTTGTTTAGTTTTTTTCAACTAATTTACTTAAATAAGTAATTATGTTAATTTGTTTAAGATACAAATTTGAATGCTCTTTTTGTAAAAACCCACTTAATGGGTTTAGTCTAACATTTTAAAATCAAGTTTCTTAATATAGTTCGAATTTTTTTTTTTTTAATTTTAGTAATTTTTTTTACATGTTCATCAATCTTATCTAAAAAAGGAAATCAAAAGCAAAAATTTTTTTTTTTTTTTTTTTTTGTAGATTTTTATTTAAATAAAAAAAAATAAATTAAAAATTAAACTTGATTTTGTCTAGAGATTAATAATACAATCAGCAGGTTAAAAACAGAAAAACAGAGCAGCGGGAAAAATGTTACACAATAAGAGCAAAATCAGTTAATAAAAAAAGGGAAAAATTTCATAAACAATCTTTAAAAAGCAAATTGTTTCTCAACATGTATATAAAAGTATAATAGTTTTATCTTTTTATTTAAACATAATTGTCTTAAAACTTTACGACAAAATAACTTTAGTTGGCCTGGCTTTAGCTAAACTTTGCTGAAACATTTTTTTTTTTTAATATTTTGGAAATTTAAAAGTTGTTTCTTGTAGGTTTGTAAACTGAATATTCAATACGATGAAAAATTTTGATTCAACAAATTTCCATAATGTTGAAGCAACATAGCAAAAATGTTGCTTTACTTTATCTTATTATTTCTACATAATTGTCTTAAAACTTTACGATAAAATAACTTTAGTTTTCGTGGCTTTAGCTAAAATAGTTCTCGCAACATGTCGCTGAAATATTTTTTCTTAAATTATGGAAATTTAAAAGTTTTTTCTTGTAGTTTTGTAATTTGTATATTCAAACCATTAAAAATTTCTATTTAAACAAAATTTCTATAATGTTGAAGCAACATAGCAAAAATGCTGGTATACTTTTGCTTAAATTTATCTCTTTATTTTTACATATTTGTCTTAATACTTTATGACAAAATAACTCAAGTTGGCTTGGATTTAGTTAAAATAGTTCTAGCAACATGTTGCTCAAATATTTTTTTTTTATTTTGAGCCTTTAAAATATTTTAAAGATCGTTTCTTTCTTTTCAATTTTTAATTAAACAAATTTTAGTTTAAGCAAATTTCTCTAATGTTGAAGCAACATAACAAAAATGTTCCTATACTTTTGCTCGCATTTATCTGTTTTTATTATTTTTCCGCTATATTTGTGTTAAAATCTTAATTTTAATTACCATTTTGCAAAAATTTCCTTAGCAACATAATGGTAAAAGAAAAAAAAAAAAAAACAAAACATGTTTCCATTTAAAAGCTCTTCATTGTGATCTTTTTGCAGATTCATCACTTATTTTTCTTATTTCATATAATTTCTTCATTAACTGTGGTATTTTGTAAATATTCCCCACTCTGTCATAACTTTTTCTTATTAACTTATCACGAGCAACAACTTCAAACCACAAATTATCATTGTACGACAATTCGATTTGAGATTGTTTTTCTTGTTTGTAGTTTGATTTTTTGTTTTTGTTTTTTCTGCCTGATCTTGCCTTTAACGAAATAGTTAACATACCACCCAAACACTGACTGACTGCCTGACTCTCTGGTAATAAAAAGGAATTTCTTTAGTTGAATTATTTCCTTCAATTCTACTCCTCCTCATACTTCGCGTTTCAGGGAAATGAATTGCTTAAGCGATTGTTTTTTTTTTACATACATAAATTTAACATTAAACAAAAATGTGCTGTATGTATGTCTGTCTGTCTGCCTACTTGACTCTCTGCAGCCAGTTAGTTAGTTTCCTTAGGAAAATCAACCATTATACTATGTGGTACTGCAAAATAAAGTGCATTTTTATATACACAAATACTCACGTTTGCAATGTAACAGACAATGACAATAACGAGTCATTCAGCCAGCCAGCCAGCCATTCTGGCAAAAGGAAACTAAAACATTCAACCAAACCAACCACCAAACAAACAAACAGCCATTCAGTCAGTCATTGAGTCAGTCATAGCATTTTGCTCGCTTAACATGTCAAATTCAACACTTGACAAATTAATCAAAATTATCATTAACAATGCATCAACACACTGTTTTGAAGCTGCAATGAGAATGATGCTGAATGAGAATGCTGATGATGACGACGACGACGACTACGATGATGATGGTGCTGCTGATGTTGTGTGTATGCAATTGTTGCTGCAGCACATGTTGATGACAATGATTCCAATGGTTATGGGCTCTGGCTGGCTGCTTTTACTGTTTTACTGGCCAGACATGTTTTGCACAAAACCGAACACACAAAAATGAAAGCAAGATAAAAAAAAACAACTGAAAAAATCCGGGAAAAGAAAAAAAAGCGTCCTGGACTTTTTACAAAAATAATAACAATAACAACCATAAAGAAAACATAACAATTTATAAAATGCATAACAACTGCAAATACAACCAGCAGTGAGAGAAAAAAATTGCCTTTAACAATCATGTCCAGAATGTTTAAAGAACTTCTTTATAGTGGTCTCTGGATAGTTTTTTTTTTAATTTAACAAATCGTAAAATTAATAATTATCTTTATGGGAAAATTATTCTTTTTTTCAGTCATATTTTTTCAGGCATTTTTTAGAGTGTAAGTTTAAAAAAATAACTTTCTCAAGAGTGTTTTGCAATTGTTAAGCAATTTTTCTATTTTTATAATTTTGTTTAATCAAGTATTTTTTCCTTTTTTTTACAAAAAAAGACTAAAAAGGAAACATTTGTTTTGGTTTTTTTTTTGTTGCTGGCTGTCTTGGCTTACTTTGGCAAAAACCAGTCTTCTGTTTGGCTGAAACTAAACAACAGTTAAGACCTCTATTTTAAACTCCTGGCCACAAAAAAATAAAAAAAACGTCCAGGCATGTGTATTTTACTGTTTTTGTTTTTATTTCGTTTTTGTTTGTTGTTCTTGTTTTGGTGACAATAACATTGACCGCAAACTTTTGGGTAAGACTCTCTCGCGACAGGCTTAAAAAAAATATATACACAGCTTAAGCTAACTGACTTTAGCTTGGCGGGATGACTGGTCAGTTAAACAAAAACTTAAAACAGAAAAAATACTTTAAACCAGTTTGACAAGTTCAAAATGATACACACACAAAATATTTAACAGTGACACACAAAAACAATTTTTTTTTTGTACGCCAGGCTGCTTAAAGCCTGATAAAAATAAAAAATACAGCCTTTTTTCCATTATCAATTGAAAGCTTAAACTTTTTCTTCTTAATGTTGTGGCAGTTGGACTCAACTCTCTCAACACAACTCCCCGTATTATCTTAAAAATTTTATCAGAAACATTAAATCCAGCAACAAACTACAAAAAAAGTAAAAAAAAATACAAAAAATGCAACTCTGCATTTTAAAGTTTAAGCATAAAACTTACACGAACACCAAACAAACAAACACACTGTACGGCAGCTTGCACGAGAAAAAACGCATAAACAATTTTATCATACACACACACGCACACACTGAGAAGACCAGTCAGTCAGTTAGTGCCATGACTCTTAGGCGGGGGGGTTTGGAGGAGTAGAGAGCCTGTTGTGTTTAGCCATGGTTACCATTGTTGGAATGATTCCTTTAGGCCAATATGCATATGAGTTGAAATTTTAAAATAAGACAAGAAACTGATGCATATTTATGCCAATTTTTATGTTACAGCCGGCCAAACAGCCAACTGCAGCAACAAAACCTCCAACTATTGTCAAAAAAAAAAAAAAATAAAAAAAAAAAACGAAACCGGCCGGCTTAATTTGCTTTAACAATATACATATAGTTTATAAAAAAGGGTTTTTTACTCACAAGCCAAAACAATGCGCCATTTTTTACGCTAAAAGAAAATAATGGAAAAAATTTTAAAACCATACGCAAAAACTAATTTGCATGTCTATCATGAAGTTGATGGGTTTTAAAATAAAAAAAAGACTACAGCAACAAAATATAAAAAGAATTTACATAAAATTATTCTCCTGTATAGAAAGAATTTAAGTGGAGTAAAATAAAAAAAAAAAAAAAATTAAGACAAAAGACTGTTTTTAAGTTTACATCTGAAGTTTTAGATAGAACTTAATATCTAGTTCACAAAGATTAAACTAAAAGCTTCTGGAAAAGCTTTCAGATTAGGCAAAAAAATTGTCTGTGAAGCAATAAAAATAATTGATAAATGAATATCAGCTCAAAGCTTCTAAAGCTTAAGCATTTTTAAATAATCAAGCTAATTAGGCTTTTAAAAGCTTTTTAAGCTTTTTATTTTATAAATCTAAACTATTTGAAATATATAAGCCTTAAATATCAAACAAAATAAAACTAATAAAAAATTTACTTTTAACAAGTTGCTTAAAGCTCAAACTAAAAGCTTACAAAAAAGCTTTTTGTGTCGTTGCAAAGTGTTTACAATTTGTTGTTCTTGCTTCGCAAAGAAAGCAGTAAGCATTGTCGTCACCGATATCTGCTTGGCTGTCGTGCCCTTACACCGTCAAGCACAAAGCTCTTTTGTAAAAGCTCGCACATTGTGCATATGTTGATTATAGGTGACTTCTCATAACGACATAACCATGACCATACAAACCAACAGAATTTTAGTTTCTATGGTCATCGTTACGGCTATGGCATTATGTTTAAGTCACGTCTAATTGGACCTTTAAGCAGTAAAAATAAAGACGAGAAATCGATCATTCTACAGCAGAGGTTGGCAAAGCTACTACACCGTGCTTTTTTCTGTTTTTAATATCAACACGCAGTTGTGGTGATATTAAAAGTCAGCCTCTCTTAAGCTTTTACATAGGAAGGTTGCTTTATCGTATGTTGCTTGCATTCAATGTTGCCATTTTGTGATGTTTTTATATTTTTTCTTTAAAAGGCGAAATATGTCATGGACCCATAGAGGCCTGCAGACCTCAATTTTTTTTAGCATATTTTTAAAGATTATTCTACCAATTAAGCCTTACAATAGAAGCCTTTTGGCACTACTGCATACATTTTTTTCTCTTTGATCATATTGATTCTTTCTGTTCTACAGCCAAAAAAAAATGAGATTAATTGTTCTTAAAAGAATTCTTAATAAAGAAAGATTTTTATATAGAGTTTAATTAAAAAGGCATTTTTCTGCGAATTAAGAATTAAAGAAACAAATTACAATGTGTTCATAACTTTTAAAGCATGTTATTTGTTACCAATGCAATAAAAAACTAAAAGATTTTTAAAATACATAAAAATTTTTAACAATATACAAAACTTTTTTAAATTAAAACTTGTCTTTGGACAAAACAAGTTTTTAATGTTTAAGGCATTATTCTTTAAAATTAGGCAGAAAATTAAAAGCTTTTGAGTAAGTTTATTTAAAGAAAAGCTTTTCGGGTTGAAATAGGTTTTTGATGCCCAATCTCTTTGATATCTGAAGAGACAAAAGCTTAAGTTTTCTTTCAACATTTTATTATATACGTAAGTTATTTTAAACAGCTTTCTTTTTTTTATCATTTGGTTTCTCACGTATTAAAATTATCTATAGTAACTTTTAAAGCAATAAATTTAACTTTGCACCATTAAAAGAACCCTACACCTTAAAACAATTGTAGAAATATTATGTAATGTAGAATTTAAAAAAAAAAAATTTAATTGAATTCCCTTCCTTTTTTTCTTCTTTTTTCATATTCCAACCTTCACTTCACTTTTGCAACAACAACAACAATTAAACTGAAAACAAAACAAAAATCCTAATCATACCAATTAAAAAAAAGGTACATGAATTATGCGATAATTTCTGTCATCGATATATATCATGTCTAAAGGGTAAAATGCCAATAGATTTAGTAATTGACGAACGGGACACCACCAAACCACCAGAATTGGGTTCAGCTAATGGTGAAGGAAGAAGTAATGCCGATTCAACATCACACACCGATGGAGCTAGTACACCAGACGTTGTGAGTACCCCCTTCGCGGGAGCACATGGTCCTATATTGGCGAGCTACAATGCGGTGGTGCACCCATGTTCGTAGTACGATAACGACCTTCTTGCAAAAACGAAGCGGGTGCTCACAATGCCCTGGGATTAAATAAATTAAAAATAAAAACTAAAACACAAAAAAATTTTTAAAATTTTAAAAAATAACATAAAAACATTTTTTAAAATTTAGAAAAGAAAACAAGTGTAAATTACCAAAAATTTTAAAAAAAGCATTACAAAGTTATGAAAAATTTACAAAAAAAAAAAGTTATAAATAAAACCACGTTTTAAATTTATTAAATCTAAAATTGAAACAAAAAAAAGGAAAGATTGCAACACGTATAGATTTTTACCACTGACCAACAAACAGGCCACAGAATCATTTTTTTCCAAGTGATTTATTACAATTGAAGCTGTTTTTGTTTGTTTGCTTTAAAAAAAAAGAAAATACGAATTACACTCGTAACAAAAAGTGCGTAAAAACATTTTTTTTATTTTATTTGTTTAAGTTTTAAGGAAATTTTGTTTTTTTTTTTAATTTATTTTGTTTGGAAAATCTAAGTGCAAAGTTTTTAATTTATTGCAGGTTTTTTTAACAAAATATTTAAAAATTAACTAAAACTATACGTGCTGCAATGTTTTTTTTTGTTTTTCTTTTTTTAGAGAAAAATATTTTTATAAAGTGGACAAATTTTATGATTTTTTTTTTTTTCAACAAAACAAAAAATAAAAAACAAAAATATTTTTTTAATGAAATCGAAGGCAATAATTAAAAGTTTTTTAATAAAAAAATTTAAATATAAATATCTAAAGTAAAAGCCATTGAATTTTTAATTAAAAAAAAAAAAAATATTTTTGTTTTTTTATATTTTATTATATAAAAAAAAATTTTAAAAAAGCAATCATAATTATGTTAAAATCTAAAACAAAATTGTAAAAAGTACCGCAACTTTACAAATTTAAAGAAAATTAAAAAAAAAATCTTAAAACAACTTCGTTTTTGCAAGAGGCCCATATAGCTCGCCAATATAGTATTTAAAATATAATATTTAAACAAAATTTTTAACCAAACTAACCTTATTTAATATTTGAAATATTTTTTTTATGCAAATTTTTTTTACTAATTTTTACTAACTGATTTAAATTTTTTTAGAAAAAGAAATTTTTTTTTAGAAAAGAATTTCCTTTTTGATTCTTTTTTTTTAAATATTCTTATGAAGTAAAAGCAGGTCTTTAGTTAAAGTTATTTTTCAATATTTTCTTTCTTTGAAAACCTTGACCGAAAAAAGGAATTGCCCCATTCTCAGTCCTTTAAACCGGTGGAACAGACCTATGCCAGTTATCGCATCAAAAACGAGGCCGACTTTTAGTTTCTTTATTTTTTATAACTTTTATATCTCTAAAACAAAAACAAACCTTAAGTATACGATTTTTTCAAAAAAAAAAAAAAAAAACAGCTAAATAACGTCCTTTTTTTCGAAAAGTTTTTTTTTATAGAAAAAAACTTGTCAAAAAATTTGAAAAAAAAAATTTTTTTTTTAAATTTTAATTTTGTTTTTTTTTTTTTTTAATAAAAACAAGAAACACTTACAAAAAAACTTAAGTTCAAATAAAAAGTATACGAATATTCTTAAAAAAAATCAAGATAAAAACTCTAAACAATTTATTATAAATATTAAAAAAAAATACAAAAAAAATGTAATATATTAATTTAAAAAGTATTTATTTAAAACAATAAAAACTAAACGTTTTACATTTACAAAATGCAAATAAGTAAAAACAAAAAAAGTCCTATAAAAAGTAGTATTTAAAAAAAAAAAAAAATCTAAAAACTATTTCCTTCTCAAAAGTAAAAAAAAAACTAACTAACAAAGAAAACGATATACGTAATAAAAATATCTATTTATTTAAATAAAAAAACTATGATAAATAGATACTTCCTGATATATAAAACGTAATTTTTTTTTAAATTTAAACAAAAATCTTTACTTACTACTAAATACTACAACTACTTACTAAAAGTACTTAAACTTAATCTTAAAATAAAGTGGTTACTAATTATAAAAAATAAATTTCTATAAATATAGGTAATTTAACAACAAAAAAAACTTTCGAAAAAGCTTTTTTAGGCCAAAAGCTTTCGACAAAGCTTTTTCCTAAAACTAATCCCTAGACATTTTAGTTTATAGCTAAACTGAACTAAAGAAAAGCTATATGGGCAGGTTAACAAACGTTTTTCGATCAATAAGTTAAGGGAAAAACTTTCAAAAAGCGAACTTTTTTTTAAAAAAGCTTTTTCCAAAACTTGTTAAATGCAAACTTTAGCTTATAGAAAATCTAAACTAACATGAGAGAAAACGAAAAATACAAAATATAAACATTTTGAAAAGCTATATGGGCAGGATAACAAAAACAAAACTTACTATTAAAAATAAAAAAAAAAAAAAAATACAAAAAGAAAAAAAGTTAAAAAAAGCTTTTTCCTTTTAAGTTGCTTAATTATAAAATGGTTTTCTTATTGTATGTTTTTTTTTATAACTTAATTTAAAATAGTTGTTGTACTTTATTATTAAACAAAAAAAAATATTTTTAAAATTATTGTAAAAAACCCTTCCTCTCCCCCCTCCCCCCCTAAAAAAAAGTGTATATAAAAAAAGAGAAAGCTTTTCTTAGCTCCTCTATTTTTTTGGTTCTTGGCACTTTTAAAACAAAAATTATACGATAAAAGCTTTGCTTTAATTTACTTTAAATTCTTAAAAAAAAATATTAAATAATATTATTAAACAAATTATTAATTAAAAAATAATAATTTAAAAAAAATCTTAAAACTTCCTATAAATACTATTATTATTATTATTATTTCTTTAACATTTTAATTTGTTTATTGTTGTCTTTATGTTATTTTATATATATAAAAAACTTAAAAAAATCTTTTTTAAAAAAAACTTACACAAAAATCCTGAAAATACGTAATATTTTATTAGGTGATATTTTATACAATTTTTATTTTTACTTAATATTATACATTTATTATTATTATTATTTCCTAAACAAAAATAAAAAGTTTTTTTTTTAAACTTTAGTTTTTAGCAAAATTGTAATAAAACGCAATCAAAAATTTAAATTTTTCAAAATTTTTTTTTTTAATTTTATTAAATTTTCAAAAAAAAAAAAAAAAACACAATCCCCCTCAAAACAAAAAGTTATACGAAAAACTACATTTTTAAATGTAATAATTTTAATCAATTTGTATGTATACTAAATAAAAAACAACAACAAGATATATATATTAAAAATACAAAAACAAAATTAATATAATTAATATAAATTTATTATTAATCTAATAAAAAAAAACAAAAAATGAAAAAAGAAAGTTAGCCAATAATTAAATATATATATGTATATATATATATATATATATATATATTAAAATAATATATTTCAAAAATAAAACAAAATTTAAAAAATAAAAAATTCCCAAAAGCTTTTTTATTTTTTGTTTGGAGAGAAAGAGAAAAAATTCCAACGGAAAACTTCACTGGAAACAAAAAGGATTAATCTACAAAAGGCAGATTCTCGTAAGCTTTAATAGTCCAACGGAGCCCCAAAAAAGGATTTTTAACACGATTTCATCAAAATGTAATTTTAGTAACAACTTTGTAATTTTATAAAAAAAAAGAATACAAAAAAATGTAAACGAAACTTAAAGAAAACTCCTTCAGGTGAGAGTTTCGCAGCAACTATTATAAAAACTATTAAAAATATTCAGTTAAAAAGCAAAAATTATGTAAAAATACTTTGTAAAAGATTAAAAACTTAACAAGAATTGTAACCAACCCTCCTTTCCCCAACTAAAGATGCAACACAACTTTTATGAAAAAAAAGTACTTACAATATCTAATAAGAAAACTTTTAAAATCTTGGAAATTTCAAAACTTTTCTTGGACATAAGCCCGACTTTAGAAAGCGAAATATTAAAAAAATATAGTTGAAGTTTGGTTATAAAAAACTAAAAGTATTTAGATCCCCGCAATGGCTTAAAACTAATTCAGCCACAAAATGTTGACCTTGCAACCTTGAAAAATAGAATTTAATTTAATTTTGACCATATTATAATCAAAATTCACTAAAAAAAAATTTTAATATTAAAAATATGTTAAAAATTAAACATAATACGGTAAAAATTTAGCATAATTTTAACACCTACAACCAGAGAATTATTATAATCTAATCACAGTACAATAGCCTTTGATTATGGTTAACTCTAACCATATTTTTTTACTGCCTGTAGATCTAATTTCAGTGAACTATTTGAATAGAAATATCGGAAGAAAAATAAAATTTTGAAAATGGTTCGATATTATTTGATACAATCCGAACCCTGACAACCAACAATTTAGCACAAAAATAAAAGTTTTAAAAATTTCAGTGAACTATTAAAATAATATCGTAAAAAGTCTGACAATTTTTTCTTGGGTATAATCCTACCCCTGATTACCAAAGTATTTTAAAATAAAAAAGTTTCTTAACAAATACGCCAAAGATTAAAGACTTTCTGTATGATTTTTATAACAATATTAGAAATGCACGCAAAGAACATATATATTATTAATATGGTAACGCTAACAAAACTATTTCTAGTAGAGACGCAAAAAAATTGCCCAAGTGACAAGGAAAATCGTATTCTAGGGATCAAAATAAGAAACTTTTCCTAAGGAAGGACTAAAATGAATTCTGATGTTTCTTATTTTGATCCCTAGAATACGCTTTTCCTTGTCACTTGGGCTAGTTTTAAATCGACCCGCCCTAACGTCTAGGTTAATACGCTTCAACTTTTGCTGCTCAACTTTTTTTCAATTCCATTTTAAAGTTGCTAATATGATCACATGCAGCAATAGGTTTTAACTTCTTTCGGTTCAAAACAACAACAATTTTATTCACAGCCAATCAAAGAGAAATAGAAAAGAAAAACAAAAATAACCATAACAAGTTGAGCATCAAGAATTGAAACATGTAAACAATGGTCTAGGTTCGCGAAAAATGTTCAAACATATTATTAAGTCATATTATTTTACTTTTAAGAAAGAGGACAATGTAATTGTTGTTGAAAAATTATTGTTTAAGGTTAATATATTAATGTTCTTTTTAACCATAACATGCTCAAAAACAACTTTAATATTGTTGTAACCTTATTTAAGACCCCTATTACGGTTTACAACTCAATTAAGACAGCTGGTTGTGATCAGTTGTAATTTTTGTTATGTTTTTGTTCACCGAAATATAGCAAAGTTGTAAACCATAATACAAAAGTTAAGAAATTACAACTTAACTGAGTTGAGTTGTAAACCGTAATAGGGGCCTAAGACTAGTTTAACCATAATGTTGCCCGTAACAATAAAGTGGTTAATATAATATTTTTTTTTTTTGTTAAAAATAGTTTTGTTTGAGTTGAACATATAGAAAATGTGTTTTTTTTTAAGTGTTGTTCGTGCTATAACTTTAATTAGTTTTGAAACTATTAGAAATAACTTTTCAACCAAAAGTTTAAAGTCAGAGCCTGGTCCACAAAGCATGTGAATTAAGGCAAAATAAAGCTCTTTTCTACTAATACAGTTATACTTTTTAAGCTAGATACGAAGATTTCTCATCCGTTTTAAACAAATTTACAGCAGCACTATCGTCGTCTGCATTGATTAAAAACCAGGGACCGAAAATAACAGTTATGTCTCATTAAAATTGCTGTTCAAAAAGTCAGACAGAGAGAATTTTTCTAAACGTAATTTGAGTATAGCATTTTGATGGTTATTAGCCAAGGAAAAAAATCCTTAAAATACTTTTATTTTTCTACTTTTTTCAAAAAAGTCAAAAATAACTGTTATTTTTAACTGATATTTTTTGAGTCAAAAAGAAAAGTTAAAATTTGACCTATTTTTTTTTAGTCAAAAATAAAAATTTAAATTTGACAGATTTCGGTAAAAAATAAAAGCTAAAATTTGACCGATATTATTTTGGTCAAATGTATCTATAACATAAAGACAATCAAAAAATTAATGTTTTTTTTTTTTTTATTTTCGTTGAAATATGCACAGCATTAAGTTTTTAATAATTTCGAAAAATGTATTTTTAAATAAAATGTATGTATAATCCAAGTTTATCTTGGGAGTCAAAAATTCATTAATAAAGTTTCGCTTAAATATGCTAAATTCCAAATTCTTACTATTGATAAACTAAAATTTATTGTTGATGGGATAAGCTATTTCTATGCACATTTCACTGGTTGCTTAGAACAGATCATCAGGAAACTTCATCCAAAGATTTTAGAAAAATTAAAGATATTATAGATATAATAAGTTTAATTATTAAATTTCTTTTTGACTTAAAAAAATACAAGTCAAATTTAAACTTTTATTTTTTTAATAACGAACATACTGGTCAGAAAATAATAGTTATTTTTGACTTTTTTGAAAAAAGTCATAGCAGTTACGGTCCTTGAATGCGCTTTAACTGTCGTACTGGATTTTAGATTTCTGATGAAATATCAATTTCAAGGAAACTTTGAGCTCCTCTAGCCGGCCTTAACAATTTAATTAGGTCTGAAGTTACTAATATGACTTAAAAAAATTTTAGTTTTAAGTAATTCCGTTACAATTTCTTAAGAGTAACAAAAAAAATTTTTCTTTTACAACATTTTTACTATTTTTTGCTTTTATTAAAATAACTCTTATTAAATTTGTTTACTTGTCATCATGCCCATATAAAAAACTTTTCACCAACCTACTCAAAACAACAATATTAAAGACAATATTTAATGCAAAAAAAATTTTTCTCAAAAAAATAAAATATTTGCTTGCTTTTTTTTTAACCAAATTCCATAAAAAAATTAATGTAAATAAAATATTTTTGCTATAAATTCAAAATAAATAAAAATTATGGTATTGTGAAATATAAAATAAAAACAGAAAATCTACTTATTTGCAAAAAAAAAAAAGGATTTTCTTAAGAAGTTTTCAGCTGAGAAACAACGTTAAGCAAAACCAGACAGCAACAGATGCAGCAACAAAAAGAACATCATCGCAAACTTTAAGCGGCATTGTTTTCTTTTAATGTATACGAAAATATTTGAACTGCGTTTTAAAATGTGTTTTTTTTTAAAGACTTTATTATAACAAAATATTTAAAAGGATTTAATAAGTGACTTTCATATGGCCTAAAATTTTTGAGTGTGTTTAACAAAACATTGAATATACACATACATATGTATATGTATGTATACAAATTTTCAGCTTAATATATATTTCTGAACTAATTTTTTTAACTTTTCAGCTTTTTTTTTATAATTTTACAGAAGTATATACATACATTTCTGAGTGTAATTATACCCTTTACCACTAGTGGTGAATGAGGGTATACTAATGGCGTTTTCTTTTCTGAGTAAAATTCTGCATTTATTCTGCCTTTTACATTTTTTTGTGTTCTTTTCTGAAAAACATGTGTTATTTAAAAGTGTAAAGGGTTCTTTTCTGATGATTTTCCCTTTAAAGTAAAAACATGCTACATGTTCAACACTCATTTTAATTAAAGGGTCATGAGTGCAGCACTAGATCAAGGCGAATTCAGTACAAGGTGGTGGCAAGTTTCGAGCCGTAAACACTAACAATGCAATACAAAAAACATTTGTTGTTTCTGTTGGCTATGGATTGTTTTAGTCTTGCTACCACCTGTAATTGAATTAACCTTGCCCTAATTGTACTTTATTGTTTAATGCCGAAATTTGTGTTCTTTTGTAATTGTAAAAAATGAAACACTTCTGAAAAACTAGGGGTACATTTAAAAATGTTGCCAAGTCACATGTAACACTTATGCAACATTTTTTTTTAGAAAAAAAAAAACGCCATAAGTTTGGCATTCCGTGTGAAACTTTTTTGATATTTACCTAAGACTTTATAAAGTATATAAATTCTGGTTCCTTGAGTAATTCTGACTCTATTAAGCCATGTCCGTCTATCTGTCTGTCAGTCTGCCCAGTTGTCTGTCCATCTGTCTGTAATTCTATTAAAAACACGCTCTCTTTCCAACAAATCAAAAGAAAGGACCAATATTGGTGTCTAATTGTTTTTAGTTTTTCTAAGCAGTTTGGGATTGAAATCTATTGAGAAGAAAAAGAGCAAAAAATCCAAATATGGAACCGCTACCCCAAAAAATTGATAATTTTGTTACAAAAACTAAGATAAATGGTGGAAGAATGGACAGATTGATACAAAATTTTGCACAAATTTGTTGTGTATGACCATGTATGGGCAAATGCAAAAAGAGCGAACGATGTGTATACATACACAAAAACAAAGAGCAAAGAGCATAAAACCAACAAAAGCAAACGTTAACAAACCAATACAATGGCACACATGCAATGCTTTCAATGTAGTGGTGCCCATACCTGTATATGACCAATAATAATCATGCTGCTAAATAATTGATCATGCCTACTCTCGGAAAGCGCTTTAGTACGCCTTAAAAAGTAACGCAAAATGCTATTGTTATTAAACTTGGTCTGTCACAGTTTTATGAGACTAGAGATCACAGTGTCTTATTTCGTTTCATAATTTACCACAGTTCCCATATAAAGCCCACTCTGGAAACTCGTTTAAATACGCCTAAAATCGTATTAAATATAGATATTGTAGTAGCATTTGGTTCCACTTTGCTTTATATAGCGTGGAATTTTCTTATAGTCGGTTCAGAACTTACTATGGGTTATATATAAAGCAGGCTTGAGAAAAGCACAGATTTCACTCTTGAATTGAAATTTTTTTTTTATTAAGGTTTTTTAATACCAGAAATCTCTTTACAGAATTTAAATTCTTCTCCTTAAAATCGTTTTGGTACGGCTTAAACTGTTACGAATCATGATATTTTATTCAATTTAGGTCAAATTTACTGTTTTATGACTAGTGTTAAAAGCACAGAGCTTTCTAATGGTCGGCCAATAGTTTAACCACAAATTGTACGAATTTATTAAAAACACTGGTCAACTTTGAAAAAGTTTTTTTAACTTTCCAATTAATTCTTATGCATTATGGGATGCTAAATCCGAATATGAGCTCAGTTATGAAAGAAAACTATCACGTCACATTTATCAGATAATGGCACAATTGTGGTTTTCGCTGTTTACTACTCTTTCAGCCATCGTCCATAGTTAAAATGGTACAAAAACATCTTCGGAAATTACAATAAATGGCGATAAGTTCAACATTTTCATTAAATCTTAGCTTTGATCCCCTATTACTCAGGCATCAGAAGCAACTAGCCACTATTCAGCCAATAATATAGTAGCCTTTCTGAATTCTGGAGGGCGGCTGAGAGAGAAGTTTACAGTGGAAAACACAAATGTACCGTTAATTGATAAATATGACTTGATGGGTGAAAACTGAGCTTATATGCGGATTTAGCATACCAAAAATTCAGGGCCCGTACCTATACTGTCATATACCAATAGATTCGTATTGAAGTTCTTTTTTAAAATCTAAGGTGATCTTGGAAAAACGATCTAAACTCCACAGTTAAGACCCCTTTTTCAACGAAAAAATAAAAGTGCGTATTTAAATCCTAAAAAGGGGGCCAGCAGCAACCTTTTGGTGTCAGTTTACATAAAATTAGTTTTATTAAATGAAAATAAATAAATAAATAAAACTCATCAAACGAGTTTTATTTTATAACGGCTTACTAAAACTCTCTTTTTTATAGTTTTATTCGACCTTCTTTTACATTCAAAAATAACTGCTTTATATGGATTTTTTCTTTTTAAGTCATAAAATAACTGTTATATAACATATTTTTGCAATCACTTATAACTAGGGATGCAATTTCCATGCAAATGCATGTTTTTTGTCGATAGTCTAAGATCGATGTAGACCAATTATCCTTCCGAATCATTAAATCTGAGTTAAAATGGCATCGATTTGTTTTTGCATATTGTTGCATATTGCATTTTTAAATGCATATTTTTGCATATTTTAACATTTTTGAGGGATATATTTTTTGAATTTCCATATAAGAAAAAAAAGTTCTACAAACAATTTCCAAATACACACAAAAAATATTCCATAAAAAATATTTTTAATCAATAAATACATTTTTTTGAAGCTATACTTTAAACACAAGATTTTCTAAATTTCGACAAAAGATCCTTCTATTTTTAAATGGGCTAAAAATATTTTATCAAAAACTGTTCACATGTGGCTTGCTTGGCACATGGGTCACACCGAGTTGCAGAGGAAATTAGAAGCCAATTAGAAAATATTGATTTATTGGATTCATATAAAAAGTATCCCTTGGAACCTCTACCACCGCAGCCGGTATTAACAAGATGGGGAAACTGGATAGAGGCTGAAGAACACTATTCAAAAACCTTTGAAAAATTAAAGAATGTTATTGAAGAACTTGTTGCTACCGATGCTTATGCAATTAAAAAAGTAAAAGAAATATCAAATTTAAAGAACGTCAAAAGTCAATCAGCATTTCTACTCTCCAACTACAGATATATTGGTGTAACAATAACTAAATTTGAGGGATTTAGTTTACTTAAGTCGACCCAAGTCAAATTAATTAATATTGCAGAAAATAAAATTTACAAATTAAAAAGAAATCCAAATGTTTTGAAAAAATTAACGATTTCAAAAAATAAAACAAGTTGTAACTATTTTTGATCTTGATTTAACTGTGGGATCTGAATAAGAAAATTAATATTCTTCAAATGAATTGGCATCCTTCAAGTATGCTCCTATAACTTTGGTTGACCTTGAGAGATCATTTTCCATGTACAAAAGTTTTCTGCGTCCGAACAGAAAAAGTTTTACTTTTGATAATATAAAAAAGTAATTATATGTTTATGCAAAAAAAAAAAAAAAAAATTAATTAAGTGTTAAAAAATATTGTACCTATGAATAACAATAGACTGAATTTTTTATTTCCTTTTTTTTCAAATAAATTTAAAAACAACGCCTTTTTCATTAAAAAAGTTAAAGTTTTTAATGCATATTTTTTATTTTTTAATACATATTTTGGAGTTTTTAGTGCATAAAAATCTCATCCCTACTTATAACATAAGAGTCAGGTGGAATGGTTTAAAAACTTTTAAAAATATTTAAAATGTCGACCTGCGTAAGTTATATAGTCCATATATAGCTCACTTCCAGCGCACGTTAGGTTTGCGTCAGTTTTTCATCTAACTTCGTTTCCAGTCTTGAAATTAACGTATAATAACGTATACTACTTTAGGTTTTTAGATAACAAAATATTATTAAATTCTTTGCTCCAGTCCTATTGCGCTAATTTTTAGCCTAACTTCAAAGCTTGCTATTAATAAGATTTCTGTATGACGTGCTAAATTCCCAATTTCTCATTTTTGATAAATACACTGAAATTTATTGTTAAGCTAGCTTCTATGCGCATGCTGTTTAAGTGAAATAGACCAAAAGAGCTCAAGTTTCAAACCGGTGTAAATACCAAAAGATTTAATTCCCACTTTTGGCATCGAAAAATCCACTGTTTTTCGGTGGAAGGTATGGAAAATTCGCACAGCCGAATATACCACTTTAACTGGGGATTTCTACAAAATCTGCTAAAAATACATTTATTTTACATGTGCTTAAATGACTTTTTTCGCGCAGCTTTACATTTACAATTTTTCTAAATATATTTAATCAAGATCGTATTACACTTTTAACAAAAAAATTAAATTAAATAATACGAAACCAATTTTGAATTCAACAAAAACTTTAAATTCGGCACACTTTATTGTGTTAAAATGTATCTGAAAATCATAAGCTGATTTACACAAAATCCAAATCTAACAGATCATATAACATTTGTCTATAGTTTTGTATGACAGAAATTTGATTTTGACAATTCACACAATCCATCGTAGACATGCATAAAGATAAAGAGTCAGGGGAGTAGTAGATGAAAAAACAACGTATCTAGTCACGCCTATTGTGTGAAAAACTCAACAGACAAAAACGGGTGGTGTTGATTTTATGAGTTTTTTTTGTGTTTAGATTTTCTATTTTTTTTTTTTTTATTTTTTTATTATTATTTTATGATTATTTTTCCAGCCATTGTTATTTGCCAAAAGTGTGACAAAACATACATGTTTTACAACATGCAACCATGCATTAAGGTTACTGTGGGCCTCTTTTTTTTGCGCTACGTTTTTCGTTTATTCAGTCAGTCAAAATGAGCAACAAAACAGATTTGTGATTTGCGTGTTTTGAAATGAAAACAGAATTTTAAAGAAAAAGAGATAAAAATTTGTTTTGTTATGGGAACACCCACACAGAGAGTTATAATTTTTGGAACACAATTGCAGTGTAGGAGTAAGTTTTTATGTTATAATATAAATTTGTTGAAGAATTTTTAACTTTTTTTAAACATTTAAAGATTTGACAAAAGTTAAAATATATAAATAAAAGCAAGTGTTTGCACTTTCTAAGTGGTTTTAAGCTTTTTGGAATCGTTGGTACCCCGCCTAATGAATTTTAAAAGATTTTTAAGTACAGGGTGTTTTTTTTAGAGTTTCAGAACTTTAAATTAAATTAAGGCATAGAAAGGTATTTTTTATATCCATATAACTGACTTTAGTGCATAGATATTTTTAAGCCATTAATGTTTAAGTATGGCTTCGGCCATGGGGTCCCACGGCTGGAACAGTCTGGGACATAAATTTTCACACACATTTCGCTGCATTTACGGCCGCATTTCGCCTATAACTCGTCAAATGTTAATTTCCAGGCGTTCAGTTGGCTCTTATTTATCAGCGTGGACGATTGACTTAACATAACCCAAACGAAAATAATCCAAGGGGGATAAATGACATGATTTTTAGCCAAATAAAATGACCATTAGGGCATTTATTCGTTAATCGAAAGCTTCTTTTAGTTTCAGTTAATTGTAGCGTGTGCTGTAGAACAGATTTACATGAATATATGCCCCACGACCTTCTCTATGGTGGATTTAGCAACTTGGTAGCAAAAAACGCGTTTACCAACCACCCCCGAGCATGAGCCATCTAACGCACCAAGGTAGCAATTTAAGTGCATAACGCGGCCCCTTGTTTAGGAGCTGGAACTATTAACTCTTACCGCTCATGAAATAATTGTAGCAGCACCTGTTAAGTAAAAACGGTGCCAAGGGATAGTCCTCCCTAAAAGGCAAACTCTCCCACAATTGGTTAAACATTTTGTGGAATTTTCAGGATATCCCTTCCCGTGAATTTGAGTAGTAAACTACAACCACTACGTCATCCCCGAAGGTATATTTTAAACTTAAAAGCTAAACATCCGAAAAGAGAATCTTTCTGAAAAACATAAAGCATTTTCCGCGAGAAGCTTAGCAACAGAGGCCTCAACCAATGGTCAGTCGGATGCCGTGCCACTAAAGCCTTGCTTTTGACATGTGGTTTAAATTTAAACTTAGTTAAACATAGCCTAACACTCGGATTTTTCCGGCGAAAAGTGATTTCCTTTATTATATCATTTAAGACTAATATTTGAAGCAAAACTTAGCTGTTATGCCAAAGTTTTGTATTCAAACTTGGTAATGGCGGCTTAAATCCGTTTTCAGATTAACTAAACCTAGCTTAACTGAGATCTCAAAAACCCAGCCTAAGGGATACTGACTTCAATAGTACCGAAAAAAATTATTTCTGGTCAGCCGCGTGAAGATCTCTCGAGATCTGTCAATTTTGGATTTTAGCCGAATCACAGGTATTGACTGAACCTCATTTCTCCGGCGGATGTAACACCAAAAGGTGAAATATCCTAAAGAGGATCCCTACAAACCCCCGGTGGGTGTAGCATTAGCTGTAAAGTATGTTGCTCCGTTTTCTTTGAAGCACTTGTCAACAACATGAATAACAGCTAATTGAGGTACGAAAAAGTTAATTAAGTACCATGATGAACTCCCATACTAAACTAACCACAAAACAACCCAAAACTGTAAAATCTGCTGTCACAGAAAACAGTGATGCCAATTTGTAGCTCTTTGCCTTTAGAAAAACACCCGATATATCTTAAGTTATACTTAAAATTTATAAAGTAATGTCCCAAATATTTAATTAAAACGTTCGAAATTGTAAAGCAGGCAATAAGATTCGTAAATTGTTTAAATGTCTAACAAAAATAACTTGTAATGAAAAAAATCTATAAGTTGCCTTCAAATTCCAAGGATAGTGGAATATCCCAAGTCTTAAGAATGGCTAAGCAGCTTTTTTTGGAACACAAGTTTTATTCTTATTTGTATTAATAGAGTACCAAAAGAATAGCGTTACTAATCCAAATCTAATTGGAATAATTAACCATCAACTTCAGAAAAAGGAGGATTACGGAGTTTCTGGATATCTGGCACAACAGGCCTGGCTATGTGACAACTTGCATCATCTTTTTTTCAAACCAGGCACTTTTGAAATGGATTCTCTTTCGGTGTAGTTCTTTAAAGTAAATCTCTTTAAAAATATTCGAAAAACTGTCTCCATTGATCTTAACAGTATGATCGTTTGCTTGATAATGCTGCACACATTATTTGGTATTTGAGCCGAATGGAGTGTCGTCCTATAAAGAAGTTGTGGTTCAAATTTACTCTATATTTAACGATTTCTTTGTTAACATTTAAATACAGTTCAACATGTTGTTGTCCTCAATTGCCCTTTAAATACTCTTCGGGAAAAAATTCAAGCGAATCGGAAAGCTTGCAAAATAATTATTAAGATGTTATAAGAAAATTAATTTTAGGTCTTATGCAATATTGTGTGTGTTGTCTGTATGCTGATACCCATTTGAGAAGATGAACACCTCGTGTATATTGAAGGATCAAATAGTGTGCCAGCAGCTAGAGTAGCAATAGCTACCTGTTTCCGAGCTGAAGAATCTAGATAACTCACCTATACTCGATAAATATGTTTTCGAGTCTCATTATAGTCCCTCTGCTCAGAGGAGTGCCGGCCAAAGTGCGCCTAGACCCTTTTTCTACGAAAACGACCAACTAAAATAATTGATAGCAGCGCACGATCCAAATTCTTATTTCATCATTCCAGTTGCCCGGTTTTTTGTATTTTATCAAAAGACCAATCTATGAAAAAAAAAATTTATTACACAGAAAAAAAAACACAATCACTTGTATAATCCATTCTGAACTTCAAATTGGTAATCAGTATTTTGGAGCTAAAAATAGGGTTTCTTTCCGGTTTCTTTTAAGGGAATATTTGCAGTTAACTTTGCCTTGAATTTAATATTATTATTACATGTTAGGAGAAGCTTGAGAGATATTATCTTTAACTTTAAGGGATTTAAATCTCCCCAATCCTTAGATTTTTTAAGCTTACTAAAAAACTTTTTTCCTTTTTTTTTTGTTTATCTACAAGAATTTAACAATTTCCAAAAGGTATGACATTCTACGCTAAAACCAAAGTGTTAGTTAAACAAAAATTTACCAACATTAAAAAAAAAATTGAAGCAAGGGCAACAATAAAAAACAAACTATCAAAATTTTAACATTTTAAACGCGTTCAATAAACAATACAAAAAGTTAACAAAAAAGTTAAACAACACAAAACCCCCTCAGAAAAGAAACCAGAGCATTTTGTATTTAAAATCTATAAAGAAATGTTTAAAACTGGACTGTGAATTAAACATATTTTAAGAACGTACTTGAAAACCATACCAAACTGCAATATCGAACACCAGCAAAAAAAAATCTTCAAACAAAATCAGCCACCAAAAAAAAGAGAACAGACAGACAGCCGAGTTTTGATTGTATTCTTGCAAAAAAAAAAAAAAACAAAACTTTTGCTCTAAAAATGATGACATTTTTGTGGTTTTTGGACTTGAAAGATACTACAAACGTGTATGAAGACGAAAACAAAAAAAAAAAAATTATAACAAAAAATATATAAAAATTTTTGCAGACGCGACACTTCATACATAATAAAATCGTGAAATGTCTCAAATGTTGATTTCAATGTTTCATTTTTATTTCTGGGTTGATATTTGTCGAGTATTTGTGTTGTGGACTCAAAATGTTCGGTCGCCTGTTTTATAGATTTAAACAGAATTTGTATTGACAAAAACCAAAAAATAAAAAGAATTATATTTTTGTACAATAATACCTATAAAAACCCAACAACACGTTTTTAAAGGTTCTAAAATTTATAATAAAAATATTTTTTCTTTCACATTTTATTGCTGTTGCTGTTACACTTTGTAGGTTTCTTATTTAACCTTAAACTTGGACACATTCATTTCCAAAAAAAAAAAAAATCAAGAAAAAGTATCAAATATAATACGTCAACATTTTTTAGGTTTTAAATTTTTGGAGTTTTGCGGTTTGCAACGATTTTGGACCAGACATAAACAAAATAAAACCCGAAAAAAATCTAGTAAAAGTTTGTTTTTCTCAAATGAGTGCACAATTTTTGGACTTAACTTGCAGTCAGTCATTCACTCACTCACTCAACTCAGTCAGTTAAAAGATGTGTTAAAATCACGATCACTAACATCATTATGATCATCATTATTTTTATGATTTTTATAATTATCAACAACAAAAAGAGAGCAGAGGGGGAACTCATCAACAGCCATCACCTTGATGCTCATGATAATGATGTTGATTACGGGAATCAAAACATCAATACAAAAAAAAAGTTCAGTTCCAAACTAAAGTAATGTTTATGTCTTTTAAAAACTGGTTAAAACATTATGTTTTTGGCCAAAACAAAAAAAAAAGTAAAAAAAAAAAAAACTGAAAAGAGGATATGTTTTGTGGTTTTCAGTTTTTGGGGTAATTCAAAAATTGTTTGGCAGACAGAAAGACGCTTTAATGAATAAGACTAAAAACAAATTAAAGCAAAAAATGGAAAAAGATCTTAAAAAACATGTATAACTGAAATTAAAACTGAATAGAAGATCTAAATTACAAAGGAATGCCAAAAAAGTATTTCTGAGAAGGTGGTTTCAAAATGTACTTTTTAAAAAATATTTGAAAGTGTCTAATTAAGAGACATTTTGGTAGTTTTTCTCAAAATGCTAGTCTTTTTTTTATTAAATGTTACATTTTACATTCTCATTTAATTTACCAGGCAATAGTTACGTAGACCGTCGGCATTTTCTAAAAAAAAAAAAACGGACCAGAGTCTATGCCGGCAATCGAACCCGCAACCCTCACACTGATAGACTAGCTCCCTACCAACCAGCTTACATCCAATATCAGGTTTAAACTGAAAAAGATAACTTAAATAATAAAAAAATAACAATTATTCACTTCTAAAGGCCCTTTTACACTGTTATACAGAGTATAACGTCATGTCAAAAACCTCAATAAATTCAAGATGTGTAATAGTGTGAAAACAAATTGTAATTTGGTATGGCAAGATTTTTTATTGTATCAGAGTTGTATTTTTACAGAAGCTCAAGAAGAAAATCAGAGATGAAAAGTAGAAATTTTGCTTACAAATTTTTTTGTTAATAAAAAAAATGCAAAATGAAAAAAAGTATAAAATTTCAAGTCCTTTTTTAAATTTTAAATCAATCACTTATATATGTTGCAAAAACTAATTAAATACGGTGCACAGACTAAAAACGTATGAAAAAGTACATTCGCATCAACCTTGAAACTTGTTGAATTACACTATGCAACAAATGGGAAGTTTTTTTTTACCTGAATAACCACTATATTTTTTTATCCGCTATAGTTACCTTACTGCAAAAATCATCATTATTTAAAATTCTATGGTAAGGTTATTTTTAAAAATTTTTTTTTCTAAAATTTGAGATTTTTGAAGAGGCTGTTCCATACATCTTATCGTAACTTTGGAACAACGTAACCGATTTTGTTATGCGATCCGTCAAAACATTTAAAATTACGCCAGATTTAAGTTTATCTTATATTTTATTTTTTAATTTAGCCATTATTTTTGGAGTTATTGAGGCCAAAGTGGTAAAAAATATTTTTATTTTTTTTGTTTTTTTATACAATTTTTAAATTCAAAAAATGCATAAAAAATTTAAATCAACAAAAACTTACCAGCTTTAGTACTTAAGCTTAAAGCTGCTTATATAAGAAGTAAAATAAATTTTGTTTCATGAAAATCCATGGATAAATTCGTTTTTTATTCCCGATTAAGTGAAAGTACCAAGTTTTGACATTTTTTTTATCGCAAATCTGTGTCGTGAATATAGCGGATCAAAAAAATATAGTGGCTATTCAGGTAATTTTTGCTTGTTGCAAAGTGTTATCTGGCGCCACTATCAGAAAAAAATTATTAATAATTCGATATGAAAAATTCGCAAAATGTAATGAATAACATTTTTTACTTGATTTTACTTGCCAGTTAGTCCAAAAATCAGTTTTGTAAGAAAAAAATCTTAAGACTTGTAGAATAGTGTAAAAGGGGCTTAAATTATCCTTTGGGAAGTACTTTTAGAAAAATCAATTTTAATTATTCCGTTCTATAAGAACTTCTTACAATATGCTTAAAATCTTTTTAAACTTCTTTTTGGACGATTAAATTCTAAAAGTACTTTCTCAATCACTTCGTAAAGTACTTTTTTAAGAAAAAGTTTTTTATAAAGATTTATTAAAGTACTTTTTACAAATACTTTATAAAGCATTTGTTTAAGGTTTTACTGGAAGTTCATTAGATTTAAAAAGCCTTTAAAGCAAATGTTTTCCCTACGAATTTGTTTTTACAGTACCATCTGAAACAACATTTTAATTTTCATTTCTGGCAGTACTTTTAGGCGCAGTTTAAGTATACCACTTTGGTGTTTTTAAAGATTTATTTCAAATTATTTGAAGAATCTTAAATAAAGTATTTTTTTAAGTACTTTTCAATAGCTTTTAAAAACCCTGGCTCACTCATTAATTTGAACATAATTTAAAAGTACTTTTTAAGGCCATTTGCATAAATTAATTTCAGGCAGATTTATTTTATTCTTTTTAAGAGCCGATTTTCATTAAGGGCAACGTTGCAAAAGTCCTTTCTTAAAATCACGCGCATTTGTTGCAAAAGTCATGTAACTTTTTGACATTTAATTGATAAATTTCCTTATTCGTTCATTCGTAGCAGTGCTGCCATATAGAAATTAATTGTTAGTTTGGGAAATGTACAATTATTATGTTTTATATTGACAAAAATTAATAAAGCATAATTAAAACTTTTTTAAAATCAAATTGTCTAATTTAACAAAAGAAGAAATTATTGAAGAAATTGGGGACCCGACTGCTCTGGCTGTCGAAAAGTTTAGATTTAGATGATGCTGAAAAAATACTAACTGGTAATACTGCTCATAAATGTATAGGATAGCAAAAATAAAGAGAAAGAAATACGTGCTACTTTTACTAACCCGCAAGTGACATGTCTCTGCGACATCGGGTGATGTTTTTTTTTTAGATTTTTGGCAGAAAGAAAAGAAACAAATTGGGGGCTAATTATGACTAAGAATTCACAATTTATACTCGGCTATAACAACCTTTCACTTCTCTTGCTGTTTTTCAATGTTAACGGCCTCTAAGAAATTTTTTCAAAACTCACATAATAAAGATTCCCTTTAAACCTTAAAGAGAATCAATCTGTCAAACGACCCCCATAAACAATGCAAAAGGTTTAAACAAATGTTTTGTAAGCCATTTGAGTAGCTTACTTGGCAAGAGTATGTGCAACTGTGGACCCCCCTTTATTCCATTCTCACTTATTCAGCTTACTGAGTTACGATTTTAGTTAAAAATATGACATTGTTTTTTTTTGCTGCTGTATTAAAAAAAAAAAATTAAATAAATATTATATTTTTGGACTATTTTTATGTGGTTTTTTCTTAATATGCAGTTTTTTTTAAAAAAATTATGGCAACGCTGCAGTACACTGAGAGCGTAAGAGCCATCAAGTACTAACATTTTTTTGCCAAAGCAACAAAATAATTGTTTTTTTTTTTTGATCCAGTTTCCATTCTTATGTACCTGCGAAAGAAGCGAGAGAGGAAGGCATACCCAGCAATGACAACGTATATAGAATAGAAATGAGTATGGAATGGAGCGAGCAGGCCTTCTATATACAAAACAAGGAGTATAGAGGCCTTCTAAATATATCCGTGCTCCTTTTTTTCCGCTGGGTATGTGTTTGCCTATCGCTGCTTTAAAGTGTATTTTAAGGGACTTTTTTTAATGGATTTCCCATGAGTACATTTGTATCTTATTTAGGCTCTCTGAGCTGATTAGCCTTTGCCTAGCTTTGTTATTTTTTTCAAGTTTTTGAATTAAATTTTATTATATTTTCTTAATTTTGTTTTCTTATACTTGTCCTAATTAAGAATTCAATTCCATGCAATAAAATTCAAACTCTACCAAATATTTCTTATGGATTTTTTTCATAAAATTTCTTAAAGTTTTTTTACAATTCTTGGAAATACTTTTAAGCCTTTTTTTAATAAAAAAGCAAAACATTTTTTTTATAAGTAAAGGTAACAAACCAAATCAACTGAAATCGTTTAGATACTTAATTTTTGGATTTTAATATGCTAAACCTTAACTTTAGAGAGATAAAAAAAGAAAAAAAAAATAATCAAACAGAAGCCGCTTATAAGCGATATTTTGATTTCTAATGCGTATTAAAATTTCAAACTTTTAAATGACAAATACAAAAACAACTTAAAGCTAAAGAAAAAATGAGCCAAAACTCGAAACAAAATTCTATGGAATTTATAACAAAAAGGAATTCTTTGGCCAAGAAAGCAAAAAAAAAAAAAAAATTAATAAAAATCCAACTATAACGGATTAAATTTAAATATTTAAAGAATTTGTTTTTGTCTTCCTATTTCTTACGCACTCACACACACACACACACCTTAACTTACCACATAAGCTTCTTTTAAATCAGCTTAAAAGCTTAGCAAATAAATTGTATATATTTGTAATAGTTTAACACCCCTGGAAAAACAAAACTTATTTAACGCTATTTAATAATTCCCCTAGTTTTATAGGAAACCTTAGAAATGAAAAACTAAAAAGAGAAACTACTTAACTGAATATGCTAAAAGAAAGAAAAACTTTTAAAAGAAGACACACTTATTACACTGAATTTACATTTAATTACATAAGTTCAGCTACAAAGCCAATGAGCTTTTAAGCTTAATGGACATACTCTAAACGAATGTTAACTAACTAAGCTGGCCATAAGTGACCCTTTGATGTGTTACAAAATGTAACCACATTGGGGAAATAGCAGCAGATACTCAAATATCAATGGAATTTTAATTCCTCAACTAACAATTATTTTAATCTTTGATTAACCTTCTTAAGTAGCTTTTGGAAAAAAACAAACTCTTTGAAGCTTTCTTTTTTTAAAAAATATTGAAAAGGATCAATAACAATTATCCTTTTACGTTTAAGGGGAACTTTTTAAATGCACATCATTAAAATTGTATTGACCACTTGTAAAATGTTCTAGTTCTTTTTCCCTTTGTGTAATTTAATCCATCATTTGGCTTGAGTTCTTTTGGTTTTTATTTTTAGCTTTTAAAGGATATTTGACATTTGTTTGTGAAGGCAATAGAACATAAGGGGTTAAATTGAAAATTTTAGTGGGGTTAATAACTAATTGAATATTTGCGTTGTGGCCACAAATGTTCAATTATTTAAGAAGGATTGATAGGAAAACGGATTTATGTTTGTGGAAAGGGCACCCCCCACACACACATATGCGTTTACCATTAATATTTGATTTGAAGAGAAATTGGAAAATACAATTCACCAAATATATTGGAAAAATTATATATTTTTTAAATCAAATGTGTTGTGTTCAGTTTCATTTGTAATTATAATAACTATACTAAAAACTGCTTCAGCAACCTAAAGGTAGGCTAGAATTTTTGTCTCCTTAATTTATGCTAAAGGTTTTTTTTTATTATTAAGAGTTACAAATAAAATTAAAAATTATATTAAGCTACGGTCAGACTTATCAAATATTTGACGAAAAAAACGGGACCAACAACCAAACTAAAAAATAATTTTGCTTAATATCAATATTTATTTTGATTAAAATACCACATCTTACAAAAAAACTGTTTTTTGCTATGTCTAGTAGTATAATTAATTTATTTTGTAATATTAAGACCATTTTAAATCTCACTAACTATTAACAAAAGTAGGGGTTACGCTTATTTGATCAAATATCTAATAAGTGTGACCGTAGCTTTATAACTTTTATAACCGAGCAATATCAACTTAGACCTTCAGTCCGTTGTAGTGGAACAAACATACAGTAGGAATCGAACCCGCTGCCATTCTACTAATAGACCAGTTCACTTTAAAAGCGCCACAATGAATTTCTTTTATTCTAATCTGTCTTTTTCAAACTTTTTATTTCACTCAGCGTCAGCATTAACATTGGTCGCGCTGTAGACATATATCTGTGGTTTTCACGAATAATCGCGTAAGTTATAAAACCAAACTTTTCAGGAGAGCAAAAACAATTATTTTTTTCAATTGCGGCTTCTGTAGATGCTTTTTTAAACTTTTTTCTTTACTATCCTCTTAACAGTGACTTTCTACGTATTATACATAGTTTTCATGAAAAAATCCTCACAGGATCACAATCTGTAAATGGATTAAAAATGCATATGTTTGACTGACTCATTAAGTGTGTGCAATATAACATCATATCTCCACATAAGTTCTTTTTTGTGAAAATAAATGTTATCATTTTAATCACACATGACGACTTACGTTGTTATTTTTAGCACACAAGTTGGCGACATATTCAGAGTTTTTGATACTTATAGCACAACGTATGGACTTAAAATTACAAACAACCGCTCATCTGCTGTTGTTGCAACTAAAGAAGTCAACAATAAACGCACATGTACATATAAGTTGTTATTAATAGGAAAATTTTTAAAAAAATACTTTCATATTTTTGCACGAATAACAACATAACATCACATATGCTTTTTATTTGGAAACATATTCAGCAATTTTACAATTTTTGGCGATGTATGTCGACATAAATCGTTATAATAGCAAAATATTTTATTAAACAGTTAACTTAAGTTGTTTTTAGCAGAAAAAAATTAATAATACTACATTATATTCTCAAAAGCTTAATACTTATAAAAACTTAATGCAAAATGTAGCACTTTGACATCATTATCTCAATTTCGGTAAAAACCGACTTACGCGATTATTCGTGAAAACCACAGATATTTAATTATTGACCGGCAACCAGAAAGTTGTATGCTTTTTTTAGAACTTTGAACTAGCTTGAGTAAAATATCATGATTAACAGTTTTCACCGAACTAAAATGATTTTCAGGAGGGGAATTTGTATTGGACCCACAGTAAATTATGAACCAATAATCCCAAAATTCTGTAGAGTGATTTCTTGTGATAAAAATCATGGATTATAATAAATTTTGAATACAGCAGTGAAATTAGTTTTCGAGTTTACAGTGAATTTCAAAGGGCCACTTTGTATGGGATCTTAGGTAAATTATGGACCGTATATCACAAAATTGCATGACATTTTTTCTGGCCATATGAAGTTAAGTTGAAACAAATTTTACCGCAATATCTATATTTGCTACAATTTTAGGCGCATTTAATTAATTTTCCAGAGTAGGCTTTATCTGGGACCAGTGGTAAATTATGGACCGATCTTCACGACATTAAACAGTATAATTTCCAGTCGTATAAAACGAATTAGTGCAAAATCTTATATTATTCCGTGCATTATTCCACCATTACTGTTAGTTTTTGTAACAAAATTATCATCTTTTCATCATCATTTTGATTCACAGCTCTAGTCCTACTGAATCGATTTTGCTGGATCAATCCTAAACTGCTTACACAGAAAAAGTTATCAGTAGTTTTTTTTATCAATTAAAATCAATTGTAATGTAATAATTGAATCAATTTTTTTTTGTTTCTTTTGTTGAAAGAAAACTAAAAGTATAATTTTGATTTAATTAACATTTTGGTTGTTTTAAAATATCATTTAAATAACAAATCATCTTAATCGATTTTTTCGCTTAAAATAAAATAGTATAAACTTTTAGAATTGTTGTTGGGAATTTTCAAAACCTGAGCTCTTCTTAATTAAACAGCAAAGTTTTTGATCATTTTTTGAATTAAAATTAAAAATATCATTTATTAAAAAAAAAAATTCACGATTTTAACTTTTTACAATTTTATTCATTTTGGTAATAGGTGCAAGATCAACCAATTGTTTGCTTGATTTTTTTTCTGTATAGGTTACCTACAAGCAATTTGAAACCAAGTTTGTTCTTTTCTTTTGAGTTTTTCGAAAGTGAGCGTGTTTTCAACAGGCAAACATACAGAAATTTTGTTTATAGGCCTAATTTCAATAAATTTTTCAATTTTTTTTTGTAATCTAAAATTCGGTTAAGAATGTCTAGGTTAATAACATAAATACATAAGGTTTTTTTTTAACTTTTAAAGATTTTTTTGCTGTGGTTTTAATTTATAGTACAGATATTTCTGTAAATAAACATAAAAATAACTTAAATCTTCTTTTGCTTCCTTAAAATAGCTTTTCTTACTCTTTTTAATGGACGTTTAATGAAAAGTTGTTTTATGCACGTTTATGCAAGATTGCTTTAAATCCTTAAAATAGGCATACAATTTTCAACTTATTTTTTATTATTATTGCTCAAAAGCTTAAATAAATAAATCATTTCAACTACTGCTTTTATATTTTATTTATTGCAAAAAATTAAAAAAAAAATTTAAGAAAATTTTACTAAAAGTTCTTCTCTTATTGCCACCGAAAAAACAAAAAAAAATATTAAGCCAGGAAATAGGCAATATACTTAAGTGAAAAGTTTTTAGTATGCTTTAAAATAACTAAAGAGAAAATATTTTTTATTTTTTTTTTTAATTTAAAAAGAAATTGACAGTAATTTCCAGCTAAAAATTTATTTTTATGTGTTTTTTCTTATGTTTATTTTTTGAATCTTCATGTATTAAAATATGAACAAACAATAAATAAATAATCAAACTTTGATCTAAGTCTTATGTTTACGTCCTATCAATGCTGTAACAAAATTCTGATTATCATGGTTACCGTTCACATAGGTGTTTTGCGCTTTTTTGATTGGTGAGTCCTTCAGTATCTCTTCTCTTTAAGCGAGTGTGATCGCCATCATTTAACTTATTTCGACATAGTGGATTTAGATAAAATTGAAGCCTTTTAGATATTTTATTGAATGTTTTAAAGTTTTAATTGATGGCACATTGAGGTTTTTAGGAATGTTGGCGCTCATATACCAGGGAGTGGAGAAGATGATTCGCAAAATTTTGTATTAGCGCCTTAGGATTTTTCTCTATATTGTAGGACAAGCCAGTGCCTCCTAGCTGAATCATTAAAATGAAATTCATTTTCACTGTTTATGCCCTTCAGCACAGGTGGAGTTTTCGTTTTTTAAGTAAGTTTTTCACTCCGTTTTTAGTTTCTGCAATATTAATAATAGATTCTCTAAAGTACATATATGCATATATTCTGGGTTTTTATGGGTAGTGAATGTCCGGCTGTCCGTCTGTCTGTTGAAATGGATTTCCCGAAGACCCCAGATGTGATTGAGACTATGTTGGTTTATATTTCTATCACATATGCTCTGTTAAACTTTGATATTGAAAATCGGACAGATTGGTCCATAAATTACTGAGATATGAGCAAAAGCCCACGGTTGCCTCTAAATTTTGTCATAAGATCCCCTGTTGTGTTTTGTTTTACACATTACAAATGCATTCAGGATTTGCCGCATAAATTGATTTTATTCGTTTTAAATAAAAAAAATGCACTCAATACATATTTTTTAATGTTGTTTAATAAGTTCTGTTAGTGGGTGAGTGGTCTAAGGCGCTGTATTACGTAAGGTAAAGGATATCAAAGATTCGCCACAGCCGAATACAGCACTGCTAATTGGTATTCGCAATTTCGTTAAACTTATATTTAAGGTTCCTTTGCCTCCAAAAATATTTTAAATAATTCCTTGCTCTTTAAATGAATCTTAAATTCTAAAACTTTAATTCTCGAAAATCATTTAACACCTTTTGGCCTTAAAACATTTTTAATTAATTTTTTTCATTACTTTTTGCTCCTTCCACGAAACACTTTGGCAACAAAATGAAAAAAGTATTTAAAAACAAAGAAATAAAAAAAAAAATAATTTAATCCCTCTAAAAGCTTCAAAGAACATACGTGACTAGCATTAACTTAATGAAATTGTCATTTTAAAGTTGATTTCATTTAAAAGACTCTTAAGAATCCTGAAACAAAACAGCAGCAACCTGCCACAAAAGGTGTCAAACATTTAAGAGACTGTCGTTTAGAGAAAAAAGTTAATTAATGAACCCTTTTTTAAAAAAGTGTATAATGACTTTTTAAGAAATTTAATTATATA
The DNA here is from genome assembly GCA_963931875.1 of Pollenia griseotomentosa. NCBI lineage: Eukaryota > Metazoa > Arthropoda > Insecta > Diptera > Polleniidae > Pollenia > Pollenia griseotomentosa. The sequence continues at coordinate 44,198,607 of OZ007560.1, read as the reverse complement.
CCAGAAGATACAACAAGTTTTAAATTAAATATTTAAGAAAATAATTTTTTATACGAAAATATGAATTTTAATATGAATAAAAACAAATCTCTTAAAATACTTTTTATAAGTAACATATGTGGCCCAATGACAAATACTTTAAGGATTTAAGCAGAAATGCCAAAAAGAACAAACACACACGCACAAATATTTTATTACATTTTTGTTAGAATATGAAAATGAAATATGAGCACACACCTTAAACACCCTTCGTGGGGTACCAGCAGTTTTGCCAGTAATGTTAATTTTTCAATACATCGAAATACGGCTGATTATTATTACATGGGCTTAAATTGCAAAAATATAAATAAGAAAATTTTTTATCAGTTTTTCATATGCTTACATTAATAAAATGTATGTCGTTTTCCTTCCCTAGCCTATAAACATAATTTTCAATATCCTTTTTACATAAATAAATAACAAACACACACACACACATACACACACTCATTCTTTATATAAATGGAATGGAACTACCACTTTTAATAACTAGAGCATACTTTTTGGCTGTGTATAACTGCGTGCTTGTGTGAAAACGTCTAAGTGGTGGTTGGCTTTTTAGAGACAATGTTTTATTATTCACGGTGCGAAATACGAATTGACGTCAATTACATGAAGTTACTTTTCATACTTTTTTTTATTCTAATAATTTTTTTTGTTGCTCTTGCTGCCTTCTATCTGTCATATTTTCCTTTTTTAAGGGTAAATCCTGTTCAGGGATTTTGGGAATTCTTAAGCAGCAACAGCAGCACTGAAAACAATTTTCATATATTGCATACTTTTAGTATGTTTGCCAATTTATGTTTGGTTTTCAAGTATTAAGCCTCAGTCAAAGTATTTTTCCTTGAGTGGCTTTTATGGCTTTTTGTTGGCAATTGATTTTTATCACCCCCTCATTCATTTACTCATTCAGTCAGTCATTCATTGTTTAATAACCAGGAATTTTAGTTGGTAAAAGGTTTCCCGTCAGAGGCGGGTAATTAATGCATTAAATCATATTAATGTCATCAAATGGTTTTAGTGTCATATTTTTTTTTTAGCATTCTTTTAATGCCATGGCTGGCTGTAGCTGTTTGTTGAGCTAATATTGGTGTAATTTAAGGAATTCTTCTTTGCCTAGTTATTGGCGTTTTGCAAAGGGGGAGCGTTTTATGTTTATACCGAAGGTAATTATGAAAATTATTTGAAGATAATAATGAAATTTACATAAAATAGCAATCGAACATATGAGCATATATTTGGAAGTAACAGGGAAGGCAGAAATAAGGAAATTAAGGTGAGAGGAAGGAACATTTTTAATAAGATTATGCCTAGAAATGTCTAAAACCTGCTAGAACATTGTTTGGTATTTGTTTGTGCTTAAGGAAATTTTTATCTGTTCGCTAAAGAGAATTTTTATTTGTTTGAACTAAGTGAAGGTGTTTGTTTTTAGGTAAGTTTACTTTTGGCTACATAATTTTTTTTAATAAATCTGTGGCAATAAGGAAAAAGTGTTTAACTGCTAGTTTTAAAAATAAAATAAAAATTTTCGTTTGGAAATTGTGTATTGAAAACACAAAAAAACTTGTTTTCAATATAAATTCCAAAACGAATTTTTTTTTTTACTTTCAATAACAGGCCGTAAGGCCGTTTTCACAACTTACCGATAGCTAAAGGTAGGATTTTCGGCTGTATAAAAAGTGTTCCCGTATTACAACTTCACTTTAACCTACCATGCAGGATGAGCCTTAATTAACTTTATCGCTCACTTTAGGTCAAAGTAAAGTTTTAATAATGGAACACTTTTTATAAGGGCCTAAAGGTGACTTTTGAAAATTTACACCTATTCTAAAGTGTGCGGAATAAAATATAGACTGACACATTAGCAGTAATAAAAATTTATATCACGTATTAAAAAATCAAAGTTAATATATGCAATTGTTGATAAGATATCTAGCCACTTCGGTGGGCTTTTTTCAAATTTTGAGGCACCCTACGGATCCTCTTGAATCACCATTGCGTGCATTTTCTATAACATCCATTTAACTTTAGTGATAAAGCAGTCAGGGTTCTTGGTTGCCTGCGGCAAAAAATTTTGTTACAAAGCCCGTATTAGATGTTTGATGATAACTGGCTCTTTTCTGAGACTGCTGGAACGGGTTTCTTTGCATATTTGACTACTCTGATATGTGGTACGTACTTCTAATTTTTTAATCTTCATTTATTTGCCAACGCATGGTAAGATTTTGAAGTAAATCCGGCAATTTATCAAAATCAAAATTTTTTACAGGCTCGTCGTCTTTTATTTAACGGTTTTTTACTTTCTTTAACTGTCTTATAAACAAAAGATTTTTAAATTTGGATTTCAGAAAAGTGACGAAAAAAATTCAAATTTTCTTTAATGAGGACTATTTTCACAAAATTTACAAATCAACTTACGACCTTCCGTTTCGTTAATAATATTTTTTCTACTTATTATCAATTTATTGAACTGATCTCTAGCCAAATAGTTATAGGGATAGTGCCTTACTTTTTCTATATTTTGGTTTTATATTACATTTTGTTTTATTTTTGCACTGATGGTCGAAAATCAGTCCATATATCATTCCGCATACTTTAAAGTAACAATCACTTCTCTGCAGTTATAGCTGTTTTAAGTTTTTATTGCTAAATATTCCTACAAAATAATTAAAATTTTGTTCCTGTGTTCTTTAAAACTAAAATCTTAAAGGTGCTCAAATTTAGCCTAAGTCAACATAAGCACTTTTACCTTTTTAACCGAAAAAATATAAAAAAATCTTTCTTTTTTTTTTTGCTAGCAAATATTAGAAACTACTAGATTTTCCACTAACTAAGTTATAGGCGTGAATAGTGATAATTACAGCTGAAATTCTTATGCGCTAAAAAATCGAAAAAAATGCTCATTTAATATGCACTAAAAAAATCTAAAATATGCACAAAAAAAAAATTAAATATATGGACTATAAACTTAAAAAATTTTCATAAAAAATCGTTTTTTAGATTTTTTTTAATTAAAAAAACTAAAAAATTCAGTATATTGTTATTCAAATATCTTTTAAAAATGTAAAAAAAAAACATTTGAACATGGATAATGATCTCCCAACCTCAACCGATGTTATAGAAAGATGCCAATGCATTTACAGAAAATTAATTTTCAGATCCCTTTTTGATTCTAGATTAGATTAAAAATATTTGAAATTTATTTAATAAGTGCAATCAAGATGGTCATTGTGGAAATTTGCAACTTACAGTGCATATTTTGATTTATCGTGACTCTACCACTTTTATTTTTTGTGCAAATGTGCTATTTTTCTAAAAAATTAATTCTGGCGACACAAAAAACTTCTGGCAGCACTGTAAAAAATCTGCATTTATCTACAATTATACACAAGCAAATTAAAAAAATTTTTTCTTTTCGAATTATTTTAATTTATTTCTTTTTTATATTAAAACCACGAAAATGTTCAATTTATATGTAAGTTTCCTTAGAAAACAATATGCACTACTAATTTTGCTCATGGTTTTTTTTAGTGCAAACGAAGTAAAATAGAGCAAATTGCAAATACGGACATTTTGCTGTTGTGTTGTGCAAATGTGAGTTTTTTTGCACGCATTTGCATCCTTTGCACACTTTGTTTTCAAGGCCTTTATTTTTTTGCAAATCGTTTTGGTTTTGCTTTTAATTTGTAGGGCTTTTCTTCTTTCCACATTGCTAATTTTATTTTCTGCAATATTAATAAATTTGACTTGAGTTGAGACTTAAATGAACTAAATCCCTCGTTATTACCCTAGAGGGAAGCGAACTGACACCGAAAAAGTCCCGTGATAGATCTTTGGTGGTAGAGACCGGTTCAACTTCTAACACTTTATATGAATAAGACCTATCACTTTTACATGGGTTCAATTGACACCATTTGACCAGTCACACATCTATTCTCAATGGACGTGTTTAGTGTGAATTACTACTATGTAGTATTATTTCGATACAAAGTAGTATTATTTCAATAAAACAAGTCGTAGAACTAAATTTAAGAATCAAATTATAGGAAGTCCCAAAAATATGTGCACACCACCGGTGAATACTGTACTGAAATTCATTACTTTTTCTACCTTTTTGTTCGTCACATACCAGTTAAATAATTGGTTCTCTTTTCACTGGTCATGAGTTATTTCTTTTTGTACTTGTTCTATTTTCACAAATCCCAGGACCAGTCTGTTGGAACAATTGACACAAATTTCCCGCAGGGTAGTTAGTTGGAAAATACAAATGCTAATTGACTTCTGATTTTATTTAAATTTACTAAAATTTTTTTGAATAGAATTCTGAAGCCCGGATGTTGTTAATACTGGCTGCGGTAGAAGAAAAACCATGGATACATTTCATTAAAAATTGCAATATTATCAAATTGACTTCTAATTTCCTCTGCAACGCGGTATAACCCATGTGCCAGTTTTTATTTCATTATTTTAAACCCCTTGACAGACTTAACCATGCAAGGTGTTTGCATCGGCTAAAAATCTTGTATTTTAAGCAGACCTCCAAAAGAATTTATTTATTGATTTTAAAAAATTTTTTTTGAAGAATTTTTTTTGGCGTATTTGAATTTTTTTTTAAGTTTTATTTTTTATTTTGTGTTTAATGTATTTAAAGTATATTATTTTTTTTTTAATCCAAATCGTAATATTTAAATCATTGAATTTAATTTTCATTAAATTATTTTTGTGAAGAAAGCAATTTTACAACATGAAATGAATTAAAATTTATTGATAATTTTTCATTCTTGACTCAGCTGGGAACCAAACCCAGGTTTTCACGAACAGGTTGCCCTTACATTTTTTAATTGTAACCACACAATCTCTTTAGAGGAACTCGCCATAGACCATGGCTGACAGTCAACATCAATCTTTACATTTTCTTCCTTACTTCTGTACTTTTTGTCAAGAATTCTTCTTGAAGCCAAAGTACATTTTTCTGTTTTTCTCGATTTTGTCTCCCTTTTTCTTGTCGACCTTTTTCAGCACACCTTGTAAGACAAACGTAATATAATATGGAAATTAAAAAAAAATAACTAAAAATCTCAAAATATGCAAAAAAACTTTATAAATTTAAAACCAAAATATGCAAAAACAAATCAAGGTCATTTAAACGTTTATTTATTGAATATGAAAAATAATTGGTCGACATCGTTCTTAGACTATCGACAAAAAACATGCATTTGCATGGAAATCGCAGCCCTAGTAATCATACAGTGTTGTTTTCTTGGGGTACACCTTCCATGAGCGAACACTCCGCTTAGCTGCCTTGTCCCGGCAGCGTTCCTAAGTAAAGTCTTCACTTCTGCTGGGAAGTATCCCCCTATACAGATACATTTCAAGGGGCCCTTTGTCGCCCGGTCATTTTCTGCTTATTCTGTTTAAGCCTGCTCTCTTTAGAAGGGCTGACTTAGCCAAGTAGGGGTATAATGCTTTGAAGGTTCTTTTTTTAATATAAAATTGATTCATTATTAACAGAAAATTTTAACATTTTATTTTTCTTTTTTACAATTTGATAAGGTTTAATATACAAGACAAGTATGTCACCTCTTATTGGTTTGAGTCTTGGCTAAATGACGCTTTATTTCAATGCACATTTAACAAGATGACCTCGTTCGTCGCTCTCTTAGTTTTTTGTCTTAATTTTTTGTGTTAACAAAAAATTCCAAGTTATCTCCATATAAAATAGAGGTAATTGAACGTTCACATGCACAGTTTTTGGCTCATAGTATGAGCCTCATACACTCGAAACAACTATTGACAATTTGGAATTATGAATTCGCCTCGCTCTATCTCTAATGCAAAATACCTTAACAATGTGCCTTGCTTTATTCAAAACAAAAAAAAATATATATAAATTTTTCTCATTTTTATCAAAAAATGTAAATGTAATACTTAATCATGTATAAAATAATTTAATTATTATGTCTTCCACTCAATTTGCAATTTTAACCAACTTAACACACATTTAATTTATTTCAGAAAAACACTTAAATAAACAATTTTAATTGTTTTGCAAATACAAATGATTTTTCTTAAAGGAAAACAGAGACTGAGCAAAAAATAATGTATAATAACAATAATTATTAAAATAAAATAATTAAAAATGCATGTTTGTAATTAATAATTGCCTCTGACAAAGTCCACATTAATGCCATACTACTGCTCTATTAGTCGGGCCAATAACATTCACTCACAAAAGCCGCATTCACCACTACAACTAACCATACGAAAGCAGTTTTCAAAGGAATTTTGTAGCACATGCATAAAGTTTTGCAGTCAAAGCTGTTCAGCCGTAGTCAGTTCTTTTATTTAACAATACTCTAGGGACAAAAGTCCGTCATTCTTTTCATTATTAGACAATAATAAATATATAACTAAACTGTAATAACAGCAAAATAAAAATATTTTTTTTTTAAATAAAATAAAAACAAAAAAAATTTTATAAATACAATCGTCATCATCATCAACACTTTGGCATTGCAGTTTTATAAACATGGGATATTTTGTTTCAGTACGTTTGTTGTTGTTGTTGTTTTTTTTTTTTTGTTTGTTTCTTTAATTTTCATTATTATTCCTTTATTTCTACATAAAGTATGATGCACTGTCTCTCTGATTGTCTGTCTGACTGTCCGGCCGTCTGTCCATCTGTCTGTCCTTATTTTAGTGCTGCTTTTCTTTATTCATTTTTAACATTTGCTAGAGAATTTATTTATTTGTATTCTTTTGGTTTTTTTTTCAATTCACTTTTTTTCGTTTCTATAAAGAAAAAGTTTTATGTCTCAACTTAAATAAATGCATTACAAAACGTCAAATAGTTAATTGCACTGAAATTATAATAATTGTGTACAAGAATAATTGTCGTCTTATTTATTTATATTTTATTCCTTTTCGTTTTTTTTTTTAATTTTTTTCATTCGATTCGCATGTGTTTGTCCGTCTATAAAACAAAGAAATTAATGTAGAAATTGTTAATAGTGAAAAGAATTAATTACAAAATTAAATATTTAAATTTTTTGTCGTTTTATAGGAATTATATTATCAAAAAAAAAAAGGCAAATACTTTAAGAAAATGTTTTCAAAAGCACAGCAATTTGTTTAAATGTTTTTTTAAGGCTATTTAAAACATGCAGATAGTTTAAGAGCCAAAAATTAGTAAGGACAAGAACCAAGTGTTTTGTAGTAGGTTTTCGCACAAGAACTTGGCTTTTCAGCAGGGGCTTATTGAACTAATATATTGGTTTTGACATTTTTTCTTTTTATAGAGCAGAATGTCTACACTCCCAAATGAGTCTACCTTGTGTTAATGTATCTTGGACATATGTATGTTACAAAATAAAATCAATTTTGATAGAAAGCTGCACCAAAAAAAAATTAAAAAAATTCTATGGTTAAATTTTATCGGTAGAAACTTCAAGTCGTAATGTTCGGGATATTTTCGATAAACTATCTGTTGTTGGTTATTTAAGGGCACCAATCGCTCGCCTAGACATTTCAAGTATCGTAGGCACTCTGAACTTGTGAGGAGTACGGCGTCACCTGGAAACCCTCTGAGACTCTTCACTTGGATTGTCCGAGCCTGCAGTAGCAGCAGCTCAGGAAAATCATAAGTCTCATTGTCGTGCACTGCCTATTCTACACCCAACGTCAGAATTTCCCTCCGCTTTTAAAAATTGTGTCTATAAATTCAAGTCAACCATGTCACTAGCTAATTTGGCAACAACAACCTGTGTTCGACCAGCACGTTTAAGTTAAGGTTAATCTCTTAAGTCCTTAACGTTTTCAATAATTGGCACTGTACACAATATCCACATGTCTTTCAGTTTGCGCAATGATTTGATTTTGAAGCTTTACATGATGCAACAGTTGAATTAGTTGCAGCCAGCCGATCATTCTTCATGCCTTATATTTGCTTATTTCTTTTTTCAAGAACAACCCACTGGGTTTTCTGGAAAAACTATTTTTTCAAACGAAGTCTGGTTACGTCAGCAAGCGCAATTGCTTCAATTGAGTTTCTAAAAATTCAACAGCAATTTTTTTGAAGTCTTTGAATGTTGAACGTGCAACCGTCATTTCTTCCAAATCTGATTGAAAACTTTCGATATTTTTAAGTGTGGTCTTGTTGATTATCTGTCTAATATAATTTAACACTTATAACTAAAATTTGAATGATTTTCATTTAAAATTTCTTGTTTTATTTTGTGCAGAAAAACAATGTTCTTGTTGGAAAACCCTGTTTATATAACATAAAACGCAAATAGGAATTTAAATTGAGTGAAATGTGATCAGATTATAAAAAGTTATATATTAGTTATAAATAGTTTTAAATTTTCTTTGTAGCAAATGTTGTTAGAGTAAGCAGAGACAAGAACCTTTCTCAAAAAATTTTTTTATTAAAGACCCTACATATGTAGTAACGTCAATTTGCATTTAAGGAGATGATTTATTCAATATCTATAATATTTATATTTCAAAACATCGAACTAACTTTAAAATAATATTTCAGTTTTGTTCAGTGTTGCCAATTTAGCCATTTAGTGGCTAGGTTTAGACATTTTTCATCTTGTTTAACCTTGAAAAAATTACTTAATAGGCCATTTACATTACAACGAAATCTAATAGATTTCATTTGAAATCTTCCTCAAAATCTAGTGCGTTTACATTATACCATTTTGACATTAGCGAGATTTTGTTTTTATAACAATTCAATGACTAAAATATTTTTGTGTTACACATACAAATACAAAAAGAAATAGACATTAAAAAATTTGCATTATCTTTAGTTTATAATCAACATCATTTTTTTATTAATTATTTGTCCTTTTTTTATTTTTTACAAATTCTCAATTTTTTTTTTTTTTTTTTTCAACAGTTTTTGTTTTGTTTTTAATTAAAATATCATATTTTTGTTATGCAGGGAAGTATTTTTTAGTGCTATATGGAAAAAACCATAGTTGCAAAACTAAGTACTACTAGATTTTGAGTAAATTTTGTTGAAATCTAGTCACAAAGTAGATTTTGTTTTGTATGGGAAATCTAGTCAAAAACCACTAGATTTGGCTCGAAATCTCGTAAGTACTAGATTTCGTTGTAGTGCAAATTGGCTATAAGCTATTAACTATTTCTTTATTAAGCAAATTTTTTTTCAAAAAATTTTAAACCAAAAGAAATGAGAAATGCTGCTATGATAATTAGGCAATGTAGAATATTTCAAAATTCAACGCAAACAAAAAATATGGAAAAATTCCAATTTATCGTTGATTTTATATTTCTGTTATTCAAATTTATATTTTTTAATTACAAAAAATTGTGAGGTATCAAAAACTTTTTATATTTGACTGCAACAAATTAACTTTCATTTTTCTTGACTCAAGTGGCATACTTAAGGTCATGACGTATGAGGAATTGGTAAAACAATATCATTATATGAACTATTTTTGTTTGTAAGTTTTCTTTACTTTTGGCCATTTTTTTTTCTTAAATTTACAAATTTTTGGTCATCAAGTTCTGGTAACACTGGTTTAATTTCAATATCATACAACTTTTTTAAACAGTTTTGTTTTAACTCGTTTTTTTTGAATAACTTTTGCTATTTTTTAAAGTTTCTTGAAATATTTCTTTTCAATTTTGTTTAAAATTTTTTTGATTTTTATTACTTTAATATTTACTTCCTCCCTTTTCTTTTAATATTTTGTGTGGCCATTATGTCTTGTGAAAATGACTACATCCAAAATAAAATCTTTCCACATAAAACAACCAATAAATCACTTGCACTCAAATCCTCTTTTTTTTGATAAAGCACCCTACACTAAAAAGGGAGGTGAAATGAGTTTAAGGCATTAAAAAAAGAACTTAAGGTACTACATTATAAAAAAGAAAGCAAATTTTGTTAAAATACATTTTTTATTCTAATTAAATATTTGTAAAAAATCTTGTTCGAATTTCTTTTAAATTAAAAATTTTGTTGCCACAACTAAACATTTTGTTTGGTAAAATTTAATTATAAAAATGGCATAAAATGAAGCAAAAGTATAAAAATTAAGACATTAGAAAATAATTCTTTTTGCCAAAATAAATTAACTGAAATTATAAGGAAAAGAAATTCCAATGCCCTGACTAAACTTTTGCTATAGCAACTTAACTTCAAACTCGTTTCTGTTGACTAACAAACCTTATTGCTTTAACTTTTTTTTGTATTTCCTTTATATCTATTTTATTCTCTGCCCTTATAACTAAAATATCATTATATAAAGCTTTTAGTTTTCCTTTTTTTGATACCCCCCCCCCCCCCCCCCACCGAAGCTCCATGACTTTTATTCTCGTGCATGGCCATTAGAAATTGACCATTAGAGAAGAGGAAAAAGAAGCAAAAATTTCAATTATTATTGGCTAAAATAGAAGATTTCTTTCTATATATTTCTGTCTATTTAAGAGGAAATAAAAAAATCCAACAATACACATATGACCATTAGATAAAAATATTATACAGAATTTTAAGGATGGGGGTCTGGTGGAAAGACGGGTTTGAGGGTAGAGGAAATAGTATCTTATAACAGGGATGTTAAGGACATTGGCTATTTTCATGTGACTTATTTTCGTTTGTTAAGGATTTTCTATAATTTGTTCAAGCTTTAGAGAGGATTTGCAGAAATAAAGCAAAATCGTGAAAAGAAAAAAAAAAAAAAAAAACCAAAAATACAAATAAGTATTTCCTAATGTTTAGCAATGAATGAAACTTAATATGGAATGGGAATAAATTTAAGGAATTTGGTTGAGAGAAAAATAATAATTTATGGTTAAATTTAAATGCTTACACGTGTTAAAACTCTAAATGCAAAAGTTTTAATAAGAAAAATGTGCACGATTTTGTAGTAATTTAAAAAATTTTGAATTCAAGTGTTAGGAGTTAAAAATTAAGTTTGCGATTTTTAAAATTTGTTTTCTTGGCATTACAGCTGCAATTCAGCCTTGGCCTTCCACACAGAAGTATTGTATATTATGTTTTTCGGAATTTCTCTCCTATTATCTGTAAACACTCAAAGCCTTTTTAGGTTGGACATTACACCATCTATCCGCCGATTTCATAATTGCCCCACTGTTCTCTTGCGTCCCGGCTTCACACAACGAAATTTTAGAACTTGTATTTAGTCGGGCTACATGGCCTGCCCATCTTATTAATGTGAACTTTAAGCCCGTCATTGCTTCGGATTCAATATTTGAAGTATTCTCCTAAGAAATTTTATTTGGAAAATTTCAAGGCGTCGATATCCGATTTTTCAGTGTCTTTTGAAATCATTAAGAAATTTTCAAACTCTGTACTGTAGTTTCTCTGATACAAACAAATATTAAAGAGAAGTGCATACGACCAAATTATGTGATGGTATGAACGTGTAGAAGCAAAAAACAAATGCTTCACCATAGTGAAAGTACGGCTATAAAAAATACTCAAAAAAAAAAAAAAAAAATACACATTTGTTTTGTGGGCTTGGGATATGTGTGTAGTCAATGTTTTGTATGTTAGTTGTTTGATAATATTGCAACAACAGTTAGTTGTATGGGTGCACGAGGTAATTTTCAAATGCTTAAAGTATAGGCTAAAAATGTTTTGCTGCATTGAAAGGTTTTGAAAAAAAAACAAGTACAGTCTGGAGTGTGTTTCTTTGAATTATTGAACCCTCATAACACTTTATAAATTGCGCGACGAACAGTAATGCATAGCATTTGTCATTCTAGTTGTACACAAACCACATTTTGTACACACATTTGATTTTTATTGTGTGATTGATTGTTAGCTGTATTTATGCAGGCCTTTACTGTCTACTGTTCGCAGCCATATGTCAGAAAAGGGGTTATCACATTTTTTTAGTAGCCGAGTTAAAGACCAGCTGGTTTGTTTAGAAGTGCGTTAAATGCTTTTGCATGAAACCATTTTGTTGCAAATATTATTCTCTTTTTTATGTTTGAAGTGTATATTTAGCCTTATGTATGTATTTGAAGCTGTCAACTATTTCGAAGCGGTAGTTGTCTTCATGTGTATTTTCCTTTCAGTTTCACAGCGTTGAACCCACTTAGAATTTTCTGCAAGCATTGATTTGGTTATGCCCTCATTTAAATTGATGAGTCAACCTTGCTTAATGTTCTTTATTACTGACGTTCTTTAAGGTCTTTTTTTAACTGCGAAATCTAGATTTTCTAATTTTAATAAACATAATTCTAGAAATTATTCTAATCTTGGTTCAAACTTGTTTTAAACTACTTAAAGCTTGATTGAATCCTTAAGGCCCTTAAAGAGCAGGATCTTAATTTTAATTAAACTTTTTGATTTAGTCTATTTTACCTCTGACTGTAGAAGAAAAAGAGAGCACACCTGTTCGGTTTGCGAAAAAAAAAATTAGTTTTAATCTTGACCAAACTTTTTCTTTTCTCATAAACATTTCTACCAAAATCTTAATGATTAAGTCTAATCAATTTTTTTTAATAAACATAAATTACAATTTAAAAAATCTACACTATATGGCTTCCTTTACTATGAGTTTTTTTTTTTTTTTTGTTGCTGTTTACTTTCTTAAAGATTGTTTTTAGACAAACATACAAAAGTATTACAAATTAATTAATGTAAAAGCTTTTCAAGCAAACAGGATTTATATAAAAAAAAGTTCAGAAAACTTTTTGCAAATGGAAAGAACTAGCAAAAGAAAAAAAAATTTAGACTCTCCACCACGTTACATGTAACTGCCTGGATTCTAGTTGGCTAAAAGCAAAAAAAGAAAAAAAGCTGTTGCTAATAAAACTTATATAATAATTGTTCATAAAATATACAACATTATGAGTTTGTCAAATTGGTTTGTTGGCTGGTTGTTTATGACACAGACTTCTTGCCACACTACTCTTTTTTTCTCCCATACTCTAGCGCAAAGGCTTTCTTATTCTTACTCTTAAGAAAATGAAAAAAAAAAAAAAAAAAAATTAAATGGAAATTTAAGCATCATATTTTTATAAAAAGTTTTTTCTTTTTTTTCCTACTTGTTTTTGTTAAATTAACAACAAAAAAAGGGTATTTATGCAACATGCAACATTTTTTCTTGTGTGTTTGTTTGCTTAGAGTTTGTCTGATTAGTCCTACAATTTTATGTTGTAAGAAGAAAACAAAAAAAAAAAAAAACATCATCATAATGATGTTCATTTTGATTATTTTTTGACTTTAGTTTGTTGATGTGATGTCAACTATTTTTTCGGCTCATAAAAATTGTTATTAATTGCCACTTAAATGCTTAAACGCCAAAATAGCATTTTGGTATCGTTTGCCATTTGCAATGTAGTTTCTGATTTTTCTTTATTACATATTAAGCAAACGTCATGTTAAAAAAAAGTCTTGTGAAAATTAAAAAACCAACAGACAAACATGCTTCTTTAAACAATATGATTTAAAAGACATTTGAACTTTTTAAAACATAAAAGAAATAAATAAAATGCGGAAAAGTTTAAAATCCTAATACTTACTATTGTGAATTGTCACAATAGTATAAAGAGTTATAGTAAAGCATGGTCCCATTAGTAGGTCTGCACAAAACTACAACAATGCAATAATAGCAAAAACAACAAGCATTTTGTTTGTATAAAACATGATGCGTGTAAAGATGTCAAGAACAATTAATTAACAGTAATAAATATTTGTCTTACACCCACCTTTTAGTATACTAATCGAGTCAGAATCACGATCAAGAGATGTCCGTCCGTCCGGCTGCCTGGTTGTCTTTCCATGTAACTTTGTTCGAAATGTGCGTGTCGCAATTTTGAAGATACTTTGTAAAACAGCTTACAATTGTTAAAAAGACGAAGTCTATTGAATATGGTGAGAATCGGCTTAGAATTTGACATGGCCCCCATACAAACTTTTTTCCGAAAAAAAAAAATAAACCATCTTACTGTGTTGGTTCTTCGACTAAATTTGGCCAAAACTTAAGGCCCAACCAGAATGTGCATAAACAAACTTAAGCTGCTGTCAAAAAGAAAACAAAAATCCTCTCAAATGCTTTTCAAATAACAAAAAGAAAATAAAAAAACATTGATTCCGTACGGAATGAGCGATTAGTTTCGCACCTTGCTTTAGCAAATGGCAGTTTTATAAAACATAACATAAAGTTTCCTTAAGTTCAATATGGTTTTACACATATGATTTACATGTATTTGCTCAGTTGCTTTAGTCACGTTATTCACATTCTGGTTGGGCCTTTATTTTATTACAATCTTATTCATCTTACCAAATTTTATTGGAATCGGTCCATATGAGACCATAGCTCCCATACAAATACTAATTCCGAAAAAAGCTTTTTTTAGCATAATTTCCGTATAAATGTTGGTACTGACATACGAATTGGCGACAACAACTTTTCAATAGCTTCTGTGTTCTTTTATTTTATCATATGTTACACTGGTAGGTCCAATATTGACCATGGTCCCACATAAACCAACTCTACAAAATCGCTTTCAGACCAACAAATCTCATATAGATGTTAATATTTAAACAACATTCGGCGAAAAGAACTGTTATATGAATCTTAACCTCATAACATTATTTTATTTTAGTGGGACCACGTTTAGCCATGGGTCCCAAATAGAGTGTAGGGTATCAAATAATCGGCCTTGACCACTATACACTCTTCCTTGTTTTTTAATTTATTACTTTTAAATTTCAAAAATTAGTTGTCAGACAAAAATTTTCCCTTTTTATTTAATGCACAATACACAGCCCTTTACAGGGCTGCCAGATTCAAATTTGCAAAATTAAAAACATTCTTTAAAAAAAAATTGATTTTAATAAGAATTCTTAACATAAAAAATTAAAACTTCCTAAACAATTTTATTTTAATAACACAATTGCTTAGACCATTAAAAAAAATATACAAGCAAATGAAATCAATATTTGTTTAGTCTGGTTTACACTATGAGAGTTTTTTTTTCAGATCGTTTGAGTTTATTGGTGAGAGGGGAAGAGAACATGCTTTAATTCTCTAACCTCTCATTAATTAACTCGACTTTCTGAAAGAAAACTTTCATAGTGTGAACCCATGAAACAATGAAAACAAGATGGTGCATTTTAATTTAAAAAACATTATTTTTCTGCACATGTACGTCATAGTAGTAAATGGGCCTAAACATGATCACACAAACAAGTGTACGTAGTATGCTAAAAGTTTGTGTCCATGTGATTTTAAAATTACGTCAAAATGAGAGTAAAATGTTAACGGGCCTGCGCACTGCGCTAACTTGTTGTCTTTGTTTCATGGTGTGAACCCAGACTTAGCGTCCTTAATTATGAATAAGTGTTGAAAATAAATAAAAATACATGCAAGTGTTGACACGGGTTTTTGTTTCAAATCAGCATCTTAGTGTTGTCAAAATATTAGTGTTGAATAAAAGAAACATAGTTTAAATAGATTTTTAAACAAATTCATAAAACAAAACGATAAAATATTTATTTGTTTTTCACAGCTTTGCTTTAAGAAAACTGTTAACAAATTTAAAAAATAACAACGTGATTTTTAGCCTTACTTGGTGGCCACACGATCAAGTTTTGCCTTTCAATTCCATTCAGTTTACTCAACTCTCTCATTTTTTTACTAACACACTCACACTTTTTAAATTGACCACGAGATGGCTTTCAATTTCACCTTTCCATTTGTTTGACAATTTACTTTCAATTTAACAGCTGAGTACATGTTTGTCTTTATAAATTGTTTTTTTTTATGGCATCTTGAAAGTAAATTGAGTGCCACCTACGTCACACCTCTCAATTTTTGTAAATTTTGACAAGCAGTATATGTAAAAGACTATCAAGAACAACTTGATCGTGTGGCCGCAGGGTTAAGAAATTTTGGCAAAACAAAATTTTTCTTGATTCTTGACGGTCACTGAAAACTTTTTGTAAGTCAGGAAACATCAAGGCCGTCTGGCAAGCCTAGCTGCATAGTACATAGCAACAATAATAAAATGAAGATGGATCGAGAAAATTAAATGAAACAACGGCAAGTAAATTACGAAAGCAAGAATGGAAAACTAAAAAATGTTCAGTACAAACAGTCGTGTTTTCACACTTTACTATTTCGATCTCTCGCCATTAAACTACCAAGTAAAAACGTCGCCTACAAAATAATGTATTTATTAATCAAAAAAAAGTAAAAATACTACTTACTTTTCTACTGAAAGAACCAAAGAATTGTAAAACGGATGAGTGAAAGAAGCTATTAATTTTAAAAAAATTAGCAAAGTTTTTACTGGCTGTAGTACCCAGTTAGTTTTCAACTGCTCATATATTTGTAAAAGGAGACTTATTTTGAATATAATATTGAAATCATTTGATATATAATTACTATTGTGAATTGATTTTCAGAGTTACAATTTGATACTGTAAAATAAGTTGAATTTTTTAGCAGCTGTTTTGTTAAATATTTTGACTTAATTATAAAAAACAAACTTTTGAAATAGAATTTGTATGATAAATTGTCTCCATAAAGTAAACAATCACAATATACCTTCAATTTTTTTTTTTTATTTATTAAAAATAAACTAAATTTTCTTTTATTCTTGAGTTTGTTTTGTTAATTATTTTAAATTATTTTTAATCAAAACAATTAAAATTCATCAATTTTGAAAAAGCAAAAAAAAAGCTTGTAAATAAATTTAATTTTCATCTGTATAATAAACACTCATTCACTGAAAATCGAGTGTGTACCACTGGCTGCCTTTTTTTGTTATTTTTTTAATACAATTTAATTGTAACGCAAAGCAAACAGAACGAAATTGTTTATAGAAAAAAATTAAGTAAAAGATATTTTAATAGTTGCAACAAGCAGCCTCCTCTCGTTCATTTTGTAGCATATTTAAACTTTTACGGCGCCTTGCCACAATTTAAATGTCAAATGTATTACAACAATTGCATTTAACAAACACCGAGACATAAAGCGAGAGAAATATTATTTGAATTAAAAACATAAAAATGTAGGCAACAATTTAAATAAATAACTTTAAACCATTCACAGCAACACAAGATAGATTAGTTAGAATAAAATTAGAATTAAAGCTATAGAAAAAATCTAAAAAGAAAAAAAAATTAATTTTTGTCTCGTTTAGATTCCCATAATTTCTTTTTAATGTTGTTTTATTTTCTTATTTAAAACTTAAAAGGGAACCTTCTTTTTTTCTTACAGAAACTCGTTAAGGTTTTATAATTTATATGTATTTAACGTCACGCTATTTAAAATTGCATTTACGCTTTAGAACAAAAAAAAAAAGCTAAGAAAAGTATTTTTTGTGTATCTTCTTATGTTTATGTTGTTGCCATATACACAATCAAATCGACGTCCATGGCACATACTTATGGGCCTCATCATTATCACCAAGTGTAGAAAATTAACAAAACCATTTGGCTTAAGATCTAATGACCTGATTACTTAATTGAACAGCCGACAGAAATAAAAACAAAAACAAAATTTTTGTATATTTCTTATAGAAAGAAAATAAATGGAATTTTTCTTAAAAAAAAAACAAAAATCCAATTTTAAAAACAAATTTTAGAAATTGGAAATCGAAATGGGAATAACAAAAATGCATTTAAGTGGTTTTTATTTTGAAAAGAAATCATATTTGATTTACAATTCTTTAAAAAAGCTTTAAATGTTAATATAAAGAGCTTTTAAATTTAAAGCCTTTGCTTTTTTTACAAAATATGTACATAAATTCTTGAACTGATGCCAAACCTCTTAAACAATCAAACATCTTTTTCTTTTTTCGGATCTTGAACTGATAGCAAACCTCTTAAAGCACTAAATATCTTTACAGTTCTTTGCTTTACAATTCTTTAAAAAGCTTAAAATGTAAATATAAAGAGCTCTTAAATTTAAAGCCTTGGCTTTTTTTTACAAAATATGTACATAAATTCTTGAACTGATGCCAAACCTCTTAAACAATCAAACATCTTTTTAAGCTTTTACCAAAATTTTTCCCTAAAAGAATTTTGCTTTTTAAAAAGTGCTTTTAAATATAAAGCTTTGGACTTTTTACAAAAAAAATTTAATTTTCGGATCTTGAACTGATGCCTCTTAAACTCCCAAAGATATTTTTATTATTTAACTTTAATTTTACCTATTAAAAGCTATAAAATATTATGAAAACTTTATGAGCTTTACTTTTATCTTCTATAAAAATAAAACAGGAAAAAAAGTAATATCACTATAAGTCTGTGGCAATAAGGGAAAGGCTCAAGTAAATTTTTTTGATTTTTGTAGAAAAGCAATTTTAAACTTTAAAGATGGTTTTTGAAAATTAGCTTTTTTCTAATATAATCATCTCCTCTCTGCGGTTGTTGTTTTAAGGAATGAGACTTTATATTCATAATGTAACAGAGCGGTAGTTGGCTTAAGTTTTTTTTCTAAATGTTATTGCACAAAAAAGATAAGAAAAATGTAATTTTGCTTTATCTTTCTGAAAAAACGTACAATATAATTCAAACTTTTCCCATATGAGTTTTTTAATTTGAAGATCGCAAAGGTACCATTAACTCAAATTTAGCTTTAGCTAACTAATGTACTTTTTTCTTTTTGCTAAAATGTATGCAATAAATCACAAAAAATTTGGAAAATTGAGATTTAAATAAAAAAAAACAATACATAATTTATTTTCTTAAATTTTATAGAACAAGTTTGAAAAAGCTTTTTATTTAACAAGAAAAAGCTATTTTAAACTTATGGCTTTTGCTTCTATGCTGAATTTATTAACTCTTAAAACTCAAAATAATTTTAAAAGTTTTGAAACTTCTAAAAGCTAAAAGAAGCATTTTCTTCAAAAACTTTTACTTCTTACATTAAAAAACAGCTTTAAGCTTTTGAAATTTCTTGAGAGGACTTCAAGGCCAAATACACTTATCAAATGCTTGTCCAGCCGGCGAATTCAACGCGTAAGTGTGCTGGACGTAATATTCGCCGTCATATCTAAATTTTTTGATTTTTCATCAAGCGTTGTCGGTGTCACACATGCAAACACATTTTCACTAATACTACCACAATGCTTGATGAGTATTTGATCAATGTATTTGGGCCTTTAAATAGGATTAATTTTTCTTTACCATTTTATTATTTTTTCTTACAGGCTTAAACATTTTGTGTAGTATACATTTTCACAAATTGGGCTGACCTCTTAAGCTTAAAGCTTAGACATAAAGAGATTTACAAAATTTTTTTAAGCAATGTAACTTTTAAATGTTTTAGATTTTACTTCAATAAATTCCAAGTTTTAAGAAACTGCAGCCAAAACCAAAAACTGTCGAACGAAAAACGAAAATTTGTGTACAACTTTTCCCTTATTGAGTTGGTTTGATAGCAACTACTTCCATTTCTTTGACTTCTAATTTGACTGCAGTTTTTTTAAAAGCTGAAAACTTCATTTAGATTAAAGCTTTTTTATAACAAATTAATACAAAAATGTTTTAACTTTAAAAAGCTTTTAAAAGCAATATATTTACTTCTTAAATTAAAAGAATTTAACTTTTAAATTTTTTGATTTTACTTCAAACAACACTTTTAGATTAAAGCTTTTTTATTAAAAATTAATATAAACACGTTTAAGCTTTTAAAAGCTTTTGAGGGCAATATAGTTACTTCTTACTTCTTTTGAAATTTCTTTAAAAGATTTAAATGAAATTAATTTTTAGTTAATTTTTCTTTAATATTTCTATAAATCTTAAATTTATTTATGTGATCTTATTTGTTATACATTTTTAAAAATATATATATTTGCTCTCTTAAGCTTAAAGCTTAGATTAAAAAAACCGCTACAAAACTGTTTTAAGCAAATAAGCTTTTAAATAGGGTAAAATTTTACTATAAAATATTCTTTTAGAATAAAGCTTTTTTTATTCAAATTAAGAAGCTTAAGAAGGCTTTTGGCATTATCTAAGCTTTATTTTGGAATTATTTAAAGCTTAGCTGCGAATACCTATTCTAGGAGCTTAAAAATTTCTCACAAATAATTGTGCTCATCTACATTATGCTTAACTTTAAAATTTTCCATTTTAATTTAAAAAGCTTCTATAAAAATCAAAAAGCTTTTGAACTTTGCACATTACAAACTATTTCCATTAATTCGAATTCTTTTAAAATGACATTTATTTATTTTGACTGAAAAATGTGTGTATTTTCTTTTCAAGAAAAATTTCAGTTTATTTTTATAATAAAAATCTATACGTGTGTTTACTACAAACACACACATTTTCAACTATTCGCACTTTAAAAGCCTCAAAACGAATGTTTGTTTTTAGATTTTTTTTTTTCTACAGAAATGATGTGCAATTGCACATGATTTAACCCAAGAACCTTAGAAAAACATACAAATCATACGCCATAAAAATTCAAGTACTATTTTTGAACACTTTAGAGCAAAATAACGCACAATAGCGACGATGATCGATGAAAATTATACGCATGATCACGTCTAAAAAAATACACAAAAAAAAATTTAGTTTCTAAAAAAAAAATCTAAACAGAAAAAATAATCAAGTGGATTTGAGTGTTTAATGAAATGGGAATTTGTAAAAAACATAAACGGCCTGGGTGTTGTAGAATTTTGTTTCTTTTCAGAATGTTTTTTTTTTTTGTATAAAAAGTACGAAATTGTTATTTATTTTAAATTATTGATTTTTAAAGTTAAACAAAAAATTATGGGTGGTTGTTTAGCTTAATTTAAAAAAAAAAAAAAATTATTCTTAATTTTTAATTATTATGGCGTCAATTATTTGAAACATTGAAAATTTTTTTTTTTTTTATTAAAAAATCAACAAAATCTTGTGTTGTTGCCTGTTAGAGGGTCTTTATGTCTGTCCTTTCATTTGTCTGTTGAATTGTCTGTAGACAGTCAATGAAATCACTTTAACTCAGCGGGAGATGAGTACAATATATTTTTTATATGGTTTCGATTTTTATTTACGTGGCTGTTTTTGTATTTTTTCTTAAAAAAAAACACACAAAACAATACAAAGAAGCCAAAAATAAGCAAAAAAAATTTAAAAAAAAAATTTACACAAACTTAATATTTATTTTAAAAAAGACCACCGAATTGTCTGTTTTATTTTAAAACATCATGAAGTTTTACATGGCATAATTTACACCAAAATTTTAAAGTCCGTCCTCATCTACCTTGGCATTGCTGATCAAAACTTTTGTGATCATTTTAATTCTATTGTCTACCTTTATATTTTTTAAGAATAAAAAAAATAAATAAAATGAATTTTTTTGTGTAATTAATTTAAAAATAAAATATCTTGGTTATAATTGTTTTTTTCTTAAATAATATTCTTTGTTTGTTCAATGATATGTATTAATATGCTTTATTATTAAGTTGATGATGATGATGATTATACATACAAGCCAATACCTACTCCCCAGCTCAACTTCAGCTCCATTCTATACTTTACTTTTCTACATATTAATTCTGTATATGAGTAAGATCTTTTAGCGTTTTTTTTTGTTTTTTTTTTTTTTTTGGAGTGTTCCCCCTTCTTCGATTGCTGGCTGGTCTCTAACTAACTGCCTCACTGTCTATTCGTCTGTCTGTCTGTCTGACTGCCTCTTTGTTGTATGTATACATATGTGTACACATTTAAAATGCTTTACCCAGCAGGGTGCCGTTTTTTTCTTTTACTGTAGTTGTTGTTCTGAAATCATTTACTTTTAAGATTGTTTTTAATCAAAGTCATTAAGGTTTGTTACTGGAAAGAAACAATATTAATATACACATACTCATGCATACTCATATTCTCAACTTAAACACACTTAACAAACGAGCTGAAAATTAATTCTTTGAAAAAGTATAAATTAAAAATATATACATATATATACATATATATATGTATATACTTTTTATAATTTTTATATTCAAACAGACATACATAATACTGCACAAATATCATTTATGTTTTTTATAAAGTTAATATGCTTAGGTCCGTTTCCACAACTTACCGATAGCTAAAGGTAGGATTTAATAGGCCGTATTAAAAGTGTTCCATTATTGCAACTTAACTTTAACCTACCAGATATGATGAACATTCCTATAACTTATGGCTCTCTTTAGGTTAAAGTAAAGTTGAAATAATGTAACACTTTTTATACGGGCGATAAGATCCTACCTATAGAGATATATAGGTAAGTTTTGAAAACGGGTCTTTATATAACAACAAATAAGCAGAACAAAATCTTCAGAATTCATTAACTTTTGGCAAAAAAAGTTCAAGTACTTACTACTCCAATTATAGGGGTGGAAAGATGTGCCAAAGATTTATTATTTAACATTTCTTAAATTAGAGAACAGGCACGTAGAACATCCGAACACATTTGTATAGATAGCCGCTTGATGCAAGAACAAACGCTCGCTTCCAGACGTACCAAATCGGCGATAGCCGGCTGTAGCTTTGGTTTTGAATGGCGCCATGTCATTTCGAGTATCATTGAGGAATATCGGTGCAAACCGATATTCCTCTCAGACTTTACTCTCGAAATCGGTGGTTGTCCGCGACTGCATAAAGCAGCTATGCCGCATATCTGCGTCATGTATCACTATCCACAACCTTTGACGCGGATAATAAAAACGCCACCAACAATGATGGAGTGTCAGAATTATTATCCCCAATTGGACGGATTTAACTTCAAATAGCGATTCCCACTTATTTTATATAATCATCAGTGGAGTACCTGAATACTCTTCAGGTATTAAAACGCCATTTCTTTATATCAAAGCAAAATGTTTTCTCATTTCTTTAATATGAATGCCAAGCACGGCATGCGTGTAGTAGTTTCAAGCGCCCAATACGACGTATTTGTGATCGTATAAGGTTTCGTATCGAAAAATTTTTCGTGACGTTTAGAAAAATTGATTGCTGGCTGCATTCTATAGCGATCGCATCGGCATTTGCTTAAAAATGTAATAATTTTTTTTTTCGCTTTCTTTTAGGCATTCGACTTATTATGCTTTATTATACAAAATTTGCTTAAAATTTGAAAAACACACTTCAATTTCTTCTTTCAATTCTTGTAGCGTATGTCACAAAATTTTGTGATCAATTATTTTGCAAAAAATACCTGCTTAGAAATACTGGCTTATGTCGTGAATTAAACTTTTAATCAAGTGAATTAAACGTTTAATTGAAATATTATCAATTAAACATTTAATACACTTGATTAAAAGTTTAATTCACCTGATTAAATATTTAATTAAAACTATTATTATTTTTGATTTATTCTTTTACTGGCGCAAAAATTTTTTTCAGTGATTGAAACCATATCGCACGGCGATCTCAAAAGTCAAAAGTCATTCGATCAAGAACTCGACTATTTGACTACAAACTGTCTAAAAATTAATAAAAAAAAAATAGTCACTAAATTTTCTTGATCAAACATAAAGCCTTAATAATTCTTTTAAATTAATTCTAATGTGAAATAAATCCATTGGATTAATCAATTTCATTTTTCTCTCTTGTAAAACAATTTAATAGAAGTTAATCTGAAAAAATTTAAAATTCCAGTCCCCACTTCAAATTGTGTACCTTTCAAAACAGGAAATCCCCAAAAAATCTTGTTCTAAAGTATCAAGACTTTTTAAAGACTTTAATTTGGATGCACCAAACGGCCCCTGAACATAATCTGTACATTTCTTCTAAAACCCTATTTTTCTCTTAGGTCCCAAAAAGGATGCCTGTAATACAATTTAGTTCAAAAGGTCCCAAAAGAAAGTGATTAGATTTCTTCTATGTGACTCTTTAGTCCCTCCTTTACTAAAAATCCCAAAGGGTACCGGTTTTAAAATATAATTTATTTATTTTTTTACTTTTCAAAAATTTAAAATTTTTTGTTGCAACGCTTAACCAAATTAAGCTCTTAAAAGCTATTAACGTTTTCGGAAGAAAGCCAACACCCTGCGACTCCTCATCCTCATCCACACCCACATCTAAACTTTAACGGAAAAAAATGATTTTACCCCGTTGTGTGTGTTTTGATAATGAGTTTATGATTTTAAATCATGGCACCAGAATATGAGAATTTAATAAACAAACACCAGGCAAAAGGGGTGCATAATTTAAGTGAAATTTGGGGGAAAAAAACTGAAAGGTGAGAGTGGAAAATACAACTGAGATTTGATTTGCATAAAGTTCTGTACAAAAATGTTTACTAAAAGATGTAAAAAATTAGATAAACGAAAATATTTAATTTGATTTGCATAATAAAATGAGAAAGATTTTTTAAGCAAAACAAAAAATTTAACGAAGTCTGTTAAAAACTTTTAAACATGGTTTGAAATTAATTTCATTTTAGAAAAAAAAAAATTCAAGTAATTTTTTATACTCGTATTATGATCTTGCTGATTTTATGAGTAATGACATTTCTAACTCAATTACTTTAACAATTTCTAGGTTTGTTTCTATTTCTACAGGGTGGCGGAGGATGAGCTATATGGTTTAAATGGCTTATAACTTTTTTATTTATGCGATTTTTATAATTTTTTTTTTTTTTAATTACAGTATATTATTGGTGAATTTTTTGCAGTTAGCTTTGAAAATGATAACCTGTAAGTGATGTCCATTTTCTGCTACGCACATACCCAGCGGGAAAACTCAGAAGACCTTCTTACTTCAGGCCTTTTTAAAGGCCTGCTTAAAAGATTTTTTGATTCAATTACTATTCTTATCTAACTGCTAAAGAAGGCCTCATAGAAGGCCTCGACTCTTTCGTATAAAAGATAAGATACACCTTCCACACTCGCTTCTATGAGAAGGGAGTAGAAAAGGAGTAACATTTTTTGTATTGTTTTTTTGCACAAGCAAAAGCAAAATCAATTTTTTTTGGTCCCGTTGCTCTTCTTATGTACCTGCTGAAGAAGCGAGAGCGGAAGGCCTTCTCCGCAATGACAACGTGTGTAAAAAAGATATGAGTATAGAATGGAGCAAGAAGGCCTTGTACATCCAAAAGAAGGGGTACAGAGGCCTTCTAGAAGGCCTTCCTACTCCTTCTTTTTCCCGCTGGGTACGTGCTCTTTTTAGCATATTTTCCATAACTTTTCGCAAAATTAAGGGTGTAATGGCCATGATTTCATTTCGAATGTTGGTTTTGTAGTTGGAGTATGGTTCTTCAGGAAGGGTTCTTACAGTTTATTGCTAACGCAGTGGGTGCAATGCGCTCAATAAAATGATGACGATACAATAGACTGTTGGTTTGAAAAATGAAATGCGATTATTTTTGTACGTTGTTCGATCGCGTTATGATTCATAATTAATTCCCCAAGTCCTCTTCACAAAATGCTGACAAAAAAACAAAGAAAGAATAATAATCAAGAAAGTTATAAAGAATTCAAACCATACAGCTCATTTTGCGCCACCCTGTATTTAAGTTTTTTTTCTTTCTTGAGTAAAAAAATAAGGTGCAGTTTAGTTTTAACTTGATTGATCGCTATCACTATGAAATATAGCTTATTTTTCAAAATGATACTTAGAATTCAACTTTAAAAAAAAAACAACTGCTTAGCAATTGTTCTATAAGTTTAAAGTTAAGGTCATTTAAGTCAGGTTTTCTGTGATTTTTTTATTTAAATTTTTTTTTGTCATATTTTATAAAACTTTTACTTATCTGAGTGGTGAAATAACAATTACGACAAGCCCTTTTTAAAAACGTTTAAATATTGTTTGGGTAGTAAGAGTATATATAAAAATTAAACTTAAAGGAACCGAAAACTAAAAATTAATAAAATTCTTTTAATATTTTCTTGAAAACAACAGCAATTACAAACCAGTAAGAAAGTAATTCGGTCAAGCCCGACCATTTGATATCTTACACCACTGTATATAAAGAAATATTTTCAAGAGTATACCCTATCTGGCACATATGGGCAAT
Source organism: Pollenia griseotomentosa (assembly GCA_963931875.1). NCBI lineage: Eukaryota > Metazoa > Arthropoda > Insecta > Diptera > Polleniidae > Pollenia > Pollenia griseotomentosa. The sequence continues at coordinate 44,172,610 of OZ007560.1, read as the reverse complement.
CGTGAACCACCAAACCTAAATGCTGTTCTAAGGTTAAGATTTAACACAGGTATTCATTTAGTTTTCGAAAGAGATATTTAAGACATATTAAGATTTCATGTTAGAGAAAAACGAACCAAAAATCTGAATAATTGCAGAAGTTATAGCAAGAAAAGTGACATAAGTGCTGAAATTTAAATAATGTTTAAATCTCAAGTTCCTTCTTCTCTTTATGCTTAAAAGGTAAATAGAAGATGATTTAAAATTTTACTTTTCACTAACCTCCCAATCTCCCAATGGGTTAAGTTAAGACTTCTCTTTGTCACCGATTTTCCTCGTCACCATTTTGTTATATTTGTAATTGTTTTGTTTCAAGCAATTTTTTCCTTCTCATTATTTTACTTTTTTTTTATTATTTGTTATTATTACAACAAATTGTTTTAGCAACATAATTATTTATGAGAAAAATTAATTAAATTGTCGATTAAGCAAAAAAAAAAAAAAAAAAAAAAAATTCAATAACAAGTTACAAAGTCTTTTATACAATTTTGCTTCGTTAGCTGATGTTTAACAACGAAAATTGTACAAAAAAAATTATTTTATAAATTTAACATTTGTTGTTGTTTCTGTTGAAGTAATTAACACATAAAATGTTAGAAAACATAAGACAATTTTAACCATGAATTATGGCTTTAAATTGTATAAATTAAAAAGTGTTTCTAAAAAAATAAAGACAAGAAAATATTTTTTTTTTGTTTTACTAAAAAGGCAAAGATGTTGACAAAACAATTATTAAGTACGAATTTAATTGGAAAAAGATTTTGAACAAAAATAGCAACATTTTAAGGGAAATATTTTTTTCCAAAATATGTGGTTTGAATACATGTTACATAAATAACTCTTTGGAGAGAGCACATACCCCACGGTTAACGATAATAGCCTTAAACAGGCACCTTGACAAAGATTAAAATAATTTGTAACGCAGCTCCAGATTCCTTCTCTAAATGTTTGTCTGCGGGGTTGGTTCGCTAGGGTGCCGCACTTTGTGCTCATATTTGTATGGCAGAGTGGACATGGTTCCTCAGCAGCTCTGATTCTATCCTTAATAAAATTTTCCACAAAGGCCTTTTTAGATCTTCTTTCCATTTAGACAAGCATTTAATTTTAACAAAATCTTTTTAAAATTTCCCAATTTTCTTTTATTTTTCGTCAAGCATGCGAAGTAATTAATCATTATTTCTCTGGTGGCCTGGGTGTTCATTTTACCTAAAATCGGATTAGTCGCCGAAGTTGCATTGTTAACATACATACAAACATATCTATCAAAACAATGTTTTCTTAGATTTTTGCTTTTTTTTCTCGCTTCAATCAATTCTTATGTAATTCTTTGTTTTTTTGCAATTGCCGCCAGGCGAGTCTAAACAATTAACTTTTTTGTGATTCCTTTATAACAAAGGTGTTTTCCATTTAACTGTTATACTATATAGCATGTACCCTACCAAACAATTGAAAAAACAAAACAAAATTAATCTGGAATAATTGCTGTTTGCAAAAAAGGAAAAGAATTCCCAGTTAAACTGTAATGTGAGCAATCTTAAATATCCAGCTGTGCAAATGCAGTTTTGCTTTAATGCCATTTTGCTTTTGTTAAATTTTTGTTTTTGTTAAACAATGCCAGAGAAAGTTGGTTAACAGTTGCATCTTTTATTTTAGATTTTGATCAGTTTAAATAATTATTCTAGAACTTGATTTTTAGTTAAGAAAATAAAATGGAATTTTTTAAGCAAAGAGTTTTTGAAAATTTAAACTAAATGGCGTGTTGTAAAAAGTGTTATAGATGCAGGGGAAGACCCCTGTCACTCCCTTTCGAATTCTTGGTTTTTTTATTTAAAAGAAAAAGAGAGTACAGATGGGCAAAAAATAAATGGAGAAACGACTAGAGAAGAACCATTCTCAAAAGAATTCAATTCCATTGTCAACTGAGTTGGTTGTTGTCCAAATCAAAGCGGGTATGGCTTTGTCAATTGATTAGTTTGACAGTTGTCGAGTTGGTTGAAGAAAAATCAAAAGATTTTGATTTTTTCAAGTTGACTACTGTGTGTGCTCGAATCTATTGATTAGCTGTCAAAATTAATGTTTGTAGTTTTCTTTGGTAAAAAAAGTTAAGTATTTTAAAAATTGTATTATATTTGATTAAATTTTAAAATCAATTTAAAATCTTTCAATTCAGTTGATGAAGTGTGTGGCCAAACATCAATTCAGTTGAAAGACTCAGTTGACAACGTAATTCAACCGTGTATGGGGCGAATAACCAAATTTTTTAGTAACACCATCATAGAGTTATACTTTTTTTTCTATCTCTCTCTCTCTGTCTTTCTTTATCGGTTAATTTTTTCTAATAGAAGTCTAATAGAACAAAACAAAAAATTGAGAGAAAAGTGTCTAAAAAACCTAACCCTACGATTGTTGTAAGGCCTCTTTACTAATACGTAAATGTTTTGAACACATAAACGTATCGGTCGACTCTAAGGGTTGGAAGTTAGCTTTTGTTATTGTGTCTTGTAAAAAAAATATAAAAAAATACCTCGTGTGCGTCGATGTTATGATCGCTTTATCAATTAGCATAAAAAAACCCTAAAATTTTCATAACGGAGAAAAATTTTTATTTTATCAGGTTCTTCCGCAGCGTAACGTTTACGGAAAAATACCTTTTTATACATAAGCGAAACAGCTGATCCACAACGTATACGTTTACGTAAGGGTCATAAGGCCTTTAGTTAAAAATGTGTTTATTTTGTTGTTGCAACTTTAAACATAGTCTGTCTCATTGACATGATTTCTACTTATAGGCGAGAGAGACGAGGGGAAAAGAAACGAATACACAGATTCATGTAGGCTGTTTTCCTAGACGTATATTCACAATCCGTAAATACAGTATTGACACCGTGTTGATGCATTGTGTACTTATGTTTTATTGTATGTACAGTTATTTCCGCTTAATTGAGTTTCTAAAAATGCACGACTTTTGACGCAATTAAACGGGAACTCATTTAAGCAGTACTCGGTTAATTGAGTCGCCGACGCAATTAAAACGAAAATCGCTTAATTGAGCAAGATGTGCAATAAAGCGAAACACCCATGTGTAGATAGAAAATATGACTCATTTCTTTATTTATTTTATATAACATTTATTTATTAAACAGAAACATGAAACATGACTTTCTTGCCGCAAAATAATTTAATTTTTGTGGAGCAAAAACACATTAAGTAGAGGGAAACAATTAACCGAAACATTTGCTCTTGTTTTTCGCAATGTGGTCTTATTTTGCGAAATAATTAAGAGGGTGACGCAATTAAACGGAACTCAACTAAACGGGTATTTTTACATAGACAGTTATAGTGAATGATTTCGTTCCATGATTTTTAGTGCAATAAAACGGGAAACTCAATTAAGCGGGGCTCAATTAACCGAAAACAACTGTATATGTGTTTTGCATCTAACTGCTTTATTTGCAAGTTGCATTTAAGAACAAAATGCATTGTCAAAATTGTTAAGCCGTGTGTTCACTAGCAAGTCACTTGCGGAAGAACTTCTGCAAGTATTTGCTGAAGTGTTTCCACTCAAACCGAAACTTGCGGAAGTCTGCTTCCAGAAGTAGTTTTAAGAAGTTATCACGACGAACTTGCTGCAAGAAATTACAGACGTGTTTCCACACAATGTGAGCACAGCTTGCAGTAGTTTGCTTTTTTTACGAAAGACAGTATAAAAATGTCTTGTGGCAAAATAAGATTGGCAGCTGCCATCGCAGCATATTTAATTAAAAAGAAACAAATTAAAAAAAAAGAAGTGTTTTAGTGAGAAATTGGGTGCTCAAAAAAAAAAAACACAAAACAAAACTGAAAACAGAAGAGAATACCACAAACCGTTTACTCACGTATACCCGACTTCTTCTGCAAGTCTTCAAAACACTTGTAGTTCACAGCAAGTCATTCAAGTTACTTCCAGCAAGCAACAAACATGTGTTTCCACATAATTGCTGCAAGTAACTTCTGCAAGCCGTGACTTCTGGAAGTCGACTTCTAATACGTGTTTACACGACAAAAACTTCTGAAAGTCACTTCTGTAAGCAACTTCCGCAAGAAAACTTGGTAGTGGATACACGGCCTTATGGTTGCATTTAAGAACATGTTGCCGTGTATTACTACAATGCAGTAGCCGTTTGGGAAAACAGCCGCAAATGTCAGTACGTTTTGCTTTCTCATTCGCGATTTTTTTTTCTTATTCGTATTTAAAGACTTTACAAAAGAAAACATGTCGTCAACATGACATGAATTGTTTGAACGCCAATGAAAGTTCAAAGAAGAAGTAAGAATCATGTCAATAAGACGTGAGCCGTCTGAACACAGACATACGGATTTTGTTTATATTTTTCGGTTTTCGATTTAAGTGGTCTTCTCTGCAGATGGGGTAGTGCTGTTATTTCTCTAAACATATATTTTTTGGGACTCGAAAAACTATGTAGGTTTTGAGACGCATTCATTTTCTTGCAATACTGCTTTAAATCATTGCTAAAAAAAATTCATTCCACTGAATCTCTTTTTCCCCTAAATTCGAAAAAAACTTAAGCTTACTCATATAAAAGATATGTTAAAATAACAGATGTGCAAGTGATGTATCTCGCCTGAATCCGTAGTTTGACAACAATGATAAGTGTATCAAATTCGGAAAATTTTTCCGCTACTGTTCTCCTGATATAAAGAAATTCATTTTGTTTTACGCTTACTTCCCTACTCCCGCCTAGTTTTTGCCAGATGTCATGCATCAAAACTTTTACTGCTACGATTCTCCAAATATACTGAATGCAATTTTTCTGTAACAACCTAGTCCCCATCGTTTCTGGTGTCTTCGGAAACCCCATTTCAACATACACACAGACGGATGGACATCTTTAAATAAACATCGCTATTCCTAAGGAGCCAGAATATATATGGTTAGCTTAATACCAAACCAGCTAAATCCACTTTTTAAGTAAATTAAGATTTTGGTGCCGTGTGATAGCGAAAGAAAGATACGACTCGTCGACGAGCATGTAGTTTTTTTTAAAATTTGAGTCTTGAAGTGTGTTAAGCCAACTATATTTTTTGTTTCCCTCTCTAGCTACAAAGTTTTTGTCTCTCCTGTAAAATATGCTCAAAGGGAGTTAGCAGGTTTGCATATTAAGTCGATGATATAATTTATAGGGTCTAACATCAATATTCAAGAAATTACAGACGGAATGACAAACTTATATATGTACTCCTTTACCCTTGGTAAACGGTAAAAAGTACATATAAATTAAAATGATGGTACCTTAAATAATTATATTCTAATTCGTTTGTTAGGCTATAACTAAAATTTCTTAAAGTAAGCTAGCTTTAGGTAGAGATCGAAGGATTATACTCCAATTGATTTAAAATATCATACTTAAATTCACAATTGTGCTCGAAGGACCATTTGTTAGTTTGGTCGATAAACCAAACTGCAATAGTTGAAGTTGGTAAACGTTGTATACCGAAAAAGCACCCGCGGACAGACACTTATCGTCGGCGCAATTTTGTCTGCAGAAGGGGGATGTTCGTTTACTTGATCGTTAATTTTAGTGTTTCAAAAGGGTACTTAGAAAACCATGGGACTTTAAAAATCGTCCGTCTTTGAGAGATGTCAGGTCGAAAGAACTGTCCGTGAGTAGAGCTTTCTCTGTAAATATTTCACAAAATGCGTTTAATATAAAAATAACGTTATTAGTATAGTAGTAGTAGTAGTATTTTAAAAATTTTAAAACCTTTACATTTTTCTTCAGATTTATGATCTTTTTTTCAAAGCCAATATAATGCAATTTATTTATTTTAAATTAAATAACATTTTAATACATCTTTTGGAGAAAAACAGATCTTTTATTTAAACTTCTTTTAATCTTTGTTTATTTCCAACACATTAAAGTTTATGTTAGTGAAAATCTTTTAAAGACAACAAAAAAAGAAAAAAAAACTAAAACAACAAATAAGATAATTATTCAAATTGCATGTTTTACAGCATTTTTCACAAAACAAAACTTCTCGTTTAGAGTACTTACAGACAATATAGACATTTTCTCTATACAAAAGCAACATGTTGTAAGTTTAATGAAAAGACAATCTTTAAGAAAAAGAAAAAAATTCAACAGCAAAATTAAATAGATATTTTTTTTTATTTTAGTTTAAACTACAAGATATTAAGATAAAACCAACAGAATAAAGACTTTTAAACAGATTTGCATAAAAAAAGACAGCAAAAATGAAAAAAGGAAACATTAAAAAAGTGATTTCTTATACAATTTTGAAAATAGAGTGAGAAAAAAAATTAACAGAAGATGGTTTATTTTCTTATTGCAAAGTAGTGCAACATGAAAAGCATTAATCGTTTAATTAATTTGAGGCATGTTTGTTAGAGTATGAGTATGTTAGCAAGACATTATTGCAGAAATGTATACAATGTTTAGCTTTTTTTTTTTGTTTTTTGCTACAGTTTTAGTGCAACATATGCAAACTATTTCGTGTAACATGTCACACCCATAAAACCTCTCGACAACATTAAAAGCTGAATATGCAAAAAAAAAAAAAAAAAAAAACAAACTAAATTACATTTAAGGAAAAGCAAACGTCTGGGTTTTAACTAAAATTTACAATATTTTTATCAGATTTTAGAAAATTTAGCAGAAAAAAGAGCTTAAATCTTTTTACAAGAGTTATCATTTCATAATGTTTAAAGATTTAACGGTGACATATTATTCTTTTTACCAAAAGTCAATTTTATTTTTTTAAGTAACAAAAATCTTTTTTGTTTTTTACATTTCGAATACGAGTTACAATCATGACATGCAATAATGTTTATTGATAAAAATCTCTCTTTCTTTCTTTTCCCTGTAATGTTGTGTCTTTTGCTTGGAAGAAAAGAAGGTGTTAGACAGGATTACATGTTTACATACCAGGCTGGCATTGCTTTAGAAGAGTCGTTTGTATTTGTGCAATTCCTTAGCAAAAAGATATTAATCTATTTGTTTGTACAGGTTTTAAGGTTTCCTCTGCACTGTTAAACACGCTCTTGCCCTCTTTATCGCTCGCTCACTCTCTCTCTTTCTTCATTACCATGCTTTTGTTAAGACAAAGCAAAGCAAATAAAAAAAAAAACAAAATTATCATGAAATCATGTTTGTTTCTTAACAAAAATGGCGTAAAAATCTTTAAGATAAGCTTTTGACATTTGAAATTAGTTTTTGGTTATGTCCACTAAAGCTTTTTATAAGCAATTTTCATGGTTAAACTACAAGTATTTGGAGATTTGTTTTATCGCAAGATATAAAAGATTACAACAAAATTTATATTGGTTGGAAAATATGTGAATTATTTAGATGAAAGATTTGCGATCTGCTGTGGTATGCCGAAATTTAAGCACAAGTTCATTAATTTTACATGGGGATGTAACCTATATAAATACTGATAAATCGGCGACACTTCGGGTTTACCGATATATCGGTATTGGCGATATTTTGCTGACATACATATGTATTTTGAGTGAGCAATTTAATTTTCAATGCTTATTTTTTGCATATCAACTAGAAGAAATAACACATTGAAAAGCCGAGCATAAAATCAAAACAGAATTGTTTTTTTTTTATTTTAAATCCAAACGCCCAACTATTTAGTGTTTTTTTAGCTGCGTGAGAACTTTCGATATCGATAACTTTGGATTGACAGCTGAGAATGTCAAACTGTGTAAACATTTCATAATGAATCATTCAATGCTAGAACAATGCTTTTAAATTGTGGAAAAAAATAAATCTGTTCGCGAAGCCGAACAAAGCCGAGCATAAAATCAAAACGGAATTGTTTTTTTTTTTAAATTCGAAACGCCCAACTATCCAGTGTTTTTTTAGCTGCGTGAGAACTTTCGATATCGATAACTTTGGATTGACAGCTGAGAATGTCAAACTGTGTTAACATTTCATAATGAATCGTTCAATGCTAGAACAATGCTTTTAAATTGTGGAAAAAAATAAATCTGTTCGCGAAGTTCAGAAAGCACTTCGTCCATTTAACGAAGCCCATTAACAAAACTTCCATATTTGGAGCGAAGACAATCCTCAAGCCGTTAACGAATCTCCATTATTACATTCATTAAAATTGACTGTTTGGTGAGGTTTACACGCTTTTTCGAAATAAGCAAGGAGCTGCCATTACGGTAAGGCATGCTGACTGAATTTTTGTTTCCAAGAATAAATCAGCTAAACATCAATGATATTTGGTTCCACCAAACCGGCACAACTTGCCATGCTTATGGCCACTTTCTCAATAGGCGATTATCTTTTTTCCCAACGAAAAACTGCACATTAAAGAAACTTGGTTTTTTTAATGTCTCATTTGCTTCTATTTTGTCGCAATGCTAACCGGCACTCATCTGCCAATTATTTATTTTCCTTTTATTTGACGTACAGATAAATTCAATCAGCTGACTCCCATCTTTTACATGTATTTTGAGAGGTGTTGCCAACTCAAACCAATGTTTTTTGTCGGTATATTGAGAAACCCAAAATCGTTAACGGACAGTTTATCGCTATAATAAATTTATGTTGACATTAGGTAACAGACAGTTTGTCGATACATTGAGAAAATGGCCATTAAACTTTAAACCAGGGACCGTAAATAACAGTTATCCGGAAAATTTTAACATAAAAACTCTTCATGTTAGCGCCAACGGAGACTTATAGTGTCATATACCAATAGATTCGAACTGACGAGCTCTTTCAGAATCTGTAGTGATCTTAAAAAAAAAGAGTTTTATGTTTTCCGTCAAAAATAAAACTCATTTTAGGAGTTTTATTTTTTCCATCAAAAATAAAACTCCATTTAGGAGTTTTATTTTTTCCATTTAGGAGTTTTATTTTTTCGTCTAAAATAAAACTTATCTGAGGAGTTTTATTTTTTCCGTCTAAAATAAAACTCATTTCAGGAGTTTTATTTTTTCCGTCTAAAATAAAACTTATTTGTGGAGTTTTGTTTTATCCGTCTAAAATAAAACTCATTTCAGGAGTTTTATTTTTTCCGTCTAAAATAAAATTTATCTGTGGAGTTTTATTTTATCCGTCTAAAATAAAACTAATTTGAGGACTTTTATTTTTTCCGTATAAAGTAAAACTAATTTTACGAGTATTTTTTCGTCTTAAATAAAACTGATTTCGCCTTCATAAACCAAACGACACACCACGAAGAAAAACACTGCATACAGCTGGCCTTGTGAGCCCACCCCCTTACTGCATCATAATTAAAACCATGGCAGAATAAATACAAGGAATAGTCATTATAAAATTTGTTCTCAATTTTAAAACCCATAATATTACAACAAGCGTATATGACAACTCTCCGCAGTTAACATACCTTGTACTTATTTCGCTATGAGTAAAACATAACTAAATTCAAAAAAAAAACAAAAGTTGCCAAATTAAAGAAAATATAGCGGACCAATCTGCTGGTGTTTGATAATTGAAAATTTATTTGCTTGAAAATATTTTTAAATGTCAAACACAAATTAATTAATTGAAAAAAAAACAGATTTTTGCAATGAACTTAGTCCAAAATAAATTGTATTAATATGCAAAACTGCTTCTGACGGAAAAAATAAAACTCAAACGAGACGGAAAAATTAAAACTCCTGAAATGAGTTTTATTTTTTGACGAAAAAAATAAAACTCCTAAAATGATTTTTATTTTAGACGGAAAAAATAAAACTCCTAAAATGAGTTTTACTTCAGACGGAAAAAATAAAACTCCTTAAATGAGTTTTATTTTAGACGGAAAAAATAAAACTCCAAAAATGAGTTTTATTTTAGACAGAAAAAATAAAACTCCTAAATGAGTTTTATTTTTTGATGGCAAAATAAAACTCCATTTTTAAGAGTTTATTCGACCTTTTATTTTTACGTTGAAAAATAACTGTTAAAGATTGAGTTTTTTTTTAATTCTTAAAATAACTGTTAAAAAATAACTTTTTTGATATCACTTATAACCGTTACGGTCCCTGCTTTAAACATTTAAATTTATTTTTAATAACAGTATGTTAGTGAAATTTAGTATTCTTTTTGCACCGAAGACAAGTGCTGTTTTTTCCTCTTTTGTCCTGGCGTTTTGAACTGGGAGTTTTTACACGACATAAACTGTCACTTTAAGTCGAAGTGGATCTGATCGCTTATAATGCGGGCGAGAGCGACTGATCGATCTTCGACACTGTATTTAACAAATTTTACATTTTATTATTTCACAATTCCTAAGGAATTATAAATAAATATTTTTTTAAGAGTTTTTATAAGGGAAGTACTTGAGTAGAAAAACAATATCTAAAGAACAAGTTCTTAAGACTATTTTGTACTTCAGCGAAAGCGGAGAGTCCGTGGAAGGAATTTTTTGGGAACAATTATTTCCTTAGAGGGTGATTTTGATGGAAATGTTACAAACTAAGAATTGGTGTTGAGTCCTAAAAATTTAATATATTTGCAGATATTTGATGGGAAATTAGTAAATACGTATGTTAAATTTGCAAAGACTAGGATGGGAAAGTAATTGAATTATATCCATATCCTGTTTTCAAGATTTAGCACAGTGAATAAATTGTCTACATGTATAAATGACGGAAAACTTCAATACATGTATTTAAGATTTATACATTACTTTTAGAAAGCACCATTTGGTGACTCATTAGTTTTACTCAAAACTGATGTCAACTATATGTGACTTTTACGTATGTGACACATATGTGACACACAGTTTCTTAAAGAATTTTCTAGCGAAATTCACGACACATACGTGGCTAACGTGTTAAACACTTATTTGGTTTTGCATAACGTTTGCTTGATAAAATAGTATTTACAAGTTTATTAATTACAATCTGCTTAGGAGAAATTAGGTTTAGTTAATCAGACAGTGGTCACGCTTTTTTAGGATTTTTTCGTGTAAAAACAAAAACATAATAATGTTACGAATTTAGGAAATTTTATAAGTAAAAAATAAAAAAATATTAAAATATAAATGTTTTACTTTACTTCTGGAATTCCTTAAATTCTCACAACTTATTTTGAATTAGTTTTTCAGTTTTATTGGGATTTTTCTTAAATTTTTTAAATATCTTTTTCTTTAAGTTGAAATTCCTTTATAATATAACTTCTTTTGCCAACTTAATCCACCATAAAACAATTTGCTAATTCTTCTTATTTTTTTTTCCATATTTTATTGTGGCCTCCATTCAACCAAAAAATCATGAATTAGCCAAAAATTTGAAAACATTCAATACAGCAATTTTGCTTTATCATTTGCTGTAAACATACAAGGAGTAAACAGAAATGTCATAAGTCGTCTAAAAGTCTAAGCAATATAAAATCCTACGCCTAATAATATGTACAAGAAAACTGAACAATATAAAAAAAAAAAAAATAAAAAAGCTGTGTGATCATGCAGTTCTTAGGAAGAGCTTACTTGCAGTTTTTTTTTAGGTTGAAATTTTTTAGAGCGTTTTTTCTGTCTATTTTTTGTTTTAGTTTACATTTTTGTAGCTGTATTCCTACTAAATAATGACTAGACAAATAAATATACAATTTCTGTAATTTTTTTCTTGGTATGAAATGAAATGATTTTAAGTTCATTTTAATATTATCAAAGTATAACATCTTTTTATTATGAAAATTGCCGGTTTGTTATTTTGGAGTATATGAATTTCAAATTATTATAATTTTCTTTATAATGAATTTTTGTTTTTATATAGAAAATGCGGTATTTTATTCGTTATTTTGTTGTAACATTTTGTGTTACGTAAAATGTGAACATGATTCATCAGAAATTTTATAAATTTTACATTTTATGTTAGAAATATAATGTTATTATATATGTATACATTTTGTAAAATATAAGTATATAACAAACTTTTTGGCCTAAACATGATTTAGCAAAAAAAAAAAAAATATTTGTATTCAAACTTCCAGAGGAAAAAAGGAGTTTTTTTTTTTGGTTTTTTCAAGCAGACTTGCAGACGTCAAAAACGCCACCGTATTGCGGCATTTTTATATACTGCATGAGAACAAAGTTTTCTTTTTTGAAGGTGTTATTTTATATTGTTTTTGTCAAGCCATTATATATTTAAAATTTCTTAAATTATTACAGTTTTTTCTCTGCGAAAGGGAAAATACTACAGACAGTAAAACCAAATAGTTGTTTAATAAATTTCTTAAAGGATTAATGACCGATTTTATTAAATTATTTAAATATTAATTATGCTTTAAATTCGTTGTGCATGTCAAATAAATATCAAATTATATTGAAAACTATATTTAAATATGAATTGATATTTTAATAGAATTGGTGAAATTGGCCATAAAAAATTTATTTTTTAAAATCCTCAACTGAAACTTCACTTTAACAAAATAAGTTTTCCATTCTTTTAATTAAATAAAAATTTAAAATTGTTCAATAAAACTTCTTTATTTTTAAAATATTTTGAGGTAAAATTTTAATTTTTCTGAAATTTTATGATGCGACAAAAAAAATTTTATATTACATATTATGCCAACAATTTTTACTTTGATTTGACAGACAATCTTTTATTTTATGTAATAAAAAGTGCTTTTTAGGAAACTACTCGGGGTAGTTGTAGTTTTATGGCTTTATAATTTAATATAAGTTTAACATGATAACAAAAAACAAAAATAATTTTATGATCAATGGCATTAAGGTTAATCATAGTAAAAACTAACAAGGTCATAGAATTTTTTTAAAATCTAACTTTAAGATAAAAACAAATATTTTTTAACTTAAAAAAATTTTAATTATTTGTATTAAAAGCCAACTATTTCCACTACAGAAAAAATAAACCAACAGAATCTATTTCATACGTTTAGGTTTTGCAAAATGGACAAACTTGGAGCATACCTTTAGGAGTAAAAAAATGAAAAGCTATATAAATTTTTTAAGCTTAATATTCATTACTGACTTGATCCTAAATAAGGTTTTGACCTAAAATTTTTTAATAGCAGCAAGACAATTTTTAATTTAACAATAAAGGCATATGAAAAATAATTGTTAAACTAACCTTTTCATAGTTCGATATTTTAACACCGGGTAGAGATTTACGTGTCGATTTTATACAAAAAGTGAAAAAATAAAAATTTTGAGTTAATGCCCTCTTTATGATCAAGTCACTTTACTCTTATCTGCCTTATGTAGGCCTTACAGTGCGTAGTAAAAATCTAGTAGAAAATTAATTATTAAACTGTCCTCAACCAATTAGGGTGGAAAATCAGCTCTTCGCAGCCTTGTCCGTGATTGAAATTAAGAAAGCAAGCGGATTGGCGTATGGACTTTGCTAAATATATCTTTTACCAGTGGAATCTCAACTTAAATACCACGCTGCTTCGGCCATGGTTTTAAGAATTTTCGATTGTGCGTTCTGCTTAAGCTTGATACTAAAATTTCTAGGCGTTCCACATGTTTGAATACCATATGCCCAAATCGGTTACAAAACGGTTTCATACAAGATGACTTTTTAGTCCAGGCGTATTAGCCAGTGAAGTCTAGCGTTTGTTAACTTGAAGAGAAGTCTCATGTTTTCTATGTATCGACGCAAATACAGCTGTTTATCCAGATTATTCCTAATTATAATTCAAAATCAGACTGTGCTATTGTATAATTGTTAAGTTTAATAGGTGGACAATTTCCTCTCCTGATTGAAAACCCATTGTTTCTACTTTTCAACTTGTTTACTCGAATTCGCCAATTTTTCAAACAAGTTTTCACTTGACTAAGATTCTCATAAAGTTGAGAGGAAGCCATTTACGGGTTCGTATGCAAACTTAATATAGCTGTATCATCAGCAAATGTGGAAATGATCGGTTTGTCGCATATAAGAAAATCGGAAGTGTATATCGAACAGAGAGTAGGTCCAAGAACACATCCCGTTGTAACATAAGCTTTTATCTTATATTCCCTTGTCACATCTCTGTTTTGTATCCTAAATAAACGGTATAATAAAATACTCTCTAGCAATTTGTGAGTGTTTGGTGACAGCACTCAATTGATTTATAAAAAAGCGTGGACAATATGGTTTTAGTTTATAGGATTTTCTTATTTTGTTCTTACGGCGAATCTTTGCTATACTCCACCGGGAATTATAGTTTTTTAGATATGATTTATATGGAATTAGTGATAAATTATAAGCAAATCATTATACATTATGATAATAAATATTTATTACGATCTTAAGTGTAAGTGTATTCCCAAAGTACACATTATATTGAACGTATAGTAAATTATGGACCGTTCATCAGAAAACTGTATGGTTTCATTTCAAATCATATTTGGCTTTAAGATGTATTACAGTGTTTCCGAGAGTTAAGCATCATTTGAGATTAATGGTAAATTATAGACCGATTTTCACTAAATGTGGTAGCGTGATCGATAATCTTATTAATTTAACTGACGAAAAAGATTATTGTACGTTAATTTGTCAAAAATTAAGCTTATAGTTATTGTTATTATTGACTACTTTTCACTTTGTATTTTTACAATGTTGCCAGATTTTAATAAAAACTCAATCCCTGAAGAAGTTGGAAAGAATACCAACGAAACGTCGGATTTTATTGAGAATGAAATAAATAATTTTTTATTTACATTAAATTAATGTCCTTGAAAGCCTGCATATAGGAAACTATATAAACTATTTAGAGTAATCAAAAAAGGTCGATCAACACTTATAATTATACTTTTTAATTTAAATTGGACCAAATTTCATTAGAATATTACCATTAATTAGCGTTTTGGCCGTTTATGTATTTTTTGGGAAGGCGGCTTTTTATGGGCCACATGGTAAATTATAGACCGGACATGAAATTTACTAGCCCTTAAACGCTCTGAAGTTAGAACAAAAACATTATTCAAATTTGTAAGCTTTTTTCTTTAATTAAATCTTTCTTAAAACAAATTGAAAGATGGAATGCAGATCTGTAAAAGATGCATCTTAACATGAACTTAAAAGTGATAGTCCTTCTACAGACATTAGTAAAAGTAACGATGTGAAAGTCCTGCTAAATGTTTAAATTTTAAAAGCTGTCAAATTCTTAAGCGCTTCGTAAATATACTGCCTGTTTAACGAATATAGAAAATTATATTTAAAACAAGAACAAAATTCTAAAATTTGTTTTTGTTTTAAATGCAATTTTCAATGCGAACGTTCCCGTTCGAAATCGATGAACAGGCTGTTACTGTATTTTCAGAGTAACGATAACTCGAAATTAAAACAAATATTAAAGATTACATAAAACAAACAAACATTAAGTTAGAATTCCCTAACATTTTTAATTATTTGGTTTAATTTTTAACTTTTATTGACATTTTTATTTTGTTTTTGTTAAAAAAAAAAAAAAATTACATAAAAATAAGCGTATGTAAATTGTTAAGTCTTGTTATCTTTATTTAACAAAATTAAAACAAAAACGTTTTCGTATTACATATTTTTATGATCAGATTTACTTTTATTTTAAAATATCTAAATTAGTAAACAAAGTGTTATAATTTTTTGATGATGTTTGTCCCTAAATCCTACAGTACACGGAATGTAAAAAGCCACATGCGCATGTAGTTCTGACGTAATTTTAACGTCACTACAAAGCCACAATAGCAAGTTCGTGATGTGTGATGACGACAAAATTACGTCAGAACTACATGCGCATGTGGCTTTTTACATTCCGTGTACTGTAGGCTTAACTCTTTTTCTACTCAAGTGATAGTGCTGGATTTCATTTGCAGACTACTTAGGAGAAGTATAAGTATTTAAACCTAAAAATCGCGTTTTTATCAGACGGACGGACAAACACAATGACGATTATATGGACATGGCTGATTCGACTCAGAAAATTTATGTACACTTTATGGGGCATTAGAAAAATATTTGGGTATTTCTCGCGGAATAACAAATTAAGTACACCATCGATAGTGAAATAACTGATACATTTGCTCCAGAATTGATAAAAAAAAACCTAGATTTCTATTTTATATTACGAATTAACAGGCGACATAGCTTTTGGCTACTGCCATCCGTTTTAGTTTTCCTTCTTTGAAGTTTAAAATATTCCACATTTGAAATAATACCAGCCAAGGCGAATTTAACTACAGGTGGTGTCGAAACGCCGTCTGATTTTGACAGTTCGAACCAATTAGTTGTTATGTGTTTTGTTAAGCCCTTATGACACTACATTTTTTATTCATTAATTGATACAGAATTGATAGAAAGAAACAGTAAATGTTAGAAAGAGCTAACTATACATAATGTAAATAAAGATTTTTGTTTTTTTTTTCTCTTGTTATGGTTTTGTTTCAGGGATGGCGTTGAGAATTTTTAAAATTGTACCAACAACCTTTAAAACTTTTACTTTTTTACCCTAATTGTACTAAAAGATTTTTTTTAGTTGAAATTAATTTTATTTATGTTCATAAAAAACACCAAAAAAAGGTATTATAAATCTTAGTTTAAAAAGTATCAACAAAAAAGTACAATTGAAACAACTTAGCCATCCCTGTTTTGTTTATTTTATTAAATGTTGCCAACTTTTTGTTTATGAGAAACCTAAAAACAGAAAGCGGTAAATCGCTGAATTTGCCCATAAACCGCTGATTCAGCAACACTTTTTATATTTCAAGCTGGAAATGTCAATTTTAAGTTAAACAATTTTACATTTTTTTTGACATAACTTCATTTTTTATCGATAACTTTAGTAAAATTTTTGACAGTTTGTCATTTACCTTAATACAGCTTAACTCTTTGCACTTGGTAAATTTTTGTATTACATTATATTTGTACTGTTCACCAAAACTTGAACAATGCATTAAAAATGTAGTGTCATAAGGGCTTTAGGAATGGTTGACATTTTGAGCCGTAAGCACTAACAATGCAATGCAAAAACCGATATGTTGTTTCTGTTGTTTTTGGAGCTGTAGTATAGACACCAGCTGTAGTTTAATTCGGCTTGATACCAGCATAGAAGTTTGTCTTTTATAGAAGATGATTTTGAACAATTGCGGTTACCTGATGCTTTGCTCTTGCTACTTTATCTACTAACAGATTCCATTTAATTGCAAGGTCGTTCTATCTGACTTTCAATATTGTCAAGTATGCTCATACGGTGATCTGATGCTAAAAATATAGTGTTAATTTCCGTATCGCTACAACTAAAATTTGTATCTTAAGACTGCATTTGACATAATAAATCCTGCATTCAAACTTTCTTAAGGCGCTTTTTCTCAGAGTTTGAGAGCAAGCATATAAGTTTAGACTCTAAAGTCTCATACATTTTATAACCAGGAGGTTTCCCTACATGAAATTAATGAAATGAATGATCACATTTTTTACGTTGGTGTTAAAAAAATGATGGAAGAAATGATAGAAAATCATGTTGATGATGATGTCTTTAACTTTCTCAATACGTTTGCTCTGCATTTAAGCCGCAATAGTGTGAAGTTTTTTTTCATCTTGAGTAACACTATTAACCATGAATTGCAACTACAATTGCTTGAACCAAAGTAATGGATCTGAACGCAAATATGATGGTGCTTTTTTAACAGTCCCTCTTTAAATGTCATTGTGAGGAACGTCAGACGATAAAGGTGCAGCGTCTTTGTTGGCATGCTTTCAATTCAATAAAACGCGATCAATAATTTGGTTGGTAAAATTAAAATAGAACCAACAATCTTATTCTTTTATTCAAAAATATAAAATTTTTTTCAAAATTTTTTATTTTTTTCGAATTTATTCTATGAGCTAAATTTCAGTTATGTATTTTATAAAGTTTTTTGTAATAGTTCTTCTATTCCTTAAATTTTTAGGAATGACTTTTATACACTAATTCCCAGTTTCTATTTGTTAAAATTTTTTTCGTAAAATTTCAAGCCAGAATTCCAAAACTAACTGAAAACCTAAACTAATAAATATTCAGCCTTATTACGGTTGTCGTTGTCGTAAGCGACTAAGGCCCGTTTTCACAACTTACCGATAGCTAATGAAAGGATTTTATCGGCCGTATAAAAAGTGTTCCATTATTACAACTTAACTTAAACCTACCAGGTATGATGAACCTTAACATACTTTATCGCTCACTTTAGGTTAAAGTAAGGTTTTTATAATGGAACACTTTTCATAAGGCCGGTTAAAGTCTACTTTAAGCTATCGGTAAGTTGTGAAAACGGGCTTAAGTCGGTTTTTGTAGTAGATTAAAGATTACGACAACCGTAATAAGGTTGATTTATTCATGTAAAAGCAAATTCAATCAACAATGAATTTTTATAAAAATGTAATTTTTTCACCATTTTAGAGAAAAAAATACTTAGGCCCGTTTTCACGACTTACCTTTAAAGTTCGATATAGTTAACGCTACCTTTAGCACTAGTGAGGAATAAAGTTAGCTTCAACTATTTTTCGGTTTCACAACTTCTGTATAAAATAAACTTAACATTTTTAAAAAAGTGGCAATACTAAAGAAAATACCGATTATTTTTGCCAAAATAAAAATACGAACTGGCAACTACGTAATTTTTTTACATTTACAAAATATACGTATAATTGGAGCTGCCATATATAAAAAATATGTGAATATAATATGGCAATCTCAAATCTAAACCTTACGACAAAAGTTAAAGGTAGAACGTTCCTCTCTTTAGCTTATTCTTCACTTTAAGGTTAAAGAGAACTTGTGATAATTAAAAACTCATTATCTGTTCGATAACTTCCTACATTTAGCTATCGTTAAGTCGTGAAAACGGGCCTTAATATGTTTAAAAATCAAACGGACCAGTTTATGTTGAAATTCTAAGTCAAAACTGGAAGTAATTTTGCAAAATAGATATTTCTTAATAGAATTCTTTAAATATCTTCTAATTTGTGGTCTATGAATCCCTCTAATATTTTCTTTTTATTTGAACTTTTCTAAATAGCTAAAAAGAAATCACCAGCTTATCTTTTAACATAAAATTATAAAAAAGCTTCTGTTTTTCAACGTTTTCTATAATCAAAAATCAACAATAAAAATCAACAACAAAAACACTTTAAACAAACATTATTAATATTATCAGAAACCTAAAAAAACTAATAATACAGGTATTTTTGTTTTTTTTTTTTAATAACAATTACAAAATGTGATTTTTGGTTATTAAAAAAAGAAATAACGTCACGAGATAAAGTTTTTTTTTTTATATAATTACACATAAAAAATGTTAAATTAAATTTATTTTTGAAGTGGTTTAACAAGAAAATTAGCCGTAAAAATAATTTATTTTCAATAAAACAAGTAAGAAAGTATGGTCGGTCAAGCACTATCAAATGGTTGCTACACCACAGTATTTTAAAACAAATTTTCGCCAAAACAAAATTTTGTTCTGAGGTTAAGATTCATGTAAAAGTTCTTTGTGCCGAATATTATTTATATCTTCATCTAAATGAGATTTGTTTTCACTTTAGTGATTTTTGGAAGGTTTATTTTGGATCTACAAGCAAAAGATTTGGTCAAGACATGTTGTCACCAAATTTTATGTCAATACCATCGTTTACAAGGAAGTTATGGCATTAAAAGCTATTTTCGGTGGTAGTAATTGTATTGGAGCTATGGTCAAATATGGACCAAAACTTGGTAAGCTGATTTAGGGCTAAAAAATCAGAGCAAGTTAAACTCTCTTTTTGGTTTAAAATGTATTTAAACCAACAAATCTATAAATCATTAAACATATAAACCATCTTTAAACGAATGAAATTGGGCGTTTAAACTACCAGTGCAAATCATGAGAATTTGCCAACACTTGTCGTAGTGCTGCCACATGTTATTTTTTGAACAACATATAATACATGAGACACTGATTTATGGCTGTTGAGTTTAAACTACATATAAATTCAAGTTTAGTTCAACTAAACCAACGTTTAAACCATCAGTGATTTATTAGGCCATATAATGCTAAAAATTAAGTTTGGACAGAATATAATATAATTACGAACATAACAAGATTTATGGTCACGGACATCCTTTATAAATTCTAAAAGTGATTCTTAGTTGATCGGTTAATCTTGAGGCGGGTATTTGTTAAGGTATTACAAACATCAGCACAAGCGCAAAATACCCTCTCCATTATTATAATTTGGGTATAAAAATTTGCCAAAAAATTTCGAAGATAACTAAAATATTTCTTTTAGATTCACTCCACATTTTTTATTACATATTTTTGTATAATTATTAAGAATGTTAATTATTATTAAAGAAACAAAAAAGAAAACAATTAAATTTCTTGCAAGCAATTAAATGTTCACAAGGTGGCAACACACATTTTTTCATACTTACATATGTATATTCTTTCATTCATTTATTCGTTCATTCATTTATTTATTGTATATTTTTCCATACGTATAACAAACAACTCAAGTGTAATAGTATACAACAAAACAATAACCCAACAAACAACAATGTAAATGAAATTTGAATTTAATGTGTATGTAAGTGTCTGTACATATTTATGTATGTATGCATGTATGTAAATGTGGGGGAGTAAGTTAACGTTGTCGACGTCTGTCTAGCACTGTAATCAAATACAACCGTAAACCAAATAGAACAATAACAAAAACAATAACAGAATTGTTGGGGAAAAATAAAACAATAGAATTGAAAAGAAAAAAATTACAAAAAAAGTTTGCGCATGTCGTTATGTGTATAACCTTAATTAAGCGCATAGGGAGTAATTTCATATATATTGGTCTATATATGTATGAATGTATATATGTATATTAAACATACACATGCCTATATTTACATGTATAAACGCCATTGTCTTTTCTATAGAGTTGTTTAAATCTTTATGTATATTTTAATAATAAAGCAACCAACAAACAATTATATTAAAAAAAAGATTTCTGGGGCTCTAACTATTGCAAACTATAAAGAACGATTTACAAAGGAAATTAGAAAAGAGCTTACACAAAACCTTTATGCATGTTTTAATTTTCCTAAAATTCCACTACAAAACTTACAACAAATTTAAACAATACCCTGCAAATAATATTGGACTACCTGCTCCATTTTTAACAAATGGACTACTTCCTGGACTGGTCAAATGTTATGCAAGCATGGACCATGTCATTGTTAATAACACAGCGTTTACATTTGACAGTACTGGCAAGACAGTAAGAAAATACATATTAGATGCCAAAAACACTACTTACTGTCTTCATGACGTAGGCGTCCAGACAGTAGTTAAGACAGTTCACTTTTGAAAATATGTCAAACGTAAATGTTGCAGTGCAAGTCCAGTCAAACGTGTTTTTTTATGAACAAAATAAATTTAAAAATGGCTTAAAACAACTACATATATTGTGTAAACTAATATAACAATTAACTAAAACATAAAAAGTCAAAACAGATAAAGTTTATTTTTTTTTCTTTTTCAAACAAAACTTCAATTTAATGTTAGCAAATGTCAAATCACTGTCCAATTTTACTGTCTGCAAAATTTGCTAGACAGTAGACAACACAGTCGGAAAAGTGTGCATGTATTAGTAAAAAAGTTTGCATGTATTGCTACTGTCATGCCAGTACTGGCAAATGTAAAGGCCAGGTAAGTGTTTGTAGTGAGATGACATGTCTTCGTTTTTAATGACATGTTTTCGTTTTTAAACGACTTCAAAACTAATCCTCTTGAGTATACCTTTGTAATCCAAAGTTGGGTTATATGGTCCTGCCCTAGGACATCGTAATGTTAAATAGACCATGTTTTTTCCATACGTTTGGGTAGCTTTTGGACTAGTCCTAGTCCCTAGTGGGCAACATTTTACACGCGTGTTTGGACTAGTCCTAATATTTGCAGGGTAATAATAAACACACACGCTTACACAAATAGCAACTCAAATATGACACATATACACACTTTTACAAATACTTAGAGGACCATGTTAGAGCCTGCCAAAAACAGGAGAATCCTATAAAAAAGAATAACAACAAATCCATCAAATAATAAACAAATCACACATACAAACAATCCTAAACAAATAAATAGATACGTACATACATTCATACTTCCAAGAAAAAGCTCTCACTCTATTATTTTGATGTGTATGAATTTACTGTTAACGAGAAAAATCATTTCACCACTAGCAACATTTTCTGAGCAAAACAAAACTAGAAAAACAATGAAAAGGATTTAATTATTTGTTTTTAGGAATTTCTATCTTCTGGTCATAATGCTGTTGTTGTTGATGGAAAAAGGGGATTTTTTTCTCAATTCCTTATTTAAATAGAGAAAAAAATAACGTATGTTTTTTTATTGAAGTGTTTGTTGTTGTTGTGAATAATCATTATTATTGTCATCATTTGCCATGTTTATAAGAATTAGTAGATGTTATTGTTGTTTTTTTTTGTTGTTGTTAAGGAGGGAGTGCGTGCTTTGGGAATTTTTTTGTTTGTGGTTTTGCATTGTTAAAGATTTATTTTATGTTTATTTATTTATTTATTTGTTAAATGAGCCTTATTAAATTTTGAAATTAACATTAACCGACAAGCCTTAAAGGCATTTTTGGTTTTTATGTTGTGCCAAAAAATTTAATCCTTTTTTAATCCTTAAACATATTTTTTGAGGCTAGTATATTGTGGAAAAAAGAACAATAGTAGAAATATTTTCTTTAAAACATTAAGATTTTATTTAAATACTGGTTGTGGATATAACAAAAACATTAAAATAAGCCCTGGGCTAAAAGTAATCCTGGTAAAGAGGGTTTAAAAGAGATTTCGCTTCATAAAAAAACGTGTTTGCAGGAGAATTTTTTATATAAAAACTAGTAAATAGCTATTTTCGACTATGGTGAATCTTATGTATGCTTAACCATAACATTTTATGGGCTCTATCGTGGCAAAATCTTTATTTCGCGAGCATATTTGAGTGCACGTAAAGGCAAAGCAAATTTTTCGATATAGTCACCTCTAAAAAAACCTTTTTAACGGAAATATTTTTACCATAATGTGATTAGTTGAACAATATTATTGGTTCCGTGTCAATAAATGGAGAAAAATGTTTTGTAAAAAAGTACCAAAAAAAGGTACGATTTTCACACCTTGAAAGTTCAAGTTTCCAAAAAGTACTTATAATTGTATTTTACAGATAAATTTCGAATGTAATATAATATACATTAGAGCGACTCAAAAAAAAGTGATTTTGTTACCCCACTGAAAATAAAGCTAGAGCCAAAATATTTTGGGAATCACCATAAAACATATCAAGCTTTATTTTCAGAGGGGTAACAAAAACACTTTTTTCGGCTCCATACAACTTGAGTCGGTCTAATATACATAATTAAAATTTTATAATTTTTATTGCTATGTTTATTGAATCAAAAGATAGATAGGGTGACAAAAAAAGTTCCAAAATAACCCTTAACTCCCCAGAAAGGCCGAATCTCAAAATAGTAGCACCAACCTGTCCGATTATTTTTTTTTTATTGAACAACGATAAGAATACATTTTTTGTACCCGTTTTACACTTTTTACCCACTAAACATTCTAATTTCCAAAAATACAGTCTTAATTGATTGATTGTTAGAGAGACCAACCTCCGGTCCGGTTCAGGTGCTTAGGCTATGATAAATCAGTCAGTCAGCCAGTAACTCTACAATTTTATATATATAGATAAACAAATAATTGTTATTCTTAACTATAACATGGTTGCCGGTTATGAAATTATGATTAAAGTAACCATAATATATTTAACAATTTTTCGTAAAAATGGTTTTTTTGGAGGTGACAATAAAGAAAAATGTGTTTCTATGCGTGGGTGTGCTAGGTGAAATACACACAAAAAAAAAATACTGTGATGCCATATAATTTGAGCATTTGACGATTATGCTGTTGGGGCAAACAAAAACTTGTTGTCGTAAATAAAAACCTTTTGTCGCAAGAAAATTTCCAACAAAATTTACCGTAACAACATGAAAGTATTTGAAGTTTTTCAACAGCAAAATTATTTGTTGCAAATGAAATATCTTTTGTCGTTAAAGGTTTTCCTCTGAAATAACAGCAAATTGAAAATTGCTGTTGACGTAACTGATTTGCATTTGCAGGAAATAACAATTTTTGTTGCCATAATATATTTATTTTTTGAATCAAATAATATTACTGTTGTCGTAAAAAAATTTGTATTTTAACAATGAATTTACACTTTGGGACAAAAGAAACAGACTTGTTGCTACAAATCAAAAATCTTGTTGGGCACAATCCGAATGTCAATTCTATTTGAATCAAAATCAATTTCTTTTGGCATTACAGTATTTTTTTTGTGTGTAATAGTTCGATTTGCCTTATCTTTAAAACCAAACCAATATTATGTGTAGAGCATTTTGAGCTTAATTTAATTAAACCAAATATGGACCCTTTTGCATTAAACCCCAAAATTCCGTGAATTTTTTTACTTAAGAAATATCTAAGCGAATTATGGTCCTTTAATCTTTCATACTTTGGGGCAAAAAACATATTAACTTGTCTCTAAATCGGCCTTTTATAAACCGATTTTGCTAATTCTTACTACTAGTATTTCAACGAATCCACTTTAGGTGAATGCTTAAAAATAAAATAAATATTTTATAATAATTTTCATTATATCGGTATTCATATTTGTTATTTTTATTAAAAAGTCTACCGAAAATTCTGAAAAAGAGAAACTGTACTTCAGTTTCATAAAAAGGACCCATTTTAAATAAAGGACAACAAAGATGACTGACTTTATTTAAGAGTTGAAGTAATGAAGGAGTTTTATATACGAAATTTTCTAACCTTGTGAATTTTGGATCAGAAAGTTCCTAATGTTTACTCTTTTCCTATTTCTAGCCTAATTTAATTACTTTAATTCTTCATTACTCTTTATTCTTTTTCTTATCCATAAATTGCTAAACACTTTTCGCTACGGCTCTATTAAAATGATTAAAAATTAAACATTTCGAAAGAAAAAAGAATTTTATTTAGTTGCCACAGAATGCTGGCAACGTAGCAACACTTCTTCTCTCTTAGCCATTAAATAACAAACACCAAAGTCCCTGAGGACAACTCACTAACTAACGTTTTAGAGCGAATAGTAACTTGTTGCCTCTATGGCAAGTGTGTTCATTTCAATTTTCTTGAACGGCTTCTAAGCAAACAAACACATATGTACCTCAGAGTCTTTAGTCAGCATTTAAACTTTATAAATAAATAATTTGCAACTTTTTTTTTTATTCAAACTGCTACTGCTAAAGCTTTTTTCTCATTCAGTTGATGCTGGAAAATATAAACGTGACTGAATTGTTAAAATACAAATAGAAATGAAACTGAAACCTAAAAGGCGGTATCAAAGGAATCAAATGGGAAAAAAAGAAATATTTATAATAAACAGAAAAAACAACCATTTTGATTACTTTATTGGACCTTTGTAACAAACTGTTTTAGAAAAAAATTACTGATTAAGGTTTTTATTTTTATATTTCTTTTTAATAAATTAATTGTTTTAATTTCCCTATAAAATGTTTCCTTAGAAAAATCAATTAAAATTGTAACAATTATTTATTTAGCATTTTTCGATAAATTCTTTGCGTTTTTTCTATTATTACTATTCTATCTTTTTAACTAATTGTTTATTGTAATGCATTTTAATTTGTTTGAAATATTCTATTTAAAGAGTACAAGTAGAGTAGAGTAGAGGGAGTAAAGCCCCCAGTGGAACAATTCTAGCAATAATTGTGTTGAAACATGCAAAGATGATGATGTTGATTAAAACTGTCTGTTTGTCTCTATGTAATAGCTTTTTTTCCTTCTAAATGAAAATTGCAATACTTATTTGTTATTTAATTATTAAAAATACAATTAAAAACAAGTACGAAGGTATAGTTGGTCAAGCCTGACTATGCCATACTCTACACCACTATATTTAAAAACAAATTTTCGAAAATGTACCCTATTTGGAACACAATCATTAATCCTCTAGAACAAAATTATGTTACGAGGTTAAGATTTAGGTACAACTACTTTGGGCTGACTATTATTTAGATATCTGAGAAATCTATATGAGATTTGTTTGTCTTTAAATGAGTTTAGGAAGAGGGTAAAATCGGACCCCTGGCCTTTGTGGACCTACCCGCACACTATTTCGGCATGACATAGTAGCTATCGTAAAATTTATTGTCGCCGAATTTTATATCAATACCAACATTTATAGGAAAACAAGTAAGAGTGTTATTTTGGGCAATACCGAATCTTATATACCCTTCACAATGGTGAAATAAGAATTATATGTAAATTCCGTTCTTTATATGCGTTCCTGTTGTTCCTATAAGGAGCAAAGGGCCTCAACGAATGCGTTCCATTCTGATTATTTTGATGCCAGTTTTTTAAGTTGGATCCAAGTTTCATCCACTGCTTCGAGTTCAGTGTCAAGTTGACGTCTCCAAGTATGAAAGGGACGACTTCGTCTGCGGCTGACTTAGGGTTACAGTCAAGAGGTAGTCTTGTTACATCATCTCGTCTGCGTAAAGCATAGCCAATCCATCGCCATTTACGCCTTTAAATTTCGATAGCGCCAATTGTTTGGTAATTTCCCAGAGCCTTAAGTTTCTTATACTTAGAAGTGCGGATATCACACATGAATTAAACAGGCTAAGTTTTGTGGCGGGATTTCCAAAGGTTGGGTAGTTGCCTGAATGATTGTCTCCTTTATTGTAATTAAGCTACCCCAGTTGCTGAATTAGTGCACTCTTTCTAATTCATTCCTGCGAATTGGCAATTTTCAGTTGCACCTGGTGTTGATTGTCATTGCTTCATTTTGGTGATGTTAACATTGAGACCACATTTAGCTGCTTCCGCTTAAACTGATTTTTATTTCGACTCAATATCAGAGAACCTGAGAGATAGGAGACATATATCATCCGCGTAGTCTAGATCTTCTAAGCAGTTATTCAGGAATTAAGTAAAACCCCTCGATTCTGTTGTAGCATTTTTCACCATGTTGTCGATTACGATATTAAATAGCAGAGGGATAGTGGGCAACCCTGACGTACTCCTATTTAAACATATAGGTTGGCTAATACTGTTTCTGTTTACCGTTCTTTAGATATAAATAAAGCTATTTTGTGCCATGCCCACTTCTCTTTATATTCTCACATTTGTCTGGATATTCTATATCCAACCAAGATGATTGTTCCTAATTTGGAAACTTTCGTTCTTACCGTTCTCCAGGTATACAGAAATCAAAAATGTCTTTGAAGGAAAGGTACCATGCCCATTTCTTCAGTTCCGCCTATATTTTTAAAGCGGTTGTTTGTTGTTAAGTAAGATGTATATACCTAATTTGGACACTTTGGTTCCTGCCGTTCTCCAAATATAAAAAAATACAACAACAAGGGATTTATGGGCAAAATTAGAGGCAGTCGTTGTTTTTGCTCATATCCCAGCCACTTGTGAAACGATCAGGCTAAATTCCAATAACATGATTAAACGCAGCATATTTGTCGTAAATGTATAACAACAAAGTCCCTTATATCATATCTTGGGTCTTCGGAAAAAACCATTTAAACAGAAAGACGAGCCTCGTTAAAGTAATTTCGCTCCTTAATAGGTACCCAGAATATATATACTTTATAGGGTCTAATATCCCTATTGTAGAAATTACAAACGGCATGACAAACTAATATATACCCCTATACTTGCGGTGAAGGATATAAAAATCATGGCATTTAAAGCTTTTTGCTGGAGTACACAGAAAAAAATAAAAATTGATTTCAATTAAAAAATTTGTGATATTAATTAAAAAATTAATTAAATTTGCACCAGTAAACAAATTAATAGTATCAATTAAACCAGTTAATAGTATTAATTAAACGTTTAGTTCACTTGATTAAACGTTTAATTCACTTGATTAAATTTTTAATTAAAACTGATTTTATTTTTGATCAATGCTTTAATTGGTGAAAAATTTTGGAGAATTTTTTCTGTGTAGGATTTCTATGGGAGCTATGTTCAAATATGGACCGATTCCAATAAAATTTGGAAAGATGATTAAAACGTAAGTTTTACTCAATTTTAACCATAAATAGAAACATAATAAAATACTTAAGGGGTACAACGTTTCTGTTCCACTTTGCACTATTTGTAATAGACTTGTTCCTTGCGACCATTAGAGCCCATGTACAAAATTTCATTTAATTATCTCTAAAATTGCGACCTGTACTTTGCGCACAAGGTTTACATGGACAGCCAGCCAGCCTACCAGCCGGACGGATAGACATAGTGAGATCCATTGAAAAAGTGATTCTCAGTCTCTGACCAATATTTTAAGCAAACAATTAAACAAACATCAGCACAAATGCACAATACCCACTCCACTATCGTGGTGTCGGTATAAAAACTCGAGGGTACCTACCACCATTCTAGTAACATGTTAATTTCCTATTAACGTTTTTTAACACCAGGCCATACAAAAATAAAAACAACAACACTTAAACATTTTATGAAAAAAAAAAAATATGAAACAAAAAACACTTTAGAGTTTAAGATGCAATTTGATAACTTAATTTATACTAATTTATAAAAATATTAATTAAACTACGACCACGTGCTTATCGTGGCTTGAAAGTGACCTGAAAAAAACTTTTTCTCAAGGAAATTTGATACATTTTTTTACTCAGCACCAACACAAACTTCCCTTGTCTATATACATATTTATGTCTATATTTTTTACTTTGTGTCCTGTTTTAAGCCGCCTTTCATAATAATTTTTTGGTATAAAGAAGCTTTTTTATATTAATATTGAGACTTTGTAACACTTTAAGGGATTAAAATTTTTGAATTCCTTTTCAGCACAAGTGTTGAGTTTAAAACTCATTTGCCAGCTGATTAAAAAAAAATCAAAGCCAACAGAAGGTACAAATTCCTTAAGCTCTTAAGGAAACCAAAAAAAAAAAAAAAATTAAAGCCTAATGACCGCCAACAGTATTGAATTACTGGACACATCTCTTTTTTCCTTACGCACAATTTTTTTTTTAAATTTTATTAAAGGAATTTTTTTTTAAACATTTCAAAATCATATTTTATTTTCTACATATTTTTTATATTAAATCATGCGTAACTTTTTTTCACAAATCATTACATGTTGTAAATTTTGTTCTTGTTTTTTCTTTTGTAAATTCATCATATTCCATGGTGTTGCATGTTGCGCTCTATAAAAACTCATAAGAGTGTGTTAAATACTCATAAAACTTCTGATAATTAAAAATATAAAAAAAATAATAATTATATACAAAAATTAAATGCATCTTTGAATTTTTTTTTTAAATTTATGAGTTTGGCAATGAGTTGTAATGATATGATGAATTTTATGATCATTTTTCAATTAAATTGTTGTTCAAATGGAAGGAATTTATAAGTAAAAGAAACTTGTGATTGCTATTGTGAATGAAACTTAAGCCTTAATTGCGGGAGCTTTCAAATTTTTTAATTTGTTTCATTGTAAATCATTTACGAAATTTTTTGTTTACTGAAATAGAAACTGTAGAGTTATTAATCAAAAAAGAAAGTGATTTTTTTGGGACCACCAATGATTAATCCTTATTTGGGCTATAAAGGTAATTATTAGCACAAAATTTTGTTATCAGGTTTAATTTATATAAATGTTTTTTTGTGCCCAATTTTTTCTGAAAACTAATTTTAAATCTACCAGCAGAAAAGATTTCTCTCACATAGTATTTATTTTATTCCAACATTTTTAAAAAGTTTATGGCAATGAAAAAACTTTTTGGCGTTGTAATTACATGGGACTAGTTCCTTTTTAATTCGGTAATGCGATTACGGCTGCATTGAAACATTTGTGTGCTTATATATACATATACCAGCTGTTTGGTCTCGGCGCTGCTCGGGATTTTCTAAATAAAAATAAAAAATTAAATACTGGAGAATTTTGTTAATAACTCGACCCCAGCGCTATCTACCATCAATAATCAAAAATTTTAACATCACGACAACAGCGCCCCCTATCGGGATTTTTTTTGTTTTTTGTAAACCATCAGTGAAAGTATACCTTTCCAATGCATGTACTCGTTTGAATATCGGTTAAGTGATTCTTGAGTTATAAAATCACAAACATAGGACAACTTATTTTTATATATATAGATATAATTGTTCCTGTTGTTCCTATAAGGAGCAAAGGGCCGTAACAAGCATAATTTATTCCGATCTATTCGGAGCGATTGATTTAATTTCCCTCCACACAGAAAAAAGTATCTCAAGAAAATTTTTAACAACACAGTTTGTTAAAAATAAAATTTTAGGTCAACAAAATTTTTGTTTGATTCAAAGAAAACATTTACCAAATTTATACTTTGCAAAATAGCACTCAATAAAACATATTTAATAATGAAATAATTAAATATTTCTTCATATTCAATAAAAAAAAATATTTGAATCAAAGTAAAGACAGTATTTTAACAACTCTTGTCCATTTTTTAATAGCTCATAATTCTCATTTGTTTTGCAGTTTTATTTGAATAATATATTTAGTTTTGCCAAAGTCTATGGAAAAGGATTCCTGATGAGCTGGCCTAAGCAACCAGTGAAATGCGCATAGGAACTTACTTATCCCCGCAAAATAAATTTTAGTGTTTTTATAAAAACATAAAAGTAAAGATTCGATTAACATTTTGTTTGATTTATTCAACATTTTCAACAATTTATTTTAACAAATCAAGTAAAAATTTTGTTGAAAAAAATTATTTGGGCAACAACTTTTTTTATTGACTCAATAAACTTGGTTGTTGACTAAAAATTTAACAATTATACATACAAACATTTTTATCAATACCACAAAAACCGTCATCGCAGAGAATTAAAAAATTTTTGTAATGAAATATGCGATTTTCGTATGCAAATATGAAAATTATTTTTTTCTGTGCACCTTTTTGGATTTTCATTATTTCTGTATGGATTTGGCGCTTCCATGTATGAGCAGGTCTTCATCATCGTCTGTTTCCCTGGGAGTTCCATTCGATTGACTGCCTGGCAATATTATTATCAACTTTCCGGAGTGTACACCCTATCGAATTATACCTTCGTTTACAAATTTCACGTTGTATTTGGGTTTGAAGTGTTATTTACCAAAGCCTAGAGTTAGAGATAGTAATTGGTCAGAATATTTTTAGAAGTCTTCAAGCGTAGTTGTTTTTGGTGAAAACTTGTAGAGCATGAACATCAGAGCTGGTGGCATTTTTTGCTTCACAGCCATACAGAAGGACAGCTTTTACGTGTGGATTAAAGATTTTTAGTTTGGCTCTAAGCAATATAATTGAAGATTTCCAAATGCCTTACTAACTTGCCTATTTAATGCGTTCAGAAATATCAGCACTAGAGCCGCCCTTGTCTATTAATAAAGCTTTCAAGGTAGCAAAAGGATTCCACCTCTTCAAGTTGTACTCCATTGATATAAAGAGGAGCAATTTGGGTGACAGCTCGCATTACTTTCGGTTTGCCAGCTTTAGAGAAGTGTGCGACGATCATGCGTAGTAAGTGCATAACGACTAATAAGGCTTCAGTTGATGTTATCACGGGGGGCTGTTGCTTTATTAAAACTTATGTTAACGATATATTGTTTTTGTGTTATGACAATTGATCGTCCGGAAAAAAAAATAAAGTTGAACAATTTTTACACGTTCTTGCATCATGTATGAAGACATTATACATCCACTAACGAAAGCTGGAACTTTCCATGGAGTGAAGATTATTTTGGGTGGTCACACATTTTAAAGACTTTCTAAGTTTAAAAGATAAAGCGATTAATTTTGAAAGTTTCACAAACATGGATTGTAAACAACTTCTTCACCGGATATGTCTTAAGCGATGGCATTAAACACTTTATTAAATGTCTTAACCCTTTCGACCCGGTACCACTGTAAGCTTAAATATCCCTAATAGCTTCAAATTTAATTTTGCTGGGTTGCGAAATGAAACTTATAGTCTTTAAAGTCTCCTGACCGTTTTTTGTAAGTTCCAACGCTACCAAAGTGAAGTGCATAGCATGGTTTTTGCATGATATTATGCGCGAAAGTTAATTTTACCGGATGGTTGGTACTTATTTGTACCACATAACATCCCGAATGGTACACCAATGTACCACAACCCTCACAACCCGGACGGTTGGTACTTATTTGTACAACATAACATCCCGAATGGTACACCGATGTACCACAACACCGACAGCCCCAAATTATTGTTTTTCCGATTTTCTTTCACCGATAAGTTATATATCTTAAATAATCGGTTCCAATCAAAAATTTGGTTTTACTATTGCTATTCGAAAGCTGGGTCGAAAGGGTTAAAAAAAAAAATAAAATCAAAAACTGTTAAAATTAAAAAATTAATAAGCTTTAATAAGTAGAAGATGTTGAAAAAATGCCCTATTCCGGAAAGACTTTTTTATGAGGCTACCTAAAATCATTCACCGATTCTTTCCGTTTTTAATAAATTTCATCTAAGGCTAATGCATCTAAAAGAGCTAATGTACCAAATTTCATCAAACAAAGCACAAGGCTTCCATAGACACACAAGCGACAAGACGAAGAAAAGGACGGCCATTCCTTAGAAGAGTTAGTCTTCTCAAAATTTGTTTTTGTTTTACATGTAATTTGTGCCAACGAAAGCGTTCGAGTGACATCGTGAAATAGGTAGTAAAGGCTCAGTTAGCCGGGAGTAACAGTAACGTTGCAAATCAGCTGATTCGTTTTGTTGTATGTAAAGCAATTAGAACTATTATAGTTATATTATATATATATATATAGTTATATAGTTATATTATAGTAAATATACCAATTGTTCAGGGTGATAATATTGCTGCTACCCTGTTGAGAATTAAGTTTGTGATTTTGTTCTTCTAAAAACGACAAGATCTAAATATTTCCAAAGGAAATTGGTTAGGTTATGTTATATGGGCAACCGACACAATTTCGGCTCACTTGGGCCTAATAGCGGTCTCTTTTCGATACCTTGAACCAGAGACTAGAGTAAAGCCAGTTTTTACCAGATTATTGTCTAGTCATCACAAACATTTGAATTTCTTGCAGGAAAGAGATTACAACATTAGTCCTACATTAGATAGAGCATCCGATCGGCGAATCTGGTCTCCAAAAATTCCTTATCCTAAAATCCCCAGACCGGGACATTTACGAAAGTGAAACACCGTTTCATCCTCCTCCTTCTCATCTGCAGTAGTCATAAAAACGAAAGATCTAATTATTTACAAAAGTCACTAAGATTTAGATTTATACATTAAGATGTAACTGATTTAACGGGTAAAAATATTATGCCCTCTTTGTGAAGAAAGTATAAAATTTTAAATTTCAAACCCTTCTCTTTGCAAAATTTCTGTAGTTAAAAATAAAAAGTATACCTTATACCTCATAATTAACCAACTTTACTACAATCACAACATTACCTCCTACAATTCCCACCAATTCTCACTCTAACAAAATCAATTCCCAACAACTAACACAGAAATTTGATATTTGATTACACATTAACGAATCTTTAGATCTTTATAACTCTCTGCCAGCCATCCACCCACTTACTCTCTTTACTCCACATCCAGCTAATAACACCAGCCAATTATAAAACCCATACCACAGCCAGCCAAAGTGGAAAAAAACCCAGTGAAATTATTTAACAAAAAGTTCCTTTGTTTTCTATTAAACACACTTACCACGACGCTCTGTACACTACAGCAAACGAACGAACGAACGAACAAACAAACAAATAAATAAATTCCCTGCTGCAATTTTCTTCCTTTTGTTGAACTTTTGACGAATGTCTGGGTGTTAACTCAACGAAAATAACAACATACTTGAAATCCACTACAATAAGAACCACAAAGCGCTACTACTACAATTACCAAAAAACAACAACAAACAAATAATACCAGAAATACAAACAAATTAACAAGTCCTACGAAGAAAAAACACATTCAAACGTACACTCTACTCTGAAAAGTCAGTCAGACTTATTTTCATTAACAATAATTTGAAGCAAGAGGGTGATTTTTACATGCAGACGACGAAACCTGGGTAAAGTACTCGTACGTAGAGTGGGATACCATACGCAAATACCCACAGGGATTTAAGCTTACGAGCGTACGTTTACCAACCTGAAAAATTAGACGTTACACTAAATGACAGACGTACGGGAAACCGGGGACGAGCATTATTATAAGGTTGAGTGTGATGTGTAAGTGACATCAAAAAATCAAATAGAGAAATTATTTGGAATGTTTTTCTCATCTTCCTTCCCACACACAACAATAACATTAGAAAACACTTACAAGGGATTTTCTATATAAATATTTTTTTTTTTTTTTGTTTAATTTTGGGTTTCCATAAGAAGGGTGTTATAGAAATAATATTTCCAACGTTAATTTGATTGTTTAGCTATTTTCAAGTGCACGTCAAATGATGACTGAAAAGGAAAGAGTGTGAGACACAATTTGAACTGTTTGACAGGGCGGTCATTACGAAATTTTTGGTACATACAATTATTATTAAAAATAGAACAGACACTATAATCATTTTTTCCAGCAGTAAAACGTGTCTTGTTGATTACATGTCCTTAAAAAAAAAAAACTGTAGATGGGAGAAACGATTTTGTGTTCTCGATTTCCTAAAATATTTAAGAACGTGGCTATTAAATCCGGATTTATTCAAATGTTTGGAAAATTATTTGAGTGTATTTAATGGTCAATATTACAGCACAGGAACATAAATAAGTCCCTTTTTAAGTGTTAAGTATGAGAATGTAATTGAGTGTAAAGTTTAGGACTTAAAGTTTATTGTTAGAAATGTAATTAAATGTTTTTTGTTTTCCTAACGTAACTTTTTTTATTAAATAATACAAGCAAAAATATAAATCTTAAAGAAAAAGTTTTTTTTCTTGTGCCATTAAGTTTATGATGACCATTACTTAATAAATAACTTTTGTTGTTGGTTTTTGTTTTAATAGCAACAAAATGGTTATTCAATAATGTTGAAAAGTTATTTAAGAAAAAAACTTTTTAAAACTTTAGAGTTGCAAAGAAAGTATTTGCTGGTATCTTAGTTTAGATGATAACACGAAGAAAAATTTCGTGAGACTGGGTTCACAGAAAATAAAAAAAATTGATTTCGATTAAAAAATTTTCGATATTAATTAAGAAGTTAATTAAATTTGCACCAGTAATTAAATTAAATTAAATATATTATGATATTAATCTGAAGTTATGTAAATTTTGAATTAATTAATATTTATTAAGAAGTTAATTAAATTTGCACCAGTAATTAAATTAAATTAAATATATTATGATATTAATGTGAAGTTGTGTAGTTGATATAAGTAAACGTTTAATTCACTTGATTAAATTTTTAATTAAAACTGATTATAAACCAACCAAAACGCACGATGGTAATTGAAAATAAAACAAAAAGTTTTCAGAGAATTATATTAATATTTTTCATTATGATAGAAAGATCAATGACAATTATGTGTGAAATGCTCGCCGCGGCTTCGGTGGCATATCTCTATTTGATGGTCCGCATTTTCAATGACTTTGAGACATGATTGAGGTTAATTTTCGTTAATGTACTGAAGTATCTCATCCTTAAGCTCTTGAATTTTTCTTGGTTTATTGACGTACACTTCTTCTGTTAAATATCCCCAAAAAAAAAGTCTAACGGTGTCAAATCACATGATCGTGACTGCCAATTAACATCGCCACGACTTGAGATAACACGGCCATTAAATTTCTCGCGCAAAAGAGCCATTGTTTCGTCCATATCCTCAATTTGTGGCCACAAAAAGTCCGTTCTCACCTCGCGATAGCGAACACCATTCATGGAAACTGCTTGGCCGACCTCATTTCCGAAGAAGTAAGGCCCGATGACACCGCTAGCCCAATCTTTGCATCGGCTTTTCAACAATCACGCGTGGATTCTCATTTGCCTAAATGCGTCAATTCTGCTTGTTAACGAATCCACTAAGGTGAAAGGGTGCCTCGTCGGCTACAACAATCTTAACGCGATGCTTAATTGTGGACTCTCCATGGTTGAATTTTTCAAACACTACAAAAAAGAAATGTCAAATTATGTTGGACATAAAGCTTGACTGTTAATTCTATTCAACAGAAATCTGCTGTTTGTAAATTTTATTTTCCCTATAGTAAGTAAAATACCTAATGAATTTTTTTATTAACAGATTTATTTATTTATGGGTTAATACCAGAAATTTACTGGCTGCCAATTTTATTTAAATCCACAGTGTAGTCTCCCTTAACGGACACCTCTCCTAAGGGGATGCCCCTTTTGACGGACAATGTTGGGTCCAACAGCGTCTTGAAAAAGGATATTCATCTTTCAAGGACACATTGTAATGGTCCTTGTGTGTGTGTGTTTTTTAAACCAAAATGATAATTTCTCCATTTTCTTCACTCTATTGTGAATAGCGTAGTGATTAATTGTGATATAATTATGATTACTCAAAACACATTGTCTTATAATCATTATTTATTTAATAAGATATGTCTTGTCATTCATAAAACTGGGCGCGGAAGCAGCTTGCGCCTCCTTGTCTTATCATTTAAGGGTAATCAGGTCGTCCTGGTTTGTATGCCTTTCGTTTGTTTGGCATTTCATTTGCATTGTCTAATGTTTTGGTGTCCCATAACTGTACGAAGCTATATTTTTTACGGTTTTCAACATTAACCACAAGACTACATTTTTAACCTGTTTGTCTGGTGGACAACCATATGCCACTTAGTAATACAACTAGTGGAGTACCCTCCAACACTCGAATTGATAGCTGGTAAAGTACTATTTAAAAATGAATTTGATTGCTCAGGAGTTTATTCTGGAAGTTTTAATATTCATTTACAAATTGGTAAGTGCACTCATGACTTTGGAGGAGGGTCATCATTTTAGTGACACTCTGGCAGTATCACTACGAAAAGTTAGTTACAATTTACACTATGTACATTTCTTTCTGGCGAGAGAGGCAAAAAGTGTCGCCTCCTTACCAACAAACTTTATCTGCCCGCCAAGAAATGTGCATAGTGTAAATTGGGACTAAGCCAAAAATTGTATTTTAGGACTAGAAAAAAAAAGATTTTGTGTTCTCTATTTTGAATTTTATAAAACTTTTTGTGGTATTCTTAATAAATTATTTTTTTATCCTTTCGCGTACTGCACACAACGTCTTCATTAATAGTGTTTAAAATAAATGCTTGATTTTTTTCTTTTAAATGGCAATTTTGTTATAAATACGTATCTAAGGAATGCTTAGATTTTTCTTTTATTCCTGGTGTTCCACCCAGTGCTATT
The DNA here is from genome assembly GCA_963931875.1 of Pollenia griseotomentosa. Classification (NCBI taxonomy): domain Eukaryota; kingdom Metazoa; phylum Arthropoda; class Insecta; order Diptera; family Polleniidae; genus Pollenia; species Pollenia griseotomentosa. Next base: position 44,135,172 of record OZ007560.1, on the reverse strand, counting down.
TGCCTTGAATTTGACATTGTCTTCGTACAGACTTAAAATTTTTGTTGCTTCAATTTTTTATCACTCTCCTCCAAACTTGTATTAGTGTCCGTATTATAAAATTCTAGTTTTGCAAGTTTTGTATATTTATGCCGTATTTTCTCTACTCCTTTTTATTTTTTATATAAAAATACAAATACACCAACAACCAACTCCTCCCCCCAATCTTCTCATCAGTCACACCCATAAGCTCAAAAATTGCAAGTCTGGACAGGGACCTAAGAAATAAAAACTTGTTCCCTTTATTATTTTATTTGAAATATTTGCTTAAGAAAAGTCCAGTCTTCAACCCACTAAAAGTATTCCATTAATCTTTTAGGTCATTTCTGCATATGATTTTGTTTTTCTAAGGTCAAGATTTACGACGCATTTTAATTCCACATTTAATAACTTTTAAATTATTTTTAATTGCATACTTATTTTTGGTCTTAATAGCATTTTTTATGGGTATAGAATTTTTCAATTAATTGATTTTTTCTTTCAAATAATATTCTCTTTTAAAGCTTAATAGATCATTTTATACCTCATAAAAAAGATTATATAGATTTTTAATTATTTGTTTATTATTTTCAACTCGTACACAAAAAAAGGTCACTTGAAATCAATTGAATTCCCCACTCAAATAAGGGGAATGAAATATAAAATAAAGCAATTAAAATGGATTTTTTTTCTTTTTAAGAAAATGTGGAAAATTGATAAGAAGAAACACTTAGCAACTATAAATAAATAAAAATTTCATTTTATGATGAAAATAAAAAAAAAATGTTTTAAAATATAAACAAAAACAAAATATTTTTAGTTAAATCTATATTAAAATTCAAGGCTTTGGGAAAATGTCAACAGAAATTGTACGTTTCTACAAAAACTCCTGCTGCAATATAAATAAATTTAGAAAAAAAAAAAAAACAATTTAATAAAATTCACAGCACGCACTTAAAGGAATGAAACTCATATAAGAAGAGTTTGGTATGAATTTACTGATAGAACTTGGTTAAAATAATACTTAAAGCTGCTACTTTTTTAGCTTTTGAAATAACAACTTGCAATTATACTTGAAATACATTAACGCTATTCACAATCCTGTACAAGTGGTCTTGCATTGTAGCATTTGCAAAATGGTATAGTATATTTTTACTCTACACAAACTAAACACACAACAATGCACTAGCAACTCTTTTGTTAATATGCAACACGTAAAACTAATAGTTAATATTTACTCAACGCTAAGTGCCCATTTACATTATACGATTTTTGTCGTTGCGATTATTGTCGTTTCTTCTTTGAAGTCCTTCTTATGTTTAACTGTGCGATTTTTGTCGTTACAATTTTTTGTGTATAGATATTATATATTTTGACAACTAACTAACTTTATGTTTAAAACTACGAATCAATGAACAAAACGAATCGATGAGTACACTCGCTTGTGTACCCCTTTTAATTCCTCTCTCCACACTCCCCTATAAGGTACTAATCGCAACTGCAAAAATCGTATAATGTAAATGGGCACTAACACTCAGTAAATTCAACGTTTGTAATCGCAAACTACTTGTGGTGGAGAAGTACGATGCATGATCTTGGATTTGCGTGTTATGTTTCGTGTGTTGCAACCATGTTCGAAAAAATACTGTACATTATTTAGCGTTTGGCTTACACACCCTGGAACGATATCGATTTTTAGTGTTTGTGTAGACGAACACAACCCTTAATACCGTTCGTAACTATTTTCAAGAACGAGCCGAACATTATATAATCGTATAATGTAAATTGGAACTAACACTCAGTAAATTTAACGTTTGTAATCGCAAACTACTTGTGCTGGAGAAGTACGATGCATGATCTTGGATTTGCGTGTTATGTTTCGTGTGTTGCAACCATGTTCGAAAAAATACTGTACATTATTTAGCGTTTGGCTTACACACCCAGGAACGATATCTATTTTTAGTGTTTGTGTAGACGAACACAACCCTTAATACCGTTCGTAACTATTTTCAAGAAAGAGCCGAACATTATATAATGTTCTGTTCTTCGTTAAAAAACAGACCAATTGTAGTGATACTGTAGACAAACATTATATTTTAATGTTCTATAATGTTTTTTTTTTTGTTTTAACATTGATAAAGAAATGAACAAACAAAAATTTTTAGCAATGACCGCATCCAGAACAGCTTGTGTATGTGTATATGTTTTGTTTGTTTAAAATTATTTTGCAGGATTTTTGTTTTTCTTTTTTTGTATGTGTACCAGCCAAAAAGGCGCTAAGCACAACAGAAAAGTACGAACATTAATGAGCTAAACCGAACACAATGAAGTTTGTGGCTTAAAAAAAAAACCGAACGGAATTAAATGTTGTCATCTTTTGTTGAGTTGGATAAAAACAGTATTATTTTTGTGTTCGAAAGATGACAAACAGGGAAACATTATTTTTTAAATGATTTTCTACACAAACGCTAACAGTGATAGCGAACCGAACAGTAAGGAGCAATATTTAGTGTTTATTTTCGAACACTGTTTGCAACAATCATTGTAAACTAAAGCAAAGAGGTCAATCACAATAAAAAAAAAAAATATTAAATTTGCATAATTTTGCCATCTCAAATGCGCCAGATTGTGAATAGGGCTAATATTTATTTTTATATACAATATTAAGTAGCAGTATTTTGTTGTTTAGTATAAAATACTTTAAAATGGCGTAAATTATTAAAAAAAAAGGAAGCTAAAGGAGTAAAACTCCACAGGGTTTCATGACTCCGGGCAAATTACAGTTCAAACAAAAACTGTTTTTCGTTGCCTTTTGTTTTTAAAACAGCCTTCTTAATAATTCATATTTGTTGTTTGGTATTTTAAACTGGCTTTTTTACTTTTTTTTTTAAAAAGTCTTTTTAACTAAATTAGTATGCCTACCAAGCAACTTTTTAGTTTTTAAATGTGGCCTGTCATTGTTTAGATTTAGAAGCTTTAAAACGTAGACCATCAGCACACACATTATTAATTTTCTGCATTAATTTCTTTCTTTAGTTTTTATATTTTTTTCTACTCTTTTGGCTTAAAATGCCATTTATAGACAAAAAGTCTAGACTCTAAGAGTTACCAACATTTTCCATAATCAGCATTTGGAAAAGTCTGTTTTCTTTTAGAAAGAAGAAAAAAATTATATATAAAATAAAATGACATTTTGACATTTAAGCGGCTTTTTGCATAAAGCCAAAAGAATACAACGTAGACTTACTAACTAGCATTCATACTAACATTAAGTTTTTATTTGAAAGAATTAAAATTAAAATAATTGAAATTCATAAAAGCTGTGTTGTGTTTGTACCGTGTTTTATTAAAACAAAAAAATAAATTTCTTTTTTCTGTTTTTGTATAATGTATTTTTAATTATATTAATTACACCTCTATTCAAAACGTGCTTTCATTTGCATACCGCCGCGACCAACCGAAAATAAAATAAACTAAAAAACAGACAGTCAGACCCATCATTATCACCAGCAAATCATACATCGCCTTTAATATATAGTAAAAAAAAAAAAAAAAAAATTATAAAACAAATAACAACAAAATCGTTAAATAAAAATTTGTAAAAAAACGAGCAATAAAATATTTTATATTTAATGGCCTTTAAATTGAAATTTGTTAATAAATTTTGATTTGATTTTTGTGTGATTGTTGTAGTGTAAATTCGCTTAAATTTTGGGGGAGGCAAAACTTATGAAGTTTGAAATTAGAAATATTAATAAATGTACAAAAGTCGTAAATTACATTTATTATTATTAAAAATTTTATATTTGCTATTATTAGCATTAAAATATTAAAAAAAATACATTTTTTTTCAAGCCACACACGAATTTCGAACGTTAAAATTTTTTTAAATTATTTTAGTCTTCAATTTGAAATGTAATTAATTTCAGTAAGGTTTTTGTAAAATTTTAAATAGATAAGTCAATTATTAAAGGAACGGTGTAACATATACTAAAAAGGCTTTATTTTGAATTGTATGAAATATCACAACACGGTTACCACGTTTTATCGTCAGTTTTGCTATTTTTGGGCTCAAAAATATGACGATTTTTCATATGAAAAATGTTGTACAAAAGTTGTAAATCTTATTTCAAATTCAATTTGATTGTCAGTAATTTAATGTCTTAGCAGTTCATAATACAAAACACCCTTTATTCTAGTTCTGTAAATATTTGTTGGCGTTAAATTTACTCGTTACATGTGGTACCTAAATTTCTTACTTTTTTCTAAATGCCAATACTTTTAAAAGTTTTTTGGTTGTGTAACTACAACAATTCTCGATCATAATAAAGTAACTTCTCCAGTTCTGAATTCTCAAACATTTGTAGCATTTCCGTATGTAGCAAAGTTAGCTATTAATAGCAAAAACTTTCTTATACTAACAGTATTTGAAAATATTTTTCTTTTTTGAACTCATTGCTATTGGAGAGAAAACGTTATAAAATTGTTTTTTTTTTTTTGACTAATAGAAATATTTGTAGTTAATAAAACCGAGATTTTTTTAATAATATATTTAAATTTTATTAGAAACGGAAATTTTAGATAACAATACATTTAAAAAATGTATTTAAAGTTACAGTCTGACCCACGATGTCGATCGACAACTTAAACGGGCGACAACAAGTCTTTCATTACCGTTCTCTTAGCTATCAGCTTTAGAGCTGGCAAACAATCGATAGTACTATCGATAGTATCGATAGTTGTCTTTCCATTGGACTATCGATAGTTTATTTTCGATAGCGATACTATCGTAGAAATTTTTTTTTAAGAAAATTATCAATAATTTTTTGTTTCGATTTGGCAATAACAAGTCAGCCGTCGTTGCCGCACAGCTTAGCTAGTTGCGGCAGTTATTTAATCGGCTTAAGGATCAAACATTTTGAATAGCCTTGCTTATCCTCATGCCAAAGAAAAAAACAAAGTTGAGTTGTCTTATTGTTGTTTCAGTATATTTTCCCAAACGAAAATTTTTAACAAGGTTTCGTTTAAATTTGCTAAATTCCCATTTCATAATATTGATAAACTGAAATTTATTGTTGAAGGGATACGCTATTCCTATGCGCATTTCACTGGTTGCTTAGGCCAGATCGTCAGGAAACTTCATCCAAAAAATTTAGAAAAACTAAAGATATTAATGCAATAAAACTGTTAAGCGAATAAGAATTATAAACCCTAGTTTTACTTGTAACAATATCAAAGCTTAAACAAAAACAACAACAATAAAAAGTGAGTTAATCTTTTCTTACAGCCCCGACTACAATTGGTTGATTTTTTGACAACTCTAAATGTAGTTGTAAGTGGGTAAAGAAAAAACAAAAATAAAAACAAATTGCTTTATTTTATTTTGCCAGTTCAGTTTTATTTACATTTTTATTTTTTATTTTATTTTGAAAAATTTTGAATACATATTAATTTTTTTTACATACTAACCAGTGCACATTATTATTCTTGAAGTTTTGAAAATTCAACATCATATGCAATCATAAATAAATTGAAATATGACAACTTTTTTAGTGGAACCCGAATTATTGCAAACTGTATGTATATTTTAATACATATTTGAAAAAATTTAGCTTGTGATAAGGAAAATGACTGATAATCTAAGAAAGATTTAACTTTATTCCAAATTTGGAAAATTGTATTTCTTTATATTTCTACATGGACAAGTACGGTAATTACTTACAAATTAAATTAATTAATTCTACAAAAAATTCGATACTATCGATAGTATCGATAGTTTGTTGACGAATGTTGCGACTATCGATAGTTTGCCAGCTCTAATCAGCTTGCCAGTCGAAAGGATTTACGTTTCTTCCGTAATCGATTTTTTTTTATTGTCAAATGACTGTGCTGTCACATCAACAATTCCACAAATAAAACGTTTGAAAGTCGCCAAAACACATAAACTAATCCATAAAAATACAACTAGTCTACTAAACAAAACAACAGATTTTCCGGAAATTTTCACATTTATTTAACAGATTACCCGGTGCTTAGCTTAGGCTTTAAAGACATGTAAATGTTCTAGCGGGCGTGGTACCTCTCACAGAATTATAATTTAAAAAAATTGCCCCAACAAATGGTGCAACAATTTCGTTTTCAATACATGAGATCTGATTTAAAAATTTTTTTTACTAATTTATATTGATCGGGTTAGCGAAGCTAATGGGGCTAATGTAGTGTTTATTAGAACCAGCCAAATATTATAAAAAAGGCAGATAAAACGGTTAGACAGCAACTTTATAAAAATTCTTCTTTCACGTTTGTGAACTTTTAACAAAACTGTTATTGTACTCTTAAGAAATCATATTAGAGGTCTATTGTTAATTGAATAAAAATGGCAAAGAAAAACCATATCGCCTCTGGAATATTTACATGTCCAAGGCCTGGGGCCAAATTACGGCATTCGATATCGATCGAAATTCACATTTAAAATTAATTGTAATTTCGATCGCTATGGAATGCGTTAAATTGGCCACTGGTTTTTTAAATGTAGATTAAGCTTAAATTTAGTTTAACGTAGCCTGAAACTCGGATTTTTCCGGCGTAATGTGATTTTTTTTTTTATTATTTCATTTAACACCAACATTCTAAGCAAAACTAAGCTGTTATAAATCTAACCCTATTTTTGGCTTTTTGTAGAAAAAAATCTAACCTCACTTTTATATTTTCTAAAATTTCTTCTTTTTTAGAAATACTTCTTTAATATAATTTTATTTAATGATTTTCTATTGTTTCTTTAATTGTTTTTAGCGGCCACCTAGTTCATCATTATCATATGGAGGAGCCATGAACGATGATGCTAGATCGCCGGGCGCTGGAAGTACACCTGGTCCTTTATCTCAACAACCACCTGTCCTAGATACATCAGACCCTGGTAAGTGGAAAATGTCTTTAAAATAATTTAAGAAAAACTAAACAGCTCCTGACCAAAGAAAAAAACACGCCTTCTCAAAGCCAGAACTTAAGGGAACCTCTAAATAAAAACCTTTATAACTATGTATGAATAAAAGTTTCAAGAACGGCTTATTATCGTTTTCTAAGTAAAGCAAAATATTCTAATAATTAAAAATTATATCACTATAAACTATCAAAACAAACAAACCCCCTCTCAGTTTGCGAACTAAGGCGTATTTTATTTTTTTTAAATTTCTTAAAATATTCTAAGAAAGCTCTGGACATAAGGAGATTAGCTATGACAAAAGATGTATCACATTTAACTTGCTTTTGCACTTCATTCTGCCTGCCTGGCTAAGGGAGTACCGCGGAACTCCCTCTTAAATTTTCGAAAAGGAGTGCAAATTTTTACAAATATTTTTAGAATAGTCGAAGGCACATTAATAAGATATGTACATTAGGGAGAGGGAGAGCGATTTGTATTCATAATTCCAAATTGTCAAAAGTTTTTTTTTACGTATTTATGAGCCAAAAAAGAAGTGTATGTGTGTTCAATTTACTTTAATTTATATGAAGACAATTTGGATTTTTCTGTAAACACAAAAATATAAGAGAGCAACGAATTAACCTTGTTAAATGTGCATTGTATTAGTCTATGGAAAGCGATTATTATTTCTAGAAAAACTAATTGTACACCTTGCATTCTCTCAACGGCCGTGGCAATCTGATAGCATTTTTATCTGAACAGGCAGGAACCTGCTGGTATTATGAATTTTATACCATTTATCAATTTTAAATAGAGCTCTTTACTTTACATATTTTGCTTGCTTTCTAGTATTTTCAACGGTTAAAATGTTATTTAAAATGTTCGTAAGTCCAGCAGTAAAAAAGCGATGCAAAATTCTGTACAAATAGGCTGGTATTCCCAAGTGCCAGGTACACCTGACAGCATACTTTCGTTAGTTTTCGAAAGCTATAAACCTCTTATCATAAACTTTTTAGTTTCTTAAATTTTTTGAAATCTTGAAAAACGCAAGTGATAAAATTTATCTTGATGCGTAAATCACAACTACTACACTGCCACAAATTTTGTAGCAAATTAAAATTTTATCTCATAAATTTAATGAGTATTTAATCTCAAGTATATAAATTATTCAAAAATTCACAATTTTGTGGTTTTGTTCCTGAAGCACGCAGAATTTTTTCATTTTTAAAGCACTTTAATTATTTCGAAAAAAGACATAAAAGGTCTATATATTTTGTTCATTATAAATTCAATATAAAAGACAATAGTACCGTCTAGCATTATTATTACTAAATTTTTTTTTTGTTATATTTTGGTTTCGGAATCCAATGGTAAAAAAACGTAGAGTATTTTGTTTGTGCGTCATAAAAGTGAACTGGAAAAAAATCATGTATTCTTTGACTTTTATTATTCATTATTTTCACATTTATTTTCAGACAATTTTATTGTCGGTGGCAAAAATATTTAAAAAAATTCACACACACAACAAACAAAACTTATATAAAAATGAAACATGTACTGTATACAGATCATAAACAAATATATTTATATTGTACACATACATATGGATACCCTGCAGGAAACCTGGGATCCAGTGTCTTAATGTCGCTACTTTTGTTGATTGTTTTGGTGACACTGTCAACAAAGCGTCTACATTTTCGTCTGTCTTTCAGAAGCAAGAGAAAGTTTTTGACAGCCGCAAAAATGTGGACTAGTGAATCAATAGTTCTAATATCAGTCAGTAGTGGATTTCAATATTAACATTTCCTACAGGGTAGATACAAATATGTTCATGTATTGTAACAAAAACTGTATCAGTGTGTAGAGTAGATGAAACGTTATGAATGATTTTTATATTTAAAATTTTTTTTTTGGGGTTTTTTATTATTTTGTCGCCATTTGGTGGCTATTAAATTATTTTAAAGTAATTTGTTAAAAAGCTGTGTCTGTGTGTGTCTATGTGCGTTTTTATTTATTTCTGTAGTTTCTAAAGATAAACTTTTAAAACATTGAAGCAAAAGAAGAAGAAAGAAAAAAAAGCGCCAAAAGAAATAAAAGTTTGATAAATTATTTGTTTGCATAGATAAGTTTTAATTAAACAAAGATTTCTGTCAGATTTCTATAAAAATCAAATTAATTATAATTTAATATAATTTGACAAAATGCGACAAATTAAGTACCAGATAAAATAATGTATATAAAATTGATATATAACTTAGTTTTAAAAAAGGATGGAAAATATAATAAGTAGGGCAACCAAAAATAAGCAATTGCTTTTTTTTTTGTTTACAAGATAGAAAGATTTTGATTGAACAGAAATTCCGATCATAAAAAAACAAAGAAAATGAGCTATATTTGTTAGGGCTTTTTTTTTTGCTTATTTTGGCAATGTCGGCTTTTTTTTAGTTATTTTTGCGATATCGGCTTTTTTTTACTTATTTTGTCATTTTAAGATAATTTTTCATTTTTTTCATACGAAAAAAAAATTATTTAATAAATTTTTGCAAAAATCGTTGTTTTTTTTTTTTTTTTTGATGTGGCAACTTTTTTTATTTGTACTAACAAATTCACCTTTTTGTCAAGGCGAATTCATGAAATCGCCTTACTTTTTGTGCTGCTACAACTCTGGTTGAAAAAAAAATGTTTAAATCAAAGTAGCCAAGTTTTTAATGTCAACAAATTTACATTTTAAAAATTTCATTGAATTGTTGAAAGCATAACATTTTTAAAACTTTTTAAAGTTGTCTTAGTTTAAAAACAGATAAAATTACCTTCATAGCCTCTGCGTTTTGGATGTAAGTATAAATTTTTTTTAATTTATTAAAACCTTTGTTAAAATTGGTTTATTGTTTTATTATTTAGAAAATGCCTAAAGTCAAGGAAAGCAAATCGGTTTACTTGAGCAAGCTAGTCAAACAGTATCCAGATTTAAAAACTGATGGATCAGCTTTAGTGTGTAACGTGTGCTCAAAACCTTTATCTGTTGATAAAAATTACAACATAAAACAACACCTGGATTCAAAAAAGCACAAAGATCTAAAAGAAAGAGAATCAACAAAAAATTTACAACAAACTTTTCTACAAAGTTCTACAAGTTCATCGGCCGCCGATAAATTTTGCATTGATCTCTGTGAAGCCTTTGTATCAGCAGATATACCATTATTCAAAATTCGACATTTAAAAGTACAACATTATCTTCAAAACTATACATCATTCCATATTCCATCTGAATCGTCTCTTCGAAACAAATATACAAAAATAGTTTATGAATCTACAGTTAACAAAATAAAGGAAGAAATACAAAAACATTTTATTTGGGTCTCTATAGACGAGACCACCGATGCGTCGAACAGATTTGTGGCAAACGTTGTTGTGGGTATACTGCATGTGGATGAAAATATTTCAGAAAAAAGATTTTTAATAAAAACAGCTGTATTAGAAAAAGTCAATCATTCCACTATTGCACGTTTGTTTGATGATTCAATGAAAGAATTTGACCTAGATAAACAGAAAATTTTTCTTTTTGTAAGTGATGCCGCACCATATATGGGTAATTCCAAAGTGTTGAACGTGACAGTCGTACGCATCAAAAATGCAATAACATTTTAAACAACAATTATTTTTACGTTCTTTTAACCCTTAAGATATAGCACTATGTAAGCACTAATATCTATGCTAAAGTTTATGGGGGGCGCTATTCTAGGTCAAAGATAATGGCAAAAGAAGTAGCGGTTCGAACGTGAAAAAAATAGAAGTAGTTTTTGTGGCCATTTATAAAAAGGCGTAATTCAGCGAAACCTGGCACAATTTTTTAGTCAAACTTCTTTCAGATTTTTACGTAGCAATGTAACATTAAAATGACTTTGGCTTGATTCCCAAACCTTTTGTATTTTTTTTTGTTTAAGCCAAAATATGGTTCGATATGTGACATTTCGAACGTGACATTTTTTCCATAATAATTTAACTGAATAATGATTAAAAAAAATAAAAATTTACCGTTAATCCAAATAACATATTTCTCTTCGAACTCTTCTTTAGATAACAGACCATGTAAGTAAATTTTTTTGGAATAATTTTCATTAAATATCACCTCTTTTAAGGAAGATAATATTAAAGAAAACATGCAATAAAACATTCTCACAAATAAGAAATTACGTTTGCACAAGTTTGCAGTCTGATTGTTCATCTAAGTGAACAAATTTAGGGTAAATTTATAAAATTAGTAAAATCTAAATATTTCTCTATAACAATATCGTAAAATAATCAGCTTTTAATAACTTTTAAATTTTCGGTCACGGTGGACCTTTTGACGGAAATGCCCATATGGTGAAAGCTGCAAAAGCCATTGCTGTATTTTACCCACATATAACTCACGTAACCTGTCTTGCACATGGAGTTCACAGAGTTTGTGAACATATAAGAGAATACTACTCAAATGTAGACAAATTTATTTCAAATGCTAAAAAACGTTCCTTAAATCTCCTGCAAGGGTTCAAATCTTACGAGAAACAGCACCAGATATACCACTACCTCCACAACCAGTGATAACTCGATGGGGGACGTGGATAATGGCTGTAAATTATTATGCCAAATATTTTGATAATTTCGTAGAAATTTTTTCAAATTTAAACTCTACAGATTCTTCAGCAGTGCGTATATGCCAGGCTTTAATGAATGAAAATAATTTGCGCAACCAAATATTGTTCATTTCTGTAAATTTTGGGTTTTTACACGAAGTAGTAACCAAATTGGAAACAAAAAATCTTTCATTGGTTTCCCAAGTGAATATAGTTATGGACACCGTAAGAAAAATTTCCGGTGTTCCAGGGGATATAGGCGACAAAGTGAATAAAAAATTTGAATCTGTTTTATTAAAAAATGAAGGATTTTCGGTACTAAAAGATATTGTGGATATACTGGGAGGCAAGCGGCATTGCGAGTTCAATCGTATAAAATATACCTCAGAGCAAATACTCAATTTTAAATATGCTCCCTTAACATCTGTAGACGTAGAAAGAACTTTTTCTATGTACAAAAGCGTGCTGACTTCAAATAGACAGGGGTTTCTTTTCGAAAATTTATCGCATCAATTTATAATTTACTGTAACAAGGCATTCAACGAATAAAGTGGAAAATAAACCATAAATTTTAATTGCTTTTTTTTTTTTATTTTAACAGAGCTTAAAACTGTTTTTTTAGTGCTTATTTTTGGTTGCCCTAATAATAAGCATTATATGTATGTATGCACATAAGTATGTATATAGAAAGAGATTTTAAATATAAATATTTTAGTAAATAGTTGATGCTTAAAATATAAACATGCTAGTGTTTTGTTTAAACTTTACCTAAATAAGTTTAACAAACTTTAACAATTTGAGTTAAACGTGTTAAACTAAGCTCGTTTTCTGGAAGTTTTCCAGTTTTTTGTATTTTTTAATAATTTTTAATTGTTATTTTTCAATATTTGACATTTTCAAGACTTTAACTAAACTTAATATTATTTTTTCAAATGAATTAATTTTATAATAATTTTTAGTTACATTTCAATCTTATTAAACCAAGTTTAACTAAACTTCATCAATTTTTACACCCTCCACCACTAGTTATAAATGAGGGTACACTCAATTTTTCATGCCGTGTGAAACTTTTTTAATATTTTTTTTTTACCCAGATTCTGCGATCTTAAGGAATCTAAGTCGATTTAGCCATGTCCGTCCGTTGAAATCACGTTGACTTTGAAACGTATAAAAAAAAGAACAGTATTATAGCAAAATTATTTCTAGTTCTGCTAAGAAGGTTGGGATTGAAATCCAGCACAATCGGTTCACTAGAACAAAAGCTATAAATCCAAATATGTACCAATCACCCTAAAATATTAAAATTTCTGTAAAAAAAAAAAACTAATATTAGTTGTAGGCGCAATGTATAAACTAGTTCCCTATGACATGAAATCATACTACTAAATTTCGCGATGATCGGGCTATAAAACACTCTCTCGGAAATCACGCAAGTAAATTTTGTGAAGATTAGTCTATTATTTTCCATAGGTCCCATAAAAAGCACGTTCCTTATATATATTCTAATGAGCGGTAGAGGTTATCAAAGATCGGCACATTCGAATATAACATTCCTACTTCTTTAAACTAAAGACCCTATGCTCCGATAAGAGTAATGCGGATGGATGAAGAAGAAGACTTCTTTAAGCTCAGGTCTCTATTTTCCTGAAATATTAAGAAATTTTTAATATTTTCTTGACATCTTTTGAATTTTTCTCTATGATGGCAATTATAATATATAAAAAACTTTAACATCTTCTCATCAGTTCCACATTCTGCTGGTAATTTTATTTCATAACAATTTTCAGCATTATTTTTAAAGGCAGCATATGTTAGAGTTTTTAAAAAAAGCTGTATGTGATTTGATAATGGTTTTTTCTAGTACCAGTCCTGTCTTTTTTTTTTTTTTTTTTTGTTTCAAATACATGTTTTTCCCCTGCGTAGCTGGTTTTAATTTTTTTTTTTTTTTGTTTTCGTGAAAAGGTGGAAATTTGATGATGCTTAGACAATTTTTGAACACACCCTATTTGGCTTTTTGTATTTTAGATCTTTTCTTTTTTTTATGTATTTTGTTGCTGTCTATTGTTTAAGTGTAGAAATATGATAATATGCGTATATTTCATATTTGTTTCGGTGGTCGCTGTATAAAACTTCAAGGGATGAAGATGAATTGCTTTATGTCTGTTTTGACGTAATCGTACTCTTTTCACACAAACACACACACATAAACACTGTTATCTAGAATTAGACTGTGTTTGTTGGTACTTTTTTTAGGGTAGAAATAATATTAAGAATCCCAGCTGTATCCCGTTAAAAGTATGATTCAGTTTTGTTTGTTATTTTTGTTATGGTTGTGTTTGTGTGTGTTTTTTTATTCCAACAGTTATAAGCTGTAGGATTAAAATTCAAGAAATGAGCAAATTGAAATTATTTTTATTTTGGTTTTAATTTTCAAGGGAAAGGAAAAGTACCAAGCAAGAGAATTAACATGAGTATAATTTGATGTCTTAAAAATTAAATTCAGCAAATGAGACCATAAATTTGAGAAAGATTAAGGAAAAGTTTTAAAATTAAAAAAGAAAAATAGCGAACTAAATTTATTGAAATATTGTTCAATTCAAATAATTCATAACGGAGCTTCGCTTTTTCCATCTGGGGAGCAAACGGCCACAATCAGAAATTTCTATCAGATTCTGTCTAGTGCTGCCCTTACTGCAACGTGCTACGTAAACCGTGACGAGATTAGTTATTTTATGGTTGACGTCCGCCAGTTAGAGGGCCCTGTGGGATGTAATTACAGCAGTTTTAGCGATAGTATTCTCTGGCCTTAACAAGTGGCCAATCCTACAAACTTCCTTCGTATGATGTCTTGGTCAATCGGGGATTAATGTGTCAGGTGCAAAAGGTCGATGTTACCAAAAGGCTCCTTCCAAAAACATCTGATTAAACGGCATAGGCTAATGCTAAAAAGTCTGTAGTTTTCTGGAAAATTTTTTGTGAAGGCCCCTTTTTACATTCAAAAGAAAAATTGGCTTAATTTCTTAATTTCAGATCATGGAACACGCCATTGGACAGCCAAATCTTTCTTAAGAATGACTATGCCATTTTCAACCGCTTCATCCGCACCACTGCTCATTGAACATTACAAGTAACATAGTGATTGTACGTCCTCTATGAATAATTCATACAAGAGCGTTTTTTAGTAGTATTAATTCTCTTAAAATTTGCCTTTTTTGATCCGTAGTCCGACCTAAAAAGTATTTCGATAGAGTGCTTGTACTTTTTCTTGTCTGTGTTCAAAACTATGGGCGAATAGGCAGAGGTCATCGGTGTAATCATGGTCGTTTAGCTTAGCAATTGGAGTCCTTTGTATATCACTGGAAGCATCTACTTTTGTTGCCAGTTTCCCAAAAATAGTTTTGTAAGTTATGCCAGATTACTAAACCCTTTACTAAAAGCTAAAGATACAAACGACTTTCATGGTATCCAAATTAGGGCATAGAAAAACTCCTCAAAAACTTAAATTTTAACAAATTTATACTATAAATTTAAGATTCTTGCCATTTCAGCCAAATGAGGGCATAGAGGGACTCCTCAAAAACTTAAGTTCTAACAAAATCATATTATAAATTTTATAAGTTTGCTTAGATCTATTTTTGGTCCTTAAAATATTATTCCCTTTCTTTCTAAAGTCATTAAAGTCAGCTTAAATAATTAACACAAAATCTTCCTGAAAGTGCCTTTGAGTTCGTTCCCATTTTTAGTTTCCTTAAAGCTCAACAAAAATTGTTTAATTAAGCATTAGGAAAACAAAAAATAACATTAAATACAACCAAATAAAATTAAAACAGCTTGAGACCAGAAAAAACCCCAAGCAACAAGCAACATTTTAAGCGCATTAAAATGAATTTAAAAAAATAAATCAGTGACAAAGAAAAACCAAAAATTAAACGAAAGTCAATAAAACAAACGAAGGGATGCCAAAAAAAGGAAAGTAATGAAAATTAAACACCCTTAACAATATCAAATAAAAACAAAATTAAATGTAACAGTTACAATATTATAGTTTTGTGTAAAGTTAAAGATAACAATTTTAAAGGTTCTTTTTTTTTAAAAAAGCCAACAACAAAAGGGATTCGTGGTGACCTGAGATAAAAAAAAAATTATTGCAACCGATAAAACTCTCCGTTCTAAAATGACATGGATTGAATTTAACCCTCAATCAACACAAAAATCTTATTCAAACTCCTAACAAGCCACATGAGGTGGACAAAATTATGTTCACAATTAAAATAAGGGTTCATTTCTAAAAAAAAACGCCAAATTAACAACACTATTAAAATTTAAATAAAAATAGTTTTAATAGAATCAAATACCATTTAATTACTGATTATTACTTCAAAACACACACATTTTGACTGACGTTGGCCTTAAATAGAAATTTAAATTTAAAGTGTCAATTTTGAAAACCACTTGTTGCAGTTTTTATTTAGTTTTTTTTTTATCATTTAAACTGTGTAGAGTTCAAAAACTATCGTTAAAACTATAATTATAAAATTAAAATTAAATTGAAATTATTTACGCTTAAGTTATATAAAATTAAACAATTTAATGGTGTTGAGTTTTTATTTTTTTTATGTTTTATTAAACATTTGTTTTATGATGATGATGATGAGGGTTTGTCTTCGAGCTATAATTATAGGTTCTAGTTATTTTTTTGTTAGAAATTTTGTACAGTTTAATTTTGATACTAACATTATTATTATTATTATTATTATGCTATTGAAAATGATGTTGGAACACAAATTTTAATAGTTTTGTTAAGGATTTTGTAAACTATGTAATTAAAAGATTAAAATATTTTTCAAATGCACATTTTTTTTCGAAAGTGATTATTATCTTAGGAAAATTGTTAAAAGTAGATAAAATTATTCAAAAAATTGTGGCTTTGCTTAGTAGAAAAGGCTTGGGAGTTTAAATTTGTTGGTTTTTTTAACTTAAACTTTCAAAAAGCAAGTTTAACTAAACTCGCTTAAATCAAGTTTAACTAAACTTTTTAACATTTTCAAATTATCTGTCCACTTGTACTTAAGTTTCTAAACTTTTGACCGAATTCTAACTTAAACTAAAGCCTAGTTAGTCCGTAAATGCTTAAAAGTTGGTTTAGATGAACTAAACTTAAATCCCGAAAATAACGTAAAACGCAATAACTTACATCTGCAACAGCTAACTCCCGTAATAGCTACTATGTCCTGGCACTGGTAGGTCCGGAATTGACCAAAGGTCCCATATAACGCCCCCTCTCTTAAATCGCTTTAAGATGTATAAAGCTCATTTAGATATTGATATCTAGAGAATATTTTACAAAAAGAAACACTATGATGTAGGGTATCAAATGGTCCAGCTCGACCTCCTATGCTTTCTTTCTGGTATTTTTAGTTGCGATAAGTTTAATAAACTTTTTTGAATGTTTAATACGTCTTAGCTTATCCTAGTTTTATTAAACTCTCTTTTTTAAAGTTTAACGAGACTTTACTCTGAAATTAAATTTTAGTTTTTATAATCAAATTTTAATTAATTTTAAAATATTTTTACAAAATTTTCCAACCATAAATTTTTACTTTAAAGTCTTACAACATAACCTGATATTTCTTAGACTGTAAGACGCTTCAAAAGCTTTTACCATCAACAATGACTTCACTATTTTGTCTGGAAAAAGAGTTTCATACTTGAAATCTACAAAGAAGTGTTATTAATAATAATGTTGTTTAAAATGATGATGTATGTGTGTGTGTTTTTTTTCATGCTCCAACTTATGTTCGACTTAATTCTACTTAAACTTCTTCAATGAATATACAAAAAGAAACTTGACTTTAAAGTTTAACAATAATGGCTACAAATGTGTCTTTTCCTTTCCGCTCTTTGGTCGGTCAGCTTAGATGGGCCCTTAAAAAACGGTTATTACTTGTGTCAGAGTTTTGTTTTTCGGTCATAAAGTATTTAAGCAGTTTCAAGTGGCACTTCTTTAACACATTTTACAAGCCACACTTAGGAAGATAATGGCGATACTTGCATCTATGTTTATCAGTGTTGCCAGAGGTAGAGAAAAAAAAATTCCCACATGTTAGTTTTTTAAAATACAAACGCATTGTAAATCGAACAG
This sequence comes from Pollenia griseotomentosa, assembly GCA_963931875.1. NCBI lineage: Eukaryota > Metazoa > Arthropoda > Insecta > Diptera > Polleniidae > Pollenia > Pollenia griseotomentosa. The sequence goes on along the minus strand of OZ007560.1, from coordinate 44,117,474 downwards.
ATTTGTTTTAGGTCTTTAAATTGTTTATCATTAAGCGTTTGTGCTAATGCTTATAACACATAAAGATATTGGTCCTATTTCTCTCTAAGTATAACCCTCGACTTTAAATCACTATTTAAATCGATTTCACTTTGTCCGTCCGTCCGTCCGTTCGTCTAGCTGGCCGGCTGGTTGTCTATGTAAACATTTTGCGCAAAGACCAGGTCCTAATTTAAGAGATAATTTGATGAAATTTGGTTCGTAGCTTAAATTTGTCACGAGGACCAAGCCTTTGGTGAGAATCGGTTCACAATTTGACATAACCCCCATACAAGCTTCTTTTAGGAATAGTCCTTGTGCCCATTAACCATCTTATTACTAAGTATGTTGTTATTTCGAAAAATATGGTCCAGGGCAATTCCACGCATAAGTCTGCCATCAATGGAAAAAATTAATATCTGATTTTGGTAGTAGAAATACTTAAGTATACTGCGAACATTATGGAACTTTTAAGTTTTTGTAGTGGCAACAATTTTTTGATATTTTTTCAAAAAGATTAATATTTTTTTAAGAAATTAGAATTAAAAACAAAAATAAATTTTTTAAGTTTTTGAAACATTAATATTTTTTTTATTTCTAAAAAGGGTTTGTTTTGAATTATTTTAGTTTCAATGTTGGTTTCCAACTTATTATTAGTGATTTCGTTTAGGTGGTGTTTATATTAAAAAAAAGAATTTTAACGAGTTTATTAATTACAATTTTGTATCTTTCAAATAATTTTAGAGTTCATATCTTATGCGCTTTGATTTCAATTCTAACGTTTCCTGTAAAAATACTGACTTTTATACTACACAAAGTGAGTGTAGTGCCGGTCACGTTTTGAGCTGTAGTGTCAGTCACAATTTAATTTACTAATAAATATTTTTTTTAAGCAACTAACCGCCTTTATTTTAGCATTTTATAAAAGTTTGCTTCTTGAACTTTCGATAAAAACACAAATTTAAGTTATTACGAAAGTGCAGAGGAAGATTATTGAAGTTTAAAAACACTCTCGAAAACTACTTCCTTTTGCATGTAGTGTCAGTCACGTTTATATTTTACTAATTATATGATATTTCAAAATATCAGTCGTTGCCATTTTTTTCTCTATCGAATAATTGCTGAAACTGCTACATAGGCATGTTTAAATTGATACTAAAAAAATATTACTAATCGTAATATAAGACAAAACAAAACGCAAATTGTGTCAAATGTAGAGTCAGTCACATATGGAATTGCCCTCCAAACTTATTTTATTGGAATTTTGATCATATTGCCAAATTTTATTGAAATCGGTCTAGGTACTCCAGAAATAGCTTTTGATGCCATAACTTTTTCATAAATGCTGGACTTGACATACAAATTGCCGACAAAATTAACCATAGGTCCAATATAAGGTCTCTTTCTAAAATCACTAAAAGGGACACAAATCTCATATAGATGAAGATATCTACAACATATTAGTCGCAAAGAACTTTTACATACATCTTAACCCCATAACTGGCTAGTCCATGATTGCCCATGGGTTCCAAATAGGGTACACTCTCGAAAATGTTAAATACTGTGGTGTATGTTATCATGTGAGCCGGCTTGACCGACTATACTTTTTCCTTGTTTTTATACTTAAAAATCTTTTTAAATATCGCTAAATCGTTGTTCAGGAATAAAAAAAAAACTTCTTCATTTTATGTTTTTGCGTAACATTTTCTTTTAAGAACGGAATTTTTGTAAGTGTGATAATCAACAGTTTGAGGGTTCTAAATTTAAGTATGTAGTAAAATGTTTTTTGAAAATTATAAATGTTCTCGTTTAAAATTGTTAATGTGGATTAAGTTTAAGCTTATGGTGTTTTCTTTTCTACAAAAAAATGTGACATTTTATTTAAAAAAATGCAATTTGGTGTCTGTTTCTTAAAAATTTTGCTCCCAAAAAGGATGAGTTTTTTAGAATAAAACAAGCCACCCTTTTCTGGAGCAAAATTTTTATGAAACAGATACCAAATTGCATTTTTTAAAAATAAAATGTCACATTTTTTTGTAGAAAAGAAAACACCATTAGTTGAATGTAGTCTGAAACTCGGATTTTTCCGGCGAAGTGTGATTTTTTGTTTTTATTTAATTTTAGACCAAATTTTAAACAAAACTAATCTGTTCCGTCAAAATTTTGCATACAAACTTGGTAATGTCTGTACAAATCTGTTTTCAGATTAACTTAACCTAAATTAACTGAGATTTCAAAAACCCAGCCTGAATTGAAGTTATTGTACAAAATTTTTTTGTGTAGGGAAAGATGACAATTTTTATTGCATTCAAATAAAAAATTCTGGCAGCACTGACTTGTGTATATGTTTGTATATAAATTTCATTACTTTAATATTTTACATAGATTTTAATGGTACTTACACCAAAAGAGAAATAAATTATTTAACATGACGTTGCAATATTTCGAAACTTTAAGCTTGAATTTTAAGAAATGATAAAGCGTTTTTAGAAATTTTGCAAAATTTTGTTTAGTACATATTAAACCAAAAAAATAAAAAAAAAATCATGAGAAAATTTTATTTAAATTTTAATTATATTGACATATTTTTTGTTTCTAAAACAAAAACAAGCCTGTTGTTGAAACTCAATGAAAAATTTTCTATTGTTTAAAAATTATGCTTCATTAAATTCCTCCACTTAAATAAATGGAAAAACAAAATTAAAAGCACTTTCAACACAATCATCATTATCGTCATCATGCAACAAAATTGGTTTTTTTTTCATTGTCAAATAAAAATTATTAACACCTCAATAATTTAATGTAAAATATCAACCACAAAAATAGTTTACTTTTATGGGAAATTATCAGTAAACTCTGCCTCAGTCTCTGCCTCTGTCCTTCCGCCTGTTTGTCTAGCTCTTTAAAAACAAAGTTCTTACAACATTGTAAAATGAAACAAAATTTTTGTAATTCTTAATTTTATTTTTCCTCTGCTCTGTAAACAGGGGTAACAAAAAAAAAAAAAAAAAAAAGAAACTAAACTAAACTAAAGAAATTCCATTGCAATTTTGTAAAAAAAATATCTACTATACATTCAAAGCCAACGAGGAGAAGAGTGTAATTTTATGCACGAATTCATAAAATTCTATTCAAATGGAAAATGTGATTTTTATCAATTGTGACAGTAGAGAGATGAACGAACAAATGAATGAACACAAAAAAAAAAAAAAATTATACAGTATAAAAGTAGAAATAAAATAATTCAGTTTAGTATCTAGTAGATACAAGTGTTTTAAAAAGTAACATATAAAATATTTCATAATTTAAGAGGCAGGGGGGAAATAAGAGAATCTATTTAAAATGCAATAATTGTTAGGGCAACTTTAGCTTAATGTAGGAAATTTAAGATTTCACTAAGCTTTAAATTTTATTTAAAAGAGAAAATAGAAAAAAATTATTCGTTTAATACTTAAAACCTACAAATTGCTAGTATTACTTAACTTAGTTAAAAGAGATTTACCATTTCTTATTACTAGGATTGATAGCTATCTATTTCTATAACTTTTTTGACTTAAACTTACAAAAACCAAGTTTAACTAAACTCGCTTAATCCAGGTTTAACTAAACTTTCTAATATTTTTAAAATCCTTTGTCGTTTCTAAGTAAAAAATTTAAAGCTTAAAAGAATTATTTAAGAATTTAACAAAAATAAAAAAAAAAAAACAAGAGAAATCTTTTTTTTTGAAATTTATATAACTTTTATTTAATTATTTCTTTATTAATCCAAAATTTGTTTTTTGTTTTGTTAATTACTTCCTTTAAAACAATTCTTTATAAATCAAAATTTTATTTCCCTTTATTACCATTAATCATAAAATTATTGTTAAACTTCAAAAAAGAAATTGAAAGTGTTTTTATATTGAGAAGAAAAATCTTTGATATTTATAACTAAATACCAAAATATTTTTTTAGTACCAAAAAATAAAAACAAAGTATACAATAGTATTTTTTATTATGGATTTTTATTTAATTTTATGGCCCAAATACACAAAGTTGTAGCAAATCCGTCAGTCAGTCATTCAGCCAACACAAATGTATCCGTTAGTTCTACCTTTAACATTTTTTTTTTAGTTACATGTTGTCTACGTAATAAGTGTTTGAGTTGTTGAGGTTTTGTTTTTTATTTCTTCAATACTTTTGACTATAAATTTTATAGCTTTTTAATAGTTTCTCACATTTTTTCTTAGTTGTGTTCAACTGTTCAAAATTGAAAGCAAAGCGGATAGATTTCGAAAAAGATCTTTAGGATTTCAGTTCTTCATACTGGAAGTTTGAGTGTGTGTGATTTTAATGTCTTGTCTTATATCTCTATTTTGATGTGTAACTTGTTGCCGCGATTTTGTTGTTGCTTGTAGGATGATTTCGTTTATTTCTTTTTTTATTTTTAAAATCGTAAAACTAATTTTTTTTCCAATATTTTGTTTTGGTTTGGGAATTTTTATGAATTTCTGCTGCTGATGATGTTGATCTATTTTTTGGTCTGTAAAACATATTCCATTCTTGTTTTTGTTTTGCTGGTGGCCCCCATTTCAAACTCTTTGAAGACCAAGAAGTTGAGACAATTGTTTGGTTTAAGGTCTGTGTCATAAAAAGATACACATTTATTTTTTTTTTGTGTCGTAAAATTTTATTGGAAATTTTAATTTAGAAATTGAAATTATTTGAAATAAGATCAAGGTATTTTTTGTATAAAGTTCCTAAAGAAAATTTTATTATTGAGTTATAAACAATTATTGCATTGAGTTTAAAAATTTTATTACAATAGTTTAACAAAACACTTTAAAAGTTAAGCTTAATAATATCACCTTAAATGTTTTTTTTTAACTTAAACTTAATTAGGTTAAGATATATTTAGAGAGCCTGAGGAATTTGGTTTTCAATCCGGTTTGTTTTAAATCTGTTATCTGTTTTATTTGCTATAGATCACCCCGTTTCACCGGGAAATATATTATCTCATCATGTTTTTGTTGCTTTAATAGTTTTAAATAAAATATTCTATTTCATTTTAATACAAAAAGAATGCAAACAGTAGAATCTTGATTAAAAACACTTTTCGAAGTATTTTTTAAAGGAAAAAACTTTCAAAGCTTTAAAAGAATATTAAGCCCAGAGATTCAGAAAGAACTTTTTTGGAATATTTTTATGCTTTAAAACATACAGTTGTAAATCGGAATTTGGATTAAGTTAATTTGTTCAAGTGAAGTTTTAAATACTATTCCACGAAATCTAGTTTCACTTTTATTTATCATATTTGTAGATCAATTAAACTTTCTTATTTATAATTGAAAATATTTTTGCAAATTTCAGTTTTTTTAAGTTTAAGACTTTGTTAAACTTAACACGTTTAGTTGAAGTTTAGATAAACTAGATAGAAACCCTTAACAATTTGGAGAAACATTGTTAATTTTTTTTAAATTTTATGCTTTTTTCAATTTATTATTTGATTTTTTAACTTAGACAAGCAAAGAAACAAAGTTTATTCAAACTCGCTAAGTCGAGGCTTAACAAAATTTTTGAAAATTTTCTGGAAAAAATTAAGCTAACACTTTTCTAAAATGTTACCTTTCTCGATTTCAAGTCTTCTTAAACTTACACCACGACTTAGTAGAGGGTATTATGTCCACCTTTTAGTATACCGTATGACTCAAATTCACTTTCTGAGCCGATCTAACTCTGTCCGTCCGTCTTTCGGGCAGGCTGGCTGTCCATGTAAATCTAGTGCGCAAAGTACAGGTCGCATTTTTGACGATAATTTGATGAAATTAGGTACATAGGTTGCAAGGACAAAGCCTATAGAAAATGGAGAAAATCGGTCTATAATTTCGCATAAGCCCCAAACAAACACTTTTTCCGAATAGAATCTTTGTTCCCTTATAACCATAGCTTCCGTACAGATACAAACCACAAACCACGAATATTGCTTCTAACGTCATAACTTCCTTATAAATTTTTACATTGATAAAAAATTTGGCGACGATAACTAATTGCCTGAAGCCTGAAATTTGGGCCGGTAGTTTGTCTTAGATAGAAATTTTGGAAATTGTCTTAGACAGAAATTTTGGAAATTCGAATGCTTATGGAGTAAAAACGTGTAAATTCGCTAGCCTTAAATCTCCTAAACTATAAGAGATACAAACAAATTTTATTCTTATCGTTGTTCATTAAAGGTGTCGGGTACTCTTTTGAAATTCGGCTCTTTTGGGGATTAAACGGGTAAAACCTGTAGTTATGAACTTATTTGTCAGTGTATCTATCTTGGAAACCAATTAACATAGAAACAAAAAGTATATTTATCTTAAAATTCGAACGTTTAAAAAACATTTTTCTCTATTCATTGACATATAATGGGCTCCCACTACAATTTTGAAATTATTGATACTTCAATGGGGAGAAAAAAAGTACAAAAAACTGCAAATATGGCAAATTAAATTCCTTTCTTTACTTATCCGTTCTTCATTAGGCACTATTTAAATTTTCTATAATATTGAACTTAGAAACATAAAATTAAAGGTGCAGTGTCCTGAGTGAATGAGAACCTAAAAGATGAATAACGTTGGTACTGTTTTTGTTAAAACCTTAAAACCTAAACTTAGGCATATTAGCGGGTTTTAGTATTGTATAAGTATATTATATACATATTTGGCTTCGTAGGTCCAGAATTGACCATCGGTCTCATATAAATAGCTTATTTTGTTTTCACCGGTTCATAATTGCCAATGGGCCTTAAATGGGGTCTACTATCGAAAATTTATCTGTAAATACTGTTGATATTACCGTTTAAATAAACTCGCTTTATTAAAGTTTAACTAAACGTTCTCGGATTTTTGTTTAATATTCCCACTTTTGAACAAAACTCGGCTAATGACTCTATAATTTTTTACTCTTTCATGGGGGAAATTTCCTTAAAATGAAAGCAAGTAGCTTCTACTGTTTTGTAAGATGACATGCTTAAATACGTACTCATATTTGTCTATCAAAGACACGCTCAAAACTTTGATCTTTTCATTTAACACAAATAAACCCAGCAAACATTGGAACACCCAAACACAACTGCAACAGCATCAGCAGCAGCAGCAGCAGCAGTAGAATAATCTTTCTCAACAACAGCCATAATTCATATAAACATGATCTTCAACAGCCAGCAACACAACAACATTATTATTAACAGCCGAAACAACAGCAACAACAACAACACCAACTACACCATCACTAGCAATAACAAGTAATAATTTCAACAATTATCATGATCGACATTTTGAAGTATTGTGCTTGATTTCAACTGTCTCAACTGTCCATTTTGTGTGTTCAAACGCTCGTTGTTCGTTCGTTAATTCGATTCAAATACAAAAGCTGTTTGTTGTCTTTAACGTTAGAATTCTTCTTTGCTATTTCACTCTAAATGTATCTGTACGTCCGTCCATCCATCTGTCTGTCTGTTGCTATTAAATAAAAAATAACAAGCATTTCTCTTCATTTTTTTTTTTGTTTTTGTGGTTATTTATTAAGTGTCTCTGTATGTATGTATATGATTTGTACTTTTCGATGTATGAAAGTTTAAATAACAAAAAAATTATTATTTATAGCATTTAATCAGTAATTATTATTGTTGTATTAAACGGTGACGACCTTTAACGACCTGTAACAGTCAATTTAGACAGTTTTTTGCAATTTATATGAGATTTTTTCTAAAATGTTTTTTTTTCTTTTGATTTTGATTTTTCTTTTTCGAAATGGAAAGAGAAATACTTAGAAATAATGTAATAATTTGCTTACGGTTTTAAATTAATAAAAGCAAAAAAAAAAAATGGTTTGAGAAACCTAAAAGAATAACGACTAATTTGTTTATAATTGCTGGTGGTAAATACCTGCGTCTGTATGGTCGTATTGTGCCTCAGGTTACGCCTTTTAAATTAAATGTTTAATTAAGGGTTTTTTTGTGTTTCTTTAGACTCTTTTAGTTCTAGCAGGTATTCTGCGGGGATCTCTTATGGAATTTTATTTACAAGTATATTATTAAAAGTAATTGTAGAGGTCTTAAAAATTGTAACAAGCAAATTTGTAATTTGGTGTGTAAAGCTACGGCCAGACTTATCAAATATTTGACGAAAAAAACGGGACCAACAACCAAACTAAGAAATCATTTCGCTTAATATCAATATTTATTTTTAATAAAATACCACATCTTACAAAAAACTGTTTTTTGCTATGTCTAGTAGTATAATTAGTTTATTTTGTAATATTAAGACCATTTTAAATCTCACTAACTATTAACAACAGTAGGGGTTACGCTTATTTGATCAAATATTTAATAAGTGTGACCGTAGCTTAAGACAGTGTTGCCAGTGTTTTGACGATTTTCAAGTAGTTTATAAGGCTTTTTTGGTACTGCGTAAGGTTTGAATAGAAATTATAGGAGCCTAAAGAGCATTTTTGCTTTAAAATAAACATCAATTTTAATTAAAGGTTACTCTTCCTAGGCCAGTTTAACTTAGCCTAGTTTGGCCAATAAAGGGTAAACATAATATAAAAATAAATTTAATTAAGAAAAACTTAAAAACTATCTCTCAAACAGGTTTATTTAAACTCCAATTAAGTGAGTTTAGTTAAACTTTGTTTTTGCAAGTTTAGTTAAACTAGGTTTTGTGCAAGTTGAACACAAAGAATTAACAAATTTTAATACTACCAATATTAATTAGATTTCCTGTAAGCCTTAACCCTTTTTTACTTTTTATTAAGTCCTTACTCATTACATCTCCTTCTTTTTTAATTTCCTATTGAGTAATTTTAATGATCATTAAATAAATGTTTTTTTTTTATCTAATAATCATCATTTAATTAATGTTTTAATACACTTATGAAACCTAAATTTGTAATTGTTTTGTTTGTCCCCCACTAAAAACAAAAACAAACTTTTTTACTTTTCCAAAAGTTTCATTAAGTTTTGTTAAAAGAAATTACTTTATTACCCAACAGCAACCAACTACTGGCCATAAGTATTCTTTTGAAATGTCATCATAGTTAGTTTTCCCACCACTATTACACTACTCTACAAATTACTCTAGACACAACTATTACATTAAAGCGTTAATATCACAGTGTCTGTGCGTTTGTAGCTATGTGTCATAATTGAGTGGCTTGTGGTAGAACGTTCTTAATGTATTTTGACCATCCATAGAAAGTGTAATTCATAAAATTACGTGTGTGCATGTGTGTGTACATTAATGATAATCATACAAATGCATTTAAACGCAATTACTCTGTAAGTTTTGTGCGGCAGTAGTTTAGGGAAAGGTTTTCCTACCTATTTCCATTATTTTATTTATCATGGACGAGGCATTTCATTAACAAAGTCCTAAAGTTGTTATAATAGAAATTTGTATAATTTTGATAATAATAATGATGATTACAACATGTAAAAGTTTTTGTATTCATTATTATGACCGTAATAAAGATCTTTTATCAATACTAAATTTTATTAAAAACCATTTCATTCAAATACTCAATACAGTACCAAATAATTTATAATATAATCCTTTTTTTGACTCAAAAGGTAATGTTAGGCATATAAATCAAATTTTTTTTTTTGTTATTTGAAAAATTTTTGTGTGAAAACTTTCTAATATTGATTAAAAATTTTAGTTTTGGTTTAATTGTTAGTGAAACTAGTTTTAGCAGTGGCTTTAGATTTGAAAATGCTCAACAAAACCCCAATTAGAACATACTGACATTGAAAATTACGCGGCATAGAAATTAACAGCAACAGCATTCATAGAAACTCCTGCATTACATACATGGTAAATGCCAAATAGCCTAAACTGTGTATAAGGGAATACCCAGTGAGAATTTAATAGATCAGTTTTTAACAAACCTTTACAATGAATATTTGTGAGTACCTTTCGTGGCTTTTAACTGAATAAACACCCTGGAAGTTGTAAAAAGTAACTAGAAAATTATTTGTACTAAAACTTAAAAATGATACCAAAACAAAATTTACAACAATCTTAAATAGATCATGCAGACGCTAGAAATGTGACTGTTTTGAACGTTATTTTGCCTAGATGGACGATAAAAATTGGATTAGTGCACAGAAAAAATTCTCGTCATATTTTTTAATTAAGCAAAATAAAATCAATTTTAATTAAAAATTTAATCAGGTGAATTAAATGTTTACTTATATCTACAACGGTTCTGGAGAAAATGTTGTTTAAATGAAAAAAAATAGTTAATTTTTTAATTAATAAAATTTTTTTTATTATTTTCTAAAAAATTTTATGCAGTCGTAAAAATATGATGCCGGTTTTTTTACAATGTTACCAGTTTTAAAAATTTTTAAAGTCAACAGACATTTATGGACCGATCTGCTTAAACTTTAATAGCAAACTAGTCTGGACTTCATGTTATATAAAGACAGACGGACATCGTTTAAACAATTTCGATACTCATAAGGGCTCAGAATATTAACAGCTTATACGCTCTAAGATCAATACTGTAGAAGGTACAAACGGAATCAAAAACTAATAGTGCTTTCTTTTCTACAAAAAAATGTGATATTTTATTTAAAAATAACTGCGATTTGGTGTCTGTTTCTTAAAAGTTTTGCTCCCGAAAAGGGTGGCTTGTGTTATTCTAAAAAAACTCATCCTTTTCGGAAGCAAAATTTTTAAGAAACAGACACCAAATTGCATTTTTTTAAATAAAATATCACATTTTTTTGTAGAAAAGAAAACACCATTATTCATGTATACCCTTCTAGTGAAGTCTCATAAGCTGTAAGGAAACCTTTAAAAAAATTTTGTATTTTGGTTAAAAACTAGCTGCAATCGTGGGGGTTTGTTCATACCTCAGCCATTTGTAGACCGGTCTAGCTGAATTTCAATATCAAACTTTTACGCACCATTTGAGATAAAAAAATATACAAACCTAGTTAACTTATGCCCAATTTTCAGGAAAGTAATTAAATCTAAATTTGGTTAATTTTCATAAAAACTTAAATACAGATTGATTTTTTGAGTTTAATTTTAAAAGTCTTATTTAAATAAGATAAAAGTATGGTAGCACCAGTGTTGCCAGTAAAATTTCGAGAAAGATACATTTTAGTTTCCAAAAAGATACACTTTTTCCTAAAAAGATACGTTTTGAAAAAAATTTGAAAATCCATTTTTAACGTTTAACATTTATTAACATAACATTTTTATTTCAAATTTAAATTAATATTGTAAAGAAAATGATTTCGTATAAATTCATTTTTATATTTATTTAAGTCATAAATATTATGTACATATGTAATTTTTAAAAAATACAGTAAGCAAACTTTAAAATTAATTATATGTAATTATTTTTGGATGTTATTAAAACAAATTCATTTTTGTAAAAATTATTATACGAGTTAAGGAGTTTACACTAAGGCGATTATATTGAAAAGTTCATATAAATTTCCTGAAAATAAAAGAGATTTTCATATTTCCTCAGAACAACTTCGCACTACTAGTAATCGATTTAGGTGGATCGTATGTTGCAACCCCTTAATGTTTTCTTTCACCATTATTGAAGCTGCTATCAAGGCGAATTCACTAGAAGTTGGGGTCAAGTCAACATATGGTGTTTTTTTTCGGTGGTCGACTTGTCAAAGTGTGTATGCAAACTAGTTTTTTATGTAAACTAACCTTTTTTACTAGCAATATTTTTGACAATCCGACCACAAAAGCAGTGTTGTTGTAGAGTTGACCTCACATTCTAGTCAATGCGCCTTGGCTGCTATTGTATTAGTATTGAGTCGGTTACGATGATCAATCTTTAAAAGTTTTAGTTGGCTCAAAATTTTTGAATGTTTTGTTTCTGTACATTTTGCATACAGATTCAAAAGATACGAAAAATGTCAGGATTATACATGATACTTGAAGTAGTCAAAAGATACGAAAAATGTATCTTTCGTATCCTAACGGCAACACTGGGTAGCACTACTAAATACAAAAAAATATCATAAAAAAGTATAATTATTTACAAGGTGGTCTCAAAAAACAGCTGATTGTTATTGCTTTGCCTCTTGTTGTTGTATTGTCGTGATATTGAGGCCACCTCCCTGCAGATAACGAGACTAGTCCATACATGCATGTAAAGAGTAGTCCATAAAGGAGTAGCAGTACTCCAAAACTACTCCAAATATATGGGTACAAGGTGGTCCATTTAACATTACGATGTCCTAGGAGGGGACCATATAACCCACCGAAGTAGTCCCTAAACTACTCCATGGAGTACTAAAGTGGGTTAGTTTTAAAAGTACTCCATGTCATTACAGTATGGAGTACACTAAAGCGGTTATTTAAGAATTTATCATTTTTTACTAATCGCCTTTTATGGCGTGCCCTGTAGTCTATTATTGCTATTATTAAATATATGTATTTACTTGGTATTTTTAATTTGTTTACCTTTTTTTTCACAAATTTCAAAAACTTTCACTTTTAAATAAACAATTAATAATGGACACCATCAGGGCTACCAATGTGTAATACTGTAAACTATAGAAAAGTATACATCATGCAGTTGTTGGCAGCACTGCATGTTAATTTCTTATAACATGGTCCATATTACAGTAGATTGGACCATGTTGTAAGTAGTCCATTTAAGCAACAATGGACCACGTAGTCCAATATTATCTGTAGGGCCTTGCTAAAATATTACAATAGAAACTTAAGTTGAAATTAAGTGCACCACATCGGTGAATTAAGTATGATTTAAGTATTTAGTGAAGAAGAGAATTTTGTATTTAAAACGATTTTAAACATACATGTGTTTTAAAAACAATCCTGAAAATTGGCCTTCCATTATCCATTTCAACATACACGTGGACAGACGGACATTGCTAAATTAATTCCACTGATTAGAAGGATCCAGAATATATATTATTTAAATGGTCTATGACCAATACTGTAGAAATTCTGAAAAGTATAACAAAGGGAATGTACTTTCAAATGATTACAACGAAATAACTTAAACTTACTCATATAAGAATAAAAACCGTTCTAAAAAGTATCGCGTAAAAGATTAACAAACGATTACATACACGACTTTGGTTAAAAATCTAAAATGATAAGAAATAAGACTAAAAAATTTGTCGTAAAAGACTTACAAGTGTATCCAAATACGACCCGAAACCAAATCGTAGTCAATTCAAAACGCGGCTTAAAAATGAGGTGGATCTGACTAGAAAATGGAATAATAAAGGACTCTAAAGGCCCAGCACAAAACACTGCTTGCAAGAAGCAGTTTTGTAAACAAGACGTTCTTACGGAATCACTTACCAGTGAGCATTTATAATGTATGGTTTTAGAAGCAATAGGTTTTGTCTGTTGCCTAAAATTCTTCAACAATTATTTAATCTTTCCCTAACTTTATTGCACTGCACCTTGACACCAATTCTGCGATTAAAAAAGCAAAGTATTGCATTCATAAGCTTTTACTGCTTTCTAATCTTGATAATTTTTTGCTTGGGCAAGCTGCTTGGCTTCAACCTAGTGTGCTTTTCGCAGTGTTTTAATTGGTTTGATTTTCCATCCCGCATCGTTGGTGTCACACATACAAACGAGTTTTAACTGATACATACAGCCAAAGTGCTTGACATAAATTTGATCCAAGTATTTGGCTCTTTGAAAATAGTCCCATGTAGGGTACCATTTTTTCTAAAAAAAAGTATCTTTTACAAATAGAAAAGCAGCTTATTTATGACTATTTTTCTCATGCAAAAGAGTTAAAGAAGACTCGTTTATGACCATTATTTTCAAAGAATGCTAACTGGGAAGTGTACTTGCCGAGTAATGTATGTATGTATGTGTGTGTTTCAGGATATAATCTGTTAAACAATTCGGTTTTATTGAGTGGTATTAAAAGTTCGAAACTAAAGTTCATATTGTGGTACCTAAAAAAAAAAAAATTAAGCTTTAGAATAAAAAATTTGAAATTTCCATATTCCATTGAAGATTTTAATAATTCAATATTCAAAAAATAAAAAATCCTCTTTTATAATCTCATTTTTTAAATCATTAATTTTAAAAATGAAATTAATAATATTTTCTAAAACTGTTAATAAATTTGTTGAAATTAAAATTTAAACTACACCGTAATTGTGTTTTTTCACAAAAAGATTTTTACATTTTGATAACATTACAAGTGCCATAATGTAGATTATTAATATTGTGTTAATAAACAATTTTGTTGTTGTTCCTTTTTTTTCTCCTCTGATGAGTGCATTTTTAGTTTTATGTTTTTTGTTTTCTTTTCTGTGTTTAGTGTCTGAAAAATCGTATTACAAACAATATTATTATTGTATTTTGCCGTGTGTTGCAGTTGTCGTCATTGTCATTAAATTCATATAAGTCATTTAATTATTAGAAATTTCAGCACTTGCATGCAACCAAGCAGAACAGAACAGTCATCATACGAGTACACCAACAAAAAAAAAAAAAACACGCACTAAAATGTTGTAACTGAAATAAACAAAACTTCTACTAATTGTTACAATTGTCATTACGACAAAAACTAAAATAAAAGCAACAAAAATCATGTAACAATATTATTAAGGACTTCAGCGACAAAAATAGACAATGCAAATAACGTAAATGAGAAAAAAAGTGAGAGTGAGAAAATAATTTAGTTTTAAGGTAGAAAAAAGTATCTGTTAATTACTTTTGTTTATTACTAAAGTTTTATAAAATAAAAAAAAAAAAAAAAATAAAATAAATACATATAATAATTTTAATGTCCAGGAAGTGTTAATTCAGTAAAAAGATTAGTTAAACTTTAATTAAGCGAGTTTAGCAAAACTGAGACTTAAAATGCCCAAGAAGTTAAAATTTAGTAAAAAGTTAAGTTAAACTTAAATTTTGCGGGTTTAGTTAAACCAGGATTTTAAAAGTTTAACAAATAATAATGCAAAGATAACATGGATAATGTAGGCTTTGACGGTCGCTGGGGCTTGTGGCTTTTTTGCATAGACATGAGACTTAAGAATACTCCACAAGATAACTTAAAATTGTCCTGGAGGTTTAAATTTAGTAAAAAGTTAAGTTAAACTTTAATTATGCGAGTTTAGTTAAACTGCGATTTCAAAATGTTAGCATGAAACAGATAACAATGCTGACACGTCATGGATTATGTTGGCTTTGAGGGGCTCTGCGGTATTAAGTTTATGACTCTTAAAAATACTCCACTAGATAAATTCTAACGTGATCAAATCGCACGATATCATTGACAAGTTGACATCCTCTGCACATGAGATGACCATAAGCTTAAAATGCTCGTGCATAATGTCCAATGTGGCAAGAGCTGTGTGGCACGTATCGCTGTGCAGTTCAATCCACATCTCGTTAGTGTTCAAATCATCTTATTTAGGCCAAAGAAAGGTGATAGTTATTGACCTTTAGCGCTCGCCATTGACGGTGATGACCAACGTCCCTCTAAAAGAAATATCTACACTGAACAGTGAATTTTGGGTATTATGTATTTACCTTTAAATAAAACAAACAGGTTAGAACAAAAGTAACATCTTTTCTTTAAGAATTTTGGCGCTTTTATTGAAAACAGTTTTTTTTTAGACATGATCACATTTTTGATTGATGGTTTGATGTGAACAATTTAAGCGGCATTTTCTAAATCTTCAACGCGTTCCACCGAACTGTTAATCAGTGTAAAAATGCTATAAGCAGTAAATTAAGTTAAACTTTCAATAAGTGAGTTTAGGTAAACTTGCTTTTCAAAGTTAAACCAATTTCTTACGTATTAATTCGTATTATTCGAACACTTTCGAGGTCTTTAGCTTACAAATTTACTTTGGGGGCATTTTGATTAAATTAAATTTTACTTAACACTGACTTTAAAAACTCATCCTTGAACCATAATGAATTTTTGGGGAAAAAAAAATTCATTATGCTTTTAAGTTTTGTTACCTTTTAGCAACTTTGTATAACGTGTTCATTTAAATATGATACTTTAATATTATTTATTTGATCCGAAAAAAGAAAAACTTAATATATATTTTTTCTTATTCTTAATTCAAAAAAAAACAAAACCATAAATTATGTAAAAAAGTAACAAAAACCATTACATAAGTAACGGAAAAAAAGAAAACATTCGTAAATATTTTAACAACTAATTTATAAGAAATTCAAAGACTAAATATAAATATATATTTTTTTTATATATTTCCCAAAAAGAAAAACAAACGAAAAACCTTAACAAGGGTAGTCAAGCAAATGGAAAAAAGGAAAACTTTGCGAACATATTTTCTAATTTGTGTTGACTAATTTATGGCCTTTTACTTATGCCTACATAGAAAAATAATGGCAAAAAGCAGAAAAAAATTAAAACGTATAAAGACATTTCTTTTAATATAGAGGTTTTTAAGCCTAGAAGTAGGCAACAAGAATTGTATGTTTGTACATAAACGTAAAAGAAAATTACAATTTTATAAGCAGTTTAGCTTAGAAAATGGAGAAACTAATTTGAAATTGCCAAAAGAGAAGTTACCATTAAAATGTAAGTAATACCCAACATTTATGCTCATTCGGCAGACAATTCGAGTAACCACAAAATGTTTTACTAGGTTATCAGATATTGAGGGGGTGTATCAGGAGACAGCGAAAGACTGGCAAAAAATGGTTGTTTAACCAAAAAGGTGTATAATAAAAATAAATGTTAGTTGTGGGGTTTTTTTTTTTTGCTTCGTTTTTGTTAAAAGGGAGTTGGAAAATATTATTTTATATATTTTTTCTTTTTTTGCTCAAACGAATGTTGCTTTAATATTAATCCCAAAAGGGATGTCTAATTTCCAACTTTAGTGTTTATTTGAAAAGCGTACTTGGCTTTTTGTAAGAGATAGAGGAAATAAACTTAATATTAAATACACATTAGACATGACATACAATTTAAATAAATACAACAATTTTATGTTTAAATAATGTTTTAAGGACAGGTTAAACAGAAGAAAAAAAATTTTAACGAGAGAAAGTCATACGTTTTTCTTCTAACAAATGTTATTGCTGTTGTTACCTTAATTCCAATTCAAGCAGATCATTCGTTTACAATTTTTTTGTTTTTAAAATTTGTCGTAAATTTTTAAACATTTTCTTTACAGTTTCTAGATATGATTTTAAAACTTAGAAAAAGCTTTAAAATATATTTGAGAAATATAAAAAAGAAGTTTAAATTTAGCATGTTTAGTAAAACTGGGACTTTGCAAGATTAAGCAAAACTAGGCTTGCCATTTCTATTTTGAGAAAAAGAGGACGCCAGCATAAAAAATGTAGGACATTTGTTCGAAAAAAGAGGACACTTTCTAAACAACTTAATATTAATAAAATTAACGACGGCACACAAAAACTTAATTTGGGTAATTCCATGTCAAGTCAACCAAGAGTGGGACTCGACCCCTTTCGATTTGAATGCAATTTGGCGAGAGGGTTTATTTGATCCCATAAAGAACACGTATCAACGAAAAACAATTTTTTAATTTTTTTTTCAAAAGTTATGTCATTCAAATTGTCATAATATCGCCGAATAAGCCGAATGTGTTGAGTTTATTCTTTTAATATCTCGAAAACTACTTTACATACGAAGATGATTTTTGTCAGTTTAAAGAGAATACTTGAGGCTACAATAAATATATTGAAAAAAATGTATATGCAAAATATCAAATTTTAAAAATGGATTTAGTCAAAAACCTATTTTTTTGATGATTTTTTTCTTCAAACTGTTTTTTAAAAATCCTAAAACTTTGAGGGATGTGCTTTTTTTAAGATATGATTTTTTTTTTCTTTCCAAAAATAATCTTAAAATAAAATTTTAATAAAGGGTGGTTAAATTTCAAGGGCCGATGTTGATTTTGAATAAAACACAAACTATTTAGGAAATTATTGTAATTTTATTTTATTATGATATATTGGTATTACTCAATTATGTATGGAACAAAATATCGGCCAAATGGGCGCCGCGACCACGGCGGCACACCTCCATCCGATGGTCCAAATTTTCGATGATGTTGAGGCATAATTGAGGTTCTATGCCGTTAATGTGCCGAATTATCTCATCCTTTAGCTCTTGAATTGTTGCTGGCTTATCGACGTACACCTTTTCTTTCAAATAACCCCAAAGAAAAAAGTCCAACGGTGTCAAATCACATGATCTTGGCGGCCAATTGACATCGCCATTACGTGAGATAACACGGCCATTGAATTTGTTGCGCAAAAGAGCCATTGTTTCGTTAGCTGTGTGGCAAGTGGCACCGTCCTGCTGAAACCACATATCGTCCACATCCATATCTTCCAATTCGGGCCATAAAAAGTTCGTTATCATCTCACGATAGCGAACACCATTCACAGTAACTGCCTGACCGGTCTCACTTTGGAAAAAATACGGCCCGATGATGCCGCCAGCCCATAAACCGCACCAAACAGTCACTCTTTGTGGGTTCATTGGTTTTTCGACAATCACTCTTGGATTATTATTCGCCCAAATGCGGGAATTCTGCTTATTGACGAATCCACTGGGGTGAAAATGTGACTAATCACTTTAGATGATTTTCTTCTAAATTTATCATCCATTTTCATAATAAGTCTGGATAACTTTAACACGTTGTTGGATTGTGTATCTCTCCATGGTTCAAATTGAGTAAGTCTGAAATAGAGAAATGTCAAATAAAATTCGGAAAAAACTTGGCGTTTAGGTGTGGTTCACATTCAACATCGGCCCTTACAATTTAACCACCCTTTATAATCATTTGAGCAATAAGTATTTATTTGAACAAAAGTAACGACATTGATAAGGTTGCTTTTGCTTATTTGTTCCATTTTTTTGGGAGCTCCATTTTGGGCACATTCAAAGAAAAGTACTCTTTTTGTCACGTTACGTCCCGAAAAATTAAATCATACCTACCTAAATCTTTTTTTTTAATGAATTTTGTGAACTGTGATTTAAATCCAGGAACAAATTTACAATGAAGGTGTAAAAAGCCGGACAACCCCGGACACATGATGAAAAAGAAGTAGGACTGCCCCGGATACCCAAAAAAAGAGGACGGTGTCCGGGGAAAAGAGGACGGATGGCAACCCTAAGCAAAACGAATGTTTAAGGTAAAGTCAATTTTATCCAAAACAAGTTTTGTCACACTAGAATTTTGTTGATTCAGTAAACAAAGTTAAAGAAAATAATAAAAATTTCTACAAATAAACAAAAGCTAATTAGCGCAAAAATTAAGTTTTTTTTATAAAAGAAAAACAGTGATCTATTTTCCTATAAGCTCGGCATATTATTCACGTTTAAAGTTAGAATTGTTTAAACTTAAAAATATTATCAATTTTTGTTAAAAATACAAAACTAGATTAAATTTAGTAAAATGGCTTAAGCCCATATGACACTACATTTTTAATGCATTGTTCAAGTTTTGGTGAACAGTACAAATATAATGTAATAGAAAAATTTACCAAGTGCAAAGAGTTCAGCTGTATTAAGATAAATGGCAAACTGTCAACAATTTTTAAAAAGTTATCGATAAAAAATGAAGTTATGTCAAAAAAAATGTAAAATTGTTTAAGTTAAAATTGACATTTCAAGCTTGAAATATTAAAAGTGTTGCTGAATCAGCGGTTTATGGGCAAATTCAGCGATTTACCGCTTTTTGTTTTTAGGTTTCTCATAAACAAAAAGTTGGCAACATTTAATAAAATAAACAAAACAGGGATGGCTAAGTTGTTTCAATTGTACTGTTTTGTTGATACTTTTTAAACAAAGATGTATAATACCTTTTTGTGGTATTTTTTATGAACATAAATAAAATTAATTTCAACTAAAAAAATCTTTTAGTACAATTAGGGTAAAAAAGTACAATTTTAAAAGGTTGTTGGTACAATTTTAAAAATTCTCAACGCCATCCCTGAAACAAAACCATAACAAGAGAAAAAAAAACTACAAAACTTTGTTTACATTTTTTATAGTTTGCTCCAGTTTGCTCTTTCTAACATTTACTGTTTCTTTCTATCAATTCTATATCAATTAATGAATAAAAAATGTAGTGTCATAAGGGCTTTATCAATATTTGTCTGAATGAGTCTAATGAAAATGGAATTTTTTTAGCTCAATTAAGAAGAGTACCACTTTTTGGAATTTTTCGAATGTTAATCACTTTTGATGTTATAATTTTTTAACAAGAACTTTTAACTTAAAAATCTTTTCACAATATTTCTTACAAAGACAAACGAAGATTAAATTTAGTAAAAACATTTTTTTCATATTGGTTAAAACGCGTTTAGGTAAACTAGAGTTTCAAGAATTTAATTAAAATAGGTATCAGAAATGAAACGAAATTATTTAGTTACAATTACAAAATTAAAGGCAGATAATACAAGTATGTCAATTTTACACAAAGATTTTGCTAGTTTGAGTTTAAAGTTTTTTTTAAAACAGAATTTAAAAAAAAGTTATGATATTAAATTAATTTTTAAATAACACTTGAAAATAATTTTGACAAACAAAAATTAAATTAAATTTTTTAAAAGGTTTAGTCAAACTTGGATTAATTGAGATAAGTAAAATTAAAAACGTGTCATAAACAAATACATTTGCGTTTAAATTTGAAAAATTTATCATAAAATAATTACGGTCTTAGTTAATTTTACACTTACCGGAGTAAGTTTAGCTATCATTTAAAATTTAAATTAATATAAGTTAAAATATCTCTGGATTTTGGTGTTTAACTCAGTTTAATGTAGTCTGAAACTCGGGGTTTTCCAGCAAAATGTGATTTTTTTATTATATCTGCTCCGTTTAAATTTTGTATACAAACTCGGTAATGGTGGCACAACTCTCTTTCCGATTAACTAAACCTAGTTTAACTGAGACCTCAAAAACCCAGCCTTAGTTAACAAAGTTTTAAGACATATAATTTACACAAAACTAGATTTTATATAGAAATAAAAAGATATTTTTAAGATATAATTGAAAATATTTCTGATAAATCAGAAATAAGTTTAATTTTTTGTACAAACTTAAGTTCAACTTTGATCATGCGAGATTAGTTAAACTTGGATTTTGCAAGTTTAAGCAAAAAAAAAGTTATAAATGAAAAGATTTTGCTAAGATTTGAAAAAAGTTATCTTGTCTTTATTTTAATTTAATTATCTTATAATTTAAAGCTTAGGTAATTTTATGCTAAACGGGCTTAGTAAAACTAGGACATAAATACAAAACGGGTTAGGAGCAGGGCTGCCAGATTTGACGATTTATCGTCATTTTGATGATTTTTTGTTCCGAAATTCGCAAAGTGACGATTTGCTGATTTTTTTCTAAAAAGTGACGATTTTTTTTCAGTCTCCAAAATATGAATAAAACATTAAATTTTCTGATACATTCGTTTTTTAATTTTGGAATGTCTAGCAGCCGTACCGTCACAAGAGCGGAAGGCAGAATGTTTTCTTCGCTTAGCTTTTACACTGATATGCCATACCTTAGCAAGAGCGTAAACGTTGTGTCACGAACAGAAGTAAAAGCTTTCTTGTTTAATAAAAGCCACAAATTATAAATAAAAATAGAGATAAAAACGCTACTTTGACCAAAAATAGCTATTAAACAAGCTGTGAAAATCGGGTTTTCCAATTGCAAAGCGTTGTACCGCTCAATTCAAAAACTAGAAAACGCTTACCGCTTGTGTTTAGGTACGGCTGTAATATGCAAGTCTAAAGAAAATCTTTAAATGTTTATTTTCAGAGTACAAAAACAACAATGTTGCACTTTGTTTATCTTTCGTCAAACCATCATCGAATGAACATTTTACGACTTCCTGTATAAATCATTTTTTTTTTTGAACAATTATACGGCGAAAATTTCAGGAGTTGTAAGATAATATCTACATGAGTCTCATACGATTCTTGACATGAAAGACTCGTTATATAATCTTTACCCACGTCTTAAACGATTCCCACAACAATTGAAGAAGCGTCTTTCGCTGTGCTATGGAAGAGTCTCAGTCGTGTTACAGTTTTTCCCTACGATTAAAAAATGCGGTCATCGAAGATCAAAGACTTCCAGTATCTCTTACACGACTGAAAATGCTAGCTGCGTACGAAGTAATTATGTTTTTGTTTAAATGTATTTGATTTTTAAAAATCGAACAAAAATTGTTAAAAAAAACTAAATTTTAAGTTGTCCGATTTTTTTGACGATTTTTCGAAACGTGATAGACGATTTTTTTATTTTTTCTCAGGAAATTGACGATTTCCTCACAAATTTATCTGGCAGCCCTGGTTAGGAGTTACAACTTTAATCCAGAAATTAAAAATTAGTTTACAGGTTTATGTAATTTTACTCCGAACAAGTGTAGTTAAACCAAGATTCGGGTAGTTAAAGTAAAAATATGAATAAAATTAATAAATTTGTATGCATATGGAGGGTTTACAGCTGAACCGAACCAAGTCATGAAATTTCAAAACTAATGCAAAATTGACTGCAAACTCTATACAGCTCTGTAGAAGACTTAATAAAAAGGGTTTCGGTTCTAAGTTAACGGTAATAAGCCCCAGTCAATGGCTCCAGAAATTAATGGCAGTTCACTTACCCAACCTTAAAATATATTCGTTTTGTTTCACTTCAGCTCTGAACCCTCCATATATAGAAATAAAAACATATTCTAAAATATGTCAAAATTATGTTAATTTTTGTTGAGGGTTTAGGTTAACTTGCTTTAAGCGAGATTAGTTAACCTAGTTCCTTGAAAGCTTACATAACTAAAGTATGTGAAATAATAAGATTTCGTCAAAATTTGTAAAATTATATTTATGATTTAGTTAACTTTGCGCAAAACGAGTTAACTAGGATTTTTGGAATAAGGTAAATAAAATTAAACTTAATTGTAAATTCTTTTTATTAAGGTACTACTACACTAAGAGATAACGCTGATGTATTTTGTCATCAGTACTATGGCAAGTGTCTTCGTTTTTGACCTTATGACACTTTTCGTTATTGTGATGTCAGCCTAAACATCATTTGGCAAAATTTTCATCAGGGTCAAAAATTAAAATTATGTCATCAATAGGATGACACATCGCCATCACAGAGCTGACGAATCGGAGTCAGTTAAATAAAACATGTGATCAGTGCAATGACTCAGTAACATCGTAGAAAGGACTCATTTGGCTCAACTTAATGAAAAACTGTCATTAAATTGAGTAATTTGGGGTAGACGTGTCAAAGTGAGAGAATGTTATTATTTGCTTACCCGTTACATGTGTTTGTTACAGAAGAAGTACTCTCAATTATAAGACATAAGCAGTATGCGCAAAATGGTTTCCGTAATCATTCTACTTTGAAAAGTTGATGTATTAACCTATATAATTTAAACAAATAGAATATGGGAATTTTTACTTCTTAAACATGAAAATAATGTTAATAATAAACAAAATGTGACATCGATTTCATGTCATTGTAGTCATAGCAAAGTAGTGCATAAAATATGACAACATTTTATGATGACGTTCATCATTGGATTGATGCCATTTGTAATAGCATTGATGTTACAATTCTGATTTTTGTATGAGTATAACCTTGAATAGTTAAACTTGAGTTAGGCCAGTTTATAATTATGAAAAGATTATTATTGACCAATTTCTGTTTACCTAGTTTTGTTTGTTACTGTTTATTTGTTACCTTTGTATATCATTTAACTGTAACCAAATCTTTTTTAATTTTTAATAACTTTCTACAATTTCAAACCCATGTTAAAAAACAATTGTTGTTATTGGTTAATAAAGTTTTTGTTATTATAATTAACTAAAAATTTATATTTCTGGTTTATTCTGATTGGTTAGTTTATGCTGCTGGTGCTTTACAAAAAAAAAAAAATATAAAAAAATTAAATTAAAATAATGTGTAATTTTATTTTTATAAATAATTAAATCCTGTTTCATTATTATGTGTCATGGCATATTTAAAATAATTATATTATTGGTGGTTGTTTCATTAATTTAATCTCAAATTCTTAACAACAAAAACAGCAACAAAAAATAAAATATAATTTAAATTAATTCCACCAAAGCTATCACATATTCACAAAAAAAAGGCAAAAAAAAAAACAAAAAAAACGAATTAACAAAAAGTTTATAAAAATAAAAAATTCTTATTGTGAATATATTGAATCCCATTATTAATGCAGAAATTATGCAAATGCAAAACATTTAAAAAAAAATATATATACATACATTTTTTTATAGAAATAATAAAATTGTATATAATAAATTTAAATAAAAAACATAATATAAAGCAAAATCAGAATCAGCTTATCTTTTTAAAGCTTTTATATACACATGAAATATTTTTAAACCGAATAGGACTATAACACAAATGACAAAAATTAAACAAAAAATATTATATATTGTTTTATAAAATAAATTAAAATAAATTATTTGTATACCAAGTTTTTTTCAAACGATTGTTACAAAAAAAAAACTTATGAAAAACGTATAAAACAGGTAAACTTTTAATTGTAATTTATGCAATTATATGACAATAAAAAGAATTTTAGAAATTTTAAACTCTATTAAATAATTTCATCAACAAAAAAAAAAAAATCATTTTATAAATGTTTAAAAAAATTTTTTTATCTCTATTTAACTGCTTTAAAAAATTAAATAAATTCTCAGGCAAATCTTTTAGTTAATTTCAAATTCAAATACAGTTTTAGTTTTCTTGACATTCCCACCGTTTTTATTTCAATTGGCAATAGAGTTTACTAATGCTAGTTTTTTTTTTCAATAAGTGTTGTTGTTGCTACTTTATAATAAATAATTATTTGTATTTTGTATCTTAATTAATGGTGACACATTTTTGAATGTTTATCGTTAATTGCATTAAGAAGAAATACAAAAATAAAAAAAAATAAAAATCAACCATCGTCTGAAAAAAGTCGTTAAAATCTGTTAAAAAAAAAAATATAAATAGCAACAAAATTGTTTTACAATTCAATAAAAGAAATTTACATAATAAATGAAAACTATGACAATAATAACAAAAAAATATTAAATATTTATTAAACAAATTATTAAGTTAAAATTAAAAAATATTTTAAAAAAAATGTGAATATGCTTTTTATGCTGTTTACACTAGCTTGCACAAATTTTTTAATTCTAAGAAAATTCTAAATGCTCAATTTTGTAAGCAAAAGTTTACACAAAAAGCAAAACAACCAAAAACCCCAAAGTTGTTTGCACAGCTTTTTTATAAAAAGTTTGCACAAATGTTTAATAAAACAAGAAAGTCGGTCGAGCCCGCTGCTTGTAAAAAAATGGCCGCATCATCTGTTGAGCAGCAACAGCTAATAGGAATAATCCTCTCTCAGGCCGAACTATTCCACAAGCGATAAAAACAAGCCCTTTATTTATTAGTTTTTTTCTCCACTTTATCCCCGAAAGTATGGTTTTAACAATCTGCCTTAAAGACAAAAATCATATTCCGCAAATATCATACTAACGGAGGCCTCAATCAATAGTCTATCGGGTACCGTGGCACCAGGGGCTAATGACTTCCCTTATACCGAATAGGAACTTTGGTCAGCCGCGACCGCAAGAGATCGTGAAAATTTCCTGAGATCTGGCAATTTTGGGTTTTTGCCGAATTCTATGTATTAAGATGTACCTGATTTCCTCGGAGGGTGTGACACCAAAAGGTGAAATATTCTTAAGATGATCCCTACAAAGCCACGGGGACCGTTTTAATAACGGTTAAAACGTATGTACCAAATTTCATTAAATTATCTTCAAAATTGTACTATGCACACATGGTTAACATGGACAGACAGCTGACCAGCCCGACGAACAGAAAGTGATTCTACAAGTTCTATTGAAAATTGAAAAGATTTGTAACATTTTGCATATTTTACCAAAATTTTTACAAACATTTAATTATTGTTCAAATTTATAATAAGTTTACGCGGAGCAAAAGCTTAGAGAAACATAAAAAGGCCAAAAAAAAACCACACAAACGGTTGCACAAACATATGAAAAAAATATAATAATAAAATATTTGAGTGAATATTTAAAATTTTAAATATTCTTACAAAAATCTTGTTGTAGTCAAGCTGCTTGTGTCGTTTATTTCGCCGTTTAGTCAAAAGTCTGCTAATATATTTGCTCAAAAGTTTGCACAAATGTGTCATTAAAAGATTGATAAGTTCGTTAAAAGAGTTTGCTCCAATGTTTGAATTTAAATTGCAGAAATAGTTTATTTAATATAGTATAAAAAATTGTGCCATTTTCGACATACATTTAAGTTAATTTCTTTTTAGCAACTTGTAATATCTGTCCATCCAATTTTTTTTTTTATAATAAAAATTGATGTTAATTAAATTTGTAGTTTTGTGTCTATGATTTCCATAATTGTTCATGACTTTTAGTACGCCTTACAACCTGTTTGCTGTTTCAGCTAAACGATATTCTAAGTTAGTCAAATGAGATGTAACAAATAACCCCTCTTTCTTTTAACTTCAATGGTCTTCAATCCAAATAGAAAACGAAGAATTTTAAAATTGTTAGACAATTTAATAACTTGGATTAAGCGAGTATAAATTAACTTGGTTTTTGCAAGTTTAAGTCAAAAAGTTTTCATAATTGAATAAGCATAAAAACGCTGTACTAAACTATCAAAAGAATTTATTAATTTGATTCTACAAAATTCACCGATATAGATAAGAAACCGACTGCCATTAATCAGTCCTCTTATCTATTCATTAAAGTTTACAGTCCTAGTTTTTTCTCTTTTTATATGCAGCCACGTAAAAAAGTCTTAAATCTAACAGCATTTCAAAACTGTTGCAGAAATTAGTTAAACTTGGATTAAGCTAGTTTAGCTAAACTTGGTTTTTGCAAGTTTAAGTCAAAAAAGTTTCCAAAATGTAATAAGCATAACAAATACTATATGGGTTCGTATAAGGAATTAATTTATATTAAAATTTTAAAAAAATAGAGGACTTTAAATTAGTTTTATTGTAACAATTCACAAATGTTCATAAGAAACACACTGCCCTTATACCTTAAATCCAGGCCTCGTATCTATTCATTGAAGTTTTAAGTCGTAGTTTCCTCCTTTTAAAATGCAGTCACGTAAGAAGCAAAAAATACAACTTAGAATTAAAAAACATGTCTTTTTATAAAATAAAATTTAAAATACCCCTCAAACAAATTTTCAAAATAACTGAAATATTCAAAATATACATAAAATAAATCTTGAATTAAAAATTATTTCAAAACTTGTGCAGAATTTAGTTAAACTTGGATTAAGCGAGTTTAGCTAAACTTGGTTTTGGCAAGTTTAAGTCAAAAAAGTTTTCAAAATTGAATAAGCGTAAAACATACTTTGCGAAACCATTAAAATAATTTATTTATTTTAAAAATTAAGAAAAAATAGAGCATTTAAATTCGTTTAATTCTAAAAAATTTACAAATGTTAATAAGAAACACCCTGCCTTTAGAGCTTAAATCCAGGCCTCGTATCTATTCATTGAAGTTTTAAGTCATAGTTTTTCCTCTTTTTTATATGGAATCATGTAAAAAGTAAAAAAGAAAAACTGAAAACTAAATAAAAACAAAACTTAAACATTGAATTAATACATGTGTACAAGAGTCTATAACTAAAGAAATTGCATGAAGTTGGATGGAGTCTTTTATTTTCTCTTTCTCTTTATGTTTTTTTCTGCTTCTTTTGTACTACATGGTTTTAGTTTAAACAAGAAAATTGTTTACTGATGGCCTAGACAGTCTATTTTTTTTTCTTAACAACAAAAAATAGCGGACATGTTTTAAACAAAATTGTCGACAAATGGTTTACACAAGCATAAAATTTTTCCTATTAGATCATGGCTACAAAACTGAAAAAGGAGTCGAAAAGCAGCAACATTTGCAGCATTATTCTGGCAAACTATGAGCACATGGCTGTAGTATTCAACAATTCAAACAAGATTAAATGATTGAATGGTTGCATGCAATACTTTTTATTATTACTATCTTTTTTTTCTAAACAGAATTGTTTTAGCACGACTTCGTATTACAGAAAATTACAGCAAAAGAAAAAAACATTGGCATGACTTGGTTAAAAAAAAAAAACAGAGAACAATTTTAATAATTTGGAAGCAAGAAAAAAACACACCAACATAATTCAGAAACAATTAAAAATTAAAATAGTTGAAAGAAATTAAAATAAAAACCCGATTTAACAGAAATAATACAGTGGCAATAAGCTAATACCATTTAAATCTTTACAAAATATAGAAAATGGTTTTGGTGCTTTATATCAAGGTTTTACTGTCTCCCCCCATTTTGGTTAATTTCTTTTACTATTTGTTCATTATCTTTTCTTTGTTTTTTGTAAGCCCGTAAAATGTGTTAAAATGACAGTTATTATTTAAATAAATTCTCTTAAAATTATGCAATTCTAGTTTTTTACTTTTCTTTCTCATTGTATTTTTTTTATTTTTTATATATTTAAAGCCAAAGATAAGTTTTGAATGCTCATAAAATGTTTGAATAAATGTTGCAGGTTGCCAAATGCACTCACCGACTGCATTTTTTCTTCTTGCTTTCTGTTGGAAGTTTTTTTTTGCCTTTCAAACAAAAATTTAATTAAAAATTGTGGTTTTTAAATAATGTTTTATATTGTTTTTATAATTTAATTAAAATTGTTAACATTTTTTTTGCATTTTTTATAGTACAACGCTTAAAAAAATAAAATCATAGTATTATTATAATTTGTCAATTTACGGCTGGTGAGAGTGTGTGTTTCTTGTTTTTTTTAATGTTATGGACTTATGTTATCAATGAGTTGTTGTTTAATACATTTTTTATTTTAAAGCATTTATTGTATTTTATGGAAATTTATCTATAATACAATTATAAATAAAATGTATAATAAAATATTGCAAAAAAAAGTATTCACAATATTCTGTTTGCTATGTAATTGTTTTTATATTTAACGTAAAATAAAAAAATTTTATCAATATTTATGTAGGTATGTATGTGTATTTTTATGATAATAATTTATGATAAAAACTTATTTAAATTAAAATTTATAAAGGTATTAGTTATATAAAGTTGCAAAGAAAAGTGTAAAAGAAATGTTTTAAACAATTTGACCCAAGGGCGGAACCAGCCCTCAGTTCTGGGAGGTCACATAGTGGAATTCATTCGGGACAGCCTCCAAACACAATTTATAATTTTAGAATACCAGTGCTCGACTAGCCTAGTTTCGTTTACGTAGTGCCAGGCGTGAGCACTGAGCCTGTGCAATATATGACCTGCATAAGTTTACAAATCTGAAGCTTTATTGCTAATCAAAGTTCCGCTTAACCAAAGTAAATTTTTTAAGTAATAGGGCGGCTTTTATACGATGTCTTTTTAGATATGTTTGTTTTATTCATTCTCCTTTAAACATGCTACCAAAAACCTTTTGAATTTCACTATTTCTTTCCAAACATGTTTGTTTTAATGTCTAATCTTGGTTATACTTATACGATAACAAACATGAATACTCATTTCATGTCTGTTTGGCAACCTCTTTTTCTTTTCTTTCCCGATCGCCTACAAACAAGACAAACGTACTTTTTAGACATACCTGGAAAGACATCGATTAAGTGCTGCCTATGACTAAAAGTAAAAGGTATGTAGCCGATATATTGGCTATACTTCCAGTCTACCGAAATACCGGTTTCGGCGCTGTTTTTTTTTTTAGAACAAAAAATTTTGTTGTCAAAGCTAATTTTTTACTTAGCAACAAAGAAAATTAACACCGAATAATGAAATTGTTTCTTTTTATTCTAAAGATGAATGCCCACACCACGCGTTCTATGCGCTTGATACGTACTTGACCTTTAATCTAGACGCATGCGACGCACACAGAAAAAAATCTCGCCAATTTTTATCCATTAAACCGTTAATTAAAAATAAAATTAGTTTTGATTAAATATTCAACCAAGTGAATTAAATGTTAACTTACATATATACACAAAGTTGATGTTTTCTTTACTGGCGCAAATTAAATTAATGTCACAAATTTTTTAATTGAAATCAATTTTTTTTCTGTGCATGCAAAAGTGGAAAGTAATGCCACTAAATACGTTCCATACGTATGTATAAGCATCCTACGTATTTACTGTGTAAGTTTTCAATACAATCTTAGCCTGATACTACTTTTTTGACAGATGCATTAACGCATCAGACGCCCTATGTTCGCAATAAACTTTTATACAATTAAGCGATATGTACAATATCAATTCATTTACATAAAAAGGTGGAAATTATATATAACGCGTGGACCCTAAGCTTAAGCCGTTTTGCTTTGCACCAGTTTGAAAATTTTAAAACCAGAGAATTGATTCGAATTGTGATCGCGAGTAGAATTTTTTTTTACCCTGGTCAAAACTACTTAAATGGAGATGTGACTTTCTTTCTTAGGAGGGCAGCATTGTAGTACAAATTTTTTAGAAACGTTTGTGAGAATAAAGATCATTTTGGTGAAATATCACAAATTTTTTAATTAAAATCAATTTTTATTTTTTTCCGAGCGGTCACTCCTACACCCATTCAAGATTTGATAAGTCTACGAGAACTGCCCTATGAACCGTTTGCTAAAAAATTATAAGAGAATCCGAGAATGATAAACCTCTGCTCTGCTGAAGAAGAAAATATTTATTTTTAAGTATCGGTATCTTATCGGCAAACAGGCGTATCGTTACATCCCTTTTTTATAATATTCAATTTGAAAAAATGTTGGAAATAATATAAATTTTAATCAAAATTTTTCATACTAATTTTAAATTTAAAATTTATTTGTTACAAATATTGAAACCATACATTGTTGTGATTGATCTTAGTCTAGAAACTTTTCATTTCCAGCTTAGACAAACCATTCAATTTTACGAAAAACTATAAATTTTCCTGCAATATTATAAAAATTTTTTCTTAAATACAATTACATTTTAAAAACTTCAGTATATTTTAACCATTCTGTTTTATTTAAAATATTCTGTTTACAAATTAAAAACACCACCTCCAAGCTAATTTAATTCCAGAAAAAAAACTAAAACCATTTTAAACCTCTTAAAAAAAATTAAAATGTTTTTTTTTTTCAAGTTAAA
This sequence comes from Pollenia griseotomentosa, assembly GCA_963931875.1. Classification (NCBI taxonomy): domain Eukaryota; kingdom Metazoa; phylum Arthropoda; class Insecta; order Diptera; family Polleniidae; genus Pollenia; species Pollenia griseotomentosa. Next base: position 44,086,261 of record OZ007560.1, on the reverse strand, counting down.
TAAAAAAAAAACCCATCAACATAATTTATACGCTCAAGGCGATAATGAGGTATAATGGAGTACGACGACATTGAGTTCATCAAAAGAACCAGCCACCACAGCAACAGAAACCTTTAGAAATACTTGTTCCATATTATTGAAATGAAACACACAAAAATGTAAAATACAGATCAGCTAAGACAAGTAGAAAAGAAAGACGACTCCTCACCGAAGATCAGGTCTTAAAGCTAAAGAAAATTTCTTGAGCAAGTACAAAAAATGTGTGTGCATTTTAACCTAAAACTATTTTGCATATTTAAATAATACACACAACGGCAACAAAAACAAATTTAACATCAATATAGCAAAAGAAACCAATGACTGACCAACAACCATCATACTATTACTCCCATCCTATCCTAAGTATACCTTAATGTTTATTAGGTATGTTTAAGAGAGGGTTTGTATGTATAAATTTAGGTATGCATGTATTTAAGGCCTTTTACAATGATAATACAAAATAAGAGGTGTATTGTATGGTCTATAAGAAAAGATGTAGATGATGATGATGAGGACGATGACGATGACAACAACACTAACTAAAGAACATGGCATGTGATGCGTTGCGTTGCGATGATCACCTAATCAAAAAGGCTAAAATACCTAAAAAAAAAAATTAACTCTATATAGAGAATATACCGCACAGTGTAACGTTAGAACTATTAATCTGAACGGTTTTAAATTTCTTTAAATTATTTTAATTAAAGTAAAATTATTTGACAAAATATAAATTTTTTTTGGCTTAAAAGACTTAAGCTTCGTACAGACGGTGGTCATATTTTGTTGTCATTAAAATTGCCTAAAAATGTCTTGCAACTGTGTGAACATTATAAGCTCAGTTTCATTTGGCAGATGTGTAAAATGAATGCATCTGGCAATGGCACCATTGTCAGAAAAATGACAACATTGTAAGATCTGACCACCGTCTGTACGGAGCTTTACACTCGAATTCATAAACAATTTTTTAATTCATCAAACTTTTTTTGAACAGAATTTCCATACAAAAACCGGTTTATAAGTTTTCTATAACTATAAAAATTTGTTATGAATATGCGCTTCCAATTCCCTTATCTTGTGAATTAAAGAAGCTAACGAGCTTTAATGCAATAGATTTCTCTTTAAATTTGCAGAGTTGGCTTAAAGCTTAAAAGATAGTACAACAAAATGCATAACTATTTAGTCCAAAGAGTCAAAAAGGACTAAATTTAAAAAAATACGGATTTAGTACATCTTCATGGAATTTTTTTTTTTTTTGAAAAAGCGCCAAAAAGGTCTTAAATATATTGTTTTAAGTAAACACCAAAAGAATTTATTAAAAAAAAGTATTGCGTTTGCGATCCTTTTTATATCCAATAACGATTATCTCGTCTTAGATACTTAAAGTCGTCTCAATTTCAGCGTTTAATATTGGATCCCAGTAAAAAAATGGACCTGCCAACAAAGCAGGTTTGTAAGGGAGAAACGTTAAAGTTTCGCTTACAGAAGACATGCATTTTATATGGCGAGTTTCCACTGCAAAGCAATAAATTTTTGACACAGAAAGCCGTTTTTCAGCGCATATTAAAATTGTTGAATGTAACGATCAGCTTTACAAACTGAATTATTTGTTTTTACCGTTATTCTTAAGTATGCTCCCTTGCAAACCTGCTTCGTAGTTAGGGAATGTCGTATCTTTAAATGTTATAGAATTCGTTTACTTACCCTACACTGAAAGAATTTTCTTCAGAATACCAATGAATTTTGACATTAATCCCATGAAAAATTACATTAAAAAGGAACCTATGCAGCGCTTCGTTGGATCAATGAAACCTGTTTCATAAAAATGTATTTAATGAAACATTACATTAGATCTACGAATGTTATTCATTGGATGAATACTTTCAAAAGAGTAAAAAATTTGTTTTTTTTCATCAAAGTTGTTCTTATTCAATTTTTTTTTTAACTAGAGTCGCTGGCGGGATTCGATCCAGCAACCTCGGCGCTGATAGACTAGCTCACTACCAGCTAGCCTACTGGGGCAGTGTAGTTTTTGAATAAAAAAACTATGTTTTTTGCCATTACTCAATTAAGAGCGTAAATATGAGATTAAATTGTCATAACATAACAACATTAATTTGTTTGCCAACGCATAATAAAAAAAGACCACATAAAGAGAGAACAAGCTTTTTCGTATACATCATTTGGTTGACAACAGTTTAAAATTAGGGTGTGCTTTTTTTTTAAAGGAGAACATTTATTTGTTCATTACTTAGAACATACTATATGTATTTAGGTAGTATGTACATATTAAAGAAAACTAAAAACATACGTATTTATGGATTGAAATTTTTTGTTTCATTACTATAATGACATTTTTCATTGTCATAATGAAAATTTAAATTTATGAAGGCATGCTTTTTTATAATTTTAATTATTGAGACTATAGAGTTATTTGAATGTTAAAAATATTTTTTTTTCAATTATTGAAATATGTTGCTTTTATAAAAAAATTTTTGATTTCATAAATTTAATGGCATATTTCATTAAATGTATGAAATAATTAAATCTTACATTTTTTAATTTACAATTAAACATATTTTTAAGGAAACTATAATCTTGTATTAATTTATAAATATAGTTATGTTTGTTTATTGTTTTTTATGTTCCCAATTAAAATTTTTTGTTTAACTTGGACAAACTTTAGTTTTCATATATCCAATGAAAATTTTTAACGTAATTACGAAATCCAATGAATCGATTTTAACAAAAATACTTCTTTATAACTACGAAATTCCATTTGGACAGTGAAATTTTTTTTATGAAAACGATTCATTAAATATATGAAGCCTTTTTCTTTCAGTGTACTGCATCTCTGTATGTGTTATTGCGTAGCTTATTTTTTAAAAAAATTATGTTTTTTATTGGGATATGCTTATATATTTAAAGTTAAACTATAAAGTTTATTAAATGAATTGTTACCAATTGCAAACTTATGAAAACGTATCTGCTCTCGATGTTTTTCTATTCGACAGTTTTAAGACAGTTGTTACAGCTTGAAATAACTAGAAAAACAAAAAATTCTCTATTCCGGAGCAAAAGCAAAAACGGGCTAAACGCGCGTTTTTAAGTTTAGGGCTAAAAATATTTTATCGAATTTCAGGTACTTTAAAATGGATAAACTAGCCCGAAAAGGCATAAGTTGGCATCACTGCACGTGTACGACAGTATGAGGCACAACTTCTGTCTCGACGAAGGACAGGATAAGTGACATTGTCTTCTAAGTTGTATTCATCAAAAGCTATGCGATACAGTATAAAATCTATGCGAGACAGCATTCACGAAAGTCAAACTCTTTTTCTGCCGTAGTTAAATGCTTTTAAGTCATTTGCTTGGTTTCCTTAAAATTCTCACATTCTTTTTTTTCAATTTTTAGTTTATATACCTTCACACAATTTTCAAAGAAACACAAACCTTTAAAACCGAAAAAAATGCTCACAAAATTGTCCTAAATAAATAACAATTTAGTCATTTTTGTACTGGAAACAAAATATACGATATTGTAATTTATATAATCTTTCGATCTAATGAACGACAAGAAGAACGACATTGTTTTTCTTTGTGTCGTGCACGATTTTCGCGACTCTTGCTCGAAAATAACGTTGATAATTTGTTCTGGCTATCCCTCACATGTGGTGCAGGAATTAACATTGTCGTGTATCCGTCTTCGAGGATTTTTTCAAGACATGGCTAACTGGGTAGGCTTACATTACAATCTTACATTACAATCATGCTCAACATTCTTATACTAAAACAATTAAGCCTTAACTTCCCAGTAAAAATACGTGCTCCAAACGCTTCAAACCTGCTGATGGGATGCCTGATTTGTGTATGGTGTGTTCCGGGCTTTGAGGACTTTTTTCTGCTGACAATAAGCGCTTCTTTTAACATGCAAACAAAGCACTCCTAAAGAGCTTTTTTAAGGGCTAACTATATAAACATATATATTCATCGCTCGATAATGCGCTTTTTCTCTTAAGTGCTTCAAAAGACTCAAATTTGTGTTACTGGGTTATTTCTAAAATTACAAATAATTTAAAGATAAATTTATTTTCGTTACAATATATAACAAAAAATTAAGAATAATATATATGTACATAAATAAACAAAAAAAATACGAGACAAATATCTTATCAAGTTTTAATGGGCATAAAAACGAAAATGTCGCCTTTGAATCTTTTGCTTTTTTAATGCTTGATTAAAAAATTGAAGATAGCGTTCGTTTTAGAAAAATTTTCCCCTCTAGGATTTTAAAGATTGTCAATTGGTACTTGGATTTAAAGTAACGCCTTAAAGCACATGAAATAATTATTTATTATGATTTAAAATTGCTAAGGAATATTTTTTAAGATTTTTTTTATCATTTCGTTAAACTGTAAGTCATCTTAAGCAGTTTTAGCTTTTGCAATATAACAAATAAAATAACAAATACTTAACATAAAAAGCAAAGAAAAAATACAATATATATATATATAAAAAATGTTTATTTATTTTTTTTAAGCCAGGTTAAGAAAATGAGTTTGAGAACTTGTTTTTAATTCATTTCAACTATACTGTATGTTTATTTATTTATTTATTTTGTTGTTGTTGTTCATTTGAAATTTACTTAAAACATATAAAGCCGATAAAGCTTTAGAAGTTAAAACCACCATCAGGCCAAAATAGCCAGACCAACTAGCCTTAACTCAGCTCAGTTCAGCTCATTCAATTCGACCGTTCGTACTGACTTTTAGCCAACTATTCAGCCAGCCAAACAAACCTAATGCTGATGATAATGATGTTAAGGTATTCATTTTTTTTTTGCTGGGTTCTTCTTTTTTATTTTTAATATAAAACTCTATACTTGTTTTCTATACATGAAGAAAAATATAAATACAAAATAAGCTACAGAAGATGATGGAATCTAAATATTAACATACATAGGATGGTTAAGTAATGGTTTAAAATGATTAACAAATACAACAAAGTTGTTTAAAGCTTTTCTTAAGAGCTTGACCAAAAAAAAAAAAAAACATTTTTTGTATTTAAAATCTTAAGTAATTTAAAGAAAATTTAACATTTTTTTATAAAAATCTTTTTAAGTATCGAAAAAAATTGTCTGATAATTTTTTTTTGTAAAAATTTATTTATCAATAAATTATGCTTTCCTGTTTAAGCATTTCAGCCAATTTCAATTCAATATTTGTTTGTGTGTAAATAATTTTTTTTGTTTTTTTGTTGTTGTTGTTTTAATCCTACAATTTGTGCATTTATTCAACCAGCAAAACTTTATCTCAAAAAGAACATGTAAATTTACTTATGAAATGGGCCGGTTATTTTTATTTATTTATTTTTGTCTTTTTCCATACGATTCTTTATTTTTTTCTCAATTCACAATATTGATAAGACAATGAATGAGCAAAAACTACATCAAAAATAAAAAGAAAGAAAAGCAGACGAAAATAAAAATATATATATGTATATATATATATTACAAAAAACATAGTGTTGCACTTTAAAAAATGCATGCATAAACATGAATCAGACAATCAGTAAGATTTTAAGTAAAAGAAATGAAGAAAGAATTGAAAACAAAGGCCAAACTCATATTGAAAACAAAAACAACCAAAAAGGTATTAGAACCATAAGCACAGGGTACTCCATAATGTACATGAGCTTGGAGCCAGTGGTACCTTAAACCAAACTTCCCTTATGAAGCAGATCAAAATTAGTGATTAAATAAGTTCTAAATTAAAATTGAAAACAAAACACAAGCAATAAAAAAAATGTGTTAAAACCAGCAGCAAGGGTACTCCATACCGCACATGAACTATTTTGTAGTAGAACTTGGAGCAAGAGGTACCTTAAAACCAAAAATTTTTCTAACCAAACTTCCCTTATGTTACGCAGATCAAAATAATTGATTAATGAGGTTCAAAATTAAAATTTAAGACAAAGACGAAAGCAATACAAAATAGTATTAGAACCAAGAGCATAGGGTACTCCATAACGTAATTGAACTTGGAGCCAGAGTTCCAAACTCAAATTAAAAACCAAACAATAAAAGCAATAACAAAATGTATTACAATATGCCGCACAGGGTACTCCAAACGATACATGAACTATTTTTTGGTCGAACTTCGAGCTAGCTGTACTTTGAAACAAAAGCTTTCTTCAAACCTTCCTTATCACGTAGATTCAAATCAGAGGTGATTTATCAAGTTCCAAATAGAATTGAGAACAATATAATAAATAAATGTATAAGCTCTAGGTGCACAGGGAATTCATGACGTACATGAACTATTTTCTTGTAGAACTTGGAGCTAGAGGTACCTTAAAACAAAAGTTCTTTCAAACCAAACTTTCCTTACAAGCAGATCAAAATTAGTAATTAATCAAGTTTCGAATGAAAATTAAAAACAAACAATAAAAAAACGCAGGGCCTGAGGTATGAGTGATTTATAACAAAACAAAAACAATAAAAAAAAAATGTATTAGAAACAGCAGCACAGGGTATCGATGCCGTATATGAACTATTGGTATATGAACTTGATAGAACTTGGAGCTAGAGGTACCTTAAAACAAAAGTTTTCTTTAACCAAACTTCCGCTATCAAAATCAATGATAAATCAAGTTCCAAATTAAAATTGAAAACAAAGTTCAAAACCTTAAAAAAAACTTTTTTAAAATCAGGAGCACATGGTACTCCATAACGTAGTACTTGGAGCTATTTATTAAATATTAAATTATTAAATGACGCGTACTAAAAAAGAAGAGATAAATAAAATTCCAGTTTTATTTTAATTGGTTTACATAAACTATTTTAGGGCTAACGAATTCGAAGCTATTCCCTGTAATTGCGAACCAAAATAGTTTTTTAAATGTTTATGAATGTCTTTTGTGTGAACTTCACAGCAAATTAGTAAAATATATCAAAAAAATTCTGGATTGTTAAGCTGTTTTAGGACTTAAAAGAACCCCTTGCTCTTGCGAATTAAAGTATTTAAATTTGTTTGTTAAAAGCGATTCTTTTAGTTTAACCTCAAGCTTTCTTGTTAAAAGCAGTAGAAATCCTTTTAGTAAGTAAATTTTATCGTGTTATTTATTTCCTCGGAATTTTTTTAATAAATAAATTTCTATTGTAAATTAAAAGTCTTAACAGAGCTTTCCTTTAACAAACTTTATTTTTATAAACTGTTTCTTTTTATTTATTTACTAATAAATAAAATAAGTCCAAGAATTATTTTTGAAGATAAATTGCAAGGTGTTTTTTCTTATTGTGAATTAAAAAGTTAAACAAGGTTCAATGGGCAGCCGACACGAGGAAGGCTCTCTTGGGTCCTAATAGCGATAGACACACGTTTGTAAAACGCCATAAATCAAAAGTATATTTAAGAAACACAGCTTTCAAAAATTCAAGAATATTAAGACTTAACAATATTCAATGTAACCCACTTCTATTGTGAATGAATAAATCAAACTTTCTATCATATAATTTTCGTTGTTTTCTTACGGAAATGGAAAAATAGGTTTTTTTCAAGCTCATTTTCTTGAATTTAATTAAACTTTCTTACGTCCATTTTCCCTCCTTAAGAAGGACCTGTCACTTTGGATTAATATTTCCACTTGTAATCAAGATCAATGACACAGAGACCCTACGCTAATTCCTCTTTTTTTACAAAATTATTTTAATTCTCTACCACTTGGTATTCATTTGGGGTAACTTAACTATTCCTACGGCTCTTTAAAGACGTACTCACTCACATATAAATTAAAAAAAAAAAGTTGAAAACCAATTACAAAATATATATTTATATTGTGGCACCTTACGGCTACAAAACATCCAAAAAAAAAAACAAAGACTACAGCAACACAAAACCTTAAGCAACATTTTGTTAATTGCTTGTGCCTGAAATGACAATGTCTTTTGTGAACAGCAGCAGCAGCAGCAGCAACAAGAGCCAACAGCCAACAACAAAACGCAGTAGTTGTAGCCAAAAAGTAGAGAAGAAGGCAGAAAAGAAAAAAAAAAATCGCGTAAGGCATATATAATGGTCATTTAATATAATTTTCTGTTTTGATATAACAACCAACAGAAACAACAAAGACAAAGAGAGTTCTGTTGCTGTTTAAGAAAATTTGCAATTTCGGACGACAGGTGATAAATAAATCGAAATAAACCTTATATGGGCGTTGAAACACAAAAACTATACAGTCAAAGACTTTTGTTGCTGCTGCTGCTGTTGTTGTTGTTGTTAGTGTTGTTGCTTCTGCTAATGTTGTGTTCTGTACACGACAATGCTCATGAATGTTCACATTTTAGAGCTGCTGTTTTTATTTTTTTAAATAAATTTTTTTTTCTTCTTCTTTAACATTTTGAATTTAATTGTAAAATTGAAATGAAATGTACAAAGTAAAAGAAATGAAATCAAATGAAACTAAAAAAAAAAATTAAAGAAGAATATCCTTCAATTTTTCTTCATGGTGGTTGGCGTTGATGAGTTTTATATGTGGAAACAAGTGATGTGATGATGTGTCTTTTGAGCCAAGTTTTTAACAGACTAAAATGGTATAATTTTGTTGTTTTTGTTGGTCTAAGGCTTCTGTTGTTGAAAATGTTGTGATGGCGATGGCGGTGCGGTGGCGGTTGTATTAGCAGCCAAGTAATGTTGAAGGTGTTGCCTGCTATCAATTTTCATTGCAAGTGCGAATTGGTATTTTTATTTATTTATACGTTTCTTACGTTTTACAAAAACAAAAATTATTATTATTATTATTATGGTCGCCTGCTTTTTTTTTTTTCTTTTACTACTCATGATGATGATGATAATGATGACAATCATTGTAATGACTTTGATGAAGAAGTTTTAGTGCATTTTAGTTGAAGAAAGATTCGAAACAGCCAGTCAGTGATTTGTGCTTATTTGACAACTTGTCTTTAAAAGAGTTGACATTTATTGTAGGGATTTAAGCGCATATTTAGGTGGAGTTTCAATCAGTTTTTTTTTTTTTTTTTTTTTTTTTTTTTTTTTGTAGCAGAGCAGACCTTAAAAGATCATGTGTGTTTGTGTGTGCGAGCAAATGATGCATGAGTTTTGTGATTTTTGTAAAACTTTGTTATTGAAAATGTTAATTGTTGTTTTATATTGAAAAAAAAAAAATTGATTTCATTCTTGTTAAAGATTTGCTGACACTAAAATTATGTTTAACAGTTGCTTATAAAAGTAAAAAAAAAACTGTCGAAGTTGTCTTTAAAATTGGTTAATTATAATGATTTATTAAGAAATCATATCAGACAAAATAATATGTGGCCAACAAGTTGTTAAAAAAGAAAATTAAAATTTATTAACTACGTTCGTTTTATTTAAGGTAGAAAAACAGACAAAGTAAAAGCAGGGGTTTGTGTCTTCACTAATAAAAAAACGAAATAAATTGATTTGGTCAACTTGGAAAATTATTGCAAAAATTGTTTAAATCATTAAAAAAAATGGTAATGTAATGAAATTATTTGATCAGGAATAAAAGTAAATTATATACTGGTAATGCTGCCAAAATTTACTTTAAAATTCACCTCTGGTGTGATGAGAAACCTACATACGATTCTGAAATGGTTTAGAAAATAACTATTTAGCGATCGCTTGTCAAATTTTGTTCATTCTCCGTAATTTTTTGACATGTCGTTATATATGTTAACATGCGTATATCCACGAAAGTGTCAAAGTATGTATATAATTTCATTTTATAAAAATTTATATTAAAGTGAAATTTAATTTTCCAAATGTCGTCAAAGGGAAAATTTCTAGCAAAAATGATTCTTCCTTTTAAGTTTATTTTATGTTTCAGATTTGCCAAAACAGTTACTCCCGTCCATTATTGGGGATTCATTAAAACTAGAGCATCACAAATCTCTCGAAATCGTAGGTAAAGTCCGACCTGTTATCTAAGGCGCAAAGGTAGTGCTCTGTATTTAGTGAGACCAAAGGGGTCCCATATATTATAAGCTGCTTAAATCGGACAAGACGATCACAGAAGGCCTGTACGGAACCTAACTGATTCGTTTTAAGCTATAATGGGGTGAAAGACGCCTGGAATGTGCCACCAGGGTTCTGTTTTACAAAACTACAAGTCAGAGCTCTACAAATACAGTCAAACCCCGATAATTCGTACCCCGATAGATCGTAATTCCCTATAACTCGTAATAAACTGTCGGTCACTTGAAAAAAATCTCGTTAACTCGTAAAATGTCCATACATTTTGGTCCCCTCGCTAATCCGTATTTTTTTTTTTTTAATAAAATCTTCTTTACCTCTAATAAATCGTAATTGTTTGCTATCTACCACTTATAATTCGTAAAGAAAACAACAGAAAAATGCAAAGAAGGATTTTTTGGTTTACCGCTTTTTTTTTGCGTGGGTTTTTGCTTTTGCTTGTGTGTGTGTGTTTATTTTCTTAGATAAGTTTTTTACATAAATAATTTTTATATATAATTTTAATATACTTTATTTTTAACAATTTTTTCTTATGTTTTTTTTTATCGGTTTAGTAAATAAATTGAAAACCCCCGTTAATTCGTATTTATTTTATTTTAACCCCGCTAAATCGAAAACCCCTACAATTCGTAAGAAATGTCCGGTCGCTTGCGATTACGAATTATCGGGATTCTACTGTAAAATATTTTTGAAACAAAAACAAAAATTGTAAAATTGTTTGTTTTTTACGTTATTTTACTTGTAGATTTGTAAGTAGTAGTTTTGAGAAACAGCGGCCATAATGGCAAGTTGAATACTATTTAGAAAATTTTGGTTGAGAAGTTTTGCCCCAGCCGTCCTATAATCAAGACGTTGCCCCTTTACCAACTAATGGTTTTAATCACTAGAGAACTTTCCCTACGATACGACCATAAAGCGAAATTTTCGGTTTTAAATAGTTTCGTGTTCAAAATCGATTTCTATCACATACCAGGGGACAACTTAATTTAATACAAAATTTCAATCGCTATCAAATGTCGTAATCTGCTTCTATTTCTGTTTAAAATAGTCGTGATAAAAAGAAATTATCCTTAAACTATTTAACAAATTTTTGTTTTTTTAAAAATTTTTTTATTTTATTAATGATTTCTAACAAAATCTATTTCTTTTTTTCTTTTCAGATGGTAAGTTCTTATCATCACTAAATCCTACAGAACTAACATATGATGGTAAGTCACATTTCATCGCCTCATTATTAACACTTTATATTAAAAAAAAAAAAGTACTTCTTTTTATCGTTTTGGTAACTTAATTCTTATTATAATGCATGGCTAAAGAAAATTATATATGAAATCTTAAAAAAAAACTATCAAGCAAAGTTAAGTTTATTTTGAAATCTATAAATCATATTAATGTAAAGAAACCTTAAACTGTACATCAAAACAACGAAACAGTAGCATTTTCAGGCAACACATAAATTAATTAAAAGCTTTTAAAAACAAAAACATTAATCAATATTAAAACAAAGAGAAAAAACAATCTCTGAAAAAAAAAGAAACACTTAGAATCTGAAAAGACTTGAAAACATGAACCAGAAAAAACAAGAGAGAAAAAAATAATCAAGCAAAATATGACATAAAATCATCTCAAATATTAAAGAAAATATATTTTTTTTAAGGAAAAACAACAGGATGTTTATCATTTTTTTTATATAAAAAATACAGCTGATAAAAATTCATTATAAAGTTTTAAATTTTAATTAAAAAATGTTGTTTTTTTATGAACAACAAAAACTTCTTGACTTTTAAGCTACACCTTGAGTTTTAAAATGTGATGACGTTTTTTGTTCGGTCTTCTTTTCTTGTGGTGTACTGAAGATGAATAGAAGAAGTGAAGACTGATGGACAGCTCCCGCACGCTTAATGATCGATCACGTTTCAAAGGGCTGTAATAAACAACGCCCTGTTGGCCTTAAACTTACTGTCTGGCAAGGGAACTTATTATAAATATATTAAAAGATCACCTATAATGAGTTTTGCAAAAAAAAAAAAAATAATAAAACAAGAGCAGTTTCTGTTTTCCTGAATGGAGGACTTTTTCATTCATTTCTTGTTGTTAAGGTTTCTTTGATATAATATCAAGTAGTTTAGAGTTTAATTTTGATTATAATATTTTTTATTAACATTTATTGTTTTTTGTTGGTTCAAACGCTACTGTTAGTGTTTTAATGTTTAAGAACGTGCTTGGTCAACACCCATTTTTTTAGCAGCAAAATTCTTTAAAAGAAATTTATGTTGAAAAGAAAAGAGTTATAAAAAATTTGAAAATTTTCATCACTCTGCTAACAAAGTGGCAACGCAAGATGGACAACAGGTCAAAAAGCAGGCAAATTGATTGATTTTTATCTCTTTCAGGAGATAAAAAAGAACTAGGCTTAAATCTTCAACGTGCTTAAAACAAAGTTTCCAAAATTATCTTAAGTTAATTTTTTTTACATAATTTTGTGAAATTTTTAATATTCCTGCACATATTTATTTTATACAAAACTATGACTTCAGAAAAAAAAAGAAAAAAGAACAACAAAAATTCAATTTCTTTTTATGAATTATTTATAAAACAAATTGTTTTTAGTCCAAGAAGACAAATACAAAAAAAACTGTATAAAAAGAAAATAAAACTTTTATCCTTAAATATCCTGTTGATACCCACACAAAAGAACGAAGAAGAAAATAAGTTGCAAAAAACGTAAGCAACCCCTCATAAATTTTGTATCTCTTTTAAGATGTTTTATACAATTTTGCAATATCTACCAGTATGTGACCAGCATCTTAAATGATCAACTCCTCCCCTTTGCTTTTAATACCAAAAAAAAGTAAAAAATTAAATAAAAAAGACACATAAATATAATCTACTAAATGGTTCTATTAAGTGCTCTTATTCAGTTTTTCTAGAAAAAAAGAAAAAAAAAATTTTTAAATGATTTAAGTTTTAATCATCAAGAGAACTTTAAAAAAATGTCAATATTTAACGGGTGAGACAATAATCATCAAAATGTATAGCAAAAGCAATTGATAGTGCTATTTTCGTCTGTGCCGAATTTTTAATACCCTCCACCGATGTTTTGAATATTTCAAGAATTGAATTATATGGAATCTATAAATTATAAACCAATCTGTGTAATAATTCGCTGCGGCTTAAGGCGTATAAAAGTCTATTCCAAAAAATCATATGAAACTTAGTTTAACCTAATTTAAATAGAATATCACGATTCGTTTCTGAAACTTCATTAAGCATATATAAGTGCTTTTCAGGAATGGATTTTATATACGAGTTGTCTTAAATTATGGATCATTCATCACAAAATTCAGTAGAGCAGTTTCTATGCTAATAAAGGTATGACTGGCCAAATCTAGCTACAATAGAGCTAACCGATGCGGTTTTAAGGTCTTATCAAAACTTATCAAAATACTTATTAAGCATTGTGGTAGTATTAGTGAAAATGTGATTATATGCGCGTTAGCGACGATGCTGGATGAAAAATCAAAAATTTAGATATGATGGCAAATATTACGTCCAGCACAAGTATATGAGAGTGTTTCCTGCATGACCAGCGTATTTGGCACTTTATGGGGCTGTATGGGTTTTTTATGGATCCGATGGTACCCAACAGACCAAAACAGAGCAAAATTTAAATAAGTTGTAGAATAAGCTTATCATAAGAGATTTCCTACATCGTGACAACCAATATGATTGCAAATGACTTATTCTCGCTATAGTTTTGTAAGTGTTTTTGAGAATGATGTCCCGTTATTTGATGCGTGCATACATTTTGTATAATAAGTTAAAGTTTTCAGTCTTTGTGTTTTGCTTAAAGAGTGAAGTGATTTAAAGTGTTTTAAACAGTGCCCAATTTAAAAAAAGTAATTAAATAATATATAATTAAAAAAACATTTTGTTAATATGCCATATAAATTTAAACAGAGCGTTCGTAAAGAATCGAAAGAAGTTGTTGAATTACTTTTAAATACTAATAAAAGAAAGAGAAGTAATGCAAGTGAATTTGCAGCCAGCTCTATTGAGATTGGTTCGTCAAATGATGAAGATTTTGAGCTGCTTACGGTAGCAAAAAACACAAATTATATCAAAAACTGTTGGCGCAAATTATTGACAGCTGAGCTGGCAGAGCATTTATGCTGGAAGGGAACGGCTGAAAACAATAGTGCGCGTAACCTGAGTGTAGCTAGAGCTATAAGAAGTAAAGTATTTCATATTTTGTATGCATTAACATATTCATTTACTTTTAAATTTTTACAGATTCTGCAATTTCTATTGGAGTAGGAGAGGACGAATTTGTAAAAAGCACAAAATCTTTCTTTCAGTTTGCCAAAAACAGACAAGAGTCCCGCAAGAAATATGTGGGTAAACAACACAAAAATAATTACTAAAAATATTACTAAATATATTATGTAAAATAATAGAACAACTAATTCTAATAAATAAAATCACTACTGTAGTTCAGTGTTCATTGTTAATTAACATGATTAGAAAAAGTATTTTTCTCTAAGCTTATTCTATAGTTAGAATTCTTAGCTTTCATTATATTATAGACTAGTAACATTATCGCAAGGGTTCAGTTTTCATTATTAAACAATTGTTAATAAGCCTTTTATAATAGTAATCACTACACTTTTCTAAGCTTAAGGCTTTTGTTAGTAAGCTTGCTACAAGTTCTTTCTAAATCGTTTTGGTTTGTTGGGTAAATTACGGGCCAATCTTTAAGAAATTTGTTAGTGCGATTTCTCATCTTATGCAGCTATGAAAGGCCAAATTTTCCAACTATAGTATTGTTTTTTACTGTTTCAGGAAAACTAAAGTGGCTTCCGAAAGTCGGCTTTTTTATGGATCCGATGGTAAATTATGGACCGATCTTCAAGAAATTTGGCAGTTATATAAAACGAATTTGTGCAACAAATTTTTCTGTTATGAATTTTTGTTAGTATTTGTAACAAAAATATCAGCTTTTTAATGAGGTTGTTTCACATTTGGGCTTATAACCCTTTTCCTACTGAACCGATTATGCAGTATTTTAATTCCGAGCTGCGTAGGAGAACTTCAAACTATTTGACATCAAAATTGTTCTTTTTAGTTGAGATAAGTCTTTCTAACGTGAGCGTATTTTTAACAGAAGGACAGACAGCCGGACATGGTTAATTCGATTTAGAATTACTCAAGGACTCAGGATATACATATACCCCTTATTCATAAAAAATATTTCAGTTTTTTTAAAGGTTAATTAAACAAATGTTCATATAAAATTCGTCTTATAAACCTGTTATAAGCATGGAATATTGTTTATGAATAAGGCCTTAAGACTTATCAATATTCAATGGAACCCACTTATATTGTGAATGAATAAATCAAACTTTCTATCATATAATTTTCGGTTAAAGTTTAATCAAGGGGTTTTAGATGAATATTAAAAAACTTTCACTTGGAATGACAAACTTAGTGTACTCTTATTCACCACTAGTGGTGAAGTGTATAAAAATTACTGCTTGAAATATTCACCACTAGTGGTGAAGTGTATAAAAATTACTGCTTGAAATAGTTTTAATAGGAATTTTTATTTAATTATTACACCAACTACCTGTTTTGTAATGCTTTGTTTTCGTTGTGTCGTTTCGAAGTTGCATGTTTTTAAATTTTCGGTGATTTCGAAGCTGCGTCGTTTTTGTTTTGTTTTGTTTTAATGTGTCGACTTGTGTCGTTTATATAAAAATGTTTGTACAACGCTAAAGCAGAAAAGGGGGATTTTTCCATTTAAGTCAAATGCAAATATGTATCTGAAGGTTGTCTGCTGGTTGCAATTTGTATTTTACAACAATCAGTCAAAAATAAAGGAAATGAGCTTAGAACAAAAATTGAAAATTTTTAAACGTTCTAAATCAGGAAAAAGGCTATTGAGATTAAAAGAAAACTTGGACTAGCCCCTTCTACAATAAAATGAATTAGTTGTTTTAGAGGACCTGATAAAATTAAAATATTTTTTTAAATCCGAAACGTTGTTGAAACATAAACAGGTTTAAAGAATGAGAAGTCAGCGAAGAATGCCTCTACAACAAATAGTAATTCAAAAGAAAGCTTTAACTTTATTTAAAGTCCTAAAAAAAATTATCCGTTATCAAGTTCATTAAGTCCAAATTTATTTTTTAGCTAAAATTATGAATCTCTGAACAAATTAAATGACAACCAAGGGTAAGTGTACCAGTAGTCGGCAGTTTAACTTTTTTTTAATTTTTAAACTGATACGTGATACTGGGATGGCAACTAGCCACTACAGTTCAGCAATATGTATATTTTCGATTCATATAAAAGTTTTTAGACATATTTTATATTAAATTTGAGTAATTTTACTTTTTTCTAAAATACACGGCATTTGCCAGTAGTCGGCATACGATTTACCAATCCTCGGCATGTAATGATCCTATAGTCGGCATAGCTATTTTTTAAAGAAAAAACCAATTTATTCTGGAGTTCAATTGATCATTTATTGAAAATTAAAGCTTTTTACTTTCTTAAATGCTTAAAATGTACATTTGTACGTTTATGTAGGCATTACACGCATAGAAAAAACATGTTTTAATATGGTCACCTCCAACAAAACCATTTTTAAAGATCATTTTAAACATATGTTTAGTTTAACAATATTATTGTCTCCCACAACCATATTATGGTTAAATAAGTACTCCATCAAGTCACCATAACCATATTATGGTTGCCTCAAAACATGTTATGGTTAAATATGACAATAATTTGTTTTCAAAATTACAATAGTATTTTCCTCTTTTGCAAGAGCAACATGCTATGGTTGAAAAACAACCATTCTAATATAAGTGTTGAACATATTTTAGTTATTATTAACCATAACATGTTCGGAGGCAATCATAATATGGTTGTGGCTTCTTGTTGGACGACTTATTTAACCATAGTATGGTTAAATTAAGCGTAATAAGTTCAAAATTTTCCTTAAAAATAGTTTTGTTGGAGGTGACCATATTTAAACATGTTTTTACTATGGGTGTACACACGTAGAAAACAAGTTTCCCTCCAAAAAAACAATTTTTAACGAGAATTTTAATACATATTATGGTTAGTTTAACCATTTTGTTGTAGACACAACCATATTTTGATGTTATGGCTAAATATGTCAATAATTTGTTTACCACTAATAGTTCGATTATAATTTAACAATAGTATTTTCATCTTTTCCAAGAGCAACATGCTATGGTTGAAAAATAACCATGCTATTATAAGTGTTAAATATATTTTTGTTTTTACCCAAAACATGTTCGGAGGCAACCATAATGTGGTTGTGTCTTCTTGATGAAGAACTATTTTAACCTAAATCACCGGTGACAAAATTATTGTTAAAGAAACCATATGATTAAGATTTTTCTTTTAAATAAGTTTTGTTGGAGGCCGAGCTATAAAAATCTGCAATCAAAATGATTTCAACCAAAGTGATTTCATTCTTTGATTTCGAAATGATTTCAGATTTGTAAGATTGCAATACTTTGTAATTATCACAGTCAGGTTTATTTCTAGAAGAAGGAGTGTTTCATTTGAAAGAAACGAAATATATTGTTGGATTTCAAATTAAAATCTTACATATTGAAATTCGACCATTGGGACGTGTCTTTTTGCCATTAAATATTCTGGACGGATCATCAAAAATATCAACAGCATTTTGTTCAATGAGATGGTTTTTAAATCAGTGAAACATTTGCTGATGCCTTATTCAGGGACTATAGCTCGTCCTTTACTAATTGCCTTTGCTTTCTTAACAGCTAAGCTTAAATGCTGATTCCAGGACGATCATTTTTAAATGTTGTGGTGCGTCCATCTTCCTCTATAATCGCATACACTGTATTCATAATGTAATCAATTTTTACCGGAAGTTTACATTTAACAAGCGCCACCATCTTACTAACTTTTCCTCTTTAGCATTTGACTAAACTTGTATTCTGTCCTGTAAAATGGAGGGTGGAACGCAACATTTCTGGCTGGCACCTAGTATAGATATTAAAACTTTTTATTTGTAGGATCACTTAAGTAAACTTAAACAATTGCATTGTTTTCCTGCTTTTCATATTTAACTTTACTGAAATTTTTATGTAAAGGTAATGTAAATAATTAATAGTCCTTACAAATTTTAAAAATTATCCTGTTTAAGGACCCCATATACCGTTAAACTAGAAATAAAATTGCTGCCGACTTTAGGACAACACTTATCCTAAAGTCGGCAGGTCATGAGATACTCAAAAGAAATCATGCCGACTACTGGGTAAACTCGTTTTAAACTCATTTTCTGTTATCTCAGAGGCAAGAGGCACGATTAATGAACAATTTACTAAAATTTGAGTGTAATCCGAGAAAAATACTGATTTGCCAGTAGTCGGCACCCAATGCCGACCAAAGGAAATTTTGTAAATTTTTGTTCCTAATGACGGCACCCAACAAAATTAATAAAATATTAACTTTTTGTACATTTTTTTACTTTTACGATAAAATTTAATAGACTTTTTACCTTTTCAAACTTTATTGGTAACATAATTTTAATAAATAATATGACTATTGGCCTTTTTAAGTTAGCTCTAACACTAATTTTTTTTTTTTTGAAAAACAAGGGTTACCGCACAAGTCCAATAACTTGTCACTCAAGACTTCAAAATTTGGCGAAAATACTCATCTTACTCCAATTAAATTATTACTAATAGAAAGATGAGTAAATTTTCTTCACAAACTTGATGCTATTTATTAATCTAAAACCCGCATTTCTTATTTATTAACGTTTAAATGCAAAAGATGCCGACTACTGGTACATGCCGACATTAGGTGCACTTACCCAATACAAATCTATGGAAATCGTGCTTCGCTTTGAGTCGTTTCAGGTTGCGTAGCGTTTATCCGGTCCCAATTAGCAACGCAAACCGGAGTATTGGTGTACTTTAATTATAAGAAGAAATTGTTTATGGTTGAGTATTTTATCTGAATTGATAAAAAAAAAATTTATTAGATTTTAAGTCTTGTTGATGTAATAAAATTGTAAAATGCGATAAACTTTTTAAATAAGATGATCTTTCTTTTTTTAAAAAGGTTATTGCGAATCCTCTTTAGCCATTTTAAGCCCTCTAGGACAACCTGACTACCACTCTATCTAATATTTTTTTCTTTTGCTATATGCTTTTATGAATTCTCTTTAAATACCTTAAACCCATTAACCCTACAACACATTAACGAAAAATATCACGGAAACATAATCAGGGTACCCGAGTTCCTTATTAAAATTTTTAATCTTTTTCAGCTTTGCAAAAGAATTTTGAATTAAAAACTCTTTTAACAGACTTTTATTAGCTCATTTTTTCAACTATGGGGTATACGGATACTACGGTTAGGTGTAAACGTAATTATGGAACAACTTTATCAAATTAAATAAATGTTCAATTTAACAACACTAATGCCCAATTTTCAGGATAGTAATTAAATCTAAATTAAGTTAATTTTCATAAAAACTTAAATCGTATTTAAATACAGATTGATTTTTTCAGTTTTATTTGAAAAGTCTTATTTAAATAAGATAAAAGTATGGGTAGCAGTACTAAATACAAAAAAATATCATAAGAAAGTATAATTATTTACAAGGTGGTATCAAAAAACAGCTGATTGTTATTGCTTTGCCTCTTGTTGTTGTATTGTCGTGATATTGAGGCCACCTTGCTAAAATATTACAATAGAAGCTTAAGTTAAAATTAAGTGTACCACATCGGTGAATTAAGTTTGATTTAAGTATTTAGTGAAGAAGAGAATTTGGTATTTAAAACGATTTTAAACATAAATGTGTTTTAATATCAATCCCGAAAATTGGCCATAAAAGACACAGGGGTACGCTGTTATGCATTCTAGGGTTAAGTCAAAGTGTATTCTCCCCTTTATACGCAAGCTATTGTGACTTCTCACGAAATACTTTCAACCCCCTAACTGTACAATACATAATCAAAAAATATCACGCAAATACGAAACCAAGGTACCCGTGTATCCCATCTAATTTTTTTATCATTTCAGGGGCCAAATTATGGCATTCGATATCGATCGAAATAACAATACAATTTAAATGGGAATTTCGATCGATATCGAATGCCGTAATTTGGCCCCAGGTTTAATTAAAAAACGGTTAAATAAAACTAGAAAAAATTGATTTAACTAAAAAAAGTTTTTGTACAGCTAATTTTTTCATATAAAGCTATGGAGTGCCCGGGTTCCCCGATTAGGTGCGTGCGTAGGTATCATCCATGGAAGCTTTAGTGGGTGTCCAAAATTGAGGTAGCATTATTAAAAATATTTTAATTTTAGTCCGGTTAAAAATTAAAAATTATGTCGGCTTGTCAGGCTCCAAATCTTTTACCAAAATTCTCAATCATGTTTTTCAATAAACTGTTGTCAATGGTTGATATTTGCTCGGAAATGTTGTTTTGAATCTCCTAAACTCTTGTGGGATTGTTGCTTTATATTTTCGATTTCAAAAAACTCCACCAAAAATAGCCTAAAGATACATGGGTACATATCTAATCGCAGAAACTGGTGCCAATTCACTCCTCCTCTACGATAACTCCACTTTTCAAACTTTTCTTTGAAAATATTCTCTACGCATAAATCATCAATTTTCCGCCGCAAAAAACTTCGGATCATATCCCTGTAGCGATTTTCATTGACCGATGGATACCTTAAATTTGGAAAACCTTAAATATTCAATAAAACGACACAAAAGGACTTTCATTTTCTGCATCCGAAGTTTTATTGCTCTATAGATATGGGTTTAAGTCAAAATTGTTCCTTGTCCATCATGTACCTTTAAGCAGTTTAGAATGCTTTTGAAATACCCTTAACTTCTTTAATCAAACTGGTTACCCCTTTGTCCACAGGTAGCTCCTTTTTCTGCACTTTACACTTTAAAAAGCTACTGCTTTCCAACAAACAGCCACAATAGCAGCAGCCGCTTAGCTACTACTATTCTTACCGCTTCTAATTCTTTTAACAAATCTACCATCCCAATAAAAGCAAGTTATAAAAAGTTTACTCTAAAAATTAGTTCTGCCTATAAAAAAAAACAACAGAAAAATTACGAAACGTAACCAACTACCAATACGAAAAGCATTTAAAACCAAAACTCTACATACATTTTATGACTTCTATGGCCATTAAATCTTTTACACAGTTGTTTCAGGTTTTTACGAGCTTTTTTCTTAGTCTTCTGGTTTATAGAAAAAATGTATTTATTAAAAAAAAAAAAAAAAATAATATGCAAAAAATATTTAAGAGTTGTTGGTTCATTTTTAATAACTATAAAAATGAGTTTTATGATCAACATTAACAATTTTTACACTTCATTTTTCATAATTTTTAGTTATGTATGTCCATAAACTTAAATAAAGTATAGTAAAGAAGAAGAAGAAAAAAACATTTAAGAAAATAAATATGAAAACAATAAAAATGGACTATAAAATGTTAAAGATTATGCCCATAATTAACAATAATATGGGGTGTTGGATTTAAAGGGGTATTCTAAAAGGAAATGGTCAATAAAAGATAGAAATTTTTTGAAAAATTGTTTTTAGTCAACGTAGCAAAACCTAAAATTATGCTTTAGATTTTATTTTATTTAAAAGCCTTTAATTATGCTAAAAAAAAAATTACATTTCACTAAAGGGTGTTTTGTTTTAAAGACCGATAAAAATTAAAATTGGCAAGAATAACGGGAAAACTTAATTTTAATTGATTTTTTTTTTATAATAATGTACAAAACATGGCAGTAACATTTGCAAAGGATTTTGGGCCGTTCTTTTCGAAGTTTATTTTAAGAATCCAATTTTGAGCCAATTGTTTCAATCACTGCGGGCTGTATGTCACAAATAACACTAACAAAGTTGGCGAAAAATTCAAAAATTTCAAGGCCCGGAATTTCGAAAATCCGTTTTACATACAATGTAGAATGTTTTGGTCTTAGAGGACCCCTAGTAATATTTGATGCAGAAAATATTATTTAACCCTCTAAAGCGCCGTTTTAGTATACTCTTATGGGAAAGTTAAAAAAAAGCCAAAAATGGCCCTTTATAGTAAGTGTTAGAGTGTTTATATATTCTAAGAAGAGAATCGCCATACAATTCTATTGAAAACATCTAAAAATGTATTT
Organism: Pollenia griseotomentosa; assembly: GCA_963931875.1. Classification (NCBI taxonomy): domain Eukaryota; kingdom Metazoa; phylum Arthropoda; class Insecta; order Diptera; family Polleniidae; genus Pollenia; species Pollenia griseotomentosa. The sequence goes on along the minus strand of OZ007560.1, from coordinate 44,063,992 downwards.
AAGCTCAGAGGTTCATTTAGTATATTTTTTTGACTTTTACCAAACGCCTTTTTAAGAAATTCAAAAATTTTACAGGCTGATATTTCGGGAACCCGAGCTTACTTTTCAAAACTCTTTGGCAGATTTGCTCTACCAATAGTCTAGTTTCATTTCGCGTTGCAAGTATTGAGGCTGTTTTTTTTTTTTGTTGCACAGTGTAATCAAGTGGTGTCAAATCGCATAACCTTGGAGGCCAATTGACAGCTCCATTTCTCGAAATCAACTTATCCCAAAGTTTTGATTTCAATTTAAGGAAAGTTACGATCGCTGTATTACCCAAAGCGCCACACAGTACTTTGTTCCATATACAAAAATAAAGTGAAACAATGTTGTTCCAATGTTTAAAAAAATTACCTTTCTGTATTCGTACCTAAATAAATTACATGTAGAAAGAAACTTTTTTTATGTTAAATGCGTTTCGCCGCTGCTAGAGGTCGCTAAACTTGTCCTAAATTTTAATAAAATTTTACAAGAAAAATTAAGCTTAATTCATGTATGTACTAGGAAAAAAATTATTAAAAATTTATTTTTAAGAAGTACCACAAGTTAGTAGTAGGTAAAAAAGACATTATTCTTTGATATTTAAGGTATGTATCATTAATACTCCGGATGAATCTTAAATAATGGTGTTTTCTTTTCTACAAATAAAATACCACATTTTAAAAGGTGCATGTATAAAATGTCTTGCCTAACATGTAATAATGCAATTTTTTATTTGACGAGGACAAAACGCAAAATTGAATCGCCCTGTTTTTAACAGCTGACGAAAAGTTTGGTCTTCAATATATAAAAAAATATGTACATAAATCAAAAAGTATGTTCTTCAAAATATAAAAAAAATAAACATAAACCCAAATTTCTTAATGGATTGATATTAAATAAATAAATAAATGAACAAAATGAATCCCCAAATTCCAATTTCTTTAGTTTGTTTTTCATAAAATATGTAAACAAGAAAATACCTTTGCCAGATTGCCAATTTATTAACACCAAGTTTTTACGATTTCTTGATTTGACGTTTTTTTTTTCAAAAACCATTTTATAACACCGAATCCATTTAAATTTTATATCACTGACAACCTACCATTAACAATTTAATTCTTTCTTTTGTTTTTACTATAAAATAATAAAAAAATTACTATTAACACTTAAAATTTTTATTGTCCTGATTAGAGGCGATTTTTTCCTAACTTCGTCTGGTAACCCTATATATAAACAGAAGCCATATTTTTACAGGGCATTATCAACACTCTCGATTTATACGGGGCGTAAAGTGCAATGCCTTATGACATTTAAGGGTGAATATTTTTAGAATAAAACACGCTGCCGTTTTAAAGAGCAAAGCATTTTTAAGAAACGAACACCAAATTGCATTTTTTTTAAATAAAATGTGACATTTTTTGTAGAAAAGAAAACACCATAAGTGTTGCCGTAACTAAAACAAAAAAAAAGTAAAAAAAAATTTTGATGGACAAATAAAAAAACTGAGTGAATACTTTTTTCAATTTTCTCTGCCGTTTAATGAACCCAGTCAAAAGAGAAACTAACCACATTTTAGTTCTAACTTAAAGATATATGATCTTTTTTAAAGGCCCAAAACGCATTTATTATTTTTTATAATTAAGTAATTTAGATAAAAAGCTATAAATATTTTTCTTTGTACTATGTTTAAAAATTAACGTTCTTTCTTTAGAACTCCAAGAAAATCTCTACCGTTATTAGACATTATTTTATAGCCGTAAAAAAATGCAGGTTGTTTTTGCAAAAAATATGAAAATCGTCAATATTTACTTTAAATTTAAAAAAAACTGAGTGCACTGTTTTTTGCAGTTTTTCTTTAAAGAATATATGCTCCGTTGCCAAGGCTTATAAATTTTTCAGGTGGCGTTGAAAACACAGCTGTGCTACTTTTTTTTCTTAATTAGAGAAAGAAATGTCTAAAGTTCCTTGTGATTTTGACATATGGATCAACGAAAGCAACAAAAAAATACATTGTTGTGTTTTTGGTGTTGTTACTTGTTGTAGTATCGACACCACCGTTTATATGAATTCGCCTTGTCCGTTGCCCTTACTATTGATGTAAAGAAAAAAATTTACCACATTTTGAGTCTAAGTGTCATTTTTTGTGCTTTTTCTGGAACACCAAGTTGTACTTGTTTTTTATATTTTTGTATGAAATATTTTTATTATGAAATATTTAAATTGTTTGTATCATTGAAAAATCCTTGCTAGAATTTATAAAAAATTAAGTACATCAATTTTAACATTTTATTTAGATAGATTTGGTAATTTTTAACAATTCAACATAAAAAGTGTATCCGAATTAAATTTTTTTTAAAAGGATATATGGGAGATACATGAATCCTCTGACGGAATTTTTTTAAAACTAGAAATTTTGTTAACTATTATCATATATACCTCCATGCAAAATATTATTAGTCTGGGTCAACTCCTTCTATTTTTGCACAATTTTGTTCTACATCAAAGTATTGTGAGCCATCCTGTTAAAATAACACCTCAGCCGGATCTATGTCATCCATATTTCAAACAAATAATTGTAGATAAAATTAGGTGCGGTGATGCCACCAGTGTGTAAACCGCAGCAAGCGGTGCCTTTTTCTGGATTTAAAGGAGCCTGAAGGATCTATAATGGATTTGTCTCACTCCATATACGGCAATTTGTTTATTAACAAACCAAATTAAAGCCAAAAATTAGCCAAATCGCAAAATAGAATTTTGCGTCGAAAATTTGCAAAAATTACTGTTTTTAAGAGTTTATTAGTAAAAATTGGTAGCTTTGTTTAAGCGTGAATTTATTCATGATCATTTGAGTATATTGACCTTAAATGTCAAAACGTAAGCGCAGTATGACAATTCGTTTCACAGCTTACAAGCTTGTTATAGATTACTAGGAAACTCATAATAGGCTTCGGCTTAAAATTTTCTTTAATGCCTTAAATTAAGCTTTTTTAATTCTTATCCTTAATCGAAATTCTCTTAATTGTTTCGACTTACCAAGGCTAATAAATTGAACTTTGAAATTTCTTCAATTCTCCACTAACCCACATTAAAAGCCATTAATTTTAAAACAAACATTGACATAACTCCTCCCCACACGCGAAACAACCAAAAAAGAAAAAGTGCAAGTGAACTGACAAAAAACAATAATAAATGGTGTTAACATTTATTTGTTACTATCATTTCTGTTTTAAGCTGCTTCATATGATGACGATAATACTGATGATGATAATTTTTTTCTTTTAAATATATTTTTTGTTTTTTGTACAGCACGGTGACCTCTAAAAAAAGTGAAGTTTATATTTATGTTTTAGACTACATACAAACAACTACTAACACTACTGAGTACATACTAAAAATGTCTACTGCTGACACAACTACCACTCTAGCGAGTAGAGTACTAATAACTCGACACACAATAACAACTTAGAACAAAAACACAAGTTTTAAATAATTGTCTGTCAGAACTGTCAAACAAGTCGGCAAATAATAAAATTAATGGGCACCACCATCAAGTTTGCGGCAGCAAATACAAATACATACAAACGTACAGCAACAAACAACTCAGCCAACAACATTGACTCTCAGCAACAGCAACAATTGTTCTTTTGCAATTATGATTTTTATTTTTTTAAAAGATACATACTTGAATTTATATTTTTTGGTGAGTTTTTGGGGTTTTTAAGCAGAAATTGTCTTAAATTCTTTTGTTGCATTTTTCGGTTGATTTTTTTCTTTAATATTTAAAGAATGTTTATGGTTCAATGGCTTTTTCGCTGTTGTCTGTTATTAATTCAGTTTTGTGTGAGTGTGTGTGTGTGTGTACTCAGTGGTTAACAAAAGTATGCAATGCAAAATTTTCTGTTCTTGTTCTTGTTTTTGTTTTACTTTTCCACTTTTGCTGCCGCCAAGTTGAATTATTGTTTTATATATTTTTTTTATTTTGGGCTAAAATTTATTATATTTTCGTGAGCTTTTTTCCTTACATTTGTGTATGGCATGTATGCATGTATGAGTATGTGTGTGTGTGTGTGTACAGACAACAATAACAAATATTCATTCATTCATTCATACAATTTATGGGCCAAAAATTTAAAACAGGCTAGAACGAGATGGCCTATAACACAGACAATAAACCAAAAAAAAGCAAAAACAACAAAAACAAGAACAACATACAATCCATAATGTCTTGTAGTAAAATCATAGTATTTACGGGGATTTCCCTTTTAAAACAACAAAAACAACTTTAAAAAAATAAAAGTGATATATTAATGTGGGAGCTTTGAACTCTTCTGTTTTGCTACCAACTGCTACTACTACTGCTATCCCATATACACACATACATACATACTTTTAAACATTTACACACTCTCATTGTGTGCTTTTAAGTCAAGATGAAAAATTATGGCTTTTAATTTGTTATAAATTTCACCAGCAGATTTTCAAGGTCGCCAACATTGAATATTTTTTCTTATTGTAGCTTTTAATGTGCAGTATTTTTGTTTTTGCTGCTAGTGATTGTATGTAGTTGCTTTAAAGTGATTGTATGTAGTTGTGAGCTAAGAGTTATTTTATAAGGGATTTCCTTAATATAAATCACTTTAAATTGCAATTAGAGCTTTCGGAAAAGTTATAAGGCCAATGAACTTTTTAAATATGTAATCGTTTTGGAAAAAGCTTTAATAAATGTGTTTTTAAAAAAAAGCTCATCGGTCTTATTAGTAAAAAGACACTTCTTTTGAAAAACAGATCAGCTTTTAAAATACATAAAACTCTTTTATACAAATCAGTTTTCAAAGAATTTTTTTATGAAAGTAATAACACTTATTAAAAAAATGTTTAATGTTAAGTTTTCTTAAAGATAAAATGTAATTTTTTAAGCTTTTAAAACAATAATTTTTTTAAAAAGTTCACAGAAAGTCTTTTATAAAAAGCTCTCAAAAAATATATATAAATGTTTAAAAAGGGCTTGAAAAATTAAAAAATATCCCCCAAAGCTTTTCATTTAAAAAAAAATTAATAAAGCTTTTCCCAACCAAATACCCATTTTTACTTCTACAGGAAGTTCTTTCAAGAAAATGTAATAACTTTTTATTCCACAATTTTTAGATTTTAAAGAAAAAGTTTACAAAACAATTTTTTTAAGAAATAAATGTAAATCTTAAAAAGCTTTCTGTATTTCTAAAAAAAAAGAACGAGTTACAATTTTTTCCTTTATTTATTATTAAAATATTTTAATAAAACAAGATGTACAAAAAAGGTTTTGTTAAGCAAAGATTTTTTTGACAAAGAACTTAATTTACAAAAGCTTTTATTCAAAATTTCTAGTTTCATTAATATTTTCCTTAATTGCTTAAAAGGTCATTCAACCTTTTATATTGTGCTGTTTTCCTTGTCATCTTTCATCTCTAAATATTAGAAAAATAAAAAAGAATCAATAGACAATTGTTTAACCTTTTTTGAAAAATTATAAATTATATTCTCAATATGTTTGTAGACTTTTGCTGTCATTCTAATTGTCACTATGTGTCAATAATGACACTTAATAAACTAACTTAACAGTTTTTTAGCATACAATCAAACAATCATTGTCATCATTATTATCACTAATAATGACGCTGGAGATGACAATGATGTTATTGCTGACGATGATAATGATGATCATCATCAATTAGGCGTCAGTCTGCTGTTTTGCAAGACTCGCGTATAATAAAATGTATACATATTTTCATTTAAAGGCTTTTTCCAACTTTCAATTAATTTCAATAAAACAAAAAATGAAAGTGCCACATTATGTCAAATACACTTCATACAGTAGTTTGCAGTTCTTTTTTTACTTTTTTATATAAATTTCAGACACACGAACTCTCTTTTCTTCGCTTGGAATATGAATGAACAAAAACAAAAAGCGAAAAAAATCAAGCAGACAAATTGTTTTGTGGCACAGAGTATGACAGCAGCAGCAGCAGCAGTAAAAAATAATAATAAACAAACACCAGCCTGTATTTATATATTTAGAGGTCACTCTCTATGCATATTTCTTTTTATGACAGCTTTTTGACAGCTAAGCATGGTTTTTTTTGTAGTTGTCGACGTTTCCCCTCTGACAATCATTTTTACACATGTCATTTACAGTTAATAGAGTTAAACAAAAATGTTTTTATTTTATTAGGTTAGTGGTACTAATGCAAACAAAATTCATAGTTTACAAATTCACCAAGTTCAGTTGGTTAAATCGATATGATATGAAAATACGGAACTTAATGATTTGCTTTAATTTCAGTAAATTTAATCATTGAAAATAAAAAAATTGCCTGCGTTTAGACTTTTGAAAAATTGTATACATAATTTTGGGTATTGTTGATTATCTTTTGTCAGGGCATACTAAAAACTAGAAGCATACTTAAAGGCGCTTGATGAAGAATAAAATTAAAGCATATTATTATGAATTGCTTTTAAGTTATTAATGGGCATGTTTTATATATTGCTTTTAATAACCAGCTGCTTTAGTAACTTTAAAATAATTGTTTGTTTAAGTTCAATAGAAATATATAAAAATAGAACCGATTTTAGAAAACAGGCCTTTTTAAAGTTTAGTTCATATTTTAATGATTTAAGAGATTTAAGACAGATTTAAGACAGAGATTAAGAATCATTAACCATTTCGGTACTTCTTTTTGTTTTTGACTTTGAAAATAACAAATCTTGGCAGGCATGCCTCTTTTCTTTTCTCACAGAATATACTGGATGGAATAAAAAAATTTCTCGCATTTATTTCTATAAAAAAAATCTTATTTATCTTAGTCATCGGAAGGGTAAAAGTCATCGGAAGGTAAAGCAAATAAAAGCATACTTAAAGGGTATTTAAGAAACATAAAATTAAAGCATATTTAGAGGCTTGAAATTACTGTGAGCTACTTTAAATAAGAATGTGTGTTTCACTTAATAAAATAGCAATTTTACCAACTTTAAAGCTTTTAAAGTTATCTTTCAACAAAATTTAAAATTTCATTCTGGTTTTTTTTTTGCGAGCAATTTTCCAGAAAATTGCATTTTTTAACCAACTTTTTGTTTACTCTTCCTTTTAGATTTCTTCTTAAATTTAATATTTTATTAACATTACTTTCGTTGTTTTTGTTTTGGCCAGGACCTTAACACGGTTTGTTAGTAATGGTTGTTAAGCTTAAACAATTGTTCGCCATTGTGGCCATGGTTGCCATACTAGATTTTTCTAAAAACTATTTCCGCTTCTTCCTACACCAACAATTACGGAAGCCTTTTGGCAACAGGGTATGTTAAGGACCTAGCTAGTGCCATTTGTCTCTACATATAATAAAGAATATACTAAATTTCGTCTTTTTTTATAAGAGTAGGGAAAAGTTTGAGAGTATGTTTGTCTGCATGAATGTATAGAGAAATACTACCCTCATCCAAGACTTTGACTGGTTGTTGTTTGTTAGATGAAAATGGTGTGTGGCTTAGAAGTGGCAGGGTATACAAACACACACAGACACATATTTCTATACTCTCAGATACTTTCATACAAATTCACACAAAACTTCTCTGTACGTATCCATCCAAGTATAAGCGTTGCACGAATGAATGCTTCAAATAACAACAAAACTGTAAAGTATGTTTATTTGTGTGTTAAAAAAAGGAAATTTTTATAAAAAAAAAATTAAATCTATAGGAATGAAGGAACAAAAAAATACATAAGAACTTTTTTATTTTTGATGGAAGAAATGCAAGCAAGAAAATTAAGTCAGGCACAAAAAATATATTGTGACAGCTAAGGATTTTAAGGAATTCTACGTTACACTGTGCTGCTGTTCAAAATGAAATTGCAAAAACCGAAATGTAAAAAAAAACTTAAACAAAAAAGTTGTGTTGAGAAGCAAAAAAATTGTTAAGCAGAAAAGAAATTAAATTTAAAAATTGTTTTGCAACCCTTCTTTGTATGTGTTTCTAGCAAAAGAAAATAGAAAAAAAGCTAATAATACCATTTGCTTTATTACATTTTTTTTCATATAATTTCCTTTTCAACTATTTTGGCATTTCTCTTCTGCCATCTCTGCCATATAAGCTTTGGATGTTTTTTTTTTATTGTTGTTATTTAAGAACAAAATAAAAACTGGAAAAATTAATTGCTTTAGTAAGGACTAGTTAAATAGACGAAAAAAATAGAAATAAAATATATGTGAAGCGAAAGTTTTAACCCATGTAAAAAAGCTTTTGTTCAGAGACATAAATACCTGAAAGCTTTTTAAAAATTTAAAAAAAAATAAAAATTTAGGGCTAAAAATTAAAAAAGCAAATTAAATATTAAGCTTTTTAAAGCTTCAAGTTACTTTAGATTTTGAAAAGCTTAAAGCTTATCAAATTTCAAGTTTTAACACAAAATATGAATCGAAATTTCGCAAAAGCTTGTAATACCAAAATGCTTAAGCTTTAAAATTTCAAAAAGCATCTAAAATGTTAAGCTTTTTTAAGCTTTCAAATTATATGGAGTTTAAAATTTTTTAAATTATAGAATTTTGTTATTAAACTAAATTATGAATTAAGTATTTGGGTTCTTAATACAAAAAAAAAAAAGCTAATAAATGTTAAGCTTTGCAACTTTGAAAGAAAAAAAGTTTTTCTAAGCCTAATAAAAGCAGATTTAAGTTTTAGAAAATTGTTTACAGCTTTCAAGCTGTTCTAGATTTTTTCAAGGAAATAGTTGCTTTTTAAAGAAATTTTTTTCTAAATATTCCTATTTTAAGAATTAACAGGTTAAATTTAGCTACAGCAAAATTAAAAATGTGCTTCATCAAAAAATAAAGAAACTTTTTTTTCTAAAAAAAGTTTATGAAAAAAATATTACAAAAAACAACCAAAAAGGAAATGAAAGTATTTTTAAGCACAGGCTTTAGCCAAATAGTAAATTGGAATTTTTACATTGCACTACTCTTATGGTATTTTTGCTACTAAGCTTCTGGTTTTTTTTTTGTATTTCTGCCTTCTTTACACTCCTTACAAGCATGTTATTGTACTATGTTGTTTGTGCCACCATCTAGTAACATTTTTGCAACAAAAAAAACTTCATTGCTTCTCTAGTTTTTTTTTCTATTTTAACAACATTCTTTAGAACAGCAACTAGAGAAATACTGGCAAAAAAATATCTGCAAAGAAATGTATATGAAATGTTGAGGAACACAAAAAAAAAATTAACGAATTTGAACGATAGTGTTGTATGAATTGCAAGCAGTAGCTGGTATAACAAAAATACTACAAATATTTTACATAAATAAAATTTCTTATGTAGACAAAAAGTGGATTTTTAGAGTTAAATAAAGAGATGGTGGTAATCGAAAAAGTAAAAAAGCTTAATAAGCAATTTTATATAATTTTATAGAAACTTTTAAGTTAAAAAAATATTTTCTAAAAGTTTACCTTTAATAAATTTTAAAGCTCCTGAAAATATTCTATACAAAAACTTACTAATTTTACCAAAAAAAAAACCTTTCTTACGGCTTAAAGCTTGACTTTTAAATACAATAAGATTATTTTTTCAACAGCTAAGCAAGTGCAAAAAGCTTTAAGTATGGTGTAAAAGTTAAGCAATATTTAGCACCTTAATGTATGCTCTAAATATTTTCTTATTAAATTCCCTTAATGTATACCTTAAAGAAAATCGTATTTAATTTTTCTTTTAAATCTAAGTCATTTTGAAATTGCTTTAAGCTTAATGCCATTTTTTCTTTCTCCCAATTATATAAATTGCATTTTTAAATTATTTCTTAATTTTTTTTTCTCCATTTTATAAATCCACACAGCTGTTGTTGGTTCTAGCAAAAATTGTATGATAAAAAGCAGTTAGAAAAAATTTATATATGTGTGTATGTATGTATATAATATGATTCGTTTTTCTAAAGGATGTTAATAATGATGATGATGATGTTGGTAGATGACGTTATTTAATGGGGTGCTTTGATGCGATTGGTTTTCATTTTAACGCAGGCGCTTAAAAATCATCGAATCATTCTAAGAAGAAAATATATAGTATTAAGATTTTTCTGTTATATTTCTTTTCTTTTTTTTTTTTTTTTTTTTTTTTGTAACTCTTAATGCAAAGATGTAGCAAAAGAAATATGAAGATTGAAACAGACATGACAAGAAAAACTGAATAAAAAAAACAACTAAAAGTATGCTTTGTTTATATTTAAGTCTTTAAAAGAAAATAAGGTGTAAAGGTAGTTAGAAAAGTTTAGTTGTTTTATTTATATAAAAAATATTTTACTAGTTTATAAATTAAATTTTAACATAAAGCTTTACTTCTGAAATATTTTTTCCATTTTGTTCGTCAAAACTATTTCAAAATTCCCTTTGTTCAATTTAAACTAGATGGGATTTAAATTTTGAAAATTTATTGCAAAATTGTTTATATATTCTGACAAAAAAAAATGTGTTTGCTAAAGCAACAAGTGTATTTTATTGTTACAAATTTTACCTTGAATTTATGGGAAAAAGTTATAAGCCAACCAAAACCTTAAACAACCGTCAAGATGGCCATAAATTACACAGTACAACAGCCTATCTGGGGGGTGAGAAATTCCAAGTCAGGATGATGGTACTAGGTCAGTATAGTAAAACCCTCAAAGGGTTTGGCGTTCGTATGTGTCAGTTTTTTTTTATGACATGTTAAATTTTTTCCTTATATTGATGTCTTTTTGTTTAACATAACTCGAGAACCACTTGTCCGATTTTGCTAAAACAAACTCAAAAAAATTTAGAATTACAATTTCTTTAATCCGTTCATATAACGTTTTTCTTTATAATCAACAGTTTTGCCGGCAAAAATAAATTTGTGGAGAAAAAAAAATATTTGTTTGCCTAAAAATAGGCAATATTTATTAAAATAAATTTTAATTTTTAGGCCAAAAAATTTTTTGTTTTCTCCACAAATTTATTTTTACCGGCAAAACTGTTGATTATAAAGAAAAACGTTATATGAACGGATTAAAGAAATTGTAATTCTAAATTTTTTTGAGTTTGTTTTAGCAAAATCGGACAAGTGGTTCTCGAGTTATGTTAAACAAAAAAACATCAAGATAAGGAAAAAATTTAAAATGTCATTAAAAAAAACTGACACATACGAACGCCAAACCCTTTGAGGGTTTTACTATACTGACCTAGTACCATCACCCTGACTTGGAATTTCTCACCCCCCAGACAATAATCCCAAAAATGTTCCATAGTGTTATTAGCGAAAGTTTCAAAACAATACACACACAGCCAGCAAACAGTAACACAATTACTGGGAAATATTTTGTAAATTAAAGGCAGCGCTTACACACACATAAAACATTTTTTAAAGTCTGCTTTAAGGCTAAAGAATTAATTACAAAAAATTCTCAGCAAACTACCTTCAACTTAAAGTAATTTTTTTAACATAAAAAAATAAAGCCTACTTTTAAGAGCCATATTTTAATTTTAACTTCCTTTGAAAACAAAAACTTTTCATTGTAGTTGTTGTGTAGTGACTGGTCTTTCGAACATAAACATGACGATGACATTTACTTTTATTGTGTATGTGTATGAATGTAAGGGTATGTGTGTAAGTGTTTATATATATGTAGTAGTCATACTTACAACGACGATTTCCTCATTATCGTAAAATTTATTCAAGCAAAATAAATTCATTGGTCGTTAACCTTGACACTGGTTTTTCCACCATTACACGTTAACTTGCTCCACTTGTGTGTGTGTGTGTTTTTGCGAATAAAATGTACTTGTTTTAGTATGTATGAATGAGTATGGAGTATATGAAAGTGTTTTAACCAGAATGTGTATCTTATTTAAGTATTGTAATCGTGTATATGTATGTAATGTTTAACTATCTGTTTTGTAATTGTGACTGCCAGAACTAAAGAGTGTAAATGTACTTCTACATTGGCACTTTTTAAAATTATCAGTGTGTGTGTGTGTGGGTTTTTTACGATAATATTATTATTATTGCTATTTCCCTTTAAGAGAGCGGGTTAGCAAGTTTTGTTTGTAAATCAGACATTTGGGCTAAAGAGTTTAATTTGATTTTTATATTTTCTGAACAACACTTAACTTAAGGCCTAAAGTCGTGTCTGCAATAATTTTTATATTCCATTTTTATTAATAACATATTTTGTTTACTATTTTATTATGTCTAGCCTAAAAGTAGGCCTTACATAGTGTATGCTTGTAAAGCTTAAAACAAATTTAATTAATTTAACATACTTTTAGGCTGCAGCATGCATATATTCTTAGACTATATTTCTTTGGCCAGACAATGTTATTTTTATTTTTATAATAGTACATAATTACTTTTTTGGTAAATAAAATATATATTTTTACATTTTTTTATTTCATTTTTGAAAAACTGCAGCCAGACTAGGTGTCCTTATTCCATAATTAAAAATACTTGTATCACAACAGCATAACTCTGCTGCCTTTTGTCTGTTTTTATGTTGGTATCTTAAGCCAACAGAAAACACAGCAACTTTAAATACCTAAAAACCATAAATGAAAAACAAATGCCTGTAAATACAGAAAAATTCTATATATACATGAATATTTTGTTCATGGCCTACAACTTCCATACTTTATGGAACCAAAAATATGTACATAACACACTAACAAAATGCATTGCAGACATAACCAAGCATCACATACAAACAAATAGAATATTTGGTTTTAATTTTTTTTTTTTTGGTATGGTTTTTGGCCTTAAGCATTAAAGCCTTAATGTAGACTTTATACCTAAATATTTTTTAAAAAAAAGTTAAAACAAAACGAAAGAAGTCTGCTTAAATAAAACACACATAAGTCGCTATATTTTAAGTTAAAACGCACACACTCACACTTATACAACAGAAAGGGTTGTTATTTTCAAAAATGAACAATCCAACAAAAAATATAAAAATAAAATTTGTAATTTTCATACGTTTTTTTTCATTATTTTTTTAAATTACTCCGTGAATGGGGCTAAAGGAATAGCAACAAAAAGAAGAAAAAAAAGCACAGAATTCAAAGTCATAACAGCGCATGTGTTTGCCGGTTGTTGTTGTATTTCCATATTTATTTCAACGATATTTTAAGTAATACATAAAATTTTATCTACTAGTTTACATATTGTATAAGTAAAAGTCATGGTTTTTTTTTGATAGATTATGTGTGTGTCTGTTTTGTGAAGTTAGTGTTGTTGTTGGGGTTTTCGTTTTGTTTTTGGTAGTAAACAACAAAATAAATGAATGTACGCAAATAAACATAATTATTTAAACTAATAAATCAATAATTTCAAGAGTAAATATCATTTTATTTAAAGCCTACAAATAGTAATTTTTTGTTCAAATAAAGTTTTAGGGAATATTTAAAAGTAAAATTTTGTCAACTAAAGGTAGGCAAAACTTTTCAAAAAAATTTTAAGCCTAAACTTTTGTTTAAATTATTGAACATTTTATTTATAAAAACAGTTTGTATATGGTAAGAAAAAATTTCATTTTATAAATATATAGAGTGGTTTTTAAAATCAACATTTAATAGCAGTTATTAAAACCTCAACCTAAAAGTAGGCCATAATTTTAAAAACTATTAATGGTCTTTAAATATACAACTGTTTTCCAGAAAAAAAAAAAAATTGTGAAAAATGATTTATCATAAAGGGTGTTTTTTTTAGCGCAGTAGAACTTTCGAAAGAGTAAGCTGTTGTCTCAGTTATCTTATTTCACTCACTTTTTGCCGTTTTCTCAGTATTGTCTGGCAAATCATCATGAATAGATTCACACTTGAATTAAACTATCAAATCATCCAAATTTACTATAAAATCAATCATCGATTCGCGCAACTTATAAATGACTTAATTTTTAGTTGCGTGTAACTCAATTTCGGCCTAAAAAGTTTGCAATTAATAATATTTCCACATATAGGGTGAGAACAATCTTAATACAACAGAGCCTACAGACTTCATTGCATCCAGAAATATGTTCCATTTAGAGCGGTGTACACGCTACGCGACATACCACCAGAAATAAACTCGAATAAGTGCCCCAAAAAAGCACAACATTGGACATTCAGAATGCGCTTTGTACAGCCGCGGTTACCACATCCCCGATATAATTTTTCAATGTTTATGACATGTGTTGATCTTTCAACTTGAAAAATTATTTTAATAAAAATTTAATTTTCGGGCTTAAAAACTACCTTTAATTGTTTTGACACGTATTTTTTTACTTGCTAGAAAAGTGGGGATTTTTTTTTAAGAATATCAACGAATGTGTATTGGAATTAGACCAACTTTTCGATGAATGTTGGAAAATTGTTTAGAACACGCACAGAAAAAAATAAAAATTCATTTCAATTAAAAAATTTGTGATATTAATTAAAAAATTAATTAAATCTGCACCAGTAAACAAATTAATAGTATTAATAAAACCAGTTAATAGTATTAATTAAACGTTTAATTCACTTGATTAAATGTTTAATTCAGTTGATTAAATATTTAATTAACACTGATTATATTTTTGATTAATGCTTTAATTGGTGAAACATGTGGGAGAATTTTTTCTGTGCTATAGAGTCAAATCATTGCGTACAGTGTAAATATTTCTGAAATTATTTTTAATATTGAAATTTTTTAAATACTTTTATCTGTTTATTCTGTTTAAAACACATGAGGGATCTGAGAAATTAAACTTTTTTAGTTTTTTTAGTTTTTCTAAAATAGAGGTTACATTTAAAAAAAATTTAAACTAATTAAGTACGTAAGAAATTAATTATCTACGTAAATTATTAATTACGTAACTTAATAATTGATATATAATTAAATAATAAATTATGTAATTAATAATTACGTAAGTAATAAAAAACGTTAATAATGAAATACGTAAGTAATAAACTACGTAAGTAATTAAATACGTAAGTAATAATTTACGTAACTAATTAAATACGTAAGTAATAAATTACGTAACTAATTAAATACGTAAGTAATAAATTACGTAAGATGTAGACTAAGTAAGTAGTAAACTAATAATAGGCTAATTACGTAAGTGATAAATTATGTAAGTAATAATTTGCGTTAGTGAATAATTATGTAAGTAATAATTACTTAAGTAGTTACTTACGATAGTTTTAATTACTAGTCATTAATTAAGTAAGTAAAAAATCTCGCCACTAATAAATTACGTAAGTAGCTAATTACGTAAAGTATTTAAAATTAGTTGCAAATGTTGGCTTAACATGATCTTAGAAGTTTGATCTTGATATATGTAAGTGAAATAATGTAATATTACCCTCATTTTTTTTCTTTTGGACTTAAAAAAATTGGTCTTGTTCCGGGATTTTTGGATTCAAATCTCTAATAAAAAAAACTATTTTTGTAGAATTTAAACCATTTAAAGCCTTTTTAATTTAGTTTTGCCTTTACTTTTTCATTTTGCAAACTGGTGCTTTTCTATTCCATTATTTATTTTTTTTAATAAAAATAATGTTGATATTTTACCCAGAATATAATTTCCGTTTTTATTTCCTATTGATTTTCTAATCAAACAAATAAAACAACAAACTAGCTAAAAGTAAAAGAAAAAAAAAAAATAAACTACATTAAAATAAAAAATGAGTATAAATTTGCAGTACAGCTTTATTTTTCGTAAAAGATATGAAAACACGCAAGCCAAAAATATAAAATTCAATAAAAATAAAGAAATAAAAGAAAACGAAATACTTTGCAAAACATTTAACTTCTATAAAAAAAATATAAACTCCCAAAAATAACAACAAAAAAAAAAAAAAAGTAACTGGAAATTAAAGTTTCCCATAATGGCTTTTACTGGTGATTATTGCAAAAACTTTGCGGTTGATTTCGTTTAAGCTTAAGTATATAAAAAAAAGTATTTTATGCCTAAACTCTCGCACATCCCAAGCACCAAAATACAATTTTTATCAAGCAAATGATCATCATCATTATCACCATGAAGTATGTATTTTGTGCATATATGTGTATGTGTTTGTGTTAAAATAAGTATCGGCCAGTCAATGGCTACTTTTTTCCAAAACTTCTTGGTTCAATTTAATTCCTGTTCATATGTACAATACGTTTCAGTTACTCGTCCGTTTGACGGTCACGTGACCCTAATAAATCACAGAATTAATGTTACGTGAAATGTGTATGTACATGTATGTGTGTGTGCTTAAACACTCACACTCTTACACACTCTATCGTTTGCTAGGCAGATTCAACAAGAATCTCCGTTTGACTGACTGACTTTCGATACGAAATACTGTAGCAGTCTTGTATTTTGGAAAATGAAAAACAAACTAATTTCTAAACCGGAAAAATTGTACTTTCCTTTGGTCTGCCAATTTCAAAGAGAATTCTTTCAAAGTAAATAAAATTGCTTAAATAAAGGAAATTAAAAAACGAGAGTAGAATTAACAAAATTTTGAAATAAATAAGGTTAAAAATTTCTAATAAAATTTAAAGGCGAATTTAGCTTAAACATTTTGTATGATGAATTCATTCATGTTCATAAGTGTTTTAAATGGATTAAAGAATAATTTTTTCCATCGATCTTTTTTGAAATAAAAGTTTTTTTTAGGGCGAATTTATTTTTTAATTTTTAAAATCGATTGCTTTTATTACAAATGAACTCTTATGTGTAGTTATAGAACCTTTTTTAATGTAAGTTAAACGGACGAGTAAGGCGCTCGTGTTCTATAACCTACACATTAGTGTATACTTTGAGTTATTTTAATAAGAAATTGTTTTAAGGCGAATTATTTTTTTTTTTAACTTTTCCTATAGTTTTATTGTATACTAAATGCCTTACTAAGAGCAAGCATGCCTCGGTTTCAAGAAACATTTTCATTCAGGCGAATTTACTAAAAAATGGTTTTATATAATTATTTTTATTAAACATGTGAAAAAGGCTTTTTAAGAAAATAAATAAATTCATGTTTAATTTTTTTTTACTGCCTGGCCCACAATGTCGACAAGAGCATTTCTTTTGCATATTTATATTGAAAACAATAATAAAAAATTCAAATTTGTTTTTGTTTCCAATATAAATATGCGAAAGAAATGTTCTTGTCGACATTGTGGGCCTGGCAGTTAATGTTATTTTTTTCTAAACAACAAGCTTTTTAATATGAGTAAAAAAAAACACTTCAGCTATTAGGGCTCGTTACTCTGACGACAACGTTTACTTTTACGTTGCGGATCAGGTGATCCGTTTTCCTATATATAAATATATATTATGTATAAATATATACTCTTACGTAAACGTGGCATTGCTTTGCCACGTATGTGAGCTGTTAAAAAATTTTATATTTGTTTATGTTTCATCGTTTTTATATGAACTAGTATAAACCTGGTGGCTAGGTTTAGCTATTTTTTTTGCTTGTTAGCAATGAAAAAGTTAAGGAGGGCTTTAGCCATTCATTCTTTAATGCTGTCATGATGTTTATGTAATGTAGGTAGACTTTTTCGACGTCGAAGAAATTTTACTGTATTAATCATTCATTCTGATGTTCAAATAATTTTTCTTAGTCCTAGTTCATATTAGTTATGCACAATTTGATGAAAAACTTTCTTTAAATTTTCTTTCAAAATTTCATTTGTGTCTATAGAATGAAATTTTTGTTATTATACGAAACGCAGAACACTTTTCATTCGCTTCATAGTCTGAACGGAAACTTATGTATATGTATATAATTTTTTTTATAAAATTAAAGCCCATAAGGGACTTTGATTAGCTCCATGGTAGCCGAAATGTATTGAAAAAATCTGGTATATTTAAAATTACGATATCCTAGGGCTGTACCATAAAACCCAGCCTTGCATTACAACGGAGTAGTCTTTAAACTACTCCATGTTCATACATGCATCCATGGAAAACTCCAAAGGATTAGTTTTGAAATCGTTTAAAAACGAAAACATGTGGTTTAACTAATTAATACAAATTCTTTGTTAACAATGACATGCTCCATGACTGATTGCATTATATTGGACCATGTTGCAATTAGTCGATTTTTTCTTAACTGGATCATGAAGTCCAATAATGGTCTTATACCCTCATTTTCTACACCGACCTATTTAATCGATCTAACGATGTCCGTTTCTTCGTCCGTCCAGCTGGCTGGCCGTCCACAAAAACCTTGTGAGCATAGTTCTGTAAACTTTGCAGATAAATTAATAAAATTTTGTTTCATAAAGCCCCCATACAAGCTTTTTTCCGGAATAGAGTCTTTGTGTCCATAAGCAATCTTTTTATGTTGGTATTTAGATTAAATTGGCTCCAAACTTATTTTATTGCAATCTAAAGGCCCAAATACATTGATCAAAATACTCATCAAGCATTGTGGTAGTATTAGTGAAAATGTGTTTGTATGTGTGACACCGACAACGCTTGATGAAAAATCAAAAAATTTAGATATGATATGGAAGCACACGTACACGTTGAATTCGCCGGCTGGACAAGCATTTGACAAGTGTATTTGGGCCTTAAATCATCTTATCAAATTTATTGGAATCGATCCCATTCAAATTCTGCTCCCAAAATAGCTTTTAATGCCATAACTTTATTAAAAATATGGTGGTAAATATTAACAACTCCTTTTATGATTGCCACTATGTCATGGCAAAATATTGTCCTGGCAATTCAAAAATTAAATACAGGTCCTTGTTTACTGGAAATAAAAGTAATAGTAAGCTTTAACTGAACTTGGTGAAACTGGCCGTAAGTATTTTATTTATTTAAAATTTAATCTCATTTTCATTTAATATATTCCTGTCACAATAATTATACGATCTAACTTGTTAAAGACCGAAATTAGTTATTAATACTATTGTTTTTAGCAAAAGAACTCCTCTTTATGTTGTAGCATTAAACTGTTGACTTTGGATTGCCTTGCTGCTTAACACAATTGCAATGTAAATTGTCACCTTAAACCAACAAATTCAAATATGACAACCATAATAATATACAACCAACCAAGACAAAATAAACAAAAAAATGCTAGAGAATATACATTACATTATTATTTTTTTTTTTTTGGTACAATATGCAAAACCATATTAAAATGCCAGCATATGAAAGAAACAAAAATAAACTCCTTAAAGCAGACAACACCATACTAACAACACCAGAGCAACAACAGCAGAAACAACACGAGCAACAACAACAACAATAACAATAATAATAATAATAAAAATAATATGAATCTCAATGATGCTGTTGATGATGATGACGCCTACGCAAACATGTCGCAACTGTCATTTTAGCTTATAACTTTGCCTTTTGTATGTTTATATTAGTCACACTCTTTTTCTGTTCTTTTGTGGTTGTTGCTGTTATTTTATTGTATTTGTTGTATACTAAAATACATCCAACAAAAATAAAAATAAATAAATAAAAGATATTTTAACAACCATCAGCAGAAGCACCAGAAGAGGTATATCATGATGACAAAAACAAAAAACAAAAACCAAAAACAAAAAAAAAAAAAAAAAATAAAGAAAAAAAAAACGACAATGGGTCTGTATGTATATTATGCCTTATGATTAAATAAGTATCAGAGAAGACAAAGAAGATATTCCAACCATCACCCAAGTTGTATGACGTTCGGTGGTATCCGTAATAAACTATAAAACACCATACACAACACTTTTAGTTTATTTAGATGTAGTGCTGCTCTTATGTACAAACATGTAACATATTTACTTGAGCAGTGTTTAACAGCGACAAAAATTCTAATAATAACATTTAAGTTAACTTAAGACAGAAGTAGGCAGAAGTTAGTGCAGAAATAAATGCAAGAATATCAAAACGAATTTTGAGGGTACTCTAGTGTCAAGAGCCTAAAAGTAGGCCATAATTTTTGCTGGGTTTCTGTTAAAGCAAGTATGCTTTAGTATTGTAACTGTTTTGTTCACACCTGATGGTATGCAATAGTTTTTAGCTCTTTCTACTAAAGATTATAACATGAAAGGGATAAATGTATGTTTATATAAGAATCTGTATTCTCACTTATTAAACACTTAAAATCAGTTAAAGCTATTTAGCAAAATTATTTGAAACTGGTTGGAGTTATTTAATTATCTAATCTCCCTTATATATAAAAAACGCTATTTAAAATTCGCTTTTCTATTAAATGATTCTTTGAAATATTTTATTAATTTTAACTAAATTGAGAAATTTGAAATTTATTATAAACTATCAAAGTAATTTTTGGGAATACAAAATTGTTTTTATTTATTTATGAACAATAAAAATATCGAAGTGAAAATCGCTTTTAATATTAATTCCTTTTGTTTCTATAAGACGCATAGGTCCTCAGCGATTTAGTTCGATGCTCTTTTGTCTGCCGTAAATGGCTTTAGTTTGTTTCACGATTTGTTTAATGCCTCTATTTTAAGCTGTCGGCGCCAAGTGAAGCTTGCTCGTCCTCTCCGTCCACTAACTTGGCGATTAAAGTCAATTGTTTTCCAGATTATGTCGGATTGTGGTCTCTGCAAAGCGTGCCTGATCCACCTCTATTTCCGTCTTTGGCCTTCGGTTTACATTGGGGTCTGTCCGGTTTGTGTCCAGAGTTAAGCATTGCTGATGGTAGTTGGCTAGAAAATTGTTTGATTTCGTTGTAGGCATCGGTTCTGAAGTTACCTCTAGTTGCATTGCACGATTAGCATCTCCCTTTATAAGCGTCTTCCGACTCCCTTCATAAACGTCTTTAATCATATTTCCAATATTTATCTTACTAAAATATTAACAACATACATTGTTGTTTTTATGTCTTGCTAAAAGCAATATTTTTCCAAAAACCTGTTTCACACTGCGCCACAATATTCGTATTTTCTTTTAGACTCTGTACGAATTCAGTCAGACGTTACGTTTTATGTTTCAAGCTTCAATTTGACATTTGAGTCTTAAATTAAAATTTAACTATTGAATTCTATAAAACTTACTGGTCTGCATAAAAATTAGTTCGGAGATCGCTTCAGCTGATCATTGTGTAAAATGACCTCATGAATATGAATGGTTTCCATCAGCAACCATTTTCGATAAGGGGCCCATAACTAGTTTTATCCATTTTCGATAAATTTATGGCAGTTGAAATTTGTTGGCTCCGCTTTTTTTAAGGTGAATTGCAGTAGAAGACTGTGGATTGTGATGAGGTCCGAGCATTTCGAACTATTCATCAGAAGATCACTTTGTTTGAGGAAAGATTGTCCCGAAAAGTGTAATATGTACTATTTCAAGAGAAGAGAGAAACTTTAACTTCAGTGTACAAGAGTAAAGCAAAAAAGCCAAATGAAGGTGAAGATAAAGACTTTGGAACTAAAATATATAAATTATGATATTATCGAAAATGAATAGGGGTGTCGAAAATAATGGGTGATGAGGGAAAAAGCTGTCATATTCGGAATCAGTAGGTAATTTTACATAAGTATGAATTGGCTCTAGGGTACGATACTTTTTATCTTGGCAGATCAGGTAAACATATGCTATTTTTGCTGCCTTTTAAGAATTATTTCAAAGGCCGTGTAAAGCTGGAGCAGCTCTAATTTCAACAAATAATTTTTTTTTTTAAATGCCTTAATATAGGCAACACTTTTTTAATCGCAATTTTTCCTAATAAAGTTATCACTTCAATTATTCCTTTAGTTTTCATATTAATTTAAGACAATTTTTGTTCACTCACAAGCTTAATACAAGTTTAAAAGACCGTTTAAAGCTTGTATAACTAAAGTTTTAACAATACTACTTTTTCAAATGCCTTGCTTTAGGCAACACTTTTTCCAAATTATTTATGTACTTTGTTGAAATTTAAAACACATTTTTAATAGGTTTTAGTTTTTTTTAATTTACATATTCTACAACTATTTCGAAGATTGTTAAGAATTTGTGTAGCTCATCACCATCAGGCATTTAGTAAAACGCAATAATTTTAAACTTAACATTTTTACTCGCTTCCTCCTTCTCTTTTTTTTTGTAGTCTTCTACAACAAAGCAACCAAAGACGTACATATGTGTATGTATTTTTTTTTTCATAAGACAACAAATAAACCAAAAAAATTATTTGGGAATTTAAAGCACAACTGCAAGAACAAAAATTTTTATAAAAATATAGAATATGCATCATGCAAATAATATTACGCATCGGTTAGTGCACTTTTGAGTTCAGAACAAAACAAAAAAAAAAAAAAAAACAAAAAAAAAACTAATTTTATATTAAAGGTGTTTGGACGTGTGGGAACAGGATATATATTACATGTAAAATCATGTCCATTTAACAGGAAATTCACAAAAGAACGAATTTCTGTACGTTTTGGGTATCTGCCTGATTACTTTCAATGTAAATTGATACATTTTTTTTTGGAAACTTAAAAATTTAAGCAAACAAAAATTAAAATATCATCGTCATACATTAAGCAGGGTGTAATTTATATTCATCTACAAGCAAAAACAAAAACATGCTCTGTTTTCTACTCCCTCTACTTTAAAACAACGATCCTCATCATCATAATCATTATTTTTTTTATACACAAGGTAAATTACTTTAAACATTTTTATTTAATATTTTTTTTTGCTTTCTTTACTTTTTGGCAACATGAGAATGACTTAAAAAAAAAAGAGAAAACATTTTCAAACATCTGACACGTGCTAAGGGTTTGTTTGCTTAACAAGATCATATATCATTTTTGTTTGAGAGAAAAATGTACAATGCAATCAAATTCATTTGCAGCTTTTTCTACATATAAATATTTTTTTAGTTCTGGAATCGAAACAAACATTTTTTTCCAATAAAAAAAATTGTTAGTTATTTTTGTTTATTTATTTTCTATTTTAATATTGTTGGCTCATTTTTAAGGTTCATAAAAAATCAATGAAGCTTAAATTAAGCGAAATTTTTTTTTTTTTTTGAAACCTAAATACCTTTTTTTTTTTTTTTTTTTTTGTTTAATCTTTTGTATCATAGTGTTTGCTGGGTAAGGTAGTAGTGTTAGAGTATTGAATTTTTTGTTAGTTTTCTTTTATAGGAGAGACTGTTTGGAGTCACACTTTGCCTATGTCACACTTTATACATTTTTTTTCCTAAACCATATAAAATTCTTCAACAATGAAAAAATAGAATTCTAAGCTTATGACAAAAAAAAAAAAAATAGAAAAGTAAACCAAACTCCGAAAACAAAAATCAAACAAAAGCCTTTATTTTTTGTCATCCAAATAAACAACCAAAATCCCAACCACCCATGATGGCTGTTTGTTTAGTTTCGATTGTATATAGACCGATTTAGCGTTGTAAGGTGTATGCATGAATGTGTTTATATTTGAACTAAACGTATGACGGTATGTGGTGTGTTCAGCAGTTTAACAGGCAAAATTGGAGGTCGTGACAGACGTGTCTATTGGTTAATGGTTGGTTTTATTTAAATGAAACTTAAATGAACTTTTACTTTATTGAATAGAAATTTTTTAAAACAATTTAAAAGGAAATTTTTACAATGATTTTTAATAATTTTCTTAAAAAAAAGAAATTGAATTTTATGGTTGTACACCTAAATGTAGGCCTTAAATAAAGGAGTGTAAGTAAAAAACAAATATTTAGAATCTATTTTTAGGGCTTACAGTTCTATATATAAAACATTAAGGCCCAAATTTAGAGCCATTACTTAGGTAATAGTTCTGGTTTTACCAGTAAAATATTATTTCAAGCTTTTTGTTAACCATTAGTTAAACTATAAAATTTTATTGGTTAAACACAAGTTAGACAACAGCTCTTTCGTTGAAAATTTTAATTATTATTTTATTTTTTTTGTAGAAAATTAATATTTTGATTTGTACACAGACTTTTCCAAGGTACATTAACACAAGGTAGACTCATTTGGGAGTGAAGACATGCTGCTCTATAAAAAACCGACTTGTCAAAATTGTCTTCATATAAAACAAGAACCATTTAACACACACATGTACAAATTTTGGCTCATATACACGAAATTTGACAATTGGGTTCTAACTGGGGTAAACAGCTGACAAACATATGGGCCAACGAGTCTACCTTGTGTTCATGTACCTTGGACTTTTCCATGCAATTTTTGTTTTTCAACTTTTCAACTTCAACTTTTTTTCTTTTCTATGACATTTCGGTATTTTTTCATATTTAGAAATTAAAAAAATGTAAGGAAAAACACTGCTACCAAGGTAAAATTACACAAGGTAGACTTGTTAGCGGACAGACATAAGCCCCAATTGTTAAATTCGTATGTACCCAGCGGGAAAACTCAGAAGACCTTCTTACTTCAGGCCTTTTTAAAGGCATGCTTAAAATATTTTTTGATTGAGTTAATATTCTTATCTAACTGCTAAAGAATGCCTCATAAAAGGCCTCGGTCGGCTCTTTCGTATAAAAGATAGTATACACCTTCCACACTCGCTTCTATGAGAAGGGAGTAGAGAAGGAGTAACATTTTTTGTATTGTTTTTTTGCACAAGCAAAAGCAAAATAGATTTTTTTTAGTCCCGTTACCATTCTTATGTACCTGCTAAAGAATCGAGAGCGGAAGACCTACTCCGCAATGACAACGTGTGTAAAATAGATATGAGTATGGAATGGAGCAAGAAGGCCTTGTACATCCAAAAGAAGACCTCCGTAATCCTTCTTTTTCCCGCTGGGTATGAGCCAAAATTTTTACATGTGTGCGTTAAATTGTTTTTGTTTTATATGGAGACAATTTTGACAAGTCGGGTTTTCTTTATACGCTCCCAAATGAGTCTGCCTTGTGTAAATGAACCTTGACTGCTACCAACATTGAAATAAAGTATTTTGATAGAGCTACCATTTTTTGCTCTGATAAAATTTTAGGTAACCAATATACTGTAAATATGAAATGCTAGTTAACCAAAAGTTATCATTTTAGTTTACTAATGGTATCCTTTTTTTTTTTTTGATTCCCTAAGCTAATCCCGCGAAGCTCTACGCTTGTCTGCAGGAAAGAAACCAGAGTGTCTGGCGGGAATCGAACCCGCAACCCTGGCGCTGATAGACTAGCTCACTACCAGCAAGCCTAAAGGAGCGCTTTATATGCGAGGACGGGCAACAAGCTACTCTTGTTAAGTACTTGGTAGTTCCTAAATAGGCTTAGAATCTCACTAAAGCATATAGTTTTGTATAATCGCAGTTTCAGATAGCGGCTAAATTATAACTGTCCTCAAGAAATTAACAGCAATTTATATTTCCAAAAAAACGGTTTTATTTCCTTTAAAAAACTGTACTTTAACTGTATTATTTCTTATAAAGGATCAGCCATACTTTCTTTTCCTTCTGTTCGAGGAGTATCCCTTACATAAAAGATCCGGAAAATCGATAAATTTTTGATAATTTCAGGGATACCCCTATATGTATAATGAAGAATAAATCTAATTAAGTCATACACTAAGTGAGAGCTATTAGAAAAAGATAAACAACATCAAATAATCTCAAAATTTTTGGGTTCGAAGGACCATTTTTATAAAGCTCGCTTTAAATTAACTGATGGATTGTAAGGCTTTTCTTCAACATTTTCCCTCTAATCGTCTTTAATTTTAAAATTTTTTTTTTTTGTTTTATTATATGTTAAATTCTGAATATAATTTTCTGGTTTTTACAAATTAAAATCTTAATTTTTCCCAACACCAAACAAACTTTTTGACTCTTTCTTTTCCCGGGTATTAAGCCAAACAGCAACACATCAATAAACCAAATTAAAACCACAACAATTTTTCACAATTTTCACGTGTAAATTTTCCAATTGGTTGAGCTTTTCTCATATATGTATGTATAAATATATTTATTTTTTTTAAACGTGGAAAAAACCTTAAAAAACGCGAAAATGGCAAATAAAATTGAAATAAGTACCAACAGCAAAAAAAAAAAATTGAGGCATGAAATTGTAAATTAAAATAAAAACAAAACTGAACCGAACCGAAATGTTAATAAAATATAACCCAGCGAACATATAAATAAATTTTTTAAAAAAAAATTTTCAAGGAATAATCAAATAAAACAATTTAATTATTTCAGCAGAAATTTCATTTAAGCATGTTTAGGCAAATGTCTTGGACTTTTGGAATTTGCAAAATTTTTCTATTCATAATTTTGCTGGTTTTTTATGATATAAAAAAAATATCATTCAAATTGTTGGTTTTTTTCATATCAAAAGTTGTGGCATGACAATAACGTTGATTTCCAATGACTGTGATGATGAACAATTGTTTTTTGTGCGGAACAAAAAAATATACACATTAACCATCATGCCAACCGAAAGAGCTTGCTGCTATTGGGTGTAAGCTACTGTTGCTATTTATTTGCCTCATAAAATCTGACAGATTAATTTCCTAATTATATGTGTATAAAAAAAACAAAACCAACACGGCCATAAACTGATAAAAATTTATTTTCCAACTAAATAAAAACATTATGTTAAACTGCATATTTACACTAAATTTTTTTTTGCTGCTTTTGTTGTGTTGTAGCTTAAATTATTTTAATGTTAAAATACACGCAATAAAGTGAATATAAAAAAAGTGGAATTGTTAAATTATATAAATTTTTTTTTGTTAGGGAAATGTGAAACAACAGCTTTTATGCGGCAGTAAAACAAAAACGCATCTCCTTTTTTTTATTAAAGGATTTTTATAGCAAAAAAGTGGTTGACTAGCAAATTTTTTCTTTGCAAACAAACACCAAAAAGATTGAAGTATACAGCTAGGAGCAAAATAAAAAAGCAACTCTCGCAACCATTGATTGGTCAAACACTTAGTCCGGAGGCCATTAGGCATATGCATCATTTATGATGCAAGGCGAACACTTTTTGAATGGAAATGTTGAATTTTTTTCAAAAGTCTTATAAAAGAAAAGGGAGTAAATTAAAGTTTAAATTTTATTCTAGAGTGAGAAAAATTCACCAAATAAATTCCACTAAAGAACTAGTAATTTGATTTAGTTTTATATCAATTTGCAATAAAAAGGTTAGCCATTTAGTTCCTGTTTTTAGAAAACGAAAACAAAATTTTGTGTGAGAAATTCTACTGAATACAGAAGCAAATTTTCGAATTTTATTGTTGTTTTGAATTGAATTTCTCACACGAAATTTAGTTTTCATTTTCTATAAACAAGAAGTTGAAATTAGTTAAGGCATCTAAACAACTATAAAAGGGATATGTGGCACAACTCGGGAGTTAACATTTTAACTTAAAGTGAACAAATGTGATCAAGTTTGAAGAATCAAAACTAGTAACATGTCTAAATATCGTTGAACGTACACAAAAGATATTTAGGCAAAAAAAATTTGCGATCAGATATGGGAAGTCGTGGAATCTGTAAGAACACCGGAATAAATTTGGAATTGATGGCCAAAAGGTATAGGACGGGTCAAAGGTTGCGTCTAGAGAACGGTCTTTTAATAAAAAGATTAGCGGCGAGTTTTACATGAATAAGCAGTCCCGGATAATCGGATGATGTTGTTTGTAAGATCGACACGGTCAGTGTGTAACATCTTTAATTTTGTGCCTCCCTCACCAACTGCAGTATCTGTTCTCCTAGATGAAGACGTCTGTACTAACATTACGCAGTTCGCTTAATACGAGTAGCCAGTCTGATAGCAGACCCACTAACAGCCTAGGATGCAGCATATGCTCATCCCAGATATAATGATTAACTAAACCTCAGAGGTTCTTAGCTGCTTAAGGTCCTTTTACTCTATAATACAAGTCTTAAGTATTTTGACGAAAATGCTTCCCTAATCTAATTACCAAGTAAAAGCACTTAAGAGAAAAAGCACATAATCGAGCGCTTCAATAAGAGAGCTTTTTACAGCAGTAAATGATAATGAATAAAATATACAAAAAAAGCTGCTATTTTAGTGCTGACAACGAAGAAGTTTTAAAGCGAAAAAAATGAAAATATCAGGCCTGTCACAGAAATCAATTCCGATCGAAAGTGAAAGTGATTTCGTATCTTCCTTCACATAAAACGATATCACTTTCGATCGGAATTGATTTCTGTGACAGCCCTGTATATTATTGCTTACGAAAATGATTAAAAACGGCATTTAATCAAGTAAAAGCGAAAAATTAATGAATATGTTAGCTTTTAAAAAAGCTCTTTAGGAGTGCTTTGTTTGCATGTTAAAAGAAGCACTTATTGTCAGCAGAAAATAGTCCTCCAAACCGGGAACACTCCATATAAAAATCAGCAATCCTATCAGCAGGTTTGAAGCGATTTAAGGTATGAATTCATACATAAAACCTGCTCCTTTTGGAGCACATTTTTTACTGGGTATTGTTAGAAAATTTTCAAAAAAACTTAAAATACATACTAACAACTTGTATTATAGTGTAAAATCGCCTTTAGGGGCTGTTTGCATTACGGGCGACACGTCGCCTGCGACTTATATTTGTTAACGGCAAGTGTAGAAAAGCTTGCGGGGTAGTAAAAGTAGCAAGTACTGAGAATTCAAACGACAATTTTGCAACTTCTATTTCTTGAGCGTTGTTAGAATATTTTCAGCATCATTTAAATCTAAAGTTCCGACTGCCAATTGAGATTGGTAAACAATTTTTTCAATTATTTCTTCTTTGGTTAAATGAGACATTTTGTTTCAAAAATGTTTGCTTCTGCTTTAGAAATTATAATATACATTTACTAGCATTAATTCCCCTTAAGTTTATATTTCTAGATTGTAAAACACCAGTTTTAAAACAAAAAATTACCAAGCAGTTATTCTCATCCGCTCAGGACATAGCATGTTGAATTTTATGTTTTATAAGTATGGTTAAAGAAAGTACCAGTTGTAAAACAAAAAGCTTAAGAAAGTAATTTAATTTCCCGTATTTCCCCCCCCCCCCCCCCCCTTTACGGTATTTTTTTACTCCCAATTAAATTATCAAGAACTTCAATATTAAGTTGGAGAATGGAGAAAAATGTTTTATAAAAAAAGTATCAAAACTAGTCAAGATTTTCGCCCCTTAAACTTTCGATTTTCAAAAAAGTACCAAATTTGTACTTTTTAGATAAGTTTCTTATTTGATATAAAATTTATTTCTATGTTTATTGGTTTAAAAGATAGATGGTATGACAAAAAAGACATCTTAAAAGCGCCGAATTTTAAAAAAGTACCAGACCTGCATCCGCTTATTTTTCTAAAGAACAACGATAAGTATTAAATTTTTTCTGTTTCTCTTTTATTTCTTTTACCACATTCGAATTTGCAAAAATCCCGTCTTAGTGAATCGATTTGGGGAGAGACCAACCTCCGTTCGAAATTTCAAGTTTTCAGCTTCAAGTGTTTAGGCTGTTTGATGACGAATCAGTCAGTAACGTTACAATTTTATATACATTATACAAAATAACCTCTCTAATCCGAACACTCGCTAGTTCGGACTATTCAGTAATCCGGACATTTGAATTTTTCGGACAGCTTAGTAATTTTTCCTCCTGGGCAAGTGTTTTTTTTTTGCAGTAAAATTTGTTCGTATGTATTTGTGTATGAGCAAGAATTAAAGAATATGAAAAATATTTAAGTTTATTTGAGCTTACATGGAGTAAAGACTCAAATATGGCACCTGTAAATAAACGACAACATAAAACATTAACCCTTATCCTGTACTTCAAAAATAAAACGCATATGACATTAGTGGGTCAAATTTGCCAAATACAAAAAATTCAACTATTTATTCAGTTGTTTTATTTTTTTTTACATTCATTACATACAATATTGGTCTCAGAATGCTTTTTGCAACTAAATTTGTGACATTTGAAACATTTATTTGCATATAAGCTTGTATCACATGCGTAAATTGATTTTTTCACCAATTGCGTAAGTTTATTCACATACGCTTTGTGTAACGATCTACAAAAATTTAATTTTAAATTTCAATAGTATTCACTAAAAAAATAATTGTACAAGAGTTTCAAAAAAATCCGCTAAGTATTTAAAGAATAAATGAGCAATAAAAACTGTTTAGGCAATTTTTACCCATTAATACAGGATAAAGGTTAACAAAGTTATTTTTGGAATACAAAATTTATCATTAAAAGATTTTTGTACGACGTTTTGGATACAACTGATAGTAGTAAATCAATCAGACAAGTGGCTGAACAATTTTTGATATAAAATCAAGAAAAGTAAAAACGAGAAAATATGTGTATCAAAAATTCTTATTTTTCACAATGAATATTTTTGACCACTTTAAGTATTTTTCTTTATGTCTTCTGTAAATTAATTAAACACAAATGAATTCTAATGCGTATTTTTTCTTCTTTTTCCGTAATAAAATTTTTATTTCAACTGTAGTCTGGACGATCCCATAATCTGGACAGTAGCTGTCCGGATTAGAGAGGTTATACTGTATATAGATATCTGTGGCATTTTGACAAAACATCTTAAATCAAATTTGAAGAGTTGAAAAAAATTTTTGTTAATTATGCGTATTTTTATTCAAAGAAATTTTTGTTTACGTTTTTAAAATTTTGTATTATAGACGAAATTTTTCTATAAAAATGATTTTTTCACCGTATTTTGGAAATTTGCTTAACTTCATAAGTTTATAGCAAGTTTCAATGATCTATAACATTGTGTTGATTTTGCAAAAAAAAAAAAAAAAATGTTCGCAACTAAAATTTGTGTTGAGGAAAATTTCTTTTAAGGTTAAATTACATACCTATTTTTGTTTTTTTTTTTTTATTTTGATTGAAAAAATCTATAGCATGACATTTTTTTTTCCATTCCTTTATTTATAAAATTTTTGATTACAATAGTAAAAAAAGTTAGATAAAACTTTCAATTTGAACTTAGGGCGCCATAGCATGAAATAGCGACGGCAAAAATTAATTATGTATGAATATTTTAAACTTATTTTAAGTTAGAGTTTCGCCCAAATGTCTCCCCAACAAAAACCAATCGTAACTTAAATTCCGTAATTAAATCTAAATTTTCTTTAAAAATTAACCTTATTGTTATCTATAACTTATTGTAATTGTTATTACATGTCTAAGCGCTCTCTTTTACTCACTCGGTTTTTTTTTTTTTTTTGTTTGTTAGAAAATTAAACTTATAACATTTGTACATTCACATACACATATTTTCACGGTACATAAATCATTTTGCCGCAATTCATGCAAAACGTAAAACTACAACAATAACAAAAAAATAGGAATTTTTTTTAAATTAGAAAAATATATATACAAACAAATAAGAAACAATTTCTAACAGACATTTATTTGCACACAGATGAAACAAATTATAAAAAAAGGAAAAAAATACAAATTCCTAAAATACAGCAGAAAACAAAATCTAAATGACATTGTGTGGAAAAAAGTAATTTATGTTTTTTTTTTTTTTTTTGTTCTAACTCAACTTTATTCCACTTTGTAACAAATAGGAAAAAAATTATATAGAAAAAAGCTCATACATTCATATTGAAAATTGTATGTAATAGAATGAGTATCAGGCAGTAGTAGTTGGGTATAAAGTGTAAGCTTTAGAAATATAATTTGCTTTAAGCATTTTGAAAAAAAAAAACTTATTATATTTTATATACATACCATATTCCTATAGACGTTTTGTTCGTATTTATTCATTTTTATATAGGAAAAATGAAAAAAGCAATATTTATATTAGAGAAACAAAACACTTGTGCTAAAAACTTTGATGACAGCAAATAGAAAGCAAAAAAAAAAAAAATGTACGAGGGATTTAATGATGAGTGTAGGGGTGTATACTTTTAATACTTTGAAAACTGAAAATTCAGATTGCGACTGATTTAACGGCTGACTTAAAAATTAAAAAAAATTTAGCTTCAATTTTGCTATAAAAATGTTTCATGAACATTTTGCTACGATTCTGTTTTAACAGACGTACAGACGGTGGTCAGATCTTACAATGTTGTCATTAAAATTTACTAAAAATTGCTTGCAACTGTGTGAATATTGTACGCTATTTTAATTTGGCAGATGTGTTAAATTAATGCATCTGACAATGACACCATTGTCAGAAAAATGACAACATTGTAAGATCTGACCACCGTCTGTAGGAAGCTTTAGTTTTATAAGACTGTTATCCCCTACCGGATACGCTTTACATTTTTATTTTATTTGATTACTTGAAAAAATTTTTTCTAATAAAAACATTAATGCAAATACCATAAATCATATCCTTTTGAATCTAGTTGATTGCAAACGATTAATAAGGGGTATACTTAAAAGGGCTGTAAGCATTTTAAAATAACCCCTTTTTTTAATGATCTACCAAATTTTGAATTGCAAACTCTTTAGTAAAATTGAATACTCTTCAATTTTCTGTAAATGTTGCTTAAGGCCGTTTTACACTATCACACAAAGTCTTTAGTAATTTACAAAAATGCAACCCTGTCATGATAAGTTGTTATTGTTTTTTAAAATTTTTCAAAGAATAATAAGATCAGGGAAGCATTTTTGAAAAATACGTAAGACTTTGTGGGATAGTGTGTAACGGCCTTTACCCGTCGCTTTATTCTTGAAATTAAATAAAAGTTACTAGTAACACCGGGAATTGGGTGAGCAATACATGACAATGAAGCCAGTGGTTTTATTACAGTGTGTTGTTCAGTCCATTCCTTTCCGGAAGCACGGCTGAGTGCTATCGGCACGTCCACAAGTTGTCGAAAGTTCCGTATATATACGGAGCAGCTGCTAATACAGTCGCGGAAATTTAGCGGTTTCAAGTGGAGAGTCTCAGAGGGTTTCCGGGTGGTCTGACTCCCAAAAAGTTCTGAGTGTCTATGATACTTGAAACGTCAAGGCGCCTTTCAATAACCAATAGTCACCATAAGCCAGCATATGTTTCCCTTGATAGGGGCCACTGTCAACGGGCGTTGGATCTTGTAGAAAGAGGCTCGCTACATAAACGTGACATGAGGCAACTTAACCATTCCGAGGTCATGCTGGCAGCCCCAGTTCCAGGATCGGCTGCAGAAAAAGAAAAAGTACCGAAACCTCAAGCTCATTATAGGAACTAAAGGAATCAATATACCTATAATATAAAATTTTTTGACATTTTTTACTTCAACATATTTAAAACTGCCTTTATGCGAAAGGAATATGAGCAAAAAAACCCCCAGATTAAGGCGAATATCAAACAAAACAATGTATCCTGCCTAATTTATTTTTTAAGAAAATTTAATTTTTTTATATATTATTGCATTTCCACGGATGCATTTTTATGATAAAAATGATTAAAGGTACCCCATATGATTCATTTATTTAAATAATAATTGCTTAAATGTTTTACTTCCCGAAATATAAAAGATTGCTCTGGAAATTTCCCTTTTTAAATTTTTAAAACAGTCTTCGTGCTTTGTTTAAATTGTTATTGCTGGAGTACCCCCTAATTTGTTGTAGTTTATTAATATTATTGCTAAAAAATAATTTATATTCTGGTTAAAAGTTCTATAAAAGCAAAATAATAGTATCTCAATATTTTAACATATACTCAAAAGGTATATGGGTATTTCTACAGGAAATTGTAATTTTTATAACGTTACGCCAGCAAGCTTTTTAAATTGTTTCTCATAGAATAATTTATACATTAAAGGTATAATTTTTTTGTATTTTGGTGTATAACGCAATTAAGTAAAAGAGAGGAAAAATTTGAACAACATAGATCTAAAATACAAGATTAATTGCGTTGGTGTCGTAACGTGGCACTCTTGTGGAAATGCTCATATGTTAAATGATACGATTTTTCTTTATTCAGGGCGATTTTGTTGAAGAGATATTAGAAAATATACCCAAAATTTACATATTTTAAATTAACTATGAAATTTTTCTTAATAAACGTTTGTTAAATTTAATAATCGTTTATGAATACGGGGGTAAAAGTTTAAAGTTTGAACACAAATTTTTTTAAAAATAAAATTTTTAAAAAGTTTCATACCTATATGTATTTGTATTACTACAAATTATATTCTAACATAATTATCGGAGCAATTGTTACTTAGAACTTCAGCCTGTTGTACTGAAATAGACCAGAGTCTCTGACGGGATTCGAACGCGCAAACCCCGCACTACTAGACTATTTCACTATCAACTAGCCTAGTGGGGAGCACTTATTTTCTTAAACATTTTCGCAATGTTTTGCCTTTTATAACCTTTAATATGCATAAGCTGGCTTAAGCAACTGTGCGAATTCATGTTAATCATATGTGCCAATCCATATTGAACTTAAGAAATTTTTTTTTTTAGTTTTAGGAAACTGTCGTTTGCTTAAGAAAATTACGCTTTTCGTTAATTTTTGACAGTAGCTTTCTCTTAAGGCTCAGTTAGTTGAGAGTAACAGAAACGTTGCAAATTAGCTGCTTCATTTTGTTGTAGGTATGTAAAGCAATTAGAACGACTATAGTTAGCAGCAAGATGTAACGTCTCAATCCGTAAGAAATAGATTGGTCTTACTTTTTTACGGTAAGGTTAAGTTACTGTTACTTTCAGCTAACTGAGCCTTTAGTCATGAATATTATAGTTGGGCCTTAAACACATTTATTTTCCTCATTTTTTATTATTTTTTCATAATAGGTAGGTACCTAGTTAGTAATTTCTTTCCATTCTAGCCGTTAAACAAGTGCTTAATGTAGGCATATTGAGACATAAAGATAGACATAGTATTTGAAAAAAATACTGAACAAAAATTACTATTAGTAGACTCTAGAGAGGGTCTTTTTTAGAACAAAAATCACAAAATATTTGAAAAAAAGAAGACTAAAACAACAACAATCTGTTGTTTTAGAGGCACAAACAAGTATACAGACAGACGTATGGACGGACAGACCTACACACAGAACACAAATCGTAGCACTACAGCAGCGAAACAAAGTGATAAATCATTTTAACTGTCACTTTCGAAATACAATTTTATCTTAAAACAATATGAAAAAAGTAACAGCAACAACAACATTTGAAACAAAATATGTATTAAAAAAAAAAAAACAAAACAAAGATTGTTATTTTAATTTAAATGAAATGAAAAATAAAAAAAAATACTAAAAGAATTTTTTAATTAAAAAAAATTTTGGATTTTCTATAAAACTTTTAATTTTAAGCGACGGCTTTTTAAAAATAATAAATATTACTCAATTAGGAAAAAGCAAAACGAATTCTGGTTTTAATAATTGTATTAAAAGCAACAAAAGAAAAATAAAAAATAAAAAGAAAAGCATGTTGTCTCGGTAAAAAAAAGCAAGAAGAAGAAACAAAAATCAGCAACAAAAATAAAATGACACTCCACCCATTTTTAAAGCCACCATATGACAGCCATATGAAAAAAAAAACAACAACTACTTAAACTAAAAAGAAAAATACCTACCTACCAACACTTATAAACAAAAACTAAAAAAAAGCTGAAAAAAATTACAACAAATATAAGACAAGACGCAAAAACAAACAATAAAAGCACAGAAATAAAAAATTATAGCAACAAAAATGAAAAACTGCAAAAACAAAATGGAAAAATGGCTGAATGATGGTGATGATGATTACATAAAAAAGAGAACAAAACTTAAATGCTTTTCTAAAAAAATTTTATGTTATTTTGTTTATAAAAATTTACGAAAAAATAATTCAAAATACTGAACTGAATTTTTATTAAATATTTTAAAATAAAAACCCTTAAAATCCCCAAATCACTATTATTTTCACTTTTAACACGCTCAATTTACGATATTTATTTATTAAAGTCTCGTTGCTCTCTTATTAATAGCAATTTAATTCTCATATAAAATACTCTTTTGAAAAGTGTTTTTTTTATATTTGCTTTGCTTCATATCAAAAGCAAAAGAGGGGAAATAACTCATATTATTTACTCTCTTTTATCTCCGCTCTCTCTCACTTTGCTTTAATTATTGTTGGAAAAATAAGAAAAAACACAAT
The DNA here is from genome assembly GCA_963931875.1 of Pollenia griseotomentosa. Taxonomy (NCBI): domain Eukaryota; kingdom Metazoa; phylum Arthropoda; class Insecta; order Diptera; family Polleniidae; genus Pollenia; species Pollenia griseotomentosa. The sequence goes on along the minus strand of OZ007560.1, from coordinate 44,027,992 downwards.
TCGCTTTGAGTTATTATTTAATTTCACTCTTTGTTTCTACATTCGTTCTCTGCTCTTTAATATACTTTTATTGATGTACTCTTATATTTATAGAAAACACCAAAACTACTCGTATTCATTCTTACAGACTGTGTGGCAACTTTACTGATTTTTATTTTGTCTTTTTTGTATTTTACTTCATAATTTCATATTTTTATGTTTTTTTGCGCGCAAAAAAAGCGCTGAGCTTAAAAATCATACACACGAAATAAAAATTATTAAGATTTATGTGCGAAAACATTTTCTTTGGGGGTCGTGACCGTGAGTCTATTAAATAAAATTGTATGTTCTACTCTACATGGTCTGTAGTGTCTGCAATATAGAAGAAAAGAAAAACAAAAAAAAAAAAACTACATAAATGTGATATTTTTATATTATGGAAAATAAAAATATTCAAATTAGTATTTTGGAAATTAAATGAAAATAAAAGTAAACCTGATTGTTATTTATGATAATTGGAAAAATGTTTGCCAACAAAGAGAGAAATATAAAAGGAAAATGCGTAAATTATAACTTAAACACAATTTAAAGCAGGTTGTTTGGAAAGAAGGAAGGATGCTTATTGAAAATGGTAAATGGAATAAAATGGCTTCGACCGACTTTAAGCAAATTCTTTTAGAACTTAGTAATATTTTCTTTTTTGTACTCATAAGCGTAGCTTGGCTGTTATTCTGGGGTGGGCAATTGCAGCCCCTACCCTAAATAAAAAAAATTAATACTAGCGTTTTCAAGTTAATCATAATTCATAATAACTATCAGGCATGTTCTGTTTCATGTGAAGATGAAATCGAAGCAAAAATTTTAATGACATTTTTTTAAAAATTGTCGTAGTTTTTCTAATTTTAAGATGAGATCTGATGTAGCTAAGTTCTACTCCTAAGTCCCAATCCATATTGCGAAACATTTGCTGCAAAAATTTTCTTCAATTCGCTTTTGAAACTGCATTCGTGTCCATAGTATAAAAATTTTGTTTTACGACATTAAGTCATTTTCTATGCCTTTTCTCTTTCTTTCAATAACAAACTTACAAAGACTGCTTGTACATGAAACAAATTACACTTTTCCATTCGTTTTTCCCCTTTCATCCACAAACTCAAATGTTTCGCCGCAAATGTTTCATAATATGGATTGGGACTAATAAGAAGTAGGGATAAGTATAAAAAAAGAATTTTTTAATAGAAATGTTTTTAAAATTTGTTAAATATAAATTCCCCTCGTAGGTAGTCGGTTTCGAGAACTTGGTTTTATTACTCTTCTCAGGTTATTTTGTATTTAACTTTATTATTTCAATATTTAAAACTGCTTTATATAAAAATCGTTTCTGAAGCATTGCGTAATATAGACGTTACCATGTTTTTATTCTACGCATAGTTGAGAAACTTCTTTCGCATACTGAACCAAAAATCCAATGGAAATCTACCTTAAGCAAACGAAATTACGTTTATTAAAATATTTTCGTTGGCTCAACGAATTATTCGTTAATGTAATGAAAATAATACCTTAATTTTCATTATATTAACTATTAACTAACTTTTAATGTTTGAATAGATATCCTGGTCAATTTTGGATTTTACCTTGTTGTAAAGAAAATGTTTTAAGAAATACATGTTAAATCTGATATTAAAAATATCATTACACTTACAACAAATGCCAAACGAAAATAGAAATTAAAAATAAAGGGAAAAATTCTGGGGTAGGCTTGCCTGCCCCTATCTACAACAATGCCTGTACCAAAACTTCATTAGGATCTAAAAATTTATATTTGCCCAAATATTTTTTAACAAGATAAAGAAAGAGAAAAAGTATTTCCTTATTTTAAAAGTTTAGAATGTGGTGTTTCCATAAAAAAATTCAATGTACTTAAAAGTTCTTAAATGACGTTACTTTATGTATATTACGTTACGTAAAGTAAATTATCTTACGTTACATTCGCCTTATAATAAATGTTTAGTAATCAAGTTTAATCTACGTCGATTGTGACTTATACAAGTTAAAAGTAACGCTTCGAACGGATTTTAATACAATTTTAATTCACATAACGTAAGTTAACTAAGCCAATACAAACAGATGGTTTGATTACACTCTAGGTCTGAGTTCATACGGCTCTTTCTTTATTGAGAAGATTGCTACTTTATAGGCTAGAGGGGCGAGGGGAAAATAAACGAGTACACACATGCCTGTACTGTCTTTACGTTTTGCTTTCTTATTCGTTGTTTAATTTTGTTTTTGTTTTCATACGCACGACTATACAAAATAAAAAAACATGGCGTCGACATGACATGAATCATTTGAACACCAATTCATGTTCAAAGAAGAAAAAGGAAGAATCTTTTCAATAAAGAAAGAGCCGTATGAACTCAGACTTACTCCTTTAACATTTTACTCCGAGCTAATTTTTGGAGCTCAGAGCTATTCTTCATCTTCGTTTATTAAATTCTTATATTATTAATAATGTTCGAATGCTGTCAACTAGAGGAATACATTTTGTAGCCTCTTTGAAGTAACCCAAAATTTTTAGCAAAATTAAATTTATTTTCACAAACATTAATGCAATTAAGCAGACAAATCTTACAACGTACAAATACATACAAGATTTAGCAATGACAGAATATTTCACGTCTATGGTGCAAAGAAAAACAGCTAAAGCTGGAGGTCCAACCCACGCGTTCAATGCGTTGATTATTTTGTGCATCTTTCATAAAAGTAGAATCTGAGTAAAATTGTATTGACAAGTTACACAGCAAATGCGTAGACTGCATTTACGTATAAAACGTATAAAGTCAGATTACTTTCTACCTTTGCATGCTCTGCATGCATCTTGAAAATAGGTCAAGAACGCATTAAGCGCATAGAACGTGCGGTGTGGACCTCCAGCTTAAGAATTAAAAGAAGCAATTTATTATGTATTCTATTTTGTTGTTATGCAAAAAAAGGCATTGAAATTAAATTGTTTGTTAAAAAAAAAACTCTAAAACAAAGTATCGACGTATCGACAGTAAAATACCGTCGATACCGATATATTGGCAAACCTGAAGTATCGCCGATATTTTGCTATCGGTATCGGTTATTTCCCTTCTTTAAAGGCCAAACTGATTGTAGTTATAAGGTCATGCTTTTGCAGTTATTTGATATTTTTGTCATAAAAATGTTGTAGTTTTAGGTCTTAAAAAAAAATATGTTATTTTTTTCGTGAGATTTTTTTTTTTTTAGAAAACGTAATGGCAGTTTTTCCAAAATTTCTAGCTACTGGTTGAAAACTATGAAATAATGTTAATGAAAAGATAGAGTTTTAATTTCTTTACGTAAGAATAGTGATAAAATTTTGTAATGTGCAACAAAATTTACTTACGTTATGAGTTACGTATTGCGCAATTGTAATGTAATTGTAATGAAATTATTTTACATTATCGGTGCAAAATCTTACGAATAACTTACTTTTTTTCAGTTTAAGTTCTATGAAAGAGGTACAGGAATTTATATTGAAAACAAATTTTCGTTTTCTTGTTGTTTTTTAAATGTAAGTTTCTAATAAAAAAATTTTTATAGAAAGAAAATTTAATAGTCAGTATGTACTTGCTTTTTTTTTAAACAGAGGGCTTAGAAAACGTACCGAGTTTTTTTTCTGAAATCAAAGATAAATGTATAATTTTCTTAAATTATTAAATGTTGCCTTATTTGGAGTTTAAAATTAAAATTTGTACAACTTTAAATATACCAAGCATATTTTAAGAATTGTGTTTGATAAAAATGCTTTAAAATGGCTTGAGTTTTAAAACTTTTATTCTTCTAAAATAACCTCATAAACTTCGTAATAACCCGGGTCATTCACTTAACTTACAGTTAGGGAGAAAATTATGTCACTAATAGGTTTTTTTTTTTTGTTGTTATTACAAAAATACAATATTTTTTCAACTTTATACGCATAAACACCCCACAACAACATTAAATTTAATACGCACATTACACCCAAAAGAAAATTAGCCATTAAGTTTTCATAGAAGTCATTTTTTTCTCTGTTTTTTACTTTTAAACGTCTTAAAAAAATAGAAGCACAAAACGCTTGAATTTAAATAAAGGTGTGTGGTGCTTAATAACCAGGAATAGGTTACAAGGAAGTTCTTTTTTTTATAATTTTTATAATTTTTTTTTTGTTTTTTGCCAAATACAAATAAAACCAAACTGCCTAAGGGTATGCAGCAGAGTGTTTGGTGGTTGGAGTTGTATTGTCTTGAAAATAATAATAATAAAAAAAAAAAAATTAAAACAACCTTCTTGTTATAAAAATTATATGGCACTTCTTATTAACATTGTTTTTATGTGCCATTTAAGGTTATAAAATAAATTATTATTAACGTCATTTGAAATTACAACATTTACGATTTAAAACTTTATTTAAAAGCTGGATTCATTTCTTTTAAAACAGGATGATGGTGTGTTAATAAACAAACAGACAAAATTTTAAGCCAGACATAACGACGTCGCAAAATTTTCTAAAAACTCATAAAAACTGAAATCATGATTGCACAATCCCCTTGCTCAGGTCCCAAGCAACCTACGGTTTTTAATAGTTTTTTTTTTTTTAAATTAAGATTTTAATTCCGCTTTTATTTAATTTTTTTTTTTCAATATTGTCGTTTGCTTTTATCACATTTAAACAATTTTTAAATATATTTTTTAGATATAAAACTGTCAATTTTATCTATAATTCTTATTTAAGCGGTTTTTTTTTTGGCTGATTGTAGTTTTTTATATAAAAAAGTTAAAAAAAAAAAAATTATTTTCAATGATATGTTAAGCTGTTAATATAAACATGACAAGTGTTACAAATATTAAAGAAAAAAATAACTTAACTTTGCTTGGGTTTTTTTAAAAAATGTCATTTTACGTTTTGTTATTATTTACTTTATTCGTAGTTTAAATATAATTTGTTTTTCCTATTCTTTTTTTATAAAAAACCTTAAGAAAGTAATAATTTTTGTATTAACCTGATTTTTCTATTATGTTTAAGGTCGATGGTGTCGAAGAGAATGGTCATCACCTGCCGATACTAGAAATGCCGATGCCTCAAGACGATTATATTCCTCAGTCTTCCTGGGTAGTCCCGGTAAGTTTATGATTGTTTAGTTAAGGTTTTTTTTTTTTTTTTGTATTAACAATAATATTTATAAACTAAAGCTTGAAAATCAAATACTTTAATTCTATAAAATTTTAAGCTTTGTTCACAATGTAACTAAAGTTTTTTTTTTAAATGATGAGTCTACTTCAGCAACAATTTGTATGAAATTAAAAATGACGTTTATAATAATTTTACTAAGTTTTGAATGAAAATTTTAAGAAGATGATGTTGATGATGATCTGGTGATCTGGCCTAAGCAACCAGTGAAATGCGCATGGAAACACGCTCATTCCCCAACAATAAATTTCAGCGTTTTTATTAAGAATTAAAACTGGGAATGTATATGAAAAGTACTCAGAAAACTGAGTGATTTTCATATAAATTTTTCTACACAATCAATAGCCTGTCACCTGGAGACAGCATATAAATATTTTAGTAAATTTAAAAAAAATAATACATATATATAAATAATATTGTTGTGGGAAAAATTTGCAAAGGTATTCATATCCCAAAATGTGTGAAAATGTTGCGAAAAAATTACGAATTATGAGCACGAAGTGAAAATGTTGCTGCAATTGTGAACGAAGCTTAATTCAATTCTCAACTTAAACGTAGTAACTTTAACTTTTTTAGGAAAAAAATCATAGTCCAATTAGCTGGTCTGCTCGAAACGCCTGCTGATTTCTTGCAGAGTTGTGTTTTTTACGTACAATTGTTTCTGTTGCAATTATTTTTGACATTTTTATAATTTTTTACACGAGCCAATGCTTTTTTTTGTTCTTGACATCTTTATCATTTTTTACACAAACAAAATGCGTGTTGTTTTTTCTATTGTTGGCTTGCTGTAGTTGCGCGCAGAATTACTAAATGGGCCATGGAAAAAATTAACAAAAAATATTTTTTTTGAAAATAAAAATGATTAAACAAAATCCGAAGTAAGAATAGAGTTAAACATTTTAAAATGTTTTAAAAAAAAAAAAAATATAAAATTTCCATATAAATTTTTATTATTATTATTATTTAAGCTTGAGGTCTCTTTTTTTATAAAAAATATTAAATTCCATCGGTAAATATTGAAAGGACCGCAACTGGCAGGCATTTTTGAAGGCCTCTAAACTCCTTTTTAAATGATTAACTTCGCATGATATGCTGCCTTCAGAAGTATGTCTTCTAGAAGGTATAAACTTCTTTTTAAAATACCTTCTAAAATATTCAGTACACATTCGCTACTCCCTTCTTTGAGAAGGGAGAAAAGAAGGTGTTCAGTTTTATTTACTTTTTATTTTAGTGGCCTTCCTTACTCCCTTCTTTAGGAAGGGATCGAAGATGATAATAAAGGGAGTTTAGAAGGGCTTGCTCCCAATAACAACCTGTGTAAAAATTAAAAAGTATGAAATCCGGCAAGAAGGGATTATGACTGCTAAATAAGGCCTTCTATTAGGCCTCTTAAATCCTTATAGTTACCGCTGGGATTTATTTAAACCAATATTTTGGCACTCCGTTGTTTGCCTTTTTCAGGGTTTTTTCTGTAATGCAAAGGTCGAATAGGAGTCAATTTATGTCTTTATAAAATATAAAGGAATGTAGGTGCCCCTGTAGGCCTGTTGATGGTGCGCTAGGTCTGTTTCAACATGACGGACTAAATGTATATGTTACTATGGCTCTATTAAATATGATTCAATGGGCAGATGACACAAGGACGGCTCACTTGGTTCATTACAACGATCCCTTTTTAATAATTAAGGTTAAAATATATTTACACAGGTCTGAAAAATGATTGTTCTTCTCAAACTATTATTATGTATCTTATCTTAATGCATATGACTCGAAATCCCACTGTCACATTTCGTGGAGAACGTTTCAGAATTCAGCATTGGCCCTATATAAAGCCCAGTCTCAGAAAACACTTTTGTTTGCCGAACACTGAAACGAATAAAGCTATTATAATAGAATTTGGGTTTAATATGACTCGAAATCCCACTGCCACATTTCGTCAAGATCGGTCTCTAATTTACTGTCGGTGAATGGTAACAAAGATTCGGCTCAGCCGAATATAGAAATCTTACCGTACGAACAAAATTGCAACGTATGAACGTAGTAGCGTATAACGTAGATGCGTTGTCAAATAAAAACGTGCAATATTTAATACAAAGGTACACAATAGTTGGCGTAAATGTAAAAGCTTATATTCGTCGTACGTCGACATTAATCTTATTTAATTACAGACGCCGGGAACATTAAATATATAAAATGAAATAATTTTTGGGTTTTCAAACTAAATATTTTAAAACAAATAAAAAGAAGCCAAAAACAATTTCAATAAATTTGGACTTTAATAATATTATTTTCAAAGGAAAACAAAAAACATCTACGATGGAATTGTGGGTGCGTAGGAGTTCTTAGCAATTTTCGGCGTTACGTCCCACATTCTAACGACGTACGACTCAGTTGTTTTCCCAGCGTAACATGTTTTTTTAAGTGTTGAAAATTTTCAAAAAAAATTCATTTCATAAATGACTACACAGTCAAAAAAAAATGCAATTTTTTTTGTCTGCATGACAAAAAGTTTTGTTCAAGGCGAATTAACTGGTGTTGAAACGGCAACTGATTTTGACAGTTCGAGCTTATTTGTTTTGATTTGTTAGTGATTTGCTAAGAATGGTTGACATTTCGAGCTATAAGCACTAACAATGTAATGAATGATATGAGAGTTTTTTCATATTGTTTCTGTTGTTTTTGGATTGTTGTAGTTCCGACACCACCTGTAGTTGAATTCGCCTTGGTTTTGCCCTAAATCAATTCGTATAAGTTTTGTACAAAAATTAAAGTAGAAGTACAACTATTTATGAGGTAAACTTAAAAGTTTTTAATGATTTAAAATAAACTCTAAATACTAATTGAATCCGATCGGACCTTCCTTTTCCCTCATCACTCATCATTTTCGGGTGAGCGCCACCCGCTATTAGTAGAGCTATTTTTATTAAATTTTTTGATATTATCTTCCAACAGTGCGCGCTCGCGATTCTACTTTTTTGGCAGATACATAAAACGCTGCACTACATAGAACGCATGGTGTGGACCTCCAGCTTAGGGATTCATTATGAATTCATGATGTTCTTAAACACTATTTCTATCTCTTTCTATCTTTAAAAAATTTGATTTTTTTTTATTGATGAAAAACTCCCGGAAGAAGTTTAAAATTTCAAACATTTGTCAAATTTGTTTAATAAAACTATTCAACAAATAAAATGCAAACACCTTCCTTGGAATATTCAGTTATAGATCAAGAATTATGATTATGCCTATTTCAAGATTTTTGATCTATATTTAATTTAAATTTTTTAGAAACTTTAGCTATTTTAATGTACTAAATGAAATATTGCTTAACACTTTCTTTCTCCCGGTTTATAACTTCGAAAAAAAAACAATATTCAAATAAGTTTCCCAGGTAAGGACAGGAGAAAAATTACATGTTTTTCGAAGAAATCAAGTTTGAGCCAAAATGTTCTTGAGGCAATAAAATGCGAACGGCAACTGAACTACCAAAACCCAAATAGGGCTTGGTAGGTTGCGATAAGTACTTTAAGAAATTCCACACGAAAAAGAGCTTGCACTCGATGTCTTGAAAAATGTTGCACAGTGTAATTAACCTAAACTTATCAGTTTTAGTTAGCAATCCATATTAATTTGCAAAAATCCCAAAAAAAATTATTTAACTAAAGCCATCATTTATATTTAAACCATATGAAAAGATAAAAAGATTAATAACAAATCGAATCTTATTAAAAACTTTTTTAAAAAAATTACTATCAAAAACCTTAAGTTCAAATTCAAAAACCCTGTAAAGATAAAAAATCATAAAAAATATTTCACTGAAGCATAAACATTTCGACAAGTAATTCTGAATGCAAAAACATCTATAGGAAAAAAATAGGCTGTAATACAAAATACATTCACAGACAAAATGTCTAGCGAATTACAACAGATTTTTAAATAAGTGAAGCTTTTGGTGAAGCTGCACTTGACGTTTGTTGTTTAAAAGATGCAGCAGCAATAAGAAAGAAGTTTTAAGCACAAGATTTCATGATCTTTCTATTCAAATTATAGGAAATAACAAAAAAAAAAAACAAAAAACAAAAAAAAAAAACAAACGAACTATGTTCATACATTTGTTACAAGAGGCACGTCATTCTTCTCATCATCTTCGTCATCATCATCTGAGTAGCATTCAACATAGTCAGCAACATTTTTTTTTTCCAGCAACATGATAAGGCATACAGAACAAAGACGAAAAAAAAAAAATTCAAAACTCAAGTTTAAAATGCGGTAAAAATTGTTTGATATTTTTGCTTGATTTCTTTTACAAAGGAATTGCCAAGAGTTTAAACAACACTTAATGGCAGCAGCAACAACAACAACAACATCAACATTTTTAAATAGAGTTGCATTTAGGCTTTTATTTCGACAACAAACACAAGCATTTCAAACAAAAAGGAAACACTCGGCAAAAATCAATGTTTTTTTTTTTGGTAAGAAAAGCGTCGGTGGCGGCATGTGTTGTTTCCATTTTTTCTTCTTTCATTCGTACTTGCCAACAGTTGTTTCAATGTTTTTTTTTTTCTATTTTAGACTATTGAAAATTCTCAGCTTAGGTTGCATGTGCAGCCAGTGTAACGCCATTTTTACTAAACAGTAACTAACAAATGGCTGCATTATTGTAGACAACATTCTTCTTTTTCCTCTGCTTCACCTTAGCCTGGCCAAGAAAACTTTGGCTGAACCGAAATAAAAAAAAAAAAAAAAAAAAAAAAACCAAATCCAACTACAAATAGACGCCGTTAACAAACATTTAGCCAGCAAATATTGTATAGAATTTTAAAAAAATAGCCAACATAAAAGTAAGACAAACGAAAAAACAAAAAATTCAAGTTAAACTACAAAATGTTTAAGGCCATGAAACAATATGCAAAAGAGTTTTTTTTAGATGCTGGATATTTCTAGTGAATGACTGACTATTTGAGTGACTTGAATAGAGAAAAACAAGAAAAAAAAGCATAATATAAAAATACAAGTACAAACCGCCAAAAGGATAATCAGCAACAATTTAATATTATTACACCACGAATTCTTTTAGGTCGGTCATACAACTTTGGAACAGATGTAGGAAAATTTTGAAAAGATTTTAAGTGGTTAAAAATGTTATTGGAATTTTAAATTTTCTAGAAATTTTGCATTAATTTTATGCTAAAGTAAAAAAGATATGAAACCTTTATTTAATTAAAACTACTTTACAAAGTAGGCGTATGATTTATATTAATAGTGATATTTTTTTAGTGAAAATATTAATTTAAGAACAAACTTATACCTTTGGAGAAGGACATAAATATGTATTTCAAGTAAACAAAATAATAATAAAATTAAAATCGCAATTGTGATTTACTTAAAAATTGTTAAAAAAGAAATATAAAAACTTTGAAAGCTATTAAAAAAAAATAATTTACAAATTTTAATCCAAATTTTTCAATAATTTCAATTAGGCTCAAGTTCATTAAATTCAATTTTCATTAAATCATTTTCATGAAGAAAGGAATTTCACAATAGAAAATTAATTAAAATTGTTATTGATAATCCTTCACTCTTGACCGTGGCCGGGGCTCGAACCCGGGCCGGCTGGTTACCATGACATGTTTCGATCGCAACCACTCGATCTCCTCAGATGGATTTGCCGTCCTACACCCGCAGCCATCGACGACTGCTGACGTCAATAGTCAAACATCAATCCTTAAACCAAATTGTATCTTAACCTTTGGTAGATCGAAGTTTGCTTCTTTGAATGATCATCCATTTTAATTGATTTTATATGTTCCTCCTTACTTCCGTTTTTTCGTACCTTTGTCAAGAATTTTTCCTGAAGTCCAAAGTACATTCCCCGTCCTTCCATTTCCCGTCCTTCTTCCTCCCGTTGACCTTTTTCAGCACAACTTGAAGGACAAATGAATACATAGAGCCCGTGCCCTAGCTTTAACAATAATTAGTATTGTGGTTATTTTGTTGAACTATTTATGGTCCCTAATCCAAATTTTTCAATAATTTCAATTAGGCTCAAGTTCATTAAATTCAATTTTCATTAAATCATTTTCATGAAAATTTTATTTATTTTATTTTTTATTAGTTCTTTAAAATTAATTCTAGTTTTGTGTTACATTTTAAATTTCCATTGCTCTTTCATATATTTTCATAAAAATTGTTAAATGTTTTTGCAATATTTCTAAATTTAAAATGATTTTTAAAGGCGGACGTATGATTAATTTTAATTAGGATTTAAAAAGAAAAAAATAACTAAAAATATTTATACTGTAACTAAGATTTTTGTAATAATTAGCGTACAAAACTTCTCTGTTAATTTCTAAAGATGGTAATTCATTGAATAATTTTCCGGTTTCGCCTTGAACTGTTTGCCTCCATGTAGCTTTTGGTTGTACTCGGCATCGGGTGTCTTGTGGGTTCCACTCAATTGTTGCATGTCAGATTTTGCGTAGGATTTTTTTTAGGATGTGAACCAACCATGTCAGTTTACGACGTCGAACTTGGGTATTAATATCGTCTTGATGCGCAAGCTTAAGCAATTCATCGTTAGACATAACTCGATCTTCTGGTCGAGGTTTGAAGCTTGTGTCTGAATTTGTTCGCAACTAGCTGTGTCGCTGACCCGTACAGCAAGACTGATTTAAAGCATGGATAATATTATTGAACTTTGGTTATCGGTGAGATTTCGTTTGACTTCCAGACCTTGTATGGTTATTCGGCTTTCCACATCTGCTTAGGTACTAGGGTATTCATTCAATCGGGCTTTTGATTTAATCGGTTAATCGCTCGATGAATTAACCGAGGTTTTGGTTTAATCGGTTACTAATCGGTTAATTTGATTTTTGATCGGTTAACCGATTAATAAAGTTTTTTTAATAAATAAGGTAATTTCAATAATTAAAAATGCATAAATTATTTATTTTTTGGAGTTTATTATTAAAAAAACACAAATAACAATTCTTGATCTAAAACGAGCAAAAAAAAAATAATTCATAAATATGTGATATGTATTTTTAAAGTAATACATCATCAGGGGTGTTCTGGAAATCGAAAACGCAAGAATTTTAAATGTCGTTTTTTAATAAAATTTCTGTAGTTAAATAATTTTATTGACAAATATTTCCCTATTAAAGAGAATTTTATAACTTAATTAAAAAATTAGATTATTATTATTTATTAGTTATTTTAATAGTTTAAAGAGATCTGAAAAACATTTTGAAAAAAAAATTTTGTTTAAATGTTTAGAATTAAAGCGATAATTTTCTTTAGTTTTGACAACACTTGACTTGTAATTTTTTTTTTCTCTTATCGTGGGTGCTGGAGGAATCAGAAGCAGCCATAATAAAGAATATCTAATTTCTCAGTCCTTTTCCTGGATTTCTTTTAACATATAAAATCGTCCATTATGCCATTAGAGTCCTGGTTTAATTTTTAAACATTTTTAACACTTCTAATTGTTTCGAGTAATTCTGTTAAGAATGTTTTGCTAGAAGGAAATATACAGCCCAATTATGATTAAAAATTCCCCGGGAGTTTTTTACATTTTCCCATTTTTACAATTGAATTAACATAGGTAACATGGGAGAAGGGAGCAAACTCCCGGGGAATTTTTATTCATAATTGGGCTGATATTGTATAAAAAAATATTTTCTAAGCATGTATATGAGACGAAACAATTAATTAAAACACAAAAAATTTGTAATAATATTACAAAAAATTAAAAATTATGTAACATCGGTTAATCGGTTAATCGACTGAAAATAACCGGTTTAATCGAAAATAGACAATTTTAAATTAAACGATCAGTAAATCGGGTTGTAATTAGTCGGTTAACCGATTAACGGTTAACCGAATGAATACCCTTCGTACCTTCGTACCTTCGTCAGTTTTTTATGATGCTGTCCACATAAAAATATTTTTCGACGTTTTTGAAAGGTGTGCTTTGGGTGTTGAATAAAAGGGGTTTGGTTGGGGCGTCTGCACAGGTTTTAGTTTTGTTTATATTAACGCGCTGGCCCACTTTTGTAGCTGTTGAGATGTGGTCGTTAATTTTGTCTTGCATGTTTTTTTCCTGGATGATATTAAGACAATGTCATCGGCGCAGACAAGATCTTTAGGAAGTTGGTTGATTTTCTCTTAACGCCAGTATTTTGAGAAGTATTGCGTCTATCGTAGTGGCGAGCAATATAAGCGATGATATACATCCCTACTTAACTCCGGCAAATGTATTACATGGTCTACTCGTACTGCCGCTGTGAACAGCACTGGCGCTTAATCCGTTGTATTGCGCTTTGATTAAATTTATTATTTTCGTTGGTACTCTATTTTTCAATGACGACCATGTGGATTTATGGTATACCCATCGAAAGTCGCCTCTAAATCAATGAATGTGTGGTATAACGTTGAGTTGTATTAATTACATTGTGTTTTCATCTATCTAAGGTTGTTGATACGGTCAATACAAGAGATCTGTAAGGGCGTGGTGGCTGATCTATATATAATATTTTAAATGTGCAGGATCTTATTAAATATCCTGTTGCAGAATACTCTTTTGGTCCCTTGACGACTGCTGGCAGTCAAACAACAATATTTAAACCTAATTGTATTTAACCTTTGGTAGATCGAAATTTGCTTTGAATGATTATATATTTAAATTGATTTTACATGTTCTTCCTAATATCTGTTTTTTTGTAAATTTTTTGTAAATATTTTTAAAATTATTTTTAATTCATTCTAAAAGTCTTAGTAAATCATAAAATGCAGGATCATTTTGAAATATCCAAAAGAGAAAAAAATATGTTTCTTTGTAAAAAAATGTATTATTAAGAAAAATAATATTGTTTTTTTTTGTGAATGGTGTCCGAAAAATGTTTTGCTCCGACCAACTTTTTTTATATATAGAGTGACGTCAAACTATATATAAAAAAATTGTGAATCTAGCTTTAGAAACATTAAATATGTTTTAAAAATCTCAAATTATAAAATTGTTAGTTTTATATATTTTCATATTAATTCGAATGTGTATTCTAAGTCAAATAACAATTTATAAAACTTTCATACTTTAATAGTCTTATTCCTTTAATATTTTCCACACACAGAAAAAAATACCAATGTAAAATTAACATGGCGAAATGTTGATTGAGAATCATAGTAAATTTCTGCAAAAGTATGCCCTTTATTTAAATTTATCATTATTTCATATTAATTTTAAATGAAAAATATTAAAATAACCTTAAATCACGTTTATTTAATATTTATTATTCACAAATGAAAAAATATATATATTAAAATATAAATAAATATCGATTCAATATTGAATCCATAAAAACCTGTTTTATATTAAATTCAAAAGTTTATCTTGTTAAACTAACATGCATACATACTAAAGTATGTTCTTTTTTTTTATGTTTAAAATAGGCTATAAAATAAAGACAATTCCCGTATTCTTTTAATTAAAATTTTTTAGTTAAATAGTACATCAAGTTTTCAAAATAGAATGATGACGAAAACCATATCGGGCCATTCTGCTGATGCTTCTGTTAACAAAGGAGAATACAAAATAAGTGAAACATGTGTTACAGGGCTAAGGCCCGTTTTCACGACTTAACGATAGCTAAATGTAGGAAGTTATCGAACAGATAATGAGATTTTAATTATCACAAGTTCTCTTTAACCTTAAAGTGAAGAATAAGCTAAAGAGAGGAACGTTCTACCTTTAACTTTTGTCGTAAGGTTTAGATTTAAGATTGCCATATTATATCTACATATTTTTTATATATGGCAACTCCAATTATACGTATATTTTGTAAATGTAAAAAAAGTACGTAGTTGCCAGTTCGTATTTTTATTTTGGCAAAAATAATCGGTATTTTCTTTAGTATTGCCACTTTTTTAAAAATGTTAAGTTTATTTTATGCAGAAGTTGTGAAAACGAAAAATAGTTGAAGGTAACTTTATTCCTCACTAGTGCTAAAGGTAGCGTTAACTATATCGAACTTTAAAGGTAAGTCGTGAAAACGGGCCTAAGTGTTTTAAATTATTCTTAAATAAATGCATATGTTGTCTCTGAAGCTTCTTCACACTGTTACATCACACTCAAACCAATTTGATTCTACATGAAATTCACGTTGTTTCAACTTGAAATAACTTTCATTCAACGTGATTCGGATTGTTATTTCAATATAAATTACATTTTGCTCTAACTTTACTGCAATGTTAAATTAACATGAATTAGATGTTTTACAAGAAAAATGTTGATCGCAAGTTATTGTTAAATCAGGTTGAATTAAAATGAAAAACGTATGAAGCAAAATCACCACCGAAAAATTTTAAATCAACCTTGTTTTCTACGTTTTTAACTTGATTTTTTTCTGTGTGCAGGAATATTTTCTTTGTACTATCAGAATTTTTGTTTGTATATTTTTGTTACGAGGCTTATCCTTTGGCTAGCAATAAACTAAATTGTACAGAAAATTGATACCACTTTTATATACCATGAGAAATAAATTCCCAGATTTTATTGTAAATTTTATCAAATAATTTAATGATTTTTACCAAAAATTCTTATTTTTAATAAAAAATCTAAAACTTAAATTAGTTGAAAGAATAGTCTTTACAAATTCCATTACTTTTTTTGTAAGCTTAAGATCTTCCCATAGTTAAAATTTTTTTTGCTTAAAATCTCCTAATTTCTATAATGTTTAATTTTAATCCTTTTTTTTTATTAAGGTTTCAAAATTTAAAATTATATAAATATTTCATTTATTTTAGCTTTTGAATTAAAGATGATTTTGTCGGTTGGCTTGAAAGTTGTTTTTAGGTTTTCTTTAAGGTTGTCCCATAAATTCTTATTTACGCTATAAAAATTTATATATAAAGGTTTATTTTCGGTTTCTTTTTTTTTTGCTGGAATTAAATGCTGTTTGATTTTTTTTTTTAAGAAATCATTGAAAATCTTAAAAACAGTTTTTTTGAAGTTGTTTGTAACTTTGGAAAAAAACTAAAAAAAAAAAAAACTGAAACACTGTTAACAAAATCCCCAACTAGGCATAATAATTTCGCGCTTCAATGAAATGCGATACGTTTGAGTTGATGATGTTAAAGATGATCAACACGAATCTCTTTTTTTTAGAATTTTTTTTTTTATAAATATTTTTTGGTGGCTGTGGCCAACATTAATGTTTTAAGCCATAGATGTATGGCTTAAATGTTGTGATGAAACGTTGAGCGAAAAAAAAAAATAAAAATCCAATATGTGAAATGTGAAATAACCTAAAAATCGTACATTGAAAATGATGATGAAGTTGGTGGGTTTTTTAAGCTTAAATATTTTTTCTTATTTTAGTTTATTTTTTTTTTTTATTTTTAAAGACATTAAGTCTTTAACAGAAAAAATATTGGAATTAAAGAAAGAAATAAAAAAAAAATATTGCTGCTTGAAATGAAATGACTAAAAAGTGAATTCCTGAAACACACCTTAAAATCACTTGGGGATATCACTTCACAATATGAAGCTTCAAAGACTCAGAATGAGCCAAAAGTAAAAAAAACAAGCAAAAAAAAAACGGCCTAAAAGTTAAAATAAAGTCTGGCGGGTTTGAAGTTTTGTTGTTGCTATTTTAGTTGTTGTTGTTGTTGTTGTGGTTTTTGTTGCTGTTTAAGAAAATTAAAAATAAACTTCATAAGACTTTCATTCATTTTGATTTCTTTGTCATTTAAGTTATTGAACATGCATTGATACACGTTTGTTAACATACAAAAAACATTTATACCCGTATTTAAGGTATAAAAATGCACAGACGGACACAGCACATACACACATACCCCTTTTAAAAACGATAATAACAATAATAAGGATGAAGATGATGATGAAAAAGCTTAAGTTAAAGTTAAGAGCTTTGATGGGCATCAGCCAAAGTTTAGAGATGCCACAGCATCATCTTTCTTATGATAATGATGATGGTAGAGGTACACACTGCTGCTGGTGGAGGCTATAAACAGCAACAAGCTTGCGTTAAGTAAGCATCACATGACATTTGGCTTGCAGTTCATAAATAATCGTCTTAAATGTAAAAATTTCAAGTTTTTTATTAAAAAAAAAAATATAATTTTTTTCCTCTCTATATCAACTCAACTTTAAACCTTAGCTGGATTAAGCTTAAGCTTTAATTCTCGCCTTATTTTCTGAGTTAAGGAAAAAAGTTAAGCAAGACTTAAAGGAATTTCCTGTTTTTTTTTTTTGCTACGTTTCATTTAATCCTTTTAAGTACTTTAACTTAAAAAAAATTTTAAATACTTTGAAAAAAAAAAAAAACTTAGCAGTATGATTAAAATATTTCATCATGTTTAACAAAACGTTTACATACAAATAGACTGAGCAAAAAAACTCTAAAAAAAGAAATAATTTTCTGTTTTTTGTTTTTTATTTAATTTAATTTAAAACTCCCAGGAATTTGTTTACTTCTTTGTTTAAAAACATTTTTAGCATATTAAATTGCTTAACTTTAAAATAAAGCATACACAACAAGTAAGAAAGTAAAGGCGGTCAAGCAGACCATATGATACCCTACACCGCAGTATTAAATTAAACTATCTATTGCCCCCTAGCTCCCCTCGTGGTCCTTTTTTTAAAAAAAATGCATAACTTATGTGTCCATATAAATATGAATCTATCTATGTTTAAAATTGGTTAAATAGTGGGCACAACAATCCTATTCCGGAAAGCAGCCCCACTTGAGATCCTTGTGCCAATTAGAAGTTATGTACCTAATTCCATTAAATTATCTTCAAAATTGCGACCTGCCAGCCTGCCAACCAGCCAGACGGACATCGTTAGATCGATTCAGAACCACTTTAAGGTGGGTGTAGTGATGGAACTATTGGTACTATTTTCGGTACTTTTTCCTTTCAAAAATACCATGGTACCCCCACGTCCGTTTAAGTACTCTTTTCCTGTTATGCTTCTTTGTTTAGAAATTTTTTTTTAACATAGACAACCACGGCTGTGAAGTCGTCAACAAAAAGAACTAACTTTGACTCCAACCGCTGAAACTCCAACTTCGACTTCTAAGCTAACCTTAATGCTAAATGTATATGAGACTGGTCCTTATTTGACTTTAAATTCTTTTTTTAATCCAGTACTTTTTGAATGGTTAAATATAGCAAGTAAAGGGAATAAGTAAAAATTTCAAATCAATATTTTAAATATTGCATCGACATATTTTAAAGTTCTACACACATCAGCACAAATTCATAATACACTCTCCCCTATTGGGGTGTGGGTATAAAAACTAATATAAAGAAGACGAGCAAAAGTTAAGGTTATATTTGGCTGTCCCGAATCTATGAGGCTCTTTAACATCAGTACGATTAAAAACACACACTTATACACGAAATATTTAGAGGAAATTCTGTAGACTCTTCTATTGTGCGAAAAACTTTGTTTTGGTGAAACATTAGTAAAAGGGTTAGATAAAATAAAAGACTGATATTGAATATTTTTGATTTTTAATTCTTAAGTTTAGGCTGAAATTGATTTATTTAGCTTATCTCCTATAGCCGCTGTTGTCCGAAGACCCTCATATCATGACGACATTTGTAAGAAGGCTAGTACGCCGATTGCGATTACAAACTTGGGACGCATATTTCTGGACTAAAAAATTTGTCCCGTGTTAAAGCAGGCAAGCTACTTCTTCTTGCAAAAAGTGAAATAAGGGCACTTAGTGCGATTTACACTGGTCACCTTTGTCTCAGATTCCATTAGTTTATATAAGAAGCAGATTCTGGAAGACAGAAATGAAACATCTGAACATTTGCGTTCTTAGGTATTCATAGAAAGAAGCATGTTGGGTAACCACTTACGGATCTAACTGAAGTTTATGTTGCCTCATCAAGAAGATCCAATGAGTCGCAGTGCTTATTCTATATCTAACACTTTTCATTTAAAGAAAGTATTTTGGTCAACTTTGGTATTAATGTTGCTTAAGCTTATCTCATCGTGTATATTGCGCCTTTCCAACCCGGGGTTATGTAGGGCTACATTATGGGGGAATTTTAGTTCTTGGCGATGCATCCTAAAAGCAATTAGGTGCCGCATATACCTGGCACCGCAGGATGCAATTGGCAGGTCTTTCTTCTTATATGTCCCATCTGGAACCACGGATACCTTAGGGCTTCGGTTTGGACTGGTTATTAGTGAGTCTTCGAGAATTACGTATTGCTTATACCCAAAACCGCGGCTAGAGAGATCCTAAAACAAGTAAAACTTAGGGGCTGATGTTCTACAACAGAAAATTCAGTATTTTATCAGTAGAGGTTGATAGCTCACGCTTCGAAGCATTCTGGTTTCTGACTTATCCTTATGCTAAAATATGCCAGCTATGTATGCGGTATGGTCTACACTCCCACATGGGGCCCATTGGTGGACACATTGAGTCCGCCCGGTATTAGTAGGAACGTGGTGCTAGGCAGGCCAGAAAGGTACCCATGTTATTCTTAGACATACTTGTGCAAACACCCTCGTTTGAATAAAAGCTAGGAGTAATAATTAAATTAGTTCGCCCATTTCGCACAACAAACGAATCTGTCATTAATTATGTTTACCAAACTTAATCTTTCTACTTCCTGTGTTCCTACTTCCATTTTTTTGCAACAGGCAAAAGGACGGATATCGTCTCAGATTTTTAAAAAGGATGCAGTATATATATTTGTACTTTTTGTTAAGCCTTCGAAGATGTGTTACAAATGGAATGAAAAAATCGTTATACCTTCTCCGTCAATTTAGTGATAAGTTTTAAAAATTATGTCCATTTTGTAGGCAGAGATTTCAGTTGCATTTCAAACTTTATTTCTTCGTTGATCCCATTTTAATATTCTAAGATGCTTTAAATGAAAAATACGTGTTGCTTGTTAAATAAAATTTAAAAAAAAACAAAGAAATATTGTTCATATTCTCAACAGAAAGCAAAAATAAAGAAAATAAAAGAATGAAAAAAAACGTTATTACGTTTATTGTATTCCTAATTGATTTTTGTCATTTCAGTCCAAGTCCAACCATGGATGCATATTTAGCCACCATTTAAAAAACCATCATCATTATCATCAGCATTTATTGGTTGTTGTTGTTGAAAAAAAAATTAAAATCATTTAAAATGCATTGTGCATCGCGCCTATTTGGCATTTGTTTATTTTAGTATGCAAAATTTGTTAAAGAGACATGACATAAACAAACAAGAAAGTTGACAACACTGTTTTTTGGCTCTTGAAGTCGTTGGCTGTTGAAATAAAAACAGCTTAACAAAGAAATTAGTATAAATTTTATAAACAATTTAATATATTTAACACGTAGAAGGTCATATTTACTGCAGTGTTTTTTTATTTTAAACAAAAAAAGAGATTTTTTTTTTGTCTTAGGAAAATCAAGCTACAAAGAAAAAAGTGAGAAAACAGCCTTGAAAAAGGGTGGGGATTTATAAAAAGCAGCTTTTTGTATCTTAAAAGAATTGATTCTTTTACCAAAAAATTAAAAAAAATAAAAAAAAAAAATTAAATAGAGTCTGCGTTCAGTGGGAATTTCCTTTTTTTTTGGTTTTTTTTCTAATTTCAAACCTTAATTTGATTGATGGCATTTAGGTTTGAAAGTTAAATGTTTAAAAAAAAGGAAACATTCTAAAGCTTCAATCAAGTTATATTTTGAATTATGGCTTAGAAAAAAAAATTTGTTCGTGCTTATGAGTCTCAAAACTCTAAAACAATCAGAAAAATGTCTTAAAAAATTCTTTATATGATAAATGGCATGAACAGATAATAATTATAGGTTAGTAAATTTTTTAAATAAAAACTTCAAACACCTGCTCAGATAAAACATTAAGGAAAGAAAAAAGTAAAAAAAACTAACAGAAATCCTTAAAGCTTAATAACATCATAATTTTTAAACCAAGAAAAAAGGCTCCAATAGTTTAAAAACTTTTAAAAGCCCCATACAAAATCAGAAAACCGCTGCTTAACCCTTAATATCGTTAAACTATCTTTTAAGCTAGAAAAGCTTCTAAGACATAAGATAACTTTTAACAATTTGATTAGTCTGAAAGAAGCTCTTAAAGCTCTTAAATTATGGTAAATACATTTTATTTAAAGCAGCACAATAAAAAAGTAAAATTAAAACGGAGACTCTATTTTAAGGTTCACAGCCGGTGTTGCCAGACGTAAGAAAAAAATGCCTGCGTAGAGAAATCATTTAAGCTGTAGGTAAAATATATTTTCTAAGCCCTTAAAAACTTAAAACAATACCGAAAAATAAGATTAAAGCAAATTTTTTTTATTCGTAAAATCAATTAATATATGACATCAACATTTGAAATTCATTTCGGCCATATAAGGGGTAGTGGTCCTTTACAGATGTTAATGCTGTCTGATTGCCACTTACTTGGAAATGGTCAGGAGTGATTCACTTGTTAAACTTCCTAAGCAACTCACACTTCCGGTCTTAGACCCTGTATTCCCTGGTAATGCTTGTGGACATCCGTCCTCAGGCAACTAATGTGAGAAGGCTCGTATGTGAGGCCCCATCAGCCACTCATCTTAAGCACAAGGGATTAAAGAAACCACAACTAATAGTAATGTGGCACTTTGTTCCTAATAGGACCAAAAGGACCGTGGCGGTTTTTGGCGAAGCGTATTCCAGACGTCAATTTTTGGGCAACTTTTTTGAGTAGATATCTAGCCGTATGCCACGAATAACAAAGTTGGCCTCTATAGCGTCAATTGTTACTGGTTTATCAGCATAAGCCAGTAATTTCACGTAGACCCACAGGAGATATTGGCGAGATGTTAAATCGCACGACCTTGTAGTCAAACTGCGTTCGCCCGGATCAATGTGATCTATATTTTAAAAAAAAACATTTACCATTGTGCGGTAACGATTTCCATTGGCCATAAAGCGAGCTGCGGCTTCGTTGTTGAAAAACTAGAGTCTGATGATGCCATGAGCTTGCAGACCGCACTAAAGCTTGAGTTTTTTGGAAGTAATGGAGAATGTAGGCCCAAATTTTATATTAACAAACACGCTAAGCCAAAACTGAGCCATATTGCTAAACACAATTTACCGTCTTAAAGTTGTGCGAATCAATAAGTGATTTTTAAAGTACATTTTAATAATTTGGAAGCGTTGTTCCAGGGTGAATCCATCATGTGGATTTGCCATAGTATACTGCTCATAAATGCCAAAAAGTAAGAGTAATATGACAGTTCGTTTGTATTTTTCCAAAATAATTAACAAGGCGAATTAATGTATAGGGTTGTTGCGATACTACAACAAGTAACAACACCAAAAATACAACATTGTACATATTTTATTTGTTGCTTCCGTTCGGTCGATATGTCAAAAACACAAGTGACTTTTCACATTCCTCTCTCTTATATTGAAAAAAAAGTAGCACAGCTGTGCTTTCAATTCCACCAGAAAAATGAATTCGCCTTGAAAAATTAAAAATTTTATTGAGAAAAATTTTTATTTTTAATTTAATTCTTTTTTCTTAATTTTTTGGAGGAGCGTAGAGAAAATAAGATTAACCGTTTAGTTGTTTGTGAAATAATAACCTGGCACCCCTGTTTGCAACTAAAATAAAGCCTACATTTAACATTTTGCTTATAAATTATATTAAAGCATACTTTTAGGCTTGTTTAAACTAAGATTGTTAACATATTTTACCATAAAAACCATACTTCTTACCAAAATCTTTCCTTTATTAACAAAAATCCTTTAATTTTTTTTATTTCTCTCTTTTAATTACAGACAATTACGGCACAAGTGCAAGTGGTAAGTTGAATTTTAAATCTTAAATAAACAAAAATCTATACAAATTTAATTCCAAAACCTTGTGTTTTCTCCTTTCTAAAAAAATGAAAATAATATAAACTTTTCATTTAAAACAATTTTTATCTGACACGCTATATAATTATACGATCAAGCGTAACCTATTATCAAGCTAAAGATCGTAACCAAAAACATGGCCACAATAAGAAAGAAAGAAAAAAAATGGTCAACTGTAAAGTAAAAAACTTTTTTATCCATCCTATCTTAATTTTTTTTTTTAACAAATGCTTGTGTATGTTTCTTTATTTTTTTGTTTTGTATCAAAAGTTATAAATTTTCTGATTAAAAACCAGCTTATCATTATTAAAGCCACGGCCTAAAACACACACACACATATTTTCTGATTTGAGCCTTTTTTTCAAAATGAAGAAAGAATTGAAATACCTTTTAAAAAAGGAATCATATGCGTATGATATTTTCAATCTTATGTTCAGATTGCGGGTGTTTCTTATGGAACAAAAAAAAAAAAAAGTTAAAGATTTTTGTTGTTGTTCAAAAAAATATTCCTGTGAAATACTTATTATGTGATTGAAGCTTTTTTTTTTTGGGATTTCTTTGGGTTTTTAAAATATTTAAGGAAAAAGCTGTAGGAGATGAATACAATAACGAAATGATGACCTTTGTTTTATTTGAACAAAAACGATTTTGAAATAAGAAATATTTGATTTTTTTTTTAAGCCAGAGCTGAATTTTTTTTAACTTTTTTAGAGATAATTAAAAATGACAAATGATTGCCTTAACGATTAAGAAAATTTATAAATAATTACGAGCTAAGTAAATTGCTAAAGGCAAATGTAAAAGCTTTAGTGCAGCTTTTTATAATAGTCTGTTTATACCCACAGCACAAAAATAAAGAGGGTAATTTGAGCTTGCGCTGCTGTGTGTAACCCTAAGCCTACAAGTGTATCGATCGTCCTAGAAGCAGTTTCAGAGTCGATCTACCGTTGTCTGTCCGCCCGTCCGACTGGCTGTCTATCCATATAACCATGTGCGCAAAGTCCAGGTTGTAATTTCGAAGATGATTTTATTAAATTTGGAACACACGATTCAATTGTCATAAAGCAAAGCCACTTAAAAATCGTGAGAATTGATCCATAATTACACATGGCACACAAACCACCTTCCGGCTATAATTTCTTACTGGTTTGTTTTCTAAAGATTTGGCTAACTTTTATAATAAAATCTAACCAAAACTCATTTTACCCATCATGTTATTTTATTTGATACATTTATAGACAATTAAACATATTTCGCATTAATTTTAAAGCTTAAACTTTACTTTACTTTCGTAGAAGCTTTTTAAAATCCAAAATATGGCAAAAAAAAGCTTTATTTGGAAAAATGTTTCAATAGCTTTTTAACAAAACCATAACAAATCGTCCTATTTTCAAGTTTTTTATATTTAATTTTTATATTTATATTCTAAATAGCTTTTAAGATATCTTATTTAAATAAAAAAATTATCAGCTAATTTTGTAAGTTAAATTTTGATTTAACTGTAGCTTTATTCATTAAAAACTTTAAAAGTTTTTTGGACTTAAAATATAAATTTAAAAATAAATATACTAACTAAAATTATCTTAATTTAGTGAAAACTTTTAAAAGCTTTTAGAACAGCTTTTGAGCTAAAATGCAATATATTTGTATTTATTAAAAATTTTAAGTATATAAAGGTTGTTTTAAAGTACTTTTATAAAAATGTGTAACTAAGTAGCTTTTTTAAGCTATTTCGGAAGCTTTTATTACCCTGCAGATAACGAGACTAGTCCATACATGCATGTAGAGAGTAGTCCATAAAGGAGTAGGAGTACTCCATATATATGGTTAAAAGGTGGTCGATTTAACATTACGATGTCCTAGAAGTGGACCATATAACCCACTTTTGCATTACAACGGAGTAGTCTTAGAGCTACTCCATGTTCATACATACTCTAGTGGACTAGTTTTGAAACTACTTCATGGTATACTCCAAAGGATTAGTTTTAACTTCGTTTAAAAACGAAGACATGTCGTTTCACTACAAACTCCTTTTAACAACGACATGGTCCATGCTTGTATAACATTGGACCAGTCCAGGGAGTAGTCCATTTCATCAAAATGGATCACGTAGTCCAATATTATCTGCAGGGTATAGCGGGTTATCCCTTTTTTGCGTTTCAAAAGTAAAGTTAAATAAGCCACACATAAAGCTATGATTTCGATGCCACTTTTATAACATTTTAATGCTTGGACCGTGCCATTACTTACAAAATATAATGCCATTTAAATGGCCGCCTCCCGACTATAGTTTTTGACAACTTTTTCGCACATTGCGGGCGGTACCTCCTGACGTAGCTTCATAAAAAAAACTCTAACTGCGTTTAAACGAAAAATTACTCGTGGCAACGTCCTGTTGAAACCACACATATCTTCCATAAGATTCGGCAAAGATCTTTATTGTTTTAATAATCAGTTTACTGAAATAAAACTTGCCTGATAAAACGGCCAAAAGATTTAAATATAATGTAAAAATCCCATTAACAAATTAAACAATATTTAATAAATAATCATATTTAATATTTTTAAACCCCTTTGGATTTTTAATTGAATTTTGTTTTATTTAAAAAAAAAATATATATATTCAATTAAATTCAATTTCTTTCATACATTATAAATCCTCTTTAATTCATGACCCCTACAACCAACATCAATAATCATTTTTAAATCTTATTTATTTAACATTTTTTTCTTTTTTGAATTTTATTGAATTAATAATTCTCTCAAACTCTTGAGTCTAAACACATGTTTTCCCACCTTATAAATGTTTGACAATACGGCAGTCTGGTTGGCTGTCTTAAGGTATGTAAATAAATTTATTTACAATACTGTTTTTTTTTTTTGTTCAAACTTATACAGAAAATAAATAAGAAAAAATCACCATATTGATTGTCAATTTTATTTATTATTAACGCTCATAATTGTCAAATTTGCCAAATTTATGACTACCACCACCAGAAACGGACAGAAGGACCAGCAGAGGAGGAAAAAGAATAAAAACCGAAGAAAAAAAAAAGAATTTTTATCCATGAATTTACGACAAGAAATTGAGATCAAGACACCAAATGCAGAAAGAAAAAAAAATTAAAAAAAAAACAATTTAAAACGAAGACAACAAAATATGCAAATCTTGAAGCCCCACAAAATACTGATTTTTTTTTTAAGGAAACAAACCAACAAATGAACTCGATTGGGAATTAAACAAGTGACATTATTTTTCTCTGTGGTGAAAAAACAAATTCTGGTATTTGAGGAATATATATAAAAAAAAAAAATTCAATTAATAAGCCAGCAAATTGTCAAATTGATGGCAAATACTTGTTTAAAAGTCTTTGAAAGAAAAATTTAAATTTACAGTTAAAAACTAAAAATTATGTTATTTTTTTTTTTAAATATTCATTAAAATCTCTGGTATCTGTTTATGTGTTTGAGTTTGTGTGTTTCTGTGTCTGACTGTAACTTATTTGTTAAAGTTATTTTATCTATAGTTATTTTATATGCCCGCCACATGATCGTACGTCAACTTTACACCACAGGAGGTTGAAGTTTATTTTGTATATTACATGATGTATATTTTGTTTTTTTTTTCACATATTTCTGAAGTTTCTGTGTGTTTTTAGGTTTTTGGCTGGCAAAAATTGTATTCGTATGACATTTCATATTATATATTCACACACCTATACGAATTTATAGAACTCTTGCTGGTTCGTAGTCATTTTTACACAAAATATACACAGTCGTCATCATCGCCGCTGATGTCGTTTTGTTGAACGCGCCAATTTGAGTTCTTTATTAGGAGACAAGTTTACAACCGTCCGTTCGTCCGTTCGTTCGTTTGTTGGTTTGTGTTCTCTTTCTATATATCCATATAATGGCAGCCCAACTTAACCAACCAACCAACCAACAATTCAGCCAGCCTGCTGCAATCCATCCATCCATATACAAACATATAGAAATGTATACAGTTCATACATGCATATCTAAATGCAATTCATTGAATATCACATCACTTTTAGCATCTTTAAAATAACCTCATCATCATCATCTTTGTCGTCATCATTTTTATTGTTGTATGTTGCACGTTGAATGTATGGTGGCATGTTGTATGTTTGTTACGACGTTATCGTTTTGCTTGATGAAGATGGTGCTGGTTGGTCCTGGTGCTAAAGATGAGGACTCTAACGATGCTGATGATGATGAACGAGACAAGGTCTTTGCATCAATGTAAAGTGTGTACACAGTTGGATATTTTAATATTTAAAGAGTTGCTAACAAATACTTTACTCTCAGAAAAAGAAGAAAGTCTGAATATTTTTTCTTTAATTTAATGCTTAATATTTAATGAGCAACATTTTGGTGTTTAATTATTAAAACATTTGCTGATTAAAGTTGTAGTTGTGGAAATAAAAGGTTTTAAAATTTAAAAATGATAGATGTTTGTTAAAATTCAACTTAAAATCTTGAAATTTCTAAACTTAAATTTTAGTTCTTTAAAATTTGTCCATAATTTCTTTTAGGTATTCACGATTGCTTAATTCCAATAGCTTAAAAATTTGTTTATTTAACAATTTCCATTGCTGTTTTTTTGCTTATAATCTACTGCCGTATTCATAAAAAATAAAATGAGTTTGAAATGTGTCTTAAGGCAAAATTTTCATATAAATTTTTCTGAAAATATATTTCAAATCCACTTTAATTTTTTATGAATACGGCAGCTAGTTTATATAAGGCTTTTGATAAAGCTATTTTTACTTTAAAAGCTTTTTTATTTCAAAAGTTTTTTTCTTATAAAATTTAAAAGTTTTTCTTCATTTCAAATATAAATAAAGCTTTAGTGAAAGCTTAAACTATTTTAAGCTAGTAAAGCTTTTTAAAATGGTATACTTTTAATAAAAACAGAATATTTACTTCTTTTATGACAAAAAATGAATTAAAATAAAAAGCTTTTAAAAAAATCTTCAACAAAGTCACATATTGAAAAGAGAAACTTCCTTTTTTCTGAAAACTATAAAAAAAAC
This sequence comes from Pollenia griseotomentosa, assembly GCA_963931875.1. Taxonomy (NCBI): domain Eukaryota; kingdom Metazoa; phylum Arthropoda; class Insecta; order Diptera; family Polleniidae; genus Pollenia; species Pollenia griseotomentosa. The sequence continues at coordinate 43,999,824 of OZ007560.1, read as the reverse complement.
ATCCTTTTAGTCTTAAAGCTTTTTTAAGAAAATATGGAAAAAGAAAATGCTTAAAAATATGCTCAAATATAAGGAAAAGAGGATAAATATACGCACCAAAAGCTGAACAACTACGTGAATTTTGATAGGCAAATTGTTGACTGGCAAAATATTTTTTTATTTTAGTTAACGTGTCTTACAATATTTATAAGAACGCTACTCCAAGTGGAGCTTCTAGCAACAAATTATAGAAATCTTTTTTTCAAGATTTTTAATAATAAATAATTAAATTGAACTGTGCTCTGATTTTAAGCAGTGCAGTTAAATTAAGCAAGAGTATTTCTCTTATAAAAGTTTATCTGCACGAAACAAAAAAAAAAAAAAAAAAAATTGGGTGATGGCAAAAAATCATATTTTTGTTAAGAAATTGATAACGTTATAGCGAAACATGGACTTATATGCAAATTTAGAGTTTTTCAAAAAAGCTTATATAAAAAGCTTTCACATTTCTAAGTTTAATAAGGAAATAAAAATCTACAAGAAGCTTGAATAAAACTTTAGCAATATTTTTGAAAATATTAAGCAATACTAGTCTAAAATAAAATTGGAAAATATTTAGCAATAGTCTTAAAATAAAAATATTTATTTTATAAATTTTCATATAAATTCAAATGTGTATTCTAAGTTAAACTACAATATTAAAAGCTTTTATACTTTAACAACCGTATTCAAAACGAAATTTTGTGTACTCCGATTATACTCCGCTCATCGAGTGAGCAACTAAAATGTTAATTAAGCTTAATCACCATTTAGTCATGAGTTTATTCAAAACACTTTTAAATCGCCCGATTAAGAAAAATTTTTACATCTCTGTTTTAGTTAAATTCAATTGACAGAAATTGCAAATTGACAGCAGTTAGCTTGGAGTTAAAAAGTCTTTGATCATTCGATAATCATAGTTTATTTAAAAGTGTTTTGAATAAGAAATCCTTAATCAGGGGATATGCAGTAACTAAATTTTTGTTTTGAATACGGGTGTAAGAGTCTTATTCCATCATTTTCCAGTAATATTTTCTATGAGAAATAAATTTCCAGATTCTATTTGTTAAAATAAAAAAAGGAGACAAACGGGTCTGTTCTGAAAATCACGTAATTCGAAATTACGTGCTTTTAAAATCACGTGTGTGATTTTGTGGTGTTCGGAAAGTCATACCGTTTTTGTGTTTCTTGGTATGCTTTCGGTAATTGAAATTTACACCGAATTAGTGTGTTTCGGTGTGATTTTCAATAATATCACTTGTGTGATTTTAAAAGACACATGTGATTTGAAATCACATGATTTGATTTAAAGTGAATTTCAGAACAGGCCTGCAAATAAGAATTTATTAAAAATTGTAAACCTTTTATATGTACCAAATAAAATTAAGAAAATATGAAAATCTGACTTGTTTACTTTCATTAAGAATTCGTAATTTATGAATAAATTAAGCTTTTATTATGAAAAAGCTTCTTTAGATAAAACCTAAGGTTTTTACAAAGCTGTTTTAACCCTTTTCTGCAAGTATTAAATAATATCTGAAATTTAATTTAAAGCTTATTATAATAGAAAATTAATGCCTTTTAATACAAAAAATTATTTAAATTTTCTTGTATGCAGATTTTTTTTTTTTGTTTTGTTTGTTACCCGCAAAAAAACTAAAAGCTCTAAAACTTTTAGCATTCATAACAAAAAAAAAAAAAAAACCATACATACATAAACAGCCACATATCCTAAGGCTGTTTTGACATCATAATTGCTTGCATATGGAATAGGAGGAGAAAAAAACAACTAAAAACAAAAATTATTATAAATTTGTACATGTTTCTCATTATAAAAAATATGCACCAGAGAATTTTTTTTTTTTTTCGAAACACTTACTTCCTTTAAAAATTTTGTGGATTTTGTTCTTGCAGCAAAAAGGAAAGAAAAAAAAATGCATATTATTTTAATTCAACGCATAAGTCACATTATGAGCATGCAATATTCCATATTTCACATCATGTGAAAAATCTTTCAACACGAAACTCAAAATAAATACAAAACAAAAAAAAAAAATTTTCGAAAAAAATTAAAATATTTATTATATAAAGTATTAAATAAGGAGTTTTACAGTTTCATAAGTTTTAAGTATTTTAGTCTTAAAGTTGTTATGAAGCGATATTTTGAATAACTCGGAAATTGTTTTTTATTATTCCTAAAGTTCTTTAATAACCCTCTTTGGTTGGCATTTAAGCAGCTTTAAGTCCTGATTTCAAAAAGGTAGAATCAAAAGAAATACAATATTTGAATTTTTGCTTAAAATCCTTCAAATAATCCAACTTTCTAAAGCCAACCAGCTTAAAAAGTATAAACCAAAATAAAAAAATATTCTACTTACCCAAAAAAAAAAAAAAAAAAAAAAATGATGGATCACCAATCAAGCAACACCATCACAAAATGATTTTTGCGATTTTTTTATTATATGTGATGCTGTTTTCTTGCAACAAAAAATAATAATATATTGGTTAAAATTAAAAAAAAAAGTACAAAAAATCTTAAAAAAGTACTAAAAAACTATATATAAAAAGCATATTAAAAAAAGAAATAAGGCAACCTGCATTTGCAACATCATATTCACACAGTTCTCACTCCCAGACAAAACAGACAATATTTTGCAATAGCCACATCATGAAAAGAACATACAAAGTCAATAATAATTTTATTTTTTTTTTATTATATTTTAGCTGTTTAAAATGATGGCATTAACCTTTTTTTTTGTTAAAATATTTTTTTTCGAATGTTGCAACATAGAGCTTTGCTACATGGTTTCGAAATAGTGGTAGTGGCTGCTGTAAAATTGTATGGATTTTTATGGCGGATTTGTCTGATCCATTGCAATATGTTTTTTTTTGAGGATTTTGCGTTACTTTTAGTTATTGTTTGTTGCGAAAAGAAACATTGATTTTTTCGAATAAAAAAAAATTTTGTTTTAAATGCAATTAGTTTTAATATTGTTAAGGGTTTTGTGTTGAAATTTTTTATTTATTATTTTTTTATTTTAGGTTATAAGAAATATGAGTTTAGTTTTAAAACCATTTCCGGTTGGTTTTTAGGAGAATTGCACAAGAAGTGTTTAAAAAAAATTAATCATTATAAGCATAATATATTTATAATGAATGTATCAGGTTAAACCAGTACTTCTGTAATTTTTGGCATTGGTTCTACCTGCTTGCTTATATTCCCTAATAGGGTTAAAAACAAAGCTTTAGCGTTTTTCCTTTAAAAACAAATTATTAAGTTCGGTTGTACAAAATACTTTTTTCTGTAAGTTTGTACTCTCAACTCGCAGATAATAGTAATTAAATAAGCTTTGGTCGGGAGGAAATCCGAGCTACCTCACCGTGGACTTAAGTATTTAGTTAAGTTTCCATTCAGAACGTCTCTTATTTCCGTTATATTTCTGTCAGTATAGTTCCTAAAGGAGTTCAGGTCCTTTATTGTGGTTTTCCACATTTTCTACTACTCTATGGATTATATGCGAAGGCTCTAAAGCAGATTTCGTTGTTGTCCTTCATAAGAGAGTGTTTAATCCAGCCGAATTTTCTCTTCACTATCGTTATTACAACCGTTTCCATTCCTGTTTTCTTCAACAGATCTTCGTTAGAGATCTTCCTTGGCCGGTATATTTTGAGGTTTATACAAAGACATTTGTATATTGACAAATGATTGTAGTTTTTTTTTGTAAGGCTTTCCGTTAACATTCACGTTTCACAACAATACAGTAGGACTCTATTTGTACGCGTATTAACATCCAAGACGGCGCTGTCATCCTCATCAATCGTGCAACCGAGGTACTGGAATACTCTCTAAAAAAAATTGATCACAGAATTCTTTGCAGACGTTCGAAGTTTTTTTTCTTTATAATCTATCAAAACTACTGAGTTTTGGAAATTTTCTGATCAGTTTACTGCGGTTTGTAAACCTTCTCTCCATCGGTTATAAAACTGCTTCTACACTTACATGCAGTTTTTAGTATTTTAACCCTCATCCTGTGGTTTTGTGGCTCAATTTTGTCCACTGTAGAAATTATCTACGTTTGATAATCCTGTTTATTCTTTTTACATTTAATGATGATTTTTACTTGCTGTAGATTTGCTTTAATATTTTTTTTTGTTTGTTTTATTTGTGTTGGGCAATTTCGACCCATGTTTACAAAATACGTAACTTTTTATGTAAAGACATTACGAAGAAGCCTAGAAATAAAATAGTATATTTGTATAAAAAAATAATTGTGCATAACTTTTAAAAAATTTCATTGACTGGTTGTAAAAATAATAAGCAATTCAAACTATTTGGGCAATTTTGACCCATGAATACAGGATAAGGGATAAACATAACTTCTTGAAAAAGTAGGTTATTTCTCATCATATGTTTAAACCTAGTTTGGAGACACCTCCTCTTGAGCACATGCCACCAAATAGCCGCACCGTAGAATAGAATGGGTTGATTCAGTTCAGTCCAATGGCCTTTTTACAGTATAATGCAGTTGCCGCCATAGTGGTCCTGGAAAGCTCATTTAGAAGCATTTTTTTTTTTTTGCTTTTACACGACATGTATGCATTTTGCAGTGGCAAATTTGAGAACACACTGCTAAATACACGTAATCACCAAATTAATAGATTCAAGCAACTATACGTTGATTTTGCACCTATTACCAAAATTATTATATAGATTACTAAAAATTGTAAAAACTTAAAATTTTTTTTCAATAAATGATATTTTTAATTTTTATTAAAAAACTTTGCCGTTTTAAACAATGTGTTGATTAATTAAATGAAAATAGCTTAGCAATATTACTTATTAATCGACCTTTTTCTTTACTTTATTATTATTTTCTTAGATTTTATCTAAATAGGCTTTCAAGGTCATTTGTATTTAAATAAAAGATTATTTATTTATATTTTCATCCTACGTTTCGTTGGTATTTTCCAACTTCATCAGGGATTTTTAGTTTATTAAATATTTAATCTTTGTTAAATTTACATTTTATAATAAAAACACACAAGTTTTACAACATAAAACACGAAGTTGTTTAAAATTAATAAAAAATAAAAATAAAAAAGTAATTTAATATCACAGGTTATTGTTGATGTATCACAGTTAGGGATGCAACATCGCTCTGAAAAACATCGGTGTTTGAAGACATCGATGTTTCCACAATAAGCATCGATGTTAAAAAACATCGGTAAAAAAACGATACATCGATGTTTAACATCGATGTTTAAAACTGCTTTGCAATTATACTTATGGACTGCTTTAATTCTTCTTTGCTACTGAAAATATTAAGTCCCAACTATAATATACATATGCTTGCATAAGGTTTTGTCAAAAATTAACAAAAAGCCTGTCAAATGCATTCAAAAACACAAAAACAAAGTGCAATCACTTACGCAGATTCATAAAATTAAACAAAAAGTTTCCATAAGTGCAATATGGTTCGACATATATGATTTTTATGTATTCGCCCAGTTGCTTGAGCCAACTTAAGGAACTTAATAATGCATATAGTTATGCAATGCACAGTATGCATGCATGTACATAAGAGCGACTCACCAAAGAAAACAGATTATCAAATTAACAAAACATGCAAAAATAGACCCTTTTTCAAAATAGTCCAGCTCACGAGAGGTCAAAGCTGGAGCCGAAATATTTAAAATGTCATCTTAAAAAAGTCCAAGGTTCATTTTAGGAGGGTACATCGAGCACGAATTTTGCTTCCCATACAACTTGAGTCGCTCTAATGTACATACTTTGTACGGCTATCAGGGGTGTGCTGGAAAACGGAAACGTAAAACGCAAGAATTTGGAAGTCGTTTTTAATACACTTTTAATAAAATATTTTTAATTTTTGTTTTAAAATTCTGTTTACTAGAGAAATATTTGTATAATATTTGTCATAAAATTCTTATATTACAGAAATCTTATTAAAACCCGATACTTCAAATTCTTGCGTTAAACGTATGCTTTGAAAAAAACCCTTTTTTATATTTTAAATAAAAGGTTTAATTGAAACATAAAAATTTAAATTGGTAAAAATATTATAAAAAATATTAAATTAATGAAAATATTAAATGAACGATGTCGATGTTTTTGAGTTTTGACGACGATGTATCGCCGATGTATCGTAAATCAAAACATCGATGTTTTCTAAGCATCGATGTATCGTTTGCATCCCTAATCACAGTTGAACTAAAACTGCTTAGGTTTTGCCAATTTCCAGCAGCAATTCTACAAGTTTAAATTATTTTATTTTACACGAAAAAATCAATTAAGATTTTTTGTTATTTAATAAATATTTAAATTCAAAATTTATTTCAAAGTAACTAAAATGTTAATTAAATCAAAATAAAATTTTTAATTTTCTTTCAACAAAACAAATAATTGATTCAATTATCACATTAATTAAATTTAAATCCTTTTAAACTATTTTTTTTATTGATAAAATAACTACTGATAATTTTTGCTGCGAACCTTTAGGAGAACTAGAAACAATTTGACACCACATTGGTTCTTTAATTTTGAGTTGTTCGAATGTGAACGTGTTTTCAACAGACGGACCGACAGACGGAATTTCTAGAAAAAGAAAGCTGGTCGCATTCGTACCTAACAGTTAAATTTAGCCATTTCAACGTTTATTTGGCCTACATGTTTTTACCTTCAGTTCAAATATGGCAGCTTTTACACCATAGATTTCTAAACAGGGCTAAAATTCTTTTTGTAGAAATTATGGGCATTCGAATTACTCAAGGACCCAGAATATAAACATATACTTTGCGAGGTCTGAGTTGAATATTAAAAAAAGTTTCACACGGAAGGACAAACTTAGAATACCCTCATTCACCACTTTTTGCGGAGGGTATAAAAACAATGTTGCCATTATTGTGTTTTTAAAAAAAAAAATCAATTTATCTAAAATTTTTTTTAATACATATTTATTTAAAATTTAATTAACATTAGCATTTATATTCATTCATTAAATTTTAGTTTCTTTGTTGTTTTGTTTTTTTTTTTTTTTTTTAGAATTAAGAACACATTCAATTACTATTGATTATTTAAATTATAATTTCTGTTCGAACATTTAAATAAACTTTCATGTTCCAGAGCTTCGAGTATAACAAATTATTATATGGTTTGCTATATTTGCCAATGTATTTATAAGTGTATGTCTGTATGTATATGTTTATACAAAATCATGCCAATCGGCTGTCAATCATGGCAACAACCAATCATATACAAAATGCAAAGAAAAATAGTATAAAGAAAATATAGAATTCTTAATGGTCGGTCTTTAAACTACTAGTGGATAGTTGTAATTGTACATGACCGGAAATCTGTTTAAAGTCAAACATTTTTCTTTTTTTTTTTTTATAAAAGATGAACTGATTTCCTATTTTTGTTGGCCATTTCGGTCGTTCTTTCATAAGGTGTTGGAATACATACACGAACACATACAAGCATATGTATGTTTATTATTTATTTTTTAAGCATGTTATTGAGTAGTTTTCATTTTAGCCAGATTCTTTGCTTTCAATTAAAATAAACACAAAACAAATTGTTAATTTTTCATGCTTCCTCTGGAAAGAAAAACTGAAATGCAGGAGTACAAGTTGATTTGCGTAAAGAGAATTTATCATTTAACACATATTGAATTTTGAAAATATTCCAACAATCAAACATAAATATGTTTATTTTTGCATAATTGAGGTGTTAAGAAAATATTTTGCCTTTTTTTTAACTAGAAATAAAATTTTATTTACTAGCTAATGAAAGAAGAAGAAGAAGAGGAAAAAAGAAGAGAAATTCATTTAAAACATGGTGTGTGGCTTGAAAAAAAAATTTGCACAATACTTTAAATTGTTGTAATAATAAACATGAATGATGCATAAACATTTTATGCATGTTTAACATATTTAAACAGTGGCTAAGAAAACAAAACTAATTTCATCATATAATTTTATGGCGGTTAAGTTTTTGTAAGCCACTGTGTTTTCATACTCATGGGTGCTAAAGCTTGTTATTTCAAGTGTTTACAGACGACACGTACAACATGCTTAAATGACAATAAAAACAATGACTCTTCTAAATTCATAATTTTATTTTTCCACTCCAACTTCTTTTCGCTTTAAACAATCCTCCACCGCCTTGTTTAACTGTCGTCTTGTGAACTTTTGTGCCACTGCACGTTTAGACCACACACTTACTAACCAACCAACCAACCAACAACCAACCGTCCAAACAAACAAACATACAAACACTCTTTGCCTCTTGTCGTTCATTTAAAATTAAAAGTAAAATATCCAAGACTTTTTGTTTAACTCCAGTTCAAAAAAACTGCTTAATAAAATGTTTATTATTTTATTAAAAAAAAAAAAAAAATACAACAACAAAATTCAAATAATATATATATTTTTTTTTCGAAATAAAACATTAAATGACCTTTTATTGATTTATCATTTATCATAATACGGCAGCTAATAAAGGAGGACAGTTAAAGACAATGTGTTTAATGAGTTGAAATCATTGGCTAAAGGTGAAAATTTATTACCATAATTGTAAAACTGGTTTTGAAGCTAAAAAAAAAACACCTCAAAACATTTTTAAACAGATTTTGCATCTTGAAATTGAAAAATAAACACGAATTGCAGTTTTATGTCTCTAATAAAAAATAATATTAATAAAATTTAATTTAAAAAAAAAAATCACATGCAACAAAGTTTACAAAATGACTAATAGAGCTCATTAAATTTTATTATAGATGTTTATTAAAATAAATTGAAATAAGAAAATAGAAATAATAATAAAAATTTAAACTTTATATTTTTACTATTTAAAAATTCGAGAAATATTACTTTCATTTAAATTTTTTTTTAATACTAAGTTCAAAAAAATAATTCTGATTGGGATTAATTGGAAGTTTAGTGGCTTGAGAAATTTCTCTTTATGAAAAAATTAGGGTTACCAGTTTGCTCGACTGGAGTGCCTCAGGTCTTCCTGTTGTTGATTTCTAAAATTATGGTAGGCCATTTGTGGGCCTTAAGCCTTGTTATTACTTATACTCGTGATACCTCATTCCTTTTCTGATCTGAAATACCTTTGGAGTAGTTCAGTTTAACAGTTTACCCTTAAAAAATTTTGGATTGGATGAACAAATTTGTAAATATCAATTTAATCTGGGAAATCTCTTTAAGAGAAATTTTGTTTGTTAAAAAAATGAAACAGTTTCATTAATAATTCTGCATTAGGTAAATTAAATGTATTATTAATATAAAAAAAAGTTTCATTAATTGAAAAAGTTTCGTTACTTTAATGTTCTATTAAAAGTTTTTACATTGCTTTAAAATCATTTCCCAATATAAATCAGCGTTCGAAAATATAATTTAGGTATGTTCAGATACAGGTCTTTCTGATATTACAGATATCAGGAGTTATATTTCTTATATTAAATTTTGTTAACATTCTCCAAGGAAATGTTAATTTGAAAGCTTTAGATCTACATTTCTCGGAGTTACCTTTTAAGTAGTTATTCAACTTCAGGGAGACTTATTCATGTCACAGTGGAACTCCAAGCAAAGCGCTCAAACACATTTTTAAGGCTGCTTAGATCATCAAGGAACAATTTCAGATAGCCCCAGAGTACTTTGGTTTAACAATTCTCCATTTAAAAATTTCAGAATGGACACTTTTATAAATATCAACTATTGATATCTAATTTTGACTTGGCTTTGAGTTTTCTTTTAATCAGGGCCACCTAAAATCTTTCTGTAACATCTTATGTGATATTCCCTTGGAGAAAGATTTTAGAAAAGTTAATTTGCAAGCTTTAGATGAATTTATCTCATATGTTACCCTTAATCGGTTATTCAACTAAATAATGACTTATTCATGCCACAGTGGAAGGAACACCAGCCAAACGGCTCAAATAGATTTTTAAGGCTGTTAAGCTCAACAGGGTAATTGAAATCAAACACGAGCAAAATGAAGGGTGTTTTTAATCTACCATCTAATGCACGCGATTATTCACTGCCTTCAACAATATAACTAACTATAACCAGTTTAAACAATTGCCTCCTGAGTTCATGATACCCTTAATATTTAAAGGGCTACAGCTGAACCAAACTAAGTCACGAAATATAATACATAAATATATATATTTCAAGACTAATGCTAAAATTGCCGCAAAGTTTAACTCTATCTAGTTCCGATAATAAGCCTAAGTCAATGGCTTCAGAAATTAATGACAGTTCCCTTACTTAACCTCAAAATATTTTAAAGTTATCTTATTTGACTGGGTTTGCTTCAGCTCTGAGCCGTCCATTTAGACGTAGACTTACTAAAAACCTTTTTTACGGCCTTTAGATTAATTTTTTGCGTCTTAAAGCTTCTAAATTTGTCAGCTAAGTAATTTACACTACAGTAGAAACTTTGTAACAATAAAAGACTTACAAAACTTAAAATGAAATGATTTCAAGAAGCATTAATAGGTTCCAGCTTTTTGCCTCTCATCAAAAAAATCTTGTTTATTACATGGCCTAAAAAAAGTTTCTAACAAAATTTAGTTTCTTCTGTTCTTTCTCTAAACTTTAAAACACTTTAAATTTGTTTTTTTTAATATCAGAAATCCCCACTACCACTTGATATTAGAGCACAAACAAATAAAAAAAAAAGAAAAAAATTATAACATTTTCAAAATCCATGATTAATGGATTTTTTGTATATAAAATAATCGTCTTTATTCACTATCTATCAAGTGGTTTTAAGACTGCACTTTAGCAGCACTTAAAGTTTGAAGCAAAATGTATACACGATATAAAAAGGCAACAACATAATTTGTATATGTATTAAAGTTCTTGAAACCATAAAAAGATTATCAAATATAAGAAAGAAAAAAAAGGAAAATAAAACACCATTCCGTCCTCCCCTCTAGGTTAAAGTAACAATCAATTCAGTTTAATATTGTTTATTATATAAAGAAAATAAGAGAAAAAGAGCAAAATTAATCTTTTAGGCGTGTTGCTTATTGTTATAATAACGATGTGCAAAAGCCACTTGTATCATCGGGGCAACATGATCATGATCATCATGTAACTTAAATTCGGTTTTTTTTGGTGCATATGGTTTCAATGTTCAAGTTTAAGAAAATTTATAGTTTAGAGCCATCAAGTGTTTCTGAAGTGGTTTTTTTGTTATTTAAAGGATTAAGATTTTTAAAAATTTATAGTTTTATTACATAATTAAAATTAACAAATTTAAAACAAATTATTTTTTTTAGGGAGTTTTACGAATCGCGTAATGGTTCTCCTTTTGTAAAACTTCTCTAAGTAGGCATTACCTTGTTAAACAAAAACACTTTTGGGTTTTGATTAAAATTTTAATATTTGTTGCTTTACCACCACTAGTGGTGAATAAGGGTATACCTAGTTTAGCATTACGTGTCAAACTAAAATTACTAATATTTTTCTAAGACCCCATAAAGTATATATATTCTGGGCTCTCGAGTAATTCTAAGTCGAGTTAGCCATGTCCGGCTGTCCGTCTGTTGAAAACACGCTCACACAAAAGGCTCACAGGAAACAATGTTGGTGTCAAATTGTGTCCAGCTTTCCTGAGCAGTTAAGGATCTAAATCCAGCATAATCAGTTCGAAAGGAAACGAGTTATGAACCAAAATGTGAAACAACTTTCTTAAAAAAAATTTATATTTTTGTTACAAAAACTCCCAAAAATAATAACGGGAATGCATTGATTTTTATTAATTATGCACCAACTCGTTTTACATGACTATAAATTACTCTGCCAAATTTCGTAAAGATTGGTGGATAAACAATTATATATATCATATAAAGCTCACTCTCGGAAAACACTGTAGTACGCCTAACAACGTAACGAATTATACTTTTGTAATAAAATATCGCGAAGATCGGTCAAAAATGTATGGTAGACCCTGCATAAACCCCATTCTCGGAAAACATTTTAGTATAAACTCCTAAGACCTTAACGAATAATGCTCTTACATTCAAAATAAGTCTGTCGTTGTTTCATAGGCCTTAAAATCAATGCGGTTAATTTTGTAAGGATTGGTCAATAATTTACGATTGGGCCCATATAAAGCCTACTATGGAAATAAACTTTAATACACCTAACGAATTGTAATACATAATGCGAGATCAGTTTCGTTGCTGAGAACCGGTACTCGGGGGAAGATCCCTAATGAATTTCATTGTGTTGGAACAACGAAAAAACGTTATGGAAAGGAGGAAAGAGGGAGTAGTGCTTGTGGACATTCAATTTGAACTTCTTCATGTTGAAATTCTTGTTAACGCAGAAAGTTAATTTCACATACAAAGATTCTGCCAAAGAACGAATTTTCCCTGTAATGCGTTGTACGATTCATCTTATTTCATCAGAACCCATCCCATTGAAGTAACCATAAGACAGGCAAATACAACCCACATTGCGACGGTGCTCAAGGGAGTCAATTGAATTGGATAACTTACTGTTACCTATGAGAGCCTTCGCTCTTTCCTGCACGCGTTCGAAAAGTTCTAAAATAGCCTTTGAAGTGCCGGTCCGCACATTAGTGTTATTTCATTATCAGTCGAATAAAGATAAAATAAATTGTAAGGAGATCAGATGGATTCAAGGCGAATTGACTAGAAGGAGAGTCTGACTCTACAACAGCAATGCTTCTGTGGTCGGATTGTTAAAAATATTGCTAGCAAAAAAAGGTTTGTTTACATAAAAAAACATTGACAAGTCGACCACCGAAAAAAACACCATATGTTGACTTGACCCCAGCGGTCAAGTATAATGGAGACATTATATTGTATTTTCATTTTTTTTTTACTTGTTTTCTAAATACTTTTGGTTTTTTTAGGAAATTTATTTAGTTAGACTTCTAGTTTCTGCCTAGCAAAGTAAATTTCTTTCTGTAGGACTGCTTTACATGATTTAGTACAAATTTGTTGCACTTTCCAAATACTTTACGTTTGACTCTATTAAGCAACTGAATATATTTATGTATAGAATATTAAAAAGAATATGTTATAGTTCTTTTTCTTCTCTATATTACTTTTCCCTAATACCTCCCCTCCAAAAAATAACAAAGCCAAAAAAAAAAAAAAGAAAAACTAAATTCCAATTTGCAGTAAATTTTGCAATTTTATTTCCTTTTGTAAGAGAAAAACATATTAGATTTTCTTTATATTCAAAATAAAGAGAGAAAAAAATACACAAAAGTTAATGTATTAAAATACATAAATAAGCTGGTTCGTTTTTTTATTTGCAGAAAAATTTAATTAAAAATTTTTCCCCTTTAAATTAAAGCAGCTTTTCAGGCGTTTTCATAATATTTTGTTTTTTTCTTTTTTGAGTTTAAGCTCACAGCTCTTGATTAATTTATGGTTTTATATGATATTTATAATAAATGTAATTTAATTTTTTTGTAATTGTTTTGCTGTTTTAAAAATTTTGTAGGTGCAAAAATCAGTAAACGAAAAAACCCTCAATTTAATTCGTTGTGGTTGCCATATCGTTCTTATTTTATTTTTTTTTTTTTTTTGTTTTTTCATTTCAATTGTGTTGTTGTGTGCTGGTTTTTTAATTCAAGCCAAATAATTTGTAGTTTTACGGCTGTAAAAATTTCGCGTAAAACAAAAAAGTTTTATTTTTTCTGTGGCTTTTTGTTTATTTGTAAAAAAATTTACATGGATTTATATGGGGATTTTTTCATTGCTTTGTTATATTTAAATATACAAATACATAATATTATTTTAACAAAATTTTAATAATTGAGTGATAAATTTAACAGAGTTTTTATATAGTGGATAATAATGGATAAAATGTTGGTAAAGTAAAGTTTGCTTTAGGGCGTAGTACAATATAAGGCTAGAAGAGTCAAAAAGGTCAGCACATACACAAACTTTTAAATTAAAGAGCCTGATAGGCTCCCAAAGTTTTGTTAATTTTATTAAATACATTGCCTTCTTTTGGGCTGCAGACATATAAAAAATTTTAACAAAATAATTTAAGTATGTTTAAGTAACATATTTTTAATGCCTACTGTTGTGCAAAATCCTAAATAATATTAACAGAATTTGATATTAAATAATAACACAAATAATGTTTTTTATATTTAATTTAAATTAAAATTACTAACTTTATAGCCTACTTTAAGGCAAAACACATTTTTAGCATACTTTTATAAAAAAATTGCGTTGCATTAAAAAAAATAAAGTCTACTTTAAGGCAAAGTACAATACAGTGAAATATGTTTTCTTTTCTTTTATGTAAGTAAAAACTGAATTACCAAGAACATTTGTAAGTAAAATTAGAAATGTTAAAAAAAAGTTTATCCATATTATAGATTTCATATTTAAATAATTTTAAATAAAGTGAGAGGACAAAACAAAACTAACTTCTCTGATAAACTAACTTCTCTGCTTGTAATACTTCAAAAAAAAAAAAAAAAAAAAAAAAAACAAATGCCGAAACGTATTTTGAGAATGTTTCGTTTAGATTTTTAGTGACATTTTTGACTTAAATGTTATCAATTACTTTTTACTTAATAAGCATTAACAGAAACCAAAAAACTTTACAAAAAGCTCTATTTTTATTGTAGTCTGTCTCATGAATCTTTTAAAGGAGCAAATCAATCAGCAAACGTTTGCGAAAAGCTTTTGCTCAATACTTTTAATTTTGCTTCCATTGAAGTCAAGCCCAATCATTTGATACCCTACACCATAGTATTTAAAAAATTTTTTCGAGAGTGTACCCTATTTGGGATCCGCCAGATCAAAGTTTTATTATGAGGTTAAGATTCATGTTATTGTATTTGTATCAAATTTCATTAAATCATGTACATATCTCTTAAATTTTGAACCATACTTTCTGCCAAAGGTTAGACAGCCGGCCAGCTGGACAGATGGAGAGAAAAACTTCCATTTTGACTTTAATTTTTAAAATTAGTTCAAAACATCCGCAAAATTAGAGTTTTGTAAAATTCAAATTATTTCTTATAAATTATGTGTTTTAATAATTAGTATTGTGGTTATTTTTTTTGAGTTTTTTCCAAGTTTATTTCAAAGTTTATTCATAAATCACTATTTCATTTTTTAGAATTTAATTGTTTACTTCTTTTATTCCACAAACAAAATTTTCCAATTTTTTACCCAAAATTTTTCTTATTTATTTAGGCTTGAAATTTTTATCTAAAATAAACTTCCGTTTATTTATTGTTAAAAAAAATTTTTTGTTAAAAAAACCAACAACAACAACTACTAAAACAATGCAGTATAGTTTTTTTTTAATGTGATTTACATATTTTATACAGGCATTTTAATTCCTTCATTTTCTTCAACTCATTTTAGTAAATAAATTTAATTTATGGTATAACTAAAAAATACTTGACTACCTACAACAACATAAACAAACTTTGAAATTTAATATAAATAAAGCCAAAAAAAAAAAAAAAAAACAATATTTATACACATAAAACAAATAATAATTCAACAAAACATTTTTTAAAGAGAATTCAAACAATAGATAAAAGTAGTTTACGAAAAAAATGTTAAATTAAGTTAAAATTATGCATAAACATTAAACAACAAAAGCAAGAAAGAACAACAACAACACCAACACCAACAATAACATTGTGAACACAAATTATGATGATAATGATGCTGTTGGTTGGTCTACTGTTTTTAATGACAAATATTAATTTTGATCCCACCCTCTGGAAACAGTGATGGCAAACATATTTATTCAAATGTAAACTATTGTTATACCCAGTGTTGCCAGAAGTAATATTCTTACATCTATAAAATAATATAGGTATATTATTTTATTAATATTCAGCAAAATCTATCAGTACCATAGGCTGTATACATAGAACTTCCTTGTCTGTCTATCTGCTGCTATATGTCTGAGTGCGTTGAATGATTTCCTGGTTTCGTGAAGAATTGAACGTCTCCAAGTTGCCTTTAGTATTCCTGGTTTCCATTCTAGTGTTTTATGCAAATTTCATTGTATGGGTTTCTTAGTGTTTATTCATTTATATTTTTTTAGGAAAGTTGTTCATGTGTGACTGCTCCAGACCACCAAATCTTAAGTATTCTTCGTAAACATATGTTGGTAAAAACGCTCAGATATTCAAGATTCTGAAAATTAAAGGGGAATAATGCCTTTTGCGATTATTAAATTTTATAAGTTTGTGTCACTGCCTAAAATTTTTTTTTTAAAAGTCAAATTAATTAAACTTTTTTTGCGACTAGAAAATATTTCATTGATATTCCTTAAAGACTTTTCTGGCAACACTGGTTCTATTAACGAAAAGGTCTTTTGGGTGTTGTTGAGAGGAATTCACTCAAATTCATACGTTGTTATATGAAAATTTTGTATGGAAATTTTGCTTTGCTTGGTTAAACTTCTCAGTTTTTGTTTTTTTTTTTCTTTTTTTAAATTTCATGGGTTTTGGGTTTAGTAAACATTATTTTTTCAAATAATTTCCAAAAGATTTTCAGTTAACTAGGAAATATTCAAGAGAAATCATTGAGTTGTTCTCAAGATAGATAAAATTATTCATGGAGCTTAAATGACAGAAATGAGACAAGTAGTTGTTAAAATTGCGGCACCAGTATTTTTTATAACTGGCTTTGGGCTGCATTCAAAAGGAGAGAAAAAGGTTAAAAACAAAATATTTAATACTTGTTAACTTCAATTGACTTTCTCTTCTATTTTTATGCCAAAGCATATTTTTGCATATAAAAGCATATTTTAAAGAATTGTGTAAATTTTGTACTTCATTAAAAATATTTCGTCAAATGTTAGCTTATGAAAATATGAATAAAAAAAGTAAAATTTTTTCGAAATTCTCCAATTTATTGCTGAGGGCCTCGTTAATCATACGTAAATGTTGCGGACACGTAAAAGTTGCGGTCAACGTGCAAATGTTTAAATGCATATTTAAAAATACAAATTAAAATAAACGGCCATAAACTATTACTTATTAAAAAGCATATTTTTTCATATTTCTTGATTATTTAAAGGAAAACGGAAAAGCATATTAAGAAATATTTTAAAATATTGCTTAAATAACATTTTAATAAATGAAAATGAGTCATTTAAACAATTTAATGCTATTTTTGGTGGCATGTCATGATGTCAAATGGGTAATGTACATGGACATCATGACAAAATGTACATAATGATAATGTACATGGACATTATGACATGCCACCTATTTTAACTATGTTTTAATTAAATCTTGTTTAATTTGTTCCCTTTTTTTCTTTACAGGCGATGCCAGCAATGCTAGTATAGGTAGCGGCGAGGGCACCGGCGAAGAGGATGACGATGCGAATGGCAAAAAGAACCAAAAGAAACGTGGCATTTTCCCAAAAGTAGCAACAAATATTTTAAGAGCGTGGCTGTTTCAGCATTTAACAGTAAGTACCACTTTTCAATACAAAATTTCGCTTATTAAAAACACTTTTGTATATAAAACCTTCTTTTTGTAACATAAACTAAGAAAAAAAGGGAAACCAAAAAAGCGCGCGCCATTTTATTTGGTCACCCTCCCCATAAACATATACAAAACTTGGTTACACCAACCAGCCAGTCTATAAACTATAAAAACGACAGCCATATTAAATGTCGATAATTAACCGTTTAGTAGCCTATAATTATCAAAAACAGCCACAATCACAATAATAATACAATACAACAGAAAATTAAATAAAAACTGAAACAAAAACCAGGCTTTTCACAATGCAGACACACCAACAACAGCAATAACTATGCAACATACTAACTAAAAAGTTAGTTTCCAAACAAAACGGCGGAGGCAGCCAGCAGCAGCAAGCAGAATAACAAAACGAAAGAAAACGAAACAGTCAAGTCAGTCAGTCAGCCATCAAACAAAAATTTTTATATGAAAACATAATAATACACACAAAAACAAAAACAACATCAGTAACTACAATATTAATAAAAGCAACAAACAGAAATGGCAAACAAAAAAAGCAACAACAAAACAACTAAATACATGTATCAGAAGAAGTGGAAACTTAAATTGTGTGTTGCAGCCAGACACGACCTAAAACTTGTGTTGTTTTAAATGTTACTTTCTTGTTTGTTGTTGTTGCTGGTGTTGTTGTCGTTGGTATATTTGTTGTTGCTGCATTTGTTGTTATTATTGTTTTATATGTATAAATGTCGACATTGTGCAAATGAAACACTTTGTAAAATTACTTTATGGTTACTCGCGCAACCAACAACACATGGAACATATTATCAGCAACAATAGCAACAAAAAACCTATAATAATATTATATTCTTGCAGCAAGAAAAACTTAATAAAAACAAAAAAGTAGGAGGGGAGTCTCTGTTGTAGCTTAGTTTTTTCTTGTATTTTCCTGTTCTCGTCTTTTGCATGTTTGTTTGACTGACTGAATGACAGACGCACATATTCCGACAGACATTCCCTATAAACATTTGCCTGGTTTCAAGTTATAACAAAAAGAGTGCTAATGAAACACAAAAACAAAGAAAAGAAGTGAAATGTAAGAAAAAAAGGGTTAAACTTTATACAAATGGAAAATATACGAGGGTTTGGAAGATAGAAAGGTAAATTTTAGAAAAAGCTTGATTTTAAATGGGATTAGATAAAAACATTCTAGTATAAGAGAAAAAAGCTTTGAGAAGCTTATAAAAGTTTGCAAAAGCTTTGAAACTTTTAAAAGTTTTTTTTAAACGTATATTTTTTTTATTATCTATTAAGCTCTGCCATATTTATTAAAATAGGTATTAAGGGTTTTAAAGGTTGCAGAAGCTTTTGATGTTATTTTTAAGTTTTGCTAGGCCTTCATTATTTGTAAAGAAATTCCATATTTTTGGAATTTTCAGGGTTTGAAAATAAGCTCTTAACATCAAAGATATATAAAAATATTTTCAAGAAACTATTTTGATCCCAAGATTAAAATTTTTACGATATTAGTTTTCATTCGTTTTTAATTTTAAAATTTATGACTTTGTACAAAAGCCTTGATAAAAGTCGGTACGCACAGTTGTTTCTAAAGGTTCTTAATTGAATGCAGATTTCGAGATAGTGCTTAGCAAGCTTCTAAAATTTGTATGATTTTAAAAAGAAAATTTATAATGATAGAGCTATGGTATTAAAATTAAGGAAAGCTTTTTTAAAGCTTTAAATAAATAAGGATTTTTTTAAGTTTTTTTTTTCTAGATTTTTTTTATAATAAAAGCCGAACTAATGTACAAGTTTTAATATTTCATTTTATTAAAATTTACTTTTTATATTTAAGCTTAAAAAGCTTTTTGACTCTAATAATATCAACGTTAAATAATATCAATGTTTAAAATATAAACATTTTTGTTTACAAAAACTTATAAGTTTGTTTTTTTTTTTAAACTATTTCTAAAAGCTTTGCTAAAATATAAGCAATTTTTATTTAAAAACTTTAAAAGCTTAGTTTAAAAAAATTAACATAAACATGGAAATTAAAAAAATTAGTTACATTAATTACATTTAGGTATATTCACTTAATACAAACGAAGAATTTAAGTGCTTTTCAAAAGCTTATTCAAATTTTTCACAGCATTGTCGCTTATGAAAAATAGCTCCATATTCATTTGCTCTAAAATAATACAATACATTAAAAATACTTTCTTTCTTTTTTGTACCTACCTATGTAAATTTCCTACTTACTTTTAAAATATGCCCCCCTCTTTTCAAAGCTTTTTTAGGCATTTCACTCTATAATTACTTATCCTGTGTGCAAATTTCTTAAATAATTATTAGTTTTTCTTGCATTTTTTTTGTATATAATTTTAATAAGTTTTTTCTTGCTGTTGCGTTCGTCTTAAATGTAAACCATAATGGCTGACGCCTTTAAGGCCGCCTATTTTTAAAATAACATGTGCATATTTCGTCGACGTCGTTGTTGTTGGCTGTTATTATTGTTTTTGCTCGCTATTTAACACCATCATGCATTTGCTGAATTGTTGTAGTTGTTGTTGAATTATTTTTTTTCATACTGGCTGTTTTTAATTTTAATGTACATACAACAACAACATTAACAACAAAAGCAATAACGTACGTACAACAAAAATGTCTACAAAACAATTTGCGCATGGCGACGTTAACATTTGTTGGCTGCACACACAAACATACTCGTACATATGAATATACAAACAAACAAACAAATAAACAAACATTCTTACATTTATATAAATTGCAGTGTGTAAAAATGGAAAAATAAAATAAAAATATTGCAGACAACACGTTCCAGCAAAATGTTAAACTTGTCATGACAACCTTCTACTACTGCCACCACCAACAACAACTATTCCATTTCAACTCTCCACATACAATTTATTTATTACATTTTAAAGTATTATTAAGAAGAAAAATGAGTCAAGAAAAAAGTTTAAACCAAAAAAAAAAAAAATGAGAAAATTGTTATTTTATATTTTTCACCAAGTTTAAATAAACAATTTATTTATTGTATTTTTGTTGTTGTTGTGTTTACAAAACAAACGAAACAAAATTGAAACTAATGTCTCTAACTTACACCCCTGATGACAGACAAACGACAAATATCATATTTTCGCCAAAAGAAATTATAAAAAAAGTATTTGCATTTATTTACAAAATTTTACGATGTAGCAGTAATTTTATAGAAAGAAATCATTAAATTTAGGAAACTTATTAATTTAAATTTTTAAACCTTAACTTTCAAAAATGGACATATTGGGTATTTTTGAATTTGCTTTAGGAATTAAAAATTTTTTGATAAAAATGTTAAACATTTTATAAATATTTTGAAAAGTTTTGGCGATTTTTGCAAAAATTTTTAAAAAAATCTGGACTTTCTAGCTGGTATGGAATGGCCGCTATTGTGCCAAACCCATTATTTTGTCTTTAACTTGGTGATATATAAACCGATTTTGTTAATTTTTAATAGTAGTAGCTTACTTAGATTAGAGATTAGTGTTTAAAAATTAGAGGCAGTCGTGGCATATCAATGCATATCAATAGCAACATTTTTCAGCCAAAATGTGATATAAGCATGAAGAAACCTAGTCACCATCATATGTGGGGTCTTTGTAAAACTTTTGTTGGACCAACACACGAACAGATAGATGGACGTCGTTACATCTACTTCGGTACTTTTAATGATTCAGAACATATATACACTAGTGTGTCCCCAGTTTATGATATTAATACTCTTACTAAACAAACAAATAAAAATTAATTAATTACAGTTCTTACGATGAAGTTCTATGCCCTGCAATAAATTCTTAAAATCCGTTTTAGAAGTAGTGATATTGATAAAAGTTTTATCCCTTATCAATACATGACGCTTTGAGGATTTTATTAAAGGCCAGCTTAAAGACATGCAACGAAGAGAAGATTATAAATAATTGCTTCATTTGATACTTATTCTTTGTGTGATAGATCTCAGCCCTGTCCAACAGTAAAAACTTCAGAAGCTATTAATCTGGGCCGCTGGATAAAGAAAGTTATATATTTTTTAAACGTATGCACTTTTCAAAATCGCTGCAATCTTGCAAGGACAATTCAAAATTCGATGCCTTGCTAGAATTTAGTTCATTTATTTTAAGAATAAATATCTAAACTGGTATTTCTGTCAATGCCCTCGATACGCTCCTCTCAATTATCTTAGTCTTAAAAGCAGTTGGATAACTACAAAATTAATGATGAAGCAGTTGAACGCGACACGTTAAAAACTTTTTTACGTCATCAGTGGTAATTTATCCCAAAATTGGCTACCTTAGCTTTTTTTTTGATGAACATACCGACACCAGAACTTTGAGTTGCGTAGTAGCGAAAACGAAGTAGTCAGTTTTTACAGAAGACAAACTTAAAAATAACGAAATTCAAGGATTAATTTCCAAAACCAGTCTTATTCGGTTTTGAAGCTTGCGATATTTCAATTGATCTTTTAAAAACAGATCCTGAAAATTTGGAGACGCAAAGAACAAAGCTCAAAATTTACAAGTGGTTAATGATGTGGCACAACGGGGTACGGCTTTGGCTCACACTTACTTCAATGTCACAACTTCTGAAACAGGTTTTCAGGACCCCAATAAATGATTTTTAAACAAAGCAAAATAAAACGTTTGATTTTAATTTGTTTGTTGGGTATAAGTAATAATATTATAAACTGGGTACAAATCTGAACCCCGGTATAACTCAGGAACGGTAAGAGCGGATTCTAAACCTCTTCCGAAAAATCTCAAAAATCCTTTACCCTATAAGCTCTTAAATAATGGTTGACCCATGAAAATCCAAGAAAACTTTTTTTGGGACACACTAATATATACATGTATGTACATGCTTTTTTGAAATGAGTTTCACTAAAAAAATTTGTGGATTCCTTCCGAGTAGATTTTGAGAATTTTGGTAAAAAATTTTAGGAATTAGAAATTCGGCATAAATTAAGTGAAATATTATCTAGTTGGTACAGAAGCAATTTTTTAAACAGTTTATAATTAAAAATCTTAAAAAAGAGATTTTGGGGATTTCCAAAACTTGTATGGGAATTAAGAAAAATTTTTATTTTCCAAAATATTAAACATAAATTTGCAAGAATTTTTAAAAAAATTTCAATAGAATGATTTTAAATCACATTTACAAAATATCCCAACATATCGAATTTATTTAAATTCACGCAGAGAAATCACAGTTTTCTATGTACATATATCTTTTTTTGCATATTATGGCTAATTTTATTACATATATTATTTTAAAATAAAATAAATTATTATCCCACCAAGAAGCCGCGACCATAATTTGACCATAATAATTGCAATTTGTTAACCAATAAAATTTTTTTCTTTTCAAGTTGAGCAACAACTATACTGTGATTATTGGTAAATATATTAATATTATTTTTCACCATAACATGTTCGGAGGCAACCATAATATGGTTGTGGATTCTTGATGCAGGACTAATTTGATCATAATATGTTTGCCTTAATAGAGCAGTTTTTGCAATACATATTTTGTTTTTAAGAATACAGCAGTACTTTCTTTCCCCTCAATTTTCTATGAAATTTTATGCAACATTTTGTTCCTTTAAATTAAATTAAAAAAAAAAAAAAAAAAAAATAAATTTGCTGTTGTTGTTTGTAGCCTTTGTCTGCCTGCAACATGTGTACGATGATTGTTTTTTACCATGTTTTTGTTCGTATTCCAAATGCAAGTGAAATTGTTCTACAGTTTATGTGCAAATGTTGATTTTTTTTTAAGGCGTGACAGTAATTAATTATTTTGTTGTATGGTAAATTAATACATGAAATGGACTTTGTCTCAAAATGACATTCATATGCATTTCACACCATGTTTTCAAAAAATATATATATAATTTTTTTTTTTTGTTCTTTAACAAAAAAATTTTGCATAAAAGATACTAAAAAGTTTAGATAGATGGATGTATTTTTATAGATATCGTTTTCTTTTTTAATCAAATGAGCTGAAAATAAGAATGAAGTTGGTGGTTAATACAAAACAAAAAAAAAAAAAAAAAAAATTATTTAAAAAAATGCTAAAAATGTTAAAGGAAAGCTTATAAGAAATTTTAATATGAAATGGTTTGTTAAAGGATTTTGTTAGAGTTTGAAGATTTTTTTATAATTATATCCATGAATATCTTACTTTACTTTACCATAAAGCAAATACGATTTTTTGTAAAGTCGTATATAACTACGGTGTCAATATTTTTGAAACCAAAATACAGAACACAACTATTTGCTATTATGAAAATAGTGGACCAGAAAGCTGAGCCACACTTAAAAATACGGTCCAACTATCTCTTTTTTTATTAAAATAGTCCATTCCATTTAATGCAATACGCATTATTTTATAATCTCCAAACACTATTTTTGCCGATTTTGGATTTGACTTTAGCTATTTTTGTAAAATTTTCTTACTTACCTCATTATCCAGGATCCTTCTATCTTCCAGTGTAAAGCTCTTTGCAAGTGTTGCGCCATTCTGTCTTGTGCGGTTTGTTTTGGCCTTTCGTTTGTCTAAACCGTTTCTTCGAATGGATAACATCATCTTGTGCCTTTTTAAAATGTTCTGCTGCGTCTTTTTCCTCTTGGCACTTTTAGTCAGGCTTCTAGAGTTCTTTTTGGCATTAAGGAGTCTGTCGTTCTTGCAACGTGCCCAAACAACCTCATTTTGCAGCGACTTATTATAATTATTAAGGACTCCGTACTTAAATGCCCTAGCATCGTTTCCTTCCTTAGTTTTTCTGTTTTGGTCTTTCCGGCTACTCTTCTTAGGAATTTAATTTCAACTGTTTGAATTTTATTTTGTATCTTCGTCGTAAGTGCTCATGACTTACAGCGATATGTAAGGGTAGGTGTATATGTAGAGTTGAATACAGCGAATTATATTTTGATGGACTCCAACCGATAATTCAGGAAGTTTTTGATAAAACCTGATTATAATCCAGTTGCTGCTGATATTCTGGCGTTTAGGTTTTTTCCATCCTCACTTATCGCTTATCGAAGATAGCGGAACTGTTCCACTTGTTTAAGTTGTTCCGTACAATGCAGATGTCGACTCTTTCTCGGCATATTAGTATTGCTTCAATATGGTTCGTATTTCTACTTCGTATTAATACGGAGTTTATTTAGTTTTTTATTTAGTAGGTTATTTAGTCGACAAAGAAGTTGAAGTGGCTTTGCAGTTCGTTTGCTCTCAAAGCAAGGGCCAAATCGTCCGCGCATGTGATCATGTCGTTCCCACTGGTTAAAGATTCCACTATATGTGCTGTTTTCACAGCACAAGTGATTAAATGTATAGTAAAACTTATATCAATGTCTTTTGTTGTCAAAACAGCACAATACCCAGTAAAAAATGTGCTCCAAAAGGAGCAGGTTTTATTTATGAATTCATACCTCAAATCGCTTCAAACCTGCTGATGGGATGCCTGATTTCTGTATGTGGTGTTACCGGTTTGGAGGACAATTTTCAGCTGACAATAAGCGGTTCTTTTAACATGTAAATAAAGCACTTCTAAAGAGCTTTTTAAGAGCTAAATATATTAACATATTTATTAATGCTTTGCTTTTAGTTGTTTAAATGTCTTTTTTTAATAATTTCCGTAAACAATAATATATTTTTATTTCTTTCGCTTTAAAACCTTCTTCGTTGTCAGCACTAAGACAGCAGCTTTTTTGTATATATTATTCTTTATAATTTACTGCTGTAAAAGAGCTCTCTTATTGAAGCGCTCGATTATGCGCTTTTCTCTTAAGTGCTTAAAAAAATCCAAATTTTTTTACTGGGCTGTATTAAGCAGGGTTTCATTCTTCATAGCTTTTGAAGATGTCATGGAGGAGTATATCGGATAGGTATGGGCTCAGATATATTTCTTTGCTTAACAACTCGTGTTGTGATGAATTCCTTTGAGTTATTATTTTACGTTCTGACGTAGTTGCGTCAGCATCTAAAGACGCAATGTGTACACTTAATCAGGGTTTCCTCTACGTTTTTTCTTCTAAATGCCTTCCTTATTTTATTTTTACGTCAAGTCTCTCGTGTACAAGGCAGGGCAGCCACAATTACAATTTCACTTGCTATTTGTTAGATATCGGCAGAAATGCTGGAAAAAGTAGGCCAAAATAGGAGCTTACGCATGGACAACCTACGCGTAATTTTCAAAGCCCAAAGGGCTAAAAAACCCCCCTTTACAGTACTCTTCTCTATAACTCAGAACTGATGGTCGCCGTACAAAATAGTACTTCTCAAATTTCTGTCTGTTGTAGATGTTAATTCCTTTCAAAATTATACTTTTTTTATATATTTAAATGACTTTTCTTAAACTACCGCTTTATTTAATATTACAATCACTGACCGGAAATAAATTCTATTCGTTATGCTTCATTTGCAAAGTAACATTTCTTTAGTAACTTCTTAAAAAACCATACAAGTTCAATCATGATTTCCTTAATGCATAAAATAGCCAACCATATACAGCTTAAGATAAGCAAACCAAAAAGGACATTTGTTAAAGGAAAAGCAAAAAAGGATTGCCAGCCAAATAGCAAAAAAAAAAAAAAAAAAAAAGTTCTTATAATAAAATTTTATATTTTTGTTTACCCCAAAAGACCTTTGAAGTAACCAAAAGAAAACAAGAAGCTTAACTAAAATTGACCACCAAATTAACATTGAAAGTATAACAAGAGATTAAAGGATGTTGTTGGTTATAAAATTTTATTCGATATGAAGTTTAAAAGGTAATTTTAAAGATTTTAATCTTAATGGAAAAACAGATGAAGAAAATAAAATTTTATTTTCTTCCTGGTTACAAAATATTTATGCACAGCCAAAAAAAAGACAAAGTTTTTAAATAATTTTCAGTTTAACTGACATTTTATTTGTATGTTATAAACTTTGACAGTGATGTATTACTTTAGAAATTTCCTGAAAAAAAACACAAAGTTTAAGTAAAAAATTTCTGCATTATGAAAAGTTTTCTCTTTTTCCAACTTTTTTTTTTGGTAAAAAAAACGAAAAAAAAATATTTAAGTTTTTTATTTTATATTTTGCCAGCCTTCAATTTCAAGTGTTGATATCTCTATAAAGCAAAACTCTCTAGTTGCTATTGCTACGTATAGCTCTTAGTAGTAGTGATGTGATGTATGTGTGGTGTCGGTAGCCAATAGCAAGCTGAACACACAGTTTTGCGTATCGTTTCATAATGAATATAAGGCAAAACACAACAACACAAACAGCAACCATAACAAATATGGCTGGCTAAATATTGTATTTTGTAGCAATCAACCAGCCAGTCAAC
This sequence comes from Pollenia griseotomentosa, assembly GCA_963931875.1. NCBI lineage: Eukaryota > Metazoa > Arthropoda > Insecta > Diptera > Polleniidae > Pollenia > Pollenia griseotomentosa. The sequence goes on along the minus strand of OZ007560.1, from coordinate 43,972,918 downwards.
CAGTCAGCCAGCCAGCCACCAAGCACCAAAGCAAATCTCCACCTCCTACCATAAAAATAATAATAATAAAAAATATATGAACAGAAAAAAAACGAAATCAGCCAGAAACAGCAATAAAATTACAGACTACTACTGCCACAACACAGCTACACACTCTCACTTATAGATAGACCCACTCTCTAAAACAGCAACCAGCTAATAAAGCATTTTATACGATATTTACTTTAAAATTAAAATTTATAAAAAATTAAACAAAAAAAAAAAAAAATATAAATAAATAAAACTGTTAGTATAATTCGGTTTTTTTTTATTTGTAAACAGCCGGAGACGCATGAACCAAGTACGTAGATACAAACATTAACGTTTAGACAACAAAAATTAACCTGGTAGCCGGTTTGTGATTATAACTACATTTTCAAAGATCTTATCTCGTATTTAAAAAAAAAAAATTATTTTATTTTTCTACTCCTGGTATTTGCTGGTCGGTCTATAATTGAGTTTAATAATTTTAAGTGGAAAAACTTCAAGTCGAAAAGTTTAACGACGCATGTATATTTTTTAGATGAGTTTTCTTTGTCTCATTAAAAAAAATTTAAATATTGTAAGAAAATCTTAATAAAATTAAAGAAAAATTTTAAAGCTTAACTGAAGATCAGTTTCAAATGCAAATGGCATTTCTTTATTACTTACCCGGTAATTAAAAGGTTATAGTCCTAAGTTACCTATACCACCTGGTAAACATTTCGACTTCTTAAACCAACACCATGTTTTTGTTTCCTATTGAACCTGTTGTAGTATTTGCTCCACCTGATATTTGAATTCGCCTTGCCAAGAACTTATCAGAAACTTTAAAACTTTTTAAAGGAATTTTTTTTTATTGTTTTCAATTAACACATTGTTTGAAACGGCAAAGCTTATTTTTTTTTAATTCCCTAAGCTAATCCCCGCGAAGCTCTACGTTTGTCTGCAGGAAAGAAGCCAGAGTCTCGGGCAGGAATCAAACCCGCAACCCTGGCTCTCAAAGTAATACCTTATCCTATTTCTAAACATATTAATTTACTTTTAAACATATTAATTTACTTTAAAGCCCCATTCACAATCGTAGCAACAATTTCGGTTTTTATGTGCGTCATTCTTTTCCAAAGTGTTTCATATAAATTCTTTTAAATTTTTAGTACCAAATTCTACTACAGCAACAATTTATATGAAGTTATAAATAACTTTTATGAACATTTGTATGAGTTTGGAATTTAAACTTAAACAATCAGCCCAATTATAAATAAAAATTCCCCGGGCGTTGTCTCCCTTCTCCCACTTTTCCTATGTAAATTGTAAAACTGGGGGAAAAAAAACTCCCGGGGAATTTGTATTTATAATTGGGCTGAATATGTATTGTATGTAAAATCTATACGTTATTATGTTCGTAGAGCATGGGTTGCAGATATTTCCTTCTTTGACAATTAACGCAATTGCAAACAAATTCGGTGCTTATATTGTGAACAGCCAATAAAAATGTCGCTTGAATTGTAAATCTGGCTTAATTGACAATTTAGGACTTTTTTACTCGTTTAATATAGAGTAATTTATTAAGATAATTAGTTTTGTGGTTATTTTGTTGAACTATTTATGGTTTTTAATCCAAATTTTTGATATTTTTAATTAGGCTTAAGTTCATTAAATTTAATTTTTATTAAATTATTTCTATGAAGAAAGGAATTTTACAACATGAAAATTAATTAAAATTGTTATTGATAATCTTTCATTTTTTTTTTTTTTTGACCGTGGCCGGGATTCGAACCGCGGCCGGCAGGTTACCATGACATGTTTCGATCGCAACCACTCGATCTCCTCAGATGGATTTGCCGTTTTACACTCGCAGCCATCGACGACTGCTGACGTCAATAGTCAAACATCAATCCTTAAACCAAATTGTATTTTAACCTTTGGTAGATCGAAGTTTGCTTTTTTGAATGATTGTCCATCTTAATTGATTTTACATGTTTTTCCTTACTTCTGTTTTTTCGTACTTTTGTCAAGAATTTTTCTTGAAGTCCAGAGTACATTTTATTTTGTTTTTTCATTTTTGTCTTTCTTTTTCTTGTTTATTAAGTCTGCACTTACCTTAAACTTTTGAAAAATTTATGCCTGCTATAAGCACAGTTTGCATTTAATAGTTATTTTTTTAAATCGCTACTACGATATCTCATAAATAAAAGCAAAGTAAATATAAGTGAAATATCATTGATATAATAATTCGTTTGAAAGACTTATCGATTCCATTCCGCCCCAGGTTTGCTGAGAGGGCGGATCCTTGTTTCTGACGATTTGTTGCCTTAAAAAGTCGCTGTGATTTGTGGCTTATTCGCATAGACCTGCGTCTTAAGAAAACCCCACAAGAAAAAAAAATCACACAGAGTAAAATCGCACTATATCGGTGGCCAGTTCACATTACCTCTTCACAAGATCCCATGCATCCAAATCGCTCGTGCAGAATGTATAATATGACATGAGCTATATGGCATAGCGCGCCAATCTTGAAACCAAGTATCGTTGGTGTTTATATCATCCAATTATTCAGGCCAAAAGAAGTTGGTAATCTTCGACCGTTAGCGCTCGTCATTGACGATGATGACCTGGCCAACGTCGGCTTCAAAGAAATATAGTCCGATGAAGCCGCCTTCCCAAAAACTATACCAAACAGTGACTTTTTAGGGTTCATGTGCAAGCTCTTGGATCTTATGTGGAATGGTATCGGCTAATATCCGAGGATTTTGTTAATCCAACTTGGGATGAACCCCATTTGCCAATTCTTCCAGCAATGCTTAGGGTCGGTTTGAATTTTTTTTTCAGATTTTATCATTTAAGCATTTTATAGAACGCTATATCCATTCTTGGTGATTTGGAAAAACAGTGTGAATATTTGACAACCAATTCTACAGATATAGTTTTAACAATATGGTCTTAATCAACTTTCAAAATTTGGCAGTCCCTTTTGGCAGACCCTCTAAGTATTAAAAAAAATAATATGCCATTTAAAGTCCTCACCAAGTAGAAACAATTAAGCAAAAGTAAGATAAAATATTGACGAAATTGCTTTAACCCATGTGTTAATACCCGGGTACCATGGTGCCCAGCTAGGTATATTTACATGAAAAAAATGTATTAAGAATTAAAATTGTTAAACAAGCTTCTGGATCGTCGTTACTTCACTTAAAAGAATGCGAATTCAGATTCTAGATTTATTTTTTTGCCCCTTTAATACTCCAAAAAATTCGCTTAAACTTTAATCATCGCAACATGCGCACCCGGGTACCCCGGTACCCAATACAACACAATACACTTTATGGGATAACACAACCACGTTTTTACTGCTCAAAAGATTCAATAAACTAAATTCTGTATCATACAAATACTTAAGTTTAGTTTCCAAAGCGTTAGTGTTATAATACGGGGAAGTCTCATTTACATATCATGTATGACCAAAAATGTTCAACTGTTTTACTAAGAAATACTGCCCGCCCTGTATAAAAAGTTAAAAATTTTAGCCCCTTTGCAATACAAAGTTAAAAAAGCATATTTAAACATAAATATCATTTAAAACGCTTTTAAAGCGTTTAAAAATTTAATTTTATTTCATAAAAATATTGCTTATTAATACATTATAGTATATGGGTACCCGGGTACCGCGGGTGCTAAACAATGTAGATAAAGTTAGGTATTAACACAAGGGTTAACTGGTGTATGCAAGGCGAATTCATTACAGGTACTCTCGGTACTACAACAAGTACAACTCGTACAAAAACGACAAGCAATTTGTTTTTGGAAAATCATTGTACAATGTCAAAAACAGAACAAAAATAAACAAAATAAAAAGGTCGCTTGCATTGCGAATCTGGCTTAATTGACATTTAGGACTTTTTTACATGTAATTAATTGCTTTTTTAATATAGAGTAATTTATTAAGTCTGCACTCACCTTGAACTTTTTCAAAATGTATGCCTTCACATAAAGCTAAAAAAAATCAATCAGCAGGGCTTTTAATACCACTTGTCATGAATTCGCCTTGGGTGTAGGTTTGTAAATATGTAGTTGATGGGTTAGGCGATATTTTAAACATGTTTTTCCTTAAAGCAAAGTATAAAAGCTGGGTTTCTAAATATAATCAAAATCTGGCAAGACCCTGCTATAACGATACCGATTACGTTCTAGCGATTTGATTTATTGCGATAACACTAGCTAGAAGGGACCTCGAAAACCCCCTTTAAAGGTAATTTAACTTAGGAGTCCTTTTTAATATTTAAAGGTTTTATTAATATCTATGTAATATTTTAAAAATTCTTTAAATTTCAAATTTCACTTTAAATACTTTAAAAAATCCATATATTAATTTTCAATTAATTTTAATGCCAGACTTTAATTTTAATTTATATCCTTTAGGTTAATAATAAATTAATTTCTTAACCAACATTTTAATTAAATTTATTGTCTTTTCACTCACAAGTTAAGACAACAGAACTCCCCAAAGATGGAAATGCATTAAATGTTACTCATTTTCTAACAAAATGTCTAGCAAACTGCCAAAATAATACAACATACTTTCATTTTATAACAGAACAAAAAGTTTTCGTCTATTCTTAGAAAATTTATTATTTGAAAAACAATACAAAAACACGCCTTAAAACTTTGACATAACAACAACTAAATATTTCGAATAATGAACTAGAGTTAAGGAAACAAAAATGCAATGCCAGCACAACTGCATAAAATGTCTTTTTGTAGGAAGAGAAAAATAAAAGAGAGAGATAATAAAACACACACACACACACACCATCAGAAATAAATGACAATAAAATGCAATTTTGTTAAATAATCAATATTATTTTGCACAATAATGTTTGTCTAACAAAACAAACAATAACAATAGCAATAACAACAACCAAACCAACAAATGACATCAACAATAACTACCTTTTGGTTAAAAAGGAATTGCTTAACAACACCTACAGGACATTTTCAAAAACACATACACATAAACAATATCTACATACTCGTATGAAGTTGTGTGGATATTTATACAATTTTCAATTGTATATTGGCATTTGGTATCTGTCGAAATTGTCATTTGTTGCGTGAAATTTACCGTTTTCTTATGCAAAATCATGTTTTACTAACAAGGACATCTCTAGTTGCTTTAGCACATAGCTACACATGTACAGATATATACTTATATGTATTTTTGTTTGTGTATTTCTTTACTAACAAAGAGAAAATAACAATAATATTGAATTGAGACAATATACAATTTATTTTAGTTAGAAAATATGTTGAAATTGAAATTTTTAACAGAATATCTGACTTGGGTATCCTGAATCCCTAAACAACATACTCAAGCATAACGGTAAACTTACACAGAAATATAATTTTATAAAAACATGCACAAGTATATGAAAACATTCTCTGAATGTCTTGTCTAAATGCAGTTTCTTGTTATCCTGTTTGCATCGAACTATATAGTTTTGTGCAATATACAAGCATAAATATGCATATTTGTGCATATATCTGCATATTTTATTTGTTTTTCCTCTATACCCACACTTACAACAGCAACAAAAACACACCCATATTTATTTGCTTTATTCAATGAATAAGATTTTCTTGTTACTTTAGAAGTTTGAGTTGCTAGTTATTTTTCTGGTTTATTTTCACTGCAAAGAAAAGTGTATTTTCTTTTGTTGTTGGGGAAAAGCCCATAAATTGTCATAGGTCTTCTTAAGCTTCATGTTGTGGCTTGTAGTTTTTCTTTGTTCTGCTTTTCGCCTGGCTTTTGAAAGCTTTGTTGGGTATAAAATAACCATTGATGCTTGTAAAATAAATAAAATCTGTAAAATTCATTTATTGGCTGTAGCTAAAGTTTGTTTGTAGTCTTCTATTAAAAGTCATGTTTTCATTAATTACAAAAAAAAAAAGTTTTTTTTGGTTCAAATATTTTTCTTGCTGTATCCTTTAATTGAATTTTATTTTTAAACAATTAGAGAGAATTAATAAAAATAAAGAGTTTAAACAGCTGCCGGATGTTTTTTTTTCTTTTTTTTTGATGACGACTCGTGCCTTGCTTAGTGTTTGGTTTGATTCTTAAAATAAGAATAAATAAAAGGATTCTTTTTAGGAAATGTGTTAAAAAGGGGTTTAACAATAGTAATTAAATACCGACTTCCGCCTTTTGTAGTAATTGTTTTCAATAAAAATCAAGCAAAGAACAAAAAAATAAATCATACTCAATTCGAATATTAAAATTTATTTTTTTTTAAATATAGCTAAAAATAAAAAAAGTTTCGTAACATTCAATAAAGATCCCATCCTTGTAGGGTCATCAGCAAGCACAGAAATTATTTTATTAAAATATTGTTAAAAAATCAAATTAAATATTATAGAGGAGCAAGAAAACTTAAGAGAATTGTTAACAATCATTAGTGGCTCCTACATACTAGCTTCCCTGTTAGGCCATAATTGCTTAATAACTAAGAATAAATTAAAATAATCAGGAGGTGAAGTAAAGTGGCTTCCAATAGGGACATGCGAACTTTGACAGTTGATGGAGGTCCTATTTGAAGCTACATCTATCGAGCTGGCTGTCATTTATTCAATCTGTTTTGCCAAAACACCATGGACGGATAAAGCGTTCAACGAAACGAGCAAATGACAAAATTTAGAAATCATTTTCAGCAATGGGGCAATTTCTGGATGAATGGGTACGTCAGCATACAAAATTGTCGAACTTAATAGTTTTGGGGCACTGTCTCGGCCTTCAATATAGAAGAAAATCCAAAGGCGTCCAATTAAAATTCTTCGAATCGACTCGACCATTCACAAAGACCTTAGTGTGTCATCGGTAAAAACTGTGATGACAAAACATTCAATAAAATATCAAAAGGGTTGAACTGCGCCCAACTTCACTTGGTCAAAATATTTTAAATGATGACGGCACTTACGTTTAAGGAGAAGAAACACTGTAGCACTTATCCGTTCAGAGGAGCGCTCAACACCTACACGAACGGGATCCGTAAATAGCAGAACTTTCGTGAAATAAGAATCAGATACGATTAATTATTGTTAGATCATATTACAATATATCGCTCACTGAACAGGCACAAGTCAAAACTCAAAAATGTTAAGGAGAGGCAGAAAGCTGGCTTCAAAAACATGGTTTCAATTTTTTTTAACTAATTAAGTTTCATAAATGTTAATGAAGAAAAGTAAAAAAAAACAGTGACGCAAACCAAATTTTCGTGGTCGCTAAAAATTTGATTTGTGAACTAGTTTATAAACAAATGACTTTAATAAATTTTGAGTCCTGTTTATGATTTAGTAAGCGATATGTATCAAGTTTTACAACAAGAATTTTGTTTTCCGAAACAAAATAAAGCAAAAAATTTTAATTAAGATTATTCCAATTTTTATTGTATTACGAAGAGAAAAGTTCGGTAATTATGAATCAAAAATTATATCTGGCAAATGTCCACCACGAGCACCCTGACAGATGTCGATTTTTTTTATCAAGGTTTTTTATCACTTTATGGCAAAATGGCGGATCTATTTCGTTAATCACATCACGGATTTTGACTTTTAAGGCTGCAATCGATTCGATTGGCTCCGTATAGCCCCACAAAAAAAAAAAAAAAAAATCCATGATCTGGCTGACCACTTAACAGCTGATGTTCGGGAAATTATGCGATCGGGAAATTTATTTTGCTATAAATTGATCGTTTAATTGGCTGTGTGACATGTGGCACCGTTCTGTTGGTTTTGGCACATTTTATATCGAGCCAGTCGACTCAAATTTTACGACCAAATTCTTAATAGCGGTCTCAGAAGGAAGATTATGTTGTGCGACAATATCACGACTTTAACGAAATGTAACTTTAACAGAACCACCATTTTAATTGAGGACTTAAATTATTTTAATACGATTTTCGAGCGAAATTGAATTCATTGTAACAATTGCCAATGCACCTACTAAGAAAACGTCAAAAAACTAACAGCCAGACCCACGATGTCACACGTTCACGTTCGGGGACTAGACATTAAAAACATTATTTGAAAACATTATTCAATACTTTATTACTGCAACATTATACTAAAGACCTAAAATAACAAACTGCGTGACTATTCACTACGAATCTTTAATAAAAAACACGAATTTTTTAATTTGTCTTTTTTTCAAAATAAAAATAATAAACTCGGTGCGCACTACTGGCAACAGCTCATCTGTACAAAATTGTTAAAGAAATAAATATTGCACCAGTATGCTTGTATGGTATGTGCTTCAAGCTCGATTCAACATCACTTGTTTGTGCCAGTATGTTGGAGTAGTGTATACTCTGCTAAAGCCATGAAAACAAAATTTAAAGCCAACTATAGAAAATTTTATTTATGTTTCTATTTAATTTTTCTTATCTTTCTAAGTAATGAACTTGTCATAATCATGTTTCTATAACTTAACTAAATATTTTGTTTGAAAACGTCTCTTAATCATTAATTAAACAAATGCTACTGTTTTGGTTTCTTTTCAAAGCAGTTCAATCATTTAGATTAAATTTAAGCGAATCCAAACCGAAACCCAACTAAAACTTCTTTTAAGCGCCACAAAACTGCATTTTTTATTTTTAATAATTTTTGTTTATTTAATATTAGAAAAGATTACAGCAAATAAACCAAAAGATTAGATTAACTAACTCCAAAACTTACTACAATAATGGTTTTTGTAATATAAGAAAAAAAAAATAGAAAAAAATTATCGAAATGCACATTTTTTTTAGATATTGCATTTCAAGTATTTAATTTTTTTTCTTTTGATTTGATTTTCAATTCAATAATAAGTACGAAAATGTTGTTGTGTTTAAATGGTTTTTGTTTGGAAATTGTTGTTGTTGTTTTGATTTTTGATATGATTCGAACAAAATAATTGTTTACATACTGACGCCACTCTGGCGGCTTGGTAGACATGTTTTCAGTTTGATTTTAGATTTTTTTTCAAACATTTCACACATTTAGTTGAGAAAATTTATGAGGGAGGGCTAAATAAATAGAATTTTTGATTGGAGTTGGTTGAAACAAACTGCAGTATGCACTTTTCCCTTTATGTATCAGAACTTTCAAATCAGTTGGTTTGAAAGAAGAAATGGAATAGAATTTAGGACATTTTAAGTGTGTGTTGTTTATTAAAGAGAAAGATAAGTTTTGGGTATTCGATTACTTAGTCGTAGATAAGTGGTGTTAGTGTTTTCCAGTTTGTTAATTTTTATTTAATTTATGTTTTATTTTCTATATCATTATGAATCTAAATTAAATAAAGAATTTGTTTAGATAAACTACCTGTCATTAATAACTAAATAAATATGTTGAAGGTTTTTTTTTTTGCTTCAAATAAATATGATTGATGATGATATTATTTTGGGTAGTTCAGTATTTGAAAAGATAATTCTAAATATAATTCGTTTTTACATTACAATGGTTAGATTATTTACTAATAAATGTGAGCTTTTTTGTTATATTTTTAGCATCCCTACCCCTCCGAAGACCAGAAAAAACAATTGGCACAAGATACCGGCCTAACGATACTGCAAGTGAACAATTGGTAAGCTCAAAATTAATTTTAAGTGAGAAAATTTTTGGTTAAAAAAACTGAAATTTTATTTCATTACTTTATTAACAAGAATTTTAAGTTCTCCTTTAAATAAATGAAAGAATGTCTTATACCAAATTTTCTTAAATGAAATTTATATAATACATTTTTATTGAAAATACTTCTAAAAGAACAGCTTTCTCAGTTAAAAATTAATTTTCGAGAATTCGAAATTAAGTTCGAAAGTCCAAATTTGCTCAAGTTAAATGAAAAGTAAAAGATTTTAAAAAGCCTTTTTAAAAAGTTTAATTCGAAAATTTAAAATTAATAAACAAAACATAATTTTAAGCGAGATTATTTACATAACTGAATAAGTTAATGTTAAAAATTTAAAAACCATAACAATTTAACTTAAAATGGACTTTCAAGATTATATTCAGAATTTGAAAATTAAAACAAAAATTACAAATTTTGTATAAATTTTTAAAAAAAAATTTTAATTTAATTTTTTTGATTTAAATAAATTTAAAATGTTGGGAGAAACAATTTCGTTTTTCAAATATTTTCCCTTAATTTTTCGAAATGTAACTAAAATTTGCATGAGAATTGAGCATTACGTTTATAATAATTTTAGTTAGTTTTGAATGAAAATTTTAACAAAATGTTTTTTAAAAATAATAGTAAGTAAGTAATATTGTTGTAGGAAAAATGGGCAAACGGTTTCAAAATGTGTGAGTTTGTGAAAGAAATTGTTGCTGTATTTTGAACACCAGTGAAAATGTTGCTGCCTTAAGATTTTTGCATTTTCAGCAACATAGCATAATATAAATTGGCTTTAAGTGGCTTCAAAATTATTAAATATATAAATAAAAAGTAAAATATGTACGTACCCAGTAAAATATGTGCTCCAAAAGGAGCAGGTTTTATGTATGAATTCATACCTCAAATCGCTTCAAACCTGCTGATGGGATGGCTTATTTTTGTATGGGGTGTTCCCGTTTTGGAGGTCTATTTTTTGCTGACAATAAGCGCTTCTTTCAACATGCAAACAAAGCACTCCTAAAGTGCTTTTTTAAGAACTTATTATATTTTTGATTTTATTTGCTTAAATGCCCTTTTCAATCATTTTCGTAAACCATAACATATTTTTTTCCGTTTAAAACCTTATTCGTTGTCAGCACTAAAATAGCAGCTTTTTTTATTTTATTATTTACTGCTGTATATGAGCTCTTTTTTTGAAGCGCTCGATTATGCGCTTTTTCTCATAAGTGCTTCAAAAAACCCAAAATTTTTTTACTGGGTATGTATATGATTTTTTGCGTTTCGACTTCAAAATCGCTTTTCGAAGTTATGTTCGAAAACCTTGAATGTCTTAAATTCTCCTACTTTAGACATTAATAAATATTTTTTGAACTTTTCAAAACATTTAAAAAAAGTTTTCCAATTTAGAGTTTTCGGACATTAGAAATTAAGTTCGAAAATTCAATATTAACAAAGCTCATACAAATAACTAATATTTCGTAATGTTTTTAGGGTAAGATAAAAAAATTCTACTACTTTTTTGCGTAATTGAACATTTAAAGTTAAGTTCGAACATTCGAAATTAGTTACATTAAAAGTAAATTAAATATTTTTGGCTTTTGTTTTAAAATTTTGTTAATATGTTAGCAAAATATATAATTTTACTTAAATTTTACAAACTCCTTTTCGAAGCAAACTTCGAAAATTCGAAACTAAGTTTGAAAATTTCAAAATACTAAAAAATAGCTCAATATAAGACTTTTCATAAAAATTTGTAAAATTAAGCTATCTTTAGCTTCAAAACTCTAGAAACAAGTAACCGCAAAATTTCAAGGCTTTTTGTTCGAAGTTTAAAAAAATCATTTAATACTATAAATGATTTTCAAAATATTATTTGCTGTTTTCTGGCCAAATTTTTTTTTATATATTTTTTTGTTTGTTTTGTTCTTAATATACAAAAAAGTTCGTAAGAAAAAAACCAATCTTCGAGCATTAACCTCAATTTGTAGCCAACAATAATAATAAGGCTTTTATATACGATTTTTTTTCTTCTGATTTTTTGTTTTGTAGCTGCAACTAAAGTTTGCAACAAAAAACGAAGAAAAAAACAACACTAACCAACCGACAACCTTAAAAAAATAATGTTTGTTTGCCAAGAAATTGTTAGTTTTTGCTGTTTTTTCATAAATAACAGCCCAGAAAAGTTTTACTAACAACAATAACTACAGCACAAATAACAACAAAAAAATAAAATAAATATATTTTGTATTAAACATCTTAAATACACAAAAAAATATCAACCACAGAATCAGAATCATGGTTGCAAAAAAAAAAAAAAAAAAAATCTTAAATCAGGTTGATTTTATTTTTTGTTATAATGATATTTGTTGCTGTAATTGTTGTAGTTGTTGTTGCATTGTATCTTTGCAACATTATGATTTTGTCAACCATCATCATCATCTCTTTTCTCATGGTTGTTGTTTGTTGCAAATAAAAATATACAATTGTCGGCATTTTAGACTTTTATCATGGTTATAATGCAGTGGCACATTGAATCAACAGCAGCAAAACTAGCAAATAAATACAATAAAAATTGCAAAAAACCAAAAAAACTTATTATTTTTTATGGTTTTTGTTTTTGTTGTGGCTGCTTTACTTAAAGATTCGGTTCTTTAAGAACCCAGCGAAAACAAAAAGAACAAACACACACAAACTCGTGTAAATTTTAAGAAGAGCGAGTGGAAAAAAGAGATGTTATAAATCATTTTATAAATTATTTATGAAATAAACATTTATGGGATTATAAGCCTAATTATGATTTGTTAAAAACGGATTTTATATACAACAAACAAACAATAATTTCTTATTAAATGTTTTTTCCTTTTTATTTTTTCAAGTCAATTTTGTTTTTTATTAAATGATTTTCGTTTTCATTGTTACAGGTTCATTAATGCGAGACGAAGAATTGTACAGCCAATGATTGATCAATCAAATCGTGCAGGTAATTATATCAATTAAATATTAAAGTTAAATGAGATAATAAGACTGAAAAGGGCGATTCATTTAGAAATTATCTATTAAGAGAAGGCAAAAGCTTTTAAATCAAATTAGAAAATCCGAAATTTATTTAAAAATTTTTCAAAATATTTTACTAAATTGATTATTTTGGCGCATATTCATAAATCATTACCAAGTGTAAACTTTTTTAAGTACCTACTTAAGCTATTCACAAATGATTACTTGCAGCATAAAAAGTTTACACTTAAGGCCGCTTTAGCCGACCGTAAATGTAATTAAATGCAATGTAACGTACGTAACGTACTGTAAGCTCGTTTGTGCACTTATAGAACATGTAAGAACGTGTCAGCTGTTTTTCAAAAACATTAACAAAAAAGAGAAAAGTGATGAGAACTAAAAGTGTTGAAATGGTGACCGCTTTGAAGAAAAAGTACCAAGTGATTTAAATAGTATTAAAACGGTATTTCTTGTATGTTTATATAAATAAATATATATTTGATATTAATATTACAGATTTACTTTCAAAAGATTTTGTTATTCGTGCTTAATTCCCAGTTTTTATTTTTGATAAAAACACTTGAAATTTATTGTTGATGGGATAAGCTATTCCTATGCGCATTTCACTGGTTGCTTAGGCCAGATCATGTAATGTACAGGGGTTTACATACGGAACAAATTTGGGAACTAGGCCTCTGTAAACGGAAGATATTATTATTTTTTTTATGTGTGTTTTGAAAGCCGAAATATTATTGAATTGCAGAATAAGTTGGACGAATGGGAGCCATTGAAGCCACTAGCAAGCAGTCGTCGGGGGAGTTCGTGTCCACATTATCCTACACCACCACATAAAAACCCTGATTCATAAATAATATTATAGACTCCCTTTTAGAACTAAGCAATGTATTAAAAAAAATAGGAATGCAGAACTGGATAATTTGGTTAGCTGACGAGAAATAAAAGAATTGGTCTTCTAGATGGTTTTGTAAGACCTACGCATCTTTACCCACCCAACCTTCGGTTCTAGTTGCGTAATCGGCCAGAACCCCACAACAGATACCTCCCTGACCGTCTAGGCCATCATACAAGAAAATTTAAAAAGATTTCATTGCCCTTGTGACAAATTTATTAAAACAATTCAAAACATTATAAAAAAAAATAGAAATTCAAGTTTTGTTTAAAGGTAACTAATTTTAACTGATAATTATACCTGCATATATATATATATATTATGTAGCTATAGCTAATTATTCACAAATAAAAGAATTTAATAAAAGCTATTTAATTTCCTTACAACGTTGCGCAACAAAATTTTAATTAGTTTGACCATTTTGGTACTTCACGGTATATGTATTGATTAATTCTGCTCTGTTAAAAGAAGATGTTAATAATGTGCATTTGACTGTTAATTACATTAAGCTTTTACAGAGATAATTATGAGGTTTGCATATAAAAGCAAAGAAAACACAATCAAATGCAATTAAGGAAAACAAAAACAAAACTACTTTAAAAGCTTATTTGTTACTCAAGTTTGTAAGAAAATAAAATGCGCAATTACAAATAAGCAATAAAACAAATGGAATTATTATCGTTTAAATAATTAAAAAAAATATGAAATGATCATTATCTTCACTCACCAAATTATCTGCAGCAGCACGAAGAGGCCTCTCGAACTAACTCCAGGGGTGACCAGATGCTAAATTTAGGATGTATTATTATTTGTTTTGTTGCTTTTTGTTGTTGCTTATTCATACATGTATGTATGCACGTAGTATTGACTTAGAAATAAAAGTAAGGTTTAATTACTAATTAGCTTAATAATATTAATAATGAAGTTTTAATTGTTTTGTTTTTTCTTTTTGGATACACCAAAAGAATTAAAACTATAATAATGAACAATCTAGAATCTTTTGATAAGATTTTTGAATTTTGCAAAATTTTCTAAAATTGACAAAAATTTTTGTGAATCGGACACGAAATGTAAAAAAACTTTCAAAAAACGAAACTTAGGAAACTGAATTATCTTGAAATTGTTGATATTTTAGGTTGTGTGGATGGCAGTTCGCCCATTATTAACAAAAAAAATTGTAACTTTAGCACTTTGGGTATTAGAAAGTTATTTAAAAATTGGTTAATCAAATCGAAAACTCTAGGTCAACTATTATCACAATTTTTATTATTTTAACAACTTAACTGGCCCAACTTGCTTCACCTTGGTGTGAGCGAATTAACTTCCTTAGTACGACGGATATTGTCCTTCAGTGATAATTGACTTATTATGGAAGCCTAGGACTCAATTCCAAAGCCAGCCGAGGACTTTTCGGAAACTCCTTGGTTGAAATTGAACTCCGACTGCATCTACCCAGAAGCAGTCTTCGTTTCAATGCCAATTAAGAGCGCTGGCGGCTATGGAAAACTGTGATCCGAATTACGAGTCTAACCCGTCAACTAGGAAAAGTTAAATGGATGTGTTTCCTAGAAGTAAGGTGGAATAAAGATTGTTGGGAATAAAAACCACAAAAGCTATAAATATATTGTTACCGTTTTTAGTTTTTTTTTTCCTGTCTTTTCTTTTTTTGTAACCTCAATCGGATTATTGCCCAAATTTTTCCAAAGTTTAAAAATTATTATAAAATTTATGAGGTTTTGGGCAAGCCACGTGCTTAATATATTAAAGACTAGTTAAAATTCCTTTTATTTTTAGGCTTTAGATAATTTTTAATGATGTTAACTCCACGGTGGTTTGAAAGAAAAGAAAGAATTATAATTGAAAAGGCAAAAAAAATCAAGTTTGTCAAAAGCCAATTTTAACAGAAAAAAAAAAAAGCTTTTCCCCCTAAAAATTACACACATATAATTTTATATTTTATATGTAACTATTCTTATTATGTTCTCCAAGAACAAAAAGTAATTATATATTCTCCTTAAACGTCACGAAAGCTAATGTAACAAAAAAAAATGCTAAGTTACGAATTTACATTGATAGTGAGAGACCCTACGCTCTTCAATTAATAATGGTCGTATACCACTTAGGCCTTTTCAAAGTTAAGGTGTATTAACAATGCAATATCCAAACACTTAAATTTCCGAAGAAAATACAAAAATAAATTCTTGCTTGCTACAAACCGTATAATTCTACACCCTTGGTATATAGAATTAGATGGAAAAACCTTTAGGACCGAATGTCCTTAGCGTGAAATGTTCCTATAAGCTTACCCTTAAGATCTTCCAGTAGGTAATAATGGCTTCCGAGTTTTTCTCGTATTTTAGCCCTTAGAAAAACTGGAGCCAGTTTTGCGCTATGACGCTTTTCGAAGTTACTCTGAGAGAAATTCCTGCGGAAAACTTCCTGTCCAACACTAAATGTATTAGGTCTAGTTCTTAAGTCATACCGTTGTTTATTTAATTCATAACCCTCTTGAATGTTTTTTCTGAGTTGTCTTCTCAAAAGCGAAAGCTGGTCATCTCGACAAATAGGTTGTACTGATTCATTTAAAAGTTTTAGGTTTGACAATAGTTTGTATGAATTACCGTGCGTAATCATATCGATCCCAAATAAGGCGTGATATGGTGAGCACTTAATAGTTTGGTGATATGAGTTTCTCAGCGCGCAACTGATAGAAGTGATGTTCTCATCCCATAATGTCTGGTCATTTTTTACAAAAGAGCGAATGCCAGCAACTATCGATCTATTGACGCGTTCTGACGCATTTGACTGGGGCGAATATAAAGCGGTAAAAACCTGTGAAATACCCAGCTTGGTTAAAAAAGCCTTAAAGTCATTCGACCTAAATTGGGAACCGTTGTCGCTAATAATAGTTTCAGGCACACCATAAGTGTGAAAAATTTGCGTAAGTAAAAAATTTTGAATGGCAGAAGTAGAAAATTTTCTGAGGGGGCATAGCCAATGAAACTTGCTTAGTTGGTCTAAAACTATTAACAAGCCTATATTTCCGTTTTTGCTCCGTGGATATGGTCCTAAAATATCTATGTACAGACATTGAAATGGCCTAATAGATACGGGAAGCTGTTTCATTTCTGGTCTTAACGTTGAATTTGGGGGTTTTGTTTCCTTGCAAATTTCGCACCGTCGCACATAGTTTCTAACGTCTGTGACCATTCCAGGCCAATAGAAGTTTCTACGTAACAAATCCACCGTTTTTTGCATTCCGCCATGAACGGAAACTGCAGAGCTATGAGCTCTTGTAATTACATTACTCCTTAGCTGTTTTGGTATCCATAATTTCCAAGAATTTCCTTCCTGCCTAGAGTCCCCTGAATAGTGTTCAGTTCTTATGTAGATATACCTTTCTACTACTTTAAGATCTGGATATTTTTCCGCGTTATTAGAGATATTAGCTTTTAACTCTAAATATTCTTGATCCTCAAAATGAGGAGAATTTAAATCTATTTCCTGCTCTGCTAGCTCTACAGCCTCTATTTCCTCACTATACATCCTACTAAGTGCATCTGGGACGATGTGGTCTTTGCCCTTGCGATGACTGATTGAAAATTTGTAAGACTGCAATTTGAATACCCACCTAGCTAATCTGCCAGTTAGGTTTGGTTGTTTCATAAGCCAGACTAAGGATGAGTGATCCGTTATCACTTCAAATTCCTGTAATTCTAGGTAACAACGGAACTTTTGTATTGCCTCTACCGCCGCTAGACACTCACGTTCTGTAACGCTGTAGTTTTTCTGTGCTGTGTTTAACTTTTTGGACATGTACGCGATCGGCTTTTCCCCTCCCTCTTGGTCATGTTGCACGAGGACCGCACCAATACCAAAGTCACTGGCGTCGCAATGTAGGTAAAATTTCTGAGCGAAATTCGGATTGGATAGCACAGGAGCTGTGGTAAGCATAGTTTTAATTGTTTCAAAGGCGGTTTGAGCTTCCTCTGTCCATTGAAATTTTCTTTTGGTAGACATCAACTCAGAAATTGGGAACACTACCGTTGAAAAATTTTTAATAAATCGTCGGTACCAGCCCGCTAGACCGAGAAAACCACGTACCTGTTTAATATTTTTTGGAACAGGCCATTTTAGGATTGAGTCTATTTTTTCGGGATCAGTTTTGATTCCTCCACATCCGATTATATACCCTAGATATTTTACTTGAGTAACACAGAAAGAACTTTTAGCTATATTTAGAGTCAAGTTTGCCTTTCTAAATTGCTCTGCTATTCTTACTAATATCGACAGATGAGACGGAAAATCCTCTGATACTATAACTAGGTCATCCAGATAACCAAACACGCAATATTTTAGATCGGGGGGGATAATCTGGTCCATTAAACGACACATGGTCTGTGGTGCTGTGCACAGGCCAAAAGGCATAACCGTAAATTGATAAAGGGGACGTCCGGGTATAGTAAATGCTGTTATAGGTTTTGCTTCGTCGGCCAAGCCGATCTGCCAGTAAGCATCTTTAAGATCGAGCTTTGAAATTATATTGGCTTTTGGTAACCGCGAAAATATCCCTTCTATATTTGGTAGTGGATACGCATCCTTCTTTGTTAATAAATTTATCTTTCTCGCGTCCAAACATAGTCTGATTTTGTTAGGTTTTAGCACTAACCTCATAGGCGAGCTCCAGGGCGAAGACGATTCCTCTATTACGCCTAACGATAACATTCGGTCTATTTCGGTAAACATAAGTTTTTCTACCGCAGGAGAAACTGGATAGAATTTTTGTTTAACCGGCCTAGCGCCTCCTACATCGATTTCGTGTTTAATTAAACTCGTTTTCCCTAAACCGCTGTTGGTAAAACTTGGAAACAAATTGATAATAGCAGTCAATTGCTGTTGTTGGTTTTTACTAAGTGGATACTGACACTCGTCTACTGTTGTAGATCTTAGATTATTTTCCGAAAATTCAGCCGAATTTTCATTTTCAGACAAAGCGGAAAGATTCTTTAGTGACAAATCACTCCCAGACGATGGCGCGATAGCAGAGTCAAAAATATCTGAAGCAAGTTTAAAAGATCTCCAAAAATCAAGTCCTAGAATTAATCTTTGAGATAGAGTTGGGATAATTAAGATTTTTAACCGGTTTACTTGATCGTTAAAATGAACATCAACTTCCAACGTTCCCCGAGATTTTTGTAAGGTACCATCGGCAGTTCTTACGTTTGTCTTCATTAATGAGTAACTGGTAAATTTGGAAAAATCATATTTAGCTAGATCTGAACCAATGCATGTTACGTTGGCTCCTGTGTCTAGAAGACCATATTCAGTAAAATCGAGAAAACTAACTTTTGCGTAGAATCGTTTATCATTAGGGCTATTAATAATTGACGAAATAATAAATTTTGACGAAATTTTTTTATTTTTAAAAAAACTTCTAATACGCAGGGTGGATCTTTTTGGTTTTCTACCTGGAATCGTCTTTACATCGGCTATATTGAATATTTTGTTACGTTTTTCCATATACTCATTCCACTTTTCATGGAAAGGGCGAATTGGGAATAATATTTGGTTAGAATTTAACTCACGAGAAGAAGAAAGTTTAATATTATTTGAAAGAATTGAAATTTTGTTGGAGGGTTTCTTAAAAGTTTGGATTATTGAGTCTGGTAATTCAGAATCAGTTTCGTTTAGTTTAAGTTTTTTGGATTTACTACTTTCTTACTAGAACATCGGAGGCATTGCGGTTTGTACGTGTTTTTCGCGCCGCATCCGTAGCAAAATATGTTTCGCTCTTTTAAACAATCTTCCCAATGGTGACCTAGTTCTCCGCAGTTCCAGCAGTTTGAAATAACTGGGCCTACTCTCACTGCATCAACAGTAGCCTCTGTAGTTCCACTACAATTTGCAGGGTAATCTACTGGCACGTCTAATTCCGCTACCACTCGACGGGTATGAAATTGTTGCGGCTGTTTAGATTGCAAGGTCTTACGAAAATATTCCTCCCCTAGCAAGTTTTCTCTCATCTGTACTAATTTCCTAAGGTGTGCGATGGAGTAGATTGGTACATATAACAGTTCGTGACGAATATCAGCACGTAAATTTCTGGTTAATATTTCCACCAGTTCTGGTTCAGGTATAGGAGTCTCTAGCCGGTCTATCATACCACATACTGACTCATAAAACATCTCAAACTTTTCTCCCGGCTTCATTTTTCGGTTTCGAATATCCTCCTTAATATCAAAGTGAGATCGGAAATCTTTATATTGATACCGCAAAGCTGCGCAAAATTCCGTCCATTCGATATTGGCTACCTGTTTATGATACCTCCAGTACCAATCGCGTGCTTTTCCCACTAACAAAATATGCAAATTCCTACAAATCAGGTTAAAATCCCCGTTGAAGTTTTCTCTTGTCAGCGATTTAACACGGTAAAGAAATTCCTCTACGTTTAACCCTTCAGCAGAGCCATCAAATTTTAAATTCCAATTCTGGATTATTGATGTAATTTTCTCTGCCCGCATCGCAAATGGCTCTTGACCCCTCATTTGATTCATATGGGAATCTCTTCGTATATCATTTCCACCAATTTCCCGATAACTGGGTTGAGAAAATGTCGGAAAATTGTTTTGATTTTGAGAAGACTGTGGCATACTACGACCTAAATTTAAATTACCAAGAAGCCTTGTTACCGTGCTTTCTATTATCTGGTTAATTTGAGAAAAATCTACTGGCAAATCTTGTCGATTTGGCAAATTTGACATATCCGTCTGCATAGGTGTTTGTCTTTGTGCTAGAAAAGAGGGCGGTACACCCCGGAAGGGACTATTTACTCTAAAATTTTCCATATCAATCATGCGGTTACTGGTTCCCAATTCCACTAAAGGATTTTGAGAAAAATCTTGACTTAAATTCTTACTAGCCCGAGTGTTGTATTTCTTTGCCAAAGCACCCCTTGGCTTTCCACGCCCCTGAGTAACTACCCTTGACTTAGGACTATTTCCAGGCAGATTAAAATCCATCCGTTTTAAGGTTAGATCTGCTAAGGCACAACTTTTTCTACAGATAGGGCATTCTAAGGATTGCGAAAGAGAACTTTCAATGCAATGCCTGTGAAATTCATGATGACAGGTAGCAATAATCAAAATTTCCTGCGCTTCCGTCATGTCTTCACTACAAATTAAACATTTGGTATCCAGTACATTAGGAACAGCCTGGGCCAAATCTTGAGGTGGTGGGGGAGAATGTAATAAGGACATTTTGACTATTTAATTAAAAAAACTACAGATAGAAATCGACTGATTCAACCACGGTTCCCTACCGATTGGTTATAAATTGCCAACAACAAAAACCAATTAAAATTAACCAATAAATATATAAAATTCACGGCTAACCTAATTTCTGATACGATGAAAATTCAATTTAACTAAAAAAACAAAAAAAACTAATAGCAAAATAAAAAAGTTACTTTACGAAAGTTAACAAAGGAAATTTTTCAGAACTATCTGAGGTATTCCAAGGTTTATTTCAACATATGTCTGTCTACCTATACGATTATTTATTTTATGTTTCTGTTCTTTTTTTTTTTTTAAGGTTTATAATTTACAGTAATTTCCTGTATTGTGATGGCTATTAGGTACAAGGAGTTTTTTTCTATTTTATTTTTTTCTTTTAAAATCCTCGCCAGCAAAAAAAATATGGGCTATGGAGATTTTATTGATAAACCAACTTGTTAATTCCATTGAAAACCAACATGCATTGTTGTCCCCTAACTAATAAAACCGGACATAAAAATGCTTTTCGCCAAATTTATGTAAGTCCTGGTGTTATCAGGATGTTGATACCTAATCTATAGAAAAAAACTAAGTACAATTTATAATAAAATCTAAGGAAAAAAATTTAATACAACTTAAATATTTTGATTCAACAAAAGAAGTATAAGGTTAACTTTTGGTCCGTAAATCAGTCAAAAACAATTCGCGGAAATTCCTAAAAGCTCTTAAAACTTATTTGATTTGGACCAAAATAACAAAACTGCCTTAAAGTTTTCCTCCAGTCTGGATAATTTAACAAACATTCGACCCGAAAGTTCACTTAAAGACACAAAATATGTGTTTCTATGTTGGACGTTATAGTCACGAATAAATATTATATTAAGGAACACTTCGGGCCCCACGTTGGGCGCCAATTTATGTAATGTACAGGGGTTTACATACGGAACAAATTTGGGAACTAGGCCTCTGTAAACGGAAGATATTATTATTTTTTTTATGTGTGTTTTGAAAGCCGAAATATTATTGAATTGCAGAATAAGTTGGACGAATGGGAGCCATTGAAGCCACTAGCAAGCAGTCGTCGGGGGAGTTCGTGTCCACATTATCCTACACCACCACATAAAAACCCTGATTCATAAATAATATTATAGACTCCCTTTTAGAACTAAGCAATGTATTAAAAAAAATAGGAATGCAGAACTGGATAATTTGGTTAGCTGACGAGAAATAAAAGAATTGGTCTTCTAGATGGTTTTGTAAGACCTACGCATCTTTACCCACCCAACCTTCGGTTCTAGTTGCGTAATCGGCCAGAACCCCACAACAGATACCTCCCTGACCGTCTAGGCCATCATACAAGAAAATTTAAAAAGATTTCATTGCCCTTGTGACAAATTTATTAAAACAATTCAAAACATTATAAAAAAAAATAGAAATTCAAGTTTTGTTTAAAGGTAACTAATTTTAACTGATAATTATACCTGCATATATATATATATATTATGTAGCTATAGCTAATTATTCACAAATAAAAGAATTTAATAAAAGCTATTTAATTTCCTTACAACGTTGCGCAACAAAATTTTAATTAGTTTGACCATTTTGGTACTTCACGGTATATGTATTGATTAATTCTGCTCTGTTAAAAGAAGATGTTAATAATGTGCATTTGACTGTTAATTACATTAAGCTTTTACAGAGATAATTATGAGGTTTGCATATAAAAGCAAAGAAAACACAATCAAATGCAATTAAGGAAAACAAAAACAAAACTACTTTAAAAGCTTATTTGTTACTCAAGTTTGTAAGAAAATAAAATGCGCAATTACAAATAAGCAATAAAACAAATGGAATTATTATCGTTTAAATAATTAAAAAAAATATGAAATGATCATTATCTTCACTCACCAAATTATCTGCAGCAGCACGAAGAGGCCTCTCGAACTAACTCCAGGGGTGACCAGATGCTAAATTTAGGATGTATTATTATTTGTTTTGTTGCTTTTTGTTGTTGCTTATTCATACATGTATGTATGCACGTAGTATTGACTTAGAAATAAAAGTAAGGTTTAATTACTAATTAGCTTAATAATATTAATAATGAAGTTTTAATTGTTTTGTTTTTTCTTTTTGGATACACCAAAAGAATTAAAACTATAATAATGAACAATCTAGAATCTTTTGATAAGATTTTTGAATTTTGCAAAATTTTCTAAAATTGACAAAAATTTTTGTGAATCGGACACGAAATGTAAAAAAACTTTCAAAAAACGAAACTTAGGAAACTGAATTATCTTGAAATTGTTGATATTTTAGGTTGTGTGGATGGCAGTTCGCCCCATTATTAACAAAAAAAATTGTAACTTTAGCACTTTGGGTATTAGAAAGTTATTTAAAAATTGGTTAATCAAATCGAAAACTCTAGGTCAACTATTATCACAATTTTTATTATTTTAACAACTTAACTGGCCCAACTTGCTTCACCTTGGTGTGAGCGAATTAACTTCCTTAGTACGACGGATATTGTCCTTCAGTGATAATTGACTTATTATGGAAGCCTAGGACTCAATTCCAAAGCCAGCCGAGGACTTTTCGGAAACTCCTTGGTTGAAATTGAACTCCGACTGCATCTACCCAGAAGCAGTCTTCGTTTCAATGCCAATTAAGAGCGCTGGCGGCTATGGAAAACTGTGATCCGAATTACGAGTCTAACCCGTCAACTAGGAAAAGTTAAATGGATGTGTTTCCTAGAAGTAAGGTGGAATAAAGATTGTTGGGAATAAAAACCACAAAAGCTATAAATATATTGTTACCGTTTTTAGTTTTTTTTTTCCTGTCTTTTCTTTTTTTGTAACCTCAATCGGATTATTGCCCAAATTTTTCCAAAGTTTAAAAATTATTATAAAATTTATGAGGTTTTGGGCAAGCCACGTGCTTAATATATTAAAGACTAGTTAAAATTCCTTTTATTTTTAGGCTTTAGATAATTTTTAATGATGTTAACTCCACGGTGGTTTGAAAGAAAAGAAAGAATTATAATTGAAAAGGCAAAAAAAATCAAGTTTGTCAAAAGCCAATTTTAACAGAAAAAAAAAAAAGCTTTTCCCCCTAAAAATTACACACATATAATTTTATATTTTATATGTAACTATTCTTATTATGTTCTCCAAGAACAAAAAGTAATTATATATTCTCCTTAAACGTCACGAAAGCTAATGTAACAAAAAAAAATGCTAAGTTACGAATTTACATTGATAGTGAGAGACCCTACGCTCTTCAATTAATAATGGTCGTATACCACTTAGGCCTTTTCAAAGTTAAGGTGTATTAACAATGCAATATCCAAACACTTAAATTTCCGAAGAAAATACAAAAATAAATTCTTGCTTGCTACAATCATCAGGAAAAATTGAAATTACTTTTTGATATTTACAGATTTACAATAAACAAATATGTATTATGTATAGCATATTCGTACACATGTTCTTACATTATTTTCAAAATGTGCATACACAAAACAAGGTTTTGATCCCATTAAAAACCAGACTTTTTATTGTTTGGGGATATGTATGCATTTGTTTATTTTATACATCCAAACATATATTTTTATAAATGAAAATATGTATGGATTGTAACTTATTTTGCCAAAAGTCCACAGATATTATTACTAAAAAAATGTACCAAAGAAAAAGAGTGATTTTACCCGCATTCCATTTAAAATACAAGCAGCCCAGCACTATCTACAACTGTCACGTAATCTCGTAATGAAATTCTATTTTCTACAGGTTGGCACGTTACGGTAAAGTGACATTACAGTCAGTTAAGCAATTGCATTGCTTTCCATATAACAGAAACGATCAGCTGTTTACATTACATTTACATTTCTACATTAACGGTCGGCTAACGGGGCCTTTAATTATAGGTAAAGCTGTAACTAAATGCCAACTAACTAATACATTCAAAGAACAGCTGATTGATATCATTTTATAATTTATTTCAAAAGTACATTTTTGAAGTGGTTATAAAAAATAAATAGAAACAAATGGGATAAGAGATATTCAAATAATAACAGATAAAAACATGACAAAAAACAGTTAACACGTATAAAACACGCTACAATTATAATTTGTGTTTGAAATGAATTTCTGCTGCACCAAAAAAAATCCATAAAAAAATAAACTAGAGATGTGTTCTTAGTCGATAAAATTCTTTTGAATATTTTTATTATTATTTTAATTGACTTATATACTATTATAACCAAAAAACAACTTTTTTAGAATTTGCTTTAATTTTTTAAAGAACAAAAAATGAGATTTTAATAGTTTTATAAGCTTTTTAATTAATTACAGAATATATCGTTCAAAATATTATCGACATTTAATTTTCTCTAAATGCCAATATGCATGGTTGCATTTCTTCTATCAGCTGAGAGCTGTTACTACGTTAGTTACGAATTGTGAATAAGATCTATAACTATCTATGAACTATTTTTTAGTTTCTGTTTTGTTAGTTACAACTTTAGTTATGATTTCTGAATATGCGCCTTTATGTTTAAAGTTTAATTTTCCTTAAAAAAACCTAGTACCGAAATAAAGTTTAAAAATTCGAAATTTATTAAATTGAGACGAAATGAAAAAAAAAACTTTTTAACATTTTTCTTTAAATAGGAACATTTTAAGAATAATGGACTTTTTACAAAAAAACATCATTTCGATGTTAAGTTGCAAACTTCGAAATTTCTTAAATAAAAAACAACTTTTAAAATCTTGCAGATATTACTTAATAAGGTCATTCAATATAGCTAAATATAAAAATATTTTATAAATATTTGTCTTTTCAGTAGAAAATACAACTTCGAATTGAAGTTCGAACACTTTAATCATTTTTAAAAATTTTATTTTAATCAACAAAATATATGCAAAATATTTTTTATAATATTATTTCCTGCAACAAATTTATATTTTGAAATTGAGTTCGAAATTAAGAAAATTCTTAACCTAAGACAAAATAATAAAATATTTTGAATACAAGTGTAAAACTTATAAAAAAAGGACTTTTGTAGGGTTTTATACAAAATATTCAATAAAATAAAAGTAAAAACTGCTCTACTATAAATATTTTATTTTAAATTTGTATATAAACTAAAAAAAGTTATAAATATTGCTTTTGTAGTATTATAACTATAAAATTGAAATTATGTTCGAAAATTTTAAAATTAAAAAAGTTATCTTATTATTTTAACATTTTTTTCGAATGTGCTAAGTTGAGTCAAATTTCAATTTATAAACCTTTTGGAATATAAAATGAAAGAATAATTCCCACATTCTATTTGGTAAAAAAGGTTTCTAAGAAATTATTTAAGAATTTTCTTAAAATGTTTTAATTTTTCACAACAAATCTAATTTTGAATTTTATTTTAATATTCAAAATAAGTAAAAATTCTTTGTAAATACTTTAAAAAATACAAATTAATCTTTCGCAAACAAAATCAAATTTCGAATAAAACAAATCCGAAATCAAATTTTGAATAAAAAAAATCCGAAAAGTTTAAAATAAAACAAAAATGAAAATATTTTGCGAAAGTTATTTCTAAAATGCTAAAAGTTTGACAAAAATTTAAAATTAAACATTTTTGTAAAAAAATCTAATTTTACAATAAAGTTCGAAAGCTCAAAATTTTAAAAACTAAGCAAAAATCGTGATATTCCTAAAATCATATTAAATTCAACTTAAACTTACAAAATAATATATTTTTGCATTGAAAATCGAACTTCGAATTAAAGTTCGAAAATTCGAAATTTTATATTTATGCTAATACTGAATGTTAACTTTTTAAAATTACATTATGAAGCATTTTTGCAACAAAAATCAAATTTCGAAAATTCGAAGTTTCAAAATTTATACCATATTTCAGAAATTTAATTTAGCTAATGAATTTAAAATAATTCTAAATTTTTAATACAAATCTTTATCAAACTTACTTATTTATTTATTTTCTGCCTATTTCAGTTTATACCCCCCATGCTGGTCCCTCCGGCTATGGCCATGATCCCATGGGCTATATGATGGACAGTCAAGCTCATATGATGCATCGTCCTCCCGGTGATCCTGGTTTCCATCAAGCATATCCTCATTATCCCCACGCTGCTGAATACTATGGACAACATTTGTAATTAACTTCTGCAATAAAATCTCATTAAACAGATAGAAACAAATTTACAAAAACCAATTGCAAAATAAACAACCAAGAAAAAACGATTTATAAAATAAACTATATTTACAATATAGAAAAGTGAATAAACAAAGGAGACCTAAACCAAAATCTTAGAGCAAATCTATAAGTCCTAAATAATTTAACAACAAAGCAACTAAATTTAAAGCAACAGCTATTAAAACATGGGATCAAAAAGAAAAATAAAATTATTTTGTTGTTTTAATGTTTAATTTCAAAGAAGAAGAGAGTTAGATACCGAATATACGTAAAGATGTTAAACTTTTAAAAAAGAAAAGCTTTAATCTAAAAACCCATTGATACAAATTTATGATTAATTTGCGAAAAAAATGCAAAGAAAAGGTTTTCAAATTAATAGAAATAGAGGTGAGTGATTGTTTTTTTTTCTTTTTTTTTTTATTAAAATATCTTTTTTATAAACATTTTTAAAATTTTAAAATTTGTTTAAATTTTTAATTTGTAAATTTTTTAAGGAAGTGAATTTTTTTCAAGTTTTGGTTACTGTTTTAATTTTGCAGAAATGACTCTTTTGATATTTAGCCTACAAAAACTTAAAGGCATGCCTTTTTTCCTTATCAAAAAAGTCGTAAAGTAGTTTTTATTATGACTTTTTTCTTGGATAACTTATACGATTTAAATGTTTATTTATTTACATCACATGCCTGTAATTATAAATTTTTGGGTAGGCTAAATCATGCTTTTTCTCACAAACAAGAAAGTCCTAATAAAAAAACAGTCAATCAATCCACTAAAGAATTTTTAAAATTTTTATATTTTTTTCTTATTTAAAATTTAACTATTTACTAAAAGTTGGTTTTTTATATTCTCTTTTTAGAACTTCTTCTTACCACCAAGTGTTTTATGGATATTTTTTTAAAAGATCACTCTTATTATGAGTTCTTGGACATCCCTTTTTTTAACACCCCTCGTTTCTGGGGCGCCAATATGTTTTCAATTATGTTGAATTTAACTTTAAAAACTTTAACACAGCGAATTTAATTTTTGAAAAAAAAAACTTTTTTGTTTTCGTTAATCTTAAAAAAACCTTTTAAATTAAAATTTCTAACACTTAATTTTATAAAAAAAAAACATGAAATGATCTCCTTATTTAAGGGCCCATGAGCTGAACACAAATTGCAAATTAGAAAACAAAGTTGCAAAAAAGGAATTAATAACTATATAAATTTTTAATAACTCAAAAAAACCCTAAAACAAATTCCGAATATAAATTTTGAATTCAAATCTACTTAAAAAAGAAAAATAGTAAAGTGAATTTAGTTAAAAAAAAAGAATGAAAAAACTAAAAATTTACATTAACAAAACTTAAATTAATATTTATTATTGTAAGACAAAAACACACATATGTATACATAATTTAATAAATTAATTATTAAATAATATAAAAAATAAAACAAAAATTTACATAAAAAAACAACAACATTTTTTAGTAAAAATCTTAAAACAAAATCCAAAATACACACATACACTTTAAACCAACCAATAAACACAGCCACACACACAAACATTAATACAACCATGTATACCAATTGTAAATGTAAAAAGTTTTTAAATATAAAAATATAAATAATAAAAAATATATTAGTATATAATAATTAAAATAAAATTGAAATTTATGTTAAAGAGAAGAAAAAAACTAAAAGTCTATATAAAAAATGTAATAGAAAATTGCTTCATTTAAATTTTAGTTACAAAACTTTGAACAAAGAATAAGTTTTGTAAAAAAAGCTTTTTCGTAGGAGCTTTTATAAAATTTCTTTAAGCGTAAGAGCAAATTTAAGAAGTTTGCCAACAAAATTTTAAAATTGTGTATTTAGAAAATGTTTCTTAAGGGAAGATCTAAAGGAAAAACAAAAAGCTTTGTTTTTAAAAAAGATGTTTCGACAACGAGCTTTGTTTAAAACATGCTTTTTAAAGATTTTTTCAAGTAGCTATTTAACGAAAGCATTCTAAGAACGCTCTTTACAAGCATTTTTTAAAAAGCTATTTTTTAATTAAGCTTTGCAAAAGCTGTTTTTTAATAGAGCTTTTAACAATCTTTCTTTTTTAGAAAGATTTCATTAAGAAACCGTTTTTAACAAGCTTTATTTTTAAGAAAGCTTTTTCTTTAAGAAAGCGTTTTTAAGAAGTTTTCTTTTTAAGCAAGCTTTATATTAAAGAACCTTTCATTTTTAATAAGCTTTTTAAAAAGGCTTCCTTATTAAGACAGTTTTTTGAAAAGCCTTTGTAAGCGGCATTTTTTAAGAACGTTTATTTTAAAAGCTTTTTTAATAGATGATCGAAAAACACAGTTTAAAAAAAACTTTTTTTCACATAAGTTTTTTCTCGAGAAAGCTAGTTTTTTTAGAAAGGTTTTTTTTTGAAGAAGCTTTCTTTGTTAGAAAGCCTTTTGGATACTTTTTTCCCGTAAAATTTTTTTAAGAAGCTTTCTTTTGTGAAGTTTTGTTAAATAAGCTTTTTTTTTAAAGAAACTTTAATTAAGCCCATTAAATATTATACATTGAGTTGTTAATAGAGTTGTTGTTATTCTTCTTGCTCTGAGAGAATATAATCGTTTCCTTTAAAACACTCGTAGCAATAATGGGTTAAATAAAGCTTTTTTATATTTTCCTTTTTGAACTTTCCATTTTTTAACTCTTGTAAATTATTTAATTTTTTTAGTTATTTCTCCTTTAAGTTTCAAAATATTTTAAAAGAACCAACAAAATGCTTTATTATTATATTTTATTATTATAATAAATTTAACCATTTTAAACATAATTTCAAAAGTTTCTTAAAAAAAACACTTTAAAGCTTTTAAACCTTTCTTAAAATTTATAAAAAACCATAAAAAATTGTTTTGTTTTTTTTGTTTTAGTTTTTTTTTATTTAAAGTAGTTAGTATTATTAATTTGTTTTAAAGATGTCTTAATTTCCTTTAAATCCCTTTTACTTTTTTAAATAATTTTATTATCTCTTTGAAAGTTTAATTTTAAACAATTAAATTTAAATCTATAAATATTAATTTTAAAAAAGCAGCTGCATATAGTTTTAGTTATATTAAAATATCAAATAATTAATTAAAAAAAAAACAATTGTATTTTTATTTTAATATTATTTTATTATAATTATTATTATTATTTTTAATTTTAATTATTATTAATATGAATGATTATTTTTTTTTTTTTGAATGAATGAAAAAATGAAAATGATTCAAGTGGAAAAAACTATTATAAAGAAATAATAATTATTAAAAAAATATATATAAAAACAAAAAAAAAAACTTTTTGTGTTTTAATTTATTTTTAGTTTTTCAAATTGACTTTCTTTTGATTTTTAGTTAAATCATTTACATGTTTTTCTTTCTTGGTTTCAAACAAAATTATTGTTTAATTTTTAGTTTGCGTTTTAGTTTTTAATATAAAAAGACAATATTGATATATTTCCATTTGAGATGGCATCTTTCTTTTACATTTTTCTTAAATTTTTTGGAAGTAATTTAAGTTATAAAGTTTGTACTTTGGGAGTTGGCAACGCTTTCAATTATTAACTGTTCGCCACCTGTTCGAAAAACTACAAACATTTTCAAACACCTTTTTGCCATCTAATTTAAGTTAAGTTGGCAGTACTTTATCCCATATTGGCAACTAGTCATCCAAGTTCAATTGTCTAGTTTGCCGAGTTCAATTTTCCTAACATCAAATTTTGGTGCTTTAAACCACTCCGAAACCACAATTGCAAATCGAGATCTGTGGAACCGGACTATTTAAATTCCCTTGGATGTGACCTTACCAGCAGACGAGGTTCCAGGAGACCAGGGAGGCCTACCAACACATGGAGATGCCAGACTGAGAGCGAACTGTAAGAACAAACGGCGATTAATAAAAAACAATGGAAACATTTGTGTTGGTCCTTTGTTTCATAAGAAAATAAAGGACTAAATACAAACATATATATACACGGAAATATATATGTATATAAACTGGCCATTTTTATTTTGTAAAATATGAAAACGATGAGTTTTTTTTACATTTTATTACATTTTTTTACCGAACTACGATTTTTAATAAGTATTGTAAAAATAATTTTTCCAGGAAATTGGCAGCTGTTTTTTGTTTTTCATAATTAAGCAAAAATGAATAAGAGCAAATTCCATTTTAAATTCCAGCTTGTGGGTATAAGATTGTAAAAAACAAACGTGTTGGCAACTCTACAAAGCAAATTACAAATAATTTGAATCGAAAAAACATACTAGACCCTGACCCTGTATGGTAAAATTACCATGATGTGCGCCAAACCAATAATAAGCTGACGAATTGTATTAAAAAAAATGTTATGCAATGGTTTGTGATTTTTGATAAAGCTTAAATGAGAAACGACCATAATGCCGGCTTTACACTACACAAGTTTAGTGCTTAAATGGTGGCACTGTACAGTGCGTTTGTGTAGTGCATGGCGTGGTTTTTGTATTTACACAGTGCACTGAGTAAAAATCAAAACGAGTTTGATATTTGCTCAAGAATGTAAAACTGTATAGTGAACTTGTTTAGTTTATGTTGAAAAAGTTTACTTCTATCGCGGCGTTTAAGAGTTGATAGCAAAAAAGTAGCGGGAAAAAAGTCTGGACAGAGTTCTTAGAATTATGCATAGAATCGCATGAATTATGGCGCATTTAAATATTCAATTTCTGTTTGATAGTTTCTTTGACTAGAAAACCCTGCAATGCAATAATTATTTATATTTCTGTTCTCAACATAACATTTATTTAGTACTCGTAGAGCCATTCCTATAGCTTGTGTAGACACAGATCTAAAATCTTAATTGTCATACGTGTATTGTTGAACCTGTTGTTATTTTGTCCATTGCACACGGAAAATTAACGATGGTGAAAATATGCACTGGCGAGCAAAGCCGAGTACATGTTCAGCATATTTCTATTTACTGCAAATTTCATAAAATTTTTAACAATTATTTTTGATTATATTAGCTAAAAAAAATGCGTATTGAATGTTGGTGGCATTTTGGACCTTTTATAAGAATTAATGGAATTATGAAGAAAGAGGACTACCTTCGTATTCTTCAAACATATTTTCCCGATTTTGTTGACCACAGCGCTTATCCCGAGGACGAAGTCGATTTCCAACAGGACGGAAACCCAAAACACACGGCTAAAGTCGTCCAAAAAAGTCGTCATTGAAATGACCTGCACAGAGTCCGGATCTAAATCCAATAGAGAATTTGTGGTCCATATTGAAAAGACAATTGGGACAACACAATCGAGCGCCTATTAGTATTGAAGACCTTTGGAGCCGGGTAAAGGTAGAATGGGAAAATATTCCAAGTGAATTTAAAGAGAATTTGGTGGAAAGCATGCCGAGGCGTATAACCAATGTTATTAAAAATAAAAGATTGTGGATACCATACTAAAAATAGCAAGTCTAATAATTCTAAAGAATCGTGCAAAACTAAGTTAATTGAGTTGCCTTATTTGTTTATATTGAATTTTTTGTTTTTGTCCTGTGATTACAACATTCAATACGCCTTTTTTTAGCTAATATAATAAAAAATAATTGTTAAAAATTTTAAGAAATTTGCTCTTTTATTTAGTAAGATATGAAGCATTAAACAGAAATATGCTGACCAGGTACTCGGTTTTGCTTGCCAGGTAGATCCAGTGGATGACTCCGAACCCTTTGGATATTTTATTACATTATGTTTGAAGCACAAAATATTTTGCAAACAATGTTGAGGCATTTAGATGTCGGTGAAACTATATTATATTATTCATAATATTCTATTACTTCTAATAGTAAACGGAGTCCTTGCTTGTAAAATTATTAAATTTTCTATATTCAAGACTTTTTTTTAAAATATTTTACCTTGCACAATTTGCAGTTTATGTTGTTTTTTTAACAAATTCTTTGTAATGCATTATTTTAATTAAATTTGGTGTAATCTTTGCGATAGTTAGGGAATAAGGTTTGTTTTTGGAACTGGGTTTATTCTGCTACTAAACTCAATAGCTCTACTCGGAATTAAAAAACGGTTACAATAACCGTATAAATTTACGGAAATTTCGAGATATTTATAGTTCCTTAAAATAAAAGTGTCGAATATAAAAGTTCTGTAGGTCTCTGTATTGGACATTTATATCGATTTCCACTCTAAAAAAGCAGCAATATAGATTTATTTAAAATCGGGGAACGTGCCATTTTACTACACTGAAAGAATTTTCTTCGTAATACCAATGAATTTTTACATTAATCCCATGAAAAATTGCATTAAAAAGGAACCTATGCAGCGCTTCGTTGGATCAATAAAACCTGTTTCATTTAAATGTATTTAATGAAACATTACATTAGATCTTTGAATATTATTCATTGGATGAATACTTCAATAAAGTAAAAAAATTTTTATCTTATTTATTTTTTTTTTATTATTTTTTTTTTTATTTATTTTTGTTTTTTTATTTAATTTTTTTATATTATTTAATTTTTTTTTTGTCTCTGGCGGGAATCGATCGCGCAACCTCGGTGCTGATAGACTAGCTCACTACCAGCTAGTCTACCGGGGCAGTGAAGTTTTTGGATAAAAAAACCATGTTTTTTACTCAACTAAGAGCGTAAATATGAGATTGAATTGTCCATAACAACAATAACAACGTCGATTGAAAGTGGATTGAAGTTTTTGTTTCATTACTATAATGACATTTTTATTGTCATAATGAAAATTTTAATTAATGAAAGCATGCTTTTTCGAAATATTTGTATACTTTTAATTATTGAGACTATAGAGTTATTTGAATGTTAAAAATATTTTTTTTTTTCAATTATTGAAATATGTTGCTTTTATAAAAAAATTTTTGATTTCATAAATTTAATGGCATATAACATAAGATGTATGAAATAATTAAATCTTACATTTTTTAATTAACACTTAAACATTTTTTTTAAGGAAACTATAACTTTGTATTTATTTATGAATATAGTTATGTTTGTATATTGTTTTTTTAAGTTCCCAATTAAAATTTTTTGTTTAACTTGGACAAACTTAAGTTTTCATATATCCAATAAAAATTTTTAACGTAATTACGAAATCCAATGAAGCGATTTTAACGAAAAGACTTCATTATAACTACGAAATTCCATTTAGACAATGAAAATTTTCTTTTAACCAATGAAAATTTTTTTATGAAAATGATTCATTAAATATGTGAAGCATTTTTCTTTCAGTGTAGAACTTTTATAAAGCTATAAAATGGATGCAAATTAAAACCAATGCTTTGGAAAATCGGTTTTATAAAGGAAAATAATTTGAATAATAATATTCTAATTAAAATGCGAACAACGCCATCTATTGGGAGGTCGTATAACCGTGATAGTTAATTTCGTGGTAGAATTTGTGGGACTTTCTTAAATTTTTTTTATTAATTTAGATTTAATCTCTTAGTTTGGTTGTTGTTTTGACAAGACCACACCACTTAAAAGGATATCAAGAACTAGGAACAAATTACTAGATATAACCTGTCTTGTTCAAGAATCTGATTAGGTTACCTTAGCTGATCGCCGATACCATGTCAAACTAGATACCTTATCTGCTCGCATGTCATCCATCCAGTGACCAAATGTCCGGTTAACTCTGGTATCAGTATTTTAATATGTATTCTTTTTTTTTTGTAGTTCAATAGTTGAAACGAACGCCGTTCGTCGAACATGAACTAGAATTCCCTAGCAATCCTGCATGTGTAAATTCTTCGTCATATCTTCTTAGAACTATGAAATATGATTTTTTATTACTTAAAAAAACAAGAAGGAATTATTCAAAATTAAATTTTATTTTTTAAACATTTTAATGTATGAGAATTTCAAATTGTCAGCACTGCCCAGCCGATAGATATAAGAAATAAATAAAATCTTTAACGATTTTAATTGAAATATCAGCTAAAACCTATTCTCAGGATAAAAGTAGCAATAGGGAAGTAAATTTTTATATTCTGCATTGCTCTTCTGATAATTGAAAAGTTTGAATTGTTTTCAGAGATTTCAGAGACTTCGGAAATAAGTGACAGCTAATATGATATTTATTAAAATATAAAATGAATACTTCTCTTAAGGACACAATACAGTGTCAAATTGTTTGACAGCAAGGCGAATTCTCTCGTGTACGTGAACTTGACGTAATATCTAATTAGTTTGATTTTCCATCTAACATCGTCGGTGTCATACATACATATATTTCCACTAATACTATCATAGCGATTGATCAGTAATTTGATCAATGTATTTGGCCCTTAACCTTGGAAGGATAATTTTGCCATATTAAGTTTAATCTTCGTCAAACCCACGATCTATTTAAAAAGTTCTAGCGAAATGATTAAAAAAGTAAACAATCAACAAACATTTTTTTAGTTAAACGTTTTATTAAAAATAAAATAATATAAAATAAAGCATACAAAATAAAAATTCTTTTTCTTTCGAAGAATTCGATACGTTTTTAAATCAATGAACTTTTAAAAGCTTTTGTCATCAGCTAACGTTAATGAAAAAAGAGCATAATTTGAATACACATAAAAAAGAGTAAATAAGCTTCGTCGATACGACGAACAGTAGCCATCCAGGGTTAAATTTGATTGGGGAAGAAAAAGAACAAGTTCTTACACGTTGCATTTGTCTCTTAATCATTAAGATGAGACTTAGGAAATGAGTCAAAACAAACACAATCAGGGGTGTTCTGGAAATCGAAAACGCAAAACGCTAGAATTTTAAACGTCGTTTTTTTATAAGATTCTTGTGATAAATGAATTTTATGACAAATATTTTACAAATATTTTCTATTAAACAAAATTTTATAAAAAAAAATTTAAAAAATTTGATTAGAAGTGTATTAAAAACAACTGCCAAATTCTTGCGTTTTGCGTTTTCGATTTCCAGAACACCCATGAGTATTTATTCAAATACCAGCTGAAAACATTTCTTAGGATGTCAGTAGTAAAGAGGAGATCCGTAAGTTTTTTAATTTAATTTGTTTAGTTAATATTTTTCTTGTACATTTTTTTTGTTTTATATAATTTTTATAAATAAAAATTTATCTTTTTTTGTTTAACTTAAGCAGCTATTTGAACTGAATTTATTTGTAAAAAGTGCTTAGAAATAACTCACTTTTACAAAATTAACCCAAACGATATACGTAAATTTAAATGCTAAATTTAATAAAATTTTATTTAACACAAAAAAAAAATCTATTTACAGAAATTATTTTCCATAAAAAAATTAAATTAAAAAGTACCTAAAACGCTTTTCAAAAAAAAAAAAAAAAAAAAATTATAATTTACAAAATAAAATTTGAAAATAATAAATTTTAAATTAAAAAAAACAATCACTTTAAATCTAAACACACAAAAAAATGTATACGACTTTTTAAAAAAAAAAAATATTGAAATAATTTTAAATTGTAAAATAAGCATAAATTATAAAAAAAAAATCATAAAAAAATTATCTAACATTTTAATGTACAGTGCGCCTTAATACAAAAAATAAAACTAAAAAAATTAAATAATAAAAAAATGTATACGAATTAATTCGAAATTAAAAAAAGAAATAAATTTTTTATTTAAAAAAAAATTTCTTTAAAAAAAGAACCAATTTAAGAAGAGTTTATGGAAAAATGAAAAGAGAAAAGTAAATGTGATTTAAACGAATGATTTAGGTTTTTCCAATGTTAAATTACAATTAAACATGGAATTTTAGATAAAGTAAAAAATTTTAAAAAATAATTTTCAGTTTATTTATATTTAAAAAAAAAAAACCAAAAATTTATTCATTTTAGTCATGTGATTATTTTTTATAATTTGAAAAAAAAAATAAGAGTAAAGTATGTATACGCAAAAGAATTATTAATTAATGTAAATACTAATATTATTATTTTTTTTTTTAATTAAATTAGATTTAAACTGCAATAAACAAATTAAAATATAACAAGTAAGAGTGTTATATTCGGTTAAGCCGAATCTTTTATATCCTTCACCACAGCATTGACAATGCCATTTTTAATAGTTTAGAGACGCTTTGCGTGTAAACAGTGTTGCACGAAATTTAAAACGGCATTTATACGATGTCTTTTCAGACATGTCTAACAAACATGTTTGTTTTTTTAAAGAGATGTTTGAAAAGACAAAAAATGCAAAAGGTTTTTGGTAGCACGTTTAAAAGAGAATGAAAAAAACGGACCTGTCTGAAAACACATCGTATAAATGCCGCCTTAAATCCAGCAAATATTTGATGTTCCTTTTTACTATGATCCGTACAACGTCAAATTGTAGCTGAACGTTTGAGAAATAGGTCTGAAATAGGTATTTTCATATTTTAGCCTCAAAAATTAGATTTGTTTAAATAGATTTTACGTTTTTCGTTAAATTGTTAAATATTTTTAGCACTTTCTTTGCAATTCAACAATTTTTTAACCTGTTCCTGCTGAAGCCTTCCTTATCACTTTCAACATAAATCCGTTCAAGTCGAATGTTAACAAGTGTACTACTAACTCTATCCTTCTTCCCATAACCTATTTTGCTAGTTACAACATAATGCATTGTACTAGTTGGGGTGATCCCATGAGTGCTGGTGCTAAAAAAACGTTAGGCTGCAAAGCAGGCACCCAAGCAAATCAGTGGTCACATCTATACCAAATCTCTGAATTCGAAAGGTGCGTGGAATAGGGCCCAAGTGAAACATTAAGTACTTCGTCTATAAAAGAAATATCTGAGCAAAATTTGGAATTTCTAGATCATATATTGTGGGCGCCATTGTGCCAAAATAATTTTTTCCGAAGGAAATGGAGGTTATTTGTCCATAACTTGGTCTTTATTGAACTGATTTCGCTAATTTATTATTTAGCTCAATTCTGTGGTTTTAAGAGCAACCGCGTAACTTAAAGCGCGCTTTACATGGTTCTAAATACACACTACTGAAAAAGATGGACCAATTCTATTTTTTTTTAACGTAAGACAAAGTTCAAAAATGCAATACCTTGCCCAAAGTTTGATCTAGAATGTTTTTTCGGCACTACTGAAATATTTGATTTTGAGACATATGCCCATGAAAACCCCAGATTAAAGGTACAAGAAAAAAAAAATAATTTCTTCTTTTTTGTTTTCCTTAAGATGAAAAGTATTTGGACTACTGTGTTTAGGTTTGTTGTTAGGGTTTTCTGCTCATATCTTAGCCGTTTGTGGAGCGATCTAAATGAAGCAACATTTTCTAAACTATATGTTATACAAATGTCTAACAATCTAGTTTCTATGATACCTGGAGTCCTCGAAAGAGCCATTTCAACACTTGCACATGGACAGACGGACAGCATTAAATCAACTCTGATACTCATAAGACACATTGCATTCTTTTGTACTTAGCAGGGTCAAAGACAATATAGTAAAAATTACAAAGAATACGGTGAAAGCTCAATTCACGAGCAGCAGCTCTTCCAGCCGGTCAGCCAATATGTGGAAGATTTTCTATGTTTTCTATAAAAAACAACGATCCCGTCAGCGAACGAAACTGCGTCGACATTCGCTGTTCACCTGCTGGAGCTTTCACTGTATGCCTTTTCCACTTGTAGTGAAGGCTATAAAAAAATGAAAGTAAAGAAAGAAGAAAAATTAAACAGTTTTTTTTATTTGCACGAAAACCCAAAATGAAAAAATAAAATGAATTTTTGTATAAAATAATTCACTATTTACATAATATTAATGAAAAAAAAAAAAAAAACAAATGAATGATTGATTAAATGACCGGGAGTTTAGCAATGTTTTAAAGGTTTATAAAAGTATAAATTTATAAAAAAAATAATTCTAAAAATCACTTAAAACTAAACCCAACAGAAGTATACTTAATGGCAAAAAACATAAAATAATATTAATTAATAATTAAAATAAATTTAAAAAAAAACCAAAAATATTTTTTAATTAATTATATGTGCGTGTATATTATATAATATGAGTTATTTTATAGTAATAGTGTATTCTTTTTAGTCTATAAATAAAAAAATATGTATTAAAATATTATATAAAACAAGAAAAAATAATCTTAAAATCTATCATAATTTCATTACCAAAAGATAAATAAAATAAAGTAAAATAAATAATAAGTCATTTATTGCTTAATGTGTAAAATAATTGCTAAGTAAATAATAAAAATAAAACAAATCAATCTTAAAACCTAAAAGAATTTTCAAAAATTGTAATAAATTAATTATAAATAAAAACGTGAATGAATTAAGATTAAAAAAAAACAAAAATACCACTTAAATGAAAATAATGAGAAAATAATAAAAGAAAATATTATTAGAAATATCAAAAAAGAAAATTGAATTTTTATTAACAACTTGCTTCAAACAGTGTTCTTCGCTTGCCCCATTGAAACAAGTTAATTTTTTTAATACAGCCGTTGCACACAGGGCCCAAAAGCCCTCTTTTCGAGGATAAATTCATAGCTCCTCAGCTACAATAGTCAGGCACTCTAAATTTGATGTGGGTAACTCTTAGATTAAACTTCATGTTCTATCAAAATCTTGGTGGTAAAAGAGGGGAGATACGGGTACCCCCCATACAAAAAATTTGTTTTTTTTTCTTATATCTGAAGAACTTCAATAGTGAAGCATACTAAATTTGATGTGGGTAACTCTCAGAACAAACCTTATGTTCCAACAAAACTTTGGTGACATAAGAGGAAGGAGACGGGTGCCCCTTACACAAAAAAAATTATTAATAAAATAATTAACTTGATTTTTTATTCACGCACGCTCCTGCTAAATTCCCTGCAATAAATGACTTCACATACGTATTATGTAAAAAATTATTTTTCATCAGTTCAGTTTAAATACTTTTATGATTAATTAAAACAAGTAGTTTCCCAGTAAAATGAGATATAGTCAGGGCTGCCAGATTTGACAATTTATCGTCATTTTGAGGATTTTTTGTTCCGGAATTAGTAAAGTGCCGATTTGCTGATTTTTTTCTAAAACATTAAATTTTCTGACACGTTCGTTTTTTAATCTTGGAATTTTTAACAGCCATACTTTAACAAGAGCTTTTATGCTGATATGCCATACCTAAGCCAGAGCGTTGTTTAATACATCCGACAAATTATAAAAAAAGAGATAAAAACGATAGATTCATTAGAAAATATCTAAATTGCCATTATAAATGAACAATAACGGCAAACTTAAATATTAAACGAGCTGTCAAAATCGGGTTTCCCAATTGCAAAGCGTTGCGGCCGCTCGATTCAAAAACTAAAACACGCGTGCCGCTTTTATTTAGGTACGGTTGTATTATGCAGGTCTTAAGAAAATCTTTAAATTATTATTTTCAGAAACAAAAACAACAATATTACACTTTGTTTATCGTTCGTCAAACCATCATCGAATGAACTTTCTACGACTCTCTGAATAAATCATATTTTCGACAATTATACGGCATACATTTCACGAGTTGTAAGATAATGTCTACATGAGTCTCATACGATCCTTGACACAAAAGATTATCTCGTTGGATAATCTTTACCCACGTCTTAAACGATTCCCACAACGATTGAAGAATCGTCTTTCGCTGTACTATGGAAGAATCTCAGTCGTGTCACAGCTTTTCCGGTGTGAAGAAACTTCTACGATTAAAAAAATGCGGTCATCGACGATCAAAGACGCTCTTCATGAGACTCCCAGTATTTCTTACACAATTGCAAATGCTAGCTGGGTATGAACTAATAATGTTTTTGTTTGAATGTTTTTTTTTATTAAGTTGTCTGATTTTTTTGTGGATTTTTCGAAACGTGAAAGACGATTTTTTTATTTTTTCTCAGAAAATTTACTATTTCCTCACAAATTTATCAGGCAGCCCTGGATATAGTTTAATTTTAAATAACGATTTTCAGTTAAAAAAACATGTCAACAAAAATGTTATAAGGTACTTTCTTGTGCTACAAATTCATCATCAACATCAGTGTCATCTTCATAATCATCATTATCATTATCCCCACACTCATCGTGTATAGTTTTATCCAAAGCTTCCTCTGGCAAAGTATAAACCTTTTTTTGGGCAACTTTTGCATGCTAGAAATAATAGGTTTA
This sequence comes from Pollenia griseotomentosa, assembly GCA_963931875.1. Taxonomy (NCBI): domain Eukaryota; kingdom Metazoa; phylum Arthropoda; class Insecta; order Diptera; family Polleniidae; genus Pollenia; species Pollenia griseotomentosa. The sequence continues at coordinate 43,931,732 of OZ007560.1, read as the reverse complement.
GAGCTTAACAAAAGAAAGTTTAAGACATCTTGATAAGATTTTTCGCGCCTGCACTTTCTTGAATGAAACTCTCTATATTTTTTAAAATTCTTATTTCGAGCTTCTTGTGCTTCTTCCGAAAGTTGACTAATAGGCAAAAGAGCATTACTAACAATTTCCGGTCCGTGTGTACAATAGTTATGCAAAGTAGAAGTCATATTGTACCATAAATATATTGCAATAAATTATAATATATCGAAAACGTAAAACGCAAGAATTTTAAAAGTCGATTATTAATAAGATTTCTGTAATAAAAGAATTTAATGAAAAATATTATACAAATATTTTACTACTGAACAGAATTTTATAGCAAAAATTATAAAAATTTGATAAAAAGCGTATTAAAAACAACTTCCAAATTCTTGCGTTTTACGTTTTCGATTTCCAGCACACCCTGATAACATGTATGTATATAAATTTAATGACGGTCACGCGTGACTCATGTGTGACTAACGCGTCAGAAATCACGAAATTTGCATATCTCTTATAAAAACACATAAAACAATGACAACAACAACAACAACAACAGCAATAAAAATTATAGTTGAGGTCGTGAAGCGCTTTTTGTTACTAAACTCAACGCGTTTTGCTACTTATTCGTACATAACTTCTAACGCGCACCGATGCGCGCCCTATTTTTTTCTGAAACAACGCTGATTTGTTCAACCTTTAAAAAAACTTAAAATCTCTACTTTGAGTGTACATTAGGGTTGCCGTTATTTTTATTTTTTTTTTATTTCTTATATTCTCCTACCCCAAATCGGTTCAGTTTTATGTTAAAAAAAAATACAAAAAAATTTCATAGCGATAACATGTGTTTTAGGGGGGAGCGTCCGCCCCGCAAAGTTTGCCTTCATGCCCATTTATTCAAATGTAATATCTTTGCATATTTGTTTCAGTGTAATAAGTTACATGGATGAGAAAGAACACCTGTATGGCCAAAATGTCAAATTTTTACCCTCTCTAACTCAGAATCTTTTCGACCGATCTTGTTGAAAATTTGTGTCTAAACTACTATCCAATAGCACTCACCTTGGTTTGACATTGATGTTAAAATTGGGTCACTTGACTTGAAGTCCCCTTTTTATATATATAAAACGTATATAAAATGTTTGGTATTTTGTTTGTTATTTTCTTCGGAATTCTTCCAACATTAAGTGTAGTAGTGCACGGCCTAAAAAAACTACCTGGCAACATGCTTTTGCAAGTTGTTTTTTGGATTTTGTTTTTTCTTAACCTACTTACAACCAGTGTTGCCACGACCAAAAAAAATTTGTAACCAAAATGAAAAAATAAAGTAACCAAATGCAATAAAAAGTAATCAAAATATTTATGCATTAAAAACACTATTTTTTCGCACTTAATTTAAAAAGTATTATATATACATACATAAACAAAAACCTCTGGAACGATTTTTATAAAATTTTAACAGTATGTTACTGGTGGTCTGGAAGGTACAATAGGCCTTATAATTTTTCGAAGTTTTTTGTGGAATATGCACCTCCTAAACAAAGCTTACACTTATTTTCGTCTATTTGTATGAGTTATAGCTTTCAAATTTTTGAAGAATCAACAGACTATAAATCTATGTACATTATCAGGTTTCATATTGCCTCGGTAGGAGTAGAGAAAAGGATACACCAGATCAGTGATGTTATAATTTTTTTTCGAAAGTCCCTACACAGGCCTAAAAATCCATAATTTTCCCTACGAGCTCAAAAAATTGTCCCAACAAAATCCCTACAACTTTGAAAAAGTCCCTACATTTTTAAGATTTCAAATAATCTTTCCTTCTTTTTCCTATGGCCATTTTTTTTTAGAAAAAATCCCTACAGATAGGGATTTTCCCTACGTATCACACCACTGCCCTAGATAGTGGTTATAATTTACAGTATATATAGCTTATATGGCTTAATTGATAATCGGTTACATAAAAATCTCTATAAAGTAAATGAAAAATAGTATAAATACACGTTAAGTTTGACTCGTCACGTATTGAATTTTTTACACATACTGCTTGTCTAAATTCACAAAATTTTAAAGATGTAATGTAGGCTGCACGTTATTTTAAAGCAATTTATTTTCAAGATGTCATCAAGAAAACAACTTATAAATACAATCGAAAAAGATTTTCATTAAAATTGTAATTAGCTGTTTTCTTGGACGTGAACTTAAACACTTAACTTAAAAGAGAAACTAAAAGCAAATTAGATTTAATTTTAAAAATTATGAGTGAATTAGTAAAAAAGTTTGGGGTTTAAAAACTAGAAATGCAAATCTTGACCGTCTCACACCCAAGTAAGACAAAAAATTGGTTATTTTTCAGTTGAAAAAAAGTAACCAAAATGGAAAAAAAGTACACAAGTACACATTGAGAAAAAAAGTAACCAATTTTGGTTAAAAGTAACCAAAACGGCAACGCTGCTTACAACTACAATTAGTGTTTTTATCAAGAATAAAAACTGGGAATTAAGCACGAATAACAAAATCTTTTAAATTAAAATTTTGTATTCCCAAAAATTACATTTGATAATATTAATTTTAGCAAAAAACTTTCGTTGAGGCTAATGTTGTTGACTAGAAGGGCTAAAATATTTCCATATATCGTATTCTTGTAAAATGCTTTTTTTATGAGAAGTCATATGCAAGCAAATTACATTTGAATAAATGGGCTTGAAGGCAAACTTTGAGGGGCGGACGCCCCCCCCTAAAACACATGTTATCGCTATGAAATTTTTTTGTATTTTTTACATAAAACTAAGCCGAATTGGAGGGGGAGATAAGGGGAGGGGATAAGAAATAAAAAAATAAAAAAATCTCCATACAACTAACGGGCACGCTAATGTACATATGCAAATTTTGGCTGCGGCATGAAAATGGAAAATCGCTATAATGAAACCCATGCTTGATTTGAGTTATATTGGTCCTCCAAAAGCAAAAGATCACACAGTTTTTTAGGAATTAAAAAAGGAAAGGGTTATTTGAATGATCACTTTATAACTATTTTTTATTCTAGACTCACTGATGAATGTAGACTGATCATAGAAAAAGAACTTATTATGAAGAGAAAACAAATTAAAAGTTTAATATCAACGACTTTTGGTTATAATCCCATAAAAAAATCAATTTGATATGAAGAAGGTGTAGTCGAATTATGTGTTAAATTTGGAACTCATTTTTTTATGGGACCACCGACTCACCATGTTCATATAGCAAGCGTTTGCAAAGTTCAAGTGCAACCACTTTTTTAATATTGGTTCAATATTTAATTTCAAGCTATTTATTGTACGAAATATCAACATTCAAGAAATTCATGATCAAGTCAAATTGGCAATTCATAGCATCCAAATCTCGTTTCGCCAAATCAGTAAAGTTAATGTCATAATAACTTTTACTGCTGTGTCTTCATGAAAGAAATTACATGCTTTCTGATCTTTCCTTCATAATTATCAGCACCATTAAAAAAACTTTCAGTACAGGTGTTAAACAAGTTTATTCTTTTTTATTTCTTTTTGTCAAACTTTTATTTAAATTTTTAAAATCTTTTATCAAATTTTCCTTTAAAGAGACACATACAGACACAATCTTTATTTTTATTTTTTTAGTGGTTGACAGTTCCCTTCACTTTTTCGTAATTTTCAAATTTGTTTGACAATCATTAATCACATGCCACACGACAATTTCTCCTTTTTTTTTTTTGTTTTTTGCTTTCGTATTTTTGCTGCTGTAGCTGAAGTTGCTTACGCTTGAATTGTTATCACCAGACATTGTCTGGTGATGTTACATACAGTGCTGTGCCAAGCTGCTCCTTATTATACAATCTCATTGTAAGCATGAAAGTAGAAGTCTACCACCTCCTCCAATGACTTCAGTTCCTGCCTTAATTTCTTTCTTTCTTTTTTTGAGACTCAAATGGAGTCGTATCGTTTTCGTATACTCGCATTTGTCAACATTATTAAATTTCTATACCACCTCCCTTAAATTAAGATTCCGTTTGAAAATATTTGTATTTGTGTTACTGCTGCTGTTGCTGCTTTCGTCACTGATTCCGTTTCCATTTCCTTGATTGCGTTGGTTTCTTTGCTGTTTAGTTCTGTTTTGTAAATGAAATGTTTAAATATTTATTGTACATAGTTTTATCGTTAGTTACTTTGTAATGGTGACTTCTGAGGATAATTTAAATTTTAAGGGTGAACAAGTGATAAATTCAAAATTATTTAGTAAATTTTTGAAATGAAATACTGAAAATTGGATAGAAAGAAAATGAAAAGAACTTTGACTTTAATAGGAGTTCTTTTTGGCAAATTTCTATACATAGAAATTTAAATTGAAAGACTTTAAACTTTCTTATTTCAGAAACTTTATTTAAAATTGTAATATCAATTTAAATTTTCTCTCTTAACCTGTCTAAATGGAATATCTCTTTGGCTTAAAAAAAAAATCCTGTAGCGTTATACAAAATCCCAAAACTCTTTTTTTTTTTTTGTATCAGGTCTCATGTGAAAAGTTACCAAACTATTGTTAATACCTTAAATACCAGCAGAAAAAAATAAACTGTTCACCGCTTTTTTTAATAACTTTGACACCCTATAATCCGGTATTATTAAAATATAAAAATATCATACAAACACAGACGCGCTTGTTCCTACACACAAACAAATAAATACTCATACAAAGACTCATATGCGTAGGATTAAACCATTAAAATAAAAATATGTTAATGTTATATTTTTTTATTTTATCATAACAAAACTTTAAAAAAGAATAACTAGAGATTTTTTTTTTTTTTTTTTCAAAAAAGGTAATAAATGCATTACAAAAACTGTGAAGAAGATTAAAATTGTGGAACAGAAAAAAACCATCCATCCACCCCTAAAAATACACAATTGTATGAAATGAAAATGAGAAATTATGAAAAATGTTGACATTGTAACAAACGCTAACAAAATGATTGTAAATGGCAAAGGATGTATGTTTTATGACAGTTTTGGATAGAAGCAAAACAGGAAAAAAGCAAATATTACACGCAGGAATATGTATGTTATATACAATATTAGGTAAGGGTAAAAGTCTGTTCAAAATCGATCGGTTATATTCGGCTCTAATTTCTTGTAAATTACACTGGTTCACAAATTTTTAAAATTTTTGCCATAACCTCAAAAATGAGATGTTTTCTCAGATAAATCGGGGCTGCTGATCACGAAATTATTTTTCTCAAGAAGCGTTTTCGAGATATACGTGAAAATCGTGTTTTTCTGCAGTTGTTTTAGGTATTTCGAAAAATCTCGAGAGCTCTTCAACTGAATTGTACGAGATTTAACATTTTGCATAGATATTAGGGTATTCATTTAATCGGGCTTTTGCTTTAGTCGGTTAATCGCTCGATTAAATAACCGAGGTTTTGGTTTAATCGGCTTATAATAGGTTAATTTTGTTTTTGATCGGTTTTTCAAAACTATAAGGAGATCTTATAAAATAATCTTTTAGAAAAATAATTTGGCTTAAATGTTTAGGATTTAAGTGATTCTTTTCTTTAGTTTCGATAAAACTCGACTTGGAAAAAATTCTTTCACTTATCGAAGATGTTAGAAATCTCGAAAGCAATCCATAATACAGATTATCTAATTTCTCAGTTCTTTTCCTGTATTTCCTGATTTTGTACTGTATTAAAAGAATGTACCCAGCGGGAAATTTGGGTCAATTGGTCCAACAGACTGGTCCTGAGAGTTGTGAAAATTTAACAGGTACAAAGAGAAAGAACTCATGACCAGTGAAAGGAGAACCAATCATGTAACTGGTTTATGAAGAACAAAAAGGTAGACAAAGTAATGGACTTTTAAAAATTTGGTTCTTGAATTTAATTCTAGGACTTGTTTTATTGAAAAAATACTACATTTTATTGAAATAAAATTACATTGTAGTAACTGACACTAAACACGTCCATTGAGAAAAGTTCTGTGACTGGTCAAATGGTGTCAATTGGCACCCTCCAATGACAACCCCATGTAAAAGTGATAGGTCTTATTCATAGAAAGTGTTTAAACTAGAACCGGTCTCTACCACCAAAGACCTATCAAGGGACTACGTTGGTGTTAGTTCGCTTCCCTCTAGGGTATTGCTAGAAGGAAAAATATGTTTCTTAACACATACCTTTTGTATATGAGACAAAACAAATATTTAAAAACACAAAAAATATGTTATAATACTACATAAAATTAAAAATCTTGTTACTTCGGTTAATCGGTTAATCGACTGAAATTAACCGGTTTAATCGTTAATCGAAAAAAGCCAATTTTAAATTAACCGATCAGTTAATCGGGTAGTATTTAATCGGTTAACCGATTAACGGTTAACCGAATGAATACCCTAATAGATATCTCTTTTCTCTTTCAGAACATATCGAAACTGTGTCGATCGAATACTACTGTCTCTTCAAAAATTCTACGATATCTCTGAAACTACAGGGCAAATTTAAAAACAATGTCAGCATGGCTAAAAGATAATATTGTTGCCGAGTTTCGGATTTTTTTTTTTACTGAATACGGTCAACCGTTTTTAAGTAATTTTAATATATGTAGTGAAAGTGTGTGATAATTTTTGAATTTTCTATAATATTGAAATTAGAACCAAAATATTATAGGTGAAGGGTCTTGAGTAAATGAGAACCTATAAGATGAAAAATGGTGGTACTCTTTGTTTTTTAGCTGGTACTTTTTGAATTTTTGTTAATATTCGACCTATAAGGACAAAATTAAACATACATGGTTCTGAGCGAATTAGAATATGTAAGGCGGAGCCTTTTGGTACTTTTTCGTTCTACATCTGGTACTTTCAATTGTTTTCGTTAATATTAGACATAGAAACATAAAATTAAACATGCAATGTACTGATTGGATGAGAATCTATAAGATGAGACATTTGATACTTTTTTGTGTTTCAATTGGTATTTTCTGATATTTTTTATATTAAACTTACAAAACTAAATTAATTGACGTGGAAGATAACATATGAACCGATCGACTTAGATGGAAAAAATAAATGCTCGAAACATGTAAATTCGAAGATACTTAGTTTTACTATGTTCTCTTCATATTTACATAAAAATTTATGTTCGAATTTCGCGAATGAGGCAAACAAAAGTTTATATAAAATGCCAATTCCTTTAAAAGTCTAATAACAAAATTATTTTTTCAAACATTTTTGAGATTATGAAGGAAAAATGTACTTTGGACTTCAAGAAAAATTCTTGACAAAAGTACGAAAAAACAGAGGAAAGGAAAAACATGTAAAATCAATTAAAATGGATAATCATTCAAAAAAGTAAACTTCGATCTACCGAAGGTTAAAATACAATTTAGTTTAAGGATTGATGTTTGACTATTGACGTCAGCAGTCGTCGAAGGCTGCGAGTGTAAAACGGCAAATCCATCTGAGGAGATCGAGTGGTTGCGATCGAAACATGTCATGGTAACCTGCCGGCCAGGGTTCGAGCCCCTGCCACGGTCAAGAATGAAAGATTATCAATAACAATTTTAATTAACTTTCATGTTGTAAACTTCCTTTCTTCATAAAAATAATTTAATGAAAATTTAATTTAATGAACTTAAGCCTAATTAAGAATATTAAAAATTTGGATTAAAAACCATAAATAGTTCAACAAAAAAACCACAATACTAATTATTTTGAAGGATTGTTAAAAAAAAAATTAAGGAATTCCGCAATAATATTCCGGGAAAGTGGAGATTGAAAACAAATAAACTTTTCTGAAAATTATTTTAATTCTGGAAAAAAAACTCTAATTAATTATCCTAAAACGACAAAATTGTTCAATAAATCGCGGATTTGGCTAGAACATTCTTGAAACGATATACGGCACTTTCCCTAACAAAAAGGACTTGCAAGTTTCTAAACGGTTAGTTTAATGTCGAAGAAAAATTAAGTAGGAGTTGGAAAATCAGCGGCGACGTGTAACCTGAATTATAATTGCGGTTATTTTATCTCTTTCCGCTACTTCACAATTTTTAAAGAGATTTTTCGTTTTAAGCTTAAAGAGGTTTTAGAAAAACTTGCCCTAAAGGTATATCTATAGATCTATAAAAACATTTTTTCCCTCAGCCAATACCCGATTTTTTAAATTTTAATTTCATATTTAATAATATTCATATCGTAAGAATAACACCAAACTCTGCTAATATTTATAATAATGAAATACAAAACATAAGCTGTTATACTTTTAATTCTCTCAAAACTGGTGGTTCTTTTTATTTTCGTTTATTTCAAAACAAAATTGTGTTTTTACAAATAATTCATATTTGGGATTTTAGAAAGGAAAATAGGATAAAAATGGTAAGTGTGTTGGGCATTACAGCAAATGAATTAAAAATTCATTTTAAATTGGACTTAAAAACTTTTTATGAATCATTTTTTTAAATTTGGTGTTTAAAGTTTTATTTAATTTCCATTCTATTCGGATGAGGGGAAGGTAACAAGTGTTGCGGAATATGAAGTTTGATGTTGTTGGTTGTATTTTTATTTGGTTAATAGATGTTAAAGAAGACATTTATGGTTTGTTATACTATTAAATAAATACCTTAAGGCCAGCTAATATGAGATGTCAGTCTATAACTGGCTGTTGGATTAAGGGAGGTTAGAATGTTTTTTTTTTTTTTTTTTTTTTTTTGGAAATTTGCATAATTTTTTTGTTTGTTTTAAAAAAGAAGACAACAAAATGGTGTGTAATAGCATTAAACACTACATAAATGTAATTATTATTACTATTACTTTCTAGGAAATGGTGTTTTTTTTTTAATTTTATGGAAGAAGTAAAGACCTCGTTAAAGGCCTTACAAAAAAGTTTATGGGGTAACGAAAACTTAGGTTTTGTATTGTAGTTATCTGGTCTTGGTTAGTTTAAAAATAAATTTTTAGCTAAAAATAAGGTTTGTTATTGTAATTACTTTTGTTATTTAATTAGTTTTCGCCCACGAATAAAGTTTTTTTTATATACTTTTGATTAGAAAATAATTTATGAATGTGAATACTTAGATGTGTGTTTATATCTGTCCTTTAATAAGAAAGTTATGCAAGAATTTCTAGAAATGATTAGGACTTAAAAAAGAGAATACAATTTTATCATAAGGGCAAGTTTTTTAACACATCACCACAAGTGGAAGGGAAAAAATTTGTCATTCCGTTTGTTATTTACACTATATTGATCTTAGACTCTATAAAAGAAATATATATTGTAGCTCCTTTTGAGGAGCTAAGTTAATTTAACGATGTCCGTCTGTCGAATCGAGGGATTTTTAAAAGATATAAATTGCTAATTCTATTCCAAGTTTTTTTTTTTTTTTTTTTAATTTCCTAAGCTAATCCCGCGATGCTCTATGCTTGTCTGCAGGAAAGAAACCAGAGTCTCTGGCGGGAATCGAACCCGCACCTCGGCGTTGATAGACTAGCTCGCTACCAGCTAGTCTACCGAGGTAAAAAAGTTGAACGAGTTCATTTTATATTATAGTCCATCTATGTTTGTCCATCATTGTCCATTCATCCATCAACCTTACCATTGCTCGGTAAATTTGGTTACAATGTAATTTGTAATTGTACAGATTTCCAACAAATATCAAAATAAAAAAATTGAAAACCTTCTTAATGTTAAGTTGTATTGCAACACGGGCTTTTTTTAGTAAAACGGCCTTTCGCCTTAAAATAAGTAGAATAATGTTAAGGCTGATAATTGTCAAAGCCTTGCGCTTCTGGCTACTGATTGCTTGCGGTAATGTTTTATTTAAGATTTTAAAAAGAGCATTTTATAAATAGGTTTAGTCGCTTAAGAGGATAGAGTTGCCAGAAATCAAATTTCAAATACAAAACTAGACAATCTAAAAAACACTCAAGATAAATTAAGTTTTTTTTACTTACTTTAAGTACGAGTCGTACTCAAAAATTCCAGTACGAATGACACTAAAACGCACTCAAAACAATCCTAAATGGGATAACTTTCGAGTACCAATACCGGAATTTCTTAAAATAAGTACAAAATACTTAAATGAGGTAACAAAACAATTGAACTTGTCGTTGGTAGTGCCACTCTGAGAGTAAAATTAAAAAGTTAGGGTTTTTATTCTCCTATAACTTATAAGTCTCATCTCTCATCATCATAGCATTCTTTTATGCGTGCGTACGCGTGTGTTTTATTAAATTTTGTTGCAGAAATTACAACAACACCACACAAGTTGGAAAAAACGATTTGCTTGTTGTGTGTAGAAACAAGAAAAGCAACAGAACAAGAAGATAAAAACGTCCCAAAAAGCACTCAAAAATTGAATTTCAAGTACTTAAAATTTAACTGGAAATAATTTCCTGTTTCTAATTTCTTTTTTTGTTTTTTTCAAGCACGAATTCGGGATAAAATCAAAAATAGATTTACTTCACCCTAGATTGGTACATATTCATCGAATCGACGAACACCTTTTTTATATTCTTGTTCTCTTTTGTCCTTTTACACATAACACTCTAGTCAATAGTCTGCTTTTTCTGTGTGTGGTCATACGCTATTATTTGACACTTGAAAGTAAGTTTTTTTTTAATTCCTGGAACTTACTTCGTCGCTTTGACGAAGAATACCATTTAAAGTAACGAAAAGACTGACTATTCCTACAATGCAAACTAATTTAAGAAGAAAAATAGAAGATGTTTTGGAAGCTGAAATCCCGGAAACACCAGCAAATTTTAAAACTTGCAACAAAAGAAGCAATTGTTAGCTTTGTCCATACAAAACAAAAAAAAAAAAAAAAAAAAAACGAAGAATGACAAAAAGTGCCTTACATTTTTGCAAAAAAGCATATGTGGCGAGCATAAAATTGGAGCTTGCATCTTGTGCAAATTTAATGTAAAATTAATTACATTTTCTATTTTTGTAATATACAATGTGTGTACCTATTAAAAAAAAAGATTTGAAAAAAAATTGTTAGCGTTCCTTTTTTATAAGTATCTGTGAAGCGAATCCAAATTTTATGCTTATTTTTATAACAGTAAAAATGAGATAAATGAAATAAAAATTTATGAAAATGTTTATCATTATCATTGAAAACACTAAATAAGTAATTATGTAAATGTAAATTTGATGTTCGTCGATTCGACGAAGTTTACCAATATAGCGTTAAATTTAAGTGTAGGGTTAAATCAATCTTATTTTCGGACTATTTCAAGTACGAAATCGGGATTGAATATGGATAAGTTGAGTATTTCGCAATTGAAGCCCCGTAATTAAATCAATCATTATGTACTTGATTCAAGAAAATCCGTACTCACCGTACTATTAATACCGCTTCGGATTGATTTGAGTACGGATGGATTGATTTTTCTTTTGAGTGTACTATAGTTCAAAATAATAATATTTTATTAACTTTTTTTTACAAAAACAAAAAAAAAAAAGAAATAACACAAAAAAAAACAAGGAAACGTTACAATTAAAACTCAGACTTACGTTTGATAAATTTACATATATGAAAATCACTCAGTTTTAAGTGCTTTTCATATAAATTTTACTACACAATTAATTGCTTGTCACCTGGAAACACCACATAAGTCTTATTAAAAATTTCAAAGGACATTATTTGCCTTATTGTAAGTCTAGATGAGTTACGCCCAAACACACATACTTTGATATTTGTATTAGCGGTAAACAGCTTTCACAAAAACCATTGCTCATTGGTACACAGAAAAATATAATTTTCATATTTGAATACTAAAATCGCATATTTGATTACAAAAATTTTTAAATTTTCTGCGATGACGATTTTTGCGGTATTGATAAAAAAGTTTGTATGTATAACTGTTAAATTTTTAGTCAACAACCAAGTTTATTGAGTCAATAAAAAAAGTTGTTGCCCAAAATAATTTTTTTCAACAAAATGTTTACTTGATTTGTTTAAATAAATTGTTGAAAATGTTGAATAAATTAAACAAAATGTTAATCGAATTTTTATTTTTTTTATTTATTAATGATGACGTCATAAATTTTCCATTTTTATATTTTTATAAAAATATTAACATTTATTATGAGGGGATAAGTAAGTTCCTATGCGCATTTCACTGGTTGCTTAGGCCAGATCATCAGGAAACCTTTTCAAAGACTTTGGCAAAACTAAATATATTATTCAAATAAAACTGTAAAACAAATGAGAATAATGAGCTATTTAAAAATGGACAAGAGTTGTTAAAATACTGTCTTTACTCTGATTCAAATATTTTTTTTATAGAATATGAAGAAATATTTAATTATTTCAATATTAAATTTGTTATATTGAGTGGTATTTTGCAAAGTGTAAATTTGATAAATTTTTTCTTTGAATCAATCAAAAAGTTTGTTGACCTAAAATTTTATTTTTAACAAGCTGTGTTGTTAAAAATTTTATTGAGATATTTTTTTCTGTGTATGAAAAAAAAAAACAAAACAGATCAATTTATGTATAAAGATCTTGTACCTTATTTTTAAAATTTTTTTGGGAAAAAGTGGTCGTATCTTATCAATTTGAATATATTTCGGCAATTTATAGATTTTTTCTTTATATTAATGGTAAATTTTCAGGATTGTTATTAAAACACATTCATGTTTAAAAATAAAAATAAACAAATTGATGTCATGATGGTTTCTGAAACTCATTTGACCTCAAAAAATACGTTTAAAATAAATGGTTATATACTATATGATACAAAGGACCCTCGAGATAGAGCTTGTGGAGGTTCTGCCATTTTAATAAAAACCAGAGTCAAACACTACCTAATGGGTGATCATCGTGAAGATTATCTTCAAGCAACAAACATTTGCGTTGAAGAATTAAATAGAAACGTAGTAATCTCATCGTTATACTCCCCACCTAAAAATTCAATATCAGAAGGCCAATATTATAAATATTTTAAATCATTAGGACCCTGTTTCCTGGCCGCTGGCGATTATAACGCTAAACATACCTTCTGGGGGTCCCGACTTATAACACCAAAGGGTCGGGTTCTATTTAATACTATTACTAAAATGGATTTCAATGTGATAGCGAGCGGACAACCAACATATTGGCCTACTGATCAGCAAAAAATACCAGATGTCATCGATTTTGGCGTGGTTAAAAACATCCCTTTAGAAACGATTTATGTTGAAGCTTCCTTAGAATTATCTTCCGACCACACACCAACAATTGTTACTTTAATGAACCCCAATAGAACTGTATCTCCAACTGGTTACTTAGCGACGCCAGCTACACAAATCAATTGGCTAAAATATAAAAAATATCTCAGCACCCATTGCACAGAAAATATTCCGCTTAGTACACCGGAATACGTAGATCGCGCTATTCTTAATTTTGACAGTTTTCTGAAGCTAGCTGTACAACATTCCAGTATTACCCCAAAAAAAACTAAAAATATTAAAATTTATTCCACAGATGTTGAGCGTCTCCTGTCTGAAAAAGAAGAGCCCGAAGAGAGTGGCAATTGCACAGATCCCCTCAACTTAAGAGTTTGTTAAAAGAGTGTACAAGAAGGCTAAGAAAGTTACTACAGACACAGAAAACGGATTCTCTGCAAAAATATCTTAAGGAACTTGATGCAACTCCGCAATCAGACTACTCATTATGGCGTGCAGCTAAAAATCTAAAAAGGCCAGTTGTCTCTAAGCCACCATTAAGAAACTTGAACGGAAGTTGGGCAAGAAATGATAACGAAAAGGGAAATCTGTTTGTTAATCATTTAAAAAACGTATTTACCCCAAATATATCTCACGATACTGCGGTCGAGTTACCACCTGTTCCTGCTAGAGCAGCTATTCCCCTCAGATTTGAGATAAGAGAAATCGAACAGGCTATTTGTGACTTAAACACTAAGAAGGCACCTGGCATTGATAAAATCAGTAATAAAATGCTTTTAGAGCTACCTCGCACAGCAAAGAAAATTATTCTTTTTATTTTTAATGCTATTTTACGCCTCGAATACTATCCTCAAAAATGGAAGGTTTCCTTAGTTACCTTGATACCAAAGCCAGGTAAAGATCATACAAAAGTTGAGTCATATAGGCCTATTAGCTTATTATCAAATATGTCAAAGCTGTTTGAGAAATTATTAGTTTCAAAATTAACACCGATTTTAAGTGAAAATAAATGTATTCCAAACCATCAGTTCGGATTTCGAAGAAATCACAGCACAATCGAACAGACTCATCGAATAGTTAATGTCATAAGAAAAGCATTTGAAGAAAAAAAAATATTGCTCAGCACTCTTCATCGATGTTTCGCAAGCTTTTGATAAAGTCTGGCATGAAGGCTTATTACATAAATTGAAGCAAAATTTACCAGCAAACACACACAAGCTGCTAGAAAGCTACTTAGTCGGTCGTCAATTTATTATTAAAGAAGGAAATTTCTTAAGTTCACCTCAGCCCATTGGCGCTGGAGTCCCACAAGGCAGCATCCTGGGCCCTCTATTATATTTAATTTATACTTCGGACATGCCAACAAGCAACTACACCCAAGCTTCAACATTTGCAGACGATACAGCATTTCTAAGCGTCCACGAAAACCGTTATGAAGCATCTCGTTACTTACAGCATCATATATTTCAACTAGAAATATGGTTAAGACAATGGAGGATAATGGTCAATGAGCAAAAATGCGTGCATATAACATTCACCTTGCGCCGGGAATCTTGCCCCCATATTACAATCAACAATCAAATAATTCCTCAACATTCGCATGTAAAATATCTCGGTATACATCTGGATCGGCGATTAACGTGGAAATGCCATATAGAGGCAAAATTAACTCAAATGAAACTAAAAGCCATTCAAATTCATTGGCTTATTGGTAGAAACTCTGTCCTTAGTCTCGACTGCAAACTTCTTCTTTACAACTCCATCTTAAAGCCAATCTGGTGCTATGGTATTCAGTTATGGGGCACTGCCTCGGCCTCTAATATAGAAAAAATTCAAAGACGCCAAAATAAAATTCTTCGAATAATCACAGCTGCCCCTTGGTATGTAAAAAACTCAAATATTCACAAGGATCTCAATGTTCCATTAGTCAAAACTATGATTACGAAATATGCAGTAAAATACTTAAAAAGGTTCGAGTTGCATCCAAACCCACTAGCACGAAATATTTTAAATGATAGCGGCCACACTCGCTTAAGAAGAAGAGACACTGCAGCACTTATCCAATTAGATGAGCGACAAACACCTAGATAAGATGAATTTCATGTAAAAATCGAGATGCATTGAACCCGACCCCCTCAGATATCGATGAAATTTTGTTCATAGCTAAATTTGATCAATACAAACAAACTCTCATTTTTAGAAATGACTGTTTTGCGATTTTTTGGGCGTGACACAGTGGGAACGTTTTCGAAAAAACGCGAAAATGGTCGAAAAGAGCTCCATTTAAACTACAATAACTCAGAATGGGCTAAACCGATTTCCATGATCTTGGTATCATTAAAAAGATATTTTAACTGGCTTTATGACACTTAAAAAAAAAAAAAAAAAAAAATACACTGTAAAAAAATTTATAACAAAAAAAATTTTAACTGACGAAAAAACCAAAAAGATCAAGGGTTTTTTTACAGTGTATTAATTTTTTAGAAAGGTTTATCCTTCATCTAAACCATATCAAAAAATAAAAATGGGTTCTTTTTTAGTTTTTTTTATATAATTTTTTAAGTAGTGTCACTTCTAGTAATTGCCCTTATATTTTATAACAAAAAAAAATTTAGGTAACGAAAAACCAAAAAAGATCAAGGATTTTTTACAGTGTATTACTTTTTTAGAAAGGTATTTCCTTCACCTATAACATATCCAAAAAGTAAAATGGGTTCTTTTTTATTTTTTTTTTAAATAATTTTTTAAGTAGTGTCATTTCTAGTAATTCCGCAAAATTCTGAATAAAAAAATCAATGTATTCTTCATAATAATTTTCTATTTTGTCATAAACATTTATAACTTTACCCATAATAAAGAGAAATATATATAGAACAAAAAATTCATAATTCATAATTATAAACAGTTTCGAGAAGCCAAGATATCCCTTTACAATTTTTACGCGTATATTTTAAAAATTTGAGTGAATATGAATTCAAACAATAAGTACAGATGCATAAAAATATCTTATAAGTGTTGCGCTTCGCTTCGTAAAATAAGTGAAAACGAGGCTGCAAATATAATTGAATATTTTCCAGCTGTCGCCAACATTCATTGTAGCCGTATTTGCGAAACTTGCCGGAATACACTGAGAAAAGCGCGCAGTCGTAATGAATCCAACGTGGAGCAGAATGAAGTCTCAAATTATTTGCCAACAACGCCTAGCGATGAAGTTAGCGAAGAATTGAATGAACTTCCAACTTGTAATGCAAACAAGGACGGAAGTCATTGAAAATATAAATGATCATATTATTCCTCATCTACCAAACCAAATGTCGCCTCTTAAAAGGAAATATATGAAAAAAGATGCATACAGAAATAGAAAATCACTGCAAATTTTCGAAAATATAGCAGATTCACTTGGAGATGATCCATTATCTGATTTGTCAGCGCAACTTGAAAACGTCAAAGCCATTTACGAAGAAATTTTGGAAAACATCAAATATCAAATAGAGAACAGCTCAAATCTTTTGGAAAAGCAAAAACTTTTATCTCTCTTACCAATCAATATGAGTCACGCAGAAATTAAAGATCGTTTTGGGGATGATATATCTCACGATTGTATCAAAAAAAGTAAAGATATCCAAAGAAATAATAAGAAGTTTGCAGATATCAATCTTTTTAAAATGAGCAGACGTAGTTTACCAACCGAAACTCTAAGCACAGTCAAGTTGTTTTATGAAGATGATGAAATTAGCCGAATGATGCCTGGATCGCAAGATTCAATTACTGTTAAACAAGGAAACTTACGTGAAAAAGTTCAAAAAAGACTTTCGGTACGTATTACTAGAAGTGACACTACTTAAAAAATTATTTAAAAAAAAAATAAAAAAGAACCCATTTTACTTTTTGGATATGTTATAGGTGAAGGAAATACCTGTCTTAAAAAGTAATACACTGTAAAAAATCCTTGATCTTTTTTGGTTTTTCGTTACCTAAATTTTTTTTTTTTATAAAATATAAGGGCAATTACTAGAAGTGACACTACTTAAAAAATTATTAAAAAAAAAATTAAAAAGAACCCATTTTACTTTTTGGATATGTTATAGGTGAAGGAAATACCTTTCTAAAAAAGTAATACACTGTAAAAAATCCTTGATTTTTTTTTGGTTTTTCGTTACCTAAAATTTTTTTTGTTATAAAATATAAGGGCAATTACTAGAAGTGACACTACTTAAAAAATTATATAAAAAAAACTAAAAAAGAACCCATTTTTATTTTTTGATATGGTATAGATGAAGGATAAACCTTTCTAAAAAATTAATACACTGTAAAAAAACCCTTGATCTTTTTGGTTTTTTCGTCAGTTAAAATTTTTTTTTGTTATAAATTTTTTTACAGTGTATTTCTTTTTTTTTTAAACGTGTCATAAATCCTGTTAAAATATCTTTTTAATGATACCAAGATCATGGAAATCGGTTTAGCCGATTCTGAGTTATTGTAGTTTAAATGGAGCTCTTTTCGACCATTTTCGAGTTTTTTCGAAAACGTTCCCACTGTGTCACGCCCAAAAAATCGCAAAACAGTCATTTCTAAAAATGAGAGTTTGTTTGTATTGATCAAATTTAGCTATGAACAAAATTTCATCGATATCTGAGGGGGTCGGGTTCAAAATTTCAGTTTTATCTCGATTTTTAAATGAAATTCATCATAAGTGAACAGAACCCGTGATGAAGAAAATTTTTGTCTGGCACTGGCAGGACATAAAATAAAGTATTAGGTTAAGATTTGATTAATTATTGTTAGTTCATATTTAAATGTATGAAGATTCAATAAATAATATTGAGGAAAAAAAAAATGTTTAAAATCGTTGTAAATACAAAATTCTCTTCTTCACTAAACACTTAAATAAAACTTAATTCACCGATGTGGTATATTTAAGTTCAACTTAAGTTTCCATTGGAATAACTTAGCAAGGTGTCCTCAATATGACAACAATAAAACTACAACAGGCAAAGCAATAACAGTCAGCTGTTTTATTGGGACCTTGCACCTTGCAAAAATTTAAACTTTTTTATGATATTTTTATGTAGTTAGATACTTTTATCTTACTAAAATAAGACTTTTCCAATAAAACTCAAAAAAATCAATCTGTATTTAAATACGATTTAAGTTTATATGAAAATTAACATAATATAGATTTAAATACTATTCTAAAAATTAGACATAAGTGTATAATTAATAAACAAAATAATTCTGTTATTCTAAAGAAATACCTTTTTAGCTGCACAAATTGTATTTGAACTGGTAAAAAACCTTAAAAAAAATAGACAATCCAGGTCATTCCAGAACGTCTGGCAAGCCAAAAGGAGATCTTTAGTTGCTTGATAACTTTCCTAATTTTTGACATGGTCACAATTAGTCAATTCTATCTATTTAATTTGATTAAAACGGACACAGCTTAACCGTAGAAAACAAAACCTAAAGAGCCACGCAAACACATAACCGGGTATATTTGTCCCCCTTTATAATTCTAACCTTCACAAAAAAATATTTAACTTAGAATTTTTTAATTCAAATTTTAAAAAAAATATTTAGTTTTATACTTTATTAAATTATTTAAGCTTAAGGTCACTTTTTAAAAAAAAATTAATTAAAATGTTTTTATTCGATATTTCGATTTCCGTTGGAAATCTTCTTCAGGAAATTTTTTTAAAATAAAATAAAATTTGACAATAAATGGAAAAATAATATATGGAAAAATAAATTTTAAAATTTCAAAAAACAAAATTATCATAATAAATTTAAAATTCCATTCTACAAACTTTAAACAAAAAGACAAACAAACAAAAAAGGAAAACAAAATTTAAAATTTATTAAAAGCCTAAAAACCTATTTTAATGTCCCTTTCCGTCAATAGTAAGCTATGCCATCTGAAATTTATTTCATAAACAATCAAGGACAAATACCTATTTATAATTATCCCTTACATCAACCTATTTATTTTTATTCAATAAATGTCTATAAATTTGAGCTAAGCCCTCAGTATCTTTTTTAAAATTAATCCTTTTTTCAAATGGAACATTATTTATCTGCAACATTTCTAACATATATCTACGTTTCTTAAAACTTTCCGTATTCAATATTGATGTGTTTTCAAAATCAGGATAATGATTAAAATCCCTACAATGAGTTGATAACGCCGTTCCATGGGCTGAATTATAATTCCTATATTTTTGGTCATGTTTATGTCCAGCTAATCTAATTTTCAGTTTTGTCCCAGTTGTTCCTACATATATTTTCCTACATTGTTAATTATCATTGCCACCACAATTAATCTTATTAACTAAATTCGACCTATCTGACTTTAGTAATCTATCCTTAGTTTTTGTGAATAATCTCCCTACATTATTAATCACCTTATGTGCCATTCTGTATTTCCCTTTATCATATATATTCGAGTTTTCTAATCTTTCTGAAAACCCAGGTACATAAGTTAATGACTTAAATAAGGCGGCATTTATACGATGATTTTTAAGACATGTCTTTAAGAGATATCTTTTGTTTATAGACGAATTCGATGGAGAAGAAAGAGAGATAGAAAAAAGGCATGATTTCTCTTCTTCGTAGTTTTTTCGAATTTTCTTAAAACTTTTTTATTTTCATTCGTTTTATTGATTTTCAAACATGACAAGACATGTCTCAAGAACCATTATGTAAATTTAAAAAGATTATGGTACCAGCTTTGATTGAAATTAAAAAAAGAAATGTTTTTAAAATCATAGTATATATGCCGCCTAACTAAAGTTTCCATTACGACTTAGCTTAGAAATTCTTTCTTATAGTTATTATTTATTGCAATTTAACTTTTTTTGAAATATACTATTTAAAATTGTATTTTAATTCTCTACTAATTTATAACCATTAAAAACTGTAACAAATTGTGGTCAGTTAAATTAAATAAATAGAATATGTGGAAATATTTCTTTTGAGTAACATATGTTCGAGTAAGGGTTTTTCTTTTGCTTTTCGAAAATAATAGAAAAATTAAACCAATTAAATTGCACACAATTCACAAATGGCCATTACCAATTAACGAAATTGAACTAGAAAACAAAAGAATTAATCCCCCTGTTCGATTTCATACATAAACTGTGAGCATTATTAACCCAAAACTAAATAAACAGGAAAGAAAAGAAATACAACTTCCAAGCCACAAAAACTTAAGGTCACGAAAGGATAATTTCCAATAACATGTGATGGAATAAGAGACACACAACTTCATGCATTCTTGAACATTCATTCTTTTGTACGGATTAAAATGAATTTTTCAACAACATTCAACTTTTCACATAAAATCCAAAACTGATGGGGGTCAAACTCTTTGGCTAGCCCGTCCACTTACTTATTACTACACATGGATTGCGTGTTGCTTTTCAGACAAACCTGAGAAAAATTCGTTTATAAAACAAATGATTAAACATTAATTGGCTTAAAAGAAGTACCTGGACATAAAATGTAAAATGTAGAAAAAAATAAGGACTTTTCATAGCAACAACAACAACAGCAACAACAATAATACTAATAATAATGATTAAGAAATAAGTAAAAGCGTGTGTTATTGTGATGAGATGCTCCCCTCACGAAAAGTAACGAAAGTTTCTCATGTGATAAATACTGTGTGGTCAAGTTTTGAATATGACATTTGAAGTGTAAAAATTGGGTTGTACGTCAGGATGAGCAACAAAACTTAATTGTTTTAGTTATTGTCTGCCGTTAAAATATAATTTTCAACACTTTAACAGCTGTTAAAGATCACTAAAATTCTCAAGACTTCATCATCAAGGTCTTGTCGGGGGTAAATTAGAGCAGAAGGTTTGACATGTGGTTGGTCTTTCATAATAAAGAAAAGAGAAATTAGTTTCTACGAACTACGAGCAGAAATGCAGTACAAGTATTTTAATGAAATTAATTTGTTTTTTTTTTTTTTGATTTCTTTGGTTAGAATATAATTAATTATAATTTGCTAGAGGTGTTAGCCTCCAAATGGGTTTTTAATCATTTTCCCTAAAACGGTTTGTTTATTTTTTCATGCCACAAATTAGTGTTAATTATAAACTCATAAGTGTTTATACAAGTAAATATGTATCAAAAGATTTTCCTAAAAGGTTTAACAGTATTTTTATTGTTTTTTAATTTGATTATATTTTTTTTACAAAAAAAAAAAAAAAACTCATGGGGCGTTTAATTGGGTGGTTGGGGTATTGATGTCTTTAGAACATAATTTTTCTTTGACATCAGGTGCTTTTAAGAGGGATTTATTGATGGTTAAATAATTATTGATTTTGGTTTATATTTTAATAATGGTAAATAAGATAATTAGCTTTATTTGTTTACTTAAATAAAAAAAAAATTAATTAACCCGGAGTTGCCAGAAGTGTTTTTTCTTAGCTAAGATAATAATTTAGGGATAATAGGACAGATTTGAAATTAATACTGCGTAGGTATTTTCTGGCATCATTCCTTTGATCCCATCTCCTGAAATAAAAACATACCTGTTCTAAACATAGTTCTATTCCTAAGCTTTTTGAAAAGTGTATTACTAATTTTCACAATCAAAATTTATCACAATATCAACATGGTTTTAAAAAATGATGCCCAACTATTACTTTTGGCGACCCTTATTAATAATGGGTTAGTAAATAATTAACAAATTAATGCCATGCATGCCGATTTAAGCAAAGCGTTTGATAAAGTTAACCTCAAACACCTCCTTAACAGACTATATTTGCTTGACTTTTATCCAATTTGCCTAAGATGGATTAAATCTTACCTTAGTGATAGACAACACTGCTCATCCAAACCTATCAACGTTCCATCTCGTGTGCCGCAATGGAGCCCAATACTTTTGTAAGAGAGCCGTTTAAAATATAGTAAAGTTTTTTTGTTTTTGAGAAATCAATAATTTTGAATTAAAAAAACTACAAAGCCCAATGGGTTGTTTCATGTCAAGTCGACCAAGAGTGGGACCAGATGTCTTTCTATTTTAATGAAATTGGGTGAGAAGGTTCCTTTTATTTTATAATGTTGTTATGTTAACGAAATAATTTTTTTTTTTTAAGTTATGTCATATTGAAAATGTCATAATATCGCCGAATTAGCCGAATGTGTTGAGTTTATTTCTTCTATATCTTGAAAACAACTCCACATACGAAGATGATTTTTATTTAATTTTAAAGAGAATATTTGGGGCTACAAGCAATATATTGAAAAAAATTTTTTTTTTTAATGTGATATCTGCAAAGTAGAAAATTTTAAAAATGGACTAAGTCAAAAACCAATTTTTTTTGGCAAATTTTTTCTTTATATAATACCTCAAACTGCTCTTTAAAAACCCTCAAACTTTGAAGGAGGTATTTTTTTTTTCTTTTTTAAGATTTGATTTATTTTCTTTCGCAACCTTTAATATATAATCCTATAATAAAACTTTAATATTTTAATTTTGAGCAATAAGTACACTGTGCTAGTTAAAAAAAAAAAAACAGACAAGACGGGCACCTGGCGTTTTAACCTAATTTGGGCACGCTAAATCCAGTGCTGCTAACTATTTTTTTTAGGTTAGCTCTTGTTTTCGAGATATACCGTTATTTCGAAAATGGAGGAGGTGGCACAACATATATTCGCGTAACTCAAAAACTGTTTAGTTTATTGAAATTATAAAAAATCGAAATTTCGGGGTCGGGTTCCATTCTTGGTCGATTTGACATGGAATTACCCCAATATTAATTCTAAGAAATAGGGAATAAAACCAATGTTAACATTCATAGTTCGACGATCCTCTATTAATAAAAAGAAAACGCAGTACTTACTAATATCTGTACCTGGAACTTATTCATCTCCATACCTATGGACCCCTATTTGAAAAGTTTTACACATTTCGGTTTTCATTTATACCAATTAAAAATGTAAAACTCTTTGAGTAGCGATTTTAGTGTATGATAAAAGAAATTGTATTTCTTATCAAAGTTTTTCTTGGGATTCAAAAAATTAATTAACAATGTTTCGTTTGTAGTCGGGACTGTAAGAAAAGATAAACTCACTTTTTATTGTTGTTGTGTTTGTTTAAGCTTTGATATGGTTACAAGTAAAACTGGGGCTTATAATTCTTATTCGCTTTATAGTTTTATTTGTATAGTATCTTTAGTTTTTCTAAAATCTTTTGATGAAGTTTCCTGACGATCTGGCCTAAGTAACCAGTGAAATGCGCATAGGAATAGCTTATCCCTTCGACAATAAATTTCAGTTTATCAATAGTATGAAATGGGAATTTAGCACATTTAAACGAAACATTGTATTTGGTTGCCTTAAATACTTGCAATTACCAGAGAAAGTCTTTTCAAGTTTTTTTGCTTGGAAAATAGGTTTTTGCATGTAGGTATGGAAAATTTATGGAAAAATGTTTTTTTTTTTGGATATTAGTTAGCATTTTGCATTAAAGCAATCATTGCCATAACAAAACTATGATTTTTTCCATCAACGATAATATTGGAGTCTTAGATTATTTGATATGATAGATTTAGTTACTATTTTAGCATATTTTACTGATCTTTGCGCCAATTAAAAATTGGCTCACAATTAACAACACAAGCAATAATAAATAAAAGGCCTCTATACTTCTTTCTTAAAAATTTGTATGATATCCTGCCTTCTAAAGCTTTATTTTTTCTAAAAGATTTGTATGATATCCTGCCTTCTAAAGCGTGTTTTTTTTAGAGTGTCACAGCTTTGAGTTGGCATCACTGCTTCATTTAAGCACTCATTTAACCGCTGATAGTGGCTTTTTGTTTAGTTTGCTTTGAAATGTCATTAAGAATCGACTTACCCCAGTGCAACGCATGCAAATTGTTGGAAATTTTTAATCAAAATAATTGTTCTATTCGTCAAACTCGTCGTGCACTTCTTCCATTTTATGGCGTACATAATTGTCCTTAAGAGCGGCTTATTCGAAGAACAATATATCGTTTTCGGACCACATATACTGTTACTGATAATGTGCATCCCGTGAGAAGCCGAACAGTGCGCACTAAAGAAGCTGTAGCCGCTGTACAGGAAAGCATTGAAGATGATCCTTATCAATCAATTTGTCGCCGTTCTCAGCAACTGGGGCTGTGTCCTTCCACTTTGTGGAAGATTAACGAAAGGGGCTTGGCTTAAAAGCTTTCAAGATTCAACTTGTGCAGGAGTTAAAGCCAAACGACCATCATATGCGCCGCCAATTGATTTACTCAAAGAAACTTTTGATGAAAAAATAATTTCACGTAATGGCCCGATTAATTGGCAACCAAGATCATGTGATTTAACCCCACTGGATTATTTTCTTTGGGGTTATGTTAAGTCACTTGTCTACGTCGATAAGTCACAAACAATTGAACACCTGTAAATCAACATTGGAAGAGTGATTGGCGAAATACGGTCGCAAATGCTGCGAAAAGTTGTTGCAAATTGGTGTTCCAGATTGCGCCTCCTACGTGCCAGCCGTTGCGACCACATGACAGAAATCATATTTAAACATTAGTTTTATTGATAGTAAAAATATATTTCCTTGTTTTATTATGATTAAAACTTGTGTCACGCTAGAAAAAACACCCCTTAGAAGGTATACATTTCTTTTTGAAAGACCTACAAAAATATTCCGTACACATTAGCTACTCCCTTCTTTAAAAAGGAAGAAAGGAAGTTGTTTAGTTTTTTTTTAGTGACCTTCCTTACTCCCTTTCTTGTGAAGGGAATGCAGTTGTTATCAAAGGAGGTGTGGAAGGACTTGCTCCCAATGATCACCTGTGTAAAAAATAAATAAGTATGGAATGCGGCGAGGAGCGCTTGTGTCTGATAAATAAGGCCTTCTATTAGGCCATTTCACGCATTCGAGTTACCGCTGGGTCATTCTGATAACTACGAATAAATACTTGCTTAAACTAAAACTAGAACAGGAACAGTAAATGAGCAAATAAAATTACACTTGCTGCATAATTTCATCAAATTTTCATTCTTTTCATTTTACATTTAACCTTCGTTTTTTTACATTTAACTAGATGAATTCTTTTAGATAAAGTCCAAACTATAACGAATAAGAAAATTATATTATCAAAATCATTCATTAAAGTAACAACTCAATAATGTGTCATTAAGTGTCATATAACTGTCAACCCACGCAGAATATACTAACAAAGCTACGACGACCTCTATGATACATTACTATAACCGCCACACCATGACTACTTTAACGAGCTGAGAGCAGCATCATATACAAAAAAAAAAAAAATATTGTAAATACTTGCTGATTATGTCACATGGATGTGTATGTAAATACAACCAGCAGCAACAACAACAGCAACACCAATATTTATTATTTCACTTAACAAGCCATCAGCAGTTGAAGTAACATCATCAGCATCAGCAACAATATCAGTCAGCAGCATATGAATAAAAAAGTAACAACAACAAACAAAAAAATCAGCATCTGATGAAATCTCAAAACAACAATAACAATAACAAAATTTCCATTTTAGTACAACAAACAATTTTATAAACAGCATCAACATCAACAACAACAGCCAGAATATAAAACACTAAAAATGTTTATTGCACAATTGTTTTGTAGTTTGCTGTTGATTTTTCGTTGTTGTTATTG
The DNA here is from genome assembly GCA_963931875.1 of Pollenia griseotomentosa. Taxonomy (NCBI): domain Eukaryota; kingdom Metazoa; phylum Arthropoda; class Insecta; order Diptera; family Polleniidae; genus Pollenia; species Pollenia griseotomentosa. The sequence continues at coordinate 43,905,879 of OZ007560.1, read as the reverse complement.
TTGTTGTTGTTGCTGCTGCTGGTGTTTTCATCTTCTACAATATATTTTTCTTGTGGTATTTTGTGTACGGCAGTGTACTTATTGTACGTGAGTGTGTGTGTGTTAGTTTGAATCGTTTTTTTTTTAATTTATTGACAAATTGTGGTGATTTTTGTGGCATGCAACAAAAGCAAAACAAGCACAGTGGGGCATCAGGGCATGGGGTACTAAATACCCTGTCGGACATTCAGTTAACTTTAAATTAACTGAAAGCTAACTATTTCTCAACTAGTGGTGGTTGACACTTGCACTACTTTTATATGGAATTAACTAACTATTTTAACATTGCGATGTCCTAGGAAGTAGTCGATTGTCCGACTCTGCATTACTTTCAATTAACTTTAAGTTAACTTTTTGTAGCTAGCTATAAACTCAATACTTTAAGTTAGCTTTAAGTTAAGTTAGTTTAAGTTAAGGCCGATTAAGGCCGATCAATGAATGTTATTCATTGGATGAATACTTTCAAAAAAATAAAAAAATTTTATTTTTTTATTTTATTTTCTTTTATTTTATTTTATTAATCAAAGTTGTTTTTATTCAACTTTTTTTTAACCAGAGTCGCTGGCGGGAATCGATCCCGCAACCTCGGCGCTGATAGACTTGCTCACTACCAGCTAGCCTACTGGGGCAGTCTAGTTTTTGAATAAAAAAACTATGTTTTTTGCCATTACTCAATTAACTCAACGTTGATTTTTTTTTGCTAGCGACTTGGCTCTCTCTACTTAAAATATACAACACAGTGTTTGTATACACTTTGGTTAATGTAAATTTTGCATTGCGTAGTAGTTGGCTTTAAGTTAGTCTATACAAGCTAACTTAAAGTTGGGTTTTTTTGTAGTTAGCTACTCATTTGACGGCAGGGTATATACACTTACTCACACACGTACACCCTTCTTGGCATCTACAATTGCAATCAAACATTTTACATAAACAGCACTAATACCATCATACAAACTATCGTATGGATTGTTTCTTGATTGCTGAGCATATGTGGATAAACGAGGATTAGCTGAAAAGTGTTTTCCGAGGATCCAAATGAATAACTAAAAGATTTCTTCAAGGTATGAATTAACAAACGCGTACATTTCGGAAAAAGATACAAAAAAAAAATACAATAACTGAACTAGAACTGAATTAGAATTGAGCTGAAACTGCACTAGAACTGAACCAGAATGGAACTAGAACTAAAACTAAACTCAAACTACAACTGAGCTACATAGATCTGAATTAAAACTAAGCAAGAACGGAACCAAAACTCAACTAGAACAGAAATAAAACCTAACTAGAAATAAACAAGAACTGAACTACAATGAACTCGAACTGAATAAGAACTAAACTGGGACTCAACTTAAACAGAACCAGAACTGAGCTAGAACTGAAACTGCACTGAAACTGATTTTAATTAGAACTGAACTTTAACTGAACAATCACTAGAACTAAACTGAAAATGAAATGAAATTGAGCTACTAGCACTTAAATTAAATGAGCTAGAACTAATACGGAACTAAACTTAAATTAAACTATAACTAAGCGTTCATTTCCGAATATTAACTATTTCGGCCATAGATGACTAGTAAGGGCATCACACAATGATGACTTTCGTGACCATAGTCCCAAGCCTTTAAATAAAATAATTCCAAAAATGTGATGCACTTGAGAAATAAACAAAGTTTAAGTTTTATTCCAAAAATGCATTTCAAACTCCCCTCGCGTATACAATTTCATATAATTCTACAAACAAGCAAATCAACACAACAAATTATGATAATCACTCACTTTTATACACTTTTGTGACGGACAACTCGTATGCTGGACGATTGAATGTCATACAAACCATGCCAAGCCGTGGAATATGAATAGTGGTCAGTACAGCAAACAATGTGTTTATAGGGATTGTGTGTTAAATAATATAAAACAAACAACACTTGAATTATATTACGATGACGATAATAATGATGACGACTTCGACGACAAGAGCGACAAACGCACCGGAACTATCAATTGTTATTGAAGTATTCTATAAAACAAACAATTTGTACACACCATCATAATAATTTTACTATCATCCCATCGTCAAAGTCATCGTTTTCAGCAACAGCAGCTAAAATCTGTAACAACATTATCATGTTCTACTACCATTAAGTTTTCCACAACCATCAGTTTTATATTTTTGAGATTGAAAAAAAAAAATCAACCTTAAGTAACATTTAACCAGCAGCTGTATGGAGTACAATGATGATGCTGACGACGACGGCGACGAGTTGTATCACTTGATTAAAACTAATATAACAAGAACAAGCTAGAATTTCGAAAAGCTTCAAAATCTACATTCGAAATGTGACAATATAACAAATTCAATTATGTAAATCCATAAATGCAACAACATGTTGTATTAGTGTGAGCGTAAATTTGTGTTTGCGAAAGTCAGTCCACAATATATGAACGATTGACAGTCGGCCGCTTTGCTTAAAAGCAATAATCAAATAAAAGCAATCAGTTCTGTAGAATAAGAGAAGGAATACTAAGGTTATATTTTATTCGAAAAATCTGGATCATTTATATAAGTTGAATTGGATTTACGTGAGTTCCTGTCGTCAAAACCTTATCCCACTATACTCTCAATACTCGGTTACATAAAAAGCGTCCGCCACTGTCAGTGTGTGATAGGAAGTGCAACAGTATCAATTGGAAACAAGCTTCCGGGTGTGCCGGCTCCCTTTAAAAGTATACTAGAAATACTGTCCCATATTTAAGAGAGTTTTAAGGCTACTGAAAGCATCTACTCCAGAGATAGGAAACCTGTACTACTTTCTTTTGCGATCGTATGCGTGATTAATGTTGTTAAATTCTATTCAATGTGTGTGCACACTTTCGTAATAAAAGAGAAAAGAGAATATGCGGCGTCCTAAATTTGCCTATCACAGATTTATTATGTAGATTGCATATAGAAATGTTATTCGCCAGTGAAAAAGATCCTATGAAGTAAATCATTAGTTTAGGAGGCAAATTGGGAATACTTTTTTTACGTCGTTAAAATTGTGGTCTTTTAAATGATATAGTGTTTCACACATAATGTCAACGTTCAAACTTTAAAATTAAAAAGAAATATCATGAAAAAAATATGTTATATGTGTTTTATTTACGTTTACTTTTAAACCTCAAAATGGATAACCCGTTATTAAACGGATTATGCATTTATTTTTTAGTGAAAGATTTTTAGTGAACTAGTTATAGAAAAACAACTACATTATTCTACCAGAAAGCATGGGTTTTGTACAGTAACGCCCATTCTAAATGAGATAGGAGAACTTAATTTTGCTCAGATATTTCGTAAAATAAATATATCTAAATCCGAAATTGATTTCTTTAGCTAAAATTGAAACATAAAATTAATTGATTATGTAAAAAATGATAAACAAATAAGACCCTGACAATCTTTTTGCTTTATATTCTTTAACTATTCTTTAGGATAAAATCCTCATAGTTCTTTTCAATAATTCATTTTAACTGAAGGCGAAATATAAATAGCACGATTTAAAATGGTTACTTTTTCTGGATTTTTCTAGACAATTTAAAGGAAACTTTTTTAAAATTTCGATTTAGCTTGGCAAATTACATTTGTTCTTGATTCTTGACACATATTGATAAAGCTTGACAATCAAGCCAAATCAAGCCCGCCTGGCAACCCTAGTTACAGTGGATAAAAGTTCAATTTTCGTGAACAATTTTATGATATTTTATGACACCCAAGAACGATATCTTTTTTTTTAGTGATTGTGTAGACGAACACAACCCTTAATACCGTTCGTAACTATTTTCAAGAAAGAGCCGAACATTATATACTGTTCTGTTCTTCGTTAAACAACAGAACAATTGTAGTGATACTGTAGACAAACATTATATTTTAATATTCTATAATCTTTCTTTTTTTACATTGATAAAGAAATGAAAAAATAAAAAATTTTACCAGCAACTGCAGCACGAACAGCTTGTGTGCGTATTGTGCAAATTATTTTGCTGGCTTTTTGTTTTTTTTTTCGTATGTGTATTTTGTTTTTGTAAAAAATGTTTGGTTTTTTTTACCAGCCAAAAGTGACGAACATTAATGAGCCGAACCGAACACAATGAAAATTGTGGATTTGAAAAAAAAAACCGAACGGAATTAAATGTTCTCATCTTTTGTTGAGTTTGATCAAAAAAGTATTATTTTTGTGTTCGAAAGATGACTAACAGACAACCGTTATTTTTTTAATGATTTTCTACCCAAACTCTATTAGCGTTTGAGTTTTACACAAATCTACCGAACCGAACACTAAGGAGCGATATTTAGTGTTTATTTTCGAACACTGCAATAAACCCATCGAGCAATTCAATAGTTTCCGTCGTAAGTGATAAAATCTAAAAAAAATTTATTGTATGGTTAAAAAATAAAGAAATTAAAAGAGCAAAATTGCAAAAATTCATCCAATTTTTCTTGGAGTTTGAAATGTTGTCCACTGTAACTCGGTCAATTCTTGACTAATCTTCACATATGACCCATAATTATTTTAGTAATTTTATTACCTTTCTCTTAAAAGAATCATAATAGGGATAATATTTTTGAAGATATTTGCATTTGAGTCACAGCATCTTTTTCAAAAAGATAAATAACGGCTATTTTCGAATATCTCGAAAACTATTCTATTTTTGACAATTCTGTCTTCATATTTGGATTCATAACAATTCAGACAATTTTACATTAAGATTCGGTGTCAGATACATTTCATCCATGTCAAAAACTGTCACATATTGTAATTTTTCATTCTTGACTGAACTGGGAATCGAACCCAGGTTTTCACGGATAGGTTGCCCTGACATGTTTCGATTGTAACCACACAATCTTTTCAGAGGGTTTGCTGTTAAACACTCAGTGCCGGTTCACACACGTCAAGTTTGACTCGTCAAGTCTTGATCTTTTTGGACAGAAGGGAAAAGAGAATGCCATTTCTTGTCCCCTCTCTCCTAAAAACTTCATTTCTTGTATAGTCAAACTTGACGTGTGTGAACCGGCACTCACTGCCATTGACGACGGCTGGCAATCAATAGTAAAACATCAATCTTTAAACCAAATGGCATTTTAACCTTGGGAGATCGAAATTTGTTTTTTGAATGATTATCTATTGTAATTGATTTACATGTTATTCTTTACTTCTGTTTAATAAAGCATAATATTAAAAAATCTAATCTTGACAATTATGTTTATGTTATATTTAAACAAAACAAAAAATAAGCTTACCTTCCCTCAACAGTTGAAGTAAAGACAATCAGAAGGTTGGTTATACGCCAGAGCAGTACCGGGGGTCAAACTTAAAAGTCTTGACAACCTTTTATTCATTTAAAATAAAATAAACTATATAAAAACGTACAGCCAGTATTTAATCTTGCGTTGTCAGTGGAAAAATTTGTGCTATAGTCGCTAAAATAAATGAAATTCTTTATGGCCTTGCAAACATATTTTACTGGTATTCACTCAAATACGAGTGTGCACGCTATTACACACTGGACTTAACTGTCGTTACAGTCGCTCTGCCTGTTGTGTGTTTTTCTTTTTTTTTGGTTTCGAATCAATTCGGTCTTGCTTTTACTATTCAGACAAAAGAATCTGTTAAATTAAATATGTTACATATCCATCCATCCAACTATTCGACCAACCAACCAGCCAGCCAGCCAGTCAACCATTCATCCATCCATTCATTTATTTATTTGTTTAACGAACAAGTGTTGTTTTTATATCTATCCACACAATACATATTTAAATGTTTTCGTACCACTGGTGTGTGCAAGAGTATGTATGTGCTTGTAGAACGTGTAACTTTGTCGTTCTTCAATAGTTACGAGATTTGTAAATTATTCAACACTTATTCATTATTGTAGCTGTAGCAATAGAACAGCGTCACTGTCGTCAATGGTCGCAACAGAGTGCGAGTATTGTTTTCAATTGTTGTACAATTCAATGTAGTGAGTGTCAGTGTAATTGAAATTTTCATGCATTTAATTTGTTCGTAGATAGATTTTCGCAAATGTAATTAAATGAAATAAAATTTAAAGAATTTTTTCTTTTTTGTTTAAAAGAGTGCCATAGAATACCAAGTGTAGGAATATATTTGACATACATAATCTTATAGTTGGAAAATTCGTGGCTTTAAAAATGTCCAATAGATTCTCATAGTGGACCTTTGCATAATGTTTTCAAATCAACTTAGCAATATTGGTTTTGCATATCCAAGTAAAAAAATCCTCATATTGCTGAAAATGGCAATAAAATAACGCTCATATGGTCATTGTTAGACCTTGAAATTTGGTCTAGAAAATAAATTCACATAGATCATAATTAACACAATCTTATTTTCGAGGTTCCAAATGGAGCTGCGCAACAATAATAATAAAAATAAAAATGATTTGAATGAAAAATAGATTTCTGTCAAATTTGTGTCAATAAAAAGCCACCACACGATAACAGTGTTTCGTTTATATGAAACTTTCCTTTTAAATTTCGATTAGGTGTTAATAAATGATTGCTTTTTCATTAAAACCGTAGTGTATTTGGATGTTTAAAGCCAAAAGTGCTTAGTTTTTTGATTGATACTTCTCTTGTGCGGAACATTTTCTTTTTTTAAACTGTACATAGAAATGTCCCCGTTGGTGAGCGACGTTGAGGAGCACTTACCTTTTTTAGTTTTTCTAGGCCTTAAATTGCAGGGCTCCTAAGAAACCCTGTTGACAATAGTTCTATATGTTAGAAAAGGAATCACGTATCCCGTGAGTTAAAGTAGGCAATAATATGGAAATTGGTATTGGCTGCACCCAGAGAAAAAACCTGTTTCAATATGTTCACCTCCAACTAAACTATGTTTAAATAAAATTTTAAACATATTTTGTTTAATTTGACCATATTATTGTCACCGACAACCATATTATGGTTAAATTAGTCCTCCCTAAAGAAGCCACAAACATATAATGGTTGCCTCCAAACATGTTATGGTTAATTATAACTAAAATATGTTTAACACTTATAATAGCATTGTTGGTTTTCAACCAAAGCATGTTGCTCTTCGAAAAGAAGAAAATACAATTATTAATACTCGACGTGGACAGACTTTATGCTAAGTTCACACTTAGGTTTTTAAACGCGTTTAAACAAAATGTTGATTTAGCTAATCAAAGCCGTTCAGATTACATTTGAGATAATTAAGATGACAGATGATTAAGAAAAAAAACACAACAAACAAATTTTTTTTCTTTAAAGTATTAGAAATGGATAAAAACACTTTTATAAAGTTATTAGAACATTATTTTAATAATTTTAATGATGAAATTGTAAGAATTTATGAATTATTTAAGGAAAAAAATAAAAACATCAAGCAGAAATTTTGGCCGGTTGTACACGATCATGTTGGCGATTCTACATTTGAGGTATGTTCAGTGGATTCTATGTGATTTATCAAGTGATTTAGTTGTAATCATGTCAATTTGAAGTGATTAACAAATCAATTCAATGTATGGGTAATCATCCCGATTTTGAAGTGATTAGAGCTTAATCACGTTCGAACTGCTTAAACGCGTTTAAGAAGCCAAATGTGAACATACTATTAAGCCAATAGCTACAGATGAAGAGGAGTGTACATTTTGGTACCACGGTTATAACCCCAAGCCGATGGATGTTTTTGTTAAGGCATTCTTTTGAGTGTCTCATTGTTAGTTTTTTCACTTGAGATAGTACAACTAGCTGTCGTACTAATGAAATGTGTTTTTGCAGTATACTTTGACAAATCAGCATGCAAATATTTACAGCAGAACAACGTTTACTAATCTTGGAATTTTTTTAAAAAAATTCTCGCTTTGTTCGCCAAACTTGTGGTGCACTTCGACAAGTTTGCAGTACGCAGAATCGTCTATCTGAGCTGCTAATACGCAATGCTTTTGATCGATTCATAACAAAATTTACTCTTTTGAATAAACTTCACTAACCTCTGTAGGCGTTAGTGTGACAGAGGCCACGACATTATCGATCAGACGCCAGAAATTGGATCTCTGCCCGTCCACATCTTGGAAAAGTTTGAGGAAAGAGCTTAGCCTACATCTATAAAAGATACAACTGGTGTTCGGTGAATCGGCTAAGAGTCGACTGGAAGATGAACCCGGTTTTTAGCGCCAAATCATCTTCAGCAAAGAGGCTTATTTCTGGCCTAATGGCTACGTAAACAAGCAGATTTTCGTTTTTTGAGAGAGCACAATCCTCACATCACTCTTGAGACTCCATTAGCTCTCGAATAATCACTGTTTCATGCAGTTAACAAGCCGAAGGCATCATCGCCTCATTTGTTCAATGCTGCGGGTAAATGATTCGAGAATATTTTATTCACATCATTGAAAATCATTTGGAGAATAAATAGTATCAACAAGGCTGCGCAACATGCCGTAGAGTGTGTGAAACCAACACTTAGTCAAGCCAAGCGTTTGGTGACAGTTAGAAGCCAAAATTTTTCGAATTTTTGATGAAATAAGACCGGGTATATTTCAAGAGCGATCTTCTTATCAATATTGCTTGCAACTATGGAATGGTTTAATATCGAAAATCGGTTTTGCGTTAAAAAATTGGTTTTATGCACTGAAATCGATTATATATTAAGCTTCTAAAACCAATTTTTTTTATTATTATAATTATTTTGATAGATTTATATTTTAATCTTAATTAAAAAGATAAAATATGAACATTAACAATACTACTACAAAATATGTGTGTATACCTCCTGCAGGAAATGTCACTTTTGGATCTGTACTGATTCACTACTGACACAGTCACCAGTACTAGTGCCTTATTATACCCCAGACAATGTTATTTACTATAGACATTAAACATGTTCGTGTCATTGGAAATTTACTTTGGCGGTACTTTTGACCAGGTAGTTCTTTTGGGACCATATGTAGACATTGGAATCAGAAAATCACTAGTACATTTTAAAAAATCTAGTCTAGTTTTGGAACTTTTTTTGAAATAGATGTTTTAATGAAAAATATACGAGTTAATAACAAAATTATTTCATACTAAAGGCAAATAAAGGTTGGTACAATCAAAACGCATGATGTTAATTAAAAATAAAACAAATAGTATTATAGAAGGATCTGTAACAAATATGTATGAAACAAAATATTGGACAAAATCTCGCCACGGCTTCGCTAACATACATCTATCCGATGGCCCATATTTTCAAAGACTCTGAGACATAATTGAGATTAAATGTCTTAAGGTTTCCTTCCGGATATGTATATGCAGTTTAACAAGTAAAAATTATTTGTAGTTTTACGTATTCACTAGGGATGCCAAACGGGAAATCCCGAAATCCTGGGATTTTTCGGGACTGAGAAATCCCGAATTCTTATGAATTTTATGTTTTAAACGTAGTAAGCGTTAAATTGTTATCGTCTCACAAAAAATTAAGAAATAACGAAATAATACAATTTTTATATAAAACGAATGGTTTTGTTAAGTTTTCTTTTTTAAAAATAAAAAAATTTATATATTTTAACTTTTGTTTACAAGAAAAAGTTCTAAAAGATTTGTTCTAATAATTTTTCTTTTTTAAAAATTCAAAAATAAATTAAATTTAGTCAATTAAAAAAAGTTGCTTATGAATTGTTTTGTTAAATTTTCTTTTTTAAAGCTTCGTTCACAATCAAAAACACATTTTTACTTGGTGTTCATAATAGATCAACAATTTCTTTTGCAACCACACACATAATGCATTAAGAAACCGTTTGCAAATTTTAGCCACAACAATATTATACATTTATTATTATTTTTTACAACATTATGTTAAAATGTTCATTCAAAACTCAATAAAATTATTTTAAACGTCAGAAACAATTTCATACAAATTGTTACTGAAGTTCTAGTTGACTCAATTTTTTAAAAAAACTTAAGTTACATTTTTGTTTATAAAATGAAAGGAAAATATATGAAGTACTTTGGGAAGAAATAAGATAGAAAAAAACGAAATTGTTGCTCTGATTGTGAACAAAGCTTAAAAATTCAAACATAAATAAATAAAGTGTTGTTGTTTTTTTAAAAAAAAAAGTTGTATATTAAAGAAACAAATTGATCCCAAAATCCCGAAAATCCGGGGATTTCGGGATCGGGATTTCCAAAATCCTGAATCCCGGGATTTGTTAAAATCGAACCAGTTTGGCATCCCTAGTATTCACCCACTAAAAGTACACTTCCGAACTTAATGAAAGGTGCGCTTTTTCTTTAGAAATTAAAGTTCATCATTCATTAGATAGGGAACAAAACAGCCAAACATGAAACTTTGGGAAATTCACGATAATAATAATGTAGAAATACAAAAGATGAAATTAAAACCTAATTTGGTTAATAACATTCCAATTGAATTTTATTAAGGAACAAGTTTAGCACTCATTCCATTAACATTTTAAAATTGATTTTAAGGTGCGGTTAATCGATTTAACAAAACGAAATAAAAAAATAGTTTGAAAAAAGATTTTTGAATCTTATTGTCTTCTTAGGATTTTGGCAGTCTAAAACATTCTTTGTAGTTCTCGTCATGGCTAAGAAAACAAAGCTAATGTACTTTCTTGCTTAAAGTAGATAGTTCCTCTCTTTTATTCCACAGGTGATCCCTAAACATCAGTTCATCATTACTCGAAATCCCCAAATTCGTATACTAATGGTATTACCAGATGGTCATAATGGCATTTGTGTATTTTACTTCTGACAATTTCGACTGTAACTAACTATTTGGGCCTTCTTGAGACCGTATGTTAATTGAGGCCTTTTAATATAAAACGCCAAATTTTTTAAATGCGATATAAATTGCTTGTGGGTTTTATTATTAGCCAATTGATTGAAAATGGCAAAGCCAATCTAATATTTTTCAATTGAATTGAAATAAATTCAATTTTAAATTAAATACTTGAAATTGAAGTGTTACAAATGAAATTGAAAATTGTTAATCCATGAATTTTATTTGTATTTAAATTAAAAAGAAAATATATAAAACGAGAAGCTTATAAACTATTATTCTATCGTTTGTATAAAAAAAAAAATAGAAAATTGTTTGCATTGTTATTAAGAATTGTCAACTAAATGAGATGAAGCTAATGAAGATGACGAGGCTGGTGAAGACGACGATGACGATGATGACAACACTGTCTATGGCAATAAATTTGTGAATGTGTGTTTGTTGGTGTTGTCGATTGAACTTAATTAAATTTGTAAGTGAATCTAAAGTGCGGGTTTTTTATACCATTTTCCACTACACTCTCGCTCGCGACTTATTGTTTGTTTGAATATTGAAAGATGTTGCTGTTGTTGCTTCGGCTGTTGCATGGTATGAATGGAAACGAATGTTTGCCACATGCTATATTAAACAAAATAAATAAAGAACCTCCTCTAGTATTAAGGAAATAAAAATTAAAAAAAACAGCAGCAAACAGACAATAAAGGCAATTAATAGCTGTTTTTTTATTCTTCTCGTTATTGCTGCTGTTGTTGTTATTGTCATTTGTGTATTTAAATAATACAAACAACCATAAAGAATCTGGTAACCACATGATGATGATAATGACGCTACGACGACAATGATGAAGAAAAGATATCAACGCCCGCACTTTATATGTCACAACAACATCTTTTTTATTTTGTCTGTTTTTCGATATACATATTTTTTTCTCAAAATGTTTGCATTATTACACTGAGAGGAAAGAGTGGCTTTAATATTTTTGAGTAGGTATGATTTAATAGTGTAGCGTAAAGTGTTTATATGTGCAGCATTTTAAACAATGTAATAGGAAGTAGAATTATATATATATATTTTAATAAACAATTCAAATAGTGTTTAATTAAATGCGTCAAATATAATGTGGCGCATAATTATGAATACACTTCTCGTTTACGTTTTTTTCAGAATTATCTTAAAAAACTAACAAAGTTTGTAATGAAAAGACTCAGCAGATAACAAGGAACCAACGTAGTTAATGGGTCGATTACGGATAGCAAAGGAACTGAAGTTGAGAAGCCAGCAGCGAAATTAGCAACACTGCCATTTTAAACAATTAAATTAAAAAAAATTTAACTTGAGCGGCGTTGTCATTTTCATTTCAATGGTCACGTGAATAAGTTACAGAATATGGGACAGCCAAAATCAAAGATCAATTATCGAACATTAATTGCACCCACTTAGGTGCATTGTGAAATGCGGAATAACTTTAGAAACAATCATTGGATCATATTTTTTCAAAAACAATGATGGCAATGTTGGACATTTTTTTTAAATCCGATTCAGAATTGTGGTTCCAGCAAAATGAATCAACAGCTTGCATAGCTTGTCGAACCACAGCTTAAGATCAAGATCAAAAAAAATTGAGGTCGCTGAGACCTGTAACTCTAGGAAAAGTGGTTCAAGATGCAAATGAGACCATTTGAAATATATTTTATCTCAAAAACAATATGGGCACTTCCTCTCAAGTGTCATAATAATCTTTTATCTTAGACCCATGTTGTTTTTCTAAGCGTGACAAAACGTAGACTTCCCTGTGTAATTATCCATATGCAGTGTTGCCATATTTAATTTTAAAAAACCTGAAAATTTTCAAAAAAAATTTTGATTTCATGGGGAAAAACTGCTCTTTAAAAACAAATTTAAAAAAAGATAAAACCATATCTGTGTATTTAAAATTCATTTTAATAAAAGTAAAAAAACCGTTTTTTTTTAAGGAAATGGTTCTGTACCATCGCAATATTTTGTATGATGTAAATTTTTTCTTTTGAAAGAGAGTACAAGTTATAACATTGCTGCACTAGAATAAATGATCGTCAAACATTTGTATTATGCGAATACAATTAAAAAATGCACTGATTTTCAAAAACTGTTTTTTTGGAGTAAAAATCTGCAGGACTGTTTTAACGCTGCCCATATGCGAACAAAAATTAGTTTTTTTTAAATATAATCTAGGCTCACAACTTTATTTATGTGTCATCCTGTATAACTGGCGAAATTGTTATGTTCTTTCCTCTAAAGTTATGAACACTCTGTTTTAGCACTCATTTTAATTTCAGTGTATTCGTAATGGGCTTAGAATGCTTGTTAAAAGATATTTCGTCTGCCTGTCCTGTGCTGTTTAGACTTTTAGTTCAGTTATTTTTTTTTTCATTGTCTTCTTTTTTTCCGTCTACTATGATAATTTACATAATTTACATTAAAATGTTATATTTGTTGGTGTTATTTCATAGCTGTAGTTGCAAGTATGAGCTTCATTTCTACTCGTCTTTCAACGCCTCTTATTGTTGCTTAAGTTTCGGGTTTTGTCTCTTTTTTAATTTCATTTTCACTTAAAACATTTTTCCCCAAATGCGAAAACTTTGTCAACTGTATCTACAATTTCCAATGTTATTTACATCTTATCAACACACATTTTAAACGCACACACATTAATTATTCGTTATTTGTTCGATTCTTCTCGATTAATGAAGAACCGAGAAGTTTGGTTTGGCGTTTGTGTTGCAAAGTGTTTTATTGTCTGTAGATTGGTTTAAATTTTATTATTGTATTTTGGATGATGGTTGCTTTGTTTGTATAATATTGTTGTAATTGTTTTTGTTATTGTTATTTTGCATTTTGTTGATGTAATTAGAATTATGCAAAAAGTATTTTGCCTGTTGGGCGTGTGCGACTAATTTAATGAATTCTTTTTTTTTAATATACAATACATTTTTTTTAAATTTGTAAACAATTGAATGTATCACATTACAAACAATTACTTTTGTATATGGGGCAAAAATGTTTAGTGATGGTCATGTTAAGTAATAGACAATTTCTCGGGGAAAATCAATATGACAGATGCCGTGAATATTAAAATATATTTATATTTCGAATGAAAGATTTTTAGATTATCCTTAAATTTTAATTTTAAAGTCGACTAAAGAATTCTTTTTATGTGACAAACATTGCCAGATTTCTTGGCTGTAACTTGTCTTTAAGTCAATTAGCGAACGTTAAATTTATTTTCAATCCAAAAACCACATTAAAATCAATCGTCCGATTCTTTTGTATGCACTCTACAATTGTAAGAAAAGAGACTTTCGGAAATTACTACATAATTTGGCGGTGCGCAAAATGACCCCAGGATATATAAAACGAAAACGAAGAATCGCCCCAAAATTTTACATGAGACACAACAACACAAAATTTTTGGGCAATTTTTTTTTTGTTTTTTTTTGGTATTATTCTTCATATTTTCGTTGGGGTTTTTTGAATTTTAAGTGGAGTGAAAAATGACCCCAATATCAAGGAATGAAAAATGGCCCTAATAAAATCAAAATTTTTACTTTGGGGCTATTTTTCATTAACTAATAAATATAAAATGCAAAAATTAAGAAATGAAAAATTACCCCAATAAATTTTATACAATTTTATGTAAAAATTTCTTGGGATAGTATTAAAAACTCGAATTCCTTAACCAAAGTGGAGAAAATCCTTGCCGGCTATGCAGAGGAGCATTAGTTAGCGAAGCCGGTGTTTGTTATACAATAAAGGAAAAAATCCTTGCGCCCGGCCGAAGCGCATATACATACACTCACAATATTCTGTACGTAAAATTAACTGAAATTGTAATATAAAATAAATGAAAGTTCAATTAAAAACCGGTCTACCTATTTTTCATTTATTTTTAATAAAAAGTTCATTTAATTTTTACTGTCAAAAATTCAACACCATATTCCGTAAAATCAAATAAATATTCAGTTATTTTGTAAAATTTTACTGTCAAAAATTCAACACCATATTCAGTAAAAACGATTAAATATTCAGTTATTTATTAAAATTTTACTGTCAAAAAATTGACCCCATATTCAGTAAAAACAATTAAATATTCAGTTATTTTATTAAATTTTCGTTTACTCCACAAAAGAGCCGAATTTCTAAAAAAAATACCAGACAGACACCTGTCCGCTTGTTTTTCTTATAAGCGAGAGAGGGAGAATATTTTTATTTACTTACCCAGTTACACACGTTTGTTTTACTTTTGTTGTACTGACCACGTTGTTTACCAGAAGAACTCTCAATTATAAGACACCAGCAGCATGACCGATATGGCTTCGCAATTATTTTACTTTTAAAATATGATGTATTTAACTAAATTATTTTAACAAATAGAAAATGGGAATTGCTTACACAAAACAAGCAATTCATTTTTTATAGATAAGAAAAAATTAATTTTTGGTAGTAAAATTATATAAAATAACTGAATATTTAATTGTTTTTACTGAATATGGTGTTGAATTTTTGACAGTAAAATTTTATAAAATAACTGCATATTTATTTGTTTTTACGGAATTCGCGGTTGAATTTTTGACAGTAAAAATTAAATGAACTTTTCGTTGCTTTAAATTACATTTTTATTTACTTTACATAAAGAAGAATTTAACTCAATCAACGGACAATATTAACTGCAACTGAAAATCCGTATTAATATGCACTTAGTTTTTTGAATAACTGTTAGAATCAGTTAAAAATAAATTTGCTTGGAATTTTAAATGTTTATTTATTAAAAAATGACTGAACGGAATATTTCTTAAATAAACTACAGTCCGTTACTGTAATAATATTGTGAGTGTATATATATGTAATTATTCGGATTTTGAAATAAGAATTTTAAATTTGGGATCTTAAGTTTCGGGCATATGAACCCAAAGTTTTTAATATATGTTTTCCTTAAGCTAATCCCGCGAAGCTCTACGCTTGTCTGCAAGAAGCCGGTCTCTAACGGGAATCGAACTCGCAACCCCCACACTGATAAACTACCTTACTACCAGGTAACCAACCGGGGCACTCAATATAACTTTATTTTTGTTTTTTGGGGTTAAAATTTATTTAAAATTTTGAGGTGATTTTTCATAATGAAGAATAACCCCAAATTTAGGGTCATATTTCATTTTATTTCTGGGCTATTTTTTATTTTTTTTGGGGTAATTTTTCATTAAAAAATGGGGTCATATTGCATTATGAAAAATAGTCCCAAATTTAGGGTCAATTTTCATTTATTTTTTGGGGCCATATTTCGCAGTGCCACATAATTTGCTGAACTCTCCGTAAGTTAAGTGTATCGATAGTGATTTGTTCATAACCACAAATGCTTTGAAATATATGTACCTCCAGTAGTAATGTAGATGCTATTGAGAGCAGATTAAACAGTAACTCACATTAAAAGCGATTTATGATCGCATATAGTAGCATTGTTGGCAGTTTTTAGCAAAAATATTTTTGCACCGATTTGGAAGATTTAAGTGGTGATCAAAAGGGGAGCAGTGAGGCTTTTTAACTCCATTACGACCATTTTAGATTATGCAACTTTTCCAACAATAGAAAAAATATCTACTTAAATATGCCCAAAATCTACACTAGGTCTTTCCTAAAGTATCTGATTTTTTTCGATTTTGTCACATAGTGTAATTAATAATAATATTACTGCTGTACTGTAAATTGTCAATTGAAATGTTATAACTTTAATTTCTCAAAACCAATAAATAAACAAGATCAAAATCAAAAGTAAGTACATTGTAGATCATTAATATAAGTTCTGTTCAAATGAAGTCTTACCACCTGAACTAAGTCTGAAACTACCACAATATTTTTCTCCATTAAACACATACAATTACACTATGGCCACACACATATAAACATCATAAGAAATAACATGTTTTAACTATTTTTGTAGCCGTTTTAATTTTTTGCTTTTTCCATTTACCAACTGTAACCAAAAATAAAAAAATAAATGTTAAACCGCCAATGGAAAATTGTTGTTGACATGATTTTGCACTTTCGCATTGACTGCATTCTGCAATTAGAATGTCATATAAAATTGCAATTCCTAAAACAAAACAACAACAATAGCATCAGCAGTAACAACAACGACGACGACAACAACAGAATAGTACAAACAAACAAACATTGTAGAAACAAACTAGAGCACGAGCAAAGTGCATCGAAATGCCTCCTTCTTCTTGTTTAACTTACATCACACCAGGACTACATGCCTCGTCGTTCTACTAACAGCACCACGAACACATATAATGCTATATTCTATGAAAAAAAGCACGAACCATTTATAGCGCCACCTTGTAGTCATAGAAGTTGAATATCTAAAAAACTTATTACGAGGGTTGTGGGGGGAGTTCATATCTCTCTTAAACAAATTCGTCTAACTAAGCAGTAAAAGAAGGAGTATAAATACCAATTTTAGCAATTACAATTATTCTGTGCATTTTATCAGACTCAACAAATTATTAGCACAGCCTAGCAGCCGTATTCTGCAATTCGCTTAGCTGAAGCTAAGTCCCGATCGCTAAAAAGCCTTAGAGAATACAAAAATTAAAAGCTAAAATTGCGGCGAATCCAATTTTTGTGACATTGCCAAATTTAGCAATGCACGTTACAGAATTGCATTCGTAGCCAAAAATCGCTAAACTAACTTTATAGATTTAGCATAACCGAATTACAGAATACGGCTGCAGGTTTACAAACGTCTAAAAAATTAAAACCTTTTGATGTTTTACCGCAGCATTCAGCGAATTTTTACAGTCTAATGATGGTAGTTACTCTCTGCATTACCTCGATTAAAAATATACTGACATCCTAAGAACATTATTTATTTAAAAGTAAATTCTCTCACAATCCTCGCAATACTACAATTTGGGCTGTGCCAAGTCGAATTGTTGATAAGATGAAGAAAAATGTAGGTTTCTTGTATTTCGATTCCAATTTCTATGCAGAAAAAAGTGCTAAAACCAAAAAACAACTCACATCACAATGTTTTAAATAAAATGTTATGAACTCAATATCAGTTTGTAAAGTAATTTATGGCATGTATTTCAAATACATTGTAGTAGTCTGTGTGTGTAGCAGTTTAACACGTGAATCTGAGAGTGTCTCAGGCTTTATGGCAAAGTTCATGATGTGTTTTGAAAAATAGTAAGTGTCATTTTAGTTTTTTTTTCTTTTTTGCAGCGATAGCAACAGCAGTATTTTGTTAAATGGTTGTGTTGTTTTATTGAGATTATTTTTTAAAAGTACTTGGTCTACTTTTATATGGAACATGTTTAACAATGTCATTTTAATTGATTTATTTTATATCCGCATCGGAGATAAACCACAAATATCGATTGGTTGATATAATTGTGTTGAAAGATAATTGATTTATTTTAATAGATATTCTATTTTAACTGAATTTAATAAAAATTAAATAAGAGATTTGCATTTTGTAAACCAATATTTTATCACCACCGACAGTTGTTTCAAGTGATAATAAGACACCTCAAGTTGTTAATATAACAAGATAATAACTAAATGTCTGCATGTATTAGATTCTATGCTGATGCTTTCTTTCTTATATTTGATCCTTTTTTGTATTCAAATATGGGCATTTCCTGGGGTCACGAACGTACGTTCGTACGCTTTTGATGTACAAATAATATAGAAAACAAAACTTTCCCTAGCATTTTTTTGCGATTCGATAGCATTTGGGTAGCTCTATGTTTAGTGCAAAAGATGGATTTCATCGAGTTTAAGTTTTCATAATGATGGTAATAAACATGAGGTCACGAACGTACGCAAAATAAAAGTCAACTTTGGCTGAGAGTAGTGCAATGTAAAAATCTGCAAAATTGAACGGAATATTCAAAAGTGATACTTTTATTTTAAAAGTGTATTAATGTAGGTCTCTATCCAGTTTTTACACAACTAAATATCTATATGTATTGGGTTTTATAACTGGCTTATGTACCGATCGCGAACGTACGGGTCGCGATGTTTTTTATTATTATCACCATGCATTTTTCCAAAAAAACTTAATACTCAATTTACAATTTATTGAAAAAGAAAGATTGCAAACATAACTATTTTTTGCATGTAAAATAATTATATAAAAATGTCTTTAGAAGTAGCTTAAAAAGAAAATAGAAAATTTCCCAGTTTCCAGCCCAATTTCCTCAAGTAAAACAGCTGAGATATGCTATGAAACCATTCTACTATCAAAACATAAACTTTTTTAAAATAATAAACAATAAAAGACGATGAATATCAACATTTTATATTTTCATCGTGGTTGACCATTCTGTGGAAATGTCCAACTCTACTAAAACTAAGCTAAAAGAAAATTCTTCATTATGAGAAATCACCTCAAAATTTTTAATGAACCTCAAAAAAAGTAAAAATTAAAAAACACAAAGCAAGTTACATTAAAAATTTGGGTTGGGATCATATGCCCGAAACTGAAAATCCCAAGTTTAAAAAACATAAATTAAATATACCGAATAATTGTACAGTTTTCGTTTTTAAAAGAATAGATATCATGGTTGGGCGTTCGGACGGTCGCAAGGATTTTTCCTCTACAGTATAACGAAAACTGCTTTTGTAACTAAAACTTTACTACATAGCCGGTCTTCGGCCGGGGCAGGGATTGTCTCCTCTATAGCATAACGAACACTGGCGTCGTCACGTTTTGGAATTCACCCTAAATTTTAATACTTTGTTACATCAAATTGCTGGGGAAAGTCTATGAATATCAAGGGAAATTTATGAGGACTATGGTCAAGATATGCGACTTAACTTAAGAGTAACTGCGATGTAAATGTTATAAAGAGGTTCCCAAACAACCGAACATTTTTAAGATAGAAACTTCTTTCACACAAGCAGAAAGTGCTTATAAAAAAAATTAGAGGCACATCAAAAATGTTCATGTAACTAAAATACTTGAATTCATTCAAAATGCATTACAAACTACAACCTAATAACAATAACAGGCGATTATGCATTTAAGGTTACACTTTAGAGCCACAAAGATAAGGTTGTTTGTACATAAAATTTAAAAGCGAAACCAATGATGAGAAAGATGTGTGCGGTTCCCACAATACAAGTGATTGAACGTGTAGTGAAATTTATATGAAATGCACTGAGTTTTTTGACTGGTGAAGAAATTATAAAGCTCGATTCACCCATGCGTTCCGAACAAAATTTTTGTCCAGACAAAATTTTTTTTATATTGAGTTTGACGTTTTACTTTTGAGAGAGAGAGAGCAAAGATTTTGTTCGGCACGTTTTTTCTTGAATTGGTTTAATTTTAATTTTTGTGCCGAACAAAATGAACTGAGATGCCACTTTTTTTTAATTTGTACATAAGAGTTGAATTGAGCTGCCACATATTACATTTTTCGTTCTGTGCTGAATAATTAAAAAAAAATTAAACAAAAGATGGATGTTAAAGAAAATATTGCCCTGAAACTAAAATAATAAAATTAATTTTCTTCTTTCGTCCATTTTCTTTAACACACTTTTATAAAAAAAACTAATAGTTTGCTAACTGTGCTGCCACTATGTATAATCGTTTACATCTGTAAACCATATGGTAGCTTTGTTTGTCCGGACAAATTTTCCGAGATGGGTGAATCGTTCTGCAGAACACTCTCTGTAAAAAAATTATTGTCCGGTCAAAAATATTGTTCGGAACGCATGGGTGAATCGACCTTAAGTGACGTGTACTAGACATAACTGATTCGCTTGCAAAATGACCAGAAGATTTTTAAACAACGACTTGACACAAATCTGTAATTATCAATTACGGCAACTCTTGGCATTATATTACTTCGCCAGCTAAAACTATTTGAAACATATTCATACAAAGTCCAGCGGTGTATTTTGTAATTCGCTTAGCTAAAGCTAAATCTCGATCGCTTAAATAATTAGAGAATACAAAATTTAAAGATTTTAGCGATGACATTAAAAGCTAAAATTGCGGCGAATTCACTTTTTATGGCATTGCCAAATTTAGCAATGCCCGTTACAGAATTGCATTCGTAGCCAAAAATCCTAATCCTAAACTTTATAGATTTTTAGCGATAGAGTTTAGCGTATTACAGAATACGGCTGCAGGTTTTAAATCTTATGACTAATAATATATTTGTTTGAGTATACGAGGTATACAAAATTTGCTTTATTTGTTTTTTGTGTTATAGGATGGGAATTCATAATTTGTCATGAAATTGTACACTTATCTAAAAAAAACATTAATTTGCTTTAAAATTGTATACACCTACATATTATATAGTATATAAAAATAGCTCTTAAAAACCTTTACCTAGAACTTAAATTTCAATTAATATTAAACATTCTAATCTTTTTAACATTAAATTTTTGAAGAACTTTATTTAATAAGGAATTACAGATCTCTGTAATTTCAACACAAAACTTTTCAAGATGCATTAAAAACTAATTGTATGCTGCAAAACGTAACACTTATACATTTTCTTAACCCTAATGCGAACGCATAAATGAAAACGAAAAGAAACTTTTTTGCACTCGATTACAATAAAGTCTTTCTTTTAATGCATTCAGACCGTTGAGTACGAGTACTCAAAAAGAACATGACATATGAAAAGAAATTGCCACTACTACTTACTTGCCACAAGACAAACGCATTTGTACATACTTTCTTCCGTTCATTCACAATAACTTAAAGAAAGAAAAAAATATATGAACTTCTATAAATGTTAAACGAAATAAAATTACTGCATTCATGTGAGTGTGTGATGTTAGTTGGTGTGCTTGTGAGTTTACAACCACTCATGCAACACTCGTAGTTGCAGTAAAAAACGTACTTCATTTATTTAGTTTTAAATTATGTACACAGTACGAGGACGAGAGAGAAATAACAAGGATGTGACACAGAATGTTCTTAAACTATAAACACACAAAAACACGTTAAAACAACTAAGAATGTTTTCTTCGGCTGTGTTGAATCTTGGATACGCTCCGTTAAGAATTATAATTTTTCGGAAGTGGTTTTTTTAGTGGATCTGTGATAAATCTTCATAAAATGATATAACAATTTCTACACCCAGAGAAAAAACATGTTTAAATATGGTCACCTCCAACAAAACTATTTTTAAAGAAAATTTTAAACATATTATGATTCATTTAACAATATTATTGTCACCGACAACCATATTATGGTTGAATTAGTCCTCCATCAAGAAGTCACAACCATATTATGGTTGCCTCCGAACATGTTATGGTTAAAAATAACTAAAACATGTTTAACACTTATAATAGCATGGTTGGTTTGCAACCATAGCATGTTGATCTTGAAAAAGAGGAAAATACTATTGTTAATTTTAAAACAAATCATTGTTATATTTAACCATAACATGTTTAGAGGCAACCATAATATGGTTGTGGCTTCTTGATGGAGGACTAATCCAACCATAATATGGTTGAAGATGACAATAATATGGTTATATTAACGATAATATGTTTACAATTTTCTTTAAAAATAGTTTTGTTGGAGGTGACCATATTTAAACATTTTTTTTTTTCTGCGTGTAGTCATATAAAAATATAGTGAGCCAAGTTTCATGATAGTAAAAGTTTGCGTCAAGGTAAAAGGGTTTTTCGAGTGTGGAACATATTGTAAATTTTGGACGGAGCATCACAAAATTTGGTAGTAAAGGGTGGGTACATTTTAAGGGCCGATGCTGATTTTGAAAAAACACAAATTATTTAGGAAATTATTATTAGTTCTTTTTATTATGATAATATTGGTATAGTTGAATTATGTATGGAACAAAATATCGTCCAAATGGCCTTCGCGACCTCGGCGGCACACCTCCATGCGATGGTCCAAATTGTCGATGACGCTGAGGCATAATTGAGGTTCTTTGCCGTTAATGTGCCGAATTATCTCATTCTTTAGCTCTTGAATTGTTGCTGGCTTCTCGACGTATACCTTTCTTTCAAATAACCCAAAAGAAAGAAGTCCAACGGTGTCAAATCACATGATCTTGGCGGCCAATGGACATCGCCACCACATGTGATAACACGGCGATTGAATTTGTCGCGCAAAACAGCCATTGTTTTGTTTGCTGTGTAGCAAGTGGCACCGTCCGTTTGAAACCACATACCGTCCACATCATTATCTTTCAATTCGGGCCATAAAAAGTTCGTAATCATCTCACGATAGCGAACACCATTCGCAGTAACTGCCTGCCCGGCCTTATTTTGGAAAAAATACGGCCCGATGATGCTGCCAGCCCATAAACCACACCAAACAGTCACTCTTTGTGGGTGCATTGGTTTTTCGACAATCACTCTTGGATTATCATTCGCCCAAATGCGGCAATTCTGCTTATTGTGGAATCCACGGAGGTGAAAATGTGCCTCATCACTGAAACTGATTTTCTTCATTGACGATGTTTGCAATGGTCAAGAGACTTTAGTTCTTGAGTCAATTGCACCTTATAAGCGTGTAAACGCAAGTCTGAATGCATAATGTTCATCAACGACGAGCGTGAGAGGTGCAATTGCTGGGCACGACGACGAGTTGAGGTGGACGGCTCTTCAGCCTTCCTATCGCGAATAGCAGCAATATTTTCATGCACTGGTGTTTTCACATCTCCTACAGACCTGGTTTGCTCAAATTTTTGCACGATTTTTCCGATTTTACGCACATTTGGACGATGAAGTTGACCGAAAAAATCACGAAGTGCACGATCTGCATTTTGATTTGAACGCCCATTTTCATAATAAGCCTGAATACCTTTAACGCGTTGCTCGATTGTGTATCTTTCCATGTTTCAAATTGAGTAAGCCTGAAATTGAGAAATGTAAATGAAATGCAGAAAAATACTTGATGTTTAGGTGTGGTTCACATACATTCAACATCGGCCCTTAATATTTAACCACCCTTTGCTAATCAGATAAAACTTAATTGAATTTCAATACAATATCATTATAGTTTTTAGGTTTTACGGGTTAAAGTGTGATTTTTTGAAGGAAGCTTTTTAACTGCTGATAGTAAAAATTCTAATTAAATAAAAATGTTTGCCAAATTTTGTCATATTCAATTCATACTTTTGGTACTTTGTCGCGTAAATTCATACATGAAATCAAGTTTTTTTGTTATGGAAGGCCGAGGACCTAGAATAAGAATGTACTTTGTGGGACCATTTTTATATTTCTTGGTATTACCAATGGGAAGACAAACTTAATTCAGACTCATTCGCTACTCGTGTTGTAGGAAGGTAGGAAAAAAGAAACACAATACATTAACAACAACAAAAGTAAACTTTTAAACATCTTTTTCATAAAGAAAACAAAAATGCTCTGAATACAGGAAGAGCAAGAAAAAAAGAGAAAAAAAATAATATAATACTAAAAACATTGACAACAAAGACGTTGATAATGATGTTGATGTCATTGTTTAATATCTAAAGAAAATGCAACATCACATACACAAACACATGAACAGTAAGATCCTGGATACACATATCCGTATAAATACTTTTAAATAAAGTGCATATGAGTGTATTATACATACATACTTATACATATAAAAGTTTCATTGAATTTTTTGAAATTAAATATAAAATCTGTAAAAAACTGTTTCTAAGGTTGCAAACTCATACTTTATCTTAGCTCCTTTTTCTTCGTCTGTATATTTGTTGCTTATAATGCAGCATAAACGGAAGGACTCATAAAATAAATTGAAATGAAAAGGATATAATGCGACTCATATACATGCACATATATTATGTATGTACATATGAATGTAGATATTTCAAATATATTTGACAACATACAACAATAATATGCATGTTAGACAATTTTATAAGAATCTTTTAAGAAAACTATTTTCTTAATGTTTAAAAAAAAAAAAAAAAAAAAAAAAAACAGGGTGCATATCCAAAACTTCGTATTCGTAAACTAGTCATTTAAGAAATTGGTTTTATGATTGCCGTAAACGATATAAATACGACTAACTTTAAATTTGTTTTTGAACGTCGCTGTCGTAAAATTTAAATGGTATCGACAAAAATTTCAAACGAATAGGCACGACAAAGTTGCTCGTAAAAAGGCTGAATGTTTTCTAGTTTCTAGTTTAAAATAAAAGTATGTTGGGGCCTGCTAAAGGTTGATCGAATTTTTTTTACATTTTCTTAAAACACCATAACAATGCAGGGGCCAGATTCTGGCATTCGTGATCGAGTACTTTCTCGATTCGAAAGCAATTTAATATCTAATTATTTTAGTCAATACTGAACGAATCGGAATTATTTTTTCGTTATTGTAAAGCATTCATTTGAGTTTCACAATGCTGAAAAAATAATTTCGATTCGTTTAGTATCGACTGAAACGAGAAAGTACTCGATCACGGATGCCAGAATTAGGCCCCTGGTTCGAGTTTAATAAAATAATACAAGGTTGGCAACCGATACCGTTTTTTTTAATACTAATATCGTTTAAATACATTTTAAAATTGAATACCGGTATTGATACTACGGTATTCAATTAGTCGATGTTTTGTATTAATCGATAAATTGCGCGAATAATTATTCGAAGTAAAAATTTAGTCGAATAATAATTGAACAATTCAATATTATACGGTTAATCGAATAATTTTAATTTTGTCTGGTTTAAAAGTTTAAAAATTACATTTTTTTATTAAAAAGACTGCTATTCTTATGAGCTGCATTAGAACAAGGTGGCGCAAAAGTTCTCACCCGATGTTCTTTGGCTGCAATTTTTTTTATAAAAAAAAAAATTTTAGTTTTGCTTTTGGATTCTATTTATTTGATGTCTAAATATTTTTTATAAAGTAATAAAAATTATTTTGGTCCAGTGTCCACCTCCAGAATTGATGATCACACTGGCCTTTTCACTTATTGTACTTCTGCGGCGCTGCGAAATAGGGCCACAGTAAGAAAATTTAAATCCACCTCAAATTTAGAGCTATTTTTTATTACGCAATGTAGTCCAATATTTTTTTTCAATGAAATATTGACCCCAAAAAAAGTTAGCCCTAAAAATAAAAAGAAGTGTGCCCCTTATTTAGGGGAGTTCATGTTAATGAAAAGTCACCTAAATTTTTTAATATTTACCCAAAAACGTTAAAATTAAAAAAAAACCAAGGGAACTTATACTAGAAATTTTGGTTGGGGACATATGCCCGAAACTGAAAATATCGAATTCCAAGTAACGAGTTTTAAAATCCCAAGTTTGAATATTGCGAATAATTATACAGTTTTGGCTTTAAAAATCTCGTGTTAGATAGCATGGTTGGGCCTTTGGCCGGGCGAAAGGATTTTTTCATCCACGGTATAACAAACAGCGTATTCGCTAACTTAAGCTTTCAATATAAGTAAAGGAAAAATATTCCCAAAGTAAAAATTATGAATTTATTTGTCACTTTCACTTAAATTGCAAAAACACCGCAACGAAAAAATGCAAAAAATGCAATAAAAGTGCTCCAAAATTTCGTGTTGTTGTGTTTCATGTAAAGTTGTGGGGCCATACTTTCTGGGGTCACATTTTGCAGCGCTGCTTCAGGAGTCTGATGCATGTTAAAATAGACTCGTGACTTCTAGAAACTTCACAAAAGGAAGTCAAGAACGGTTAAATTGGGCGATCTTGCCGGCCAGTGCAAATTACCGAAACGAAAGATTAGGCGACCCGACCCGTATCTTTTTGACGTGCAGTTTGTATTTGTTTACTTAACGAATGTCAAGCAGAACTGACATTAACCGCCGTTTCCAAAAATTATAGAATCTACCGGTGATGATTTTGGCGCCACCCTGTATATGTGGAGGCTATAAAGGCCCAAATACGCTTGGCAAATGCTTGTCATGCAGGCGAATTCACTCGTGTACGTGTGCTGGAAGCAATAACTAAATTTTTTGCTTTTCCATCCAGTAACGTCGGTCTCACACATACAAACACATTTTCACTTATACTACCACAACGCTTAAAGAGTAGTTTGATAAGTATGATCATCGAAATAATCATGTGCTGACATTGCTATGGTGTTTTCGAATTTGATGTGGTGAAATCGCCAATATGAGTAAAAGACATTCAAGACTTTGTAATTTAAAATACACGCCCAAATGTTTCTTAAGCGTACATTGTAAACCTAAATATGTTTGTAAAATAATTAAAAAAAAATCATAATTTTTAAAAAATAAAATATTTGAGGCACTTTAGAAATCGCTTTCGGTGCGGAAAATTTTTTCACCGAATCAACCTAAAAAACTGTTTTTTATTATCAGAACAACATTCCCCACATGCTCTGTAGTGGTATTTTGCACTCAAAAAAAAGTTACTCATGGTAATCGTTTGTTCATATTTATTTTAAGCAAGAAAGCTTTTTTTCGAACAAAACTTTTGATGATAAGTAAGGCGGAATGATTACATTAACGAAGTCAATGATGATAACAAGAATGATAAAAAATCGACATTTCTATATCCAATTGAATTTGAAAGCAACCCGTAGAAATTTTGTTCCGGTATGTTATGGAAAACGATTTTAAAAACAAGACGATTTGAAAACGATTGAGTTTCAATACATTTTACTCTCTTTCCTGTATGAATTATTTTAAATCTTATAAAGTAAAGGGTGGTCCAACCAAAAGGCACGATGTTAGTTGTAAATAAAACAAAAAGTTTTCAGAGAATTATCTTAATAATTTCTATTTTAATAGAAGGATCTATAACAATTATGTGTGAAACAAAATATCGGCCAAATCGGTGACATACCTCTATCCGATGGTCCATATTTTCAATGACTCTGAGATATAATTGAGGTTCAATGTCGTTAATGTGCCGAATTATCTCATCCTTTAGCTCTTGAATTGTTTTTGGCTTGTTGACGTCCAACGGAGTCGAATCACATGATCGAGGCGGCCAATTCACATCGCCACGACGGCCATTGAATTTCTCCTGCTAAAATAACCATTGTTTTTTGGCTGTGTGGCACCACCACTCACCACCAATTTCTGGCTACAAGAAGTCCGTTGTCATCTTGCCATATAGAACACAATTCACTTGGCCGACCTCATTTTCGAAGAAGTATGGCCCGATGACGCCGCCGGCCCATAAACCGTATCAAACAGTCACTTTTTGTGGATGCATCCATCGTCTTTTCAACAATCACTCGTAGGTTCTCATTCGCCCAAATGCGACAATTCTGCTTGTTACCGCATCCACTGAGGTGAAAGTAATAGCTAAAAGGCTTCAACTATCTTAAAGCGCTGCTCAATTGTGCATCTCTCTATGTTTGAATTTGTAAAAACCGAAAAAAAGAAATGTCTAATTAAGTTGGGCAAAAAACTTGACGTTAAGGTGTGACTTACAATTGATATCGTGCATTATGGTTTGACCACCCTTTATATGTATGTCAATTGCGTTGTGTTTTGAAGAAAAAATTAAAACTATTAAAATTCAGAAACAGATTTTAAAGTCGATAAGAATTTATTACACCTGCTAAAAACGATCGATTCTTATCACATAGCTGGAGCCTGATTCTGGCAGTCGTGATCGAGTACTTTCTCGATTCGAAAGCAATTTAATATATAATTATTTCAGTCAATACTAAACGAATCGGAAATATTTCTTCAGTGTTGTAAAGCATTAATTTGACTTTCACAATACTAAAAAAATAATATCGACTGAAATAAAATTGCTTTCGAATCGAGAAAGTACTCGATCACGATTGCCAGAATTAGGCAACTGATTATTTTTTGTTTGAAAGCAATCACCCTGTATTTTTTACTTATCCTTAGATATAATTGCTTTAACTTTTCCTTAAGGAAATCTTAAAAAATTTCTTTAATTTTCTGTTTTCTTAGCAAAAATACCAGGAAAAAGACAACAATAACAACATTTTTTAAGTTTTTGTATAAAAATAACTTAATTCGTTTCGGACCTTAAGATTGCAAATGCCACAAAAAAAACCAATAAGCAAAAAATTTGAAATAACATGAGAAGACAAGAATTTATTAAATTTGCATACGAATGCAACTGCAAAATTCTAAAATCAAATATTTTGCATATAAAATTTAATTACATGCAAATTTAAATTTTGTTTTTTATAAAACACTTTTTAAATTTATTTATTTGTTGAGAATTTGTTGAAATATAAATAAAAAGTTGAAACAACAAGAATATGTATCTGCAACACTTTTACGGTCCAAATTTTAGAGAAAAAAATTAAAGATTTTATTTATGTATAACATTTTTTGTGGTAAATAATGCAGTAACTATTGTATTGCAATCAGTTGTATTGAAAACATTTATGATGACGATGATGATGATTTTGTTTTTTTTCTGTAACGTTTTTTTTTTTTTGAAATGAAAATAAAAAAAAAATAATCATATTTGTAAATGCAGTAAAAATCATTTATTTAAATTTATGCATACAATCTTTAAAATCCTACTCATGTTTTTAACAAAAACAAAAAAAAAAAGAAGAAAGGAAAAAATAGCAAAACAGAATCAAACATGCTCGTAATATGTCTATCCGTCTGTCTGTTTGAAAAATTGAATTTATTATTCATGTAGAATTAATGAAATTCTTGAGTTTTTACATTTTATTTTTTGTTTGGTCGTTTTTATTTCAATTTACATCAGCCCACCTTCTTTAGACGACTATTGGGTCTTCTTATTTCAGATTCGTAACTACTTCATTTAATTGAATTTTATGTTTGCTTGAGAGTGAGTATTTTGTATTTATTTGCAAATTGAATTTCATCCATTTCAATTTTTATAACGAAATTATACTTTGGAATTCCAATTCTTTTAACCATTTCTTAACACCCACTCTGGCTTAATGTAAGTGTGTGTGTGTGTTTGTGCATTATACTGGTCTGATTTTTTAAGTGGTTTTCACCCTTAGGCTGTGAAAATTTGAATTAAATTTTAGTTTTTTTGTTTATTCCTTCTTTTATTTTTGTAATTTTGCCGTCTTGTGTATGCTAATGAAGTCATTTAGTCTGGTTATTTGATGAGTACAAAATTACCACAATTGCATTTGTTTAAGAGTCATAATAAATGTATGCAAAGTGTCATGATTTTGTGTGTGTTTTTTTACTTTAGAGGCTTCTAAGATTTGCATAATAAAGAAATTATTTTTTAAAATGTTTAAATTTAAATATGTATTTGTTAGTTGAGGAAAAAATGCAAGAATTCAAATGTGAAGTTTTTAGCAAGTTCTGACAAAATCGAATTAAAACTTAACTCGGAAAAAATATGAGTAATGAAATTATTGATTTCCATTAATTTATGTTTAACGTGCTACTTAAGATATTTGACTCATTTTAGCGCATTCTTAAAGCTTACCAACAAGAAAGCTTTCCGAACTTAAGCATAGAGTCTAAGTCATCGGTTCCATGCGCAAGCAAAGCGTTTTATGCACCAAGTTTATTTTTGTTTTGATCAGCTGTTGTGTTAATATTTTTATCAAAGTTGCGTATAGAACTCCGAGCAGCTAGCTGCTCGCTTCAACTCTATAATATTGGAAAGCCCAACATCCTAATATTATTAAAAAAAAAAAAGTAAGAGTGCTACATGGCTATGCCGAATCCTATACACCCTTCACCACATTGAAAGAAAAATGCTCGTACTTTTGCTAACTTTTTTAAAGACGTTTTTGTTTATAAAAAACTGTCTCTGGGAAAATATGGAATTTTTGGTACTTTTTCATTCAGCTTATTTAAACTGCAAAATTTGAAAAGTTTCATTCTTTTTATGCTTAAATTTTCGTCGGGCGAACATATAAATACATAGGCAACAATTCGTACCTTTAGTACTTTTTGTGAACAGGTTTCTTTTAAAAAATGTTGCGCAAATTTAAGGCTTATGCTCTTTAGCATAAAACCAGCAAACAAATAAAGTACATTTGAGGCAAAACAGGAAAAAAGTTCGTACTTTTTGTTCTTTAAACGAATATAGGGGACAAAATGGGTAAAATTTAGTTTAAATTTCTGTTAAAAAAACGTACATTTTTGTTTAGACATAATATTTGAAAAGTTGTTTAATTTTTATCAGAAAATATCATTAGGAGTACAAATTTGGAAAATTTTGTCTAGAAGGGGCAAAAAAGGTAATGTTTTATTATCTTAGTACTTTTAATAAGAATAACAATTTCTTCAAAATAATTGTGTGGAAACCTAAAAATGGAGGTGCAAGTTCAAGACATATAACGTAATTTAGATAAGAGTTACGTTAGAGGAAATGGTTAAAAAGGCAAAAATAGAAAATCGATTTTAAGGCAGTGAAAGCAAATTTCGGAAATTGCGAAATACATTCCGATTTCCATTAAATTTTGTTACATATTACATCGATAGAAAAGGTCTATTCCGAGAGGACAGGAGGTTGCTTAAATCATGTACCGACTATTTTCAATTGGCTTCGTCCTTCAACATTGCTACCTGAACTTTATAGGCACTATTCACATAGACAAACACGCTAGCCGACCAAATAGACGGCAATCGACTCAAAAATTGATTCTTAGGGATTTAAAAATACAAGAAAGAGAAATCGTCCATTCAGTGGGCGACATACTCGCCTCGTGCCAGCGTACCTTAATTTGTTTTAATACGGCCAACTCCAAGGAAATTTTTTTTAACGAAAATACATACATGTTGAAACGCAACTATAATATGGTTGTGGGTTCTTGATGGAGGACTAATATAACCATAATATGGTAACCAGTGATAATTATATGATTGAATTAACCATAATTTTTATAAAAATAATTGCTAAAAATATTTTCAACGCCAATGACCATATTGAAAAATGTTTTTTCTCTGCGTATAGAACTTTTAGTACTTTTTTTTAGTTTTTGCAAATTGCCACTTCAAATAATTGATGAAACTATAGAAAAATTTTTTTCTAAAAATTGATTTTCAGTATAAAAATATAAAACTCGATTTCGTTCTAGAGGTCCGAGCTACAATGTCGATTTTTTTTTAAATAAAAACCTCTTAATTCTAAAAATGAGAGTTGATACATTTAATTGAAAGTTCATAATAGCTGTGTTAAGTAAGGTTAGGTTAGGTCGAAAGGAGAATGAAGCATTAAGGATGCAACCTCATATCACGAGTGATATACACCTAGGCCTCCACTGGGCCTGTTGTTCGCTCCCTAAGAACAAAGAGATTAAGGTGGTAGCAATACCACCACTTAATTGGGGGGAGTTAACGGGCGGCGTTAAGAAACTCAGTTTCTCTGACGTAATTACTTAAGGTCTCCCAGTCGACGTTCCTCAGGGATCCTAAGTCCAGCATGACATCGCTTCCGAGGTGTTTGGATCTTAGCTCGACAAAGGCTCGACAGTGGCAGAGAAAGTGTTCCAGCGTCAAGCTCGCCTCACCACATGCTCTGCACTCATCAGATTCCGCCCTTACAATCTGTTGTAGATGTGCGCGTAATGCTGCATGACCAGTCAGGATATGCACCATCATACTAACCTCGGACTTACTCCCATTGAGGAAGCTTCTTGTCCTCTTCTCGTCCGGGTTACCCCACAAAATCTAAGAGGTCCTACCCATGGTCCCACTTTTCAAGCTGTCCGTGCCCACGCCTTCAATTCCGTTTTCGTTGTCTCAAACGGTTTCGCATTTGCCAGATTATCTCCCTCCCTCAGTGACAAAAATGTCTATTTATATTCTGAGATAAGGTTATAAGCAACTTCAGAATTTATATTCGGTGCATGGCAACATTGATTTAGAGACACTTTCTATCCAAGCAGACTTGAAAGCACCGTGACTTAAGGCTGTAATGGGTGGTACTCATATTAATTTTCCATAAATCTACCATTACCTTACCCAACATTATAACTTTTTGCTGATACTGTTTTAGTTTGTCATATTAAAATTGTAAATCACTTTTAAGACTTTTGTTAACAAAACAGATTCTGTTAAGAGTACAAATTCATCATTTCCGTTTGAATTTCAAAATAAGTGTCCTTAAAGGACTCTTTGTTAATACAAAAAAAAAAAACAATCAAAATAGAAATAAAACAAAAAAACAGTACTAAGAATAAAACCAAACATCCAGTCAGCCAGCCAACCAACCAGCCAAGGAATCATCAGCATCATCATCACCGTCATCGTAGTCATCTAAAAAAGAGGGTACAAATATTGAAAAGAACTTCAATTTGAAGTGCACGCGAAAACTGTCAGTAACAGTAAATTCTGCATTTGATATGAGCATTGTGCTCGCTGGTATTCTTTTTCTTTATAAATATATATTTTTTTTTTTGTGGTACAATTGTTGTATTTTTATTTGTATTTGCCGCAAACAATTGGCAATGCGCAACAGGAGCAGGAAAACAAATAAGTAGGTATTTATAGAAAAAAAAAAAAATTAAGAGCAGACACACACATTTAATCAACCAGTAATACACATACATACACACACCAAAATAAGTGAAGACTATTTTGAAACGCGTGTTCTATAAAAATCATATTGAAACTAATACGTCCTGGTTGCAAGAAGAAATCGATGGCAACATTGCTAAAGGAGAAAGCTAGGAAAACATTGGAAGAGAGGGGAAGAGAGGGGACCAAAGCAGAATAAAAGACAAAAGCACAGGAAACAAAACAAATAAGAAATTACTTCAACATAATAATAAAAATAAGAATAAAAAATAATAACTAAAGCAAATATATATCTAACGATGCGATGGTGAGAATGATGTTGCCATCGCTGATGTCTTACGGCATATTAAATCCTTTTTCTATTTGGTTTTTGTATTATTTGTTTTTGGTTTGTTCTTGTTTTCTTATTGTTTCTAAATGTGATGAATAGAAACCACTAAATACGAGCATTTTGTACTTAATGAAAAGACGCAAACTTTGAAAGAAATGCCTGGAAGACATTTAGTATAAATTACTATTATACTTTTATATACGAGTAATTAGTGCAGAATATACTTGTTAATACACTGGAAAACAAGTCAAGTTAATGAGAGGAAAAAAGATTAGAGTTGAATATTCAGTTATAAATTATCTATATACTTTAAGATATAAAGAAATTTATTTAAATTCGTTATAAACTCGATTCATTACTTATATTTTTAAGGCCTAGCTGGGATGAAACCTTCTAGGGAAAATGGACTGATAGGTTTTATGGGTCACGAGTAGTGTTTTTCATACGGGATTTCCCGGTTGAAAATCCCGGGATCCCGCACATTTTTCGAGAAAAATATTCCGGGAAATATGTGCGGGAATTCCCGAGATTTTTCAACTTAATTATGGCAATTTTACTGCTAATATAATTGTAAATAAGTTGTGTCATGAAATATATCTTAGCCGTTAGGCAAAAAGGTCTTAAGTCAAATTTGTTTCTCTTTTGTTTGGTTTAGCTTAAATCACTTTAGTCTAGCACAAGTGCTTCTAGTCGTTATCATCTGCCCTTCGGAAAAAAGGCTATGAAATGCACCAAATATTTTTCAATTTAACATTACGAAATACTACAGTTTCTGACTTAAGACATTTTTGCCAAACACCAAAAAGATTTCAATTTGATGCTGCATACAAGATTTTTTTGAATTAGATTCTGTAAGAGATGATGACAAAAGTTATTAATTAAGAAAACGCTTATTCGATTCGAAAAAGGAATTACAAGTTTTGAAGGAAGTTCTAAGAAAACTGAAAGTATCTGCAGATTATATAATGTTTATTTGACTATAAAGGCAACCATCCGTAGAAAAGAAACGCGTTTTCTCATTGAAATCTTCTTGATAAAAATTTGAAAAAGGCTTTTAAACGAATCTGGAAATGCTTATTCTGAAAATATGCACTTTTGAACATGAAAATCTTAAGCTGACTTTAAGAACAAATTAAATTAAATGATATTTTGCATCGATTTGTATCGAGCGGGAATGTCCGGGATCCCGGGAAATTTAAAAATAAATCCCGCTTTCCCGGGAAATAAAAAGTCCGGGAAAAGAAAAACTCCAGTCACGAGTTGTAGAAATGTAAACATATTTACAGAGTCCAATTTTAAAAGCTCAATAGAAGAACATTTCTTAAAAAAAGCAAGGTAATCGATTGTTAATAGAGAAGCTGAGTCACATATCTGCATCATCATAAATTGATACTATCTGGCCTAAGCAACCAGTGAAATGTGTATAGGAATAGCTTATCCCTTCCACAATAAATTTCAGTGTTTTTATCAAGAATTAAAATTGGGAATTAAGCACGACTAACAAAATCTTGTAAATTAAAAATTTTGTATTCCCAAAAATTACTTTGAAAAATTGATACTTAAAACCAAAACTGTGCGTTCACGTCTTAACCCTTCGATGTTCTTCAACCTTAGTACCACTAAGTGCACCCCACGGTCTGGCCAGACCACGATTGAAAACCCCAGCCAAACAATTAAACTAAACAACATTTTGTACTTATTATGTGTTACTTTAAAATAAATCAGTCTTTTTTAATATAATTGTAAAATATGTAAATTATTCTATGTAACAATCATTGCAAATATACGTTTTTGTCTCTCTGTCATGTTGAAGGCACAAAGCTTTGTTGCAGTTACCGCAGCAAAAACGAGCTTTTCTCTAAGCTTTGATTGTGGTTTTACATATAACGCACAGCAGATGGAAATAAGTTGAACTTGACGCGTACGGTACAGCTTACACATAATCGGTTTGTGAGTTAGTATTTTGGTCCTGTTATATATTTTAAAGGTACCTGTGGTCCAGCCAGACCATGAGGTGCACTTAGCGAACTTTTTTTTGTAGGAGGCTTTTTGTGCCCTGAATGTGATCCAAATGATGCCAAATTTGTTTTATTCGATTCAGGACAACTTACTTGTAGAATTCATAGCCTTCGTTTCTTAAAACTTTTGCTAAAAAAAAAAAAAAATTGCATATGAAAGTTAAATATGGTCTGTCCAGACCATGAGGGACATCTAAGGGTTAATATATTATCTTCATCTTCGTCTTGACGTTGTACTCTCAGTTCCTTTTATAGGGTTTTTTCTTCGAAAGCTGTCTTTTTTGCATTTTTGTTTTCATCACGCCATTTGTGTTAATTGTAGTGGCCTGTTTTAACACATTGCCACTTCATTGCCGAAAAACGCTTTCTTTCTCTTTCTTCGAAAGCTGCCCTCGCAAATGAATTCGGCAAATCGTCAACGACATTTTGGAACAAGTGTCGCGAAAATCGTGCACGACACAAAGAAAGACAATGGGGGGTGTGCTGGAAATCGCAAACGCAAAACGCAAGAATTTGGAGGCTGTTTTTAATACACTTTTAATCTAAATTTTATAATTTTTGTTATCAAATTCTGTTTAATAGCGAAATGTTTGTATAATATTTGTCATAAAATTCTTTTATTACAGAAATCTTACTAAAAAACGACTTTTAAAATTCTTGCGTTTTGCGTTTGCGATTTCCAGCACACCCCTGTTAGTCTCCTACTTTGTCGCCAACGACTACATGCATGACAATGTCGTCTATTTTGACATCCACGACAAAAATTATTATATGGTTATCTATTTCAGGCAGTTTTTTAGTATAGTTGGAATTTTAATATCTGTTTCATGTTTTATATTCGACTCTTATAAGCAATCCTAAAGTTGACAGTGAAGTATTAACTGCATGTAATCCATTTTCCAGCCCTCGAATAACTTTATCAGCATTTTTCAGTTTTACTGTTTAGAGCTAATTCGTAAATTTTATGTAGGTATTTAAATCAACAATTAAAAAAAAAGAATGTGTGAATTTTAAGAAAACCAAGCAAGTGATTGAATAGCATTCAAGAACGCTTTAAAAATATACTGAAACATTAATTAGAATTAAGTCGGAGAAGTGTAATTATACATTGCCTGCTGTGGAACTATTTTATACGGAATCTGTTGCTGAACTATACAGGTTTCAGAGAGCCTAGACTACACTTATAAGTGGAGTTAAATATTTTCTGATTTGCTTATAAAAAATTTTTAACCTAGCCAAACTTTAGATGAGAATTTTTATTCAGAAATATTCTTCAAGCTTTAGAAAGTACGAATAAGGATATTTTAAAATTTTACTCCTAGACATCTATATCAGCTGAGGGGCTTAGTTGCGGAAGAATCTTTTCGCAACACAGAGTTGTAAGACAAAAAATACTAGGAAATTCTTATAATAATAAAACAATGGAAATACTTATGTGAAAATATTTTCGAGTATGTGGAAAAAAGTTGTTTATAATTGTATTGAAAATAAATACAGCATATAAATAAACGAACGTTTTCCGTTGGGTGATTAAAGCAGACACTGTGGATAAGTAGTTTAATTGATAAGTGGTTAAAAAAAAAGGATTCAAAATACGATTAAGATTACAATGAAAGTAAACGTTAATATAAAATCGAACGAAATAGCGTTTGACTAATCGGAGAAAATATTGAACTTTAACTAATCTTTATTTATATAAAATAATAAATCGCGAAAGTTTTAATTTTTCTTAATTTTCGTTGGTTATTCTTGTTTAGGCAAATCCTACCTCCTTGTCAATTAACCCACATATTTTGTGGTGCTTTGTATTGTTTTGTTTGTGTCCTTGGGGCGTCATCTTAATTGCTTTTGCTTTTCACCAATTTACTTTTCAATGCCATTAAAACCATTTCGCTTTTATATTTTTTGTTTGTCTATCTGTGCTCTACACATGCACGTGCTTGAAAATGTTCGTACACATGTATATAATTTCATTACAATACTTTACATACTCAGACAAATTGGTGAATGGTATGTATGAATGTAAATATTTCAATATAAGTGTTTCGAATTCAAATTTTTGTTTTTGAAAGTGAGAGTTTTTGGAGTAGTAAAGAATAACAAGCAGCCATATTGGTTTTATTATGTGGAACCCTTGAATTTCGTTATTTAAAACTCTTTCTATTTGAAGCTCTGCAATTCGGTATTTAGTTTGTAATTGTTTTGGAAATAAAGTAAGAGGGTTAAATACAAACTGTACTCCATTTTAAATTTACTTAATTAAAGGATTATTTAATAGCTGTCAAAGAACTTTTAATAAAAGTTTAAATGAACAAGTATATAAAGAGCGTTTAATTAGATTATTTGGTTGGGAATTTGCAAAAAGGTAGAATTAAAATAAATCCGTTAAGCTTTTACAGATTACCCTTAGGTACGCTTTTTTCTATGACTCCTTAGCGGTTGCTTAAGTCATGTTTAGATCCCAGAATCATTTTTCAAAAAAAAAAAACACCAGATGTTCTTTACCAGACTAAAAGGGGTTTGTCAACCTCCGCTTGAGAACCATTGATTTAGGAAATTTCTCCCCCGAAATTAATACAGAAAATACCAACTCGTTTAATATCTTGTATTATCAAAATAATATTACACAATTTCGTGAATAATCAAAATCCTTGAGAGGAAGCACGTCTAAAAAATTCGTCTCTTAAAAAGCAAAATTGCTATTAAGTCTTGAACCTTGGATAATAATAGTTTAGAAGGCTCTCTGGAAGAAGATCATTTATGAAATTCGTTAGTTAAAACCGGATGTCTCTGGGGAAGTTGGTGGAAAGATAGCCACAATATCTCTTGCGAAATCTTTGCCGTTTTGCACTTACTGCCATTAACGACGGCTGGCAGTCAATAGTCAAACATCAATGGACTTGCAACAGAAATTTTAGACACAGACAAAAAACTAAACGTCTAGTTTGTTTAAAAAACTGCAGTCAAAATAAAAAAAATTCTTTTTCTTCGACTTTTGAATTTTTTTTATTGGACAAAAGCAAACTGTTGCTTTTACTTCTGATTCATTAAATATAAACAATCGTAGTCAATGCAAAATAAAAAAACGAAAGTTGTACACAATAAACAGTTTAGAAGCCTTCTAGAAGGCATCCGTACTCCTTCTTTTTACCGCTGCGTATGTACACACATATGTATATACATTACATTTATATTCATATTACAAAAAAAAAAAACACACACAGCATTTATTCTGCCTTACTTCGGAATTTATTAAAAGTTTCCGTCAGTTGAACCAAAAACTTCCGAACAAGTCCACTGCCGAAGTGCTTTGTGTTTTATAACTTCTCGTTTTTTGCTTTTGAGTTGAGTTTTAGGCAGCCGAAGTGAAAGCAACACTTTGTTTTTGGCCAATGAAAAATTAAGAAGTCGAAGAAATGCACAATCTTATGAATTTTACTAGTTTGACTGCAGTTTTTTAACACTGCCTTGTGCATAGTTTGATCCGGAATTTTTTGGTCTAAGGCCTTTTTCATCTCGGGACGCCATTAGAATTTCCTTGCTTTTATTGAAGATGGAATCTATTAAAACAAAAATCAAGTTTTGTTGATTTTATTTAAGTTTTGGAAAAAAGTCTTATTGAACCACCATTTAAATATTCTTATTTCCTGTTTTACACCAAATCGTGGGCGCATAGTGCCATTACACAATTATTCCATTTCTATTTGAAAGTAAAGGGTTTCATTTTATTCCGTGATAAATTTCTTGGATGCGAGCTTATCTCCCCTTCAAGACTGCGCTACCACTCGGTCTTCTTCGCGTTACTTGATGATTCCAATCATAAGCTTCTCTAATTACACTGTTTCACAAATTTTTAACTTTTTGCCATAAGCTCAAAAATAAGATGTTTTCTAAGATAAATCGGGCCAACTGATCACGAATATGGCATTCATTTATTTTTCTCAAGAAGCGTTTTCGAGATATACGCGAAAATCGTGTTTTTCTGCAGTTGTTTTAGGTATTTCGAAAAATCTCGAGAACTTTTCAACTGAATTGTACAAGATTTTACATTTTGCATAGATATCTCTCTTCACTTTCAGAACATATCCAAATCCAAACTGTGTCGATCGGATAAAGATTTACTGAGTTACTGGACTTTAAACTTGATTTTTTTTGTTTTTTCAAAATTCACAATTTTAACTCGCTCCATTAAGGCAATAAAAAAAATGTTTAAATTTTTTTTTTAATAATATTTTGTTTGAAACGTAGTAGTATGCGTAAAATTGTTATCGTCGGACAAAGAATTAAGGAATGACGGCATATTTAGTGAAAACATCCGAATTTGAATTTTAATAAAAAATTATTTTTAAGAAATCTACTATTACACTGCGGAACAGTAAGTTTGCGGTCTGGAATTTGATTGCAAATTTTTACTAATTTGAGGTCGCTGATTTTAAATCGAATCTCCATTTTTCTCTATCAGCTTTACTTCTCGAGATATACCGTTATGTCCAAAATTAAGGCACTTTCACTACATATATTTGAATAACTTAAAAACGGTTGACCGAAACTCGGCAACAATATTATCTTTAAGCCGTTCTTACATTGTTTTTAAATTTGGTGTGTAGTTTCATAGATATCGTAGAATTTTTGAAGAAATAATAAGGAAATTTAAAAAGAAAAAACAATTTTTGTTTTTTAAAAATTCATAAAAAAATAAAATCGGGACAAACATTACACTTCTGGTCTGAAAACATTTAGCTTAATATAATTTCGAATGAAATGAGGTTTGTTTTATTGAAATCGGTGCACAACTTTTGATTTTATTCACAATTTACTGAGATAACTGAGTATCGATTTCCATGCAAAAAAGAAAAAAATATGGAAATCGATTATCAGTTTTCTCAGTAAATGGTGTAAATTGTTTCCTCAAAAATTCTACGATTTCTCTGAAACTACATGGCAAATTTAAAAACAATGTAAGCACGGCTTAAAGATAATAATTTGTCTGCTTCGATAAGTGAAATTTGGGACTGATTCGATATTCTGGCGTACAGAGTAAGTGGTTCTGTATGTACAACATTTATATTAAGCGATCTTCTCTTGTCGGTATTGACCTTATGGCCACAATTACGCGATATTTTATCGATGTCGTTTACTTTGCTTCGAAAATCAGATTGATGTTTAGATATTAAGACAACGTCATTATCATATACGAGGTGCGTAGTTGGTGCCATAATATTTTACGATGAGGGTTTTTGTCAATTGCCCCACTTAAAATTCCACCAATGGCTGTAATGCCGTAAGGATCCTTGCCTCACGCCATATTTAACAGATACAGGAGGAGATAGTTTGTAGCCATGTTTTAGCAGCATAAAGAAAATTGTATTAAAAAGGGACTTAGAACGTCCAGGCCCAATGCAATTAAATTATTAAAAACTGTAGTTTTTTAAGCACACAAATAAAGACTAATTAAATTTTTAAATTGTATTTTTTTTATTCTTCAAAAATTAAAAAAAAAAAAAACAGAACGAGGAAGCCTGCAGTGATATTTTAATTACTTTTATTCTCGTAAAAAGACGAATGCAAAAAAAAAAAAAAAAAAAAAAAAAGACGAAGAGAATCCCTTTTAATAATTAACTGCCTTCAAAAACCAGAGGGAGTCAAACGAAACCAGCAGATAAACTGAAAGAAGTTGACTGAAACTTAAGCCATAAAGTTTTGCCGCTAAAGCAACAAATTTATGCCTTCTTTTACAAAAAAAATATGGAACTTATAAAGTAGAAAAAAGTAATACAATATGAATAGTACGGGCTGGTTAAACAAAAAAAAAAAAAAAAAAAAAAACGAACTAAGTTCAGTTTTGAGTTAAGAGCTGCATATTGGTCTGGAGAAGAAGATTTAATAGGTGTGAGATTTCTGAAGTTTTGAAGTTGTAATTAAACATGCTGTGTGTTGTTTCTTCTCGTTGCTTATTTTATGGATGCAGATGCGTTTCATTTTTACTATACACAGATCATTAAAACACTTTCGCAAAGAAAGAAAGAAAAGAGTTTGAATGAAAGGAATAGCCAGTCGAAACCAGGTATAACCAAAAGCGCTAGTCCTTTTCCTCATAAAAACACATATTGGCCAGTCGGGTAATGAGAGTTAAATATTTTTATCTGTTTTGTTCGAAGACACTTAAACATAAATTGTTGCAAAAGCTTTTATTTTAACGCTTAAAAAAAATTAAATTGTTGGAAACAGAAATTAACAAACTTTGTTGTGCAGTTTGACATGTCAGAATGATGTATTGTGAGTTTGCTGCGAAGGCATAAAGATTTTAAAACTATAAAATAAACATAAAAATATTATTATATTTTTAATTTAGTTGTTTGTGCAAAGTTTCATTCATAATATTTTTAGAGTTGTAAGGAATTTGAACAAAGCATTTTTATTAGGGAGGTATTTCGTTTTATGAGTTGAAACTTTCAAAAATTTGCCCAAGTTTTGCATATTCAATATGAAAGACATCAATCGCATTAGTTCTGCAAATTAAGAAATTCAACTTTAAGAACAAAGAAGCCAAAACTAGCGTAATTCAGAGGATCCACCAAGGTCAAGTGGCTGTCAATCCTTGCTTTTATTAAATCATGTCTTTCTCAATGTTCCTTTATTTGCGAGGTTCAAATGGTTAAATATCAGTGCTTAAGCTATGTTCACAACCATTAAATACTTGACGTCCTAGTTAAATTAAAAAATTATTTGCTTTTGTAATATCATACATTTACAATTATACAATTATCTTCTTACAAATAAAGTTTAGTAAACCAATAGAAATTGTTAAAAATAAAGCTTAAGTTTGATCACGCTTTTTTTGGATTTTCGTCAAACTTGTTAGATCTGAACATACCTTTGAAAACTAAATGGCTAGTGAGTGGCTCAAATCGATCAAACGCTTCAGCATCCCTTGAAAAGAAGCACACGATCCGCTTGAAAGTATTTGCCACCGGGGTGTAGTGATCATCTTAAAGATATGTTATCCTTTAGTGTTCTATCCTACAGGGTATAGTCATGTACAGCCAAATATCAAAAACTAACAGATCTCAGGAGACCGTATAGATTTCTTGTGATCGCGGCTGTCCTTAAGCAAGATTGTCTTCGGTTAAGTTTGGCTTTTCCTTTGGAAAGATACTTTCGAGGATCACGTAATGGTTGCGGCTTACTATACAAAGTCTCGGGAAGGTATATCCTGAAAATTCCACAAAATGCCTGATTTTCACCACTTGTGGGCCTAAGGGAGGCTTAGCCATAGTTATAGTTGCTACTCAATAGATGCTGCTGGAATTTTTTCAGAAGCAGCAGAGGTTAAACTGCAACAGCTCCGAAGCAAGGGGAGAGTGTATAATTTTCCCGACTATGCGCTCAAACTTCTACCGGGGTGTATTGGTTGCTCCCACACCTAAAGCAGCTAGTGAACGCATTCCTTGTTACGCTAAGGCAGGTATAAACGTAAATCGTTTCCACAGCTGTACGTATTTTGTCAAGCTTAAGTATACCATCACTGCAAGATTAATTACTGCTAGGTTAATAATGACCCTAGATTTTATTTAATTAAAAAGTTAACTGGTTTTAGTTTAGTTCTTTCGTATACTCAATCTCTACTTTGAAAAGTGATTAAATCACAGTACAAAATTACATTGGTAAACTTAGAGTAAAAAGGTACTTCCCAGCTTTCTATTAGAGAAACGAGAAGGGAGCCTATTGGCTTGGCCTCTGGATTAGTTTTTAAGTTAATGAAATAAGATTGAGTATTAGATATGCTGATCAGCTAATTATAGTCTTAGAATACTTGTCAATAAAGTGTCTTATAAAACAACTATTGACTACTGCTATTGGTTTTGCATTCCAACTTAATACACAGAAGGAAAAACACTCGGGATAAATCAAGTTTTTTATGATTACTTTAAGTACGAGTCGTACTTAAAAATTCAAGTACGAATAACACTAAAACGTACTCAAAACAATCCTAAATGGGATTACTTTGTTGGTGTTTCATTATTCTGTAAGGTACTAAACGGGTAAGTCATAATAATTTTTTATTTCTAATTTCCTTTTTGGTTTTTTTTCAAGCAAAAATTCGGGATAAAATCAACCTTATAATACTTGAATCAAGCGCGTTTTTAGATTGAGATTGTATGCAAAAATATGATAAATTTACTTTGTTTATGTTCCTGAATAGTTTTTGTTTACAAGAAATATAATATTTTCAGGTAAATTAATATATATAGTTAATTCATTATAATGATACAATTATTCAAGAAAATTTAGCATTTTTTTTTAACTTTTTCACTTTTTTTTTTAGCATTTTTAGCATTGTTTTAAGCTAAATTTAGCATCCAATTTTTTTAGTTGTGATTTTACTTAAATCAATCTCATTTTCGGATTATTTTAAGTACGAAATCGGGATTAAATATGGATAATTTATGTATTTTGCGATTGAAAATCCGTACTTGAATCAATCTTTCTGTACTTGATTCAAGAAAATCCGTGTTCACCGTACTATTAATACCGCTTCGGATAGATTTGAGTACGGAGTGATTGATTTTTCTTTTGAGTGTATGTTCACATATACTCATTAAACTTAAGTGACAAATTAGTCCCAGCAAATATATTGGCAAGCGTTTTGTAAATTAAGATGGCAGCAAGCTTGCATAAATAAGAGTTTTGCCAATGTCGTTGACAATTTGCTTGCTAATGCAAGTGTTTTGCGAATGTTTTTTTCAATTTGCTTGCAAATGTAAGTGTTTTGCGAACGTCGTTGACAATTTGCTTGCAAATGCCAGTGTTTCATAAATTTAAGCAAAACGTGTCATTCTCGGCGTTAAAAATTGTGCTAATAAGTTGTGTTAATAAATTGTATTAAATTGTTGTTAAAGTTGTTTAATTAAGTGCGTTTGATACTTTAAATTATCATTTGCTATTAAAAAAGGTAATTATCTACTTATTTAATGTCTGCAGCAAAAAAGAAGAATAGTGTTGTGCGCAGCAGCACCGAAATTTTTGAGCATCTATGGAACGGTGCGGCTGCAAGTTCTGTAAGACCCAGTATTAAAGACTTCCTCAATTTTGAGAAAACTATACTGGAAGATATAGATAAATTTTCCTTGCTGGTAAGAATTTAAATTTGAAATGACCGGTGACTGTATAGTATACAGTGTATACTAATGTCGATTTTATTTCTTTTTTTAGAAGGCAGATCTAAAAAGATTGTCAACATCCAGTTCGAGAAAATTTGTTACGAAAGCGTGGCAGATCATGACTGACAACGTTGCTGAGAGCTTTTCCTGGCG
The DNA here is from genome assembly GCA_963931875.1 of Pollenia griseotomentosa. Lineage (NCBI taxonomy): Eukaryota > Metazoa > Arthropoda > Insecta > Diptera > Polleniidae > Pollenia > Pollenia griseotomentosa. The sequence goes on along the minus strand of OZ007560.1, from coordinate 43,860,921 downwards.
AGGAACTGCAGATAAGAAGTGCATTAGGGCCTTCACTGTCGCCACTGCCATTCGTCGTAAGTGAAATACGTGTAATAGGTTTCTAGTTACATTTTTATATTCCTATTTAAATTCTGTTTCAGAAACTTTTGCTGAAAATGGAGGCAAGAAAGAGGACTTTGTGTTTGCCTCTAAGTCATATTTTCAGTACGCAAAAAATCGTATTAAAATTAAAACAACAAAAAAAGTAAACTTAAATACTAAAATGCTAAATGAAACAACAATGAAGCTCCTATTTTGATATCTTAATTTAATATTTTTCTGATAAGAAAAAAAATGTTATATTTTAAATGATTTTTTAAATGTATCAATAAAAACACATATCCAAAACAAAGTAAATGGCTGACTTCCAAAACGTCAATTGCTTTGTATTAGAACAAAGTATAATGTTTCATAACGCCGCAGTACAATATATATACAATGCAAACTCTTTCAAAACGTCACTGCTAAGTATTAGTAACGCATCAAAAAAGCAATCAGAGCATCGGTTTTAAAGTTGATGCTTTGTGACATTTAACATTTAATTTGCAAGCAATACAGATTTATTTTAAAAGTATTATGCATTGCATCACTTACATTTCAAAACGTTTTAATAAACAAAACACATAGTTGCATTGTTTCGGTACTTTGAACATGTACATTGTTAAAATACAGTAGTAAAATTGTGTACGAACTTTGTATTAGTACGTTTTGAAAGTCAGCCAATGTTTAAAACGCTTACTTATTTCATTAAAAACAAGTGTTTTCTAAGCATTTTCAAAACGTGTTTTTTAAGCATTTAGAAAACGTGTAATTACGTTACTTAAAAAACATGTTTTGCAATCGTCTTTTTGACGCTTATAAAGTTGGGTGCTTTTCGATTATAAACCCCTTGCTTTGATGTCTTTTGTAAATGTCACAGCAGCGTTTTATAAGTGTTTTGCTTACATTTGAACGCTTACACAACGCTTATTTTTATACGTAAATGCTGGCTGGGGTGGCATAGAACATAACTGTTAACTTACAGTTAGAAAACTTAACTGTGGTATTAATTCAAATTATCAATAATATTACAATAGGTAGCTATTGAAATCTTAATTTTTTATAAAATCCTTTATTCATTTCACTTGGGAACATGAACTGATATAAATATTTATATTTAATGTAACCGTGCTTCTGCAGGTATTTACTTGGCGTCCGCGACGTCGGCTACTGCGACGATTCAGTTCTAGGGTTCTGCTTGTGATACTATCGCTTCGTCATAGCAATGTATGACTTATCCATCTCCATTTCCTTCTGTCTATGTTGATCGTTATTGGCTCCTCATCCGTTATCTTTTACAGTTCTAAATTTGATATTGTATTAGGCCAAAATATTTGCTACCATTTATTAATGAATACTTGCAGTCTTTGAGCTATGTTGTTAGACATCAGCCAGGTTTTGCTTTCGTACGGGAGAAGCATAAACAAATCTTATAATTATAAGTGTTGATCGACCTTTTTTGATTACTCTAAATAGTTTATAAAGTTTCCTATATGCAGGCTTTCAAGGTCAATAATTTAATGTAAATAAAAGATTATTTATTTCATTCTCAATAAAATCTTATTTTTGTATTTTGTGAAATCTGAGAAGACCCAAGTTTTTGTTAAAGCGTCCAAATGCAGCTCTGACTTTCTTGAATCCACCGTCAGTAAAGATCATGGATCCCCGATAAAAAGAAGAGTTAACATGAATTTGTATTTTAATATGGTCGTCAGACGAGTTATAGATACGCATTGCGCTTGATTTAAGTTATTGATTTCCAAACTTGCTTGCATATCATTAAAGTTGTGTGAAGTGAGACAAGTGTATATCGTCTGCAAAGTCTAGATGTTATAGCTGTTTATTAAAGTACAATGCCTCTTTTTTGGAAGAAAATTCAATCATAATTTGATCCAGTAAGACGGCGAAGAGAAGTTTACTATTTTAATAAGAATTCCCTTTGCCCTTAGTGCTTCCCATTTTGCAATAGTATTATTGTTATACATAAAAGTTTGATATTGTACATTAATGTTTGTTTCTTATAATATTAAAAGTTGGCACAACAATGTATTAGATACAATCAAATTGTTTTCATTTATGTTGCGCAAATCATAATATTTGGTTATGTATTGACAACATTGAACAATGCAATGCGCACAAGTGTGCATTATATATATATGAAAAATTGCGCCATATATTTTATTATACTTCCTAACTTATTGAATAGTGTGAAGCAAAACTACAATTGACCTTACGCAAGGTTGTATATTGTCACCGCTACTATTTATTCTGATCTTTGATGACGTTATAAGTACCAAATGTTTATACATTCACAAAAAAGTGCCTCAGAAATAACCTGTTTTTAGACATGGTGGTCATATAAGACCTGTAGTGCAGGCTTGTGGTTAAAAACAAATCAAAAATCAGTGGCGAATTATACTTTAAAGATCCAGCGAAAATATTGCTGCACAAGTGCTTACTGGAAACCCTAAAGGTAGTCAACGTCCAGACGCATCCTCAAAAGTCAGACGGAGAACAATTAATGTGGAGCTAAGTGCGGCCAATTACAGTTGAAATGATCCCAATAAAAAATTTTATCATTTTGCGAAGCACTAATGGTACATTTAAAAAAATAAGCGCACAATAAGGCATACAGAATAAGACATACAGAAATGCGGTAAAGTAAGTGAAAGAACTTTCAACAACTTTTATAAAAAAATAAATAGCATATCAAGTGCCACCGCATTCCCTTACTACGAAGCAGGTTTGTAAGAGAGAATACTAAAAAATAACTGTATCAAAACATTCAGTTTGTAAAGCTGATCGTTGCATCCAACAATTTTTAAAAGCGTTGCATAATGCGCTTTATGTTTCAAAAATGTATTGCTTCAAAGTGGGAACTCGCCATATAAAATTCATGTCTTCTGTAAGCGCAATTGTAAGTGTTTCTCCCTTACAAACCTGCTTCGTTGGAAGCTGCATTTTTTTGGATGTATGCCGTGAAGCAAAAATACAATGAGCGGCTGGGGAATTACCGAAGAGGAAGGATTAACTTCATATACTTTTAAAACGTCGATTACATTTTGTTTGTCCCTTTTATTTTGTGGAACCGTGTTATTATTAGTTTATCTTAAAAGATAGGGAATAATAATTAAAGGGTAATTTAAACCTTAATGCACGGCTACATTTATTTAACCTAAAGTTTGGATTTGAAACTTAAGGAATAAAATATTTTTTTTTTTTTATTATACGGGTGGCTGATGAAATTTGCATGAATTGTGCTACATTAAGAAAATGGAATAACTTTTTTTTTGTAATGCATGGAATTCATTAAATATTTTTTTCAATTAAAAATTAATTGAATTGTATTGAAAAAAGTTTAATTAGTCTTAAGATAATTGAATTTAAATGCCCGCCCTTAGGTGAGGCGACCTGGAAGGCCAACGGAAGTTTGAGTTTCTTGAAATAAGACTGTTAGGAACTTTGTTGCGTAGTTCGCCCATAACCGGCTGAGCTATGTGTGGATTGCACCATTTTTGTTGAAATTACGCAGAGCTTAAAGGAATTCTCTTTCGGCGATGTTCTGAATTCTCAAGTAACGGTTTCCAGTAACCGCAACGCTGTGTTCGTTTTGTTTAAAGATGTATGGCCCCACAATACAGCGTGAAGAAACTGCACACCACACTGTAATGCGAATTGGATGCAATTCCATCACATGCAGTATTTCTGGGTTGGAACCACTCCATCTGCGACAATTTTGCTTGTTTTCGTTGCCGTTCTGGTCAAGTTTTCTTCTGGTAGCGGCTTTTATCAGCTACCCTTTGTATTACAAAAAATATGTTTTATACCACTCACCCACCAGCCATGGCTTAAAAGTTTTTATACTCTGCAAGGAAAAAAAAAGAAAATATTATTAATTAGTTTTAAAGTAAAAATTAAATTTTTATGTCTGTTTAACTTAAAGTATTTAATCTTAAACTTTTTTCTCCACAAATGTTTTAACCCAACATAAAAAAAATCAAATTATTTCCAAACCATAAAATATGCAAAATCTTAAGAAAAAAAAAAAATAATAATGAAATCTTTTTATTTTCAAACAATAAAAAAAAAACAAAGCACCCACAACAACAAACTCATAAAAACAATGTTGTTAAAAAATTGTATTATTGAGGTTGTAAAACAATAAATATGCTTGTTAAAAAGAAATTGGTATCAATACGCCTTTGAAATTCAATTTTCAGCATAATTTTCTTCCTTGTTTTTCCCAATAAAACCCCCACGAAATCAATTGAATATTTGTGAGTATGAATGCCAGTTATTTTACCTTTCAATACGAGGAAACAGAGCGTAGAAAAAACTCACAAGGAGGTTGTTAAGGATACGAAGTACCTTTGAAAAAAATAAAAAGAAAAAAAAAAAAGAAATCGGTCTAAACGATATTACACATTTAATAGTAGTAGCATGTCAAAACAGGAAAAAGGTGTGCAAAACAACATTGATGTTGTTTTCTAAAAAACGGGGGAAAAGAACTGCTTTTTTTATAATTTAATAAGGTTTTGTTGTAGAAAAAAAATAAACAAAAACTACAAGAAAAGTTAAACAAGGAGGAGGTACTTTTTAATTTTAAGGTGAAGGTAGAGCAAGGTAACCTGTAACTGAGGGCGTTATAAGTCAAAATGGGTGGTTTTGTTATGGATATTCTAACAGTGTTTTAATACTAGAGTAGAATTTGGTGTTGGCGAACTGAAGTATGCGCTACTTATTTACCTTCATACCGTAAAAGTATACAAAAAAAAAGAAAAAAAAAAAAATTATCACCCTTATTCCATTTAGCGTTATCAATACGAAACGATATCGTTTTGTGTCGATTGTTGCAAATCGGTATGCCCATTGTCAATATCAAGTTTTATCGATAAGCGTCGATGTATTTTTGGTATGCCGTACGCAACGTTAACGTTGGCATCGATTTAAATTGACTCTGTTTTTGTCGTCAGTCTTATTGGTGTCGAAACAGTTTTTTTATTTTTTATTTTTCAAAAATAATAATGTTGAATTAAAAAAATGAAAAAATAGCAACAAAGTTTCGGGAAAATTGCAAAAATTTGCAAAAATAGCGAAAATTCGCGAAAATTTTATGTATTCCAAACAAGCCAAAAAATTTATTAAAAGTTCCTAAAACTATAAGGAATAGCAAAAATTCCATGAAAATCGCTAAATTACCGCAAATTCCCGAATTTTAGCCATGTTCGCGATAGAAGCAATTTTTCCTGTAAGTTTTCTGATTCTTTACAGTTTTAACGATTTTTAATACATATTAAATTTTTCTTTCATGCCGCATTTATCAAATTTTTGCGAATTTCCACAAATTTTGCCATTTTTATGGAATTTTTGCCATTCTTATGTTTTTGGGGACTTTAAGTCAATTTTATGGCTTGTTTCAAATAAAAAAGAATTTCGCGAATTTTCGCTATTTTTGCAAATTTTCCGAATGTTTGCAATTTTCGCGTAACTTTTTGTTGCTCTTTTCGGCAATCGTCGTACCGTTGTTTTTTACAGGGCACTATCAACACTGTCGATTTATACGGGGCGAAAAGTGTAATCAATACCTTATGGCATTAGTAAGGGTGATTTTTTAGAATAAATCAAGCTACCCTCTTTGAGAGCACAACATTAATAAGAAACGAACATCAAATTGCACATTTTTAATAAAAACTTATTAGAGATGTTCTTAAAATAACGATAAACAATCGACATCGTTACATTGCTGTTATGGCATACAAGTTTTGTATCGAATTGATGACGATGTCGATAAAAATTGATTTTGATATTCAATTGATGACGATGACGACGACGTTAAATGGAATAAGGGTGAATATCTGACCACTGTTTTTATTGGTAACTAAAACATTTTAAAAACTAATCCGGTTAGGAGCCGTCTCTTTTTTTATCATTAATCCGAATGCTTTTAAATGCACAACCTTTTTAAAACTTTCTTTCGTGGGTTAGGTTTACACAACGCGCCAACATATTGTCTTTGAAGTCTTAGCAGTAACAAGCCCAGAACCGTGAAGAACTTGTTAAAAGAGGATTCCTGTGGTATCAAATTTGGCTCAGGAAATTTTCAATATTTTATCAATGGCAATGATTCAATTCAGGGCTGTGGAGTCGGATTCGAGGTTTTTGTAAAGGAGTCCAACTTCAAAAATTTTCGGCATACAAATTTTAAAAAACTTTTCTAATATTTTCCAAAATACAAATTATTTAAGAGGGTCTTCTTTAAAAATTTTGCAGACAGAAAATAAGGACTAGTCTACTTTACATATGTAAATAACTATATTAAAGCTCAATGCGGCACGTGTTTAAATTAAAATATCGATTTAAAATTTTCACAGGCTTATTTTTTGCTCTAATTAACTATTAAAAAGGTACTGCGTTAAAAGAGAGTTTTAAGTCAAATAAGGACCAGTCATATATACATTTAGCATCAAGGTTAGAGTAGGAGTCGGAGTTGGAGTCGGACTAACGAAATTTCAGCGGTTGGAGTCGGAGTTACCCCTTATACACCCAAGACCGCCTATAGACGGTTATCAGAAAAATAAGTATTGAACAAAACCTCTTTACTTCACGGTGTAACGATGCAAGAATTTTAAATGAGCATAAAATTCTCAGTATAACGGCACCAATTGAATTGAATGGTTGAGATAGTGTGGAAGAAGAAATCATTCCAATCAGAATTTTGATGCGAAAAGACAAATAAAGTGCAGACTAAATATTTAAATTTCAGGTATTTGAGAGTTAAAACTATTTTTTTACGACTCAACAGCCCTGGTTTAACTTGAAAAAAGTGTTATTGCCTATCAGTGCGGGGGTTGCGGGTTCGATTTCCGCTAGAGACTCTTGTGTGTTTTGCTACATCGGGCCTAAGTTATTATTGTAAAATTTATAACTGGCTATGTAACTCTAATAACTAAATTCATAAAAAAATATTTTAGATTTACAGCCAGTTCATCGATTTCGAACGTTAACGTTCGCATAGAAAATTGCATTAAAATCAAGAACAAACTTTAGAATTTTGTTCTTGTTTTAAATATAATTTTCTATCGATAAACTGGCTGTTAACAAAGTTTTACAAGACAAATTTTTTATAAACATTTTCCTAAATAAACGTTTGTTAAATTACAAAATAGTTTATAACAACGGGGGTTAATAAATAAAATAAATAAATAAATAAAACAGAATATTCGAGTGTCACTGTTTTATCGGGAACTATACTTGCCATAACATCGCTCTGTAATGACAATTGCTTTAGTTTGGCCACTGGTGTATATACCCGAGAGTTCTACGCTAAGAAAGAGTTGCCTACTTAAAGTGCAAACGTACACCAGGGAGGGATGTGCAACGGTCAGATGTGTTTTAGATTTACGTTGGTGCAAACCATTACGGCGCTCTCACCGCAGAGTGAACAAAATGCATCTAGAAGCGCATGGAAACACAGGTTAAAATTTTAGTACATAATCTTCTGAATCATGCACTTGCTCTTTGCTAAGAAGCTGGAGCAAATACACTGACAAATATACTTTTGTAGAATATCAACAACATACAAGGACATCCGGTTCTCTGGGTTAGTGGTTCCTTTGATGCCACATACATCTCTGATCGGCCATGTTCTGTTTTACGCAAAAAGATTAGATTTAGCTCTTGGAAGCATCTTCATAAATCTTTCGAGGAATTTAAGCTTTATTTATAATGCGATGAATACGTAAATTTGTGTTCTCAAAACTTGTGTGGAGCTCTTTTAAATTTTTATTTTAAGACTTAAACAACTTCGAAATATGACAGTTTTATTACCTTCCCTTAGTATGCCTTTAAATTTAGATACATTTTTAACTCGATCTAGTGTGTGGATAAGTTTTCCACCAATTTTAGAGTGATGATCAAAACTAATAGTTAAAAACTTAGTGCGATTGCAGTTCTTTAAAGTTCATCATTGATAATTTGCAAAAACAAGTCATACTCTGCTCATACATATTATTGCTGATGTTTAAGCATCAAGTCATGAAATCATTAGAGCTTAAGATACGATATTAGGAATAGATGATTCGGTTAGTAATGATTCTAAAAACAATTTCGGTTATAAAGATTGACTACAGGACTACTAGGTCTTGCTGTTGAAATTTAAGGAATAACAAACTTCATAATTTTCTTTCGTATTTAAAATCCAAAATGAACAGAAAACTAGTTTGAACACGAGGGTGGAGCGTCAGAATTTTTTTTTTTTTTGAGAATTGAAATTTTGTATAGAACTAAAACGTTGCATTTTTTTCTCAGATACATGGGAAAAATAATGAAAAAAATATTGGGACCTACTTTTAGCCCTCTACCGCAGCATAACAATTTTGAAAATAAGATCAAATCCATCAATTTCTGAAAGATCTTAATATGTTGCAAGATATCTTGTGGCAACATTTAACATTTTTCATAGTTGTTTTAAGGTATTACACTCAGAATCAGTGTTCGAAAATAAACACAAAATATCGCTACTTAGTGTTTGGTTCGTAAGATTTGTGGAAAACACAAACGCTTGTGTTTGTGTAGAAAATTATTAAAAAAAAATAACGTTTCCCTGTTTGTCATCTTTCGAACAGAAAAATAAGACTGTTCTTATTCAACTCAACAAAAGATGAGAATATTTAATTCTGTTCGGGTTTTTATTAAAAACCACAAACTTCTTTGTGTTCGGTTCGGCTAATTCGCTCGTCGCTTTTGGCTGGTAAACAAACCAAACCTTTTTTACAAAAACAAAATACAAATTCGAAAAAAAAACAAAAAGCCAGCAAAATAATTTGACACAAACAAAACGAATACACTATACACGCACAAGCTGTTCTGCTGCGGTCGTTGCTAAACATTTTTGTTTGTTCATTTCTTTATCAATGTAAAAAAAGAAACATTATAGAACTTTAAAAAGTAATGTTTGTCTACAGTATCACCACAATTGTACTGTTTTTTAACGAAGAACAGAACACTATATAATGTTCGGCTCTTTCTTGAAAATTGTGACGAACGGTTTTAAGGGTTGTGTTCGTCTACACAAACACCAAAAAATAGATATCGTTCCTGGGTGTGAGCGCCGATCGCTAAATAATGTACTGTTTATTTTCGAACACTGCTCAGAATATCCAAATATTTTTACATAAAAGGTAAGATTTACGATACAATTTTTTAATTCCTAAGTTTTTGTCATATCTTAAATAATAAACTTTTGGTAAGCTACTAAGAGGTCACTGAACATGAATATGAAATTTATTTACTTTTCTTAATGCGCGTTTTGGCGAAAAATAAGCTTTTTTGGATTTTTTTATTGTTTTTACTTATTGACAAAAATGTCAAAAACAGTTCATCTGATGAAAATAATGCTAGGAACGCAACTGGGACGAACGACAAATTCTTGGCCGCGAATATTCGTGTTCAAAAATAAAATATTTTTTTGTATATAAAAATACCCAAAGTCACGGCGCGCCGCGGCGTCAGGCTAAAATCATCATACGCGGCGTCGAATTTGCAATAACCGTAAACTTAAACTTTGCAAAACACGTTGATTATGTCACACTTGAGCCAATCTTCGATCCTGACTTCACCGTTAGCAATTTGGACAGCATGGCTTATTACGATGCCTTAAAAATTCCCGCGAATGCGATACGGATATTCACCGACGGGTATAAAACGCTGCATGATCAGTTTTGGCACTTACTCCGGGCAATTAAGCTGGAGCATTTCTCTTAGGCTGCGGGATCATTGCAGTGTCATTCAGGCCGAGATAATGGTCATCTGGCAGGGATATTTACATTATTTCCGATAGAAAAGCGGCCATAGGATACCTGGAGAGTTGGTTGATGAAACTACATGTGCGGAAACCAGGAAAATCAGGCCCATCATAGATGAAATTAGGACAAGGTGCGCATTAAGGCTATCCAGACTTCACTTTAGAAACCTAATTGCAGTTATAACTGGCCACTGGTCCATTGAAAAACACGCCCAAGCAGGTTTCATTCTTCATTGAATCAACCGGTTGGCTGGGTGACAATAAAACCAGCCAGATAACATAGGACTTTTGGGAGACGGTGTAACATGGTTACACAACGGGAACTAATTACTGGACCCACGTAAGCTGTGCTTAATCTAGGCTGCCAATGGAACATTACCTAAGATATGAAAATAGTATTTTAATGTGTTCTTGTTATTGTTTTCTTTTTAGAGTATTATTTTTAAATGCGTTCACACTATTTCTCTCTCTCTCTCTCTTCGCACAACCGTGCAAATAATATTGAACTACTTGATCCATTTTAGATAAAAGGGACTAGTTACAACATGGTCCAATGTAAAGCAATCATGGACCATGCCATGGTTAAAAAAGAGTTTGTAGTGAAACGACATGTTTTCGTTTTTAAACGATTTCAAAACTAATCCTCTAGAGTATAACACGGAGTAGTTTTAAAACTAATCCACTGGGAGTATAAATGAACATGAATAAGTTTTAAGAACACTCCGTTGTAATGCAAAGTTGGGTTAGGACATCGTAATGTTAAACACATTTGGGTTACATTTGGACTAGTCCTAGTCCGTTATGGGCTGTATTTTACATGCGTGCACGTATTATTTGCAGGGAAAGAGCAAACAACTTTCTCATTTATAAAAGCTGTAAGTTATTTGTCGTTCTTGTGCTTCATACGACAAAACTACTCAGCGAATTTTACTGAAAAATTCGTCTTGTTTAGAGAAATTCGTCGTCCGTCGCAATTGTGTTCCTAGCATAAGTTAAGCAATGTTTAATATATATCTCTCTATTTTTTCAGCCAAATCAACAATTGTGTTGATCGGATAAAAATTTATTGAGTTATAGATCTTAAAATTTAAAAGAGTTTATTTTGAGACGTTTTGAAAAAAACTGTGATGTTAAATTCTTCGATTTAGATAAAGAAATATGCTGAGTGTATGATATAAAGAGTGTTTTCTTGATTTGATTTGATTGATTTAATCTCCTCCGCAGAATCCCAGAAAATATTTAATGTCCTTAAAGGAGTCTGCGGACCTCCATAATGAAACCGATGATTACGAGGAGAAGACAACAGAAGACAAAGAATCGTTCTTAAATTCATTTAAATACTTATTTCGAAATTTAAACATGTAATATAAATTTTATTTCAAAATTAAACTGCAGCCCTTAGAACGATAAATCAAGAATGCCTGAAAGTTCTACAATTTTAAAAAGATAAAAGACGTAAAACAGGCTGTTAAGTTCTACATAACTGATTGTTAAACAAATAGATGAACATTATAATTTTCATAAAATTTTCAGCTTTTGTTTATTTTTTTCGTCGTCGTTTGTTACAGATTTACATTGTTCTGTGGAAAAACTAATCAAATTTTTATTATCTAGACGGGTAGAACAGACATTAACAATATTATCCTTTTTCTCGTACTTGGTTTTTTGTTGTTGTTCCTTGATCATTGAAGAAAACTTTGGAGTTGTTAGGAATCCTTCATTGGTTTTAGCTGTAGATGTGAGTGTGTATGGAAATGGCAGGAAAAAAAGTAATAACAAGCACCTTTAATGGCATATTGTGGTGATTTTAATGGGATGTTGTGCATAAAAACCTTAATACTAGTAGTTTCAGCCACAAAAATAGGTGGAGGGTATATATATTTTTATGCCTTTTTGTATTTGTTTTTTTTTTTGCGTTTTTGGTAAATAAAGAAAATTGTGCAAAATGTTGAAAATGTCACCTTTGGGAGTAGTTAGGCTTACATCTTTGTTTGCTGCCAAAGCAACTGCTATAGTTGATGGGGATTTTCCCTTAAAATTCATCTCTACTCAACCCCTTCAACCTAAAGGCGCTGCCTGATTTTCTTCTCTCTCCTGTAGACATTTAAACTCAGACAGTTATTATCATCTTGAAACTGCAATAAAGTCATAAAGGATTTTGTTTAACCATTATTTCTTATTTTTTTCTGTTCCCATTACATTTTCCTAAGCTTTTGTTTTGTATTTTTTTCGGGAGACAAAAGAAAAAAAAGAAAAAAGATTTTCTTACTTTACTTAATAGAGTTTTCCTTTAGTTGGTTTTATAATCTTTCTGTAGTTGTTGTTGTTGCTGGTAATAAAAGTCGTTAGAGGAAAATGAGTAATTCCTAAGGTATATAAAAACCATTAAAACCGAAATGCAATTTGTTCAAAAGTAACTTGATAAGTTTTTGGTCTTCTGTTCAAAATCTGCACGGATAATAATAATAATAATGCACTTAATGGCAGAATTCAATTTTTATGTAGTGCAGTAAAATTAAAATTGGTTAATGGAAATAAATATTTCGCAATCAATTTAAGGAAGCCTTTAAAACTTTAGCAACATTTTAAGGAAATTAAAACATGACTTGGCTTCAATACCTCTTACAAAACTGAGAAGAATATTAACCAAAGTTTTAATAACGTTTAACTTTAGGTACATTCAACATGCTACAATATTCTTTAGAGTTGTAAGTATTCTAGGAGTTTTTTCTGTAGGTAGGTACTCCACTACTTATTAGCGTTGCACCATTGGGAAATATAGATGCGGCTAATATCTCAAGCTTGTTTGGGTCTTTAAGTTTTCGGATCTCTAAAAAAATTGCAGCTGATTGAAGTGCAATCCCCGAGGATTTGTGGGGATTATCTTAAGGATTCTTCTCCTTTTGGCATTACATTCTCAGGGGATATCCGGTTCAATCAAAACCTGGGATTCGGTAAAAATCCAAAATTGACAGCTATCAGTAGAACTAAACGATCTCTTAGCCGCAGCACACTGGTTCATATTTTGAGAAGGCGGCCAAAATTATTTTTTTTTTTGTTCTCCGATTTTAAAATTTTTTTATTCATGTGAAAGTTAATACTAGTGAACCTCGGGAGCCAAAAAATTTCAACCCTATTTCAACTATTTCATTGAGAACAGGGTGGTCCGAAATGGACTTTCTCAATATTTGGTTATAGTTTTGAATTTCGGAGTCAATTTGTGAAGTTGAAATGCTCATAACTTTTTTGTTTTTTAAGATTTTTTGACAGAATAAGTTTTGTGTATTAGTTTATTTTATTAGCTATACGTGGTTTAAAGCATTAAACTCTGCGACCTCTAGAACTATTTAATTTTTTTTTTTTTTTAATGTCAAAATTTCCCGGAAATTTCCTACTTTATAGAGCATAAGTCCTGAGCGTCAAAATGCGTCAAAAAAAAATCTATACTCTCTTGTAGTCCAGAATCTAACCTACATTTCTATACCCCATTGTACACACATCTGGATACGGCCTTGCGAACTACAGCAATTTCTGTGACCCAAGGTAAGATATTCGGTTCAAAAAATAAGTCCTGCAAGGAAACATTACTGAAATTAAAGAAGGTGAATCTTAAAGAATTTTCGACAAATAAAGCAGTTCAGGCCACATAAATTATCTAGCACGTCAGGTTATCAATTAATTTGGAGAAGGTAAAGGTATTGCCATTGTTATGAACTTATTGTGGGTGAACGGATGCTGCAAAACGAATAGGCGACATAAATAGACTAACACGTTAGATTTCTGAGTAAGTTAAAAGGTTAAACATTAGTAAATAGCCGCAACATAAACTACATAGTTTAATTACCTGAAAATTGCAACTTAATTTAAAAAATGAAAGAGCAGGTAAATGGTAAAAAACTAGCACGCAGTTATATTTTACGTGAAAATTACCTACATGTTACCTGTTAATTTATTGCCGGTATGTTATCCTTTTAAAAAGTGTGAAAACAGGGGTTTTTATGTTTCAAAGAAATGCTAATAAAAGATTAAATTTGTATTTAAAAAAGAGTTTTTATGTTTTAAAGAAGTAGTAACAAAAGATCATTTAAAAAAACTTATATCAAGAGTATAAAAGTGCATGCATTCATAATTTTACCTTCATTATTGTTTAAACAATGGCTAAGTTCAGTAATAAAGTTCTCGCAGATATATATTTTCAACAGAAAGATGAAAAAGATTTTGTGTTACACATAATGAATAATCCATTCTTTAAATTATGCAACGAACAAGAAATCAAAATTCATAAGATAAAAATTAAAAATTTTTCATTTACATTAAGAAAACGGTACCTTAAATGTTCTAGAAACAAGAAAACGTTTTACTTACGCAACGAAAAATGGCTAACAAATGATCTGATTTTTAAGAAGCTGTCAATAACCGCTAAGGAAACTGGAAAAGTGGGTCGGCCCGCAAAACAAATTGACAATTGCAGTAAAAGATCACGAAGACGCAAGCTTGCAAATATCAATGAAGAAATTTCTCATAGTATGATAAAGGATTCATTTCTGCATCAAATTCAACCAACGCAAAATAAGAAATCAAAAATTGCAATAATTGAAAAAATAGTGGAAGCGTGCCCTAAACGCACAAAGAGGATTTTAAAAAGTATGCCTACACCAACTGAAGAAATGAAATTTACTCCAGAAGAAGCATTTGCACTATTTTTGGATTAAAACTGACAAAAAATCATTATACAGAACTGCGAAAGCGAACCAATGAAAAAAATTGTGGAATCTTTCTAGGATATCGAGATTTAGTTTTTGTCAAAAAAGAGTGCTTATCTTCACAAACGGCTATTAGTGTAACTTTAAGTTCAGCAGAAGTAAAATTGCAGGCTCTTCTCGAACACACTGCAGAACGATTATTAAATACACTTGATGCTGACTGTTTAAAAAAACTTAAAAATTGCAGCATCACTTTATTTTCTAAATGGGGATGTGATGGAAGCTCTGGTCAGAAACAATACAAGCAATGTAATTCAGAAAACTCATCTGATGCTAACAAGAAGCTAAACAACTTCTGGAAAATGAAACCCAAAGCTATTTAGAAGAAATGTTTACTAATATTGTTTAATTTAAAATAGTTTATAGATTATAATTTGTTTTTGATTTAAGTATACATTTGTATTAATATACAAAAATAAAATACACATACATCTCAAACCAAAAATAAAAGTTGAATTACCTAAAATGTTATCGATAGCCAAGAATGCTATTTGGGCATTTTTCAAAATATTCCTTTTCAGTTTTATCCTTATAACAACTCGTCTTTCCCAAAAAAGCCAACCTTTGGCCCCTGTGAATATTGGGACTAAAAAATTTACAGGGGCCAAATATTGGCATTTTCTGACAGGATCTAAGTTCGACAATAAAAAAGAAGTATCAGTTGTAAAATACAAGAGAAATAATGATAAATTATAAAAAAATCATATTTGAAATATTCATCTTTTACACCGAAACTCAACAAAAAAATGAAAATCCATTTTGAACTCCCCATAACTTTTGCTCCTATCAGTCGAATTTTACGTTTTATAGCGCAAATTAAAGCCTAACATCGCACCTATCGAGCAAAAAAAATCGCATAAAAAAATACCGATCCAGTCAAAAGTTATGGAATTTTGACCGCCTTCTCGTAAAATTTCCCACTGTGCGCAGGTTGAATGAGAGCGGACTGACTATTGGTTGAGACGGCAATAGTTATACTTCTTGCGGGAAATTCGTACTGGAATTTTCGCTTTTCCGTAGAAAATATACTTTTGGGCTCACGTGGTGGCTGTGGCTTACAATCCAAAGTCGCGGAAAATCGCACTAAAGGGCTACTCAACAGATGCTGCTAGAATTTTTTTCAAGAGTAGGGGAGGCTATGGTATAACTTGCCGTATTATGCACTCAAACTGCTGCCTAGATACGCTGGTTGCTCGCACACTCGTGGATGGCTGGTAAACGGCTTTTGTGTCACCAAGTGGTTAAGATGCACCATGGGACTGACCTGAGTACAATAAAGTATTCATGAGAACCACTAGCCTAGACCTTTGATTGGTAAGGGTACAGTCAGAGTGAATAACCAAAATCGCTGGGAGCCAGATCTTCTCAATGGCGGATCAAAAGACTAATTTCTGCCCTTAAATGCTACTCAGCAGATATTTACTTTGCAGTGGAAGTAAGATAAATTTGGCTTTTTACACTGATTGAAAAAGCGTCATAACGCTG
This sequence comes from Pollenia griseotomentosa, assembly GCA_963931875.1. NCBI lineage: Eukaryota > Metazoa > Arthropoda > Insecta > Diptera > Polleniidae > Pollenia > Pollenia griseotomentosa. Next base: position 43,844,811 of record OZ007560.1, on the reverse strand, counting down.
ATGTATTTTAACATCAGTAAAGTGACTAAGTTTTTGACCCCATAACACTTTTCGTCATTGTGATGTCAGTCAGGCCAAGTGATGTGGCCCAATTGTCATCAGGGTCAAACATTGAAATTATGTCACAAATGGGATGACACATCGGAATCACAGAAATGAAGAATAGGAGTCCGTTTAATAAAAAATGTCACCTATGCGATGACACAGTAACATCGGAGAAAGGATTTATTAGACAGTTTGTCATTAAATTGAGTCACTGACTTAAGTCGAACTAAGAGAATATTATTTTTCACTTACCCGTTAGAAAGATACATTTTTCGTATCTTTTGATGACTTCAGGAACCATTGTATAATCCTGACATTTTTCGTATCTTTTGAATCATTACGCAAAGTGTACAGAAATAAAATATTAGATCATTTTTAGCCAACTAAAACTTATTAAAACTAATACAACAGCTTTAAAAATGGTGAAAGAAAACATTAAGAACGTTTCAACATACGATCCACCTAAATCGATGATTGCTGGTAGTGCGGAGTTGCTCTGAGGAAATATGAAAATTTTTTTTATTATTTTCAGGAAATTTATATGAATTTTTTGATATAATCGCCTGAGTATAAACGCCTTAACTCGTATATAAATTTTTACAAAAATGAATTTGTTTAATTTGTTTTAAAGTTTGCTTACTTTTTTTTAAAAATTACATACCTAATATTTATGACTTAATAAATAAATATAAAAATTAATTTATGTGATATAATTTTCTTTACAATATTCATTAAAAAGGATATAAAAATGTTATGTTAATAAATGTTAAACGTTAAAAATGGAATTTCACAATTTTTTTCAAAATGTATCTCTTTCGGAAAAAATGTATTTTTTTTTGAAAACAAAGTGTATCTTTCTCGAAATTTCACTGGTAAAACACTGAAAGAATTTTCTTTACAATTCGAATGAATTTTGACATTAATCCCATGAAAAATTGCATTAAAAAGGAACCTATGCAGCGCTTCGTTGGATCAATGAAACCTGTTTCATTAAAATCTATTTAATGCAACATTACATTAGATCTATGAATATTATTCATTAGATGAATAAATTGGATGAATACTTTAAAAAAAGTAAATTTTTGTTTATTGTTTTATTTTATTTTGTTTAATTTTTTTTTATTTTATTTAATTTTTTTTTTTATATTATTTAATTTTTTTTTAATAATTCCCTTATTCCCTAATCCCGGGAAGCTTTACGCTTGTCTGCAGAAACCAGAATCTCTGGCGGGAATCGATCCCGCAACCTCGGTGCTCTAGCTCACTACCAGCTAGCCTACCGGGGCAGTGAAGTTTTTCAATAAAAAAAACTATGTTTTTTGCCATTACTACATTAAGAGCGTAAATATGAGATTAGATTGTCATAAAATAACAACAATAACAACGTTGATTTTTTTTGCTAACGCTTTTTTGTATACATCATTTGGTTGACAACAGTTTAAAATAAGGGTGTGTTCTTTTAAAAAGAGAAAATTTTTTGTTCATTAGTACATACTATATGTATGTACATATTAAAGAAAATTAAAAACATACATATTTATGAATTGAACGTTTTTGTTTCATTACTATAATGACATTTTTCATTGTCATAATGAAAATTTAAATTTATGAAAGCATGCTTTTTCGAAATATTTTTTACTTTTAATTATTGAGACTATAGAGCTATTTGAATGTTAAAAATAATTTTTTTTCAATTAATGAAACATGTTGTTTTTATAAAAAAATTTTTGGATTCATAAATTTAATGGTATATTACATTAGATGAATGAAATAATTAAATCTTACATTTTTTAATTAACAATTAGTCATTTTTTTAAGGAAACTTTAATTTTGTATTAATTTATGAATATTGTTATGTTTGTATATTGTTTTTTTATGTTCCCAATTAAAATTTTTTGTTTAACTTGGACAAACTTAAGTTTTCATATATATAATAAAAAATAATAATAAAATAATAATAAAAAATTTTAACGTAATTACGAAATCCAATGAAGCAATTTTAACGAAAATACTTCATTATAACTATGAAGTTCCATTTCGACAATGAATATTTTCATTTAACCAATGAAAATTTTTTTATGAAAACGATTCATTAAATATATGAAGCAATTTTCTTTCAGTGCACTGCATGTTTGTTTTGCCTTTGTTTTATTCTTCAGTTTGATAACAGAAGAACTCTCAATTATAAGACACCAACAGCATGCCTGAAAGGGTTTCGTCAGCGTAAAAAAAAAACCGCAGTCAATGTAGACAAAGTGATATTTCTTCCGCTTCTTCATTTGTCATTGGCAAAAAAAAACTGTTGCTTTTACTTTTGCTTCATTCAATGCAAACAATTGATATTAAACCAACCCAAAAAGCGAAAAGTTGTACACAAATTTTAGTTTTTTGTTCAACAGTTTTTGGTTTCGACTGCAGTTTTTAAACCCTGGTTTTCGCAATCATTCTACTTAGAAAATTCGATGTATTTAACTAAATAATTTAAACAAACAGAATATGGGATTTTTTGCTTCTTATTTTACTTTTAAAACATGATAACAATAATGCAGCTTCTAATTGATGTCACTGTTATCACAGTATAAATGACGCATAAAATATGACAAAATTTATGATGATGTTCGTCAATGGATTGATGTCGCTTTTTGCCTTATTAATGCCATTTGTAATAACTATGATGGCAAAATTCTGATGTTAGGATATCATCAACATGAAGATGCATTTTTCTATGAGTGTAGCAAGGAAAAAATGCATGTGCCTCTCAATTACCACTTCTAAAGGGTTTTTTTTAAGCTAGATAGATAGAACTTTAAATTGTAAAAAGTAACACAAAAAATTAAATTTTGATGAAATATTTTTTTTTATCGTTTCAGTATACTCTGACAAATCATCATGAATAGACTTACGCTTGAACAACGCTACGAAATTATCCAAATTTACTTTGAAAATCAGTCGTCGATTCGCGCAACTTATAGACGACTTCGTCATTTTTATGGCGTACATAATCGTCCATCTGAACAAGCCATTCGTCGAACTGTGGATAGATTTCGTACCACATACTCTCTAGAGGATGCAATAACACCAACACGTCGAAGGAATGTGCGTACTGAAGAGAATATCGCCGCTGTAAACGAAAGTGTGGAAGAAGATCCAAATTTATCGATTCGTCGTCGGTCGCAGGAATTGGGGCTCTGTCCGTCCACTACGTGGAAAATTTTGCGCAAAGATCTCGGCCTACACCCGTATAAGATCCAGCTGGTGCAGGAATTGAAGCCACGAGACCATTATATGCGTCGTTCTTTCGCCGATTGGGCTCTAGAGCAGTTGGCAACTAACCCGTTGTTTTATCGCAAAATTGTGTTCAGCGATGAGGCGCATTTTTGGCTTAACGGGTTTGTTAATAAGCAAAATTGCCGCATATGGAGCGAGACCAATCCACAAGAGACCCTACAGACTCCATTACATCCAGAAAAATGCACCGTTTGGTGCGGTTTTCACGCTGGTGGCATCATCGGACCTTATTTCTTTAAAAATGAGGCCGGAGCTCGCGTTACGGTCAATGGAGATCGTTACCGCACCATGATCAATGATTTTTTGTTTGAAAATATGGATGACATTGATCCGGAGGAGATGTGGTTTCAACAGGATGGCGGTACGTGCCATACGGCGAACGCAACCATCGACTTATTGAAATCAAAATTTGGCGATAAGTTGATTTCGAGAAATGGACCTGTCAATTGGCCTCCAAGGTCGTGCGATTTGACACCTCTCGATTATTTCCTGTGGGGCTACGTGAAGTCACTGGTTTATGCTGATAAACCAGCAACAATTGACGCCTTGGAGGCCAGCATTGTTCGTGTTATTCGTGACATACGGCCAGCAGTGCTCGAAAAAGTGCCCCAAAATTGGACGTCCAGAATGCGCTTCGTCAAGAACAGCCGCGGTGCGCATATGCCCGAAATCATTTTCAAATGTTAATGTCACGTATTGATCTTTCGAATAAAAAAAAATTTTGATTACAATTTAATTTTTTGTGTTATTTTTTACAGTTTCAAGTTCTATCGGGCTTAAAAAAACACCCTTTACATCTAAGTGTTAAGAACAGGTTAATCTTGAGTACATCTTAGAATTGTGCTTTCGAATTCAGTCTGCTCTATTTGCTTAATCAAATCTCTCGATCCTTTAAATCCATTGAATAAACTACATATATCCTCAACTAAAAAACAAAACAACAGATTATCAAAAAATTCAAAATGTACTTTTTGATTGATGTTTGTTCGTTTTATTAAACTACATGTTCACACAAAATTTTTAATCCCTGCGATCAAAAATGGCGACTTTATTTAAGAAATGCAAACACCTTATTGTTATTGATATTGTAAAGTTGTTTGCTTCTCCTGTAAACTTAAAAAAGTGTTGCTACGTTTTTTTGTATTTTAGGTGATACTTTGTTATTAAATTATTTTTCCTTTAATTCTTTTAACAAATTAGACAATTTAATAAATGATTTAATTAACGTAAGCAAATGCATGTCACAAATGTCACCCAATTCTATAATTCAAAAAGTGCTAACAACAACAATGACGGCAAAGGCAACAGCAGCCACATTTACAACAACATTTGCCCCAAAGACCGCCACTACAAGTGGACAATATGACGGCAAAGTTGACATAATTACAATTTTTTCCGTTGAATTCTTGTCCTACCATTTGTTTTAAATTTTTTTTAACGCAAGGCGAGAAGAAAAGGAACAAATGATAAACTGTATGCAAAAAAAAAAAAAGAAAAATTAAACAAAAATTATGATTAAATGGAAACAAAGCAAAACTGCAATGAGAAATAAAAAAATTTTATCGCTCATTCAAAAATTTAATTTATGAATGTGTGTGAGAAGCTAAAAGATCTTAGCAAGACTTGTGGTTGGTTGGCTGTTTGCCTGTTCGTCGGGTTAGATTGCTGGCTGATTCCTGGCAGTTATTCAAAAGAGTTAAGTGAATAATTTAAATGATAGTGTAACAAGTACAAAGAGTTTTCAACGTTTAAGCAAACTGCAATCGCAAAATGGAAAAGGTCAGGTAGCCGCCACCCCTAGAAAAAAGGTAGGAATTAAGGATTAGCAAGGTTGCAAAGCAATGACAGATGGCAGCTCCATTATTCTAGGACCTACTACAGCAGACCAATCATCTACTGAGCTGGAACAACAACCGATTAACGAAACTGATAAAAGTCAAAATAACAATAAACTGATCGAAATTCCAAGAACTAGGACATTGAAATCTTAAATGGGAATAAGCGAAAGCAACTGCAACAAATCGTGTAAGATGGAGAGGCTCTGTGGAAGCTATATGCTCCCAAGGGGAGTAATCAAGAAAAACTAATCGCAAAAACGGTTTGGTGTTTTTAGGATAGAAGACTGATGAACTTTAGTCATGTTAAAGTTATGAGAGTTGATTTGTGTAAAATAAAAAACAAACAATAATAAAAAAGGTATAACATCGCGAATTGCTAATACCCCATCTTCTGTATTCGAAGGTATTTCATTTGGTTCTTAAAAAACCAATGAATTCACTGTGATCTATTGCGGTTTTCAAAAGGTTAAGATTAAATTCTGCAAGAAAACGAAAAATTAGAAATTTAACCCGTTAACTATGGTGTTTTTTTATTTTGCTCTATAAAAGTGTTTAATGATGACTTTTGGTGATTGACGAAGGCCTTTTAAAAAACAGTCTCGGCCTCGGTAGTACTAGATGGAAGGGAATTTTTTTCTTAGATATTGACTGTATCTATATCCTCAAAGAGCGCAATGCTAAGGCATAGGTGCTTCTTAGGGCAAATAGGCGCTAAAAGGAGGCTAAAATAAATACTAAAAGTTTTCCATATTTCGGCAGTCGTATTTTTAATTTGTATTTTTATCTCTTTGTGGTCACGCAAGGATCACGCACCATATGACACCTGGCGAAACTGGGCTTTTGAACTCCGGAACCCTTTTTCGGTGCTTTATTCACAGTTCATGTCAATGGTGGTGGGCTTCTCGGATGTCTCTGAATGAGATAACGGAACATTCTAGGGTAACGCTCGCATGGATACCAGTGCACATTGGGTGCCGGGGACCCAAATTGCACACGGCCTGGAAAAACAGGGCTGTATCTTTAACGACATGTTAGTCGACGGTCTGATCGCCATTTCAATAGCTCACTGTAAGACTCTCATTAAACGTAAGTGGTACAGATGATCTCAGGATAGGAGGGGGGAGAACACCTGCTTTATGACCAGGACTCTATGGCCTGGCTATGACGCGTGGAAAACTTTTGTGCTGTTTGGTGTTGGTAGGGACCAGATTATAAAGGCAATATCGGTCATGATGGGCCAATGTTGGGTTAGGGACCCTTGCAATGAGGATAGGTAGGGTTTCAACGACTACTAAGGATATGAGGAGGACACGGTGTCTTAGTAGTGTCTGGGGAATAGTCTAGTGGATGTTGGCTGGCTCTGCTTACTGGCTCGGGGTGTCACAAAGAGACCACTATAACCAAGTGATCCGTTCTTGTGTCGAATGCCCATTGAACCATTAAAAAATCCCCATCAGAATGTGTTCAATTAGGCACGGACAATAGCCCTCCCATTGTCCTCATAACGAGAAATGTGAAGCGTTTTTAGTTTAAGCAACGAAACCAAATTTTAAATATCTGGATCATTTACTTTTGTTGCTGCCTGAATACTGTTAATTTCTTCGGTCTGTTCGTTGTTTAATGAGCTTGTAATTAATTGCGCGAGTGAGTAACTTGACAGTGAGCCACTCACTGTGTTAAAGATTTTAGTGTGCTGTTCTGCTTTTTTTTGCTCTTGTTGTTATTGTTATTTTCTGTAGTCATACCAAAGCGACAACAACAACACTAGCTAGAACAACAGCAGCAACATCAACAATAAGACGTTGAACCCTTCTCTGCTTAGTTGCTATTGTTCTTGTTATTATTTTATTCTTCAAACGTTTAAAAAAGTGTTGTTGTAGCAGTTCCTTGTTCGAGTACCAGTGCAGTTTTGCCGTTTTTCTGCTCATGATTTATTGTATTTGGCTGATAAAAAAAGTTTGTGGTGCTGTTAGCCGCCGATGTTGCCAGTGTGTTTCTTATAATATTGTTGCTTTTTTTGTTGTTGCTGTTGCGGTTGTTTGAATATTTACGAGTTTATTTGTTGTGTCTTGTTAATAAAAATAATAATAATATCTGTGTTTGTACCAGTGAGTAGTATCTGGGCTTTCTTAAGTAGTAACAGCTTATGTTTATTAAAATATTTCACTTGTGACATAATTGGAATTTATTGTCTTCTCTCTCTTACAGTTAAAAAGAAGAACACACTTATAGACCCACACGTATGCACAGATTTTTCATTTTATGTATCTGTGTGTCCGCATAATTCATTTGAGAAAAGGTAAATTTTGTTGTTGCCTCTGTTTTCGAGCTGTTGCATAAAAAATACCAAAGATTTTTATCACTAAAAGGTGAACTAATTAAATGTGTTTTGTGTCAAATTAATTTAAAATATTAATTTTAATTTAGTGTTGACAAAGTGTTTGGTAAATAAAATAAAAATTATGGTTGTTTTTTCAATCATGAATTGCAGTGGATCGAAAAGACTTAGAACGAAAAGAGTTATGGGTAAATTTGCCAACATGTTCTTGCCAAAAAGCACACCAACAGGGTTGATGTGCAATTTATTAGTTTTGGCAAAGTTTTAGTTGCCAATGATTATAGCGTTGAAGTGTTTATGTCCTCTGAGGCATCCTAAGCTGGTGCGGATCCCAAGGGAGGCATAGCTGAGAACTGGTATTCTAAAATCATAAAAATCTGTGGCATTTTGACAAAACATATTCGGAACCGCCTGCAAAACCAATTCTCTGGCATTTCGACAAAACATTTCCAGTCGAGATAAGATAGAAAAAAGTTAAAAAAAAACTCTTTGGAAAGTCATTTTTATCAGATAATAAAATAAATAAAAATTAAAGAAAAATTTCATTTGCATTACAAAATTTTAAAAACGTAAACAAAAATGTTTTTTGAATGAAAATTCGTATAATTATCAACATTTTTTTTCAACTGTTTATATTTGACTTAAGATGTTTTGTCAAAATGCCATAGAATTGGTTTTGCAGGCGGTTCCGAATACATTTGTGAACTCCCCTTGATCCTAAGGCCTATTTTCGCCCTTACTCTCCAGCAGTGTTGCCAGTGCTAAAAAATCCTATTTTTCCCAACACGTTGAAAAAATTTCCCCTACAAAAATACCTACGTATTATTGTAATTAAAAAAGAAGAAGACACATAAGTTATAAAAATAAATTTTGCTTGAATATGTGCATTAAAGCTTTGACAAAAAATAAGTACAAGACTTACAAAAAAATAATCAAATCTCACTTGTTCGACAATACTGTGTTAACTCAAAATTTCAAAATATTCAGTAAAAGCAAAACAATTTTTAATTTGATATGAAAGGCATATTAAAAAGTATTTGGAATCCGACCGTTTCTTTACCAAAAGGTACACAAAATAGCTCGATATTTTAACAGCGGGTAGATAGGAATAATACCGGTCGATTTTTTCCAAAAAGTGAAAAACTAAAAATTTTCAGTTAATACAGTCTTGTTGAAAAGGTACGATATGTATGTACATACTTTTAAAAATTCAATTAAATGATATCTTAGAAAAAACATATATATATACATATTACTGTCGCCAACTTCTTAAACCACAAACCACTCTGGAAATATATTTTTAAGCGATTTTAGTGCAAAGAAAACATTTTCAACCGCTTTGGACAAGAAAATATCACTAACAAAACGTTTTTTTTGAATTTATTTTATAAATAATGCGATATGACGAAAAATCCCTACATTTTGGTGATTATAAAAAATCTGTCCGATTTTCCCTACGCCTCTATTTTAGTGTCAAAAATACCTACATGTAGGGATTTTCCCCTACTTCTGGCAACACTGCTCTCCAGGAACTCTTAGAAATGTCTACACAATAATTATGAACTTGCTCAAGTGAATTTTATATTTGCGGAGGAAGAGAAATCTGCAGAAGTCACAAATTTAAATTTTGTAACTATGTATCATACTTAGCAACCAGATTTAAAAAAGTCTTATGGCCATTTTCTCAATGTATCGACAAACTGTCTGTTATTTAATGTCAACATAAATATATTATACCGATAAACTGTCCGTTAACGATTTTGGGTTTCTCAATACACCGACAAAAAACATTGGTTTGAGTTGGCAACACCACTCAAAATACATGCAAAAGTTGGGAGTCATCTGGTTGAATTTATCTGTACGTCAAATAAAAGGAAAATAAATAATTGGCAGATGAGTGCCGGTTAGCATTGCGACAAAATAAAAGCAAATGAGACATTAAGAAAACCAAATTTCTTAAAAGTGTTGGGAAAAAAGATAATCGCCTAATGAGAAAATGGCCATTAGGGATGGCGGAGATATACATACATTTAATCGCTTCTGCTGATGCAGCTCTTCCGATAATAAAATTTGTAATATTTTGAGTTGCTAATTTTCGAGTTACTTGACTAAAACCAGATCGTACACAAACATTACTGCTGCTCAAGTGACAGTCTGGTGTGCGATTTGGTTAGGAGGAATCATTGGACCTTACTTCTTAGAAAATTAAAACGGCGTAACGGTAACTGTGAATGAGTTATTTCAAGAAATGGTAATGTTGATTGGCCTCCACGGTCGCCTGATTTGTCTGCTCCGGACTTCTTTTTGTGGGGATATTTGAAAAGCCAGGTTTAACAAAATATTCGTGATGAAATTAATGAAATACCGCGTGAAATGTGTGAGAATGTAATGAAATATGTGCTCAAAAGGGCTCGCATTTGTGAGGCTTACAGAGGCGGACATTTATCTGATATTGTATTCCATACATAATTGCCGACATTAAATTAAACATTTATCAATTTAAGATCCATTCCCTTTCATTTAATCAAAAATTATAAACAAACAAAGTAGTATACCTTCCCGGCGGACACACTGTACAACACACAAAGAAAAAAATCAAGTTAAAAACGTAGAAAACAAGGTTGTTTTAAAAATTTTCGGTGTTAATTCAACCAGATTTTACAATAACTTGCGAAAAACATTTTTTATCTTTAGACTATAATTTATATTAATTTAACATTGCAGTAAAGTTAGAGCAAAATGTAATTTATATTGAAATAACAGTCCGAATCACGTTGAAACAACGTGAATTTCATGAAGAATCAAATTGGTTTAAGTGTGATATAAAAGTCAGAAGAAGCTTCAGAGAAAACATTTGCATTTGTTAAGAATAATTCAAAACACTTACCCCTGCAACACATGTTTCACTTAATTTGTATTCTCAGAAGCATCAGCAGAACGGCCCGATATGGTTTTCGTCATCATTCTATTTTGAAAACTTGATATACTATTTTACTAAAAACTTTTAAAAAAACAATACGGGAATTGTCTTCTTTTTATAACATATTTTAAACATGAAATGAAATGTTAATTTAACAAGATAAACTTTTGATTTTAATATAAAACAGCTTTTTATGGATTCAGTATTGAACAATGTTATTTTATTAGTGAATTATATTAAATAAATGTGATTAAAGATTATTTTTATATTTTTCATTTAAAATTAATATGAAATAATGATAAATTTAAATAAAGGGCATACTTTTGCAGAAATTTACTATGATTCTCAATCAACATTTCGCCATGGTAATTTTACATTGGTATTTTTTTCTGTGTACATGATCTTTTGAAGTCTCCACAAATTCTTAGTTACATATTAAATTAAAATGTTATGACATCACAAGAAGATGTAAGATTTAAATTGGCTGACCTAGAGAAGGTAAACATAATAGAATATTTTAAAAACTAAATTCAATCCTTTTAGAGGCTTGAATAAAGTTGAGCTTTTGCTTTTCTTGCTATGTATAACATACTTTGGCAAAAGCTAATTAACCTCTTTCACCATAACCCAATTTGTGTTTAAAACGTGTCGCAAAGGTAATTTTGAATATAAATATTAAAATGTCCCAAATACTTTAATGAGCTCTATTTAAACTATCCTAAACAAACTTCAAACCCTTTTAAAATTAAATATTACCATAATAACATTTAACTCCGATAGTTTCACTCTACTATACATACCTAATCTGAATTTTATTAGTCATAATCCTTTACGAAATATTAAATAATCCCTTTTGAACATTTAATTTTATAATCTCCACATAAAGATATTTCCATAATAACCAAAAATATCTTAACGACCACAATCTCTAATTAGAAACAATTTAACGAACATCAAAATACACTAAACTCGCGTCCGCAAACAATTTCCCTGGTGTGACAGACGTACAGACAGATCGCATCAAAAATCAACAGTAACGGGAACATAAAGCAACCCTGCTGCTACGGTTACGTTTTAAAAGTGTGATAAAGATGAGCAAGATTGTGTTTTGTTGGGTTAATACATGCGAATGATTAGAATAATAGAGGAGGGCATTTCGCCATTGACATCTTAAATGTTCTAGATTCTTAACTAAATGACAATGACACATCAAATACTCACAAAAAAGTCATTAAATTCACTGAATATGCAGTTAAAATACGTTGTTGGGTGTAATTTTCTTAAGTGTAGTGGTGTTTTGAATGCCTGTGTTTGTGTGTGTGTGTGTGTGTATGAAAATGACGACTCGTCATAACAATAAAATAAAAGTAACGACAACAACAAACATAATAAACAGTTACCTAATTTAAATGGCAAAAGTACCAGGACCAAAAAAATAATAGATATAACAATAGTAATAAGGTATTAGCAACAACAACAGCAATAATAAGAGCAGAAAGAACTTGTTACAAATACTATTGTAAAGAACGGGAAAATTAAAAAAAAAAAAAAACTAAATGCCAAAAATCCCCAAAAACTTCGAAGAAGAGCAGACTACAAGGATACAAATATTATTAGTACTCATCTTTGAGTTAAACTCATCATTTGCTTGTTGAAGCCGTTGTTGTTTAGGAAGCCGTTGTACGGTAGTCCTTTGTCTATTTGTTTTCCCAGCATTTGTATTCAGATTCATTCACAATCGTATCTTTCTGTATGTCGTTTTCGTCATTGTTACTCCTCAGGGAATGTCAAACAAATGACAGTTGATTAGACAAGAATCTAAACGAAAGCTCAACCAATAATAGAGAATAGAGGAAGGAATAAAATAAAAGAATTATACAGAAATATTATTTGGAAAAGAAGAAGCATCACTCTGGAAAATTGTAAAATTATGCAATTTCGCACAGTGAAAATTTTACAGATTAAATACGTTAGATAAACAAATACGAACGAAAACACAACGTTCCATAGAGAAAAGGATAGTTGGTGAAGAGACATAGTAATTTCTTCATAAGTTATAAAAGTGCTTGGCTTATGATTTGTAATATAAGGACTGGTTTTAACGTGGGTCCGAATTCCAAAATCTGGATCTAATAAAATTCGTATTCGTGTTTTTAATATCCTTCAAATTTTTGACATGTGGCATGGCGAATTCCAAGGCACATTAACACAAGGTAGTAGACATGCTGCTCTTTATAAATACCCGCCTTGTCAAAATGATCACCATATAAAACAAAAACAATTTAACGAACACATGTACAAGTGTTGGCTCATACATACGAATTTGACAATTGGGGTTTATGTCTGTCCGCTAACGAGTCTACCTGGTGTTAATGTACCTTGGCGAAATCTATAGAAACAAATGAGCTCATATTCAATAAAATGCTATATTAATGCAATTCTTAAGATTTCAACTCTAAGGTGGTCCGTTGTTTTTTCCAAAAGAGTGCCTTTGTGCTTTAAAGAACCACACCTACATATAAGGTGTATAGAACCAAAAGTGCTTATCTCCATTTTTGTAGTTTTTATAGTAAATATTAAAAACGTATATCTTCAAAGATATTTGCATTGGTAATATGATGTTTTGCTGTTTGCTACAAACTATGCAAGTTTTATCCAAATCCACTCTAAGGTTTAGGAATAAATCCAATACGAAAATTGAAGACTTTTGTTTTTTTTTTAAACCAAATGGGCATTCGGATATAAATAAAAGCTGTTTTTATTAAATTATTTTTAGTTGGCCTTTTTTCTTAATTCTTATACTGATTTTCGGCTACTTAACAAGAACTTTGCTTAACAATTGAAGGGTTTATTGTAATTACATCATAATCCACTTGAATTGAAGAACTGGGCATATCGTCGGGTGGATACTGGTTTGCCGCACGGACCAAAAATGTTTTGTTTTACATCCTTTGAATATGACATGCAGGATAGCAATTAAAACAATAAAATTTGTACTTTTACATTGAAAAGTGACGCATGAAGCAAACCAATGTTCAGATAACTCTAAAACGGAGGATATAAGACAACTTTAGGGCTCGATATCTACTAAAATATATACGAAATATCAAAAAATGGATTACAAATTTGAAAAGAGGGCACAATTTTTATATAGAATTGATTTATAGCTCAATTATTTAAAAATGTGCTATGCGGCATACCAGAAGTCACCCGACGTTACTTGTTTTTGCTATTTATTACAACCAGGGAAACCATTAATATGCAATTGCATGTTTTTCCCTATACGACCAATGAAGGCAGAAACAATATATTTATCCGTCTTAGAGCTTTTTATGAATTTTGGCATCGATTTGTTAGTGCATATTTTTGGATATTTTGCCGTTTGCAGCATTTATTTTTTTGCATAATTTAGTTAAAAAATCTTTTTTGCATATTTAAGTTTTAAGCGCATATTTTACTTGTTTGAGGCATATTTTGATATATGCTAAATTTTTTTAAATGCCTACAAGAGCTTTCGCAGCAAATAAAAAAAATTTTTTTTTGCGAAATTTTGGCTTTTCTGTTTTGAATATCTATCTGTATATTCAACGTGCTGCTTCAATTTTGACATATACATTTAATTTTTACTCGAAAATGGTAAGACAAAGCAGGTTGTCATATTTGGGAAAACAAAATTTTTAATTAATAAGATTTTGTTTGTCGTTTTTAATTCCCAAAGTAATTTTTTTGGGATACAAAAATTACTTTGATAGTAAACTGGCAAGTGCACGGCTAAAAAAACTAAACTGGCAAAATGCTTATCCCTTCAACAATAAATTCCGGTATTTTTATTAAGAATAAAAATTGGGAATTAAGCACGATAAACAAAATCTTGTAAATTAGAAAAAAAAGTTTTAATTCCCATTTCTTTTATTCTTGATAAATACACTGAAATTTATTGTTAGAGGACAGGCTAGTTCCAATGCGCGTTTCACTGGTTGCTTACCAGTTGCAGTGTCACTTTGCATACCTTCTCAAATAATTTTCTAAGTTCTTCCTCTCAACCAATAATAAGACTTCAGGGGTTTTTTTGTAAAAAAAAACAGTTTTTTATTACTGGCTTAAAATTATAGGCAAATAAAGTTACTATAGTCATGTTTGTAGTAAGAAAGGGACTAATAACATTATAACCAACTCAAAAAGACATCCATTTTGTCCTCTTAACTTTCTTTCCATATACAAAATGCTCGAAACATTCAAATACACAAAACAACTTGAAAATCTTAGTATAAAAGATAAGAAAATATTACAAAATGTTATTTTTTGGGGAAGATATTCGGTTGCAACTACCCATGTTTATACACACACACACACTGTGCATGTGCCTGTTTGGGATTTTTTAGCCTTTAGCTGTTTAATAGGATTTAAGTTAAATTTTTATACCTTTATTTATTGCATATTAGTGGTAGTGTCATTGTTTTTTGATGTCTTTTGTTATCCAGTTAAATTAACTATAAAAGTGGTCATAACATGTAGTCATCACCAACAGCAGCAACAGCAATATCATCAGCAATTTGGTAAACCTCATAATCGTCAATGTAGTGCCAATTGTTTTTTCTGATGTTCGTATTCGTGTGTGTGTGTGTGTTTGTGTTTATTTATATTGGATTGTTTGATCCTAATTTTACGGTATAAAATCACTATAAAACAATTGAAAAAAATTATTAAATTTACGTATCATTTTATAAGGGAAAAGTAATTTTTGCCGATAATAAGGATTGATAGTAAATAAACTGAATAAATACTTTAGTTTGAAGTTCAAGTGAAGTGTGGTAAATATAGGAGAACGTATTGCTTTAAATTTAGTTTTAACAAATATTTTCAGAAATTCAAAAAAATATTTAACTATAGTTCCAAAACTATCCAAAAACTACACTGCCCCGATAGGCTAGCTGGTAGTGAGCTAGTCTATCAACACCGAGGTTGCGCGATCGATTGCCGCCAGAGACAGAAAAAAATAAAATAAAATAAAATAAAATCAAGAATAAAAACTGGGAATTAAGCACGAACAACAAAATCTTTTGAAATTAAAAAATTTTGTATTCTTAAAAATTGAAATTACTTTTTGATAATAAACAGGCAAGTGCACGGCCTAAAAAACACTTAATTGACAACATCTTTTGTAAGTTGTTGTTGTTTTTTATTTTGTTTTTCTTAACCTACTTACAACTACAATTAATGTTGAGAGAATTTCAACTAATTGTAGTGGGGAATGTAAGATGAGATAAACCCACTGTTTATTGTTGATGTGTTTTGTTTAAGCTTTGATATTATTACAAGTAGAACTATTGCTATAAGTCTTATACGCTTAACAGTTTTATTTGGTTTAATATCTTTAGTTTTTCTAAAACCTTTATGGATGAAGTTTCCTGATGATCTGGCCTAAGCAACCAGTGAAATGCGCATAGGAATAGCTTATCCCATCAACAATAAATTTCAAGTGTTTTTATCAAGAATAAAAACTGGGAATTAAGCACGAACAACAAAATCTTTTGAAAATATAAAATAAAAAAATTAAATAAAAAAACAAAAAAAAAAAAAAAATAAAAAATAAAATCAAAAAAAAAATTTTTTACTTTATTGAAAGTATTCATCCAATGAATAATATTCATAGATCTAATGTAATGTTTTATCAAATACATTTTAATGAAACAGGTTTCATTGATCCAACGAAGCGCTGCATAGGTTCCTTTTTAATGCAATATTTCATGGGATTAATGTCAAAATTCATTGGTATTGCGAAGAAAACTCTTTCAGTGTACCAACTGTAAATACAAAACATTCAGCCATGTTCTGGAAATCGAATTTAAATCAGAATAAAATCGACCAAATTTTAAAACGTGGACTCTTTTATTAAATGAGATCTAAAAAGGAATAAATATCTGAAAATTTAAAATTTTTAATTTTTTTATAACTAATAAACATGGTTTCTTGCAATTAAAATAAAATTGAAACGTGGCAATTATCACAATTTTTGGCCACAGGGTACATTTCGAAACATTCAATACAAAGTGAATTTTTCCACTCAAAACACATGTAGAATGTTTTGCGTTTCTTATTTGGACTGTTCATTATCAGTTTTTATATATCTGATAATGAACGTTCTCGGTCAGCGATGTAATGGGCACTTGATTCATTTTGAACACATCTTAAGCACCTAACCTTGGTCAAAATGACCGCAAGAAAAATAGTTGTACCTCTAATTTTTGAATTGAAGCACGTGATGTATGCCTCATTGTTCGAAACGCACAAATGAGTGAAAAGAAAAGATAATGGACGTACAGGTGCTCAGCTTGCGTAATAATGGGAATACAGTGCACTCCCGATAATATGAACACTAGGGCTATAACTTTTTCATACTTTTTGCGAATATCAAAAACGGCATAGTATAGTCGTGTAGAACATTAAAAGTTAGTAATAAAAAATATGATAGTTTTTTCGAATTGTTAAAAAAGTTCACGCAGGGATCGGGATGAAGTTTGAAAACAACCATTTTTATCTTACTGAAATTTTAAAAATTATACACCTGATATTGGTATATATTCCTACATGTATCACTTAAATGCTATTTTGCTTTAGATTTAAATATTTTCATATGGTTTACAATTAATCGCGGATCAAAATTTTTTGAAAGGTTTTAAAAATTTGTTTCCCTGTTTAAGATTTTTTTTTCTCAAAACCACGGCAGACAGGTGTTTTCATTACTAAAACATTCTTGGCCAATCCGTGGTACTATGCCAAAAACTTGGTTATATCCCTAATGAACCCCCTAATATATGAACACCTCAAAATATGAACACTTATTCCATTGACTACTCTAAAATATGAACTTGTGCAAAAGCTTTAAAAAATGAACAACTTATAGTTGTATTTTTAACGGTTTTTACCTACCTACACAGTGTTAAAATCAAAATCAATTTTGAGTCAACTGCATAATAACTTGGGGATTTCCCTAGCTATCGCTTTAAAATTGTCTTCAGTTGTTAATCAAAATGTTTTACATACACTTTTTAGTTAGTTCTCACATTACCATGGAATTCTATATACATTTTTATATATAATTTTTACGTGGAAAGTTCTTATATATGAATTAAAAAAGCATACGTTTTGAACTTAAGAAAAATCAGAAATTTAAGAAAATTTAAAACATTTAGGAAAAGGTATTACTTATTTAGCGAATAAATTTGTTTTGTTTTAAATGTTCTAACAATACGTTTTTTGACTTGGAAAGAGAAAAATTTGCGGTCTTCCGAATAGCAAAAAAATGGAAAATGCATGTAACGATGGTTTTTAGAAATGAGATACAAAAAGATCACTGTTAGCGGGCACGCAAATATCTGGAGATTTTTAAGAGAGCGGTGCGTTTTTAAACTGATTCGCAGACTTTTTCGCATAACTTTAAGTTTGTTTTTCTTTTCTAAAAATCAATAGTTTTTGAAAACTAATAAACAATAAATAAAAATAAAAAAAAACTTTAACATTAGGTACTTTTATTTTTATGGAAAAAACATTTTTGAAGGAAAATTAGATGTCATTCGCAAAAATGAGCAACCTTGCAAAAGTGAACTAGCTTTGTTTTACCTAGTTCATATTATCGCGAGTGCGCTGTATTTGATAAATTCAAAACGGCATCGTCTCTACGGCCGGTGTTAGGTGGTTAAGGGTAAAATAAGTAAGAGTGCTATATGCGGCTATGCCGAATCTTTTAAACTATTCGCCATGGTCCTATATGAACAGAAAGGTATATAAATACCGTTCTTTAATAATAAACCTATTTTGTACCACGCCCACTTTACTGTTCCCGCCGAAATTTTGTCTGATGTTGTGTATTTATAACAAAGATTCGTGTGTACGTAATTTAGAAACTTTGGATTTTGCCGTTCTCCAGATATGCAGAAATCTATACTGCCCGCATATATATTGCTATAAATTTCCGATCCTTTGATATATAAAACGTATGCGTGGGTCAAACCGGCATCTAAATAATTAGGTTTTTGTGAAACTCTTATTGTTTTTTATCGTTCATCGTGATTTTAACTTTTCTTCTTATAACGAACTGGCAGTGTTGCCAATTTAGCCATTCAGTGGATAGACTTAGCAATTTTTGATCTCGTTTAGCCAATAAAGAATCAAGTCAGCCATTAGGCATTTTTTAGCCATTTTTATTTAGTCAAATTTTCTTCAAGTTTTTAAAAATTTTAAGCAAATTGACGGCGTTTATCCAAAATGGTTTATCTGCAGATTTTTTAAAAAGAAGTTTTTGATGGCCACCTAATTCAAAATTACACTTGAGATGAAGCAAAATTACCCGATTTAAATGAAATTACACCTGATATAAAATTGAAGTTTTATTTAATAACGAGACATTTACAAATAAAACATAAAATAAAACTCCTAAAATAACTTCCACATTTGGTTGCATGTATCTAGCTAGGAAAGGTTCAAAATGCTCCTTGCCATTCCTTTATAACGGGTGTTTTTAAGTCTGATAGAGCTTACGAAAGGTAAGCTGTCGAACGAACTGTCATACTGCTCTCACTTTTTGCTCAAGCACATCATCCTGAATAGATTCATGCTTGAACAACGCCCCCAATTTATCCACTTGGTTTTGAAAATCAGCCATCGATTTTCGCAACTTAAAGGCGAGGCGAGTTCATGAGAGAAAATAAACTATCAGTTAGACTTCAAGGCCGTGCGATGTGTTTTTTGTAGGACTGTAAAGTCACTGGTTTGTGCTGATAAACCAGCCACAATTGACATCCTGGAGGTCAACATTGTTCATTTCAGGCACGGTGCCTATTTGTTTGAAATCAGTTTCATTTTTTTTTTCCACAATAGAGGTTTCCCCACAGTGACAGGTACCGCGACCAAGTCAGGTCTATTGTACCCACTCCCCTTAGCTGGCCAAAAGTCCCTCCGCTTCCCATAGGAACCCAACCAGGGCATTTGCCGATATATTACCGATTCGGGACGCACACATTATACCATGCCCCAAGTGCCTCCTCCTGGCCCATGCCAGCGCCGGGCAGTCACACAGTACATGCTCCGTCGTCTCGTCCCCGTCCAGACATAGTCTGCATTCCTGATCCTCAGCCAGGCCCATCCGATAAAGGTGGTATTTGATCGTGTGGTGACCAGTCAAATAGGCCACCAGCAGTCGCAGATCCCGTCTGCCGAGACCATTCGTCCTCATTACATTCCCGGGAGAGATAAATCTCCTTGCCTGACGCATTCCCGGAAGCGATACCCAGTATCCCCTATGTTCGTCCAGAGCCCAGTCCTCCATGACGGACTGGACCCCTGCCCAACTTAGTCCACAGAAGGGCTTGGGACCTATCATCCGCGCGTTAGAACCAGCCCTGGCCAGCTCATCAGCCATTTTGTTACCCGGGATCCCTGAGTGCCCTGGAACCCAGCAGAGCGTCAATCTGCCCTTGTTCCCAGCTCCTGTAGCTTTTCACGGCGGTCGGGAGGGGGAGCTTTCACCCGTTTTGCCCTATGTTACGCCCTCTAGCGTTATAAAATATATACATTAAGATCTATTCCGAATGTCATTGTACACATTACGCATTACGATTTGGTAACTTTTCAGGTAACAATACAATAAAAAATCATAATATGGATAATGAAACCCATTTTGTTGAAATTTATATGGGAGTAATATATAGGAAAATCTAAATGCAATATCACTGGAACCACTGGGCCGATTTCGTCTAAACTTCACATAAACCATCTACAGACTATCCCAAAGTATCGTGATAGTTTTCGTTTAAGTCGAACGACCCGCTTTCGCAGTTAGTGGTGACATCAAAGTGTACACTTCTTTTTATATATATAGATAATAATAAAAACCATTAACTGAATCAAGAAACTTGCTTAATCCTAAAATTATTTAAAAGCGAAAAACAACAGTATTTAAACTTAAAATTTTACTTCATACATTTAAAATTTTTTTCAAACAAAATGGTTTATCTACTCATTTCAATATTTACATCGAAAATTTTCTAAGACAAAATGGTTTATCTACCGTAAAAATGCGAATAACGGTTTTGATTTTATAATTTATATTTAAGGGAATTAGAAGAAGCCTATCAATTATATTGTAGTAGATCGATTTGTTAAATACTCACTTGTTAAGGAATTAAACAGTTTTTTTTGCTTCTCCTGAACAATCAGGGTTTTGCAGATAAACCATTTTGGGTAAATGGCCTCGGTATATGTTGTAAATGCTGCATTTGTTATATTGTAACGTTGAACTTTTCTTAAAAAAAAAAATATTATCGATGATTTAGGTTTTCCGTTTTTTAAAGATTTTTCTTCTGTTTTTTTTTTTTAACTAAAAATGTATTAATAACAACAAAATAATCTTTCATTTGCAGATTCAGTGCAATCAGTAAGTGCTGCAAGTTTTTTTTTTATTAAATTTATGAGTTTTTTGTCTTTTTTAGCAATTTTTTAGCAACAATGATTTTCGTTAAAGTCTTTTTATATATGTATATATAAAATGTTTTACAATTGGAATCTCATTTACACTTTGAATAAAGAAAAGGTCAGGAAATTATTTTGTCATATGATTGAGTGTGATCTCAAACAGAATACATAACTACTAAAAGTCTTAGACAAACTTAAGATATTGACTGCACCTCTTTCCCCTGAGAGTGCAACCCCACACGTATACGTACTTAAATTAGAAGTTAATTTTTCTTGCAGGTAAAGCCAGCTGAAACTGCCATAAAATACCTTTTACTACATTTACATTAGGCCGAAATCTTGTAGATTTAATTTTAAATCTTCTTCAAAATCTAGTGCGTTTACATTATACTTTTTTGACATTAGCGAGATTTTGTTTTTATAACAAAGCAACTGACTAAAAGCTTTTTCGTTACACATCCAAACACAAAGAGAAATATACATTAAACAATTTGCATTACCTACTTCCCAGCTAGCATTTGGGTGATTATTTTGTGTGAAAATCACCTAAATGAGTCTTTTCAGATCAGTTTTGCTGATTAAAAACTGATTTATCACTTGAGCGATAGAAAAAGGATTCATATATGATTCATTGATACGTTAAAATAATGATTTTTAAATATTTTGAATTTATGTTTTGCCAAATCAAAAAAAAATAAAAATAGAAACTTTCGTGTCAGCCAATCAAATAAAAAGCTTGGCTAAAAAAGGAAGCCCAAAAATGATTGACAATTTATGAACATAAATGTTAGTGCAAATTATTTCTTTTCTTCTTTTTTTTTTGGTTCAAAATAAAGCTTAGTTTGAGTAATCAAAAGCCATAATGGTGCTGATTTTATCGGAGAAAAATTAAAAAACATGACAATTAAAAAATAATATGAAATATAATCAAAATCTATATAATTTACGATTGAAAAATGAGACGAAAACGATTCAATAATGATTATAAAAACTAACATTAAAAGGATCAAAAAAGAATCAGAAAATTGTATCACAAATGATTCTTTCAGGCGATTTATCTGTAGGGTACCATTTTCTCACAACGAAAGTATAATTTATATAATTAAAAATTAGCTCATATACGGGTATTTTGATCGTGAAGCTGATTCCTAAATGATTAGATTATGATACAAAATGCTAGCTGGGTTATATTATATAGTGTCATTTATTGTATCATATAATATTAATAATAAATACCTTTTACTAATAATCAATGATATTTATTTTATAAATATTATTCTTCTTTTTTATTTTTTTACAATTTTTATAAAACTTTTTAATTTTTTTTTAAAAATTTTTGTTTTGATTTTTTTTAATGTCATTTTTTCTTGTGCAGGGAAGTATTTTTTTGTGCTATATAAAAAAAAAACCATAGTTGCATCATTTAGTACTACTAGATTTTGAGTAGATTTCGTCGAAATCTAGTTACGAAGTAGATTTTGTTTTGCAAGGGAAATCTAGTCAAAACAACTAGATTTGGCTCGAAATCTCGTAAGTACTGGATTTTGCGTAGGTGTGAATGTAGTATTAAGTCAAATTAAAGTAATAGTAAATACAAAATAAAAACAATAAATAATAGGTTTTTAAATTATCTTAATTTTATAAAAGTTTGAACAAAATTTCTGCTTTAATTCTCTTTCTTTAATATAAAACACTATAAATTATTTTGGTAAATTCACATGCTTTGAAATTGTCAACTTTAATTGATTTTATTTAACTTTGTTTTTGCAACCAAATATGCTGCAATGTCATTTTGCAAACGCGTGTCAATAATTAAGGTTCTCTGAGCACAGGGAATATCTGCATGTGTGCGCTTACAGAGCAATTTCGCAAACCCTTCATGCTTCTTTCAATCCCAATTAAAATATACTTCTTGTGCAACGTTACTGCTGAACAAAGTTTGTGCCACAACAGATGAAAGAGATCAAATTGCAGGGAATGCTGTTGAAGTTATTGTTGATGCAATTGGTGTCCTTTACATCCCTCCTTTTGTCCTTAAATTCTAGATTGTTATTTAACCCTTTTCATTTTATTTGCTTTTTCTTGGGTTTTGTAAATTTCTATTCGTGTGTAAAATTGTTTAGAAGCGTGTTTAAGACTTGGCGCATGTGTTGTTGCAATTGTTGTTGCTGTCAGGATGTTTAAGTCCCTGTGTGTGTGTGTGTGTCTGTTATAGCGTGTAAGTGTTTGCGTGTTAGTGTGTGCATTTTGTTGGATTGTTTGTTGTTTTTGTTATTGTGGGTGCTTTTTAGCGCTTTATGCTTTCAAAACTACATACGATTACAATGCTTTTGTATTCTTTTTTTTTAACATTTCTTTGCGCTTTGTCAGTCTTTTTAATGAAATTTTTAACGTCGAACAAAGGCAAAAGGGTTCTTTACTCTTTCAACAATTTTAAATGAATGAGAGTAAAAGGAGTTTTTCTTTCTTCCTGGCCCTCCAGCCAGTTGTAGATGAGTTCTGTTTTTTTGTTCAAAAGAAGCGTTAAATAAAGGAGTTTGTGTTGTTCATGATGTGTTGCTTTTTATTTTCCTGTAGAATACAATACTTGCATTATATGGTTTTATGTTTAAACATTTTTTTTAAATGTTTTATTTATAAAATTATATCATTGTTTGCTTGTTGTATTAGAATCTATTGTATTTAAGTTATCCAGAAAAAACAACGTTTTTAACACAATTGTTGTTTAATAAATATAATAAATAATTTCTTTTATTGTGGTTTTATCAACATACGTTTTGTTTTATTTACAATTTTATAAATTTAGTTTGTTCCTGTTTTTTAAATTATTTTGTTTATTCTATTTACAAATCTGTATGTAAACATTTTTTTTGTTAGTGCTTTAGAGTCCTTAACCCCTTTTGTTTTTCCTTATAGTATTTGCAAATATCCTGCTGTGTTTTAAATTTGAAATAAAACCTTAAAACAACAAATAATTCCTGAATGTTATTTTTGTCAAGCTAATAGGGCCTAAATTTCTTCAATGTAAATAAAATTCAATTTTTAATTACAATATTTTGTTCCCGACGTTTCGTCGATTGTTTGTCGACTTTTTCAAGGGATTGTCTATTTAAAATTATAAAACAGTAAAATAAGTACAATAATGTAACACATAAAACAATAAAGACTTACAATATGAAATTTAATCACATTAAAAAGTTTTAAATGTACCCAGGAGCATACAAATATAAAACATTATTTTAATATTTAAATACATACTACTTTAAACTTTAAATATGTATATCACAGCTCAAGTAATGGCAACAATATAACTCGCATTTATGTTGTTTGTGTCTTCCTTCAAATTCATTGTTCTCTTAATTTGTTGTTGTATTCTAAGGCTTTCAATTGTGTATCTTTTCCTTTCTTTATTTTCTTTATCTAAAATTTTAACATCATCGAACTTAATTGTGTGACCAGTATGTAGGATGTGTTGTGCTAGTGCTGTTGTCTCTTTTTTCCGCATTATGTCCATCTTGTGTTCTCCCATTCTTGTCTCCAGTGTACGTTTTGTTGTTCCTATATAAATAAGCTCGCATTGCTGTGTGTCGTTTCCTTCACATTGTAATTCGTATACAATGTTACTTTGTTGTTGTTTATTAATTGGCGCCTTTACTCTAGAAAAAATTGTGCTCAATGTCAAATTGGGTTTGTATGCAAAACAGATGTTTTTTGTTTTTATTGACGACCGTATGTTATTGTTATCGGTTAACCCAGGTATGTATTTTACACTGTAAAATTTTTTCTCTTCTTTTTCTATGTTTGCAGATTTGTTGTGGTCATTTCTGTTTTTATCCAATTGTTTAATCGTATTGTCTATCAATGTAGATGTGAGTTTAGTGGGGAAGCTGTTGTTTTTTAAAATGTTTGTTATAATGTGTTTGTTTTTATTATGAAATTGTGTATCACTTATGTTGTATACCCTAGAAATAAAACTTTTTGCCGTGTTTACAATTTGATTTTTGGGTTGTGTAGCGTGGTAATTCATTAACCTTCCTGAAGATGTTTCTTTAGTATACCAATCAAATAGAATCATATTATTTTTGCGTATAATTTTTGAGTCTAAGTACGCAATTTCTCCGTTTTTCTCAATCTCAGTAGTAAATTGTATCTTAGGGTGTTGTCTGTTAAAAGTTGACAGAATTGTGTCCTTGTCCTCTATGCGAGTTATCGCCAAAATGTCGTCTACATATTTGGCGATGTATTTAATGTAAATATTCTTATTTCCTAGTTCTGTAATTGCATCGTCAAGTAGGTTGTCAAGTATGATATCCGCTATAGTGGGTGATAGTGGGTTCCCCATTGGCATACCAAAGATTTGGGTATAAATATTTTCACCAAACATAAAATAATTATTGTCATTTAGACAGAATTTGAGTATTCTTAAAAATTGTGAGCTAGACATATTAGTATGATTTTTAATAATATTCCATTTTTTCATAATTCCCTTTACGACCATTTAAATACAATTTTCATATAAAAAGGACAACAACAATAACAAGAACCTGGATTTTTCCTGATAAAAATAAAATAAACTCACTTGGAGATCTCCAAAAATAAAATAGAAGAGGAAAAACAAAAGACCATTGGCATTGTAATGACAAAACCAAAGAACCCGATTTAACCCAGAAATCATACTCGGTTTTCGTTTTTTTTTTACAAGTAAGCAAGTGGGTTAATTGTAAATTGACTTGATTATTAAATTTGTTGCAACTTTTAAGTAATAAGTATTTAGGTTAAATTAAAAAAGTTTTATTTTAGGATTCTCTAAACTATCGGATTTCGGAGCGACCTTAAATAATAATAAATAATAAGAAGTATTGTGGTTATTTTATTGAACTGTTTATGGTTGTTAATCCAAATTTTAATATTTTTAGGGTGTGTTTTTAACATGGAGATTAGAGATTTAGTCATCTGTAATCTGGGTTTTTAGTTTTTAAGATGAGTATTTATTACTTTTATTTGCCAGTTGAAGCGGCAAATGTTGGTGGTTTAAACTTAATCATCAAATGTCAACACAAACACATGTATAACAAAAGCAGCTGTTAAAACTTTTTTTTAGAAAGCAGAAAAATTGATTATTTTAGTAAAGAAGAAGACTTTAGTGATTCTGAAACATATAAAAACCTAAAAAAAAATAATAAATTTAAGAATTAATTTTCTTTTTATAAGAATTAAAACGGCGAAAATTCTTCTTCTTCTGTATAAAATGCTAAGTGGATGGATAAAAAGTTGCCATTTGTTGTTATTCAGTATCGCAATGCTGCGAGGTTTAAACTACCTCTTAAAAACGGCAAACCCAATTAGTACTCAATTAAATTTATTCTCAGATTAATTAATTATAGTTTGCCTCTAAGATAAAACTCGATGTTAAAAACACACTCTTAATCAGGCTAAAGTTCATCAAATTTAGGTTTCATAAAATTATTTTTATGAAAAAAGAAATTTTACAACATGAAATGAATTAAAATTTATTGATAGTTTTTCATTCTTAACTGAGCTGGGAATCGAACCCAGGTTTTCACGGACACGTTGCCCTTACGTTTCAATTCTAACCACACGATCTCTTTAGAGGGGTTTAATAATATTATTATTAATATTATAATAAATAATATTATTAATAGGAATCAGTAATATAAGTCGACAAAGTTTTAATGAAAGCTGCTGTATAAGCGTGCACCAACTAAAGGGACTCCAATTGGGTTAGCTAATAAAGAATAATTTATATCACATTCACAGCATTTAATGTTGGATAAGTAGCTTCTTTAAGAATTTAGTTTTGCAGCAACTTAAATTCAGAAGAATTTCAGCACTTTAGGAACTGCCTTCGTACGTCTTCCTTTCGTTTTTTTTGTATATAAAATTAATAAATGTCCATCTCGATTTTTACTTAAGTTATTGAATGTTACAAATATGGGCATTTCCGTCAAAAGGTCCACCATGACCGATAATTTAAAAGTTATTAAAAGCTGATTATTTTACGATATTTTTATAGAGAAATATTTAGATTTTACTAATTTTGTAAATTTACCCATAAATTTGTTCACTTAGATGAACAATGAGACTGCAAAGTTGTGCAAACGTAATTTCTTATTTGTGAGAATGTTTTATTGTATGTTTTCTTTAATATTATCTTCCTTAAAAGAGGTGATATTTGATAAAAATTATTCCAAAAAAATTTTCTTACATGGTCTATAGCCTAAGGAAGAGTTCGAAGAGAAATATGTTATTCGGATTAGAGGTAAATTTTTATTTTGTTTTAATCATTATTCAGTTAAATTATTATGGAAAAAATGTCACGTTCGAAATGTCACGTATCGACCCAGATTTTGGCTT
The DNA here is from genome assembly GCA_963931875.1 of Pollenia griseotomentosa. Taxonomy (NCBI): domain Eukaryota; kingdom Metazoa; phylum Arthropoda; class Insecta; order Diptera; family Polleniidae; genus Pollenia; species Pollenia griseotomentosa. The sequence goes on along the minus strand of OZ007560.1, from coordinate 43,817,537 downwards.
AAAAAACAAAAAATACAGATGATTTTGGAATCAAACTAAAGACATTTTAATGTTGCATTGCTACGTAAAATTCTGAAAGTAGTTTGACTAAAAAATTCTGCCAGGTTTTGCTGAATTACGCCTTTTTATACATGGCCATAAAAACTACTTCTATTTTTTTCACGTTCGAACCGCTACTTATTTTGCCATTATCTTTGACCTAGAATCGCGCCCTCCATAAACTTTAGCATAGATAACAGTGCTTTCTTAGTGCTATAATTTAAGGGTTAAGAGAACGTAAAAATATTTATTGTTTAAAAAGTTATTGCATTTTTGATGCGTACGACTGTCACGTTCAACACTTTGGAATTACCCATATACAATTGCAAATTATATTCTAACTTGGTTTACCGAGCGATAGTAGCGTAGATCTTCAGTCCTTCGCTGTGTAATAGACGAGAGCCTCTGGCGGGAATTGAACATGCAACCCCCGCACTGATAAGCTAGCTCACTACCAACTAGTGGCACCGGGCCACTCCTCAATTTTTAAGTAGCTTACTTTGGGCATTGGATTATTGAAAACTAGTTTAAACCGGTGCGCTTTGCTACACCCATTAAATTAAAATCAGTAAAATTTGTTGGAAAAATAAGTCGTGTACGGAATTATTATGTCCTTGTATGTGTGGTTCCATGCTCACTTTTTAATTCTTGCTTGCTTTTTGATGGACAACTAAACTATTTGATTAAAATCAGTGTTCGAAAATAAACACTAAATATCTCTCCTTAGTGTTCGGTTCGGTAGATTTTTGGAAAACACAAACGCTAATTTTACACAAACAAAACATTTACACACACAAGCTGTTCGTGATGGGATCGTTTCTAAAATTGATTGTTTGTTCATTTCTTAATCAATGTAAAAGAAACATGATAGAACATTAAAATATAATATTTGTCTACAGCATCACTACAATTGTTTTGTTTTTTAACGAAGAACAGAACACTATATAATGTTCGGCTCTTTCTTGAAAATAGTTATGAACGGTATTTAGGGTTGTGTTCGTCTACACAAACACTAGAAAAATAGATATCGTTCCTGGGTGTGTGAGCCGAACGCTAAATAATGTTCTGTTTATTTTCGAACAGTGATTAAAATTTGTAAACTTTTACTGGGACTGTTCTGTAAATAGCTAAGCGTACAGTATGGTGGATGTGCTGTTTTACCGTGCTGCCATCTACATGGTGTTTTTGACGTTGATATGTTGGCGTATTGATTTTTGCGTGCTGTTTTTGTATTTTTCATGTGTTGATTTTATTTATTTTGCTGTCTTTACATGAGAGGTGCCACGTCACACTTGAAAAATTACAAATATTTGAAAATCGGTTCAGTGGGTTAGAAGTCTATAGGGAACAAACAAACACACAGCGGCTTTTTCATGTTTATATAATAAAAAAAGGAACATACCAATTTTTTTATATGAATTTTTATTTAATATGTAACATTACTGATTAGAAACACGGCTACCAAGTGATCACCGAAGGCTCCTTACCAATATCCAGTCTATAACTTAAAGTCTAGATGTTACGGTGTCCACATTGGTTTCTTGTTTACATCAATCTCTTTTTGGATCAGCCAATTCTAAAGCTGAGATATTCCTAAGTTATTGCTTTTGCGGAATTGAAACGTGATAATCCTAAAGAGCTTATGATTAAGAGAATAAGTCGTCTACATAACGAATTATCTCTAACGTATGGAAGGAGGGTTAGCAACATTTTCCAATACACCACGATATAAATATGCTCAATTTGCGAGCAATGGTCTGAGTATATTCTGTACACCATTAAAAGGCAAACCAAACAGTTCCTAGTCAAAACTATTTTTGCACCAGCCTCAAATGCTTAAAAAACTGACCTGTTTTTCTTACGTGCAAACTGTTGAATTAACCCACCTGCATTTTATATTCATAACAAAAGCTTATCAACTCCATACATTTGCCATGCGACTCTCATGTGTTGGTATTAATATCTCAGCTCTCCCGTCTTAATTTCCTACAAAGAGATGTCGCATAAACGACTGACTACAAAACCCGTCAGCATAGTTGCTGCTGACATTTTTGTTGTTGGTCATATTTACCTACTTGCAATGCAATGTGAAAATAATTTCTTTTAATTTTGTTTTCATCCTTTTTATATGCTCATTTGGCATGTGCCATAAACGTCCAAATAATCGAGAAAAAATAAAATAAAAATTCTATATACACAAACAAACACACGCATGTTTAAGAGTACATACATACATTTTATAAAGTTTTACATAAGTTTATGTATGTTTATCCTTTTAGTATGGAACATTGTTAAACTCATACCATGAAGCATTGTCGTGTTCATAAATACAATAAATATACAAGTATGTGGTAGTGTTATAACAACCCCCAAATGGGTCATTTGCGTATCCTCAAACAACGAATAAAAATCAGTGAACAAGAAAATAAGTACATTTGTGTCTGCTTGTGTGTAGGTAACAGTAAAAATAAACACACACACTCACACACACATTGACATAAAGAGATCACAGAGATGATTTTTAGTTTTATTTGTATATTTTTATTACAAGTACAATTGTATTTTGTCGGATATTTGGGTTATATGGTCAAGTTATATGTCATCATAAAATAATAACTAAATAACGGTTAGGAAATGTCAAAGGACATGTGACAGCATTTTATAGTATATATGTGTGCGTGCATGTCTGCCTATGTGAGTAGACATAAAGATTGTAGTGCGTTTTATTTAGGGACTAATAACTAAAGGTTAATGAAATGTGGACATTATAAAATTACATACTCATAAAAACTAATTTAGGATTTTGGGCCTTAAAGTATTAGTTCATTTTAGATTTAAAAAACGGTATAGGGGAAAATGTATCAGTAATTTTCAAATAGTTGCTTAAAATGAAAATACGATAAGACATTGTGGGGGTTAGTTCTGGCAGTGGTGATCGAATACTTCTTCGATTCGAAAGCAGTTTCATGTCTAATTCTTTCAGTAGATACTAAACGAATCGAAATTGTTTTTTCGGTGTACACTGAACAAAAAATCCAATGAAAATGTACGTTAAGCAAACAAATTACATTTATTAAAATATTTTCGTTGGCTCAGCGAATTATTCGTAAATATAATGAAAATTTAGGTATTATTTTCAGAATATTAACGAATATTTTCAATAATTTAGGTATTATTTTCATTATATTAACGAATAATTCGTTGAGCCAACGAAAATATTTTAATAAACGTAATTTCGTTTGCTTAACGTACATTTTTAAATTTTGGGTTCAGTATAGTAAAGCAATTATTTGAGTTTTCCATCACTGAAAAAATAATTTCGATTCGTTCAATATTGCTTTCGAATTGAAAAAGTATTCGATCACGACTGCCAGAATTATCCCCGGATTTAATACAGGAACAAAACCCAAAATGTTGTATTTGAATATTACATCTCTGCTTACAATATAAGCAACGGTAGAGTCATTCTGGGATGTTGCAAACTAAATCAATGCTGCCAGAACATTAAAAATTGTATATTATTTTCTTTGTGTTGTGTTCAATTTAAAGTCTGAAATCCCATCTCAAAATATTCATCCCCAATTTTTATTTATTTCGTCAAGTTTCACCACACACTTAATGAACTTTTAATTTATATATATAATTTAAAGCCTTATATATGACCATAAGCACCTCGACTCAGAGGGTTTTTTGTGCGCCCTTTGTTTCGCACCATAAGCTTAAAAATACATTTGATTTCAAAGTTTTTCTTGGAAGTCAAAAAATCATTAACAAGGTTTCGTTTGAATGTCCTTAATTCTCAATTCGTACTTTTAATAAAATAAATTTTTTTTTTGAAAGAATTATTTTTCTTGCAAGAAAATAAGATGAAAGGCAATTTTTTATAAGTAATTAAAGTGTTTAAATATTTTTACGCGTTTCTTGTCATAGAGTTTTTATCGATTGAGTTTTCTTGTTTCGAATCTTGAATGATATTTTAATGAACATAATTTTTAATAAACAAAAAAAATTTCAACGGTAATAGAAAACACGCTTTAAAAACATGTATTGTTTAATTGTAAAAATAATACAAAATCCTCTAAGAGAATATGCTTTAACAAATCCAAACGCTCAACACCTTTTACACATATCCTGGGATTATTAATTATGAAGGATGTAAAAACATTAACTTAAAAAAAAAAAATGCCCAAAAACTTTCCGAAAAAAGTGTTGAAATATCCAATATGGGTACAATTCCCCTTATCTACTAGTGATTTTGAAATAATATATTACGTTATACTGATATCCATAAAATCCTGGAATTATCGAGAAAGGAAGATAAACACAACATAAACATTTAAAAAAATGCCCAAATATTTCCCGAAAAGAACTTTTGAAATACTTTATATGACAACATTGCCTACTACTGACTTTGGAACAATATATAGGGTTTTTCAACAAGAACTTTGTTTTTTAATTGCGGCAACATGATAGTTAAGGCATTTAGTTTTTTGACGTATTCGTAGTAGATGCATTGGCAATTGTTGCAATGAATTAAATATCGCTCGAAAGTCGCATTAAAGAAATTAAAATTCACTATGAAAATGGTGGTTCTGTTAAAGTTACATTCACACAGCCAATGAAACGATCAATTTGTTGCAAAACGAACGTCCCGATTTTACGAACATTAGCTGTTAAGTGGTCATCTAGATCGTGTGATTTAACACCACTGGATTATTTTTTGTGGGACTGTGTTAAGGAAAGAGTCTATAAGTAGCCAACCGAATCGATTGCAGCCTTAAAACTTAAAATCCGTGATGTGATTAACGAAATAGACCCGCAATTTTGATAAAAAAGTGATTGAAAACTTTGATGAAAGAATCGACATCTGTCAGCGTGCTCGTGGTGGCCATTTGCTAGATAACATTTTTCATTCATAATTGCCGAACTTCTCTCATCGTAATACATAAAAAATGTTAATCATCTTTATCTTAATTTGTTGTTTTATTTTGTTTTAGGAAACAAAGTTCTTGTTGAAAACCCCGATATAGTTTTATACTGGCTGTAAAAAATATGTATAGTTCTATAGATCTTACACTAAAAGAATTTTCTTCAGAATACCAATGAATTTTGACATTAATCCCATGAAAAATTGCATTAAAAGGGAACCTATGAAGCGCTTCGTTGGATCAATGAAACCTGTTTCATTAAATGTATTTAATGAAACATTACATTAGATCTATGAATGTTATTCATTGGATGAATACTTTCAAAAAAGTAAAAAAAATTTTTTTTTGAATTTTTTTTTTTTTTTTTAATCAAAGTTGTTCTCTTGTTTTCTATGTTTTTTGCCCTTACTCAATTAGGAGTGTAAATATGAGATTAAATTGTCATAACATAACAACAATAACAACGTTGATTTTTTTTTGCTAACGCATAATAAAAAAAGACCACATAAAGAGAGAACAAGCTTTTTCGTATACATCATTTGGTTGACAACAGTTAAAAATAAGGGTGTGTTTTTTTTAAAGGAGAACATTTATTTGTTTTTTTTCTTAGTACATACAATATGTATTTAAGTATGTACATATTAAAGAAAACTTAAAACATACATATTAATGGATTAAAAGTTTTTGTTTCATTACTATAATGACATTTTTCATTGTCATAATGAAAATTTAAATTTATGAAGGCATGCTTTTTCGAAATATTTTTATAATTTTAATTACTGAGACTACAGAGTTATTTGAATGTTAAAAATAATTTTTTTCTAATTATTGAAAAATGTTGCTTGTATAAAAAAATTTTTGATTTCATAAATTAATTGGCATATTACATTAGATGTATGAAATAATTAAATCTTACATTTTTTAATTAACAATTAAACATATTTTTAAGGAAACTATAATTTTGTATTAAATTATGAATATAGTTGTGTTTGTATATTGTTTTTTATGTTCCCAATTAAAATTTTTTGTTTAACTTGGACAAACTTTAGTTTTCATATATCCAATGAAAATTTTTAACGTAATTACGAAATCCAATGAATCGATTTTAACGAAAATACTTCATTATAACTACGAAATTCTTTATGAAAACGATTCATTAAATATATGAAGCATTTTTCTTTGTAGCGTGAAAAATCATAGTGCATAAGTCTGATCTTTAACAACTTAACGAAAACCTTTAACCGATGGGCCTCCAGCTAAACTTTGTTAACAAAGAGCAGGTTGCAGTTTAACAGATTTAATGAATTATGCTACATAAGACTTTATTGTTCCATAGACGCAGTTCCAATATTAATGTCCTCCCAGAATACAGCCATAGTACCCATATAGCATCATATTATAGTCCCACTTAGATAAACTAAAATCATGTAACAAAATTTAATGGGAATAGTTACATACTTAACCAAAGCTTCCATACAAAGACTCCTTTCGAAAATAATTTTTACCGTATTTTTTGGAATGGAATTAGAATTTAAATTAAAAACCTTTTCTAATAGCCTTTCATGCCCTACAACTTCCAGAGGGGTACTTCCAGAGTAGATTTCGATAAAAATTCCCTTTACAGAAGCCTAAGCTGGACATGTTTCTGGGCTGTAGTTCTATAATTTCCCAAAGGATCCGCTCAATCATTTTGTCTAAACTCTGTATGATCGTGTTGGCCCAAAATTACTTTCTTTCTTGTTAAATATAATAAAACGAGGTTACGTTTTCGACGTTACGATTTAAGAACAAGGTGGTACAAAAGTTGTCGAGATACTTCACAAATATAAAGGCCAGATCGGTTAAACTGGACGCCATTTTGTAATTGTAATTGTTACAAGCAAACATTTTCAAAAACTTGCGTACTCACGACAATTAACATGGAATTTTATTTTACACAGTATAATTTGTAATGGTAAATTAGAGTTTTGTTTGTTTGTTTGTGGTTTTAGATTTTAAGACGTTGTTAATATTTCTCTTTTTATTTGTATACAGATTTAGTTTGATAATTACGTTATATGCGCATTTACAACATATTGCAAATTAACCTTGTCCCATAAATTTTATTTGAAACAATAACTACCGATTTATGGAAATGGAACTAAGGAGAAAATACCAAAATGTCTTAATTAAATTTAACACTTTACACATTATGAATTCCTTTAACAACCACAAAGCAAAACAAACAGAGTGATTTATAATTTCAATATTAAAAAAAAATATTTAAGAAAATACACCCGCGCGAGTTTCAAGCAGACTAACCAAAAATTCAAAGTGCAAAAAAAGAAAACAATCAAACAAGTCAACAAAATTATACGAGACGAATACACCCAGAGGAGACGAGACAAGTGGGTGTATTTTGTGGCAGTCTAGAAGATGACGGTGGTAAAGTGTTGGAATTTATGATTATATGCACACTTAATAAGGAACGCCATAACCAAGAAATTTTTGTATGCAAAACGACATTAAACATACAATTTTAAATTTCACTCGCAAACAAACACAAAAAGGGGAGTTTGCAGGAAACACCACAAAGAAACTAAAGAAAAAAGAAAAGAATTGAAATATTTATTTACATTTGTATTTACATGCATTAGTTTAGTTTTCAAGAATACAAAATAGACAACATGCAATATGGACTCGTAGTGCAATATATTATTCTTAGTTTTTTTCCTTCCAAAGTGGATGCGTTGTTAGTGATTGTTGCTTGTTGCAAGCCTCAGCAGATAGACGGACGTACAGAGAGACAGTCAAACAAACAAATGAATAGATGAAGAACAACAGCAGAAAAAAAATTAACATGACATTTTGCATTTATGTTAATCACCTGCGTGAAAGCGACCAACAACATTTGAGAAATGATGTTGACAATGACAAATACACATGCGCGCCAACAACAACAACACCCAAAACAGCAACAACAACAACTGCAGCACTCATATAGTCCATTCAACCAGCAGCATCATTATAAAACTTGAGCACAGCGTTCTTCATTTTTCTGTAATTTTACGCACAAAACAGCAAAAAAAATTAAGGCTCTTTTTTCCCAAAAGATTCTACAATGATTTTAAACAAATGTTCAAAATTTTTGTTTATGTTGCTCGTTCGAGTTTGTTTGTTTGATTTTAAACGCACAATCTTAGCATACAAACAGACAGACAGACGGACAGATAGACAGACATATAGAACTGCAACAAAAATGCCTTAATTCAACATGCAAACATGTAAAACGCGAGCTCATGGACAACTCATTAACGCCAGCGCTAGTCCGCAAAATAGCCCCGACCATCCAAAGTCGATGATAAATTTGCATTTTCAAATGTTTAAAAAGCAAAAACTAAAGCCAAAAAATATCTAAAGTTTTCAAAAGTACTTATTACTTGGCCATAAAATCGTGGAAGTGCAAGTGATATCGAAGTGCACAGTGTTTAGAAGTTAAGAAAATTAAGGGCTCGGAATAACAGAGTTAAATGTTGTTAAGAGATTTGATTTAAAATAAATTAAATAACCATAATAACTTCTTACTTTGGAAAACATCTTAACTGCCTTAAAAACAAACAAGTTAAAGTGCTAAATTCGGCGGTGCCGAATCTAACATCCCCTCCACGGAGAGTAAGAATATATAAGAAGTGAGATTAATACGGAATCTAAAAGGCATGAACAAATTATAATAAAAACTGACTCACAGTATTAAAATTCGATGCGGTTTTCGGCGTTTTGCAGCACTACATTTTTAAGAATTGGCCTTATATGAGGTTTATGGTAAATTATTGTCCGATTCTTTCGAAATTCGGTCTTGTATTTTCCAGTCTTCTAAAACTATGTATTACATACCAAATTTTATTATTATAGCACTATGTGTTACGCTTGAAGCCTGTTTTCCGTGAGTGGGATTTACATGGAGTCTACGCTCATAGAAAAATGCACCTTCATATTGATAATGCCCAAACATCATAACTGTGACATCAATGTTTTTAAAATTGGCAAGAATCCAATGACGAACATTTTTATCAAATGTTGTTGTATTTTATGCGTCATCTATGCTATGACTACAGTGACCTCAATTTGATGCCACATTTTGTACACTTTAACATTATTTTCAAGTAAAATAAGAAGCAAATATTCCCATATTCTATTTGTTTAAATTTTTTTAGTTAAAAACATAAAATTTTTAAAGTAGAATGAATACGAAAACCATATCGGGCATGTTGCTGGTGTCTTAAAATTTAAAGTTCCTCTCTCCGATGTTACTGAATCATCACACTGATGACATGTTTTATTAAACAGGCTCCGATTCGTTATTTCTGACACTTCTCGAATGAGCGTATAAAATGCTTATAATTGAGAGTACTTCTGTAAACGAAATGCTGAATACAAAAAAAGTGAAGCAAACATGTGACACGGGTAAGTAAATAATAATATTCCCTTACGTTGACTTAAGTCAATCCCAATGTAATGACAGCTTGTCATTAAATTAAGCCTTATGAGTTCTTTCTCCGACGTTATTGCGTCATCGCACTCATCATCCCATGAATGACATAATTTCACCCGATGACAATTTGGCCAAGTGATGTTAAGGCTGACATCACTGACTAACATGATGGTAAGTCTTATGGGGTCAAAAAAACAGTTGTCATGGTACTGATTGCAAAATACTTTAGCGTTATGCCGCCTTTTCTATCAGTGTATGTAAAGTTATGGATCGTGCTTCACGAAAATTGGCCCTGTTTTTTCAGTCTTATAAACCGCACCAAATTTTACCACTGTAGAATTATTTGTTACGATTTTAGGCATACTAAAGTGTTTTCCGAGAGTGGGGTTTATACGCGGCCTATGGTATTTTGCAAGCCGATCTTCACTAAATTTGTCAGACCATATTTTACAGCAGTTGCATTATTCGCTACGGTATTTGGCAAACCAAAGTGTTTTGCACGAGCGGGCTTTATATGATTTGGTTTAAGGATTGATGTTTGACTATTGACGTCAGCAGTCGTCGATGGCTGTGAGGGTAAGACGGCAAATCCCTCTGAGGAGATCGAGTGGTTGCGATCGAAACATGTCAGGGTAACCTGCCGGCCTGGGTTCGAGCCCGGCAACAGTCAAGAATGAAAAATTATCAATAACCATTTTAATTAGTTTTCATGTTGTAAAAATTCCTTTCTTCATAAAAATAATTTAATGAAAATTAAATTTAATGAACTTAAGCCTAATAAAAAATATTAGAAATATAAATTTTTTTGAGAAGTTGTTCCACAATGTGGTCTTTAGCTCTTTTCTTACTAAACTGATTGTGCCAAACTATAAATATGAATTGCTTGGAATAACAAGAAACTTGTTAGTACCAAAAGCGATCTTTCCGGCTACGGAAGTGGATGTGTCTTGAATATACAGACTTGGTTTAATGGAATTATAATAACTCAAAATCTCACAATCTATATATCTTATGGGGTCTTAAATGAATATTTAAAAAAATTCAAACGGAATGAAAAAAGTAGTATACCCTCATTTACCGTTAGTAGTGAAGGGTATAAAAACTTAATGGGGACAAGGTTGTACTGTAATTATATCACATATGAAAAAGTTTGCTATTGAAATTAACCCAGATTATAGCATTTAAATGCATACCAAGTTTGCTTTTTTTAATTATATTAAATTTGAAACCTAAAGAAACCACTGTACAATACTGTTTAATTTTGCTACCGCATTTAAGCCCTTTGCCAACGTAAATTCACTTCATTTTCCTTATTTTTAGTCCTAGTACTCGTCGTTGTCGAGCATCCATCCCTCATTAATCTTAATGGAGCTAAAGAAGAGGTACACACTCACTACACATCATATCGATAATAATAATGATGCTGGCGTGGCGGCCGCCGATGTTGATAATATTGGTGGAGTTCGAAATACTTAAATGTACAGTGAATGTTCCTTAAAGTTAACAAAATTAAAACTTACATGCAGTTTTTAATTTTATTTGGATACTTTAAAATTTAAAGTTTAAGCCAAGGTAACTTTTGTTAATTTTTTGATTGCAGCAAAGACGAAATCGATTATTCATTCAGCGTGTTAGACGTATGAACATTCCGAACAGAAGGCATCGATTTGGACCACTAATTTGTTGCAGCAAAGGTACGCCGCGCAGCTATAACGCAACAACAGCAAAATAAAATAAAACGTCGAAAAGTTGCATTAACAGCAGACAGCTCAAGGCTACTCTACGTTGATATCTATGCTACTACTTGCGAAAAACTTCCATCCTGATGATATTGACGCTTAATGGCAGCAGGCGGCCAGAAAGGCACCAATGGTACGATGATAAGTGTAGAGCCGCCACAGAGGCTAATAATGAGTAAACAGGGCAACACTGGCCCCTATGGAAACGCCAGCTGTGTTAGAACGATATCGAATCCTGAGAAAGGAGGACAGACAAAAGACGCGTCAACTGGGATAGCCTCGTAAAGAGATAAAAATGGGAATGTGGTGACAGATGCGCCTGCCCATAGTTGGAAAGATCACTTATTTTATTGGCGATTCAAATGAGGAAAGCAGCGCCCAACCAATCATAGATGATGCCGTTTAATAAACAACCCCACCCAACAGGAGGTGTAAACAGCCGTATCCCGGCTTAAGAATAATAAAGCTGCAGAAGTCGATAGAGCCATGTAAAACCGGAGGAGACGAGCTGATTAGGTGCATGATTTAGCTGGTCGGCACTATGTGGAAGGAGAAACGCATGCCCGTTGCTTGGAATCTCAGCGTTTTATGTCCGATCCACAAAAAGGGAGACAAAACGGTTTGCGCAAATTACAAGTCTGCTATCCATCGCGTATAAGATTCTTTTGTATATTTTTTGTGAAAGATTGAAGCCCAATCTCGCGATCTGATGCAACTCTACCAGTGAGTCTTCAAGCTGAATAAGTTAACAATCGACCAAATGTTCACCCTGCGGCAAATTCTAGAAAAGACCCACGGGGAGCAAATTGACATATTCCACTTTTTCGTTGATTATAAGGCTGCATTTGATACTCCGATAAGAGATAAATTATTTGAAACCATTTCTGCGTACGGAATACGAACCAGAAAAACGCAAAGGTTACAGAAATGGACTCAATTTATATCAAAGAAAGAGCTGTAACTGGTGCTTTTTCAAAAATTGAGGTTAATATGCTGCTATCACAACACAAATGATTGAACATATAGCAAAATTTATATGAAAAGCACTCAGTTTTTTAAGCACATGAGTCGTCCATTTAATATGGGTCTGGTGTTAAATAAGGAAAAGACGATGATAATGAGGGTTTTTCCCGGGAATTTCCATTATTTTATTTCCCGTTTTCCCGGGATTTTTCTTGCGGAATCCCGGGAAATAAAAAATTCCTCATATTTTCAGAAATAAGCTATTATACTTGTAAATTTAGTTTTCTATTCTCTAAAAATTAGCATCTGTGGATGGGTTGTGGATTAGATCAATTACAAGAAGTAAAAACATGTATTTAAATCAATGTCTCCTGATGCAATAAATCTTCTAAAAGCAGAATGGGTAGTGCAACAGTTGATAATTATTACATTTAGTGAAGTGAAGAGTTAATAAAGAACATTAATTCAAAATAAGATGCAGGCAGTAAAGTTTCATTGTCCATGAACAAGTCTTAAAAATAGGAGATACCTAAACATATCGCTCCTTTATTGCAACATAGTCATATCTACAAAAATAAACGATCTTGGCAAAATGCGATTAAAGTTTTCAAAATGTACCGATTTAAAGATATATTTTGCTATAACTTCGTTTCAGTTTGAGATATAATATGAGAAGGTATGGAGGAAAACTTTGATAAAGTTACTTAAAATTTTGAGATATGACTATGATGCAATGAAGGGGCGATATGTTTATTAGGTGATAAACACAAATTTTCAATTTCAATTTGAGTTGGTTTATATACCCGTGAAGTGCGGGGAAACCGAAATAAAATAACATTTTGGAAACTCGTGTAAGATACTACAACATATATATATATATATGTCCTTTATTTATTTAAATACAATATAGATACAGCGATGTAACATAAAATACTTAAATAAATTGTTCACGAAGAACATAGGGCGTATGATTACAGAAACGTCAACAAATTTAAATAATAACTACAACATACAACTTGAAAAACACATTGTCCTAAAGATTACAAATGGATCTATTGAAATGAAAAGGTTTGGAAGAAGTAGTCCGGTTGATGCTATTTTTGCATCAACCTTGACATACATTTGACTGACATAGACGTTGTTTTTAAAAAAGAAAATTGGTTCTGATTGTGAATCCGAAGCATTCTAAAACGGTGCACTTTTAACTATTTGTCCAACCTCTGTCAAAAATGAACGAAATTTTTCGGAAACATGATAATTAGTAAATAAAATCAGGAATGTACTTTTTGACGACTTACTAAGCGCTTTGAGTAAGTCAGAAAGTTATTTCCTAAGCCATTAAAAAATGTTATATATTTCTTTAAAGTATTTTATCTATTTTATTAATTTTTTAATTTCAAAAGATTTTGTTATTCGTGCTTAATTCCCAGTTTTTATTATTGATAAAAACACTTGAAATTTATTGTTGATGGGATAAGCTATTCCTATGCGCATTTCACTGGTTGCTTAGGCCAGATCATCAGGAAACTTCATCCATAAAGATTTTAGAAAAACTAAAGACATTAAACCAAATAAAACTGTTAAGCGTATAAGACTTATAGCAACAGTTCTACTTGTAATAATATCAAAGCTTAAACAAAACACATCAACAATAAACATTTTATTAATTAACTTTTTGATTTCATATCTTGAGTACCTCAATTTTTATTTTGTTTTTATTATTGTTTTATAAATTATCCAGAGCATATTAATACTGAATAAAAGCATAATAATAGGGAATTAAGGCGTGAGGTAATAATAATTCAAGTTGCTATTTCAATCTTCAATTCATTTTTTAGTATTGAGCCATTTCATTTGCTTTCTTTGTAAACAAGTTCCCTTACGTTTTTGTATAAAAGTTTTTTTTCATTAATTAATACCAAAATTTACTTTGTATTATTTACGTGGAGCGGGATCCCGGGATCCCGGGAAATTTAAAAAAATTTCCCGCTTTCCCGGGAATCGAAAAAGTCCGGGAAAAAAAACTCTAATGATAATGCTAGCAACTTCAAGAGGGGGCCACAACGAAACAAGTTCCGGCAGGCAATTGCAACGTCGAGGTAGTAGACGAATTTGTATACATCTAATCCGCCATAAACCAAAGGAATGATGTCAGCACTAAAATAATAAAAAGAAGAGCCAAATAAAGTGCCTCGGTAGGCTAGCTGGTAGCGAGCTAGTCTATCAGCGCCGAGGTTGCGGGTTCGATTCCCGCCAGAGGCTCTGGTTTCTTTCCTGCAGACAAGCATAGAGCTTCGCGGGAATAGCTAAGGAAATTAAAAAAAAAAAAAAAAAAAAAAAAAAAAAATGAAAAAAAAAATAATGGACGAATTAAAATTATATTACCCTATTTTTATAGATATTAAGGAAATTTCTACGTCGTTAATGTATCGGGAAGATTTTATCTTGTGTGACATTTGTGCTGAAACTGAGGTATATTAGTTATTAAATTTTAAAAGTTTCGAGGCTGGAAGAAAAATTCAGCTTATTAAAAAAATATCAGTTTCCTTTGACTATCGCTGGATTTGTGATGATTACAATTTACAGGTTCATAGGCATATTAAGAAAGATATTGTCGTATTGGATATTCTGTTCCACTTAGTACCGCTGGTTTAGTTGAAGTAAGAGGTAGTGCAATTTTCAAATTTATCGGATCTGAAGAAGCTGATAGTGGACATATTGGCAAGGTAACCAGACAGCTACAGAATTAGTCGAAAGGTACAGTTAACTGAGATTAGCTGTTGTTTCCGTTGCCACTGCAAATTTTTTGTACATAGATGGCTTAGGAGTTGTCACGTTTCCGGAAATAACAGGAGAGATGAGCTTAGCATAAGGGGTTTTAATTGACTTTTCTAAATTTAAAGTTCATCAAAAATTGTAAGCAATGCAATTTTTTATATTGGTGAATTTGCTTTTACGACTTAGCAATTAGTTTAGGGTATCGTTCAACTCATTATAAGCAAATGAGTTGAACGAGTAGTAGTATTAGATTAAACTTAACAGCTGTAAATCAGTGCCCCATACATTATATGTAGTGAAAAAAATAATAATGTGGCAGCACTACGATAAATGTTGTCAAATTCATATACAGTATTTTTCGGTTAATTGCACATCAAAATTTGCACAACTTTTTGTTCAATTAACCGGGGAACCAATTAGCCGATACACGCTTAATTGAACAATTCGTTCAATTACAAGAATCCCGTTTAATTGAACAATTCGTTCAATTACAAGAATCCCGTTTAATTGATCAGTTTGTTCAATTACAGAAATCACGCATAATTGGAACTACTAAGGAATTACAAGAAATCGCATATGTGCACTTTAAGCTTTTCAAAATAATTTTGTTTTTACCTTAAACGAAAAAAATGCAAGTAACAGAAAAAAATGTACATATATGTGTATACGCAGGTATTTATTATTGTAGGTATGTATGTACTATTAAATGCACTATTTATGTGCACAATAGTTTTACAAAAAAATAAAATTTATAAACTAAAAAACAATTCATATATGTATTGGTTTTACAAAAAAAAAAAACATAAACTTAATGAATAAAAACAATTCATATGCATAACCATACAACAAATGATGTCAAATATGTATGTGCAAAAATGCCAGATTATTTTTCAATAATAATGCAATTAACCGGGTAAAAGTAAGAGGAAATTTATTTTTGATGACATGAATTTTGAACCAATTAAGCGTGAAAATCAATTAACCGGGTTCAATTATCCGAGGAAATTTACATGGTTTTCGTATGCAATATGCATTTTTGCCCGATCATGTGGTTCAATTAAGCGTGGAAACCAATTAACCGTAGGGTCAATTCACCGAAAAATACTGCAGGTTGTATTTGTAGTTTAAACGCCCAATTTTATGCGTTTAGAGATGGTTTAAATGTTTACTGAATTATAGATTTGCTGTTTTAAACACATTTTAAATCAAAAACACAGAAAAAATTAAAAATTTTCTCTAATCACCAATTTTATACCAAATTCATAGAATCAAGCAACCCATTTGTTGATTTTGCACCTATTACCAAAATAATTATATTGATTACTTAAAATTGTAAAAATTTAATATTTTGAATATTATTTTTTCAATAAATGATATTTTTAATTTTAATTAAAAAAAATATCAAAAAACTTTGTCGTTTCAAACAATGTGTTGATTGATTTTGACAATTTCCAACAACAATTTCACAAGTTTAAATTATTTTATTTTTAACGAAATAATTTTTTGTTATTTGATTATTATTTTAATTCAAAATTTATTTGAAAACAAAAAAAATGTTAATTAAATCAAAATTATATTTTTAATTTTCGTTCAATAAAAAAAAATAATTGATTCAATTATCACATTAATTAAATTTAAATACTTTTTAAATAATTTTTTTAATTGATAAAAAACTACGAATAATTTTTTCTGTGAAGAGAGTTTAAAGTGCACTGATTTATTATTTCCCTAAAACCTCTTTTTTAGTTTCGCCCATTTTCAAAAGACTTCACTGTATTGGCTTAAAGAGAAACGTGTGCATTTTTTGTTTTTGCTTTTTCATCACATGAACGAAATGCACGCTTTTAAACATTTCTGTGGAGCCTCATTGCGTTCTTAATTACTAACAACGAAATGTTGTTTGTTACTTGCAACACACCAGCACGCATAATCTTGTGCTTGCACTCACGCACACATACACATACACACACTCACACACATGCTCAACATTGATCTGTAAATGTATGCAAAACTGTAGAATCCAAACTGTGAAAATCTATAATGTATTTTAAATACGAAAAAGTATGTAAAGTTTTAAGAAGAAGTTGATGTTCTGCGTATGTGAAATGATTTCTGTACTTTTGCATACATATTTCGCATTTGTTGCCGCTGATGGTGCTGTAACGTTTGTTGTTGCTGTTAATGCATGAATGCAAACATTTTGTTGCCAATATAACTGTTGTAGTTGTTGGTGTTGTTGCCTTTTCAAGGCATTCATGCAACACACCCAGTAATTAGATGAAATGTCATCTTTGGAAACAAGTAATGCTTATTCTGCATAAGAGTCTACACATGCATGCATATATCCAACCATCCATCCATCCATCCAACCAACCAGCCAAACATTTATTAATTCATTCATACATTCATCCAACCCACCAGACCTGGCAAAAAAAAAAGTTGGAAAATCACAAATAAACGAAAAAATGCTGCATGCTACATGCAATACGGTAAAATGTTGTATAGAAACTTCATGGATGCCTTAGAGCTAATCATGCCATGGGACATAACGACAGACAACTGGACGGACTTAGTGGAAGACAGACAGACAGACAAGTCTTCATATGTATTTCTTTAGTTTTCAAATAATGCCTTTTTTATTTTCGAGATTTTGCATCTAAAATATTTTACAACATGGCAGCTGAAATCAACCAAATATAGGATTCATTTAATTTAATTTTTGTTGTTTTGTGGGCTTTTATTTTTTCAGTAATTTTGGTGTGTTTACTCTAAAAGGGAGCGAGTAAAGTGTTTGTTAAAATGATATTCCATATTGTATACGCCATGTTTTTATATGTTTTATTTTGCTGTTATATTTCTGGGATTGTGCATTATGTATTTGTCTGCAGTTGTTGTCTTCCTTTAGTTAATTCATAAATTTTGTCACATTTTATTCTTTTTCTTTTTCCTTAAATTTTCCTTCGAAGGGTTAAATTAGTAAAGAAAATTTGTCTCATTTATTTTCGAAATTCATTAACAGTTGCTTAAAATTTTTATTAATGAATAATGTTTTTTTCTTTTGCCTCATTTTCAGTTTTAATGCGTATGGTTTCCATATTTTAATTCATACAGTTTTATTATTTTTTTTTTTTTTTGATACAGCAAATTCTCATTTTGTGCACACTTTATTTTCATCTTGCACGGATTCATTAGTTTCTACACATATTAATTAGAATGGGGTCTCTCTGTCAGTCATTCTTAGGTGAAATTATGCAGATGCTAATTTGGTATGGTACGTACGAATGGGAATAATAATCAGCAGGCATAATTTTTTAAGAAAAACTTGTCTGACTGAATATTTTGTATAGATTTCGCCAACTGTTAAATGTTACATTCTTGTAAAACGCACACAAAACATTTGCGAGTCTAGCGAACTTAGTCAATAAACAATGTATTTAGCTACAAACGTGTCTTCAAGTTATACAGGAGACATTAATTAAATTTTTATCAAGAATTTCAAAATCTAAAAAAAGAATTTTTTTCTTGATTGTAAAAAGGTGAAGGAAGCTCTTCTACTTTCAATATAAAATAAAACTATTAACAGCATTTTTTAAAACACGTCGTAAGTTTAGGTACATATTTGGTAGCCCAATTAAGAGGTGCTCCAAGGTGAGCTAAGGACGTAACGATACGCCTTTTTGTCGATACGATACCGATACTTAAAAAGAAATATCGGTGACACCGACACCGATGTGTTTTATTTAGAGGGTTCTATATTTGAAAATAAAAATTTCACATTCCGAATCATATAACCGTAATATAATAAAATCTGTGATAATAATTTTAAGTTGTGCTTTACTGTCTTTTGTTAAATATTTTTGTGCAATTTAATTTTATTAAAAATCTGATGTTTTTAATGTAAAATAATATATAATTTTTGTAAGTTATGTTTGCTTGTTGTGAAGAATATTTTGTATTAATATTGTCCTTTTAATATTTTTTTTTTAAATAGATGACCCTTAAAAAAGACACCAAAAAAGTGACGAAACGTCGGGTGAAATGTAATAAATTTATTTTTATTTACATAAATTTCATTAGGTCTTATTAGCTTAAAAAGAAAAATAAACTGAAAATTAATAATTAATTGGCCAAAGAAATAAATACGAATAAAATTTAATTTTAATAAAAACTATTTTTTTTTTTTTAATGTTAATACATTAATTATAGTTGAAAATAATTTCAGGCATATGGATATCCCAGCTGTTTTCGATGAAACGCATACTGGACGGCCAATTTTCTTTATTTTTGAGGTAATTAGGTCACAAGATGCCACAAGTGTGTAAACCACACCAAACGATGAATTTTTCTGGATGTAATGGAGTCTGAAATTTTTCTAGAAAACAGTTATGCGCCATAAGAATCATGGATTTGCCTATAAGTTGCTTAAATCAATGACAGATTTTGAATGTTAATTTGGATAATTTGATAAAATGGCATAAGCGTTAATTTATTGATGATGATTTTCCAAAGTAAACTGATCATAAATATGAAAAAGTGAGCGCTTTATGACAGTTCGTTTTTATAATATACGAGAGTCGTGGTCGTAGTTGTTTGAAATTTTTGTCGATATCATTTAAAATTTACTACTTTTTTCCCAACGAACAGCAGATTTAAGAAATTTGGTTTTCTCAATATCTCATTTGCTTCTTTTCTGACGCAAAGCTAACCCGTTTGGAAAAGTGTTGCCAGCTGAAAAAATATTTTTGTACAGTTTATCAGTCTAATAAATTTATGTCGAGATTCAGTAACAAGCTATTTGTCGATACACTAAACTTTAAAATTGTTCTTTTCTTTATTTTAAAATTCTTGATATCTAAACCAGCAGTTAAAACATTAGCAAGAAAAAGAAAAAAAAAATTAGCAACATTTTATAAAATTGCCCACTCCAATTTTTAAAAAACTTCATTTCACCGCCATTGACTTATTCAGTTCAAACTTTCAAATGAATTTAAATTAACTTTCTGCATAATCAAATCTCATGCTTTTCATTGAAAAAAATTTCAATTTAAATTCAAACATCTAGTCAAAGAACATAGAAAATGAATTCAGGAGAAGTAAAAAAAGAAAGGAAGAACTAACAGCAATTCCATGAAGTTCTAACCCCTTCAACCTTTAATACAGCAACAAAATGAAAATTTAAATAAAGTTGGAATTAAAAATACAAAAAACCGGCACACACACTCCCACAGCACAAATTCAATATCCAGGCAAAACTTTATTGCCACAAACAACAAAATTCTCTCCCTACAACAACTGAAACGGAAATAAAACTTACAAAAAACATTCGTATAACTACAACTACATTTAAAATAAAAATGAATAAATGAAAAATTCAACTAAAAATCAAAGTGGAAAAGGAAGTTATTTTGTTCAAATAGAAACTTTAACCAAGATGCAAATAAAAGTAACAAGTACAACAATGAGAAGAGGAAAGTACACAAAAAAAAAAAAAAAAAAAATTATAATATAGACTGATGGGAAAAATAGCAGAGGCATAGATGTCTTTAGCGATTTGTGGGTTTCAATAGTTTTACAGCATTTCCTCCGCTTCAAAAGCGAGAGAGAGAGAGGGAGAGAAAGGGAATGGTTTGTGTATAAAATTAAACTTGGAAAAAATAAAAGGGTAAAAAGCTATAAATTAACTTCAAGTGTCGATATTTGGCAGCATACTTTTTTTATTTTCTAAAAGAACAACATAGTAATCAATAGTGAGAGTGGGTTATCAGAAGCTAGAGATTTTTTTGTATTTTATTTTTTTTTTTGTACATTTGTATAAATATATTTACTATATAACGCCGTCAAACCGTTATTATTATTTTTATTCCATCCGGATTTCAAAAAGTTTGTGTTCCTTTTTTTAGAAAATTCAACAGCATGCAAAAGTTTTGGCATGCAAACCAAGCGTAACTTCCTTGGCAGTTTTTTTCTTCAGTTCGTACTCTAGTGAGTTGGTAACCACTTACTTCAATATGAAAATATATGGAAATACGATGGTGGTAATAGAAAGTTTATGGCGTGGGCTATAAAGTGAAAAAATACAAACTACCTGGCTTTTATACTTCTTAAAGTTTAAAGCACTGGACGGTTTAATAAAAATTCGAGCGGATTTCGTTCTGAATTGAAATACAGAGGTAACGCCTAGATCGGAGCATTAAGTTGTTTTATAACAGGAAAACTGAATGCCATATATTTTTAGGGAAACAATCGTTTTGCTTAAAAGATAGCAAAAAACAGATACATTTATTGAAAAAACAAATTACCACCCATATTTTCCATCTTTTTAATCTGTGCTGAAACATTTTTAATTTTTTAGGCCTTCCACAAATCGGACATAGTGTGAACAAGATATTGCAAAACGCTTAAGAATGCTTAGGACTGAATATTCCTTAGTGGGGTTTAAGAGTACACACAGAGAGAATACATTTTTCTATATGGTCACCTCGAACAAAACTACTTTAAAAAAAAACTTTCCAATATATGGTTAAATTTTTCCTTCATCAAATTATGATTGTCTGTGAACATGTTTACCACTAAAACATAATTGTATGATTTTAGGCTAACAATAAAATTTTTAGGTGCAGAGAAGCTTTAGTTAGCGAAGCCGGTACTTGTTTTATCAGAGAGGAGAAAATCCTTGCGCCGGGCCGAAGGCCGGCTATGCCGTGTCCATGGACACTATGACACTGGACATTATGACATGCCACCCTTTTTTTACCGCCCTTATATCTAAAGCACAACACTGTGGGATGTGGTTAGCAGGGTTACCGTTTACCCTACTAAAGTCGCAATTTGGCCCTTTTTTTAGCGGCCTGCGACTTTTTGTAAGACTTTTTTTAAAACCAACTTTTGCGACTTTTTTTAATTTTTTTTTTAAGTTTCTCACAAAAAACATATAATTTGTAGTAAATTTAAAATTTTCTTATTATTTTTATCAAAAAAAAAAAAAAAAAATCGTAAAAATTTAAAGGCATTTCACAAATTATTGTTCCTTTTAAAGTTTCAAAGAATAGTTTTAACAAAAAAGCTTTTTTCAATAAAAAGTTGTGGCGTTAGCAATGCAAAATTATTTTAAGCCGCTGAGTCAATGAATGCAGGTAACGTAATATTTGGCGATATCATTCGATAGACTGGGAAATGAAGTATAAATGGTTTAACCAAGCCATTGAATACAAAGCGGTCTTTTGCATTGTTTGTAAACAGCTTTTAGTGAACTAAACAATCATCTTTAGAGAAAAATAAAAACACATTATAATAAAAAAAAGAAAAAGTGCAACTGACTGTTTTATTTCAATTGTTTTTTTTCTGTTTTCTATGCGTTTTATTTATTTTGTCTGCGCCTTCATTTTTATAAAACGACCTTTTGTGCGACTTTTTAAAAATTCCTAACGGTAGCCCCGGTGGAAAGCAGTAGCTTGTTGTTTTTTTATTGCTGTTTTTAATAAGAATATGGGTCAAAAAAATATTTTAAATACATACAGAATTTTTTATTTGTACTTTTTATCAAGAATGATAGATATAAAGATTACGCCTTGGGCATGTTTTACCGTTTGATGACGTAGTAGTTCTCTTGTAAAGATTACCAAGTCTCTTTTATATGTGAAAATCGTAGTTTCTTAAAAAAAAAAAAGTTTTACGTGTAAGTTGGCAACCCTGCAACTAATTTACTCAAAGAGTTCAAATAAAAAATATTATATTATGCACAATACACAATACTACAAATGCTGCTGGCTGAAATTTTAGTCGTGTAGTCAGCTACTAAAATATTTCTTTTTTTTGATTTTGCTTAAAACTAAAAGTTTTTGGCGAACTATTTAAGTTATAATGCCAGGGTATCACACAATTTTTGGAGCTTCAACCACAAAACCTCGTTCGACCTAAACCTTCGTATAGGAAGGCGAGAGCTTCCAGAATCCGCTCCAGAGTATTTTGGTCTCCACCAGTAAACTTCTGAGTTATTTCCTTGGTACTCCACCAGTAAGACGTCTGAGTTATATATGGTTCTCCACCAGTCACATTGAGTTAATTTAGACAACACATTAAAACATTGAGGTTAAAAACGTTTGCATATAGTTAATGTGGAAACCGCAAAAACTGTAACTCGGTACAGTTATACGACGCCGAACCACTAACCAATGCGGGGTAACAACGCAAAACGCACGAAAAGCAGACAAACAAGAACGACCTGTTTGTCCTTAAGAAATAATGACAAAAAGCGCGAGCTGCTTCTCCACTCAGAGCAGTTTTACGAGTGCTACTGAAATATGTTGCAGACGGCAGCTACAATCAGCGTTGCCGTTTTGGTTACTTTTAACCAAAATTGGTTACTTTTTTTCCCAATGTGTACTTGAGTACTTTTTTTCCATTTTGGTTACTTTTTTTCAACACAAAAATAACCAATTTTTGGTTTTGGGACAAGCTTACCCGCTCCGCTTTTTTAACTTTAAAAATGTTTATGGTATTGGTGCTTCCAATACTGTTCAATCTACTTAAAAATGATTTTTCTAGAATATTAAACTGTCACAAACTATCAGCTTATCAATATAATGCGCCTATTAGACCCCCATACTTGGTATGCGAGAATGGTATCCATCATACCATCAAACTCATGTAATAGCGAAAAATTCGTGTATGTCAGTTTGATATGTTAAAAATTCAAAATTTTTGATTTTTATGTATGCCATCATACCATCGTACTCGTGTAATAGCAATTCTGTTATACTCAGTAAAAACTTAATTTTAACTTTGCCAGCAAAGGGTAACGAGGACTTGGTAAGAGCTCGCATTGTTAAAAGGTTTTATTAAAAAATATATAAACCCTGCCAGAATAATGAAATATAAAAGGTGATATATAATATAATATAAATTTGAAGCAAAGATTGGAGCAAAGAAACAATTGAGCGGGAAGAAACAATTGAAGTATGTAGTAGTAAAAAATAAATACATCGTGTTGTCGTCCGCAAATAACTCATCAATTAGCAAAGCAGCAACTAATTCACGCGCCATCATATACAGGTGTCTGGTAGAAGATTTATATTTATATATAAAACACGTAATAATTGACAAAAAGTTTTATTAAGAGCATTGAACGATTTTGACGCCCTATGTTCTTCGTGAATAATTTATTTAAGTATTTTATGTTACATCGCTGTATCTATATTGTATTTAAATAAATAAAGGACATATATATATATATATATATATATATTGAACGATAAAATGCAAATGTGGATCTTATTTTATAAAGAGTATGTCATCCAGATGTCTTCCGTCGAGTTGAACACACTTTTCGAAACGAAGCCTTGTTTTTCGAGAATTTAAAAAAAAAAATGTTCCAATTATCTTATGCGTAGATAAGGCACACCCCGCGGCAATGCAATGGTGTTTTCAATCGAGGTTTGCGGGTTCTTGGAGACCAGTAACGGCAGTTTTGCTTGTGACGTGGCTGTTAAAGTGAAAATTATCCTCGCCGCTCCAAAAAAGAGATTTACAGTACGAAAACGCTCCGACATCGTTTTATAAAAATTATTGCGTAAATCCAAGTCACTTTCTTTCAGTTCTTGAACGATTTAAATTTTAAAAGGATGGAACTTCAGATCCTTTTTTAAAATTTCATGAATAATCGCTCTTTGAAGTCCCAGTGAGGCTTCACTTTTCCGTATGAAAAGTCGCGGATTTTCACGTAAAGTGCTTTCAACCAGTTCAATGTTATCGGGAGTGCTTAAAGATCGACTGGGCCTTGGCCGAGGGACATTCATAGCCGAAGCAGTTGGGCGGAATCTCTGCGCCCACGAACGAATTAAATTTAAACTCGGTTTATCACGTATTCGCGGAATACCGAACTTTGAAAAAATGTGTCCACAGCGAACGCGCGATGCTCACTCGACCACAATCGGTAATTCCAACGGCGACACCTCCCTCCGCACCGGTTATTACTTTTTGAAATAATCGTATTTAAGAATATAAATTTGCCACCAGACACCCAGTATATACATACAACCGTCAACACTTTTAATGCTTCAAAGGTCTAACTGAAATAATTTTCTAGGAAAAACGATTAGGTGAAATATCTTTCCAAATCCAGCCCGATTGATATGATTCTTACTATGTTCACTTGGCTGAAAGCATCTATATATCTGTGCTCACAAGCAATAACAGTTGAAGTCGAGTTAGGAAAAATTTGACTTATACATTGCTATAAAATTGCTTACAAAGAGCTTGCAACTATAAGCTTAATAAAAATTCCCTGATTTTTGCCAACGGTTTTTCAATTTAAAATGCTCTGCTGAGCACTTGCCGAAATCGAGTTAAGATAATTTAGCTCAATTTTGCGCTTCGATACAGGAAGGCTTAAGAAGTTCTACTTGTAAAAGCTACTTATAAAAAAGGTTGAAAGCTCTAGCTCAAAAAGTTTTTCAAATAGACGAAAATAAGTGCTAACTTGGTATATGCGATGCCACGCGCACGAAAAATTATATAGCCTATTGTTTTTTCCAGACCATCGGTAACATAGTGTCAAAATTTTAATGAAAATCGGCACAGTGATTTAGGCGCATTTATACAAAATAATTTTGGTTACTTTTTTTCGCTTTTGGTTACTTTTTGATTTGATTTTGGTTACAAATTTTTTTTGGGTCTTGGCAACGCTGGTGCTAACTTGGTATATGCGATGCCACGCGCACGAAAAATTATATAGCCTATTGTTTTTTTCAGACCATCGGTAACATAGTGTCAAAATTTTATGAAAATCGGCACAGTGGTTTAGGCGCATTTATACAAAATAATTTTGGTTACTTTTTTCGCTTTTGGTTACTTTTTGATTTGATTTTGGTTACAAATTTTGTTGGGTCTTGGCAACGCTGGCTACAATTAAAGAAATACAAACAGCTGTTTTTGTTTACTATTTCTTTATATTTTAGTGGTGCCACTATCATTTTTTTTTTCTTTTATAAAATGGAAAAACATGCATAATTGCAGACTCTTATGTATTTAAACTTAATTTAAGATTATCAACAAATGAATTTATTTAAAAAAAATTAAAATATTTTAATTTTGTTGTTTTTGTAACTAATAAACAATATAATTTTAACGGCAGATTAAACAAAAAATAAATATAAAATAATTTTAAAATAAGAAAATTTGTTCCTTCAACTCTCGTGGTATAGTTCGTAAAAGTTACAGAACACTTTGGATAGTAAATGCATAAAAACTATGTATCACTGCTGCAGTGATGCAAAATGTTGTTGCTGATGCGTGATTACCAGTTGCAGTTGTGTTGCTGATACTTTGCACAACAGCTGTGCAAAGTTTGAATTTTTTAAATTTCAAAAGTTTAATAAGCAGAAATAAAAATGCTTTTTACCATAAAGATGACAAATTTAATTGAAAATAT
Source organism: Pollenia griseotomentosa (assembly GCA_963931875.1). Classification (NCBI taxonomy): domain Eukaryota; kingdom Metazoa; phylum Arthropoda; class Insecta; order Diptera; family Polleniidae; genus Pollenia; species Pollenia griseotomentosa. The sequence goes on along the minus strand of OZ007560.1, from coordinate 43,791,191 downwards.
TGAACCAAAAAGTAACAGTTTTCTTATAAATGACGACTTCTTTTTAGTCAAAAGTTATTGCTTCAGAAAATCAACTGAAGCAATAATTGCCAAAGTTTGCTGCAGATCTGCGGCATTACTGCATAAAAACTTTTGACATATGAGAGTGATGCCAAGTTTCTTACAAGTGATGCTTTTACGAACATTAAACTTTACTTCTGCGCAAGTGATACCCAACAACTGGATTTACGAACGTACGCTTTATCAATAACTTTTTAGGTAAAAACTGGATCTAAGAAGTAGTGGTATTATTAGAAACTACTTCGAAATGGCTTTCACTTGATCTTTAAAAAATTCCGATTTATTAGCCCGTTAAGGGCCAATTTCAAAAATAAATATTTCTTGAAAGATTTTTCTACAAAACTTAAAATTTTGTCAATATACATATTTATTAAAACATAATTGCCTGTATTTATAAAAAATTTTTAAATTTAATAAAGGTTTACAAATCAAATTTTGTATGAAAATTTGGCTTAATAAACGTTTGTTAAATTTAATAATCGTTTATAAATACGGGGGAATATCTTTAGGGAAGAACACTTAGGCCCCTTTTCACAACTTACCGATAGCTTAAAGTAGACTTTAACCGGCTTTAGAAAAAGTGTTCCATTATTAAAACTTTACTTTAACCTATAGTGGGCGATAAAGTAAATTAAGGTTCATCCTACCTGGTAGGTTAAAGTAAAGTTGTAACAATGGAACACTTTTTATACGACCGATTAAATCCTACCTTTAGCTATCGGTAAGTTGTGAAAACGGGCCTTAATCTTTTATATACCATATTATTAGAAACTTCATCATATAAAATTTTAAATTTATTAAGCTTTAAAAAATTTTATTTTGGAAAATTAGTCAATTTATTTAAAAGTTTGATTAAAATATATATCTGGTAATAATTCATGTACTTCTTACATATTCATCCCAATTATGAATGAAAATTCCCCGGGAGTTTTCTCCCTTCTCTCATTTTTCCTATGTTAATTCAATTTTAAAAGTAGGAAAAGGGACCTATAACTCCTGAACTAGAAGCGTTGGCGCGAAACACATCTTCCTATAGAACTTCTTTCAAGGATATAAAAAAAAATATATAAATAACAATTTGGTGTTGAGCCGAGTTAATATTCTTGTTTCAAGCCGATTCTTTTCTGTTAAACAAAAAAAAAAAAAACAAATTTAAGCACTTATTTTTTAAATATTTTTTTATATTAGCAGCACCTTTTCTGTTTTGTAGTGGACAAAAATATAAATTAGTTTAATTTGGCTACAACGATAAAATAAGCACAGACAACAACCTGCAGCTATGTATCCGTGTCGTCGTGAAAATAATCATTTCCATATGCACACATGTGTTCTAGTTTTGACATATTGAAGTCGGTAGCTTGCTGTCTCGAATGTGTTTAAAGCATTAATTGTCAAAAAATCAGGAATTTAACTTTATAACTTGTATTAAAACAAGTAAGAAAGTATAGTCGGTCAAGCCCGACCATATGATACCCTACAACACAGTATTTAAAAACACATTATGCTATGTGTCCATATAAATATGGATTTATCTATGTTTATAAACTTCATTAAAATCGGTTTGAGAGTTTGTGAGAGGCAGAAATTGCCCGCGACCTCCCCTTGTGGTCCCATTTTTGAAAAACTCTATAGCTTATGTGTCCATATAGATATGGATCTATTTATGTTTTAAATTTCATTAAAATCGGTTTGAGAGGCAGAAATTGCCCCTATCTCCCCTCGTGTTCCTATTTTAAAAAAAAGGGATACATTTTGTGTCCATATAGATATGGTTCTATCTATGTTTTAAATTTCATTAAAATCGGTTTGATAGTTTCTGAGAGGAAGCAATTTCCCTCTATCTTCCCTCGCGGCCCATTTTCAATAGGCTTGGTCCTTGTGCCAATGAGAACCTATGTCCCAAAGTTTATCAAATTATCTCCAAAATCGCGACCTGTACTTTGCGCACAAGGTTACATGGACAGCCAGCCAGCCGGACGGACATCGTTAGTTCTACTCAGAAAGTGATTTTGAGTCGATCGGTATACTTTAAGGTGGGCCTAGGACCAATATTTTAAGGCGTTACACACATCAGCACAAATGCATAATACCCTCTCGACTATTGTGGTGTGGGTATAAATAGCAGGTATAACAATAAATAAAAATTTTTAAAGTGTGTGTTAAAAGTAGTGAAATAAAGAAAAATAAAACATAAATAAAAATAGAAGAGAGCAGAAAAGAGAACAAACATAAAGTGTGCAGTGGGCAAATGCCAACAAATTAACTGTAAAAACACAAAGAAGGAAATTGTGTGAAAAACTAACGTGCTTGGTGCTTTTAATTAAATGTCTATATTTTTAACTATAGCTTACATAGAGATAATATATATTTATCTAAGTCCAAAATAAAATTATAAAGAAGAAAGTAACTTCTAATAAAAAATTTTCAGTTTTCAAATAATTAAAATAGAAAAACAGTAAAGTGTCCCACTGTCATGTTTACACATAAACATTTCAGTTTGAAAGCTAAAAATTATTTGCCAATGAGAACGAAGGTTGTGTGACGTCACAGTTCCTGCATGCGCAGTAAAAAAATTTTATATCTGCCTGATGTCGTAATCTTTATTTCTATCATTCTTGCTTTTTATAAAATTTTAAACATTTTTGAAATTTTTATTAAAAACAACTAAAAACCTGCTGTAGTCAAAACCAATACCAAGGCGAATTCATACAAGGTGGTCTTATTTTGAAAACGTTTACAACACTGTAAAATATGTTAACGTTGTGTCAAAAATTCAAACAAATATTTCATTTTGTTTTTAATTTTAAATTGTGTGCTTACGTAGCAAGATAAGTTCACCTGGTGTAAATTCGCCTTGGCCAATACAAAATATTTTTTATTATTAGAAGCCTCCTTGTTAATTTTTAGAAAATGTATGTATAAAATTAATAAAATTTTCATATACAATTTTAAAAGATAAAATATGATTTTAGGCTTCTTGTCAACGCATTGTGCGGCGCCCGTGTGGACACCCCCACAATTAAGTACATGTTTGTCAAGATATAGACTTTTCACCCTTTTTTTTGCTACGCGAACCCTGTGGAAATGTGCCATAGAACGCGAGGGGTAACATCATGTCGGAATCGCTATTCTAGATCATGCATCTACCCATTGCTTAGGAGTCGGAGCTATCGAATCACCAAAGCCACTTCAGTTTAGTGGAAGCATACAGTGAGTTCCTTCAGTAGACCGAAATTCATCCTCGTTTTTGACAAAAATAAATTTTGTTTTATCACGTGATGAACGAAAAGGCTTTGAAACTACGTTTAATTCACTTGATTAAATTTTTAATTAAAACTGAGATTATTTTCGATTAATGCTTTAATTGGTGAAAAATTTTGGAGAATTTTTTCTGTGTTTGCATATGTAGGTATATATCGTATTTCTGTTTGGATAGGTCCTATTATCGTTCAAAATGTTTCGGGCTAGAGGTTTGGATGCCATTAATCTTATTCATATTTGTTTTATTGAATATTTTGTGGTCATGGTTTTTGCTATTGGTGAATTGCGTTATTTGTGAATATCCGAGTTCTTTGCCTACCATTCGAAGAATTTTATTTTGTCTATAAGTTTGCAATCCAGACTAAGGGCACAATTTCTTGCTATCAGCCAATTTATATAAATTGATTTTAGATTTATTTGAGTAACTTCTCCCCTCTTAATGGCATTTTGATGTTAAACGAGGATCACGATGTAAACGGAGATATTTTATAAGGAGTGCATCATTCTTTACCCAAAGTAAAAGTTTTTTGGGTATACCTTTGTTCATTTACCTTTATTTTCCATTGCTTAAAACATTTTTTCCAAGTGGAAGACATGTATTGTCCTCCAAGTTTTAAGATGCTTTATAGCGGTTTTTGTTGTAACTTATAAAAACTGAATTCTTAACAAAATTTTATGCTTGGGCGTAGTTGTTGGTTGGCATATTTGAAGCACATATATATCAAATACACGGAGGTGCTAAAATGCTTCCCTGTGGTACTCCAGCATAATAGACAATGTAAACCCATTTTTGTGAGTGTCATTAAAAATATTTTGCATTGTAAATACGTCAAAAAAAAAAAAATTTAATAATTTTTGAATATTGTTTATGGCAGTTTAAAATAAAATAAAAAAACATTCTGCTGCCTCTTTAAAGCTTTGTTCACAATCAGAGCAACCATTTCGTTTTTTCTTCTATCTTATTTCTTCCCAAAGTATTTCATATATTTTCTTTTAATTTTATAAATAAAAATGTAACTCGTTTTTTTTTTTTTAATTGAGTCAACTAGAACTTCAGTAACAATTTGTATGAAATTGTTTCTAACGTTTAAAATAATTTTATTTAGTTTTGAATGAAAATTTTAACAAAATTTTCCAACATACTATATATGTTTATTGTTCTGGGAAAAGTTTGCAAATGGTATCTTAATTTAAAATATGTGTGGTCGCGAAAAAAATTGTTGCTCTATTGTGAACACCAGTGAAAATGTTGCTGCCTATTGTGAACGAAGCTTAATACGGTATAACATTTTCCTAAAATTTTTTTTAACTAAAATTTTTATTTGCTGCAATTCTCTTACAGCCCTTGTATCCTCTTTTTGGCACAACACATCAACCAGGACATTAAAATAAAAACAAAACGAAATAGTTTGAATTTTCGCTACCATGCGTATGAGTTATATGAATTCTATTATTTCAATGAAAAATTCGTCTTCTTGCAAATTCATTTTCTGTCAATTTTTTTCATACATACTTTAAGAGAAGCACCTCCCACTTGACCAACCCCTTTCTCAGCGTACTATTTAATTCTTTATTTTTTATTGGGAATATTTGATAATATATCAAAATAAATGCAAAAAAAAGTATGTACATAGATGGCTAAATAAACAGCATAAAATACATGCATTAACAAGATTTTAATAACATGTCGAAATGTTTAGGAAAGATAAATAGAAGGAAATCAAACCAAATGTAATATTTTCCGGCGCTGCATAAAAAGCTGTGAAATGGTGAGAGGAATGTTTAGTTCTTTCAAGCGTAGGAAAATTTGTTTAAAGTGCACTGGAGACGTTCAAATCATTTACCCAGCATTGGTGCTAGTGTCGTTTTTTTGACGCTTTCTCGGAAAAATACATTAACGAAACTCTGATTTAAAAGTTGGTACAAAGAAAGAAACAGTTTAACAAACCGTGCACTTTTCCATGACGGCAAACTCAAAGCGACAGACTTTTTTTTTTTTTGTCAAGCATAAAGCCTGGTACTCTGTTCAACATTTCACGTGAAATGCTGTCAAAACGCATATGAAAAAAACTTGTGCGGAATATCTATGAAAAAATGTTGATAGAGTTGTACTCTGTTTATTTTGTGAAAAAGTTCCGAAATGTTTCTGGCAACATTTTTTTACAACTGCGAAATAATGTAAGCTGCACTTATTGTACGTGGAATTTTTAGCAAAGGGAAAAAAGTATGAACTGATTATTAAATAAGAACTAAAAAATTAAAATAACACAACCGGTAACAGTTCTTTATCCATATTTACATTCTTTTTTTATTAAATTTATTATTAAAAAAAATATTTTTGATAAAATACATGTGGGGTTTGTTTACATACGCAAAACAATGTTGCATACTTTGCAGATAAAAACGTCAAATTGTACAAACTCGCATAATAGGCAACATTGATAAATGTCAAAATTTTCGTGTGAAAGAATCAATGTTGCTCAACATTTTTCACTAATTTGAATAGAGTAAATAACGCGAGACGATCAAATAAGCCACTGGGCAAATGAAAACATCAACCAAAACGAATTAACTTGAAGGTGCGCTCAACTCTACAACAACACCGCTTTTGTCAAAAATATTGCTATTAAGAAATTACCCAGCGGGAAAACTTAGAAAACCTTTTTAATTCAGGCCTTATTAAAGGCCTGCTTAAAACTATTTTTGATTCAATTACCAGAATGCCTCATAGAAGGCTTCGGCTCTTTGGTATTAAATATAAGATACGCATTCCACAGTCCTTCTGTGAGAAGGGGAAGGGAAGGAATAACATTTTTTGTTTTGTTTTTTTGCCAAAGCAAAGGCAGATTAATTTTTTTTTTATCCAGTTACCATTCTTATGTAACTGCGGAAGAAGCGATAGCGGAAGGCCTACCCCGCAATGACAACGTGTGTAAAAAAGTTATGAGTATGGAATGGAGCGAGCAGGCCTTGTACATCCAAATGAAGGAGTACAGTGTCCTTCTAAAAGGCATCGGTTGTCCTTCTTTTTCCCGCTGGGTATGTTTGTTTACAAAAAAACTTTAGTTTGTATACAAACTTTGACAACTCGACCAACGACAAAAAAAAACTAGCTGTTGACTTGACCCCACCTTCTAGTGAATTAGCCTCGATATTAACATAATTAAATTTTCATCCATCAAAGCCGATCGCATAAAGCGCTTGATAAACTATATGAAGGTCTCCATGACACCTTATGAAGGATGGGTCAAAATATGGGTCATTTAATCAGATAGTTTTATCATGTCAGCAACATTTTTCTTCCATATATTTTAAACTTACATCATCTTATCTTACAGGTTTCTAATTATAAGAAAAATAGGAAAACTCATCTAAAAGAAAAATTCAGACACTGAAGAAGATCTCCTAAAATTTAATAAGGCATTTTAAATTCGTTTTTAACCAAAAATCCTTTTAAAAGTACCCGTAATATTAAAAAAAAGGAACGCCCTATTACAATCAAATGGATTATGTCTGCGCTAGTAATCTGCCATAAAGGAGTGTTCAAATATTATGGAGATTTAAAAGTATATTTCATCTATCCAGAAGAAAAAAAAATTAAAAATAATATTTTGTTCTTCAAACCCCTTTTTGGGATCTTTTTTCTTAAACAAATTTGTAAATTTCTTATGTGGACCTTATCCACCAACTTTATGCGTATATCCTTTTTTCTCTCCAACTTTTTGCTCTGTTGGATACGTATCTTTGCAATTTGTGTACAGGATATGTTCTGGCATATATTATGGAGATTTTTTTCTTTTCTCGTCGTGGTGGCTGTTATTTTCTTGAATGTATATTTATTCCTATTAAAAAAATGGAAAACCAAAATATTGCATATATTTTCAATTGATATGTATCCGGTATATGAAAAAAGGATTTACAAACAGTGGTACGTGCTTGCTGTATATTGCGTTTGTAAGTGGGGCGGGGGACGTTAAGGTAGAGACTGAGTTAAGAAGGTGGGGTTTTTTCCAATTTCTTATTTGATTTTTTTTTGTTTTTCTCTTATTTTGTTTGGTAAACTTTGGTACTCGCAGTGATTTATGGTTTTTTACATTTTTGGACGATGGGATTTTTTTTTATACCATTTAACTTTCTTTTTCATTTTTGTTGTATTGGTTGTGCGTTATTGTGATAATGGAATTAAATGCTATCCAACATTATATTAATGCGTTTGTATTGGAACGGAAATTGTTTTTTTTTCTTTTTGCTAAGATTGTGGTTGTTTAGGGTGCGTAAAGAAGTTTAAAATTTACGTAACCAATTTGGTTTAAAATAAATAATTGAATAGAATTGAATTAAATAGAACATACTGCTATTTTGTATTGTTTATTGTATTGCAGATATTTTGATTTTGAAAAAAAGTAAAAGAATTTAAGTCTTGTATTACCGAGGTTACTAGATATCCTTTAAAATGATTATATTCATGAAGATCTGTAGCCAATATTAACCGTTATTTTATTTGGCCTTGTCAACATCGTTGTCATTTTGAGTCAACAGCAATTAAACACAACGTCAATACTTATTTGGAACACACGTTCATGCCACAAAAATGTTTATTTGCACCGTAAAATAGTTCAGCTATCTCAACTTACAACTACAATTCGAGTCGGAAAAAAGCCAACCAATTGTAGGGAAATGTAAGAAAAGATAAGCTCACGGTTTATTGTTGGTGTTTTGTTTAAGCTTTGATATAGTAACAAGTAAGACTTTGAGTGTTTATAATTCTTATTTGCTTTAGGTTTTTATTTGTATAAATTTTCAGCTTTTCTAAAATCTTTGGAAAAGTCTTCCTGTCGGTCTGGCCTAAGCAACCACTGAAATGCGCATAGAATCTAGCTTTCCCTCAACAATAAATTTCAGTGTATTTATCAAATACGAAAAATTGGGAATTTAGCACGTCATATGGAAATCTTTCTTAAAATTGTTTCTTAAAATTCAAGGATACTCCTTTAGGTTATAATTATGAAACGCTTTTATTTTTATACACAACCCGCCGCCAAGGGGTTGGATTTAAGCTACACGGACATGGGGGTTGGGTCACATTGACCCACTCAATAAACTAGAGGTTTTTTGCTTTATTTATGAAAAAAATATATACAATATAGATTGAATCTAAACTTATTAAGGAAATAAAACATGACTTTGTTAAAAAATAACATTTTTATTAAAAAAAAAAAACATTTCATATTAAAAAAGTTAACAAAGGAGGCTTCTTCTAGCTTAAATATAATAAACACTTATTTTTATTTATTTATTTATTTATTTATTTATTTATTTATTGTCTATGGATTAATCCTTACAGACATTTTAGACATTAAAAATTACACTTAAATAAAATAGACTATAACTAACATTTGATTACATTACACAAATTTTATGATCAATTAAGAAAAGCAATTATTAATCTACTTATTAACTTTGGATCCAACGAATAATCAATAAATCTATATAATTGATTGAAAGTGTTACACATTCTTCTAAGAGGGTCAGCATCACCATAATTAGCTCTAAAGAATTTAATGGATAATGGTATGAAATTTCGAGATGGTCGTTGAGGAATATTAAATGAAATCTCATTAATTAAAAATCCAGCGCAGATATCACCATTAATAATGTTCAGAATAAACGATACATTCAGCATTGTTCTACGACTTTTTAAAGTAGGGAGCTTTATCAGAGCCAGTCGAGATGTGTATGAGGGCAACATTAGTGGGTTAAAATGTAAACCGCGAAGACAGAAGAGCAGAAATTGTTTCTGTACAGATTCAATTAAATTTGAATAAGTTTGGTAAATGGGGTCCCATATAATCGATCCATATTCAAGAATCGGCCTTACAAGTGCCATATATAAGGTTTTTGTAATATACGGATCATCGAACTCTCTTGCCCAGCGTTTTATGTATCCAAGTGTTCCTCTAGCTTTATTTATCATAAACGTAATATGCGAATTAAAGCTAAGTTTAGGGTCAAGTAGTATTCCAAGGTCAAGGAAATTTTCAACTGCATCAACTTGAATACCACCTAGGAAGTAATATACTATAGCTGGATTATTTCTTGAAAAACGCATTAGTTTACACTTCTTTAAATTAAGCTCCATTAAGTTTGCCTTACACCATTCATAAAAACAACTTAGATCATCTTGTAGACGTTGGTGATCTAACACATGGTTGTAAGTTAAAAATATCTTAACATCGTCAGCATACATCAGAACATTTGAAAACTTTATAACTCCAGGTAAATCGTTTATAAAAAGCAAGAATAATACAGGTTCAAGGTGGCTGCCTTGGGGTACACCTGATGGCACATTTATTTTTCTTGAAAACGTTTTATTAAAAAGGACAGTTTGGACCCTATTCGATAAATAAGAGTAAATCCACTTTAAGGTAAGATCAGTAAATCCCATTATTTGAAGCTTCTTAACCAAAAGAGCATGATTGACTTTGTCAAAAGCTTTGCTGAAATCGGTGTAGATAACATCTGTTTGATTCCCTGCGAAAAAACCACGATTGATAGCAATTGTGAGCTGAACAAGGTTTGTAGTGGTAGAGCAACCTTTTTTAAATCCGTGTTGATATGGAGATATTATGTTTGAGATTTGGTAATATAAATTTTCCGTTATTAATTTTTCAAAAAATTTAGGTATGATACTAAGCTTTGCAATACCACGGTAATTTTTAATATCAGATCTAGTGCCAGACTTAAACAAAGGAACAATAAACGATTCCTTCCAAATTTTCGGAAAATACCCAAATTTAATTGACGTATTGAACAATATCGTTAAAGGGATAGATAAGGCTTCAGCTCACATAATCAAAATATTACTCGGGATCTTATCAGGACCATATTTGTAAGAGAATTTTAGCTTTTTTAGACCATTTGCGACAGTTTGGGTATCAAAAAACGAAATTGATATAGCTGGATTTTCTGCTATCGAAAACGGATAATTACCATTTTTATCATAGGGAGCATCTGAATAAGTGGTAGAAAAAAAATCAGCGAACAAATCACTTATACAGGTTGCATCACATGATTCATTTTGATTAAATTTCATCACTGTAGGATAACCAGTTGTTCTTTTTTTTGAATTTATAAAATTGTAGAATGATTTCGGATCATATTTTATATTATTTTGGATTTTTTTCAAGTAAAGTGCATAGCATAACTTATTTGTTCTTGTATATTCAGCTCGACTTACAGCATATCTTGAATAATCAACAGAAGATCCAGAACGTTTGAATTTTTTGTAGCATTTATTTTTATTATTTTTAGCGCGAGATAATTGCCCATTATTCCAAGGTGGGCCAGATTCAGATTTCATTCTATATTTTGGAATACATAAATCCATAAAATTAAAAAGTTTATTGTAAAGCACCTTAAATATGTGATCAATATGTGTATTTTTAGAAGGAAATGCCAAAATGCTATTCCAGTCTACATTTACGATTAATTCATTTAGTGCATTGTAGTTTGTTTGTTTAAATGCAAAAACTTTTTCGTGTATGGTAGGCAGTATATAATTGTGTTCCAATGGGAGGCTTATGATTAACTCAATAGCAGGATGAAATCGATCTTCAGGAGTAGTTACAGGGATTGTGCGATTAACATTACAGTCATCTTTATCAGTTACCAAAATTAAATCAAGAATTTTCGAAAAATCATTTATTACTCCGTTTATTTGAAAAAGACCCATGTCTTGTAACATGTTGATAAAATCCTTTGAACTGTCACTAAGTTTAATCGGAACGTAATATTTTTCCTCTGGGACAAATTTCCAAGATAATGAAGGTAAATTAAAGTCACCCATAACTATAAGGGTATCCAATTCATTAGAAAATTGAGCAATATGTTTAATAGCCTCAGCGTGTTGAATGTAAAGAGACTGCGGGGATGATGGAGGAATGTACGAACATGTTACTAAGAACCTTTTATGCTTTAGCTTGATTACAACAGCGATGAATTCAATATCCACAAATGAATCACTATTTACACGTTCCGCATATAAACTATTTGCAACCGCAATAAGAACTCCACCGCCATAAGTTTCACGATCACGGCGAAAAATGTTGAATTTGTTACAAAGAATTTCAGTACTGAGGAAATTATTATTTAGCCATGTTTCAGTAAATACTAGCACCTGATGATTGATGTTAAAACTTTCAACATATAAATTATACTGCGGGGATGGGTCACATTAACCTTTTTTTAACTTTAAGCACGTGTTACTCGAATCACAATCGCTATGCGACTGATTTGAAATTATTAACATTCAGAGAGATTCAATATCTCCAGCTACTGAGAAGAGCGTAGAGAAGAGAAGTACATTTTTAAAACCACAATTAATTCGAAAAGTGACGGGAAATTTTGACCCATCCCCCCGGCGCAGGGTAAAATGGACATTCATTTATATTAAACATAAACATTAAATAAAACATTAACTTCGGCCGGCTATTTATTCCATGAACAGTGGACCACCGCTGCCGGCTTTCTTCGCCATAGATTTCTGACAGCATATGTTTTCATAATCCAAGCAGCTGATGTCTGATGGTTTGTCAGCAGAAAACAGAGAACGCTCTAATAAAAAAATTGTCAGATGACTTTGCGTAGGTCTGCGCGAAACTACAACAATCTAACAATAGAAAAAACAATCCGTATTGTGTTGGTGTAAAAAATTATACAGATGTCAAGAAATTTCACAAATCAAATATAAAAAACATGTCGTGCACGGGTACCTTTAGTTAAAAAATTTAGTTGTCGTCTGGACTTGAAATTTTTGTTGCTGCAATTTTTTTGAAATTCTACGTTGAAGTTGCTTTAGTGTCCAGATTTAAAAATTATAGTCTTGCAATTTTTGTATTTTATCTGGTCTTTCCTCTTCTCCTTTTTTTATATACAGTCGGGCCTCGATTATGCGTGATGGTCGGGACCAGAAGCATTACAGATAATCGATTATCACGGTTAATCGAATAACAATTTTGATTATACAGTTTATTTAATATTTCTATTATTTAACAAGTGAACATTGGTGAAAATACATATTTACATTAAACAAATTAATTCAAGAAGTTTGTGTACATTTTTAAATTAAATAAGTATGTATACATTAAATTTTCTATTGAAAACATGAGGAAAAAAAAGGACATTAAGCAAAAAAAGAAGACAATTTCTTAAAAAAAAGTCGTGTAATGTTGTTTGTCTAATAATTTTCAACTACCATCACGGATAATAGAGGTAATCACGGTTAATCGAAGCAAACAATTTGAAAACATTGCAAACAAAAAACAATAGACTGATCTTTGGCCATCACGGTAAATCGGGGTTACCGGTTAATCGGATCACGGATAATCGAGGCCAGGCTGTATATAAAAAAGCTTAACACGGTGCGCTTCCTTACCCTGGCCAGACACCTATCCGCTTATTGTTTGCATACTTTCAAACATAGTTTAGATTATTTTCTACCTGTAGTGGTTTCACACAAAAAGTTATTAGTATTTTTTTTATCAATTAAAATTGTTTAAAAAGTATTTAAATATAATTAATGTGATAATTGAATTAATTATTTTTTTTGTTGAAAGACAATTTAAAATATTATTTTGACTTAATAAACATTTTAGTAGTTTTTAAACAAATTTTGAATTTAAATAATAATAAATAACAAAAAATTATTTCGTTTAAAACAAAATAATTCAAACTTGTGAAATTGTTGTTGGAATTCGGCGGGAGAGAAGCAGGAGATAAAAAAAATAGAGGCATTCATTAAGAAAGTTTTAAGCACAATGACATTAAAGTCCGTTGCTTTTATTTGCCACAATGCTATTGTACCAGTAAAAGCCCTTTTAGTCCATTTATTCAACTAATTCCTATTGCCAGAAGGAACGGAAAAGGCCAGCAATGGACAAAATTGTAACTAACTAGATGCACATATAAACAAAAATTTGATCAAATTAAAGGGATATTTCAAAGAGGCAATAGTTTGAGATTTTGAATGAACTATGCACTTTATATTTTACCTTCTTTTACGACTGTTTAAACTTTAGAGATAGCTATTTTTAAAAATGTAATTATATCCTATAGTATTGCTGTTAGCTTGAAAACCTATAAAAATGCATATTCAAATTTATTTAAACTATTAACTTTACTAAACCATTCAAGTGTAATTGTCTAAACTTAATTTACCGTCCTCCTTATGAATCTCCTAACACTGAATCAACACAAATTGCTATTGAATAATTTAATCATTAGGAAAATCAAGATCTTAATTAAGAAATCAATAAAATAAATTTATTATTCGTCTACATCTTGGACAATATAAATGACCCTAATAACAAGCTTTAAATCGATATAAGAAAACAGGCCAAACTGTCTTCTTAAAAGATGAACACATATAAACGTAGCAGTTAAGAGCAGTTGCAAAAAAAAAAAAAACGGCAACAACATCAAAACTTCATCAAAAGCTCATTAACATCACACTCAATTTAAATGTAACGAAACCAATGAAACCAAACTATAGCAAATCGGTCTCGGTCTCTAACAACAGTAACTACTTAACGATATTTGTCGTCTCTATGGCTACATGTATTGTGTATGCATGGGTGTATGTGTAGCAATATTTTGCATTGATTCTTAAGCTTCATTTTAATGTGATTTTTTATATTTTTTTTCTGCCATTCCACACAGCAAATATTAACGATATTTCATGTTGTTTTTTTTATTGTAAGACCACATTTCTTATTTGATTTTTTTTTTTTTTTTTTGTACGAGAATTCGAGTAATCAGCGACTGTCATGATAATCAGGCAGCTAAAAGTTGACTGTGGCAACGCTTAAATGTCTTCAGACCAAAGACCAAATATAAATTTTGCAGTAGTTTGTCCTTTATTCGAGTTTTAGTAGCAGTATAAGTGTATTCGTATAAAACTAGTAAAAATGCCTGTGCCGAACTTGTTATACCCTTCAGAGCCAAACATCAAAATAATGCCAATTTGATAAGTCGTTTGGATGAAAATACCCTTTTTAAAAAATTTTTGGCAACGTTGTTTTTGAGACTCCAAATTAATATATTTTTCGCAAAATTGTAACTTTCTTTACATGGACTGGTCGAAAAATCGATCACTTTGATTCGGGGGGATTTAGGAGAATGAGTAGAAATAATTAACATGAGCACCTGCCGTGTAAATACAATTTTATGGTGCTACAAACAATGGTGCATTTACCAACTGACCCTGTGCGTGAGCGCCACCAACACACACACAAGGTAGCCATTTGAGTTTACAGCTAGGCAGACTTATATACTCGCCCCTCGTCCCTCTGGATTAGGGAAATCATTCAGCACGCCAAACTTTCACACAATTGGTGAAAAATCAGCTTTGGAAGCTGAATTTTAAAGGTCTCCCTTATCACGACTTTGGGAATAAACCTCAACCACCATATGATCCCCGAAATTGTCCTCAACCAATAGTCAAACTGAAGCCGTGAACATCCGCGATATCAAAAGATCTGTTCATTCGGATGTCTGCCGAATTCCAAGTATTGACTGCACGTAAATTTTCCAATCAACAAGTGGACTAACTTTGACAAAACGATCTGTTGTATCTTAGCGACTCTTATTTGATAGATGTAAATACCTTTTAGCTGCACAGAAAAAATAGAAAATCAACTTTAATTAAAGAATTCGTCCAGACAATTAAATGTTTTACTAATTTTGCCCCTGCTAAAGAATTGATCATATCAATTAACGGATTTGTATTTTCGAGTCAGGCGACACACATTAATATGATGTTTATAGAACACAAGCGCCTTACTCGTCCATTCAACTTACATTTAAAACAAAAACAATTTTCCAACTTTTGTTTTTGTTTTAAATGTAAGTTAAACGGACGGGTAAGGTGCTCGTGTTCTATAAACTACACATAAGTCAATTAAAAAATTAATTTCATAAACTAAAAAATACACCAACATTTAAATTTATGTCTTTTGATTAAAAAAATATATTGCAGCAAACAAAAAATTAATTAAATAATAAATGTACACCAATTCATTATTTAATTGAAACATTTTTGGCAAACATTTTTTCTGTGAGTTTTTGACTGATTGCCTTCATTTTAGTAATGCTATTGTAGTGCTTCCGGCCAGTGATCGAATTTTCGGCCAATGATTATACGTATTAATAAAGCCCTTATCACACTTCATTTTTTATTCATTGAATTGATAGAAAGAACAAGTAAATGTTAGAAAGAGCAAACTATAAAAATGTAAACAAAGTTTTTCTCATATTATGGTTTTGTTTATTTAATGAAATGTTGTCAACTTTTTGTTTATGAGAAACAAAAAAACAAAGCAAACAATAGCGGTAAATCGCTGAATTTGCCCATAAACCGCTGATTCAGCAAGACTTTTAATATTTCAAGCTTGAAATGTCAATTTTAAGTTCAACAATTTTAATTTTTTTTTTGACATAACTTCATTTTTTATCGATAACTTTAGTAAATTTTTAATACAACTTAACTCTTTGCACTTGGTAATTTTTTCTATTACATTATATATGACTGTTCACCAAAACTTGAACAATGCATTAAAAATGTAGTGTCATAAGGGCTTTAGTAAAAACACTTGTCATTCACAAATCGATCATTGTAATAGGAAATAAATGAATAAAAAAACAAAACATAAAATATTTTATTTTTCAAATGGGTTAACAGACGGACCTGGTAACCAAAATATAAAAACGAGGGTTTCTTGAGTTGATTGAGCTTTTGCAACACTGAATTTAGAATTAAAAAAATGCATTTTTTAAAAATTTTTAGAACATTTTGCCATTTGACCACAACTTGTGTTGCTTACAGTAACTGGAAAATGTTATCACAGAGAATTAGGTTGGAAAATTTGCATATAATGATCTTTAACATCTTTCGTCGTGGATATCCAAGAAAGGAGTACATGCATAACCTTGCTTTGACTTTTGTCGATGCTTTTACATCCCTGGTGACTGCGAATCACTGGGATAACGAACTTAATTATTGCCGCAGTTAGCTCATACACGAAAGTCGTGAAAGTCAGCCAAAGTCGAATGCAAATTGATGAGCCAAGATCGGCACAAGGCAAATCATAAGATGGATATATCCTTGGGCTTAAGTAAGACGAGCATCAATAATATGTTGCAAGAAAGTTTAGCTGTCGTACAGATTTGTTCGCATTAGATCCTGCATAACTGGGCAAAACCTCAAAAATTAACTTATGTCAATTAGTCCAAAAACATGCTCAAGAAATACAGTTACCGTGCATCAAAAGCATCTACACAGGTGACGAAGTCCGAAACAATTAATATGGTTGATGAATATTTCTCGCATTTACACACGGAATGATAAATCTAATATACCCGTTCATTTGCTTCTCGTGGTGGAGGCCTTAACAAGACAACTAAGCTTTAAATACTACGCGCCGCCACCACAATACACCTCTGCCCTCCCAATCAGCACTTAGAGACGCGTTTGTTGAAATAGTCTGTATGTCTGTCTGTCGGTCGGTTGTCGGTGTTTTTTTTTAGGTAGAAGAGATTCGACTGTGAAATGAGCATTAAATACTTTTTGCATATTTTTCACATTTCAAGTTCACAAATTTGCCACAAACGTGTCTCCGGTGTCTCATTACGTGTGTGCTTCATGTACGATGCGCTTTTTTGTTTGTTTCTTTCTTATTTTTGGTATGTTTTGGTGTTAAATAGTTATGAGACATTGGTTTGGTAAAGGAATGTTGTTGTATAATGTAGTGTTTGCAGTGTATGGGACACATCATGAGGTCTGAAGAAGTGTAGGAATATTTACCGTAGATTCCTATTCATATGTGGACACTTTTAACTCCAGTATCATTATTGTGAGTGTGTGTACCGGAGTATTTGGGAGACTGTGAACATTTGAATTTTGTAAAATCATGGAACGTTATGCTGAAGTTGGAAGCGCAGATTAATGCTGCAATTATGATAAGGCGCTAATGGAAATTTCAACTTGTCTTCTTATGTCACAGACTCTTGTTTTTGAGATTCAGAGTTTTTGTTTTTTGCTTTTTTGTAGTAAGTCTTGTATATTTTCCATTTAGTTTTTGCTTTAGCTTTCTGTGAAATTTACATTTATAATGTATATTTCTAATTAGAGTTGTGTTAAGCTTTGTATCAAAAAAGTTGAAATGAGAAAAGTTTGTTTGTTTCTTTCTTATTTAGTACGATATTATTAAGCACTTTGGGAATTAAAGAAGTTTCATTAAAAAAAAGTTTTTTTTTTGCGTGTGAGTGCTGTAAGTCTTAGGTGTAAAACTTATTAACAAAAAGTAAAGTTAATCGAAATTGGAAGAGTATGTTAATTAATCTTAAGCCTTTTAATAACAGTGTAGGCATATAAAAAGCTTATTTAAGTTTTGAAATTTGCTGGACGGTTCAGTGGCACAATGAGGTACCTTAAAAGTTTGTTTTTATTTTACCGAAATGTCAAATTTGAAAAAAATACATTTAATTGACACACTAAGGACACGATAAAGAACAATAAAATAATTTTGGAAGCCCAAAGGAGAATATTTTTTTACCTGGAAAACAACGAAAGATTCAAATTTATTCTTGTGTGACATTACAGTAAATTGGTTCGATCCGCAGGAACCGAGATAGCATAAGTGGCGGCCAAAAGTTGATATCGCCTTAAAATGTCACCCAGGACAAACCATGAATAACGATTACAACATTTTCTGATGGGACTACAAATAGAGCGCAGCGATATCCAGGGGCGTGGCAAAAAATTAATAGAAATATTTATGAAATTGTTTTAAATTAATCTTTTATCCTGGAGAGTGACTGACTTAAATTTACTTACTGTGCAGGTTGCAAGAGATAAAGTTGCTTGTTCAGGAGGACGGCCCTAGTGGTACACCTTCAACCTGCAACAATAGCCTATGTATTACCTCCTCGTGGTGAAAAACTGGTGGAGTGGGTTCGGTTGTAAAGACGAAACATCTTTGCCCTGTTGCTAATCAACAGGAGCTGCATGATAGGTTCGAACAATGCAGCAGAGATTAGATAGCTCGAACTTCATAGCAAGGAGTTTGAATGTTTTCAGTACCACCAACTGTTAACATATTGCAAGATAAGCAAGCCTTGTCAACTTTGTTTTTCGACATTTAGTTAATGTCAATTACTCAGTGGTTAAGACCCACCATGCAATCGCGTCAAAGTTACAGGTATGCATGTAAAACAAGGACATCTGTGCAGGTTGCAATAAACAGAGTCGCTATGAAGAAATTTAATCGAAATTAATTTGGAGTTAATTTAAATTATTTTTTTTTATATAAAACATTAATTTACTTCTTCTTATTCTGTATAATACATATGTATATAGAGATTAAAGAATGCCTACTAATTGCTTCCACTTTTCTAGTGCTATAACTTGTATATCCTTCCATGACTCGTAGATTCATCACAGCTTCAGTACCGAATTGTATTTATTGATTTAATTTCAGTCTATTAAAAACAAAATACCTTACAGACTATGTAACTATATACTGCAAATACTTGAGCTCAATTTTATCCACATGCTATAGGCCGTTTTGAATGGATCCTCTTGTACGAAAACACTTCCCCGCGGGCGATGTACTGTGCCTCTAGGGGGATATTTCATCTACCTGGAAAAAATGGCTTGGTTAAATATTAATCAATGCCAGATCTCCTTGCGGTTCAATGATCTTCATTAGGTTCGAAGCTGTAGCTCAGTGCTTAACTGAGGCACTCCGGGTGTCAGTAGCCCCGGTGAGTGCAAGCACAGGCCTGACTATTGGTGAGGTCTCCGTTAGAATGCTGCTTACGAGAAATGCTAACTGTCTTTCAGGATGATTGTCTTTCCGGAATTCTTGCTTTTCTTTGAAAAACTACTATCGGGGTACACGTATTGGTTGTGATTTAAGCCCAAGATGCGGGTAGGGTGACGTCCAGTTGAGGACCGATCTTTGCGCTGCGGTTAAGTTCAGTTTGTGGAGGGATCCCTAGGTGCTGTTGCTATTCGACAGAACCTACTGGGATTATGAATTAAGCAGTGGATGTTATATAGCTCCGGCTCCTAAACAAGGGGAGAGTGTATAATTTTTTGGTGGATTATACACGCAAATTGCTACTTGTATTCGCAAATGAACCTCACTCACACAGGGGCTTTTGGTATGTGCTTAATATTAAAACACCAAGTGGTTGAGATCCACCGTGACGTTAAGTCGCAAGACAAGTATTCACGTTAATCGCTATCACAATTGTACCAAACCCCTAAACTCCTGAGGACCCTTATATGGTAGCCAGGTAAAATAATAGACCGATTTGCTACATTTTAAATTTCAAATAAGTCTTGTATATAAGAAATATCTGAGTCTAATTTTATCCTTCAGTTAATACGGCATGAGCGCTATCGTGCCGAAATTCTCTTTCTGGGAGCATGTTTTAAAAGTAAAGGCTCTTGGCTAAAAATTATCTCAATGGCTCATATCTCAGCCATTTGTGGACAGCTCTAGCTGAATAGAAAACTTTTCTGGACTATATGTGATATAAATATAAACCAACCTGGACTCCATCCTATCTGGGTTCTTCGAAAAACGTCATTTAACTAACATACGGTCAGACGGATATTGTAAAATCAACTTCGATATTCATAAGATCTTAAATAAATATAATAGAAATTACAAATGTAATGCAAGACTCGAATATGCCCTTTCCACCTGTCGTGAAGGGTAGAATAAACTTTTTTCTTGTTTTAAAATAGTTTTTCATAACTGACATTAATGGGCATTTCGTTATCATAAAATGTTCCCTTAACAGCTTTTTAGGACATTTGTTTCGGTTCAATGGACCTTAATTTATAAAATCACTATAGAATCTGTTAAACTTTTTATACGACATCATTTTAAATAATGGTGTTTTCTTTTTAAAAGGTGCCAACATTCTAATAATGCAATTTTTTATTTGACGAGAACAAAACACAAAATTGGATTTCCCTGTTTTTAATGAAAAAAATTCGTAAATTAAAACGTTTTTTCTTCAAAAGTTATTTATTTATTTGTTAAAGAATAAGGTAATACATAAATGTAACGGGTGGTTAAATTGTAAGGGCCGATGTTGAATGTGAACCACACCTAAACGCCAAGTTTTTTTTCCGAATTTTATTTGACATTTCTCTATTTCAGACTTACTCAATTTGAACCATGGAGAGATACACAATCCAACAACGTGTTAAAGTAATCCAGACTTATTATGAAAATGGATGATAAATTTCGAAGAAAATCATCTTCAGTGATGAGGAACATTTTCACCTCAGTGGATTTGTCGATAAGCAGAATTTCCGCATTTGGGCGAATAATAATCCAAGAGTCATTGTCGAAAAACCAATGCACCCACAAAGAGTGACTGTTTGGTGCGGTTCATGGGCTGGCGGCATCATCGGGCCGTATTTTTTCCAAAATGAGGCCGGTCAGGCAGTTACTTTGAATGGTGTTCGCTGTCGTGAGATGATAACGAACTTTTTATGGCCCGAATTGGAAGATATGGATGTGGACGATATGTGGTTTCAGCAGGACGGTGTCACTTGCCACACAGCTAACGAAACAATGGCTCTTTTGCGCAACAAATTCAATGGCCGTGTTATCTCACGTAATGGCGATGTCAATTGGCCGCCAAGATCATGTGATTTGACACCGTTGGACTTTTTTCTTTGGGGTTATTTGAAAGAAAAGGTGTACGTCGATAAGCCATCAATAATTCAAGAGCTAAAGGTTGAGATAATTCGCCACATTAACGGCATAGAACCTCCATTATGCCTCAGGGTCATCGAAAATTTGGACCATCGGATGGAGGTGTGCCGCCTTGGTCGCGGCGCCCATTTGGCCGATATTTTGTTCCATACATAATTGAGTAATACCAATATATCATAATAAAATAAAATTACAATAATTTCCTAAATAGTTTGTGTTTTATTCAAAATCAACATCGGCCCTTGAAATTTAACCACCCTTTATATGCAAAATATAATTATATAAGCTATAGCAACTAGGCCTTAAGCTAAATTTTTTTTCTTCAAAATATAAAAAAAATTTACACAAACCAAAATTGTTTATTCATTGATATTAAACATGTAAATAAATTAAAGAACAAAATGAATGACCAAATTCCAAAATCTTTTGTTTGTTTTTCATAAAATAAGTAAACAAGAAAATACCTTTGCCAGATCGCCGATTTATTGACACCGAGTTTTTAAGATTTTCAGATTTGACGATTTTTTTAAAAACAATTTTATAACACCGAATCCACTCAAATTTTATATCACTGAGAACCTACCATTAACAATGTAATACTTTCTCATGTTTAACTATAAAATAATAGAAAAAAAATAATAAAAAACTTCATGTTGTAAAATTCCTTCCGTCAGTAAAAATAATTTTAATGAAAATTAAATTTGATGAACTCAAGCCTAACTAAAAAAAAAAAAATATCAAAATTAAAAATAACTATTTAAATATAAAATGTTTATTGTCCTGATTAGAGGCGATTTTCTTCCAACTTCGTCCAGTAGGCCTATATATAAACAGAAGTCACCCTTTTACAGGGCACTATCAACACTGTCAATTTATAGGGGGCGTAAAGTGCAATGCCTTGTGAGATCAGTAAGGGTGAGTTTTTTAGAATAAAATAAGCCACCCTTTTAGAGAGCAGAACACTTATAAGAAACGAACACAAAATTTCATTTTTTTAAATAAAATGTCACATTTTTTTGTAGAAAAGAAAACACATAACACGCAGACTTCTGCAAAAATAAGTTAAACTAGTGTTTTTTCATAAAACAAGCTACATACAAAATATTTTGACGATTTTGAGCAGAAAGTTGGTTAACTTTGAATTTTTTAACGCGTTGTGTACTTTTGACAAGTAATCAGCTAACAATTAAAGGAATAATTTAACAAATTTGTGAATCATGAAAGAAAAACTTATTGAAGAGCCTCAAAAACATACAATAGGTATTTATACAAAAGAATAAATTCAATAAAATTATAAAATCTTGATACATGTACTTTCGAATCCGTTTTCAATGCACAAATAAGTACACTAAAAGAATTTTCTTCAGAACACCAATGAATTTTGACATTAATCCCATGAAAAATTGCATTAAAAAGGAACCTATGCAGCGCTTCGTTGAATCAACGAAACCTGTTTCATTAAAATGTATTTAATGAAACATTACATTGGATCTATGGAATGTTTTTCATTGGATGAATACTTTCAAAAAAGTTTAAAAACATTTTTTTTTATTTTATTTTTTAATTTTTTTTAATTTTTTTTTTTTTAATCAAAGTTGTTCTTATTCAACTTTTTTTTAACCAGAGTTGCTGGCGCAGATGGACTTTTTTATTTTATTTTTTTTAAATTTTTTTTAATTATTTTTTTTTTTTTAATCAAAGTTGTTCTTATTCAACTTTTTTTTTTCAACCAGAGTCGTTGGCGGGAATCGATCCCGCAATCTCGGCGCTGATAGACTAGCTCACTACCAGCTAGCCTACTGGGGCAGTGTAGTTTTTGAATAAAAAAACTATGTTTTTTTGCCATTACTCAATTAAGAGCGTAAATATGAGATTTAATTGTCATAACATAACAACAATAAGCAACGTTGATTTTTTTTGCTAACGCATAATAAAAAAGACCAGATAAAGAGAGAACAAGCTTTTTTCGTATATATCATTTGGTTGACAACAGTTTAAAATAACGGTGTGTTTTTTTTAAAGGAAAACATTTATTTGTTCATTACTTAGTACATACTAGAGGTCTGCACAAATGATTTGGTAGCCAAATGAATGTTGTGTGTGTATTTGATATGCTTATCAAATGTGTAAAAAAAATGAGAGCGAGTCATTCACGCTCAATCATTTTAAATGAGAGATCAACACAACACCGTTCATTAAAAAGTTAGCCACATACACTTACACTAATTGTGTGTGTTTCTCTATTATTGTTTATTGTTTGATGAACTCAAATTCATACATATGACAATAAAAAAACCTGAGCGAAGTTAAAAATCACACTAATCATTCGTGTGTTTCTTGACTTTCTTATTTTGGTAAGTGAAGAGGAAAGTTAAAATTTTAACAAAAAAAGTAATAAAATGAAATGGTTGTAATAAATGTATTTTTTATATGCAAAAACAATAACAATAAGAATATTATAAAAACAAATATTTTAAAATATGACAAACGAGTATACAAAGGCAATAATTCTTAAGCACTTATTACACTATATTTTTATTCATTGATGATATAGAATTGATAGAAAGAAACAGTAAATCTTAAAAAAATAAGTAAAATTGCTCAACTTAAAATTGACATTTCAAGCTTAAAATATTAAAAGTGTTGCTGAATCAGCGGTTTATGGGCAAATTCAGCGACTTACCGTTTTTTTGTTTGTTTTATTTTTGTGTTTCTCATAAACAAAACGTTGACAACATTTAATAAAATAAACAAAACAATTACAAAAAAAAAAACTAGAAAACTTTGTTTACATTTTTTTATAGTTTACTCTTTCTAACATTTATCGTTTCATTCCATCAATTCTATTTCCATTCAATGAATCATCTTTTTACTAATATTTTGTTTTTAATACGATAAAAAAATTTTAAAACACAAAACACATGTTGTGTTGATAAAACACAATATGTACATCGTCACACAAGTGTATTTACTCGAATTAAAGAGCAAATTTGTTATTTATACCTGTATCAAATATTTCTCTCACAACACTCACATAAATAATTGAACGCTTTGCACACATAGGTTATTTCTTACACACAATTAATTGTGTATGATTCTAAAATCACACACAACACACTACTTGCTAGTTTGATATGTGAATTCATGTGTCGTTTAATCGCACACATGCAGACCTCTAGTACATACTATATGTAGGTAGGTATGTACATATTAAAAAAAACTAAAAACATACGTATTTATGGATTGAAAGTTTTTGTTTCATTACTATAATTACATTTTTCATTGTCATAATGAAAATTTAAATTTATGAAGGCATGCTTTTTCGAAATATTTTTATACTGTTAATTATTGAGACTATAGAGTTATTTGAATGTTAAAAATAATTTTTTTTTTCAACTATTGAAATATGTTGCTTTTATAAAAAAATTTTTGATTTCATAAATTTAATGGGATATTACATTAGATGTATGAAATAATTAAATCTTACCTTTTTTAATTAACAATTAAACATATTTTTAAGAAAACTATAATTTTGTATTAATTTATGAATATAGTTAGGTTTGTATATTGTTTTTTATGTTCCCAATTAAAATTTTTTGTTTAACTTGGACAAACTTTAGTTTTCATATATCCAATGAAAATTTTTAACGTAATTACGAAATCAAATAAATCGATTTTAACGAAAATAATTCATTATAAATACGAAATTCCATTTGGACAATGAAAATTTTCATTTAACCAGTGAAATTTTTTTTATGAAAACGATTCATTAAATATATGAAGCATTTTTCTTTCAGTGTAGACAAATAAAAAACAGCTGACAGGAATGGCTTTTGTAACGCGCGTTGTGTAACTTGCCATTTTTCATGCGCTTAAGTTTTTTAACGCAAGTTACATATGTATATCAATACTACCAGAACCCCAGATAAGTTCGACCAATTCTTAAACAACATTGGTAATGTTATTGAACCATAAGTTAATGAATGAACCGTCATTATTACATTGTCAACATTTTCACTTTAAATTGATTTCAATATTTTTTAATTTAATTTTGTCTAGTTTTAATTAATATTTTTTAATTCTGTTCAATCAGCAGTCTAGTTTCAGTTAATATTTTTAATTTAATTTGTTTAATCAACAGTCTAGTTTTATATTGATTTCACAATACTTCAAATATTCTTTCGCTGACAATACAATAATTACATATTTTTAAAGTTAGTTGATAAGTAAAAGAAGTTTTGTAAAAACAGTCGGACAGTAGACTGGTATAAATTAAGTTGTCAAAATTCTAAAATAAAATTATTTTTATATTTCTTAAAAAGTGTTTTTTATTAAATAAAAACGTAATTTGCATGAAAAACGTCGACGAATAAACGCGTGTTATGTACCTACTTCTACCTTAAGTCTAATTCAAAAAATACATTTGATGTCACTGTATCTTAAATTCAAATAAACTTCTATTCGAAAAATATAAACAAATTTATATTTAAGCAAACTTGATTATGGAAATAACAGAATTTATTACAATTGTAATTTCTTGTAAATGTCGAATTTCAATGAGACGCCATAAACTACACGTACGACCTTCTCAAAGTCGTGTCAGTAATACGTTTATAAAAAATGGCATCTATCACATATATTAAAATCGAATGGAAATTCCCGTTATGTGCCAAATCAAATGCAAACATTTATTCTTAATACGTTTTTAACCAAAAGTTTTTGTTTTAAATAAACACTACAACCTCGCTGAACAATTTTTTTTTTTTGTTTGACTTGTTTTAAATATTTTACCTTACATTACATTGCACATTAATTACGCGTTAGTTTTGGTGCACATGTATACTACGTACGAAATGGCATACATCATTTTCTTCAAACAAAAGTTTTGTGGCTTAATTTTCTTAACATGCCAGTTTGCTCGTTTAATGAAATAAAAAAATTGATCGATAGTTGTACGCAAAGGCCAATCCTAACATATTTTCATATTTTCAAACACACCTTTTGCTTTTGTGGCATGACTTGTTGCATGGTTTATGGTTTATATGGTTGAATTGAATTGATCGTTACCACACGATAATTGCACCAAAATAAAAATTAAAATTCTGATCTGAAACTAGCGATTAGTCTTAGAAACAATTAAATATTGACATCTACCATACGATACGCTACGATACTCGTATATGTAGGAGCAAATGTGCTTCAAACTTAGGTTGTCTATAATCATTGAGTGGCATTAACAGTAGCTACTCGTTTTAGCTTAATTCTCTTTTATATTCTATTTTTGTTTTATTAAATTTTTAACGCCAAACCTAATCAAGGTCTCGCCATTACGCACATGATTGTTTTATTTATTCTCTTTTTTTGATTGATTTGAGTTTGGCACACAAGTCTTCTATTGGAAGCAATTTAGCATATGGATATCTTCTGGTGTGCCTCTTTAAAGAAAGGGCCATGTTTTCTTTTGCTTTTACCATTTTGCTAGAAATTCACTTTGCTGAAATTGTCATTTGCTGTGGCATTATCAGTGGCGACAATCGTCGTTTGTATACTTGGCTAAAATGTCACATTTGTCTAGGCAAATAGAGTCCATATGACGAGCCATTACTCCTAAGAAAATTGCTGGTAAATGAGCCAAGAGACAATCGAATATGAAACGTAATTAAGTAAATACACTGTACAAAAAAAGTTTAGTATAATGCAAATAGCCGCTATAGCTGCGTGTTTTTGGTAACTCGTAATAAATAGCTTGAAAAATACTTTGAAGTTGAGTACCCCAAGGATATATTTTTCCTAAATATTTAATGGATTATGCAGAAATATGTAGTTGTGTAGAGATTACTAGAACTAAGTTAGCGCATCACGAATTGTGGCAGGAAATCCAAAAAAAGCAAGACAAATTTCCAAGTCGTTTCCCTTATTCTTCTTAGTAGCTTTTATATTTACTCCTTTACTTCACAATCGATTATACAATAGAAAAAGCAAGAATATGTCAAAACTTTAAGTATGATTTTAAGAAAAAGGATGTGAAAGATCTTAATAATCGAGAAACCTATTTGGGAAGGTTTTTCGCTGAAATATATACTTAGTTTGAAAGTTTTAAGATAAGAGTCCTAATTTGAGACATATAAGGAAGACTCTTTAACGCCTTTTGTTTCTGATAGTTAATAAAAAAATTCTATTAAATCATATTTTCTTAGTTAAGTTACCAAGTACCTTTAAAAATTAAGAGTTGATTCAAAGAAAGTATATTAGAACCTCAATGAAACGGATAAAATGAACCTCTTGTCTTTAGAAGAAGCTCTCTTAGTGAGGATTTTGACGAGATTTTGAAGCTGAGTACTCGTTTTTAAAAGCTGAGTGAAGTCTGCTGGCTGGGTAAAGTCTGCCAACGCCGACTCCTACTCTAAAATTAATGCTTAATATATATGAGACTGGTCCTTATTTGACTTTAAACATTTTTTAATGCAGTACCTTTTAAATGGTTAAATAAAGCAAGATAATTATATTGCAACGCCAATTTCTAAGAATTTTTATTTTGGAAAATATTTAAAAAATTTAAAATTTTTTATGCCGAAAAATTTTAAAGTCGGAGTCGCGAGTAATTTGATTTCGACTCCAGTATAAAAACCTCAACTCCGACTCAGTAAATGTTATTAAAGTTTCTGCGACATTTTGAATCCTCAAGAGCCTACTCACAATATTATTACAGTAACGGACTGTAGTTTATTTAAGAAATATTCCGTTCAGTCATTTTTAAATAAATAAACATTTAAAATTCCAAGCAAATTTATTTTTAACTGATTCTAACAGTTATTCAAAAAACTAAGTGCATATTAATACGGATATTCAGTTGCAGTTAATATTGTCCGTTGATTGAGTTAAATTTTACTGTCAAAAATTCAACCGCAAATTCCGTAAAAACAAATCAATATTCAGTTATCTTATATAAATTAATTGTCAAAAAATTAACTACATATTCCGTAAAAACAAAAAAATATGCAGTTATTTTATAAAATGTTACTGTCAAAAATTCAACACCATATTCAGTAAAAACAATTAAATATTCAGTTATTTTATATAATTTTTCTACCAAAAATTAATTTTTACTTATCTATAAAAAATGAATTGCTTGTTTTGTGTAAGCAATTCCCATTTTCTATTCAGTACAACAAAAGTAAAACAAACGTGTGTAACTGGGTAAGTAAATAAAAATATTCTCCCTCTCTCGCTTATAAGAAAAACAAGCGGACAGGTGTCTGTCTGGTATTTTTTAGAAATTCGGCTCTTTTGTGGAGTAAACGAAAATTTAATAAAATAACTGAATATTTAATCGTTTTTACTGAATATGGTGTTGCATTTTTGACAGTAAAATTTTACAAAATAACTGAATATTTATTTGATTTTACGGAATATAGTGTTGAATTTTTGACAGTAAAAATTAAATGAACTTTTTGTTGAAAATAAATGAAAAATAGGTAGACCGGTTTTTAATTGAACTTTCATTTATTTTATATTACAATTTCAGTTAATTTTACGTACAGAATATTGTGAGTGTAGACATTTCAGATAGCGCTTCTGCCAGAAATTTATCAACTACACTCCTCCATCGAGAATGATGATATGGTCTAGAGGAGCCCCAACCTTCGGCTGATGCATTCTTAGGATAAAGGTGTTGCCAATACCTTAAGCTTTTCTGGGCTTCAAATTAACAGACCAACCAAAAACGCGGATGACCTGTCGTATCTGGTACTCCCAGGACATCAAGTCAAGCATTGACAAGTTATTTTTAAGGACCTTTTGGCGATTTTTCGCCCGTAGGTTTAAGTTTCGCCCCTTGGAAAATATTCCTGTGCGCTGTTGCTCTTAAACAACAGCTGTTTTAGAATAAACGTAAGACAGTTCGAGCTCCTAGGCAAAGGTAATGTACATCATCCAGACAGCTATGTATAAAAATTGCTGCAGGTATGCAAGTTTTCTCACAAGAGGCGAAGTTAAGCACATTGTTCTCATCCAGAGTTTAAAACACAGTAAGGTAAGGTACTCACACTTGAATTGTCTTAGCTTCGCTATACTAAGTGTTTTGTCTAGCTTCGCCTGTAGTTCACTTCAGTAATTTTTAGTCTTCGAAAGCATTCATTAGACTTGCTTTATGCCAGCTGTCCGCTTTTCAGAATCTAAGTCGGCAACGAAAGCATTTTTGCCACTTTGTGTCAGGATCATCTCACGCATACGACCGTGAGACCGACTAATTTTTGTATTATAAACGAAGAGCGCGAGAGTATTGCGATTTCTGTTAGTATCATCATTTTCAATAAACTTCGATTTGGAGCGGTTTCTAAGTTTGCGAAAGTAAGACGAGTGTGCGAATTTAGCAATATTTAAGATGTTAGCCATCTGTTTCATATTTTTAAATGAGTATAGGAAGGTTAAGAGGCTAAGACGTTATCGAAATCACTTCTGCCATGTCGCATTTGATGTCTTTCCTGTTATGCTTCATATTGTTTTTATCTCAGGGAATATTATTTTCAGAAGTTAGATGAAATTATTGTAATTTTTGCCCACCAATACTTTACAATAACCTTGCTCTGTGCGCTGTGCGCTGTCCGCTTAAGCTTAGGTTCGGTTAGGATCAATGGGCAGCATTCACGAGGACGGTTCACTTGGGTCCTTATAGTGGTCCCTTTGTCATACCCTTAGCCAGTGACAAGAGCCAGCCAGTATTCACCAGCCTATTCCTCAAAGGTCACTGCAGCCTCGAACCACCCCGACTCCCTGCAGAACAGAGAGATCGATTTTAGTCCCATATTAGACATATCGTCCAGACATGGCAATTCCGGTCTCCCAAAATGGCTAAACTATACCGGGGCATTTGCAGAGAAAGTAAAACCCCGTCACCTCCTCCTCCTTATCATGACAACTTCTACAGTAGTCATTATATTCACGACCCATTCTCCCCGCATGAGTCCCTATCACCCAGTGACCCGTAATGACCGATATTACTGTCCTTATCTGGTCCCTACCGAGACCAAGTAGCACGCGCGTTTTCGCCGTAGCCAGTCCTGGCCATCAAGCTGTATGCTTCCCCTGCATTCTTCCCTGAGCCCTTCTGTTCGACTCAGGTCTGTTGTAAGTCTTGCAGCGACCCATTGAAATGCCGATCAGAACCTCGACGAATATGTCGTTTAACAGACAGACTTGATTGGCTAGACCGTCTGCAGTTTGGTTACCCAGACATCCACTGTGCCCTGGTCAGCGTTACCCTGGAATGTTCGGCGATCCGGCACTCCACTGTTAACATAGATGTCTTTAAGACACCAGCTAGAGCTGCAATGGCAGCCTTGCTGTCCGTAAATATACATATATATCTCGATATACAATAGTACCTCAGCCAGTTTTCCGCCCGACTTATGGCAAAGATTTCATCTAATGATTTCTCAACCGAATTCAAAGCAGCAGTACTTTGATAAAATATTTACTCTGAATTGTACTTCCATCTTTTGCAACTAAAATATTGGTTGACATATTGGTTGTATTTTCTATTATTTATCACTGTTTTAAAAATTTTGTTTTCCAATTTGTTACCTATGTATCAAGGCGAATTCATGTAAACGGTGTTGGCGATACTACAACCAGTCCAGCACCAAAAACACAATATTGTATTTTATTTGTTGCTTTCGTTGGTCGGTATGTATTGTATTTTCAGTCTATTTTTTCTGCTGAATTTTGCTTTCAATTTTAACTTAATATTTTTCGTTATTTATTTATTTATTTATTCACGTATTTTAAAAAAATATATTTTTGTCATTTAATTTTGAGGTGCACATTAATTTGTGATATGACAATTCGATTGGCTGTTCACAACAGTGCTACTTAGCCTAAAATAGCACTTTAGTACTTAGTACTCCAAAGCACTTTGTGAATTGGCGTATTATATTTGTGGCTCATTGCAAAAATTTTGTAACTGAAAGTCTTGATTATTACCAACAGAGTTCCCTGTATAACGAAATTTTTCTCCAAGTGTAATTGCGTCTTTTATTAGTATATAGAGTAAGCTTGCTAGGTTATGTTTGTTGTTGCTGGCTATTCCTCGTTTACACTCACACACATCAGTATGTTTCTATTTGACTGATGATCGTGATTTAATCAGCTACCGTAAGCTAATGTGCTACATCATGCAAAAGTTTTTTTTTTTTTCATTTTGAAATGAATTCAGCAAATGAAATCTAGCCTGCTGCTGCTGTTATTGCTGCTCATTTGCTTTAGTTTCACAATGCTGTGGAAACATGTGGCACATTTATTGGCATTCAGAGTAGTAGAATTGCAATTGCAACACAACACAACAAACAATCAAAGCAAACAAACAAACTGAATGTGTTTCCCAGTAGTGCCCCAGTGGAAATGTATGTGTTAGTAGTTTTGTAGTAGTGGGCGCGTCCTTTTCAATTTTATGATTGTTGCAGTTTGTTGGCCAAAATTGTCAGTGAAGCATTAAATGTCGTTTATTGAATTTATGGTATGCGATCATCTAAATGAGATACGCTGCTGCCGCTTGTAATGTGCAACTGTGCATCTTTGTTTATTTTATTTATTTATTTCTACTCTGGATTGTTGGGCGCTGTTGAATGTTGTATATTTATTGGCTCTATTGGTTTATGATCGGCTTTTCGTTGTAGTTTAGCTTAAGTTACATCTAAATTTGTACGATCTTTTAACTATTTTTGTATCTTGTGTGTTGCTATTTCCCTGTTTTATTTAAGTTAAATTTCTTTTTTTTTCGCTTTGATTTTAGTAAACCATTTGGATGAGCGCAACAAAAGCAAAGCTTTAGTATGTTGTTTGTGTTTTTGTTTTGTTGGTATTATCTTCATGACTTTATCATGTGGAATATAAAGTGTCGCTTTATGGTTGCATATATTTTACCTTTATGGTTCGTCATCATGATCGTCGTCGTCGTCATAAGCATCAGAGAGTTACGTCTTAAGTTGAGTCATGAGATCTGAGTATTATAATTTTAGCAAAGTGTCCAAATGGCTTAAAAAATACTGTGTATTATGTCAGTAAAATGGTTTGTAGTTTATAATAAATGAGTCAGCGTGCGTAGATATAAATCTCAAGATGGAAAATATTTGTTTCTTTCACTCTTTTCGTTTATGGTATGTTTTGAGGAATTTAAGGGTCATTAGCATACGAATTTGGAAATGGGTATACAATTAGATTAATTTTATATTGTAAAAGTTATCCTCTGTTATAAAAAAGAGTATGAGAAAAAATTGTACTTTAATTATTAATAATTCTTTGAACAAAACATCCAAAATATTAGCAGATCGTATAAATGTAATTAAATTTTTAAGCAGTGATGTCAATTTAGCCATTTCAACGCTAGATCTAGCCAAATGCTGCGTGGATTTAACCCTTTTATTTTATCTAGTTTAGCCACAAAGCATACAAAAAAGAAAAAAGTGAGGTACGAAAAATGTGCATATCATTTGTGAGGGCAGCTTTCGAAGAAAGAAAAAACACAAGATTTTTTTCTCATGACGCCTTTGTGTGCTTGCATTTTTGGCCATTTCTTATAATAAATTGAAGGCACTACACCCAGAGAAAAAACATGTTTAAATATGGTCACCTCCAACAAAACTATTTTTAAAGAAAATTTTAAACTTATTATGTTTCATTTAACCATATTATTGTCACCGTCAACCATTAAAATGGTTGAATTAGTCCTCTATCAAGAAGCCACAACCATATTATGCTTGCCTCCGAACATGTTATGATTAAAAATAACTAAAACATGTTTAACATTTATAATAGCATAGTTGGTTTTCAACCATAGCATGTTGCTCTTGGAAAAGAGGAAAATAGTATTGTTAATTTTAAAAATATTTATTGTCATATTTAACCATAACATGTTTAGAGGCAACCATAATATGGTTGTGGCTTCTTGCTGGAGAACTAATTCAACCATAATATGGTTGTAGGTAACAATAGTATGGTTATATTAAGCACAATATGTTTAAAATTTTCTTTCAAAATGGTTTTGTTGGAGGTGACCATATTTAAACATTTTTTTTCTCTGCGTGTACTTAATGAAAATTGTTGTCAAGCCCAAGAAAAAATCAAAATCCATTGGGAGTCACTCTAGCAGCAATTTTAAAACGTTTTCAAGCAGCAGGCTTCGTACAAAATTTCACGAATTAAGGATGGGTAAAGATGCAAGAGGATTTTTCATATCAGAATAAATTTTTGCATTTCTACCGATAAAGAAAATCGCATATCAAGCCCTTCAAATTAGCCCAAGCAACGCCAAAGCAGAGATAATGTTTTTTATTTGATGGGACCAACTCGGCCCTGTATATTATCTGCTGCTTAAGTCGATCCTGTAACGAACACAATTGATTCGTTTAAATCGAAATTGGCCGAAAATTATATTATCTCATGAAAACCAGCCACAATTTGTTTAGAAAAAGTTTTGCCTCACTGCCTTTACAGGGTGCTGAAAAATGTGTCCCCAAAAAGCAAAAAAAAGTGATCCTGAATTCAGGACTATTTTTCATTTCTTAATGTTACCCAATTTCTTTAAAAGAATGGCAAAAATAGCCCTAAAAACGACATGAGATATAGTCCTAAGTTTGGGTTTTTTAAACTTTTTTTTAAAAGTTTAAATTAAAAAAAAGGGAAAGTATCAAAGTCCTGAATTTCAAAATCCAGAAATGTTTAAATCCTGAATTTTTTAAAACTCTTATATCAGAATTCTAAATCTTAAAATCCCGAACTTTATAATCCCGAGATTTCATGGTAGGGCCTTCGGCCGGCCGCAAGGATTTTCACCTCCATGGTATAGCAAACACCTGCTAAGGCTTTCAATATTAGTAAATAGAAAATTGTCCCAAAGTGAAAATTGCGATTTTATTTAAGGTAATGTTTTATTCCTTGGTATTGGGATCACTTGTCATTCCACATTAAATGAAAAAACACCGAAACGAAAGAAGGCAAAAAAACACAAAAAAAAAAAAAAATTGTCCAAAAATTGCATATTGTTGTGTTTCATATAAAGTTTTAAGGCCATTCTTCATTTAGGACTTTGATATATTTCCTGGAGTAACTTTTCGCAGCGCCTATTTATAGACCAGTACTTGCTTCCTCCGACTGCAATTTGTTTTGGTCGATGCAGAATGCCTTTACTGGAATACGCTTTACTTCAAATCATGATATCCAATTTTATTGGATTTTTGCTTCAAAAAAATTAGCAGTTTTTTTAGAGATTATGCTGCCAGAAAGTTCATGGTTAATGAGAGCTTTTGAAAACAAACACTCAAATTTGTTGAAAATCCTGTGTATTAAAATTATACACCCAATAGCTAATGAATTGGATGTATTTATCTGATTTTTACTTCACAAGCTCTTCTTGCGTACCCCCAAAAATGGTTTGGCAATAAAAAATATGTTTGAATTGAATCTTTAAAACGGATATTTCTTGTATTATCTTTCAAGGACACCCTGGCGAATTCTATAACGTGTTAGTTTGGGAAGTTGTTTAAAGCAATTAGAATACCAGGATAAAATAAATAACAGGAAAATTGCTATTCTCTTCATGACTTTTTTGTGATCTATTATCACTGGTTTATATTACATTAAGCATAATCAATTTGTTAGTCAGAATATTTCAGGATTAATCACTGTTAAAAGTATCTGCCCAATTTCTAACGTGCAACACTTTTAAAACATATGCCCAGGTACGACTTATTATTAAAGGCTCACATATTCAGAAGAATTTAAAAAAAATAAGAAATGTGTTCTACCTTGATAAAACACCAAAATAGTCAACATCTTGAAAAAAGATAGAAAAAGAAATGATATAGAACTTTATTGAATGTAATATTTTATGCCACTCCCATCAAGCCGTAAAGAATTCTCTATGAATTCTGAACAACACGCTGACACGATGACAATCTGCAATTGAATAATTCCTAGAAAGCCTAATTGAACTGAGCATAAAGTGAACTTTAAAATTCACACTCTATTAAATATGATATATTATACACTTCACACATAATTAATGATGTTTAAAATGCAACATCATGTTAAAAAAAAAAAAAAAATAATTATTATTATTTTTTAAACAAAAAGACAAAACAACATAAATACAAAATAAAAGTTAAAATAATACATAGTGCTAGTAATAATAATCACATGAACAACAACAGCAGCAAAATAAAAACTTCAAAATTATTTATTACACAAAAAATAAAAAAAAAAATTAACATTCAACTCTCTCAATTACATACAATACAGAAGTTTGTACTTGCAACCTAGAAAAACATACTACGGTGACCATTAACTACTGGACACTAAAAAAAAACTATCATTCACCTGGTGGTGCCACATCAGAAAAGACAACTTAACTTATGGCGAGTTGGCATTAAAATCGAATCCGGGTAACCCAGCGACTTGAGCAGAAACGAGAAAATGTACGATGGTCGAATTAGAAGTTCTTTGTGGTCTTAAAATAAATACAATTTTAATATGTCAGTTGCTTATGTTAGAAAAGGCTTTGAGATTTTGATTCCTGCATTTTACAATCACGATTATATTCAAAAGCGTCTATTTAATAGGTAAGGGGCTAAATGTTTCTTCCTTGTGACTTTTGTAAGAAAGTTGGTTGTGTTTTTAAAAATCTGATGAATTGGCATTCAAATTAAAACTGCAAAACTTTTTTGTGATTTGAAAAAAAAACCGCATTACCTTCCGACCTATAAGAATGGCTTTGCCACCCTTTTTCTCTATTTTGCAGCTACGGCCCTTTCTCTTGTGTCAGTTCACCAGGTCAAAGACTGAAACTTACTTGATTGTAAGCTCTGATCGAATGACGATTGTTTCTATAAATACAATCATGAAGGCAGAAGCAAGGCGAATTAACTACAGGTGGTGTCAAAACGGCATCTGCTTTTGACAGTTCGAGCTTATTTGTTTTGATTTGTTAGTGTTTTGCTAATAATGGTTGACATTTCGAGCTAATGGCACTAACAATGCAATGCAAGAAACCCTATGTTGTTTCTGTTGTTTTTGGATTGTTGTAGTTCCGACACCACCTGTAGTTGAATTCGCCTTGGGCAGAAGTAGAAGTTAAATTAGCGATCTATTAATCAGTCAGTCCGCAAGGTATGATTTGAGGCATTCTGCAACGTATGCGGCAAATCCGTCTACGTCTTAAACTAGTCTGGAGATCCTTTCTCAAGATCGTGGCACAATTTGGGAAAGTAAATTTAATTTGGTCGGCGTTTTGGTATGTGTTGTTCTGATTGCGCTTAAATCTGTACATTTCTTTGGATGACCCCTATTCAATAAAATGAACAAAATCGTCCTTTTTGCTTCTATCATTTGAAAACTTTGGAATGGCAAGTTGCCACTTAAACATACGGCTGACCTTTAGTCAAAATTTAACAGAAAATTTCTACATTGACCTCGTATAATTTTATGTCATAAGCGAATAGGACACAGTGTGCGAGAACACCTCAGGCTAAAAATTTTATTTGTAATTAACTTTACAAGATACAAAAAAAAAACAACAAACTCTCCGAATAATTTCTTTTATTCGCAGTAAACACACTCACTCAGTGCTGTGGCAGCAGCACCTGTGCTTATTTAAGAAAAAAAAAAAAAATTGTTGTGTTTCTTTTTTCGGTTCTCTAGGCACAACAATATTTTCATAACACATAATTAACACTAGCGAAATACTAACTAAAAGTACAAACAACTAGAGATGCAACTTGAGTAAAGCGAGAAAATACAGAATGGAAGGATTCGGAGTGCAAGCGGGTAGTGGTTAAGAGTAAAGTTGTGTTTATGACTACCAATAATGTTTAGGCCAAAGCCAAATAACAGCAAACACCACAAACGACGACTTAATGTCATCAACAACAATTAAGAGCCTATGGGAAACTTTCTAATTAAATGATTGTCATCTTCATTGCAAAAGTCCAAGTAAAAAAAAAAAAAAAACAAACCAAACATACAATAATAACATCAGCAGCAACTGGAGACAACAGAAACATCAGCCTCATCAGCAACACCATCACTACTTGTAACAATGGTTGCAACTTTTAAAAGCAGTAGCAAAATAGATGTAGCAGCCCCAACAGCACTATTTTTTTTTTTTTTTTTAATTTCCCGAAAACATTCATAAAACACCCTGAACCCCAAAGAACATAGAAAACATTAAATTCTATGCTTTTGAAAAAAAAAAAAAAAAAATAAAAGAGAGTGAGAGAAATCCGCAAACAGCAAGAAAAATTGGAAATTTTAAATGCAGTTATGAGTGTCGGCTAAAATCCTTTTGACAAAGACCAACTTTTTTTTCATGTTATAATACTTAATGTCCTATACTCACATAAATACAATGTAAGAGTATTTTCCAGCAGCTTATTGGTGTGTATTAGTTGTGTGCCATATAGTATGAAAAATTGTTTTTAAACTTTGCCCATAAGTATGTGCCGCATTTTAAGCTTCTTTTTCGGAGTGTTTAAAAAAATACGACTTAATCAGCTTTTATTATTAAATTTTTTTACATGCGGTTTGGCAAAAGTTGCAACAGGCAATTTATGAAACCATCTTAATTTATCTTTACCTGCCATTAAATTTTGGAGGCTGGAGTTCAGTAGCCATAAACCACAAGTGATCATGCACATGAGCAAGATTGATTTTATAAAAATTTGCGATTTTACATACGCACACACACATACATAAGTTATTTTATAACGTTTCAGCGTTAAACGGTTAAAATTGTAATACTCTTTATATTTTAACAATTAAATTATTTTGAGAACATTCGGAATACTTCCTCTGAAATCTCTGAAACTTTTTGTTAAAAAAATCTTTGCAATATTTCTTACCTTAAAAAATAACTTATAAAATGGAAGAAATATCCCACCTAAATGTTAAAAATATTTTTCCAAATAAGTTTTAAAGTTAACATACACTAATCTAGCCTGTCATTAACAATTTCTTGGGATTTCATTTTAATCAAACTCATACACATAATTTTGCATTATGCATATGTATGAGTATGATTATATAAATACTATCAGTAATAATAATCTCATTAAATCTCTGAGTCACCTGATTATGATGGCTACTTGAAAACTAATCGAACATTTCCTCTAACTAATCTATAAACTAATGATGGTCTTACATCCAACATTCACTGACTGACTACGAATAAAACGAGGCACCGACAATCAACGCACAGACTGGGAAGATTGGTTGGATTATTTTACTTCATTAGCATCTTATATTTAGCATTTAGACATTTTATACACACATATCTGCACCTAAATATGTACATGTACATGAAGACCAACTATTAATGTTTGTATAAAGTACATAGATTTATAAAACTACAATTCGGATCATTTGAATAGGAAAATAATTTATGTTTATGTTTTCCATAAATCTTAGTGCTATGATAGCGTACAAAGCGTTGAGCACAAAGTATACAGAGATGTCACGAGACGGAAGATTTTGCGTTTTCTTCCGTCTCTTTCTTCGAAAGCTGCCCTTTTTGCATTTTTTGTTTTGATTACGCAATTCGTGTTGATAGTAGCGGCCTGTTTTTACACATTGCCACTTAACTACCAAAAAACGTGTTCTTTCTCTTTCTTCGAAAGCTGCCCTCGCTAATGATTTAGGCATTTTTCATACGTCACTTTTTTCATCTCTGTATACTTTTTGGCGTTGAGTGCGGTTGACGGAATTTAGATAATGCAAATCCGATATGTAGCGCTTGGGAAAAGATATTAAAACCATTTCTATTTCTGATTTTACCAAATTTAAACTTAATTTAAATGTTTAAATCCGATTCAAAGTGTGCGAATTTACCTGGAGGTCCCACTGCTATTTGGACCAGGGGTTTTCCCTCATGGACCTTCTTTATATATGTATAGTCGTTTTTTTACGGAACCAAAAAATGTTTTTTGGTAGCATAGTATATAGCAGTAAAAAATCATAGCTGCCAAAAAATTATTGACTTTCAGACTAATTCCGCAAATAAAATTTTGTACTTATTTCAGTGTATTTAATGTTCATAAAGGACTTTTTTTAAACAATTAAAAGTGCTATCAGAGCACCATAGTTTTAAAAATCGTACCAAAACCTTGAATTCGGGAGTACACTTCTACAAGGGCCAGGTAAAATAATGGGTCCATTTCGTGCATTTTCAATGTTTAATACTTTATTTACTAACAGGTTTTTTTTTTTATATGGACAGTTAAATGTCGGTTGCAAAAAAATATCGGCTGCTCAAAACATATACATATACATGTATACACGTGTGTGTTGGCGGAAAATAATAATTCCTATAATGTTGTTTATTGAAATATTTTAACATAAAATAGGTATAGATCTAAAATTTCTGCAAATTTTTTATAGGATAAACACTTCTCTTTTAATCTTGCTCTAATTTTTACGTGAACGTAGTCACGGGTAAAAGCTGATGCAACATAATTATATAACAACCAGTTCTGTAACTTTAGTAAGAACTTGTCGCATCGAAAAGATGTGAAACAAAATATTCCATCGTTTCTCGACAATTGAGAAAAAAGTGTGTCTGTAACTCATGTCGAAAACTATCAAAAGAGATTACGTCGTTACGTTATAAACATCATTATATTCTACTCGAAGCCGATGTGAAATTGCAGACGTTGGGAACGCCAGCCACACATATCGTTGACGGCGACAAAAATTTAAAATTTTTCAACGACGCACACTGGGTTATTGGGTATCAAAACTGTGGATTAATTAAAAAATTAATTTTGAAATAACACTCGAATTCTTAGTAACCATAGAAACTACACATAATTCTGCGTCACTAACCGAAAAAATAATGGCTCTAAGTTGTATAGTGAAGCTGCATTATGTTTTTGAATTTACACTTTTATTCTTTGTTCGCTTGCTCTCGCTGTAAAATTGATATTTTAAGTTTAAAAAAGTGTTTCTTCGATAAAAAAACTTCAAGTGAAACTTAAATCTGAGTATGGAGCCTTCAACTTCAGGTATTGAACTATTTTTCAGATACAAGTATTACAGGAAAAAAAGTGATTTAATATTTTAAATTATTTTTTTGTTCAAAGTCCCCAAAATGTGCATATTTGGGGTATATATTTGGACATATAGTTAATTATCGGACTAGATCGGGCTCTGATTTTTTTTTTTTTTTGATTTTGCGGATTGTAGACGATGTTTCTGCAAAAAGTTGAGCTGCGCTTTTGTGGCATATTTGAATAATTCTACTTTTTGTTCATTATGTCAGTGGTCAAAAATGATCAAATTGTTTAAAATGATCATATTGTTTAAAACTTCAAAGCCAGATATCTCGATAACAAAGCGAGTTAACTATAATTCTTACTTAATTTTTTATTTTGAGGTATTCTCTAAGAAAATAAAACGGTAAAAAGTTATCGATTTTTTTAAACTTCAACTCCAGATATCTCGATAACAAAATGAGTTATCGATAATTCTTACTTAATTTTTTCGGTTAATTTTGAGGTATTCTCTAAGAAAATAAAACGGTAAAGAGTTATCGATTTTTTTTAAACTTCAACTCCAGATATCTCGATAACTAAACGAGTTATCGATAATTTTTATAAAATTTTTTCGGCTTATTTTGAGGTGTTCTAAACAAAAATTATCAGTTTGAGAGGCCTCGGAATTAATCCACAGTTTTGATACAAAATACCCCAGTGTGCGACGGCGGCGAAAATACAACAGTCGCACATAGGGGTTTTTTGCCAATCTAGCCGGACATTAGGCAAAAAATTACATTTAAGAAATGGAAAAATTAAAGTACGCAGTTCGACAGACAACAAAGTTCTGCATCGTATCATGCGTGTTCATTGACTTTTTACTGTTTTGGGAGGTTTACAATATATTTTTTGTGGGTAAGCGAAAAAAGATATTAAATTGATTTTTTTCTGTGAAAGACTATATAAACAGCTACTTTTAAACATTTTTAGAAAAACTTTTTTAGACATTTTTATGATAAAAAAACTCATTCGAAATAAAAAAAACGATTTTTTTGTTCACTTTTTTGTAAAAAAAAAATTCAAAAGGTTTTTGAAGGTGAAGCCAGTTGAGTTCTGAAAAATGTTATACATCACGATAAAATTTGACATCTCTACTTTTAAATTAAAAAAAAAACTTTGCGCGTTGTTGCGCCATTTTTTTATGATTTTTTGAAAATTTCACCTTTTTCTGTTTTTGCTCATCTTGCATAGACACATATGATAGTCTTAGATGTCATAATTTTTACTTAAATTATTACATCTAAGACTAATATTACCTGTGTAAAAAAGGGATGTGCGAAACAGTAAGTAACGGGTTTTAACCACCTGTGCGGTAGCTAAATGACGTTATTTTATGGAGCAAAATAAATGTTTTGCATAACTTTTAAAATTATTAACAACAAAAATAATATATTGTTACTATTATAAATAAGTTATAATTACGAATATATTTATTATGTTCAGATAAATTAAATACATATAAATTTTTTTACATGGTCGTTCCGGGGGGCGGGTTGGGAGGGATACCTCCCCCTACCCGCAACGGATTTAACACTGTAACTTTTAAGTGTTAAGTAATCTTTAGACCCAACAAATATTTGACGAAGGAATCCAGAAAAGATCAAAATTAAGCTTTAGTTTTAACAATTTTTATTGATTTACTGAACTTTATTCGTACTTTATTCGTTGATTTACTAAACTGTATTCGTACAAATGGGTTCAAAATTAACGTGAGTATCGGCCATGATATTCACACATCAAGTCAACACAATTATACCTCATAAAGGCTTTCCCAGTATTTGTGTTCCTTTACAAAAGTGTGGAAGGACTAGTTTTTTTTTTTGAGGCAAATGTAACTATTGATTACAGGAGAAGTGTTAAGCCTTAATCTTAAGATAACTCATTGTTTTCATTTTTTAAAACCCCTAACTCAGTTATATAGGAAACTCTTAAATCCGAACTTTAGCAAATTTAGGTCTAGTCAATTAAATTGCAGTGTGTCTTTTTCAATATGTATTAGATAATTGTACACCAAATCAAACTACCAAAAGGCAATAGTTACAAAAAAAACAACAGCAAACAAAAGTCATACATTAATTACTTGCTTAAGCCAGAAACAGGCCTCTAAGCGTTAAGAAATATGTGATGTGATCACAAATTGAGTCAAAGTTGTACTAACTCTACAAAAACAACCTCTCTAAACATCTACATATATGAGATATGAACAAATGAATAAATGTTGTAAAATAGACAGATGGATGCAAAGGACAGACGGACGGGCAAACAGATATAAATGTGAGAAATCCCCAAAGGTATGCAATCAGTGCAACTATAAAATACACTCTAAAAACATTTAAATAGAGGAGTTAAAAAGTATGTAAGAAAATAAGCCACTAAAGAACGCATGTAAGAACAAAGTGTCAATCCCATTGCTGCAACATGTTGCAAACTAAGATTTTAACATGGTTAATATTACAGCAGGCGGTTAAGAATGAAGTACAGATTTTATAGCAAAAATCTTCAGGTTTAGTTTTTTATTGTAAACCTTTGATATCATAGTAAACATTTGTCGCGATATCACGTTTAGGTTGGCATAAGCAAAAACGCATACTCACGCACACATACTTAAGTTCATATTATCGTTCTTTATTGAACGATTGGTGTTACCGGCGCACAGTGGGAAATTTTACGAGAAGGCGGTCAAAATTCCATAACTTTTGACTGGATCGGTATTTTTTTATGCGATTTTTTTTGCTCGATAGGTGCGATGTTAGGCTTTAATTTGCGCTATAAAACGTAAAATTCGACTGATAGGAGCAAAAGTTATGGGGAGTTCAAAATGCATTTTCATTTTTTTGTTGAATTTCGGTGTAAAAGTTGAATATTTCAAATATGATTTTTTTATAATTTATGATTATTTCTCTTGTATTTTACAACTGATACTTATTTTTTATTGTATAACTTAGATCCTGTCAGAAAATGCCAATATTTGGCCCCTGTAAATTTTTTAGTCCCAATATTCACAGGGGCCAAAGGTTGGCGTTTTTAGGAAAGACGAGTTGTTATAAGGATAAAACTGAAAAGGAATATTTTAAAAAATTCCCAAATAGCATTATTGGCTATCGATAACATTTTAGGTAATTCAACTTTTATTTTTGGTTAGAGATGTATGTGTATTTTATTTTTATACATTAATACAAATATATACTTAAAACAAAAACAAATTATAATCTATAAACAATTTTAAATTAAACAATATTAGTAAAAATTTCTTCTAAATAGCTTTGGGTTTCATTTTCGAGAAGTTGTTTAGCTTCTTCCTCTAATTCGATTGAGGTTGATTTCCATTTTTGTCGAATACTGGACATATATGGATCTGATGTGCACAACAAAATAGTAATAAGATCTTCATTAGTACAACATCTGGACATTTTTCTTGTGTTATGCTCGCGGAAGAATCTGTAGTCTTTGTTCCTTTTTTCTTGCGCTTCTTCAGATAGATATCCAATTGGTAGCATATGTTCCCCATGGTATAAAATTTTATGAACTGTGGTTGGCATATGTCTCCAAGAGTATTTTTTGTTATAAAGAATTGCTGTTTCATTTGCATACTGCCCAAATTTTTTTGCATTTATCTTTCTGCTACATGATATAACT
The DNA here is from genome assembly GCA_963931875.1 of Pollenia griseotomentosa. Taxonomy (NCBI): domain Eukaryota; kingdom Metazoa; phylum Arthropoda; class Insecta; order Diptera; family Polleniidae; genus Pollenia; species Pollenia griseotomentosa. The sequence goes on along the minus strand of OZ007560.1, from coordinate 43,747,360 downwards.
TGTAAAATGATCTGGAATCGTCTTATTAATTCAAAATGTACTCCTGTGATAGATGCTGCAGTTTCTGGATCGGAAAAGAATCTCCTTGCAGTGTTTCCATCATTTGAATTTCCTTCTCCTTGTTTTGGCTGATCAATTATAAGGCCTAGGTGAAGGTATTTTTCTTGAATTTGTTTTTTTGTTTGTTTCCTTTTTTCCACATTTTCTTTGTTTTTTCTCACTGTTTCGCCTAACGGGCCAAATTCCAAATCATAACCCAATTTAAGAATATGCTCCATAAAACGAATTCTGGTATGAAGAGGGGACATTCCAAATTCGTATGCTTCATTGAAACTATTGTCTTGTGATGGGGGTTGGCTTAATTGACTTGATGTCTTTTGGCATATGGTACAGCTTGACGAAGACTTTGTTTCGGTTAATGCTTGAGCAACTTTTCCATCGATCATTGTAAGGAACATTTGAAAATTAATTTCAATGCATTGGTCATCAAATTTAAATATTGCCGGTTGAAGTTCTTTAATTTGATCTTTTATTTTTCGAACTTCTTCAGTTATGACATCTTTAGTTTCCTTTTTGTAAACAAACTTTATTGGTCTGCAATACTTTGTTGAAGAGGGAATTTCATTTTTCCATACATCCATTTCTGTAACTCTACTGGTTGACGGCTCTAAGCCAATATAAGTTTTTCTTAAACGTAATGGAACTAAAGATACCATGAATAAGTTGGCATCAGATGAGTTTTCTGAATTACATTGCTTGTATTGTTTCTGACCAGAGCTTCCATCACATCCCCATTTAGAAAATAAAGTGATGCTGCAATTTTTAAGTTTTTTTAAACAGTCAGCATCAAGTGTATTTAATAATCGTTCTGCAGTGTGTTCGAGAAGAGCCTGCAATTTTACTTCTGCTGAACTTGAAGTTACACTAATAGCCGTTTGTGAAGGTAAGCACTCTTTTTTGACAGAAACTAAATCTCGATATGCTGGAAAGATTCCACAGTTTTTTTCATTGGTTCGCTTTCGCAGTTCTGTATACTGATTTTTTGTCAGTTTTAAATCCAAAAATAGTGCAAATGCTTCTTCTGGAGTAAATTTCATTTCTTCAGTTGGTGTAGGCATACTTTTTAAAATCCTCTTTGTGCGTTTAGGGCTCGCTTCCACTATTTTTTCAATTATTGCAATTTTTGTTTTCTTATTTTGCGTTGGTTGAATTTGATGCAGAAATGAATCCTTTATCATACTATGAGAAATTTCTTCATTGATATTTGCTAGCTTGCGTCTTCGTGATCTTTCACTGCAATTGTCAATTTGTTTTGCGGGCCGACCCACTTTTCCAGTTTCCTTAGCGGTTATTGACAGCTTCTTAAAAATCAGATCATTTGTTAGCCATTTTTCGTTGTGTAAATAAAACTTTTTCTTGTTTCTAGAACATTTCAGGTACCGTTTTCTTAATGTTAATGAAAAATTTTTAATTTTTATCTTATGAATTTTGATTTCTTGTTCGTTGCATAATTTAAAAAATGGATTATTCATTATGTGTAACACAAAATCTTTTTCATCTTTCTGTTGAAAATATATATCTGCGAGAACTTTATAACTGAACTTAGCCATTGTTTAAACAATAATGAAGGTAAAATTATGAATGCATGCACTTTTATACTCTTGATAGAAGTTTTTTTAAATGATCTTTTGTTACTGCTTCTTTAAAACATAAAAACCCTTTTTTAAATACAAATTTAATCTTTTATTAGCATTTCTTTGAAACATAAAAAACCCCTGTTTTCACACTTTTTAAAAGGATAACATACCGGCAATAAATTAACTGGTAACATGTAGGTAATTTTCACGTAAAATATAACTGCGTGCTAGTTTTTTTACCATTTACCTGTTCTTCCATTTTTTTAAATTAATTTGCAATTTTCAGGTAATTAAACTATGTAGTTTATGTTGCGGCTATTTACTTATGTGTAACCTTTTAACTTACTCAGAAATCTAACGTGTTAGTCTATTTATGTCGCCTATTCGTTTTGCAGCATCCGTTCACCCACAATAAGTTCATAACAATGGCAATACCTTTACCATCTCCAAATTAATTGATAACCTGACGTGCTAGATAATTTATGTGGCCTGAACTGCTTTATTTGTCGAAAATTCTTTAAGATTCACCTTCTTTAATTTCAGTAATTTTTCCTTGCAGGACTTATTTTTTGAACCGAATATCTTACCTTGGGTCACAGAAATTGCTGTAGTTCGCAAGGTCGTATCCAGACGTGCGTACAATGGGGTATAGAAATGTAGGTTAGATTCTGGACTACAAGAGAGTATAGGTTTTTTTTTGACGCATTTTGACGCTCAGGACTTATGCTCTATAAAGTAGGAAATTTCCGGGAAATTTTGACATAAAAAAAAAAAAAAATTAAAAAGTTCTAGAGGTCGCAGAGTTTAATGCTTTAAACCACGTATAGCTAATAAAATAAACTAATACACAAAACTTATTCTGTCAAAAAATCTTAAAAAACAAAAAAGTTATGAGCATTTCAACTTCAAAAATTGACTCAGAAATTCAAAACTATAACCAAATATTGAGAAAGTCCATTTCGGACCACCCTGTTCTCAATGAAATAGTTGAAATAGGGTTTTAATTTTTTGGCTCCCGAGGTTCACTAGTATTTACTTTCACATGAATAAAAAAATTTTAAAATCGGAGAACAAAAAAAAAAATAATTTTGGCCGCCTTCTCAAAATATGAACCAGTGTGCGGCGTCGCGTTGTTGATGTTGCAACATTGCTGCAGTTTCAGTTTGCTTTTTTAACATTTACAGCTCAGGGTTTTTGGTGGTTTGGTTTTTCTTAAAGCAAGAAAAAAAAAGTAAAATAAAATAAAACATCTCTAGTTTAAATATGTGTTGAACATTGCGTTTGGCGTCATTGTGCCATGTTGTCAACAAGGCATGCAACAACCAAGAGGCGAGCAACACTGCATTTTTATTGGTAGACTTTAGCTAGCTATTTTACTTACGTACATATTTACCTCTTCGTCTCACTTCCTGCAGTTGTTGGCTGAGATACAAAGAAAGATTTTTAACTAACAGACAGACATACAGCCGTTCCGACAGACAACAATCATTAAAACAACGTTTTGTATAAATTATGCTAATGATGCTTCAATTGATTTGTAATAAAACTGGCGAATAACGAAAAATAAGATAAATATCCACAAATCACGCACTTTATTTTGTTTTTCTTCATCTTCTTTGTTTTCATTTGGTTTAATTTCTATGCGTTTTGGTCTCATTCCTTAAGAAGGAGAGACTGAAAGAGAAAATAAAAGATTTTTAACTGCATCTAAGCAATATTCAGTTTGATATGATGCAGATGCTGTTGCTGAAAGTTGCTGTTGTTTAAAATCTTTTACATTTGGGACTACGAATGTTGTATTTGTAGTTGTTAAAGTTGTTTTTATGCGGCATGCAGTGTTTCTTCTGCGCTGTTTTGTGCATTTGTGATGAGTGTATTTATAAGCGCAATGTTGCATGTTTGCTTATTCAAATTAAACGCTTGTCGCAAATGTACATACGAGCAAAACTTACTTGCTTGTTGTTTAAAATTTAACGTTGTTTTTTTCTTTCTTTTTTAAATCATTTCTGTGATGAAGTTGAAATGTTTTTCTGTTTTAAAAAAGTGTTAAAAAATTCATTATAATAAAATAATTTGCATTTAATCCATTTTATTAGATAACAAAAAAGGTTTGAAGAACTCAACTTCCTAAGTTTACGGCGTTTTCAACAACATTTAATTTCTTTTAGAATTTGATACTAAATTTGGGCTTAAAGAAATTTTGCCGAAATTTTGTTTTATCTGGATACAAAAACAGCAAAATATATAATGATAAGGATTCAATGCAGAAATTTCGATTAAAACAAAAATTTTAACTCAGTAGACCCTCCGGGTTCTCAGTTAAATTCTGGTTTGTTCGCTTTTGAGAGAGAGAGAGAAACCGAATTAAGTTGTTAAGGCATCTACAAATTACTTAACAGAGTTAATAAATAAAAATGGACCGTCTAGCTGAAATGGAATAAAATGAGCTTCATATGAAGTATTAAAGAAAATAATGGGTACCTTACGCACAGCATTAATACAGACGCAAAGTCTCTGAAAGTTGATCCGCTTTCCAAAGGAGAAATTAATAAACACTCTGCCTCGTTGTTCCGTCTTTTGATAACTTAAGGTACGTCAATCAGTAAAAGCTAACTGACATAAACCTGCTGTTTTACGAATTCCAAAAAAGCTTATAATAAATTAATCTTGGGCCATATTTATGAAAACTTCGCGGAAAAAAAAGACCTTCCAAAACCAAAAAATTTCCCTATCGATAATATTCAATTTGGGTTACTTAACGTTAATTTATCAAGCTGCATCTCTGTGGTTCAGCGAGGACCATTGAAGCAAAAAAAGGTTGCCCACAGGTTACCGTCTTATCGTCTCTTTTGTGGACCATGGTTATCGACGAGCTATTGGAGACCCTTAATAACCTAGACTTCCGAACTTATGGCTATGCTGACGATCTGTGACAGGATTTGATGAAGCGACGATTTTAGAAGCAAGGCGATGTACTTGATACTTGTCTGGGGCAGAGAGAGGGGGATTAACTAATATTAAACCATATTCTGGTACAATAGGGCTCTGAGACAAAAAGAACTAACCCTGAACGGTGAGGTTATCGGATTCTCTAATGAGGGGAAATACTTAAAGATCATTATGGATAGCTCCCTTAACTGGAACGCTCAGCTATCCCTTGTCACCAGAAGGGCAACAAGGGCAATAAATGTGTGCCAAAGACTCTTCGGGTAGACACCTACGCCGCCCTAGCGTGGTCGACCATGACCGCACAAGTCAAAGCAAGAGTGCCACTCGACAAGGTATATAGGGTGGCATGAGGACCTGCCCCACTCTGGCTTTAGGAGCTACCCTGCACTTTTCTCCTTTATGCATATATATAAAGGAGGAGGCCTGCAGGCCTGCTAGCAGGATGCCGCGCATTGCTGAATACAAGGCAGGTGACTTTGTGGGTCACATGTGGATCATTTAGATTGTTAGGAATGATCCACCAACAGTGGCTGGTGATCATATGCTGCTTAGCAGTGATGCCAACTTAGTGCTTTTGGCACTATTTATGGTGCTTTTTGATGCCTCAAAACGCCAAAATTGTATCCTAGTGCCAAACTAAGAAAAAGCACTAACTTGGTGCTTTTTCAAATTTTTGTTAGTGTTTTTAATGCTTTTTAAAATTTTTATTTTTTTTACCATTTTTTTAAACTTCGGTTATATAGAGGATGATTTAGATGAGATTAGCTATTTGGAGTACAATTTTGAGAAAGCCTATAAAGATTTTAAGATTTCAATTGATAAAAAAAAGTGATAAACAAAAGTTGCATTTGTTTTACCAAAAACTTTATTTACGAGGTTTGTGCTAGGTTTCCTAGCAATTTTGAAATTTTACAAAACGTTGCACTTTTAAGCGTTGACAACATATTTAGTAATCGTAATAAAAACGATGTATTTGTTTTCGGTAAACATTTGTTTTAAAGATGTAGACACTGTTTCAAAAATAGAAAATGGCTTGAAAAATATTAAGAATTGTAAATGGTAAAATAATCAACGATTTTGAGTCATGTAGAAAAAACGTATTAAAAAGTTTAAAACATGCAGTCAGAAGCCGTATTTTTTCGAGCTACGAAAATCGAGCTCGCACTGTATTACTTTTAAACTTTTTTATGGCCAATTCAAACTCCAAATGATTTGTATAACATTATTTTTATTGAAGATAATAATAATACATTTAAAAATTTTTATATACAAATGTAAATATATTTATTATTTAATTTTAAATGAAAATGGTCCCCCCTCTACGCCGTCGCCTTTTTTTTAAATTTTGGAGGTATTTAATATTCGGCACAGTCGAAGGCTTTTTTACGCTTTTTTTGTTCAAAATAGTGCTTTTTAGTGGTTTTTTTTAATTTTAAAGTGCTTTTTGCTCCCAAAAAGATGGCATCACTGCTGCTTAGTCTGGTAGCCAAGCCACTCTTAGATCACTAACTTCCCTGAAGGTAAAGTCCAGGTGAGTAATTGATTATTTTAAGTTTCTGAATGAGTAAGGGAAAAGCAATGACTTGAAATTGTGTTGGGTACCCAGCCATGCGGGTAACGAAAGGGCGCTCGTCGGCCATTCATAGGCCCTGAGCTTTTCTTCGGTGTCCCTATCGGTCACATTAGGGCGACGTACACAAATGGGGGACGTACAAAATTGGTGAATTAATTCACAACTGGACGTCCACGTCTGGATTAAGATAGTCCAAGAGATTTGTGACACCGTCCCGTGGCAAGGCATGTAAGCAACTTCTGCCTGAGAAGGCGGAACTTCTGCCAAGATATGCAGATTTGGTGAGGTGGATGTTGAACCGTTAGCACTTCTACTCTGCTGCTGGCCCGCTTTGTGGGCATTCAGCCGGAAATTTTTCGGGTGGTAAATGAATTTCCAAACTGATAATTCACCGGGCGGGGTGACGGACTTTATACGTAGCCTCAACCTTACATGGAGATACATGGGCTGCACAAAAGCTCCTCTGGGTCGTGGTGCGTATGGACATACATTTTTTTACGTTAATTTTCACTACGAGGGTTGTAAATATGCGTCTTGAAATGTGTCTCCCTTCTGGTGTTGGACCCAGGGGTGACATATTTTCAAAAAATTAAAAATTCGGCTTTATTAGCACTTTATTTTAAAAAACTCAGCGAAAAATCTAATAAATATTACAAAAATATCAATAAGAATAACCCCTTATTTTATCAATTTTTGTGATAACATTTTATTGGTCAAATCGCACTCCGTTGAATAAATTATAATAAATGTAGATAGAAAGTATCTATATATTTTCCCTAAACTAATACCGCGAAGCTCTACGCTCGTCCAGAGTCTCTGGCTAGAGTCGAAATAGCGCACTGATAGACTAGCTCACCAGCTAGCACCCTTAACTTTTTAGTTCAGAGGTTTTAACACTGGCTCTAAATGGCACTAGTTCAATGGTTCATAGGGTGCTTTGCGGCACACAAATAATAAAGAGAAATTAATTCTTTCAATATAAGGTGAAGTCCCTGACATTCGTTAAACAACTTTCCTTAAGAGTTAATGAAGACTTTAGGTTATAAGACATTTTTTAATGAAGTTTGGATAAAAATTCAATGAACTTATTGCGATATTAAATTTTGTTTTTCAAAAAAACATACATTAAACTCCAATTAAGGAAAGTAAAATATGTGAATTAAGTTCAAATGTTGTTATATCCATTAAACACCTGGGAATAGAAAATTACCCTGCTTTAATAAAAACAATTTCTAATTAAAAATATTCATCTTAACGCAGCCATACATGTGTTTCATACACTTACTCACATGTAGTTTAAAGCGTAGATCTAAGGGTATTCATTTAATCGGGCTTTTGCTTAAATCGGTTAATCGCTCGATTAATTAACCGAGGTTTTTGTTTAATCGGTTAACTTTGTTATTGATCGGTTAACCGATTAATAAAGTTTTGTTATAAATTAATTAATTTCACTAACTAAATATGCAAAAATTATTTATTATTGGAGTTTATTAGTAAAAAAAACAATAACATAACGAACAAAACAATTCTTGAGCTAAAACGAGCAAACGAAAAAGTAATTTATAAATATGAATAACATATTTTATAATTTATACTTAATATTTTTATGTATTTATTAAAAAACAAGTAAGAGTGCTATATTCGGCTGTGCCGAATCTTATATACCCTTCACCATTGTGCGAGCAGAATACAGAGCAACTAAATAATTTTTACATATACATACATATTTACAATACTTAAAACTTCATTATAAATGAAATTTAAAAAGCGAAAACTGGTAAATATTTTTTTAAAATTGTTTTGGAACATAACAATATTAAAAAAATATTCTTTTTAAAAACCAAGATTCGAACCAGGGAACTCACAGTTTCTAACTTAACACACCCCCTACCATGAAGGAACGCTGTTTAAATATCATTAAAATGAAATATAGACCGTTTACTGTTTACAACTCAACACAGTTTTTTGTTTGTTTTCTTTTTGTAAAGGCACTGTTGTCATTTTTTATCTCTTTTGGCGAGTTTTTAAGTAGCAAAAAAACACAAAAATTCCTAGTTTCTATTTGTTAAAATTATTTCGTTAAATAGATGAAATAATAAACGAAAATCATATTGGGCATTATGCTAGTACATATATGTAAACAAATGCGAAGGGGGGAGAGATGAGACGACAACCGGATTTGAACTTCGCTTTTCATAAGGACCCAGAATTCATATACTTTATAGGGTGCAGGACCTTCGGTGAAGGGTATAAAAAACAAAAACAATTGGTCATAACTCTGCTATTTCTGAACCGATTTTAAAGATTTATATACCGACGTGTTAAAGAAGAAATTTGTAAGACTTAAACTCGGGAAGATCTATGGTTCCCGAAAATGGGTATTTTCCAAAAAAAAATTAATGTTTTGGTCATAACTTTTTCGTATCTGAACCGATTTTCCCGAGTTTTTCAGAAAATATTTTTTATTAATTAAATTTCCGATCTTTTGATATATAAGGCGTAACCATAGGTCATATAACAGTCAAAAAATTCAGGTTTTTATACAATTTTTAATACTTTTTGTATGGAAGGTACCACGCCCACTTCTCCAATCCCGCCCACATTTTGTGGAATGGACGGACGGACAGACGGACAGACAGACGGACGGATATCGTTAAATCAACTTCTCTCCTCATAAGGACCCAAAATATATATACTTTACAGGGCCTAAGATCAATATTGTAGAAATTACAAACGGAATGACAAACTTATATATACCCTTTTCCACCTGTGGTGAAGGGTATAATAAACTGTGAGATTTTTTTTATTAATTATTTCAATAGTTTAAGATGTTATAAAATAATCTTTTGGAAAAATAATTTGGTTTAAATTTTTAGGACTTAAGCGATACTTTTCTTTAGTTTTGATAAAACTTGACTTGGAAAAAATTCTTTCAGTTATCGAAGATGTTGAAGAAATCGGAAGCAACCCATAATACAGATTCAAGATTACGCATTGCACATGTTTACAAAATTCAACTGTTTAATATGACGTCACTTTAGCATATTATACACGTTTGTTTGCTTGTGTTTCTATATTTTAGCTGCACTTATACGCAAAATTTCATTTTTAAAAGCTGTAGGCGTTATCTTGGATTCTTTGTATCATGATACAGATTATCTTATTTCACAGATTATGCTTTTCCAGAATTCTCTCAACATATAAAATCTTCCATTATGCCATTATTTCGGCTAATTTTGTTAAAGATTGCATGTGTTAGAATCGGAAGTTTCTTCTATTGTCAGGTCATCATCTGACTTATCCTGACAAAGCTCAGCACCGAACATTCTGTGTTTGTACTGTATTTTAAGAATGTATTGCTTGAGGGAAATATACTGTATGAAAAAATATTTTCCATACATATACCTTTTTTATATGAGACGAAACAAATAATTAAAAATACCAAAAATATGTTATAATACTACAAAAAACTTAAAAATTTTATTACATCGGTTTATCGGTTAATCGACTGAAATTAACCAGTTTAATCGTTAATCGAAAATTGCCAATTTTAAATTAACCGATCAGTTAATCGAGTAGTAATTAATCGGTTAACCGATTAACGGTTAACCGAATGAATACTCGAACTAAAAACATTAAAAAGCAGAACATCATCTCAAATCCACAGAACTACAAATTAAAAAAGGTATTAGCACTCACACTATTCCAATTATTAACCCTTTTTTTCATTAAGGACTAAACAGCTAGAAAGAAGAAGAAATAACGACGTCAGGATTGTACTCGTAAACACCACAACACGACAGCATTGAAATGAAAACTACATGCCTAATTTGGTGTAATTGCAATTTGATTTATTACAATCTACAAAATGTGACTTTTTTTGTTTTTGTTGCCCGAATATGGCATATACACACACATATGAATATACATAGGCAAATAAACAAAGGATCTATTTGTGCTGTAGTTTAAATTAAAACTTAAGCTTTATATGTAGTGTCTATATGTGCGAGTATATAAATGGGTCCTTGTGTACATGTGTATGAATCTCTTATCAAAACAAATGTCATTGCAATATTCGGTAAGTAAATTTACTCCTGCGTTACTTACTGTGCAGAAAACACATAAAGGATGCTCTTCAACTCTGAGTTTGGTTTACGTGCAATAACCGAATGGTGTAAATTAGAAAAAAATGTTTTTTTTTGCTGGATTCCTTTAAAAATATATGAAATCTAGCAATTTCGCTTTAGTTGGGGTGGAAAAACATTTAAAATTTCGTAATGAGTAATTTGTCATTTATTTATGTATGAATTTTTATAATTGTTGGTGTTTATGCAACACACGAACACACACTCACACACTTTTAGTAAGTCTAAGGAATTTGATAAAAAAAAATTTTGTTATACTGTGTATATTTTTTGTTTTGGAATATTGTCATTAACACCAGTTACTTTACGTATAAATGAAATTTATGACAGTTGCATGTGTTACATGATTGGATAAAAATAGGAAGTATTCACTTCAACTTTAAATTTTTTGTACATTTTAGTGCATAAAACAGGAAGTGTTTTAAAGGTGTAATTATGCTAAAGTTTTTTGTTTAAAGGCTTTCCCGGGATTTTTATGCGGAACTCCAACAAAAAACTAATGAAAAAAGAGAAAAATCCATCTTTTATTTACATTTGGACAATTATGTACAATGGAGATAATAAGTTCAACGAAACAGTTTTTTTTTTCTGATGTGAAAAAACCCTCCTTAAAGAGAAAAAAATAAATATCTTTTTCAGTAAATCAAACACAAATTTGCTTAAAACAGGACCAATTAACAGAACTCAAACACAAACATTTGTAAAAACTTAATTAAAAAAAGACAATTTTTTCAGACAAGTGGAACCAGCGTAAGCTCAACGAGCCGTAGAAGAGGTATTAATAGTACGGTTAGTACGGATTTTCTTGAATCAAGTACAGAAAGACAGATTCAAGTACGGGTTTTTTATCTCGAAATACTTATCCATATTTAATGCCGAATTCTTACTTGAATTAATCCGAAAATGAGATTGATTTAAGTAAAACTAAGATAGAAACTGGAAATTATTTCCTTTCGTAGGTTACTTTATATTATTTTCAACATCTTTTATTTTTCGAATTTATTCTATGAGCTAAATTTCAGTTATGTATTTTTTATAAAGCTTTTTTGTAATAGTTCTATTCCTTAAATTTTTTGGAACGACTTTTATAGACTACCAGACTATTATATTGTATTTTCTAGTTACATTTTACCTTAGCTATCCTTTGGATAGCAATGAAGTATACTGTATGTACAGAAAAATTTACAATAATTAGACACCAGCACAATGTAATAATGCATTTTCTGGCCCGCTACGGCCTTCGTCAGCATTCCTTGTGTCACACTGGATAGTGATACTTTATAAATTAAATGTATTTAACTCAACAATTTTAACAAATAGAAACTGGGAATTATTTCCTTTCGTAGGTTACTTTATATTCAACATTTTTTATTTTTCGAATTTATTCTATGAGCTAAATTTCAGTTATGTTGTTTTTATAAAGCTTTTTTGTAATAGTTCTATTCCTTAAATTTTAAGGAATGACTTTTATACACAACCAGACTATTATATTGTAAAATGTAACTAGAAAATGCAATATAATAGTCTGGCAGTGTATAAAAGTCATTCCTAAAAATTTAAGGAATAGAACTATTACAAAAAAGCTTTATAAAAAATACATAACTGAAATTTAACTCATAGAATAAATTCGAAAAATAAAAATGTTGAGTAAAACTAAGATTTAATCAATCTAAAAATGGGCTTGATTGAAGTATTATAAAGTTGTTTCAATCCCGAATTCGTACTTGAAATAAATCAAAAGTGAAATTAGAAGGGGAATTTTATTATGATTGATTTACTACTCACCCGTTTTACACCTTAAAGAATTTCATTTATAAAACACCAGCATCATTCCTGATATGGGTTTTACTTTAAAAACTTAATGTACACAAATAACTGATAATATAAACTAAATGAGAAGCAAGAGTTATCAATTTTACTTTTCAAACATGAAACAAATGTGTTTTCGTCTTGTTCTGTTATATGTGTTGTTTCTACACACACCAAGCAAATCGTTTTTTAACTACTTGTGTGGTGTTGAAGCAACAAACTTTGAAAAGTTAAATGAGACTAAAACGCTCAATTTGTTATTTTGCTCTCAGAGTAGCACTTCCAACGAAAAGTTTAATTTTTTTAGCTGTTTTAAGAATTTTGTACTTATTTTAAGAAATTCCATGATTGATTTTCGAAAGTTATCCCATTTAGGATTGTTTTAAGTACGTTTTAGTGTTATTCGTACTGGAATTTTTGAGTACGACTCGTACTTAAAGTAAGTATAAAAAACTTAATTTATCCCAAGTGTTTTTCTTTCTGTGTACAATCCAAGCAAGGAGACTTTAAAGATTAATCCCCTAATTTAGTTAAACACTTCCTCACCTCACTTAAAAAAATTTGTTCATACAAATTTTTGAAAATTTAAGAATTTTTTATTTAAAAATTGCTCAATTCAAGGTGAAGGGACTTACAAAATAGACCCATTTGTGTTAGGGCTTAGTTTCGTCCTAGACCTAATTGCAAAGTTCGGCCTGTGGACGGGATTCCCCTTGTGATCTTACAATCTGACAGACCTGCCCAAACTATATACATTTAAAAATGGGTTACCCTCAAGTTTTTCTTCAAAAATTTTTTTGTTCTTTTCTAACAACTAACAACTGAAGTCTTAAGGGTACATACGGTGTCACAAACATATGAAAAAGTTTAACAATTTTGAAAAAGTTTGAAAAGTAATCGAAATAGTAAATAGATTTATTTGGCATCTTAAAACCTTTAAGCAATCACAAAATGAAAAATAAAATTTTTCGCCTAAAGTTAACATAGAAAAAGCGTTAAAAAAATCGTATAATTGTAATAATGCATCAGAATCCTCTCATAAAACATTCTTTTTTACCCAAATAAAATATTAAAAATAATAATATTAAGAATGTTTTGTAACCGATAAAAAAAATTAATTTTTCTCTATAAAAACTTGTTGGTATTTTTCGCGAATGAATGTCATTACGAAAATTAATTTTTAAAAATTGGAACATCCAACTGTTGTGCAATAATCTTCAAATACCTTTCCACAAAAAATAGTCCCTCTTATCCGCCAACTCCAGTGTTATAATTCCGGCTGCTAAGGCATCGTCTGGACTTGCAATTTTTTAAGCAGCAATTCTTGAGTGTAGTGGTAGGAATGGTGAGAGAAGTGAGAAGATTGGGGAGAGATACTTTGGCAACCTTTTTCGATTTTTGATAGCAACCTTATTAAATTGTTAACACGGCAACAAAACAAATTGTTAAATTTATTTGAGTCATTGCTTGCCGTCATTTCAACTTTTATTTTACCGTAAATTTGTGAAAATCTCTTTTGTAGATCTTTTTAACTTAATTTTTCAGAGCAAGAAATAGTAAACAAGAGGGGCATCGAGAAGTTTTGGATTTAAGTCACCAAAATGAAATATTTGAATGAACATTTCATTTTTCTCCTTTAGTCGAAATAAGCCATCTTTGATTTATCACTGCCACATGCCAATACAGATAGCCAAAGAAATAAGCAAGTCATAAAATTTTATCTTCAATATGCACTGTCTGCTCTTTTTTACAAAACGAATGTAAAAATTATTATACCTTTTAGTGTACCGAAACTTATTAAAAAAAATGTAAACCTTACACCTGTACGATTGTTAGGAAATCACCATTCAAAATTGATACGGGCAAACAATTAATTTTTCTAGTATCCAAACAAAATCCGAAAGTACATTAATGTGATTTTAAGTGAATTTATATCACTTGTTTTTTAGTTTTGTTTTTGTTTATTAAGTTTTTAATTTATGAAGAGAACTGATTAAAAGTTATATATGTATGTACATATGTATCTATAACGCAGCTAGCATTTTGTATCATAGTCAAATATTTTAGGAATCAGCTTCGCAAGCAAAATAACCGCATATAACCGATCATAAATGTTACTTCCGCTGTGAGGAAATGGTAACCTACCGCTGAATCACTTCAAACAATATTTTGTGATAAAACCTTCGGATTTTTTTTTTTTTTTTGAGCAATTCAATGGTAGTTTTTATAATTATTTTTAAGCATTTTCCCTCTTATTTTCGAATCGTAAATTATATAGCTTTTGATTATATTTCAAATATTTTTAATCGTCAAGTTTTTTTTAGTTTTTCTCCGATATGGCTTTTGAATTCATATTTGAACCAACTTTATTTTAAACCAAACAAAAGTCATCGGATTCTCACAAAGAAAAGAAGAAACCATTCACACTTACATTAACATATTTTCATTCATTGACAAATAATTTTTTGGCTTCTCTTTAAGTCAATCTTTTTATTTGCTCTGCTGACGTGAAAGTTTCTATTTTAAATTGTTTTTATTTGGCGTGACGAATGAACAAAAATTCAAAATATTTAAAAACTTTAAATAAATATTTTTTGCATAACCTGACCTTGACCTTGATTTAAAAATAAGAAGAAATAAAATTAAAAGGTCGAAGAATATAGACTAAATAATATTTAAAAATCATTATTTGAACATATAATTGAACATTTGAACAATAACATGTTCGGAGACAACCATAATATCGTTGTGGCTTCTTGATGAAGGACTAATGTAACCATAATATGGTTGTCGGTCACAATAATATGGTTAAATTAAACATTATATGTTTTGTTGGAGGCGACCATATTGAAACACGTTTTTTCGCTGAGTGTATAAAAAGAAAAAGAGAAAAGACAAGAAAATAATTCCCAGACTAGAATTTCATAATCTGGACACTAATGCACTTTCCAAGCAGAATTTTAAAAAATTACAGCTATTTAAGTTGCAAGTCTGGACGATGACTTAGCAAGTGATTAATTGGTATGAGTGCACACAGTAATAAAAAATTGCTATTAAGTATGTGCAATGTTTATCCATAAAGAGACATTTTTTCTACGGTTCGTATTTCGTATACAAAAACTTTGTACACAACAGCCTGCAACAATAGCAAGGTATTTCAAAATTCAAAAAAAGTACTAAGAAGATCAAATGTTACTTTTTTTAACTCATAAGTAGACACCTAATTTGTGTGGCATAAACTGCCACCCGGGCCAGGCTGGGACTACTTTTATATGTATGGAGTAATTCTTCGAAAAAAAGTAAAGAAAGAATTATTACACAGAAAAAATTTTCACCAACATTTTTTCAATTAATTCAATAATGCTGTGTTAAACAATTTTTTTAATTGTTCCAATAAATTTGCCTTAATTGAAATTAAAAATTATAATGTTTGTGTTTTTATTTGCAAATATGAAAAACAAGCTTCAAAATATTTTAAATTCTCAAACTATTTTTTGATTGTTTCAATGAACTGTGTTGATTGAAAAAAAAAAAAAATTGATGTGTGTTTACGTTTTATATAGCCTCTTTTACTGGTGGTCAAATTTCAATTAAGCCTATTGATTGAAACTGAACAGCAAGAAAAGCTCAAACTTACAAATGCGTTAATTGATATGATCAATTTGCTTGCAGGCGAAAAATCAGTAAAGAATTTAATTAATATTACAAATTTCTAACAAATACGTTAATTGAAGTTGGTTTTTCATTTTTTCTGTGTATGTATTGCGTATGCTTTTTGATTCGCTTCGTTTTGATTTTATTCACACCAGTCAATATATAACACAATATGCACACAATTTTCATTTAGCCGACTGCCACGACCGTAGTCGTTTCTTGTAAAAAACAATTTGATTGAGAAACATAAAGTTTCGTTCTAATATACTTAATTATTATATGCAAAAACTGAAGAAAAGTCAAAAAATGCCTGGCCAGGCCCAGGTATACACTTAAGGGTTAATAATAGTATCAGAATTTAAACAAATAAAAAAATTGTATTGCATACAAAAAAATTTATGTAGTTTAATTTTGATATTTTCAAAACCCAAAACCGAACCGAAACCGACCGGTTTTAATCATTTTAACACCAAAACCACAGCTTCACATTTTTACGGTTTTTAATAAAAACTCAAGGTGAGTCGCAACAGTTAATTCTGAATACATCTTTTGACTTTTGAAAGTGTAAAACTTAAAGATTTGAAAGATTTTCAATCTTGCCACGGGACTAATAAGTTGAAATTCGATAAAAAAAAAATTTCCTATATTTTGTTACCAAATTTACCCTGTTCTTTACTAAACTTCATTCCTTGTATCCCAGGATAATAAATAACTCATAACAATAAAAAAGATTTTTATGCATAAATTTAAAACTTACGTATCTTAAAATCTGTGCCAAAATTGATGCTAAAACTAATAACTTTTACATAAAAACATTAAAACGAATTTCCCTAGTAAGAATATCTTCAAATAATTCAAACAAAGAAAATATAATTTCACTTGCTGCATTATTTATTTGAAATTTGATCACTATGAATTGACAATGTACCCAATACACATAAACAAATTTAAATTGTGGCAAATAAATCTTCCTGTAATGTGTGTGGAGAAAAAAAATCTTCCATTCAAACGACATTGTACAACACCTTTCATTTAGACTGTACATCAAATATAAACTCAATAATCCGGAATTTTATAATGGCTTCCTAGGTATAATCATATCAACACTCCAAGCATATAAAAGCTCACAAAAAAAAAATCCTTTCACATTTTCCTATCAATATCTCATCTACCAAATAACAGAAGAAATACGCAAAAAATATTACACCAACATTTTATACAAGAACCCACACACTTTTGTCTGATCCCGTGCATGTACATACACACATATGTGTTTGTTTGTTTGTAAGCCAACAATACAATTACAAACTCAAACCCCCATTATTCGCTTCCTATTTATACTCTCTATTATACAACTCAATTCCATGTTTCAAAACAAAAAAAAAAAAAAACAAAAAGTTAAAATAAGGCAACCACATATTGAGCAAAAGAAAAAAATTTTGTGATTTACGACTCCCAGGCGGCGTCACCTGAGATTAAAAAATTTTATTTAAAAAAAAAAACAAGCAACTCTTTCATGCATTAAACCAAAGGGAAAGTAACAAAACTCCAATAAAAAACATTAAAATCACTGACAGCTACATTTACCCAGTAACAAAACAAAAAAGAAAGAACAAATATAACAATTTTTTGGCAGTAAAGGATTGATAGAGAAAACAATCCTTTACATTTTTTACACTGAATCCTTGCTTTCACATACACAAACATAAAGAAAGAAAAGTTTTTTTTTATTTAAAATGTAACGCATGAGTATTACAAAGAAATTATAATGCACACATACTTTAACACAATGGCACTTACGTGCACACATTAACATGTGTGGGTGTATATGTATGTATTTGTCATTTTATTTAAGGAAAAGTCTCTATTATTTACCAAGTGTTTTATAATGTCACAAATTTTTATTCACTACTCCTGTTTCTACACTTCTTCTGCAATGGCTCCTTTCCACTGCTCATTGGTATCCCTCTCCTCATTATTTCTACGACACCAGTGAGTGAACCAGCCGGCGAACATGGAAAAAAGGTTTAACATTGGCACCATATGCTGTGTAATTTGTGTTATTGTTTGCTGATTGTTAAGTTCACATTTTCTTAACTTTTTTTTTCATATTTGTTGTTTTAATGCTTCACAATAAGATGAAACGTAATTTTAATGGTGTCATATGTGAGTACTTAAAGTCATTAAAATGGTTTGTGCTTTTGAAAGCACGGAGATTGGGGTGAGAACAAATTTGTGCCGTCTGCAAGATTTGTCTTGCCGACCTCTGTTAGAAGAAAAACTTACAATATATAAATATGTATTTATAAACTAAAAGAAACCGTTTGCAAACGGCTGTCCACCGACCCCTTGGAATTCATAACAGACTGCCAAAAGATCCGCGAAAATGGATATAAAAAATTTCCCTTTTGAAATGTTTAAATTTTACAATTTGAAATTGCGAAAAAAAATTTCAATCATATCAAATCGAAAATTCCCTCCTACCTTTTGAAACCAAATTTTGATTCAGGGTACTAGGGTTAAGAAATATATTTCTCATTGACGTTTTTAAGCAACAATCAGTGGCAATTCCTTCTGTAGAGGAACTTATTCCAAATAATTGTTAAAATTAAAAAGTATAGTGTTAAATTAATTTTTACAGGCAATACAACCCCTTAAAGATTATACGGCTAAGGTTCGGGTAGCATTCACATTTCAATATCTTACTTTTTCGCTTACTTTTTTGTAGAGCTCGACAAGAAGCAGTGTTCGAAAGTAAACATTACATATCGTTCCTGAGTTCGGAAGATTTGTAGAAAACATAATCGCTAATAGTGTTTTACACATCATTAAAAAAATAACGTTTTCCGGTTTGTGATCTTTGAACACAAAAATTATACTGGGGCTAAATTACCGCAATCGATATCGATCGAAATTGCAATACAATTTAATTGGGAATTTAGATCGATATCGAATGCCATAATTTGGCCCCTGTACTTATTTAACTCAACAAAAAGATGAGTAAATTTAATTCCGTTCTGTTTTTTTTAAACCACAAACTTCATTGTGTTCGGTTTAGCTCATTTAGTTCGTTCGTTTCAGTTGTACTTAGCACCCTTTTGGAAGGTAAAAAAAAACCAAAAATGTTTTACAAAAACAAAATACAAATTAAAGACCTGCACGAGTGTATCAGTAAGTATTGTTAAAACAGATACACCAGATATTTATCTGTTACTACTGATATAAATGAGAGAATTAGTGTAACTGATATTGTATGGTTTTGCTTTTGCCCACTCACCATATCTTAAAAACAAAAACAGATGCTTATGGTTTTGGATTGAGTGTGTCATAACATTTTTTTTTTTGCTTACAAATATCTGTTGTCACCATAAGTATTTCTACAATATCTGTGGTTATCTGTTGTATGCTAAAATATTGTTGGCGAGTTGATGGAAATAAGAGAGTTTATAAAAACTTGTATAAGATCTCAACCAGGGGTGCCAGATGGTTTTAGTAAAAAATCGGCTTATTTTCAAAAACAAATCGGAAATCAAATTATGAAAAAACGGCAAATTAAAGTTACTGTTTAAAACACAATAAAACAGTTTTTTAATGACAAAAACAACAAAGCAAAACAATTAACCATTACATAATGCTTTAAAAAAAATAAATAAAAATAAATGTTTTATAAATTTTATTTAATTAAAAAAATTCCGGGGTATCTGATAGCAGATTTATAATTTCAAACTTAAATAAAAAATGTAATAATTGACACAAAGTTTTATTAAAAGCATTGAACGGTTAAATGGAAATGCAATGGAAATGGATTTTATTTTTTAAAGAATATGTCATCCACATGTCATTTGTCGACTTGAACACACTGTTCAAAACGGAGCCTTGTTTTTCGAGAATTTAAAAAAAATGACCCAAAAAAAAAAATCTTGTTGTGTTTGTCTGGCATCAAAAATATTACTTGTCGTCGTAAATTATTTCTCAGCAATAGTGTGACTTTTAGCAACCTTTTGTGCTGCTATTATCTCCGATTTTGCGTCTATTAGCATACATTGGTTTTTGATTTGGCGGCTAACAGACAGAAGCTGTTTTTTTCATTCTTTTTCCTACAACATAAAAGTGATTGCCGTTGCTTTTTGAGCTTGTTTAAATAAAAAATTTTTGCCATTGTTAAAAAAGCAAGTTGTAGCTGCTTTTGAAAAGTGTGGGCTATTTTAGCAGTAGAACTTTTCAATTTTGATTTTTTTTAATTAAGAAAATTACAAAATTTGGCTGCTTTTGCTAATATGGCGATAGCATTTTAAACCCTGGTTTACATAGCCAGCCAGCCGGACGTTTGAATTTCTTTAGATCGATTCCCCTTGTGCTTTAAGTCCCTTATATGAAGTTGTATATTTTTCAAAATGTGTTTGTTGTGTTAGACATACCATAAAAATACTGCAAATATGGAATATATATGTATAACCATTTTTTCCCTAAGTTACCCAAAATTAATAATTTATATAAAATAAACCAAAAATTACTGTATTGTAAGTGTTTCTCAAAAAATAGGCACTTTGATAATTTAGAGGCAAAAATCGTCCAAATGCCGATAAATCGTTAAATATGGCAGGCCTGATCACAATGATTCTCGCTTGTGTTGTTGTTGTTGCTCGACAATTTGTACTGCCACAGCATGAACTCACAGTGTGTGTTTGTGAAATGTCTGGTTTTTTCTTGGGTTTTTGTTTTCTATACCCTCTGCCGCAACTAGCTGGGTATACTTAGTTTGTCATTCCGTGTGAAACTTTTTTATTATTCGATCCTTAACCGCGAAAATAACGTAATCACCAAATTCAATTTTACAGGAGAGAGCTTTTTTTAATTCATATAAATTTTGTATTAAATTTGTCGCTCACGATAAAATCAGGGACCAAATAATGGTTATTGTTTTTTTAAGGATACGGCAAAATTCCTTTTATTTTCATTTGGTTATTTTTAAGCATTATCGTAACTTATATTTTATATTGGTTGTCGTAGCCAATAAAAATAAAAAATATATTTTTTTTGTTAAAACCATTTCAAGGCGAATTCATACAAGGTGGTCTTGGCTTGCTACGAAAGCAACAGCTGAAAACTAACCTTGTGTCAAAATGGTATGCTGTTACTTTTGTTGACATTTATATTTACATGTTTGTATGTAAGTGCACAGCTAATTTGTTTACTTCAGTGTTGTATTATTTTGACACAACGTTAAAGTAGCTTACAGTGTTGTATCCGTTTTCAAAATAAGACCACCTTGTATGAATTCGCCTTGAACCATTTTATATTATTTTGGTTCCAAATAACCTTTAAAAAAGTAATTTTTTTAACAAACTGTGTTGTTAAAATTTTTCTTGAGGTATTATTTTCTGTGCATATGTTTTTATGTATGTATATCATAGCTGGGCGATTCTATTCTAGACAGCTTTTAACATAAATTTTCAAATCACACTATTTGACACTTTTTTGATGCCAATTTTAAGTAAAATATCAATATTTTAAAATAATATAATTTTTTTAGACGTTAGCTTAAATATAAATTTGTTGTGCACTTCGAATCATTAAGATTCATAGATTTGGCGCGAACAGAAAATTCATTGCATGGTGCACCCGTCATGGCTTAAAGAGCAAATTTCTTATTATTGGATTATATTTCTCTAAGATGTTTGATTTGATAATCATCGTCTGATATCTCATCTTTCACAATAAAAAAGAATAATACAATAAAAGTTTAAAAATTAACAGAGTTTTGTGTTTTTGTAGTATGATCTTATGAAAGTGGGCCAATTTGGTTGCACCCGTTATGCACTTTAAAGCTCTCTCGTTGCTATTTGATCGTGTCATATAAATTCTTGTATATAGATAACAATTGTATATAAAAAAATGTTACCCCTTCTAGAAATAACTAAATTGCAAATGTGTTTCATTCTATTAGTAAAAGACGTTTAAAGCGTCTTAATGTTGCACCCGTCAGAATAGAATCGCCCAGCTATTCATTGTACATTATTTGTTAAATTTATTTAATTCTTCTTTAAATTCACTATATGTATATCAGTTTCAAATAATTTACGATAATGTCTTCCAAATTTCATTTCTTCTTTTGGAAGTTTAATTCACTATTATTCCAATTTATTTTATTCAAATTAATATTATATTATTATAGGTATTATTTATTATTTGTTAAAATGGTTATTTATAACCAAAAAAATATTTTTTGCTTTGATTGGTTACGACAACCAGAATAAAATATATATGTATACATATTAAATGATAATTGTTATTTTTAACCTTTACCTATATTTCATCAATATTAATGGTTATATGTATATGATTTTTTGTCGTTTCTCTTATAACTGTTAGGGTCTCTGAATAAAATTGTTCTTGCTATAAAAGCGTAATGGTACCTTATGTGATCATGACTTTTTAGGAGATGATGCAGTGTTGCCAATAAAGTAATTAATTAAAAAAAAAGGAAAATCGAAAATGACTGTTAGACAAACACATTTGCACAAAGTCACATTTGCTTTTATGGATGTAGGTTATTTCCACATAAAATGTAGCATACTTTTTCTTTAATGTTTTCAAATACAGTTATTTCCGCTTAATTGAGTTTCTAAAAAAGCACGACTTTTGACGCAATTAAACGGGAACTCAATTAAGCAGTACTCGGTTAATTGAGTCGCCGACGCAATTAAAACGAAAATTGCTTAATTGAGCAAGATGTGCAATAAAGCGAAACACCCATGTGTAAATAGAAAATATAACTCATTTCTTTATTTATTTTATATAACATTTATTTATAAAACAGAAACATGAAACATGACTTTCTTGCCGCAAAATAATTTTTGTGGAGCAAAAACACATTAATTAGAGAGAAACAATTAACCGAAACATTTGCTCTTGTTTTTCGTAATGTGGTCTTATTTCGCGAAATAATTAAGCGGGTGACGCAATTAAACGGAACTCAACTAAACGGGTATTTTTATATAGACAGTTATACTGAATGATTTCGTTCCATGATTTTTAGTGCAATAAAACGGGATACTCAATTAAGCGGGGCTCAATAAACCGAAAACAACTGTAACACATTTTTGGTTTGTAAAAGACCCAACATTTTTTTAACAAAAACAAAATACATACATGTGTTCAGTTGTTTTAGTAATTTTTTTCAATAATTTTTGTCTACATGTCTTTTAAACAAAAAAAAAAAACAAAAAAGAGCATCAAAGAAAAAAAACAAATATATACCGGTACTAAAATTTTCGAAAATGTTTGCTTTAGCAAAAAGCAGCAAGTCGTAGGTATAATAAGAAACTAGTAGTGTTGTTGTTGCTTGGCAATTTGTACGACCACAGAACGAGCAGCCTGTGTGTTTTGTTTTTGTAAAATTTTTTGTTTGGCTTTTTTTCGCTCGAAATACATTCACGCTCTCTTTCATTGAAAATAACGGTATCGTACAATAAGTAACTTATTGTATTCCATAAGTATCCACTAGTATCTGCTTTTGCGAAACAGATATAAGCAGATATGATACTCTCTTTCGCTTTTTTATCAACTTACATCCACTCTTTTACAAATCATATCAACATCAACTTATATCAGAAACACAAGAGCACTCATCCATACGCATCAACTTTAGAAAAAACACAGAAACAGATATAAACAGATACATCTGTGCAGGTCTTTAATACAAATACGAAAAGAATAAAAAGTCAGCAAAAAATTTTACACAAACAAAACATATACACAATACACACACAAGCTGTTCGTGCTGCGGTCGTTGCTAAAATAAATTTTTTGTTTGTTCATCTTTTTATCAATGTTAAAAAAGAAACACTATAGAACATAAAAATATAGCTGCAATTGTTCTGTTTTATAACGAAGAATAGAACAGTATATAATGTAGGTTACTTTCTTGAAAATAGTTGTGTTCGTCTTCACAAGCACTAAACAAATAGATATCGCTTCTGCGTGTGTGATCCGAACGCTAGGTAATGTTCTGTTTATTTTCGAACACTGACTGGAAGACTTCATGATAAAATAATTTAAAAATGGGTTAAGAACTAAGAATTCTTCATAGTTTTAATTTTTGTGAGCCCATATCCAAATTCTTAACTCGAATACAAGTCCTTAAATGCCGTAGGTTATAACTTTTTGAAACGTTTAAGACAGTAAGCCAACAGTGTTAATAATGTTACTGAGTTAATTTAAGCCAACAAAAGCTGTGAAGGTCAGGGTAAGATATTATCTAAATGACAAGGAAATGCGTTCGATATTAAAAGAAATCAAGCAAGATCCTTTTAAAACGGCAATGGAACTTAAAATAACTTTAACAACTCGGACTGGGAAATTTTTTTACTTAAACACTATTCGCAATCCACTACATCAATTCTATTATTACAGAAGGGTTAAAAGATAAAAGCCATTTATTAGCCTTAAAAATAAAAACAATTAGCGGATTCACAAGGTTGTCATAAAGTTGTAAAGTCATATAACGTAAAATAATTACAAGAAATATAATTATGATGAATCAATGAACACAGCATTACAATTTTTAATATTTATTTTGAAAAAAATTTTGTATTCCCAAAAATTACTTTTGATAATTTTTATTTTGTTTAAAATAATATTTTTTTAAACAATTGTAAAATGTTATTTAGGACATTATGACGATATGACTTGATAGCACACCTTGTGAATACCTCAAATATAAATTGTTAAATTTTCGGAGGAGTGTATTTTTATTATAACTAAACCAAAAATTTTTTTGCATTTAATTTTGTACAATACTTAAAAAAAAAATCATTCAATTTCATTTAGTATTTAGTTTTACGTAGCTGCTATCAAGCGTGGTAGTATAAACGAAACAAAAATACAAATCAATCATGAGAATGATTTTCGAAAAATTGTAAGCAACTTTGAGGCACTCAAAAAAAATTTTTATACATACCAACTGAAAAGCAGTAAAGGCCTTCAGGTAGTGATTAAGGGTATTGACTCATGTGTGGACCCAGAAGAGGTAAAAACATTCCTTGAAGAAAAAGGCTTCAAGGTAAAACATGTATTAAACATTAAAAATAGAGAAAAAATTCCCCAACCACTTTTTCGAGTGGAGTTTGAACCCGGCGACGTTAAACTTAAAAAAAATGAAACGCATCCCATCTATAACTTAAAATACATTCTGTACAGAAAAGTAACTATAGAGGAGCCGCACAAAAGAGGTGGTCCCGTTCAATGTCTGAACTGCCAAGAATTTGGCCATACTAAGGCATACTGCTACTTACCCCCTGTTTGCGTAGTATGTGGCGAATTACATGGTACAGTTCTTTGCGACAAGTCTAAAACCGACCCCAACGTAAAAAAATGCAGCAACTGTGGTGGCAATCACACTGCCAATTATAGAGGATGCCCTGTATATACTATCGTCAAGCAGTCGGTTGGACCGAAAACTAATCCCCCTCAGGTAACAAATCAAGTAAACAGTAATGACCATCAGGCCCCCCAGCCTAGTAGTAACAGAATTTCTTATGCTAATGTCTTAAAATCAAACAATGTACCAATGCAAGGCCCTTCGACAAGTAATGACGAAACTCCAGTTTCTAATCTTAGTCGGCTAGAAAAAACAATGGAAACATTAGTGCAAACAGTAAATAATTTTACAAACACAATGGGTAATATGTTACAGGAAATTCTAAGAATGCAATCGATGTTATTGCAAGCTGTACTTAACAAGCCATGAACTGTTTAAAAATTTGTTTCTGGAACGCAAACGGCATCCGCCAACATAAAAATGAACTAGAATACTTTCTCAAAAATAATCAAATTGATGTTATGATGGTTTCTGAAACTCATCTGACCTCAAGAAATACGTTTAAAATCAATGGTTATATACTATATGATACCAAGGACCCTCGAGATAGAGCTTGTGGAGGTTCTGCCATTTTGATAAAAACCCGAGTCAAACACTACTTAATGTGTGATCATCGTGAGGATTATCTGCAAGCAACAAATATTCGTGTTGAAGAGCTTAATCGAAACATAGTAATTTCATCTTTATACTCTCCACCTAGATTTTCAATATCAGAAAGCCAATATTGTGAATATTATAAATCCCTAGGACCCTGTTTCCTGGCCGCTGGCGATTATAACGCTAAACATACCTTCTGGGGGTCACGACTTATAACACCAAAGGGTCGTGTTTTGTTTAATACAATCTCTAAAATGAATTTAAATGTTGTCGCGAGCGGACAACCAACATATTGGCCTGCTGATCCACAAAAAATTCCAGATGTCATCGATTTCGGCGTGGTTAAAAACATCCCCACAGAAACGATTCACGTTGAAGCCTCATTAGAATTATCCTCTGATCACACACCTACAATTGTTACTATAACAAACACCAATAGAATTGTATCTCCCTCTAGTTACATAGCGACGTCAGCTACACAAATAAATTGGCTAAAATATAAAAAATATCTCAGTACTCATTGCACAGAAAATATTCCGCTTAGCACACCGGAGAATGTGGATCTTTCTATTGCCAATTTTGACAGTTATATTAAACTAGCGGTTCAACATTCCTGCAATACCCTCAAAAAAACTTATAATAATAATATATATTCTACAGATGTCGAGCGCCTCTTGAATGAAAAAAGGAGAGTGAGAAGGGAGTGGCAATTGCACAGATCCCCCCAACTTAAGAACTTATTAAAAGAGTGCACAAAAAAGCTAAGAAAATTACTGCAGTCCCGGAAAACGGCTTCCGTGGAAAAATATCTTAAGGACCTGGATGCAACACCACAATCAGACTACTCATTATGGCGTGCAGCCAGAAATCTAAAAAGGCCAGTTATCATGAAACCACCATTAAGAAACCTGAATGGAAGTTGGGCAAGAAATGATAATGAGAAAGGAAACCTGTTTGTAAATCATTTGAAAAACGTATTTACCCCAAACATATCTGACGACATAGCGGACGAGTTACCACCTGTTGCTGCTAGAGCAGCTGTTCCCCTAAGATTTGATATGAGAGAAATCGAAAAGGCTATTTGTAACTTAAACCCCAAGAAAGCCCCTGGTTTTGATAAGATAAGCAACAAAATGCTTTTGGAGCTACCTCGCATAGCAAAGAAAATTATTCTTTATATTTTTAATGCTATTTTACGCCTTGAATACTACCCTCAAGAATGGAAGGTCTCCTTAGTAAAGATGATACCAAAGCCAGGAAAAGATCACACAAAAGTTGAGTCATATAGGCCTATTAGCTTATTGTCTAATATATCAAAGCTATTTGAGAAGCTCTTAGCGTCAAAATTAACCCCAATTCTAAATGATAATGGGTGTATCCCTAACCATCAATTCGGCTTCAGAAGAGAACATAGCACAATTGAACAAACCCATCGAATAGTAAACGCCATAAGAAAAGCCTTTGAAGAAAGAAAATATTGCTCCGCTCTCTTCATCGATGTTTCTCAAGCTTTTGATAAAGTCTGGCATGTAGGCTTGTTACATAAATTGAAGCTAAACCTACCGGTTAACACACACAAGCTGCTAGAAAGCTACTTGGTCGGTCGAAAATTTATTATTAAAGAAGGTGATTTTTTAAGTTCTCCTCAGCCAATTGAAGCTGGAGTGCCTCAGGGAAGCATCCTGGGCCCACTTTTTTACCTTATATATACCTCGGACATGCCAACAAATAATTTCACCCTAACCTCAACTTTTGCTGATGATACAGCTTTTCTAAGCGTACACGAGAACAGTCGAGAAGCATCTCGATACCTGCAGGATCATATATTTCAACTAGAACTGTGGTTAAAACAATGGAGAATAAAGGTCAATGAGCAAAAATGCGTACATATAACATTCACCTTGCGTCGGGAAACTTGCCCACCTATTAAAATCAATAATCAACTAGTGCCTCAACAATCGCATGTCAAATATCTCGGTATTCATCTAGATCGTCGTTTAACATGGAAATGCCATATAGAAGCAAAATTAACCCAAATGAAACTAACAGCAATTCAAATTAACTATCTTATTGGAAGAAATTCTGTTCTTAGTCTCGATTGCAAACTACTACTTTACAACTCTATTTTAAAGCCAATATGGTGCTACGGTATTCAACTATGGGGCACTGCCTCGGCTTCAAATATCGACAAAATTCAAAGGCGCCAAAATAAACTTCTTCGAATAATCACAGCTGCCCCTTGGTATGTTAAAAACTCAAATATCCACAAGGATCTCAATGTGCCACTGGTAAGGACTATTATTACGAAGTATGCGGTAAAATATTTAAAAAGGCTAGAGTTGCACCCTAATCCACTAGCTCGAAATATTTTAAATGATAGTGGCCACACTCGCTTAAGAAGAAGAGACACTGCAGCACTTACCCATTAAGATGAGCGATAGACACCTACATATGTGAACAGAACCCGTATGAAGAAAATTTTTGTCTGGCACTGGCAGGACATAAAATAAATTAATAGGATAAGATTTGATTAATTATTGTTAGTTCATATTTAATATATGAAGATTCAATAAATAAATAATGAAAAAAAAAAAAAAAAAAAAAATACAAAAAATATAAAAATTATTATCAATAAGATTTATCTAAATTGCTAAATTACCAATTTTTATTTTTGATAAATACACTGAAATTTACTGTTGAGACAAAGCTGGTTGCTTAGGCCAGATCATCAGGAAACTTTTTCCAAAAATTTTAGAAAGGCTAAAAATAAAAGTGTAAAGCGAATAAGAATTATAAACACTCAAAGTTCTACTTGTAACAATTTCAAAGCTTAAACAAAACAGCAACAATAAACAGTGAGTTTATCTTTTCTTACATACAAAAATTATTTTAAAGGCTTTATTACAATCTCAAAATGTTGGTTAAAAAAAAGCCAAATTTGGCCAAGACTGGGATAAAACGTGAAGTATAGCTGACAACAAGGCAATCTGACCGGCTTTTCTGGCACGAATAACTTCGTTTTTTTGTCAATAAATGCTTCAATCTCTTAATCTTTTTAAAGAAGACTTCATAAAAAATTACCGTGAATTCCCGGAAGTAAGAAAACATCTTTTTGTCGAAAATCTAGAAAATTTAATTTTTATTTCATACCCCTACTAATATTAGTAAGTGCAAGTAGTTGCAAAACATTTCCCCTGACATTATCTACAAATTCTGGCAATTGCAACGACAGCAATAATATCAAATTGGTTGACATTTTTGTTTATTAATACAAAACAAAAAAAAAAAAAAAAGCACGACCTCAACAGCAAAAAATAATAAAATTTAATAAATACTATATTAAAACGTGCATAATAAATAATTTGGACAAGAATCTATAAAAGATTCATGAATGGTATTACAACGAGAAAAAAAGTGGGAAAAATATATTCCATACAAAATATGTCCACTATAATCCAGAGTTCAGAGAAATTCATATGTGATCACTCATATTCAACCATTCTTGAATTTTTTTCATAAATGAAAAATGTAAAATATGTAACTTTTTTCACAGTCATAACTGAATTGTTAATATTTCGCCAAATTCATTTATGTTTTTGAGGAAAAATACATTTTTGCCTTTCTTCAGTCATGAGGAATGAGGAAAAAAAAATTTTTAGAAACGATCCTCACTAGTAATGTTGTTGTTGCTCGACAGTTTGCATGACCACAGCTTGAAATGCCTGTGTGTGTATTTGTTTGTGTAAAATATTTTTGGTAAAGGCAACCAGCCAAAGTGTCTGTTGGATTTTTTGTAGGAAACAATTATTGAAAAAAAATTAAAAGAACTGCACATATCGTCATCTTAAATGCAGAATAATGTAACATCACATTAATAAGTTTACATGCAAGGCATAAAACTTTGTAATATGTTAATTATTTGAAATTTAAAAGAATTTTAAATATTTCAGCTCAAAATGCGATAACCGATATATTTTTGAGGAAAAAATATTATATTTATTGTTATTTTTGAAGTTGTGTGTGTTACGTTAAATTAATTTGTAATTTTCAGAAATAAAAAGACGTATCATCAAAAAATGTATATATGTAAGTATTAAAAAAATTAAATATTTTTTGTTAAATTACCGGAAAAATAGAATATATATATGATAACCACACGAATATTTATATTATTATAGATATTATGATATACCTATTATGTATAATTTTTTATTGATTTTAATTACTAATAAGTAGTGGTTTAAACTAAAAATTGTACTTCATTAAATTTAGCTATGAATTAATTTAAAAAGCTATCTTTTTCATTCTAATTTAAAAGCATTTTGATCTCCTTAAAATGAATTTTTTTTTACAACGAACAAATTAAGCAAATAAATATTTGACCTATTTGTCTCCATATAACGAATTTTAAATGACCTCTGCATCGCATACTTACAAAGATCCACTTGGAAGAATGCAATCCTTACAAAAAAAAAAAAAAAACAGATTTTTTTAAATAAACTAATAAAAAATATTTCTTTTGTATTATAAACTTTTTATATGATGAAGAAATTTTGTGGTCCAATACAGATTCATTATAGGGAAGTGCGACTGCATTTAAATTTATTAAAAAGGACATACATACATATATTAACTCAAAAATCTAAGGACCTGCAGATGTTGCCATTTATTCTTGGAAATTCTTAGCGTTTGGGAGTGCAATGAGGTAGGCTGCCAAATTTCAAAATTACTAACGGTTCGGTTCTTTTAATTTTAAAGCACTTTTTTATTTTTTCTTATGCAATACTGAAAATTATTATTATAAATCATTATCTGTTCACTAATTTCACTAACACCGTAGTGACAGTTATAAAATAGATTACCCAGTTTTGATGTTTAAAAATATTAATGTGGTCTTATAAAAAGAATTAAAAACTCTGCTAATATTTTTCTTGAGTGTGATTATACATTATTACATTGTTAAAAAAATTATATATGTATTTAATGATACGTCATTTTTAATTTTGTAAATAACTTGGTTATTTTTTAAGATAGAAGTTTAAAATGTTATAAAAATATGTAACGTGAATCGTAATCAACAAAAAAAGTCAACTTCAAATGTTCCAATAATATCTACATAGTTTTGCATTTACGCTAACGATATGTGTTTTGTTTGTAAAAAAAATTCGTTGATGCCTTTAAAAGGTCCCTGTTTCTTTCGTCAAAAAGACGTACCTAAATACAGAAATTATTAAGAAACAAAATAGCCACAAGAATTTGTTGGTATTTTGTGCTTGTAAAAATATTTTGGTTTCTGTACAAATCGCGCCGGTGGTTTTGTTTTTTTTCTTTGAAAATTAAAAAGGTCTTGTTTTGCTACAATTTGTATAAGTAACCAATCTACATAAAAGCAAATGTGACACTAGGTAGAATTTTTGCAAAAGAAGAGGTGTTTTATTGATGTATTAATGAAACTTTATTGTTTCGCACTAAATTTATTTCTTACTTTTTTTATGCTACAATTATATAACCGAGCCCAAAGAGTTAACCTTACCATTTTATGGTAATTTATTTAACGTAAATTTGACCTGTTATAATGACTTTATACATTTTTGCAGGCAAACACAGGTGCGCATTTGGTATTTTGTAAAAAGTTATGATATACCATTAGGTAGAATTAAAATGTATGCACGGATGTTTGAATTAATTGTCCTGTTGCCTTTTCTTATTGTACATTTTTCTAAGTATTGTGGTTACCTTTTTATCATTGTGACAGGCAATAACTGCAAAACATTTTGCACTGGCAATGCAAAATATTTACATATATTCATATAGATAGTTTTTACTGAAAGCAGTTCTTAATAGGTGATTGACGTGGAGTGTGTGTCTAAGTTCAAAAGTTTAACAATGCCAAAAAACAGGTCAACATAAAAAAATTTGTGTCGTATAAAGCATCTTCAAACAAAAGCACTTGTTTAATAACATCATGCAAAAAAGAACTTTGTGGAAAGATAAAATCGAACATAAAAAGTCATTATAAACTTGTTTATCGGCAGGACATCAAAAGTGATAATGAAAGTGATAGTGATGATGTCCCTGATTGCAAAAAAAAATAAAAAAAACAATAAAGTTAAACACTACAATTAACAAAATAGATTTTTTAATACTGTCACATTTGCTTTTATGTATATTGGTTACTTACACATAAATTGTAGCAAAATAAGACCTTTTTAATTTTTTTTTTTTTCAAATATTTTTACTTACTTAAAGTGTTTTCAAAGAAAAACAAAACCACCGGCGCGATTTGTACAGAAACCAAAATATTTTTACAAGCACAAAATACCAACAAATTCTTGTGGCTATTTTTTTTCTTAATAATTGCTGCCTTTATGTAGGTACGTCTTTTTGACGAAAGAAACAGGGACCTTTTAAAGGCATCAACGAATTTTTTTTACAAACAAAACACATATCGTTAGCGTAAATGCAAAACTATGTAGATATTATTGGAACATTTGAAGTTGACTTTTTTTGTTGATTACGATTCACGTTACATATTTTTATAACATTTTAAACTTCTATCTTAAAAAATAACCAAGTTATTTACAAAATTAAAAATGACGTATCATTAAATACATATATAATTTTTTTAACAATGTAATAATGTATAATCACACTCAAGAAAAATATTAGCAGAGTTTTTAATTCTTTTTATAAGACCACATTAATATTTTTAAACATCAAAACTGGGTAATCTATTTTATAACTGTCACTACGGTGTTAGTGAAATTAGTGAACAGATAATGATTTATAATAATAATTTTCAGTATTGCATAAGAAAAAATAAAAAAGTGCTTTAAAATTAAAAGAACCGAACCGTTAGTAATTTTGAAATTTGGCAGCCTACCTCATTGCACTCCCAAACGCTAAGAATTTCCAAGAATAAATGGCAACATCTGCAGGTCCTTAGATTTTTGAGTTAATATATGTATGTATGTCCTTTTTAATAAATTTAAATGCAGTCGCACTTCCCTATAATGAATCTGTATTGGACCACAAAATTTCTTCATCATATAAAAAGTTTATAATACAAAAGAAATATTTTTTATTAGTTTATTTAAAAAAATCTGTTTTTTTTTTTTTTTTGTAAGGATTGCATTCTTCCAAGTGGATCTTTGTAAGTATGCGATGCAGAGGTCATTTAAAATTCGTTATATGGAGACAAATAGGTCAAATATTTATTTGCTTAATTTGTTCGTTGTAAAAAAAAATTCATTTTAAGGAGATCAAAATGCTTTTAAATTAGAATGAAAAAGATAGCTTTTTAAATTAATTCATAGCTAAATTTAATGAAGTACAATTTTTAGTTTAAACCACTACTTATTAGTAATTAAAATCAATAAAAAATTATACATAATAGGTATATCATAATATCTATAATAATATAAATATTCGTGTGGTTATCATATATATATTCTATTTTTCCGGTAATTTAACAAAAAATATTTAATTTTTTTAATACTTACATATATACATTTTTTGATGATACGTCTTTTTATTTCTGAAAATTACAAATTAATTTAACGTAACACACACAACTTCAAAAATAACAATAAATATAATATTTTTTCCTCAAAAATATATCGGTTATCGCATTTTGAGCTGAAATATTTAAAATTCTTTTAAATTTCAAATAATTAACATATTACAAAGTTTTATGCCTTGCATGTAAACTTATTAATGTGATGTTACATTATTCTGCATTTAAGATGACGATATGTGCAGTTCTTTTAATTTTTTTTCAATAATTGTTTCCTACAAAAAATCGAACAGACACTTTGGCTGGTTGGTTGCCTTTACCAAAAATATTTTACACAAACAAATACACACACATGCTGTCGTGTTGTCCAGCGGTAAAAATTGCCAGCGCTTTCACTTTTTAGGCCTTAAAAAAGATTTACAGCTGTATTTTTAATTAACTTTTACTTATTCCACTCTGCCTTATTTTAAAAGTTCTTTTAGAAGGGTTCTTATAAAATATTTAACAAATTTAAATTTTCTATTCTAAGATCGAAATCGTTTTATTAGTAGTTATGTTGGAATATGTACCAAGTTTAATTATTAATTTATTCACTTCGCATTATTAGCAAATACAATTACACTGGAATAAAGCTTTATTCTTTATTATTTTAAGAAGGCCTTTAAAGTAGATGCAAGAAGTCGGGGTTTTGGTCTCCAATAACACACTGTATAAATTAGAAAACTTTATATCGGCAAAGAGGCCTTCTATAAGGCCTCTTTACTGCTTCATTTTCCTGCTGTTAATGGTTGCGTTTTTTTCATTATGAGGAATTTGATTGTGAATTTTTTTAAATTTTTCATATCTGACAAATTCACTTATGAATTTTTTTGTTTGCTCATTTTTCATGAATGAGGAAATTCAAATTAGTTTTTTTCCTCACCCTCATGAGGATGAAAAAGCAGTAAAATTTTTAATTTTTCACGCTCGCTCATGACTGAAAAATGAGTGAACGTTTCGGTACTCTGCTATAATCAGCCGACATCAAATTGTTAATAAACATTTTACAGGCAAATCCAAATCATAAGTTTGTGTATATGTGTGCATTACATTAAATACACATACTAGAGAAAACTGATCAAAAACCACTGTTTTTTTAATGCCACAATTACACACTCTCACAGACACAATCCTCTCCTAACCTCACACTCAACTTTATACGAGTAGCAAGCATAAACAAGCATTGACCAGCTTCATCCGTTTCCGTAGAATGCCTGTTTCCGTTA
This sequence comes from Pollenia griseotomentosa, assembly GCA_963931875.1. Lineage (NCBI taxonomy): Eukaryota > Metazoa > Arthropoda > Insecta > Diptera > Polleniidae > Pollenia > Pollenia griseotomentosa. The sequence continues at coordinate 43,712,833 of OZ007560.1, read as the reverse complement.
GTGACTATAATGCGTTTGTTTTATGTTTTGATGGTGATGGTGATTTTTTTTTCGTTTTTTCAACTTAAAAAGGAGTATTGGAATAATGGAAGAGTAAGTAAGAGTGGTGGCCATAACCAAGCATGACAAACCTCAGCTGTCTGTAAAAACTTCAATTATAAACGTATTTAAATTTGTTTTTATTTTATTTACAAAAATTCAACGAGAAAATCAGCTAAATAAGCAAAAAAATATTTTAATTTTGTTAAAAGGCAAAAAAAAAAGAGCAAAAGCATTTTATAAAACCCAAGTAAATGCATAATTCAGCAAATTTGTAGATGTAACGTGGCAGAAAAATTAAATGAAAAAAAGCGAGAGAGTAAAGCCAGAACAGCAACTTTTTTTTGCTGCCAAATGATGGCAAATTGACACATGAACATTGGTATTATTTTATTTATGTATTTCTTCTTTTTTTTTTCAAAAAATAAGTATTGGCTGTTTAAATAATTTAACGGACGACTTAAGCAACTCCCAAATTAAAGGTGGGGGTTAATGTATGCCTATTTGGAACTACCTCAGAGATTTTAATGAAATTTAAAACATAGATATATTCCTACTAATACCATAAACAAAACGTATTTTTTTTAGGCGTACTAACACACGCCGGGCCACCCTCTAGAAATTAATAAAGTAGAAACATCTTCCTAAATATCCGAAATAAGTTATTTGGAAGAAACAAAAACTACAATACATTTGTTACATCTTCTAAATTTCAAGTCAGAATACTAGGGAGTATCTTCTAAATGTGCCTAACTTTTATTTGTTACCAAGTTTCCAAGCCAAAAAAATGTAAGTCGTAGACTTTTTTCACTGCCATATCAATTATTTGTTTCAGTGGTAAAAACAGATATTTCTCTTGAGATAGAAGGATCTATAAAAGGGTAATCCACGAAGGAAAATATTTAATCGTTATATTGTTGTAAGTCCTAAATTTTTTATTTCCCCCCAATAATATTGACAATGGCAAATAAATATTATTTATTTTCCAACTAATTACACGGTAAATTTTTAAATATTTATTTGATATGCTTGCCTAGACAAAAAAGAATTAAATTAAAAAAAAAACCGGCAAAAATGCAAACATGCATTTAACCCGCAAGGGATGCAAATAAAAAATTTTACAAAAACTTAATTTTAATTAAAATTTCTGCCTTTTGCAAACAGCAACCAACTTATTTAGAAATAATAATCAAATATTCACACTAAATTATTATCATTCTAAATGTCAATTAATGTTTTCAATTTAATTGTTTCTCTCTTTTTTTTCAAATTATTTTAAAAGCATCTTCAACTTTGTATTTAGTTAATGTAAATTTATTTTATTTCCATGGACAGTTTAACGAAAGAAAGGGTTGGTTTTAAAATATATGAAAATATAATTTCTAATTTCCAGCCATAATTTTACATAAAATTATGAATTTTGCTTGACTTCGGTTTTTGCTGGAAAAGCAAAAGAAAAAACTTAATTGTCTATTTTGGTAATTTAATTGAAAATTACTAGAATTTTTATTACCACTTAAGAGTTAAGTTTAGAGTGAAAGACAGTTGGCAAGTACCTGCAGCCGAACAAAATATGTCTGTTATTTTCAAATTAAAATTGTTATTTTAACTAATTAATGTTGAAAATTTTAATTATGCCACATTTTTCGTTTACATTTTAAAGAAAATTGAAAAATATATTTTAAATAAAAGGCTGAACTAAAGTGTTAGATAAATTTTAATTGTAATATTTGAACAGTGGGTATAAGGGGGAATATTGTGGGAAAGAATTCTAACATATACATTTTTTAAATTTTCCACGTGAAACTAAGTCTTTATGAAGAAGTTCATGAATATAATGACAATAAATAAGTATTGCGGCGCTTAATTTATTCAACATTTTTTTATTTTTCGAATTTATTCTATGAGTTACATTTCAGTTATGTATTTTATAAAGCTTTTTTTGTAATAGTTCTATTCCTTAAATTTTTAGGAATGACTTTTATACACTACCAGACTATTATATTGTATTTTCTTGTTACATTTTACCTTAGCTATCCATTGGATAGCAATGAAGTATATTGTATGTACAGAAAAATTTACAAATATTAGACACCAGCAGAATGTAATGCATTTTCTGGCCCGCTACGGCCTTCGTCAGCATTTTTTGTGTCACACTGGATAGTGATACTTTATAAATTGAATGTATTTAACTCAACTATTTTTAACAAATAGAAACTGGGAATTATCTCCTTTCGTAGGTTACTTTATATCATATTCAACATTTTTTTATTTTTCGAATTTATTCTATGAGTTACATTTCAGTTATAGATTTTATTTTAATTTAGTAATTTTACGGAAAGGGTGGTTTTATTAATCTTTCTATAAAAAGTTGTTTAATAATCCACGGAACCAAAAAGTTATGCAGAGAAACGAAAATTTACGTTAATTAAACGAAAAATTTATTCATTTTTGTCCAATGAATTGGTTCGTTATAGCAATGCATGACCGCTCTTTAAAAGATTTTATGTTTATAGTTTACTAGATAAATAAAATGTTCGTTAGTATAACTAAAATTTAACGAACAAAATTAAAAACAGCTAAGAAAATACAATTAGTTTTCCGTTGCTGTCGACGTCGACTTTTATGATAGGGGCGGGGCGATTGGCTCTATTTGAAAAATTGGAATTTACTTTTGTATGCAGGCCAGCTCTGAAGAACAGGAGAACTTTACTAGGTGCAAATCATAATCATGATGTGTGTCGCAAGTGCCCTTCGTACCACAATGTCCTACCACACTGTCCTTAGCGCCCTAGGGGGGGGGGGGGGGGTAAAGCACGTACGACTTTTAAGCGCCCACTGAAAAGAAGTCAATATAAGCGAAGAAAAAAAGTTAAAACTTCATTTCTGGAATAATAGAGGCATTATCTATCTGAGTTCCCTTAGAGAATTCAACTCCACTCCTGATGTCATGATATGCTTTTGTAGACAAGTAAGAAAAAGTTCCAGGTATGAAAAAAGTTCTCTTTATATGCAGCACCAATCACTAAGCTGCACTAAACGATTATCTGGAGACGTCTACCTGTTTAAGCAAATCTTTAAATAAACTGGCATTGATATCGGAAATCATTAAAGCTAAAGTGAGACCATTTTAAAACAAGTCTAAACGTTTTACGATCCACTTAGTGGCTATTTCACCAATTTTATTTAAATATCAATCTTTGTTTTTTATGTCAAAACAAACCCAAAATTATATGAAAATCTATATTTAAATATGAATTGATATTTAAATACAGTTGGTGTAATTGACCCTTAATATTCAAATATAATAATATGATAATATGATAAGGGCAGCCATAAAGGGTTGCCAGATCCCAAAAGTCAAATATTTGGATAATGGAAAATGGATTTTTGAAAAAACAACAGGACTGGTAAAAAATTCACCAATATGACCCTTTTATATCAAAACCCCTGATTTGGAAGGACACTTATTTAAATAACAAAAAATTAAAACCTATTAATATTATTGACATAAGTTTTATTTTAGCTGGACAGGGCCCAAAAAACTGGATAATCCAGGCCGTCTGACAATCCTTCATCCATAACGCCATAAAATATTGGGTCAGCTTTAGATATTAGTTACGAATAACACAAGGCTTCCCCATTTTACAGCAATTATCGTTCCATTATTCCCACTGTTCATAACCTAAAATTACAATCTTACAACGGCACGACTCCTTCATAAACAACCTGTTTCTTTAGTTTTCTCCTCGGGAAACATCCTCTTAGCATGCTGTCTATTGTCAAATAGTCTTGTTCGTACTTGTTGTATGAATTTTCATTATTACATTATATTTGTTTTTTTTTTTTTAAATCCTTTAGCGCGTTTCTGCCAAGTCTTTATCTTGTTGTAAAAGGAAAATAAGCGTAACATGACATAATTTTAATTCCTTTTTAACGCTAAAGTTCTTTTACTACAAATATAATACTAAACAAAAAAAGACTAGCTACGCCATAGGTGTTATTTGCAAAAAGTAAAACACAATTACACAAATTTAAATTATGTAACATTTCACCCTTTCTCTGACGTTATCTTGAAACACAGAACCCAAATGGCAGCGAATATAAATTGAAAATAAACGCTTAACCAAAATATTTAATAGAAGAAAATGTAAGGCATCTGTTTTTCATTAAGCCACCAAAGAAAGGCAAAAAAAAAAAAAAACAACAACAAAAACATTTTGTTATTATTTTACTATTATGAAATAAATGCGTTGTTAATAATTCCAATACTTAAACAACAAACAGCAGGGTGTAAAACAACATTTAAATATAAATTTAAATACGAATTTGAAATACTCAACAACAAACCCCGTTTCCTGTTACTTAACAAACAGATACTTTTGCTGAAGAACGTTTGTACCCCTTGTAGCAAAATCACACCCTTTCCTGTTGGGTTTTGTCCACAACACTCTTGCAACCCCTTTTATAATTGTATTAATGTGGATGGATGCCTTGTTTCACTGTTTGTTAATGTTTTAATGCTGATATCCTTTTGACTTTTGCTAATAATTATTGGCAAATCCTTTTATCTAGTCCTCACCCTTTTATTACAATTACAAATGTACTCTTCGGTTACTGTTCTGTAGCAAGTTTTGATATATTAAGATACTGTTGCCATAAACTCTGGGCAGTAAATAAAATTGGTCATTTCTTTTAAATAAAAAAAAAAAACAAATAACAAGTTATAGAATCTTAGACGTGGTTTTTTTTTCGATAAAAATATTTTGTCATATACACTAAAACTACAATATAACGAATCTGACGTGGATCGAAAAATAATTCGTTACAGCAATTGATTCTTTGTGCATATGTATCAGTAACAGCTTGGTTAAAGTTATAACGAAAAAAATCGTTGTAATTATAGTTTTTTTTTATTTTATTTATTTATAATAATCCAAGCAAAGCTGACTAAATTTTTCACGCTCTTCATACTACGCACTCTGACTTAGTTGTTTTGATAACGGGACTTTTAAATTTGGCTTAAGGTTGTATATTGCTTTTCGCTGACTTCTTTAAATAGAGGCTTTATTGTAATACCTCGCTATAAAAGGGCTGTATACACTGAAAGAATTATGCTTCATAAATAAATTTTATTAAATTTTTTTCTCTAATATATAGGAAAATTTCATTACGGAAATGAAATTTTACAAAATTTTTTGAAGCAATTTCATTAACACTGCGAAATTTTAGTTTCTTAATTTTAATGGAAGCCTTATTTCTATTTTAAGAGAAAAATCCAACTTTAACTATTTTTTAAAAGTTTGAAATATTTTTCAATTAATGAAAAAATGAAATTATTGTAACTTCATATTTTCAATGAAAAATGTCACAAAATCCATGAAAAAAAATTAAGTTCTCTAACAACGAAATAGATTAGATAGAAAAGTGTTATATTGGTTGAATTTTAATGTAATTGTTCATTGAGTTAATGTCAAGATTTATTGGATTTGTTAAGAAAATTCCAGGGTGCCCATCTCACTAGGGGTGCCCATTTCACTACACGATTGCTTAGAAGCCACATCTCATTTTTTATGTTCTTTAATTTAGTCGTTCATGCTGCGCTGATATTTTTTTAGATATAGTGCGTTAAATAAATGAAGAAATTCAGAAAATATTTTATTAACCATTATTTTTCGAATTTTCTCAATAAATCAAATTTCATTAAATAAAGCTTTCTTGTAATATTTCTATTCCCTCAATATTCAACACATTCGAAAAAATAGAAATGGTTTATATATTAAAACTAACTTATAACTTATAAAAGAAAAAATTATAATGCCCAATGTCTTTTATGTTATCAAACATTTAAAAGGCATTGGGAAAACATTATTAAGAGGCATAATTGCATTATTTCTAGCAAAAACTTTACTTACAATCCTACTTTTAATGTCTTCCTGAATTCATTACTTTGAAGCTTTATTCGCCACTTTTTGAATTATTAGTAGAGTTTTTTTTTGTCCCCGGGAAAGCGGGAAATGTTTTTAAATTTCCCGGGATCCCAGGATCCCGCTCCATACAAATAATACAAGGTAAATTTGTTTTTAATTAATGAAAAAAACTTTTATAAACAAACGTAAGGGAACTTGTTTACAAAGTAAGTAAAATAAATGCTTAAATACTACAAAAATTAATTGAAAATTGAAACCTTACGCTTTAATATGTAAATTCCTTATTATTATGCTCTAGATACAAGAAAAAAAAAAACATAAACATAACAATTTAATTCATAAAAACAATAACAATGAGGTATCAAGATATGAGATCAAAAAGTTAATTCATAAAATATTTTAATAAATATATTAACATTTTTTAACGGCTTTGGAAATAACTTTGTGTCACACTTAAAGCGTTTAGTGAGTCGTCAAAGAGTATATTTCTGATTTTATTTACTGTTTTATTACCATTTTTCCGAAAAAATTCGTTCACTTTTTTACCGAGGTTGGACACATAGTTAAAAGTGCACCGTTGTTGCATGTTTCTGGTGTCAAGGTTGATGCCAAAAATAAAATCATCCGGACTTCTTCTTACAAACCTTTTCTTTTCATTAGGTCCATCTGCAATTTTTAGGAAAATGTTTTTTTGTAGATATGACTATGTTGCAATGAAGGAGGTGATATGTTTAGTTATCTCCTATTTTTAAGAATTTACTGCCTGCATCTTTTTTATCAACTCTTCACTTCACTCCACTTAATTTATTAATTATCAACTGTTGCACTGCCCATTCTGCTTTTAATAGATTTATTGCAGCAGGAGAAATTGATTTACGTATGTACTCACTTCTTGTAATTGATCTAATCGACAACCCATCCACAGATGCTAATTTTTAAAGAAAAGCAAACTAAATTTCAGAGTAAAAATAGCTGTTTTCTGAATCTATGAGCAATTTTTTATTTCCCGGGATCCCGCAAAAAAATCCCGGGAAAGCGGGAAATAAAATAGTTGAAATTCCCGGGAATTCCCGGAACCCTAATTATTAGTTATAGTAAGGGGTGATTTTTTAAGAGCTATGGGAAAGTTTAAAAAAAAAACACATAAAATTCAGAAAAATGCATGAAATCTTTATTTGAGTCGATAGTACGGTCCATATAATTTAATGTTTGAAGATTATTTTATGCAAATGTTGACCGTGACTGCGCCTCAAATGGTCCATCCGCTTAGTCCAATTTTGGCATACTCTTTCCAACATTTCGGCCGGTATCTCATGACTAAAAGCTTCAATGTTGTCTTCCAATGCGTCAATTGAAGCGGGCATGTGTGTATAGACATGAGCTTTAACATAGCCCCACAAAAAATAGTCTAAAGGCGTTAAATCGCACGATCTAGGCGGACAATTGACCGGTCCCGAACGTGAAATAAAATGTTCACCGAACTCGCCTCTCAATAAGTTTATTGTTAAGCGTGCTGCGTGGCATGTGGCACCGTCTTGTTGAAACCACATGTCATGCAAGTCAAGCTCTTGCATTTTGGGCAAAAAAAAGTTGGATATCATCTCACGGTAGCGCTCACCATTCACAGTTACGTTACGATTCGCATCATATTTGAAGAAGTACGGTCTAATGATGCCACCAGCCCATAAACCGCACCAAACTGTAACTTTTTCTGGATGCATTGGTAGCTCTTGCAATGCTTCTGCCTGATCTTCACTCCAATATCAACAATCCCATTGAGCCAAAAATGAGCTTCGTCGCTGAACACAATTTTTCGATAAAAAAGTGAATCTTCGGTCAACTTTCCAAGAGCCCATTCACCAAAAATTCTACGTTGCGGTAGGTCGTTCTGCTTCAATTCTTGCACCAGCTGCATTTTGAAAGGCTTCACACCTAAATCCTTCCGCAGAATTTTCCACGTTATTGAATAACAGAGGCCCAATTGCTGCGAACGGCGACGAATCGATAATTGTGCTCATCATTAACACTGGCCGATACAGCTGCGATATTTTCTTCACTTCGCACTCTACGTAAGCGTGTTGGTGGTTTAATGTCCAACAATGTAAATTTGGTGCGAAATTTTGTCACAATAGCCCGAATAGCCGCTTCAGTGGGTCGATTAAACTGACCATAAAATGGAAGAAGCGCGCGATGAACTTTCTTAACAGAGCACGCATTTTGATAATAAAATTCAATAATTTGTAAGCGTTGTTCGTTTGTAAGACGATTCATAGTTAAATAATAGACCAAACTGAAGATGTTTGACAGTGAAACAAAACACGAAACGTGCGTCAGCTGTTTAAACCAGTGTTGTCAAAAAGATAATAGCTAAAAAATCACCCATTATATTAAATTGTAACTTTTTTACTGTATAAGTCATATTTGTACATTACAAAATAATTTTATATAATCATTTTAATAAGGTATTATTATACGATTTAAAATAATTATTTAAATCAATTTGCAGTATATTCCGTTAATATTTGTTAGACATTCGGTAATACTATATAATTTTAACAATAATTTTGATGTGAAATCCATGGAATCCATCATAAAGATGTTTTAACATTACCCCCACATTATATTTTTGTTATTAGACCACTAGTAGTTATATCGATCTAATGTAAACGATGTTTTTAAACAACATAACATTAACATTACACACATTTGTATTACAGTGTAAGAGCAATAAATGATTTGGTGCAGCCAAAACACTCTTTATTAAATGTTTTCTTACATTTCGAAAAATTTATTATTGTGTACACTTTCATGCATATAAGAGCAATTTTAATTAGTGTGTTTTAAACATTTTGAATTAATTTGCTATAACCTATTTTTGGCCTCTTTTTGTAGGTTAAAATTGGTCAAATTATAAAGGATGACTTTTGGGGTATCGCGATCAAAAATTAGAACTTTTTCAAGTAGAAAAATAAGTAGTCTTCCCGTCAAGTTCTCATTATTCTCTGCTTATTTTGTAAGCAAAGTTTTTGCTGGGACTATACATTTTAACAAACAACTTGTGATGAAATTTCAATGGAAAAAATTGCGCTTACTTTTTCCTCTCACCAATTCAGCTGCAAAATATTTTTTGTCACCACTGCCTTATACCACTCCCACCATTTTGACTTCGAGACTTTACAATTATGCTTAAATTTTAATTTTGTTTTATTCTGACTTTATTGTACAGTACACATTTGAATATACACTTTGCTATTTAGAGGCCTTTATAGCTAGGAGTTCCTTTGTTATAACTATAGATCATTTTTGCTGTAATTTTTTTATTTCTAAGTACCGTTTTTTAGATAACGGTACTTTTGTGTTTTTCGGTGTATGGTCCCACTTAAACCTTGTGGTGAAAGTTTTCACCAGGAAATGGAAAAAATCGAGAGACGTTACAAAGGCTGGTGGGATGAACAAATGATGGCGGACTATTGCTGGTTCCTCATTCGCGAAGATCCATCCGAAAAAAACGCAAAAGTTCAAGACGCTCGTCATTTTGATTTAAATTTTTTGAGTTTACGCCAAATATAGTGTGTGAGCAATGAAAATTAAAATATTGTCGTTCCACAAAATCCTTAATAAAAATTTTGAAAAAAAAGTAAAAAATAGGCAAATTTTGAAGGTGCCATAACTCAGCCACTTCTTATCAGATAGAATGCTATTTATCTCGATCGGACTTTTCGGTTGGGCTCCACAAGGGTTTGAGTGGGACCATAAACCGAAAACACACAAAAGTACCGTTATCTAAAAAACAGTACTTAGAAAGAAAAAAAATTACAGCGTTTTTCGTATTCAGAAGGTCCCAATTAACTTATCTAGGCATGTGGCATTCTTGGTATTTTTCCAAATTAAAAATTTGTAAAGCAGTGTAAGTTACATTTTTATATTTAGGTGTTAAGAGCAATTACCCTAGAGGGAAGCGCACTGACACCAAAGTAGTCCCGTGATAGGTCTTTGGTGGTAGAGACCGGTTCTAGTTCTAACACTTTATATGGGGTTGTCGTTGGAGGCGGTCAATTGACACCATTTGACCAGTCACAGGTCTATTCTCCATAAACGTACTTAGTGTCAGTTACTAAAATGAAGTAGTATTTCAATAAAACAAGTCCTAGAATCAAATTCAAGAACCAAATTTAAGAATGTACCAAAAAATGTGTCACAGCACCGGTGAAGACTGTACTGTTATTCATTACTTTTTCTACCTTTTTGTTCTTCTTAAACCAGTTAAGGGATTGGTTCTTCTTTAACTGGTCATGAGTCCTTTCTTTTTGTACTTGTTCTATTTTCACAAATCCCAGGACCAGTCTGTTGGACCAATTGACACAAATTTCCCGTAGGGTATCTCTACATCAAGTAACAAAAGGGATAACATTTGAACGCCGCTGCCGGTTTCTCCCCGGCATAGATTTCTAATGTCAGGTGGTTTGTAAGAAGAAAAAAGAGCACGCTCTAATTGAAATTTTATCAGATGAATTTGCATCTGACTTTTACAGAAGCAATGTTATAAAGCTAACACACGACATGTTTGTATTTTGCAGTGGGAAATTTAACAAGTCAGACGTTAAAAACATGTCGTGTACATGCATCTTAAGGGTCGATTATTGTAAATTTTTTTCTAAATATACACAGAAAGAAAAACACTCGGGGTAAATCAAGTTTTTTTTGATTACTTTAATTACGAGTCGTACTCAAAAATTCAAGTACGAATAACACTTAAACGTACTCAAAACAATCCTAAATGGGATTACTTTCGAAAATCAATCAAGGAATTTCTTTAAATAAGTATGAAATTCTTAAATCAAGCAAAAGAAAGATTAAGCTTTTTGATGCGTTTAACCCTCCGGCCTACGCATGTTTTAATTTTCTATACACATTGAAACAAGGTCAGGCCACACTCGTGTGCACCACTAAGGGTTAAAAAGTAAATTTGAACTCTTGATTCTCATTTAGTTTATATTTTTAGTTAAATATGTACATAAGATTTCTAAAATAAAAACCATATTGGTGTTTTATCATTCTATAAGGCAGCGTTGCCAGAAGATTTGGAAGGAAAATCTTCATATGCCCCAAAAAAATCTTATTTTGAAGAGGAAAATCTAAAAATTTTTAATAACAAGGGCAAAGAAGTAAAAATTATTAATTTTTTAAAAGGAAATACTTCTTATTATGGAAACTATTTAAATTGAAATACATAATTGCGGTATTTATACAAAATTAGATTGTAGGCCTAAATTGTGTTTTTAGGTATATTTTCCATAAAATTCTTTCTAAAAATATACTTTAAATCCATTTGTTTTCTAATAAATAAGAACGTAAAAAAGTTCATATAAAAAAAGAAGTTTCTTTGGAAGTAATTAAATTCTAAAATTAGAGATATATAAATTTTGGGCAAGAAGATCATACATCATATGAAGTTTTAAGGGTTCTTAATTTAGTATTATATTTGATACAGTTGTTGTATCGAAGGCATTTGAAAATATATGGATTATATGGATTTCCCTAAATAAATTCCTAATGGAATTGTTATTAAAATAATGTACACCTTTGAAAAGACATTGCAAAGCACTAATGTATATACACTTTATTTAATAATTATCAAAAACATGGAATGTGGAATTTTCACACCAAAAGCTTCTTAACCCTAGGTAACTTTTTACCACTTAGTTCTCCTCTTGGTTAGGCCTGACCCCAATTAGAACAGCTAAAAAAAACCTTAATTAAATAAAAAGTAAATAAATATATTTTTTATTAAATTATTATTTTAGATAAGCAGGGGTGTTCCGGAAATCGAAAACACAAGAATTTGGAAGTTGTTTTAATACACTTTTAATCAAATTTTTATATTGTTTGTTATTAAATTCTGTTTAATAGAGAAATATTTGTAAAATATTTGTCATAAAATTCATTTATCACAGAAATCTTATTAAAAATCCACGTTTAAAATGTTTGCCTTTTCGATTTAAAGGACACCCCTGTATACGAATTTATTATATAATTTTATTACATATTTTATTTTACATGCAAGTCGTCGAATATGTAGTCCCTTATTTTGCACATTACTTTTTCGCAACTGAGTGAAACGAGTTTTCCGCTTGGTTTTTGTAGTTAAATTATACTTAGCTCATAACGGGCCGTAGTTTTCTGATTTAATTTGAACTTGATTCATTCAATTCACAACATATCATTTATAGAATTCAGTGAATTCAATTCACCTTTCTGTTTTTTTGATATATTTTTCTATATGAAAAATATTGCAAAAAAAAAAATTTGGTCCGTCCCAGAGGGTAATTTCATAGACTTTTACATAAAAATAGAATTTCACCCCACTAATCTTGCTCCAATCAAATCCAAATTAGTTTCATTCGATTCAGCACACATCATTTATAGACGCCCCTGTTTTTTTTTTGTTATATTCGAAAAATTGCAATAATGGCAAAACACAAATTAAGTCTGGCCAGACCAAGACGGTAATCCTAGGGTTAAGTTCCATTAGTTTTACCTTTTGCTACTAAGTACATGAACTTTTTTGTTCTTTTCTAATTTTTGTGTATGCTAAAAGTATGCCTATTCAATAGACAACAAGCTGATACATTGTTCTAAAAACTAAAAACTGTTTTAAAAACTGACTGTTTAAAAACTGCAAAAAATTATGTAAGTTGTACAAACTTAAAGTTAAGAATTTTTATTTCTAAAAATAAAAAATCTTAATTTGAGAAAGAAGATCTTCAAATCTTATTTTAGTCAAAAAATCTTTAAAAATAAGGTGAAATCTTCATTCTGGCAACGCTGCTATAAGGTGTAAATCAATCATTATAACTTTTTCTTTCTAATTTCTTGATAAAATCAACTTTATAATACTTGAATCAATCGCATTTTGAGATTAATTCAATCTTAGTTTTACATAAATCAATCTTAATTTCGTATTATTTTAAGAACGAATTCGGATTAAGACAATTTTATAATTCTTAATCAAGCGCATTTTGAGATTTATTCAATCTTAGTTTTACTTAACTCAATCTCATTTTCGGATTATTTCAAGTACGAAACGGGATTGAATATGGATAATTTAAGTATTTTGCGATTGAAAATCCGTACTTGAATCAATTTTTTGGTACTTGATTAAAGAAAATCCGTACTCACCGTACTATTAATACCGCTTCGGATTGATTTGAGTGCGGATGGATTGATTTTTCTTTTGAGTGTAGTGCTACTTCATTACTTTGCATATATAAAAAAACCTTCTTACAAATTTGACTTCTTCATTTGATTTTTTGAAATTTTTTCGTACCGTTATCACTTCACAATGGAAATGCCCATATTTTCAATGAGAAAAATATTCGTTATATTAAAATTTTCCACTAAATGGATCTAATTTTAATTTATTAAAATAAGTAGTTTTCAGCGATAACATGCGCCATTTGAGATCACAATACTCCTTTCGAGAGCGTTATCCAACAAACATTTGAAAACAAACCTTTTCTTAAAGGACAAACGTTTGATAATGATTTGAAAATCATAGAATTCGCAACAGAAGGGGGAAATTCTTTTCAAATCGAAAAATGCATTAATTTTTCAAATATTTTTCAAATGTGGATTTTAATACAATGTGGAACATAAATGAAAAATTAATATTTTTTTTTAATTTTTCTTTAATTGTAAAATACATTTAACTTGAATCGCTTTTTTTAAATGTTTACATTTATTTTTCGCTTTTGTGTTGCCAAGTTTATTTTTGATAGATAATTTTATATCAAATGTTTATATTTAAGTCATTTTCAATTTGAATTCAAATGTTAAAATCAAACAATTGAAAAAGGTTTGAGAATTGTGTTTGATATCAAATGATAAAGACATTTCATATCAAAGGTTTGACTTCATGTTTGTTGTGTTTATGTTTCAATCGGCTTCAAACAGATATTTTTCTAGCAGACAGATTTCATAACGAATATAAAGTTGTAAATTCCAAACTATATTTTTTTGCTGCGAAACCCATTTAAAGAGTTTAACACGCCAGATTAGAGAAAATGGGGGTATTTCTCAATCTGCGGGCTGATAGTGAACTGAATCAAATAATTTTTAAAATACTTTTGATTGTTTTGGTTTTACAAACAGTTTTTAATTCAGCTTTTTTTTTAATATGTTTTGCTACATAAGAAGAAATACAAGAATTCATTCTATCACAACTCTGCGTAGTAAAAGGTCACTTTACGAGGCAACATTTGTAGCAGTAGTCTAAGCATTGTAATAGTTACTTTATTTTAACTGCATCTCAAATTTGACCATTTCGTGTTGTTTTTGTTTGGGTGCCTTTTTTTATTTTCTTCTCACTACTACTTCATCTTCCCGTCCATCCTTCTGTCATTCTAATAAGTTTTTGTTATTGTTGTTATTTCTTCTCTTGAATTATTGCTTTACAATGCATTTTAATTGCAATTTTGCGTCAATGTTTGTTTGCATGTGTTTCTGTAAGTTGGTTTGCATTTGTATATATAAAAGTGTATTTTATGTGTGTAAGTGTATAATCCTTTCACTGCATTTGGGGAACAATTAAATGTCTCTCGGGGGACATAAATCACTTTGCTCACAAAGTCAATAATATTAGTTTTCTATATACTTCACTTGTATGTTTTAAGAGAATAAAAAGAAAGAAAAAAAAAACAGCAGAAATTCGAATGTCTACTTTTGACTCCAAGAATGTCTTTAATACCGCAATGCCATGCATAATGGGAATTTAAACAGATGCTGTAATGAAGAATTCCCTAAACTCAGAAAGGGTTAAATATTTACTTAATTGTAATTTCATCTTCACTTTTCATAGACAAAAAAACACAGACAGAGGGTGGTCCAAAAGAATAACAAAAAAAAAACACACCACAATAGACGAGTATTATGCGTGTGTGATGATGTGTGTAAGACTTGGTATAGTAAACTTATAGACTCATTACCACTTTCTGAGTCCATCAAGTGCTGTCCGTTCGTCCGGCTATTCAGCCAGCTAGCTGGTTATGTTGTGGGAAAATTTTGTCCTAGTATGTCCAGAATTGACCATAGGTCTCATATAAACTCCCTCTCTAAAATAGCATTAAGATTAATCTTAATCCCATATTATAATGCTTTCTCAAGTGGTTGAGCTTGACCGATTTTCTTCTATATTTTCCGATTGTTGTAAAGAAGGCTTGGAAAAATGTACAAACACCAAAAAATTTTAATTTTATTTTCACCATTTGTCTTAACGTAACGAGCATATTACCGAAATGGTATTTTCAATAAACAAATATCAACTGAAAGCTTAGACTTATTTATCAGCTGCAATTACACGCTCTTAAGTCTACACTTAAGTGTGTTATTTTCGTTGAAGGTTGTGCTGCTCAATACCGCAGCATGTTGAACAATTTCTTCAAATCGGCAGATTCTCCACCCATAAATATGATTTCAACAATGGAGCCTCAGCGCATATAGCAGGGAAATATGTACGAAGTATTCCCAGTAAACGTATAACTTTAAATGGCAGCGATTTTAGTTATCTGCCGCATTCGGTGGATAGAACTGCACTCGATTTAGTTTTTCTTTGGGGGTGCTAGAAAGATCTTGTGTACGTGAAGAAGTCACAGAGCATTCACAAACTATAAAATAATAATCAAGAAAAATTCGAGCCATAGCTACTGAAATCCGGAAATAGTCATGGTAATCGTCTTAGAAAGACAGTCGCTCAGAAATATTTCATGAAACGGAAGATTTGTGCAAAGGGTATAGAACCGCTTGCGGGTAAACAATGTCGCACAAAATTTTAAAGCAAGCATCAATTTCATTTTCCTCCTTAATGTGGTTCGTAAAACATTTTGAGATTGAATAGTTTACTTCAAATAAAAGAGCTAAACGACAAGCTGTACCTACTAATAAAAAATGTCACGTATAAATGTATACAAGCTTTCAAAGGGATACCAAAGGAATATACGAATATTGTTGAAGCGTCCTTTCGCAAAGTCTGAAACAATTATATGCGAAGGCGGCACTTACTCGATTTTATTTTTAAGGGCTAAATTAAATCTGTAAATTCTCGATTGATTAATAAACTGTTAAAAAAATAATTGACTTTTTTCTTTTTTCAGGTCACCCTGTATAAGTGATTGTTTAATCCCAATCCATATTATGAAACATTTGCTGCGAAACATTTGAGTTTGTCGATGAAAGGGGAAAGACGGATGTAAAAGTGTAGTTTCATGTACAAGCAGTTTTTGTCAGTTTGTTATTGAAAGAAAGAGAGAAGGCATAGAAAATAACTTAATGCTGTAAAGCACAATTTGTATTCTATGGACACGATTTAAGTAAATATTTTCAAAAATTTCGGTTAATTTAGTTAGATTATATTTTATTAGTTTATAGTCTTTACGGTATATTGTTGATATTATTGTTTTTTTAGTTTTTAATTCCTTATTGAGTTAAAGTTATATATTAATTTATTTTTTCTTTAGTAAAACAACAAATAATTATAATTAAAATAAAATGACCTGAACACATTTACAGCCATAACCACTTTTGTCGTGTATTCATTTTTTTTTTTACTTTTCTAGTAAAAAGCAATTATGTATTATGAAATAAATAATTTAATATAAATGTTAAAGAATTATACATGATTATATAAAATGCATATTAAATATCTTTACCAGGGTCATTTTTAAAAGTGATTGAAATATAAATTTTTCCACATTTCGCATAAATGCATGTTTTGCAACATGGCCACCAATGTCTAAAAAAAGGAAGATCTAATTATTAACAACTATAGTGGGATCTTACTTGAAGGTTACACGATCGAGTTTTGCCTATCAAGTTTTAATACACTCACACTTGTTTATCAATACACTCATACTTTTAAAAACTGAAACGGAATTTCGACGGACAGTTTATGCAAAAGAATATCAAGAAAAACTTGAACGTGTAACTGCAGTGTTAGGAAATCTTTTCTTATTATTTTTAATGTGACATGAAAAGTTTCTCTATATGCAATTGACCTGTAAGATAACTGATAATTTTATTTTAAAAATCATTCAACAATTAACTTAAAATAGCAAATAATAATTTTTCATTGCAGTGTTTGGTATGCATTTTTTCTCCTTTTGCATGTTTTCAACATATTTCTTTCATCGTTTTTTATTTTTTTTTTTTAATTATATTTGTGCATAAAACTTGCCCTGCTTATTAAGTTTATTGTTACACTGCAAGTTTTATAAATATGGTTGAAGTTGAATAGAACAAGTAAATTTAGTCATATAGGGCATAGAAACCATACATACATCGAGTCATCAATTCTTTTCAGAAAATATTTTTACGACTTGGCAAAATTTTAAACAATCACGTTAAGCGTTAAAAGCATATCAGTGACTAATGATCAATTGTTAAATATACTTACTTTTAAATAAACATGCATATCGTAACCTAATATGCAAAAGGGCGTTACAACACAAGAAAATCAAAATCGAGTTTTTGGTTGATAAATATGCACTAGACTAAATAAAATACATGTCCCTATAAAATTTAAAAAAAATAAAATAAAAAGTATTGTTACGCCCTTTAGCATTTAAGGTGACAATATGCTTATCAGAAAAACCTTAAAGTCTATAAATAAATTAAGATTTCCTAGGGCGTTATCAAAGCACTAGGCAAACAGAATCCCTATCCTGCACTTTAACGCTGCTTTTTAACAATTATAGATATTTCTTTTTATATTTACTGTTATCGCTTAAATTTTGAAATATATTTACAATTGTCATAAAATAAGAAGTAAGAGTGCCATATTCTGCTTAATGAATCTTATATACCCTTCACCATGGTGCTTTTAGAACAGAAAGTTATATTAATACGCTTCTTTAACCAAGATGCCTGTACCTAGTTTGGAAGCTTTGGCTCCTGCCGTTGTCCAGGTTTACAAAAAAAAAACACAAAAAAACAAATTAGAGGCAGTGGTGCTTTTTCAATCATATCTCAACCATTTGTGGACAGCCAGGCCGAATTTCAATAACAGACAATTACGAACTATGGATGACACAAATATATAAGCACCTGATTGATATCTTCATATCTGGGGAATTCGGAAAACCCATTTCAACGGACACACGGACACACAGACGGATATCTTCATATCTGGGGAATTCGGAAAACCCATTTCAACGGACACACGGACACACAGACGGAAAGACAGACATCGTGATTTGAACTTCTCAAAAGGATCCATGGTATATAAAATTAAGAGGGTCTCGGATCAATATTGTAGAAATTACACATACACTTTTACCTTCGGTGAAGGGTATAAAAAATTGCTTTGAAAATTTGGAGTTTTGTGCAAAGTTTTGCTAACTTCTTTAATTTGAAAAAACTGCAGCGGAACCACAATCATTGCTCACCGAAACTTATTCTGAATATATTCCAACGCCTTAGGCTGGGTTTTTGAGATCTCAGTTAAACTCATCTTAATCGGAAAACAGATTTGTACCGCGATTACCAAGTTTGTATTCAAAATTTTGACTGAACGGCTTAGTTTTGCTTGAAATGTTGGTCTTTAATGAAATAATAAAAAATAACATTTCAACGGAAAATATCGAGTTCTAGACTACGTTAAACTAAGTTTAAACTTAATCCACATCTCTAAAACCCGGCCTTAAAAGCACAAGAAATCGTTTAAGGATAAAACATAAAGTCGTAATACTCTATCATGATAACGATCGGTCACAAAATAGCAAACGGTTTTGTTTGGTTTTGTTTCGATCGATGCAAAACTGGAGTATGCTTCGTCTTTGGCTTAAAAAAACTGTTTTCTTTTTGCGGACTACCAGTGTTGCCAGAATGGACAAAACGTTAAATAAATTTTTTATTATACAATTCGCACTTGATAAACAAGACGGCTCACCAATTCCCCGGTTTGTGTCGCTAATTGGGGCCGGAAAAATTCGTCGCAAAAAGAAGCACGAACTTCCATACATTTGTATTGATTTTCATTTAATTGATTCCGTGATTCATAATTTAAGCTGAAAAAATAAAGCTTGATTTGATAGACTTTATAACGGATAATTTTATTTTAGATCTTCAAATAAAGTTAAGGCTTTCTTTTGAATAACCTTTTGTTTTAGGGCATTCATCGCTGATTTTGACCTTCAATCCAAATAGTAAGAAGTGGCTCCACTTTTTTCTTATTTTTATAACCTGTTTATGTTGTAACAATGTTCTTGTTTCAACAAATTTCTTAATTTTATCAACGTCACTGGAACAGCAAATGGATTTAATTGAAGAAGGTAAAAATGCCCAATTTTTTGTTCTAAGCTTATTTGCTTTTTTTTGACTCGTTGCTGCAAAATATTAAAATTTAACTTTACTTCAGCAAATGTAATTTGAAATCAGTTGCAATCACCAGACAACCTTCACATGTATACTTGCATTAGACTTAAACGGGAAATTCCTTTTTTCTGGTTAAGATTTGTACAAACATTTTTATATTAACGACGCAAATCGAAGCAATAGCGACGCAACTTCGAAGCCATGCGACGCAAAATGAAACAAAAACGACTTCGAAACTTCGAAATCAAAGAAATTTTAAAAAGACGCAACTTCGAAAACGACGCAATTCAGGGTATTGGTGTATTATATTTTTCAGTTTTTGGAAAAAATCGACAGAAGGTGTAAGAAAATATCGTTTTATTTTGTCTACTTTTTGGTAATGAAACGGATGGTTTAAAAGTTATTTTTCATATGTTTCAAATATTAATTTAAAAATTGTCTTGCTTCCACTACAAGTTTCGAGTTTATACCCTTTTGTTGATTAAGAGCGAAATGTTTTACAATGACGCAAACAAATACCACATGTTAGATCAAATAAGGCTTTAGTTTTCGATTCGAAAGGAAGTACTTGTGTTTGTGGTTTGGAGAGACCTGAAGCAAACTGTTTCTTACAAAAAGTTGTTTATCATAGGTATCTTTAAAATCTACTAGAGGTTCATCGTTATTAGAAATAGATGTATAATGTTTGAAAAAATTTCTTAATATATACTATTTTTACAATTTCCCTATCTAAATAATGCTGAATTTTAAACAGAATTATTAAATATGTATATGCAAATATTAAAAGAATGCAGCAAAAAAGTAGAATACATTAAAAAAACAAACGAGTAGTTAAAATGATGATATAAATAAATTTTATAAAATATATAAAAATAACAATAATAATAATAATCATACGTATCTATAATATCAATGACAAACGGAAACGTAGCCATTTATGTAAAAGTTCACATCCGCCACCGACAAAATGCAGCAGCAGAAACAACGACGATAGAACAAAAAAATCAAAAATTAAAAATATATGGAAAATTTCTGCACGACTGTGTTTTTGTAGCCACAAGCATTGACAATTGCAATGTAAAAAAAAATGCAACAAAAAAAATTTTAAACAAATTTAATAAAAATACTTTGTTGTTCGTTTGTATCCTTGTTCAATAAACACATACTACCAGTCTCTATTCACACACAATTCAAAACATGCGAATGTATGAGTCTATTTAAATATAAATATATATTTATATTATATAAATTGTGAATTATTGCAAATAATCGGACATTTCACTTGTCACTTTAGTTGGTTGTTTGTGCATATTTCCAGCAGCGGAGAATGGGAACTAGGAAGATACATTATATGCCTGGTATTTTATTCATTCATTCCTTCATTCATTTGATGCTGTCGTGCATTCTTTCATGCATTCATGCTGTTATTGACCACCATCGTTAATTTTTTGTGGCTTTTAATGCAAATGTTGGCTGTTGCTGTTATTGCAGCGTTTATTTGGTTATTTTTCAAATTTTGTTGGGGTTTGGTTAATATTTGTCGCATTTTAAATGGATAATAAATGTTTATTAAAAAAATGCCAAAGGTTTTGATGGTAGATGGGTTGGCGATTGTTGTGGCTAAGATTTAATGGCTTTAAATTTTGAATTTATTTTTAATAGTTTAAAAGACTTTTACACTTTGCTGTGTAAACTAAAGTTAAACTGCTTGTAGTTTTTTTCCTTGATAGCAATAAATCTGTTATATCCGGTATAATCTTAAGATATTTCCGGCCACAACAAAACTTTTACTTTCAAAGGGGAAAGATTTTCAACAAAGAAAAGTAAATAAGAAGTGTTTAACTGCTACAAATGGGAATTTATATTGTGTATACGAATAAATGGAGTTTAATGGCTCCTTGTGGTCCGTTAAAAGGGTGCACGAAATTTCTTGTTCAAATTTAAGAAAAGGAAAAAAACTTATATATAACCTTTTCCATCTGTGGGAAGGCTATAAATAAATAAATAAATTAATCTGAATTTTGTAAAATGTATATATTTGCTTAGCTTCTTGGACAAAATTGGGCTTTAACCAGTATCTTGAGGTCTCGTTTTAGTAGAGTGCAAAGTAAAACTGTTTGTAAGCCTTCGAAAAATCTGGTAGTGAGCTGGTCTATCAGTGCCGGGGTTGCGGGTTCGATTCCAGCCAGAGACTCTGGTCTCCTACAGACAAGCGTAGAGCTTCGCGGGATTAGTTTAGTCCCCATCATATCTGGGATTTTCGGAAAACCCATTCAAACGGACACACGGACAGATGGACAGACAGACAGATCAGACAGATCAGACAGGCAACGTTTTATCAATTTTACTACCCATTAGGACCAGGTGCTGTTTTAATATCTTCGATGAAGGGTAAAAATAACACAAAAATTTAAATTGAATACATTTATTTGTTTATTTCTTGTTTAAACTAATTCAAAATCAGTAACACGAAACCAGAAATATACACTCAAAAAAATTTTTATAATATTTGCATATAATAAACAAGTTAAAAAGTAAAGTCGGTTAAGCCTACGCCTCAGTATTTACAAACAACTTTTTGAGTGGTGCTCTTTAGGGCCCATGGGCAGTAATGGACCAACCCGAATAATATTATGTTCACAGGTTAAGGTTTATATAAGAGTTATTTGTGGTGAAAAATACACTATGAACCTAAACAATTCTCTTTCGACTATTATATGCAAAATAAAAACGTTACAAAGGGCTAAAATATGCAAAATAGACACTAACTAAAAATTCATTAAAAACTCTAAAACAGATATATATATTATCAAAGTTTTCTTGGGATTCAAAAAATGAATTAACAAGGTTTCGTTTAAATGTGTTAAGTTCCCATTTTATACTATTAATAAACTGAAATTTGTGGTTGATGGGATAAGCTATTCCTATGCGCATTTTACTGGTTGCTTAGGCCATATCGTCAGGAAACTTCATCCAAAGATTTTAGAAAAACTAAAGATTTTATACAAATAAGACTGTTAAGCGAATAAGAATTATAAGCACTAGTTTTATTTGTAACAATATAGCTTAAACAAAAACAACCACATTAAACAGTGAGTTTATCTTTTCTTACAGTATCGACTACAATTGGTTGATTTCTTGTCAACTCTGAATGTAGTTGTAAGTGGGTAAAGAAAAAACAAAAATAAAAACAAATTACTTTATTTTATTTTACCAGTTCAGTTTTATTTACAGTACCAAATGCATATTAGTTATCAGTTGACAAAAAATCAACCAATTGTAGTCGGGACTGTAAGAAATGATAAATATATTGTTTTGCCTCCATTGACCGCCCAAACCACATTTTATAGCATATTTTCGGTTTCCCTGACAATAAATAACTAATCAAATATATAACACAAACTTATTTCATTATAAACACGAATTCGTCCCATCGCATCGCATCAAAAACCATTGTCAATTAGAAGTCATTACATGAGTCTTAACAGGATCTAACTGCTTAAGGAAAACACTGCTCATTATTTCACTCTTCAACTCATTGTTTTAATTCTTGAAAGTTTTTCCCTTTTTTTCATTATGCCTTAATTTTTCTATTCAACAAAAGTTCAATCCTTGTAAGCCTTTTGTTCTTTAATAGTTGAAATTAATGTTATTAGAATTTGAATGATTTGTATTGTTTTTAAGGAAAACTCGTGAAAGTTTTCTTCATATTCCGAACACGCATTAAATTTAGTATATTTTTCCCCATTATTTTAATGCAGTCATGCGTCAAGGTGGTACTAATTTCCTTAAATATACACTTCAGTTCATTTCAATTCAATTGTATAAAAGTGTTGTCAAAAAAAAAAAATGTAAATAAACAAAAACAAAGAAATCGTTTTAATTTATTTTTTTGTTTTATTTTTGGAGTTGATGCTCTTTTTGTCTATTAAATAAGCGTAAATATTCATTGGATAAAGAAAATTATAAATATCATTATTTATATTATAAATATGTAAGGAATAACTTAAAGCTCCTCTGTAATTTCTTAGCTGGGCACTTATTAAACTTTCTTAAGTTTGATTACACTTAAAACAAGTAAGAAGTATAGTCTTTCAAAATTAAATATTATTAAAAAAATATTTATTTTTCAAAACTAAACAAAGTTTTTGAACGAAATGCAAAGGCCTAACTATAATATGCATGAGCTAGCTTAAGCTACTGTCAAAAATTAACGAAAAGCCTGTCAAAAGCATTTAAAAAAAAAAATAAACAAAAATATAATTAAAAGAAAATCTGATCTCGTACGGAATGTGTAATTAGTTTCACACTTTACTTTAGCAAATTCCAGTTTCATAAAACTTAAAAAGTTTCCTTATATTTACTACATTTACACCTAGTACTTACGAGATTTCGAGCCAAATCTAGTTGTTTTTGACTAGATTTCCCATACAAAACAAAATCTACTTCGTGACTAGATTTCGACGAAATCTATTCAAAATCTAGAAGTACTTAATGATGCAACTATGGTTTTTTTAATATAGCACTAAAAAATACTTCCCTGCACAAGAAAAAATTACATTTAAAAAAAAAACAAAACAAAAATTGTTAAAAAAATTAAATTACGTTTTATAAAAATTGTAAAAAAATAAAAAAGACAAATAAAATTGATAAAATAAATATCTTTGATTATTAATAAAAGGTAATGCAAATTTTTTAATGAATATTTCTTTATTTGTTTGTAAGTGTATCGAAAAAACTTTTAGTCAGTTGTTTTGTTATGAAAAAAAAAGTCTGGCTAATGTCAAAAAAATATAATGTAAACGCACTAGATTTTGAGGAAGATTTTAAATGAAATCTACTAGATTTCGTTCTGGTGTAAATGTAGTATTATTACATTCAATATGGTTTTGCATAGTTACTTTAGACAGCTCATGCAAACTGTGGTTAAGCCTTTAGTCTTCAAACCTTGACCAAGTTAAAAGACAATCTATATTTTAAAAAAGCGAAACTGATAAACATATTTACACACCTTCTCCATGGGAAATATTATTTTTTCAGTATGCGCCAGTAACATCCACTGATGTTCAACGTATATCTTCAATATGTTCTACGGTTTTGTGTGACAATCGAAGATCGTTTCAATTTAGAAACTTTAAAAAACACATGGTTATACTTTTTAATAATTTTTTTTTTTAAATTTTCGCGTGCATATCTTAAATTATTTTTCTCGGTATACTCGCTTGAAAATTTCCAAATTTTTTGTGCTTTCATTAAAAAGTTCGTTATGCAAAATATAATCTAGATATCAACATCTAAAGAGAATATTTTAATCTCAAAGCAAATTTAAAGAGGGATTTTGAAAGGGACTTAGGGTCAATTCGCGATCTACCATTCTATACACCCATAGATAAATGCAAATTTATATTGGGGATGCCCCAACTTACGAATTGTTATATCAATGTTATTACAAATGGCATTAATGAGGCAAAAATTAACAGCAATCCAATGACGAACGTCATCATACAAGTTTGTCATATTTTGTGCGCCATCTATGCTATGACTACAATGACATCAATTCAATGTATTATTTACATTATTTTTTTTAAAAAGAAGAAAGTCGGTGCGCTCAGTGCAAGTCTTGATGTCGATGTGTAAACAACATAGTTTTTATGTTTTTGTGTTTATAAAAATTCACTGAAAAGAAATCCCTAATGATGATCTTCAAAGAAGATCGAAATATTGGAAGCAAATAAAAAGGAATTTATATTTACAAAAAAACACTGGCCTCGCTCGAGCTTGCCTGATTTTATATATTTAAATTTCGAAAGGTCGAATAAGAAAGAACAACTTTGATTATTTTTTTAGTTTAAAAAGTAAAATAAAAAGCAAAAATTCTCGTATTCTGTTTGTTTAAACTATTTAGTTAATTAGATCAAATTTTCAAGGTAGAATGACTACGAAAACCATATCGGGCATGCTGCTGGTGTCTTATAATTGAGAGTTTTTCTATAAACAAAGGGCGAAATACAACAAAAGTGAAAAAATGTGTGTAACGGGGATATGTAAATAATAATAATCTTCCACTTTGACTAAAGTCAATCGCAATGGCTCAATTTAATCGCACTGAGGAGATTTTTTATTCAACTGACTCCGATTGGTCATTTCTGTGATGCCGATGTGTCATCCCATTGGTGACATAATTTTTGACCTTGATGACAATTTGGCCAAATGATGTTAAGGCTGACATCACAATGATGAAAAGTGTCATATGGTCAAAAACGACACAGTGTCATATGGTCAAACGACACTTGTCATAGTTCTGATACCATGGTACATCAGCGTTATGACGCCTAGCAGTGTACTAGCTACTATTAAGGTTAGCGCCCATTCACATTATACGATTTTTGTCGTTGCGATTCTTATTTTATAGGCAAGAGGGGTGAGAGGAATTATAAGAGGTACGGAAGCGAGTGTACTCTTCGATTCGTTTTTTTCATTCATTCGTTCTCTCAATTTTCTCTCATTTGACGAAAAATGTATTAAGGTTGTTACGACAAAAATCGTACAACGTAAATATGAGACCGACTTCAAAGAGAAAACGACAATAATCGCAACGACAAAAATCGTATAATGTGAAATAACAAAATTGTAGCATTTAAAATTATTTTCTGCAGTGATTTTCGTTTTGAGGCTATGGTCAGATATAGATTAATTTTAACAATATTTGGTAAGATAATTAAGGTTACATTAAGATATTGTTGGAGCAAATGTAATCTAAATACCAACATAATAAGAAGGTTTATAGAACCAAGATTCGAAAAAAGCTTGTAGGGGGACTATGTAAAATAATGAACTGACATTCTCAATATTTCAATCGGCTATGCCACTCTGATAAATAATAGTAAAAAAACTTCAAAAAATGATCTGAAAAATTGCGCAGAAGGTTTTTTTGGATAATCAGCCAGCCGGACGGACATTGTTAGGTGGTCTCAGAAATTATGCGTTGGACTCAAAAATTATGAGTGGTTTGGTATACTAAAAGGTGGATCAATGCAAATCACATCAGCACAAACGCATAATAAAGGGTGGTTAAATTTCAAGGGCCGATGTTGATTTTGAATAAAACACAAACTATTTAGGAAATTATTGTAATTTTATTTTATTATGATATATGAGTATTACTCAATTATGTATGGAACAAAATATCGGCCAAATGGGGGCCGCGACCACGGCGGCACACCTCCATCCGATGGTCCAAATTTTCGATGACCCTGAGGCATAATGGAGGTTCTATGCCGTTAATGTGCCGAATTATCTCATCCTTTAGCTCTTGAATTGTTGCTGGCTTATCGACGTACACCTTTTCTTTCAAATAACCTCAAAGAAAAAAGTCCAACGGTGTCAAATCACATGATCTTGGCGGCCAATTGACATCGCCATTACGTGAGATAACACGGCCATTGAATTTGTTGCGCAAAAGAGCCATTGTTTCGATAGCTGTGTGGCAAGTGGCACCGTCCTGCTGAAACCACATATCGTCCACATCCATATCTTCCAATTCGGGCCATAAAAAGTTCGTTATCATCTCACGATAGCAAACACCATTCACAGTAACTGCCTGACCGGACTCATTTTGGAAAAAATACGGCCCGATGATGCCGCCAGCCCATAAACCGCACCAAATAGTCACTCTTTGTGGGTGCATTGGTTTTTCGACAATCACTCTTGGATTATTATTCGCCCAAATGCGGAAATTCTGCTTATCGACAAATCCACTGAGGTGAAAATGTGACTCATCACTGAAGATGATTTTCTTCGAAATTTATCATCCATTTTCATAATAAGTCTGGATAACTTTAACACGTTGTTGGATTGTGTATCTCTCCATGGTTCAAATTGAGTAAGTCTGAAATAGAGAAATGTCAAATAAAATTCGGAAAAAAACTTGGCGTTTAGGTGTGGTTCACATTCAACATCGGCCCTTACAATTTAGCCACCCTTTACCTTCTCCGCTATTGTCAACAAAAAATTTTAATAAAATCTTTAAAATATCATGCAAATAGTCTAGGATTTTTTTAAAAGTTAAACATCCACTTAAAGAGCTACATGAACCTTAACCTTGTAGGAAAAAGCCAGCCTGGCTTCCTCACCGTCTATCTCGGGATGAGCAAAACGAAATCGCTGCAAATAGAAGAAGTTCTTGTAGATAAGTGAAATATTGATAGTTTTTGTCTTCTAAACAACACACCGCCACCTGTTTGGAAAAGCTATATAACAAAGATAAAAATGCTGATTTCTTATTAATCACTTTTAAGCTTCCTTAAATATATGTCCATCTCCTGTTGTATTTATATCTTACACGACTCAACTGGTAATGATTAAAAAAGGTACGCAGTTAATCTATTTCACTGTATATCAGAAATTACACCTACCCTACATTACCTGTAACACTTTTACTGCATTGTTCATATAAAAGTTAGAACTAAGAAGGGCTTTCGTCATAATTCTTTATCAAATCTAACTTTCACCCATTAAATAAATGTATCCGCTCGATTCATCGGTAAAATCTTTGTTAAACTACCAGGCTTAGTTTAAAACAATTAACATTTTTTGGATTTCTTCAACTCATTCGTTGTAAACTTCTATAGAAGCCAACAATTGACCTTCATCTTTACTAAAAAAAAAAATTAACCTCATTGGTTGTTGAAAACTGAAAAAAGTTGCAGCTTTTACAAATTTTCTTTGCTTCTTTTGTGGTTCCATCTTGTTGGAACCACAATTCTGTGTTGTTCTCTAAGAAGGTGCATTCGATGTTCAATAATTATTCTGGGATTTTAGGTGCCCCATTTTTTATCGAAGTAAAAATGGGCCTCAAAAAGTTTATTCATTAACAAGGGTTCGTTTAAATGTGCTTAATTCCCAATTCCTACTATTGACAAACTGAAATTTATTGTGGAGGGGATTAGCTATTCCTATGCGTATTCATCATTAGGAAACTTCATCCAAAGGTTTTAGAAAAACTAATGATATTAAACAAATAAAACTGTTAAGCGAATAAGAATTATAAACACTAGTTTTACTTGTAACAATATAGCTTAAACAAAAACAGCAACAATAAACAAAGAGTTTATTTTTTCGTACAGTCCCGATTACAGTTGGTTGATTTTCTGTCAACTCTAAATGTTGTTGTAAGTGGGTAAAGAAAAAACAAGATATATAAACAAATTACTCAATTTATTCATTTGTTTAATCATAACGTTTATTATGCGACACCTTGTAGATCGTATTTAAAAACAAAAAATTGGAACACTTTTTGAGGGGGTGCTTTAATACCATGGGAGATAAGGCCATGATGGCTTTATCTCTCATTCAAAAGGGAGATAAAGTCTTTTATTTTTTTTGTTCATTTGAATGGGAGATAAAGCCATCATGGCCTTAGCTCACATAAGTAATTTTAGAAAATGGCTTTATCTCTCATTTCAGTTTTGAAGAACTTTTGCATTTTACATTGATTAATAGTTTTCTTATTTTTATAATTAAAAGGTAATGATTTTCCCTTTTACTAAAGTTAAGTATTGAAATCTGGCTTCGCATACTAAAGTTTTTCTGCGCTTACGGGTTTTCGCCTCCAGTAGGACATGGCAGGTGGCTTCGCTGAATAAAGTTTTCCTGCGTGCGTCGCAAGAAAAAATAACTTTTCCCGGAAACACTCTCATTTCGCAAAATTTTAAATATGACCTTATCTCTCAATGATTGTCCAATAAGGCCATTATGGCTTTATCTCCCATTTAATTGAGCAATAAAGCCATTATGGCCTTACTTCGCATGACTTTAAAGCACCCACCCCCCCCCCCCCCCCACTTTTTGACCTCCAACGGTTCTCCAGATTTGCACTTAGAAATTCTTGAGTGCAATTAAAGGACCGTTATTTTTAACTATTCTTTTTATGCTCAAAACGAATATATAACTTTGACTTTGAATACTATAAAGATTACCAAAATTGCCTATTTGAATATTTATACTTCTTATCCTTTCAGTCTTAATGACAACATTTAAACCCCGCAGCAGATTACCAAATTGAAATGAGCAGATATGAATGAATACAATAATAATGCTTTCTGGTATATATTTTCAATTTAAAATGCAATTCAGATGAAAAATGATTTTGAAATCATTTGAGGCGTGGCACAAAAATCATCATCAACATCAACATGTGAAAAGAAATAACATGAACAGCAACAACAACAGCATGATGTAAACAGCTACAGCAACTATAATCATACCTGCAACACAAACGAAGAAATTCCTGCAACACACTAAAGCAACGTTTTTTGTTTTCAAAAGGAGATTCGTAAGAAAGGAAACTGGAAATTATAACAAAATAATAACAAAAAAAAAAATACAAAAACTATATATTTTCTAAATGGTAGAGATGTATGGATGGATGTGTTGGCTTAAAATGTGATTTCTACTTACCCAAAACACTATAAATGAAATTGGCAGTTTCACGGTCAAAAAAAAAATACCAACTTAAATGAAATGAAGCAAACAAAAATGTTGTTAATTTTGTACTAAAAATTGCTATTGGTGTTTTTAACTTTTTTTTCTTTCTTTATAAAAGTTTATATTTTTATTGTGTCCATTGCAACTTCAACTTAAACTTCATCTTTATTCTACTCTGGTTATTATTAGTATGATTATATTTTGCACACGTTTCTTATGGCCTGCAATGTAACTTGTTATTATTATTTTTGTTGTTATATTATGATTATATGTTATTGTTGTTGTTATTATTGTTGCTGTCTGACTCAATGGCTAGTTGGTTGGTTGCAAGTCCAAATTGCAAGAGAGAAAAAAAATAAGAAAAGAAATCATGATCGCCATGATTGTTTGCCATAAAAAGCTTTAAGAAGGAAGGACTAAATGAGTAACATGAATAACAACAAATATTTAATACAAAGTGATAACAATAAGTGGCATAATTGGAAGAGTTGATATTGAAATACCCTGCATTCAATACGACCTAATAAATACCTAACAAATATATAAGACTTTAGTCCCATTTCCGATCATGGCAGCTACTAACGACTGAATACCAGGCAAAAAAACATATTTCCCGAATTGGCTGTATTATGCTAATCATTTCATATGTCCTTGACTGATTATTGGTAAGGATAAGGAGCCCACTTGCTGGAAAAACGTAAAACATATTTAGTACTGCGAAACTTTGGAAACCCTCTGCCCGATTTGGCTGTACCACGGTTACCGATAACCTTTACACAGAAAAAATTTTCAGTTGTTTTTTAATAATTAAAAAAATTGTTTGAAATGTATTTCATTTTAATTAATGTGAAAATTCAATCAATTATTTTTTTGGTTGAAATAAAAATTAAAAAAGTAATTTTGATTTATTTGACATTTTAGCTGTTTTGAAATAAATTTTTAATAAAAAAATATTAATTAAATAACAAAAAATCTTAATAGATTTTTTCGCTTAAAAAAATTTTTTTAAACTTGTAGAATTGTTGTTGGTAATTGTCAAAACCTGAGCTATATTTAATTAAATCTGAAAAATGCAAACTAATACTTATTTATTTATTTATTGTTATTCTGTGTAACAAGATAAAATTCTTATAACAACACAGAGTTACATCTTGATCATTATTAAATTTGTAAATTATTTTGACAATTAAAATTTAAACATTAATTCAAAAACAAAATATAACGAAATTAAACAACTAAGATAATGATATAATAATTTATAAAATGTTGAAATAATAAATTTATTATCAATAAAGAAGAAAAATCGAAAATTTATTTTAGAAAAATTAAGAAAATAACTCAAATAATTGTTTTTTAAACTGTAGAGCGTTGCTTATATCCTTAATACTTCTGGGTAGTATGTTCCAAAGACGTATGACATTAATATAAAACTGCCGCTCCGAAACTAAAGTGCGATGCTTAAACTGAACTAGATTCTTTGTTCGATTAAGCCGGCCAAAACTCAGTCTATTATATATATATTCAGGTTCACGGTAGTTAATAATTTTATGTAATAAAATTAATGATCTTTTTTTCAATAAATTATCAAACTGAACGCCATATAATTTCTTAGTATACGCGGATATGTGATCAAACCATATCTTGTAATGTTGGTGAAAAGGACATTAAGTCTTCGTTTACTCTCTGTGTCACAAGAGGAGAAAATTTCACATCCATATAATAACGTTGGAATAAGGTATGTTTTTGCAAGTAATAGTCTGATTTTTAACGGGGTACAATATTGTGTAGACCAAAGGGTTCTAAGCATTGAATATGTTCTTCCACATGCTGCAGTAATATGATCGCTCCATGTCAAAGTGCTATTGAATATAACTCCTAGGTTTTTTGCTCTTTCAACAATCTCAATAGGCTGATTATTTATATAAATGTTTGGTTTCACAACTATTTTGCTCGTTCTTTTCCGAAAAACAATGCATTTGGATTTCTGCGGGTTTAAACTCAGCCCATTCGCTGTAGCCCACAAGGAAACTCTATTTAAATCATCATTAAGTTTTTGTATGCAATCATCTAACTTCTTACAGTTTCTATTACTCACATATAATTGTGCATCATCAGCATATAGTCGAATATCGCAGTGCATTAGTTGACATGGTAAATCATTTGCATTTATTGAGAAAAGAAGTGGACCAAGAATTGATCCCTGTGGAACATCTCTTCTTAATGGTAAAAAAACATGAAGTTCTATTCTTTGTCTTCACACATTGAACACGATCTTCCAGATAGAATGACATCAGATTAATCGATGTTGAAGAAAAATTCATCATTTTAGATAATTTCTGTTTTAATATTGTATGGTCAACCGTATCGAACGCCTTGGAGTGATCCAATAAGACTAGCATTGTCAAACGTCCATCATCAACTTTCCTTCTTAAGTCTTCAGCTACATCAGTCAATGCAGTAATGCAACTATGCTTTGCACGAAAACCAGATTGTCGATCACTAAGTAACCGGTTATCTCTTATATACTGTGCAATTTGATTATGCAAAATTCTTTCCATAGCCTTTGATAGATAGGGTAGAATCGCTATTGGTCGAAATTCGTTGTAGGATTTTGGTATGGGCCAGACTTTCGCCTGCTTCCATCGAGAGGGAAAGGTGCTTGTTGTGATAACTTTATTAAAAATATGAGTTATCAATAAATCTTAAACTAAAAATATTATTTATTGATAAAAAAAAATTCGCCATTTCAAATGTTTACAATTTTAAATAATTATGAACAATTTTTAATTTTTTCTGTGTACGACTTCGTATTGATAAGTTAACATAAATCCTATTATAAAATTTTAAATCGATCTATATTTTTCTACAAGATAAACCACAATAATAAGGGTTTTCATGATATCGCCTTAAATTGCCATTTGTGCAAATGGGCAAACTTGCGAGACTCGTTTCATGAAGAACCTTTTTAATTTTTGTGTAATTTTAAACAATTAATGTCAGTTTGTCAATACGAAAATAAAAAAAAGAAAATTCAACAAAATAAAAATAAAAGTTGAAATTTGGGATTTTAAATTTTGAATTTGTTTTTAAAAATGCACAAAGAAAGCCAAAATACTAATTTGCTCAAACTATTGCTAGAATTTATTCTTTGTGATTTATAAACACTTGGAGTTTTCATTGAAAACGACGTTAAAACCACTAAAAAATCTGTTTGTATAAATGCACAATTGAACAGCGCAAGTTTACGAGACAAAATTGTTGGGCAAATTTACCAAGTTTGTGTAAATGAATTCTAATACAATTTTTGACAGTTCCTTTACGAGGGCGTAAAAATGCACAGTTTGCACAGGTTACGAGACTTATAAACGATATCATGAGGACCCTTAATGAGACTAATCCAAAAAAAAAGAACAAAATTTGACTCATGCCACTTTTGTGCTAATATAAAACCACTGCGTATAAAAAGCTTAATCATAGGTTCCATCTGACTTAAGCTTCTTCTCAAAAACCCAAAACGTATGTCAACATCATTAATATTCTGTTATCTTAATTAAAATTAGTAAAAATTGTTTCTAAACTCTAAATGCTAAGCATCACTATCAAACGTTTCCTAGTAACAGTCACTTTTTAAATTTAGAGTCGTTTTTTTTTGTGCAAGTGGCAACTCTGAAATTTGGCAGCTGTCAGATATGTTTTTTTACGATTATTAAAAATGTAACGCTTTACAAAAGAACAACGCGTTATGAAACTTGTAATACAAATTTTAAAAGTGATGTTGAGACCGCTCGCAAACTTCGAAGAATTTTCAGTCGAGAAAGTGCACTTAAAGAGTCGTCAAATTATTTGAAGGTATTGGGACGGTTATGGATAGTAAGGATCCTGTGCGTCAACGTACCGTTCGTCTTATGAAAACATTGCTGCTGCAAACGAGAGTGTCTCTGAAAACCTAAAACTTTAATTCGGCATCGTTCTGTAAACGTCATTTATTGCAGGAAAATGATAATGGAGATCTTTTTGCCTCAACTGGACTGCATGGATCTGGACGACATGTAGTTTTTGCAAGATGGCGCCACCTGCCACACCGCGCATAAAACAATCGATTTATTGCAGCAATAATTTCCAAAACAAGTAAATTTAAGAAATTCCAATGTCAAGTGGCCACTAAAGTCATGCGATTAAATGCCGTGCTATTTTTTTCTTAGAAACAATTCCTGACCACAAATCCGAGATCTAACGCGTCATCGGTGAGACATAGCCACATCGCCATGAAAAAGTCATGGAAACTTTCATGTACAGAGTAATGACCTATCATCAGAGCAGTGGGGGCCATTTGACAGATATTTTATTTTATACCTTAAAAAGTCAATACCATTTCAAAAAATATGGGTTTTTAT
Organism: Pollenia griseotomentosa; assembly: GCA_963931875.1. Taxonomy (NCBI): domain Eukaryota; kingdom Metazoa; phylum Arthropoda; class Insecta; order Diptera; family Polleniidae; genus Pollenia; species Pollenia griseotomentosa. The sequence continues at coordinate 43,678,620 of OZ007560.1, read as the reverse complement.
TTAAATATGAAAAAGTGCATTCATCCTGAGATACCCTTTAGTATCTAAGCAACAATGTTATATAGACATAAATAAAAAAAAAATAAATAAATTAATCTTGGATGAAGTGGGGGCTTGCTAGTCTTGCGGCCCGGTTCCTTAGCCAGGGGTTTTCCACATTTTTGCCAACAGCCTAGAAAGTATTCGCACACTGTGTAATTAAAAATTACCTAATTACATCTGTGATTGTTTCGAATTCCTTAGGGATGTATCATTCTCTTAGCATTGTACTCATAAAAGAAAGGTGAATATAATACAACAATCCAACTTAATTGACAGCCAGTAGCTTCCTAAGCCTAAGGTATAAGTGAAATCCATTGGCTTTAGTTACAAACTGTACAACAAACTTAACACTTCTCCTAAACTTAAATAAGTCCAAAAAAAAAAGGAAAACTTATAATAAAAATGTAGCTTAAACATAATTGCTAAAGGAAATGTTATCTTGCAACAAACTGCAATAATAAGTTTAGTAACAACAACAGTAGTTATTGTTGCTGCAAGTAGTAGTTACTTGCACCAACATTAACAAGCACAAATGCCTATGTAACTTGTAGTACAATATTTTCAGCTTTAAAGAAGATTTTGTTAAAAAAAAGTTATAAATACATATATATTTTTTAAGTAGGCAAAGGAGAGAGGGCGCCTTCGAAATATTTAATATGATGATCGTTATAATCACACGGATCATCAGGTTTATTAATAGCGGAAATATGTTGTTAGATTTGCTATCAAACAAATTTAATGCTTTACGAGACGAAACTAAACAACTACTAAATATTTAATCGTTCATATCTTTAAAAAAAAATCGATTAGATTCAAGGCAATTTTTTGAATTGTGTTCACAGATATTTGTTGCCGAAATATGTTAAATTAAAAAACAAAAATAGTAATAAATAAAATGAAGAGATTGTGTGGTTACAAACGAAACGTGAGGACCATTTGTCCATGAAAACCTGGGTTCGATTCCTAGCTCAGTCAAGAATGAAAAATTATCAATAAATTTTAATGACATGAAATGTAAAATTTCTGTTTTCATAAAAACAATTTAATAAAAATTAAATCCAATGAAATTTAGCCTGAAATTTGGATTAAAAACCATAAACAGTTCAAAAAAGCTTAGGCACTAGTTCTATGTTTACATTTGTGCTTCAAGTTGTGCTGAAAAAGATCAACAGGAAAAAGAAAGACAAAAAAAAAAAATTTTAAATTCTTAATTCTTGACAAAAAGTAAGAAAAACAGAAGTGAGGATGAACATGTAAATCAATTAAAATAGATAATCATTCAAAAACAAATTTCAATCTACCAAAGTTAAAATACCATTTGGTTTAAAGATTGATGTTTGACTATTGTCTGCCAGCCGTCATCAATGGCGGTGAGTGTTAAACGGCAGACCCGTCTGAAGAGATTGTGTGGTTACAATAGAAACGTCAGGGTAAAACCTGTCCGGGAAAACCTTTGTTCGATTCCCAGTTCAGTCAAAAATTAATAATTATCAATAAATTTTAATTCATTTCATGTTGAAAATTTTCTTTCTTCAAAAAAATAACTTAATGAAAATAAGTAAGAAAGTATAGTCGGTCAAGCCCAACCATATGATACCCTACACTACATGCTTATGTGTCCATATAAATATGGGATTATCTATGTTTATCAACTTCATTAAAATCGGTTTGAAAGCTTGTGAGGGACATAAATTGCCCCTACCTCCCCTTGTGGTCTTATTTTTGAAAAACTGTATAGCTTATCTGTCAATATAGATATGGATCTATCTGTCTTTTAAATTTCATTTAAATCGGCTTGAGAGGCAGAAATGGCACCTATCTCCCCTCGTGGTTTGATAATTTCTTAGAGGAAGAAATATCCCCCTATCTTCCCTCGTGGTCCAACGATTCGGTCCATTTTTAATAGGCTTGGTCCTTGTGCCAATGAGAACCTATGTCCGAAATTTTATCAAATTATCTCCAAAATTACGACCTGTGCTTTGCATACAAAGTTACATGGACAGCCAGCCAGCCGACGCACACTGGTTCATATTTTGAGAAGGCGGCCAAAATTATTTTTTTTTATGTTCTCCGATTTTAAAATTTTTTTATTCATGTGAAAGTAAATACTAGTGAACCTCGGGAGCCAAAAAATTTCAACCCTATTTCAACTATTTCATTGAGAACAGAGTGGTCCGAAATGGACTTTCTCAATATTTGGTTATAGTTTTGAATTTCTGAGTCAATTTTTGAAGTTAAAATGCTCATAACTTTTTTGTTTTTTAATATTTTTTGACAGAATAAGTTTTGTGTATTAGTTTATTTTATTAGCTATACGTGGTTTAAAGCATTAAACTCTGCGACCTCTAGAACTATTTAATTTTTTTTTTTTTTTATGTCAAAATTTCCCGGAAATTTCCTACTTTATAGAGCATAAGTCCTGAGCGTCAAAATGCGTCAAAAAAAAATCTATACTCTCTTGTAGTCCAGAATCTAACCTACATTTCTATACCCCATTGTACACACATCTGGATACGGCCTTGCGAACTACAGCAATTTCTGTGACCCAAGGTTAGATATTCGGTTCAAAAAATAAGTCCTGCAAGGAAACATTACTGAAATTAAAGAAGGTGAATCTTAAAGAATTTTCGACAAATAAAGCAGTTCAGGCCACATAAATTATCTAGCACGTCAGGTTATCAATTAATTTGGAGAAGGTAAAGGTATTGCCATTGTTATGAACTTATTGTGGGTGAACGGATGCTGCAAAACGAATAGGCGACATAAATAGACTAACACGTTAGATTTCTGAGTAAGTTAAAAGGTTAAACTTTAGTAAATAGCCGCAGCATAAACTACATAGTATAATTACCTGAAAATTGCAACTTAATTTAAAAAAATGGAAGAGCAGGTAAATGGTAAGAAAACTAGCACGCAGTTATATTTTACGTGAAAATTATGATAAAGGATTCATTTCTGCATCAAATTCAACCAACGTAAAATAAGAAAACAAAAATTGCAATAATTGAAAAAAATAGTGGAAGCGAGCCCTAAACGCACAAAGAGGATTTAGGAAGTATGCCTACACCAACTGAAGAAATGAAATTTACTCCAGAAGAAGCATTTGCACTATTTTTGGATTTAAAACTGACAAAAAATCAGTATACAGAACTGCGAAAGCGAACCAATGAGAAAAATTGTGGAATCTTTCCAGCATATCGAGATTTAGTTTCTGTCAAAGAGTGCTTACCTTCACAAACGGCTATTAGTGGAACTTCAAGTTCAGCAGAAGTAAAATTGCAGGCTCTTCTCGAACACACTGCAGAACGATTATTAAATACACTTGATGCTGACTGTTTAAAAAAACTTAAAAATTGCAGCATCACTTTATTTTCTAAATGGGGATGTGATGGAAGCTCTGGTCAGAAACAATACAAGCAATGTAATTCAGAAAATTCATCTGATGCTAACTTATTCATGGTATCTTTAGTTCCATTACGTTTAAGAAAAACTTATATTGGCTTAGAGCCGTCAACCAGTAGAGTTACAGAAATGGATGTATGGAAAAATGAAATTCCCTCTTCAACAAAGTATTGCAGACCAATAAAGTTTGTTTACAAAAAGGAAACTAAAGATGTCATAACTGAAGAAGTTCGAAAAATAAAAGATCAAATTAAAGAACTTCAACCGGCAATATTTAAATTTGATGACCAATGCATTGAAATTAATTTTCAAATGTTCCTTACAATGATCGATGATTTGTAAATTTGGCCAGTATGCAAATGAAACAGCATTTCTTTATACCAAAAAATACTCTTGGAGACATATGCCAACCGCAGTTCATAAAATTTTATACCATGGGGAACAAATAGTTCAACACAATATGCTACCAATTAGAGATCTATCTGAAGAAGCGCAAGAAAAAAGGAACAAAGACTACAGATTCTTCCGCGAGCATAACACAAGAAAAATGTCCAGATGTACTAATGAAGATCTTATTACTATTTTGTTGAGCACATCAGATCCATATATGTCCAGTATTCGACAAAAATGGAAATCAACCTCAATCGAAGAAGCTAAACAACTTCTGGAAAATGAAACCCAAAGCTATTTAGAAGAAATTTTTACTAATATTGTTTAATTTAAAATTGTTTATAGATTATAATTTGTTTTTGATTTAAGTATATATTTGTATTAATATATAAAAATAAAATACACATACATCTCAAACCAAAAATAAAAGTTGCATTACCTAAAATGTTATCGATAGCCAAGAATGCTATTTGGGAATTTTTCAAAATATTCCTTTTCAGTTTTATCCTTATTACAACTCGTCTCATCCCAAAAAAGCCAACCTTTGGCCCCTGTGAATATTGCGACTAAAAAATTTACAGGGGCCAAATATTGGCATTTTCTGACAGGATCTAAGTTCGACAATAAAAAATAAGTATCAGTTGTAAAATACAAGAGAAATAATGATAAATTATAAAAAAATCATATATGAAATATTCAACTTTTACACCGAAACTCAACAAAAAAATGAAAATGCATTTTGAACTCCCCATAACTTTTGTTCCTATCAGTCGTTTTACGTTTTATAGCGCAAATTAAAGCCTAACATCGCACCTATCGAACACAAAAAATCGCATAAAAAAATACCGATCCAGTCAAAAGTTATGGAATTTTGACCGCCTTCTCGTAAAATTTCCCACTGTGCGACGGACATCGTTTGATCGACTCTACTTTAAGGTTCGACTTTAAGGTGGGTCTAGGACCAATATTTTAAGGTGTTACACATATCAGCACAAATGCATAATACCCTCTCCACTATTGAGGTGTGGGTATAATTAAATTCAATGAACTTTAGCCAGATTAAAAAGTCATCAAAACTTGGTTTAAAAACCGCCATGTATTTATTATTACAATAAGATGGCCCATTTTAAGATATTGTGATTGTACAAAATTTCCTGAAAATTCTTTTTATCTAATTCTAGGGCCTTCTAAATCTGTTTTAATATTAATTTTGGTTTTTAATACGCTTTTAGTTACGCCATGAACATGATTTGCCTTTATATGACGTAGTTGGTCCCTGGCAACGGTGCCCAACCCTAAAAATTAAAATTCGCGAAATTTTTTAGTTTAACCTTTATATCTCTTATTTTTGTTTTTAGATACCATCTTATAGTGATTAGATAAAATTAGTTTTAAAAACTTTTTTTATCTTTTGCAACAATTTTTAAAATCTGTTCTAAATTTATTTTCCATTTCCTTTTTTAATGCAGTTTCTTTAAGCTAAATTTCTATAAACTTCAACGCATATGCATTTTAGTAATATTGTTGAAGAAAGCCCTTTTCTTCTGTTTCCTCAATCTTAAAAAGAAAATTGTTTCAGAAAATTTACAATAAAAACGTGAAATCATACGCACGAATGAATACATTTTGATAAAACTGCTAGACAAAATTGCACTTATTTTTTACTGTGTTCGCATACAAAAACATTTTGCTAAAGCAATTTCATTCTTTCCTTTTTTTTGTGATTAATATCAAAAAGAATTATCCCGTAAAAATGTCACCACAAATTTCGCGAGAATTTTCCGGTATTAAAAATAATTTTTTTTTGGTTTAAAATAAAGAAAATAAAAATTCACACACATGTTTTACTTACGTCTTTGCCACAATTTTGTTTTTTTTTTTTCTTCCAACTGCAAAATGATAAAGTGTCAGGATAATGAAATTGAAATATTGTAATACAACCGCAGGAACCATTAAAAAGAAACGAATCAAGTGAACAAATTCCACAAGAAAAATTTTCAACATGTGTAAATCTTTGTTTGAAAAAGACAAAAAAAAATCCTTTTTAATAATTTTTCAACAATTTTGTTAGTTGGATTTTAAATCCTTTGAGATTTTGTTTTTTTTTCTTTCTTCAGATGAAAATTTCTTAATATTTTCTTTTTTTTTTAAAAGGTAATCAAAAATTTACATAAAAATTTGTCAGAGAAAAAAAAAATCTGTAAAAATGAAAGCAGGACTAAATGCAAAGAGAAGAAAGTAAAATATTAAAAATATATCTTGATACACTTTAATGATAAAACACGCATAAACAATTTATAAATTATACGTGACTCACCCACATGTAATTTTACAAATAATTTTATAAATATTCTGCTCATATGTGAGGCAAGCACATGTTAAATTTAAATGTTAACCAGTAAACAATTTCGTTAAGAAACACTTTATAAATGTTTTATTTGAGTATTTCATATAAAAAGGAAGAGATATTGAAAGGTATTTTCTATAATATCACCGGAGGAAGGTGTCTTATTTACAAATGGTTATCTAAGCTAAAGTTTTCCAAAGCTTTTTTTTGGCAAGAATAGAGCAAGAGAAAAAACAAACAAACATGTAAGACGGGTAAGTGAATAATAATATTATCTCAGTTTTACTTCAGTCAGTCTCTCAATTTAATGACAAACTATCTTATGAGTGATTTCTCCGATGTTACTGAGTCATTGATGAAATTTTTTATTAAATCGACACTAATTCGTCATTTCTGTGATTCCGATGTGTTGTTCCATTGATGACATAATTTCAAAGTTTGACCCTGACGACAATTTGCCCAAGTGATGTTAAAGCTGACTTCAAAGTGATGAAAAGTGCCATGGGGTCAAAAACAAAGACACTTATCATAGTACTGATATCGAAATACAACAACGTTATGACGTCTTTTCTATCAGTGTAATATTAATATAATAATATATATATAATATAATATAAAACTAAATATTTTGGAGTAAATTAAAACTTCTTATAGCGTTTATTATGAGAATATGCATTACATTTAAGATCTAATGCCCAATTTTCAGGATAGTATTTAAATCTAAATTAAGTTAAGTTTCATAAAAACTTAATTCGTATTTAAAAACAGATTTATTTTTTGCGTTTTATTTGAAAGGTCTTATTTAAATAAGATAAAAGTATGGTAGCGCTACTAAATACCAAAAAAAATATCATAAAAGAGTATAATTATTTACAAGGTGGTTTCAAAAAATAGCTGATTGTTATTGCTTTGCCTCTTGTTGTTGTATTGTCGTGATATTGAGGCCACCCTGCTAAAATATTACAATGGAAACTTAAGTTGAAATTAAGTGTACCACATCGGCGAATTTAGTTTAATGTAAGTATTTAGTAAAGAAGAGAATTTTGTATTTAAAACGATCTTAAACATTAATGTGTTTTAGTATAAATCCTGAAAATTGGCAATAAAAGTCTAAAATATTGGTTCGATGCTTTTTAAAATAGAAACCTTTCCATAAAGATCTCTATATTAAAACTGATGTTTAGTCCAAGAAATACCTGAAAGACTTTCGTAAAATGTTTTTTTTTAAGTAAAGGTGCGATACAAGATACCTTTTGAAAAGAGTACCCCCTCAGTCGGACCCTTGCTCCAAAAGATATATCCTCTATATGCGATAGAAAATCTTTTTCCCACTCTTTCATTAGACTTTAAGGATACACCAAATGCACTAAAATGATCTGTTTCGTTCCCCATTAATATGTTTAGTATTAAAAAAGACACAAGAGCCAAAAAAAAGTTGTGGGGATATATGTAGAATATCGACTGCTCACTGGGTTACATCTACCATAAAGACGACTCGCACACATTTATGAATGCGTAAGCATTTCCACATGCCTCCAACCATACACATACTGGTACAAGTAATAACTTCCGCTGAATTATTCATATTTGACATTGAAAATGGCACACGTACATTAAAAAAACATACACACATACTTTCAGATATGTAAGTTAAACTTTCATTCTGATACAATTTTCCATATTTTTTTTTGTTTTTTAACTCCTACTTTCTTTTTATATATGTATGTGTTTATTTTTTTTTTCTCATGTTATTTGGAAAATTGCCTATTTTTTGTGTTGTTCATTGCCACATGTCCTTGTTGTTGTACACAAATTCATACGAATATTATTAAGATAAGACATCTTTTTAGTTTTATTATTATTGTTATTGTGAATGTGCGTTAGAAGACGTGCTGAAAGTATATCTTTTGTATGATTTTATAGAAATAATTTTAATTTTTTGCAGCATTTTTTTTAGCATTTTTGGCAAAATATTCATATCATTTTATAAAATATCTTATCATACATATTCACATGTAGTATATATGTAATTGTGTAAAATTGTATGTGCGTTTGTATGTAAATTTTTTTTGTGTGTAAAGTAAAAGTAAGTCTACTCATATTGTCTGTCTATACGAGTGTGTAATCGTATGTTGTTGACAGTTATTCTGAAGTTTCTTTATTGTTGTTTAAAAAAGTGATATTTTTGAATTTATCTCTTAAGAGACTGACTTTTTTTTGTGGCATTTAGTGTCTACAAAGTTTGAGGTAATAATTTTATTTAAAATGGGTCTAGCTTAAAAAGCAAAATAAAGAATTAATAAGTTAAAAATAATTATACTTTTATATAACACGAAAAAATTATTGGAGAAAACAGTAATTGTTGCTGTGGCATCACCATTCCGCATACGTTTCGATACAACTTTTAATTAATTTTGTTCAAATACGATTTTTATTACTATTTTTAAATTAAAGATATTTTATATGACCTAAAAGTGCAACCCTGAATTATGACAGTTCGAGTTTTTGCCTTAATTACACATTTTAACTCAGTAGTTTTCCACGATATAATGCTATGTTCACACTTGGGGTTTTAAACGCGCTTAAGAAAAATGTAATAAAAATAAATGTAAATAAATCAGTGCAAGTCTAACTTTCTTTTTGGTTAAAAATGTATTTGAACCAGCAATTCTATAATTCAGTAAATATTTGACCACCTTATTATTTTTTGCACTACATTTATTAGTTATATGGGGCACTGATTTACAGCTGTTAAGTTAAAACTACATATAAATTTAAGTTTAGTTCAACTAAACCAGCATTTAAACATTCATTGATTTATAAGAAATTAGTTAATCAAAGCCGTTCAGATTTCATATGAGATGATTAATATGACAGTTGATAAGAAAAAAAAAAACAAATTTATATATCTTTAAAGTATTAAAAATGGATAAAAATACTTTTATTAAGTTATCAGAATAAAGGCAAAATAAAAACATTAAGAAGATATCGTGGTCGGTTGTACAAGTGAGAGGTTAGTTTAGTGTGGCCGATTCAACATTATATTCAGTTTAAGGTATGTTCAGAGGATTCTGTGTGATTAAATAAATGACTTAGTTGTAATTTCATGTCAATTTGAAGAAATAAACAAATCATTCGAGGTCCCTAAACGCGTTTTAAATCCAAAGTGTAAACATAGTATTAGCTTTTTACACCCACATTGCAATACTTGAGTGGGTATTATGCATTTGTGCTGATGTTTGTAACACCTTAAAATTGAGACCCACCTTTAACTATACCGAGCGGCTCAGATTCGATTTATGGGACGATTTAACGTTGCACGTCCGGTTGGCTTGTGCGCAAAGTATAGGTCGCAGTTTTGGAGACAATTTGATGAAATTTGGTACATACTTATGAATTGGAAGAAGATAAAATGGGGCGTATCGGTGTATAATTTTACATAGACTCTATATCTTCTTCTATTCGGAATAGGGTCTTCGTGCTCATTAATTATTTTATTATATTGGTACACATTTAGATTAAATTCAGCCAATTTTTTTTAGATTGGTTCATATTTGACAATTGCTCACATATAAATACTACTCCTGAAACTAGCTTTTAATACCATGACTTCCTTATAAATGTTGGTATAAACATAAAAATTTGCGATTATAACTTTTGCGATAGCTTCTATGGCGTGACAAAATGTTGTACTGGTAGGTCCAAAATTAACCATGAATATTGTTATATATTTTAACAATATTCGACACAAAGAACTTTTACATGAATCTTAACCTCATAACATAATTTTGTTAAGGCGGGTCCATGATTTCCCGTGAGTCCCAAATAGGGTACTCTAGCAAAATTTTTCTTAAATAGGGTATCATATGGTCGGGTTTAACTGACTTTACTTTCTTACTAGTTCAATGTTTAATATGTTTGCTAAAGATGACCAACAGAGTTGGTCAAAATATTAGAAGAAATAAAAAATAATACATAATAAAAATTAAAAACACACTAATTATCTGGGGTCCTTGGAAACCCCATTTCATCAGAAGGACGGACAGACAGACGGATAACAGGATTTGAGGGCTTATAGAGTCTAAGATCAATATTGTAGAAATTACAAACAGAATGATCGAATCGTTTCTTATGTGTATGTTTGACTGCAAGAGAAAAAAAATATGTATGCATCATGACAAACAAAATAAAAATGTTGGTTGAACAATCAAAGTAGTAAGTACCCCAGTTCTAAAAAAGAGCAATATGAACCATTATTAAAAGTGAGGGTAAATTATACAACATATTACATGTTTTCATGCAAAATATTCACAAAATAAATTAAAAAAATTTTAGCCACAGTTGTATATTTTGCACAATCGAACACAAAAATGTAGAACATGACCCATATATGCAGCATATTTCTAAGAAAAGAAATCGTCACTAAATAAGCAAGCATATATTTGATGCACGTATAAGAGATGCCAATAGCGAACTCCGTTTTGCGGGATTGGTTATTCCCGATAAATATCACCTTAATTAAAAAAGAAGTATCTTTATTTACAAAAAAAAACCAAGAGATATGTTTTTATTTTTTAAACATTTACAACTGCAGCACGAATTGCACTGTGCAAGAAATTGACACTTTTTTCGTGACAAGCTGGGCACATAGCGTTTTAGCATAATTCGGGTACGCTGAATCCAGTGGTGCCCGCAGTTTTTTTAGATTGACTCTGGCTTTCGAGATATACCGTTATTTCGAAAATGGAGGAGGTTGCACGACATATGTTCGCCTAACTCAAAAACGGTTTAGTTTATTGAAATTACTAAATAAAATAAAATAAATAATAAAATTTCCCTTAAGAAAAGAAAAACTTTTTTCTAATATGAGCAGCCGTTTTTGAAACATATTTTTTTTTTTTTTAAAAAAAATTAATTTGTTTATCAAAATTTCGAAATTTTTGTTTTTTAAAAATTCATAAAAAATTAAAAAATTCAGCTAGGCATCTAATTTTTTGTAGACAAATAAACTGCAAACAAAACAAGCCATAAATGATTAAAATCTGCTACCAACTTTTAATTTTATTTACAAAAGTCGAAAAATTTTAATTAATTTAAGAATTTCATAAAACGCAATATTTGTATGGGAGCCCCTCTAAAAAGTGCAGATAAAGGGCCAGTATGTCTCGAGAAAATGTTAAGGACACAAAACTAATTGAGGTCGGTCATACATTTTATTTTACTAGGGCCGATTCCTTGGCAGTTATGGGGCTTTTTCTTCAATATATTTCTAATCTGTATTGACTATTTTGTATGGGAGAAAACCAGAGCCAATCTAAAAAAAAAAAAAAAAAACGGCGGGCACCACTTGATTCAGCGTGCCCGAATTATGTTAAAACGCCATGTGCCCGGCTTGTCTGTTTTTTTCAACTAGCAAAGTGTTATTAACCAAAAGAAAATTGCGTAAAATGAAATTTCGGCAAACTCCTGTACGCATCGCAAATTCATCACATAACCGATTTATAAAAATTTTAAACGAAAAACAGAAGTAAGGAAAAACATGTTAAATCAACTAAAATGGATAATCATTCAAAAAAGCAAATTTCGATCTACCAAAGGTTAAAATACAATTTGGTTTAAGGATTGATGTTTGACTATTGACGTCAGCAGTCGTCGATGGCTGCGAATGTAAGACGGCAAATCCATCTGAGGAGATCGAGTGGTTGCGATCGAAACATGTCATGGTAACTCTTCTTACCGTCTTGAATCCGAGGTTGCCTTTGAGTAATTTTTCCTGTTTGTGGACACCTGCTATTATTAAATTTACAGTTATATCGCTATTTTTATTTTAAATGATTTGCAAATGCAACGCTAAAAATCATTGTGCTCTTTATTAGAATCATCTCATTAGGGCAAATTGTTTTCAATCACAAAAACTTTTGTTCTAAATACATTCAATAATATTATTTGCAAAATAAGTTTGTGTTTTGCATATTGTTTACATTTTTTTGTATATCCCAATGGCCCAAAGTTGCTCACAGGCATCTTTCTCCATCGCCCAGAGAGCATGACGACTGAAAATTTCGTACATACTGTACTTATATATGTATTTAATGATTAAAATAAAAAAAAAATCATTTTCGTAACAACGACAAAATCTCGGTGTCGAAAGGGCCCATTAACCCTAGAAAGATAACGTTATTTTTTTGTACTGAAAAGATAACGACACGTCTGAAAGACGTATGCTTGTTTCTATCCTTTAAAGGATACCACCGAAAATAATATTGATCAATTTTATTGTTGAAAACATTTATTTATTCTATTTCTTTTAAAAAAATATAATTTTTAAACAGGAAGTTTTAATAAAAATAAAATTAAAAATAAAACTCAATTAGCATTATCAAAAATTAAAGAGTTTTTATAAAGGACTTCAGTTCGGTTCTAAAAACTTAAATAAATATTTTTTTGTACTTTGTGTAGATAATATTATATAATAATATCTGTATTAACTTATATAAACAAAAAAAAATAATTTGAATAACATTGTGTGCAAGATTTACCAATTTAAGTTTTGTGGTCGCCACATACAGGTATACCGCATTTGACAGATACCATTTTGGACATAAGTTTAATTTCTGATGGACAGAAGCCACCGTGTTATACCTTTTTTGATTCACGCTTTTCTCCACTACAACCTCAATCATAGGTTACTGCATCTTGAAAAATTTTTTCAATGTTGTCGGTTAAAGTTTTCGATAAAATAGGAATTTCTAGCATTAAAATTTAAACATTTTTGGAAATTTCGGCACTAAATCCATGAAACAATTTCCGAATTTATTTCGGTAGTAAAAAATATGGAAGCATGAAATTGGGTCGTACAGTGATTTGCATTCCAGAGTTGGTCCTCTTGTCGTACGAACTATATTCATTGAAGAAACTCGGCCATCACTTGACCCTTCGATGTAGCCCACTTACTTTTACTTCTTAAAGTGGGTCGAGATATCGTAATATCGCAGCTATCGGAAGAAGTAGTAAAATGTTCAGGTTCTTGAGCATTTTCCTGAATCGGTGGTGTATTCTCGTCAGGTTCAAGGATGTCAAAAGCGCATCTTCTGGATCACTTTGAAGACTATCCTCCAATAATTCATATTCCAATTCGCTCACATTTTCCGGTGAAACCGAGTCCTCCAACACGCCTTGCAAAATAGCGCCAATTTCTGCGTCGTCCAAGCCGCGCTTACAACACATTTTTAAAACAATACCTTAAAATTCAACCAAAATACAAAGTTATCTTCGCTGCAAAAGTAACACTAAAGATAACGATACGTCTCTCAGACATATGTTGTGTTTATTTGTGTTTATTTTTCAAAAAATACATAACTTACAACATTAAAACTGCCACCACCAACTAGGTGCTGCTAACAACTGGGATTATTGAACGCGAGAAAGTTGTATGTTAACAAATGTGAAAGTAAGAGCACAAAATTGAAAATGCGTACGTCTCGCAGACGTATCTTATCTTTCTAGGGTTAAACGGAAACGATAAAAATAAAAAAATCAAATTTGTATACTGGTGGAAAAAGTGTTATATATTCGTATTTATAGTACCGCTTCTCTTGTGAAATTATTTTAAGCTTAAAGTATACGCTAAGCTAGATCATCACTAGAAAATCAAATGCTTCATTGTTTGAGAAAATATTTGATTTATCTCAGATTTTCAAGTATATTTTCGAGTTACTTTTTTTTGCAAACTAACTTAAGATCAATATTAATTTTATTAATGTTGACGTATACATTAGGCTCAAGCACAATTTAAAAGCTTATAGGGTAAAATATTTCTGAGATTTTTTTCAGATTTTTCGGAAGAGGTTTAGAGGTCGCTCAAGTCAAATTTTTGCCAAAAATCTGGTCTGCCGGCCTTTATTTAAGTTTTCTTCATAAAATTGTCAAAAACCACGATTTTCTTCACTTTTAAGGAAATAATTTAATAATTTATGTATACTATACATAGGAAAATTAAAAAAAAAATAATTACTATCGCGATTTTGTTATTCCAAAAATCTAAGGTTTTAATTTTAAAAATCGAAATCTTATCAATCCCACGGTTTTTGAAAATGAGATTTCACATATGGCATCTCTAGTACCCTTAATGTGTAAAAACATTCATTCCAATTCAAAAGATAACACTATCAGAAACAAAAAATTTTTTTTTTTATAATATAATTTTTTAATGACGATTTATTTTTTGAGAAATATATTCTGCATTATGTACTTTACAGTGGTGCTTCATTAAATAGAACTATGCGAATACCCAAAAAACTAAGATATACAAAATCTCAAAGCGACTGAAATACCTCATACATTTTTGAAATTCATTTCTGTAGTATAATTTTTTTAATTCAAAAGATTCAAAATTATAAGATATTAAAAAAGGTTTTTTTTATACCTGTCCTCGGTAATGTCAAAAACGTAGAACATTTTTGGGAATGTTTTTCAAATTTCCAATTTCAAGTTTTAAAAAAATTTCTTTAACAAAATCAAAAAATTAACATTTGCACAACAGAGACTTGTACAAAACACATAAGAAAATGAAAAGAAAACCTTTAAAAAACAGCCTGCGGTGAACTTGTGTAGGGCAACGATTTTTTACGGATTTCAAGGAAAGATCTTTTTTTGCACAAAATTATTCAATGTGCTAATTGTTATCTATTCTTATGAAATTCCAATTAATACTATTTCAAATTCTATGACACAAACTTAAAGGACTATTGTCTGTAAACATGGTCAAAATCGAACCACGCCGAAGGCCAAATAACAAGGTCAAAGGTAATTTTTTTGGAAACTTTCAATATTTCTTGAAATTGATAAAGAAATATTGCGACTATTGCGGCATTAAATAATCACCCAAAGTAAAACCCCCAAAAAATAATGCAATACCCTCCTAAATTTTGGTGCCTTATTTCATATGCAATTAAACTCCAATTTTGAAAATGAAATAAGTCCCTAATGTAATAAAATAACGTCACAAAGGAGGAGAAAATCCTTGCTACCAAAAACGTTTTCCTTATAAATTTAAAAACGAAATAATCCCCAAAAAAGATATGGGGATTTATTTCATAATGATTTTTTACGGGATTATTTTATATGAAATTAAGGGATTTTAAATTGAAAGAATAAAATAACACCCCAAACAAAATGAAATAACCCCCCAAAAATCGATGTTGTTGTTCTCTATACAAACTTTTTGGGGGTTATTTCATTATTTAGTTGTGAGGTAATATTTGTATATTCTGTAATTAGTTATTGAAATTTCAACAGAAAAAATGACCCGATATTTTTTTAAGATTTAAAAAGCAGTTTCCTTAATAAAAAAAAACAACATGTTTGTAGATCAAATCTGCTACAGCGATTGATTATGCGCTGCCAGACTATTGTTTATTAACTACACTTTAAGGTTACCACACAAAAATTTATTCTAATAAACTGTTTTATTTATTTTGAAATTTTAAATGAATAACACGAAATTAAAATTGAATAAAAGCTAGGAAGAGCTAAATGCGTTGTTGAAAATCCTGAAAAACGCTAAAGGCTAAATTACACATTTCAAGCTCAACATGAAAACTAAAGCTAAATTTAGCTCGAAAAAGCTAATATGGCCACACTGATAATTGTCGATAAGTTGTACTTTGGTTGATAATTCTTAAACATGCAGTTTTTTTTGTTGCTCATTATCTGAAAAAACTTTTTTCAAACAATTATTTTTGACTGCTTTCTTTCAGTTATATTAATGAGTTCAAAGATAATACTTCAGTTTGTGATTTTTTTACGTATAAATTTAAATAAAAATGTTAAAACTTATAAAAACAAATAAATTTAAGAGTTGCATACAGTCTGCATATTCTATTGTAAGTAAATAATCTTTGAATTAAATTTGAACTTATTAATATTTTGTATACAAAGCATCATAAAACGCCCAATACAGAATGGGAGGCTGCCAAATCATTTGACAGTTTGCCCGGACCTTCTAAATATCAGCTTTTGAGAGCATTTATGCCGGGAGGTAAGATAATACATACATTTCTTATTTCCAAATTTTCAATATTTATTTCCTCTCTAGGAGAATTTTATAAAAAATCTTTTATTGACTTCAATTGTAAACTACGATCTCAATATGGGGATATATTTGTTGTGCCAGGACTTTTTGGCAAAAGAAATCTTCTATACACGTACAATCCAAAAGATTTTCAGCAAGTTTTTCGCACTGAAGGCTTATATCCCATACGTAGAGGGCTAGATACTATACAATATTACCGTGAAGAACTCAGAAAAGATAGGTTTAAGAATGCAGTGGGATTGGTAGCAGCGTATGAATAGTTATCCTATAACTAGCTAAAACACTTAACCAATTTTTCTTTTCACACATTTACAGACAAGGCGCAAACTGGTCGAAATTTCGTTCTGCAGTCAATCCAGTATTGATGAATCCGAAAACTATTAAAATCTATATACCAAAAATGGATCAAGTAGCAATGAAATTTGTGGGATGTATAAAACGTATAAGAGATCAAAATACATTGGAAGTTCCTGGAAATTTTGAAGAATACATAAAGTACTGGACTATGGATTCTGTAGGTCTAGTTGCTTTAGATACTGACTTAAATATGATAGATAATAGTGAAGGAAATCGTAAAGCTAAAGTTATAATAGACAATTTAGAAGAATTCTTCCGACTACTATTGGAACTAGACATGCAGCCGTCGATGTGGAAGGTTGTAGCAACACCAAAATATAAAAAGATTATTAAGATATTAGATTTGCTAAATGAACTAACATCGGATTATGTAAATCAAGCTTTGGAAAGATTGCAACGGGATGGCAAAAACAAACCAGAAGGGGAGAAAAGTATATTGGAGAGACTGGCAAGTACAGATCCTTTGATTGCAGCAACTATGGCTATGGATATAATTGTGGCGGGAGTAGATACGGTAAGTACACAGCAAAAATTCTCCAATATTTTTCAACAATTAAATCCTTAATCAAAAGAAGAATCAGTTTTAATTAAAAATTTAATCAAGTGAAAACGTTTAATCAAGTTAATTAACCGTTTAATGAAGCGAAGCAAAGGCTTAAGTGATACTACGAATTTGTTTACTGTCTCAAATTTAATTAATCTTTTAATTAATATCACAAACTTTTTTATTCAATTTTTATTTTTTTCTGTCTTACATTATAACCCAAAACATAAATACGAATATGAAAATATCTCTTGTTCTAGACCACCTCTGCATTGGCCGCCTGTTTACTTAGTTTGGCACAAAATCCAAACAAGCAATCAAAACTAAGGGAAGAACTTTTATCTTGTTTACCTGATAAAAACACACAATTAACTCAGAAAAATACGCAAAACCTTCCATACTTAAGAGCTTGTATTAAAGAATCATTTCGTATGTATCCCGTTGCCGTTGGTAATACCCGTACAACAGGGCAGGATATTGTATTAAGTGGTTATCGTGTACCTGCCGACACTGATGTCTTAATGACTGCTCAGTTACTTTATCGGGATCCAAAATATTTTGATCAACCCAACACATTTTTGCCCGAGCGTTGGTTACGTTCTAACCTTTTAGCTGAAGAAGAAAGTGTTTGTCCAGCGACTAAGGGAGATCCATTTGTTTATTTGCCTTTCGGCTTTGGTCCTCGCACTTGCATCGGAAAACGAATTGTGGATTTAGAGTTGGAAACTGTACTGGCAAGATTGTTGAGAAATTTTGAAATAAAGTTCGACTATCCAGCAAATGATATGTTTAAAAGTTCTATTATTAATGTGCCGTCTAAACCGCTTCAATTTAAGTTTATTGATATAAATTATTAGATACTTTGATGATAAATATGTACTGGATTACAAAGACTTTGTAAAAGCCTATTTAATTCAATTCAATTTATGTTTAAAATTCTTTTTTAATTTTAAATATGAATTTATATTCAAATAGAATTGGTGAAATTGGCCATTAAAGTTTAAGCTATTTTAATTAAGTAAATCACATTCGATTGAAATTGAGATCTAACAAATTTTGAAACTAATCCTGTTCAGGTTCAGTCAAAAATAATAAATATGTTAAAAAATAAAGGATACTTATTAATAATTTCAAAGTGTATCAAATAAGCCGCGGTCGCAACACGGTACCAACATAGTTCACAATATACGAAAAAGTACAGTTGTACCCAGTGTTGCCAGAAGTGGGGGAAAATCCCTACATGTAGGTTTTTTTGATACTAAAATAGAAGCGTAGGGAAAATCGGACAGATTTTTTTAGAATCTTCAAAATGTAGGGATTTTTCGTAATGTCGCATTTTTATGAAATAAATGCAAAAAAAACGCATTTTCAGTAATATTTTCTTGTCCAAAACGGTTGAGAAATTTTATTTGCCCTAAAATCGCTTAAAAATATATTTCCAGAGTTGTTTTTTTTTAACTACAAAATTTGGCAACGTATATGTTTTTGTGGGGCTGGGGTTTCTAAATAATTGTTTGCTGAAATGGACATTAATGCCTTAAGCCTGGTACTCTGTTCAACATTTCACGTGAAATGCTGTCAAAATGCATATGAAAAAAACTTGTGCGGAATATCTACGAAATAATGTTGATGGAGTTGTACTCTGTTTATTTTGTGAAAAAGTTCCGAAATGTTTCTGGCAACATTTTTTTTACAACTGCGAAATAATGTAAGCTGCCTTTATTTCACGTGGAATTTTAAGCAAAAGAAAAAAAAAATGAACTTAATATTAAAACAAAAAATAAAAAATTTAAATAACACAATCGGTAACAGTTTTTTATCCGTATTTAATTTTTTTTTATTAAATTTTTTACTAAAAAAAAAATAATTTTAGTAAAATACATGTGGCGTTTGTTTACATACACGAAACAATGTAGCATACTTTGAAGGAATAAAAACGTCAAATTGTACAAACTCGCAAGATTGGTAACATTAATAAATGCCAAAATTTTCGTGTGGAATAATCAATGTTGATCAACATTTTTCACAAATTTGAACAGAGTACTAGGCTTTAGTGACAAATAAAGAATTTATCTTATAAAAAAATATGCTTTCTGCATGTCTTAAGCTGGGATCACACGATTGCCGCAAATGCACCAATATGACACAATTTTTATTGTGCTTTATTGACGCACAATAATGAAGATGGACCAATAAAATATTCTGAAATCACACGATTGCCCTGTTGTAAACAAATTTCATTGCCGCTAGTTGGTACAAAGCGAAATGGTTACAACAATTGCCACATCACAGTCACACGATTGTTCTTACTTGACAACTGCGAAAACAGCTGTTGTGGTAGCTTTTTTATTTGTTTGAAAATTCTTGTTGGTTTGTAAATTAAATAAAATTAAATATGTATCATATATGTATGTATGTACTTAAACAAATTTTTGTTGAATATTTTTATTTAAATTTTTTAAGAAATTCCAAAAATTAAGTCTGTTCAACAATTTCGTATGTTAAGGTTCACTCAGAAACTTAAATAAAAATATTCGCACTGAACAGCTAAATATGCTTGTGAACATACATACATATTTTGGTAATAGCAATAATTAAAAAAAACTTTAAATGCATAATAAATAAATAAATATTTATCTTCATTACCTACTAAAAGAAACACAAAAAAGTAAATTTGTTAAAAAAAAGGCAAATATTGGTGCGTATTGTGTTGTTTGATTGCCGCACAAGAACACAATAAATATTGGTGCATTTTTGTTATTTTTATTGACGCGCGGTTGCATAGAAAACAGTCACACGATTGCCGCACCAGGGTTGCATTTGATTGGTAAAAGTAAGTACAATATTGTCCTTGATTGGTACATGAGCCAATTGGTTGTGCAGTCACACGATTGGGGTATTAAAAAGTATGAAAATTGGTGCATTGCGGCAATCGTGTGATCCCAGCTTTAGGGTTAGCGAAGAATCTAACGTATAGTAGGTACCAACTGTTAAGTGTTGTTGTGGTATACACTATCACTTAAGCCATTGGTGTACAGAGTAAAAATGCCATCCATTTTGCTAGTCACTAATGGCACTGGTTCTTTCTTATACCACTGGGATATTATTCAATGTTGAAAGATTTAATTAATTTTATTATTATTTATTTTTTTTTTTGTTTGTTTTGTACTTATTTTTTGTCAATATATGTATATTCGAATAAAATTTATTTTTTGTAACTAATATTTTTTCTTCTGTTTTAATGACAATATGCGTAGGGATTTTTGTAGGGGAAATTTTTTCAACGTGTAGGGAAAAATCGAATTTTTTTTAGTCACGGTGTTTAGGAACAATTTACAAAATCGCATAATCGTAAGTGCAAACAACAAAACAGTTTGACAATTGTAACAACTGTTGTTATTGTTAAAAGTTACAGAAACCTACAACAGTACTCATCAGATATGGATACAGGAGCACTCTCTGTTTTGCGTGTTCTCCTGTTAATCTTCTTTTATCCGGCACTGCAAGATCTACAGCCGAAGCAACCCTTCGGACGATACTAAGAAAGCCGGCCGATCAAATATTTGAAAGCTATTTGCGAAAGAACAATCGTGAAATGTAGAACATTCACACAAAACTTTACAGTATCTGATTTTCTTTTTAAAAGTTTTGTATGTACATATTTTCTTTATTGTTGAAAGAAGTTCGTTATTTGGTTTTTTGAAAATTTTTCACAAGAGAGACATAATTCTTTACACAAACCAGCTGTTGGTCACCAAAACCACATAAAAGAATTTTTTTTTAAGTTTTTTCGTCTTGACTATGAAAACGTACAATGGAAAAATTCCGTTTTTTTCTTACTTTTCTTAAAAAAAAATCCTTAAAATATCGAACGAAAGTAAACAAATTTTAATTTTTTTCTATTATTGTAAAAGTGCAAAAATATTAGTGCAACAAATATTACATAATTATTTTAATAGAAAAAGTATAAAAAATTCTTTAAACTAATTTATAAATAATTTCGACCTACTACAAACGATAACAACGATATTATGATAACCTACGATTATGATATGATTACAGTAATCATTATATGATTCTTTCAGATGTGTTATGATTACTTTTAACCATAACATAATGACTTTGTATCATTATATGATTACTTCTTAACTTATTATGATTAACAGGATAATAATATGATTAAGTGAAAAATATTATGGCGTAATATTGCGAATATATCTGGTCATAATATGATTCAATAATAATCGTTATATGTTGACTACAATCGTGAATCTTATCATAATATGTTCCTCTTAGAATATGGTTACCACAACCATGTTTTTTTCTTTGCGTGAAAGTCATAAGGACGAAGCCTATTTAAAATGGTGAGATTCAATACAAAATTTCATAAAGCCCCATACAAACTTCTTTTCGTCATATTCATTGTGCCCACCATCTTATTATGTTGATATTTAGAATCAATTTGTCATAAGCAATTTATTAATTAAATAATATAAGTATTTTTTTTTACCGGTGCATTAAAATACATATAATACATATTTGGCACATGGAACTCTTTTTGCGAATCTTAACCTCATAACACAATTTTATTTTGCCAGGTCCATGATTGGCCATGGGTCCTAAATAGGGTACAGTCTTGAAAATTATACTGTACATATAATGTGGTGTAGGGTATCAAATGATGGATTTTGACCAACTATACTTATTATTTTGAAACAATTGAATTTTAAAAGAAAAAATTGCAGAAGCTAGAAAACGTCCAGGGAATTTTAATTCATAATTCGGTTGATAGAGTTAAAACAATGTTCAATATTTAAAAATTTATATCAAGACAACACAGAAAAAAATAAAAATTGATTTCAATTAAAAAATTTATGATTTTAATTAAAAAATTAATTAAATTTGCACTAGTATACAAATTAATGGTATCAATTAAACGTTAAGTTCACTTGGTTTAACGTTTAATTCACTTTTTTAAATTTGAATTTAAACTTTTTTTTTATTATTTAATCTTTCTTGTCGAAATTTGCAATATGAATTCAAAGCTTAATCCTCATTGTTATTTTTAAGTTATTACCACTGTAAGCACTAATTTACTGTATTCAAGCTTAAAAAAATGACTGCTAGGCTCAAGTTGTCGGCTCTTTTTAGCCTCTGGTAGCCTCGAAACTGTAGCAGATCCCGAGGGAGATAATTAAAACTTATTTCTTTTTTGATTAATGTTTAAATTGGTGAAAAATTTTGGAGAATTATTTCTGTGAAGAAAGCATTCGCTTTATTTAGTGGTTACGTATAACAATTGAGGGGTTCGCAGAAAAAATGGTTTCTTAAGGGTTAAGTAAAGAAAAATGCGGTGGTAATCCCTGATCTTTAAAAGAAGATTTCAGAATTGATTTCTGATTTTTTGTGTCAGCATGCTATATTGGTCGGTATGATAAAGGTTTTGTTAACACAGTATTCTCTAAAAATCTTTTAAAATAATACATGTTTTGAAATCTGCACATTGTTCCAGTAGTTAAGGCACCAAAATAAAAACAAAAAATAACTCAAAATAATATTTACCTTAAGGCAACTCACAAAT
Organism: Pollenia griseotomentosa; assembly: GCA_963931875.1. Lineage (NCBI taxonomy): Eukaryota > Metazoa > Arthropoda > Insecta > Diptera > Polleniidae > Pollenia > Pollenia griseotomentosa. The sequence goes on along the minus strand of OZ007560.1, from coordinate 43,655,864 downwards.
AATACTGCATATTTTAGATTAAAATATTTTTTACAAAATTAAGACATTTTTCATAATGTTCAAAATAAATCATGCCACAAAAACCAACATGTTAAAGAAAATGTTAATTTCTGGCGATAAATTGTTTTTAATTACTTTTATTCATACAGAACAGAACACTCGACCTAAACACAAGAGATATAAAATTTGACTTGACATAAGATGAATTTTCATTAGAAATACGTGTTACATGTTAGATGCAGCGAGCATATAAAACTCTAGAAAAAAAAATATAAATTAATACGAAAACATGCTGAAAATTGCAATTGTTGTAATATTTAGAAAAGAATGGAATACAAACAAGTACTTGTTTCGTTTATGTTTTTTAATTTTTTTTTTTTTTTTTTTGTTCACTCATACCCACCACCGTACATGGCTAAAGGAATGTATGTACGTACATAAGTACATATTTTCGGATGATTGTGACATTTCATCATAGAATGGCGTTTACATGTCATACATAGCAAATTTTGTCATGTTGTTGCTGGTTAAAGTATGGCTGTAGAAAAAAAGTACAACGAAAATACACAAAAGTTGACACTTTTGGTCTTAACATGTACAAATTTCTTAACACTAAGAGAAGCATTTAAACTAGAAATAGAATACTAGAACGAACGCCCACATGTGAAACAAAACAAATGCGAGTGCAAAAAAAAACACACTAAAATACATGAGATAAAACATGATTTCTTTTTAAAAACACATCATGCAGGCAAATGAATCAAAGCCAACAAGGCAAACAAACGACCGACCAACCAACCAACCAGCCAACCATCCAGCCATTGTAATTTAAACGCTAACAATCACTGCAAAACTATCTGAATTATACAATAATAAAGCGTGTACGAAACTACAAAAAAGACTATGCGAATCTGAGAATGAATGGATTTTTATTTTCTCTGTGAGTTTGTGTGTGTTTAGCAGTGCAGTGTTGTTAAGATGATATTAAGAAATTTTTAAAAATATGAGGAAATATGAAACAAAATGTAATGTTGCTCATAAACTTAAACAAAAGTCCAGAAAATGTCAAAAAAACAACAAGAAAACTTTTGATATCAAGCAACAACTCTACTTTTGACAGGGGAATGTTAAGTTCGGGATAGAGTTTGCAAAATCGAATTACTTTTATGTTCTAGGTATTTTATAGTTGTTTAAGTAGCGAAGTATTTAAGATCAAACTTCGATTCCATAAGTTCACTCTATCGGGTTTCCTGTAGGTACAACTAATTTTATTTTTGAAATTTCTCGAATAGTCGTAAAGTTGGCTTTGCTTTATATGTAGTATGAAAAGAAATATGCTTTATTGATGTTTGCAAAGTTCATATTCTGTTGTGACTACACTGAAAAAACTCTCGAACATTTTTTTGCAATTAACTTATTAATCAAAATTAAAATCAGCTTTAATTAAAAATTTATCAAGTGAATTAAACGTTTATTTATATCAACAACATAACTGCAGGAAATGTTTACTGGTGCAATTTCAAATACATTTTTAATTAATATAACAAATTTTTTAATTAAAATCAATTGTTTTTGTGTATGTGACGTGCGCTCATACAAGAAAATCATATTTTTTGATTAAGCTGACTTGATTTTGTTTACAAGTAAAATTGCCGCATTTGGACAAGTGAGCAGCTTAAATTAATGTGCGAGCAAAACTTTTAAGGCGGCGCCAGAGCAAACAGCTGCGTTCGCTACAAGGCCATAATATCGGAAAAACAAAACAATCGAATTTTAAGATCCCAAGCATGGCAAGATAGTCATCTCACGCAACGGTGATCGCGAAAGAGCTTGTTCGTGCTGTTTACATTTATATACAAAACGCACACAAACCAATAGATAAAATTTATATTTTTATAAATTTTGACCGATTTTCTGTTTTATTTTTAACACATTTTACCACGTTTACGTATTTTAAGTAACTACCAATCATTAAAGTCGACCGCAACGTTAACGTGTCCACAACATTTACGCATGAGCAATGAGGCCTTGGAACTGACATTTAAAAAAAAAACCCTTTTCTCTGTATTTGGGTAAAATACACAAAAAATACGGGATCCTTAAAGGGGCCTTACTCATAGCAAGTCTGCAGCATTGATGCTACTGATTCTTTAAGTATGGGATTGAACATTGGTCTTTAGTCGTTATTATTTCTTAGCTATTCGTAATAAGATTTATTTAAGTTTCAGAAAACAGGAACATGCAAGGAACGTTAAGATAAATATGTTAGATTTTCTTTAATATTAAAGTTATTAGAGTTTGTTAAACTAGTGGTGGAGGGCTTCCTCTCATATTTGCGAGAAGAGTAATTTAGGTTGAAGCGAACAGAATGATAATACAGGTAAACGTAATTGGTAATTAGAATCATTTCAGTTTATAAACTTTCTGAGGTAGTACAACTTTTACTATTTACCTTTCAGCTTCACTTATGTACTATGGGCCACCACAAACTGATTCCATTCAGTTCTATTAAATGATTTGTGCATAATTTCTCTCCAACTAACACTACTTTGCGTAATCTCTCAATTTAGTTGGCGCCTCCATGAGTGCAATGAAATGCCTATTCTTCTCGTTCTACCCTGATGTGTGGAGTCAATGGCGGATTTGACGAGTCGGAGTTGAGGTTTTTGTAGCGCAGCTGGAGTCGAAGTACCCACAAAAACTCATGGCTCCGATTCCAAAATTTTCGGCATAAAAAAATTTAAAAAAATGTTTCTAATATTTCCCAAAATAAAAATTCTTCGAAATCGACGATGCAATATTTAAAATAACGATTTGAAATTATAACAGAATAATTTTCTAGCTACACAGAAAAAACTAAGAATTGTCAATAAATGATATTTTTAATTTTTATTAAAAAGTGATCCAAAAACTTTGCCATTTTAAACAATGTGTTGATTGATTTTGAAAATTTCCAACAACAATTTCACAAGTTTAAATTATTTTATTTTAAACGAAATAATTTTTTGTTATTTAATTATTATTTTAATTGAAAATTTATTTCAAAACTACTAAAATCTTTACTAACAGCCAGGCCCACGATGACAAACGTTAAACTTCGCATTGAAAATTACATTTGAAACAAAAACAATTTCTTAAATTTGTTTTTTTAAATGTAATTTTCTATGCGAACGTTAACGTGTGACATCGTGGGCCTGGCTCTAAGTCAAAATTATTAAATTTTCTTTCAACAAAAAAAAAAAAAAAATAATTCAATTATCACATTGATTAAATTTAAAAACTTTTTAAATTATTTTTTTTTTTAATTGATAAAAAAAACTACTAATAATACATTTGAAAGGTACTGCAATAAAAAAAATGTTCACCGGTTGGAGTCGGAGTCGAAGTTAGAACTATTTTTTGACGACTACGCAACCCTGGTGTTCTGTGCACCCACTCAACGTATGGCGAATCCATAGTCAGTTGCGATTTAGTATTTGAACCTGGTTAGGCCGTTGATTAGTTATTTTCCATAAAAGGACGTTTGATATTGTTGCAGACCAAAATATTCGAAGAACTCTTCGCAAGAAGCGATTGACAAACACCTGTACAGCATCAATATCACATGGCAATGCGTTCCACGTCTCGCTGGCATATTGGAGCACGAATTTCAGACAGGTGTTAAACAATCTTGGTGTTTAAAGAGATTACGGTTAATTTCCATATGTGACAGCGCATAGAGAAAGGGACCCTAAGGGTAAAAATAAAATCAATTTTCACTTTTTTTTTTTTTTTTTTGATGTGGAAAACATCTGAGCATCGAATGAGACCGATCCCATGCCCCAAAAATGTTCCCTCCCAGAGATATGCGCGTTTTATGATGTGATGGTACACGAAAGATACACGTATTTAAATCTTTAAAATGGCTCTCCTGAACAAAACCGGTTTTTACCCTTAGGTCCCTTTCTATTTTGCGCGTCACATATTGGATTCAACATGCCGAATGCTTGATTGATATTCAGTATGCCACATCATTGCTAGAGCTGCCATTATTTGTTATTATAATACCAAGGTAGCAGAAAGAACTTACATCATCTATGTCGACGTTGCGTATTTAAACCTGTTGGTGTTAATACTCATACATCGCATGCTTTTGCTCTTGGTGGTGTTTATCTTAAGACGAGCCTCTGTGGCTTCAATCTCTATAGACATGAGTTTCGATATCATATCTCTGTGGCTATGCGACAGCAAACCGATATCGTCTGCGTATTCGAGGCATCTAAGGCGATATTTTAAACCAGGGCTGTGGAGACATCAAACATAGTTCTTACTCCGACTCCGACCCCAACCGCTGAAATTTTTTAAGTCCGACTCCGACTCCAACTTCGACTCTAAAATTGATGCTAAATTATTTGACTGTAAACTTTTTTTTAATGCAGTTCCTGGTTTGAAATAATAGAAAATTTTTTATTTTGGAGTTGGTGGGTACTGGAAGTTTTTGTGGGTACGTCAACTCCAACTCCCGTACAAAAACCTCAACTCCGACTTCGTCTCCACAGCTCTGATTAGGGCTCCATCTTATTGCTCTGCTAGCTCGAGCTACATAGCGTAGGATAACGTCGAGCAAAATAATGAACAGCATATACGATAATACGCATCCTTGCCTGACTAGTCTCCGCAGTCGTCGAGGTGGTTACTTAGGGCATCGTCTGCAAGACTCAGCAGCAAACATCTTCAAAGAATTTGGGGAATACAAATACGTTGAAAGAGGCTATATGAAAAAAGTATTCGAGTAAATACTGATATTTTATCAACATTATGACGGCAGTTTTTAAAAACTTCTCAATACTTCTTTTTCTTCTTCTCTATTTCTGTGTTTTTTAACAAACAGACAATAGAATTTCATCTGAAAGTATTTATACGCAACAGATTCCGAAATTACTACAGTAAGTTCCGCCCTTAAAGGATGCTTAAAATTCGATTAAACCCCAATGCTTTGTATATTGTGTGCCTAAGAATATCAACCATCTAAGGATATCCAATACTACAAAACAAGAGCAAGAATACGAAAACATTTTCAAATGATGTGAATGGTGGTAGTGATGATGATGATGACGATGGCGACGGCTTTGTGTGGCTGACGACGTCAAATAATTCTAAATATGATACGAACCCATTTCATGTTTACGACAACTTGCATGTTTAGGGCATTTGCATATTATACAAGTGTTATGTGTACATAAGAAAGTCTATATAATGCACTAGGCATATATGTATAAATGTATATATTTTTGGACAAATAAACAAAAAATAAAGGGTGTTTTTTTAGCTTGTCTTATTTTTAAAAAGGAGTAACTTCTAGTATTCTTAACTGTTATACCACATTTACATTAGGCCGAAATATTGTAGATTTGATTTAAAATCTTCTTCGAAATCTAGTGCGTTTACATTATACTTTTTTGACATGAGCAAGATTTTGTTTTTATAACAAAACAACTGACTAAAAGTTTTTTCGTTACACATACAAACACAAAAAGAAATATACATTAAACAATTTGCATTAGCTTTTATTAATAATCAACGATATTTATTTTATCAATATTATTCTTCTTTTTTATTTTTTTACAATTTTTATAAAACTTTTTAATTTTTTTTTAACAATTTTTGTTTTGTTTTTTTTTTTTTTTTTTGGATTTTGCTTAAAACTAAACATTTTTGGCGAACTATTTAAGTTATAATGCCAGGGTATCACACAATTTTTTGGAGCTTCAACCACAAAACCTCGTTCGACCTAAACCTTCGTATAGGAAGGCGAGAGCTTCCAGAATCCGCTCCAGAGTATTTTGGTCTCCACCAGTAAACGTCTGAGTTATTTCCTTGGTACTCCACCAGTAAAACGTCTGAGTTATATATGGTTCTCCACCAGTCACATTGAGTTAATTTTGGTCCTCCAACAGACAACACATTAAAACATTGAGGTTAAAAACGAATGCATATAGTTAATGCAGAAACCGCAAAAACTGTAACTCGGTACAGTTATACGACGCCGAAACACTAACCAATGCGGGGTGACAACGCAAAACGCACGAAAAGCAGACAAACAAGAACGACCTGTTTGTCCTTAAGAAATAATGACAAAAAGCGCGATCTGCTTCTCCACTCAGAGCAGTTTTACGAGTGTGTTTTTTTTTTTTTTAATGTCATTTTTTCTTGTGCAGGGAAGTATTTTTTAGTGCTATATTGAAAAAACCATGGTTGCATCATTAAGTACTACTAGATTTTGAGTAGATTTCGTCGAAAGACGTAAGGCTGTCTATGTAGAGGGGCTAAAGTTAGCGAGGCCGGTCTTAGTTATACCATGGAGGAGTTTTTCTTTCGTGAGTACCTGTCTTGTGTTGTGGATCACGGTGGATCTCAACCACATGTTGCGTTAGTATTAAGCACTTTTCAAATGCTCCTAGGTGAAGTATTGTTTTCACACACAGTTAGATTTGACGCTTTTTGATTATTTTGGGCGGTACGTTTAGTCCATATGCTATGCTGACTATTTAAGACCTTTAGAGCAATTCAGAATGAACATTACTTATGCAGTTAATGAATCAGAAACCAAAGTTTCTGCAACGTGGTAAAATTTTTGACCGACAAAACATGCAATGTACAACAGATATCATTTTTTAAACATAAATAAATAACATGGTGTTTCCCAAAAAGCAAAATAAAAACTTCATTTAATTCATTAGTTTTTTTTATTTTTTGATTAAAAATTTAAATACAGACGCTCTTGAAAAACATCCTTTACACTTCTATGTTGCAATTATGCGCTTTTAATTTATTTTGAGCGCATATGCGTGTGTGTGCATTAAATGCAAAGGAAATTCATGAAAGTATGAGCAGTTTATGTTGCAAGAGTTTCTATTTGGCTTATTTTTTTGACTGTTTTTATTTTCTATGTGCCTACACATGCATTAAGTATATCAAATCGCTAAACAAGCACTTTCGCGTCGTAAGCCGCATTTCTAGACACTAGAATACAGAGTAAATATAGAGTGCATTGAGAAAAACTTATAGCAGTTTTATTTAAGTGTGGTTTTGGTAATACAGGGAAGCGCATTAGTAACGCTTTAGTTTATTTGATAATATAATTTTTAGTAACGTATTTTTTTCCTTTTTTTAGAATTAATTTTAAAAACTTAAGAAACTTATAATAAAAAGCCGCAGGACAGAACAAAAAACTAGAGTTGCTCATGTCGCAGTTTTTAGCAATAATCAGTGTTCGAAAATAAACCAAACATTATTTGGAGTAGAGGACACACACATACAGAAACGATATCTATTTTCTTACCCCCATATTCATAAAAAATATTATTGATTTATAAGAGGTTTATCAAACAGATTTCCATAGGAAATTCGTTTAATAAACCTGTGATTAACCTGAAATATTTTTTTATGAATAAGGCCATTAGTGTTTGTGTTTAAGTGCACAACCATTAATAGCGTTCATAACAACTTTCACAAATGTTACCAACAGTAATAGCAGCAGCTGCAGGGCTCCGAGTTAATGAAAAAAAAAGCAAAGTCCTTCACCATAAACTCTTATATTCCAGAATAAAAGCAGCGAAGAAAGCTTTGGCAACGTTTGGAGATCAACAACACCATCTCGTCTTATTAAGATCTAAAGGCCTTATTCATAAACAATATTCCATACTTATAACAGGTTTATAAGACGTATTTTATATGAAAATTTGTTTAATTAACCTTTAATAAAACTGAAATATTTTTTATGAATAAGGGGGTAAATGTTTAACTTTAACGTTAAGGCAATTATGCTTAAGTTTGTGAGACCCGTCCTCAGTACAATATATTACTCTAGGTTATAGTTACTAACCCAACAAACACCAATTGAGCTGGAAAGCCGAAGGCTAAAATGGAATTGGATTAGTCACAACCTAAGAAAAGACCCGGAGGACATAGCCCGACCTGCAATGGAGTAGAACCCTCAAGGCAGACTTGTAATAGGACGTCATGCACATACCTGGAATAGACAGGCCAACAAGAAGATAACGATGTCAAGAAAGAATTGGGGTGAAATCAGGCACCTGGCCCCAGATAAACTAGAATGGCGAAAATTTGTTAAGGCGCTATACTCCTTATAGGAACTACGAGAACTTAATTACGATTCGTTCAGTATCGAATAAAAGAATTAAAAATTGGACATAAAATTGCTTTCGCATCGAAAAAAGTATTGGCACTCTGTTTTTCGTTATAAAACGGAACAGTTGTAGTGATTGAAATTATACTTTAATGTTCTTTATTTTTTATTTTGCATTGATGAAGGAGTGAACAAACAAAAAATTCTCATTAGTATTGTTGTTGTTGCTTGGCAATTTGCACGACCACAGCACGAAAAGCCTGTGTGTAAATTGTATCCAACATGTTTTGTTTTTGTAAACACATTTTCGTTTTGTTTACCAGCCAAAAGAGCGCTGAACACAACGGAAACGAACGAGCATTAATGTGCTGAGTCGGTTTAGTACAGTATTTTTATTGTGTAACAAAGATCACAAACATAGAAACGTTTTTTTTAAGGTATTTACTACACAAACACTAGCGTTTGTGTTTCCATAAATCTACGTACGGAACACTAAAGAACAGTTAATAATGTTTATGTTCGAGAAATGGAAATAATGCCTGGAAAACAAAGAGTTTTTTCCTAAGCTAGTACACAGCAAAGAAGCCCATTCGCACCTCAATAGAAAGGTGAATAAAAAAAATTGCATAATATAGAGCACTTAACAATTAAAAAATAATTGTTAAAAATCATACGTACCCACTTAGAGATCCGGTATGGTCTGGTATAACTTTAGAAAAATTTATTGTAACATATTTTTCTTTAAATCATGAACAAGTTGCGGTTAATTTTTTTATATATTTTTTTTTAAAAGTCAGGGGTAGAAAACGATTAAATTGTGGTGGGAACAAAATGGAGACATAGCTCGCACAGGTCGTTCAAATATGACTTTTCTCAAATAATATAGTTTTTTTCTGATATTAGCTGGCCACTGGCCACAATGATAAAGTGCATGCTAATATTGCAGGAGCCATCTAATAGCTCAAAAACAATTTCAAAGCAGAAGTGAGGTCTGTGGAACCTGAAATTCTAAAACAAGTTAAGAACTACACTGAAAACAGCACGCCAGATATTTCTTAACAATAAAAGATAGTTTTTCAATAAACAAATTAAAGCCATACTTACACGCCACCCTGTATTTATACAGAAAACTAATTAGCAGAATATATCGTTAGCTAAAATGCAAAAAGGCGTAACTAAAAAAAATATAATTTTACAGGAGAAGCAAAAAACTTTATTAAATGAAAACTATAAACATGTCAGAAAACATGCATTAATGAGTCGTCCATGGAATTCTTTAAACAATTTTCGAAGGAAACCATTTCATTATAAAAAATAATTGATAATTGAGTAGTTTTTCATTTAGAAAATAAACACACTTGTAGTTACGTCAATTTTGTTTTTATTTGTAAAAGCGCAATTTTTGATCGCAGAAATGTAAAATTTTTTTTTGAAGACATGTAGTTCTTTGGCATTTATAATAATCAATCAAAAACACGATTTTGAATTTTTTGTTAGTTACGCCTTTTTGCATTTTAGCTAACGATATGCTTTCGCAAGATTATAAGGTTATGTAAATCGATATATTTTTTTGCCTTTAAAGGACAGTAGCTTAAAGTTTCTCTATTATTAAAACGACATTATTTATTGAGGTTTCTGGCTGTTTGCAGTTGAAAGACGAAAAAGCTGAATTTTAAAAACTATGAAATTATTCTTTTAAGTTCAAATTTTTCTTCACACATAAACATGTGCGAATGTATGCATCTTTCCATATGCCTCCACTTATATGCATTCATACATGTGTGACAAATGGTGACGTTTTTCTATAACTTCTATACGTTTTTAAAACTTCTTTAGACCAACAAAGCCTGGGAGGTCTTGCTCGAAAAAAACGAAATAACATAGTGCCATAAAAAAGGAACGTACAATCTTGTGCTCTCGAATCTCACACTTGAAATTGCTTAAAGCTTCTGATAACATGGGGTGTCATGCTGTTTTTTTTTTTTTTTTTATTAAATGCCGAGTGGAGAAACGCTAAATGTTAACGTGTCACAAAAAAGCATTGTTAAACTGTAAAAAAAAATTATTGTTTCACCAAAAAGGAAAGAATTATATACGTTGCACTTTTATATAGCAACAATCAGGGATGGAAAATGGGTTTTCAGATTTTCTACCAACTTCAATAACAAAACGTATTTTTTAGACTATGACGGTACCAGTTTAATATTTTCTTGATAATCTCCTGATATATTTAGAAAAAATACTTAATATTATTAAAAATTGTAGCTTTAACTAACAACATGTGAGTTTCGTTGATGTTTTAAGTATTTGTTGTCCTTAATTTGATGTTGTGTACACTCAAAAAAAAATCAATCTATCCGTACTCAAATCAATCCAAAGCGGTATTCATAGTGCGGTGAGTACAGATTTTCTTGAATCAAGTAGAGAAAGATTGAATCAAATACGGATTTTCGATCGCGATAAACTTAACTTTTCCATATTCAATCCCGAATTCGTATTTGAAATAGTCCGAAAATAGGATTAATTTAAGTAAAACAAAGATTAAATGAATCTCAAAATGCGCTTGATTCAAGTATTTTAAAGTTGACTAAGTCCCGAATTCGTGCTAGAAATAAACCAAAAGTGAAGTTAGAAGGTACATTTTATTATGATTGATTCACTTACCCGTTTTACACCATACAGAATTTTAATTATAAAACTCTAGCATCATTCCCCATTAGTGCTGGGAAACTATCGATAGTCCTAAAATATCGATATCGGTGTTATTATTATTTAAAATACAGCTATAAAAATATGTAACAGTTGCTATACACACACAGTTTTTTGCCGCAAATTTTTACTTTCTATTAATTCGCGCTGAATTGCACAATTTGTACAAACAACAAGAATGACAGGTGGAATGGATTGCTTAGCAGTGCTTGTCTTACCGCTAATTAAAGGCCTTTATTTATGTAGAAATTTGTATATGTTTACATTGTTGTAAAAAAAATGCAAATGCATTTGAAGTTGTAATTGCGAGCATAGAACAGTATAATAAACGATTACACTAGCAAACAAGGTTTTTGACTGGAGCAACGAAATATCTTTCCTAATGTATATATGCATATTTTAATGATTCTGATATTGCATATCCTGTTTTTCCAACCAAATATTCACCATACACAAAGCAAATATAGCTTCAATCAGTAACACACGATCTTCCTAACATGCTTAAACGCTACTATAACCAGTGTTGGGCAAAATACATGGTTTGCGGTATTTAAAATACAAAATACAAAATACTTGCTGGTCATGTATTTAAAATACAAAATACAAAATACTTTCAGGTTATGTATTTAAAATACAAAATACAAAATACTTACACATCCTGTATGTATTTAAAATACAAAATACAAAATACTTCCATTTATTGTACGTATTTCAAATACAAAATACAAAATACTTCCACGTCATGTACATTAAGTTTATAACTTTTTTTTGAGTGCAAAATACCACTCCAGCGCCATGTGGGGAATTTTGTTCTGATAATAAAAAACTGTTTTTTAAGCTGATTCGGTGAAAAAAGTTTCCGCACCGTAAGCGATTCCGAAAACTCCATATTATGTGTAAATTTTATTTTTGGAAATTGAAACCCTTTTGATTTTGCATTAGACTTATGAAAAATGGTTTAATGTTGAAGATTATATATGAATTTAAACGAAAACGAACTTATTTAAGACAAGAGCCACTGATTTAATGATGAAAATAAAAAATAAAAACAAAACTTCAACGCTTTCGGTGCGGAAACTTTTTTCACGAAAGATGAAAAGTGACACCATATTTTTTATATTTTGGTAGATTTTAAATGCAATCAACCATCAATAAACTGACAGAATATATTTTGTAAACTATGTTTTTAAAATACAAAATACTCCCATTTTTTTATGTATTTAAAATACAAAATACAAACTACTTATATTTATTGTATGTATTTAAAATACAAAATACAAAATACTTGTTGGATATGTATTTAAAATACAAAATACAAAATACTTGCACGTCATGTATTTAAAATACAAATACAAAATACGTATTTGTATTTTAAATACGTATTTCAAATACATGTATTTCAAATACTGCCCAGCCCTGACTATAACGAAGATTTAGAATGAGCGTGGGCTCCTGTCAAATAAATAATTGTGAAATTGTAGTGTCAGTATTGACTGTTTAACAGAATTGCCAGCATGCGATAAAAAATTAACAAGACATGATAGCCCAATTGTTATGCCAGATTCAAATTCAGCACACCCAGAATAGTTAAAAAACATGCTTCGTTGCTGCAGTCAATTTACCCCCCCCCCCCCCCCCAAATTTGTAGTCCAGTGTTATAAGAGGAAAAGTCCAGTAGATTGATTACCTTTTGGGTTGAGAATCAAGCCCAATTTAGAACATTATCTAAAGTCATTATCTAATTTGTCAGGAGCTGTCATCTGAAATAACGAACTGTAGCCTGACAAAAAACTAGTTAAAGTTTCCTATTCATGTACAAACATTCAGTCGATAGAAATATCGATAGTGGAATTTGAACTATCGATAAATATCGATAGTGGAATATGAACTATCGATAAATATCGATAGTAGAAAATATCGATAGTATTCCAGCACTATTCCCGATATGGTTTTTGCTTTAAAACTGAAAATATAAACTTAATGTGAAGCAAGAGTTCTCAATTTTACTTTTCAAACATGAAAATAATGTGTTTTCGTCTTGTTCTGCTGTTTTTGTTGTTGTTGCAGTGCTTACTAGTGCAAACTTGGATAAGTTAAATGAGATTAAAATGCTTACTTTTTAATTTTACTCTCAGAGTGGCACTACCAATGAAAAGTTAAATCATTTTTTACTTAGTGTAGGAATTTTGTACTTATTTTAAGAAATTCCGGGACTGATTTTCGAAAGGAATCCCATTTAGGATTGCATTAAGTACGTAAGTAAGTAATTATAAATTATGAAACATTCTTAAGCCTATAAAGTAATTTATTTTTGAATGCATACTTTTAAGGGGATTCAAATTGAATTTGTTTTTAAATTTTTATACCTTTGACTTTATGATTATTTTAAGAATGTACTGAAGAAACGTAAAATTAAGCTTATCAAAGCAATTATATTTTTTTTTGAAGGAAAGGTGAATGGTTAGAAAATAAAGAATTGTACCAAATAAGTGGCGGCAAAACACCGGTACCAATAAACTACAAAATGTATAAAATCACGTGCAATTGCATCATAGTTTCCATCCCTGGCAATACGTGTTGCTACCATTTTGATGTATTTTTCTTCTTTTTTTTTGTAATTGTGCTACTAAAATACCATAATACTTGCTAGAAGCGGTAAGGATATAGATGGCGCTTCATGTAGTTAGACTTCCGTTCTACTAAATTTTCAACTCCTCCTGCTGTTGTGTTAAATTGCATGCAATCATAAAATAAAATTATCTACAATCCGACACGCCTATTTAGTGTGAAATTGTGTATATAAACTTGGGTGAAATTTTCTATTTTTGCAGGCGATGTACTTTGAATATAAAGCATAATTTTTGGTAAAAAAAAGTATGTATAAAATAATTATACTGTTGAGAGTAAATCAATGTGTAATTAAAATGTATTGAGATGCAAGTAGACAAGGGAGTAGGTTAAATATCTAATGTATTATGAAGTAACTTATAACAATTTTTATTGTATTATACTAAAAAACTTACATAAAACTTACATAAAAACTTATTGATGATTAATTGACCGTTTTTAAGCAAAAATTGCTAAAGTTGTATTCATAAACGAAAAATAGTCTATTGAACCTTTAATAAACCATTCATAAAGTAAGACAATTTATTGTTGGATTTGCCCTTCTTTAAACCAAAAATAAAATATGTTAAAAAATAATGACAAAAATGTTTTATTTATTACAACAGACATGTTAAATACATTTTACTATTTTTTTTTTATTTTAGACAGCCAATTTAAAGTTATATTGATAATTATTTAAAAAAAATTTGTATGATTTAAATGAATATCTTCAGGGGCAAATGCAGATATTAGCTGCGTTCGTTTACCCCAAAATTTGTACAAATTTGTACTGGATTTTACTGAAATGCGTATAACTCACTTACTGGATTTTACTGGAATTTTACTGAAAAAGTAAACGAACGCACCTATTCTATTTACTTATTTATTAAATTATTGCAACTAGTTGTTTTTATTTGTTTAAAACAACAAATTATTGTTCAAAAATATAAAAAAAAAAAATAAAATAAACAAATCATAATAATAGTGATGTTAATAAAAAGTAAACAAACTTTTTATTCGATTACTTTCTTATCGTATATTTAAAAAGGTTCAAACAAAAGTTTTTATGATACATTTAAGAAACATTTTGTTCAGAAACTAAAATAATATGTAGTTTTATTAGATAAGAATAATTTTGAAGGTCTACAATTAAAAAAAATTATAAAAAAAAATTTTAATATAGAATATCATGTAAACCGAATAGAAGTCTCGTGCATCACTAACAATAAAATTGCAGCCAAATATAAAGAAAGTTGCCATACTTAAACAGAAAATCGCTGATAACAGTTATTAATTAAAAAAGCTGTTATTGTACGTTTATGAATACAAATTTGTATAAGAGGTTTATAGGACAAAAAGCGTTTAATAGTTATTACATACTATAAGCTTAAAATAAGAACTTTTTATGAATATGGCTGTTAATTTTTGTATCGGTATTATTTAAAAAACAAATGTAAAAACAAATCTTCCTAAAGAATTTAGTTCTTTAGGACACTTCAAATTAGTCCTTTGAACCATATTTTGAAACATATTTTGAAACGGGGGGAAGAAATGTTAAAAAAAACCCACAGCATGGAAGACAACATAAACAAGTTAGAGTTCTGTATTCGGCTGCGCCGAGTCCTTGATATCCTCCACTGACAACTATTATATTTCAGGAGTGGGCTTTATATCGTAGCTGTGGTAAATTATTAACCGATCTTCACGAAACTTCAGAGTGTGATTTATATTCATATAAAACTGTTACAAACAAAAATTTATTGTGTGTGGGCTTTATATGGGGCCTATGGTAAAATATCGACCGATCTTTACGAAATTTTGCGATATTATTTCTAGTCATATAAATCGACTTTTTCCAGAATCTTATTTCAATATGGGTATTTATGCTAGTTTTTGTAACAAAATTATCCATTTTTTTGTGTGTTTTTTTTCTACATTTTGATTCATAACTCTCATCCTACTGAACGGATGTTGCTGGGCTTCAATCCCAAAGTGCTTAACTAGAAACAATGTGACACTAACGTCGTTCTTTTCATTTGAGTCGTTTGAAAATGAGCGTGATATCAACTGACGGACAGGCGTACAGACGGACAGACAGACCGACATGGCTAATTCGACTTAGGATTACTCAAGGATTCATGATATATATACTTTATGGGTTCTTAGATGAATATTAAAAAAGTTTTGCACGGAATGGCAAACCTTAAATACCCTCTTTACAACTAGTTGCGTTGGAAAGTATAAAAAAATTCTAAGAGAGCAGTTGTAGGGTCAATTTTTTAAGAACATTCAAGTTGAGTAATCTTCGTATGAAAAATTATACGTATACACTGTACTTAAAGTTCTATTTCTATTTAAACTTAAGAACGACTGGGCACTAAATTCAACCACTGTATTTTATATAATGCACTTGTGCAAACTAAAATATTTAGCAGTTCCAACTATTTTTGTTACTTTGTACAATGTTAAGCAAGTTATATTGAAAAAGTTTTACTGCCTGTTTTTAGAACGCGAGCGCAAAAGTGAATCGTTTAACTAAAATTTAAAACAAAACCAAATTTTCAAATGTTGTTCATCAAATTTAATTTTCATTAAATTATTTTTATGAAGAAAGGAATTTTACAATATGAAATTAAAAATTTATTGATAATTTTTTATTCTATGCTGCCGCGGGAATCGAACCCAGGCTTTCACAAGCAGGTTACCATACATGTTTCCATTGCAACCACTCAATCTCTTCAGAGTTGGTTGCCGTTTAACTCGTCAATGGCTGTGAATTGACGACTGCTGGCAGTCAATAGCTAAACATCAATATTTAAACCAAAATTTTAATTGATTTACATGTTCCTCCTTACTTCTATTTTTTTTTTGTTATTTTTGTCAAGAATTCTTCTTGAAGTTCAAAGTACATTTTTCTGTTTTTCATTTGAAAGCTCTCTAAATACTTTAAATACTATTATATTTATGGAGAACAATATCTTTAGAGAAGTAAATTTTCAAAGCTAAATAAGGGTAACGGCGTGGGTTATATTGAAATTAGGGATCATTTACATTTACTTTCAAAAATTTCACCAGAAATAGTCTAGCAGCATCAAAATGTACGATTGATTTGGATGCTTTAATTGCGTTCATTAATTATTTTTACTTCCAGAGATGCAATAAACTCAGAGTGCAATCAAATCAAAATTTTATTATCACATCAATAACTACTTCTACCCAACAAACACGGAGGTTAAATTTCAAACTGAAAATGACTTGAAATCAAACCTTTACTCAAACGATAAACGTTTGATAATGATTTGAAAATCATAGCATTCCCAAAAAGGGAAAATTTTTCTCAAATTTAGAAATGCATTAATTTTCAACATGCTTTCAAACGTTATTCTCAAATGTTTTTCAAGTGTCGATTTAATTACAATGTGAAATATAAATGAAAAATATTTTTCTTAATTTAAATGTATTATTTATTTAAATAAACTGTCAAAGATAATATAGTGTTATTTACGTCCTCAAATTCATGGAAAGATGAAACATTTGGCTCCTTTTAAAGTTTAGGATTGTCTGGAGTACAACCGTGATCGTACAACAAACTTATATTTTCTTCACTTTCTCGTTTTACTTCCTAAACTTTGTAATTAATTTTTTTTTTCACCAAAAGTTTATATTTTTTTATAAAAAATAATGGTTTTTTAGCAGCGAATTCACTTCACGTAACATGTAGTTTTTCTTTAATTGTAAAACACATTTAACTTTAATCGCCATTTTGTAATGTTTACATTTATTTTTCGCTTAAGTATTGCCAAGCTTATTTTTGATTTAAGAATAACATTTTATAACAATTTTTTATCAAATTGATAAAACATTGTATTTCCAATGTTTATATTCAAATCATTATCAATTTGAATTCAAATGCTAAAATCAAACAATTGAAAAAGGTTTAAGAATTATGTTTTATGTCAAATGATAAAGTCATTTCATATCAAAGGTTTGAACTCGTGTTTGTTGGGTATCAACATTACTTTAAATTTGTTGACGGAATCCGCACCACAAAGTATTTAACGATTATTCTGACTTATCCGCTAACGGCACTTGCACATGTGGTCAGTTTTTGGGCATATCGTAAAACCGAGAACACTTATGGGCGAAAGTTACAGTCTACAATGGTGGATATTTAAGAAAAACTATAATTTAATGTAATTTTTCTAGCGACGTCTTTTAAAATGGTGGCTTTTCTTTTTGCATACAAGCTATTATGGTATCCTTTTTGTTTAAACGACAAAAACATGGTGTGATTGGTAAAAAAAAATAAGGAGACCTTTGCTGTTTTGTGCCAACTACAATCAAAGGCATTAAAACATGTTATGGTAGTTTAACATGGCAGCTAGTGACGCCTCAAGTTGTTATAACTTGGATGAATTTTTTTTTTTCCTTTAAAACCCCTTTCTTGCGCGTGTCCTGGTGCTCTCCACTAACACTACCCCTCTTCTCTATGCCCTAAACATTATTAGGAATACTTTTCCAAAAGTACAAAATTTCAGTTTATAACGTCATTATGAAATGCGTTTTAATTTTTTTTTTTTTTGTGCATGCGATAAACTTTATTTTCGCCAAAAACAAACTCTTCATGTTGCAATGAGGGCTATATAACACAAATCCATTTGTGTGTTTGTTTGTTTGTTGCAGAATTCGTATAAGATTACGAGACATGTTCACAAATACCAAACTGTACACAAACATCACAAGAAGCAGGAACAGAAAAAAACCAACAAAATTAAACACAACTGAAAATATTCATGCATTTGCAAGTTTGAAAACTTTTAGCGCCGTTTCAAATAAAAACCTTTCATTTCATTTTTAAAACCCCTACGAAAAGTATTTAAGGACATATTTAATTCTTTAAAATGAATGTAACATTTTGAAGTAATGAGCCGTGTAGAGGAAGCTAAGGCAAATAAAAAAGTGTTCTTTGAAATTAAGCCTTTTTAAGTCAAGTATGAATCAAACTTGATTTAAAAATGTTACAATGCTTTTAAACTTGCGCTTCCTTTGGCTTTTGGTTTTTAGCTTCTATGATTCTATTCGACCGAATATAGTATTCAGAAATTTCTGTAGCTGTTTTTGGATTCGCAATTTTGTTAAGGTTGTTGTTGGTGTTGCAGAATGATAAAGAATGTTAGTACATATTTGTTTCCTTGTGTGGTATTTTTCCTTTTTTTTTTTTTGCTTAGTTTGCTTAAACATGCATGTATCGTATAACATGGCTGAACTGAAACTTAACTATGGTTAAAAGGAAATATGTAAAGCACCTTCTTGTAGAGGCGAGTTGCAAACATAGTTTTGTTGCATTCAAATACATACACATACATGCATGCATATATGTTTATTAAAGAAGTATACGTGTATGCATAAATGTTGTATATATTGTCGTTGGCTGCTTTCCTTTATTTCATTGCTGTTTTTTTTTTTGCTTTTTGGCCTACCGCCACAACTCAAAATTTCAAATGTTGCGTGTCTCACAGTCATCATCATCATCAAACAACAACATCAACATTGTTCTTGCTGCTCAACGTTCCTATCGCTAGTAGTACCGATAGTACGTAGTTGTAGTAGTATTTAAGAGTCTCCATCATACATAGAGCAGCATTTGTATTAATATTCACATTCAAATGCCATGCAGTGTGCAATTGTATATGATTTTCGTTTTTTTTTTTTGCTGAATTTAAGTGCATGTCATGGCGGCGCATAAATGGCGGCAACAATGGTTGCAACATACAAGAATGAAAAAAAAAACCAGCAAAAAAGAAAGAATTTTTAGAAATTTTAGTTATTTACTTTGGAAAACATGGCCACTTCTATGTGCGTAAAATTGTTCCTTCCTTTTTTCCCTCCTCTTAATGTTACTGTAAAAAGGACCTTTTAGAATCTGCTTTTTTCTTGCTTTTTTTTTTCTTTTTTGAAGGAGAGGATAATATTTTGCTTTTCTTATCGTCTCTTAAAAGTGTCAGTCATGTTGGGGATTTTTAAATTGCATTTAAGTTTAAAAGCTTGATAAATTTTTAGGATTTCTTAAACTTAGTTAAGATTTAAGTAAAACGAGAAAGGCTGAATGTTAAAGATTTACTAAGATTAATAATATGTTAAAAGTGTTGGCATTATTAAAAAAAAAAAAATAAAAACAGTTTCAAAGAAATTGTCAAACTTAAAACTCATTGAAAATGCTTTTAGCAGTTAAAAAATCTGATTTTAAATGAAATATTTGATTACCAAAATTGTTCACCAATTAAAGCATTAATCAAAAATAAAATCAGTTTTCATTAAAAATTTAATAAAGTGAAGTAAAAGTTTAGTCAAGTGAATTAAAAGTTTAATTGATACTACTAAGTAGTTTACTGGTGCAAATTTAATAAATTTTTTAATTGAAATCAATTTTTATTTTTACACAGAGAAAACAGATTCGTGATCACAACCGAATTTGGCGCCAATCGAATTTCTTCGGTTGCATGTACTATCACACAATTCGGTTACAATTACTAAACATTTCGGTGCTTAGCATAATATTTTTGATAGCAACATTTGAATTTTAGTACACTTAGTACAGAACCACATAACCCAGCTTGCATTACAAAGGAGAAGTCTTAAAACTACTCCATGGTATACTCCTGAGGATTAGCATTGAAATCGTTTCAAAACGAAGACATGTCGTTAAAAAACGAAGACATGTCGTTTCACTGCAAACTCTTTTTAAAAATGACATGGTCCATACTTGCACTACATTGGACCAGCCCAGAATCAAAATGGATCAAGAAGTCCAATATAATTTGCAGGATATAAAAAAACTAATGCACTCATGCATATGTATGTACGTTAGAGCGACTCAAAATGTATGGAAGCAAAATTCGTGCTCAATGTACCCTCCTAAAAATGAACCTTGGACTTTTTTAAGATACCATTTTAAATATTTCGGCTCCAGCTTTGACCTCTCGTGAGCTGGACCATTTTGAAAAAGAGTCTATTTTTGCATGTTTTGTTAATTTGAGAATCTGTGTTCTTACCAACATGTACAATTTGGGTATCATAAGAAAGGTTTTTTTAAGGCGCGTCCAACTGTATATACAATTTGTCCAAGGACGATCATCCATATCCTTTTTTTTAAAGATTTTCTGTAAAAAAAAAGGGTTTTTGAATTTTTTGTTCGGCGTTGCTTGTAATAAAAATGCCAAATTAACATATTTTAATCTTTAGTCGATTTAATTAAATACGTGTTTCAGCTTTTTTGGAAATTCGCGCTAGTTCGCGTTTTGACAAAAATGCAATGGGGTGGTAACCCTTCGTTTTAAATAGGGCAATATGGGTATCAAATTTTTTCTTTTGCCAAGTACATCATCTTTGTATGTAAATAATATTATTTTTTGCAAATTAGATGCAAAATATTTAAAATGGTATCTTAAAAAAGTCCAAGGTTCATTTTTAGGAGGGTACATCGAGCACTTTTTTTGGTGAGTCGGTCTAATGTACGTGTATATGTTCATACCTATAAGAATACGTAAATTACTTACCCATATTAATTTAGTTTTTGCACATATTCCATTTTTGACTGCAAATATATTTTTTAAATATAAAATTAAAAATTATTTTATTCTATCAAATTTTTTGACAGAAAATTTAGTAAGCAATTGGGGCTTTTAACTATTTTTTGGTTGTGAATACCAAATAATTATATTTTCATTTGTTGTACTCGAATTGAAACTATACTAACAATCGATAATTAGCTGCAATAAATAAATTAACATTTATATTACAAAATTTATTGACGAAAGCAAATTATTGATTGCAATGACCAATATTCAGTATTGCCCTGTATTAAATTCGGTTGTGATTCTAACCATTTGTACTAATTTTTAGAACTAAATTAAATTAGTTATCATAACTAATAAAAGAATTGAAGGAATCATATTTCAGTTAAAACAACGTTTTAATAATCAAGAGAATTAAAAATCAGTTAGAACTATACATTTTTAATAGTTGCAATAATAAATCATGTTACTTGATCAATATTTTATTACTGCAACCGTTTCCCGACCAATTTGTTTTCTGTGTGTATTAATATAAGACCCTTGGTAAATTATGTATCGATAATTATAAAGTTCGGTAGTATTTAAAAAACTTATTTGGATCAAATTTCAGTACAGAAAAACAATTTTCTAAGCATTAAGAGAGATTTTTGAATGTCCACTTTATCTGGGGACCTATGGTAAATTATGGAACGATTACCACAAACATGCATAGTGTTATTTCTAGCCATTAATTAGACCAATTTTAACCACGACACTTTTGTTTGTAACGTTGTTTTAGGCGTATTTAAATGATTTTCTTTATATTGGGCGTTTGGTAAATTACGGACTGGTCTATGTATGATTTTTAGTTATATAAAACGAATTTGTGCAAACTGTATTCTGCCTCCAAATTATTGTAGTTTTCTTCAACAGAAATATTAATTGTCTTGATGTTGTCGTTCCAATTCTTTACAAACGGCGAACAAATCACAATAACAGTAAACGTCAAAAAGAAAACAGTAATTGTGAATAGGGCGGAAGATGCAATTGCACTTTTGATAATTTATTTGTGTGCACAACAAAAAAAGAACTTAAAAAAAGAAGAAAATAGAAGGATGACTGGATTTTAAGAAGAAATAGGCGTTCACATCTTTGTAAAAAAAATTAAAAAATTATCAAATGTTCGCGCACAAGCCGACTAACACAAAAAACCAATTACAAAAAATTGAAGCTTTTCAATTACTTGTTTTGAAAATGTTTAATTACTTGTGATTTGTGCGCGCACAGTCCCATTAACAAGTACACAGAAAAAATTATTTTTCCAATTCAAACAAAAAATTTGTAGAATCAAACAATTTTTTGTCTGAAATCGGTCCTGCAAACAAATTTGCATATTCAAACAATTTATTTGCATTTTGTTTACTGAAAAAAAACACTAATTTTTTCAAACAAATAATTTAACTGAATCAAACAAAAAGTTTACTGAAATTCAAAATCAAAAAAAAAAAAAGTTTTTGCACAAGCAATGACGCGCACACAAGTAAGCACTGTATGAGAAGGTGACGGCAAAGCAGAGCCGCCGACTGGCTTTGAAACACATTTTTTTGTTGGAATAATTTTTGAACGAAGTCTTATTTATACACACAACACAATGTTTTTCTTTATCACTCTCTGTTGCTGTATCCTTTCCTTTGCTAAAGAAGAAATGTAACCAAAAACGGCAGCAGACCGACTCGATATGTTTTTCGTCATCATTCTATTTTTGTATTTGATGTATTTAACCAAACAGTTTTAAAAAATTGAATACGGGATTTTGTTTCTTATAATGTCGTGTCTGCTATTGTTTTTCTTATAGTTGCACTTTTTTAAAGCGTCCAAAAATAGACTGTGTGTGTTTTTTGTTGTTGCTCTTATATTTCACATAAAGAAGTGTTGCTTACGATCAAATAAAAAAATGCAAAAAGACGACAACATTAAAGAGCGTTAAATATTTCATACAAAATTATGAAAACTTGACACCAATAACGCGTTTATTTTATTTTTGAAGAGTTGTCCACATTTTTGTTGGTTAAATAAAAATCAAACAAAAATATTGATTGAATCAGTAAAAATATTTATAGAAATTAAAAAAATTTTCAAACAAGCGGTTGTTTGAAAATAATTCGGCAATAATTTTTTCTGTGTAAGAAGACGTCGAGCACAAACAAATTGCGCGCACAAATCACTGGTGGGTGAGCAGCTTAACATTGCAGCAAATGAGCGATATATACTTTATGGAATCTTAGGGAATATTAAAAAAGTTTCACACGAAATGACAAACTAAGTATACCCTTATTCGCTACTACTGGTGGAGGGTATCAACATAACGCTTAAAACAAGAAAAGCACATTTAAGCAGTGTTTGAAAATAACCAGAATATTATTTAGCGTTCAGCTCACACACCAAGAAACGACATCTATTTTTTTAGTGTTTGTGTAGACGAACACAACCCTTAATACCGTTTGTAACTCTTTTCAAAAAAGAACCGTTCTGTTCTTTGTTAAAAAGCATATAAACTGTAGTGATACTGTAGTCAAACATTATATTTTAATGTTCTGTAATGTTTCTTTTTTTACATTGATAAAGAAATGAACCAACAAGCAATTTTACCAACGACCGCAGCACGAACAGCTTGCGTTTGTTTTGTGTATATGTTTTGTTTGTGTAAAATTATTTTGCTGGCTTTTTGATTTTTTCGTTTGTGTATTTTGTTTATTAAAAAATGTTTGGTTTTTTTTTACCAGCCAAAAGGGCGCTAAGCACAATAGAAACGAACGAAGATTAATGAGCTGAAACGAACACAATAAGTTTGTAGTTTTTAAAAAATACCGAACGGAATCAAATGTTCTCATCTGACAAACAGGGAAACGTAATTTTTTGTAATTATTTACTACACAAACACTATTATGGCCGCTTTCTCATTACACAATTAGCTTTTTTCCCAACGAAAAACTTCACATTAAAGAAACTTGGTTTTCTCAATGTCTCATTTGCTTCTATTCTGTCGCAAAGCTAACCAGCATTCATCTGCCAATTATTTACTTTCCTTTTGTTTGCCGTCCAATTAAATTCAATCAGCTGATTCCCAACTTTTATAATCAATTTTGTTACTACAGATCATTCTGTATGAGAATTCATCACCTTCTTAGTCCTGCGAGTTCTTTATCTTCAACATCAAACTTAGCGTTTCTGAAGTATCGAAACCAATATCTACTTGTGGTTCGTAGACAGCATATTCAACAAAAATTGCGTCAAGAAAATGTTACTAGTGGAGTTCTGTGATGGCAAACAGCAAGAATGTATTCCAAATCAGTTCTGTTCTATATAACACATCAACTATTTAAAAGAAAAATCATTAAAGTCTTTAAAGCTTATTTCAAAATTGTGGTTGTTTGTTTCTATCTCAACAATCCCATCATAAACAGCTGATGCATTTGGTCTTCTTTTTTTGCAATAGAGTAAAATATAATCCAAATGCAACTTTACCCACAGCAATGCTCTTGCTTTGTTTCCTTTTATTTTTTATGTAAGTATATGCTCATCTTTCTAGAAAAAGAAACTAAAAGCTGTTTTAACCACAGCTTGTCTAAGGATTTTCTGTTTTTCTTATTTTTTCACTATTTTTCAATTTAATTTTTCTATTTTCTCTGCATCTTTGTATTTATATGACATCATTGCCCGCTCTGTTTTCATTTGGTCAGCACAAGTTGATGTTGGTTGGATTTTTGTAAAGAAAACAGGAAACGGAAATACTAAAGCTTGAGTAACTAAAACCAAAAGAGAAGCTGTTGTTTTCTATTGTTGGCTGTATATGCATATGTGTATGTGTGTGTGTCAGTGTAATGTGCAGTACGTAAGTATACGTACGAGTTTCAAGCAACATTTGTATTTAACAGCGGTTTTAAACTTGTTGTGGTTTTTATTTACATTTCAACAATTTTTTTTTTTTATTTTTGTTTAGTTTTCTTTTTTGTGTTTATTGTCTCCTCTGTTTTGCCATTTTGATTTGACACAGCACAATTGGCTACATTGTTGACAAACAACAGCAGCAACATCAGCCTGAGGAATGAAAAAACAACTTTGTTTTAACCAAACATCTTTAAAGACCAAATGGTGTCGCCATTGTCATTGTTAGTAGGAGAATAATGTGATTTAGGAGGGTCGTTAGAAATGGAGAATTGAAATTGGAATAAAGAGAAAATCAATTTGTTAAATAAACGTTTACTTAACTAGACCAAATACGTTCCACAAAGAAATACAATTTTAATAACTGGATCTGGAATAAATTATCAACTAATCTTCATTTTATTTCTATTCATATAAGACTAATCTGTCGGACATGTTCTAACAATCGCAAAACGCTTAGCTTTTGCGATTCTGACTTAAAATCGCATAATAGATGTTCTGCAAATCTGAATTGCAACAAGTTTGGCAACTTCAAATTTGCAAAAGTATGCTCCTGCAGACAGAAAAAAATACGAAACTTAAATTAACGATTCAAAAGATACGAAAAATGTCAGGATTATACATGGTACCTGAAGTCATCAAAAGATACGAAAAATGTATATTTCGTATCCTAACGGCAACACTGATACACACAGAAAAAATATCAATGTGACATTAACATGGCGCAATGTCGATGAAAAATCATAGTAAATTTCTGCAAAAGTATGGACTCTATTAAAAATTAACATTGTTTTAAATGAAAAATGTTAAAATATTGAAACCATAAAAACCTGTTTAGCTTGTTTTTTATAGAAAAAAAAAACAACACCATAAAAAGAAAAACATACATCTTTTTATTTTCATGTTTAAACTATTTTATAAACAGAAGAAAATTACTGTATTCTTTTAGCTAAATTTATTTAGTTGAATAGCACCTCAAGTTTTCAAAGTAAAAAGATGACGAAAACCATAACGGGCCATTCTGCTGATGCTTCTGTTAACAAAGGGAAATACAAAATAAGTGAAACATGTGTTACGAGGTAAAGGCTAATCTAATCGTTCTAAATCGTTCTAATACAACAAAATGAATCTGCTGATTTGCAACGTTACTGTTACTCCCGGCTAACTAAGCCTTAAGTGTTTTGAATTATTCTTAAATAAATGAATATGTTGTCTCTGAAGCTTCTTCTCACTGTTATATCACACTCAAACCAATTTGATTCTACATGAAATTCACGTTGTTTCAACTTGAAATAACTTTCATTCATCGTGAATCGGATTGTTCTTTCAATATAAACGACATTTTGCTCTAACTTTACTGCAATGTTAAATTAACATGAATTATAACAGTTATTTTAAAAGAAATAAACGTTGTTCGAAGTTATTGTAAAATCATGTTAAATTAACATGAAGTAACAATGAACAAGACGTGATAGCCCAATTTCGAATTCAGCGCACCCAGATTAGTAAAAAAACATGCTTAGTTTCAGCAGTCAATTTTTTTTACAAATTTGTAGACCAGTGTTATTAAATATATAGAAAGAAACTTTATGTATTCCTCAATCAAAGGGTTTTTTTTACAAAAAGCGAGAAAAAAGTGAAATTTTGCGCATATTGTATCCACCTGGACCTGGCCATGGCCACTGTAGTAAGTAAAATCAAAACGTATCAAAAAGCACACGCAACAAATAAGACTTTTTTCTTTACTTCTATTTCGAAGAATCATTCAAGATGTCAACAACATGTTCTTGCTGTAGCCATAAAACTCCCTACATATAAAAGTAGTCGCAGCCAGGCCCTAGAGTTCGTTTGTGTGAGTTTTTGCTATAGCCCCAAGTGGTCCCAGCCAGATCCAGGTGGCAGTTTGTGACACATAATTATGTGACTACTTAAGAGCTAAAAAGCATTGATATTAATTTAAAGCAATGAAACTAACTCGGTATTACGTACACGTAAGCTGAGGCAGTGATACCCTTTTCGGTCTAAATTTATGCCTTTTATAAGTATTTGAAACACGTTAAAAAAATAAAAGTTTTTAATTTTTTTTTTTTGCATGAAAGATAAGTTTTTGCATAAATTTGCATATTACGCAGGTTGGGACCCATTTTTAACAAAATAATTGCCTTGAAGACAATCTATTGCAATTGAGGAGCTCCATAACAAAACAGAACACTTTCACTTTGAAAATTTTTGGATAAATGAACAAAAAATAGATGAATTTAAGCCAGTACCATATATGTATGTATGTGAAACAGATGTGTTTTAATCCGCTTGAATGTAAAAGAATTCATTAAAACGAGTATGTACAATATTATTCAGTAAAAAAACATTAAACTTAAAAAGTGGAATTGTTACGTTTTGTTATGGACCTCCTCAATTACAAAATAAAAATATATCGGTCGTTTTCTTTCATTTGCATTTTCTTATATTGCAATTTTTAAAAAAAACTTCCAGAAATTTCATTGCGTTAAGTTTTTCTCAAGCAAACGGTTTTTTAAACTATTTTTGATAGTGATTAATTTAAAATGCCTCTGTTTTGTGTACTTAACTCAACAAAGTTTTTAATCGAAATATGAAGGCCCAACTGTAACATGTATGAGCTAGCTAAAGCTACAGTGGTCTTTAAACGCATAAAAAAAACGAAATCAAAAACATTTGATTCCGTACGATGTACGATCAGTTCTGCACTTTGCTTAAGCAAATGACTGTTTCATAAAGTTTAACAAGAAGTTTCCTAAAGTTCAATATGGTTTGACACATATGACTTACATGTATGTATTCGAACAGTTGCTTAAGCCAATCTACCTGGTCTTCAAACGCTGATCATGTAAATTTTTTACGTTGTCTTTTGTTTTTTTACTTTAAAAAAAAAAAATAAAAATTATAGCTCTATCCTATTAAAATTATACTTCATATCAAAAAAACAATTCTTCATATGAAATGCAAAAGAGCTTATCTTCAACTTAAAAATATTTTCATTAGAGATAATAAACTTTATAAAATTTATTGATGCAATTATTAAAATAAACGATTTTTTTGAATATTTCTATCCTAAAAAAAACTGTTTTTTTAATCACAATAGTTTGCTTTTTATAAAATTTCTTATTGCTACCGAAAAATTTTTGAAAATGATGATAAGCCCTTTTGCAATTTTGTATGACGCTATATTGTTTTTAAATATTTTAAAAATTTGGTCGGTTTTAAAGGATTATGGTAGGTTTTGTAGACAACTTTGGTATAAAAATTTTTAAACGGCGACCCTGGTCGCTAGTCAAACGCTGAAGCTAAAAGGTCTATGCTAAAAAATTAGTTCTCTCGAAACATTCAAAAAGTTAAAGTATCATGACCAAGATTTTCCTATCTCATTGTATACCATTCTACATCTTTCGATTATTTTAGTGTCAGCTCTAGAAAAGAGGCAATTAATTCTATTATTATTGTGACATCACTGACAAAATGACATTTCGTCAAGTTATTATTGTTTTAGCCTACAAGCCATCAAGTCGGTTTTGAGAAAAACGATCAAATAGGTTTCAATCAATTTTCTTTTTTTCAATCAAAATTCCATTTTTTCTTTAAACGCTCCTGATTGATTTCTACCTATGTTTTTAACAAAACTATACATTTTCATGAGTTTACATGCAATAAATCCAAAGTTTTAATGGTTTTTCTAAAATAACATTTTGTCGTTTTGTGCTCCATATCAAATTTTATTTCGTATTATGATGTTTTCTTTGGCGTGAAGCAAAGTAAGTCTTTGGCAAAAACAATACCAACATGTTTTAGAATGGTGTTAAATGCTTAACTCTCTCCTATAAGCCCCGAAATGCAGATGCAAGAAAATATATTATGGTTTTCAAATTTTGCAATATTTATATTTTATTAGCAAAATAACACAAAAACAGTCCTACTGTTATGATTAAAAAAATGTGTAATAAATAATAGATTTTGTACTTAAGTGTAAAACGACAGCCTTTTTTGAGTAAGCAATAATAGTTACATGTATATAAATATAAAAGTATCAAAAACTGAAAACTAAAGGAAATTAGAGCTGCTTAAAATGTTTTGTGTTTGCTAGCGCAAATAAATATTCAACAATTAGTTTTGTTGTGGGCTCCATATTCATCTCAAGTTCCACATTGTGTCAAATAAATTCTAACTATTGTGACGGTTTATTTTGACATACGTTGTTCATTATTCGAGTGGCGCAGAGCAATAGTAAAGTATAATTTTGTTATGTTTGTATGCAAAATTTGCTCCATATGCAAAAAAATGTCATATGTTTCAATAATGTTCAATGAACCTAAAAAATGTGGACGTAGACCAAAGTCGATGCTGAATATCTCAGATTCTATACGAGATATCTAAAAAGGGATTTTGGAATATCAAAGAGAACATTGATGCCATATATAATCCATTCCTAACTCATTTTCTTCAAAAATGGCGTGTAGGCTAAAACAATTTGATTTAAAAGTTTTCCCTTTTTTAAGTTTTTTTTTTTTAATTTCTTTTTATAGTAACAAAGTTCAAAATGTGCAAAACCTAGCCCACGTTTTGATATAGAATGGGTTTTCGGCTCTCCTGGAAAATTTGATTTAAAGACATACGCGGTTGCCCATGAAAACCACAGATTTTTTATTGAGATATAAGATGTTAGATGCTGCAATTGGGAATGCAAGTTTCACGTTTTCAACATCTTCCATGCGTTCCTCTGAAATGTATGCAAGTGTGGAAAGGCTATAAGATGTACGAGTACGATAATTTGATGGAACGCATAATGATGTCACTCTCAATACAATTGTTTTGCTTAAAATTGTTTACTTAAAAAAATATATTGAAACCCTTTTTTGCGCGCTTTTCAGAAAAATTAAACGAAAGTGCACTAAGACCGTCCATTTATTAATTTAGACCGTTTTTCATATGCCTTCAAGCGTTCGGGCTCCCAAGGGTTGGCATCACTGAGTCGAGAGACACCGATCAAACATCAATCTTGCACATAGGAAAAGGTGATCCAGCTCTAAAAAAAGAAAAATACACCAATAAAAGCATTTCGCTTATGCAGGGGGAACCAAAAATATATTTTTCTTTTGCAAAATAAAATACTTTTCGTATGCTTTTGAGCGGACATCCCGGAAAGCTGATTTGGGCTCTTAGAGGTTCATGGACTAGTGTCGAGATTTGTTTATGACGATAGTCGGTAGTCTAGTAGAAATATAAATATTGATACCAACAATAGTGCCATTAATACACAGAAAGAAAAACACTCGGGATAAATCAAGTTTTTTATGTTTACATTAAGTACGAGTCGTACTCAAAAATGCAAGTACGAAATACATTTAAACGTCCTCAAAACAATCCTAAATGGGATTACTTTCCAAAATCAATCCCGGAAAAAAGATTAAACTTTTCGTTGTGTTCAACCCTCCGGATAACGCATGTTTATATTTTTTTATACACATTGAAAAAAGGTCTGGCCAGACTCTTGTGTACAAAGGGTTAAAAAGAAAATTTAAACTCTTGCTTCTCATTTAGTTTATATTTTTGGTTTAATGTGTACATAAGATTTCTAAAGTAAAACCATAACGGACATGATGTTGATGTTTTATCATTCTTTTAGGTGTTATATGGGTAAGTAAATCAATCATTATAACATTTTCTTTTCAAGAACGAATTCAGGATAAAATCAACTTTATAATACTTGAATCAAGCGCATTTTCAGATTGATTTAATCTTAGTTTTGCTTAAATCAATCTCATTTTCGGCTTATTTTAAGTACGAATTCGGATTAAGACAATTTTATAATTCTTAATCAAGCGCATTTTGAGATTTATTCAATCTTAGTTTTACTTAACTCAATCTCATCTTCGGATTATTTGAAGTACGAAACGGGATTGCATATGGATAATTTAAGTATTTTGCGATTGAAAATCCGTACTTGAATCAATCTTTCTGTACTTGATTCAAAAAAATCCGTACTCAACGTACTATTAATACCGCTTCGGATTGATTTGAGTACGGATGGATTGTTTTTTTTTAGTGTAGTTTTTCGGCTTTATTATGGAGATTATAAAAAGGGAAGATATTTAAGGAATCCTAAAAACTTCAAAGGTATTTTCTAAGAACTTTGTTTTTAGTATTGTAATCGTATAATATTTATATTTTGGAAAAAAGCTTGACCAATCAAAAAAAAAAATAACATATTTAAGTTAATAACTTTTCCCCTTAACACAAAGTTTTAATCAAGCTTTAAGGCGCTTATTGGAATACCATACTTAAAAAAACAACATTTCCGTTACAACAACTAGTAGTTTGGCAATAAATTTAAAACATTTTCAACATTCTTTTTTTTAGTCCAACCAGGGTTCCTATTTGGTTTCCTATTTCCCAGGGAAAATATTTCTGAAACTTTGGGAATTTTCCTGCTTTTTATTTTGTTAAAATTTTATATCTTGTGTGATTTAATAGTACATAAATCAGCGAATCGATATGGAAAAATGTTCTAAGAAAAATTTTTAAGCCAGGCTTAATAGTAGTCCAACTTACACGCGTACGTTATGGAACTGAATTATATTACTTTTGTTGCGCGACCTACTAAAATGTTTCTAATAAAGCTTGTCATATCTAAAAACAGAAATTACTATTAATAATATCGTAAGTCTTAAAACCCTGGGAATAAAAGCAAACATTTTCTAAATTCCTGGTAAAGGAAAAAGTCCGGGTAGTTAATACACCCTAATCCGAACCAATATTATTTTCTACATGAAAGTACAATTTTTGTTTACAACAGAAACAAAATTGTTGCCCTGATCATAATACGATGAAATTGCAAATTATAAAAAAGGAGCAAAAAAATGGCGTTGCCACAATATCAGAAAATTATATGAAAAAAAAACACAGTCAAACAAACTTAACAGACATTATAGTTGCCCTTCAGTTTTTTACCAGCGATTAAGAAAATGAACGAAAGACGCAAAAAAAAACTTAAAATAACTTAAAACTCTTAATGCAGTTAAAGGTTTATTGCTGTTGTTGTTATTGCAGGCTCTTATCTTTTAATACACTCGGCAATACATTGAATGAATGACTGGCTGGTTGGGCCAACAGTAAACTCATACCTTGAATATTTGAAAACCAAAGACGAAGGGAAAACTAAAATAATAGTGGGTGCATTTAGAAGAATATTATTGAAACTCCCTTGTGAACTTATGATGCAAAACACATCTCTGGTTTGATTTAAGAGACTGTCGCTAAGTTGGATTATTCTAAAAGTTAAATATCTCTAGTTTATAAAAGATTGTCCGAGTTAGATACAATTTATTATATTCTTTATAAGGGGTGCTTTTTAGAGACATAGAACTTTTTGTTGAAATAAAACACATACTTTTTAGATTACAAATTGCAATACACTTAATTTTTAAATATAATTTCCGGCATATGGCCTCCTCGACTGCGCCTAATGGACGTTGTCCTGTCGGCTGAATTTTACACCACTCTTTTGAGCATACAAGGTCTTATTTCTTCAATAGTGCGTCGAATGTTCGCTCCTAAATGATCAATTGCTGCTTTATCAGTTTAGACCAGAGATTTGACGTACCCCCACAAAATATAGTCCATAGGTGTCAAATCACACAATCGAGGTGAGCAATTCACAGGTCGACTTCTTGCGATAATTCGGTCACCAAACGTTTGGCTTAACAAAGTGATGGTTCTGTTGGAACCCCTTCTCCTACAAATGATTTGCAATGACATGAGAAGTAAATAAAATCACGAATCATTTCTCTGTAGCGTTCGCCATGCAGGGTTGTTTTGGCACCGGTTGCAGAATTTAAAGACAAATGGGCCGATGTCGACTTTGGCATGGCACTTCAAAAATCAGAAGGTTTTCGTACTTCAGGATTTTGAAATGCATGCCTAAAAATTTTTTTTGATTCCATTACTATTCTTAACTAACTGCTAAAGAATGCCTCATAGAAGGTTTCTCTCGGCTCTTTCGTATAAAAATTAAGATACAAATTCCACACTCGAGAAGGGAGTAGAGAAGGAATAACATTTTTTGTATTGTTTTTTTTTTTTGCACAAGCAAAACCAAAATAACAATTTTTTTTTTTTTTTGATCCCGTTACTATTCTTATGTAACTGCAAAATAGTTTTGCGATAGTTTTGCGGTTGTCTTGATTAGTGTGAGTTATGTGAGAAGAAGTAATGTTCTGTTGTCATATTAGTCAAAAAAAAACATTTTTTTTTTTTTGGTTCGGCCGATTTCGAAAGTTAACGTTCGTATAGAAAATTACATTTAAAATAAAAACAAATTGTCGAATTTTGTTTTCTATGCGAACGTTAACGTTTGAAATCGTTGAACAGGCAGTAAGAATCTACTGTCATATATTTATTTGAGGAACAAGGTCAAATCGTTTATCCATTCCACGTAAAAGTCTATATAACTTAATGAAAAACTGCCGCAGTGGCCAACCGATGGACAGCTTTTAGAAATGCAAGCGATTTTAACAACAACAAATTTGGGTTTGGCTTCAAATCTAGATGGGTTGGATCATACAGAAATACTTAATCAGTTCGCAAAGAGATTCTCTTGACTCATTCATAAGTTTTTTGTATACACGCAGAGAAAAAACATGTTTAAATATGGTCACCTCCACCAATACTTTGTTTAAAGAAAATTTTAACCATATTATGTTTAATTTAACCATATTTTTGTCACAGACAACCATATTATGGTTAAATTAGTCCCCTATCAAGAAGCCATAACCATATTATGGTTGCCTCTAAACATGTTATGGTTAATATGACAATAATTTGTTTTCAAATTAACAATAGTATTTTCCTCTTTTTCAAGAGCACAATGCTATGGTTGAAAATCAACCACGCAACTACAAGTGTTAAACATATCATAGTTATTATTAGCCATAACATGTTCGGAGGCAACTATAATATGGTTGTGGCTTCTTCTAGATGACTATTTTAACCATAATATGGTTGTCGTCGACAATAATATGTTTAAATTAAACATAATATGGTTAAAATTTTCTTTAAACATAGTATTGTTGGAGGTGACCATATTTAAACATGTTTTTTCTCTGGGTGTAGTCGAACGCTGCATAAATTATTTATTCATTGTGCGGAAATAATACAATGCATGAATAGGCCAACTATCCCCGGAAGCTCAATAAGCTGCAGAATAAAGATTTTATGTACTCTAAATAGTTTATATAGTTTCGTAAAAATGTAAATAAAAGATTATTTATTTCATTCTCAATAATATCTGACGTTTCGTTGGTATTCTTTCCAACTTCTTCAGGTATTGAGTTTTTATTAAAATCCGGCAACATTGTAAAAATGCAAAGTAGAAAATAGTCAATAATAACAATAATTATAATCTTCATTTTCGACAAATTAACTTACAATAATCTTTTTCGTCAGTTTACATCATTTAAAAATTATATCATAGTATTTTGTAAAGTTGGGCAACACAACACAAAACTTAAAATATTAAAAAAATAAATGTATGTAAATTTAAAAATTATCACAGAAAATTTGTCCTTTTTTGATCACAGTTGTTATTATTACTAAAGTATTGCAATGGTGTAGTTTGCATTTGTATTGTCTTTGTCTTCTTTTGTATTTATTGCACTTGTCGATTTTTGCTGTATTCTTAAGCTCTCCAACGTGTATCTCTTATTTTCCCTTTTCTCTTTATCTAAAATTCTCACTTTTTCAAAGTTTGGCTTGTGTCCGTTTTCAATGCAGTGTTGTGCAAGTTGATTGTTTTCCTCCTTTAATATCCGCTTTTTCCACACTCCTTTATAGAATTTTCCACACTCCTCATTGTCACCGCCATCAGAAGATTTTATGCCGTTCAGAAAAAATTTCGCTCTTAGAAAATCATTGAAGAATTTTTTTTTACAGGTTTTTAGACAGTTTCCATCCAATCATATCTGCTAAAAGACAATTTTCGAAGAAAAAAAATCATAATTTGCCCAAAAAAGCTGCAGAACTTTCAACAGTTGTTAAATATGGAAAAAGATGTACTGATGAATATAATGACGATGCATAGATATTTTAGAAACTTAAGCATCAGTTAACATTTAAATACATTCTTATCATCATATTATTGTACTGGAACTATAAAGATCGGACAATTTTTAAAGTAAATAGCAAAATAGCTCCACTAATGTTAATCTTTTAATACCATATATTTACTTTATACAATACTAATGTACGAAAAGAAATATAGATTGGGTCTAACTGACTAGGTGAATTAATCTCACAAATCAGTACTAATTAGCCTAGTGTATGGCGGGGCGGGCCGAGCAAACCTTGGATCATTCAACTCGGGTACGCCAAGCATAAAAAAAATTCAAAACGATGCCACCCACTTCCTTTTTGTTGTATATGTAATTGGCTACTCAAGATCTACAGGGTGTTTCGTTAAGTCTATCTATACATTTTAGTAAAACAAAGTATGCGTGGGATATCGACGAAGTTTTTTATTTTTTGAAAGGCCACAAATCGTGCAAATATTCGCCGCAGCTTCGCTGGTAAGCTGCCGCATAAATCAAAATGAAATTGACCGATAAGTGAGTAATGTTGGCTTTGATGGTCGCTGTGTTTTGAAGCTTTTTTGCATAGACCTGCAAAATAAAAAAAAAGCCGAATACATTACCTTTACTTAAGGTGGACATGCCTTCAAATTGCTCGTACAGAATGTTAAATGAAGCATGAGCTGTGTGGCACGTATAGTCGTCCTGTATAAACCACATGACGCTGGAATCCGTATTATTCAATTCGGGCCATAGAAGTTGGTAATCATCGAGCTAGTAAATAAATACCTTTAAATATCCAAATTGACCAAAACAGATAACTTTCTGTTCTTTAATAATTAATTTACCATTTTCAATAAACTTACCAATTATCCCACCTAAGTGTGTATTCTGTGACGTATGTAAGAGTGTTGCTGTTGTATTAAAACGATTGGATTTAGCTTTAGCACTTGATTAGTTTCGCTCAATTTTTTTTTTTT
Organism: Pollenia griseotomentosa; assembly: GCA_963931875.1. Taxonomy (NCBI): domain Eukaryota; kingdom Metazoa; phylum Arthropoda; class Insecta; order Diptera; family Polleniidae; genus Pollenia; species Pollenia griseotomentosa. The sequence continues at coordinate 43,619,848 of OZ007560.1, read as the reverse complement.
TTTATTTAGCTGAAGTTTTATTAAGTTTTTTTTTTTTCATTTCGAACTGAAATTATAAAAATAAAGGTACAACAGCAAAATGAAACTAATTTTCTTGCACACGATGTTGACCAACAACAGCCAGCAACAAAGAAGCAACAAACAACTATCGAAATTTGGAGCGATCGCGCGTACTTTTAGTTTAAAATGAAAAAAAAGTATACAAGAAACTCAGCAAAAACAAAACCAAAAAACCTTTAAGAATTTCAGATACTAAAGTTGATATGTTCTGAAGTTGTTGTAGCTGTTGTAGTTGGTGTTCTTGTTTAAAAGTCACTAGAGGCGCTTGTTTGCGATTTGTACTTTGTTGATGTTGCCTGCAACTACAACTTCAATAACAACTACCATCACAATAGCAACAACAACATCAACAGCATTCAACAACTGCTATATAAAAAAAACACATAAAACAGCAACAATAATAAGAACAACCTTAATTTGCAGTTGATACTCTCTGGATGTTTTTATACAGTTTTTGTTGTAGCTCCAACAACTCAGGCAATACAACAATATGAAAATTGCTATGAACTTTGTGCACCTCCGACTTTTTTTGTGTTTTTAAGTTCCTCTGCCTTTATTTACTGGCCTGGCTGCCTGGCATTTTGGGCTGCTTTGTAATGTCAAGAAAAATTTTCATTTAGTTTAACATCACGATGTAATTTTAAAAAGTACTTTTACCAGCAACAATAACAACAACATTTAACAACTATAAGTACATTTTTTATTAGGGTTGTAGTCTTGGTTGATGTTGTTTCGTGAAAATTTAGGTTAAATTTTCGTTTGTAATCAAACAAAAATTCTTTATAGCGCTGCCGCCCATGGATCAGCAACAACTTGTGTCCCAGTTAATTATTTTCTATGTGGTGTGCTGTGGTATTGAAAATGTGCTTAAACTTGGGAGTTTCCACGTTAAATGTTTGTTTTTTATTTTAGATTTTTAGATTATGGCAAAATTTGGAAACGAAAATTTAATGTTTTTCCCGAAAACTTTTCAAACTTTCATTCGGTGCGAAATTGACCAAAATCGGACACAATTTTGTGGAATTGTGATTTAAAAAATGAAACAGAGAAAGAAAGTTTGCCCTGTATATGTGGCTCAGAATGTAATTTAAGCACTTGCAATATCGAGGAATTCCCGTAAATATGTGTATTTTTATCTTCAAAAAAAAAAAAAAAAGTTCCCATGTTGTGTAATTGTCGCCTTGAGAAACTTTTCGGTTGAAATATGTGAAATGAAACAAAAATGCCATATATTGAAACAAAAAAGCTGTTTTTCTCACTAAACTGTGTCTGTAACTTTTTGTTGGCGAGTACTATCTGTCACGTAAGGAAATTACTCGCAAATTTACAGAAAAAGTATGCCTGTAACATTTTTGTGAGAAAAGTTCCCGCTTTGAACTGTCAAATAAACTCACGTACAAAAAAATGGAGCGAGAAAAAAATTTAACACTAAAAAACAACTAAAAATGTAAAATACAAAGAATTATAATAATAATATTTTGTTCTCGGGACATTTTTTCATTGTTAAATTATTTTGCGTTTAAAATTTTTATAAAATACACGAATGTTTTCAAAGCTCGTTTCAAACAACAAACATAAAAGTCGCACTTGGCATTATTTGGTATAGCCGACGATTGTATTTTCACCGCCGTCGTTGAAAAATGTTCAATTTTAGTAAATTTTGGTCGCTGTCAACGATAGGTGTTACTGGCGTTCTCAACGTCTGCAATGTCAAGTCGGCCAATCAACCCTATTCATTAAACTAACCAAAGACTGCCATAAAAATTACGAAATTAAGTGATTAATTTAATGAATTTATGTCAATTAACAAATTACAAATTTCATTGAAATACAAAAAACATTTATATATTTATTTTTATATTTTTATTTTGACTCTTCATCATTATGTTTATGAATGAAAAATTATCAATAAATTTTAATTAATTTCATGTTGTAAAATTCCATTCTTCATAAAAATAATTTAATAAAAATTAAATTTGATGAACTTTAGCCTAATTTAAATATCAAAATTTGGATTAAGGCCCATAAACAGTTCAACAAAATAACCACAATACATACTAATTGTTAATGAAATGTTTTATTAATGTAATGACAAATAGTAAGTCAAAATAAAATTGTTTGCATGAAATTAATGCCATATTTTCATAGCTTTTATGAAACAATAATTAGTATAGTGGTTATTTTGTTGAACTGTTTATGGTTTTTAATCCAAATTTTTTAATTTTTTTTTATAGAGAAAGTAATTTTACAACATGAAAATTAATTTATTGATAATTTCATTCTTGACTGCCGCGGAAATCGAAACATTTATAAAACATTTAATTAAATAAGGGTCTAATGAAGCATTCTTCATTAATCCAATGAAGTGTTACATAATTAAATTTGAATATAATTTTTATTGGATTGTGTCAAGATCAATTTGATCTGAGAAGAAAATTCTTTCACAGTATATACCGATTTCAGCCAGTTATTAAGCTCCTTGTCAGCTTATTCAGCAATCAAAAGTGTTTGGCCATTAGACATTTTAAATTTGCGAAACTTTTATACATTTTTTTAGTAAATTTTTATTTGAAAAAATTTTTAATGCAACTTTGATTAAGATGTAAAGCAGATAATGTTTTTACTTTGACGTTTTGGCAATAATTTTTGGTTTATTAGTTTTTGGTCCAGCACTAATTTTTTTTTTTGTCATGAAGAGTTGGCACTACTGATCTAAAGGTATCCAAATTTTTATAATATTATTTTCTCCACGCTAAAATAGTAGAGATTGTGTAGTGCATTTGTGCTGATGTGAGTAACACCTAAAAATATTGGTCGTTTTAGAAAACCGATTGACTCAAAAGCACTTTTTGAATCAATCTAACAATGTCGGCCGGCTGGCTATCAATATAAACCTTGTGTGGAAAATAGAGGAGGCAAATTCAAAGATATCTTGATGAAATTTAGATTATAGTTTTTAATTGTCACAAGGAGCAAGCCCATTGGAAATGTTGAAAATCAGTCGATAATTTCACAAAGTCCCCAAACAAGCTTCTTTCCGGAATAAAGTCTTCGTGCTCATAGAGCAATATAAAATTTTTTTTTTTTTTTTGTGCAGCCATCTAACCAAATTTGATTGGAATCAGTCCATAATTAGTCATAGAGCAGCTTTCGAGTAGCTTCTATAGCAGCTAGAACAATGTAAAGTCGAAATTTTGTGTTGGTAGGTCCAGAAAAGGAAATAGGTATTTTATGAACTCCCCGCCTACAACCTCTTAAATCTTATGATTGCCGATGGGTCACACATAGGATGTCCAAAAGTTGGCTTTCAATACTGTGGTGGAGGATATCATATGGTCAAGTTTAAATAACTATACTTTCTTACTTGTTTTCCTTTTTTATTACTGAAACAGTCTTCCTTCCATAGTAAAAAATCTGAATCTTTATTCAGTAATTAAGGATTTACTGCCATTTCAATGGAACAGTAGCTACTTGTAATTATTTACAGCAAATCTTCAGGCAACCTTCTTTAATATCCTTTTTTCCTAATCTACATCACTCTACCGCAATGACAATTTAATCACATCATACACCGCAAAGTGTGCAGAATTTTTTTTAACAACTTCATGGCCAATAAACATAAAAACACTAAAATAAAAAAACTTAACAAATAAATACACGTATTCCAAGAGTCAAAATCAATATGGTCGAACGAGCCGGCACTTTTTACAACATCACCTCTCATACATAAATGAATATTTTGCACTTTTTAAAAATTCTCATGATAATTAACATTTGAGTTAGTTGGCTGGAGTTTGGATGGGATGCCAAACATTTGCTCGTTAGAATATATTAAACACAAATGCATCGAGAGCTCGGCAAAATAACGACATCAAAGTTCCCCAGTTTTTAACAATGAAAAAGTTTATTAAACGACTCAATAATATGAAATATATGCTGGTAATAAAAATTGATATAATACTCGTACTTACTTTAAATATCCAAGAGACAATTCAACAGGTTGGCGCTAACTTTTAGATGGAGTCTGGCTGGTTAGCTGGCTGACTGCCTTGCAGCCAATTTAAATCCAAACCAATGGCGGTAGATAGAAATTGAAGGAAAAAAACAACAACAACGACTACAATTATAATAAACAACCAACAATAACAGCAAGATTTTATATTATGTTACCAAAACTAGAAGTTCTTCTTAGCCATATGTCAGTTTATTTAACATCAGATTTTTCAGATGTTTAATAACAATCAAAGACAGTTCGGTTCATATTGTATGTGCTTTAGTTATTGCTGTTGCTGTTGTTGTACGTTTGCTTTGTTATGTTTCCACAACAATTGTTGTGTGGAAGTTCGAGTACTTAACGTGTTTGAATTGGTTTTCTTATTGGGTTTTTGTTGTGTTTGAGCTTGGTTTAAAGCTCAAAGCAATCATTAAAAGTTTCATTTGTCTTAATAAATTTTCTTAACTTCAGTTCTTGTTTTTAACAATTATTTTTGCAATTGTTCTTTTCTTACAGATCTTTCTTAAGCAGCTGATTAAGTTGGTATTGACGAAGTTGGAAAATGCTACTACTAATGTGGGTTTCAAAATTTACTTTAAAATAATTAAAACAAAAAAAGCAGAATGAAAGGCTCAATAATTATTCAGTCTTAAATAATCCATCTTTAATCGAAATCTGCGGGCCTCACTTTGTTTCACATCGCTTCTAGGGTTATCCATTTTTCCGGTTCAGAAGTAAAGTTAAAAAAAAAATAAAACACACATTATGCTGTGATTTCGATGAATCTTCATTTCATTATAAGCTTGAACATTGCCATTACATACAACAAAACAATGTCATTTAATGCTATATTCGCACCACAGCGTTTTTTTTTTTTTTTTTTTTTTGTAATTCGGTCTCTCATTCGTAATTAGCAGTCTAATTATGATCTAAGTTGCATAATTCGGCATAAAAAATTTCGAGAGCGAATTATCTCAATTCTACGTAATTCATTTTGAATTCTATGCCAGTTACAATCAAATCATTGTCGACACTAATGCCTTGTTCGCACGGTGCTTTGGATTACTTCGCTCTCCGTTATAATTACTTATTTGAATTACCATGTTCGCACGGCATATTCCTAATCGGGTTTGACAGTTTTCGTTCTTCTTTTTCTTAATTTTGTTTATTGCTAATTTTTTTGTTTTTTTGCGGTAACTTGTATTAAAAAATATTATTTCAAAGAAATACATACATACATTTATTTATTTTCCCAGTAAATAGAATATTTTGTTTGTTTTTTTTTAGTGCTTTGACAGCTGGTGATGGAAAGAAACCGATAAAAATTAGAGATCACATTGATTTTAAAGTAGTCCACAGGGTAATAAAAATTGAATTACGTACAAATGAGATAATCCGCTCTCAAAATTTTGTATGACGAATTATGTAATTTGGATCATAATTAGGCTGTGAATTACAAATGAGAGAGCGAATTACGAAAAAACGCTGTCGTGCGAACATAGTATAACTTTTATCGAAGACTGCTTGTAGGTTTTTAATGTCGTACTTATGTGGTAAATCTTAGTTTTTTATTTATTTATTTTTATTTTACATCCGATATACTTCCTCTCTAATCTGGTGTGGCTCAAGGCTCTGTTTAAAGTCCTCTCTAATGTCGTTTATTTATTCTTGTTTTTTAGATAATGTCTTTTTCCTGTTTGAAAGTAACATTATCTTGTACCTAGGGCGTGTCTCGCAGTGGACCCGAGTAAACTTTTTTATGGTCAATACGTCAAAAACTAAGGCCATTATGTTCGGTCCTATAGCCCGTTTCTTTTCTGACTGGTTGATCGCCACAAGTACTTGGGTGTGGTTCAAGATAATATGATCTGGTTTAATTCGGGTAAAATATTTATTACGCTGTGTAAGTTTTACGACTCTAATATATTTCTGCCTTCACAAGAGAGGAAGATAATAGCGCTTGCATTGTTGATGTCGCAAATTAAGCTTGTTAGCCATTTCTCTTCCTAAATAGTCTTACTCACTGCATAGTATTCACTTATTTTCAAAGCACAACATTTTTTATAAATGTAAGAAGCATAGTTGTTGAATGAATGCCATGTGAAGAGCGTATTTCGCATTCGTAGTTCAAATATCGAACCTCGTTATTCAAATTGACATGCGAGCATAGCCATACATGACCGCTTCTAGATTGGCCGTAGCAATCAATCTTTTTGAGGTTGTGTCCAACCACTTTTTCGCACATTTCGAGCGGTATCTTTTTGTTAACTTGACGAGTGTTGGTTTGCAAATGCTCGAACATTAGGGAACTACCCGCGTAGAAACGGTTAACACTCTGGAAACTTTCCATGCAGTAAAGCAAAAATCGGTCGTGTTAAGTGGCTTGTGGCACTACCTTGCTGAAACCCCATATCGTCCAGTTCATCATATTTAATTGCAGGCCAATAAAGTCGGTTGTCATACGGCTTTAGTCGGAATCGACAAATTTGGGTTATCCGCCAGTGGATTATTTTCGGCAGTGCGAACATTGCGATGACGCACAGGCCTGACCACATCTGTAACGCTTCCAGTCTCTTCAAATTTCTTTATAAGCTTACCAATTCCTTGCTGCAAAATTGTGCGATTATGACGACCCATAATGCTCGAAAAGTGGCCACGTTTGAACCACAACTTTTGTTGTGAGTTTTAGCTATTTTGAGCTTTCTTCAGTTGTAAAACGATGCATATGTGTAACTAGCAAACCTTTAACGAAGTAAATGGCATATTAGACGACAGATATTTAACAGCTGACAGCCTTGCCAGACCGGTTGTTTTGAAACCATTAAATGAATAGCCCTGTACCTCTTGGTGTTGCCCTTTTTGCTTGCCTGAGGCCTTCAATTGGCTGATCTTGCAATATCGAAGCTGAAAGAGTCTATCTTGTACCCCGGAAACCAAGGAAACAGGTATCCAGGGGTAATGAATCCTTTGGACTGGTTATTACTGAGGCTACTTCAGGGATCACCTGGTGGCTGTGGTTCAAACCCAAAACTTGGTAGCAAATATCTTCATAAATCGGATTAGTTTTTAATTTTTGCCGGTAACTTAGGGAACAGATTGGCCTGCTGTCGGATCTTCCTGTCTACTGCTTTGTGCTGTTTTACATATTTTGCCAGTAAGCAAAGAAATGTACATGGTTAAGGGAGACTATGTGCTAAAAAAAGGCACCGTTTTGTTGGCTTTTCTTAAATGCGAGCATATGAAATCACATTGTTTTTACCAGTTGTCAAGAACAATAAGGGTAAGGCCGACTATAACAGGTACACAGGTTATGCTTTTGTGTCAGTAGCAACACAAATCTCTAGCATCCTTGGACGATATAGATGCGGCAAATACCTCTACGATGTCTGGGACTGAAAACTGCTAGATCTCCAATAGATCTCATCTAACAACATCATATCTTTGCTTTATAAACGAATCGCAAGAAAGGGATCTTAAAAATATGTGGTTGGTATTCAACGTAAAATATTTTTGCAGTTCCTAGGATGGGGTTACATGTGTGTTTATGGATGTCCGCACACATACACACAGATTTGTTAGTAAATAAACTCTGCCCACTCGGTATTGTGACTCCATCGTCATGGGAAACAAACGTTTTGGACACAAAGCAGCTAATTGTATCAGCCAATACCTCTCCTCCAACCTAGGAGGTCACTACAAATGTAGATATCTAGGTGGCGCTTACGTGGTTGATGGGCTGTTACATGAACTCCAAGCCAGTGGATGATTATAGGAGGGCTCAAGGGGAAATCTTAGGGGAGCATGTGGTGAGGCTGTGCTGGCAGTGGGGGAACAGAACGGACTGCAGAGTATCGCATACACTGTGGAGGGTGTCTAGGAAGTCCGATTCGGATTCGCTGCTGGGCCAGAGCAGGGCCTGCCTTAGGACCATTATAGGTTTTATAACGGACCACTGTATGATGTGCAGGATGGCGGTGATAGTGGGATCTTATTTATTATATTGGTCTCTGGGGGAGGGTGTGAAGTTGACTTAGCACGAGCCTTTCCACCTAACCTAATCTACATCCAATATCTTGAGCTCTTGGGCAATGTTCAGCTGGCTGATCAGCGCTCTGTATGCCCATATAAGAGCGTTGGTAGACGCATTTCTTTCTCACATTTTTAACGAATCTCTCTGAATTGAAAAAATTAAGGAGCTTTATTTAAGAATATACTTTGATATAAATATCATCATATACATATATACTAAGAACACCGCATTACTTCTATTTAAATCGATGTTATAAACTTCATAGCAAACTTAGAATACCTTAAAACTTTACAGCATGTTTTTTGAAGTCAAACACAAAATGGTCAAGTTTCGAAGTGGTTGCATTAAAAGCGTTTTCGGTTTTGCAGTTTATTGTTGCTTTTGTTTAGGTTTTATTTTTTTGTTTGTACCCAAAAGTCATAACCATATAGCAAAGATATTTTTGCAACGGATATGGCAATTAAATTTAACAATTAGAATTTATCAATGTTTGCAACCAAGCTAAACGTCGAATGATGCCTTTGAACACAAACGCTTTAGAAAAAAATTTCCATTGATGCACTTGTAACGATTGTTTTGGTTTTTATCTCTTTTTTTTGTATCATTTCGTTTTTTGTTTAGCTCCCTCTACATGCGGGTATGGTGAGTCTGTGTTCCCTCTGTAAGTCTTTTTCTGTCTATCCATCTCTAAGCGGCATATTTTATATACATGATCTTTTGATATCAAATTGTAGCCGATATCCATCGCTTAGTGGTGCTATTTGTTGACATTGATGATGACGACAAAGTTGACGATGATCGCGATGATGATGATCATTATCTTTATTATTAACGTTATCAGCATCATGGTAATCATCATCATACAAAAGTAGCCGAACAATGACAATCATATTGATGCCGTTAATACTTAAGATTTTGTTGCTGGCAGCAAATGTTGCTGATGCTGTTGGTGATGATGACGATTATGTTGAGTTTAGTTTTGCTGCAGTACATTTTTTTTGTCCGATAGATAGATAAAAACTTGATCGGCATTTTTTCAAAGGATTCGCATTGCTAATGTTATTATTGTAGTTGATGTTGATGTTGCTGTTGTTGTTACTGTTATTGTCGTTTGTGATGTTTGAAATATAAATAAAACAACAAAAGCACTAATATTTTTAACAAAAAAGTTTTTGAATTTTTTTTAAATGCAATATTTTTGTTGTATTAAAAATCAAATCGTGAACGTGATCACTCGAGAAATTGTTAAATGTTATAGTTTGTGATTTGTTTTTAGTTTTTTTTGGACTGGAGACCGATTGTTTTGAGTTGTTGGAAAGTTGTGTTGTTATTATAGTTGTTACTGATTGTTACAAAAAAAAAAAAAAAAACGAAAAATAAGTCAAACTGAAAACGATCATTATATTTATGATCTCAAATATGGCTAAATTGTAGATTTTCTTTACAAAAAAAAGAGAGGGAGAGAGAGATCTATATAAGGCAAACGGAAAAAATAAAACATTATTAGTTCTTATAAAAACGATTCCAGAAAAAGATTTTTGCTGCAAAGACCGTTGCGTAGTGCAGGTGGTTTGGATTAATCATGTATTCTTTTCTAACACTGGGAATTGGCGTGAGCTCCATTGGTGTAATATTATTCTTAGGGGCATATATATTATTATGCAACGGTGACATTACCGGATTACAGCTTTAAATAAAAGTAAATACTGTTATCAAGGCTTTCACTTGACAACAAATTTTGACATTATACTTCCAAATTAATCAAATTAATCCGGTAACATTTACTTATAACCCGTTTTTACACATTCATCCTAATTTTACAAAAACCTTCCATTAATTGGCAATAAAAATTTCATTTTCAAATATTGCTAGTTGCAACAAATAATCTTTACCGGTTTTTTCCTGCTATTGTAGTTCCTCTATAATCGACCATAATAACTACTCAAACAGCAATAAAAAAAAAAGAATCAAATACAACAAACACAACTATTGAAACATTTTCGACATACCCAATTTGGACATGATCTACATGAACACAAGTGCAAACTAACAATTAGCTTTTTAGGACTTTATGCACAATTTTCGTTAATTTTATTTGGCCTCATGGTCAAAGGCGTGCAAATTGCGGGTACACAGAGTAAAGTTTAGCCAAACAACTCGAAACAACACCCAACATCCAAAACGGAGTATGTTGATCACTAAATAGCAGCAAAAATAAGAACCACAAGAAAATAATCTTTGATTGTACAACTACACGAAAATCATTACGGTTTAAGCAATTTGCTAGTCCTGCCACCACCACTGGAGGGTTATAAAAAATATATATGTATGTATGTATAGGAGCATTATACCAAATGTGCAAATAAGAAAAATAAGATCTAAGAGATTCTACACTGAAAGTAAAGTGTAAAATGAATAATTTCTTTAAGAACTCCAATTAAATACAATACCTAGATTGTAGTTTAAAATCGTGCCTAACTCTAGATAACTTTCTTACTGCCAACGCATATTTCTTCTAAGGAGTTCTTAACAATTAGAGGTTATCCACGAATAAGAATATATCTCAAAAGGTATTAAATGTGATATCGATTGTAAAATCATTAACTTAAGGTAATACATTTGAACGGTATTGAGGATCAAGTTTATACGTTAAAAGACCCAGTAATGATTCTAATCGATAAGTGTTGCCAGATTTTTTTACCCTTAACCACAGGTGGAAAAAGATCTATATAAGTTTGTCACACCGTTTGTAATTTCTAGAATATTTATCCTAGAACCTACATTTAAAGTATATATGTAATGGATCCTTATGAGAAAAGAAGTTTAAATTACGATGTCCTTCCGTCTATCCCCGTGTTCGTCGAAATGGTTTTTCCGAAGACACCAGCTATGATAGGGACCAGGTGTTTATATATTTATGTCGCATATAGTCCAGAATTGTTTGCTAATAAAATTCAGCCTGATCGGTCCATAACTAGATGAGATATAAGCAAAAAAACAACTGCAGCTAAATTTACCCATAAATTCCTTGTTGTTTTTTCCAAATTAGGCATAAGCATCTTGGTTATCAATAGACAACTTCCGACGAAATGTAAGCGGGAGTGTCGAAGTGTGCATGGCTCTTCCCAAACAATACATTTTAAATTTCTGTGTATATGAAGAACGGAAAGAGCCAAATTTCTAACTAAGCTACAAGCATCTTGGTTATCAATAAACAATTTCCGACAAATGTTTGCGGGAGAGGAGAAGTGGGCGTGGTACGAAATAGAAAATTGTTTTTAAATTTGGTACACATAGCTTGGTTATTAATATTCAACCCCTCTAAAAATAAATAGACTGGATTAGAGAAGTGGGCGTAGCACCCTACTTATAAACCCATTATAGATTTATGTATATCCGGAGATATGACAAAAGCCAAAGTTTCTAATTTAGGTACAAGCATCTTGGTTATCAATACACAACGTCAGATAAAATGTAGGCGAAATTGAAGCTTTAGAACGGTGAAGGGTATTAACGATTCAGCATAGCCGAATTTAGCACTCTTATTTGTTGTTTTTATTCCGATTTTTCCTAAATGGCAAAAAAAGATTAATTTTTAATTAATCCCTACAAATTATACATGACGAATAAAAAATTAAAAAAAAAAAATTAAACGAGTGAGTAAGTGTATAACTGTGAGAGCTAAAGGTTCGATTTTCGCTAGAGATTCTGGATCGTTTTGCTACAACTGGCTAAAGGTCTATTAACACGTTAACAGTCCAAGGTAGAGACCAAGAAGTTCCACACATGTACTTCTTTTGAAATCGGTGTCCTATCAAGTTCAAGTCAAATAAATAATGGTCTCTCAACATAAACAATTCTTAAGTTTTGAAAAATTGTAAGAATGAACACCCCACATGGGCTATAAATCTTCGCGGGTGCTTCCCGTTCACAACCTATCTATGGTCTTTTTCGGAAACGATTTCAAGATTTAAAAAAACTTGTATATTTTTTATTTATTCTTGATAAGACTCCGTGCCATAATTTTAAATATGGTCCAAAAGTATCGTGAATTGATTTAAAATAATACAAAAGGGGCATACGACCTCAAATAAGCGGTAACGCTGATTTGGGGTTTCACCCACAAGAAGATAAATTTTATTTTGCTTGAATTTTAGTTCTGTATTCTAAAAATGGTTAGTTTTTGTGTCGATCAAAGCTTGCTGGTAAAAACAATTTTGTATGTCTCCATTTACCTATTCCTTATTTCGTCTTCCAAACAATGCCATGATGCTGTGACTTGTTTTCCAACTGCCTATGAGTATGCTGATTTAGTTTCTTAATTGTTTTGGATTTAATGATATTGTTCTTCGCTTTTTTTTTGAGCGATCATTAGCATTAGAAAATAAAGGATTTTCAACCAATAAAAATATTATCGATGGTACTGGGTAAATCTCAATGTTAAGAAATAAACACAATGTTGCAAGAAAGAAAAGTAAACATAATAAACGGAAGACGGCGACGGCAATAGTTTTCATTGTTTGTTTTCATTTTTATTTATTTATTTGTGCATACATTTTTATCATGTTTCTTGTTTACAATAATGTTGTGAACATCGCCAATTATTCCAAAACTATGGCAACATCAGAAAGAGAACGAGTATCACAAATTGAGAGAGAAGGAAAGTCCGCATTGAAAACAAAATAGATTTTAATTTTATGTCGTTCCCCACTGCGGTTTTTTACTTTAAAATCGAATGAAAAACCGAACCGCAATAAATTATCGTTACAATGTGTTTAAACTCAATGCCTTAAGAAACTGACATTGTAGCAAAAACCTGTAGCTCATTTTGCTACTTAGCATAGGCAATAATTCATATACACATATCAAAAAGTGGAGCAAGTCCGTCCAAATACATACAACTTTTATTTCACAGAAGAGTGGGTTACGCTTGTTAAATCACTATCACAAGCAGCAGCTATTAAGCGCTAAAACTTACAAGCAGTGCTCAAAAAAAATACTGTGCTGCGGTGGTATCTTTTGCAAAACTAATACTTCCTAGAAGATCCAAGAACTGCCAAGAATTTTTTTCTTTAATTTTTATCTCCTAACCTACATAGATATTACGACTCCTTTTCTTTCAGTGGACTTAAACAAAAATATTTTTTTCTTTTGTTCCATAACACAAAATGATCATGCATAGAGAACTGAGATGATGAAGCCCATGATTTCCTTAAGCCAGAAGTTAAGACAACTCTTAGACAAAAGCAACAACAATTAAATTGAGTAGAGCTCTAGCTGAATTCCTCTTCATACTTTTTTTTTTTTTTGCCAATGTGTCGAATTACACTGATCAACGTAACGTTACGTTATTAAGTCAAGCCATTACCATATGAAGTGAACTGAACTGAAGTCAGATGACCAGCAGCCACACCATCTAACCGTACAGTATTTGCATCGCACCAATCTCCAGTAAGTACAAAAACAAAACAATGCAGATCATACTTACAAAACACATGATTTCCGGAGACGTAAAAGAAGGAGTAAGAACGAAGAATATGTTGTAGCCGTATGTAAAAAGATAAAGATTAAAAAACGAAACCAACCGAAATGGCTGCTGCTATTGTAAAAGAGTGAAGTTGGCTGGTTGATATTATATAAGTATGTTCATGTGTTCACGTAAGAATAGGCATTTAATTCTTTGTAGAATTTTGTAGTTAAACAAAGCGTGAATAACTTTAGTTTTATTTCTATTTTGGTTTCAATATTAAAGAAAACACTAGAAGTCCATTGCCAATAATAAAGGTAGGAATTTTGCTTTTATTTTCCTTGTTCTCCTCCAGTTTTAAAAGGCGTTCTTAATGAGATAACTTGGTTTGGAAGTAGTAAACTACCTCGACTCTTTCTAAAGCTATCATGCGCCCAAATGAATACCAGAGTGTAGCTACATACCAGACTACCAGGTTAGTGTCTTTTAACTATTTCTGTTATAATTGCTCTGACATTGGCAAATGCCAGGTAAGCAATGTTCAAAATCTGAAAATGTGTGTAAATCAGTGTGTGTGTGTGTGTTGTATATGTGCACATATGTATGTATATACTCCCAATGACATGTTCTTACTGTTACTACTTTAATTACATTGGATCTGCAAACGATCAGTTAATTTCTTGTAACTAATTTGAGTTGAAATGCCAATTGTCAGTGAATAACAATGAATGTTAATGTAATTATTGTGGAAAAGAAAAGCCATGTTAAATAATAGCAATTGACTGACAACTATTTTTGTATTTAGGTGTATTGGATTTTTAGAAATATTCATAGAAAAATTAATACGTGAGTTAATGAGACAAAGATGGCTTTAGGAAGAAGCAAATAGTACATACAAGTACAATGGGGGCCTTTTTATAATTGTTTAATCAAGTAATTCTCTGTGCCAAAATAACTAAATGAAAACAACTTGACATACCTGTTGGGGTAAAAAAAATTTGGTAAAAATATGAGCTCGATCGGTTGAAAATTGCCGTGCCGCACGCGCATTGAAATCTGTGAGAATGAAATTCGGGCTAAATGGAGAGAAAAACGCCCGTAACTACTGGGGAGTCACCCCTAGAGATGTAAAATGTATGAGCAACCCCCATTATTTTTGCATCCCCAATATTTCTCTAGAACAAACTTATCCTCTATCTCCAACCCTTCATATGGCCCCCATACGACAAATTTAGTTTCCTCGAAAACCGACTCTAAAACAGTCGGACGGACAGCCAGACGGTAATGAAGTCCAAGATTTAAAAAAACGGAACCAATTAGGATGTAATCCAATCCAATTCCGTTTTTTTAATCTTGGACTTCATTTCCGTCTGGTTGTCCGGCAATTTTCAACCGATCGAGCTCATATTTTTACCAAATTTTTTTTTTCTCTAACCTAACACAAAACTGGTCTACTTTTTTGAAACAGATAACTTTTTAAATTTTCCCTTCATTGATGGTGCACTCTAATGTACATAATTGTGTAATAAAATGATTATTTCTTCGAGTTATCTCGCAGCCGGCCTTATCGTAGTTGGCAATGATGCGATAGTATAGATGGGGGTAGTGCACTCATTTCAACTCACACGTAGTGATGGTGCAAAAATATTGCAATCATTTTGTTGATGTTGAATGATGAATGGAAAATTTGCACTAAACATGAGTGATAGTGATGTTAAAAAATTTTGCACTCAAAAAAAATAGTTTGATTAAAAAAAAGCAATCATCAGCTTATTGCAACTTTTTTTTTCTTCACTCATTTGAGTGCAACTAAAATTGTTGCACTCAATTTAAAATCAAAAACTTGTTTTTTCATGATTAAAGCTAATAATTATACCGTTATTGAACATATTTCATTTTGTTTAATATTCTTTGCTTATGTATATCCTCCAAAAAAAAAAAGCAAAAGCCATGCACATGAAAAGTTAAATTTTTTTTAATTTTAGTGATACAATATTTGTATGCAGCTTTTTTGATTGCAAGTCCAAATTTTGCACTATTTGAATTGAGTGCAGATTTTTGCATTGAATCTGCGTTTAGTGATTGTGAAAAAATTTGCAATATCACTAAATTTTTTTAGTGGTAGTTAAAAAATAACAATCATCACTAAAGCTGTTAAAAAAGAGTGCAAACTAATTTCTTTGCAGTTTTATTTAGTGATAGTGCATTGTTGATTTAAATCAATATTTAGTGCACTGCCCCCAACTATGTGCGATAATAACGCGTCATGTTTGGAAATTTCTAGAGGTCAGCTTTGTAGAATTACACATAAATGGCTCCTTCAATTAACAAAATTACAAGTTTGGGCAACGGTAAATCTTGAGTTTATTAATCGTTCATATTGTTCTGGGGATAAAGTTGGTAAAGTAGCTACTATCTGTGCTGCTTAGACCCCTTTCAGACTCGGCAAGTTAGATGCGCAAATCTCGTGCGCAATTCTTGGTTTGTAGTTGTCAGAAGTCCGGTCGGGTTATGGGAAGAAATTTCAGTCAAATTTGGTTATACTCGGCAAGTTGTTTTGTTTTTTCATTCTTTTTTTTTGCCTAAAGATGAATATATTTTTTGTGTTTGACGTTTTCTTTCATTCATTTTTTAGTCAGTTGTTTTATGATTGTTGTACGTTCTTTTGTGGCAAATTTTTTGTTTTATTTTTAAATAAGTAATAGAAAAATTAGAAACTAATAACGATTTGAAGTAATTAACTAATTTGGTTCAGCAGCATCAGTGCATTTTTAATTTTAGATGTTCTGAATATGTGGACCGCAATAAGAAGCCCAAATACATATGTAGTTATTTAATATTTTTTTTTTTTTTTAAATTACATTGTTTAAACCAAATTTTACAATTCAAATTACTTTTCACAATTAAAGTGAAGGCCGAAATAAAAAAGAAACGTCAAAAGCTATGAACAATCTTAGGAAAAAAGAAATTGGAAATAGCTTAATTAAATTGCTGAGTTTGACATAAAAGTAAGTTCTAAAGAAAATGAAAAACTGACTTGCCTAGTCTAAAGTTACGCATCATGTTGGGAATTCTTTTTTGGTTGGCTTTGGAGAATCCCCTATAAAAGGTGGACTTAACAAAATGAAGCTAACCCACATACAGCAAATTAAACAGCGATTTTATTGGCCGTCTCGTTTTCCCCATAAATCTTCAAAAAGATGTCTTAGCGAACGTCTTAGTTTCTCATGATTTTCTCTGTAAGAAGAAGTAGCACTGAAAATCTGTCAGAGAATATTTTTGTTATAGAAAAAGTATACAAAATAATTTATTTTTTAGCTCCTTAAACAAAAACATATGTATTAAGTTTTGGCTCCTTATCTTAGTAAAAAACCACAATCATTAAGATCTTAACTTCTATTATGTTTAAAGATACTAGAAGGTGGCAGCACTACGGCATCCATTATTTTTTGCTTAATTCATGGTGAAACTCCTTAATGCTAAAATTATTTCTTTATTCTTAGGTAATGTCAAAATTTTGTTTGCTATTTGTTAATTTTCTTTAAAAAAATAATTTGTGTGATCAAAACATACTAATTTTTCGGTATTTTATTTGAAATTGTGGAATAAAATTGAAATATAATTAAAAAAAGTGCGTGTTGTATGGGTTCTTTAACAAGAACTTTGTTTTCTAAAACAAAAATTAACAAAAAATTTAGATGAAGATGATTTAAAATTGTATTACGAAGAGAAAAGTTTGGCAATTATGAATGAAAAGTGATATCTGGTAAATGTCCACCACGAGCACGCTGACAGATGTCTATTCTTTCATCAAAGTTTTTACTCACTTTTTTTTGGAAAATTGCGGGTCTATTTCGTTATTCACATCACGGATTTTGTGTTTTAAGGCTGCTATCGATTCGATTTGCCCCACAAAACATAATCGAGTGGTGTTAAATCACACGATCTGGCTGGCCACTTAACAGCTGATGTTCGTGAAATAATGCGTTCGGGAAATTTGGTTTGCAATTAATTGATCGTTTCATTGGCTGTGTGAATGTAACTTTAACAGAACCACCATTTTCATAGTGAATTTTAATTATTTTAATGCAATTTTCGAGCGAAATTGAATTCATTGTAACCAAGGCAAAATAACTACAGGTAGTGTTGAAACGGCATCTGGGGGGCTACCGCGTATTTCGATTCGAAAAGCAAAACCGTACTGCGTAACTCGTTCGAAACGATGACAGAGTTGTATTTATAAACAAATGGGATATTTGATTAAAAGTTGGTAGCACTGCTATTAAAATACCAAAATGAACGAAAATATCCCACAACAAAACAAATAATAAATACTATTCAATGTGTGAAAAATATTATTATTGTGTTTTTTAATAAAAATGTATTGTATTTCCCTGTGGTTTGAAGAGTCAACAGAAAAAAACAACCATTACTTTATACTGCTTTTTGTTTGTAAATGTAATTTTTTTATTTTAAATTTTTTTAAAATTTCAGGAACACAAATATTAAAATATTTTTAATAATAATGTTAGTAAACATTTATTTTATATCAATTATAATATTACAGGGTTTAATTTGTTTGTTTTACACTATTATTTATCTTGAACTTTGTCATTTGCACTTTGTCACTAACAAAATAGCTTTCGAACAATTTCCTAACGCTTTTTACATAACTGACGCTCGTTTTCGTAATACGGGATTGGAGTTTCGAAAGGGATTTTAATTGTTCGTAATAGAGAGTTGCCGTTACGAAAGGAACTTTTTGTTTTCGAAAAGGTATTAACAACTTCCGTTCATACGAAACAAATAGTACGAAAATCGTAATACACAGTACAAATTGTTCGAACTCGTAAATTATTTCTTTCAAACCGAAATACGCGGTAACCCCCCTGATTTTGACAGTTCAAGCTAATTTGTTTTTATTTTTTAGTGTTTTGCTACGAATGGTTGACATTTCGAGCTATAAGCACTAACAATGCAATGCAAAAAACCTTAAGTTGTTTCAGTTGTTTTTGGATAGTTGTAGTTCCGACAACACCTGTAGTTGAATTCGCCTTGATTGTAACAATTGCCAATGCTTCTACTACGACCCCTTTTACACTCGGCAAGTTACTTGCGCAAGTCTATGCGCAACTCTTGGTTTGTAGACGTCAGCGGTAAGGTCTGGGTAAGGAAAAAAAAATTTAGTACAGACTTTATTGTACTTGGCAAATAACTTGCGCAACTAACATGCCGAGTCTGGAAGGGGTCTACGAATACGTAAAAAAACTAAATGTTAAAATTAAGATGTTGTTTGTGTTGCCAGAATAAAAAAACAAAGTTGTTATATTTTAAAAGTGCGTTTTCTTAATCTTAACTGAGCAGTTGCGTTGCGTTTTTCAGCATATCGTTTTGTTTTTGTGCATACACAATATCTAGGGAAAAAAACTAACGTATTAAAATCAACAGTACTAATCAATAACTTTCAAGACCACTTGGTCATTTTCATAGTCATACGAGTAATTTTTTGTAAACAACTAGTGTTGGGCATGTTACTTGTGTTTTTCATGCAGTACGTGTGATTTGAATTGTGCAACGTACAATACAATGCACGTAATATTAAACCCTTATTCATAAAAAATAAAACAGGTTTATAAAAGGATTATTTAAAAAGAATTCGTTTTATAAACCTTTTATATTTTATTTACTTTTTTTGAATAAGACCTCAAGTCGTACACAATAAGACTTGAATGTTGAGTGCAACCAATTGAAAAAGCAAGTAGATTTGATTTTCAAGTTGAATTGTACAATCCTCTAATAAAGGCCGATCCCATTTCTTGTTTGTTTTTTTTTTTTTCAAATAAATAAGTTGGTGTCTATATATAATCCCTAAAATCACGAAAAAGATGTAGGTATTAATTGTTTTCAAATGTATGCAGGGTTTTAATTTAAATGTATAACTATGAAATAAATAAATATTTCAGAGTTTAGGTTTGGGTGCTATATTAAAGAAAAAAGGCATGCAGAGAATTAATTTTAAGAGCTTATGTACATGATGGCGCAAGTCATAACCCTTATCCGTAGATACAGCTTTGAGATTTGTGTTGCAAACAGGTAGAAAATACACGTCAATAAGAATTGTGCGCTATAATCCTGATAAACCGGGATAATTGTTTCGATTTTTTGGCGTAATAATTTCCGGGTCGCCTACATTGAAAATCCACCCATACTTAAATCAAGCCGTAGCGTTGTCAAGAGTACGGCAAGAACGAATTTCCTTTAATCAAGAACAGAATGCTTGATTCAAGTTCACGGCTTATTAAAGTACCCCGTACTTAAAATAATCCGAAATCGGGTTTGACCTTAGTAAAATTCAGACAAAAATTTATCTCAAACTTTGCTTCACTTAAGAATTTTTAAGTTAGTTTTTTTAATTCCGAGTTTGTACTTGAAATAATCCGAGAGTGAGCTTTTGAATCTAACATAAAAATTTTTCCCAGAAAACCGGAAAGAGAGAGAAAGAGAGATAAAGTGATTATAATTATTTACTTACCCGCTTACTTGTTTCACATTTGTTGTTTTCCCTTTTTGTTTACAGAAGAGCTCTGTTAAGACACCAGCAGCATTCCCAATATTGTTTTTATAATCATTCTATTTTGAAAATTTTATGTTCATACATATTTTAATCAGGGTTTAAAAAACTGCAGTCGAAACCAAAAACTGTCGAACAAAACGCGAAATTTTGTGTACAACTTTTCGCTATTTGTGTTGCTTTGATAGCGACTGTTTACATTTAATGAATCAATGAATAATCCCTAAAATCACGAAAAAGTTGTAGGTATTAATTGTTTTCAAATGTATATAGTGTTATAATTAGGGCAACCAAAAATAAGCAATTGCTTTTTTTTTTGTTTACAAGATAGAAAGATTTTGATTGAACAGAAATTCCGATCATAAAAAAACAAAGAAAATGAGCTATATTTGTTAGGGCTTTTTTTTGCTTATTTTGGCAATATCGGCTTTTTTTTAGTTATTTTTGCGATATCGGCTTTTTTTTACTTATTTTGTCATTTTAAGATAATTTTTCATTTTTTTCATACGAAAAAAAAAATTATTTAATAAATATTTGCAAAAATCGTTATGTTTTTTTTTTTTTTTTGATGTGGCAACTTTTTTATTTGTTTCATTTATTTTATTTCATGAAATCGCCTTACTTTTTGTGCTGCTACAACTCAGGTTGAAAAAAAAAACGTTTAAATCAAAGTAGCCAAGTTTTTACTGTCAACAAATTTACATTTTAAAAATTTCATTGAATTGTTGAAAGCATAACATTTTTAAAACTTTTTAAAGTTGTCTTAGTTTAAAAACAGATAAAATTACCTTCATAGCCTCTGCGTTTTGGATGTAAGTATAAATTTTTTTTAATTTATTAAAACCTTTGTTAAAATTGGTTTATTGTTTTATTATTTAGAAAATGCCTAAAGTCAAGGAAAGCAAATCGGTTTACTTGAGCAAGCTAGTCAAACAGTATCCAGATTTAAAAACTGATGGATCAGCTTTAGTGTGTAACGTGTGCTCAAAACCTTTATTTGTTGATAAAAATTACAACATAAAACAACACCTGGATTCAAAAAAGCACAAAGATCTAAAAGAAAGAGAATCAAAAAAAAATTTACAACAAACTTTTCTACAAAGTTCTACAAGTTCATCGGCCGCCGATAAATTTTGCATTGATCTCTGTGAAGCCTTTATATCAGCAGATATACCATTATACAAAATTCGACATTTAAAAGTACAACATTATCTTCAAAACTATACATCATTCCATATTCCATCTGAATCGTCTCTTCGAAACAAATATACAAAAATAGTTTATGAATCTACAGTTAACAAAATAAAGGAAGAAATACAAAAACATTTTATTTGGGTCTCTATAGACGAGACCACCGATGCGTCGAACAGATTTGTGGCAAACGTTGTTGTGGGTATACTGCATGTGGATGAAAATATTTCAGAAAAAAGATTTTTAATAAAAACAGCTGTATTAGAAAAAGTCAATCATTCCACTATTGCACGTTTGTTTGATGATTCAATGAAAGAATTTGACCTAGATAAACAGAAAATTTTTCTTTTTGTAAGTGATGCCGCACCATATATGGTGAAAGCTGCAAAAGCCATTGCTGTATTTTACCCACATATAACTCACGTAACCTGTCTTGCACATGGAGTTCACAGAGTTTGTGAACATATAAGAGAATACTACTCAAATGTAGACAAATTTATTTCAAATGCTAAAAAAACGTTCCTTAAATCTCCTGCAAGGGTTCAAATCTTACGAGAAACAGCACCAGATATACCACTACCTCCACAACCAGTGATAACTCGATGGGGGACGTGGATAATGGCTGTAAATTATTATGCCAAATATTTTGATAATTTCGTAGAAATTTTTTCAAATTTAAACTCTACAGATTCTTCAGCAGTGCGTATATGCCAGGCTTTAATGAATGAAAATAATTTGCGCAACCAAATATTGTTAATTTCTGTAAATTTTGGGTTTTTACACGAAGTAGTAACCAAATTGGAAACAAAAAATCTTTCATTGGTTTCCCAAGTGAATATAGTTATGGACACCGTAAGAAAAATTTCCGGTGTTCCATGGGATATAGGCGACAAAGTGAATAAAAAATTTGAATCTGTTTTATTAAAAAATGAAGGATTTTCGGTACTAAAAGATATTGTGGATATACCGGGAGGCAAGCGGCATTGCGAGTTCAATCGTATAAAATATACCTCAGAGCAAATACTCAATTTTAAATATGCTCCCTTAACATCTGTAGACGTAGAAAGAACTTTTTCTATGTACAAAAGCGTGCTGACTTCAAATAGACAGGGGTTTCTTTTCGAAAATTTATCGCATCAATTTATAATTTACTGTAACAACGCATTCAACGAATAAAGTGGAAAATAAACCATAAATTTTAATTGCTTTTTTTTTTATTTTAACAGCTTATTTTCATGTTTTTAAACGCTTTTTTTAAGAGCTTAAAACTGTTTTTTTAGTGCTTATTTTTGGTTGCCCTAGTTATAATTAAAATGTATAACTATGAAATAAATAAATATTTCAGAGTTTGGGATTTTATTGTTTTGAAGTGGGTTATAAATTTCTGGAATTACTTTGTTTGTAAAATGAAGACAACAGCTCTGTGCCAAACTGATAAAAATGCGTTGTACAAAACAATTGTGGACCAAATGACAACCGAGCTTTCATTTAAAAAAAACTTCATCCTTTGTTAAAATAAGCCTGGTTAACTGACTTTTTCAACGGGGGTTTTCCTCTGTTTTATTCTATTTACTAGGGTATTCATTCGGTTAACCGTTAATCGGTTAACCGATTAATTACTACCCGATTAACTGATCGGTTAATTTAAAATTGTCAATTTTCGATTAACGATTAAACCGGTTAATTTCAGTCGATTAACCGATTAACCGATGTTACAAATTTTTGTAGTTTTTTGAAGTGTTATAACATATTTTTTAGTGTTTTTAATTGTTTGTTTCGTCTCATATAAAAAAGGTATATATATTCGAGCAATACATTCTTAATATACAGTACAAAAACAGAAACTATGGGTTCGGAAATACATTTTTTTTAGTTTGTTCGGTGCTGAGCTTTGCCAGGATGAGTCAGATGATGACCTTACAATAGAAGAAACTCTCGATTGTAACACAAACTATTTTTAACAAAATTAGCCGAAATAATGGCATAATGGAAAATGTTATATGTTGAGAGAAATCCTGGAAAAGGACTAAGAAATTAGATGATCTGTATCATGATACAAAGAAACCAAGATAACGCATTCAGCTTTTAAAAATGAAATGTTTGTGCGCATCTACGTCACATCAGCGTATAAGTGCAGCTAAAATATAGAAACACAAGCAAACAAACATGTGTGTAATATGCTAAAGTGATGTCATATTAAACTGTTGAATTTTGTAAACATGTGCAATGCGTAATCTTAAGTCTGTATTATGGATTGCTTCCGATTTCTCAAACATCTTCGATAAGTGAAAGAATTGTTTCCAAATCAAGTTTTATCAAAACTAAAAAAGAATCGCTTAAATTCTAAACATTTAAACCAAATTATTGTTCCAAAGGATTATTTTATAAAATCTCAAACTATTGAAATAATTAATAAAAAAATCTCAGTTAATTTTTTAATAAATACATGAAAATATTATGTATTAACTATAAAACATGTTTCTCATATTTATGAGTTACTTTTTTGTTTGCTCGTTTTAGTACAAGAATTGTTTTGTTCGTTATGTCATTGTTTTTTTTTTACTAATAAAGTCCAATAATAAATAATTTTTGCATTTTTATTAATTGAAATTACTTAATTTATAACAAAACTTTATTAATCGGTTAACCGATCAATAACAAAATTAAACGATTATTAACCGATTAAACCAAAACCTCGGTTAATTAATCGAGCGATTAACCGATTAAAGCGAAACCCCGGTTAAATGAATACCCTACTATTTACGTCTTTCTACTACAAATTCAGTAATAAATTTTGTACTTTATTATTTAACAAAAATTCCAAAGGGACTAAAACTGTTTAACAATTCAATTAAAATATCAACATGACAATGTACAATTTCTCAAAAAAACATAAAAACTATTAATTCTTTTCTGGCATTAAAATTATAAAAATTCCTTTTTAAAAGAATTCCGCGAATGTATTTTTTAAGAAATTTATCATATAACATAGAAAATAAAATATATATTTCAGCATTTAACATGAAAATGATTTTATAATTTATAGTACAACAGCACAGACTTAAGAATAGTCCCTCCCATCTTTAAAAGACTTATAACCCGCCAAACAGTAGCTATCAAAATATATTTTACAAGACAAGAACTTGAAAAGCAATTGGCCAGTGAGTGAAACAAAACAGAAACGATTAAATGGAAAAAGAAAGAACAAAAAAAAAAAAAAGCTTCAACAGCAAATTACATGGAATCAAATGGCATACGAGTGCAACTTGTATAAATTTAAACTGCAACGATTAAAAACTAAATTGCAATAAAATGGCATCTAAGGCAAGAAAAGAAAATAAAGCTCAAGCTAACGAAAAACCAAAAAATCTGGAAAGTGGGCATAGCCTTAAGGTAATTGTAATTAGGCTTCCGGTTGAAATCGTTCGTGAATATGTTGCATTTGTATGTACATATGCACACCATTTTATATGTGCATATGAATGAGAGTTGCAGTTATTAATAAAAAAAAAAACTTTAACAACAGGCAAGACTGGCAGGTTTATAAGTAATATCATAATAACTTTTGCTAAAGGAAACAAAACAAATTCAAAATTAAAAGTTTCCTTAGCCTGAGTACGAGACATCGCCATAGCAATCAAAAATCAACCAACCAACCAGCCAACAACTAAACAAGCAACAGCGATCTTGAATATTTGGTCTGCAAGTAGAACAATTCAACTCTTAACTGATAATTAAATAATTTTGTGTAGTGGCATAAATACAGTTCTAAGCATTTATGGCCGTTTAAATATTCGAAATGAAAAGAAAATTAATTGTTGCGGCGATTTTGCAACAGCGAAAAAAAACAATGGCAAATTAAAAAAAAAAGAAACAAAAATTTAGTACGATTATATTTATTTTAACATTTTTAATTATGAAATTGTTCAAGTTTTATTTAAGCCAAAGGCCATTTTTTAGCCTTGCAGACGTCATTGTTTAGGCTGCTCTTGAAGGGAACTTCCCTTCCGATGTTGCTGGTGGTAGTAGTAAGAGTGAATTTAAATGCATTTTTATGACTTTTTTAAGATGTGTGCTAATTTCTTATTGTGATAAGTTTATTACCCCTTCTAGTAATTAATGATACACATTATATTCGTACGAGTATAAACTATGTGAATTGCATATACCAGTTTTCAACTTAGTGGGTAAGTAACTGGAGTAACTTTAGTTGCTTAAGGTGCAGCGAGCAACTTGACTGTGGAATTGTGTTGGGTCTTAAATGTGTATCTTAAAGAAAAATTACGCATGCTTATCTTAGATACCGGCCACAACCTAATGTAAATTTCAATTAGCTACAAACATGCAGTTTTTTTTAGAACACAACCACTTGCACGTGTATGCTTGAATATATGGAAATACTTTTCTGTCAGGAATGTGCCATCATTTTCGTGACGGGACATATTTTTAAAAGCTTATTAAGAGGAAACAATATTTTGATTGTGGTCAATAAATGTTCGGTAAAATATTTAAAATTTTTTCCCAACTTTTCCTATTTTCAGTAACATATAATTTTTTTTATATTTTCAGGAATTCCAAGAAAATAACTATGTAAACAAGTATATCGTTTGCTAAAATGCAAAAAGGCGTAACTAACAAAAAATTGAAAATCAAGGTTTTGACTGGTTATTATGAATGACAAAATTGTTCAGTTCAGCGATCAAAAATCACGCTTTTATTGACAAAAAACCGAGGGACGCAACTACAAGTGCTTTTACTTTATATATGCAAAACGACTTAATTACACATTTTTTTTAACAAAATAATGAAATGGATTTCTTTGAAAATTGTTTGAAGAATTCCATGGAAGTCTTATCAATGCATGTTTTTCTGACATGTTTATAGTTTTTATTTTTCAAAGTTTTTTGCTTCTCCTGTAAAATTATATATTTGCTAGTTGCGTCTTTTTGCATTTTAGCTTACGATATATAAGATTTATAATATTAGTAATAAGTTTAATAAAACAAGATGTGTTTAATCAAAAAAAAAAAAAAATTACATCCAAGATGTTTTTATTATTTAAGATCTATAATTAGTATTGTGGTTATTTTGTTGAACTATTTATGGTTTTTAATCCAAATTTTTAATATTTTTAATTAGGCTTAAGTTCATCAAATTTAATTTTCATTAAATTATTTTTATTTATCTTACAACATAAAAATTAATTAAAATTGTTATTGATAATTTTTCATTCTTGACCGTGGCCGGGATTCGAACCGCGGCCAGCAGGTTACCATGACATGTTTCGATCGCAACCACTCGATCTCCTCAGATGGATTTGCCGTTTTACACTCGCAGCCATCGACGACTGCTGACGTCAATATTCAAACAACAATCCTTAAACCAAATTGTATTTTAACCTTTGGTAGATCGAAATTTGCTTTTTTTAACGATTATCCATTTTAACCCTCCGATGAGTGAGAAGGTCCCTAGGAACCTTTTTGCCTTTTCAAACTTTCAAAACAAATTACTCCTACTTTGGCCACTACAACCCCCCAAAGTTACTCTGTGTTCCAAGAGTATTTTGTTGCGCATCTTTTGGAAAAAAAATCAAGCCGATCGGATCATTACTTTAGGAGTTATTGAGGTTTTAGTGAGAATAGTACGCGGACGTGTGAAAAGGTCCGTATGGACCTTGTACTGAATTTCGCTAATAAATGCATGTTTTTGGGCATCATTATATTTTTTTATTGTTTCAACACATAATTTACTTGTTCTGAACACAAAGACCTAAACTCAAAGACATTAGGGATGATGATAAAAACAAAAAATTCTAAAAAAAAATTCTAAGAAAAAAAATACTAAGAACAAAAAATACTAAGAACAAAAAATTCTAAGAACTGGTTTATTGCACTAGTATAAAATTAGAATCTTGTGCCTTTCCTTGAAAGCAATAATTGAAAAAATTTTTTTTGTATGTAGAATTTAGTTATAAACAATAAAAACAAAAAAAAAAAAATATGAAAAAAACATGATTTACAAAAAAGGTCCGTAGGGACCTTTTTACACGGCCGTGAAGTTCAGAACTGTCACTCATCGGAGGGTTAATTGATTTTATATGTTTTTCCTTACTTCAGTTTTTTTGTACTTCTGTCAAGAATTCTTCTTGAAGTCAAATTTAAGATCTATTTTAAATGTCACAGGTCATTTATACTTTTTGTTGTTTCATAATAATATGCATCAATTCTTCCTGATTTGATAATAATAACTCCTGATGTGCTATATTAAAGAAAAAAGTCATGCAGAGAATTAATTTTAAGAGCTTATGTACATGATGGCGCAAAAGTCATAACCCTTATCCGTAGATACTGCTTTGAGATTTGTGTTGTAAACAGGTAGGAAATACACGTCAATAAGAATTGTGCGCTATATTCCTAATAAACCGGGATAATTGTTTCGATTTTTTGGCGTAATAATTTCCGGGTCGCCTACAATGAAAATCCACCCATACTTAAATTAAGCCGAAGCGTTGTCAAGAGTACGGCAAGAACGAATTTCCTTTAATCAAGAACAGAATGCTTGATTCAAGATCACGGCTTATTTAAGTACCCCGTACTTAAAATAATCCGAAATCGGGTTTGACCCAAGTAAAATTCAGACAAAAATTAATCTCAAACTTTGCTTCACTTAAGAATTTTTAAGTTAGTTTTCTTAATTCCGAATTTGTTCTTGAAATAATCCGAGAGTGAGCTTTTGAATCTAACATAAACATTTTTCCCAGAAAACCGAAAAGAGAGAGAGAGAGAGATAAAGTGATTATAATTATTTACTTACCCGCTTACTTGTTTCACATTTGTTGTTTTCCCTTTTTGTTTACAGAAGACCAGCAGCATTCCTAATATTGTTTTTATAATCATTCTATTTTGAAAATTTTATGTTCATACATATTTAAATCAGGGTTTAAAAAACTGCAGTCGAAACCAAAAACTGCCGAACAAAACGCGAAATTTTGTGTACAACTTTTCGTTATTTGTGTTGCTTTAAGAGCGACTGTTTACATTTAATAAATCAGAAGTAAAAGCAACAGTTTTTTTTCGCCAATGACAAATGAAGTAGTGGAAGAAATTGCAGTTTTTCTACTTTGACTGCAGTTTTTTAAACGCTTATTTAAATATGTTATTTAAACAAATAGAATTTGGGAATTTTGGCTGGTTATTTAACTTTTTTAACATGAAAATAATGTTAGTTTTTCATCCTGTTGCAAATCATATTTTACCTACTTTTGTAGTGTTGTTGTCAATTCTTCAATAAACTTTTAAGAACACACGCGTGTGGAATGTGGCTGACTTCCAAAACGTACTAATACAAAGTTCGTACACAATTTTACTACTGTATTTCAACCATGTACACATACAAGTACCGAAACAATGTAACTGTGTGTTTTGTTTATAAAAACGTTTTGAAATGTAAGTGATGCAATGCATAACACTTTTAAAATAAATCTGTATTGCTTGCAAATAAAATGTTAAATGTCACAAAGCACCAACTTTAAAACCGATGCTCTGATTGCTTTTTTGATGCGTTACTAATACTTAGCAGTGACGTTTTGGAAGGGTTTGCATTGTATATATATTGTACTGCGGCGTTATGAAACAATATACTTTGTTCTAATACAAAGCAATTGACGTATGGAAGTCAGCCTGTATTTGTTTTCAAAAGTAATCCCATTTTAAATGGTTTGAAGTAAATTTTGATGTTATTTGTACTTTAAACTTAAGCATGCCTCGTAGTAAAAGTAAGTGAAGAAAACTCAAATTAAGTACGAGTTTTTTATTTCTGTGTAACCTCTCGTTTGGGTATCATGTACTGGCCGGCAAGATCGGTCGATTCAATCCTTTAAGAAAGTTTTTTTGTGGTATTTCTTCAAGTCACAAGCTTATTTCTATAAACCTCATACTCTTGAAGTCCTCAAAGAACCTCAAACCTCAAAGTAACCTGGCAATAGAAATGGAGAATGCCATAAATCTGGTGGCGGTCACTTGGCCGATATCAGTTTTTGTACTTCAAAGTTTTGACATCAAATAAACATAATCCAAAAGCAAAACTAAAGTTGTTCATTTTTTAAAAGAAATTACTGTCAAAGAACATCGGATGACGACTTTTTATAGCCATCTTGTATCACATCGTAAAATTTTTACTTAAAATCAAGGAATTTATGATTCCCTTAAAAACTTTAAACTACATTTCGACTGCTAAATTATATTTTTGCAATACGGAAATCGTGTTTTAAGTTTTTTGCAAAAATTCTGCTCCAAATATTTTTCTTTAAGAATATTTTATCGCCATCGATAAAGAACAGTTCATAACTCTCGAAGCTTCCCGTCTTTAAATTTGTAGGAATTTCAAAAATAAATTTTCCAGGAATTGTTTCCCATGTGTACAACTTTGGCAATAAATGGATGGATGAATAAGATGGAACTGAAATAACTGTCTCCGATATCGGGGATCAGGTAAGGAGATTGTGTATAAAATCTAACTGTACCACGCTATGTATAGTTTTGCTTTAAACACGTTTATCCTAAAAAGTAGTATGCAGTTTTCAGGACTGGGTATTGGTGGTATCACATAGTAGATTGGATTTAAAATCCCATCGTGGGGACATTGAACTTAAAAATTTGCCGACGGCTCAAGTGTTATTGCCGTTCAATACACAACTTCATTATAAAAGGAGAAAAATAGATCTAAGAGGCAGGATCCAATGGTAATTCTCAAATTATGAGTGCCCTGGAAAAAGAACACAATATTTAGAAGGTATTCACGATTACTTTAAGCAAACACTTCGTTTACCTGTTTACCCTGAATCGAATCGAAGTCGAAGTCGAATCGACGAACTTTTTAAAAAAAAATTCTAGCGGAACGATTTTTAAAGTAAAAAATAAACAAAAATCTGTTTTAGTTAGGCGTTTTATTAAAAAGTAAAAAAAAAAATCAAATATAAAAAATAAAAATTCTTTTTCTCTCTAAAATTCGATACGAATTTGAACTCCTTTTTTTTGTTTTTCAAATTATTTATCTTTTTAAAACCACAAAAACTAAAACGGAAAAAAATAAATTCCGTTTTTCTTTTTCAGCCTTTAAAAATAATCAGTCAAATAATACAAAAGAAAAAAACATTTAGTTATTAGCCATATTTTACGCATGAGACACAACGTTCAGTTTTATGTTCACAACAGATGCTTTTTTGGCATATATAACATGTACTTCTCGTCATTCTGTGTTTGCGATAGGGACAGAGATGACAAATTCTACGCTCTTTTGGTCCTTTGACAACATTTCGACAGCTTCTTTTCGATTAGGTATTTTATTTTGAATTTTTTCCTTATTAAAGGCCTGCGAGGGAGTTGTCTCGAATCTGCCTCTTAAATAGGGAGCCACGAGAAATTTATGGAGATTTTTTAGATAACGACGTCGGTTTTTGGGTTTTCGATCTTTATGGAGTATTATTGTGAGTATGTATATATGACGTAGCTGTTGACAAAAGTAATATTAAATATTCCAAAAAAATAGACACAAAAACTTACACTGAGGTTACTTTTCGTCATTGCGATGATTACACACCTCTGAATTTCAACTTTAAAAAATGAGGATCCAGAGTACGTCCACTCACTACAAGCTTACGGCATCAGCTAACGTTGTTGAAAAAAGAGCGTAATTTGAATACATATAAAAAAGCTATATGATAAAATGTAAATGAGCTTCGTCGATTCGACGAAGAGTAACCGTGCAGGGTTAAAGGTGGGGAAAAAAGAATACTACTTATACACATATTACCCATAGTATTAATTTTAAGCCGATTGCATCTACACAGGTTAACAAATGAGGTGGTGTTTTTTCAAACTTTATGAGCAGTTTTTTGATATAACGTTCTTAATTTTCTAAAACTGGAATACTACAATCCGGCTAATGCAAACTTATTAATTTAGATAATTAACATTTTAGGTATTTATTTATAACTTTTTAAAATTTCGAAACTTCCCTCCAACTGCTTAAGGTTTCCCTTTTCAGTTTTCACTTCCTTTTAGCATTTTCTCTTTTTTAAATTAGTGCAATATACTTAATTATTTTATCTTAATGTTATTAATGTTGTTTAAAAAGTATTAAAAATGAAACATAAAAATCATATACACACATACTTTTTTTACATTTTACATTGCAAAGCACATTTCTTACCAGAATATACTGCAAATTCATTTGCATTTTACGACTACTTTATGGACAAAGCCACACCTACTTAAGCACAAACCAAAACATATATGACTTTTCTTCTAAATTTACTCTAAAGCACATAAATGCAAATTTTAAATCATAAACAAATACATAAGAAGAAAAAAAGCATAATTTTTTTTTTAATTTTTGTACTTCAGCAGAACATGTTGACACTCAAAAGTGAAGTGACCATTTAAAAAGGATTTAGAGAAAAATGGAACTTCTAGAATAATAAATAGAAATCTTTTATATTATTTTGTGGTTTGAATTGTTATGTAGAAAAACGTGTTAAACTACAATTATAAATGGTTTTACATTTGGCTAATACAAAAATAGTATTCCTGCAAATTAGGGCTTGTGTTTTGCCGCACTTTTATGATTTCCGGGAAAGCAGGAAATAGAAATCATTTTCCCGGGATGGCGGAATTCCCGCCTAAGATGAAATTTAAGAAACCATATTTAATAAACTACGCTTACTTCCTAAGGACTCATAAAAAAGGAACAATATTGATGACTTAATGTTTTTAGTTCTCCTGGGCAGTTTCCAGCAGAATCTGTTTGGTAGAAAAAGAGCTATGTACATAAATGTGAAACAAATTCCCTAAAAAACTTACAAAAACTAGCAGTAATTGTTGGAGAAATGTACTGATTGTCAATAAATTTCAATAAATTCGTGTTATATGTCTAGCAATACCACCATCAAATTTTGTGAAGATCGGTTTATAATTTAGCTTAGGCCCCCATATAAAAACCACTCCCGGAAATCACGGTACTTTTATAGTGAAATTTTGTCTTATCTGGTTTCATAAGAATTCCAAATCACACCAGTAAAATACGGAAAGATCTGGTCATAAATATCATAGGCTCTTTAGGTATCCATTCTCGGCAAACACTTTCGAACGCTCTAAGCCGTAAAAAATAATAATATTGTTGTAAACTTTAGCCCATTACAGTTTGGTAAGACTATAAATAAAATTTCGTGCAGATCGGTCTATAATTTATCATGGGCCCTCTATAAAACCCATTCTCGAAAATCCGCTAGATACGCCTTAAATCGCAACACATATGGGAGATTCACAAGTTAAGTCGTAAAGAAGTTGTAAAGTCATATGTCTTAAAATAATTACAAGAAATATATATGACTGCTGTGGGCAACCGCTTATAATTTAGATTTTTACCATTCAGTTATGACGAATCAATGAACACAGCATTAAAATTTTTTTTTGGTTTAAAACACAACAATATTTTTTTAAACAATTGTAAGATATTATTCAGGACATTATGACGATATGACTTGATAGCAAACCTTGTGAATCCCCCAATATTGTATTGTGGTGAAATTTTATTGGATAAAACAACTAAAGACACAATTCCCACATAGAGTTACTACCCTACAGATAATATTGGGTTAAGTGGTCTATTGTGGCTTAAATGGACTACTTACAACATGGTCCAATCTACTGTTATATGGACCATGTTAATAGAAATTAACATGCAGTGCTGCCAACAACTGCAGGATGTATACTTTTCTATAGTTTACAGTATTACACATTGGTAGCCCTGATGGTGTCCATTATTAATTGTTTATTTAAAAATGAAAGCTTGTGAAAGTTGTTGAAAAAAGTTAAACAAATCAAAAATACCAAGTAAATATATTTAATAATAGCAATAATAGACTACAGGGCACGCCATAAAAGGCGATTAGTAAAAAATTACAAATGCCTAAACTACCGCTTTAGTGTACTCCATACTGTAATGACATGGAGTACTTTTAAAACTAACCCACTTTAGTACTCCATGGAGTAGTTTAGGGACTACTTCGGTGGGTTATATGGTCCCCTCCTAGGACACCGTTATGTTAAATGGACCACCTTTTACCCATAAATTTGGAGTAGTTTTGGAGTACTCCTACTCCTTTACATGCATGTATGGACTAGTCTCTTAATCTGCAGGGTAAAGCTTGAAAAGAGTTTTTGCTCAAAATTTCCCGCAAAACCCGCAATTAAAGCGGGAATTGAAAACAAATAATTCCCGGTAAGGGAAACCCCGGGAAAAACCTTCACAGCAAATTTAAATAGAGTATAATACTGAAATAGTAAATTTATATTTTTAATCTTATTCTAATGTTGACTTAAACAAATAAAGCTTATTATACGAGGAATCGGGTTGACGCGACCTTAAAAGGAAATGTTTTGATCTGCTGATTTTTTCTTATTCTTAAAAATTAAACTTTGTACAGTCCTTTATATGCCAAATACGTACGAGTGTTAGAAATCCTAAAGTTTTGATTTATTCTACTTAATTTTTATTCTAAATGTTTCTTAATGTTTTTAAAGTCTTTTATTTGCCTCTGAATTGCATTTTATTTCAGCTCTTAATTTAAAACCAAAAGAAAAAAACAGTAAAAGAAAAATATATTCATTCTTGTATGACCTTCCGTCGGATGTTGAGGTATGAGTTTGTTACCATGCAGGACATGGACATCAACAACATCACAAGAAGAACAATATTGCATTGCATAAATGAATGCATGAGTAACATGGTTTGTATTTGTTTTATTGTGACAAGAAAATTTCATTATGTTCCAAAAAGTTGTTATGGAAGATACAAGAACAAACATTTAAAATAGATGAATTTAAAGTTGGGTTTGTCAAAAAGAAAAGACTATAGGACAGAAGCGTAGAATGCTGTTTGTATAAGGAAATTCACTAAGATTAATTCCCTTTTAATAGTGATTATAAATTACTTTACGACTTGCCCAACCAGCTAGACTTTTTATAATTACTGCCTATTTCACTTAATGCGAAAGAACTCTTTCTTTCGCACAACTACATGTAAAACAAAAAAATCTCAAAAATTAGTTTTTGTTTAAAATGTATTTGT
The DNA here is from genome assembly GCA_963931875.1 of Pollenia griseotomentosa. NCBI lineage: Eukaryota > Metazoa > Arthropoda > Insecta > Diptera > Polleniidae > Pollenia > Pollenia griseotomentosa. The sequence goes on along the minus strand of OZ007560.1, from coordinate 43,585,407 downwards.
TTGAAAGAAAGCGTTCTTTCGACATTTTCAAATTAGCAGATAGTTTTTTAAATTAATATTTATTTCATATTTAAATTCACAATTGGGTTATTCACGGAAGTCGGATTATCAGGTTGAATGGTTATGTAGATCTATTAACAGTGACAAAATACATTGTAAAAAAAAAATAAACGTATTTTTTGTTGTTAATATTATAACAACATAACTATATAACCTGATAATCGGCCTTCCCTGAATAGCCCTATTATCGGAATTACCTGTATTTACATTAAAAACAAGGTTGGCAGCCGAAACGAATTTCCGTATCGGTATTAAAAAATTTCGATATTTTATTTATATCGGCATCGAAACTTTTATAAGGGTAAACGTATTTCGGATTTACAATTTATTTAACCAAAGAATGTTAAAAAAATACTTATGGGGTCTAAACGACTTATGCTAAGTTCACATTTAGGTTTTTAAACGCGTTTAAGCAAAATGTTGATTTAGCTAATCAAAGCCGTTCACATTACATTTAAGATGATTAAGATGACAGATGATTAAGAAAAAACACACACAAAAAACACACAAAAAAACAACAAACAAATTTATATTTCTTTAAAGTATTAAAAATGGATAAAAACACTTTTTTAAAGTTATAAGAAGATTATTTTAATCATTTTAATGATTAAATTGTCAAAATTTATGAATTATTTAAGGAAAAAAATAAAAACATTAAGCAGAAATCTTGGCCGGTTGTACACGATCATGTTGGCGATTCTACATTTGAGGTATGTTCAGTGGATTCTATGTGATTTATGAAGTGATTTAGTTGTAATCATGTCAATTTGAAGTGATTAACAAATCACTTCAGTGTATGGGTAATCATCTCGATTTTGAAGTGATTTGAGCTTAATCAAGTTCGAACTGCTGAAACGCGTTTAAGAAGCCAAATGTGACATTCTATTAGACGGCACAGTATCTTACATTGGCGTCAATTAATAAAAGGATTTTTCTTAACTTTATTTCTTGTTTTTGGTAAGTAAAATAAAGTGCCTGTGCCCAGAAAAAATTCTCACCAATTTTTTTTTTAAATCGAAAATAAAACCTACTGGAGAAAAAGTTGTTAATATCAAAAAATTGGTTTTCTGGTGCAATTTTTTTAATTAATATCACAAATTTTTTAATTGAAATAAACTTTTATTGTTTTCTGTGTGGATGAGCTTAAATGCCTCGGCAAGATGTGCTGTATGTAGGGATCTGTTGCAAAAACTGTCGTAGTCGAAATGATCTCTAACAAAAAGCGGGCTTAGTTGAAATATAACTTTAATTGCAACTTATCAACGTGGTTGTAGCAGCGGATTATTTAAATCTGGTTCGATGTGGTAGGTATTGCCAATTTCGAAATACAATCGAACTCCCATATAAAACATCTCCATGGGACCAGAAAATTAAACCAAATAAAACTGTTAAAAGAATTAAAATTATAAGCAACAGTTCCACTTGTAACAATATCAAAATTTAGTGGGGAATGTAAGATGAGATAAACTCACTGTTTATTGTTGATGTTTTTGTTAAAACTTTGATATTGTTACAAGTAGAACTGTTGCTTATGATTCTTAAACGCTTAACTGTTTTATTTGGTTAAATGTCTTTAGTTTTTCTACAATCTTTATAAATGAAGTTTCCTGATGATCTGGCCTAAGCAACCAGTGAAATGCGCATAGCTTATCCCATCAACAATAAATTTCAGTGTTTTTATCAAGAATAAAAATTGGGAATTAAGCGCGAATAACAAAATCTTTTAAATTATTTAAAAAAGCTCGGGATTTTAGTTTGGATTACTCTCCTTCATGAATCATTAATGTCCTTCAGAAGACATGTTCAAAGCTTAATTGCTTGTCTTCTACATTTTTAGAATTACTGCCTTTGACAAGCTGCTAGAAAACAAACTGCTAATGGGTACTTTACACTATCCCACAAGTTTTTTTGTTAAAAGAAATGCTAATTCGAAATTTTAGTTCACTGATTATGTGGGACTGCTGTCAATATTCTTAATGATACTGGGATCTTCTGTGTACGCAGTATTGTTAGCATTCGTAGCAGAAATTTTTTTAAATAACTCATTGTATAGAGACAAAAATGTGCTTAATTCAAACTTTTATTATTTGCAAAATTTGTTCATTGTAAAGCAAAATTAACTATAAGAAAAGGGATAAAAATACACAAGACAAAAAAAAACTCTTGGTGATATCTAGATAATATTCAACACAAATAACTCTTATGAATATGGAGCTTAACCTCAACATAATTTTGCTCGGATGGGTGCGCGGCTGCTTATGGGTTCCAAAAAGGGTACACTCTGAAAAATTCGGCTGTAAATACTGTGTATCATGGCTTTAGCGACTAAAATTTTTGGCTGGGTTTTTACATGCAAATATAATTAAATTGTTAAATGAAGAGATTGTTCAGGCATATTTTTAAGATTTTTTCGGGCATATTTTCAAGTTTTTACTGCATATTTAATGCACATAAGACAATTTTTTAGAGCACATTTCCGGTTTCCCTGTTAATTTTACAAAAGTTTCATTAATATTAGACGGAATGTTATGAGCATTAGGACCAATTCAAATTGAAAAATGCTGGTATTACAAATTTGCAATCTTTTGCAATACCAAACCCCTCTCTAAGCAAAATTTCGCGATATTTTGATTTGCAATTTCTGAAATTTGTGGTGTCAAAATTGGTTGTTTCCTTAAACACAGTACGACAGTTATGTCAAATTATTTATATTAATCCTTCTATTTCGTAGATATTTGCATTTATGGATATCTGCATATCACCATATCTATCTACCTTAAGAAAAGCTGATATCCTCAGATACTTTTGGCGTAATTTAGTCTTAGAGTTTACAGCAACGAATGTTGAGTTTCAATTCGCAACTAACTACGGGTGTAAAGCTGGAGGTCCACGCCACGCGTTTTCGCTTCCACGCCTTGCATAATTGTTATACCTTCCATGCGTTATATGTTTCAAGTTACATGCAACGCTTTTTATGCGGCATCACCACAAGTAAAAATTAAACATCATTTTTCAAAACCAGCTGATTTGTTCAAACGCTGCTTGTGACGCTTACAAAAGTAGAAAGTAAAACTACTTTTCACATTCAACGCCTCAATGCATCCTACGCTTTTGTGCATGTAACTTGTTACATAAAACTACACAGATTCTACTTTTTTGACAGCGAAAATGCGAGTAACACGTGGTGTGGACCTCCAGCTTAAGGGTTCTTGTATGTATCACATTGACCACGTCACTGCTTGCGATTGTCCACAAATATGTATATCTAAACTTTACAAGTAAATGTAGTATTTTGCTCTGTAACATATTGCTGTTGAACATACAAATGCTCTTCTTATAATTTTAGTTGACTTTGTTTTTTAAATATTTATTTTTTGGTCTTAGGCTGTGGTTGTTTGTTGTTATATTTTGGGTTGTCTTATTCATATCAACTCTGTACATCCTTCCCTTTTAACTAGGCTCTCTTCCAAACACACTCACAACTAGGAATTGTGTTGCAAGTTAAGTAGATTTTGTGCAGTAGAAGTAGGTAGAAGAAATGTTTGAATGAATGATATAAAACATTTGCAACTCAACTTACGTCCAACAATAACACAAAAAACATACAACCTCATACTATCGTGCATACAGCTTCCGACTAACATATACAATAACAACAACAACTACAATAAAACATCTGAATAAACGAAGAAGAAATTCACTGAAGCAATTTTGTATGAAATTTATTTCAACATGAAGATTTATCGCGATTTTAGACAGCACTGGCGACACCTGCCAACGCCTACAAAATGTAATTTATGACTTTTTACTGTTAACATGGTGGCACAAAATAATATACTCTACTCGACAGTAAGTTAGTTAAATATATTTATAAACTTTTATTCTTATTTAGTTTTTTTTAAATTTTCTCTTCATTTTTATAAATAAAGTTTTTTTGTTGCATTTTGACTATCCCTTGCAAAAAAAAAAAAAAAAAAAAGTCATTTGGTTAAAATGAAATGTTAAGCGAAAAAAAGAAACTTTTTTGATAACTGTCACAGCAAAATCAACGAAAAATATATTTTATAATTTTGTTTTAGTTTACGGGGAGAAGGGTCATTTTTATTTATATTGAGTGAATAGAAAGGAAAAGATGGCGCTATTCATTCAATATACATATCTATTTTTAAATGTCGCTAGATATAATTAAAAGTTCGAAAAAGGCAAAACGTCGTATGTAATTACATAAGTCAAAATGGTATCATAAATCGATAATTTTGTGACTTTATGTAGTTTTCTACATCTATACCAAGGCGAATTCATACAAGGTGGTCTTATTTTGAAAACGTTTAACAACACTGTAAAATATTTTAACGTTTTGTCAAAAATTCAAGCAAATATTTCATTTCGTTTTCAATTTTAAATTGTGTGTTTTGAAATGTAATAACTTAAAAAAGTTTAAAATTTCATAATTTTAAGCGAAAATTACAGAATTTAGTAAAGATTCCCCAGAACGACTAGAACGGTATACCATTTTGACACAAGGTTAGTTATCAGCTGTTGCTTACGTAGCAAGATAAGTTCACCTGTTGTAAGTTCGCCTTGATCTATACTTATATTATGTTTATATATTTAAATAAACAAAATTTTTGGCAAATTTCACCAATTTATTTAAATATCAGTTAATGTTTAAAATTCGTTTTTCATGTCAAATAAAAATTGATATTTAAATAGAATTGGCGAAATTGGCCATATAGGAGTTATAATGGAGTAATAATGTGGTATACGAAAAAAAATGCAAGGGAAACAAAAATAACAAATGTGACAAGATTTACATAGGAACAACAAAACGAAGCTTGGAAACCAGAATAAAGGAACACAAAAATGACATCGAAAAACATAAACATACAACTGCCTTGGCACAACATATATTTGAACACAATCACACAGCTGACTTCGACAATATACGAATTTTAGACAAGGAAAAAACAGAAAGGAAAAGATATACATTGGAGAGTCTAAGAATTCAACAAAAGAGAGAAAAAACAATGAACATGAAAGAAGATACAGACAAAATAAGCGCAAGTTACAGGGTAGCAATAGGATAATTTATTAACGACCAAGTTTACATTACACAAATTAAAATTAAAATAATGCCGATTGCAAATTTAGTAATTAAAAATTATTTCGTTAACTTTTATTTTATTTAATGTAATATATACACACTTTAAAAGTAAGTAAAAATACAATTATATTTAAAATGTTTATAACAATGTTATTAATAAAAATGTTTAAATAGATGTTCCCCTGAAGAAGTCAACAAAAAATTGACGAAACGTTGGGAAAAAAATGTAATTAAATGTGTTTTTAATTTACAATGGAAAAATTTAGGCCCTATTAGCTTACAAAAATCTCTTAAACTTCAAACATAACACCTTGGCCAAAAAATAAATAAATAAAAGTTATAATTTTTAGCCAACACATACATATATGTAAGTTTTGAGCACTGGCTACTCTTGAGCAACCGACATTCAACTGTTCATATGAAAAGCAAAGAGTGTCTTAATATGTATATTCCGGCCACTGGACCATATACAATCTGTATACCAAGCTTATCAAAATAGAAAAAGTACCAATTTGTTTACTTTTTAAATGATAAAAATTACCCTACATTTCAATTTGGGCCATAGAGATAACATACACCAAATTTTTCCAAAAGAGAAAAGGTACCAAAGATAAAAGAGTAGCGGCTTTTCCTCATTTTAGGCCACCATAAAGTTCACTTTATGTTAATGTAGGCTTTAAAATGTATGTATATCAAATTTATTGAAAAGAGAAATATTACCAATTTTATCTCTTTTTACCACTTAAAAAGTACCAATTTTACACCTTAAAAGGTACCCTCTATTTTAATCCTGAGCATTTGCAATTTTCGTACTAATTTTAGGAAAAAAAAGTATAAATTTTTCCATGATTTCAGTCCTACATAACACCTTTTATTTGAAACTTGGCCACACTCTATTCGTCTACGGAATTTCATCCAAATCCATTAAGCGGTTTTTGCTTCATTGAACCGCAAACTAAGAAACATCTAAGCATACAAAGTTTCACTTTTATAAGATTAGTAGAATATTCTAACCTGGCCTTTACACATCAATACACTCACACTTTTTTACTAACCCCATCACATTTTTCGTACTTGCAGACAATTTGCAGCTCAACTTTTCTGAAAATTCTGAAGACAGTGATATTTTGACACTTGCGGCAAGTTAATGTCAAAAACATAAACAGTGTTACCAAATTTACTTGATTGCGGAAATAATAATTATAGATTTAACTTTTTTAAAATATATTTAAAAATATTTCTTGATTTTTTTGCATACATACATAAAGAAGACAATTAATTTAATTTTTAAACAACAATCTAATTTGAAAAAGTAATAATAATTGTTAATGCCAAATGTTTATTTAGAAATTAAGCTCTGTTTCGCGCTTGGTAACTCTGATTTATAAGGAACTTTCACTTGACTGTAAACGTTCATGCAACTTGTATGACATTCGACTTGCAAGTAATTACTTGCATGTGTAAAGGCAGGGTAAGTTAATTTGCTGAGCGAAAGTATTATAGAATTTAACCCTTTCATCCTACAGTTATTTTCTCGAAATCTAGTAGGTTTTTCGCAACTCGGATGACAAATTCATTAAAAAGGCAATAAAATAAGATGTTGAGAATGCATGTAAAATCCGATATTCTTCTGTTACAATAGTGAAAATTAAATTAAATTAAAAGCTTTCTACCATTTTGCAGCTTAAAAACTTTTCTTGTTGCAAATAGTTAAAAAGAAAACTTTATAACTTACTTTTTGGTATTAAATATAATGCACACCGATAAAACTCAACACACACACAGATGATACTTCAAACTTTATTGGCATACATTAGCTATTACAATAAAAGGAATAAAAATAAGTAAGGACATAAAGAATATTGCTGGGACATAAAGCCCCAGTAGGGGCGAAAGGATTAAGCCCGTTGTCGTGAAACAGACCAAAGTCTCTCGCGGGAATCGAACCTACAACCTTTACACTTACATATATACCAGGCTAGGGGGCAAAATAAACCACACAATGGCTTGACAAACTTGTCAAAATTTTACGTTTGTACAAAAAATATGTGTTGTTATTTGGGATGCTTGGAGTTTGGTCAAACATTTTTTGTTGGATAATTATCAAAGTTTTTGTGGTGTCTAGTGCTTATTGTAATTATTTCAGTGAAAACTTTACAGAGTGAATAAGTAGAAGAAAAAGCAATAAAATAGTTTTCAGTCTTAACTCTCTAATGCCAAGTTTTAAAATAAATGGGAATTTATTATGAAAACAATTTTTTTAGGGTATTTTTGGGCCCCTGAATTCAAAAAAAAATATTTTTAAGTCCGTACGATCGGTCGTTTACGTTCCAGGTAAGAAAACATCTAGGAGTACCTTGAAGCACCGTTGGGTACCTATTAATAAAAACACATTTAATTTTTGAGAATTCTGTTTGCTAGTTTGTATTGAAAATAAAAAGTAATGAATCAAATTAAAAATATTTGGTTTTGTTTATTATAATTAAAAAAAAAAACAATTTTATTATTTGAGCATCATTAATGAAGTTTGCACTTTGAACAAAAGCATTGTGTTCGAGATTGTTTACAATGCTTTAAGAGCTTTTAAGAGCTTTCGAAGCTTCTACAAAAATTTTTCTAGATCTTTAAGCAATTGTAAAAAAATGGAAATTAATAAAAATTAATTATATATTGGGCGTCAGTAGAAATTGTGTAAAGCATTCCTTGAGGCACTCTTAGGCATTAGAGGGTTAAATTCTAATGCCTGTATTCATAAAAAATTTTTAAATTCAATAAAGGTTTAAAGAACAAATTTAATATGGAAATTATCCTTAATAAACGTTTGTTAAATTTAATAATCGTTTATGAATACGGGGTTAATTCTGTAAGCAGCATTGTTTGCACCATAGTATAATAAGTACCAGTAGCTCGTTTCTGTATTTCTCGCATCGTAAAATTTCTTACATGAAGTGTGAAACAAAAAATTCCATCGTTTCTCGATTAATGAGATAAAAGTGTTTCTGTATTTGAATGCGAAAACAGACACAACAAATTCTGTTTATACTGGAATATTTCCAGTAATTAAGTGTCAAATAAAAGCGAAACGTCAACAAAAGAAATAAATATAATAAAAACACAGCTGCCAGATTTGACGAGTTATCGTCATCTTGACGATTTTTTGTTCCGATATTAACAAAGTGACGTTTTGATGATTTTTTCTAAAAAAGTGACGAAAGCAAAAACAAAATCAAAAACATTTTATAATTTTGTTGTTATTTTCTATAGAAATTCATCTTGAATTTTTAAATTTCAAACACTTCTATTTTGTGGCGTTGAAAATTGAAAAAAAAAAAAATAATATGAATGTCTGTAGAAAGCAACAACAAGTTTATAAAATATTTTTGATTTTATTTTTGCTTTTAATGAAATTGTTGGCGTTGCGTTTTACACTATAAGGGCCTTAGTCTTCGAAATAAGATAATTGTAAATATTTTTATATGTTTGTTTATTAGAAAAAAAGATATCTTTAGAAACAAGGCTGCTTAAATTTTTATATTTATCCCTAATGTGAAAATTGTCCTCGAAATTGTTTGTTTCTTCCCTAAAAAATGTATCGGCAAAAGCAAAATTTCGAGGGAAAGTAATGGACCAACTTGGATTATTTTGAACATTTAATACTTCTTATATACATATACAAAATATGATTTATATTTGACATTCTTATCTTATATGTACACTTTTGTGCCAAAACCATTATTCCGGCAAGAAAGAAATTTGTTTGTCTCCCAGTAAAAACTTTTTCAAAATGGATAGCTTCTTTCACTCGTTATTAAGTAGCTTTCTTCTATAAGAACTTCGATAACTACTTTTTTCTGGATGTATTAAGATAAAAAAAATGACTTACTTTTGAATTTGTTCTTTTTGGCACAACCCTTGTAAAATTCATTAGTTTTTCAGTAGAATTGTATGTAGTGCTTTTGTGTGTTTCTGATTACTTAACATATTATTTTGTAGGCGAAGATTTTACTGGGTCTTTAACCCGTTTATTTATGAACCGATTTTTTCAATTTTAACTACAAGGTATTTTACTAAGTCTATTTCAGGTAAAAAAGAAAAAGATTATAGGAATAGGTAAATTAAAGGCTTATATCTCAATTATTAAATAATAATTATTAAATACCCATGAACTTTAACTATGTTTTTGTTTGATTATTTTTTAATAAAAGTCGAAACAAATTTGTTTAAAATTGATTTTAAATTGCACGATTTTTAAAACAAAAAAGACGATCTTTTTTATTTCTCAGGAAATTGACGATTTTGACACAAATTTATCTGGCAGCACTGATTAAAACCAAAACAAGAAAAGGCTAACACAAATTTAAACTAACAAAATATAACAATTGTTTTTTGTTTATTTTCATCATATAAATTATGCATTTATCATTTATATTCCTTCTATTTTTTATTTATTTAAAAAAAATAGTATATAAACATATTTTAAATTCAAAATATCTACATTTTGTTTTTCTCGCCACCAATTTCAAATGTGACTTATTTTGACAGCTCTTGAAAGAAACTTTTCGCAAAATATTGTTATAGAAACACTTTTTCTCGCATCCTTCCAATAATTGCTGGAAAATTATTTAAATGACAGATAATTCTCGCAAAAAAAAGATACAGAAACACTTGCGTGAGAAAAACCATTTTTTGTTTCATTTCACACTATTTTTGTTGCAATTCACACGTTTCATGCGAAGAGTTTTACGATGTGAGATATACAGAAACGGGCTACAGGTATGTTCAATTAATTTATTTGATTTTTGACGCTTGTTTTAATTTTTTTTTGCCATATTTTCTTTTGTTTGACGTTATACGGGTTTTGAAATTGAGAACAACATTTTTAATGTCTATACCTTGTTAATATTCTACCATGGTTTGCCTCGTTGTTTTAAACTCTTTCTGCAAATTATTTTCCTTTCTTTTATAATTCTCATCCGTTTTAAGCAAACAGCGAGCAAAATTGCCTGAGTACTATTGTCGTCTGCATTCGCATATAGGAAGGACATCACGTAATTTGTGAACGCTTATCATTATAAAATTGGCCTATATAATTTCTAGTCAAATAGAACGAATTGGTGACAAATGTCATGCTATGCTTTCCACCGCCGATTTTATGTTATTGTTTAGTATTTTGTAATGTTAATATATTAACTAAGAGAGATACTAAAATGTGTGTATCTCGTTTTTAAAAACTATCTGAACTGCCTTAAGCAACTAGTAGTATAATTAGTTTATTTTGTGATATTAATGGCGATTTCTTTTCTGAGAAAAATGTTGCATTAATGTTACATGTTCTACATGTTGCGTTCGTTTGTACAAAAAATACAACTGTGGGAAAAATTTTCAAGTTCTTTTGTGAAAATGTTGATGAAAAACATGCAAAACATGTTACATGTTTTACCCTTACTTTTACTTAAGGGTTCATACTGCCCTGTTTTACAACTTTGGTACTTACTACTTTGTTTGTACAACCAATATTTTATTTTGTTTGTAATAATATTTTAAAAATTTTGTCAAAGAATTCTACATCTTAATATTCTTCGACGGCATACTCCATTTTTAATTAAATCGTTTTTTTTTTTTATTTTGGTGGAAAATTCTATGTATTTATTATCGTTTTAAATTTGTTCAAGCAATAAGTGATGTCAATGTCTGTTTCCAAACCTTAAAGTAAGTGTGCAGCAAATAGTCGAATAGTTTTAAAAATCGCTAATGAACTACATTTATAATAAAAGTGTAAAAGTTGTAAATAAAGGCAGCTAATTCTGTTCGATTGAAGTTGTACAACATGTAACACTTCGAGTGATTATAGGTAACATGAAAAAGTGTTACATGCATATACTGTAGCATTTTTTTCTCAGAATAGAAATCGCCATAAGACACCATGTTGAAACTCCCTAACTATTTACAAAAGTAGGGGTTACTCTCATTTGGTCAAATATTTAATAAGTGTGACCGTAGCTTTAGTCTATGACTTCCTAAGGCATAGTGTTAGATGGTTAAATCTACATTTGAATAAATTTGTTGTGAATATTTTAAACTACTCTCGTTAGTCAGGCACAAATGGGGATGTGAAGGCCTAACGAACATTCCATTCAATTACATAGATGGAAACCCCATTGTTCTTTAAAAATTGTATTACAATAGTTAAATTGCCTACTAATGGTATTAAAAGAATCGAATTGTAAATAAAATGGTTTTAACACACTATTTATAACGTTATTTTATGCACTTACCGTATCATAAGGTACCGAACATCGAACGGTTAATGCTGGTCCTAAATTAAAAAAAAAAAACTGTGTAAAAAACTAGATGTATTAAATTTCTGGGGAGATTTGCTCGAATTTGGGCTCACAACTCTGTTTTTTTCTGATCTGCTTGCTCTAGATTGTGATCTTTAACTGCTTAGTCCCGGTCTATACCATAAAACATGTGCTTCAAAACATTTGAAATCGTTAGTGTAAGGTGAAATACGAATGGAAAATTGTATTTTGTTTCTGGTACAAGCAATTTTGGTGAGTTTGTTTGTCAGGGAAAGAAAAAGTAAGAGCGAAAAAAGTCACACAAATGCTTAAATGCTGCAACTCAAAAGTTTAATTGTATGGACACGAAAGTATTTTCAAAAAAAAAAATTGAAGAAAGTTTCTCCAGCAAATGTTTCATAATATTGACGAGGATTTAGAGAGCTAGAAACAATTTGACACCAACGTCGTTCTTTTCTATGGAGTCGTTTAAAAGATTTCGTGCTTTTGACTAAAAAATTATACAGTAATTTTGACTTAGCTGCACAATCTTCTTTGCACGATTTTTTGTACAGGTAAATCAAAAATGCAGCTATCTTAAATGTATTTAGCTGCCTTAAAGTGCAGGTACGCAATTGTGGTTACCTGCATAAAAGTGCAGCTAAAGTAAAGTGTTTGAAAGAGGAGTAACAACGTTTTTATTAATAAATTCATAATAACAGTGACGTTCAAGCAACCTGTAGTCAATTATTATACATTTTTATAATGAATGGGTAGCCAAATTGGTAAAAATAAAGTGGGGAACAGAATAGTCGCTGTAGTACAACGTTAAGATTTGCGCTGCAAACTGTCAGAAGTTAAAAACGGCAGTTTCAAAGTAGTGTAAACAGAATACGTAGTTGAAGTAGTCTTTGAAGTTGAAGCGCAAAATTCGAAATTTGGAACTTAGTTGCGCTACAGAGCATTCGCCAGCTTCAAATACTACTACAACTACTTTATTCTGTTCCAGGCCTAGGATTTCCTATTTATTTCATATAATCGTGGTAAAGTGGCTGTAACCACAACCCATATGCATAAATGTAGGTACATGCAAACAAAATAAATGAATTATAATGATGCCAATTTAACTTGTTTGCGATTTTTGTTTTTATAAACAGCTGAAATTGGATATTTATGTGAAAAAGTGGCCACCATATTTTTTCATGTGTGCAGCTAACTTTGATGTTTTATATGAAAATATTTTAACGCTGCCCTAAAATATGAAAAATGTGCAGGTATACAAAATGCACATAAAGAAGGATTTTGAATAATAATTACAGAAAATATGTATTTTGGGCAGTTAAGTCAAAATAATGAAAATAATTTTAAAATGCCAAAAATTTTAGTCACTTATCCTAAATGTGCAGGTAAAGAAAGTGCACTTAAAAAAGGAATTTGTATGGGATTATAAAGAATAATGCCAAAAATTATCAATTTTGTGCAGTTAAGTCAAAAGTGCACGTAAATAAAAGGCAGTTAAGTCAAAACTACTGTATTTTAAGGTTTTGGTTTTTTTAAAACTAGTAATAATTATATTTTTGGAAAATGTTTTAACTATAATTAGCCTTGACAGACATACATGTGTAGATCAATTCGATACACTCATAAATGTTTAGATAAAAATTGTGAAATTGTTTGGCGGCAACCAGACACACCAAAATAAAAAAGATTTTTTTTTTTTTAACAAGCCTAAAAGTTACCAAAGAACAGTTGATCGTCAGAACAATCATAAAAAGTAAAAATAGATCTTCGACGAAAATAATAATAGCAAAAACAATAAAAATGCTAGTAATAGTCATAAAGACGCAACTAGCTTTTTTCAATGTGCACATACACACACATACCTCCCAAAACATGTGTGTGTGTGTAAGTAAATAGTTGAAGATCCTCTACGCATGTGCGCGATGCTTTCAGTTCACTTCAGAAAATGCGGTCTCCGTCTTCTTTATCTTACGCACATGTAGTCAATTTACGTTTTAATGGTGCTCGTAAATCATCTAATTCCAAAACTGAGCCAGCCACACCAGCTAAATAAAAAAAAAAAAAGACTTTTACCGCCACCAACACTCGCCGCAAGACTCCAGCCACTGCAAAAAAGGAAAACTGAAAACAATGTTGAGAAAAAGAAACCAAAAACAGAAGTGATCCAATTGTGGCCAAAAAAACATCTGTAGCCTGAAGTAATATTTATGTTTTGAACATCATAGAATTGTTGTAACGTTTCGAATGACATAAACGTTCAATCATGCCGCAGCAACCAACAAAAAAAAAAAAAAACAAAATAATGTAATAGTATTGGCTTACAATGCAACAACTATTATGTCTTTAAGCTTGTGTTCTATATTAGTGAGTCTACTTATTTTAGTTAAACTTGCATGTTCAGTTGGCTGGTTGAATCCTTTTTTTTTTCTTGCATTTTGCTACTCCTTGTGTCTTTTGTCGCATTGAGATCATTTTTTATGATCGATCAGTCTATTAAAATGAAACTACACCACTACTCTACTTTATGCCACAAAATAGAAGAGATTTTTCTTCTCTTCTATGCCTGAAAAATACGAGTACTTCATATCTGCAGCTAAAGATCTGTAAGTTTTCTACTTAAAACTTGCAAAGATTTAGGTTCAGTTTTATGTGAATTATATTAAATGCCGAGTCATTTGGGTGTATGTTTAGAATTCCATTGTGATTTGTAATGACATTTATTTGTTTAACGTTTAATAATATTAGTTTGTTGGCTTCATACGAGTAAATCGATTGCTAGAAAGGAGTAGCCATTGCAGGCACAGGATTTTTTTTAAATCAGTCATTTGAATCTAAGCTATTAGTCATAAAACTAGCTTAACTGTTTTAACTGCAATATATATTTGTGGCAATAAAGAAAAATTGCTAAAGTCTATTTTTTTTAATTTTGTAGGAAAGAAATTTTAATTTTAAAAGGGCTTTTGAGAAAATATATTTTTGTTCTAATAAAATCATTGCTTCTCTTCGAATTTAGTTTTTTCAAGTTTTTATACCATAATCGTCAGAGATCGGAAGTAAACTTAAGTGTAGTTTATAGAACACGAGCGCCTTACTCGTCCGTTCAACTTACATTTAAAACAAATTTCGAAATTTTGTTTTTGTTTAAATGTAAGTTGAAAAATTTCGAAATTTGTTTTTGTTCTAAATGTAAGTTGAAAAATTTCGAAATTGGTTTTTGGTTTAAATGTAACTTGAACGGACGAGTAAGGCGCTGTGTTCTACAAACCACACATTAAGCTTTAATTTAAAATTTTATTGAACAATAAAAAAAGGAAGAGTGCTATATTCGGCGATGCCGAATCTTATATACCCTTCACCATGGTGCGATAAGAACAGAAAGCTATGTGAATACCGTTCTTTAAATATAAATAATCTATTTTGTGCCACGCCCGCTTCTCCAATCCCACCCACACACATTCTCGCATGTATATTTATAACCAAGATGCCTGTTCCGTTCTCCAGATATACAGAAACACAGACGGACAGGCGGACATCGTCAAATAAACTTCGCTGCACATGTACAGCTACTCACACTATAAGTGGAACACTTCAGAAAAATACTTAGGTTACACACCTTATGTTAATTATTTTATTTAGGTCTGAATTAAATATTGCTAATTTAATTCAAATAAATCGTATTAAGTATATTTAAGGAACATTTTTAATTAAAAGGATTTTTTTTTTTTTTTGAGTTCCAAACTTATCAACAATAAATTTCAGTGTATTTATCAAATGTGAAAAATTGGGAATTTAGCACGTCATACAGAAATCGTATTAATGATAAATCTTGTATTCCCGTAAATAACTTTGATATTATCAACATTAGTGTGTGATATTATCAACATTGTGTGTCCCACTTATAGTGTGAGTAGCTGTATGTATTTGTTATTTGTTAAGCCTAGTAAATGTTAAGAAACATTGATTATTTCACACGAAACTTTTGACATGTATCAATGTTACCTATTTTGCGAGTTTGCACAATTTGACGTGTTTATGCCTTCGAAGTATGCGTCATCGTTTTGCGTATGTAAACAAAGCCTACATGAATTTTACTAAAAATGTTTGTTTTTAATAAAAAAATTAAATAAAAAATAAAATAAATATGGATGAAAAACTGTTGCAGGTTGTGTTATTTAAATTTTAAATTTCTGATTTTATATTAAGTTTATACTTTTTCTCTTTTGCTTAAAGTTCCACGGGAAATAAGTGCAGCTTACGTATTTCGCAGTTGTAAAAAAATGTTGCCAGAAACCTTTCATAACTTTTTCACAAAATGAACAGAGTACAACTCTATCAGCATTCCGCACAAGTTTATTTCATTTGCGTTTTGACAGCATTTCACGTGAAATGTTGAACAGTGTACCAGGCTTAAGAAACGCAAAAACGCATTAAAATAAAAAAAAAATTCAACTTGTCACTTTGGGTGATTGGTATAAAAAACAACAAAAAAAAGGGATTTTATGAAAAAAATCGTGTATTTTTGCTGATATCCCAGGCATTTATGGACCGATATTGCTGAGTTTTTAAAGCAAAACTATATGGAACCGATGTAAGAGAAATATATAACAACCAAGTCCCCATCATAAACGGGGTCTTCGGAAAAGCCATTTCAACAGACAGACGGACATCGTTAAATAAACTTCGCTACTTATAAGGACCGAGTATATAAATATATACTTAATAGGGTCTAAAATCAATATTGTAGAAATTACAAACGGAATGACAAACTTGTATATACCCTTTTCCACCTGTGGTGAAGGGTGTTAAAATAAGCAATAACTAATTTTCTATAACTTACTTTAAAATCGTACAAAATAATTGAAACTTTGTCCATGGGTAATTCTAAGCATGAAGATTACAAAGGTGTCATGCACTCAAATTTTTTCTTAAAACTACTTAAGCACGTTTTCCTGTTGCCCACAGATATAAATATAATCCATATATTTCAACATTTCGAGCCGTTTGCGCAAAAAAGCTTAAGCGACATAATTTTAAATTTTTGTTTTTTTTTAATAAATGACTTTATTAACAACACTTGCAACAATGCCATGGTCACATAAGGTACCGTTATGATTTTACAGCAAAAAAATGTTATCTTAAGCGACAACCTTCATACAAATTTTAAAGAATAAAATAAAAAAAAACCTTTTCCTGTAAAATTTTGTTAATGTCGCTTAAGTTTTTTTTGCGGTAATGAATCGATTTGTTGTAGGGAACTATTAAAAATTTTAAATGCAAATTTATTTATAGATTTTATTATTATTATCGTTTTCCATCAGGAATTTTAACTGTTTACAAAGAATCGCCATGGTGGGCTATCTAATGCTAAATATTTTAATTGGTTAAAAGATTTGCCAGTTTCGTTGAGTTATGTTCTTCTTCAAGTTAATTTGGGTCTGCCGCACCATCTACTATTCTATTACAGTTTTATTTTTTTTAGTGTAGAGATTTTTAAAATACAGAGCGAGGATACAAGTTCTAAAACTTTTATTTGTACGGGTTTAATAAGTTAAGTCAGGATGTTGCGTCATGTGTCAGGATTTGTATTTCCTCGATATTTAATAAAATGCAGGGCACTTTTAAATGATATAAACAATTGATTTAAATGGGTCGCCACACAAGTAGCTAGCGTCATTGGCAAGTCCCACCTTGTTAGGGTTTCAAATATTCTACCTTTGCAAGTGCGAAGGCCATTTAAATTCACTATGGCTTGTGAGGGAGATCAAATTCCGTTGCCCTGTAATACTTATGTGTTGAATAAGAAGCTACTACGTTTCACTGTGTCAACCAAGTCATCTAGTAATAGAAGTGGTTTTCTTAATTTTAACTTTGATTCGTAATGGATGGATAATCTCAAAGGAATGTTGGTATTTGTGGCGACCTTTGGCTTGCTCTTAGAGTATAGCTTTTATCCCTTTTGCGGGGGGCTTAAGATTCGCTAGCATTTAAACCAATCAGTCGGTGTTACCTTTAGCGTCCCTGTTATCAATCTCATGGTCGTATTCGGTTAGGTATCAGTTGATTTTACATGGTTTAATGAGACTGGCCGCCATAATTTGCAGGCAATAACAATAATTCTGTTAATTCTTTTTATTGATTTATGTTTTAACTTATTGGTTTAACTCGCTATATTAATTTTGCATGAGTGAAGATACAGTAATCAAGAGATTTGATGAGCGATATTAATAAATGTCTTTAATTTCGGTACGATCGGCCCTATCAGGTTATTAAAAATGCGACAGTTACAACAAATAGTGCATTGGCTTGGCTTGTGTCTTAACTAACTTACATATATGGCATTTCGGAGGGTGAAAATCTGTTATTTATTCTTACAAAGCCATTAAACAAAATAAAGTTAATATTAAAGTTTTTTGCCGAATTTTGTCTCATTTTGTTTTACTCGCAAATAAGAGCAAACTGATTGCCGAAGCTTATGCTGTACCTCGTTTTTGTATTTGGACAAGTTTTCACAAAAAATGTGAATAAAAAATTTCATATTTTCACGATTTGTGACAAAAATTGTCTCTGTATTTCAATGCGAAAACGCCCAACAAGTCATCAGTCATCAAATGTCAAAGAGTATAAAACGTCAAAAACATAAAGTAAACAAGGCGAATTCATTAAAAGGTGGAGTTGAAAACCAAAACAATTTTTTTAATATAGAGAAATAAATGGTTAGGCGAAAATTAAAAAATCCTTATGAATAATAAACATAATAAAGTAATTTGTTTTTATTTTTGTTTTTTCTTTACCTACTTACAACTACATTTACAGCCTGTTTTTAAAAAATTAAAATATTTGTTCGTTCGTAAAATATACGAACAAAATCTGATTTTGGTTTTCATAAAATTAAAAAACATTTCTGGTGAGTGGCAAAAAAGCTATAATTTTTTTTGTACATATTTTTGGTTCTAATAAAATGAACATCTTCGTAATAAATAAAAACAAAAGTGAAAAGAAGACGATAAGTAAAACCCATTCGTTAAAAAAACAAATCACCAAAAATAAAAAATAACTAGGATATTTTAAAGAAAAAAAGCTAAAAAACTGATTCTATTATAAAATATTCTATAAAGGTTTACTTATTATTACATAAGTATGTATTTACATGTTCAAAAAATTCGAGTAACAATTGAACTACACACGCTCAAATATGTGTATGCATGTATGTACATTATATTGGTTCGACCTCCATACAAAAAAATAGTTGTGCCAGTCACTCCTTTAATTAAAGGTATGTCAATGACGTTTCTAAAACAGTTAAATTTTTTGGCCACGCCCCCAGCCCTTTGTTTTTTTTATATAGCGCTGCCATTATTAGTCCGATCTCATTATATCGCATATCGTTGTTCATGGCTTGAGTTTTGAAGTTCTTGAAACTTAATGAATAAACCTTTTATTCAAGGGCGTCACTGTTGGATTTTTATATTGGGTTCTATCTGGTTTAATGTAAAATGTATGTGAAAATTAATAAAGGGGCTTAATTTTGAGGCGTGTCATAAAAGCGAATATGCAATGCATACTAAGTTTTATAAGGGCTTTCTTGGCACGTGAAAAAATTCGACATTTGGGAAAGGATTCAAGATGGCATAATTGGCGACCAGAATTTGATGCCGGATTAAAAGTCACCAAAGGCATAAATTAAGCCATTGTGAAGCCATGAACAACGATATGCAATATGATGAGATCACATTTTAAACGGCAGAGCTATATATTTTTTAAAAAACAAAAAAGGCTCTATTTGGGGGCGTGACAAGAAAAAAATGTTGTGTTTAGTAACTTCATTAACATATGTTGCTACTACAACTTTTTTTTCGGCCCACCTTAATGCACATACAGTGTTAAATCACACCGTTCTTCCGAAAGTTCCAAAAAACTAGTGCTATAATGCAAAAAGCTTTTTCATATCTATATGCTTATGTGCAGCAAAATATCTTCTTTATATATTTCTTTTATTTATTGATATTATTGTTAACATTTTCATTCAACATTTTGATTTTTTACTAATTTAGTAACACTTTTTATAGAATATTTTATTTTTGATATTTAATTTAAATTTTTGCAAACAAAAGCCAGGGTTAACCACGGACAGAAAATCTTTATATGAAAAACGAATGGAAATGTACGAAAATTAATGCATTGGCAATAATAATGATTCACGAAAGAAAAAAGCTATATTTATGTCAACCGTTGGTAGACGAAAGCTTTTAAAGGTTTTTTAAAAACCAAATTTTAAGCATTATAGTATCAAAAACTGCGAGTGTGTATACTTTTGTTTTACAAAAACAGGCTGTTAGAGTTGCCATAAAATCAACGAATTGTAGTCGGGACTGTAAGAAAAGATAAACTAATTGTTTATGGTTGTTGTTTTTGTTTAAGCTTTGATATTGTTACAAGTAAAACTGGGGTTTATAATTCTTATTCGCTTAACAGTTTTAATTGTTTAATATCTTTAGTTTTTCTAAAATCTTTGGATGAAGTTTCCTGACGATCTGGCCTAAGCAACCAGTGAAATGCGCATAGGAATAGCTTATCCCATCAACAATAAATTTCAGTTTATCAATAGTATGAAGCACATTTAAACGAAACCTTGTTAATTAATTTTTTGAATCCCAAGAAAAACTTTGATAATAAATTTACATGTTTTTTTTTTTCAATTTGCTTGTTTCATGTTAAAATTTTTTTGATGCAAGAAATACAGAAACGAGGTACTGAATATGTGTTATGGATTTCAACCTGATGATTTGTGCCAGCGAAATAAAGATCAAAAATTATGATTTAGAGGCATTACTCAATAGAGATGGTTGTTTATTCGTTGGAAGGCACTCGAACACAAATTGCAAGAAATTTGCCTTCATTAAGGAATTTGTATCGAAAACTGGCGATGAATATTGGATCACTTACGAAAATACAAGGCGCAAGAATTCGTATATAACAAAAAATACCGAATATAAATGGCATTCGCTTCAGGTAGACGACCAGAGGCGTCCAATCTAATACAGACAATTACCAATGGACTTGTACCGGACATAATTGATTCAGAACAGCGTATCTGAAACTGACTTAAATGGGCCTTAAGTATTAAAATATTAACTTCGACCTATCGGCTCTCATCTCAAGAACCAATACCTCTTTACTGGGGTACTAACTTTTAATACTTCTCAAAGACTTCTCGGGTTCGAATTTTTAAATCTTTTCAAAAAAAAAAAAACGTTGGTCCACAACATGCACTTAACTGATATTTAAAAACCCAAATACTAGTTACTTAATTATTTGATTTGAAAATGTTAAAAAAGATTTTCATAAAATGATTTAAAATCTTAACATCTAGAGTAACATATAATACTTACTTATTTTAAAGGACCTTTATTTGAGTTATTTTATTTTTTATTAATAACTATAAATTTCTTTTAAATCTCTGGCGTATCTTGTTTTCTTGCACTTTTTTTTTATTTTTGTTCCTCAAAATATTAGTTATGCTTATCAAATACTCGTATACAATACAGTAACTAACATCATCATGAATTGCATGGATAGAAAAAGAAAATGTAAATAATACCAGATGCTCAAAAATGCCTTTTAAAACAGATGAACCAGGAGCGGGCTGGAGATGAAGAGTAAGATTGAAATAAAAAAGAAACTAATGCAGCCTGAAAGACCAAACAACTTTATTAAAGTGCTCCATTAGACTTAAGCTGTCAACACTATCATATAAATATACTTGATACACTCTTTACTTTTTTTCTTCTTCTTACTTATTATTTCTTTTGTAGATATATGGGATCTAAATATGTATATTATATGTGTGTGTGCTAAAAGTACTACTTTTACACTTAAAAAAAAAGATATACAAACTACTACGATTATTATAAGAGGAGCAGAGGATGTTTGAAAAGTTATTGCAATTGGAAAAGTTATCATGTGAAATGATTTTATATTTATGGGAGTTTTTAATGTCTCTCAAAGTTTAGATACTTTGAAGCCTAAATGATAAAGATTCAAAATTTTTGCTAAGAAATTGCAAAATATGCAATTATGTATATGCAAATAAGGCAGTTTTTTTACAGACGAACTTTTGATACCGATAACTATAATTTGACTGGGAATAGCGAATTGCGTTGACATTTCTGCTCAGTAAAGTTTGGCAAGTCATTATGGATCGCTTAATACTGTGTTCAGATACATTAAGTTTTACGATATAAATGACATTATTGAGCTCAATTATCGATATAAAATTGCAATTTAGTTATTGCTCAATTAATAAGAAATTGTTATAAATATAGAGTAAAATTAAAATGCGACCCTGTCACAAGTGTGTTTAGTGTACAAACCACAACTTACTAAACAAAGTGTTTTGACATTTGGCAACTGAAATTACAACAAAACAAAGTCCCATCAATTAGGTCTGCGCAAAAGCCGGATTTTTATTCCTTAAGGCCCGTTTTCACGACTTACCTATAAAGTTCGAAATAGTAAACGGTACCTTTAGCACTAGTGAGGAATAAAGTTACCTTCAACTATTTTTCGTTTTCACAACTTCTGTATAAAATAAACTTAACATTTTTGCCAATAAACCGAATATTGACTCGATTAAAAAGGTTTATCTGACCACGGTATAACGCTAGAAAAACGCTTCTAAATTGTGGAAAGTTTTTTTGAAAAAAATAAATAATATTTTTCTTTTGTCGTACTTACTTCCGAATGTTTATCCTTGATAAAAACACTAAAATTTATTGTTGGGGATAAGCAAGTTTCTTTGCTCATTTCACTGGTTGCTTAGGCCAGATCATCAGAAAACATTCTGCCAATAATTTTATTTTTTTTTTTTGAATATTAGTAAATAAAACTGCAGAGTGAATGAGAATTGCAAGCACTTTGAAAGTCTTATTTGTAATGATATCAAAGCTTAAACAAAATGCCAACAATAAGCAGTGTGTTAATCTATTTTTACATGCCCCTGTAGGCAAGCTATCAGCGCATGGGTTGAGGGTTCGATTCCCGCCAGAGACTCTGGTTTCGATCCTTCAGACCAGCGTAAATCTTTGCGGGATTATCTTAGGGAATGATTAAAAAAAAAATTGGTTGGAATTCTGCCAATGTTAAATTGTAGTTGTAAGTAGGTTAAAGGAAAACCAAACAAAAACAAATTGCTTTATTGTTATTGCAAGAAAATCAAAATAAAGCAACTTGCCAGCTTAGTTTTTTTTATGCCGTACGCATGCAAATTTATTATCAAAGTAATTTTTGGCAATTCAAAATTTTTATTGTTTCGTTCTAAGCAGTCCTAGATTTTGAGTAGATTTCGTCAAAATCTAGTCACAATGCAGATTTTGTTTTGTATGGAAAATCTAGTCAAAAACAACAAGATTTTGATCGAAACCTTTTCGACGTACAAGTTTTCGTTGCAGTGTAAACGGGCAATAACACATTAGCGGAGTTCAGTGTTTGATGCAAATGGTCTTGCCAAACTGAAAATGCAAAATATGCAAAATAGACAAATGCCCTAAAGAAGTGAACATAAAATTCACGAAACGTCGGGAAAAAATGAAACAAAAAACTTGAATTTTTATTTACATAAGCGGAGTTAGGCCTCACTAGCTAAATATATATAAATATGTATATACATACATACTTATAAATAAAAGAAAGTGGCCAAAAATAAAGAAAACAAATACAAAATATTGTTGCTTTTGTTTGCAAGACAACAATAAAATATACAGAATAACAATTTTTCGCTACGTGTATTGCGTTTGCATCCCTGATACTCGAACAGATGACATTTGTAAACAATAATTAAGGATCGTCCAACAAATTTACTAATTTTTACAAAAAATTAAGAGTTTTTTAATCGAGAATTAACTTAATATGGATTTTTTTTTTTTTTAATTGTAAAACACATTGAACTTTAATCGGTATTTTTTAATGTTAACAGTTAATTTTATTTTTTGTGTTGCCAAGTTTGTTTTTGAGTTGAGAATAAGATTTAATAACAATTTGTATCATTTGTATGATTTAAGATTGTATGTCTATTGTTTATATTCAAGTCATAATCAATTCAAATTCAAATGATAAAATCACACAATTGAATTTGAGAATTCTACTTGATGTTTAATGATAAAGACATTCCATATCAAAGTTTTGAACTCGTGTTTGTTTGGTTGGTATTCAATCGCATATTACATAATTTTACAGTTTAAGTAATATTCAGTAAATTTAGTTTTGATGGAAACATTTTTGGCGATTTTCTGTGTAATAGACTCAATTTTGAAACGATACAAATCGTTCTCAAGTTATGTTGAAATGTATTGGCAAAACCGTCTTACTTCGGGCAAAATAATAGTCCAGCCCATAAAAAGCCTCAGAACGATCAAAAAAAACGGAAAACGGATTTGAACTTAGCGCTTTTAAATTTTTATATTTCATATATTTTTATTTTAAGGCGATTTTTGCTGCAGACCAGTGTGAAAGTAGACGTTTACGAGGTTAATTCAATAACAACATTGATATATTTATGATTTTTCTTCAACCATATTTAAGGGGAAGTCTATGACCATGTTTTCTCTCTGGGTTCATCTATTTGATTGAAATGGAAAACAGCTGTTTAGCAGTGAAATTTAAAATGTTTGCCAATGGACGAAAAGGACATTTAATTGTTTTGGAGGCAAGATTATTTTAATATTAACTTCAAACACCAATTGAAATAAATTATAAATTAACCCACATATGATCTAAGAGATACATTCTACTACCTTCTTTAAAAAATAAAAATTTAGTTTACACATTTGCAACAAAAAAAATATGTACATACATAGTATATAAAAAATATATAAAGTATACGTACATATGCTTTATATATGCATTTATATTTATATGTTTGTATATGCAATTATATATAGACATAAAACACCATGAGCAACATGATGAAATGAAAAATTATATTAACAAAAAGGAATACAAAAACAATAATAGCAAAATTGTATAAAAAAAAAAAATTAAATATAAATATGACATCAGAGTTACAACAAGGAGAACAAAAAGTAGAAATTGAGTACTATACTCTGCTATGGCGGTTTTAAATACCCTACCATTGTGCGATAAGAACAGAAAGTTATATGTTAACTGCTCTTTAGATATAATTTAATATCTTTTGTGCCACGCCTACTTCTCCAATCCCGACAACATTTGTCGGATGGTGGGTAGTGATAAACAAAATGCGTGAATCTAATTTGAAAACTTTTGGCTTTGCCGTTATCAAGATATAACGAAATTTATAATGTCTTTGTACGGGAGGTGCCATGCCCACTTCTCTAATCCTGCCCATTTCTTAGAGAAGTTGTGTACTGGTAACTATGTGTACCAAATTTGGAAAATTTTTCTTATTGTTCTTAAGATATAAATAAATTCGGTTTTGTGCCACGCCCACTTTTCCAATCCCAACTACATTTTGTCGGATGTTGAGTTTTGATAACCAAAGTGCTTGTAGCCTAATTTGGTTCTTGACGTTCTTGAGATATAAAGGGTGGGTTAAAGGGGCGATGTTGATTTTGAATAAAACACAAATTATTTAGAAAATTATTGTAAATTTTTTATTTTGATAATATTGGTGTGGTTCAATTATTTATGGAACAAAATATCGTCCAAAAGGCCGCCGCGGCACACCTCCATCCGATGGTCCAAATTTTCAGTGACGCTGAGGCATAATTGAGGTGCTATGCCGTTAATGTGACGAACTATCTCATCCTTAAGCTCTTGAATTGTTGCTGGCTTATCGACGTACAACTTTTCTTTCAAATAACCAGAAAGAAAGAAGTCCAACGGTGTCAAATCACATAATTGACATCGCCACCACGTGAGATAACACGACCATTGAATTTGTCGCGCAAAAGAACCATTGTTTTGTTAGCTGTGTAGCAAGTGGCACCGTCCTGTTGAAACAACATATCGTCCACATCCATATCTTCCAATTCGGGCTATACAAAGTAACAGTAACTGCCTTACCGCCCTCATTTTGGAAAATATACGACCCGATGATGCCGCCAGCCTATAAACCGCACCAAACAGTCACTCTTTGTATGTGCATTGGTTTTTCGACAATCACTCTTGGATTATCATTCGCCCAAATGCGGTAATTCTGCTTATTGACGAATCCACTGAGGTGAAAATGTGCCTCATCATCACTTAAGTGATTTTCTTCGAAAATTGATCATCCATTGCTGCCATTTTTTGTCACCATTCTGACCACTGACGACGTTTGGAATGGTTAAGAGGCATTAGTTCTTCAATTGCACCTTGTAAGCGTGTTAATGAAAGTCTTTATGCATAATGTTCGTCAACGACGAGCATGAGAGGTGCAATTGTTGGGCACGACGACGAGTTGAGCTGGACGGCTCTTCAGCCACACTATCGCGAACAGCAGCAATATTTTCTGCAGTACGAGCTAGTGCTGGGAAACTATCGATAGTACTATCGATACTATCGATAGTCTTAAACTATCGAAAATGTCGATGGGAAAAATATCAATATCGATATTATTATTAATAAGATTTCTGTACGACGTGCTAAATTCCCAATTTTTCATATTTGATAAATACACTGAAATTTATTGTTGAGGGAAAGCTAGCTTCTATGCGCATTTCACTGGTTGCTTAGGCCAGCTCATCAGGTTTCCTGAGCAACCAGTGAAATGCGCATAGAAGCTAGCTTTTCCTCAACAATAAATTTCAGTGTATTTATCAAATATGAAAAATTGGGAATTTAGTACGTATTCCCGTAAATAACTTTGATGATATTATTATTATTTAAAATACAGCTAAGAAGACATGTTACAGCAGCTATACACACACAGTTTTTTGCCGCAAAAAATAATAAATAATAGCAAGTTTTTACTTGCTATTAGTAATTCGCGCTGAATTACAGCAATAAATACAAACAACAAGAATGGCAGCTGGTATGGATTGCTAAGCTGTGCTTTTTTTACTACTAACTTAAGTCCTTTATGCCGAAATTTGTATATGTTTACATAAGGACTAACATGTCAGATAGTTTTAAGATGTTGTAAAAAATTCAAATAAAAATGCAATTGCAATTGCGAGCATAGAATAAAACAATGATCGACCATTAGAGGAAAAGTCCGCTAGATTGATTAACTTTTGGGTTGAGAATCAAATAAGAACATTATTTAAAGTTGCAATAAAATATCTTATAGTCCCTGTTACTTTGGTTCCTTCAGAAAGGTGCTTATCAGCATCACAATTTTTAAAAACTGTCATCTAAAATAACGTGCGTACATACATATGTCTCATACGTTCAATAAAGTGATAAAAACAGCGAACTGTAGCCTGATAAAAAGCTAGTTAAAGTTTTCCTACTTAAGTACAAACATTCAGTCGATAGTAATATCGATATATCGATAGTGTAATCTGAACTATCGATAAATATCGATAGTAGAAAATATCGATAGTATCCCAGCACTAGTTCGAGCATGCACTGGTATTTTCACATCTCCTACAGTTCCTATTTGCTCAAATTTTGGCCCGATTTTTCCGATTGTATGCACATTTGGACGATTAAATTGACCGAAAAAATCACGAAGTGCACGATATGCATTTTGATTTGAACGCCCGTTTTCACAATAAGCCTGAATAACTTTAACGCGTTGCTTGTTGAAATTGAGAAATGTCAAATTAAATGCAAAAAAAAAATTTACGTTTAGGTGTGGTTAACATTAAACTTTAACCACCCGTTACATAAAACAAAAAAAAAAACATCACAAGGAATTTATGGGTAAAATTAGAGGCAGTCGTGGTGTTTTGCTCATCTTTCTGTCATTTTTGGACTGATAAGGCTTAATTTTAATAGCTAAGAATTCCGGACTATATGCGACATTAATATTTATATAACAACCTCTAGGTTGTTATGTGGGCTCTTCTGGAAAGGCATTTCAACAGACAAAGGGACATCGTGATTTGAACTTCTCTTCTCATAAGGACACAGCATATATATACAAACGGAATGACAAACTTATAAATAAATACCTTTTCACTTTCGGTGAAGGGTATAAAAAGGATGCAAGTGTGCAAATGACAACACTGATTCTAACCGTTCAACACATACGTTCTTTTATATATACAAAATACAACAACCATAAATGTAAGTATATAAATATAAAAAATAACTTGGCAAAAAATATTATATTAAAAAAAAAAAAAAAACAAATAAAGCCAGCACTTTTCCAACAGAGATTATGGGTAAAAATCTTTGTGAGTAGCTTTGAAAGAGGTTCCTCATGTACACAGATACACAGACTCATAAAACACTACTGTTGTTGCTGCAAACTACTTCACTGCTGCTGCTGGCAACATTATGAGTTTCATGAATGTCATTTATGCAGGCTCAGTCGTTAGTAGTGAAAGAAACTGGAGAAATATACAGTTAAAAAAATCATAGAAAGAACCCTGATTATGTTAAGGTTTCTCAACTAAAAGAGACATTTATTTGACTTTATGTACCATGTGTGAATGTGCATGGTTGCAAGTAAGTGTGTAAGTGTTTGAGGATCATAATGATGATGGTAGCAAAATATTTAACAAGATGTAAAGAATAAACCAAAAAGAAACACAAATTTCTTGAATTAAGTTTATAATAAACAATAAATTCCATAGTTTATGTTTAATGTAATTTAGCAATTACAACTTTGTTATAAAATCGGGCCTGATCTGGACAACCTGAAAGGCAGTTTATTAGCAGATATCTACATAGATTTTACTCAGTATCCTACATTGCAAATAAGTTTCTTATACAAAAATGTTCTATTGCCGTTTTACTTAAAAATGCTGGATTCAAAATAGATGGCGCATATTTTAGACATGGTTTGTGTCTCTAATAACGGAAGACATGTACGGATTAAGGGGTGAGCACGTATTTCGAAATAAGAAATAATTTCCAGTTCGAACCATTTTTACTGTGTATAATAATATTCGTACTATTTATTTCGTATGAACGTATGAAATAATTCGAAGATGAAAATTGGAGGCATTATTGTTTAAAAACTCAAGAAAACTTGCAAAAATTAAGCCACTCAGGCATCAATGTTATAAACAAATTAAAACGGCTACTAAAAATGGATTCGTAATGTAAACCTGAAACGCAAGAAATCTACGCCAAGCAAAATCGGCTTAGCGCACAGTAGGGCCAAAAGGGTCCTATCTATTATATATTTATTCCCGTCGTTCCAAATTGGAGCATAGGGCCATTACAAATGTATGGATTTTCTTGAAGTTGCTACCTCAGAAGCCAACTGTCTTCTCCACGTGTGGGCGGGTCTTCCTCTTCTTCTAGTACCCTGTGGATTTCAATCAATGGCTGCCCGTGTAAGGTCATCTGCTGGTTTACGTAGTGTGTGACCTAACCAGTTCCACTTACGTGTTAGTATTTCGGTGCTCAGAGGAGCTTGTTTTGTGACTGTCCATAGGTCGAGGTTGGATATCACATTTGGACCAAATATTTTCAAAATTCTCCTCAGACATTTCTTGGTAAAAACTTGAAGTGAAGTTATGTCGCGCGCAGCAGCATTCCAAGTTTCACATCCATATAATAGGGATGACTTAACACTTGAGTTGAATAAGCTGATTTTCGTTCTACTTGATATATGAGAAGCCTTCCATACAGGACGCAGGAGGCCAAACGGCCGACGGGCTCCATTGAGTTCCAGAGGAGTTTTCTGTTGCGAGTTGAATAAGCCGATTTTCGTTCTACTTGATATATGAGAAGCCTTCCATACAGGACGCAGGAGGCCAAAGCACCGCCGGGCACAGTTAATACGGTTTACTATATCCTAACTAGATCCTCCATTGTTGCTGATAATATTGCCGAGATGGCAGAAGCTGTTAATGTCCTCAAGCACGATGCCATTCATCTCAAGGTGCTGCTTGTTGTCGTTGTTCACACTTATGCATTTAGTCTTGGATAGGTTTATTTTTAGTCCTGCTTTCGCTGTCGCCACTTCTAGCAGCCTTAGCTTTCGAGACATGTCGCGGTACGTGTGTGCCAGAACACAGGTGTCATCGGCGTAATCTAAGTTACCTAGCCGCTTGTGTAGGCTCCATTGAATTCCAGAGGAGTTTTCTGTTGCGGTCTTCATCACCACATCAAGAACAATGTTTAAAAGTAGAGGTGACATAACGCAAACCTGCCGTACCCCGGTGTTTACATTAATTTTTTTGCCAAGATTGTGTTCATGGAGTACTCTACATGTAGACCCATTGTATAGACTTCTAATAAGCGAGACAAGTTCCGGTGGGGTGCCTTTGCATTCTAATGCCTTCCATATGGTGTGATGGGCGTGCTTATCAAATGCTTTTTCGAAGTCTATAGAACTAGATATATGAGGGATCTCCACTCCACAGACTGTTCAACGATTACTCTTAGGGTATACACTTGGTCCACACAGGATTTTCGCTTGTACCGGACGGAGATCTGGTTCCAAGGCACGGAGCCTGTGATGATATGCGCTACCACCTCATTTACCATACTCAGAAGAGTGATTCCTCTCCAGTTGTTGCATTCCGACAAATTTCACTTTTTTTGGTACTTTCACAATGATTCCTTCCTTAAGCTCATCATGCAGGGCACTTCGTTCTCCAAAATTCTTCGATTATCGGGAGGATTAATCGCGCACTGACATTGGGATCTGCTTTAAACATTTCTGGCGCGATGTTGGCGGTTCCCGGGGCTTTGTTAAGCTTTAAGTCCTTGATAGCTTTGCTAACTTCCATAAGTGTTGGGGTTTCAGTGGATATATCAGACCTTACCGGATGTCCTGCACAGTTGCATATATTTACGTTGGGTTGACTTGGTGTCTTAAGAAGTTCCAAATCTCTTCAGTTGTTGTGTTTTTGAGGTCACTAGTTCGCCCGAGCTGTTCTTTAGCGGTCTTGTGGAAGCGATAGATTTTGTCGTCAACTTCTTCGCTATGTGGTAGAGATCTCTGGTGCGGTTTGTAGCAGTTGCATCTGGCGCTTCTTTAGCCAGATCGTCAGTATACGCTCTTTTTTTTCTCGACGTGCGTGTCGCAAACTCAGATTTTTGGCTACGCGTTTTTGTATCATTTAGCAAACCTTTTGCTGACTTCCTGTCTTCAATCAGCTGCCACGTTAGTTCGGACGTAATTTTATTTCTGTTTATAAAGCTATAACCGATAAGTTATATAAAATTGTGACAAATCATGAATAAAGCAAGTAAAAGTCTAATGGCACAGAAAAAATTCTCCAAAATTTTTCACCAATTAAAGCATTAATCAAAAATAAAATCAGTTTTGATTAAAAATGTAATCAAGTGAATTAAATGTTTAATTGATACTATTAATTGGTTCACTGGTGCAATTTTAATTAATTTTTTAATTAATATTACAAATTTTTTAATTAAAATAAATATTTTCTGTAGGCTGTTTTCAGCAGATTAAAGAAATTTGGTTTTCTCAACGTCTTATTTGCTTCTATTCAGTCGCAAAGCTTAACCGCCTTCATCTTCCAATTGTTAATTGAGAAAACCAAAATTTTCAATGGATAGTTTTTCAGTCTTATACAGGGTGTTTTTTTTACAGGTTTGTTTTTCGAATAGAGATAAAACTGGCATTTTGTGGTCAAATCTGGCAACTCTGATGTCATTTAAGTTCAGTTTGGTTTGCCATTTCATCATGAATAGGTTGACAAAAGAACAACGCTTGGTGTATGCGCCGAAAATGAGATTGATCTCGATGCTGATTTTCATCGCAAAATTTTGTTCAGTGATGAGGCTCATTTTTGGTTGAATGGCTACGTCAACAAGCAAAATTGCCGCATTTGGAGTGAAGAGAATCCACATAAGACCCTTGAGACGCCATTACATCCACAAAAACTGACTGTTTGATGTGCTCTATGGGCTGGTGGAGTCATTGGGCCATACTTCTTCCGAAATAATGCTGGAGAGGCAGTTACCGTTAATGGAGACCGGTATAGAGCCATGATAACCGACTATTTTGTTCCCGAATTGGATGGCATGAATGTGGATGAGTTGTGGTTCCAACAAGACGGCGCTACATGCCACACAGCGCACGCCACAATCGATTTATTGAAGGAAACATTCGATGAGCGCATAATTTCGCGGAATGGACCTGTCAATTGGCCACCAAGATCGTGTGATTTGACACCATTGGATTATTTTCTTTGGGGATATGTGAAGTCGCTCGTCTACGCCAACAAACCAGAAACGTTAGGGGAATTGGAAGCCAACATTCGTGGCGTTATTGCCGACATACGGCCCCATAAGCTCGAAAAAGTGGTTGAAAATTGGACCTGTAGAATTGGCTTTATTCGAGCCAGCCGCGGCGGCCACATGCCTGAAATCATATTTAAACAATGGCATAAAATTATCCTTCCAATAAAGCCAAATTGATGGTCATTAAAACGATTTTCTTGTGTTTTATTTCAATTCGAAGTTCTATACCACTGAAAAAAACACCCGATATATTTATGTCGAGATTTCGTAACAGGCAGTTAGTTAGTCGGTACATTGAGAAAACGGCCATAATGGATTCATCCTAATTTTTCCATTATTTTTCTACATTTACTTTCAACCTTGTAAATAAAAACTGGGTTGGACATGTGTGTTTAAAAAGTCTTTCGAAAGTCAATGTTGTTGGTTCAGTTTGTTATGGCAATTAAAGTAAATCACGATTTTTTCTAATGACTTATAGCAAACAACTAATTGCTGTTTATAAACCTTCGCCACACACTAAAGATTGTAAAGTTAATAATTATAAAGTCAGCACTTACTAAAAACTTTATGAATTTATGTTAGTGAATAAAAGTCTGTCGAGATGAACTACTACTTTTCCCGGCTAAAAAAAGTGGCAGCCCATGAAGAAACAGAGAGGAAGAGAGATGCAGCAGTTGCAATAGTATGTAGCAGCAAAAAAAAATTAACTTCTTTAAGAATTATATTTTAACATGCCAATTAAACCGTTCTTTGTAATCATATTGTATAAGCAGAGATGGAAATGAAATACTTCATAACCGAAAAAAGCAACAAGAAACTAAAGTAAAATACACCATTCTTTTTTAGAAAAAAAACTTTACAAAATTTACAACAAAATTGTTACAATAAGAGTAGAAATTAACTGTCCGTCCGTCTGTACGCCTGTAAAATTCCACGTCTGTCCCATGATAAATGTATACTTAATCAGCATTTAGTGTAATTTCAGCTTGCTGCAGTTGTTGTTTAAGCCCTTGTACAAATTTCTTCCTTTAAGACATGTTAAAACCACTTCCTTAAGCTTTTTTGTTTTTTAATTCTTTTTATTTTCTCAATTTTACCTTAAGAGTTGTCTTTACTTAACTGAATTCACTGGAGGAGCATGTGCACCTTTTTTTCTGTTACTTTTTTTTTTTTTGTGGCTCAATTGCATTTAACTTAGCGACCAATTATTTATGACATGAAATTACAAATCCATTTTGGTAAATTTTTCATTTTGTTCCTGCGAGTTGCTCCGTGTGTGTGTGTGTACTTTTCTTTTTGTCTTTCCTTAAAAAAAGGTGAAACTTTTCAGTTGGTCTTCCCTCTTTAATTCATTTTAGTTAAGGCTCCTTCTTAGGTTTTTGGTGGTGGTTAAGTGGTGTATATATTTCAGAGTCAGTTGAGTTAGTGTCGAGTATAGTCATTGACTTGTCTTGTCCGTATTTCTGTATGTCTGTCCGTCTGTTTGAATGTAGTTTTTGATTGTTGCTGTATGTAGTAGCTTCTTCATATAATGTGTCCACCTATTTTTCATTTATTTATACTCCTTTCCTTGTAACAGATCCACAGACAAACATGAGCACATGTGTATTTGTGGCATTGGGTTTCATTCCTTGGTAGCTCCTTTTTGTTGCTGTTGACTGGGGGTATAAGCAGCAATTTGGCTTGAATTGTAGTTGTTGACTCTTTGTAATATTTTGTTATAGCATTTTGATACACTTAAAAAAGGGGGAAATTAGTTTTTAGGAAAAGACATGACGACATAATTACTATGAGTTGATTTTCGTTGTCGAAGTACAAAATGCGCATAAATAAAGATGGTAGAAATTGTATACCAGTCTTAATGATATGCGGAAGATGTTTAAGGAGACTTTGAACATTTATGTATATTTGTGTTGTTCGCTAGATTCAGTTATTCTTAAAAATAAATAATACAAGTTTGTATGTTTATATTTTTTTCAAGCAATTATTCGCTTTTAAAACATTTTTTGATTAAAAAAAAATTTACAAGATCGAACAATTTGTACTGTGCATTACGATTTTCGTACTATTTGTTTCGAATGAACGGAAGTTTTTTTTTACTAACTCACTAACTCACTTACTCTGGACCTCTTCTACCTTTCAGTGTAGAGGTAGAGGTGTAGAGGTTTTTGCAAATATTGCGCAATTTCTGTCTGTCTTGTGCTGCTGATTTGACTATTCGTTTACCTAAACCGTTTTCTTTAAAGATGTTATCTATTGTGTCTTGCCAAGTTGTTCTTCTGCGTCCTCTTTCTCTTGGTCCTTCTGGTCTAACCTCTAAAATTCTACTTGGCAGTCTGACTTCCTGGCAACGTGCCTACACAACCTCATCTTCGAGCGATTTATTTTAATTTGTAAGGGTTCTGTACTTAGATGCCCTTGGATCGCTTCGTTTTTTATTTTGTCTCTTCTGGTCTTTCCGGCTACTCTTCTTAGGTACTTCATTTCATCTGCTTGAAGCAGGCTTTGTGTCTTCGCCGTAAGTGCCCATGACTCACAATCGTACACAGAAAATAATTTTGCACCAGTTAAAGAATTAATCAAAAATTAAAAAAAAAAAAATAAAAAATTTAATCAAGTGAATTAAACGTTTAATCAAGTAAATTAAACGTTTAATCAAGTGTATTAAACGTTTAATTGATATTATTAATTTTTTTGCTTGATTAAATTTTTAATTATTTTATTTTTTTATTAATGCTTTTGCTGGTGCAAAATTTTTTCTGTGTAAAGGGT
Source organism: Pollenia griseotomentosa (assembly GCA_963931875.1). Lineage (NCBI taxonomy): Eukaryota > Metazoa > Arthropoda > Insecta > Diptera > Polleniidae > Pollenia > Pollenia griseotomentosa. The sequence continues at coordinate 43,550,877 of OZ007560.1, read as the reverse complement.
AGGTGTATATGTTGAGTTGTACGCAGCTTATTTAGCTTTGGTTGATACGTCACGTTTATTCTGGAAGATTTTGTAATTAATAATCCTGCTGCCGCCGATATTCTTTGGCCAATTTTCTATTATCACTTATCAATGGTCCAAGATAACGGATTTGTTCGACCTGTTTTAGTCATTCCGTTCCAATTTTAATGCAGTGGTCGACTCTTTCTCGGCATATTACCATATACGAAATAATTTGCTAGTCATTTCGTCGATAAAGAGGTTGAGGTTGGAGGTCACTCGCCGTATTTGCTATAAGAGCCACATCGTCCGCATATGAGAGCAGGTTTGCTCTCACAGGTTGCAGTGTTATAGCCGTACCTAAACAAGAGCGGAAAGCGTTTTCTAGCTGTCAAAATTTCTCATGCTCATACAATTTGTATGAAGCATCCCTAAATAGCGCGGCGTCAACGCTTTGCAATTGGAAAATCCGAATTTGACAGCGCGTTTAATAGTAAAGTTGGCTGCTATTGTTAATAAATAATGGCAACAGCTACGCTCTTGTTTAGGTATGGCATATCAGCGTAAAAGCTAAGCGGAAGAAAACGTTCCGCCTTCAGCTCTTGTTAAGGTACGGCTGTTAAGTATCCTGTCGGGTTGCTTGTTTTCATTCTCTGTTTACGGCTCTTGAAGTCGTCATCGAGGAGTATTATGAACAGGTATGTGCTTCGTTTATCTCCCTACGTAACACCTTGTGTTGTGGAGAATTCTTCTGAGTTATGATTTTCCGTTCTGACGTAGTTGCGGCAGTATCTTAGTAGCTTTGAATACGCCTAATAAGAATCTCGATTCTTATCCTAAGTATCATCCATATTTCAATCCATCCATCTTACAGTGTCAAAAGTTTTTTCCAGATCAATGAGGATACGCTTAGTTGCCTATTATACACTATTATTTTCTCTGACAACTGCCCCTTCTAGGACGAAAACCACATTGATCGTCTTTGTTCTTGAGCCTTTTTGTCAGAACTCTCGAGTATATTTTCCCTGCAACGCTTAATAGATATATGCCACGGTTGTTTTGACAAAACTGATTATCGTCTTTTTTGAAAATGTGGTTTATTACTGCTACAATGTGAGACTATTTTTGCGTGCCTCCATGCAATGTTTATTACTTTTTTTAGTAACTGTCCTGTATCACCCATGTAGTGGATAAACTCTGATGCTACGCCATCTTGACCAGCTGCCCTACCTATCTTCATCTTTTTTACTGCTTCGTTTTTTATACTTTATCGAAAATAAAAATTGCTTTTAAAACAGCAAATCTCAATTACAAACAATAACTTTTCATTAAATTACCCATTTGTTTAAAAGTACAACTCTGCCATCGTTTCACACTACAAATTGTTCCAACTCGTCTGAAATCTTGAGAATGATGATAATGATCTTTTGAAATTGAAAAACCATACAACGATTTTTAAACAAAAGCGTGATATTTGACTTAAGGAATTGGAAAATTGCGAGAAATTAATTATCCGAGTTAGTTAGTAAATATAAGACATTGAAATTTAACAGGTTTACTTAAATTATAGCTTTATTCCTTTAAATGCAACATGTCGACCTTAAACTACTTGAACGCTTAGTAATGACTGATCTTCAATAAAGCCCAATCAGCTGCTGCGGCAACAGATAGCCCCAAGGGAGTTAGTTCCTAGAAAGGTTTCTTGGTGATTTTCAGACATTAGAACTGCGTCTTTAACCTTTAAATGCATGAGTTTTTCAAATACACTGAAAAAATATATAGTATAGAATTTTACTTCCTAATGCATAAAAAATTTTTTTTCTAATTTTTATGGATTAATTAATTTAAAAATCGTATGTTGCAAATCTGCAACACAATGGGGGGTGTGCTGGAAATTGCAAACGCAAAACGCAAGAATTTGGAGACTGTTTTTAATACACTTTAAATCTAATTTTTATAATTTTTGTTATAAAATTCTGTTTAATAGAAAAATGTTTCTATAATATTTGTCATAAAATTCTTTAATAACAGAAATCTTAATAAAAAACGACTTTTAAAATTCTTGCGTTTTGCGTTTGCGATTTCCAGCACACCCCTGTATGCATTTACATAAAAACATGAACATGGTATTTGGATATTGTATAACGGACATATATATCATTATAGATACGAAATTTCTGATCTAAGATTCGGTCAAATTACAAGGTTTCGTTACCTTTTTTTTGCACAGAATAGAGATTTGACTCTTCTACAAAATTTTGAAAAATATGAAAAAAAATGTGTAAGGATGGTTTTTTTGACTCAACTCTATATAATAAGTACTATCCCCAAGAAACTTAGTTTTATCAGTGTTCAAAACAATGTCTTTTGACTTCCAAACAAGTCCCTTCTATGAAGCTCGTCGACTGGCCTGACTTGTACTTGGAAATGTGTCTTGATTTGTTGCGGCTGGTGAGTCAACCGCCTGAGGTTCGTCAAAAGCTAGTGGGTTTTCATCAAAATCGTTTATATAAGTCTCAATATTGTCTCTAAATCTTGAATCTTGAATGCCTCTCGGTCAACAGAGAAAACCTCGTCTTCTCCCTCTGACTCATCTAAATCATCCTCAGATATTTCTCCATCACATATTTTATATAAATATTTAATTGCTTTGGAATATAAAAACCGCATCTACAAAATTTAATAACATGTGATGAAATTTTGTCATACTATGATCATGATCTGGGAAGTCATGTGGTAGAACTGGCATTTACAGCGTTAAGAGCGACGAAAAAAGAGGCTACGTTGGTGAGAGACTTACTGACAAAGAAAACAAAATCTTAAAATTTCTTTTAAATATCTTTTTATATTTATGTTCTAGAGGTTCTATTCATGATAAGCGCTCTAATTATGTCGATTGTAAAAAAAAACTTTATTTCCTTGCGATCAATATCTCTTGGTATTCTAAAAGCTTTATATTAGACGTTTCCTTTATCGTTTTAGTAAAAACTTAACGCTTTTCGTTAAATAATTTGGTCTTTCAGCCACTCTCTTAGTCAAAAGATAAACCAATTTAGTCGGAGGATTCGCTTTGATGTCTTATTTAAAAATTCAAACTTCCAAAAGTCAATACACTGATAAAAAAAAGAGGAGCAATTAAACATCTTTGTAAAAAAAAAACTTTACATGCGTGTTGTAAAAAATCTTTTTGTTTCTCTAGTGATTTTTATTTTTAAACCGCGCTGTGAATCTCCTAAGACTCGTATATTTATTTTTTGTTTTTTGACGATCTTTATCTATTTTGAATTCATACGACTAATGATCTAATATAGAAAATAGAAAAGGAAAAACAATCTATAAGACTTTCTACTTCCTTAAAAAATCTTTGCTATCACAACTTGCTCACAGAAAAAGCAAAAGAAAATATTTGCCAAGATCTGTATTTTTCACGGCAAAACAATCAGCAAAGAAAGAAAAAAAAAAATATATAAAACATTTATCTAAAATCTTATATCATGTACTTTCGACATTACAATTGCGGTAAAATGCTTCTAGTATTTAAATTCAACGCGTAAGTTAAAGTTTGTTTTAGTTTTTTGTTTCTTCGTCGGCTCTAGAGTAACTTACAACAACAGCAGCTTAAACATCAATACAATTGCAAAATACAAGCAGTAGGCCGGGTTTAATGTTTTGTTGCATATTCCACTGCAACAAGTACATAGTATGTTTGTGTGTGCCAGTTGCAAACCTTTTCTATATTTGTATATTTTATCAATAAACAGCGATCATCAGTAACCCAGAGTTGAAGTGTTTTTTTTAGGTTTATTCTGCACCGACTGTAAATATCAGCTGCATATTCTGGGAGATTATGTTTTTCCAAATTGACAAAGTTGAAAAAATTAGAATAGTTAATGTCATGTTTTCTTCGCAGGTTACGGTGTTCGTCCTTGGAGTACCTTGGTGGCAAATAGCTCGCAGGGTCCCGGGGTTAGAGTTTAAGTTTTTCGGCTTAGGGTTTGTTTTGCCCTTAACCCGTGACTAAATTTAAAATGTGCGATAGGTCTTTTTGTGTGCTGTTGCTATTCAACAGATGCTGCCGTTTTTCAGCTTCTAAGCGAATCTAAAGTTGTGTGCTGGTTGTAGCTCACAACTAACCAAATTTTATTTTGTCGTCTCTCGGTCTGCTCTAAATTTCCTTCTTATACAGCTTTTCTTATTCAAAACTCTATTTTCCAAACCCAGTAGTCTTAATGCTGTTTACAGATTTTTTTCAATTCTATGCTCGTTCCAAAATCTCCAGTTTTCTTTTCCAGATATAGTATTTATTTGTTTTTAGAAAAATACCAAAAAAAAAAAAATAATGAAGGAAGAATATCGGTTTTGCATGCTCAAAACGCTGCATGTTGCAGAATTCGAAAATCTATTTGTTGTCGTTGTTTGTTATTGAGATTGCTCCTGCTGCTTCAGCTGTTATTCCGTTAAGATTGTTTTCCAATGATTAAATATTATTTGTTGTTGTTTGTGTTGCTGCCAGTTTTATGTTGGTTTAATTTTATGCGTTTTAAACTGAACTTGGAATATTAAAGAGATGTTGTTGTATGTTGCCAGTACTTAACAATGCCACTAATATGAGGCAAACAAATACAAAAATTAAAAATAAAAGAATAAGCTTGAGATTTGTTTGATAACAATAATAAGATATGTAAGTTTTTTTTTTATACAAAAACACCAGTAAGAACAAGCAACATTTTGCGAACTGTGATCAAAAGGAAGGCATTTAAAGTTTATTAGTATTCACAACCTGTTAGAGAGTAGAATAATACAAAAGAAATTAGCATTCATAATTTGGATAAGCTTAAAGTTGTTGGATATTCCAAAGAGCTCTTGCAAGATAAAGTAGACACCTTCTTCAAATTCTAGAGACTAGAGACTTGAATGGCGTCAGGTATATGAAAAAATCTATTGAAAGATGAAAGATTTATAAAGTTTTTGACGTTTGTTTTAGAAATGATATTAACCATTCTAAAAATACGATTAATTTGTTAACAAAAAAATGTTAAAAAGAAAAAAAAAATATATACACTCCAAAGTGAAATCAATCTATCCGTACTTAAATCCAGCCAAAGCCGTATCACTAGTGCGGTAACTACGGATATTCTTAAATCATTAACAAAATGCTTGATTTAACTACGGATTATTCAAAAGCCAAATAATTAACTTAAGCCACATTAAATCCTTGAACCGAACTTAAAATAATCCAAAAACGGTCAATCCCGTGAGTAAAGTGAGATAAAATTAATCTCAAAACTGCGCTTGATTCCAGAATTTCTAAGTGGATAATTCCTAATTCTTACTTGAAATAATATTTTTTTTATACTTTTTCCTTTGTAAGCCGAAGCAGGGCAGCAGTGAGAAAAAGCTTCAGATATCATACGTATTTATTTTAGAATAATTCTAAGCCAGACTCCGGCGAAACTAAAACACTATGATTTTCTCTCTCTTCTCACTAATACTACAAAATTTTTTTTAATGTTTTCGTTTGCCAGAGTCTGCTCTCAATACTTACCGAGGGAGCCCGATAGAGTATACATATTATTATTTTTTATTTTCCTGTTTTACACACGTTTCACTTTTATTGTATTCCCCTTTGACACCAGCAAAATGGCCCGATATGGTTTCAGTCCAGTGTTTCTCACTTAGCCATTTAGTGGCTAGATTTAGCCATTTTTCACCCTGTTTAGCCATTAAAAAATGAGTTTAGCCATTAGCCATTTTTCAACTTGTTTAGCCATAAATTTTTATTTGTCGTTTTTCTTTGAAAAGAATAATTTTCATTTTATTATAAAAATTTAAAAAGTAAAATAAACATTTTTAACAATTAAAACGCCTTTTATTTAAATCACAACTTTTACAAATGTTGCAAATCGCTATAAACTATGATGATAAAACATCTTTCAAAATAATGGAACAGTATTCCAATATTAAATTTATAAAATGGATCAACACAAACATCGGTGTTTTTTTCTGATTGCAAGTATTTCAATAAAGAGATACAGACGGCAACAAAATTTTTTTAGAAATTTCAGAATTGCCTATAAAACGCCCGGGAGACTATCAAATAAATACATCAATCACATAGTTGTGTGCGTGCAGTCGTTCTTTTTCGGGTACACATACGCGTTGCCGGCAATGCTTGATGAAAATCAAAACGTTTTGATTTTTTTATTTGATGGCTGATTATTTGATAGTCTCCAGTTGTGATTGACAAACAAATTTTATTTGCTTTGTGTATGTTGTCATGTACGGAAGAAAAAAAATATAAATACTTATTTGAAACGAACCCTATGAAATCAAAATTACAAATGTTGATTGACGGGTTTATTTGTACGTCTCCAAAAAAGCCTCAAATAAACGACACTAACACATATGCACTGATTGACGGGCTTATTTGAAAGTCTCCAGAGCCCTTAAAGTTGCTCTCATTTCCATGGTCTAATGCTGAAGTAGAGAGGGTATTGAGCCTAGTAAACATCGTTAAAAGTAATTTGAGAAATAGGTTACTTTTAGCAACCGGTAATTCGATTTTATCAGTTAAGTAAATATTTTTAACATAACAATAAAATATAAACTATGCGTTTGTGCTGATGTTTGTAACACCTTAAAATATTGGTCCTAAGCCCACCTTTAAGTATACCGATTGACTCAGAATCACTTTCTGAGCCGAATAAATGTTTATAAATTTAGTCATTTTTGGTCACCAAGTTTTGGCAACACTGTTTCAGTCATCATTCTACTTTGAAAATGTTATGTATTTAACTAAATAATTAAAAAAATAGAAATCGGGAGCTTTTCCATATTTTTAGAAATGTCTTTATTTTTTAAACATAAAAACAAATGAATGTACGTTTTTCTTCGTGTTAATTCTACAAACAGAAAATCGTTTTTACTCCCCGTCTACAACAGACATGATTTTCTGTTATAACATGATGTTATAAAAGCGTATTTAAAAAATTTGCATTAACAACCGTGTTATAACATGATGAGTCTATACTTTATACTAACATCATATTAGTGTAAGTGTTAAGCATTTCATGTCAGTTGTAGACTGCGTGTTATCTTCTCTTTAGTGCTGCTATTGTTCCAACAACAAACAAGTTAATCGTTTTTAACCGTCTTTTGTAGCGTTGCAGTTTTTTCTATCTACAATAAACGTCGTCAAATATAATGTTCCGATATAGCCCCTTTACTCAGACTAGCCCTCCTCGCAACCTCTGTCTCGGTTGATTACCTGCTGATTTCTCAAGGACTTGTTTTCGAAATTAATCCCATTTTTGGATTATTTTAATTGAATTTTAGTTTAATTAGTACTTTAATTTCAAATGTTGCTACTGATCGACCACTGTTTTTTGTACTTGAGGATACCCCATTTTTTAATAAAAAACTTCAAAAAAATCTAAAATAAAATTTAACAAAGTAGAATAAAACCAAAAACTAACTGTGCCGAAGTCAGTAACTATCTCAAAAGTATTGGAATTATTCAATTATATTTACCTATGTACGCTTCTGAGTAAGCCGAACGATTATTCGAAAAAATGTTGTGCTTATAGAGTTTGATAGTGTGACTTAAAAATTAAATTCAGTACAGATTATTTTGACAAGTCCTCCGACTTGCAAATGAAAATTTTCATAAATCAGAGTTGAGTTTTCTTGCAAAGTAGCTGACTTTGCACATTTTTTTGTGATAGTGTGGTATTAAAAACAGATTTTGCAGACATTTGTTTCTTAAAGTCGGATAGAATTCTGCTAGATTTTCGTATGAGTAAATCCTACGATTGTGTAGGATAGTGAATCCCGGCTTTAATAAGTAGCAGTCAAACGTTTTTTGACAGCCCTAACGGGTGATAAATGTTATTCAAATTAATTTTTTTTTTAGCTAAATATGATAATTTTAATTAAAAACGTTTCTGAACAAGAAATCCAGAAGAAAGAAGCGCCTTTATAATGATGAATGATGATTAAAATGATGAAAAAAAATAATGTTGCACTATTTGGGACTTTTTTTTTGAAAATAGTTGCAAATTGTTGAAAATAGTAGTTAGTTCTAGTTCAGTTCTAGTTCAGATCTAGTTCAGTTCTAGTTCTGTTCTAGTTCAGTTCTAGTTCAGTTCTAGTACAGTTCTAGTTCAGTTCTAGTTCAGTTTTAGTTCAGTTCTAGTTCAGATCTGGTTCACTTCTAGTTCAGTTCTAGTTCAGTTCTAGTAAAGTTCTAGTTCAATTCTAGTTCAATTATTGTTCAGTTCTAGTTCAGTTCTGGTTCAGTTCTAGGTCAGGTCTAGTTCAGTTCTAGTTCAGTTCTAGTTCAGTTCTAGTTCAGTTCTAGTTCAGTTCTAGTTCAGATCTAGTTCAGTTCTAGTTCAGTTCTAGTTCAGTTCTAGTTCAGTTCTAGTACAGTTTAAGCTCAGTTCTAGTTCAGTTATGGCTTAGTTCTAGTTCAGTTCTAATTCAGTTCTAGTTCAGTTCTAGCTCAGTACTAGTTCAGTTCTAGGTCAGGTGCCATATTGTGGTTCTTCCAAAATCATGATACTAACCTCACTCTAGGTTCGTAGAGAGTAAGTATAAAAATTCGATCAATTATTTATTATTTATTCAAAGTGTAAGAAGTTTATTCAAATATGTAATTACGATAAGTAAATATAAGTTAATAATTAAATACTGAATTAACCAAAGGCTCTACCTTAATTTAAATAATAACTTTTTTCAAACAATATTAAAGTATATGCAAATGATTTTAAGATTTTATCAAACAAAAAACTTTTTAATTTTTCACTTGATTACATTATTGCACGATAGAAGTATTTTACCCAAAAATTTTGTATTAAGGTTCTTCTTTTCAGTTATGGGTTTTCTTTACAACGCACAGTGGGGATATTATTATACGAGATGTAAATTTACAGTTTGTGTAAATGGTAGATTTGGACTACCAAATTCAAACCATTTATTGAGCAATATCAAACAACAAGTAGTACGGGGCCTGTTCGGAAATGCATCACTGCGCTGCATCAGTGCTTTCAAATGCTTAAACATATATCAGTGAAGTATATGTGGACCAAAAAATTGTCAAATACTCAACAAAAATAATAGTCACACAATAAAATAAAATTTAAATTGTTTTTTATCGGCATTAAATAAAGTTTGCTTTTCTGATGCAGCGCAGTGATGCATTTCCGAACAGGCCCACGATCTTTTATATGCTTAGAACTTTGATTAGATAAAACGCTGTACATTGAAGCACCGTCAGTCCGTCCCAAGTTTTCACGTAGTCTCCAATTTCAAAAATTCTTCCTGTTTTTATATTTGTTTATATTTGAAAATCAATTTTCGTTTTTTATTGTGGTTTGCCATATAATTTCTTACACGAAATTTTATTTGCGTTTTCTTAAAACAGGCAAGATTTGAGTTTGAAACAATAGGAAAGAACAGTTAAACTCGACTACATTTCTCCTATTGATGTAGAATTTTTCGCAAAATTTTAACACTTGCTTAGAAATTATAGATTTATTTTCTATTATTTTATTATCCCCCACTGTGCTGTATATAATTATCATTTTGTTGTCCAACGTTTTTTTTTTTTTTTTGTGAGAAGGGGGGGAGGGGTAAATTTTGCTATCATTTAGTGGTGTTAAGTTCTTTATATTCATTTACATTTGCTAATGTTTTTTCTAACTGTTGTTTTTTTTTTTTGTTTTTTTAAGATTGAAGACTTTTTAATTATTTTTTATATATTCTTATTTCGGAAAACTTTTTTTCCTTATATTTTTTCTATATTATTTCCAGTCCTTATCATTTCCCTTACTTTTTTTTTTCTTTTAGCTGCCATTGTTTCCCTTTTGTTCAATTTAGTTCCTTTTTTTACTTGAATGCATTTTATTTTCAATGTTTAAGTTAAAAAAGAAAAACAAAAAATAAATAAAAACCATTTAAAATGTTAACAAGATTAATGATGTTCTATGGGTCGTTTGTTTTCTAGATTTTCTAAAATTCTTTTTTATTTTTCTTTTCTTACGTTTTTTTTTTTTTTAATTTTAGATAAGGTTAATTATAATATAAATGAATATTTGAAATGCTAAATGAATGTTATCGAGAATTTTTTTATTTTATTTTGTGTCTTCTTCAAAAAATAAAGAAGTTTATTCAAGAAATATAGAGGATTTTTTGGAAATCGTAATTATTAACAAATGAATTGTTACACAGAAATGGAGTTTGAAAATGGGTACCTTTTTTAAAAAAGAGAGTTAAAGAATGCTGTAATATGTCCATAACTTGATTATAAAATCATAGTCAATGGTTTTAATAAAGATTTCCAAAATAAGTCACCTTCGACCTTTGATGGCTTAAATAAACATACTAAATAATTTAAACATGAAATCACTAAAAAGTATTTTTTTTTTATCCGTTAAACATTGAAATTACATCGAGCCTAAAAAAGGCAAATGACTTAAAGCGAATTCTGCATATGACTTGATGCTTTGGAATCGCTATTAAAGCCCTTATGACACTACATTTTTTATTCATTAATTGATACAGAATTGATAGAAAGAAACAGTAAATGTTAGAAAGAGCTAACTATACATAATGTAAATAAAGATTTTTGTTTTTTTTTTCTCTTGTTATGGTTTTGTTTCAGGGATGGCGTTGAGAATTTTTAAAATTGTACCAACAACCTTTAAAACTTTTACTTTTTTACCCTAATTGTACTAAAAGATTTTTTTTAGTTGAAATTAATTTTATTTATGTTCATAAAAAACACCAAAAAAAGGTATTATAAATCTTAGTTTAAAAAGTATCAACAAAAAAGTACAATTGAAACAACTTAGCCATCCCTGTTTTGTTTATTTTATTAAATGTTGCCAACTTTTTGTTTATGAGAAACCTAAAAACAGAAAGCGGTAAATCGCTGAATTTGCCCATAAACCGCTGATTCAGCAACACTTTTAATATTTCAAGCTGGAAATGTCAATTTTAAGTTAAACAATTTTACATTTTTTTTGACATAACTTCATTTTTTATCGATAACTTTAGTAAAATTTTTGACGGTTTGCCATTTATCTTAATACAGCTTAACTCTTTGCACTTGGTTAATTTTTGTATTACATTATATTTGTACTGCTCACCAAAACTTGAACAATGCATTAAAAATGTAGTGTCATAAGGGCTTAAGCATTGAAAAACGGAACTTATCCTCTTCACTCGGAAGTGTAAGATTCCTGACATCTGACCAATTTTCTTTTATTGCATCGAAAACCTGACAAATCGAGAAAAATATTTGAAAGCCAGTCTAGAAAACAAATTGACTTGTAAGCAGAATATCATAGGGCTTGTAATAAAGTCGTTATTTACTTTATATCAAGACAATCTTTTATCGAGTATGATAAAGACAAGTAGAGGGAATTGCTTCGTTGTGTTGCATAAGCGCCCTTCGTATTTTACCCGCAGATACGCTAGACCTTATCTAACACCTTTTGACTAGGTTGTTAAGGAGATGGCGACAAAAGCGTTTTTTGGCAAAGGACTATCGACATAAGTTGGGACAAAAACATTGCTTTTAGGATTACCAGGCAACTGTGGCCTCTTATATACAAGATGGGGTAAAATGCATCCAGTTTTGTAAGTGCATTTCCAAATACAGTAAGCACATATAACTGCTCGTGAATAAGATATGGAAGTATAATCTCCTCCAGAACGCGTAGTAATTCTGGATCGTATATTATACACTGTCCGGCAATATTGCCCAATTTGACCATTCTAGAGTTCTTTTTCTGAGATTCCCTGAAGTCTTTGTCAACAAGCCTCAGACTCTTGAACTCCTTAAAGAGATTGTTTGTGAGAAAAGGGGGAACATATTGCCGGAAGTTCTGTACGGTCATCAGTTCTGGCAGGAGCCACTTGGCCTCCGTCATTTATTCCAGTTAATGAAAGAAAATTTTGCTATCAAGTTAACACAATCCAAAAGCGAAACTTAAGTTTTTGATTTGCTAAAGAAATACAATCAAACCGCATTGGTTGACAAGTTTTGCGCCACCTTGAAGATAAAATTAAAAGTTAATTTTTACAAAAATTTTGCAAATTAACTCAATTAAATAAGCTTGTGTTCTTTGTATTTGCGGCATAAAAGATAATGCAAGAATTATTGCCAAACAGGCAGCTTTTGAAGAAAGAAAAAGAAGAAAACAAATTATTTTCTATCTCGAGATGCTTCTGTGTTTCCATTGTTGGTGACTATAAAGAATGTCTGTTTACTTGTATTGCTGGGCATACACAGTGTCTAGAGTCCAGACCTTACGATTACTACCACAAAGTAAGGAGGAGAGAGTATAACATCTCCTAACCCTGCAGGAAATGTCACTAGTAAATCTGTACTGATTCACTACTGATATAGTCACCAGAACTAGTGACTTATTATACCCCAGACATTGTTATTTACTATAGACATTTAACATGTGCGTGTCATTGAAAATCTACTACTGACGTTGGTACTATTGACTAGGAAGTTCTTTTTGGAACATATGTAGACATTGGAACCAGAGAATCACTAGTACATTTTAGTAAATCAAGTCTACAATTTTGGTACGAATGCGAATTCGTAACAATCTTTTTTTTATTATTGCTTTAACTTTTATATGAATTATACATCTCAGTTGCTATTGATAGCATTTTTTCGTATTAAAGAAAATTTTGTGGTATATCTAGTGTAGTGTAGACACTTCTTTTCGATGTCACTAAAATAGTCGACAAAACTGGTGACTTGGAGACACTTGCACCCAGTTTTCCTTCAGGGAAGTTACTGCCCTGCACTGAAGAAAGACTTTAATAGAATCGGCTACCTTCAAAAATTGTCTGATATTTCTGTCATTAACTTCAAGAGCTTTTCGATTACGTTAAGAGTTCAGGGGCCAAATTGCCGCATTCGATATCGATCGAAATTACAATACAATTTAAATGTGAATTTCGATCGTTATCAAATGCCGTGATTTGGCGCAAGGTAGGTTCTACGGTGGAAATTCTGTTTTAGCAGAATTCCAAAGTGTCAAAAAAATCTAAAATGATAAGAGTGTCAAGTGGGCACTGACTGTTATTATCAACTAAACGAATGCTTCAGAGACTCATTTGATGATATTATTTAGAAATAGTCATGTCCATTCTTTGGGCACAATAAGACTTTAAAAACTGTCAAAGTCAAAAAGTTCAAGACATAAATATCTTCAATTTATTTTATTTTAAATATTACCAAAACATCCAAGTTAATCCAAATTATCTCCAGTCATCAAAATACTCGTGTTGGCTCCTCATATAACCTCTTAAGACCCGAATATTAACCCACTGACTTTTTACATTTCTTATATATTTTTTATTCCTTTTGGGGAGCAAATAAGACAACTGTATATTTTTTTTTTAAATTTTTTATTTGAATTCTTAGAAATTACTGGTGCACATATGTGTACCTCAGGTTTTAATATATGAATAGTTTCAACGTAAATCCTTAATTTCTTAAAATTTGAACTGAACCGATTGAGTAAAGGGCTTATTAAAAATTTTTTTTATCTTATGAGGTGTAATTAAAATTTCGGTTTTTATTTTTTTTTAATTTTTTTTATTTAAAGTGGTAGAAAAAGAGGTGCACATATGTGTACTTCAGGTCTTAACGATTAGTTATTGAGGAAAAATGTCCAAGCAGTGTGGTTTTTTCAAACTGTTAAATTCAAATGTAAAAATAATGGTTAAAACTTCTAAGCCCTGCCATTTTTTGATATTTTTTGAAGCGCAGTAGCTTAAAACAAGTTATACAACTGTTTCTATTGGTCACACGATGTCGCTAGTCTTTAAAACTTGTAATAAGTTAAGGTACACATATGTGTACCCATGGTCTAAAGAGGATAAATTAGTATATTTTCTCAATCAAAAAATCCCCCGGATCATATTGATGAAACTCATGGCCTTTTGTCACGATATGTAAATTTCTTATCTATTTGCTTTTCTAGTTTCTTTAAAAAAAATCTATAAAGAATAATATAATACAAAAGAACCGCCATTTAAACTATAGTTTACCTTGAGCACTATATCTAAATACATACAATAGCAAATGCATTTATTAACATATTGCAGATCTTTAGTATATTTAAAACATACTCATATGCACTGTCACAAGTGAAGTGTTGCTAAAGTACTTTTTACGTTTGTCTAAACAAACCCAGCTACAACGTTTTCTGGGATAAAAGCCAACCGACCGATCTGAATGTATGAATGAATAACTAACCAAACAACGAAGGTAACAAAGACATACACGCCTCTTGAACTGTTTGCAAATCGTAGAATCTGGTAAGGAAGAACTTTTAATACATATTCGTATACATTATTCTCGTATGTAGATAAGTATGTGTGTATGTATGTATGTAAATAGATGGAACTCCGAGTATGTGCCAAGAGTAGAATTGAAGCATCATCATAGTCAGCATCATCAAAAGCTTTTGGTGTTTTTTTCTGATTGTTTTGGGTTATAATTGAAGTACTTTTACTGGGTAGATGTTCATGTATGTGTGGTCAACTTAAAAAAAAAAAGACTGAAGTGTTTCTAGGTAAAACCCAAGTTTTGCATAGATATACAGTCAGTGACGAAAAAATTAACTCGATTTAGAAAACGATTATGTGTTCCAGGATCATCTGATTGATGATCAAATATTTTAACAGATATCTCACAACATCAATTGACAAAATATTTCATGTGGAAATTTATTTGCCGAGATTTATGTCAGCAAGATGACTCCATGATGACTCCCATACCCAGAAAAATAACATTTTTCAATATGGTCACCTCTAACCAGTGATGTTATACACTTTTTTGAAAAGTCCTCACGCAGCCCGAACAAAATCCCTATTTTTCCCTATGCTTCAAAAAAATGTTTTCTACAAAAATCCCTCCAAGTTTTAAATGATAATTTATCAATACAAATGAAACCATTTGGATTAATTTATACACATTTTATTAAATATTATTCTCAGCTAGCATTTGGTTGATAACTTTTTGTAAAAACGCCCTACATTATGCTTACACGAAGAGTAAATTAACCGAGACGGCACTTCATTCAGTTGTCTCGCTGATTGAGAAGACCCTGAGCTATAAGGACTTCGCTATGGGTGTGTTCCTGGACATCGCGGGAGCATTCAATAATGTGTCCACAGAGGCAATTTTGGTCAGCTTGTCTCGCACTGGGGCACACTCGCATGCTAAAAACTGGATTGGTAACCTGCTATGGAGCAGAACTTTATCTGCGGCGTGGGGCAACTCCAAGATAACGAGGAAGGCACACCGGGGAACCCCCCAGGGAGGGGTGCTCTCACCGATGCTATGGACGCTTGTCATCAACGAACTTATCAATAGACTTCGGGACGGGGCAGCAAAGATGACCGCATACGCAGATGATGTGGCGTTGATAGTTACTGGCAAGGATCTGAATACTATTAGTTCTGTAATGGAGGCTACACTGGCGATAATCAACCAGTGGGCAGCCGGAGTAGGACTGGGAGTTAATCCCGAGAAGACGGGCCTAGTACTATTTACGAATAGGTACAAAGTTGGTCCATGGAGCAGACATAAACTAGGGAGTACTAGCCTAGAACTTTAACACCACACAAAGTACCTGGGAGTAATACTGGATAGCAAGCTGTCGTGGAGATTGAATGTGGAGGAAAGGGTGAACAAGGCAACGATTGCGCTCTATGAATGTAAGGGAATGCTAGGCAAAACGTGGGGTCTATCCCCTGCTCTTACACATTGGGTCTAAACAGCGGTGGCGAGACCAATCCTACTCTACGGGATACTTGGGTGGTGAACGGCCTTGGAGAAGATATCGTACCGGAATATGCTAACGGGCGTACTGAGACTCGCCGAACTTAGTATCACCGGTGCTTTGCGTAGTACACCGACTGCGGCACTGGATGTGATCCTGGACTTGCAACCGATTCATCTAGTGGCAGAAGGAACTGCAAGGAAGTCTGCGATTCGCTTAAAGGCGACGGGACAATTTGCATACGGACTCTATGGTCACGGTATTATTATAAGGGGAATAGATTGTAGCAGTGACTATACCATTCCGAGACTGACACTTAGAAGGAAACCGCGAGCTACCTTGAAGGAGGACGGTTGGTTGGCAGGACTCCGATCTGGTGAGGGGACCTTCAGTTTCTACACTAACTGTTCCAAAATGAAGCACGGAGTTGGAGCTGCAGTCTACTGCCGGGAACTGGGTATTCGGGAATCGTATAAGCTTCCCGATTACTGCAGCGTTTTCCAGGCGGAGATTTTTGCGGCCAAAATGGCTGCTGATTTGACACGTGTTTCCAGTACTGAGAACTCGCAAGTAAACTTTCTCGTTGATAGTCTGGCGGCGATCAGGGCTATAACCGCTGAATACTCATACTCCTCGGTCGTCCAGGAGTGTAGGGACTCGATAGATAGACTCTGTGCCAATAGGAGGGTGCATATCTACTGGGTTCGCGGTCACCAGGGCAAAGAAGGCAACGAGTAGGCGATAGGATGATGGCCATTCCGGCTCCAATTCAGAATATTAGGAGAGATACGGACTCTGCTATACGGAGGAAATCAGAGGCGTTTTGGGAAAACACAAGAACGTGCAGGGTTTCCAAGGTAATGTGGGGATCCTATGATCCAGATTCGACGAGAATTCTTCTGTCGCTATGGAGAAGGGACTGCAGATTTCTGATAAGTGCTTTTCAGGTTTTTTGAACGGTCATTGTTGGAGACTGCGGTATACGCCCGTAGGGCGGGGCGGTTGAATAGTGACAATTGCAGATTTTGTGGGGTACCAGGGGAAAAGCAGACGGTCGAGCACTTGCTATGCTACTATCCAGCACTCGTGCGCTCCAGGGCGAACTGTCTGGGAGATCATTACCTCCAAGATCTCGGGGAAATCTCTGGAATTGGGTTATTGAGACTCCTGGCATTCGTCAAGAGAGTGTGGGGTACTCTGTGTACCAGCACATCTGAATGACCTTTTTACTGACTTTCTTCTGCGGGTTATCGTACAATGTGGTAAGGCTTGGGACCTATTTGGTCTATGCGGGGTCTTTGTGACCGGCCACTCTAACCCAACCTAACCCAACATGATTCTTCTCAGATCACTTTTGATGATTTAAAACTGATTTATCCCTTGAAAGATTGAAAAAAGATTTATATATGAATAATTGCCAAGCAAATCAAGAAAATCAGACTAACATTAAATAAATGCAGCTTGAACTAAGAAATATCTTTCTTTCTTTTAATAAAAACTAGCTACTTTTGTATTTCTTTTTGTTGTATTTTGATCATATACCAAAAACGTGAATTTTTTGATCATGAGAAAATGATTCTTTATTTGAGATAATTTTACTAAATACGAACAAAATAAGTTAAAGTCATGAAATTATTTTTGGATTTTCTTGTTTTAAGACTTCTTCTCGTGTACGTTAAAATGTCAAACTCAAAGCTAAAATGACGGCAAGCGATGACTCAAAGAAATTTAACAATTTGTAATGTTGCCGTATCAAAAATTTTATTAGTATTCTTTCACAAATCGAAAAAGGTTGCAAAATGTATATAGTGTTCCAACAATACTTAAAAGACCCTACATTTTAAGGATTTCAAAAAATCTGTCCTTTTTTCCTTTTGTTGCAAACAAAAGTAGTATAAATTCTGAATTAAATTTGATTCAAATACTTTTTTTTTATTGAATATGTAGAAATATTTAATTATTACAAGATTAAATATGTTTCATTAAGTGTGTTTTGCAAAATGTAAATTTGGTAAATATTTTTTAATCGAATCAGATAAAAAGCTTGTTTAAATAAAATTGAATTTTTAACAAATAGTGTTTTTGAAAATTATCTTGATATATTTTTTTCTATGTACGTGCAGTTTGGGTCGACGTAATGGACCCATTTAATAGCGCTCGTAATGATTCGTTGCATGTCGCTCGGCTGCAACTGTGTTGTCGCCGGAACTGTTTACAACTCAACTCTGTTGTAAAATTACAACCCAACTGAGTTGTAATTGAAAAACGTTGTAAAAGCCACTTTTTGCAAAAACATTTTTTTGCAGATAACCGTTAACATTACTCTCTTACACTGCTTAAACCTAAAATCACCCAAAATTATGCACCTTTACGCCTTCAAAATGACATACAAAGAGTCAACTAGTGAAAGAACGTTTTAAGTTACTTAGAAAATGATTCAAAGTAAATGGTTTTGAAACGTGAAATAACGTTTTAAATGACATCGAGATTGCGGATATGAATAGCTTTTCCACTAAAAAAAAGTTATAAACTGTAAATTTGCATGTGATTAAAATTTTAAATTTCTTGATATTCTGCATACAAGTTTTTAATATCATTATTTTTAATAATCTAAAGAAAAAAATAGAAAATTTAGAATCTTGCCTGTTAGAAAGGTTTTTTTTTTTTTTTGCTCTCCTGAAAAATAATTATTTTGTAACTTAAAACGTTATTCGCGGCTGTGCTTCAATCGTATGATGTTTTTGGTCACCGCACTAACACAGGGTTGAAAACAGTAATACCAAACTATAGGGGCATTATTTCAAAAAAAAAAACAATTTGATGGAACACCTTAATTCCTTGAACCAACTTTTTCTAGCACCAACTGTATTTATCCATGATTCTCATATTTGTGGAAATTACAAAAGGATGAGTTAGATATTATTATGAAAGCAAGTACACCAAAAGCAACAACAAAAACAATAGCAAAATAACTCGTAGATTTTGTACTACTTGTGGTTTTCAAAAACACAGCTGCCAATGACATTTTCCAGGTAATATGCAATATTTTCTTTTTTTTCTCTGTGATGGCCGGTCGACAAAAGTGCTTGATGTTGTTCCTGTCTTAGTTGTTTTTGTTATTGGGGGGTTCTTCACATATATAGCTCTTGGTACTACGTCCACTTAAATATACATACACAGGGACAGTAATAAAAGTGTTGTGATGATTTTGTATTTAGCTTTGATGCAAAATTGTGTCTTTAAGTGTATGTATGTGTATGTGTCTTTTGCAATGGGTGGAGATGAAAGTGGAGTGGTAGGCACATGTGTGATGTGTGTTATTGTTGGGAAAAGAGCATGATGTTGATGAGGTTTCTGCCGAAAGGGTTTATATAATGGAGATGATAATCTTTTTAGATGTTTGTCCTATTGTGTAAGTATTGTATTTATACTGATGAAAGACCATTTGGTTTCTTTGAGGACAATCAGAATATGCGTCCCACAAAAAAGCCATCAACAACAAGTATACACTAGCTAGTTTAATGCAAACAACAACAGCAACAACACCAACATATAGCAGTCAGTAAGCAAGTATCTAACCTTCTCAATGGTGTTGTTTGCAACAACCACTTATGGTTGTGAAACTATCGTTAACGTGTTGTAGGTATGTGAATGTTGTGAACATTTTGCTGTTGTTGTTGGTACAAGCATACTCCTTGCAACTATTTAACAGTAGACGGACGTTAACAGTACAAGTAGTTTCTAATGTAGTTGGGCGTTAGAACCGTTGTATTATACACCCACGTAAAAATCCTGTCATCGATTTATGTGGTATAAACCCATTATTCGTATAATCGATAGGCCAGCTATTCACTCATTCACTCTTTCATACGCTCTGTCCAATTCTGTACTTGTTCGTATATTTTCAAGTACACTGGTTCTACTTATAAACTTCCATAATGACATTTGTGTCTTTACATATCTAACTTTATAATTTCAAAAGACTTTTTTGTCTTTGTTGTATTGTCTAATTTTAAATATTAGGTTAAGTTTCATTATGGACATTACATAAACTGGTAACATGCCTTTTACCATGGCGTTTAACTGGAGGTTAAAATAAGTCTTGGTTGCATCTAAAAGAAAATAAGTAATGTGAGGAAACCTAGAAAAGGTCCGTTTCTTTAAAAGTTTTCTATACAAAAACGCTGATTTTAATTCAACCATTTTTTGTAATTTGTTGGGTAACTTTTTTTTACTATGGCTTTACAGAGAGTTGATTGATTTAGTTGTCTCTTGATAAATGTATGTAGCTTTCAAGATTCTGCTTAAGTGTGATTAGATCTTAAGATTTTTTCAGCTAAATTGGTCGCATAAAGCTAAAAAGTACTTAACTCCTTTTTAATTAATAACACAAGGGAACAAAATTGATTTTTTTTTGTGCGGCCTGGAACTTTATTGCAACTTACTAACTTGAGGTCGCTGATTTAAAATATTATGTCCATTTTTCTCTATCAGCTCGATTTTTCGAGATATACCGTCCAAAATATCCAAAATTAAGGCAATTTCACTACATCTATAGGAATAACTTGAAAACAGCTAACCATATTCAGTCAAAAAGAAATCAGAAACTCGGCAACAATTTTATCTTTAAGGTGTGCTTACATCGTTTTTAAATTTGCTTAGTAATTTCAGAGTTATCGTTGAAGTTTTGAAAAAAAATAACAACTTAAAAAAAAAATTTGTTTTGTTCTTTAAAAATTCAGTCTTGGTCTAGGAACATTTAGCTAAACATATATGGAATCAAATGAGCTTTATTTCATTGTAATCGCTGCACAACTTTTGATTTTGTTCACAATTTACGGAGAATTGATAAAAATCGCGATTTCCATAAAAAAATATTTTTTTTTGGAACATTATTATTAAGATAGGATCGATAAAATTTTCCCAAAAAAAAAAAGTTTTATTGGGCTGATAATAATAATAATATTCAATTTAAAAATTAATTTGTGAATATATTTATGGCTGTCTTTCGAAAAATTGAGATTTGATAGAAATTTATTAACCAATGGCAAGGAATAATAATCACATATCATCCTGCTCAAATTTTTGGTGATACGGCCGGTGATCCAGCAGCATCAAAGTATTAAATTTTTGTACTCCAGATAAATCTTTCTATTTAACAAACGGCAGTTTTCTCTAGTGTGATTTATGAATGTCTGTTGAAACCAGTGTTCGAAAATAAACATTAAATATCGTTCCTTAGTGTTCGGTTCGGTAGATTTGTGGAAAACACAAACGCAAATAGTGCTTGTGTAGCAAATCTTTAAAAAAAATAACTTTTTTCTGTTTGTGATCTTCGAACACAAAATTAATACTGTACTTATCCAACTCAACAAAAAGATGAGAACATTTAATTGCGTTCTGTTTTTTTTTTAACCACAAGCTTTGCTGTGTTCCTTCGTTTCAATTGTGCTTAGCACCCTTTTCCCTGTTAAAAAAAAAAACCAAAAATAGTTTACAAAATCAAAATACATATAAAAAACAAAAAGCCAGCGAAAAATTGTACACAAACAAGACATGTGCACAGTACACACACAAGCTACTCGTGCTGTAGTTGTTGCTAAAATTTTTTGTTTGCTCATTTCTCTATCAGTGAAAAAAAGAAACACTAACGAACATTAAAATATAATGTATGTCTATAGGACCACTACAATTGTAATGTTTTATTAGAAAGAAGAAAACACTATATAATGTTCGTAACTTTCTTACAAATTGTAGTTACGAACATTATTAAGGGATGTGTTCGTATACACAAGCACTAAAAAAAATAGATATCGTTTCTAGGGGGGTGAGCCGTACGCAAAATAATGTTCTGTTTATTTTCGAATTCTGGTTGAAACATTAATATTCATAACCGGTTGAGTTTTTTTTTTTTTTTTGTAATTAATCTGAAAATGAACTGTCCTTATGGACTAAAAAAAATTAGATTTGATGGGAAACGCATTCGCTACAATAAACTTTTAAGACATGAAAAAATACTTTACTTTTATTGACAACACTGAGTCTAACTATTTTATTTCTTCATCAAATCATAGCCCTAAAAATTTAAGCTAATGCTAAGAAGTGGGTCGTCCCACTTATTAAATAGTTGACCAAATAAGCGTGACCACTATTTTGTAAATTGTTAGCGTGATTGAACATGGTATTAATATTACAAAATAAAACTAATTATACTGCTAGACATAGCAAAACACTATTTTGATATTTTTTTTAAGATTTGGTATCATAATCAAAATAAATATTGGAATTTTATTTTAGTTTTAACAGTTGGTCACGTTTTCTCCATCAAATATTTGCCAAGTGTGACCTTAGTCTTTAGATAAAAATACATAAGAAAAAAACCCTAAAAATCCCCAAAATTAAGACAAAATCCCCAAATCAAATTTGTTGTCCCCGTTTTAAAATAAAATCCCTAATTTGAGAATTAATCCCCTAATCTGACAACACTAGTCCAGTTTGTTATTAGTTTTTCTCTTTTCTATTTCTTCTCTCAGCATCAATGTACCTTTAAAACACTCTCTAACTCTTGTTTCAAATTGCATCACTTATTTACTACTAAAGAAGTTCATTTACAGTTTTTAGTCTGATTTACAATTTGTGGACCTGTATCGGTCCGTATGTCTGCGTTTGGTTGAGTGTGTCTGTTAACAACGCTTTAATGTGGGACAAATTACTTGCATGGTTATTGTGATGATAAAGGATTGGAAATTTTCAATTTATTGTTGTCTCTGTATTGACTTATGATAATGAAGCTTAAAATTATGTTTGTTAAGTTTGTTTATGTTCCCCTTTTTGCACATGCATAATTTTTTTTTCTCATTTGCTGGTTTATTTAGGTGGTAGAGAAATATTAGTTTATTATGCCGGAGCGCATACTTACTTCCAAACATAGAAAGTTATTTTCTGATGCTGGAGGTACAAACAAGAAAATAAAATTAACCAGACTTGGAAAAGAGTTGAAGTACAATCTAGTACGAGTGGCAGTGGTAAGAGTAGAAAAATATGGTAATGGATTATAACAATTTGTTTACCAAAGATTTTTAATTTATGTACAGTATTTTGACTTGCCTAAAGCAATTGGAGTGGGATTAAGAAACTAATTAGCAAATTAGGGATTTAATAGAAATTTTAAAATATGCCTTAAGAGTTGCTGTTGATTTATATATTTTGGTGAACTGCTAGTCTACGGTTAATAGCTTTGAGTACTACCTGCAAGACCTTTCGGTTTTATTGTATTATACAATTTTAAAATAAGATCGCGAAATCCCGAACTTTCCGGGGAAAGCGGCAAAAATATGACCTTATTCAATATCTTAGGTTAAAAAAAAAAATTCTTAATTTTCTTAAGAATTTGTGATTTTAGTAATGAGTTTAAAATTGTAAGTTGTTTAACTTTAAAATAATTATGCATAACAGAATTGTAACTCCACTCGACGGAATTTTCTACAGATGGAAAAATATTTGTATAAAAAGGTTCAAGAATCTACTAAAAAAAAAACCCAAAAAAAATTTTATCATTTTGCGAAGCAACAATTATGCGCTACGCAATAAGACAAACAGAGATGCAGTAAAGTAATTGAAGAAACTCCGCTTTTTTTATCTTTCAAATTGTATGTGATATTTGTGCATCTCAAACTAACACTTTTTCATATACTTAAAAATTATTTTTTTTAGAAGATTAAACTTTCAATATATAGACTTTTAACCTAACCATATAAGTGTAAATGACCATTATCTGCTACTCTTAATGCTTCATAGGTCTAACTGAAACACTTTTGTATATAAACGTTAAGATCAAAGGCCCTTCCGATCCCATACCGTTTAATTTCCAACGGGGAAAAAGCATCGATATATAAAAGCTCAATATTGCACCTTGATACCATAACGCACAGCAAGACTTTAAAAGTTTTACTTGTAAGAGCTCTTTATAAAAAAGGTTGAAAGCTCTAGCTCAAAAAGTTTTTAAAATTGACAAAAAATTATAAAGCCTATTGTTCTTTCCAGACTATCGGTAATATATTGTCAAAACCGTTAAAAAAAATGGTCCATAGCTTATGTGCCTACAAGATACAAGCAAACTCTATTTCTTCTTTAGACACACAATTTTTTTAACAGAAGTGCGAATTAAATAGTTTTTTTGATACAAAATAATTTTGGTTACTTTTTTTTCCTTTGGTTACTTTATTTTGACAATTTGGTTTAAAATTTTTTTGGTCGTGGCATCGCTGGTGGCAAGTTGTGTTCCGAAAGAAGGTCCTTGTATTAAACAGATAAAAATACCAATAAAAAACCAGGAACTAATTTAAATCTAAGCTTGATTACTAGTTACAAGAGAAGGCGAACTTCCCCCTGTTGGAGGGCTGCCTTTTAAGTGTGGTTGCTTACAAAAAAAAGATACGCACAAACATTCAAGTAGAGTCTTTAGCAAGACTGAGCCATTTATTAGGATATTTGTTTTAAAGTCACAGACTAGATATATTATATGTTTTATTAGATATTTTAATTCCTCCAGTATTTTGATGCCATATGGCGTCATGGGTGTTTGAAGGGTTGTAGTTCTTCTAAATTAAATTGTTTTCTTTCTTACAGTATAAAAGTTGGAAGTCTATAAAACCATAATTGAAATATTAACTCTAAGCACTATGGGATAACATTTGCCGTTTCCAAACATTTGCTAATTTATTAATATTTCCGGTGTAAAAAGCAATTTTTAAAACCTGGTTTTGTTACTAAATTAATAAAAAATTTCATTTACAAAAACATAGGTAAAAGTGTATTTATTATAATAATAAACATTTTTGTTTTTAAAAAACTTCAACTGGATGCGTGGTATTTTTTTAAATTTGTATAATGCTATTTGGCTTCAATTTTATACAAAGGAGTCTAAATATGACATAAAATATAACGATTTTGTTGTACTTCAAAAGTAAAAAAGCTCATTTAAAATTGGTTTCTCACAGAGAAAAGAAGTTTAAAATGGCACACAAATTTAAAGACTGGAATATTTGAAATATTTTGAGCGATATCGATGAATCAGATTTTTCTAACCAAGAGGACTTCGGTCACTCGGCATTTTGGATGACCTGAAGGGGCCCTTAGAGAAAAATAATTTTTTATTCAAAGAAAAGCCATCACACACAGAAAAAATACCAATGTTAAATTAACATGGCGAAATGTTGATTGAGAATCATAGTAAATTTCGGCAAAAGTATGCCCTTAATTTAAATTTATCATTATTTCATATTAATTTTAAATGAAAAATATTAAAATAAACGTAAATCACGTTTATTTAATATTATTCATTGTTAAAATAACATTGTTCAATATTGAATCCGTAAAGACCTGTTTTTATGTATCGACTCTATTTAAAATTATTTTGGTTTCATGTTTATTTTAAATAAAAAATGTTAAAATAAAATTGTTCAATATTGAAACAATAAAAACCAGTTTTACTTGTTTTGTATAGAAAAAAAACAACACCATTTTTTTATTTTCATGTTTAAAATATGTTATAAAAAGAAAAAAATTCCCGTATTCTTTTAGTTAAATAATACATAAAGTTTTCAAAGTCGAATGGAAACGAAAACCATATCGGGCCATTCTGCTGATGCTTCTGTTAACAAAGGGGAATAAAAATATGCGAAACATGTGTTACAGGGGAAAGTGTTTCTCTAAAGCTTCTTCTGACTTTTATATCACACTTAAACCAATCTGATTCTACATGAAATTCACGTTGTTTCAACTTGAAATAACTTTCATTCAACGTGATTCGGATTGTTATTTCAATATAAATGACATTTTGCTCTAACTTTACTGCAATGTTAAATAAACATGAATTATAGTTATTTTAAAAGAAAATATGTTGTTCGCAAGTTATGGTAAAATCATGTTAAATTAACAATGAAGCTAAATCACTACCGAAAACGGTAAAATCAACCTTGTTTTCGACAATTTTACCTTGATTTTTTTCTGTTTGCATGAAGAAGTAAACAAAAAATTGTTCCTGATAATAATGAGCAGAATGAAATACGAGAAAAGCCCGTTGAAATGGAAGTTGTTGAAGAAATATTGGAACCCTTTAAAAGTTAAGCTGGGATCACACGATTGCCGAAAATGCACCATTATGACACAATTTTTATTGTGCTTTATTGACGCACAATAATGAAATTGGACCAATAAAATATTCTGAAATCACACGATTGCCCTGTTTTAAACAAATTTAATTGCCGCTAGTTGGTACGAAGCGAAATGGTTACAACAATTGCCGCAGCACAGTCACACGATTGTTCATACTTGACAACTGCGAAAACAGCTGTTGTGGTAGCTTTTTTATTTGTTTGAAAGTTCTTGTTGGTTTGTTAATTAAATTAAAATTAAATATGTATCATATATGTATGTATGTACTTAAACAAATTTTTGTTGAATAGTTTTATTTAAATTTTTTAAGAAATTCCAAAAATTAAGTCTGTTCAACAATTTCGTATGTTAAGGTTCGCATAGAAATACCTTAAATAAAAATATTCGCACTGAACAGCTAAATATGCCTATGAGCATACATACATATTTTGTTAATAGCAATAATTAAAATGCATAATAAATAAAAAAATATTTATCTTCATTATAATGGTATACCTACTAAAAGAAACACAAAAAGTAAATTTATTAAAAAAGGCAAATATTGGTGCGTATTGTGTTGTTTGATTGCCGCACAAGAACACAATAAATATTGGTGCATTTTTGTTATTTTTATTGCCGTGCGGTTGCATAGCAAACAGTCACACGATTGCCGCACCAGGGTTGTATTTGATTGGTAAAAGTAAGCACAATATTGTCCTTGATTGGTACATGAGCCAATTGGTTGTGCAGTCACACGATTGGGGTATTAACAAGTATGAAAATTGGTGCATTGCGGCAATCGTGTGATCCCAGCTTTAGACGAATATCGAAGGAAAAAAACTGGTGGAGACCCCTAAATATATTTTGAGCGAATAATAATATTAAGGCTCCTTTAGGATATTTTTAGAGTACTTTACAGATAAGCCCGTTTTTGGAGTCGTTGCAGCAACCAATCAGTCGTCCTTCATATATATATAGTGACATCAATAAAGATATTGCTCTGAAAATAATCATGGGTCAACTCAGATCCCTTCGTTTCGCCAACATATTACAAGAAGTCGTTTTCATTATTCACGAAAGATTTTAAAATTTTCACCAGTTGCAGATAATAATGATGAGTTTTTAAAAGTTCGAGCACTTTTGGATGCATCATTCTATATCCATCACCAAAGGATGAGAATCTTTGGGTTAATGAAATGATAGCTCCATTAAAAGGAAGGCAGTACAAGCCCAAAACACCCATCAATTGGGGAATGAAAATATTTTGCCTCGAAAGCTCGAAAGGAATCTTATTGGATTTTGAAATTTATAATGCCAAAAGCACAATATTTGGGGAGAAATTAATTATTATACAAAATTCTTATAATTTTTTGCTCGCACGTATTCCGGCAGCACAGTGATCGGCTAACACCTCTAGTAGTCTCTAAATATCCTTACGAATATAGTTTAGCAATTGTGACGAACGCTTCGAAATTGAAATAGTAATAAGTTTTTATTGTATGAAACCTTGAATTAGGATACATTTTTAAATAGCCCGATCAAAAAATCATTAAAAAATGTTTTCTTTAAATATACAACTAGATATTTAAAATTCAAGGCAACATCGATCCCCAACAAACCAAGAAAGGAAACTTACAAAAATGCCCTGTAAAAATCAATTGTGCATTGCAGCTTATGAGTAGCGGAAAAACTCATTATATTTTTAATTCATTTGAGATAAATTCTTGTACTCATATGTATGTATAGTTATAATAAAAACTTTGAAGATATTTAAGGCTTATTTACACTATCACACAAGCCTTAAGTATTCCATAATTCCTTGTGACTGTGTCAAAAAATCTAATTTAACATAACAGTTTGTATTTACACTATCACACCACACGAACATGCTTTAGTTAAAATGCAACCCTAATCAAACGAAAAGACTTATGGAATGTCAAACGTTTTTTCGTAATACTTGTAATTTTCATAACACATTGCATTTACACTATCACAATTTTACATATTACTTGAGTTTTTGACATGTATTAATACAAAGTATAACAGTGTAAGCTAGCCTTTAGCAACATGTACTACACAGGGTTCGCTAAAAATTTGCTACAATACATAACTTTTATTGTACACAACACCGCAATGACCCCAATAGTTAATCTGCAAACGAGCCAATTTAATTTTTCCTCAAATTGTTGCCCATTATAAGACCCTTTAAAATTAACACTTTTAAATTGGTTCACGTTTAATTATCACTGTTGGTGCAAATACACAAATACAACTACAACAGATCAGTGAAAAATACATGGAAATGAAATGAGAATATCTTGAATTGCAACAACATTAATTACAATTACCTGTACAACTCATCGTTGTCAGTTAATTTAGATATAACAACATCGACTGTGGCAGCAACAGCAACAGTTGCGTTAAGTAAATGACTCATTCCAACATGTTAATTGTTATTTTAATCTTTAAATGTGTACGAGTATCCTCTTAAAAGAGAGCCCTGAATTTTAACGAAACAAACAAAAGATACACACTTTCAAGGACAACTGGACCGACAGCGACAACGATGATCATTTCATTAATGATATTCTTTCAAAATTATTGTTTGTTCAGCTTAGCTTATCATAAATTATGTAAATGAGAACTAAACAACCAACCGGCGCAAACATCACAATCCTTCTCAACTAAACTGAAAACTACATTAAATTTAAAATGTACAAAAACAAAAAAAAAAAAAAAATAACTTCAACCAAAAATTGAACAACAATTCTCAATTAATGAAGAAGTTATCACAGAAATACAACAAACATCGTACGATAACAGAAGTGGAAACATGAAAGGTTTGAAGGCAAAAACATGTAGAAGTCAACCAGCCACCATCATCAACATCATCATGATCATCTTCATCGTCATCCCTGAATAACATGATATTAATGAACCGAACTGAACCGTAACTAAGCATGCAAACTTAAATTTCAACACCAAATATTTGCCAGAGAATTCCTCCAAAAAAAAACAAAAGAAAAAAATGCATAAAACCAAATAAAATGCCAGCATATGTTTGCAATTCCTTCGTTTTTCTGACAATTTTTTGAAAAGTTAACTCGCTTAATGGTTGTCATATGTTATGATGGTAAAACTTTAAATGAGAGATTCAATACAGGGTGATAGATTTTCTTGAGAAGTTCTTAAAAATCCAAATTCCGGAATTTTATTTAAAGATCCTTCAGAATGTGGAAAATAGAATGTGCTACAAAATAAGACTTGCAATATCAGGTTGCAGTAAAAAATGATCCCAGGATATTGTGCAGTTTCTTTCATTATATTTTTGCGTAGAAGATTGGTCCTTTTCGGATACTTGAAGGAAAGAAATGGTGATCACAAGTTATTTTAATACACCTCACCACTTTTAGTGGATGAGGGAATAGTAACTGCCTCTTTATCTATTTTCGAACGAACACTTCGATCGCTTAAGTTACATTTAAAACAATACCAAATAATAAAATATTATATTGGTTTTACATCATGTAAGTTAAGCGAACGTAGTCTTCGCTCGGAATCGTAAACAGTCCATAAGTGTTTCATTCCATGTGAAACTTTTTTAATTTTCATCTAAGACCCCACAAAATAAACTTATGTGAAAATTCTAGGTCCTTAAGTACTTCTTAGTCGATTTAGCCATATTATTCTGTGTCTCTGTTTCTATAGGGTGTTTTTTTTTTTGAAGGCATAGAACTTTTTTAAAATATAAAGCAAAACAAATTCATTAAAAAGACCAAAATGTTGGAGTTATTAGCTCACACATTTCATGGCTTTTAATGGTTTATGGCCTCCATGACTGCACCATGTAAACGTAAAAAAGCGTCTTGCTTCGAAGTCAATAGTGCGTCGAAGGCTTTTAAATGTTCAATCGTTGTCCACAAAAAGTAGGCCAAAGGTGTCGAATTTCAAGAACGACTTGACTAAAACACAGGTCCACTTCTTAAGACAATTCGCTCTCCAAACGTTTGGTTATATGCGCTGTATGGGGTGCTTTGCTCCGAGTTCGCCATTCAGGATAATGTTGGCATCGGTTTTGTATTTAAAGAATACAACTCACATGTGTGGGCCGGTGCTTCAAAGTCTATTTTGAAGCTTCACGAACGCGTGCAGGAGAGGACGAAGGTTCTCATTGGTGACAGTAGGGTATCCAATTCTAGTGACTCCCTTGAGCACGGTCGCAATGTGGGTTGTATTTGCCTGTTTTATCGTTACTACAATGGGATGTGTTCTGATGAAATCAGGGATCTGGTTCCCTCCTCAAGAGCCCATCCTTATGTGGTCGATTTGCAGGTGAATCGTACAACGCATTACAGGGAGAATTCGTTTTTTGGCCGGACTGTTCGTATGTGGTATAACCTTCCTGCTGAAGTCTTCCCTCTCACTTACAACATGATCAAGATCAAGTCGAATGTTCACAAACACTACTCCCTCTATCCTCCTTCCCATAACCTATTTTCCTAGTTCCAACACAATGCAATGCATTAGTAGGTAAATCGAATATGAAAATCCACATGCGTATGTGGTTCTAACGTAAATTCGGCGTCATCACACAACACACAATGGCCAATAATAACGTACAAATTACGTCAATAGCACATGTGGCTAATCACACTCTGTGGACTCTAGGCTTTAGAAAGGGGCTATCTCATTTTATAACACGAAACGTTTTAAAACTTAAAATATAATTGTTTTTAAGACGTGCTCAAAAAATTTTAACATACTCAGCGGTTTCGAAATAATTCAGACCCAATGATGAAACATTTATTTTGTTTTTGCAAAATTGAAAAATGTTTTTTTTAAAAACTTATTAAAAATTGAAAATAGAAAAAACTTACTATTTCATAACATTTTCTTAAAACTCCATGAAATTCGATGGATAAAATTGAGTTTTGAAGAGAGTGCTCCCAGATTTTTTTTAACTTGTTACAGATTCGTCAAATTTTGTTAAAAATTATTCTAAATGCTGAGACATTAAGTCGTCTTTAGGATACTTTAAAGATACTTAAAGGTTTCTGAGTTATTATTGACAAAAAAAAGAACAACATATTTTTTTGGTGGATGATCCAAAATTCATAAAAATAATAAATGGCAAAAAATTAATAATTTTATTACTGGATCATGACTGGAAACTACGTATACCTTAAACGAACTTTTTTATATTTCACGAGAATCGATTTACATATCGCTCATTTACTTCAATAGTGGCATAACACTAAATAATTCATTACGAGATAAACGCGTTTAAAGTTTTTAATTTGCTCTTACGCAAAAAATAACGACACTTTCTCCTCAAACGGGGAAAGTATAAAAGATATAAAAATGAATTGTATACACAACATAAACAAAACATAGTGAACTGCATTACTAACTCCAAAATTTTATTTTTTGAGTTATGTCACTATTGATTGGCCCAGATTGGACGTGGGGGCAACCAGGGTTCTACTGGGATTGGATAGGGGTGTTCTTAGAACACTTATAGGGTTCTTGACGGGTCATTGTCCCGTTAGGGCTTTTACGGCAGATGGGACAATACCATACCGGACTTCTGCAGATTATGCGATGATTCAGAGGAGCTGGAGACGATCGAGCATGTACTGTGCCATTGTCCTAGGATGCGGGGTCTCAGACAGAGTGGCTAGGAGACAGGTTTCACGACGAACTAGGGTGCATCGCTGGATGTAATCCGGCTGATCTACTGGGGTTCGTCAGGGAAAAAGTGCGGTTGTTTCTGTTGAAGGGACTGTAGAGAGGGAAATTGTTCTTCATATTGCCTACTAACTTTCTAGTTTTCTGGATTTTATCCACCTCATACTTCTTTTCTTTACTTTTCTCTTTTCTACTTTTTTCTTTTCATCGAAGGGATTCACAATGGACCGTACCGGTCTCCGAGTGGAAGTGTGCCCTTGGGCACATAACCCTTCTTAACCTAACCTCACCTAACCTCTGTCACTATTGAAGTAAATGACCGATATGGCGATTTTGTTTATAACGATGTGAAGTAGCCTGCTTTCTGTAAAATTTACGAATATATATTAACGTTAGCAGCTTTTATTAAATAAAATTTAACAAAATAAAATAAACGACACTGCTCTGCAGCAAAAATCTCCTTTTAATAAAAATGTGTGGACTTTAAAGATTTAAACGCGCTAAATTTTAGACGACAACATTTGGCACACGAAAACGGATAAGAATTGGACAATGGAACGTAAGAACGCTTAGCGAAGCGTCAAGGCTAGCACAAGTAGAGGCAGAAATGTTGAGGTTTAATGTGGCGATTCTAGGTATTAGTGAAATGCGATGGTGCGGAAATGGTCAAATAACATCGGCCAATGGAAACGTTGTGTTATATAGCGGCAAGGTAAGCAGGAGAGAAAGCGGGGTAGCATTTGTAATATCCAAAGAGCTAAGGACAACTCTAAGTTCATGGAATCCTATATCAGATCGTATTATTACAGCCCGGTTTTTCAGTAAAGTTGGAAAATACATTAGCATCGTTCAATGCTATGCACCCACAGAGGATGCCGACGATCTAACAAAAGATGAATTTTACAATCAACTAACAGCTACTGTTAACAGAATAGCAAACCGTGATATACTTATCCTAAGCGGTGACTTTGATGCCCAGATCGGCAATGACAACCATGGCCTAACCCATATCATGGGAACACAGGGCATGGGAACTAGAAACAAGAATGGTGAACGGTTTATAGAATTTTGTCAGACATTCCAACTCGTGATCGGTGGTTCGATTTTTCCCCACAAAAATATACAGAAATATACATGGGAATCCCCAGACGGTCAGACACGTAATCAAATAGATCACGTTTGTATCCGCCGCAAATGGAGAGGGTCTCTAATAGATGTACGCACCAAAAGAGGTGCCGACTTGCACAGCGACCACGAGTTAGTGGTAATAAAATAATAAATAATAAAATAAAAATAAAACTTAAAAAAATGTATAAAAGAAACCCGCAGATAACATACAAACGCTTTGATGTCAACAAATTGAGAGTTAAAGAGAAAAGGGACGAAGTTGGAGAAGAACTAAGGGAGTGTGTTCAATCAGAAAACATTCCCTGGGAAGTAACGTGTAACAAAATTAGGGATATTGCCAAAGATAAAATAGGTTATAAAAGAAGACAGAAAGGAAATCATGGTTATCCGATAACACCTGGAAACTTATTCAAGAAAGAAATCAGTTGAAACAACAAAAACTTGAAAATCCCTACTATAAATCACAATACAGCGCAGTGGCAAAAGCCGTAAAGAGAGCAGCCCGAAACGATAAAAGAAAGTATTTAGAATCTATCGCTAGTGATGCAGAAACAGCTGCAGGGTCAAACAACATGAAAGAGCTACATCAGATAATAAATCGCCTATCAAATCAAAATATGAATCGAAACCATGCTATAAAGGACTCTGATGGTCAGCTTCTTACAAACACTGAAGAACAAACCCGAAGATGGAAGCAACACTTCGAGGAAATAAGTAACATTACTTATGAAGAAATTCCGGAAAGTTCTCAGAATATCACATATTCACATACAATAATCAACAACGCAATAACCACAGAAAACCCAAGCATCGAAGAAATTACGTGCGCTATCTCAAAAATAAAAAAGAACAAGACGCCGGGTGAAGATGGTATCCCTCCAGAGATACTGCAAACGAACCCAACGATAGCTGCAGAAATAATATACCCATATATACGCGAGGCTTGGATCAATGAAGAACTTCCTAGTACTTGGACTAAAGGCACAATAATTAAACTACCGAAAAAGAACGATCTAACTGTGTGTGATAATTGGCGAGGTATCACACTGCTTAACACAATATATAAGGTTATTGCGATAATACTAAACAACCGACTGCAGCATGTTGAAAAGGTATTACGAGACGAACAAGCTGGTTTTCGTCCTCATCGTAACTGTGTAGACCAAACCAACACTCTTCGTGTTATAATAGAGCAATCGGTTGAATGGCGCACACCATTGTATTTAGTTTTTATTGATTTCAAAAAAGCTTTTGATTCCATAAGACGAAGCGCAATATGGGCTGCATTAACAGCAAAAGGGGTACCAGTGAAGTTGATAAACATAATTAAAGCCATGTACAACAACACAACTCTACAAGTTCGGCATAATGGCATGACCAGTGAATCCTTTCAGACAAACGCTGGAGTGAAACAAGGATGCCCACTATCTCCTCTACTATTTGCTGTTGTATTAGATGAAGTCATGTTAAAACTCTGCAGGAGAAAAAGGGGTATCGTATGGGACTTCCAAAGACATCTTGAAGATTTGGATTTCGCTGACGATATTTGCCTCATGTCACACAATTTTACCGACATGCAGAGCAAAGTGAATGATCTGGAAACACTGGCAAAAGAAGTTGGATTAGAGATAAACATTTCGAAAACACATGCAATGCGAATCAACAACACAATCAACAACCACATTCTAATACAAAACCAACGTATACAATATGTTAACTCATTCTGCTACTTAGGATGTATAATGTCGATAGACGGCGGCGTGGAAGAAGATGTGACAAACAGGCTGAAAAAGGCAAGATCAGCCTTTGGCCGCTTGAATAGAACTTGGCGGTCACCCCAAATCTCGAAGAAGACAAAGATTCGAATATTTAACGCATGTGGAAATCTACTCTTCTGTACGGTAGCGAAACCTGGCTGATGACAAGCGTCATAGCACAGAGACTACAGGTCTTTATAAATAAATGCCTGCGAATAATTTGTCGCATCTTTTGGCCGAACACAATAACCAATGCCGATCTTTGGAGATTGACGAACGAGGTACCTATAAATTGCCAAATAACAAAAAGAAAGTGGAAATGGATAGGACACACATTAAGAAAGCCAAACGGCAGCATCACGAGGACTGCTTTAGAATGGAATCCTCAAGGCAGCCGACGCCCCGGTCGTCCAAAAAACTCTTGGCGCAGAACACTTAACCAAGAACTTAACATATTAAATAAAACGTTTGATGAAATTAAAATTATATGTAATGATAGATTAAGTTGGAATAATCTTGTAGAAGCCCTATGTTCCCAAGTGGAATGAATAAAGGAAAAAAAAAAAAAAAAAAAAAAAAAAAATTTTAGTCCGTTTTCAGTTTTCTATCGGTCTCTGATTTTTTTTTTAGCTAGTTAAATAAATACTGTAAGATTAGTTTTTATAAAGATTGTTTCATAATTTATAAGGCCCACTTCTGAAATATTCTTATTCTGGCTGGAGGACATCAAAGTTCCGGCACAGGCGAATTTTCGAAAGGAATAGAAATATTTTTCTTTAAGAATTTAATTAGCAAATTGAAATAATTTTGTTGTATTTTTTTAATTATTAAATTTCAAATGATATTTTATTTAAAATGATTTCTAAATGAGTGGCAGAATTCAAGCATTAACTTCGTTTGTCACCAACAAGAAAAAACACTAACATTCGAGCGTAATTTTAAATTGTTGTTGACTACTACTAGGAGAACTGAATAGCAAACAAATTTCCAGAAACTGAAAACTGTACCAAAAGTTTTGGACGGAATTAATGATAAAAATTAACAAAATTTAATTTATTTGATATCTTGAAAACTAAAATCAATCATTAAATAGAAGTTCATTTCTTTACCTTTTATTTTTGTTGGAAAATTTATCATAGACAATTTTACAAGGATCAATAAAATATACTTGAATTAGTTTTCCGACATTTACTTCTATATTTTTTTTTTGTTTTAAGGTCTCAAAAAAACTTTAGTGCTTGCAACTCTCATTCACTCTGTAGTTTTAGTTGCTAATATCTTTAGCTTTTCTAAAATCTTTGGAAAAGGTTTCCTGATTATCTGGCCTAAGCAACAATTGAAATGCGCAAAAGAACTAGCTTATCCTTCAACAATAAATTTCAGTGTAGTTTTCAAGAAGAAAAATTGGGGATTAAGCACGACAAACAAAATCTTATGAATATGAAAATAACTGCTATTTTCGGTCCCTCAACATTTTGCCAAAACATATTTTCAAATCCGTTACCACTAAAATATTTACCCAAAAAGTGTGGAAATCCCAATATGATAAGAAATTCCCTCATCTGCCAACACTAATATATATTTAGTCCTTTAAAATTCCTAGTTGGAACATAGGGCCAGGTAACCAACTAAGAAAACTCACTACCTCCGACCCTCAGGGGCAGGTGGACACCGGGCAATGGTTTTGTAACATCCGTTATGAAACTAGCAAATGTGAGCAACGTTGAATGTCGGACTGGAGACTAAAAGTTGGCAGCCCCAACACCAGCCTAGGATGCTGTTGGCCAATCACCTACTCATCTGAAATCCAATGATTACTGAAACCAACACTAATAACAGGTAATTTAAACTTGTGGAATTTTACATATGGTCACACAGTCACTTCTCAACGAGGTTGGCAGTAGCAAGCGTTAGTAGTTGAACTCTAAAATGGGCTAGTAAAATAGAAAATGACTTAGGTGCGAAGTTGGCAGCACTATCACAAGAAAATACCCCTTTGGTAAAATATTAGTAAAATAGAATACAGTGAATTGCTCTTCATATAAAACACTTCCGGGAACAGCCAACAGTGTCCGTCGAAAGTGAGTGAGATTACAATATATTTGTAAGTCGCACAAGCCTCCTTAGTAACATTAGAAAATTTCAAAATTCCCCAAACACCCTGTTCACAAAAACTCTTTATAATATAAATACTTCCACATTTGACAGTTGATAATTTGTCAAAAACCACATAAGCTTTTTTAAAACAAAAAAATCAACCACGGATGAGTTTTTATAGTCCCGAATTCACACACATAGACATGCACACAGCCACACTCTTTTTTTTGCGAATAACACAAGCAGGAAGTACGCAAATGCTTAAAATGTGTTAAAAAAAAGCTTTAAATATTTTTTTGGTTTTTATTGAAAAAGAAACACTTAATTTCTGAAACACGCATGCGTGACTCGTTCTGAACGAGTATGATTTTGAATGAATGAGAATCTTAATTTTTATTGTGTCACTTAAATTATGAAGAATTACCTTCATAAACTGGTAATATTTAAGCGCCAAAAGACAACAACTACAACAGCAGCACCGCCAGCACCAGCAGTAGTAGTAAATAATATCAAGAACGTGAAAAATGAAATTAACCATAAACATGTTAAAGTTATGCTGTGCATCTTGTCATTCACTCGGTGTGTGTCAGTGCGTA
Organism: Pollenia griseotomentosa; assembly: GCA_963931875.1. Taxonomy (NCBI): domain Eukaryota; kingdom Metazoa; phylum Arthropoda; class Insecta; order Diptera; family Polleniidae; genus Pollenia; species Pollenia griseotomentosa. Next base: position 43,513,635 of record OZ007560.1, on the reverse strand, counting down.
TGTTTGTTCGACGTTTTTAACATTTTCCCCGGTAATTACTGATAATTAACGATTAATAAATGTCAATTTGGCCAAAAATTACATGGTGTATGTGTGTGTGTTTGTGTGTTTTAACATGTCGTAAGGTGAATTTAATTTTTTATTTATATGGGTCACAACTACAACTGATGTTGCTGTCCATGTCGGTTTTAATTAATTTGAATTAATAATAATTTAGAGAAGTCAAGCAAAACAATTTTCGTGGCAATTTATTTTAAGCTATTGTGGGAGGCTGCAACTTTTTAACATCAAGGCACAAGTCATGGTGAAAAGTTTTACATACGGCTTTCTTTATAGAACAAAAGCTGAGTTTCAAAACATCATAATACTTTGCAGTCAAAGTCAGATTTGTACAATCAAGTACACGCATCGATAAATTTGTTGGTGCACTTTAGAACAGATAAGATTGTAAAATTCTACACCGTTACATTGAAGAATGCATTTAAAACAAGTTAAAGTACCATATTCGTCTGCGCCAAACCTTTGATACCCTCTTCCGACTGTTAAAATATTTCAGGTGCCATATGGGCGATATAAATTATTAACTTATCTTTATTTCTGACCATATAAAGCTAAAATGGACCAAATATTAACACAATCACCCTTATCGTGTTTGGCGTATTTAAAATACGCCTACGACTGTTTGGTAATAGATTAAGGGCCATTTTCACAACTTACCGATAGCTAAAGGTAGGATTTTATCGACCGTATAAAAAGTGTTCCATTATTACAAATTTACTTTAACCTACCAGGTAGGATGAACCTTAATCTTCATTAGCGCTCTTTTAAGGTTAAAGTAAAGTTTTAATAATGGAACTCTTTTTATACGGCTGGTTAAAGTCTCCTTTTGGCTATCGGTATGTTGTGAAAACGGGCCTAAAAGAAATAAGTTAACATTCTCTTTAATCTATTACCAAACAGTCGCCAAACACGACAAGGGTGAATATCTTTATATATATATATATTATTTTTATTTATTTTCGTCGGTTTTAGGCTAAATACACTATTAAGGATTTCCCAGAGTGCGTGTTATTTGGGTCCAATGGTAAATTATGGACCGACTTGATGACATTTCACAGTGTGATTTATTGTCTTTTAAAACTGTGACATACAAAATTTTACTAAAATAGTACTTTTCGTTACGGTTTTAGACGTACTAAAGTGTTTTTTGAGAGTGAGTTTTATATAGGACGTTTGGTAAATTATAGAATCAACTTGACGAAATTTGACAGTCTGATTTCTTGTCTTGTAAAACTGTAACAAACCAAATTTTGTTACAATAGCATTATTCGTTACAGTTCTGGCTTGCTTAACTGTTTTCTATGTAGATTTTTTTTAAACCGATGTTTACGAAATTTAGTGGTATAATTTCTAGTCATATAAAACGAATTTGTGCAAAATCTTATTTCAGTCCTTGCATTTCGCCACCATTTATATTAGTTTTTGTCACAAAAACTAATATAATGTTGCACATTTGGATTCATAACTTTGATCCTACTACACCGATTTTTCTGGATTTCAATCCCAAACTGCTTAGGAGAACTAGAAACATTTCAAAAACCAATAATGCTCACCAGAAAAAAAATTTCACCAATTTTATTCCAATTAAATCAATAATCAAAAAGTAGGGAAATGTAAGAAAAGATAAAGGCTGACTTCCAAAACGTCAATTGCTTTGTATTAGAACAGTATAATGTTTCATAACGCCGCAGTACAATATATATACAATGCAAACCCTTCCAAAACGCCACTGCTAAGTATTGGTAAGGCATCAAATAAGCAATCAGAGCATCGGGTTTAAAGTTGATGCTTTGTGACATTTAACATTTTATTTGCAAGCAATACAGATTTATTTTAAAAGTATTATGCATTGCATCACTTACATTTCAAAACGTTTTAATAAACAAAATACACAGTTGCATTGTTTCGGTACTTTGTACGTGTACATGGTTGAAATACAGTAGTAAAATTGTGTACGAACTTTGTATTAGTACGTTTTGGAAGTCAGCCAAACTCACTTCACTGTTTATTGTTGGTGTTTTGTTTATGCTTTGATATTGTTACAAGTGAGACTTTGAGTGTTTATAATTCTTATTCTCTTTAGGGTTTTATTTGTATAATATTTTTAGCTTTTCTAAAATCTTTGGAAAAGGTTTCCTGGTGATCTGGCCTAAGCAACCAGTGAAATGCGCAACACCCCCCAACAATAAATTTGGGCAGGTGCTTTAATATCATGGTAGATAAGGCCATGATGTCTTGATCTCTCATTCAATAGGGAGATAAAGCCTTTTTTGTTTTTTTTTTTTTCATTTGAATGGGAGATAAAGCCATCATGTCCTTAGCCCACATCAGCAATATGTATTAGAAAATGGCTTTATCTCTCATTTTAGTTCCGGAGACATTAAAGTTAAGTATTGATATCTGGCTTCGCATACTAAAGTTATTCTGCGTGGCGGCCTGCGTCCGCGCTTAGGGGTTTTTTCCTCCAGTAGGACGCGGCAGGTGGCTTCGCTGAATAAAGTTTTCCTGCGTGCGTCTCAAGAATAAAAAAATGTTTTTCAATGATAACTACGAATTTTCCCTGTTACAGAATATTTACACCAAGGCCCATCCATCAGGTCTGCTTACTTGTACAAAAACAAAAAACGATTCTTTTTAGTTGTCAAAAATATACTACCACATATACGAAGCAAAAGGAAAAAACGTGTATGTGTGGCATACCACAAACGTAAACAAACGTATACATGCACATGTAAGCAAAATCTAAACAACTTTTGACAACTAAAAAGAACATAAACAATGATCATCAGGCTTCTTTGGCAGACCTTTTCAATGGGCCTTGATTTACACCATGCATAACAATTTTATGAAAAAATATGGCTTTATCTCTCATTTGCGAAAAAAAATATGGTTATATCTCTCATTTCGCAAAATTTTAAATATGACCTTACCTCTCAATGATTGGACAATAAGGCCATTATGGCTTTATCTCCCATTGAATTGAGCAATAATGCCATCATGGCCTTATCTACCATGGTTTTAAATCGCCCCCCCCTATAAATTGCAGTGTATTTATCAAATACGAAAAATTGGGAATTTAGCAGGACATACAGAAAAATTAGCTTTAATTCAAAATTTAATTAAGTGAATGAAACGTTTATTTTCATCTTTTAATTGATACTATTATTTTGTTTACTAGTGCAAATTTAATTATTTTTTTCATTAATATCAGAAATTTTTTAATTTAAATCAATTTTAACTTTTTTCTGTGTACAAGAAACGGTTGAGCATCCGATGAATCTCTGGTAAAAGATGAAATTTTTTCAGGTTAGCTTACATAATTTTTTAGTTGATTATTTTGGAGTAAAAACAGCTGTCCATAGAAATTGTAGAAATTGCTTCGACGAAAAAAAGGCCGGACAACTCTTCCCGCTTAACATAAACATAGACCAAGATATCTTGCCATTATGCTTACATAAGGGTATAAAAGATGTTTTTCTAATAGATCATACTGGTTACGCTAATAGTATTTACTTGTTGGATCTCACGGTGTCAATAGCTTTATTAGAAACAGAATACAAAAACTCTTTAAATTTCTGTATGTGTCACAATAAAATAGTAAATTTAACATTGATTACCTTAAAACGCCTCTTCGTCACGGGATAATATTTATAATGTGCTTACGTTCATTAATTAGAAAATGTCTTTTAAGGATTCACAAGAGAAGTGAACTCACACAGTACACAGTAAGATTGGATCAATATCAAAATGCGCTTGATTCAAGTATTATAAAGTTGAGTGAAATTAGAAGGCGAATTTTATTATGATTTAAGTATTATTTTATTACCCGTTTTACACCTTACAGAATTTCAATTATATAGTAGTCTACAACAAACTTTGGCATGTTAAATGAGATTAAAACTCTCGCTTTGTAATTTTACTCTCTGAGTGGCACTGCCAACGAAACTTTAATCTTTTTTTTTACTTGGTTTAAGAATTTTATACTTTTTTAAGAAATTCCGGGATTGATTTTCGAAAGCAATCCCATTTAGGATTGTTTTAAGTACGTTTTAGTGTATCCCGAGTGTTTTACTTTCTGTGTAACTACTGTAGGAGTTGCTTAAACGAAAGGAAACTGGACAACACCTTCTTTTTTGAAAGTGGCCTATTTTACAAGAACGTAGACGGAGATGTCTACACCCAGAGAAAAAACATGTTTGAATATGGTCACCTCCAACAAAACTATTTTATTCGTATAATATTTTTAGCTTTTCTAAAATCTTAGGAAAAGGTTTCCTGATGAGCTGGCCTAAGCAACCAGTGAAATGCGCATAGAAGCTAGCTTTCCCTCAACAATAAATTTCAGTGTATTTATCAAATATGAAAAATTTGGAATTTAGCACGTCATACAGAAATCGTATTAAAACTATTTTTAAATTGAATTTTAAACATATTATGTTTAATTGAACCATATTATTGTCACTGACAACCATATTATGGTTAAATAAGTCCTCCGTCAAGAAGCCACAACCATAATATGGTTGCTTCCGAACATGTTATGGTTAAAAATAACTAATATATGTTTAACACTTATAATAGCATGGTTGGTTTTCAACCATAGCATGTTGCTCTTTAAAAAGAGGAAAATACTATTGTTAATTTTTAAACAAATTATTGTCATATTTAACAATAACATGTTTAGAGGCAACCATAATATGGTTGTGGTTGTTGGAGGTGACCATATTTAAACATGTTTTTTCTCTGCGTGTAGGTAAGCGCTTTAGAGAAGTTTTGCAAAGGGATAACAAAAAAACGTCAAAAAGTTGAAAGGCCTAAAAACAGCTCGCAATGAAAAACGGTTGTAGCGAACATCAATTTAAAGAGTTGTAAACAAAGCGTAAGTCCCTTACAAAGTGCAGCTAGTTCAAGATCTTCAGCTTACCTAGCCAAATAATAGAATTTTAATTTTATATAGAATAATATTGGTGCAGATGCGACATATTTGAAAAACATGTTTTTCTTATGTGTGCGTGCGCATCGTTGTCGCAATGTTATATGACGCCATGATTTAGTGCTAAAAAGAAATGCAAAGCCAGCTTTACATCTATTTAAAACTGCAATTGTGTTAAGTAGGTACTTTAATCTCCAATATTTTGGTGTAAAGAATGTCATAGAACGGCCAGTTGTATCATTGACTAGAAAGCCCAAACAAACCTGGATTAACATTTTCCCAAAAATCTATTAATGACATGGAATCCCAGGGGAAAGTGGTGGCTTGTGAAAAATTCTACGCATGAAGTTTCTTTACTTTCAAATCCCCAATCCATATTGCAGTAGTTGACGGAGGGACTCAAAACACACTACCACTTACTTTTCAGGTAAAATTTTGACGCCTGAAACCTTCCAGCAAATCTTTTCCCATCAGCAAAGTACTTTCTGATTCATTTAAAAACAATTTATGCAAAAATTATAATTTTTCCTACTTATAAAATATAAATTTATTAATTTTATGGCATAGAACGTGGGAATACCTTGGTGTAATGGCAAAAGGTGCAGCTATCACTTAAATCGATTCATACCTAAAACCAATATTTATTATCTAATTTCAACTTTTACGATTCCTATATGATACTAAGCCAATTACGTATTCTTCTTAAGGAGTTTCCAATACCATTTACTTTAACTATTTATTTATTCTGGTTTGGTTATTTAAATACATAATTATTTTTATATTCAACATAAATAAACTCGAACAACAAAGTTTCAAGTATGTTTAAAAAATTAAGTTTTTTTTCTTCTTTGCTTTCATTTGTTGAAAAACCATTTGTGTTATAAATATTTAGCTAAACATACAACATTCGTATAGACAAACAACATTTCGTGCTCTTTACAATTGTTTTACCTCAAGATTACTTGTCATTACCTTTTTTGAGGTCAGTGCACCACATGATTATAGGACCTATAATTTTCCTATAATATTCGTGTTTATGTCAAATTGTTTTGTGGGCTCAGCATGTTATAATATGAAATATAAACTACATCTACACTTGCATACTTGCATTAATATATGTGAACACGTATGTATTGATAAAATTTCGTTGTAACACGTACAATCAAAATACAACAACAACAACAACAACAATATATGTACATCAGAACAAGTGCAAAATGTATAATGCATGAGTTGCATACAAACAAATTCATGTTGTCGTCGTAGAGAAAGAAACGACAACTAGAAACAATGACTACAAAAACAACAAATAGCAGCAACAACAACAAACAATATTGCTGCTTAAACACAACTTTGGAACAACAGGAGAATTTTGAGGTTAAATACAAAATTTTAATGCGATAATTTGACCAGGCATTGTGGTCAAATTGACTAATTGAACAGGTGTGGTGGCAATCAAAAAAGGAGCCACAATTGTAACGCAATGTAAAGTGAATAATAATATTTAATAACAAACTAGGTGTATGTATGTATGTATGTACGCCTATACTCGTAAATTTATATAAAAGCTGCATACACTTGTTCAGTGGTTTAAAATAATTAATTGAATAACTCAATGCATAATTGGTTAACAAAACTGTGTCTGAAGCTCCAGATCCTTATACTCTAAAGAATAAGCTAGTGCATAGTTTTCGATAGTGACTCCTTCGAAAAGGACATCCGACTAAGTGAATTCCGAAAAAAAGTTAATTATTAAAAACATTTATTTTAAACAATGAAGAAAACTTTATAAATTGATCCCAATCAATATAGTTTAGTACCGATACCTGAAACTAATTTCGGTATCGGTAATAAACAATTTGTTTTTTTATAATATATTATATGGGTATCAGTATACGGATACAGAAACTTCTATACCGGTAAAGATATATCGGATTTACTATTTAATTTAGAAAATGAAACGAGAATGTTAAATTAATATAGAAGGGGTCTAATTGCCTTAGATGACACATTTTGTCACATGGTGGCAATTAAAAATTTTTTCTAAAATATTAAAAAAAAAATTGTATTATCTTTGCCAAGTGTTTCTTCTCTTTCTTCTTTATTTAGGATTGCATTCTGCTCATAATACTAAACACTTAATAATAATATTAATAAATAATGAACTTCAGCCTAATTAAAATATTAAAAATTTCGATTAAAAACCATAAATAGTTCAACAAAATAACCACAATACTAATTATTGTTAAAGCTAGGGCACGGGCTCTCTGTGTACATTTGTCCTTCAAGTTGTGCTGAAAAAGGTCAACGGGAAGGAGAAGGACAAAAATGGAAAAACAAAAAATGTACTTTGGACTTCAAGAAGAATTCTTGACAAAAGTACGAAAAAACAGAAGTAAGGAAGAACATGTAAAATCAATTAAAATGGATAATCATTTAAAAAGGTAAATTTCGATCTACCAAAGGTTAAAATACAATTTGGTTTAAGGATTGATGTTTGACTATTGACGTCGCAGTCGTCGATGGCTGCGAGTGTAAGACGGCAAAACCATCTAAATAGATCGAGTGGTTGCGATCGAAACATGTCATGGTAACCTGCCGGCCCGGGTTCGAGCCTCGGCCACGGTCAAGAATGAAAGATTATCAATAACAATTTTAATTAACTTTAATGTAGTAAAATTCCTTTCTTCATATAAATAATTTAATGAAAATTAAATTTTATGAACTTAAGCCTAATTAAAATATTAAAAATTTGGATTAAAAACCATAAATAGTTCAACAAAATAACCACAATACTAATTATTAATATATAATATTTTTTTCTTTTTATACCCTTCACTGAAGAAAAAGGGTACATGTGTATAAGTTTGTCATTCCGTATGTTATTTCTACAATACATATATTTCTTAGACCCTTTAAAGTTGGGTCCTTAAGCGATATGAAATATATTTAACGACCTATTCCGAATGTCATTGTACACATAAGACATTACGATATATGGTTTGGTAACAATTCGAGTGACAATAAAACATCATAATATGGAAAATGCAGGGCATTTTGTTGATATTCGTATGGGAATATATAGAAAAATCTTAATGCCATATAAACCATCTACAAACTATCCCCAACGTACACTGAAATTTTGGTTGAAATCGGCCTACCCATTTCCGCAGTAAGTGTTGGCCCCAAAGTGTACACTTCTTTTTATATATAAAAAAGATGGTCGAATACATGTTCTATATATCCTCATCTTGCTATCCTTGGTCATATATTAGTTTCGCCATATACCATTTCTTAGGCGTCCTGATAATGTAGAAGCTTTGTTAGCCTGGATTTTCGAATCTTTTTTTGAGATCTCGGCTGCTGGTTAAAAGAGAGCCTAAAATGTTCAATTCCAAGAATTTTTCAATCGGTTTGTTGTTGACTTATATCTTCTAAGTTCCTCTCATGTGATTAAAATTTTTATATTAAGAGATTTTGGTGCTTTTCATATCGATAGAGAAAATAAATGCATAATCTGCGTAACATATACTTATGAGCTGCGGTTTTCATCTTCTCGATGATGAAGTCCATTGTGACGTTGAATATGATTAGTTTTAGGATGTCAAACTGTCTGATTCCTAAAGATATCTGTCTGTCAGCATATCGACAACTTTGATGTTGGTATTTTTGCTTGTATTCAGTGCCCATACCCAGAGAAAAAACATGTGTAAATATGTTCACCTCCAACAAAACTATTTTTAAAGAAAATTTTAAACTTATTATGATTCATTTAACAATATTATTGTCACCGACAACCATATTATGGTTGAATTAGTCCTCCATCAAGAAGTCACCACCATGTTATGGTTGCCTCCGAACATGTTATGGTTAAAAATAACTAAAACATGTTTAACACTTATAATAGCATGGTTGGTTTGCAACCATAGCATGTTGCTCTTGAAAAAGAGGAAAATACTATTGTTAATTTTAAAACAAATCATTGTCATATTTAACCATAACATGTTTAGAGGCAACCATAATATGGTTGTGGCTTCTTGATGGAGGACTAATTCAACCATAATATGGTTGTAGATGACAATAATATGGTTATATTAATGATAATATGTCTAAAATTTTCTTTAAAAATAGTTTTGTTGGAGGTGACCATCTTTAAACATGTTTTTTCTCTGCGTGCGTGTTTTGTAACTCCCGTGTCGAGTAACTTTCCGATTGAAACGTGAAAAATGAAACAAAAATGCCATACATTTTAACAAACAACTGTTTTTTCACTTAACTACGTCTGTTAAATTGTTGGCGAATAATATCTGTCACGTAAAGAAATTACTCGCCAATTTACTGAAAAAGTGTGTCTGTATAATTTCTGTGAGAAAGTTCTCGCTTTGAACTGTCAAATAAACTCACGAATAAAAATAGGATGAGAAACTATTTTATCACGGAAAAATAAGAGATAAGTATTTTGTATGCGAATGTTTTCAAAAACATTTTGTAAACAACAAACATTAAAGTCGCACAGAACATTATTTGGTATGGTCGACGGCTGTATTTTCGCCGCAGTCATTGAACATTTTTAAATTTTGGTAAATTTGTGTCGCCGTCAACGATATGTGTGAACGGCGTTTTGACATCGGCTTCGAGTGGAATATTATGACATTTATAACGTCACGACGTAATCTCAATTAATAGTTTTCGACATGAGTTACAGACACACTTTTTTCTCACTTTTCGAGAAACGATGGAATATTTTGTTTCACATCTTTTCGATGCGAGAAGTTCTCACCAAAGCCACAGAACATGAGAACAGGTCGTTTATTGCCGCTAATATGTTGCGGGAAATACGTATATATTAGAAGCACAATGACATCATGCAGTCTTACCCAAGAAAGCCAAGACTGGTTCAGAATATTTTCAAGACATTTAGCCCTTTAAGAAATCCTTATTTATTGCAAAAAGCATAAATATTGCTAAATTTAACACAAAATTTTAAATTTTTATTAAAGGGATATTTTTTATGTCTTTCCCTAGAATGTTATGAACACCATTAAGCTCTCCGAACTCGATATCATATGTTTAATATTCTTGTTCTTTGTCTTATTCTCTTTAACGATTTGATACCTTGAAGTACTGGATCTTCTGAGACCATAAATGTCGCACTCCGTTTCACGCAAACTTACAAGAACGAATGTGCATTTGTGTTAAGTGCAGATAGTATGTACGAGTACAAATGTGTATGCATGTACATTCTGTTTGACTTTGAGTGTTATAGATGGCATTCAAAATGCTTTAACAAAGAATTATTGTTTTAGATCTTTTTCTTGTAATGTACAATTTGTCAGTTATGATATTTGACTGGTGACTAGTGACGATGAGTGCGTGTTAAAAAATTGTTTTATTTTTTTTTCTTCTTCTTCTTCTAGAATTTGGGTTCTTTTAAGGATAAGCGTCACTTTGTTAATTTGTGAGAAATATGTTGTGCGAGTATGTTAAATAATTTGATCATTTGTCGACACAATCGCACACATAATTTAAAGAGTAAAATTCTTACGTGCATTTGTGGCTTTTGTGACCATAAGGTGATTTTCTTTATAATTTCGTAGGGGTTTTTTCCAATTGAGTTCAATCTGATTCCATACAGTTCACTTCGAATTGGTGCGGTTCTGTTTGGTGTGTTCAAGAAGTTCTGGTTTTGTGAACATCGACATTTAAATGTTGACAGCAATTGTAATGATTTCGAATAGACACAAAAGTACTTGTATGCGAGTTGAAACGTATCGTGAGTAAATGTTTGAATACCTGAACGAACAACTTTGCATGCTCATTTGAGCTGTCATCCAGATGACAGATGAAAGAAATTTCAAATACATGCACATAAATTGGATAATTTGTTACCACAGTTCAATTCTTTTGTGGTTTATTTAAATTTTAAGCAACAATTATTTCACATCTATTTTGTAGTTAAATTTTCTCTGTTGAATTTTTAAGTTGCACGTTTAACAATGTGTTCCTTTTTTCACATTTGAATCAGGTGTAATGTGTTGGGTTTTTTTTTCTATAATTTTAACATTATAAAGGAAATTATTTTAATAGTGATTTTGTTTTACGTTTTATTCCTCATTTAATTTCATAAACACGCATTGTATTCGTTTTTAATTTATAATTTATCATTAACGAAATGATATGACCAACCTCACTGTCAGTTTGATAAATACGCCATTTATTTTAAAATTGTGGTTGAGAATTTTTACTTTTGTTAAAATACTCTAAATTTGATTGCATCTGGTCCGGCATGTCTCATTATATTTTCCTGTTGCTTGGTGCAAATTGATACAGAAAAGAGGATGTTTTCGATAACATCCCAATCCGCAAAAATGCTTTTTGGCGTCTAAAAAAACTCAACTAACTTGAAGCTGGTTTTTACATCAAGTTAATTTTGATGCGAGTAATATTTTTATTTCCATCGCTACTTTAATTAACCGTAGTTCGTTGGAGTCTAAATACATAAATCCAAATTTCATTGGTTGAACTCATAATGATTTTTATATCTGTGTACTTAAACCTTCAACATTTCCACTACAACTTAGACACTCAAGGATTCTAAAATCCTGTTCCGTTTAAAATCCTCTAAAAATGTTGGAGCTACCAGACTAACAGACCAACATTTATAGTAATGCATACAGCTATAATTGCTGCCAATTTTCATAGTCATTTGTTGTTTTTTTTTTCGCTTTTATATTTTATTTATTTATTCTCATTTTATTTTCAATATTATTTTTTGTTCATTTAACAATGCGTTTCATTTTAATTTTTCTGATTGTTGTTATTAAAATTGTTGTTGCAGTTGATGTTCGCTTTAGTTTGCCGATATATTTTGTTGTTGTTATTGTTGTTGTCGTTGTCTAGGTTGCACAATCATTTACCAAATAGAGTTGAGTAAATTATTGTAATTTTAATTGAACTCATTGTATTGTAATATTCGCAGATAGAAGAGTGAATGTGAGTGCCTGGATGTTTGGGCATGTATGTGTGTATGGATTTTTAATACATATTTTTAAATGCCTCTAGAATTATCTATAAAATGAATATAATAACAGATTATTTTCGTTTATATTAAAATTCATTTTGTTTTGTTATAATTTACTCGATTTTAAAGTACATACACTGAAAATATATTTTAAAATGAAATGAAGGTGGATTCATCCATGCGTTCCGAACAATATTTTTGCCCGGAGAATAATTTTTTTACTGAGAGTGTTCAGCAGAACGATTCACCCATTTCGGAAAATTTGTCCGGAAAAACAAAGCTACCACATAGTTTTTCAGATGTAGGCAATTATACAAAATGGCGGCACAACTAGCAAACCCCTTATTTAAAATTGTTTTCTTAAATTGTGTTAAAGAAAATGGACGAAAAAAGGAAAGTGATTTTATAAGTTTTAATTATCAGGGGTGTTCTGGAAATCGAAAACGCAAGAATTTTAAACGTCGTTCTTTAATAAAATTTCTGTAATAAAAGAATTTTATGACGAATATTATACACATATTTCTTTCTGTATTAAACAGAATTTGATAACAAAAATTATAAAAATTTGATTAAAAGTGTATAAAAAACAACTTTTAAATTCTTGCGTTTTCGATTTCCAGAACACCCCTGTATATTATTTTTTTTTTATTTAATTATTCAGCAAAAAAAGCCATCATTTTAACTTGTATAAATTAAAAAAAAGTGGCAACTCAGTTAATTTTTTTCTGAACAAAAATTTTAATAAAACCAAGGCGAATTCATACAGGTGACATTTTCGAGTCATCTGTTTATTGTTTATTTTTTTGTGTGTATACTGAATGTCAAGCTTTGTTTACATTTTGTAAAACAATTAATTCAAATTTAAAATTCAATAAAAAAAGTAAGGAAGAACATGTAAAATCAATTAAGATGGATAATCATTCAAAAAAGCAAACTTCGATCTACCAAAGGTTAAAATACAATTTGGTTTAAGGATTGATGTTTGACTATTGACGTCAGCAGTCGTCGATAGCGTCGAGTGTAAAACTGCAAATAAATCTGAGGAGATCGAGTGGTTGCGATCGAAACATGTCATGGTAACCTGCCGGCCCGGGTTCGAGCCCCGGCCACGGTCAAGAATGAAAGATTATCAATAACAATTTTGATTAATTTTCATGTTGTAAAATTCCTTTCTTCATAAAAATAATTTAATGAAAATTTAATTTAATGAACTTAAGCCTAACTAAAAATATAAAATTTTAAATACTTGAAAAAAAAAACTTATTTAAATTTTATAAAATAAAAAAAGTGAATATAAAATATAAACACAAAAAATTAAAAATGCGTAAGGAATAAGTGGAGCCACAATTAATTTGCAATAGAGAAACAAGATTTACTTTCTAAAGTAATTGTGTATATTTTATAAACAAAATAAATTTCAGTTTTTATATTTTCAACAAATATTTTTGACATTCACTCTAACTTTTTACAAAAACAAGTTTTATTAAAGGTTAATTCAACAAATTTTCATATACAATTCGTGTTATAAACCTGTTATAAGAATGGAATATTGTTTATGAATAAGGCCTATAGTATTTTTCAATAAGAAGGGATAGCTAGCATAACTCTATCTCATGATGCGGCCACCTTTATGAATCCGCCTTGAATAATACCTATTCAAGAAAAACTTGCCGAACAAAATAATTTTTCTCTCTCTCAAAAGTAAGACGTCAAATCAATATAAAAAAATTTTGTCCGGACAAAAATATTGTTCGGAACGCATGGGTGAATCGAACTTTAGATGATTGGAATTTTCATCGTCTTCTTACCGAAAATGTGATTCCAAATTGGATTTCTCACTGAATGTGATGAAGTGCTAACCGACATGACTGATATCAGTATTTTTCGCAACAAATTGGAGGTCGAATTAAAGCCAAAATTAGAGGCTTAATCGGCTTAGGAACATTTTAAAAATGTTAATGGAGATTTATAACTTTTTATTGCAAACATTATTTTTTGTATAATAAATATACATTTTTGTATCAAGTTCTTCCTCCAGGATGTGCGATGTAAATTACAACGTCCATCTAACGTTACTCTCCTTTCGATGATGCTCATTCCTCTTGGTGCTGTTCTCTGGGGTATAAAAGTGCCCCCAAACCCTTAACTGCTATCATAAAACTCAGTAGCTTCTTTGGAGCAGAGCTTTATTAACTAAGAAGACTGAACTTCTTGAGGGAACGCCTAGAGGGCGTTTACCCAAATCAGACAATAAGCGATTAATAGATGTTAGATTAGGGTTGTTTAATTTTTTGTCCTAGGCCTAATCATAAAGTTCAGATTGTTGACGATTGAACATAAATGGAAGGAGTGCTCGTAGATTAATGAAACTTGGTACCCATATTTTTGTTAATTATTAATACGTTTGACAAAATCTTTCAAAAGACACGCCTACCTTCTAATATCCTTCAATCTACATAAATAAAATTGTAATTTTACTGTCTGACAGACTGATTCATCATCGTTAGCCTGAAGCTAAAAAGTAAAAATTTGGTCTTTCGTCAAATCGATCCACAAAGACGCGATTTTTAAAAATTCGAATGTTTATGGGGTAAAAAAGGGGCAAAACGAGTAATTTTGCTAAATAAAGTAAATAAAGGAACTAAAAGAGATACAAAAAAATTTAATACTTGTTGTTGTTGATTGAAAAAATAAGTGGACAGGTGTCTGGTACTTTTTGAAACTTGGACCCTTTTGGGAATAAAACCTGTATCTTTTAAACAAATAAACATAGAAAAAAATATTAAATCACATTCGTTACTCATCTAAAATATACAAATACGAATTTGATACTTTTTTGAATCGTAACTATTTTGGTACTTTTTTACAAACACATTTTTCTTTATTCATTGCCGTCTACATACAACCGTATTACATTATGGTCTCCCACTACAATATTGATACTTCAATGGGGAGAAAATAGTTGTAAAAGGAGAAATATGGGAAATTAAATTTCATTCTTTTAATTTTCCTTTCTACATGTGGTACTTTTTGCATCTTCTATAATATTGAACTTTGTGTTCAGGCAGAACTGAGTCTTCAACTTCAGGCAAAAATCTTAAAGCCCATAATTGAAACGTCGGCCAGGGTTTTTTGCGTCATTTTGACGATTTTTTAGGAAAATACAGTAAAATGACGATTGTTTTACTAAAAGTAATAGTGTAATGACGATTTTATTTTTTTACAATTATATTGGGAACAGTCCAAATCGTAACAATAAATTTTCCGAAACACAAATATTATTGAAAATTAAACAAAAAAAAAAAAACTCTTCCCGTATCACAAAGCAGGTGGCTTTCATTAGAAGCATTATTAATCCGAATTCTACGGCCCCTATTATGGTTCACAACTCAACTCAGTTTAGTTGTAATTTCTTAATTTTTGTATTATGGTTTACAACTTTACTATATTACGGTGAACAAAAATTACAACTGATCACCAGTTGTCTTAATTACAACTCAACTGAGTTGAGTTGTGAACCATAATAGGGGCCTTCAATTATATGAATGGTATCGATACTGCAAAAAATATACACTATATCCCCGATTTGCGCCGTTTCGATTTGCGACACTTTTCAAAAATTGGTAAAATCCGCTTTACGTTTTTATGATTCCGATTTGCGGAACTGAAATTGGCTGTTAAAAAATATTTCAAGTCGGGTGACGATTTTTTTAAATGTTTGTGACGAATTTTCTTAAAACTTTTGACGATTTTTTAAGAAAGAAGCCTAACAACCCTGATGTCGGCAGTTACTTCATATTCTCTCTCATTTTATTGTTTAAATTTTAATTTTCTGTTTACAAAATGTATGAAATTTAATGAATGTATGGTAGCATTGTTGGAAGAATATGACAGAAAGTCTATATGTGAGAGCCAAGGTATATTTACACAAGGTAGACTCATTTGGGAGTGTAGACATGCTGCTCTATAAAAGGAACCGAGTTGTCAAAATAGTCTTCATATAAAACAAAAACAATTTAACGCACACATGTACAAATTTTGGCTCATATACACGCAATTTGACGTTGTGGTTCCAACTAGGGGTAAACAGCTGACAAACATATGGGCCAACGAGTTTACCTTGTGTAAATATACCTTGTGTGAGAGCATTAGAAAAAAGTTCTCAAAATAAAATGGATTTTATTTTACGACGGCTTTTTACGCAGTTCTGTTTTAAAACTAAGAAACTAATTATTAAATGTGCAGGGCTCTGGGTGAATGAGAAACTATAAGATGAAAAATGTGACTCCTTTTTTTCAAACCTAAAAACATTAACTTTGGCGTATAAATATGTCCACGAAAGATTCTCTTCAAAGCACTTCAAGGACTCCTAAAGTTCTTATGCATCCTCTTCCAAGAATCACATCAACTGTAACTGTCCGATTTATATAAAACTCGACAAATAAAGTGAAAGTAATAATATTGATATTTATCGAAATTGTCTCATTTAAAGTTTACGCTTCTAATTAATTTTGGTAGACACATCGGGTAATTTTTGTCTCAACCATCCGTAGTAAAAAAACCTTCCCCGCCGATTGTCCTAAAGCGGCTCATACACTTGCAATGAAATTGTTCAATTTTACGTATTGAACAATTATAACGCCAATGTGTATGTGATATTCGAAGGTGGCACAATATATTGGCAACATTAAAAAGGCTTTTGATTTTTATTGCACAACGAAAATTAAGTGTAATGTGTTGGCAACATTGTACAATGCTGTTACTATTATTCCTATAGGTTATGTTCACCTTTTTATTGAATGAAAGTTGAACATTATTTAAATTAAAACCATTGTGCGACTTATTGCATAATATAGGACAAAATGGAAATAATATGGCGAATATCATATACAATAATATTGCAAGTGTATAGGCCGCTTAAGAAATAATATTTACAATAAATTAAATATTTTTCCAAGTGCATATGTGTAATATTGTATGTGAACAGATCCGTATTATATATACATATTTACGTATGCACATATTATTTTTTTTATAACTAAATTTTTTTCATGGTAAAATTTTGATTGGTTTGCTTGTACACGCACTTTTGGTAAACTTTGAATGTACTTAGTACGTTTGTATATGAATTTGTTACATGGTTTATTTTACTGGTTGGTTGAATAGAATCAGTTCATCTACACACACTTTTACATACAATACTTACCAACATCCTCGTACATACATACTTAGTTGCACTAGAATGACATGCAATGCCAGGCCATGCCAATTGTATTATAATATTCTTTCTCGGTTTTAACTGACTCACTATCGTAGTACTAGTGATATTTACTAAACTCGAACAACTGCAATTACAACTACAGCTACTGTTACTCCATCACACACTCTTTCTACTACTCCCAATGTAAATGTTGCACTTGTATGCATTTTGTTATGTGATTTTTTGACATGTTGACAGTTGATTATTCTGACAATTTAACTGGTTTCACTGTAAATCAGTTTCAAAAATATAAAGTTTTCTGTGTGTGTGTGTGTGAATTTTTTTATGTTACAAAATTGTAATTTTCATATTGTTATTGTAACAGAAAATGATAATTGTTCTACCGCATTCTTGTATTTATGCGTAAAATTATTATTTCTCTTATTTGTTGTATTCGCAATCAATAATCAGGGATTAAATATAAGAAAATTTCTTTGAAGTTTTGTTTTTAGGTACAAGTTGTAAATTAATTTTGGATTTTGCAAAAAAAAAATTTTGAAATAAAGGGTGGTTACATTTCAAGGGCCGATGTTGATTTTGAATAAAACACAAACTATTTAGGAAATTATTGTAATTTTATTTTATTATGATATACTGGTATTACTCAATTATGTATGGAACAAAATATTGGCCAAATGGGCGCCGCGACAACGGCGGCACACCTCCATCCGATGGTCCAAATTTTCGATGACCCTGAGGCATAATGGAGGTTCTATGCCGTTAATGTGCCGAATTATCTCATCCTTTAGCTCTTGAATTGTTGCTGGCTTATCGACGTACAGCTTTTCTTTCAAATAACCCCAAAGAAAAAAGTCCAACGGTGTCAAATCACATGATCTTGGCGGCCAATTGACATCGCCATTACGTGAGATAACACGGCCATTGAATTTGTTGCGCAAAAGAGCCATTGTTTCGTTAGCTGTGTGGCAAGTGGCACCGTCCTGCTAAAACCACATATCGTCCACATCCATATCTTCCAATTCGGGCCATAAAAAGTTCGTTATCATCTCACGATAGCGAACACCATTCACAGTAACTGCCTGACCGGCCTCATTTTGGAAAAAATACGGCCCGATGATGCCGCCAGCCCATAAACCCCACCAAACAGTCACTCTTTGTGGGTGCATTGGTTTTTCGACAATCACTCTTGGATTATTATTCGCCCAAATGCGGAAATTCTGCTTATCGACAAATCCACTGAGGTGAAAATGTGCCTCATCACTGAAGATGATTTTCTTCGAAATTTATCATCCATTTTCATAATAAGTCTGGATAACTTTAACACGTTGTTGGATTGTGTATCTCTCCATGGTTCAAATTGAGTAAGTCTGAAATAGAGAAATGTCAAATAAAATTCGGAAAAAAACTTGGCGTTTAGGTGTGGTTCACATTCAACATCGGCCCTTACAATTTAACCACCCTTTATGTATTTTAATCAAAAATTACACAGAACAGCAAAATGAAGCTTTTAAAATTTTTTTTGAAACAAAACAAACTGATCCTTATGTAATTTCATCTGCTGATGATAATAGCGCCATTAGTTTTTTTACCAGCTCTAATTTAAAAGATATAGTGATATTTATTTTTTGCAAATTTTACACAAATTTTTTATAATTCGCCCTAATATTTCATAAACGACGCACAAAATCACTTTCAGTTGAGTAGAGTAACATTATTGAATCTGTCAAGATATCTTACAGCGATTGCAAGGACCTTTGAATTCTTGGGTTTTTCTAAAAACTTTTGTTATGTACGTTTTCTGATATCCAAATAACTGCTGATTATCTGCTGACTACGAATATAACATGCGCTTTTTTCTACTTCCTCTTGTTTTAGAGATATTGTGGTGCATTAATTTAAGCTTTCTAAGCCCGCGCCAAATTTTTGTGACATATATAACCGCATATTGGCTAAGCCAAAAAACAATACCATAATCGTTACAATACGGTGGCACAGCATCGTGCGTTATTTTTATTTGTTTGTTATAAGCACACATAATTTTAATATTTCTTATAATGCATTATGTGCAAAAAAAAAGTTAATTTTAGCAAAATTCCTAAAAAATTAAATGTTAACACAATTTCCTATAAAATTGAATTTTAACACAATTTCCTATAAAAAGTAAATTTTACCAAAATTTCCTATAAAAAGTAAATTTTACCAAAATTTCCTATAAAAAGTAAATTTTACCAAAATTTCCTATAAAAAGTAAATTTTACCAAAATTTCCTAAAAAAAAAGGAAATTTTACCAAAATTTCCTATGAAAAGTAAATTTTACCAAAATTTCCTATGAAAAGTAAATTTTAAGCAAACTTTCCTATAAAAAGTAAATTTTAGCAAAATTTCCTTTAAAAAGTGAATTTTAACCAAATATATATCTGGGGGATTCACAAGGTGTCATAAAGTCAGTCATATGTCTTAAAATAATAACATGAAAAATACCAACAGTCGTAAATTTTAGCAAAATTTCCTATAAAAAAGCCATTTTAGCCAATTTTCTATAAATAGTAAACTTTGGCGACATTTCCTTTAAAAAGGATTATTTGGCACAATTTCCTATAAACAGTAAAGTTTGGCAAAATTTCCTACAACTAGTATCTAAAGTTGGGCAAATTTTTTTATGACTAGTAAATTTTACCAAATTTTCTATCAAAAGTAGATGTAAACACCATTTCCTATAAAAAGTAAATTTAGATTTAAAAAAAATTTCCTATAACTCGTAAATTTCTAAATAAAATTTCCTTTACCTAGTAAATTTTCGCAAAATTTTCTACAACAAGTAAAATTTCTAAAAAAAAAATCCCATAACAAGTAAATTTTAACAAAATTTTCTATAAAAAGTAAAATTTTGCAATATTTCCAATAAAAAGTAAATTTTATTGAAATTTTTTAGAAAAAGTAAATTTTATAGAAATTTTTTAAAAAAGTAAAAATTATCCTTTAAAAAGGAAATTTTAACATAATTTTCTATAAAAAGTAAATTTAAAAAAAAAATACTATAAAAAGTAAATATTAACATAATTTCTTACAAAAAGTAAATTTTAACACAATTTCCTATAAAAAGGAAATTTTAACAATATTTCCTATAAAAAGGAAATTTTAAAAAAATTTCCCATAAAAAGTAAATTTTATCAAAATTTTCTATAAAAAGTAAATTTTAGCAAAATTTCCTATAAAAAGAACCTTATATTAGAATTTTCAATAGATAGTTAATTTTGGAAAAATGTTTTAAAAATGTTATATTTTACCAAAATTTTTCATAAATAGTAAATTTTGTCTACAATTCATATTAAAAGTTTTCACGTTAATGATAAAAATCGGCGCATTTGTAAAATTTTGAGTGCTTAACATTGTGCTAAAGAGTGTTGATATTATCGGTATATCAAGGCCCTGGTACTCAAAACAACAAGTTACAAGTCTACAAGTAAAATACATTTTTTCATCAATTTTTTCCTTTTGACAAAAGCATTAGTTAGCACTGTGCATTAAAAAGGGTAGCTCAACAAATATATAATTTGGAGCAGGGAAGAATGCCTGTCGAAAAGGATTGCCTTCTTAAGGAAGGTATCAATTTAGGGAGAATGAACAATTACAAAAAATACAAAATATGTATATATGGGCATTTCCACAGAAATATCAACCGCAGCCAAATAATTCAAAGTCTATAAAAGTATGTTTTTTTAACATATTTTTATAGGGAATCTATCAACTCTCAATGATTTAAACAAATTTTACATTTATTCATAACACACTTTGAAATATTCAAATGCAAAGTCGAACAAGTGAAAAAGTTCTGTTTTGAACATTTCTATTGCACGTTTTGTTTTGCTAAATGATCTTAATGAGAAACATTATGCATTAACAATTGCTTTTTAAATCTCAGTTTATATTCAAACAATAAAGAAAAAATGTAAACGGAAGGATGCGATTGCCAGTTACGGCAAATTTTTTCTTTGCTTTACCGTATATTTCGATGTAGCGTGCGACATTGAAAAAGAACATTTGTTATCAGTGCGTCGAGGGTATTTGCACAATGCGTTTCAAATATTAGTAACCAACAGATATTTTTATTGCAAATTTAATTAAGAAAATTTTGCTGGAAAATAATCAGTGCTTTTTTCTTGGTACTTTTTTAAGTTTGTAGCGTGCGACATCGTAAGTGTAAAATGCATAAATTCAAAAAATTTTTTTTCCTAAAATATCTTTATTTGCGATGGCCAACAACTACAAGCATCAAGGACAGCTTATTCCAGTAAAAAAAACTTTATTTGAGACTAGCAATACTATTTTCAGTTAAAATAGTTTTTGTTCTACATTTGTATTTTTTAATAATTAGTATTGTGGTTATTTTGTTGAACTATTTATGGTTTTTAATCCCAATTTTTAATATTTTTAACTCGGCTTAAGTTCATCAAATTTAATTTTCATTAAATTATTTTTATGAAGAAAGGAATTTTACAACATGAAAATTAATTAAAATGTCATGGTAACCTGCCGGCCGCGTTTTGAGCCCCGGCCACGGTCAAAAATGAAAGATTATCAATAACAATTTTAATTAATTTTCATGTTGTAAAATTCCTTTCTTCATAAAAATAATTTAATGAAAATTAAATTTTAAGCCTAATTAAAATTATTAAAAATTTGGATTTGTATTTTTCTTTATAATTTTATAACTTTTGTTGAGAAAATGAATATATTGAATGAATTTAAAATAATGTAGAATCATCTTACGCATGTCTAATTACATAAAAAGTAAAAACATAAACATAAAAGTATGATGGAACAATATGTCTCATGCAACATGTATCGTGCGACAGTGATTAAAATTAAATAAAAAATAAACTCCACAATATTTTTGAATTAAATAAAAACCATTATTAAGATACATCAATGCATATTTTAAAATTAGTCGCATTAAAATATTTTATCAGGTTTCGCTGAAATCAGTGTTTGAACTTTTTGCCGTAAAAACAACTTTTAAGGCGTACGAATGTCGCATTTGACATTGGAGAAATGCCCATATGTTTTGAGAGTTGTACTTAATTGTTGTGAAAAATATTTTGTATTAATGTTGTGCTTTTATTATTTTTATTTAAATAGATGGCCTTTGAAAAAGTCACCAAAAGAATGACGAAACGCCGAGAGATGTGTAATAAATTTGTTTTTTTTTTATTTACATCAACATCATTACCCAGCAAAAACTTGGAAATGACTTGCAATTACTGAACAACTTAATGTTCAATGACTAATTCATACCATCTGCATTACATAGAAGTAGTTAAATAATGGCAGACTTATAATCCATATATCGGATTGCTTGTTTATGAGTTGATAAAAGAAATTTATAATAAAATCCATAATAAAATGCATCTAAGGTTTTATTTATTTAAATCTAATACAAATTGATTTTAAATATTTGTTCTTAGAATTTGTTTTTATACCCTCCACCACAATTAGTTGTGAAGAGGGTATACTAAGTTTGTCATTCCGTGTGAAACTTTTTTATTATTCATCTCAGACCCCCATAAAGTATATATATTCTGGCTGCTTGAGTAATTCTAAGTCGATTTAGCCATGTCCGTCTGTCCGTCGGTTGAAAACACGCTCACTTTCGAAAAACTCAAAAGAAATAAACAAACTAGGTGTCAAATTGCTTGTAGTTATCCTAAGCAGTTTGGGATTGAATTTCAGCAAAATCGGTTCAGTAGGACCAGAGCTATGAATCAAAATGTGGAACCACCACCTTCAAAAACTTGATAATTTTGTTACAAAAACTAACATAAATGATGCAAAAATGCACGGAATGACATAAGATTTTGCACAAGTCCAATAAAAAGACATCATACAGATATTACTCCTTAAACATTCGAACTGTCGGTGGAGGGTATCAAAGATTCGGCACAGCCGAATATAGCACTCTAACTTGTTTCTTTTTAATTTGTTATAAATGAAGAACAATTCGTAATAGACTTGATTATGAAAAATTAAAATACTTAATTTTTTTTTTGCGTTTACACGATATTTTTGCATTTTGCAGTGGGAAAGTACAAGTGCACTGCTAAATACAGATCGTGTAAATGCACCTTAAGTAAAACCGATCCGATTCTCTGGCTGGAATTGAACCCACAACCCTTAAACTGATAGAGTCGCTCACTACCAGTTAGTTTACTAGGGCACTTAATTAATCTTTTAAAACACTGTTACAAATTACAAATTAAGTCTTCCAAAAACGATAGTCAAAGTGTTAATAAGATAAAAAAAAAATCAGAATATTTTTAAAAATATAGCTTTAAGAATATTTGCATATATTATAAAACTCAATTTCTCGATCCTACAGACCTGTCCAAAAATTAAAAATCGGACGATTTGTAACTTTTTTAAGATGTTTTCGTCTTTTAAGTTTTAAACCATTTTTACCGATAAGTTCAGACTTTAAGGGTGCCAACGAAATTCTGAATATTCAGTATTACCCATTCAACAAGGTCTACCTGTAACTTATAGTAAGGTAATTTTAAAGGCGTTTTTTTATTGTCAAACTGTATTATTATTAATTATTTGTATTTTAAATCAACATTAAAATGTTATCAAAACGGAACAATCAGCCATGTATTAATAATATTTAAAGACTTTCATTAAAAAAATACAAAACAAAAAAAAACGTAAAACAACCAACTTGTATGATAATAAAGCTTTGGCATTATCATTTTTTGCCTTTGAGAAATCAAAATGAAAAACGAAATAAAAAATTAAAAAAAAAAATTTAAATGCCATCATGTTTAAATGTAGAAATTCACATTCAATGACCACCGAATTACGCAGAGTGAAGAAAATTAAATAATGTTCATAGAAAATAATGTCTAAACGCTGTTGCATATCTGTACAAACTCGTAATGGTATGCTGAGCACTGTGCCTGTTGCAAATTCGCATAGTTGCCAGTCTAATTGCCTTAACGATAAATCTTGTCAATTAAATTATTATTTTTAAGCAACAAATGTCTTTTTTTCTCTCTATAGTTTTTGTGATTTCTTTTTTTTGTTAGCCAGTTTCTCTACTGAGTCGTTTATTACAGCTGCAAAAAAAGAGAAAAAAAAATTAAAAAAAATCTAAAATACTCATGCAACTATAAATGAGCGTTTGGTTTGATTACATGTTAAATGCGCGAATACGAGGTATTTGCGCCATTCGTTGCATTAAAAAGAAACAGAAGTGTTAAGACATTTGATGTCTTTTGATGGCCATAATCGCACGTAGATACATTTTAACATTTCCTCTGATAAATTACAAACACTTTAACGGTTTTTAAAGATCTCTATTTTTTTTTTAATTTACTTTATACATTTTAATAAACATTATAATATTGTTGCCAAAGCATTTTGTAAACTTTGTATACAATATAATCATGAAGATTAAACGAGTGTTCTGTGTTGGTTTGAATTATAAGGAAGGCTTAGCAATGGTGGTTGGGTTGAGGAAAAATTTAATAGATTGTGAGAAGAAAAAATATTTAAAGGGTGTTGTTTTTCAGCCTGATAAAGATTCCGAAATGGTAATTTGTCAAACGGACTGTCATACAGCTTTTACTTTATAAAATGTATGATGAGTAAAACTCTGGCCAAAAATCATGACTGGATTCACGCTTTAACTACACAACCAAATTAGCCAAAATTTACTTTGAAGATATTCATATACATCAGTCATCGATTCGCCAACTTATAGACGATTTCGTGATTTTCATGGTGCACATTGCAGCGTTGAAGCTCATTTTTGGCTTAACGGATAAGCACAATTTCCGCATATGGAGTAAGACCAATCCACAACAGACATTACAGTCTCCAATACATTCAGAAAATTGTACCGTTTGGTACGGTTTACATGATGGTGGTATCATCGGACCTTATTTCTCCAAAAATAAAGCTGATCTTGTGTGACAGTCAATAGAGATCAGCAGAGTTTTGAAGAAAAGCATTGAGTTCTTTTGATAGGACTTTCCTTTTACGGACAAATCTTAATTGTCCTTTCGGTGTGCGTTTATGAGTGATTTCACCATCTTTCTCCAAACTGTTGAAAGCTAAACATACTCCAATTTAAACTAATTAATATAGACAATAAATATAAAAACCCATCTTAATATTTTCCCTACAAAACAAATTCCACTTTATTCAATATATTTTGTATCCCATCCACCACTAGTGGTGAATTAGGTTATACTACGTTTGTCATTACGTGTGAAACTGTTTTAATATTATTAAAGTACACATAAGGTATATACATATATGCTGGGTCCTTAGGTAGTACTAAGTCGACAGGCCGTCCGTCTATCTATTTTTCGGTCCGTGTATCTGTCTTTCGGTCCGTCTGCTAAATTAACCCTCACTTCCGAACGCCTCAGCAGAAAATAACAATTTTGCTGTCAAATTGTTTCTATCAAAATCCGTTAACTACAAAACCAGTTTTGGATCCAAATGTGAAACAACCTCCCTAAAAAATGAACATTTCTGTTACATAAGTCCTACTGTCATAAAATTTTGCAGAAACTCGACTTATATGACTAAAAATCATGCTACTAATTTTCTTTAACATCGGTCTATAATTTACTATAGGTCTCATATAAAGCCCACTCTCAAAAAAACCTTAGCGTAATGTGTTATTGCAGTAAAATTTGGTCTGCCAGAGCTACATACGACTAGGGATCGCACTACCTAATTTCGTGTAGATTGATTTGCAACTTACCATAGGTCCCATTCTAGGAAAACATTTTAATACGTCTAAAGTCCTAACGAATAATGCTTAAGTAGCAAAATTTGGCCTTACCCTACGTTTGCACATGCAAGTTATTACTCAAAAATTTACTTGCAAGTTGAGCTGCAATTACGAAAAATGTCATGGTGTTATTAAAAAAACTGTGAGTGTATTGAGTTTTTAAAACTTGGACTTGCATTAGAAAAAGGGGGGTTATTTCAAAAATTAAAAATCGCACTACTTGATTTTTTGAAGATCGGTTTATAACTTGATGTAGTTTCCATATAAAGCTCACATTAGGATAAAAATTCAAAGCTCCTAAAACCTGGACGAATAATGATTAAGTAGTGAAATTGAGTCTAATTAATTATCAAGGTTTCGTTTAAATGTGCTTAATTCCCAATTCATACTATTGATAAACTGAAATTTATTGTTGAGATAATTGTTGGGATATGCTATTCCTAATCGCATTTCACTGGTTGCTAAGGCCAGATCTTCAGGTCACTTCATCCAAAGATTTTAGCGAATAAGCGAAAGCTTAAACAAAAACAACAACAATAAATTAATTTTTTGTCAACTCTAAATGTAGTTGTAAGTGTGTAATGGAAAAACGAAAATAAAAACAAATTACTTTATTTAATTTTGCCAGTTCAATTCTATTACACTGCCACTTGCAAAAGTTATCAAAGTTTTTCTTGGGAGTCAAAAATGTATTGCCAAGTTTAAAAAAAGATTTGAACTCTCTATTCCAGCCAAAACTTATCCTTGGTCCAACAAATTATTATTTCTTTAATCACGTTTGCTTTTAAAAATATGTCAGATATTATCTTTTCTAAATCATTCATTTTCAACTGTTCAAAATGGACAGCGAAAAAAAGATCGTGAGAAAATAAATAAAACTTTTAAAAAAAATCCAATATGGACTTTAAAAAAAAATAGCGAAAAATCTAAAGGTTTATCGTCACACTGTTTTAAAAGCCATCAAACAAGGAAGACTTGAACATTGAAAGAAAGCCTGGATCAGGAAGAAAAAAGGCCTAGCAGGTATGGGTAAGGCAAAATAAATCGAACAACTCTCTCGAAGAGCACCGATAACTTCAGAAAGCAGTTCGTCACATAAAATGCGCAGAGCCAACGCGTGTACTGGGTTGAAGTTTTATAAAGTTTCAGAAAGTGCCAGATCGCAATGCAGTTAAGAACTTAGAACAAAAGAACGAGAGAAAAAATTGAGGTGAAATTTTATAAAAAAAATACACCTGCTGTGGGATGAATGATGCCACTTATGTTCCGGCAGACTTTTCCCAACTTCCGGGTCAAGATTTGTAAGTGACTGATGGTCGAGTTAGTGTTCAAAAACAATACCGGACAAAAAAAAAACAAATAAAATTCCCCAAGAAGTTTCTTGTGTGGCAAGCTATTTGTAGTTGTGGCAAAAAAAGCCAAAAAATTGTGACATCAGGCATAATAAACACAGAAATATACGGTTCGGTTTTAACCGAAATGCAAACCGCACTGACCAAAAAAACCTCGGTTTTAGCTTTTACTTTAAATAAAGACTGCATGAAATACCCCCCAAAACATAAGCCCCCAAAAAATAATGAAATAACCCCCAAAATGTGGGGCCTTATTTCATATGCAATAAACCCCCAATTTTGAAAATGAAATAAGCTCCCAACAGAAATTAAATAATACCCTAATTTTTGGAAATAAATGAAATAAGAACCCAAATTCTGGAATGATATAAGACCCCAATATATATATAATACATTAATTGAACAGTTTTGGTTTAAAGAATCATGCGATAGATAGCATGGTTGGGACTTCGGCCAAGCGCAAGGATTTTCTCCTTTATGATATGCCAATCATCGGCTTCGATAACTTAAGCTCTTCTGCATATTTTTGCGGTTTTTAGCAAAATCTATATTAAAGGAATGTAACGATACGCCTTTTCGCCGATACGATACCGATACCGACACTCAAAAAGAAATATCGGCGAAACCGATATGAATATTAAATTTGAATTCAAGGTAAAACAACCAAAACTCAAGCAGAATAATTTTTTTTTTTTATATAAAATTATGTTTTAGGAGATTGTTAATATTTAGAAGTGATAATAATATGATTGAAAAAACAAGGAATTTGATTTTATGGTAATATTAACAAAAAAAAAAAGAACAGTTTAAGAGATTATAAATATTTGAAATTAAAATTAATAAGATTTTTGTTAAAAATACAAGGTATTCTAAACTTTTGCAGAGATCGCAAATCTGTTCCAACCAGACCTACAGTGGGAAATAGTCTCTCAGATGCGACAGAACTCATTTGAAACTTAAGTATTTCTGCACCAAGCGGATCTGCGTCTCTTTTAATATTAAGAGATCTAAGGTATATCTCGACTTCTTGTTTGGCAGAACCACAGCCAAGGATGGACAGAGGCTCAACCTCCTCGGATTTTCTTATAATTTGTTCACAAACGCTTCAAAGGCCAAAGGTCCTCCACAATATCAGAATACATAGTCATAATAGCTCAGTAAGACGTTTTTTCGATACGATTAAAGCCGATTGTTTTTAAAATATTCGAAGAATTTTAGATAAACAATATGTTTCATTATTCTCTCAACCCTCAAATCTTTCATTCAGAACAAATGCTAAGCAAGTCACCAATTTCTGGGCCTATCTAAGTTTTTTCATTTTTTATATTTTCTAAACCTGAAGTATTGGTATTCGTAACGTCTCTAAAAAATAGGTCTTTAAGTGGTATTTAAACAATAATGCG
Source organism: Pollenia griseotomentosa (assembly GCA_963931875.1). NCBI lineage: Eukaryota > Metazoa > Arthropoda > Insecta > Diptera > Polleniidae > Pollenia > Pollenia griseotomentosa. The sequence continues at coordinate 43,484,847 of OZ007560.1, read as the reverse complement.
AATTTTGTACCACAGGAGGCAAATCCACCCAACTGTCCAGAACTTTGGCCTGATGAAAGGTTTTGGGCTCTTGTTAAAAAGAATTAAAGAACATAGGCAAGGTATCCCACGACATGTCCAATTTTAAGCGTAAGTGGACCACTTAGTCCAAGAAGGTAACGGAACCAACTTTAAGAACTTTAATGGAAGGTTTTCCGGAAAAAGTGGATACATTTTTAAATACCAAGCCAACATTTTAATATATAATGAATTTGTACAAATATTTGAATAAATATACGTATTTTTGAAAATTTTTATATTGAATGGTTAAGTTTTTACTTAGAACCACTATAAATTTTTTCTGGCTTACTCTTAATGTAAAAGACAATTATAAAATCCCCTACTGAGAATCACTTTAAGACACTTAAAAGCGAAATGAACCATGTGTTCAATAAAGATTTATAGGACTAGAAATAAAATTAATTAGCCTTGTGATGATCGGCCCATAATTTACCAAAGGTCCCATATAAAGTGTACTCTTGGAGTTGAACTTTAGACGACCAACCAATTTTAATTTATCATAGATCACATATAAACCCTCATGAAATATTCCTAATTTGCGAAGGAGGGTATTAAAGATTCGGCACAGCTGAATATAGCACTCTTACTTGTTTTAACTAAATCTGAAACAAATATTTGACAATGTGCTTATTAGTTTCACTTTGTTAAGTTATTCATAAAATAGCAAAAAAAAAAAGAAAAATAAATCAAATTTCTCACTTTGATCTTCTCTTAAATGAATAAACACAAATTTCCAATTTTTTTTTCCCCAGAAATTTTTATCTCTGAAGGAAAAGGGATGGGAAGGGTAGAATTTAGTTGACTTGTTAGTTGGTTGGCTGCTTGACTGCACGATTTGATAGATGACTTGAATGTGCATTTGCTTAGTTAATTTGAAAACTCCGAATTCCTTCGTTTCGTTTCTTTTATTTTTTGTTCCTTTTTTTGTTTGCATTAATGCTACTTGCAACATCTTAATCTTATGCAACTAAATCTTTAACAACATAAGCGCCCTCTGTCGAGTGTATAAAGAAAAGTGAATGAATATGGATGAGAGTGTATGATACGAATTAGTGTGTTTATTGGTTTGTTTGCGTAAATTCACAATAACTTTGGACGATTGTATAGTACGAGTAGGAAACCCAGACCACAAGCAAGTGCAATGCAGTGCAAAATCCATAAATTTCCACCTTGTCAACTTTTGATATTAATAAATTACCAACAAAGAGCATAATTAATTAAATTTGTAGTACTACAAACGGAGTTCTTCAGTGTTCGTGCATGCATTATGGGTTGCATCTAGTCATATAGAACTTTGACCATGTCGCGTCCATAATTCCTTTATGTTGTTGTTTTTGCTACTGAAGCATAAGTGCAAAAGTAAACTCACGACCAGTGAGTCCGTCCACTAGGCCCCTAGAATTGTAATTGTGAGTGAACGAACGATTGTGTGCACGCATAGTTTACGCAAAAGTGGCATCATTTATTTCTGTTACCAATTTGGCTCTCACTTTGTCGTCTATGTGGAGGCAAGCAGAGGCATTTATTGCCTTGGACAAGATGTGCAATTTATACAAAAAGATGTTTGTATTATTTGCTACTGTTGTCATCAGGATTCGAAACTATGTGGAGCCTTGTTGTCATTACGAGCTGTTGCATTTACAACTTAAAACCGTCGGACATTTTATATTCGTTTGTTAGTTCGTTGCTGGTTTTCTTTTCTTTTTTTTTTTTTGTTTTTCATTTGTCTTATGTACCGGTGATGCACAGTGAGGTTTCAAGTGAAAATGGTAGTGATAATTAATATTAAATATGTTTTGATGTTGGTATTACGTACTTATATGCTGTTTGTGGATTTTATATGGTATAGAATTTTAGGCGCCAAAAGTAGTTTTACAGTTGGCTGACGTGTAAAAGGTCACAGGGGTGGAGCAGACTTAAAATAGTTAAAAAAAAGGAAAGCTAAATGTAAATAGTAATAAAAGAGTCCAAGTCACCCTTATAAACAAAATTATCGAACGAGAATATGGGCATTTCCAGCGAAAAGTCTACTTTTTGTAACGTAACGCCAGCAAGCAAATAACATTTTTTCTCAAAATATTTTATATGTAAAATTTACTTTTTTATACTTTGATGCAAAGCGCAACTAGCTCTACATTTTGTAACAAAAAGGATAACATTTGAACAACTTGGGCCCGAAATACAAGGTTATTTGCTTGCTGGCGTTACGTTACAAAAAGTAGACTTTTCGCTGGAAATGCCCATATGCATTCTTACCGAAACATCATACCTTTAAAAATAAATTGCTACTGTGAGCGAGTAGGTTCGAAAATATTTCCTGTCAAAACCTTTTTATTAAGACATATAATTTCCTCATTTATTTCTTTTCATTCTCGAATTCTTCTTTAAATTAGACCCGCGAAAGGATTGAGATTTGATCAGTCGAACCCGCGTATTGCGACCCCTTTTATCTTGACTGTCAAGTTAAGAGGGAAAGTAAATTTCTTAATCGTCTCGTATATTTCAAGAGGCTGGATTCTTAGAAATGTATAAATAAACACTACTACGGCTTAACAGACTACATTTTGAGCTGAACGCCTGCTTAACGTAATGCGGTTATTTAGCTTAGGCTGTCACCTCAGGCAGTCGGGTTTTTGATCTTTTTAATTATGAATTTTATTTGAAGAATATTTTCCTTTTAAAAATTCTTACGTACAAAATTCTCTGAAATCTTTTCCTGTTCAGTCTAAACCTGGCAAACCATTTGATATTTTGTTGACAAGCTATCGATAGTACCGAATTCTTTGTGGAATTGTTAAATTTATTTTCTTACTTCTTGTGCTACGTTCCCACCTACTAGTTCAAATAATACAAATTTCAATATGGTATTTGGCAATTACTACGTTAAATATTGTAAACGGAGAAAAATTTCTACATAATTTGTTCCGGCTGACTTTCTACCTGTGCACTTTTGTACTTGATTTAAATTTGAATTCGTAAAAGTTGTTTTAATTTAGTTGCCTTTGGTTTTGAAAATTTTTTTTTTAAACTATTTGACATGGATATATTGTTTGAATGTTTATTTTTTTTGTGAGGAAAAATTTGAGAGAATAAAAATTAGTACCTTAATGGAATACTAATAAAAGATATCCTTAAAATAATAAAATATTAAAAGGATACAAAAATAGAAAAAATATTAAATTGGAATGGTATAAGAGGATACCAAATTAAAAGAATATTGAAATTAAAAAGAAACGAAATTGAAAACAAATTAAAAGAGAAACAGGGAAAAAAACAAAATTGTAAAACATATGAAATAAAAAAATATGAATAAAAAGTATCAATGTTGAATTCCTTAAGCTAAGAAGGTTTATATAAAATAAGAGAATATATTGAATAGCCAAGCAAATTGAAGGCAAATATCTAATAAAACAGTGACAAATGAATAGTGCAGAATATATTAAAGGATGAAGAGAATAACAGCTTTACAACATAAACAGTCAATATATGCTAGTGCTTTTGTGTTTGTAACCTACTGAGGAATTGTTGTGTTCTTGTGATTATTTGTGGATTAACGTAGCTGATCATAACTTTGTCCTAAATTGTTGATTAAATTTTGTTTTCCTTTTAATAATTAACTGTGTTTCTTCAATATCTTGTGTGTTGTTAAGTACTTAAATTATTTAGTCATGATTTTTTTGTGTCCTTAATAATTAACTTGTACTTTGTATTTAATTGAGTAATTGTATTTAACCTGGTTAAAAAAAACACTTAAACATTAAATAACTTTTAGACAATTCAAAGTAATTTTATACTTGTTATTAATATTGCATAGACACAAGTCTGAAACATTGTTTGTAGATCTTAATATTTTTTTTTTCTTATTAAAATGTTAATAAATAAAATAACTATTGTTTAAAGAAATGATCATAAGAATTATGGCACATTAAATTATTAAAATTGGGTTGTGAAGTGGAAAGGTATAGATGGAATAAAATTGCAGTAAAATTGGGACATTTTTGGAATTATATTTCCAAATTTTGTTTAAATATAATCACGGTGGTATTTGAATACCAAAGGGGTGGGATAAAATGGGTTGACCATCTAGACCCAAACAAGTATTTAAGCTAAGAAGAAAAATAGTAACACATTGATCTGAACCCAAAAGTTTTGTTGTTGAAAATCAATGACGTTACAAATTTTTAAGGAAATGAGTAAATTTTTAAAATGAAAATGGTAGAAAATACATTAACTGAATAAATAATAATAAATAGATTAATTTTCCTTAAATATACAATAAAAAATTTTATTAAAAACCGACATTTAAAATTATTGCGTTTAACGTATGCTTTGAAAAACACTTTTTTATATTTTTAAATAAAAGGTTTAATTGAAAAATAAAAATTAAAATTGGTAAAAATATAAAAAATATTAAATTAATGAAAATATTAAATGGACGATGTCGATGTTTTTTAGTTTTGACGACGATGTATCGCCGATGTATCGTAAATCAAAACATCGATATTTTGTTTTCTAAACATCGATGTATCGTTTGCATCCCTATTTACATTTACTGTTAGCAATTTATTTAAAAAGTTTTCCGTTAATTTTAAATTAAAACAAAATATAGGTGGTGCGCAAAATTACCCCAGGAAATATGGCCCCAAAAGGAAAGTGAAGAATGGCCCCAAAATTTTACATGAGACCCAGCAACACGCAATTTTGGGCAAATTTGTTGTTTTTTTGCTGTTATTTTTCATTTCGTTAGGGTGTTTTTGCATTTCAAGTGCAATGAAAAATGACCCCGATATGATAAAATCACAATTTTTACTTTGGGGTTATTTTTTGTTTACTTATAAAAAATGCAAATTTTTAAAAATAAAAATTAACCCAAACATTTTTACACAAATTTTATGAAAAAGTTTCTAGTGATAGTATAAATAACCTGAATTCTTATACCAAAGTGGAGAAAATTCTTGCAGGTTATGCAGCGATGCTTTAGTTAGCAAAGCCGGTGTTTGTTATACCAAAGAGGAAAAAATTCTTGCGCATGGCCGAAAGCCCAACCATGCTATCAATCGTACGATTTTTAAGACCAAAACTATGGCGCATATTCAGAAATCATAACTAAAGTTGTAACTAACAAAACAGAAACTAAAAAATAGTTCATAGATAGTTAAAGATCTTATTCACAATTCATAACTAACGTAGTAACAGCTCTCAGCTGATAGAAGAAATGCAACCATGCATATTGGCATTTAGAGAAAATTAAATGTCGATAATATTTTGAACGATATATTCTGTAATTAATTAAAAAGCTTATAAAACTATTAAAATCTCATTTTTTGTTCTTTAAAAAACTAACGCAAATTCTAAAAAAGTTGTTTATTGGTTCTAATAGTATATAAGTCAATTAAAATAATAATAAAAATATTCAAAAGAATTTTATCGACTAAGAACACATCTCTAGTTTATTTTTTATGGATTTTTTTTTTTTTTTTTTTGGTGCAGCAGAAATTCATTTTAAACACAAATTATAATTGCAGCGCGTTTTAAACGTCTTAACTGTTTTTGTCATGTTTTTATCTGTTATTATTTGAATATCTCTTATTCCATTTATTTCCATTTATTTTTTATAACCACTTCAAAAATTTTGTACTTCTGAAATAAATTATAAAATGATATCAATCAGCTGTTCTTTGAATGTATTAGTTAGTTGGCATTTAGTTACAGCTTTACCTATAATTAAGTGTAAACTTTTTATGCTGCAAGTAATCATCTGTGAATAGCTTAAATAGGTACTTAAAAAAGTTTACACTTGGTAATGATTTATGAATATGCGCCTATATAATTATTCGGATTTGGAAATCGGGATTCTAAATTTGGGATTTTTGGTTTCGGGCATATGAACTCCACCCAAAATGTTTAATACAACTTTCTTTGTGTTCTTTTTTGGGGTTAAAATTCATTATAAATTTTGAGGTAATTTTTCATAATGAAGAATTACTTAGGGTCATATTTCATTTTATTTTTAGGGTTATTTTTCATTTTTTTTTTTTTTTTTGTTAATTTTTCATTTAAAAAATGGGGACATAATTGCATTATGAAAAAAAACCCCAATTTTAGGGTCAATTTTAATTTTTTTTGGGGCCAAATTTCGCAGCGCCCAAAATATAGTCAATTTAGTACGAAAATTACTTTTTAACTTTTTAGGTACGTTGTTTCAAAAACAAGCTACAAAATGCAAATGAATTTCTGTTCATTTAAAATATTCAGTTGTTTTTTATTTTTCTTAAGAAAAAAATTATATTTTATATTTTAAAATATTTATATTTATTATTGTAGTTAGTTTTTTTTTTTTTATTTTTACTGTAATTAGTGAGTTATTTTTTTAAAATTTAAAAAAAAAACTGATTTTCAGTCTAAATTTAAGGAAAAATAAGTTGAAACCGGTCAAATGAATTTTCATTTGTTTTATGATATTTTGAGTGTATTTTAATTTATTTTTTTCATTTAGCTGTTGGAGAATTAATATATTTGTCAGGTTTGAAAGGTAATTTCTTAAACTTTTCCATGGAACCAATATCTTCCTGAATAAACAAGTAATATTAAAGATATCCAAAGTTTAAGGGCCCATAGCTCGGGATATTTTGGTCGCAGCCAAAAAAATCTTTTTATTTCGAAATCACAGCCAGTTTTCTTAATAGTAAAATTATCAAAAAAAAGCAAATATTAAAAACAGTTGCGCCGCCGCCGATAAATAAGGTTCGACTTGGTTCCCTGAACGAAGGCTTTTTGTTGGCAGATTGAAAAAAAATTATTGACAATTTACTAAAAAAAAAATTATAATTAGTATTGTGGTTATTTTGTTGAACTATTTATGGTTTTTAATCCAAATTTTTAATAATTTTAATTAGGCTTAAGTTCATTAAATTTAATTTTCATTAAATTATTTTTATGAAGAAAGGAATTTTACAACATGAAAATTAATTAAAATTGTTATTGATAATCTTTCATTCTTGACCGTGGCCGGGGCTCGAACCCGGGCCGGAAGGTTACCATGACATGTTTCGATCGCAACCACTCGATCTCCTCAGATGGATTTGCCGTTTTACACTCGCAGCCATCGACGACTGCTGACGTCAATATTCAAACATCAATCCTTAAACCAAATTGTATTTTAACCTTTGGTAGATCGAAGTTTGCTTTTTTGAATGATTATCCATTTTAATTGATTTTACATGTTCTTCCTTACTTCTGTTTTTTCGTACTTTTGTCAAGAATTTTTCTTGAAGTCCAAAGTACATTTTTTGTTTTTTCATTTTTTGTCTTTCTTTTTCTTGTTGACCTTTTTCAGCACAACTTGAAGGACAAATGAATACATAGAGCTCGTGCCTTAGCTTTAACAATAATTAGTATTGTGGTTATTTGGTTGAACTATTTATGGTTTTTAATCCAAATTTTTAATAATTTTAAAAGACATTATCAATAGTACAATCGATTGTTTGCCAGCTCTGGTCCAGTGTTTTACCCTGAAACAATTTTTTTTTTCATTGACATAAATTTTATGGCAAATTCAAAGCTTATTCGCACAAACTGAACTAGTGTTGCCATTAAAATCTCCAATCATTTAATTAGAAGCATTTTTATCTAATCTAAATGAAATAGTAAACTGACTTGAATTTGAAATACGGAATCTTCAGCATATATTGTAAATAAAAAGTATAATATTAATTTATTCAAAGCGTTGACTATCATTGGCTATGACATTTTCCAACCATATCATGCTCATTTTTAAAAGCCAATACGAATCAAGCCAATTTCAGATGCCCGGTTTTATATCGCAGTCGAAGGGAACAAGGTTTGGAATTGAAGGCAGGTAAGCTTCTAATTGGACAAACAGCACGCGGTGGAGCATTATCATGATTATCTTCATGTGTTGTCGCATAGTCTCACAGCAACTTTAATGTTGAGGTTCGTTGCTGTTCCCATGTGTTAAGGCTCAGTTAGCCGAGAGTAACAGTAGCTTAACCTTACCGTAAAAAAAGTAAGACCCATCTATTTCTTACAGATTGAGACGTAACATCTTACTACTAACTATAATAGTTCTTATTGCTTTACACGGAAAAATTAAAAATTGATTTTAATCACCGAATTCATAAAATCAAGTAAACAATTTGTTGAATTTGCTCCTATCACCAAAATGATTATATTGATTACTAAAAATTGTAGATATTGAAAATTGTAAATCTTTTTTTCAATAAATGATATTTTAAATTTTAATAAAAAATATGATCAAAAAACTTTGAGATTTCAAGCAATGTGTTTATTGATTCAATTACAAAAATAATTAAGAAAAAATTTATATTTTATTCAATAACCTCATTTGATAAAAAAAAATAATCAATTTAGTAATTAAATTGAGCAAACTAATAATCAAATTATTTGTTAGATTCAATTAAAATTTTTATTGAATAAATTATTATAAATAATTGGAATTAAAATTAGAAACTTATTATTTAAAACAATTTTTTTAAATAACAATAAAATTTAAATACGCCCTAAATTGTATCCGGTAATAAAAATTTATATTGTGGTTTAATTCGGTCGAATTAAGTTTCGTTGTTGTATACATACAACAAAATTAAGCAAAATAAACATTTTCTCGTGGCGATTAAGCGATATTTCGGACACTGAAAACTTCAGTGGTAACTAATTTCCCTGCTTTGGTTAAATCCTGCTATTTGTTAACGTTTTTAAATGTATGCTCGAGCTGTTTCTAATGTTTTGTCAAATTCGTTTTGCCATCAATCTTAAAACTGTATTGCATTTAATTTATAATATTTGAAATTTTTTGGCTGACCTGTGTCAATGCGCTGTAACTCCCGCGTCGAAAACTTTTCGATTGAAATGTGTGAAACTGAAACAAATAACTGTTTTTCTCACTAAGCTGCGTCTGTGAAAATTTTTGCGAGTAATAGCTGTCACGGAAAGAAATTACTCGCCAATTTACAGAAAAAGTGTGTGTAAAATTTCCGAGAAAAGCTCACGAATAGAAAAAATTTTAGCACTAAAAGATATTTTAAAAATGCAAAATGCAAAGAATAATAACACGTCAAGATAAGTTTTTGGACTTTGTTTATTGTTTAATTATTTTGCTTTTAACATTTTTGAAAAATATGCGAATGTTTTTAAATCCATTTTGCATACAACAAAAATTAAAATCGCACTTTACATCATTTGGTATAGCCGACGGCTATTTTTTTCGCCGCCAGTATTGAAAATTTTTAAATTTTAGTAAATTTTGGTCACCGTCAACGATATGTGTGACTGACGCTCTTAACGTCTGCAATTTCACATCGGATTCGAGTGGAATATTATGGCATTTAAAACATAACGACGTTATCGCTTTTAATAGTTTTCGACATGTATTACAGACACCAAAGTTACAGGACATGGGTATTAGGCGGTCTTTGCCTTCTACCTTTGTTGTTTACACGATTTCGTTCAATTGCCATATAACGTATCAAAGACATAATTCGTATTTAAAACTTCTCTAGGGTATAAGAACACAATCTGTTATGTATCTCGCATATTTAACCCATTTTTCGCCGACCTGTGATTAAAATTACCATTGTTTTTTTCAATGTTTTTTTCTTCTATTAGTTACTTATAATTTTATTTCGTTATTATATTCGACATCGATCAACCGAAATAAGGCGATACAGTAGTTTTGACTTAACCTGGCTTTTGTTTAAGTGCACTTTTGACTTAACTGCACAAAATTAAAAATTTTTGTCATTATTGTTTAAAACCCCATAGAAATTCCTTTTTTAAGTGCACTTTCTATACCTGCACATTTAAGATAAATGCACAAAATTTTTGGCATTTTAAAATTATTTTCATACAAAAAGTTCAAGTTAGCTGCACTTTGATTTAACTGCCCAAAATACATATTTTCTGCAATTATTCTTCAAAATCCTTGCTTACGTGCATTTTGTTTACCTGCATATTTATTATATTTTTGGACAGATTTAAAATATTTTCATATAAAACATCAAAGTTAGCTGCACACATAACAAAATATGGTGTCCACTTTTTATATAAATATTAAATTTTATAAAATTGTAACAAAATATAAATTTATTAATAAAAACGATGTTTATTCTTCTTTTAAACAATTTACTTTAGCTGCACTTTAATGCAGGTAACCACAATTGTGTACCTGCACATTAAGGCAGCTAAATGCATTTAAGATAAGAGCACTTCTCATTTATCTGCACAAAAAATCGTGCAAAGGAGATTGTGCAGCTAAGTCAAAATTACTGTATAACGATTTTTTAGCCAAAATGCATTCGCATAGTTCATCTCAATTGGCAAGTAATGTGACTTAATAGGACCTTTGGAATTAACAACTCATAATGTTTTTAGATGAATTTTTAAATAGGTTACAACTTAAAAGTACACTGAAAAAAATTGTACACCAATTAAAGCATTCATCAAAAATAAAATCAGTTTTAATTAAAAATTTAATCACGTGAAATAAACGTTTAGTCAAACGAATTTAACCAAGTGAATTTAACGTTTAATTTATACTATTAATTTGTTAACGGGTGCAAATTAAAAGTATCAACTAAACTTTTAATTTACTTAATTAAACGTTTAGTTCAATTGATTAAAAGTTTGATTCACTTAATTACATTTTTAACTAAAACCGATTTTATTTTTGATTAATGTTTTAATTGGTGTAAAATATTGGAGAATTTTTTCTGTGTTATTAAAACTTTACCTTAGTACTAGGTCACATTTTCTGCACAAAATTTATTAATAATATTTCGCTTCCGATTTATCTATACACAAAAATGTACCAAATCAAATATTTCTTAACCTTTTTTTTTTTTTGTGTGGAAATTATAATAACCTTAATATCCCCAAATTCAAGATATAAGATAAGAATTAACAAATTTCACCCAAAAAAAGTTTATAATTTCAAGTTGAAAACAAAATTTAAAACAAAAAATTTATATATACATACGAACATTAGTTCATACGTATCTAGGTGTACCAAATAACATTTCTAATGGCTTTTTTCATTTTAAACAATGTTATTTGCTGTTTTTCCTGTAAAAGCAACAACAAGAATTGAAAATTAAAAAAAGTTTTGGAAAAAAGTCAGTCAGGAAAACAACAAGAAAATTACAAAAAGCAAATCAGAAAAAAAAATAATTTAAACAAGGATAATTAATGATATTTTGTAAGCTTATCTCTGCTTCAGTTTTAGCCTCATCCTTACGGTTTTCAAAGTATGTGTGTACAAGCTACTCCTTCAATGTAAAACTGTAGACTGACAAACAAACTTATTTTTTTTTTTTTCTTTAGAATGGAACAAATAAACTTTTACAATAAAAATTACCGTATAGAATGAAACGAAGCCATTGTTTCATTATCTTTTTTTATAGATGTATGAAATATTATTAGTAGCAGAAAGTAACAGAAAATAATATCACATTGGAGGTGATACTAAGCGAATATTGGAAGAGCTGCTACAAATGTCCTTACAGGAAACTAAAGTTCGATTCACCAATGCGTTCCGAACAATATTTTTGACCGGACAGTAATTTTTTTACAGAGAGTGTTCTGCAGAACGATTCACCCATCTCGGAAAATTTGTCCGGACAAACAAAGCTACCATATGGTTTACAGATGTAAACGATTATACAAAGTGGCAGCACAGTTAGCAAACTATTAGTTTTTTTTATAAAAGTGTGTTAAAGAAAATGAACGAAAGAAGAAAATTTATTTTATTATTTTAGTTTCAGGGCAATATTTTCTTTAACATCTATCTTTTGTTTAATTTTTTTTTTAATTATTCAGCACAAAACGAAAAATGTAATATGTGGCAGCTCAATTCAACTCTTATGTACAAATTGAAAAAAAGTGGCATCTCAGTTCATTTTGTTCGGCACAAGAATTAAAATTAAACCAATTCAAGAAAAAACGTGCCGAACAAAATCTTGGCTCTCTCTCTCAAAAGTAAAACGTCAAACTCAATATAAAAAAAATTTTGTCCGGACAAAAATTTTGTTCGGAACGCATGGGTGAATCAAGCTTTAGGTAACTTAAAAATCATCAAAGTAATTTTTGGGATTACAAAACTTTTAATTAGCAAGATTTTGTATGTCTTGCTTCATTCCAAATTTTTATTCGTGATAAAAACACTGAAATTTATTGTTGATCTTCACTTTAAAAAACCCTATTGTTCGAAATAAAATTTTTTTAAGAGATCATTTGTATGCGGTTAAATCATGGACGATGACCCAGAGTTTGTTCAACCAAAGGAACAAGTGTGCTTAGGTCGACTCAGGAAGTGATTCTAAGTCTATTTTTATGAGTAACAAACTTTAGCATGAACGCGGGTTTAACGAAATGCAGCCTTATTTTAACTATCAATATCATCAAAAGTCTAAAATTTGATAAACAAAAAAAAAAAACTATACGCATTCTTAACAAACACACAGCTGCTTCCCCTCTTATCCAAAATTGAATGTAGGGTGCCAGCACAAAAGGTAAAGTTTTGATTTTTCTAGGCAAACAGCATTGCTGCATTTTAATAGGATTTTCTTGCTTTTCTTTCTTACTATCCATCTTTTGCGCAAAAAAAGTCTAATCACTAAATTCTAATCTTTAAGAAATGTATTCATTTTTAATATCTTATAAAAAAAAAAACAAACAAAAAACAAGAAATCGAATTAGAAAATGTTGTCTTTCTATTTTATTTGCCCAGCTTTTCTTTTCTGCCACTTTACTCCTGCTATGATTTACTGTTTTCGGCTGACAGAGGTTGGAGGTTGGAGGGGTGATAGATTTAAAGGACCTTCTTCTCGATTTTTATTTTTATTTTTTTTTTTAATTTCTTCTACTTATTTCAGATTTCATTGTTTCGTTTTGTACAAATGTAAATTCGTCGTACATTGTGTTGACTGAAAGATCTATTTGTAGCAAAAGTAATCTTAGGCAATCTCGAGGAAAATGGTAATAAATCAGGATTAAATGCATAAACACCACATAATAGACAAAAGAAGGAGAAAATAGAGGAAAATAACAAAAAAAAAAAAAACCCAGTTGAAAATAAATGCCAGTGTGTGTGAGATTTGGTTTTTAGTATTAATACTACTACAATTGGTGTTATCAACACTGAAACATTATTTAAAGAAAAAAAAAATTATATGGGCTTAATAGAAGGACAGAAAAAATTAAATGAAAAGTTTCCCTTAAAGCATGTTTCCATATTCATGTTTATGCTGTAATGATTTATTACTTGATGTTTTTATAATTTTCATACATTTTTACTATCTACCTCCGTACATCCCTCACTCCTCTTTTGTAAAGTTTAATACTGGCTGATTATTTTTTTTTTTTTTTTTTTGTTTTAAGAATATTTTGCATTTATAATTATGCTTTTCATTAGTTTTTTTTCTAATGCATTTTAAAATACCATTCTGTTATTGGCATTATCCTTTTTTTGTGCTGCCACTGCTGGTATCCTGATGATGTTGATGTTGGTGTGTGCATGTGCATAAGTGTGTGCGTTTGTGTGCAGATTTCTAATTTCCTTAACTTTGTTATTTCATCTTCTTTTAGTTTTTATCAACCAAAATGAATTTACAGAGTAACAGCAACAACAAATGTCAACCTTTCTTTGAGGCAATTTATCATTTTGTTGTTTGTTTAGTTGGATTTTTATCCTGTACTCCTGCTTGCTTTTGCTGGCCTTTGTCGACGTTCTCATCGTTGGCCATCGCTTGTGTGCCATTTTAAGTTACTTACTTATCGGAAATGAAATCATCAGCATTTTTATTTTCTTATTTTCTGTTTGGCCATTATATTCCATCTTTTAATCGAATGAAATCACATTGTTTGTTTCATTTTCTTTCTTAGTTTTTCATGTTTAGTTTCTTTCCTTATCCATTTTTTTCTGTAAAACCTTATCCTTGTTTGAGCTTGTGATAGGAGGTCATTTCTTTTAAACTGCTTAAAATTGTTTGTTAAAAATAATCGAGGATATTTAAGGTTAGAGGGTGTGCGTTTGAAGAATAGTAAAGGATTAAGTACAAACTTGTTTTCCATTTCATAGATAAAACGTGATTAAAGAAGAAAATGTTCTTTAAAATATACGAAAAAAGCTTATAAATTTAAAGGAAAGCTTTTTTTATAAGTTGAGAGTACACTTTGTTTGTCATTCCGTGTAAAACTTGTTTAATGCTCACCTAAGAGCCCGTAAAGTATCAATATTCTGGGTTTTTGGGTTGTTCTAATTCGATTTAGCCATATTCGTCCGTTAAAATCACGATCTCTTTCGAACGACTCAAAAAGAGTTTTGGTGTCAAACTGTTTCTAGTTCTCCCAAGCAGTTTGGGATTAAGTTTCATAAGACTAGAAAACATACCACTGAATTTCGTGAATATCAATGCATAATTTAATGCACGATATAAAGCGGTTAAAAAATTGTATTACTTACAACACGATAATGCAGAAGTCTGACCACAACCGTATTGCTTCCACTTTCTTCAAATTTCTTTATAATCTTGCTAACTCTTTGTACAGTAGGTCGATAATGACGTTCATAATAACCCTGTTATGCTAGGAACACAACTGGGACGAACGACGTATTTCTCCCTAGACGACGAATTTTTTAGTAAAAATTCTCTGAGTTAATTCGTCGTATGGAACACAATAACGACGAATAACTAACAGCTTTACTAATTGAGAAAGTTTTTTTTTCTTTTTAATTACCTAAGCTAATCCCGCGAAGCTCTACGCTTGTCTGCAGGAAAGAAACCAGAGTCTCTGGCGGGAAACGAACCCGCAACCCCGGCGCTGATAGACTAGCTCACTACCAGCTAGCCAACCGGGGTACTCAGTCAGTTTGCTGTTTGTGCAAAGAGAGGGAAAAAGTTTGACCATATAAAAAAAATTTACTTAAAAAACACAAACATTGACAGAAACACAATTAAAAACTATTCTTATAGTTATCTACTTTTTAAATTTATTTAAAATACGATAAAATAAAAAAAAAACAATTATTAAAGTTAAAAAGTAACTTTATATACTAAAATACTTTAAAACTAAAATTAAACATGGTCACCTGGTATTGATTTGTTCGTCGTTCGCCGGCGTATGAAATAGAAATAAATCTATTGCAAAGTCGCCGCGTATGACGAATTTCGGCCGACGCCATGATTGTGTGTATTTTCATATAAGGTATGTTTTATTTTTGGCGACGAATATTCGCGGCCAAAAATTCGTCTTTCGTCCCAGTTGTGTTCCTAGCATTATGCCTCAAAAGTGGCCACAATCGAACCACCTGTATTAAGTTTAAATTATTTCACGCGTTCTTAAATATTGTTAAACGATCCATATTCGTAAACTGCAAATCTTTTACTAAATAAATTATACTTCAGATGACAGATACTTAACAGATGAAAGCCTTTCCCGACCGGTGGTTTTGCAAACACTAAATGAATAGCTCTGTGAACTAAAGCAAATCATGATATTTTGTTTAAATAAGGTCGAACTAGATTTAGTATGACTACATAGAAATATAAATCGGTCCATAATTTACAATATGTCCCGTATAAAGCGTGCTATTGGAAAAGAGTTCAATACGCCTTAAACCTTAGCGAATTCTTAAGCTTAAAAATTTTAAATATTGTTCTATATTCTACAGATTCCACTGCTGTTATATTTTTGTTTTTAGTGGTGGGTAAAAAAGATTCGGCACAGCCAAGTATATCGCACGTATACTCTTTATACCCTTCACCACAGGTATAAAGGGCATATATAAGTTTTTAATTCCGTTTGTAATTTCTACAATACTGGGGTCTAATCACCGCATTCGATATCGAGCAAAATTGATCGGAATTTTTTATTCTTGTATCATGCGGCTCGATATCGAATGAAATGTATCTTAATTTGGGGTGATAGCATTCGATATCGAGTAACCAAAGACTTTAAATCTCTCGAGTTTTCATTCGATACGTCAGCGTCTATTATTTTTACTTTTCATCAACGATTTGCCTGAAGCAATAAATTTTTTTTATATACTAATGTTCGCAGGCGATGTTTAAATATTTTTAAGCCTCAAACCTTCAACAGATCATAGTTATCTTCGAAAGGACTTGGATAATTTTTATACTTGGTGTGAAATTAATTTAATGGAACTTAACCTGAACAAATGCAAGTACGTGACTTTTTCGAGAAGGTGTGACGCTCGTGGTTCTTTTTATAACAGTGGTCATAAACTCTAGTCGGTAAACGTTATTATGGATCTTGGAACTTTGTTGGATGGAAAATTAGACTTTATACAACATATTACGATGGCTGTTAATACAGCTCTAGGAGTCTTGGCTTTCATCAAACGATGGGCAAAAGAATTTAAGGATCCCTTTATCACCAAAAGATTATTCACGTCACTTGTAAAACCGATTTTATAGTATGGCTCAATTGTATGGGATCCCTATTATAAAGTTTACATTAATCTAATTGAATCTGTTCAAAAACAGTTTTTACTTTTTTGCTTAAGAGATGTTAATCGCGGATATGCTGCGCTTCCATCCTATTTATCACGACTTGCTTTGGTTTGACTGCCAACATTAAAAAGCCGAACAATTATGCTTAATGTTTCATTTCTTGTTAATCTTTTAAACGGAAATGTTTTATTAGATTTTCTTTTAAGTAAAATATCGCTGAATGTTTCTCAACGCGCATAACGATTCAATAACCCTCTACATATACACAGAAAAAAATATCTCAAGAAAATTTTTAACAACACAATTTGTAAAAAATAAAATTTGAGGTCAACAAACTTTTTGTTTGATTCAAAGAAAGAATTTATCAAATTTACACTTTGCAAAATAGCACTTAATAAAACATATTTAATAATGAAATAATTAAATATTTCTTCATATTCAATAAAAAAAATATTTGAATCAAAAAAAAGGCAGTATTTTAATTTTTAAATAGCTCATAATTCTCATTTGTTTTACAGTTTTATTTGAATAATATATTTAGTTTTGCCAAAGTCTTTGGAAAAGGTTTCTTGATGATCTGGCCTAAGCAACCAGTAAAATGCGCATAGGAACTTACTTATCCCCACATAATAAATTTTAGTGTTTTTATAAAAATATAAAAATTGAAAATTAATGACATAAACATTAATAAAAAAAAATTAATTTTCGATTAACATTTTATTTGATTTATCCAACATTTTCAACAATTTATTTTAACAAATCAAGTAAACATTTTGTTGAAAAAAATTATTTTGGGCAACAACTTTTTTTATTGACTCACTAAACTTGGTTGTTGACTGAAAATTTAACAATTATACATACAAACTTTTTTATCAATACCGCAAAAATCGTCATCGCAGAAAATTAAAACATTTTTGTAATAAAATATGCGATTTTCGTATTCAAATATGAAAATTATTTTTTTCTGTGTATGTATGTTAAAACTATTCGAACAAACTACGAAATGGCAGATTCGTTTAGGAAATTATGTTGTTTTTTTTTAATGAAATGTTTAACACTAGATTTTTCTTTAAATATTGATTTTATAAAACGCAATTTTATTTTAAATTTAAACACGAAACTGCATTTATGATATGAAAAATTATTAAATGTAATATTTAGTCTGTAAGGGTTGCATCCATAGACTTAAGCTACGGTCAGACTTATCAAATATTTGATGAAAAAAACGGGACCAACAACCAAACTAAAAAATCATTTCGCTTAATATCAATATTTATTTTTACTAAAATACCGCATCTTACAAAAAACTGTTTTTTGCTACGTCTAGTGGTATAATTAGTTTATTTTGTAATATTAAGACCATTTTAAGTCTCACTTACTATTAACAAAAGTAGGGGTTACGCTTATTTGATCAATTATTTAATAAGTGTAACCGTAGCTTTAATTAAATAAATAAAAAAAATATGCAGAAAAATACTATAGTTTACTCGATACGACAGTTTACTCGATGTCGAATGTGGTGATTAGACCACTAGACCCTATAAAGCAACAATTGACGCCTTGGAGGCCAGCATTGTTCGTGTTATTCGTGACATACGGCCAGCAGTGCTCGAAAAAGTGGCCCAAAATTGGACGTCCAGAATGCGCTTCGTCAAGAACAGCCGCGGTGCCCATATGCCCGAAATCATTTTCAAATGTTAATGTCACGTATTGTCTTTCGAATAAAAAAAAAATTTTGATTACAATTTAATTTTTGTGTTATTTTTTACAATTTCAAGTTCTATCGGGCCTAAAAAAACACCCTTTATATAAATTCTGGGGCCTTATGAGTTTCAAAGTTGACTTAACGATGTCCGTCTCACCGTCTGTCGGTTAAAATGTGGTTTCCGAAGACACCAGATATGATGGGGACTATGTTGTTACATATTTATATCAGATATGCTCCGTTAAAATTTAATGCTGTTGAAATTCAGCCAGATCGGTGCATAAATGACTGAGATATGAGCAAAATGCCCCGACAACCTCAATTTTTTACCCATAATCCTTAAATTTTCGAAGACTCTTATAAGATGTGAACTTATTTTTTCACTTTCATCTTAAAAAAGGTCCACTGATAACCTAGTTAAAAACAGACTTTTTTCCAAAATAATGTTTTTTAGCATTTGGCTCAAATTCTATTTCAATTTTAAAGGTAATAAATATTGAAAATCGGTCCACTATTTCACCTGGCTGCCATACAAGTGTCCTACCGAGTAAAGGGTTTAGGTGTGATAGAATCCATACGAAACAAGCTTGTTTGATAAACCTGAGCTCAAATATTCTTAGTGCTTTATGGTGTTTTCTTTTCTACAAAAAATGTCACATTTTAACTATTTAAAAAAATGCAGTTTGATGTTCGTTTCTTAAAAATGCTTTGCTCCCTAAAAGAGCAGCGTGTTTTATTCTAAAAAAATTCACCATTAAATGTCATAAGGCATTGCACTTTACGCCCCGCATAAATCGAGAGTGTCGATAATGCCCTGTAAAAAGATGGCTTCTGTATATATATAGGGTTACCAGACGCAGTTGGGAAAAAATCGCATCTAATTAGGACAGTAAAAATTTTAAGTTTTAATAGTAAGTTTTTCTATTATTTTATAGTAAAAACAAATGAAAACATTACATTGTTAATGGTAGGTTGTCAGTGATATAAAATTTAAATGGATTCGGTGTTATAAAATTGTTTTTGAAAAAAAAACGTCAAATCAAGAAATCGTAAAAACTTGATGTTAAGAAATTGGCAATCTGGCAAAGGTATTTTCTTGTTTATATATTTTATGAAAAACAAACTAAAGAAATTGGAATTTGGTCATTCATTATGTTCATTTATTTATTTATTTAATATCAATCTATTAACAAATTTGGGCTTATGTATATTTTTTTTTTCTATTTATTTGAAGAACATACTTTTTGATTTATGTACATACATATTTTTTCATATATTGAAGAACAAACTTTTTGTCAACTGTTATAAACAGGGAGATCCAATTTTGTGTTTTGTTCTCGTCAAATAAAAAATTGCATTGTTACATGTTAGGCAAGACATTTTATACATGCACATTTTAAAATGTGGTATTTTTTTTTGTAGAAAAGAAAACACCATTAGATTTCCAAAATAAGCGATGACCTATTAAGTATTTACTAGAGTTGTCAACCGATTAAGAATAATTCGATTAATCGACCAAACAAAACAAAACTCTTGGTCGAATAATTTTAAAATGGTGACTTTCGAATAACGAATAAATCGATTAACTAATGTCGATTAACCGGCCAATTTTTTTTATTTAATAAAAAATTAAATCAAAACTTAGAATTTGATTTATTCTTATAAGTTTTTATTAATTGTATAAAGAGTGGTCCAACTAAAATGCACGATGTTATTGGAAATAAAACACAAAAAGTTTTTAGAGAATTATCTTAATATTTTTTTATTATTATAGAAGGCTGACTTCATTGGCGAAGAAGTACGGTCCCTCGACGCGCCAACCCATAAACGGACTGGGCGAGCATGCACAGGTATTTTCACATTTACTACAGACCCGGTTTGCTGAAATTTCTGAATTTCCCCTATTGTGGACCGATTTGGTCGGTTATGCTGACCAATGGAAAAATACATAAAGAGAGACATCGAATGTTCTATAGAAGAACTTGTATTCAGAAGTTTGGCTGAGGACGGTAGGTCTGCAAAAACTTTTTGAAAATCCAAAGTAATAACGAACGATAGCAGTTAAGAAGCAAAGTTTTACACATCAAAAAGGAAGAAGTTGAGAAAAAATAAAGAAGAAAATGGAAGATTCTCCATAACTGTAGATAAATGGAGGGATGTATCTATTTAAAATATCTAATTTTTTTGTAAAAATAATTTTTTTATTCGTTATTCTCATCGATTAATCGAATAATTTTTTAGATTTAATCGTTTAATCGATCAAACAAAACAATTATTTGAATTATTCGAACAAAGTTGAAAGGCGAATAATTAACAACTCTAGTATTTACCCTAGCGCCCATACAAATATGCTGGCGCAAAAACGATTTTGGCACAATAGCGCCCATTTCATATGAGGTAAATGAATGAAATTGGGTTAATTTATGAATTTCCGAAATGAAAAAAGCATTTAATAATAAAAATCAGCCAAATCTTTCTTTAATTTCACTTTGCCTTCATACAAAAGTCCTTCCGAATTTAGAGTTTTAGTGTGATAGGGTCCATAAAAATGCGACTAGGTGGATAAAATAACTTCCTGCTTTTGTCTTACCATAGTGAAGGGTGTAGAGATTCTGAATAGACGAATATAGCAATAATTTTATGTTTGAATTATCTTAAAGGCATTCCACAACACATTTTTACTCTTTTCATTAGAGTTGCCAACATTGATGAAACTCCGGTAAATACCGATATCACTTAGTTTATCAAAAAACTTTAGTACAATAGTTATTATTGTGATTTTTTTTTTTGAGTATTTTTAAACTCAAATTATTTAAACGGCTCAAAATATTTATTTAATGGTATTTTTGGAGCCAACTTTGGTATTAGCTTTCGATCCTCTCCGAAACCCCCAAGAGGCGGAAAATGTATTTATTTTTTGTCCAAAAATTTTACTTACTTTTATTGCGATTTATTTTGTTTAAAAATTTTCATAAACTTAAATTCAAATAAAATTCGGTATGTGGCCATAGAGTTCTAAAGAATTTAGAAGACGAAGCAGTGCTTGTAAATAATAGTTCTTGTTTAATATTGAAAATATTTGCGGTTTAATACTTAGACAATTTTAATGTCCTGGCATTAATTTGAATTCAGCATGCACAATGAAACAAAATTTAGAAAAACCCTACAACAAATTTGCTTCTAAACATCAAACATTTAACAAAAATTCAACGAGTCTTCAGTTTAGTGTTGGCAACGCATCAAACCGCATTAACACATGTGTTAAAACACAGCATGTCTATAGGTGTCTGTGAGCAGAAGGATACAACACAAAACGCTTACACACATTCCCAGAAATGCTTACATTGCGGTTTATTTGTTAAGAAAAATAAAAGCTTGCAGTGGTAAAACGCCAGCATGATGATCGAACCATTAAAATTCTTTAAAATAAAGCTGTTTCCTAATGTACACGTACGAGAACACACTAAATTCAAGATAGAAAAAAAATAAGAAATACTATTAAGATGAAAACAAAATTTCATACAATTTAAAATGACAAGAAGGAAAATACTCATGTATGTTGCATAAAGAAGCTGGTGAAAAACAAAGAACTACTCGTACATAAGAATTAACAATCATGTACGTACGTACTACTCATGCGGTGGTACGAGCTAGTGCTGGAAGTTCTTAAGCATTTTACCTATTCAAGGGTTAACCACAATCCATATATTTGCAAATTTATACATTACATTTGTCGGGTTGAAATTCTATTTTAGTAAAATTGAAACATGTACATATGAAAGCAAAATTTCTCACGCGTATTTTAAAATGAACACAAAACGAAAAGAAAGGAAATACTACACACATCTTCTAAGAACTTCGAGAATGGAGAGATAGGAAAAACAAATTGGAAAGTAAACACTTTATGCATACAAAAATAGATGAAAACTGTTAAGAATATCAGGGTTTGCAATATATAAGAATGGTGATAACCCAGTGAGCATATTCATGCGTTTTAAATGTTCTTTGATTTATTTACTTAGAAGTAGTCTTCACATCAGAAATATGATTGGAAACATGACATTAGATAAAAAATTACTACGTTCAAAAAAAAGGCCTTTCAGAAAAAAATAAACATATTTATATTATTATTCTAAGTATTTTTAACACTTTATTACAACGGTTCCTAAATTAGGGCCCATATATCAGAAGGAAAGCATATTTAATTAAGTAAGTTCTATAATAAAACAAAAATTAGAAAAAAAACACCAACTAAAAAACAAAAAAATACCAACAAATCGCCTCTTAAGGTTTCTTAATCACTCTGCAAGTTAAATTTAATGCTTCTAGGGTAAGTATTCATTCAAAATCGAAAAAGTACCAGTTAAAGAATAAAAAAAGTACTATAAAGATTCCTCCTACAGATTCTTATGCACTCAGGAACATCCATGTTTAATTTTATTAATGTAAAAGAAAGAAAATTTAATTTTTCCTCTTTGACACTTTATTTTTACCAATTTAAGTATCAAGAATTTCAATATTGTAGTGAGAGCCCATAACTTAATATGTACAGTGCCGATCAAAAAAATAGCACCAATAGCCTATTATATGTTCATTCTAGTGAAAACTAATATATTGTTCTAATTATTTTAAATTAAGTATGCAATACTGTTGTAATATATACATTCTCTCTGAGCGTCTTTATTTTTTCCAAAAAATGTTACCGGTTCTTTTCAAATGATCGAAATTATAAAAAACTCCACATCAGTACAGTCATTAAAATAGCACCGAATAACAAAAATTCTTTAAAAAATATTAATAGTATTTTAATAGTTGAAATAAATGGATCAAATACTAAAGGGAAACAAAAATAAAATAGTTCATCGCATATTACATTATTGATTGTCATTGAAATGGGACGTGGTAAGCATTGTACACCTGCAAAACGTGTAAATAAAATGATTGTGAATGCAATAAAATTTACTAAAAAGTCGGAAACACGTGGTTGCAAGAAAGTTTTACCACCATAAATGGTTAAGCGTTTGATCAGACAATGCAAGAAGAGCCCGTTTATGCCAGCTACAGAGCCAAAAAAGGAGCTAAGTGTGACCGCAAGTGTTGAAACTATTCGTCGGAGGTTCACAGTGGTCCCAATGACGAATTTAGCGCGAAAAAAGTCATAACTCTTGTTTAAAAGCACTTAGAGGGATACAAATTTATACGAATAAGTGACTTAGTACGGTGCGAGCTCACGCCAAAAATGGGCGGATTCGATTGAGGGGACAAGTTGACATAATGACTGCGTTAATTTGTATATTTAAATATTTTCACTGAGAGCATAATGATTAATAAAAGTTGTAAAAATAGAAAAAAAAATAGGAATATTGTGTTTTAAAGGTTTTATTAAAAATAATTAACATAATTGTGTATTTTAAATATATATGTACATAAATTTACATAAATGTTTATTCATCTGAATGGGTTTCCGCTTCATCCGAATCATCTCCTGAAAGGTTTTCTTCATTTAATATATAAGTAATTAAAAGTAAAGCAATTGACTCGTGACACAATGGTTCTGGATTTCTATTCGGCAGCTTTGTAGAAAGAGAAGATATGTAAGGATCCGATGAAAATAGAAGATTGTTAAAAAGATCTTCGATGTTATCTCCCGTGACATTTTTCGGCAGTGTTTCCATCATTAGTAGTTCCGTGGCCTGGCTTTGGTATATCGACTAACAAGTTCATCTCTTTTTTCATCCTATCAATTATCATTTGCTTCCTTGTTTCAATTAAAGCCTTTTCAGATTCTCCCCGAGCTTGCCATTTTTGTAAATCAAGTTTATATGCAATATGCAAAATACATTCGACATCCTTATCCAATACCAATTTTCATAAAAATGTAATATATAACAGCATTAAATTTTTTTTCTTGCACCTTTTCAAAGAACCAAACATTAAACAATTCTCTTTTGGTGATAGACATCGCAATTAAATGATTTGATATGAAAGCTTTCAGGCAGAAATAGGCAGGAAATTTTTTTACCATTTAACTGGCCACATATCATAGATGATAACAATATACAATATTTTGCTAAATCGGGTTAAATTCACATTTAAAACTCTAACACAAGTTATAATGCAATTAAAATTGCACAATTAACGAATACATCTCAGTTTTCACGTATTTTTTTCTGAACGAAAAGCAAAATCGTCGGTATATTAGGAATAATAAAAATACATACCCCAATTGTATAAATAAAACCCCCAAATAATAAGGAATATATTTTCGTTTTATTTGAAAAGATCTCCAAACCGAACTAAAATATTGTCTACTCTGTTATGAAAAAAAATTTTAATCTATTGTTTGTCTTTAAAACGGTACTGCAGTATTAATATTGCTGATATAATAAAAAATTTTATACCGTTATGTAGGCTGAAGACTTGTCATTACAAAACCAAACAAAAAATTCACATATGTACGATCCGACAAAAAGACTTTTTTCGGGCTAAACTAGTCATTGGGACCACCGTGAGGTTGCGAGACAACAACTTGAATGCCTGTAGTCTCCAAAAAGTGCCCCTGCTCTCACGTAAGCATGTTGCAAAACGTTTGGAGTTTGCTAAAACTCGTTGGAATGACCAACTGAAAAGTAGAGCCTGTTATTTAAACAGATTAATCCAAGGTTGTTTTATTTGGAGGTAAAGGATCGCGCTCTCACGTCAGAAGACCCCATAACGCTGAGTTCAATCCATAATTCAAAACGAAAACCAAGCATTATGGTATGGGGGTGCTTTTCCTACTACTACCCATATATTGATTCAGAACAGTCATGGATAAGAAACTATAAGTTAATATCCTCCAGGAAGTAATGATACCATATGTTTCTAAGGAAATGCCGCTTTGTTGGGTGTTTCAGCAAGACAATGACCCGAAGCATACCAGCAAACTTGTCTAAAGGTGGTTTCAGGACAATAAAATAAAATTATGGAATGGCCAGCTCAGTCCCCAGATCTAAATCCAATTGAGAACTTATGGACAGATATAAAGAAGGGAGTATCCCAAATACAACCAACAAGTTACAAAGCCCTTTGGGTGGCAGTTCAGCAAATCTGGAACAGAATTTCGAAAAAGAGGTGCCAAAGTCTAGTGAAATCGATGCAAAAACGTTGTGCAGAGGTTATTATCAATAATGGGCACGGAACAAAATATTAATTTCAATATGAGAAGACATCATAAAAAACAGGATTTAATTTTTAATAGAATAAGAGCTGTAGTGCTATTTTTTTGACTGAGTGCTTTTTGTGTTGTTTTGAAAAAGTTAAAAATTTTATATCAAATACAAATTCAAATCAATTGCTTTTTATTAAATATTATTTGACAGTCCTGTAAGTATCTTATGACAAGTATTCAATGAAATCAGTTTGGGCTATTTACAAATATTATTATTTTTGACCGCAGCTGTATATTTCAATGAATGAAGAAAATCCTTTTTACAAAAAAAGTGCAGAAATAGGTAAGATATTCATCCCTTAAATGTTCGAATTTGGTATAAATATTAAAAGATAGATGGGGTGATAAAGATGTTCCAAAACACAGATAATACCAGTTTACTTCCTAAAAGCTCCGAATTTCAAAAAAGTACCAGACACCTGCCCGTTTATTTTTCTAATTTGTATTGTAACGAGATGGAAAAAAGCAAGTGTATGCTTTTAGAAGTCATATGAAAAGTTCATTTTATTCTTGTGAAATCTTAAGAGTAAAGAAGAGAGTTGCCAGATATTTTCAATATTAAAGCTAATTATGCCAATATCTAACGCTAATTAAAAACGATACGTATTAATATGTTTTGTATATCTTTTAGTTTTAGTTTTAGTAACTTAATATTTATAATATAGTTTTACAATAAACAAATTTGTATTTCAGCATAATATGCATAATATAATAATATTTTATATATTTTTAGCAAACATATATTGTAACCGCTGTATTCATAAAAAATTAAAATAGATTTGAAAAGAAAAATTTTTAAGAAAATTTTGCCTTAAAACACATTTCAAACTTGTTTTATTTTTTATGAATACGGCAGTAAATGTGTATGCACATTGTGCATACACCAAACAAGGTTTTGATACCATTTAAAGCCTTTTATATATTTCACATTTTATACATCTAAACATATGTATATATTGTGTATTTGGAAATATGTTGTACTGCAAGTTGTTTTGTCGCAATTCCATAGCTATAGTGAAAAAAGTACCAAAAAGAAAAAAGAGCAAAAATACCCACATTCAATATAACCATCACTGTTTTACAAATGTCACGTAAAAACGGTATGAAATTCTATTTTATAAAGAATGGTACGTTGCAACTACGGTACCTTACATTTCGGTAAGCTTTTGTATTGGTTTGCATATAACAAAAAGCGAACAGCAAGTTGGTTTAACTTGCCGAGTGAATACTCTGTATAATTGCTACTAGTCGACTTTCGAAGTCATATAATAGTTTTATGATTATTTCAACTTTTCACTTTCTTAAAGTGCGGCTTACTGGGTTTCCTTTAAAATTGTAAATTTAATTTTCTACTACTCCTTACCAGAGATGGCAATGGGAGTTTAAAAGATTGCTTCTAAAATTGTACTATTTTGAGCTTCTTTGTATCAAACCCCGCTTAATGTACAAAGTTTTTTGATATTACCTATAAAATAGTTTGTTCTCTGAATTCAGTTAATTTTTAATTCCTCTAAACACCAAAATTTTTTACAAAATGCCTTTACGGACTTGTTTCGGGTATCGATGGCAAAGTATGTCTCTATCTGCATCCGTATAGTAAATTAAATTGTCCTGTACTACAAGTTTTTTAGCCACTGGTGTACTATCGTTCCTTTGATGATCGAATAATACGTTTTCCGAATAGTGTCTATGTATATATCTTCCAACCCTGCTCCGTACATGTTTACAAAGTCTCCAAAGCCTCCATATTTGGTTAAAATGAAACACATACTTCTGCACACAAAACCGTCTATAAAGATCCTTGAGATGCTGTGTAAGAATTTAAGAGTGCAAGGATATAAATTTGCAAGTTATACCTTGAACAACAATCAAGTAAAGCAGAACAAATTTTCGTTCATATTTGGATTGTGCCTGGAATTTTATTTCTACACCAGCAAACAAGCGAGCAACTCTAACAAAACGTACTGCTTTCTTAGTTATTTATCTATTTTCATGTATTACGTTTTCATATTATGGTTTTTTTTTTTTTTTGTATCTTTTGAAATTTGTGGTTTTCTTTCTTTATGCTCAAACCACTAACACACGAAGGTATTAAAAAAAATAGAAATCCTTTAGATTAAACCACACAGCTGAGCAGAAAGAAAGAAAAGTAGAAGAAAAAACGTTAAGCGCTGAATTAAACAGAAAAATCCATTTTTATTTTTGGCAAATTGAAAATAACAAATTCACATCTTGTGTTGTGTCTTTTACTTCTCTCCCTGTTACCATTTTTTTCTTTTTTGTTGGCGGTTTTTGTTCATCTTTTTTGTTCCAACTCGAATCTCCAGTTGTTGTTGTGCAAAATTATTAGCGTTTGTGGTTCCCGGCTCTTCTTATTAATGTTGCTTGCAATGCTTTATTTTTTTACGTTTTCCCCCTGCGTTCCGTTTGCTGTTAAGTTTATATGTTTACGGCATTCTGATATGGAAATAATCGCTATACGAGTTCAGTGTGTTTAAGCAATTGTATCTGTGTGTGGCAAAAACCGCCAACAGAATTTCAATTGAATCTCGTACATCTCTCATCCAGCAATCGTACATCTCTAAAAGCGACAAGCTTAAATGAACGTGACAAGCACATCAAATCAGCCATAAGAAATGAAATAAAAAAAAAGAAACAAAAACGAACATGAAAAGATGCAGCACCTTGAATACAGAAATGAAATAAAAGGATATTTAAGGATTTATTTTTTAACTACAAGACTACAAGTACTTTACATTTTAGTTACATGATTGTGGATTAGAAAATTAATATTCGAAATTGTTTTGGTGCATGAAATTTAAATTAAATTTTCTATTAAATTGATTTTAAATTAATAATTCGTTTTTGGAGACACAAAAACAAAACACATACGCAACAATACACACACAAGCTATTCGTGCTGTGGTCGTTGGTAAAATTTTTTGTTTGTTCATTTCTTCATCAATGTAAAAAAAAGATAGCATTATAGAACATTAAAATATAATGTTTGTGTACAGTTTCACTACAATTGTTCTGTTTTATAGCGAAGAACAGAACACTATATAATGTTCGGCTCTTTCTTGAAAATAGTTACGAACGTTATTAAGGGTTGTGATCGTCTACACAAAAACTAAAAAAAATAGATATCGTTCCTGTGTGCGCAAGCCGAACGCTAAATGATGTTCTGCGCACTTTTTCGGGTACCTCCCATACAAATGACTTTCCGAGAACCAATTAAACGCTTATAAATGTTCAGCAAAAACAGATATAACGATAAAATTAAGCAAGAAGAACTCTTGTACGACATCAAATATTACACTGAATTTAATTACAATATTATTTGACCATACCCATTATATAGTTCCTTATAACTCCCGCTCCCGAAATACACTTTATTGCCATACAGATACAGCGATCGAGTTCAGCACAGAGAAGTCTTATATAAACTTTAACTTTTAATTAAAATGTTTACAAAATTGCTTATTGTTTCTGCTCCAATTTTATGCGTTCAAATCTTGTCTTAATTTTTTTTTTTTTTGATTCAGTATTTTGTTGAAATACCTTTTTTGGATTGATGCGTTACCTAATGTATATTAATGCGCATAAAACTCTTATTGAGAGCCTATTTCCGGATTTCCTGCTTATAACTTTCCTTGTGAGGCTGTTGGGTAGATTTCATTATTTTTATATTTGTTTCTACTTTATAAATTATAACTATGTTTTATTTTTTTTTAATTGATCAAAATTGCTTGGAAATTTTAATAACAATTTTTAAAATTTTAGATATTTATCAAAAAGTAATTTCAATTTTTGGGAATACAAAATTTTAATTTCAAAAGATTTTGTTATTCGTGCTTAATTCCCAGTTTTTATTATTGATAAAAACACTTGAAATTTATTGTTGATGGGATAAGCTATTCCTATGCGCATTTCACTGGTTGCTTAGGCCAGATCATCAGGAAACTTCATCCATAAAGATTTTGGAAAAACTAAAGATATTAAACCAAATAAAACTGTTAAGCGTATAAGACTTATAGCAACAGTTCTACTTGTAACAATATCAAAGTTTAAACAAAACACATCAACAATAAACAGTGGGTTTATCTCATCTTACATTCCCCACTACAATTAGTTGAAATTCTCTCAACATTAACTGTAGTTGTAAGTAGGTTAAGAAAAACAAAATAAAAACAAACAACAACTTACAAAAGATGTTGTCAATTAAGTGTTTTTTAGGCGGTGCACTTGCCTGTTTATTATCAAAAAGTAATTTCAATTTTTGGGAATACAAAATTTTAATTTCAAAAGATTTTGTTATTCGTGCTTAATTCCCAGTTTTTATTATTGATAAAAACACTTGAAATTTACTGTTGATGGGATAAGCTATTCCTATGCGCATTGCACTGGTTGCTTAGGTCAGATCATCAGGAAACTTCATCCATAAAGATTTTGGAAAAACTAAAGATATTAAACCAAATAAAACTGTTAAGCGTATAAGACTTATAGCAACAGTTCTACTTGTAACAATATCAAAGTTTAAACAAAACACATCAACAATAAACAGTGGGTTTATCTCATCTTACATTCCCCACTACAATTAGTTGAAATTCTCTCAACATTAACTGTAGTTGTAAGTAGGTTCAGAAAAACAAAATAAAAACAAACAACAACTTACAAAAGATGTTGTCAATTAAGTGTTTTTTAGGCGGTGCACTTGCCTGTTTATTATCAAAAAGTAATTTCAATTTTTGGGAATACAAAATTGAAACTGGGAATTATTTCCTTTCGTAGGTTACTTTTTATTGAAGGAATAAGACTATTACAAAAAAGCTTTATAAAATACATAACTGAAATTTAACTCATAGAATAAATTCGAAAAATAAGGAATACAAAATTTTAATTTCAAAAGATTTTGTTATTCGTGCTTAATTCCCAGTTTTTATTATTGATAAAAACACTTGAAATTTATTGTTGATGGGATAAGCTATTCCTATGCGCATTTCACTGGTTGCTTAGGCCAGATCATCAGGAAACTTCATCCATAAAGATTTTGGAAAAACTAAAGATATTACACCAAATTAAGCACGAATAACAAAATCTTTTAAATTAAAATTTTGTATTCCCAAAAATTACTTTGGATAATAAACTGGCAAGTGCACGGCCTAAAAAAACTACCTGGCAACATGCTTTTGCAAGTGGTTTTTTGAATTTTGTTTTTTCTTAACCTACTTACAACTACAATTAATGTTGGAAGAATTCCAATCAATTGCAGTGGGGAATGTAAGAAGAGATAAACTCACTGTTTATTGTTGATGTTTTTGTTTAAACTTTGATATTGTTACAAGTAGAGCTGTTGCTTATGATTCTTATACGCTTAACAGTTTTATTTGGTTTAATATCTTTAGTTTTTCCAAAACCAGTGAAATGCGCATAGGAATAGCTTATCCCATCAACAATAAATTTCAAGTGTTTTTATCAATAATAAAAACTGGGAATTAAGCACGAATAACAAAATCTTTTGAAATTTTAGATATTTTTTTTATTACTAAAAAATTGAATTGAGTGTAAAAAAAAAATTAAAAAAACCAGATTTTTTTTTAGTCAATGTTTTTTTGTTAATTTGCAAATTAATATTTTCGATTGCAACAAATTTAATTGTTTTATTGTTGCAACAATCTAAGCATTTAGTCAATTTTAAGGTAAGAATTTGTAAATTGTATTAAAGGGATACTTAAATATACATACATAACTATTTCAGTGTGTAGTGGGAAAAAAGGAAACTCAAAAAAAACTGCCTTTACGGAAATTTGCATGGGAAAAGTCAAGACGTATAATACGTTATTCCATAATAGGTAGACTATTTTTGGGGGAAAAATAAAAGAAATCTCACCCAACCTATCGCACGTAATCGAATCGATCCCTTAAATAATTTTGAAAGGACAGAAATTTTCTTTAAAAGCTCGTATAATAATGCATCAATTTTACTAAATTGATCTCTATATTGTTTATTTAACTATTGTTTCCCGTTTATGCATCAATTTCCTTTTAATTCCTGTTTATTAAATTCTAAGAAGTATCCCATAATTTAGTGAAAATTTAACAGCATTTTATCATCAAATCATCGCGGACAACAGGCCTGGAGTCTACTTAAGATTTAAATAAAAATGGTGAGTTCGTTAGAATTTTTACTTTAACTTTATATAAATTTTCACTCAAACAATTTTACCTATTAATTTTTAAACTAATACACTTGTTGGGAAAAATATTTTTGTTTTATCTAATAAATACATACATATGGGTTAATTCCAAACACAATGCTTTTTTTTCGTCTCAAGCTTTTTATTTCTTTCATGTAAAAGAAAATAAAAAAACAAAAACGGCAAGTAAGCTCTAAAATAATTAGCAACAAACAAAAGTAGTTGTTATTATTGTAAAACTTTCTGCTAAATTGTGCAAATGGTGCTTTAACTGTATATCATGCCTATTACATACAAATATACCTGTCTCCACACATGTTATTCATTAAGCAACATGGAAAAAGAGTTGAAAACAATAGAACAATAATAAAAAATTCAACTGTTTTTCAATGATTGTATTTATTTTTATTGCTTTTTCCTGGTTTTACCTGAAAAATGTTATCAATGTCATTTTGACGTTCTAATTTTACTTTGTCTCTGCGTTTTTCCCGTAATGTCACATTTTTTTTAATTAAGTCATAATCATTACTTGAGCTGTTTCGTTTGCTTTATGTGCATCGCTATTAAAAAGTGCAAGAAGTGATAAATTGATTAAGATAAAAAATAAAATAATAAAATCAATTATTTGCTGTTTTCAAGTGAATTTATAATCGCACGATGGTAAGTACAGCTAAAAATTTCCGTTCTGTCACACAGTTATTTAATAAAAAATCGTAAAAAATAAAATAAATAAAAATGTATATTAATATATTACGAAGTTTTGATAACTTTTTCTTGTTTTTATTTTCCGTGAAATAACTTTTTAGAAGAAAAAAACAAAAAAAATATCACAAATTTCTTTACTGTCACTTTTAAGTAAAAAGGTTTTTTTATTTTAAAAGCTTATTTCTCGAAAATTCTGATTGATTTCAATACTGTAGTTCTTTTGATGTAAAGATAATTTGTTATATTACTTTTTTCAATTTTTTATCAATTTTTTATGAAATATTCACAGATTCCGATGAATAGATTTGTTCATGAATTTTTTGTTAATATAATTGGATTACTTTTATTTTTTGTTTCGTTTTTATAAAAAAGAAAAAACAAACAGTAACCAAAAACAAAATAATGAATAAATGTTTAAGTTTTCGTTACACTTGAAATTTAAATTGGATTTTCTTTACTGTCACAAAAAATTCCGTACTGTCACTTTTTATTTTTTCAAGTTTCCAGCAAAATACAACAATTTCTTCCAAATTGTTTGAAGCAAATTTGTTACTTTAAATGTAAGCTGCACAAAAACAAATTTTTGGTAAAAAATTACTTTTTTTTAATTCTTGAATTATAAAAGGAAAAAAAAAGTAATTGGAATCTCTTCCAAAAATAACTTTTTGCTATTACTAACCCGTTTTTTTTAAGAAAAACATCCAAAGCTGGTAAATAATAAGTGAACGAATGCGATAGTAGGCTTTGTTCTAACATTTTTGCATTAATTTCTTAGTTTTGTAAATTTTTGTAAAAAGTGACATTCCGACAAATATATCACCAAAATGCAATAAAAAAGCAAAACAAATTTTTTTTAAAGAAACTAAAAGTCATTTCGCAATCTGCACAAATCTTAATGCAAGTAAACAATTTCAGAGAATGAATTCCTCAACCTTAAAAAAAAAAAAAAAAAATGCTCATGTACACTACTTTTGGAATTAACCCATATATTATTTGAAACCATTCATTTCCAATGGTAATAGTTTTACATTTTGAATTTCTTTAATTTTAATAATAATTTAACAATTTAGAGTTTTCTTTTATATAAAAATTTAATTTAATAACAACACTAAAAATTATTTATAAAAGATTATTATTATTAAAAGAATAGTTATATTAGTATATGATGAAATGCATAAAAAATTTCAAGTTTCCGTTATGAAATTCTAAAGTCTTAATTCTATTCTAAGAAAGGGTAAGGTCAATTGCAGGTGAGTCAAAATAGGGCTATCTGAGAATTTATTTAAAACAAAGATAGCATGCCTTGGGAGGGTAATGAAATTGACGGAGGTTATAACATCAAAACCTCTTGAACTAAGCAGATACTTCAAAGATACAATAATGTGATTAATTTATGGTTTAGTATTATTGTTTTATAATTTTTTTATTTGTTGGTAGTAGACTTTATAAATTAACAGCTTCCTAAATTTTAAATGAATGTTCGAACCATAGTCTAACTAGAAAGGGGAAAGAACAACCCTCATTTCGACGAGCACGGTCGGTAACCATAGGTAGCAAGTCCTCTTATTAGTTAGGGCCTTTTGTGGTTTGGTTCGTTACAGGCTATTTTATATTATAAGTGTTAATCTATTAAAAAATAATAATTCCCTGTGAAACTTTAGTTTTAATTTTAAAGCTTTTAAATTTTTCGCAAACGGTGTGTCTATTTTTGTTTTAACATTCATTTGGGGTCTCCATATTTATTGAAATAATTTTACAAAACTCTACATGTGAGTTTATTAGCACCAAAACTCCCTACCACTGATAAATATTTTAACTTTTCCCAAAAGAAAAAAAACCTTTTTTGTAATTAACAAAAATCATAATTAACAATTAATGATAACTTCAATTTTAAACATTCTTTAGTTTAAAATATATTTGCTTATGATATTTCTAATTCAAATTTAGCTACGACTATCATTTAATATATTTATTTAATGCATTACCAACATACGAAAAAGGCCGAAATACATTTTTTCTGTTCAACATTTTTGCATATCTCTCGAAGGAATAAAATGTCAATATTTGCATTAACAATAGACAAGGTATATGCAATTGCAATTTAAACAGTTTCTAAACCAATTTTTTTTTTTGTTGTTATTGCTATTCGATTTTAGTTCAAAATATTAGAAATTGTAATTATAAAACTGCTAAAATAAAAACGTCAGCTAAAGTACAGTACTCAGATATTATGAGCAACAGATTTGTTTAGGCATTAATTTTATATAATGGTTTTGTGAATGTTTTTTTATGAGAGCTTTTACTGTTTGCAAATTTATATTGTTTATGCAAAAGTAAATTTATGTTTTAGCATACAAGCACATTGTCATGAACTTATATTGGGTAAGGGGAAAGTTTTGTGAATATTGAGGAAGTTTTGACTTTCTTTAAAGTAATGGGTGATTTTTTAGCTTTTATCTTTTTGGCAACACTGGTTTAAACAGCTGACGCACGTTTCGTGTTTTGTTTCACTTTCAAACATCTTCAGTTTGGTCTATAATTTAACCATGAATCGTCTTGCAAACGAACAACGCTTGCAAATTATTGAATTTTATTATCAAAATGCGTGCTCTGTTAAGAAAGTTCATCAGTTTAATCGACCCACTGAAGCGGCTATTCGGGCTATTGTGATTAAATTTCGCACCAAATTTACTTTGTTGGACATTAAACCACCAACACGCTTACGTAGAGTGCGAAGTGAAGAAAATATCGCAGCTGTATCGGCCAGTGTTAATGATGACCACAATTATCGATTCGTCGCCGTTCGCAGCAATTGGGCCTCTGTTATTCAACAACGTGGAAAATTTTGCGGAAGGATTTAGGTGTGAAGCCTTTCAAAATACAGCTGGTGCAAGAATTGAAGCAGAACGACCTACCGAAACGTAGAATTTTTGGTGAATGGGCTCTTGGAAAGTTGACCGAAGATCCACTTTTTTATCGAAAAATTGTGTTCAGCGACGAAGCTCATTTTTGGCTCAACGGGTACGTTAATAAGCAGAATTGTCGATTTTGGAGTGAAGATCCGCCAGAAGCATTGCAAGAGCTATCAATGCATCCAGAAAAAGTCACAGTTTGGTGCGGTTTATGGGCTGGTGGCATCATTGGACCGTACTTCTTCACGCTTAACAATGGACTTATTGAGAGCCTAGTTCGGTGAACATTTTATTTCACGTTCGGGACCGGTCAATTGGCCGCCTAGATCGTGCGATTTAACGCCTTTAGACTATTTTTTGTGGGGTTATGTTAAAGCTCATGTCTATACACATATGCCCGCTTCAATTGACGCATTGGAAGACAACATTGATGCATTTATTCATGAGATACCGGCCGAAATGTTGGAAATACTATGCCAAAATTGGACTAAGCGGATGGACCATTTGAGGCGCAGTCACAGTCAACATTTGCATGAAATAATCTTCAAACATTAAATCATATGGACCGTATAAAGATTTCATGCATTTTTCTGAATTGTATGTGTTTTTTTTTTAACTTTCCTATAGCTCTTAAAAAATCACCCGATATTTAACAGCTGATCCTTGTAACGTCAGAAAAACAATGTTTCCACTAAAAAAAACTGGCATGGCAACTCTAATAGTTGAAGGCAGTGTCCAAAAATTTTAACCAAAGAGAACGTGATAAATACACGGTGTTGAGACATCTCTGCATTTATTTGAAAATTGTTTGCTCTGCATTTTTTTGGAAGTTTTGATAAATAGTCTCTCTCAAAATGAAATATGTTATGTGACCTGACCTCAAGGTCTCTTTTTGAGCTGCGTGCTAAAGTAGAAAGAGGTGCTTGAACGTTATTTTAATAATTGATAGACTCATTCCAGCTTTAACCACACTCTTTGTTGAGAACTCATCCAATTGTACTCAGTTGGCAAATGCGCACCAAAAAACACAATAGAAAAAAACTTTATGGTCACATTTTCTTTATTCATCTTTCAGTAACATACTTTCAAATTTAAAGTCGATAGATTGACATCAGTAGATCTATAAAATATACAATTCTGCAGTATCGATAGAATATAAGGTACCTTAATATTATTCAGTGTCTAAAGTCTGTTTTAAATGGTACAAAAGATCGCCATCATATTTCCAGAACATGCTCAAACATGAGAAGTATATATCATGCTAGCTCGTGCGCTTCGCCACCCCACCACTGCTTTCTTCATATACAAAACTTGATGTTTATATTGCATCGTTGTCGTTTTGTCCCCTGATTTATTACTGCCCACTTATTGAATAATGATGAATTTAAGATCAGTTTAATATGATTTTTCTGTGAACGTTCTCTATTTCTTTTATCCCGCCTTGTTTTTTTTACAGATGTTGTGTATTATTAACAAACCTTTAAGTGTTCAATTTGGACAATTTTACTCTTATCGTTCTTCAGATAAACAAAAAAATGTTTGCCACGCCCACTTCTCCA
Organism: Pollenia griseotomentosa; assembly: GCA_963931875.1. Classification (NCBI taxonomy): domain Eukaryota; kingdom Metazoa; phylum Arthropoda; class Insecta; order Diptera; family Polleniidae; genus Pollenia; species Pollenia griseotomentosa. The sequence continues at coordinate 43,447,991 of OZ007560.1, read as the reverse complement.
ATTGTTATTGTAACGATTTTGGAATCTTTAGCTGTTACCATTCTCCATACAGAAATCTATTTCATGACGCACCCACTTCTCTTATCCCTTGGCAGAAATCGAAAACTGGTATCGAAACTAATTGTACTAAATTTGGAAAACAATTGTTTTATGCTCTCCAGGTATAGAGTAATCTTATTCGTATTTGTATCAGAGATGCAACTTCCACTAATCCAATCCCGCCCACATTTTGGTAGATGAAGCACTGAAAAGAAAAATCAATTTATCCGTACTAAAATAAAGCCAAAGCGTTGTACATAGTACGGTTAGTAGGGTTTTCAAAAGGGAGTACAGAATGGTAGATTCAAGTACGGAATTTAAATATTACAGTGCTTAAAATAATTCAAAAACAGGACTGACTAAAGTAAAAGTGAGATAAAAATAAACCTCAATCTGTGCCTGATTCAAAAATTTCTAAGTTGGTTTAAAGCCCAAATTCGTACTCATAATAGTCCGAAAATGAGATTTTGGTTCTAATCCAGCGGTCCGCAAGCTATTACAAATTGAAACACATCAATAGGAAAAATAAAAGACAACTTCGTTAACCGCATGCATACGACTAGCAACCAATTCAGATTAGTCTTATTGATATCCCGTTGTTAAATGAAATGTAAATAAGAATCAAAAACAAAACAAACGAAAATAAAATGATGCCATAACCGTAGCATCTGATTTGAATGGCTTAGTAAAATAAAAATTAAAAATTATAAATTTGTTGAAAATATAAGTATGTATTTAAAATATATTTGTTTTCCATTTTTTTATTATCTGCCCTTTTTACAGAAGCAATCAATTGCGAAGGGTTTACTGAAAAGGACTACGGCCAAAAAATAAGAAACTGTTTTAAAATTCATAAGACCAGACATTTTTGCTAGATTTCGTGCAATAAAAAAATAATTAATTATGTACATATATTATTTTTAAGTTAATTACCTACATACATAAATATAAATAACAAAAATGTTTAAAAAATACATTAATTTCTACTTTATTCAAACTTTAAATATGTAGCTGAAACCCATCCGACGATTGATCTTATTCGGACCCATCTAACACTTATACAATGTCTGCTAAAAAGGACTGATTACATTGATACAAATCTTAGTGCCATCTGAATCACCACAATCATTGGACCCATCCAACCTTCGCTTGCAATGTATGTAGTGTCGGATCAGTCTGTTAGCCTAGGCCATCTCTGTGTAAATGTTAGTACACTGAAAGAAAAATGCTTCATATATTTAATGAATCATTTTCATAAAAAAATTTTCATTGGTTAAATGAAAATTTTCATTGTCTAAATGGAATTTCATAGTTATAATGAAGTCTTTTCGTTAAAATCGCTTCATTGGATTTCGTAATTACGATAAAAATTTTCATTGGATATATGAAAACTTAAGTTTGTCCAAGTGAAACAAAAAAATTTAATTTGGAACATAAAAAAACAATATACAAACATAACTATATTCATAAATTAATACAATATTATAGTTTCCTTAAAAAAATGTTTAATTGTTAATTCAAAAATGTAAGATTCAATTATTTCATACATCTAATGAAATATGCCATTAAATTTATGAAATCAAAAATTTTTTTTTATAAAAGCAACATATTTCAATAATTGCCTTCATACGTTAAAATTTTCATTATGACAATAAAAATGTCATTATAGTAATGAAACAAAAACTTTCAATCAACTTTGTTATTGTTGTTATGGCCAATTTAATCTCATATTTACGCTCTTAATTGAGTAAAAAACGTAGTTTTTTTATCCAAAAACTACACTGCCCCGGTAGGCTAGCTTGTAGTGAGCTAGTCTATCAGCACCGAGGTTGCGCGATCGATTCCCGCCAGAGACAGAAAAAAAATAAAATAAAAAAAAAAAATTAAATAAAAAAACAAAAAAAAAATAAAAAAAAAAAAAATAAAATAAGAAAAAAATTTTGTTACTTTATTGAAAGTATTCATCCAAAGAATAATATTCATAGATCTAATGTAATGTTTCATTAAATACAGGTTTCATTGATCCAACGAAGCGCTGCATAGGTTCCTTTTTAATGCAATTTTTCATGGGATTAATGTCAAAATTCATTGGAATTGCGAAGAAAATTCTTTTAGTGTAGGAATTGAACTTTGGGTGGGTCGCACTTACATTGTCGTTAGTCTCAGAGAATCAGAGAGAGCGAGTATTATAATTTACTAACCCAGTTAAACATATATTTGTTTCACACTTACCTCGTTGTATTCCCTCCTTGGCTTACAGAGCATCTCACAATTATGAGACACCAGCAACATGACCGATATGGTTTTCGTAATTATTGTACTTTGAAAATTTGATTTATTTAACTAAATCATTTTAACAAATAGAATTCGAAAAATTTTGCTTCTTATTTTACTTTTTGAACATGAGAAAAATGATTTTTTTTTTCTTGTAGATTTGTTGTTGTTTCTACACAAAGCAAGCAAATCGTTTTTACTTACTTTTGTAGTATTGTTGTGGTTTCTACAACAAACTTTTACAAACATACGCGTATGCACGCATGTAGAATGTAATGGTTATGGAAAGTAATCGTATTTTGGATTATTTTAATAACTTTTTGGTATTATTCGTACTTCAATTTTTAAGTACGACCCGTACTAAAAGTAAGTAAAAAAACATTAATTAAGCACGACGTTTTTCTTCCTGTGTATTTACTATAAATGCAATTTTTTTACTTATTTTACAGGCCAACCTCAATAAGAGTGGCAAGCGTTTTTAAAATACAAAATAGGAAAACCTTTTTAAAATATTTCGGTAGTATAATTCTATTTTCGAAGCTTGTCAACAGATGACTCTGCTTTTTTTGTATTGTTCAGGATGTCATACATCCGAAAATGCTACAAAAAATTAAGGATCTAGAATAAGAGACGTGACTGGAATAAGATCTTTAATCATTGCAGTAACACAATCAAAAAAATTTTCAAAAGTATTAGAATTCATAAATAAGTACGAAAATTGGATGCCCCATGAACGGAGCTATATCGAACAACGATTTTACTCAACAGAAATCCTGCTTCAGTGCTTTAAAAACGGTTAAAAATGGATCTAGTACAACAGTCCAAAGCGTAAACTTTTATATGGATATTTGAACTGTCAAACAAATTAACGAAAGAATTCAAAAAGTTATTCAAAAATATGTAATAATACTTAAAATTAGTACAAAATTTGTCAAATCGCCAATGGGTAATTTTTCGACTCCAGACCCGTAAAAATTACAATAAATCGTTAAATCGACAACCGTGGTTGAAGTGCAATTTTTAAACGTTTTAACTGAATACTTAGAGCGAAAATGCTTTTATGCAGGTAACCATGTACTTGGCAGCGCAATAGAAAGGTTTAAATAGCCTTAGATTTTGCAAATCTCGTTACATCTTGATCAAGCAGAATTTAAGCAAACCCCTATGAAAAGATTGAGTGGTTGGAAATCGAAACATGTCAGGGTAACCTGTCCTCGAAAAGTTTGGGTTCCATTCCCGCGGCAGTCAAGAATTAAAAATTATCAATAAATTTTAATTAATTTCATGCTGTAAAATTCCTTTCTTCATAAAAATAATTCAATGAAAATTAAATTTGATGAACTTAAGCCTAATTAAAATATCAAAATTTGGATTAAAAAACATTAACAGTTCAAAAAAATAAACACAATACTAATAATTACACTGTGCAAGAAATTTACACTTTTTTCGTGACAAGCTGGGCACATGGCGTTTTAACATAATTCGGGTACGCTGAATCCAGTGGTCTGGTTTTCGAGATATACCGTTATATCGAAAATAGAGAAGGTTGCACAACATATGTTCGCCTAGCTCAAAAACGGTTTAGTTTATTGAAATTACTAAAAAAACCGAAATTCCGCAATAAAATTTCCTTTCAGAAATCCTTTTTCTAATATGAGCAGTCGTTTTTGAAACATTATTTATTGTTTTTTTAATTAATTTGTTTATCAAAATTTCGAAATTTTTGTTTTTTAAAAATTCATAAATAATTAAAAAATGCAGCTAGGCTTCTAATTTTTTGCAGACAAATGAAAAAGAAGCTGCAAACAAAACAAGCCATAAATCATTAAAATCTGTTTCCAACTTTTGTTTTTCTTAAAGGAAATTTTATTTTTAACTAAACCGTTTTTGAGTTACGCGAACATATGTTGTGCAACCTCCTCCATTTTCGAAATAACGGTATATCTCGAAAACCGGAGCCATTCTAAAAAATCTAAAAAATCTGGCACCACTGGATTCAGCGTACCCGAATTATGTTAAAACGCCATGTGCCCGGCTTGTCTGTTTTTTCAACTAGCATAGTGTTATTACTTTGTTATGTTAAAGCTTTTTCTCTTACCCAATTAGGCATAAACAGATAATACGTACTCATATGTAGTATACGAGTAACTAAACTATATATACATAGAAACTTGCTTAGCGTTGCATATTTTACCAATTATCCTTTAACGTTTGTTACTTCCTCGTGCTAGATAAGTAAATATGGATATGTGTGTATATGTGTGTGTATTACTACATATTACAATGCTGACATTTCAAATAGCAAATTACAATTGTTTGTCTAAAATTTTGATTGGGCTTTAATTAGAATAACGCCTCTTAAAAATTTACTTCATTTAGCAAATAAAATAAATATTCAAAATACATCAAGATACACTTGCAAACAAATATGCAGATAAATATCATACATATTCTTTTTTTCAAACAGTATTGGTTTTAAGTTATTTGTTAATGAATGCTGTCCAAAATAGGCATATTTTAGTACACAACAATATGTACAGGGTGGCTCAAAGGAAACTGCATTGTCTATAACTTAACTTGTTTTAATATCTGTTTCGGTTAGTTCTATAGAATACTTGGGTTAAAACTTTGCTTACTTTTTCAAAATTAATAACTTCTTTCACTTATTATTTATTAGCTTTATTTGTTTCCATTTGCGTTACGTAGCGGCAATTACATAACTAATTATAACGTATTATATGTAGAATTCATTATTATAATGAATGAAATAATCACTTACTTGTAATGAATAAAAAAATTGATTTCAAAAAAATGTTCCCAAAATCTTAAATTTTTTGCACTTTTTATAACTACTTACTTTACGGATGCATGTAGGTGTAAAAATAATGCCATTTTTAAAGTACCATTAAATTAAATGTGAATGAGTTAATTTTTGGACCTTCCTAGTAAGATTTATTGGTTCTTTCAGTAGAATTGTGGCCTTTTTGTTTTCATCTGATTTTGTAGGCGAAGTTTTACTGGGGATTTTAAGCACATGCCCAGCAAAAACTTGGTAATGACTTGCAATTACTGAACAACTTACTTTTCAGTGCCTACTTCATACCATCTGCATTACATAAAAGTAGTTTAGTAAAGGCTGGCATATAATCTGAATAAGTTCTTGTTTATGAGTTGATTAACGAAATTTATAATTAATTTAAATGCATCGAAGGTTTTATTTATTCAAATCTAATACAAATTGATTTTATTTGTACTAAATAAAGAATAATTTGTAATAAATTTTAATATGAAAAATTTTAATACTTAATTGATTTTGATATATATTTTAATATTAAAAACTTGATTGTGGTCTCAACCAAACGATATTATAACGATATCGTCTAGGTGATATAAATTATAACATATGATATCGATATTGTAGAATAAACTTAATGACTGATTTAACTCCCTATTTGTAAGCGGATGTGGTAATGACTTATTTAACTCCAGATTTGTAAGCGAGGGTGGTAAGGCCTTGCCTCCAATGACATCACCGTGTTAAAATAATGAGTTAAAATGCCAATGAAGAAGAAGTGAAGAGTAGTTATATTAGCTTTTTAACGCATTACTTTGCAATGTAAGTTTTTGCAGGGTGATGTACCTTTAATACCTGATTTGTGTCTTTGGTAACTTTACACAGAAAAAATTATTGCCGAATTATTTTCAAACAACCGCTTGTTTGAAAATTTTTTTCATTTCTATAAATATTTTTACTGATTCAATCAATATTTTTGTTTGATTTTTATTTAACCAACAAAAATGTGGACAACTCTTTAAAAATAAAATAAACGCGTTATTGGTGTCAAGTTTTCATAATTTTGTATGAAATATTTAACGCTCTTTAATGTTGTCGTCTTTTTGCATTTTTTTATTTGATCGTAAGCAACACTTCTTTATGTGAAATATAAGAACAACAACAAAAAACACACACAGTCTATTTTTGGACGCTTTAAAAAAGTGCAACTATAAGAAAAACAATAGCAGACACGACATTATAAGAAACAAAATCCCGTATTCAATTTTTTAAAACTGTTTGGTTAAATACATCAAATACAAAAATAGAATGATGACGAAAAACATATCGAGTCGGTCTGCTGCCGTTTTTGGTTACATTTCTTCTTTAGCAAAGGAAAGGATTCAGCAACAGAGAGTGATAAAGAAAAACATTGTGTTGTGTGTATAAATAAGACTTCGTTCAAAAATTATTCCAACAAAAAAATGTGTTTCAAAGCCAGTGGCGGCTCTGCTTTGCCGTCACCTTCTCATACAGTGCTTACTTGTGTGCGCGTCATTGCTTGTGCAAAAACTTTTTTTTTTTTTTTGATTTTGAATTTCAGTAAACTTTTTGTTTGATTCAGTTAAATTATTTGTTTGAAAAAATTAGTGTTTTTTTTCAGTAAACAAAATGCAAATAAATTGTTTGAATATGCAAATTTGTTTGTAGGACCGATTTCAGACAAAAAATTGTTTGATTCTACAAATTTTTTGTTTGAATTGGAAAAATAATTTTTTCTGTGTAACGGCATTTTGGATGGCAAAAGACTTTTCTATCATTAATTGTCATTTAGTCATTGAACGAAATAGGGATTATTTTGCTTCGAAAATTTCGAATTTTTTACCAACAAAATATTATTTGCGGAAATATTTACTCTACGATATTTATTCGGCATATGTTCTATGGATTTTAGAGTGCGAGAGATGGTTCGTGCGGTTCAGAAGTGCACTAATAAAAAATAAAATCAGTTTTAATTGAATGAAATCAAATGAATTAAACGTTTAATCAAGTTTAATCAAGTGAATTGTGAATTTGTTTTCTGGTGCAAATTAATAGTGTTAATTAATTCACTTGATTAAATTTTTTAATTAAAATTTATTTAATTTTTGTTTAATGCTTTAATTGTTGAAAAATTTTTTCTGTGTGGTAATTTGTGACACGTAAGACAAGAAAGGACCACCTAGGTAAACCCAGAAGCTCAAATAGCAAGTTGCAATTTTCAAAAATTTGCCAACTGTTGATTTCAATTAAAAGCCAAACAAAACAAAAATCAAGACAGATGATTACAGGGCTTTTTGTACCAAACCCTAATTGTTTCATTTTAAGCGTGCTTTGGCCGAAAAGCGCCCGACCGTACATGAAGCCGTAGTAATTAATCATAACAAAACTCGACCACATGTTGCAAGATCATCGAAAAATTATTTGTAAAATAGTTGTAAGGAAATTTTGCAAAAAACGTCTTATTGTCAAGACTTTGTGCAGAAAGCTTTTACTGGAACACGCTTCACGTTAGAACAGGGTATCTTAAGTTGGCTTGATTCATTCTTTTTTTTTGCGTAGAGCATATATCGATCACTTACTTCAATAGTGTTATAATTCACAAAGCACGATTTTTGAGCTAAAAACGCAGAGATGTGCGCAATATCGCTTTTAATATTGCGTAAAAAAGTTTCTCTTTGATTCGTTGGAAATTTACTGGTTGTAATTAAAATAAGACTTTATTCTACTTTTTTTTAATTTCCTACTAATCCCGCTAAGCTTTTTTGGCTTGTCTGCAGGAGAGAAACCAGAGTCTCTGGCGGGAATCGAACCCGCAACCCCGGCGCTCATAGACTAGCTCACTACCAGCTAGCATACCGGGGTACTCAATTGTTATTAAGTGTTTTATTTTAATGTTAATCCCGACACGCCCCTGTTTTACAAGGGTCGTAATAAGTTTAAGATCATACGGTTTTCACAATTAACGATTTTGTGTTAGAATGATTTCTTTTGTAATGTTTTTTATTTTTAATATTTTTATCATTCGGCTCCTCTGAAAATGGGGAAGCAGATTTACCTGAACACCTGTCATATGACCTAATATCAAGGTGGATCTTAACCACTTGGTGATTATATATGCATTTTTCAAATGCACCGTGTGTGCACAGATACTTCACAGACAGGTGGCAATTCTTTAGGAGGCGGGCGGAGCTAACTAACTTTTAATGCAACAGCACCCTTCCCGTGGTTTTGAGTACAAACCACAACTACCCCGAAGGTATCCCTTCATTAATAATGTGCCCATCTATTGTCCACTGTTAATGCTCCCAATTGTGCCGGACTAACAACTTCTATGAAAGGCAGAAAGCAAGGCTCCCGCAAAGACAATCATCCTGAAAGACAGGACATTTTACACATACTAGCGGAGGCCTCAACTAATAGACCTGTTGGTGCCTTGCACTCATCGGGGTACACTCTTGGCAACTGAAACAGAAAGTACTTGGTGTAGCTTCGATATCGAGAAATCAAAGGACTTCAAGAGCCCTGTCACTTTGGGTATTTTACGTATATAGATCAACTCTACTCAAAACAACAACACAGGAATACCTTTTGAACGTATATGTTGTATAATAAAACAATTAAAAAGGAAAAAGCGTCTAAGAATCGATGGAAGCAGAATTAATGAGATTTCTGGACCACTTTTCTGAAAATAGTAATTTTGAGGTAAGTTATAAATTCGACTTATCAATTAATCATTTTGTGTATTTTTTAAGAAGTGCATGCCTCTTTGGATATTGTCAAATGAAAGGAGTGTTATTTAAAAAACGGTTTCGGAAATGCTGAAAATTGAAGGTGCACACAAAATGGGTTGCTCACTTCAAATAAGTGAAACAATGATATGCAAGCGTAAAAAATAGTAGACGGCAAGTGAATATTTCCCAATAATTGTTCAATGTGCCAAGCAAATGATGGGCAGCACAGACCCAACGTTATTTTTCACATCTTAAATAATCGATTTCCACATTTTTTAAAAAAAAGTGTAATCTAGAAAAAAATTCTATTAACTTTAAAACAAAGAAATAATAGATTTTTTTAACCTCAAGGTTCCTTTTGCACCACCCTGTACAATATTTTAAGCTAAGTCTATTTTCATATAGAGGCACATGTTTTGATTGGAGGTAAATTAAACTCGTGTCAATAGTTGATAATTTGTAATTCATACATTTTCTTGATTTGTTTTTTAAATATAAAAAAACCAAAGAGAAATTGAGATAGAGATGGATGCAATTATGATGTTGTCATTTTAAAATACATATTTTATGATCAACAATGGCATTAACAATCTCCAATTATCCTGCTATTTATGTTTGCAATTTTTTTTTTCAAAATTATAAAAAGTTTTGTCCATTTAGTAGCTGTCGTTTATTGTTGAGAAGGGGTAAAATGAAATTTTTTTTTTGTTTAATTGTAACCAATTTTGGCTTCTTTTCCTAGGTGGCAAGCAGTGGCAGGCAGTGAGTGGTAGGTTCCAGTAAGCAGTTGTAGTACGTGCCTTGTTGTCTAATTGCTTTTTCGATTAGTTGTTTTATTTGTGGCGCCATATTTTACATTTTGATTGACTTTGATTCGAAAGAGTTTCTTTTTAATTTTTGCTTTTGAAAAGTTTTCAAACGTTTTTATTTTTTGTCAACACAAGGTAATGTCATGATTGAGTGTTAAATGTCTTCATATGTCTAGCTATAATTATTGTCAATCTTATTGTATTTTTTTTTTTTTGCCTTTTATGGCTTAAAATGAGAGACAATGTTTAGAGTCACTTTAAATAGTGCAGATATTTAAGGAAATTTTTGAAAATATTTTTATAATTAATTGCGCAAAGTTTTCACATAATAGACCTCCAATAGACATGGAACAGAAAGAAAAGACAGACGCGCCATCTTGACTGTTAACTAAATATGGTGGGTGATTGATTTTATAGGAATTACTCTAATGATTTTGGAGTAGGGGTTTAATTATATTATTTACCTATTTGGTAAAACTGATTGAGTTTTTACAATTAATTTATGTTCATGATTGGAATGTGTGGAATTGTTGCTTAGTGATGAGAATAAGGGAGAAGAGACTTAAAAGCGCCTATTCATTTAAATTGGCTAAAGGTTACAATATGTATTTCGTTAATCAGAAATCTCTCAAAAACCGAACTAAGGTACTTATTCGGAACGGCATAGATAAAAATTAGGAAGCAAACTTCCTTAATCAGTGATGGTAACCGTACGATAATTACCCCTTTTTAGGGTAATTTTGGGCCACAAAAGGTAGCAAGGTAATTTTATTTAAAATACAATAATTGAAAGATATTTGGATTTTTTTTACTTGTATATGTAGGTTTTATAATTTTAACTTTTGAGAGGTGATTTTCCATTAAAATAGATAAATTTTATAACAAAAAATTAAGAACATTAATTATGTTTCTGCAAATGTTTTCGTAGCACCGATAGGTGCAAAATAAGAGATATAAAATTACTTTTGAAAATTATTAATTTTATATTAAACATTTTGTTTTTTAACTATAGATTTCGGATTATTTTAAGTACGTTTCAGGGATTAAATTTGGCTAAAGTTAAGTGTTTGGCACTTGAAAAATCCGTATTAAAATCAAGCATGCTGTACTTAATTTATGAAAATTCGTACTTACAATACTATTGACAATGCTTTGCATTGGTTTAAGTACGGATGGATTGATTTTTCTTGTGACTGGATCAATTCAAAAATTTTACAGTACATATGTATGTATATGTATGTATTATTACTTGTTTTTAATGGTTATAATAAAATTAAGTAAACAAGACATTATTTTTTTGATGTTTATCACATACATATCGCACTAGTTCTTCTAAAGGGGTTTAGCTCAAAACTTGTAAATTTTAAGTTGAGACCAAAAACTGTTTTCCTTTTATATGTACTCTTATACCACAAAGGGGGATACAATTGTATTTTTTTTTTTTTTTTTTTGCAAAATACTAGAGAAATCGATCTAAGATTATTACAGTGCGTAGATCTGACCACTGTACATCGATTTCTTGCAAAAAGTAAAAATTGAAAAATTTTGAGTTGAGACTCTCATTAGAGGAACCAGTGCGATATGTACGCTAAGTGTATAAAATAAAAATCTTTTGAATTGAATGAATACATATAGGGGAATTCATGTCATGTGACCCAATTTTTAAATCAAAGCTACTTGGGACAGATTTTGCTAACAACAATAGGTAATAAGTTACATGGATGAGAAAGAACACCTGTATGTCCAAAATGTCAAACTTTGACCCCCTCTAACTCAGAAACTTTTTGACCGATCTTGTTGAAAATTTTTGTCTAAACCACTATCCAATAGGACTAACCTTGGTGAAAATTTCATCCAAAGCGGAAGACATCGATTTAAAAATTGGGTCACTTGACATGAAATCCCCCATATATGTAACTTTTTTTATAAAAAAATGCAATAATTTTTGTTAAAAATGTATTTTAACACAAAAATTTCCATTCAAATTTTTCTTAAAACGCATTTAAAATTAAAATAAATGGTTTAAGAATACTGCTCTTATGTGCTGTTTCCAAATGACAGGCGATGGACTTAGTGCTTTTCATATAAATTTTGCTACACAGTTAAAAGCCTGTCATTTGGAAACAGCATATTAATGATATGATACAAAATCTGATATTTGATATTTAAGATGTGGGCATTTTCACAAAAAAATTAAATTGTTTTCACTTGAGTATCCAATTATTTGACTTTTGGTTTTGTTTGAGTAAGGAAATAATCAATTTTTTGAATTTTAAATTTGCTCGATTAATCGAGTAAGGTTTTTAAATTGTTCGAATTACTAGAACAATCCGAAGAATTCAAATAATTCCAATGGAAAAAAACATAAATCTCTACATGAATTGATACTTTTATTATAATAATAAACACAAAAAAAACAATAATACAAACATGAAGTTTAACAAATAACAATTTATATCGCTCCTTTATTGCAACATAGTCATATCTCAAATATAAAAACTTGCAAGTTACTTTAGCCAAAATAAGTATTATACTCAAACTGAACCGAAGATATAGCAAAATATATTTCATTAAATCTGTGTCTAAAGGTTCATTTTAAAAACTTTAATCGCTTTTTGCCAAGTTTGATTTTTTGAGATATGACTATGTTGCAATAAAGAAGCAATATGAGCTCTGAAGATAGTTTTAAAACTTTTAAATTAAATAAATAATTAAAAAAATCAAAAAACCCGGCTGCAAAATATGCAGTTTTTATACATTAAAAAGACCGAAACAAGGTTAAGGAGAAAAAAATTAAAACAAACTATAAGCAAACTTTTAACCTTATTTGGTTTAAAGAGGTCTGTTCACGTCAAGTATTTCTTATCAAGCGCTATGATAGTATTAGTGAAAATTTGTTTGTCTGTGTCACACCTAGGGATGCAACATCGTTGTGAAAAGCATCGATGTTTAAAAATATCAATTTTTCCACGATAACCATCAATGTTAAAAAACATCGGTAAAAACACGATACATCGATGTTTCAACATCGATGTTATAAACTACTTTGTATTAATACTTACGGACTGCTCAAACTCATCTTTGCTACTGAAAATCTTAATGCCCAACTATAATATTCATAAGCTTGCATAAGCTTCTGTCAAAAATTAGCAAAAAGCCTGTCAAATGAATTTAAAGACACAACAACAAAATCAAAAAACATTTGATTCCGTACGGAAAGTCCGATCAGTTTCGCACTTTTCCTAAGCAAATGCCAGATTCATAAAACTTAACAAAAAATTCCTTATGTACAATATGGTTTGGCACATATGATTTACATGTATTCACACAGTTACTAAAGCCAACTTAAGCATATTATAGTTGGGCCTTCACACTTGTTTACACAGTCCCCAAAATCGTTTTAACATTTCTTTAGTTTATAAAAGGGGTTTCCCCTTATTACATATAGTTATGCAATGCATGGTATGCATGTATACAGATACAAATGTACATATATACATATTGCTCATTTGCTGCAAGACCGGCATAAATCAAAAAACACAATTTTGGAGTTAGTGATGCAGAATTGTTTGCTATGTTTTTCTTTATATTGTGTATAAAATGTATCTTTATATCTTTTATACTTTCCCTTATTTGAAGAGAATGTATCGTTATTTTTTCGAAGTGATTAGAGCAAATCAAAAACTTTAAATGCGTTTATCTCGAAATGGATTTTTTTGAGTTATGCCGGTCTTGCAGCAAATGAGCGATATATGCTTTGAAATACACTTTTTTATATTTTTAAATAAAAACATCGATGTATCGTTTGAATCCCTTGTCACACCAACGATGCTAGATGGAAAATCAAAAAATTTAGATACGACAGCGAATATTACGTCCAGCACACGTACACGAGTGAATTTTCCTGCTGGACAAACATTTGAAATGTGTATATGGCCCTTAACAGACTATTAAATGATCTGAAAGCCAAAGTTTAGTACAGTTATGTTTTCCAACTTGCTTTATACTTATACTTAGTGAAAATAAGTTAGAGTTCTATATTGGGCTGTGCCGAACCTTTGATACCCTCCTTCGACAGTTCGAATATTTCAGGAGTGATATCTGTATGATATCTATTTATTATTAGTTTATCTTTTGACCGACAACCAGAAAGTTTTATGTTTTTTTTTAGCAATTTTGAGTAAAATATCATGATTCGTAACAGTTTAAGCCGAACTTAAATGATTTATATTGGAGCAATGGTAAGTTATGAACCAATCATACCAAAATTCTGCAGAGTGACTTTTGGTATTAAAAAACATATGTATTTCATTTCATTACAGCGGTAAAATAAGTTTTAGCGTTTACAGTGAATTTCAGAAGGCTGCTAAATATGGGATCTAAGGTAAGTTATTGACAGTATACTACAAAATTGCATGACATTTTTTCTGGTCATATGAAGATAAGTTGGAAGAAATTTTTCCGCAATATCTTGATCTGCTACGGTTTTAGGCATATTTAATTTATTTACCAGTGGGCTTTATATGGGGCCTATATCTTAACGAAATTTCCCAGTGTCATTTCTAGTCCTTTAAAACTGTATATGATAGCATTATTAATTACGGATTTAGGCTTGCTAAACGGGTTTTCATGAGTATGGTTTATATAGGGCCTAGGGTAAATTATGGACGGATCTTTACGAAATTTAATAGAATGATTTGCAGTCGTATAAAACGAATTTGTGCAAAATCTTGTATCATTTCGTGCATTATTCGAACATTTATGATAGTTTTTGTAAAAAAATTATCAATTTTTTAAAGTGGTGGTTCCAGATTTTGATTCATAGCTCTGATCCTACTGAACCGATTGTGCTGGATTGAAATCCCAAACTGCTTAGGATAATTATAAGCAATTTGACACTAAGGTTCTTCATTTCTTTTGAGTTTTTCGAAAGTGAGCGTGTTTTCAACAGGTGGACAGACACACGGACATGGCTAAATCTACTTAGGATTACTCAAGGATCGAGAATATATGTATATACTTTATGGGGTCTGAGATGAATAATAAAAAAGTTTCACACGAAATGACGAACTTAGTATACCCTCTTCGCAACTAATTGTGGAACAGGAACATACAAACATCATGGGTCTAGAATACAAGATTAGTTGCTTGCTGGCGTAAAGTGACAAGAAGGGAGCTTTTCTGTAGAAGGACCCATACGTATATCATATAATTGTAAAGTATTGTAGAATCACATTTGTAGAAGATCTTAGCAATGGCTGACTTATTGATGAACCCTTATAATCAAAAAAATATTTTTTCTATGTTAATTTGAAGGAAACTCACCTCGTGCTTTAACATGGAATAAAAAATTGCGACAATGATGTATATAAGTCAGAGGATGCCTATTAGATTAGAAGTTTAAGTTACAGTCATACCTAACAAATATTTGATTGAAGCAACATCATTGAACAGTGGAACTTGTTAAAAGGGAAGCTAGTGGTCACGCTTTTTACGGATTTTTTTTGTCAAATATTTAACGAAATATTTAATGTTTCCCAGGTAGTGGAGACTATTTTGTGATCTCAAAACATTCGTTAGAACTTTCATTGGAACCGCACAGAATTTTTTGGAAAACGCCACTCTTAAACCAATTAATAAGCAAATTTCAAAAATTATTTTCTGTTACCTCCAACACATCAATTAACATTTTTGTTACGAATACAATACAATTCAGCATTATTTGTATAATATTTTCCCCCCCATTTTATTTCTGTCTTATTTCCAACACTTAATACATCCATCATATTAAATGTTTTATGACACATTACATGTACGAGTAAAAAGGAGAATGTGGACTTGCAACAAACATTACCATTCATACAGCAACTATGTACTACTACCACTACTCTCACTTGGGTCTAGTGTATGGTAGTTGCAAGTAAATCCCATTACAGTAATTAAATCACATCCATATGAAAATTACATAATTATACACACAATACAAGGGTATTTTAATAAAAAAATATAAATAAATGAATAAATAAATTATGAGTAAGAGACATAAAGTCCACCAAAGCATCATAAACATATTAAAAAATAATTTACTTAAATAATAACATCAACCAAGAATCATGGAAAAGGACTAGACTTAATAGGGGAGGACCAGAGTGTAAGCTATAAGAAAATTAAATATGCATAATTCAAAATGCAAAATGTAATTTAACACTTTTAAACAATTAACAGAAGAGAATATACAAACATACATGTAGTATAAAAGTAACGTGGAAAAGGGTTAAAAAGTTAGTGGGGGTGTTTATTTCCTTAAGGATTTCCCAAAAATGTTAATTATATTTAAATTATATACATGGATGATTTACTGAATTTCAGGTTTCGTGTGAATAAAGCAGCAAACTGAGAAACTTGATGACAGGCCACACTTTGCTAATAAGTCTTAGGGAAAAATAAGACCCTTGACCGATCATATCGGTTGTTTAAACCTCAGTTTTTCTAGAAGGGCCCTCCCTGTAACAAATTAAGATCCTATATATCTGAAGAGTATTGTTGTACTAGCTTAAGCTATTGGTTAGACTGTCTTTCTTAAATAACCAATTTCAACTAGTTAATAAGGTTTCGTTTAAATGTGCTAAATTCCCATTTCATACTATTGGTAAACTGAAATTTATTGTTGATGGGATAAGCTAATCCTATGCACATTTCACTGGTTGCTTAGGCCAGATCGTCAGACAACTGCATCCAAAAAGATTTTAGAAAAACTAAAGATATTAAACAAATAAAACTGTTAAGCGAATAAGAATTATAAGCCCCAGATTTACTTGTAACAATTTCAAAGCTTAAACAAAAACAACAACAATAAACAGTGAGTTTATCTTTTCTTACAGTCCCCACTACAATTGATTGGAATTCTTCCGACATTAATTGTAGTTGTAAGAAGGTTAAGTTCAGTTTTATTTACACTGCCACATGCATATTAGCTATCAAACTTTTTCTTGGGATTTAAACTAACTAACTAGCTAACTTTGTAATTCCAGTCCCAAAATTACCGCAATTTTTTAATTTAATGTTATATTTAGAGTTGCCAGACGGCCTGGATTGGCCTGGGTTATCCTTTTTTTTGGGTCTTGGTCAATTACTAGCTCACATACAATTTGTCCAGTTAAAAAATACCTTTTTTTTATTTTAAAAAAAGAACTATTTTTTTAATAATTCTGTGGCATTTTGACAAAACATCTTAAGTCGAGATAAGATAGAAAAAAAAGTTTTAAAAAAAACTCGATGAAAAAATCATTTTTATCAAATAATAAAATAAACCGAAATTAAAGAAAAATTTCGTTTATAAATTTTAAATCGTAAACAAAAATGTTTTTTGAAGAAAAATTCGTATAATTAACAGTTTTTTTTTCAACTTTTTAAATTAGACTTAAGATTTTTTGTCAAAAGGCCACAGACAGAATTATATACTAAATATGAACAATTATAATTTGCCAAAGCTATGTACCAAATATGTTTTGAAGAAATATATAAATTTTTGTGTACGTTCATGAACCAACTTAGAAGTTAATACCATTTTTTTTTTAAACGGAAAAGAATTGTTTTGTGCCGCATACGCTACTTTTCTAAACTTATTTCTTAAAAGTACCTTTTTAAGCTGCATACGTATACTTACTTCGGTGTATTGAGATTTTGACATTTTATTTAGCTTTTGTTTTTACTACTTTTTTTACAACATTGAAGCGAAGCATGAGTAAATTGTATTTTTTTTGTTGTAATTTGCTTTTAACAACGTGTTTTTTTATGGCAATGAAGCAAAGCAAGAGCAAAATTTATTTTGTTTGTTTATGAACAAGAATATGCAGCATTCGCCAAGCAGTCGCGTGTAGAGCTAACCAATACAATTATAAACTTTAAAATAGTTGACATGGAGCAAAATTAATGCTAAATATCTCAGAAACGATAATAAAATTTCTTGAAACAGGTTTTGGATTCAGAAAGGCGGTATTCAAAATATATTTCGATTTTCTTAAAAATGGTCGGTAGGTCAAACCAGTAATGAGATGACTATAATTTTAATAGTCTTTTATTAAAAGAAAGGAACAGAGTGTCCTTCAGATTATTTAATAAGACCAAATTTTGATGAAAGTGATGAAAGGAGAACTTTTTACATTGTCCAATTACTTGAATTTTGGTTTCTGGCAACCCTACCTTAACTACAGGATTGTCATTCCGTTTGTAATTTCTACAATACCGATCTAAGACCCTCTTAAGTATATAAATTCCTTATCTTAATGAGAAGCGAAGTCGATTGAACAATGTTCGTCTTTAAGTGTGTATGTTCAAATGAGGTTTTGAAATACCGCAAATATGACAGGGACTAGGGTGTTATTTATTTATATCAGATATGGTCTGGAATAGGTTGCTATGAAAATTCAACCAGATAGATCCACAAGTGGCTGAACAAAGAGCCATGACTGCCTCTTCTTTTAATCTATAAGTCTCTCATGTTTATCCATTAATCTTTACTTTTTTAGGATGGTATCTGACAGATAAATGGATTTTGGTTATTATGTACATGTTAACATTCCCCTAAAAAATGTCAGATAAGCTAACAGCAGGTTTTTCCAAATGGTAACCTTACAAGTGCACTTTAAGGATTTTAGGCTGCCATATTTCCGGTTGAAGATATGGTAAATGACAGCTTTATGTCAAATTAAATTAATCAAACTTTTTCAAAAAAACACAATTAAACAAAAAAAAAAAAAAAACAATTTGCCATTAAAATCAAAAATAACAACAAAACAATGAATTCTGTAGTGGAATCCTCTAACTTTTAGCGATTAACGTTAGCTTTAAAATAACCGGAACAATTTATTGCTTGCGGTAACAATACAGTATTTCAGTAACTCAATTTTAACAACATGGCTAAAAATTTCAATCACGTGGCATGTTTGTAGATTAATTAGTACACTGTCATCGAGTGCAAACTACTTCTCGTGTGTAACTACTTGAAGTACTTTCGAAACAAACAAAACTCCATTTCGGTTTTACTAGTCTAGCGAAAATTGAAAAAATTCGGAAAATTTGCGAAAATAGCGAAAATTTTTAGTATATCAAACAAGCCATAAAATTGATTAAAAGTCTCTAAAAGTCTCGGAAATTCGCAAAAATTTACAAACAGCGGCTTATATCGCTTATATCGCGAACATGGCTAAAATTCGCGAAAAATTGCAAACTTGGAAAAAACCAGTAAAATTTATTTGAAATCGCTTAAAAACCAGTGTCAGAAAATAGGTACAAAAAAATTTTTTGGAAAAGTAGCGAAAATTCGCTATATTTTTTTTAACACCAAGCAAACCATACAATTGATTAAAAGTCTCTTAGAATATAAGGAATTGCAAAAATTCGGTAAAAATTGTTAAATAAGCGGAAATTCGCAAAAATTTGCTAACAGCGGCATGATAGGAAAGTCGACCACTTATTTTTTGTGTAGAAAAGAAAACGCTATTAGTGATTTCCATAAGCTGCATCTTAAATGTAATATTTTTAACGATTTTTAAAAAACCCCAAATAAATTCCCAAAAAACACATTTTTTAATATTACTTTTGCAAAATTTATGTAAATAATGTGAATTTTTAAAATGTCAATATGGCTTTTATTTGCCAAAATGTTTGTTTGTTTTTTTTTTTTTTTTTTTTTTTTTTTTTTTTTTTTTTTTTTTTTTTTTTTGAAAAATATCTACGAATTAAAAAACGCTAACTTTGCTGTTAAATATGTTTAACAATTGAAATAATTAAAATTGAATAGAGAATCGCACTACTGCTTTCAATTAAAGAAATAACAACTAAAAGTAGTCGGTATCTACTGCAATGTATCCGCAGAATAATTGGAATTATGGTCACTTTATCAGAAACTTTATCATTAGGTTGTAATAATGGCCCTTAATAATCTATGAACTTTATTTTTCCAATTTCACGCCAAATTTGGCGCGGATATTTCTTTAATAGAAAGAGTAATAAATATTAAATATTAGTCAAATCGTTTCATGTTAGTGTCCTCCCGAACAAGATAAGATAAGGCAAAATAATTTCGCTCCCGATGTAGAGATTTTGCCGTGATTCGTACCCATACCACTTGAGTGAGGATGCTATATTCGGCTATGCATTTTTATATATTTTTTTATTTGATGATGAATTATGTAGGATTAGTTTTTATGACAGAACACATCGACTCCACGACTATCCTAGCACAAACGCAATCTGGTCAATATTTTCCAAGACATTAAACATGCTTAATTTCGTTTACGCAGGATAAAGTGTTTTTCTGTAATGCAAGGGTGGTTGCGGGTTTCTTTGTAGAGTCTTTGGTTTTCAAACAACTCCATAAACACTTATATCACAAGATATTGGCGTCCAACTCTCACCACCGAATAAGGTTAATACACGACCATAAAATCGCTCATACAGTAAATAATTGAATTATTCAACGGGCTGTATTACTTGTGGCTTCTTTTTATTTGAAATTGGCTACTTGAATGTTATCCATTCTAAATAGAATGAAATAAGTTATTATGTCGCGAGATCTAGAACCAGTTACAGTTATTTTTAAGAAAGAAAACATGATCGAATGATGCTTCCAGCCCAAAATGTACACCAAACAATTGCATTTCGCCAATATCTAAAACCCAAATCCGGCAATTCCTGTGATTAACAAAGTCTTAGAGCGAACATGTGCTTGATCGCTTAGCATGATTTTGTGCGAAAAATCATCATACATTCCGTAAATGTAAATGATCACTAAAAATTTTATTTAAAATGTGATGTAGCAAGAACATTCCCTAATTTAATGCAGCATGTAGGTTAAATTTATACAATTTAGTTTCACAAACTACCTTCTACAAAGTTTCATATAGGCACGACAATTGTGCAGATTAAATTAATATTTTAGAACTTAAGTATTTTATAAAACTAAAACTCCCAACCAATTAAGCCGCCCAAAGCAGGTGAAGCTGTCATAATGAAATTAACGATTTGTCCCAAAACTAAATCACATATTAATCCCTTGACTTAACAATCTCACTTAAAAATTTCTTATTGTTTTTTTTTTTTCAACACACAAAAAAATCTTTGAGAGTTTATCAACGGAAATACTTAGTTTAAATTTAACAAAATTAAACACAAACCGAACAAAAAAAAAATTCCACTTAAAAATTATTTGGCAAATCAACAAATGCAATGATTTCTTTTGATCTTTTACATTGGCCACGAAAACTCAAGAAAATAAAACAAGTATGATATATCTTAGTCGGCTGTGTAGAATCTTTGATACCCTCCATTAAAAATTCGATTTTTGCGGGAGTGGAATTTAAATGGGTACTTGGTAAATTAGACATATCGCTTCTTTACTGCAACATACACTGAAAGAAGTTTCTTCACAGATCCAATGGATTTTGACATTAATCCAATGAAAAATTACATTTTAATTCAACCTATGTAACGTTTCATTGGATTAATGAAGAATGTCACATTAACCCCCGTTAATGAAATGGTTCATTAAATCGATAAAAATTTTAATTTGCTAAGTGACATAAATTCATTAAATTACTGATTAAATTTGGTCATTCTTATGACCATATATATATCTATGTTTATTTATTTCAGCAATTTTAATGTGCGTTTTGAGTTGTTGTGAATTTTATTTTTTTCCTGTTTCAAACCATCAAGTTATATTAATTTTATTTTATTTATATATTTCTGTTACATCATGTTATGTTCTACTTGTATAAGCTTACCTTTTAGTAAATTGTATTTAATTCATTTTCCAGCCCGGGAAGACCTTCGTCTTGCTTCTTTCCATTTTGCTGGCTTGTACTACTACGTAAATTTTGTGTATTTAAATTAACAATTAAAGAAAAAAGAATGTGAGAATTGTTTTTTCTTTCTCGTTGTATGTTTTTGTCTCTATTACTAACATTAAGCTAAATTCAGTGTTTCGTTATCGTTTTGAATTTTTTCATTGATGTTATGAAACATTGAAATTTGCAATTTTTTTCATATATTTTCATGTCTATCGATTAAAATGGAATTAAAAATACGTTTTTGCAACAGTTATAGAAAGAAATTTGTTTCTAGTTATAAGTATGTATTTTAAAATTGAGAACTTTATCTTGTTTTCATTGATTTAGTGAAATTTTTCATGGAAAATATGAAGTTACACTTTTTTTCCTTAACTGAAATATATTTGAATATATTAATTAATAGTTCATTTTAATCTTAAAAAACCTATCGAAATAATGCATAACAATTATTTGGATTTTTCTTTTGAAAATCATGTCATTAATTTAATAAAAAATTTAACAAATTACGAAACTCAATTTCGTAGTGGTAATGAAATTGCTTCATTATTTCTGTAAAATTTCATTCTTGTAATGAAATTTTTCATTGGATTAAAGTAAAAAATTTAATGAAATTGATTCATTAGATTTATGAAGCATAATTCTTTCAGTGTAGTTTTCAAAATATTCCTTTATATACAGATTTAATAAAATATATTCTGCTATAACTTCGGTTCAGTTTGATGTATTATACTGATTTTGTTTTTACATATAGAGAAGGTATGAAGGAAAACGTTTGATTAAGTAACTGAAGATTTTTGATTTTTTGAGATATGACTTTGTTGTTATAAAGAACCGATATGTGAGAGGCAATAAGCACCGCGACCCAAAGAGAGGTTCTTTTGTCTATTTGATAAATTATGAACCAATCTTTATAAAATCAGATATCACAATTTCTAGTCATATAAAATTTCATGACAGCATTTTTGTTCTTTACGGTTTAAGCTGTACTACAAAAAAGACATGACTTTATCAGAAGATGCTAACATTTTTGTAAAGAAAGACTAAGGTACATGTCAGGTCTGCTTTGACATTTGTAAAGTAGACAGATACAAAATACAGGTCAATAAGAAATAGAGCATGATACTCCTCTAGAAATTTGTTTCGATTATCTGAGGCCTGCATTTCTGGGTCGCCTATTCTCACTGGCCGGCAATATTGCATGATTTAACCGTTTTAGAGTTCTTTTTGTGGGATTTCTTAAGCCCACGACTCTTGATGCCAGCAAAGAGAATATACGTCAGTACGCCAGCAGACCAATAGTGAATTATGAACCGATTATCACACAATTTTCTGGTATTATTTTAAGTCATATTTATTTAAATTAAACCAAATTTCACCATAATATTTTTACTTTTAACATTTTTCCGAGTGTGGGCTTTATACGGGACCTATAATATGTTTTATAGTATTGAAAAACTTGGTGGCGTAATTTCTTGACATATCAAATTCAAAGTAAATAATGTTTATTGCACTCATCATTATTTGTTAACTTCTTGTTAAGGTTCTCGGGCTTTTTATTGAGGTTTTTGGGAAGAGCCTTTATATGGGACCCAAGTAAAATAATGGGCAGTTGCTTATAAAGTTGGTAGTATAATTTCTATTAGAACAAATTTAAGAATAACAAGTATTATGAAAAAAGTGTGATATCCCATACGACTTCATAGTTTTTTTAAAAATGGGAGTTTGGTTGCTACTTGAAAAACGGGCCGCTTTTGGGATGTGGTTAGACCAAAATATTTTGTTGATTTTGCGAAGACACTTTTTTACAAACACTTTAAGCCTGATCTATATAAATTGAATAACTTTTAATTGTTTCGCAGCTATAAAAAAAAGACTAATTTGAGGCTGGAGTTGAAACATATAGAGTAGCTTCGGGTATTGTGAAACCCATATTTTTGTTTTGGCGATCTTAAAAAAAGTATTAGCAAACTTTTCATCGGACTGGTTGGAATGAGTTTCTGAGTCGATTGGCTAACTAAGCTCAGCATAGAAATTATATTTCTCTTAATGCTAAAAAAAAGTTATACAGTCATTTGAAAAATTTGAGGGTAATGTGGAACCCCCCACCTGGAATACAATTACATATTTCCAGGAACAAAATAGTTATTTAAAACCAAATTCCACTTAGGAAATAATTTTTTTATTTTAATTAAAAATTACTTTTACATAGCTATCGGTGGAATAGCGTTCCACATAAAAAATATAACAAAATTTAGTCTGAACTCACACTATGAAAGTTTTATTTCAAAAAGTCTGAGTTTATTGGTGAGAGGAGAAGAGAACATGCTTCTCTTCTCTCCCATAAACACCGACTTTCTGAAAGAAAACTTTCATAATGTGAACCCATACTTATTAATTTGTCACACTTATCAATTAGAAATATTTTTTAGTTAACAATTTCCTAACCTTGAAAAAAATACAAATAAAATATGGAGGGTTTGAATATGCGCACAAAAAAGTCTACAACACTTGTTTTCATTAAAGGGGGCATTTACACGATGTCTTTTCAGACATGCCCAACAAACACGTTTGTTTTGTTTGATGGCAATCGGGT
Organism: Pollenia griseotomentosa; assembly: GCA_963931875.1. Taxonomy (NCBI): domain Eukaryota; kingdom Metazoa; phylum Arthropoda; class Insecta; order Diptera; family Polleniidae; genus Pollenia; species Pollenia griseotomentosa. The sequence continues at coordinate 43,423,878 of OZ007560.1, read as the reverse complement.
TAGAGAAGAAAGAGTGGTTGCAAAACAGACACGAAATAACCCAGCGGGAAAACTCAGAAGACCTTCTTACTTCAGGCCTTTTTTAACGCCTGCTTAAAAGATTTTTTGATTCAATTACTATTCTTATCTAACTGCTAAAGAAGGCCTCATAGAAGTCCTCGGCTCTTTCGTATAAAAGATAATATACGCCTTCCACACTCGCTTCTATGAGAAGGGAGTAGAATAGGAGTAACATTTTTTGTATGGTTTTTTTTTGCACAAGCAAAAGCAAAATCAATTTTTTTTGGTCCCGTTGCCCTTCTTATGTACCTGCTGAAGAAGCGAGAGCGGAAGGCCTTCTCCGCAATGACAACGTGTGTAAAAAAGATATGAGTATGGAATGGAGCAAGAAGGCCTTGTACATCCAAAAGAAGGGGTACAGAGGCCTTCTAGAAGGCCTTCCTACTCCTTCTTATATATTTGTTTATATATTTGTTTATATGTATTAGTTTTTGTGTTTTCAATATGTATAAACAGAAAATTAGACAATTATTTGTACATGAAAACAGATATGTGCAAAAGGTTTTCGGTAGCATGTGCAAAAGAAAATGAATAAAAGAGACATGTCTGAAAAGACATCGTATAAATGCCCTCTTACAGACCGACTGAAAACTAACAGTGCGACCTTTTGTATAGTCAAAAACGTAATGTTAATATTTTTTCGTAAACTATGTTAACATACAGTTAGCGATTCTAATCAATGCTAGGAACACAATTGTGTCGTACGTCGTAGTAACGTAAGACAATTGTCCACAATTCCGTCGTAAAAGTGATTTGTTTTCTTTGAAAAAAATCTTAAAAATTGCCAAATTTATTTCATCGTTGCCTATATTTTACTTTTATTTTCTTTTCAAATAATCAATTTGAAAACACAAAAATAAATTCATTTTATCGTATTGCCATATAAAATGGTTGCAAATGGTGTATTAAATAGAATTAGATCTAAGTCGACGTACGACGTAGATACAATTTTACATGAATGTCAACTATCGTGTGCCTCTGTAAAAATTATTATACGCTTTAATTGGACTACGTAACTACGTCGCACATTACTACGTTCATACGGTGTAATTGTGTTCCTACGGTAAAGTTTAATTTAGAAAATTAAAGGGCGTTAGACATTACCCGCCTATTCCACAATACCCGAAGGAAGGTACTCTATATATTATATTAATATATTTTAATGTTACACACGAAATTAAATACCAAGAAAACGCCAATTCACCACACTAGATGGTGAAGGGTATAATAAACAGTAGCTTTAGCACTGACAGCAGCAAAACAAACGTTCCACAATCATCTTCTAAAAAAAGCGTATAAGAAATTTACGAGAAAAATTGCAACAGCAAAACACATGCTCCACATATTTGCTGGACATTTATTGAAGTTAAATTCTAACCGAAACATAAATAAAACATAATCCCGACGATGACGACCACAACGGCAACGATAAAATGACAACAAACGCAGTGATTGTTGAAAATAAAGCTGATTATATTAATGTTAATAATGATGGTTGAGTGATGATCATAAAGATTTTCCGTTTGTTTTTTTTTTTTTCTCCGACACAAGAAACAAGCCCGTCTTTATTAAATACAAAGTTGTTAAGCAGACTTGAAATAATTGTAGAAATCTATTGAAATAAAAAAACCGCAAATTTATGTATCTACATACGCAAAAAACAGAATATGTATACGAAAAACTAGAACCCGGTAAATTCTTAATTTCCTTCCACCATTTGATACCACTAGTTAATACGAGGTTCCTGCTACTCCACTCATAAGCAATTGATCGAACAAGACTGATGATCAGGTCAGGAGTAGAAAAAGAAACACTGGTAAAAAATTCGTTGTCTACAACACCATAAATACTCATACTGAAATATAAATTGGAGGAGCAAAAAAGGACCGGATTATGTTGTTGATGGGTTTTAATTTTTTGCTTCTTAGTTTTTTTTAGTAGTTTGGTTCTGGTTTTCTGAAAATAACAAAAAAAGTTAACAGAACTAAAACTTATAAAGTAAAACTTTTTTTGTTTTTAGGTTTTCATCTTTGCAACAACAAGTAGTTTCAGGAATGAGAATAATGTTACTGTTAATACATGAACTGTTCCAGTTAAAGTTGCTGCTACAGTTACCGCCACCAATGAACGATTCTCATTGTTGTTGTTCTTTGAATTGCTCAGATTAAACTTGTAATGTTGGCGACTTAAAATTTATTTAATCTTTTTTCGTTTTACTTTGCAGCAATGAGTTGTTTGTTAGTTTGTATGTGTTATATGTGGCGGTGACATCAAATATATTCTTTTTTATTTCAAAATTGTGGCTTATACATAATAATTTTTCACATACATTTAATCGGACATATAGCCAAGGACTTCTGTATAAAATGCCAAATCAAAATGTACAACAATAAAATAAAATTAAACGAATAACTTACAACTATTTTTTGTTTTTGTTATTTATAAATCCTTAAAGGATTTGTAGGATTTATAATTCTTGAAAGGATTCGTTATGCTCTAAGTTAAGTTGATGAGTTAGTTAAGGTTTTCAAGAAAGGTAGCGGGCAAGTTTAGATCATTTTGTTTTTTGTTTTGAAACGATTAATGATAAAATCTTTTACGGATTTTTTTTTTTTGGTTGAATGAGGTTCGTTACTTCTGAATGGTTATTTATGTACCTACTAACTTAATCATGTCCCTGCCAGGCACACAAATCAATGGTTATACAATTGAAGAAAACAAATTAATTTTTCTAATAACTTGTTATTTGGGTACCGGCTTCCCAATCCTATACCTCTAACATTTTTAGTGTTTTATTTAAAGACCAGTTGGCAATAAATTTAAAGTGTCTCTCTATATCCCTAAATGTCCATATATAGGGAAATTCATGATAACTTTGTATGTGGAGTACCCGTCTTCCCACTACAATACCTCCAAGATTTCTGTAAAAGTTATACTGCAATCTAAGAGCAGCCAATAATAAAAATATAGAGCTTCACTATTGTAGCCATGTAGATATAGGGAAATTAATGATTACCTTGTATGGTGGGGATCGCCTTACCCTTGAATACCCCCATGATTTTGCTGGAAGTTGCACTTTATTGTAAGAATAAACCACATTCAATTTGGAGAGTGTAACTACTAAAGTGGTGCAGGTATAGATAAATTAATTATATATGTATATATATAAATATATTATATATATATTTTTGTTACTTTGTATTTGAGTTGCACTTTATTCTAAAATCAAACCACATTTAACATTGAGAGTATTGTAGTTGTGTAGATATAGAGAAATTAATAATTACTTTATATTGGGGGTACCCGTTTCGACACTCGTATGCTAAATCGGCAAAACGGGAGACTACGCTTCCTTAACAATATCCAATGTGGTTCCTGCTGTGTGTGACGGTCAGCGGGCATTAACTGATGCACTGCTTGCACTTTGTATGGAAATATGTGTAAATATTTTACAAAAATTCGCTGTAGGGTTCGTCTGGGGACGTCCAATTGCGTGGCACCTCGTCTGGTTGTTGTTTCTGTGTCTCACCAATATCAGCACGTTCTCGACAGAACGATTCTAGTCTGTTCGAGTCGAGCAACTAAGCAGACTTCAACGACGAAATTCACCCTGCGCAAACACCACCGATCGATTAATGGTTTAAAAAAATCCACACAATTATTCCACCAATTCGGCTTTAGAAGAGAACACAGCACAATTGAGCAAACCCATCGTATAGTAAACGCAATAAGAAAAGCCTTTGAAGAAAGAAAATATTGTTCCGCTCTCTTCATCGATGTTTCTCAAGCTTTTGACAAAGTCTGGCATGAAGGCTTATTACATAAATTGAAGCTAAACTTACCAGTAAACACACACAAGCTGTTAGAAAGCTACTTAGTCGGTCGAAAGTTTATTATTAAAGAAGGTGATTATTTAAGCTCTCCTCAACCAATTGAAGCTGGAGTCCCTCAGGGAAGCATCCTAGGCCCACTTTTATACTTAATATATACTTCGGATATGCCAATAAACAACTACACCCAAACTTCAACATTTGCTGATGACACAGCTTTTCTAAGCGTGCACGAAAACAGTCAAGAAGCATCTCGATACCTACAGGATCATATATTTCAACTCGAACTGTGGCTGAAGCAATGGAGGATAAAGGTCAATGACCAAAAATGCGTACATGTAACATTTACCTTGCGTCGGGAAACATGCCCCCCTATTAAAATCAATAATCATTTAGTGCCTCAAAATTCGCATGTAAAATACCTCGGTATTCATCTAGATCGCCGTTTAACGTGGAAAAGCCATATAGAGGCAAAATTATCTCAAATGAAACTAAAAGCCATCCAAATTCATTGGCTTATTGGAAGAAACTCTGTCCTAAGTCTCGACTGCAAACTTTTACTTTACAACTCCATCTTAAAGCCAATCTGGTGCTACGGTATTCAACTATGGGGCACTGCCTCGGCCTCTAATATCGAAAAAATTCAAAGGCGCCAAAATAAACTTCTTCGAATAATCACAGCTGCCCCTTGGTATGTTAAAAACTCAAATATTCACAAGGATCTCAATGTTCCTTTAGTAAAAACAATGATTACAAAATATGCAGTAAAATATTTAAAAAGGCTTGAACAACACCCAAATCCACTAGCTCGAAATATTTTAAACCATGGCGGCCACACTCGCTTAAGAAGAAGAAGAAGACACTACAGCACTTATCCAATTAGATGAGCGATAAACACCTATATAAGTGAACAGAACCCGTGATGAAAAAAATTTTTGTCTGGCATTGGCAGGACATAAAATAACGTATTAGGTTAAGATTTGATTAATTATTGTTAGTTCATATTTAATATATGAAGATTCAATAAAAATAATGAGAAAAAAAAAAAATATTCCACGCTCTTGCGGAATAAAGCGCTGTATTGTCTTGTTCACAAATGTCAAATATGATTGACGTACAACGCCATTTGCAAAAATTATAACATCTTACTATTGGGTGATTAGTTTTGCACCACCTCGCTACGAAATTATATAAGTATGTGGTGATAGATACTCTTTAAGGAGTATTCATGACAATTTTTTTATTTGCCTATAAGTTGAAAATAACTTGTTACTCAGTTTTGTGTAACAAAGAGGAACATAGCGCCTCTTTTATATATTAAGTTGTGGTTTCTGTAATCATTAACTTTTAAGGTGAGAGTATGATTGATCTACTGCACCCGATCCTGTTGCTAGGGCTGCTAGTTAAAGCCAACAGTCTTGCTTTTCCTTAAAAAATCCGCCTTAACTAGAGGAACAGACGCCCACAAAGAATCGCTCATTGTGAGTGAGACCTTCCCTAGATTTGAGTGAGACCTTCCCTAGATTTACATAGGTGCATGTTTGTCCACGGGTGGTATTTTATTTCCCACCTACCCTGTATATCTGCCGGACATTCCTCTATCCGAAACCTGAGGATGCGTCCGAAGGGAGCCATGCAACTCCAATTTTATAAGATATATAAATATTTCTATACCTTATAGTGGCGAGTTGGGTATTTAAAAAATTACTGAGAACTTCTTTAATATTAGTTGCCCTTCGCACTTTCACTATGGTTATTCAGGATATAATTTTGCATCTATTTCTGCGGGTCTCGGGATTCAATTAGAAACATAATCTCTCTAAAAGTATCTAAAGGAATCTCCCAGCCCTGTCGAAAAAATTAACTTAAATGAAACAGTTGCTATTTTTGGGAAATTGTTAATTTATTGTAAATTCAATACATTTAAAATAGGGGCACCAATTCTACCTTCTGTTTTGACTTAATTGGCACAAAGAAATGTATTAGCTTTATACAGGGTAGCCCAAATAAGACCTATCAATGTGAAACGAGTTAACCTTTTTTATTTTGTAACAATCAATTGTTATGACGCAGCGAAAATATCGTCAATATTTTATTTCGGGATCATTTCCTACATCCTTCATGATTAAATAGTTCTAAATAATGATTAAAAATTTAGTCGGTCGTGGAAGAGGTGCTCATAGAAATATTTACACTGAAGGCAACGTAGAAGCTGTTCGGCAGAGTGTTGAAAACAAACCATCTGTCTCAACTCGTCGTTTCGGCCACCTTGGCATTTAAAGAACAACATTGCAGAAAATTCTAAAGTTGGATCTGAGGAAGCATCCATATAAAATCAAATTGTGCAAGCACTGTTGCCGCAAAACTACCAATAACGAAATTAGTAGGTCTTATTTGGCCCACCCTGTACAACAATAAGTACTAACAATCAACGCAGGCATTCAAATGTAACGACATTATATTTAAAAAAAAAAACTTATTAAGCTCCAATTTAAGTAAGTGTTCTCAGGTTTCTGAATTTCCAGCAAACTAAAACTCTATTTTTGTTTACTTTTGTTCATATTTACGTCATTTCATAGTGACATGTGAATTTTGACAGCTGCACCTTTAGGCAGGTATGTATTATAAGCAATACAATGCGGATACTTATGCTTGTATTTGAAAAATTTTCAAGTAAAGTTCGTGATTAGAAATGACGACTATAACTATGGTTATTTGTATACGAGGGCTGTGTAGAAGTTTTAGAAAATTTCAATTAAAATTTACAATAAGAATTTTGGCCAAAAATTGAGTAAGAACAACTTAAAAAGGTTATTCAAAACAGTTAGTAGGAACAGAGTTGCCATTCAGTAAAGTCAATGAAAAAAAGCGAACGCAACTTAGATTTATTAGATTTATGTTGGTAACACGTCATTTGAAGGTGGCTCTAAAATTGTGTGATATACTGGTAATATAATTAAAAATAGAATCTGGGAATTGATTTCTCATGTTGAGTAACATTTTTATTATAAAAATTTTCATATTATTCTAATGTGTATTCAAAGTCAACAGAAATAAACAAACGAAAAATTCTGATAGTGCATAGAAAATATTCCTGGAAAATATTGAAGGAATAAGCCTATTAAAGTATTAAAGCTTTTGAGGATTGTAATTTGACTGAGAATACACATTTGAATAATATAAAAATTTATATAATTAAAAAAAGTTAGACAAAAACTTTTATTTAAAACAAAAAAATCTATATGTCGGAATATTGTAAAATTTTCGCAGGGAAAAATATATAGAAATTTTCATAGATTATGTATTAATAATGGATGAAAAGATTATCACTCACAATTTTGTTTCGCATACACAAAATTTTATTAAAAAATTTAGCCTATTGGTAACTCGGTTCTAGTTTGTCCGGACAAAATATAACAAAAATTATTTCAAACTGAGAGTTGTTCTTAAAAACTATCAGCCGCATTCATAAAAACTTATTGATGATTAATTGACCGTTTTTAACCTTGTTGTATTTATAAATGAAAAAAAGTCTATTGAACCTTTAATAAACCATTTATAAAGTAAGACAATTTGTTGTTGGATTTGCCCTTCTTTAAACCAAAAATAAAATGACATATTAAAAGGTGTTTGCATTTTATGATATAATTTAAATGAATCTGTTCAGGGGCAAATGCAGATATTCTCTTTAATTATTTATTAAATTATTGCAACTAGTTGTTTTTTTTTTGTTGTAAACAACAAATTATTGTTCAAAAATATAAAAAACAAGTTAGAGTGCTATATTCGGCTGTGCCGAATCTTTGATACCCTCCACCGACAGTTCGAATGTTTAAGGAGTAATATCTGTATGATGTCTTTTTATTATTATTATCTTAAACTGTGACGATTTGTTATTAATTATGGTTTTAGGAGACTAAACTGTTTTCCGGGAGTAGTGTTTATATGGGGCTTAGGGTAAATTATGGACCGACCTTCGCGAAATTTTACAGTGTAATTTCTAGTCGAATAAAACGGACTTGTGCAAAATCTTATGTCATTCCGTGCATTTTTGCATCATTTATGTTAGTTTTTGTAACAAAATTATCAAGTTTTTGAAGGTGGTGGTTCCACATTTTGATTCATAGCTCTGGTCCTACTGAACCGATTTTGCTGAAATTCAATCCCAAACTGCTTAGGATAACTACAAGCAATTTGACACCTAGTTTGTTTATTTCTTTTGAGTTTTTCGAAAGTGAGCGTGTTTTCAACAGACGGACAGACAGACGGACATGGCTAAATCGACTTAGAATTACTCAAGCAGCCAGAATATATATACTTTATGGGGTCTGAGATGAATAATAAAAAAGTTTCACACGGAATGACAAACTTAGTATACCCTCTTCACATCTAATTGTGGTGGAGGGTATAAAAATTAAATAAACAAATGATAATAATAGCGATGTTAATAAAAAGTAAACAAACTTTTTTTCGAATACTTTCTTATCGTATATTTCAAAAAGGTTCAAACAAAAGTTTTTATGATACCTTTAGGAAACATTTTGTTCAGAAACTAAAATAATATGTAGTTTTATTTGATAAGAATAATTTTGAAGGTCTAAAATTAAAAAAAAAATTATAAAAAAAATTCAAATATAAAATATCATGTAAACCGAATAGAAGCTTCGTGCATCACTTACAATAAAATGGCAGCCAAATTTAAAGAAAGTTGCCATACTTAAACAGAAAATCGCTGCAAACAGTTAATTGTAAAAAAGCTGTTAATGTACGTTTATGAATACAAATTTTTATAAGAAGTATATAAGACAAAAAGCGTTTAATAGTTATAACATACCATAAGCTTAAAATAACAACTTTTTATGAATATGGCTGTATATCTTTTCTATTTCTTTGTTTTTTCTGAATTACAAATAAAGTATCGACTAAATCACTTTTGCGGGAATATAACGGTGAGGTTAAATACCCCCAACGTCATTTTCTTATACCTTTAGTTAAAAAAAAGGAAGCAGAAATGAAAATGCAGAAATTGAATACAATTAAATTTATTGCAAACTCATAGAAGGGGCATCCCAAAAAAAAGTTTTAGAACGCTCTCAGCATAACCCTCGTATACACTTACTTTATTTTCTTGGCAAGCAGTGTACACGTAAGAATAATTGCTTTGGCAATTAGAAATCAACTGGAAAATCGCACTAATTTTAAACTAAAACGTAAAAACCTGGCCACAAGAAATCAACTTTTACATGCAGCACAAAGAGGAACCTTTGCCAGTGAATCAATCGAAGCCTTTTAACTTTGCATCATGCGCGGTCGTTGCAAAAAAAAACGGCAGAACTATAAATCTGCAGGGGGTCCCTCTGTTTGGAATCAAGTAATTTGTGTTAGTGTTAGTGTGTGTTTTTTAGTATGTATGGAATTATTTCCGTTATATTGCCAATTTACAATTAGTGTCGCGTGTTTTGTTTATGTCACACACTAAAACGCGTGAGTGAATTTTAGTTGTGCATTTATTATTTTGCCAACAACAAATACTTTTGTGATATTTATATTTCATTTTACTTATTTACGTAAAGTAGTGTTCCGTTCGGGGCGTGTTATTGAGTAGTTTATCTACTACTGCTCACAGTGAATCGGAAGAGCCTGCTGGAGTTCATGTGAACTTTGCAAATAATATTTCGAATTTTGTTTTTTTTTCTGAATACCTGCAGTGAATTGCTTGACTTATTTCAACGTTCATGTTAAGTTACTATTATTTTGTTTCTATTTTTTATTATTTGTATTATTATTTTCAATTTTAGTTTTTATTTGTTGCATAACTGTTGAGGTCAATTGTTAAAGGTTTGAAAATATTATGACAGTCATTGAAGTGCACCCAATTAACTTTTGACATAAACATTTCAAAACGTTTTCAGTGCAGTCATTTCAGTGCACTTATACGTTTATTAAATATTTAAAAGAAAGTGGGTGAATAGTAAATTGTTTTTCCTTAAAGGTTAATTACGTTACCATTTAAGTTGGGTTAAGTTTTTAGGAGTTTTTAAATTATAATTTTGTTGTAGTAGTGTAAATATTTAATAACAAAACAATCCCTTTAAATCGGTATTAAGCCGCAAAACAAACCGATTCGAAAAATGGATTTTTATACCCTCCACCACTAGAGGTGAAAGATTTGTGATTCAATGAGAAACTTTTTTAATATTAACAGAAACAAATTTGCACCAGTTAACGCATTAATCAAAAAAAAAAATTAGTTTTAATTAAAAATCAAATTAAGTGAGCTAAACATTTAATCAAGTGAATTAAACGTTTAATCAAGGGAATTAAACGTTTAATTGATATTATTAATTTGTTTACTTGTGCAAATTAATATTGTCAAATAAACGTTTAATACACTTGATGAAACGTTTAGTTCACTTGATTAAACGTTTAATTCACTTCATTAAATTTTTAATTAAAACTGGTTTTATTTTTGATTAATGCGTCTACTGGTGCAACATTTTTTCTGTGTTCTTCCAAGACTCCATAAAGTATATATGTACATGGGTACTTGAGTAATTTTTAATCGATTTAGCCATGTGCGCCTGTTCAATACACCGTCACTTCCAAACAACTGAAAAAAACACAATTATTGGTTCCAAATTTATAGCTATAGAGTTATTCTAAGCAGTTTGGGACTAAAAGATTTATGTATCCAAATGTGGAATAACCATAATAAAAAATTGATAACTTTGCAACAAAAACTAAATCATAAATTAGTGGCAGAATGCACCGAATGTTATTTAACTTTGCACAAACACGTTTTATTCGATAAGAAATCACACTGCCAAATTTTGTGAAGATCGGTCCATAAATTACTGCACTGAAAAATGTATGCTTCATAAATCTAATATATAAATTTTTTAAAATTTTTTCCTTAATCAAATGAAAAATTAATTTACAGGAATGTAAATTTCCAAATTAAATGAAGCAATTACATAAACACTTCGAAATTGAGTTCATAATTACGTAAAAAATTTGTTGGTTTGATTAAAGGACAACTTGATATCTCTTTTAAAAGTCAAATCCAAATAATTGTTGTACATTAGTTCAGTCAAGTTTTTAGAATTAAAATGAATTAATAATTAAAATATTCAAATATTTTTAAAGTAATGAAAAAAAGGAAACTTTTGTATCTTCATATTTTCAATGAAAAATTTCACTAAATCAATGAAAACATATTAAACTACATAATGAAAACAAAATAAGCTTTAAAATACTTATAACTAGAAAACATTTTCTTCCTAAAACTATTGTAAGAAGGTATCTTGAATTAAATTTTTGGCAATATGTGGGAATAGTAAATTTTAATGTTTCATAATATCAATAAAACAAATTCATAACGATAACGAAATAGTAATTTTAACCGAATCGAAAGGAGAAAATAGAAGCAAAAAATTCCACATTATTTTTCCTTTAATTGTTTATTCAAATACACAATACTATACATATAGTAGTACAAGCTAGTAAAATAGAAGAAATTCTGATAAAGGTTTGGAGCGGGTTGGAGAATGAATAAAATAGCTTAAGAAAGCAGAAAATAACAAAATGTAACAGGAACATAAAAACGAAATAAACTTAATAAAACTTGATGATTTGAAAAAGGAATAAAAAAAGAAATAAAATTCACAACAAATCAAAAAAAAACATTGAAAAAAAAATTGCTGAAATAAATAATTATAATTATCATTAAACTAATAAACACTGTGATAAAAATTACGAAATTTATATATTAATTTAATGCATTTATGTAATTGAACGTATAAGAAATGTCATTGATGTACAAAAACCTTTTCATTCAATAATTTTAATGAAATGTTTCATTAATGTGATGGCAAAAAGCCACTGTCTTAATAAAAGTTTTTGCTTAATGTTAACGAAAAGTTGTATTAATTTTATGAAATATTTGATTAACTGGGAGCTAATGAAACATTCTTCATTAATCCAATGAGGCATTGATGTCAAAAGGAAAGAGAAACACTCTATTCAGCCCAAAATCGTAACGAATATATTATTGAAGACATACATATTTGGTCTGACATAGCTTCATAAAACTAGAAATCCGAGTGCCAAATTTCGGGAAGATCGATTCTTAATTTCTTTTACGTCCAATATAAAACCTTCTCCTAAAATTCACTTTAATATGCATAAAACTAATAAAGTTTAAAATACATAGAAAAAGACATAAATAAAATCAATATGCCCCACTCCTACAATATTTCTACTCATCGTTGAGGGTATCAAAGATTCGGCATAGCCGAATGTAGCACTTTTACCTGTCAACGTGCCAGAGTCTCTGGGCTGTGTTACTATGGGCTGAAGGTCTGAAGATTACTATTGTTCCGTTAATTAAATTAGAATAGAATTTGTAGTTTTAACATTTATTTAAATGTTTGGCTATTTTAAGCTTTGACTCTTTCCCATCAATTTAGCCAAAATCGAGTTTCGCTGCAAAATAAATTTTATGGCCAGAAAAAATTATACCAAGTAGATCGTATTGCACCCAAGTTGTTATGAATCGATCGATAGAAAAAATGTTAGTCAGTAAAATAAAGTTTTGGATAATAAAGCTGGTGTGGAAAAACTTTCGGTCCACTGTTTACAGTTTTCGGTTTGTTGGCACAATTTGGAGGTGTTCCGTTGATCGCTTTTATCAAATGGACCAATTCTTGCCTTCAAACAACATCTTTTTTCATGTATCTATCCAGAAATCCTACCAAATATAGCGTTCCTTTTATTTTTTAACCTTTTCCCTTATTCAGGCCACATATCCCAAGCGAATATTGAACTTTTCGAGCCCGGCCTATTTCAGTAAGAGAATTCTGCATTTATCGAAACAAATGGAAATTGTACGGGACAAAGTCTACCTATAAGGCGGTTGGCGTAAAATTTTCCACCACTGTTTTCTAGTTAATATTTTACTGGGCGTGCAGCATTAGGCCAAGCGCTGTCATGAAGTAATATTGCGGTTTTATATCTAGTCGCTTAGTACGGAAATTTTGTATTGCTTTACCCCACGTCTCCATGCGCTTTCGATTTGAACATGACATGACCATAACGCCGGCAGAGCAACGGTATTAATTTGTTCACGATCTTGTTTGTGGCGAATACGTGGTGATGTTCATGTTCTGATTGGCCACAATTTTTGTTGTTGTGGCGTTTGGTTGTATACAGAAAATACATTGTATGGCCAACATCATGGCGCACATGGATGCTAAGACGAATGTTTAGGCAACGATGTCAGCACATGGACGAAACATGAACAGTCTACACGAGTAGAATTCATGAGCGACATGCTGTTCTTACAAAGTGATGGATAGTGGAGACGGGTAGTTAAGCGAATTAATTGTGTTCGGTATCTTGTAATCGTGTGCACCAAATACAAAGCACACAGACCCAGCAAATATTTGACGAAAAAATCCAAAAAAAGCGTGACCAGAAAGTGTATCAAACTTTAGCTTTATTTTTAAAAATTTCTATTGATTTACAAAACTTTATTTGAAAGAATAAAATTGTATAATGTTATTTAGAAACTGTTAAATAATGTTTGATCAAGCCAAACGTTTTGCAAAAGAAAATAATTATTTATTAAAGCTAGGGGTCCTACACGTACGTCAAATATTTAATAGGTCTGAACAAAGCTTTAGAGCCATGGATATTTGACAATGGTTTGGCTGGTTAGATGTGCTTATTGAAAATAAGATCATTAATTTTTTAACATAAAATTATTAACTCCCGTGAACCTGAATACTTATACAATGGATTGAGTTTTAGCCGGCTTAATCCAACTAAGAATCTAGTTCAGTTTAAGCATCGCACTTTAGTTTCGGAGTGGCGATTTTATATTAATGTTATACGTCTTTGGAACATACAATACCCAGAAGTATTAAAGATATAAGCAACGCTCTACAGTTTAAAAACAATTCTTTTAGTTATTTCTTAATTTTTCTAAAATAAATTTGGATTTTTCTTCATTATTTTTAATAAATTATTATATAATTATTTAAGTTGTTTAATTTCGTAATCTTTTGTTTTTGAATAAATGTTTAAATATTTACTGTCAAAATAATTTTCAAATTTAATAATGAACAATGTGTAACTCTGTGTTATTGTAAGATTTTTGTTTTGTTACACAGATTTACTATAAATAAATAAATAAAAAAAAAATAAATAAATACGATTTTTTGCACATTCGGTTGTAATAATGTATCCGTTTTTCATCGCCTGTAATGATTTGATACAAAATTACTTTTATTTGTGGCATACAAGCAGCATTACGAGCATGCAAAATCTCCTTTTATCGTTTATTGGCTTTAACTAGTGTGGCACACAATTTTCTAACATTTAGATAAATCCTGCAGCTTGCAAAAGTTTTAATTTCACTGCTTGTGTGGCTTCCGCTGACTTTGAGAGTTTAGCAACATTCCTAAAGGCAAAATACCTCCAATTCATCAGTTTCGATTTTTTTCGGCCGACCGATCGATCTTCGTTATCTGTATCAAATCCAATACTTCTGAACCCCTGAAGCCATGTCTCACCATTAAAATCGATTAAACATTTTCCGGATAAGCTATGACAAACAATTAATGAACTTTTAATTATTTTAATTGAGGAAATAAAAAATATTTTCCCGATAATGATGCTTTGTATTGCAAATATTTGAACGGTTTGAATAAAACAAATATAAAGAAAAGTATAATAGATGCGCGAACAAAATGCAAGCTTAAAAAATATGCTCAAGAATATGCAAAGCACTCATAAATGCATATGAAAAACTTTTTATTGGTAGTTTTTTTTAGTAAAGTTTTGCTTTAAATTTAATGAAATGATTAATTTTTGGTGAATTTTAATTAAAACTATTAAATAATAAACATCGCAAAACTCTTTTAAAATGACCGCTAAATGTTAGTGGTTGATGATAAAAATGCATATTTTTTTGAAAAATTGGAAAATATTCAATTTTTTCAGAAATCTTGCAAAATATGCAATCAAAAAGCTTATAAAGCTTGCTATTGGTGATCACACATTTCTTAAACCAAAAATCAAATTAACATATGAAAATCTTCGGAAATCGTAAATATCTTTGAAAATAAGCTTTAATTCGGCAAAGTTTTTTTAACAAACAAGTCATTATCTTTACATTTTATTCCACCTTAAAAAAAATAAACCATTAAAAAGAAACCCCTGAGTTTACGATTTTAAGAAAAACAACAGGAAAACAAGAATCTTTTTTCCTGTTCACAGAATAAAAGGTTTTTTCAACTCCTAATCTTTAATTAAAACATTCTTCAAACTTTCGCAAAAAAGTCACAGAAATATTCAATTTAATTTTCTTCAGCTACTGTATCTTTCGAATGATTAATGATTCTTGTGTTTTCTTTTCTTTTCATTTCATTTTACATTTTTTTTTTGCCATTCCTCCCCTAAAAAGATTGCATAACTATTGCAGTTCCTTGTTATTTTCTTTTTTTCGGTTACATAGATTTTCATTAAATCAAATCTCTGGCAATAAATGAACAAAAACAATTACATTTCAAGACAGAAAAAAAGTGGGATAACAAAAATAAATTCATTAATTTATTTGGATATTTTTTTTTTGGTACCCCAACCAGGAAAATCACCGACTTACGTCAAAAGCAATCAAATTAATTTCTTGACAAAACACTAAACAAAAAATAAGAAAGAAGTAAGAATTAAAATGGAATTATTAACATAACATTACAATTCTGGAGCAAAACAAAAACACATAGATCACCCTACTAACGAACATACACCCAGAGAAAAATATGGTTAGATATGGTGACGGACAACAGTTTAAGTATGATCGCAGAAAATTCAAAAATATTATGATGGTCTCGTTAATCCTAAAATTTTTGGCGACAAGCAAATTATAATCAAATCATTATTTTTAATATCTATCGAAACTTTTATGGCTGCCAACAATGTTGTACATTTTTATTGTGACCCTTTTTTATAATTGATGCAAGACCTATAATATGACCGTAGACTACCTAAATAGGACTGTTTAAAAGCGGTTATAACAAAAGGGTTATAGTAACCATATTCCGTTAAAAAACGTATAGTTAACCGTTAGTTTGTCAAAATTCCCTGTGTATACACAATGAGAAATTTCAGCTTATCAATAATATGAAATGTAAATTTAGCACATTTAAACGAAACCTTGTTTTTCAATATTATTTTTAACCATAACATGTTTAGGCTTCTTGTGGAGGGCTAATTTAACCGTAATCTGGTTGTCGGTGTAAAAAATAATGTGGTTAAATCAACCAAAAAATGTTTTGTTGGAGGTGACCATATTGAAAAATGTTCTTTCTCTGTGTGTACTTATAGATACATACTATGTCTAGTATTGTTTTGCTGCAAAAATAGTTAAATGTTAATAGAACTGAAAAGAAAAATCAATCCATCCGTACCTTAATCAAGCCGAAGCGTACGGAAAGTACTTCATTGAATCAAGCACAATGTTCAAGTGCCTGACACTGCTCGTCAGTGATGTTAACCATACGGTAATTATCCTTGTTTAGGGTAATTTTGAACCGCAAAAGGTAGCAAAGTAATTCTATTGAAGATACGGTAATTGGGAAGATTTGGATTTTTGGTATTCATACTTTGGTATACATACTTATAAACATATACAGATTGGTTTTATAATTTTAACTTTTGAGAGTTGATTTCTAATTTAAAAATAGATTATTGTTTAAACAAAAAGTTAAGAACATTAAGTTAAGTGTATGGCACTTGAATAATCCGTGTTTGAATCAAGCATTCTGTACTGGATTTAAAAACTTGCCATAATATTGCCACCGCTTTGCCCTGGCTTAAGAACGGATGAATTGATTTTTCTTGTGACATTAACAATCCAAAAATTATTATAGTACATACATACATAATATGTATTACAGTAGAATCTCACAAATAAGTACCACTTTGTGCACCGGGCAGTTCGAATTTCTGGACATTTTTTTTTGCAGAAAATGATAAAATTTTAATGAAATAGTGATAGATAATGAATAGTTGTGTAAGCTTTATTAAACTCAAAATAGTTTTTATTTAATAATATTTAATTAATTGAACATATTAAATTAGTATCTAAAGATAAGGTATTTTTTTACGTTTGTTTGTCATTTTTTTATCTTTCACACGTATGAACTTTTCACTTTGACCTTCAGTTATCAACTGACCCAAATTTGTACAAGCATATCAAATTTCGTATGCATATGGTCGAATTGTACACACCACCAATAACTCGGTGATTCCCCGTTTTATTTTTACTTTAATGAGGCAAAAAAATAATTTGTAGTGAAAATACAAAAAAAAAAAAAATTCCGTTTGATTTGGTTAGTTCAAAATCATAAAAAAAATTTTCAAAAAAAAAATTCTTTCAGCAGGTTCTAATTTCAGAGATACATTGGAATGACCGCAGGTTCTAATTTCAGAGCGTCCAATACATTGAAATGACCGGTTTAAATTTCTGGATGGTTCGAATTTGTGACAGTTCGAATTTGTGAGATTCTACTGTATTCCTTTTTTTTAATGTGTATAATTAAATGAATTAAACATAATATTATTTATTTTTTTCATTTTTATCACAAACATATGTCCGCTTAGCATATTAAAAAAAAATATTTTGAGTTGAATGAATATATTATTCAAAATAATTTTACTACCTTATTAGTAAAAAATACACTATATATCATGGTAATTTAACCATGATATGCACCAAAACAATTCTGAGCTGACGATTTGTCAAAATGTATTTTAAGTAAAAATAATTTGATGAAAATTATATTTGATGAACTCAAACCTAACTAAAAATATCAAGTATTAAAAATTAACAGTTCAACAAAAAAATCACAATTGTTCTAAAAATGGCTATGGCACAAGCTCTAATGTTTACATTTGTACAAATAAAATGTCGACGAAAGTGGACAAAAAACATAATAAACAAATCTATTCAGGTTTTCAAAACAAAGTCTTGACAGAAAGAATACGAAAAAACAGAAGAAAGAAAGCAACATGTAATATAAAATTGAAAATGGTAATTACAGCAAATTTCGAACCACCAGTACCACTGGTTAAAGATGGATGTTGGACTGTTGGCTGGCAGGCCCCGCAGTGGTGCAGAGGTTATTAGAACGTCAAAGAATTTTGATGAAAGAATGTGGCGATCCTTGAAATATGTAAATTCAACCCAGGTTCGAGCCCCAGCTCAGCCAAGAAAATTATCAAGTAATTTTAATAAATTTCATGTTGCAAAATTCAAGCCTAACTAAAAATATCAAAAAAAAAAAACACATTTAAAATTCTCTTATGTGCTGTTTCCAAATGGACTGAGTGCTTTACTTATAAACTTTACTATACAATCAATCGCCTCTCATTTGGAAATAGCACATTAATGTTTTGATTAAAAATCTGTACGTCCGGTAATTTGTTATCAAAAACGGTAATTTTTAGAGGGCCGTACGGTACTGAAAAAATAAAAGTTAACACAACTGCTGCCCGTACTTAAAATATCCGGAAAAGGGATAAACGAGGTAAAGTAATAGTAAGAAAAAATGTATCTCAAACTGTGCTTGATTCGAAAATTTTTAAGATCATTTAAAACCGAATTCACTCTTAAAATAATACAAAAGTAAGAGAATGAGGGTGTATTAATTTTTACTTGCCCATGACACAAGTTTGTATTTGATTACAGGAAAACCTTTAATTATAAGGCACTAGCACCATGCCCATATGGTTTTCGTAATCATGCCACTTTGAAAATTTTACGTATTTAACCTGGGGTTTACACATGAAAGTACTTTCTTGCAAGTGGAGTATACGTATTATACCCAACAGACCAAAACAGAGCAAAATTTAAATAAGTTGTAGAATAAGTTTATCATAAGAGATTTTCTACATCGTGACTACCAATATGATTGCAAATGACTTATTCTCGCTATAGTTTTGTAAGTGTTTTTGAGAATGATGTCCCGTTATTTGATGCGTGCATACATTTTGTATAATAAGTTAAAGTTTTCAGTCTTTGTGTTTTGCTTAAAGAGTGAAGTGATTTAAAGTGTTTTAAACAGTGCCCAATTAAAAAAAAGTAATTAAATAATATATAATTACAAAAACATTTTGTTAATATGCCATATAAATTTAAACAGAGTGTTCGTAAAGAATCGAAAGAAGTTGTTGAATTACTTTTAAATACTAATAAAAGAAAGAGAAGCAATGCAAGTGAATTTTCAGCCAGCTCTATTGAGATTGGTTCTTCAAATGATGAAGATTTTGAGCTGCTTACGGTAGCAAAAAACCCAAATTATATCAAAAACTGTTGGCGCAAATTATTGACAGCTAAGATGGCAGAGCATTTATGCTGGAAGTGAATGGCTGAAAAGAATAGTGCGCGGAACCTGAGTGTAGCTAGAGCTATAAGAAGTAAAGTATTTCATATATTGTATGCATTAACATATTAATTTACTTTTTAATTTTTACAGATTCTGCAATTTCTATTGGAGTAAGAGAGGACGAATTTGTAAAAAGCACAAAATCTTTCTTTCAGTTTGCCAAAACAGACAAGATTCCCGCAAGAAATATGTGGGTAAACACAACAAAAATAATTACTAAAAAATATATTTTGTAAAATAATAGAACAACTAATTCTAATAAATAAAATCACTACTGTAGTTCAGTGTTCATTGTTAATCAACATGATTAGAAAAAGTATTTTTCTGTAAGCTTATTCTATAGTTATAATTCTTAGCTTACATTATATTATAGACTAGTAACATTATCGCAAGGGTTCAGTTTTCATTATTAAACAATTGTTAATAAGCCTTTTATAATAGTAATCACTACACTTTTCTAAGCTTAAGGCTTATGTTAGTAAGCTTGCTACAAGTTCTTTCTAAATCGTTTTGGTTTGTTGGGTAAACGAAAAATCGAAGAAACAGCCGATTGGCTGAAAGTACAAAAATTATGCGTATGTTAGTGAAAAAGTGAGAGTGTATTGCGACTTTCAAGAAATTTACTTTCATGTGTAAATGCTAGGTAACTACAATTTTATCAAATAGAAGAAGGGAATTTTTTATTCTTATTTTACACAGGCGTATGCACGCATATAGAATGCATTGCTGAGCAGCGTTGCCAGTGTAGGAGGTTTTCCCCAATATTTAAGGGGTTTTATTTTATTACGGGCAAATTCGCCCCATAATTTTCATATTAATTTATTTTATTTAGCGAGTTGAAATCGTCAAAAGACTCCGCCCCCTGAGAAATGCCAGCAGTACGAGACTTTAACACGCTAGATCACCTCGATACACAGCCCCAAACAGACGCTGCGAGACTGCCGCGATAGGTCTTCATCGAAGGGTGGGGAGGTATATTAACCCGCTGTAGCTAAAATCGATTCGATTTTAGAACCGTTCCTATCTACGAAGTTGAACCATGACCAACTTGACAAAGTTGCACACATACGATCAACATTTCAACGAGGACAACGTTACACCGATCACGTTCCCAGGACTAATGCTGCGCTCTAATAACTTCTCCAAATTCGCCTTCTCAAGCCCAAAGAGTGGACAGACAAAGACATTATGTTTGGCGTCTTCCACCACATCACAACTCGACCAAAGCGGATTACTGTCATGTCCATACCTGTACAGGTACCACCTAAAGCAGCCATGTCCGCTCAACATTTGCGTAAGTTTAAAGTCCAGTTGACCATGTCCACGTCCAAACCACACATACACATCAGGGATAAATGAATAAGTCCATCTTCTCGCGCCGGAATTCAACCACAGTGCATGCTGTGGTTGAGCATACTCACAACCCTTGCCTCATTTCAAGAAGCAATCTCTCCCGTTGTAATATCATATTAAAAGATAGCGTTTAAAGGATAGAGTATTCATTAAATAATGCGTGTCACAACTTTAATCCAACAATTCCGATAATAAGTACAAGGTTAACAAAACTGGTTCGCCAGCACTCGATATTTTTGAAGAAACTTGATTCCATATACATAACGCACTTGTTCCTCTAAAGAGAGTCAACTCAAAATTCTTCAATTTTCACTTTTTGCAAGAAATCGATGTACAGTGGTCATGGTCTACGCACTATAAAAATATTAGATCAAGTTCTCTAGTATTTTGGAAAAAAAATATACAATTGTGTCCCCCTTTGTATATAAAAAGAAAACAGTTTTTTGACTTTTATGAGAATTTATATATTTTGGGTTAACCCTCTTAAGAGGAACCAGTGTGATATGTAAATAAGTTACAGTTTTTTTTTTTTAAATAATTTTTAGATATTTTATTAAATTAAACAATATTCAAGAGACTATAAAAAATTGCTATTAAGTATGTACGTTAATTAACACGAAGCCAAGTAAATTAATTGAAACGTAATAATTATCTAAACTTGTGCATTAAGGAATATATATTTTTTTTTTTTTGAATACGTTAATTTGGGGAATTTTTTAATTTTTTTGGAGAAGAATAAACTACCTGGCAACCCTGGTTCATAGAGATGAAACTAATAAAAAAGTCGTTTTTAAAACAAAAAGTCGTTTTTTCAAATTTAAGTCTCACACTTTTTGTTTTAATTTTAATTACTTTAGCCTTACCAATACCCACCCGGGTGGCAATTTCGGTTTTATATATGTCTCTTAAAACTGCTTCAGTTAAGGCCATGTCAGATAAAACTTTTGCTTCGCGTTGCGTTAGAGATTCGCTTTGACATCTAAGATGAAATATTCATACTTATACGAAACATGTCACATAAAGAACTTTTAACGCAAAGCGAAGCGAAAAGTTGGGCAACTCTCATCTTTTTGCGCGCTTTGACAATCTGCTAGTATAATTTTTTTTATTTGTTTTCTTTTTAACACACAATGTGTGAGTGTTGTCAAAGTTTTTATTGTGACATACACCTTTTGCGTTACGCTTTTTTGTCCAAGTTAGAAGTGTCACGCAAAGCGATGAAGTTTTATCTGACATGGCCTTTAAAAAGAAATTTTTACTTACAGAACAAATTGTTTTCTTTAAAAAAAAACTGAAAAATTTGTATGACGAAAACTTAAAAAAAAAAAACGAAAAAAGTTGTTGTTTAAAACAAAATCGATATTTTTAAGGGAAACTATGTGAAATTATGCAGCGTATTTATATGAAAAGAAAATAAGTATTTCACTTACAAAAGAGCGGCAAAAAGTCGCAAAAAGTTGCAAAATTGGACGAGTTTAAAAAAGTCGCACAAAAAGTGTCAGAGCGTCAAAAAGGTTGCAAATTGCAACTAAAGTCGCACAACGGTAACGCTGCGTTCAACCTTTTTATTTACTTGATTTTAGAATTTTATACTTATTTTAAAAACTTCCGGGATTGGTTTTCGAAAGTAAAACCATTTTGGATTGTCTTCAGAACTTTAATTTGTTATTCATAAATACATTTGAAGGTACGACTCATACTAAAAGTAAGTGAAAAAAAAAACTTAAATTTAGTACGAGCTTTTTCTTTCTGTGTAAAAGAACTTGTTAACTTGTATTTTATCTTTCAATTTTTTTTTTTTGCTTGTACTCACTCTGGTCTTAATAAATTAATAAAATCCCTAAACAGTTTAGCAAAAAGAAATGTGAAATTAAGGGGAATTTGTTGGCATAAAATAAAACAAAAGAAATTTTAATAAAATCAGACAAAATCAACCTGAGATTCATTTAGTAGGAAACAAATCAAGCAAAACTGTTTTGCAGCAGCCGTGGAAGGATCTACTGCTGGCTAGCAAATACCTAAAAATTCAATGTTGGCACTCGTAATAGTGGTGGTGTGGCAGCAAATAACAGCGAGCAGTCAAAGTAATATTGCGTTTATAGCTTAGCAAAATAAGATTAATGATTGCCATAAATCCTGTGACATGTAGTCACTGTGCCATGGCCTACAAACATACACAAACTCTGATGTAGAAGTGTTTGGTTGTGTGTTTGCAGGAATTGAAACATTTAGAAATCAACGTCGAAGATTATTATGTAGTACAAAATGTCTGTCTATATCTGGATTCCGTGATGATATGAGTTATAGCAAGGGCAAGTTTTTATTTGCTTTCAAATTTTAAAAATTTGCAAGCAGAACCGCTTAAAGTACGCAGAAATATCATCAAAAAATATGCAAAAACATCTGAAAAAATACATGGGCTTATTTTCTAGTAAATATTTATTTTCTAATAAAACAAAATTTGTTGTAAACAATAACTTGGTATATTGCAAAATATACAAAACTTATTACTTAAGCATAAATCCATAAAAAAAACTTGCCCTGTTGATTATATTCAAACACATACAATTTTATTTATACATGCGAGTAACTTGAGCTAAACGACGGTACATTATGTTGATTAACAAAACTTTCCTTCCAACGTGCTTTTCGTCCTTGCGTTTCGTTGCTTAAGACCTTAACAGTATTTGTTCATGGGTGCTTCTGTGAATTGACGCCCCGCCACATAATGTCTTCTAAATCCATAGGGGTACACATGATCTTAAGTAATATTAGAAATGCACGAGAAAAAAATAAAATAAAATTAAACTTAACTAACGAAAAGTAACAATACAGTAATAACCCTTGATACAAACAAAAAAAATACTGAAGGCATGTGCACTTAGAGAAAAAATGTTTAAACACTATTAAATTTTGTAATTTAGTTTCTCTGCGGCAAGAAACGAAAGAACATTTTAGCTTTAGACACTAAAAACAATCCTTTTTTCCACTCATACCCACTTTTATTTAACAAAAAAGTTTCAAATCAGCTTTTTAAAAAAAATACCACGAATTATGCAAGTTTCCTCTAACTTAATAAAAAGCGGACATAACGAGACATAACCAATAAATTTCAAATTTATGCTTCTTCTTTTTTTACCGCTATGATCCAATGTATAGAATGGTCATGAGAAATGATGTCAACAGCAACCAATTTACAGTACACCAGTTTGTGTGCGTTTTTTCTTTAATAAATGTTATGATGGAAATTTCCATCACCATGCAAAGAAGGGCTAAATTTGCAAAATCCGTTATTCGGATATAAGCGATCATACAAATACAATTTTGTGATTTTACAGCTACTCATAAAGGGTTAATTCTATATTTTTAGCAGCAATTCGGAGATTTTTTCATCTTGATAGCCCGCCAATTCCTGAATAATTTTCAGCCAGGAAAATTCACTTCTACCTCTCAAGCGTCTACCCACAATCGTCCCCTTGATGATTTTTTGTATTAATTATAGAAATAAAAGATCAAGTTTAAGGGATCACAAATATGTATAATTCAAATCCCATTTGATCGATTTACTTTTCTCTAATGCTTTTTATTTTCACTGTACAAAATTGCTCATTTAACAGTCACACCAGTTACTTCTCTTCTTCTGACACAGCAGTACACAAACATATTAGACAAGAAGCATTCAAACCAAACCTACAGTGGAAAACAGAGGACTCACAGTGAGGCAATACAATCACAACCCCTTATACTTGTAATTTTGAGAATGTTTTGGTCATCAACACTAATAGCTGCAAGAAAAAACTGAAACAGTACAGCCCAGCATTGTGACAACATCTAACTAAGCCATCTAAGTAGTATTCAGTATGTGAAGGGGGAGGAAATAAAACCACCCAACATATGACGAACGTACGTTTGAACGTTAATGCACACAGGCGGTATCTAAACTATCGAAATGTCTATGAATCATATAAAAGAAACAAATTCATCATTTGATGCGAGCAAAACAATGTGACGACTATCTACGAGGAAGATAGAAAATAAACTTATAAACAACAGGCCACGACGACAATAACACAGAAAAGCTGTTGACTAAAGCTGGGGGTTAAGGACAATTGTAAGAGAAGTGGTAGTATGAACATGAGAAGCTAAAAGATGAAGAATGAGGTTGTGCACCACTGGTGCCATATCTTTAAATGTAATTACGACTTAATCAGAACTAAAAAAAAAAGCAAACCAGTAGCAGCAGCAGCGTCAGGCAACACCCTTAGTTGGTGTCATATGCACTAGTGGCTTGATTACTTTTTTTGTTTGTATTTCATTTTTGACGAATTTTAAACTGGCAAAAGACAGTGCCGGTGAGTTTGAAAGTAAAGCCCTTTTTTAAATATAAAAAACAAACAATCTTTAAATTAAAAACCCTTAATTTCAGTACGCTCAATTGCTAAAGTCAATGAGCGAGTGTCTAAATAGAGTTTGAGCAGAAGAGGGTGTTGAAAAAATACAAAAAATGTGACTCTTTTTTTTTTGTTTAATGCAAATATTGCATTAAATTTTAAAGAAACAGTGGGATAGAAAATGTAAACTAATTAAATAAGATAGGAACAACAGGATTTAAAAATTATTTGGTAAGGATTCTTTTAAATACCTAGAATTATTTAAACGATTTGCAATATTTCATTTAATTATCAAAGTAGTTTTTGGGAATACCAAATATTGAGTTAATGAGATTTTGTTTGTCGTGCTTAATTCCTAATTTTTATTCTTGATAAAAACACTGAAATTTATAATTAAGGAAATAGCGCATTTCACTGGTTGCTTTGGAAAAAGGCTTATTTGCAACGATATCAAAGCTTAAACAAAATACCAACAAAAAACAATGAGTTTATCTTTTCTTACATTCCCAACTACAATTGGTTGCAATTCTCCTAACATTAATTGTAATTGTAAGTAGGTTACGAAAAAACAAAAACAGCTTGCTTTATTATTTTCGCAAGAAAATTCTAATCAAGCAACTTGCCAGTTCAATTCTGTTATGCAGTGCACTTGCAAATTTATTATCAAAGTAATTTTTGGGAATACTTGGGAATTTAGCTTGTCGTGCTTTATTCCCAATTTTTATTCTTCATAAAATTTTATTGGTGATCTGGCCTAAGCAACCAGTGAAATGCGCATAGAAATTAGCTTATCCCCCAAACAATAAAATTCAGTGTTTTTATCAAGAATAAAAATTGGGAATTAAGCACGACAAGCAAAATCTTATTAATTCAATATACATTAAAATACACAGTTAAGTTATTTTTCAAACTTACAAATTTGTGTGTCAATTGTGCTGACACATTTCCAGTTCGAAAAAGTAACACGACTACAATCTCCGAAGTATTTAAGAAGTATTTAACTCATTTCTCAAGAATACTAGAATACTTCCACAGTAATTCTTACATCAACTTAAAATCCCCTTGTATTCTTATACCCAAAGGAAGCACATTTTAAATTTTGATTTCAAAAAGTTTTGAAAATCTAAGGTGTTGAAACCACTCATTCGAATCATATGAAGTATCATCTGAGGTCTTCGGAAAACCCATTTCAACGGACAGACAGGCGGACAGATGGACATCGTTAAATCAACTTCGCTACTTATAAGAAATAACACCACCTGTGGTGAAATTTTCAAAATTCCGGGCCTTGAAATTTTTCGAAAACACGGTTCACATACATTGCACGATGTTTCTGGTTTTAGAAAACCCCTAGTGAAATTTGATGCAGAAAATATTCGTCGAACATTTGAACCCTCTAAAGTGCCGTTTTAGTATACTTTTGTGGGGAAGTTAAAAAAAGGACAAAAGTGACCCCTTAAAATTACTGTTAGAGGGTTAATATGTTCTAAGCAAAGAATCGCCCTACAATTCTACTGAAGATATCTGAAATAATATTTTAGCTCAGAAGTACATTTAGCATATATTTTTTTTAATTACCAAACGCCTTTTCAAAAAATTCAAAAACTTTTGAGGTCGTTATTTCAGGAACCCAATATAACTTTCCAAAACCCTTGGCAGATTTGCTCTACCAATAGTCTAGTTTTATTTTGCGATGCAAGAATTAAGGCTGTTTTTTTTTTTTTTTTTTTTTTTTTTTTTTTTTTGTTGCACAGTGTTTTTGAGCATATAAATTTAAACGCTAAGAATGCAGCGGATATCTTATGCTTGTATAGGACTTCGAACTGAGATCTTAAAGATGCCGAGTTAACGGAAAATGCTTATGCAGTAAATTCTATGGCTTAGACCAGGGACTCCCACCTCTTTTAACCTTACGGACTCCTTAATAAATTAATTATATCCAAGGGTTCCCAAACGTGTTTTTCGAACAATATTTATTGACATATTTTGAAAAAGTTTGTTAAAATAAACGTAACCATTACTTACGACCGATGTAAATTTTAATAATATGACTTTATAAAAGATAAGCAATATTTATTAAATATCCGTCATCAAAGTATTCATTGTGTGCCCATCCTCCTATTCTATATCCCTCGGCTTTAATGTTTATGTTTTTTAACTTCTGTTTTTTTTTTTTAATTTTTACTAAAAAAAAGGAAACTTAAAAATTGTTCTTAGGCTCAATTTATTGTTTACTTATGCTACGGCGATATAAATAATCAGTTGATTTAAATGCTTTCGAAAAAGGTATGTTAGCTGTGTTGAGCATAATTTAAACTGAGTCCAAATCACAAGCATAACCTGCAGAAACCATCGCAAATGCAATGTGGCAATCGTGCGAGTTTCAGATAATTCTTGATAGTTTGTACTAACTATTAAACTTGAAAAGATGTCAAGACCGCAGTTAAAGTTTTCATAAATACCTCTTTATCTCTAGCAGAAGTTAACTAATCTACGGGCTGTGAAGTGCGATTTAATTAAATAAATTATTTCATGAACAAAGAACTTACTATGTAATCATAAAAAATTAGGACCTGTGTGTCGGCTCATTGGATAAACTCAGACTGCACTGAAAATTTGAAACCACCTTTTAACCCTTCTCGCCCACCGTTCTTTTTGCTTTAAGTCTGGATGTAGCCAGAGGCTGTCATCGGTGTGTTGGTGTTCCCAAAATAAAGAAGCTTTACATGTGTTAATCACACAGCTGAGGTTCTATTGTCCTTTTTTCATCCTGCTGTTGTAATTTTGACAATGTCGGTGTTATTTGCCGCTTTTGGTTGATACTGCTGCTGCTGTTATTGTTATTTTAATGATGTTGTTTGTGTTTTGATTTTGTTAAAAACAAAACAAAAGCCGATATTTTTTGCCGGATATTTTTTTATAATGGCTGTTGTTGTTATTGTCAAGCTTAATTACATTGCAATGGATAAGTATTAGATAGAAGAACAAGCAGCGGCGGCAACAACAAAAACTAGAGAAAAATTATTCATTGTTTTTTATGCCAAACATGTGTAACTCTGACACCCTTTTGTTTCAACCGATGTTGTTGTTTTTGTTTTTAATAGCAATGAATATGTATTATCATACAGCTCTCACTCACTCTCTTTGGTGATTATGCACCCACACTGTGTCAAACATACACAGACACAAAGACAACAAACAAACAAAAAAAAAAAACGTAAAAACAGTAAAGCAATAAATTCAATTGAAAATCGTTACATGTCAATGCATTAATCGCACATAATCCCATTATAAGAGATGCTCACTAGGAGCAGGATATTTTTCTCTCCATTCGTAATATAACAGCAGCAACAACAACACAAACGGCGACAGTATAGGCAAACAAAAAAAAGCGTATATTGCGATACATCCTTGTTTATCCAAGCGTTTTGTATGCCAAACCATATAGAAGCTTTTAATACAATACGTTTCGGTATAATTTTGTTTTTTATTTTTCATTTTAAATACTAGACTTTAGCATTCATATGTTACTTATTTATGGAGGATGGTTAGTTTGATTGTTTGCTATACACATCTACATTGGAATTAAAAGAGTATGGGCGTGTGTGTTAGAGAATACACACTTGCATACATTAGTCTAGAATAAATTGAAAAAAGAGGTCAGGTTAGAGTGTCATTAAAATTGTTTCTCTATAATTTTGTACGATTTAAGAACCGGTACTCAGGGAAGGTTGCGTATGTTTTTTTTTTTTTTTTTTTTTAATTTCCTAAGCTAATCTCGCGAAGCTCTATGCTTGTCTGCAGGAAAGAAACCAGAGTCACTGGCGGGAATCGAACCCGCAACCTCGGCGCTGATAGACTAGCTCGCTACCAGCTAGCCTACCGAGGCACTCACATGGTTTGTGTCTTTAATAACTTATATGTATTAATAAATTTATTCCTATGGTTCCATGTTGGAACAAAGGGCCGTAACAATGTTCGTTGGTGTGCCATCAACTTCATATCATTCCGGCTCTTGCCGCCACTCTCGCAAGGCCGTCTCCTTCTTCTTCTTCTTCCTTGAGGGTCGATAGCTAGTTTAGCAATTACGTCATTTGGTCTACTCGGACGGGCGTTTATCCCGTTTGCTCCCAAAGGTCTCTATTTAAAATGACATTTTCAAGATCTTTTTTTTTTTTTTTTTTTTTTTTAATTTCCTAAGCTAATCCCGCGAAGCTCTATGCTTGTCTGCAGGAAAGAAACCAGAGTCTCTGGCGGGAATCGAACCCGCAACCTCGGCGCTGATAGACTAGCTCGCTACCAGCTAGCCTACCGAGGCACTCTGTTGAAATAAGCTCTTAATGAATTTCTGCATCGCCTTATATCGTTGCCTTAGGTCTTCCAAGTTTCGCATCCACCTAAAAGGACAGAACGATAGTTTTCTTCTAAAGTGTATTGGGAAGATCAACTAATTTTTTGTAGAGCTCCGAATGCTTTGTAGGTTTTCTTATTTTCTGTGAAAATCCACTTTCAAACAGCCTGTCGCAGATAAAGCGCTGCCAAAATATAGGAAGCAATCGACTTCTTTAAGTTCATATTGTTAATTTTGAACTCTTAATTATTAGATGTGTTCAGACGAAGTCCCTTGGCCATACCAAGTTTGATATTTTTAGAGTGTAAAAATATATCAGTTTTTTTTGACAAATTCACTGAAAAAGGTAGTGTAACCAACATCGATTACGTAACAAACCTTATCCTTAACATGTTCTATAGATTTTAAAGTGCAAAATAGTGTTTGTGCGGTTCTGAAGTGGTAATTTTAACACGGAATATAAAGGTCGTCTAAGTCAGTCGTAAAGGTTAAAGGACGATGAATTGAAGACATTGCCGTTAATAGATTGTTCTTGAACTCAACAAGGACTTGCAAAACCACTAAAAGCCACTTAAGCAGCAATTTAAAAAAGGCTTAAAAAAGCAGGATTCATTTAAAAGCAAGCAATTCCGGTGGACTTTGAAAGGCAATTTTACACGCCTGGAATGGCGCTGGAAAGCCATAGGAAGAATTTTTTTTTTTTTGCATTTAATACTTTTTTACTGGCGATGAAAAATGGATCAATTACGACCAGCCGATGTGTAAAAAAACGCATAAATCCGAGCAAGTTAGCCCAATCAATGCTTTTGCAGTGCGTTTGATAAAGTTCTGCTCCTTACTTAGGGTAACGCAAGTGGTAAATGTAATGATGGAACTGAAAGCTGTGTTTTGGAGTCTAAATATGGAGTGTTAGTATACGCATTGTTTTCATCCAGAGCGGCATCTGACAGACCTGAAATTATCTGATGCGTGGGCAGCTACGACATAACTTTAAGTTTATTTGTTGTTTCTAAAGTATACTTACCGCAAAGCTAGTGTCACCAGTACCCTTCGAATATTTAAGTGTCTGCTTATATGACTATTGAAGTATTTTTTGGTGACTCCACTGTCCTTTTTTTTTTTTTTTTTGAGTAATTAAAACTCTAATTCAAAATGCAAAATTTTTGAAATTTTAAAAGTACTTCTCGTCCCTACCTCGTCTATTTATTTTGCATATTCGAACACTTACATACAAGAACATACATATATCGTACAATATTATCATACGCAGCTTGTAGGCTTTTTTGACAAATGGCTTTTGTTTCATTTTGCTGATAAAACACGTTAGATTTAAACAGAGAAAACAAAAGCCATAATGTTAAATATGTTTAAAATGCAATTGGAAATATTGTTTGTAAACAAAAAGACACCAACAAAATACATGAAAGGCAAACAAATTAAAATATCCTTTGTAAACCCACATACACAGACACAATATTCAGAAATGTAATATATAAAGCAAGAAAAATACGGTTAATATCGAAGGAAATGATAAAGTTTAATTTGGAAAAATTTATTAAAAAAAAAATTTGCAAAAACAACATTTTTATTTTTCCTTATTAGAAATATTGATTTACAATGCAAATACATATTTTGTTCGCAATATAAAAATACGTATTTACTTTTTAGTTTGTTGATCAAATTTAGGTCGTTTACGATGCCTTCTTATACAAAAATTAACCGAAAGAACCGATTAATATTCCCGTTTAAATTGTACTATTTACATCCATAGTCAAATCGCACCGAGCACGACCAACACAATCTTGTAAATTAAAAATTTTGTATTCCCAAAAAATTACTTTGATAATTTTTTTTTGATGATTCTGATGTAACGATTGCTTCATATAAAAAGAGAAATTAAAATAACAACACATTAATAGTAAACAGAATTCAATGGCTACAGTTTAGACAAAACAGCGAAAAGAAAACATCGACATAAAAATTTTTAGATAGATATGTATGTCCTCGTCCATATTATGAAACATTTGTTGCAGAAACTTTCTTCAATTCTCTTTTATAACTGCATTCGTGTCCATACAATAAGACTTTTGTTTTGCAACAATTAAGCATTTTGTATGCCTTCTCTCCTTCTTCTAATAACAAACTCACAAGAACTGCTTGTACACGAAACAAAGCTCTTTAGTCCATTCATAAATCCCCTTTCATTGTCGAACTCAAATGTTTCGCAGCAAATGTTTCGAAATATGGACCAGGACTTAAAGTACCTCAAAAAAAAAGTTGTTAATGAACCTCCCCCTCGACCAAACTAACTGTAACACGTTTTATGAAGACTCCCAAATAATTTTGGTTCTAGCGATAATCTCCCGTGAGCTAAACGCGTCAGAAAAGGGTCCATAAATGGAAATTTTAAGAAATAAAAAATTCGGTAAATTTTTTTGTTGTGAAGAATTTTTTGATTCCGCATTAAAACATTTTAAAAATCTAACCGCAGACTCGAGACAGCGACGTGTTTGTGTAAGTTTTTTTGATGCTTTGCAATTCGATTTTAATGAAAATTTAAATTACTCCGCCATTTTTTGTAAGGTTTTCACTTCTAATACATCTTTAGAAAGGTGTTGACCACCGCTTAGGATTTTATTCAAAAATTTACCCTTAACTGTCTTACTTTTTAACAACAGTTACTAAGACATCATTAAAAACACATTTTATTACCACAAAAAACATATCTTTGTGCAGGAAACATGTTTTATTAATATACAGGCAAACGCAGAAAAAAAAAATATGGTTGAGGTAACCATATTCTAAGAGCAAGATACCATGGTTGGATTTTTACAATGTTTATGTTTGCTGTTACCATTTTATGGTTTAATATAACCATAATATAGTTAAAATTAACAAAAAATTTCCCGAAATCAACTATAATACGATCAAAACTAAAATTAATTTGTTCAAAATTAACCATATTTTGGTCAATAGTAACCATTATAATGGTCAAAACTAATCCTTTTAAGTTCAAAATTAACGATAATATGATCAAAAATTACCAGAATTTCCAGAATATTGTAATATTCAACCATATTTGAAGTTTATTCTTAAATAGAAACACAACTTTATTAATCGTGAAAAAAGTAATGCTAAAAGTAGCAATAGTTTGTTTGTTGCCAATGCGGGGACCATAATATGTTTTTTTAACCATACTACAACCATGTGTTTTTTCTCTGCATGTAGCTACCGAATTTTTTATTCGTGAAAAATACCATTTTTGGACCCTTTTTTAAGCGATTTTGCTCACGGGGGATTATTGCTAGAGCCCAAATATTTTGGGAATCATCATAAAAAATATCAAAGTTAACTTTCAGGTGGTGACTTTTTTTTGCCCATGTAAGGTGAGTTAGCCTAATATAGCAATATCATTTATCAAATATAACTATCAAAGTTAAAAACAGCGATCTAAAGCCGACAAATGAATGTACACAGATTTTAGTTATTAACAAAGACAGATCCCGATCGACGGCGCAGTTTTAACCGCTGAAAGAAGATGCTAGTCCCCGATATCATGGGTTTTTAATGTATGCAGAGGAAACGTTTAAACTTAGAAAATCGTCGGTCTATTAGGTGGAGGTGCTGAAGAACATAACTAATCGGAAGGATAAAGAGCTCTCTAACTTTGCTCGAAATTTTAGAAAGACAGACAGACAGACATACACACAGAAAAAAATATCTCAAGAAAATTTTTAAAACATAGTTTGTTAAAAATAAAATTTTAGGTCAACAAACTTTTTGTTTGATTCAAAGAAAAAATTTATCAAATTGACACTGTGCAAAATAGCACTCAATAAAACATTTTTTATAATGAAATAATTAAATATTTCTTCATATTCAATAAAAAAAATATTTGAATCAAAGTAAAGACAGCATTTTAACAACTCTTGTCCATTTTTAAATAGCTAATAATTCTCATTTGTTTTATAGTTTTATTCGAATAATATATTTAGTTTTGCCAAAGTCTTTGGAAAAGGTTTCCTGATGATCTGGCCTAAGCAACCAGTGAAATGCGCATAGGAACTTACTTATCCTCGTATAATAAATTTTAAATAAAGATTCGATTAACATTTTGTTTGATTTACTCAACATTTTCAACAATTTATTTTAACAAATCAAATAAACATTTTGTTGAAAAAAATTATTTTGGGCAACAACTTTTTTTATTAACTCAATAAACTTGGTTGTTGACTAAAAATTTAACAATTATACATACAAACTTTTTTATCAATACCGCAAAAATCGTCATTGCAGAAAATTCAAAACTTTTTGGTATCAAATATGCGATTTTCGTATTCAAATATGAAAATTATTTTTTTCTGTGCAGCCAAAGAGGTTTATCAACAACATGGCAATAACTTTAAATTTTGGATTTATAGTTATGGATAACTGCAAAGCGAGACTCTGATAAACAGGTCTTTTGGACATTGAATAAAGAATATTGCGTCAAATCGACAAGATATCGAACAAATGGATTTTGCTAGAAAATATTATATTATCAAATTTAAAACAGGCGTATAGATGAATATCGTTCTTTTTGCTGGAAAATAATTGTTTTCCTACACATACTATATATGAAACTGGTCGAAATTTAAAATCGATTCGACGGGATAAGTTTTAAGACATGACCAATAGATAAATGCTAACTGCTCACAAAATTTGACAGACTCAAGTTTTTAAGAAAATTTATGAACGGACGGATTTCTTAAAATTCCCTCGACAATGTTAAGCGTATTAACGACAAAAG
The DNA here is from genome assembly GCA_963931875.1 of Pollenia griseotomentosa. Classification (NCBI taxonomy): domain Eukaryota; kingdom Metazoa; phylum Arthropoda; class Insecta; order Diptera; family Polleniidae; genus Pollenia; species Pollenia griseotomentosa. The sequence goes on along the minus strand of OZ007560.1, from coordinate 43,389,655 downwards.
TTGATCAGATCGATTCAAAGTAAAAAATCGGCTAGACAATCGGTTTAAAAGATCGACTCGGACAGATTAATATGGCAGGCAAATATCCAGACATATTAGGAAATGACAGATAAAGCTAAATGTTTTCGAATTCGTTAGACTTGGCCACACAGATATTGGACATACACCATTACAATCAAAAAGATGTCGGATAATGATATATTGAATACATATGTCGGACGTGTACATATTGTTATGCTGTCTGGAAAATATTCACAAAATTAATAGACTGATTTTAATAGCTCCACATGACATGGCATAGTGTGATTTTTTGCAATTTTATGTGGCCAATATAAATAACTGCCGTTTCGGAGCAGCTATCGAAATTTAATTTGGTGTGAATAATGTGTACACATAAATGAATCTTTGTAGAAAAAATGGGCATTGTCCACCACTTTTATTGGTAGCCCCCATTAACTCTGGTCTGTAAATTTGACTAGACTAGCCTATCCATACACAGTAGGGCTAGGATACTATCGATATTTTCTACTATCGATATTTATCGATAGTTCAGATTTCACTATCGATATTACTATTGACTGAATCTTGTACTTGAGTAGGAAAAATTTGATTGTTTTTAAACCACAAGCATGTCAACCTTTTTTGGTTTAAGGCAGTTTTTTCTGTTATTAAATATTTCAACAGCAGCTGAAAAGCACCTTTCTGAAGGAACCGAAGTAGCAGGGATTATAAGATATCTTATTGCAACTTTAGATAATGTTCTAAATTGGTTTTAATTCACCACCAAAAGTAATCGGTCTAGAGAACTTTTCCTCTAATGGTCGTTCATTGTATTGCCTCATGCTCGCAACTGCATTTGCATATTTTTTTTACAACATTACAAAAACATCATCAGTTTCGTGCTCGTGGAATGCAGACGTGATTAATTATTGTTAGTTCATATTTAATATATAAAGATTCAATAAATAAATAATGATAAAAAAAAAAATTACAAAAACATTTAACATTTCAGTCCCTATGTGAAAAATACTGAGAAAAGGGCCACTAATTGGCAGTTCTAACAAGCACAGCTTATCACCGCTTATTATTAGAAATTAAACTTGCAGTGAAAAACTGTGATTATAATTTTTTTTTCCGCATTCCATTTAACATTTCTCAATTTCAGACTAACTCAATTTGAACCATGGAAAGATACACAATCGAGCAACGCGTTAAAGTTATTAATCGTCCAAATGTCCGTACAATCGGAATAATCGTGCAAAAATTTGAGCAAGCCGGGTCTGTAGGAGATGTGAAAACACCAGTGCATGCTCGTACAGCTCGTACTGCAGAAAATATTGCTGCTGTTCGCGATAGTTTGTGCGATAGTGAAAAGCCGTTCACCTCAACTCGTCTTCGTGCCCAACAATTGCACCTCTCACGCTCGTCGTTGATAAACATTAAGCATAAAAACTTGCATTTACAAGCTTGCAAGGTGCAATTAATTCAAGAACTAAAGCCTCTTGACCATTCCAAACGTCGGCAATGGACAGAACGGTGGCAAGAAAAGGCAACAGTGGATGATCCATTTTCAAAGAAAATCGGCTTCAGTGATGAGGCACATTTTCACCTCAGTGGATTCGTCAATAAGCAGAATTGCCGCATTCGGATGAATCCAAGAGTGATTGTCGAAAAACCAATGCACCCACATAGAATGACTGTTTAATGCGGTTTATGGGCTGGCGGCATCATCGGGCCGTATTTTTTCCAAAATGAGGCCGGTCATGCAGTTACTGTGAATGGTGTTCGCTATCATGAGATGATAACGAACTTTTTATAGCCCGAATTTGAAGATATGGATGTGGACGATATGTGGTTTCAACTGGACGGTGCCAGTTGCCAAACAGCTAACGAAACAATGTCTCTTTTGCGCGACAAATTCAATGGCCGTGTTATCTCACGTGGTGGCGATGTCAATTGGCCGCCAAGATCATGTGATTTGACACCGTTGGACTTCTTTCTTTGGGATTATTTGAAAGAAAAGGTGTACGTCGATAAGCAAGCAACAATTCAAGAGCTAAAGGATGAGATAATTTGGCACATTAACGGCATAGAACCTCAATTATGCCTCAGCGTCATCGAAAATTTGGACCATCGGATGGGGGTGTGCCGCCGAGGTCGCGGCGGCTATTTGGCCGATATTTTGTTCCATACATAATTGAACCTACCAATATTATCATAATAAAAAGATATGACAATAATTTCCTAAATAATTTGTTTTTTATTCAAAATCAACATCGGCCCTTAAAATTTAACGACCCTATAGCTGTATTTTAAATAATCATAATAATATCGATATCGATATTTTTTAAAACGACAACAAAGTGTTGTCAATATTTCGAAAACATCTGTTTTAAAATTTTTAAAAAAATAACGTTATCAAATTGAAACCAAAAATGTTAAAAATGCCCTTGTTGTCAAATTGATAAGACTCTGTTGTCAAATAGATAACGCCCCATTGTCGTTATTAAATAGCAAACGTACTTTTATATTGGCAAGCTATGAACTTTTGTCTTCACCTCATTGATGTTAGTTTAAGAAATAAAAAAGGTTGCAAATCATTAAAGTGAATAAAAAACATGGAAAGAAAAGAAAATCATTTAACTTTGATAAAAAAAAAATTTTTGTTTAACACTCTAGAAATCGCCAAAGATTTTCTTTTTGATGAAAACTAAATGTCGATGTAAAATCAAGTGCTGTTTAAACTGGTTAAGATGACAACGGCGTTGAGGAACTCAAAAAATTCTTTATATCTATGAACATCGAATGTGTTAAAGCCTTTATGACACTACATTTTTTATTCATTAATTGATATAGAATTGATAGAAAGAAACACAAAATGTAAGAAAGAGCAAACTATAAAAAATGTAAACAAAGTTTTTTACTTTTTTTTCTCTTGTTATGGTTTTGTTTCAGGGATGGCGTTGAGAATTTTTAAGATTGTACCAACAACCTTTAAAAATTGTACTTTTTTACCCTAATTGTAAGTTAAAATTTAATTGTTAGTTAAAATTAATTTTATTTATGTTCATAAAAAACACCACAAAAAGGTATTATAAATCTTAGTTAAAAAAGTATCAACAAAAAAGTACAATTGAAACAACTTAGCCATCCCTGTTTTGTTTATTTTATTAAATGCTGCCAACTTTTTGTTTATGAGAAACCTAAAAACAAAAAGCGGTAAATCGCTGAATTTGCCCATAAACCGCTGATTCAGCAACACTTTTAATATTTCAAGCTTGAAATGTCAATTTTAAGTTAAACAATTTTACATTTTTTTTAACATAACTTAATTTCTTATCAATAACTTTAGTAAAATTTTTGTCAGTTTGCCATTTATCTTAATACAGCTTAACCATTTGCACTTGGTAAATTTTTGTAATACATTATATTTGTACTGTACACGAAAACTTGAACAATGCATTAAAAATGTAGTGTCATAAGGGCTTAAGGATTATTTTCAATGTTAGTACAAACATTTCTTTTTTAGCTGCTGATGTGACATTTAGAAGCTTGCGGTATTTAAATGAAGATCTAAATGAAGCTGTGCCGTACTAAGGTCTCCGCGTGGAATTTAGAAAAAGATTATTGTCATCAAAAAAATACAACTTAAAAAAATACTGTCCAGCAATTTTTGTTTTTTGTTAAAATAGTTTGTAATTTTGATTATTTGAAATGGGACCAGTATGGTTTCAACATAATACCAGTTTGTTGTCAGAAAAAGAACAAATGATTACAAAATTACAACAAAGTGACTAAAAAATCTTAACAACATCCGTTGTCAATTTGAACACAAACGTAGTTGACTCACTTTTGACAATGGATGGTGGGGGGTCATTTTGGTATTTGTATGCCGTATTTTTCCATCAGCGCATTGAAATCCATAAATCCGAATCTGGGGTCGGTTTGGCTTGTTCACCCACAAAAAACCGTTGAATAATGAGTAAAATTGCAGTTTTTCGCTATTTGCTCCAAATTTTGTGGGTGTACACGCAAAACGGACCTCAGATTCGGTTTAAGCGCGTCGAAATACATGTAGATAGGTAAGGCTAGCCAAACTTACAGACCACTTTTTCCGCAATGTATGGTGGGCTACCAATAAGTGTAAGCGTTTCTAAATAACATTTAGTTTGGGAATTAAAGGGAGTTCACACAATTACTATATATATTTATTTATCTACAAATTGTTCAAGTGGAATAATATTTTTTTGTTCGTAAAGTCCTTTAGTTATGTAATTCTTGCTGCAAACAATATCTGACCCAACCAATATTTTTGGTTGTTGATCTCCTTGTAAAATCTGCAATTTTAAATGCCAACTATCCCTGTTCTATTAAAAGTTTCCTGTTTTCATTACTACACCAAATTAAAATGATAATCCCATCACTAACCTTAATACTCATATCTCCTACACACTAAGTTTCTCTTTCTATTCTCGTATTACAGAAATTTCCTTTGCTTAGTTCTTTTCATAAGTCATATAATAAACGTTTTATATGCTTGCAACATGTTCCAATTATTGTAACATACGACAACATAATGTATGACAAGTTTCATCTATGAATTTTGTTTCCTTCCCTCCCCCTCAAGTCCTCCTAAGGCGTCTTAAGAATTCCAAAAAAAAACACGCATAAATGAAAGTATGAGTTAAACTCATATTTCAACGCATCCATGTGCGAATAGAACTTAATCTGCTACAAAATGTCTCCAAAAAGGAAAATGAAGAACAAGAAAGAAAAAACGTAAAAAGGTACAAGAAAATTTCTTAACTTTTCTTTTGCTTAAGTATGAATTTATGTTTGTGTGGATATTTGAGAATGTGTGTGTATGTAGGTTTGTGTGGCTGTGTGCGTATGTCTATTATATATATGGGGATTTATGTTAAAATGTATGAGGATTTACTTTTTTCTATTATTGGCATTAGGCATGTCCTTTTGTGTGTTATGCATTTAAATTGCGTATTTTTCTCAGCGATTTGTTCTGCACGCTTGACATCATCATACATGTTCATGGATGTACAACAATCACACATACCTACATACATTTAAGTATTAAAACATACATATTTTATATGTACAAATACATATAAGAAATCATACATAAATGAATTAAAAAGAAAAACAGGAAAGAAATTGGAAAAAAAAACTTATCAAGATGTGTTGGGTTGTTTTGGTTTAGTTTGCTTGGAAGGACACAAGAAATGTTTGAATTAATATTAATACCGGCAGAATGTGTGTTCGTACTCTTATGTAGTTGTGGTTGTTTTTCCACTTTTTGCAGGAGTACAACTAGTAAAGATTTTAAAGTATAGAAAATTTAATTCATTCATATTTATAAGATATGTTTTTTATAAATATAAAATGTTTTTTTATATGATACTTTTTTAGGAAGTACATTTATTTTCCATTAAAGTAATGAAATTTATGTAAAAATAGCAAAAGTTGTTAAATTTAGCAAAGAAATTTAGAAATTATTAAGACTTAATATTGCGAAGTTTTACAGGAATTTATTAACATAAATTGTCTTTAAAACTGATTTTGTAAGAAACAAATTCGTTTTTAAAAGCAACAATTTTAAATTAAATTCGGGCATGTTCTACAAACCGCAATGAAGTGAATTTGGAATCGCACAAATTTTTAAAACAAGCCTGTTAAGAAAGTTTATTAAAATATTCCCTTCTATGTACTTCATACTTTGAGTACCAATTATCTTTATAAGAGCCATTGTTAAAATCAGGAAAAATTACAGTAATTTTGTAAATAATTGAGTTCGAAATCTCGTTCGATTTCAATTTCACTTCATTTCGATTTCTAGAACATGCCCGATTGATGAAGAAAAATATAGAAATTATTACAGAGTAAAAAATTCCGCTCAACGGATTATAAATTCATATAATACCATATTTTCGTGGTGCTTTATGGTTTATTATTTGCATGTAGGAAGCAGAGTTGAATGATACCGGACGCGTCATAGGTTGCGGTCAATAGAACGTCCCGTAGATATGCGGGGAAGCGCATCTAAGCGAGAGGAGAGTCGCGGAAGGGTTCCGGGTTGCACCGGTCCCCACATAAATTCTAAATGTTGTTTATCCTTGAAGCAACGGGGCGAGGCATTGGCACCACCAAAAAACCAATAGTTACTGCCATCAAAAAAACAGACGTCTGCTCTTGCATTAAGCAGCTCGCTTTACAATTGTGATATCCCCCATGCCTGTCTTGAAGGCTAAGCTAACAGCCTAATCCGCTACTCATCAAAAAAAAAAAAAAAAACAGAGTTATTAAAGAAACCGTAAATAAAATAAACTAACCGGATATGTCGAAGAACTTTGGTATAAAGATAAGAACGCGAATTGGAATATGGAACGTCAGGACAGTTTCGCAACCATCCTAGTCGGGATGACTAGAAAAACTCTCTAAGGAGTTTAAGAAAAACAACCAAGCTTTGCTAGGTATCAGCGAGTTGCGTTGATCTGATGCGGAAGAACATATGACTTCACGCAGAGAAAAAATATGGTTCAATATGGTCTCCTCCAACAACATTATTTTTAAAGAAAATGTTGACCATATTATGTTTAATTTAACCAAATTATTCTCTCCGACAACCATATTATGGTTAAATTAGTCGTCCATCCAGAAGCCACAACCATATTATGATTGTCTGTAAACATGTTATGGTTAAATATGACAATTATTTGTTTTCAAATTAACAATAGAATTTTCCTCTTTTCCAAGAGCAACATGCTATGGTTGAAAACCAACCATTCTATTATAAGTGTTAAACATATTTAAGTTATTATTAACCAGAGTATGGGAGTGTATAAGGCAAATTGGTTAAAGCGTTCCCTAGTAAGACTTGTCATCCCTAAAACTGACGAGTATAAGGTAAAGTGTTCCCACTATCCTTAGTAATTCACTCCAAGTCGACTCGTAGGTCAGCGTGCTGATCCCATTGCTACGGCAGTGGCCTCCTCGTGGACTCGGACCGGGTTATAACAGCCACATTCAATACAAGAGCTAAAAGATTAATCAGCGACCATTGCTATGCTTCAACTAATACCTCCGTCAGACCGGTAGAGGAGGTGTTTTATAGTCATTTGCAGAAAGTGCTCGCATCCATAAATGGCGGAGATATACTAATGGTCATGGGCGATTTTAACGCGCTAGTTGGGACTGATTCCAGAATGGAAAGCACAATGGACAAACATGGATTGGGCAAAATGACAGAGAACGGCGAACTATTTGTTTACGATCTTATGCTCCTCATAGGAACATCAGGAACAAATATAATATATAAATAATTCTGTTTTAATCAAAAACTTTTTTAAAATATAAAAAACGAGGATAAGAGTCATACTATACGCTTTGTTGGATACCGGTCAAATGCAGATTAGCTGAGCTTATTTTAATGTTAATTGAGCAAACACAATATAGGTTTTTAACAATCAAAATAGCTGGTTTTGTTCTTGAAATTGTCTAGTTCAGTTAAAATTTTTAAGCGGATCAGAAATATTTACTTAACTTTTTTAAACGCAGACAAATAACGCTTTGGTTAGATGTAAATAAGTAAGTATGTATTGCTTCATTCGTCCCAATTTACAAATCTTTAACTGGTGGCGTCACTTTTAGCCCCGACAACAGGACCAAACGCTGTAGCCCAAACTGAAATTTTGAAATAAATCCCGGGTTTCCAATTTTGAGCTCTTAGGATTTTCGAAATTGTCAGTTTCTATAAATTCGTACTTAAAAAAAAATATTATAAATGTTCCTCAAAAATCAAAACAATTCGCAGAGGAAGTTTTTTTTTCATCCCAATTGAACTTAAAATTATAAAAAATAGCACAAAAAATTAAATGTTAATGAAAAAAATGGTTTTATTCGAAAGAAATATACTTGGCATTAATTTTTAAAGATGATTTCGGGCATATGAGCACCGCGACTCTTCTTGGTGAAAAGCGTTCTGGCCGTCCAGTTGTGGAACAGCATAGCTGAATGTAGATCACGAATAGCATGAACAATTTTGGCCTCCAAGGCGTCAATTGTTGCTGATAACCAAGCAGGAGCCTCACAGAAAACAACCGAGAGGTGTTAATCGCACGACCTTTCAATAAGTCGATGTTTGTGGTTGCCGTATGTTATGTGGCTCCATCGTGGTAAACCCACATCTCGACCGGATCAATGCCGTCCGTATTTTCAAAAAAAAAAATCATTGATCACGCTGCGGTTACGATTTCCATTAACCGTAACACAAGCTCCAGTTACAAGCCGCACAAAAGATAAAAAGTTTTGAAAGTAACAATAAGGCTGCAGGCTGTGACCAATTGCTTTCAGAAATAATGAAACTCATATTATCAAATAAAATGTCCCTGCAGGAGATGGAACTACTACCTAATTAGTACCAAACTAGTACAAAAATAACAAGTACAAGTTCTCAACTGTGAACTTTTCTATACCATCTTAATGCTCAAATTAGCATTGAGTGTTATTGGAACATCACTAGTACTATTGGTTCCAGACGTGTGCTAGTACACTTGGACCACATTGGGTGCTTTTTGCATTAGCATTTTGCGTTTTAACATTTTTTTATAATAAAAATGCCATAAATAAATGATTACTGGAATTTTAGTTTTGTTACAATAAATTCTATCAGTCTACAAGTAGTGCCCTTGTACTACATCAAGAACTGGTACTCATATGCACTAGTATTTTTATATAAAAACTCTAACCCCGTTAGCACTAGTACTTCTTGTTCTAGTAATTGCACTAGTGGCATTTAAACAATTAACTCTTAATCTTCTGCAGGGTTATGACATCGGGATCTGCCAGGAAGATTGGCTAAAACCATCATTTATCAAGTTCTAACCATCAAGTATTTAGCATTAAGGAGAGTAGATAAAAGGGAATGCCTTTTAATTTCCTCCCTTTCTTTTAAACTCAAGACTTGATGGCTAAAACTTAAAGAGTGCGAACCAGTGCTAACCGTCAAAAACTAACACAGAGAAAGAAATAGTCAGAAAATGTTTATATATTACATTCGTGCTATGTGAAGATTATGATACTGAAATAGAGAAACGAATATAAATGGGCAGATCATTGTACACTAAGTTCCAGAAAATTCCGGCAAGCCGTGAAGTGAACTTTCCCTTCGGCTGCGTATTTTAAAGTGTTATAATGCTCAGTGTTCTTAAAGGGCTTAGAAACACTGTCACTAAACATAACATCAATGAACAAAGTTGAAGCTTTTGAAATGTGATGTTATCGAAAACTCTGTGAAAATATCGTGGGTAGATCGAAATTTAAATAACGAAGTTGTGAGGAGAATCAACACTGAGCGTAAGCTTTTAATAACCATAAAAAGACGTAAACCTTTTGTATTCATCTATTTTAAAACACTTTTGCTGAATTACATATTTTTTATGATTTTATAGCGCAATAAAATGACGAATACAAGGAAATATTTGTTTATTTTCTTAAATATTACTAGCTCTAATTTAAAGGAATACGTATGTATGTATATATATATAAATTTGTATTTTAACTGTAAATGTCAAATGATCAAAATCAGACCAATTAATGCGATAATTCCTAGCAGCCAATTTCGTTCCACCAAAAATAACATTGGTTCAAATATTGACGTTTGACTATAGCCTGATAGCCGTCGCTTTGGTGGTAAGGTAAAGCATGCAAAGAGTTCTGATGATAAGAACGTGGTTGTTCTCGCAACAGCGTTGTAAGTTCAACTCCGGTTTTAGTCATGAATAAAAATTATCATTAAATTTTAATTTATTGCATGTTGTAAAATTTCTTCCTGCATTAAAATAATTTAGTGGAAATTATATTTGATGAACTTTAGCCTGATTTAAAATAATTTTTTTAAATTTGAATACAACTTTTCTTACACCCAGCAGTTTTTATTTTATTTTTCCTCTTTTTCGAATCAGACAATAGAAAGATTCCAAAGCGTCAGATGGCAAAATTTTCTAATTAGTTGATTTAAAAAGCTTAAATCAAGTCCCAAGCTGTTTTTTTTAAAACACTTACAGTACCTTATTCTAAATATTACCCTTAGTAATATACCATCGACACTACTTTTAAACCAAATGCACCTCTTCTGTTATTTAAAAAAAAAAAAAACAATAAAATAACAAACTTATTTCATACCAAGAGCAGGACTAACAACAGTAGCATTGAGCGTAAACAATAGTCCAATCAACTGGCCTTTGGTCATTTCAAATTTGTTGTTTTTCTTAAGCTTAATTTCTGCTTCCATTAAAAAATTACTTTAAATAGTGGGTGTGCCTGTCAATTAGAAAGAAAACGATATACAAGAACTGTGAAGAGCCACAAATGATTTTATGGTATTAAAAGTTTTTCTTTTTTTAAATGAACGAGAAAATACAAGTATCAAAATGATTAAACCAAGATCTAACAGTTAAACGTTAGTTAGTTTCTACTTAATTTATATTGGGTGTATAAATTAAAAATGAGGATTTTGGACAAATTGGAAGAAATTATTGGGAAACATTGGTACGATATAAATTTACTCAAGGTGTTGGCCATTGTTGGCTATGATTTTGTTCCCTTCTTTTTGATAAAATATGATTTAAGTGCAAGAACAACTGCTTATTTTTCAGATCGAATTAAGCCAATTTCGAATATGTACCCTGTTTTAAAGTGGAGCTTATTCCAATGAGAGTGTTCTGCATCCATCGAAATATATGCCAGTCGACAGCGTCAATATCTGAACTGTAATATGGGCTAAACGAAACTTCTCAACAACTAGTTTCTTAAAAGTATTTAACTGGACTTAAAAGGTGTTCTTATTTGTATGGCCAAATTTAAAATGTTTTGATTCCAGTTCGCCGGGCAGATTTTTCTTGCTTTATACTAAAAAGTTACAACTTGGAACGAACCTGATAACGTTTAAGGAACCCGGAAAATCTGCCCGGCGAACTGGAATCAAAACACTTTTAAATTTTGCCATACAAATAACAACGCCTTTACAAAACTGACAAAATATGGCCGAGAGTTGGCACGATGGAATATTACGGTTTCTTGTCTAGCCAAATATTTCGGTACAGGTTGCTTTAAGCAAATAAATCGTGTTCAGTAAAGGTCCCCTGTAATGGACTGACTCTATTACACCAGCTTATTATAAATGGGATCATTTTGGTCCCTCTAAATTCAAAGCATAACCACGAAGCCATTAATATTTTCCTGCTTTGACGTTGATTCAGCTGTTAAACAGGCATTTACATACGATTGCTCGTACTTTAGGTTGTCGTAAGGGATCTTGTTCTTATCGCCAGTTATGATTCGATGCAAACGCCACTTTTTTTATGGTACTTAAAAAGTTTTTTGAACATGCACAATTGTCTTTACTGGCTTTTGGAAAAATCTTGCTGCTTGCAAACGATATGAAATTAGTGCTTGAGTGCAGTCAAAAGAAAAATCAACCCATCCGTACTCAAATCAATCCGAAGCGGTATTAATGGTACGGTGAGTATGGATTTTCTTAAATCAAGTACAGAAAGATTGATTCAAGTACGAATCTTCAATCGCAAAATATTTAAATTATCCATATTCAATCCCGAATTCGTACTTGAAATAAACCGAAAATGAGATGGATTTAAGTAAAACTAAAATTGAATCAATCTCAAAATGCGCTTGATTCAAGAGTTATAAAATTGATTTAGTCCGAATTCGTACTTAAAATAATCCGAAAATGAGATTGATTTAAGCAAAACTAAAATTGAATCAGTCTCAAAATGGCTTGATTCAAGTATTATTAAGTTGTTTTTATCCCGAATTCGCGCTTGAAAAAACCAAAAAATAAACTAGAAAGAAAAAATTATTATGATTGATTTACTTACCCGTTTTACACCTTACAGAACTTCAATTATAAAACACCAGCATCATTCCCGATATGGTTGTACTTTAAAAATTTAATGTACATATAAAACTAAAAATATAAACTAAATAAGAAGCAGGAGTTCTCAATTTTACTTTTTAAACATGAAAATAATGTGTTTTCGTCTGGTTCTGTTGGTTTTTTTGTTTCTACACACAACAAGCAAATCTTTTTTTAACTCTTTGTGTGGTGTTGTTGTAGTGTGAGATTAAAACCAGTGTCCAAAAATAAACACTAAATATCGCTCCTTAGTGTTCGGTTCGGTTGATTTGTGGAAAACCTAACGCTAATAGTGTTCGTGTAGAACATCATTAAAAAAATAACGTTTCCCTGTTTGTCATCTTTCGAACACAAAAATAATACTGTTTTTATCCAACTCAACAAAAGATGAGAACATTTAATTTTTTTAAAAAACCACAAACTTTATTTTGTTCGGTTCGGCTCATTAATGTTCGTCGCTTTTGGCTGGTAAAAAAAACCAAACATTTTTACAAAATCAAAATACACATACGAAAAAAAAACAAAAAGCCAGCAAAATTATTTTACACAAACGAAACTTATACACAATACGCACAGAAGCTGTTCGTGCTGCGGTCGTTGCTAAAATTTTTTGTTTGTTCATTTCTTATCAATGTAAAAACTAAAACATTATAGAACATTAAAATATAATGTTTGTCTAAAGTACCACTACAATTGTTCTGTTTTTCTTGAAAATAGGTTCGAACGGTATTAGGGGTTGTGTTCGTCTACACAATCACTAAAAATATAGATATCGATCTTAGGTGCGTGAGACGAACGCTAAATAATGTACTGTTTATTTTCGAACACTGATTAAAACGCTACCTTTGTAATTTTACTCTCAGAGTGGCACAACCAACGAAAAGTTAAATCTTTTTTTACTTGCTTTAAGAATTTTTTACTTTTTTTAAGAAATTCCGGGATTGATTTTCGAAAGTAATCCTATTAAGGTGTGTTTTAAGTACGTTTTAGTGTTATGCGTACTTGAATTTTTGAGAACGACTCGTACTTAAAGTAAGATAAGAGACTTAATTTATTCCGAGTATTTTTCTTTCTGTGTGAGTACTAATGAATTTGGCATCACTTCTTATGTTTGACATCAACATTCATGGAATTCAATTCAAACTCTCGTAGCTGTCCTTGGAGGTTTTTGTCTACCGTATAAATGAAAATATTTCTGAAACGCACAAATAATCTCTTGCACACTAGAAACCTATAGAAAATATTCTGGAGAAGCTTCGGTAAGAATCGTTTAGTTAAGCAAACATCACTTTATTTACTAACGATACAATCCATATCTGCCGTAATTCCCAAATATTTAAAATTAAAACCCAATATTTTTATTTTTGCAGTTAAATGTTTTATATACATTTCTAAAATAATCTTGTTAGAGAAGTTCAATATCCAGTGAGTCCTTGTATATGCATGAGTTTGGGTAAAGGAGAAGGACAACTCGGGTTTGTTTAAGTTATCGATAACAGATGTCATCAGTATCAAAGAAACCTACGCACAAAATAAAAGCATCATAAACCGCTCTTATTCCCTGAAGGCATCAATAGCGATATCTGAATTCTGAATTAATAAATAAAATAAATAAATGAAATTTCTGTTTGCTCAGAAAAAATTTAAAGAAGGGCAAGAGAAAGGAATCTAGTAGAGTTATGGCAACGGAATCGCTCGATATGTCTATATTCTGAAGCATACATAATCTAAGAATCAAGTTGCCTTTTAAAGAAGAATATATAAACTGTTCGCTTACTTTAACGTTAATGGGAGGTTCTCCGATTAAAAAGGATTTCTTACGATTAGTTGTTGATTTTTTCGCCAAAGTAGTATTAAAATTAAGACAAAAAAGAGTAAAATTCCAATAATTTGAAGTACTAAAAAAAATATTAAAGGTGCTTTAACTATGACTTAAAATATTGAATCTTCTTACGCTACTCGCAGGACCAATAATTTTAACATTTGTCTAGCATAACACAAAAATAAGGTATTTTTAAATTTTGTCCAGTGGTTCCTATTTTTTTTTTTTTTTTTTTTTTTGTTTTTTTCCTGATGAGTTTTAATATTTAAATAAAACTCCGTATGGATTAACCATACATAGAAATGACTTTTTTTCATTTCCTTTATCAAATTTTATCAGAGACCTCCCGTCGTCCACACAAACGAATGACTAACCAACCAACCTAGAGAACAACCAACCGACCATCATCTAACCGATCAAAGCTCATGGCAATTAATCATTTTGTGTATTTAGTCTTTACACCATTCAAACAATACAATTTAAGTTGGGTCTTCTACATTCATTCATTCGTTCATTCAACCATTTATTCAGTCATTCCTTTAGTGTGTGTATGACTTTAGAGACACATTAAAGGATTTGTGTGTGTTTCATTTCCCCTTCTCGTTGCATCTGAATCTGTGTATGTGTGTTTGCTTTTTAATGCCTGAAACTGTCGTTTTGTTTGTATTCCGTTTGTTGTTACTGTCCTTTCTTTATTTCAGTATCTTGAACATAACATACGATTACAGCAGCAACAAACAAAAGCAATGAATGACTACAACATGCAAGCAATGTTAGATAGATATTCGTTTATTGGGTCTTCTTTTAAGGATTTTTTTAATTTTTGTTCCTTCTTATAGAACAGTAGTGGTCGACTGAATGTTAGAAAATCATGCAAGCGACTTAAAGTTTTTTACAACTGTGTAGATGTAAATTTGTACGAGAGCAATCTTAAAATTGTTTAGGTTAAAGCATTAGAGAACCACATTTTTAATATTATTCCGCTTTAATTTAACATAAGTAAATACTTATCTTATATTTAATAGAAGAAAATCAATGTTGCCAGCTTGTTGCGTTTATATTTTTGGCGACATCTGGTCAGCGCATTATTAGTTGGACCCTTCGACCGATTTTCTAAATCCAAAACCTGTTTCACAAAGTTCTTCTATCGTTTCTGAGATATAAAGCATGAACTTTGCTCCATATAAACTATTTGAAAGTTTATTAAGTATTGTTTTGCTCTACACGCCACTGTTTGGCGAATGCTGCAAATTTTTCATACAAAAACGTAGAATATCAATTTCGCTCCTGCTTTGCTTCATTGCCGTTAGAAAAACATGTAATTTAAGCGAAATCAAAAAAAAAAATGGCAGGAAGAAAATAAATTTTACTCTTGCTTCTCTTTATTACCGTAAGAAAAAAAGGAGTAAAAACAAAAGCAAAATAAAATGGCAACAACTCAATACACAGCAGTATATATACTTATGCAGCACAAAGCGATAATAATAAGTAATAAATTTAGAAAAGTTGTGTATGCGGCACAAAACAATAATTTTCACGGTCACAAAAATTAAAATTTATTTTCAAAAGCATATGCCGGAAGCAGTGGTGAAAGTACAAGAAAATTTAATCGGGTATATTTTTAGAAAACTTCATGTAAACCTTCATTGTCGTTTTTCTCCAATACGACTTTTTCGCATATGCGCCAAAACAATAATGAGCTGACTATCTGTTGAATCCGTTGCTTATACAATCACAAACAATAAATAGCTTGCACGTGCAAATGATAAAACATTATTTAAAAGAATTATTGCAAGTTAGTTAGTATTAACATTTAGACGGTTGCATCACTTTTGCAGTCAAATACAAGAACGATCAGTCCGGTAAGTCAAAACAAAATAAAAATAAGACAATGCAGTAGTGCTGTTAACCCGAAACGATGGTTGTGGGTTCATAAGTGTAAAGTCAATTATAAAGGGTGGCCTAACCACAATACACGATATTAATTGAAGCACAGCCGCGAATAACGTTTTAAGTTACAAAATAATTTTTTCTCAGGAGAGCAAAATAAACGTTTTTAACAGGCAATATTAATAATTTTTTATTTTTTTTCTTTAGATTATTATTAAAAATATTGATCATAAAAACTTTTATGCAAAATATGAAGAAATTTAAAATTTAAATTACATGCAAATTTACAGTTTATAAATTTTTTTTAGTGGAAAAATGTGGAAAAACGTTTCATATCCACAATCGCGATGTCATTTAAAACGTTATTCCACGTTTCAAAACCATTAACTGTGAATCATTTTGTAAGTAACTTAAATAGTTCTTCCACTAGTTGCCTATTTGTATGTCATTTTGAAGGCGTTATGGTGCATAATTTGGGTGACTTAAGGTTTAAACAGTGTAAGAGAGTAATGTTAACGGTTATCTGCAAAAAAACAGTTTTTGCAAAAAGTGGCTTTTACAACGTGATTCGGGCACAGCCCCGTTTTCACGGAATTATCTTAACGTTTTTTTTTTATTATGGAAGGATCTATGACAATTATGTGTGAAACAAAATATCGGCCAAACACTCGCCACGGCTTCAGTGGCATACCTCTATCCGATGGTCCATATCTTCAAAAACACTGAGACATAATTGAGGTTAATTATCGGTAATGTGCCGAATTATCTCACGCTTAAGCTCTTGAATTGTTCTTAGCTTATTGACTTTTGCTTTTAAATATCCCTAAAGAAAGAAGTCCAAGGGTGTCAATTCACGTGATCATGGCGGTCAATTAACGACGGGAGATCACACGGCCACTGAATTTCTCGCGCAAAAGAGCCATTGTTTCGTTGGCTGTGTGGCTAGTGGCACCATCCTGTTAGAAAACCATATCGTCAAGGTCCATATCTTAAATTTCTGGCAACAAGAAGTCCGTATCATCTCGCGCTAGCGAACACAATTTACGGTAACTTCTTGGCCGATCTAATTTTCGATGAAATACAGCCAGATGACGCCGCCAGCCCATAACTCGCACCGAAAAGTCTCTCTTTGTGGATGCATCGGCTTTTCAACAATCACTCGTGGATTCTCATTTGCCCAAATGCGGCTATTCTGCTTGTTAAGAAATTCACTTATGCTGACCAAAAAAATCACGAAGTGCACGAAATGAATTTTGTTTTGAAAGCCCACATTGGTAAAAGGCTTTAACAATCTTAATGCGCTGCTCAATTATGTACATCTCCATTGTTGAATTTGTCAAATACTGAAACAAAGAAATGTCCAATTAAGTTGAACAAAAAACTTGAAGTTAAGATGTGACTCACAATCAATGTCGTGCATGATGGTTGGAGGACCCTTTAGGTAAATTCTTTGTACGGAATTTAATATGGTAAGATTTGGCGGAGATGTCGTTTGTTAGCCACGGGATATTGTAAAATTTGGCATTGTTTTGTTAAATCATTGGCCTTTATTGGCCGTCTTAATTAAACTAGATATTTTTGCCAGATTCATTGCAATATTGGACTTTTCAAGACGACACTTTATGTGAACCTTTCAATACGCCTTTTCTTAATTGCCAACTTTTATGGCTTACATCTAGAATAGAGCTTTCATAAAAACTTATTTAAAAAAACCGCAATGTTTTTGATATAATTCAATTCCGAGTCAGTAGTCCCTAAATTAACCTTTAACAACTTCTGATCCTATCCCCAATTCGTAACTAGGTTTTGTTTTCCTGTTTTTATTTTCTGATCCTTTATATTTTGCTGCAACTCCCTTTAGTATTTTATATTTGTATTTTCATTGTTGTATATCCTGCTGTTTTCTATGGTCCCATACTTGCTCAACTCATACATTTTGACCCCCCACAAAAAAGTGTTGTGTCCACTCAATGCAGTGGTATGTGTGCTTTGTGTCCTGCTTAAGCTTTTGATAGGTTTTCTTTCTTATCAGTACTTGACTGTTTGTGACTCATATTTGTTGGGTATTTACGACATTCGTTTGTGCTCAGTATGAATAAAACCTACTGAGTCTTCTGGCATGATTTTAAAATCCACCCAACCAACATGAAAGTTCTTGTAAAAAGATATGAAATTTTGATGTTGAACAAACAAAATTGGTTCATAATTTAAGAGAAAAAGTGGAAATTTGCAATTAAATTGAAAATTATTATTAAGGAAAAATAAGAATTATGAAAATATTTATGTAAATAGTTAAAGATGAAATTAAATACCTAAAAAATTTGTAAAGTTAGATGAAAAGCCCTCAAAATTTCTATACAAATCTACTTTATGAACTAAAATCCTTTGCTCATTCCATGTCTTCTATGTTATAGAAACATTTTTCCAATAATATTGAAAAAAAGGAATAACAACAATCAAAAACTGTTTCAAGTAACTGCTCCGAATAATTTTCTATGCACAAGATGACGCCATGTCAGGGCACTTTATTGAAAAAAATAAAAAATATAATAATACTTAAAAAAAAAAACGAAATAAAAGGGAGAGTTAAGCTTTAATACCAAGCTAATAACTCACTTAAATGGTGCGTACAACATTATGAATTCCATAAAGATTTGCTAAGAAGAAAAATAAAAAATAATAAAATCCTTATAACATGTGACAGCAAAGTGGAAAGGAAAGCAAATTTCCCCGTATGAAAGCGTAAATAAAATCTAGGAAAAAGAACATTTGGCACCAAACAGTTTTTTTTTTGTTTCTTTTTTAGAAAACAACACAAAAGGGTGTTAGACGAATGTTTATATTCATTCGTCTTAGCAGAAATAATTCTCTTACTCGAAAAATATTTAGGGTCAAAGCAATTGCCCTTTTAAGTAATAGAACACTGGTGCTTTAAATGAAACACATGCAATAATAAAGTTATAGTAACTAAACTTAGACTTGAGTTTTAATAAAATTACTTTTTACAACAACAAAAAAAAAATAACTAAAATATTGAAAAAGTATTAGAAAAATAATTTATAGAAACTGGGAATTATTTCCTTTCGTAGGTTACTTTATATTATATTCAACATTTTTTTTTTTATTATTTTTCGAATTTATTCTTTGAGCTAAATTTCAGTTATGTATTTTATAAAGCTTTTTTGTAATAGTTCTATTCCTTAAATTTTTAGGAATGACTACAATATAATAGTCTGGTAGTGTATAAAAGTAATTCCTAAAAATTTAAGGAATCTTGGGTAACTATCTTGTCGAGATGCGAAGGCTTAAGTGCACTCTACGGTTCTGATCTCTTGGAATGATGTATGTGATGAATACGTCCTTGCGAGAGGTCGAGAACACTGAAGGGGTGTGCAACTAAAGGTTACTCATCTTGTCAAGATAATGAGGCGGCAGTGGAATGCACACTTCCGGTCCATTATCAGCACATATATCACGGCGTGTCAGCCCGCGGGTTCGCCCCTTGTAAGGTGGGGGCTTTACCAGTGGCTGGGGCGCGAAATATGCACTTTTAAGGACAACGTGGTTGGTAGCAGTGCCGAGGTCCTGGGTGGCTAGTTAGTGCGTAAAGAAACTAGTCGTTAACAGCTCCCCTCAGCGTCAGGGCAAAGCGCTGTTGTAAGTTAGTTGCCTAGTCCACGCACGCCGTCACTGCGTGGTTCGGTCCGTCTTTTTACGAGCAAACTCGTGGGAACCAAAATGAATTCACCCTTTTTAAAAACAAAAAACAACACTAAAACAAACGACAAGGACACGACGGAAGGGATTGACCAGGGTCAGTCGGACGTCACGGTCTGTGAGGTGGAGAATACCCTCTCGACTGTTCATGAGAGTATAATCGAACAGGAGAGACAGGTACTTAACGACCTTCACGTGCATAGTCTTCTGGGACTATCGAGTGACTCCTGTGGTGAAACCGGGGCTACTCAAGGGTTAGAGGGGCTGACTCTGCTCTCTGACACGGAGCTCGATATTGTCATATCAGCTCACAGTCAGACTGCAGAGCCTGCCACTCTTATCTGTGAGGCCAGGGGACATCAGAGGGGACACTCGGGAGAAAATTGTCCACAACTTGTTCGGCAGGACGCCGTGGAGGTTGGGCCAAGCGCCCCTCCACGAGACATTAAAAATTCCAGCCGAACGAAGGAGGAGAAGGCGCAGAACGGAACAAGGAGCTCTCTGGCATATCTGGATAAGATGGCGAAGAGAGATCCTTTAACGTTCTCCGCGAGGGATAGGCACCTTCTGAGAAGGCACCGACAAAGCGTCGCCAAATTCGAAAGAATTTACGGCCCTGTCGGTACCGTGCTGGGTTGGCCCTATCCTTGGAGAAAGCAGGTGGATGAGGTCGCCGACCCGGTCACTACTCAAAAGAGTACAGGGCCGGTGGCGTCGTCAACCTGTGGAGAGATGGAGGAAGGTGGGGTTGCCCCGATGACCAAAGCGCTCATGTCTTCGGAACGAGCTGCGGAGGATAAGGGGGCGATACCCAAGAAGGCAAGCAAAGTGGCTAAGGCAGCGGACACAGTGAAGAAGGCTGGCAATCCTCCGTCCGATTCAACTAGTGGCTCTCGTAAGGAGGCCAATAGGGGAAAAGGTGCGGGCAGGAACAAGCCTTCTAAACTAGTCGTGCCTAAGTCATCGTGCTCAGTGAAGAGGGTTGGTGCATCCCCGGCTGAAGCTCCTAATGGCTCTAATAAGGAGACCATTAAGAGGATCAGATCTGGGGATGATCAGCCTTCTTCATCGAATAAAAGATTGAAGAAGTCGACGAGCCTGGAAGGTCAACTGCAAGTGGCTGTCATTGATCGGAATGATCCGGATGGGAGGATCAGTGCCGAGCTATGGCAGTTAGTGGAGGCTAGGCTTATCGACGAGCTGGCAACATTCAAGGGCAAAGAGGAGGACGTATCCTTCAATGGTGCGGACTGGGTTAAGGGAGTGAAGGTTGTCAATTGTGGTAACAAGAATTCTTTGGAATTCTTAAGGACTACAATTGACAAATGCAGCGACATTAACCCGGGGGCAAGGTTTGAAGTCATACAAGCCTCCGATTTGCCAATTAGGTCCATAGTGACAGTATGGATTCCACCACCCGTACGCCCGGTGGAAACTATACTGGCAGTATTGGGCAATCAGAACAATAGGCTTCTTACCGACCAATGGAGGCTGGTGACCTCACTGGTGTGTAAGGAGAATACCGGCAGGGACTTCCGCTTCGCAGTGGATCGGAAGTCCATGGAATTCTTGGTAGAGGTGGGGGGGGTAGTTAAGTTTGGTTTAGGTAACGTCAGGTTCCGGTATCCGAAGCATGACAGGACCAAAGAGGCTGTTAGTGGTGCAAATAAACCTGCACCATTGTGAAGCAGCCTCAGCCGAACTGGCAACCTTCCTCACTAGCACCCGGACGGACGTGGCCCTAATCCAAGAACCTTGGATTAATAAAAATAAGGTTTGTGGTTTAGGAGTTGCGGGATACACTCTGTTTGTCCCGTCCACAGAGGACAAGGTAAGAACGTGTATATTAGCAAGGAATGAATTGAATTTTCTCATCTCTCATTCTTTCAGGTGCGGTGACTTAACCGTAGTAAATGGAGAAGCCAAAGGTAAGCGCACTCTTACACTGGCTTCGGTGTATATGCCATACGAGGCGATAGACCCACCTGGTACTGAGGTGCGGGAACTGACGGCATATGCAAGGAGGAGGGGTGCAATCCTTGTATTGGGCTGCGATGCCAATGCTCATCATAGCCAATGGGGGAGTGCAGATATAAACAAAAGGGGTGAGTTAATGTTTGATTTTATAACTACTAACAATCTTATTATCTGTAATATGGGTAACACGCCGACGTTCAGAAATAAAGATAGGCAGGCAGTGATAGATCTGACATTAGTGAACCGTGACGAGCAACTTGTTGCTGATTGGAGGGTGGCAACGGACTGTACATTTTCAGACCATAGTCGTATTACCTTCACATTGAATTTTGACCCACCTGGGGCTGCTCCATTTAGGAACCCGAGGGGAACAAAATGGGACTCCTTTAGGGAAAGAGTCCAAATTGGGTTGGCGCAAATGGCCTTGGGCGACTTGCTGCCGACTGATCTGGAGGGGGTGTTGAACAAGTTCACTCATCTTCTAAGGGAAAGCTATGAGCAGTCCTGCCCGGTTACATTTCCGGGTAGGCGTAAACAGCCCAAATGGTGGACCAGGGAACTCCAAGTTCAAAGGTCTACGGTTAGGAGACTGTTTAATAGGGCCAAGCTTACCAGAGCACCAGAGGATTGGAACAATCATAGGGTGCAGTTCAATAGATATAAGGCGGATCTGAAAAGAGCAAAGCGACTATCATGGAGGCAATTTTGTGCATCCATCGATAATGTCAACGAGTTGTCAAGATTCCGACGGATTTTATCCAAGGACCCTAAGGCCCTTGGTTATATCCAAAGGAATGACGGCTCATGGACTGAGTCTGGCTCTGAGACCCTAACCTTACTTATGGAGACGCACTTTCCCGGGTGCAGGGAAACCGGAAGTATGGACGACGGTCAATGGGACGTGATGTCCATGACATCGGATTATGCTTCCGCTTGCGTCGAGGAAATGGTCACAAGGGAAAAGCTGGTGTGGGCGGTAAATACTTTCGACCCATATAAATCACCGGGTCCGGATGGCATTTTTCCGGCCATGCTTTGTAACATTCCGGACGACGCATCATTTCTGCTGGTGAATATATTCAAGAAGTGCCTCAGTAGGAGGTATCTGCCTAGAGGGTGGAGAGAGGTTAGGGTGATTTTTATA
The DNA here is from genome assembly GCA_963931875.1 of Pollenia griseotomentosa. NCBI lineage: Eukaryota > Metazoa > Arthropoda > Insecta > Diptera > Polleniidae > Pollenia > Pollenia griseotomentosa. The sequence goes on along the minus strand of OZ007560.1, from coordinate 43,367,161 downwards.
CCCAAGGCTGGAAAGGCAGGCCACTCGAAACCGGGGGATTTTAGACCTATTAGTTTGTCTTCTTTCTTGTTGAAGACTCTTGAGAGGCTAATAGATTACTATCTCAGGAGTAATATTGAGACACGCCTTATAAGCAACGCTCAACATGCTTACCTGAAGGGTAAATCTGTTGAGAGCGCGTTACATGAGGTGGTGGGCTATATTGAGCACGGTCTGGGGCATAGGGAATATACTCTGGCCGCGTTTCTGGATATAGAAGGAGCCTTTAATAACATTAGGATTGAGGCGATTAGGGATTCGTTGTTGGAGTTGGGAGTTGAGGATTTTCTGGTGGAGTGGATAGTCTGCATGCTTGGCAGTAGGATTATAAACTCGAGCCTGGGGGATCATGTGATAAGGAGGAGGGTTACCAGGGGGACACCACAAGGGGGGGTTCTATCACCCCTGCTGTGGTTGCTTGCGGTCAACGGGATTCTTAGATCATTTGATTCCATGGGCAGGAAGATTGTTGCCTATGCCGATGACATAGTTCTTCTGGTCAGGGGAAAGTTTCTGTCCACGATCGGGGAAATTATGCAGGTGATGCTGGGCGAACTCTCGGCTTGGGCAAAGGATAGGGGACTGGGTGTTAACCCTGTGAAAACTGATCTGGTGTTATTTACCAGAAGGTATAGGATAGAGGGATTTAGGGGGCCAGTGCTAGATGGCGTCGAGTTACCGCTATCGGGCGGAGCAAAGTATTTGGGTAACTTTCTGGACTGCAAACTGTCTTGGAAGAGAAATACTCAGGAGAGGATGAGAAGGGGACTCAATGCATACTACACATGCAGGAACTCCATTGGTAAGACCTGGGGTCTGAGGCCAGATATGGTAAACTGGATTTACACATCGGTTGTTAGGCCTATACTTACCTATGGATGCACTGTCTGGTGGGGTGCGTTGGGAGTGGATAGCTATAGGAAGATGCTCAGCAAGGTTCAAAGGAGTGCATCTCTTGGCATTACAGGCGCTAGGAGAAGTACTCCGCAGGCAGCGCTGGACATCCTACTATATCTGTCCCCTATTGAACATTATGTGAGGAGTGTGGCCGCTAGGAACTTACTTAGACTTTACGAGTCTTCTTTAGTTAGGCCTAGGCGGGATGATCACACGAGAATTTTGTACGAGATGGGTCTGCTTGGTCAGGGTAATACTCTTGGGGGTATTTCGGATCATAGGACTATGACCCTGGACTTTGGTGCAACACCACCGGTAGACTTCCCGGATAGGGAAAATTGGAGTGGGTCCAACGGACTGTTTGAGGGATGGGCAGTGTTTACGGATGGATCCAAGATGGAAACCGGCACTGGTGCCGGTGTATATATTGCGGACACCGATGTGAAAAGGTCTTTCAGACTCCCCGATGAGTGCAGTGTCTTCCAGGCTGAGATCCTAGCGATCTGGAGGGCGACGGAGGCGATACTGGAACACATCGTGGGTGGATCTGTGGTGACAATTTACGTCGATAGTCAGGCTGCGCTTAGGGCATTGACAAATTATACGGTGCGATCGCGCCTGGTCGCTAGGTGTAGAAATGCTCTTAGGGAACTCATGGAGGCATTCAATGTAAGGCTGTGTTGGGTACCCGGACACTGCATGGTTGATGGAAATGAGGTGGCGGACGAACTGGCAAGGGCGGGTTCGAATATGGACTTAGTGGTAAGGGACATGGGGGTAAAGCCTCCCCTATGTTACTACTTTGGTGTGATAAGGGAAAAGTTCCGTGATGACGTTAACCGATCCTGGGGGGACAGAGTGGATTGCAGGGTGTCTAGGGCACTATGGCCCAGATTGGACGCGGGGGCAACCAGGGTTCTACTGGGATTGGATAGGGGTGGTCTTAGAACGCTTATAGGGTTCTTGACGGGTCATTGTCCTGTTAGGGCCTTTACGGGAAAATGGGACAGCACCATACCGGACTTCTGCAGATTATGCGATGAATCAGAGGAGCTGGAGACAGTCGAGCATGTACTATGCCACTGTCCTAGGATGCAGGGTCTCAGACAGAAGTGGCTGGGAGAAAGGTTTCACGACGAACTGGGGTGCATCGCTGGATGTAATCCGGCTGATCTACTAGGGTTTGTCAGGGAAATAGTGCGGTTGTTTCTGTTGAGGGGACTATAGAGAGGGAATTTGTTTTTGCACAGCACCTACAAATTTTCTAACTTTCTGGTTTTCTATCATCCTATACTTCTTTTCTTTACTTCTCTCTTTTCTACATTCTTTCTCTTTATCGAAGGGATTCACAATGGACCGTACCGGTCTCCGGGTGGAAGTGTGCCCTTGGGCACATAACCCTTCTTAACCTAACCTAACCTAAGGAATAGAACTATTACAAAAAAAAGCTTTATAAAATACATAACTGAAATTAAGCTCATAGAATAAATTCGAAAAAAAAAAATGTTGAATATAATATAAAGTAACCTACGAAAGGAAATAATTCCCAGTTTCTATTTGTTAAAATTGTTGAGTTAAATACATTCAATTTATAAAAAAAGTATCACTATCCAGTGTGACACAAAGAATGCTGACGAAGACCGTAGCGGGCCAGAAAATGCATTAGATTCTGCTGGTGTCTAGATAGTTAGATTTTCATTAGTTAACATAATCGTAGGTCACTAGACCCATAACGATACACATAAAAATTTAAAGGGTTCCCAAAACAACCTTCAGTTGCCGTATATTCTATAAAGCATGCATTCTTCTTTTTCAGCTGATGTCGCTTAAAAGGCATTGTATCGGTTCCTCTTCTTCTTCGTTCCAGTAACTTTTAGAGTAGCCGTTATATTGACCAACCTTTCGCTCAAAATCTCCTCCCAAATGCCCATAAAAACCTGATTGAGTTTTGTTTCCTAACTAAAGGGTGGTCCAACCAAACCGCACGATGTTAATTGTAAATAAAACAAAAAGTGTTAAGAGAATTATCTTAATATGTTTTATTGTGATAGATGGATCTATGACAATTATTTGTAAAACCAAATATCGGCCAAATGCTCGCCACGGCTTCGGTGGCATACCTCTATCTGATAGTCTACAGTTACAATGGCGCTAAGACATAATTGTGGTTCAATGCCGTTAATGTGCGGAAATATCTCATCCTTTAGCTCTTGAATTGTTCCTGGCTTGTTGACGTACACGTTTGTTTTTAAATATCCCCAAAGAAGTCTAACGGTGTCAATTCACATGATCGTGTCGGCCAGTTAAAAACGCCACTAATGGCTAAAAAATCACTGATGGTTTAAACGCTGGTTTAGTTGAACTAAACTTGAATTTATATGTAGTTTAAACTCATCAACCATAAATCAGTGTCCCATGTATTACATGTTGTTAAAATAATAACATGTGGCAGCACTACGACAAATGTTGGCAAATTCATATGATTTGTACTGGTAGTTTAAACGCCCAATTTCATGCGTTTAAAGATGGTTTATATGTTTAATGATTTATAGATTTGTTGGTTTAAACACATTTTAAACCAAAAAGAGAGTTTAACTTGCTCTGATTTTTTAGCCCTAAGTGAGATAACACGCCCATTGTATTTTTCGCGCTGGTTGTGTGGCAAGTGGCACCATCCTGTTAGAACCACATATCGTTCAGGAACATCTCCTCAATTTCTGGCTCCAAGAAGTCCGTTATCATCTCGCGATAGCGAACACCATTCACTGTAACTGCTTTGCTGACCTCATTTTCGAAGAAATACGCCAGCCCACAAACCTCACCAAACAGTCACTCCTTCTAGATGCGACGGCTTTTCGACAATCACTCGTGGATTCTCATTTTCCCAAATGCGGTAATTCTGCTTGTTAACGAATCCACTGAGGTGAAAGTGTTTCTCGTCGGTGAAGATGAAGTGCACGAAATGGATTTTGATTTAAACGTCCATTATCGTAAAAGGCTTCAACAATCTTAACGCGCTGCTCAGTTGTGTACCTCTCCACTGAAACAAAGAAATGTCAAATTAAGTTGGGCAAAATTGACTCTCAATTGACATCGTGCATTATGGTTGGACCAGCCCTTATAACAAAAACAAGTGACCCGGTCTAGCTAGTAGTGAGCTTGTCTATCAGCGACGGGGTTGCGGGTTCGATTTCTGCCAGAGATTTTGGTTTCTTTCCTGCAGGGAATTTAAAAAAAAATAATAATAAATGGCTCGTGTTGGTTTGTGATCGTCTATTTAATCCGGATTCGAATAAAATTGAATAATTTATCAGTTCTATGATATATTTTATATTTCATCACAGGGCACATGTAATTCGTTTATAAGCATATAAATAGTCTAGAATTCGCTCATTCTTCTTGATTCTTTGACAGGGCTGCCAGACTTGGGGATTTATCCCCAAAGTTGGGGATTTCATGTAAGCAAAAAGGACAAGGAAAGTCATTTGGGGATTGGGGATTTTTTTGGGGATTTAAAACAAATTTCGTGGTTATTTTGGGGATTTTGGGGATTTTACACTTATTTATTATTTACGCTTATTTTTCTTTGTTTCGTATATAAAATATGAAAAAAATAGCAAAACTTTTAACTTACTCTTATATAGCGTAAAGGGTCCTAATTAAGATTACCATTTTTGGTAAGTGTGTAAAAGGTACTTTATAAACTTGTTATTTTCCTTGAGTGAGTGTAAAAAAAAAGAATTTAAAAATAGAATCTAAAACCGTTGACAACAAATAAAATGATTGATTTTTTAAATACAATTTTGAAGCAAATATATATGTATTCCCCAAAAATAATTAAATATGAAAAACAATATAATAAAGATTGGAAAAAATGCTAGGCTATTAGTAGTAGTAGTTATGATGCATCGAATGATGGCTTAAACCAATTGAACAAGCTCCGGATTCTTATAAATAGGCTCATTCGTCTTCAATAACAGCATATACGCATAAAAAAGAATTTAAAAAACATGCCGAAAGCAGTCGCTACAAACAAAATAAAATGATTTTTGTGACTAAAAATTTTTATTTGGGGATTTTTGGGGATTTTTTAATAACACTTTTCTAACTATTTTTAAAGAAAAATTTTAAATTTGGTCAGAAAAAAACAAACACAAAATATTAACTTTTTAAGGTTTTTTTTTTGGGGGGATTTGGGGATATTTTTTTAATTTGTTGGGGACAAGGAAAAAAGTAGCTAGCAGCCCTGTTCTTTGAAATGGCTCACTTGTGAAAATAAGTTAAAAAATGAGTTAGTTGTTGTATACACTCGCGTACTTTTGTTTTTAAAGGTCATCTTCCAAATATACCATAGAATTTTAAGAGCCGTTCTGTATCCATATTTTTATTAAAACTACAATGTACAATAACATAAAAATACCTGATACTTTGAAAAAAAAATCTTAATTCATTTCAATTCAATTTTCAGCCGAATTCGTATGAAAAATTTTTGGGCGATTTTTCATATTTTGCTTTGGGCGATTTGGATTAGGGTCACTTTGTTGGCAGCCGAAACAGGTTAGTCTATACCATGCGCATGACTTTTAGATTGGCATCCTCTAAAAAAAATTTTATATTTTGAATATATATTTTTTTTTTTTTTTTTCAATAAATGATATATTTTAATTTTATTCAAAAAAAATGATTAAAATACTTTGCTGTTTCAAACAATGTGTTGATTGATTTTGACAATTTCCAACAACAATTTCACAAGTTTAACACCCTGTTCATCGATTTCGAACGTTAACGTTCGCATTGGAAATTACATTTAAAACAAAAACAAAATTCTAAAATTTGTTTTTGTTTTAAATGTAATTTTCTTTGCGAACGTTAATGTTCGAAATCGTTGAACAGGCTGTTAATTATTTTATTTTAAACGAAATAATTTTTTTGGTATTTAATTATTATTTTATTTCAAAATTTATTTTAAAACATCTAAAATGTTAATTAAATCAAAATTATATTTTTTAATTTTCTTTCAACAAAAAAAATAATTGATTCAGTTATCACATTAATTAAATTAAATACTTTTTAAATAATTTTCTTAATTGATAAAGAACTAAAAATTTTTTCAATAATATTCACTTGAGTACCATAAAATCAGAAGAGGCTCTTTTGCATCCTATTTTTTTGGGTAAGAGCTCTGTATCTTCTTACAAAACCACTTATTTGGTTGTTAATAAACTTTGAAAATTTGTTATAGAATTCTTAAAGATGATTCTACTGGTTCATTTGAAGAAATTTAACTCTGGTAAGAATAAGGATACGTTAAGCAGCTAGGGAACTTCTTATAATTCTGAGTCTCAAATTTATCACTATTAAAATAACTATCGATTTTCAAAATTGCTTGATTTAAGGTTTATAGCTAAATGCATAATGTTAAAAATGATACTTAGTATTAAAAATTTGGAAAACCTAACTCTAACTCCCACTGGAGCAGAGGGCGCCATATAAAACTTCCCTGGTAATTAAACATTTCAGTTATAACATAGAAACTAAAATTGGTCACCCCAACATCTTCTCATAGTTCTACAACTCAAGCCTTCTTTCAATTTCAATTATGAGAAATTGAATTATAAAAACAATAACACATACAACAACAGCTTGTAAAAATTTTTTGTTTTCAGAAAAAAGTGTCAAATATTCTCCCACTTTGCTGCATAGTAAATCCATATTATATAAAAGTATGATAATTTTTATTGTTCCATCGCACAGTGGCAAATGTTAGGACGTAAGCTGATTATAAAACATCTATGCGAAAACTTGAACTTTATGTTAATGCTTAGATATTGAGGAAGAGTATTCATAGGCATTATATAGTTCTTCTTTGACATTTGTGACGTAGACAGATACAGAATACACGGCAACAACAAATGGGGCACTAGAACACTCAAGAACTAGGAACAATTGTCTCGCCGGCGAGGAAGACAACTTTTCATCGAAAATCATCCTGAGCGACGAGACCCATTTCCATTTCTGCTTATACGCAAATAAGCAGAATTATCGCTTGTGGCGGACCGAAAGTCCGGGACACACGAATAGTCATTGCACACACTCAAAGTTACTATATGGTGTAGTGTTTACAATGGAGGGGTCATCGGAACTTATTTTTTCAAAAACGCCTCTTGCCAAACGGCTACTGTGAGCAGCGAGGTCTACAGAGCCAAGCTCAACGAATTTCTCTTAAATCGACTGAACGAATTTGGATTGGAGAACAACCGAAATTCTAAGAGCTGCGTTTCCGGGTCGCCTAGTTTCTCGTTTTGGTGATATGTACTAGCCGGCAAGATTGCCCGCTTTAACCGTCCTAAACTTGTTTTTGTGAAGTTTCTTGAAGTCATGTTAACATTCTTCCGAAGTTCTCAGAAGATCTCTTGAAGTTCTCAAAGAGATTACCCGATTAAATGTTATAAATCTGGCCCGTATGGTCAACAGTTCTAACGGCCATTTTCCATTGGAATAAAAAAAAATTATACTGTTCGGAAATCTACTTAACCGGTTCATAAATGTTTTTTTCTGTCAAAAACTTTTTTAAATATAGTGAATTATATTAAATTAAATTTTATTTCTTCGACCTTTTTTTATAATAAAAATAAAAAGTTTTTTTTCGAGCTCGAAAAAAGCTTTTAGGCTCCTGTTGAAAAATTTCCTAGGATTGCCTCTACAAAATTTGACTAGTTTTCCTGACTAAACTTTAAATTTTACAGAAGTATGATCTGAACATGACAACAATTTTCCACTGTGCATCGTATCAATTGGTACCACACGTACCCCGGCCTCCCACGTAATTTTGCTTTATTTATAAACGTAAATCCTTTAAAATAACAAAAAAAAAATGTTTGTGTTTTTTTTTTCCAAAAAGGTTTTTTCTAGATTAAAATCCAACCAATGAACACATGAGTTCAAAATTCATAATTTTTTTGTCCCTGTGATGTGTAACATCTGCATGATAATTTGTGAATGATTTGGTGTTGTATTGTTTAAAAAGAAACAAAATCCGTCTAAAAGAAGGAACAATGAAAAGTTATGTGGGCGTAAATTATTGCAATAAACTCGTAGTATAATGTGTACATATTACTTTGATATTGTACGTATTTGGCAAAATTTGTATGTCTGTATGTAGCTACTCCAAGTTGCAAATAGTTTGTTGCAAAATAATTAAATGCAATTGATGTCTGAATTATATTCTTTTGATCTCTGGCTGATTGATTAGTTTCGGACAGGGTGGAGAAATCGGTAGGAAAAACAAAGCGTATGTTATCAAGAGATTATAGTGTTGTGATGGATGCTAATGGTTTTAATTGAATTAACAATTACTCTGTATATAGTTATGGAATTATAAATGACAACGAAAACATTTGCAATTATAATTGATTAAGTGTATATTAAAGAAAATTAAGAAAAATTACGTGTAGTTTATTTTACATGTTTGTAAGCATAAGAAAATGAAAACAAAATTTTAATGTACAGTAACCAGAAAAAATCAAAATTGATTTCAGTTAAAAAATTTGTGATATTAATTAAAAAATTAATTAAATTTGTACCATTAAAATTGCACAATTAAATATTTCTTGATATTAACAAGATTTTCTGCAGTACACAGAAGAAAATGTTTCACCCATTAAAGCAATAATCAAAAAAAAAAATCAATTTTAATTAAAAATTTAATCAAGTGAATTAAACGTTTAATTAATTTGATTAAATTTTTAATTAAAACTGATTTTATTTTGATGTATGCTTTAATTGAATGAAACATATAATTCACTTGACTAATTTTTTTATTAAAACTTGTTTTATTTTTTAATAATGCTTTAATTAATTTAACGTTTTATTCACTTGATTAAATTTTTAATTAAAACTGATTTATTTTTTGATTATTGCTTTAATGGGTGAAACATTTTCTTCTGTGTACTGCAGCAAATCTTGTTAATATCAAGAAATATTTAATTGTACCATTTTAATGTTTTTAATTTTAAAGTTTTGTCCTGGTTTTAATCTTTAATAATTTCATCACAAACTTGTTAGTAAGAATATACAAATTTGCTGTGTATTTACATCTAACATCTCCCTTTTATGTTAAAACAATTTACAAAATTTACTTTATTTTAACCCATTTTCTTTTTCGTTCCAGTTTTAAATTTGCTCCCAAAATGAAGGCAACCACTCATAACAGCTTAAGTTAAGTGTTTAACCCCATTTCAAGTATTAAATAATTTTTTTAAATGACTATACCCTATTATATTAATAAAAATACAAAATCCTGTTATACCCCAAAAAAGCTTTACTTAAGGATACCACATCAACAATAAAAATGTCAGTAACAACTGTCATTTCGGATGTTATCTATCTACGTATAAGTAAAGTAAAGAGTATGAATATGGATTTTATATGGGTGTGTACATATTTAAAAAAATTGTACATAGAAATGAATTTAAAAATACAAGTTAATACCCGTGGGTGGGTTGATAAGGTATTATTAGTACATTATTGGTTTAACGCATATTCCAAAAAGTCGTAGTGGAGTAATACAACAATGAAGGTTTAGATGCAGTTTTCTAAAAAAAATACCCGAGAGTGAAATTTATTTTCTTGTTGTCATTTTGTTTTGATTTCGCTTTAACTACATGTTTTTCTTACGGCAATGAAGCAAAGCAAGATTGAAATTTATTTTGTACGTTTTTGTAAGAGGAATTTTTTGCATTCGCCAAACAGTGGAGTGTAGCGCAAAACAATACTTAATGAACTTTGAAATAGTTGATATGGAGCAAAATCAATGCTAAATATCTCAGAAACCATAAAAAATTTGGTGAAACAGGTTTTGGATCCAAAAAGAAGTATCTAACTTATAAATGGTCGGTAGGTCAAACCAGCTGACGATATATCTTTATATATAAAATACAAATGTTCATACCTATGTCCGTAGTGGACTCTAAAATCAGCCGACCAATGTGCTCCAAACCGTTTTCATTCAAAAGGCAATTTTTTGAAGATGGTTTCAGGCCATACATTTTTTCAAAACTAAAACCACGAGGAGCAATTTTTTCCTCTCTGAAAATATCCAACAGATTCTAATGAATTTTAAAAATATAGATAAATCCCAATTTATATGGATACATGTGCTGTGCAATTTATAAAAAATAGGACCACGAGTGGCGGTAGGGGGAAATTTCTGCCTCTCCGAAGCAATTTAACCGATTTCAATGAAATTCTAAACATAGATAGATCCCTATTAAAATAGAAACATAAACTATGAATTTTTTCAAAATTTGGACTACAAGATGGGGGAAGCCTAGTAGCACAATCCGCGTATTCGCTAGTTAACTATAGGTCTTTGAGTTCAGTTCACAGCTAAAAAGTTATACAGAACTAAAAGTCCGTCTTTGCGATTAAATCATCTTTAATTTGAACAAAAGTGCAACTGAAGCACATTGCTTGCTTACTAAAGAATCTCCAGAAAATGTTCCATCGATTGCAACGTTCAACAGATGATTTGTCAGCTACAGAAATTGTGATTTTGGCACAAAAGACAAAGACCGCCCAGGTCAAACTCAAGAAGAACTTTTAAAACCATTTGAGCCACTAAATCACTAATTTTAAAACGTACAAAAGCTGGATGCTTCAAAAGCAAGAGGTGGTAAAAAATTGTTTTGCTTATCCGAAGGGCTACTTAAACGCCATAAAAGAAGTCATCTTTGCACTTTATTATTAATGGCGATATAAACCACTTAATAACGACAACACCTAAGCGCAAGATCTACTCGTTTTATGTGAAACACGGTGTACAAGCATAATTAACGCATATTCCAAATAGTAATGCCCTTAAATTGGTGGAACCAGGAGGTCCCATCTACAGGTGACCTGTACCAAAAACAATTGACTCGTTTAAAGCAAAGATTGGATTAATAATTACCGGTATATGCGACCAGACATGAAGCCATAATGTTCCATTATAAATAAAAGATCATTAAAAAATATTTAGCTTATAGTGGCTGGAAACGCTTTCACTGAAAATACGCTTCGCTTTAGAGCAGGAGTTACTAAAATGGGGAATAGGTCATATCTAACGATGACTAATACTTTAACTAAACATTTCAATTTTGTCAAAATTAATTTGAATTTTTGGGAATTTTTCCCAATGACAGATTTTGAATTTATTGAAGACGTTTTAGTGATAAGGTTTTTTTCGGGATAGGAATATTCTGCCGCAGCCCAACCTGCTTGAAGGCGGGGGACCTGAAATAAAAATTTCTTGGCGCTAGTTATTGAATGGCGCAAATATTTCGCCATGATGATTGGAACCTCTTTGACACTCCTGAGACCGAGACCATCTTCTCCAGTCCATTGAGTGGTCCACCATTGCTTATTTAGTAGGACTCTCCGCTACCCGCAACCTGCGGTGGCGTCCCATAGCACCTGAAAAGGTTTTTTAAAATTTATATCTGCGTGGGAAAAAATCCCGACGAAGACGATATACAAAAAAATCCCTGTGGGTACACAGAAAAAAATTTTGCAGCAGTAAAAGCATTAATTAAAAATAAAATCTGTTTTAATTAAAAATTTAATCAAGTGAATTTAACGTTTAATCAAGTGAATTAAACTCTTAATTGATATTATTAATTTGCTTACTGGTGCAAATTAATATTGTCAATTAAACATTTAAAACCCTTGATTAAAAGTTTAATTCACTTGATTAAACGTTAAATTCACTTAATTAAATTTTTAATTAAAACTGATTTTATTTTTTATGAATGCTTTTACTGGTGCAAAATGTTTTTCTGTGTAGAATTCCAATGGCGGAAATAAATGATTAAAAATATTTTAGCGAATTTTTGGATGACCACAATAAAAAAATGTATCTCTTTGAAGGTATCTTTGGAGTATCTCAAAAATTTTATATATCACTGATATTTTAAAGAATCCAAGAATATTATATATAAAAGATATTTAAAAGAATCCCTACGAAATCTTTTAGATTTCTCTCGTATCCTGCTACACTTAGACCTTAATCAGCCCTCCTACCTACTGTTCATATTTTGAGCCAAAAAAAATAAAGATAAAATGAAATAAAGTTCCAAATACCCTTCTTACTGCTGATGCTACTGATATCCAAACACACACTCCTTTATATGATTTTTACTATTATATGGCGTCAGTGTCAATTCAATTTCATTTCATTGTGTCATAACAATAACATAAAATTAAAATAACATAAAAAGGAAATTGTTTAAGCAAAAAAGCAAAAAACAAAAACATACAAAAAGTTAAAAAATAAAAAAGCAGAATAAAAAAATTAACATCAGTAACATCAAACAGCCGGCAGCAAATCAACACAGCGTAAAAATCTCTATGTTCTTTTTCTTTTACTACTGCTACTATTATTTCCACTTGTATTCGCAGTATTACAACTATTATGCTATAAAACACACTCACACACAGATGCACACACACGCACACACAAGCTTTTTGTTGTATTTTGTTATTGTTATTATCCCTGTTTATATTTCGTCACTCACTTTAAAGTGAACATCAAAATGATAAAATCACAACCGAAAAACATAAAACTTATATAAACAGAGAGACAGACAAATACAGATGAGATGAATGAGAATAAAGCTGAAACACACATACACTTACGAAAACATGTTTATGTGAGATTTTAACGAAATAAAAGGATACGCAAACATGAATATGAGGGTCTTAAAAAACAGAAACCAAAAAAAAAAAAAAAACATAAAAAACTAGAGACAGAACTTAACAAAAATTGTAAACGTAAACGATTTTTTTTATTTTTTTTAACTCTATGTGAATATACAAATATTTTAAGGAAACGGAAACACATCAACTCAACGGAAGTCAAAAAGTCGCATAACAATGTTGCTTAACATTAAATACAACAAAACTTCTCTGTTGCTGTTCTCCTTCCACAATTCTTATTTGGTTTAACTATTTATTTCGGAAATTTTACTGGTGGCATGATGGATAGACAGCCAAAAAAAAACGAGGTAGATAAAAGGATCAGATCACATTTTGTTACAACATTTATGGCGCAAAAAGTATGATGTTGTCGCTTGCTTTTGTCGCGCATTTTGTTTCGTTGTTTTGTAATGAATTCATTTGGAAAATGAACGGGATGTTATTTTTTGAAAAAATTGTAATAAAGTTTTTATATTTTTTGGGGGAATTTTGTTGTTATTGTTGTTGTATGGGATAATAATAAAAATTTAGGGAAAATCAAAATTGCGTATTAAACTTTTAGGTTAATAGAAATAGTTTTTGTGTAGACTTTTAAAGGGATATTTGTATGTGGGTAAGGAAAGTGAGACATTAATTTCAAAAGACAAAAGTGCTAAAGTCATACAAATACACTAAATGGGCTACTTTAAGTCTTTAGATCATTAAATATAATTCGATTTGCTTCACTTTACTAGCCAGCATAAGTATTGGTCAGGACTTGCTTTGATGTTTAGAAAAAGATTCCCAGGTTAATATGTTTTTCAAACTCTAGAGAATTTTAAGAAGGAAAATTTTGGGAATTTTTTTAAAAAGTTTGGGCCTTGAATGTAACTGCCTGTTTTTAAAACGCGAATGCAAAAGTGACTCGTTTAACTAACATTTAAAACAAAATTTCAGATTTTGTTTTAACCAGTTCGCGATACAGGCTAGAAAAACGAACAACTTTTCGGATGGCTGAGATAATACAAATAAAGACCTTTTAGGATGGTTTAGGAAATATATCTAAGAAAAATTTTGAATCGGCGAAGCCCAAATTTATTTAAGGCTTTGGAAGGAGGGCACCATATTTAACTTAATGTTTGATATATTGGTAAATTACAAAATGTTTAGCATAAATTGCAGTGTGTTTATCAAGAGTACGAATTGGTACTTAAGCACATTTAAATAAAAACTTATTAAAAAGATTTTGTTATTCGTGCTTAATTCCCAATTTTTAATCTTGATAAAAACACTGAAATTTGTTGTTGATGGGTTGAGCTATTCCTACGGGCATTTCACTGGTTGCTTAAGCCAGATCGTCAGGAAACTTCATCCAAAAAGATTTTAGAAAAACTAAAGATATTAAACCAAATAAAACTGTTAAGCGTATAAGACTTATAGCAACAGTTCTACTTGTAACAATATCAAAGTTTAAACAAAAACATCAACAATAAACAGTAAGTTTATCTCTTCTTACGTTTCCCACTACAATTGATTGGAGTTTTTTACTTTCAAGAAAAACTTTGATAACAAATATGCAAGTGGCAGTGCAATAATACTGAACTGGCAAATCGCTTTAATTTGATTTTCTTGCGAAAAGTTACTTAACTTTGTTTTTATTTTTGTTTTTCTGTACTCACTTACAACTTCATTTAGAGTTAGAAATAGCCAACCAATTGTAGTCGGGAATGTAAGAAAATATAAACTCACTGTTTATTGTTGTTGTTTGGTTTAAGATTTGTTTCGTTGCAAGAAACACTTGAGTGTTTGTAATTCTCATTCGATTTACAATTTTATTTGTATAACATCTTTAACTTTTCTAAAGTCTTTGGAAAAAGGTTTCCTGATGATGTGGCCTAAACAATTAATGAAATGCGCACTAGATTCCCTCAACAACAGTAAAGTTCAGAGTGTTTATCAAGAGTACGAATTGGGAATTTAGCACATTAAACCGAAAACTTATTAATGAATTTTTGACTCCCAAGAAAAACTTTGATAAGGAAATTCTATTTCTTGGTGGATATCGACTCACCTGATTTTGCTTAAGCTCAAAAATCTCTTAAAATCAGTTTTTCTTAATGGTTGCGTAGCAGAAGGTTATCAGGACTTAAAATTCCTTAAGTTTTGAACGTAAACAATGCCGACTTATGTGAGCTCAAATGTCAGAAAAATAACCTAAACACAACAGATCACTCGGTTCTTTTAAAAAAAGCAATGCTTGTTAATTAAATAGTTAATGATATCGCTAATTCTTGTAATAGACATGTTCAACCAAAAAGAGTTCAAAAAGCGTTACGGGAGGACTGATATCATAGCAGAGTTCCAAAAAAAACCTCTCATAAGTGCGGAAAATAGATCGCTTAGCTTGGAGTTGGCCAATAAGTAGTTTTTAAAACAAAGGCGTGGAATTTTGGCAAACTCTTTTTTTTTTAACAAATGAATTACTTTCTTTGTTCAATACTAATATAAGAGCAAATTAGAAAGCACTTTGCAAGCTTTGGTAGGCAAACTAGAACATGGACCTCAATGGACTATAGAGCAAGATAAGGAGCCGAAGCATAATACACTTTCATTAAAGGAGATGCTGCTTTATTATGCTCCACGCCAGCTCCTGAGCCCTCCCACATCCCAAGACACTAAAACGTGCTTTTTAAAAGGTAGTTCAGAACCCAGTAAAAACTTCGCTTACTTTTTCAAAATGAATAGCTTCTTTAACTCATTATTTAGTAGCTTTCTTCTATAACTACATCTATAACAACTTCTATAACTAGTTTTTTCTGGATGTATTTAAGTAAAAAAATAATGACTTGCTTTTGAATGCGTTCATTTTGGGACATCCCTTGTAAAATTCATTGGTTCTTTCAGTAGAATTGTAAGTAGTGCTCTTATGTTTTTCTGATTACCCAACACATTATTTTGTAGGCGAAGTTTTTACTGGGAAATAACAACTTCTGAAATAAGGAATTTAGTGCTAATGTTGTTAATGTCACGTAGCTTGCAAGCTGTTAAAGAAAGGTGTTTTTTTTATTAATTCAAGAGATGCAAGTTTTTACAGATTCAATCAATATCAGCCCAATTATGAACACAAATTCCCCGTAAGTTTTTTTCCTTTCCCCATTTTTACAATTGAATTTACATAGAAAAATGGGAAAAGGGAGAAAACTCCCGGGGAATTTTTATTCATAATTTTTTGTTTTTTTTTTTTTTTTACAAATAACCGTTATGTATAAAATCAAGTCAATATTTTTGTTGTTTTTTTAATGTCAATAAAGAGAAATAAAACAGCAAATTTTTGTAAAAACTTTAGTTTTCTTTAAACTCCAAATTTTAGGTGTGTATTTAAACTGTAGTCTCTGAATGTACTTGGATATAATTACATATAATATAATTAAACAAGAAAGAGTGCTATATTGGGTTATGCCGAATCTTATGTACCCTTCACTATGGTGCGATAATAACAGAAGGTTACATAAATTCCTTCTTTAGATATACGTGAATCAACTTTGTACTACGCCCAATCTACGTCTAACTTGGAAACTTTAGCTCTTGTCGTTCTGCAAATATACTGAAATCTTTAATGTCTTTGTATAGGAAGTGCCTCGCCCACTTGTCCAATCTCGCCAAAATTGTATCGGGTGTTTGTATTAATAACCAAGATGCTCGCAACTAGTTTGGAAGCTTTGGCTCTTGTCATTCGCCAGACATCTAAAATGTATTTGTATGGGAATACAATCCCGCCCAAATTTTGTAGGAAGTTGTGTTTAATAACAAGGATTCTTGTACCTAATTTGTAAACTTTGGCTCCTGCCGTTCTTCAGGTATACATATATATAAAAAAAAAAACAACAACTAGGGGTTTTTGGGTAAAATTAAAGGCAGTCGTGATTTTTTGCTCATATCTCAGCCATTTTGGGACCAATCAGGCTGAGTTTCATTAGCAGTATTTCCGGACTATATGAGACATAAATATATAACTACCAAGTTCCCATCAAATCTGGGATCTTCGGCAACACATTTCAACGGACACTCGTACAGACGGACATCGTTAAATCAACATTGCTCCTGATAAGAACCAAGAACATATATCGTCGTCCGAAAGTTGAAGTGCTCTACGTGCCAAAAATGAATTTTGAGATAATCGATTTTAAAGGTTCAGAAATTTTTCTGAAAAAACTACTCGATAGGATTTTTTGATTTTTATACCACATATTCGTCATAAAAAGATAATTCTGAATAGATGCTTTTTATCTCCAGATCGCATCTTCAACGGTATATTTTCTAATGGTAATAAAATTCCTGTTTGCTCTATACGCCACCTTAGTCATATTTCCTAGCAAATACATACACGTGGAGCAAAATGCCATTAACAAAGCAATATAACACATTTAAAATTTTTTATAAAAAAACAGTATATTCATTTGAAATAAAAACTGTTCACAAGTTATTAAAAGATACATTTTTTTAAATTATTATTACAAAATTAACTTCTAAATTTATTTGACTTAGGTAGTAATTTTTGTCTTTTTCAGATATAAAATTTTATAACAGTTTTAGATCGGAAATTTTTCATTTTGAATTTTTTCTTCTCTTAAATATGTTCAACTGTGTTTCAAAAATATTTAACGGTGTTGGTAACTGATTCCGGAAACCTCTTTTTATACCCTCCACCACAATTAGTTGTGAAGAGGTTATAATAAGTTTCCGTATGAAACTTTTTCATTATTCATCTCAGACCCCATACAGTATATATGTATATTCTGGCTCCTTGAGTAATTCTAAGTCGATTTAGCCATGTCTGTCTGTCCGTCTGTTGGAAACATGCTCACTTTCGAAAAACTCAAAAGAAATGCCAAAACTTGGTGTCAAATTGCTTGTAGTTATCGTAAACAGTTTGGGATTGAAATCCAGCAACATCGTTTTAGTAGGATCAGAGAGAGCTATGAATCAAAATGTGGAACCACCAACTTAAAAAAATTGATAATTTTGTTAGATTTTGCAAAAATTCGTTTTATTCGACTGAAAATCACGCTGTAAAATTTCGTGAAGATCGGCCTATAATTTACCTTAGGCCCCATATAAAGCCTACTCCCGGAAAACTGTTTGGTACGCCTAAAACCGTAATGAATAATGCTATCATAACAAAATTTGGTACGTCACAGTTTTATAAGACTAGAAATGACGCTGTGAAATTTCGTGATGATCAGTTAATAACTTACTATAGGCCCCATATAAAGCCCGCTCTGGTAAATTAATTAAATACGCCTAAAACCGTAGCAGATATATTTAATGTGGTAAAATTCCTTCCAACTTAGAGTCCAAACACAATGTAACGATATTTTATTGCGGTGCGGTTTTTCATACGATTTTGAAGTAAAAAACCGCAGTGCGGAACGGCATAAAATTAAAATCTATTTTATTTTCATTGCGGACTTTCTTTCTCTCTCAACAAAGCGAATTTAATTCGCCTTGTCTCTCAATTTGTGATACTCGTTCTCATTTTGATGTTGCCATAGTTTTTGAATAATTGGCTTTGTTCACAACATTATTGAAAACAAACAACATGATAAAAATGTATTCACAAATAAATTAATAAAAATTTAAACAAAAAATGACAACTATTTCCGTCGTCCGTTGTATTATGTTTATTTTTCTTTCCCGCAACGAGAAATCGCACCGCACCGCAAACATTGTGTTTAGACCCTTAGTTTCATATGGCCTGAAAAAATTTTATTAATTTTGTGATATATGGTCCATAATTTACATTATATCCCATATTTAGCAGCCTTCTGAAATTCACTGTAAACGCTAAAACTAATTTCACCTCTGTTTTGAAATATATTGAAATTTTTGTTTTTAATACCAGAAATTACTCTGCAGAATTTAAGGATGATGGGTAATGGATTACCATGGCTCCAATATAAATCCCCCTCCTCAAAATCATTTAAGTTCGGCTTAAACTGTTACGAATCATGATATTTCACTAAGCCAGTTAAAATTACTAAAAAAAAAAAGCATACAACTTTCTGACTGTCGGTCTTTAATTTAATAAAGGTCTTAACCGCAACCAATTTTAATGCTTTTATAAAGATAAATTAATAATAAAAAAAAGATATCATATAGATATCACTCTTGAAATATTAGAACTGTCGGTGGAGGGTATCGAAGATTCGGCACAGCCGAATATAGTACTCTAACTTGTTTTTTAAGAGTAAGAGAAAATATATTCTTAATAATTCGTTTTTAGAGAAAATATACTGAAAAATATTTGCATTAAATAATACTAACTCTACGTAGAGCAAAATGTCCATCAGCAATCAATTTCCATGTTTTGTATTGAAATTTTGCTCTTTACGCCACTAAATGGCATATAGTGCAAAATGTCAGCAAACATTTTTGTTTTGAAGGATTGGAGCAAAATGAACACGATTTATCTCAGCCACCAGACGAGATAGCCGAAAACGGATTGCAGATTTGAAAAATTTGTGGTCGAAACTCGAAGGTGGCATCCTTAACTCAAAATCGTCAAAATGGCGTATAGAGCACTTAAACTTTCGGACGACGATATATTTATACGCAAAATTGGAATAGGTCAGAAATTCAACAAAATATGTAATATGGATGCTGACGTTGACATTGTGAATGACCAATTTATAAATGTTAATGTCCAATCGCCAGCTTGTAACATTTATGATGATATTTGCTTTGTCCCAATACAAACCCCCTTTAGTTTTCATTGCGATAATCAAATTGAAGTTTTGGAATGTTAGTCATCTGTAAAATCAAATGCGGTTGGTTCAGATGATTCAGTTCCCTTGTTTTTAAAATATTAAACACCTAGGCTACTACCCTACTATACGTTCAATTCAATTCTGTTCTCATGAAGTCTACTTTTTCCGATGCATGGAAACAATCTTAAATAGTCTCTATTCCTAAAACCAACAGTGTATTCAGGCCGATTGCCATTCTTCCGTTCCCATCGAAAGTCATAGAAAACCTCATAGCAAAACAAATCAATCAGTACTTAGAGAGTAATAATTTTCTGTCTGATAGGCAATCGGGTTTCATGAAAGCTAGAAGCTGTACCACTGCCCTACTGGATGTGGTTGAAGACCTCAGATCAAAGTTGGATGAACACTTGGTTGCTTGCCTAGTTCTTCTTGATCATAGTAAAGCATTTGATACGGTAGATCATGCAATTTTATTAACAAAGCTTCAAAAACTATTTTATTTTTCGAATACGGCCCGTAATCTTATATATTCGTATCTTATGGACAGAGCTCAACGTGTTCATCTGAATAATAATAATTCAAATTCACTGAATGTTAAAAGAGGAGTTCCTCAAGGTTCTGTACTGGGGCCACTCTTATTCTGTATGTACATTAATGACCTACCTGATGTTTTGACTGACAGCAAAGTCCATATGTACGCTGATGGCGTGCAGGTTTACATGAGTACCCATATAGAAAATGTAAGTCCTTGTGTAAACTCTATTAATTGTGAATTAAACAAAATTGACAGCTGGGCTAATGCCAATGGGCTATCCATCAACCCAGCCAATCTAAATGCATTTTGCTTTCGAAGTCTAATAGAGCATTTGAAGTAACGGAAGTAAACATCAAGGGAAATAGAATCGAGTATGTTAAAACAGCTGAGAACCTTGTAGTTGTCTTTAATGTTCGGCTAACCTAGTCAAACCATATTAATGTCGTTGTGGGTATAGTGTATAGTATGCTTCGCTGCTTTTGGGCAGTAATAGATTCAACGTCATTTCCCATACGTATGAAACTTGCAAAAACATATCTTATTCCTGTCCTATTATACGGTTGTGAAATTTTTGCGAACTGTGACAGTGACGATCAGCGAAAAATCACCTTAGCTTACAACCATATTGCAAGATATGTATTTCTCAAAGGACGTCGTGACCACATTTCACTCTACTCGTATCAGATATTTCGAATTAAGTTTGATAACCTCTTGAAACTTAAATGCCTTATATTTTTACATAAGATTATTACCTCTAAGCAGCCTTTATATTTGTTCAGTAGGATTCAATTTGCTAGATCAAACCGTGGAAGGAAGATTATTCAACAAAGATATAAGAGTCCTTTGTCACATCGACAATTTTTCATTTATACTAGAAGTCTTAGGAATTCTTTACCGAATTATATACAAAGCTTAGGCAACGCAAATGCGTTTAAAAAGGAGTTATAAAAATTGTTTTGCATTATGTAAAATATCAGTTTTACTATTTCTTATCACTGACTATCCATTCTGATGCACTTTTCTATTTTTTTTTTTTTTTTATTTATTTATTTGGGGGATTCACAAGGTGTCATAAAGTCATATGTCTTAAAATAATAACATGAAAAAATACGACTGTTGTGAACAACCCCTCTTAATTCAGTGTGCTATTTTGAATTTAAATTAGCTGATTTAAAACAAATACAAAAATTAATATTTACCTAGCATCAAAATATTTTTTATTTCTAATCCATGAATTAATAAATTAAATTAGATCTTATCTGGCTATTTTCCATTTTTTAGACGCAAATCATAAATAAATTATATTTAGTTTTTTTTACCAAACATCAGAGTCCTAAGCCGATCTAATTTGACGCCGCAAGTGTTTTGTTGCAGAAATTGCTAGCCGCAGGTTAAATTCGGATATTAGCCGGATAAAACTATACCAACAACGGCGACGGCTACAAAAACTAATGCGGCTCGGATTAGCTCAGCTCAGCCGCTCAGCGCAGGTCTCTTCTGATTTATTACGACAGCACACTAAACATAGCAAGCAAAGTTCTATAAATTTAAGACGCATTTTGTTAATAAAGCAACAACAATATTTTTAAACCATTGTAAAATATTAGAACATTATGACAATATAACATGATAGCACGCCTTGTGAATACCCCAATTATTTATTTATTATTATATTATTTATTTATTTCTTTTTTTATTTTTTTTAATTACATACTGTGATTATAAGTTTGATCTTATTCCCTAGCACTTTCATTTATAAGATAATTATCTTGTTTTGCTAGGATACAACTAAATTAAAATAAATAAAAAATAAATAAATAAAAGTTGTGGGGAATCTTCTCATCGAAATCGTGTTTTTAAAGAGATGAACGAGATACGATTTAAATAAAACTTAACTTAATTATCTACACAAACTACAATCATAATTAAAATATTTATGATTTCAAAGAAACTGAAGCCGTTGTTTTCCTCCTCAAAGTAAATGCAGGTTTTTTCCTTAAATTAGAAACTGAAGTCGTTTTTCCCCTCTTCAAAGTTAATGCAGGTTTTTTTCTTAAACTAATAGAAATACGAGCGCTTTTCATAGTTAACACAAATGAAGAGTTTTTGTATGACCTTCCCAGAAGTCATAAATAATCTCAACGTAAGGATGGTGGACAAAGCCCACAGGATACGCTGCGTTCGTTTAAACACAATGAAAACGAAACCAATAAAAACGATTACAAAGCAGAAAAACGTAGTAATACATATATATTCATTAATTTATTGGCAAATTAGTTAAGTTAAAAACATTTTATTTATGACCCCGATGTTTATTTTTTTCTTTTTCCTTTTGCCTTTCTTTTTATACAGGGTTTAACATGACTGTTATTGCAAACATGTCTGTTAAGATAAATTAATGAACAAATTTTTCTATTTTATAAAAAAAAAAAAGTAAATACTGTTGGGATAAAATAAATAAAATACAATTTCATTTTTTATCTATTGAAAGCTTTAAAGAATAATTTGAAATTGTTTATTTTTTGCTTGTTTTGGTTTTGTGTGGGCGTTATTGTACAAATGTCACCAGCAAATTGAGCAGAAATGAAAAGAGTGGATTGAAGGATATCAGAAAATCAGAGTCGTAAGTAAATAGCTGGCTGGCTGTGAGAGTAGAATTGTGAAAGATGTTAGATGGCATCAATTATAACACTTAAATGTCAGTGTTGTTGTATGTATGTTTGTTTATTCTACTCGTACAGACCATCAGACTGAAATGATGATGACTTTAAGGAATTATTAGAGGCATTGTTCTCCGCTTCATAGAACAAATGCTGATGATGATTTTGCTATTTGTTTGTTATTTTTTTTTCATTATTATTTTTTTCTTATTCGAACATTCATTGTAAAATGCTGATTCGTAAACATTTGCTCTTGTTTTCATTTTTTTGCAATTTCTTTGATATATTCTACAATTGTTGGTTTATTATTATGTTGCCTTCCTGTTTCCACTCCCGCCATTCCTACCCAACCAATGTCATTCCTCTTGGTAATGGATGTTTGTTATTTAATGCTCAATCAGCAAGTTTTACAGCAGCACAGCGACACAAAAACTGCTTGTTAAGTGACAAATTTGACATTAACAGAGTTAATAATTCAACAACTAAGGATTTCCAAATGAAACGAACAATTTTTTGATTTATGCTCGTATTAACTAGATAATCTTTTAGAAATCGTTTGGGGGAGAAACTCTATTATTATTGTAGCAAATCTTGCAAGCTTTATACAATTAAAATAATTTTGAAACATTTTTTTTTTTTTTTTTTTTTTGTTAAGCAGGCAAGAATGTGTGTTGCTACTTGTACAAGGATTTGTGAAAATTAGGGATACTCTCTACCAAATATGGGATATCAAAAGTGAATACTTTTTTATTTCTCTTAAGTTTTAAGCAAACAATACTATAAAGTGAGATTTCCTTTCATCAAATCTTTATTCCTGGACTGCAGTCAACTAGAAGGCGAATGCAAAAGCATTTCAGAGCAAAACTATTTCAATGGTGTGGGCGGCTTTATCTTACAGTGTTCCAAGCAACTGTGTTTAATATATCTTTCAACGCCCACACGAACATACGAATACTCGTATTTCAGAATAAGTAAGATAAATTATATATTTTCTTAAAAGTCATCTATCTCTACAATACTAAGTATTACGGCGTGTCAAAAATTCACATAAATTCAAAAACTAAAACAGTGTGAAAACAATTTGTTATGAAATGTTAAGAAAATACGCAAAGAAATTTCGGCAGCTCATTATTGGTTTGGCGCATATGTCAAAAAGTCGAAATGGAGAAAAACGAAGGTTAATATGAAGTTTTCTAAAAATATAACCAATAGAATTTTGTAATGCATTCACCACTGCTTCCGGCATATGTTTTGAAGAATAATGTACATTTTTGTGAACGTTCAAAAACGAACTTAAAAGGTAATAGCATTTTAATGAAAGTGAAAATTATTGTTTTGTGCCGCATACACCACTTTTCAAAATTTATTTTGAAAAAGACGCTTTTTGTGCTGCATAAATATATTTACTGCTGTATATTGAGTTGTTGACATTTCATTTTGCTTTTGCTGCCACTACTTTTTTTCATTCATCAATGAAGCGTCAGTTTTTTTTTATTTCGCTTTAACTACTATGTACTTGCTTTACGGCAAGAAGCAAAGCCAGATTGAAATTTATTTTGTACGTTTTTGTTAGAAGAATTTTCTGCATTCGCCATACAGTGGCGTGTAGAGCAAAACAATACTAAATAAACTTTAAAATAGTTGATATGCTTCAAAATTAATGCTTAATATTCCAGAAACTATACAAAATTACGTGAAACGTGAATAAAACTCTCCACCATTATTGTTATAGCTCCGGGCGAGCTTTAGTTTGAGCCGATATTCTTCGCCATTCAGGTTTTATTTTTTGTTACCTAATACCTATTATTTTTTAATCAGCTTCCATGCAGACTTTTCCTCTGGTTCTGGGCCGCCCTCTTTCGCCGGGGGCATCTTATATCATCATTTCACATTGCCTTTTGCGATCTGCTATCTTTCATCTTTGCCACCTGTCCTGCCGAGCTAAGTCGTTGGCCCTTTACAAATTTTACTATGTTTTCTTATGCACAAAGTCCAAACAGTTCGTCATTGCTTCTTTAGACATTGTCACTGTCTATGTCAAGTATTCGCAAGCGCTGTTGTTCATTTATAGTCATAGACCAGTGCCCATGTTCTGTTACTCCCGCGTCGAGAAACTTTTCGATTGAAATGTGAAATATGAAACAAAAATGGCATAAATTAAAACAATTTTTGGCGAGTAATAGCTATCACGTCAGGAAATAACTCGCAAATTTACAAAAAAGCGTGACTGAAAAATTTTTGTGAGAAAGTTCCCGCTTTGAACTGTCAAACTGAGTGACTGACTCATTCATCATCGCCCAGCCCAAGCCGCTGACCCTAAAAACTTGAAATTTGGACTAGCGATTGGTCACTCGATCCACTAAGACGGGATTTTTCTAAATTCGGGGTAAAAAACGGGAAAATTCGGTAACCTTTTAACTCCAAAACTAAAAGAGATGCAAAATAAATGTGATACTTATCGTTGTTCTTTAGAAAAATAAGCGGACAGGTGTCTGGTACTTTTTGGAAATTCGGCCCTATTAGGGAGTAAACGGGTAAAATCTGAATTTTAGTACTTTTTTGCCACCTCATCTATCTTTTGAACCAATAAACATAGAAACAAAGTTGATACCACATTGGAAACTTATCAAAAAAATACGTATACGAATTTGCTACTTTTTCGAAATTCGAACATTTAAAAGGTGAAAATCGTAAATATTTTTGGTACTTTTTTGACAAAACATTTTCCTCCATTCATTGACATATTCGTACTAAATTATGGGCTGCCACTACAATACTGATATTTTTTTTTATTCTTTAATGGGGGAAAAATATAGTACCCAAAAAAGGAAATACGGAAAATTTAATATTTTTTATTTAGCTTTTTGGTTCTAATAAAGTAGCGGGTTAAATGCTAGAATTTAAACAAGTTTAAACCTAGAAAAATAAACTTTGCCATAAAAATATGTCCACGAAGAAAAAGGAGACGCTAAAGAAGTAGCGGGTATATGCTAGTATATTATAAATGTTAAATGACAATGAATAATAGACACGGAAGAGGTAAGTTCTTTGTTCTTGGCAGATATTTTCATTGTTTAATTATTGTGCTTTTAAGATTTTTGAAAAATATGCGAATGTTTTCAAAAACATTTTGTAAACAAGAAACATTTAAGTCGCACTTTCAATATTTGGTCTAGCTGGCGGTTGCATTTTCGCCGCAGTCGTAGTGGAAAATTTTCCAATATTAGTAAATTTTGTTCGCCGTCAACGATAAGTGCGACTAGCGTTCTCAACGTCTGCAACTTCACATCGGCTTCGAATGGAATATTATGACATTTATAACGCAACGACGTAATCTCTCTTGATAGTTTTCGACTTTTCAAATAACGATGGAATATTTTGTTTCACATTTTTTCGATGCGAGAAGTTCTCACCAAAGTTACAGAACATGTGTAAAGCTTTCACATCTATATGTGGCAATAGGGTACTTATAATTTTATATACACATATACACAGCAAGAAAAACACTCGTGATAAATCAAGTTTTTTATGATTACTTTGAATACGAGTCGTTCTCAAAAATTCAAGTACAAAAAATACTTAAACGTACTCAAAACAATCCTAAATGGGATTACTTTCAAAAATAAATCCCGGGATTTCTTGAAATAAGTATAAAATTCTTAAATCAAGTAAAAAAAAAAGATTAAACTTTTCGTTGTGTTTAACCCTGCGACTTACGCATATTTTGATTTTCTATACACAATGAAAAAAGGTCTGGCCAGACCCATGTGTACCACGAAGGATTAAAAAGTAAATTTGAGCTCTTGCTTCTCATTTAGTTTATATTTTTGGTTAAACATGTACATAAGATTTCTAAAGTAAAACCCATATGATAATGATGTTTTTGTTTTATCATTCTGCAAGGTGTAATACGGGTAAGTAAATCAATCATTATAACTTTTTCTTTCTAATTTCTTTTTTTTGGATTTTTTCAAGCACAAGTTCGCGATAAAATCAATTTTATAATACTTTAATCATTTTGAGATTGATTCAATCAATAGCATTTTCAGATTATTTCAAGTACGATATCGGGATTAAATATGGATAATTTAAGTACTTTGCGATTGAAAATCCGTACTTGAATCAATATTTCTGTACTTGATTCAAGAAAATTCGTTCTCACCGTACTATTAATACCGCTTCAGATTGATTTGAGTACGGATGGATGGATACTTCTTTTGGGTGTTTGCATGTTTAAATATTTTGCATAGTTTGTAGTGCAAAGAATACAGTATTTGCCGCAGCTATTCGATTTCTTATGCTTCTCTTGCATACTGTTCTAATTTTTAGGCAGGGCCCTATACTCCTATACTCGCACTTCTACATGAATGAACGTCTATACATATGTCATCATTCTCTTGGAATCGTACTATTGTGTAGGATAGTGAATCCTGGCCCTAAAGCAGTATTCGAAATTTGGTTTAATAACCCCACATTTGAATACCCCTATTATAAACGAAATAATATCCACAATCATTTTAAGAATTCTTATGCATTTTCACACCAATTTTTCAACACAACGACCTTTCATGTTTATTTTCTGGCACATGGTATATCTGTGTTTGTGTGCTTCTCGTTTTGTTTTTAAATTTTTTTTCTTTTGCCCAGAAAAATTATTCAAATTAAAAGCAAAAAAAAAACTGAAATAATCGGAAGAGGAAAAAACAGCAACAAATATAAGTGCCACAAAAAGTGGTAAGTAACAATAAACCAAGAAGGAGAAAATTTTGAAAACCTCATTCCTTTCCTATAAAAGGACGTAATGAAATTTGCTTATACCGACGACAACCACCGAAGTAAATGCGAGCCCTAGTATAGATTAAGGGGTAGTAAGTGTGAGGTGGTGAGGTAGGTGGAATTTTATATGATGTGTTTTAGTATTACGTTTGCCCAATTTAAATGCGCGTTCACATATATCATTTCGGTTGACAGGACAATTCTCTTATCTGCAAAAATCCAACAACACCAGCTACAGCAGCTCTAGCCAAAGCTTCCATACTTATACACACGTACACGTACTCGTACATAAGAAAGCCATTCAGCCAGCCAGGCAAATTTTGTACTCCACACATACACACGCGTTTAAATGTTTCATTTTTTTAACTTTTTTTTATTTATTTATTTCAGCATGCAAATGCTTCAACATTTCGTTTGTATGCACATCAAGCCTCAACACAACACATTTTGGTATGAATATTTTACATCAAACCAAAAAAAAAAAATATGAGAAATTTTCTCAACAAAGTTTTTTTAATACTTTTTAACCGATTTTTTTATTTCCTGTTTCTTTCTTTTCAATGTGTTTTCTTTTGTTTTTTTTTCTTTCTTTATTTGGCAAATATGAAAAGTGGCAAGTGTTATTTGAGTATGAATCCTTCGTGTTATTTACGCAATTCACACATTATTTTTTTTATTTTATTCTTTTATTTCATTCATTTAATCTTTTAGGGATTTTTCAAGTGTTTCTTCTATGTGTGAGAAGAGTATTTCATATGCATGCATGTATTAGTAGATGTAGCGGAAGTAAATTTATAAATATTATCACATGTTTTCAATAAAAAAAATACATATTATGTATATTTTTTCAAAGGGATTAGAATGAAAATGTGTGTGTTTGTTTTATCATTTTAAATGACAAATTGATATAAGAAATCTTAGGCAAAATATGCTGATGACAAATTTTTTTATGCAAAAATGTAAAACTGAAATTTCGGTTTTAAATTGCAGTGAATAATAAATTTGGTAGAACAAATTTTTTTTTTTGTATTATTATCAAAGAACACTACACTGAAAATAGTCTAGAACACATTTTAGGACAAAAACTTTCGTATTTATATGGTTCGGGCTATTTGAAAACTATTGTTATATATTACAGAAAATTCTTTTACGTATGAACTCTGGGGACGACCCCTACTAATGCAATGCAATATGTTGGTACTAGAAAAATAAGTTATGGGAAGGAGAAAAGAGGGAGTAGTGCTTGTGAACATTTGACTTGAATTTATTCCTGTTAAAAGTGAGAGGAAAGACTTCAGCAGGAATGTTAATCCACATAAGAACAGAACGGTCAAAAAACGAATTTCTCCTGTAATGCGTAGTAGGATTCACCGGTCAATCGACCACAAAAGGATGGTCCATTGAGAAAAAACGTGTATTACGAACAAACGTACGTTTTTAGGGAACCAGATGCCTGATTTAATCAAAACACATCCCATTGTCGTAACGATAAAACGATAAAAATGCAACCCACATTGCGTCGGTGCTCAAGGGAGTCAATTGAATGGTACTGTAACCAACGATAACCTTCGCTCTATCCTGCACGCAGTAGAAAAGCTCTTAAATATACTTTAAAGCACCGGCCCATACATTTGAGTTGTATTCCATTCGCGGTCGGATATAGGTGGTATAAATAGTATGGAGATCAGATGGAGTGAAGTATACCCTACATCGGACATCACATTGTATCTTCATGCCCAGAACATCAAGAGATTCTGTTTCTTCAGTAATTGTACCACCCATTTATACAGACGAGGCAACTTGATCCATCGCGCGTTTATGCGTCAGCATGCAACATCTTTCGGGCATTAAAATATTTGCACGACCCCACTCCGAGATAATGTCAAGGTCTCGGTCAAGCGTATCATTTATGTTCTGCCCTACAACACTAACATTGGATACGCTTGGTCTATAATCAAATGAATACGAATGGCAGACGGTGCTGTCATTTGCAAAAGAGTAGATAGGATTGGAAGTTGAGACTGAAGTATTTAGAAACAACTGACTTTATTAAAAAAATAATAAATTAACATTAGTTCTTAAATCTACTTAAATATAGGCAATGTAAAGAGACTTTGTAAGAGAGTCATATTACTCTTAATATATATATATTTATAATTACACAACATCTTCCCTTTTTAACTTAAATGCTGAAACATGTTTTGAACTTAATAGTAATAATATTACAAATCTTAACAATTGACTCAATGTTCATAGGTTAGTCTCATAGGTACTATTATTTTTCTTCCCCTTTGAGTAACATATTTAGATTGATTTCTATTTTCTGTCTTGTTTAAATTCTGACCTAAAATAGGACTTTTATTTTGACTTACAGGCAGGTTTTGATTTACGATAGGACCGTTGTGTATAACTATAGGCTGATTTTCATTTACAATAGTACTATTAGATGGACTTACAGTCCGATCTTTTTTTACAATAAGATTATTATTTGGATTATCACACTCCATTTCTTCATCTATTCTTTCTAAAACACTTCTTTTCATCAAGTGTTCTCTATTTCGCCGATAAATCACTCCATCATTATCTTTTACCACAAAAGACCTTGGTGTTTTACATGCTTCTACAACTGTTGCAGGAAACCAAACTGAAACTGGTGTACGTTTAAACATGACTTTCTCACCTGGGAATATTGGTTGTAATTTGACAGATTTCTTGTTAAAATTGTCAGACATTTTCCTTATATTTTGCTCAATTTGAATTTTGTACTTGTCCTTATTGACAACTTTCGGACTGAGGTTTGCATCTAAAGTCGGTATTTTTGTTCTTAACTGACGCGATATCAATAATTCTGAAGGACTAGGCAAATTACCCTTTGGAGTTGTCCTGTAGTGTAGTAATGCTGTTATATGTTCAATAGACCAATCATTACAAAACTGATTGAAATCTTTTGAGTTATACGGAGGGCCATTATCGGAAATAAAAATTTTGGGAATACCGTGTCTGGCAAAAATAGATTTTAATTTTGTAACCACCTGCTTACTGGAATAACCCTCGTTTAAAATATCAATTTCAATATACTTTGAGTAGAAATCAACAACCAAAAGGTATTGTCTTTTTTTAAATTCAAAAATATCAGATGCCACTTTATACCATGGCAAATCTATAATTTCATGAGGAAGGAGTTCTTGTTTGCTGTTAGAATTTTTATATTTGGCGCAAATTTCGCAATTGGAAACTAAATTGAAAATATCGTGATTAATATTTGGCCAATAGACGGTACTTCTTGCTAAATTCTGACACCGCTGTATACCCATGTGACTTGCATGTATACTATTTAATATTTTGCGACGCAATGAGCCTGGTATAATAATACGATTGTTTTTTAAAAGAAAATTATTGACAAAAGTTAATTCGTCCTTGATATTGTAATAAGGCATAGCTAGTT
Organism: Pollenia griseotomentosa; assembly: GCA_963931875.1. Lineage (NCBI taxonomy): Eukaryota > Metazoa > Arthropoda > Insecta > Diptera > Polleniidae > Pollenia > Pollenia griseotomentosa. The sequence continues at coordinate 43,336,330 of OZ007560.1, read as the reverse complement.
TATCTACAGATCTTTTATTAGATGGCCAACCGTCTTTTTGATATGTAGCCACTTTCTGGAGCGTTTCATCAATTAATAAATTATCCTTGATTTCACTAAGGAGGCAGTCAGGTAAAGTAACTCCCTTCATTAATAAATCACAATGTAGTGACAAGTCCTTATCGACCTCCTTTAAAGCGTTTTCGCTAAGTGGAGCTCTAGAAAGAGTGTCTGCAATATAAAGGTATCTTCCTGGTTTATATTGAACATTAAGATCATAGCACTGAAGACGTAGCATAATTCTTTGTAACCTACCAGGGATACTGTATAATGGCTTTGTAAATAGTGACACAAGTGGCTTGTGATCTGTTTCAACTGCTACTTTAAAACCATAAAGATATTCATGAAACGAATAAAATAGCAAAAAGCTCCTTTTCAATCTGTGCATAGTTTCCATGTAAAATGGTGGCACCAACAGCATATTTTGATGCGTCGACTGAAAGAGTAATAGGCTTATTTGGATCAAAATAGGTTAAGACAGGAGCTTTGGTTATCTCGTGTTTTAAATTCTCGAATTCTTTACTATGTATCTCATTCCATTGCCAATCAACATTTTGCTTTAACAAATCACGCAGATGTTTATTTTTTTAAGAGAAATTGCTTATATATGCACCCAAATAATTTACCATACCGAGAAAGCGTTGCAGGTCTGGAACGCATTTAGGTATTGGCATGTCTATAATAGATTTAATTTTTTCAGGGTCAGCATTGACCCCATTTGCACTAAATATATGCCCTATAAACTTTAATTCATTTTTGCAAAACTTCGACTTTTCCTTGTTAAATTTCAGACCAACTTGTTTTGCTCTGTCTAAAACTTCTTTCAATATTTTGTTGTGGCCTTCGATTGTGGGAGAATGGATTAAAAAATCGTCAATATAAATAATTAGACCTTCAATATCACCGAAAAGATTAACCATTTCACTATGAAAAATTTCAGGGGCAGAGCTAATTCCAAACGGCAGTCGTAAAAATCTATATCGCCCGAATGGCGTATTAAATGTACAAAGCTTAGATGATTTTTCAGTTAAAGGGATCATCCAAAACCCACAATTGGCGTCTAATGAGCTAAAATATTTGGAGCCACTTAATTGCGTTTTGCAATAATCTACATTTGGAAAAGGATAATGGGGTCTCATGATCGCTTTGTTTAAATTTCTTGGGTCCAAACATACACGTAAATTTCCATTTGGTTTTTTACTATTACTACTGAACTAACCCACTCAGTAGGTTCATTAATTTTGACAATAACGCCCAAATTTGCCATTCTATCTAATTCTTTCTTTAAATCCTCATGTAAACTGAAAGGAATCTTTCTTGGAGGATCAATGACTGGAGTGATTTCAGGCCTAATAGTAAGTTCACATTTATTCTTTAATTCTCCTAAGCCTGAAAAAATTTCTTTATAATTATCAAAAATTTTATCAACAAATAAAACATTTATGTACTGGACAATATTCATATTTATAGCTGTATTTAAACCCAATATATTTTTACATTTCATATTTAAAATAAAAAATTTTATATCATATTCTTTGTTTTTAAAATTCACTTTCAAATTCACACTGCCTATAATAGGCAATTTTTCACCACTGAAGGTTAAAATATTTGTATTGCTAATATGTATATCTTTTTCAACATTAATATTTAAGTAATTCAGAGTATTGCATTAAACACATTCACCACAGCAGGCTACACGAACACAATACTACAAATGCTGCTGGCTGAAATTTTAGTCGTGTAGTCAGCTACTGAATTATGTTGAAGACGGCAGCTACAATTGAAAAAGTACAAACAGCTGTTTTTGTTTACTATGTCTTTATATTTCAGTGGTGCCACTATCATTTTTTTTTTTCTTTTATAAAATGGAAAAACATGCATAATTGCAGACTCTTATTTAAACTTAATTTAAGATTATCAACAAATGAATTCATTAAAAAAAAATTAAAATATTTTAATTTTGTTGTTTTTGTTACTAATAAACAATATAATTTTAACGGAAGATTAAACAAAAAATACATATAAAATGCTTTTAAAAAAAGAAAATTTGTTTCTTCAACACACGTGGTATAGTTCGGTAAAGTTTCAGAACACTTTGGGTACGTACGTAAATGCATAAAAACTATGTATCACTGCTGCAGTGATGCAAAATGTTGTTGCTGATGCGTGATTACCAGTTGCAGTTGTGTTGCTGATACTTTGCACAACAGCTGTGCAACGTTTGAATTTTTAAAATTGAATTTTTAAAATTAAATAATAATAAAAATGCTTTTTACAATAAAGATGACAAATTTAATTGAAAATATTGAAGCAAAAAGTAACAGTTTTCTTATAAATGACGATTAAACGATTTCTTTTTTGTCAAAAGTTATTGCTTCAGAAAATTAACTGAAGCAATAATTGCCAAAGTTTGCTGCAGAGCTGCGGCATTACTGCATAAAAACTTTTGACATATGAGAGTGATGCCAAGTTTCTTACAAGTGATGCTTTTACGAACATTAAACTTTACTTCTGCGCAAGTGATACCCAACAACTGCATTTACGAACGTACCCTTTATCAATAACTTTTTAGGTAAATACTGGATCTAAGAAGTAGTGGTATTATTGGAAACTACTTCGAAATGGCTTTCACTTGATCTTTAAAAAATTCCGATTTATTAGCCCGTTAGGGGCCAATTTCAAAAATAAATATTTCTTGAAAGATTTTTCTACAAAACTTAAAATTTTGTCAATATGCATATTTATTAAAACACAATCCCCAGTATTTATAAAAATTATTAAATTTAACAAATGTTTATTAAGGAAAATTTTCATAGAAAATTTGATTTGTAAACCTTTATTAATTTTAAAATTTTTTTATAAATACGGGAGAATATCTTTAGGGAAGAACACTTCAATCTTTTATATACCATATTATTAGTAACTTCATCATATAAAATTTAAAATTTTTTAAGCTTTAAAAAATTTTATTTTGGAAAATTAGTCAATTTATTTAAAAGTTTGATTAAAAATATATATCTGGTAATAATTTATGTACTTCTTACATATTCATCCCAATTATGAATGAAAATTTCCCGGGAGTTTTCTCCCTTCTCTCATTGTTAATTCAATTGTAAAAGTAGGAAAAGGGAAAAAACTCCCGGAGAATTTTTATTCATGATTGGGCTGATTGAATTATTGTAATATGTACATAAATAATAAGTGGTCTGCAACGCCGAAAAACCGCAATTCAGAAAAACTTTATTAAGCAAATATCTTAGGGTTAAATAATTATTGCTATATCGACATGATTTAAAGATCAAGCCAATTTTGTAAAAAAAAGTCAGCCACGGAGTATAAATATATAAAATAGGCTCTTAATTGGTTAATCGGTGTGCCATAAACGCCATGTGGAACACACTTTAAAGAATTTTCCAATGATTCCCTTATTTTATAGATTCATTTTATACCTAAAGAGATATGGATAAAGTATTTTGAAACTTTTACCACCTATAACTCCTGAACTAGAAGCGTTGGCGCGAAAAACATCTTCCTATAGAACTTCTTTCAAGGATATAAAAAAAATTATATAAATAACAATTTGGTGTTAAGCCGAGTTAATATTCTTGTTTCAAGCCGATTCTTTTCTGTTAAACAAAAAAAAAAAAAAAAAAAATTTAAGCACTTATTTTTTAAACATTTTTTTATATTAGCAGCACTTTTTCTGTTTTGTAGTGGACAAAAATAGAAATTACCCTACAAGAAGACTACCGGTCATATTACTAGTTATATAACCGGTAGTGTTAACCAATATAATGGTTAAAGTTTCTATTAGTTTATTAAGAGCAAAATGAAAAAACTAACCGAAACTCTTGTGTACATGTGATTTTGCCTCTCTCTCTAACTAATTAATTCAACAAGACTACAGAACATATATATGTACTGCTTACTCTGCTGCTTTAAATTAGTCAATGATAACCTAAATAATGGTTAATACTAACTAGTTACTCATAACGTAAAAATTGGTTAGCACTAACTAGTTATTCATAACGTTAATATTGGTAAGCAATAACTAGTTACACCTAACGTATATATTGGTTACTACTAACTAGTTACACCTAACTTACATATCCGTCAAACCTAACCTTTATGAAATAAAACTTTGGTATTGAATTTTCATTTTAAATTCAGATTTTTTATTAAATGTAAGTAAATGATAAATAAAAATATAAAAGAATAATAAATAAATTAATGATAAAAAAATAAAATAAATTAATGATAAATAAAATAAAAGAAATTAATGATAAATAAATTAAGATAAAAGAAATGAATTATAAATAAATAAAAATAAAATAATAGAAATAAGTAATAAATAAATAAAATACAAGAAATTAATGATTAATGAATAAATTAAAAGAAATTAATGATAATAGATAAAAATAAACTAAATTCAGTTAAAATAAAATTCATTGTTATTGTCTTATATGTAAAAGTGGCCTTGAAGGCTTGCACTATTTGTACTTTGTACTATTTGTAGTTTGTACAATTTGTAGTTTGTACTTTTTGTAGTTTGTACTATTTGTACTAGTTTTTTTTAAAAAAATTAAAAATAAAATAAAAACTAAAATTAAAAGAAAAACATAAAACACTAGTTTTCTTTTTTTAAAAATTTTTTTTGTTTAAATCTGTTGTGGCTGCGCCCTACAGCCTTCTTGACACCCTTTTCAAATTGAAGTGCAGTCTGCTTTTGGAAAACATCTGAAATTTATAGAAGATAACTGTATTTAAACTTTTATCATAAAAGCGTCAAAATTTGTAAATACATACCTCTAAGCAATTTGTTGCATATCGACAGCTTTGCTAAGGAATGTTTTTCCCATCTCCCTTCCCAGTTAAACGTCTGGAGCAGGTCATCCGTAAATAGGCCACGGATTACACCGCTGACATCTTCCGACGTACCCTTGAGCTTATATATGTAGTTAAGCTGTAAAAAATATATAACATTTAAATTTACAAATTATTTTCTTATTATTCAGATTTTGTTACCGTTGCTTGGGCAAAATCTTCGGCCTTCAGCTTCTCCTCCATCTCCTTTACTGCTGCATCAGACCGCAAAGGGAGCATGGCTGCCACTTCATTTAACTTTCTGTCTATATTTTCGCCAGTAATGCGGCATACGGATCCCTCTACCCTTTTAAGGGAGACCTTGCATTCCATTAACGCCTTTGTTTGGGCCATCATTTCCGGTTTTACTGCGAACTAAAAAAAATGTCATTTATGTTTTAAAAAAAATTGCAAGGTAAATAATACTTACATTTTCTTCAATTTGTTCTAGCTTTGTTCCAATAGCCTCATGGTTTGACACTATAACGGCTTGACCATTGCTGAGTATTTGCTGGTTTTTTTCTATGTTTTCCAGCTTTGTTAAAGTTTGTTGCAATAGAGCATGAATATCTAAAACGGAAAATAAATAACATTTGTTAATTTTATAATATATAAAATAGTTCATTTATATTTACCTTGATCTTTTTCCACAGATTTGTTGGCAGCCCAATTTTCTTTTTCAGAATTTGTACATTCCTTACTAAGGCTAAATGTTTTTTTTTGGAATAATTGTTGGCCTGAAAAATATAGTGAAATATATCAAATGGAAATATTTTTCAAATATATATTTCTACTTACCACTGAATTCAGCAACAGAGTCTTGGGAAGCCCCATCAAAAATACTTTGCGAAAAACTCATGTAATTATATAAAAAGACATTATTATTATAATTATTTATTATATTATTGTTGTTGTTGTTATTTTATAAAAGGACATATGAGTACATTATGAAAAATAAAAGCAAGCGCAAAATGTCCATGAATAAAATGTTTCTGATCCAATCTAGGCCTGGTGCTAAATCTTCTGAAGGCTTTGTAGGAACCGATCCTGAAAATACTAAAGATAAAATCATGGGATTTAAGGAATACAATTTCTCATACAGCTTTGGATGAATTGCTCTTTACATTAAAAAGGGTAGGAGTTAAAAGTTTTGCCATTATCGGCAAAAACTCTTTTTAGCGTAAATAAAGAGATTATTAATATTTTAGATGGAACGGAAACTTTTTGAAAGTTCTAAGAGGGGTTTTGGCTTATATTAGTCCATTTATGATAGACTATTTTTCAGGTTTTAAGAAACCAAAACAGATTGTTGCATAGTACAGAAGTGAAACTACTTAAAGAAAATGGCGTTGACACTGGCCCATTACAGAAGTTGTTGTTGTAGAAAGAATGAATGCCCCAAATGTTACCAAAGAAACTAGAATTCCAAGAACTCCACATAAATACATTTAAAGAGAAAATAAGTATTTTAGAAGAAGAACCAGGGTAAAAAATGGTTTCTCAGCTTCTGTTATATAGCACTTTTAATTTTTTGCTAATTATGTCCCTACTGAATTTAGACAGTTTGTGTTATATACAGGAGTTTTTGTCTTAAAAAGAGGCAAGTGTTGATCAATAAGCACTTTGAGATTTAGTGACATTCTTTGGTATTTTATAAAGTGATGAATTAGTAAGTTCTGCATTTAGTAGAACATAAATATAAAATTATATGTAATATATAAAAATTAGTGAGAAAACTCATGGAAAATATGATGCAAAATAGGTATTAACAGAAACTTGTTATCATGGGGGAGACAAAAATATTTAAAATCTATGTCTTCCCTTTTGACAACTTCTGTTTCTGCACCTAAATCGCTTGCAACAACTATTCCGAGATCAAAGGAGAGAAAGGGTTGCTCAAAATAATTTTCAGTTTTCCGAAAAACTTTACATAAAAATGATTCGGTTTCGCATGTGCTTTCTCTCCCTACAACCTTTATTGGACCTGCCAATTTGCTATAAAAGAAACTGTCCTTTTCTTTTTTAAAGCTTATTATAAAGCTACCTATTTTGCAAGCATTAGAAGAAGCTGGTTCTAGGCTCTGCCCTTCTTCAATTCTGCGGAATATTTGTTGCAAAATTTGGTTCGGTTTTCTCACAATTTTTTTAATATATTGCATATAATTTTCAAATTTATACGCAGAAAATGAGTCTAATGGCCCAAACTGTTTGCAACAATCAGCTAAATGCAGTAAGCCATGGACATTAAAACTGACTAATTCATCACCATATAACATACCAAAGATTTTAACAAATTCTTCAATTGCTTTTTGAGCAACATCTGCCTCTTTCATATAACTAAAGTCTGCAGATAACAGTCTTATACCACTGTGTAATAATAAAAAGTGATAGTACTGATCGCTACTTATGCAATCTTTTAGTATAAATATTCCTGTATATAAAAGAAACTGTCTAAATTCAGTGGACTTCCAGTTGCTTATTTCATCTTATTTTCTTGCTACACGACAAAATTCCGAAGGGACATAATTAGCAACAAAATTAATTTTCTCATTAATTTTAGATATATTACTTTTGCAAATTAAAAGTTTTAGCAATTTTTTAGTGACACCTAGGTCAACTAAATGCATGCTATCTAATGGGAACTGAGAAACCATTTCGAACCCTGATTCTTCTAAAATACTTCTTTTCTCTTTAAATTCATCTATGTGGTGAGCAGTGTGACACCTAAAGTGAAATGTCATATCAGTTCTTGGAATTCCGGGTTCTTTCGAAAAACATACTCTCCTCTCCTTATATAAGCCTTCCTGACAACATTTGGGGCATCCATTCTTGCTGTTATGGTAAACTACTCCACTGACAAATGCCCTGGCTGGAGAATCGCAAATAAATGAGCGAACTCTGAACCGCAACACATTTTGCTTAGGGCCTATTTTAACGCCATTTTCTTTAAGGAGTTTGACTTCTGCGCAAAAGTCTGCCATGAAATTATCTAAAAATTTTGGTTTCTTAAACCCTGAAAAACAGCCTATCATAAATGGACTACTATTTGCAAAACCTGCTATTGACCCAAGAATAGGCCACAAAACTCTATTGGAGCTTTCAAAAAGTTTCAGACCATCAATGCCCACATCGATTGAAACTTCTTCCTTTCCATCTAAACAGTCAAATGTGCCCGAAAGAAAGAATTTTTGTATTCCTAAATACATAAACTCGCCTTCGGGAATGGCCGAAATATTAACAATCTCTTTATTTACGCTAAAAAGAGTTTTTGACGATAATGGCAAATCTTTAACTCCTACCCTTTTTAATGTAAAGAGCAAATCATCCAAAGCTGTATGGGAAATTTTATTCCTTACAGCCCATGATTTTATCTCCTCACAATTTGTTTTGCCATCCATATTGACAGGATGGTTTTCCATAAAACCTTCAAAGTCATCGCACATACCTGAAAGCACCGCATACGTAGATGTGGATGCGACTGGATCCGAAATATCCTCAATGGTTTCACTTTGCACAGTAGCACTTTGCACATGCTCTAAGTGGATTTCAGCTTTTTCACTATTGTGCAACAATTTTTTATACATTTTCACATTAGACGCATAGGTCTTTTTTTCTAAAGATATTAAGTTTTGAATATTTCTTTTCTTCATTTTAATACTTATCTTATACCGATATTTTAATTTTCTTTTTTTAAAGTTTTAATTTTACTTTATGATTTTTACTTCAATAAAACACAGAACTTTTTCACCGCATGCGTACAATCCGAATAAAAATATTTTATGTATATCAAAAATCCTAACAAGAATTTTTGCATTTGTACATTCGATGATTCACTCTAACACATATGTTAGAGTGAAACAAGTAATGCAATATTTGCCTGCTTTGCCACTAGCAACAATTTTTCCTCAATACATTTGTTCCCAAAAAAATCCCCAAAATTTCCAAAACCCAGTTTGCATACTAATTTTAGTTTTTGGCCAATAAATAAGTAAATAAGTAAAATTAAAATGAAAATATTTCATATATTTTAATAAAACTTCTATTTAAATGAGAATTAAATAAATATTTACATAAATCACTATAAAAAAAATTCAATAAATATTATAAGAAAATACCATAAAATTGTATTTCAAAAACGAAACAGTGGCAGCTCCGGCAGCAAAAATTCAATGTAAAATTGTTGCAAGTGTGTTAGTAAATAAATGTTTTTTTTTTTAGTTTTGGTTATGCATTTCTTGTAGGGTAGTTTAATTTGACCACAACGACAAAATAAGCACAGACAACAACCTGCAGCCATGTATCCGTGTCGTCGTGAAAATAATCATTTCCATATGCACACATGTATTCTAGTTTTGCCATATTGAAGTCGGTAGCTTGCTGTCTCGAATGTGTTTAAAGCATATGTATTGATAATATATTAGCCTGTGCTCCAGTGTCAATTTGAAAGAGAATTTTTTTTTCATTAATTAATGTCTCAATATTCCACTCACATATTTCATTACGCTCAGTTTCTATTTTTTCCTCACTTCTATTTCTTATATACTTATTTTTACTGTCATTAGTACGTAAAACTCCTATGAAAAGATCATCTGCCTCGTCTTCGATTTAATTTTCTGCATTGATTTGCTTTATATATTTACTTGATCCTTGTTGTTGTTTTATGTTACTGCGACACATCTTAGCAAAATGGTTTTGTTTTTGACATATATAACAAATCACCCCATATGCTGGACAACGGTTTCTGTGCTGCTGACCACAACGACTGCAGTAATCTGTAGAAATTGTTTTTGCTGCCGAGTTTTGGTGATTACCTCGTGACGATTTTGACGATGAACCTTCTGACATGTAATTATAATTTGACTTGACTGTGCCGACTTTTGAAGAGTTCTTGGGTTGATAATGTAAAGCTCCAATGAAATTACCACTGTTGTCCTCGCTGAGTTGATTTAAGTTTTCTTTTGCGATAGATATTGCTTTAGCAATTTCCATAGCCTTATTCAGAGTAATATCACCTTCGCTCAATAGTCGCTCTTTTATATGCGTATATTTGGAAGACAAGCCGCATACAAAAATGTCTCTAACTAATTCTTCTTGTAAAGTGCCGAATTCACAGGTGCTGCTTAAATTTTTCAATGATGTCATATACTCATCAAGTGACTCTTCATGTTCTTGTCTCCTAGTGAAGAATTTATGACGTTCTATTGCCTTATTAGCTTTTGGTATGAAGTAGCTATCAAATTTTGCTGTTAGACTTTTGTAAGCAATAGTGTCAAGATCGACGTTGAAAGAATTAAAAATATCCATAGCCTCATTGCCGAGGTGATGTAAAAGCAGAGCTACAAGACGTTTATCTGCTTGTTCTTCCAAATTTGAGGCTCGCAAAAAAATCGTAAATTGAGTTTTCCATTTTGCCCACTCAACTGAAAGGTTGGACGACTTTAAATTTATTGGGCTTATAGTTGTGGCTATTGACATGTATTGTTGATTTATACCACTAACAATATTTGACGCATTTAACCCCGAATCATTTGCCATATTTTTTCCAAACAAGCACTTTTTTTTTTAAATCAATTTTTGCATTTATTATGATTCCTAATATTAGGCACCCCACATCTGACACCATGAAGTATTTAGAAACAACTGACTTTATTAAAAAAATAATAAATTAACATTAGTTCTTAAATCTACTTAAATATAGGCAATGTAAAGAGACTTTGTAAGAGAGTCATATTACTCTTAATATATATATATTTATAATTACACAACAGAGACATAGGAGGTCATTTAGAAAAACCAGAAATAGAGTAAGAGAAAGAACGGAGTCTTGCGGCACCCTGAATGAATCTTGAACCCGTTTGATGAAACCCTCGATAAAAATCGAGATAAGTTATCACCGACACCAAATGCAGAAAGAAATTTGGAATATGGAAATATCTAAAGGAGTTAACTTACAGAATCTGGGAATTTATTTCTCATGGTGGGTAACATATATTTTATAAATTTGCATAGTAAATATTCCTGGAAAATATTCTAGGAATAAGACTATTAAAGTATAAATAAATTCGAATTAATATGAAAATTTATGGCGGTAAATTACTTTCACCAAAATGGTGTATAGCACGGCGCCATTTTTCCCATAACAGGCCCAGCAGAGCGACCTGCAGCAAACAAAATATTCTAATAGTGCATAGAAAATATTCCTGGAAAATATTGAAGGAATAAGCCTATTAAAGTATAAAAGCTTTTGAGGATTGTAATTTGACTTAGAATACACATTCGAATAATATGAAAATTTAAATCCAGATACTTTAGTACATTCAAAGAAATATTTAGCATTCAATTTATATTAAAACATTCAAGAGGTTATTTCTGACGCCAATAGGATCAGTGAAATCAATATATATCCTGATTTCTAAAGGTTGGAAATTTTCAGTTTTTAAAGTATATACCTTATACTGGGGGTCCCAGACGACCGAGGCGCATTCAAGAACAGGTCTCACTGACAAAATTTACCTCATATTTTGATTTTTCCGTTACTCTTTTTTTTAATTTGTTAAGAATTTGTTTACTTACCTTATATACAAGAAAATTTTTTATTGGAATAAATTAGCTCAACAATTGTTTGACTTTGGTGCCCTCCACTGTAAACAAAAAGTGAAAATGTTGAATTCGAATTAAAAATCTATTTAAGGTAGTTTGTTAGCTTTACAAAAATTAACATACATGTATGAATAACATATTTGAATCGCTAAGTGCAAAAAGGAAACTACTGACATTTTTGGTGAAATTAATTGAGGAGGTCTATAACAAAACGAATTAATTACACTATAACATTTTTTTGTATAAACGACTAAATGTAATTTAAGTAACTAGCACATAATTTTTTAAAAACAATTATTGAGGTATTAAAGTTATTTAGATAGCAAATTTGGTAATATTGCGTTTTGGTCCGAATCATAGTATTTATTCATGTAATTATTGCGTTTTGTTATGGACCTACTCAATTAACTTAACAAAAGCGAAAGGTATTAACTAAACAAACATTCCTTACGTTTTACAGTTATCTAAGAGTTACCACCAGAGCATAATTTATTTATAAAGTGGACTTTTTTAAAATTTCTTGTAGCGATTTATTGCAAAGATGTGTTATTATTGCATTTTGCTCTGAACCATTTATATTTGATATTGAATTGCTGTGTAGTTATTGAGTTTTGGAATACTTTATAATAAAGGTCATATAGATTTCAATGTGTAGAATAGGAATCAATCAAAAAATCAAAAAACTTCAAAAATGTAATTATTGTGTTTTGTTATGGACCTCCTTAATTAATACTGCATTCATATAGATTCGAATACGCTCTATTTAATAAGTGCACTAAGAAAATAATGCGAAATTTATTTGTTTATCGGGCATGTTCTATAAATCGAAATGAAGTGGATTTAAAATCGAACAAATTTTGAAAACCAGCCTGTAAAGAAAGTCCATAAAAATATTCCTTTTTGTATAATTCATACTGTGAGTATCAATTACACAGTGAGACAAAAAAAAAATGAAGTGAAAATACCTGGGATCTTATACCATTTTTCTGGTAGGTACTGTCGAGCACAACAACAGCCTGTTTTTGGAATTTTCAAAACACCCCCAAAATCTTGAGTTACGGGTAAAAACCGGTTTTTCATACCGGTATGCGCTTATTACCCTGTAACTTAGTTGAATACCAACCGATTTCGAAGATTCAGCAGATTTAGATTCTTAATTATAAGTGTTGATCGACCTTTTTTGATTACTCTAAATAGTTTATATAGTTTCCTATTTTATTTTCATTAAATTAATGACCTTGAAAGCCTGCATATAGGAAACTATATAAACTATTTAGATTAAGATTGGCAGATTTAGAAAGAAAAAGCTAAGACCTTTGGAACGGTATATATTATCTTTAAGTAAATTTTAGATTCAAGTATTTCTTTTTACACCAAATGTATTTTTTACGGGTTTTTTCCTTATTTTTCTATTCTCGGGACGTTTTTACACAATATTTTTGTATAGGAACCGTGTCATTTATGGTTATTTTAAAAATATAATTGATAAGAAATTTACTGATCTATTCAACTTTAAAAAAAAAAAATTATTCCTAACGATTCCGATCAAAAGTGTTTACTTGACCTTTTTCTTTTTAATTTATCGTCTTCAGTATCTCTTCCCAGTAAAAACTTCGCTTACTTTTTCAAAATGAATAGCTTCTTTAACTCATCATTTAGTAGCTTTGTTCTATAACTATATCCATAACAACTTCTACAACTACTTTTTTCTGGATGTGTGTAGGTAAAAAAAATAATGACTTACTTTTGAATGCGTTTATTTTTTTGCATCCCTTGTTAAATTCATTGGTTCTTTCAGTAGAATTGTAAGTAGTGCTCTTATGTTTTTCTGATTTCTCAACACATTATTTTGTAGGCGAAGTTTTTACTGGGCTTTAAGTAATTATTATAATAATAACTTCAATTTTTGCAGCCTGCGAGTCGCATGTTACAAACCACTGTTATTCTAAATACGAGGGTAGTCTGAAAAATTTCGGGCTAACAATGAAATAAGAAATTAAGCCTTTCAAAAAATATCTAATGTACTCAATTTTTTCCATTTACACGAAAACACTGACATCGACTCAATCAAACGACTGTCAACTAAAAACTGCCCGTCCACAATAACTGAAACCTTGGTGAGTAATTGTCAAAAGATGCAAAACTACATTTACTAGCTTTTATAAACGAGCGCTGCTTTCTTCATGTTGTGATCGGAAACTTTGCAGACCAAACTTGTAAAAGTTAAAATAAAAACAAAATTGAGCAAAAAGAGCTCAACTCATGTAAAAATACTGTTTTTTTTTTATTTCTGTGGCATTTTGACAAAATACCTTAAGTCAAATTTAAAAAGTTTAAAAAAAATTATGTTAATCATACGAATTTATATTAAAAATTCATTTTTGTTTACGTTTTTAAAATTTTGTTTTATAAACGAAGTTTTTCTTTAATTTTGGTTTATATTATTATTTGATAAAAATGATTTTTTCACCGAGTTTTTTTTAACTTTTTTGCTATCTTATCTCGACTTAGGATTTTTTGTCAAAATTTCAAAGATTTAATGTGGCCCTTTATTTATCACTTCTTTATTATTTTCCAACTGTGTATATTAAAAATTTTGCAATTCAATAAAATCGTGTAAAATTTAAATAAAAATGTGTGATAAACGTAACAAATTTCGCTATATCTGTGGCTTATTTGCGGATATTAGTCATATGAGAAATTTTAAAAATAATATTGCAGTGGTGGAAGTTTACAACGAAGTCTTCAATCGCTCCTATAAAATCAGTTGCTGGTATGAGCCAAAATTCAGTTGTATAAATTGTTGTCCAACCTTCAACCGTCAATGTCTTTGCCCTTTGCTGCGCCTATGACTTGGCATCATCATGTATATAACAAGTCCGCTGATTGCTATTTTTGCCAAACGAATATTTCAGGCCATAGTTTTAATAAAACGCAAAAAAATATTAAGTACGCAAATGTTGTTACTGCAGCAAAACCCATAATATCAAATGATGAACTTCCAACAACAAGCAAACCTGCTGCAGAAGATGAAAAATATTTGGAGAAAGATTACCTTCCATGCAAGTCTACGACAACGGAACCGAATTTTTTTTCCAACGCAGATTTTACCGATCTCGTACGGGACTTAAAATTGTTAAAACGACAGTCTGAAATTCTTGGATCGCGATTAAAACAGCGAAGTTTGGTGAAAGCAGACTTTCGTATTACCTATTGTAGAAAAAGTGAGAGGACATTGTTATTTGAATAAAGCTTTGAAACGGATAAAAATGACAGCAATCTTACGTATTGCAGTGATATTCCAAAGTTATTTTCTGCACTTAATTACAATTATAATGTAGACGAATGGCGACTTTTCATTGATGTCTCATGTAAAAGTAAGTAATTTTCAAAATTGTGGATTATCTGTTATCTCATATTTAGGTTTGAAAGCAGTTTTATTACATAACCAAAATCGGTTGCCATCAGTTCCAATTTTCTATGCGACTACCACAAAAGAAACTTACGAAATCATGCAAAAAATACTCCTGTTCTTCCGCTTTGCAACGCATAAATGGAAAATTATAGCTTTTCTATTTATGCGGGATAGTCGTGCAAAAAATCACTATGATTGCAAAGGATGGCCATCTCGTGAGTCGCAGCAAATTGGTAGAAAAAACCAAATTAAGCCGAGAATGTTCCCTGTAGTAAATAAAATAGTCAGTTGCAAAAAACACTAACTACAAATTAACTACTTTTTAAATGACTATAAATTGGTTTAAATCTCATGCAGATATCAACCAAACATATTGCATAGAGGCACACGTAAAACACAAATAAAAGCAAAATAAGTAAAACAAGCATGCCATGAAGTCAAATGAAAAAAATATAAAAAAACATATTAAAATAATTAAAAATTAAAGCCATACAAATCTCTTTATGTACTAGAAATTATAAAGCGTATTTAGTTCAGCACTATTATACATCATCATTACAGCAATTTGATGCAAAATTGTCTTAAATAATTATTTCTATATAAATTTATATATGTATACTGACATACATACATATATTTTTTTGACAAAATTTTTTTTTAAATTTAAATAATTTCTTATAAACCGACTATACTATTGATTAACTACAAATTGGTTGAAAAATAAGTAATTAGTAGTCAATTAAAAAGTCATGCAGAGATAACCAATTGACTACAGCCTATGACATGCCTATGTTAAAATAATGAGTCGTCGACAAGGAAAAAAGTTACTTAATCAACTAGATGTGGTTATAAAAAAACCAGTTTGAAGTTACTTAAAAATTTGTTTTACTTCCTACAGGGTTATTCTTCCCCCATTGCATTTAAAATAAGGATACATGAAACAATTTGTTAAAAGCTTGATATTAACTTTGAAGCTTTTAAGCAACTCAAATCGATATTCCCAAGATTAAGTGAAGCCAAAATAAAAGGAGGTATTTGTGTATTTACTTCGAAACAGCATTAAGTTTTAACATTTTTATCTCTTCTGATTAATTTTAGGTATTTTCATTGGACCTTTTTAAAAATGTTGAGTCCTGTTGAAAAACGCGTGTGGAACAGTTTTATTGTGCTTTGCGATAATTTTCTTGGGAGTCACAGAAGCGACGACTATGGCATGGTCGTTAACGAATTTTTAAAAGCTTATGGTGAAATGGGCTGCAACATGTCTATAAAAATTAATTTTCTGCTCCCGCATTTGGATTTTTTCCAGACAACCTAGGCCAGTTTAGCGATGAACAAGGCGAACATTTTCACCAGCTTATATATATATCTCGATATTTCAACGATTAAAAAGTAATTTTCTAACATTTCCGCAAAAAATCAAGTATGTATCTAGAAATTTAATGTTCCTTTAAAAAGCTTTGCCCAAAATTTCTTGAACGTCTTTTTTTAACATCCTTTAAAAACAACCGGGTTCATTTTATATGTCATAACTCATAACAAAAACCAAATGTCCTCCTAATTATCTCGAAATTGTATTTTTGAATTGTTATCCACAATGTCAAAAATGACGACTTTGTTCTACAACAAACTTAATGTACGAATTTATTGCCAACATTGTAAAACAGAAAGTCATAAAATGATCCAAAATAAATAAAAATGCAAACCAATCATACAACAATATACAAACATACACACACACACACAACTTACTCGAAATTATCAAAACTCTCAAAAAGCTAAAAATACAAAATAAAACAAAACAGAACACATTACGAAAAACGCATAAAAATTTTTGACGTATTGGCAAAAAACCAATAAATCTCAGCGATAATTGCAATGAAACAAAAGTTGCTAAAACAACAACAGCAAACTGACATGGACAATGCCAGAGTATAAAATAACATTTTACTAATATTAGAAACAACGACGACTTCATTTGTAGCTGTATATTTTTGTATTTCCAAAAATAAAGTCCACAAAAAGACGTTGTTTTGTTTGAGATAAACATGGTCTAAAACATGTTGTTAAAACAGCCCACCCGCAATTTTGAACAATTCCTTTTTTTCCCAATACCCTCAGCATTAGAGTTGTTCACATGTGGACGAGATGAGATGATTATGGAGACATTTTGACAAAATGCAAATGGTATGAGAAGTGAGGGGGGCTTTCGGAAAGCCATGCGGCCAAGGATGGAAGGAGGGTCACATTTTGAATCGTTTGAATGTGTATGTAACATGTTTTAATGTGAGTGTTGCCAATAAATTGCAAATCAAAGTCAAATTTTTGGCACATGCAGACATATTAGCGTCCTACCCACCAACTGTGATATGATATGTTTTCTGTTATTGTTGGGAACTGTATGCATGTATGTCGATCTGTAATACTACTTGTATTTTGAATTGCTTTGAAAATTTTCTAAGTTTAATCGAAAAATGAAAACAACAGCAAAAACACCAAGTACAACAAAAACTACTGCACGCACACATGCATACATACATACATATATTGCCAGGTTATTATAAACATACATTCAGTTACACTAACAAATAGAGTTGTATCAAATACAGCCAGAAGGCGTTACAGTTTATCGTCAGTAAATAGGAAGGTATACAATATACTTTTATGTTGGTTAAGGAAAAAAGTAATATCCTGTAGTGAAAGTTTCAAAATAGCTTGAAATCATATGATTGGACATTTAGATGACGTAGAATGCAGAAAAACAACTTTTACCAATATTTTGCACTATTTCTCGATATCCTTTCAAATAAACTGCATATCTTTATCGATATTATCCAGGGAAAGCCCCTCCCAACTTTCATTCCGTTCTTTCTCTCAGTTAAAAATCAGTTTCATCGTAAAACGGTGACGTCCAGCAGCATATTTTTTCAAGGTTAAAGGCTACCACTGCTGTAAATGAATCAGGCTAACTTCAGAATGCTGGTTCAGATTATCTTAGTTTTGTCCTAGTTTCAGAGTTTAAAAAACTGCAGTCGAAACCAAACTTTGACTAAGAATTGCATACATAAAGTCTTCTCACAGAAAAATTCTCACAAACCATTAATCAAAAGTAAAATCAGTTTTAATTAAATATTTTTTCAAGTGTATTAAACGTTCACTTATATCAACAACATTACTGCTGAAAAGGATGTTTATATCAAAAATATTTCGTTGGAACTATTAATTTGTTAACTTGTGCAAATTTAATTAATTTTTTAATAATTATCACAAATTTTTTAATTGAAATAAACTTTTTTTTTATGTGCTGTTTTGCAGCTGATATGCAAAGAACTAGCAACTAGCACATCAGTGATGGCAAATTCCGTACTATGGTACGTTTTTCAGTACTTTTTCTTTTCAAAAATACCACGATACCCCCAAGTCCGTTTCAGTACTTTTTTCTTGTTATGCTTCTTTGTTTAGAAAAGTACTAACAACCGTTGAAATTCCAACTCCGACTCCTAATTTAACCCTAATGCTAAATGTATGTACATTAGCGTGGCCGTTAGTTGTATGGAGAACTTTTTTTTTTGATTTCTTATACTCTCCCCCTCCAAATCGATTCAGTTTTATGTAAAAAAAATACAAAAAAATTTCGTAGCGATAAGTTGTGTTTTAGGGAGGGCGTCCGCCCCTCAAAGATTGCCATCAAGCCATTTATTCAAATGTAATTTGTTTGCGTATGACTTTCTTCTAAAAACAACATTTTACAAGAATATGATATATAGCAATATTTTAGCTCTTCTAGTCAACAACATAAGCCTCCAAGAAAGTTTTTTGCTAAGACTAATATCTTAGAAAATAATTAAGAAAATAACAACAAAATACCAAACATTTTATATACGTTTTATATATATAAAATGGCGATTTAATGTCAAGTGACACAATTTTGAAATCGATGTCTTCCGAATTGGATGAAATTTACACTAAGGTTAGTCCTATTAGATAGTAGTTTACACACAAATTTTCAACAAGATCGGTCAAAATGTTTCAGAGGTAGAGGGGGTCAAAGTTTGCCATACAGGTGTTCTTTCTCATCCATGTAATTTATTACCTAGTGGTGTTAGCAAAATTTGTCCCAAGTAGCTTAGATAGCTATTTAATCAATCTTTTTTAAAAATATTTTTTTGTTTTTTTTAAAAAATTTTGTAATATTTTTTTTTAAATTTAAAACTTTTTTTTTTATTTTTTTTAGCCAAGTGTTAAATTTTAAAAAAAAAATTTTTAAAATTTTTTAAAAATATAAAAAAAAATTTTTTTTAAAAAGTTTGATCAAAAACCTATCTAAGCTACTTGGGACAAATTTTGCTTACACCAATAGGCAATAAGTTACATGGATGAGAAAGAACACCTGTATGGCCAAAATGACAAACTTTGACCCCCTCTAACTCAGAAAATTTTTGACCGATCTTGTTGAAAATTTGTGTCTAAGCTACTATCTAACAGTAATAAAATTGGTGTAAATTTCATTTAAATCGAAAGACATCTATTTCAAAATTGGGTCACTTGACATTAAATCCCCCTTTTATATATATATAAAACGTATATAAAATGTTTGATATTTTGTTTTTATTTTCTTAATTATTTTCTAAAATATTGATTTTAGCAAAAAACTTTCTTAGAGGCTTATGTTGTTAACTAGAAGAGCTAAAATATTGCCATATATCATATTCTTTTAAAATGTTGTTTTTAGAAGATAGTCATACGCAAACAAATTACATTTGAATAAATGGCTTGATGGCAAACTTTGAGGGACGGACGCCCCCCCTAAAACACAACTTATCGCTACGAAATTTTTTTGTATTTTTTTTTACATAAACCTGAACCGATTTAGGGGGGGGAGAATATAAGAAATCAAAATAAAAAAAATAACGGCCACCCTAATGTACATATATAAGACTATTCCTTATTTGATTTAAAACTATTTTTTTTTAATGCAGTACCTTTTAAATGGTTAAATACAAAAAGAAAAAAATTCATTGAAAATTTCGAATCAATATTTTAAATTTGCATCGCCAGTTTCGAAGTATTTTTATTTTGGAAATAATAGAATATTTTGTTAAAATTTGTTATGCCGAACAATTTTGGAGGCGGAGTTACGAATTTTTTGTGGGTTCTTCGACACCGACTCCGGTACAAAAACCTCAACTCCGATTCTACAACACCGACTCCACAGTCCTCTTGACAACATTGACTACACAAAATGTATTCTTATCAAAAGTATATCTGCTTGTTGATATATTTTTATGTCAGATATCCTCATCAGAATTTTGCTGTTGAAATTTAGCCAGCTCGGTTCATAAATGGCTGAAATATGGTTAAAAAAAAAGGAAAAATTATGTATATTAGTTTTTTATTTTTAAATTTATTTTCCAAAAAATATGTTTGAAAAAAGTACCAAAATGTTGAAAAAAGTACTCTTTTGTTTGGTGGCCAGTACCATCTAGATTTTTTAATTTTCCATCACTGTAGCGCATTGACATCAGTGCTATGACAAGTATCTGCTCTTTTGATCCCATGACACTTTTCATCTTTGTGATTTCAGCCTTAATATAACTTGGCCAAATAGTCATCAGGTGAAATTATGTCATCAATGGGATAACACATCGGCATTACAGAAATGACGAATCGGAGACAGTTTAATAAAAAAAAATGTCATCAGTGCGATGACTCAGTAACATCGGAGAAAGGACTAATTAGTCTCAATTTAATGACAAACTGGCGTTAACAAATACAATATGGGAAGTTTTGCTTCTTATTTTTCATTTTAAACATGACAAATTGTTGTCACTGTAGTCATAATGCATAAAATACGACAAATATTTATTATGACGTTCTTCATTAGATTGACGTAACTTTTTGCCTCATTGATGTCATTTGTAATAACATTGATGTCACAATTCTAAAGTATTAGAACATTTAAGATTAGACCCGGACAAACATGTAGTAATGACAAACAGCGGCATCTGTTGTTATGGAACACTGTCTTATAGGTAGCACAACGTCTTAGAGCCGGACACTATCACTACTGCCGCAGCTGCGATGGCGAATATAAGGAGGAGAGCTTATAACACCTTATTTCACTGTCCTGCATTAGTGAGATGACGACTGTCCGAAATGAGATCCGGCACCTTTGACGGATTGTGAGAAATCCTTGGCATTGAACTGGAGCACATTTTTTATTTCATTAGAAGTCCGGGATGGTTCTACGCTGAGGGTTTTGTTTAGTAGGACTCCATGGTATCAGATGGATTTCCATTTCTACCTAACCTAACATGTCCTGATGAGTAACACGAAGACATGAAAGAACAAAAAATAAAGAGGAGGACAAGAGACGTAATGTGTCTAGATATGGGCTTTAAATCGTTGAACTTTTACAAGACCGATAGAAAGGACGAACCGCTAGTAGGGAGTGTAAATAAACATAATTCAGGCTCTAGACAAAATGATAGTCAGGCAACTAAAAGCAGAGATAGATGGAAAGCCGATTGAACAAACAAACTCGTCTAAGTCAGCCTTATTGCTAATCAATGTTGCCAATTTAAACAGTTAATGTAGCCATTTGACGTTTTTATTTTGCCGATTTTTTTATAGTGCGAAAAGTTAATGTTTGCCGACAACATTTAAATTTTTAATATCACAAATTTTCATTAGATTTATAAGATGATCACTGATCTACCATTTTGTTGTAAAAAACTACTTTTAGAACTTTTAAGAATCAAATTTTTGCGTTTCTATAATTTAATTCTGTTAAGAAATGTTTTTCCATAAATTTAATCATTTTTTCAAAGTTTTTCTTGAGAGTCAAAAAATTAATAACCAACCCTACAAGAAATGAATGAGCGAATCATCATATTTTACACTTGATTTTCTATCATTTCTTCCATCATTTTCTTAACACCAACGTGAAAAATATGAAGATTCGCTCATTCATTTCTTGTTGGGAAGGTTTCGTTTTAATGTGCTAAATTCCCATTTCATACTATTAATAAACTGAACTTTATTGTTGGTAAGAAAAGGTATTTCTATGCGCATTTCACTGGTTGCTTAGGCCAGTTCATTGTTTTGTCTTAAAGAGTCGGCAACACTGCTTGTAATAACTTTGAAGAGAAAAAAAAAGTGGAAAGAAAATGATGTACTGCGAGAGAGATCGAATTCGCACTTAGAATTTTTAAGAGTACTTAACACTATCACACAAGTTTCAAGTATTTTGAGACAAATCATGTCGTAATAATTTATTATTTTCGTCAAACTAGTAAAGACTTATGTGTTAGTACAAAACGGCCTTTAATAGAACAAGAAAGAAGCAGAATTTCCACGGCTCTAGTACACCGTAAATTTACTCGGAATAATAATTTTTGTTTTTCTTTAAGAAAAAACTTGAATTGTCTCATACGGCATAAAATAAATTTGCCTGATGCTCGTCCAGTTTCGAACGCCTAAAAGAAAAAGTTTTTCACGTTTTATCTTGCAGCCGTTATCAACCTAATGCCAGTAATTATTCCTTCGCAGCAGCTATCAAAATTCGCTTTTGATCTCTCAAAAATTACTTTCCTAGAAATAATTTAACCCCAAACTAATGTTCAAACATACATACATGTTCAGCTGCGGTACATTTTCTAGACGTTCACTTGGGGGCATGAGGAGTGACTGACGTTTGTTTAATAACATCTCTCTTGCAAATGGACCTTTTGCTGTTCAAATGTACTCGCAAAATTGTATACGTATGTATGTTTATGTCTTTAGTTATGTGCGATTATATCGTAATGCAATATTTGTTTGTATGTTCATGAATTCCTTTTTAAACCCACCTACTACTTGTTTTTGTCATTTGATGTCTAAGTATTTTATGACATTTTTGGTTATTTTGCCACATGTTTCCAATATAAGGAATATTGCTTTGGTCTAAAATGTTTCGGACATGTTTTGCTGGTGTTAGAGCAAATTTTGTAGGTGGCCAAGGCACGTAGAAATACACTAACACACACTAATGCCCAGCACTCCGTTTTTGGGTGGAGAGAGGTCAACTGGCCAGTTTCGAAATGTTGTTACCTCCACCCAGTAGTAAATGGCATCACATTATAAACGAGCGTATCGACATGTTCTTGTATTTGCTGAAAATTTCACAATTTGACATAAAATTAGTTTGAGTATACGTTTGCTGAAAGTGGGAAGGGTGTTGCATATTCAATTGCTGCGGGGTGATGGTGTGAAGCTGTGCAATGTATTTGGTTTAGTTGTCATCTTAGTAGCAATATTATTAGTTTAGTGGTACTCGGTAAGGAAGGTAGATGTGTGTGACTCTTTAGCATATAATTTGCTTAAACCTTTTGGGTACTTGGAGAATGTGTCACGTTGGTAATAGTGGGTGGGTGTAAAAGCGTAGCAACAATAGAGTCTTGGTATTTTAGGTAAAATTTGACATGTTTCCAATTGAACGTTTTTTGCTCTGCGTTTTGCTATAAATGTGTCCTTCATATTAACATCATCATCATACACAAATATAAAATACAATTCATTTTCAAAAGTACACATTTCACAAGCAAATCTTAACTTAGATACTCAACATATTTTGCATAAGTTTTACTCTTTCAAAGGTTATGAGAAAACATGTTTTGGTTTACGTTCATAAAAAAATGTATACGGTTTGCGTCCGTCCATTAGAAAACTCTCAAAACTAAATGACTTTTCATGTCACGTGTCAATTGAGCATGTACTTTGGTAAATTTTGTCAGTGTCATTAGTAAATGAGTAGTTGTGGAATACGTTGTTGTAGTGGTGGCAGTCGTAGTAGGTGTTGCCGGTACATGTTCTTTAACATATAATGTCAATTTGTAAGCGTTAGTTCAAGTTTCAAAATGGGGCGTTATCCTGTTTAGCTATTTTTTGTACAACTTTTTATAACGCCTCCTTAAGGATAGTGATCTGTAGCTGCTGTTATCTCAATTATTTGTAACATATTTATAAATACAAACAACATTAATCAGTAAAGCTTTGTTTTATATTTATAATAATGTAAAAAATATCCAAGTTCGAACATAAATTTAATATCTTTCTTCAGGAAATTTTTTATAATAAAATTATAAATTATAAATTTCCTGAGGAAGATTTCCAACGGCAATCGAAATATCGAAAATAAAAATATTTTAATTAATTTTATAAAAAGTGACCTTAAGCTTGATTAATTTTTTAAAGTATAATATTTAATAAAAAAAGATCGAAGAAATAGGAATATAATTTTTAACTGAAGCATTTAGCCACTTATTAAAATCAAAAGATTTAAAATCCAAATAGTTCAGAAGGAATTGAGCCCTTCTTAAATGGTGTACAGCTTTATTATTTTAATAAAAGTTTTGTTTTTTTTTCAAATTGTTGTCGAAGAAAACTTGAGAATTTAGGAATAGAAAGATACGCTATTAAACAACGACCCTAAATAGCTGAATTAAAAAAATGATTTAGTACAAAAATCGCAGTATGTTCAAAAATCGCTTGAGCGTAGATGTGAACTGCATTTAACTTCTTTTTTATTTTTTTTTGTATTTAAAGAAACGTGTGCACTTGAAATTCGTGCTTTAGCGCGGCTATGTAAAACTTAGAATGAGCTTTGCTTTTTTATCTTAAGGTACGTTCAGACCTAAACAAATATTAGACGAAAATTTCAAAAAGAGTGACCAGTAGCCCGTTTCTGTATATCTCACATCGTAAAACTCTTCGCATGAAACGTGTGAATTGCAACAAAAATAGTGTGAAATGAAACAAAAAATGGTTTTTCCCACACAAGTGTTTCTGTATCTTTTTTTTGCGAGAATTATCTGTCATTTAAATAATTTTCCAGCAATTATTGGAAGGATGCGAGAAAAAGTGTTTCTATAACAATATTTTCGAAAAGTTTCTTTCAAGAACTGTCAAAATAAGTCACATTTGAAATTGGTGGCGAGAAAAACAAAATGTAGATATTTTTAATTTAAAATATATTTATATATACTATTTTTTTTTTAAATAAATAAAAAAATAGAAGGAATATAAACGATAAATGCATAATTTATATGATGAAAATAAATAAAAAACAATTGTTATATTTTGTTAGTTTAAATTTTTGTTAGCCTTTTCTTGTTTTGGTTTTAATCAGTGCTGCCAGATAAATTTGTGTCAAAATCGTCCATTTCCTGAGAAAAAAATAAAAAAGATCGTCTTTTTGTTTTAAAAATCGTGCAATTTAAAATCAATTTTAAACAAATTTGTTTCAACTTTTATTAAAAAATAATCAAACAAAAACATAGTTAAAGTTCATGGGTATTTAATAATTATTATTTAATAATTGAGATATAAATCTTTAATTTACCTATTCCTATAATCTTTTTCTTTTTTACCTGAAATAGACTTAGTAGAATACCTTGTAGTTAAAATTAAAAAAATCGGTTCATAAATAAACGGGTTAAAGACCCAGTAAAATCTTCGCCTGCAAAATAATATGTTAAGTAATCAGAAACACATAAAAGCACTACATACAATTCTACTGAAAAACTAATGAATTTTACAAGGGTTGTGCCAAAAAGAAAAAATTCAAAAGTAAGTAATTTTTTTTTTCTTAATACATCCAGAAAAAAGTAGTTATCGAAGTTCTTATGGAAGAAAGCTACTTAATAACGAGTGAAAGAAGCTATCCATTTTGAAAAAGTTTTTACTGGGAGACAAACAAATTTCTTTCTTGCCGGAATAATGGTTTTGGCACAAAAGTGTACATATAAGATAAGAATATCAAATATCAATCATATTTTGTATATGTATATAAGAAGTATTAAATGTTCAAAATAAGCCAAGTCGGTCCATTACTTTCCCTCGAAATTTTGCTTTTGCCGATACATTTTTTAGGGAAGAAACAAACAGTTTCGAGGACAATTTTCACAATAGGGATAAATATAAAAATTTAAGCAGCCTTGTTTTTAAAGATATCTTTTTTTCTACTAAACAAACATATAAAAATATTTACAATTATCTTATTTCGAAGACTAAGGGGCTTATAGTGTAAAACGCAACGCCAACAATTTCTTTAAAAGCAAAAATAAAATCAAAAATATTTTATAAATTTGTTGTTGCTTTCTACAGACATTCATATTATTTTTTTTTTTCAATTTTCAACGTCACAAAATAGAAGTGTTTGAAATTTAAAAATTCAAGATGAATTTCTATAGAAAGTAACATCAAAATTATAAAATATTTTTGATTTTGTTTTTGCTTTCGTCACTTTTTTAGAAAAAATCATCAAAACGTCACTTTGTTAATATCGGAACAAAAAATCGTCGAGATGACGATAACTCGTCAAATCTGGCAGCCCTGTTTTTATTATATTTATTTCTTTTGTTGACGTTTCGCTTTTATTTGACACTTAATTACTGGAAATATTCCAGTATAAACAGCGTTTGTTGTGTCTGCTTTCGCATTCAAATACAGAAACACTTTTATCTCATAAATCGAGAAACGATGGAATTTTTTGTTTCACACTTCATGTAAGAAATTTTACGATGCGAGAAATACAGAAACGAGCTACAGTTAATTAATCAAACTTTAGCTTTATTCTTAACAATTTCTACTGATTTAAAAAAAGTAATTAATTAAGCTCGAGGTCCAGGTTTTTGCTTTTATAAAATCATATTTTATTTTCCAATATTTGCTACAAAACATCAAGTAGCATCATCAGTAGGGTTTTTTCCCGGGAATTCAATTATTTTACTTCCCGTTTTCCCGGGATTTTTCTTGCGGGATCCCGGGAAATAAAAATTCCTCATAATTTCAGAAAATAGCTATTTATACTCTGAAATTTAGTTTTCTATTCTCTAAAAATTAGCATCTGTGGATGGGTTGTGGATTAGATCAATTGCAAGAAGTGAGTACATGTATTTAAATTAATGTCTCCTGATGCAATAAATCTACTAAAAGCAGAATGGGCAGTGCAACAGTTGATAATTATTACATTTAGTGAAGTGAAGAGTTAATAAAATACATTAATTCAAAATAAGATGCAGGCAGTAAAGTTTCATTGTCCATGAACAAGTCTTAAAAATAGGAGATACCTAAACATATCGCTCCTTTATTGCAACATAGTCATATCTACAAAAACAAACGATCTTGGCAAAATGCGATTCAGGTTTTCAAAATGTACCGACTTAAAGATATATTTTTTTTCTATAACTTGAGTTCAGTTTGATATATGACTATGATCCCTGCGGGAAATTTTTGTCAGTTGGTCCAACAGACTGGTCCTGGGATTTTTGAAAACAGAACAAGTACAAAAAGAAAGGACTCATGACCAGTGAATGAAGAACCAATCCCTTAACTGGTTTATGAAGAACAAAAAGGTAGAAAAAGTAATGAATTAGAGTACAGTCTCTTCACCGGTGCTGTGACACATTTTTTGGTACTTTCTAAAATTTGGTTCTTGAATATGATTCTAGGACTTTTTTTATTGAAATAATACTACATTGTATTGAAATAATACTACATTTTAGTAACCGACACTAAGCACGTTCATTGAGAATAGATCTGTGACTGGTCAAATGGTGTCAATTGACCCCCTCCAATGACAAGTGATAGGTCTTATTCATATAAAGTGTTAGAACTAGAACCGGTCCCTACCACCAAAGACATATCACGGGACTACTTTGGTGTCAGTTCGCTTCCCTCTAGGGATGCAATGAAGGAGCGATATGTTTATTAGGTGATAATTTCATTTTGTGTTGGTTTATATACCCGTGAAGTGCGGGGAAACCGAAATAAAATAACATTTTGGAAACTCGTGTAAGATACTACAACATACAACTTGAAAAAGACATTGTCCTAAAGATTACAAATGGACCTATTGAAATGAAAAGGTTTGTAAGAAGCAGTCCGGTTGATGCTATTTTTGCATCCACCTTGGCATACATTTGACTGATATAGACGTTGTTTATAAAAAAGAACAAATTGCTTCTGATTTTGAATCAGAAGCATGCTACAACGGTGCACTTTTAACTATTTGTCCAACCTCGGTAAAAAATGAACTAAATTTTTCGGAAACATGTTAATTAGTAAATAAAATTGGGAATATACTTTTTGACGACTTACTGAGCGCTTTGAGTGTGTCAGAAAGTTATTTCCTAAGCCGCTAAAAAAATTGTATATATTTCTTTAAAATATTTTATCTATTTTATTAATTAACTTTTTGATCTCATATCTTGAGTACCTTAATTTTAATTTTGTTTTTATTATTGTTTTATGAATTAAATGTTTATGTTATCTTTTTATATTGTATCCAGAGCATAATAATACTGAATAAAAGCATAATAATAGGGAATAAAGGCGTGAGGTGATAATAATTCAAGTTCCTATTTCAATCTTCAATTAATTTTTTAGTATTGAACCATTTCTTTTACTTTCTTTGTAAAGAAGTTCCCTTACGTTATTTTATAAAAGTTTTTTTCATTAATTAATAACAAAATTTACTTTGTATCATTTATATGGAGCGGGATCCCGGGAAATTTAAAAAATTTTCCCGCTTTCCCGGGAATCGAAAAAGTCCGGGAAAAAAAAACTCTTATCATCAGGGTTAAAGATATAATTTGAAAAATTTAAAAAAAAGATGTTAAAAAAAGTAGTAATCACTACTTCTTTTGATATTGCACTCCAAGCTTTATGAATTACTACTTTTATGTTAGGAGAAAAAGGTCGAATAAAAATAAATTTAAATAATATTCCTACTGACCCAGTAAAAACTTCGCCTCCTTCTTTAATGAATGGCTTCTTTCACTCATTATTTAGTAGCTTTCTTCTATATACAGTCGACTCTTGATAATTTGAAATTCGTTAATTTGAATCTCGCGATAATTTGAACTGTTTTCCAGGTCCCTTGAAAAACATTTAATAAATTGAAAAAAATCTATGTAATTTGGTCCCCTCGGTAATTTGAATTTATTTGAATGGCATATTTATCGCCGACACGCTATAATTTGAATTGTTTGGCTAATTTGAATTATTTTAATGTGCTGTGTTTATGCAAAATATTTATAAAATAAATAAAACAATGATTTATTTTAGTTTATTTGCGCGGTCATAACACTTTTAACAGCTATAATCATGATTGAGAAAGCCTGGAAAAATATAAATTCTACAACCCTTTGTAACTGCTTCAGAAAGTACGGTTTTACGAAAATGTCTTAGGCTGCATTATCAGAGCCACCAGAAGTTACGCACTCTCATCCAGGATGAAAACTTCTGCCTAACTCTGAAAAGGTGAGTTTTGAAAACTATATTCGAGTAGACAATAATATCAGTGTCTATGGTGCCCTAACCGACGCTGAACTGTTCAATTTGACTTCTTTGGATAAGGAAGATGAAGCAGACGAAGATGAGCAACCAACAATTCCAGTTTCATTATGTGAAGCAATGAAAAGTCTTACTACATTACGCTCCTAGGCTCTCAGAACGGATACAAGGGACGATTTCTTTTCAGCTTTAATCACAATTAAAAATTCATTGGACAAAGACAGATTGAATTCGTTCACTCAAAAGAAAATTACGGACTTTTTTTCATTATAATTACATATGTTCTTATACATATGTATGTACATACATATATGTAACTGTAAGAAAGTTCACAATAAAAAATCTTAAATTTTAATTAAACTCTTGTTAATTTGAATTTTTTTCTATCTCCTCTTGGTAATTTGAACTCTCGTTAATATAAAATCTCAATTATATGAACTTTTGCTCTGGTCCCTTGAATTTCAAATTATCAAGAGTCTACTGTAGCTAATATAATTACTTCTATAAATACTTATTTTTCAGATTTATGTAGGTAAAAAATAATGACTTACATAAAAAGCGTTCATTTTGGACATCCCTTGTAAAATTCATTGGTTCTTTCAGTTGAATTGGAAGTAGTATTTGTACTTTTTCCTGATTACTTCATACATTATTTTGTAGGCGAAGTTTTTACTGGGAATTTACTAAGCTTTTACAGAAAAAATTCTCCAAAATTTTTCACCAGTTAAAGCATTATTAACAAATAAAATAAGCTTTAGTTAAAATGTGATCAAGTGAATTAAACGTTTAATCAAGTGAACTAAACGTTTAATTAATACTATTTATTTGTTTACTGGTGCAATTTAAATTACTATCACAAATTTTTTAATTGAAATCAATTTTTATTTTGTTCTATGTTATTTGCAAGAAGATAATTGTATAATGTTACTTAGAAACTGTTAAATGATGTTTGATTGTTAAATGATGTTTGAACCAAGCGATTTGAAAAGCAAATAATTTTTTTATTTAAACAAGTGGCATCTTGTAGGACGTCAAATAATTAATAGGTGTGAAATTCTATACAAAATTAAAAACAATTGGAAAACCAATAATTTTAACGTAAATCCAGACAATAAAGGTGAAAAGAAGTCCTAATACGGAATTTTCTTATTCACAAATCGCAAAAAAGATCCTTAATGATCTGACAACTCCGCATCAGACAGGGATCATGACGATCAGGTATTCTGCATGACTTCGAAAACACGTTTTCAAGATCAATTTAATGTTACCGTTTAAAGAAAACTTAAATAGATTTATGAACCTCCTTGAACAAGTCGCATGCAAATTGTTTAATAACTAAGTGCCCTTAATGAATTATTTGCAAATACACATTTATTCAATCTTCCAATCGTTACTTTTCTTCTTTTTAACCCAGAAAATTTGATTTCAAATGAAAACAAGTATTTTCAAATCTATTTGTTTCTTATTATTAAATCTTATAAATAATAAATTATCATATAAATTGCACATGAGCATAGAATACTTTCACAAAGAAAACCTTTTTTCCTTTGTTGCGAAACAAAAAAAGAACATTTTGTTAGCAATTTTTCTGTAACATTTCCTTTTTTTGTTGCAAAACAAAGCGGAAATATATACATTTAAGGTGCAAGAATATAAATAAATAAATAAACGAATGAATGAAGAAATGAGCGAGCGAATTCAATTCAGGTTATCTTATCGAACAAAAATGTTTCTTATAGTTTTTGCATTATTGAAAAGAGATTGTAGCTCCAGTGAAGGAAATAAGAAAACAACAACAATAAAGCAGTAGTGGCATCAAAACCATACAAATGACCGGTGAAATAAAGAACTATGAGCGAAGGCAACAGAAGAAAAACTACTTTAAATGTCAATTTTGTTGTTGTACCCAAAGTTAAGAAGAAAAAAGTGAACAAAACTTTCTTTTATTGTCCTTTTTTCAGGTATAACAAGAGTAATATGTAGTTCATATTTGTAAATGAATTGGTAATAGAAGAGTCTGACTAAAAAGCTCGTTAAGGATGTTGAGTTTTTTCCTCTAGATGTAAAAACATAAGGACAGATTTTCTATATACACCCTACTCGATGGAATAGGGCTCATCAAGACTCTATGCATTTCAAAACAAGTACTAAATTATAATCAGACACGTCCAACCATATGACGTACGGGTTATTATAAACCTACTATTACAAAATTTTGCTATATATATATTCTTATTTTTTTTTTTTTTTTTCAATTATATAAAAGTTATTCGTCGCGAATTTCATTCCAATACCAAAATTTATAAGAGATTTATTCGCTTGAATGTGATTTTCAGAAGAAGCCCCATGCGGGTGTTATACATCAATTCTATATCGATCACCGTCATAAAACTTTTGTATGGTACACAAGTTTTGGAAAAATATAACTGGCTTATTTTGGTCGTACTTACATGGCCCCTATGTCCAAATTGGAATCGATCACATAATATGGGGATCATTGGTAATGTAATTTTGGTTGCAAGAAGACATTTTTGGGCTCAATTAAATTTTAATACTTTTTACTTCCCTTTACCCTGTGCGCTTCGCCACCCCTTAAAATAAAATTAGCAAAACATTTTCTAAAACAGATCTAGACTATTGATAACGAAGCAAAATGTACCCAATTAAGATTCTTTTATTTTTATCCTTCTCCAGATATTGAGACAATTATATTGTATGGGAGGTGCCACTCTCACTTTTCCATTACAGCTTGCTTCTTGACTGGTGTTTTGTATTGAAAACCAAACTATTTGCTCCAAATTTGGAAACTGACTGTAACAGTTCTGTAAATAGCTGCCCACACAGTGTGGTGTATTTGGTGTTTTACCATGCTGCCATGTGTATGGTGGTATTGACATTGCAAGGTTGGCGTATAATTTTTTGCCTACCTTTTTTGTGCAAAAAAAGTGTGAAAAGATTTACATGAGCACCTGCTATATGGCCTAATCTAATAGTGACAAACAATGCGAATACCAACCGCCCCCTCGAGTCTGAAACCCACGTAGCAAAATCCAGCAAGTTTATATACTCGCCCTTTGTTTAGGAGCTGGAGCTATTAAGCCTCCGCCGCTTTTGGAAATATGTTAGTAGCACCTAGGCATGATCCTCCCTCAGGCCGAACTCTTCCACAAGTGGTGAAAAATCAGCCCTTTAGTGGGATTTTCAAAATCTTCCTGCGACCGTGTGAAGAAAACCACAACCACATCATCTCCGGAACTATCTTTTCAACATCATTTCCCGCAAGAATCTGGTGCCGTGCCCCCAGGGGCTACTGACTCCCGTCATACCAGATAGGATCTCCAGTCAGCCGTGATACAAAGAAATCGTAAAGATATCTTAATATCTGTAAATTTTGGACTAAGCCGAATTCCACGTAAATATTTCACCTGATTTCCCCAGATGATGTAACACCAGACGGTAAAACATCCTTAAGATTATCAATAAAAACCCCTAATAGGTGTTGCCATCTACACATGAGTAGTGAGTAGTGTGGGGTGCACCGGTAGGTAAGCTGGTAATGAGCTAGTCTAGCAGTGCGGGGGTTGCAAGTTTAATTCCAGCCATAGACTCTGGTGTCCGCCAGACAAGCGTAGAGAGGTGACACGCCTACTCGAAAATTTACAATTTTCTACTACTGTCGAAATTTTGGAAATTCAGTTCAATAGCTTAGAAGTCTCTTAGAATACACTCAAAAGAAAATCAATCCATCCGTACTCAAATCAATCTAAAGCGGTATTAATAGTATGGTGAGTTCGGATTTTTTTAAATCAAGTACAGAGAGATTGATTTAAGTACGGATTTTCAATCGCGAAATACTTAAATTATCCATATTCAATTCCGAATTCGTACTTGAAATAATCCGAAATGAGATTGATTTAAGCAAAACTAAGATTGAATCAATCTCAAAATGCGCTTGTATCAAGCATTTATAAGGTTGATTCAATCTCGAATTCGTACTTGAAAAAAAAAACAAAAAAAATTAGAAAGAAAAAATTATTATGATTGATTTACTTACCCGTTTAACACCTTACAGAATGATAAAACAACAGCGTCATCCCCGATATGGTTCTTACTTTACAAATCTTATTTATATATTTAATTAAAAATATAAACTAAATGAGAAGCAAGAGTTCTCAATTTTACTTTAAAAACATGAAAATAATGTGTTTTTGTCCTGTTCTGTTCCCTACAAGAAATGGATGACCGAAACTAAAAAAAAAAAATTTTTTACTAACACACTTGCAACAATTTTACATTAGTTGTACCACTCTAACACATATGTTAGAGTAGAACAACTAAAAACACGACAAAAAATGCCAATTTTTTTTTATAAATTTTTGTCATACGCTTTACTGGCTAATATTTGTTAATTGTTTAAATTTAATACTGCAAAATATTTCATTAATTTTTCAAGCCATGAGACATGCTGGAAAGGAGCCCTATCCCTTAATTTATGTCGGCAGCAAAGAACCTGGAGCTGCAGAAAAATATGAGGTTGCAGGTAAGTCACAAATAAAGAAAATCCAAAAGATTTGGTTACGTCAAAGTTATAAAAATGCCGATAAAGAAAAACGCGAAGCTGAAGATGCGGAAAAACGTAAACAAAATTTCGATGAAGCCAGAAAGATTGTCACATCCGAAGATCCCAGTTGGTCAGCTACCAAGAAAATTCGCATATTTGAAGTTGTTGAAAATTGACAGAAACGTTAAAATCTAAGGCTGGGTACATCGTTTAAGACGTCAAGGCAAAGGTTTAATTTTTACAACATTACGGATTTTTACAATGTTTGGTAAAATTGTTTGGTACACTAAAACCTGTGCCAGAAGGCAAAGCGGTAAGTAAGTTTTGTGAACAATATTGCAAAAACTAATTTTTTTGTTTTAGGCACCAGGTGGACATGAATTGCATGTAGATTACTGGGAATTAATTAGTTTGGCTCCTGCTGGGGGTGCTGAACGTATTCTCAATGAAGAGGCTCATCCCGATGTTATATTATGATTAGAGGCGAATACACTTCGAAAATTTTAAAAATTTATTATTATTATTTATTATTTTTTATTATTTTAAATATAGACAAAAATATGTATGAGAATTGAATGAGATGAATTGTGTTTTATTTAAGCTAAAAATACGTCAACAGTGACGAATGCATCCATCAGTACTGACTAGTCAGCTGTGCCCGTTGTATGCATCAGTACTGACTAGGCAGCTGTGCCCGGTTTATACATCAGTACTGATGTTTACAGAGTATAAGAGTAAACAACTCAGCTATATATTTTATCAACCACAAATTTCAAAGGTTAAAGAGGGATACAAAATCACACGTATACAAAAGTTTCCATCAGTTTTTTCACGTTGGCCTTAAGAAAATGATAGAAACTTTGTTCTACGCGATGATGGATATTCGCGACATCAATGCCAGTCATATGATAGGTCAAATGACTGTCACTGTTCTGGTAGGGTTGTTTCTACAAACAACAAGCAAATCGTTTTTTAACTATTTGTGTGGTGTTTTTGTAGTGTCTGCAACAAACTTTGATAAGTTAAATGAGATTAAAACGCTCACTTTGTAACTTTACTCTCAAAGTGGCACTTCCAACGAAAAGTTGAATCTTTTTTTTTACTTGATTTAAGAATTTTATACTTATTTTAAGAAATACCGAGATTAATTTTTGAATGTTATCCATTTTAGAATTGTTTTCAGTACGTTTTAGTGCTATTCGTACTTGAATTTTTGAGTACGACTCGTACTTAAAGTAAGTATAAAAAACTTAATTTATCCTGAGTGTATTTCTTTCTGTGTACATTTAACCATAATTGCAGACTAGCACCGATTCTTACCATTTTCAATAGGCTTCGTCTTTAGGACAATAGTAGCTTCAGTCTAAAACTTCATTTAATTATCTTATAATTTCAAGCCGAAAGAAGAATAAATAGAAGTTTCAAGAATAACTTGCTAACCTTTCCAAGTGCACTGAGGCTTTTAAATTTAAACACATCATGTGCTGGATCTACTAGATAAAAAAAGGAAAATACAAAAGTTTTCTTTTGTATATTATAATATTTTTTATTTGAATTTGCAAATATCCTTACATCTTTTAAGTGATAACAAAACAAGAGAGTATACTTTCACAATAGTGAAATTACGTTTGGAGGTTCTCGGAAAAATCGGTGGGAGCTTCTGGTCCAGGGTATTAGAATCAAGAATTTAAGAAGTTCTGTAAACAGAAAAATTTTTATACAAACGAATGAATGTTACAAACATGCCAGAAAAAATCCCACCGTCAGTATTTTGAACTCAAAGACACAACATACCCACGACATTATGACTGGGAAAAGAGGACGACAAGTTAAAGATACTAAAGAGCATAAAAGTAACGGCGTCCAAGCAAAATAAATGGTTTACATTATTTTATTTGAAAAATAGATAAGAATTGATTGTGTGCAAGAAAAAATAAAAAAAAAAGTTGTTCATATCTTAACTTGGTTTCCTCTTGCGAAAGTGCTTTGTTTGTCTATTTCAATTTAATAACATCAAGAAAAATAGTACTCCTGTTTAACATTCATTCAATACAATACTTTTTCCTTACACCCCTCTCTTCTAAGATATAAAATTTCCAGAATCGTATGTCTATAATGAAGTATGACTACATAAGTGTTTACACATTCATCACCCATATACTCGTGAATATCTTGTACTCGTGTGTGTGTGAGTTTGAGTAAATTTTAAATCCCATTTTCATCATTATTTCTAATTTTCAATTCAATTGATTAAAACCCAATTCGATTAGCAATGCTTTGTGAAAAAAAAAAATAATAAATTAAATTTTACTTTAACGCGGCAAGATTGTAAAAATGTTTTTGTAGCACGCGAAATACTATTAACACCAAATAAGCGGCAGTACGAGCACTAAGAGCAGCAACAGTGCTTCTAAGTGTGTAAGAATAATCATCAATTTAAACGACCTTTTTTGGCGGGAACAGCAAAACAAACGAAAGCAGGTGGGAGTATTGATAATTTAAGAAAATAATTTCATCAGTTCCAAAATGTTTATGAAGGTCTTTGGAAAATAAAATCTAATACCCTCTAGCTGAGTTCGAAAAGACCGCGTCTTACTGCAATAAGCATTAAGTGCAATTTTCAATCCGCCCACTTTGGTTTTCATCTACTACAAGTATCCTGTTGTGTAGCTTTGTACCGTCGAACCGAAATGGGAAACGAAAGGTTACGCAATTGCAAAATTGCTAGGGAATTCCTTGTCACCAGCAAAACAGCAAACATTAACTACAATAACAAAACAAGAATCGATAGCAACAATAAAAAAAAGCTGAAAAACGCGATATCAATATCCGCAAAAAAAAAAAAACAACAAATGCATGGCCATACTCACACAAACACTAGGGAAAAACAACTAAATCATCAAGCTCTTTGTCAATAGAGGGTGGTGTTATCCCGTCAAATGGTTGTTTTGCACACTAATGTTTCATTTTTTTTTCTATTACTCTATTCTTTGCAACATTTTTTATTATTGTTAAAATATTCATAGTAATTTCATTAGGAACGTACGTAAGTTCTTCGACTGTTTTAAAGTTCATCACCACCGCATACAATGTTTCTAAGTATGAAAGAGAGTGCACGAAAATGATGCGGGAGGTTGGTTATTAGGCCTGTCACAGAAATCAATTTCGGTCGAAAGTGGAACTAATTCCATATCTTGCTTCTCTTTAAAACGAAAGTTAAATTGAAAGAAGCTAAAAAAAATACGATTGGAATTGCAGCTTCGAAATTTTAAACACTCGCTTTTTGCTTAGTAGCTGGAGATCTAGTGCCCTCCGTAGGTGGATCGCTCTCTTTAAGATTCATGACAGCTCTTGCCGCGGTGTTGGGTAGAAATTACAGCCACTTCGTGATCTATTCGCCAATAAAGTTGCTCTTCGTTGAATTCTTTTGTGAGTTCGTAACTTGAAAAAGGCACTCCTCCATCGGACGGCGAACAACTAACTGAAACCTTCCATAAGAAAAAAGAAGGCCTCCCCGAAGGAAATTATTCTGAAAGATAGAAAACATTTCTCGCAAGAAGCATACTAACGTAGGCCTCAGCCAACAGTCAGTCCGGTGATAGCACACCGGAGGCTAGTGCCTCCAGAAAGAGAAAGTAATCTGGTGAACACCTCGAACTCAAGAAATCTTTTGGATGTTTGTCGTAACCCAGGTTGCATGCGTCAGTGCATGTAGAATCAAGAGAAAGAAGCTCCTCAATATGTCTTACGACGCCTCCTGGGAGTCGTGGAGTTCATACAAAGTACGAGAAATTTCGGCTAGTTTCAATTCGTTATTAAGGCTTAAGGACAAAATAAAAGTCCTCAACCAACATTTCTAAGTTAATCGCCATTCTGATGTCAACAACAACCACCAGGTGCTCCTCGAAAGAGTCAGTACAAAAATCTAAGTTCATGGTTTCAGTCATTAAGAGATCTTTTGATTCGCTTATATCTGCTGAAATTGGAAAGTAAAAAGTGCGGTTAGACATCAGCATCTCAGCATTTTCTGAATTTTTTTGAGAACTTCAAATTTGTTTTAGTGTTCGCATAGAGCCCATTCTTTAATATATTTGAATATCTGCATAAAAGTAGATATTTATGTAATATTTGTATGTACTTTATGTAGCTCAAAAGAAACAAATTATTTGAATAACTCTTAGGAGTTGCAACAACTACCGTGGAATAACACTATTTCCAATACCGAACAAGATACTTAGTCGTTTAATATTGACCCGAATATCCAAAGCGGTTATTGCGACCATTCGAGGGAATCAGGGTTCAGGAAAAATCGCTTCTGTGTTGATCTATTCTATACAGTGAGAATAGTTTTTAAGCAATGTTATGAGTTCCGCATTTATCGAATTTATGAAGGACATCGACTGTGTTAACAGGAGTATATTGAAGAGGCTGCTAACTAAATGACGACATGCGCTCGTCTTTGAATGGCAGTCGCGGTATCCAATGGACGCCTTTCAAACATCTCAAGGACTTAGAATATGCCGATTACGTATGTTTTCTGAGAAAATTTTTAGGACGTCTTTAGGACTAAAGTAATGTACTGTGCTAGTCTTTAAATGGCAGACGCGGTATCCAATGGACGCCCTTCAATCATCTCAAGGACTTAGAATATGCCAATGATGTCTTCTGAGCCGATTTCCAGGGAGTCAACAGGAAAATATTGGCCAATTGGACTCAAGTCGACGCATAAGTTTGGATGACAAAGTAGTTAAATGTGTAGAAACATTCAATTATCCGTGCAAGATGGTGACTGCAATGGGTGGTGCCGATGAAGAAAATAAAGTGCG
The DNA here is from genome assembly GCA_963931875.1 of Pollenia griseotomentosa. Lineage (NCBI taxonomy): Eukaryota > Metazoa > Arthropoda > Insecta > Diptera > Polleniidae > Pollenia > Pollenia griseotomentosa. Next base: position 43,297,689 of record OZ007560.1, on the reverse strand, counting down.
TATAAATAAGGAAAAAGCTGCATTCGACATACTTCGATCTATTTGGAGATCTCGGCAAATATCAACAACTACTTAGCTACGCATATAAATTTCTAACGTCAAGTCGATCCTTTGCAAAAAAAATGCTTGCGACGAATTCTAAGCACATGTTGGCAGAATCGAATAGGGAACTTTGATTTGCTAAACGCGGCGAACCAAATCTCTGCATCTGCGGAAATATGTCAGCGGAATATGCAGTGGATGAGCCAGCACTTCGATGGCCAAATGACAACATTGATCGACAAACGCTTCGGTGGAATCCGCAGCAGAAAAAAAGTCTGTAAATGTTACCCAAAGAGGAGTCCAATTACCTTACTCTTACAGGTTGATATGATGTTTGGACTTTAGTCTACCTTAATCAAGTGCTTTCAAATGAATTGGACTTAACAATTTCTTTAATTGTTTTGACAGCTGAGAAAAAAATACCAAACTGTGCTTTTGTCTGGATATAATGACACCTTAATACACGTTTCTACTTTAAAAAGTAGTAGTAGTTAGGTTAGGTAAAAAACAGTTATACACCCAAGGGCACACCTCCAATCGGAGACCAGTGCGGTGCATTGTGAATCCCTCCAAATGATAGAAAGATTTAAATTGGTTAGTAGCTACTAGGGTAGAACAAAAACTCCCTCTACAGTCCCCTCATCAGAAAACCGTCCTATTTTCCTGACAAACACCAGTATAGCGACTGGTGCACATCCAGCCATACACCCCAGTTCGTCGGGAAATCTAAGTTGTAGCCATTTCTACCTGAGACTTTGTATCCTAGGACAGTAGCACAGTACATACAGTACATACATACTCAACTGCTCAGAATCTTCGCATAACCTGCAGAAGTTCGGTTTGGTATTGTTCCATTTACTCGTAAAAGCTCTAACAAAACAATCTTATTTAAGAACCGTATAAGTGTCCTAAGACCACTCCTATCTAATTCCATCAGAACCCTGGGTGCCACTGAGTCCAATCCGTGCCATAATGCCTTAGACACCCTTAAATCCGTTCAATCCCTCGAGGACCCGTTAACAGCATCGCGGAAACTATTCCGTATTACCTCATAGTATTTACACAAGCGGAAGTTTACCCCCCGTCCCTTACCTCTAAGTCAAGATTCGAACCCTCTCTCGCGAGTTCGTCCGCCACCTCCTTACCATCCAGCCTGCAGTGTCCGGGAACCCAACACAGCCTTACCATGAATACTTCCATGAGCTCTCTCAGAGGACTCCTACGCCTTGCGACTAGGCTTATATATTTAGACAAAAATCGGTAACATTTTTCTTCCACTTTCTTAATTTTTAAAAGTTTTTGCTAATCTTGCACTAATCTCCAGGATGTTTGAAGGGCGTCTCCAGGAACTACGCAGAAACTCCCGGTTCAAGAAGCCCAGCAGAAACACTCTAGGATCTTAGAAAAGTAACTCGTAATTCTTAGATGTCGAATTTTTTCGTGTACATACTTTTAAAAGGAAAAACTCACAACCATCATTAACATCATCAAGTGTAAGTAGTAGTGGTAGTGTGTTACATTGATGATGTGATGGTAACAAGAAACAAAAACAACAAAATAACATTCCATTTTATCCGATAAAAATGCTTTGTGTATGTACAGGAATAAATGAATATGTGTATGTTTCTTTATACACAAACACACACACATAATTATAAGAAGGATACATTTCTATGTAAGAGTTTGTGTGTGTGTGTTTATATTAAAGAAAAACAATTTTTTATGTTTTGTTTGGCAATGACAACCATTAATCATGTCCTGTCACTGAAATGTATGCATGACGGCGTTTCTTTTGCTGTTGTATGTTTGTATGTCGGTTTATTTGTGTTTGTTGTATGAGGACGCACTATAGTTGACTTACTTTTTTTATACAATTCCTTTTTCTTTGGCTGGTGTTGATTTTTTTAAATGTAATTTTTTTTTTCTCTTCCTCTTCTCTTGGTTGCATTTCATTTAATTCATCAGTGAGAATTTTGTTATTTTTTTTTTTTTTTTTTTTTGCTACTTTGGGGGTTTTGAATTCATTAAAATGATATCCTTTGTGGAAAGGAATGTGAATTTAATTTAAAAATTAAATTAAAGAACATTTTGTAAAAAATGAAAATTGAAATTGTGTGCTAAAGATTATGTTCTCTCTAAAGGGAAAATATTTATGAAGAAATAGTTTAAGTAAGAATAAAAGAATTTGTTTATCCTTTTATTACATATTTAAAATAAAAATGGCGCACCTAAGTAGAGCACCTATAAGCAGAGTATTGTATACTTGTTGTAAGTCATTTCTGGGATCATGAGATGTGCGTTTAGTTTACCGAGCTTCTATGAAATTTCCAAATACAATTCGGTTTTGAGCCATGTAAATTATTTCGGACCATGTTTTGATCGTTGCCTGAAAATCTGCTTTCAACGATCTGCACCAAACTGTTTGTGGACGCCCTCTGTTTTGTCGTCCTTGTGAATTTCATTGGAGGCTCACTTAAGCAACGTCGGTGTTACCTTCACCAATTACCATTTTCTTTGCCTGATTTCGATATCAGCTGGTAACATATTGCAAGTAGTCATCAAATTCTTGATTACTGACTTAAATGTCTCACATCAATACTGTAGATCTTATTTCGTACTGGTGTTAAAAATAAAACGGTGTCAAATAGATTCCCTTTAAAGGATATTATTAACTCAGGACCTTGCATGTATAATTTAAGTTTAATTTTAGTCCAATACTAATTGAAATAAAAAAGTACCAGTTAAAGACTAAAAAAGTACCAAAAAGTTCCCTTACAGAGTCTTATCACTGAGGATATCGCATATTGAATTTTTTGTTTCTAGTTCCAATAATAGAACCAAAAATCTAAAGAAAGAAATTTTATTTTCCGTATTTCCCTTTTTTGCTACAATTTTTCTACCCATTGAAGTATCAAAAATTTCAATATTGTAGTGGGGATCCAATTAATACGTATTAGCCAAAGAATGGAGAAAAATACTTTGTAAAAAAGTACCAACAATAGCTACGAATTTCACCCCTTAAACGTGCGAGTTTCTAAAAAGTACCGAATTCTTATGTTTTAGATAAGTTTCGAACGTGGTATAATGTTTATTTTTACGTTTATTGGTTTATACATCTTGGGTGACAAAAAAAGTACCAAAATTCAGGCTTTACCCGCTTACTCCCTAAAAGGGCAGAGTTTCAAAAAAGTACCACCAGTCCGCTTATTTTTTTTAAGAACAACTATAAGTATTACACTTGTTCTGTCTCTTTTTGTGTTGGAGATATGAGTGAGGTTAGAATAGGAGGTTAAGCGCCCCTTGACCCTATCCTAAGCACTTAAGTGGAATCTTATATAGCCTATGTCAGTTAGGAGGTTCCATTCTTCAATTTATTGAAGAAATTTTTAAAATTGGACCGCCATACTCTAGATAGTAAGGCATTTGCGTGACGGGCTTTATTGATCCTGCTGGTTACATCAGCGTCGGAAGCTGAATTCACTAACCTTGGTTATAGCGGTACCGCTTGGTAATCCATGAGCGTTGTTGGAGGTGCATATTGTCATTAATTTCGTCATATTGATGTTAATTTTCGTGGTGTCTACAGATTTTCTGTTGGATGCTGTTTAATGTATTAGACATAAGGCAGATGTCATCGGCGTAATATAAATCGTATAGACTTAGTTCACAGTGCCACAAAGTAACATCCCTCGCTTCAGCATTTGTTTTCGCCATTAGTGTATCGAGAACTATTATAAATAGTTAGAAAGAAAATTTACATTCCTGCTTAACTCTACTATTTATGCAAAAGAGTTCGCTTTTCATTCCCATAAATAATCACCCCTATTCTGCGTTTCGATTCGAATCGAAATTTTCTCCGTCTGGCAATTTTGGTATTCTGCGTTTCGATTCCGCTCAGTTTCTTTCGATTGTATGTATTCTGCATTACGATCGGAGCTCCGTTTCTCTCAGTTGTTTTTTTGTTAACGGAGGTTTTTTCTATTTTTGTTTTTTTAAGTAAAAAAGTGAAAAAATGTAAGTACAAAATTAAAAAATTCAAAAACGATTTAAATACAAATTATTATATAATTTTTTTGTTTTAAATTGTTATTTTTTGTACTGGAATATGAGTGTTTTGTTATGTATGTATGCAGGACAAAAACAACAACACCGGAGCAATACGAGCAACAATAATGCAGCTGCAATAGACTCTATTTGTCCTTAAATTTTAAATAAAAATGCAACTCACTAAATTATTTCTTTACAAACAGTTTTTATTAACATTTTGTCCTTACATATTTAACCACAACACTTTTATTTTCTACTTTTTTTAGTTAATTTCAGCTTCACTAGATTATACACACTTATATATTTATGCAAAACTTATTTTTACCTTTTTCTTTTTTTATTTTATTTCAATATTTTTCTTTTATTAAATTTATAAACAATTTACTTTATTATACACAGAACTTTTTTTTATTAAATTTGGCATTTGTTTATGAAAATGATAACAGCTTATTCTGCTGTTTCATTTCCACATTTCACATTGATACAATTGATTTTGTAAACATTGTTATCTTCTTCTTATTCTTTCGATTCCGTTTTTCTGCAGAATACCAATTTTCGATCGTAACGAAACTGAATGCGGAGACGTAATCGAAATGCAGAATAGGGGTGAATACTTTGCATGAAGCATTTTGGTAAAGAATACGTATCACTTCGACTAATTCGCGCGGTATTCCCGTGCTCAAGAAAATTTCCGAAATCTCACTTCTATCGATCATATCGAACGCTCTCTCTAAGTCTACGAAAATTATTTATAGTAGACTATTCCATTTTATTGAATGTTCCGCAATTGCAGAACATCCGCGAAAAACGTTGTAAAAGCCACTTTTTACAAAAACCGATTTTTTGCAGATAACCCTACTCTCTTACACAGTTTAAACATCAAATCAGGCATCAGAAATTAAGAACCGAAAACTTAAAATTTAAGTTTTTCATTTGAAAAATTCAAAACTCATAAGTACAAAATAATTTTTTTTTTCTATCAGTTTAAAAAAAATTAAGAAACACAAAAAAAGATATTTATTTTTGAAGTACAATATTTATTTTGTACATGAAAAAATATTTATCATTGGTGTTCAAAAAATATTTTCATCCGTACAAAAAAAAAAAAAAAAAAAAATATTTTGTTTGAATTGTTCTTCAAAGTTAAAAAAACAATAAAGTTTTTAAAAAAACGTTTTAAAGAAAAATATTTTTTTTTGTTTTTAGAAACTTACATTGAGAACTCAAATTTTGTAGGTTAAATTGTGAATTTTAATTAAATTTATAATCACCCCTATTATAAAAATGCAAATTTAAAAGAAGTTATGGGCACAAATTTTATTAGTAAATTAAACGTTGCAAAAATTCGGAAAAGTTTGCTAAAATAGCGCAAATGTTTAACTTGCGACGATTGCTTCATAGAGCAACAAAGCTACGCAAAAATTGCAAAAATTCGTAAAAGTTTGCAAAAGTAGCGAAAATTTCCGAAAATTTTTAATATTTCAAACAATATATAAAATTAATTGGAAGTCCCAAAAACTATAAGGAATGGCAAAAATTCGGTAAAAATTGCAAAATTAGCGGAAATTCGCAAAAATTTGCTAAAAGCGGCATGATAGCTGAGTCTACTATTTATTATAAATCGTTAAAGCTGTTAACAACCAGAAACTTACAGGAAAAAATCGCTTCTATCGCGAACATGGCAAAAATTCACGAAAAAATCAACATCAGAAACAAACTCTAAAATTTATTTGAAATCGTTAAATCGGTTAAAAAAAAACAATAAAAATAGCTTAGCAGCGTAAAAAATAATATACATATCTTCATAATCTTATCTCATAATTTTTATCTTTGTCATGTTCAATTTTAAGTTTTCGGTTTTTTTCTTTTCATGTACAAAATAATATTGTACTGAAAAAATAAATATCTTTTTGGTTTGTTTTTTATTTTTTTTTTAAACTGATGGGAAAAAATTTTATTTTGTACGAAAAATTAAAACTTTTTTTTTGAGAACTTTATTTTTTTGAACTTAAAGAAACAATATCAAACAAAATATTTTTTTCTTTTTTTGTTTTTTGTACAGTTTAAAATATTTTTCGAACAGCAATGATAAATATATTTTTAAAAACATAAAAAAAAAACGTTTTCCGGTCCTTGCATCAAATCACCCAAAATTATGCACCTTAACGCCTTGAAAATGGCATACAACCAGTGGAAGAACGCTGTAAGTTACAAACAAAATTATGAAACCGAAAACCGGTTTTGCAGTGTGAAATAATGTTTTAAAAGCCTTTTGCATAAAAGTTTTTATTATCATTATTTTAAATGATATAAAAAATAATTATATTAAACATTTTTTATTTTTCGTATTTATTCTATGAGCTAAATTTCAGTTATGTGTTTTATAAAGCTTTTTTTTGTAATAGTTCTATTTTTTAAATTTTTAGGAAGGACTTTTATACACTACCAGACTTTTGTATTGTATTTTCTTGCTACATTTTACTTAACAATTTAATAGTCTGGTAGTGTATAAAAGTCATTCCTAAAAATTTCAGGAATAGAACTATTACAAAAAAAGCTTTATAAAATACATAACTGAAATAAAGCTCATAGAATAAATTCGAAAAATAAAAAATGTTTAGTTTAGAAATACGTCCTAAGCTGATAAACGCCAATTTTTTTTTGATTGTATGCCCCTCCGACAGTCGCTAAGGCCACCCTTCTTTGGAATGATGACAATAAGATACTCCACTCAGTCATGCGGAATATCTTCTGAAATCCAGACTTCTTAAATAAGAGGCCAGCTAAAAGTCTGTATTATTTGGGTATTTTTAAATTATCCGCGCGAATGTAAGTAAAACTAAAGAAAAAAGATTTATGGCCAAGTTCAGCTATAACCAATGTTGCCACTTTGTGGGTAATTACCCGAATTTGGTATTATATAATTTGGTATTGGGTGGAGCGTGTGTAATTTATCTTAGGTGTAATTCAGGTGTTATTTGAAATTCTCACTTCAGATACCCAAATAAAATCAAGATTCGATTTCAGTGATTACATTAATTTCTTTTTAAATATTGTTGATAAAAAATGCACAGTCTTCTGAACCAAAGACTTGGTTTCTTTTTGAGAAAAGACTTCAATCATTAAATATATATTTTCAAAAGTTTGGTAATAAATGTCGCAGGATGAACTCTAATTTCGCCCTACACGACGAATTTTTTAGTAAAAATTCGCTGAGTAAATTCGTCGTATGAAACACAATAACGACGAATAACTCACAGCTTTACTAATTGGAAAAGTTCTTTGCTGTTTGTGCAAAGAGAGAGAAATAGTGTGACCATATAAAAAAAATACTTAAAAAACACAATTTTTATTATTATTATTATTATTATTTATTTATTAGTAGTATTTGCAATACTTTATATAACATTTCATGTTCGGTTTACAATTTAAATCTATAAACTCTGGTTTAAATTAAATATTTCTTATAAAATTTACAGTTTTTCTTCTAAATACATTTGGATTTATTTCATTTTTAATATTATTCGGCATCGTGTTGTAGAGATTTAATCCCTTATAAAAGAGAGATCTTTTCATCGTATTGTTATCTGCTCGTTGTAATCGGAAATCTTGAGCGTTCCTTAGGCTATATGGTTGAACCTCTCCTACGTACCTTATTTGTTCAATTAAATAATCAGGAGCATCTCCCATTTTCATTTTTTGAATAAAATTAATTGTGTTTAGCTCTAGTCTTTGTTGTATGTTAAGCCATTTAAGTGTATCTAACATATGTTTTATTGAGGTAAATCGATTGTATTTAAGTATTGAGCGCATAGCTTTATTTTGCATCTTTTGCAGTCTTGTTATTTGCTGTTCTGTGCAGCATGTATACAACACAGTTGATCCAAATTCAAAATGTGGTTTAATCATTACATTATAAACGTTTATTGCCGTTATAACTGATATTTTGTTTCTTATGCGTTTGAAGAACCCGATTTTTTTTCCAATTTTTTTACATATATATTCAATATGTTCTTTTAATTTTAAGTCTTTGTCTATTAGAAAACCCAGATATTTTATATTATTTACTTTTTCTATTGTTACATCATTTATTTTAAACGTTAAGTTAGTGTTCATATTTATTTCCATTATTTTAGTCTTATTTTCGTTTAATTTTAATTTGTTCATTTTTAACCATTTATTTATATTGTCCATATCATTCGTTAAGTTAGTATAACATATTTCCTCCGTGGCCGCTTCTGTAAAAATCAGCGTATCGTCTGCATATAACACAATTTCGCATTTTTCCAAAACTTTTTCCATATCGTTAATATATATAATAAATAAAAGCGCACCTAGAATTGAGCCCTGTGGTACTCCAAAATTATTTTCGGTAGCATTTGATAATTTTTCATTAACCTTTGTAAATTGCCTGCGATTAGTTAGATATGACTTAAACCATTCTAATTCATTGTCTTGAATTCCGTATTTATATAGTTTTTGTAATAGAATGTCCCTGTCTATTGTTTCAAATGCTCTTTTAAAGTCCAAGAATATCGCCATTATTTTATTATTTTTCTTCATGAATTTCCACCTATTTATCACATAGTTGACTGCTGTTTCACATGAATACTTTCTCCTGAAGCCTGACTGATATTTTGATAGTAGTTTGTGTTGTTCCATATAGTTTTCTAATTGATTCTTAACAATCTTTTCAATAATTTTTTCGAAAGTTTTCAACGTATTTATTGGACGATATTCTTCACATTTGATTGTTTTTTTAACTTTTTCAATGGGTGTAATCATAGATTCTTTCCAGTTATTGGGAAATATTCCCGTTTCTAGTGATTTGTTTATAATATTCAGCATAATATTGCCGGTAGTGTTCCAATTATCTAAGATTATATTGCTTGTTATTTTATTATAGTCAGGCTTTTTCTTAATATTCTTACATATAATTTTAAGTTCTTCTAAAGATATTGCACAAACATTAACGAAACCACAATTAAAAACTATTCTTATAGTTATCTTCTTTGTATATTTATTTTAAATGCGATAAATAATAAAAACAATTATTAAAGTAAAAAAGTAACTTTATATACTAAAATACTTGAAAACTAAAATCAAACATGGTCACCTGGTACTGATTTGTTCGTCGTTCGCCGGCGTATGAAATAGAAATAAATCTATTGCAAATTCGCCGCGTATGACGAATTTCGGCCGACGCCATGATTGTGCGTATTTTCATATACACAAATATGTTTTATTTTTGGCGACGAATATTCGCGGCCAAAAATTCGTCCCAGTTGTGTTCCTAGCATAAAATGAACGATGTTGACATCCAAGACGTCAATTGTTGCTGGGTTATCAGCATACACCAGTGACTTCACAGCCCTACGTAAAACTATCAAGAGGTGTCACAGTGCACGGCCTTAACGTCTAACTGACAGTTTATTTTTTTCTTCCGCTACCTCGTAACTCAAAAACAACTACTTTTCAGGAGAGACAAAATAATTTTTTTACCAAATATTTGAAACTTTTTACTATATAATTTTTTATAATCCAAGAATTATGAAAAATTCCGATATTCCGCCAAACAAAAAAAATGCAAAATTTTAAGGCGGTATTTACTGATTACTTTTCCGGTTGAAACAAAAAATCGGAAAAAATTGAGTTACGTGGTTGCGGAAGAAAACTATCGATTTATGTGTAAAATGATCTCTCCATTTTGACCATTAATGCATAAACTTAACTGTTTATTAGAAAAATTGCATACTTTAAGGATTTCGTAAAATATTACATCCAATGCTTTTCAAACTAAAAGACTCAATTCCCCAATACACTCAGCTCTCGTTTTATGCGGAATCAAATTTATGCGATTTTTAAATTAACGATTTTTTTTTAATTTGTATGGTTTTTGAAATTTTAGATGTTTTTTTGAAGCTTTTTACCGTTTTTAAATTAAACCAAGTTTGCATCACTGATATAATCGTTATAGTTTGTTTTATTTTGTGTTTTTTATATGCATAGCCGATAGGTATGTAAGAGTGTTTTTAAACTAATGAAGAGCACATAATATTAGTTTTACAACGAAGGCTAATTTCGGTAAAAAATAGAATCAAAAATTAGGTGGAAGTTAGAAAAATTTCAATTTAAACTCGTTCTTTCCTGTCTTACGGTACATCATTGTAATAACCACATGTACGAGTGTAAAGAAATTTGCATAACTTTTAAACTAATAGAGGTCCAATAATAAAACTTTTAGAATATGATAAGGATACTCAAGGCCAATTTAGATTAAAAAATAAAAAAAAAATTAGAACTAAGTTAGAAAAATTTTGATTTAAATTGGTCATTTCCGGTTTTGCAGATGAAATTTTTTTTTTCAAATTAATTTTGTTTTTTTATTTAAAGATCAATCGATTTTCTATGAGAATCACCTTAACTTTTTTTCGTTTAATTAGTTTAGAGTTTGAAATAATAATTAAAAAAAAAACATTTTTTGAAAACGGCAACACTTTACCACCCCACCCCGTAACTCGACAAATCAACATCATAGAAAAAAATATTTCGCACACTTTTTCATATCTACTAGAAATATAGTTATGCCAAATATAAAGGAATTCAAACAAAATATTTTTATTGGATTGGCCGTTTCACAAATAATGCCCCAAATATATACATACATACTAGTTGATTTTTTTTATGCGATTTTGGATTGATTTTTTAATTCAAATTGGAATTTATGCTGTTTTTCAAAATTATATGAAGCTAGAGTATCGTTTTATGCGAATTCAATTTATGCGGTTTTTTTTTTTTTTTTGGAACGCATCTATCGCATAAAACGAGACCTGAGTGTACTAGATACAAATTTCTTCTAAAAGGAAATCAAAAGTCTTGCTATTTTCTTTTATTCACATTTTACCAAAACTATTTTACAAAACATTTGAGACAAGTACAAATATCTGTTAGAGTACTTGACTTTTTTCTCCTTCTCACTCTCTCGTCTTTTTTGTATAAATCAGACAGCAGAAATTCCTGCGTTGCCGTTAAAAGTATAAAAACTTAAATAAACCAAATGGTACATAATATTATTGCTATCAATGAACAGTATCTGGTAGTTTTTGTAAAAAAAATATACACTTAACATACGTTTTAGTGCCAAAACAGATGACAATGACAATATAAAGACGATGAGGAAAACGTCTTCTTGAATTTCAAGTGGATGATGAACATATTTCCTTTATATCACATATGAAAGACATTTTCATTTCTTCAGCTCGAATCACATTTGAGGGGATATCAATAGGATTTGGAGTATCTTCAATGATGTTATGTCGAGAGGTTTTGTTATGATATGGCATGGATATTGTTTGGATAGCGAGTGAGCATAAAAGAATTAAGGATAAGTTCTTTTTTCTGTTGGAATTTTATTTTTTTGCAAACTATTATAGAAAAGTTTAAAAGAAAAAAATAATTGCAAAAAACAAAAATAATATTGCAAAACCAATATGCTGAATAAGTTGATTCCTTTGACTCTAAGGAGTATATCGCGCTTTTAGTGTTTAACCGTTTCCTGGTAATTCGATGTTTTGCTGTAACGATCAGAATGAGATTGCAGAAAATAGCTGGACGATTTTAACTCTCGGATAAGTACCAACGCCAACAGTTGTTAGAAACATATAAAAAATGTTGTTTTAAAGAGAAAAAGGGAATTTCCCGTTTAAGTCTAATGCAAGCATGTATGTGAAGGTTTTCTGCCGGTTGCAAGTTTAAGGTCGTTTGTAGTTTTTTGCTGAAACGTTTTAAATCAGCGGAAAAGGCTGTTGATATTGAATGAAACCTTGGAATATCCCCTTCCAAATAAAATCCATTTGATGTTCCAGAGGTGCAGATAAAATAAAAATTGTTGAAACAGAAACATCGTTACAATATAAACAGGTAACAAAAATGAAAAGTTCTTTAACGAAAAAAGATTAAAATCAGAAAAAACAGATGGTTATTCAAGAGAAAGCTTTAACTTTATTGGAAGATCTTAAAGAAAATTTATTTAGTTTTTATGAATCTCTGAACCAATAAAACGAAAATGAATACAAATGTATGGAAAATTTTTGTTTGGCTTGTGTCGTTTTGGTTTTGCATCGCGTTTTCCAGGACTCAATTAGCGACGCAAGCCGGGGTATTGGTGTACATTAAAAAAGATTACCAGTATTGCAGTACACAATACAATTTTTCTAGAGATTTTTCAAGTAGTGTAGCATACTTTTAGGGCTTGGGATATTTACAGAAGCATGATTGTGTTAATATTAACATTTTCAAGAGCTTAAAGGTTTTCACTAGAAGTGTGCAGGTGACTTGAATTCGTGTTTGTGATTTATTTAAATATGAATCACGCGTTAGAAAATGATTGCATCAATTTTTATGCGTGATCGTGTTTTAATAATGTTCTAAAATCATCATGATTTCTAACGCTTTCAAGAAGACTTTCTTTTTTAAAAACTATTGAATAAATAAGAACTGATTTTTAGTTAAAAGTTTTAAAAACAAGATTTTGTTTGTCGTGCTTAATTCCCAATTTTTATTCTTAAAAAACACAAAATCTTATATATTAAAAATTTTGTATTCCCACAAAAAATACTTTGATAATTTTAAAAACTTTAATTAAATTAAGGCTTTGTGTTTCATTTAAAAAGTACTTTGTTTTTATACAATACTTCGTGTAAGATATGCGCTTACGCGTTCAGCTCTACTTTTAACATTTGTTACACATTATAAATAAGTACTACGATTCAAGCTTTTGAAATGTTTAATATTTTATGTATAACGATTTTATTTCGTTGCTTTATTTTGAAAAGGCCATTGATAACGTGTTTAAAAAGGCCACAAACGCAGATTGTTAATAGTCAATAACCATTTTGTTTTCAGAAATAAAAAAACAACTCGTGCAATACTCTTAACTGCACAAACATTTGTTATTTAAAAAAAATGTAATATTTGTGTACCTTCGTAGCTAATTTCTAGTAAATATTTTACTCAATATCAGAACCACTTCACTCTCCAAATTAATTAAAAAAAATACGAATAATTAAAAAAAAAATGGAAAACTAAAGCTAAGATCCCACTATCGGCTCAAATAGCACAATCTGTGACGATTTTTATCGTGCTACATCGGCGCACATTTAAAAAGATTGCACAATTTGTTCTTGGGTGGTCCCATTATCGTCGCACATTGTGACAATTTTTTTCGGTTCATATCGGCCAAAACTCAATTGCGACAATAATCGGTACAATGCGTTTACACTGTCGTGCTATTTGGGCAATTTAAATCCTATGTTTTTGTTTATTTACTTGGTGGCAGACATAATTTTACTTTAGAAATTCGCAAATCTGCGTCTGAATATTCCATTATGTTTCCTAACAATTTTAAACAATATTTTAATATATAATAAAAAATGTATTCAATTTTATTCAAACTTACTGCAATTGTTCTTTTTTATTTGAAATTATTGTTTTGTAAACAAATGCCAAGGCTAATTCAACTACAGGTGGTGTCGAAACGCCATCTGATTTTGACAGTTCGAGCTAATTTGTTTTGATTTGTTAGTGTTTTGTATGGAATGGTTGACATTTCGAGCTGCAAACACTAACAAGGCAATGCAAAACCCCTATGTTGTTTCTGTTGTTTTTGGATTGTGGTAGTTCCGACAACACCTGTAGTTGAATTCGCCTTGACAAATGCTTACAAACCAGGGATGGCAACATCGATACAATTGCAATGTTTTGGTTAAAGCGAATTGTTCTCTATAATATAACAGTACGAATGTACTATTTAACGTTTTAATACATAAATAATAGATAAAACCAAATGTAATTTTGGTACAATCACATCAGGTTTTCGAGATACAAAAAATTGTTTTTATTTGTTTTTTACATGAAAAATTACTAGTTTATTGAAAAATCAATGAATTTTCAAAAGTGAATGATGTTTTTGGAAGTCGTTTGTATTTTGTTGTTTCGGTTTCACGTATTAGAGTCCAGCAATAGTCTCCCAGCAGGTTTTTGTCCCAAAGTCCTTGATAATTTCTCTCCATTTTCATTAAATCTTGTTCGTCGCTGACCGCACCTAAGTTTTGTGGAAAAGAATCTAAAAGCGAATGAAGAATATGCAAAACATTGTTGATGTCCACGGTTTGTCCAAGTTTCTGACTGCAAAACCAAAATAATGTAAATATGCATATTTTAATGATTCTGATATTGCATATGCTTTTTTTCCAACAAAATATTCACCACACACAAAGCAAAAATAACTTGAATGAGTATCACACGATCTCTCTGACATGCTTACAACTCTACTATTATGAAGATTTATAATGAATGTGGGCTTCTGTCAAATAAATAATTGTGAAATTGTAGTGTCAGTATTGACTGTTTTACAGTAATGCCACCATGCGATAAAAAATTAAAAAGACGTGATAGCCCAATTTTATGCCAGATTCGAATTCAGCGCACCCAGATTAGTTAAAAAACATGCTTCGTTTCTGCAGTCAATTTTTTCCAAATTTGTAGACCAGTGTAATCAGTGGTGTCGAAGGTTATAGTTGCTAGCAGTCTCTTCCGACTACAGTTTGTTCCGGGGTTTTTCGTCCCGCAATATTTAATTATTATAAATTCCCGCTTTCCCGGGAATTAATTGCGGGATTTTCGGGATATTTTTAACAAAAACTTCAGTAAATCTATGTGGGATTTGCGTACTTAGTTATATAATCCAACAAAATTTCACACAGTTTCAATATTAGTTGCGGTTTAAGGATTAGATTAGATTAGATTTTCAAGAGTGGGCTTTATATAGGGCTTATTATAGGTCTATCTTCACGAAATTTTATTTCTAGTCTTAGAAAATTGTAATGGGCTGAACTTTACAATATTATTGAGTTAAACGGTTTAAGGTATAATACATTATGACTCGATCTTCACGAAATTTTGTGGTGTGATTTCGAGTACATCTATGTTGGATCGTGTCTTTAGTTATATCCAACCAAATTTCACCAAAATATCAATATTCGTTGCGGTTAAAGTGTATTTAGCTGATTCCCGAGATCTTCACGAAATACGGTGACTACGGTAAATTGAATCTGTAAGAGTTTAATCGCAATCGGTGCATTCCGCTACCAATATGTGTATGAGTTATTTTGACGGCTGTTTCGAAACAACGTTTTCAAATTTTTAAAAATTTTGTTCAACAGATTTAAGAATTTTTTGATCATCACATTGGAATTTATTGAGCTTATATTAGGAAATAAAAATATGAAAAAATTATGTCAGTACTTCCTATAGTTTTTCCGTACCGGCGATTTTAATTTTGATATTTTCGGGAAAAACTAATTTGTAGGCCATATTGTGGCGAATGCTCCCAATTTCCTTACTGTTATAAATTAAAAGTTAAACCAATTCAGAATATTTTAATCCAGATAATTTTAAATATGGGTAATTCCACAGTGTTGAACGTGACAGTCGTACGCATAAAAAATGCAACAACATTTTAAACAACAAATATTTTTACGTTCTTTTAACCCTTAAATTATAGCACTAAGAAAGCACTATTATCTATGCTAAAGTTTATGGGGGGCGCGATTCTAGGTCAAAGATAATGGCAAAAGAAGTAGCGGTTCGAACGTGAAAAAAATAGAAGTAGTTTTTGTGGCCATGTATAAAAAGTTGTAATTCAGCGTAACCTGGCACAATTTTTTAGTCAAACTACTTTCAGAATTTTACATAGCAATGTAACATTAAAATGTCTTTGGTTTGGTTCCAAAATCGTCTGTACTATTTTTTGTTTAAGCCAAAATCTGGTTCGATACGTGACAATTCGAACGTGAAATTTTTTCCACAATAATTTAACCGAATAATGATTAATACAAAATAAAAATTTACCGTTAATTCGAATAACATATTTCTCTTCGAACTCTTCCTTAGATTACAGACCATGTAAGAAATTTTTTTTGGAATAATTTTCAGCAAATATCACCTCTTTTAAGGAAGATAATATTAAAGAAAATATACAATAAAACATACTCACAAATAAGAAATTACGTTTGCACAACTTTGCAGTCTGATTGTTCATCTAAGTGAACAAATTTATGGGTAAACTTATAAAATTAGTAAAATCTAAATATTTCTCCATAACAATATCGTAAAATAATCAGATTTTAATAACTTTTAAATTTTCGGTCACGGTGGACCATTTGGCGGAAATGCCCATATACTCAGAATGCTTTACTAAAATTGGATTACCTTAACCCTAAAATCATGAAAGTCAAAAGTAAAATTTTAACATACTTAAAATTTCTAAAGGATAGATAGCGGAGTATTGTATACTTTTATGCAGATTTTTTTTTTAAATTGGAGAAGATTATACCCTAAAGTCACAGCAAGACAAAACAGTGCACGATTAGGTGTTTAATGCACTTGGAGTCAAAATGACACCAACATTTTTAAACTTTGAAAAATCTATCAATTTGAATATGCAAAGTTAAAGGGTTAATCTTCATTTTTGCACTGGTTTGTTTTCGTATGGCTTAAGGGTATATTTTTTAATCCAGTGTGTCCGAATGATCTTTCACTCACACAGGTTTATAAGGTAAGCGCCTAATATTAACTCTACGTGGTTTTGAGATCCACCGTGAAGTTAAGTCGCGAGGTAAGTATTCACGTAAATCGATAGCACACTTGTGCCTTGAAATTTTTTTTCGTCCATACAATCTTGGAGTATTTTAAAGTACATAATATTAATAATAAGAAAACATATGTATATTAAGTGTATGTTTTCTTATTTTTATTCACATTTCAAGTTAAGACTTTCCTTAAAATAATTTTTAAGTTTTAATGACGAAGCAATTTATTTAACTTAGTTTCAGTCCTAAATCTTGGGCTTTAAGCAAAATACGTAAAACTGTCTAAGATTCTTTAATCATTTTGACAGCAACAATCGATTTTTGCAAAACAAAAATATATATAAATATTTTCGTTTGTCTGCAAAAGAACATCAAATTTGACCTCGACTTTGAGACGTCAAATAAAATAAATAATCAACATAAAACGTATAAATTCTTGACCTAAAGCAACATGGAAAACAGCACAACCGACAAGTTAAATAAAAAAATAAATATTTAAAAGGAAAAACCCAACAACACGACATAAACATAAATAAAATGGTGTTAAAAATTACAAATATCAGCATGACACTACAACTTCCGGTAACGCAAAACCAACAACAAAAGAAGAGAAAACGATGTTAAACTCAAAAATTTCAGAACTGCACTTAACGCACAAAAATATATACAACGTGTGTATGTTTATGTTTTTGAAGAATAAAAAAACCTGTTGGATTCTTTATTAAACTTTTTTGGTTGGCAAAAAGACATAAAAAAGAGCTTAAACTCGCACACATACTCTACATACATACATGAATAGAAGAACGGAAACGACTAGACATTTAGCCTAAACAAATTCAATTTGACAGTTAACTGACACTACTACAATTGCCACCAGAGTTGGGCTCACTCGGCCCATTCAGTCAGTCATTCAGCCAGACAGCAGCAGCAAAGCAAAACTGTTTGTAAGCATTACAATACAAAACATGACAAAAATAATCATAAACTTTTACGACATTTCACTCAGGCTTGCTTTTATTATTTTTGTATCCTTAACTTCTCCTCTCTTCTGCTCGTCAAGACAAGAGGCAACGAGCAAAAATAAATGTTAACGATTTTTACGACTTTTAGACACGTGTTAAATGCGTAACAAATTACACACTGCTCAACGTGATGTGTATTCAGCACGAGTTTTCAAGTTTTTTTTCCCCGTGCAGGAAACGTTTGAACATAAAACTAACCTAGGTTTCTAAATTGAAATAAAATCCTAAATTTTTTTACTTTTAAAGAAAAAATATTAATAAAATATTTATTTAAGTTAACTTTTATTTAATTGATATTAAAGTTTAAAGTTTGTGTGTTACTGGCTGATATGTATTATTTAAAGCTATATGGACGTCTCTTTCTGGCTTTAAGTTTACATAAAATTAAAGACTGTAGAAAAATAGAGAGAGAAAATATAGAGAAAATGATGGATTAGCAAGAAATAAAAATATATGTAAGTACTCTCTATTAATGTGTCAAAAACAGTTATAAAACACACCCTCATCTTTCAGCCAGTAAGACACACAAACCTCTATTCGCTCATAATTCTTTAGCTTTTCGATTTTTGTTTTCGTTTTCTATTAATTATATGTAGTTGTATGGTCGAATTTTAAATACCTTAAATTTACTACTTAGCAAACTTTAATGTAAGTCGAATATAAAAATAACCAAAATGGTTTAGTGGCCTAAGTAAAACAAAACGGAGCCAATACCAATCAAGAAAAATCATATTTAATAGCAAGGCCTATAATATCCACAACAATTTAAAAATTAGTTACAGCTTAATTTGAGTTGCGTTGTCTTAAATAAATCGCCAAATCTAAATGGTTTAATGATCTTCTACGTAAAACCATACGATGCCATTGCCAATCAAGAAGAATTTGGTCTTACCTTATTTAGGCAATACCGAGCGTTAACCGTCATGTGAACATTTGTTTCAGATTTATTTGACTTGCGTTGCCTCCGATATAGCGCCAAACAAAAACGGTTAAATGTTCTTCTACGTAAAACAACACGAAGCCATTTCCAATCCAGGAAAATTTGTTCTAACCTTATTTAATTGCAAGGCCTTCAATATCCTCCTTCTAATACCCCTGACAGACATATAGTTTCAATACCATGGTATGCATACTACAGTAGTATATAAACCATCAATATACCACTTTGTTTCATGATTTAATTGTAGTTTAGGTTGACACACATGTAGTATACCATGACAGTTTATTATACAAATCCTATGTCTGTCAGGGGTATAAGACAATACCGAGCCTTTACCGTCATTTGAATATTTGTTTGAGCTTGATTTGAGTTGCATTGTCGCCAATATAGCGCCCAACCAAAATGATTCAATGATCTTCTACGTAAAACAATACGGAGTCATTTTTAATCAAGAAAAAAATTGGTCTAATCTTATTTAATTGCAAGGCGTTCAATATCCTCCTCATAAGACAATACCGAGCCTTCAACGTCGTTTACACATTTATTTCAGCTTAATTTATGCCGGAATATTCAATACAGAAAGAAGACTATCCTTTAAAATGGGCTTGTGATGTTGATCTGACGCATTTTTACGTTAATTTATTTCAGCTTTTTAAAAAACTATTTACAAGATCCAGAATTATTTAATTATTTATTTATATTTTTTTGTTCAAAATATCCCTGTGCGATGTGAACTTTTTCTTGCGATTTTTTTATCAAACTAAAATTGATTCCAATAATCAAGCAACAATATAGCTTATTTTACTGGTTTCAATTTAACCTATTGATTGAAACTGAACAGCAAGAAAAGCTCAAACTTACAAATGCGTTAATTGTTATGATCAATTTGTTTGCAGGCGGAAAATCAGTAAAGAATTTAATTTATAGTACAAATTTCTAACAAATACGTTAATTGAAGCCAGAAGCAGATGTTCATAGACATCCTTCGATTTTTAGGGTTAAAAGATAAAAAAAAATTAAGACTCATCTCATATGAAGGTATGTTGATATTTATATTCAAATGTAGTTGGGGTTGAAGACAAAATAACAGAAATTGCTTTTGTACCGCTTCTAGATTTTAAGAATGTAAATCATACTGCAGTCTCAGAATAGGTCTCGCTAATAAAAATATAATAATCTTATGGCGTAAGCATCATTAAACTCCTGTCCCCGACGCTTGATAAACCCTTTTAAAGTAAAAGATTGGAAAATTTACCTTTAAAAGTCTCAATATGATGCAAAGTGTGGCTATGAAAGAACAAATGTGTGTAACATTACTGTGGTGGTCCTATCTCCTGCGCAAAGAAACCTGTAAGCCTCTACCTAAGACTAAGATGCAAAAACCTGCTTCCAAACACAGAAAAAATTTTTTAGGCCAGTAAAAGAATTAATCAAAAATAAAATCAGTTTTAATTAAATATTTAATAAGGTGAATTAAACTTTTTAATCAAGTGTATAAAATGTTTAATTGACAATATTTCAATTAAAAGTTTAATTCACTTGATTAAAACTTTAATTCACCTGATTAAATATTTTATAAAAACTGATTTTATTTTTGATTAATTCTTTTACTGGCCTAAAAAATTTTTTCTGTGAACCATCAAGTTAAAGATATCTGACCCTGCCATTTAAGTTGAAAATACCAACACTACGTGGTCCACATCGGGTTCTCACTCATAACTATTCCCGGACCTCCTTTTTTGTACTGCCAGATTGAACTCTGGTCAACTGCGATCTATTGAAGATTAGCAAATTTCAAGCCCAGATAAGCTAATGCTATTACCTACAACTTTTTCCGCATGAAATTGAACGCCAAGTGAAAGCTGCCCACAGAGGAATGATTTGTGCGTGTGATTTGTTCGCGTTCCATTACTCTACACACGACGACTGAATCACAATAATATTAAACCTCAAAAAGAAAACATAAACTATGAACAGATACAATATGACGTTTCGTTGTACACTAACACATCGAACAAATCAAAAAGAAATTAATACCCTACAAGAAATTAATGAGCGAATCATCATATTTTTCAAGTTGGTGTTAAAAAAATAATGGGAGAAATGATAGAAATGATTGAAAACTTGATTTTCTATAATTTCTCATTCTTGTAGAGTAATTTTCAATTACTTGTGATTTGTATGCGCACTGCCCCATTGACAAGTAACAAGAAGCTGATCACGAACAAATAAAGGCCCAACTATAATATGCTTAAGCTCCTGTCAAAAAATAACAAAAATCTTTTCGAATGCATTTAAAAACACAAAAACAAAACCAAAAAACATTTGATTCCGTACGGAAAGTGCGACTTGTTTCGCACCTTGCTTAAGCAAATGACAGATTCATAAAATTTAACAAAAAGTTTCCTTAAGTTCAATATGCTTTGACATATATGATTTACATGTATTCGCCCATTTGCTTAAGCATATTATAGTTGGGCCTTAAGGCAGGTGAGGAAAGACTTTCTTATAAATTGCTTTAAACTTTTTTACTAGTGCCACATTAGAGCTGGCATTTTTAACAACATTAAGGACGCTTTTTGTAAAACGGTGGAGCATTGAAATCCCAATTGTTTACTACAAATGGATTTCCCTAGGGCCCAGAACAGACGGTGCAACGCAATTGCAACGAAACTTCAACTTCTAGTTATTTTCGAGTTTCATTTGAGTTTATGCCAAAGACTTCTTTGAGGGACCACACATAACGCGAACATTTTGAGACCGGTTTGAAATGCATTAAAAATCAGTTGCATTGAAACCGGCGTGCTTGCGTTTCATCTATTCTTAAAGAAAATCGAAATGATTGTGATCATTTCATTACATTTTGGTACAATTTAGGTTGCAGGGTGTGTGGAAAACGATTGAAACTAGTTTCAAAACAATGATTTTTAAAGGGTTTCGTTGCAGTTGCGTTTTACCGTCTGTTCTGGGCCTAAGTTTACATACCATGCAGCAAACTAATGATAACTTCTAATCAAAGATACATTCAATAAATCCATTAGGCGGAGTTCTTTTCCTGACTTTAGTTTCACCTTTAATATAAAATGTTCAAGGCTATTTTTAAAACTAAATGATTTATATTTGTGATGATATTTTTTCATCCAAAAAAGGAACAAATACTTAATATAAAAATAAAAATCTTTATTTTGCAGCAAACAATTTTATTTCCGTCAATTTCTTAGCAAAATATTTCAAACTCTTAAAAATAAAACTTTTTAAACAACAACAACAAAGGACTCTTTGTGTGTGTATGATATTTCGAAAAGGAGTATGAGAATGTCTGCGACACAAAACTGTCACTGGCAGTTATATTTAATGCCATTGATGGTTGAAACATTTCTTTGTGTCTGCTCAGCCCTGTTTTACTTTAGAGTCTGTTCGGTTCGGTGCTGCTCTGTTCAGTACTCTGCGATACATGCCAACAACATAACAACCCAATGCTTTTGGCTAAAAGCCTTAAGAAATTAAAAGGGGAGAGTAAAATAAAAAATTAAAAAAAAACAAAGCAAATAGAAAAAATGAGACAAAACCCCAAAAAAAAAAAACTGTATGAGTCCTTAGTTTTAATGCAATTTATGTAGCATTCATCAATTCAAAAACTCACATACTTTTACACAGAGAAAACCAAAATGAAATTCTTTCGCTTTTGTTAATTTTTTGTTTTATTTGCGTTATTGTGGATAGAGAAAAAGGAGTTGGAGATTAAGAACTAAAAGTAGATACAATAAAAAAACATTGAGATATTTCATCATCATCATCATTGCCATCATCAGTAGAGTCAGCCGTAAAACTTAACAGCTCTAACTACTTAACACAACATTTGCTAAGGAAACCTAGGCGAAAAAAAGAGATGCAAGATGTACAATGAGAGCAATAAAACAGCCAAAAAAAAAGTAAAAATAGAGTACAGAAATAAAAAATCAGCTGAAGGCTACAAACAAGTCTTTCATGTTGAAAAGCTGCACAGTGGGAATGAGACGTAATAGAAAACTTAAAAAAAACACACGTCAGTACTCAACTTATGTAAAGTTTATTAGTTTAATTTATCCTTTGCTTGTAAAATCTTTACTGGACAGTAAAACTTTAGAACCTGTTGTCTCCACTGTGACTTTACAATGGCAACAACATCGACAATAATAATGCTTCTGCAAATACATACTCATCATCACATTTTATAGCTAATGGTTGCATTCATTGCACGAGTAGGTAACAAAACTAGATGAGATTTTTGAGAACTTCCCTCAAAAGCCCTTAAAAGAATAAAACACGAAGAACATTTTAGTAAATTCCACAAATAACCACCCTGTAACAATTCATGGTAAAACACCCATACGTTATCAGCCCTGTTTACTCCTCTTTAGCCAACAGACCAGCCAGCAGTGGCAGTGGCAGTAGCAACAACAACAGCAGCAACTCAGACTCATGTGTTCCTTTTTATTTAAACCATTTGAATCTAAAGTTTATGGGATGCTTTTGAACAATCATTCAAGGTTTATTTGTATGTGTAAGTGGAGGTTATAAAGCAAGAGATATATTTTAGCATTTCACCACCAATTCGTCGTACACATACATACATTTACATCTTATGTATGAATTCTTGTATGTGTGTGTGAATGGCTCATACATCAAGGATATTCACGTTTTGTCTGGTGATATGTCATGATTTGTTGTTCTTGTTGCTTGCTACTGCTGCTATTTCAGCAGGAAATAAGGAAGGAAAACAACTCTACTTCACCTGCTTCTTCTTTATTGCTTTCGTGAAATGTGTTGGTTTATATGTATTTGTTGTTGTTGTCGTGTTGAATGTTGCCCATTCGATTTTCCTTGTGGGAGGGAGTTTTTCTTAGTTCTCTATCTCTGCAAGTTTTTCTTTTATTGAGCTTAAAAAAGGTAATCGTTATTGTTGTTGCTTTTGGATGGCAATTCATCATAGAAAATGGCGGAAGATTTCACAACAGACATTTGTCGATGTGTATGTAAAGGAAAATACAAAAGAGAAAAGTATACACAACACAAATACATAGACATGTATTTAAGTTTTAGTAGGATAAAAAAACCTTTGCTTTTTGGACACTTTAGAAGAACTTTTAATTTAAATTATGGAAAGTTTTTTAAATTATCACTTTAATTTTTTAAATTATTTAAGACTTAAGCCTACAGTACACGGAATGTAAAAAGCCACATGCGTATGTCGTTCTGACGTAATTTTGTCGTCATCACACATCACGAACTTGCTATTGAGGCTTTGTAGCGACGTCAAAATTACGTCAGAACGACATACGCATGTGGCTTTTTACATTCCGTGTACTGTAGGCTTTAGAAATACTGTACATTTAATAAAAAAAATTAATTAAAAAGTAGCAACCTTTTCTATTCAAATAATTTATAATGTTTAAATTTTGGCAAAAAAATCTTAATGGTATAAACACAACTGGGACGAACGACGAACTTCGCATAGTACGACGAATTCGTCGGCAAGAATTCGTTGCGTAAATTCGTCAAATGAGACACAATAAGTGCGCGAATTTCAGGTATTAATGTGACTTGATTTTTTGGTAATTTATAAAAATAAATACCTTAGACGCTTAATTATAAAAACATTTTTATCTTTTTTAACTAGCAATAAATTTTATCAAATTTAGATAACTTAAATTATTTTTTGGGTTTGTTTCAAATTTTGCAATTTTTCGCGAATTTAAGCCATGTTTGCGATTTGTTCCTGTAAGTTGTCTGATTCATTACAGCTTTAACGATTTATAATAAATAGTGCCCTTTGCTATCATGTCGTTGTTAGAGAATTTTGGGCGAATTTCCGCTAATTTGGCAATTTTTAACGAATTTTTGCCATTCCTAATAGTCTAAGGAACTTTTAATAAAGTTTTTGGGTTCTTTGAAATATGAAAAATTTTCGCGAATTTTCGCTATTTTTGCAAACTTTTTTTTGTTATTATAAGATATTTTAATTTTTTTTAACAGATTTAGCGATTTCCAAAAAATTTTTGCGTTTTTTTCAATTTTGCAATTTTTGCGAATTTTAACCATGTTCGCGATATAAGCGATTTTTATCTGTAATGGTTGTGATTCTTTACAGCTTTAACGATTTTTAAAAAATATAAGACGTTGCTATTATGCCGCTGTTAGAAAATTTTTTGCGAATTTCCGCTAATTTAGCAACTTTTACTGAATTTTTGGCAGTCCTTATAGTTTTAGAGACTTCTAATCAATTTTATGGCTTGTTTGAAACATTAAAAATTTTCGCGAATTTTCGCCATTTTTGCAAATTTTAGCCAAGGTCGCAATAGAAGCTATTGTTCCCTGTGATTCTTTATAGCTTTCACGATTAAGCTGCGTTTAGCAGTCCCTGTCCCAATTTATTCGTCGTTCGTCTGCGTAAGAAATAGAAATAAACCTATCGCAGTGTTCGTTACGCAGGACGAATTTCGGTCTACGCAATGATTGTGTGTATTTTCATGCATACCAATGTGTTCTATTTTTGACGACGAATATTCGTTGCGAATAATTCGTCGTTCGTCCCAGTTGTGTTTCTAGCATAAGTCAACTTTAAAAAGTTGAAAAAATATACGCATTTTCATTAAAAACACATTTTTTACGTTTTTAAAATTTTGTATTTTAAACGAAATTTTTCTTTAAATTTGGTTTTTTTATTATTTGATAAAATGATTTTTTCATCGAGTTTTTTATTAAACTTTTTTTCTATCTTATCTCAACTTATGGTGTTTTATCAAAATACCACTGATTTTTAGATCAAATTTCTTGCTTTTGAATAACACCGAATTTTAATTATGACTTTTTTCCTACGAATCCAGCATGACCTTGCAGTTCTTAGGTAAAGGGGCTAAAGAGGTTTATCTTGCCCGCATGCCTTTATTGCTGATTTTGCTAAGCAAAATAGTATTAATGTACGCACATTCACATGTAAATTCAGGTATAGAAAAATAATCATGGAACTTCCGAAATAAATATGATTGAAATGCGAAAGTTTTTATTTATCCAATTAATTTTTCAACCAGGCTAAATAAAAACGAATATTTACTGTATGTCCAACAATTTCGAATATTAACAATCGTATAGAATTGTATCGGGTTTTTCTTTTTTGTTATTGATTACTATGGTTTGACAGCTGGTAATGTCAATCTGTGTTGACATTTTTGTTCAGTAACATTTGCCAAGTCATCATGAATCGTTTAAGGCTAGAACAATGTTTCGAAATTGTGGAAATTTACTTTAAAAAATTGTCGTATTTGGAGCGAAGAGAATTCTCAAGCGGTTAACGAAACACCATTACACATATTAAAATTGAATATTTGGTACGGCTTACGCGCTCTTTCGAAAAACGCAAGGAGCTGCCGTTACGGTAAATGGCGAGCGGTATCAAGCCATGCTGACTGAATTTTTGTTTCCAAAAATTATTCAACATCAACGACATTTGGTTCCAACAAGACGGAGCAACTTGTTATACAGCGTGCTTAACCATCAATTTGTTGCAAAATCAATTTGGTGTCAAAGTTATCTGCAGAAGTGGCCCTGTTCACTGGCCCATTCGTTCGTGCGATTTAAAGCCTCTGGGTTACTTTTTATGGGGCTATGTTAAGTCATTGGTTTACACCGACAAACCAGCAACTCTTGCAGCATTGAAAGCAAATATTCCAGCCACTATTGACGCCATACGGCAAGATTTATTTGAAAATTTTGTCAAAAATTGGACTGATCGAATGGACGGTATAACTTGTAGCCGCGAGGGACATATGTCGCAAATCCTATTTAAAAAGTAAGTGCCATAAAACGATATACCAGATTATAATAAAACAAATTTTATTCCAACAATATTTTTGTCTTGTATTATCATTTGAGTTCTCATGCATCTAAAAAAAATACCTGATATTTCCGGAAAAACACTGGCAGATGTTTGTTTTTATTTATTTTCCATATTAAACACAAATCGATCGCTTAAGGAATTATTTAAAATATGAGAAAAGACACGCTTCTAGGCAAAACAAAAACGAGTTGAGCATATGAAACATGTTTTTAAAACCAAATCGGAAACAAAGGCTCACATTGTTATAAACAAACCTTTTATTCTTGGCACCTAAAACGCCAATTTTTATAAGGCAATAAGCTCTAGTATGTTCCGAAAGACAAGACGTTTAATGCATAGTTTTAGTGGGTCCTTGGTGGCTACCAATAAAAAATGGAGCTTCCATCGAAGCAGCTTTGTGAGGGAGAAATGTAAGAGTTTCGCTTACAATCTCTCTTATGGAAGACATGTATTTTATATTGTGTGTTCCGACATTAAAGCAATTCATTTTTGATACAAAATACGCTTTATTCAACGCATATAAAAACTGGTGAGTGTAGCTATCAGCTTTACACACTCAATGGGTTTTTACAGCTATTTTTTAATATTCTCCCTTACAAAGTTGCTTCGTAGTAAGAAAATGTCGTGGCACTTTAATTGTTATTTATTTTTTATAAAAGTTGTTAAGAGTTCGTTCACTTACTTTACTGCATCTCTGTATGTCTTATTATTTTCAATCGCAAAATACTTAAATTATCCAAATTCAATCCCGATTTCGTACTTGAAATAATCCTCAAATGAGATTGATTGAAGTAAAACTAAGATAGAATCAATCTAAAAATGCGCTTGATTATAAAGTTGATTTTATCCCGAATTAGAAAGAAGAAATTATAATGTATGATTAACTTACTCGCATTACACCATACAGAATGATAAAATACCAACAACATGCACGATATGGTTTTTACTTTAAAAATCTTATGTACATATTTTACCAAAAATATAAACTAAATGAGAAGCAAGAATTCAAATTTACTTTTTAACCCTTCATAGTACACATGAGTCTGGCCAGACCTTTTTCAATGTGTATAGAAAATCAAAACATCAAAAGACAACGAAAAGTTTAAACTTTTTTTTACTTGATTTAAGAATTTTATACTTATTTCAAGAAATTCCGGGATTGATTTTCCAAAGTAATCCCATTTAGGATTGTTTTGAGTACGTTTTAGTGTTATTTGTACTTGAATTTTTGAATACGACTCGTACTTTAACTTGGTTTATCCCGAGTGGTTTTCTTTCTGTGTGCTAACTTATCTACGTGCCGTCTAAGCTATGCTACGATAAAATGTGGATTTTGGACTAAGTTTGTCGGAAGCTGGTTTCTCTGGAGCGTGAACGTACCCGTCTAAAGAATTACCTGGCTTTTGGCGTTCCATTCTTATGGGAAATAGATACAGTCAATACCTTGATATTGTCTGCTGTCTTAAAATCGACTGACTTATCCTGGAGTACATAGTCATATCTAGTTCCCCCGGGGGATATACTGCGCATCTCGGGGGGCATATCTAAAGACTGATCTCTTGCTGTTACATCCACTAGGATAAATAACAAGTAGGTAAATGCACCATGGAACGCGCCAAATATCCAGGTTCTTTAGGGTCCAAAGGATTTCAAATGAGTTCTGGTCCCACGGCAGTCAGTAGACCCCGGTGGACATGCACACCGGTCTGACTATTGATGAGGTCTCCGATGGTATGCTTCGGGGAGCACGTGGTGGCTTTGGTTTAAACCCAACACCGCAGGAAGAGAAACATCTACATGGAAGGTTAATTTATCATCCTTGTGGGAAAGTTCGGCCCGTGGAGGGATCCCAAGGTGCTGTTTCTATTCAACAGATGCTGCTTGGATTAACCAAAGTAGTGGAGTAACATAGCTCCGTCTCCTAAACAAGTGGTGGGTGTATCATTTTGGCGGTTTATACACTCGAAATGTGACCTATGTGTGCGGATGATCCTTAACACATACAAGGGCATTTTAAGGCATTAAGTGGATATATTAGTTCACCATATGGTTGAGATCCACCATCACGTAAATCGAAATCACTACTGTCCTATCCGGCATTACGCAAACCAAAAGCCACCGGGGCTAAGTTCTTAAATATGCTCATTAGGAAATTACGGTGTGAATGTGGTTTAAAACTAAATCTCGTTATGGGACATTTTAAAAATGGTGATTTGAGGACGGATTAGGCGCAGATTCTTAGTCTTTAACTACGGTGGAGTTCGGCCTGCTGGTAGATGTTCGTGAGTTTTATTTCCATTTAAGATGAGCTTCTTATGCACTTAAAGCACAGTGCATGGTTGCCGAAAATTCATTTACTAAAATTAGTGTTCGTAGATGCATTAAGCCGACTTAGTGTTAAGAGTACAGAGAGGCTAGACTGCAGCAATGACTAAGAAGTTAAAATGGTCAAAAGTAGAACAGTTTTCGAAATATTCCAAAATAACCGTTATTTTTGTTATTAAAAAAGATGATATCACTTGAATGCAAATATCTTCAAAAATGTTACACAGATTATGTATTTCATTTGTTTTATTGAAAGAAAATGAAAATCTAAAGCAACCACCAGTCGCTTGCAAAAATTGGTCAAGAAATGACTGAGTTTAAGTGCACCAAATTTCAAACTTTATGGAAATTTTGATGATTTTTTGCAATTTTGCTCTTTTCAAGTTATTTCTTTTAACAGAAAGATTAAGTGTCAGATTCATTTTGTCACGACTTTGTTGAAAATTTGTGACACAGTGTAATTAAGTAAATCTTAAGAACCTCTGACACCGGGTGAAACATTACATTTACTTTGCTTGTGTTCTCCACCTTGGAATTGTGGATATAACCGACGTTATTCCTAAGCAAAGCTTGTTTTTAAAACAGAAATGCTTCAGCCCAAGATAAAAAAATAAATATGGTACGAATTATTCAAGTTTGATGAATGTAAATGTACTACACAGTATAAAATAATTATGTTAAACGGAAATAACTAAATGCCCGCTTAATAGAATTGTTTATACTAATTTCTCATGCTCTTGTTAAGAAACTTATTCCACAAGTATTTAGATTTAAAACCCTTCTTCATGTTAACGTACTGGTTTTTTTTACATTTAAGATGTTTTTCATGTGAATGTAGCATAAAGAAATCCTATTAACCCAAATTTGTATTTTCGGGTCTGCATATCACTGTCATCATCAACGACAATGAAACTCTTAAGTAATGGTTGGCCGTAAGCTTTTTACAAACAACAACAAAATTCCAACACACTCCCACACCAATAACACATTCTGATACAAAATTTGATATCCCTTAAAATAGGCTGGTAAAATATCCGTTAAGCTTATCAGCAGCCATTAAAGCCCATTGGCATAAAAAAACTCCAAACATGGAGGAAAAAAAAGTAAAACAATCACTCACATCTTTAATACACAGACAGCCAGCCCAAAAACGGCAAAATGTACCGCATAAAGCAAACACACGCAAAGCTACACTAGCCAAAATCGGCAGACATGTATGAGTAAGTTTGAAAGAAGGTGTGCGTGTGTGTGTGTGCACATCAATTTAACTGTCAAAAAGTTTATTCACCCACAAATATCAGTTTCCAAAATAACAACGCTACAAAAAAAGCAAAACAAATAGATCTGCAACATGACATGATACAGCAACACAGAAATAAAAATGTAAAACTATGCACAACAATATATTTTTTTTTTTTTTTTTTGAGAAAAAAAAGCAAGGCCGGCTACAAACTTTTTCCAGTATCAACCATCAAACCAAAAGCTGTGAGCGTTACGGTTACGGGTTTTATCATATTTTATATTTAACGTTTATGATGCATTGAACACATTCCAGACAGCAGGCAGCCGACTACACGGTAGCCATAATTGTCGCCATGTAGTCGGCAACTTAGTTATTTTCAACACGACAGTAGCATCATAAGCAGCTGATCTATCTATAAAATGATTTTTTGTTAAAACCAGGGACCGTAACTGTTATGACTTTTATCAAAAAAATCAAGAAATAAGAGTTATTTTTGATTTTTATATTTTTAGATAGAAAATAAGAGGTATTTTTGATATTTATTATTTTAAATGAAAAATAAAAGTTATTTTTGATTTTTATATTTTTAAATGAAAAATTAAAGTTATTTTCGATTTTTATATTTTTATATCAATAATAAAAATCAATTCAAAACTCGTGCCATAGGTAATATGTTTATTAATCTTTGTTACGTATTAAAGTCCTACGACAATAAATGACAGCGTCCGCAAAGCTTTTTTTGAAATAGACAATTACAAAGAAAAGCGTTTCGATACTTCTGCTAATTTATTGGAATATTGGGAGAGCAAAAAATTTGTGTTTCTATGTCTTCGAAAATTAGCTTTAATTGTTCATTCTGTACCTGCCACGCAAGTCAGTGTAGAAAGGTCATTTTCATCACTCAGATTAATATTGGGAGATTTGAGATATAAATTATCTGAGGAACATTTAAAATCAATTACGATGGTAAAATTGAACACCTGAAAACGGCATCAACAAATAAATAAGAGTTTTGAATTGATTTTTATTATTGATGTAAAAATATAAAAATTAAAAATTACTTTTATTTTTCATTTAAAAATATAAAAATCAAAAATAACTCTTATTTTTGATTGTTAAAATAAAAATCAAAAATTTAAATATCATGCAATATGTTGGATGCATTTCGCATAAAAATCATGATGGTGTAATTAAAAGTTTTCTACGATGTTCATTTATGTATGATTTATTTCTTCAAAAATTGAGAAATAACTCTTATTTCCGGTCCCTGGTTAAAACAGTCTCTTGATTAACGTCGTCTCAATTTGTGTTGAAAAATTTGTTGTGGCTTCTAAATTCGATTTGTGTCGCCATTAGACCTTTTTTTATACCGATCGACTTAGAATCACTTTTTGAATCGATCTAACTATGTCCAGTCCGGCTGGTTGGCTGATCATGTAAGCCGTGAGCGAAAAGTACAGGTCGCAATTTTATAGATAATATGATGAATTTTGCGCATAAGTTCTAAATAATTTCGTAAAAAGGGTCCGGCCGGTCTATTTGACACGAGATGAAGATGGCTTTTACCAAACTTGTCTACGGTTACAGCTGAAAGAAAACAATGAGGAACACTTTTTAAAGCGTAAATTTTTGTTTACAACGACCAAAACTACTAGGTTGGTTGAAACCATTTTTGCAATTGATTACAGTTTTTTACAGCTGTGGTATGTCCATATATTTACAATTATTCGGCCTTATTATGACAGTCGCTATAGTCGTCGAAATCATTTGGAATTTTAATCGATATAAATTAAAATTTACGACAATGACAATATAAAACACATATAAACTTTGTCGTATTTGTGTTGTTTACGGCAATCATAATAGAATTTTTTTGAAAAGAACTTGTTTTCGACTACAGCAACTACACTTATATCAAGGCCGATTTTTTAAAAAACCAAAAGTGATTTACAACTGCTGGGAAAAAATGTCAATTAGAAAAATGCCCAAAGTGGCCACAGCTACAACGGTGGTCGCGTAGTTATGTAGCCGTGTTGTTGATAAAATAATAAGTTTTATACATACTTACATACATAATTCACACACATACATGTATTCTATTTTTGACAGCTTGTAGTTGGTAGCATGTTGTCTTGAATGTGTTTTATGTATTACTGTGAACATAAAATGCTGCCTGCCTCTTTGCCACGACTATGCACAGGCACAGACATGAAACAAAAAGATTCAAAGGAGTGAATTGCAATTTCACTAAAAGTGTAGTAGTCCTACTTTAAATGAAGGTGTTCCTAAGTTGAGACACAAACGAGCTTAAGTAAAAAACCAGGAAGATTGACACATGTTTCTCTATTAAAGCGTCAAATCATTTATTTGTTATGCGTAAAAAAAGCAAAAGAATAAATAAAAACTAAAAAAAAATTTGTTCAATTACTTTTATGATAATAAATTTATATTCAACATTTTTTTTTTTTTTTTTTATTTTTCGAATTT
This sequence comes from Pollenia griseotomentosa, assembly GCA_963931875.1. NCBI lineage: Eukaryota > Metazoa > Arthropoda > Insecta > Diptera > Polleniidae > Pollenia > Pollenia griseotomentosa. Next base: position 43,265,057 of record OZ007560.1, on the reverse strand, counting down.
ATTTTATGAGCTAAATTTCAGAAATGTATTTTATAAAGCTTTTTTGTAATAGTTCTAATCCTTAAATTTTTTTTAGGAATTACTTTTATACACTACCAGACTATTATATTGTATTTTCTTGCTACATTTTACCTTAGCTAATAGAAACTGGGAATTATTTCCTTTCGCAGGTTACTTTATATTATATTCAACATTTTTTTTTTTTCGAATTTATTCTATGAGCTAAATTTTAGAAATGTATTTTATAAAGCTTTTTTTGTAATAAAAAAAAAAATTTAAGGAATAGAACTATTACAAAAAAGTTTTATAAAATACATTTCTGAAATTTAGCTCATAGAATAAATTCGAAAAAAAAAAAAATTTTGAGTATAATATAAATGTTTAATGTTTAATTTAGATATTATTATTTATTATAATTCTTTAAGTTTATTATTATTTAAATTAACCTGTTTAGCGTTATAAAATCCTAAAGGCCTAACCATAATATGCATAACCTTGCTTAACCTACTGTCAAAACTTTACAAAAAGTCTCTCAAATGTATATAAAAAAACAAAAACAAAATAAAAAAACATTTGATTCCGTACGGCATGTGCGATTATTAAACTTAAACTTAGCAAAAAGTTTCCTTAAGTTCAATATGGTTTGCCTCATATAATTAACATGTATTCGCACATTTGCTTAAGCCAACCTAAGCACATTATGGTTGGGCCTTAAGTTGTAATTAAAAGATTTAATCTGGTAGAATAGGACAGTCACTGAAATAAATAAAAAAACAGTAGAAACAGGGAATTTATGATCAAAATTAGAGGCTATCGTGGTAACTTGCTCATATATCAGTCAGTTACCAGATCTTGCGAAATATAAATAGCGAAATTTAAAGGAGCAAATGTGATTTTTTTAAGTTCGTTTGACTTTACTGTTTTAATTAGAAATCTGCAATGGGAAAACTCCGCTTTTTTTCTTTATTCTTCTTCATATAAATGCCAATCATTTTAGATCTTCATATTAGTTTAAAAAAAACATATGATGCATGCAGTGATGCCAATTCTTAAAAAAAACATATTGTTTAAAAAACGGATAAAATTTTGAGTTTTTAATGAAGACTGACTTTAAAACATATCGAATTCGATAGTTGTATTTCAATATCGATATATCGGTATTTTAAATATCGGCGATATAAATCGATTATTTTTTTTAAATATCGATATTTTGATATATCGATATTTTTTGCCCATTCCTAGTTTATAATACAAAATTTTAAAAACATAAACAAAAATGTTTCTTGAGTGAAAATTCGTATAATTTACAACATTTTTTTTCTTTCAACTTTTTAAATTTGACGTTAAGCGCAGGTTTCGAAATATATTCATTTAATCACATTGACATTGAGCGGAAAAAGGGCATATATTTCTAATGTTGACCTAAATTTTTTACAATGAAACCATCGCTAAAAGTCATTAGCTTAAACTTATGCCCGTTCTCGCAACTTAACGATAGCTCAAGGTAGGATTTTATCGGCGTTTTAAAAAGTGTTCTATTAGTACAACTGTACTTTAGCCTAAAGTGAGCGATAAGTAAAAGAAAGGTTCATACTAAAAGTAAAGTTGTAATAATGGAACACTTTTAATGCGGCTAATAAAATCCTTTCTTTAGCTATCGGTAATTTGTGAAATTATGTGTTAGAGGATTATTTTGTAAATTTCTCCACCTAGCGTTTAGAAATTTTTTCACATAAAACTTTTTGAATTTTTCGAAAATTTGTATGAAAATATTTCTTAAGTGTGGCGAATATATTAAAGCTCTACTAAAATGCATCTTCCAACTCTTTTAAGCTTCTGATTTTGAATAAATAGAAGTTTATTCCAACTTATTTTTTTTTTGCACCAGCTTTTCTGCTTTTGCTGTTGTTTAAGGTTAAGCCCATAGAATAAAATTGGCTTAGAGTTTATAAAATTGTGTAACTGCGATATGCGGGAAGGCCAACGATATGACCGGGAAAAAAACTACCATATGGATTGATTGGTTAAAGCTCGGACAAATGTGTGAAGATCTATCAATATAAAAGTTGCTGTATTGCGTTGAGTTTTTTTTTTTTTTTTTTTTTGTTTTTAAATTTTGATATTCGTGAGAGGGATTTTTTCGCTAGCACGTATGGATTCAACAGTCAATGGTTTATTTATGGCTTTTGTTTGAAAAATGGGTCAAATTCAAAAATATTACGTGAAAATGGGCAAATTTTTATGGAAATCCTGTTAATGTAAAAGGTTTAAATAAAGTGAATCAAAAACTAAAAAATAAATAGGAAATACTCATACACACATGGCCACATAAAATATGTTTAGAGGTGAATGTATGAGTGAAGGGTTAAATATATGTAATCGTATATGCTGCATAGCGATGGAAACTAAGAGAACTTTAACCTTGTTGCTTGTAATTATAAGAAATTTTTTTCGAACAAATATAATTTTAAAAAAATTCTCAAATCAGCGTTCCGCCGTGAAAAATAAATTCAATTTTTATTCAATTGGTTTCTTGTTACAAATTAGGAATTTTGTGCGACTATGAATCCCTCAAACAAAAGAAAGATTTTATAAAAAACTAACTTATTTGGCAACATAAAAGATAATTGCATAAACTTCTAAATAAAAAAATTCATTTTAAAACATTTTTGCTGACTTTCCGCCCCTGTGGCACCTCTTTACCTACATCAACAGTTCTTATTAAACTTGGAATGCATTAGGAATTCATCGTTAATTGCGCTTCTGAGCTTTTTAAGTAAAAGATTTTAAGTGAAATAAATACCAGAGCCTTTAATTAAGTTTTAAGCTGGGCTTTTTAAACTGATTTCATTAAAAAAGTGAAACACTCCTGCAAGATTTGTTTATCCAAGCTTATTTTTTAAACAACTTCAAATTATGATCACTTATGCATACATAAAAACAAAAAAAATGTTTTAATTTGTTTGAAATAAATTTTTTAATAGGATTTCATGTATAAACACGGAAAGAAAAACGCTCGGGAGAAATAAAGTTCTTTATACTTACTTTAAGTACGAGACAAACTCAAAAAGTCAAGCACCTACGCATAACACTAAAACGTACTTAAAACAATCCTAAATGGGATTACTTTCGATACTCAATCCCAGAATTTCTTAAAATAAGTACAACATTTTTAAACCAAGTAAAAAGAACATTAAACTTTTCATTTGTAGTGCCACTCTGAGAGTAAAATTACAAAGTGAGCGTTTTTGTCTCATTTAAATTAGCAAAGTTTGTTGAAGACTACTGAAACAACACCACACAAGTAGTTAAAAAACGATTTGCTTGGTGAGTGTAGAAACAACAAAAACAACAGAACATGACGAAAACACATTACTGTATAACCCGGTTAATTACCCCACGCTTAAATGCCATTCACGCTTATTTACCTAGAGTTGTAAATCTCCGTTTTTTCATCCATTTTTCAAACAAAAATCCAGGTTCAATTGTCATACGCTTAATTACCCAATTCGGGTAATTGCCTTAAGAATTAAGCTCTCAAAACAAAATTACACCTAAATTTTATTCGTTTAATTGCCTCAGTACTATTTGACAACAACACAGCAAGTAATCCAACCAAGTTTACATGTTAATAATAAAATAATTCTGGGCCGACCAGAACAAAGTCATATTTTGAGGTTAAGATTCATATACGAGTTAATTGTGCTCAATATTATCTAGATACACCTTACATATGAGACATTTTGTCTTAAAGGGATTAAAGGATTTTATATAAATTTTTTTAACATTTAAAGGATAAAATAGCTTGTATATTCTAGGGATTGATATTTGAATGATGTATGTTTAAATCTGAACCGATTCGACCATATTTAATTTGCAGTAAGATATTTTGGGCCAAATTTAATCTTAATACGAACATGATTAAATGGTTTGTGAACATAAAAAAAAAAGTTCGCATGGGGACTTTGTGATATTATTGACCGATTCTCACAATTTACATAGGTTTCGTTCTTATGACAATTACAACGTATTTACCAAGTTTATCAATTTATCTAAAAATTGCAACTGGTACTTTGCGCTCAAGCCTTACACGGACAGACAACCAGCCAGATGGACGGACGGACAGGATTAAATCTCTTTAAAAAGTGTTTCTGAGCCGATCGGTATACTAAAAGATGCGTCTCGATTTCTATAAATCAGCACAAATTTATATTTTTGCTCTAGAACGGATAAATATATTGTTTCTGCCTTTATTGTTCGCACATGAAAAAAAAGCGTTCGCATATTTACGGTTTCCCTGAGCATAGGTTTGTATGTATGAGTACACTTTTGTTAGTAGGATTCCTGTCGGACATTCAGTTAACTTTAAATTAACTGAAAGCTAACTATTTCTCAAGTAGTGGTGGTTGACACTTGCACTACTTTTATATGGAATTAACTAACTATTTTAACATTGCGATGTCCTAGGAAGTAGTCAATTGTCCGACTCTGCATTACTTTCAATTAACTTTAAAGTTAGCTAACTATCCGTTAACTTAAAGTTAACTTTTTGTAGCTAACTATAAACTTACTACTTTAAGTTAGCTTTAAGTTAAGTTAGTTTAAGTTAAGGCCAATTGTTACAAACTTAATATTTTTAAACATAATGACAAAAAAAAAGTTGTTATAATGCAAAACTAAACGTAATGCTATGCTTCCACTTCGATTTAAATCACCTGTCGAAATCGAAAAATTGTACTTAGTTACTTTTTTATTTAATTTTTAATTATACTATAACCTGGCCATAACTAGGCTTGCCATTTCTATTTTGAGAAAAAGAGGACGCCAGCATAAAAAATGTAGGACATTTGTTCGAAAAAAGAGGACACTTTCTAAACAACCTAATATTAATAAAATTAACGACGGCATAAAAATTAACAACCAAAATTTGTTTGTACACAAAAACTTAATTTGGGTAATTCCATCTCAAGTCGACCAAGAGTGGGACCGACCCCTTTCGATTTGAATGCAATTTGGCGAGAGGGTTTATTTGATCCCATGAAGAACATATATCAACGAAAAACAATTTTTTAATTTTTTTTCAAAATATATTAGTTATGACAATTTGAATATGACAAATTGTCATAACTTCGACGAATAAGAGTCTAAACACAATGTTTGCGGTGCGGTGCGATTTCTAGTTGCGGGAGAGAAAAATAAACATAATACAACGGAAGACGGCGACGGAAATAGTTGTCATTTTTTGTTTAAATTTTTATTAATTTATTTGTGAATACATTTTTATCATGTTGTTTGTTTTCAATAATGTTGTGAACATAGCGAATTATTGAAAAACTATGGCAACATCAGAAAGAGAACGAGTATCAAAAATTGAGAGAATATAATTCGCCTTGTTGAGAGACAAAGAAAGTCCGCAATGAAAATAAAATAGATTTTAATTTTATGCCGTTCCGCACTGCGATTTTTTACTTCAAAATCGTATGAAAAATCGCACCGCAATATATTATCGTTACATTGTGTTTGGACTCTAAGCCGAATGTGTTGAGTTTATTTTTTTAATATCTCGAAAACTACTTTACATACGAAGATGATTTTTGTCAGTTTAAAGAGAATACTTGAAGCTACAATAAACATATTGAAAAAAATGTCTATGCAAAATATAACATTTTAAAAATGGACTAAGGCTGAATTTTTTTTATATAATACTTCAAACTGTTTTTTAAAAATTATAAAACTTTGAAGGATGTGCTTTTTTTAAGATATGACTTTTTTTTCATTCCAAAAATAATCTAAAAAAGCCAATCGCCTTGGCTCTCTCTACTTTAAATATACTGCACAGTGTTTGTATACACTTTGGTTAATGTAAATTTTGCATTGCGTAGTAGTTGGCTTTAAGTTAATTAGTCTATACAAGCTAACTTTGTTGGTTTTTTTTTGTAGTTAGCTACTCATTTGACGGCAGGGATATGACAGGACATCTCAAAAAGCATTACAGAAAAAATTCAAGACAGCAAATCCCATTGTTTTTATTGCTATCTCTTTAGTCTTATCTGATACATGTAAAACTTCGCTCAATTACCTCAATGAGGTAGTTAAAAGTACTTTTATAAATACCTCAACGAGGTAGTTAAGCGTATTCGTTTAAATCCATTCCTCGCATAATTACCTAAAAATACTGGCATTTTTGGCAAGGTAATTATCCGTGGAATACTGTATTTTCATGTTTTTAAGAGTAAAATTGAGAACTCTTGCTTCTCATTTAGTTTATACTTTTAGTTTCACATTTACATTAAATTTTTAAAGTAAACACCATATCGGGAATGATGCTGGTGTTTTATAATTGAAATTCTGTAAGGTGTAAAACAGGTAAGTAAATCAATCATAAAAAAATTCTGCTTCTAATCAAAAAATTCTGCTTCTAATCAAGCGGATTTTAAGATAGGTTCAATTTTAGCTTTTTTAAATCAATCTCATTTTCGGATTATTTTAAGTACGAAGTACGGGATTGAATCAATTTTAAAATTCTTAAATCAAGCGTATTTTGAGATTGATTCAATCTTCGTTTTACTTAAATCAGTCTTAGTTTAGGATTATTTCAAGTATTTTGCGATTAAAAGTCCGTACTTGAATCAAACTTTCTGTACTTGATTTAAGAAAATCCGTACTCACCGTACTATTGATACCGCTTCGGAAAAATTGATATTTCTTTTGAGCATATATTCTTTAATATTAAATATAGCTTTAAATCCATTAAAAATATTTTGTAGAACAACAAAGGAAAAGCTCAAACTTAAATATTTGGAACATTATAAAACATATTTGTTTCTTTTCGGTTGTTTTCAAGATAAACAAACTATAAAAATTAATGGCCAAATATAAACAGAAGCAGGAGCAGCAACAGCAACATCAGCATTAACATCTACTACAGACTAGTTTTCTCGCCAGCATTCGAATACTTGTACTTACAACAATTTTGAAATGAAAATATATAGAATTGCGGTCGATATTATTATGCCACATTGACGCATTATAACTCCTACTACTCGATCTTTAGCATTTTCATACACTACATTTGTTTCCTCTACTACCACTACTACAGCAACAAAAACAGTAACAAATAACACTAATACTTCAACAGACGAATAAGGGCACATATATGTATATAGTATACTAACACAGCTACTATAAATGTATGTGTGAAAGCTTTTACACACAGAATACATAAACATTTGAACCCGCACTTTCAATTACAATGTAATTTACTTTATGGACTTATCTCTTAAAAACAGCAATTTTAACAAACATTAAGCATAATTTTATGACATCACATACACACACACTCAGAAAACAACAAGAGGACTAGAGACTGAAGCGAGTACACAGCAAACAATTCCATCCATCCATGGTTACATTATGTTCATACACTGTATTTCTAACTTAGAAATTCTAAGTACTATGTAAGTAGTTAGTTGTTCATCTTTGGTTGTGCTCTTGGTAGCATTTTATTTTTTTTTTTCTCAAGCAGAATGATGATTTTTTTGAGGGGAGATTGAATATTGTTTTGATGATTATTTTTGATATGAAATAACTAAAGTTTGCCCCATAACGAAGATAGAAGAACATAAATATATGGAATATAAAATAAAACATGACAATGTTGGCGTCATTTTTGATTCGGCAATTTAGTTGTGAAACTTTTTTTTTTTGAAAGAGATTGTTTGCCACAAAAACTTAAAAAAATAATACCCTTTTAAAAGTCTGTTTAATTTTCAAACTATTTCAAGGCAATTTCGTGATTTGTTAAATTTTGATGTATCATCGCTAAAGAATTTTTTTTTTAAGAAAAATAGTTAATTGATTTAAATTTTTAAATAACAAGGTTTCGTTTAAATGTGCTACATTCCCATTTCATACTATTGATAAACTGAAATTTATTGTTGATAGGATAAGCTATTTCTATGCGCATTTCACTGGTTGCTTAGGCCAGATCGTCAGGAAACTTCATCCAAAGATTTTAGAAAAACTAAAGATATTACACATATAAAACTGTTAAGCGAATAAGAATTATAAGGCACAGTTTTACTTGTTACAATATCAAAGCTTATTGATATATTGGGTGGTATTATTGATTCCGTTCCGCAAGTGCGGAAAGTAATTTTTGTGCGGAAGCCAAATTTGTAATTATTTATTCCGTTTGTGCGGTGTCTTTCCGTTGTTGCGGTATCATCTCTACCATTGCGGTATTGCCATATTATTGAAACCGCAATATAGATATTTTTCGCCATTTTGCTTACGTTTAAATTTTACAACGAGAAGTTGACGGAAGGAATAAAAATTTAAGAAATATTTAAAAAAAAAACCATTTAGTTTTGTTATTTAAAAAAAATTATTTTTATTTATTATTTGTATATTTTCCAGAAATTAATTTAATAAAAAAATTATTGCTCACAAAAATTTCAAATTTCAAAAATTTCCCTCGAGATCCCAATTTATACGAAACGCGTTCCCGTACTTTAAATTTGTGCAAATGAGAGCGGGCTTGAGAGAATAAAATTCTTCTTCTTGCACGAAACCGCCCAGACTTTTTCTTCGTGCAAATTGTGTAAATTGTCAAACAGCTGTAAAACATAAACAAAACAAAAAAAGCAAAGATTAAAAGTTCATGATCCAAATTCTGGAAAAAGGGTTGTGGAATAAAATAATGTACTTAAATAGATAGTTTTGTACTGAAATATTATGGATACAAAATTTTAGGTCTTCTAAAAGTGTTTGTTTTGTTTTATTTTTGTTAAAAGTAGTTTATTTCTACAGCCAACATACAATTTTTCAAAAGTGGCGCAAATTTTTTTGTGTTTTAAACACTGTCAAAACACTGAATTTTTATTTTGTGCTTTAAATTGTGTTTTTTCTGTTCAGGTAATTTTGTGTAACTTTGTTTCTTTATGAGAGAAATTTATGCTTGTTCTCATTTGCACGAACTTTACCCAAAAAGTAAAGAAACAGAGCTTATATCAACTCAGAAATTATTAAGACAGGGATGTTAAAAATTTATTGCGGAAAGCTTATACCGCAGGAATAAATAATTGCAATTTTCATATCGATCGATATTTATTTCCGTCAAATTTTCCTTTCCGAGCGGAATCAAGAATACCACCCATTATTTATTTTTTTTTTAATTTTTCAATAATAATTGTCTGGTGGATAATTAATTGCATGGCATTTATTTTTTTGTATATGATCCGCCGCGGCTACAAGTTGTACCGTCCATTCGATCAGTTAAATTGTTGACTATTTCGAATAAATCTGGCCATATGGCGTCAATGGTGGCTGGAATATTTGCTTCCAATGCTGCAAGAGTTCGTGGTTTGTCGGTGTAAATCAATGACTTAACATAGCCCCATAAAAGTTATTCAGAGGCGTGCAACCGCAAAAACGTGGGGTCCAGTGAAATAGGCCACTTCTGGAAATTAAGTGTAACCAAATTGATTTTGTAACAAATCGATTGTTTAGCGCTCTCTATGACAAGATGACCCGTGTTATTGGAACCAAATGTCGTTGATGTTTAGCTGATTACTATTTGGAAACAAAAACTTAGTCAGCATGGCTCGATAACGGTCGCCATTCATCGCAACGCCACCTCCTTGCTCATTTCAAAAGAGCGTGTTAACCGCATTAAACAGTTAATTTTAATAGATTTAATGGTGATTCGTTAACGGCTTGAGGATTGTTTGTCTTCGCTCCGAATACGGCAGCTTTGCTTATTGACGTAGCCATTTAACCAGCAATTAGCTTCGTAAAATGGACAGAGTGCTCTATGAACTTCGCGAAATTTCCATTGTTTGGAAGCGTTTTTCTACCGTTAAACGATTCATGATGACTAGCCAAACCTTACTGAAGAGAAAATATCAACACAATTTGACATTCTTAGCCGTCGAACCATAGTTAACGATATCGAAAGTTTTTATGTAGCTAAAAAAAATACCCGATATATATTATTTTTGTTCGATTGTAAGTTATTCCTACTTAATTCCCCAAGTCTTTTTCACAAAATGCTTAAAAAATTATAAAAATTTTATAAAAATTAAATTTGATAAACTTCAGCCTAATTAAAATATAAAAATTTGGATTAATGCTTAAAAAAGTTATAAGGAATTCAAACCTATTTCGATCATTTTGGGCTACCCTATACTAGCAGATCATCCAAGTGGACCAATTACACAATGAAAGTTTATTAATGAGAAATTTTAGAATGTGAGCCCTTCAAAAAACCCAAAGGAAAGCCCGAAGCATATTTTTGTATTTGTTAAACTCAAGAAGAACTGGCAAGATCATTGTGAGTGACGTAATCAGCCATTTTAAAACATTTGCAAGCATCAAGCTTCATTTAACCCAATTCAACAACCCAAAGTAAGCAGTCCAACCGCCGACTCAACATCAAAACGGAATATCTATGGCGCCAACACAATGCTGTGTATTTGGTAAGTTCATTTAGTATGAGTTTCTGAATTCGGGTCAGGCAATTGCAGGAACCGAATTTTGGCTCTTGCCATTCTCCAGAAAGAAGAAAAACCACCACAAGGGATTTATGGGTAAAATAAGAAGCAGTCGTGGTTTTTTTTTTTTTTTTTTGCTCATATCTCAGTTATTTATGAACCAATCTAGCTGAGAAAATTTTCGGGACTATACGTGATGTAAATATATAACACCTAGTCCCCATCATATCTGGGGTCTTCGGAAAATCTATTTTAACTGACACACGGACAGACGGACAGACCCAGAATATGTATATGTATTTATAGGGTCTAAGATCAATATTGTAAAAATAACAATTGGAATGACAAATTAATATACAGTAGTTTTGACTTAACTGCCTTTTGTTTAAGTGCACTTGTGACTTAACTGAACAAAATTAATAATTTTTAGCATTATTCTTTAAATTCCCATACTAATTTCTTTTTTAAGTGCACCTTCTTTACCTGCACATTTAAGATAAAAGCCCATTATTTTTGGTATTTTAAAATTATTTTCATAAAAAAAATTTGACTTAACTGCTCAAAACACAATATATTCTGTAATTATTCTTCAATATCCTTGTTTACGTGCATTTTGCATATCTGCATAGTTATCATATTTTTGGGCCGCTTTAAAAAATTTTCATACAAAATATCAATTATGAAAAAAATGTGGTGGCCACTTTTTCACATAAATATCCAATTTAATTAAATAGCAATTTATTAATAAAAAACGTTTTTTATTCTTTTTTTAAGCACTTTACCTTAGCTGCACTTTTATGCAGAAGCAGGGTTGTTAGGCTTTTTTCTTAAAAAATCGTCAAAAGTTTTAACAAAATTCGTCAAAATCGTCACAAACATTTAACAAAATCGTCAACAAATCGTCAAATATTTAAATTTTACAAATTAGAGACAATTTATTGCATTGAGTGGTTCAAAAATATAAATTTTTAGCAAGAAATTATATTTATGATAAAGAAAGTTTTATTATATTTATTTCAGCAAGTGGGCATTTAAAAAGAAATACATAAGAAAAAATATATTTTCATAAAAACATAACAAAAATTTATTTATTTCGTTTATCCATATTCACACAAACATTAAATAAAAAATACAATCCCATTTTCTGTTAACTCGAGCTTTCTTTAAATGATTAATTTTTAGCTTGATCTTCGTTGTAAATTGTTTTTACTGTTGAAGGTGCTAAACCAAGGGTTCTGTTTATATCAACAGGTTTTTTTTTTTACCCGACTTGAAACGTTTTATTACGTCCAATTTTAGTTTCAAACTAATGCATTTTCTTCTCTTTTCACTAATTTTTCTACACAACTTCTTATTAAGAACTAACTTCTTACTTCCTTACGCGCAACTATACTTTGAATAACTTACCTAACAGAATTAATTAGAAATTCGCCTTTTAACACGCAAATAGAAAAACTATTAATGAACATAATTTGCTTTCTAATATGCAATCTGGTTTTCGCTGGGGTCATAGCTGTATTACAGCTCTTGCGGAGGTATGTGAGAAAATACGACAGAGACTCGATAATGGGGACATTAACTTTTTAGTGCTTCTTGATCATTCGAAGGCATTTGACACAGTGGATCATCAGATGCTTTTTTCGATTTGCCAATACATCTACCAATCTCATTTTTTCTTACCTTTCGGCGCGCACACAATCGGTATTTTTGAACGACTCTTGGTCAAACTCTTTATCTCTAATTAAAGGAGTGCCACAGGGCTCTATTTTGGGACCACTTCTTTTTTCGATATATGTAAATGATTTACCTGAACAATTATCCAATTGCAAAGTCGACTTGTATGCGGATGATGTGCAACTTTATTTAAGTAGCCCTGTGAATAGTATTGCTTTGGGTATATCATCTGTAAATACTGAAATGAACAAAATATACCTGTGGGCTTCTGCAAACGGGCTCTGTTTGAATCCTCGGAAATCTAAGTGCATTGTTATATGTAGAAAAAGTATTGCTCATACCATTGTTCCCAGCATTGCTGATAACATTGTCATAAATGGTGAGAAGATTGAGATTGTGAAGGCAGCGAAAAATTTGGATATAATTTTTAACAATAGTCTCACTTGGAACGATCATGTGAACTCTTTAGTTGGTCAGTCCTATATTAAGTTACGGGCCCTATGGTTGACACAATACTTTACCCCATTAAGGATAAGAATTTTACTTGCCAAGACATATCTGATTCCTAGTTTAATTTATGGATGTGAACTGTTTGCAAATTGTGATTCAATTAGCAAAAGAAAATTAAATACTTTATTCAACAATATTTTGAGATATGTGTACGGTCTAAGACGTTTCGTTCGTGCTTCATCCGTTTCAAACAGTCTGTATGGAGTCTCTTTCGAAAATCTTTTGAAAATCCGAACACTAATTTTTTTACACAGAGTGATAAACACGTTTTTTTCAATCTTAAAGAAACCATAATATTATAATTCCACGGCATCAAACCTTAGTCTCCGAATGGCAGTTTTTTATTCATGCCGCTCGTCTTTGGAACCTTCTTCCACTAAATCAACAACAAAATCGTAATGCTAACAGTTTCAAAATGTTTTTATATAACTTTTTTCATAATTGTTTTTTGATTGAAAATGTTTTATATGAATTATATTCTTATATTCTTTTTTAATAATTGTATTTTTTGTTTGTTTTAATACTATAACCATTTTGTAATAATTATATGTAATTAAATATTCTTGTAACATTTTACGTTCCTGTACTATAATTATAAGACACTGTCTTGTTGTACAGGAAATGAAAATTAATAAATAAATAAAATAAATAAATAAGCTCTTCACATGTGATTATGACTTTAGCGAAAAAATGCAATCGTATGTAGTGACGCAAATCGAAATCATAAAAACGTAAAGCGGATTTAACCAATTTTTAAAAAGCGGACCAAATAGGACCGACGCAAGTCGGGGCTCAAGTGTATATTTTTTGTAGTATCGATAGCATTCATATAATTGTAGAATTCGAATTACGAATGCTTCTAATGAAAGACACCTGGTTTGTGATGGGGGAAGAATTTTTTTTGTTTAACTTCCAATAATTTTTGTATTTCGAAAAACTGATTTTTACGTTTTGAACTGTTTCCAATATTATTGTAAATATTTCTTGTAACTGTTTTATTGATGCCAGAAAATCGTCATAACACTAGTATAAAAATCGTCAATCGTCATTTTACTGTATTTTCTCAAAATAATCGTCAAAATGACGAAAAATCGTCACATCTAACAACCCTGTGCAGAAGCCACAATTAAGGCAGGGTTTTTGAGATCTTAGTTAAGCTAGCTTAAGTTAATCTTAAAACAGATTTGTGCCGCCATTACTAAGTTTGAATACAAAATGTTGACGGAACAGCTTAGTTTTGCTAAAAATGTTGGTCTTTAATGAAATAATAAAAAAATACATCACATTTCGCCAAAAAAAATCCGAGTTTCAGACTAAGTTTGAACCTAATCCACATCTCAAAAACCCCGCCGAACTAATCTGTTAATTTAAAATTGGCTATTTTCGATTAAACCGGTTAAGTTCAGTCGATTAACCGATGTATCAAAATTTTGAATTTTTTGTAGTATTATAACATATTTTTTGTCAGAATTCACCGAAACAATTAGAAGTGCTAAAAATGTAAAAAAATTAAAACAGCACTCTAATGGCATAATGAAAGATTTTGCTTGTTTAGAGAAATCCAGAAAAAGGACTGAGAAATTAGATATTCTGTATTATGGGCTGCTTTCGATTTCTCCAACATCTGAGACAAGTAAAGTTTTATCAAAACTAAAGAAAAGAATCGCTTAAGTCTTAAAGATTTAAACCAAGTTAATTTTCTAAAAGATTAAACTATTGCATATTTATGAATATTATATATTTACACTGAAAGAATTTTCTTCGCAATACCAATGAATTTTGACATTAATCCCATGAAAAATTGCATTAAAAAGGAACCTATGCAGCACTTCGTTGGATCAATGAAACCTGTTTCATTAAAATTTATTTAATGAAACATTACATTAGATCTATGAATATTATTCATTGAATGAATACTTTCAATAAAGTAAAAAAATTTTTTTCTTATTTTATTTTATTTTTTTCTTCTTTTTATTAATTTTTGTTTTTTTATTAAATTTTTTTTATTTTATTTAATTTTTTTTCTGTCTCTGGCTGGAATCGATCGCGCAACCTCGGTGCTGATAGACTAGTTCACTACCAGCTAGCCTACCGGGGCAGTGTAGTTTTTGGATAAAATAAAAACTACGTTTTTTACTTAATTAAGATCGTAAATATGAGATTAATTTGTCCATAATAACAATAACAAAGTTGATTGAAAGTGGACTAAAAGTTTTTGTTTCATTACTATAATGACATTTTTATTTTCATAATGAAAATTTAAATTTATGAAGGCAATTATTGAAATATGTTGCTTTTATAAAAAAATTTTTGATTTCATAAATTTAATGACATATAACATAAGATGTATGAAATAATTAAATCTTACATTTTTTAATTAACAATTAAACATTTTTTTAAGGAAACTAGAATTATGTATTAATTTATGAATATAGTTATGTTTGTATATTGTTTTTTTATGTTCCCAATTAAAATTTTTTGTTTAACTTGGATAAACTTAAGTTTTCATATATCCAATGAAAATTTTTAACGTAATTACGAAATCCAATGAAGCGATTTTAACCAAAAGACTTCATTATAACTATGAAATTCCATTTAGACAATGAAAATTTTAATTTAACCAATGAAAATTTTTTTATGAAAATGATTCATTAAATATATGAAGCATTTTTCTTTCAGTGTATGATTTATTATTTGTATTGTATGTATGCTCCTTTTATTCCAAACAATAAATAATTTTTGCATATTTATTTATTGAAATTACTTAATTTATAAGAAAACTCTATTAATCGGTTAACCGATCAATAACAAAATTAACCAATTAAATGAAACCTCGGTTAATTAATTGAGCGATTAACCGATTAAAGCAAAAGTCCGATTAAATGAATACCCTAGTACCTGCACATTAAGGCAGGTAAATACATGTAAGATAACAGCATTTTTGATTAAACTGCACAAAAAATCGTGCAAAGGAGATTGTGCAGCTAAGTAATGCATGGAATTTATCGAATCTTTTTTCATTTGAAAGCATATTGAATTGTATTAAAATTAGTTTAATTAGTCTTAAAAATAATTGAAGTTAAATGGGCAAGCATTCTTGAAATGAGCCTGTTAGGAAATTTTGCTGCGTTATTCGGCCATACTGGCTGAGCTAAGTGTGCAGTCTCACCATCTTGTCGAAACCACACAGAGTTGAAAGGAATTTTTCTTTAACATAGTTCCGGATAGTAAAATTCTCAAGTATCGTTCTCCAGTAGCCGTAACGCTGTGTCCGCTTTGTACAAAGAAGAATGGCATGAAAATACAGCGTGAAAAAA
This sequence comes from Pollenia griseotomentosa, assembly GCA_963931875.1. Taxonomy (NCBI): domain Eukaryota; kingdom Metazoa; phylum Arthropoda; class Insecta; order Diptera; family Polleniidae; genus Pollenia; species Pollenia griseotomentosa. Next base: position 43,249,063 of record OZ007560.1, on the reverse strand, counting down.
CCGCACATTACACTGTGACGCGAATTGGATGCAATTCCCTCTTACGTTGCATTTCTGGGTTGGAACCACTCCATATGCGACAATTTTGTTAGTTTACGTTGGCTTTAATCAACCACCCTGTAGTAGTGTAAAGGTTTTGCTCCATCTGCCTTCTAGTCCAGATCTAGGACCCTCCGGCTACTATTTATTTTAATCGATGCAGAACACTTTATTTCAGAACAGGCCGTCTAAAATTGTTTTGATTCGTTATTGGCTTGAAAAAAATGTGCAGATCATTTGGAGCAGAATGCTTTGGATGCCAGAAAGATGGAAATTGTCATAGCTTACAATGAACAATGCTTTAGGAAACATTAATAAATATTATACCTTCAGTCGAATAATTTTCTTTTTTTTAACACAATGACACAAAAACCTGGGCCCAAATCGCCGCAGTCGTGATCGAGTGACTTTGATCGAAATTTTACTTTTTGAGATTATGTCATTCGATAACGAGTAGTCGATCGAATGACTTTACTCGAAATGTCATTCGATAGGTTAAGAGCTTTCGTAAAAACATTTAATTGTTTTTTTACAAACAATTTACACACTTCTTGGGAATAATTATTAGATTTCTTTAACAAATAGCTAAAAATTTAAGTAGTAAACTTTTTTCAGCAAAAAAAAATAAAGTAATAACATTCAGTTTTGCAATTTTTCGCAAATTATAGTCATAGATAGAAGCGATTTTTGTATTGAAAGTTTTTTGATTTTTTACAGCTTTAACGAATTTTAATTAATAGTAGACTTTGCTATTATGCCGCTGTTAGCAATTTTTTGCGAATTTCCCCTAATTTAGCAATTTTTACAGAATTTTTTCCATTCCTTATACTTTTATGGACTTTTAATCAATTTTATGGTTTGTTCGAATTATTAAAAATTTTCGCTATTTTTGCAAAAAACATTTTTCTGTTAATTCTTGACATTTTGTTTTTTTTACCGATTTGAAATAAATTTTAGGGTTTGTTTCCAAGTTTGCGATTATTTGCGAATTTTAGCCATGTTCGCTATAGCAGCGATTTTTCTGTAAGATTTCTGATTCTGTACAGCTTTAACCATTTTTAATAAATACTAGACTTTGCTTTCATGCCGCTGTTTGCAAATTTCCGCTAATTTGAAATTTTTAATCGAATTTTTGCCATTCCTTGTAATTTTAGGGACTTTTAATCAATTTAATGGCTTGTTTGATATGTTAAAAACTTTCGCGAATTTTCGCTATTTTTGCAAATTTTCTGAATTTGTAAAATGTTTTCCGAATTTTTGCGTTGCTTTGTTGCTCTTTTTGGCAAGCGCCGCCGCTATAAAAAAGCCACATAAATAAGCCGAAGTCACCTATTTTATAGGGCACTATCAACATTGTTGATTTGTATGCGGCGAGAAATGTCTTATGCCATTAGTATACAAGCACAAAAATCTATTACATTTTTTAAACAAATTTCGATACTTTCGAATGCCGCAATTCCGTGTTTGATACGTCACGAAGTTTTTTTCGATACGAAAGTTCATTCGGTCACGTGTGCGACGATTTGGGCCCTGAATTTAAATCAAAAACTTTTCAACGAAATTTCGAAATTTTAAAAAATATTTTACCCGCGAATTTTTTTCGAGTTAAAATGCTTTGAACTATAGTAAGCTCCAAAAAGAGATTAAACCAGTGAAATGTTTAACAAATTAAAATTTTGTTTTATAATTTTTATCATTTTGTTAAATTTTATGGTCGAATTTTAAACTCATGGCGAAATGTTTATAACCAAAAACTTCCAAAATAAACCTTAAATTAAGTGACGTTCACAGAAAAAAAATAAAAATTGATTTCATAAAAAAAATTAATTTAATTCGCACCATTCAACAAATTAATAGTATTAATTAACTATTTTTTGATTGTAACAACACTTTCTTCAGTTATGTTGCTGGTATAAGTAAACCTATAATTCACTTGATTACATTTTAATTAAAACTGATTTTATTTTTGATTAATTGTTTAATGGAAAAAAAATTGGCGAGAATTTATTCTTTGTTGGAAGGGGACAAAGTTTTTAACTATCGGAGTTTTGTTTTTGCATTTGGGCCCCTTTTAACCCTTTCGGCCCGACTTTTTATTTGAGAAACAACAATGTACATGAAAAATCTGTTTACACATATTGAAAAAGCTTAAAAATTTATTATGTTTTGCATTATTAGTTTTTCCGTAAGTCCTTTCATTATTCTGAGATATTGTCTGTGATATTGTCCCAATCGGATTTTTCGGAGTATTGTCCCAATCGGGTTTTTAATACAAATGGGACAATATGTCCCACTAGTATCGAAACTATGTACAAATCTTATAATAATGTGCTCAAAATTGGCAACCATTACTTCTTTGATAAACTAACACAAAAACTTCGACTGGGACAATTTCAAACGTGATTTTTTTACTTTAAAGAACAAATTGGCTCAATCAAACATTGTCTGGGATGTATTATCCCAATGGGACCGAAAGGGTTTAAGTTCGAATTCAAAACAAAATAAAGTTAAACTTAAAAAAAACTTCAGAGAACCCTTAAAGTAATATGTCCAATGCTTAACCCATTCCAGCGTAATGGGTTTTTAAAGACCCAAAAACCTTATGACAGCAAATAAATTTTAGCAAAGGCTAGATAAAAGATGATTGACTTAGATTTTTATTTAAAAGTAGACATTAATCAACCTAAAAAAAATTAAAACAATAGATTTTTTCCCCCAAATAAAGCACAATGCGAAAAAAAGAAATGCCCAACCGGTCTAAATAGTTCTAGGCTGCTTATTTTGAAGGTCTTGAAAAAAGAAAAGTTATAGGGTCTATAGAACTGAAAGGAACTATTTTAATAAGTGAAGTGTTTTTTCTAATTTTAAATTTTAAAGGCCGATTTAACAAACAATTTCCAGTTGAACTTTAATTCTAATTAAATTCTGCTAAAATTTATTTAAAAACAACATTCCTGTAACTGACCATTTCAAAGTTTGTACTTTACATGAAGAAGAAAAAATCTCATCTCAAACAAATTTCTTTTGTTTTACCAAGAAATAAAATAAAATTTTAGCATTTGCACAAAAAGATTTTGTGGCTGTCATAAAAACTGTCTGGCCACGTTTTCTACTTCAAACTAAAAACAATTTTCCCAAAAAGGGCAAAAACCACAAAACATTTTCATTTTCATTGCAAAGAAATTGTTTCAAATTGTATTTTGTCTCGTTTATTTAAAGTGTAAATAGAACAATAAAGTCACATTTCTTGCCATTTTCTGAAATAAAGAAACAACAATTTCTACAGACAGAGACTGATAACGCAAAAGGACTAAAAAAAATAACAAATGTAAATTTTAAAATTTTTTGTGGACAAAAAAAGGAGATACATTGTTACAAATGGTCACTAAGGAACAAAAAAAAATACAACAAAAATAATTGAATTTTAAACAAGAAATTTGAATGAAAGTTTGTCAAAATTTTATTCTATTCTAACATTTAATTCTAAAAAAATTTAAATATTTAACAATTTATGTTTTAACCAGCGTTGTAAAACACTTAACATCTTTTTAATTGTTGTTAAGTGTTTTTTTTTAATTTTTTATTAGCCGGCCTTTTGCTCCCCTTATGAGACCCAACGATCCCTAAATGTCAATTATCCACAACAATGACAACTTAATAATAAACATAATACTTGGGAGCTCGTAAAAATATTTTTAAGTACTTTCGTTTAATTCTCTTATTATTTTACAACAATGAATGAATGACTTTATGCGAAATGAAATTATAATTTTATTATCATTAACATGGCGACTTATCACAGTGTTAACTATTATTCGACTCCTTTTTTTAACGACTTCCTCTTGAGACTCGCATTTTCACACACTCAAACACACATTACAAACATTTTATACATACATGTGTATGTATATATAGAAAAGACATATGCTAAGTGGACTTAAATGTCACTCTCTTATTTTAATAGCTCAAATGATAGAAAGAATATGTGTCTTTGATGACTTACCATCAACCCAAATTATTTCTATATAAGTATATTTATTATCCTTTTGCTCTTCACTGTCATACGATTTGTGATGAAAAGCTTAAGAAGAACAATTTTACGACCCTACAGACAAGCTGGCAAACAGCTTTCTTAAGAACATGGCGTGTATTCGACTCCGACTACATATTTTGTGTTGGAGCGTATAAAACAAATACCCCTTGTTGGGTTGGTGAAAGTTTATAGCATTTTTACGAGTTTTTTATGTTTCATTCGAAACCTTAATTTAATTGTTTATCCGGTGACAAACATTTGATTAAAGTGTTTAACACACTCACACACACACACACAACAAACACCCACTAACATCCGTACAGTCGGTGTGTCTTTGTTTATAGTATTATTTTTACGATCTCTCATCACTCTCTCCTTTAGAGACTGTGTACGAGGATTGTGCTGAGAGGCAAACAAATTTAAATTAATTGAATAATTTAATAAAAACTATTTTCTATTTCGATTTCCCTATTAAAATTTCTCTTCGGGGCGTGAGCGTGTGTGTTTTGCGGTAGATTTGTTTGTCATTTAGACGTTAGAGGGAAAATAGAACAGGACAGCTCAGGAGCCATGTCGTGACCTCATCTTTTATTTGTTGTCGGAATTACACAACAAAAACTGCGATTTCGATTACAAATCTAAAACTTTATACAATCAGTTAGTACGATGCCAGTTAAAGATCGATTTTTATCCATAATGTTTGGTGGTGCAACTTTGGTTTAATTGTTTCTTATATGAGACAACATGTCAATGCTTGTTATACTAAGATGCTCTGTCCGAAGTTTTGCAGAAGTTAATGTCATTTCGGAACATAAAAATATAATTAGGTGTGTGATGAAAACTGGTCGATTTCAAAACGATCGTTTTTAAATTTTTTTTTTCCTTTTTTGATTATTTATTTATTAAATCTTTATATATTAAATATGAATCAAATCTTATCCTAATACTTTATTTTATGTCCTGTCAGTGCCAGACAATAATTTTCTTCATCACGGGTTCTGTTCACATATAAAGGTGTTTATCGCTCATCTTAATGGGTAAGTGCTGCAGTGTCTCTTCTTCTTAAGCGAGTGTGGCCGCCATGATTTAAAATATTCCGAGCTAGTGGATTTGGGTGTTGTTCAAGCCTTTATAAATATGTTACTGCATATTTCGTAATCATAGTATTAACTAATGGCACATTGAGATCCTTGTGAATATTTTAGTCTTTAACCATATCAAGGGGCAGCTGTGATTATTGGAAGAAGTTTATTTTGGCGCCTTTGAATTTTTTCGATATTAGAGGCCGAGGCAGTGCCCCATAACTGACAAATGGTAACGCTGCTTTCAAAACAAAGTTCTTTTTGTCGGTGATGCCACAATAATAATAGAACTTATTGCCACTTTTCTAGTGATGACACTTTAATAATCGAAAGTCGTAGAATGGAATAAAAGGAACATCTTTTAAAGATGTTGGTTTTTAGCCCTATGCATTTCTTATGGAAAGATTTTAACATTTTTGCAAATTGATGGTAGATGTTACATGTTGATCAGTGTAAAAAGGTTATTAGCCCGTATTTATATTTCACAACCATTCTAGTCGATTCCAGAACTTTTTGTTCGAATCATATTAAAAGATCTGTTACAAAGGGTGTTTTTAAGAGTGTCACAACTTTGAGTTGGTCATTGCTTAATTTTAGCACCCATTAACCAGCTGATAGTTGCTTTTTGTTTAGTTTGCTATGAAATTTCATTATGAATCGACTTACAGCAGAGCAACGCGTGCTAATTGTTGAAGTTTTTAATCAAAATAATTCGGCGAATGGGCTAAAGCACAAATTGATATTGATTTTGAATTTCCATTTAAAATTTTATTTTTCGATGAAGCCCATTTCTGGTTGAATGGGTACGTAAATAAGCAGAATTATCGCATTTGGAGTGAGAAGAATCCACAAACTTTTGTCGAAACACCATTATATCCACAGAAAAGTACGGTTTGGTGCGCTCTATGGGCTGGTGAAGTCACTAAGCCCATATGTCTTCAAAAACTATGATGGTCAAAATGCGAAAAGTTCTTGAAAATTTGTGTTCCAGATTGAGCCTTCTACGCGCCAGCCGTGGCGTACACATGGCAGAAATCATATTTAAACATAAATTTCATAAGATTTTCTTTCCAATAAAGCCCGTTTCATTGATAAAAAAATATATATTTCCTTGTTTAATTATGAATTAAACTTGTGTCACTCTATAAAAACACCCTTTACATCTCAATCTAAAGCCTACAATTACAATTACTAAAAAGTTCCATACAGTGGAGTTCATAACAATTGTAAACTAATACCACATAAAACTATAATTTACAAGATAACTTATAACTAAAACTATAAACAATTCTAAGATTAATTTCGTAACAATACTGTAAAAGGGGTTTTTTCACATTATTTAGGAAAAAAACTTGATATTGATTTATTTATTTTTTTCACTCCATTTATAGTTTTAGTCAGTTGAAGCATATAAACCTCGATTAAAAATTTCTGAAAAATTGCAACATATTAAATTCATCTGCCTCATAATACCTTCAGTCTCCCTCGTACAACTCACCACAATGATTTGAAAAAGAAGAAAAGTCTAAAATGCTTTTTTAACTTTTTCTGGTATTAACACAAAAACAACCCACCTAACGGTAGGGCAGTTTCCAAATGTTTAAGTATCAACACAAATGTCAATTTGACAGTTGTAAAAATTGATACATCCGTTGCTAATTGGCGTCAACAATAGTATAAAAGTAGTAATAGTAATAATAATAACTTTAAACACACTCTAACAGTTGTAGTAGCCAAAAGTAGTAGTTCCAATAAGAATTTCCTACATTTTTCTAATGTGCTTTTGCTGATGATGTCGGCGGTTTGTTCTAATTTTTCTAATAAAATCAGAAAGATTAGAGTTTATGACCCAATTGTTGTTTGTTCGTTTGCTGGTTTTTTTTTCATGTGAATGAAAAGTCTTTGTTGTGTTGTTTGTTTTCGGAAGTTGTAAAAAAAATGTGTAAAATTGATACTAAAAACAAATAAAGCTTTTCATCTGCGTTTTCCTGTGCTCCCCCCGTTCGCTTCAGTAACTAACACTTGTTGGCCAACTGTTGGAGAGCACGTTGAGCTCGGGAATAGGCGGCAGGATAACATGATGGTGTTATATTTACGACTTTAAGAATTTGTTTACTTGCATTCACATTTTCCCCATTATTTTTACGATTATGTTGATGATTTTGATGATGATGACACTGTTTGATGGGTTCACATTCCCTGTGACAGTGTGACACTGTGTAATGTTTTCTGTTTGAAGTGTTGATGTAATATTGTTGGATTTATTTTATGACTTTTATTTTCCGTTTGTAATCTTGTGGGTTTTTTATGATTATTTTTTATAATAATATTGTTGTAAAGAATTTATATTTTTATAACTTCTTGATGAAGTGCTTATATTTGTGTATATTTCCCTTTAATAGAGTCACAGATTAATTGAAATAAATTTTTTACGAGCGTTTTTTTTTACATTCAAAATCAAATATGAATAGATTTAAATGGTATTTATTTTTATTATGTTATAATGGGGTGAGAATTCAGGATTAGATACAAAAAAGGAGGAAAGTGATTAAGATGTCAATATCAGGCCAAGTTATTTTAAGCTTTTGGCATATTTCGCAGGATTTTCGGGAAAATACTTTATTTTGATATAGATACATAAGCGCATATGATTTTTTGTATCAACGACAATGTTAAGATTTTGGGGAAATTTTAAATTTTAAATACTACCAACATGAAGTTTTTATTTTAATATACATATTGACAACTAAATTCCAAAACATGCTAAGTCGGCTTAGCATGTATAATTTTGTTGTTGGTTGGCTTATCCAACGCAAAGCTATGCACAAAAGAGCATCTAAGCATACAACAGAATGTGGTATCGCCCGTTACCTTTTAAAGCTTCTCCTGCAAAACTCACTTTTTCGACTTAGCATGTCTTGGAATTGAGCTGACGATATTTAAATTGAACAGTGCTAATAATTTACTTAACAAACTTAGTTTTTTATTAAAGTTTTTAGTATGCATATTTGCGTTTTTTGAACTTATTTGCTGCATATTGTTCAATATTTTGCCTGGGTCATTATAATATCGTGCAAAAATCGCTCAAGTTTTATTATTTTAAAATTAATTGAGGTTTTTGATATTTGAATTTACCATAAGTTCATCAAATTTAATTTTCATTTCATTTTTTTAGTGAAGGAAGGAATTTACATTATGAAATTAATTAAAATTGTTTGATAATTTTGTTCTTGACTGAACACGGGAACACTGGTTGGCGCCGCAGTGGCGCAAACAGTAGAACGTCAAAGAATTCTGATGAAAGGAATGTGGTTACTCTCGAAACATGGATACTCGACCCAAGATCAATCCCGTGTTCGGTCAAGAATAAAATGATTAAAAAAATAATGCTACCGCGTCTATGCCAAAAAAAGTTATTTAAAAAATATTTTTTAATTAAAGCAAACGAGGATATGATATTTGACTTAATGTTTGATAAGTATAATGGCATTCGAAATCTTACAGGCCGTTTCCAAAAAGGTTTTCAACTTCCTTTAATACTCGTTAAAATAAGGCGTAGAGAAAAGACCTTAAGCAATAGTAGTAGCGCTATAAAAACTTAATAAGCTCATTATTTCTTAGGTAAAAAAACTATTTTAAAAAAATGTTCAAGTTTTTTAAAACTAACCCCCATTGAAGTAAAATTAGTTAATTTTTTCTAACAATCTCCTTTTACTTGGACCAAATTAAGATACTTTTAATGTTGTCCTTCTCCAATTTTCCAATTGAGCCTTTTTTTTGGCCGATGTTATGTTTAATATCCAAGCTATTTGTACCAAATTTTAAAACTTTTCCTGTTACCGATATACAGAAATTTATATGGTTTTTGAATTTTTTTGAATATTGTTTCTCGAAATTGAGGCTACTCTTTGACAGATATTGTGTATAAACAATCATAATATTTGTACAAAATTTGGAAACTTTAGCTGTTACCGTGCTCTAGATAAACAGACATCTCTTTTCCCTTTGTATGTGAGGTGCAACACTCACTTATGCCCTGCCGCCTTCTTTTTTTATAGATGTTGTGTATTGATAAACAAGTTATCTGTACCAAATTTGGAAACCTTAGCTATTACCGTTCTCTAGATATTAGGGTGTTCAATTAATTGGGTTTTTATTTTTGTTCGATTAAACGATTACTCGATTTTTGGCATTTTCAACATATTCGATTTAACGAATAAAATTTTAAAATTAATCGATTAATCGAATCTAAATCCAGAAATCTTATAAACTACGAGATTTTTTCGATAATTTTAGAAAAAATTAGTATTACTCAAATAAAGATTCTTTTTTAAATAAAACTTGTCAATGTAACTCCAAATTGTTGTTGTTTCACTTTCGGACACTTAGATTTTAAAAGAGTCAATATAACTTTGGATCAAAGTTATTTTTGGGAGTGAAAATTTTATTATTAATGTGCTAAATTCCCAATTTTTCATATTTGATAAATACACTGAAATTTATTGTTGAGGGAAAGCTGGCTTTCATTCGCATTTCAGTTGTTGCTTAGGCCAGATCATCAGGAAACCTTTTCCAAAGATTTTAGAAAAGCTAAAGATATTATGCAAATAAAACTTTAAAGCGAATAAGAATTAAAAACACTCAAAGTCTTACTTGTAACAATATCAAAACTTAAACAAAACACCAACAATAAACAGTGAGTTTATCTTTTCTTACATTCCCCTACAATTGGTTTGGAGTTTTGATACTTTTCACGGAAATTCCATCCTCTGCTATGCTTCTGCAAATAGTTTCCTCTAGAGAATCGATCGAAGTATCTTGTTTAAAATATTTTTTCATTGGACCACTTGTAGCCCCCTTTAATGTTGTTGGTAGAGCAGCTTCTTCACGTATTATGTCACTGTGTAAGTGGTAAATTAGTAAAGTTGTTGAAGAAACTTAATGTTAATAAATTTTTGGACACTTAAAACCACAAAAAACTACGATCATTTTGTAAATAATTGAATTTAAATTATCGTTCGATTTAAATTTCACTTCATTTCGATTTCTAGAACATACCAGAAAAATTAATATAAATCGTTGAGTTAACATACCTTTGTCGTTTTTTCTTTTGTGACATAAACTATTAAATTGTGTTGAAAATATGTAATAAAAATATAAGCTAAACTCACTAAACATGATTGTTTTTTTTTTAATCCAACGAACACATACATTTGCTTTGTTTATTCGAGTTAAAACCTTAAAAAAATTATACATTTAACAGAAATTTTATATATTATTATTATTATTCGATTAACCGGTATAAATTCTTCGATTAATCCTTTAATCGAAATCAGAAATTTTAAATTAATCGAACAATTAATCGTCTAAAATTGTTCGATTAAATCGAACAAGCATTAATCGACTGAACACCCTACTAGATATACAGAATTATATTTTCTTCTCCAATCCCTTCCACATTTTGTCAGATGTCATGCATATGCATCGAAGCTATTTGCACTAAACTTAAAAGCTTTTACATCTACGATTCTCCAGATATACAAAAATCTATTTTGTAGTAATATGAAAGGTGTCACGCCCACTTCTTGAATTCCGCCCACATTTTGCCGTATGTTGTATATATATTACCAAGATACTTGTACCTTATTTTAAAACTGTGGTTCTTCCCGTTTTCCAGATATACAAAAACCGATAATATCTTATTAGTATGGCAGGTGTCAACCCCACTTCTCCAATCCCGCTCATTTTTTAGGGAGATTGTATTTTGACAACCAGCTATGTGCTGGAACATTTTACTCCGACTGTTCTCCAGAAATGAAAAAATCCATTTTGTGCCACGCTCATTTTTCTAATCCCGCCCACATTTTGTAATATGTTCTGTATTCATAGTCAAGATATTTGTAGCAAATTTTAAAACCTTAGCTCTCACCCTTCTCCGGATATACATAGATTTATATTGCCGTTGTATGGGAGGTGCCACTCCTACTTTATATTTCAAAAAAATATAAAGGGTTTATATCCTTCCATACCATCAGTAATATAATGTAAAAGTTTAATAAATATTTGCAGATATAAGGTACAAACAAACATTCATTTATTTTATTTTCCACAACTAGTTTTGAAGAGGGTATACTAAGTATGTCATTCCCTGTGAAACTTTAATATTCATCTAAGACCCTATAAAGTATACCGTAAAAATTCGATAATCCGGATAATTGATTGCAGACCCCAATCCGGAGTAGCGAATTATCCGGATTACCGCATGTATGTATTTATTAAAAATTATAATAATTCATAGCAAAAAAACGCATGTGCAAACAAACTCATATCACACTAATCTAACTTCATTTTACAAAGCATGCTGTGATTTGAATAAAAAAATAAATAAAAACGGGTGTTATTCAATCCGGAGTATAGAATACGCAATGAGCTGCAAAATTCTGTCCAGATTACCGAATATTCCGGATTAGTGGAGTCCGGATTATCGAATTTGCACTGTATATGTATATTCTGGGTCCTAAATTAATTTTAAGTCCGTCTGTTGAAAACATGCTTACTCTCGAAAAACCCAAAAGAAATGTTGGTGTCAAATTATTTCTAGTTATCCTAAGCAGTTTGGGATTGAAATCCAACAAAATCGGTAATGTAGGATAAGAGTTATGAATCCAAATGTGGAACCACCACCCCAAAAAACTGATCATTTTTACAAAATCTAGCATATAGTGGTGGAATGCACTCTATATGACTTGGAATCATACAGCAAAATTTCGTGAAGATCGGTCTATAATTTAGCATAGACCCCATATTAAGCCCATTCATGAAATATTCTAACTGTCGGTGGAGAGTATCAAAGAATCGGCAAAGCCGAATATAGCACTCTAACTTGTTTTTATATAAAACTAATTTAAAATATTGTTTCGAGAACTGTATAAATAAATATTTTCCAAATAAAATTTCCCAAACTAACAAATATTTTCAAAGCTTCTTAAGGAATTCAAGTACCACCACCTTCTTACAATGAAATTAAATCTGAAGCACATTCCTCATTATAATTCTCGAATATTTTCTTGATGTATGAAGAAAAGAGAGAGAGAGGAAAAACGAATTGAAGAAATACCAGCACAAAAGTATGCTATAACAAAACAAAATATTTAAACATCGTGTTAACACAACAGAAAAAAAAATAAGTAAAAAATATTTGCAGAATTTGGAATATATAAGAAAATAAGAAAAAATTCCAATTAAACTAATAACATACCAAAAGAAAAATAACTTAGAGAATGTTATGATAAAAATCTTTTCAAAAAAGCAAATACGAATTCTAATGCCTGGAAATGAAGATTATTAAATGAAAACGAATGTTCAAGGCGCTACCGAGAACTGAAAAAGATAACAAAAAGGTTTAAAGTATTATCCGTTTATTAAGGAAAATTTTCATACAAAATTTGTTTCGTTATCCTTTATTAAATTTAAAATATTTTTTTTATAAATTTCATTTCCAAACTAGTCTCAGTAAAATCTCTAAAAAACTAAAAAAAAAGAATTAATTCAACATTCAAGTCTCAACATATTAACAAAATATTTGTAGTTATTTCTAACGAAAAGAAAATATGTCAACTTAAAATGATTTCTTACAAGTAAAAGAAATAAAGAACAAAAAAAAGCATTGAGTAAGCATTTGGAATTTAAATAAAGCCTAATATTATGCTATACTAGATCTACTTATAAACAATAAGAAACTGACGCCATCATATTTCGCTGGAAAAATTCCATTTGCTAGAAGCAGGAGCTCCTTCTAAAAAATAAAATCAAACAAAGTATTTGGGGAAGAAAATACTTTTGTGTTGAATTTGAAATACTTAAGTTGAAAAGTTTAAGCAGTAAATACCAACACGTTAAAGCAATACAGTTAATTTCTCTAAGGCGTGAACCAACACGCCTCAAGTAGCCAATACAAATATTTAAATACACACAAAATACAATCATACCCATACAACACAAATGACACAGTCACAGATACATAAAATACATATTTAGCTTAAATAAAATACATACAACAAAAGTTAAGAAATCGGCTTAAAAATGTTTGAGCTAATGGTCGAAAAAGGGAAATGAAAAATAAAAACGGTAGGAAAAGCATTGATGCCAATTAACGCGCCTAAAAGTATACTACATACTATTATAGGCAGTAGTGGTTTTTTAGTGCTATACACTGAGATAAAAATGTTGGTGGACAATATAGAAATTTCTTTTGAAATGGAATACGAAAGATACCTTAAAAGTATGCAAAGAGTATTTGTTGCACATATTTGATAGTCACAGCCTGTTCATCGATTTCGAACGTAGAAAATTATATTTAAAACAAAAACAAAATTCGAAAATTTGTTTTTGTTTTAAATGTAATTTTCTATGCGAACGTTGAAGTTCGAAATCGTTAAACAGGCAGTAACTACCAGTAAGATCAGCCTAATGAGATCTAAGTGTCTCAGATTTCGCTACAAAGACTTTTCAAAGAGATTTATCTTTAAGATCTCCCTCACCGCGCAAAGGATATTCTACGATAGGGCTAGACCTAAGGCAGTCTAGGGTCTATCTCACTTAAATCTACTAGTTTTCTTGGTACCATTGTGAGCTCTAGTCAGTCGTGATGTATTAGAGATCTGTCAATTTTAAGCCGTAGACAAGTAGTGGTATAAGCTTCACTTATGTCCGCCGAGAGATTCAAGTGGTAAGAATGCAACAAGACGCACCACTTCCCGACGATCAGTTATCAAAAAAGTTTAACAATATATATACATATTCAGCAAATTCCTTCAGGAGCATAGGCTGCGGACGTAGAATCTCCATGTCTGTCTGTCTGCTGCGATGTGTCTAAATTTGTTGAACGATTTTCGAGTTTTGGAAAGAATTGTCCGCCTCCATGCTATCTGTGGTCTTCCCAGTTGCCTCGAACCCTGCGGGTTTCATTCGAATGATTCATGACGAAGTTAGTTGTGCGATTTTCAATGTGTATGTCTGAGCCATTTGTATTTTGTTCTTTTTATTTAAGTGTTGACATTCCTTCACCGGCGATTTGAAGGTGCTGCTCGTTGGTGACTACCCTTGGCAATCAAATATTTAATATGTTTCTTAAACATCTGTTGGTAAATTTTTTACCAGCGCCAGGTTTCGGACTCGCAGCTTAAGGCCCTCTTTTTGGGAATTTTAATTATTAAACTCTTCTTCCAATCTTTGGTCACCTGTCACCCAAATTTTTTGAAATTGTGGTTGTATGAAGGCTGCGATAGTTCGATACTTAGCAATAGGGTGCCTTAATATTTCTTAAAAACAGAAGAAGAATAGTAGCCAATCTTCCCACTTGTCCTTAAATTCGTGGCATCGCGCTAAAATCTTGTTGCTTGCGTCTTCCAATATTTAAGAAAAAAAGTAAGAGTGCAATTTTCCGAGAGTAAGAATATTTAAGGAGTGAGTTTTAATGGGAGCTATGTTAAATTATAGACCAATCTTCACAAAATTTAATTTTGTGATTTTAAGTTTTATAAAACTAAGACAGCCCAAATTGTGGGCTTTATATAGGACCTATGGTATATTACACGGTGCAACAAAAAAAAACCAGCCTCAACACTTGCAACGCGACATGAAAGACCACACAATCGTGCAATGTATGTAAAACGGATTTTCGAAATTCCGGGCCTTGAAATTTTAAAATTTTTCGAAAACCCGTTTAACATACATTGCACGATTTTTTGGTCTTAGAAGACCTCTAGTGAAATTTTATGCAGAAAATATTCGTAGAACATTTTAACCCTCTACTAGCAGTCTACTTTTATTTCGCGTTGCAAGTGTTAAGGCTGGCGGCGATGACCCGAATTTTGTTGCACTGTGTTATGGATCGATCAGCTTGAATGTAAACAGTCCCAGTTCTTGTCATATAAAATGCATTAGTGTATAATTTAATGAGAATCGGTACATTCTGCAATTAATTCATGTGAGATTTAGTTACAAAAATATGATTTTTTTAAGGGAGGTTGTTCCACATTTGAGTTCATAACTCTTTTCCTATTAAAACAATTGTGCTAAATTTCAATCCCAAGCTGCTTAGAAGAACTATAAAGAATTTGACAGACAGATGGACAGGGCTAAATTGACTTACGAATTACCAGAACTTATACATATACTTAATAAATTTTAAACGGTATGACAAACTTAGTAAATCCTCTTCATAACTATTTGTGGAGGGTACACAAAATCGAAATACAAATGCAAAGAATTGATTTTAAAAGATATTCGAAATATTATTGTAAACTTTCTCAGAAACCTCAATCCTTATGTTATTGGTAATTCTGGCACAGTGTTCACCATTAACAGAACATTATTAAGTGTACGGCACAAACACCCGGAAACGATATCTATTTATTTTAGTGTTGGTGTATTAGAACACAACCCTTAATACAGTTCGTAACTATTTTCAAGGAAGTAACGAACATTATATAGTGTTCTGTTCTTCGTTATAAAACAGAAAAATTGTGTTTCTTTTTTACATTGATAATGAAATGGGGAAACAAAAAATTTTTGCAACGACTACAGAACTAACAGCTTGTGTGTGCATTGTGTACATGTTTTGTTTGTGTACAACTTTTTTGCTGGCTTTTTGTTTATTTTTCGCATATGTATTTTGTTTTTGTTAAAAGAAAAATTTAGTTTTATTTACCAGCCAAAAGGTTTCTAAGCACAACTGAAACAAAAGAACATTAATGCGCTGAACCAAACGCAATGAAGTTTGTAGTTAAAAAAAAAACAGAACGCAATTAAATGTTGTCATCTTATTGTTGAGTTGGATTAGTACAGTATTATTTCTGTGTTCGAAGATCACAAACAGAGAAACGTTTTTTTTTTAATGATTTACTACACAAACAGTACTAGCGTTTGTGTTTTCCACAAATCTACTAAACCGAACTCTAAAGAACGATATTTTTTGTTTGTTTTTGAACACTGTTTGGGAATTATTTTAAACGAGAGGGCACTAATTACTTCCACTTCCAAATTTTGTTTATATATATTTTTTTTTTTTAATTTTGCTAAGTTTAGTAGCTTTTCTAATTGTGTGTTTAATTTCCCCACGATAAGCTATCATTTAAAAGGGTCCAAACATTTTGCTTTTATTCAGCAATTGATATCATGTTATTCACATTTACAAAACCTTTAATTTAAACAAAGAATTTGCAAAAAAATTTGTAAAATTTCCTGATAAAAGAATTTATTTTTAAATTTCTTCAAGTAACTTGTGAAGGCAACCCTATTGGGTATGTCTTTTTGACAGATCTAAAATTCAATAAAACTTTCTCGAATGAGCGAAAACCTCTTAAAATATTTTTTTTTCAACAGTTATACCATAATACAAGATATACAGGGGTGTCATGGAAATCGAAAACGTAAAACGAAAGAATTTGGAAGTTCTTTTTAATTAACTTTAAATTTAAATTTTTAAATTTTTGTTAAAGAATTATGTTTAATGGAGCAATATTTGTATAATAATTGTCATAAAATTTTTTTATCACAGAAATCTTATTGAAAAGCGACTTTTAAAATTTTTTCGTTTTTCGATTTCCATGACACCCCTGATAAATTAAGTGCTGGTTCACACTCTTCAAGTTTTAGCCGTCAAGTCTTGAGCTATTAGGAAAGAAGGGAAAAAAGAACGTCATTTCTTTTCCTCTCTCTCTCCTAAAAACTCAAGACTTGACAGCTAAAATTTAAAATGTATAAATATTTTAATATTTTACCACTTCTTTTCATTTTCATATCTTTCAAAATTTTTCTTCCATTTCTTCCAGTGTAACCCATTGGTTTAATGATGGCCCATAAGGAAAGAAATACATAAACATTACGAAAACCAAACCGATTCAATTTCAATGAAGATTATGAGAAATTGGTGCCGTTATGGCTACAGCAATAATTTTTAAGAGCCTTCCTTTTGCAGCCGTTAATGGCTCACCGATGTAGATGTTTTAATGTATCATCATACAATGGTGATGATAATCGTTCGTATCGTTTGGCAGTGGTAGTTAAAGATGAAAAAGAAGAAGAAGAAGAAGCAATCGTACTACCAAACAATGGTGGTGGATTGTGGGTGTATTGGTTGTTTAAAAAGAAGGATACGATGAATAAGCGTTAAAACTATGGGTGTGACGCAATTTAAGCTGCGTGAAAATAATGCTGACTCGTTTAATGGCTGATTTTAATAGGCCGCGAAATGACTTGTGATGTGAAATATTTAAATTACTTACATTACATTTGTTCCTTTCGTATGGTCTGTTTTGTATGATAAACCATTAAGGAAAAAAATTAAGTTTTTTTTTGTTTGTTTTTACTTTTTGGCAGATATTATTTCACTGTATGGATTTATCATTTTTTGAGTCATATCGTATACAGATTAATAAAAGCGTAAAGACTGGCCGATGCTTTAAGATACTGTGAAATAGATACAGCAAACAAGCATCATTCCATTAAAAAAAAAACATTGATTGTAATTCAATGCCATTGAATTCTTGGTTACCCCTTTAAGCTAACCGCTCGAAAAGGATATTAGAAGCACGCACTGACTATTATACGCCTAAGACTATGCAACAATAATCTTTGTTAAGAAATCTAATTGGCATGGAAGGTGGTTAAGGATTTTAACTCTTCTTTATTATTATTGTTATAATTTTTTGTTTTATCAATACATATTACCCTTTTGGGAATATTAGATAAGACTCTTAGAAATCAAATTCTGTATGAAAAATTACTTAATTAACAAAAAACCAAAAATGTTTATAAAGTTAAGGAATTTTATTTGAAAAGGTATAAAGTTTCAATATCATAGATAAAAAAAAACTGAATTTTAAGAATACAAGACAAGAAATATTAAATGAAATAAATAGGAATTAAACTTAAGGTTAAAATACCAATACAGGGTGGTACATAGGGGACATAACGTTATGATTAAATTAGTGAAAACAATTGTTTTTTTTTCAATTTTTTATGATTTCAAATACTAAGCACATAAATAAGAACCAAAGTTGCTCAATTCAGTTTTAGAAGTAGGCATTCGATTATTCAGACTCAAAGATCATATCGAACTTTCTTCCTTTGAATTTTACTTAGTGCTACAACAATTTTCCGATAGGTTCAGCGTTTTCGGCCCACAATTTCGACAAGAACATTTCTTTCGTATATTAATACAATAATAAAAAATTAAAATTTATTTTTGTTTTCAATATAAATAAACGAAAGAAATGTTCTTGTCGACATTGTGAGCCGGGAAGTTAAGGTTTAAAATACCTACACAGGGTGGTACATAATGTACATAACGTTATAATTTAATTAGTGAAAATATTTTTTTTTTGTTATAATTGCGCATGTTTAAGAACCAAAGTGTCTCGATTTAGTTTTAAAAGTCGGCATTCGATTATTCAGACGCAAAGAACATCGAAATTTCTTCATTCAACTGTTTCTAGTGCTCCAAGAATTTTTCGATCGGCTCAGCGTTTTCGAAAACATGGTCCTCGCGCAGTTCGAATTACGTGAACATTGCTCGTAATGAGAAATATCCTGAAACTTTCAAAAGGCAGCGTTCTTAAGTGAGGTCTAGACGAGAAACGAAGAAACGAAGCATAAGTTACACTTCCTCCCACATAAGATTCCATTGAATAAAGCCACATCTCGCCCAACTTTGGCTGCCCCTGAGCAAAATGTTTTTGATAGTACAAAAATGTTGCGTTTTACTGAAACTTTCTGCTCAGAGCGTTTTCCTTCGTCCTTTGTATTCGGAGATTTCTAAAGGATAAAGCATTAAGGCCTATATCCAAAAAGAAATAAGCACAATGGGACTTTAACTTTTAGGAAAGTTAGAGAAAATGAAAGAACAGGTAATAATGGGCACCACTTTCAAGATACTATCATCAAAACAATATTTAAGCTTTTGATTCACCCTGTATTGCAGGTTATGTTAGATTCTGGATGGTTGCCAAATCCAGAAGACGGCTAACTTGGGACTTACAGTGGTGGCTTTGTGATATCCATGCCCATAATACAGAGAAGACGTCACTGCAGAACCAATTATTCTTCTTAATGAAAAGCAGAAGCAACCTAAGTTCTGTCTTAGGTAGATCATTAAACAGACAAACACTGGATTCCCCAGGTATCTCCCCCTAATGACCAGAATTCCAGGACGCTAACACGGAAAATTATACCAAGTTTCCTTTTCCTCCTCGTTCTAAATTTGAGTTTTTTTTTACTTTAGTACGAGTCGTACTCAAAAATTTAAGTTCGGATACGCGTATGTTAATAATAAAAGTTTGTTGTGGACACAACAACAACACTACAAGAAGAAAAGTACAGATTATTTTCATGTTTAAACAGTAAAATAAGAAGTAATAATTCCCATATTCTTTTTTTTAAATTTATTTAGAAGTAGAATGTAGAAGTAGAATGATTACGAAAACCATATTGGGCGTTCGGCTGGTGTTATAATTGAGAATTCTAATGTTAACAAAGGGCGGAATAAAACCAAAGTGAAATAATAGATGGGGGTAGTGCACTCCTTTTGCAGTTTCCACTCACACTAAGTTTTAGGGCAAAAATATTGCAATCATTTTGTTGATGTTGAGTGATGAATTGAAAATGTGCAGCCTCACTAAACATGAGTGATAGTGATGTTAAAAAGTTTTGCACTCAAAAAAAAAATGGTTTGATTTAAAAAAAGCAATCATCAGCTTATTGAAAATTTTTTTCTTCACTCATTTGAGTGCAACTGAAATTGTTGCACTAATTTTAAAATTAAAAACTTTTTTTTCATGATCAAAGCCAATAATTATTCCGTTATTGACAAAATTTTGTTTTGTTTAATGTTCTTTGCTTATGCATATCCTCAAAAGAAATCAAAAACCATGCACATACAAAGTTACATTTTTTAAATTTTAGTGAGACAATATTTGTATGCAGCTTTTTTGATTGCATGTCCAAATTTTGCACTATTTGAATTGAGTGCAGATTTTTACATCCAGTCTGCGTTTAGTGATAGTGAAAAAAATTTGCAATATCACTAAATTTTTTTAGTGGGAGTTAAAAAAAACAACAGTCAGCACTAAAGCTGGTAAAAAAAGAGTACAAACTAATTTGTTTGCAGTTTTATTTAGTGATAGTGCAATGCTGATTTAAATCAATATTTAGTGCACTACCCGCAACTATGAGTGAAATAAACATGTGTAACGAATAAGTAAAATAATAATATTCTCTCTGGTCCTGTGGAGTAAGTGTTTAGGTTAGAATCAATCTTATCTGACTTTCAGATTATTTCAAGTACGAATCGAGATTAAACCGTCTTAACACAATCAATTACAGTTTGAGATTAATTTTATCTCACTTTTAATTAAGTCAATACTGTTTTCGGATTTTTTTAAAATACGAATTCGGAATTAAATACGGATAAGTTAAGTATTTCGCACTTGAATAATTCATACTTCAATAAAGCGTTCTGTAGTTGATTAAATCCGCACTTTCGGTACTATTGACACCGCTTCAGCTTGATTTAAGTACGGATGGATTGATTTGTTTTTTCAGTGTAGGACAATGAATTGATCAATAAATCTGTCATCCAGACGACCACCTTGTCTGGCAAGTTGATTTGCTTTTTTGGTTTCCGCTCAGTTTGCATACCCTGCTATCCACATTAACGTTACTTTCGAATCTTTCGCAATCCCATATAAAGACATCCGACACTCCGCAGTTGACCTCGAGTCGAATAGGCACTCGCTAGGGATGCAATGACAGACTTGTTATCAGTAAATATACATTTATTAATCGATATGCGATAATACCTTAGCCAGTTAGCCGCTCACCTGCAGAACACTATAGTTATCCGGCAGACGAAGAGACGAGAGGTGTTAGAGTATTCTGGCGTGGTCACCCTTTAATGTAATAAAATAATAAAGATAAAATTCACATGTCAGCATTGTTGCAAAGGTTAAAAAAGCCGACGGCAGACGGTAGGACTTTGATTTCCGCCGAAGGTTGTGAGTAGCTTCAGTAATACAATCGCTTTTGGTACCTCAAGCTAGTCTGAACACAAAACAATTTAGTAGATCACGGCTAGCTAGAATACAATCAAGTCAAGCAGCAAATTAAGCGGTTTTTATCGTAACTAAGAGCGTCGTCCTGCTTATGCTTTATGGTATGGTGCATATAAACACAATCTGTTTTATAATTAAAAGTGCTGTATAGTGAAAGTGCAGTTGCAAAAAAGTTATTGAAATATATATTTGTAAAGAATGTAGGAAAAAAATTGGTACCATCACCTCTGTTATCCCCCTTTTTAAGGTTGAAGGTTTTTAAAAAAAAGGTATTTCAATAAAACCGAAACTAATCCGCATTTCAAATAAAATTATCATACTGTTACGACACCTGGTCTAATATGAAAACATGACTTTAACATTAACCTGAAGCCAATCAACCAGCATAATGACAGATCTCCCATTTTGCTTTTAAACATTCACAAAAATTTTGTTTTTATTTTTATTTTTTATTTTAATAACAATTTACACTCTTTATAAAAACAAAAAACGGGTGAC
Organism: Pollenia griseotomentosa; assembly: GCA_963931875.1. NCBI lineage: Eukaryota > Metazoa > Arthropoda > Insecta > Diptera > Polleniidae > Pollenia > Pollenia griseotomentosa. The sequence goes on along the minus strand of OZ007560.1, from coordinate 43,227,299 downwards.
TTTATTTTTCAGCTCTTCCTTGACGTTATTCCATTAAAAATTAAAAGGATTAAATATAAACAAGATTTCGTTTGTTTGCTTGTTTTTTTAACTCGCATCTGATGTATTCATGAAAATCTTGTGATTAATGACTCGTATAAAAATCAGAAATAATTTCGGGGTTCCAAAAAAACTCAAAGAATGATACAACCAGCAGTTTTAAATGCTCTTACAACAGAAATGGAAATAAAATGTAGAATAAACAAGCAAACAAACAGACATAAAAAGGATATTTTTACAGAAACAAGTACAAGTGTCAAGTAACTACACATTTATGTGACAAGCACGACAAGAATGAGGAGCTCATATGAAGAACATTGTTTTGGAAATGTATCATTGTTACGAAATAAAGTTTATAATTATAAAAGCAACCACTTTTGGAGTTACTCGTATTTTGTAAATCTTTTGGTATTGGTTTTAGTGCGGGGCTTTTTTTTACTTTGAGCCAACACTCAGGGGATGCCCCCTACTAATGCAATACATTGTGTTGGAATTAGGAAAATAGGTTATGGGGAGAAGGAAAGAGGGAGTAGTGTTTTTATGGACATTTAATTTGCATTTTTCCAAATTGTAGCCGACTGGGAAGACTTCTGCCGGGAGTCTATTCCACATACGGCTAGTTCGACCAAGAAACGAATTTTCTCTGTAAATTATATAGAAAAACAATTTGATCTTAAGAGAATTTCGCTTTAAAATTAGTTTAATGTAGATTTTTTTAGCTTCGGGAATATTGTGTTTAAAAAAATAAAACAGACCTCCACAAAAATGAAGAATTCGCTTTTGCGTCGAACAAGCCCTTCCAAAGAAAGTGCAGCTATTGATATCACGCCAATGAATTATTTTTTTACCAGGAGGGCCAGATAACTTTTCATTATTTACCAATTAGGGTTAGCGACTTAAAATATAGTTGTGACATTAAATGGCGTTAATTACTTCGATGTAAAATAAGAAAGAATTGAAGGACCGGAACAAATACATAGTACTATATCAAGGCGTAATTTGGGGGTAGAATTATGTATTCGTTTGTCAGGACAGGATTTAGTTTTGAACGCCACACACAAAAAAAAAGACTGTAGTGCCAAAAGAAATTGATTTTGATTCAAATAGAATTTACATTCGGATTGTGCCCAACAAGATTTTGCATTTGTAGCAACAAGTCTGTTTCTTTTGTCCCAAAGTGTAAATTTATTGTTCAAATACAATTTTTTTTACGACAACAGTAATATTATTTGATTTAAAAAATAAATATATTATGGCAACAAAAATTGTTATTTCCTGCAAATGCAAATCATTTACGTCAACAGCAATTTTCAATGTGCTTTTATTTCAGAGGAAAACCTTTAACGACAAAAGATATTTCATTTGCACAAATAATTTTGCTGTTGAAAAACTTCAAATACGTTCATGTTGTTGCGGTAAAAAAAATGTTGTTGGAAATTTTCTTGCGACAAAAGGTTTTCATTTACGACAAAAAGTTTTTGTTTACCCCAACAGCATAATCGTCAAATGCTCAAATTATTTGGCATCACAATATTTTTTTTTTGTGTGCAGTTAAAAACTAGCAATAGTGCCATATTCGGCTATGCAAAGTCTTATATACCCTTAACTTCACCACGGTGCAATATACATAAAAATTTTGTGTGCCCCGCCTACTGCTCCTATCCCGCCCACCTTGCGGATATTATGCATTAATAACCATGGTGCTCGTACCGAGTTTGGAAACTTTGCCTCCTGCCGTTATCCAGATACCACGCCTACTTCTCTTATCCCTCCCATTTTTTAAACGAGTTTGTGTATTGATGACTAGGTATGTCTACAAAATTTGGACAATTTCAATCTTACCGTTCTTCAGATATGTTTGTTATTTTGCTTGTAATTTCCAAAATATTGATGTTAGACCCTATAAAGTCATATATTTTGGGTCCTTATGAGCAGCGAAGTTGATTAAACGATGTCCGCCTCTCCGTGTGTCTGTTGAAATTGGTTTTCCGATGATCCCAGAACAATTGGGAACTATGTAATTATGTATATGCTCCTTTAAATTTTTTTAAATTCAGTTAGTTCGGTCCATAAATGGCTGGGATATGACCAAAAAACCACGACCTCCTCCAATTTCAACCATAATTCCCTTGTTGTTGTTTTTCTGTATATCTGTAGAGCGACAAGGGCCCGAGTTTCCAAACTAAGTAAAAGCGTTTAGGTTATCAGTAGAGAACATCCGATAAAATGTGTCCAAAAGTGGCGAAGTGGGCGTGTGTGGCCTGAGGCTTTGGAGCCTTTTTCAGAAAATAAATTGATTTATAGATTTATTTTTTTCATCATACTTCAAAATTATGTCAACTCAAAACGTTGCATAGTGGAAATAAACTTCACATTACTTGATTAAAATGAAATAACAATATAAAATTAAATTTTCCTCTCCCTCCAAACATCCCAACCCCAACCCCATCCCTTTTCATCTTGAAATACTTTTATGTCTCCTTTTCTTATTGAAAGTATTTAAGGATATAACTTTCTTTTTTTATAAATTTTAATTACATTTTCCTTTAATTTTATTTGAAAATATTTTAAATACCATTTGATATACCTTAGATAAGGATAAGGAAGTACGAAAACAAAACGCCATCCTACACTCTTTCATGGTGTTAGCACCATCATCCTCCAACTTCTTCGACATGCTGGGAAATGTTCATTGAGATTTCTTTAAACTTTTGTTACAAAGAATGTGTTATCACTTTGACAGTTTTATTGCCTTTGGAAAGTTATTAACTTGATTTAATAACCAACCGTTACGAGTTTAAGGACGCTTATCTTTTTCCAAATATTTTGTTGGGCATTTCGCTGGAGCTTTAATATGATATTGTCTCCTTGTTGTTGTTGATGTTGTTTTAATTAGAAAGTAGCATAGAATTTTAATACCAAATTATTTTTAAAGCGCTTTATTTGGAAAACAATAAACTTGATTCTTTTCTAAGGTGGTGGTGCAAATAGTTGAAGAAGAAATCAAAGTCATTAAAATTTTCAAAATAGATAAGGATTATTTAAAGGATTATGAAAACAATATATTTTGTTAACAATAGGTTTGAATTTGAGAATAATTGACACTGGAAGAATTTTAATACAATTTTAAAATTTAATTTATTAATTTATATGGAATTGAAATGACTTTAACATTGAATAAATTGGCGGATTTAATGATACTATACAGACCAGGGCGGGTTTCGCTACTGTTACATTACGTTCTAATTCAACAAGGAGTATTTTAATCCAAACTTATTTAATTGCCACTAACTTTAACAACTTTTGTACACTACATAAACTTCTTATCTGAGTAGTGCATTAATATTTAAATATCACTAAAGTTGAAGGCAAGTAATGCACTACTTTTTCATTATCATTAAATACCATTGTAAAGAGTGCATTGTTATTCAACTATCACTAAAACATGAATAATACATTAATATTGCATTATCACTAAAACAATAAACTTTAATAAAACTTGAAATTTTTTGATCAGATACCACAAGTACGCAAAAACCGTATGATATTTGTAATAAAATTCCATAGATAATTATCAGATTTTTATTTCTAATAATAATCATAATGCAAAAATAGTGCATTACTTGCCACAAACTCTAGTGGTTTGTAAATATTCATTCACTACCCTGATAAGAAATTAATGTAGTGCAAAAAACAGTGCATTAAAAGCTTTATAGCATTGCTTTGCTTTTAATGTGCAAAAATGTTTAATGCATTAGCTTATTTAGTGTACCATGTATTACAGTACCATGTCTGATATTATATGAGGACATCTATAGCAAAAAGTTAGAATTCCATTTGGACGAATTTTTAATAAATCAATATTCACTAAGGCGTTGTTAATGAACGCAGATGAATTATATTTCTCAATATATTTGCAATGTTTTTTAGTTACAGAATTATTAAATTTATATTTTGCGGATTTAATTTTGTTATTTATATGAGGTTTTCTATAACAAATCGTTATAAATCAAACTTGTAAATTTTTTTTAATAAATCAAAATGCGCGTTAATGGACGCAAATATTTTTTCATACATTTGCACTAACTTGTATTCATTGTTTTCCTAAATTTAACAAACGCTTATTTAAAATCCAATTTTGTTTTGTAAACTTAAAATGTTATATACATATTGTACATTAGTGTGTCCCAAAAAAATTTTTTTTTGATTTTCATGGGTGCTCAAGCATTTTTCAAGAATTTTTGAGATTTTTTGGAAGAGGTTTAGAGGTCGCTCAAGTCGAAAAGTCGGGTCTGCCGGCCTTTTTTTAAGTTTTCTTTATAAGTTTGTCAAAAGCCACGATTTTCTTTACTTTTAAGGAATTAATTTAAAAGAAAAATGTCCAAGCCTTATTTTGGTGTACAAAGACTATAAGTTTTTCCAATGCATTTGATCATTTTTGTACCCTACATTAAAGTTTCTCGTAATTTTTCCATAAATTTTGTAAATAACGCTTTATAACTTTTAAAATATCTATGAAAATGAAACAAACCAACAATGCAGTTTGAAAGATTGATTTATTCTAAATAACTTAGAAACAAATATTTTTGAATTCGCTCTTACCGTTCCTGAGTTATGCCGGTTTTCAGATTTGTACCATGTTTAGGATATTATTACTCATACGCAACAAACAAATTAATATTAAACTTTGCTTTGTTTAACACACTAATGTACATTAGAGTGATTCAGTCCCCATCCAATAAAAAAAAGTTGAGCCAGTCACCCCCTAGGAATTCGATGTCTGATTAAAAAGTCACCAAACACAAATATAAAGTCATAGTGAGGCCATTAATACTGATATGCGATACAATTAAATTGGACTTTAAACGGCGGCGCTATATATAAAAAACAAAAAGTTCAATGTTTTATATATAGGTAAAGAAAAGTGGACATAATTTTGGGGCGTGGCAAACAGTGAGTACATTAAAAGCTAGAAGTACAAAGTTTTAGAAGGGCTTTCTTGCCAGGTGAAAAAAATTGGACATTAGGGTGGTACGTTCCGAGATGACATAAGTGGAGCCCAGAATTTGATGTCGGATTAAAATATCACCAAAGGCAAAAATGAAGCCATAGACGAGCCATGAATAACGTAATGCTATATGTTATGATCGGACTTGAAATGGCGACGCAGTAAACAAAAAACTTAAAGGGCGGTATCCAGAATCTTTTTCAACTAATCTTTAATCTTAGGTGGTGATTGGCTCAACTTTTTTTCCGAACAACCTTAATGTACATATACACGAGTATACCATATATATCCATTCTCCAAATTGAAGCATAGGGCTATTACAAATTAAAAAAATAGTGTATCGTAAAGAGTAATAAAAACAGATATACCATAAACATATATGTTACTGTTAATACAAATGTGACAATGAGTGTCATTACCTTTTTTGGCACCATAAGTATTTTGTTTAAAAATATCTGTTGTTATCTGTTGTATTTGAGTTGATGTAAATAACAGAGTTTATACAAATTCATATACGATCGCAACGCCTTTCACTAGTTTGGTTGTTGTTTTTCGGAAATTTGAACTACCACAGCACGAGTAGCCTAATGTGTGTATTGTGGACGGGACTGTCAGATATGGGGATTTTTCGCCAAACGTGGCGATTTTGAAACGTGTTTGGCGGTGGGATTTTTAATTTGGCGACTGGCGACTTTTTTTTTTGGCGATTTTGAATATAACTGGCGACTTTCTTGGCTATTTTACCATTTATATTTTTTCAGTGATATTTTTAAAAGTTTGTCATTTTTGTTATCACTACTAATTTAAAAAATCTAGCAACATGATTTTTGTTTTGTTATCATTTTAAGGGAATTTTTTTTCAGTCACTATTTAATTCTAAAATGTATGCAGCTCAGAACACCAGCAATGTAATCGACGATCTTATAGACTTGTGTACTTTGTTTTAGTTTTTTTAACTGAATATATGATCTCCATTTTATTATTTTTTTATTTTTTATTTTAATTCCTTCAGCTTATTCCTGCGAAGCTCTACGCTTGTCTGTTGGAAAGAAACCAGAGTCTCTGGCGGGAATCGAACCTAGCTCACTACTAGCTAGCCTACCGGGGCACTCATGTTTTTAAAAAGAATAACAAAAACTAAACAAAATTTACTTTCGGCGACTTTTTGTATTTTTTTCTCAATTTTTCGGCGATTTCTAACTGAAATATTATACTAGCATTTCTTTGTGTGCAAATTTAATCATTAAAAAAAAAATTTACAAAAACAGAACACAACAAAACTGATGTTGGACAAGTTTCGGTTTTGGTTTAGCTTTTTTTTTCGCTCGAAACACATTTACGCATGTTTTTGTAAAAAATTAATTGGTTGTTTTACCATCGGGGTTACCGTTAGAAATTTTTGAAAAGTCGCACAAAGGTCGTTTTATAAAAATAAAGTCGCACAAAAAAGTCGTTTGAGAAAATAAAAGTCGCACTTTTTAACGTATTCTATTAATAAAAATTAATATTAATTAATAAAAAGCATGGCGAAATAAAACAAAAACAACTGAAACAAAACAGTGAGTTGCAATTTTTTAATTTTCAGAAGCCTTTTTATACCCTTCACCACAGGTGGTGTATAGGGTATATATAAGTTTGTCATTCCGTTTGTAATTTCTATAATATTGATGTTAGACCCTATAAAGTATATATATTCTGGGTCCTTATGAGGAGCGAAGTTGATTTAACGATGTCCGTCTGTCCTTCTGTCCGCTGAAATGGATTTTCCGAAGACCCCATATATGATGGGGGCCAGGTTATTATACATTTATATCACATATGGTCCGGAATTGTTTGCTATTGAAATTCAGCAAGATCGGCCCACAAATGGCTGAGATATGAGTAAAAAACCACGACTGCCTCAATTTTTTTCTTTTAAAGGTCCAATTACACGTGGCATTACCATACCAACACTGTATTACCAAAACGACATAAACATACCATACAAACCAATTCAATTTTGGTTTCTACGGTCATACAGTGGCTATGGTAATACAGTGTTGGTAGAGTGGTGGATTTTATTTGTAATGTGTTTAATTTTACGCATACACATACACAATAATGCATGTACATGATATGCCGCTCAAATAAAGAAACAAACTCATAGACTCAATATATTTTAATTTAACGCTTCTTCAGCAAAAGCATTCGTGGCCGAGTTGTTTAGTTCTCTCCTGAGACTGATGATATTGCCAGTTCGAATCCCAGAAATAATTTTTTTTAAATTTTTTTTTTTTTTTAATTTAATTTTTTTATGTTTTAAAAACGATTTTAAGATTATTAAACGAATTTCAAGCATCAACTTTGGCAAAGGAGGAAACGGGCTTAGGTAGATATATCAATTTTTTGTTTTTTTTATATTCGTCGGCATGGCGAAATGAAAACTTGGCGTGGCTCAATTAATATTTATTTATACCTATCTAAAAAATTTTATTTATGTATATAACTTTTTGTTCTTATCTCATCATGGTGAAGGGTATATAAGATTCGGCATAGCCGAATATAGCACTCTTTCTTGTTTATATTATTAATGTGGTTTTTTGTTTTCCCATGTCGCTGAAGATCATTGTTTTAGTTCACTGAAAGCTGTTTACAAACACTGCTAAAAGGCCGCTTTGACTCCATGTCTTGGTTAAGCCATTTATACTTTAGTTTTCAACCTTTCGAAAAGTATCGCGATATATTATGTTTATTGGAAGGACCTGCAACGATGTTAACGTTATCCGTCCCAGACTCATTGGTTTCCTCTGCCTCTGAACACGTATTTCTAGCTTCATTTCCATTTTCGAATTTCTTTTCGTTTTAATAATAAATCTTATTTAAAAGAATAAAATTAATTATGAAAGTAATTATTGGGAGTACATAATTTTTAATTAATAAGGTTTTGTTTGTTGTGCTTAATTCCCAATTTTCATTATTGATAAATACTCTGAAATTTATTGTTGGAGGATAAGCTTGTTCATATCCGCAAAAAATAAGGAATTAAGCACAACAAACAACATTTTTTTATTAAGAATAAAGTAAATTTTATTTTTTAAATTAGATTAGGGTTTCTAATTTCTCGGACATTTTCTATTCCCGGGAAACGAAATAAAAAAATCTTATTCCCGGAAATCCCGGGATTTTTAGAATAAAACAATGATTTCAAGACACAGGTTTTTACTTTTTTAAAAGAATATCTATGTAAATACAACAGTCTAAACAAATTACCTTAATTAAAACTACAGAAAACCAAAACAAAACCAAATAAATTGTAACATTCATATTTACATATCTGTGGCATTTTGACAAAACATCTTAAGTCGAGATAAGATAGCAAAAAAGTTATTAAAAAAAAACTCGGTGAAAAATAATTTTTATCAAAGAATAAAATAACAAAAATTAATGAAAAATTTCGTTTATAATACAAAATTTTAAAAACGTAGACAAAAATGTATTTTGAATGAAAATTCGTATGACTAACAACATTTGTTTCACCTTTTTATATTTGACTTAAGATGTTTTGTCAAAATGTCACAGATATGTACATATTATATTTGTATGTAGCAACTTGGTAATATTAACTTTCTTTTAAGAAACAAATATTTAAGTATTATTAAAGCATTTAAAAAAGCTCATAAGAGATTCTATTTATAATCCTTGTTGATATGTATATTGCCTGCTACCGAAAACGTGCTCTCGTTCTCTACAGACGTTGGTTTAATAGTAAGAAGCGCATCATACAAAGAATTTAAATTTGTTGGCCCGTGACTTCATATACGTCAAACTCTTTTTTAAACTATTATTAAGCTTTTGTATTTTCTCTACATTTATTTTTTTTAAATTTGATATAGCCTTTTCAATGTGTTCTTTAAAGATAGTAGAAGGTTCATCTAGTGTTAGTGATGGTGTATCGTGTTTTCATTTTCTACTTCAAGAAGCTTTTTAAACATTTCATCAGCAATTAAAGATACCGTTGATTTAATGGCGTAGGAAAAATAGTCCGATTGTAGGTAGTTTGTAGTAACTTAACGATGCTAACATATAAAAATTTCAAAAAAATTTAATTTTAAATTCCCGAAAATTCCCGAAACAAAATTTCCCGGGACTAATTTTAAAAATGTGTCCCGGGATTCCCGGGAATTTTTTTCCGCGTAGGAACTCTAAATTAGATCAAAATACAGAAGTTTTGACTTAACTGTCTTTTGTTTAAGTGCACTTTTTAGTTAAGTCAACTGCACAAAATGAATAATTTTTGTCATTATTCTTTAAAATCCCATACAAATTTCTTTTTTAAGTGCACATTCTATACCTGCACATTTGAGATAGATGCCCAAAATTGTTGGCATTTTGAAATTTATTTCCTAAAAAAAAAAATCAAAGTTAGCTGCACTTTGACTTAACTGCCCAAATACATATTTTCTGTAATTATTCTTCAAAATCATTGTTTACGTGCCTTTTGTATACCTAGGCAATTCCACTCATAAGTCTACCATCAATGGAAAAAATTAATTTCTGATTTTAGTAGTAAAAATACTTAAGTATGGTGACAACATTATGTTACTTTTAAGTTTTTATAGTAGCAACAATTTTTTGATATTTTTTTAAAAAATTAGAATTAAAAAAAAAAATAATTTTTTTTAGTTTTTGAAACATTTATATTTCTTATTTCTAAAAAGAGGTTGTTTTGAATTATTTTAGTTTCAATGTTGGTTTCTAACTTTTTATTAGGGATTTCGTTTAGGTGGTGTTTATATTCAAAAATACAAAACACTTCCTTTTGCATGTAGTGTCAGCCACGTTTATATTTTACTAAATAAATCATATTTCGAAATATCAGTGGTTGCCATTTTTTTCTCTATCGGATAATTGTTGAAAATGCTACATAGACATGGATAAATTGATACTAAAAGAATATAACTGATCTTAATATAAGACAAAACAAAACGCAAATGGTGTCAAATGTAGAGTCAGTCACATATGGAATTGCCCGCCTGCATATGTATTTATTATTATTATTTTTTTTTTGGCAGCTTTACAAAATGTTCATATAAAAGAAAATATGTGGTGGCCACTTTTGCATATAAATACCCAATTTAATATAATTTTAATAAAATATCCATTTTTGTAAAAAAAAAGGTTTTTTATTCTTCTTTTAAGCCCTTCGCTTTAGCTGCATTTTTATGCAGGTAACCACAATTGTGTACTTGCACATTAAAGCGGATAAATATGTTTAAGATAACCGAACTTTTGATTTATTTGCACAAAAAATCGTGCAAAGGTGATTGTGCAGCTAAGACAAAATTACTGTATTTACATGTATGTACCTTAGACTGCCATTAGCGCATATGGGATTTTTTGTTTTTGTGAATTTGTCTTTCAGCACTCCACAGATCGGTTCCTTTTCCCAAAAAAGTAATTGTTGCAAAATTTTATTCAATTCGGTTGGGGGAAATGGCGCCTCAAAGCCCCCAAAGTTTACTAAAATCAGCATTTTTGCAGTTATTGAAGGCGCAAATCTTGTTTGGGGAGGTATAATTCGAAAACGGTTGGAGCTAATCAAAAACTTTCTTTGTTCAGCGTTAAATTTCCTTCATTTCATTAATATGTCATTTTTATGAGTAATGGGTAATAGCTGAGTTATTCAAGCCCAAAGTCAACTTTTGTGCAAAAATGCTGATTTTAGTAAACTTTGGGGGCTTTGAGGCGCCATTTCCACCCAACCGAATTAAATAAAATTTTGCAGCAATTACTTTTTTGAGAAAAGGAACCGATCTGTGGGGCGCTGAAAGATTTTTTTTTTAAGTGGCAGTCTAATGTACCTGTTCATGTTTTACGACAACTTCTTTTTTCTTTGACTCGGTGGCTAAAAATAATTTTGTAAAATGAGCACTGCAAAAACCACAATTTTGTTTTAAAGTTCTTTTGGTCAAACTATTCTTTAAAATTTTTACTTTAAATTTGCGAAAAATTTCTAAGACACATTAGCGGAGTTCCGTATTAGTCTTGCAAAAGTGCAAATGCGTAATATCGTAGCTCTTTTGTAAAATCCAAAAACAAAATATGCAGAGTTTCCGTTAGATTTCATTAAAGTGGTACGATATTTGCGTTTGCAGTTTTGCAAGCCTAGTGTTTTACTCCGCTATTGTATACATGACAAGTTTAAAAAAAAAAGAATAAAATTGTTGTCAAAGTTGCAATAACTTGCGAATTGCTTTTATATTATGCAAACGTAATTTTTACGACTTTTTTTTTTGATAAAAGGTCGCAAAAGTCGGTGATAAAAAGTCTCACAACAAGTCGCAGGCCGCTAAAAAGGGTCGAATTACGACTTTAGTCGGGCGTACAGTTGTATCTGAGCACGTCTGTATTTAAAATGTATTCCTTCGATATCTATTACTAGCTGTTAGTTTTATTTTGTTTTAGTAATCGCCGTTACCGCAACTTCAGAATCAAGCTTTCTTCTCCTCGTGTAGGTGGGTCTTCCACTTCTTCTGGTACAGTGGGGGTAAAATATTTTTAGGCATCTGTTGACAAAAACTTGAAGTGCGTTTTTGTCGCGCAGAGCTGCATTCGATGTCTCGCATCCGTACAATAAAGTTGGCTTAATGTTGGAGTTAAATAGCCTGATTTTTGTCTTTCTAGATATACAGTGAGCCTAAAAATAAAGTAAACAGCTTGTTTTCCAATATAAAAAGGGTTATGTTAGTTATAAAAAGTTAAATTTATACTTTGCCAAATTTGATTAGACTTCATGCTTGCTGACATCTGTGAAAAATACGTTGCTCCAAAATTTGACGAAAACGTGATAAAAAGTAGAAATAAGAAATTCAACGGTAAACCTACAGTATCTATAGTGAAGCGTGATAGGATTGGCTTTTGTAATACGTCCTAAAACAGCTGGATCAGACCAATAGTCGCTCAATATCAACTCTACTACATCAACAACATCTGGGAGCATTTGGAGAGTCAAATTAAAAAGAAACATAACTAGCAAGCACTCTCTGAAGAAAATTCTGCAGGAAGAGTGGCCAAAAATGTCTACTGAGCTGACTTTAAAATGGTTGGAATCGAAGCCAAAGAGACTAGAAGTCGTCCGAAAAGCAAAAAGAAATCAAACAAAGTATTAGCCACTTCACTTTTCTTAAGCTGCGGTCACACTTATTAAATATTTGATCAAATAAGCGTAACCCCTACTTTTGTTAATAGTTAGTGAGATTTAAAATGGTCTTAATATTACAAAATAAGCTAATTATACTACTAGACATAGCAAAAAACAGTCTTTTGTCAGATGTGGTATTTTCATCAAAATAAATATTGATATTAAGCGAATTGATTTTTTAGTTTTAGTTTTTTATAGCACTGTTTTTGTTGTTTTTGAAGTATTTCAAATTTTTAATTTTATATTGTAATTACATTGTCCAAAGTTTTGTAAAAGATAATAAACTTCTAAAAATTTAATTTTTTTTTTTACTAAAATAACACTTTTTATATTGGAAAACAAGCTGTTTACTTTATTTTGACGCTCATTAATATACATACTATTAATATCCCTAATAAAAAAATATTTTTGATTATAATTGAATATTTAAAATTCCGATTACTATCGGGCATGCTTATCAAATCGGGCAAGCTTATCAAATGCCTTTTTGAAATCAATAAATACGAGATTCCACAAATTGTTCAACTATTAATTTGCATAAAGTTATACAAAAAAATTAATGTCAATTACAGAAAAATCATAACTAACCCGTGATCAACGATGAATTTGGTATAAACGACAAAATGTTTTCTAATCCCACATACTTTTATTCAACGCCGAAAGAAACAAAGTTTAAATAGTTTGTAATAAAAATTTTCATTTGCATTATACACAACATCATTTACATATGTATATGTATTCTTTTAACCCCTAAAACCTTAGAAATTTCAAACACAAAAACATGTTTTTAATTTAAATACATCGGCTGGCTTCTCCTCTTCAAAACAACAACCTTTATTTACGATTATTTGAGGCTAATATCTCTTTTAAAATTAAGTTTCATACAAACTTTATACTTAAGGTCGGTCTAACATTAAATACTTATACTTAATGCCAAGTCCTTACAAATTACATACTTATGGTCAAGTAATAAGCCACAATCTTTGAAATAAATGAGCTGCAAATGAAGAAATACTTGTACAATAAATTTGGAATTTTTGGCCAACAAAAAGAATTAATATATATAATTTACCGAAGTTCATTTAATGGTGAATGCAATAAGACTTTATTATTTTTAGTTGGTTGTAAAACTACAATAACAACCACCTGTATAAATTTCGTAATGTTGATAAACATTCAATGTAAATAAAATTTATATAGTGCAGTTTTAAATTGGGGTTGGTAAAGAGAAATTTCGGATTTCTTCATTTCAATTCAAGTACGAATAACACTTAAAAGTACTCAAAACAATCCAAAAATTTTGACTGGTGCATAAAAAAGAATTAAAAATAAAAAAGGAAAAGCCAATCCCGTCGGCCTTGGTACCTCTCTTCTACAGTTTTTAGGTCCTGTTGGCACCGCTAACCTTTTATTTCGCTTTGAAATCCAAGATTCTCTAGGAATTGGTCAAGATGACTATGGAGGAAGTGTAGTTCGATTAACATATTTTTTGAATATTCTTCTATTAATTTTATTGGCTGAACAATGGTAACTAAAGCATATTTGTTGCCTTTGTGTAATAGGGAACACTTTAGGCTTCATTTTGACATGCCCTTAAAGATACGGCATTTATTTGGCTGGTATTATGACAAGGAATATCATTTTCCAAATTAAATAAAACGTCAGAAGCCAATACCTCTGCAGATTCATAAGATAATGCAAAATAGCTTTTCAAGACATTTAATTTTTCTTAGGTAAAAAATGTTGACTGTGTAGACGAAATTTCTTTAAAATGACTGCTATTCACTCCATGTTCATGTTCATTTAAATTTTCCTTAGAAAGTGGTTCACGTATTGAATTAAATGTTGTAACAGGTACTTCCTTCGAATGATAAGGTTATCGTCTCCTAGTCGATTCTAAGTCTGGATAAATTATCTTTTACTGTAAACGCTTCGCAAGCTTACACAACAGAAGTAACTGTCATCAAAGTGATTATTTTTGGTGTTTCAAAATCAACACTTTTTGCAATATCTGCTGTAGACGCTCTTATCACTTTACTTTGTATTCACAACAACTGAAAAAAAAAATCCCATTTGGGCCATTGGAACAATTTCTTTCCAAAAAGGATATAGTAATAAAATAAGTTTAATTAAAGAAATAAAACGATAAGAGCAAAAGTCACGAACATGAACCTTTGGATTACAACCAAGTGTTGCCAATGGACACCTAATACAAAACCCGTAACGATATCTCGACAACAAAATTTTTTTGGATTTGTTCACTATATTTAAATATCCCAGTAAAGAGATAAGCTCTTGGCTCAATGAAGCATAGATGTCGTGAAAAACCCAACAGAAAATTCAAAGCAGCTACATTGTCGACAGCTTTTTGAATATTTTGCCCCAATATCCAATGGTACCATAGACGTAGCCGAATTTTTGCAAAATAAATTTTACTCCTAGGATTTCAGTTATAATTTTATTTTCATAAGGATTGTACATAAAGCTTTAGAGTCCGTCACTTCCCTTTTCAATACTGTTATTCCCCTGATGATCACAATTGACTACCCTATTCGAAGGAGACTAAATAGCTCCTGCGTATGTGGTACTCAAATGGCCACTAAGAAAACTTTTATCAGGCAATTCACAAACCCATTAAAAATTTTACCATTTTGGGAAACACTAATGGTGCATTTATAAAAATAAGCGCACAATTATGCGCTACGCAATAAGCATACAGAAATGCAGTAAAGTAAGTGAAGGAACTCTTGACAAGTTTTATGAAGGAAATAATAACATTTCAAGTGCTACGCCATTTTCTTACTACGAAGCAGGTTTATAAGGGAGAGTACTAAAAAATAACTGTAAAAAAACATTCAGTGTGTAAAGTTTTTATATGCGTTCAATAAAGCGCTTTTTGTGTCAAAAATGTATTGCCTCAAAGTGGGAACTCACCATATAAAATGCATGCCTTCCGTAAGCGAGATGGTAAGCGAAACTCTTACATTTCTCCCTTACAAACCTGCTTCGTTTGAAGCTCAATTTTTATTGGAAAGTGTTATAAATATACATATATATTAGTTCCTTTGGTTCCTAAAGGAGCATAGGGACCCAACAAATTTTCTCCAGTCGTTTCTATTTGATGCTAAGTTCTCAACTTCGTTCCAGCTTTTGCCTGCTCTGAAAGCCTCTGTATGTAATTGTCTTTGCCAAGTGTGGGCAGGTCGCCCTCATCTTCTGCTACCTTGCGGGTTCCATTATATTGCATTGCCGTTGACAATCCCGGTGGCCTTTGCAATGCATGGCCGATCCACATACATTTTCTTTTCAAAATTTCTATTAGTATTTGGCTTTGATGTGTGCGTTCCCAGAGTTGTGTATTTAAAATCCTGTTGTGCTAAAAAATTTTCAGAATTCTTCTTAAGTATTTGTTAGTGAAAACTTGCAAGGTGTTCAAATCTTTGGAAGCCATATTCCACGTTTCGCACCCATAAAGAAGCACTGATTTTATACTCGAAAGAAAGATGTTAATTTTTGTTCGGGCTGAGATCGATGTGGATTTCCATATTGTTCTAAGTTGACCAAATGCTTTCATGGTGTGCGGTTTGCGACATTATCCGAATATCCCGCATGGTGTTATAATGCTACCCAGGTAGCATTATTACATTTGGTGTTTATTCGCATCACCTTTGTCTTAGGGACATTTATCCTAAGACCTGCCTTTGCAGCTTCAGTCTCTACCATATTTAGGGTTTTCATCATGCCTAAGTGACCTAGGCCCCACGTTATGCCTCTGTTGTTACTCGTTGTATTTCCCATAACTATGCCCTGCACTACGTTAAAGAGTAACGACGACGGAATGCAGCCTTGTCATACACCAGCTTTAACGGAAACCCTGTCGCTTACCGAAATTTGATGAAGTATTCGGCGATTTGCGTTTTTGTATAACTCCTGGATAATCTCTATTATTTTCCTGGGTACGCCTTTACAGATGAGTGCCTTCCAAATGGCAATGTAGGCAAAAGCGTCGAAAGCTTTTTCAAAATCTTTGAAAAACAGGTAGAGGGAGAATCCCTATTCCACAGATTGCTCAATTATAATACGGTGGCTATTAATATGGTCTATGCAGGATTTCTGAGCTCGAAATCCAGCCTGTTCATTGCGAAACTTTTTGTCAAGATGTCTTCTGTAGATAATATTAGCAATTATCTTGTTGATCATGCTTCGAAGTGTAATTCCCCTTCAGTTTTTGCACTTCGTGAGGTCACCCTTCTTCGGGATGTTTATGATCAAGCCCTCATTAAATTTATCGCAGAGTTTCATTCTGTTCCATAGTTTTTGTACCACATTCTGAAGCAAAAAGGCACTTGTTTGGGGATTCACAAAGTGTTGTATTTCCTTTAATTTTATTAATGTCACATTGATAAAAATATAGCAAATACAACCAATATGACACAATACTTTGTGAATTGCTTAAATATTCCTAGGGCGCCTATGCTAAAGTTCATTATCTATTTTCGGCTCCTATCCCTTAATGTCCTTAAATAACGTCATTCGCATATTAAAGCTTCAGGACAACAAAAGCCAACCCCTCTTATTACTGCACAAGATTTCTGTTTCAATGGTTTGTTAAGTACTGACAAGATTTGTTTGTGATTATGTAAAAAGAAATCTGAGAAACTCCTCGACCTTTTCTTATTAAGAATTAATTTCTTCCATTCACCAATAGCTGCTGTAATTCTACATCTGCCTTAAAACATGTTGTAGGGTATGTACGTCCTTATGTTGTTTTTCTGTTGGTTAAATGAGGCATATTTAAAGATTTATTTAAACAGATCATTGGTGTCACTAAATTGTCACCACCTAAGCATTAACATAATTATACAACCAAATGCACAAACGCTTATGGCCACTGTACTACAGCTATGCAACTATTTACTCGACGAACACTCACACACGTACACAGCCAACGAATAGGCTGAAAAAATAAACAAAAACAAGTAAAGCTTTTTAGATTTTTGGTCAACTAAACAATGGCCACAAAATGAGGCTAACCAACTAAAACAAAACGCATGTAATGTACATACAAACACAATTGCATGTATTGGTAGGTGTGTGTGTGTGTGTGTGTGTGAAGCGTACTAAATATGTGTTTATGAAAGTGTGTTGGCACGAGTAATCAAAATGTTGTTTACATTACATGACATGTATGTAAATGTTGCAACAAATACACTTGCATACAAACATTCACAAAAGAGGTATGTTGCAACCAAATAATATTACCTGTAATTTGTAATTCTCTCTCTGTTTAACAAACACACATGTATCTAAATACAGTGGGGCGCATTGATTTAAAAAAATCTGCAAGAGTAGTGTTCAGAGTGTCTCCCCTAACTTGCGCATATATCTCTCAACTGGACCACTGTTTGGTGCTGCAAATTTTATGAGCGATAAAGTGTGTTTTGTTAAGAGTAGGTTTTAGTAGTTAATACAATTTTGTGGCTTATAATTGTGTGTAGTCATATAAATGCATTTACGGAAAAGGTTTTTTAATTGTTTATATAGATACATTTGGACGTGCGTATGTATCATGTATCTATCTACAAGGTATACACAAGGTCTAAGATCTAATTTTGCATATTATATTACATTTTGGTCACAATAACTCTGCTCATTATCTTCTAGTGTAACCTCAACCTAAGTCGTAAACACACTCATATGACTTGAACAAGTAGAACATACATTTTCCCCTAAGAATACAATTTTGACCATTAATTTTTCGTTGTGGCTGATATTCTTGTATTATTGCAACAATCCAGCCAGCCTGCCAGCCAGCCAGCAAGCAGGCAAACAAGAAACATACAAAATATTTCTAGTATGTTGTCAATTTAAGATTGATGTTATGATGTTCAGAGTGTCATTTATTTTAAAATGTTGTACATATAGTTGCATATGAAATAACTAAGATATCTAGCCAAAGTTTGCTTGTAGTTGCAAATTTCATGTTGCATAAAGTATAGTCGTACTCTCAACCTACATGAGGAGAATGCTTACTGGCATACAAGTACTCCATGGTTAGCAATTACTTAAGTCAGTACATTTTATCATGTCATATGCACAATAATACTAACACACGAGTACAATATGTTGTGGTCTTCTAATTAAACAAATTAGATGTCATTATCAGATTTTTTTGTTGTTGTTGTTGTTTGTTCGTAATAAGATAAATACCATATTTTCAATATTAATTAAGAAAGGATTGTTTAGGCTTTAAATTAATATAAAACTATAAATTAAAGTTCAAATTTCATTAAATATTAAAAGAATATTGATAGGCTTTCAAGAAATTGAAAAATTAAAGTTTGAGCTTAAGCCTAGTACTCTGTTCAAATTTGTGAAAAATGTTGAGCAACATTGATTATTTCACACGAAAATTTTTACATGTAACAATGTTATCTATCTTGCGAGTTTGCACAAAATTGAAGATTGTATTCCTTCAAAGTATGCGACATTGTTTTGCATATGTAAACAAACCCGACATGTATTTTACTAAAAATTATGTTTTTTAATAACAAGTTTAATAAGAAAACTGTTACCGGTTGTGTTAATTTAATTTTTTTATATCTTATCTTTTGCTTAAAATTCCACGTGAAATAAGTGCAGCTTACATTATTTCGCAGTCGAAAAAAAATTTGCCAGAAATATTTCGGAACAAAATGAACAGAGTATAACTCTATCAACATTATTTCATAGACATTCCGCACAAGCTTTTTTCATATGCGTCTTGACAGTATTTCACGTGAAATGTTGAACATAGCACCAGGCTTTAGAGGGGAGATAAAATTTTGTACCTGCACGCAGAGAAAAAACCTACTTCAACTCCAACGAACAATTTTTAACGAAAATTTTTGAACATATTATGGATAAAGTGGCTATCAGGAAGGGTGTCAGGCAGAGTTGCATGGTATAGCCACTTCACTTTAATTTAATATCGTCATAGCCAAAGCAACTCAGCCAAACAGAGGCATTCCAGAGCAGCTAAGAAGATCTGGACTACGCAGATGACATCTGTTTACTTACGCCTAATTTCAACGACATGCAGGAAAAGCTACGAATGGTTGAGCTCATGGCCGTGGTTTAAAAAAAAAAACTCCCTTAAGACGAAAACAATGCAAATCAATACAAAAAAACCCGCAACCTTTTTTACGGTTTGATGGCTCCCTTGAAAATGTAGGGTCTTTTGTATATCTAGGCTCTGACATTTCAAAGTCGGGAGGCTCCGCAATAGACTTAAGGAACAGACTTGGAAAGGCAAAACTTGCGTATGGCATACTGAACGCGGTATGGAGCTCCTCCCAACTCTCCACAGGCACTTAAATTTGAATCTTTAAGAGTAATATTAAGTCCATACTGCTATACGGTTGCAAACTACGGAACGCCACACAGAAGCCGCAACCTACAAACATATTGCCTCTGAACATGTTTTGGTTTAAATTAACAATAGAATTTTCCTTTCTTCCAAGAGCAACATGCTATGGTTGAAAACCAACCATGCTATAATAAATGTTAAATATATTCTTGTTATTAAAAACCATAACATGTTCGGTGGCAACCATAATATGATTGTGACTTCTTGATGGAGGACTAACTAAACCATGATCTCTAAAAATTTTCTAATTATAAGTGTTGATCGACCTTTTTTGATTACTCTCAATAGTTTATATAGTTTCCTATATGCAGGCTTTCAAGGTCATTAATTTAATGTAAATAAAAGATTATTTATTTCATTCTCAATAAAATCCGACGTTTCGTTGGTATTCTTTCCAACTTCTTCAGGGATTGAGTTTTTATTAAAATCTGGCAACATTGTGAAAACAAAAATTAAAAAGTAGTCAATAATAACAATAATTATAATCTTCATTTTTGACAAATTAACTTACAATAATCTTTTTCGTCAGTTTACATCATTTATAAATTATATCACAGTATTTTGTATAGGTGGACAACACAACACAAAACTTAAATTATTAAAATAAATGTATGTAAATTTAAAAAATTATCACAGAAAATTTGTCCTTTTTTGATCACAGTTGTTATTATTACTAAAGTATTGCAATGGTGTAGTTTGCATTTGTATTGTCTTTGTCTTCTTTTGTGTTTATTGCACTTGTCGATTTTTGTTGTATTCTTAAGCTCTCCAACGTGTATCTCTTATTTTCCCTTTTCTCTTTATCTAAAATTCTTACTTTTTCAAAGTTTGGATTGTGTCCGTTTTCAATGCAGTGTTGTGCAAGTGCAGTTGATTGTTTTCCTCTTTTTATATCAGCTTTATGTTCGTCTATTCTCACGCCTAAATTTCTCTTTGTTGTACCAATGTAGATTTTTCCACACTCCTCATTATCACCGCCGTCACATTCAATTTGATAAACAACATCACTTTGATCCCTACACTCAATCTTTGTTTTTGTTTGTGTAAATAAATTCTGTATTGTCTTGTTTGATTTATGCGCGAATATTATTTGTTGGTCCTTTATTATCTCTCTCAGTTTGTTGTTCTCAGTTAATCTTGGAATAAACGGTAGACTATAGTATTTGGCGTTGCCAGATGTGTCATTTTTGTTTTTGTCCCCTGATGAAATATTATTTTTGACTTTAGTCAGTAATGAATTGATCAACCCCTTTAGAAAATTGTTTTTCATTAAAATATCCTTTATTCTTGTCATATTCTTAAATTGAAATTTTACGTTGCTTATTTTTATAACTTTGTCAATTAGATTCATTGCTGTATTTATCTTCTGTTTCATGGGTTGTGTTGAGTGGAAATTCATCAAGCGTCCAGAAGCAATTGGTTTCATATACCAATCTGTTATTATTTTGCCATTTTGTCGGAATATCTTCATATCCAGATAAGGTATTGCATTGTCCTTCTCCCTCTCTAGAGTAAATTTCAGTTTGCTATGATATGAGTTAAATGTTTTCAATATTATGTCTTCGTCTTTATATTTTATTATGGCAAACAAATCATCCACATACTTTGTGATCAGTCTTATTCGTATATTGTTCATTTGTAGTTCTTCGATGCATTGTTCCATTAAGTGGTCCAATATAATGTCGGCTACAGTCGGTGATAATGGGTTGCCCATTGGCATACCGTATGTCTGTTGGTATAATTTGCCATCATGCATAAAATAATTATTATCATTTAAGCAGAATTTAAGTATTTTTAGAAATTGTGTCCTTGGTATTTTAGTGTGATTTTGTAGCACATTCCATTTTGTCATGATATTACTTTTCGTTAAAAAAGTTTTGTTCCAAAACTCAAATGTGACTTTTTCAGCTAAATTCTTTTTGCTGTTTTATTGGACTGCCATATAGACCATTTTTGCAAAAGGAAAACTATTTCCCTTGAAAATTCTAGTGGCTTTTGTTACATTTGTTATATTTTTCGTAACTTTTAAAAGTTCGATGTAACCATGTATAATTTTGTTAAATTTGGCCATATTTTCGAAACTTTTGGTCCAATATGTAATATTTAAAAAAAAAAATACTTCATTTATCAAAACAAAAGCGATATAACAAAAATATATTTGGAATTCATGTCATATGCTCTAGAGCTTTTAAATGATTATTTTAGAGCTTTAAAGTGGTTTAATTTTATATTGAAGTTTTAAAACAAATTCTGCTTAAATTTGACTTTAGCGAAGAAAGTTTCAAAATTATTAAAATAGTAAATCCTGACGAGTAGTGCGCCTTACACAAAGAATGGCGCACTTCTCAACTATAAAACATTATTGGAAAAAAGTTTTCCAATGTTTTCCATTTTCCAATGCGTGTGTGGAGAGAATATTTAGCCAACAGAAACTTGTTAAGACTGACCGCCGTAATCGATTGAATACTGATAGAATAGCTGCATTAGATATGACCAGGGAAACCAAAAATACGCAATTGCATGTTGTTCCTTGTGCGGCCAATGAAGGCAGAAGCAATATATTTATCCGTTTAATTTAGTTAAAAGAGTTTTTTTGCAGCATTTTTTAAGTTTTTTTTTTCGCAGAAAAAAAAAAATTGCGAAATTTTTTACTGCAAGTTTACTGCAAGCTCCCATCTTTAAAAAGCTTTAACTTCCTTTTAAATGTTAACATTAATAAACAATGTAGGAACCGTCTCTAATATCCCTTTAAGTCAAAAAATCTCATATTAATATTAATATCTAGATAATATGCGGCACAAACAACTCTTATATTAATTTTAACCTCTTAACATAACTTTGTTTTTGTGAGCCCATGACTGCCCGTAGTTTCCAAATAGTATAAAATCTCGAAAATTCGTGTATAAATACTATGGTGTTTGCGCTTTACCGGTTACAATTTAAGGATTGTTTTTATTAAATGAAGCCGTTATGAAATTGTTGAATATTAAACTAACAATTTTTGCATTTTTAGGGCATATTTTTAACAATTTTCACGGCATATTTTCAAGTTTTTACTGCATATTTAATGAGCATAAAACGTGTTTTTTAGAGCATATTTCTGGTTTACCTGATCATGACTAATGAAAATATTCAAGACGTTTCCATGAATATCCATGAATGCCAGCAATTTTAAATTTTACTGAAGTATTTTTTTTTATATGAGAACTTAAATAATATTTTAATTATCATGCAAAAAGCATGGGCTTGAAACACGCAGATTTACCTGTACATCTCGTATTTTAAAATTTAGGTTTTCAAACGTTTGTCTATTTTTATTCTAAGTTATGTTTTTGTTAAGTTATTGAATTTGTTGTTTTTTTGTTATCACTGAAATATGAAATAAAAATATTTATTACGTCTAAATCACAATAATGTATTCAAGAAATATTTTAAAATGAAACTTTTAACGAAAAACGTAACTTTTTTTAAAGAGCAGCGTACATTTTTTGATTCTTCCCCTGGCAACACTGGTAGCGACAGCATCTTATTTAAAAATGCAGGTAGCGAGTTTTCAATTAAGTAATTCGTCTAAAGAACCTCAAGATCAATCTGAAATGTTTTCTTTTTTGATTCATTGATGTATCTACATTAGAGTGTTCCAAAATAATGAACTCGCCAATTTTGACCGCCCCCACCCTTAAAATTGTTCAATGTATTGTAGATACACGTTGTGTAAAATATTACGATAATATGATTACGGCGACTGGCGTCTCAACGAGCCTGAAGTTTGAAAGTGCACTTACAACGGGGAAAATTAATTTTTTTCAGTTTTTGTAAACATTTTGCCATTAAATAATTAATTCTGCAATTAAATGTAAATGAATCGAAATGTCTACTATATCGTTATAATGAGATATAAAAGACAAAATTTGGTTACAAAATGTTAAAGTTATTAAAATTTCCCCACGCCATTAATGTGTGTTTTTATCGCAAATTTGTGTAGAGCAGCATGTTCCAAACATATTTTTAAACATGTTGCTCTAAACAAATTTGCGATAAAAAATTTTAAAACTAAGTACTTTCACTTTATCGGGCATAAAAAACGAATTTATCCATGGATTTTCATGAAACAAAATTTATTTTATTTCTATTATGTGCAGCTTAATGAAAAAATAATTAAAGTAAAGTATTAAAAAAAATCCTTTATCCTAAATTAGCTCTACACAAATTTAGGATAAAAAAAGGTCAAAACTAGGTACTTTCAGTTTATCGGGAATAAAACAGGAATTTCTCCATTGATTTTTATGAAATAAAATTAATTTTACTTCTAATACATGCAGCTTTGATCATAACAAAATCGGGTACGTCGTTCCAAGTTAAGCCTTTTCAAAAATCTCAATTTTTAGAAAAAACCTTACCATAGAATTTTAAATAATGATGATTTTTCAGTTAGGTGAATATAGCGGATCAAAAAAATATAGTGGTTATTCGGGTAAAAAAAAAACTTCCCATTTGTTGCATAGTTTAATTAATTGCACTACGTGACAAAATTTCAACAAAGTCGTGACCAAATGGATCTGACAGCTATGTAAAATTTTCCGCTGAATCCGAATATTCCAAAATAACCGTTATTTTTGTTTTTAAAAAAGATGATGTGACTGAAATGCAAATATCTTCAAAAATTTTAAACGGATTATGTATTTTTTTTTTTAGTGAAAGGTTATAAAATTTTTAAAATAACCATGGATTGCTTGTGAAGATTGGTCAAGAAATGACAGAGATACAGAGGACAAAAGTTCAAGCTTCATTGAAAATTTTTTGATTTTGTTCAATTTTACTTTTTTTAAGTTATTTTTTTTAAACCAATTATTTAGAAATCCTAATGTTTTATTGCATGCGACATAAGATTATTTTAATATGAACATTTTGCGCCCAACAAGACATAGATTGGTACAAAAATAACCCACAAAGAAATTTAATAGTTTCAAGCAATTTTTAATATTTATTGGTCCTAAAATTTAGCTTTGTATATTTATTTGTTGTGGGTTAATTCAATTAATCTTCTGTAACTTTGTCATTTTTGCACCGATGTGGATCCTATTGGGCACAAAATGTGGGTATTGAAATAGGCTAAAATTTTGTTTTTTGGATATTTGCATTTCAGTCACATCATCTTTTTTTAAAACACAATTAACGGTTATTTTGGAATATCTCAAAAAATGTTCTACTTTTGACAATTCTGACTTCATATTCGGATTCATTTTCACGTAGTGTTATAAGTCAAACTTATTCAAAATATTATACATAGTCCAGATAATTTTAAATAAACGCTGAAGGTTTACTAAAATCGGAATCATAACCTTAAAATTATGAAGGTCAAGGGTCAAATTTTGACATATTTGGAATTACTAAAGGAAAGGTAGCAAGATATTGTATATATTTGTGCTGATATTCATGAAACTTAAGAAAAGTATACCCTTAAGTCATACGGAGACAAAACAGTTAAAAAATTAAAATTAAGCCTTAAATGCTCTTGGGGTCTAAATAACCCCAAACATTTTAAACAACAAGCCAATTCTGTCTTGGAGCTCTCCAATCTACAATGTCATAGATAAATCCTCATAGAATGCACTTAACACAATCGTGGGTTACCTAACTGATAAAATCATATTTAAAATGCAAAAGGCCTCGTTTCTCATACGTATATATTGTAGGCGCGTTAACTTTTTGATCGACTTCAGTCGTTGGTAGTTACAAAATAAACGTGTCATGTAGTGTTGAAATGTATTAAAAGAACAGAGAACTTTTCAAAAATTTACGCTTTTGTTATTTGTGCATTTTGTATAACATAAAAAGAAAACGTTGATATGTTTGCTATTACGTTAAAACGAAGAAATATTTTAAGTTTATCAGGTTCATCTGCAACACAACGTTACGCTCAATTAAGAGCAGCTATTTACTCATAATCTTGGTATGGAAAACCGAACAGCTGATACGCAACGTTTACATAACGAGGCATTATAGCTTTGTAACCAGGAACTCTGTTTCGCATATCAATAAATATTTCTTACATGTATGAGTGATCTTAAAATAGCTATTTTAACCCATTTACGCCCGCTGTGCCAATTTGGGAACACTTCATTATTTCCGGCTTATTGATAAACTAAAATTTCAGAAATTTCTATAACATCAAAAAAAATTTTTTTTTTTTAAATGTTTTTTTAATGTGACCAATTTGGGTACACCTCTTTAATTCAAAAAAAACAAAATTTTTTTTTTTTGTTTATATGTAATGAATTAAATAATAAAATAAACAATATTTTATTTTTTGTCCGGTAGTTTTTGTTTGGGCTTAAATGGGTTAAAGGGCACATCGTTCGTTTTTATTTAGATTAAGGTAAAAATAATGACAATTAATTCAATGGATTCTAAACTGTAGAGTAGCGAGTTTTTATTAGATATTTTGATTTAGTTCTATAGGAAAAGGTCGACAAAAGAGAATTTCTTATGCCACTATTTAAAACTCACAATATCATTTTTTTAACACGATTTATAATCTTAAATTTAAGTTAGCCAATATTATTTAATTTGAAAAGGTTTCACAGGTCTTTGGTATCCAGTCAACTAATCTCCTGAATAAACTTAAGTCGGAGGGAGAAACTTACTTTGTTTAAGAAAAATCAAACAAAACTTTGCTTTTAATACTTCAAAAAGAAATTTTTTGGTTTTATAAATAATATTGTTATTATATATTTTTTAACATTCCCTTATTTATTAACTTGAACCTCCCATATGAGTAGAGTTTAAAAAATTGTTTTTGTTTTTTCTAAAGTTTATTTTTTTCTGTTTTTTTTTTTTTTTTTTTGAAAATGCTTTTCAGTACTTAAAATATGGAAATAAAGATGAAAACTTTATGAGCAGGATGAAAAAACTGTATTCATAGAGTTGTTGCTGGAGTTTAAAGTTATGTGAGAAGTACACAAAAGAATAAATTGAAAAAGTTGTTGGAATACATTAAAAAAGCAAAGAACGCTTTCTTTAAAAAAAAACTTACAATTTGATAAAGTTATAAATTTTGTTTAAGATTTAAAGCGTAAGAAAGTGACTGACGTCAAGAGAATAAAGAGAAAACTACCAAATAGTTTAAGATTTAAACAAAAAGACTTAATATAGATTTATTAGAATTTAAAAATTATTTATATTTAATGATTTTTAATAAATGATAAAACTCTGTCACATGATTTCGATTTTTATAATTTGTTGGTTTTCATGGAAATTATAAAAAAAAACCTTAGGGTATAAGTTTCCTTCATCGATCGATAAAACTTTATAATTATAGTTATGTATGTAATAATACTAGCCATTCCCGCGGCGTTGCCCACCCAGGATGAATTTTTGACTAACTATTAAGAAATATAAAGCCTTAGTGTTTATTGTGCATAGAAATTGGCCATCTATCCCCTCATATTCCTATTTTTGAAAAGCATATAAATCCTGTGTGCTTTAATTACGCTGATCTATCAATTCAAATTTCATCAAAATTGGTGAGATATTTTCGGAGTGGCCTACTCTTGGAGGCTTTTGCATTCGGTTAGATGACGAAGGGTGAACAGCGTACTCATGTTAAAAGGTCTTTCTTTTGAGTATGGCAACTATTGCTTTAATATATCTTTTTTAAAACGGTAATTAATATTTTCTGAATATATGAGGTTTAGCGGCCCTGAACCCTATCCTAAGTTAGTACTAGTTCGAGAAATACAAAGTACCAAAAAAATCCCTCTTACAGATTCTCATTCACTCAGACCTTGCATGTTTAATTTTGTGTTTTAAGTCCAATACTAACGGAAATTCAAAAAGTACCAGTTAAAGACCAAAGAGTTTACTTAGAATCTTATCACTCAGGCTATGGCATGTTGAATTTTATGTTTCGAGGTCCAATATGACCGGTAATTAAAAAAGTACCAGTTGTTGAACCAAAAAACTAAAAAAAGAAATTTAATTTTTCGTATTTCCCCTTTTTGGTACTTTTTTTCTCCCCATTAAAGTACTAAAAAATTCAATATTGTAGTGCATGCCCATTACATGCCCTCCTTCTAACATAGAAACACAAGCTTTTTGTTCCCGGCGCTGCACAGTGGCCGATTCGTCTGATCTAGCGTAACGAAATCGAAATTTTTGACTTTTAAATTCAACCAAAATTTAATCTCCGCCCTATAACTAAATGCTCATAAGTTTTATCATAAATTTGCTTTAATAGATCAACTGTAGGCTTTCGAACACAGCATATGTTAAAAAAGCTGCTATAGAAATATTTTGCCGCGTTTTTTACAAGTATGCAGATTGTGCGGAAAAATTGTGAAAAATAAATAAAAACGGAAACAAAAATATATTTGAATGAAAATTCGTATGATAAACAACATTTTTTTCAACTTTTTAAATTCGACTTAAGATGTTTTGTCAAAATGCCACAGATATAAAATCGAAAAAAAAAAACAAAATTAATTGAACCCGAATTATTATTATTAAAATAACTTGTCTTGAGCTACATGGTTTGAATTCTTTATAACTATTTTAATCATTATTTTTTTCAGCATTTTGTGAAGAAGGCTTGGGGAATTATTAATGAATAACTATACAATCGATCAAAAATAATGCAAAAATTTGCGAAAAGTTGTGGAAAATATGCTAAAAAGAGCACGTTTGTGCGAAGCAGAAAATGGACATCACTTACAGGATAATTATCAGGGAAACCAGAAAATGCTCTCAAAAACGCGTTTTATGCGCATTAAATATGCAGTAAAAACTGGAAAATATGTCCTGAAAGTTGTTAAAAATATGCTCTAAAAAATCAAAAATTGCTCATTTGATGACAAAATATTCAGCAATTTAGTAACGAAATTTAAAAAAAACCTGAAAATATTATCGCTTAAGCCCATATTAGGTTAAAATTCATATAAGAGATGTTTGCACCGCATATTATCAAGATATTAAAATCCATACGAATTTTTGTCTTAAAGGGATTTTAGGTACGGTCGCTAAATTGTTAATTAATGTTAAAGCTATTGAAGGAATTTTGGGCCGAATTTAATTTCAATACCAACATAATGGTACACAGAAAAAATTATTTTTCCAATTCAAACAAAAAATTTGTAGAATCAAAACATTTTTTGTCTGAAATCGGTCCTACAAACAAATTTGCATATTCAAACAATTTATTTGCATTTCTTTTATTGAAAAAAAACACTGATTTTTTCAAACAAATAATTTAACTGAATCAAACAAATAGTTTACTGAAAATCATAGGTATAACAAAAACAAAAAAGTTTTTTTTTGCACAAGCAATGACGCACGCGCACACAAGCAAGCACTGTAGAAGGTAAAGGCAAAGCAGAGCAGAGCGGCCGGCGCCTGGCTTTGAGACACATTTTTTTGTTGGAATAATTTATACACACAATGCTTTTTTTTCTTCTTCACTCACTGTTGCTGTATGCTTTCCTTGGCAGCAGACCGACTCGACATGTTTATCGTCATCATTTTATTGTCGTATTTGATGTATTTAACCAAACAGTTTTAAAAAATTGAATACGGGATTTTGTTTCTTATAATGTTGTTTCTGCTATTGTTTTTCTTATAGTTGCATTTTTTTAAAGCGTCCAAAAATAGACTGTGTGTGTTTTTTGTTGTTGTTTTTATATTTCACATAAAGAAGTGTTGCTTACGATCAAATAAAAAAATACAAAAAGACGACAACATTAAAGAGCGTTAAATATTTCATACAAAATTATGAAAACTTGACACCAATAACGCGTTTATTATATTTTTGAAGAGTTGTCCACATTTTTGTTGGTTAAATAAAAATCAAACAAAAATATTGATTGAATCAGTAAAAAAATTAATAGAAATTAAAAAAATTTTCAAACAAGCGTTTGTTTGAAAATAATTCGGCAATAATTTTTTCTGTGTAACGGGCACGACCGATTTTCACCATTAACACCATATTTGATCAAATTATCTACAGAATTGCAACTTGTACTTTGCGCACAAGGTTAACATGGAAAGAAAACCAGCCAGACGGACGGATGACCATCGTTAGTTCAATTTAAAAATTGATTATGAGTCGATTGGTATACTCAAAAATTGATCTAGAATTCTACGTATTATACACATCGCATAACATTTATCTTAAATGACAACCAGCTTTGTCTTACAATTTTAGAGTAAAACGACTACTATAATAATATCATTAAAAATGTATTTTCATGTTATTTATTTTTTCTTTTTTTTCTTTTATTAATATGTATGAAAACGCTTTTTTTTTTGTATAAATTGTTAAGTTTTTAGTTCCTTGCCAACTGGATTCAATAATGTCCTATGGACGCTGAGGCTATTCCTTTTTTGTAATAATTAAATTTTTGAATAAATGAATTTTAATAAAAAAAAAAAAAATGTTTATTTGCTGCGAAAGCTCATCTAATAAAAATGAACATGTAGCAAAATATGCCTTTAAAAGGCCAAATATGCGCTATAAACTTAAAAAATGCTGCAAAGATACTCAATTAAATAAATTATGCACAAAAATGCTGCAAACAGTAAAATATGCAAAAATATGCCCTAATATGCCAAATTTCATGAAAGCCTCCAAAACGGATAAATATATCGTTTGTGCCTTCATTGGTCGCACAAGGAAAAACATGCAATTGCATATTTTTGGTTTCCCTCTAAATAATAATATATTGTATTAAAAAAAATATATATATATAATAATCGCATAAATAAAAAAGTTATTAACCATTTAAACCATATGGCTCATTCTGCGCCAACCTGTATATACAATAAGAAATATTATATGTTGAATATTAAATATGTAATAGGAATTAACGCACAGTGGAGGAAATTGTAAATCTGTAACTGTGGGGTAAGCGAAATTCAAAACCAACCCAGTTCGTTGTTTTTAGCCCAATAAAAAGTCGTGCTATATACGAAGTCTTCTACTAAAGATGTATAAAAACTTATAGAATATCTGTTTTAATTTCGGAGACACTGAAAGAAAAACGCTTCGTTGCTGGAATGAAACCATTTCATTGGACCTTCTTCTTTAATTGCAGTAATGAAATTTTTTTTTATAATATGAAACTTCCAAAATGGGAAATGTCTTACATTTCGTTGTATCGTTAATGATACACGTTAAATTCGCGATATGGATATTTTGTTACAACATTTTTTTGTAAGGCATATTTTTTTTAGTTCAATATAAGCCTATCGCATAATATTTAAAATACCGTAGACAGTAGAACGTACCACCTTACAAGCAAAAAAATCATATATTTTTGCCGAACGTACGGGGCCGTCTTTTTTAATTTTTCTCTATATCTTTGTCATTTTCAGCCGGATCTTAAAGTATGATATATCAAAGTCCATCTCTGAGTCGATCTATCCGTTAAGATAGTTGTTTGTCCATGTAAACTTCCAAAACTCTAAGTAATGGCATTAAATTCTGCACAAACATAGTTTATTTCCAAATCCCCATACCAAAATTTATATGAACCAGTTCAAATTTTACTTATTCTAGAAAAAGCTATGCCATAACTTTTTTATAATGATTAATATTTGACTGGAATAACTTTTAAAATAGAATTGACACATACATACATACATCTAAGAACCATCTCACCAAAATCACATTAAGACGAAGAGTTCTCATATACATTAATGTTTATATTTGTATAATTTTAACCTAATAGCTTAATTTGGTTGGCAATACTCGAATATATGTCTTAGACTGTGTTATGGAAAAAACCAACATGGAGGCTCCTACCGGCATTCGGTGGAACATGATGGAGTACCTTAATGACATAGACTACGCCGACGACATATGTCTTATGGCCCACAGATTTGTAGATATTGAAGCAAAGATAAATAGGCTCTCCGAAAACGCCAAAAACGTAGGATTGAGAATTAACTTCAAGAAATCAAAGCTGATGCGTATTGGTACCAATATTTCGTCACCACTTATTGTTGATGGTACGATTATGGAGGATGTTGAATCATTCAACTACTTGGGATGTAAAATTGCGAAAGACGGTGGCTCTGTAGCCGATATTGGTGACCGAATCAACAAGGCCCGTGGTGCGTTCCTAAAATTGTACAAAATTTGGCGCGCTAACAACATTTCACAGAAAACGAAGTTACGGATATTCAATTGTAGCGTTAAATCTGTCCTACTATATGGCTGCACTACATGGAGCCTTACAAAATTGACCTTGAAGAAAATTCAAACGTTCGTGAATCGGTGCCTGAGACAGATATTACGTGTATACTGGCCGAATTGGATATCCAATGAGGATCTTTGGAATCTGGCAGATTGTAGTTCCATTGAATTTGATATACGGAGACGTAAATGGACGTGGATCGGTCATATTTTAAGGCGACCTGCAAGTGATATTGCTAGAGCCTCACTTGAGTGGAACCCTCAAGGTCAACGACAACCAGGCCGACCACGAAATACATGGATTAGGTGCATAAGACACGAACATGAATCAGCTCGAATAACCTGGAACGAAATTAAACTACTTGCCAGAGACAGAATTAGATGGAGAGAATTCGTTGACGCCCTATGTTCTTAGTGAACAATTTATTTAAGTATTTTATGTTACATCGCTGTATCTATATTGTATTTGAATAAATAAAGGACATATATATATATGTCTGTAAATATTTTTGTGTAGCGTATCACATGGTCGGACTAGACCGACTATACTTTTTCACTTATTTATGATGTACTACTTTTAATAAAATGGGAAAATTTTTCTTTTCAACTAAGACGTTTTTGTTTTGTTAGCGCATACTTTTGACAATTTTAAGGGCATATTTTCACTGCACACACTTTTTGGAGCATATACATATAGTATCTAACGTCAACATTGTAACTCATAATAAAGGAAAAACTACAAAATTATGCAGTTTGTCGTCGATTACTTTAAGACCATCAAGTAATTTGGGAATATCAAATTTATTTCAATTTGTTTTATTACCCACTGTGAAACGGTAGGCAATACTTTTGTATATATAAGAAAGCCTAAGAGTATGCCATATATTGTATACATATATTTGTATAAAAACTTATTTTTAATAATTACATGGCTCTGCTTTTTTTTTTGAGAATTTTTTTTAATTTCCCTTTTCAATATATTAAAATTTTGCAACTTTCCGTTGCTCTATTCAACTTTGCACCTGCAATATTTGACGCAGTGATGTTTGGCCAGGCGTTCGTATGAATTCAGTGTATTTTTCTATTTTTTTTCTCAAACTTTTGTTAAGCAATTTTAAGCTCATTGTTGTTGGCATATAGTTTTTGTTAAATAAAGTTTCATTTACAATGAGGAAACAAAAAGTTTAGAAAAAGTTTAAAATAAAACGAAAACTATGAAAAGCTGACAACTGGTGCTATCATAACATCCTCGCCAAAAAAAAAAATATAATAGAATTAAGAATTTTACGTTCAAGTGTAAACGACTTAAAAATTACTTATATTTTAAAAACAACGAAACTAAATTTAAAAAAAATATATAGCAAAAACCTTGAAGACAATTTTAAAGTAGGGAGGAGTTCGAAGGACCAAAAATTTTCTAACTTGGAGTATTCACAATATTTAAATATATTTTTTTTTATCTTTTTGTTTTAAAATACAAAAAAAAACTATTTTAATTGCCAACAAAATGATTTAAAAACTACTTGCAAAGTTTAAATATCACCCATGTCCAATAAACTTTTTTATTGGGGACGGCCACGACTGAAACCGCCACGGATTTCTATATTACCAGCATCAGCGCCTACATCTCCCTTCTTCTCAGCTCCACTAAGGGCATGTCCGTAAACTGAAATATTTACAGTTCCCGGTTTGTAGGGATGCTGGAGGATGGCGGGAATAATCTCAGGAGGCAAATGAAAGTACCATCATTGGTCAAGTACCAGTAGTAAGGTCCCCAGGCGAATTTTCCTTAAGCCACGCCTCGGGAATGGAAAGAAAGCATTGTTTTGAAGACATGCAAGTTGGAGATGCTCTGAATCTCAGGATACTTAGTGGCATGAGAATCTTTTTTGGCTACGATAACATTCTCTTTGAAGAGGTATTAGTAAATAGCGACACGATGAGCCTTTGGCAAAAACCTCGTTTTCATGTGGAGCAGTCACCAGAAAGAGATTAGTCACGGGGTTTATTTCTTAAAAAACAAACTCTATTTTTCGAAAGATTTTTTACAAATCTGATAAGTCATTTTGCTGCTTAAACTCCATCAAAATTTAAAACATTTTATGTAGGGTGCATACAATATAGAGCAAACTAATTACCACCTTTTTTTTCTTTTTTTGTATTCTGCATTTCCTTCTCCAAAGTTCCCTGCGGAAACCAGAGAAAATATGAAAATTAAACATCACACCCTGTTTAAGGCTTAAAATATGAAAACTTTTAGTTGTTTTTTTATATAATTTTTTTAATTTAATTTTTTAAAATGTAACTATTTTTGTTGTAACGCTGCAGGTAACTGTCAAAATTGATTTTACTCAACTCTAGTGGTTATTAGAGTTTTCCAAAATAGTTTCTGTGCAAATCAGAACACCGAAATTTAATAACAACATAAAAGTTTTATTAAAATAATGATGCAAAAAAAGAAAACAAAAATTAAAATTTACTCGAAAATTATAAAAGTTTTGAAAATGTTAGTTTATTTTTTTCCACCATTCCTATTAGAAATATGTATTGCCAAAAACTTGGTTGGAGAAAAAGGTTTTTCGTTTCGTGCAATAATTTTTTTGCTCAAAATGAACAGAAAAAAAATGTGTGTATGTTGGATACCAAAAAGATAAGTACTATTACCAAGGGTTAGAAAAAAGATTCTTGGGTATTAAAGTATCAAAAAATTGCGCTTTTACGCTCACCTGAAAATATGAAATAACCCAAGAAACACGAAGTCAAACCTTTGATATGATATCACTTTATCATTTGACATCCAACACAATTCTCAAAAGTTTTTCATTTGTTTGATTTAACATATAATCTCAAATTGATAATGATTTCAAAACAAACATTTGATATCAAATGTTTTATCAATTTGATGTCAAATGTTAAATTCAAATCAAAAATAAACTTGGAAGCACTAAAGCGAAAAACAAATGTAAGCGTTAAAAATGGCGATTAAAGTTACATTTTTTACTTTGTGGTGTGTTTTACTAAAAAATAAATTTTAATACAACGTGGACAGTTTATTTCTTGTGAAAAATAAAAATTATTTGTGAGTAATTACAATGATTAAGAATACGAAAAAAAAGGAAAATAAAACGGGAAAGTAAAGAAAGTTTATTGAACGATCGCGGTGCTACAATCCTCAAAATAAAAGGAAGCCAATTTTGTCTTTGCAGGAATAAGAGGACGGAAAGAACATTATTTCATCTTTTAGCTATGTTGCCGAATGTTTATCTCACAGTTTATTTAAATAAATAATTAATTTGATTTAAACAAATAAAATGTTTTTATTTATGTTCCACATTGTGTTATAATCCAAATTTGAAAAACATTTGAGAATTACGTTTGAAAGCAAGTTAAAATAAAGGCATGTTTCAATTTGAAAATAATTTCTCCTTTGTTGAGAATGATTTTCAAATGATTTTCAAATCATTATCAAACATTTGTCGTTTGAGAAAACGTTTGATTTCAAATCATTTTCAATTTGAAATCAAAGCTCCGTGTTTGTTGGGTATATATTTACGTTTAAAATGCTTGATACTTATTTAGTCTAAGTTGTAGCTTTTTCATATTAAATTTATTAAGGATGGCCGTTTTTAAGTATTTTTGGAGCATTATGGGACGACGAATGTTCGGTTTCACATTCGCATCTGCGAACTTTTTTTTTTTGCTTTTTGCATTCGCATTCTCTAAAAGTATGTGAATAATCAAAGCGAATATCTAATAATGGCAAAATCTATAACATTTGGCAACCTTTTAAGGAAAATAGTAGTTAATAATATTGTTCGAAAACGAACCCAATATAATTAAGTTCATACATATTTGTTTTTATGGATTTAGTAATATTTGCTTGAATTTTTCGTTAAAAGCAATTTTAACATACATATGTTTTTTTACTCAGGCTGCAATTTCCACAAATATCCCCAGTACCTGAAAAAACATTTTCCCCCCATTCGGATGCAAAACACGACTCAACCCAAAAAAAAATCTATTGTGATAATATATTTAACCCGAATGATATGAGAGACTCCCCGGCAAGGAATTTAGCACAATGCCAAATATTAAGTTCAGTTAAAGAGATCACACATACTTTTACGACTTGTGAACTCATCTGTAATAAAACACTGTCGCTGCACGTGACAAGTACTAGTGTAGCTCAGAGAAGTATTTTTAACCTCTTTTACGCTAACGAGCGAACTAACTTTTAGGACAAATACTGTCTAACTTGCCTATAATGAATCTGCATGGGACCATAAAATCACTTTATTTTATTGAAGCTTTTTTATGCAGAATTTGTTTCCCTTTCTTTATTAAATAATCAGGAGTTTTAGTTTGAATTACACTCAGTAACGTGCAGCGGTTAGCCATTTGAACATTGCTTTATTAAAATTGACAAAAAGGCATACTGAATAGAGTTCAAACAATTTTTTGGAGGACTAAAAAAAAATTGGAGATACGTTTGACAAACTGTATAGAACTCTTTTTGCAAAAACCTGTGTTTCCTTTTAAAAGTCACGAATATTGCGTTCTTCATTATTTGTTCAGGAGAAAAACTGCTTCGTTGCGACATTTTTTGTTCACAGTAGAGTCTCGATAATTCATACCCCCGTATAAGCGAAAATCTCAATAATTCGTAACAAATTGTTGGTCCCTTGAAAAAATAACTTTAAATCGCAATAATTCCTTAAATTTTGGTGCCCTCGATATTATCGTATGTTTCTAAACTCTTATAATTCAGAATGCAACGCAAAAAAATTAACTGTTAAAATATAATTTACATATGTATGCATGTATGCTTGTACAAAGTCATTTTTGGAAGTAAAGCAGGATTTACCTTTAACTTTTTTAAAGGGCTTTTGTTTCTATTTTTATTTTATTACAAATTTGATTTACAAAAAGTTAAGCGCTCTTATAAAAATCTATTTTTGTTTTTGTTTTTTGTTCGTTCTAATAAATAAATATAAACACCCCGTTAATTCGTATTCTTCTAATTTAACCTTGTTAAACTGAAATCCCGTTAAATCTAACATTTATGTATTTCATAAAAAAAATGACTGGTTCCTTGCGATTGAGAATTATCGGGACTCTACTGTAATTTTATGTATGGAGACAATAAAGCATGAGAGTTAAAATTAATTCATAACAGGGAGCAGTAATGGCAACTTAGCCCTTTTTGGGATAGATTAAGCCCTCCGGTATGGTTACATATTCTGTTTTCCAGGCTTTGTGTGATAAAAACAATTAAACAAGATAATTGTTGTGGTTAATGCTAAGAAGTAACTACCGAGCTATTCTAAAAAATTAGTTCTAACGAAACAAACAAATAAGTCAAACATCATACTGATACTTATTTATGGAATAAAGATGAGGATGACCAAGAACTGCCAGTTTTACTTAACAATAACCAATTTTAAAAGAGTGTTAATGGTTTTTAAAGCTTCAGTTGTACATTAAATAACTTGTATGTAAAATGGTCCCTTAGTGCCGGTTCACACACGTCAAGTTTGACTCGTCAAGTCTTGAGTTTTAAGAAGAGAGGGGAAAAGAAATGGCATTCTCTTTTCCCTTTTCTCCTAAAAGCTCAAGACTTGACGAGTCAAACTTGACGTGTATGAACAAGCACTTAGTGTTCAAACAGAACTGAGTCATCAACTTTAGTCAAAAATTCACAAGACCTTTATTAAAACGTCGGCAGTAAAGCTCAAACTAGACGTTACATAATCAAAACCGTACAAAACAGCTGTTTCAACCAACCTTATGGACAACACTGCATTTGTAGGTGATTTACCATAACGACATAATTATTACCATACAAACCAATTGAATTTTGGTTTCTATGGTCATCGTTACGAATATGGCATGATGTTTATGTCACCTCTAATTAAAACTTAACTTGAAATTCACTTTCATTTTCTGTTTACAAAATGTATGATATTTAAAGAAAGTATGGTGGCATTTTTGGGCGAATAAGTATCTACATGTGAGAGCATAAGAAAAAAACGTTCTCAAAATATAAAAGAGATTAGACAAATTTTTGTGTCAAGTTGTGTGGAAAATGTGGTCTCGACGCAGCTCTGTTTGAACAAATACTTAATATTATTTTTAATCAATTGTTTTATTAAAAATGTTTGTTTTTTATTTAAAAAAAAAAAAATATTGTAGCCTTTTTTCCCTTTTTTGGAAAAAATGGCATGAAAATGTATTAAACCCGTCCTTTTTTCCATTTCGCCCTTTTTAGCCAAATTTTATAAAGCATTTAGTGGCCCAAGAGTTAGCATCACTGAGAGAGATAGCTTAATTTTATAGACGTTCACTATAAAGAAGTTCGACTGTGTTAAATTTGTAAGCATTGATGAAATCTCGAATGTAAGTCAGTGATTATAGAAATCTATATAATGGCCATTTTTTTCAATGAAGTGACTTCCATCCGATTTACTTTAGAAATTTCCATAAAAAAGAGAAAAATTCTGTTAAGATATTAGACAGGTATAAAAAAATTTTTATTAACACTTGATAAGCAACAGTGCATTTAGAAGCATTAAAATCAATTTCCAATTGTCAAATAGTTGTATAGTATATTGCCGATGACTCATGTAGGAGAAGGGCCACTGCACTTTAATGGTGCAAACGGAGTGCCCCTGCTCCTACATGAGTAATTCACACTACCCTATACAAACATTTGACAATGTTTCATTGATTTTAAGACTGTCTTTCCTAACAAATAAATATTGTTAGAATTTTAGAACCTAACCGCATCAGGTGACCTGGTATTGATTTAACACATTCCTTATTTCCAAATGGCACAAATAAAATCTAGGTCTGGCTTTTTAACAAAAGTTCCATAGTCTAGGTTTCGCAAAAATACAAAGAGAAAATCATATTCCAATTAAAGAGTTTCTTACCTAATGTCCTAATGCAAAAGATTGCGATGGACTTTTAACTTAATCGTCCTTTAGCAAATTAACACACAAATTAACCACAAACATTTTTTGGAATTTTTTTATTAAAAAACAAAAAATGTGTTAAGAAATTTCTTTTTCACCTCAAACAAGAGAATTTTTTTCCAACTCATCACAAAACTTTTTCAAATTTATTGTATCAAAATTTTTGCAACAAAAGGGATTAATTGCCACAATACAAATTTAAGGCTTAAACAAAAAAAACTGTAAATGAAATAGATAAACTTTTATTCGTAGGGTAATTAAAAGTTGATGGAAACAAAACATATTTCTACAGACATTTACATACTACATTTTCGAGAGAAATTATCTTAAGAAAAAAAATTCAAAATTAACGAAAAAAAAACGACTTAAACATCATCAACAACATCACTTACATCTATACATATGTATGCAAAGCAGCAATAAGAAAATTAACGTTTTTGTAATTTTTTTAACAATAAATACGACAGAAAAAATTTATATTAAATCTTGGTAAAATAAAAAAAACCTCTTATCAAAAACATTTTGCTATTATTAACATTCTTCTACATCTTATTATATTTTCTTTTTTTATGATAATTTCTTATAGCTTGTATTTTTGTATCATGTCTTCTGAAAGTTCTTCTGCTTTTCTCGCTGGTTGTAAGACGTCAATCAAAATAATAATTTGGAAATTAATTTTTTTTTTTTGTACTCTATGATTCTTTTTTGAAAACACTGTTTCTGCAAGTTTTGTCTTGCCTTTATTACGATAATTTTCTTTGTTTCTCTAGAAAATATTTCCAACTTCTTTTTTTGGTTTTAACAAGTTTTACCCATCTGTAAGACGAGGGGCGAGTAAATGGGCCTCACAAAAGACTGCATTGTTAATTAGTAATTTTTCCAAGAAATTCAATTAACTTGTCAATCAAAAATGTTTGCTAGCAAATTATATGCTTCTACTTATTTTGTTTAAAATGAAATTGGTTTTTTTCTGTATTCTTTTAAATTTTCGTTAAACAGGTAATTAAAATTTTGTAATGGCAACAGTAAATGATAAAATTAAATTAAAGTTATTGTTTCAAACATTATTAAGATAAAAAAAAAAAGAAAAGATAAAGAGTTGATTGTTGTTTTTTAACAAAAAACTCTTCTAAATAAACGATAATAAAAATAGTATGTAAAACATAACATGCTTTACTCTTCGATCCCATACAGTCCGATTAAAATCTGGTTTTGGCTAATGTAATCAAAATATTTTCCACTATTATGCACAAAAGGATTTCGATGTCAAAACCCTAATTTTCCGACCACTTAATTTAAAAAATAATAATAATAATGCAGCTTGGTAGAAAAATGTTTAAATATGAAACCTGCATTTATAGTTTTTAAGAAAAATTATATTTTTATTGTAGTAAAGTCCATGCAAGTGCTAAAGGCTAGTTTACACGGTAATACAATGTATTACGACATGATGTAGAAGGAGAAAAATCATATCATGAAAAAGCAAAATGTATTGTAAGAGAGAATACGAATACAAAATCTGACAAGCGGTCGGTACCCTGCAGATAACATTGGACTACGTGATCCATTTTGATTAAATGGACTACTCCCTGGACTGGCCCAATGTTAAGCAAGCATGGACCATATCATTGTTAAAAAGAGTGTGTAGTGAAACGACCATGCCTTCGTTTTTAAACGAAATGTTTTCGTTTTCAAACGAAGTTAAAACTAATCCTCTGGAGTATACCATGGAGTAGTTTCAAAACTAATCTACTACACTCACAATATTCTGTACGTAAAATTAACTGAAATTGTAATATAAAATAAATGAAAGTTCAATTAAAAACCTGTCTACCTATTTTTCATTTATTTTTAACAAAAAGTTCATTTAATTTTTACTATCAAAAATTCAACACCATATTCCGTAAAATCAAATAAATATTCAGTTATTTTGTAAAATTTTACTGTTAAAAATTCAACACCATATTCAGTAAAAACGATTAAATATTCAGTTATTTATTAAAATTTTACTGTCAAAAAATTGACCCCATATTCAGTAAAAACAATTAAATATTCAGTTATTTTATAAAATTTTCGTTTACTCCACAAAAGAGCCGAATTTCTAAAAAATACCAGACAGACACCTGTCCGCTTGTTTTTCTTATAAGCGAGAGAGGGAGAATATTTTTATTTACTTACCCAGTTACACACGTTTGTTTTACTTTTGTTGTACTGACCACGTTGTTTACAGAAGAACTCTCAATTATAAGACACCAGCAGCATGACCGATATGGCTTCGCAATTATTTTACTTTTAAAATTTGATGTATTTAACTAAATTATTTTAACAAATAGAAAATGGGAATTGCTTACACAAAACAAGCAATTCATTTTTTATAGATAAGTAAAAATTAATTTTTGGTAGTAAAATTATATAAAATAACTGAATATTTAATTGTTTTTACTGAATATGGTGTTGAATTTTTGACAGTAAAAAAAAATAACTGCATATTTATTTGTTTTTACGGAATATGTAGTTAATTTTTTGACAATTAATTTATATAAGATAACTGAATATTGATTTGTTTTTACGGAATTCGCGGTTGAATTTTTGACAGTAAAAATTAAATGAACTTTTCGTTGCTTTAAATTACATTTTTATTTACTTTAACATAAAGAAGAATTTAACTCAATCAACGGACAATATTAACTGCAACTGAAAATCCGTATTAATATGCACTTAGTTTTTTGAATAACTGTTAGAATCAGTTAAAAATAAATTTGCTTGGAATTTTAAATGTTTATTTATTTAAAAATGACTGAACGGAATATTTCTTAAATAAACTACAGTCCGTTACTGTAATAATATTGTGAGTGTAGGAGTATGTATGAACATGAAGTAGTTTTAAGACTACTCCGTTGTAATGCAAAACTGGGTTTTATGGTCCAGCCTTAGGACATCGTTATGTTAAATAGACCATGTTTTTTCAATACATTTGGGTTACCTTTGGAGTACTCCTACTCCTTTATGGACTACTCTTTACATGCATATATGGACTAGTCTCGTTATTTGCAGATTAAATGATTTTTTTTCTAAACCATTTTAGAAACTTATGTATTTGCATCATACCAAAGGTGCATTTTAACAGAGTATATTGATGGTGGTAGCATTTTTCTACAATTACAAAAACAACTAAAATCAACTCAGGAAATTTTCATGTTATTTTTGTAAAAATTGTAAAACTGCAACCATCTGCTTTTTTGTTATTATTTTTGATTTTACTTATACTATCCGTGTAAACATGAATAATACTTATAACAGACTTTTATTGTTTTCTTTTAAACACGGAGAGAATTTCATATTATTTTGATTGTACAAAGTCGTTTGTTCTTCGTGAACAATTTATTTAAGTATTTGTATGTTACATCGCTGTATCTATATTGTATTTAAATAAATAAAGGAAATATAAAAAGT
This sequence comes from Pollenia griseotomentosa, assembly GCA_963931875.1. Taxonomy (NCBI): domain Eukaryota; kingdom Metazoa; phylum Arthropoda; class Insecta; order Diptera; family Polleniidae; genus Pollenia; species Pollenia griseotomentosa. The sequence continues at coordinate 43,185,047 of OZ007560.1, read as the reverse complement.
CGTAATACATTGTATTTCCGTGTAAACTAGCAATTCAGTGGTCCATATCGAGGCCTTACCACAAATACAGCTTAAGCGGCATCACTTTCAATTTTCGTTTTTTTTTTTTAATGAATTTATTGGCAACACTTGCATCATCTCCTAAAATGTCATGCCCACATAAGATACCGTTACGATATTATACCGATTTATATGAAATTAAATAAAAACCTTGTCCTGTAAAATTGTGTTTTTGTCGCTTAATCTTTTTTTGAGGTAAGGTTTCGATATATGTATAGTCTCCCGTCAATCCCATTTAACTTGAAATTTTGATATTTAGTTAGGCTTGAGTTCATCAAATTTAATTGTCATTAAATTATTTTACTGAAGGAAGGAATTTTACAACATGAAATTAATTAAAATTTATTGATAATTTTTTTATTATTGGCTGAGCTGGGGATCTAACTCGAGTTGGATTTACGTTTCGAGAAGTTTCCAACTTTAATGTATTCCAAAATATAGCATTTCTCCATAAAATCAAAAAAAATCTGTTGTGATATCATAAGCCGTTAAGAAGCTATTCCGTAATCTATAAGCCTCTAAAAATTAACTTGTTTTGATTTTCAATGGAAAAAATAATGTAGGCCCACTTTCCGCCAAGCTTTTCTTTCAATACAATGAATGAATTAGTGTCATAACATTTTAAGTATTGCATACATACCCAAGAAAAATTGGAGCTTCCAACGTAGCAGGTTTGTAAGAGAGAAACGTAAAAGTATCGCTTACCATCTCGCTTACGGAAGACATGAGTTTTAAATGGCGAGTTCCCAATTTTAAGCAATACATTTTTGACACACAGAAAGAGATTTATTCAGCATTTATCAAAATTAGTGAATGTAACGATCCTTGTTGTTATCGTTTTTCTTTAATATCGCACACATATTTCAAAAGTGACTTAACTCAACATTTTCATCTTTTAATACACTTGTTTTATCTATAAAAAAAATATCAGTGCGTTTTGTTGTTGTTAACTGTTGCTAAAAAAAGCCGTCATGTCTTTATTTATGTTTCAATTGGTATTATGTTGCAATTTATAAGTGACTTATTTTTAGTTGTGTCAGAAAATATAATGGTAGTAGATCTTTAGTGCTTGATAGTCTTAACTCAAATTGTGACACTTTTGAAAAAATAAATCTTTGTTCGAGTTTATGCTAATTAGACTTGTGTAGGTTTAGAATTTGGCAAAAGTGTCAAAACTTGAAAAGTATTAAGCTAAATTAAACATACATAACTATATAATAATACATAATTCAAAAACTTGTGCAAATAATAAATCATCAAAAATGACACAACTCAAAATTGTTCATTACACTGGTTCACAAATTTCCAACAAAGTCGTGACCAAATGAAACTGACGCCCAAGGCTGCCAGATTTGACGATTTATCGTCACTTTGACGATTTTTTGTTTCGAAATTAGCAAAGTGCCGATTTGCTGATTTTTTTCTATAAAGTGACGATTTTTTCAGTCTCCAAAGTCTGAATAAAACATTACATTTTCTGACACGTTTGTTTTTATACCCTTCAGCACAGGTAGTGAAAAGGGTATATATAGGTTTGTCATTCCGTTTGTAATTTCTATAATATTGATGTTAGACCCTATAAGTTGAAGTTGATTTAACGATGTCCGTCTGTCCGTTGAAATGGATTTTCCGAAGACCCCATATATGATGGGGGCCAGGTTATTATACATTTATGTAACATATGGTCCGGAATTGTTTGCTATTGAAATTCAGCCAGATCGGCTGAGATATGAGTAAAAAACCACGACTGCCTCAAATTTGATCCTTTAACCCTTTCACACCTATTGGGACATATGTATCCCACTGAATGTTCCCAGAGTCCTAGTATTAAAGTTTTTCACTTTAAATGATGCAAAACTGTCCCATTTCGTTATTTAGACGTTTGAGTACATATATTAAAACAAGTCTTGCTTATTATCATAACACGTGTTTCTTGGAGGAGTTTTTCGATAAGTTATCCAAAATGTATGAACTAGACCGTAAATCACAGAAATGGTGGATAAAAGTTTTTATAGATTGGTGATGTCAGCTGTAAATTCGTGGATCACATATGTGAATTAACATCGTTAAAAGAAACCAATTTCTTGATTTTGTATACCATCTTTTTATATGTTTACGACTAATAAGACTCATATGTCCCATGCCAAACTCCTGGTGGGACATATATGTCCCACCCCAAGTCCCTTCCCTGGTAGGGGCACACAAAAAAAAGATAAATATTAGTTTAATATGCATATCTTTGTAAAAATAACCCATTATAAAAGCTTATAACTATCTAATCGTCTCCCGTACCGAAAGGGTTAAAGGTCCAATTAGACGTGGCATTACCATACTAACACTGTATTACCAAAACGACATAAACATACCATACAAACCAATTCAATTTTGGTTTCTACGGTCATACAGTGGCTATGGTAATACAGTGTTGGTAGTGTGGTTTTTTTTTTTTGTCTTTTTTATACCCTTCACTACAAGTGGTGGATTTTATTTGTAATGTGTTTAATTTTACGCATACACATACACATTATGCCGCTCAAATAAAGAAACAAACTCAAAGACTCATATATATATTTTTCGGCATGGCGAAATGAAAAGTTGGCGTGCCTCAATTTATATTTATTTATACCTATCTAAAGAACGTTATTTATGTATATAACTTTTTGTTCTTATCTCATCATGGTGAAGGGTATATAAGATTCGGCATAGCCGAATATAGCACTCTTGCTTGTTTAATCTTGGAATGTTTAACAGCCGTAACTTAACAAGACCGGAAGACGAAACGTTTTCTTTGGCTTAGCTTTAACGCTGATATGCCTTACCTAAGCAAGAGCGTCAACGTTGTGTCACGAACAGTAGTGACAACTTTCTTGTTTAATAAAACCCACAAATTATAAATAAAAATAGAGATCAAAACTCTTTTTTAGAAGACAATCTAACTTGCTGTCATTTTTTAAATTTGTGACCTCTTTTGTCATCTTTTTTCGTAATCTGTCATCTTTGTTTTTAAAAGCATGATTAATATTTGTTTTTATTTTCATAAATGAAAATAAATTTTATTTTACGGTGGACACCCGTTTTTTCTGTCAAATCGTATGGAAAAAGTAGCGCAATGCTTGTTCTGTTCATAATCCTACTGAACTCTCATACACTTGCAGTATGAAATTTTTAATTAGTTGGTGCAATGCATTTTTAAGTATCGTTATTTTTTAACTAATTTTACTTATTTATAAGTAAATGTAAATTTTTATATATGCTATTTTTTTAATTTACTTTACATAGGTATATAAATATGTGAATGTACATTTTTTGTAAAATATGTAAAAAGTTGAAGTCAAATAAATTTCTTAATTTTTTTCTTTATGTCCTCTATTTTTATTTTCAAAATCTGGTCGCCTTACAGTAGCGGCCAACTTCACTATTAAACAAGCAGTCAAAATTGGGTTTTCCAATTGCAAAGCGTTGACGCCGCTCTATTAAAACAAAAAGTTTAAATGAAGATGATTCAAATTTTTATTGTATTACGAAGAGAAAAGTTTGGCAATTATAAATGAAAAATAATATCTTGCAAATCATGCAGAGCACGCTGACAGATATCGATTCTTTCATTTAAGTTTTTAATCACTTTTTGGCAGTGGTGTTAAATCACACGATCTTGCTGGCCACTTAACAGCTGATGTTCGTAAAATTAAGCAATCGGGAAATTTGATTTGCATTAAATTGATCGTTTCATTGGATGTGTGACATGTGGTACCGTCCTGTTGGTTTGGCAAATTTCCTAATAGCGGTCTCGAAAATATCATGAATATTACGAAATGTAACTTTAACAGAATCTCCATTTTCATAGTGGATTTGAATTATTTTAATGCGATTCTCGAGCGCAATTGAGTTTATTGAAACAATTGCCAATGCATCTACTAGGAATACGTTGTCAAAACTATCATTTTGTTGGTGTTACCACAATTAAAAAACAAAGTTCTTGTTAAAAACCCGATTCATGAATCAACATCAAGGATTGATGATATTTTACGTCTTGTTATAGATTTTAAAATGGTTAAAAATAACTTTCTCCAGTAAAATTCGAATTTTGGCGCTTACGATCATTTCGCAAAAAGGGGTCGTCGATGTGTTACTTACTTACCGATCCTTAATAGGCAAATCTTCATTCAGGTGTTTAGAAAAAGAATAGAAAGCTAATTTATTTCCTTAAATCGAATTCTTGAGAAATGATTGTTCAATAATCTATAGTAATTAATTTAAATATCGAGCATATTCTGACAATCGCAAAAAGCTTAACATTTGCGAGTCTGACTTGAAGTCGCATAAAACAGGAGTTCTGTTAATCGCAATCGCAAGAATTTTGGCGACTTTAAATTTCAAAAGTATGCTCTAGTTCTCTTAAATACTTTAAAGAGCCTTTGCCAGATCGCAAGCAGAATGCACGAGTTTCAGAACACCTTAAAATATATATGACGTTTTGCGATTATAAATCGTGCGATTGTCAGTACATGACCCCATATGTATTTAAAATCTTCGATTATAAGCTCTGTGAGAAAATTGCCGATAATTTATTTTCCAATTAAATTATGAATCAAAAATTAAATCTGTTTTAATTAAAAATTTAATCAAGTGAATTAAACGTTTAGTTATATCAACAACATAAATGCAGAAAATGTTTTTAATATCAAAAAATATTTAATTGATACTATTTATTTGTTTACTAATAAAGGGTGGTTAAATTTTAAGGGCCGATGTTGATTTTGAATAAAACACAAAATATAAGTATGGTTCAATTATGTATGGAACAAAATATCGGCCAAATGGCCGCCGCGACCTCGGCGGCACACCTCAATCCGTTGGTCGAAATTTTCGATGACGCTTAAGGCATAATTGAGGTTCTATGCCGTTAATCTGCAGAATTATCTCATCCTTAAGCTCTTAAGTTGTTGCTGTTTTATCGACTAACACCTTTTCTTTCAAATAACACCAAAGAAAGAAGTCCAACGGTGTCAAATTACATGATCTTGGCGGCCAAATGACATCGTCACCACGTGAGATAACACGGCCATTGAATTTGTCGCGCAAACGAGCCATTGTTTCGTTAGCTGTGCGGCAAGTGTTACCGTCCTGTTGAAATTACATATCATCCACATATATATCTTCCAATTCGGGCCAACAAAAGTTCGTTATCATCTCACGATAGCCAACACCATTCACAGTAAATGCCTGACCGGCCTCATTTTGAAAAAAAATTTGGCCCGATGACGCCGTCAGCCCATAAACCGCACCAAGTAGTCACTCTTTGTGAGTGCATTGGTTTTTCGACAATCACTCTTGGGTTATCAATCGCCCAAATGTGGCAATTCTGCTTATTGACGAATCCAGTGAGGTGAAAATGTGCCTCGTCACTGAAGATGATTTTCTTCGAAAATTTATCATCCACTGTTGCCATGCAAGTCTTTATTCATAATGTTCATCAACGACGAGCGTGAAATGTGCAATTGTTGGGCACGACGACGAGTTGAGGTGGACGGCACTTCAGCCACACTATCGCGAATAGCAGCAATATTTTCTGCAGTACGAGCTGTACGAGCATGCACTGTTTTTTAACAGCTCCTACAGACCCTGTTTGCTCTAATTTTTGCACGATTTTTCCGATTGTACGCGCATTTGGACGATTAAATTGACTGAAAAAATCAATAAGTGCACGATATGCATTTTGATTTGAACGCTTATTTTCATAATAAGCCTGAATAACTTTAACGCCTTTCTCGATTGTGTATCTTTCCATGGCTCGAATTGAGTTTGTCTAAAATTGAGCAATGTCAAATGAAATACAGAAAAAAACTTGACGCTTAGTTGTGGTTCACATTCAACATCGGCCCCTAAAATTTAACCAGCCATCAAAAATTATTAAATTGAAATCAATTTCAATTTTTTTCTGTATAAATAAAAACAACTTTAATATAATTTTGTTAACCATAAACGCTTCTTTAAAAATTTAAACATTTCTTTTGTGAACATTTATTAGGAAATCTTAATTCGGTTAAAAAAAATTGCCAATAAAAATCTGCATATTATTAAACGCAAACTATTTCATAAATATTATTTTCCGAACAAACGTACTAAACGTGTAATCTGTATTATCATAAAAGCAAATTTTGCAAAATAACTACTGCAATTTCCATTGAAATAAACATTTCTATAAAATAATACTCAATATCATTATCGTATTCCTGCCAAATGGTCAAAAGATATTACAAATTAGTAACGGCTAGCAAACATAACAAATTATAATGATATAAAAAAGACCATTTCCTGCTTTCAATCGGACAAAAATGGTCAACTAAAACTAAATAAAAGTAAATCCTGGCGTAACTAAATGTACAAAGATGTTCCCTTTGTCCATCAAGAAATGGGGCATACAGATGATACCTTCATGTTACGTAAATGTATGTATGTATGTACATTTATGTGGGCAATAATGATAAAAATAAAATGATAATAAAATACAATAAAAACTAGACAAGAACATTATGATCAGAAAAAAACGCCCCAAAATATGTGTAGAAAATCAAAACATATTTACTCATACATACAAACTACCGAATATAAAGGAACAAATTGTATTTATTTTGGAAATGATTTAAACAGGAATTTCATATGAACACAATGTGGTATTGGACAGTGAGCAACACAAAACTCCCCCACAGAAAGTAAGACCAGTCTCATAAAGGTACAGGTACACAATGTGATAGTGTTGGTTAGCTGGGTCTGTAGTTGATGTCCAGATGGTGGTGGCGAGGTCAATAGCTGTGCAGGATTTCATTCAATTTTAATTGGTTTACGTAGTTTAACCATAATTTTTATTATTTTAATGGTTACAACAACAAAAACTCATTTCATTCAGACGAAACGTGTTTTATTTCCATTTTTATGCACTTATATTAAAACATTAACACCACTGGTTCGGTATATGTGTTGAAAATATAAAAGTATTTGAAATTGTTTGTATGAACAAGTATATAAAAATTTGCACCCAATTAAGAGGTTTTGTTTCTTCGTGAGCATTACAATATGTATGAAAGTAGTCTTGGTTTAATTTCCCTGTGATGATTGCATGAGGTATGAAGAGAGCATGTTAAAACTAATTAGAACAAAAAACAAAATCGAATCTATTGCTCATTCTGCATAAAAATCGAAAAATTATGGAAATTTTTGAATTTTTTGTTTTGTTTTATTTTCAATATTAAGGACCAAAAGTTAGCTAATGAATACAGGGTGTTGGATAATTCTAACGTTAAGATTATTTATAAACACTGCCAGTCAACATAAAAGCACCAGTTAAAAAAATTTTTTTTTAAAGCGGCCCATATACTTGGAATATTATTGTATATGATATTCGCCGTATTATTTCCATTTTGTCCTATATTATGCAATAAGTTGCACAATGGTTTCATTCATTCAACAACATTCAATAAAAAGGCGAACATAAACAGCATTGTACAATGTTGCCAACACACTTCACTTTCTTTTCGTTGTGCAATAAAAATGAAAAGTCTTTTGATTGTCGCCAATATATTGTGCCACCTTCGAATATCACATACACATTGGCGATATAATTGTACAATACGTAAAATTGAACAATTTTATTGCAAGTGTATGAGCCGCTTAAGAAGAATAAATTAAGTTTAAAGTAAAGGCCCAAACAAGGCGAATTCATTTTTCAGGTGGCGTTGAAACACAGCTGTGCTACTTTTTTTCTAAATTAGAGAGAAAGCAACAAATAAAATACAATGTTGTGTTTTTGGTGTTGTTACTTGTTTTATTATCGACACCACCGTTTACATGAATTCGCCTTGGGCCCAACTATAATATACATAAGCTGGCTTAAGCTACTGTCAAAAATTAACAAAAAAAATTAAAAAAAGCATTAAAAAAAACAAAAATAAAATCCAAAAATATTTAATTCCGTATGGAATTTCGCGCTTTACTTAAGCAAATGCCAGTTTCATAAAACTAACCAATATATTATCACCTGTAACAATATTATGATTAAAACAGTACTTAATAGGGAAACCACAACCATTACCCATGTTCTGTAACTTTAGTGAGAACTTTTCGTATCGAAAAGATATAAAACAAAATATTCCATCGTTTCTCGAAAAGTGAGAAAAAACTGTGTCTGTAACTAATGTCCAAAACTTTTAAGAGACTACGCCGTTACGTTTAAAATGTCATAACATTGCACTCGAAGCCGATGTGACATTGCTGACGTTAAGGACGCCAGTAACTCATATCGTTTTTTTCAACGACGGCGGCGAAAATACAACCGTCGACTATACCAAATACATAGTGTAAAGTGCGACTTTAATGTTTGTTGTTTGCAAACGAGCTTTGAACTTTTTCTGTTAATTGGAGAGTAATTTTCTTACGTAACAGCTAGTACTCGCCAGAAAACGTTACAGACACAGTTTAGTGAGAAAAACAGCTGTTTATTTCAATATAGGACATTTTTGTTTAATTTCACACATTTGAATCGAAAAGTTTCTCGAAGCGACGAGAATTACAGAACATGGGCACATATTACGGTTTCGGTCCGTCATGTAAATCATAATATTATTATACTTATGGCATTAGTAGACGCATTGCGTCCACCATTTTTGACCATAGTGGACAATAGTGCTTGTTCGTAAACACATCACTGCTGTGCATCATAAAAGCAAACTTCGCTTACACAGCCAATGCATGTTTCCTGATCACCTTATATAGCAGAAGGCATGTGTCTATTATGTATTTGACACTGGTTTGTGCGGCTTCTTCTTTAGCAAAATATTCTAGGATATTTAAATTTTAATTTGGAGCACAGTAAAATGCATTTACGAACGTGCCCATACTTACGGCAATCTTGAACAAATCTGTTTCCTCTCTTTATACCTTCACAAATTTAACATGCCAGCCGACCTTATTAAATGTGGCAAATGGATTTATGTAGCAAATTTTCTCAATCTGGATCATGATTGCGAACTCTAATTCTTAAATTTTCATATAATACTTAATGCTATGTTCACACTTGAGCTTTTAAACGCATTTATTTTGCACTCAGAAGTTTAATGTTATTCATCGGTCTCATACCTTAGGGTACTTTACAATATCGTACGCATTTTGAGGAAAATACAACCCCGTCATGTTCTGTTGCGAACGCACACATTCGTTTACTTTTCCAGTAAAATCCAGTATGTGAGTAATATGAAAATTTTACAAATTTTTGTTTACGCGAACGCATTTCAGTAAAATCCAGTACAAATTTGTACAAATTTTGGAGTAAACAAACGCAGCTATTGTTTTTTGAAAATTTTCAAACAATAATAAAATCAGAGATGCATTTTCGTAAAAATACTTAAGACTTGTGTGAAAGTGTAATGAACTCTTTAATAACGTTTATGAAGTGGATGATTTAGATTAAACTTAACTCAATGTGTATGGGCGTTGCAAAATGCGAGTTATTTTCTTAAGTATGATTCGCATACAAACTCATTAAATATAAGCAAGGCTGGCCGAATAGCCCCCGAAAGAGTTAGCAAAGTGACGATTTGACGAATGCATTTTCCTTATGGTGGATGTATGAAGTTGACGATTTTTCTGCAAATTTATCTGGCAGTGCTGATTACGTAGTTGTGTGTTTGTGCTGTTGCGTTTAACGGTAAAATGAATGAGCAGAATCTTTTGTACGTTTAAAGTGGAGAACAGAATAGTCGCTGTAGTTCAACGTTACAAATAGCGCTGCAAGCTGTCAAAAGTTAAAAACGGCAGTTTCAAAGTAGTGTCAACAGAATACGTAGTTGTAGTGATCGTTGCAGTTGAAGCTCAAATTCGAAATTTTTAACTTTGTTGCGCTACAGAGCGTTCGTCAGCTTCAGCTACTACTACAACTTCTTAATTTTGTTCCAGGCCTTTTGAATGCTTTCCTTAAATTATAAATCAACCTGAGTTAATGTATGAATCATACAGATTTGAGATGGTATAAGTATGATATCGACGTATGTAGAATTAATATTTATTTCATTATATACATAAATTAATGTTGTTGTAAATATGAGTACATCAGAGAAGTTGAATGTCTTCTCACTCATATTTGAAATTTCATAAGTGCAGATCTCTGCTACAGACCAACACAAATCAGCGCGTAATACCTTTTCATACTTGTCAACATCTACCATCAATTTGCGAAGATGTTGAAACTTTCCCATAAGAACTACAAAGAGCTCAATATCAACATTTTTAAAAGATGTTGCTTTCCATGTATTCCATTCTACACATTCCGATTGTTTTAGTTCCATCCCTAGAAAAGTGACAATAAATTCCATTTTTATTGTGGCATCACTGACAAAATGTAATTTGTTTTGAATGAAGCGCCCCATTTATGTTATTATATTAAACAAAATTAATATCAAATACACTTTGGTGTTTTCGTTACAAATTGTGTCACTTTTGCAGAAAAAAAGTATTTAAAAAAAGTTTTTTTTTTTAGAATTGTTGAAATTTTTGATTGATAGTAGATGTTTCAAGTGTGAATGCCTGTTTCAACATCTATGTGTAGAAAGGGTATAAGCCGTAATGTTTTCCAGCACCTAGCTTTGATAGGCTTTTTACATTGATCAACATCTAACATCGACCATCAAATATGTAGAAAATGTAAAACACTTGTTTACATTGCTCACATCTAACATCTACCATCAAACAAAAATGTCACCATTTTTGAAAAAAAAAAAAAAATTTTTTAAATAAAAAATGTTTTTTTCTCACAAAAGTGCCAAAATTTAAAAATTTGAAGTTCAAATTGCTTAAAAATATAAAAAATACTTAACAAAAAAACATTGCAATAAAAGATAAAACTTAACAAATGGTAACGCTGCTTTCAAAACAAACTTCTTCCTGTCAGTGATGCCACAATAATAATAGAACTTATTGCCACTTTTCTAGTGATGACACTAAAATAATCGAAAGATGTAGAATGGAATAAAATGAGAAAGGAACATCTTTTAAAGATGTTGGTTTTTAGCCGTATGTATTTCTTTTTTACACTTAAGAGCCAAATAGACAACACCAGCAGTTTAACAACAACAACTAGATGTTTGTGCAACTGTTTGTGTGTGTGTTTTTTTTTTTTTTTTTTTTTTTGCTTTGCTTAAGCAAATGACAGTTTCATAAAACTTAGCTATAACTTTCCTTACGTTCAGTATGGTTTGACACATACAATTTACATGTACTCGTACAGCTGATTAACCCTCTAACGGCTTTGGCTGCATTAATGCTGCTTTTCTTATTTTTGTATTCAGAAAAGCAATATTTAAAAACACTCAAATTTCTTTTGTTTAGTTTCAGCTTAATATGTACTTTATTTTAAGGTTTCCATTATTTTTTTAAAAAGTATTGTTATTTAACAAATTTTTGTTTACAATAACTACAAAAAGAAATTCTCTTCCATCCTTCAGAGGGTTAAGCCAGCTCATGCACCTTATGGTTGGGCGTTTAGGCTAGTTTGTTAAACTGTAGACTTTTGTAAAAACGATTTTTTAAGAACATTTAATATTTTAATGACTTAATAAACTTTTCTCAAATTACCAATATTTCTACACCACCCTGTACCTACACTCAAGACATTTGCCTATGTACTCATACTATTATTAACATACCAAACACATTTTCTACTTACAGTCCATACGCAAGAAGGTGTCACGCTCCCCCAGACATTTAACTAAGCCCAGTAACGAACAAATAACGTTGAAGCAACAAAAAAAAGTCAATTAACTTTTTGTACTCAAGATGAATGTGTTTTATTGACGACGCGTCGTAATTGCAGGCATAAATTAATTTCACGACTTAATGTCGCAAAATTACGTCGTTGACTTTGTTTTCGTATGGTTACCAATTAAATTTTTCTTTTTTTTTTTTTGCTTTTCGGCCAGCAAATAAGGGTGAGAGTTTTCTTTTAGCCAATTTTTTGATGGCAAGTAATGAGAAACTTCTCCCCTCTATTGGCTATGCGATTCGGAATGTACTCGTCTACTTTGGTTTTTATTTTCTGCAGTTAAGGTAATTTCTAGGCCTTGTCATTTAATTTTCTTTTTGGGGTTTTAATTTTCTTGGTGTCTTACTTATTAAAGATGTGACCTTTAACAAAAAGGAATGGTATAAATATTGTGAATGAATAAAGTAAGTATGTATGTATGTTTACTGAAATAAAGGTGTATTAAATGACATAAACTAAGACAAGACTTTAGCCAGAAGTCAGTCGGTAATTGTGTCATAGTGAAAACCATTAATTCTAGTTAGTCTTGCAACATAAGACAAGATAAGTTGAGTAGAATGGTCACAGAATATTTGGCACATATATTAAATTAACCCATAATATGAAAACAGAAGAATAACGTATAGTATTAAGTCTTGAAGAAGCCCTTTTATTGCTTAGTGGTATAATATATTGAAATAATGGAGATCAAGAGAGAGTAAATTGGTAGAAGGCGAAGTTGAAGGTCGCTATTTGGAATGAACAAACATTACGCAAGTGTTTGATAAAAATAAAAGAAGAGTAGCAAAGGATTGCAATGAAGTTACAAATGTGTCTTTACCAGCGAGGTATAAAATCATATTTACTAAATTTGTACTGTCGATTTATATAGATTTAGCCAATACTTCAAGTTTGTCTGGGGTTTAAATTGGCAAATCTCGAAATCGCGGCTAACTAGAGTCCTACTAGTATAGCGAAAACCAGAAGCACTCAGGACTATGTAGGTCCTCGACTGGCTGTTGGGAGGAAAACTTCGTAATTCACCTGGTGGGAGGGGAGGTAAACTTAAAAAAAGAATGAGCGGTTGATTTCTGCTAGTACACATGGGAAAGTTTTGAAGAATTTTCTTTTCGCGCTGTTGCTATGCAACAAAAGCTGGTTTTCAGTGGAGGTTGGAAAGCTCCTTAGTAAGAGCAAAGTGCATGATCCCTACTCATTTACTTAAACTGCGACCTGTTTGGAAATATCTACACACGAGGACGTTAGTAGCCTCGTTTTGTTCAGTCAGTGTTTCGTGCTCTAGAGCTCCATGAATTTGGGCCTTAAGACAGGCATTTACTTAAATCTGGAATAAAATAGGTAGTAGTCGTATCATGCTATTATCAGAATTATGCACTTCTATCTAACTTTTATGCACAATCTATCTTACTCTTAATACAGAACAAAAAGAAAACAGAGAGGGAAAACAACTGCATGTTAGGAGCAAAAATCAGCTCATAAATAGGAAACTTAAAAAACCCCACCTTGCGATTCGAATATAAGACACAATCCCGAGAGATACTTACTTAAGCCAATTTTACAATATTCTACAAGACTTAAAATTTTTGCTCTTACATGATCCACACTATTTAGCTTTAAATAAAAAGAAAACATTTCGTAGAATAGAAACAGCTGTTCTGTATAAAAAAATTAATATTTTTGTTGTAGGAACCCTTTTAATTTTGGCGGTTTTTTAACAGATATTAAAAAACCATTTAAAGTCAGAAGCTAACAACTAAAAATTTAACATTTCATTAATATTTAATCATTTGCATTCAGCTGTTGGCGGTAAATTAGTCATCGTTCAGACCTGCAATTTAAATTTCTGCATTGAAAGCAGAATTAAATTGTTTATTTCAGAAACCCATCAAGTGTGCCTATTTTAAATGAGAGTTAACGGGTTTCTGAAATAAACAATTCAATTTCAAAGTACATGAAACTGAGTACCCCTTCCCAATGTTCTCACCTCTCTCACAAAATAACTGAAGAATTGCTGCAACAAAAATTGCAAGTCTGCACGATGACTTACTTAAGGCCGTTACACACTATCCCACAAAGTCTTACGTATTTTTAAAAAATGCTTCCCTGATCTAATTATTCTTTGAACATTTTTAAAAAAACAGTAACAACTTATCATGACAGGGTTGCAGTTTCGTAAATTACTAAAGACTTTGTGGAATAGTGTATAGCGGCCTTTAACAGCTACTTTTGTTATTTTCTTCAGGGATGGAAAAGTACTCTTGCATTGTTTTTGCGTCTGTGTGCCGCATTAATTTATTGTTTACATCAAAAATTAGTGATTTGCTTAAAATTTAAAAGCTTTGGAAAATTGATATTTATTTTTATCATAATTATTTTTTATTCGAAAAAATAATGTGAAAATTTGTAAACAAAATTCAAGTTTTCCATCTCTGATTCGTACATAAAAATACAATTCTGATAAAATGAAAAATTTTATCAAAATAATTGTTAAATTTTTCTAAACAATAAGAGAGATGTCAAATTTCTCTTCGTATTTTTTGACATTTTATAAAAAACTGCTTTCACACTACTATACATTTTGAAATTATGTGAATTTTTGACGTGTCGTACACTCGGTATTATAGTGTAAAAGGCCCTTAAAAACAGTCAAAAATAAAAGCCGTATGCTATTTCTCTTGGAACCAGGTAAGACAGTTTGAAAGCTAATTTTCAAGTCCAGACAAACTTTAGATATTAGTGACCGTTTACATTCTACGATTTTATGGGTAAGAGGGGGAGAAGAATTAATTCCTCTAAGTAAGAATCGCAGCGACAAAAATCGCACAGTATAAACGGCCACTTAGTTGCACCAAAATTTCTCTGACAGTGCAAAGATTAAAATAAAAAGGCCGTCTCATGAGACATACGCGTAAACTTGGAATAAAGCTCAACAAGCTATTTTACACTTTTAAATATTTTTGGAATGAAAACAACTTTGTAGCTTTACAAAGTTGTTTTTAAAAAAAAATGAAGCAATAAATAACGGACATGCCATATAATATTTGGCAAGTCTGTTTTATTATTATCCACTTATAAGAAAGACTTCGCTTAAAAACAATTCAAAATCATGTATGTTCTTCCAAGCAAACAAAATGTAACAAAAATACATTCTAAGTCACAAAGAATGAGTTCAATATATAATCTGTAAAATCTCGGGTGAAGCTAAATAAGTTCCGGATGATAACATAAAAAAGAATATTTTTGGAGACGTAATAAACTTTGAGCTCTATAAGCTTAGAGAAAGGATAGAGCAGAACAATAAAACAAACGGTCCCTTAGTACCACCTGACTTAAAAGATTTTCATCCACGCCTCTCCACATGTGTCGGTACTTGACGAATCCTTCTTGGAAACACTCAATTTAGTAGACATTTTTTACGCCTTTTATTTGCTAAACTTTGCTTCTCCAACCCCGTTCTATAAATAAGTAAATCATTTTACTGTTGAAATATTTGAACACAAAATACAAGTAATTTAAGAACACCATATGGATATGCTAATGCAGTTTTGTTACTGAGGGCCTGTTCGAAGATGCATCATTGCACTGCATCTGATGCGCATCTGTCATTAGTTTGCGATGCACATGCAAATAATGCTTGTTTTTGAACATAGTACGCATCAGTAATTTTTGTGATGCGTGTGCAACATACCGTCCAGACTGTCCACTGTTTTGTGTCCTCAACAACAAAACGTTGGCAGAGTTAGCGACGCAGAATTTTTTATCTTCTTTGATGTTGGGAAAACGTAAGGCACGACAACCCATGTAAAAAACCACAATTACAATGAAGATGGCGTTTATTTATATGGCAATACTGCAGTGATGTTAGACATCGTTGTGCAAACAATTGTTTTAACAACTCTTAAATGCTTAAACAAAAACAAAATATCGACAGCAGAAGTTTTCACTATGTCATCATTTCACCATTTCATGCATTTGTAGTTGCAGCAATTCTAATGCAATTTCAAAGCAGAATTTTAAAAATTGGTGAAACAAAAATTGCAAGTCTGGACGATGACTATCTTAAATCATCTGGTTTATTGTTTTGATAAGCGATGGCTAATCAAGGCGGTCTGTTAGATTTGTTTTCACATCGCCTGCTTATGTTATTTATGTGATTCATTTCCAAACAGGCCCAAATTCTGATTAGATTTTTATTTTTGATTCAGTACTACTCTTCCCGAGTACGTTACGAAACCTTTAACTTTCACAAAATACTCACAATCAAGTGTAGAACAATAACAAAAAAAACCAAAAAACAGAGACATTTATATTAATTTACTATCAACAAAATAACGAAACGTGTATTTTGTTTGTGTATTAATTAAAACGCAGCTTTGAAGTGTAACAGAAACCACCCAAAGCACCGAAGGTGTAAGAAATTAAGACAAATGCTTTAATTAGTTGATAAAGAGGATATTCTTTTCTCTCATACTTTCGTAAATTTTATTAAATGAAATTAAGACCAAAAAACAAAAAATAATATAAAAAAAAGGACACAAAAAAGGGTGACTACGAAGAGAAAACCCAAATACATATTTTAAATTATTTTATTTGTTTAATATAAATTCTTTAACAAACAACAGCTACACTGGTTATGATCCCTAAATTATCGTTTAAGCGGAAACCATAAAATTGTTCTGACAACAAACATCAACAAACAGCCAGCATCCTTTTCTTCTTCGCCCTGTTCTGGCCTTTTTTTGCAGATGTTATTATTGTTGTTGTTCCGAGTATTTATGGAATTGTAAGTTTTGTTATATGTTTTTAATAACATCCGGTATTTTGTTCAAACTAAAAGTGAAAACCGTTAAGTTTCGTTTTTTTCTCTTTGTCACATTCTCACACAACTACTGTAACAAAAGAATTGTTGCAAAGACCACAAAGTTTTTCTTGAACATTCTTTCCAACACGCTTTACGCCTAAATATAATGGGATTTTGGGGAATTGTTGTGCGTATGATATGTGGGCAATAAAATAATTTAAAGCAAATTTAATACACTTTTAAGGTTTAAAGTTGAGAAAAGATATTAAAACTTGTAAAACAAGATATTTATGAACAAAGACAAATTACAGCTAACATTTTTGTTTTAAGAGGGAAGGGGCAAAAGAAATTAATTTTAAACATTGGAAAAAAAATGTTCAAAATTGTTTTAACAGAAAAAATGTTTGTTAAAAGTCTTTGAAATTTTGCTTAAAAAACGTTTGGAAAGTCAAAAATGTCAAATCTAAAAATATCTCATACACACCTTTTTTATATCCTTCCAGTGCCGGACGAAAACTTTCCCATTACGGTTTCTATTCTCATGCATATTTAGGTGTTAAGCACTCTTTAATTCGGATGAGTTATGCAGAATCTCTTTATTTAAGCGAGTGTGGATTAGTGCTGGGATACTATCGATATTTTCTACTATAGATATATATCGATAGTTCAGATTTCACTATATTATATTACTATCGACTGAATGTTTGTACTTGTGCAGGAAAACTTTAACTAGTTTTTTATCAGGCTACAGTTCGTTGTTTTTATCACTTTATTGAACGTATGAGACGTATGTATATACGCACGTTATTTTAGATGACAGTTTTTTAAATATTGATAAGTACATTTCTGAAGGAAACGAAATAGCAGGGACTATAAGATATTCTATTGCAACTTTAAATAATTTTCTAAATTGGTTTTGATTCTCAACCCAAAAAGGTAATCAATCTAGCAAATCTTATCCTCTAATGGTCGTTCATTGTTTTGTCCAATTGCATCTGGATTTGCATTTTTTTTTTCAGCATTACAAAAATATTTGACATTTCAGTCCCTATATAAACATGTACAAATTTCGACATAAAGGCCTTTAATTAGCAGTAAAAAGCACAGCTTAGCAATCCATACCACATGCCATTCTTGTTGTTTGTATTCATTGCTGTAATTCTGCGCGAATTAATAATAGCAAGTAAAAACTTGCGGCAGAAAACTGTGTGTGTATAGCTGCTGTTAGATGTATTCATAGCTGTATTTTGAATAATAATAATATCGATATTGATATTTTTACTATCGATGTTTTCGATATTTTAAGACTATCGATAATATTGATATTACTATCGATAGTTTCCCAGCACTAGTGTGGATACCATCATTTTAAATATTTCGAGCTAGTGGATTTGGGTGCAACTCAAACCTTTTTTAATACTTAGCTGCATATTTCGTAATCGTATCCAGCGAGAAAACTCAGAAGACCTTTTTACTTCAGGCCTTTTTAAAGGCCTGTTTAAAATTGTTTGGATTCAATTACCATTCTTATCCAACTGCTAAGGAATGCCTCATATAAGGCATCGGCTCTTTCGTATAAAAGATTAGATACACTTTCCACAATCCCTTCTATGTAAAAAAGATATGAGTATGGAATAGAGGCAACATACCTTGTACATCCAAAAGAAGGGGTACAGAGACCTTCTAGAAGGAAAACGTGCTCCATCATTTCCCACTGGGTAGTTTTAACTTAAAACTTTTAACTAATGGAACATTGATATTCTTATGAATATTTGAGTTTTTTACATTACAGGGGACCGCGCCTTTGAATTTTTTCGATATAAGACACCGAGGCAGTGTCCCATGACTGAATGCCATAGCACCAATTTAGCTTTAAGATAGAGTTGTAAAGTATAACTATGCAATCGAGACTAAGGACAAAATTTCTTTCAATAAGACAATTAATTTAAATTGCTTCTATATGACGCCGAACTAGATGTTTGATTGATTGTTTGATTATTGATTTTAATAGGGGGGGAGGGCGGGGGCATGATTCCCGACGCAAAGTGATTGTGAAATCTTCCCATTTTTTCTAATTGGCTTTTATCCTCTATTATATCTTGCAAGAAACGACAAGTTTTATGATGGTTTTCGTCTACACTTAGAAAAGATATATCACCAGTAAAAGTTGAAGTTTGTAGAGTATAGTAGAGGGCCCAAGGTGCTGGCTTGTGGGACTCCAGCATCCAATGGCTGAGGAGAACTTAAAAATCCACCTTCTCAAAAAATAATAAATTTTCAACATACTAAATAGCTTTCTTAGAGCTTGTGTGTTTACTTGTAAGACTTTATGAAAAGCTTGCGAAACCTTAATGAAGAGTGTAAAGCATTGCTTTCTTTGTTTAAAGCAGTGTTCGAAAAAAACAGAACATTATTTGGCCTGTGGCTCACACACGCAAGAACGATATCTATTTTTAGTGTTTGTGTAGACGAACATAACCCTAAATACCGTTCGTAACAATTTTCAAGAAAGAGCCGAACACTATATAGTGTTTTTTTCTACGTTAAAAAACAGTAAAATTGTAGTGATACTGTTGACAAACATTATATTTAAATGTTTTATAATGTTTCTTTTTTTACATTGATAAAGAAATGAACAAACAAAATAGACAAAAGGGCGCTACGCACAAGAGAAACGAACAAACATTAATGAGCTGGACCGAACACAATAAAGTTTGTGGTTTAAAAAAAACCGACCGGAATTAAAAGTTTGTGGTTCAAAAAAAACCGACCGGAATTAAATGTTCTCATTTTTTTGTTGAGTTGGATAAGAACAGAATTATTTGTGTATTCAAAAGATGACAAACAGGGAAACGTTATTTTTTAATGGTTTTCTACACAAACACTACCGAACCGAACACTAAGGAGCAATATCTAGTGTTTATTTTCAAACACTGGCTTAAAGGCTTTTCTTATGTCATTGATTATTCTATGGGTTTGTTTAATTGTGCTGTGTTTTCTTTTAAAACCGCATTGATGGTTTGGAATACTTCTAATTGCATTTAAAATCCGGGTTAATATTGGTACTAATAGTTTTTCTAATAGCATTGATATAAGTTTATAGGCCTATATGACTCAACATTTGTATGATCTTTTCCTAGCTTTGGTATCCATTCTAGAAGGTAGAATTCAAGGCGTAAAGTAGCATTGAAAAATGAAAGAATTATTTTCATTGATATACAAGGTAGCTGCAAAAGCATTTTGTTACTGATCTTATCAATACAAGGGGCTTTCTTGGGGTTTACGTCACAAATAGACTTTTCGATTTCTCTTATCTCAAATCTAAGGGGGAAAAGCTGCTTTTACATTAGCTGGTGGTAATTAGCCTGGTGTATCGTGAGGTATATTTGGGGTAAATGTTTAACGAGCAGATCTCCTTTTTCAATATCTTTCCTTGACCAACTTCTATTAGAGTGTCTTAATGAGGGCTTAAATATAACTACACTTTCAAGATTTCTAGCTAAATGCAATAATGAATAGTCTAATTGGGGAGTCGCATCCAGCTCCTTTAGTTTATATGAGGATGATTTTACCCGAGACTCCCATTTTCAGTTCTCGTTTTCCACGAAAATCTCGGGAAAACATACTTTACGACAAAAGTTATTTAGTTGACATTTTTCTAAAAAGCCATTAAAGGAGAGCTTAGAGCTTTTTCATTGTAGCCAAGAGTTTTTCTTATCCCGGACTTTTTCGTTTCCCGGGAAAGCGGGATTTGTTTTTCAATTTCCCAGGAATTCCCGCTTAACACGAATCGATGCAAGATATTACTTAATTTAATTTATTTGAATAAATAATATTTCCTACGATAAATTAAATAAGTTTATAAATGCATTCAACATTTTTATTTATACTTTGGCAAAAAGCAAAAAGTGCTTAATGGCATTTTAAAATCTTCATATTCAAAATTACACATGGGCAAAATTTTAATTATTTTGTACGATTTTTGAGAAAGTAATATTAAAATTACTTTTAAATTTAATAAAAACTTCTGATCTGTGACATTAGGAGTGAACTGATGATTATATTAAATTTGGAGTAAGTTTCCAAAAGCCACCTTTAAAGTTTTAAATTGTTCTCCTTTTAAACTTAACAAATAGACTTAACAAGCACTTATTGCCACAGAATTAATTCAAAGGCACAGCATTTATATAAAACCAAAAAAGTTAAATTATTTTAACAATTTATTACAAAATATTTCTTTTAATATATGACTTTAGTTCGTTTGAAAGCATATTTCTAATTTTTATCGATAAAATTTCAATGAGAAAACACGTTTAGTTCCTACGGATGTTTGCCTTTATAGTTAAAGGAACATTATATAATCTCTAGACACTTTCAGTTTTCTTAGCACTTCCTTCGAAACTTGTAATACCTTTTAAAAAAAAAAATATTTTCTTCGAAAATAAGCGTTTTCTTTATTAATAACTTTTGTCATCATCTCTCACAGAATCTAATCCGAAAATCTTTTATGCAGCTGCTTTGCATATAAGATCATAACATTTTTTGAAGCAAGTGGGAACAACTTTTTTTCGTATTTATAAAATAAATCTGGGTCTATTACCAAATTCAAAATTCTGTAAATTTTTACTCTTCTTCTTTCGAAATTTCAGAGCATTAAACATTGCCTTACTTATCGGTTATGAATTGACATCTCTTTGGCGTTTGGCAAAAAATTATTTATTTGGTGTAGTTCATAGACTTTTTTCCTAAAAGCAGATGATAAAGATTAGAAGGAGTTGTGCTAGAACAAGGTTATTTAAACCAAACAAAAGAGAACAAAAGTTTAAAAAAAAGTGTTTTTTGACTTAACCTCTTTTTGCTTAACAGCTAGAATCTATTGGGGTATTCACAAGGTTGTCATAAAGTTGTAAAGTCATTTGTCTTAAAATAATTACAAGAAATATTTATGACTGCTGTGGGCAACCGCTTATAATTTAGATTTCTACTGTAAAGTAATGAAGAAAAAATGAACACAGCATTAAAATTTTAATTTTGTATGAAACTCAACAACATTTTTTTAAACAATTGTAAAATATTATTTAGGACATTATGACGATATGACTTGATAGCACACCTTGTGAATCCCCCATATGTCATGAAACAACTTATTTACAATTATATCAGCAGTAAAGTTGCCAAAATTAAATTAAAAAAAATCCCGGGAATTCCCGCACAAATTTCGCGGGATTTTTGTCCGGTGAAATACCGTATGAAAAACACTATTATAGCCAGAAAAATGCAAAGTTTAGCATTTGTTCGCAGCTGTTAGCATCATTGGGTCAGTCTTTTTTTTCAAAGTCTACCTTAATTAAAGTTTAATTTCTGGATATTAAAGATTTTTGATTTTACAACGAAATTGGGCCAATTGCACAAGGTTCTTAAAAGCTAAGCTTTATTTCAAAAGGTAACATAAATTCTACACCAATAAGGGCTAATAACTCAGAGCAAGTTAAACTCTTGGTTTGGTTTAAAATTTTTTTAAACCAACAAATCTATACATCAGTTAACATTTAAACCACAAGCTTCATTGTTTTTGGTTCAGCTCATTAATGTTCATTCGTTTCTATTGTGCGTAGCGAGCGGCCTTTTGACTGGTAAAAAACCCGAAAATATTTTACAAAAACAAAAAGCCAGCAAAATAGTTTTACACAAACAAAACATATACACAACACACACACAAGCTGTTTGTGCTGCGGTCGTTGCTAACAATTTTTGTTTGTTCATTTCTTTATCAATGTAAAAAAAGAAACGAAGAACAGAACACTATATAATGTTCGGCTCTTTCTTGAAAATAGTTACGAACGGTATTAAGGGTTGTGTTTCGTTTACACAAAAACTGGTTTATACCATACGATTTTGCGTGGAATGTCCCACATATAATTGTATTTATCTAGGTACAAAAATATATACACACAGATAACATAACAAAAGTTTGTTTTGAACAAAGAAGGGCGATTATGAATTCTTTCTATCTTCTTCGATTGTTAGTAAGATTCCTTACTTGGTCCCGTGTTTTGTTAAGGGCTGCGTGTTCTCGTTTCACACATAGTGTCCATGTCATGCGAGGTCTTCCTGGTCTCCGCTGACCTTATGGATTCTATAGAGTGCACCTTTCCAAATATTGCCTTCGGATCTTCTTAAAATATGGGCAATCCAAGTCTATTACGTTTCTTAATTTCTTCTTCTACTGGTCATTTATTAATATCCTGTAAGGCCAACATATGCCCATCATACTTTATAGGCACCGATTTACAAACTTTTGAAGCGTTTTCGTATTGACTCGTGTAATGCCCCATGTTGTGGAGCCATACTACAACACTGATTTTACGCTGCTGTCAAAAAGACACATAAACCCAATTTATTTTTACAAAAAAACTTTGACTAAAATATTATCTTATCCCTTAAAACTTTTGAAGAATTGCAACGCAAGAACTTAAATTTGAGACCAGCTATTTCATCATCTTCAGCCAACCAGCAACAGCATACAAGGTGTGTAATTTATCACAACCTCACTTAAAAATGTTTGTACATTCTTTTTTTTTAATTATGAAATTATTTTCATACTAATACAAGTAACACGCTTAAAGCGTATGGATGTGTATATGAATCTTACTAATTACAAACATGACAAAAAAAAACAGAACCAAAAAGAAAAATTTACTAATTAAAGTTGAAAAGAACTGAAGAAAGCAAAATAATTTTACCCACCATATGCAGACATAAAAACAAAATACCTTTTCAAAAACACACATCTCATTGTAGTCTTTTTCACACAGGTAAGTTGAGGAGAAGCAGAAGAGCAGAGTTTTTCTCAGTTTCAGTTGGTTGTTAATAAATCTTTTCTGAAATTGTGTGAATATATGAGGTTTGCAAAATACTGTGGATCAGGTGAATAAGTAATGTAAGGGTTATTATAAGGCTGATATGTCTAGTTATATACTTTATCTGGGTGAACCACAAGATTTGGTTCTAACTTCTTTCTGAACTTTTTGTAAAGGTTTTCTCTGAAATTTTTAATATTTTTAAAAATTAGGCTTAAGTTCATAAAACTTAATTTTTATTAAATTATTTTTACGAAGGGAGGAGTTTTACAACATGAAATAAATAAAAAAAAAAATTTTTTTGACAATTTTTATTCTTGTTCATTCCCATCAACAGAATTTTTTTTATTTTATTTTTAATAGTTAAATAATTTTTTTTATTTTAATATCAAACATTCGGGAATGAATATAATTGTTTGGAAAATATGTTTATCTTAACAAACAACAGGGGCTACACCATATACTATAAATATTTTTGTGAGTATTAATGATTAAAAACCCCTTACTTAGAGAAAATGTACTGATGTGGAAAAAAAAATATTGTTGTACCTCCAAGGACGTCCTAAATAATCTCGCACACCTAGTTCAAACGCTACTCAACTCAAAATTCTAATTTTTCGGCTTTATATGCTTAAACCAGGGCTGTGGAGTCGTCGACTCCAAACGCTGAAATTTCTACTATAATCTTCATGCTAAATGTTTTTGAGACTGGTCCTAATTTGACTCCACCACTATTGGTGATGAGGGTATACTAAGTTTGGCATTCCATGTGAAACTTTTTTATTATGCATCTAATACCCCATATATTCTGCTTTCTTGAGTAATTCTTAGTCGATTTAGCCATGTCCGTCTGTTGAAAAAACGCTCACTTTCGAAAAACTCAAAATAAAAGTTCAATCTTGGTGTCAAATTGCTTTTAGTTATCCTAAGCAGTTTGGTTACCTCTTATTACATTAAAAGGTGCAAGATCTTTGAAGTGTTTAAGAAAGTCGTTATCAAAATCGAAATTTTTTAATACACCATTCAAAAGAGCAACATAAAACTTTAAAGAATAAACTCCATGGTCTATTACATCAACTTCAGACAACTTATATGAATCTAGTGCTAAAGATATTTCAGAACCTAAAAATAAATTGGGATCTTTACGAAGAAGTAAACACAATTAAAAAAATAAAGAAGACCATTTAATAACATGAAAACATTACTTAATGTTTGCATCCAATATACTGCAAATTTTAAATAATGTATTAAAAAAAACTTGAAAAAACTTTATTTAAATTTAAAACTTTTTTGCAACTCAAAAATTTTCAAAAAAAAAAGGGAAAACTTGATAAATAGCAAGGCTGCCATGGGATAATATAAATGTCCCTCCTGAAAATCATTTTAGTTCGGCATAAACGGTTACGAATCATGATATATTATTCCAGTTAGTTGAAATTGCTAGAAATAACAGCATAACACTTTCTGATTGTCGTACTATTAGTTTGAACCGAAACTAATTTTTATACTGACGTCCGTTTTATAAAGATTATTTAATAATTTATAGCTCTCATATATTCTAACTGTCGGTGGAGGATGTCAAAGATTCAGTACATCCGAATATAGCACTCTAACTTTTTTATTGCATTAGCTTTTAAATGGTTAAATATATCATAAAAATGATTCTTAAAAATTTTAAATCGATATTTGAAATATTGCATCGTCAATTTCGAATAATTTTTATTTTGAAAAATATCAGAAAATTTTTTTAAATTTTTTATGCAGAAAAACTTTGGAGTCGGAATTTGCGAGTTTTTGTGGGTACTACGACTCCGACTCCGGCACAAAAACCTCATCTCCGACTCTTCAACTCCGACTCCACAGCCCTGGCTTAAACTATGCACAAAACACTTGCTTATCTATAAAAAAATATATCACTATATTTTGGTGTTGTTAACTGTTATGTCTATTTTTATGTTTCAATCGGTATAAAGTTGCAATTCATTTTAGTTGTGTCAGAAAATAAAATGGTACTAGACCCCTACTGCAAGTGCTTGATAGTCTTAATTCGAATTGTGACACTTTTGATAAAATAAATCTTTGTTGGAGTTTATATAAATGACACTTGTGACAGTTTAGAATTCGGCAAAAGTTTCAAAACTTGAAAAAGTTCAGCTGAAATGACATTACTGAAAATAATTCGGTTACTTGTGCAAATAATACATCATCAAAAATTACACATCTAAAAATTGTTCATTATCTAGAGTATAAATTTAAAAAAAAAAACTTTTTAGATCATAATCTGTATGGATTTTCTACTAAATGGTCCAAAGATTTGTTTTTAATAATTTTTTTTAGGTCAAAAACAGTTTTTTCCGATTTTTGAAATATTAAGTTTTTTGAATTAAGTTACTTTTGAACAAGGTGTGCGATCTAATCTCTTATGCTTAAACTAGCCTACACGATCACACAAGTCGTATGTATTTTGATGAAAATACAACCCTGTTTGAAAATGTTCAAACAATAATTAGAACAGAGATGCATTTTTATCAAAATAAGTACGACTTGTGTGATCGAGTAATCTACCCTTTTTATGCACTTTATTGCATCAAAATATAACACAAAAACCCTACTCAGCCAGCTTAATTGAGCCCTTAGGCTTACACAAAAAATCCGTCTCTAATCAGACATCCTTAAAAACTTCACTGGTGCTTGTGACACCGAACTGTACCTCAGATGGCCCTTTATTTGTTGGTGATCTATTAATTTTAAACTAGTGAAATTTTTTTATAATTTGCCAGAATGTTTTGGCGAGACAGATTGTTCAGCAGCAAATTTAATTAACTCCGCCAGAATAAACCCGCCCAGATTCTCAACATTACAATATCCATTTAATTATACACCACAATAATTTATTTTTGCCGCTTTTTATAGAAATTTAAACATTTATTATAAACTCGCATTTGATCCGCTACTTCATTAGCGTCTCCTTTTCTTTTGTGTACATATCGAAAGTTTATGTTTCTAGGTTGTAAGAAAAAAGTACCAATACTTTTTATCTTATAGGTTCTTATTCACTCAGGACCCTACACAAATAATTTTATGTTTCTAAGTCTAAAATTATAGAAAATTCAAAAAGGACCATGTATTTGCCTTTTTACTTTTTTCTCACCATTGAAGTATCAAAACTTTTTGTATTGTAGTGGGAGCCCAAATTGAATACGTTTATGTTAATGAATGGAGAAAATTGTTTTGGAAAAAAAAGTACCAAAAGTAGGCACGATTTTCACCCCTTAAACGTTCGAATTTTGAAAAAGTACCAAATTTATATTTTTATATTTTTAAATAAGTTACGCAAGTTTTTACTGTTTCTATGCTTGTTGGGCTAAAAGATAGATGAAATGACAAAACAGTTCCAAAATACAGGCTTTACCCGTTTACTCCCCAAAATCGCCGAACTTCAAAAAAGTACCAGCCATCTGTTCACTTCTCCTGCAAATTTCACTTTTTTGACTTATCGTGTTTTTGAATTGAACTTTAGATATATAGGACAATTTTTTTCCAAAGCTTCATTTTGTTTTAAATCCACATGTGGTGGTTGTTAGTAAGTCCTGCTGAAACTGGTCACGTTTTGCTGATTGGGACTAAATTTTATTGTATTAAATGAAAGGGAAAGGCAATTAAAGACGAGCATTAAAAAGTTTGATTTACTGTTCGAGCATTATCACGCCGGGTTTTTTCTAGGTTGGAATAGTTTTAATGGTTTCGCTATCTCATAATACCTAACTAAATACTTAGCTTAACTGTCAATGTTGGATCTTCTTAAGGTTATTGTAGTTGGTCCGTTTTCTTATGTAATGGAAGGGTCTTATTGCATTTAGCATTTAGTCCTTGTCAATCTGACTGATGAAGTTATAAAACCGCTTTTCTCAACAAGGTTGTCTAATTAATAGATGCGTTTGTAACCATTCCTTTGCAAGAGCGGAAGGCGGAACGTTTTCTGCCGTTAAGCTTTTACGCTGATGTGCCAAACCTAAACAAGGGCGACAAGACAACAAGCTCTGTCGCGCAGATTAGTGTTAACTATCTTGTTTATTAAAACCTACGTAATAGAAATAAAAAACGGAGAGAAAACCGCTAGATTGACCAAAAACTGCAAAATTGACATTATTAATTAGCAAAAGTGGCGAACTTCATGTTTAACGCGCTGTCAAAATCGGACTTTCCAATTGCAAACCGTTGACGCCGCGCTTTTTAGGGATGCTTTATACAAATTGTATTTGGGCATGACAATTTTTGAAAACTAGAAAACGCGTGCCGCTTTTGTTAATTTCATTAAATCAGTAATACAGCAATCGAGTCTTGAACGAAATTGCTAAACGCCCTTAACGAGAAAGAGAGACGGATTACCTTTTCTAGAAATTTTGACTGGTAAAAGAAAAACTATTCACCTTTTTATTTAATAATGTTCCAGAATATCTGACCTCATAAATAAAACATTTTCAAACTGAAAATTGCCTTTGTGATCTGACAGTCAAAAAGATTTTTTTTTTCTTTTTGTTTAATTTTTTTAATTGTTTCCCTATTCAAATCACTCGCAAACATTTCTACCACTTTTTAACCCATAAGTTTTTCTCATAATATTGTTGCATATTTTTCGGCATCAAGTTTTTTCCTCTCATTTCTACGAAGACCATAAATCTTGTTAAGAAAATTTGAGACAAACTTGTGCATATGTTTTTCGTATTTTATTTATTTATTTATTCGTTTAATTTTTTGTCTAAACAACTGGGTATGAAAATAAGAATAACATTTCAAGCTCACACCAAAAACATAACTTATGCATGTGGTTAATTTATTAACCAAATATTAGTAAACAAAAGCTACCAAAGAAACGTAGAAAAAAACTGTGGTGTGCAGAAAGGCAGAAAAAATCCGTATAAAATGTAGCATATGTTAGGGATGCTCTTTTATAGCCACTAAATTTAATTACTTTAATGCTTTTTCTATTCTTTTCTTTTTTTTTTTTTTAGTACAACATAAATTTTGGTTTTTAGCAATTAATCCAATGTTTAGGAAAATAGACACGATTTTCTTTTTATTTCGACATTGTTCTTTTATTTTGTTTTTTAACAAAATATTTTATACTTTTATAGAATTTTTATGTGATTTTATTTCATAAAAATTGACATTTTGTACGTGATTTTATAAAGTTTTATTGCTTTTCATAGTTTGGGGAAGTTAATAATAAATAAATTGAGCAAAGTTTTTCGAAGGAGGATGATGGTTAGAATAAGCAACATTAAAAAATCGCTAAATAAATACTTAAAGTTTGATTTGGATTCAATAAGTATACAGGGGTGTGCAGGAAATCGAAAACGTAAAACGCAAGAACTTCAAAAGTCGTTTTTTAATAAGATTTCTGTAGTAAAAGAATTTTATGACAAATATAATGCAAATATTCCTATATTAAAGACAATTCTATAACATAAATTATAAAAATTAGATTAAAAGTGTATAAAAACAACTTCCAAATTCTTGCGTTTTACGTTTTCTATTTCCAGCACACCCCTGACAAATTGTATATATATATTTTATATTTGTTCCTTTTACTTCTCTAAGGAGCATAGGGCCGCAACAAGTTGATTTCAATGATCTCGATCATCAGCGCGATGTTTGACTTCGTTCCACTGTAGTCGTAGCTCGGACAGTGCGGTAATGATTTGGCGTTTCCAGGTGTGTGATGGTCGTCCGATGCGTCTGCTTCCAGTCTATGGCCTTCTTGGTGATATCATCTAATGGCTTGCGGAGAGTGTGTCCAAGCAAACCAAATTTGCGTTTTCTTTTTTTCATCTTCATTGGTTGCTGGTTGGTATCTGACCAGAGTTGGGCATTTGATATTAAATAGGGCCAGTTAACACATAAGGCTATACGCAGGCATTTGTTAACAAACACCTGAAGGGACTGGGTATCGCGCGGTGCCATATTCCTAGTTTCGCAACCATACAGCAATGTGGATTTAACGCTGGAATTGAAAATTTTAATTTAGGCGATTTCCAAACAGGGTTGAGTTGGGCAAATGCATTGCATGCCTTAATAATGCAACTGGCCACATCTGCTGTTGAACCACTGGATTTGTCGATTTTACTGCCTAGATAGCAGAAGGACTCCACATCATCAATTTCCTTGCCACATATTAGGAATTTTCGCGTTGCGTTAGCATTTATCCTAAGTGTTTTTGTTTTGGGGATGTTTATCTTCAATCTAGCTATTATTGCTGTTTCGCTAACTAGATTTTGCTTTAATTGCATATCGGAAAAAGAATGCCTTAATAAGAATAGATCATCTGCATAGTCCAGGTCCTCTAATCTGTCTTGCATCTGTTGACTTTTGCATCACTACATCGAGGACACAGTTAAAAAGGAGTGGTAATAACACACAGCCTTGGCGAATTTCGGTTTTTATTCTGATGTTTTTGCTTAGTTACTTCTCATGCAATACGTGGCATGTTGATAAATTGTGTAAATATCAACACAACAGCACTTTATTTAACAATTTGTTTTAGACAAAGTTGTTAAATAACTAAGTGTTAAACGATTTGTAATTCAATAATTTTATTTTTAATGTAAAGTAATTGATTAAATACGAAGATTTTCAGTGTTGCCCGAAAATGATTTTTAATGATTACAAAATAAATACAATATATGCAATTGGTTTTGATTTTAATTAATATTAAAAATGGTTCGACAATTTTTTAATTATTTTTGATTTTTTTCGATAATCTAAAGTAATCATGATTACTTTTGAATTATTTGTAAATATAATCCGTTAAAAAATAGAAATTCCATTCCACAGGATTATATTTTTAGAACTAATATTTTCAAATTATTTTATTGATTACTAATCATAACCGTTATTCCGATTTTTTTCTTAAGTTTTTGAATGAAAAAGTCTTACTATATCCGTTCGTCCGTCCGTCCGGCTGGCTGGCTGGCTGGCTGGCTGTCCATTTAAACTGTGTGCGCTAAGTACTAACATCTTAGTATGTTCGTATTTAGATTAAATTTGGTCCAAATTTATTTGATGGCAATTGGAATCATCATGCCAAATTTTATTGGAACAGGTCCATATTTAACCTTAGCTCTCATACAAATACTACTCCCGAAAAAACCTTTTAATGGCAAAACTTTCATGATAGCTTCTATGTTATTACAAAATGTTGTGCTGGTAGGTCCAAAAATAACCAAAGGTCCCATATAAACCCTCATCCTAAAACCGCTTAAAGAAAACAAATCTCATCTAGATAAATATATCTACATAATATTTATTACAATGAACTTTTACATAAATCTTGACCTCATAGCACAATTTTATTCTAGCGGATTACCCATAGGTCCCAAATATGGCACACTCTCGAAAAATTTTTTTTAAATACTG
Organism: Pollenia griseotomentosa; assembly: GCA_963931875.1. Lineage (NCBI taxonomy): Eukaryota > Metazoa > Arthropoda > Insecta > Diptera > Polleniidae > Pollenia > Pollenia griseotomentosa. The sequence continues at coordinate 43,154,101 of OZ007560.1, read as the reverse complement.
TAGCGAGGGGCTTGATCGACTATACTTTCTTACTTGTTTTTGTTTACCTTCTACCAATTTATGGTTTAATAAAATATTTTTTTGCTTAAATCCTTTCTCTATATACCTTCAGCATTAAATAAAACAAATTTGGTTTCTTCTTTGTGCATGCTCTGTTTTTTTTTTTTAAGTACAAAACAAAGAATGAATGAAATGAATATAAAAGACATTTTTCCTCTAAAACTCTTAGGAAAATCCCGTGAAAGGCTTAACATGAGTCTGACGAACACCTGAGACATTCAATTACGCTGTGGCATTACAAACGTACGACAAAAAAAACAAAAAAAAAACGACTAGCACGGAATTCAAAGAAACACTGATGGTTAGAACTAGTAGAACCAAATATACCAGCTAAAACATTGGAACCCAACAAAAACAAAAACATTGTCAACATTGTGGTTTGTTTTGCTGTACGAGTAGACTCGCTCGTTTAAAAGAAGGAAAAAGAATATTTATAAAAATAAAACAGTAAATTGAAATTTATATTAAAAAAAATTGTTCAAACATATTCAAACATTTTCAAACCCGTCCTGGCTTCATCATCATCAGGATTGTAAGTAGCATTGGGAGAGAAAACAAAGAAAATTTAATGAATGTTTTTTGTTAAACAGGGTATTTTTCGATGTGGTTGCATTTTCGGTTGTTATCAATGTTACAAGAAGTTGGAAAATGTAGCTTTTTTTCTTCTCTTAAATAATAGGTAGGAAAACTTGAATAGATTTTTTAAATTTTTAAAACTATAGGTACTTTTCTCAAATATCTTATTTTAAACCAAAAAAAGTCTTTTAAATAGAGGTAATTGTCCTTTTTTAATCATTAAAACTCTACATCCCAGTAAATAATGTGTTGAGTAATGAGAAAAACATAAAAGCACTACTTACAATGCTACTGAGAGAACCAATGAATTTTACAAGGGATGTCCCAAAATGAACGCATTTAAAAGTAAGTCATTATTTTTTTTTTTTTAACTACATACATCCAGAAAAAAGTAGTTATAGAAGTTGTTGTAGAAGTAGTTAAAGAAGAAAGCTACTACATAATGAGTGAAAGAAGCTATTTAATTTGAAAAAGTAAGCGAAGTTTTTACTGGGATGTTGTGTGAAAGTCTTAAACTTTCTTATGATGTAATATAAACAAAAAAATCTTGGGAAAATTATAAATTTTATTGATTAATACTTGAAAAAACGAATTTAATTTTTTCTATGAAATTTGTAGGGATTTATGTAGGGAAAAGTCCATTTTTTTTTAGTTTGAGTAGGTATTTTTAAAAACTTCTGGCAACACTTGTTGAAACTACATATGGATGATGCTCCGCTATTCTCCAGCCTGAAAGCGAACAGCCACAAGAAAAAAAATCAGTTTTTTTATTAATCTGCGTAGGCATTCTTTTTAAAAAGTTGTGGCAGCACTGGTTGCAACTACTTGTTTATAATGGTCCGTTATTCTCCAGTTTGGGAGTGAACAGCCACAGAGATTAGAGATTTCCTTTTTGAGATATTTGTACAGCTTGGTTCCATGTAAGTTGTGGTGATGCTAGTTAGTTTAACATCAGTGATGGAAATATGAAATATTGAGATGTTACTGATTACCAAGCAAAACGTACGTTATTCAATACTTTGGTACTTTTTATAAAATATATTTTTTATGAAAAATAAGTTTAAAAGAAAATAAAACTAAAAATTTTATTAATTTTAATATAAAAATTATAACATAATTCACTTTGATAAAAAAAAAAAACCCACCTGAAGAAAACCTGGGTCAAGTGTCTCCCAGTCACCAGTTTTGTCTACTGTTTTAGTGACTTTTTTGCGACACTGTTAGCGAAGTGTCAACACTTTTATATTTGCGTTTAACACGAAGAAAATTTCGTCAGCAATAACTGAGAAGTATACATCCTGCAAAAGTTGGAGCAATAATAAAAGGAAGTCTGTTATGAATTCGTATTTTTTGTTTTTTTTAATAAAATAATAAAATGTTAAACTATGCAATTTCCATTCGACATCAACTTCAAAAAGTACCAAAAGTGTAGACTAGATTGACGGAAATGTGCTAGTGATTCTTTGGTTCCAATGTCTATATTTGGTTTCAAAAGAACAACTTAGTCAAAAGTACCAACGTCAGTAGTAGTTTTCTAATGACAGGGCTGGGCAGTGTTTGAAATACGTATTTAAAATACAAATACGTATTTTGTATTTAAAATATATGACGTGCAAGTATTTTGCATTTTGTATTTTAAATATACGTCCAGCAAGAATTTTGTATTTTGTATACAATACAATAACAATAATATACAATAAATAGAAGTAGTTTGTATTTTAAATACATACAGATGTGTAGGTATTTTATATTTTAAATAAAGACAAGGAATCCAAAATCTTCCAATTTATACTCTGAAGGAAAATTACAAAAAACTTAAAATGACACCTGGAAACATCAGTAAAAAAGAAGATGATTTTATTGTTTTCGTAGATAGAATCTAGGACATCAAATTTGGAGTTGGAATTTGTCAGTTTCGTCAGTGACAAGAGCAAAGACATTATCACTCTTGACAGCTATCCAAATATAAAAAGAGTATTCATAGAATTTAATAAAAGTTTGCGCTCATCAGGACCTGTAGAAAGATTATTTTCTTCAGCAGGTTTTATTTATTCTCCAACAAGAAACTGTTTGTCTGATGCCACATTCAAAAATCTAATAGTTATGAAAGGAAACAATTGTTTTGTTAATTAGTTTTATCTAATGTATTTTTTTGTTTGAATGAAAATGGTGTATTTCATATTTTAAATACATACCTGTACAAGACGTGGAAGTATTTTGTATTTTGCATTTGAAATACGTACAATAAATGGAAGTATGTATTTTGTATTTTAAATACATACAATAAATAAAAGTATTTTGTATTTCAAATTCATAACCTGAAAGTATTTTGTATTTTAAATACATGACCAGCAAGTATTTATTATTTTGTATTTTAAATACCGCAATCCATGTATTTTGCCCAACACTGTCTAATGGCATGCACATGTTAAATATCTATAGTGAATGACATTGTCTGGGAACTATGTCAATAGTGAATTAGTACAGATTCCGATAGAAATACATGAAATATCAGGGAACATAAGTTTAACCATTTTCTTTTTAATTTTTATTATAGTTTTCCAAAATATTTACTGCCTTATCCTTTTTTAAATTTCTTTAGCTATTTGGAATAATTTTAATAATAATGGCACTATGCTATTGGTGTAACCAGCAATAACATTCCAGACTAGATTTCAAAACAAGGAAGCCTTACAAAAAAAAGAGCACTAAGACTTACGTGGGGGTACAGTGGTTACTATTATTTGGAAATCACTGAAAATAGGCCATGCTACATTTGATGAAAAAAACATTCGCAACTCCTTTTTTCGTATTAAGTATAAAAGTGTCGTAAGTAACACGACACTAACAAAATTGTTCGTGGTCTAGTTTCTACTTCACAGTGACCGCAGTTATGTTCACTGTATAGCTAGTCCATGATATAGCAATCCAGAAAGATATCTAGAATATCAGTCGGTTCACTGCGAGAAGCAGTGGCCTATTTTGTGGCCGTTCAAGAAAACTTCTTTATTTTCTTTAAATAAGCTGCAATACTGTAATGTTACATGGAGTGTCAGGGAAAATAACTCTGTAAAATATTGTTGGCAGTGACTAATTGAAATCTACGGCAAGAAAAGATGCTCTGACTTTATGTAAGTAGATTGACATGTGGAAAAACTCGAAGAAAATATTAGTGTTTATGACAATTTCTTCAGTGCTGTGCATAGGCGTCCGGAGGAGTGCGCGTTAGGTGTAAGAGTTTCTAGTGCCAAATAAAAATAAAAATGGAGATAAAACACTTAAATTTACCAAAAAAACTAAATTGCCCCTACATTTTAACAATAGAAGCCAACAGCTACTGCTTTATGCGCTGTCAAAATCGGATTTTCCAATTACAGAGCGTTAATGCCGCGCTATTTGGGTTAACCTCATACTTTAGGCGCTAATTAAGGTTGGACTGTTAGCGTTGCCTTTTTGAGTTGGGAGGAGCTGCCAATACATCAAGCTTGTCCGAAGCTTAAAATTATTAGAAGTTTGAATATCGCGGCTGACCAGAAAAATGTGAGGTAGCACCCCTCGGGGGATCACATTTTGGTTAAAACCCTAATCGCGAGAAGTAGATCTTCTAAACGCCAGGTTAGAGGATGATTTTTACCGTAACCAAGAATGGACTTCGTCCAACCGTAGCCAAGAATGGACTTCGTCCAGCTGGTAAATGCCCAACTAAATCTGATAAGATAATAATGTTTTGTCTGTGGACAGTGTCCACAATGTACATTATTAAAGCTATTCGTTATTCGAAATTGGCTATTTTAATTATTCGACCTAATAATGGCGAAAAAATTCCTCGATGGATACTCTAATGGAAACCTGTGTTAAGGTATCTCCACTCAGGGACGTTGTAAGAGCCTTTGTGCCATCCTAATGTTGAGAAAATTATGTAGTATTAAAGTTTATCTAGAGCATTAACCACAATATGCATCACCCTGTTAAATTACAAAAATGGTATATGTATAAAATGCTATGGTTGTTTTTGTTTGAAGCCCTCGGGGTAATAGAGCTACTTGTTCCCGTTTATAAACACTCGTACCAATACAATGTACGTACGATTGTATTGTTTATATTTCTGCGTTTTTGTTTAAAGGCGCAAAATAAAATGAAAAGAACCAAAATAAAAAGGATGCAACCATCCAAGGATTTTAGTTTAATAAGTACAAGGCTTTCTAACACAGCTGAGGTCTTACTTGGTTACGGGTTTATTTTTTCCTTCTTTTTCAAGTTAAATGAAAATTGTATTGTTTTTTTTCTCTCTCTACTCCCCTGTTTATTCGACCCACTCCATGCAGTCGCGAAACAAACCATGTGATGCAGTTATGATAGACTAGGGAAATTTTCTTAAATGTTTTATTTGTTTGAAACAATTTTCCCTTTTACATACTATTTTACTTTTTAAGTGAATATTAAGAATTAGTTTTTTAGAGTTTAGAGTTCAGTTACAGGTTGACACTAGAAATCCAATCGTTAGAAAGTGTTTAAAATAAACTTCCATTTGAAGTCTGCAAAAATGTATTTACAATTTTTTTTAATATGGAAGTAAATTACGTATAAAGGGTTGTTCAGTAGGATGGGATATACTATTAGGATATTTCGTGATGAATCGGTACCAAGAGTTTACGTCCACAATATGTGAATTTTATTATGTACACAGAAAGAAAAACACTCGGGATAAATTAAGTTACTTATACTTACTTTAAGTTCGAGTCGTACTCAAAAATTCAAGTACGAATAACACTAAAACGTACTTAAAACAATCCTAAATGGGATTTCTTTCGAAAATCCATCCCGGAACTTTTTAAAATAAGTATAAAATTAATTAAAATTAAATTAAACTTTTCGTTGGTAGTGCCACTCTGAGAGTAAAATTACAAAGTGAGCGTTTTAATCAGTGTTGCCACCTTGTGGGTAATTACCCGAATTTGATATAAGTTTTATTGTTGTGGGTAGAGCGTGGGTAATTTCTCTTAGGTGTAATTCAGGTGCGGTTATGTCAGATACACAAATAAAATGATTCGATTTCAATTTATTTCTTTTTTAAGTATTGGTAATAAAAAATGCACAGTCTGTTGAACCAAATCTCGGTTTCTTTTTAAGAAAAGACTTCAATCATAAAATATATATATATCGCTCATTTGCTGCAAGACCGGCATAACTCAAAAAATGAAGTTTTGGAGTTAGAGATGCCGAATTGTTTGCTTTGTTTTTCTTTATATTGTGTATTAAATTCATCTGTATATCTTTTATACTTTCCCAGTTTGAAGCGAATGTGTCTTCTTTTTTCTAAATAGTTAGAGCAAATCGAAAACTTTAAATGCGTTTACGTCGAAATGGATTTTTTTGAGTTATGCCGGTCTTGCAGCAAATGAGCGATATGTTTTCAATATTGCAACATAAAATTAATTTTATTTTATTAATGCTTTAGTTTGAAGAATATTTAACGCCCTTTACAGTTGTTAAACTGAATTACGAAAGGGACAGTTGTATAAAACCCTGAAGACATTTTGTTTACTAAATAAGGTATAAAGGGTATTTTTGAAGACCATGAAACTTAAAATGGTAATAATGAAAATATAAGTTGCGTCAGTTTAATCGTGAAGTCGCCTATAAGTTGCGAAAATCGATGGCTGATTTTCAAAGTAAATTTAGATAACTTGGTGGCGTTGTTCAAGCATAAATCTATTCATGATGATGTACCGGAGCAAAAAGTGAAAGCAGTATGACAGTTCGTTTTACAGCTAACCTTTCGTAAGCTCTATGGGGATAAAATAACACCCATAATTAAGGAATGGCAATGAGCATTTTGAACCCTAGATATATAGGAATTTTATTTTATGTTATTAGTCTTTAATGTAATTTTTGTTAATTTATTTAAAATTACAATAAGAATCTTAAACAGTTTGACTAATATTGATCTTCTTTTGTTGTGTTCTTCCTTCTTTGTAAATGTCTTTTTATGAAATAAAATTTCAATTTTATATCAGGTGTAAATTCATTTAAATCGGGTAATTTTGCTTCATCTCCAGTGTAATTTTGAATTTTGTTGGTGGTAACAATGGTTTTAATCTCATTTAACTTATTAAAGTTTGTTGTAGACATTACAACAACACCCCACAAACAGTTAAATAATGATTTCTTGTTGTGTGTAGAAACAACAAAAACAACAGAACAAGACGAAAACACATTTTTTTCATTTTGTAAAAAGTGAAATTGAGAACTCTTGGTTCTCATTTAGTTTATATTTTCAGTTATATATTTACATTAAGTTCTTAAAGTAAAACCCATATGGGGAATGATGCTGGTGTTTAATAAAAAAATTCTGAAGGTGTAAAACGCGTAAGTAAATAAATCATAATAAAATTCTCCTTTTAATTTCACTTTTGGTTTATTTCAAGTACGAAGTACGGGACTAAATCAACTTTATAATTCTTAAATGAAGCGTATTTTGAGATTGATTCAATCTTCGTTTTACTTAAATCAACCTCATTTTCGGATTATTTTAAGTACGAATTCGGGATTGAACATGGAAAAGTTCCATCTTTCTGGACTTGATTCAAGAAAACCCGTACTCACAGTACTTTTAAGACCGCTTCGGATTGAATTGAGTACGGATGGATTGATTTTTCTTTTGAGTGTAGCTAATTCTGCGATCGGCGAAACCAGGGCGCCGCGTTTTCTCTTTTATTCTCTTTTATTACGTACGTGTGCACACACATTAAAGAAAATTTAACAACTTTAACAACAACATATTTAAAATTCATACAACGCATACAATCGCAAAATGTAATAGTATATGTTGCCGGTCGCAGATCTAATTGCAGAAATATATTTTAAAATTGTTATTCAGTAACTGAATTATTTTCTTTTAAATTTTTTTTAATATTTAAAAGTTAAAAAAACACTTTCCATAAAAAACTCTACACATACATAAATATAATAATATTTTGATATTTTAATTTGTTTGTCATAAATAATACAATAGACTGTTCACTCCAACCCAAATATAGAAAATGTTTGTATACTAAACTCAAATGAATGTGATTGTCTTGCTGTCCTCTGTCACTTTTGTTGGTTGCTGTATTGTGTCTTGTTCTTGTTCTTGTTGTTCATTGCAAAATTTCATCATTATTATATGTGCCTTCAATTAGGTACCACCCCCTATTGATACAACAATAAACTCTGATTAAACTCTAATTGAAATGTCAAAAAGATGACACTTGCATACACACCCTTATTGATGAGTTCATTGTAAAATAAGACAACAAAATTAAATTGTAAATTTATACACCCATCTTTTTTGTATTGTTGAGCAATGAAATGGTCATTTATATGGACACATCTAATAGTAGGAGTCACTCGCCACTGACTCAACTAACATACGAGAATTGTATCTCGATGTGTACAATAATTAAAAGGCTAAATAAATATTTAACGATATTGTGCAATAAATATGTCAGTGCAGAAAATATACAAGAAAGTATTTAAGCGATAATTGTTTTAAATTTAAAAATATTATAATAACAACAACAAATTTAAAAAAAATAGAGGTTGTGGAAGTATGTGGATTAAATATATTTAATATTAATTACACGCACTAGTGTTTTAAAGGTAAAATGAACGGAAAAAATTGTACTTTGGCCTTCAAGAAGAATTCTTGACAAAAAGTACGAAAAAACAGAGGTAAGGAAGAACATGTAAATCAATTGAAATGGATAATCATTTTAAGCAAATTTCTATCTACCAAAGGTTAAATACAATTTGGTTTAAAAATTGATGTTTGACTATTGACTGCCAGCAGTCGTCAATGGCTGTGAGTGTTAAACGGCAAAACCCTCTGAAGAGATTGAGTTGTTCAATTGAAACATGTAAGGGTAACCTGTCCGTGAAAGCCTGGGTTCGAGCATCGCGGCAGTCGAGAATGAAAAATTATCAATAAATTTGAATTAATTTCATGTTGCAAAAGTCCTTTCTTCATAAAAATAATTTAATGAAAATTAAATTTGATGAACTTTAGCCTAATTAAAATATCAAAATTAAAAGTAAAATGATTTTTTATAAAATTATTGTGTTAAAACTTTTATAACTGTGTCAGATAACCTTGCGGAACCACAAAGAACCTGAATGTTTAAAATAAAAAGTATAGTTTCAATTATGAATGGCCTAAGTGTTCAGACAGAATTGAGTCTTCAATTTCAAGCGAAAATCCAAAAGAGCATAATTAAAACGTTGGCAGTAACTTAAAATTCTCCCCCATTTTGTTGTTTTAATTTTTTATTTTCTTTTGTTTTTTCAATTTCTGTTTAAAAAATTAAATAAAAGTATGGCAGCATTATTGGGAGAATAAGTGTCTATATGTGAGAGAATGAAAAAAAGTTCTCAAAATAAAATAGATTTTTTTCTCCGATGGCCTTTTAGACAAATTTTTATGTCAAATTGTATGAAAAATGTTGTCTCGACGAAGTTCGGTTTAAACACTTAAACAGTTTATTATTTATTTGTCTTTAGTAACTAAACTGTTTGACAGTCAAACCTACCAGTTGTTTTGACAATTGACAGTGTTGCATATTATGCAAATGGTTAGTTACAGGGTTTAAAAACTGTCGAACAAAAAACGAAAATTTGTGTACAACTTTTCGATGTTTGAGTGGGTTTGACAGCGACTGTTTACATTTACTGAATCAGATGTAAAAGCATTAGTTAATTTTTTTTGGCCAATGACAAATAAAGAAGTGGAAGAAATGGCAGTTTTTTCTATTTTGACTGCAGTTTTTTAAACGCTGATTAGTTAAATCTTTGAGCGCCATTAGGGCCGTTTGCGAACTGGTTTCTACCCTAAATCATGGAAAATATCAGAAATAATTATGATACCTTAGCCAGGTAAGGACGTATCATTTTATCGCCCGATAAGCTTACTTTCAATTTTATCAAAGCTCTTTGAAAAAGTATTTTTAAATGCATTGACCCCATATTTAAACGACCGCTGCATCATTCCAGTCCGTCAGCTTGGATTCCGAAAGGATCATAGCACCATAGAACAAGTTCATCGCATAGTTACTCTTATCAGAAAGGACTCTGAGGACAAATATTATTGCTCATCTCTCTTCATAGACATTTATCAAGCCTTTGACAAAGTCTGGCACGATGGGCTTTTATATAAAATAGTGTCCTTGTCACCCCAAAATACCCACAAGCTATTGCGAAATTATTTTTAAGATCGTTCATTTATAGTAAAATATAAAGACTATATCTTAGACTGAAGAAGAATCGCAGCAGGAGTTGCCCAAGGCAGTATACTTGGCCCTCTCTTGTATATAATTTATGCTCCAGATATGCCCACAAATAATCTGATACACACGTCAATATTTGCTGACGATACAGCGTTTATAAGCGTACATAAAAATCCAGTAATTGCTTCTAGTTGTCTGCAGACTCTTATTAAAGAACTCGAAAAATGGCTTATGGAAAATGGAAAATAAAAGTAAATCCAACAAAGTGTGCACATGTCACTTTCACCTTGAGAAAGGGCGAATGTCCCAAACTAAAGATTAATAACATCGAAATCCCTCAACAAAATCATATAAAATATCTTGGTATACACCTTGATCGTCGCCTTACTTGGTCTCAACATAGTGAATCCCAATCCACACAGCCCAAACTTAAAACACTACAGCTTCAGTGGCTTCTTTGCTCTCATTCTGCTCTCAACCTAAACTACAAGGTTCTACTCTACAAAGCTATTATTAAGCCAATATGGACCTATGGTATCCAACTAAGGGGAACAGTATCTGTTTCTTATATAGAGAAATTACAAAGGCGACAAAATAAAATATTGCGACAGATTACTGGTGACCCGTGTTGTATTAGAAACGTGAATATTCCTAAGGACCTCAATATTCCATTAATTCGCTACGAAATAAAAACCTTCTGCTCTGGCAACTCATCCGAATCCTCTTGCACAGGATCTACTGTATTATAATGGATATACTAGCCTCAAGAGGGTCCACACGCTGGCCCTCGCGCAACTGCTTGGAAGATGAACACTTTACGGAACAAAAAATGGAGTTTCTATTGCAACGGCAATAGACCCAGAAATTGTTAATGATTTCAAGATTTTAAAACTTATTGTTATTTTCTTAGTATAGAAAGATCCAATAAATAAATTGAAAGTCTAAATAAAGTCACCTCCAACAAAACTATTTTTAAAGAAACTTTCTACATATTATGTGTAATTTAACCATATTATTGTCACCGACAACCATATTATGTTTAAATTAGTCCTCCATCAAGAATATGACAGTAATTTGTTTTTAAATTAACAATAGAATTTTCCTCTTTCCCAAGACCAACATGCTTTGGTTGAAAACCAACCACGCTATTATAAGTGTTAATTAAACATACATATTTTAGTTTATATTAACCACAACATGTTCGGTGGCAACCACAATACGGTTACGGCTACTTGATAAAGGACTTATTTAACCATAATATGGTTTTTGATGACAATAACAGGGTTAAATTAAGCATGATATGTTTAAAAATGTTCGCTTAAAATTGTTTTGTTGGAGGTGACCATATTTAAACATATTTTTTCGCTGGGTCTTAATGTATTTAGGCCCTATTTCGCCAATTCTATTTTAATATCAATGTACGTTTAAAATTCATTTTGCATGTCAAATAAAAGTAAAATTTTAATAAAAACTATATATAATTATAAATTAATATTTCAATAGAATTGGTGCAATAGGCCCTTAATGATCCTTTTTTTTTATTATTTTTTTTTTTTGTTATAAAAAGTTTTTCTTTTTGTATTTCTTTTTTAAATAAAAACAAAATTTAAAAAAGGACTGATGTGTCCTTAGTTTTACTGGTTACTGCATGTAACAGCAATATTGTATTGATTTAATTTTCTATTCGATTTAAAATTGCAGAACCAGTCTGATGCTTTTTTTGCTCTAGTTTCTCTGTTCCGGATCCTCGGGGTAAATTTGGTTGACAAATTAAAGTATAGAATTTAAAATAGGAGTTTTTTCAATGTTTTTTTAAGAAATTTATCCAACCACAAAATACAATTTTAATAAAACGAAAAAAGAAAACATATTTAAAAATCAACAAGGGGCGTTTTAAACAAATATTTTATATACAACAAATTAACTATTACACTAATTACTTCAAACACACACACAAATACACATTCGAGTACATACATAAAGATTTAATGAGAATAGGTATCTTCTTTGTGCTATAAGTTGTAAAAATAAAGACAAAATGAGCCCATAAGGTGTCGTAAAGCAATCAACAAACGAGCCAAATATTGCCATTGAGTGTGGTTACAATTACGCATATATTTGTAATTATGGTTACATACACTTATGTACATCAATTTATACACACACATCGTTATACACACTGTATATGTGTTTACACCCAAAGACCTTTTTCTGTAATAAAAGTCATTAAAAAGGCCAACAATAGCAACACACTACAAGACAATTAAAAATCACCAAAAATAAATAAATAAAAATAAATTTAAGTTTAAGTATGAGTTAGTTAGTCCTTCCATTTGTAATTAAGTTAACTACATACAACATGTAGAAGAGAATAAACTTATTAAGAACAACAAACTAACATCCCTGCAAGCATTTTAAAAATGTTTGAAAGATGGAAAATACTTCACTTCCATCTGGACGATTGAGAGAAGATTTTGCACAACAAGAAGAAAACGCATAATTCTTTATTAACAAATAAGATTGCAAATTTTTATAAAAACAAAGTAAGAAATTTGTGTAGAAAAATTACTATTGGCGGTGAGTGTTAAACGACAAACCCCTCTGAAAAGATATCGAAACATGTAAGGGCAACCTGTCCGTGAAAACCTGGGATTACCAGGTCAGTCAAGAATGAAAAATTATTAATAAATTTGGAACAAAAAGTACGTAGGGTGATAGAAAATTGGAAAATAAGAAGAAAAAATGTAAATTTTCCAATATTGGTATTTTTTGAAGGTTTTGACTAGATCTTTCTGGATATATAGAGTTTATTTAAAAAATTTTAACTCTTAAGCTCACATTACAGTTTTTGTGTACTAAGTGTATAATTTATTAAAATAAAAGTGTAATACAAATTTTATAAAATAACAAACACCAATGTCGCAAACAAAAACTTCATGCTTAGCCGGGCTTCGGCTGGACGCAATGAATTTCTTCTCTATGGTATAACAAACACCGGCTTCGCTAACTAAAACTTTTCTGCATCTAAAAAATACTTAAATTAACCTAAAGTGGAAAATAATATGCGAATACAAAAACAAAATACATATTTGCAATCGTGAGCAAATTGCCTTTAATTTGAGTACCCACACATATCACTAAGTGGGCGGGGCAGCCCCCATAAGTTTAAATATTGGTTATTTTCTTTTTTTATTCTGAATCGGGTGGCATATTTTTTTCGTAGCCCTTTAAGCTGCACTTCAGCCAAATCACATATTTCTATGAAAACTAAAAACGTCCATAACTCGAAAACTAAGCGTTTGCGCCAAATATTTTGTTTAAGTTTTTTCTTCTAATTTTTCAATTTTCTATCCCCCTAGGTACTTTTTTTTTATTTTGAGCTGCGTCGGTAAACTAGATTTAAGCCGTAAATTTTAATTGATTTCATGTTGTGAAATTCCTTTCTTCATAAAAATAATTCAATAAAAATTAAATTTGATGAACTTTAACCCGACTAAAAAACATTAAAATTTGGATTAAAACCCATGAAATAATTACATACTCATTATTGTTAAGTAGTTTTCAATTAAAAATAACATTTTTGTCTTTTTCAAGACCGAGTTGAAAAATAACTATACTATTCTTAGTGGTAAACATATTGTTGTTATTATTTACCATAACATGTTCGAAGGCAACCAATATGGTCGTGGCTACTAGAGGACTAAATTAACCATAGTATGGTTGCCGGTGAAAATAATATAATAAAAGTAACAATGATATGTTTAAACATTTATCGTTAAAATCCCTTTGAAGGCAATATTGAATAATGTGTTTTCTGTACGTGTAGTACAGTTCAATATTGTAAAGTTCAATATTATAAAATATTTAAAAAGTAGCACACGAAGAACGGAAAAGCAAAAAAAGAAATTTTAGTTCCCTTTTTCCCCTTTCTGATACTTTTTGACTCCCCATTGAAGTATCAAAAATTTCACTATTCTAGTGGGACTTCATAATTTATACTTATATGTCATTTAATGGGGAACACTGTTTTGTTTAAAATAAAGTACCAAAAATTAAACGTTCGAATTTCAAAAAAGTACCAAATTAATATTTGTATTTTTTAGATAAATTAAGAATAAAATATAATTTTTATTTCTATGTTTATTGGCTCAAAAGATACTAAAAGGGCCGCATTTCAAAAAGGTGCCAGACACCTATCCGCTTATTTTTTTTATTGAACAACTGTAGGTATTAATTTTTAGTTAAGGAAATATGAGGTTAGCGTGTAAACTCACGTTTTTACCCTTTTAAATGTCACAAAAAAAAAAACTTTTTAAAAGACTTTTGCCTTCTTTGTATCGCACAGAGGGGTATTTTGCCAATCTAGCCGGACATTAGGCCAAAAATTAAATTAAAGAAACGTAAAAATCTAAGTAAAAGAAAAGTGATTTTAAATAAATTAAAATTTTTTTAACACGGTCGTTCCGGGGGGTGGGATTGGATAAAAAAAGCCAAAAATTAAATTGTTTCATTTATAATTATTTTTAATTATTTAAGGTTGAGTCTTTTTATTTATAAAATAATCTTTTTATTTAACTCAAGCTTAAATAATTAAAAATAAAGATCAAATAACAATAAATAACCTTTTTTCATTTATTTTATTATTTACATTACTTTTGCAAATATTATTTTAATTAACCGCCCACAAAAAAGGCGGGGACGAAAAATGGCATTCTAGGATCTTCTAAGTCCAAATTTAGGTTTTTTCTTTTGCCGACGTTAAAAGTTGCACTTGCTAAACAAAAGTATGGGCAAATTGAAAAATACCACTTTTCAGAGGCAGGATTATTTCTTGTTAGGGAAGCTTTTTCCGCTTAGGCCCGATTTTTCTTATTTTCTAGCCCTTACAGTCTATGACCACAACACATATGTACCCAATAAATTTTAAGAAGCACATAAACTAAAAAAAGTACTGTCCGGCTAGATTTTTAAAATTCCCCTCTGTGTGTCGTTTAGAAGACTTTTATTCGCATTCCAAATACGACGTTTTAACGGAGAACAAGTCTTCCTAACGGAAGATAAGATCATTTTAATAAGGAGGCGACTCGCTTTTTCGAACTTCCGCGATAGCAAACGCTTGCAGGGACATCACTCATGAATTTTTTTCTAAGAAACCTTTGTTGTGTGTTTGAGTTTAGATGAGAAAATTAAAAAAACAAAATGGTCATCAAGTTTTTTTAAAGACTTTTAAAGCTTTTTCCTTTCTTCTTCTCCTTTTGAAACAAAAAAAATGGAAACATAACAGTACTTTGTAGCAAGAGAACGACTGGCAGCTTGGAAAAAACTTTAGACACTAAATGGTAATTAAGTGTTAAATAAACAACATCAATTACTAAAACCAACACATGGGCAAGAGAAAAAAAAAAAGAAGAATATTTAAGTACATAAAAATATATTTGAGAAATAGAAAATGGAATAATTGGTACTTGGAGAGAGAAGAAAAGTTTAGTATAGACACTAGTCAGTCAAATAGTATTCTAATATTAATGTCCTGTATTCTTGCATAAGGATATATTTAGAAATATAAATACAAACATATGTAGATGTTTAAAAAGAGAAAAACTCTTTTCCTATAATCAGGCTTCAACGATTCTGCTTTTAGAGTTGAGGTACCGAAAATCTATTTACATCATTTGAACTAAATTCACCATCAAATTTAGTTTGTTTTATTATGTTTCCAAGTTTGATGAAATGCCATTTTCATAATCTAATCTAAACATACCATCGAATTTATCCTAAAGCATGTAAAACAGCCAATTGATTATTTAAGTAATTATTTCAAAATTGTTTTCTATATTTTTTTTATATTTTTTCGTAAAAAAATATCTGATGTAGTCATGAAAAGCTGGGTATCAGCCATGTTACAGAACGCAATTCCGATCGAAAATAGTTTCAATTCCGAACGTGGAGTCTTTAGAAAATGTAAAAAAAAGAAAATGTAAAACACTTCGATGTTTTTCAGAATGACGTTGCATTCCTAATTGCTAGGCAAAGGATAGCAAAAGAAACAGAAATATATAAACAAAAATTCTGATAGTGCATAGAAAATATTCCTGGAAAATATTGAAGGAATAAGACTTTAAAGTATGAAAGCTTTATACATTGTAATTTAACTAAGGATAATTACAATCCTAAGCTTATTGAGAAAACAAAACAAGCTGGGGGCTAATTCTGACAGTCGTGATTGAAAACTTTTTTCGATTCGACAGCAATTTTATTTCTTATTTGTTCAGGCAAATCATATTTATTTTTTATATATATTATATTTTATAACTTAAATAAACGCTTTACAACACTGAAAAAATAATTTTGATCCGTTCAATATCTACTAAAAAATAAAATTGCTTTCGAATCGCAAAAGAATTCGATCACGACTGCCAGAATTAGCCCCCTGATTATTTTGCAATTTATTTAGTGCAAACCACTTACTTTTGTGAACAAAAATTTATGGAGTAGAACAAATTAAGACGGTGGCAACGCCAACTATAATCAAAACAATGTTTTTTTGCCACTGCCATACTTTATTTCAAAAGCAGAGATTTTATAATTTTTGGGAACAAACAAAGTGTTTTGGAATCTGAAGAACATAAAACAAATTTGATCGGGATTTCAACTGTGTGACATGCTGGTATGTGCTTGTTTTTGCTTTGTGCCACGCACACTTCAAATATAAAGAAAAAACAACAAGAATGCATTTTGTTGTAAAAAGAAGGCAGTCATGGTTTGTTACTTATATCTCAGACATTTATAAGTCGATCTAACTGAATTTTAATAGCAAACTTTAACGGAGTATATTTGATATTAATAAATAACCACCAAGTCCAAGCCTTTACTGGGGTTTTCAGAAAACCCATTTCAACATACACACGGATAGACGGACATATGGACATCGTTAAATCAACTGCGTTACTCATAAGGACCCAGATATTACATATGGAATGAAAAACTTATATATCTTTGCCGATAGGCAAAAGGGGTTAAGTCAGATAAACGTATTTTAAAACTTATCAATAACTTTAGTCTGGCACAACTGCTTCTAATCGTAATCATCCACATCTAAGAGTGTCTATGAAATACACCAAATAAACAATTTCCAATTTAACATTATGAAAAACTACAGTTTCTACTTTAAACATTTTTGCTTAACACCAAAGATATTTTCTTTTACCTACGGTGAAAGGTATAAAAATGCTGCAAAAATGCTCTTTTGACTTAAATATGCAAAAAAAAAATGCTGCAAAGAGTAAAATATGCACGAGCAAATCGATGCCAAAACTCATAAAAAGGTCTTAAAAGGATAAATATTTTATTTCTGCTTTCATTAATCGCACAAGAAAAAACAAGAAATTGCATATTTCCGGTTTTCCTGGTGAAGACTTTTGCGCTGCCTCTTATTAGCCAACAGGGTTGCATTAGCAGTGAAGATAAGATGGCTCCAGCTCTAAAGTAAGATGTTAGCAAATAATCCAGAAGTTAAAATTGCAATCTGAGTTAAAAGTGTTGCATTAAAAAAGAACAAGGACATAAATGGTAGGTATCCATAATGCATTTTGACCAATTACCAAGACCCAACAAAACAATTTCTACATTATTTACAAAAACAAAAACCAAAATTGATAAAAACGAACTTAGCAACTTAGTGTATGAAATTACATGTGTGGGCAAAGAAGACGAAACGTGTGGCAAAATATAGATAGGGACAACTAAACGAAGCTTAGGCACGAGAATAGCAGAGCATGAAACTGATATAAACAAACAGAAATTAACAACAGCATTGTCAACGCATTGTTTTAATACTGGACACTATATTGATATTTAAAGAGTTAAAATATTAAACAGAGAGAAAAACACAAACAAACGATACACTCTTGAAAGTCTTCGAATACAGGAAAAATCAAACAACGCAATTAATAGAAAGGAGGATAAAGACGGCACAAATGCAAATTACACAATCGCAATAATTTAGTTTTAGTTCAACTGTGATACATCAGCAATAACGAACTGTGATATTAAATTACTTTTTTATTTTTATTTTTCAATTAATTTTAAACAACTTCGTGTTTTATGTTGTAAAACTTGTGTGTTTTTTATTATAAAATGTAAATTTAACAAAGATTAAATGTAAGTTTGGTTATTGTAATGTGGAACTTTATTATAGTTGTTTCTAAATATTATTTTATTTTTGTTTTGTGTCGTTGCCAGATTTAATAAACTGATAATCCCAGATGAAGTTGGAAAATACCAACGAAACGTAGGATGAAAATATAAATAAATAATCTTTTATTTAAATACAAATTACCTTGAAAGCCTGTTTAGATAAAATCTTAGAGAATAATAACAGGATTCACTTAAGTTGAAAGTATACCGCCTACGGTATTTACTGTAAATTGTCTTACTAAACAAAAGTCTTCCAAGGTAAAAGGATCTTAAGTCTCATTAGAAAACCAACTATTCAGCTTATATAAATATCTAGTTATTGAAATTCGAGGCTCTTGTCCCTATTGGAAACCACAGGACATAATATATTTGTATATAAAACTTTACACCAATAACTTTTCATACTTATTAAAAATTCTTAAAAAAAACGTTTTCTTTGAACCTTTACCCAGCAAAAACTTTACTTACCAAGTAAGTTAGCAAATAATGTTGGAGAAAATAAACACTACTTATTTTTCGGCTGAATAACTACTTATTTTTGTTCGAGGTGTCCACAGAATTCAGTACTTACAATACACTTACTAGAAGTCAAAAAATATCTAGTTATTATTTAACTACTAGTAAGTTGAATTATAAGTACTTACAATATACTTACCAGAAGCCAAAAAATCACTAGTTAATAGACCTAATAAGTAATTATTGAGTGCGTTACCAGTAAGTAAATATTCAGTACTGAAAACAACACAAGTAATAAGTAGTTACTGAGCTGATTATTAGTAAGCAAATATTCAGTAGTGAAAATAATAGAAGTAATAAGTAGTTGTGGTCATTACTAGTAAGTACTTATTAAAGTTTTCAAAATAATAACAATTGTAATGACAACTACTTACCAGGTAACGTATGAAATAACTACCACCTATTACTAAAAATCAAAAAGTTTTTCCGGGGTAGTAACCGAAATAAGAGTTTCCCTTACCTTAGAATATCTGCTAATTTTTAAGAATTTTCTAACTTGACCATTCATATCCTTGTTCTGTCCACATTGTCTTAGATTGCATATACATAAATAAGTATATGGCTTTGTAAATATGAAGACATTGTATTCAAAACACAAGTGTATAGAAAGTAACTCCTAAAGGTATGCGTCACACAATAATGTTAGTTTTCGTTTGATAAATGAATTGAAACTGTTTAATTACTCCCCAAAATGTCGTATAGACTTGAATTTTTTTTCCTTTTAGCTTTCATATCCTTATGCAGACCGACATTTGAATACACACATGTGTGTGAATAATAAAGGTTAATGTGTAAATGTATGTGCTTAATGTTTTAATAGTGTATTTAAAGTATTTTGTGTGTGTGAAATATACTTTTTTCTGGTTTTCTTGTTGACTTGCTTACTGGTCCAGTAAGTAAATTGTAACTTGACCGTAACATTTTCGGGGGGTTTTTGGAGTTTTAAAAGTGGTAGTAAACTTTAGTTGCAAAACTAAAAGCACTCATATGGGTGTTATTTCTTTAATGTTTGGTTGAGAAGTAGAGAGTTTGTGTTTAAAATTTTTAAAACTTTAAAGACACTTTTTTTGAATATATTTCTTTAAATTAAAGAAAGTATTCTAGCTTTTTTGTTTAATGGTAAAATTTGTAATACATATAAATATATAATATAATAAGTATTTATTCCTGTTGTTCCGATGTGGAGCATATAGCCGTAATTAATAACCGCCATTCGGATCTATTAACCATTTCGCGGGCCGATTTTTGGGGAAGTGTTTCCCGTGGTTTGCTTGCTGCATCTCCATTATAGGAAAATTCGGACAACATCAAACTGCTAATAATTAAAAAATAAAAAATAACTTAATATTAAAAAATAAAAACTATTACTAGCAACCACAAAAAGGAGTACCTGTTTAAAAATTTTTAATTATTTGCCTTAAATGGCTCAGCGAATAAAGCCCTAACGAACTAACGCCTAATTTTTCAAAATGAAAGAATGCCTAAACAAGAACGCCTAAGAAGAAAGTGAAAGAACGTCTAACTTTAAAAATGAAGGAAAGTCTAATTATAAAAATGAAAGAAAGTCTAAATTGTTAGGGTTTCTTTCATTATGAATTAACACCTAATGAAAGAAAACCTAACAACTGGAATTAAAAGGGAAAATCAATTGTTTTTATAATTTTAAAAACTAATAATTTTCCCTTTTACAGAATGTTTACAAGATAGTGTATGCATTTTGTAAAAGGGAAAACCAATTGCTTTTATAATTTTAAAAACTAATAATTTTCCCTTTTACAGAATGTTTACAAGATAGTGTATGCATTTTGTAAAAGGGAAAATCAATTGCTTTTATAATTTTAAAAACTAATAATTTTCCCTTTTACAGAATGTTTACAAGATAGTGTATGCATTTTGTAAAAGGGAAATCCTCTTGCCAGAAATAATTTCGTAATCCATTTTTAATTATAATATAATTTTTAATGTCCAACACTTATGAATGACTTGCTCGTAGTGATAGAAGTTTAACGAATGACGACAACTGATAACAAATTGCAAAAACATTTGTCTAACCGTAAATACAACTGTTAGTTTTCAATGAATTCACGCATAATAGTAATAAAAATCACACTTTTAGCAAAATGAAAAATCGCCTAACATTAATGAAAGAAAGCCTTACAATCAAAAATGAATAAATATCTAATTAGGCGTTTTTTCATTTTTGATTGTTAGGCTTTCTTTTATTATGAAAAATCACGTAACAATTTTAATGAAGGAATGCCTAAAATATTAGATATTCTTTCATAATGAACAACCGCCTAATTCCTATATAATTTTTTGTTGCAATTTTTAGGCATTATTTCATTTTTTTTTTAGGCGTTTGTTCGTTAGGCCTTTATTCGCTGAGCCGCCTTAAATATTGGCCGAACAATATCTTGCATGGTCGATCGTGAAGGCTTGATATCCAAAATTACAAGTTTGACAATTTAAAATGGAACTTAATAATAACCAAAGAATTGTTGGGTGGTTTGTGAGTAACGTGTTTTGATATTAAATAGATATAAACTTTTAAAAAACGGGCATACCGATTCATTTTACAACAAAGTGAGAAAAATATACCGGAATCCAAATTCAAGGACATACAAATTAGTTTAAGAAAAATACAAGAAATACTTATTAATACATATAAGAAAAAGTTAAACAGAAAAAAAAAATCGGGATAAATTAAGTTTTTTATTCTTACTTTAAGTACGAGTCGTACTCAAGAATGCAAGTACTAGTAACACTAAAACGTAATTAAAACAATCCTAAATGGGACTACTTTCGAAAATCAATCCCGGAAAATAAGTACAAAATTCCTAAGGAAAGTAAAAAAAGATTAAGCTTTTCTTTGGTAGTGCCACTCTGAGAGTAAAATTACAAAGTGAGCGTTTTAATCTTATTTAACTTATCAAAGTTTGTTGTAGACTACTACAACAACACCACATAAGTAGTTAAAAAACGATTTGTTTGGTGTGTGTAGAAATAACAAAAACAACAGAACAAGACAAAAACACATTATTTTCATGTTTAAAAAGTAAAATTAGGAAGTCTTGCTTCTCATTTAGTTTATATTTTAAGCTATATATGTACATAAAGTTTTTAAAGTAGAAACCATATCGGGAATGATGTTGGTGTTTTATAATTGAAATTCTGTATGGTGTAAAACGGGTAAGTAAAACAAACATACAATAAAATTCTCCTGCTAATTTAACTTTTGATTTATTTCAAGTACGAATTCGGGATTGAATCAACTATTAATACCGCTTCGGATTAATTTGAGTACGGATGAATTGATTTTTCTTTTGAGAGTATTAACACCGGTCAGCATCGTTGTATGAGCAAAGCAATGTACATGTGGAATCGATACATATCGATTGTAATAATAAGAATTTATCTAGCGCGTCCAGTTTTGATGTCATAAGCATTTGTTGTGTTCTTTTAAATTGTTTACATTCCGATACTGATGGCGGTGTTTTTGAATAACACACCTAGACGTTAAAAAAAAGGTACACAGGTGTCAGTAATAACAACAAAAGATGCTTACTCAATGAAAAAACTGGCTTGGAGACCCTGCATTGACTCCTTGAAAGTGAATCTAAAAGCAGTGTTGCTTTATAATGAAAATCGATATCCGTTCGTTCCATTTAGCTCATGCATTAAATATTAAAGATACTTAAGAAAACATGTTATTGCCAAGTAATTGCTCACCAGAATTCAGTAGGAGTTCGGCAAAAAGCTTTGTTCGCTTAATGTTCGGTGTTATGTAAAATTTTCGCCGAGCGATAAATTTTTGTCTAAATTGAGTTTCCTAAATTTAATTTAATTACTTAAGAAATACCCAAAGAGATGGAAAATCGTACAAACAAATCAGAAAGAAGGTACATTATAGCTTCATATTTATTGAAAGAACCTGACTCGGCACCATATTTTGAAGATCCAGAAGGGCATGCAAATGTGGTTGATTAAGCAATAAGAATTTATTGGACTGTGCCTGTTAGTTGTAAAATACTAGAATTAAAGTCCATTTATAAACTTTAGCCGGGCAGACATCGTTAATTCGACTCAGAAAGTGATGCTGAGGTGGGTATTGGACCAATATTTTAAAGTGTTACAAACATCAGCACAAATGCATAACATCCTCTCCACTATTGTGGTGTGGGTATAATCACAGTTAAGTTATTTTCATGACCTGGAAACGCCGAACTGCCAATCAATATTTAATTTTTTATCATAGTCCCTGAAATTCTAGAATGTATGAATTTATCTTAAGGCAAATTTTGTTCTTGAATTTGCCTACTCGTATCATAATGTAAAATTTTTGTTTTAATTAGCGAAATATTTAATTTCTACAATCGAATCTTTTGTAGCAATAACCAAAGCAATATTCTATTAATATTATAAAATACACTTCTATATATGATTATGGAACTCGTAACAAATACATACATATGAACATACATATGTACATACATGCATTTACACACAAATCCAACTACGTAAACATTTGAACGGTAGAACGAACAGCCATTATAATGATGATGAAAACTTAAAAGTTGGGAGAGTTTAAATGAAACAACACAACAAAAATAACTGGCAGCAACAGCAACAAAAACAAACAACAGCTTGTCCTTTTTACGCCATTTTGTAAGTTTATATTATGTAACAGTAAATGTGTGTTAGTTAAAAGTCCTCATTTCCACAATCAAACAACAACAGAAAATAAAAACTTCCTTCTCCTACACTCCCTCCACTCTGACGAAGACTATGCGTTTTCGATGATGTTAAAGTAAAATGTGTGGAAGACTGGTTGAAATGGTTGGTTGGCTGGCTGGCTGGCTGGCTGGCAAATATATCAGTATAAACGTGTGTAATTGTGTGTTTGAGTTTTCATTTCAGTTTTTTTTTCTGTTGTTGTGTATGTGTGTATGTTTGTAAGTTTCATTTTCATTTTGCAATTTCATTAAATTCCAACATCCGCCATAAATCTTCTTCTTTTCCTTGTGACTGCCACACATTGTAGCAACCCAGCAACAAGAACAACACATGCACAAACGGTAGACCCACTCATAAACACAAGAGAAATTCTAAAGCAACAACAATTTCAACAACCAAAACCAACATTGAAACAGACCCAAGCTAAAACTTGTTTGTTCTCGTGTATGAAAGGGCAAAAAATGTGAAGTAGAAAAACGCTTTTTGCCTGTATTATAGCGATAACTGATGCTGCAAGAAGTATTCTACTCGTGCAAATACCAGTGCCACGATATGTTGTCTCCTTGCTTTGGGAAAGCTTAAGCTGACAAACACTAAAAAGAAATGCATGCTACTCTTAATATGTTTTTATAATAGTTTCTTCGATTTCATAGTTTGATGCGGGAAATTTTCTTTTCCTAGAAATTTGTGAACATCCCAGGGATATGCTTTTGTGGGTTGATGTAAAGCGTTTCTTGAAAGATATCGCAGGTAAGAAGTCTGCCGATTGGGTCTTACTGTTCGCTAGTACTATCCAACCGTGCATCATCTGTAAAGAAAATTAGAATGCTTAGCTTAGGAACAAGTAAAATGTGGTCTTTTGGATACAATCAGTTAAAATGTCGTCCTTTAGAAGGCAGAATACAATGAGAATTAAACCTGCTTGCCAAACTGCTCTCCTTTCTAACGAAGTCTCTCCCGTTGCATTGATGTAGTCAAAATATTTTAACCTAAAAGCTAGCGATTCTCCTTTAATAAAGAGACATTAAAATTGGCATTTGGAGGACAAAAAATTTTAATCATGGTTTTCGAGCTTGGCTTCAACCCCCCTTCGCCGCATTAAATAACACTTTGAGCAAACTATAAGCTCATGTAAAGCCGGCTTTCGCAGTGGTTCGTCTTGCCCTGGCCATATTAACTCATTGCGTTGAGTTCAATTCCAAACTATATCTGCTATTTATAGATTTCGAAAAAGCGTTCGATTCCATTAATCGAGAATGTATTCGCTTAGCCCTGCGAAGAAGAAATATACCTGAGAAATTAATTCCTTTGATTAAAGAGAGCTATAACCATGACAGGTGCTTTGCCCTTCGTAAGAGAAATCTTTCTAATCTGTTAGGGTTGCATATTGTGACCTCTTTCGTGACCATACCATGTTAAATTAAACATGAAATGTATTAAATTTTCTTTAAAAATAGTTTTGTTGGAGGTGACCATATTTAAACATGTTTTTTCTCTGCGTGTATGGAAGATGTTCTCAACGATGTTGAAAATAAAAGACACACAGAGAAAACAGATTCGTGATCACACCCGAATTTGGCGCAAATCGAATTTCGTCGGTTGCATGTACTATCACACAATTCGGTTCCAATTACTGAAAATTTCGTTGTTTAGCACAATATTTTTGATAGCAACATTTGAATTTTAGTACACTCTTAGTCATAACAACAGATATTGTTAGTTGTTAGTATGATTATTAGAAACAAAATTGTGCTTATATCCGAATATATAATAGCTGCAACTGAATTAGCACACAATTGGTGTTCATAACAAGAGATTTGATTGTCGTTATCAATATATTTTTTTAACCGGTCAAATGTAGCCCATAAGGGGCAAGGACTTGTCCAAAGGTAACCCCAATGAATGGAAAATATGGCTTATTCTACAGTACGATGTCCTAGGGCAGGACCATATAACCCAGCTTGCATTACAAAGGAGAAGTCTTAAAACTACTCCATGGTATACTCCAGAGGATTAGCTTTAAAATCGTTTCAAAACGAAAACATGTCGTTGAAAAACGAAGACATGTCGTTTCACTGCAAACTCTTTTTAATAATGACATAGTCCATACTTGCACTACATTGGACCAGCCCAGGATCAAAATGGATCAAGAAGTCCAATAAAATTTGCAGGGTATAAAAAAATAATACATACATACATACATACATACATACATATTTACGTGTATATGTTCATACCTATAAGAATACGTAAATTACTTACCCCTATTTATTAAGTTTTTGCACATTTTCCATTTTTGACCGCAAAGATATTTTTTAGATATAAAATTAAAAATTATTTTAATCTATCAAATGTTTTGACAGAAAATTTAGTAAGCAGTTGGGGCTTTTAACTATTTTTTAGTTGTGAATTCCGAATAATTATATTTTCATTTGTTGTACTCGAATTGAAACTATTCCAACAATCAATAATTAGCTGCAATAAATGAATTAACATTTATATTACAAAATTTATTGACGAAAGCAAATTATTAATTGCAATGACCAATATTCAGTATTGCCCTATATTAAATTCGGATGTGATTATAACCATTTGTACTAATTTTTAGAACTAAATA
The DNA here is from genome assembly GCA_963931875.1 of Pollenia griseotomentosa. Taxonomy (NCBI): domain Eukaryota; kingdom Metazoa; phylum Arthropoda; class Insecta; order Diptera; family Polleniidae; genus Pollenia; species Pollenia griseotomentosa. Next base: position 43,128,142 of record OZ007560.1, on the reverse strand, counting down.
AAATTAGTTATCATAACTAGTAAAAGAATTGAAGGAAACATATTTCAGTTGGAACATCGTTTTAATAATCAAGAGAATTAAAAATCAGTTAGAACTATACATTTTTAATAGTTGCAATAATAAATCATGTTACTTTATCAATATTTTATTACTGCAACCGTTTCCCAACCTATTTGTTTTCTGTGTGCAGGAAATACAATGGCAAATTAACAATCGTTACCTTAACTACCTGGCTGACGCAGACGAAATTTGTTTTTTATCACAAAAACTTATTGATCTTAAGCAAACATCTTTAAAGCTTCAGAAACAGCTGCAATACACAGGGCTACAAATAAATACAGCCAAAACAAAGATACTAAGTATCGGTACAACAACAGTTCCAAAGATCATCAACAACCAAACATTTGAGACATGTGACCAATTCTGCTATCTAGGATGCGAGATTACTGCAAATGGATGAACTGGACTCGATGTAGTCGCTAGAATAAACAAGGCCACGCCATCTTTTGGCATACTAGCTTCAATCTGGCTAAGTAATTAAATCAGATAATCCACAAAGCTGAGAATTTACGAAGCAAATGTTAAATCGGTGTTTCTATATGGGTGTATAACCTAGAAGATTATAAACGATATAACAAGTCGACTCCAAGCTTTTATTAACCGCTGCATAAGAGAAGGTTATGCATCTTTGGCCTAGAGCGATATCAAATGCCGAGTTGCTCTAGCAAAGACAAACCAAATACAAGTACCAACCGAGATAAGCAAACGAAAGTGGCAGTGAATAGGACACACGCTCCTTCGAAACGACAACAATGTATCAACAAAATGGTAAAAAAAGCGGCAGTCCACGCACAACATGGAGACGTTGAACGGAATCTGACATGTACCCTGGGTATATCTTGGAATGAACTTAGGTATATGGCTCAAAACAAAAGATGGAGAACAGCTGTTATTAGCGCCCTTTGATCCAGTGGGAGTTCGAGGAATACCCTGGAAAAAAGGTATGAATCAAAGATGAGCAACTACACCAAATACATGGATGGCGTTGTTTCTAGGCAACGATAAATGGCAGCCCCGTTATCCCAAGACCTGCTACCGCAGACCAATCATCTTCTTAGCTGGAAAAACAACCATTTACCGAAACTGCTGCAAGGCAAAATAACAATACTAAATGGAACGATACGTCAAGAACTGGGATGAAATTTTACATGGGAAAACGCGGAAAACAACTGCAACAAATCGCGTGAGATGAAGATGCTTTGTGGAAGCCATCTGCTTCCAAAGGCGGTAATTTAGAAAAAAGTTGGCAATTGATCTTTTAAAAAATCCTAATAGTGAACGTCGAATGTCTTCTAACAAAAGGTAGTATAGGATGAGAATTAATACCAAAATTCTTAGGAGGTCTCTTTGCCCAACAAATCTTATATCAACTAGACAATTTTAATATTAACTAAATGTAGCGCATTAAAGTAAATGAAAACCCACACAAATTTCATGTTTAAACTCTAGTCTTCACTCGTCAGAATTAAGCAGAAAAAGCTTAATATTAAATGTAAAAATGAACGTTTCAGTCGCCTTTTGCTGTCCTGGTTAGTAATTCTAAAAAAAAATAAAAGGAGTTATGATACACTCTATCAAGTTAGTTTGTAGCTGGATTTAGGGTTCTGTGTTCTCCAGTGCTCCATAGTTTTTTTTTTTTTTTTTTTTTTTTTTTTTGTGAGGTTCAAAAAGGACACTTTTATGTTTTAATTTTTTTATGTTCCTTTTTTTATATCTATTTTACATTATTTTTCCTTCATTCATCGCTCGTGCTTTATTTTCAGTTTTATTTTATATTCTTTTCTTAAAATTTTTCTTGTGTTGCTAACAAAAAAAAAAGGCAGCTTCATGTTGCCTGTTTTAATCTCATCTCATCACATATCATGACAATATCTTTTCAGAAAGTAGGAGTGGCATTAGGAAGTGTTTGTTGAAAATGCAAAATAAAATGGCTTTTGTTTCGTTTTTGTTTTCTCATTTTCTTTCTCTTGATGTTGTTATCAGAAAATTTAAATTTAGTTTTTAAATTGGAAAAAGATTAGCTATGTACATTTGGATCATAGACGTTTTTTAAAAGGCATTTTGTAAGATGATTTAAAAAAAAAGAAATTATGTTTTAAAGTTTAAATGATTTCTTCTTAATTGAATGAAAATGGGCATTTTAATAAAGTGGGAGGGCTTTTAAATTAAAAGTAGGCCAAACGAAAAAAAATACTTTTATTAAACAGCTTTTGTTTAATAGCTGTTTTTTAGTGCGATTACATTAAATACCCTTCACTGAAGGTAAAGGGTTTATGTATATATATATTAGGGTGGCCGTTATTTTTTTATTTTGATTTCTTATATTCTCCCCCCCTAAATCGGTTCAGTTTTATGTAAAAAAAATACAAAAAAATTTCGTAGCGATAAGTTGTGTTTTAGGGAGGGCGTCCGCCCCTCAAAGTTTGCCATCAAGCCATTTATTCAAATGTAATTTGTTTGCGTATGACTATCTTCTAAAAACAACATTTTACAAGAATATGATATATGGCAATATTTTAGCCCTTCTAGTCAACAACATAAGCCTCTAAGAAAGTTTTTTGCTAAAATCAATATTTTAGAAAATAATTAAGAAAATAAAAACAAAATACCAAACATTTTATATACGTTTTATATATATAAAAGGGGGATTTAATGTCAAGTGACCCAATTTTGAAATAGATGTCTCTAAAACGTATATAAAATGTTTGGTATTTTGTTGTTATTTTCTTAATTATTTTCTAAGATATTAGTCTTAGCAAAAAACTTTCTTGGAGGCTTATGTTGTTGACTAGAAGAGCTAAAATGCCATATATCATATTCTTGTAAAATGTTGTTTTTAGAAGATAGTCATACGCAAACAAATTACATTTGAATAAATGGCTTGATGGCAAACTTTGAGGGGCGGACGCCCTCCCTAAAACACAACTTATCGCTACGAAATTTTTTTGTATTTTTTTTACATAAAACTGAACCGATTAGGAGGGGGAGAGTAAAAGAAATCAAAAAAAAAAAATTCTCCATACAACTAACGGCCACGCTAATATATATATACATAAATAAGCTTGTCATTTCGTTTGTAATTTCTACAATATTGATCGATCATAGGCCCTATAAGATACACATATATTCTAGGTCCTTATGAGAAGCGAAGTTGATTTATCGATGTTCGTGTGTATTTTAAATTGGGTTTTCCGAAGACCCCAGATATGATGGGGACTAGGTTGTTGTGTATTTATGTCACAGTTCGTCACCTAATATGCTAAGGGCTCTAACTAATCAAAAATTAAAAATTTAATTTTTCATTGGTGCTGATGTACTGCATTAACACAAATGTCCACAAAAAATGTTGGAATCTTTCAACCAAAATTATCTATTTTCTTAACAAAAAACAAACGGCCCTTTATACAAAAGTGATTATAAAATAACCACTAAAAGACCTAACTAACCATTTGCATAACATTGTCAACATTGTCAATTGTTAAAAAAAAACTGGTGGGTTTTATTGTCAACAAATATATTTATTTAAGTAAAATAAATTATAATTTTAGCAATTTATGCATTTATCATTTTAAATAGTTTTTTGCTTCTCCTGTAAAATTTTCAAAATGTAAGATTGGGCCGTTTTAGGTAACGACATACTCCGCTAAAGCTTTCTTTTGAAATTCAACCTGTTCGATTCACAAATGGAAAAAAACTACAACTGCCTAAAATTTTTCTTACAAAACCCTTGTTGTTTTTGTTATTGTTTTTTCCCAGAAAAAAACATTTTTCAATATGGTCACCTTCAATAAGGTAGTCTAGCTGGTAGTGTGCTTGTCTATTTATGCTTGGGTTGCGGGTTCGATTCCCGTCAGAGACTCTGGTCACCTGCAGACAAGTGTAGAGCTTCGCGGGACTAGAATAGGGAGAAAAAAAAACAAAACTATCTGTACAAAAATGTTTAAACATATTATGAATAATTGAACCATATAATTGTCACCGGCAACCATATTATGGTTAAATTAGTCCTCGACCAAAAAGCCACACCCATATTATGGTTGCCTCTGAACATGTTTAGTTTTGTTTTTTCTTAACCCACTTTCAACTAAAGGGTGTTTTTTTATAAAGTGACACAACACTTAATCATTAAAAAACAAGGAATTATATTTTTAATATCAATGAATCGGGCTTTATTGGAAAGAACATTTTCATAAAATAATTAATGTTTAAATATAATTTCTGCCATGTGGCCGCCACGGCTGGTGCGTAGAAGGCGCAATCTGGAACACCAATTTTCAACAACTTTTCGCATTCTGACCATCATCGTTTTTGAATACATATGGGCCAAAGACTTCGCCAGCCCATAAAGCGCACCAAACAGTAATTTTCTGTGAATAAATTTCTTGTGTATTCTCCTCACTCCAAATGCGATAATTCTGCTTATTTACGTACCCATTCAACCAGAAAAGAGCTTTTCATCAGAAAATAAAATTTTAGATGGAAATTCAAATTAATATCAATTTGTGCTTCATTCCATTCGCCATATTATTTTGATTAACAATTTCAAAAATTTTCTCTGGTTTTAGTCGATTCATAATAAATTTTATAACAAACTAAACACAAACCAACTATCAGCTGTAAAATGGGTACTCAAATACAGCAGTGATGCCAACTCAAAGTCGTGATATTCTAAAAAAACACCCTTTACAATTAATGATGGGAATATTCAACCAATTGTATGAATGTTAGAAAAGATAAACTCACTGTTTATTGTTGGTATTTTGTTTAAGCTTTGATATCGTCGCAAATAAGACTTGAGTGTTTGTAATTCTCATTTACTTTGCAGTTTTATTTGCATAATATCTTTAACTTTTCTAAAATCTTTGGGAAAAGGTTTCCTAAAGACTGTCTTCCGTATTCATAAAAAAGGCAAAATTTTCAAACAAATTTTTTTTAAAATACAATTCAAATCCATTTTAATTTTTTATGAATACGGCAGTGTGTATTTATCAAGAATAAAAATTGGGAATTTAGCACGGCAAACAAAATCATATAAAATTACATTTGATAACCATAATAAGTTGAAAAATGTTCGATAAAAATAGTTTCGTTAGAGGTGACCACATTGAAAAATGTTTTTTTCTCTGCTTCTATCAGAATAACTGCGGTATTGGATAAGTGGGCGTGAAAAATAGAATTATTTATTTTTAAGGCCTGTTCATCGATTTCGAAAGCAGACTTTGTGCACTTACTGCCTGACCCACAATGTCGACAAGATTTTTTATGATTGTTTTTAATATAAATATGAGCATTTCTCCAGAATGGTCTACCAGGATGAAAAAATAAAATGTTGATAATCATCGTCTCTTATTGTTTATTATTATAAAAAAAGTCTATGTATGTTTTTATAAAAGAATTATTTCATAGCATATCCCAGCTGTTTTACTTGAGGAAATTGCGCTGTAAGCTGGAAAATTTTATATTTTCTTTTTAAGCAACTTCTAACGACATTTTTATATACTTATTTTACATGCAAGAAATATGTTATGTTTACACTCTTTCTTCATAATCTCTACATTACAATCAATTGTAAAAGGAGTATTGAGTTTTTTTGTAAAGGAAATTTTAAGATAGTTATGAGAAAATGCATGGTGATAATAATAAAAAAACATATGGAATAATCGTACATTCGCGACCAATACGTTCGCGTTCGGTACATAAACCAATTAAATAAAAACCAAGATAGATATTTTACTTTGTAAAAACAGGATGGAGACCTACATTAATACACTTTTAAAATAAACTAATCACTTTTGAATATTCTGTTCCATTACGCAGATTTTTGCATTTCACTACTGTCAGCCAAAGTTGACTTTTACTTTGCGTACGTTCGTGACCACATATTTATAACTATCATTATGAAAACTTTAACTCGATGAAATCCATCTTTGCACTTAACATAGAGCTACCCAAATGCTATCGAATCGCAAAAAAAATACAAGAAAAAGTTTTGTTTTCTATATTATATGTACATCAAAAGCGTACGAACGTACGTTCGTGACCCCAAGAAATTCCCATATGTCGACATTGTAGGCCTGTAGCTCGTTTCTGTATTTCTCGCATCATAAAATTTTCCGACTGAAACCAGTGAATCGGGACAGAAACAGTGAAAAATGAAACAAAAAATGGTTTTTCTCACACAAGTGTTTCTGTATCTTTTTTTGCGAGAATTATCTGTCATTTAAATAATTTTCCAGCAATTATTGGAAGGATGCGAGAAAAAGTGTTTCTATAACAATATTTTGCGAAAAGTTTTTTTCAAGAACTGTCAAAATAAGTCACATTTGAAATTGGTGGCGAGAAAAACAAAATGTAGATATTTTGAATTTAAAATATGTTTTTATACTATTTTTTTCAATAAATAAAAAAAATAGAAGGAATATGAATGATAAATGCATAATTTATATGATGAAAATAAACAAAAAACAATTGTTATATTTTGTTAGTTTAAATTTTTGTTAGCCTTTTCTTGTTTTGGTTTTAATCAGTGCTGCCAGATAAATTTGTGTCAAAATCGTCAATTTCCTGAGAAAAAAATAAAAAAGATCGTCTTTTTTGTTTTAAAAATCGTGCAATTTAAAATCAATTTTAAACAAATTTGTTTCGACTTTTATTAAAAAATAATCAAACAAAAACATACACTCACAATATTCTGTACGCAAAATTAACTGAAATTGTAATATAAAATAAATGAAAGTTCATTTAAAAACCGGTCTACCTATTTTTCATTTATTTTTAACAAAAAGTTCATTTAATTTTTCTGTCGAAAATTCAACACCATATTCCGTAAAATCAAATAAATATTCAGTTATTTTGTAAAATTTTACTGTCAAAAATTCAACACCATATTCAGTAAAAACGATTAAATATTCAGTTATTTATTAAAATTTTACTGTCAAAAAATTGACCCCATATTCAGTAAAAACAATTAAATATTCAGTTATTTTATTAAATTTTCATTTACTCCACAAAAGAGCCGAATTTCTAAAAAATACCAGGCAGACACCTGTCCGCTTGTTTGTCTTATAAGCGTGAGAAGGAGAATATTTTTATTTACTTACCCAGTTACACACGTTTGTTTTACTTTTGTTGTACTGTACACGTTGTTTACAGAAGAACTCTCAATTATAAGACACCAGCAGCATGACCGATATGGCTTCGCAATTATTTTACTTTTAAAATTTGATGTATTTAACTAAATTTTTTTAACAAATAGAAAATGGAAATTGCTTACACAAAACAAGCAATTCATTTTTTATAGATAAGTAAAAATTATTTTTTGGTAGTAAAATTATATAAAATAACTGAATATTTAATTGTTTTTACTGAATATAGTGTTGAATTTTTGACAGTAAAATTTTATTAAATAACTGCATATTTATTTGTTTTTACGGAATTCGCGGTTGAATTTTTTAAATTACATTTTTATTTACTTTAACATAAAGAAGAATTTAACTCAATCAACGGACAATATTAACTGCAACTAAAAATCCGTATTAATATGCACTTAGTTTTTTGAATAACTGTTAGAATCAGTTAAAAAGAAATTTGCTTGGAATTTTAAATGTTAATTTATTTAAAAATGACTGAACGGAATATTTCTTAAATAAACTACAGTCCGTTACTGTAATAATATTGTGAGTGTAGTTAAAGTTCATGGGTATTTAATAATTATTATTTAATAATTGAGATATAAATCTTTAATTTACCTATTCCTATAATCTTTTTCTTTTTTACCTGAAATAGACTTAGTAGAATACCTTGTAGTTAAAATTAAAAAAATCGGTTCATAAATAAACGGGTTAAAGACCCAGTAAAATCTTCGCCTACAAAATATTATGTTAAGTAATCAGAAACACATAAAAGCACTACATACAATTCTACTGAACTAATGAATTTTACAAGGGTTGTGCCAAAAAGAACAAATTCAAAAGTAAGTCATTTCTTTATCTTAATACATCCAGAAAAAAGTAGTTATCGAAGTTCTTATGGAAGAAAGCTACTTAATAACGAGTGAAAGAAGCTATCCATTTTGAAAAAGGAATAATGGTTTTTGCACAAAAGTGTACATATGTATAAGATAAGAATATCAAATATCAATCATATTTTGTATATGTATATAATACAAATATTTTATAAATTTGTTGTTGCTTTCTACAGACATTCATATTATTATTTTTTTTTTTCAACTTTCAACGCCACAAAATAGAAGTGTTTGAAATTTAAAAATTCAAGATGAATTTCTATAGAAAGTAACAACAAAATTATAAATTATTTTTGATTTTGTTTTTGCTTTCGTCACTTTTTTAGAAAAAATCATCAAAACGTCACTTTGTTAATATCGGAACAAAAAATCGTCGAGATGACGATAACTCGTCAAATCTGGCAGCTCTGTTTTTATTATATTTATTTCTTTTGTTGACGTTTCGCTTTTATTTGACACTTAATTACTGGAAATATTCCAGTATAAAAAGAATTTGTTGTGTCTGTTTTCGCATTCAAATACAGAAACACTTTTATCTCATAAATCGAGAAACGATGGAATTTTTTGTTTCACACTTCATGTAAGAAATTTTACGATGCGAGAAATACAGAAACGAGCTACTGGCCGTTAATTTACATGTAAAACAAAAACAATATTTTATAATATGAAATTATTTTATAGTTTGAAAAATATTCGGTGTTGCCAATTTAGTTATGAACTGGCTAGATTTAGCCATTTTTAATCTCGTTTAGCCATAAAAAAATCAATTTAGCCATTAACCATTTTTTTAGTAATTTCTATTAAGCCTAATTTCCTTCAAGCAATAATTGTGTTGTAACGTTTAATGTTTTAAATGAGCTAACGCAAATGATTTTACAATAAAATTAAAATCAATTTTATCAATTAACACAAACAAAATAATCTCTTTTGTGCAATTTCAGTGCAGTAAATAAACTTCGTTAGTTTTTATCCCCTTCCAACAGGTGGTGAATAGGGTATATATAAGTTTCTCATTCCGTTTGTAATTTCTATAATATTGATGTTAGACCCTATAAAGTATATATATTCTGGGTCCTTATGAGGAGCGAAGTTGATTTAGCGATGTCCGTCTGTCCGTTGAAATGGATGTTCCGAAGACCCCATATATGATGGGGGCCAGGTTATTATTCATTTATGTCACGTATGGTCCGGAATTGTTTGCTATTGAAATTCAGCAAGATCGGTCCACAAATGGCTGAGATATGAGTAAAAAACCACGACTGCCTCAAATTGTTTCCTTTAAAGGTCCAATTAGACGTGACATTACCATACCAACACTGTATTACCAAAACGACATAAACATACCATACAAACCAATTCAGTTTTGGTTTCTACGGTCATACAGTGGCTATGGTAATACAGTGTTGGTAATGTGGTTTTTTTTTTTTGTTGTTTTTTTTTATACCCTTTACTACAAGTGGTGGATTTTATTTGTAATGTGCTTAATTTTACGCATACACATACACATTAATGCATGTGTATGATATGCCGCTCATATAAAGAAACAAACTCATAGACTCAATATATTTTAATTTAACGCTTCTTCAGTAAAAGCATTCGTAGCCGAGTTGTTAAGTTCTCTCCTGAGACTGATAATATTGCCCGTTCGAATCCCAAAAAGAATTTTTTTTTCATTTTTTTTATTTAATTTTTTTATGTTCTAAAAAACCATTTTAAGATTATAAAACGAATTTCAAACATCAACTTTAGCAAAAGAGGAAACGGGCTTAGGTACATATATCCATTTTTTGTTTTTTTTTTATATTCTTCGCTCAATTAATATTTATTTATACCTATCTAAAGAACGTTATTTATGTAAATAATTTTTTGTTCGTATCTCATCATGGTGAAGGGTATATAAGATTCGGCATAACCGAATATAGCACTCTTACTTGTTTTTATTAACATTGATGCCTTTTGTTTGTAATAGAGTCTTGTTTAGCCATTTTTAACTAAAAATTTAGCCATTTTCAATAGTGAAACATTGACATCACTGGACATATTAGGCACATAAAGTAAGTCAGCTGAAATTTTGCTTAATATTCTTTAAAAATTAACTCATTATTTAACTTATCTTCCATATATTTGAATATAAATTATAATAATGGTTTTGACACGTGAAAACTTTTAAAACTTTTCGACACATCAGCTTTCTACCTTTGACTGAGATTGAAACTAAAAAAAATACAGTTATGAATCTAGGTTAAATGATTTTGACAAGAAGATGTTAATTAAATCGTCCAAGGACCGGCCACTCATTTGGGAACCATTGGAAATAAAACAAAATCAGATTTAGATTTAATGAGCCAGTTTAATGTACACATAAAAAAATGTATGTAAATGTATGCATGAATACACTAGCAAATTGTAAAGTATGTGATACAATTTGCTGTAAAAACAAAAACAAAAAGCAAAATTAAATGGTATTTAAACGACTGTTTTAACCAACAGTAAAATCGTTTTTTGTATCGTTTGGTTTTTTTTGGAACAAACTTAAAAATAAACAAAAAATATTTATTTAAACATGTCAGCAACAGAAATTCAGGACCAGAAGCAACAACGAACAACAATAATCAAACGTTGCTGTAACAGTAGGAATACTCTTTGTTGTAGCAGTGTTAGCAACACACAAGCATCAAGAAGAACAACAAGTAATTTTCACTGTCACGTGGCAGTAATTACCGGTGTTATTGCTGCTATGCCACATCGGAGACAAGAACGTTTGAAACAAACTCCCCTTTTTTAAATCTTTTTGCCAGAAATACAACTACGACTATAGAGTAGAGCAGTGTTGCCAATGTAGAATTCGGAAATTACATACAGTATTGTTCAAAACCTAAGCAACTTTTCATGACGGTATAATAAAAGTGTTACATTTTATTTTTAAGTATATTTAATAAAAAATAGCACAGTTAATTTTTATTATATTTTGCAACTACTATCTAACAGTAACTACAAAAATTTAATTTCATTCCCTTGCAAGAAATAAACAAGTAAAAATTAAGTCAACTCTTTTAACAACTTTTCGAAACTTAAGCAACTTTCAGTACTTCGTACAATAGCCTTTCTTTCTTATGACCTCCGCACATCGTTTTGACATAGAATCAATAAGATTTGTTGAAATTTAAAGCAATCCATACTAATTTTAAGGAATCCAACAGCTCCTGCTTATTTTTGAGACGACAAGCTCCCACCGGCGCTTCAGAATGCCAAAAATGTTCTCTATGGGATTTTAGTTTGGTGATTGAGCTGGCCAATACAAGACTCGAATCCTATTACCAGACAATTAATATTTTATTAGTTTTGGCTAGTGTTTTTGGTCATTGTCATATTGAAACACCCATAGAAGTGGCATTTCCCATTTGGCCCATTGAAGAACGTAGTTGGCTAACAAGCCCCTAGAAAGTAAACGGTCATTTTTTTTATGTAGTTCAACAAAAGTGCTAACTCCACTTTTAGAAACCCGCGTTCACTCCATTACATTTCCAATTCCATGTAATGGATGTTACCATTACATGTTTACCATTCATGTAATGGTAACATCCACTTTATTGTAAAGGCACAAGAAACCATGGAAGTGGAAATGTTATTTTGGTTTTTGGTTTTCCATCTTAATTTAAAAAGCTAAATTTAGTCTTTTCGCTAAATAAAATAATTTTCCATTTTGCCACAGTCCAATTCGAGTAAACATTTTTAATATCGAATCTGAAATATCTTCAAAAAAATTATAATAATAATATAAGGCTTTAAATACTTTATCAAGACAAGTTGCTTAGGTTTCGAACAATACTGTATGACTGTGTCCCAAATTACACATTTGAAGTAAAATTATACAAACAAACCCCAACATTTCCCAATATGGGCACTTCCACAGAAAATCTTTCTTTTTGCCACTTTACGCCACTTAGCAATTAAGCTTGTATTTTCAGAGTTCAGAGTTTTCCTCTATTTCACTAAATGTAAATATAGTTGCGCTTAATACCAAGATACAAAAATGTAAATAATATATAAATTATTCTTTGAGAAAGAATTTAAAATGCTAAACGTTATGCCACCGTGACAAAAAGTAGTCTTTTCTGTGGAAGTGCCCAAATACTTATGTGCACATTAAAATTTTTGCAGTCTAATTTTAAACACTCAAAGTCTCACTTATAACTATATCAAAGCTTAAACAAAACACCAACAATAAACAGTGAGTTTATCTTTTCTTACATAATTTCGGTTGTTTGCTTCTTTTAACTACTTTTTGCGTTTGAAATGTTCAACGAGTAATGATTTTGATTAAACATCCTTTTGTGATGGGTTCGTGTTGACATAGAGATTTGTCAAGCGGTAAACAATAAACAGTGAAAGAATTCGCTCTAGCGAACCGCAAACTTTTAATTATCTGCCAATTTTTAGCTACAAGCAAGCTTGTGATATCTCCTGAGAAGGATTGAATCAGTTTTAGGTTAGGTTAGGTTCTATTGGCAGCCATAATCAAGCACAGGTCCGGCTGCCTTATAGGAATGCTCTAGTTTAGCTGTTCGGAGTGTATGCCAGAAGCGACACCATACAGTGTTTTGGACCTGTCAGTAAATTTCCGAATCGCATCCACGGGAATTGGTATGTCATCACAACGAACGACGTTATCCGAAACACTTGTGGTGAAGCCAGGATCAAAGATTGGCCCAGGTGTGACATAATCAACGTCCATGTGCCAATGTATTGCCTACAGGATTCTATCATGTCGATGTTGTAATCCCTTCATGCTCTAGTGGCACTTAGTCGTACCGCCGCGTTCGTCGCCAACTGTCTTGCCAAAATGTCTGGTGGTAACCAGTTCAAGATCGTAAACTATGCCTTAAAGGGGGTTGTTCTAAAGGCACCTTTTACCGTTACTGCCACCATCCTCATCATACGCTTAAACTTAGTTTGGTGACTCGTCCCCCTGAGCGCCGGCCACCAAACAGCCGCACCGTAGGCTAGAATGGGTTTAATGACTCACTCGTATAGCCAGTATACATTCCTCGGGTTGATTCCCCAGTATTAAGATTTTCAGATGTTCTGTTTAGCGAATTATTCTCTCTATTGGCTACAATGTCGGGTTAAAGTGTTAAATGATCAACGAATCCATAAATTCGTTTTGTAATGTTAAATAGAACTCAGACTCAGGGCAATGTGATAAATACCGAGAATCAGGTAGGAATGTCAAATTAGCAGACTTAAAGCTGATGTTAACCTCTACATTTAAAAGAATATTCTAGTCCCATCTTTCTTAAATCTCTATCAATTTTGTTCTGAAAGGAATCTATGCATTTGCATTAAATTTGTTTTATAGAAAAATATTTACTTTAGATGGCGATATATGAATCATAACCATGTACTACGTGTACCTCCTATTATTTTCATAACGTTGGGTTAATTGTGGCTGCATTTCCCATCATCAGCGAAAAACAGCGTTTAGCAATTTCTCCACTTTAATTTCTATAAAACTTTATTCTTAAATATGTGAAATTACTTGTTGATTCACGTTCCCTTCAAAAAATAGCAAAAGGACTAATTTTACGAGAGCGAGTAACAATCAGATAATTTACAAATTTACATTACTTTCTAATATTATAAAGATGATTGAAGACATTTTAAAGTCTTCTTACAATATTTAAGCTACACAAAGTCAAATATTGTCACCTAAAATACTCTCATAATATAATTTTGCATTCTTGTTTCAGCATTCGTTCTATAATTTGGCACTCCAACAAAGCAAAACCGGTTGCGTATGTTTTACATGCCGCCCCCACATTACACACATCCTTTCATTACATTCAGGGAGTTTGTTTTTGTAAAGTCCTGAATTTGCGTCGCTATTATGATTGCGTTTGTGTTTTCATCATTAAAACGGAAGCCACACTGAAGGCGGACATCCGTTTGACAGCGGGTGGTTTGGTTTCATTTTGTTACTCACTCGATTGTATGAAAACAATACTGGAAATCAACATACACCCAGCGGGAAAACTCAGAAGACCTTCTTACTTCAGGCCTTTTTAAAGGCCTGCTTAAAAGATTTTTTGATTCAATTACTATTCTTATCGTACTGCTAAAGAAGGCCTCATAGAAGGCCTCGGCTCTTTCGTATTAAAGGTAAGATACACCTTCCACACTCGCTTCTATGAGAAGGGAGGAACAGTTTTTGTATTGTTTTTTTGCACAAGCAAAAGCAAAATCAATTTTTTTTGGTCCCGTTACCCTTCTTATGTACCTGCTGAAGAAGCGAGAGCGGAAGGCCTTCTCCGCAATGACAACGTGTGTAAAAAAGATATGAGTATGGAATGGAGCAAGAAGGCCTTGTACATCCAAAAGAAGGGGTACAGAGGCCTTATAGAAGGCCTTCCTGCTCCTTCTTTTTCCCGCTGGGCACATGCATTCGAATGCGTGTAATAAGAGTGTGTTAAAATGTGTCTGTATCAGCATAGACAACCATACTTTTTATCACATTCTCAACACTCATCATCAGGCTTTTAAGCCATAGAAATTTATTTAGTTCCTAACTATACGCGGATATTATTTTAAAATTTTCTGTTAAAACATTTTTGTATTGAGGTAGTTATGATATCCATGTATGTATGTATGTATGTATGTCGATGTGTTGCCTTCATTGGCAAGGTGAAATCTCTTAGTGATTTTATTTGGTTTGGCCGTCTGTAGTGTCTAGTGTTGTTGTTGTTGTTGTTGCTGTTGCTGTGCCAGTAACTGCTGGGCCACAATCAAATTGCGGTTACAAGTGTTTGGTATCTCTCAATAGAGGATTTTAATGTCTATAGATGCGAGTGAATTCATATGCATGAATGTAGGTTGCCTTTTTGCTGCTGTTGCTGTTTCAATTGTAAAAGCTCTGTTATTGCAAACCTACGAATGACTAGTATCGATGTCGATTGTTGTTGCTGTTGCCATTATTGCATTGCTGTTAAGTGACAAAATTGTTATTTTCACTTGTGGCGACAAATGTACTTTAAATTACAATCTTCATAAATTATAGTTTGATAGAAAAAATATATGAATGTTTGTACATATATACTCCAACTTCCAAATTTCAGTAATTTGGTGGCACATTTACCGTTGTCTGTAGAAACATGATGGGTGTATTTAATGGGTTTTTGATGACAAAGCATTTAAGTTCAGTTGTTGGCAGTTTTGTAATCAAATGACAAATTTAATGAAATGAAAATTTCATTATTAAAAATAAAAAGCCCAAATTTATTAAATCATAAATACAGAAAAATATTTACAATAATGTCGATCGAAAAGTAATTTTTAAACAAAAATTGATTTAAGAAGTTTGAATGCAATTGAAAAAAAAACATCAAAGAGCAGGTGTACCAAACGAATTAAAACATATACTTGTATAATTTAATTTGTATGTATTTATCTAACTAAAGCTTCGTACAGACGGTGGTCAGATCTTACAATGTTGTCATTAAAATTGACTAAAAATGTCTTGCAACTGTGTGAACATTGTACGCTATTTTCATTTGGCAGATGTGTTAAACTAATGCATCTGACAATGGCACCATTTGTACAGAAAGAAAAACACTTGGGATAAATTGAGTTTTTTTATATTTATTTTAAGTACGAGTCGTACTTAAAAATTCAAGTTCGAATAACACTGAAACGTACTGAAAACAATCCTAAATAGGATTAATTTGGAAAACCAAGCCAGGAATTTCTGAAAATAAGTATAAAATTCTTAAACCAAATAAAAAAAAGATTAAACTTTTCAAAGTTATTTTTTGGGAAAACAAAATTTATTATTAATAAGATTTCCGTATGACGTGCTTTTCATTGATAGTGGATTTTGAGAGTCAAATTACAAAGTGGGCATTTTAATCACATATAACTCGTTAGTCTCATCTCTCTCTCAGCATGGTTTTTTATGCGTTCATACGCGTGTGTTTGTTGTAGAAACTACAACAACACCCCACAAGTAGGTAAAAACGATTTGCTTGTTTTGTGCAGAAACAACAGAACATTAAGAAAAACATACATTATTTTCACGTTTAAAAAGTCATATTCTGGATGGATCGGCAAATTTACTGGTATATAGTGTTTTTCATACGGGATTTTCCGGGACAAAAATCCCGGGATCCCGCACATTTTTCGGGAAAAAAATCCCGGGAATTCCCGGGATTTATTTTATTTAATTATCGCAACTTTACTGCTGATATAATTTTAATTAAGTTGTGTCATGAAATAAATCTTAGCCGTTGGGCAATAAGGTCTTAAGTCAAAAGATTTAAGTTTTTGATTGGCTTTAATTCAATTTTTTTCTCTCTTTTGCTTGATTTAAATCACTTTAGTCTAGCACAACTGCTTTTAATCGTTATCATCACCTCATAGGAAAAAGTCTATGATATACACCAGATAAATGTTTTTCAATTTAACAAGAAACTATAGTTTCTGACTTAAGACATTTTTGCCAAACGCCAAAGAGATGATTGATCATATCCGATAAGAAAGGCAATGTTTAATGCTCTGAAATTTCGAAGGAAGAAGAGTTAAAATGTACAGAATTTTGAGGTTTAAATACCCAGATTTATTTTATAAAAACGAAAAAAAGTGGTTACCACTTGCTTCAAAAAATGTAATGATTTTATATGCAGAGCTGCTGCATAAATGATTATAAAAATATTATAAGAAAAATACTTATTCGATTCGAAGAAAATCATTTTCCTTAAAAAAGAATAACAAATTTTGAAGAAAGTGCTAAGAAAACTAAAAGTGTCTAGAGATTATATAATGCTCCTTTCGACTATACGGGCAAACACCCGTAGAAAGATAACGTGTTTTCTCATTGATAAAAATTAGAAATAGGCTTTCAAACGATTCTGTAAATCTTTATTCTGAACTTAAATCCTATTTTAAAAGAAATATTTTGTAATAACTTGTTTAAATAATTAAACTTTTTTGGTTTTATATTAATTAATTGAATTAATTCTGTGCCAATAAGTGCTGACGTCTATTTGTTTAGTTTTATAGGAGAACAATTTAAAACTTTAAAGGTGGCTTTTGGAATTTACTTCAAATTTAATACAATCGTCAGTTCTCTGCGGTTATAGTTTTTTAAGTTTTTTTAAACACTCCTAATGTCACAGATCGGTAATTTTTATTATTCCCAATGTTATTGGGCGTTGAATAAAGATAAACAAAAAGTCATTTTGCTATAACTTCCTCAAAAATCCTATAATTGAAAATTTGCCCATGTGTACTTTTAAACATGAAGATCTTAATGTCAGATCAAAATATATTTTTGCCACAGAAATAAAAAAGTTGAATGCATTTATAAATGTATTTAATTGATCTCAGGAAATGTTATTTGTTCAAACAAATTATATTAAATATAAATAATATTATCAAAGTAATTTTTTGTGGAATACAAAATTTTAAATTTACAAGATTTTATTTGTTTTTTCTTAACCTACTTACAACTACAATTAATGTTGGAAGAATTCCAACCAATTGTAGTAGGGAATGTAAGAAATGATAAACTCACTGTTTATTGTTGTTGTTTTTGTTTAAACTTTGATATTGTTACAAGTAAAACTGTTGCTTATACATAATTCTTACAGTTTTATTTGGTTTAACATCTTTAGTTTGTCTAAAATCTTTGGATGAAGTTTCCTGACGATCTGGCCTAAGCAACCAGTGAAATGCGCATAGGAATAGCTTATCCCTTCAACAATAAATTTCAGTGTTTTTATCAAAAATAAAAATTGGAAATTAAGCACGACAAATAAAATCTTGTAAAAATAAATAATATTTTGCATCAATTTGTGTAGAACGGTAATTCCCGGGATCCCGGGAAATTGAAAAATAAATTTTTGTGAAGTTTGGAAAGTCTATGTTTTGAAACGTTTATTTATAAGTTGGTGCTTCTACCGGATTCTCTGATTATCCATGCACAAAAAATACGGTATAAAAAACCCAAGTCTTGCTCCAATTGAAGTTAACAAAATCTAGTCGATAATAACATTTTAGATCATTAACTGCACTCTTATAAATCTCAATATAATAATTTTAGTAGCCACAACTTGAGTTCGTTTAAGTTTAAAACTTTTCCTGAATCAGTATTTTATTTTTTTTTTTTTTTTTATTCTAAAAAGTAAAGAATGGAAATATTTAGATAACACAGGCAACACACCAAAATTTTCAGACTTCAGTCACCTGTTTTTCGTTAAATTGTATACTGATTACGATGGCATCATAAGTTTTTTTTCGCAGATTAACCCTCTAATGCCTAAGAGTGCCTCAAGGCATGCTTTACAAAATTTATACTGACGCCCAATATATAACTAATTTTTATTAATTTCCATTTTTTTACAATTGCTTAAAGATCTAGAAAAATATTTGTAGAAGCTTCGAAAGCTCTTAAAGCATTGTAAACAATCTCGAACACAATGCTTTTGTTCAAAGTGCAAACTTCATTCATGATGCTCAAATAATAAAATTGTTTTTTTTAATTATCATAAACAAAATCAAATATTTTTAATTTGTCTCATTACTTTTTATTTTCAATACAAACTAACAAACAGAATTCTCAAAATTTAAATGTGTTTTTATTACTAGGTACCCAATGGTGCCTCAAGGTACTCCTGGAACGTAAACGACTCATCGTACGGGCTTAAAAATATTTTTTGTTGAATTCAGAGGCCCAAAAATACCCTTAAAAAATAGTTTTCATAATATATTCCCATTTATTCTAAAACTTGGCATTAGAGGGTTAAGTGACATTAACAACATTTTTGTATTAATCGGTAATTTATTCACGAACGACGCTATTAAACAAAAAACAATAAACTTAAGTCTGAACACTTTTGGTGTGTTGCCCTGTGTAATTTAAATTGTAATATAAATTTTGTGAAAAAAATTGAAAAAATTCTTCGAAAACTTTCAACACCTATTAATGTTCACTGCGCGCAAACAAGTAGAGTTTAAAGAACTCCGTTTTGACAAGTAGTTGCTCAAGAGTATTTAACTTCACTTCATATGAATATAGTGGCTTTTATTTACGTTTAAGTCTAGAAAAGGGACTTAATCTATAATCACTTACTTTAAAAAATCGATTGTTGTAAACAAAAAAAAAAATAAATAAAAATTTTGCGACGTTAGCCTGTGATCACCTTCATTTTCAACCAGAAGTTTAGTTTCTCAAATAAGACTCGGATCGAGGAAAGTATAATCAGTAAAAACTTCTAATTAATCTGTGATTAGTTTCTTTTACGTACCAGTTTTAATAACCTCCATCACAAGTAGTGAACGAGGGTATACTAAAGTTTGTCATTCCGTGTGAAACTTTTTTTATTATTCATCTCAGACCCCATAGGTTATGTATATTCAGGGCCCTTAAGTAATTCTAAGTCGATTTAACCATGTCCGTCTATCTGTCCGTCCGTCCGTCCGTCTGTTGAAAATACTCTTACTTTCGAACAACCCAAAACAGGTGCAAAATTGCTTCTAGTTATCGTTAGCAGTTTGCAGTAGGATAAGAGTTATGAATCCAAATATGAATTTTGGAAGATTTTGCACAAATTCGTTTTATATGACTAGAAATCAAACTGTCGAATCTCGTGACGATCGGTCCATAACACTGGTTTACAGCCAAAAAATACCAAGAACGCCACATGCCTAGATAAGTTAATTGGGACCTCCTGAACACGAAAAACGCTTTAATTTTCTTTTTTTTCTAAGTACCGTTTTTTAGATAACGGTACTTTTGTGTTTTTCGGTGTATGGTCCCACTCAAACCCTTGTGGAGCTCAACCGAAAAGTCCGAGATGAATGGCATATCGTTGGAAAGGTAATGCCTTTTCCGCCTATATGCTGCAAATTTCTATCTGATAAGAAATGGCTGAGTTAAATTCAAAATTCAAAATTTGCCTATTTTTTACGTTTGTTTCAAAAATTTTCATTTTTATTTCGTTTTTTTTTTTCTACGTTATAGTAAAGATCTGGAATGTTTTATTTTTTTACCTAATAGTTTATTTAATTACCAACATTTTAAGTGTAATTTGAAAAAAATCGGATGAAAAATAAAGTTTTTATTAAGGATTTTGTGGAACGGCAATATTTTCATCTTCATTGCTCACACACTATATTCGGCGTCCATCAGTTTTGGAATTTGGGAATTTACGTTTGGGAATTTACATTGAAACGACAATAAAAAAATAAAATTTGTTTTTGTTTTTAATACAAGTTCCCGGAATTATAATTTACCATAGGCCCCATATAAAGTCCACTTTCGGAAAACACTTTAGTACGCGTAAAACCATAATGATTAATGCTATTATAATAACATTCGGTCAGTCATAGTTTTATATGACTGTAAATCACTTTGTCAAATTTCGTGAAGAGTAGCCCATAGTTTACCATAGGTCCCATATAAAGCCTTGGAATATTTCAACTGTCGGTGAAAGGTATCAAAGATTCAGCAAAGCAAAATATAGCTATAAAATTTTAAAAATAAAACAAATAATGGCAGTTTCTGAAATACTGCTCAAATCGAAAAGGATGTTATCCTGTACAACTTTTATTTGCCATCGATAACACAGGGGCACAATATATACATTGTCCTTATTTTTGATTTTACATAGTTAATTTTGACCTGCTGCATCCTAAAATACTACGTGATTTTCTGAATTTATTATACGTGATATTAATTTCCAAGAAAACGAGAAAAACCACTTTGATTGAGGAATACACAAAGTTTCGTTTTAATATATTTAATAATTATATGAAAAAAAACTGGAAAAAGTCAAAAAAGTCTCGGCCAGGCCCAGGTATACACTTAAGGGTTAACGCAATCTAGTTATCCTGGAAGATAATCTTAAAAGTTATGCAAGTGAAACAGGAAATTAAAAAATTTGATTAAAGTAAACAAAAACTTATCAATATTTATTAGCAAATATATATATTTAGGCAATTCACAAAGTGTTCTATTATATCTTATTACATAGTTGTATTTGTAAATCCAACCAATACGATTTGCAAATAAAATCAATACGACGCCATAAAACACTTTGTGAATTGCCTAAAAATATCATTTTTCTAAGATAATATTACTTAAGATATGGTCAGATCTAACAAATATTTGACGAAAATATCCAAACAAAGCGTAACCAAATTATGAGAATATTTAGCTTATTTTCTGTACAAATATTGATAACACCTTCATTTCCCTTTTCCCACCAAAAATCTAAAAAATGCTTACAGTTTCTCAAATTGTGCTTTAATCAAGATAGAGCGTTTCTCTTTAAAATCGATTTTTTATAGCAAAACTAAAAAAAACGCTTTAATCGAAAAAGAACGTTAATCGTGATAATTTTATTTTTTTATACCTAAATAAGTTTTTGTAAGTTTTTTTTATGTTCTTCAGAAAGATTTTTTTTCTTTAAACTTCTATTTTAAAACTGTTAATGCTTTTAATGAATTTCTGTGAAAGAAATATGCAGAAATAAATCCTCCCAAAAAATAGTTTCTAAGTCATAGACATTCAAATAAAGAAAATGAAAAACACTGGCATTAAATTTTGAACAGAAATCATATTAACAATAAGTGAACTGCTAAAAGAGAATGACTGCAAACATTGAATGTCGTCCAGGCTCTAAACTCAAAAGATGGCTAAAGATGAAATGACCAAAAATGACGTGTACAATTTTTTTTTCGAAACAAGGATATTGAATGCCAAAAACAGGCACATATGGCTTAACTAAAGTACTTACTGCTATAAATGCATGTTCATAAGTACATACGAAATTAAACGAAAACAACAGCAAACTTTCGATTTAACATCTTATGAGTAGACTCCGGCCATTAGAACCATTCTATAACAAGGCTGCCACGATGATATTGTTTGTTTATAGTTTTTTACAGTGTAACAAACCATATTTGATACCGATATTTTAGGTTTAATTTTTTCGTTGTTGCAATATGCTATTCAGATCTAATAAGGACATATCTTTTTTCAGTCCAGGTAATTTCGCTGCCGAGTTGTCATTTCCACGTATGGGCGGACCTTCCTCGTCTTCGGTCTTCCTGTAGAATCCATTTAAGCCCAGATATTGAGAGGTCATCTTGTTGTTTGCCTAACGCACGACCAAGCCAGTTCCACTTGCGTTTAAGGATTTCTGTTGCCAGGGGGGATCTTAGATCCCTGTTAGATATTGTCGCCGACCAAAAGATCTCCAATTTTTTTCTCAAGAATCTGTTGGTGACTACTTTTAGAGCATTAACGTCGCAAGATTCTGCGTTTCAAGTTTCGCATCCGAAGTTGATTTTATAATGGAGTTAAAAACTGCGATCCTTTTCTGTCTTGAAATATGTGTTGAATGTCAGAGAGGGCTCAATGTCCCTTGAGCGCTTTACAGAAACATTTTTTCTTCAATCTTTTCGTTAAACTTTAAAAATGTCCAAGTGTGTTGTCTAGCATTTTTAAAAACAAAATTGTTTCTTCTATTCATTGTCCCTTCGACATTTTCTACTTGTTAAAATTTATGTCTTCCATATCCCTAAGATTGCCTTAACTTAAAAGAAAACTAAATGGTTTTTGCAAACTGTTTTACAAAAAAAAAAAAAAAAAAATAAAAATAATAGCAAACTCTATTATACCAACAGCAACTGCATTGAAAGGATCAAACTGAAAAGAGGCTTTAGAAAAGTTAACACACACCAAACACGAACCCCAAAAACAAAAACAAACAAAAAAGAAAGTACAAATGATGAGGATAAACGACGCATAAATGACTAAAGCAAATACGAAAAACAGGAGGAAAGCTCAAGTTGTGCCCATACAAAAGTCAATCAGTTTAAAAGGATGCAATACGGAAAAACAACAAACCAACTTCCACTTTATAAAGAAACTTGGAAATAAAAAAAAAATTTAATGCCAACAAGTTCTCGGGATATAAATTTTCTGTTTTATTTTCGAAAACTTTAAAAGGATGCAGTGAAGAAGTGCTTATTTTTTCTATAATGAACATACATTGGAGAAGAAACACTCAAAAAATTCGTATCGAAAAAATTTAGAAAAATTCGCAAAAAAAAGTTGGTGGTATTTTGTACAAAACCGCGGTATCTCCAATGAATATATTTACTTCTTCTTCTTCATAGCCTCGACAATCCTAGTTCGACCTTGGTCTCTATCAGTATCATTTTCTAGTTGTCCCGGGTTCTCTCTTTGGTTATCCAGTTAGTAATATTTAGCAGTTTTGCATCTTCAGTTATTTTGTTTTTCTCGATTCTTTTAAAACGACCTTGAATTCTTTAGCTATATGGGGTCCCCGAAAATAATGAATATGCATAAGTACTTATTTTTTTTTTTCTAGGAAAACGGATTTTAAATGGGGGTCCGCAATTCCCTTTTATATTCCTCAATCTATGTATTCAAAATTGTTCAACCAAATTGCGTTCGAAGGTCCGCGAAAATAACGATGGAAACCTCTGATCTACAGCCCTGTTGTACAAATAGGGGTCCACGAAAAAACACACCCCACCCATCCCTTCATATTAAGAAAAATTTTGACGGATTAGTAGCAGAAATGTCAGTTCTCCCTTACCAAAGTGAAATATGCAGCTAGAGGACTCCCGTAAACTTTAAAACCTTGTAAATATCATAATTATAATCAAAGTAATTTTTGGGAATACAAAATGTTTAATTAATGAAATTTTGTTTGTGGGGAATGTAAGAAAAGATGAAAAAGACAAAAAGCTTTGATATCGCTGCAAAAAAGACTTTTTGCGTGTTTGTAATTCTCATTCACTCTGCAGTTTTATTTACTAATAAATTTGGCTTTTTTTAATTTTTTTTTACGAGAATGTTTCCTGATGATCTGGTATAATGCGCATAGAAAATAGCTTATCCTCCAACAATTCATTGTATTTAAGCACGACAAACTAAATCTTAATAATTATAATTTGAGCGATATATGCGGAGCAGTTGGACCCTAACCTCAGAACTAATTTTCATTTATTACGACTAGAGCTTAAAAATTTAATATTCATAAATTTATCACTTTAATATACATTTATAAAATAGGGCCAGAGTTGGGGGCACACTCATGAACGCCCTGAAACTTGACAGGATAAGGGAAGAGCGAAAAAAAAACTCCACTCGTTTAATGGAGAAAAATATTCTGATTAAAAGTTTTAATAAATTTCTGCTCCAAATGCATTCAAAACAAAATTTGTCGAGTGTATCTTTTATATGCATGTTCTTGATTTCTTTTCCTCATGTTAAGGACACTTTTCAAGTTATGCTCGTAAATAAATCAATAGGAAACTATTTTTATTTTGCATAATGAAAACAGTAGCGTAGCAGAAAAAATTGCAAAAAATTTAAAATCAAAACTAAGCGAAAAGATGTTTTAAATAAGCGGACCAAAGAATCTTTGCGACAAAGTAATTAGTGTCAAGTCTTTAAAACAAATGGAAATTGATTTCAATGAAAAAATCTGTGATATTGATTAAACAAGTAAGAACACTTTATTCGGCTATGCCAAATCTTTGATACCCTCCACCGAACAGTTTAATTGTTTCAGAAGTGATATCTATATGATATCTATTTATTATAAATTTATCTTTATAAAAACAGACATCAGCATTAAAATTGGTTGCGGCTTAACCAATTCTGAGCTGACGATATATTAAATTATTGACAGAAAATCAGAAAGTTTTATGCTTTTTTTTTAGCAATTTTAACTAGCTTGAGTAAAATATCATGATTCGTAACATTTTAAGCCGAACTCCAATGATTTTCAGGAGGGGGATTTATATTGGAGCCATGGTAAGTTATGAATCAATCATCTCAAAATTCTACAGAGTGATTTCTGGTATTAAAAACAGAAACAGCGGTAAACTTAGTTTTAGCATTTACAGTGAATTTTATAAGGCTGCTAAATATGGGACCTAAGGTAAATTATGGACGGTATATTACAAAATTGCATAACATTTTTTCTGGCCATATGAAGCTAAGTTGAAAGAAATTTTACCACAATAAATATATCTGCTACGATTTAAGGTGTATTTAATTAATTTACCAGAGTGAGCTTTATATAGGGCCTATAGTAAATTATGGACCGATCATCACGAAATTTATTAGTGTGATTTCTAGACCTATAAAACTGTGAAGTATTAAATTTTATTCTAATAGCATTATTAATTACAGTTTTAGGCGCACTAAACTGTTTTCCGGGAATAGGGTTTATAATGGGCCTAGGGTAAATTATGAACCGATCTTCACGAAATTTTACAAGGTGAATTCTAGCCCTATAAAACTGTAAAGTGTTAAATTTTTTTCTGATAGCATTATTAATTACGGCTTTAGGGGTACTAAACTGTTTTCCGGGAGTAGGGTTTATAATGGGCCTAGGGTAAATTATGGACCAATCTTCACGAAATTTCACAGCGTCATTTATAATCCTAAAAAACTGTGATGTACCAAATTTTGTTATGATAGCATTATTAATTATGGTTTTAGACATACTACAATGTTTTCTTGGAGTAGGGTTTATATGGGGCCTAGGGTAAAGTATGGACCAATCTTCACGAAATTTCACAGCGTCATTTATATTCCTAAAAAACTGTGATATACAAAATTTTGTTATGATAGCATTATTAATTATGGTTTTAGACATACTACACTGTTTTGTGGGAGTAGGGTTTATATGGGGCCTAGGGTATATAATGGATCAATCTTCACGAAATTTCACAGTATTATTTCTAGTCCTATAAAACTGGGACGTACCAAATTTTGTTATGATAGCATTATTAATTATGGTTTTAGACATACTACACTGTTTTCTTGGAGTAGGGTTTATATGGGGCCTAGGGTAAAGTATGGACCAATCTTCACGAAATTTGACACTGTCATTTATATTCCTAAAAAAAAACTGTGACATGCCAAATTTTGTTATGATAGCACTATTAATTACTTTTTTAGGCGTCCTAAGCTGTTTTCCGGGAGTAGGGTTTGTATGGTGCCTAGGGTAATTTAATGACCGATCTTCACGAAATTTCACAGTGTAATTTCTAGTCCTATAAAACTGTGACGTGCCAAATTTACTTATGATAGCATTATTAATTTTGGTTTTTGGCGTACTAAACTTTTTTCCGAGAGTAGTGTTTATATGGCGCCTAGAGTAAATTATGGACCGATCATCACGAAATTCTACAGTGTAGTTTCCAGTCGAAAAAAATAAATTTTTGAAAAATTTTATATCATTCCGTGCATTATTCCACCATTTATGTTAGTTTTTGTAGCAAAATTATCAATTTTTTAAGGTGGTGGTTCCACAGTTTGATTCATAGCTCTGACCCTACTGAACCGATTTTTCTGGATTTAAATCCCAAACTGCTTAGGATAACTACAAGCAATTTGACACTAAGGTTGTTCATTTCTTTTGAGTTTTTCGAAAGTGAGCATGTTTTCAACAGACGGACAGGCAGACAGACAGACGGATATGGCTAAATCGTCATAGAATTACTCAAGGAGCCAGAATATACATACTTTATGGGGTCTGAGAGGAATAATAAAAAAGTCTTCACAGCTAATTTTCGTGGAGGGTGGTACAAAAATTAATTAAATTTGTACCAACAAATTTGTAAAAACAAATTAAAAATAGTATCAATTAAATCAATTTTGATATTAGCAACATTTTGTGAACTAATGTTGTTGATATAAGTAAACGTTTAATTCACTTGATTAAATTTTTAATTAAAGCTGATTTTATTTTTGATTAATGGTTTAATTGAAAAAAATTGTTGAGAATTTTTTCTGTGAAAGCAACATAAGAAATAACGCTTGTTCAAAGGGAGCTGCGTAATTTTATATTCCTGTATATTTTAAATCATTCGTGGCTGATGTTAATATCTTTCCAAGTCCGATTTCACATAACTATTAGGTACTTTAGCACTCCTGGAGAGTAGTTTATATGATCACACAAGACGTACGCATTTTAAGGATAATACAACCATTCATGATAATTTTTTATTCTTTTATCGAAAATTTTCAAACAACGATTGTTTGTTTGCACAAAACAGATTTTTTTAACTATGACTTCAAATCTTGTTTGAAAACCTGAATATTAAACAAAAGTCTGGTCAAGAGGGCCAACTATAATCACTATATAATTTTGAATATATATTTCCACCTAAGGCCTAGTTGCTATAGCTGATACATATTTAGTACACACATTAATGCATTAACTTAGTTTTCAAAAAATAAATAAATTTCCACTGTCACATAGTTTCCTTCCCCTGGGGAGTTGGGCCTACGTCTGAAGAGCCATTTAACTCTTGTCACTGCACTTTTAAGAGTTACATATACAGAGGTGCAGCTAACACCTGAAGCTTGTTTAGAGCTTAACACTTGCCAATATCCTTAAAATCGTGGCTGTTCAAAGACCTTTTGAAACTAGGGCAACCAGTAGCCCCCAGGGTTTAACCTAAACTTTAGAAAGGTGGAGGGAGATCTTTAAAAAGAATTTTTAGTCATAACTTAGGTTGAAGTTCGGCCTGTTTAACGCCAACAGTACTTTAGGGCAGTGCTAAAATTGGCACCATGTGAAGGTGTCCACACACGGCAGCCTAAGTCTAAGCCTAAAATAAGATAGCTTTTACACCATATACACAGCTAGATTTCTTTTTGTAGAAATAACGGGCATTAGTGGCACATCCTCCCGGGCAAATCAGGTGCAATCATACCTGGGATGCCCCAATCTTAATGACAGGCCTCTTTAAGTCCGTTTATTTCTGGAGTCCAGGGTTTTATTAGAGTACTTTCTCACTCTGATACCACGGAAGCCAGTAGCGCTCCGTGGCACGACACCGGACTGATTATTGTTTTAGGCCTCCGTTAATATGCTTCTTGCGGAAACCTTTTCTGTCTTTCAGCTAGAAGTTTGCTTTTTATCAAGTTGTTCTCCGTCCGATTGGGGAGTGCCTTTTTTAAGGCATGAACTTACAAAAGGGTTCAACGAAAGGCAGCTTTTTAACGAAGAGATACTTTCAGGGATCACGTGGTGGCTGTAGTTTATACCCAAAGCCGCGGGAAGGGATGTCATAAATCTTCTGGAGGGCTATCCACTTGTGATGGGCACTAGCTGCGAGAACAAATCATCCCTAGGTGTTCCTGCTAATTGACAGATGCTGCTGGCTATTCCTTTAGCAGCGGAGGTTAGATAGCTTCGTCTCCTTAACAAGGAGCGGGTGTATAATTTTGCCACATAATACACTCAAATTGCTACCTGGGAGGTTGGTAAATGCATTACTTGTCACGCAGTAGTTAAGATCCACCATCAGATTAGGTCATATGACAGGTGCTCATGTAAATCTGTTTCCACATATCACACATATTGTTTATTGATCAGATTAGTTATTTTTATTTAATTTTAATAATCGTATGAAATATCGTTTAAAAAGAATTGAAGCAATTAAATATTGCAAATCAAAAATAAAATCCTTATCTGTTTGTGCACTGAAAAGTAAAAATCAATCCATCCGCACTTAAATCATTCCGAAAAGGTATCAATAGCATGGTGAGGACGGGTTTTCTTGAATCAAGTACAGATATATTGATTTAAGAAAGGATTTTTCAAGTGCGAAATACTTAACTTATCCATATTTAATACTGAATTCGTACTTGAAAAAATCCGAAAATTAAATTGATGTGGCAAAACTTAGATCAAATCAATCTGCGCTTGATTCAAGAATTTTAAGTTGATGATTGATTTACTTATCCTTTTTACACTTTACAGAATTTCTGTTATAAATTACCAGCAACATGCCCGACATGTTTCCTACTTTAAAAAATTTTATGTACATATTTAACTAAAAATATTAACTAAATAAGAATTTTTCCTGTGGATTTCTACACAAAACAAGCAAATCCTTTTTTACCTACTTGTGTTGTGTTGTTGTAGTGTTTACAATAAACTTTGCTAAACACTAACGTATAAAGAATGCAATGCTGATAGATGAGACTAATAAAATTTTTCTCTCAGAGTGGCACTACCAACGAAAAGCTCAATCTTTTTTTTACTTGATTTAAGAATTTTATACTTATTTTAAGAAATTTCAGGATTGATTTTTGAAAGTAAAACCATTTAGGATGGTTTTAAGTACGTTTTAGTGTTACTCGTACTTGAATTTTTGTGTACGACTCGTACTTAAAGTTAGTATAAAAACTTTATTTATCCCGAGTGTTTTTCTTTCTGTGTCGTCCAGTAGGCTAGTTGGTAAAGCGAGGATTGCGTGCTTAATTCCCGCCAGAGATTCTGGTCTGTTCCACTACAAATAGCTGAATGTCTGAGTTACTTTTGCTCTGCAAATTAAGTTGAAATATAATTTTAAATTGTATTTATAGCTCTTAATAACTTTCTAACTTTCTGATTAATACGTCTCTGTCTTTAAAATTGTTTTTTCTCATTTCTTTCAGTTCTTTAAATGGAAAAGTTTTAGGCTTATAAAAGGTTTTGATGCTAATGTTCACAATATCAACTGCAGTAGGTCCTAGAAATAGGACTCTCCTAGATAAATGCATGCAAGTATTGTTGTATTTTAAAAAAAAATCCATGCATTTGTGTAGCTCATGATGGCGCTTTTAATTTTTTTTTTCTCTTCTTATACTCTCTTCGTTTATGTACATCAAAATAAGGGATACAAGCTTAAAAATAAATTCTAAACAGAACTGTATAAAGTTGGAAACAGGATATTACAGGATATTATGGTCTTAAATAATTGAAAAGTGGATGTCTAAATGAAACTTGTAAGAGAAAAGGGAATAAGAGCTAAAAGAACATTTATAAAACAGACTTTAAGCCAATAATGTTTTGTTATTAATTTTATATTTAAAACTATTTTATTTGAATAATTCTTGATGCTAAATACATAATTAAGGCAAAAGATTTTTATATAAAATTAAATTAAGTTTAATTTTCACTTTTTACAACAATCATCCTTAGAACCACATTTGCAAGGACATTTGCATTGTTGGTCACAGCCACATTTATCTCCACATTTGTCAGCAGCGCATTTGCAATCTAAGATGAATAATAATGTGGATTAGTTTTGTATAATAAAAAAATTATAATTTTTGTTACACTTACTTGCACAACAATTTTTGCAGCCCATTTTCTTTTAATTTTTAAATCACGTAGGAAAGTTTAAATTAACTTCAAAGTTATTTCGAACTTGTTCAGAGTTGAATTGATTGTTATCCACTTTTTCATTGACTCCAGTTTTATATACTCGCGTTTTACGATTTTTTATCAGTACCGGGAGGGTCGTGTGCAGTTTCTTGCACTTTCTTCTTAAAAAACAATTTTTATATTTTCTGGAAATTTCCTACTCAGCCGTGTGCATTATTTAGCGGTTAATTTAATACTAAGTAGCTTTTAGAGGAATACTTTTTTACACGATATTCGTTATACATTTTTGCACACCGATTTTTCTACTGCGTTCTACATTTTGCTTGTTTATCGTACACACTCAATTGTTAATTTGTTGTGGTGCTGAGTTTATTTTGTGACCGATATGTTGTGTTTTGTTGTTTGTGTATTTATTTAATTTAGCAGATAAGTGAAATTCAAAAGCAAACAATGCAAACAAATGTTAATATTTGAATTTTTTGTTGCTGCACAGGGGGACCAGCAGTGATGTTAACTTTTAATTTTTCATTACCGAACGGCCCTCTAAAAATTACCGTTTTTAAGAAGAAATTACCCTACGCAAAGATTTTTTAGCAAAATATTAATGTGCTGTTTCCAAATGACAAGTGATTGATTGTATAGTAAATACCTCATAAGAGCAGTATTCATAAATTATTTATTGAAATTTTAAATGTGTTTTAAGAAAGGAAATTTTTGTCTTAAAATACATTTTTACCCAAAATTATTGTATTTTTTACGAATAAGGCAGTAAAATAATTTTTGAATAAAATTTGGTACATACATTTACGTATGTATATTCATTCAACTCAAAATATTTTTATTCGATACGCTTAATAAATATAAATTAATACTGTAATATTTACTATAATAGTTTCGAAACAGTTTTAGTCACAAGTAAAAATCCATTCTTTCGTACTTAAACCAAGGTATGCGGTGTCAATAGAACGGTAAGAATGGATTTTCCTAAATCAAGTACAGAATGCTTGATTCAAATGCGGATTATTCAGGTGCCAAACACTTAACTTTAGCCACATATAATTCTTGATTCGTAGTTAAAATAATCCGAAAACAATAGTAAAATTTTAAACATTGCGGCTATTTTATATGTTTTAAACTTATTGACTTTTAAACAAACAATATAAAGTTAATAATATACAAGACTAATCACTTTTTTCTTATTTTGTACTTAATGGTGTAACGATGTATACCAAAAATTCGCATTTCTTTAAATGACCGTATTTTAAAAAAAGGTAATTATCGTATGGTTAACATCACTGGGGACTAAAAGATATTGTTTTAATAGTTTCATTTAATTGCCTTACGGCCATTATTACAACATACAAATAGTTATTTTTAGGATGCTATCTGACAGATAAAAAGTTTTTGGTTATTACAAGTTAACATTAACCTAAAAAGTGACTGATAAGCTAACATCAGGTTTGTCCTCATGGTTACTTTACAAGTGAACTTTAAGAACTTGAAGATGCCATATTTTCTGCTGAAGATATGGTAACTTCAATGATAGTCTTAAATTACTCAACTTTTTCAAAAACACAATTTAACACAAAAAAAAACAAAACAATTTACCATTAAAACCAAAAATAAAGCACAAAAATTTACTTTTGTTTTTAATTAATAAATAAAACAAAACTAAGTCGTTGCCACTACGTATTTTAAACAACCAAAAGTAGTCGGTATATACTGCAATGTTGCCACAGTATATAAATTATATTTTTTATTTTATCGGACAGTTGTAATAATGGAAAAAACTTATTGGTCACTTTATCGTTCAAAATAGCTATTGTTCACGTTAACTATCAGCAACTTTATCATTAGGTTGTAATAATGGCCCTTAGAGAGTTAATCAAACAAAGTAGTTTTAAGGTAAAAATGGACGTAGTCTTATTAAAAAAATAAGGGGTTTGAAAATGTGTAAAAAAAATCAAAGAAGAGGGCCATATTCGGCTATGTCGAGTTTTTATACCCTTTTATACCCTGTGCATTAAGAAGAAAAAGTTTTATAAAGGCCGTTCTTTTGATATAAATTAATCTATTTATGTGCTACGCCCACTTTTCCAATCCCGCCCACATTTGGTGGGATGTTGTGTATCGATAACCAAGATGCTTGTACCTTATTTGGAAAATTTGCAGAAATCTATAAAGTATTTGCATGGGTAGAGCCACATCCACTTTGCCAATCCTGCTCATTTTTTAAGAGAGATTGTGTATTAATAACAGTGTTGCCACCTCACGTGTAATAACACATATCATGTGTAATATTTTTTTCCTGTGTAGCCCATGTGTAATTGACTGCATGTGTAATTCATGTGTAATTTAATATTTTAACGTTTCGTAGCACTGATTTTTGTTTTTATTTTTTCACAAGAAGTAAAAAAGTTTATTATTCTTAGCAGAACTTAAAAATTTAATTAAAAGAATGCAAGCGTTAAAATAGCTGAACTAAAAATGGTTGGATCATTTGGCATTTAGATATCTTTTGCCACAATTTATTATAACGACGAAACATCCTGGGTACATTTTTTTTTTTTTTTTTTATTTTAAAGAGAGTGGATCATGCACTGCAAAAGAAATGTTTGAGCTTCTCAAAAGCACAATTATAGAAAAAGGGATTCCTTTTGCAACCCTAGTTGGATTTGCATCAAATACACCTAAAGTTATGTTTGGACACTATAATTCAGAAGTTAAGTTGCTAAAAGACGAAAAGCCAGTTATTATTTTGATAAAATGCTCGTGCCACCTAATACATTTGGTTACGTCGAAGGCCTGTCTGAACCTTCCAACATATTTGGTAGATTTACTTTGTAATATTAGATCTTGTTTTATTAGAAGTAATGCTCGGCAGATAAAACTTAAGGAGTTTCAAGAATATTTTCGCGACAACATGCAATTTGAAGGCAGAATATTATTGGAAAAAGTTTTTGACATAAAAAATTCCTTTGGAGACAGTTATTTTTGTTTTAATCTTTTAAATGGTAAAATGAAAATATTATTTTTTTGCATTAAATTTAGCAGCGATACGATTGTTGTAAACAAAAAGCAAATAACGAGACATTTGAAAAATAATTTTGTGTTGGATAAGTAAAAAATATAAAAATTTCCGGCATATCCAATGTTGCAGCGATAGAGGAACTGAATTAACATTCTGTTGAAAAATTGCGTCGACAACATTTGAGGGATGCATCAGATCCTTTATCATACCCAAATGAAATGTAAGTTACACATTTTCAACTAAAATGCAAAAGGGCTTAACAACAAAAAAAATTCGAAATAAGGGTTTTTGATTGCATTTTCTTCGTTTTATTAAACTTAATGTTCACAAACAATTTTAGATCAAAAATGGCGTATTTTTAAAGAAATTCAAACGCCAATTACACCTTTTTGTTATTTAATTTGTAAAGTTTTTTGCTTCTCCTGTTAAAAAAAATCAAAAGAGTTGTTACGCCCTTTAGCATTTAAGGTGACGATATTTGTTAATTTGTTTGCAAACAGAAATTGAAATTGGTTTACGTTTTCTGAAGAAGTCAAATACTGTTTTAATTCCACTTTTGATCTAAATTTGTTTCTGTGTCATGCGTAAAAAGATAGCATGTGTAATTCGTATTTTCATGGGTAATTTTGGCATGATCCATGTGTAATTTACCATTTCGTTGGTGGCAGCACTGATTAATAACCAAGCTGTTTGTACCTAATTTAGAAACTTTGGATCTTGCCGTTCTCCAGATATACAAAAAAAAGAAAAAACAACAACAACAAGTTATTTGTGGGTAAAATTGGAGGCAGTCGCTCGCTCAGTCATTTTTCGATTGATCTGGCTGAATTTCAATAGCAAACATAAGCGGAGTATATCGTCGGCTTAATATGAAAAACTGCTAAATCCACTTTTTAAGTAAATTGAGATTTTGATAAGTGTGGTAGACCAGCATGTAGTTTTTCTTCAATTTTATGGTGTTTTCTTTTCTACAAAAAAATGTGACATTTTATTTAAAAATATGCAATTTGGTGTATGTTTCTTAAAAATTTTGCTCCCGAAAAGGATGAGTTTTTTAGAATAAAACAATTCGGGAGCAAAATTTTTAAGAAACAGATACCAAATTGCATATTTTTAAATAAAATGTCACATTTTTTTGTAGAAAAGAAAACACCATTAATCTTGAAGTGTGTAAAACCAACTAAATATATTTTAAGTTTTCTTTTCAAGCAGCACATAGAAAAAATAAAAAGTTTTTTGTCTCTCTTGTTAAATGTTATTATAAATAATAAATAATATATATTATAAAAACAAATTGTAAAGGAACACATTACAATTTTTTTTTTATAAATAAAAAGAATAAAAATACTTTTTTTGCTAAAAGAGGAAAAAAACCATTTTTTAAGAATTTTCATTACAAAAGATTTTTTCACAATTCCTTTTGTAGATTATTTTTTGATTTGCTGGTAGTTCACAAAAAAATGAATATTAGAAATTTGAGTCTTATACTTGCAAAATAATAGACCAAAGAAGGTCATAAAAAAAGCATTTTTTAATTTTCAGAATCGGATACTTTCTAAAGTATAAGAGATAAAATATGCATGTCGCTAACTTTTTTGTAGAGCTTGACTATTTAATACCGCTGATTTCTGGCTTAAATTAAGAATTCTGGATCTTATTTAAATATTGCAATACCCGAGGTGACTTATTTTGAGAACCTATGCGGGCCCTCCTAATATGTATATACCCAATAAAAAATGGAGCTTCCAACGGAGCAGGTTTGTAAGGGAGAAACATAAAAGTTTCGCTTACCATTGCGCTTACGGAAGACATGAATTTTATATGGCGAGTTCCCATATAAAGCGTGTAACCCTCAAGTTAGGTAATTTTTTGCAGAATTTTTTTTCATAATATGGAAATTTAAAAAAAATTCACTCAAAAATGTCAAAATATGCAAAAATATGCATTTTTACAAAAAAAACAACAACAATATGTAAAAGCTAATCGACGCAATTTTAACGCAAGTTTATTGATTCTAAAAGAAATCGTTCTTAAACTATCGACAAAAACATGCTTTTGCATGGAAATCGCAGCCCCAACAATAACTTATTTTAACCATAATTATAATGTAAAAAAGACTGAAAGTTTTTGAATTTGTTTTTTTAAATTTAATTGTATTAAAGGCTACGATATACTTTCGTTTTTTTGAGAAAATACAAACCTGTCATGATAAGTTGCTCTTGTTTTTGAAAATTTTCAAACAACAATTAGAAGCATTTTCGTCAAAATACGTAAGACTTGTGAGATATTGTAAAGTTCACTTATTAGGATACTTCTATGTTATCCTAAAACCCCCTCAATGTAATTAAACTACTACCTATTTGAATGTTTCTCTATTGATACGTTACATACTGCTCCTTCTATAAAAACTCAAGTCGGTAGTAATAACAATTTTAAAAATAAAACTACTTTTACTGCTACACAAATTTAAAGGTATCAAGAGCAGTTAAAACCACATAAAATTAAATTTAATTCAAGATATATGAATAAGACTAAATTAAACCAAATGGTTTTTATCTTTTATTATTTTCGTTTCTTTGTTCAAGAAATGAGACACTTAAATGATGTTTATAAAAAATTTAATATTTACAATGATAAAAAAGAAGATAATTGTTGCACTTACCTTAACCATACACAACACAGAAGATCCAAATGATTTCTTTTTTTTTTATTTAACAACACAATATATAAAAGAAGCCACTAGAAAGAAAAGTATATCAAATATAATTCAGCATTAGTATAATACAGACAATAACAAAATCTTTAAGAAAATGCCTTGCAACAGATGTAATAAAGGTAAGAAGGGTATACAATGTATTTAATAGATCTAAAATTGTTTTTCACAAAGTTTAAAAATCTTTAAAGGAGTACCCCTTAGGTACCTCTTTTTTATTATAGTTAAACTTTGTGTCAATTAACTGTCAATTTCACAATGTCGAAAGAACGCTTTGTTTCGCACAAATAAATACATTTCAAACAAAAACAAACTTTTTAGAATTTGTTTTTTTTATGTAGTTGTGCGAAAGAAAGAGTTACGTCGGATTAAGTGAATTAGGCAGTAATAAAGAAATTTCTTAATATTTTTTCCCCTTTTTATTTCAGATTGCCAATGTACTTTCCAAAAATGTGGAGATAAATGCGACTGTGGTCATCAATGCAAGTGTCATAACAAAGTAACACACAGTCATCATGGCCATGGTCATGATGGCCATACTCATGCCAAAGAAGAACATCACCAAACCCATTGTAAAGAAGGACACGCACATGGTGAATCTTGTCAATAAAATTCTTAAATCTTTTAAAGAAAATGAAAATCCCGAAGATCAGCTACACAAAAAAAGTAATATATTAAAATAATCAGCAACTCGAAAAAAAACATTAAAAATATAAATAAATATAAATTATTTACTACTTGAAAACATACGTTAAATTTCAAAGGAGACCTGTTTGTTATTCCCTTGCACTCAAGATATTATTTTGCTCGTTAGATTGAAAATCAATTACATGCTGTTATTGCCAACCAAACCAGGCTGACATCCCCGAGAGCTCCATAACAATTTTGGGGTCTATTCTTCATAATGTTAATGCTCAACTGTGCATAAAATCAATGTTTAAATATGCAAATTTCTTTTTTATATCTTTTCTTTTTATACCAGGAAACAAAAAAAAGCGACAATTTCAATTTGAACAAGTAATTTTTAGTGAACAAAAACAAACTTTCCCCATTTTAAAGTTTTTTTCTGTTTCTTTTTTTTTGTATTTTTCTTTTGTTGACTGTCAAAAATGGCTCTCCATAGAGTCGTTAACAAGAAAACAAAACAGATTTCTTTCCTATTTGACTTCTTTTTTTTAAAACAAAATATAAAAATAACAATAAGAAGCAACAAATAACTAAAATAACATTAAAATCAACACCTCTACGCTTTGATAAGCTAAAAAAAATAAAATAAATGGAAAATGCGTTTTAGTGTTTAAAAAAAAGGAGCAAACCCCCTCCTGATTTACCCATTGTTTTGCAAATTTTCTTTTATTTTACTTTTCTATTTTCTATTTTTCTCACTTTTGGGAGTTGAAAATTGCTCTACGCCTCTTTGGCGTGTGTTTGTATGAGTCTATATAGTGGTTTACTTTGTGGAGCCATTATAGCCATTTTCGCTCATTATGTGGAGGCGTTATTTTGCCTATAAGCATAAAGTTTGTTAATAAAATACAAGATTTTTAAAAAGGAATTATAGGGATTTAAATATTTGTTGGTGGCTAACTTTAAGAACATTTTATAGAAAAAGAAAGCAAGTAAATAGTTAAAGTTATTGAATTGTGGCCCAAGAAAACTAGCAGGTTTATAATAATTTCATTACTTTAAAGGGATGTTAAATTCTTGGAGAAGTATTTTGTCGTGAGTTTCGGCATAAGTCAGCAACCGTGCAGAAATAACGATTCCAGGAATTGAAATATGCAAAAAAAATAGACTTTTAAGAAAAAAACTCCATTATGGTGGTGCGCCGTATTTTTCGGACCGTGTTACTTTGGTTTTCACTGGTAGTTATTCCAAACTATGAAACATGACCACTGTTGCCAGATAATTTTGATACATAATCGGCAAAACTGGACAAAAATATTGGCGAAATCGGTACAATATTTTCTATATCTTGAAAAAATTAAGAAAAAAAAACGTTTAAGCATTTTTATGTTCTATTCTTGCAAAAAGAAAAACAATCACATTTACATAAGTTGGTATTAAATAAAAAACTTTAAATAATTCATTATGTATATCAACACTAGCGGATACTCGCCGTGTGCTTTATGCTCCCCTCCCCTCGTAGTCCTATTTTTTGAAGAAAAAAACATAGCTTATGGGATTTATTACACTGTGATAGAAATTGACACTTTTTTTAGACAAGCTGGGCACTTGGCGATTGAACCTAATTCGGGTACGCTGAATCCAGTGGTGCTAGCCGTTTTTTTAGGTTAGTTTTGGTTTTCGAGATATACCGTTATTACGAAAATGAAGGCGGTTGCACAACATATGTTCGCGTAACTCAAAAACGCTTTAGCTTAATGAAAAAACTAAAAAACCGAAATTTTATTGCGGAATATAATATATATTATTTATATGCATATCGTTACTTTAATATATAAAAGCCCTAACTAACGTTTTCCTTACTTAACAGGAGAAGGAAAAAACTTAATAAAAATTATAGTCTTGTAGTCGGGATTTTCTTAAAATGCAGTTTTTTATTTAATTCTCTAAGCAATTTAATAAAAAAATTGCGTTTAACAAAAATCGCGACTACAAGACTATAATTTTTATTAAGTTTTTTCCTTCTCCTGTAAAGTAAGGAAAACGTTAGTTAGGGCTTTTATATATTAAAGTAACGATATAATATAATGAAATTCTTAAATTTGGCCCCTGCAGCGCCTAGAATGCCCCTAGATGGGTCATCTCGATCATTTATTTTTAACATACCTACCCGCTATCTCCATTCCTTAAGGGGGCTCCCATACAAAATGTTCAAAGCAGACTAGAAATATATTGAAGAAAAAGTCCCATAAATGCCCAGGAGTCGCCCCTAGTGGAATAAAATATATGACCGACCTCAATTAGTTTTTTGTCCTTAACATTTTCTCGAGACATACTTGCCCCTTATCTCCACTTCTTAGGTGGGCTCCCATACAAATATTGCGTTTTATGAAATTCTTAAATTAATTAAAATTTTATGTTACAGATTTTAATCATTTATGGCTTGTTTTGTTTATAATTTCGTTTTTTATACGTCTGGAAAAAAATTAGAAGAGTAGCTGCATTTTCCAATTTTTTATGAATTTTTAAAAAACAAAAATTTCGAAATTTGGATAAAAAAAAATTATTTTTTTTCCAAAAAATTTTTTTTAATTTCATAAAAATCTGTTAAAAATCTGTTACCTCCCCTATAGAAAATGGTTAAAAAAAAAATACTGAAAATATCTGCTGCATTCCTACAAGAATTAGTAACGGTAAACGATTACCATAATTATATTTTTTTTTAATGTAAAATGGCCTATCCGAACGCAAAATAATAATAATTGTTTAGTTAAGTAAAAAACCAACATAAAAATTTTAATTAATAATCAAATATCAGTAGAACAATATTGAAATTCATAAGTAAAAGTTTTGAAGCCTCTTCTTTTTCAAGCACCGTTCGGAATACTCGTTGGTGGTGTCAAAAAATATTCCCTGGCTAAAGTTAAAGAAGGAAAACAATTTAAAAGTGTTCAGAGTGGCATTTAGATTCGAAATTGTTTACATAGATTACATCGATTTGAGACTCCGATTTTATTGAAAAAAAATATATATTTACCTCTTCACACCAGGGCTGCCAGGTACTTTTTTCCCTTGTCCCCAAAAAATTAAAAAAATATCCCCAAAAATCCCCAAGTTCTCAAATTCCCAAATCCTCAAAAAACAAAACCTTAAAAAGTAAATATTTTTTTTCGTTTTTTTTCTGACCAAACTTTAAATTTTTTTTTAAAAATAGTTAGAAAACTGTTAATAAGAAATCCCCAAAAAACCCCAAATAAAAATTTTTAGTCAAAAAAATCATTTTATTTATTAGCGACTGGTTTCGGCATGTTTTTAAATCTTTTTTATGCGAATCCTGTAAGAAATAAGAAGCAGAACAATATGCAGTTATTGAAACGAATGAGCCAATTTATAAGAATTTGAAGCTTGTTCAATCGGCCTAGGCCATCCTTATAATCAACAATAAAAATACATATATCCGTCATTTATTTAGTACTTGGATGCATCATAACTACTAACCAATAGCCTAGTATTTTTCCCCAATCTTTATTATAATGTTTTTCATATTTACTTATTTTTGGGGAAGTCATACATATTTGCTTT
Source organism: Pollenia griseotomentosa (assembly GCA_963931875.1). Taxonomy (NCBI): domain Eukaryota; kingdom Metazoa; phylum Arthropoda; class Insecta; order Diptera; family Polleniidae; genus Pollenia; species Pollenia griseotomentosa. Next base: position 43,087,895 of record OZ007560.1, on the reverse strand, counting down.
AAAATTGTCTTTAACCCTTGGACAAACATATGGTTCTGGCTAGGCATATTTCATTTTTGAGCGTTAATTAACATACTTCTAGTTTAGGTAGATACCTGTATTTCCCGGTAGTCGCCTAAAGTATTCTTGGCTTTCTATCTGTATAAAAAAAATTCAAAAATATCAAAAATTATATGTGTTGTCAATGGTTTTAGATTCTGTTTTTAAATTCTTTTTTTTAAACACTCATTCAAGAAAAATAACAATTTTATAAAGTACCTTTTACACACTTAACAAAAATGGTAATCTTAATGAGGACCCTTTACACTATTAAAGAGTAAGATATAAGTTTTTTTATATACGAAACAAAGAAAAATAAGCGTAAATAATAAAAGAGTGTAAAATCCCCCAGAAATCCCCGAATTTTTTTTTTAAATCCCCAAAAATATCCCCAATCCCCAAATGACTTTCTTTGTCCTTTTTGCACACATTAAATCCCCAACTTTCGGGATAAATCCCCAAGTCTGACAGCCCTGCTTCACACACGTAGGAACTGTGTAAATTCAACACACTTATAAAAATTCACCTCATTTTTTGGACAAACATTGCTAGGAAAACAATTGTGTTGTACATCGTAGGAACAATTCCGTCGTTAACGTATTTTGTTTTCTGTTGAAAATAATCTTAAGAATTCCATTTTTTATTTCAATTGCTGTTTATTTTTTCTTTAATTTGCCTTTCAAATACAATTTGAAAACACAAAAATAAATTCATTTTATATTTTCAACCTTAATAATCTAACCAAATTTTATTTGAATCATTCTATGTTTGACCACAGCTTCCATAAACATAATACCATTACCGAAAATTGCTTTCAATGCCATAACAACCTTATAAAGATAAGCGCTGACATGCAATTTTGTGACGATAACTTTTATGTCATGCCAAAGATTTCACACAAACGCCTTCCAAAAAACTCTTATACAGATGTAGATATCTAGTAGTGTAACAATTTTTTTTTTTCAAGACCAAAAGTACATTTTTTTTAATTAAATTTTAAATATCGCTTGGCGCTAAATTTCAGATTAGATATTCGCATTCGGTGAACATTGACACAGATATTAGTATTCGCGAATAAAAAAAATTTATATTTTTAACATCACTAGTAGGAATAGATTTATTTATATCTTAAAAACGGTACACATAGTTGGGTTGTCAATATACCTCTCTAAAAAATTTTCCGGATTAGAGAAGTGGAAGTGGCACTTCTCATACAAATAAAAAACAGATTTTTGTATATCTGGAGCAGTTAAAGTCCAGAAACCTCCTATTTTACAGGTCACTATCACAACTGTCAGCGCCGGGGTTGCAGGTTCGACTCACACCAGAGACTCTGCTTTCTTTCCTGCAGAAAAGCAGCGTTTAAAAAACTGCAGTCATTTATCATTGGCCAAAAAAAGCTGTTGCTTTTACTTCTGAATAATTAAATGTAAACAATCGCTGTCAAACCAACTCAAAAAGGGAAAAGTTGTACACACATTTTCATTTTTTGTTCGACAGTTTTTGGTTTCGGCTACAGTTTTTTAAACCCTGCAGAAAAGCGTAGAGTTTCCCGCAATTAGCTAGGGAGTTAAAAACAAAATATACGGGGCGAAAAGTGCAATTAATGCCTTATGTTTATGTATTTATTTATATAACTTTCTGTTCTTTTTGAACCATGGTAAGGGGTATTTAATAATTTTACTTGTTTTTTTAAGGATTCATTGTTAATAAACTAATGTGCTTTTTACATTGTTGTTTATATTACATCTTTTTATTTTTTTAACTTTTGTGTGTTAATTGCAAAAATATACTTTTCTTATTTGTATATAAAATAAAAAAAAACTTAATTTGGCTGTGCCGAATCTTTGATACCCTTCAAGGAAAGTTAAAATATTAATCAATCATTATAAAAACTGACGTCAGTATTATAATAATTTGCGGGTTAGACAAATGTTAAACTATTGGCCGATCATCGAAAAGTTAAAGTTTTCAAAAGGGGAATGTAAAATTTTGTAGAGTGATTAACAGGGAAACCATAAATATGCAATTGCATGTTTTTCCTTGTGCGACTAACAAAGGCCGAAACAATATTTTTATCCGTTTTAAAGCTTTTATGAATTTTGGCATCGATTTGTTAGTGCATATTTTTGCATATTTTACCGTTTGCAGCATGTTATTGCATAGTTTAGTTAAAGGAGCGTTTTTGCAGTATTTTTTAAGTTTTTAGCGCATATTTTGCCTTTTTGAGGCATATTTTGAAACATATTAAATTTTTTTAGATGCCTACAAATCTTTCGCAGCAAATAAAAACCAATTTTTTTTGTGAAATTTTGGCTTTTTTTATCTGTATAACCAACTTGTTGCTTCAATTCCACCCATAACATTTAATTTGTAAGACAAAGCAGGTTGTCCTTAATGATAATCCCTTAAAGACAAAAAATATCATATGGATGTTAATATCTAGATAATATTCGGAACAAATTAACTCTTATATGAATTTATAATTGGGTAAAATCTCGAAAATTCGTCCGTAAATACTATAGCGTTTGGGCTTTACTGATTTAATTTTAGGATTGTTTTTATTGAATGGAACTGTTGTTAAATTGTTGAATATTTTGATTTCAAAAAGGTAATTTTTGAATTTTTTAGGGCATATTTTTAACAATTTTCAGGGCATATTTTCCAGTTTTTACTGCATATTTAATGCGCATAAAACGTGTTTTTTAGAGCATACTTCAGGGGCCTAATTCTCGCATTCGTGATCGAGTGCTTTCTCGATTCGAAAGCAATTTTATTTCAGTCAATACTGAACGAATCAAAATTATTTTTTCAGTATTGTGAAACTCAAATGAATGCTTTATAATAACGAAAAAATATTTCCAATTCGTTCAGTATTGACTGAAATAATTAGATATTAAATTGCTTTCGAATCGAGAAAGTACTCGATCACGAATGCCAGAATCTGGCCCCTGGTTTCCCTGGTGATTACTGTTATTAAAAAGTAAAATTAGACCAACATTCAATACAGTAGTAAAATTTGATTAAGCTTTTTATTAATTTTAAAATGCTTTTCAGAAGGCAGCTTTATATGGGACATATATTAAATTTAGAACCGATTATCACAAAAAAAAAATAAAAATTGGTTTCGATTAAAAAATTTGTGATATTAAAATAAAAAATTAATTAAATTTGCACCAATAAGCAAATTAATAGTATCACTCGTAGTGATCTGCTTATATCGCAGTCATTTATGGACTGTTCTGACTGAATTTCATGTGCAAAATTTTACAACGCATACGTGACATAAATATAATTAAAATGCTAGTCCCCCTAATTTCTGGGGCCTTCGGAAACACCATTTCAACAGATAGACGAATAGAAAACTTCGCTTCTTATAAGGACTTAGAATACACAGGACCTAGAATATACTTCATAGGATCTAAGATCAATAATGTAGAAATTACAAACAGAATCAAAAACTTATATTAACCCCTTTCACCTGTGGTGAAGGCCAAAAAAAACAACACTAGAGCAGCATGCAATACTCTGCAGCAAGTTAGCATAGATTATTTTTACAACTAATTTAGCAACAAACACAAATACTGCAACAATTTTTTTTTTTCATTTTCGATATCTAACACATGTTTTGATGGAAACACTCACTCATACATATATACACACATATATACATACATACAAATAAATACAAGTGCATGCTATTCTCAGGGCAACCGCATATTTAATGCATTTTTTGCTTTTAAGAAGAAAAAGGAATCGGTATTGATGTAAATTTAGGTTTGAACCACAGATATCATGTCATCACTAGAAATTTTAAAAGGTCTTCAATTGCAACTCTTCAATTCGCTTTCGCCGTATCAAAATAAACATATGTAACTCAAATGTACGTTCTACATTACTTTATGGCTGCCAAATGTGGAATGGTGCTCCTAACAATGAAAATGCCCTGCAGGTTTTAACAAAGAAATGCCTTCCCGTTTTTTAAAAATAGATTATGGCATCAAACGTGACGGGACGTATAAAAGCGAAGCACAGATATTGCTAGAACTGCTATAAGGTAAAAGCCACAAGGTAACTACAGAAGAGGACGACTAGCACATATATGGCGGAAACAAATCGAAATTGAAACGGCAAACTTGCATATTTGGTAAAAAATAAATTTAAAAAAAACCTCGCGATAACAGATTCAGTTAGGAAGACTCTCTTAACTTCTTGGAGACAAGACGGGAATATATATTTTTATTTTTCTTTTTCTTTAAGTTCCAACCAAAGTCATTGTTTTTATTATTATCGGTTATTATAATTGAACCGTATTTCTCTACAATCTCAAAGCGTAATCCAATCTAGCCGAGCAAAGCCGTTCGGCTTGTTTGCAGGATATAGGTTAGGTTATTAAGAAAGGTTCTGTTGCAACGGTTGTGTGTTACTGTTATTCTCCTTTTTCCTCTTCTATTTCCGTCTTGTTTTACCGTAGCAAGTTCTAGGATGATGGGGCCTAGAAACACCGGCCTCTGTATATATTTTATTTTTTTTGTGTAGTTATGAGGAGCATTGCTTTGCTTTTCTTTGATTTCTAGTTTTTTCTATGGTGTGGCGGCACCCTGTCCTTTGCCATGATGTTATCCTCTTTTTCAGGGGGAGGAGGGTCAGGGGCTTATTGGATAGATTGTTTTGGAGGGGCGTTGAAGCCACTTTTTTGAAACTCGAAGACCATGTCCTCTGCCAGGGATCGAACCTAGAATGCCTGGTTTTGTAGGCAAGCACTTTAACCACTACACAGCGCCACATTTGTTACAAACACAAGCAGTTTTTATTTTAAAGGCAAACTTTATTCCGAAAAAATATTTTATTATACCCTTCACCGAAGGTAAAAGGGTATATATAACTTTGTTTACTATTCATATTATTATTATTATTAAACGATAGCTACTATTTTTCCCCCTGTTTAACCAACAACATACGGAAACCTTGTCGGAAAGAACCAATTGGTGGTTTTCATAAACATACAGTGTCAAAGAAAAGTCTCCCTACCCCATTATGTATTTCATTTAGCAAAACAAAGGCTGCTTATCAAGCCCAGTAATAAAATAAGTGGAGGGGTATGTAGACTTTTCTGTGACCCATATTACTCTGAAACGAGAATAGCGGTAACCAAATGAAGTAATGAGAAAGAGGTAATGCTTTCTCTTTTATGGCCATGTTCTCAATGTATCGACAAACTGCCTGTTACTTAATGTCGACATAAATTTGTTAAAAAAATGAACTGTCCGTTAACGATTTCGGTTTTCTCAATGTACCGACAAAAATATTTTTTTCTGTTGGCAACACCTCTCAAAACACATGTAAAAGCTGGGAGTCAGCTGATTAAATATATCTGTATGGCAAATAAATATTTTGCAGATGAGTGCCGGTTAGCTTTGCGACAGAATAGAAGCAAATGAGACATTAAGAAAACCAAATTCCTTTAACGTGCAGTTTTTCATTGGGATAAATGATAATTACCTAATGGGAAAACGGCCATTAGAGTGTTCAGTGTTCATTAGAGAGCCCCAATAACTACTTGACATTAAGCTTCTTCCAATTCTGAAAACATTTTCTTACAACAAATGAATTGTCTTAATTTTGTTTGTCAATAAATATGTGCTCATCAAATTGGATTCCGGAAATGGAAATGAGAGAGGTGTAGGACTTGAGTAAATCTTATCTTAGGTAGAGGGCAGGAGCCAACTATATTTTTGGTAGCTCTGATGATTTACTATTGTTTTAGCAGAGTTGTTGCTCTGCTTGGGTTTTTACTAAAATAACGACGTTTTGATATCAAAACCATTTAAAATATCCTGAGGCGTTAAAAAACTAAACTATGCTCTTTGTTTTGTTCTATTCTGTTCCTATGAATGATTCCAATACTCATGATGATGATAATCATGATGATGATGACGCTCTTGTTCCTTGTGATAATAATGCTGCTAATGTTGGTGTTGGCTAACAGAACAAAAGCCATAGAAACATATTCTACTTGTAACAGATGATTTTGGCTATGATATGGCTAACTGGCTTTTGGTGTTTAGTTTGCATACAAACAATTCGAGTTCATTTGGTATTGTTGTTTTGTAATGCAAAAAAAACGCATATTGTTGTTTATCTTTATTATTACTATTATTCATTCATAGTTGCTGTTGTTGTTTTGTTCTTTAATTAAAACTTTTGTTAAGCAAATAGGAGATTACCCTTTTTTCTGTTTTGTTGCAAATTTTCTAGGCTACATGAGATTTTTTTAATATTTTAAATATTTTTGTCGAGAATTTAGATAAATTGTAGGTTTTCCTTGCAACTCCTACATCGAAAAGTTGGCCTTATGAAGTACAATTGTTTATGGGGTAAGATTTTGTAGAGTCCTATAATGACAGCGCAAAAGAAATGTTATCGTTTAATTAGTAAATGAATTTTTTGTTAACGTATTTTTCTCGCTTTTTAGAATTAACTTTGAAAAAGTTGGAAAATTTACGAGAGGCTTAGCACAGAACAAAGAACCAAAGTTGTCTTCTCCGTGCTAAAAGAACTTGGCAGTTCGAAATAATGAGAACATTGCACGGAAACAAGCAAGTATTGGGGAAATCTCTTTAACTTCTACCACGCGACACTCTCAGCAGTTGGTGTTGTCTTCGCAAAGAATTTTTCATGTATAAGTTACACTATTTGTAACATTCACCAACTTATAAAGAGGGATTAGGCCTAAATTTTTGAGTTTTTTTGCGATGACGATTTTTGTGGTATTTTTTTTCAGCGTTTATTTATTTATTTATTTATTTATTTATAAATTTATTATAATTAAAATTACAATAAATCTTAAAAACTAAAGGCACTAGCAGCATAGGCTATCGGCCCGGTTTGTGTAAAAGAGAAAATGTGTATGGTTTGTTCAAATAAGAAATAGGATTAATGTTATATTTTGTAATGTAAGTTAATGTGTTGTAAAAAATAATATACTCTGTTTATGTTATCGTCAGAAGGACATTTCAATAGGTTAATTAAATTGTTTGAGTTGCATATGCTTAAACGAATATTGTCGAGGGATAGACAGTCGGATAAAAGATGTATTGTTGTTAGTGTTGAGTTATTGCAGAAAGTACATACTAGTTGGGACTCTGAAGACAGCAGATATTGATGAGTAAGTCTAGAGTGTGTAAGACGAAGTCTCGTAAAGCAGCGGTTTTTATGGAAATTGGTGGAATTAGGTAGCGAAATGGGTTTTTTTTCCGGATTTATTTCTTTGTACAGATGGTTATAATTGTTCCATTTACAAAGTAATGAAGCATTTAAATTTTCTAATAAACTTCTAGCGAGAAAGTTTTTGGATTTTGGTATAGAAAGATAAGTAGGATGACGATGAACTGTTTTTGCTGCTATGTCTGCAGCTTCGTTACCAATAATACCTATATTACTAGGTATCCATAACAATTTCACTTTCTTTCTTAATTGTATTAAAAGCTGTTGGATTGAAATTATTGTTCCATGTTTGTTCTTAGGATTGGAAGCTGCTTCGAACACCGAACGGCTATCCGTGCAAACGATATGATTTTTAGGTGAGCTTTTACATAGCTTTAATGCTTCAAATATGTCTTCAGCTTCGGCTTCGAAAATTGTTGCATTTTGCGGGAGAAGTCCAGTAATTTTTGGAAGTCCATTTCCATCAACGACAGCAAAAGAAACATACGTTGGGGTTTTAGAACCATCGGTGTAAACAAAGTGCCAATTATCATTTTTATATTTAGTGCGCATTTCGCTAAATAGAGTTTTAAAGATTTCAGGAGATGTGGAACTTTTATTGTAAAAGATAAGGTTCTTTAGAAAGATTTTCGAATCCAATAGCCACGGTGGATTGTTTTCTTTAGGAGGGATAAGTCTTTGTACTTGAAATTTCTTTACTAATTTTGATATCTGTGCTAGGGTTGAGGGAAATTTCTGTTCAGTTTTCCTTTTGTTCAACAATGTAGTATGTTTGTGCATTAGTGAAGATTTTGTACAGAAAAATTTATGAATTAGACGAAATTTTAATTTAGTAGCATGTATTTGAAGTGGCTTAAACCCACCTTCAGCTTGTAAGTTTTTTAGTGGTGAGGTTCTAAAAGCTCTGAGGCTTGCTCTAATTGCAGCATTTAGTATGCTTTCAACATTCTTGAGAACAGATTTAGCAGCTTTACAGTATATAACAAGTCCATAATCGATTTTCGCCAGTATTACAGATTTTACCAATCTTAAAAGACTGTTTGTATGCATATGACTCTTTTTTGAGGAAAGATATTTAATGACATTAAGTCTACTTGTTAGGTCTTTTTTTAGATAGTTACAATGGGCTTTAAAGCTATATTTACGATCTATATTAAGTCCTAGAATTTTACAATTTTCTACATTTTTAATATTAAGATTATTATAAGTTATGTCTATGTTAGTACAATTTCGTTTTTTGCATACGTGCAGATGGTTAGATTTTTCAAATGAAATATCTGCCCCAGATATTTTTGACCATTGTTCTATAGAAACTAAAGTGTCAATGAAATCTTTTTTAATTTTCTCGTTTTCTTGTTCTCTAGCAATAATGTATAAATCATCAGCGTATATGCAATGGTCTACCTTTTTATTGTTGCCAATTATAAGGCTTAGATCGTCAAAAGCAATAATAAAGAGAGTAACTGATAATGGAGACCCTTGTGGAATTCCATTTTCAAGTGGGACTACATTTGAGAAGGTGTTATTTATACGTACTGTAAATTTCCTATTAAGGAGGAAGGATTTTATTAGATTAAACATTTTGGGTCCAATTGACCACTTGGAAAGTTTCTGAAGATCAATGTGGACACCAATTTTATCAAAAGCTTTTATAAAATCTATTGATAAAATTGATGTGTGTTTCCCTGTAGAATAATTTTTACTGATTATGTGATCGAGGTACAATAGGGCATCAGTAGTACTAACACCAGATTGGAAACCGAATTGATGTTGGGAAAGGAGATTGTGTTTTTTAATATACCACATTAGGCGTCTAGATATCATTTTCTCGAGAATTTTCGTGATGCAAGGAAGAAGGGATTTTGGGCGATAGGAATCAATATTTTCTATAGGCTTATTATTTTTATGTATAGCGACTACTGATGCAATTTTGAAAGATTGTGGAATTATTCCAGATTCAAAAATATTATTGTAAAGATTTAAAATACGAATTTTAAAAAATTTTGGGACATTCTTAATCATTGGGTAGGAAATCTTGTCCAAACCTGGAGTTTTCCCTTTGGAGGTGCCTAGGCAATACATTAATTCCTGCATATTGAAAGGATGTTCCAATACGCTGGCCATTGGCGAGCAGTTGGTAATTCTTAAAGATGAAAGTGTCAGGGCTTTTGCATTCTGGAAATTTTGTGGGAAATTACTATCTTTAGAATTTAATGACCAGTACTTAGCAAAAGATTCAGATATTTCGAATGGGTTCGTGATAACGTTATTATTTATGGAGATAGATCTGATAATACTAGTTCTATAGTTCCCTGTAATCTTTCTGATATTCTGCCACAGTATAGAAGAATTTGTAGAAGGATTTAATTGTTCAGTAAAATCGTTGAACGATTTGGTTTTTGCTAATCTCTTTGCCCTATTAAAAACTGAATTTTTTCTCTTATATGTAATGAGATTTTCCGTTGACATGTTACGTTTAAAGTCCTTCCAAGAGTGTTGTTTATCGTCTCTAAGACGTTGGAGTTCAGAAGACCACCAGGGAACAGTTTTTTTAATTTTTCTGTTAGTAGTTTGTGGAATGCTTTCATTTGCAGCAGTTCTTAAAATTTTTCTAATAGAGGCTGCTTCTTTATTTCCATTATCAGAGATGCAAATTCTATCATTGTACTGGGTTATTCTAGTATGATATATATCCCAATTAGCCTTTTTGGTGTTAAATTTAGAAAGTGTGGGATAATTAGTTTTATTATTGAGGAGAAGCTCTGTAATAATAGGATAATGGTCACTATTATTTAGATCGTCAATTACATACCATTTACACATTGGCACAAGTGCGATGGAGACTATTGAGAGATCTATATTTGAAAATGTGTTGTGTGTACTAAGATGGGTAGAAGATCCATCATTTAAAGTAGAGAGATTGTTATTCATTAGGAATGTTTCGATTAATGAGCCTCTGTTATTTGTAGAAGTAGATCCCCATATAGGATTCCAGGCATTGAAATCCCCAACCAAAAGTAGAGGTGTATTAATGTTTGCTACAAGACTATTTAAGTCAACTGATCGAATTTGATCACTTGGTGAAAAATAAATTGATAAAATTGAAAATACTAGCGTTGTGTTTATTTCCAGACCAACTACATTGAGTGACTGGTTTGTGTTTATAATTTTATGGGCAATATTTCTTTTAATTAGTATAGCTGAACCTTGTTTTGATGATGTATTTGGATTAAAGAAATATCCAATATATTGTGTGGGGGTAACCGGGGTGAAATTGCTTTTGCACTTGGTTTCTTGAAGACAAATAATGTCGGGATTTTTAGAATTAATAAGCAGTTGTAAGTTAGTGTAATTGTTCTGATATCCACGAATATTCCACTGGAGAATATTGAGGACCATCTTAAAAATTAAAGAGAGTAGACTAAGTCACTTAAATTTTGTATAAATAAATACAAATATTTAAGAGACTCAATCTGATTTTTCGTCAACAGTTGCCATAAATTCAATTCCGTTCGTATCATTATCAGAACTGGATTCTGAGAGGATAACTTTGGAAACAGAGGGGTAAGAAAATAAATTAAAAGAACTTTGGGAAGTTGAAAGATTTTTGGGATTTGTTTTTGTGGGAAGCTGTTGAATATTGTTTTCTGTGCTTATAGATTTTGTTGTTGATTGGGTTTGATTTTTGTTATCTGTAACGGTATTCGTGATTGGTGTGAGCGAAAGAGAATTTTGATCATCCTCTTTCCTATTATTTTTTAAGTTTTGATTAATTGTTTGTGATGGGTTTGCAAGAATTGCAGAGAGTTTCTCTTTAATTACATTTGCTCTTCTGATGTCTGAGTTAGGTGATGATGATGTGTTTGCTGTTGTTTTTTCAGAGGTACTAATGGTACCTTGATTTTTGGCAGTGATTGCCGAAAAGGAAGATAATGAAATGTTGTTTTTGTTTTGTTCTCTATGAATTATTATTGCTTCACGCATTGAGCACTGACGTTTTGTCTTAATTGTTAAAATCTCTTTTTGTTGTATATATTTGATGCATTTATTGGAAGAGGATGGGTGTTCCTCTGTACAGTTTGCACAAAATGTTCTAGTGCATTCAGTTTTGTCATGGGGAGGAAGGTTGCAGTTTACACATGCTTCGGTACCTTGACAACGATTTTTTGTGTGGCCCAAGAGTTGGCATTTTTTGCATCTCATAGGATTAGGTATATACTCGCGTACTTTCACCTTGTACCATGAAATGTCAATAGATTCAGGAAGATTGTATAAATCGAAAGTTAATAGGACAACGCCCGATGGACAGTTTTGACCGTTTATTTGTTTTACGTATTTATAAACGTCCACAACTCCTTGGGAACTGAGTTCGTTTATGATTTCCTTCTCAGGGATGTTGTTAAGGCATGGAGCAAAAACGGTCCCCTTAATATAATTAAGATGTTCATGTAGTTTACAAGTAATTTTACATATGCCAATTAATTCCTTAGATTCTAGGAATTTTTTAGCTGTTAAATTGTCTTTTTCCAATAAAAGCAGCTTCCCATCCCTGAGCTGGGAGATAGAGATAATTTATTTGCTAATAAGATTCAGAGCTCTATGGATTGCAAAACATGAAAATTGGGACAGAGGTTTATCATTATCAGCAGCGGCAACAACAATGTACCTGGGGTTGGCAGACTTATTTTGCGTTGGTAGCAGGGGAAAATCAACAAATGATTCTCCTCTATTACGTTTTTTCCTTTTACTTTGGGGACTCCGCTCAGCCAAAAGAGCAAACCGGTTATCCCCTATAGGGGGCGCCCAGGGGGCATTTTAACACGCTAAACTACGATTGATCGTTTACGATGTATTGACTAAGCAATGTAGGTATAAAACTAAGCAAAAGAGAACATTATTATTAGAGTTGGGCAAAATCGTTCCTTTTGTGGAATCGTTCCGACCGATCCGTAAGATCAAAGGAACTAGGTCGTTCCTTTCGTTCATCGTTCCTGTTTTTAACTTTGAACAATGAATGAACGAGGAACGATAAAACTTCTTTGTCGTTCGTAAAAACGTCAATAAACAAATATTTGTTATTGTTTGTTGTCATGTTGTGGCGTAACGACTACATTAATAATACATAATTATATAATTTCTTAAATGTTTGTAAAAAATAATAACTGTTTTAATCAGCGCGTAATGCCGTTGCTGGTGGAGAACGAGTGGTATATTGCTAAAATATATTGCTTTGAATCACATCAGTAATTGATTTAATTAGAAATTTTTTATGTGTCACGATCAACACACAAAAAATTAACCTACAGAAATACATGTGATGATTCAACGGATTGCAATTGCGGAACGAGGAACGATAAAAAAGGAACTATTGAAAAAGTCCGCACCGTTCCTTTTACGGAATCGTTCAATGGAACTAGGTCGTTCCGGAACGACACAACTCTAATTATTTTTTTTTTTTTTTTTTTTTTGGAATTTTCTTTTCTTGTATTTTCTTTTACTAAGTACGCGATGCGGGAATAACAATTCAAAGAAGAAGGTAAGACCGTACACGTTGAGTGCTAGTCGAAGACTGTTTTTCAGCGTTTAAAAAACTGTAGTCAAAATAGAAAAACTACCATTTCTTTCACTTCTTCATTTGTCATTTGCCAAAAAAAAACTGTTGTTTTTAATTCTAATTCATCTAATGTAAACAGTGGCTGTCAAGCCAACTCAAAAAGCGAAAAAGTGTACAGAAATTTTCGTTTTTTGCTTGACAGTTTTTGGTTTCGACTGCAGTTTTTTTAATCACAAGTTTTTAGATATAGTTATTAAATTTTTGACAACAAACAAGTTTATTGAGTCAAAAAAAAAAAAAAGTTGTTGCCCAAAATTTTTGATTTAATGGACAAAAGTAGTATAATTTCTGACTTTACTTTGATTCAAATACTGTTTTTTATTAAATATGTAGAAATATTTAATTAGTGTAATTTTGATAAATATTTTCATTGAATCCAATAAAAAGTGTGTTTAATTCAAATTTTATTTTTAACAAAAGGTGTTGTTAAACATTTTCTTGAGATATTTTTTTCTGTGTTGGAATATTGCACAGAAAAAAATAAAAATGTATTTCAATTAAAAAATTCTTTATATTAATTAAAAATTAATTAAATTTGCACTAGAATACAAACTAATAGTATCAGTTAAAAATTTTTTGCTAATAACAACATTTTCTGCAGTAATGTTGTTGATATAAGTAAACGTTAACTTCACTTGATTAAATTTCTAGTTAAATCAGATTTGATTTTTGACTAATAGTTTAATTGGCAAAAAAAAATTGGCAAAAACTGTAGTGGTGACTACAGTTTTTACTACCTAAATTCGCGGGAAGGGATACCCTGAAAATCCCACGAAAGGGTGGATTTTTTACCACTTTTGGGAGAGTTTGGCCTGAGGGAGGACTTTTTCCAGTTGCTGTTGCTACTTAACAGATACTACTAGCATTTTACAAAAGCAGCAGAGATAAGAAAACTTCACCTCCTAAACCGGGGCCGAGTTTATAAACTTGCCGGACTATGCACTTAAAATGCTACCTGGGTGTGTTGGTTGCGCTTACACTCGGGGGCTGAAGCAGTGGTTAAGATCCACCATGGAGTGGGCCCTAGGACAGGTATCCATGTAAATATTTTCCACAGCTGTCTTCAAAGCATAATGTGAACAAATTTTTAAATTATACAGGTATGTCTAGGTTTCGACTCAAATTGAATATGAAAAATTTTTTTGAATCCTCATAATTCATAAATTGGTGTTCTCAAGTTCGAATTTTTTGTGTATTCGAAGTTTTTGTTCGAAAAAACTTGAGTTAAACTAATTTGAACGCTAATTTGCTAACCGCAGCATGATAGCAAAGTCTAATATTTATTAAAAATCGTGAAAGCTGTAAAGAAACACAGGAAAAAATCGCTGCTATCGCGAATATGGCTAAAATTCGCGAAAAACTGCAAACTTTTAAACTAACAACTACATTTAGATAGAGTTGACAAAAAATCAAGCAATTGTAGTCGGGACTGTAAGAAAAGATAAACTCACTGTTTATTGTTGTTGTTTTTGTTTAAGCTTTGATATTGTTACATGTAAAACTGTGGCTTATAATTCTTATTCGCTTAACCGTTTTATTTGTATAATATCCTTAATTTTTCTAAAATCTTTGGATGAAGTTTCCTGATGATCTGGCCTAAGCAACCAGTGAAATGCGCATAGGAATAGCTTATCCCATCAACAATAAATTTCAGTTTATCAATAGTATGAAATGTGAATTTAGCACATTTAAACGAAACCTTGTCAATTAATTTTTTGAATACCAAGAAAAACTTTAAAACACTAAAATTTATTTGAAATCGCTAAATGGGTTAAAAACACAAAATGTCGGAAAATACAAAAAAAAAAATTTGCAAAAATAGCGAAAATTCGCGAATATTTTTAATATTTCAAACAAGCCATAAAATTTATTAATAGCCCTTAAAACTATAAGGAATGGCAAAAATTCGGTAAAAATTCCTAAATTAGCGGAAATTCGCAAAAATTTTCTAACAGCGGCATAAGAGCAAAGTCTAATATTTAATAAAAATCGTTAAAGCTGTAAAGAATCAGAAAACTTTTAGGAACAAATCGCTTTTATCGTAAACATGACTTAAATTTGCGAAAAATTGCAATATTTAAAACAAACTCAAAAACTAATTTGAGATCGCAAAATCCATTTAAAAACACAAATTGTCGGAAAATAACGTGTTAAAAATGTTATCACATATTACAACAAAAGTCGATTCGATTTCTGTATGACGTGCTAAATTCCCAATTTTCATATTTGATAAATAAACTGAAATTTATTGTTGAGGGAAAGCTAGCTTCTATGCGCATTTCACTGGTTGCTTAGGCCAGCTCATCAGGAAACCTTTTCCTAAGATTTTAGAAAAGCTAAAAATATTATACGAATAAAACCCTAAAGCGAATAAGAATTTTAAACACTCAAAGTCTTACTTGTAAGTAACAATATCAAAGCTTAAACAAAACACCAACAATAAACAGTGAGTTTATCTTTTCTTGCATCCCCCTACAATTGGTTGGGTTCTTTCCGACTCGAATTGTAGTTGTAAGTGGGTAAAAAGAAAAAACAAAATTAAAAAACAAATTGTTTCATTCTATTGTCTTCGTAAGAAAACAAAAAAAAAAAAAAAACAATTTGCCAATTCAGTTTTCTGCATTCGTTTTACTTTCACCAACCCCTTAAGGGGCCCGTACACGACATGTTTTTGTCATCTGACTTGTCAAATTTCCCACTGCAAAATACATACATGTCGTGTGTTACCTTTTTAACTTTGCTTCTGTAAAAGTCAGATGCAAAGTCATCTGACAATATTTCAATTAGAGCGTGCTCTTTTTTCTTCTGACAAACCATCTGACATCAGAAATCTATGCCGAGAAGAAGCGATGCACAATTACATGTGACTTGAAAATTTGACATGTCAGATGACAAAAACATGTCGTCTATATGCTCCTTTACTATTCTAATTGAAAAAGCACAAAAACATGTAGATATGAAATGCAGAACACTAAAAATGCTGAAGAAATCCATTTTCGAGTAGATTCGGATTTTAGAACACACCCGATAATCTTAATTTTATTAAATACCATTCCCAAACATAATCTGAAAGAAAAAACTTTTTTAATTAACTTAATTCCTTGTGTTACATATGAGCCGCCGTTCTGTAACAACTGTAGCCCGTTTCTGTATATCTCACATCGTAAAACTCTTCGCATGAAACGTGTGAATTGCAACAAAAATAGTGTGAAATGAAACAAAAAATGGTTTTTCTCACACAAGTGTTTCTGTATCTTTTTTTTGCGAGAATTATCTGTCATTTAAATAATTTTCCAGCAATTATTGGAAGGATGCGAGAAAAAGTGTTTCTATAACAATATTTTGCGAAAAGTTTCTTTCAAGAACTGTCAAAATAAGTCACATTTGAAATTGGTGGCGAGAAAAACAAAATGTAGATATTTTGAATTGAAAATATGTTTATATACTATTTTTTTTAAATAAATAAAAAAATAGAAGGAATATAAATGATAAATGCATAATTTATATGATGAAAATAAACAAAAAACAATTGTTATATTTTGTTAGTTTAAATTTTTGTTAGCGTTTTCTTGTTTTGGTTTTAATCAGTGCTGCCAGATAAATTTGTGTCAAAATCGTCAATTTCCTGAGAAAAAAATAAAAAAGGTCGTCTTTTTTGTTTTAAAAATCGTGCAATTTAAAATCAATTTTAAACAAATTGGTTTCGACTTTTATTAAAAAATAATCAAACAAAAACATAGTTAAAGTTCAAGGGTATTTAATAATTATTATTTAATAATTGAGATATAAATCTTTAATTTACCTATTCCTATAATCTTTTTCTTTTTTACCTGAAATAGACTTAGTAGAATACCTTGTAGTTAAAATTAAAAAAATCGGTTCATAAATAAACGGGTTAAAGACCCAGTAAAATCTTCGCCTACAAAATAATATGTTAAGTAATCAGAAACACATAAAAGCACTACATACAATTCTACTGAAAAACAAATGAATTTTACAAGGGTTATGCCAAAAAGAACAAATTCAAAAGTAAGTCATTTTTTTTATCTTAATACATCCAGAAAAAAGTATGGAAGAAAGCTACTTAATAACGGGTGAAAGAAGCTATCCATTTTGAAAAAGTTTTTACTGGGAGACAAACAAATTTCTTTCTTGCCGGAATAATGGTTTTGGCACAAAAGTGTACATATAAGATAAGAATATCAAATATCAATCATATTTTGTATATTGCCGATACATTTTTTAGGGAAGAAACAAACAATTTCGAGGACAATTTTCACAATAGGGATAAATATAAAAATTTAAGCAGCCTTGTTTCTAAAGATATCTTTTTTTCTAATAAACAAACATATAAAAATATTTACAATTATCTTATTTCGAAGACTAAGGGGCTTATAGTGTAAAACGCAACGCCAACAATTTCATTAAAAGCAAAAATAAAATCAAAAATATTTTATAAATTTGTTGTTGGTTTCTACAGACATTCATATTATTTTTTGTTTTCAATTTTCAACGCCACAAAATAGAAGTGTTTGAAATTTAAAAATTCAAGATGAATTTCTATAGAAAGTAACAAAATTATAAAATATTTTTGATTTTGTTTTTGCTTTCGTCACTTTTTTAGAAAAAATCATCAAAACGTCACTTTGTTAATATCGGAACAAAAAATCGTCAAGATGACGATAACTCGTCAAATCTGGCAGCCCTGTTTTTATTATATTTATTTATTTTGTTGACGTTTCGCTTTTATTTGACACTTAAGTACTGGAAATATTCCAGTATAAACAGAATTTGTTGTGTCTGTTTTCGCATTCAAATACAGAAACACTTTTATCTCATAAATCGAGAAACGATGGAATTTTTTGTTTCACACTTCATGTAAGAAATTTTACGATGCGAGAAATACAGAAACGAGCTACTGGTCAATGAAAATAATTTGTGCTCGTTTGAAATTGCTTCGAAAGTAAGTTTTTATCAGGGAGAATACTATTTTAGATAAGACCAAGATTAGGTCTGCCTGTAATCGATGAAAAGCTTAACTGTTTCGTCATACGTGCAAGTAACTGTGCCCGAGCTAAATTGATAATGACTTGCAAGTTAATGTACATAAATATTATCTATTGCGCACGATTTTGTGAGTTTTTTTTTTGCAAATTTGTGAATTTTGTTTAATTCAGAAAAATTTAAAAGCAATTTAAATGTGCAATTCCACTCAGCACTAATAAAGCTTTTAAAGCTCAAATGAATTGCAAAAAAAAAAACAATATTTTTTTTTTTTTTTTTTTTTTTTTTTCTCATTATTTTTTTATTGAATCTTCATATTTTAAATATGAACTAACAATAATTAATCAAATCTTAACCTAATACGTTATTTTACGTCCTGCCAGTGCCAGACGAAAATTTTCTTCATCACGGGTTCTGTTCACTTATATAGGTGTTTATCGCTCATCTAATTGGGTAAGTGCTGCGGTGTCTCTTCTTCTTAAGCGAGTGTGGCCGCCATGGTTTAAAATATTTCGAGCTAGTGGATTTGGGTGTTGTTCAAGCCTTTTTAAATATTTTACTGCATATTTTGTAATCATAGTTTTTACTAAAGGAACATTGAGATCCTTGTGAATATTTGAGTTTTTAACATACCAAGGGGCAGCTGTGATTATTCGAAGAAGTTTATTTTGGCGCCTTTGAATTTTTTCGATATTAGAGGCCGAGGCAGTGCCCCATAGTTGAATACCGTAGCACCAGATTGGCTTTAAGATGGAGTTGTAAAGTAAAAGTTTGCAGTCGAGACTTAGGACAGAGTTTCTTCCAATAAGCCAATGAATTTGGATGGCTTTTAGTTTCATTTGAGATAATTTTGCCTCTATATGGCTTTTCCACGTTAAACGGCGATCTAGATGAATACCGAGGTATTTTACATGCGAAATTTGAGGCACTAAATGATTATTGATTTTAATAGGGGGGCATGTTTCCCGACGCAAGGTAAATGTTACATGTACGCATTTTTGCTCATTGACCTTTATCCTCCATTGCTTCAGCCACAGTTCGAGTTGAAATATATGATCCTGTAGGTATCGAGATGCTTCTTGACTGTTTTCGTGCACGCTTAGAAAAGCTGTGTCATCAGCAAATGTTGAAGTTTGGGTGTAGTTGTTTATTGGCATATCCGAAGTATATATTAAGTATAAAAGTGGGCCTAGGATGCTTCCCTGAGGGACTCCAGCTTCAATTGGTTGAGGAGAGCTTAAATAATCACCTTCTTTAATAATAAACTTTCGACCGACTAAGTAGCTTTCTAACAGCTTGTGTGTGTTTACTGGTAAGTTTAGCTTCAATTTATGTAATAAGCCTTCATGCCAGACTTTGTCAAAAGCTTGAGAAACATCGATGAAGAGAGCGGAACAATATTTTCTTTCTTCAAAGGCTTTTCTTATTGCGTTTACTATACGATGGGTTTGCTCAATTGTGCTGTGTTCTCTTCTAAAGCCGAATTGGTGGTTAGGAATACATCTGTTTTCATTTAGAATTGGGGTTAATTTTGACGCTAACAGCTTCTCAAACAGCTTTGATATATTTGAAAGTAAACTTATAGGCCTATATGACTCAACTTTTGTGTGATCCTTTCCTGGTTTAGGTATCATGATGACTAAGGAAACCTTCCACTTTTGAGGATAGTATTCCAGGCGTAAAATAGCATTAAAAATTAAAAGAATAATTCTCCTTGCTATGCTGGGTAGCTCCAAAAGCATTTTGTTGCTGATCTTATCAAAACCAGGAGCCTTCTTGGGGTTTAAATCACAAATAGCCTTTTCGATTTCTCTTATCTCAAATCTTAGGGGAACAGCTGCTCTAGCAGCAACAGGTGGTAACTCGACCGCCATATCGTGAGATATGTTAGGGGTAAATACGTGTTTTAAATGATTAACAAACAGATTTCCTTTTTCAACATCATTTCTTGCCCAACTTCCATTCAAGTTTCTTAATGGCGGATTAGCGACAACTGGTCTTTTGAGGTTTCTAGCTGCACGCCATAATGAGTAGTCTGATTGTGGAGTTGCATCAAGTTCCTTAAGATATTTTTCCAGAGAAGCCGTTTTCTGAGTCTGCAGTAACTTTCTCAGCCTTTTTGTACAGTCTTTTAGTAAGTTCTTAAGTTGAGGGGATCTGTGCAATTGCCACTCTCTACGAGCTCTCCTTTTTTCAGACAAGAGACGCTCGACATCTGAGGAATATATTTTATTATTTTTGGTTTTTTTGGGGGCAATACTGGAATGTTGAACAGCTAGTTTTAGAAAACTGTCAAAATTGACAATAGAGCGATCTATATACTCCGGTGTGCTAAGCGGAATATTTTCTGTGCAATGGGTACTGAGATATTTTTTATATTTTAACCAATTTATATGTGTAGCTGACGTCGCTATGTGACCAGAGGGAGATTCAATTCTATTGGTGTTTTTTATAGTAACAATTGTAGGTGTGTGATCAGAGGATAATTCTATGGAAGCTTCAACGTAAATCGTGTCTGTGGGGATGTTTTTAACCACGCCAAAATCGATGACATCTGGAATTTTTTGCGGATCAGCAGGCCAATATGTTGGTTGGCCGCTCGCGACAACATTTAAATTCATTTTAGAGATTGTATTAAACAAAACACGACCCTTTGGTGTTATAAGTCGTGACCCCCAGAAGGTATGTTTTGCGTTGTAATCGCCAGCAGCCAGGAAACAGGGCCCCAGTGACTTATAATATTTGTAATATTGGCTTTCTGATATTGCAAATCTAGGTGGTGAATATAGAGATGAAATAACTATGCTTCGATTTAGCTCTTCGACACAAATGTTCGTAGCTTGGAGATAATCTTCACGATGATCACACATTGGGTAGTGTTTAATTCGGTTTTTTATTAATATAGCAGAACCTCCACAAGCTCTATCTCGAGGGTCCTTGGTATCATATAGAGTATAACCATTAATTTTAAACGTATTTCTTGAGGTCAAATGAGTTTCAGAAACCATCATGACATCAATTTGTTTATTTTTAAGAAAGTATTCTAATTCATTTTTATGTTGGCGGATGCCGTTTGCGTTCCAAAAACAAATTTTTAAACAGTTCATGGCTTGTTAAGAATAGCTTGCAATAACATCGATTGCATTCTAAGAATTTCCTGCATCATATTACCCATTGTGTTTGTAAAATTATTTACTGTTTGCACTAATGTTTCCATGGTTTTTTCTAGACGACTTAGATTAGAAACTGGAGTTTCGTCATTACTTGACGAAGCGCCTTGCATTGGTACATTGTTTGATTTTAAAACGTTAGCATAAGAGGTTCTGTTACTACTAGGCTGCGGAGCCTGAATATCATTACTGTTTACTTGATTCGTTACCTGCATTTGAGGGGGATTAGTTTTCGGTCCAACCGACTGCTTGACGATAGTATATACAGGGCATCCTCTATAATTGGCAGTGTGATTACCACCACAGTTGCTGCATTTTTTTACGTTGGGGTCGGTTTTAGACTTATCGCAAAGAACTGTACCGTGTAGCTCACCACATACTACGCAAACAGGGGGTAAATAGCAGTATGCCTTAGTATGGCCAAATTCTTGGCAGTTCAAACATTGAACGGGACCACCTCTTTTGTGCGGCTCCTCTATAGTTACCTTTCTGTACAGAATGTATTTTAAATCATAGATGGGATGCGTTTCATTTTTTTTAAGCTTAACGTCGCCGGGTTCAAACTCTACTCGAAAAAGTGGTTGGGGAATTTTTTCTCTATTTTTAATGTTTACTACATGTTTTACCTTGAAGCCTTTTTCTTCTAGGAATGTTTTGACCTCTTCTGGGTCCACACATGAGTCAATACCCTTAATCACTACCTGAAGACCTTTACTGCTTTTCAGTTGGTATGTATAAAAGTTTTTTTTTAGTGCTTCAAAGTTGTTTATTACTTTGCGAAAGTCATTCTCATGATTGACTTGTATTTTAGTCTCGTTTATACTACCACGCTTGATAGCCGCTACGTAAAACGAATTTTCACCTATCACTGATATCAAACTCTTTATGAGCTCATTTGAATTTTGTTCCCTAAGATATATCGGGGGAGGCTTTGACGATTTTATGACGTTTGGTGCTTCAGAGGATTCATCCTCCAGAATTGCAAAACGATTTTGAGTATTTATTTTATCAAAAGTTGGTACTTTTGAGGCCGAAGCAACTGCTGCAGAGGTAGGGCTGCGTCCCCGTTTGAGCACTGTTATGTACCTGTCCATACCAACTTGAACTGTAGGCTTTTGAGAAATTTTTCCTTGAGTTACTGAGTTGTCCATAGCGGCTGTTTTGGGGTTAACCGTATCATCACTTATTAAAGTTTTTTTTGGCTCTGCGGCAGCGCCTGCAGTTAACAAACTTGTTATTGTAATACGATCGACCGTATTTGTAAACAAAGAAGGTGAGAGGGAACGCGTTCGAGTAATAGGTTTAGCCGTTAGGTAATTGCTATCATCGATTCTTTTTTTTGTTTCTACTTTTGTTTCGTCAACACTCACTGTAACATATGCATTTCTTTCATTATGTTTAATTGTTTTTGCATTGTACGCATTCATAAGTTTTTTTTTTTTTTATTTTACAGTTTGTTTAATTGTGCTCTTCTTGTTATTTGTTGTTAAAAACCCCGATAATAAAAAAGAAGAATAAACAAAAACAAGAAATGTTTTTGCTTAAAATGTATGTTTGTATGTTTATGTATGTATGTTCATACATACATTTTTTTATTAAATTATAACTTTTATTATTTTAATTATTGACGTTTATGTTCACAAATTAAAAATTATTTTTAAGCGTCCAATTCGCTGATATTATATTATTTATTTAATAAATAATATTATGATTTTATTACAACTTATTTAAGTATGTTAAAAGAAAACAAAAACCGTATGCCGAGTTAAAAAAAAAACACGTCTGCATTCAACGAGCACTGTGATGTATATGAAAAAACAATATAAAAAGCAAATCGTTTAACTGGAAATTATTAATTAAACAAGAGAAGTTCTTTGTACTAAATTAAAGTAAAAAAACAAACAAAAAAAATTTTTTTGAAATGGGCTGCAAGGGATGCAATAACAGTAAGTTTTAATTAAAAATTACTTAAAGAAAAATGTATAAAGGAAATACTTTTTTTTAATTTACAGACTGTCAATGCTCTTCTACCAGATGCGGCGATAACTGTGCCTGTAACAAGGACTGCCAATGTGTTTGCAAGAATGGCCCCAAGGATAAATGTTGTGAAAATAAAAACTAATGAGCCTGGAATCAGATATTAAATGCTGAAATAAAAACTATGATTAAAAAAAATGTGGATACAATAAAGAGTTTTTAAAATTATTTAAAATTTCATTATTTTTAATTCTTATAAACACATGTTGATTGATTAAATAGAATTATAATGCAATTTTGGATTAAGATATCTGAAATTACGAAAAATCTCTTATTCTTATTACATATTCCTATACTATATATTTCAACGCTTTTTTAGAACCTTAAATTATATTGCATTTAGTTCGAAAACTAGAAATCATTGAGAGATAAAAATAAAAATTTAAGATCAGAACAATAGTGATCCTTCCCCAATTGTCACGCCCCGAAATTTCAGGGAAATTCCCTTTTCCCCTTTTCTGTTTAATGGTGGACCAGAGTAGGTAAAGTTGGCGGAATTGGTTTTTCTTACTTGGTGGCCACACGATCAAGTTTTGCCTTTCAATTCCATTCAATTTGCAATACACTCTCACTTTTTTACTAACACACTCACACTTTTTAAATTGACCACGAGATGGCTTTCAATTTCACCTTTCCATTTGTTTGGCAATATTTCTTTCATAAATATAAATTGTTTTCTTGATGAAATCTTGAAAGTAAATTGCTTACAAATTGAGTGCAGCCTACGTCACAGCTTTCAATTTATGTAGATTTTGAGAAGCAGTATATGTAAAAGACTATCAAGAACAACTTGATCGTGTGGCCGCAGGGTTAGTTAGAACACTTTTTGACCGTCTTTATAAATAGCAAATACATTTTGATTTTTGGCAACAGCTTTTGACAGGGTGGTCCAACCATAATGCAAGCTGTTAATTGTGAGTCACACCTTAACGTCAAGTTTTTTGCCCAACCTAATTGGACATGTTTTTGTTTCAGTATTTGAGAAATTCAAACATGGAGAGGTACACAATTGAGCAGCGCGTTCACACAGAAAAATATATCAATGTTTAGAATGTTTCTTAAATTAACGCTATAGAAACACACAGAAAAAAATATCAATGTTAAATTAACATTGCGCAATTCTGATTAAAATTATAAAAAATTTCTGCAAAAGTATGGACTTTATTTAAAGTAGGGTTTTTTCCCGGGATTTCCCGTCCCGGGAATTTCAATTATTTTATTTCCCGTTTTCCCGGGATTTTTCTTGCGGGATCCCGGGAAATAAAAAATTCCTCATAAAAGCTATTTATACTTTGAAATTTAGTTTTCTATTCTCTAAAAATTAGCATCTGTGGATGGGTTGTGGATTAGATCAATTGCAAGAAGTGAGTACATGTATTTAAATCAATGTCTCCTGATGCAATAAATCTACTAAAAGCAGAATAGGCAGTGCAACAGTTGATAATTACTACATTTAGTGAAGTGAAGAGTTAATAAAGTACATTAATTCAAAATAAGATGCAGGCAGTAAAGTTTCATTGCCCATGAACAAGTCTTAAAAATAGGAGATACCTAAACATATCGCTCCTTTATTGCAACATAGTCATATCTACAAAAACAAACGATCTTGGCAAAATGCGATTAAAGTTTTCAAAATGTACCGATTTAAAGATATATTTTGTTATAATTCGGTTCAGTTTGAGATATAATACGAGAAGGTATGAAGGAAAACTTTGCTAAAGTTACTTCAAATTTTGAGATATGACTATGATGCAATGAAGGAGCGATATGTTTATTAGGTGATAAACACAAAGTTTCAATTTCAACTTCAATTTGTGTTGGTTTAATTACCCGTGAACTGCGGGGAAACCGAAATAAAATAACATTTTGGAAACTCGTGTAAGATACTACAACATACAACTTGAAAAACACATTTTCCTAAAGATTACAAATGGACCTATTGAAATGAAAAGGTTTGTAAGAAGCAGTCCGGTTGATGCTATTTTTCCATCAACCTTGACATACATTTGACTGATATAGACGTTGTTTATAAAAAAGAAAAAATTGCTTCTGATTGTGAATCCGAAGCATGCTACAACGATGCACTTTTAACTATTTGTCCAACCTCGGTAAAAAATGAACGAAATTTTTAGGAAACATGATAATTAGTAAATAAAATCAGGAATATACTTTTTGACGACTTACTAAGCGCTTTGAGTGTGTCAGAAAGTTATTGTCTAAGCCATTAAAAAATGTTATATATTTCTTTAAAGTATTTTATCTATTTTATTAATTAACTTTTTGATCTTATATCTTGAGTACCTCAATTTTTATTTTGTTTTTTTATGAATTAAATTGTTATGTTATATTTTTATCTTGTATCCAGAGCATAATAATACTGAATAAAAGCATAATAATAGTTAATAAAGGCGTGAGTTCCCTTACGTTTTTTTATAAAAGTTTTTTTCATTAATTAATAACAAAATTTACTTTGTATTATTTATATGGAGCGGGATCCCGGGAAATTTGAAAAAATGTCCCGCTTTCCCGGGAATCAAAAAGGTCCGGGAAAAAAACTCTAATTTAAAGTTATCACTGTTTCATATTAATTGTAAAAGAAAAATTTTAAAATAATATTGTTTAATAATTATTGAACATGAACATGAAAATAAAAAAAAAATTGGGTTTTTCTTTTTATAGTGTTGTTGTTGTTGTTTCTATACAAAGCAAATAAAACAGGATTTTATGGATTCATTATAATGAACACTAGAGATAACTCATATGGCAAAAAAAAAATGTCAGAATTTTTTTAGGGGCACCCCCCTAAAATGTTTCTTTCTATTAGATTTTAGGATTGCCAAAGTTTAAGCACGATTGAAAGATGTAAACACGTGCAACTGGGGCCTCAAAGTTTTAAAAATCTCGATTTTTTGGCAGTTTGGCGACTTTGCCGACCCATATCTATAGAACGGCTTAATATATTTGCCCGTGTCATATATCAAATTGAAGGCGGAACTGTTTACAATATTTTGTATGCAATAAAAAATACGTAAGTAGTACTGAAATCGAAAAAATAGAGCCAATGTCCCTAAAAACGTGACTAGGTACCCCCGAGAGCGAAGATAGAACCTATTGCGAAAAAACCCCATTTTCGTTCCTATATTATCAATTTTTGGAATGAAAACAATTGTATGTTTAAAAAATCAAGTATAATAAATGTCTTTTTCATTTTATTCTTATTTACATTTATTCAAGGGACTGACATAATGTGGTTTTGGAGCTATCTGGATACAGCTGACGGCATCTGCTGACTACTTGGAGAACGTATTGTTTTTGTTGCTCGTCCTTTGTTAGTAATTCGTTATAATCTGTGATGAGCTTGACTCCTCGCTCTGCCATGTCGTTCACAACTTTCAAGTTGTTTACTATCCTTTGCCCCTCCTGGTAGTTGATGTTCTGCGGCCAAGTTGCAGGATCTTTTTCCAGAAATTCGGTGTGAATGTTTAATTTCTTGAACAACAGGTAAGTCTCACTTGTAATTAGGGCTGGGAGACCTTTTTCCAGGAATTTCGGCAGTTGTTCTTTTTTTAATTTGGGTCGCATATTTCTGGAGCACTTCTCATTTTCTTCTGCTTGATTTGTTAAAATTTTTCTCGCCATTTGGCTCTTTACGGTGATTTGCAATGTCGGGTCAAACAATGCCAGTGCAACAAGTTCAGGACTAAGATACCACAGGTGATTCATCATTTTGTTTATTCCTTTTTCTGATATTTTTTTGTCAATGCTTTCGTATTTCAATAGATTTTCAATGAGCTCTAGGTCTTGTTTTGGTGCTAAGCACGCTCTGGGGGCGTTAAACCAGGCTTTACAGTAGACTCGAACGATGAAAACACAAAGTGCTTCTAGTGCCTCTTGTTCTTGGGAAGTCAGCTTAAACTGGTCACGGAAGAGTTGTATTTTCAGACAGTAAATAGCTTTTGCCATCCACCGTGCATGGTGTACTGGACCTGGAGACCTGAAGCGCACATCTTTACCATCAAAATGGCCAAGATATATCAATGCCGAGTAGCATTCCTATCGGACACCTTACAGCGGTCCAGCAACAATGACAATTTCATGGTTAGGACCTCTTTGAAGCCACGCTTGATTCTCTTTGGGGTAGATGGTCCTTCAGATTCTACGTTCATCTCGAGTGCTTCATACTGCGTTTCAGTTCCTTCTGACTCTTCTGTTGTCTCGTCGTCCGTGAGCTCCACCGCCTCTGTGAACAATGAGATGAGACAATAAGTATAAGGTTAATATGGATGGAAATTTCAGCTAGTGATCTATTTCTTATAAAGTTTCGCTACAAGGAAAATATTTTTTTTTAAATGCTTACCCAAATTTCCCGCTTCAAGTTGTTTGTCCAAGACCTTCCGTTGTTTCTGCTGTAGTCTTTCTTCAGCTTGAGCCAACTTTAGGTCAACTCCGAGCATTGAGCCTGGTCTTCCTTTCTGTCTTTGTTTCAACAGAAACTCCCTGTCTTCTTCTGAAGTCATCATCGTCAGGGCATCTTGGTGGGCAATATCAAAGAGATCATCCAACTTTAGGGTAAACTCTTTTATAGCATTTTTTGCACTTTCCGTTTTTCTATCCTTGTACTTTTGCATTTTTCTCCAATCATCGTACAGTTTTTCTAGCTTTACTATGACATTTTTCTTTTGTTTTGTAGGAATTCGAGCTTTTGTCCAAAAAACCAAAACCTCGTTAACAGTAGTTGTGGCAGAGTCTCTCACATTTAACTTCACAACACGCAAATTGTAGAACATAGTAGCTAGAACTTGTCGATTGGAGGGCAGCTTACATCCAGTTATCTGATGAGCTGGATAGTCAATTAGAAAAATTTTATCTCTACCTCTACTTCTCATGCCAGATGTAGAAGCCATCACTTTTACGAGAAAAAGAATTAAACTGGTTCTATGTGAAGGTAGGTATTGTCCGGGAGCCTCAAAACAATGGCTGGTTGAGGCAGGTCAAAAAACACAACATACACTTGGCTATGGTACCCTGAAGTTTCCTTTTATTGTATTGGGTGGGCGCTACGTGTGGTTCAGAACCACTTGTTGGTTGCAGACAGAAAACAACCCTTATTTCGCTGGCACTGGCTGGAACCACTACTTGGCAAACAATTAAAAACACTTTTGTTGGTTTCTCTTCTATAAGGTTTTCGTTTATTTGGTTTTCACTTTTTTCTAGGTTTAATTTTTTACATCACACTTTTTGTTTACCTAATTCTTAAGTTTTAATTTATAACATTTAAGTTTTAATTTAAGTTTTACTTTGGGCAAAAAATAGCAAAAGACCGGCGTCTGGCTGACAGAAGTGTTTTTACAATTAAAATAAGCAAACTCACTCTACAGGTGACGTTAACAGCCCAGCTGGACTACATACCACACGAGGTGTTGCCAGATGCCAACACCACATGTAGTCCATTTCCACACAACCAAAATACTGGAAAACATAAACAAAGTTTGTCCATAATAAGCAACAATAATACAAATAACGCAATTTCGCTCTCGGGGGTACCTAGTCACGTTTTTAGGGACATTGGCTCTATTTTTTCGATTTCAGTACTACTCACGTATTTTTTATTGCATACAAAATATTGTAAACAGTACCGCCTTCAATTTGATATATGACACGGGCAAATATATGAAACCGTTCTATAGATATGGGTCGGCAAAGTCGCCAAACTGCCAAAAATCGAGATTTTCAAAACTTTGAGGGCCCAGTTGCACGTGTTAACATCTTTCAATCGTGCTAAAACTTTGGCAATCCTAAAATCTGACGGCAAGAAACATTTTAGGGGGGTGCCCCCAAAAAAAATCCGACATCGATTTTTTAAAACCACCCTAATGAACACTGTAAAAAGAAAAACATAATTTTTTTGTTTTCATGTTTAAAATTATTTATAAAAATGAAAAATAATTCTCTTTTTTAAAAATTATTTAGTTAAATAGTACATCAAAATTTAATGACGAAAACCATATCGGTCCATTCTGATGGTGTCTTTTAATTGTGAGTGCTTTTGTAAACAAAGGGGAAAACAAAAAAGTGAAACATGTGTTACAGGAAAATAGATAATTATATTCTCTCTTTCTCTCTCTGGTTTTGTTGGTAAGTGTTTAGAATGTTTCTTAAATTAACGCATATGTTATCTTTTAAGCTTCTTCTCATTGTTATTTCAAACTCAAACCAATTTGATTCTACATGATATTCACGTTGTTTGAACTTGAAATAACTTTCATTCAACGTGATTCGGAGTGTTATTTCAAAATGAATGTCCTTTTGCTCTAACTTTACGGGAATGTTAAATTAACATGAATTATAGTTATTTAAAAAGAAAATAATGTTGTTCGCCAGTTATTGTAAAATCATGTTAAATTAACATGAAGTAACTATGAAGCAAAATCACTACCGAAAATTGTAAAATCAACCTTGTTTTTTGGGGCGGTATAATCGGCCAAGTGTGTCCACAACCGGGAGAATTGTGCAAAACCGGGTCTATAGGAAATGTAAAAAAACATGCGGCGCGGTTTATGGGCTGGCGGCGCCATCGGGCCGCATTTCTTCGAAAGTAAGGTCAGCCAAGCAGTTACCGTGAACGGTGTTTGTTATCGCGAGATGATAACGGACTTATTGTGGCCAGAAATTAAGGATATGGACCTGGAAGATATATGGTTCCAACAGGATGGTGCCACTTGCCATATTATCTTACGTCGTGGCGTTTTTAATTGGCCATCACGATCATGTGATTTGATACCGTTGGACTTCTTTCTTTGGGGATATTTAAAAGAAAAAGTGTACGTCAGTCAATAAAAAAAAAGAGCTCAAGGATGAGATAATTCGGCACATAAACGATATTGAAACGCAATTACATATGTCTCAGAGTCATTGAAAATATGCACCATCGGATAGAAGTATGCCACCGAAGTCGAGGCGAGCATTTGGCCGATATTTTGTTTCACACATAATAGTCGTAGATCCTTCTATCATACACCCAAAGAAAAAACAAGTTTTAACAAAACTATTTTTAAAGAAAAATTTAAACATATTTTGTTTAATTAAACCATATTATTGTCACCCACAACCATATTATGGTTAAATTAGTCCTCCATCAAGAAGCCACAACCATATTATGGTTGCCTTAAAACATGTTATGGTAAATAATAACTAAAATCTGTTTAACACTTATAATAGCATGGTTGTTTTCCAACAATAGCATGTTGCTCCTATAAAAGAGAAAAATACTATTGTTTATTTAAAAACATATTATTGTGATATTTAACCATAACTTGTTTAGAGGCAACCATAATATGGTTGTTACTTCTTGATGGAGGACTAATTTAACGATAATATGGTTGTCGGTGACAAAAACATGGTTAAATTAAACAAAATATGTTTAAATTTTTCTTTAAAAATTGTTTGTTGGAGGTGACCATATTTAAACATATATTTTCTCTACGTGTAATAAAAAATAATAAGATAATTCTCTGAAAGCTTTTTGTTTTATTTACAATTAACAGCGTGCCTTTTGGTTGGACCGCCCTTTTGTAAACACGTGCATTTCCCAGTAACTTTAAAATGCACAGCGTTGCCATTGTGCTGTTTTGCCCATTTTTTTCAAGTACCATTTTTGGCTATTTTAAATCAATTCATACTTTTTGACAATTTTTAAAATTTGAAAAAAGATATGGGAGTGAATGTTTTAAAAAATTTTAGAGCCCGTATTTATAAAGTCCAAGCAAGATATTATCTTGAAATTGTTTCCGAGTTCACAAGACATAAATTTTAAAAAGGAAGCTTTTATCAGCGAATTTAAATTATAAGAACGTAATGCTATGTTCACATTTGGGTTCTTAAACGCGTTTAAGCAACTCGAACGTGATTAAGCTCTAATCACGTCAAAATCGAGATGATTACCCACACATTGAAGTGATTTGTTAACCACTTCAAATTGACATAACTACAACTAAATCCCTTCATTAATCACACAGAATTCTCTGAACAAACCTCAAACTGAGTATAATGTGGATTCGGCCACCATAAACGTGTACCCCTCACGTGTATAACCGACCACGATTTATTCTTAATGTTTTTATCATGTCCTTAAATAATTCATAAATTTTAACAATTTCATCATGAATATGTTTTGTTTAAGGTTAATCATATTTAATAAATGCATTGAATGCTTTCGAATAAGGCATTGCTTACTAAAAGTAAAAACTTAATTTGTTCGAAACGAACTTAAAAGAATGAACTTCAAGTGAAGATTTAATAGCAAAATATAGAATGAACGTTCCTAAATAAGTTAGTAAAAAGCTTTTGTTAAAATATTTTTTTATACTTCTAAATTAATTTTTCGATACAAATTAATTTACATATTTGTTATTCTTATTTTTTTACTGAATAACTTAAAATATTAATAAATAAACTGAAATAAATATTTTAATCAGACTAAAGTTCATGAAATTAATTAAAATTTATTGATAATTTTTCATTCTTGACTGAACTTTTTTGTTTGTTTATAAAAAACTTGTTCTTATCTTTTTTTTTTTTAAATGTAATTTTTGTTAAACCACTATTAGAAAATACAGTAATTTTGACTTAGCTGCACAATCTCCATTGCACGATTTTTTGTGCAGTTAAATCAAAAATGCAGCTATCTTAAATGTATTTAACTGCCTAAATGTGCAGGTACGCAATTGTGGTTACCTGCATAAAAGTGCAGCTAAAGTAAAGTGTTTGAAAGAGGAATAACAACGTTTTTATTAATAAATTGATAAGAACAATGACGTTCAAACAACCTTTAGTCATTTGTTATGCATTTTTATAACGAACGAGATAGCAAATTGGTAACAATAAATTGTGTGACAGAAAAGACGCTGCAGTACAACGTTAAGAATAGCGCTGCTAGCTTTCAAAAGTTAAAAAGTTGAAAGTAGTGTCAACAGAATACGTAGTTGTAGTAGTCGTTGCTGTTGAAGCGTAAAATTCGAAATTTTGAACTTTGTTGCGCTACAGAGCATTTGGCAGCTTCAAATACTGCTACAAGTACTTTATTCTGTTCCAGACCTAAGATTTGCTATTCCTTTCATATAATCGTGGTAAAGTTGCTGTAACCACAACCCATATGCATAAATGTATGAACATGCAAACAAAATAAATGAATTACAACATCCCAAAACGTCAACCCTTTTTTTTACATTGTCTACTCTAAAAGCCCAAATACACTTGTCAAATGCTTGTCCAGCCGGCGAATTCAACGTGTACGTGTGCTTCCAGCAATATTCGCCGTCATATCTAAATTTTTTGATTTTTCATCAAGGGTTGTCGGTGTCACACATACAAACACATTTTCACTAATACCACCACAATGCTTGGTGAGTATTTTGATCAATGTATTTGGGCCTTAAAAAGTCAACCCAACCACAAAGCTCTAAAGGCCCAAATACATTGATCAAAATACTCATCAAGCATTGTGGTAGTATTAGTGAAAATGTGTTTGTATGTGTGACACCGACAACGTTTGATGAAAATCAAAAAAATTAAGATATGACGGCGAATATTACGTACAGTACACGTACACGATAAATTCGCCGGCTGGACAAGCATTTGACAAGTGTATTTGGGCCTTAAAACGTCAAATCTGAATAAAATTGGGAATTTAGCAGCAGTTAAAATACACACATTTGTACACATACACACTTATTTTATAAAATAATATCAGAAATTGGGGATTCCCCTTATTAGAGAGTAGAAAAGAACTTACAACTGTATGTACTTATGTATTGTCTTTTTATTTATGTTCAGTTGCTTTTTTGTTCTCGTACATTAACAAAATGAGCTCAAAACAACCGAAATTGCTTATTAGAAAAGGGTACAAGTGCGGTAGCTTTAGCAAAGCAATATGGTGTTACAAAGTCAACCATTAGCAAGATAAAATTTTTTTTAATTCATATGTGTGCATGTAAAATTAAAAATATGATATCATTTAAGATGTATTCTTTTGGTTCTAATTGTCTTCTATGGTTTTAGACAGGTTGAGTGACTTTTTTGGAACGCATTGTCTAGTAAACCGATCGAATCAGAAACACTTTTTAAGGAGATCTTTACGTGTCCGTTCATCTGGTTGGTTGTCTGCCCATGGAAATATTTGCTTAGATAATTGATAAAATTTGGTAAATAGGTTTAATTTTTATAAGAACGAAACCTATGTAAATTGTGAGAATCGGTCTATAATAACACATAGTCCCCATGCAAACTTCTTTCTCTATGTCCATAAACCATTTAATCATGTTCGTATTAAGATTAAATTTGGCCCAAAATATCTACTGCAAATTAAATATTGAATCGGTTCACATTTAAACATACAGCTTCCATTCAAATATCAATCCCTAAAATATTCAAGCTTTTTTATACTTTTGAATGTTTCTATAATTTAAAATTTTCCGACCTCTCCTTTAATCCCTTTATGACAAAATATCTCATCTAGTGTATCTAGATAATATTTAGCACAAATAACTCTTATATAAATCTTAAACTCATAACATAACTTTATTCTGGTGAGCAAAGCATAAAGTTTATTAAAATGTAAATATTAAATTGTGGATATTTTGTTTTCAAATAATCCATATTTTGTTTTTGGTGCATATTTTTTTTTTGAATTTTTAGTGCACATTTTATTTTTATACCCTTCACCACAAGTGGTGGTTTGTAATTTCTATAATATTGATGTTAGACCCTATAAAGTATATATATTCTGGGTCCTTATGAGGAGCGAAGTTGATTTAACGATGTCCGTTTGTCCGTTGAAATGGATTTTCCGAAGACCCCATATATGATGGGGGCCAGGTTATTATACATTTATGTCACATATGGTCCGGAATAGCTTGCTATTGAAATTCAGCCAGATCGGTCCACAGATGGCTGAGATATGAGTAAAAAACCACGACTGCCTCAAATTTGTTTCTTTAAAGGTCCAATTACACGTGGCATTACCATACCAACACTGTATTACCAAAACGACGTAAACATACCATACAAACCAATTCAATTTTGGTTTCTACGGTCATACAGTGGCTATGGTAATACAGTGTTGGTAATGTGGTTTTTTTATTGTTTTTTTATACCCTTCACTACAAGTGGTGGATTTTATTTGTCATGTGTTTAACTTTACGCATACACATACACATTAATGCATGTACATGATATGCCGCTAAAATAAAGAAACAAACTCATAGACTCAATATATTTTCATTTAACGCTTCTTCAGTAAAAGCATTCGTAGCCGAGTTGTTAAGTTCTCTCCTGAGACTGATGATATTATATTGCCAGTTCGAATCCCAAAAAGAATTTTTTTCATTTAATTTTTTTATGTTCTAAAAACGATTTAAGACTATAAAACGAATTTCAAACATCAACTTTGGCAAAAGAGGAAACGGGCTTAGGTTCATATATAAATTTTTTGTTTTTTTTTATATTCGTCGGCATGGCGAAATGAAAAGTTGGCGTGGCTCAATTAATATTTATTTATACCTATCTAAAGAACGTTTCTTATGTATATAACTTTTTGTTCTTATCTCATCATGGTGAAGGGTATATAAGATTCGGCATATCCGAATATAGCACTCTTACTTGTTTTATTAACATGTCAACTTGGTAGCATTACTTGCTGTATTGTTGTCAAACAGTACCCAGGCAATTAACCGAATGAAATTTAGGTTCAATTTTGTTTTTGGAGTTTAATTTTTAAGCCAATTACCCAAATTGGGTAATAAAGCGAATGGCAATTTAACGTGGATTTTTGTTTGAAAAATGGGATAAAAAAAAGCGGGGATTTAAAACTCAAGGTAAATAACCGTGAAAAAAGTGGGGTAATTAACCGGGTTATACTGTATTACATAAAACACCCTCACTGATGAGAATTAATAATGTTCAAATGGTGGCCGCTTTGGAGAAAAAGTACCAAGTGGTTTAAATAGTATTAAAACTGTATTTCATACAGCGTTGTCAACTTGGTGCGTTTCGACCCATTTTTGTTGCGTTTTTAAATATTTATTATCTGTTTAACAATTTTGAACGTTAACGTTCGTCCGCATAGAAAATTTCTTATTAAAAAACTTGCGCAATTTAAAAAATATTTATCATTATGTTCGAAATTGTTGAACAGGCAGTAATAATTTTGCATTAAGTCCTTCTCTTCCGAAAACACATAAAAATGTACATACATATTTACATTTAAAAGAAGTGACTCATTTGGTACTATTTCCAAATTTTTCAAACCTATATATATATACAGTAATTTTGACTTAGCTGCACAATCTCCTTTGCACGATTTTTTGTGCAGGTAAATCTAAAGTGCAGCTATCTTAAATGCATTTACCTGCCTTAATATGCAGGTACACAATTGTGGTTACCTGCACAAAAGTGCAGCTAAAGTAAAGTGTTTGATTTAAAAGTGGAATAAAAAATCTTTTTATTAATACAGTTATTCCCGCATAATTGAGTTTCTAAAAATGCACGACTTTTATCGCAATTAAACGGGACGGGAACTCAATGAATCGCCGACGCAATTAAAACAAAAATCGCTTTATTAATTATTTTTAAAGATGTGCAATAAATCGATACACCCATGTGTAGATAGAAAATAAAACTAATTTCTTTATTTATTTAGTTAAAAAATGGTTTAGGTTTTTTAAAACAAAATAAAAATCAGGTGCATACGTCCATCTAAACATTTGCTTTTGTTTTTCGCAATGCGGTCTTATTTTGCGAAATAATTAAGCAGGTGACGCGAATTTAAGGAACTCAACCAAACGGGTATTTTTACATTGACAGTTATACTGAATGATTTCGTTCCATGATTTTTAGTGCAATAAAACGGGAACTCAATTAAGCGGGGGGGGCACAATTAACCGAAAACAACGTACATAACTTTATATTTTATTAAAATTTTATTTCAAATAACAGATCATTTTATACATGTATGTATGTATATTTAATATAAAAGGAACATTAACAAAAACAATGAGAATTCACAAAGAACATACAAATTAATGAAAAAACAAGTTAGAGTGCTATATTTGGCTGTGCCGAATCTTTGATACCCTCCACCGACAGTTCGAATGTTTAAGGAGTAATATCTGTATGATGTCTTTTTATTATTATTATCTTAAACTGTGACGATTTGTTATTAATTATGGTTTTAGGAGACTAAACTGTTTTCCGGGAGTAGGGCATATATGGGGCCTAGGGTAAATTATGTACCGATCTTCACGAAATTTCACAGTATCATTTATAGTCCTATAAAATTGTGACGAGCCAAAATTTGTTATGATTGCATTATTTTTTACGGTTTTAGGCGTACTAAACTGTTTTCCGGGAGTAGCGTTTATATGGGGCTTAGGGTAAATTATGGACCGACCTTCGCGAAATTTTACAGTGTCATTTCTAGTCGAATAAAACGGACTTGTGCAAAATCTTATGTCATTCCGTGCATTTTTGCATCATTTATGTTAGTTTTTGTAACAAAATTATCAAGTTTTTGAAGGTGGTGGTTCCACATTTTGATTCATAGCTCTGGTCCTACTGAACCGATTTTGCTGAAATTCAATCCCAAACTGCTTAGGATAACTACAAGCAATTTGACACCTAGTTTGTTTATTTCTTTTGAGTTTTTCGAAAGTGAGCGTGTTTTCAACAGACGGACAGACAGACGGACATGGCTAAATCGACTTAGAATTACTCAAGCAGCCAGAATATATATACTTTATGGGGTCTGAGATGAATAATAAAAAAGTTTCACACGGAATGACAAACTTAGTATACCCTCTTCACAACTAATTGTGGTGGAGGGTATAAAAAAACAAAATTATCGCGATTTATATTTTTATAAACAGCTTAAATTAGATATTTATGTGAAAAAGTGGCCACCATATTTTTTTCATGTGTGCAGCTAACTTTGATGTTTTGTATGAAAACATTTTAAAGCTGCCCAAAAATATGCAGGTACACAAAATGCACGTAAACACGGATTTTGAAGAATAATTCCAGAAAATATGTATTTTGACCAGTTAAGTCAAAGTGCAGCTAACTTAAATTTTTTGTATGAAAATAATTTTAAAATGCCAAAAATTTTTTGTGCATTTATCTTAAATGTGCAGGTATAGAAAGTGCACTTAAAAAAGGAATTTGTATGGAATTATAAAGAATAATTCCAAAAATGATCAATTTTGTGCAGTTAAGTCAAAAGTGCACGTAAACAAAAGGCAGTTAAGTCAAAACTACTGTACATATATAATTGATATTAAATGGCAACTCGTATTTACTGTCCAATGAAGTATAGCGTATAGTATAGGAGTATAGGAGTATAGCAAATAGTCTTGCGAAAATGCAAAATGTCGTAGCTTTTAATTGAAATCTAAGGAAAACTCTATTTTTTGTTGTTGGATTTAACAAAACAGCTATGATATTTTGCATTTCTTCTTTTACAAGACCATTTGCACCAAACACTTAACTCCGTTACTGTGAATAGTTTTTTGCACTTGTTCATTAAACGATTGCTTATGCCACATTCTAAATTTAGTATCAGCGGCAGCATATAAGCGTGCATTTTCTGATGATATTGACAAGTGTTTTTAAAAGATATAGGAAACCACTTCTACAAAGGTTCTACATATAAGAAGAGACGAATTCCTCTCAATTCAAGAAGTAATCAACAGAATTTTGGAACAGTGGGAGCCCACTCCATTATTATTTCACTCCGAATTATTTTAAAGGAGATTTTACAAGCGCTAAATTAATTTTTATTATATTCGGACTTTATACTCCTTTCCTATTTCTGCAGTATATATTGAAAATTGTTAACACAATGAATTTGGAAATTCAATCCGAAGATTTTCGAATTTTTAGAACGCTTAAAAATTTTATTTTCGTTTAAAATTCAAGATTTCATTTTGAGAAATATTCGTCAATTTTCCACAAAAACGATGATAAATTCTAAAAAGTGTATGAAAACGCTCTCTGGCGGCAATCAAAAATAAAAATTAATGGATTTCTCGACCCTAAAAACCGCATGACCTGGCTAGAGCAAATACAATTTGTTTGCCTCTATTCTTGAAAACTAAAGGCCCAACCAGAATGTGCATAAACAAACTTAAGCTACTGTCAAAAAGAAAACAAAAAGCCTCTCAAATGCATTTAAAATAGCAAAAAGAAAATAAAAAACATTGATTCCGTACGGAATGAGCGATTAGTTTTGTACCTTGCTTAAGCAAATGACAAAACTTAACAAAAAGTTTCCTTAAGTTCAATATGGTTTTACACATATGATTTCCATGTATTTGCTCAGTTGCTTAAGTAGCGTTATTCACATTCTGGTTGGGCCTTAACTATTTTGAAAAACTAACTTACTATTTTGAAAAATCCGGGGCTCGAAATTAATTTTTGCCCTATGGGTTCTTTGGCAGTTTCTTGGAATGACTTATAGAACAAGAATCGCGATGTGCTTTTGACGCGAAAAAATTTTACCCACCCTATTATGATGCATAATTAATGTAAAAATGAATTTTAAGAACCTTTTCTTTTTGTTGTATTAAATTTTTGTTTTTAAAAATAAAATAAAAAAAATTATAAAAAAAGATTTATTACTATTGGGGCCAAAAAAGTACGATTTTAAAAAGTTCGTTGGTACGATATTGGTTTTCTCATTGATCATTTCTAATATCAAATACATAAAAGGTAAAAATATCCTCATTTGATATTTAATCTTTGTCTAGATCATTCTAAAACTACTACACCATGTCTTGACGTTTTTAAATCAAATTATGAATAAATTTCGCCATTTTCAATTTATAATTCTTTGATGTTAGGCAAAAAGGTGTTAAGTCAAAAATATGAATTTGGATTTTTTTATTAGGTTTACAAATTTTTTTGTTTTTCTATTTTGTTTGGTATCAATAATTTAAATCTAGCATAACGGCTTCCAATCAGCGTTGCCAGAAGATTTGGAAGGAAAATCTTCATATGGCCAAAAAAAAATCTTATTTTGAAAATAGAAAATCTTAAAATTTTTAATAACAAGGGCAAAGAAGTAAAAATTATTAATTTTTTAAAAGGAAATACTTCTTATTATAGAAACTATTTAAATTGAAATACATAATTGCGGTATTTATACAAAATTAATTTGTAGGCTTAAATTGTGTTTTTAGTTATATTTTCCATAAAATTCTTTCTAAAAATATACTTAAAATCCATTTGTTTTCTAATAAATACGAACGTAAAACAGTTCATATAAATAAAGAAGTTTCTTTGGAAGTAAATTAATTCTAAAATCATACATTATATGAAGTTTTAAGGGTTCTCAATTTAGTATTATATTTGATACCGTTGTTGTATCGAAGGCATTTGAAAACATACATGTTAAATTCCAATTAGAATTAGTAATTGATGCAATTAGTTTATATTTTCTAATTGATTAAACAATTAGAATAAGTTCAACTAATTCCCATTAGCTAATTGAAATTTTTATTCTAATGGAAAACTAATTGCAATTAGTTGCCATTAGCAAAAAAAATTGGTTAACCTTTACAATTAGAAATCTAATTGACTTCTGATAATGCAATTAGATATTCAATTAGCTCGAATTAGAATCAATTGAATTTAATAATTGAATATCTAATTGCATTATCAGAAGTCAATTAGATTTCTAATTGTAAAGGTTAACCAATTTTTTTTTGCTAATGGCAACTAATTGCAATTAGTTTTCCATTAGAATAAAAATTTCAATTAGCTAATGGGAATTAGTTGAACTAATTCTAATTGTTTGATCAATTAGAGAATTTCACAAAACAATGTTAATTAGCAATCATTAGCATTAGCTAATCATTACTTAACATGTATGTTTGAAAATATATGTATTATATGGATTTCCCTAAATATATTCCTAATGGAATTGTTATTAAAATAATTAACACATTTGAAAAGACATTGTAAAGTACTAATGTATATACACTTTTGGCGATTTCTATTCTGAGATAAAAATGCTACAGTATATGCATGTAACACTTTTTCATGTTACCTATAATCACTCGAAGTGTTACATGTTGTACAACTTCAATCGAACAGAATTAGCTGCCTATATTTACAACTATTACACTTTTATTATTAATGTAGTTCATTAGCGATTTTTAAAACTATTCGACTATTTGCTACACACTTACTTTAAGGTTTGGAAACAGACATTGACATCACTTATTGCTTGAACAAATTTAAAACGATAATAAATACATAGAATTTTCCACCAAAATAAAAAAAAACGATTTAATTCAAAATGGAGTATGCCGTCGAAGAATATTTAGATGTAGAATTCTTTTGACAAAACTTTTAAAATATTATTACAAACAAAATAAAATATTGGTTGTACAAACAAAGTAGTAAGTACCAAAGTTGTAAAACAGGGCAGTATGAACCCTTAAGTAAAAGTAAGGGTAAAACATGTAACATGTTTTGCATGTTTTTCATCAACATTTTCACAAAAGAACTTGAAAATTTTTCCCACAGTTGTATTTTTTGAACAAACGAACGCAAAATGTAGAACATGTAACATTAATGCAACATTTTTCTCAGAAAAGAAATCGCCATTTATTTAATAATTATCAAAAACGTTAAATGTGGAATTTTCACACCAAAAGCTTCTTAACCCTAGGTAACTTTTTACCACTGCCTGACCCCAATTAGAACAGCTAAAAAAAACCCCAATTAAATAAAAAGTAAATAAATATATTTTTTATTAACTTATTATTTAAGATAAGGGGGTGTTCTGGAAATCGAAAACACAAGAATTTGGAAGTTGTTTTAATACACTTTTAATCAAATTTTTATAATGTTTGTTATTAAATTCTGTTTAATAGAGAAATATTTGTAAAATATTTGTCATAAAATGCATTTATCACAGAAATCTTATAAAAAAACGACGTTTAAAATGTTTGCCTTTTCGAGTGAAACGAGTTTTCCGCTTGGTTTTTGTAGGTAAATTATACTTAGCTCATAACGGGCCGTAGTTTTCTGATTTAATTCGAACCTGATTCATTCAATTTACAACATATCATTTATAGAATTTACCTTTCTGTTTTTTGATATATTGTTCTATATGAAAAATATTGCAAAAAAAATTTGGTCCGTCCCAGAGGGTAATTTCATAGACTTTTACATAAAAAATAGAATTTCACCCCACTAATCTTGCTCCAATCAAATCCAAATTAGTTTCATTCGATTCAGCACACATCATTTATAGACGCCCCTGTTTTTTTTTTTTTTTTTTTTTGTTATATTCGAAAAATTGCAATAATTGCAAAACACAAATTTAGTCTGGCCAGACCAAGACGGTAGTCCTAGGGTTAAGTTCCATTAGTTTTACCTTTTGGTACTAAATACATGAACTTTTTTGTTCTTTAATATATTAAACTTTATAAAAATACGGGTTTTCTTTTTTCAAAAAATTTTTTTTCATCAATATTCCCAAAATGAACAACCGCTAATTTTTGTGTATGCTAGACAATGGGTACAAAAGTATGCATATCCAATAGACAACAAGCTGATACAAAACCTCATTGTTTTAAAAACTGACTGTTTAAAAAACTGCAAAAAATTATGTAAGTTGTACAAACTTAAAGTTAAGAATTTTTATTTCCAAAAATAAAAAAACCTTAATTTGAGAAAAAAGATCTTCAAATCTTATTTTAGTCAAAAATCTTCAAAAATAAGGTAAAATCTTCATTCTGGCAACGCTGCTTCCAATAGTAATAATTTGTTTTTTTTTTTTTTTGGAAATAAATAAATAAAATAATTTTCAATTTAAAATTACTCAAAACTACAGTATGTGATTTAAGAGCTTTTTGCCTAACTTCAAAGAAATGTTACAATCGAGCCTAATTTCGCTGCTGTTAACTCAACTTCACTTCAGTTCAGTTGCCATCCGTAATCGACCCATAAACCTCACAACATAATTTTGTTCTGGCGGATCCATGACTGCCCATGGGTCCCAAATAGCGTACACTCTCGAACATTTGTTTTAAAATACGGTGGTGTAGGGTATCATAGGGTCACGCCTTGCCAACTTCACTATCTTGAATAAACATAATTAAGTTTTAAGATTACTTTATCTTTGCGCACGTTTTAATGACCTAAAACAAATTGCTTGACAAATTGTTATTGTTAATTGTTAACTTTAAAAGTTTAAAAAAGCTTTTTCTATTCTTATCTATCAAATAAGTGCAATTTCACCCGTTACTAAAGCTATTTAGGTTGATTCTTAAACATGGGTATAAAATAACGATACGGCTAAAAAAATCATAACAATTACATACAATTTAAAATTCTTGATACAAATTCTAAATTTAAAATAAAAAATTACAATGGTTTGCAAGGGTTGCAATAACAGTAAGTTTGCTAACACACAAAAAAATTCATAGGTAAAATTACCTAAAAATATGGTATAAAATTAACTAAGCGCAAGGGTAGCATGGCAGTATCTAAGTTTCTTAGATAATAGAACTATTAACTTATGTCAGTTCCATGTTCGAAAAAGTATCTAAAAATTTTGTCAAAATTACTTAAAAACTTCGAAAGTTTACCAATGATAGCAAAGATATTTAAAATGTTTATTTTTGGAAAATTATCCAAGTTCAATTTTGTAAAAGAACATAGATTTTAGGTAAATTGACTTCTTTTTTTTTGTAAACTAATCATTTTTTAATCTTTATACTTTTTTCAGTTTATATAAATAAAATTTACTACTTCCTCATTTCATTACAATCTTTTATTTGTTAATAATTAATTTTTGTAAAGTTATAAGAAAGAAATGCATGTACAGCGGACAAAGGTTTCCTAATTATCGGGCATGTTCTAAAAATCAAAATGAAGTCAAATTGAAATCGAACCAGAATTGAAGTCCAACTATTTACAAAATTACCGTAGTTTTTCCTGGTTTTAAGAGTAGTTAATTTCAGAATAATTGGTTCTCAAAGAGTAGATAAAAAGGAATATTTTTTGAACTTTCATTATAGAGTCCTTTTTAAAATTTTCTGGATTTCAAATCCATCATTTCAATTTCTAGAACATGCCCGTATATTTTCCTTTTGTTAAAGTTTAAGTGCTCGCAACTCATGTAAACTTATGCTTTGTTTTATTCTTCCATCTTTAATTGTATTTCAAAATCCCAAATGTGAGGTTTATTCAGCTAATGGTAATGAGTTCTTTTAATCTGAAAATAAAATAATTTCTTGAATTCAATACAAATACTGCTATAGAATATTCAATATATACTTAATTCGTTTTTTCCATTTCCGTAATGGGCATCATCTAACATATTAGAATTGTCACCTTTCTTTTCATTTAAACTTGGGCACCTTTTTCCCCATATACCAAGTCATCCACTCCAAATTCTTCGTCCAGTTCCTCTTAACATATTCACCCTTATCGTGGTTTACGAATTTAAAATACGCCTGCGACTGATTTGTAATAGATTAAGGAGAACGTGAACTTATTTCCTTTAATCTACTACCAAAAAGTCGCAGGCATATTATAAATTCGCCAACCACAATAAGTGTGATTTTATTTAAAATACATAAGTATGTATGTATGTAATTTGAAATTAAGAAATGTTTATTTATACATACCTTTTATGTTTTTATGCACGAAGTTTTAAATTCATATCTTTTTTTTAATTAAATTTAATTTAAATTTGAACTTTTTTCACGAAAAACTTAAATTCAGTTGACAGTAAAATAAAAAAACTACATATATTAAAAAATTCGAAGAAGATACCTAACTTAATTAGTTATATTAACAAAAATTTCAGGCAATACTTTTTTGACAAATTACAAATTATATTAGGTAATTAAACTTAGTTTT
The DNA here is from genome assembly GCA_963931875.1 of Pollenia griseotomentosa. NCBI lineage: Eukaryota > Metazoa > Arthropoda > Insecta > Diptera > Polleniidae > Pollenia > Pollenia griseotomentosa. Next base: position 43,043,873 of record OZ007560.1, on the reverse strand, counting down.
TTGTTTTTATATATAAATATATTGCCTATGCATGCCTGGGTAAAATTACCTAGATTATTTTTTTGTGTGAAAGAATAAAAATTAATAAAATTTGTTTTTAATATTTTATTTCTTATTACAGACTGCCAATGCTACACCTCCAAATGCGGGGACAACTGTGTATGCAACAAAGAATGTCAATGTGTTTGCAAAAATGGACCCATAAATAAATGTTGTAAAAATAAACAATAAAATAATAGCTAATGTAATAAGAAAAATACTTAAAAAACTCCAATATTTGAAATAAAATTTTAATGAATGTAAAATTCAAAATTATGTATGTAGTTTAATTCGCTACTCAGCAGCGCCCCCTTATGTTTATATTTAATACTTCTCCCTAGATAGGCCAACAACATCTTAGCCCAGATAAAAACCTTTTTTAAACGTTTTAACATCCCCGTTTTTTGTATTTTGCAAAAAAAAACTTGGCACTACTTACACATAAACTATTTTGACAGTTCTTCTCTTCTCTCGTTCTACATTATTTTTCACTAAAAAAAGATGGCCGCAATTTGTAGTAAAATAAGTGAAATTTTCATTCATTAATTAAATATAAACAAAAGTGATAAAAATGTTGAATTTTTTTACAAAACTAATCAATAGTAATTAAATTTAGTTAAAATTATAAAATTAAGCCGATTAGTTATTGATAAATATGAAATATTACATATTTGAAATTGATGTCTGAGTTTTCAGTGAAAAATGAGAACGAACAATAAGTGAGTGTTGGTATAATTGTATGAAAAAGAAAAGAAGAAAAGTGGCATATAGAAAACAGTGTGTTAAGAGTAGAAAAAAGGCAACAAATTAGTGGCTATAAACAAAAACGAAAATCAAAAATCGAAAAAATGAGAATGTTAGAAAGTTTATAGAAAATAAGTTTTTGAAAAAATAAACGGTTAATTGTTGTCAAATCACTTTTAAATACAAAAGTAAACAAAAATGTTGCAGTATAAAAATACATCACAAACAAATGCGGCAGCAACATCAACCACGCCTACGCAGACACAGCAAGTACAGCAACAAACAACACAAAATGCAACTGGACAGCAAGTCCAAACTCAGGTAGCACAACCTGCTCAGGTTAAAGCCACCTTTGTGAATGCCCAAGGACAGCCACAAATGGCGGGTACAGCTTTGCCTGCCAATCAAATACCATTATCGCAGATTATTAATTTGCAGCAGTTACCCCATCAGTTTATACAAGCGGCACCCCAGCAAGGTGCACCTCAGCAGGCCCAGGCTTTACCACAAAATATGTTTCAAATTGTACAGCCTATGCAAACGGTAAATATTGATGGTCAGGAGGCAATCTTTATACCGAATTTAAATTCGCAGATTGCGGCCGGCCAACCAATGAATCTAAATGGGCAGCAGGTGTTCCTAACACCTAATGGGCAGATTGTGAGGGCACCACAACCCAATTCACAACCAACAGCAGTGCAGCTGCAACCGGGGACACAATTTATACAAGGTTTGGGTCAGACCATACAAATCCCCGCTGGTTTAGGTGGTGGAGGACTGCAGGAACAAACACTGTTTACAATACCCGGTACAAATATACAAATACCTGTGACAACCATACACAATCCCCAGACTACGCAGCAGTTGCAACAACAGCAATTGCATCAGCTTTTGCAACAGCAACAACAACAACAGCAGCAGCAACAACAAAATCAAGCTCATGCACAAGCACAAGCCCAGGTTCAGGCTCAACAACAAGCCCAACAGCAGGCCCAACAACAGCAACAACAACCACCTACAAATGTGAATAATGCTAATTCCAATCAGAGTCAACCAACAACGAATGCATCAGTCGCCGCTAATAACTCACCAAACTCCTCCCAAACCACTACCACCACAACAACTCTCCCTAATACAATAACCATACCTGGTACCAACATTCAAATACCCACCTCTGTGGCTGCCGCGAACGGACTTCTCGGAAATATCCAACAACTTTTGGCGGGTAACACAAATGCCTCGATTAAACTAGAAAATGGTCAGACTTTGCAAAATATACAAATACGTCAGGCCAATCCAGCTGGTGCATCTACAACCCAGCTGCCGCAAATAGTGCAATTTCCCCATACTTTGCAACAGCAAACTCCGGCAGCACAACCTCAACCTACACTGCAACAAACCACAGTGGCGGTTCAAGTCCCCATACAGACAGGAGTGGGTGGCCAAACAATATATCAAACCGTTCATGTACCCATTCAACAATTGGCCTCTTCAGCTGGTGGAATACCAACTGCGAATCTTTTATCGGCTGCCCAACCGATGCAAATGCCGCAAATTATACCACAATTTACTCAAATAGCCCAGATTGTTACACCAAATGGTCAAATACAACAAGTCCAATTGGCTCCACTTAATGCACTGACTTCGTACCAGCAATTGCCTACAAATGCCAATATTATACACATACAAAACGCAGCTCAACAGCAACAAGTTCAGGCCGCAGTGCAACAACAACAGCAGCAGCAACAAGCTCAACAGCAGCAACAACAGCAAGTAGCTGCTGCCCAACAGCAGGCAGCAGTTGTGGCTCAACAGCAGGCCCAACAGCAACAGCAGCAGCAACAACAGTTGCAGCAACTGCAGCAACAGCAGCAAATTATAAACGCCATAAATGCGGCCAACGAATCTGGTGCTCAGATACCTACAAACCAACCGATAACCATAACAAATGCCCAGGGTCAACAGGTGACTGTTATACCAGCTCAACATTTGCAGCAATTCCAAAGACCTACAAATCCAGCTGCAGCGCCACAACCACAGCCCCCTCAACCCTCAGCAAATCTAATACAGCTGCAACAGCTACCCGGTCTGCAAGCACTGCCTATACAAAATATTCCCGGTATAGGTCAAGTGCAAATAATACAGGCTCAACAGCTGCCTCCAAATTTGCAACCACAAAGTATACAACAGCTTTTAGCTGCCACTGCAAGCACAACCCAGGCCCATCATCCAGCAACAGCACCGCCCCCACAACAACCACAGCCTCAACAACCCCAACAGCAACCTCAGTCTACCACCCAACCCCAGCAGCAACAAGCAATGAATCCACCCACACAATCTGCTCAAGCCAGTTCCACTACAACTCCCAATACTGCCAACACTATACAATTGCAAGCCCCTAATACTAATAGTAATACGAATTCTTCCACGGTTTCACAAAATACTCCTTCCAACACACCACAATCGCCCAGTAGCAGCACCAGTTTACAGCAACCTAAACAGGAGCCTCAGTCCCCCACTCAAATAGGCCAGACTTTAATAACGAACATTAAGCAAGAACCACCAGATAGTTCACCAGTTACAACGATAAATAATGCTCAGAATGGCGTAGCACCAGGCACAACACAAATCAAATGGTTAATGCCGCAGGCTACCACTGTAACACAGGTGAGACAAATAATATAATTTTCTTTTAAACAGATTAAAAAGCAAATTTTTAAAAATAATTGCAAGTAAAAAGTTGTCTTGAATCTTAAAAACAGAAATTTTAATTTTTTTTTGTTCACATTTAAGAGAAAGTGATAATGTTTTATATTAAGATTTTATATAAAAACAAAGCCGAAGTTTATATAAAATGTTTTTTTATATATATGCTTATATAAAACTAAAATATACTGCTAAATTAGTGAACATCGCGGTTTAAATATGTATAAGATTTAAGTTCTTTTTATTAGGGTTTAAAAAACTGAAAATTTGTGTAAAACTTTTAGCTTTTTGTTTTTATTTTAATAAATCAGAAGTAAAAGCAACAGTTTTTATTTTGCCAATGACAAATGAAGGAGGGGAAGAAATGGCAGTTTTTCTATTTTGACTGCAGTTTTTTTTACGCTGCTTTTTATTGCTTATTAAATTTTTATTCGATTATTATTTGAAGACTAAACCCCTTATAGATAAAAAAAATATTAAGGGTTTTAGAGAGAGTTCACAATAGAATTTTAAAATATGTCCTAAATTATGACTCCTAATAAAATTTTGCTTAAATTTTAATTCCTTTATATGGGTTGGCAAGTTTTTTTTTGTTTTGTTTATTTGTGTGTAAATGAAATTCAATACACAGTGCTAAATGTAAAACTCTGAAAAGCATGCCTTTAAAATATGGCAATATGGTGATGGTATAATAAAACAACTTTAAACTGTTAGCGCAGCTGTAGTTATGGGTTGATAGTTCACAAATTGCAAATTCTGATTTAAAAAAAATTTTATTTTAACACGTCAATATACTCTGTTTTATGTCATTGCATACTCACAATAAAAATTTTAAGATGTTTCAATGATGTCACATTAAAATTTTAAGATACTCATTGTGAATACCGTAAATGTAGCTTTTGATTAAATTTTAATTTTGATACAAATTTTAAAATTAGAAGTGTTAAACCATATTAAGCCTATAACATGGCAATTTTATTAGGAAATTTTAAACCAACTATTAAAAATATATACATACATACATTTTTTACAAATATTTTATTTATTTATTTATTTTTACATTACTAATACTTGTAAACAAAGTATAATTGTAAACAAAAATTAATATATAAATGTATGTATGTATATAAAAATTAAAATATATTAAAGTTAAAATATAATAACAAAATTTAATTAAACAATTTCTTGCAATTATTTAAAAAATCAAAAAAAAACAACTTATAAATTAAAACTTTTAATAAATTTAAGCTTGATTGGTGGTGGTAAATTTATTTAAATGAATTTCCATACAAAACGAGACATTTTTAATTTGTTTTCCCTAACAAGGTTACCTAACAGTCTACTCATCCTTACAGGTACAGCAGCAACAAGCTCAACTGCAACAAATACAACAGCAAATCCAACAAGCCCAGCAGCAGCAACAACAGCAACAAGTTGTTTCAACCGTCGACAGCATGGCAATACCAGTGACCATACCTGCATCTTTACAAATTACAGCCATCCCTCAAGGTCAACAGCAACAACAACAACCACAACAACAGCAACAAAATCAATTTGTTTTGCAACATCAGCCAACACGTAATGCTTTAATAAAACCAAATGCATCACCACAAATATTAACAGCATCGGGAAATACAGCGACCACAGTAACAAATGCTGCAGGAGCAACACAAATTACAATTGCTACAACAACTGCCAATAGTAGTAACAATAATAATACTGGTCAAGCGCAACAACATCAGCAGCAAAGTACAGCTTCTAATCAGCAACAACAGCAACCACCTTCCCTCCCACCCCCCTCACAAACTTCCGTCAATGTGAATATTAATTTAAATGATCCAGGGAATTTGGGCATTAAGCCACGTTTAAAGCGCGTAGCTTGCACCTGTCCCAACTGCGTTGAGGGAGAAAATAAATCCGATCGTAAAAAACAACACATCTGCCATATACCAGGCTGTAATAAAGTCTACGGTAAAACTTCTCACTTAAGAGCCCATCTACGATGGCACACTGGTGAACGTCCATTTGTTTGCTCATGGCTATTTTGTGGCAAACGGTTCACAAGATCCGATGAATTGCAAAGACATCGCCGAACTCATACAGGCGAAAAACGTTTCCAGTGTCCTGAGTGTAATAAGAAATTCATGCGCAGCGATCATTTATCAAAACACATTAGAACTCATTACAAAGCTAGATCTCCCATGGAAATTATGGAACTGCAAAATATTGCCATTAAACAAGAGAAAATCGACGGTAGTGGAGATTTGAATACCATGCAAGGCATGCCAGGAAATATTGTGAATATAAATTTACCAACCCGCCAAGATGGTAGCCAACAACTAGGTACAACAGTTGCTGGTTCAACTATTGTTTCTAATAATATCAATAATAACTCTCTAACAACGGATGGTAGTGGCGGTGGCGGCTTGACTGGTTTAAATAATTCTACCAGCGGTGAAGGCATAATGCAAGATGTTGATCATAACAATAGTTTTGGTCACGATGAGGACTGTGAAGATGAAGACGACGATGAAATGGATGAAGAAGAGGATAGTGGTGATGATGAAGAAAAGATGACCATTTCGATTAATGAATTTACCGAAAATTCTAACTAGCAGGACATTGATATGCTAATAGAACAATACATGTTTGATGATTTTTGAAATGTGATTAAAATTAACAACAATGAGATATAAACGATTTGGCTGCTGAGATTCCTTTGAACACGGAATATCAAAATTGGTAAGAAGTTTTAAAAAAAATTAAGTTTTTTAGCAAAATAACTTAAGTTTGGATAACTATTTTGCAATCGAAATTATTGCTATGTTGAAGCGAAATGATTTCTTAAAAAAAATTTTGAATAACTCAATCAAGAAAGCTTTAGGCAAAAGCTTTTTTTTTATAAAGTGTCTCAATCAAAAAGACTTCATTCAGCTTTACAAGATTTTTTTAAGAAGACAAATCGTTTTAAAAAAAAGAAAGTTTAATCTTCGGATATTTTTGTAATTATCTAAACATGTTTATTCAATTATCCAAACTTGGTAATTTTTTATTTTACTTCCACCGCAGTAAATATTGTATATAGAATAGGAAAGATTTTTATAATGTTTGGAAAAAAATTACACTTTTTAAGTTTTTAAGAAAATAAGTATTTAATAATATAAAGTATTTTGTAATTTGCAATTTGTTCAAGAACTAACAAAAAATTTTACATAAAAAGAAAAAACTAGACAAAAATTTAAAAAAAAAAACTAAAAAATAAAAATTAAATACTATCTACAATAAAAATAGAATTTAAACAAAGAAAAAAACAAGAATTATTTCCCCATAACAATCTTTAGCTTATTTTTAAATAAAAAAAAACATCTCTTAAAGCGTATTTTTTAAATTAAATAATAGTTTTTCAGTTGATTGAAATATGTAAAAAAGTCTTTACGTGTATTTTTTTAATAAACAAAATTTAAAAAATATTAAGATATGAAAATAAATTACAAAAGACTTTGTAATCGAAAAATGCATAAAATATCAGTAATATTATACAGATTGAACAATTGAACCAAAATGGGCCCATTGTTTTAAACAATTTTTGTTTATTTTTGATTATTACTTTTAGAATGTCGTATGATATCTTGGAGAAATGTGATACCCAGGACTATTTCCTTAAAAATTAAAACTAAAAAAAAAAAAATTATATATGTAATATTTGCAAAATTTAAACAAAAATATGATCTGTCATCCTTTTTAAATGTAAATAATTAATGTGTCTCGTAATGTATAAAGGTAATATATACATATACGTTAATATATGATGTAGTAGACTTTAGATAATATTTGCCGTTTTTTTATATATAATTTTGTAATTTTTTTAAGGGTTTTAATTTTAACATTTTCTTTTTTTTTTTTTTTGTATAAAAAAAAAATTTAAAATAAAGTATACTTTTTTTAAGAATTTTAAATTCTGTTGAGACAAATATGATAATTTACAGTAATAAAATGTATGTTTTTAATTTATTTTAAGTTACCAATAAGATAAATTTTAAAACAGAAATATTTCAATATATTTAAATGCACTCGAAAAAAAACAGATAATTATATATATCATATTTCATGGAAAATATAAAAACAAATACATATATATATATATATAAAAATATAAAAAAAGTTTTTGGAATTTTAGGTTGGGTTAAGAAGGGTTATGTGCCCAAGGGCAGGCACACTTCCACTCGGAGACCAATGCGGTCCATTGTGAATCCCTTCAATGAAAAGGTAGAGAAAAGTGAAGAAAAGAAATAAGAGATAGATAAAATTTAGAAAATTGGTAGGTACCACGTAGAACTATTACCCCCTCTAAAGTCCCCTTAAGAAAAACCACCGCACTATTTCCCTGAAAACCCCCAGTAGATAGACTGGATTACATCCAGCGATACAACCCAGTTTGTCGTGAAATCTATCCAATAGCCATTTCTGTCTGAGACCCTGCATCTTAGGACAGTGACACAGTACATGCTCAATGGTCTTTAGCTCCTCAGAATCATCGCATTTGAAATTTTAATATTGAATTCATTTATTTTTTTTTTACTTGGAACATTATTAGCGGTTAAATTCAAGATTCAAAATAAACAAAAAAAAAATTAACACAGCAAAGAAAAATTAAGTTTTTGAAAAAATAACATTTTTGTAAACAAATGTTGTATTAAACCTTTCTAGGATTATCAAAAGTTCCCTTTAATTATATCAAATGATTACCAATCTTTATCTTACGTTTGACGTTTTTTAAGAATAGTTTACGTCATTTATAATTTGGTATAGATGAAAAATGCATTCTGAAGTGTATAACCCCCAGGTAATTTAGTAATTCCCGAAAGTATTATATATAGAATTCCATTTTAACATTTTAAAAACAATAATCGTTTGATTTGATTAAAAAAATTATTTTCAAAATATTGCGGATATCGAGAGCAGTAAAAATATGTTGTTCACAAAGTTTTCTTTAAACAAGAGTGCTAAATTCGGCTTTGCCGCATCTTATTTACCCTTCATCATTGTGCGTTAAGAACAGAAAGTTTTACTAAAACCGATATTTAGATATAAATATATCTATATTGTGCAATGCCTTCTTCTTCAATCCCGCCCATATTTTTAGAGAAGTTGTAAATTAATAACCCAGCTATGTGTACAAAATTTGGAAAATTTTTCTCTTATATATACATATATATATATTAGAGTTGTCAAATATTCGTATACTTTTAAAAACCTGTTTTCGAAATTCGAAAAGGGCATTATGCGTTTGTTCTAATGTGTGTAACACAAAAAAATATTGGTCCTAGAACCACCTCTTAGTATGCCGGTCGGCTGGTTGTCTCTCCATGTAAAGTACAGGTCGCAATTTTGATAAAATTTTATACATACATTTCAATTGTCACTAGGACGAATCCTATTGAAAATGGTGACTTGTTTCCGGAATAGTTTTTGTGCCCATAAACTATCTTATTATCTTGGTAATTAGATTAAAGTTGACTCAAAAATATTTTAATGCAACATAAATCGTCTGAAATGATTTGGGGGCATTTGATTTCTTAACTAAGTTTTTATAGAGGACAATACTGAAAAACGCGTTCACTAATCGTCTGTAATGACATGTAAAGCAGATCTAATTTGGAAGATATTTTACAAACTTTATCTGTGTAGTCAAAATCTTCTTTTTAGTCAGTGTTATTAATTGTTTTTGATCTCTTAGCTGGGTTTTGAATTTTTTTTAAGGTAGCATTAAGCGGCGCTTCTATTACGGTTTACAACTCAACTCTAGTTCAGTTGAAATTTTGCAGTTTTTGTATTATGGTTTACAACTCTATTTTAGTGCGGTTTACAAAAACATCAAAAATTTACAACTCATCACTAGCAGTTGTTATATTTTAACTCAACTGTGTTGAGTTGTACACCAGAAACCAAAGTCAGAAATGTCGCTTAACTCATACTGCATTCAATTATGAAAAGTCTGTGTTGTAGAATTCTTCTGCAAGTTCAATAGCTTAGTACTGTGATGAGTATGTTATGTATGGTGACAACAATTAAAATACTGTTGTGAATTACGAAAGTGGTTACTAAAAAATGTCATCGAATGCAAGATAATTAAAAATTAAATATAAGAAAAAGTCGATTATTCGAGACCAAAAAACCAAATTGTACTTTAAAAACCGGTCTTTTTAAAAAACCGAAAAATAGAAAAAAATTGTTTTTTTAATACTTAGGAAATCGGTTTTGACAACTCTAAATTTGTGTTGTTAAACGCCCACTTCTCCACTACCGCCCACATATTGTCAGATGTTTTCTACTGATAACCAAGATGTTTATACCTAATTTTGAAACTTTGGCTCTGCCGTTCTCCAGATTTGGGCATTTTCATTGAAAAGTCTACTTTTTGCTACGTAACGCGTGCAAGTAATTAAAATTGTTTCTAAAACAAACATGGGCCCAAAATACAAGCTTATTTGCTTGCTGGCGTTACGTTACAAAAATTAGACTTTTCGCTGGAAATGCCCATATACAGGGAAAAAAAATCAACAAGGGCTTTGTGGGTAAAATTAGAGGCAGTCGTAGTTTTTGTACCTATCTCAGCCTTTGTGGTCCGATCTGGCTGGATTTGAATATAAAACTTTATGTGACGTAAATACAGGTATAACAACCTAATCCCCATCATACCTGGAGCGTTCGGAAATCTAATTTTAACAGACAAATGGGCATCGTTAAATCAACTTCGCTACTCATAGGGGCCCAGAATATATACATATACTTTTTGGGTCTAACATCAATATTGTAGAAATTATAAACGGAATGACAAACTCATATCTATATATCTTTACCTCCTGTGGTGAAAAGTATACAAAAAAGTTTACAGAGAATCTATAAAAGTCTACAGAAATAAGAATTTTTACAAAAGTATGGAAAGAAAAGGAAATGTTTAAAACTTCTACCAAATATTTGTCCATAAGCATTATTTTATTGTTATTAGTTATAATAAACAATAAATAAAATTTAATTTGTAAATAGAATGAGGTCTTACCTGCTTAACACACTTTCAAACAAATGGATAAACGAAGAATAGCCAAATTAGTTCCAGCCTGCTTTTTGCTACCAATTACAACATTGTAAAATCACGAAATATAAAAAACTTATTTATCAAAAATTTATTTTACAAATTTGTGGTAAGCAAAAACTTTTGGTATGTCCACCTACAAACATACCCTGGAATGGTTTTAAATACATTTCCAAAATGTATTTTGAATTTTAAACACCTGTCGCTTAAGTGTTTTGTATTTCAAATACTTTGGTAATGTTCGCAAAATGCATTTACTTTTAACAAATAAAAAATAAATTGTCTCATAGATTAAGTTCTTTTTACACTACGGACATGAATAGTTTTATATATAGAAAGAGTCACAATTTAAAATATGTAAGGTGTACTTTTTTATGGAATATTTTTAGAAGATTCAAATCGGCCGAAGTTATAAAAGACTGTCTTAGACACAAGTTATAATGCCCATGTCCCACAAGATCAAACTCCCTTTATGATACTTTTCTACAGATTTTGAAACATAAATGAATAATTTGACAAGTTGGGTAAAAAAACACTTTCTCAGCTATAGAACTGGAATATTTAAATAAATGCATGGCAGGATTGAAGCCAATTGCTAAATCTTTCAATAACATTTAGGGCGACAATTATTTTTATGTATTTATCATACTATTTCCTTTGCAAAAAAAGGCTGGAAGCTAATCCTGGCAGTCGTGACCGAATACTTTTTTCAGTTCAAAAGCAATGTTATGTATTTATTATTCTTTCAGTCGATACTAAACGAATCGAAATTATTTTTTGAGTGCTGTGAAAACTCAAATACGTTAAAAAAAATAAAATATGTTTAATGTTTAAAATTTAACTTGTAATGAATAATTTTTCCAATTTTTTTTTTCAATTATCAATACACTTGTAGCTTGTAGAAAAAAATAACGACACTTAACCGTGCTACTTGAAATAGTGGGAAATTAGCGCGTTCACATACTTGCATAATTTCGTATTAAAACTTCTTACTCCAATACTTCAAAAGTATGATAATGAAAAAGTAGGAAGCGGAAGGGAAACTTGTTTTTGTTTAATTTGAAAATACATATCTACGTATACGAATCATGTTTAATTCAATACTGGAAAAATAAAATGGAATTTATTTTTAATTTAAGTATAGTTTAAGTAATACTTTAAATATTATTTCGCATTGATAATTTATATATAAATAATTTAGTATAATAAATTATAATAAGCTTAAGAAACGGAAAAAGGAACAAAATCATATTTGTATACATAGACATGATACCTTTTGTATACAACTAATACTGGCATCATGCTACCAGAAAATGGAAATTTTGTATTAACTGCCCGTCTATACCAGAGATAATTATTGCGACATATATGTATTATATCATCTGGTACAATTATTATTCATTGACTACCACGTATGTATATTCCCACATTTGCAGAACAATCAATGTATTGCTTCTGTTCGTGACTGTTATTCTTTTTTTTTCTATTACATATTTTCTTAATAACTACTAATTTTAATTATAAACAATGAATTATTTTACTCATCCGCAGGATACATTAAATAATTTATAAGGATCCTAGTTCATGTTCTGTGTTAAGAATAATGAATTTTGGAATCAGATATCATACAAGAAACATATGTATTACATTCTCGATTCCCATTGATTACATTTTCCCGCTAGGCCAGGTCTGCGAAAGGATTTTTCTTAAATTGTTATTATCTTTTTTTTTGTTCTCGTAAAAGTAACGGGAACGATATTGATATCATTCATAGCATGTCGCGGATAACGGAACATTTGTGTTTTTCGATGTATACTTCTCTTTAAAGTAATATCCAAAGTAAAAGGCTGGTTCGATTAAAATAAATAATATCATTTTTGAAAGGCTGCTAAATTACGTGTCAAATTGGATTACTGAGCTACCTAAACAAGAGCGGCAACCGTTTTTTTAAACATGAAAATTCTATTTCCAATACATTTTCAATTAAATAAGACGACCAAGCGATCTATCAAATAAGATTTTCCAGCCGGGTGGAGTTAAACTAGCATTCTTAAGGTTTGTTTCGTATGAACTGTGTGAAAATGAAAAGTTTAGACATTAAACAGACGTTTTCCGCTCTTATTTATGTAGCTCAGTTATATCGGATAAGAAATGCCTGAGTTATAGTGAATCAAAGCTAAGATTTAATGATAATTTAAACGAAAATTTAGTTGATGAGAAAGAGGACATATGCGAAGTATTTATGTCCTTGCACTAAATAAAACAATATTAACAATGGAGCTAAGACGCATTATTAAAGAGAAAGTTAATAGTTTTGATTGCAGCTAAAATTTAATTAAAAAAGGTTATGTGGGCGATGGTCATGTCCTGGAACCAAATGTAAAAAATTTTACAGAAGAGATAAGACGCACTATTTAAGAGAATTTTAATTAAATTTAGCCCATTAGAATCATAAATACAGGTAAAATTTAGTTTTTGCCTGAGTCAGATGATTTGAATCAGTCGGGCATCGATTATCCGTGATCCGGTTAACCGGTAACCCCGATTAACCGTGATGGCCAAAGTTCAGTCTATTGTGCTTTGTTTGCAATGTTTTCAAATGGTTTGCTTCGATTTATCGTGATTACCTCTATTATCCGTGATGGCAGTTGAAAAATATTAGACAAAAAACATTACACGACTTTTTTTGTGAAATTGTATTCTTTTTTTGCCTAATGTCCTTTTTGCCTCATGTTTTCAGTATAAAAATTAATGTATACATACTTATTTAATTTAAAAATGTACATAAGCTTCTTGAATACATTTTTTTTAATGTAAATATGTATGTACACCAATGTTCACTTGTTAAATAACAAAAATATTAAAAAAAACTGTATAATCAAAATTGTTATTCGATTAACCGTGAAAACTGATTATCCGTAATACTTCTGGTCCCGACCATCACGGAAAATCGAGGCCCGACTGTAATTACTTTGTTGAATGCCAAAATCAGAATACAAGTGTTTTCAGTAATGCCGGCAGACTTTCTGTGTCGGGATTTTCCTTTAAATGAATTAATTCCGATTCTTTATACGCTGCATTACTAAGAATTAAATCTACTGCAGTGGGTCATGATATGTTATCAGTAAGATTTTTAAAGATTATTTTTCCGTTTGTTTCCTCGCATTTGCTTCACCTTGTTAATATTGGTTTATTTCTTTTATAATAAACCGTTTCGAGCTCTTTATTGCAACTTTAATAAAATAAATAAAACACAACACTTTAAACACCGTTTACAATTTACACAACTTTATTTAGTACAAAGTCACTTTAACGACCGTAATTTATAGCTTTTATTCAAAACCAACTATAATTTTCTCCACGTTACACGTTATTGACAAAGTCTGAACTTAGAATGATCTTACTATGCTAGCCGCCGTAAGTATTTATACTGCCATTCGGCCATCTAGAACATTCGAAATGGGTTTCGAAGGTTCGAGGCTTTACTATTCACCACTCTATTTGATTTATGGCGGCACTTATGTTTATATAATTTCACGACTTATACTGAAGCTTTTTTAACGGTCATTTCGAAGGCTTTCTGCACATTGGGATTGAAGTGTACTTAATTATAACAATTTTTAATAACAATGTAAACTAATAAAATTACTTATGAATACAAGATAACTAATAAATACGAGATAACTAAAAATTATAACTAATTCTTATCCAAAGTTGTTTTCGTAACAATATGTTTCCGTTGGTGCTCGTTGCTCCCAGATTCGTCAGATTACAAGTGGTCTTTTACAAGGATCTGTAAATGGCCTGCTTCTTTTTATGATTTATATTAATGACCTGTTAGAGACTTTTAATGGCGTCTCCTGTAAGTCCTTCGTCTATGCTGACGATGTACAATTTGTTTGTTATTCTGATGCTGAGTTCCTCGACGTGTTGGAGGAGGGTGTTAATTATGTGATTCGTGAGGTTGTAACATGAGCTCATGGCAATGGATTCAGCTTGAACCGAGTTAAAACGATAGTGATGGAATTTGGCTTTGAGACAATGTTTTTAGTTTGAGATTTCGGGATCATGTTAATCGGTATACTCTTACCTCTTACATCTTTTGAAAATGTTATTGCCATTAGAATATTATTATTTTTCTATAAATGCATTGTAAATGGTAACCCTGATTATATTGTAGAAAATTTTAATTTGTGCCGGTTCACACACGTCAAGTTTGACTCGTCAAGTCTTGAGTTTTTAGGAGAGAGGGGAAACGAAATGGCATTCTCTTCTATGAAAATTTTCTCATTCGCTGCACTTATTTAAATCTAAGTTGTTCGAATTTGCAGAGCTAAATAACTTATCAATTCACTAAAACGAATAATTGCCAATGTGTTGGAATTTTCTATCTGCGTAATATGGAAGCAGAATATATAGCATTCTTTATGTCTTTGTGATTTAATGTATTAATTTTTTTTTTTTTAACTTAAGTTTTCTTTATCGTTTGTAAGATAGTTACGTTAAATTTTATGTACATAAGCAGTGCTGCCACAACGAATACAATTTTTACAACCAAAATTTTTGAAAAAGTTACCAAATATAAAAAAAATTTAACCAAATTTAAAATGCTTTTTATTAATTGAGAAAATCATTGAAATCATTGTAATACATTGTAACAGGAAGGTTATTTGCACTTTATAGTAAAACAATAATTATAAATCAAGAAAACAAAACAAGAAATGTAATTCTTTTTTCGTAAAAATATTTTTTTTATTTTTTGGCGCCCTATGCTCCAATGGGAGTTAGAGGAATATATAAAAAAAAATTATTGAATATTTTTTAATATGCCAGTTATAAATAACAAAAATGGATGATAGTTTTCCGCTTTTTAGCTGTTATTGGCAGGACTGTCAAATGTGGCGATTTCTTAATCCTTTTGTCGATGAAAATTTACGTTTGGTGATATGGCGATTATTTTGGCGATATGTAAAACGATTGGCGATATACGAAATACATTTTATGTAAATATTTTCTAATTTACATACATCTTAAATATTATAAAAACTTTTTTCTCTTTTGTGTAAATTTTATTTCAAATTTATAATTCTTATTAAAAAAAATGTTTCAAAATTGTTCTTATATATCAAATATTTTTGCCTTGGCTGAAAAGTATATGATTGACAGGCAAAAGTTTTTTTTTACCAAATAATTATCTTAAAAAACATTAAATAAATATACATACCGACAAGTTATAAACAGTAAAATTTCAAATTTCTTTAAACTTAAAGCCATTTCTTAAACAAAATTCCATAAACTTTAAAATAATAAATAAATAAATTAATGTAATTTTAAAAAATCTTTAAAATTCCTACGTGTATTTTTAAATATGTATATAAATATACTTCTGGAAATAACCTAAATTCAGAACCTTAAACTTATTTTCAAGTTTTTAAAAACACTGAAACGACTTTTGTGTAATTTTTCAATAATTTTCTAAAATCGATTTGGGATGATTTCATGCACTTCCTACTTTAAGTACTAATTATCTTTACTTCTCTTAAAATCAAGAAAAACTACGCTCATTTAAAAAAAATAATTGAAAATCTCCATTGATTAAAACTTCATTTGTTTACGATTTCAGATCATGGCGTTTTTAATATAAAAATCACAAATAGCAATATTGCCTAAAAAAAAATCTTAAAAAAATTATTTGGTTGCTGTTTTAAAGGGATTATAAAAAACTTCTGTTCATTGGTAACAAATAATGAAAAAGTCGTAGTACACAGTACAAGTTATTCGAGCTCGTAAATAATTGTACCAAGAAAAACATATTCGTTCGTAATTATTATTGTTTTAGAAAAAGTAACCAAAATAAACAAAATATTCCCATATCCACATTGAAAAAAAATATAGCCGATTTTTGCTAGAAATAACCAAAAACGGCAGCTTTGTTCATAAGTAACATTCTTTTCTTGTTTATTTTATTTTTTTTATTAATGATTGAAGTTTGTTGTTTAAAGTTAATAATTTTGAGTGCATTCTTCCACTTAGCTTTAACGCTAACAGTTAACCTTCTTGTTTAATGAAGCCCACGTAACAGAAATAAAAAATGGAGATAAGACCGATAGTTTAACCCAAAAATAGCTAAATTGCCATAATTTTTTAACAATACCCTTGTCGCAGAGCTATTGAGGTATGCTACATACAAACTTTTGCTACTTTCTGATAGCAACTGTTGCTTAACATTAATTTTTTTTATTTGTATATATTAGGGAGGAGCCAGGTGCTTGCAGAAATTCTACGGCCGGATTTTTTCGGCAACAAAATCTCATGTGCTGTTTTCACAACACAAGTGATTAAACGTGTAGGAAAATTTACATATATAAAAATCACTCAGTTTTTTGAGTGTTTTTCATGTAAATTTTACTACACGTTCAATCACTTGTGTTGTGAAAACAGCACATTAATTTGGTTTTTATTTGTTGAACTTACATTTTACTTTTTAACAATTCGCCGCTACAAAACAAAATGAAACATTGTTTAAATGGCGAACAAATTCCCGCGAAAAAATCATTCACGGTGAGAGGAAGGTTTTTCGATGTTGACTTGAACAAAATTCGGATGAACAAAATAGCGATAGCAATTTTATGAACAAGGAAAATTTTGGGCGTTTTTTTTTCGTTAAAGGTGATTATGTACATATAGGACAATAGTATTTAAAACAAAATATATTTTCTCATTATATTCTATTCTGTTGTTCTCGTGGCTAAAGATTAATTTCAATCGCTAAAACACTGAGCAAATTAGAGGAAAATCGGCATTCTGTAAATATAGTTTAATAATATTTTAATATTTTTGCCGTAGCTACTTTGCTCTTTATAAACAATATAACTTTTTATCGCTAAATCTACTTTATAGATTTTCAGCGATGGACATTAAGCTTTAGAGAATATTAGAATTAGGCTACATACAGTTCGCTATTTTTGAGCGTCTGTTTTGTGTAAATAATATTCAAAAAAGATAAATACATGTATATACACTCAGAACTCATTATTATTTTTCGATTTTCGACAAATCTTTCTTATATTTTATACAATGGTGTTTTTTGGCTTCAAATCCAATGTCGAAAGTTTAAAGCAATTATTTGGTAATAAAATGGCTAAATTGGCTAATTACAGAAAAGTAAGTAAAAAATACTGGGGCCAAATTACGGCATTCGTTATCGATCGAAATTACAATACAATTAAAATGTAACGCCAAAATTTAAGAAGCAGCCAATTGTCATTGACTTCCCTGCCTATAAACATTATTTTTGCTACAATTATTTTTTTTTTATTAAACTTTTTTTCATTGTTAGCTCAGAGATTGTATACCTTTTAAATATTACACTCATACAATATTTAAATTGCTATAAATTTAACAAAACTACTTATATTTGCAGCCTTTAATTTAAAAAATTTTTTTTCATTATCTGGCAACTTAGTTTTTACATATTTTCTTTTATTTGCCAAATCGCATTACGTTTCTCACTAAACTAATGACGGCCAGTGTGAAAAAGTGGCGGCGATCAGAAAAGAAAAATATACATTTTTTTTATTAAAAACTAAGAAAAATCTTAAAATTAAGTGGAAAAAGTGAAAAATAACAAAATAAATTAATTATTTTTTGTTTACAAATTATAATAATTTCAAAATAAGTAAAATTTATGTTTGAAAATCGTAAAACTAAAATTTAGTAATTGGTAAAAGACGTACTTTACTTTTTGATAGAAAAAACGAGAAGCAAAGAAGAAAAAATAAAATCAAAATTTATAAAAATAAACTATACACATATATAAATTATTGTAGTGGAGGTGAATTTATTTTGTTTTTTGTTAAATTTATTTTAACAAATGTATTAAAAAATGCATGTGAATGTTGCTGCAATTGTTTAAAAGGCTAAAAAAATTAAAACAAAATTGTTTGTGTGTTTTTGCTGGCCGTTGTATTTATCTATTGTTTGCTTTGTCTAATTAAATAGTTTGTGTTGTAAAATTTTTCTGATTAGTTTTGTTGTTTCATTTTGTTTGTTGGTTTTTGTGTGTGTTTTAATAGTCCTAAAAATGCAACACTGCAAATAAGTTTTGCTGCTGTTATTGTTTTTTTGGAGCAGAGAATAAAAGAAAGTCAAAGAAAAAGAGAGAAAAGTAATGAAAAAAAATAAGAAAACAGAAAAGTGTGGTTAAGTTAAAAAGAAAACTATTAACTTTTTCAATAAATAAAATATAAACAAAAACTTAATGAATTACTCAAAGTAAATATTCAATAAATTTCCATTAAATTCTACAATAAAATTAAAAATAAAACTTTTCTAAAGCAGTTTTTAGTCAATAATTTGCTTTTCAATTGCGGGTGCTCCATTTTTGTTTTGTCATTTTACTCGCGAACATACTGCTGCGAAATTTTTTGTTAAAAGCTGTGAAAATATTAAAAAATATCTTTTTAATTTCATTTCTTTTTAATAATTTGTTGTAAAAAAAAAGGAAAAATAAGTGTGTTGTGTATTATTTTGATTGTGTTAAAATTAATTACTGTGTTGCGGATCAAAAATTGAATTGAATGCTGTCAGGTTTGGGTACTTTTGTAAATTAGTATGTAATTTAAACTTTTTTAAAATACATTTTCCCTAAATTTCTTCATATTATTTTATATTTTTGTGTAAAAGTTTCTTTTTGTTAGCATTTGCGTAGTTTTATTTCACCTTTTGTATGCTTTTTTATGTGTATTATTATTTATTTATTTATTATACCCTTCACCTTTGGTGTAAAGTGTATATTAAAGTTCGTCATTTCGTTTGTTATTTCTACAATATTGATACATATTCTTAATTCTTTTGAGTAGCGAAGTTGACTTAATGATGTCTCTTGGTCTCTTGGTCCATTGGTTAAAATGGGTTATATTAAAACTCTAGATATTAAAGTTACTAGGCTGTTATATATTTATATCACACATAGTCTGGAAAAGTTTGCTTTTAAACTTTAGCCACATCGGTTCTCCAGTGGCTGATTCGCTTTGCTACAGTTTTATAGGTATATTAGTGAAGAACTTTCGACGACCTGTTATATTAACAACAAGCTGTTGACATTAGCGCATAAAACTTCAATCTTTAGAGTCTCCTTTATTGTTAACTTTTACCTTAAAAAGTAGTCAAAAATAGGCTGAACCAATCTATAAATGACCATGTAATAGAAAAAACTTTTTTTACTGAAACAATAGTTTTGGCACTAATTTCCAATGCCTTATGAGCTAGGAGAACCAAATTTGGTTCAGATATTAGTTCTAGTTTTTTTTTATAAATTGAAATTGAAAGTACATACTTAATGAAAATAAGCTAAATCGGTCTATTGTTTACAGCTGGCTCCATTACTAGTGTTCTTCCGACCTATCGTAAAGCTTTAACAAATGTTTAAATTTTTTAAAAATAACTAGGTAGGCACCTATTTCCGATGTGCGAAACAATTTTTTCTTTCGTAGTTGTACTGCCTGTTTTAGAAAACGTAAACAAGTGAATGAATGAGAAATTATATTGAAAACAACAATAAAAAACGAAAATTTGTTTTTGTTTTCAATATAATTTCTCACTCACTCACTTGTTTACGTTTTCTAAAAACAGGCAGTTAAAACAAAAACAAAGTTTTTAGAATTTGTTTTTTGTTTAAATTAACTCCTTGTTTAACGATTTCGAAAATCAACGTTCGCATAGAAAATTATATTTTAAACAAAAACAAAATTCTAAAATTTGTTTTTGTTTCAAATGTAATTTTCTATGTGAACGTTAACGTTCGAAATTGTTGAACAGGCTGTAATTTTGTTAGGCTAAAATGTATTTTTCTAAAGAAAACATTCTTTCGCAGTATGGAAATAGGCTATAAGCTTTAAAATTTAGCTCAAGTATTCTTTTTTATACCTATACCTACCAACGTATATTTACACAAGGTAAACTCGTTGGCCCATATGTTTGTCAGCTGTTTACCCCTAGTTGGAACCCAAACGTCAAATTTCGTGTAAATGAGCCAACATTTGTACAAGTGTGCGTTAAATTGTTTTTGTTTTATATGAAGACAATTTTGACAACTCAGTTCTTTTTATAGAGCAGCATGTCTACACTCCCAAATGAGTCTACCTTGTGTAAATATTACTTGATACCTACCTAACATTTGTTGGTAAAAATTTTCTTCAGCATTTTTTCCAAGAATTTGGTTTTTAAGAAATTTTCATAAGTATAATTTACTGACACATTTTGCGTATGGTCGAATTTTTCTCTATAAAAGCTAATTATTTCGCAAAATAAAACCGCATTGCGAAAAAAGAGCAAATGTTTCGGTTAATTGTAAAATTATTTTGCGGCAAGAAAGTCATGATTCATGTTTCTGCTATATAACTGCCTGTTTTTAAAAAACGAAAATTTGTTTTTGTTTTCAATATAGTTTCTCACTCACTCACTTGTTTACGTTTTCTAAAAACAGGCTGTAAATAAATGTTATATAAAATAAATAAAAAAATGAGTTTTATTTTCTATCTACACATGGGTGTTTCGCTTTATTGCACATCTTGCTCAATTAGGCGATTTTCGTTTTGAGTCGGCGATTCAATTAACCGAGTACTGCTTAATCGAGTTCCCGTTTAATTGCGGTAAAATTCGTGCATTTTTAGAAACTCAATTAAGCGGAAATAACCGAATTTAAGTAGAAATAGTACATATTATGAAAAATATCCATTAAAAACGACTATTGGAACACAAAAAAATTTAAAGTTTTAAAGTTGCTTTATTATTATGGTGAAGGGTATATTAGTTTCGGCAAAGCCGAATATAGCACTTACTTATTTTTTTCTTTTTTGGTTTTTTTTTTACAAAATTTTTTTATATATTCTTTCATAGCGTTTACATAGTTGTTTTACGTATTTTTAATTCTTCAATTTGTCTTTGTGTTTTTATTGTGTCTATATCAGCATTTATGGGATTTAAACTACTCTACGTGCCCTCATTCCCTTACATCAATCCTTTTGTTTATGTTAGTCTTTTTATTTCAGATATTACTTCATATTTTTTAAATTCAATTAATCCATGTCTTTAGTTCACAATCTGTCGATGTCATTGCGTTTTTTTTTTGTGGTCAAAACGCTATTTTATATTCTTAAGTTTTTTGGAAATCGTCGTAGAAGTAGTCATTTGACACGTACAAATGTTTTTATTACTTTAAAATTATCTTTCTTTACGCTAAACTTTCTTTTAAAACTGAAATAGGTACCTACCATAAAATAATAAAATATTTTATTTTCTCAATAAATAAATAACCTTTCAAATAATAAATAAATATCGTGTTTTTTAAAGTATTGGTCAATATTAGCTAAGATTTCGAACCTTTTTTTAGACAGTATAGCGACTCAACGCTAAAAATCAGGGCTTCTATTATCAGGCCAGAAACGAATACATTAAATTTTTATTAATTCCACTTAAAAAAGAGTATTTTATCCACTTTATTAGCATAAAACGAAATCGGTTATTTCTTCACTCCAAATTGTTTTTGATAAAATATACCAAGGTTGGCAACCGATGCCGTTATTAAAAAGTTAGCTCTTGAATTCATTTGACAATAAAATATAAGTATTGATATAGATACCGAAATAACGGGTAGATTAATGCCTTTATTGATACCGAAATTGATATTAATTTAAAATACCTATATTGATACAGATACCGATTACACAGTGCAGCACTAAAATCTTGGACAAATTGAGACCCCAAAAATCTGAAAGCTTATGATGGTAGAAGAAAACCCCTAGCTGGGTTTACAATTATTAGCTAAGGTTTTTTTTTATTCATTTTTGAAGTTTTCAACTGGTGGGTGGATTTTGGTACAATTTTCAAAAAACGTACTGATTCTAAAGTCTATATCTCGTGAACTACTCAAAATATTGTTTGCCTCTTTTTGGCAAATTTTTAGCTCATAATCATATCTAAAAATTTTACCTTGAGATAAAAACAACAACATCTTACTCAAAACAGCAAATCTGTCAAAAAAAGTAAAATTTCGTCATAGATTTTTATTGTTGATTGTGGAAAATATGAAAAATAAGGACACTTCAAATCTTTTTAAATATATTTTGAACTTTAGTCGTCGCTTTCGGGGCTAGTCTCAAACATGTTTCCGACTGTCCAACTGGTCAGAATAATTTAATTTCTAAATTCAGCAGTAAAATTTGTTTTTTGCGTTTTCATTGGACGTTTGGGCACATAGAGACCACAAACGTAGCAAAACAAGTTCAGCTTCCAACAATTTTCCATATCAACTTTTTCTTTCTGCAATGTATGCCGTAATATTTAAATTCCCCAAATTTATTTAATTCGAACGTGCAATCAAAAAAATGCAAATTTTGACATTGGAAACATGCCGTTATTTTGCATCAAACAATCATTCAAACGGACGGTGTTTACAAGGTACAGATTTCTCTGCAACATGTGAGTAATATGTTGTTTTTTTATTTTATCTCAAGGTAAAAAAACCTTAGCTAATAATTCAAAACCAAGTTAAGGTTTTTCTTTACCATCATAAGCTTTTAGATTTTGGGGGTCTGAATTGGTTCAAGATTTTGAAGTTGAAAAATGTGCTACTGTGTTATTAGTTGCCAACAATCATATTTTTCATTAGCACAATTTAGGTTTTTTTTTTAAACATTAAACCTTTGCTAATATAATTCAAATTTGAAATATTTTAGAGTAAAATCACTTTGATAATTGCAACCATGTGAAAAATTTTTATTTCATGTTCTTGTTTGGTTTGGTTAACTAAATTGTAAAATCGATCAAAAAATAATTACCATTATAAAAGTTATTGTACCGATACCGATATAATTAAAATACCGGTACCGAAATAAAAAGATCGTTGGTTTCATGTAGAAAATCCCGGATTCGGATTTTTTTTTAAAATTGATTTTTTAGTGATTCCAATACATTTCACACAAATTCACATCTTCACAAAAATTAAATGCATCAAAAATAATGGTTTTAATGGTACAAGTGTAAATACCCAATTGGTAAACAAACTGAAATGGGTTAATAGGGTAAACAATTTTATACCAAAAGTGATTGATACTCAATAGTTTAGTGAAACCTTTGTTGTAGAAAATTAAATCACCATGGCTAGGTTTTCAAAATGATTTTGGGCAAATATATCAGAATTTATAAAATTGGATACTTAAGGCAATTCATTTAGGCCCTTAATTTGTAAATCGCAACGCAAAGCCAAAGAATTACATTAAAAGCCAAAACAAAGTCATAAATATTTTGTAATTTTTTGTTGCTTTCTACAGAAATTCATGTACCGTTTCAAAAATTTGCAACGCCACAACTCATAGCTGTTTGAAATCTTAAAACGCAAAAGGAATTTCTGTAGAAAGCAACAACAAAATTACAAAATATTTATGACTTTGTTTTTGATTTCAAAGTAATTCTTTGGCCTTGCGTTGCGTTTTACATAATTAGGGCCTTAATGTTTTGTCACAATATCTAGAAAGACGCTTTCATGTTTCTTAATTTTTAGGCTCTTCCATGGTTTAATTTAAAAACGATTAAAGTTATGGTTTCATTTCATCAATATTAGATTCGATAAAAAAAAAACCTTTTTCTCAGTTTAGTTCAATATAGGTTTAATATGGTTTGAGTTCAATTATTAAATCAGCTTTCTAATATTAAACAGTACACAATATATAAAAAACACTAAACCCATTTGAAATTACACACCAACTGATACACAATAATTGATTTCCATAGCTGCATTTAAAATGCAGCATTTTTAGATTTTTGTGAAGTTAAATTTAAAAATTTATTGCATAACAGAATTCTGTTAAAGCGCTAACATAACATTGTTAACCATATAAAATTGTATATATGTATTCAAATTGGAATTATTCCTACATTTTTGGATCAAACGGAGTTTTTGATTAGCGGGATCAGCTCTATATTGTTTCCAGTCCATTTGATCCAAAAATGTAGGAATAATTCCAATTTGAATCCATATCGTCAGCTCAGAATTGGTTTGGCGCATATTATGGTAATTTATGATATACGCCAAACCAATTATGGAGCCTAGTTCTGGCATTCGTGATCGAGTACTTTCTCGATTCGTAAGCAATTTTATTTCAGTCGATACTGAACGAATCGAAATTATTTTTTCAGTATTGTGAAACTCAAATTAATGCTTTACAACACCGAAAATATAATTCAGATTCGTTCAGTACTGACTGAAATAATAAGATATTAAATTGCTTTCGAATCGAGAAAGTACTCGATCACGACTGCCAGAATCAGGCCCCTGAGCTGACGATATATCACAGCTTTGAATGATTAATAATATTATGTTAGCGCTTAACCAGAACTCTGTTATGCAATAAATTTCGAAATTTAACTTCACACACTTCATTTTTAATGATTTCAATAAACACCCAAATAAAAAAGAAATATACCTGTTATTAACCCGGTGTTTACCTATTCATCCGGAATAATCCTACCTCTAAAAAATATAAATAAAGATTTAACATATTAGTAATTACAGTTTGTATTATGTTTTTTTTTTTACCTTTTCCTGTAAAGTTACAATTTCATGGGCTATGGCCTTTCTACATGAGACTAACGAAATACTTTAATTCCGATACCAAAATTCGTTTCCACTCTCAACCTTGAAAAATACTTATCATAAATTTCTTGAAATTATCCTGTGTTCTTCTTAAGCCAATTCAATACGCACTAAATATTTTTGATATTTTTTAAACTTCCCGCATAAAATAGTGGAGTTATCTTTGGATCGATTCAGTTGATTATTGCACAGTGTTCTATAATTTTGGAACTTTCTATTACAGTTTAAAATAAAAAATATCATAACAGAATTGTAGTCAATGGGGTTTTTTATGTTCGCAAATTTGTAACATTTTGTATAATCCGATAGTTGACAATAGTGCATCATATGAGCGTTAAATGTATTTGTTTAGCAGTTATTTTAACCTGTATGTTAACGTGTACGTGTAACTTGTAAAATAAACCGTTTTCCTTATGTAGTTCACATTTTTTTTCTAGGTTTTAAGTTTTCTAAAATGTTGAGTAATTCAATCGTATCTCAAAAAATAAAAGGGTAGTTACTAAACACACAATCAACATTCAAAAACTGAAATACAATTATTAAAAAAGCATTCATTTAGATATAACAACCCAACATTTACCAAAAAAAAAAAAAAAAAAAAAAAAACTAAAAAAACTAAAATAAAAAATAATTAAAACAACTAAGACAAAGCAACTTAAAACAATTAATAAATTAATAATCAACAAACAAAAAACTATTAATATTTTTTTTGCAGAGACGCTTATCATCAGGCGGTTATTATGAAAGGTTATGTTTGTTTCATACTTACAATAATTATTTTACAATTATTAACTAAATTTTTAAAGCAAAACTTTGGTTTTATTTTTAACTATAATTTCTTTTTTTTTACCTTGTTTTGTTTTTAAATTTCTGTTAAATTGTTCTCTGTATTTTTAATTTTTCAAAAATGATAAAACATGCAAAACATTTTTAATTTTAAAATTAATTATAAAATTTCCTATTTTTCTCCCCAATCAAATGTTAAAAATTGTTCCCAAACTTTAGGCAACCTGTATAAAATGTCTCGTAATAAGGACAAATATGAAAGTGGCAATCGTAGACAACAGATTTTTATGTCACCCGAAGATGTTGCAGCCGGTAAAAAATCTAACTGGACTGGTATTGAGATAACAGGTAAAAAATATTTTTAAAATAATTTTCCGTTATTTTTTATATTTTTCTTATTTTATTTTTAATAATTTAGGCTGCGTTCGCAATATAAGCCCTTCATTGTGGGAATTTGAACATTTAACAGCTTTATATTTAAATGATAATCATTTGTTACGTCTACCAGCCGATATTGGACTATTGGTGAATCTTCGTACATTAGATGTATCCAGCAATAAATTACGTAGTCTACCTGCTGAATTGGGTGAATTAATACAATTAAGGTGAGTTTACTAGGATAATTGTAAACGTATTCAAGATATTTTCTTGATTAACTCTTAATCATAGTAACAATTGTATTTATTTATTTTTTATTGGTATATCATTAAACAAAAACTGAAATAAGAATATGAAACATATTTTTAGTTAAAGATTTATAAGTGTATGTACATAATGGTGTTCTTTTTGTATGAGATATTGTTTTATAAACACAGATTAAAAAAATACGAAATTTCTGAAAAATACTTATGTTAGGAAGGTAGTTAAGTATAATAATCTGCTTAATATGTTAATAAAAATTTTGTGTGGCTTTTGTAAAATACAAAACGTATTCAAATTGTATTGGCTGTCAATTTTTGTTTTTGCATTTTTTTGTCAAAATGTTTTTTTTATCAAAAATGTTAAAAGAAATCTTTAAATATTTGTATGTATTTGCGGTTGTTTCATCAAATTAGGCCTACTAAAATTAAAGGAAAAAAAAACAAATGGCTTTTCAAATCTCCTTTTAATTTGATAATTTATTTCGTTAAAAAAACTATAAAAAATAGTACTTCTGCAGAAAATTTTTCAAATAGATGACCAACGACTACAGTGTAGTTACTATAGTTATTTCTCACGATTTCCGATACCTGGAATTCCCTCAATATTTAATTATGTATTTTTATTCCCATACCGGGAAAATGTTAAACCAGAACTTTTTTTAAAGTTTAGTAAATCGATTTCCGAGAGAGGGCTTTATATAGGGCCTAAGGTAAATTGTGTTCATAAATTGTTTACGAAATTTGGTGACATACAGTAGTGGTCAAAACATTTGCAACTTCCATTACCTTATAATAAATCATGCCGATACAAAAAATTCTTATTTTATAATCATGATTCTAAATTATATTAGACAAAATAATAAAGTACAATAATTTGTCGCTATCTTTCCAAACATAATTAGCCAATTGTATTAACCTGCTCAAATAATTTGCCACTACCCAATACCATGTTTTTTCCTTCTTCTTTGGTTATATTCTATATGGCTATATAAGGAAGATAGTTAACTCCAAAAAAAGTATCATAGAAAATTAATTTAGTTAATTACATAATTTCATCATAAACTTATCGGTACGGTGCCATGTGTTAAATTTGTAAAAATAAAATTAAGCGGGTAAAACAAAATATAACCAACAGATTAACAAGCAAATTATTGACGATTACAAAAAAGTTCTATCCCAAAAAGAAATATTGGGAAAGTATAATACCCAAAAATCAGCATTGTCTCGAGTTATAAGTAGAGGAAATACATATTCTACATATACTATGCCAAATGCAACAATTTCCTAAATAATCATCTAAAGAAATAAAAAATTCGCTTCAGCTTGATATAACTTTCTAACAATCAGACGAAACTGGACTACGAGCTAAGGGAACTATAAAGAAACGGTTCATTTCTATAAAAAAATAAGTTAGCTCGCCTTAGTTTGCAAAAAAAAAGAAATTGGGCCGATTACAACATCTTGTCGGACGTAATATTGCTATACTCATCTTGGAAAATCCCACCTGCTTGGGTTTTCAACACGACACCGATCTCAAGCACAACTTTAAGGTGGTTAAAAAATTGATTGCTCTCCTGAAAAATAATTATTTTGTAACTTAAAACGTTATTCGCGGCTGTGCTTTATTTAAGTAATAACATTTTTGTTTCTATTAAAATATTGTCATTTAAATAACAGCTTTTATTAATCATGGGCAATGGTTACATATTTTTTGACCATTAATGTATGTATATAAAGACTTTGTTGAAATCCAACGGCAATCGGTACACTCCTCCAGCAATTTATGTTGGCTTTTTCAAATTTTTATAGACTTAGATTACTCAAGGACCCAAAAAAATATTAAAGTACTTTCTGGGGTCTTAGATGAATATATAAAAAAGTTTTACATGGAATGACGAACTTATTATTCTTTTGTTTACCACTGCTGGTTAAGGGTATAAAACTGTAAATAACTACTAACATATTATGTATTAAATACTTAAAATTGAATAGAATTTCAGGTTAAAAAACAACGTATGTATGTGCTTAAGTGTTTTAAAAAGAAAATTAAGCAAAAAAGTAACTAAATCCTATTAGAATAAGTACAGAAATCAAACTTGTAAAATGTAATTTAATATACGTATTTATGCATTTAACAATTATTTAGTAAATTTAACTATGTAATAAGATTTCTTTTTGTTTAAATAATTTCTATAATAATTATTATTGTTTATAATATTAATTTCTGTTGTTTTTTTTTCAGAGAACTTTTGTTAAACAATAATTTTCTGCGTGTGTTACCCTATGA
Source organism: Pollenia griseotomentosa (assembly GCA_963931875.1). Classification (NCBI taxonomy): domain Eukaryota; kingdom Metazoa; phylum Arthropoda; class Insecta; order Diptera; family Polleniidae; genus Pollenia; species Pollenia griseotomentosa. The sequence goes on along the minus strand of OZ007560.1, from coordinate 43,014,924 downwards.
AATTGGCAAATTATTTCATTTGCATATTTTGGGTTTAATGGGTAATCCTCTACAAAAGGAATTTCTATCCATTTACAATGAACCTAATGGCACACAAAAACTTTTAACATATATGTTGGATAATTTGTCAAGTAAGTACATAATTAAGATTTTTAATATTTTAAAATACATACTTTTTATTAATATGTATTTTAAACATACAAACAGCTACTCACACTATAAGTGTGGGACACATAAAAAAGATTTATATTGCTAGGCTTGGACTTCTAGTCTTAAGCTAGACCTCCATCACGCGTTTTTGTTGCCTACGCAGCTGTCAAAAAAGTAGAATCGGTGTAGTTATATGTTACAAGTTCCATTTACAAAAGCGTAGGATGCGTTGACGCGTTAAATGCGAAAAGTTGGTTTACCCTCTACTTTTGTAAACGTCACAAGCAGCGTTAGGACAAATCAGCTGATTTTAACAAATGAATTTTATTTTTACTTGGTGTGATGCCGTATAAAAAACGTTGCATGTAACTTAACACGTAGATCCCAAGTAAGGTATAAAAATCATGCAATGCGTGGAGGAGAAAATTCGTGGTATGGACCTCCAGCTTTAGTTGAATTAATGAATTTTCATTTAATATACATATTTATTGATTATATATATGAAATATGAGTTGCATATTTTTACTTGATCCTTCAGGTGCTTTATGAATTGTAGGTAGTAGTATCGGGTTCTATTAGTATAACCCTCAGGAAAATGGAACGTGTTGTTAATTTTATTGCTCGACACATTTATAACTCTTGTTGATATGAGCATATGTCTGAATACGTAAAAAGGTTTTTATTTTTTAGTAGCTTTGTGAAATTTCGAAATCTTGTATTTTTCTATAAGCTCATTAAGTCAGGGGCCTAATTCTGGCATTCGAATACTTTCTCGATTCGAATGCAATTTTATTTCTAATTCTTTCAATCGATACTGAATCGAAATTATTTTTTCAGTATTGCGAAACTCAATTTAATGCTTTACAACACAGACTTTCCGATTCGAAAGTTAAACAGTACTGCGTAACTCGTTCGAAACGATGACAGAGTTGTACTTTTGGAAATTGGAAATTTGATTTAAAGTTGGTAGAACTGCTATTAAAATACCAACATGGACGAAAATATTACAAAACGAAATATTAAATACTATTTAATGTGTGGAAAATATTATGATTGAGTTAAAAAAAAAAAAAACGGAAGGTTTGAAGCGTGAAAGAGAGAGAAAGTTGTTGTACATGTAATTTTTTTGGAAGATTTCAAGACCACAAATGAATCGCAAAGTGTAGGAAGGGAACTACTGACATTTTTGGCCAAAATTAATTAATTATGTATTCATATAGATTCGAGTACGCTCTATTTAATGGGTGCACTATGAAAATGATGCGAAAATTATTTGTTTATTTAGTTTTAATTTAAAAAGAGGATAGTGGCACAGCCCTTCGCGGAAAATCAGCGGTTTCGAGAGTAGAGTCTCAGGATATATAGGGTTGCACCGATCTCCACCTACATTCTGAGTATCGAAGATGCTCGAAAAAACGTGGCGAGTCATTGGGACGGGACGGGAAAGTAATTTTTTTAAATGGAATTTTGTTAGTGTAATAAGCGAATTTTGTATTTATATAACTTGTTCTTCGGATTTTTTGCAATTAAGTGCAGAAAGCGGGTTTCTTCATGTAGCTTATTTGAGTATAGCTACGAAACCAGTGTAAAAATGTCCTCTTAGACCATTTAAAATCAAAGTCTGTTGTCCCTTCTACGAGCTTAGAACAAAACACTTGCATTAATTATTATCCATAACTCCCTACACAGTTTTAATTGATTATCTCGAAATGAATGTTTTGAATGTTTCTGCACTTAGCGATTCAAATATTAAAACATTTTCAATAATAGCATAAGTAAACATTTATATCAAATCTAACATTATTAGTGTTAATTTCTTTGTTTTACACTTTTATTTAGCTTGAAAAATTAAAATATCTACATTTTTGTATTTCTTTCACTTTGTCACTAACAAATTAGCGTTTGAAAAATTTCCTAACGCTTTTTGCATAACTTTTTTGAGTTTCGAAATGGATTTTTATTTTTCTTAATTAAGGAGTCCAGATTTTGAAAATAAAAATAGAGGACATAAAGAAAAAAAGTAAAAATTTATTTGACTTGAAGATTTTTTACATATTTTATAGATACATTTACATTCACATATTTATATATGAAAAGTTAATTTAAAAAAATAACATACATATATAAAAATTTACATTTACTTATAAATAAGTAAAATTATTAATCCAAATTTTTAATATTTTAATTAGGCTTAAGTTAGTAAATTTAATTTTCATTAAATTATATTTATGAAGAAAGGAATTTTACAACATGAAAATTAGTTAAAATTGTTATTGATAATCTTTCATTCTTGACCGTGGCCGGGGATGAAAGATTATCAATAACAATTTTAATTAATTTTCATGTTGTAAAATTCCTTTCTTCATAAATATAATTTAATGAAAATTAAATTTGATGAACTTAAGCCTAATTAAAATATTAAAATTTGGATTAAAAACCATAAATAGTTCAACAAAATAACCACAAAACTTATTATTAAGTAAAATTATTTAAAAAAAATAACGAACCTTAAAAATTCATTGCACTAACTTATTCAAAATTTCATACTGCAAGTGTATGGCCACTTTTACAAAAATAAAATAAGTATTGCCATTTATTTTCAAAAGCGAGTGTTCTGTAGTAGTAAGTAAAGAACAAGCACGGGACGATATTTTCCATACGATTTGACAGAAAAAACCGGCGATCGCCGTGAAATAAAATTGATTTTAATTAATAAAAATAAAAACAAATATTGATCATGCCTTTAAAAATAAAGATGACAGATTATTAAAAAAAGAGGACACAAATTTTATAGATGACAACCATATATATTATCTAAAAAAGAATACGTATAGTAAGTAACCTCATCGCAATAGAGAGTTGCCTTTTCGAAAGGTACTTTTTGTTTTCGATAAGGTAAAAACAACTTTCGTTTATTCGAAAACAAATAGTACGAAAAAGCGTTTAAAAAACTGCAGTCAAGGTAGAAAAACTGCCATTTCTTTCTCTTCTTCACTTGTCTTTGGCCAAAAAAAACTGTTGCTTTTACTTCTGTTTCATTAAATATGAATAGTCGCTGTCAAACCAACTAAAAAAGCGAAAAGTTGTACACAAATTTTAATTTTTTATTCGACAGTTTTTGGTTTCGACCGCAGTTTTTTAAACCCAGGTATGAAAATCTTAATACATAGTACAAATTGTTCGAACTCGTAAATTATTTCTTTCGTATCGAATTAGCCCCTAAATAAAGTTTATATATACATACGTGTTGATTACAATTTACAAATATGACATGTATATGCGTGTATACATATTCACATAGAAGTATATACATACCTACACATGCATATCTATATTAATTTCTTTACTATATTGCGGCTTCTGCATTTTTACTGGTTAATATTACTATTTTGTACTGTTTTTTAACTTACACTTTTTTACTGTTGGGAATAAAAATGCTAGGTTAGTTATAATAATTTTTGAATTTTATATATTTTTGTCACTACTCAGACTTTATTGCAATGTAATATATTTTGGCCTTTAGGCCTTTTATTACAAAATTAAGTCTTAATTAATTAAACAAATTAAAATATACCAACTTAGTTCACCCCTACATAAAATCATTAACATAAAGTTTATAAACAAGGTATTTTTAATAAGTTTGAAATGTGTTTAAGGAAAAGTTTATTAATACAAATTTTTCTTAAAATTTAATTTAATTTTTTTATGAATACGATTAAAAAGTAAATATTTTTATTGCATTTTTAAAATTAATTTGAATTACTTTATGATTAATATTAAGATTAAAGGGGACTGCTTGTCTTATAAAAAAAAATTATTTTTAAAAAATATTTTATTTATAGAAGCGAGAAAAATTAATAATAAAAAGTTAAATCGTTAAGTTCAAAACAATCATCAAACAAACAAACTAATTTAAAATATTATTTTATAGCATTCTTGATGGGACTATAGGACGATCCAATCGACCGCATTCTTGAAGTAAATTATTTTAACTTAGGGGGTTATTTTTGGGAACTGGTAACGAAATAAAAAAAAAACTATATGCCAATATTTTATTTGTAACAAAAAAATCTAATTTATAAACATAACAAAAGCAATAGTAACAAAAACATAAAGACTTCAAAGGACTTAAGATTTCACACAGTAAAAAAACGAACAATATAATTAAAAAATTCCTTAAAAAAATTAGTTTATTTTAATATGAAAATTTTGCGTCCAACAAGACATAGATTGGCACAAAAATTATAAAGCTACAGAAGATTTAGTAAATTTATTTAATACTTATCTATCTATATATATAAAAAGAAGTGTACACTTTGATGTCACCACTAACTGCGAAAGCGGGTCGTTCGACTTAAACGAAAACTATCACGGTACTTTGGGGATAGTCTGTAGATGGTTTATGTAAAGTTTGAACGAAATCGGCCCAGTGGTTCCAGAGATATTGCATTTAGATTTTCCTATATATTATTCCCATATAAATTTCAACAAAATGGGTTTCATTATCCATATTATGATTTTTTATTGTTACCTGAAAAATTACCAAATCGTAATGCCTAATGTGTACAATGACATTCGGAATAGATCTTAATGTATATATTTTATATCGCTAGAGGGCGTAACATAGGGCAAAACGGGTAAATGCTCCCCCTCCCAATATTTTCTTAACTGATTAACCGATTTTCTTGAAATTTCGCAGGCAAATAGTGTTACATCTGGAAGGAACTATAGCCTATAATTTTTATTATTCAGGGCGTGAAATTGGGCAAGAGAGGCAAACGCTCCCCCTCCCTATATCTTCTTAACTAATCAACCGGTATTCTTTAAATTTGGCATGCAGATACTGTAATATCTAAAGGAACCTTAAGATATACATGTTCTTGAATTTCCAACAATTAGGGCGTAAAATAGGGCAAAAAGGGTAAAAGCTCCATCTCCCCATGTCTTCTTTATTAATTATCCGATGGAAGTTTCAAGTCTTGAAGGAATTAAAGGCTATACATTTTAACATTTACGGCGTAAAAAAAAGGTAAACGGGTAAAAGCACCCCCATCCAATACCTTCTTAATTAATTAAACGGTTCTTTTGATAAGTTTATGTATCTTTATTGAACGTTTTTTTCTCCGGTTATTCTACTTCGGCTTTGCAATGGTACACGATTGGTCGTTAACAAATTGATGAAAAACGTTATCGAAGCTACCTTTTTGAATGGTAAATTCCGAGACGAAAATGTTTTGCTGCCACGAACTCCGATGATTGCCACAGACGTCCCAAATTAATTCAAATTTTCTTTTCGATTGGCATTTGCAATGTCAATCAATAAGTCACAACGACGTCTGTTTGCGGCTTAGATTTGGGCACACCATGTTTTTCAGACGGACAATTTTACGTGGCATGTTCTCGCGTCGGCAAGCTATCGAGCTTATTTGTGTTGGCTAAAGGCGGACTGACAAAAAAAAAAATCGTTCACGCAATTGCTCTTCTTAACATGGGGTCTTCACCTGACAATTTTTTGTTATAGTAAACGTCAAACTTCATAAAAAAACGCTGAAAAAAATATTAGAGTTTTTTATATAGACTTTGACGTTTGGTATAACAACAAATTTTCAGGTGAAGACCCCATGCAATAAAAATTGATTATCTCTGTTTGATTTTCATACTTCAGGATAAAAAATACATCACTTTTTTATGTTTAACTTTTGAATATGTAACGAAAAGAAATAAATAGCTATTGTTTTTTTTTCAACGCCGATTATGGTATAAAGCGCTCAAGTGAAAGAAAGAGGAATTTATTTTACTTGAAATTAGGTTTATGGCAAAACAACGTTTGCCGGGACAGCTAGTTGTTACTAAAAATTTAGCTTTGTATATTTATTTGTTGTGTTTTTCTTTGATTTTATAAAAATCGAAAAGTGGGTTAATTCAATTAATCTTCTGTAACTTTGTCACTTTTGCTCCGATATGGATCCTATTGGGCACAAACTGTTCGTATTGAATTAGGCTAATGTCGTAGGTGATAAAACTTTACTTTTTTGGTTTAAAAATATAACTTGAAAAGAGCAAATTACAAAAAATCATAACATTTATAATGAAGTTTTAAATTTTGTCCACTATAAATCTGCCATTTATTGACTCATCTTCACAAACGACCCATGGTTATTTTATTTATTTAAAAGAAAGAAATACATAATCCGTTTAAAATTATTGAATATATGCATTTCAGTCACATCATCTTTTTTAAAAACACATACATATAACGGTTATTTTGGAATATCTCAAAAACTTTTCTACTCTTGACAATTCTTATTCGGAATCTGATATTCGGATTCAGCGGAAAATTTTACATAAAGATTAGGTATCAAATTCATTTGGTCAAAAAACTGTCACGTAGTGTTATCAATTCAAGTAAATTATATGTTCTGAAGTGTATCAAAAGAAAAATACATACCTATACACCTGCTACCTTTTTTGCAACTTTAGCGCATACTGGTTTCTGCATCTTTGTAGTGTACTAGAAAGAAAACAACGAAAGAACGAATACAGTAACTTTTAAGGCCCAACCATAATTTGCATAGCCTTGCTTAACCTACTGTCAAAAATTTACAAAAAGTCTCTCAAATGTATTTTAAAAAAATAAAAACAAACTGAAAAAACATTTTGTTCCGTACGGAATGTGCGATCAGTTTCGCACTTTTCTTAAGCAAATGGCAGTTTCTTAAAATTAAACAAAATGTTTCCATAAGTTCAATTTCATAAGTTCAATGCCTTGTATAATTTACATGTACTCGCACATTTGCTTAAGCCAACTTAAGCACATTATGGTTGAGCGTTTATTCTTATGAACAAATAAACTAAAATTTTTTATTGGGCTTAATAAACAGTAAACTGAGAACTAGAATGAAAATAGAACTGTTACGCTCAATTATTATCAATTATACGCATAAGAGATTGAACACTCCTTTAGGCAACATTTGTTGCCACACTTAAAACATATCGGATAATATTGTAAAAAAATTGGTTCATATGAAAATTCATAATGAGTTTGTATATAAGAAAGATGAAAATGACGTGATTGAAATTTGAAATAGTTGTAACGACTTTATTTAAAATATGTTATATTGTTACATTAAAATAACTGTTTCTATTAAACAAAATGAATATGTAAAAATTCAAATGTAAATTTTTTATTATATTCAAAAAGTCAAAGTTACAAAACTAGCACTTTTGTTTTTTGCTGTAGAACAATTAGCACTTTTTTTTTTGTCGATTTAGCACTTTTAATTTGAATTCTTCTGGCAAGCCTGTATGCCATACCTAACTTGAGGGTTACACGATCAAGTTTTGCCTATCAAGTTTTAATACAATTACACTTTTTTACCAATACACTCATACTCTTAAAAATTGAAACGAACTTGCCTTTAAAATTCTCTTTCCAGTGACTGTTTAAATTTACGTCCAAGAAAACAGCTGATTTCAAGGTTAGTGAGCAAATGTTTCGTTTGTCTTTGTAAATTGTTTCCTTGATGACACCTTAAAGGTAAATTGCTCAAAAATTTAATGCAGCCTACGTCACAACTTTCAATTTTTGGAAATTTTTACAAACAGTGTATGTAAAAGACTATCAAGAAAAACTTGGGCGTGTAACTGCAGTGTAAACAAGAGCGTCAACGTTGTGTCACAAACAGTGTGTTAACTTTCTTGTTAAATAAAACCCACATAATAGAAATAAAAAGAAGAGAAAAAACAGCTACATTGACAAAAAATAGCTAAATTGTCATTATTTATTAACAATAGCGACCAACTTCACTATTAAACGCGCTGTCAATATAAGATTTTTCAATTTTAAAGCGTTGTCGCCGCGCAGCTTAGTTCCCTTTTACAAAGTGACAGACAGAAGGCAGACAGACGAAGTTTGTTGGTAAGGGGGCGACGCTGTATGCGTGACACACTTTACTTTTTTCCTCTCTCGCCTACAAACTTCGTCTGTCTGCCTTCTGTCTGTCACATTGTAAAAGGGGACTTAGGGATGCTTCATACAAATTTTGTGGGCATGAGCATTTTTGACAGCAAGAAAACGCAAAAAGTATTATATTGGTGTTCTTCCTATTGGCACATCATTTCTTTTTCATTATGATTAATTTAGATAAAATTTGAGAAAAAATCGCTATTTGAGATCCCTACTGATTTCTACACAAATTATAAATTTAATTGTACGGTAATTTTTTTTGCCTTTCTGCTTTATAACAAAGAAAACAACAATTTCCAAGAGATTTCTTTTGTCTTTTGTTTTTTTTTTATTCCTACTCTTACTACTCTGTTATTTTTTAAAAAAAGAAAAATTTTACATTGACCAAAACATTTCAAAAGGTGCAAATAATTGATGGCTTTGCCACAACTCTAATAGACTTGTAAATCATCTTTCATAGTCAACTATAATAAAATGTCTTGTAAAATTTCTATTTAGTAGTTATAGGTGATTTTCCTAAAATGAAGCGAGAAAAAAGAAACATAAAAATCGATTAAATAGCCGCTTCAATTAACTGCAATTTTCCCGTATAAAGTGAAATGAAAATGAAATTGTTTTTCAGTCAGTTTAGCTCATGCGGTTTAAAGAAATATGTACATGCAAAATAAAATATGAAAAAAGCTTAAACAACAACAGCACAAACGAGTGCTTATAAAAATAATAATAAAATTTTTGCAAGTGGCTAAAGTAGTATTTAAATTACAGTTTTAAATTAAACGCCTTCCAAATCCAACAATAACCATAGGACATGACCAATTATGATGCTACCAACGAAAAATAAAACTGCAATATCGTCATTATTAGTAATACAAAACAGTGGTTAAGATTGTTATATTATCGATTAGTTCGAACTAACAGTTTGTAATTTAAAGCTAGATTTTGCTCTTGCGTATTTATCGTTATTTTATTATATTAAAAAAAAAAACAGATTTTTAATCAGGTTCTATTTTTTTTTTTTGGTATAAGATACATTTTATGATTTATGATAAGGGGATTTGAAATCACTGTTAACACAACATTTTATATCGACCGAATATTTTATTTGAATATTTCAAATAAAAGTGAAAAGTGAACCTAAATTTATTTTAGTTAAAATGTTTATCAAAAACTTTTAACTAAACAATTTTTTTAACAAGGTTTCGTTTAAATGTGCTACATTCCCATTTCATACTATTGATAAACTGAAATTTATTGTTGAAGGGATAAGCTATTCCTATGCGCATTTCACTGGTTACTTAGGCCAGATCGTCAGGAAACTTCATCCAAAGATTTAAGAAAAACTAAAGATATTACACAAATAAAACTGTTAAGCGAATAAAAATTATAAGCCACAGTTTTACTTGTAACAATATCAAAGCTTAAACAAAAACAACAACAATAAAGAGTGAGTTTATCTTTTCTTACAGTCCCGGCTACAATTGGTTGATTTTTTGTCAACTCTAAATGTAGTTGTAAGTGGGAAAAGAAAAAACAAAAATTAAAACAACTTAAGCTACGGTCAGACTTATCAAATATTTGACGAAAAAAACGGGACCAACAACCAAACTAAAGAATCATTTCGCTTAATATCAATATTTATTTTGATTAAAATACCACATCTTACAAAAAACTGTGTTTTGCTATGTCTAGTAGTATAATTAGTATATTTTGTAATATTAAGACCATTTTAAATCTCACTAACTATTAACAAAAGTAGGGGTTACGCTTATTTGATCAAATATTTAATAAGTGTGACCGTAGCTTTACTTTATTTTATCTGCCAGTTCAGTTTTATTTACACTGCCACATGCATATTAGTTATCAAAGTTTTTCTTTTTTATATATTTTTATGTTTTATTATTAACAAGCTGAACTGACCGGCTTTGCTCGGAAGCTATTTACTAATAGAAGTGAAAAGGAGCCAGTGTGTTAATAATTTAGTTGAACGAGTTTTTCCTTAAATTTTCATACTTATAAAAATAAGAAGTACAAAGGAGACAGTGAAATTTAGTTACACAAGTTACTCCTAAAATTTTCTCATACAAAGAAAAATAAGAAATGAAAAGGAGGCAAAATATTTTATTTTTACCGTTTTCCCTTAAATTGGCTTATACTATGTACGATAAAGTGAAGTGCACTGTAAGCAATATATAATAACTGAAATTTTGCAAGTTTTACCAGGAATTTTAAATTTGGTTTTCTTTACAACCCATCTCCTGCAAATTTCGAATCGAATAAAAAATCAGACAAACCGCTCCAGCCGTTATCACGTGAGGCGATTACATACATGTACCGTAAAGCAGGATTTAGAGAAAAGGGTTTATCCAATAAAAAAATTACAGAAATTTTATTTAGTTTTCTACATTTATACTTATTTTATTTTTATATATTAATATAAACAATCCCTGTAGTAAATGAAATAGTCAGTTGCAAAAAAACAATAACTATAAATTAACTATTTTTCAATTGACTACAAATTGGTTTAAATCTCATGCAGATATCAATCAAACATATTGCATAGAGGCACACGTAAAACACAAATAAGTAAAACAAGCATGCCATGAAGTCAAATGAAAAAAAAAATATATATATATAATAATAATTGAAAATAATTAAAAATTAAAGCAATACAAATTTGTTTATGTACAAGAAATTATATAGCGTATTTATTTCAGCTCTATTATACATAATCATTTAAAGTAATTTGGTGCAAAATCTTCTTAAATAATTATTTTTGTATAAAATATGTATATAAAAATTTATGTTTATATTTACAAATATTTTTTTGACAAAAATGTTTTAAAATTTAAATAATTTATTATAAGCCGACTATACTATTAATTAATTACAAATTGGTTAAAAAATTAGTAGTTAGTAGTCAATTAAAAAGTCATGCAGAGATAACCAATTGACTACAGCCTATGACATGCCTATGTTTAAATAATAAGTCGTCGACAAGGAAAAAAGTCACTTAATCAACTAGATGTGGTTATAAAAAAACCAGGGGTCTAATCACCGCATACGATATGGAGCAAAATTGATCGAAATGTTTTATTTTGGTACCATGACACTCGATATCGAATCGAATGTATCGTAATTTGAAATGATAGCATTCGATATCGAGTAACCAAAGAAATTACATCTCTCGAGTTTTCATTCGATACGTCAGTTACTATCGTATGCAGAAAAATACGATAGTTTACTCGATACGATAGTTTACTCGATGTCGAATGCGGTGATTGGACCCCAGTTTGAAGTTACTTAAACATGTGCTTGACTTCCTACAGAGATGTTATAAAACTTATTACTTTTCGGCAATACACACATACATGCATACATGTATAAGTTTGAGCACTCGATACTCTTGAGCAACCGACAATATTCCGGCAAACTGCACGAAAGCTTAATATTTTTATTTTATTTTTGCAACAACTAGATTTTTTGCATAAATTGAAGCAAATGAAATTGTTTAAATAGTATTTGTTGCATGTCTCCGCCAGCGGGTTGCTGCAAACTCGCAAAAGACTTCGCCTCACTTTTTCAGCAAAAATGCAACAACAGCAATTTATTATTATATAAATTTTATGGTTTGTTTAAAATATTAAAATATTTTCGCGAAATTTGCAAACTTTTTTATGCTATTTTCCGACATTTTATTTTTCTAAACCCATTTAGCGAATTCAAAGAAATTTTAGGGCTTGTTTCCAATTTTGCATTTTTTAGCCATGTTCGCGATAGAAGCGTTTTTTTTTCCTCTTATATTTCTGGTTCTTTATAGATCTGGGCCATTTACTATCCGGCTACCATATTTCATCCAAACCTATTAAAGGCTAGATTACACTATCTCACAAGTCTTACGTATTCCATAATACTTTGTGAGATAGAAATCTAATGAGTTTTGTTGCGACTGTCAAAAAATCTAATTTAACATGACAGTTTGTGTTTACACCATCACACAAAGTATAAACTCTCACACATGAAATAAAATGCAACCCTGATCCAATGAAAAGTATTATTGTTTAGAAATTTGTCAAAAAACGATGAAGTCGTATGGGATGTCAAACTTTTTTCATAATACTTGTCATTTTCGTGACACATTGCATTCACACTTTCACACTTTGTCATATTACTTGAGTTTTTGATATGTATTAATACAAAGTATAATAGTGTAATCTAGCCTTAAGCGGTAATCGCGTAACTGAGGTACAAACTAACAAACATCTTAACATCCGAACTTACAAACTTTCACAGTTATATAAAATAAGTAGGATAATTTTCTTCAAATTTTCACCGAAATTTGTATCACTACAATATTATACCAAAACTTGTGGCAGTGCTTCGGTAAAAAAATTAAATCTAAATTTGCTTTAAATAGTTTATATAGTTTCCTATATGCAGGCTTTGCTTAACTGAAAGTTTTCACCGGAATTTGGTTAAGTTAAAAATTTTTATAATATTTTTTTCTAATCAAAAAGTAATTTCAATTTTTGGGAATACAAAATTTTAATTTCAAAAGATTTTGTTATTCGTGCTTAATTCCCAGTTTTTATTCTAATTTAAAACTTGATGACAGTAATTTGGTTTGTTTGCATTTATTTGCAACTGAGCAAATATACACTTCATACTCTTTTTGCACAAGGTTTTTTTAAGTGCAAACGAAGTAAATTGAAACATATTGCAAATAAGTGTATTTTGTTGTTGTGTTGTACAAATATTTGTATTTTTGCACACATTTGCACACTTTGCACTACCCATTGTGAAAACCCTTATTAATCTTGAAAAATAAAATTTTCGAGAATGAAATAAATATTTAATGCTCTCCCAGGAATTAAAAAAGTGTGTCTGTTTGATGTTTATGGAAACGTATACATTAAATTTTTCGCGGAAGAGAAAAGAACAAAGTTTAGTTTACTGCCTGTTTTTAGAAAATGAAAACAAAATTTCGTGTGAGAAATTTTATTAAAAACAACGCTAATATCCGAAATTTTGTTTGCATTTTTTAAAAACAGGCAGTTAATCTGCTGAAGATTTTTGACAGTGCTGCCAGAAATTTTTTATGTTGCCAGAAAAATTTAAAAATATCACATTTGCACAAAAAAAATCGGTATGCTCCTCACGATCAATCATAATATGTACTGCAAACTTACAAATTGCAAATTTGCACAATGACTATCGTGAAAAGTCTTAATATGTAAATAATAAAATATAGAATCAAAAATTTACAGTTTGGTAATTTTATTGTGCGTTATTTTTGTTAAGCCAAATTTTTCCGGAAGTACATTTGCTTGGGAGCAATCGTGGGATAAATTGACCTCAATATGTTTAATGACAAAAAATTTATGACATATCTTGACCTTCGAACAAAAAGGTCTTATTGTATCAACACTACATGTAAGTTGTTGTCTTAAGGTCACGATATCTATGTATGTATGTATTTTAAGTTGGACAACTCTGGAATAAAATTCTGCAACAGTACTCAATTTTTCGTTTGCTAATATTAATCCTACTTTATTTTAAATTTTGTGTAAGATTTTTTAAACAACAAGAACACTGTATTTATTTTGAAGAAATGTAAAAGAAAAGGAGCTCTACATAAAGTAATGACCAGACAGTTGAGCAGACATGCCTACAATGTATGTATGTATGTAAATTGTGACAGTGGTGGAGTGGTGTGCAGTTAAAAAAGGCCTGCCAGCTACTTTAATAAATTAGACAAGGAGTTTTCTTGTTGTCGTTGTTGTTGGTGTTGCAACTGACCAAAGTGAATTTTTGTAGTTGTTATAAACTTACTTGTTTTTAATAAACGCAAACACTAAACAACAAGTTACAACAAATTTAAACTAAAAGAGAAAGTTTAATTTTTTTTGCACCATGTTTATTGTGTTGCATCTTTCACTCCAGCAACCACTTCAAGTAAAAGCAACATCAGCGAACAGCATCAACAACATTTACATCGACAACAAACAAACATCCATCGTCATCTTTAACATCTTGGTTGCCAATATAATGCATTTTAATATACTTTACCACATGTACATTTGTTTGTTTCATCTTACGTACCTCCCTATCTGTCTGTTTGTAATCAAAAGCCAGCCAAAGCTAATGGACGTAGCAATGTCTACGTAGGAAAACAAGCTATAAGAAAATAAAAAAAGTGTTGAGAGTATTGTGTTACTCTACTCTGCTGCAATAAGATTGAATTGAATTGAAATGAAAAATAAAGTTGAGTTTTCCTTTATCGTGCGCTACGCTAGTGCTGTTGCTGGTGCATGTTTTTAGTCTGAAAACATGCATGCAACCAAAGAAATGAGAAACATGCCTCTTTTTTACTGCTCAAAGTGATGAAGTTGAAGTAAATTGTATAAACCTGCATTGGTTTTATTGTTATTTTTCTTTATACAAAAATCATACTCCCGGTTTTTATTACCTTAACTTTTGAGAGAACCAAGTCTTCTACTTTGTTTTTTTTATTGCAACATCATCTTTTGTTTAACCCATCACAATGAGATAAAGAGGAGACTTTTTAATTTTGTTTATTCATAAATAACACTTAGAATTTAAATCAAATCCAAAAAGGTCTAAATAAAGGCCGAAATTTTATTAAATTTTGACATAAAAAGATATTTTCTTTTTAGAAGCCTGACTGTCAGTCATAGAAAATTCGTTATTTATACTTTTTATAAATCTAACATTTTATTTATATTCATACGTACATACATACACATGTATGTATGTATGTATGTATGTATGTATGTATGTATGTATGTATATTATTTCCCTTTTGTGTGTTCCTCTTTTTTGTCTATCTATAGCTTTTTGAATCCCACTGATGCGGTACAAAGCTGCAAATTGACATGCATATGGTAAAACACCTAGGCCAAATCCTAACGTAGCTGGATTTTTGGCCTGTGGACGGAGAATTATGAGGAGTAAGAGGCGTGGCAAAATTATTTTTTTAAACATTTCAGCTTATATAAAAGCACCCTAATGATATAGGAAGCTAAATATTGCCTAGCATATAGTCTTAAAATTGCAGCATAGCCTGAAGTAGTCGGATCTAAGATTTTTGGAAGGAGAATTGAGGGGAAAAGCGTTGTGGCAAAATTGTGTTATTTTACATTTCAGCTACTTCTGAAGGATCCTAAAGACCAATGAAGCTAAAAAATACCAAGTAGTTTTTTTCCTGCCTGGCGGGGACAGGCTTAAAACTAGCGAACAAATAAGGTCTTTAGTATTTAATTCGGAATTTGGAATTGAATCAGAAAGATATATGTAGA
This sequence comes from Pollenia griseotomentosa, assembly GCA_963931875.1. Lineage (NCBI taxonomy): Eukaryota > Metazoa > Arthropoda > Insecta > Diptera > Polleniidae > Pollenia > Pollenia griseotomentosa. The sequence goes on along the minus strand of OZ007560.1, from coordinate 42,999,492 downwards.
AACAAAAATCTGTACGGAACAAAAAAGTAGCATTACTTTAGAAACCGAATGTACGAGTTCCGAGTTCCTAAGGCAGGCCAACATTGTGGCTCTTAGTGTGCGACACAATTTAAAATCTCTTAATTATTGAAGATTTCCATTTAAATGATTTTTGGTTTTAGAAGAGAAACAAAAAAAAAAAAAATCACCCAAATGTTGAAAGGGTGGGCTGGCTGGTTACTGCGAATACAACCGATGCTGTGATTACCAAAAAGCAAGTAACGTAAACTATACTTTTTCTAGAAGTTTTTTCTACTGATTTTTTTTTGTCGCTAACAAGTAGGTTTTTAAATCAAAATATACAGCGTTAATACGGTTGTCGTCCGAATCATCTATGTAGAAAATGTGGAACACTTGTTTACATTGTCCACATCTAACATCTACCTCAAAAATTTCAAAATTTTAAAAGATAACACAAAAATGTATTTGAATTTCAATTTGCTTAAAACTATAAAAAGTATTAAACAAAAAAAAACTTTGCAAAAAAAGTGAAAACTTGAAAAATGGTCACGCTGCTTTCAAAACAAACGTCTTTTTGTCAGTGATGCCACAATAATAATAGAACTTATTGTCACTTTTCTGGTAAAGACACTCATAATAGAAAGGTGTGTAATGGAATTAAGTGAGAAAATAATATCTTGTAAAGATGTTGATTTTAAGCCGTATGTATTTCTTATGATGTTAATATCTCCGCAAATTGATGGTAGATGTTAGATGTGAATCAGTGTAAAAATCCTATAAGTCGTGTTTTGTAGTAGATTAAAGAACACAGGCTGTGTGACAGACAGTCTTTACGACAACAACAACCGTAATAAGGCTAATAATCTTAAGCCATTTTGTAAATTGTTGACCGACCCTTCGGAAGAGGAAGTCGTATAATCTCAGCACTATTGCAAACTTTTGAAAAACTCGTTTTTGCAAATAAAATCAGTCATTTACGTAAAGTTTTATAAAATTATAAATGTGAACAAAAACAAAAGTATTCAGGAAGTATGAAAAAATACATTGGTAAATAATATGATCTAACTTAATCTATAAGCTTTGCTGAGGTGAAATTCAAATCTGGTTGACCGTCTGTCGGTACGTCTGTTAAAATTGGTTTTCCGAAGATCCCAGATATGATGGAGACTTGGTTGGTACATATTTATGTCAGATATGCTCATTTTAATTTTGCTATTGAAATTCAGCCAAATCGGTCTATAAATGACTGAGGAATGAGCAAAAACTACAACTGCCTCTTATTTTACCCATAAATCCCTTGTTGTTGTTGTTTTTTTTATCTCCTTTTTTCTGTATATCTGGAGAACTGCAAGAGTTTTCAAATAAGGTACAAGCATCCTGGTTATCATTACACAGCCTCTCCCTAAAAAAAATGGCCGGGATTAGAGAAGTGGGTGTTTTTAGTCGAACCGTAAATTTCCAATGGCGGCTCAGCAGGTGAACTCACGAATAGACTTGTTTACACTATCCACGTTTTCTGGTGACCTTGGTCGCCCAGATTTTTTTTCTAGTGTTGAACCAGTATCTCCAAATTTTTTTAATAAATTTTGAATGAGAGGGATACTTGATGCGCATGATTTAAGTGACGAAAACCTCGAATACTGCGGATCTTTTAAGCGCTTCGGTCACTGAATCACAGTTGTTGTAAAAGTCTTGCACGCATAGCGCGCGTTCGCTGCCGAAAATTGCTCCATAGCGACTCTATTGCCAAGAACCAGGCTACCCACAAACACGAGCTCAAACCTTTGATATGAAACGGCTTTATCATTTGACATCAAACACATTTCTCAAACCTTTTTCAATTATTTTATTTTAACATTTGAATTCAAATTGATAATGAGTTGAATATAAACATCTGACATACAATGTTTTTTCAATTTGATATCAAATTGTTATCTAATGTTGTTCTCAAATCATAAATAAACTTAGCAGCATTAAATCAAAAAATAAATGTAAACATTAAAAATGGCGATTGAAGTTAAATGCGTTTTACAATTAAGGAAAAACTACATGTTATGTGAAGTGAATTCTCTGTTAGAAAATTTGTGAGTAAAAAATGAATTACAAAGTGTAAGAATGCGATTGAAAATAAAACGTCTTTCCAAGAATTTAAGGGCGGAAAGAACACTATAATCACCCTTATCGGGGTTGGCGAATTTAAAATACGCCTGCGACTGTTTGGTAATAGATTAAAGGAAATAATTTCACGTTATCTCTATTCTATCTTTAAGCTATGGCGCCGAATGTTTAACTGACAGTTTATTTAAATAATTAATAAACTTAAATTAAAAAAAAAATATTTTTTATTTATGTTCCACATTGTAAAAACGTTTGAAAGCAAGTTGCAAAAATGCATTTCTCAATTTGAAAATAATTTCCCCTTTTTGTTGAGAATGCTATGATTTTTAAATCATTATCAAACGTTTATCGTTTAAGAAAAGGTTTGATTTCAAATCATTTTCAATTTGAAATGAAACCTCGGTGATTCAGCTAAACACATGTAAACCTTTATAGTTTTTATAGCTAAATTAAAAACCAATTTTATCACACAACAAGTAAGAGTGCTATATTCGGCTGTGCCGAATCTTATATACCCTTCACCATTGTGCGAGCAGATATCAGAGCAACTAGAGAAAAACAAAATAATTTTTACATATACATACATATGTATTTACAATACTAAAAGCTTCATTATAAATTAAATTTTAAAATCGAAAACTGGTAAATATTTTTTTAAAATCGTTTTTAGAACATAAAAGTAAAAAAAAAATTTCTCTTTGAAAAACCAAGATTCGAACCAGAGGACTCACAGTTTCTAAACTCAACCCCCTAGACGCCTGAACCATGAACGAACGTTGTTTGAACATCATTAAAATTAAATATGGCTCCTTTTACCGTTCACAACTCAACTCAGTTGTGTCAACTCAACTCAGTTGTGTCAACTCAAGTCAGCAAAGTTGTAAACCGAATCAACTTATTTGAGTTGTGAACCATAATAGTGGCCTATATTCACCAAAATGGTCTGTACCATATATGTGTGTTTGTTTGTTTCTTTTAGTAAAGGCATTGTTGTCATACCGTAGATTTATCTTTTTTTGGCGAGTTTTTAAGTGGCAAAAATAATCAAAAATTCCCCGTTTCTATTTGTTAAAATTATTTCGTTAAATAGATGAAATAATAAAGAAGGGTGGTAACGAAAATCATATTGGGCATTATGCTAGTATATGTAAACAAATACAAACGGGGGGGGAGAGACGGATATCGTTAAATCAACTTCGCTTTTCATAAGGACCCAGAATATATATACTTTATAGGGTGTAGTATCAATATTGTAGAAATTACAAACGGAATGACAAACTTATATATACCCTTGGGTGCGTTCGTAAATGCATCACTGCGCTGCATCAGAAAAGCAAACTTTTTTTAAAGCCGATAAAAAAATAATTATAATTTTTTTTTATTGTGTGACTATTATTTTTGTGGAGTTTTTCACAATTTTTTGGTACACATTAACTTCACTGACAATCATATAAGCATTTGAAATCACTGATGCAGCGCAGTGATGCATTTACGAACGCGCCCCTTTTACCTTCGGTGAAGGGTATAAAAAGAGTAATTTTTGGGAATTCAGTATTTCGGTTATAACTCAGCCATTTTTTAACCGATTTGACAGATTTATATACTGACGTGTTAAAGAAGAAATTTACCATTTACTTGAGCTATAAACCTTGGACTCGGGAAGATCTATTGTGTCCGAAAATGGGTATTTTCCAAAAAAAAAATTATATTTTGGTCATAACTTTTTTGTATCTGAACCGATTTTTCCGAAATTTTCAGAAAATATTTTCTACTAAAGATTTCCGATCTTTTGATATATAACGCGTAACCATGGGTCATATGACAGTCCAAAAAAGCAGGTTTTTATACAATTTTTGATATTTTTTGCACGGGAGGTACCACGCCCACTTGTTCAATCCCGCCCACATTTTGTGGAATGCTGTATATTGATAACCGTAATGTGTGTACCTAATTTGGAAACTTTGGCTCTTGCCGTTCTCCAGATATACACAAAAAAGTAATAAAAATACAACAACAACAAGGGATTTTTGGAAAAAATTAGAGGTAGTCGTGGTTTTTTGCTCATATCTCAGCCATTTTTGGACCAATGTGGCTGAATTTCAATAGCAAGAAATGGTGGACTATATGTGACATAAGTGTGAAACAACCTAGCCGCTATCATGTCTGGAGTCTCCGGAAAACACATATCAAACGTAAGACGGACAGACGGACGGACGGACAGACGGACGGATATCGTTAAATCAACTTCGCTTTTCATAAGGACCCAGAATATATATACTTTATAGGGTGTAGTATCAATATTGTAGAAATTACAAACGGAATGACAAACTTATATATACCCTTTTACCTTCGGTGAAGGGTATAATAAACACAAATCATGTTCTCTATTACTTACATTATTAATTGCCCGAATATAGCCTTTATATTGAAAAAATTTTGTTTTGGGGAATTAGAATTTCGAGTTAAGACATTTCGGTTTACACATTCAAAAAATAAATGTTTAATGAAAATCCAATTCAATCCAATAAAACACATCAAAACAATTGAAATGTACATACATACATTGAGCTGACAAAATTCGTTTCCACCTTTAACATTATCTCTTATAAAAAATATTTTTTTTCTTTCATCATCATCTCGTTTTGAAAGTTTCTTTCTTTCTTTAAAAATACTTACCTTTTTCACTCAGTTTCGTTTTTATTGTTATTGCCACTTCATGCCACATTTTTCGTTATTTCTATTTCTATTATTGTTATTTTTTTTTGGTATTTGTTTACGTCTGCAGTTGAGTGCAAGTCAAAAAAGGGAGATTTTTATTTCATTTAGTTTCTCGTAAGTTGTTTTCTATTTTTTTCCTTTTAATTTTATAATGGAAAACGTTACTGACGATTTGCTACTCTTTGTTAAAATGCCTTTCATAGTTCATAGATGATTGACCTGAAATAATCAGTTTTACTGTCACTTACAAATCAACCAATGATGATCTATCTGCTGATAACTTTGCAACACTCATTTACTTTAAATTCGATAAAAGTTAGGCGATAGTAAAATACTATAAAGGGAATTACTTTTTTGTATTTCTTATTTATTTAAATATTGTTTATGAAGAAAATTGATTTCAATAAGGTGAAAATATGTTTGGCTCTTTTTTTATTTTTAATGGCGAAGAAAATCAAAGTTTTTTGTGATATGGGAGTTTCCAGCGAAAAGTCTACTTTGTAACGCCAGCAAGCAAATAAGCTTGTGTTTTGAGTCCATGTTGTTCAAATATTTTCCCTTTTGTTTCAAAATGTAAAGCTAGTTGCGCTTTACACCAAAATATAAAACAGTAAGTTATACATATAACATTTTTTTAAAAACAATTTTATATGCCTGCTGGCTTTACGTCACAAAACCTAGACTTTTCGCTAGAAATGCCCATATTGTAGTTTTATCATTGATGAGAAATGAAATGTTAGATTTGTTCATAGACTATTTGTTTTTGTTGTGACTTTTAACAGAAGAATATAAATATATCGGAATTATAGTTAATGTTATGGGATATTAATTTAAAGTAGAGTTTGCTAAAAACCGTAAAAATGTGAAACCGCGGTTTTGGTTTTACAATGATTAAAACCGGTCGGTTTCGGTTCGGTTTTCGGTTTTGAAAATATCCAAGTAAAACTACATAGGTACATATAACTACATTTTTTTGTATGTAATAAAATTTTTTTATTTTTTTCAATTCAGGTACTCTTATTAAAAAAAGAAACATTTGTTCTTCTTAGTACTTATTTTAAATTTAAAGAATTTTAAAATACCTTGCCATTGTTCTAGGCTCTTATGTTTAAAGTTTTTTTAAATGAAGTACGAGTACTATGTATAATTTACAATTTATTTTGGCATAAAAATATATTTAAAGTAAAAGATAAAACCGAGGATTTTTGGTCGGTTTTCGGTTTCGGTTTTGTAGGCATTAAAATCTCGGTTTCGATTTCGGTTAAAACCGAACAGCAATCCCTAATTTAAAGCAGTGTTGGCGGAAGCCAAATTTAATTTTACACAGAAAATTGTGTAAATTACACAAAATATTTTTTATGTTTAATAATAATGCATGCTTTTTGTCGATAGTCTAAGAGGTCGACGAATTATCTTTACAAATTCTTAAATTTGCCTTAAAATGGCATCGATTTGTTTTTGCATATTGTTGCATATTTTGGTGAAGATGCATATTTTGACATTCTTGTGAAATTTTTTTTTTAATTTTTACTATAAAAAAGTTCTTAAAAAATTTTTTAAATACACAAAAAAAACCAAAAAAAAAAAAAATTTTAAATCAATAAATAAATAATTTTGGAGCTTTGCTTTAAATACAAGATTTTCAAGATTTCGACAAAAGGTCCTTCTTTTTTAAAAGGATGCAGCACCTTGCATGGTTAAGGCTTCCAATGGGCTTAAAATCTGTTACAAGTTATTTGCTTGGCACATGGGTTATACCGCGTTGCCGTGGAAATTTGAAGCCAATTTAATAAAATTGCAATTTTAACGAAAGTAACAAGGTGGGGGACTGGCTAGATGCTTCAGAATTCTACTCAAAACACTTTAAATAATTAAAGACTGTTGATACCGATGATTGAAATTAGAAATGTGGAAGGAAGAATAAAAAGAAGAAAAAAAAAATATCCAAACCGTTTTGCAAAAAAAAATTAAGGATTTCAAAAAATAAAATAAATTTAAAATATTTTTGATCTGATCTGAAATCAAAGTGGGATCTGTAAATAAATTTTTTCAAAATGCATTGGCAAGACAAAGTTTTACTTTTAATAAAACAGCTCTTATTTATTTTAACAAACAAAAATTTTAATTGGTTATTTTTTTAAAAATATTTGAATAACAATGGACTGAATTTTTAAAATTTTTGTTTTTAGTAAAATTAAAAAACCATTTTTATGAAAATTTTTTAAGTTTTAAGTGCATATTTTATATTTTTGTGGTTCATATTTTGGATTTTTTTAAAGCATATTTTTAGCACATATTTTAAATTTTTTTGGGGCATGAAAATCTCATCCCTAATAATAAGAAATGCTTTGAAAACAAAGAGTGCTTTTTAAGTCCGATAGAACATACGAAAGGTTTACCTGTTAAACGAAATGTCATACTGCGCTCACCTTTTCTCATTTATGATCAGTTTACTCTGGCAAATCATTATGAATGGATTTACGCTTAAAAAACTTACCAAGTTGTCCAAATCTACTTTTAAAATCTTATTTATTTATTAACTATAAATGACAAAATTGTTTGTTAATAAACAAAATTTCTGCATATGGAGTGAGAACAATCTAATTCCATTTAGAAAAATGCACAGTTTGGTGCAGTTTACATGCTGGTGGCATCATAAGACCTTATTTCTTCAAAAATGAAGCCGGAGATCGTGTTATGGCCGCGCCAAGTTCCCTAACTCTTGTATAAAAAATATGTATGACATTAATCCGGACGATATGTGGTTTCAACAGGTTGGCGCTTCATGACATACGGCGACTGCAACCATTGACCTACTGCACACATTAAGAGTCTGACCGATCGTTAGGTTTCGGAATTTAGCAGAAAGCTTGTTCACTTGATATTCGGTTTTTTTTAAATTTTCCCCGAACACCAAACTTTGTATATGTCGTGGGTTGTTGGTTGGTAACTGGTTGCCGCATTGCAGATTTTTGTCTAAATTGAAAATAAAACTATTTCTTGGTGAACAAGCTCTAGAAACTCAAATATGTACATATACATCACTGTTGGGATCTGACAATTTTTAAATTGTACCGTCTCAATGGCAAAATTGTACCAAATTGACATAAATTGTTACAAAATTTCGTTAAAAATAAAAAAGCATACAAAGTAAGAATTCATAACACTTTTTAATTCAATAAAAGCAAAAGATGTAAGAAGGTATGGTCGGTCAAACCGAGCATTTGATACCCTACACCACAGTTAATAAAGACAAATTTTCGAGACATATTTGCGACACATGGCAACTATGTACCCGCCGAACAAACTTATGTTATGAGGTTAAGATTCATTTAAAAGCTCTTTGTGCCTATATGCGTTTTGTTTGCGCTTATGTGATTCTGGGAAGGGGCTTCGTATAGTACCTATGGTTAATATAAGATCTCCCATCACAACATTTTGTCATATAATAAAAGTTATTGTCGCCAATTTCTGTAACAATACCAATATTTATAAGGAAGTTAATAGCTATAATGTGGAGTAGTATTTGCATGGGGAGCACCCTCTAACTCAGAAACTTTTTCGCCGATCTTGTTGAAAATTTGTGTTTTAACAACTACATATCCAATAGGACTAGCCTTGGTGCAAATTTTTACCAAATCAGAAGATATCGATTTTAAAAGTTGCGTCACTTGTCATGAAATCCCCCATATAAAGGGTGTTTTTTTAAGCCCGATAGAACTTGAAATTGTGAAAAATAACACAAAAAATTAAATTGTAATCAAAATTTTTTTTTTATTCGAAAGATGAATACGTGACATTAACATTTGAAAATGATTTCGGGCATATGGGCACCGCGGCTGTTCTTGACGAAGCGCATTCTGGACGTCCAATTTTGGGCCACTTTTTCGAGCACTGCTGGCCGTATGGCACGTAGCGCCATCCTGTTGAAACCACATCTCCTCCGGATCAATGTCATCAATATTTTCAAACAAAAAATCATTGATCATGGTGCGGTAACGATCTCCATTGACCGTAACGCGAGCTCCGGCCTCATTTTTGAAGAAATAAGGTCCGATGATGCCACCAGCGTGAAAACCGCACCGAACGGTGCATTTTTCTGGATGTTATGGAGTCTGTAGGGTCTCTTGTGGATTGGTCTCGCTCCATATGCGGCAATTTTGCTTATTAACAAACCCGTTAAGCCAAAAATGCGCCTCATCGCTGAACACAATTTTGCGATAAAACAACGGGTCAGTTGCCAACTGCTCTAGAGCCCAATCGGCGAAAGAACGACGCATATAATGGTCTCGTGGCTTCAATTCCTGCACCAGCTGGATCTTATACGGGTGTAGGCCGAGATCTTTGCGCAAAATTTTCCACGTAGTGGACGGACAGAGCCCCAATTCCTGCGACCGACGACGAATCGATAAATTTGGATCTTCTTCCACACTTTCGTTTACAGCGGCGATATTCTCTTCAGTACGCACATTCCTTCGACGTGTTGGTGTTATTGCATCCTCTAGAGAGTATGTGGTACGAAATCTATCCACAGTTCGACGATGGCTTGTTCAGATGGACGATTACGTACGCCATAAAAATGACGAAGTCGTCTATAAGTTGCGCGAATCGACGACTGATTTTCAAAGTAAATTTGGATAATTTCGTAGCGTTGTTCAAGCGTGAGTCTATTCATGATGATTTGTCAGAGTATACTGAAACGATAAAAAAAAATATTTCATCAAAATTTAATTTTTTGTGTTACTTTTTACAATTTAAAGTTCTATCTAGCTTAAAAAAACACCCTTTATCTATTCATTTTTTAGTTTTGTACTTATTTTTTGCCAAAGGTATACATATTATACATATTCGAATAAAATTTATTTTTTATAACTTATGTTTTTTCTTCTATTTTAATGACAATAATGCGTAGGGATTATTGTAGGGACAATTTTTCCAACGTGTAGGGAAAAATCGGATTTTTTAGCATGTGTTGGTATTTTTTCGAAAAATCCACTGGCAACACTGATGGGAACCATGTCAAATTATGTACTGATTCTTACCATTTACATTAGGCTTTGTCCTTATGAATTGAAACCTTTGTACCTTTGTACAACATTTCATCGAATTACTTAAAAATTGCGACCTATACTTTGCGCACAATGTTACATGGAGAGACAGACAACTAGCCAGCCAGCTGGACGGAGAGACATAGTTAAATCGCTTTAGAATGTGATTCTGAGTCGATCATACTATTTATATTTTTTAGTGTAAAGAAGAAGCCAAAATTTACCCGGAATCGCTTGATTGACAGTATCAGCAAAACAGCCGACAAAAGTGCCAATTTGGAGACACTTGATTCCTACAGGGATACGAGTCATATACTCATGTATGCATGCACCATAGTTGGGGGTAGTGCACTAAATATTGATTTAAATCAGCATTGAACTATCACTAAATAAAACTGCAAAGAAAGTAGTTTGCACTCTTTTTTACCAGCTTTAGTTCTGATTGCTTTTTTTTAACTACCACTAAAATAATTTTAGTGATATTGCAAATTTTTTCACTATCACTAAACGCAGATTTGAATGCAAAAATCTGCACTCAAATCAAATAGTGCAAAATTCGGACATGCAATCAAAAAAGCTGCATACAAATATTGTCTCACTAAAATTTAAAAAATGTAACTTTGTATGTGCATGTTTTTTTGATTTCTTTTGAGGATATACATAAGTAAAAACATTAAACAAAATGATATTTTGTCAATAACGGTATAATTATTGGCTTTAGTCATGAAAAAACAAGTTTTTAATTTAAAAATTAGTGCACCAATTTAAGTTGCACTCAAATGAGTGAAGAAAAAAAAAGTTGCAATAAGCTGATGATTGCTTTATTTTAAATCAAACTACTTTTTTTTGAGTGCAAAATTTTTTAACATCACTATCACTCATGTTTAGTGAGGCTGCAAATTTTCAATTCATCACTCAACATCAACAAAATGATTGCAATATTTTTGCACTATCACTAAGTGTGAGTTGAAACTGCAAAATGAATGCACTACCCCCATCTATGGCATGCACTTAATATGTTAGTTTTTTTTTGGCTATCATCTTAAAAGTTTCTAATAGACATAAAAAAGCTCTCCCATAAGGTAAGCTAAGCTGCATATTTTGATTCTAAGCGACGCTTGGGAAATTTTTTTTTTCGTATTGGAAATCATAGATTGGAGAAGTTAGCAGGAATGCAGAAATAAATTTTACCAAAACAAATTTTATTATTTTTTACAAGAAGCCAAAAACGTTGTAACATAAATTTTAATAGATTTTTCTTGGATTTTTTTTTCAATTTTACGTATGTATATTTTAGTAACTTATTTATTAAACGCTGGAGCTTACAATTTTGCATGAACATGTACTATTTTGAAAAAACACTTTTTTATCGAGTCTATATTCTTAATTTCGTGGTTATAGTTACCTCTTACTGGCCTGTTGAAGATTTTAGCATGGACATTGTTCCAATATTTTTATGAAAAAGCTCTTCCCGTAAAGAAGTTGGGGGTAACATAAAATTGTTTTTTAAATAATTCATTTAAAATAAAAAAAAAACTAATATTTATAATTATTGTTAATTTATAAGAATGAATTCCACCTTCGGACTTGACACCGCAATTTCTTAAAAATCTAAATTTGATATTATTATTTGAATGAAATGAAGTCAAAATAAAACCTAACTAATAAACGACACTAAAAACGAGTATTGAAGAACGACAGAGTCAGAAAACAAATTAAACCTTCAATTAAACTTCACAACTCATGGCTGTTTAATGTACTTCATTCAATACTGCGAAATACACTACACAAAAATAGAATAGAGATACATATGTACATAGGTAGCTGTGCTTTCAGAAAAATCTATTAGATATAATTTATTTTAAAGTTCTGCCTTACTTTTGAAATCAGTAATTGATCGATACAATTTTTAAACCTTTCAAATTATTTAAGGCGTATTCATTCCGGCCAGGTTGTTCGAAACCAATTCAGATCAGACGAAACAAAGGTCTGGGCTATAGGGCCTAGTTTTCCAAATATTTTTTAACCTGACACCATGTCGATTGTTTTACATTGGTGTCTGTTAGCAAAATTGCCTGTGGAGCTCTCTTTAAATGTTTATGCAAAAATTTCTGATTTCTACAAATGCATAACATTTCCATAGTGTAATTGATTGGTGTAGATTTTTCACGTAGACCCACCCTCTTTAAAACTGCGCTTCAAATTAAAGTAACTGGTCTCTTTGTCTGTCGACTACAGTTTTCGTGGCTCCAAATGTCTCTGATTTTCTATAAATACAAATGCTTTAAGTAAAAAGAAAATTACCTGTTTTGTATTTTCGTCAGACGCGGATTTTTATCGAGAAATTTATTTTGTACATCATGTCATCTGTTAAACGTGATGACACCCGCACATCTCTAGCTTTGGCGTTACTAGATGCAGAAAATAACAGTACAACTCTTTGAACCTGAAAATTTTCATAATTTACAGATATCCTCAGAAATTGTGAGTATGCATTTTAAGGAACTCATACATCGCGGGTGCAACGGGCCCTTAAGCTTGGCTTACCTTTAATAGACTGCTGACCAAAGGCCTATCTGGTACCACGGGAACCTGTTTGCCTAGGTAAATTTTTCTGAGCTGGTTACTAGTGAAATATCCTTTCAAATTAAGGAAGATCTTAAAGATGACGGCTAAGGGGCTGATATTTGCCCCTGAAATATGCCAAAGTTGTTGTGTAACTAATGCTGCTTTCACAGGTTAGATAGCTCCCGAGAACATTCATGTGAATTGGTTGCTTTCTGATAGTGTAAAATCACATAGGTGCCTTTATTGCTAGAACCCCATTTTAATATTGAACACATCCGTCAGAACCGTATTTTGTTTTGTATTTTTTTAAAATAGATTTTATTGGTGTATCCAAAATTTTATTAACATTTATCACTCACAAAAAATTAAAATATTTTAAGAGATTATGGGTTTATTTAATTTTCACATTAAGTTAAGAATTTTAATTATTTTGTGGCCGTTATAAAAAAAAGGCATCGTTATGAAACATATGTTTGACCACAAATACAATTTCACTATTTAAAAGTATGATGACCCAGCTCAGAGAATTAACTGTTAAATTTCCTTTTTAACACATTTTCCTATTCGAATCACGTGTATTACATGTACTAAATAAATAAAATGCCCACAATAGGCCAAAGTAAAAGAAGCAAGTTAAAAATTATGATAGAATTTAAAAAAAAAACAATAAAAACATACATACATACATACATTTATTTATTTATGTTTGAATTTGTCAAACATAGAACAATACAATAACAACACCGCAAGTACCATTAGAACCAAGTGAAGCAATTAAAAAAACGATATTTTTCTGTCTTAAACGGATGAACAGTGGTGTGGTATTATCGAAAACAGAATATGAGAAGTGGTTGTAAAATCAGTTGCTGTTTTTTATTGCGCTGTTAAGCAACAACAAAACTCGAACATAAAGTCTTTAAACCTTTTGGATGAAACTGAGTTATAAACAGACGTGTTAAACAAGAACTAACCGGCCTCGACATAAATAGCAAAAACAAAAACAATTGCAGTAGTATTATTGTTGTTAAAAAAGCTTCTGAAAATAAAAACAACAACAACAGTAGTACATTGAAATCTTAACTAACGCATGGTGGTGTTGTAAATAAAAACATAAACAATAATAATAATAAAAAAAATAATAATAATGAAATAAAAGTGTAGTAAGTTCTCTTGAAAGCAACGGAAAATAAAGCTGGGCTCAAAGCTTTGTTAAGTGGTTAATCAAAAAGAGTAAGAGCGTGGATTGAGAGAAATATTTGTTTATATTTTCTCTTATTATTGTTGCCAGACGAGGGGATTTCCCGAATTGGAGATTTCAAAAGATATTTGCGGGAAGGTTTTAGCAGAGGTTGCATTTGTTTATGTATGAACCTATGTAATACATATTATGTATTTATAAAAACATATAACTTTCAAAAATTAAATCTTGTTATAATTTTCGTTTGATGTTTACAAGATGTTAAATTAATTAAATTTGTACATATAATTATTATTTTCATTCAAAACCTTTGGTACCGTTTTTAGATTTTACCCAAAGGCCGTAACCCAGCTGAAAATGGTTAGAATTGGTCCATAATTTCAGATGGTCCCCATACAAACTTTTTCCCGGAATAGTGTTTTAGCCTATAAACTATCTTATTATGTTGATATTTAAATACATTTTGGACCAGACTTATTTTATTGCAATCTAATTTATATAACCAAATTTTATAGGAATCGGTCTTAATTTGGCCATAGCTCTCACACAAATACTACTCCCGAAAATAAATAATGCCATACTTCCTTATAAATGTTGGTATTGACATAAACTAATGTCGTGAAAAAATATTGTGCTGGTAGGTCTGAAATTAACAATATGTTGCATATATGCCGCTTTCCTAAAATCACTTAAGGGCACACAAATCTCATAAAGATGAAGATATCTAAATAATATTCTGCACAAAGAACTTTTACATGAATTTTAACCTTATAATATAATTTTGTTCTGGTGGGGCCATGATTGCCCATGGGTACAAAATAGGGTACACTATAGAAAATTTGTCTTTAAGTTCTGTGGTGTAGGATATTAAATGGTCGGGCTTGACAGACTATACTTTTTTACTAGTTTTGTTTTTATTGAATAAAAAACTGTTATGAATTCTTACTTTGTATGCTTTTTGATTTTAAAGCGGAATTTTGGTACAATTTATGTCAATTTGGTACAATTTTGACATTGATACGATACAATAAAAGAATTGTTAGATCCCAACAGTGGCGCAGAGTAAGACAAATTATGTAACCCACACATAGTAAGACAAGTAAATAAACGAAAATAGGGAAAACTCGGCTTTTTATAATCTGTATGCGTATTAATAAAACAGAAATTTTGACAACATTGGTTTATACGATAGTTAAAATTTGGGGACAAAATTTGGGATATAAATTTTGAGATGGGGATTTTAAAATTGAAATTGGGGACATTAGCGCTTAAAGTTTTCTGGCAACGAGATTTTCGAGAGCAATATTTTCTTATAAGTGTGTGCGCGTGCTTTTTGTGCAACAAACTACTGCTATTGTATTTAAGTTTACTTCTTGTTGGTTTGTTACTAAAACGGGCTTTTTCTTGTTGTAACTCTGGTCTTGTTTGTTGTGTTAATAGACCATGGTTATACCAAAGCTTTTTTATGTTTCTTTGCTTTATTTTTATTTGTGTTTATGTTTTAAACTTCGTTGGTAGGCTGTTGCCTTACTTAATTGAAATAAAATTTTTAGTCTGCCACAAGTCTGGCTTGGAAACGGTCGTGCGGTCTAGAAGAAAAGGTCTTTTGTTAGAAAGATTTTATGTGCAAAAGAAAAAAAAGAAAATGTATTTCATAAACAACTTTCGCGTTTTAATTACGGTCGTCTTTTGTGTCTGCTAAAGAAAGAAGTTAAATCCGTGTTGAAACAAGAAAACATCCGCTTTCCAGGAATAACAATTAAATATCATAGTTGAAGTTAAACATGAAATAAAAATTTAAATAATAAAGAAATGTAACAAAAGTTTGAAAAATTATTAAAAAAATTTTTTTATAAAAATTTGAATTAAAATAAAAACAAAATAAAAAACTTTTGCTATAATTGAAAATTTTTAGCAAAAAAAAAAAAGTAAACAAAAAAAATTGTGATTTAAGGAAACCAACTTTACTTGAAAACTAAAGTAGAAATTACAAGATTGTATAAAAAAGTATTAAAATTTGTGTTAAAAACTAATTCAATTAGTATCAAAACAAAAATATTAAGTAAAGAAAATTAAAATTTTAATAAAAAATAAAAAAAAAATTATTACAAAAATAGTCGAGTAATATACATAATTAATAAGTTAAAATTTGTGTTTGGTTTGAGTATTAAGGGATAAACAAAAAAATCTAATGTTTGTTGAAATAAATCAGCCTGTTCTATCACCAAAGCCGTCTAACACCAACTGTAGAAACTACAACCAATACTCCAAGGATTATGAGACCCCATACAGGCCAGCAGCAACAGCAGCAGTCGCATCATCAGCAACAATACTGTGCGGTAGATAATTGTTTGAACCAAAAACAACATTTTGTTAAAAGCCATCAAAACCATCAGCAGCAAACGGCCACACATTTGCAGCAACAGCAAAATTATCACCAACTTCAATTACAACAGCATGTCCTACAACAGCAGCAACTACCACCAACCCATATGTGGAATCCTCATCTTAATGCTGCTTGCTATTCCTCCCAAGCTTCCTCGAATACCCCAAATAGCGTTAATTCAGCAACAAATCCACAACCAAATCCTATAAATATACATAATTGTCGACCCTATCCCAACGCTAATCGCTTATTTCAACATCATACACATGCTCCACACTTTCAACCAACTAATTTATTTCCTCATACGGTACCAGCAGGATCTCAGGCCTCCGAACGTATGCCTTTGACAGCTCCCAATTATGCAAAGTTACCTCCTCCGTCTGTCGTAAATCAGCAAAGAATTAATGAGTGTGCCGGCATACCTTTAATATCCACAGCCACTGCCCATTTAACGCCTGGGCAAAGACAGAGGATATCGCGTAAGCAATCACATTCTCCGCCTTGTAAGAATTGGTCAAATATGTTGCCCAGCAATACAGCACAAAGTTATGCAGCTGCAGCCCAATATGCAGCAACAGCTCACGCCCAGGGAGCCCCGCTAATGTTAAACAAGCAACAGCAACAACAAAAACTAGAGTATTGGTCACCCAATACTTATAACTCGACTAGCAACCAGCCGTATCTAGCTAAAGCATTTCAGTATAACAATAAGCAACAGGATAGGACACGTACACCTTTGCGCTATCAAAATTCTGCTCCGGCAACTTTGATTTCTTCAAAGTCCAAGGAAAATTTGAATCAACAGTTAAAGCACATGAACGACAACGAAAATTCTTCATCCAATAATGGCGATTCCTCCAACAGCAATGAGACTTGTTTGCCGCGCATAATAAAGCCCCGGAAGAGAAGAAAGAAGGATCGTAAACCACCAAATAATTTGGTAAATGCGGTCTATTTAAAAATGGACAGCAAAACTATGCACGATGAAACTTCTAATAATCAAGCAAACCCAATAAAGTCCTATAAATCTTCGGAAGATTTATTAAAATGCTTTCAAAAATTCACCCAAATAACAAATCACCATCAACCTCAACGTCCTTACAACCACTCAAATAAGACTGGACTAGTTTTCGAGACTTTAAGCGACAATCAAAAAGAACCTTCGCAAAATATATTGAGATGCACGGGTGGCGGGGATGTAAATCATGGTATATGTTTCTGTAATGAATGTGATCCTTTAAGATCTATTTGGGATTATCCTTTAAGGAGATCTGTATCAGATTCCTCGACATCGAATACTAGTGGAACGAGCTCTTTAAGTGAAAATACTACAACAACATCAAATAATTCTGCCACAACAGCAGAAATCGGTTGGCCTAAAACTAGAGCGGAAAAAGTTGGTGTAATAGGTTCCAAACGTAACAGGGACCAGCAGAATTGCTCAAACAACACTAAAAATACAACAAATGTTGTTAATTTTACGCAAGACAACAATAAACTCTTTAACCACAATCTATTAAGTGGCATTAATTTAGCCAGTGAATTATTTAAACACTCAAGCTCAAATGCATTTGCTCATTTAGATAATTCTTTAAGCGCGTCAGATAACATGCTTCTCTTACCCGAAACTGCTGAAACTTTACTGACAAAATCTATCAATGAAATCTCCAAGAAACTTATAGAGACTTGCTCTAATGAATCATGCGATTTACCTTTGTCTTTCTGTAATTCTTTGTCATCGTTTTCAACCACCTCTTCAAATTCCTCTTCGGCCAATTCGACTTGTGCTGATTTCTCTAACGATAGTGGTATCGAAAGTGCACACATAAATGCAGGAGATGATTTAGTTTTTAATTTTGATAATTTGCATATAACGACAACAAAGTTGTCGTTGTCACCATCATCTTTATCATCGGCATCCTCAACGTCGTCATCATCATCGTCAACTTCCTCCTGTGGCAATATATCAATGTCTTCGTCGCCTACGGTTAAATTTGCATCAAATTTTCTAACAACACAAACATCAACTCCAGCCACAGCTGCAACAGATTCAGCATCGTTTACAAACTCAACAATGCAACGAACAACTCCTTTAACACCCAGCAATTTTGGTTTGGGCACAACAACAACGACAGCAAAAAAGACAGCACCCACCTTGGATTTTCTGGTTGATTTGAATAATAATCATTTGCATGTTGCAGCAGCAAAAGCCATGATTGTTACTGAGCAACAGCTACATAAACAACAGTTCAATGATCTGGTACAAAATCAACAACCTCCACAGCCAACATCAACATCGATGCCAACACCGACACACCAACAACATGATCAACAATTTTTCAATAATTGTTTCGATTTGATGTGGCAACAACATGAAAGACAATTGGAAAAAAACAACACTACCACTACTCCCAACACCACCACTAACAACAACAGCAATCACTTTGATCAATTAACTTCATCTGCTTTTACTTCAAATAATGTTGCAATGTCATCGTTTTTAGATTCAGTGGGATCTTTGAAAACAGTATTTTCAACAATATCATAAAATCAAAAAGCAACACACAGTTAAAACAAAACCTTATTTTTACAAAACAAAAAAAAAAAAAAAAGATTTTAATTTCAATTGAAAGAATTTATAGTATTGGGGCTAGAATTAAAAAGCTGTTCAAAAATAATGCGTGGATTTACAGAAGTACAAGAAGAAAAAAAGTAAACAATAATTTAATGCATTTTGCGTGAAACAGTGGTGGCATTAAGAAGTTCAATGCTTAGTTAAATTTTCGTATAGATTTACTGAAAAGGTTAAAGGTGTGTTCAATATTTATAAAATATATTTCTTCATATTTACAAACTATGGATTTGTGAAACGATACTGGGTATTTGTGCTTTATAAGGATAATAAATCGGAAAAGATACGGTTCATAACTTGTGCTTTCAAAATTCTTATGATGGATCTGTCTTCTTTGAAATCCAAGTAGAAGTTGGAACAAACCTCACAACACTTTATATACTGTCAACATTGATCCCTTAACAAAATAAGAAGAATTCTCCAGTGAGACATATTTACCGTGCTAAAATGAAGATATGTCAAAAATCCTGACAAAATATTAAACTTGAAAAGAGACATAAAAACCATTATCTCTTAATTTTATTTTACTATTAAAGAAAAGCAATTTGGAAACCGGTATTATAAGCGAGCAATCTTTCGAAAACGCGCATTTTTAAATTCAACTGGGAAAGATAAATAAAATAAAAATAAAAATACTGGTTTTATCGCTGTTACAAATATGTACTGGATTTGTTATGGATGTTACAGAAGTGCCAAGGAAATTAGTTTTGCTAAAGAAACACCCCTAAAATTGTTTGCTTTTAACCCGGGGGAATTTTATTAAAAATGCTTTTATGACTCTATATAACTTGAGATCCAAAATAGCTCAGCTTGGATAAAAACCATTTGAAAGCTTAAAACTAAAAAAAGTGATTTTAAATCAAAAGAAATATGACATATTTTATCATCAAAATTTCCTAATAAACCTATGAACCTCAAGCAATAATTTCAATCTTTATTATAAAAGATATTTTTCAAATAAGGAAATCTACAACAAAAAATCTAACAAAATTAGTATATAATAATGGCAACAGCTGTTTTGTTTAAAAAAAAAACCTCTATAAGAGGCATGACCTATATTCCAAAAAAAAAAAAAAAAAAAAAAAAAAATATCTGAAAATTTTAACATCGTCACGATGGATAAAAATTGCCTAAGAAGACATAAAGAAAGTGTTTCCTGTAATATTCGTGCATAAGTCAATCAACAACGATCATCGTCATCTTTACACAAACAAAAAACCAAATTAACCCTTTTGATTTTATTCAAAACTTTACATATAAAAGAAATGATTACGAAATTTTGACCTCAATACAAGTGTTAATGAAAACAAAAAATCCCATTATTAAAGACATAAATAAAGAGAGAAAAAAATATTGCATAATCTAAAAAAACTTAAAGCGATTAAGAAATAAAAAAAAAACTTAAAACTTTTTATATAAAATTTTACATAAAGACGACAACATCATAATCATCTATCTGCAGCAACGTCGACATAATTTTGTTTGCTACTGCTGTTGCTGCTGTTGGTATTTCACAAAAAAAAACAAAAAGTTGTTATGATTTCCTGTTTCCGTTTAATTGGTTTTTAAAAGACTTCCAACGGTTAAATACAAAAATACAATAACAAAAGAAAGCATTAACAATCATCCAAACCTAAGACAACAAAAAAGTTAATAACACAAGTTTATTTTTATAAAAAACAAAATAAATTAAATTATAAACAAAGCTTTGGCTTACAAAAAAAATGTTACATACAAACTTAAAACAAAAAAAAAAAAATGGATTAAAAACAAAAATTTTAATAATAACAAAAAACAAAAAAAAAATAAAAAACCCAGCTGGAATATTAAACGCAAGAAACAAATGGCAAAAAAAAACTTTCACTTTCACTCTCCACAAAGTACTAGCAGCCAAGCAACCAACCAGTCAGCCAGCCAGCCAGCCAAGCCAGCCAGCCGTTTAGTTACAAAAGGCAAAATTTTTTCAAAAACGAAAAAAAGACAGATGGAAAAACATTCGGACGGACTAATGGAGAGCCCGTCATCCAGCCAGCCAACAACTGCCTCGACTTAGTTAACCATTTTACAAATATCTGTTGTTGTTTTTTTTTTTTATCTGACCAAAGTCACAAAACAATCAACTAAGCAACCAACCGACCAGCCAGCCAGCTTGAAAAACCGTCGAACTCAGCCGACATCCAAGCAAACCATGCATGCAAGTTTCCATCTATAATGTATGCTTTAATTCTCCTTCTGTTCAGTATGACCAACAGTAACATCATCATCATCATCTACGTACCATGTGTATGCAAATTATTTTTGTTTTTTATTTTTAATTTACTTTATTGTATTTCATCTCTTTTTCTGAATACTGACTGCATGTACTCTGTGGTACTTATTCTTCATGTTCATGTTTAAATATCACACTTTTTGCTTACGAAAAAGTTTTTCTTTCACTTTTTTTCAAAATGAGTTTTTTTTGGATTTTATTTTTTATTATTAAGAAATAGCTTTTAAATTTATTTTTCCACAGCATGTTTTAGATTAAGTACACAAACAACTAAAGATGTATTGGTTAAGGGGAAAAGTAATTTCATTGCAACACAACTTGGTTTTACAAAAACACAGATTGTCCTTAACTGCTTGCTTTTAATTTTAGTTAAAACTGCTAGTTCCTTAAAACAAGGGATTAGTAAAAATTACGTGCGAATTGAAACGTTAATATTTACTTAGTCTGGAATCACACTATGAAATTTTTCTTTCAGAAAGTCTGAGTTTATTGGTGAGAGGGGAAGAGAACTTGCTTTTCTTCTCTCCTCTCTCACCCATAAACTCAGACTTTCTAAAAGAAAACTTTCATAGTGTGAACCCAGACTTATGCATATAAACTGTGTATACGAAATGATTTGGTCGGGAACAAGAAAGTATTCATTTATTTATTAAGGAATTCGTTAAAGGTATGGGCTCTTCTACAGCAAAGCTTTTTTTTGTCAAGTTACGCCACCAAACAATCTTGAATTTTAGACTCATGTCAGGGCTGTCAGATATGGCGATTTCTCGCCAAAAGTGGCTATTTTGAAACTTGTTTGGCGGTGAGATTTTTTATTTGGCGATATCGGGACTTTGCTTTTATAACGAAACAATACATTAATACGAACAAATAAATTAGGTTTATTCTGGTATTTTTATGTATGAAATTTAAATACTTTTCAGCTGAAATGCCCATATATGAATATTTCTTTTACAGATAATTTAAAATAAAATTAACCGATTTTCTTAAAAACTTATAAAAATACAATGCAAATAGTAGCAATTAGAGATTCCAATTATGTATGTACTTAGCTTATACAATCTACATAATAATTTTGGACTTACGTGGCCCAAAAGAAGAGATCCCTAATACAATCCTACATTACTTACAGCAACTCAAATACGTTTTCTTATTTAGATTGTGCAATCATATATCTGTGGCATTTTGACAAAACATTTTAAGTCAAATTTAAAAAGTTGGAAAAAATGTTGTTAACCATACGAATTTTCATTTAAAAAACATTTTTTTTACGTTTTTTAAAAATTTGTATTAAAAACAACATTTTTCTTTAATTTTGGTTTATTTTATTATTTGATAAAAATTATTTTTTCACAGAGTTTTCTTTAAAAACTTTCTTATCTCGACTTCAAAAGGTTTGTCAAAATGCGCATTTACATTGCACCAATATCTTAAAGATTAACTTGGAGATTTGTAACGTTTACACCACAGATTTCTAACACTAAGCCCAGGCGAATTAAACTGCAGGTGGTGTCGAAACGCCATCTGATTTTGACAGATCGCACCTATTTGTTTTGATTTGTTAGTGTTTTGCCAAGACTGGTTGACATTTCGAGCCGTAAACACTAACAATGCAATGCAAAAAACCCTATGTTGTTTCTGTTGTTTTTTGATTGTTGTAGTTCCGACACCACCTGTAGTTCAATTCGCCTTGCACTTAGCTAAATTCTATTAAGGAAGAGTAATAAAAAGTGAAATAAGAGACCCTCCCACTTCGAAGAGAGTGGGAGGGTCTCACTTTTTGTATTTTTATATAATCAGGAATGTGATAAAAATCGATCGTTTTTCCATCACGCCGGAATATTTTTTATTCATATTTTCATGCATCTTACTCTTTAAAAATAATTTTCATAGTCCCCCACTTTGAGTTTTTTTTCTTGCAAAGTGTCAAATATTACGTATACAGTGCTGTATTTTTTATTCCGTTATTAAGAGATTCACAGTTGTATCTCTTGGTGTTGAGTAGATTTTGCGAAAATATTGTCATATGGTAGATTTCAATATGTATCTTGTCCAAACCAACTAGATTTGACTCGAAATCTCGTATGTACTAGACTTCGCTTTGGTTTACATCTTAGAGATCACGAACGACAACAGCGGTACTCGTGGGGGAACCTGGTTTGTCAGGAAATAAAACAATTAAACAAATTGTTATGAACCAAGGCATTATGTTTTTCCCTATGAAACGAAAAAATGGCTGAATTATAAGCCAAAAAAAGTTTAAAAAAATTACGAAATATTTGCCAAAAAATGGCTTAACAAGATTTTGCTCCAAATGCTCCTCAATATTGTTAAAAATAATTTCAAATTGATTGAAAATTGAAAACTAGAGATGTTTTTTTTATACTAAAAAATCGTTTATAACAGTAAAATAAATATAAGTAAATCTTTTGAATACAGATACTTGCACATCTCAATTTTCATGTCATTCGTGAATCACTTATGATTTTGATAACTTTATATATTATTCACGCGCGAGAAAATGAGCGTAATAACAATATAGAATTTGCCTGCGTCAAAGTGTGTGATTATTATTTAATTTTAAGATCACGCACGCTTTCTCACGCACTTACGAAGAGTCTCTTGAGAATACCTAAAAATTAACAATTATTTTAAAAATTTGATTTAAAAAAATTGCATTAATGCTTCGTGTTTGCTTTATTGTGATACATTAAAAACTACTCGTGATTGAGCGTGAGTGATCGTGAGAATTTAAAAACTCTTTGGGAGTGATTGCATATTCTTTCCTTGTGAGCGTGCGTGAGTCAAAAACCACTCATGCGCATAGATATATTTTTGAATAACGGAAAAGCAAGGTATGGACCAAATTTAAGTTTGCATATATGAATTAAGAAAATGGCTAATTAAGATAAAAAATGGCTAAATCTAGCCACTAAATTGCTTATTGGCAACACTGCCAATAAAAGTCGACTTTATGCATTAATCAGGCTACGTGATATATCAAGTTGCCGTTTTGAAAAAAAGCAAAGTTCTCTAGAATTTTGGATATTTCTTAATGCTTAGAACAAAATCTTAAACTAAGATAATTTTCTTGTTTTTATTATAAAAAACATACTTTTTGTAGTCAGTTCCGCCAGATCCGTATGAACGCAATCGGTATAAAATTTTCGATTTCATTTGTTTAAGTCTATAAAGTTATCTTGCATATTTTTGAATTTTTTGAATTTAATTATCTAGTTATCGGCCATGTTCTCACAATCCCACGATTTGAAATCGCAAAACGCCAGATTCGTTTTATGTTTTTTAGAAACTCAAGCGTTTCGCTTGCGATCTGCCATAGTTTCTTTAAAAAAATTATAGTTCCCTTGAATGTACTTTTGCTATTTGAAGTCGCCAAACTTCTTGCGATTGCGACTTACAGAACACCTATTACGCGATTTCAAGTCAGAATCGCAAATGTTAAGCGTTTTGCAATTGCCAGAACATGCCCGTATAACTTATTTTAAATTGCCGCCAAAACATTTCGCATACATACTTGAACTTATAGTTAAGACTTTAGTTTTTTTTTTATCTAATATAATATACAAATGTTGAGTGATATTTCTGAATTTTAGTAATATCCTTTTTTTACATATTTCTTAATAAGCTTTTCGATTAGAATTTTAAATCCATCTTAAAGAAATTACTTTTTCTCCTCTACCAATACTTGATATTTGAACAACCATAAATATTTATTTAGTATCTTAATAATTTGTTAATCTTTTTTAATAATTTTACTATTTTATTTATAATACTAAAAGTATATAAAATTAAGTTTAAGAAAAAATTAGCTTGTTTTTTGTGCATAAAATTTAATACAACTAAGTGAATACACTTAAATAGTTATTATATATGTATTTTTAATTATAATTAGCATTCTTAGCATGTACTTCATTATGACGATAATAGTGACGATGATCAGCGTTATCGTATTTATCATTATGCAGCATATAAAAGCAGAAGTAATTAGTGTAGATTAAAGTGAAATCTAATGTTATTATTGTTTTTTTTATTATTTTATATTTTTCTCCTAGCTTTTGATGATCACCTTTATCATATAATATTTTTTAGCTAAAGTTTAAGAGAAAGGTTTTTTTTTTGTTAGTTTCTTTTATATTTTTTTTATTATTATAATAATTGTTTTAATTTAAGATTAAAAAGGTTTTTAATTAACAACAAAAAAATTAAATTTAAGGTTAGGGTGAAATTTCTTAAGAGAAATGTTGTGTCGAATCTTTTATACCCTTCACCATAGTGTTAAAATTTATACTAACACCTTGTATTTAAGAAATATCTGAGCTTAATTTGGTCTAAATCAATCATATGGCTCTTTTGAACCAATTTTTTTTTTTTTTTTTTTGAAGAGAAAAAAGTATTTTTTTTGGCTATAACTCGTTTCTTTTTGAACCGATTTTGCTTATTTCCACTACAAGTTTTCTTCTTAATTTATTTAAGGTGATAAATAACAAATGGGGTTCATAGAAAAAAAAAGGCTTTTAAAAGGTAAAAACTTGTGATTTAAATGTACAAATTAGAGGCAGCCGTGGTGTTTTGCTCATATCTCAGTCAGTAATGGACCGATTTGGCTGAATGTAAATAGCAAACTTAAACGAAGTATAGGTATCACAAAAGTATAACAACCTAATCCCCATCATATCTGGGGCCTTCGAAAAACGTATTTCACGAACGAACTCCGCTACTCATAGGGATCCTTAATATTGCGTTTATTTTAGAGGCATAGAACTTTTTTTTTTAAATAAAACACAACAAATGCAATGAAATTATCAAAATTTTGACTTTATTAGCTGTCAAATTTCATAGAAAATTTTATGAAAAACATTGTTTTAAAAATATTTTCCATATACGTTTACGTTCGATATCGTTGAACAGGCTGATAGTGCTTAAAAATAATTTTTGGCATATGACCTCCGCGTCTGCGACTTACTCTTCGTCTATATTATGAAACATTTGCTGCAGAAACTTTCTTCAATTTTCTTTTGAAACTTCATTTGTGTTTCTACAATGAAGTTTTTATTTTGCAGCATTTAAGTATTTTGTATGCCTTCTCTCTTTCTTCTTCTTCCTCGCAATAACAAACTCACAAAAACTGCTTTTACACGAACAAAGTACATGTTTCCATTCGTCTTTCCCCTTTCCCCTTTCATCTTCAAATTCAAATGTTTCATAATGTAAACCGCATCAAACATTTATATTTTTGGGTTGTAATGGAGTCTCAAGAGTTTTATGAGGATTGTGCTCTCTCCAAAAATGACAAATCTGCTTGTGACCATATTTAACTTCCAGTTGATTCTCAGCCCATTCACCGAATACACGAAGCAATTGATATGTCTGCTGGCTTCAAATCTTGCACTAGTTAAATCTTGTATGGGTGTTGAACAAGATCATTCAAGATCATTCGAGTTGCTGAGAAGGGCGTCGGATCGATAAATTCAAGTCCTCTGTCACACTCACGTTTACAGCGGCTTCTTCTGTACGCACGGTACGGGCTTGATTTGGATGAATATTATCCAAAAGAGTAATTATGGTCATGAATCGATCCATAGTATTGCGTATTAGCTGCTCTTGACGAAATGCTCTATATTTTCTACGATTCGTAAACATTGTTCTGGTCTTTGCATTATGATTTGCCAAAGTGTACTAAAACAAAAACTCAAATACACTTCATTAGTATGACAGCTAGTTTTACAGTTATCCATATGGGAAGTTTTTTACTTCTTAAAAAAACACTCTTTTATACAAATTTAGTTTATAGGGTCTAAGATCAATACTGTAGAAATTTAAACAAAATGACAGCCACCTGTGGCGAAGGGTATATAAAAAGTTAAAATAAAATTGAAAGCAAAAAAAAAATAATCTTAAAAGTAATGAAAAATTAAATTAAAGAATTATGACTTTTTTTTTAATAGAAATAAGAAAACTTGAGTTAAATATATTTTATAATATTAACGGCCAATTTCACCAAGTTCAGTTATAATTAACTGTCAGTTATAACTGTCAAAAACATATTTGGGCTATTCACAAGGTGTGCTATCAAGTCATATCGTCATAATGTCCTAAATAATATTTTACAATTGTTTAAAAAAAATATTGTTGTGTTTGAAACAAAATAAATATATCTTTACAACTTTATGACTACCTTGTGAATAGCCCATTTGTAAATGGAAGTTAAAGTAGTAGATAGTTTTTACTGAACTTTGTGAAATTGGCCGTAATAATTTATTATTTGCTTAAATTTTAATGAATTACAATACATAAATCCATACATACATATATATTTATATTTTTTTTTTTGTGTGAAAACTTGAGTTACCAACCTTGTTATACATACATTTGCAAATCTACAAAGTTAAAGAGATTTCGCCCTATTGTTAATAATTTTTAACATTTTCGTTTTATATATTTATTTTAATTTAATTAAAGATTTCTTGCGAAAACAAAACAATACAATTTCAAATCAAAAAAAAAAAAAAAAAAATCAAAGTTGAAAATGTCACAGATTTTTCAACATAATTCGCATTCGTGGGTTGTAGGTTTTTGTAAAGAAATCTTACAAGAAATAAAATATTTAACCATATCACAAACAACAATGGTGCACGGAAATTCTCTTTTTGTTTTAGTTGAATTTTATTTAATTTTTTTTTTTGTTTGTTTTTGTTTTAAAAATATTTTTGCAACTATGTACATGGTGGCATGCAACTTGAATTTTCACACGATCACATTTTATTGTATAAATCTGAAACGAGTATAAAACTTCTACAGACATTCAGTTAGTTAGATAAACATACATACAAACATACGTATACTTATTTATTACTTACAAGTTTATCTTTTTTATTTTTATTTTACTTATTTGTTAAGAAATATCTTGGCTTACAATTATTTATGGCTTAAAAAGGCAACATGGAGTGAAAAAAAGGAAAACTGCAAATAAGTTGTTTTAATTTTTTATTTTTATTTTGGGTATTTGTTTGTTTTAATTTTCTTTCCATACCCATCATCCAATCCATTCAATTCAATTTTATGCACAATTAACAAGCCTTTCATTTTCTATATACAAACATACAACTCTTGCGAGTATTTATCTTTATTTATTTTTTCTTAAGTTTTAAGTAAAATTTGTTGTATTTTCATTTAATTTTTAAGCAAAATACAAAGTATACAAATAAATTTCTCTATTTTTTTATGATTACATGGAAACTAAAGCGAGTTTTTAAGTTTTTTTTTATTTAAAAATTCTATTTTTTGTACAAATTTATATATTTTTATTCTAAATGATTTTCATTGATAATTTTTTTTTTTTTACTACTTATAAACTTTTATTATGAATATTTATTTGAAAAACGAAAAAATACCTTTTAAATAAACAAAAAATTTTAAATACAAATCAATAACTTGTATTGTTAAAAAAAAAATTATTGTTGTTTTTTTCAATTTATTTATTTAAACAAATTGTTATTTTAACAAAAATTCGATTTTATTGTGTACACTAAATTTACATTTTGGCTATTTTGGGTTAAAAATGATTCTCAGTGGAGTGAATAAAAATATGAATACCAAAAATAACAAATAAGTCATTATTTGATACATGCGACAAAAAGTCTCTAAAATTATTTAAAAAAACAAAATCAAAAAACATTTGATTCCGTACGGAATGTGCAATCAGTTTCGCACTTTGCTTAAGCAAATGACAGTTTCATAAAACTTTACAAAAAGTTTATTTAAGTTCAATATGGTTTACCTCATATGATTTACATCTATTCGCACATATGCTTAAGGCAGCTTAAGCACACTATGGTTGGGCCTTTAGTCTTTAATAAAATGTTATTTATCATCAGGCGCGAATCCAGCTTTACCGTTTGGATCATTTTTTAGAAATTTTTTTATCTATATATTCTTTCTCTGTTTGTCCAACAACTAGCACAAAAAATACACCGCACAATTTTTATTTTATTAAAATCTGTTTAATATTTTCCGAGTTATGAGCGTTCAAATTTGCTACTAACACATACATATGTATGAAGAACACATACAGAAACCGGTTTTCGAATATTTCTACTATATAAATATTATATATAAATCGGCACAGGCAAACCAGTTAAGAAAGCTTTCTTTCTTTGTTTGTTAACACGAGAAAAAAGTATCAAACTTTTTCGTTCTACATATGCTACTTTGATTAATTGCACTGTGCTAGAAATTTACACTTTTTTTAGATAAGATGGGCACTTGTCGTTTGAACATCCTGAATCCAGTGGTGCTAACCGTTTTTTAGGTTAGCTCTGGTTTTCGAGATATGTTAGAAATTAATGATTGAGATGAAAAATAAAGCGGGGTTGGTCATACATTTCACCCATCTAGGAGCATCCTATGCGCTGTACCGGCTAAATTTAAGAATTTCAACCATACAAATATGTCGGTTTTATAAAATTCTTAAATTTGGCCCCTGCCGCGCGTAGGATGCCCCTAGATAGGTCATATGTATGACCAACCGCACTTTATTTTTCATCTAAATCATTTATTTCTAAAATACCTACCCGCTATCTCCATTCCTTAAGGGGGCTCCCATACAAAATGTTTAATGCAGACTAGAAGTATATTGAAGAAAAAGTCCCATAAATGCCCAGGATTCGCCCCTAGTGGCATAAAATGTATGACCGACCTCAATTAATTTGTTGTCCTTAACATTTTCTCGAGACATACTTCCACCTTATTTCCACTTCTTAGGGGCTCTTAAATTAATTTAAATTTTTCGACTTTAGTGAAAACAAAAATATCAAAATTTTGATAAAAAAATCATTTTTTTTTTCATTAAAAAAAAAAAAAATAAATATATATATATATATATATATATATATATATATGTTTCTAAAACGACTGCGCATATTAGAAAAAAGTTTAACCTTTCTTAAATGAAATTTTATTGCGGAATGTTGTGCAACCTCCTCCATTTTCGAAATAACAGTATATTTCGAAAACCAGAGCTAACCTAAAAAACGGTTAGCACCATTGGATTCAGCGTACCCGAATTATGTTAAAACGCCATGTGCCCTACTTGTCTGTTTTTTCAACTAGCACAGTGTTGTCGTTAATATTAGACATAGAAAAATAAAATTTAACATGCAAAGTCCTTAGTGGATGAAAATCTATAAGAGGAGACTTTTTGATAATCTTTTGTTTTTCAATTGATATTTTTTTTATTGAACTTACAAAATTGAATTAACTCACTTGGAAAATAACATATGAACCGGTGCGGCGATTGGTCCCACGCCAAATCTATCGACTAAGACGGAAAAAATAGATGCTCGAAACTAGTAAATTCATACATACTTAGATGTATGTACTTTGTTTTCTTCATATTTACATACAAATTTATGGGTGAATTTGTACCATTAGGCAAACACTAGTTTTTACTGTCTTTACTGGCATTAAACTTCTAATTAGCTTTAAAAACTTCGGCAGGTTGTTGTCAACACCCCCAGTTTCCCATTCTTCAGTGATTATATCGCAGCCATTACCTCTTTTCCTATTGGAACATCCGTTATAATTGGTAAAGGTTGTATGTGTTCATTGATCGTGGGACAAAAATCAAATCTGTGTATATTTAAGATGTCATTAAAATGTTCTCTCCCTCTTAGCAGTTGGTATGTTGTAAAATTAACCAAAGAACCATCTTTATTTTTAATTGTGTGTGATCTCTTTTATTTCCATCAGGCGAATGGTTTAGTGAGCTCAAAGTATTTTAGCGGACTCGTCAGCGCTAAGAGCTATTTCCTTCAAATATGATTGTGCGTCTTATAAGCTTATTTAATTCACTGCATTGTTGTTGTGTCTCTGTGAGAATTTACTTCATTCTTGAGAGCCTTCCGTTTATTTATTATATCCCAAGTTTGGGGTAATATGAATTCGTACGATTTCTTCACTACTTTACCCCGAGTTAAATAGTACGCATCTATTACGATATTCTTAGGCAAGGTCAGTTTTTCATTTATATCGGTTGTATATAGGGTTGCCAGCCGTCCTCTTTTCCCCGGACACCGTCCTCTTTTTTTAAGATAGGTATGATTTAATTTTTGGGGACGTAACGTGACAAAAAGAGTACTTTTCTTTGAATGTGCCCAAAATGGAGCTCCCAAAAAAATGCAACAAATAAGCAAAAGCAACCTTATCAATTTCGTTACTTTTGTTCAAATAAATACTTATTGCTCAAATGATTATATTAAAATTTTATTTTAAGATTATTTTTGGAAAGAAAAAAAAAAAATCATATCTTAAAAAAAAGCACATCCTTCAAAGTTTTAGGATTTTTAAAAAACAGTTTGAAGTATTATATAAAAAAAATTCAGCAAAAAAATAGGGTTTTGACTTAGTCCATTTTTATAATTTGTTATTTTGCATAGACATTTTTTTCAATATATTTTTTGTAGCCTCAAGTATTCTCTTTAAACTGACAAAAATCATCTTCGTATGTAAAGTAGTTTTCGAGATATTAAAAGAATAAATTCAACACATTCGGCTTATTCGGCGAAGTTATGACAATTTGAATATGACATAACTTTTGAAAAAAATTAAAAAATTTTTTGTTCTTTATGGGATTAAATAAACCCTCTCGCCAAATTGCATTCAAATCGAAAGGGGTCGAGTCGCACTCTTGGTCGACTTGAGATGGAATTACCCAAATTAAGTTTTTGTGTACAAACAAATTTTGGTTGTTAATTTTTATGGCGTCGTTAATTTTATTAATATTAGGTTGTTAAGAAAGTGTCCTCTTTTTTTCGAACAAATGTCCTACATTTTTTATGCTGGCGTCCTCTTTTTCTCAAAATAGAAATGGCAAGCCTAGTTGTTGATTTGGTAATTAATTAGAAATTTCTTGTAGGATATTCTTCTGATGTTGTGATTTAAGCTTATCGATTTGCCTTTTAGTCGTTTTTTTCTTTCAGACATTTAAGAGTTTCATCTTTAGTCTCCATCCTAACATGTGGTGGTCTGATCAAATATCAGCGCCTTTCTTACTGCGTACATCACAAAGAAAATAACTCCACTTAGAAATAACACAAATATCGTCTAGCTGGAATTCAGTTTTGCCATCTGGGGTGGAATAGCTTGTGAGGAAATAGTGTACCTCCAATTTTTAAATTGTTTATACCATACATCTTCATAAGGAGTTATCTATTATCATTTACTTCTTCGAATCCATGAGTATCCGTTATATGTATCTTGTAGGTTCATGTTGTCTGACACAACCCGAGCGTTAAAATACCCTATTACAATTTTGAAATCTGAAGAAGGCATTTTAGAATCTCTAGCATCTCCATTACAGAAATCTTAAAGAATGAAGATCCTAAAATGGCTTTTAATATAAAGAGTATTACACAGGCCTGCAAAATTCGGAAAAATTCAACCCTGGGATTGGCGTATAGTTTTCTAAATGTTTGAGATGCGCTGAATCCGAATCTGTACTCTCAGAATTTCTCTATCACATCAGGTTTTCGCGATATCTTCGCTTAAAGTTAAAAAAAAAAATCTGTTTTTCGCCATATTACCACCAATCATCTTTAGCCTGCGGCCACACGAACAAGTTTTTCTTGATAGCTTGTACATATACTCTTTGTCAAATTTTCCAAAAATTGAAAGTTGTGACGTAGGCTGCATTTAATTTTTGAGCAATTTACTTTCAAGATGTTATCAAGAAAACCATTTATAAAGACAAACGCAAAGTTTGCTCACTAACCTTGAAATCAGCTGTTTTCTTGAACGTAAATTGAAACACTCACTGGAAAGAGAATTTTAAAGGCAAATTCGTTTCAATTTTCAAAAGTATGAGTGTATTGGTAAAAAAGTGTGAGTGTATTAAAACTTGATAGGCAAAACCTTATCGTGTAACCCTCAAGTTAAATAAATGTTTAACCTTTGCAATATCTTGTTCCTTCTCTAAGATATCTTAACCTGAAGTTTTATAAAATTACTATATTCATGGTATATTCGCATTTTTTTTTTTATTTTTTTCCTGATTTTTATTTTATATAACTGCCTGTTTTTAGAAAATTAAAACAAGTGAGTGAGTGAGAAAT
This sequence comes from Pollenia griseotomentosa, assembly GCA_963931875.1. Lineage (NCBI taxonomy): Eukaryota > Metazoa > Arthropoda > Insecta > Diptera > Polleniidae > Pollenia > Pollenia griseotomentosa. The sequence continues at coordinate 42,966,427 of OZ007560.1, read as the reverse complement.
TATATTAAAAACAAAAACAAATTTTCGTTTTTTATTGTTGTTTTCATTATAATTTCTTACTCACTCACTTTTTTAAATTTTCTAAAAACAGGCAGTAATTTTAACTTCATTTTTGCATTTTTTTAGATTTTTATTTTTTATTTTTAGAACCTTTAGAAACGTATACTCTGGTCCATGTTATCTTACCTGTTGCATGTTATGCAGTTGCTTGTTATTCGTTATTCCGCAAATAAGCTTTTCAAGCAGATAAAGGTTTTTGGAGCTTCTCCCTATCTAAGTATGTATATCTTTTTGGGAGAAGAAGTGCAGCCGAAGCTGCCTAAAAATAGTGAAATTAGTTTGAGTTATCCTCCTAACGCATCCCCATTAACTTTGTCGTCCTTTCCATTTTCTTAGGGTTTAAATGGTCACAGGTGGTACTTTGTTGAGGAACCGAATTAGAGTTCTCATATTCAGTATGTCCCTTATAAATATACTACAGCTTAATCGGTTTTTCTCGCGCTGATATCAAGCTTTGGATTACTACAGAATCTAAATTTAAGCTTTTCAAAAACATAACGGCTGGATAGGAAAAAATTTCCTATCTAGAATTTTTCCAAGTTTTGAAGAATTGTGTTATTTGTTCCTGATTGGGATGATTGTTATTGACCTGGGCGTTCGTTTTATTTCGTTCGTTTATTTCGTTCGTTTTTCGGATTTTATGCGAACATTCGAATTTTATGTGAAGTGTTTTACTTTCCTTCTTAGGCTGACCCAATTTCTTTCCATAATTTCCTTATTCGGTTATGTGTGTGTTCCTCAAACTCAAAGTTGCTTGTCGTTCCTTTTGTAATCTTTTGTTTACTTGTTTAGTATGAATTTTATTTGTTGTTAATCTTGTTAATGTTTGAAATTGTTTATTTTTAGCTTGTTCGGAATGTTTATTGATTCAACATTAGTTTTATTTCTATTTATTTTTTATATATATAGTTCGTGGGAATTACTTGATTTACAACGAAAAAAAAGTATCAACACATCTTTTTAAATTATCGTAAAATTTTTTGTAGTGTAATTACGTGACCGGAATTTATTTTAATTCCATACAAATAATTGTATGTGTATGTTTTTCTTTAATTTTATGATTATTGAAAATTCAACAACTATTTTTATTGTGATATTTAAATAATTTAAAAAAACACACATTATGAAGCAACATTTCTTTATGTAGATATTAAATGAGTGTTTTGAATCGGTTGGTTTGAGGTAAAGAAATTTGAAAGTAAATTAATACACACTTGACTAAAAGTTTATCTATAACTTGGTTTAAAAACTATTTCAAGCATTTTCCAGTGCAAGTGCTGAACTGGAAGTAATTTTTTGATGTACTTTTTAGTATTAGTGGTTAAAAATGTGTAAATGCTACTCTGACGGTTAAACCATCATCATCATACCGTATGAGTATTGTTTTATTGATCGTAAAACAAAGAACTGCAATAATAAAATTTTTTACAAAATTTAAACTTAACTGAGAGAAAAATCTAACACTTTGATTGTGTTAGTAAAAAACATGTAGATTTTGTTGGTAATAAAGTGTTATAAAGAACGTTCGAAATTAATTAAAGTATGTAGATATATTTATTGAGCACACTTATACGCAGGGAAACCGTAAATATTAGACCAATGAAGGCAGAAATAATTAATGTATACGTTTTAGAGCTTTTTATAAATTTTAGCATGTTTTTGCATATTTCAACCTTTGCCGCATAGTTTGGCATATTTTAGTAAAAATAGCGTTTTTGCAGCATTTTGTAATGCTTAATGTTCCTATTCCACCTTTTGAAAGTATAATTTGATACTTGTTTATTTTTAAAGGGCTTTCGCGTTGAATCGAAAAAAAATTGTTTTAAATTTAGTTTAGACAGATGTGTTTTCTATTTATACCCACACTACCATAGATCAATAGAATATTATGAGTTCATGCTGATGTTTGTAACACATACAAATGTTGGTTTTAGACCCGCCTTTTAGTATAACGATCCACTCAGAATCACTTTCTGAACTGACCCGTCCAAACGGCTGGCAGGTTGTCAATTCATGTTAACATTGTTCACAAAGTTCAGGTCGCAATGTTAAAGATTATTTGATGAAATCGGGTACGTACGAATTAATTGTCATAAGGACGAAGCCTATTGAAAATGGTAAGAATCGGTCTATATTTTTTTAAAGCCTTTGTGACTTATTAACCATCTTATTATGTTCTTACACTCAAAAGAAAAATCCAGCCATCCGAAGCGGTATAAATAGTACGGTGAGTACGGATTTTCTTGAATCAAGTACAGTAGGATTAATTTAAGTACGGATTTTCAATCGCGAAACACTTAACTTATCCATATTCAATACCGAATTCGTACTTAAAATAATCCGAAAATAAGATTGTTTTAAGTAAAACTAAGATTGAATCAATCTCAAATGCGCTTCATTTAAGTATTATAATGTTGATTTTATTCCGAATTCGTGCTTGAAAAAAACCAAAAAAGAAATTAGAAAGAGGAAATTATTATGATTGATTAACTTACCCGTTTTACACCTTACCTTACCTTACACCTTTTTCCAAAAAAAAATCAAGGACAGATTTTTAACAAATTTCTAGTTTTCTATAGTTTTTGTTTTAAAGTTTGTTGTTATAAATTTAGTTACTTTTTAAAAAAAAAAAACCTTCAAATAAATCTTTTGTTTAATTACCAATGAATACCTTAACTAATTTCTATGGCTCATTTTGGTCAGCTTAAAATTATTTAAAATTGTTTAAATTAGCAGATCATTAAACAAATTAATGACTTACTTTATTATTATTGTTTTCGTTTTTTAATGATTTTATTTTTTTGATCTGAAATAAAAAGGGTTCACAAATGTTAAGATCTCACTCAGTCTGAGACCGATAGTTTTTATCTTTTTGTTTAATTGCCTTAATATCGCTTCGCCGTTAAGTACTCGTATTTAAAAACTAGACATTTTACTTTATGGTGATAAAAAGATAAATATTAAATGTTTGTTTCATTTGGGAAATTTAATGGTTGTTGTTTGTGTTAACTAAAGTTTTTATTTTCACCTTTTGTATACTCTAGCAATTTGTAGTTTTTTTTCTCATTTCCCTAAATAAGCGGTGAGACACCGACTACTATTCATTTTAATTGTGATACAAATCTAAAACGACCACTTAAATGCTTGTTAAAATAATATAAAATAAATTTCAAGTGTTTTTATCAATAATAAAAACTGGGAATTAAGCACGAATAACAAAATCTTTTGAAATTAAAATTTTGTATTCCCAAAAATTGAAATTACTTTTTGATAATATAAAATAATTTTTTTTTTTTTTTGGTTCTTCAAACAAAAAGTTTGACTTGTGACGATGAACTTTGAGAAGTATATAATGATGGCTTAATATAAAAAAGTACCCAGCAAGCAAAATAGTCCGACGTCTTTCAGATATCTAACAGAAACGTCGGCAAAAAAGTTGGAATCGTATGCGAATTCTGCCAGATTTCTGACCCAAAAATGTATGAAGTGGTTGACACGAATTCTGTCAGACATGTCGTGGGAAATTCTGGGTTTTCTGACAGCATTTCTGATAGATATCTGACAGAAATCTAATGAAAAAGGCATGGGAAATTCGGATATATTAAACGACATTTTTAATGTTTTCTGACAGATAGCTGATCGACTAAACGCATAGATTTCTTACAGAAATCTAAGGGATGTCTTGTAGAAATGTGATCGAAAGTTAAACGAGACTTTTATATATTGTTTTTTTTTTTTATTAAGTTTTTTCTTTAAAAGTACAGACGTTATACTTTGATACATAGTAAAAGGTTAAAATATTTGTTGTCGATGTCATCCACGAAGCAGCTTCTTGTTCTTGATATATCTGCAAACCAATAATAAGTATATATAAATACTCTAAAAAGTATGTTAAAGTTGCATTAAAAAGGTGATTTTTAGAACACAGATATTTTTTATTACCTGGCGATTTTTGGACTGTTCCACGTTATTTTATTTAAGGATACTAGCTCTAATTGGATGTGTTTATTTAAAAGTTGCAAAGCAAAAAAAAAGATATTTCCGTGTCCCATGAGTTTTTTTTTGTGTCTTAGACAATCCGATAGATCTGATCACTTCCTATGTAATTACAAAAATTTCGAAGGCTATAATTTTATTGCAAAATAAAAGATTTAATTTGAAAATTTTAAATTTACGTACCATTTTAAAAAATTTTTTTGAACCATAAAATAAAATTTAATTATTTTTAACTTAATGACAATTGTTATTTATAAAAAAAAGTACCAATAGACACATCTTTATGAATTCCGTCAGAAATCTATTAGACATATCGGTACATAAATTCCCCCTGATATATCCATGCGAAATCGATCAGAAAGCGGCCAGACAGTACGTATATTCAATGTCTTAAAGAAATCTGAACGAAGTCTCTAAGACTGAAGTCAGACATTTGCAAGAAATGTCGGTTTCAGACAAAGTTGGAGTAGTTTGCTGGCTGGGTAGTAACTTAATTTTTTGTTAGTTTACAAGGGAGAACAAAACTTAATTAAATCCAAAAAATTTTAAATATGTATATAAAAACTTTTAATGCAATAATTAAAAAAAGGCTATCTATACTACACAAATTTTCAAGAAAGGTGCATTTGGCATTTATTATCAGTGTAAACAAAAAACTTGTTTTTTTTTTGAAAAAAAAAAAAAAAAATGAGTTACGCCTTTTTATACGAAGCCATCGATCGATATGTTTTTAATAGTATCAATTATAATGTTTAGCAGTGTTAGCTCTGAATTATTTTCTATCCGATCAAACTTGTCTATAAAACCTACCACAGTTTTTAAAACCGACCATTTTTTTTTTTTTTTAACTAAAACCCAAATACAGTGCACTCGCGATAATATGAACTAATTAAAACAAAGCCAGTTCACTTTTGCAAGATTGTTTATATTTGCGAATGGCATCTAATTTCCTTTCAAAAACGTTTTTTCCATAAAAATAAAAGTTTCTAATGTTTAAGTTTTTTATTTATTGTTCATTGGATTTAAAAAATATTTCTTTCGTTCAATCAGTTTAAAACGGCCCGTTCTTTTAAAACTCTCCAGATATTTGCCGTGTCCGCTAACAGTGATCTTTTTGTATCTCATTTTCAAAAACAATCGGTGCATTTTTAATTTTTTGGTATTTGGAAGACCGCACATCTTTCTTTTTTAAAAAAACATTAAAAAAAAAAATTTATTCGCTAAATTAAAAAAACCTTTTCCTAAATGTTCTAAATTTTCTAAAATTTCTGATTTTTCTTTTTAAAGTTTAAAGCGTATGCTTTAATTCATATATAAGAACTTTTCGCGTTAAAATTATATTTAAAAATGTATATAAAATTCCATGTAAATGTGAGAACTAATTAAATGTATGTATGTAAAACATTTTGATTGACAGCTGAAGACAATTTTAAAGCGATAGCTAGGGAAATCCCGAAGTTATTATGCAGTTGAATCAAAATTGATTTTGATATTAACACTGTGTAGGTAGATAAAAAAGGTGAACATACTACTGTAAGTTGTTCATATTTTAAAGCTTTTGTAGAAGTTCATATTTTAGAGTAGTCAATGGAAGAAAATAAGTGTTCATATTTTGGGGTGTTCATATATTAGGGTGTTCATATTATCGCGAGTGCACTGTATATGGTTATATTTTTATTTTTGATACATGGTGAGTTCTAAAACTTCAGTTGCAAAGCAACTGTACAAAAATTTCGCATTCTAAAATGCAACCGTCTAGAATTTTACAATGTTATCTGTCCCAAAGTGCATAAAAAATTTATCGATTCGTACATAATAAGAAATCTGTGCATCGTAAAATTTGATACGTTTTAGAAGAAGTAATAATTTGTAACATTTTGATGTCTTTACGCTAAAAGTGAAGTCTTGATTATATTTAATTAGGAAGTTAAATATAACGTTTCAATATATTTTGTTTAAATTCTAAAACCTTGCCTTACCCTGCCAAAACACATGCAAGTATTGGCATGCCACTGTTGTATACATATTATCAAAGAAAAATTGTTCGAAATTGTCAAATCTCATGCCATTTGCTTTTGTGTTTACATATGCCACTACGAGTACATTTTCAAAATGTCGTCGAAACGCAAACTTGAGATAATTTGTTTACTTCTCGAATTAAAAAAAAAGTACCAAAAAACCAAAGAGAGTTACCGAGCCAATCATATAAGCACATTTTTGGGGGAATGGCTAACATTTATTTATACAAGCATTATTTTAACAATATTAATGTTCTATAATTGACAAACTTGCTTTTAGTAATGCGCGTTTCAAAAAATTAATCATAATAATACATTTATCAAGTCAAAACTTTAATTAAAATTTGACAATAATCCAGTTAGTTTGCATTAAATTTTAAACAGGGTAACATTGTTCATCGTTTTGTCATTTAATGGCATGCAAGTGCCAAATTTCCACTCGCATGCAATTTTTGCTGCCACTGGAGCTGCCATTGCGAAAAATGTGAGTGTATTAGTAAAAAAGTGTGAGTGTATTGAGTTTTTCGAACTGGCAGTGGCATGTGTAAATGCTAGGTTAATTACGTTTTTTTCCAATGTACATTTCAGCTTTTGTGACAATAAAAATATTAAAAACACTATTATGATTATTTTTATTACACAGTGCAACAAATAAAATGCAAAATCCTTCGCGTGTGGAGTTTCTTAAAGTACTTACTTATCGAAACTAATAAAACCCCTTTTGGGTTTTACTAGTTTAGCTCTTCTTCGGATTTTATTGCCTCATGTATGTTTTGGCTAAAACTTAATTTTTTTCCGAATAGTGTTTCTTGTTTTTTATAAGACGAAAACGACTTAGTAAGCACGATTAAGGTGACAAAACTATACTTAATAATAGAACTTACACCGTCAAAGGAACGTGTAAGTGAACCAATACATTCCTTTATTGCTGAATCCAAAGTTTCAACAACAATTCTATAAATAAAGATTTTCACTTGGCTGTTTTGTTAAATAAAGTACATTTTCTCAAACCTACCAAAATAAATGAAAACTTTCGGCCAAATTTGGCCGGGAAAGACCAACAATGGCAAGGCTGATGTTGAGTTACATGTTTTCGAAACAGAAGAAATTTATGACTAATATTTGTAGAATTTTTAAAAGTAACAATTGCAAATTTGTTTTTTGCTTTAAAGGAAATGAAATTCAATATTTGGATAATAAAAATCAAAATTTATGTTCTTTTTAATTATGTATCTTAAAATCTTAATTTTCGTATTAAAATTAATTTTTTTTTTATATTTAGTACTCGCTAAATCAAACTGTCAAAACAAACATTGTATGCGACAAAAAGCCAATATTTTATAAAATATTTCAAACATAAAAAGTTTCAAGTTTTGTAACTTACTCAATATTTGTAATTGTTAAAAATCTTAATGTGTTCGTTTTATATATATATATATATTTTTTTTTTTATAACCTCAATAATTTATTTAGATTTGTCATTGAGCTTGGGGATTTTATTTATAACAAAGGAGTTTATAATAATAATTCCAACCAACATTTATTCAGTTTTAATCAAAAGTTGTTAGGCCTTTAAGAAAAAATTTGATCACACGGAATCCATTAACAATTAACCAGCTCTAATCTGTGTTAACTTCATTAGGTCCAAAGGGCTTCTACGACAAGACAAGTGTCTCCGATTTGCACAAATAGGAACCACAAAGAGCATTATTTGCGAAAGTGATTCTAGTATGTTCAAATTGAGTGTTTATAATATGGTTTGTAGTGATACCGACATCATTTAAACATGCTTAATTTAAGAAAGTTGATGCGGTGTAAATAAACATTTCTACCCTCATGGTCTTCAGAACGTAAAGCCACGACAGTTCCTCTAAGCTAAAAAGTCATAGTAAAACAATCAGTCTTAGTGCATGATTTAATCTCATCAGTTTCATTTGGTAGATCGACCCATAATCGCTATGGAAATTTATTTCGCAAATGATGCCTTTTTAAATCAAAAAAAAAAAAAAAAAAAAAAATTTTTAATTTGTTTGTACGGGAATACGGGAATTCCCGAAATCTTGCACATTTTTCAGGAAAAAAATACCAGGCAAATTTGTGCGGGAATCCATGGATATTTTTTATTCGATTAGGAGGAAAATGGGAAGAATTACCATTTGAGTATAGTTTTCTTGAAAAAAATGAATAGCAAGTTTTACAAGTTAGTGGTGAAAGTCTCGGAGATTATGTTATGCTTTTTACTATAAGCCCGACATCCAAAGAAAGTGAACGTGTTTTTCCTTAAATAAAATTAGAAATGAGCTGTCAAACGATTCTTTAAATGTTTATTCTAAATGAATTCATATTTTCAAAGAATAACTTTGTAATATTTTTTTTTTATAATTTAACTTTTTTGGTTTTATATCAATGCTGTTGGCTTTGCATTGAATATAAACGTTTAATGCATTAGTAAACTTATTTTCATGAAATCTCTCATGAATTTTTATTTGTTTAAAAGAATAATACGTAATTTACAAATATAATTTTTGAATTCAAAAGGCTCTTTTCATTCATTTAATACAGTTGGGTACCTTTCGTTGTTGCATAATCCCAATCCAGGCTGGCTAGTGTAAAGTTAATCTTCACCCAGAGACCAATATGGTCCATTGTGATGCCTTGAGAAATAAGGCTTAAGAAATAGTAGAAACTACTGTCGGACCAGAAGAAAAAACAACCCTACTAAAAATAAAAGTCCTACATAAGCCAGTTCCCAACCGCCCCTTACACAACCAGGTCATGCCCATAACGAATCCCATAAGATTTTCGAGCCCACAGACCCAGACATATCACAATTCGCCTATGAACCTACTACCCAGCCATTTCATCCTGCTCTTCTCAAAACCTAGATCTTGCTTATACGAATTCATAAAGGACACTAGTTTTTCAGCCCAATTATGAATAAAAATTCCCCGGGAGTTTTCTCCCTTCTCCCATTTTTCCTATGTTAATTCAATTGTTAAAATGGGAAAAGGGAAAAAACTCCCGGGGAATTTTTATTCATAATTGGGCTGTTTGTGTTTTTAAGTCTTAGAAAATTTTAATAATTTTTGGTATTGGCTGCTGTTTTATCCCTTAAGAGTCCTGGATCTATCCAATGCATACCCCTGTATTTCTCTAACACCCGTTTCCACAACTTACCGATTGCTAAAGGAAGGATTTTATCATCCGTATAAAAAGTGATACATTATTACAACTAAACTTTAACCTTTCAGGTAGGACCCTTTCCTTTAACTTTTCGCTCACTTAAGGTTAAAGTAAAGTTGTACATATGTAACACTTTTCATATGGCCGATAAAATCCTATCGGTAAGTTGTAAAAACGGGCCCAAGTGTATTAAACTGCTTAAACCCCTTTAACCCAAAATAAGACACATCATTAATCCCATTTAACAACAATGAGATACTGGTCGGACGTGATCTGACAATTTTTAGCTCTAAATAAGTTGAAGTATCCTCCGTCACATTTGTCTATTTAAGCAAATTATTATTACATAATTTATCATCTAAGTCTCAATAGAAATATACTTAATACAGCGTAATACAGAATGTAGGGTATTTAAAATTTGGTTGTTTACTTTTTCATTTACGTTCATACATATATTTTTTTAAAAATCTATCTTGTTTTATTTACAAAATAATTTACAAAGATGTTTTCTTAAGTGGTGTTTGCCATTATTGAAGTTGTCTGTCGTCTGTGTCTGCCTTCATTTCAACCATTTAACTTAAATTGCCTTAAAAGTCAGACTTCTTTCAAAGAATTAGAAGGTTTATGAAACCATCATCTGTTATTGCTGTTGTTGGTTATACATAGTTACAAAACAAAAAGTAGAATTAACTTCATTCATTTTCATTCTCTTAGTTTTCTATTCTTTAACAACTTTTGCTTCTTACAACTTATTTTACCGGCAGTGGGTCAGTAGATAATTGGGTCGTTTACTACTTGTTGTTATTGTTATTATTGTTGTTATTGTATATTTTATTGTTATATGTTTGCGCCATCAATCCATTCAAGCAACCAACCAACCATGCATCTACTTCTATTGTACATCCATCTACCCATCCAATCAAGAAGACCCAGTCAAACTTAACGCGGTAGATAGAAGAAACTTAAGTAGTTGTGTTAAGTTATTGTTGTTTTAGTTAGTATCTTCTTAGTTGTTTTAGTTTGGTTGATGTTGCTGGTTCTTGGCTGTCTTTCATCATCATCACCATCACCATCATAGCAGCAAGCAACATTATTAGCAGATAGTTTGTTAGATGTGCAACAATATCTATTGGTTGGGTGCTGTTTGTTTTTTTGGTAACGGAGTGTTGAAAGTTCTTTCGTTGTGTTTTATGGTGTTGCTATTGCTGTAGTCTTAGTTATTTGTTGTTGTTTATTGGCAGAGTTTTTGTTAGGAAATGCTCTGTTTTATGTTGCTTGATTTTAGTCTGGTGTCTGTAGTTGTTTTTGCAATGAACGAAAAAAGAAAAAACTTTTCCATGAAAAGAAAATTGTTTACATTTAATTTATTTTTTTTTTTTTTTTTTATAATAAAAAACGTGCTTTTTTCAATGTTTATACTTTGTCTGTTTTTTCTTTTTTATTAAAAGTTATTTTCCAATACTCTTTTTTTTGCAACTTTATTGCCAGATCATTTAAAATAATGGTTTTTGCTAGAAGAAAAATAAAAAAACGAGGGTAGGTTAAGAAGTTTAAGCCATCTATTTTTAATCGATAGCCTGTAGTGACTTGATTTCAACAAAATTTTCGATTACTATTTCGTTTCATAGTATTGGTCAAAATAAATAAACTGACAAAAATCAAGGGCCAACGATTTTCAGAATCATTGAAGGCCCAAAACCGCCAAACTGAGTATATGGTTTTACTTCCCGTTGATAAATCAATCGTATCTATACTGTCCAGTTCGTGTGTTTTTCCAAAAGCCTTCGCATTGGTTTCAGTGATAGTTTTGATTTTGGTTGTAAACTCAAGGCCATCTGAAGCTTAAAAGGCACAGGATTTCTTATATAAGCCGCTCGTTACGAGACAGACGCTGGGTGTCTTGTCGGTGTAACATAAAATATATTCAATCAACCGCTGATTGTCCTGGACTGCTTATTTGAGGTACAGCATTTATTTGCAGCTGAACTTTTTATCTAAAGGCCGTTCACTATCCGCAACCTGTGACCCCTCCGGTGGCCTTCAGTTCGACCCTCACGACACACTTCAATATCTCCGATTCGATTTAAAAAAAACATATTGACGATTTAGGTGTTATAGACCATCCTGAGATTAAATTACCTGTTCGTATTTTGGGAAGAATGTATACGTATTATCAAAGTAAATTAAATCTGTCATTAAGGTTCAGGGTGGGCCAATTTCAACTTACCCAACCCAAGGCAATAACTATAATTCAATTAATTAAATTTTACATGGAAACATCCCCAGATTAATATTTGGAATCCGACACAACAATGTTCTGGAGAATCCCACATGAATAGTACGTAAACGAGGAGACTCAGATGGATCGGTGTGGACAGCATCCACCCACAGATTTTTCAATGCGAACAGGAGGAAAGTTTTTCCAAATACGAACTGTCCGACAAAGAACGAACAAACGTACGAGTTTGGGACACCAGGTCCATTATTTCATCAGATCACACCCCATTGTAGTAACGATAATACAGAGAAATACAACCCATGTTGCGACGGTGTTCAAGGGAGACAATAGAATATTCTGCTTTCACTAATGAAAACCTACGCAGTCGAGAAGCGCCAAAATAGACGTTAAAGCACCGGTCCACACCAGACAGTTTGTATGTACTTCATTCTCGGTCGGATTTAGATTGTATAAATAGTACGGAGATCAGATTGAGTAAAATATCTCTTACAATGTTTTAAAAAACCGAGGCACTTGAATGCTTCTTTCGACACCTTGTATATATGTTTTGTTGATCGGACATCACATTGTATTTTCATACCACCGATATTTTATACAGATGAGGCATTTTGATCCGCCCCGCGGATTTGTCTTAGCATGCAACATTCGGTGTTCCGGGCATTAAAATGGAGAGCTAATATCAAGGACTTACCCAAGCGTATAATTCATGTTTTGCTTCATAGCACTAACATCGGATAGATTTAAACCGATGCCACAATATAAGGAAGAACATTAAACTGCAGAAAGAATTTGTGTCTTAAATATTAGAGTATTGCCAATTTTAATCTATCAGTCGCGTGGAATTCCATAGACTTTTTTAACCACCGTCGCTTATGTATAATAAAACACTCGCATTACCTTTAACATGGCATGCAATTTTCTTATTCATTGAAATTTGTTGGTTCGTTACTGCTGTCTCTTTGTTATGCTTTTTTTTTTGTTTTCTTATGTTTTTTTTTTTATTCAACTTCTCTTTAAGGCTATCAGTTTGTCTGTTTTTCTTCTTAAAACACTTTATCTGATTTCCTGTTAGAAATTGAAAGTAAATTTTTATTTTTATACAAGTTTTATTTCTTTAAGTTGATTTTTGATAAACTGCAGCAACAAACAAAAAAGTATGTAAAACTATTAACATTAACTTTACACATTTTTGGTGTAGGTTTTTTTTTCTTTTTTTTAAATACACTCAAAAAACCAAGCCTATCTAATGATCGGTTGATGAATATCTATATGCAAAAAAGAAAAAGAAACATTTAATTAAATAAAGTGTTATTTAAATAGTTTGCTGTAGCGCTTTCATTTTTTTGATTTGTGTGCGAGAGTCGTTGTGTGTTGTTTAACACCTTTAAGTCATGATGCATTAATTTAATTAACATCTTTTAGATTGTTTTATGTATGTATGATGGATGTTTGCATGTTGTAAAGGTACTACAATCCTCTTTTATAGTTTTGAAGTCAATTATTGTTGCCTTTTAGATATTTTGTGTGGCAATCTCTAATAAGAAACTCTCTTATACATATGTCTAGACATTTCTTTCACTTTTGCCAGGTTTTTTTAGGTAATTTTTTATATACATTTTTTTTTTTTTTGACTGGTAAATCATAAATTGCTTAAAATTGTAACAAATTTGATTTTGCTGTTACAAATGATCGCAAAAGGATGTGGTAAAAATGAGGTGTAAACGTTATTTTTTTTTTTATTTAAATAAATAAACTTAATTTAAATTAATAAACTTCAATGATTGACAGCAATAAAAAAGTGAGTATTTTTGAAAAAAATGTTTACCATTAAACTAAGATCTACAAAGCTAGATGTAAAGAGTAAAATTTCAATCGCAATTTGTTGATCTTCTGAAATCGTTTTTCAGTGCTACACTTCTGGTGTGACGGGCAAAGCTAAAAATGTCAGCTCACAATTAAATCGTGGCTAACGTTAGTCCATTCTGATCGCTCGGTAACTTCTAGTCCTCAACGCCAAAGGGTTCTGAGCTGGTTATTGGTAAAGTGATTTAAACTAAAAGAGAAAGCTTAAGTTATTCTTCAAGGCGAATTGACTAGAAGGTGAGGTCAACTCTACAACTACACAATGCTTCTGTGGTCGGATTGTCAAAAATATTGCTAGTAAAAAAAGGTTTGTTTACACAAAAAAATAGTTTGTATACAAACTTTGACAAGTCGACCACCGAAAAAACAACATATGTTGACTTGACCCCAACTTCTAGTCAATTCGCCTTGTTATTCTTAAAATTGGCAGGTCACATTTAAATTGAGTGCCCCTTGAGCTTAAATTAGACGTGACATAACAATAATGCCACAGCCGTAACGGCGAATTCAGAAACCAAAATTGAATTGGTTTGTATGGTATGTTTATGTCGTTTTGGTAATACAGTGGCGATGGTAATACAGTTTTGCTATGGTTATGTCACGTCTAATTTGAGCATTAGGCTAGCTGGTAGTGAGCTAGTCTATCAGCGCCCGGGCTGCGGGTTCAATTCCCGCCAGATACTCTGGTTTCTTTCCTGCAGACAAGCGCAGAGCATCGCGGGGCTTGGCTTAGGGAATTAAAACAAAAAAAATCGTGACTAACGTAAGTCCAATCTGATCGTACGGTAATCCGTAGTCCCCATCGCCTTAGGGTTCTGAAATGGTTATTAGGGAAAGTGCCGGGGGAGGTGGGCTGTGGTTTTAACATAAATAGCAGAGAGAACAATCTTTAAAATGTCTGGTCTTTGTGATAATGTTTGGGCTAAAGAGATAACTTGTCAAAATTCTCATAAGCAGGTCGTTCTGCTCTATCCATAACTTTCACTAGATGCTTTTTGAAGTACCTAAAAAAGGGGATTCTGTCTTCCCTCAGATTTAATGTTTTTTTTTTTTTAATTTTTCATTAAAAAACCTAAAATAATCCAACTTTTTAACTCAACACCCTTTATCTTTGCACAATCTAAAAAGAAATTTAGATTTTGTTATTTACATTAGTTTCTGTTATACTTGTTTTAAATAAATTGAAACTAATCTTTCATTTCACCTAGTTTTTGGTATTTTCTTGTATCTCAGAAATAAAAATTCATGTCTTTTACTTACCGTTAGTCTAGTCTATCTGCACTAAAGCACACTCATGACTTCAGGGCACTCCATATTCTGTCTTCTATTCTTTATATTTGTTTTATTAAAAAATTGTGATAATTAGTTAGCGTTTGCGAGTCACTCTTTCAGTTTGTGTCTATGGCAGGTATGGAAAACATGGCACAGCTGTACTTTTTGCTATATAGATCTCAAATATCTAAAAATGTTATGTATTGTACAATATGTTTAAATCATTGTTTAAAAAAAAATCATCGCCTAAAAAAAATTTTTTTTAAGTTGGTGCGAAATGAAAACGTCCCTGATCTATGAAACGTGGTCATCTTTTAAATGTTTTAGACAAAGGTTATTTTTCTCACCCAATTAATGGGGTAAAGTTTAAATTTTTAAATTAGAATAAAATTGTAGTTTTTATTTAGTTGTAATAAAAAAAAGTCCAGGTGAAAATGGTAAACGTTTGGATTAATTTCTGTAAAATTTTTGTGGACAACTTACTTTCTTTGTGGAAGTCAGAAAGGGTAAATTAGAAATTCGTGAGGTTAAAAGGGTGTTTTTTTTTTTTTAATATTAATATTAACAATTGAATTAAAAATAGCTAAACTTAAGACAAATTTTACAACGTTTACTGTTACCAACTTATTATGGTGTTTTCTTTTCTACAAAAAAAAAAAAAAAAAAAAAAAAAAATACATTCCACCTTGTTAAAAGGTGCATGTATAAAATGTCTTGCCAACCTTCTAATAATGCAATTTCTTATTTGACGAGAACAAAACACAAAATTGGATTGCACTGTTTTTAACAACTGACAAAAACGTTGTTCTTAAAAATATTAAAAAAAATATACATAAACCAAAATTTGTTAATTGATTGATATTTAATAAATAAATCAAAGAACAAAATGAATGACGAATTTCCAATTTCTTTTGCATGTTTTTCATAAAATATGTAAACAAGAAAATACCTTTGCCAGATTACCGATTTATTGACACCAAGTTTTTAAGATTTTTTGATTTGACGATTTTTTTTTAAAACAATTTTATAACAAGAAATCCGTTTAAACTTTATACATATCACTGACAACCTAATGGTAGAATGCATAATGTATTGCTTTTTAATGTTTTTAACTATAAAATAATTGATAAAATAACTATTAAAATTAAACATTTTCATTTTCAATTTAAAAGATTTTGTTATTCGTGCTTAATTCCCAGTTTTTATTCTTGATAAAAACACTTAAAATTAATTGTTGATGGGATAAGCTATTCCTTTGCGCATTTCACTGGTTGCTTAGGCCAGATAATCATCAATTGTAGTGGGGAAAGAGATAAACTCACTGTTTATTGTTGATGTTTTTGTTTAAACTTTGATATTGTTACAAGAAGAACTGTTGCTTATGATTCTTATACGCTTAACAGTTTTATTTGGTTTGATATCTTTAGTTTTTCTAAAATCTTTATGAATGAAGTTTCCTGATGATCTGGCCTAAGCAACCAGTGAAATGCACATAGGAATAGCTTATCCCATCAACAATTAATTTCAAGTGTTTTTAGCAAGAATAAAAACTGGGAATTAAGCACGAATAACAAAATCTTTTAAATTAAAATTTTGTATTCCCAAAAATTATTTTGATAATTTTCATTGTTGTTACCAGTTTTGATCCATTTTCAAAAAAAAAAAGGTTTTGCGAAAGTGATAGAGAGTACCGAGTTGACATTAAGCTTTCGCATCGAAATTGTTTTCGCATCGCAAAAGAGAGGTGACCCGCAGCATCTGAAGCGGCACCAAGGGATGATCTATCATCCCAATGCAAACTTTCCACAAGTTGAAATTTATCTTGTAGTTCAGGGACTCCCGCGATTTTGGGTTCTTTGGGAATAGCCAGCAGCAACTGCAGCAGCAATTAGGGATGATCCGCCCTCCCAATTCGAACATTCCACAAGTTAAATCTCTCTTGCAGTTGAGGGACTCACGCGATTTTGGGTTCAAACCACAACCATTACGTGATCCCCAAAAGCATTTTCCCATGAGAAAAGCACTCCTTGTGAAAGTGACTCACATGAGAGTAGTTACTTTCTTCCACATCCTCGGCTCTTGCCTCTTCATTTACACACCAAATCCAAGCCTTCACCTGGTAACCAACATACTTCACTCATTATTATCCTCTGTTACTCGATTCTTTGTTCATTTACAAAATCCATGTCTTCACCGTTCACACTCAGTCCCTCGACCCTTCATTCATTCACCAACTATAAGTCTTCACCCCTCATCCACCATTCACGGCTCTCCGTCCAGCAAGAGTATCACATCAAAAACCAACTCAACATCATCACTCATTTCGACTACGTCAATAAATATATTTCTAACAGAGCTTATATCTTCAAGCACAAAGACTCCTCTGCTAAAAAAAGTACGCTCCTTGCAAAAGCAATCTTTTCGCGGCGAA
This sequence comes from Pollenia griseotomentosa, assembly GCA_963931875.1. Lineage (NCBI taxonomy): Eukaryota > Metazoa > Arthropoda > Insecta > Diptera > Polleniidae > Pollenia > Pollenia griseotomentosa. Next base: position 42,949,365 of record OZ007560.1, on the reverse strand, counting down.
AAGCATAGGAGCCTCAAGCAATAATCAGTCTGGCGCCGAAGCAGATCTGTCAATTTTGAATTACTGGCGAATTCCCGTAGGATGGAACGAACACCAGATGGTAAAATATCCTTAAGGGAATCATCTTAAGCCCCCCGGGGGTATCATTCTGTACTCTTTTTTTTGGTGGGAAACTTGCAGGAAAATCATCAACAAAGGCTTGAAAACTTTATTTAGTGTTTTAAATAAAATATCCAAATGTCACTTTAGAACAAAAATCAGTTGCAGCTGCGAGACCTCTTTTCAACTATGAGTTCAAATGATTGACAATAAAATGTTGCTTTTACTTTTATAGTTTGCCAGAAAGCGGACAAACAAAGTGTAATCTACTAATAGGGCGAATTTAACAATAGGTAGTCGAAGGCTAATGACTGCCTATTGTCAAAGATATTAACTGATCATGTGGTTGTAATAGAAGATATCTACACTTACTGTAGTTTTTAGCATATCTTTAGATCTTTAGCTATATTTTTTATTTACGATCTAAAAATTTCGTTGAAATACTTTATATTTTTGTGTTTTTTTTTATCTTTCTAACCATTTATGGTTTTACTTGTGTATTAATTTTATTTTTAGTAAAAATTAATTTTTAACAAATCTTTTTGTATCATACAAAGGCTTATAATTTTTTACATTATAAATTGTTGCTGTTTTACAACTTAATAATTCAAAATTTATTAAATTATTCATTACCATTTGTGTTGCCATGCCCAAAAAATCATTTGGAGTCAAAGTTCTGAATATAATAAATATTTCTTCTAAATTACTTCCCTTTCCGGCTTTTTAAACAGTTAATAAAATTAAATCTATAAATAGTACTTATTTATCAAATGAAATCAAAACTCTTTCACTTTTGTTTCATGTGAATTTTTTCTTAAACCTGAGAAACTTTAAACTTGGCTTAAAACAATAGTTTTTTTCTTATTCTTCTTTCTATCAAATGACCAATATAAAATTTGTTCATATCAAACTTGTGTTTATATTTTAAAATAATTTAATTTGTTTTAAAACAAAACGTGCCTTTAATAATAATAATAATAATGGTAATAATAGCAAATAATACTAGAGCACTGTGCTCCATTCGACGCACCAAGCTCGCACATAAAAAAGAGTTTTTTTAATAAATAACCTTAATGTTTTCAAACTCTTTTTACTACTTCCGTATATGGTCAAAGACTCGACAGACCATATTATTTAAAGACACATTAACTATTCAAGTGAAAACTATATACAAAAAAATGTGCAATTCACAAAAAAAAATTAGAGGCTTTTAATAGTGATTTAACGTAGTCGCAAGCGTAATCGTACTCTAAAACTTTATTACAAAATCAGAGGTTCTTAAATAGAGGTGCGATAGTGCGAGAGTGTTGATAATTTGCCAACAAATAAAAGATGTATGAACCTGCATTGACGAACAAAATAATTTGTTAAAACAAATATTTCGGCAATTATAAACTACCACTGTTGGTGTTTCAATTAGGGTTTCAGTTTTAAATGTGTGATAAAACATACTCATGTGCGTTGACACATGCATGTAAACAACTCTTAAGGCCGTGTCAGATAAAACTTTTGCTTCGCGTTGCGTTACATATACGCTTTGACATTTGAGTTAAATGTACATGTTTATATGGCACTTGTCACATAAACTGCTTTTAACGCAAAGCGAAGCGAAAAGTTGGGCAACTCTCATCTTTTTGCGCGCTTTGACAATCTTCTAGTATAATTTTTTTTATTTATTTTCTTTTTAACACACAATGTGTGAGTGTTGTCAAAGTTTTTATTGTGACATACACTTTTTGCTTTACGCTTTTCTTTCAAAGTATATGTAACGCAACGCGAAGCAAAAGTTTTATCTGACACGGCCTTTATTATTTCTTCCTACATTAGTTTAAGATTTGTTAAGTTAGCTCTTCAGGTTTTTAATTTGTAAATAAATTTCGCTTACCGTACTGCATCTCTGTATGTCTTTTTACGTAGTGTCTTACAAATATTTAAGTTGAACCATGGTGGAATAAGCAGGTGGCATCGTTACGGCATCAAATACAACATTACAACAAAAATGGAAATTACATCACCGTTTACGTCAAAAAATACTTTAAACAAAAATCAAAGCGTGCCGCTGAACGTGATGAAATAAATAAATTTTTAGGCAATTTTTATTTAATTATGGTCAATATCTTATTTATTTTAATTTAATATTATCAAAAACTTTAGTAAAACACAATAATCACAGCACAAAACGTGAACTTTTTGTAAACAAACAAAACTTTGACATAAACCTAGACAAACAATGCAAGAGCAAAAAATCGTCATCTGGCGTAGTGCTGCCACCTGTTTAATTCACCATGAGTTGAACCTTAGTTTTATGAATGCTTAGGTCGAACAACCCCTAATTACTCATTTGAGGTGGTCAAGCTAAAATTACCTAATAAAAAATCGAGCTTCAAACGAAGCAGGTTTGTTAGGGAGAAACGTAAAAGTTTCGCTTATCATATCGCTTACGGAAGGCATACATTTTATATGGCGAATTCCCGCTTTGAAGCAATATAATTTTGACACAGAAAGCGCTTTATTCAGCGCATAAAAAAATTGTTTAATGTAACGATCAGCTTTACACACTGAATTTGTTGTTGTTGTTACCGTTATTCTTTAATATGCTCCCTTACAAACCTGCTTCGTAGTAAGATAATGGCTTGGCTCTTCAAATGTTATATTTATTTTTAATTATTTCTAAGAATTCGTTTACTTACCGTACTGCATCTCTGTATGTCTTATTACGTAGCGCAAAAATGTACATTTACTTTTTTAAATTCACTATTATTGCTTGCAAAACAAGAAAATTTTTTGTATTGGATGTTTATAAGCGCCCTAATTACGAATATCTGGAATTACATGTCTATCAGGCCTGTCAAAGAAAACATTTCCGATCGAAAGTGATTTCGTATTATGAGCAGCAAGATACGAAATCACTTCCACTTTCGATCGGAATTGATTTCTGTGACAGGCCTGTATATCTTCGTGATTTTAGAACTTTAAATTTTAAAAAGCAACCCGTTTACCTGGTTATTAACGGAAAGGTTTATTGCCACTTCTTGTATTCTTATAAAATAATAATTAATTTCTCCTGATATAAATTTTGGAAGGATTTGGCTTATTTGATATCAAAACAAATCTTAAAATCCGTATTTCAGTTGTATTTTTTATGATACTTCCCGTTTAAAAATATTCTACGTTGAGCCTGATTGATTGTAAATTAAAATCCTATGGGCTCCTATATTTGAATCCTATGTAGCTAGCTGTACCTAAACTAAAGCGGCACGCGTTTTCTTATTGCTAAAAATTGTCATGGCCATACAATTTGTATGAAGCATCCCTAAATAGCGCGACTTAAATGCTTTGCGATTTTGACAGCGCGTTTAATAGTTAAGTTGGCAGTTATTGTGAATAAATAATGGTAAAGGCTAAGTGGAAGAAAACATTCCGCCTTCCGCTCTTGTTTAAGGGTGTTTTCTACAAAAAAGTGTGATATTTTATTTAAAAAAATGCATTTTGGTGTCTGTTTCTTAAAAATTTTTCTCCCGAAAAGGATGAGTTTTTTAGAATAAAACAAGCCACCCTTTTCGGGAGCAAAATTTTTAAGAAGCAGACACCATATTGCATTTTTATACCCTCCACCACAATTAGTTGTGAAGAGTGTATACTAAGTTTGTCATTCCGTGTGAAACTTTTTTATTATTCATCTCAGACCCCATAAAGTATATATATTCTGGCTGCTGGAGTAATTCTAAGTCGATTTAGTCATGTCCGTCTGTCCGTCTGTTGAAAACACGCTCACTTTCGAAAAACTCGAAAGAAATAAACAAACTAGGTGTCAAATTGCTTGTAGTTATCCTAAGCAGTTTGGGATTGAATTTCAGCAAAATCGGCTCAGTAGGACCAGAGCTATGAATCAAAATGTGGAACCACCCCCTTCAAAAACTTGATAATTTTGTTACAAAAACTAACATAAATGATGCAAAAATGCACGGAATGACATAAGATTTTGCACAAGTCCGTTTTATTTGACTAGAAATGACACTGTTAAATTTCGTGAAGATCGGTACATAATTTACCCTAGGCCCCATATATGCCCTACTTCCGGAAAACAGTTTAGTCTCCTAAAACCATAATTAATAACAAATCGTCACAGTTTAAGATAATAATAATAAAAAGACTTCATACAGATATTACTCCTTAAACATTCGAACTGTCGGTGGAGGGTATCAAAGATTCGGCACAGCCAAATATAGCACTCTAACTTGTTTTTAAATAAAATGTCGCCTTTTTTTTGGAGAAAAGAAAACACCATAAGTACGGCTGTTATACTAATTAATGCATTTCTATAAAAAATAAACAGTTTAAGAACCCCTAACCTCTCATAGGCCGAAAAAAAGTGGGACGCAAAGTAGCACTTTAAATTTAATTAAAAAAAAAAATTAAGCCAAATATAATACAACAAGAAATGAAAAATAAAACCTAAAACCCAGAAAAAATGGTAATAACATGAAAAAAGCAACATTTCGTAACACTATAACCGTTAACATACATTTTAAAGAAATGAAATGAACAAATGGTTGAGTTGAATACTCGTATGAAATATACTTTAAAAAACAAGTCATTAAAAAAAAAACATCAGCCAAACACTCCACATTAAATTTAAGTTAACCAAAGTTTTTTTAAACTAAATTTGAGCTAATGGGGGTACAAAAACCACTTACATACATCCACACAAACAGTCGTACATATTGCATATGAATGATTGAATGATTCACAATAATGTAGTGCCATGAATAGTTGGCTTTGACTTGTATAGTATCGTGTATTTATGAATGTTTACTGTCTGTGTGTCTGTCTATCTAGCTGTATTGTATTTTGAGAGGCAATGAAACTCATTTAAATAATTTGTTTAAGTTTTGAAATTTTTAACACTTATTTATATCTGTGTAAATGTGGCATGTAGTATGTTATATTGCAATTGTTGAGTGGACAAAAACACTTGTATTTGCGCTGTTCAGATAGTGGTGATGCTTTATAGATCTTTATTATAATGACTAATATTTTTATATTATTAAAAATTATACTATAAAAATTAAAAAAAAAAAAAAACAAATATTGCAATTAGTATAAAGGCCCAACTATAATATGCTTAACTTGGCTTAAGCAACTATGCGAATACATGTAAATTATATTGAACTTAAGGAAACGTTTTGTTAAGTTTGTTCATTGAGCGAAACAGATCGCACTTTCCGTACGGAATCAAATGTTAATTAATTTTGTTTTGATTTTTTTAAAATGCATTTGAGAAGCTTTTTGTTAATTTTTGACACCATCTTAAGCATGCTTATGCATATTATAGTTGGGCCTTAATTCTTATTACGTAGAAGATTAAGAATGCATTAAAGCTCAATTTTTTATTAAATATAAAATAACAGTCGAACTTTTCTATAGTTAACTTCCCAGTAAAAACTTCGCTTACTTTTTCAAAATGAATAGCTTCTTTAACTCATTATTTAGTAGCTTTCTTCTATAACTACATCTATAACAACTTCTACAACTACTTTTTGCTGGATGTATGTAGGTAAAAAATATAATGACTTACTTTTGAATGCGTTCATTTTGGGACTTCCCATGTAAAATTCATTTGTTCATTCAGGGAGCTCCTTTAAGTGTAGGGTGACAGTAGAGTCATACGTGTGTCCTTTATTAGGACTATAAAAGTTGAGTTCTAAAAGAATAAAGAGTGTAGTAGTTTTTTTTTGCAAGTAATAAAAAGAAAAAAAAATTAAGTTTTGAAAAGAAGTAAATAAAAAGCTACTTGTATATATAAATATAAAAAGAGTTAATAGGAAAGTAAGGAAAAAAAAACTAAAGATTTTTAGAAATAAGAGTAACGGCCAATAGGAATAAGTTTTGTTTTAATTTCGTATTAGTCCTTATATACGTTTTCTTTTGTTTTAGTGGTTTAAGTGTATTTAGGTCGAAGAATTATTAGCAAAATTAAGTTAAATAAGAATTAATAATGTTATTTTATATTTGAAAAGAATAGAGAAAAACATGAGGTTCTAATTTAAAGTGGTGATGGCAATGATGGAAAGGTTAGTGGGAGTATACAGTCGAGTGGTTAAGGGTCGTAGTGTTACAGTATTGGTGGACTACTACTATGACTTGGTTGGGAGGGCATAATGGGAGATCGAGACCTGTCTCCAGATGATATTCTCATATGGTGTGTTTGTGGTTAGATTTCCTCTCTAGTATTATCTTACCTTTTTTTATGTTAGTGTCACGATCCTAGTGAGAGGGTTGGAACCTTTTGAGAGTTGAGCAAGCGAGCCGGAATCCTTATTAGGCAAAACTGACCGTAACATAAATGGCTCTTATGTTTTTCTGATTACTCAACACATTATTTCGTAGGCGAAGTTTTTACTGGGTTCTTTATCATGAAGCTTTCCCTTTTATACAGGGGTGTTCTGGAAATCTTGCAAAAATATTAGATACTTAAAGAATGAAATAGACATAATGGAATATTTTTATGAACTTTAATTTCAGGGTCGTTTTTAAAATTTGCTCGGTTTTAAATCTACTTCATTTCGATTTCTAGAACACACCCGTATAATTAGATGGATATTCATAATAGAGAAGTTCATATGTATAATGGTTTTTTGTCTAGTTTCGTTTAAGATGTGCTTAATGATCAGGTTTCAATACAATTCTTTGCCGATGATTATGGCTGTTGCGAAAAAATTTTGTAATTACACAGAACAAAATAAAAATTGATTTCAATTAAAAAATTTGTAATATTAATTAAAAAATTAATTAAATTTGCACCAGTAAAAAAATTAATAGTATCAATTAAACCAGTTAATAGTATTAATTAAACGTTTAATTCACTTGATTAAACGTTTAATTCACTTGATTAAAATTTTAATTAAAACTGATTTTATTTTTGATTAATGCTTTAATTGGTGAAAAATGTGGGAGAATTTTTTCTGTGTATTGAGAAAGATACTAGAGAATTATACCGCATTTTGCAGGTTCAAAACTTTGGCAAATTTCTTTTCAATAAGGGAAACAATAACTGAAGCTTATCTGTGTTCTAAAATTAACTGATGGTACAAAGATCTCTACCAACTAGAGCCAAATTTGTTAATAAGCGAACTAGCAGATTTTGAAAATCAGTTTTAAATGTTGACACAAAATCGCTAATATTTCAAATTTATGGTTTGGAGCGGTGTACATCGGACAACTTCAACCACAACTTTTTAATAGTTAAATATTTTGACTTACTTGCACTGCTAATTATAATAATATTCAGATTTTTATTGATTTTACTTCTTTAAGTTGTTTTTGTTATAATTAAAAAATTTTTAATTGGCACATAAACATAGTTACAAATAAAGTCGACTTTTTTTAAATTATACTTTAGAACAATGGTGTTCACATGCATTTAAAGCCGGTTTTAGTTTAAAGTACATATACATTATTTTGACTGTGAGTATGTGCCAATGAAATTACATTGACATTTCGAAAGTGTCCAACCGAAGCCACTTTTTTAGGCCTGTGCCGAAGCCGTAGTTTAGTCAAATAGGTTATATTCTGCCGAATCCGTAGCCGAACTTTACATATCCAAAGTAACAACAAGAAAAAAATTAAAATTTTTCATTATTAAAAAGTTAACAAAATAGCACGATATTTTTCAGTGGGTAGATATGAGTATTACGCAGTGTTGCCAATTTGTGGGTAATTACCCGAATTTGGTATAACTTTCACTGTCGTAGGTAGAGCGTGGGTAATTGCTCTTAGGTGTAAATCAGGTGTAATTTGACATTCTTACTTCAGATACCCAAATAAAATCAAGATTCGATTTCAGTGATGACATTTATTTCTTTTTAAATATTTTTGATAAAAAATGAACAGTCTTCTGAACCAAAGTCTCGGTTTCTTTTTAAGAAAAGACTTCAATCATTAAATATATATTTTCAAAAGTTTGGTAATAAAAGTCGCAAGATGGACTCTTATATTTGGATAAATATGACTATCATAGTGATAAAGAACCTGAAGTTTATTGACTAAAGGTATTCAAACTACAAATTAGCCTGGGAGTAGAAATGTTTCCAATATTCCAACATGTAATTAATTTTGTTTGTGTCTGGAAACTTTTAAATGCTTAATAAGTTTGAAGAATATTTAACGCCCTTAACAGTTGTAAAACTGAATTACGAAAGGGACAGTTGTATAAAAACCTGCAGGCATTTTGTTTACTAAATATGGTATAAAGAGTATATTTTTAAGATCATGAAAATTAAATTGGTAGAAAACACAAAACAAATGAATTTTAATCGCAGATTAATACACGGCATTACCATTTGAACGCATTGCAGACGTCCAATTTTGTTTCTCTTTTCGAGCATTGCTGGCTGCATGTCACGAACAAAATGAACAATGTTGACCTCCAAGACGTCAATTGCTGCTGGTTTATCAGCATAAACTAGTGAGTTCACAGGCCTACGAAAACAATCAAGTGGTGTCACGGCCTTGAAGTCTAATTGACAGTTTATTTTCTCTAAATCAACGCATCGCCTTCATTTGTGAAAAATAAGTTGCGTCATTTAAATCATAAGGTCACCTATACGTTGCGAAAATCGATGGCGGATTTTCAAAGTAAATTTGGGTAATTTGGTGGCGTTGTTAAAGCATAAATCTATCTACCTATGACGATGCGCCTGAGCAAAAAGTGAGAGCAGTATGACAGTTCGTACAAAAATTAAACCATATTCAAGCCATTAACAATGATATACGATACGATGAGATTGGACTTCAATTTGCGATGCTATATGTGTATAAAACAGAAATGGCTGCATTTAGGGCGTGGCAAACAAATTTTGTTAGCTCTTGAAACTTAATAGATATGATTTTATTCTATGAAGTCGCTGGTGGATTTGTTTTTGTATTGGGTTCTACCTGGTTACATTAAATATATGTATGTGCAAAAGAAAAAAGAGGCTAAATTTTGAGGCGTGGCATAAAAGTGAGTATAATAAAAGCTAGACATACATAGTTTTACAAGGACTTTCTTGGCACGCTTAAAAAAATTTACATTTGGGGGAAGGATCCGAGATTGTATAAATGGCGCCCAGAGTTTGTTGTCGGATTGAAAAGTCACCAAAATGAAGCCACTGTCAAGCCATGACCAACGATATGCGATATGATAAGATCGACGACAGCGCTACATATAAAAAACCAAAAGTGCTGTATTTTGGGGCGTGGCAAAAAAAATGTTCATGTTTTAGAAACTTCATTGACATATCTTTCATTCTAGGGGGCGACTGGCACAACTTTTTTTTCGACCCACCTTAATATACATATAAAAGCGTAAGGGAAATAAAGTTATTTCCTCTCACGTGCTGTTTTTACAACACAATTGATTGAACGAGACTAAAATTTATATGAATAGCACTCAAAAAACTGAATGATTTAAATATACATTTTACTACACGTTCAATCACTTGCGTTGCGAAAAAACACATTACTTTAAAAAAAAAAACTTTTATTTTCCTGGAACGCCTGAGACGAAGATACCGAGAAAAAAACTCTACCGGTAAATTATTGTTACATTAAAACTGGAAATAAATAAATCTTCTTAATATACATATTTAACACACTCAGATATGTACAGCTAACTTTCAACATAGAGATATCTGTCGTTGTATTATAAACAATATTTTGTGGACATAAAAATAAAAACGGTTTTTTTATTTATAAAAACAAAAAATAATAAAAATTCGATAAAGATGACAGATAATGACGATGATAAAATATTGCGTACAAAATACAGTTCATCTTACGGATTTTTTTTATGGAATAAGACAATTAAACAATTAGGTAACATTGTTTGTACTTTTACGAGCTTATGTTTATGTCAACATGAATTTAATCAGATATTTTTAAGATCATTCTTCTTCTTTTGCAAACATGTCAGATGTATATGTTTGTCTGTTTGCGGTCATACGAGTATAAAATTGGTCAGCGTGATAAAGGTAATAAACCCAAATTGAATCTTTTAAACAACAGTAAACAACTATCTTAACATAATTTTGTTAATAACCACAACATAAGTTTTTTTGTAAGATTGTTTTTTTTTAAAACCTTTTACACTGCAAATTAATTAAATAGGGAACTTAACTTTATTAACCTTGGACGAATATAAACATTTGTTGTAAACCAAATATTAGGGAATTACAAAATTTTGTAAGCTTAGGACTATATTTCTTTTATAAATTTGGTGAAAAAAAGAACCGTTTTTTCTACCCTTTAAAGTAAAATTTGTTTTACATCATCATTAAAGTCTTGTGCATTTTAAGTTCGTCGAAAACTTTTTAAGAAACCACCACTCAATGACAATCGTATGGCTAAGCGCATCCAATTTGCAAAAATTGTATTTTCTAACGAAAAAGGGTTGATTGAAAAGCTAAATACAACTTTTAGTTTCACGATCTAAGAAAGGCCGAAATATTTTTTAAATGAAGACATTATGGACAGCGCACAACACTTTGATGTAGAACAAAATTGTGCAAAAATAGAAGGAGTTGAGCCAGATTAATAATATTTTGCATGGAGGTATATATGATAATAATAAACAAAATTTCAAGTTTTGAAAAAATTCCGTCAAAGGATTCATGTACCTCCGATATATCCTTTTTTTTTTTTAAAAAAAATACAATTTGGCAACACTTTTTTTGTTGAATTGTTGAAAATTACCAAATCTATCTAAATATAATATTAAAATTGATGTACTTAATTTTTATCAATTCTAGCAAGGAATTTTCAATGATACAAACAATTTCAATATTTCATAGTTAATATATTTCATACAAAAAAATATAAAAATCAGTACAATTTGGTGTTCCGGAAAAAACACAAAAAAATGACACTTAAACTTAAAATGTGGTAAATTTTTTTCTTACACCAATAGTAAGGGCAACGGAGCATATATTTCTTAAAAAAAAACTGAAAAAACGTTACACTCAGTTTTTTTTTAAATTTAAAATAAATATTGACGATTTTCATATTTTTTGCAAAAACAACCTTCATTTTTTACGGCTATATAATAATCACCTTTATCGTGTTTGGCGTATTTAAAATACGCCTACGACTGTTTGGTAATAGATTAAAGAAAATAAGTTCACGTTCTCTTTAATCTATTACCAAACAGTAGGCGTATTTTAAATACGCCAAACACGATAAGGGTGAATGTCTAATAACGGTAGAGAATTTCTTGTAGTAAATTTCTTTAGAACGTTGATTTTTAAAGACAGTTCAAAGAAAATAGGATAATTTTATCGTAAAGAAAATTATTTATAGCTTTTAATCTAAAGTACTAAATTATAAAAAATAATTAATGCGTTTTGGGCCTCTTAAAAAGATCATATATCTCTAAGTTAGAACTAAAATGTGGTTAGTTTCTCTTTTGATTCTTAACAGCGGACACTTGGTTTATTTAACGGCACAGTAAATTTAAAAAAGTATTCACTCCGTTTTTTTTTTTATTTGTCCATAAAAAAGGTTTTTTAATTTTTTTTTTTAGTTACGGCAACACTTTTTTAAGATTCATCCAAATCATTACTAATCCATACTTTCAATAAAGTGTGGGATCATATCAGAGAAGAATGCATTTCTTACCAAATACTAACTTAAAAATTGTGGTACTTCTTAAAAATAAATTTTTAATAATTTTTTTCCTAGTAAATGAATTAAGTTTAATTTTTCTTGTAAAATTTTATTAAAAATTATGACAAGTTTAGCGACCTCTAGCAGCGGCGAAACGCATTCAACATAAAATGGTTCTTCCTACATGTAATTTATTTAGATACGAATACAGTACAGTAATTTTTTTAAACATTGGAACAACATAACAACATCGTTTCACCTTATTTTTGTATATGGAACAAAGTACTGTGCAGCGGGGCCATGGTATGGGGCGCCATATCCTATTATGGGATTGGTTTTTGAAAAAGGAAATGACTGAAGCACCGTATGAAACTATATTTGAAGCTCATTTTCACATTTTAAAAACTTATTTGGAACCATTCCCTTGGACCATTTAACATGACAATGATCAAATTCACACTGACAGGCTACAAAAAAGGTGATTCGTGAGCAAGATGTAAAACTTTTATATTGGCCGTCATATTCTCCGGATATCTAAAGCGGATCATACACTTGCAAAATAATTGTTCAATTTTACGTATTGTACAATTATATCGCCAATGTGTATGTGATATTCGATGGTGGCACATATATTGGCAACAATCAAAAGGCTTGAATTTGAATGCACAACGAAAAGAAGTACAGTAAACTGTGAAATGTGTTGACAACATTGTACAATGTTTTTTTCTTATAAGGGATTTTTTTTTTTTTGAGTAAAAGTGGCGCCATATTTTAATTGAAACCATTGTGCTACTTGTTGCATAATATAGAGAAAAAATAGAAATATGTAATATGGCGAAAAACATATACAATAATATTGTTTTATGGATGGGGCTCTTTTTAATGTTATGGAAAATGTCCACTCAATTACTATCGTTTTATATTGCAAATATAAAATTCCTTATTAAAGTGTTTGGCAGTGTATATTTTTAATTCGAATTTTTCTACTTTTTTTTATTTGGTTCAACTTTAATCTTCTTTACTATTTTTTAGGTTCCTTCTAGTTTTGTCTTGATTTCTTGTAGTCATACGATTTGTATTTGTTTATATCTACACTTTTTTTATTGCTTTTAACATTTAACATAGTAAGATTCATTTGTTTTGTATTGTTACACTGTTTTTATTATTTTTGGTAGTTTATTTTTATTTTTTATTATTGTATTTACCAAAATAAAGCTTTTTGTTCAACTTTTGACATAACAATACCTTCATAGTATTCGTTCTTTGAGTTTTTGTGTTGAAGCCATTAGATTCTTAACTGTCTGACATTTAACAAAACCTTTTTTAAAGTACTGTTGTCTGGTCTGGTAAATTTTTTCCTCTTCTTGTTTATTTGTTGTAAGTATTTTAACTGCATATTTATTTTGATACTCGTTCGTTTTAGTGTGAAGATCTTTAAAATGGTTCATTCTTTTATAAATAGTTTCAAAAGTGTGTCGTTTACAAATTTAAAACAACATTTTTTATACTAAGCTTCTTATTCCGTATGAAACTTTTTAAATATTCGTCTAAGTCCCCATAAAGTGTATATATATTTTGGGTCCTTCAGTAATTTTATATCGTTTTAGCCCTGTCGGCCTGTCTGTCCGTCTGTTGAAAACACGCTCACTTTCACACAACTAAAGAGAAAAGAACCATATTAGTGCCAAATTGTTTTTTGTTATACGAAGCAGTTTGGGATGGAAATCCCAATGAAAATCGGTTTAGTAGGATAGGAGTTATGAATCCAAACGTGAAACCACTCCCCTTAAGAAATTATAATTTTGTTACAAAAACCAACATAAGTGGTGACGAAATACACGGATTCATATAAAATTTTACAACAATTATTTTTATATGACTAGAAATCATAATACTAAATTTTGTGAAGATCGGTCCATAATTTACCATACGACCCACATAAAGCCAGCTCTCGGAATACACGTTAGTACGCCTAAAACCGTAACGCTTTTGTAAATAAAATAAAATGTCTGCCAAATTTCGTGATGATCGGTCTTTAATCACCCCTATCGTGAATAATTTATAATTTTTCCCCTTTAAACATATTTGCGATCATGAAAAACTCCCATGAAAAAGGCAATTCAAAGGAGAATAATAACGCGGAAAAATTTTACGGTAAAAATTCCATTTATCGTGAAAACTTTTTTCCTTCGTAATTGCTTCACGTTTTCCTTAGATTTTCTCACTTAATTTTTGCTAGGGAACAGAACATGTATGTCAGTAGTCCCTCCTATAAATCAAATATTAAGGACTAGATCCGTTCATAAGGTACAAACCGATATATTGGTCAACGAAATGCAAAACAACAGGTCTATTGCCTGCGGATTTGGGAAGCTTTCGAAAGACGTGGTAGCAGATTTTGGAAAATATTTTACTACATAAAATTTAAAAAGTGCAAAAAACTAACGTTGTTATCAAACTATCCCTCCAATACTAAATATTTTGCTTTATTATTTTAACTTTTCTTTAAAATATAAACGTGTATATCTTTGAACAAAAATTTCATTGATTTTTTAATTTTTTTTTTAACTTTCTTCTTTTTTTTTTAAAATTTACTGGAACTGATGCGTGAAAAATTTTTCACATGAGATTCGCGATTGCTTTTTTCCGTTCGATGGGAATGAAAATTTCATGGGAACAAAAATTCCACTTGTTATTCACGATAGGGGTGAATATAACATAGCCCATACAAAGCAGCCTTGCGAAAAGCACTTTAAGTGACATAAAGTGTTAAAAAAATGTTATAATGGCATTAATATTTGGTTACACTTTTCCAACAATTTTAACTTTATTTATTAACTGAGACACTTGGGTCTGCAATCGCATCTTTTTCAATTCGCTTTTAGGGGTTTTTAATACTATAAATCCCTCTTTCAAATTTTTTGATGAACGATTCATAATTTTCAATAGGTTGGTTTATAATTTATAGATCCCATGTAAAGCCCTCTGCTAAAATATTCAAACTCTCGGTGGAGGGTATCAAAGATTCTGCACAGCCCAAGGCGAACAGGTAACCGCATCATGAGAAAGAATTATGTTACCTAGCTATCCCTTTTTTTGAAAAATGCTATGTATTTTGTTTTTGTAAAAAGTCAGAGTGAATTTCAAAGTTATTTGTTGAAAATATAAAAAAGGGATTTTTTTTGTTAATAAAATAAACACAATTGTTTTAAGGGCCAAATACACTTGTCAAATGCTTCTCCAGCAGGCGAATTCACTTAATGTTCGCTGTCTTATCTAAATTTTTTGATTTTCGATCCAGCATCGTCGGTGTTACACATACAAACAGTCCAATATAGTACTCTTACTTGTTTTTTTTTTAAGTTTTAAAGTTTTGAGAATAACAAGCATAATGTTAATCAGTTAAAATTTTCCAGATTCTAGAAGAAGCGTTTTTTGACAAAAACTTAAACATATTTCTGACTTCTTCGTATCATTATGATTATCTACAATGCCTACTGAAGTTTCTGCCTAATGTCCTTGTCAACTTTTCGAACTATTGTCAATGAACCTACTTGGGGCCATTAAACTGTTTTCAACCACATAATATACACGCAGAAAATGTTTAGTTGAAGTATAGTTAAAAAAATATGACATTGTCCCAGAAATGGCAACAAAAAAACTATTGTTATACCCTTCACCACAGGTGGTGAATGGGGTATATATAAGTTTGATGTTAGACCCTATAAAGTATATATATTCTGGGTCCTTATGAGGAGCGAGGTTGATTTAACGATGTCCGCCTGTCCGTTGAAATGGATTTTCCGAAGACCCCATATATGATGGGGGCCAGGTTATTATACATTTATATCACATATGGTTTGGAATTGTTTGCTATTGAAATTCAGCAAGATCGGTCCACAAATGGCTGAGATATGAGTAAAAAACCACGACTGCCTCAAATTTTTTCCTTTAAAGGTCCAATTGACATTGACATTACCATACCAACACTGTATTACCAAAACTACATAAACATACCATACAAACCACTTCAATTTTGGTTTCAACGGTCATACAGTGGCTATGGTAATACAGTGTTGGTAATGTGGTTTTTTGTTGTTGTTTTTTTTTTATACCCTTCACTACAAGTGGTGGATTTTATTTGTAATGTTTTTAATTTTACGCATACGCATACACATACACATTAATGCATGATATGATATGCCGCTCAAATAAAGAAACAAACTCATTGGCGCATATTCATAAATCATTACCAAGTGTAAACTTTTTTAAGTACCTATTTAAGCTATTCACAGATGATTACTTGCAGCATAAAAAGTTTACACTTAATTGTAGGTAAAGCTGTAACTAAATGCCAACTAACTAATACATTCAAAGAACAGCTGATTGATATCATTTTATAATTTATTTCAAAAGCACATACAACATTTTTGAAGTGGTTATAAAAAATAAATGGAAAGAATTATAAGATATATTAAAATAATAACAGATAAAAACATGACAAAAAAACAGTTAAGACGTATAAAACACGCTGCAATTATAATTTGTGTTTGAAATGAATTTCTGCTGCACCAAAAAAAAAATAAAATCCATAAAAAAATAAACTAGAGATGTGTTCTTAGTCGATAAAATTCTATTGAATATTTTAATTATTATTTTAATTGATTTTTATATTATTATAACCAAAAAACAACTTTTTTAGAATTTGCGTTAATTTTTTAAAGAACAAAAAATGAGATGTTAATAGTTTTATAAGCTTTTTAATTAATTACAGAATATATCGTTCAAAATATTATCGACATTTAATTTTCTCTAAATGCCAATATGCATGGTTGCATTTCTTCTATCAGCTGAGAGCTGTTACTACGTTAGTTATGAATTGTGAATAAGATCTATAACTATCTGTGAACTATTTTTTAGTTTCTGTTTTGTTAGTTACAACTTTAGTTATGATTTCTGAATATGCGCCATTGACTTAATATATTTTAATTTAACGCTTCTTCATTAAAAGCATTCGTAGCCGAGTTGTTAAGTTCTCTCCTGAGACGGATGATATTGCCAGTTCGAATCCCAAAAATAATTTTTTTTAATTTAATTTTTTTATGTTCTAAAAAACGATTTTTAGATTATAAAACGAATTTCAAACATCAACTTTGGCAAAAGAGAGGGCTTTGTTTGGTACATACATAAATTTTTTGTTTTCTTTATATTCTTCGGCATGGCGAAATGAAAAGTGGGCGTAGCTCAATTAATATTTATTTATACCTATCTAAAAAACGTTATTTTGTTCAAACCTCATCATGGTGAAGGGTATATAAGATTCGGCATAGCCGAATATAATAGCACTCTTTTTTGTTTTTTTTTTTATCAAAGTTTTTTTTGGGCATACAAAATTTATTATAAATAAGATTTCTCTATGACGTGCTTAATTCCCACTTTTTATTTTTGATAAATGCACTGACATTTATTGTTAAAGGAAAGCTAGTTTCTATGCGCATTTTACTTGTTGCTTAGACCAGATCAACAGGAAACCTTCTCAAAAGATTTTCGAAAAGCTAAAGATTTTATACAAAAAAAAAAAAAAAAAAAAAAAAACTGTAAAGCAAATTACTATTGTAACAATTAATAAGATTTTGTTTCTATTTAACAATAAAATGGTTACCCCTTAAAACTTCAAATATAGTTGAATTTTTCAATATTTCACAAAGTGCTCTAAAGTGCGAATTACGAAAAGACTATTTAAGGTTAAATAGCACAGTTGTGAATAGCCTGTTGTATTGAAATATGATAACTTAGTGTAATAAGAATAAATAACTAATTAATTAAAAACAAATAATGAAGAAAAATTGTGAACAAAAAACAGCTGGGAAAATAGCACACTAAAAGTAAAAAGCTAACAAAATTTTTAAAACAGTTATAGAATAATAATTAGTATTGTGGTTATTTTGTTGAGCTGTTTATGGTTTTTAATCCAAATTTTGATATTTTAATTAGGCAAAAGTTCATTAAATTTTATTTTTATGAAGAAAGGAATTTTAAAGATGAACCGAACCCAGGCTTTCACGGACAGGTTAGCCTTACATGTTTCGATTGCAACCACTCAATCTCTTTATAGGGGTTTGCCGTTTAACACTCACCGTTATTAGTTTTAGATATATAATAAATCAAATACAGCCAATACGACACAATATAACACTTTGTGAATTGCCTTAATGCTTCAATAAAATTTTGCTTAAACCACAGGCGGCAGATTTAAAGAAAAACCGGAAAGGAAAGCAATCATAAAATTCTTAAATGCTGGATAATACTAATTAATTCTTTTAAGTTCTGTTTAATTATATTAAGTAAAGCCAACTGCTTATACAATTCCTACATGGTACTGAGATCCGTCTATGCTTTTGTTTTTTTTTTAACAGTTTTATTTTTCTATTTCGAAATCTTCGTCAACTTTGTCTTTTAACAAAAACACGAAATATTTATGCACATATTTGAAAATGTTATACATTTTATAAAATGCTAAAGCAATTTTTTTACGTGATTTTTAGTGAAACTGTTAAGATTCCATAGAAAATTATTCTAAATTAAATTAAAAATTCAAACAAAATTGCATATCATTTACAATAATACAAAACTATTATTCACCAGCCAAGTTTTGTCTGAAAAATTTGTTTTTGCGTTTAACGTATTTCGGAATAATGATATTTTTACTTACATATATAAAGTGGTTTGCAAACATTTACAACCAATTGGATACTTAATAACGATTTTTATTTTTTTCAATAAAGTTTTCTTACACATTGTATTCTAAAATGAAAATACAAACTTGTATTCCATAAAAAATTAAGGGTGTAAAACCTTAATTACGAGGGAATTAACTGCACAGTTTTAATTTAAATTAGGCGTGATTAAAACTAAATTATTATTATTATCTCATGGTGCATTATAAACACTGATTCATTCATTTATGCATTTTATATAATTCGACAAAAAAATTTTACTCGCGCCTTGTTTAGGAGCCTGAGCTTCACTCCACTTCCACTGCTTTATTTAATTCCAGCAGAATCTGTCGAATAGCAACAGCACCGAAAGTATCCCTTGGTGAGGAAAGTAACCGTTTGCTGCCAGAAAGACAGCATTTTGTCAGAAAAGCAAGGCTTCCGTAAAGACAATTATCCTGAACGACAGGAAGCGTTTCGCACAAAAAGCGTACCAACGGGGGCCTCAACCAATAATCAGACCGGTGCCTGACACTCACCGGGGGCTATTGAATTCTGTAGCACCAGATAACAAGCTACCTCGGGGAGTACCCAGATTCAAGAAATCACAAGCCCTCAAGAGCACTGTTGTTATTGTAGCAGCGGGGCCTTAAATTTTGAGACAACTGTGTAACTGAGTTGACAATCCTGGGTCGTTGTTCGTTAAACTCCGAGTCGTTCCTGTGCGTAGAACCGATTGTCGTGGTAACGCAAAAGCCCTGTAATTTTGGAAGTTTTTCACATCCCAGGTACGCATACACATAATTTTTGTGGTCAAACATTTTAGGACTTTCTTAGTAACAAGATTAAAAGCGATTCATTTGATTAATTTTTAAAGTCTCAACATGAATAAAATGATCATCTAATTTTCCCGGGAGGATTAAACACCAAAAGGGGAAGTATCCTTTAGATGATCTCTACGACCCCCGGGGGGAATGATAAATCTGTGGTTTTCACGAATAATCGCGTAAGTCGGTTTTTATTACAGTAATTGAGATAATGATGTCAAAGTGCTACATTTTGCATTAGGTTTTTATAAGTATTAAGCTTTTTAGAATATAATGTAGTATTATTAATTTTTTTCTGCTAAAAACAACTTAAGTTAACTGTTTAATAAAATATTTTGCTATTATAACGATTTATGTCGACATACATCGCCAAAAATTGTAAAATTGCTGAATATGTTTCCAAATAAAAAGCATATGTGATGTTATGTTGTTATTCGTGCAAAAAATATAAAAGTATTTTTTGAAATTTTTCTATTAATAACAACTTATATGTACATGTGCGTTTATTGTTGACTTCTTTAGTTGCAACAACAGCAGATGAGCGGTTGTTTGTAATTTTAAGTCCATACGTTGTGCTATAAGCATCAAAAACTCTGAATATGTCGCCAACTTGTGTGCTAAAAATAACAACGTAAGTCGTCATGTGTGATTGAAATGATAACATTTATTTTCACAAAAAAGAACTTATGTGGAGATATGATGTTATATTGCACACACTTAATGAGTCAATCAAACATATGCATTTTTAATCCTTTTACAGATTATGATCCTGTGAGGATTTTTTCATGAAAACTATGTATAATACGTAGAAAGTCACTGTTAAGAGGATAGTAAAGAAAAAAGTTTAAAAAGCATCTACAGAAGCCGCAATTGAAAAAAATAATTGTTTTTGCTCTCCTGAAAAGTTTGGTTTTTTAACTTACGCGATTATTCGTGAAAACCACAGAAATAACAATAATATCTTTTTAATAAGGGTGCCCAGGTAGGCTAGTTAATAGTGAGCTAGCCTATCAGTGTGAGAGTTGCTGGTTCGATTCCCGGTCTGTTTCACTAGAACGGGCTGAGGGGCTAACCTACAATTAATTGGTCAATTAAGTTAGAATTTAATTTGTAATTGTATTTGTAACTTTAATAACCAAAACAAAATGAATCTTGATATCAGTGTTCGAAAATAAACATTATATACTGTTCTTTGGTGTTCAGTTCGGTAAATATGTGGAAAACAAAAACGCTTTTAGTGTTTGTAAAGTAAATCATTTCGCTGTTAGTAATCATCGAACACAAAAATAAAACTGTGTTGGGTTCGGTTCAGCACGTTAATGTTCATTCGTTTCAGTTGTGCTAAGCGCCCTTTTGGTTGGTAAAGGAAAAAGAAAATACATAATGAAAACAACAAGCCAGAAAAAAAAATTTACGCAACAAACAAAATGTACACAATATACACACAAGCTATTCATTCGTGCTGTGGTCGTTGCAAAGAGTTTTGGTTTGCTCATTCCTTTATCAATGTAAAAAAGAAACACTAAAGAACCTTAAAAATGTTATGTATGTATACAGAACCACTACAATTTTTATGTTTTATAACGAAGAACAGAACACTATAATGTTCGTTACTTTCTTGAAAATAATATTAAGGGTTGTGTATTAATACACAAACACTAAAAAATAGATATCTTTTTTGGGTTTGTGAGCTGTACGCTTAAAATTGTTCTCTTTATTTTCGAACACTGCATTTTATGACTGTTTTTAAGCATTTTGCTTTCATATTTTAAACTGGTTTATGTATACAAAACTTGCCCAGGTACTCTTTAATAAAGGTGGTCTTAAAAACAATTTCCAAATTCAAAAGATTTTGTTATTCGTGCTTAATTCCCAGTTTTTATTCTTGATAAAAACACCCGAAATTAATTGTTGATGGGATAAGCTATTCCTATGCGCATTTCACTGGTTGCTTAGGCCAAATCATGTACTAGATTTAAAAATATGTATATATTCCTTAATTAATCTCTGTATCTAAATTAATCTTAGCTTGAATTTTAAAACATTAAACAAATTACTTGCTTTAAATTATAACTTTTCCATTTACTTTTCAAAATAAATATTTATTCAAAGTGGGGCAAAAAAATATTTTAAATCTAACCAAACTTGTATGTGATTTTTTTTTTTTGTTTTTTAACCGCATACATATTTCGAAATGAAAACAGTTTTAATTTAGGTTGTTTAATTTAAAACCATGTCAAATGTAGAAAATTATGAAATTTTAAAAAATGGAAAGTAAATTCATTATAAAAAAAATTACGCTACATACTTTTTATGTTTTTTTTTTTACTCATGACAACTTATAATAATTAAATGACATGCGAGTGCTCATATGTAAATATGTTTATAAAAAATATTTAAAAAAAAAACGTTATCAAATGTTTGTTTAAATAAAAGTAGCGCCCCCTCTACTGTAAACAATCACCTGTTGCCTGACAAATAACAGCGACAACGACAACGAAAACCATTGACTGCGACGTCTAATAACAAAAAGTAACAAGCACTTAAAAAGTTGTTAAAAGGCTAAAGAAAATTTTTAATTTATGATTTCACCGATAAAAAAGAGTAACAAATCAAACAACAGTAACAACATCAACAATCAAGTACAAACATAAATACCAGTCTAAATAGCTCAAACGTTTGTTCAGACTACACATACATATATACATATTAGATACTACTCGGACGAGTATTTGGGGTTATAGTTTGTTTGTTTTTATGTATGTGTTTTAGGCCTAGAAATTTTATTAAAACTTAATTGCCTTCAAGCAAAAATACAAAACCACTTTTTTGTTTCAAGGTTTTATTTAAAGTTAATTAACATAATTAAAATAATTTTGCATAAATTTGAAATTGAAATAATAACTACAAAGGTTTCTTATTGTACCAGTTAAACAGAAAAATACAATTTTTTATACAAATTTTTTTTATATTTTGGTTTCTCTTACTCCTGTGAGCAGCATAGAGCCTTAACAAGATTTTCCACTACACTCGTACGGATGCGAGCTGTTTTACTTTATTCCAGTGTAGACGTAGCCGGGATAAATAGCTCAGTTTTTGTTTGTCTTCGGCTTCCTTGTGGGTTCCAATCTATGGCTTGCTGTGCAATATCGTTTGGTTGTTAATGAAAAGTAAGGACCATCTAACTCCACTTACGTTGTCGGACATCAGGTGTGATTGACGTTTGTTTGGTTTCTCACTCAAGCTGCAGATTTGTAATTTTTCTTGGGCAGTATATGCGAAGGTTCATTCCTAAACTCACACAGAAAAAAATCAATGTAAAATCCTCGAAAACAAGCTTGATTTTACATTTTTCGGTAGCGACTTTGCTTCATAGTTACTTCATGTTAATTTAACATGATTTTACAATAACTTGCGAACAACATTATTTTCTTTTAAAATAATTCAAATTCATGTAAATTTAATATTTCCGTAAAGTAAGAGCAAAATGACATTCATATTGAAATAACACTCTCAATCACATTGAATGAAAGTTATTTCAAATTGAAACAACGTGAATTTCATGTAGAATCGAATGGGTTTGAGTTTGCAATAACAGTGATAAGAAGCTTCAAAAACAACAACTTTAATTTAAGAAACATTCTAAACACTTACCAGCGGAACCTGTGAGAGAGAGAGAGAGAGAATATAATTATTTTTTTTCCTGTAACACATGTTTCACTTTTTTGTTTTCCCCTTTGTTTACAAAAGCACTAACAATTAAAAGACACCAGCAGAAAGGCCCGATATGGTTTTCGTCATCATTCTACTTTGAAAATTTGATTTAATATTTAACTAAATAATTTTTACACAAGGAATACGGGAATTATTTTTAATTTTTATAAATAATTTTAAACATGAAAATAAAAAAAATTATGTTTTTCTTTTATGGATTCAATTATAAACAATGTTATTTTAACATAGTTCGTTTAAAACTAATATAAAGGAATGATAATTTTAAATAATGTCCATACTTTTGCCGAAATTTACCATGATTTTTAATCAACATTGCACAATGTTAATTTAATATTGATATTTTTTCTGTGTGCATTTGTTTACAAAAACTTGTAGGGTTTGCAGTTCGTCTGATGATTTGCTCCAGGTCCCACTTGCATACAACTATGTATGTGGATTTTACGTTTGTTTCGAATTTTTTCTACTTCGTTCGTCTTGACATATACGATGAGTTCCATATTGATTTAATTCGCCCGTATTCTTTACGAGCATTATTTATTCCTCTGGAGATATCAGATTTGGAACCGCCACTTTTGTCTAGTATGCTTATCAGAAAGCAGAAGAATATATATCTTCAAGTGCTTGACCTGTTACTAGAGTTTCTACGCGGTATAGAATTTCCGGGAATCCCGGGACATTTTTTTAAAATGAATCCCGGAAAATTTTTTCCAGGAATTTTCGGGAATTTCACATCTACATATATATATGTTCACATACGTATATGTTCTTTTATATTCGTTACTAAAATTACTAAAAACTACCTACAAATAGAACTACGCCAATAAATCAACGGTCTTTTTAATTGCTGATGAAATAAGTAAAAAGCTTCTTGAAGTAGAAAATAAAAATGTACACCAACACCAGAATTATCTACAAATTCTAAAAAAATAAATGTAAAGAAAATACAAAAGCCTGAAAAAATCTTGAAAAAAAAAGAATTTGACGTTTATGAAGTCACGGGTAGCAGGACAACAAATTTATAGTCTTTGTATGATGCGCTTCCTACTATGAAACCAACGTCTGTAGAGAGCGAGAGCACGTTTTCGGTAGCAGACAATGTACATATAAACAAGGACTAGAAATAAAATCTCTGGTGGGCTTTTAAATGCTTTAATAATACTAAAAAAATTTTTCTTAAAATAAAAGTAATTTTATCAAGTTGCTATTAATAATAACTACTAAATATTAACAAGTTTTAATAATTCATGATCTCAAAAAAAAAAAAAAAAAAATTAATATATACATACATAAATAATATGCATTTACGTATGAATGTTACAATTGTTACTGTTGTATATGTGTATGTATGTATCTTGTTTTAAAAAAGTAA
This sequence comes from Pollenia griseotomentosa, assembly GCA_963931875.1. Classification (NCBI taxonomy): domain Eukaryota; kingdom Metazoa; phylum Arthropoda; class Insecta; order Diptera; family Polleniidae; genus Pollenia; species Pollenia griseotomentosa. Next base: position 42,924,976 of record OZ007560.1, on the reverse strand, counting down.
AAACTTTTGTCTCGAACTCATGTAATGAAATCATTGTTTTATTCAAAGAATCTTGGGATTCCCGGGAATAAGATTTTTTTTGTTTCGTTTCCCGGGAATAGAAAAAGTCCGGGAAATTAGAAACCCTACCTCTTACGCAAAGAGTTTTCACTTTGTTTGCATTAAATCGCATTGTATTAGTTTTTTGCTAATATTTTTCTTTGAGCCAACCCGCAATGCAGTTTCCTGGACGACCGTTATTGATTTTAACTGCTATGAATTTTTTAAAATCAACTAAATTTGTTTAGCTTTTTTCAAAAGTACGAGAGCGGGTCAAGAAGTCCGTGACTTAAATTCCCCGCCTCTTAACTGAAAGGGTAACACTGCTCCTGTCAACGAGAAATCTATCGGTTGATTCCTATCAAAATTTTAATAAGCTGCCATTGATACCAGGACTACCTCGGAATTAAAAAAGTAAATTTTGTGTGTTCATAAAGCATTTCAAGGACAAAAGCTCTAAGAATTGCTCCTTAATTCGCCCTATACTCTAGATTTAGTCGCGAGCGACTCTAGTTTCCAAAGCAGAAGCAACGGTTTGGCGTGAAAAGACTTGACTCCAAACGATGAAACCATTTCACAAACAAATACTTGTTTTGATTACTTAACAAGTCTTATTTTTTAAGGGTTAATAAAATTGGAGTAACGTTGGACAAAGTGTATAGAACATTTTTATTAACAAAAAACAAAAACATTAATTCTTATCTAAAAATCGTTGGTTTTATTAAAAATCGGACTTAACGTTTTTAAAAACCCTAAATTCAAACAATTCTATTTCAATCCCTTAGTTGTGGTATTGAGACAATTTATAAATTTTCTAAAAATTATTTTTGACCATTGTAAATCATGTCGTTAATGTGGTTAACCATTTTACCATCATTATTGTAAATTTTTCTTTTATTTTAGCAAATCTATGAATGGCTTTTAGTTTAACAGAAATAAAGTCTTTTATTTCCAAGCTTTCAAATAAAATTTTATGTAAATTAACCAAATTAACGAAGCGTATGTTTAACAAAAAAAAAATAACATCCTCCCCTTTATTATGGACTTCTATTTGTTAAAGAAATTAAAACAACATAAACAAAACGAAATATTAGTGACATTTTGTATACAAAAATAATATACCCTGCAACACATTTTCAAACAAAAACAAACAAAAAAGTGGATATATAGACTGGACTCACACTATAAAAGTTTTTTTGCCAAAAAACTTGTGGCCGTTTTCTCATTAGGCGATTAAAGAAGAAATGTGGTTTTCTCAAAGTCTCATTTGCTTCTTATCTGTCGCAAAGCTAACCGGCACTCATCTGGCAATTTTTTATTTGCCGTACAGATAAATTCGATCAGCTGACTCCCAAGTTTTATGCATTTAACACATTCACCACATCAGGCTACACGAACACACGACTACAAATGCTGTCATTTGCAATTGTACTGAATTATGTTGAAAACGACAGCTACAATTGAAAAAAAAAAATAAACAGCTGTTTCAGTTTACTATGGGTTTATATTTCAGTGGTGCCACTAGGGCTTGCATTACCGAGATAACCGATTAACCGGTTAATCGGTAAACTGTTTAAAAATTCATTACCGAAAAACCGGTAAATTCATTATTTTTTACCGGTTTTTTCGGTCAAAATTAAATCTTTATATTTTACAATATTTATCGTTTTGTTCCGTTCCATACATACTATTTTATAAGTAAATATGTAGTTGAATTTAATATTTAAAATATATAATTATATGTACTATAAAAAAAAATTCAACTTCATTTATAAAGTCGTATGTACGGAACAAAACGAAAAATATTGTAAAATATAAAAAATTTCTTTCTCTTACTAGAACCTACGTAAAAATAAAACAAATTTTGGTTTTTTGTTGTGTGTTGTGTGTTGTGTACAGGGTTTAAAAGCACCCATCAGCTAGATGCTTTTTATTTTTGCTTTTGCCACTGCAATTGAACTTTTAATTTTTTTCCAATAGCCAATGTTTTGTTTTTCGTTTGTGCAAAAAAACAAATGTCCTATTTTGTATATTTTTATTTTTTGACAATTGCTTTTTTACCAGCCAACGACAAAAATGGACAATCACCTAAAAAGCAAAAGCTAAAACAAATTATTTCGCCTTTTGCTTTTTTCTTTTTTCTTAAAGAAGAGCTAGTTAAAAAAGACACCCCAAAAAAATCTAAAATTCAAAGAACAAAAATTCTTCTCTGGCTGGTAATAACAAAAAGCCGATTCATTTTTTTTTATATGTATATTATAATGTTATGTAAATTTCAAGTGTTTTTATCAAGAATAAAAACTGGGAATTAAGCACGAATAACAAAATCTTTTAAATTAAAATTTTGTATTCCCAAAAATGACTTTTGATAATAAACTGGCAAGTGCAAGGCCTAAAAAAACATACCTGGCAACATGCTTTTGCAAGTTGTTTTTTTTGCATATTGTTTTTTCTTAACCTACTTACAACTACAATTAATGTTGGAAGAATTCCAATCAATTGTAGTGGGGAATGTAAGGAGAGATAAACTCACTGTTTATTGTTGATGTTTTTGTTTAAACTTTGATATTATTACAAGTAGAACTGTTGCTTATGATTCTTGTACGCTTAACAGTTTTATTTGGTTTAATATCTTTAGATTTCAAAATCTTTATGGATGAAGTTTCCTATGATCTGGCCTAAGCAACCAGTGAAATGCGCATAGGAATAGCTTATCCCATCAACAATAAATTTCAAGTGTTTTTATCAAGAATAAAAACTGGGAATTAAGCACGAATAACAAAATCTTTTAAATTAAAATTTTGTATTCCCAAAAATTACTTTTGATGTTATGAATTAATAAAATAAAAGAATGATTTAATCAAATAACTGAATGAATTTTATAATCAAAATTTTATAAGTAATTAGTTTGAATAAAATATCAACTAACTAAAATTACCGGTAAATTCTCGGTTTACCGGTTTTTTTGACATAAATGACCGAATTACCGGTAATTGAAAAAGTCGGTAAATTTGCAAGATCTAGGTGCCACTATTATTTTTTATTTGACGTTTATTTGCCGTACATATAAATTCGATCAGCTGACTCCCAACTTTTACATGTATTTCGATAGGTGTTTCCTACTGAAAACATTGTTCGACAATAAACATTAAATATCGTTCCTTAGTGTTCGGTTCGGTAGATTTGTGGAAAACACAAACGCTAATAGTGTTTGTGTAATAAATCATTATAAATAATAACTTTTCTCTGTTTTTGATCTTCGAACACAAAAATAATACTGTACTGACCCAATTCAACAAAAAGATGAGAACATTTTATTGCGTTCTGTGTGTTTTTTTTAATTTTTTTTTTTTTTAACCATAAACTTCGTTGTGTTAGGTTCAGCGCATTAATGTTCGTTCTTTTCAGTTGTGCTTAGCACCCTTTTGGCTGATAAAGAAAACTAAATGAAGAAAGGAATTTTACAACATGAAACTAATTAAAATTTATTGATAATTTTTCATTCTTGAAATAGAACCCAGGTTTTCACGGACAGGCTACCCTGACATGTTTCGATTGCAAATAACTCAATCTCTTCAGAGGGGTTTGCCGTTTAACACTCACAGCCATTGACGACTGCTGGCAGTCAATAGTCAAACATCAATCTTTAAACCAAATTGCATTTAACCTTTGGTAGATCGATGGCCCCTATTACGGTTCACAACTCAACTCAGTTGAGTTGCAATTTCTTAATTTTTGTATTAAGGTTTACAACTTTGCTATTTTGCGGTGAACAAAAACATAACAAATATTACCAGAGAAGACAAAAAAAAGCAAAAAAAAATGTGTTTACAGCAAAAAAATATTCAAAAAAAGCACAAAAAAATAAGAAAAAAGCAGCAAAAAAAAGCATTTTATTTTTTTTTTAATATATACATTTATACATAAAAATTACAGTTATTTTTTTTTCAGATTCGTTAAAAGAGTTACAATAAACAATGATGTGGACTTTTATATTTGCAAACGTCATTTTTCTCCGTCTTTCTGTTAAAAGTGAGTTGTATAAGGAAAAACTTCTTTCCACGTCAGCGGATGTTGTTGGAGCAAATTTATATTTCAAAATTTCATTTGATGAGAGGCTTTCTACCATTTTGTCATCCGGTTTATCACCAGTTTGAAGAATGTTGTTTATTTGTAAAATTTGTTTGAACCCAGGATTTCTCTTAAATACGGCATTACATTTGTTGATATATTTTTTGTCGTGTAGATTTTCTCAAGTGCTTTTCGTACATTTGACACAATGTTTACACTTTCCTGAATAGCTAACCCAACTGTTTGTATCTTTTTGATAGAAGAAACAATAATTGAAAAATTGTTTTTGATAAACGCAACGGGCAAATTATAAATTTCCTTGGCGTGCGCGATCGAATCGGAGTCTTCACTATTCAGGTTAGAAATAACAGCCTATACTTCATCAAGGTATTCTGCGTAATAAATTGTGGCTTCTATCCAAGTTCCCCAACATGTAGTGCATGCGAACGGTAGAAAAGCCAAATTGGGATTCATTTGTAAAAATAACTGCTTTCTGCGAGGAGCCCATGGAAAATAAAATTTTAGTTTGTATGTGTGTAAATTCGAGTTATTGAAAAATTACCTTTACAAAAACGGTTTTGGTACAAGATATTAATTTATTTACATGCTGAAACTCTAAGCGTATAAAGTCGAAACACAATGAAGTCCATGAGCAAAACATGTCATTTTAGGATACATTACCTTAAGGGACAAAATTCCACTTACAATATATGCCTCTGCATCAGTTACCATAAGCAATACTTTGTCGTATTGAATGCCTAGATTAAAGAAAAAATAAAGTTTAAAAAAAAATAATGAATCAAATATTCACTTACCATCAGGCCATAAAATTTGCAATGAATCGTTGCAGAAAGTTGCAATAGAAGCTCCATTTGTATTTTCGAGAACACCCATGATCACATATCTTTGTTCGATGTCTGTTGTTTCATCAACAGAAATCCATATATATTTATCTTTAGCCTTTTCACGCATTTTTGCCAAAGTTTCCGTATACATTTGAGGTATGTATTTACCTCGAATAGAACTTTTGCTTGGAACTGACAAATTGGCGTACTTTTGAAAGATGTTTTTGAAACTGGGATGGCTTACTTTTTTTACTGGTATATTGGTTTCCAACAAAAATTTGCATATATCTTCGTGAAATGTATTGGCAGTAGTCGTAACAGGAAATTCCGTGATAATTTTTTGTGGACGATTTTCTTGGCAAGCGGCTAAATTGTGTTTTTTTGTACTAAAATGTTGCTCCACATTGTACATCTTTTCGCTATTAATTTTACTCGAACACACATTACAAAACAACCAATCTTTTTCAACTTTCAATACTTCAGGATACAATTTTACCAGCTTTAGCAAAAATAACGTATTTGACTTTTCTTTCTGCATTTTTTTTATTTCTTTTTTCACAACGGTCGACTTACTTATTTTTAGTTTTAAACTCAAATTAATCACATAGTCGTTTTTTTTTGGTATGTTAAATTTATTTAGTACGTTGAGTCCGAAAAAAGGCTCAGTTAGCTGACAGTAATAGTAATGTAACCGTACCGTTAAAAAGTAAGACCAATCTATTTCTTACAGATTGAGACGCAACATCTTACTGCTAACTACTATAATCGTTCTAATTGCTTTGCATACAACAAAATGAAACACAGCAAAAATTTATCATGTTTTCTCAAAAAAAAAATATGTAAAAATTATGTTAAAAAAGCTATTTTACAGCAAAAATATAGGAAAAAAGCAAAATAAGCACCATAACAACAAAAACAGCAAAAAAAGCATGAATGGGTAAAAATAGCAAAAAATAAGCAAAACAGCAAAAAAAGCAAATTTGTCTTCTCTGAATATTACAACTGATCACAATTACAACTCAACTGAGTTGAGTTGAGTTGTGAACCGTAATAAGGGCCGAAATTTGCTTTAAATGATTATCCACTTTAATTGATTTACATGTGTTCCCTTACTTCCGTTTTTTCGTACTTTTTATCAAGAATTCTTGAAGTCCAAAGTACATTTTTCTGTTTTTATGTATGGTGGTATGGTTATCAAATACGTAAGAATTATTAATTTAAATCATTAAAGGCTTTTTAAAGAAATAGCCGATGTAATCATTAAGAACCAAAAAACGCCGTTTGATTATTCAAGGAATCTACATAGTTTAGTTGTTTTATCGTGTTATTAAACTTTGTCCACGTAAGTTATACGAAAATTACTTTTGAGAATATAGAAAAATTAACAGTGTTTGTAAATGGAAGATTTTAATTAAAAAATAAATTATTTCTCCTATCCTTAAGATTTTAAAAATTAAATATATTTCCCATTGATTCCATTATATGGCCATGTTCTGACAACCGCACGATTTTAAATCGCAAAATTCCAGATTTTTTTATGGTGTTCTGAAACTCGTGCGTTTAGCTCTCAATCTGCCATAGTTTCTTAAAAATATTCTAGTTCCCTTCAAAAGTATACTTGAAATTTAATGTCGCCAATCTTCTCGCTATTGCGAATTACAAAATACTTATTATGCGATTTCAAGGCATAATACCTATTGTTAATGTTTGCGATTGACGGAACAAGCCCGATAATAAAAACAAGAAGACGTGCTATATTCGGATGTGCCGAATTATTTTTAACCTTTATAATAGTATTAAAAAGTCAATTGTTCCCTACCTCTCGTGTCAAAATCCTTATTCCGGGAGCGTATACGAATGATCGCTTGGTGAAAAAGGGGTACATTTAGGTAATTTTTAAAACCAAACATTGAGATACAGGTAGAGAATATTTAAGCGCAAGACACTTGCATGGGGACCAGGCGAGTTTATGGCTCTTAAAAGTCTTTACACATATTTAAGAAATAGCTGAGCTTAATTTGGTCCACCTAGCTCATGTGGTATGGACAATATTGTGTCGAAACTATTATATTGGGAATATAAATAAATATAAATAAGCCTATAACTCGGTTATTTATAAACCGATCTTGTTAATTTTCACTTCTGGTATTCTACCAACTTTTGTTGAGGTAAAGGTTTATGCGTAAAAATTGAAAAATGTAAGACAATTTGAGACAGTTTGTGGACCAATCTGGCTAAATTTCAATAGTAAACTTTTTCAGAATATATGTGATATATCAATATTAGACAAGTTACAAACGGAATGACAAACTTAACAATACCCATTTCATCACACCCCCCCCCCCCCCCCAGGGGAATGAAGGGAAAGACTAAAAAGATATTTTACCTTCTGGTGTTACATCCTTTGGGGAAATCAGGTGGTATTGGCTATACCTGTTATTATGCAGAATGCAAAATTGACAGTTTTCTTGAGATCGCTGCTGACCAGATATCCTATATTCTACCACGGGAGTTAGTAGCTCCAGGTGTCACGGCACCAGACTGACTATTAGCTTAGCACCCTTCAGGAATCACGTAGTGGTTGTGGTTTGGACCCAAAGTTGCGAGAAGTAAGATCTTTAAAAACTACTTCGAGGGCGGATTTTTCACCACTTGTGGAAAAAATCGTCCTATAAACGGATCTCCCTAAGTACTGCTGCTATTCAACCGATTCTGCCAACTATTCTAATGTAGCCGAGGTTAGATAGCTCCAGCTTCTAAACAAGTGGCGAGTGTATTATTCTGCCGGATCGTACACTCAAATTGCAACCTGTATGTGTTAGTTGCTCCCACAAACAGGAGCGTTTGGTAAACGCATTGCTTGTCACCCAGTGGTTAAGTAAATCTTTCCTACTCATACCCATTTCATCTGTGGCGAAGGGTATAAAAATATTAAAACAGCTGACTCACATTAATTTAACTTCGTTTTTAATCCAAATAAAAATCTTTATATTTTATTCTTTTTATATACAAAAATGTAAAAGTTATTTAATAGCATTTATAGTTAACCACTGTTTTAAATTTAATTTTTTTAGCGCACCTTGATTTGATTTTCAGCCTTTTAAAGTCTTTTTAAGCGTTTACGAGCAAAATATATGTAGACAACGATCTTTATGGTTTCCAAGTTAAGCAAGCGTAACGAAAAAGAAAGTGAAATTCAAATATCAAAAAAACAAAAATGTATATAAAAAAAAAACAAATGTGTGGTGGTATCATTCCATATGCACATACTTACATACATTTTTAATTTTGTTCAATTTGAATTTTGATTTGTATGCAGCATTACCCATTCGTCATTCAGTCAGTCACCTAGCCAGCTACTCAGATACTAGGCAAAGTTGACAAACCGCCAGTCACGTTTAAAATCGAGACTAACCAACATACATTTACGCACATGCAGTTTGGGGCCTTTTAAAATATAAATGGGGAAAAATAAATATTAGTAAATAAAAAAAAAACATTCAAATGGATCGTTAATAACATGTTTTCAGGTGCTTCATTATTATTACTAACTACCATTAGATAACTCGTTTGCCTAAGACCAAAGGTACCTTGCGCCAATTGCACTAACTCTGCTTAATGTTTGCCAACTGGGTTTTGAGTTTTCTGTGTTTTATTTTGTTTGCTTTCCTTTACTTTTGACCATTATTTATCCGAATTAAATGAAATTTCATAAAAACAAAAAAAAAAAACAAAATCCAATACGCACTTAGGCTAGAAAATACTAAAAAGTTAGAGACTGGTAAGTTTCTTTCTTCAAGCATAGCAATTTACAAGAAAAGTGCGAACACGCGCTTTGTCTTCGCCTTCTTATGCCCATATGACTTTTTTTGACCATCTTTCGTTTGAATTTTTTGTGCCCATGACAAAGAAGAAAAAGTTTAAATGATTTTGTTTGTTAGGAAATATTAACGTTAGTAATATGAACAGCACACTATCAATTAAATATACATATATAGATAGACCATATGCACCGCGACCCAGTGTGTCTTTTGTGCAGCATATGTGTATATCTCACCATGTCAGGTTCAGGCTACGCAAGAAGCCACTTAACCTGCCTAGTGAAAAATCATAAAGCTCAGTTGGGCTCATCAGTCGCTCATGAAACGTTTCCGCCTGGTAGTCCCCAAGGCGGTACAGCAGCAGAGCAGATGCTCTGACGTTTCATAATCAACCTCACAAAATCTGCATACCTTGGTATTAAAATTACCCATTATAAACTGATGACATCTAAGACCACAGTGTCCCGTAAATAGGCCCCTTCTCAAGCAGAACTATCCTACCTGCCCTGCCACGGGACAGGGTTCCTATACGGAGCATGGGGATAAACAGTAGTAGAGATAGCAAAAGGTGCAGGAATAAAGTAGCAAGTAATAAAGTAACATAAAAAGCAATAAAGTAGCATATAATGTAGCAATAAAGTAGCATATTATGTAACAATAATAAAGCATTTATACAAATACCAAAAAAAAAACAAAATACCTCTAATGCTACTGATTAGAAATTTACGAACGTCTACGGAAAACACTTTTTACATTAAAGAGCCGAATCCAACAACAACAATTTTTTATGTTGAATCAGTACTAATAACGGTTTTGTCTTTCGACTACTTTATTGCCACATTAAAAAGTACTTTTATTGCTACCTAAACTACTAAATTTTTGAAGTAGAAATAAAAAGTGCACTAAATTTGCAGTTTCCACTAACAGTTAGGGATAGTGCAAAATTTTTTACTATCACTAATAGCTATTTAGTGGTGAGTTCAAAAATAACAGCCTCACTAAGCAATAGTGCAAAAAAGGTAAACCTTTTTTTACAGCTTAGTGCAAATTGATTTTTCTCAACTAACAGGATAGTGGAAAAATATAATCATTCACTAATGTTAATGGAACTCAAATACATATCATTACATTGAATTATTTTATACTTTTTTATTTTTATTATTTATTAAATTAATTAATACTAATATTAAAGTAATACAAAATTAAAAAAACAAAAGGAAAGAGTAATACAAAAAAATGCAGTTTCATCAATATATTAATATAAGAATTATTTTTTATATTATTGGTACATAAAAACCTTAGCAATTATTTGCCTTCAACAAAACTAATTTTTCAAAATTAGTGTCACTTAATTTATCCATTTATTTATACACAGAAAAAATTTTTTAGGCCAGTAAAAGAATTAATCAAAAATAAAATCAGTTTTAATTAAATATTTAATAAGGTGAATTAAACTTTTTAATCAAGTGTATAAAATGTTTAATTGACAATATTTCAATTAAAAGTTTAATTCACTTGATTAAAAGTTTAATTCACCTGATTAAATATTTTATAAAAACTGATTTTATTTTTGATTAATTCTTTTACTGGCCTAAAAAATTTTTTCTGTGTACCATTCCACTAAAAGAATAGAGTCGCTCTACTGGAGCAGAAGATGGCAATGGGACATTTAATTTTAGAAACATTTGTCTAATAAATAATAAAATGGAAATATTTTGACTATATTTTCAATTTGTTTGGAATGTTTCTATAAACACTATTTTTTGAGATTTCAGTGCAGATAATATAATTAAAGCATTCGTGTAGTGACTGTTAAAAATTTGCACTATTTTATTGTAGTGCAAAATTGTCACTACCACTAATGTTTAGTGGTTTTTTCACTACCACTATAGTGATAAAAAATAGTGGAAAATCAAAATGTTGTTACTATAGTGGGATTTAGTGGAAACCTTAGTGCACTTAATATTTAATGCACTACCCCCAACTCTGCTAAGTACTACTAGATTTTGAGTGGATTTCGTCGAAATCTAGTCATGAACTAGATTTTGTTTTGTATATGAAATCTTGTCAAAAACAACTATAGGTCGATTTGGCTCGAAATCTCGTAAGTACTAGATTTCGATGTAGTGTTAATTGGCTATTAAACAATAGTTTTAAAATTCAGAATGTATTTTTATTTTTGTTAAAAACAATCGTAAAATACAATCAAATATAATATTATTCCAAAACAAAATACTATTAAACGTTGGGAAAAGGAGTTTGATGATCTCTATGTTTTATGACAATAATATATTTCTTCAGTGGGACCTATTCTGGAATGCGCATCAGTCGTCTGAGAACCCCAGTATGGGGTACATTTTCCAAAAAAAAAGAAAAACAAATAGAATCTATAAAGAAGCAATATCTTTTATTTTGTCTTCGAGCACTTCATTGGAATCCAAATATCAACTGACCTCCGTATGGAACCGTTAAAAACTTATTTATCTCCCAATCTTAAAAAATTAAAGAATATAATACCAGAGTGCCACGCCGTTCGACTTAAAATCGGAGTCTGGCCGCCTCCACTTAAATTGTTAAACTTAATTGGAGTTACCTTAAAAAAACATAAGTACCTTTTAAAGCAAAGATGGTTGTATTTCTTTAAAAAAAAGTCCCGTTAAACCAAATTATAAAAATAAATAGTGAAAAAAAAACTTTAGAAGATGCAAAGTTGCACAAAAATCATTAAAAGCCTTTTTTTAAAGAAAATAAGGAAAGTGAAGTTGAGTCATTTGATTCTGAAACGGAAGAGGTTTTTGTAATATCCATTTATTCTTATACTAGATTCTTCGCAGAGTAGCAGAAGTTGCTAATATTTATTTTGGCATTCCGGCTACTTGGCTTAACGGGGAGCACAATCCTCATGAGACCCCATGACATTTTAAAAAAATCCTTGCCTTCAGCATGTAAACCGCACCTGTGCAAACATTACCGTAAATGGCGAACGCTTCAGGCAAATGATTCAGGATTTTTTAATTCTTCGTGTCATTACAAATCATTTGGAGGAGAAATGGTTTTATAAGACAGCGAAACTTGCCATACAGCGCGTGAAATAATCACTTTGTTAAGCCAAACGTTTGGTTTTCCGAATTAGCTCAAAAAATGGACCTGTGAATTTTCCACCTTGTTCATGTGATTTGACCCCTTAAGACTACTTTTTGTGGGGGTATGACAAATCTTTGCAACGATTGATCATTAAGACGCTAACATTCGACGCACTGTTAAGGAAATTAGACAGGGTATTTTCGAAATGTGGTGCAAAATTGGACAGACATGATGGCTTTTCTAAGGCGCAGTCGCAAAACCCATATGCCAGAAGATATTTTTAAACATTAAATGCCATGAAATTTGTGAGCTAATAAAGCCAAACTTTTGATCATTCCATTGAATTTGTTGTGTTTAGTTTTTGGAAAAAAAAATTCTACGCCTCCTAACGATGCACAGTTTGTTTATTGTGAACGCTTCGATAACTTTTTGGTGCAATTTGGGGCAGATAACATTGAAAAATTCTACACGGTTGCATTTAAGAATGCGAGCCTTTATAGTATAATTGCTTTGCATCTCACCAAAATTAAATTGAGAAAACTCAAGTATTAAAAAACTTAAAAAAAATGTTTTTTTTTCGCATGTTTAGACTTTTTATACCCACAACACAATATTGGAGAGGGTATTATGCATTTATGCTAGTGTGTGTAAAACCTTAAACTGTTGGTCCTAGACCCTCCTTTTAGTATACCGATAGACTCACAATCACTTTCTGAGTCGATCTAACGATGTCCGTCCGGCCGGCTCGCTGGCTGTCCATGTAACATTGTGCGCAAAGAACAGATCGCACTTTTGAAGATAATTTGATAAAATTTGGTACATAGGTTATAATTGGCACAAGGACCAAGCTTATATATAAAATGGGGCGAATTGGTCCATTATTTCATATAGCCTCCATACAAGCTGCTTTCCGGAATCAAACTATCAAACCAATTTTAATGAAATGTAAAAGATCCATATTTATATGGACACTTAAGCTATGCATTTTGTAAAAAATAGGACCACGAGGGCAGACAGGGGTAATTTCTGCCTCATAGAAACTATCAAACCGATTTTATTGATATTTAAAACATAGATAGATCCTTATTTATATAGCCACACACTCTCGAAATTTTTTTTTTTTTAATTCTGTGAATTAGGGTATCATATGGTCGGGCTTAACCGACTGTACTTTCTTACTTGTTTTGATTAAAAGAAGTACATAACAGAAAGAGTATTTCGCCCGATATCCTCTAAATGTAAACAATTTTTCATTTTATAAAGAATATTAAACAATTCAATTTTGACCATTGACCTATGAGTTATATTAAATGATTTTAGAAAAAATGGAGTGGTATTCTACATTTCTTGTAAATTTGGAATATTTTCGAACCGTTTGGGAAATAAATAATAATACGCTCATGTTCTGAAAAGCGCAAAACGCTTAAAATTTGCGTTTTCAATTTGAAAACGCCAAACTGGTGTTCTGAAAAACGAAAACGCTAGAAATTTGGCGTTTTCAAACCGCTAGTGTATACTTAAGCCATCTGGTCTATTTTATTAAAACTGCACTTTAAAGAGAAAAGGATATGGCCCACAATTTCAATTTTATATGTTTTCTTTTTATTTAAGGAAAAACTTGTAACATTTTGTCACGATTTTAATTAAAAAAATGCAATTGAAAAATTAGCTTTGAGTTTGTCAATTGTTTGTCGCAGTAGTTTACTTATGAACATGTAAGAACGCTGAAGGCATTTTAATTTTAAATTTATTTCACAGAACTAATTTGTAAATTATTTGTTTGTTTACGTTTTGTTATGATAAAACATATGTTTTCTTTGGTCAAACACAACTTCGAAAAAAAGCAAAACGCTAGCAAATCGCCTGGTTTTCAGAACATGCTGAAATGCGTAAGCGATTTGAAAACGCTGCGTTTTCCAGAACATGGACGAGATATTCCGACGTTTTTTTTTTAGCATTTTCTTTTAAAATTTTAAATAATTATGGAATTTGAAAAAGTTACCAGTCGCTTGTAAAACTTTTAACATTTGAAAATATTTGTAAAAAAAAAAGTTAAATAGTTTTTTCCTTTATATTGTAAAATTACTTTGTTTGGTTTGAACTTTTTTTTTTTTTTTTTTTTGTTAACTTTTTCCATCAAAGCTTTTAGTTGAACAGTAAACAGAGTGTTATTAGCGATTTACTTATAAATATCGACTTCGTTGCACATTCGCTCGCCACTTTAAACCAGTTGAACTGCATTTTTATTTCAAATTCTCCATAATAAGCAAATAAATAGAAATATTTTGTACGTTTTTTTTTTCAGTTTTTTTAATGTTTTTTTTTTTTTAAATCCCCACATTACTTTAATTGGTTTGAATTTTAATTTTAATGTTATTTATGCTTAAATGTTAACAGTAAAATTTCCAAAAAACATTCTCTCATTTAACGTTTGAAATTTTGAAATGAAATTAAAAAAACGTTTTCTTAATAGCCAGACATTTGTCCTCGCTTGACATGTAATTAAACAAAAAAACAGCCAACACCGCCTACAACATTTTTGGGAGTAAAAATAGACGATCTTTTGTATGTCTAAGCGCTTTAAAATGTAAATAAAGTCTTGTTTCTAGTTATACATTTGATCTATTGTAAGAAAGGTAACAGCCAAAGCGAATACTACAACAAGTACAACACCAAACGCAGAACAGTCCCAACAAACATGAAGTCAAACCTTTGCTATGAAATAACTTTATCATTTGACATCAAACACAATTCTCAAGCGCTTTTCAATTGTATGATTTCAACATTTAAATTCAAATTGATAATGATTTGAAAATAAACATTTCACATCAAATGTTTTATCAATTTGATGTCAAATTGGTATCAAATGTTAAATTCAAATCAAAACTAAACTTGGCAATACTAAAGCGAAAAATAAATGTAAACATTAAAAATGGCGATTAAAGTTAAATTTTTACTTCGTGTTTTTACAAGAGAACGATTTATTTATTTTAATAAGAATTATTTGCGAGTAATTACAATGATTAAGAATACGAATTAAAAAAAGTAAAACGGGAAAGTGAAGAAATTATAAGTTTGTTGAATGATCGCGTTGCTACAATCCTCAAAATAAAAGAGAAAATAAAATATTTTTATTTATGTTCCACATTTTATTATAATCCATATTTGAAAAACATTTGAGAATTGCGTTTGAAAGCAAGTTGAAAATAAAGGCATTTTTTAATTTAAAAATAATTTCCCCTTTTTGTTGAGAATTCTATGATTTTCAAGTTATTTTCAAATCATTATCAAACGTTTGTCGTTTGAGAAAACGTTTGATTTCAAATCATTTTCACTTTGAAATCAAACCTCCATGTTTGTTGGGAGTACATTTTTTTTTTGCTTTCGTTTGTCGATATGTCAAAAACACAAGTTACTCTTGACGTTTTTCTCTCTAAGTAGGAAAAAAAAGTAGCTCAGCTGTGTTTTCAACGCCACCTGCAAAGTGAATTCGCCTTGGTAACAGCTTTTCAACTTTTCAGTAAAAATAAGTCATATTTAACTATTTACTGCAAAGGCCCATAGGTCAATTTGCGAATTATCTTAAAAAATCGAATGAAATACTTATAAACAGGGCAAGTTTAAAATGGCATACAAAATGGCTGGCAAAATGTATAAAAAATGACACGGAAAATGCCAAAACTGGCTAAAATAAACATGTTTTAAAGTGCTAAATTCCCAATTCTTACTATTGATAAACTGAAATTTATTGTTGGTGGGATAAGCTTTTCCTATGCGCATTTTTCACTGGTTGCTTAGGCCAGATCAGGAGTCAAAAAATTTCATTAATAAGATTTAGTTTATAAGAAAAGATAAACTCACTGTTTGTTGTTGGTGTTTTGTTTAAGCTTATTACGGGTTAAACTTTTGAGTGTTTATAATTCCTATTCGCTTAACAGTTTTATTTAAATAATATCTTTAGCTTTTCTAAAATCTTTGGCTGAAGTTTCCTGATGATCTGGCCTAAGCAACCAGCGCATAGGAATAGATTATCCCTCCAACAATAAATTTCAGTTTATCAATAGTAAGAATTGGGAATTTAGCACATTAAAACGAAATCTTATTAATGAAATTTTTTGACTCCCACCTTTGTTAAGCATAAACTATAAACTTTAAAAAAAATGTAAACAGAAAAGCGCTAAATTAGCAACTCCGCTTTCAACATCGTAACTGGATGTAACTGGAGCATATTTGTACGCTAATAATTCACATGGAGAGAGGTTGTCAATATATTAATCCGTCTCACTTTCATTAAATAATGAGTAGTCCACTTGTAAACACCGCTAAGTTAAAAAAACAAAATTCTGAGAAAATTAATTAAAACAGTTTTTTAAAATTTAAATTCATATACTTTTTCTTATTTTAATTAAGATCTAAACCATCTAAAATTTTTTCAAACTTATCAACAAAATCTATTTTATTGAAATCTGTCAATTAAGTCTAAGCTTTTATTTATAGAAAGCCCTTTTGTTTGTTATTTAAAGAGACTGGAGCAGACATATTGAAAGTGCTCTTTTGTTTGCTCATTCATTGAGCATTTCAAATACACTCTGACATATTCGCTAAGCTTTTTTAAAAATTTCTTCTAGGTTACAAAATAGGTATTTTTCAGCAAGCTGGACCAAAAATGGCTTTTCAACGAAATAATTGAAAAAATGGCATATTCCATTAAAAACTTGCCCTGCTTATAAATATCGTCGGCTTGTAAGTGTAAATCCGATCTAGAGATTTCAATTTCAATCGAACTCGATTTACATAACGTGGCTATTTTTTAAAATAGTTAAAACTTTAAGGATTTAATGGGCTTATACAAAGTTTTTGTAAACCATATGTACTGGATTATTATCCCAATATCTAGTAATTTATATCAATAAACTTAAATTTAAGCGGTTTAGATGGCATATTAATAAGAGAACTTTTAAACATATCATCTGCTGGGTACTCAAACTTTATCTCAAAATTTCTTAATAATCTTGCCAATACAGTTTCCAACTCTAAATCCACAATTCGTTTTCCGATACAAGTTCGAGGACCAAAACCGAAAGGCAAATAAACAAATGGATCTCCCTTAGTCGCTGGACAAACATTTTCTTCTTCAGCTAAAAGGTTAGAGCGTAACCAACGCTCGGGCAAAAATTTGTTGGGTTGATCAAAATATTTTGGATCCCGATAAAGTAACTGAGAAGTCATTGCGATATCAGTGTCGACAGATACACGATAACCACTTAATACAACATCCTGTCCTGTTGTACGGATATTACCCGAGGCTACGGGATACAAACGAAATGATTCTTTAATACAAGCTCTTAAGTATGGAAGATTTCGCGTATTTTTCAGAGTTAATTGTGTGTTTTTAACAGGTAAACAAGATAAAAGTTCTTCCCTTAGTTTTGATTGCTTGTTTGGATTTTGAGCTAAACTAAGTAAACAGGCGGCTAAAGCAGAGGTGGTCTAAAACAGGAGAAATTTTTATATTTTTGTTTTTGTTCTGGGTGATAATCTTACTAACCGTATCAACTCCCGCTAGCATTATATCCATAGCCATGGTTGCCGCAATCAAAGGATCTGTACTTGCCAGTCTTTCCAATATACTTTTCTCCCCTTCTGGTTTGTTTTTGCCATCACGTTGCAATCTTTCCAAAACTTGATTTACATACTCCGATGTTAGTTCATTTAGCAAATCTAATATTTTTATAATCTTTTTATATTTTGGTGTTGGTACAACCTTCCACATCGACGGCTGCATGTCTAATTCCAAAAGTAGTTGGAAAAATTCTTCTAAATTGTCTATTATAACTTTAGCTTTACGATTTCCTTCACTATTTTCTATCATATTTAAGTCAGTATCTAAAGCGACTAGACCTACAGA
Source organism: Pollenia griseotomentosa (assembly GCA_963931875.1). Taxonomy (NCBI): domain Eukaryota; kingdom Metazoa; phylum Arthropoda; class Insecta; order Diptera; family Polleniidae; genus Pollenia; species Pollenia griseotomentosa. The sequence continues at coordinate 42,907,208 of OZ007560.1, read as the reverse complement.
ATCCATAGTCCAATACTTTATGTATTCTACAAAGTTTTCAGGAACTTCCAATGTATTCTGATCTCGTATACGTTTTATACATTCCACAAATTTCAAGGCTACTTGATCCATTTTTGGTATATAGATTTTAATAGTTTTCGGATTCATCAATACTGGATTGACTGCAGAACGAAATTTCGACCAGTTTGCGCCTTGTCTGTAAATGTGTGAAAAGAAAAATTGGTTATGGGGTTAAGTTAGTAATAAGATAACTATTCATACGCTGCTACCAATCCTACTGCATTCTTAAACATATCTTTTCTGAGCTCTTCACGGTAATATTGTATAATATCTAACCCTCTACGTATGGGATATAAGCCTTCAGTGCGAAAAACTTGCTGAAAATCTTTTGGATTGTACGTGTATAGAAGATTTCTTTTGCCAAAAAGTCCTGGCACAATAAATATATCGCCATATTGAGATCGTAGTTTACAATTGAAGTCAATAAAAGATTTTTTTATAAAATTCTCCTAGAGATGAAATTAATACTTTAAATATTGAAAATTTGAAAATAAGAAATGTATGTATTATCTTACCTCCCGGCATAAATGCTCTCAGTAGCTGATATTTAGATGGTCCGGGTAAACTGTCAAATGATTTGGCAGCCTGCCATTCTGTATTGGGAGTTTTATGATGCTTTGTAAACAAAATATTAGTAAATTTAAATTTAATTCAAAGATTTTTACTTACAATAGAATATGTAGATTGTATACAAACATTAAATTTATACTTGCAAACATTTGTTTTAAAAAATTTCAACATTTTTATTTAAATTTATACGTAAAAAAGCACAAAATGAAGTGTATTCTTTAGACTCATTAAGATAACTGAAAGATAACAGTCAAAAATTATTGTTTGAAAAAAGTATTTTCAGATAATGAACAACAAAAAAACTGAATATTTAAGAATTATCACCCAAAGTATAACTTATCAACAATTATCAGTGAGGCCATATTAGCTTTTTTCGAGCTAAATTTAGCTTTAAGTTTTAGCTTGAAATATTTAATTTAACTTTTAGGTTTTTTCAACAACGCAATTATTTTTTTATAGCTTTTTTTCTAATTTCAATTTAGCATAATTAATTTATACATCAAATTAAAAAAAAATAATAATGTAGTTAATAAATAATAGTCTGGCAGCGCATAAACCATTACTGTTGCCGTTTTGATCTACATACATAAGTACATGATAAAGCAGAAAAACTGTAATTTTTTCGTTTTATAATTAAAATGTTTTTCTCTTATAATGCAAATATTTTAATGAAACTGCTTTTTTAGCGTTAAAAAAAGTATTGGGTCATTTTTGTCCTCAAGTACATAAAAGGGTTAATTTCGATTTTCCTTTTTAAAATATAATTAACCAATTACAGAAAAAATGTAAGTCAACTTTTATTAAAATATGAATATATATGTCATTGACTTGTCATTTGACCTTTGGCATGGTTCGATTTTGAAAATTTTTTCAGAATATAGTCCTTCAAGTTTGTGTCATAGAACTCGAAACAGCAGTAATTAGAATTTCATAAAAATAGATAAACTTTATCTTTTTGATCAATTTCGTTTAAAAAAGTGCCTTTTAGTCGAAACCCATTAAAATAAAATCGTTGCCCTTCCTAAGTGCACCGGTGGATATTTTTTAAACGTTTTATTTGTGCAAATCTCAATTTTTGGGATTATGTTGAAGATAATTTTTTAAAATTTGAAATCAGAGATTTAAAAAACATTCCCACAGTTAAAAAAAAAAAAGATGAAATCGCCCACTGGCAACCTCGGCTTCGAAACGGTAAGAAGAGTTTTCGCATTTGTAAACATGTTTCCCTAAACTATTTGCAATTAAAAATATTAAACTAAAAAAAAATTTAAATTTTATATTAAACTTTTCAGCGTTGTAAATAATTTTTTCATTTTATGCGATTTTCTTTGGGTTAATAATTCGTGCTCCAGTTGAAAATGTTTAAGAAATAAAAATATATTTCTTGGTTTTTTTTTTTTTTTTTGTAAATATACATACATTTTTTTAATTTAGGTAAAATTTAACGGGAATTGACAATCCCACAAAAAGGTGTTCGCTATTATCATCTATTATACGTACATTATTTAGTGACGATTTTTTTTTCTAAGAAATATGATGAATATATGGTACATTTTTTACATTTTTGTGTTCGAATGTGCAAAATATACAACTGCGACAAAAATTGTTTCAATTTATTTTGCGAATATGTTGCATGTAAAACATGTTGCATATTTTACCCCCACTTTTATTAAAGGTGTTCATACTGCCCTTTTTTAAAACTAGGGTACTTACTACTTTGATTTATTTTGTGAATATGTCGCATGTAAAACATGTAAAAATGTTGCATATTTTACCCTCACTTTTATTTAAGGAGTTCTTACTGCCATTTTTTTTAAAACTGGGATACTTACGACTTTGAAGGTACAACCAAGGTTTTATTTTGTTTGTCGTGATACATATTTTTTTACTCTTCAAGTCATATACATACATACATACTCATAAAAATTATACAAATTCGATGATTGCCACTTTTTATTACGTACTCATGTTTGTATTACATACAAATTCATATGTACTGCGTACTAACACTAGATATGTATCTTTGTAAAATGTAAGCTTACATTTCATGTTTTTTAAAAAAAAATATGTATCTATTAACCGTGTTTTACGATAACCCGTGCTTTGCCTAGTCCCAGGCTAGCCGAATAGGTTCAAATGTATTTCATAAGTTATCTACTTATGTATTTCTAAAAACAAAATAGTTATTGATTAAATTTTTGAAATATAGCACCAAAAAAAAATCACTATAATAAAATAATAAACATTAATTGAAAAAGAGGGCGTGGCAGAAAATAGATTTGTTTATATCTAAAGAACGGTATTTCTGTTCTTATCGCATTATGGTGAAAAATATATAAGATTCGGCACAGCCGAATGTAGCACTCTTACTCGTTATATAATGAAATTATTTACAATCGTTTTATTACTGACTTTTCTAACTCCTACAGTTTATGTCTTTGCTATTAAACAGTTAATTGAACTAATACCGGTAGTTAACTTTGGTTTAAATGAATGATTTTCCGTTCATTTACCTCTTTGCTTTTTTTCTTCATTCATTTTAATTTTATGGAAACTGTAAAATATTTAAAAAAAGAAAATAAAAACTAATGAGATCTTAAATTTCCTAAACCTTTCGCTTTAATTCCATTAAATGTAATTCGATCGCGTGTATAAATCAAGTTTAAAACAAAAGGAATCAATTTCATTAAATTTAATATTAAATTGACTAAAATGAAAAAAAATTTAACTCAAAAATAAAAACTGCAATTCATTGTAAACTTACAAAGAGTACATTTTTAAAAAAAATTTAAAACGACAGATCAGATATTTGTTCAATTGTCGTCATCGTTCGCATCTGTATTAAAGAGTGTTGCAACACAATGCAACATTTCTTCTCCTCAGCAACTGTTTCATATCCGTCTGATTTTTCTGACTTTGTTTATATGCATTCAATCTTTATTATTTTTCGTTGTTTTTTTTTTAACAAAGTTTTAGAAAGCGCGGGTGTTTTTATAAGCATTTTTTTGCAGCATTTTCGATTGTTGCATTGTATGTACTGTGTAAGTCCGTCCGTCAGAGGTCCCTTCTCTTGAAATAAATTTATAGAGATTTAAGTCGACTTTCTTTCATTTAACTGTCATTTCAATGTTTTTATATTTATATACTGTTTTATGAGCAACATTTATTTTGGCGTAGGTTGAAAGGTTGAGTTTTTATTTTTTTTAAACTTTATTATATTTTTAGTTGTAACGTTTATGAAAATTCAATATGAAATATTTTATATTTTTTTGCCAGTTTACGTAGGAGACCTCTTACTTGGTGGCATATTTCTTTTTCTGTTTAAAATTTCAGTTTGTTTGCAGTAATAAATTTGTTTGATCCAATTTAAAGTACTTTCTCTCTTTTGTTTCTTTCATTTGTTTGTTTTTTTTTTTTTCATCTATAAAATTGTATATTTCATATTTTAGATTTGTAATGTGGTGCAAGATTTGTAGCATTTTTTTAATTAAAACAAATTAGTAGTTTTTGCAAGGTAACCTAATTAACACTGGAACATATAAATCAAAATGAAGGTTATAAATAAAATGAAATAAAATCTAAAGTAAACAGCTCGATTAAACAACAAATTTTAAATATTCTGTTTTTTTTATTAAATATATTAAACGAAGAAAAAAACACAATTCTAATTGACTATATAGTTCCTTAAAATATAATGCGTGTACATTTTACTTTTTTGACATTAGCGAGGCATTACCTTTTATTTATATTTGACTTCATTTTATTTAACAATTTTATTTATTTGTTAAATTTGTTTTTACATTTGGGCTATTCACAAGGTGTGCTATCAAGTCATATGGTCGTAATGTCCTAAATAATATTTTACAATTGTTTAAAAAAAATATTCAGGTATGTGATGAAAAACGATCGTTTTCAAAATGATCGTTTTTAGCCGGTGTGATGAATTTCGACCGAGTTTTAAATCCATTTCTGAAGTAAAGTCTTAATTTTTTGTTCAAAATACAGTTCAATTAACATATATAATAAAAAATTTAGAAGAATATATACAAGAAAACAGAGGAAATTTATTGGAAATCAAATTTTAAAGATACTGAAAACGACATTATCGTTTTCAAATCGTATTTTTTTCAAAATCTTTTTCCATCACATACCTGATTGTTTTGTTTGAAACAAAATAAAAATGTTAATGCTGTGTTCATTATTTCGTCGTTACTGTACATTAGAAATCTAAATTATAAGCGCTTGCCCACAGCAGTCATATATATTTCTTGTAATTATTTTAATATGACTTTACAACATTATGACCACCTTGTGAATAGCCCAATTGTATTTTCTTAAAAATTTTTAATTTTTTTAACTGTTTTTTAACAAGCCGCCATTATTGTTTATATTTTATTAAGGTGAAATTTTTTTCTTGTACAGGGTATTTTTTTTTTTTAATATGTACTATGAAAAAAAAAACGTTGCATCACTAAGTACTGCTAGATTTTGAAAAGCTTTCGTCAAAATCTATTCACATAGTAGATTTTGTTTTGTATAAGAAATCTAGTCAAAAACAACTAGATTTTGCTCGAAAATACAAGATTTTGCTCGAAATCTCAAAGGCACTAGATTTCGTTGCAGATATGTTAACTTTTAAAGTTCGGGCTTTTGAGTGGAAATAACTTTAACATTTACAACACTGTTTTCATTGCCAAACATTTTAATAATTAAAACTTATTAACCCCAGGTCCACACCAAAGATAAATATCTCAGTAACTCGGCAATAACGTCGGCAGAATAACAGAACAATATATCTCAGCTTATGTTAAAGGCATGGGAAAACGTATTTATGTTGACTCATAATTTAAAAAAAAACAAGGAAGAAGATGCAGAGTAAAACTGTCGCCATCTTGCAAAAATTATTTTTATTAATATAAATTCTTTCTTTATTATTTAAAAATATATATATGTAAATTTTTTTTTTAGAACAAAAATAATTTTTTCAGTTTTTAATAAAAAAAATTTTAGTGTTTATTTTTAATTATTACTCCTTTTCCTTCAATTACACTTGCAACAAAAAAAAAACCAGCCTCAATACTTGTTACGCGAAAAGAAACAAGAATATTGGAAGAGCAAATCTGCCAAATCTGCAAATCTGCGTTTGGTATAAGTCAAAAAAAAATATATGTACTTCTGAGCTAAACAATAATTTCAAATGTTTTCAGTAGAATCGTATGGCGATTCTTTTTTTAAAATATATTAACCCTCTAACACTCATTTTAAGGGGTAATTTTTTGTCCTTTTTTTAACTTCCCCACAAAAGTATAATAAAACGGCACTTTAGAGGGTAACAACGTTCCAAGAATATTTTCTGCATCAAATTTTACTAGGGGTCTTCTAAGACCAAAAGTTCGTGCAATGTATGTAAAACAGATTTTCGAAAGTTCGGGCATTGATATTTTTTAATTCCTTGTAAAGGCGTTTGGTACAAGTCAAAAAAATATACTAAATGTACTTCTGAGCTAAAAGACTATTTCAGATGTCTTCAGTAGAATTGTATGGCGATTCTTTTTTTAAAATATATTAACCCTCTAATAGTCGTTTTAAGGGGTCATTTTTGTCCTTTTTAGTAACTTCCACACTAAAACTGCACTTTAGAGGGTTAAAATGCTCTACGAATATTTTCTGTATCAAATTTCACTAGAGGTCTTCTAAGACCAAAAGTTCGTGCAATGTATGTTTGCACGTGATATTCTACCGTAATGTCTGATAAGTGTAACGAAATAACTGGGTAACAAAAATGTTCATAAATCTCAATAAAACTTACCAAACTTTTTACCTACATCCTACAAATATTATAAATGTGAAAATTTGTATGCGCAATCACGCAAAAACCGCTTAATGAATTGGGATTAAATTTGGTCTATATTAACATACAGTGTACTTTCTGGGGGCCTAAAATAAGAATATGCTGGTACTTTTTTCGATAAATATGGTGAATTTGAGATAGCATATCGGCCATATTAAAATAAAGGGCACTTCTCTAAGCGGTAAGAAGGAAAAAAATTGGTATTGTTGGTACTTTTTTCTTTTTTATAAACTATTTTTTAAGGAGCACAACTTTTTCCCAATATTATTAGAAACATTTGTAGTATTTTAAAAACGTCCCTCACATTTATTAACAAACAGTAATATATAAAAAAAAACTCTTATGAATGCGTATAATGCAAAAACAATAAAACATAATGAAAGAAATGCTTATGTTACAGTGAGTGTTGACGAAACAAACGTAGAAACAAAAAAAAGAATCGATGATAGCAATTACTTAACGGCTAAACCTATTACTCGAACGCGTTCCCTCTCACCCTCTTTGTTTACAAATACGGTCGATCGTAATACAATAACAAGTTTGTTAACTGCAAGCGTTGCCGCAGAGCCAAAAAAAACTTTAATAAGTGATGATACGCTTAACCCCAAAACAGTCGCTATGGACAACTCAGTAACTCAAGTAAAAACGTCTCAAAAGCCTACAGTACAAGTTGGTATGGACAGGTACATAACAGTGCTTAAACGGGGACGCGGCCTCAAAAGTACCTTCTTTTGATAGAATAAATTCTTAAAATCGTTTTGCAATTCTTGAGGACGAATCCTCAGAAGCACCAAACGTGATAAAATCATCCAAGCCTCCCCCGATATATCTTAGGGAGCAAAACTCAAATGAGCTTATAAAGAGTTTGATCTCGGTTTACGTAGCTGCAATGAAGCGTGGTAGTATAAACGAGACAAAAATACAAGTAAATCATGAGAATTATTTCCGCAAAATAATTAACAAATTTGAAGAACTAAAAAAAGTTTTTATACATACCAACTGAAGAGCAGCAAAGGCCTTCAGGTAGTGATTAAGGGAATTGACTCATGTGTGGACTCAGCAGAAATAAAAACTTTTTTGGAAGAAAAAGTCTTCAAAATAAAACATGTGGTAAATATTAAAAATAGGAAAAATAATCCCCAACCACTATTTCGAGTGGAGTTGGAGCCCGGCGACGTTAAGCTAAGAAAAAACGAAACGCACCCTATTTACAGTTTAAAATATATACTGTACAGAAAAATCACAATAGAGGAGCCGCACAAAAGAAATGGACCCGTTCAGTGTTTGAACTGCCAGGAATATGGTCATACTAAGGCATACTGCTACTTACCCCCTGTTTGCGTAGTATGTGGTGAGCTACATGGTACAGTTCTTTGCGATAAGTCTAAAACCGACCCCAACATAAAAAAATGTAGCAATTGTGGCGGTAATCACACGGCCAATTATAGAGGATGCCCAGTATATACTACCGTCAAGCAGTCGGTTGGACCGAAAACTAATCCTAATTAAATGACATTCTCATAGGGAAGTCTAGAAAAAATGCTACTCTAATATAACATGTTATATTAATATAACTCTTTTTATTTATATTACTGATAAAAACTATTGAAATATTTTTAATACTAATGTTAATTTATAATATTATTTTGAACTAAGCGTTTAGATGTTTGATCCATTAAGTCTTGCAGTTCAACTTCTGCTGATACTTCAGATGGTACTGCTTCTTTTTTGGCAGAGGTAACCTTTTTATATCCAGGAAGAACATTCACATTATGATTCTTCAAAGAGCTTCGTAAAATATTATATTTCTCCTTTGACAATCCCAAGTCCATAAATAACGCTAAGGCTTCTTATATGCTAGACTTTGTGGATAATGCATTCGGAGGAGTTGGAATACTTTCTTTAATCCTTCGCTGTCGATCTGGGCTAGCAAGCTCCACAGCTTTTGTAATATCAGACCTTGATTTATCTTTTACGTACTTAAGACATAATGCTTCTGACAGATTCGATGTAGATATATCTTTTGTAGCATTTTGAAGTTTACGTTTTTTGTGTACTCCGAACTCCTGGTAAACAGTGCAATTTTTCCACAATAGCCAAATTAAATACATTTTCATTATGTGATTTTTTAAATAACTCGAACAATTCCGAATTTTGAAATGACATTATGAGTTCTGGTACTGATCACTACTTTTGCAAAGTAAAACTTTAACTGATTGCATTACACAATTGTAGATTAATTTATACCCAAAAATAAAAACGTTCAAGCTACCTGATTTGCGAAACATAAATCTAGGCCACAATTAACTGGATTATATACAACTGCAGTTTTTATTTTACTTAGTATAAAAACCAAGTTTTAAAAATACCTATTTTCATAATGTGTTCTTAAATTTAAATAAATAAACAAATTCTAATAATTATGCCTACCTGTTTGACACAGCAAAATATTGTTTATAAATAAGGCTACATACATATTTATAAGTAGGCACATATGCATACATTGACAGAAATATGTCAGTCAGTTCCACTTAAATTTACATTTTTGTGCTGTAAGATAACATAAAATATAAAAAATATTAAAATTTTGGTAGCTTTTTTTCTTATTTGGCATTTTTTTTTTTTTTTTAATTTTGGTTGCAAAAATATCTTGGCTGTGGCAACGCTGGCTATAAGATTGTAACATCTTTCTTCAAATTTCAAGAAAACCTGTCATTTTATGTGGCCCAATTTAGCTAAATTATTTAAAGTACTGTGTAGTAAATATGCTAAGAAAATATGGGCGTGACCATTTTTGCCCATTTTTAGATATTCTCTATTTTATTTGTAAAAAGTACCTAAATATAGGGTGTCTGAAAAACGGCAACTGTCTGGTGGACATTTTCTTACTTTTTTTAATAAACAATAAATATACCTTTAAAACAATACCAAAAAAGTAGTGATCACATGGCAATATTTCTGACACTTCAATTCTAAAATGTCTTTTTTTTTCTCAAAATCACCTTTTTTTGGACTTTCTAAAAAACTGTCGACTTTAAGCAGCTCCACCAGCTATAATTCTTATCCAATTAAGAAAGACGTTTTTGAATTCTGATCAGTAAAATGGTCTTTATACGATGTGTTCATTCATTTTACAAAATTTTGTCATCAAATTTTGTATTTTTGCCACGGTTTTTGGGAAAAGGCACCACAGTGCGGCCATACAAAGTTTGTAGGCAAGAGAGAAAAAAAGTAAAGTGTCGCCCCTTATTAACAAACTTCGTATGTCTGGCAAAAAATGTCTATAGCCTATAATTGAAAATTTTGTCAGATATGTCTGCACAGGGTCTTAAGAGGTTGTTACATTAAGGGCGAATTCGCCTAGAGCTCGTGTTGTTGCCGGCAAGTATAGAGAAGCTTTCATGGTAGCAAAAGGAGCACGCAATGAGAATTGAAGCGATATTTTTGACACTTGTTTTTTACATATTTCCATCTCTCGTATTTTTGTTAAGTTATGTACGAACAGTGTTGGCAGTTTAAATATTTCAAGCATTATCTAAATCTAAAGATTCGACAGCTAGAAATTGTGCAACTTAAAATTCGCGTAGATTTAAGAAGGAACTTTAATAGACAACGTAAGCATTGTCACAGCGACATCACCATTAATGTAAATCGCCTCTAAGCAAAGAAGTCTGTCTATGGCTTTCCCAAGAGATGGCACCTTTAAACAAACAACAATTTCTTATCGAACTAAAATATATTTTGTGGAAACTTCTTGAAAGAAAAAAATTTACATTAATTATAAAAAATCTTGCTAAAAATAAACATAAATAAATAATTATGTCTAACGACAGTAAAACAATAGAATAGCATTAAAATCAAGCTATCTGTTAATAATGTTTTTTTCTTTCTTTCTTTTTGTTTTTCTTAAAGAAAAATTAAAAGATACACAAAATAAACCAAAACAAATGCAAAGAAAAAGGCAAAAATTATCGTTAAATAAATACAGACATTTCGAAATAAAAGTGAAAGTTTTTCCAGCACCAAGAGCAACAAGCAGCTGAATAAAGTTACATACAAATCGGATGGCAACTGCCTTAAACATATAAAAAAAATCCAAATAAAACCAAAGCAAACATACTATTTCAAAAAAAAAAAAAAATCAACTTTTTATTTATAATGTTGAAAAAAGAATTGAAATCGAAATATTCATAAATAATTATTCATACAGTGAAAAAACTAACACTTTAAGTCTTAAAACAAAAACCAAATCCAATAGATACAAATATCTAAGACGAAATCCATTAAGATGTATATAACCGCAATAAAACAATAATAAATTATACAATAATATTTTTTCCCCCCTCTTCCCAATATAAATAATCGCTTTTGGTCTTACGATTTGTATTTTGAAGACTTTAATGCCAAGATAATAATTGTGTAAACTAAAATTGTAAAACAAAAGTAAAAGGTTTAACAGAAATGATTTGTTTTTTCTTGGTATAAGCCCAACAAACAACTAAACTCAAATTGAATGCTTTTCGAATGAAGTAGAGGAGGCATATTCAAATGATTCACATGATTTAATAATTCCTTAAACGACAAACCGCATTAAAGCGTTGGAGCAACAACGCTGAGATATTGTGGACATGATTAGCAAAAGTATATTACAGCTGTGTTTAGTCAGAGAAAATTGTGTGCACATTTTTTTAAGTGTAATTAGAAACTGTTGGTTTCTTAATTGAAAAAAAAAAAAAAATATTTTAAAAAATACAAAATTCTGAAAAATGCTTACAGCCTATTTCCCTTTTGAATATCTTTAAACTTTACCCATTGTGATCGATACAGTGACCTAACAGTAATATTGTTCGGCTTTAAGAAATCTGTTTAACACGAAACTAAGCGGATCTAGCAAAATACATAAGATAGGGTTTTTCTCCTAATTTTTTAAGTTTCAAGTTCATATTTAACTTAGTCCCAATATGGGCCCTCATTCTCTTAAATTATTTAAATTATTCCCTATGAATCTAAGATATATTTGAAATTATACTTTTAATAAACGTTACTCATAGATAAATGTTGCGAACACGGTAACGTTGCGGTCGACTTCAATCGTTGGTTGTTGCTAAAAATACGTAAACGCGTCATGTGGTGTTGAAATGTGTTAAAAAACCGATGATTTTTGCAAATTTGTAACGATGATTACAAAAAAAGACATCTCAAAAATTTGTGGTTCTTGCACGCAAAGAAAAAACATGGTTGTGGTAAACATATTCTAAGAGCAACATATTATGATAAGAATTATGATTGTAGTCACCATATTAAGATTATTATTGAAACATATTATGACTCAATATACTCGTAATATGTCATCATAATATTTTTCCCTTAATCATATTATTATTCTGTTAATCATACTAAGTTAAGAAGTAATCAAATTATTGTCATGTTAATCATAATAAGCTAAGAAATTAATCATATTATTGTCATGTTAATCATAATAAGCTAAGAAGTAATCATATTATCATCATGTTAATCATAATAAATTTAGAAGCAATCATATTATGATGCAGCACCTTTTATAGCTGTCATAAAAATACAAAATAAATTTAAATATTTTTGAATCGATTTTTTATTTTGTGGCTTTTTACAATTTTTCTTAATGTTAATCAAATAGCGGAGTTCAATATAAGGCTTGCAGAAGAGCAAATGAAAAATCTGTGGTTTTCATGGGCAACCGCGTGTGTCCATTTTTTTGATTTTAAGATGTTGATGCCATATTGCCTAATTTATAACGCTCTTTATATTTTTTGAAAAAAGATGGATCAATTCCGTTTTGTAACGTAATGACAAAGTTTAAAATGTGCAATACCTAGCCCATAGTTTGATCTAGAATGGGTTTTCGGTTTTCCTGAACAATTTGTTTTAAGACATACGCTGTTGCCCATGAAAACCACAGAAATATCGTAGCACTTTTATAAAATATAACGAAATCTCTGTGTGTTTTGTTGTTGGATTTTACAAAAAACTATGATATTTTGCATTTGCACTATTACATCACTAATACTTGAATGAACTCCGCTCTGCGTGTACAAAAATAAAAAACAGAGAACGTTTTGTGTAAGCAAATATATAGTTCTTTAACAGCTGGTACGTAAAAACAGAGAAAAGTTTTAATATTATCAGGTTTATCCGCTAAGCAACGTCACGCTTACGTAAAAGTAACTTTATATAAGCGTGTTAAGGAAAACGGAACAGCTGATCCGCAACGTTTACATTTATGTAAGAGTAACAAGGCCATTATTCGTGAGTTTGACAGTTGTCTTCCTAAAAATATGATTCTTTTAACACTTTTGGCTACATTTTTTGGTCTTTGAGACAACTCTCGACTACTTTTAGCACTTTAAACGGTTTTGTCAAATTCTCTTAAAAGCAATTTCATCTTCATCTTCCAATTTCGATTATTAATGCTTTATTAATTTCTCAAATAAAATGAACAATTCGTTCTCCAAAAATGAAGTTTTTTTTTACTAGAGCCCTGCACTATTTCATTTGAACACATATTGAAAGCCTCAAAAATATTTAAAATTTTATACTGTAGTGTCGCTGTCACAAACAAATACTGAAGAAAAGTGTAACCGATGAATTCAAGTCAGTGTATTAACGTGTAAAAGCAAATAGCAAATGCTTTACTATAGTGAAATATTTTGTTTCTTTATTTCTTTGATAATATCGGAACAACAATTTTTCGCAAAAACAATTGTTTGTATTTATACCGCAAAACACAAGTAAACCTCACAAATTCTTTGTAGGCGTCCGTTTCATACGACAGTCAATTTAACAACACAAATTCTCGTCGACTGCACGAGGTAATTTTCGAAAACTTAGGGCCATTATTATAACATGCCGATAATTAAAGGTAGGATTTTGCCCCACGTATAAAAAGTTTTTCCCTATTACAACTTTGCTTTTAACTAAAGTGAGCAAAGAGTAGGTTAAAGTTAAGTTGAAATAAAAAATAGCTTGTTATACGTCCGACAAAATCCTAGCTTTAACTAACGTCAAGTTGTAATAATGGCCCTTAGAGTATAGCCAAACAATATTTACTGTATTGAAAGGTTTTAAAAGAAACAAAGCAATGGTCTGAACTGAGATTCGAACCCAGGTTACAAACAATGTCTTTTAGTCTTAACTCTTATTCACTGCTCCAGGTTCGTAGTATTTAACTAACTCTACAAATAATTTTTTACATGTCAATTTTAGTATTTGTAAAAAAAAAAATCATAATGTAATATTGTGAGAAACTATTCGGTTTTAAAGGTAACTCGTTAGAAATGTGTTGCAAAGGTAAATGCTGTTAAGCTGTTGGTAAAGCTTTTGCTAGGAATCTTAAAACAGAGCAGTTGCGGCAACGTGAACACCGTCTAACAAAAACTACCGCGTCTTTCATGGTAGGCGGTGAACAAAATTTTTGTATGACTACCTTGTAGCATGAACAAATTATAAAACTCGATACTGTGAACAATTACGAATTATTTGTTTTTGCAGAAAAATTTGCATTGTGTGCTTGAAATTCATTTTTCGAATTTGGTTAAACCCAGATCAGATACATCTGTCTGTATAGTAGTCTTATTTCTTTTGCGCTACATAGTCTGTAAGAAAAGACTATTTAAAAGAGGACATTTAGAGCGCCTAAGTAAAGGAGCTAGTGTTACTTCGTTGTCAAAACAATACAATGTCACTAAAGGGTTCTTTACACTATCACAGCAGTCTTACGTATTTTGAGAAAAATACAACCCTGTCATGATAAGTTGTTATTGTTTTTTTTTTCAATTTCAAACAATAATTAGGTTAGTGCAGCATTTTCGTCACAATACTTCAGACTTGTGAAATAGTGTAAAACGGCCTTAAAACAACAATATACAGTTCTAAAAAAGTGTGATTTTTCTGGAGGCAGGAAAAAAATTAACATTGAAAAATACAGAATTTTATAAAATGGAACAAAAAACTAAACAGTAAGCGAAATGTAGCTGAAGGTGAACACTTAAAACGTAATGAAAACACAGACAATTTAATTGCGAGTGCTTGTTGAGTTATATGCTTCAAAGTGACTGAAAAGAAACTTTCGTCACAACCTGCGTGAAAGAAAGAAAAAAATTTAGAATAGCAGCTCTCCAAAGATCTGGTCTATAATGCCAACGAGTGAAGTTAATTCTGAAAGCTTTTGCCGAAAAAACTTATTTGTAAACTGTAGAAAGAACTTTTTTGTGTGCCGCGAATGCTTCTGGAACAACGATGGCTTAAATTTGCACGTTCGCTAACGTTAGCAAAATTGTTACGTGAACAACCTTGATTTTAAGTTCACGTTACCGCAAATGCACTTTATATCGCAATTTCACTTCAAATGAATCAAACTGTTCTATTAATCAGAGATCATGAACTAAATACACAAATTTACGCAATGCAGAGGTCTGTTATGTTGTTGATGGTTTGTTTGACGTAGAAAAAAGTGTATTGAGTTTTGTTTAGGGAAAAATAGACAGTTTTGTCTTTTGTGATGTCATGCACAGTAGAAAATTATTTTGAAAAGAGAAATGCGTTTTCTGTGCTTCATAATTGCAGATATTTACCATTTTTATGTTCCAGAGAAAGAATTAGTATAGATTAATAAAAAAAATCGTTTAAAGACACAAAAAATTTGATTTTCTTAAATAAAGATATTGGAAAACTTGTATTTTTTAGCATACTCAATATAGTACAATGTAACGAAAAATTAAAAAACAGGTACTTCTATATTTATACAATAGAAAGTTCGATCAAGGGGTAAAAGTTGTATTGATTTTGATGTGCCGAAATGCTTTAAACCCTCATTTCGATTATGGGATTTTGTATGTACTAACTTGAATAAACAATTTTTTGAACTGATAATTGATAATTGTAAAAAAGCTGAATACAATTAATTTTTTGTGGTCTTTTATTATTGTTTTATTTTATTTTTTATCTGTTGTCAAACAAAATGAAAACATTAAATTTTATTTGTAGTATGAATACCGCGCCATAGCGCCTGAGACGATAAAACAAATAATTAAAAACAAAGAAATAGCAGTGACTAGCATTTTAACAATAATGGCACTATGCAATTTGTGAAGTCATAACGTAAAGAAGACTTGCTGTCTCTCTTTTTTCAAGTGCTCGTACTCTTAAAAGTTACATTTTTATATTCACGTTTGTTTTTTCATTGTTTTTGCATAAAAAGATCACATAAAAACTATCATTGATTAACACTGTCGTTTTCGTTTATTGTATGTTATTATTTGTTGTTGCTTACTCATATAAGAAAAAAACAGGTTATTTCTTGTTGTTTTTATTGGTAGTAGTGTTTTTGTTTTGATCAATAAGTCAAAATACTTACTACAACTAAAACATGCTAAAGAAAAAGGCAACAGGTTTTTTTACATTTGTTTGATATTGGTTTGATTTGTGTGTATGTGTGAGTGTATGTGTTACAATGATTTGCATGTTGCTCTTTTATAGCACCTTACCAACTCTTTTTAATACTCGTGCACTTGCTTTTCATGCTTATTATTTACAAACAAACATACATAATACATATTTCTCTGTAGGTGATTTACATAAATATGTACTAGGTATTATGTATGCAAATATGTATGTATATTGTGCTTAGTTCTTTTTAGTATGGAAATTATCATCACCTGGTTGGCTGGCAAAGCATGCAAAAAGAAACATCAACCGTGTGTTCGTTTTTAATATTTTATTTTCAATTTCATTTAAAATCGTGTCCAATTTTTTTTTTTAAGCTAAAACTTTTTAAAGTGACAATCCTCATTTACTATGATGCGTTTACTGATTTGTTTTTTTTTTTTATTTATTTCGAAATTTTTTAAGTGGTTGTTGTAGTCGTTATTGTTTTCCTTTCTGTTTTTATATTGCGACACGGAAGTAATTTGTAGGTTACTTTCACCGTTTGTTTTAAAAGTACCTAAAAATACACCTTGAATTTGACAACAAACATAATTGCAACAAATTGCACTTTTTATTTGAACAAAACTTTGTATTTTGATTAAATGTTTTTAAAACATGACGTTTATATTCTAGTAAAATCGTTATTTTCGTGATATTGGCGTTTAAATACGCCTTTGACATTTTTTGCCAGAAAAGTAATTTTTTTATATTGTTTTTGCTCGGGTAAATAATTTGAAATTTAAGTTTTTTCTTTACAAAAACTGTATTTATTAGAATTTTGTAAAGAAAACATTTTGCAAAATTGCGTTTCATAATGGAAGGGATTTTTGATCAACTTTTTTTAAGAGATTTTTAGTAAATCATATCAGCCATATCAAATTTATAAAAACTCTAAATCACTGACTGAAAATAATAATTAAACATTAAAGTTTATTATTTAAAAGATATTGTAAACGTTTTAATCTAAATGCATAATTTGAATGTTAATAAATGCGTAATGATAGTTAGATAAGGTAGAAAAGGCAAATCAGTATCCATCTGACACACTTCACCTTGACCGATTGTGATGCAGCAAAGTTTCACTAAACAAAAGCACCATCGCAGAATTAACCCAAAATTCTTACGAAAAATAAAAAGGCACTCCAGTTTAACGCCAAAGATATCATGCAATCCGTCAAATGTGGCGGATCCCATTTCGGCCAGTGCTCTTCTCGCCAGTGCAGGACAGTGTCAGAGAAGGTGTTATACGCTCTCCTTCTCGTTTTCGTCATCACAACTGTGGTAGTAATCATAGTGTACGACTTACAGACGCTTTACATACCGTGACAACAGATACCAACTAACTCATTAGCGCCCAATGATCGCAATTGGGAACATACTCAATTAACTAAATAAATAATAATTGAAAAAATGGAATAAATAAAATTTATTTTTCTAAAATAGCTAACAATCTTTAAAATAATGGGTTAAGCTACGGTCACACTTATCAAATATTTGACCAAATAAACATAACCACTACTTTTGTTAATAGCTAATGAGATTTAACAATGGTCTTAATATCACAAAATAAAACTAGTTATACTGCTAGACATATGGGGGATTCACAAGGTGTCATAAAGTCATAAGTCTTAGGCCCGTTTTCACGACCTTACGATAGCTAAATGTAGGAAGTTATCGAACAGGTAATGAGTTTTTAATTATCACAAGTTCTCTTTAACCTTAAAGTGAAGAATAAGCTAAAGAGAGGAACGTTCTACCTTTAACTTTTGTCGTAAGGTTTAGATTTGAGATTGCCATATTATATTCAAATATTTTTTATATATGGCAACTCCAATTATACGTATATTTTGTAAATGTAAAAAAGTACGTAGTTGCCAGTTCGTATTTTTATTTTGACAAAAATAATCGGTATTTTCTTTAGTATTGCCACTTTTTTAAAAATGTTAAGTTTATATTATACAGAAGTTGTGGAAACGAAAAATAGTTGAAGGTAACTTTATTCCTCACTAGTGCTAAAGGTAGCGTTAACTATATCGAACTTTAAAGGTAAGTCGTGAAAACGGGCCTTAAAATAATAACATGAAAAAATACGACTGTTGTGAACAACCCCTCATAAATTAATGTGCTATTTTGAATTTAAATCAGCTGATTTAAAACAAATATAAAAAATAAATATTTACCTAACATCAATATATATTTTTTAATTCTAATCCATGAATTAATAAATTATATTAGATCCTATCTGACTATTTTCCATTTTTTAGACGCAAATCACAAATAAATTTTATTTTGTTTGTTTACCAAACATCAGAGTCCTAAGCCGATATAATTTGACGCCGCAAGCTTTTTGTTGCAAAAATTGCTAGCCGCAGGTTAAATTCGGATATTAGCCGGATAAAACTATGCCATCAACGGCGACGGCTACAGAAACTAATGCGGCTCGGCTCAGCCGCTCAGCGCAGGTCTCTTTTGATTAATTACGACAGCACAAAAACATAGCAAGCAAAGTTCTATTAATTTAAGACACTTTTTATTAACAAAGCAACAACAATATTTTTAAACCATTGTAAAATGTTAGAACAATATGACAATATAACATGATAGCACACCTTGTGAATACCCCAATAGTAATAAACTGTTTTTTGTAAGATGTGGTATTATAAACCAAATAAATATTGGAATTAAAGAAAGTTATCGGGTGTGTTCTAGAATCCGAATCCACTCGAAAGTGGATTACTTCAGCGTTTTTAGTGTTCTGTATTTCACATCCACATGTTTTTGTTCGTTTTCAATTAATCTACTTTTAGACTTATACTAGAGTAACCCTGCCCGCGTAGCTGGACAATACAACAACATACGTTTACGTCTTTGTACCCCTTTCCAACGCATGAAGTCGTTTGAAAATCGGTTGACTGGTTCTCGAGTTATAAAATGACGAACATAGGACAACTTATTTTTATATATCGATGGTTTTCTTCCGAAACCTCGTAACTCAAAAACAACTACTTTTCAGGAGAGACAATATACTGTTTTTTTACCAAATAATTGAAACTTTTTGCTATATATTCTTTTATAATCCAAGAATTAGGAAATATTCCGATATTCCGCCAAACAAAAAAATTGCAAAATTGTAAGGCGGTATTTACTGAATACTTTTCCGGTTAAAACAAAAAATCGGACAAATTCGAGTTAACGTAGTTGCGGAAGAAAACCGTCGATATATAGATGTGATAACATTTTTAACAGAAAAAAATTATTTTTCGTTTTAAATGTTCTTTATCCAAATCAATCAAAAATATATCGTTACCTAAAACGCAAAGGTCCTAACTAACCAAAATTTAAAATCGACTTTTTCGTTGATTTTGATGTAATTATAGCTCATTTTTTTAACGCTTTTTATATTATTATCCGACAATTTGTTTTTTTAATCCATTTAGCGATCTCAAAATAGTTCTTAGTTTTGTTTAAAATTTTGCAATTTTTTGCGAATTTCAGCCATGTTCGCTACAGATGCGGTTTGTTCCTGTAAGTTTTTTGATTATTTACAGCTTTAACGATTTATAATAAATACCTAGTAAACTTTGCTATCATGCCGCTGTTAGCATATTTTTGCGAATTTCCGCGTAATTAGCAATTTTTACCGAATTTTTGTTATTCCTTTTAGTTTTAGGGACTTTTAATCAATTTTATGGCTGGTTTGAAATATTTGTTTGCATTTTTTTTTTTTTTTTTTTGTTTGCAATTTTATATTATTAATATTATACAAATATTTCTCTATTAAACAGAATCTTAGAACAAAAACTATAAAAATTAGATTAAAAGTGTATTAAAAACAACTTTTAAATTCTTGCGTTTTCGATTTCCAGAACACCCCTGAATATAACATTAAGGCCCGTTTTCACGACTTACCTTTAAAGTTCGATATAGTTAACGGTACCTTTAGCACTAGTGAGGAATAAAGTTACCTTCAACTATTTTTCGTTTTCACAACTTCTGTATAAAATAAACTTAACATTTTTAAAAAAGGTGGCAATACTAAAGAAAATACCGACTATTTTTGCCAAAATAAAAATACGTACTGGCAACTACGTACTTTTTTTTACATTTACAAAATGTACGTATAATTGGAGTTGCCATATATAAAAAATATATGAATATAATATGGCAATCTCAAATCTAAACCTTACGACAAAAGTTAAAGGTAGAACGATCCTCTCTTTAGCTTATCCTTCACTTTAAGGTTAAAGAGAACTTATGATAATAAAAAACTCATTAGGTCTGTCTGCGTACACATATTTTGCATCATTTTGTGAAAAATGTTGCAAAATATTACAAAATGTTGTCTGTGTACTCCAAATCTCTTACAGCGAGAGAGCCAAAAAGAGAATTTTTTGACAGTTGGAAGTTAGAGAACTTACAAAATGTTACTGGAGAAATTTCCTCTTGCAAGATTTTGCAACTAGTTTGAACAGCTGTTTTTATTACGTGTGCCAAGATAGCGTCGACGAAATAGCGTCGAATTTGGGAATATAAAAACCGGGAAAACAAAATACCCAAATTATGGTCTTTTGCAGAATAACAACAAAAAGTTAGGGTCGAATTTAGGAATTTAGGGGGATTTCCAAAAGTAAAAAAAAGTTAGCGTCGAATTTGGGAATTTAAAATGGGGAAGTAAAAATAACTAATATTTTTAATAAAAATACAAAAAATAGTTAGCACAAATAAAAAAATACACATTTAGGAACAAAATAAGCAATGCGTGCAAAAAATCGTTCGGTTAGTTCCCGAGATATTTGGGTGCATCCAAAATGGTCAGTACAAAGCTTTACTGATGTATCCCTTGGAACACAAGCTTTTGCACGGTATAAAGGCTGAGTTCCAAAACGTCGGTTGCAAAGCAACTATCTTTTTTAAATGCATGCTACAATGCAACCGTGTAGGTTATTACAATTCTATTTGTCCCAATGTGCACCAAAAAAGTATTTAATGAGAACATACATTTTTGACTTGTGCTGCAAAGTATATTGATGTTTTGGAACTCAGCCAAACTGTATATATTCTCCAAAAAATCGAACCCAGAAATCTCGGGAACGGAACGAACGATTTTTTGCACGCATCGCTCATTTTGTTCCAAAAAGTAAATTTTTTTTAAACTATTTTTTGTATTTTTGTTAAAAATATTAAATATTTATACTTCCCCTTTTAAATTCCTAAATTCGACGCTAACTTTTTGATTTCATTCGGTAAATCCCATTATTTGGGTATTTTTGTTTCCCGGTTTTTAAATTCCCAAAATTAACTTTTGCTTACACATATGCTAAATTTTGCTTTGTCATTTCAATTGCCTACACACCGATCAGCTGTTTTTTTTTTTGCAAGATTTCACTGGATTCTGTCTGCGTACTTTTTGAGATATTTTCAGCCGACAGAGTAAAATTGGTCTTACTCTCCCAAAAAAATTTACTGAGTATTTGCTACTGGAAAAGTACGCAGACAGACCTATTATCTGTTCGATAACTTCCTACATTTAGCTATCGTTAAGTCGTGAAAACGGGCCTTAGTAGTCAACTTGAAAAAATCAAAATCTTTTGATTTTTCTTCAACCAACTCGACAACCGTCAAACTAATCAACTGACAAGGCCATACACGCTTTGATTTGGACAACAACCGACTCAGTTGACAATTGAATTGAATCGTGTATGGTCTGCTTTACGACAAAGGTTAAAGGTAGAACGTTCCTCTCTTTAGTTTATTCTTCACTTTAAGGTTAAAGAGATCTTGTGATAATTAAAAACTCATTATCTGTTCGATAACTTCCTACATTTAGCTATCGTTAAGTCGTGAAAACGGGCCTAAGATGAATAAACCTAAAAAAAGAAATTGAATTATTATTAAAATATTTTTATTCGGGTTTCATCAAAAACCTAAACATTTTATATTTCTCACACACAAAACTCAATTTTTTGAAGTCGCTGTACTGATGGACTTTATTGTATAAATTAAACATTGAATAAGTTTAGTAGAATATTGGTAGAAAATATTACCGATAATACAATCTTTTTTTTTTGATGCATAGGTGTTAACATTTCTGAAAATGAACCAAATCGATGCATTATTCCAAAAATTTTAAAACTCTAAAAAAGGGTAAATACTTTTCGAAAAACCAAATATAGCACTTTTATTTTTTGTTTTTTTGTGAGATGGGGTGTCATGAATAAAAGCGCTCAAAATAAAAGAATGTATTTTTCATAGAAAACAAATTCCTTTAAAGATAAAAAAACATCATTAAATAATAAAATATTTATTGAAAATGTATGTGCGTTTTTTTTTTATTTTAGTTTCTGTAACTCCACCACCACAACGGCCATGGATACCACTGGCAAAACCTAACAAATCTAGACCAGCCTGTAAGTACTCCCTCCAATTTTAATCTCTTCATACTAATATTTAATATACAATAAAGTTCATCTAAAATATATAATAATTTTGTTTAAGGCATTTTTACCGTCATGTGTTACAATGTTTTGTGCGATAAATATGCCACCCGTCAAATGTATGGCTATTGTCCATCATGGGCTCTTAGCTGGGAATATAGGAAAAAAGCCATTCTCGATGAAATACGTCATTATTCGGCTGACATAATAAGTCTTCAGGAAATTGAAACTGAACAATTTTATAATTTCTTTTTGCCTGAACTAAAGAATGATGGTTATGAAGGCATATTCTCACCGAAGTCACGAGCCAAAACAATGTCTGAGATGGAACGTAAATATGTGGATGGTTGCGCTATTTTCTTTAGAGCCTCAAAGTATGCTTTACATTTTCTTTAGACAAAGTGGATGTTATTTTAAAAATTTGTATTTGGTTAATTACAGATTTTCTCTCATTAAGGAGCACTTAATTGAATTCAATCAATTAGCCATGGCCAATGCTGAGGGTTCGGACAACATGTTGAATCGTGTTATGCCTAAGGACAATATTGGTTTAGCCGCTTTACTTAAGGTTAAAGAGACTGCCTGGGATCCCGTTACAGAAGTAACTCAAATTTCTCAAGCTCTCCTAGTGTGCACCGCTCATATACATTGGGATCCGGAATTTTGTGATGTCAAACTTATACAGACCATGATGTTAAGCAATGAGATAAAATCAATTATAGACGAGGCTAGTCACAGTTTTAGGCCTGGCCATAAAAATGACTCAAATAGTGTTCAACTATTGTTGTGTGGTGATTTTAATTCGTTGCCTGATTCTGGTGTTATTGAGTTTTTGAGCAAAGGACGCGTACACATGGATCATTGTGATTTTAAAGATATGGGCTACAAGGCATGCCTACAACGTTTGCTATGTAATGACACCAGTGAGTTTACGCATTCCTTTAAGCTAGCCTCTGCCTACAGTGAAGACATAATGCCACACACTAATTATACGTTCGATTTTAAAGGCATCATTGATTATATATTCTATACCAAAACAGGCATGGTACCGTTGGGTCTTTTAGGACCTATCTCCAACGAATGGTTGCGCGAAAATAAAGTCGTGGGTTGTCCACACCCGCATATACCCTCCGATCATTTTCCATTGCTGGTGGAACTGGAACTAATGCATACGGCTAGCCAACAAGCTCCACCAAATGGCCTCATCAGTAGACGGTAGCAATAAAACGTCCCTACCAAGACAACGTCATCCCAAAGAAACCTCTTAATATCTCGACTATTACTACTACTACTGCTGCTACTACTACTACAACTGTGTTTAGAGTTAAGAAGAAGGAGGAGGAGAAGAAGAAGTAGGAGAAGGAGAAGAGGTTTTTATAAATGTAATAATGCTGCCGTTGTCAATATACAAAATAAAATCATTGTCGTTGCCGTTTACGCCGTCGTCATATTTGTCATCATCGCCGCCACATTAGTGGTTTCTGTCATCGTCGTTGTCTTTAACTTACCAACAGCAACAACAACAACAAAAACAAATACAACCACCAACACAAGGACCACAAGAACAATCTTCAACAAACTGATGTCATGATCATGAATAAATAATTTATTTCTTAAGTTTTAAAACAAATTCAACACAAATACAACAAAAACTAATAAGTAGAAATTATTTTTTAATGTTTCTTTTTTCTTAATCTCTATCGTCTTGCACTCATTTAAACAAAAAAAGTTTATAACTTTCATTTTATTATCCTATACCTTTTCGCTTTCGTCTGAATGTCTTTTATTTCAAAAAATTTTTATAAGATAAAAAGATGTGTTTGAGTTTAATGTTTTGAAACCAAACAAATTTTGATAAATTAGTTCAATTTGCAAAAAATTCGAAGTTGATTTTTGAATTTATATTTTTTATATGAAGAAAAATAATTATATACATATACATATATGAATGTATCTGTGACTTGGTGCTAAAATAACCAATGTCAATATTTTGCTGTTTTAAGTTAATCGTTACATTAGCTGTCTTCTTTCTCTCTTTTATTTTGCTGCAAAAGCCAATGTCTAATTTAACCCAGAACAGCATCATAGGGCGTTTGCCAGTTAATTTACTAGCTAAATACTCTTCTATAAAAAAAAAAACTTTAATTTCAATTTTCTCAAAAGTGAATATTTTGACATTGGCCTTTTTAGCACCAAGCCACCGAAATACATAAATACACATATATTTATATATATACTGTAGCAAATTATATATTTTGTTAATTTATCAAATTAGCTTTTTTTTAATTTTCACCTTTCTCTCAAACTCATCTTTTAATATTGCAATATCTCTTCAACATTTTGTTTTTTTCTTAACCACATCTTTCTACCAATTATTACAATAATTTTACAAATATTTTATTAACTTTGCCTGCATATTAAATAAATTTTAAGCAATATATATATTTTTCGACAAGCGTTCATAAAAGCAACGTTAAAATTAATACCAAATAAATTGAAAATCAAGTTAACTTCCCATTCAGAAACTTAACATTATAGAAACAACTTAACCTGACACGCACACATTTTATTTCAATATTTTTTTTTTTTATATAATTTTTTAATGGAATAGTTGATTTTCCACAATGCTTTTAAGATACTCCTTAACAAAGTGCTTGGCTAATCTACAAATATTTTTTTTATTCTAAATTTTCTCTAATTTTAAACTACTTAATTTCATTTAAAGGAAATCAACAAAAAAAAAAAAAAAAATATTGTTATATTAAGTTTTTAAATAGTAATCATGCAAACTTATGGGTCGATTACGGATAGAGCAGCACAACTGAAGTTAAGTTGCCATCAGCGAAATTAAGAAACGCCGCTCATGTTAAAATATTCAACATTTTTTTTTTTTTTTTATTATTTAACATGAGCGTCTTTGCCTGATTTCGCTGCTGGCAACTCAACTTCAGTTCAGTTGTCATCCATAATCGACCCATTAGTTTAATATTTTTTTTATTTTATTTAAAAAGTGTAATTTTTATAATTTGTTTAAAATAGTTTGCTAAAAAAAACACATACACAAAGACATTATTTTGTACAACATTCTCCCCCAATTATATTCTCTGTTCCCTTATCCTTTCTTACACCTTTTCATACAATTTCGTTTCTAAATATTTTTTAGCTTTTAAGTAATAAATAATTTATACATTGTAAAATATGCACTTAAACAAAATAAATTTATAGAAAATATATCATAAGATCTATAAAGAATCAATCACAACAACAAAAATAAGAAACTCTCCAACATTAAAAATTAAAAACTCAAAAAAAAACAAGCGTTAAAAAATTTAAATATTTTGTTTTATTCATTTATTTTACATGGCCTGTTTTCAAAGTTTTCTTTTTAAGGATATCTTTTGGTTCTTTTCATCTTCTAGCATATTAAAAAAAAATTAACAAAAAAAAAAAACATATTAAAAATTTTAGCGTATTTTTATATAGTATTACAAAGAAATAATAAAAATAAAAAACGTTAAATATGAACAAAGTTTAATAAAATAAAACAAATTCGATTAATATTAAAACAAAAGTAATTATCAAATTATTTTAAAAACAAAAATAACAAATGAAATACGAGTATAAAAAATATAAATCTATTGGCAATGTTAATCGTAATCTTAATTAATTGGCATAAAATGCTGTTTGTTTAATAAAACAAATGATACATAACACACATTTTAGAAAAGTTCGTTTTCGAATTTTAAAGGATTTTGCAAGTTTCACGAAGTTCGAAAACATTTCACACAAATACACCTTCTTTTTGATTTTTATAAGAAACAGAGAGAGAAAGTAAAAATGGCGCTGCGAAATATGGCGCCAAAAAATAAATGAAAATTGACCCCAAATTTGGGGCTATTTTTCATAATGCAATATGACCCCATTTTTTTAATGAAAAATTACCCCAAAGAATGAAAAATAACCCTAAAAATAAAATGAAATATGACCCTAAATTTGGGGTAATTCTTCATTATGAAAAATGAAAAAAAAAAAAAACAAAGAAAGTTATAATTAAAATTTTGGGTGGAGTTCATATGCCCAAAACTAAAATCCCAAATTTAGAATCCCGATTTCAAAATCCAAATAGTTATATAGTTTTGGTTTTAAAAATCTACGATTGATAGCATGGTTGGGTTTTCGGCCATGCGCAAGGATTTTTTCCTCTATGGTATAACGAACACTGGCTTTGCTTACTAAAGCTTCACGTTATAGCCGGCCTTTGGCCGGGTGCAACGATTTTCTTCTCTATGGTATAACGAACAATGGCTTCACTCACAAAAGCTTCACACATCGGCCGGCGTAAGGATTTTAATTTCTATGTTATAACGAACACTGGCTTCGCTCAGTAAAGCGTCTTGAAATAGACAGCCTTCGGCCGGGCGCAAGGATTTTTTCCTCTATGGTATAACAAACACCGGCTTCGCTAAGGATTTTCTCCACTTTGGTATAAGAATACGGGTTTTTATACTATCCCTGGAAACTTTTACATAAAATTTGTGTAAAAATGTTTAGGGTGATTTTTCATTTCTTAAAATTTGCATTTTTTATTAGTAGAGTAACTTCGGGTAATGTGGACTACCATTTTATATTTTTTTTATTATCGCTACAATACCGGTAGAAAATTAAAGAAATTTTTTCCATAACATGGTATATGTGTTGCGGACATATTTTCCAAATTAAAACTTATATATATTTATCTACAAAATTTTGGATGTCATAGATTTAAGAAAACCCAAAATGGCATGATAAAAGAACTGTGCGGGTATTGTGGACCGGTATGTTCGGGTAATGTGGAACACTGGTTCACATTACCCGCAAGCAAGTTATTGAAAAAAAAGTTAAGAACTAACTGCGGTAAATTTTTATTAATTTCAATTTTGGATGTCTAATAATAAAAGCAAATAAAAAACTAAATAACACAAAACATAAAATAACTTAAAAATGGCCTCCTTGGCTGAAAAGTGACGAAACCAGTTAGTGAATATATCGGTTTGAACCCATCCCGATAAATGACAAGCACTCTCGGAGCCAGGTGGGCTCAACTGGGCATTCATGTTTTTTCTCGGAAATATGAAGAATGGAGGAATTAAAGATCCAGCAGCACTCATACATGTTATGACCGTTATTAATGACCCGCGTTCAGCCGAAGTCATTGATCCAATTTGACGTTTTCCTTTAGCGGCGACAACTCTTGAAATTTTGGATGGAACAATAGAAAGTCCAGTTTCATCAACATTCCATATTGATGTTGCTTGAAAATTTTTCTCTTTGTATTCATTTTCCAAAATATTAAAAAACAATTCTACATTTTCTTTTGTAAAGCCTTTTGCTCTGTCAAAGGAAGTGCCGGTTGACTGCCTCAAACTTAATTCATGTTTATGCCGTCGCATAAAACCATACAACCAATCTTTACCAGCACATTCCTTCAGAATAGAAAATCTATTTTTGATGTTGTTTGATTTTGCCAGTTGAAAAGCAAGAGATCTAATATCCCTTTCAGTAAGTCCCCAATATCGTGCCTCCATTTCTTTGGCATACTTAACCAAATATTTTTCCCAAAGCCTCAGTGAGAAGATCTGAAGTTTTGGATTTACTCTTGCACATTCTAATAAGAGTTGTTTTTGGAACACAAAAAGACTTGGATGCCAATAAAAATCCCATTATTTTGGCTTGGACGGCTTCTACAGCTTTTTCCATGTCTTCTTGTCTATATTTACGAATTTCTCCTTTCTTAGGCATTGTTTAAAAAAATCCTGAAATGGATAAAGTTCTTTTAATTGTCTGTCTGGTAATGTGGACTAGTGGTCCACAATATACGTCCTTTTGTGGTCCACATTAGCCGCCTTTCAGATTTTTATTGAAAATATTATTTTAATTATTAAAACTAACTGAATATACAAACTTACAAATTGAAATTGCGACTGAATGTATATTGTTGTTATAGAAAATAAAGGACCAGTTGAATCCCCAATATATGTTGAATAAACACTTTTCGACTTTTGCACTAAAAAAATGTTGACCACACGCATCAACAATCGGCACTTGATTAATATGTTAACATTGCAATTATGTAAACAAAATCATATTTAACGTTTGTTTTTATTTATTGGCAGAACACACATCAAGGCGGTGTTGTCATATTTCACTCACTTTCTAAAATAAGTCGGTGGTCCACATTAGACGCATAGCCCATATTACCCGAAGTTACTCTAAACGAAAAATAGTCCCAAAGTAAAAATTGTGCTCTTATTTGGGACCATTTTTCATTCCTTGATATTGGGCTGATTTTTCATTCCACTTAAAATGCAAAAACATTTTGCGCACCGCCTTATAAGGCGGTGCGCAAAATGACCCCAGGAAATTTGGCCCCAAAAGGAAAGTGAAGAACGGCCCCAAAATTTTACATGAGACACAACAACACGCAATTTTGGGGCAATTTTTTTTTTTTTGTTTTCATTTTTTCGTTAGGGTATTTTTGCATTTTAAGTGGAATTAAAAATGACCCCAATATCAAATTCCAGGAGATTCCGGTAAACGGTCAAAATTGAGGGCGGTATCAAATTAAAATGGACATTTCCAAACAAGAATGAAAGGAGAGTCAGTAAGCGATGCCTTGTTTGCACAAAAAACGGAATCGAAAGTCAAACAAACACAATTTGTTACGCATGCGAAAAACCACTGTGCTTTTCTGGGAACAAAAATTGTTTTAAAATTTACTATAACTAAATCCGATTTTGATTAAGTTTATATGAAATATAAAGCAAGACAAACAAAATCTTGTTAATTAAAAATTCTGTATTCCTAAAAATTACTTTGATAATATTTATGGGATCTCATAATTTAAAATAAATTGTCGGTTTTATATGTTTTACTGAATTGTTTATGATTTCTTTGTTTTTTAATGGTAACAAATTAAATAAAATTAAAAAAAAAAGAATAAGAATTCGCCTTTATTTCCACCTTTGTCCTTATGTCCAATCATACGTAAAGATCTATCGAAAAAACTATAGAACCAATTTCAAATGCGTGAATCAATAAATTTTCATTACGAATTAGTGCATATAATACTAAAAGTTTATTCAACAGTAATAACACTATGGAACATTTTTGGGATTATTGTCTGGGGGGTGAGAAATTCCAAGTCAGGATGATGGTACTAGGTCAGTATAGTAAAACCCTCAAAGGGTTTGGCGTTCGTATGTGTCAGTTTTTTTTTATGACATTTTAAATTTTTTCCTTATCTTGATGTTTTTTTGTTTAACATAACTCGAGAACCACTTGTCCGATTTTGCTAAAACAAACTCAAAAAAATTTAGAATTACAATTTCTTTAATCCGTTCATATAACGTTTTTCTTTATAATCAACAGTTTTGCCGGTAAAAATAAATTTGTGGAGAAAAAAAAATTTATTTTTTGCCTAAAAATAGGCAATATTTATTAAAATAAATTTTAATTTTTAGGCAACAAAATATTTTTTTTCTCCACAAATTTGTTTTTACCGGCAAAACTGTTGATTATAAAGAAAAACGTTATATGAACGGATTAAAGAAATTGTAATTCTAAATTTTTTTGAGTTTGTTTTAGCAAAATCGGACAAGTGGTTCTCGAGTTATGTTAAACAAAAAAACATCAAGATAAGGAAAAAATTTAAAATGTCATAAAAAAAAACTGACACATACGAACGCCAAACCCTTTGAGGGTTTTACTGTACTGACCTAGTACCATCACCCTGACTTGGAATTTCTCACCCCCCAGATTGGCTGTTGTACTGTGTAATTAGGGCCCGAGATATTAGCAAACTTAAAAAATAAATTCGAATTTCTGACTTTAAGAAACCCTTAAGCCCAGTTGACACAACAAAATCTTATCGTAAACACAAATAATAAAGAAAGTATTTGTTTTTTATCGAACAACCAGTATTATATCAAAATCCATTCGAAAATGTAGATGAAATGACGAAAAAACTAAATGGGACATATGTGTCCCATTCGTCGTCAAACTGACATGATTTGCTGTTATAACTTGATGTTATAAAAGCGTTGTTAAAACATTTGCATTAACAACCGTGTTATAACATGAAAAAACTTTTAACATGATGAGTCTATACTTAACACTAACATCATATTAGTGTTAAGGCCTAACCATAATATGCATAGCCTTGCTTAACCTACTGTCAAAAATTAGCAAAAAGTCTCTCAATTGTATTTAAAAAAAACAAGAACAAAATAAAAAATCATTTGATTCCGTACGGAATGTACGATTAGATTCGCACCTTGCTTAAGCAAATGACAGTTTCATTAAACTAAGCAAAAAGTTTCCTTAAGTTCAATATGGTTTGCCTCATATAATTAACATGTATTAGCACATTTCCTTAAGCCAACTTAAGCACATTATGGTTGGGCCTTTAATGTTAAGCATTTCATGTCAGTTGTAGACTGCATGCAAGTTTTGAATGGAAATTTTAACAAAATATTTTGAAAATAATAATTTATTCGTAAAATTGTTCGAAACGAAATTTGCAAATATTTTTTTTTGTTCTGAAAGTGTTGATTTCATTGTGAATCTATCTTTACTCAAAAAAAACTCTGTTTAATAAATTGTATTATTTGTTTTATTAAAATTAGCATTTTACAAAAAAAGCATTTTTTTCTATTTGCAATATATGTATGTGTGTAATATTATTAATATAAAATTGGCTAAAAATATTTTATCTAAGATATTAGACAATTTTTACAAAGCTTTTGTTTTTAACAAACTAAAAATACTTTCCGTCCAAGTTGACTGGTCTGCACACAAGTATTCATAAATCTCGAAATCGTAGAAACTGATTTATTCAACAATCAACACTGAATTGAAAAATCAATATTTATACAATAATAAACATTTATTTATTTTAATTTTCAACTGTTTTGTACACTTTTTTATTTTTAAAAATTTCTTTTTAAAAATTTTTCTTTCATAAATTCTTTTTTAAATTAAAAATTTTTCAAATTGTCCATGTTCTAAAGGGTCCGCCAAATAACTTTTGAAATGCTATGAAAAAACTACTGAATATTTTCTCAAATTTTTTTTTTATTTAAAAGTACAATCCTTCCGGTTAATAATGGAAAATAATTTCATTCAAATGGCTGCCTCGGCTGGCCATGCAGTAGCCTACACGATCGGTCCAATTTTTAAGCACATTATCGATTGTGTGCAGCTGTATTTCACCAATGGCTTCACGAATATTGTCCTTTAAAGCGTCAATTGTCTCTGGCTTGTCGGTGTAACACTTATCTTTGACGGCACCCCACAAATAATAGTCCAACGGTGTCAAATCGCAGCTCCGAGGTGGCCAAACGACATCAGCTCTGCGGCTGATAATGCGATCTTCAAAAACAGGGCGCAAAACATCGAGTGTAGCTTCGGCTGTGTGGCACGTAGCGCCGTCCTGTTGAAACCAAATGTTGCCAATATCTTCATCTTTAATTTTTGTGAACAAAAATTCGTTCAACATGGCCCGATAACGCTCGCCATTGACTGTAACGGCCTTGCTCATTTTCGAAGAAAAATGGCCCAATTATGCCTCTGGACCAAAATCCGTACCAAACAGTGGCTCGTTTTGGGTTCATCGGCTTTTCAATGTATGCGTGCGGGTTTTCTGTGCCCCAAATGCGACAATTTTGCTTGTTTACATACCCGCCAAGATCAAAATGAGCTTCATCTGAAAAGATGATTTTTTTTGGCAAAATCGGCATCTTCTGTAAGGCGATCGCAGGCCCACTTAGCGAAGCGAAAACGCATTGGATGGTCTGTTGGCTTCAACTTCTGAACCAATTGGACTTTGTATGGCGTCATACCAAGATCTTTTATGCAAAATTCGTCTCAATGATGTCTCCGAAATGTTCAATTGTTGAGAACAACGGTGAATTGATGTTGATGGCGCTTCACGCACACTTTCTGCCACAGCAGCAATATTCTCGGGTGAACGCACTGTTTTTTGGTTTTCACGCTTCGGTTTATCGATGAGGATGCCAGTTTCTTTCACTTTTTTCACAAGATAATGAACATACTGAACTGACGGTGCTTCTCTTCTTCCAAAACCCGTACGCAATTTTCGCACACATTCTGCAACATTACCATGATTTTTAAAGTAATGTCGCAATATTCCCCAGCGTTGTTCAAGCGTATACACAACCATATTCGTTCAGCGGAAGGATAAAACTAATTATCTGTCAAATCAGACATGAGCTAACATGTTTGGGGCGCGAAACAGGAATAAGAGCGAAACTCGAATATTGCTGTCCGTGTGAACATGGTATTACACATGGATAAAGTTTCCATTATTTTGTACGACTTTTCAGGAAGTTATAGAAAAATGACTCCTTGCGTACATATCTTTTTTCAATGTGTAATAATATTTGGAATAAAACTTAAGTTTACTTCAGATCTGTGACATAAGGATTGTTACATAAAAAATAATAAACGTAGAGCAGTATAAAATTGACTGTACTCGTTTGAGTACACTGACAACTTGCATAGGTAAAAAATAAGTTTTTTTTTGTTAGATTTTAACTATCAAAAGACAAACCTGGTACTATTAAAGTTTTCGTAATATTGAAATCATTGACAACGACGTCAGTGACGTAAGTGATAATGAACCGTTGGCACCAAAGAAAACTCGGCAATACTTCGCAAAGCAAATAAATCCTATTTGGCGCAAATATTTCCATCGCAAAGCTCGACCCCTCAGCAGAACTCTGAACTTTGTAAAAGATGAAATAGCGTATGTGAAAAAATATTTGAAAAATCTTTGATCACAATGTCTTTGACCTTATATCCTTCAATTCTTGAAGTGGAATCGAACTGGCTTTCTTCGAATGAAATCCTTTGCAGGATGGTGAACAAAATATTCCTAAAGACGAGTCAATGGTAAAACATTTTGGCTACCATCCCGCTAAGCAAGTCATTCGAGGAAAGCCAGTTCGATTCGGCTTTAAAAACTGGGTTGCGGCTATTGCTACAGGCTATTGCTGCCAGTTAGAATTGTACTCCGAAAAATCGCATGTGGAATCTTTTGATACATTTGGTTCACGTGTTGTTAAAAATTTGTTGGAGTAGTTGAACTGAACTGAACGAAATTTTAGTGTTTTTACAACTTTTTATTAGCTCTTTAAGTTGATCTTAGAAGTAAGGAGTAACGTTTGGGTCAATGTTTGCAGATTAATCCCAAGATGGGGCTGGACACTATCCTACTAAACTACAAAACCATCTGCGGTCCATTTTTTGCCATATAAGAGCTCGTTGGGATTATAAAAAGTGCTTGAAAACACATTCCATTGAAAAACAATGTTCTGAAAATTTTCATACATAAGAGGTCAGTGTACTCAGTTGAGAACACCCCAAAAACTCAGTTAAACAATTTTTTTTTTAATTTTTTACATTTTATATTTTTTTTAATACTTATTTTATTCAATAAATAAAGTTGAACTTAAAAAATTATGGAAAGTTTTTGTTTGACCTCTAATGGGTTAAAAAATAAACTTAAGCACTTTTTCGTTATTGCCAAAGAATTGTGTACTAATTTACATATTAAAATAATGTTAATCTTACCTACCTTATATAAACTAAATTAATTCAAAGAGTGTTACGTTGTTTATTCAGCTAGAATAATTTTGAGTTTAAAGAAATAATAGCAACCAGGGTTCTTACAAGTGGTGTTTTCTCACTAATATGCGGTCTATACGTCGCAAATTTAATGGATCAATCAAATTTGACGTTTGCCGCAATAAATATTGCTACGTGGAGTAACTTTTTTTTTTGCAAAAAAACTACAAACATTAGTTTTGACAGCTGATTAAGAGACTCGAAAAAACGAAAAAAAAAGACTTGAAAAAATCAAAATCTTTTGATTTTTCTTCAACCAACTCGACAACTGTCAAACTAATCAATTGACAAAGCCATACACGCTTTGATTTGGACAACAACCGACTCAATTGACAATTGAATTGAAACGTGTATGGGCTGCTTTAAGTATCTAGTATATAACAAAAATGGAAAAAAAATTAGGATTTAAGTTATTCTAAGACACTTAAGAGGTTATTTTTGATTAGAGAAATCAATATACATATGTACGTATAAACATTGTTAGATTCAGGGCTCATTCTAAGGATAGGATCAAAATTTGCATAATTTGAATTAAAATATTGAAGTCTTAGAGAAATATAATTTCTGGAAGAGCAAATAGGAAAACTCAATATTCGATGTAGGAATTCTGAAACAATTTAATCGTTTAACAAATTCAGCATTAAGGCGTATTAATACAAGGTGGTCTTATTTTGAAAAAGGATACAACACTATTAAATACTTTCACGTTGTGTCAAAATACAACAACACTTTAGTAAACAATTCAAGCAAACACTTTATTTTGTTTTTAATATTAAATTATTAAGGGATTCACAAGTTGTCATATTGTCATAATTAGGGATGAGATTTTCATGCACTAAAAAATCGAAAATATGCACTAAAAAGGCCAAAATATGCATTAAAAAGTCAAAACTATGTACTTAAAACTTAAACATTTTCAAAAAAAGGGTTTTTTTTAATTTTTTGAGCTGTCTGGTAAGTGAACTAAATTCCTCCAATTTATTTATTTTTTCACCAACATATCCGTAGTTGGAAGATATAAATGCTTATTGATCTTTTACTTTTTTAGTTGCATAAGCAACGGTAGCAGCACGTTCTTTACTAACATAATTAAATTGCTCAAAGTTTTTTGAATAGTATTCTACATCATCTAGCCAGGTTCCCCATCTTGTTAATATTGGCTGCGGTGATAACGGTACCAAAAGATAAATTTCATTAAAAATTGCAAATCGTGAAGGAGCCTTTAAACATATTTTTTTCCGTATGAAACCAATAAATCAATATTATCGTACTCTAATATCCTCTGCAACATGGTGTAACTCATGTGCCAAGCATGTAACATGTACCAGTTTTGGACAAAATATTTCAAACCCATCGGCAGCCTTAGCCATGTTAGGTGCTGCATTGGTTAAAAATAAAGGGATCTTTTGTCGTAATCGTGAAAATATTGTATTTTAAGCAGTTTCAAAAAAATTATTTATTGATTTGAAATTTTTTTTGTTTGCATGGATATTTTTGAAGAAATTTTTTATACTATGTAAATTAAAAAAATATATCACTCAAAAATGTTAAAATATGCAAAAATATGCATTTAAAACCAAAATATGCAAAAATATGCATTTCAACCAAAATATGCAACAATATGCAAAATCAAATCGATGCCATTTTAACCCAAATTTAATGATTCGGAAAGATAATTGGTCAACATGGATCTTAGACTATCGACAAAAAACATGCATTTGCATGGAAATCGCATCCCTAGTAATAATATTATTCAACATAATATTCTAAAATTTAACAATAGTTCAAAAAATTATTGTTGTTTTTCAAACAAAAAAGTCCTAAAATAATAAGACTTTTTATGCTGTATTTATTAGGTGCGATCCCGTACTTTTTGGGTAAAGTTCGGTAAAATGAGAGTAAACAAAAATTTCTCTCACCAATAGACAAAAATGTACAAAAGTATGGGAACAATAAATACCAAATTTCTACCCAAAAAAAAAAACGTTACTATGAAAACGTTCAAATAAACACATTAATGACACATTCGCATGTACAAAAGTAAAATTTAAACATATACTTACATTTTTTAACATTTTCTATTGAATATTTTTTATTTTAATTTTTTTTGATATTACTTGTTGGCAGTTTTTTATTGTTTATTTTCTGACACAGCTGATTGTTTAACAGTTTTCCCAATCAGCCCAAAGAAAAAGTACGGGCTACTTCGTGCAAGAAGAAGAAGAATATTTTTCTCTTAAAAGCTCTCTGACTTTACCAAACTTTGAGTACGGGAACAGTTTTCGGTAAGATTAGGATCCCGCGGGCTCCCAATGTTGAGTGTTGTCATAACTACACAGTAGAAGTTTAAATTATGAGAGGTTGCTCACAGCACTTATATTTTCTTTTGGTTTTATTTTAAGACTTATGACTGTATGACTACCTTGTGAATCCCCCATATGTGTTTTGAAATGAAATAATTTAAACACGGAAAAACATACCGTTTTGACACATGGTCACCTGGTGTCAAGTCGCCTTGTTCAGCATGAAGGAGAAATTCAATTTTCCGTATTAAATAAAATATTTATTTACAATTTTATTTTCAAAATTAGCCGCGGTGAATGAAGGTATATTTATGGGGCGATTACGGATGGCAACAAAACTTCATTTGCGTTGTCAAAAAGCAACGCAACTGTCATTTACATTTTTATTAGGTACTACCAAGGCGAATTTATTACAGGTGGTCTTAAAAGCCCTGCTGATATTAGCTAAAATCACTGTTGGATGTCAAAATGTTGTTTATTCTCTTTTATTATCTTTGTTTCTGTTTTGTTTTATTTTTGTTTTTGACATTGTACAATGATTTTACAAAAACAAATTGCTTGTGGTTTTTGTACGAGTTGTACTTGTTGTAGTACCGAGATTACCTGGGATGAATTCGCCTTGGGTACGACAAAGTTGTTTAGTTGCCAAAAAGTTATCGATAATGCTATTTTGACAGTTTGGCAATTTAAAATTCTAAACAAAATATTTTTACATTAAAAAAGTAGAATTTTCTAAGAAATTAATTTTAATCGTTTAATTGACATAAATTGTTCGATTTATTCATTATTCGAAATTGGCTATTTTAATTATTCGATCAAATAATGGCGGAAATATTCCTCGATTAATCGATCAACGATTAATCATAAAGTTAACAATAGCTCTGCTTCTTTACTTTACTTTGGGATCCCTCGGGATCCCAATTTGCACGCAAAGCGTTCCCGTACTTTAATTTTGTGTAAAAGAGAGCGGGTTTGAGAGAATAAAATTCTTCTTCTTCTTCTTGCACGAAACAGCCCAGACTTTTTCTTGGAACTCTAACAACCATAATAGCCCAACAAACACGAAGTCAAACCTTTGATATGAAATGACTTCATCATTTGACATCAAACACAATTCTCAAACGTTTTTCAATTGTTTGATTTTAACATTTAATCAAATTGATAATGATTTGAAAATAAACATTTGACATCAAATGTTTTATCAATTTGATTTCAAATTGGTATAAAATGTTAAATTAAAATCAATACTAAACTTGGCAATACTAAAGCGAAAAATAAATGTTAACATTAAAAATGGCGATTAGTTAAATTGTTACTTTGTTGTTAAATGTGTTTTACAAGTGACCGATTTATTTCTTGTAAAAAATAAAAATAATTTGTAAGTAGTTACATTAAACGGGAAAGTGAAGAAATTATCAGTTTGTTGTATGATCGCGGTGCTACAATCCTCAAAATAAAAGGGTGCCAATTATTTCGTCTTTGCAAGAATTAGAGGACGGAAAGAACATTACTTCGTATTTTAGCTATGGTGCCGAATGTTTATCTCACAGTTTATTTAAATAAATAATGAATTTAAATTAAAAAAATAAAATATTTTTATCCATGTTCCACATTGTATTAAAATCCACATTTGCAAAACATTTGAGAATTACGTTTGAAAGCAAGTTGAAAATTGAGGCATTTTTCAATTTGATAATAATTTTCTCTTTTTGTTGAGAATGCTATGATTTTCAAATCATTATCAAACGTTTGTCGTTTGAGAAAACGTTAGATTTCAAATCATTTTCAAGTTGAAATCAAACCTCCGTGACGGTTGGGATGATCGCGGTGCTACAATCCTCAAAATAAAAGGGAGCCAAGTATTTCGTCTTTTCAAGAATTAGAGGACTGAAAGAACACTATTTAACCTTTTAGCTATGGTGCCGAATGTTTATCTCACAGTTTATTTAAATAAATAATGAATTTAAATTAAAAAAATAAAATATTTT
Organism: Pollenia griseotomentosa; assembly: GCA_963931875.1. NCBI lineage: Eukaryota > Metazoa > Arthropoda > Insecta > Diptera > Polleniidae > Pollenia > Pollenia griseotomentosa. The sequence goes on along the minus strand of OZ007560.1, from coordinate 42,868,855 downwards.
TTTCCATGTTCCACATTGTATTAAAATCCGCATTTGAAAAACATTTGAGAATTACGTTTGAAAGCAAGTTGAAAATTAGGGCATTTTTCAATTTGATAATAATTTTCCCTTTTTGTTGAGAATGCTATGATTTTCAAATCATTATCAAACGTTTGTCGTTTGAGAAAACGTTAGATTTCAAATCATTTTCAAGTTGAAATCAAACCTCCGTGTTTGTTGGGAGGGGTAAAAAAGTATAATATTATTATTTTTTTTATTATTAATTTTTCTATTTTACGCGATTTGTATTGTATACATTTTTTTTAATTTTGAGATTCAAATTTTTAACTCACACTCATAACTTAAAAGTGCATAGAAGCTTTGTAAATATTGTCTATTTTAAAATTATAAAAAAAATATATTAAACACCTTTTAAATAAAAAAACCCGTTAAATTTTTCCCAATAATTTTTATTCTTTAATAAACAAGGTGACGAACTTAAATAAACACAAAATATTAAATTTTTTCACACACTGATTTCAAAAAAAAAAAAAAAAAAATAAATAAATAAAAAATATTGTAGTTTACAAACAAAATACGTTTACAAAAATAAAAAAAATATAAAAAATAAAACATGTTTTTTTTCTCGATTTTAAAACTTAAAAAAATGTTAAAGATTTCAATATGTATAAAAATTGAAAATTTTTCACTTAAACTTTAAAAAAAAGCTATTATTGCCCATTTCTTTGGTTATTTAAAATTATCCTTCTATTGGAAATTTTGGTCCCACGGCGTTTTGTTGTAATAACTTCTCTTCAATTTGTAACCACGTAGAACTGCACTGGCTTAATAACTGTAAATTTCCAATGATATACATGCCATGTTTGGCTCGGGATATTGCTACACAAATACGATTTGGTTGTTTCAGAAAACCAATTTGTGGTATTGTGTTGTTGCGCACCAGTGAAAGTAAAATTATGTTACATTCCAGACCCTGAAAACTATCCACTGTCGAGGCTTTAAGTGCGCTAATAGAGGGATATTTCTGTAACTAAAAAAAAACATAAATTTTAGAGTCAGAACCTTAAGCATCATTCACAATGGTTTTGGTTTTTCATCTGTCTCATTCTTATCCAAGGGTCCAAGGTGTGTTATTTAAATTAGTTTAATTTTTAGCGCAAACACCTAACTTAAGTTTTATTAGAAAATTTAGTCTACTTTAACTACAGCAGCAATTTGTCTAGAATTGTTAATAACCTTCATGAAAATATTTATAAGATTTTAATATAAATTTTAAAAATACATATGTATTGAAAATAATAATTTATGCATAAAACTGTTCGGGGCGTAGTTTGCAGATATTCTTTATATAATATTAACACGTTCGCAAACAAAATTGTTGCTAGCATTGTGAACAGCCGATGAAAATGTTGCTTCCATTGTGAACACGGCTGATATGAAAATTTCAAAAAACTTACCTGTTTCCTAATTAAATCAACTTGTTTAGCATAGGGACTTAGTATGTGAATATCCTCTGTAGAATACAAAGCGTTCTCAATGAGATGCAAAGATAAATTTATGATTTCCTCCACTTCAAATGGATTGTACAAGGATGAATCATATTGAGTTTTTGCTTCTTTCATATTGTGAGTCATAAAAAATAAATTTGTTGACATTTTACGTATTGTTGGATATTGTGTAACTGTCACATCACTATTTAAATCTTTGTAGATTGTATTACACAACAAATCAGCTATTTTGGGATGCATACGGTACTGAGTTTTTAATTGTATAGGTGCTGTTTGTTTAGTAAATATTCTTTCAAATAATGAGACATTCATGTGAGAATATTGTTGTAATTGATAGCTAGAACTGTAAGGTTGTAGCTGCTGATGATCACCTATCATTATGACATGTTGGGTGTAGGGTGTTAAACAGGCCACAACATGAGATTCCAAAATTTCTGCAGCTTCTTCAAATATGACAATTTTGCTTTTCAACAAACGAAATAGAAAATTAGTTTTGGCCGCACAGGTAGTTGTAAGGGCAATAATCGACTTTTCCTTGGCCACATAATACTGAAACATAATTCGAATTGTTTGTATTTTTTCAGTTACTTCAGCCAAATCACGTTGAGCCTTCAGTATTTCTTGGTAAGTATCGTCGGTGCCGTCGAACTCTTTGTGTTTCAATTGTAGATTCTGAAATTTATTTTTAAATTCAATATTAATTAAATAATACAGCCTTTTTAATTTCGGATTAATTTGTGAATGTTCCACCACATCTTTGATGTTATATTTTGATATGGCTGGATCCCTAGATTGGCTGCCAAATCGAACTATTTTATCCGTATATTCTGATAATTTGATTAAGAATTTATCCAATGACTCATTGGTATAAGTTATTAATACCAATGGAGTTTCAGCATTTTCTATTAGTGTTTTTACCATTTGCACGGATAGATAAGTTTTACCAGTACCCGGTGGACCCTGTATAAGAGTGAATTCTTGTTTTAAAGCCTTTCCAAATGCTTGCAATTGTGAATCATTTAGACCGATAATATTTTGCGGTGGTTCTTCGTTGAGTGGCTTAAATGTTTGTCCATAACATTGATACACCGTATTTTCATTTAAATATTTTGGTATTTCATTGTCGTGATTTTCATTATCCACAATGTAGTTCATCATTGGAAAATTGGTAATTGTGCAGTTTTTTAAGTAGTTAAAAACATTATGATATGGTTCAAAAAATACCGGTGTCTCAAACATCAATAATTTGCGATTGTAAATATTGCCGATATTGTATTGGCGCACGATTTGGATCCCAATCTGAAATTAGATAATGTATGGTTATATTATAAATTGCATGTTTGCAAATGTGTATACGTTTTTAAATTCTCTGCGGTAAATATTGAAAGAAACGCAAGTGGCAAGTGGTTTTAAAGGCCTCTATACTTCTTTTTAAAAGTTTCGCTTCGTATGATATCCTGCCTTTAAAAGTAGGCCTTCCAGAAGGTATAAATTTCTTTTTGTAAGACCTTTCAGTACACATTCGCTACTCCATTCTTTAAGAAGGGAGAAAGGAAGTTGTTATTCTTTTTTAGTAACCTTCCTTACTCCCTTCTTTGGGAAGGGAACGAAGTTGTTATTAATGGAAGAGTGGAAGGGCTTGCTGCCAATGACAACCTGGGTAAAAAAAAAATAAGTATGGAATGCGACGAGGAGGGCTTGTGTCTGCTAAATAAGGCTTTCTATGAGGCCTCTTTACTCATTCTTGTTACCGCTGCGTATGTACATATGTATCTTTTTGAAAAAAAAATGGTTTTTTAAAAGTTATTTAAAAAAAAAATAAATCATTTTACAAGTAATTTCGACAACTTGAAATTCCAGGGACCAGAGAAAAAATTTAAAGAATCGAAAGTTTATATTAACAAAAGTTGTTGGTTTCAAAGCACGAACACATTAATTATTCAAGTTCATTTTATAAATTGTACCTAGAAAAGCCAAGAAAAAGTACATTTGGCAAAATGTGGAAACCAAAGTACTTAAAGCTTAAAAACTAAAAAAGAACCTTTTTTAAAGTTTGCTTAAATAATTCTTTAATTCATTCATCTTCAGAACAATTTTAACAATTTCTTGGCTTAATGAAAAAAAATCAATACTTACAAACCCTTCCTTCATACACTCATGACTTGTGTACGTAACCGTAGCTAGAATTAAATTATCAAAACTATAACTCGTACTAAAACATAGAAGAGCGCCAGATTTAATCTTTCTCAGCTTTTCCTGCAGTTGATAAGGCATTTGTACATCCTCAGTGTCCATGTTTCTACGTGAGCCTAAGACGTCGACAAATACTAACTCATGACGATATGCGTCTAAAAATTGTTCATTTAACACTATCAAAACGTTATCATAGACGTAAAAATTATCTGGCAATTCAATCGTATTTCGTTTATTTTTCAATAAAGCAACGCAGTTTTTCAAAGGCATTATGAAGTCTTGCTTAAGAAAACGTAAATTTTTAGACAAATATTCTTGAACGCTCTGCTGTGAGCTTGATTGATTAAAATCTAGGCAGTTGTTTAAGGTGTGGTCTTTCATTATATCCTCCAAGGTAGGAAATATATCAAAATTATCATCAGTATTATCGCAAACTTTTAAAGCTTGTGTTAGATTTTCTTGTAACTGGATAACTACTTTTTTATTCTTTACTGCGGTATTATCTGATTGTTCCAATATATTTAAAATATCTTTTAATAGAACATGACTTTGTTTTTCTTTTCTGTGCAACTTAAAACACTGCAATATCAATAACTCCATATTGTTCAGAAAGTCTATCATTTCATCTTCCTTTTTCCACATATCCTTAAAACGTTTACACATCAATTTGGCCACCAACAAACGATATTGTTCTAGCAAGTTGCTATTGCGAGCAAAATTTTGTAGCATATGCTTATGAAATCCTGGCAGTTCAAGACGACATATTGAGGCCAATGCAGCTGTGTAAAGTATTACTTTCTCTTGACTATCATTTAAATAAATTTGATCGACAAAGAAATCGTACTCCACAGTCAAAGCATAAAGGAAAATATCCAATGGGGTCATGTTAGATAATTTTCTCAGATCAGTTATTTTAACTTTATTCGTTTTCTTAGCATCTCCCGTAGGTTGTGCAGCTGCTTTAATAGTTAGTTCTTTAATGAAGTCATCTGCAAAATAAGGTGTTGAGTTTTTCTTAGTTTTATATCTCCAAATAAAAAAAAATTGCTTAAGTTTTACCTATTGTATTTGTTTTAGCCTTTATATATTCTGTATTTGCTTGCTGTTTGGTTTTTAATGTTTTCTGAACGTCTTTAATAAGTTCATCATCGTCCTTATCAAACCAATCGCAATCAGAATCAGACATTTTTCAAATTAATAAAAAAATTTTATTCGGATAAAAGTATAAGAATTATTGGCAAAAATACTACACAGAACGATTTTCCCGGAGGATTTTTATTTTTGTTTTGAATATTTATTTCTTTCTGGCAATGATATTTTATAACATCTGTTCCGTGCTGCAACGCTAGCGGTATTCGCAGTGATTTCAAGTGATAAAAAGTAAGCAAATATGTTAAATTCCAAGGCGAATTTATGTATCCGGTGGTGGCAACAGTAATGTGATTTGAAGTTTGTGATTTCGGGCCGAGTTTGTCTCGAAGTAGTGCCAAAATGACTGAAATAGTGCAAAACATTACATTTGATAAACATTGCATATAAATAAAAACAAGGTAGTGCGTTATTCGGCTGTGTCGAATCTTTAATACCCTCCACCGGCAGTTCGAATATGTCTATCAGGAGTGGGCTTTATTTGGTATTTATAAAATATAAGCCAATCTCTATAAAAAATACAGTATTTTTATTCGTTGCCTAATTGAATTATAGGACGTATTAAAGTGATTTTACGAAGCGGATTTTATATTATAGGTCGTTTATGACAAAATTCGGCAATTTGATTTTGAAATTTATATTGGAAGAATTCCAACCAATTGTAGTAGGGAATGTAAGAAAAGATAAACTCACTGTTTATTGTTGTTGTTTTTGTTTAAACTTTAATATTGTTACAAGTAAAACTGTTGCATATACATAATTTTTATTCGCTTAACAGTTTTATTTGGTTTAATATCTTTAGTTTTTATAAAATCTTTGGATTAAGTTTCCTGACGATCTGGCCTAAGCAACCAGTGAAATGCGCATAGGAATAGCTTATCCCTTCAACAATAAATTTTAGTGTTTTTATCAAAAATAAAGCACGACAAATAAAATCTTGTAAACTTAAAATTTTGTATTCCCAAGAAAATTACTTTGATAATAAACTGGCAAGTACACGGCTAAAAAGTTGCAATCATCAGCTTATTGCAACTTTTTTTTCTTCATTATTTTGAGTGAAACTTAAATTGTTGCACTAATTTTGAAAATAAAAACTTTTTTTAATGATTAAAGCCAATAATTATAAAGTTATTGACAAAATTTCATTTTGTTTAATGTTCTTTACTTATGCATATCCTTAAAAGAAATAAAAAACCATTCACATACAAAGTTCCATTTTTTAAATTTTAGTCAGACAATATTTGTATGCAGCTTTTTTGATTGCATGTCCATATTTTGCACTATTTGAATTGAGTGCAGATTTTTGCATTCAATCTGCGTTTAGTGATAGTGAAAAAATTTGCACTATCACTAAATTTTTGTAGTGGTAGTTTAAAATATAACAATCATCACTAAATCTGGTAAAAAGGAGTGTAAACAAATTTTTTTGCAGTTTTATTTAGTGATAGTGTACTGCTGATTTTAATCAATATTTAGTGCAGTACCCCCAACTATGTTTCAAATCAATTTTTTTCTTTTTTCCTGTCTATACAATTTCCCTTAAATTTTATATTAAAAATGTTAATTAAACTGTATTTTAAACAAAATATTGACGGCCATATTCATAAAAAGTTCTTATTCTAAGTTTAAAGTATATAATAACTATAAAAAGCTTTATGTCTTATAAACCTCTTATAAAAATGCGTTTTCATAAACGTACAATAACCGCTTTTTAACTATTAACTGTTTGAAGCGATTTTATGTTTAAGTATGGCAACTTTTTTTACGTTTTGTTGTTATTTTATTGCTAGGGATGCATGAAACTTCTATTCGGTTCACATGATATTCTATAAATAATATATTTTTTTATGATTTAAGACCTTAAAAACGATTCTTATAAAACAAAAATACATATTGACTTAGTTTCTGAACAAAATTTTGCCGAAAGGTATTATAAAAATGTTTGTTTGAACCTTTTTTAAATATGTATACGACAAGAAATATGTATACGACTATTATTTTGATTGCTTATTTTCCTTATTTTTTAACATTTTTGAACAACAATTCCTTCTTTAAGACATTAAAAAAACTAATTGCAATAATTTTTAAACTAATTAATGAGAATATCTGCATTTGCCTCTGAACGCATTCATTTAAATCATATAAAAATTTTTTTGAATATTTAACAATATAACTTTAAATTGGTTGTCTTAAATAAAAAAAATATTAATAAAATGTATTGAACATCTCCATATTAATAAAGGCTAGATAACACTATCTCACAAGTCTTACGCATTCCATAATACTTTGTGAGATAGAAATCTAATGAGTTTTGTTGCGACTGTCAAAAAATCTAATATAACATGACAGTTTGTGTTCACACCATCATACAAAGTATAAACAGTCACACATGAAATAAAATGCAACCCTGATCCAATGAAAAGTATTATTGTTTAGAAATTTTTCAAAAACCGATGAAGTCGTATTTGATGTCAAACTTTTTTCATAATACTTGTCATTTTCGTGACACATTGCATTCACACTATCACACTTTGTTATATTACTTGAGTTTTTGACATGTATTAATACAAAGTATAGGTATAATAGTGTAATCTTTATTTTTTTATTTTTAAACATATTTCACAAAAATAATATCATAATATGCAAACATTTATTTTTGGTTTAAAGAAGGGTAAATCCTACAATAAATTTTCTTACTTTATGAATGGTTTATTAAAGGTTTAATAGACTATTTTTCGTTTATGAATAAAACTTTAGCAATTTTTCCTTAAATATGGTTAATTAATCATGAATAAATTTTTACAAATACGGCTGTAAGAGTATAATTCAGAAATAATTTTAAAAATCGATTGAAATTCCTCAAATCTGCTTAAGGCAATCGGTTCGAAAACGATAGATTTTCATTACATACCTGATTAAAATGGTCACCTTTTTCCATAAATCGTGGCCTATCACCATTGCTGCCAACTTTTTTTTAAAGACTTACCGTCAATTCGTACTTCAAAAACCGCTAGAAGCCGCTTAATTTTTTATTAAGCTTAAAATGTTTTAAAATATCGCTAAACTCTCAGTATTTTACAAAATGTATATATAAAAAAAGGTAGAGATTGCTTTTTATACGACTTTTTATTAAAATTATATAGTAAGGTTTTTGATTTCCCTGATTTTTAAATCCTGGGAACGTAAAAGAATATTTCTTTTAAAAAAGATTTTAATCCAATGATTGAGAACAAAATTTACAAATGGTATCGAATAAAATTTCCTTTAAATCATCAAAATAACATTTTTTTTTTTTTTTACTATTTTAACTATTCTATTCATTGTTGTAGTACTGAGGTCACTTTGTTAATAGATTTTGGACCTAGACCTTCGGACAGGAAGCCAAAATTCTCAAAAACCTAAGCAAATAATCTAAACAAAATTTGGCAGATTGGTTTATATACAAAACTAATTATTAATAATTATTATTATTAATATATTTTCAGTTTTATTAGTAGTATTTATATTACTTTTAATGAACACTTTAATTAAATTATATAAAAAGTATATTTAAAAGTTTGTAAAGGCTAATCTTTTCTGCTTGTATTTTTGGCTGTGTACCAGATCGTTAAAAAATTTTCAAAACGGATACGATAAAATAATTTTGAGCCTTAAAAACACAACTCTGTAAATGTGTTTTTGTTGTTTCCCTTTCTTATTAGAATTCTTTTTTGTTTACATTTTTTCCCACTTGACATTTGGCAAATTGGAATTAGTTGTGCTGCCCTTATGTGTTGTTGTTTCCACGAATGAACAAAATAAAACTGCTCCCCAATTAGTTACAATTCTCAGCTTGTGGTATATGGACGTCTTAATAGCTAACCACTGTTATTAAAAAATAAATTTTATTCAAGTGCAATAGAATTGAAAAACATAGTTACATACAGTAAGAAATCAGTGTGTGTTAAATAAAAAAGGAAGTTAAAAAGTGGTGGAGTGGAAGAACACGACACAAACGTACACAAATGCGAGCGAGTAAAAATAATAACAATAACAACAAGCAAAAAGAGGAAGTGTGCTGTAACAGCAGCAGCAGAAAACTGCACAGCCACGTTCAGCTCATAACAAAAGATATTATTTATTAACACAGACAATAACAACAACGACACACGAAGAAGAATACAGCTGAAAGCTGACTACTAACTAAAAATAAAGTAAAATAAAAGAAAAATCCAAAAAATAATAAAAAAAAACAAACAACGATAATATGTAAATCCTATAGGAAAATTAAAAGAGAAGAAATATTCATTTATCGATTTTCAAACGCGCAACGCAGTAGTTGTAGTCAGCAAAACGACTGAAGCGGTTGTGAAAAATATTGTTTGTTAAAATAAAGTATTTTTTTAAAATTCAGCAAGCAAAAGAAATGAAATTATTTGAAAAATGCTGAAATTAACCAAACAAATTTTACATTTAATCAAAAAAAAAAATCAAAATTCTCAAATAAGCAATAACATATGTACATATAATTAAAAAAAAACCAAATCAAAGTCAATACTTCCCAAGAAAAAAGTCTGCAAAAAATACAAAAAAAAAAAAATGCTAGAAAAAGGCGTGTAGTAGTAGTATATAATAAGTAAAGTGGAAAGAAAAAGTAAAAGTGCTAAAATAGTGCAAGAAAAAAAACAAGGTAACAAACAAAAATGTAGTTTGCTTAAAAAAAAAATTAAATTAATACCTATGTTTGTATTTATGCACCACTTTTAATATAAAATCTTTAAAATTTACAAGAAATTAAAAAAAAATAAATTTAAAATTACAAATTTATAAGCTTAAGCGCATCTAATTGTTAAGAAAAACAACAACAATATTTCTTCGCACAAGTAAATTCTAATTAGAAAAAATAAAACAACAACAAATAAATAAAATGTGGATACCATCGAACAACAAATACGGTGTCGGTAAGTATCAATTTTTTCTTATTCATATCTTTTTTTCTGTTTTTCTGTTTCAGAAAAACAATAAAAGCCATTATTATTATTATTACATATCGGCATCAATTTTGTCAATAATATGCATGAAACAAGCTTGTTAGAGTGTGCGATAAATGACCATAAAAATATAAGAAAAACAAAAGTAGGTAGGTATAACTAAAGCTTCGTACAGACGATTGTCAGATCTTACAATGTTGTCATTTTTCTGATGGTGCCATTGTCAGATGCATTAATTTAACACATCTGCCAAATCAAAATAGCGTACAATGTTCACACAGTTGCAAAACATTTTTAGTCAATTTAAATGACAACATTGTAAGATCTGACCAACACATAGATATAAGAGATTTCATGTCAAGTGACCCAATTTTGAAATCGATGTCTTCCGATATGGATGAAATTTGATCCAAGGTTAGTCCTATCAGATAGGAGTTTAGACACAAGAAGATCGGTCAAAAAGTTTCTGAGTTAGAGGAGGTCAAAGTTTGACAATTTGGCCATACAGGTGTTCTTTCTCATCTCATGTAACTTATTACTAGGGATGAGATTTTCATGCCCTAAAAAATCAAAAATATGCGCATAAAATATGCACAAAAAAATCCAAAATATGCATTAAAAAAATCAAAAATATGCACTTAAAACTTAAACATTTTCAATAAAAAAGCGTTTTTTTTAAATTTTTTGATCTGTCTATTAAGTGATCTAAATTCCTCCAATTAAGTTATTGTTTCACTAACATATCCGTAGTTGGAAAATATAAATGCTTATTGATCTTTTACTTTTTTAGTTGCATAAGCATCGATAGAAATACGTTCTTTAATAACATTCTTAAATTGCTCAAAGTTTTTTGAATAGTATTCTACAGCATCTAGCCAGCTTCCCCATCTTGTTAATATTGGCTGCGGTGATAACGGTACCAAAAGATACATTTCATTAAAAATTGCAGCCTTTAAAAATATTTTTTCCCGTATGAAACCAATTAATCAATATTATCGAATTAGACTCTAATTTCCTCTGCAACTCGGTGTAACTCATGTGCTAAGCAAGCCCATCGGCAGCCTTAGCCATGTTAGGTACTGCATTGGTTAAAAATAGAAGGATCTTTTGTCCTTATCTTGAAAATATTGTATTTTAAGCAGAGCTCCACAAAAAATTTATTTATTGATTTGAAAATTTTTTTTGAAGATTTTTTTTTCATGGATATTTTGTGAAGAAATTTTTTATAATATGTAAATTAAAAATCGATGCCATTTTATCCCAAATTTAATGATTCGGAAAGATAATTGGTCGACATCGATCTTAGACTATCGACAAAAAACATGCATTTGCATGGAAATCGCATCCCTACTTATTACCTATTGGTGTTAGCAAAATTTATCCCAAGTAGTTTAGATAACTATTTGATCAATCTTTTGAATTTTTTTTTTTTTGTTTTTTTTTTTTTTATATTTAAAACTTTTTTTTTCATTTTTTACTTTTGTAGAAAAAAAAGTGATTTTATTCCTGGGATTAACATATTGTGGGCATTACAGTATAAAATAATAGTTGGGTATGTTACATACCGTCGGAAAGGTTAATTTGTCTAGTTTCTCCGCATACGTTTTATTTTTAAGGTTTTAAAAACACTTAAACACAAAAAGAAAAAAATTCGAAATAATGCAGGAAAAACCCTCGTGTTGAGTTAAAATTTTTTTTTTTTATATATAAACCACCCGCGGCCCAAATACGACCAAACTACCTTAAAGGGAATGACATAAGATTTTTTTGAGCAAAAAAAAAAACAAAAAAAAGTTTTGAATTAAAAAAAAAAAATTTTAAAATTTAAAAAAAAAAACAAAAAAAAATTTGTTCAAAAGATTGAACAAATAGCTATCTAAGCTACTTGGCACAAATTTTGCTAACACTAATAGGTAATAAGTTACATGGATGAAAAAGAACACCTGTATGGACTAAATGTCAAACTTTGACTCCCCCATATATATTCAATATACTAATTCTAGCTCAACCTCTGTGTTAAATGATTTTTTAGAATTTGTTATTTTCGGTGTTATTAAAAGGTGTTTTTGTTCTTATAAATCTTTTTAAAAGTAATAGGCTCCAAAATATACAGAAAACTTCTAGAATTCCAACAACCACGGATTGCTGAGTTCGAATCCATTAATTTTAGGTCAACGAAAATTACCATATAAAAAGAACAGTATACTATTAAAATCTGCAATTGAATTGCTGCGAGAGTAGCGAATTTAGGTTTGAAATGGTAATTTTTTCGAAATTATTAAATATGTACAAATGTATTTAAAAACAAGTATAATAATACCCTTTTTGAAAAACTGTATAGCTTATGTGTCCATATAGATATGGATCTATCTATGTTTTAAATTTCAATAAAATCGGTTTGAGAGGCAAAAATTTCCCCCTTTTTCCCCTTGTGGTCCTATTTTTTTTTTAAACTGTATAGCTTATGTGTCCATAAAGATCCATAATCTATGTTTTAAATTTCATTAAAATCGGTTTGAGAGGTAAAAATTGCCCCTATCTCCCCTTGTGGTCCTATTTTTTTAAAACTGCATAGCTTATGTGACACATATTGATATGGATCTATCTATGTTTTAAATTTCATTAAAATCGGTTTGATAGTTTCTGAGAGGAAGAAATTTCCCCCTATCTTCCCTGGTGATCCTACGATTCGGCCCATTTTCAATAGGCTTGGTCCTTGTGCCAATAAGAACCTATGTCCCAAATTTAATCGCACAAGGTTACATGGATAGCCAGCCAGCCAGCCGGACGGACATCGCTTTTTCGACTCAGAAAGTGATTCTGAGTCGATCGGTATACATTAAGGTGGGTCTAGGACCAATATTTTAAGGCGTTACACACATCAGCACAAATGCAATAAATTACTAAATTTTATATGGAAAAAAAATATGACGAAGAGACAAAATACAAAATAGGATTATAACTAAAAAGAAAAATATTTGCCGTATTCACAAAACCCCTTGTATCGTTGTATCTATTGTATGTTGTTTAAAAATCCAGTAGTGAGCTATGTATTTTAATACAACATACAATTGATACAATGATACAAGTGGTTTTGTGAATACGGTAATTGTTATTTAATTTTTCACTTTTACACATATAAATTTATCGAAAGCGAAACTCATCCTGAATCAGGCTTGCCAGTTTAGCACTTTTAGTGCTAGATTTAGCACATGTTTTTCTGAATTAGCACTAAGAGTTTCGAAAAAAGTGCTAAATGCTAGTTTAGCACATTTTTATTATTATTTAGCATTTTTATCACTTTTTTTAAATCCCAAAACCACTTAAAAACTCACATAATCAATTCAAGTAAAGTATCAATTCTTTAAGTGTGTCGAGAAAAATCCATACATATTAGGCATATAACTTTTTACAATTTTTGCAAATAGGAAAAATGGCATAGCATAGTCGAATAGAGCATATTTTTTTTTTAAATAACATATATGTTTTCGCATCAAACGCAATTACTTTTTTTATAAGATGATATAGCCATTTGATTTATCATTAAATTTTAATAAATATTGTTTTTGTAAAAATGTTTCAAAAAGTGATAAAAGTGTGACATGCAATACTGTTATGAATTGACTGACCGAAACTATTAAATACCTTTAAAAATTATTATTTTCCCTATAATAAAATTAGAGCAATGCCAGGACTCAGTATTGCTCGTTGGAATTTAAGCACTTTTGTCTTTTATACTAATTCCGGAATATCATTTGCAATTATTTGCTATTTGTAAGTGATGCTTAGAGCGATGTTTGGTTTGCTGATCACACTATCAACAAAATAATTTTGCCACACTACAAAAATCATTGTCCGGCTTTTGAGAAGCAAATTAATGTTTTCTCAGACATTGGGACAAAAAACTATCAGATATTCAGAAATTTCAGCGAGGCAACCTCCTATTGGACCAAAGTAGAGCTGGCAAACAATCGATAGTACTATCGATAGTTCTCTTTCCGTTGGACTATCGAGAGTTTATTTTCGATAGCGATACTATCGTTGAAATCTTTTTTAAGAAAATTATTAATAATTTTTTATTTCTATTAGGCAGCTACAAGCCAGCCGTCGTTCCATACCATATTTGCATAACCTTGCTTATCCTAAGGTCAAAGAAAAAAAAAAATAGTATATCGAAAATCGCAAACATTTAATAATTTTTAATTTGAATTCTTCTGGCAAGCCTGTTCTGAATAGTTTATTAACAGGAATGTAAATACTGGACGGTAGAAGGTCACTTTCTTCTTTTATTCTAACTATTTTTGTCGCTCTACTTCATACAAGTGCAACCATTGTGGATTGATTAGAAGTCCCTTATAGTTTTGGAAATCTAAAAACATCTTTCGCGAAAATAGTGAACTTTTTCGAAAAAATTTATAATTTTAAACAAGCCATAAAAGTGATTAAAAGTCGCTAAAACTATAAGGAATGTCAAAAATTTAGTAAAAATTTCATGGGGAATTCCGATTCGTTTTATGCTTATTGTGCACTCAAATGCTATATATATAGTGCATATTCTTACACCGACCAAAATAAGGTTAAGCCTACCATCCGACCAAACGAAAATCATCAGACCAAATTTGTAAAAAAGCACAGCAATGGCAACTCTGTGTTTCGTGATGCTAATGTTTTTGTTTAAGTTATTGTAAATCTTTCAGACTTTTTGCTCATTTATTGTCTTCTTCATATAACTTCACTTTATTTTTTAAGAATCTATAATTATTTAATAAGTTTTTTGGTTTTTCATAAAGAAATTTTTATCAATATTTAAAATTGTTTATATTTTTACACTACTGTTTTTGTTATAATTTGTGTTCATATTGTTTGTTTTTAATTTTTACATGGTCTGTTAAAACAACTACCCTAATAAATAATAAAAAAAAATTATATACATATTCATTATTTTTTATGATTCATACAATTTTCTTGGTCGCACATTTTAAATACAAATATTTATTTTTAAACTAGAATATTATCTACCCACTAAGGTCTGCGATTTTTATTATCGTTATATTATGAGATAAATGACCTAAACAATAGTTTTATTAACCACTACAAAATTTTTTAAAGGCATCACCTAAAACTTCCTAGAAAAACTTTGATGAAAGCAACAAACTTGGGAAATTGCTGTCATTATTCAATTGTATTGTTTTTATAACATAAATAGCTTAAAGTAAAATTGGTAATTTTTTTAAACAGATCTGGTGTATTGATAAAGAAGCAATTTGTATTAAATTTAAATGCTTAACTTATCCACAGATAACCAGAAATTTAATGTGTCTTTGTAAGGGAGGTGCCATGCCTACTTTTCCAATTGAACATATTTTTTGACAGATGTGGTGTATTAATATCTAAGGTTGTATTTGTGCAAAATTGAGCTGTAATGAAAACTATTTAATACTTTAATTTAAGTAACACAAATTTTTATTAAAATTATTAGTCATTTTTAACAAAACAATATATGGAAAAGTAAAAAACATATAAAGAAACGCGTAATCATGTTAATAGAACTTGAAATAAGGTTAAAATTTTACACTTATCTACATAAATTGATAATTTTAATAGTTTTTTTTTAAATTATCATAAAAATAATGATATTCCTGGGAATAACAAGCTCTAATGCTTTGCAAATACTTCCATTTGCTTAGTTGAATAGGACATGGACCAGATTGTAATGGATTCGCTTTTATTTATATGACTTTATAGAATAGTTCTATATTTTGTAATCGGTTGATCCGTTTAGAATGCATTTGAGTTGACAAATAAAGAGTTGTAGTCGAGTTTAAGGTTTGGATTTGAGGTCTTTAGACTTATCAGGAGAGGCGCCATAGGTTCCCCAAGTAGGACACCTAAGGTATTACAAAAACTAAAAACGATCCTTAATTCTTAGTTTTAGCTAAATGTTAAAAATTATTTTTTAGTAAAATGCGCTTGTCGAGTTCTTCATAATTTATATCTTAAAGCTTAGGAAATATCCGGCTTTAAAAATTAAAACTTACTATTTTTGACCTACCTTGGTCTAGTATTTGCAAATCGTAAAAACAAACTTTTTTAATTAAGAAGTTATATGCATTTGAAAAAGATAGTTTTTATTTATAGAAAATAATTGTTTAGCGACATACATAAATATTATTTATCCTCTTTTGAAAGGCTTCTTTATATATGAGGAGCCGCAGAACAAAACGTACTTTTTCGCATTTTTTGACAAATTGGTTTTTTGATATTTTTATAATATTTGGGTTAAAATCTTTAAGAAAACATCTTGTTAGCATATTTTTTTTCTTTTTTTTACAAAGAAAATGGGTTCTAAAAAATTGGTGCATAACAAAACGTACTTTTTTCATTTTTTTTTTTTCAAAACGTGCTTTTTTCATTGTTTTTGCCATTTCTTCGTGAAGTTGTTTTAATAACAAATCATTTCTTAGGCCCCTATTATGGTTTACAACTCAACTCAGTTGAGTTGTTATTAAGACAACTGGTTGTGATCAGTTGTAATTTTTGTTATGTTTTTTTTCACCGCAAAATAGCAAAGTTGTAAACCATAATACAAAAATTAAGAAATTACAAGTTGTAAACCGTAATAGGGGCCTTTATATTCTTAATTTGTTTGACGTTTATTTATGTCGTTACATTTTCGTTAAAATTAACTGTTAAATAATGGTGACTATTCTTGAAAACGCGTCGAAAAAGGGAACATTTTCAGTAAAACAAAAACAAAGTTAAAGAAATTGTTTTTGGGTTGTCATACAATTTACCGTTTTTAAAGAGAGAGAAACGAGTCAAAATTTTCACGTTTATTTAATTTTAGAAATGTATGATAAACAAAAACTATTTTTTAAGCTTTACTTTTGTTTTAATGTACATTTGTATTTGTTCGACGAGTTTTCAAGAATAGCCTTCAATAATTGCAATAATTTAACTATTGTTTGGTGAATAAGTGTTAGGAAAACAACAATTAATACAATAATGTAATTAAACATGGAATAATTACAAGAATCAGTAGAAAATTTAAATATTTTTTTAAACAAAACGTACTTTTTTCATTTTTTTTTTAGCAAAACGTACTTTTTTCGATATAAAATTGGTTTGATATTAAATATCCTTGACATTTAATATGTTGACTAACGGCAGTTTGATTCATCTTTTGGTAAGCAAAAAACTTGTTTCCATTTCCAGGTTCATACAGTTTTTTAAGGGGTCGAAAAAGATAAACCTCAATTTCCCAAAAATTTTAAATATGTGAAAAAGTACGTTTTGTTCTGCGGCTCCTCATATAATATTGCTATTCCAAAAATTTTATTCACTGCGAGCGCAAGTTTCTTTCGAAATATACCTTTTTTTACAAACTTCCCCTTTATGACACATTTTCTCCAATCGCAAAGCAAGAATCACAAAATTTTTTTTAATGATCGCGAAAAAGTAAAATATTATTTCTTAATATTTTTTATGGTCTAAGCGACTATGCGATGAAGAATTTGATATATGCAAAAAGTTATAAAATATACTAAAGTTGTTACAAACATCAATTTTTAATATTTGTGAAAACGAATAACTGCGCCAATAAATTTCCCATTTGCGTCGATAACAATAAACTTGAAAAATAAACTGGCATACTACTAAGTGTATTTAACACTTTCATTAATTCCGCTACTCCGTGAGTGTCTCTCTTTCTTTCGTGGACATATGTTTTTAAATGCCAAAGTTTATGTTTCTAGATTAAAAAACGAGCATTTGTAAAACAAAAAATTACCAAACAGATATTCTCCTCCGCTCTGAACATTGCATTTTTAATTTTATGTTTATCGGTGCAATATTTACGAAAATTTAAATAAGTTATTGTAAAAGAACGAAAGAGTACCAAAAAGATCCCTTTTATAGATTCTCATTCACTCAGGACCTTGCATGTACAATTTTATGTTTGTAGGTCCAAAACATACGAAAATTCAAAAAGTACCAGTTAAAAAACAAAAAAAGTACTAAAAAGATCCCTCTTACAAATTCTCATTCACTGAGGACCTTGCATGTTTAATTTTATGCTTCTAGGTCCAATACAAACGGAAACTAAAAAGGTACCAGTTAAAGAACAAAAAAGTACCAAAAGCCATCTTACAGATTCTCATTCACTAAGACCCTTGCACGTTTCATACACTCAGGACCTTGCAGGCTTAATTTTATGTTTATAGGTCCAATACTAAAGAAAATTAAAAAAAATTGCTGTAAAAGAACAAAAAAGTACAAAAAGATTTACTTACAGGTTCTTATCCACTCAGGTCATTGCATGTTAAATTTAATGTTTATAGGTAAAATATTACCTATAATTAAAGAAAGTATAAACAAGTTGTAAAACAAAAGGCTAAAAAAAGGAATTTAATTATTCGTATCTCCCCCTTTTTGGTACTTTTTTTCTCCCCATTAAAGTATCAAGAATTTTAATATTGTACTTGTATTGTAAATTAATACGTATATGTCAAAGAATGGAGAGAAATGTTTTTTTTTTTTAAAAGTACCAAAAATAGTTAAGACTTTTTCGCCCCTTAAACGTTCGAATTTCGAAAAAGTACTGAATTCGTACTTCTTAGATAAGTTTCAAATGTGATATAAACTTTATTTCTATGTTTATTGGTTTAAAAGATAGATGGGGTGACAAAAAAAGTTTCAAAATACTGGTAACAGGATGACGGGTAAACGTAGCCGAATTTCAAAAAAGTACCGAATTTACATGTTTTTATCCCAAAACATTCCAACCAAGACCAACCTCCTGTCCAAATTTCAAGTTTTCAGCTTCAGGCGTTCAGGCTATGCGGCGATGAATCAGTCACGTTACAATTTTATATAAAGGTTGTTTTTTATAGAGGGACACAAGTTTAAATCGTAATAGAACAAGGAAAAAAATTTGGAATACAATGAAACGGGCTTTATTGGAAAGAAAATTTTATGAAATTAATGTTTAATATGATTTCTGCCATGTGGCTGGCGCGTAGAAGGCGCAATCTGGAACACCAATTTTCAACAATTTTTGCGTACGTTTTTGAAGACTCCGCCAGCTCAAAAAGCTCACCAAACAGTCATTTTCTGTGAATGTAATGGTGTTTCGACAAAAGCTTGTGGATTATCCTCACTCTAAATGCGACAATACTGCTTATTTACGTACCCATTCAACTAGAAATAGGCTTTATCGGAAAATAACATTTTGAATGGAAATTCAAAATCAATATCAATTTCTCCTTTAGCCCATTCGCCGAATTATTTTGATTAAAAATTTCAACAATTTGCACGCGTTGCTCTGATGTAAGTCGATTCATAATGAAATTTCAAAGCAAACTAAACAAAAAGCAACTATCAGCTGTTAAATGGGTGCGCAAATATTGCAGTGATGCCAACTCAAAGTTGTGACACTCTCAAAAAACACCCTTTATATAGATTATTATGACATTCCGATTACCGAATTTTAAATTATAAACTTCGCATCTCCGCTATTGAACATTCTTAAATTTTAAAACTTACATAATTATTATTTTTATATAAAGGCCATAAGTACCGCGACCCAAATGGTAGACCAGTGCCCATGTTCTGTAACTCTCGCGTCATGAAACTTTTCGATTGAAATGTGTGAAATGACACAAAAAATGCCATATATTGAAACAAACAGCAGTTTCTCTCACTAAACTGTGTCTTTAACTTTTTTGGCGAGTACTAGTTGTCACGTAACGAAATTACTCGCCAATATAGAGAAGAAGTGTGTCTGTAACATTTTTGTGAGTAAAGTTCCCGCTTTGAACTGTCATATAAACTCACGAATAAAAAACAATTAAAAATACAAATAATAATAATAATAATATTTTGTTCATGGCACATTTTATATTGTTTAATTATTTTGCTTTAAACATTTTTATATAATATGCGAATGTTTTCGAAGCTCGTTCGCAAACAACAAACATTAAAGTCGCACTTTACATTATTTGTTATAGCCGACGGTTGTATTTTCGCCGCCGTTGTTGAAAAATTATTAGTACCCTTGGTATACTTTCAACTTTAATATAAGGGCTCTTGTTCTTCAGATATTAAAGTCATCAATGGACAGTGAACAAAACAGGCCTAAACATATCGTATCGAACAAAACACTGAAAGTCAGCTTCGAAAATCAACATATTATAGAAACAACAGCTGAATTAAGCCTGTAGAAATATGCTTATATTCAAACAGGCTTAAATCTAGTTATAAGCAGAGGAAAAAAACAAAAAGTATGTAATTTATCCTATCAAATACGAAATTTCAAGGAAATATCTCTGCATCTTTCTGACATCCATGACATCAAATGTTTGTTTTCTAAAACTAACTTAATAGTGACTTAGCAAATCAACAGTCGCCACCGATCAGGAACTATTGTCATAATCCTTTTAAATACTATCCATACATTCAGGCTTGTCACAGAAATCAATTCCGATCATAAGTGATTTCGTTTTATGTGAAGCAAGATACGAAATCACTTCCACTTTCGATCGGAATTAATGTATGTGACAGGCCTGATTGACTACACAAGAATACAATTTTAATATGGTAAATGTACATTAACTTGTTTCTCTAAAGACCATCTCAAAATTTACACATTTTTACTTTTCACAGGAAAATTATAAAAAGTAGTCATATCTACCCACTGTAAAAATCTCAGTTCAATGTCTCTAGTAGTTTGCCAAAAAAAAAAGGAAAAAAAAATGCTGGTGTATCCCCCTTTGTGATATAAGGTATAAGTTTGCAAATTAATCTTAAACGATTTTGAAATCGATTTTCGATTAATCGATTTCAAAAACAGAAATAAAAAAGTCGATCGAAAAATCGATTTTGGAATTCATTTACCATTCCCTAATATACACTGCTTATAAGCAGTGTTGCCAAAAAGTAGGGTCGAACCCCTACATGTTGGTTGTTTGATACTAAAATAGCAGTTTAGGGAAAAACGGACTGATTTTTATGCTATAAATGTAAAGTAGGCTCTGTGTATTTAAAACATTGGAAGTTCAGTTCAATAATTGAACTTTGTTCTAAGAAAGTGTCAATCACAGACAAATAAAGAAAACGTGAAAGTCTTTCTTTTATATTGTTTAGTTCATATTTTAAATTTCTTTTATTATATTTGCTTCTATCCACAGCATCTTTTTTTTTTTGTTGCCAATTTATCACTTGAATAAACATAAGAATAAGCAAAACAAATGAAAAAAAAAACACAAAACGAAAAGAAAACAAGTTTGAGTGCCATATTCGGCTATGCGGAATCTTTGGTACCCTCCACCTACAGTACCAATATTACCGGAGTGGGCTTTATGTGGAACCTATGGTATGTTATGCGCCGATCTTGACGAGATTTGACAAAGTGATTTATAATCTTATAAAACTATGACTGATGCCTTTGGTAAATTATGGACCGATCTTCACGAAATTTTGTGGTATGATTTCTAGTTATATAGAACGAATTTGTGCAAAATCTTATGTAAATATATATATATGCAATTCGTCACTATTTATGTTAGTTTTTGTAACAAAATTATCAATTTTTTTAGGGTGGTCGTTCCGCATTTGGATTCATTACTCTTATCCTACTGTACCGATTTTGCTGGATTTCAATCCCAGACTGCTTAGGAAAACTAGAAACAACTTGACACAAATATTGTTCGTTTTATTTAAGTCGTTCGAAAGTTAGCGTGATATCAATAGACTGACGGACATGGCTTTATCGACTTAGAAGGACTTACTCAAGGACACCAAATATATGTATATACGTAGGTCTTAGATAAATATAAAAAAAGTTTCACACGGAA
Organism: Pollenia griseotomentosa; assembly: GCA_963931875.1. Classification (NCBI taxonomy): domain Eukaryota; kingdom Metazoa; phylum Arthropoda; class Insecta; order Diptera; family Polleniidae; genus Pollenia; species Pollenia griseotomentosa. The sequence goes on along the minus strand of OZ007560.1, from coordinate 42,847,183 downwards.
TGACAAACTTAGTATACCCTCTTCAAAACTAGTTGTGATGGAGGGTATACAAAATTTTACAAATCAACCAACTAAAAACATCAATTCTCTTGAATAAACACATGACGCTCTTCTTGAAAAGCAGCCAGTTGCTACGCTCCAATTTAAACAGAAAAGAAAACAAACGAAGAATTAGATGATGATAGATGAATGATAATGATGGTACGAGTTGTGATGGAAAATAAATGCCATGAAATGAAAACAAATAGCAACAAATACAACAGCGAGAACAAATGAAAACGTAAGTCAAATGTATGACAAAATGACAATGAAAAAAATACTTACAACAATTACAAAAACAATATGGATAACAAAAGTGACTTTAACTTCAACAACCAACAACAATGATACAAGAACAATAACAACAAATAAAAGAAACAAATAATATAAATGTGTCCACAGGCATATCAAAATGATGACGATGAAGACATATATGTATATGAGTATGTGTGACAATTTTAGTTGTCCTTATTCCTTTTTTCCTTAAAGCCCATTATTCTAGTATTCACTGATTGCAATTACATAGAAAGATTTTTTCTATTTTTCTACAAACATTTCCGAAAGTGTGTGTGCTAACAAAAGAACTTTCTACATACAAACGCATAATTGCTTTGAATCAGTGATGGACATACACATTTTCAATATTTACGTCCATACATGTACCTGCTCTCCCTATTACTAAGTGAAATTTCAAAATCAATTTGTTTTGACTCTGGCTAAGTTTTGTTGTTATTAAAGCTGTTTTACTCCCACTGCTTTATATTGATAAATAGTTCGGACGTTATTGTTGCTAGAGCTCAACCAAACCATACTAATCTCTCGGACTTTGAGGTTTTAAGTGGGGAACAGAATAGTCGCTGTAGTACAACGTTACGAATAGCGCTGGAAGCTCTCAAAAGTTAAAAACGGCAGTTTTAAAGTAGTGTCAACAGAATACGTAATTGAAGTAGTCGTTGCAGTTGAAGTTGAAGCGCAAAATTCGAAATTTAAACTTTGTTTTGCTACAGAGCATTCGTTAGTTTCAGCTACTATTACAACTACTTTATTCTGCTCCAGGCCTTAATTCTCATTTTAAACTTATGTAGCCAAACTCACATGTCGGCAGTCATGTATAAATTACATATGTGGAACCTCACTTCGTGTAAACTCCTTTATATTAAATGTCTGTCGCTTAGTATAAATACAACTGATAAATAAGAATAATCATCATTAAATTTGAATTTGGTTCACGGTATTAAAAAGTTCTTGTAAACATAGCAAAAAGTTATTTTGGTTACTAAAATTGCAAACATTTCAAAAATATATATCGCTGTGAATTAGTCCAACATTAAAAAAATTAGGAAAAATTATTTCATGATCTTATTTTTTTTCAATTAAAGAGGAAATAAAATACTACCTAGTTTGCCTCTAGTACGTTCAACATTGTTTGCACATTTGTGACATTAATGTATCTATAACAAAGTTTTTTTGTTGTTACATTAAATTGGTTTAAGGATATTTACCAATGTTTGGTTAGTTGGGTTATACTTGTCACACTCCCAAATCAACATTTTTTAGTCATCGTCATCATCTGCCTCAAAAACAGCAGCAACATCAACATCATCTGTTAAAACAACTTTAGTAGTTCTTTCAATATCATAATACGACTGCACGTTTTCCATATGTATCTGTACACACATTTATGCTCATACTTACCAAACATTGCCTTCCTTGTCATCTTGAATGCTGAGTGACTTGCCTTCCATGTGACTGTGGTGTGTCACATTATGCCTCGGGGGTTTGACATTGCACAATTTGCACATTTTATTCAAATAAACTGGATAAATGTTGATCTATGTTGTCACATTTGTGGCACAAGTTGTACTCGCTTCGTTAGCTTTTTATTCAACATTTCTTTATTTGTTCTACTATGGCTTGGAATTAGAAAAATTAAATGATTTTGTGGAAAAAGGGATTTTTTTTAAACCAATTTTAACTTTTTTTTTTTGTTTTTTTAAACACAGTTTTAGGGTTGTTGAAACTTTTGAATTGTCAGTTGTAAAGTGAAATGAAGTACATAAAAACTTGGTTAATACACCACTGTTCACAATATTCAATAAAAGATTTTATTCATTGACATCAAAGTTAAATAAGTTTAATTTAAAAATGTTTTACTGGTTTTCATAAAAAAACAAAAATGTTAATGAGTCTTTAGTCCCACTTCCAGATATTTAAGTTTTATTCATATTTCATTCTTAGATATACATAAAGTGGCCGACAAAAGTCTACATACGACCATCTTTTTTCAAACTTTTGGCGTTTAAAGAATTAAAAGAAAAAAATTGTAATAGCATTTTGTTTAAAATCGGTTTTTAGTACTCTCTACAAACAAAAATTAAAATTTCGTCTTTCCTTTCAAAAATAATTCGCAAAAGAACATAAAAACGCAATGACAAAAGTCTACATACGACCTCTGTGCCACAGGTTTTTCCTGCTGTCTGTGGTCAAATGAAAAATAAAAAGTCCCGTTATTTATTTGTACGTTTTTGGTTAACTCATTCTTTAATTGGTATTGATGTTTAGTTATTGCTTAGGTGATTTCAGTAAAAGTTCAAATGGGATAATGTCTTCCCGAAAGAAAATTTCTTCCGATATTCGAAATTTAGTTGTTAAATATAGAAATAAACACAAATCTTTTGGTGAAATATCAAAACTTTTAAATTTAAGTAAATCCACTGTAAAAACAATATTTAACAACTTTAAAAATACTGGCAGCATTGCAAATAAACCTCGAAGTGGTCGCCCAAAAAAACTAAATCGAAGAAACGTGAGCTTTATCTTGAAAGAAATTAACCAAAATCCGAAGCAAAATGCAACTAAAATATCCGAGGAGCTAGCCACAAGATCAGGCAAATTTTTAAATCCGAGAACAGTCCAAAGAACCCTCAATAACAACGGTTTTCATAGTAGAGCAGCTCGCAAAAAACCACTAATAAGTGAAAAAAAATCGTAAACTGCGTTTGGAGTTCGCTCAAAGACATCTTGAGAAGGGGATGGACTTCTGAAAACGGGTTTTATTTGCGGATGAGTCCAAATATAACATATTTGGAAGTGACGGAAGAGCCAGAGTATGGATAAAAAGAAATACAGCTTTGGATCCAAAAAATCTGGTATCTACCGTAAAGCATGGTGGAGGCAGCGTAATGTAATCTTGTTTTTATTCAAGGAAATATGGATCGCTATCAGTACAAATCTATTTTGGAAGAAAATTTAAAACAGTCGGTCGATATTTTGAATCTTGGTCAGAGTTGGATTTTTCAGCAGGATAACGACCCGAAACATACAGCTAAAATAATCAAAGACTGGTTGCTGTATCATGCTCCTAGACAGTTATATAAAAGAGAAGCTCCAAGAGGAATGACAATTTTATGTTTGTTAAAAAAAAATAGTTTTTAGAGTTAACATATAAATAAAAGTCATTATTAAACATATCTGCATCATTACTTTTACTTTTTCGTTATATTGATTTCTATATCCCTACGTTCCCAAAATATCGGTCGTACGTAGACTTTTGTCGGTCACTGTATGTACAAGGGCGCACAGTACTTTGCTCCATATACAAAAATAAGGTGAAAGAATTTTGTTCCAATGTTTAAAAAAATTACTGTACTGTATTCGTATCTAAACTAATAACATGTAGGAAGAACCTTTTTTATGTTGAACTTGTCCTAATTTTTAATAAAATTTTACAAGAAAAATTAAACTTAATTCATGTACTAGGAAAAAAATCATTAAAAATTTATTTTAAAGAAGTACCTACGTACCACAAGTTTTAAGTTAGTATTTGGTAAAAAATACATTCTTCTTTGATATGAGCCCACACTTTATTTTAAGTATGTATTAGTAATGTTTCGGATGAATCTTAAAAAAGTTTTGCCGTAACTAAAACAAAAAAAGTAAAAAAAAATTTTGATGGACAAATAAAAAAACTGAGTGAATACTTTTTTTAAATTGTCTCTTCCGTTTAATAAGGCAAGTGTCCGCCATTAAGAATCAAAAGGGAAACTAACCACATTTTAGTTCTAACTTAGAGATATATGATCTTTTTAAGAGGCCCAAAACGCATTTATTATTTTTTATAATTAAGTACTTTAGATTAAAAGCTATAAATATTTTTCTGTACGATAAAATTATCCTATTTTCTTTGTACTGTGTTTAAAAATTAACTACAAGAAATTCTTTACAGTTATTAGACATTATTATATAGCCGTAAAAAAATGCAGGTTGTTTTTGCAAAAAATATGAAAGTCGTCAATGTTTACTTTAAATTTAAAAAAAACTGAGTGCACCGTTTTTTAAGTTTTTTTTTAAAGAATGTATGCTCCGTTGCCCTTACTATTGATGTAAATAAAGAAATTTACCACATTTTGAGTTTAATGCTATGTTCACATTTGGGTTTTTAAACGAGTTTAAGCAGAATGTTGATAAATAGTATGTTCACATTTGGCTTCTTAAACGCGTTTAAGCAGTTCGAACGTGATTAAGCTCTAATCACTTCAAAATCCAGATGATTACCCATACATTGAAGTGATTTGTTAATCACTTCAAATTGACATGATTACTAAATCACTTCATAAATCACATAGAATCCACTGAACATACCTCAAATGTAGAATCGCCAACATGTTCGTGTACAACCGGTCAAGATTTCTGCTTAATGTTTTTATTTTTTTCCTTAAATAATTCATAAATTTTGACAATTTCATCATTAAAATGATTAAAATAATCTTCTGATAACTTTATAAAAGTGTTTTTATCCATTTTTAATACTTTAAAGAAAAAAAAATTTGTTTGTTGTGTTTTTTTCTTAATCATCTGTCATCTTAATCATCTCAAATGTAATGTGAACGGCTTTGATTAGCTAAATCAACATTTGTGCCGTGTGTACCCCACTGGCGGGACATTTACAACCCTGATCAGTATGAAAAAAACATAAAGTGCCAGATGGGCAGAATTGCAAAAATTGAAAGGCAGTGGTAGGTAACACTACTAAAGTTATCAACTGACAAAGTGAAGTAGGTTGCAGTTAGGTGCAAATTGAAATGGCCGTCAGCAAGAAGGCGGAAGACAATTTGGACATCCGGCCTTTTCAATTCGTACGTCGCGAGAGGTTGATGGTGAAAAAAATAACTTCAGCCGAATCCAACTAATTGAAAGAAACACCATAACAAGCGAAATTGGAAGGAAGCCAGGTAAGAGCAGTGCATCGCAAAGTGTGAGAATTAAGGTTAAAAAGGGGGATAAAATCCCGCTGTTTCACTTTACACAGGTTGACAGTGGACGGTGCTATTGTCTCATGGTAGGCGCTGACAACGACAAGTGAGGACCGAAAAGCCCAGCCCGGGAGGCACAGAGTGATGTTGGAAATTGAGTCTGGATAGAGGAAATACTCGAGGCCCAGTGCAAGGACAACTAAATCCAGTTCATAAAGGTACAATACCCACTGTCTCAAAACCAACAATAATTTTGCAACCCTAGCCACGTCACTCAAAACCAACAACATAATTTCACAACCATAGCCACGTTACTACAACCAACAACAATTTTGCAACCGTAGCCACGTTACAACAACCAACAATATTATCTTGCAACAATAACCACGTGACAGCGACCAAAATAACAATGGTGCAAAAGTTGCCAGCTTCATGAAAGCTCACCATAACACCACTCGCCAACTTACCAACAAAAAAATAACAAGCGTACCAATTCCACCAACGTTGGAAATAACAGTTCTGAAAATCACCGCATGGGCGCAATAAAAACATCGACGATAGCGTAAATTTTAAGACTCGGTTAATAAATCTATGGCTACAGCCAAATTTACGGCAAGGATTAAGTTGCCAAGTTAAGGAAAGTGCCAAAATTCCAGCCAGGGCCAATTAGGGGATGTTCCCAAAATCGCAACTTACGAACTTAAATTGAAAATCGTGTGCAGAACATAAACATAAGGGTAACAACAACCACACCCGAAAACTTCAACAACAGGTATAACAACAACCACACCCGAAAACTTCAACAACAGGTATAACAACAACCGAAAACCACAACGTCAAGTACAATTACAACGAAAAAGCTTACTACAACAACACAGAGCTCAACCTTAACGGAAATCCAGACCGCCTCAACGGAGTCAACAACAACAGCAAACGCAAATCAGGAACACCACAACCACCATCTATAAACTGACGTCCGGATAAAGTAATCAGATAAGTAAGAGTAGATTGTTGATTTTGTAAATAAACGAGGGAATCCTTTTGGTAGGCATTCATTTCATGTAACAATTTAATATATGTAAAGGTATGTTCAGACCTAACAAATATTTGACGAAAAAAATCCAAAAAAAAGCGTGACCAGAAAATTCATCAAACTTAATCTTTAGTTATAACAATTTCTATCGATTTACTAAAATTTATTTGTAAGACGATAATTGTATAATGTTATTTAGAAACTGTTAAATGATGTTTGTTCTAGCCAAACGTTTTGCTAAAGTAAATATTTTTTTTAGTAAACCTAGTGGGTACGTTTAGGACGTCAAATATTTGAAAGGTGTGAACATAGCTTTAGATTTGTCGTTTGTTGTTAAACCTTTGCTGGTTTTGAATAGACGGCCATAGGGCGTTACGTTGTGACTGGTCGTGTTTTTATTTTTATTACCTGTCAGTTGCTGGCACACCTAGGGTAACTTCCAGCTCGGACGTTGAATTTTTTTTAGTTTTCTTTTGACCGGTTTCTTTTGCCTAATAAAACAAGAAACGGCCACCTATATTTGACCACGCATGTTTTGGGCATGCAAATTTAAAATTTCGGCAGTAAATACTCAGCTCAATTTGGAGCACAATTTTTCCTATTGTAAGTTTAAACTTTATTACTTTTGTTTTCTTGCGACACAAAAAAAAACAAAGAAAAACCCTTCAATGCAACCAGCCCGCAAATATCAAAATATTTTCCAGAATCGATAAGTTCATCCCAGTGTGTTTCATAAGGAAAAAAAATAATATAAATTTAAGTTTGTTAATAAGTTGGGATAATTGATACCAAATACACAAACACTTATCGCCAACAGGGCGTACGTCTAACAACTTGTGGAGTTTTGCGTCCGCTTATTAATGAATGACAAAGAAATAAACTTAGATTTATGCACATGAAATGTTTTTGTAATTTTTAATATTTGATGGGTGAAAATATTTTGGTTTTGTGTACAAAGAGAACAAAACAAATGAACATCTACAACAGTGTTGCCAGTAGAGTAAGAAAACAAAATTAATATAAAGTTGAGTTTATGTAAACAACAGGAAGTACAAAGTAAAATTAAATTCAAAATTAATTTCAATTGAGTGAAGAACAAAAACGAGTCAGATTTAAATTTCGAGTAGTTTAGGATGAAAAAAAATTAATGAGAAACAAAATAAATTTAAATTTTACTCTTTTATTATCCATCGAATTAGCGATTAATTAAATTCGACGTTAAAATAACCTGGTTAACAACTGGAACAAAAAGGAAAATAAAGTAAATGAAAAAAAATAGAGAAAAATTTAAGTTTTGAATCATTGGTTGGCTTTAAGTAGAAAAATTGATTTAGTTTTAAATTGAAGATAATTTGTCTGGAAAACTACTAACCGAATATAAATCTGAACCGTTTGGGAACCATATGAACCATAACAAAATTAAATTAAGTTGTAAACAAAAGAAATTTTCCGTATCCTAAAAGTACCAATTAAATTGAAAAGAAGAATAATCTATATCTCCAGTATTCAAAAGAGATCGTTTAATCAAAAAAAAAAAACGTTCATTAAAGAAATTTTCATGACAAACCTGTCTCTCAAGCCACCAGTGCATTTAACCAAAAGAAACATATTTGTTATGAATATAATTTAGATTTAAGTTTGAACCGGTTGTTATTTAAAAGGAAAACACTAGGAAAGAGAACCATAAAATAAATTTAACAAGAAACGAATACATAAATATAAACAAAATAAATGTAAATAAAAATAAATTTAAATTTGAATTAAGGACTGTGTATGTACCCTATAAAATAAAATTAGGTCGAATTTCGGTTACAACCGGGAAAGCGACATAAATTTTAGCCTAAATTTAAGAGATTTGTCATTACCCATAAGGAAAAACCAAATGAATTTATAACGGTTAACAGCCAGTAGAAATACACAAACTTAATTCAGATCTAAGTTTACAAGCGGAACCTAACGTAAATGCTTATGGTATCCGGAATTACACATAACATAACCGTATTATTTAAGAACTTAAATGAATGTTGTGAAATTTAAATGGCAGGTCCAGTTAAAATGTAACAGTTCGAACTTAGGGAATAGTTTAGGTTAGCCCGAAGGCTTAAGTCACTTAATTATAACTCAATAATACTTGAAATAATAATATGAAATATATTTTGGATTTTTTTTTATGAATTTTAAAATGTTTTACTAGGAATTTAATTCGGCTATAAAGGTAGGTATCGAGTGGTGATGCATAAAAGGGGTAGCCTGTGAAATGTCAACGGTTACCATGGTTTAGGGGAGGGTATATTTAATCGTAGGCAATAACACCTTGTCCTACGGGGAAGAAACGGCAGGTTAGTTTTTTACACTGACACAAAAGTTGTATTGTGTCGCTTTCACTATTACTCCAACGTACCACCGCCCAGGCCCGACGAGCCATAGCCGTGCATATTTGCCTAAGTTGTCAGTGTGGTAGTAGTAGTGAAGCTAACATGTCCATCGTTTAGTCAGTCTGGCCATCTGCCAGCTGAGCAACACAAGGTACGGGTAAGAGTAAATAGATCCTTGGTGTGAAACGGAACCGCGATGAAATTGTTAAACAGTACACATTTTGCTTAAACGCGTTTAAAAACCTAAGTGTGAACTTAGCATAAGTTAATCAAAGCCGTTCACATTACATTTCAGAAGATTAAGATGACAGATGATTAAGAAAAAAAGCACAACAAACAAATTTATATTTATTTGAAGTATTAAAAATGGATAAAAATACTTTTTTAAAGTTATCAGAAGATTATTTTAATTATTTTAATGATGAAATTGTGAAAATTTATGAATAATTTTAGGAAAAAAATAAGAACATTAAGCAGAAATCGTGGCCGGTTGTACACGTTCGTGTTGGCCGATTCTACATTATACTCAGTTTGACGTATGTTCAGTGGATACTATGTAATTTATGAAGTGATTTAGTGTTAATCATGTCAATTTGAAGTGATTAACAAATCACTTCAATGTATGGGAAATCATCTCGATTTTGAAGTGATTAGAGCTTAATCACGTTCGAGCTGCTTAAGGAGCATATAGACGACATGTTTTTGTCATCTGACATGTCAAATTTTCAAGTCACATGTAATTGTGCATGTCTGTCAAAATCGCTGTTTTACATAAGCTTTATAATATTCGGTCACAAACGTACATGTAATTTGCTTCTGACATTGTCTCTGTTTTTTCGCATTGTTATTGCAGAAACCAAAGTAGTGCTCGGTTTCAAAATAGCTTGCTGCCGCCATGAAAAGTTTTATTTGCGCCGTAAAATAGTTCAGCCATCTTAACATTTTTTTCTTTTAATTCAATGATACCAATTTAGGATTTTATAATAAAACGGTTTTTATATATATATTCACATAAATTCTATTCAATGGTAAGATGATCAAACATATCTCGGTATTGTAAAAAATTAACTTCAGCCGGCTAATGATTCCGTCAATAGTGGACGCCGCTGCCGGTTTCTTGCCGGCATAGCTTTCTGATGTCAGATGGTTTGTCAGAAGAAAATAGAGCACGCTCTAATTGAAATTTTGTCAGATGACTTTGCGTCTGACTTTTACAGAAGCAAAGTTAAAAAGGTAACACACGACATGTATGTATTTTGCAGTGGAAAATTTGACATGTCAGATGACAAAAACATGTCGGGCGCCTTTAAACGCGTTTAAGAACCCAAAGGTGAACAAAGCATAAGTGTAATTTTTTGTCCTTTAGCCGAAACACCAAATTGTACTTGTTTTTTATATTTTTGTATGAAATAGTTTAATTATGAAATATTTAAATTGTGTGTAAGGAACTCGACAACAAAATTATCTTTAGGTCGTGCAAAAACTGTTTCTAAATTTGCAAAGTAGATTTAGATATATCATTGAAGTTTAACCAAAAAAAAAAAAAAAAAATACAAATTTTATAAAAAATTAAAATTTTTTTGTTTTTAGGAATTTATTAAAAACAACGAGCCAGCTTTTAGGTCTAGTAGCATGTAGGCAAATCTATTCCAAACGAATTGAGCTGTTATTCATTGAAGTTGGTGCACAACTTTTGATATTATTTACATTTTAGTGAGAAAACAGCTTAAAACGTTGAATATTGAAAGGCATGCTACTTGCGATCCTTTCAATATTAACCTTCATTTATAGTTCTTATAGCTCTAAAACTATGCATATGCGTTTTTATATATTCTTTTTTATAAGCTTTATGTCTCAAACTTAAAAAATTTAAATATTAGATACGCGTTTTCTAAATTAAAGTAACGATATATACAATTGTACTAAATTAGTGAATTTACTTTGGCATTTGAAAAGTTTTTAAAAAAAACTACAGTTCTAATAACATTATTGTTGACTTTATTTAAATTTCATACATACATATTTTAAAGTGTTGGCAATCGTATTTTAAACTCTGAATTTTAAATTTTATTAAATATGTGATTGATATGCAAAACACCTTATAATTTAGATAGATATATGTACATATTGAAAACTTGAAGTTATGGGGAAAAATTTATTGTTTACTTTCTTCAATAAATTTTAAAGCATAGGTCATCTTTAGATGGCACTTTTTCCATCTAAAACGGCTTATTTTGTAAGTCCAGCAACGAGGTTTCTTGATTGATGCAAAGTGGATCCCATAAAAATCATAGTGAGGCAAGGCAAGATTGGCTTGAAAAGATAACCCGCGTTCTTCCAAAAACTGTATTTTTTGGTACAGCAAAATTCAGATTCAACATCTTTCCACTTCAGAACCATAGCTGCCAGATAAAATGGGTCGGCAAATTAAAAAAAAAAAATCGTCAAAAATAATACTAAAAACTTGTGTAAATTAGTAAAAAATTTGTTATATGAAAAATCGTCAAATTTAGAATATAAATCGTAAATATATCTCCGATATCGGGATGAATCTGGACGTAGAACTTATAGTCCTGGAGTCTACTAGCCCTAGGCTACTTCCAGTCTCCCGCTACCCCGGTTCATGTCTTCTCGAAATACCTATTTTTTGGACTTGAAAATTACCATATTTTTCATACTCAGTCAATGAAAAACCAAATTTTTCAAAATTATATATCTCCGATATCGGGACGAATCTGGACGTAGAACTTATAGTCCTGGAATCTACTAGCCTTAGGCTGCTTCCAGTCTCCCGCTACCCCGATTCATGTCTTCTCGAAATATCCATTGGAAACATCTATATTTGACCCTTTTATAATGTGAACTTGTATGAAAATACTTTTTTAATGAAAAAAAATTATTTTTTTAATAAAAATTTCAGTTTGTTTTTTTTATTGAAAAAATGTTTTTGTTTTTAATTTTAATAATTATATTGGTTTTTGTTTGTTTACAAAAAGAAAATTTGATTGTTTTAGCAATTCGTTTGTGTGGAACGTATTTAAAATAACTGTAGGACGTATTTAACTGACGAATTTATCTTCACACCCTTGAAAGAAGTAAATAAAATTTTATTGAAAGTGAAAATTATTGTTTTGTGCCGCATGTGCCACTTTTCTAAATTTATTTTTAAAAAGTAGCTTTTTTTGCTGCATACGTATACTTACTGCTTTGTGTTGATTAGTTGACATTTTATTTTGCTGTTGCTTTAACTACTTTTTTCATAAGGCAATGAAGCAAAGCATGACTGAAATTTTTTTTCTAGTTGCCATTTTGTTTTTATTTCGCTTCACCTACTTTTTTTCTTACGGCAATGAAGCAAAGCAAGAGTTAAATTTATATTGTACCTTTTTGTATGAGGAATTTTCTGCATTCGCCAAACAGTGGCGTATAGAGCATAACAATACAATTGAAATGAAACAAAATTTACGCTTATTATCTCAGAAACCATAAAAAATTTGGTTAAACCGGTTTTGGATTCAGAAAGTGGGTATTAAAAATAAATATTCCCCATACCTAACTCAAGTTTTTTTTAAAATGGTCGGTAGGTCAAACCAATAATGAGCTGATGATATGTTTAATATTTTTTAAAATATCATACTTTAATATTCATTATTTCAATTTTGAGGCAATTTTTGTTCTTGTTATTAATTCTTTGTAATATTTTTAAGTAATTTTATTTTAACTATTGTCCAATTATATTATGTTCTTAAACATTATTGCCTTCAACACATCCACCACCAAAAACTCACTATTAATAATATGCACCACCATGCAAAGAGGAAGTCTATTTTGTTCTTTAACTCTCATTTTTTGAAAAATTCTATCAAATTCAATGTGCACAAAGTTATTCAAGAGTTTTCCGCTGCAATTTTTTTTTCTATTTTATTTAAAAAAATCTTCTTTTATTTTTTTTTTTTTGTTTGTTTTAAGTTGCACCCTTGATTGTCCATGTCGCTGTTGCTGATGATGCTGTTTGAAATTGTGTTGTTGTCGTCGTTGTTCATCTTCATCCAATTGGGAATTTCCACTATTAAGCTGATTATGTTAAACATGACAAATGCTCATTGTTCGTTCATATTTACTTAGATGAACAAAAAAGAGTATATAATCGTATAAAGTTCTTTTTTAGTATATTTTGTTTGCTTTTAGGGATGGTTGCTCGGTTGATTGGGTTGGATGGGAAGATTTGTTTTAGTGGGTTGGTGTTAAGTACGTGATATTAAATGCATTCAGTTTTTTATTGTTTCAATTAAAATTGATTTATGTTTAATGTCTTCCATACAAATATTGCTTACTGTGTATAATATACAAATTTAAATGTATTTATTTATTTAAAGGGGATTTTCTTAAGCCCGAAATAACTTACGAAAGAGTAAAGGCCCAACCAGAATGTGAATAACGTGACTTAAGCAACTGAGCAAATACATGTAAATCATATGTGTAAAACCATATTGAACTTAAGGAAACTTTATGTTAAGTTTTATAAAACTGTCATTTGCTTAAGCAAGGTGCGAAACTAATCGCTCATTCCGTACGGAATCAATGTTTTTTTATTTTCTTTTTGTTATTTTAAATGCAATTGAGAGGCTTTTTGTTACGTGTGTGAAGATAAATATGAAAAGTTAAATTCGTTTTTTAAAAATATCGCATGCGATAAAAAATATTTTAAAAAAATATCGCATGCGTATTATAAAGAAAATACTACTATTTACACGAAATTTTACAGTTTTTATGAAAAATCAAGAATTTTTATTTAATATTTAAAACTAATTAGATATTAAATTACTCTTTTTATAATAAAATTTATAAGTTTTGAAAAAATACGACTTAGAGTGAAATTCTCATGAAAGTGCTGTGTGAGGGATATGGCCACTGTGTCCAAACCCATCGATCTCAGGGAATCAAACCAAATGGAAAATGAAGACTATGGACAGGGCTACAATAATCAATTATTACTTTATCCAAATTGTATTTGTGAAAAAAGTTATTCATTTTTGAAAATTTGACTTAGAGTAAAAATCTCTTGAAAGTGCTGTGTGAGGGATATGGCCACTGTGTCCATACCCTTCGATCTCAGGGAATCAAACCAAATGGAAAATAAAGACTATGGACAGGGCTACAATAATCAATTATTACCTTATCCAAATTGTATTTGTGAAAAAAGTTATTCATTTTTGAAAATTTGACTTAGAGTGAAATTCTCTTGAAAGTGCTGTGTGAGGGATATGGCCACTGTGTCCAAACCCTTCGATCTCAGGGAATCAAACCAAATGGAACATAAAGACTATGGACAGGGCTACAATAATCAATTATTACTTTATCCAAATTGTATTTGTGAAAAAAGTTATTCATTTTTGAAAATTTGACTTAGAGTGAAATTCTCTTGAAAGTGCTGTGTGAGGGATATGGCCACTGTGTCCAAACCCTTCGATCTCAGAGAATCAAACCAAATGGAAAATGAAGACTATGGACAGGGCTACAATAATCAATTATTACTTTATTCAAATTGTATTTGTGAAAAAAGTTATTCATTTTTGAAAATTTGACTTAGAGTGAAATTCTCTTGAAAGTGCTGTGTGAGGGATATGGCCACTGTGTCCAAACCCTTCGATCTCAGGGAATCAAACCAAATGGAAAATGAAGACTATGGACAGGGCTACAATAATCAGTTATTACTTTATTCAAATTGTATTTGTGAAAAAAGTTATTAATTTTTGAAAATTTGACTTAGAGTGAAATTCTCTTGAAAGTGCTGTGTGAGGGATATGGCCACTGTGTCCAAACCCATCGATCTCACACAGCACTTTCACACTTTATTCAAATTGTATTTGTGAAAAAAGTTATTCATTTTTGAAAATTTGACTTATAGTGAAATTCTCTTGAAAGTGCTGTGTGAGGGATATGGCCACTGTGTCCAAACCCTTCGATCTCAGGGAATCAAACCAAATGGAAAATGAAGACAATGGACAGGGCTACAATTATCAATAATTACTATATTCAAATTGTATTTGTGAAAAAAGTTATTAATTTTTGAAAATTTGACTTAGAGTGAAATTCTCTTGAAAGTGCTGTGTGAGGGATATGGCCACTGTGTCCAAACCCTTCGATCTCAGAGAATCAAACCAAATGGAAAATGAAGACTATGGACAGGGCTACAATAATCAATTATTACTTTATTCAAATTGTATTTGTGAAAAAAGTTATTCATTTTTGAAAATTTGACTTAGAGTGAAATTCTCTTGAAAGTGCTGTGTGAGGGATATGGCCACTGTGTCCAAACCCTTCGATCTCAGGGAATCAAACCAAATGGAAAATGAAGACTATGGACAGGGCTACAATAATCAATTATTACTTTATTCAAATTGTATTTGTGAAAAAAGTTATTCATTTTTGAAAATTTTACTTAGAGTGAAATTCTCTTGAAAGTGCTGTGTGAGGGATATGGCCACTGTGTCCAAACCCTTCGATCTCAGGGAATCAAACCAAATGGAAAATGAAGACTATGGACAGGGCTACAATAATCAATTATTACTTTATTCAAATTGTATTTGTGAAAAAAGTTATTCATTTTTGAAAATTTGACTTAGAGTGAAATTCTCTTGAAAGTGCTGTGTGAGGGATATGGCCACTGTGTCCAAACCCTTCGATCTCAGGGAATCAAACCAAATGGAAAATGAAGAATATGGACAGGGCTACAATAATCAATTATTACTTTATTCAAATTGTATTTGTGAAAAAAGTTATTCATTTTTGAAAATTTGACTTAGAGTGAAATTCTCTTGAAAGTGCTGTGTGAGGGATATGGCCACTGTGTTCAAACCCTTCGATCTCAGGGAATCAAACCGAATGGAAAATGAAGACAATGGACAGGGCTACAATAATCAATAATTACTATATTCAAATTGTATTTGTGAAAAAAGTTATTCATTTTTGAAAATTTGACTTAGAGTGAAATTCTCTTGAAAGTGCTGTGTGAGGGATATGGCCACTGTGTCCAAACCCTTCGATCTCAGGGAATCAAACCAAATGGAAAATGAAGACTATGGACAGGGCTACAATAATCAATTATTACTTTATTCAAATTGTATTTGTGAAAAAAGTTATTCATTTTTGAAAATTTTACTTAGAGTGAAATTCTCTTGAAAGTGCTGTGTGAGGGATATGGCCACTGTGTCCAAACCCTTCGATCTCAGGGAATCAAACCAAATGGAAAATGAAGACTATGGACAGGGCTACAATAATCAATTATTACTTTATTCAAATTGTATTTGTGAAAAAAGTTATTCATTTTTGAAAATTTGACTTAGAGTGAAATTCTCTTGAAAGTGCTGTGTGAGGGATATGGCCACTGTGTCCAAACCCTTCGATCTCAGGGAATCAAACCAAATGGAACATAAAGACTATGGACAGGGCTACATATCCCTCACACAGCACTTTCAAGAGAATTTCACTCTAAGTCAAATTTTCAAAAATGAATAACTTTTTTCACAAATACAATTTGGATAAAGTAATAATTGATTATTGTAGCCCTGTCCATAGTCTTTATGTTCCATTTGGTTTGATTCCCTGAGATCGAAGGGTTTGGACACAGTGGCCATATCCCTCACACAGCACTTTCAAGAGAATTTCACTCTAAGTCAAATTTTCAAAAATGAATAACTTTTTTCACAAATACAATTTGGATAAGGTAATAATTGATTATTGTAGCCCTGTCCATAGTCTTTATTTTCCATTTGGTTTGATTCCCTGAGATCGAAGGGTATGGACACAGTGGCCATATCCCTCACACAGCACTTTCATGAGAATTTCACTCTAAGTCGTATTTTTTCAAAACTTATAAATTTTATTATAAAAAGAGTAATTTAATATCTAATTAGTTTTAAATATTAAATAAAAATTCTTGATTTTTCATAAAAACTGTAAAATTTCGTGTAAATAGTAGTATTTTCTTTATAATACGCATGCGATATTTTTTTAAAATATTTTTTATCGCATGCGATATTTTTAAAAAACGAATTTAACTTTTCATATTTATCTTCACACACGTCTTTTTGTTTTCTTTTTGACAGTAGCTTAAGTTTGTTTATGCCCATTCTGGTTGGGCCTTAAGCTGTCAAACGAACTGCGCTTCAATTTTTGGCGTTTTTGTTCATTATACTCTAGCAAATTCTCATGAATGGATTCACGCTTTAGCCACGCTATCAAATTATCTAAATTTGTTTTAAAAATCAGTCATAGATTCGCGCATCTTGCCCGAAATTATTTTTAATTGTTAATGCCGTTTCGTCAGCTCATTATTGGTTTGGCGCATATTATGGTAATTTCACCATGATATGCTCCAAACCAATAATGAACTGACGATTTGTTGATCTTTTCAATAAAAAAGTTTTTTTTTCATTAAAATTAAATTTTTTGTGTTATTTATTCCAATTTTAATTTCTATCGGTCTTAAAAAACACTCTTTATATAGAGAAAAACATTGTTCATACATACGCCTCAATGAAATTTGTCGTCAATCTTGCAATAATTTCCTTGTTGGTTTTTGTTTTAATAACTTTATTTATATTTTTATAAAGTGGAAGGAGGTTTAAACTCTGAGGTCAGGGTTAAAATTATTACTCAGTTATATTTATGTGAAAATTAAGGCAATAAAATTGTAAGTAATAGCATTTTATTGTGTAATGAATACAGATTGACAATAAGTTGAAAATAACTAATCTGGTGAAGTAGCATTGGAACAGGACTATTATTTAAATGCAATAGTTTGACAACAAAATTCTGCAGAAACTTCTAAATAACTGAATTATAACCGTGCTGGGGTTAAAAATGCTTGAATTTAATTGACTTAAGAAAAAAATGGCCAAACATTTTTTAAATTAAATAACAAAACAAAAATATATTCACTCCTATTATGAAAGTCGACTTCGACACAAGTCGACGGCACCTGAACAGAAATTGTATTTTCTGAGTCGTTATGGACAATAATCGATTACTATTGACAGTCAATTGAGATTTTCTTAGGCGCTTTTAAGTCGACGTCAAGTAGAATTGTCCCTGTTATGCATATTTAAAAGAAGTTATGGACACAAATTTTATTAGTAAATTTAACGCAAAAATTGCAAAAATTCAGAAAAGTTTGCTAAAAGTTTCTACAAATAATGCATTATAATTTTATTTTGTATACATATAATTGTAAAATTAAATAATGTTATTTTCAGTCAAGTCGAACTTATTTGTGCCAGATATTCTTAGTAAATTCTTTTAGATGCGTTAAATTGTTTTTCGACAGTGGGTTTGGTCATTTTAGAAGATTGATTCTCAATTTGGTTTATATTTATTTTGCTAACTTTAATCCCAGACTGCTTTAACGTATTAGTCATTACTGAAACTTTTTAATACATATGTAACCCAGTAGACAAGTTAGTAGTGACCTAGTGTAGGGAATGTAAGGTTAGATCTCTGCTAGACTCAAGTTCCTTACTCGTTAAATTAAGTAAAAATGTAATGTGTAATGGTTTTAAATTACTACACAAAAGTAGCCCTTATTTTTATGTAAATTTAAGCGTTGCAGCTATCGAGCGCTCTCTGTACATATAAAAATTTTAAATACCTATTATCAATAAAACAACCCCTCTTATAAAATCTATTTATTTAATATTTTAAATAATGAAATTAGAACTAATACCCAATTCAAAGTAATTCTTAGATTCACATAAATAAAATAAAATACAAAAAATAGAAAATTAAAATCCGAGTTTTTGCATTTGCTAGTGTTGGTTATTTCCGCCTTTTCTACTTTCAATACGAAAATGAATTGAAAAAATGTGTGTAAATTTTTTTAAACAAACATGTGTTTGAATGAAAATTCCAACTAATTTTCATTTAACATTAAAGAGTCTGTCGCTGCTGAGACTCTACTAAAGTAAATAAACACAAATTTAGAAAATTTTGAATTTTTAAAGTTAGATAAAAAAAACTGAGAATGAACCTTTTTCTTAGCTTTGTTTTTTTGATATGTTTTAAAAAAAAAAAGAATTCATTTTTTAATATTCTTGGCGGAATTATTTAATAAATACACAATTTTTTTTTGATTATTTTAATATGTACCTACATACTCATGTATAAATTTATTTGAATATATGTACTTTAAAAACTTACTCCAACCGTATACAATGGGGGTACAAACGAACTTCACGAGTATTCTTTGAATGGGCAAAGTTCGTTTGTATTGCACAGTGTATTTGCAGGAAGTGTTGCCAGAAGTGGAAAAAAGTTCCTTAACGACATCAATGCCGACAAAGCAAAATCGCCTAATATAATTGTAGTACATACACAACCACTTATTTATTTGTTGAAACTGATGAGCAACATTTATTATTTCACACGAAAATTTTGACATGTATCATTGTTACCTATCTTGCGAATTTGTCCATTTGACGTTTTAATTCCTGTAAAGTATGCGACATTGTTTTGCGTATGTAAACAAATCCCACATGTATTTTACTAAAATTTATTCTTATTTATACAAAATTTAATAAAAAAGAAAGTCAATATGGATAAAAAACTGTTACCGGTTCTGTTATATTAATTTTCTATTTTTTATTAAATAATCAGTTCATATTTTTTTGCTTTTCCTTAAAATTCCACGTGAAATAAGTGCAGCTTACATTATTTCGCAGTTGTAAAAAAATGTTGCCAGAAACATTTCGGAACTTTTTCTCAAAATGAACAGAGAACAACTCTATCAACATTATTTCATAGATATTCCGCACAAGTTTTTTTCATATGCGTTTTGACAGCATTTCACGTGAAATGTTGAACAGGGTACCAGGCTTTACTCTGTATTGCTAGAAAATATAATCATTTACAGATTTCACCTACCAGACGTTACACCAGACGGAGGTAAGCATGTTGATATACCTCCCAGAATTAAGAAGGTTAAAATTGCTTTAGCTGTGTTGCAATATGGTTGCGAAGTTTGGCTCACGTCTATTGAAATGATGAATGCAGAGATGCCTTTGATTGAAATCCTCAAGGAACGCGAAAAAGAGGCAGGTTGCTTAAAGAAGATATTAACTCACATTCAGGAAGCTTATCAGGATATGGAATAAAACCCACAAGCTCACATAGAAATAATTGGAATAATCTTGTAATGGCACTAAAAATATTTAATTTTTCTTTATAAAATTTGTTAGAATTTTATAGAAAACTAAATTTTTTATTGACTGTGATGTATTTAAAAAAATAATTTCTGGCAACACTTGTATAGTACATTTATAGTATTGTATATAATGCAATATGTAAGTATATGGTAAGGAGTTCCTGTTAAAATATTTTTATTGTTTTTTTTTTTTATACATATGGAACCGTTCAGTTTCAGATTGGGTTGTGAATATACAATAAGTGCGTAGTGTAGGAAGGAAGGTAGTGTTTGTTACTTGAATTGTTCAATGTCCATGAGTTTTGTGTTATGTTTTTTGTACTACAATTTGTATGTGGAAATGCCGGACGTGTGTGCCTTACACACTATTCTTCGGAGAAGGTCTTTCGAAAAAAATTAATTTTTTTTGACTTCAAACATTTCTACCTATACATAGTACCAGAACTGTAAAAAACTGCTATCAATTGGGTTTGAAATCAAGATGATTTTAACCAAACTGATTTTATTCTTTGATTTCAAAATGATTTCGGAGTTCAAAAGTAAATCTTGTCAAAATTTCAATAATTTTAAAATCATTGCAATCAATTTTTGATTACCATCCAATTGTAATTAAAATCATAGGATTTTTATCAATTCCTTTAAAATCACAACTATAAGTGAAAGTCCAACGAAATAAATCTAGCGGTTGTAAACCAAAATTGAGTTTGTCGGCAATGGAAAATTATCAAACTCAACTTTGTTTCTATTAGAAGGAGTTTCATTTGAAGAGAACGATGATTTTGATTTTGATTATGATTTCATTTTGATTGCAATTAAAGTATTGCAATAAAATTGATTGCAATTAATTAATATATGAATTGATATAAAAAAATGAATTCAAATCTTTTTAATCGTATTGATTTCACGATTTTAAATTGAAATCATACAATCAATTTGCCGATTTTGAATGCAATCAAAAAATTATCAATCATGAGCGAAAAATCATATGGATGTAATTAAATGAATTGCAATCTTTTACAGCTCTGCATAGTAATTTATACACACATATTTCATTTGTTTTTTAAGTGTAAAATACTCATAATCACAAATACCAAACCAACAAAGAAATAAAATCATAATCAGTGATTATTGCAGCTACCGGATGAAGTGCATAAAACAAAGAATTCATGAATGTCTATTAAGTTGCTTGTTTTCAACTGTTCAAATACAGCGTTCCTTGATGCTAATAGCTAACTTATATTTATGAGAAGTGCAACCCTACAAAACTTATTCCGATCGATATGGCCTGTCTAAACACTTATGGCCAATGTTTGACTTCGTTATTAAATACGTATTTAAATACCTATAACAAGAAGGAAAGTAAAGTCACAGTATGTAAGAACAAATTTTTGCAAGTGAACCCTATTTTGGACCCATGGGCCATCATAGACCCTCCAGAACAAAATTATGTAGTTAAGGTTAAGATTATTGTAAAAGTTCTTTGTGCCGAATATAGTTTTGATTTCTTCATCTATATGATTTTTATTTGCCTTTAAGTTATTTGAGGAAGGGTGTTTATATGGGAACTATGGTAAATTTTGGCCCCACCAGCACAACATTTTATTATGACGTAAAAAATGTTGTCGCCAATTTTTGTGTCAATATCGACATTTATAAGAAAGTTATGGCATTAAAAGCTATTTTCGGGAGTAGTATTTGTATGGGAGCCATGGTCAAATATAAACCGCTTCTAATGAAATTTGGTAAGACGTATTGCAATCAAATAAGTTTGGACCAAATTTAGTCTAAATCCCAACATAGTAAAATCGGACATCGTAAGATCGATTCTGAGTCGATCGGTATACTTTAAGGTGGGTCTAGGACCAATATTTGGAGGTGTTACAAACATCAGTACATCAGTGCCCCTGTAAACTAGTTGGTAGTGTGCTTGTCTATCAGTGAGAAGGTTTGCGGGATCGATTCCCGCCGGAGACTCTGGTCTGCTTCACTACAACGGGCTGAAGGTCTTAGTTACTATTACTCAATTTTTTTAAGCTACAATTTAATTTGTAATTGCATTTGTTACTTTTAATTATTTAACAATTTGAAATTAAATTGTATTAAAATACAGTTTTATTTTTTCAGTATTATTTAAATAGTCTTATTTGGTTAAGATAAAAGCTCGGTACCAATTTACAAAAAAAAAAAACATAAAACAGCTATTTAACCAAAGTAAAGAAACTCGTAAAGTATATTTATTTTCAATGTGGTCTCAAAGAAACTGCTGATTGTTTTTTTCTTTGCATGTTGTTTTGTATGGCTGTAATGTTGAAGTCACCTTGCCAAGTAAATACACTGTGAAATCTGCATAGACTTTAAACAAGCAACGAAAGTTTTTTAAGGATCATTTAAAAAGTACGGAAAAACTAAATTTTGTATTTAAATAAAACTTTAAGATTAATAATATTGGAACAAAAATAGGCCATTAACGTCGCAAAAAAACTAATTGTTTGTTTGGGGAAATATATTGAATATTTTTTGTTAATAATATTAAGAGCCTTATTTAATTATTTTAAAATGTCGATAAGTAAAATAACATTTTTATAAGAATAGCCTGTATTTGCAATAAGTTTTAATTTGTAGACTTTATTTTTAGTGAATATCTTACACTATTGACTACTTGTGCTTTTATCAAAAGTACCGTAAACGAATTCAAGTACAAGTAAAAATGAACGATAATGAAATTGATTTATATTGCACGTAAAGTAATTTTGGTATGTACACATATATATTCGAACGTGAAATAAAATAAGTAAGAGTGCTATATTCGGCTATGCCGAATCTTATATACCCTTTACCATGATGAGATAAGAACAACAAGTTATATACATAAATAACGTTCTTTAGATAGGTATACATTAAAGGGCTGCATGAACAACTTCATTCATAAACATACTGAAATGCTTATTCACTGAAAGTCGTGTTCGAATAAAATTGTGATTACCGAACAAACTGTTGTTTTATTCATGCTGCTATGAACACATTTCGTTTCATATCGTAAACACACAGAGGTTGTTCAATGAAACGGGCTTTGTTTCATAGTTTTCATTCTCTCTCATTTATTTTTATTAATACTCAATAGCAATGTTGCCACTTCAGTATATTCATATAATTATTTGCATGCGTTGCCCATGTGTAATTTAAATTTTAACACATATGAAGATATACCTATGCACATACATATATGTATAGTATACATATTTGGAATATAAACAATAAATAAAATGCAAAATATGTTTTTTTTTTTTTTTTGTTTGTCATTTGCATTTTTGAATAATACAAATCTTTAAAACATGGCAAGATTTAATTGTCTTGTAATGTACTGTACACGGCCCTGAAATGAAACGAACTCATAAAAAACACACACATTTTTAGGTGAAAGATGAAAAACAAAAGGGGGAATGAGTTTATGAAAAATTTAATTGTTAGTTTTGTAAGTGTCTTAGGTTGTGGTTGTTTTCCATGAAGTATTTCATGATAGTTTTGATGTGTTACTATGGTGGGAAATAAATAAATCAAATTTTATTGAAAATTTACATTGAAAACAAAAATAAATTTGAGTTTTTATTTCAATATTAATGTATCTCTTAAACTTGTTGCATTTACCCCTCATGGTTATTTCTATCTTTTTTTTTTTTAACTTTCTTATGTTTTTATTTTTCTACAACTGGCAACACTGACATTTAAATCATACTGTTTTTTCATGAACTTATTCGAGATTTGTTCAATGGTTGTTCTGTTTCATGGTTGTTAATGTTCATATTCTCTTGTATAAGCAAATAAACTAATTTCATCTTATTCGTCTCTTAAATATCGAGTGTTCATTGCTTTCATTTCATAGTATTTCATCTTACTGAATACGAATGAAGCGAACACAAAATTATAATGAAGGTTTCATGAACATCATTATTAAGTTTCATGCAGATGTTTAGTATACATAAATATTAATTGAGCCACGCCAACTTTTTATTTCGCCATGCCGAAGAATATAAAAAAAAACAAAAAATGTATATATGTACCTAAGCCCGTTTCTTCTATTGCCAAAGTTGATGTTTGAAATTCGTTTTATAATCTTAAAATCGTTTTTTAGAACATACAGAAATTAAATAAAAAAATGAAAAAAAAATCTTTTTGGGATTCGAACTGGCAATATCATCAGTCTCAGGAGAGAACTTAACAACTCGGCTACGAATGCTTTTACTGAAGACGCGTTAAATTAAAATATATTGAGTCTATGAGTTTGTTTCTTTATTTGAGCGACGTATCATCCCAGCGGGAAAAAGAAGGAGTAGGGAGGCCTTCTAGAAGGCCTCTGTACCCCTTCTTTTGGATGTACAAGCCCTTCTTGCTCCATTCCATACTCATATCTTTTTTACACACGTTGTCATTGCGGAGAAGGCCTTCCGCTCTCCCTTCTTCAGCAGGTACATAAGAAGGGTAACGGGACTAAAAAAATTGATTTTGCTTTTGCTTGTGCAAAAAAACAATACAAAAAATGTTACTCCTTCTGTGCTCCCTTCTCATAGAAGCGAGTGTGGAAGGTGTATCTTATCTTTTATACGAAAGAGCCGAGGCCTTCTATGAGGCCTTCTTTAGCAGTTAGATAAGAATAGTAATTGAATCAAAAAATCTTTTAAGCAGGCCTTTAAAAAGGACTGAAGTAAGAAGGTCTTCTGAGTTTTCCCGCTGGGATGTACACGCATTAATGTGTATGTGTATGCGTAAAATGAAACACATTACAAATACCCAGCGGGAAAAAGAAGGAGTAGGAAGGCCTTCTAGAAGGCCTCTGTACCCCTTCTTTTGGATGTACAAGGCCTTCTTGCTCCATTCCATACTCATATCTTTTTTACACACGTTGTCATTGCGGAGAAGGCCTTCCGCTCTCGCTTCTTCAGCAGGTACATAAAAAGGGTAACGAGACCAAAAAAAATTGATTTTGCTTTTGCTTGTGCAAAAAAACAATACAAAAAATGTTACTCCCTTCTCATAGAAGCGAGTGTGGAAGGTGTATCTTATCTTTTATACGAAAGAGCCGAGGCCTTCTATGAGGCCTTCTTTAGCAGTTAGATAAGAATAGTAATTGAATCAAAAAATCTTTTAAGCAGGCCTTTAAAAAGGCCTGAAGTAAGAAGGTCTTCTGAGTTTTCCCGCTGGGTAAAATCCACCACTTGTAGTGAAGGGTATAAAAAAACAACAACAAAAAACCATATTACCAACACTGTGTTACCATAGCCACTGTATGACCGTAGAAACCAAAATTAAACTGGTTTGTATGGTATGTTTATGTCGTTTTGGTAATACAGTGTTGGTATGGTAATGTCACGTCTAATTGGACCTTTAAAGGAAAAATTTGAGGCAGTCGTGGTTTTATCTCAGCCATTTGTGGACCGATCTTGCTGAATTTCAATAGCAAACAATTACGGACCATATTTGACATAAATGTAGAATAACCTGGCCCCCATCATATATGGGGTCTTCGGAAAATCCATTTCAACAAACAGACGGACATCGTTAAATCAACTTCGCCCCTCATAAGGACCCAGAATATATATACTTTATAGGGTCTAACATCAAAATTATAGAAGTTACAAACGGAATGATAAACTTTTCACCACCTGTGGTGAAGGGTATAATAAAAGCACATTTTTCAAAAACAATTTAAAGCTTATTCTCTTAATATTAAGCCATTATAATAATATTATCAAAAATTCAAGTTTAGTTAAGTAATCCGTCTTAGGTTTTTATAAAATTGTATAAAAACTCTTAATTTTTTATAATGCTTATATGTTTAGGAAATCTCAAGTTCAAATATGTAGCAGTACTTCCCTCAAGAAAGATGTGTTTTCGAAATGGGTTAAGCATAATATCATTTTTTGCACAGGCGACCTTTATTTGGTCACAAAATTCAAAATTCCATTATGAAGAAAAAACGGCAGCAGAAAAAGTGCCCAGAATAACTAATACCCTTGTATCCAATGGAACTTTTACGAAGCCCAAAAGTAAAATCGGGAATGGATTCATCAATATTATACTACATAGAAATATTGTGCAAGCCGGTAGTCTTCAAGAAGTTGTTCAACTGATTTTCCTTCCTTTTTGTTCAAACAGTTCCAAAAGGCATATACTTTTTCGATAATAACATTCATATTTTTCTGCTCTTTTCCATTTTCAATGCAAAAAAAAAACTACGCAGGTAGAAAATAAAAATCGGCCCAACGTAAGCAAAGCATTTCCTAAGGGGTTTGAAATGTTGGCAAAACATAAGTTCTACATTTGCAAAGTACTGCCAACACACAAATGGTAACCTCATGCTGAGGTTGGCCGGCTCTTGTATACATCGTTGGTTAGACACTGTCAAAAACCACAATTCATAATCCTATCATAATTTAAAAACTTCAAATATGTTTGAATATAACAATATAATGTTTTAAAAAAATAAAGCTACAACTATACACTTAAACATATTATGGTAACCTTGACCATATTATTATCAGGGCAACCATATTATGGTTAAATTCATCCATCCAAAACCTGTAACCATATTATGGTTGCCTCCAAACATGTTATGGTTAATATTTAATAACAAGATTATGTTTTAAATTAAAATATTTTAAAACATTATATGTTTAATTTTAAATATAAAATAATATGTTTAAAAAGCAACAACATTCTGGTCGCTTGCATTTTACAATAGTTTCTTGGTTCGCCTAAAATTCTCATTCATTTTATTTTAATTATTGATTAAAAAACATAAATTTACGTAATTATGGTTGATTTCGGGAAATTTTTTGTTGATTTTAACCATACTATAATCATATTTCTGTGGTTTTCACGAATAATCGCGTAAGTCGGTTTTTACCGAAATTGAGATAATGATGTCAAAGTGCTACATTTTGCATTAGGTTTTTATAAGTATTAAGCTTTTTAGAATATAATGAAGTATTATTAATTTTTTTCTGCTAAAAACAACTTAAGTTAACTGTTTAATAAAATATTTTGCTATTATAACGATTTATGTCGACATACATCGCCAAAAATTGTAAAATTGCTGAATATGTTTCAAAATAAAAAGCATATGTGATGTTATGTTGTTATTCGTGCAAAAAATATGAAAGTATTTTTTGAAAATTTTTCTATTAATAACAACTTATATGTACATGTGCGTTTATTGTTGACTTCTTTAGTTGCAACAACAGCAGATGAGCGGTTGTTTGTAATTTTAGGTCCATACGTTGTGCTATAAGTATCAAAAACTCTGAATATGTCGCCAACTTGTGTGCTAAAAATAACAACGTAAGTCGTCATGTGTGATTAAAATGATAACATTTATTTTCACAAAAAAGAACTTATGTGGAGATATGATGTTATATTGCACACACTTAATGAGTCAATCAAACATATGCATTTTTAATCCTTTTACAGATTGTGATCCTGTGAGGATTTTTTCATGAAAACTATGTATAATACGTAGAAAGTCACTGTTAAGAGGATAGTAAAGAAAAAAGTTTAAAAAAGCATCTACAGAAGCCGCAATTGAAAAAAAATAATTGTTTTTGCTCTCCTGAAAAGTTTGGTTTTATAACTTACGCGATTATTCGTGAAAACCACAGATTTAAGCGTAATATGGTAACCTGCAAACATAAACATTGTTAAAATCCAACCATAGTATGTTGCTCTAAGAATATGGTTACCTCCAACCATATTTTTTTTCTACGTGTAAATCTATATACTTATAAACATTTAAATTTAAATAAATATAAATAAAAACAAATACAAAATAAAAACAGTTTTTTATAAAAAAAAACATTTAAAACTAAATTTTAGTTAAAGTAACTATAATTTTTCAAACTTTATGTAAAAATTTAAAAAAAAAAACCACATTTTATGGATTCGTTTTTAATTTTTTCTTTAAAATATAATAAGAATTTTATTTAATGTTTATGCACTTTTTTGGGCCTTTAGCAAATACTATAAGTTCCGAGATTTTATATTAATTAAATTAATTTATGTTAAGAATTTTTTTCGCAAAACTCAATGTATATTAATTAGAAAGTTTTACAGTTTTCACAGAGTTTCTGTCTATTTTTTCGCGTTCAACAGTTCTTTAAGGCCCTTTTACACTATTATACTGAGTATTGCGACTTGCCAAAAACTTAAATAAATTGAAAATGTTTAAAGTGTTAAAACAATTGGTTGTTAAATGTCAAAAAATACGTAAATAAATTTTACTGTCGTATGGCTCTTGCCATTTTTTTAAATGTTTCTAAGCGATAAGATTTTCGCTGCTTTGCTTCAGTTGTTAAATAATTTGCAGCCAGCATCAGCATGACATTTTATGTTATTAGCTTCTCACTTGGATATATTTTTTTATATCTCACGCCAACAAATAAAGAGTTCCTAAAACAAAAATAAAATTTTTTTTACTGAACAGCTGTTTATATTCTAAAAAGAGTTATCTTTTTATTTAAAGTGTGATAGTGAAGAACCAAAATGTATTGAAAAAGATGCTCTAATTGATTTGTTGACAGTCAGACCAAAAAACATTGGATTTTGGAGAGCAAAAATCTTAAGACTTGTAGAACAATGTTCATATTTTGATATGGCACTTGTGTTTGTTACATATCTAATAAAATGAATAAATTTTGCCAGCATGTTTATAAACAAAAAAGATTAATGTATATCTATATATGCATACATATACATTAGACCGACTCACCTTGTATGGAGCCGAAAAAAGTGTTTTTGTTACCCCTCTGAAAATAAAGCTCGATATGTTTTATGATGATTCCCAACATATTTTGGTTCTAGCGTTGACCATCCGTGAGGTGGACCATTTTCAAAAAAGGCCTTTTTTAGTTTTTCAATTTTTTTTTGTACTTTGCTCCAAGACGATATAAATAAAATTTGGTATCATCGAAAAGAGTTTTTGAAGCAGCATCCAATGGTATATAAATCTTGACCACTTGCGATCTACTTATTGAGATATTTAATTAAACACATACTTTTGTTTCGGGTTTTCATACAAATTCCACGTATGTGGAAATAATATTCGGCTTTTTAAATTGAATCTGTTTTAAAATAATGTTAATATATATTTTTTTGTAATTATTCACCTCAAACGCAAAAATCGCGATATATTTTATCTTTTTTCACGATGATACCAAATTTTTTTTATGTTGCCTTGGAGCAAAGTACAAAAAAATTCGAAAAACTTAAAAAAAGACGTTTTTTAAAAATGGTCCAGCTCACGGATGGTCAACGCTAGAACCAAAATATTTTGGGAATCATCATAAAACCTATCAAGCTTTATTTTCAGAGGGGTAACAAAATCACTTTTTTTTGAGTAGCTCTAATATTCATATATTGTATCACATTCGTAAATATTAAACGTTTCATTAACTTAATTGTTTTATGCTAAATTATAACTTAGACAATTCAGACAACTGCAAACAAATAACTCTAAATATTTTCATTATTATTTATTGTTGTTTTTAATATGTATCATTTGTATGTAATATACAAATATGCAAATACCTACATGCAATATAAAACATATAAATTAATAAATATTTTATTAGGCACGTGCTACTAAAAACACTCTTATGTGTTATTGCATTCTCATATCAAATATCACAGATACGATTGCAAACGAATTTATTTTATGAGACTTTATATGAAATTGTATACGTGCACATTTACATCATATAAACATACACACATACATACAACATACATGCATTTTAATAATAAACAACATTCGCATAAACAAAAGAAATATGAGAAGATAAATATATATTTTCAAAATTTGGGTCAGTAGAACAAAAATTAGATAAGTTTATAATATTTATATTAAATACATGAACCCTTTACGTAAGCACTTCCACTAACCTCTGATACACTCTGTTATAAAAGCGACACTCCTTTTTTATTTAAGTTGCAGGCTCATTTACATTTTTCATCGTAATTTGGCAAAATTCCCAAATTAATGCTGTTTTAATATTTTGGTAAAAACATAAAAAGTTAAACACAAAATTTAGTTATTATTCTACTGCACTTAAAAAAGTCTAGAGCAAAACATGTATTTACGTGAAAAAAATGGTGGACAAAAGGGACAAATTTGAACGTATATTTTGATTACATACACATACACAAAGTTGATATATGTATATGTATGAAAATACATATATATATATATATATATATATATATATAATTTGTTAGCATAACACCAGTTTTTGCTTATTAGGACCTATAAAAGGCTGTTTGGCTGATATCCAGGCAAATTCAACTACAGGTGGTGTCGAAACACCAACTGATTTTGACAGTTCGAACCAATTTGTTTTGATTTGTCAGTGTTTTGTTAAGAATGGTTGACAATTTTAGCCGTAAACACTAACAATGCAATGCAAAACACCCTATGTTTTTCCTGTTGTTTTTGAATTGTTGTAGGTCCGATACCACCTGTGGTTGAATTCGCCTTAACTGATGTTACATTTAAAAATGTTTTGCTGCTTATTTTTTTTAAAGGTAATTTGTAATTTCAAAAGATTTTGTTATTCGTGCTTAATTCCCAGTTTTTATTATTGATAAAAACACTTGAAATTTATTGTTGATGGGATAAGCTATTCCTATGCGCATTTCACTGGTTGCTTAGGCCAGATCATCAGGAAACTTCATCCATAAAGATTTTAGAAAAACTAAAGATATTAAACCAAATAAAACTGTTAAGCGTATAAGACTTATAGCAACAGTTCTACTTGTAATAATATCAAAGCTTAAACAAAACACATCAACAATAAACAGTGGGTTTATCTCATCTTACATTCCCCACTACAATTAGTTGAAATTCTCTCAACATTAACTGTAGTTGTAAGTAGGTTAAGAAAAACAAAATAAAAACAACAACAACTTTAGAAAAGATGTTGTCAATTAAGTGTTTTTTAGGCCGTGCACTTGCCTGTTTATTATCAAAAAGTAATTTCAGTTTTTGGGAATACAAAATTTTAATTTCAAAAGATTTTGTTATTCGTGCTTAATTCCCAGTTTTTATTATTGATAAAAACACTTGAAATTTATTGTTGATGGGATAAGCTATTCCTATGCGCATTTCACTGGTTGCTTAGGCCAGATCATCAGGAAACTTCATCCATAAAGATTTTAGAAAAACTAAAGATATTAAACCAAATAAAACTGTTAAGCGTATAAGACTTATAGCAAAAGTTCTACTTGTAATAATATCAAAGCTTAAACAAAACACATCAATGGGGAATGTAAGATGAGATAAACCCACTGTTTATTGTTGATGTGTTTTGTTTAAGCTTTGATATTATTACAAGTAGAACTGTTTCTATAAGTCTTATACGCTTACCAGTTTTATTTGGTTTAATATCTTTAGTTTTTCTAAAATCTTTATGGATGAAGTTTCCTGATGATCTGGCCTAAGCAACCAGTGAAATGCGCATAGGAATAGCTTATCCCATCAACAATAAATTTCAAGTGTTTTTATCAATAATAAAAACTGGGAATTAAGCACGAATAACAAAATCTTTTGAAATTAAAATTTTGTATTCCCAAAAACTGAAATTACTTTTTGGTAATTTGTAATTTAAATACATCAAAGCATGTATTTTGCCCAACCCTGGCTTTAGCCAACTTTTCCCAAATTAAATTCATCAATTTAATGAAATTATTTGCTCGAGTGTAAGTAAGTTCTATCACATCATATTATTACGTATTTTCTTTTTGCCGTAAAAGCTTGTAATTTTTTTTAATTAACCTAATTCACGCGGTTTGTAGTCTTTGTACTATGACTTTAACAAAATTTAAATTGGCATGCCACTTAAGTAATATGTTGTTGTCTGTCCATAGCATTGCTTATTAGTCAGTTAGTTAGTCTTTTTACCCGTTTGACAGTCGGTCCCTTCTTCGGGTAAATACGCTTGTATTTGGTAATTGTAAGCTGTTATTTTGTCGAGTGCAAACTTAGTGTGCGTTCCTAATTAAAAACTAAAAGAAACCGCAATAACATCAGTGCGGCATACTTTTCCTTTATTGCTGTTGTTCTTTTCAACATTATTTATTACATCAACGCTTTAATACTTGTAGTGAAGTTCTGTGATGACAAATTTGACATTGTTGTATTGCCATCCATCCAATGACCGACTTCTGCTGACTGTAATAATTGAAAACAAGTAGAAAAGTATAGTCGGTCAAGCTTGATCACTTTTTACCCTACTTTACAGTATTAAAAGACAAATTTTCGAGAGTGTACCATATCTGTAGCCAATCATAGACGCGGCAAATCAGTTTTACGTTATGAGGTTAAGATCAAAAGAATTTGATTTTCATTCAACTGGTTTATTCAACTCAATTGTACGACCATTGGTAACGCGTAGGGGCCGCAATAGATCGCCTTAGAAAGTGATTCTGATTGAATACCCATAATACGCATAATACCCCCTCTACACTTTCGTGGTGTGGGTATTAAAAGATTCAGAAGCTTAAATCTATTTTTTAAATTTGATTAAATATACAATAAGAAGGAATTAAGTAAAGAGGCCCCATTGTGGGGTCGATGACAATTAGCATTGAATCTTTAAAACTTTTTATTCGTGAGTCAATTTATAGTTTTTTTTGTTTTTATTTTATTCCTGTATAATTAATTTTTTTTTTTTTTTGATTAACGGGTTATCCCTTTTTCGGTTTCAAAAGTAAAGTAAAATAAAACACATCAAGCATCAAGATTTCGATAACAATTTTATTTCATTCTAATGCTTGGGTATTGCCATTATACATGAAATACATTGTAATTTAAATGACCGCTTCTAGATTGTTTCCAGCAGTCGATCTTTTTGAGGTAGATTTCGGTATATCGGCGATAACTTGACGAATGTTGGTCTTGGTGGCCAATTGATGTCGCCAAAACGTGAATTACGCGTTCTCGAAACTTCCCATGCCACACTTCACATACTTTCATTAACAAAAGCGATATTTTTGGCAGTGCGCATATTGCAATGATGCACCAGCCTGCCCACATCTGTAATTGTGCCAGTATCTTCAAATTTATTTGTAAACTTGCTAATTTCTTGCACAGTAGTTATGACGACCATAATCTCCCGTAATGCTTGAAAAGTGGCCACGTTTGAACCACAACTTTGAAGTAAGTTTTAACTATTTTTACGCGTTCTTCGGTTGTTAAACGATCCACATTTGAAAATGGCAAACCTTTCACTAAATAAATAACACTTCAGATGTAAGGTATAAAACAGCTGACAGTTTTGCCAGACTGGCGGTTTTGAAGCCGCTAAATATATTCTTATTTTTTTCTTAATACAAAAATATTGCAGCATTCCTCGTTATAATCCTTTAAACATGTAAGTTATAATGTTTCGTTAAGTTTAAGGTTGCAACTGTTTGTTATTGCAAAAATGTTGTCATTGACAGTGAGCGTTATTTTAAGCAATTTCGCAATGCTAAAAGAATAGTAAGTAAGGTAGCAACTGATATACAGAACTAAAGCTACGGTCACACTTATTAAATATTTGATCAAATAAGCGTAACCCCTACTTTTGTTAATAGTTAGTGAGACTTAAAATGGTCTCATATTACAAAATAAACTAATTATACTACTAGACATAGAAAAAAACAGTTTTTTGTAAGGTGTGGTATTTTAATCAAAATAAATATTGATATTAAGCGAAAGGATTTTTTAGTTTGGTTGTTGGTCCCGTTTTTTTCGTCAAATATTTGATAAGTCTGAGCGTAGCTTAAGTGTTGTTAAAATTTACAAAAAGGTGTTTGATTGTTTTGCTAAATTGTTTTAAAATACCACGAAGCAGTGTAAAGAAAAATTAAATCAAAGCATTGGTATATTTTTTTAACGATTCTACATTATTGTATAGTTTGTATTCATATTATGAAACATTTGCTGCAAAAACTTTCTTAAATTCTCCTTTGGAACTGCATTCGTGTCCACACAATGAAATTTTTGTTTTGTAGCATTTGTGTATTTTGTATGCCTTCTCTCTTTCTTCTTTTTCCTTTCAATAAAAAACTTACAAAAACTGCTTGTACACGAAACACGTCTTTCCCTTTTCACTATCAAACTCAAATTTTGCACAGCAAATGTTTTATAATTTGGACGGGGATTTACAAAATCATCTGTTCGAGTATCAGAAATGCAAACGGAATGCGAGTAGCAAAAAAAGCTATGCAGTTTTGGTATTGCGCAAAAGCAGTGATGTGACAATTGCAATTCTATGTATTTTGATGTTGGTTTGCAAACAAAAGCTACAATAATTTGCATTATCCCTTTCGCAAGACCATGTACATAAAACACTGGACTTCGCTGATATGTTTTACGACTGTAATATTATAACAAATATATTTTTGTAATAAAATTGCAAAGCAGTATTTTTTTTTAAATCAATGGTAAAATGTTACCAATTTTATTTATTTTGATAAAACTTTGTCAAAAGCATGAATTTATTTTTAATTTTCATTAATAAAGGATTTTTGTTAAAAAAAGATTACTTGTGCAGCAAAATGACTTAAAGTAATTATAATCTTTGCTAGTTTTATCTAAACTATTTAATATGCAATTATAAAGTAAAAAGCATTAGTACAATAATTACCTTTAACCATAACAACTTATAGCTTTGCTCAATATTATTGCAAGACACAAATGTGCAAGAAAAATTACTGATTATATTTATTTTTTTTTATATTTGAATTTCCAACCAAAACCCAAACCATAATCTACTCGAAAAACAATTAGCCTAATTCAAGCTCCTCCTTTTCATGTATTTAAACTTCGCCAAAAGGTTAATTTCTAAGCGCGCACATACAAATACCGCAGCACCGAGAGAGTGCCTCGAGTATTAATTGCATAACTTTTTTATTAATTTTTTACACAGTTTTCCATTTTTCTGAAGAGGCAATTACAAAATGGTTTTTAATTCTAGATTTCCCTACCACTTAAATAGTTTTTGCTACTTTCTAAAATGTTGGGAAAAAAGCGAAAAATAGTGTATAAAAAGCTGTGTAGATGTGTGTTTGAATGGGTTTTTAGTACGAGTAGAATTGCTTTTACAATTTATGACAACTTAAAAGAGCAAGTGGCAGTTGTGCGCCACTTGGAACACATGAATATAACCAGCATAAAAACTAAAATAAATAGGTCAGTCACAGTGTCGTTTTATAGTATAAAATACTAAAATAAAAATAAACAGAACAAAAAGAAAAAAATCATAATAGAAGAATAAAGAAAAAATTAAGGCATAACAGAAAAGTATGAATGAATGAAAACATTCGCAGAATATAAAATAAAAGAGGCTTATGGTATTAAATAGTTTACAATTACTCCACCCCCTGATTGTTACATTTCTAAGCAGTTTTTTTTATAATTTTATGCTCTCATTGTATGTAGTAGTAGTAGTAGTATGTATTTAAATAATTCATAATGAGCATTTAATGTCACTATTTTCCTTTTATGTTTACTTAGGAGTAAATATAAAGTGTGTATAGAATGTAGTGTTTACAAATTAAGAGCAATAGTAACAATAGTATTGAAGAGTTTTAAAGTTAAATCCGATTTAACTGATTACAGCCTACACTACAACAAATGCTTGGAGCATTACGTGTTTGTGAAAAACTGAATTTTAGTCCTGCGGATTTGTTGTAAATCGGTCCCATGATTCTGCTAAACCCATGATCTTCCACCAATGAACTTTATATCTTAAAAGGCCTTTGTATAAAGCCTGGTACTCTGTTCAACATTTCACGTAACATGATGTCAAAACGCATATGAAAAAAACGTGTGCGGTTTAGCAATGAAATAATGTTAATAGAGTTGTACTCAGTTCATTTTGTGAAAAAGTTCCGAAATGTTTCTGGCAACATTTTTTTACAACTGCGAAAAACTGTAAGTCCGAGTTTAGACGAGCGAACATTTGGAAGGAAAACATCTGGAATTTTCTTTTGTTTTTTCATTTGCGGTCACATAGACGAATATGTTGCCGGAAACATTCTGTTAATATTGTTGTTTTTTTTCTCAAAAAGCAAGGTAAATGTCAACAAAGAAAATGAGAACAAAGCGTGTCGCCGAGTACCGAACACAAAAACCATTCTCTCTTCCCCACCCGTAATTTGCTAACAAACAAAATGTTTCCCTTCCAGATGTTTCCCTGTCTAAATGGGCACTAAGCTGCACTTATTTCACGTGGAATTTTAAGCAAAAGCAAAAAAGTATGAACTGATTATAAAATAAGAAATAAAAAATTAAAATAACACAACTTTCATTTTTATTAAATTTTTTATTTTTTAAAAAGTTATTTTTAGTTTGTTTACATATGCAAAACAAAGTTGCATACTTTGCAGGAATAAAATCGTCAAATTGTACAGAATCGCATGATAGGTAACATTGATACATGTCAAAATTTTCGCGTGAATTAATAATTGTTGGTCAACATTTTTCACAAATTCGAACAGAGTACTAGGCTTAAGTCAAAACTTTAGGTGAACATATTGTCTTTTGACAAAAAAAAAAAATTTTAATTTTTAAAACCCCACAGATCTTTGTTAAAAAAAACATGAATTTTTTACAAAAACTGTGGAATTTCGTAGATTTTCGGCAAAAAAATAAACATTTTCGATGAAAGTTTTTGGTATAAAATGGACTTTCAGTGGAAAAATGGATTTTTTGTAAAAAAGATTCTGTGAATATACGAATTATTGTTGAAAAAAAGGAAATCAAGGTTTTTTCATCAATTAAATGGAAGGCGTAGGAAAATTAGACAGTTTTCTTAAATTCTTATAATTGTAGGTTCATACTTTACATTGAATATTACATTCTTATACTAGAAAATTCTATAAAAAAAGTTATTGTTTTTGTTGTAGCAGCTAAAACTATATAATTTGTAATTTTGTGATTCAGGGGGTTTCTCTCTATTGCGGTGCGAAAGAAAATGGTACGAAATCTAGTGATTGGTACTCTTTAATGCCTTTGTTTTTGTAAATTTCGGAGAATAAAAACTCTTAATTTTATGTTCGCTATAAAAAATGTTTTTGTAAAAACTCAATTTTTGTAAGTTTGATAATTATTATTTTAAATTTGACCAACAAAACATTTTTAAAAATAATCAAATTTTTTAAAATAGAATTTATATTTTAAATTTAATTTATTTTTAGAATTACAGAATCGCGAAAAAGTTAACTCTCGAAATAGTAAATTTCTCGCAGATAAGTTAACCGAATTTTAGCGTCCCTGCTACGCTCTAAAAAGTTAACTTTTCTGAACGTTTTAATAAAAAGCATCGCAAATGAGCAGAAAGTAGAGAGTTTGAACAAAATTAATTGAGATATTCAAGGAAAACTTTAAGCGTTGAAAATTTTTTTAAATTCTCGAGGCTGTGTCGAATACATATGAAAATCTAAGTTTCTTTTTTGTTATGATGAAAACTAATAAGTTAAGTGTATTATTTCCGAAAGATCCATGTTCATTATTGCACATTTTTCAAATTTAAAACCGCTTAGAAAAGTTAATAGTTCGAAAAATTAAACAACCCTTGGAATATTTTGGTTAACTTTTTCGCGATTCTACTGTATCTATTCATGTATCAGGGAGCAGATTGAATAAACAGTGTTCCACGGATAATTAATTACCTCGCCAAAAATGCCAAAATTTTTGGGTAATTATGCGGGGTAAGCATTTAAACGAATACGCTTAACTACCTCGTTGAGGTGATTATAAGAATACGTTTAACTACCCTATTGAGGTAATTAAGCGAATACGTTTAAATAACTCAGTGAGGTAATTAAACGTATTTATTTACAAGATACCTTAACTTTGATGTATGAAAAAAAGTAAAGACATAGGACTTTTTACATGTATCAGATAAATCTAAAGAGATAGCAATAAAAAACAATGGCATTTGCTGTCTTAAATTTTATCTGTAATGCTTTTTGAGATGTCCTGTCATATTCTACTGGCAAAAGCGTAATATACATACAAACTTATGATCAGGGAAACCGTAAAAATGCTACCAATAAAGGCAGAAACTTTTAAGAATTTCGGTATCGATCTGTTTGTGAATAATTTGCATATTTTAGCTATTGCAGCATTTTTGATTGCACACATAACTTAAGTTTTTGAATCACATATCTTAATACATGTTCAGCAAATAAAAAAATGGCTTAAAATTCTGGTTAACAGATGAATTTTATGTTGCTTTAATTTCGCCTCTATATTTAATTTTCATTCTACAATTGTAAGCTAAAGCAAGTTTTCGTTAAAGATAAATGTTATGCAAGACTATTAAGTTTTTAAAGGGATCTTTTCGTGTCCGTCCGTCCATCTGGCTGGTTGTCTCTTCATGTAAACCTTGTGCGAAAAGTAAATATAGCAGTTCTTAGATATAAGAATATCATAAGGACGAAACTTATGTAAATTGTGAGAATCGGTCTATAATATCACATAGTCCCCATGCAAACTTCTTTCTTTATGTCCATAAACTATTTAATCATGTTCGTATTAAAATTAAATTTGGCTCAGATTTAAACATACAGCTTCCATTTAAATATCAATCTCTAAAATATTCAAGGTATGTTAATATAATTTAAAATTTAGCCACCTTTTCTTTCATTCCTTTAAGACAAAATATCTCGTATATTTGGTGTATCTAGATAATATTCAGCACAAATAACTCTTATACCAGTCTTAACCTCATAACGTAACTTTTTTCTGGTGAGTACAGAATAAAGATTATTTTAATGCAAAGAAGCCATATTTTGTTTTTGGGCATATTTTTTTTTTAAAAACTTATGAAATTTAGGTGTATTTTTGTATCAGGATTTTAATTTTTATGGCAATTACCCGAATTGGGTAACTAAGCGTAGGCAATTTAACGTGGATTTTTGTTTGAAAAATGGAAGATAAAAAACGGAGATTTAAGACTCAAGGTTGCTTTTGCATTGCAACAATTAAACAACAATTAAAAACCAGTAAGAAAGTAAAGAATAAAGAGACAAATTTTCAAGAGTGCATCCTATTTGCGACACATGGGCAATCATGGACCCACCGGAACAAAATTTAATTATGAGTTTAGATTCTTATACAAGTTCTTTGTGTTGAATATTATCTAGATAAATTAATCCGAATGAAATTTTTTGTCTTTAAGTGATTTTTGGGAGGGGCTTTAAATGGGGCCTATGGTAAATTTTGGAATTTTGCATGCCAAAGAAGCTGTTATAAAATGATCGTAAACAAATTTTATATCAATATCAACATTTATAAGGAAGTTATGGAACTTAAAGATATTTTCGAGAGTTGTATTTGCATAGCAGCTATGGTCAAATATAGACCGATCTTAAATAAATTTGGTAAGGCGATTTATGTTGCAGTAATATATATTTGAACAAAATTTTATCTTAATACCAACATAATAAGATAGTTTATGGGCATAAAAACTATTCCGGAAGAAGTGTCTATTTGGGTTATGGAAAATGTAGCAAAGGCATTATATTGTCCTGACAAATATTGAATTATATTAAAAGGATTATTGTTTCTGAATATTACTTTAATAAATTGTCCATAGTTTGGCAGCTGTGGGCCAAAACTGGTGAGAAAAAGATATAAAAAATTAACATTTTTCGACATTGCAATTTTGAGGCACCAGATTAGATGCAGTTTTTTCGCGTTATATTGTTACACACTTTTTTCTCCTTATTCATAGCTGAAATTGTGCCGAAGAAACGAAAACAATATTTCAATTGGTTTCCGAGAAAACTGCATGTTCTTTGAGAAAATTAAGTTTTAGCCAAAAATTTTGTGAGACCTTAAAATTCGAACGGCGGATAAACAAGCAAAACCCAAATAGAGTTTTGTAAACTAGCGAACCCCAAATAGGGGTTTGCTAGTTGCAATAATTACTTAAGAAATTCTACACAGAAAGAGTTTGCATAATGTTATTAAATAAAATTTTGCCCATTTTTCTGATGATGATTTAATTTTCCACCAAGTTTTCAGTTTTCTTCTTACATATTTTGATTACTGGTCCTTATTTTCGGATTTCAAAATTTTTAAAGAAGCCCCTCTTGAAATTTTTTTAATTTGAAAAAATATAAGAACATTTTTTAAGCCGGAAAATGTTGGAGTCGGAGTCGCGAGTTTGTGTGGTTAGTTCGACTCCGATTCCGTTACAAAAACCTCAACTCCGACTCCACAGCCCTGTATTAAACTGCTAATTTTGTCTTGAGGCCCAACCAAAATTTATATGCGCTGACTTAAGCAACTGTGCGAATCATATGTGTCAAACTATATTGAACTTAAAGAAGCTTTTATTTAGGTTTAAATGCATTTGACGGGCTTTGCTTAATTTTTTGACATTAGCTTAAGCTAGCTCCTGCTTGTGCCTCTAAGCAGACAAAACAAGTTGTTTGTGAACTAATTACCATCATATTATTTACATATATTTATTTATGTACATTTTTTAAACATTATAAAATCATATTAAAATGTTCTAAACATTTAACAAAATTTCCTCTATGAAACTTTGTTGTCATGGTTGAAAATTAAAAAAATTAAACATTCAAAACATAACTTAGTCACAACTTCCTGCTGTCGATGACAGTGATACAACAACGAAGACAGCAAAGAAAACAACAGCAACAATGATGCCACACTGCTGACTTTTTACAATAATAATTCCCAAAGTTCTCTATACTAACAAACACAATTACAATTATATATGTATTTTTTTACATTAGGGCAGAGCGGTAAAACATTGCATTACATTCTCAGATGCATAGGGAAATAATGAAAAAAATGGCATACATTTTTAGCCCTCTACCCCAGCATCAATATTTTAAAAATAATATCAAATCGATGAAACATCATATGATGCAACATTTAACATTTGTTATAGTTGATGTAATTCGTTACCTTCAAAATTTTAACTATTTTTTTACATTGAAAGTCTGATATGAAATGAAGTTATAAGGACGATTTTTGAATTCCTAAGTTTTCGTCATAATTTGAATAAAAAAAATTTAAGTTTTGATATTTTTAGTTAGGCTTGAGTTCATTAAACTTAATTTTCATTAAATTATTTTTACTGAAGGAAGGAATTTTACAACATGAAATTTTTTATTAAAATTTATTGATAATTTTCCTGGCTGAGCTGGGGCTCGAACCTGGGTTGAATTTACATGTTTCAAGAACCACCACATTCTTTCATCAGAATTTTTTGAGTTCTAACCTCTGCACCACTGCGGTGCCTGTCAGCCAACAGTCAAACTTCAATGTTTAACCAGTGGTACTGGTGAATCGAAATTTGCTGTAATTATCATTTACAATTTTATATTACATGTTGCTTCCTTTCTTCTGTTTTTTCGTATTCTTTCTGTCAAGACTTTGTCTTGAAAACCTGAATACATTTGTGTATTATGTTTTTTGTCCACTTTCGTCGACATTGAAGTACAAATGTAAACATTAGAGCTTGTGCCATAGCTATTTTAAGAACAATTTTGATTTCAGTAAAAATAATTTAATGAAAATTAAATTTAATGAACTCAAGCCTAACTAAAAATATCAAAACTGGAAATTAACAGTTCAACTAAAAATCACAATTGTTCTTAAAAAAATTTAAGCTAATAAGAGGTCCCTGAATACAAATATGAAGGTCATTTACTTTTCTTAATGCGCATTTTGGCGATATTCGCTTTTTTGGTGTTTTTGTTTTTAGGCGAAAGATTCGAGAACGGCTTATATGAATAAAATAATGAGTCGGATGGCAACTGAAGTTGAGTTGGCAGCTGCGAAATTAGGCTACGCTGCTCATTTAAAAGATACAATTTTTTTTTTTTATTTTATATTTTAACATGAGCGGCTATGCCTGATTTCGCTGCTGCTAACTTAACTTCAGTTGTGTTGTTATCCGTATCGACCTATAAGTTTAACACTGTTAAATATATATCTCTCTCTTCTTTTATCCAAAACAGTAATTGTGTTCATTGGAAAAAATGTATGGAGTTTGTATTTTTTGACGCATTGAAAAAAACAATAATTTTCAATTGCTCCATTAAGTTGAAAAAATATACTGAGTATATTCTTTTTTGGGCTGTATTTTAAAGATAATTTTGTGACGATCACATGATGTACAAAATTTGTAAACTTAGACAAATATAAAGTATTAAGCCATTAAGTGAGAAAGCCAATTTATTTTTTACACAAAATGGTTTTAATACAGTCGAAAGTATAAACCATTTATTTTTATTAAAATAAATTTGTACACGCAAAGAAAAAACATGGTTGTGGTAAACATATTCTAAGAGCAACATATAAGATTCATGATTGTAGGTAGTCACCTACTATTATTATTGAATCATATTATGACCAAATATATTCGTAATATTTCTTCATAATATTTTTCCCTTAGTCATATTATTATCATTTTAATCATAATTAGTTAGTTGTAATTAAGACAA
Source organism: Pollenia griseotomentosa (assembly GCA_963931875.1). Classification (NCBI taxonomy): domain Eukaryota; kingdom Metazoa; phylum Arthropoda; class Insecta; order Diptera; family Polleniidae; genus Pollenia; species Pollenia griseotomentosa. Next base: position 42,804,760 of record OZ007560.1, on the reverse strand, counting down.
CTGGTTGTGATCAGTTGTAATTTTTGTTCACCGCACTCAACTGAGTTGTAATCATACACTGAAAGAAAAATGCTTCATATATTTAATGAATCGTTTTCATAAAAAAAATTTCACTGGGTAAATGAAAATTTGCATTGTCCAAATGGAGTTTCGTAGTTATAATGAAGTATTTTCGTTAAAATCGATTCATTGGATTTCGTAATTACATTAAAAATTTTCATTGGATATATGAAAACTAAAGTTTGTCCAAGTTAAACAAAAAATTTTAATTGGGAACATAAAAAACAATATAAAGGGTGTTTTTTTAAGCCCGAAGGAACTTGAAATTGTAAAAAATAACACAAAAAATTAAATTGTAATTAAAATTTTTTTTTTATTCGAAAGATCAATACGTGACATTAACATTTGAAAATGATTTCGGGCATATGGGCACCGCGGCTGTTCTTGACGAAGCGCATTCTGGACGTCCAATTTTGGGCCACTTTTTCGAGCACTGCTGGCCGTATGTCACGAATAACACGAACAATGCTGGCCTCCAAGGCGTCAATTGTTGCTGGTTTATCAGCATAAACCAGTGACTTCACGTAGCCCCACAGGAAATAATCGAGAGGTGTCAAATCGCACGACCTTGGAGGCCAATTGACAGGTCCATTTCTCGAAATCAACTTATCGCCAAATTTTGATTTCAATAAGTCGATGGTTGCGTTCGCCGTATGGCACGTAGCGCCATCCTGTTGAAACCACATATCCTCCGGATCAATGTCATCCATATTTTCAAACAAAAAATCATTGATCATGGTGCGGTAACGATCTCCATTGACCGTAACGCGAGCTCCGGCCTCATTTTTGAAGAAATAAGGTCCGATGATGCCACCAGCGTGAAAACCGCACCAAACGGTGCATTTTTCTGGATGTAATGGAGTCTGTAGGGTCTCTTGTGGATTGGTCTCGCTCCATATGCGGCAATTTTGCTTATTAACAAACCCGTTAAGCCAAAAATGCGCCTCATCGCTGCACACAATTTTGCGATTTAAATTTGGATTAAATTTTTAAATTTTTCAAAGTAAATTTGGATAATTTCGTAGCGTTGTTCAAGCGTGAGTCTATTCATGATGATTTGTCAGAGTATACTGAAACGATAAAAAAAAATATTTCATCAAAATTTAATTTTTTTGTGTTACTTTTTAAAATTTAAAGTTCTTTCTAGCTTAAAAAAACACCCTTTACAAACATAACTATATTCATAAATTAATACAAAATTATAGTTTCCTTAAAAATTGTTAATTAAAAAATGTAAGATTTAATTATTTCATACATTTAATGTAATATGCCATTAAATTTATGATATCAAAAATTTTTTTATAAAAGCAACATATTTCAATAATTGAAAAAAAAAATTATTTTTAACATTCAAATATCTCTATAGTCTCAATAATTTAAAGTATAAAAATATTTCGAAAAAGCATGCCTTCATTAATTTAAATTTTCATTATGACAATGAAAAATGTCATTCTAGTAATGAAACAAAAACTTTCAATCCATAAATACGTATGTTTTTAGTTTTCTTTAATATGTACGTACCTGCCTACATATAGTATGTATGTAATAAGTAATGAACAAGCAAATGTTCTCCTTTTTTTTTTAAACACACCCTTATTTTAAACTGTTGTCAACCAAATGATGTATACGAAAATGCTTGTTCTCTCTTTATGTGGTCTTTTTTTATTATGCGTTAGCAAAAAAAAAATCAACGCTGTTATTGTTGTTATGTTATGACAATTTAATGTCATATTTACGCTCTTAATTGAGTTATGGCAAAAAACATAGGCCCATAATCATAGTCAAACGCTAAAGTCGGTTCTTTTTAAAAACAACTTTATAATAAAAACATTCCTTTAATTATTTTGCTACTATAATCGAAATTAAAGTATGTTTATAATTGAACCGACTTTAACTGGGTGCCACCTCAAATGTAGAAAATTGTTTCATACAACTTACAAAAAAACATAAGCATAGGGCAACTCTAAGCAGCTGACATTGAAAATTAAAATATAAAAAAACACTGCATATTTTGCAGGGTTGAGCATTTTTAACACGCAATATGAATTTATGTTAAAAGCAACAACAAAATCACAAAATATTTTGGCTTCGTTTTTTGCTTTCAATGTAATTTTTGGCGTTGAGTTTAACACAATTTTGGCCTATACAATGTATTTGGTGTGTCTTTCCATAAAAGTTTTCCTACAAATCATTAATAATTTTTGCAAGTACTTTTTTCGTGGGCAAAAAACAGCTGATGCTGTTGTTAAATGAGTTAAAAACAACTTCAGCTGGTTTTAAAATTAACATCGGTTTTAACGTGTAAAGTATGCTTTTGCTAAGCATATTTTTGATAAAAGTTTACTTTAGAACTCTTAGGCCCGTTTTCACGACTTACCTTTAAAGTTCGATATAGTTAACGCTATCTTTAGCACTAGTGAGGAATAAAGTTACCTTCAACTATTTTTCGTTTTCACAACTTCTGTATAAAATAAACTTAACATTTTTAAAAAAGTGGCAATACTAAAGAAAATACCGATTATTTTTGCCAAAATATAAATACGAACTGGCAACTACGTACTTTTTTTACATTTACAAAATATACGTATAATTGGAGTTGCCATATATAAAAAATCTGTGAATATAATATGGCAATCTCAAATCTAAACCTCACGACAAAAGTTAAAGGTAGAACGTTTCTCTCTTTAGATTATCCTTCACTTTTAGGTTAAAGAGAACTTGTGATAATTAAAAACTAATTATCTGTTCGATAACTTCCTACATTTAGCTATCGTTAAGTCGTGAAAACGGGCCTTAAAGTATGCTTTGCTTATGACTATAGTTATGGGCCATAGTTTTTTTTTTCAAAAACTACACTGCCCCAGTAGGCTAGCTGGTAGTGAGCTAGTCTATCAGCGCCGAGGTTGCGGGATCGATTCCAGCCAGCGACTCTGGTTAAAAAAAAAAAGTTGAATAAGAACAACTTTGATTAAAAAAAAAAAAATTTTTAAAAATTAAATAAAAAAAAAATTTTTTTTTTTCCTTTTTTGAAAGTATTCATCCAATGAATAACATTCAGCACAAAATAGCACAAAATAATTTTTTCCGAGTAGACCTAAAATAAATAATTTAAAAATACTCTCAAATTTCAGCCCTGACAAGATATTTCAGAAAAATTTAAAAACCTTGTTCGTATATAATTTAGGTATTCAAAAATGATTGGATGACTTTTTTTCATACACCGATGCTCCACCCTAATGTACATAATGCGTATATATAATGTAATATTATGCATTACGACAAATGTAAACTTTTCTTTTAAAGGTACTTTCACTTTAGAGGAAACCCGGTTTTTTATATTTCCCAAAAACATTTTATTCATAATAAACAAATTGTATTCGAGCTCAACCTACAAAAGTTCTGATTAAAAGTGCATGATAATAATTATCATTATCGTCATCGTCAGCGATGACAAAAAAAAAACAGAAATTTTGTAAATATGTATTATGAACGTTGTTGTAAAAGTTGTCATCATAAAATTTTTATCATACACAAAACACTGACTCACAAATACCCTGAACTTAAAAGGAGAGACACATATTCACACATTCCCTCAATGGCAATAATGTAATATTATTAGCAAGTTAATAACTCGTAAAATTGTAATTTAAATAACGAGTTGTTTTGTAAATGTACGTCGTAGTAAGTAAGTTTGTATAGTAGTATTTTTATCTCTGTAGATATTTTTATGTTTGTTTATGAATGTTCTTTGTACTGCATTACACTTTGCAAAAGAGACGTTCATTCGTTGCCTAAACAATGGACAGTAGTAGTTATTTAAGTCTTAAAACATACGAGGGTTATTTAATATGTATGAACTTACGAGCAAGTCAAAATGTTTGATATAGCTTAAGTTTATAGTACAGGATATTTTAATGTAATAAGGGAACCTTTAAAAAGAGTATACATATTAAGTAAAGCACTTGTTATTATATACAAGTATTACATTATATACATAGTTCAAGGTAGCTTCTGTGTGGAATACCATTCTGCCTTGCCAGACATCTAACGTCCTGCTTTATTTAAAACTTTATCATTCGATTCTTCCCTGTGCTTGTTTTTTTCTTCAGTCTGTAAAACTCATCCGGTGCCAGATCGGGCGGAATCAGGGTTAATGCTCATCGACTTATGTCGCAATTTGACTGCTTTTTGGAGGTCTGAAAATTCTTTTAAGACTGATCTAATTTTGTGATGACCTTTTTCCCTTTTTAACAAAAAATATTGAAAATGACAAATAGCGATTATTCATTGTTTGGCAACTCTGTTTTATATATATTTTGACACATTGACATTATTAAAATATTAGAAAGTTTTTTGGAGAATTTCTACCGAAATAAATACCTACAAATATATTATTTTTTGCAAAAAGTGATTTAAAGGTATCAAAAATTTAAGTAACTTTCGTCTCAATTGAGTTGGAAAATCTCAACAACAAAATAAAAATCAATAAAAAAGGATTGCGGCTTTTATTTGCTTAAATGACTCTTTTGCCCAACATTTTTTTTTATAAAACGGACCCTTAGCTACAATATTTAAAAGTAATCCACTTTTTTAAATTTCTAACGGTAACCCTACGGGAATTATTCCTCAAACAAAATTATATAAATAGACAAAGAAATTTCCTAATAGACCTTTCCCATGTAGGTGTGCCGCAAAGTGAGATGGTTGCTCTTACTCGAAAAAGTAATATCGTGCGAGTTTGAAAGAGTAGGATCATCCCACATGTGGTATAATTACCTGAGGGCATTGCTTGCTGCTTTATTGCACGAATATTCCATGTAAGCACTTAAGTTAAGCCTTTTGTCAGTTATCACTCTCAGATATTTAATTGACGTGACCGACAGACTTAAGTGCTGGTTCACAAATGTCAAGTTTGACTCGTCAAGTCTTGGGGTTTTAGGAGAGAAAAAAAAATGTCATTTCTTTTCCCCTCTCTCCTTAAAACTCAAGACTTTACTACCCAAACTTGACTTTTGTGAACCGGCACTTAAGTCTGTCGGAGAAGGAAAAATAATGTAATTTCTTTTCCCCTCCCTCCTAAAAACTCAAGACTTTACTACCCAAACTTGACGTGTGTGAACCGGCACTAACTATAGTCTAACCCAGTTTTTTTTCATTATTTATTTATTGAATCTTCATATATTAAATAAACTAACAATAAGTAATCAAATCTTATCCTAATACTTTATTTTATGTCCTGCCAGTGCCAGACAAAAATTTTCTTCATCACGGGTTCTGTTCACATATATAGGTGTTTATCGCTCATCTTAATGGGTAAGTGCTGCAGTGTCTCTTCTCCTTAAGCGAGTGTTGCTGCTGTCATTTAAAATATTTCGAGCTAGTCTAAACCAGTGTTGCCAGAAAAATTCTTTGGAAGAATGCTTAATTGACAAAATCAAAATGCTTAAATGTTTTACGATATCTCAACTGGTTTAAAAGCTCTTTAAAAATTCAAAGCCTATATTTCTTATTTTCTTCTCACCTTCAATGTTATAGTTTTTTTATACTAACCCTGCGGGAAATTTGTGTCAATTGGTCCAACAGACTAGTCCTGGGATTTGTGAAAATAGAACAAGTACAAAAATAAAGGACTCATGACCAGTGAAAGAAGAACCAATTCCTTAACTGGTTTATGAAGAACAAAAAAGTAGAAAAAGTAATGAATTTCAGTACAGTCTTCACCAGTGCTGTGACACATTTTTTGGTACTTTCTAAAATTAGGTTCTTGAATTTAATTCTAAGACTTGTTTTTTTGAAATAATACTACATTGTATTGAAGTAATACTACATTTTAGTAAATGACACTAAGTACGTTCATGGAGAATAGACCTGTGACTGGTCAAATGGTGTCAATTGACCCCCTCCAATGACAACCCCATGTAAAAGTGATAGGTCTTATTCATATAAAGTGTAAGAACTAGAACCGGTCTCTACCACCAAAGACCTATCACGGGACTGCTTCGGTGTCAGTTCGCCTCCTTCTAAGGAAACTCATTTCAATAAAAAAGGGAAGCAAACTTGAAGAAAAAATGTTTATGCTAAAAAACGCATTTGGCATATTTTTTAAAAATTTGAATGCTTAAAGCCAGTCTTAATTATAGTCTAGTTTCAACATACGAGATCATCTTTTGCCAAACGGTGACTTATTTTTTGCTTTCTGTATACATATGTATAAAATTAATTCCTTTAAACCAACCTCGTGCAAATATATATGTAGAAAGCTTTTATCCATTAAGTTAAATTAAATGCTTTATATATATATTTTTTTTGTTGTTTAAAATTTAATTCATTTGTTTTAGTAAGTACATTGTTAGTAAATGTATGTGTTCATATACAAGTAAAATATACACAATATGCCTAAGTTCCTTTCTGAATTATGACAATATACTTTTTTGCTCAGCCATACTAGTTTGTTGCTTTTAGATTATCGTTTGTACCTAAGAGATGTTAACCATGAAGTGAGACTGTAACTAACGTTTCTACAATTAGTTAAATTAAATTTTATATCTAATTTTCTAGTTTTTCATGTTGTATGCATATTAAACACTATAATGAGTTCTCCCTCACCCTTAAAAAAGAATTTCCTTATTTTAGAAACTAGAAGGGATTTTTACGTAGAAAAAATCTTAAGGGAATAAAGTAAGAATATTTTAGCAATTAATAATTAACAGAAAGCTTAAATGTATTTAAAATACATTAACGGGGGCGCTCGCCGCCCCGAGTCTTTCCTTGGTGTCCTGCTGGTTACTTTAGGGAGACGCTCCAAACTTTGTCCGAACGTGAATTCCTTTCCACTTGGACGTCGGTCTCTGGGTTAAGGCAGTCCAAGCATTTTGTGACCCTATCCCGTGTCGGGGCGAGAAGCTACTTTTTCTTGGGAAGGGGGAACCCAGGCTGATTGTTGGACCGTTAACGGGCCACTGTGGTCTCAGATACAATCAGTTTATTATGAGTAAAGTTGATACCAAGTTATGCCGATTTTGTGGAGTTGATGACGAGACGTCGGAACATCTGCTCTGCTGCTGTTCCGCCTTGGGAACTTCTAGGTGGAATATGATGAGCCCGGCCGAAATATTTAATCTTCCACCAAGCAGGGTAATTGGCTTTGTACGTAGCCTAAACCTGGCTCTAAAGCTGCGATCGGCAAAATCAGGGCGCCGCGTTTTCTCTTTTATTCCTTTTATTCCTTTCATTCTCTTTTATACTCTTTTCTTGCGTACGTGTGCACACACATTGAAGAGAGAAACCCTGCCGTCAAATGAGTAGCTAACTACAAAAAAACCCAACTTTAAGTTAGCTTGTATAGACTAACTTAAAGCCAACTACTACGCAATGCAAAATTTACATTAACCAAAGTGTATACAAACACTGTGTTGTATATTTTAAGTAGTGAGAGCCAAGTCGTTAGCAAAAAAAAATCAACGTTGTTATTGTTGTTATGTTATGACAATTTAATCCAGAGGTCTGCAAAACACCGCACATGTGCGAATGCTCTCACACAAATAAAGAGAGCATGAGAAAATAATTTGTATTTTTACTAGATAACACTGAACAAACAAAAACAATTACGCTCAAAAATAAACAACCAAGAGAAACAAGAAATGTTAATGTATGTGTTTGGCGGACTCTGATTTAATCTCATATTTACGCTCTTAATTGAGTAATGGCAAAAAACATAGTTTTTTTATTCAAAAACTAGACTGCCCCAGTAGGCTAGCTGGTAGTGAGCAAGTCTATCAGCGCCGAGGTTGCGGGATCGATTCCCGCCAGCGACTCTGGTTAAAAAAAAAGTTGAATAAAAACAACTTTGATTAATAAAATAAAATAAAAGAAATAAAAGAAAATAAAATAAAAAAATAAAATTTTTTTATTTTTTTGAAAGTATTCATCCAATGAATAACATTCATAGATCGGCCTTAATCGGCCTTAACTTAAACTAACTTAACTTAAAGCTAACTTAAAGTATTGAGTTTATAGCTAGCTACAAAAAGTTAACTTAAAGTTAATTGAAAGTAATGCAGAGTCGGACAATCGACTACTTCCTAGGACATCGCAATGTTAAAATAGTTAGTTAATTCCATATAAAAGTAGTGCAAGTGTCAACCACCACTAGTTGAGAAATAGTTAGCTTTCAGTTAATTTAAAGTTAACTGAATGTCCGACAGGGAACATATGTAAAATTTATACAACGCATACAATCGCAAAATGTAATAGTATAGGTTGCCGATCGCAGCTCTTAAGTATATACATTAGGGCGGGTCGATTTTTTTTTTTAAATCATATAGCAAAAACGTTTACTACATAAAATTCTCCAAAGAAACCCTGTATCTAAAATAAAATCCCAATCCGCGCCTCTCGACTTGAAAATGTAAATGCCCGCCTTTCCCAAAAAAATTAATGCTTGAAAAAATAGCTTTTTCTAAAAAGAATTCGAATTTTCTGAATAAATTTGTTTAGTAAGGTAGTTCTTTTGCACTTTATATTATTCTACACTCAAAATTTTTTTACATTAAAAAAAATATTCACACAAGTAAAAAAAAATTTAAAAGTCGAGAGGTGCGGATTAGGGTTTGATTTTAGACCCATGGTTTCTTCGGATAATTTTCTTAGAATTTTATGTAGATTACGTTTTTGCTATACGAATTTTAATTTTTTTTTCATCCATACAAATCAACCCGCCCTAATATACATATATTCTGGGTCCTTAAGAAGAGCGAAGTTTATTTAACGATGTCCGTAGGTCTATTGAAATGGGGTCTCCGAAGGCGACATGGTTGGTATATATTTATGTCACATATTCTACGTTTAATTTTGCTATTGTAATTCAGCCTGATCGGTCCAAAAATGGCAGAGGTATGAGCAAAAAACCTCGACTGCCTTTTTTTTATCCATAATTCCATTGTTGTTGGTGTTTTTTATATCTGGAGAACGGCAAGAGCCAACATCATTCGACAAAATATGGGCGGGATTGATGATGTGGGCGTGGGACCGTGGGAGAACGGCAAGAGCCAAAGTTTCGAAAGCAGGCACAAGCATCTTGGTCATCAATAGACAACATCCGACACAATGTTGGCGGGAGCTAAGCCCCCTCTTCTAGGTATTGGCAGCTCTTCAAGGCTCAATACGCACAACGTCAGTGGTTTGGGAAAATCATTTTTGAATAAACTCTATTAGTTAAATAGTCCTACAATTTGTATTTCTTCTTACTGAAGTTAATATGAATTTATTGGCTGCCAGCAATATCACCCAAAGGAAAATCGCTTAGGCGAAAAATGGCCGGCCCAGCGTAAACGAAACATGACCCACAAAATAAATATGGAAATTATATCCAAAAATGGTGAAAAAAGCCCATAATGACAAATTACCCAATTTTTATTTTCAAATTTTTATCTTAAAATTCTTACAAAGTAGTTTTCAATCTACAAACTTATTTGGATAGGGGTCATATGCCTGAAACTTTAAATTCCTGATCCAAATCCGGACTCTCCAACTAAAGCTTAAGCCGGCATCGATCATGCCCATGGTTTTTTTCCTCTATGGTGTAACAAACACCGGCTTCGCTAGCTTATGTAAAAATATATTTTTGGCCGGGTGCAAGATCGATTTAATAAGCTTTTTTTAGTAGGCGAAACCGGTGTTTGTTATATCATAGAGGAGAAAGTCCTTGCGCACGGCCGAAGGCAGACTCTGCACAAAAGCTTTAGTTAGCGAAGCCGGTCCTTGCTATACCATAGAGGAAAACCCCCTCGAGTGCGGCCGGCAAAGCAGCAGAGCTTTAGTTAGCGAAACCGATGACACCATAGAGGTAATGCAGAAAAGCTGGGAAGTCCGGACTTGGAAATTCGGGTTTATGAATAAGAGCCGTTATATTTTTCTATCTCTTTGAAGAATTTGTCAAAATAAGAAACGAACTATATTTAAACTTAATTATTACCGAATCATTACCAAAAAACGCCCAAAAAAATGTATGATAATTCCTATGAAAAATCTCCCAAATTTTTGTGGAAATTTTTTGGGCGGTTTTGATGGCAGCCGTATTTCATACGTTCATAATTTTTCTTAAAAACTTTGTCAATGTTTTGGCGACTTCTTTATAATTAAGAATTATTTATTTAACTATTTAAATAAAAAAAAAACTATAAATTTAGATTATAAAGATAAATTTAATTCTATTAAGTTTAATATTAACACCGGAAGTATTATGCATACATTTGTTTGCTGCATTTATTGTTCCGTTTCTAACTTATTCTCTTTATCTTATGGCCTAACTCCTCCTATTTCGTTTTTAAAAAAATGCATTTTAATTGCTTAAAAGAAAAGTAGGATTAAGTCTGTCATAATCCAAATATGCATCCTTTTCATAAAGTCGTAATTCACATATAAATTTTAATAAATTGAAACAAAACATTTTAGAAAAAGAGAAGTAATAAAAGCAATTCCGTCATGTATTTTAAAGAAACGTGGTGCTTGACTTATGAGTAAATCTGTATTCCAAAAAAGGAATGTAGTAGCATCCATCCCTTAGGTATTAGTTGCTGACACATAAGTCAATGTCGTTTGAACGTGGTCTGTTTGTATGATGCACAACACAATGTTCTTATATGTAGACGAACATCTACGTAATGTGGAAGAGTAACACATTACGTCAGGCCCATATATTCTTTAAATCCAAACGACACTACGGCACCGACTGTCGTCTGTTTGGAAAACTTTATTTGAAGTTTTTTTCTATATTTTATTCTCTCAATACTGTTTATGTTTGTATTTGTAGAATTATCTTGGCATGGCACGGCATTCTGATTCTTGTTAGTTTTATTTTCTTTTTTGTTTTTCTTTACATTTACAAACATTTTATTACTTAACTGCAAGTTGAGTTTTTAAAACAGGAAACTTATTCTTATTTTACTCTTTACTTTATATATTCATTTTACTTCTTCTTTTTTTTGCATTTTTGTTATTGTATGATATTTTTTGCAGATATTTTTTTATCACTTTACATAAGCACAAGTGCATTTTGCACATGTATTATTATTCATTGTGACACTGTATTCCTCTTCTTCCAGATCTTTTCTTTCTCCTTTTTCATTGTTATATCTTTTTAGATGATGTGTTTTCCTTCTCATCTATGAAGATTTATAATCAGTCAGTAGTATCTTGCTTTATTCTGTGGCATTGTTAAAGCAGTATTTTACTGCTTTGCAATCGTTTATATGCTTCACTACACTTGAATTAAATTGCATGCCGTAGCACTGCAGCTGCTACTTCGACTGCTACTGCAGTGTGCTGTTAAATTCCAATGAACATGCTTGTACGTAGACTGTTGCAAAAGTGAAGAACAACTCTAAGCATATGCGGGCTAGAGGCATGGTTTTCAAAGTAATTTTTCACAAAGAAAAAATACTTTGTAAAGGTAGAGTTTATCGCTAGAGATAGTATTTGATTAATGTAGTGTATTCAAACCGTATAAGTGTACACGGCTTGCTTTATGTATATACATACATACATACATGTACATTTGAGCGGGTCGGCCTCCATACAAAAATAAATGAAATATATGTCAATGAAGTTTCTAAAACAGGTTTTTTTCATTATTTATTTATTGAATCTTCCTATATTAAATATGAACAAACAATAATTAATCAAATCTTATCCTATCACTTTATTTATGTCCTGCCAGTGCCAGACAAAAATTTGCTTCATCACGGGTTCTGTTCACATATATGTATGTTTATCGCTCATCTAAATGGGTAAGTGCTGCAGTGTCTCTTCTTCTTAAGCGAGTGTGGCCGCCATGATTTAAAATATTTCGAGCTAGTGGATTTGGGTGTTGTTCAAGCCTTTTTAAGAGGCAGAGGCAGTGCCCCATAGTTGAATACCGTAGCACCAGATAGGCTTTAAGATAGAGTTGTAAAGTAGAATTCCTTCCAATAAGCCAATGAATTTTAAAGGCTTTTAGTTTCATTTGAGTTAATTTTGTATACCGAGATATTTTACATGCGAATGTTGAAGAATTATTTGATTATTGATTGAAATAGGGGGCAAGATTCCCGGCGAAAGGAGAACGTTATATGTACGCATTTTTGCTCATTGACCATTATCCTCCATTGTCTTAACCATATTTCTAGTTGAAATATATGATGCTGTAAGTAACGAGATGCTTCAAAACGGTTTTCGTGGACGCTTAGAAAAGCAGTATCGTCTGCAAATGTTGAAGTTTGGGTGTAGTTGTTTGTTGGCATGTCCGAGGTATAAATTAAGTATAATAGAGGGCCCCAGATGCTGCCTTGTGGGACTCCAGCGCCAATTGGCTGAGGTGAACTTAAGAAATTTCCTTCTTTAAAAAACAGTTAAATGAAATTTTTTGTCGCGACGCTAAATGCAGCACTTTTTGTTTTTTATATACAGCTCCGCCATTTAAATTCCGAATTTATCATATCGCATATCGTTGTTGATAGATTGATTATGGCTTAATTTTTGCCTTTGTTGACTTTTACATCCGTCATCAAATTCTAGTCGCCCATTGTGCCACCTCGGATCGTTGCCCAATTGTCCAATTTTTTGCACTTCAAGTCTGCTTAGCTTTTAATATACTAACTTTTATAATACGCCTGAAAACTCAGCCCTTTTTATTTTTAAAATACATATTTCATTTTACCAGGTTGATCCCAATTCAAAACAAAACAAGTAAGAAAGTATAGTCGGTCAAGCCCGACCATATGATACCCTACACCACAGTATTTAAAAACACATCATGCTTATGTGTCCATATAAATATGGATTTATCTATGTTTATAAACTTCATTAAAATCGGTTTGAAAGTTTGTGAAAGGCAGAAATTGCCCCCTACCTCACCTTGTGGTCCTATTTTTGAAAAACTGTATAGCTTATGTGTCCATATAGATATGGATCTATCTATGTTTTAAATTTCATTAAAATCGGTTTTATAGTTTCTGACAGGAAGAAATTTCCGCCTATCTTCCCTCGTGGTCCTACGATTCGGTACATTTTCAATAGGCTTGGTCATTGTGCCAATAAGAACCTATGCCCCAAATTTGATCAAATTATCTCAAAAATTGCGACCTGTACTTTGCGCACAAGGTTACATGGACAGCCAGCCAGCCAGCCTGCCAGCCGGACGGACATCGTTAGTTCGACTCAGAAAGTGATTCTGAGTCGATCTGTGGGTCTAGGACCAATATTTTAAGGCGTTACACACATCAGCACAAATGCATAATTCCCTCTTCACTATTGTGGTGTGGGTATAAAAATGTACCAGCCACACCCTAGAATGAAGGTAATATCAACAAAGTTTCTAGAACTAGAAAATTTTTTGATTTACGATATGTTGAGATCGAACTTTAAATGGCTTTAAAAAACTAAAAGTGCTGTATTTTGGAGCGTTGCAAAAAAATCTTTCCTGTTTTAGAAATTTCATTGAGATATCTATCATTCTAGGAGTGATTGGCAAAATTTTTTTTGACCTGCGTTAAAATACATCCATTACGCTGGTCTACAAATTTTGAAAAAAAAATTACGGCAAAAACAAAGCATGTTTTTTAACAAATCTGGGTGCGCTGAATTCGAACCTGGCATAAAAATTGGGCTATCACGTCTTGTTCATTTTTATTGCATGCTGGCAATACTGTAAAACAGTCAATACTGACACTACAATTGTGTTAGGAATATTTGGTTGGAAAAAAAGGATATGCAATATCAGAATCATTAAAATATGCATATATATACATTATTCTGGTTTTGCAGTCAGAACTTTGGACAAACCGTGTACACCGACAATGTTTTGCATATTCTTCATTGGCATTAAGAAATAGGTGCAGTGAGCGCGAACAAGGGGAGCGTGCTCACCAAGATTTATTGAAAGAATTTATCAAGGATTTTGAGACAAAAGCATGCTGGGAGACTTTTGCTGGACTCTAATGCGTGAAACCGAACCAACAAATTTTATTCGACATAAAAAAATGTCTGCAAAATCTGTTGTCACTATCACACAACAAAGATCGAAAACCATATGACTCAGCTACTTTACAAGCAAATGCAACTCTGATCGCAAAGAATCTATAATTTTATGAAAATTTTCATAAGCATTTGCAAGTAGGACAGACTTGTTAAACAAATCTGTCACTTATTAAATTTTTAGGTCATACTATCATACTTATCATACTTATATCTGAATAGGATAGTTAGTGAATCACCGGCTTTAGTGAATCGAAAGAACTTAGCAAATCAAGAATTCCATTAAATGCTTAACTAATCTAACTATCGCTTTAAAGATTTTTAAAAAACAAAAACAAGTTATCCTTAAAATACGTAAGGCTTGTGGGATAGTGTAAAGTAGCCTTAAACACCATATTAAAATGTTAAGACATCACAGTCTTGGTACAACGGAGATTAAACGTAAGACTTTAATTAATTAATCCTAAATAACTTGATCAACTATCCTCGAATCAACTGTTGCATTATGTGATATGAATTTATTATTTTGCCTCTAAATATGCTTACACACCACAATCGATTGGTGTATGTACATATTAAATTTGCTTGCCACTTCGAATATTTTATCTTCTTTTCTTCTCCACATAATAGTCTATTGTTTTATATACCTTGTGCCAAAACCATGTGCTGATTCCTTTTGTTTTTTTGCTCTCCAAAAGAACAAATAAACAAAAGCAGCTACGAATAATTGAACAGTACGTTAATACTGGCTCTCTTATTGATAATCTCCAAACCCTTAACTTTAACTCACAGTTTATTACCATGCTTCAAAAGTTGTGTACTTTAAAGCATTTTTCTTCCTCCTTCAATAAGAAACCCGTATCAATTTTATCAAGTTAAAGTAGTTTTCAAGTGCTATTAAAAATTAAATATTTACGGCCTAATTTATAAAAAATAAAACAGGTTAATAAAGGGTTTATAAATCGGATTTTTATACAAAATTTGTTTCATAAGCCCTTTATTTACCTGTTTTATTTTTTATAAATAAGGCAGTTATTGTTTAACCAAAACAAGAATATCGTCATCTAGCCTGCAAGAGGTGCTAGTGTTATTTTGGGAATTTTTTTTTCCCCCATTGCGAATCTCTATTGGTCATACATACATCTACTAAGCGGTTTGACATTACCTTGATGGGTTTAGAAGTTATCTACAATATATTCCTGCAACAATTGCTATGTGTTAAAAGTTTTTTTTTATTTATTAAAAACCTAATACAATGCTTTCTTCTATAAACAAAAAGTGTTATGCGCTCATGAGTCGCATGAGGCAGGCTAAACCAACACACTCATATAAAGTCAACTCTTTGGACTATACACTCGTTCAGGATTACGAACACATTTCGGGAAATTTTATTTGAATCCGACCTGGGGATGCAAAAATCAGCAACATCCGTGAATGGTTTTTTAAACGCAACGAGGTTTATTTCAAACTACGTCACACCGATAGTTGAGAACTGATAAGTTCAAAAAAGTTAACTAAGGCTCTTAAAATAATTGAGCCAAGAAACTTGTATCATTCTCGACTTAAAATCGATGAACCGAAATATAAAAGCCCCTTAACATTAAAGCAGTATATGCACAAAAATTACCACTCCTTTAATGACATTTTTTGCTACTAAAAATCTACTTATTTTTTTATTTATTGTTCATTTTCTATATTTCTGTTATATTTTAAATAAAATGCTTATTAATTTACATATTGTACCATCAATTTTGCTTGGTTTTATCGTATTTGCCATAAAAAAAACTTAAAACTAAGCTTTCTTTTATGAGCAAAATATGTTATGTGTTCATACTGGTATGAACATTAGGGTGGCCTTTATTTTTTTTATTTTGATTTCTTATATTCTCCCCCCCTAAATCGGTTCAGTTTTATGTAAAAAAAAATACAAAAAAATTTCGTAGCGATAAGTTGTGTTTTAGGGGGGGCGTCCGTCCCTCAAAGTTTGCCATCAAGCCATTTATTCAAATGTAATTTGTTTGCATATGACTATCTTCTAAAAACAACATTTTACAAGAATATGATATATGGCAATATTTTAGCTCTTCTAGTCAACAACATAAGCCTCTAAGAAAGTTTTTTGCTAAAATCAATATTTTAGAAAATAATTAAGAAAATAAAAACAAAATACTAAACATTTTATATACATTTTATATATATATAAGGGGGATTTAATATCAAGTGACCCAATTTTGAAATAGATGTATTTCGATTTAAATGAAATTTACACCAATTTTAGTACTGTTAGATAGTAGCTTAGACACAAATTTTCAACAAGATCGGTCAAAAAGTTTCTGAGTTAGAGGGGGTCAAAGTTTGACATTTTGGCCATACAGGTGTTCTTTCTCATCCATGTAACTTATTACCTATTGGTGTAAGCAAAATTTGTCCCTAGTAGCTTAGATAGCTTTTTGATCAAACTTTTTAAAAAAATTGTTTTTGTTTTTTTTAAAAATTTTTAAAAATTTTTTTTTTTAAATTTAACACTTGGCTAAAAAAAATAAAAAAAAAAGTTTTAAATTTAAAAAAAAAAATTAAAAAAATTTAAAAAAAAAAAAACAAAAAAATATTTTTAAAAAAGATTGATTAAATAGCTATCTAAGCTACTTGGGACAAATTTTGCTAACACCAATAGGTAATAAATTACGTGGATGAGAAAGAACACCTGTATGGCAAACTTTGACCCCCTCTACCTCTGAAACATTTTGACCGATCTTGTTGAAAATTTGTATGTAAACTACTATCTAACAGGACTAACCTTGGTGTAAATTTCATCCAAATCGGAAGACATCGATTTCAAAATTGTGTCACTTGACATTAAATTGCCTTTTTATATATATAAAACGTGTATAAAATGTTTGGTATTTTGTTGTTATTTTCTTAATTATTTTCTAAGATATTAGTCTTAACAAAAAACTTTCTTGAAGGCTTATGTTGTTGACTAGAAGAGCTAAAATATTGCCATATATCATATTCTTGTAAAATGTTGTTTTTAGAAGATAGTCATACGCAAACAAATTACATTTGAATAAATGGCATGTTGATGGCAAACTTTGAGGGGCGGACGCCCTCCCTAAAACACAACTTATCGCTACGAAATTTTTTTGTATTTTTTTTTACATAAAACTGAACCGATTTGGAGGGGGAGAGTATAAGAAATCAAAAAAAAAAAGTTCTCCATACAACTAACGGCCACGCTAATGAACATATTTAAAAAAAAGGCTGCTTCAAAAGGTGCCATGTGTGTTTTTCTTAAAAATTACGTACCGCTCTGTAACAGATTTTTTAACGCAGTATTTTAGAAAATGAGCCCGAGAATTATTTTGGCATATGATGTCAACAAAATATTATAAAAGGAAAGCATACATCAGTTATTTCGCTCTCCTGAAAATCTTAAAAAAAAACACACATAGCACTACTTGCAGGCTAGACGAAAAAAAATAATTAGGGAGGTGATATACTTTTTTGCCGATACGTTACCGATACTCAAAAATAAGATTCCAATACCGATCCGCTTATTGGATTTGAATTCAAGTTATGTATATGTTAAGTATATTATGCAAAATAACAGTGTAAGAGATTATTAATATTTAAAATTTATATTAATAAGATTTTTGTTTAAAAAAACAAAGTATTCTGAACTTTTAAAGCAGACCTGCAGTGGTAAATAGTCTTTCAGAAAATATTATGAAAACTTAGTTTGCTTTTAGACACACCAGTTTTTAATGAATCTATAGACAACATCCGTCAAGATGTGGATGGAAATCGATAAGTGGGAGTGGCACAAAATGGATTTATAAAGAACGTTAAAAGAAAAATTCTCCAAATTTGGTAGCTGGGTTATCAATACACACCTCTTTAAAAATATGAGCGGCATCTCCCATACAATGACATTTTAGATTTCTGTGTATTTGGTGAACGGAAAGAGTACAAACATCTTGGTTATCAATACACAACAACCGACAAAATGTGAGCGGGATTGGAAAAGTGGGCGTGGCACAAAATAGATTTACTTATATTTAAAAAATGGTATTTAAATCAGTGTTCGAAAATAAATAGAAAATTTTTTTGCGTTTGGAACGATATCTATTTTTTCAGTGTTTGTGTAGACGTTCGTAACTATTTTCAGAAAGATATAATGTTCTGTTCTTCGTTAAAAAACAGAGCAATTGTAGTGATACTGTAGACAAACATTATATTTTAATGTTTATTTTTTTACATTGATAAAGAAATTAACAAACAAAAAAATTTAGCAACGACCGCAGCACGAACAGCTTGTTTGTGTATTGTGTATATGATTGGTTTGTGTAAAATTATTTTGCTGGCTTTTTGGTTTTTTTTTTCGTATACATATGTATTTTGTTTTTGGAAAAAATATCGCTACGCACAACAGTAACGAACGAACATTAAAAATCTGAACTGAATAAATGAAGTTTGTGGGTTAAAAAAAACCTAACGGAATTAAATGTTCTCATCTTTTGTTGAGTAGGATAAGAACATTATTATTTTTGTGTTTGTAAGATGACAAACAGGGAAACGTTATTTTTTTAGTGTTTATTTTCTAACACTGATTTAAATAACTTTCTGTTCTTATCGCACCATGGTAAAGGGTATATAAGAGTCAGCATAGTCAATTATTAGCACTCTTACTTTTTTTAATACAGCGAATCCAACATCACCAGGCTGGAAAATCTAATTTACTAATCGCTATGTAGATTTGCATTATTTAAAATATATTGGAAATAGAGTTTTCATGTTTAAAACTCGTTTTCCGCTCTTGTTAAGGTAGCTCAGTTACTTGTTATGCAAAAAATATAAATATATCGGTATTCGTTACTTCCCTAATTAAAATCAATGAAAGAAAGATTGTTTAGTAAGAATTTGATAAAGTGATCCGCATTTACTTATTTTTGATCTTGACATTGAGTGTTTTGTATTTTTATTACATACTTTTCAAAAGAATATCTGCATATTATTTATTTTTTACAAAATCAATTTATGGTTTACGGACAGAAAGCTTCGTTTTTTAAATATGTAAAAATTTTCCTTTAGCCATAATTATTTCCATATGCTTATTTAAATGAGCTTTTCCAATTTGATAGTAAAATACTTAATAAGAGTTTTATTATGATCCAATAGTATCCCTGCGGAAAATTTGTGTTAATTGTTCCAACAGACTGGTCCTGGGACTTATGAAAATAGAATAAGTTTAAAAAGAAAGAACTCATGACCAGTGAAAGGATAACCAATCATTTAACTGGTACATGAAGAACAAAAAGGTAGAAAAAGTAATGAATCGCAGTACAGTCTTCACCAATGGTGTGACACATTTTTTTGAGACTTTCTAAAATTTTGTTCTTAAATTTAGTTCTTATTGTATTTAAATAATACTACATTGCAGTAACTAACACTAAACACGTTCATTGAGAAAAGATCTGTGACTTGTCAAATGGTGGCTGTTAGGTGTCAATTAAAATATTGCTACGTTACTGCCTTTCAGTAACGTTTTGGTTTATTTCCTTTATAATTAACCGTTTCGAGTTCTTTATTGTACTTTAAATAAAACTAAATAATCACAACACTTTAAACACTGTTTACAATTTACACAACTTTATGTAGTACTTAGTCACTTTAAGAACCGTAATTTACTATTGCGACCTCTATTAATGATCTGCACACTTAAACGTTTGAAGTAAAACTCATTTGGCAACGTCATTTCGCAAGTATTTATACTCAATAACATTTATCTAGAAAGCTCCAGAATGTTTCCCGTATGTTCGAGCTTTTACTTTTTGATGTTAACGACTAATACATTGATTATGTTATGAATTTTAAACTTAACGTCTACTATGTTATTATTAACGACATTTATTGTTGATTAGTTGCATCACTTATCCTATAGCTTTTTTAACGGACTTTTTAACATCTCGAGCATTCTGCACATTGGGGTTGAAGTATGTATAATGATGTATAACAATTTTTAACAACAATGTAATCTAATAAAATTACTTACGAATACAAGACAACTAATAAATACAATTTAACTAATAAATACAACTAATTCTTCATAAATAATTACAACTTATTCTTAACTAAAGTTACTTTCGTAGCAATATAAAAATATAAAATTGATAGAGGTCCCATTCATATAAAGTGTAAAAACTAAAACCGGTCTCTACCAACACATTTTTTAAAAATTGCCTTTTACAAAGGTTTGTTAGATGATCGGGAGGTGCAACTGAACTGTGCACAGCACATAAACTTAATACCGCGTCTGCTGAACGTTGTAACAAATTCTTTTAAAAGGGTGGCTTATAGTTATGCCTGTAGCATTTTTGTGCTTTCTTGTTTCTGCATGTTGCTCCCGGCCACTAAATTTAGAAACAATATCGCATTTGCAGTAATTATCAAAGGTTTTTCACTTTAGGTGCTTTATCCAATCTTTGTGAAATTTTTTTGAATTGGTTTACTAATTTTTTCCTTTTTTAATTTTGATTTCAGTTAATTTATATCCACATTAATGAGCAGTTACATTGTTGCATTTATTTTTAGATCTATTTCAATGTTAGAATATATCGTTTTTTTTTTAATATTTGTATTAAACATAAATAGAAAATATTAAAAATACCACTAGAACAAAAAAATGCTAGAAATTTTTAAATAATGCTAGAAAATATGATAGATGCTAAACCAGATTTTTTCATGTCAAATGACTTTAAAAACTGCTAGATCTAGCATGAAAAATGCTAAATTGGCAACACTGATTACTGCCAGCAAATCGATAAATATTCAACATACGGAATAGTTGTAATTAAAAAGTTATATGCATTTGAAATGGCTTTAACACGGACCGTAACCCAGCGGGAAAAAGAAGGAGTAGGAAGGCCTTCTAGAAGGCCTCTGTACCCCTTCTTTTGGATGTACAAGGCCTTCTTGCTCTATTCCATACTCATATCTTTTTTACACACGTTGTCATTGCGGAGAAGGCCTTCCGCTCTCTCTTCTTCAGCAGGTACATAAGAAGGGTAACGGGACCAAAAAAATTGATTTTGCTTTTGCTTGTGCAAAAAAACAATACAAAAATGTTACTCCTTTTCTACTCCCTTCTCATAGAAGCGAGTGTGGAAGGTGTATCTTATCTTTTATACGAAAGAGCCGCGGCCTTCTATGAGGCCTTCTTTAGCAGTTAGATAAGAATAGTAATTGAATCAAAAAATCTTTTAAGCAGGCCTTTAAAAAGGCCTGAAGTAAGAAGGTCTTCTGAGTTTTCCCGCTGGGAACAGCTGTTCCTTTTTTCATAAAGGCCCAAATATACCCAGCGGTAAAAAGAAGGAGTAGGAAGGCCTTCTAGAAGGCCTCTGTACCCCTTCATTTGGATGTACAAGGCCTTCTTGCTCCATTCCATACTCATATCTTTTTTACACACGTTGTCATTGCGGAGAAGGCCTTCCGCTCTCGCTTTTTCAGCAGGTACATAAGAAGGGTAACTAAAAAGGGACCAAAAAAAAAATGGATTTTGCTTTTGCTTGTGCAAAAAAACAATACAGAAAATGTTACTCCCTTCTTATAGAAGTGAGTGTGGAAGGTATATCTTATCTTTTATACGAAAGAGCCGAGGCCTTCTATGAGGCCTTCTTTAGCAGTTAGATAAGAATAGTAATTGAATCAAAAAAATCTTTTAAGCAGGCCTTTAAAAAGGCCTGAAGTAGGAAGGTCTTCTGAGTTTTCCCGCTGGGTACTACTCATCAAGAATTGCGGTAGTATTAGTGAAAATGTGTTTGTATTTGTCACAGGACGATGCTGGATGAAAATCAAATAATTTAGATATGACGGCGAATATTACGTCAAGCACACGTACACGTTGAATTCGCCGGCTGGACAAGCATTTGACAACAGGGCTGTCAGATGTGGCGATTTCTCGCCAAACGTGGCGATTTTCAAACTTGTTTGGCGACCTAATTTTTGATTTGGCGACATGGGGACTTTTTGGATTTAAAAAAATAGTTGGCGATTTTGTTGGCTATTTTTGATGAGCTATAGATTTGTTTTAAAATTCGGTATATTCAATAAGAAGAAAAAATATTAATTTTATTTTAGTATTTTTATGTATGAAATTTGAGGCATTCATAAGTATGGTCAGTATTTAAAAGTATGTATGTTCAAATGGCTGACGAAGATAATATAAATCTTCGAGAAAATTGTTTTTCGTTTTTAAAAGTGCTCTTAAAAGTCAATAAATATAATTCCTTCAAACATGAATATATTTAAAGTCTATGAACATTTTTCTATTATATATATATATATATATATATATATATATATATATATATGTATGTGGCAATTTATAGGCATAGATAAAAAACATTGTTGTTAAAGATTTTTATGAATCCTAACGTTCCTTTTGATGTTTACGAAACACACTCGAAAACATTAGCGTTTGTTATTGTAAAGAGGGTTTTAACGATGATATTTCATCTTATTTATATAGGTTTAGCTCAAAATTTTTAGCTACATGGATACGGCAGGTACGTACCATTTAAAGGAACTTACTTTGGCTGTACTTTATGTGCTGGTAATTACAACAAGTATTGCCTGTGTTTAAATTATGAACTCCACAAAAATCGCCTTCGAAGTAGAATACATTACGAACTTCTAGACGCGTTATGACGAGGTTTAAATTATATGAATGTGAATAGTACATGTTGCAATTCTTTTGTACCTTCATTTAATAAATGTAATTCCCTCACAATGTATTCCAAAAAAGAAGACAAATAGGTAGTCTTGCCAGTGAAGCGTTTTAGATAACTGCAACTTATCTACAAATGTATAGCCAATATTTGTTTAATACTAACTGCATAAATTCTTTTTTTGTTGCTTTTTGTGTTCACTAACTTTTTTTACTGTGTTCTAAATAAATATTAAACAAAACATATATTATGGCGACTTTATTTAAATTTTTGGCGTATTTTAGCGATACTGAACAAATTTATTTTTTAGAATTTATAAACAAATATTTTTAATAATTCTAAAAATATGTATTTTATTGTCAAAAACTGAAAAACAAAGGCTTTGGCGATTTTTGACATTGAATTTGGCGAAAAAGGTCAAAATCAATCTGACAACCCTGTTTGACAAGTGTATTTGGCCCTTAAAAGTCAGATGAAAACAGTTATTTTTTGATTTTTATTTTTTCAACAAAAATAACAGTTATTTTTTTATATATATTTTTTTGAATAACAGTTAATATTTGATTTTTATATTTTTGAACAATAATAACAGTTATATTTTGATTTTTTTGAGCAAAAATAAAAGTTATGCTCTAAAGAAATGTACGTGTTATAATAATTTAGTTGACTTTAAATATTTATTTTAATGTGCATAAGAAATCCCAATTAAATTATTATAACACGTAGATTTCTTTGAAGAATAACTTTTATTCTCGAAAAAATAAAAATCAAAAAATAACTGCTATTTTTGTTCAAAAAAATAAAAATTTAAAAATCAATATATTTTTTTTAATAGAAAAGTTCATAAGGATCAATATGGTATATTTGAATCAGTTTTCCGACTTTAACTTCTATATGCTTTATTAGTTTTAAAATTTTAAAATAACTGTAAAAAAAGACAAGCCGGTCACATGGCGTTTTAACATAATTCGGGTACGCTGAATCCAATGGTTTTAACAGTTCTTTTAGGTTAGCTCTTGTTTTCGAGATATACCGTTATTTCGAAAATGGAGGAGGTTGCACAACATATATTCGCGTAACGTAAAAACGGTTTAGTTTATTATTATTACTTAATAAAATTAATAAAATTCCCTTTAAGACTTTAAGAAAGGTAAAACTATGCGCGGTCGTTTTAGAAACATACTTTTTTTTTTTTGAAAAAAAAAATAATTTTTTTTATCAAAATTTCGAAATTTTTGTTTTTTAAAAATTCATAAAAAATTGGAAAATGCAGCTAGGCTTCTAATTTTTTACAGACGTATAAGAAATGGCAAACAAAAGAAGCCATAAAAAATATAAATCTGTTAGCAACTTTAGATTTTATTCACAAAAGAATTTCATAAATTCATAAATGGGAGCTCCCCTAAGAAGTGGTGATAAGGGGCAAAAAATTAATTGAGGTCGGTCATACATTTTATCCCACAAGAGGCGACTCCTGGGTATTTATGTGACATTTTCTTCAATATATTTCTAGTCTGCATTGAACATTTTGTATGGGAGCCCCCTTAAAGAATGGAGATAGTGGGTAGGTATGTTAGAAATGAATGATTGAGATGAAAAATAAAGTGGGGTTGGTCATATATTTGACTCATCTAGGGGCATCCATATTGAACTTTTAAAAAACAAAAATTTCGAAATTTTGATAAAAAAAATTATTTTTTTTCTTAAAGGAAATTTTATAACAGAATTTTGGTTATTTTAGTTTTTTCAATAAGCTAACGCGTTTTTGAGTTACGCGAACATATGTTGTGCAACCTCCTCCATTTTCGAGAGCAAACCTAAAAAACGGCTGGCACCACTGGATTCAGCGTACCCGAATTAAGTAGGTTAAAACGACAAGTGCCCAGCTTGTCTAAAAAAAGTGTCAATTTCTATCACAGTGTTATTATCGGTCCCTGGTCCTTAATGAATTTTAATTGATTTAACTTTTATTAGTTTTTCAAATCAAGCCATAGTTCTTTACACATTGATGTATAACATGTCTACCTTATTCTTTCCATACACCTAATTAATAAATTAGGAAATATCTGTTAAATACGTATTATTAACGAAAAAATATATATCTTTACTTTTTTCAGTTTTAAAAAACCAGAAGCTTAAAGATATAAAACTATTGTTGCTATAAATATTTTAGAGCTAGGGAGATTAGAACATTTTAAATTTCTTAAGAATATCTTAAGAATATGTATATTTTTGTACTCAAAATTTAAAAAACTGTTATACAATATTGTTATTTTTTTAGCTATACACAATTGGCATGGTGATGTGCGTTTTGGTCTTTCTTTGGATGTTGGCGATTCAGTAGAAATCTTAGAAGAATGTCCAAAATGGTTCCGAGGCACCTGTCCGCGAAAATCACGAGCTGTGGGAATATTTCCAAAAACTTACATACACATAAAAGACTTATCAAAAATAGATCCAGTTGTAGCCGAATGTACACAGGTCTTAAGGGAATGGTCAGAAATATGGAAGAAACTGTTTGTGGTTTGTATTAATTTCTCTTTTATTTTCAGACTGTGGTCTATAAGTTTTTAATAATATTTTTAAATTTTTTAAGGATCGTGAAACTTATAAATTTCATACATTACGCAAAGTAATGCTATCGATTTTGGAAAGTAGGCGTGAATTGCTAGGAGCCACTTTAACTCAAGATCAAACCTTAGAACTACAAATGACAGTCGTTTCGAAAATTGATTGGGGAAATAGGTAAGTAAAAGATTTGTCCTTTTTTATTATAGTAAATATTTATTTAAAGAGCATAAAAATGTCGCTTGTTCTCTTCATAATCACAATACTTTTTTTTATAAACAAATTTCTAAATTTTATTAAAAAAAAAGAAAATAATTACTTAACTAATTTTTAAAACATGAAAATTTATCTTTTTTAATAATTTTATTTCTATTAATTTATAATTTAATAATTTGTTTTTATATAATAATAAAGTATATAAAAATAAACTTCTTGCTTAAATAGTTATAGTTAATGGAAATTTGATAAAAAAAAATTATATGATTATTTGAAATTATTGAAATAATTACTTTATTTATTTAGTTTGAAAAAATAATAAAAGAAACTTAATCATAGTGATGGCGGTTTTGTAATACATAATTATAAAAAAAAACACTTTTTTAACATGGTTGATGGTGGTCAAGTTATATTAATAGTTCAGTTATTATTAAAATATTGTTTTGTCACTCATTTAAGGGTTTTATACAAACACATAATTGCACGGAATATACTCAAAAGAATTTTTAATTTTAACATTGAAATACAGTCTTATATTTTATATTATATAATTTCTTTTTAGACCAATTTTGACACAAAATATTTTAAGTTAATTATTTGCACTTTTTTACAAAACACACATTTGACAAAACATCGAAATAGTACACACATAGTTATAAACAATAATAAAATATTATTTTCGTTTTTTTTTTAAATATTTTTAAAATAAATGAGAAATCATTTGTTGCTTCTATCGTTCTGTTACTTTTTCCCTCTCGCTCTTACTAACTCGTTCGATCGATTTTTTTTCAAAGATTGCATTGCTTTCTTTAGAATATTTTTTTTTTAGAAATTATCCAAAATATTTATGTTTCGGTTTCTTTGCCAAAGGCTTCTTTACCAAATGTATCTACTACTTGGGGATAAATAGGATTCATGGGATTCATTTCCAATGTTGAGGGAGCCGAAGGTGTTCTTGAACTTCCCAAGAGATTACATAATTCTTGTACCATTTCATTGTAGGATTTCGTATTGACATTTTGGCCCAAAAAATGCAAAAGTAAAAAGTCGCCAACCTGTAATTTAAAAAGAAATTGGGAAACATATGAAAATCGTTTTTTAGTATTTATGTTATTGTTTATTTAAATCTTACATCCAAACGTCTGACCAAACTGGCAATTTCCTTGTTTCTTCCGGATCGATAAGAACGTTTAATAATGGTTTCACGTGTTGTGGGCATTGTAACTACCATTAATGAGTAAATTAAAGCTACTCCAGAAATTATAGATAAAATAATAAACCAAAACCTGTAAGCAAAGAGCAGAAAAAATAAATATGTGATTGTTCAGTTTTTTTAAGGTTATATACAAATTTTCCCTTTTTAGTTCCTATTTTCTGAATCTTTTCAATTAACCAATAATTCAAGTCAAAGCCATTGTATTAATTTTTTTTTATATCTTATCTTTATTTTCTTCAAACTAATCTACCTTATTTATCATGATTGTCGTTGTCGTAGTCCAAAAACAGTCGTTTTTAGAAATTGGTATTATGATTGTCGCAAACGACATAAATAGTATTTAGATTTATTAAATTAGACAAACTTTTTATTACGCAATTCACAAAATGTTCTATTGTGCCATATTGTATGTATGTACTAACTATAATTTTATGACAGTCGTAAAAATTTGGTTTATTATTCATTTTAAAATATTATGTATATGACAATAAAACTTTGTTACCTGTTATTTTTAGTGAACTATTTTTTCCAACTGGTTAATGCTTACAATTTTAAATCATTATTTTTCTTTGATTATTATTTATTCATGGAATATAAAAAAATAATATTTTTGCCATTTAATTTTTAGGTTTATTATTTAGGTTTAGCACTTAGGACTTTAGAACGCTTTGCGAATTGGCTTTATGTGTTTTCATTGTCGTTGTTGTACAATTTAAATGATATCGACAACATTTTAAACGACTATGACTTTGACCATGACAACGACTCTCATAATAACGCTGATTTAGTCGAAAAAAAGTTTTTGAAATTCACTAAATAAACTTAACATTACGAAAAATTACAGAATTGGAGATGATTTGAAAATATGAACTTCGGCTTTTATAGCAATTCAAAAAAATATATTTTATTTTGAGGTCAATGTATAAACATTTTCGGAAAAAGTAATAGGGACACATACAATTTTTAACAGTTTCCTAAATTTTTGTTTAGTTTTTCAATTTGTCTTAATCAAACATTAAAAAAAAGTTACAGTTTAACTGTATCGCAAAATGGATGTAATTAAAAAATATTTTGGGAAAAATAATAGGAATATTTTTTACTTTTTGCTATCGAAAAATTTACAATACTTCGACTCTATTTCGCTCTGCACGCCATTTAGGAAGACAGGCTTAATATCAACATTATATTCAACTCAATATCGAAGAAATTAAAAAAAAATACTGATTAAATTCTCAACATGAGCGTTTTTAAACAAATATCTTTTTATATGTTTGCGAATATTACTGAAAATAATTGCAATTAACGGCCTTAGTTCTTAAATAAGAACATAGTTGCTAAAGAAGTAAGCGTACATACTTATATACATACACATGTATGTAGAGTATTTCAAATAAAGGTCATACCAATAAAATCATATATGTACATATGTAAATTAATAGTAAATCGGAAAAATGTACGAGATTAATAAACTTTAATGGCGACGTCTCTTCTGAGAAAAATATATTGAATTATATACATGTAACACTTTTTAATGTTACCTATAATTAATCACTCGATTAGCTGATTTTGTTAACAACCGTTACAATTTACTTCATTAGCGATTTTTAAAACTATTTGAGGGAGTTTTGCACACCATTATTGTATGAAAACAAACATTCCCACCACTAATTACATGTAAAAAATTCAAATGATAATATTATATATAAAATATAAAAATGTATATATTTTGTGTTGAAGCAACCTTTCCTCAAAATTATGAATGGTATTTATCATGACAAACAATATCAAACATTAGTTGTACAAATAAAATGGTAAGTACCGTAGTTTTAAAAAAGGGCAGTATGAACACCATAAATAAAAGTTAGGGTAAAATATGCAACATGTTTTCATTTTTTTCATGCAACATAAATCACAAAAGAAATTGAAAATTGTTCCCACAGTTGTATTTTTTGTACAAACGAACACAAAAATGTTGAACATGTAACATGTATGCAACATATTTTTTAGAAAAGCAATGGTTCAAAAAATTGCAATTTCAATTAAAAAGCACAAGTAAATAAAGTTAATAAAAAATATTTACTACTCACCACAAGAATATATAAATTTTCTCGTTCAAAATATTCAAAGCTAATACACACAAAGTGTCGTGTCTCTGTGGTGAACCACCAGGACCAAATTTGTGGAATGTACATTTTGTTAATCTTGGAAATATTTCAATCATTGGATCGAAACGTTTTTCTTGATCCATATTGGAGAATTTAATGACGTCAGTACCATAGGTCATGAAAGCACCACCCAAAAATTTATCCACCATGAAAATATTCACAATGACATTGACAAAATTCAAAGCCTCGCAAACAAAGTAAGCAAAGGAATAGCCGGAATGAGAATTTAGGCTGTCAATCAAATATTTAATAATGCGATGTTGACGATCTTTGCGATATTCCTCAGGTATGATGACCATGCCCCGAAGGCCTTCAGTAATCATGCGCATTTTGCCATCTTCGAGATTTTTCCAAATCCAATGGGGTATATAAAACATAAGACCCTATAAGGAGAATTTTATCGAAAATTTACAAATTATTTGTTAAGGTTTCTCACTTACCTGAAAGAATAACACAAATGGCACCCATTGATAATAGCTGTGGTATCTTTTCTCTTGACCAAACTCATTGCCCAAACCATGACTTGCTACATCGGTACCAATTTGCCTGTGTTGTTGTCCCGGTATAGTAAATGTGTAGGTAATCCAGCAAAATGTATTGATAACATGCATTGGTATGGAGCCGTCATTTATGCAGGAAATGGGATCACCTTAAATTAGAAAAAAATTATGTATATTAAATTTTATCCACATATTACATATGCATGTTGTAAATTTGTTGCATAATTTATTAGATTGAGATCAACCTAATTCTATTTATTCTCTTATCTAATTTGCATACACATTTTGCTTGCTCATCTTTCATATAAATTTGTTTATTATTCTATTCTACTCATTCATAAAAGTTCATTAACATTTTTAGATAGATTCTTAAAAGCGTTTACACTGGGCAAGAAATTTTATAAAAATTTACATAATTTGATTATTGTTATTTAATAAATTTTTATAAAGTATTTTATGAAATAAATATATGTACATAAAATCAAAAAAGATGTAAGAGTTTTCTTAAAATTTTCAATAAAATAAAAACTAAAAATTTAATTTTGTTTTAATTATTTCGTAATTAATTAAACTAATTATGCATTTTCTTAGAGCGCATTCACTTAATATACAATTTTAGTAATTGAAGTAACATCTATCGTTAGTTCAGCAGCCGTATTCCGTAATTCGCTAAAGCTAAATCTCTATCGCTAAAAATCTATAAAGTTGATTTAGCAATTTTTGGCTACAAATGTAATTCAGTAACGTGCATTTCTAAATTTGGCAATGCAAAACAAATTTAATTCGCCGCAATTTTAGCTTTTAATGTCATCTCTAAAATATTTAAATTTTGTATTCTCTAAGGAATTTTAGCGATCAAGATTTAGCTTTAGCTAAGCGAATTACAGAATACGGCAGCAGTTACTTTAAAATGTCATTAAATTAATTGATTTGAAACGAATTTTTATAATTGTATTTTCACAAATACTTAAAATTTTCTTTATGTTGTAACAAAAATGAAATATGTTTTATTAAAAAATGTGTTTCATTGAATTTGAAGCAAATTTTTTTTTATAATATCGCTAGTGTGCCCTGTATATCGATGTATGTAATTGTACATCTAGTGTAACAATATCTTTTGTTTACACAAGAAAAACCTTGTTCAAATGTAAATCAACGTCATTCAAACCAAACAACATGAGTTCTTCCTTGTATTAAGTTCATATTGAACTATTAATGCACTTTTTATAGACAAAGGGTGCGCCAAAATTGCCGCAAGATTTGATATTACCGCCATGCGTGCTGTAAAGTGTTGGCAATCCTTAAGAACAACAATTTGACAACTGACAGTTTAAGGTTAGGTACTAATGACGATGCACAGTGGAGAGTTCGTTAAATGAATTATTGATCATCAAGAAGTTAATGTTTATTTAAAGCACATTTTCACCTTGATTTTATTGTCAATCGCCACAAGCATCACTGCTTAGTGCGGATTTTGGTCTAGAGACATCATTACACCCACACCACAATATTGGAGATGGTGTTTTGCGTTTGTGCTGATGTTTGTAAACCCTTAAAATGTTGGTCCAAGACCCACTTTTTAGTACATCTAACGATGTCCGTCCGGCTGGCAGTCTCTCCATTGAAACCTTGTGCGCAAAGTACAGGTCAAAATTTTGTAGATAATATGAATAAATTTGGTAAATAAGCTCTAGTTATTGTCACAAGGACCAATAATATTGAAAACTGTCAGAATCGGTCAATAATTTCAGATAGGCCCCATACATGCTTCTTTCCGAAACAGTCTTTGTGCCCATAAACCATCTTATTTTGGTAATATTAGGATTAAATTTGGGCTAAACAAGCAGTGGCTGTTACCGGTGCTCGAAGTCACAATATAAGACAAATTTGCTCATTCTGTTTAATTCAAATCTTGCGTTAATTTTTAAACATCCTTTAAATCAAGTATTATAGTGTCTAAAATATAATAATTTCGAGCAGAAAACTAAAAGAAAAATGCACATACAAGAAACGAAAAAAGAATAAAAAGTTTTTGTTTGATATTTTGTTTATTGTACTCATACAAAGTATGTTTATAAAACATACTTTACGTTAAAATTGTGGGTGTGTTCGTTCATCTTCAATAAAACAAAGATAAAGTCAGTTACTCATTGTAGATACTCGGATAATTGTATCTGTGCGATACTTTTGCAAGTGCCTTAATATTTTGTGATGAAGCATTTTATGTTTAAAAGTACTTTAAATTGTACTTGTTTGTTTGCGATATGTTTTTTTTTTATTATTATTTTTTTTTTTAAGTGGCCTAGAAGAGTAAAACTCTGTCGAGTTTTTTGTATTTTTTTTCTTTTTGGAATTGACTATTAAAAAATAAAAGTTTTTTATTCTTTGTTAGAGTACACTTGTTGTCTTTCTTTACTCTTCAATTTTGTATTTTATTTGTTTTCTTTTGTGCAGAGTACGTTTTAAAAAAATATTCATTATCCATACTTTTAATAGGCTTTACATTTTGGACGGTATTAGTATACTTTGAACTTTTGGTTTTCCTTTTTATTATTCATTCAACATAGTTGTTAACAAAGAATGTTGTGGAAAACCATTGCTGCATCATAATGATGTCTTCAAAATTGTTGTAATTCAACAAACAATAAAGTTACTGATGCATTATTGATAAGGAATCAGAATTTAAAAAATTTAATTTAGGCGTGTCAAAATTTCTATAAATTCTTAAAGCAAGTTAAATAACGTTCAGACTAGTTTTGTAGTTTCATGTAACGCATTCAAAAGTTGGTATTTAATGCAGATTTAATTAATTTAAAGTAAGTAAATAAACGTTATACTTCGTCAGCTCATTATTGGTTTGGCGCATATGCCAAAAAGTCGGTGTAGAAAACAAGGACAAAGAAGGTTTACATGAAGATTTCTCAAAATGTATACGATAGAATATTTTTATATATTTTAACCGCTGCTTCCGGCATATGTTTTGAAGAAAAATGTAAATTTTGTCAACTTTCATGAATGATGTTAGAAGTTAATAGTTTTATATTGAAAGTGAAAAATATTATTTTGTGCCGCATACGCCACTTTCTAAAAATATTTTTAAAAAGTAGCTTTTTGTGCTGCATACGTATACTTATTGCTATGCATTAAGTTATTTGCTAAAATGAAAGTTTCTATATTAAAAATCTAATAAAAAGTCATAATTGATGATTTCTTTTTTAATTGGTTTTATATTACCAAAGCAATTCCATTTTTATATTTTTAATAAATAAATTTTAAAAATTTTTACTATTTCTTAACATTTATTATTTTATGTATGTAACAATTTTTTTCTTGTTGTCCTTTTATTTTGCTTTTGCTCATGGTCCAATTATTAAGTATATGCAGAAAAACAACAACTAAAAAAACAGCACGGACTTTGCTTGTGTAAAATATGAGGAAGATATCAAAAACAATTGCATGAATATAAAAACACATCTTTACAAAATATCAGCAGTCAGCTTTTGTTTAAACTACCTTTTTTCTTACGGCAATGAAGCAAAGCAAGAGTGAAATTTATTTTGTACGTTTTTATATGAAGAATTTGGTGCAATCGCCAAAAAGTGGCGTGTAGAGCAAAACAATACTTAAAAACTTTAAAATAGTTGATATGGAGCAAAATGAATGCTTAATATCTCAAAAAACATACAAAATTTCGCGAAACAGGTTTTTGATTTAGAAAGGGGGTATTAAAAGAATATATTCCTCATACCTAACTAATTTTTTTAAAAAATGGTCGGTATGTCAAACCAATAATGAGCTGACGACTTGTATGTATTTTTTTTATTGCAGATTTTTATTTATTATTTTTTTTGATAAACAAATTAAATAATTTTTATTTTAGAAATAGAATGTTTGTTTTAGAAATAGAAAATCCTGATGTGACTATACGCTACAACCTTTAAATATAACAGTAGACGCTCACCAATAAGAACTCTAAGTATTTAGAATTTCCAGAAATTAATATCGGTAGCTGCAATACATTTCACTCTCCAAAATTAGAAATAAAAATTCGTTTGTGCCAAGAATGATAGAAATAAAGGTAACCGCGATTCAAAAAAAAAATTGAAATTTTCTGCGCATGCCGCACACATGCTGTCACGCGAGCTACATTCTTATTGGCTAAAAATTTCAAGCTGACAAAATTAAGATAGTTGCTATTGTTTATTTGACGGGCTACCAGGTCTTATAAAGTTTATACATTTCATATAAAAAAAATTCGTAAATCTTAGGGATTTTTATACTTGCCAACCCTTGCTACGCACAAACTACGTCATCTAACGGGATATCGTGCGCAAGGCGTAATCTTTTATTCTATCATTCATGATTTGTGCGACATGCGCAGAAGATTTAAACTTCGTTTTTGGGATGGCGGAATCTTTGTATATATCATTCTTTGTGTTAGTTTCAACAAATTAAAAACAAAAAAGTAATTACGAAATCGTGGATGTCCGTTTATTAATATGTCATTCGCCTTTATAAAGAAAATAATTTTCCTTCCAATTCCCATTTGCTTATTAAAACTGCACCTACTGAGAAACTGCAAAACGACAAAACCCTGCCAGAATAAAATTTGTTATGAGGGTAAGATTCATGTAAAAGGTGTTTGTGCCGAATATTATTTAGATAAATTTATTTATTTTTGAGTTTGTTCGCATTTAAGTGATTTTAGGAATGGGGTTTATATGGGACTTATGGTTTATTTGGAACCTACCAGCATAACATTTTGTCATGACATAGAAGTTATTTTAAGATTTTAGATTGTCATAAAATAAGTTTAGACCAATTTTATTTTAAATAGCAACAAAATAAGATGGTTTATGGGCAGAAATACTCCTTTGCGGAAAGAAGCTTGTATGGGGCTTTATTAAATTATGGAAAGAGTCTCACCATTTTCCTGGTGAGATATTAAGAACCCATGTACCAAATTTCGTCAAATTAGCTCTAAAATTGCGACCTATATTTTGCGCACACCGTTTAGATGGACAGCAAGCCAGATGGACCGACGGATATCGTTAAATCGATTCAAAAAGTGATTCTAAGTCGTTTGGCTTATTTAAAGGTGAGGTGGGACCAATATTTTAAGGGGTTACAAACATCAGCATAAAGGCATAATATCCCCTTAACTGTTGTAGAGTGGGTAAAAAACAGTCCAGAATTTAGAAAAATCCGAAAACTCGAGTTGCCTTAAAAGAAAAGATTTTCTAATTTTTTATCGTCTATTAAATTGATTTGGTATCAGCAACAGAAAATCTTCTTTCTTAAGTTTTAAGTTTTGTGTCGACATAAATACGACGAAACCAAACAAAGCAATTTTTTAAACTCTCTAATAAACTTGTACTATGATCTACAAGAGATAATTTTTATCGTAGGGAAATACGTAGTAGTATTTTAGATGTATATATATTAGGGTATTCATTCGGTTAACCGATTAATTACTACTTGATTGTCAGATCGGTTAATTTTAAATTGGTATTGTGGTTATTTTGTTGACCTGTTTATGGTTTTTAATCCAAATTTTGATATTTTAACTTAATAAAGTTCATCAAATTTTCATTAAATTATTTTTACGAAAAAAGGAATTTTAGAACATGAAATGAATTAAAATTTTTGTTTAGATAATTTTTCATTCTCGACTGCCGCCAGGCTTTTATGGGCAGGTTACCCTTACATGTTTCGATTGCAACCACTCAATCTCTTCAGAGGGGTTTGACGTTTAACTCGGTACATTATTAATTACTGGGCTAGTTCTTAGCCGATTTTTATACCTTTTTATAAACACAATTTATCTACATTTGGATTAATTTATCATTTAAAATTAAAACTTTAACGACATTTTAAAAATTTGACAAAAACTACAAATTAGCAAATTCATTGACTTAAGAGTTCACTTTAGCTCTTTTTGAACACCTCTAATATCGTACATGAAATTTTTGGCTGGTGCTCATTTATATTAAGTGATGTTGCAAAAAAACCAGCCTTATGTATATGTGCGCATGGAACTAAGTTGTCTTTTACAGAAAAATTCTTAAAATTATTAATTTATTTTTTGAATATCCCCAATGCAAACCCCAAACCCCAATTAAAATTTGTTGTCCCTTTCAGCAACAATAAATCCCCTAATTTGGGGTCAAAACCCCAAAACTGGCAGCCCTGTTCTTCACAGTAAACATATTCATCAATGTTGCCAAGTAAATGTTTATAAACACATTGAAAAACAATTACTAAAGTATTTTATACTTTTTAGCTATTCATGAATGGATTTTAAAAAATCATTAATAAAAAAACACAAAAATCCCATTAAGTCACTATAAAACTGATGATTAATATACCTATTCATTCAATAGATTTTTTGGGCAATTTGCCCAATGTTTTTCCAAAATATTTACTATCATAAACAAAAAAAACCAAAAACACTTTCCCCTAAAACAAAAATCTGTCTATCTTGAAAAAAAAAAAAACAATCATGGGAAAACATAATATTTTTAAAAATCTTTAAAGTTTTGTGTTAATGATTCAGATATAAATTCGTCGAAATTCATACAATACTAAGAATTTCATTACTAACTACATGTTTATTTTGTTCGTGCTGTTTGGGAAGCTTTGTGGTTTATATTGTAAACGACCAACTTTGTAAAGCGCACACTGACATTAAAATAATTTTAATGGCTTGCCGAAAAACCTAAACAGAAATAATACAAATAAATATACAAGTAAGAAAGTAAAGTCGGTCAAGTGAGACCATTTGATACCCTACACTACAGCATAAAAAGACACATTTTAGAGATTGTACCCTATATGAGACACAAGAACAGTCATGGCCCCAGCAAAACAAAATTATGTTAATAGGTTAGGATTCATATTAGATTTATTTGTGCCGAAAATAATTAAAATATCGATTTTGGAGAGGGGGTTTACATGGTTAATTTTGGAAATACTAGCACATTATTTTGTCAAGACATAGTACATAGCTGTCGTAAAAGTTATTATCGCCAATTTGTATGTCAATACCAACGTTAATAAAGAAATTACGGCATTACAAGCTATTTTCGGGAGTAGTATTTGTGTGAGAATTTGGTAAGACGATTTATGTTGGACCAAATTCAATCGAAATACCAATATAATGAGATTGTTTATGGGCACAAAGACTATAAGGCAAAGATATTTGTATGGGGATATGTGATATTATCGACCGATTCTCACAATTTTCATGTCCTCATGAGAATTGAAACGTATGTATATACAATATTATATAAGCAGTTAACCAGCCAGCCGGACACACGGACATCGTTAGATTGACTCAGAAAGTAATTCTGTACTTAATCAATATTGTTTGTTTGTTTGCCTTTTGCTAAATTTTTCATACATTTATCGAATGCAAAATACAGCTGGAAAATAAGCATTTTCTGAAGAATTATGAATTATAAGGAATATTTTTTCTGAAGATTAGGTTAGGTTAAGAAGGGTTATGTGCCCAAGGGCACACTTCCATTCGGAGACCTGTACGGTCCATTGTGAATCCGTTCGATGAAAAGCAAAAAAAAAATGTAGAAAAGAGAAAAGTAGAGAAAAGAAGTATGAGGTGGATAAAATCCAGAAAATTAGAAAGTTAGTAGGTAATATGAAGAACAATCCCCCTCTCTACAGTCCCCTCAACAGAAACAACCGCACTATTTCCCTGACAAGCCCCAGTAGATCAGTCGGATTACATCCAGCGATGCACCCCAGTTCGTCGTGAAACCTGTCTCCTAGCCACTTCTGTCTGAGACCCTGCATCCTAGGACAATGGCACAGTACATGCTCGATCGTCTCCAGCTCCTCTGAATAATCGCATAATCTGCAGAAGTCCGGTATTGTGTTGTCCCATCTGCCCGTAAAAGCCCTAACGGTAATCTGAAGATTACTTTACTGAATTTTCCATAGTTTGGCAAAAATTAAATTTTTTTGACATATTCGCAATTTTAAGCACACTTTTGTTCTCCTAGTCTACAGCTACAATTTTGCCGATGAACCGGAAAACAAAATACCAATCGGGCCATAAAATCCGAATAGCAACTTAACTTTATTTAGCAGTCATGTTGCCTACCCGTTTTGTTTTAGGTTATAGTCAGCCAAAGCTTAAAATGAGTTTATGTTGGTGAGCAAACTACCCAGCAAGCAAAATTTATTTATATGTACTAAAAAAATGTCTATATTTAAACTCTTATGACAGTTTCTTATTAATAAAATATGTTTTAAATTAAATCAAACGAATATTAGGTTAGAAAATATTTGCTCAAATAGATAATTAGAGGCAAAAAGCGGTAAACATTTAAAACTATTTTTTCTTAGTTCGAAAAATGAGAATTTATTAAAAAATTTCCAGAACTCTATGAAATTAATTTTTTCTTAAGCATTAAATACGCTTTGAAGTATTTTCAGTTTCATTTGAAAACTATTCATATCGCTTTAAGCATTATGTATTTAATGACGTACTCCCTTTTTTTAAAAAAAATTGATAACAGAAAAGTGCGCATTTTACCAAATGCGTTATTTATCATGAAATATTTTTTGTATATCATTATGAATTTGAAATGTTTGCTGGAAAAGTTTTACGAAAAACAAACAGTGTCTCATTGACTACTAAATAAAAGCCCATAAGGATAAATGTGAAATTGTATCAGCAAAATGGTGCTATTAATTGGCTGCCTAGTTGTATACTTAACTAGGACCAAGGCTTTTCCTATTTGCTAGTTCAAAGGCCTTCCTCGAGAAAAAATTTCAATTTTGTTTTGTGTTTATTTTGGAGCAAGCAAAGTATTCAAGTGCAAATTAAATCCTTAAGAAGCAAAAGCGAAAAATTTAAAGTAGAAATATCTTCTGCTCTGTTGTATTTACTAAGGCCAGGTTTTTGAGTTGTGGATTAAGCTTAAACTTACTTTAACGTAATCTGAATCTCGGATTTTCCGGTGAAATATGATTTTTTTGTTATAATTTCATTAAAGACCAACATTTAAAGCAAAACTAAGCTGTTCAGTCAAAATTTTGTACACAAACTTGATAATGGCGGCACAAATCTGTTTTAGAATAACTAAACCTAGTGTAACTAAGACCTCAAAAACCCAGCCTAAGATGAAATCAGTTTATATATTTTTTTACAAATGCATCGAATTAAAAATTTCAATATAATGATAACTACAGCCTGAAATTTTGTTTAACTATGAGTTTTGTAATAAAAAATGGTTTAATTATATTTTGAGAACTGTTTGCTAAACAAACATAAAATTAAGCACTTCCCAAAGAGATTTCCAAATCTCAACAAAGCATTTATTTGGTTCAATTAAGTTAAAAAAAATTTACATATAAATTCTAATTTGCTAAATTTTTAACAATGAGATTGTAAATGCTAAATACCCAACAATGCATTTTATGTCTGCTAGTTAAATTTGTACTAGTTCTTTTTTTCCTCTTATTATTTTAATTATGTTTTTGGTCGAATTTTCCACGACTGTAAGTGTTAATATGTTAACAATAGTTTGCAATAAACAATTTATGGTGAAAGCTTTTTACAGCTGTGTAACCGATCAAATGTATTACATGCGACGAGTATTGTTGTAAAACGTTTTGTATTGTGGTATTTTGTGGTGTGTTGTTAACATTTGTTTAAAGAACTCGTGTTATTTTATGAATAAATTAACATAACATTACCAATTTGTTTATTTAAAAATAACATATGTGTATTTACTATATTTGTCTACATACAAATAG
The DNA here is from genome assembly GCA_963931875.1 of Pollenia griseotomentosa. Lineage (NCBI taxonomy): Eukaryota > Metazoa > Arthropoda > Insecta > Diptera > Polleniidae > Pollenia > Pollenia griseotomentosa. The sequence continues at coordinate 42,765,516 of OZ007560.1, read as the reverse complement.
TGTTTTTATTTTAATTATTTAAAGTTAGTATTGTGTACTTACCAATTAAATTGTTGGCTGTTACTATAATACAGCAAACAAACAATATAGCTGTTGTTATTCTATAATGGCAACGAAATACCATATTGTCTATTACGGCTTTGTCCAATAAAAAACGTATTTTTATAAAGCCGGATACGGCCGAAACCATACCAAACACCGCCATCTTTGTAGGTATGCGTCTGAGACTTTACCGGACAAATAAATCTATGAAGATCAAGTTGAATGCTTTTCTTACTTCTTAAAACTTCTTAGAAGTTGTATAAATTTTATTAAACTGCAAGTAAAAAAGAAAAGAAAATTACATTATGATTGCGATCTCTTTAGAAATTAAATATCCATTAGAATTACATTTTTTTTATAATATTTAAAATACATATGTTTTTTTTTTTTGTATTTTTTTATTAGTCATATTTGCTTCATGCTTTCGTGCCTTCAGTGTTTCGTCACAGCTCTTTCTTTATATTGAAAAGTAGGTCTTCGCTTGAAACTAATCTGAGTTTCAAAACGTAATGTAATACTTTGCTGTTATTCTTATCTCTGTAGTTTATTTTTACTTAGCGTAAACATTAATGTTTCTCAAAAAAATCTATATTAATTTCATTTCCCAGCAATTAATTGAATGTGTATTTTCTTTTAAAATATTTAACTTGAATAAATTGAGATATTTTTTCAAAATATATCAGTATTTATTACAAATGTCTTTAGGTTAGGAATTTTATTTCCTATTTCAATGATGCAAAGTTTTACAATATCAATTTTGTAACCTGCATAAATGTATGTATTTGAAAATCAAACAGCCAACAAAAATCGAGTGTGTGTACAATACGTTCTTAAACAATCACTATGAAAAATGCTATGCGTTACTGTTCATCGCACAATTAAAAAAGAATTCAAAGAAATACATTTCAGACAGTACTTGTTTCTTTCAAAACGTTTCTATAGAGTAAACAACGTTTGCCTATACTCCTAGTATTTGAAAATTATCTCTGCCGTCTGCGAGCATTTGTGATGTATACTTGGGTATCGTATGTAGCGGAAGCATACAAAGAATTTGTGAAGTTTACTTGTTTGGCGTAAATGACGTACGTATGCAAAGAATTGGTGTTGCAATATAATCAAAGAAATTAACATACAAAATATTTCGTACACACATATTCCAAACTCACATTAAAACAAGTAAGAGTGTTATATTAGGCCATGCCGAGTTTGATATACCCTTCACCATGGTGCGATATGAAAAGAAAATTATATAAATACCGTTCTTTAGATATAAGCAAATCTAATTTGTGCCGCGCCCACTTCTCCAATCCCGCCCTCGTTTTGTCGGATGTTGTGTATTGATTATCCAGTTGCTTGTACCTAATTTGAAAACTTTTTGCTCTTGCCGTTCTCCAAATATACAGTAATCAATAATGTTTTGTACAGGAGGTGCCATGCCCACTTCTCCAATCCCGAGAGGTTGTGTATTGATAACCGACCTATGTGTACCAAATTTGGAAAATTTTACTCTTACCGTTCTTTAGATATAAATAAATCTATTTTGTACCACGCCTATCGCCTTTTTCTCCAATCCCACCCACATTTTGTCAGATGTTGTGTAGTTGTGTATTCATAATCAAGTTGCTTGTACCTAATTTGTCTCTTGTCGTTCTCCAGATATATTTAAAAGAAAAACATAAGGCATTTATGGGAAAAATTAGAGGCAGTCTTAATTTTTTGCCAATAGCTTTTGCATTTGTGGACCGATCTGTCTTTTGTGCACCAACCAATTCGCCTTCAAATCTGGGGTCTTTGGAAAACGCATTTCAACAGACATGACATTATTAAATCAACTTTGCTCCTCATAAGGACTTAGAATATAAAAAATGTGTGTATTTTTTGTTGCCACTCTCATTGCTATTATTCATTCCCTTGTTAAGTATTGATAGTATTTTTTCTACTCGCACTTTCACTATAGTAAAGCACCAGTTTTTGTCTTAAACACGTTTACACACTTACATAAATTGGCCATCTATAATTCTGTTCAGTATTTGTTTGTGACAGTGACACTACAGTATAAAGTTTGAAAATTGTTCAATAATTTTAATGTGTTTTTAAATGTAATTGTGCAGCCCTCTAGTAACTAATATCACCTGAAAATTTACTGGATATCGATAACTGACACATAAAAGTAGAAATGTGAATAATTTGCCGATGGCATCCGCTTTTTTCTTTCGCCAAAATAATTGTAATTGCTCAGGAAAAAGCTACCACAAATAAAATCAAAACTAGAAAAATGAGTCAATGAAACTTGTAATTTAACAAAGGCTTTGAAATTAAGAATTTCCACCTGTAGGAATTGAAAAACAATTGGCTTATGCCGTTTAACCAGTAACAATTGACGCCTTAGAGTTCAATATTGTTCGTGTTATTCGTGGCATATTGATATACAGTGAGCGTCAAAATAAAATAACCAGCTTGTTTTCCAATATAAAAAGTGTTATGTTAGTTATAAAAAGTTAAATTTATACTTTGCCAAATTTGATTAGACTTCATGCTTGCTGACATCTGTGAAAAATACTTTGCTCCAAAATTTGACGAAAGCAATAAAAGGTAGAAATAAGAAATTCAACGGAAAACATACAGTATGTATAGTGAAGCGTGATAGGGTTGGCTTTTGTAATACGTCCTAAAACAGCTGAATCATGCCAATAGTCGTTCGATATCAACTAAACTAAACATTTGGACAGACAAATTAAAAAAAAAATAGCTAGCAAGCACTCTCTGAAGAAAATTCTGCAGGAAGAGTGGCCAAAAATGTCTACTGAGCTAACTTTAAAATGGATGGAATCGATGCCAAAGAAACTGGAAGTCCTCCTAAAAGCAAAAAGAAATCAAAGAAATTAATAATTCACTTTTCACTTTTCTTAGTATTTTAAAGCTGTACACTTTTTTTGACGCGTTAAAAAGGGAGTAAATTTGTTTTTATAGCACCGTTTTGGTTGTTTTTGAAGTATTTCAAATTTTTAATTTTGTATTGTAATTACATTGTACAAAGTTTTGTAAAAGATAATAAACTTCTAAAAATTTAAATTATTTTTTTACTAAAATAACACTTTTTATATTGGAAAACAAGCTGTTTACTTTATTTTGACGCTCATTAATATACATACTGTTAATATCCCTAATAAAAAAATATTTAAAATTCCGATTACTATCGGGCTTAAACGACACCCTTAATAATAGCATTGCTCTATTCGGTTGCAAATTTGGTATAAATCGCAGCCATAACGATTTTTTTGGTTTCAATTTATTTGACTTATAAACTTTCGTCTACTTTAAAATTTGGTTTCTTATTAAACTTGCAACTAATTTTATATTAAAAATTTTGCTGGGCTATAAAACAATCGAAAATCGTAATACGGGTACAACTTTTACAAGTGATTTGTTGGCCTTGTTAGTTATTTAAATAAATTTTTACAACTTAAAAAGTATACATGGAAAAAAAACTACACAAAAAAAGCTTTATTTGTAGAAAATTTAAAAAACAATTTTAAATAAAAAAAAATAGTTTTAGCACTGGGGCTTAGACTAAATTTAAAATAATTTCAAATAAAATCAACAATATAAAGAACAAGGACAACGATAATTAAATTAAATTTCATTGTAAATTACACCATTATACAAACTAAAATTTTTGGTCAGACAACTCTTTTATACAAGTTTGTGAAGCTAAACGCAATCCTATCCAAAATTTTTAAGTCTTATTGTCAGTTTTTTTTTTTTTTTTTTGAGTTCTAGATGTGACTGAAAAACGTATCCTTTAAGGAGTCTTAATTGCGCCAAAGCAGACAATAAATATGAAATTTTTGTATATATTAGAAATTCGTGGAATTTTAGCTTTTATTTTAATATAATAAATATTTCTTTGGCTGGGTTTTTGAGATCTCAGTTAAACTAGGCTTAGTTAATCTGAAAACAGATTTGTGCCGCCATCACCAAGTTTGTATACAAAACTTTGTCAGAACAGCTTGGTTTTGCTTTAAATGTTAGTCTTTAATGAAATAACAAAAAAAAAACACACTTCGCCGGAAAAATCCGAGTTCTAAACTGCGTTAAACTAAGTTTAAACTCGATCCACATGTGGATTTAAAACTTCTGGTTTTCAGTTTATATGTATTAGGGTATTATGCGTTTGTGCTGATGTTTGTTACACCTCAAAATACAAACCTTTTGCGCAAAGTACAGTCCGCAATTTTTGATATAATATATAATTAAATTTGGTACATACATTCTATTTGGCACAGTGACCTATCGAAAATGGTAAGAATCGGCCCATAATTTCGAATAGCCCGCATACAAGCTTGTTTTAGTAATAGTGTCTTTGTGCCCATAAACCATCTTAAAATGTTGGTATTTAGATATTTAACCATAGCTCGCAGACAAATACTACTTCCGGAAATGCCATAACTTCCTTATAAATGTTGGTATTGACATAAAACATGGCGACAATAACTTTTACGACAGTTACTATGTCATGACAAAATGTTATACGTCCCATATAAACCCCACCTCCTAAAATCACTTAAAGGCCAATTAAATCTCATATAGATGAAGATATCTAAGCAATATTCCGAACAAAAAACTTTTCCGTCAATCTTGCACTCTCAAAAATTGGGTTTTAAATACTGCGGTGTAGGGATCATATGGACGGGCTTGACCGATAATACTTTCTTACACTGAGGTCAACAATACTCCTTAAAAAGTTTGTTCAACTGTTGCATTTGAAAATATTGGGAAAACAAATTAAAAATATGCCCAAAAATTTTATCATCCTTTTGACATTAACGCAGCATTAAGGGTTAAAAATTTTAATTTTAAAAAAATCTTTGAATACAAATTGAGAATATCTCTTTTACAATTTAACTTTAAGAAAGTTAAACTGAATACATTTTCAATATCAAATATAATTAGAGGACTCAAACGGTAGTCATAAAGTCATATTTCTTAAAATAATATCACGAAAAAATAAGACTGCTGTGAGCATAATAAAGATTTCAGCTGTGTTGTTATGTCAAAACAATAAACACAGCATAAACAGTCTTATTATTTTTGGACCTTTTTTGTTTAAAATACAACAAAATTGTTTAAACTATTGTAAATTATCAGTAAATTATGACAATATGACGCATAGCATACCGTTTAAATCCCAGCAAAATGTTGAAATTTATGGTGAAACTTCAATTTTTAGGAAATAATTTAGAGAATAAAATGTTTTACCGGCAATAAAAAATACAACTGATTAAATTTCAATAAGAAATTTTAAAGTTCCTTACGAATTCAAAAAAGATCCTAGAATTTTAATAAACTTTAGAAAAAAAAAAAAGAAAAAAAAAAAAAAAATATCAATAAATTTTAATAAAAATTCCAAGTTGTAAAATTCCTTCCCTCAGTGAAAATAATTTAATGAAAATTAAATTTGATGAACTCGAGCCTAATTAAAGAATATCAAAAATTAAAAATTAACAGTTCAACTAAAAAGCAAAATTGTTCTTAAACTTTAATATATTTAAGCCAGTGTTGCCAGTGGATTTTTCGAAAAAATCCGATTTTTCCCTACACGATAATAAAATTTCCCCTACAAAAATCCCTACGCATTATTGTCATTAAAATAGAAGAAAACACATAAGTTATAAAAAATAAATTTTGTTTGAATATGAATATTAAAACTTTGACAAAAAATAAGTACAAAACTAAAAAAAAAAAAATTATACATATCACACTTGTTCAACAATACTGTATTAACTCAAAATTTCAAAATTTTCAGTAGAAGCAAAACAATTTTTAATTTAATATAAAATGCATATAAAAAAGTATGTTTAAACCAACCGTTTCTTTATATTTTTACAGCGGGTAGATAGGAATAATACCTGTCGATTTTTTCCAAAAAGTGAAAAACTAAAAATTTTGAGTTAATACAATATTGTTGAATAGGTACGATATTTATGTACTTTTAAAAATTTTGTTAAATGATATCTTAGAAAAAACATACGTACATATTAGTTTCGCCAACTTTTTAAACCACAAACAACTCTGAAAATATATTTTGAAGCGATTTTAGTGAAAAGAAAAAATTTTCAACCGCTTTGGACAAGATAATATCACTTACAAAACGTTTTTCTGAATTTATTTTATAATTAATGACGATATGACGAAAAATCCCTACATTTTGGTGATTATAAAAAATCTGTCCGATTTTCCCTACGCCTCTATTTTAGTATCAAAAATACCTACATGTAAGGATTTTCCCCTACTTCTGGCAACACTGATTTAAGCCTTATTCACTCTAGTTCTTAACTTGTGATCAGTATCGCAAAATTATATTAAAATAATGTATTGCAAAAAAGGTGTTTTTGGCTGTTTCTTAGTGTAATTTAAACTTGGTCCTTCTCAATTTTTATTTCAACCAGGAGAGAATAATTTTAGGTTTTTCTCTTATTGATTTTTAAAATTCTCTTAAGCTTATTTTAGAATTTGGTATGTATTAGTAATTTATGCTTTACTTTAGGGAGTTTGTTCTGTGTTTTGTTTTCTCTAGTTTAGGTAAAGAATATACAAAAATACAAAAACGATAACAACAATGAAAAACTTTACCAGGATTGGGAAAATCTTTGCAAAAAAATAGGTACTTTTTAAAGCCTTTTGTATATTTAGTCATATTCGTATCGCACCGGTTCTTCTTAATTTTCTTATAAATTTTCAGTAAAGGCAAGCAACGGGGTTTTTATATGTTTTCTTATATTATAAAGAGAAATACAACTGTATATTTTTTTTCTTTTTTTTTTTTTTGCTAAAGGCTAGTTTTTTTCACTATCTCACAAGTCTTACGTATTCCATAATACATTGTGAAATAGAAATCTTATGAGTTTTGTTGCGACTGTCAAAAAATCTAATTTAACACCACAGTTTGTGTTCACACCATCACACAAAGTATAAACACTCACATATGAAATAAAATGCAACCCTGATCCAATGAAAAGTATTATTGTTTAGAAATTTTTCAAAAAACGATGAAGTCGTATGGGATGTCAAACTTTTTTCATAATACTTGTCGTTTTCGTGACACATTTCATTCACACTATCACACTTTGTCATATTACATGAGTTTTGGACAAAGTATAATAGTGTAATCTAGCCTTAAAGAGTATCTAAAGAAAATGATATAAGATTTTTACAGTGGCTAGAAATAAAATTTTGAGTGACTCCTTTAGAGGAACCAGTGCGATATGTACATCTGGAACTTAAATGTATGCGGGCTTAAACGAATGCATTAAAAAAGTTTGACACAAATTTTAATGAGATGTACTTACAGCCGCGTTCTAGAAATTGAATTCGAAAGAAATTTTAATCGAACAAATTTTCAATATGATCCTGTTTAAATTTTCATAAAAATATTCACTTTTATATACTTCATACTTTAAGTACCACTACTTATCTTTAACTTCTCTTAACATCATAAAAAACTACGGTCTTTAAAAAAAAATTTAACAAAATATGGGCATTTCCTGCCGTCACGAACGTACGTTCTTACGTTAGCAAAACTTTTCTTAGCATTTTTTTTTTTGCGATTCGATAGCATTTGGGTAGCTCTATATTAAGTGCAAAAGATGGATTTCATCGAGTTTAAGTTTCCATAATGATAGTTATAAACATGTGGTCACGCACGTACGCAATATAGAAGTCCACTTTGGCTGACAGTAGTGAAATGTACATAAAAATCTGCAAAATGGAACTGAATATTCAAAAGTGATTAATTTATTTTAAAAGTGTGTTAATGTATTTCTCTATCCAGTATTTACAAAATAAAATATCTCTGTTGGTTTTTGTTTAATTGGCTTATTTACCGGTCGCGAACGTACGATTTTTCCATATGCTTTTTATTATTATCACTATGCATTTTCCCATAAATATCTATAAATTTCCTTAACAAACAACTTAATACTCAATTTACAATTGATTGTAATGGAGAGATTACGAAGAAAGAGTGCAAACATAACATATTTTTGCATGAAAAATAATTATATAAAAATGTCTTTAGAAGTCTTAAAAAGAAAATATAAAATTTTCCAGTTTCCAGCCCAATTTCCGCAAGTAAAACAGCTGAGATATCCTGTGAAACCATTCTTTTATAAAAACATAGATTTTTTTTATAATAATAAAAAAAAAGACGATGATTATCAACATTTTATTTTTCCATTCTATGCCCATGTTTTGTAACTCTCGCGTCGAGAAACTTTTCTATTGAAATGTGTGAAATTAAACAAAAATGCCATATATTGAAACAAACATCTGTTATTCTCACTAAACTGTGTCTGTAACTTTTTTTGGCGAGTACTAGCTGTCACGTTAGGAAATTACTTGCCAATTTGCAGAAAAAGTGTGTGTAACATTTTTGTGAGACAAGTTCCCGCTTTGGACTGTCAAATAAACTCACGAATAAAAATGGGGCGAAAAAAAATTTTAAAACTAAAAAACAATTAAAAATGCAAAATACAAAGAATAATAATAATAATATTTTGTTCTTGGCACATTTTATATTGTTTAATTATTTCGCTTTTAACATTTTATAAAATATACGAATGTTTTCAAAGCTCTTTTGCAAACAACAAACATTAAAGTCGGACTTTACATTATTTGGCATGTCCGACGGTTGCATTTTCACCGCCTTCGTTGAAAATTTTTCAATTTTAGTAAATTTTGGTCGCCGTCAACTATATGTGTGACTGGCGTCCTCAACGTTTGCAATGTCTCATCGGCTTCGAGTGCAATGTTATGCCATTTATAACGTAACGACGTAATATCTTTTGATAGTTTTCGACATAAGTTACAGACAATGGAATATTTTGTTTCACATCTTTTCAATGCGAAAAGTTCTCACTTAAGTTACAGAACATTTGGTACTGATTGACTATTCTGAGGAAATGCCCATATTTCTATTGATTTCAATTTCACCCGAATTCGATTTGTAGAACATGGCTTTTAAAACATCATTATTTATAAAAAAAAAAATACTGAAAACTTTACTAAAAATTCTAAAACAGCAACACTTTAATTTAACAAACATGAATACATAAGGGCAGGTCACAAGAGCTTTTGAAAAGATGTCTTATTATAGTGACATTTCAACTTAAATTCTTTAAAAATAAGAGCGGAAAGCGTTTTCTAGCTGGCGAAAGTTCTCCTGCCCTTACAATTTGTATTTGCGGCAACGCTTTGCAATTGGAAAACCCGATTTTGACAGCGCGTTTAATTGTAAAGTTGGCCGCTATTGTTGAAAAATAATGACAATTTAGCTATATTTAGGGGAATTTAGCAGTTTTATCTAAATTTTTATTTTAATTGCCAGGATTTTTTTAAACAAGAAACAGTTAAACTGTTCGTGACTTAATTTTCATTTCGGCGTAAGTGCTAAGCGGACGAAAACGTTCCGCCTTCCACTCTTATTTAGGTATGGTATGGCTAATATATGGGTTAGAAAGCTTGTTGTTGTTTTCAATATGGCAATATCATTATTTAGGTCAAGAAGGTTCTGAAGCCATAACCCTTTTCATAATTTGTATTTTGCACTGTCTTTAGTCATTTGGCAGAACAAAAGTTATTTTGATAATTTTTTCTTGCAATGAAAAATTTAAGACGTCACAATGTTGCCAAATTAAATTTTAAAAATACTCATTGCTCATTGCAAATTCCCTTATAGTGTTGACAGAAACGAAAAATTAAATATTTGTGAAACGTGTTTTTTAAATTGTCATTTTTTTTTTTTGCAAAATTGTATTACGAAATTGTTAAAAATGATTTGTACAAAAACTTTAGTTTTAAGCAAAACGAGCTATAATAAAACATTTTAAACACAAGGATTCTTTTATTTCATAACACACTTGCTACCAAATACTATTTATAATTTCGTACCTTAAAAAGTACTTTTAGAACAATTTGAAATTTAAATTTTTCATCTCTGAACTTCACGCACTTTAAACATTATTTTCTTTTTTTTGTGAATATTTTGTTTGTTTTCAGAGTTTTGGTCTTCTTTATGTATTTTTTTTTTCTCAATATGTATTTGAATTTTATTGCTTTTGTTTTCGAAACTGGTTTTCAGGTATTTGACTCTTGTTGCTCTTGGCTTATTTTTTATTTAAGACAAAAAAAAAAAAAATAATATACACATAGAAAAATTAAAAAAAAATAAATATTTATGTAATTAAATAACTTAAACACATGAAAAACTTTATAATTTTGTTACATAAAAACTCTCACCTTTTTTTTTATTTTATAGAAAATTTAACTAATTTTGCTTAAGCCATAGAGAAAAAATGAGATACATAATAATATGTGTGTGCGTTTTGAGTTTAGTTTAATTCTATTTTTATACGTTTAAATCACGTTAAAAAGCATTAAATTTTAATTTGCTGCTGTTGTGTTTGTTGATTTGTTTTGTCTTTTTGATGAACTTTTTTGTTACGTTTACAAATGCATTTTTTCATGCACCGTTGCACTTTAAAATACGTTTCCTGTCTACTGGTGCAGATATGTCTGATGCTACTTAAACTGCTGCTGGTTGTACACGTCAGATGACGTTCACAATGTTGATAATGATAATGGCGTTGCTGCTGCTTTTAGTAGAAATGGTGGTTGCACAAAGTATTTGCCACTGAGTTTCGCTTTGCAAATTATTTCTTTTTTTTTCTAGATCTAAATTAAAATTACTCAAACAAATTTTATAGCAGCTTTTAATATTTCATAGGTATTTGCAGCATTTCGTTTTTTATTTAAATTTAATGGTGGTAGATATTGATTATTTTCTTTTATTCCCAAATAAAAAAAAGTCAAGAACAATAAATAAAACAAACAATTTCTAATGCGAGGTATACTTTAAACATACTACCGATCTTCTCGCCGTTTTAACTCGAACTAAGTTAAAAATTTTAAAAATTATATTATTGAATCACCGATAAACCATATAAAACCTTAGTTTTGAAACTAAGTTACATCTTTATTCTCTTTTACTCTTTGAAAATGCACTCCATATTCTCTTACTTGTCTTCAAAACTCTCTTACACAAATCAGTGCTTAATTTTAAACTCGTTTTATTGCATTTGATGTTTAGAAACAACAAACTACACATTGCATTTTAACAGCTAGAACTCAATTTCAATTTATTTTTGTGAGTATCTGTGATATACAATGAGCATGAGTTTTTGTCTCACACTCTTTTTAACACAAACATGGTAGGCATATATCTCTCTTGTCCAACTTTTATTATATTTAATGTTTGTGCAACTATTTATTGTTTATTTTAAGATAAACTTCATTTTGTTTAAATAAAATTTCATCAAATTTCTTTAATCGAAATTTGAGTTTCTTTTTTAATAAAGTAAATAAAAAGATATACCTAAGAACTGATCCAATAAATCTCATTAATTTTTAATATTATTCTAAACCTGTTGCTACCTGCTCCTTAATTTTGTATATATTTTTCTTGGTTTTATTTGCTTATAATTCCTTTGCCATTTTTTTTTGTGTGCTTTATTTTATATCTCTTGTTTTGTCTTGATTATACGAGGGGTATTACAAATGTTATAAAGTATTAATCAAACATGGTGTTGCATATTGAAAAATTTTCGAATTAAACCCGAAAAACAAATTAAGAGTTGAAATCATTCGCACTACGAACTAAGTCCTTAATGAACTAAGTCACGAAAAAAAAACGAACTAAGTCTTTAAAATTAGGAAACTAGTTCATTATGATTAAAACCCCCAAATTTGAAAATGAAAAAAATCCTTAAAAATATGAAATAACCCCTAATACAAAGATGAACTAAAAAACTAAAATAAATGGAAACTTATTTTAAAATGATGTAAGTCCCCAATCCCGATATCAATACCCTTTTTTTGAGTTAGAAGCTTTAGTAAGCGAAACCGGTGTTTGGTACGCCATAGAGGAGAAAATCCTTGCTCCCCGTCAAAGACCGCCTAAATAAAGAAGCTTTAGTTAGCGATTCGGGGTTTTGGAACATGGAATTTTAAATTCGGTTTTTAAGTTTCGGGTATACCGTTACCCTTTGAAATTTACATACATAAATAAATATTTGAAATATTAAATACAATTTGAAAGATATATGAAATAAGTCCCAAAATATTAATTGGGCTTTATTTCATTTACAATTTTTTGGAACATACTTTATATGAGACAAAATTGAAATTTATTTAAAAATTTAACACTCTATGAAAACGTTGTTGTTATTCTCTGTATAAGAAATTGGGGAATTAGCTAATTTTTGCTTTCGGGACGTAGTTCATTGCGGACCTAGTTTATAGCGCTGAATTTGACATCCAGCCGGGTTTTAATAGAAAAATTTTGTTGGGTATTAAGTACACACACTAAATACCTAACATTGGGCCTATTGGGAAACACGGCCAAAGGTTCGGGCTCCCTTACAATGCGGTGACGAGGAGGAGTCAAAGGAACATCTTCTCTGTCACTGCCCGGCATTCGGAGAATTAAGACTCATGCTGTTTGGTCAAAGAATCCTCAGGGACAAAATCTGTCTCTTTTACATTGATTTGAACCGGATACATTCCTTCATTAAATTATCGTTACATTGTGTCAGACTCTCATTCAATGAACCGAATGGCTGAATGAGAATGTTAGCAGCCAGGTGACGTGGGCACATTGGAAGACGATGTAACATGGTAACATAACGGAAACGGGAGAGAGAATATTATTTTTTATTTTCCTGCTACACATGCTTCACTTTTGTTGTATTCCCATTTGTAAACAGAAGAACTCACAATTGAAGGGCTTAAGCTGAAGCGAACCAAGTCAAAAGAGAAAATTGGAAAATATTTTTGAGTTTGAGTAAGTGGACTGTCAATAATTTCTGGAGCCATTGACTTGGGCTTTTTACCGTTAACTTAGGAACGAAACTCTTTTTGATTTAGTCCATTAAAGAACTGGGTAGAGTAAAACTTTGCGGAGTATTTCGCACAAGTCTTGAAATATATGTTATTACTTAGTTCGGTAATGCGTTATCATTCTATTATAAAAATTTAATTGATTTAACCTTCTTTTTATAAGTTACATATTTTAAAAATGAAATTGAAAAAAAATTTCATTTTCATTTTGTGTTGTTGTTGTTTCTCCATACTTTTGCAGAAATTTACTATGATTTTCAATCAACATTGTGCCATGCTAATTTAACGTTGGTATTTTTTTCTGTGCGAGGGAATTTTCTGGTATTGTGTTGAACGAATCCTTAGCTACTCCTTTTTCCCAATGATAAAATTATTCAACATTATTGTATTATTCGTTGCACCAGTCAAAACCTTCGTAAGATATTACCAGATATTACCTCTTCCAATAATCTCTTGTTGAATCGGTTGACATGTCGTCCTTTCACTATTTACATTCAAACTTAAATTAAAACTAAAATCATTTTAACTCATGAAAACAACTTTTGAATATGAAATTCCCTTGTGTGAATGAGATGATAGTTTTAAATAAAATTTAAATTACAAGCACAAAATGCTTGGAATGAATCCGAACGGTTCTCATATTAAAGAGTTTTTTCTTTATATATTGGCCGCAATATCAGAAGTGTTGAAGAACGGTAAAGGGTCTGACAATGCAAAATTCTAAACTTAACCAAACTCTTCCAGGACCATAGTTGGGGGTAGTGACTAAATATTGATTTAAATCAGCATTGCACTATCACTAAATAAAACTGCAAAGAAATTAGTTTGCACTCTTTTTAACCAGCTTTAGTGATGATTGTAATTTTTTTAACTATCACTAAAAAAATGTTGTGATAGTGCAAACTTTTTCACTATCACTAAACGCAGATTGAATGCAGCAAGCATCTGCACTCAATTCAAATAGTGAAAAATTTGGACGTGCTTTGAAAAAAGCTGCATACAAATATTGTCTCACTAAAATTAAAAAGATGTAACTTTGTATGTGCATGGTTTTTGAATTTTTTGAGGATACGCATAAGGAAAGAAATTTTGTCAATAACGGTATAATTATTGGCATTAATCATGAAAAAACAAGTTTTTGATTTTAAATCAAGTGCAAAAATTTTAGTTGCACTCAAATGAGTGAAGAAAAAAAAGTTGCAATAAGCTAATGATTGCTTTTTTCTAAATCAAACAATTTTTTTTTTTTTTTTTTTGAGTGCAAAATTTTTTAACATCCCTATCTCATGTTTAGTGAGGCTGCAAATTTTCAATTCATCACTCAACATCAACAAAATGATTGCAATATTTTTGCACTATCACTAAGTGTGAGTTGAAACTGCAAAATGAGTGTACTACCCCCATCTAGGTCCAGGACCCTACACGGAAAGAATTATATACTTAATGAATTAAATTATCCCAATATAATTCATACCTAAATAAAATAATTAACGTGGAGCTGTATCTACATATGTTTATTATCATAAGTTATTATCATAAGCTCATCAAAAATGTTTGATAATTTCTTTTGCGTTTACGAGTAAGCAATATAATTGAATTTAAAGATCAGTCCGCTTTGATATTCCAATTTGTTGAAATTTGTTATCGATATATTTTATTACTCTAGATGACAATATTCCTGATTTATTTTTATTGTATAGTTTTCTTATCCAACAAAATTAATATTGTCTCTTTTTTAAGGAAACTTAAGAAACAACCCTCGTAACAAGATGGTATACATTTTTATTGCTTTTGCTAAACCTGGTTCATTCGCACCATATCCCTGAGAATCATTTAGCGTCGATGATTGATCTAAAACACGTATATTTGCATTTTACTGCGATTGTCATGTATCGTTAGTTAACTTCTTGGCTGTGTACGTGTATTAGTGCGCATGCGTTCCAGCAGTGATACACTGAAAAAAAGGAATAAATGTGCATTAAATAAATATACACAGAACATAAATCTAAAAAAAAAAAAATAAAATAAAGTTGGTGCATAAACAGATATAATTTGAAAAACAAAAATACAACTACAAAGAACTGTATGTTTTTGTTTGAAAAATGCATATAAAAAAAAACAAATATTAATTGTATTTATTTTATACGAATCGTATTAAATAGCCCAACCTACCAAGTTGTCTACCAACACTTTTTGGTATTTATTTTGTCTTTCTTTTTCGTTAGCGACATCATACACCACAGTCCCCTTATTTATTTAACTTTTAGATAAAAATACCCGTAAGATACATTAGTCTATATTGTTTAAGTATTGATTATTTCTTTTTTAATTTTTTTATTAAAAAAAAAGAATGTGCAAGTATTTGTTTGACAAAAGATCGTTTAAAATTCTAAATAATTAATCGATATCTTAACATTTTTCGGTTTATGTTCTATGCGACAAAAAGTAAGAAATATAAAGTCGAAGAAATTGTGTATTGTGAGAACACAAGTTTTGTGAACATAAAATTTATGGCTTTATAAAAAACCTGCTTGGCTTTTCATTTTAAGTTAAACTTTGGAGTCACAAACAAATGGGACGGGGGAAAAAACTATACAACACAACACGTACATAAAAGCAACAAGTATTTTTTTTTTTAGTAACAGCAAACATTAACTCACTAAGTGAATGCTGGCACTGACAGGCTAACCGACTGGTTGTCACACTGTTGGTCACATTGTCAGCTATAATTCTGGTCAATATATGCAGATATTGTGCTATAAGTCTGTTTATATGTACATTCATTTTTTTGACTGTGTATCTTTCTAGAACGTGAATGCTGTCATGAAATATAAAATCAGTTATTTAAGGTATAAATTCATGCTTGATCTCTTTTTATTTAAAAAAAGATGATGATCGGTCATAAATTTATATGCGAATTTACCCAGTATCTACCCGATGTTTGGTAAATACAGGTTTAATACCAGGTATATTTCTTTTTTGGGAATTTATTGGGGATATTTATAAATATCATTCAAATATATGCATTTTAAGTGCAGCATATGGCAATGACTAGGGATTCCAATACCGAAGGCATTTCGGTATTTCGGTATTGAGAAAATCTCGATACCGGTATTACCGGTATTTTCGGTATTATTTATGGAATAAAAATACCTATGTATGTAAATACAAAGCACAAATTTTCAAATTATATTTATTATATTATGCAATCCAATTTATTATTTATTTAAAATATTTATTGAAAAAAAAGATAATTCATTTATACATATGTAGTTATTAAAAAGAGACAAAACAGGTCGATATTAAAAATAAAGCAAAACTATTAAAAATTAAATATAATATATATATATAGTGATTAAATCAGAGGTAAAGTACCCAAAGTTTTCTTATTTCCTTTTTGTGAATTAAAATATGTTCGAAGAAAACATAAATTGTCGATGCTTTCATCCGAAAGGCGTGATCTTATTTTTGTGCAGATTAATCCTGCTGCGGAAAACGCACGCTCAGAATCTACACTTGAAGGACGAACGGTCATAAGGAAATTATAGACATTTTGCAAATATTTTCCTTTCATATTTTCAGATTCGAAATACAAGATTTCCCTTCGAATAACTTTGGTGAGATCCTTATCTGATTTTTTTGAACTAATCTCTTTATCGCGCTTATTTTGTTGAATTTTTTCCATCATAATTTTCTGCAACTTTTGCTCAACTGTAAGAGATTTTTCCTGAACGGGAATTTCTGGTTCAATATTAACCAGCTCAACATCATCGTCGGATTTATCCGCGACAGCTTCGTCTATGGTTGGATCATCCAAACGTAGAACCAACTTTACAATTATTTGTATTAAGGCTGTTTTGGTTATTTGGTTAAATATTCCGTAATTATCATCGTCTTCATGGCTAGATGGATTGTGCAAATAATGTAATACATCTGAAAAGTTCGTACGCCTTTCAAAAATTCTGCATTTTAATGCAGTTTTTAATGCAATACTAAGATTTGAATCTGCGCAACACAAACTTTCAACTGCAACCTTAATAGGGGTTAAAGCTGTTATTATTGTTGAGAGAAGCTGGAATTCATCTTCCATAATACAAGTATTATTATTGATATCAATAAGTGCTTTTCTAACGCAATCTTTAAGCATATGAAATCTTTCGAGCATAGCTAATAAACTGTTCCAACGAGTTTTAGAATCTAATATCAACATCAACTCCTTACCAAATTCTTCCTTAACATATTTTTGTAATGTTGCATCATTTTTTGTTGGTGAATGGCGAAACAATTTAACTACATTCCGAATCTTAAAAATCAATGCATAAATATCAGAACTTAAAGTTCTGTTAGACATGTTCTTTTTACATACATTCTCTTCGACTATTAGCATACCATCATAACCATAATCATCTTCGTTATCAGCATCTTCTTCGTCATCGGTGTCATTTTCGCATGGAAATAATTCTCGTTCATCAGGAATATTCTGCTGATATAGCACGCTTATCACCGCCAGTTGAATGCCATGTACTAGACATTGTTGATGATCTGCCTTCACAAGTTTACCAACTTTCTTCATTACAGAAGCACCATCAGTTGTCAACGCAACAATGTCGGCCTGTAGTGAAATACCGTGATCTTTTAATTTGTTATTAACAAGCTCAATGCATTTATCTGATGGCATAGACCCTGAAATACGACTCAACCCAAGGTTCCAAAAGCTACTGCCAGAATGGACATTTATGTTAATATAACGTCGATTCCTGACTGAAGTCCATTCATCGAATGTAATGCTGAACTTATCTCCACTGACTTTTCTAGACAACAGTTCATTTTTCAACCGCATTCTAATTTTTTTGCAGTAACTCATTACCATTGTTTGAATAGAAGTTGACGATGTAGGAATTTCACCAAGTCCTCTTGCTGTTAACGCTCGTCTTAAATCAATTGAGGTACAAAAAATACTAAATGGTAATCCATTTTTAGCTGTCATTCGGGCTAGAACTGCAGGCAATGTATTATCTTCTTCAGTTTCAAAATAGTTGGTTATTCTTCCAACATTTTTATTCATATTTGAAGTACAAGGAGGATTTTCGTTAACGCTCAAAACACATTTCTTTGTTTTTAACAAATTTATTCCATGGATACTTTTAAGATGTCTGTGCATCCCACTTGTGCTACCATCACAGGCTTTTATAATCGTCATGCTTTTGTTGCACCTACCAAGTTAACCATTTCGTTCTCTTAGAAAATAGTTCCAGACTGAAGTTTGGTCTTGTCTTCCTTGGCAATTTTTTTCAAAAATATAATTGTCCATGGCTTAAATTTGTATAAATTAATTTTGATTTAAACACGCACTATTGAAAGCTTAAATTGGCTTAAATTTTTTAAAATTAATTTTGATTTAAGTACGCACTATTGAAAGCAAACTAAAAGTATTTTACCCTTTGTGCGGCTTTTGTTTATAAAACGATAAACCTTAAGTTTATACGGGAAATTACCGTATATCTGACATTCATAAAACAAACAACAATAGAGAAATCATCCAGTTACCAGAGTTGTCAGATGTGGCGATTTCTCGCCAAACGTGGCGATTTCAAAACTTGTTTGGCGTTCTAATATTGTTTAATGTTAGTGACGATTTTGACGAATTTTGTTAAAACTTTTGACGATTTTTTAAGAAAAAAGCATATCAACCCTGTCTGCTATTCTGTTTTGTTTTGTAGGTATATACATATATATATACATATACATAGATACAAAATATAAATAAGTTCAAACGAGAATTTCTAAATCTGGACACTGATGCAATTTCAAAGAAGAATTAAAAAAAATGTCGGTATTCTGCACGCGGTATTTCGGTATTTCGGTATTCGATTTTAGCCGGTAATACCGGTATTTCGGTATCGGTAATACCGGTATTGGAATCCCTAGCAATGACTGTCTAATTGTCAATCAAATGGTATGTAATTTCAAATGGGTTAATGCGTTTATATCGCTGTCAATAAAAGTAGAATCAGTGTAAAATTTTATAGACAAGTAACAGAGCACACGCTTAGAATACATATACGCATCAAACGCATGAAGTCAGATTACTTTCTACTTCTGCATAAGTCTTGAAAAAAATTTCAAGAACGTATCAAACGCATAGAACGCAAGTTGTGGACCTCCAGCTTTATTATATACATATATAGTGTGCTGATAAATATTAAAAAGCTAATTCAGTTGGACTTAAACTAAATTAAACCGAAATATGTTGAATAAATTGTAAAGAAGGATTGTGCTTATGAGCGAATTCAATATTGATGAAATGCATCAAAAAAAATTAATCGTTTTTAAATTAAACCGCAGATGGCAACGACAAATGGCAGCCCCATTATGCTACGACCTGCTCCAGCAGACCAATCATCTTTTTAGCGATTAACGAAACTGATACAAAGCAAAATAACATTCAGTAGACTGATCAATACTCCAAAGACTAAGACAGTGCAATCTCACAATCTTACCTGATACAGCAGACCAATTACCTAGTTCGCTGGACCAAAAACCTATTAAGAAAACTAAAAGAAGACAAAAATAAAAATAGTGAAAATGGATCGATATTCCAAGAAAAGGACAGCAAAATCTTACATGAGAAGATACGAAATTAACTGCAACAAATCGTGTAAGATGCTTTGTGGAAGCCATTTGCTCCCAAAGGGGGTAATGGAGAATTGCTAAGCGCTTGGCAATACAAAATCCGTTCAACGCAGATATTGTGACAAAATATTTTATGAATTATCTTTAGTGCAATTATGGTGAATCAAGAAATTGGCAAAATAAAAACTGACAACAATTTCAAAATAAATTGCTACTCAATTTAGTGGTATTTCATATAAATCTGTCCAACCATCAAACTCGTGCCAACCAATGTCTGTTGAATATACCAAAAATCTTTTTGAAACCATGTCCAATGTTATTTAGTTTACAATTTTGCCGCGCAATTTGTTCGTTAAATTTTTTACAACAATTTAGGCTGCGGTGACCTCTGCGAAATAGTCTGGGGAATACTGGTTGACTCTTGTCACTGGCTAGGGGTACCACAAAGGGACCGCTATAAGTATCCAAGTGAGCCGTCCTCGTGTCGGCTGCCCAGTGAACCTAACCTAACCTATATATATATATACCCAACTTAAAGGTAAATACCAGGCTATTAACCGATTTTAAATCAATTTATCCATTACACGGGGTATTTACCCTTTTCCCATTTATAGTCATGAAGGCATTTATTGTGCCATATATGGTCCAAGCCTGGAATCTTTCTCCAAAAACCATTCACGGCAAATTTTTTTAATTTTCAAGCCATCAATTGCTTGTTCCCGAAATGATTTTGTATTGCAAAAATAAAATCGCTAATATATAAAGATTTTGGTATTACGAGTACTTTAATATCTTAAGATGAAACTCTGGCAATTCCTTCTTATCTAAATCCAACGCAACATAAAAGGTTATCTAATAGCAACAGGTTATCAGATACTTTTTAGTAAAGTACGACTTTTCACATTTTGTCTTAAAATTTATTTAGAATTCCGAATAAATAATCTTTAAATTCTTTTAGTGCCTGGCTTAAATGTAGAAACACAGTATGTATTGCTATCTACATAATCTCACATATTTTTCTTTTGGTTTGCCATGACACAGAGACAATGAGACGGATCTTTGGATTTTTTCTTCATTTCTACCAGCCCAATATAACACAGTCAGTCACTCTGCAGTATACGAGTCTACACTGTCTACACTGTCACAATTTTCCTTTAATTTATGAAATTTTTTAAAAATATGTAAAATTTTTATAAAAATCCTAATATATATATGTACATAATACACTCTTGATTACTCAGAAATGACAACTAAACAGAGATGCCAGCAAAATTTAAATTGTCTATACCTTTTCCACTTCTATTCAATTTATTTTCAGAAAGCGTCAGTTGACGCTCAGATAAGTGAATTGTATTTCAGAAAACGGAAATTGTTATTGACATTAGTAAATTGAAATTCAGAAAGCGTCAATTATAATTCAGGGTAGTCAATTGTATATCAGAAATCATCAGTTGTAATTCCGATAAGTGAATTGTAATTTAACAAACGGCAATAGTCCTTAGTCAGTTGAAATTAAGAAACCGTCAATTGAAATTAAGAAACCGTCAATTGTAATTCAAAAAATAATTAATCAGCCATGTCACAGAGTACAACTCCGTTCATACATATTTGTTTATTGATAGAAAGAAAGTGCATTTTGATAGTTTGGCCTTTCAGATAGTCCGAGTTTAGACGAGCGAACATTTGGAAGGAAAACATCTGGAATTCTCTTTTGTTTTTTCATTTGCGGTCACACAGACGAACATGTTGCCGGAAACATTATGTTACTATTGTTGTTGTTTTCTCAAAAAGCAAAGTAAATGTCAACAAAGAAAATGAGGACAAAGCGTGTCGCCGAGTACCGAACACAAAAACCATTCTCTCTTCCCCAACCGTAATTTGCTAACAAACAAAATGTTTCCCTTCCAAATGTTTCCCTGTCTTAATGGGCACATACAGAAAACTCCTACTCCGTTAAAAAAAAAATGGTTTCATTCCGAAAAAATTTTTCATTTTCTGAACCATTAAATTACGGAATGAATTCCGTTTCCGAACGGAATTGTACTCAGTGACATAGCTGAATATAATAAAAAAATCACTATATTTCACGGTTTTCTTTTTGTATAACAAAATAAAAATAATATGAAGAACCGGTGTTTCAATAGTAATAAAACAATTTTTTTTAGTAAAAATTTTATTTATTGTAGATGTAAATCATAATATAAATTTGTCGCGTGCTACACTATTTTTTATTCAAAATGAGAAAATTCCTAATGAAATGGAGAAAATTCCAAATGAAATCGTGAATTTCTATTTGAAATTTGGAAAATTCCAATTTAAATTGAGAATTCCAATTTGAAATTGAAAACATTCCAATTGAATTTGAAATTTTTGAATTGATAAAATTCCAAATGCACCAAGGATACGACAAACATCACTAGCCCCGGTAGGCTAGCTGATATTGAGCTAGTCTATCAGCGCCGGGGTTGCGGGTTTGATTAACGCCAGAGACTCTGGTTTCCTTCCTGCAGACAGCCGCAGAGCTTCGCGTGGTTTAGATTAGGGAATTAAAAAAAAAGAATGATTTTTTTTATTAAAAAAAAAAAAAAAAATTTTCGAGTTTCTTGAGACCAGGGTACTCACCAGAGTACCCTTTTGTCAACGGGCACTGCGGGAGTCATTAGCCACCAGGGAGGACTCTTCTACATGCAAGGATGATTTTTCACCCTTGTTGGGAAGTTCGGCCTGTGGAGATTCCAAGGTGCTGTTGCTATTCAACAGAAGCTGCTCGATTAACTAGAGCAGTAAAGGTTAGATAGCACCGGCTCCTAAACAGGGGGCGAGAGTATAATTTTTGTCGGATTATACACTCAAATTTCAACCTGTTTATCAATGTTATTCGAGCAAACATAGGGGCATTTGATAAGTGCATATATTAACTCAACAAGTGGTTGAGATCCGCCATGAGATTAGGCCATATGGCAGGTGTTCATAGAAATCAAAATCACAATTGTCCCAAAGTGCACCCCCCGGGGGCTTGTAAGGATATTTCACCTCTTAGTGTTGCATCCTCCGGGGAATTCAGGTCCAGTTAATACCTGAAATCCAAAATTTGACAGATCTCAGTAGATATTCACAATCTCTTGCGATATGGGCTGACCAGAGATCCCATCTGGTACCACGAGAGTCAGTAGCTTCCGGTGACTTCTTGCGGGAAATGCTTACTGTCTTTCAGAAAGATTCAGAAGTTTCGCTTTGTTTGTTACCACTTCTGAGAGAGTTCGACCTGGGGGAGGTTTATTTCTAGGTGATTTATCATCGGAAGTTGGTCTCTAACAAAATCGATCAACTAAGAGGGAATTTTTGAAAATACGAATGTTTAGTGTGTAAAACAGGATAAAATCGTGTAAATTCGCTAACCTGATATCTTTAGCTAAAAGAGATATAAAAAAATTAATACTTATTTTTGTTTATTAGGTTGATAGGTGTCCAGTCCTTTTTTGCAATTCGACTCTTTTGGGGAGTAAACGTGTAAAACCTGTAGTTTGTCACCCCATCTATCTTTTAAACAAATTAACATAGAAATACAAATTATATATTAATCCGTAACTTGTCTTAAAAGTACAAATATAAATTTGGTACTTTTTCCTCGAACGTTTGAGGGGTGAAAATTTTACCTTTTTTGGTACTTTTTTTACCAAACATTTTTCTCCATTTATTGACTTCTACGTATTCAATTATGGGCTCCGACTATAATATTGAAACTTTTGATACTTTAACAAGGAGTAAAAAAATTTAAAAAAGGGGAAATATGGGAAATCAAAATTTTTTTTTTATTTACACTTTCGTTCTAAATGTGGTGCTTTTTGTATTTTCTATAATATTGAACATAGAAACATAAAATTGTAGGTACAGGGTCTTGAGTGAATGAGAACCTATAAACAAACCTTGAAACATAAACTTTGGCATTCAAATATGTCCACGAAAGAAACGAAGACGCTAACGAAGTAGCAGGTTAAATTCAAGTTTATTTATAATTTTTTTTAAGAATTACTTCTCAAAAATGTTCAAGACTGTAGAGTACTTTCAATTAAAACCGTAAAAAAGTAACGAATTTTATATAACAAACGATGTAGCATTTTTTATGATAACTTCCATTTAAAGGAGCTTGTTACCATGGCCTTTTTTACATATGATTTCAAACTGAGATACAACAAAGCACAAAGAATGAAAGAAAAAAAACGCACGGGTGCAGCAGCTCCATCCACTCCACTATATTGTAGCAAAGTATTTTTTTTTTTGTAAAAGATATGACAGATATTAATTTTACAAACTACGAGTAACAAATACACAAGTATTCATTTATACTAGCAACCTTCTTAACTCGTGTCTTTTGGTGGTAATATGTCTGTCGTAAAACAAAAAGAGTTAAAATTCTTTTGAAAATGCATTATTATTACATTTTAATTTTTACATTTTCATCTCGTACATAATGAAATGTTTGTTTAGTTTTATCACTTTTAGAAAATTTCATTTCATTTTTAAAAGTTACAAAATTCATCCATCCATCCATCAGTGAAATTGTATAGCGAGTAAAGCAGGGAAAAACTAACCTGCTGTAGATATTCAGACATTCCTTTTATTTTTCATATTTTGTTTGTTACCTGTAACTAAAGGATGGTTGTTCTAAAGACTATTTATTGCATTAAGATGTCGTTTTTGTTTAAGAGGTACTATGAATATTTGTTAAGGAAAAGTAAATACGACACGAAAAAAATACTACAACTAGGTATGTACATTAGGGTGGAGCGTCAGATATTTTTTCCAAATTTAAATTTCAAATAGCACTAAAACGTTGCATTTTATTCTCAGGTACGTGGGAAAAATAATGAAAAAAAGTTGGGGCCTACTTTTAGCATTCTACCGCAGCATCAATATTTTGAAAAGGAATCGTTTAATTTTTAAAACGAATTATGATGCAACATTTAAACTTTTTTATAGTTGTTGTAACTTATAACCAGAGCAAGTTTAAAAATGGACAAAAATGTTTTAAATATGCATGTAAATATTTATACCGAAAAACTTAAAAATATACACGCGAAAATAAACAAACTAATAATTTTCAATTAGTTTTATTTGAACAAATGTTTAGTTATTACTAGGGCAACCAAAAAAAAGCACTATAAAAACAGTTTTAAGCTCTTAAAAAAAGCGATTAAAAACATGAAAATAAGCTGTTAAAACTAAAAAAAAGCAATTTAAACTTGTTTATTTTCCACTTAATTCGTTTAATACGTTGTTATAGTAAATTATAAGTTGGTGCAATAAATTTTCGAAAAGAAAACTATGTCTGTTTGGAGTTAGCAAGTTCTTGTACATAGAAAAAGTTCTTCCTACGTCTACAGATGTTGAGGGAGCATATTTAAAATTGAGTATTTGCTCTGAGGTATATTTTATACGATTGGACTCATAATTCCGCTTGCCTGCCAAAATATCCCCCAATATCTTTTAATACCGAAAATCCTGCGGCCACACGATCAAGATGTTCTTGATAGTCTTTTACATACACTGCTTGTCAAAATTTACATAAATTGAAATCTGTGACGTAGGCTGCATTCAATTTGTAAGCAATTTACTTTCAAGATTTCATCAAGAAAACAATTTATAAAGACAAACATGTAATCAGCTGTTAAATTGAAAGTAAAATTGCCAAACAAATGGAGAGGTTAAATTGAAAGCCACCTCATGGTCAATTTAAAAAGTGTGAGTGTGCTAGTAAAAAAGTGAGAGTGTATTGCAAATTGAATGGAATATAAAGGCAAAACTTGATCGTGTGGCCACCAAGTTGGAAGACCAATGAAAGATATTTTGTTTCCAATTTTGTTACAACTTCGTGTAAAACCCCAAAGTTTGCAGAAATTAACAATATTTGATATACAGAGAAATTCTTAATAGTTAAACTATATTAAAAAAGCCAAAAAATAAGACGTTACTATACCAAAAACAGAGAGAAGTGAAACTAACAGACGTTACTTTGTGCAAAAACTATATTTAAAAAGAAATAAGATGTTACAGACTGAGGAATTTGATCGTAAGAATACAGCTATGGAATTTTCGAGAGAAAAGAACTTAAACAAGCAAATAATAAAATAAGTTGATAGAAAGGCTTAATACTAAAAACATAAACACATACAAATTATACACAACACTATAAAAGATACGTTACAGTACCGCTAAGACAGAGTTGCATAAAAATCAAGGGGGAAGGTATAGTCGGTCAAGCCCGACCGTATGATACCCAACACCACAGTATTTAAAAACAAGTTTCGAGAGTGTATGGCTATATGAATGGAGATCTATCTATGTTTTTAATTTCATTAAAATCGGTTAAATAGTTACTGATGGGCAAAAATTGACCCTATCTCCCCACGTGGTCCTATTTTTTAAAAAAATGCATACCTTACGTGTCCATATAAATATGGATCTATATACATATGTCTTAAATTGCATTTAAATTGGTTTGAAAGTAGGCACAAAAACCCTCTTCCGGATAGCAGCTTGTATGGGGGCTATATTAAATTATGGACCGATTCGCCGTTGTGCCAATTAGAATCCACGTACCAAATTTCATTAAATTATCTTTAAAATTGCGACCTGTACTTTGCGCACGAGGTTACATGGACAGCCAGCCAGCCGGACGAACATCGTTAGATCGACTCAGAAAGTGATTCTGAGTTGATCGGTATACTTTAGGACTAATATTTTAAGGTGTTTCTCACATCAGCACAAATGCATAATAACCACTCCACTCTTGTGGTGTGGCCCACACCCTGTGGGTATAATAATTGTGGGGATGATATTGTGCAAGGGAAGCACAAAATATTACCATAACTTTGAACGATTTTTTTAACCAGAGTTGTTACAGCACAGAAATGGTTGATTTTTTAGTATTTATAAAAAAAAGTTGCACATAAAAAAAAATAATAATAACGATTTTTGCAAAATTTTATTAAATAAGTTTTTTTTCGAATGAAAAAAATTAAAAATTATCTTAAAATGGCAAAATAAGCAAAAAAAAGCCGATATCGCAAAAATAACTAAAAAAAAGCCGATATTACCAAAATAAGCAAAAATAAGCCCTAACAAATATAGCTCATTTTCTTTGTTTTTTTATGATCGGAATTTGTGTTCAATCAAAATCTTTCTATCTTGTAAACCAAAAAATAAGCATTTGCTTTTTTTTGGTTGCCCTAGTTATTACAAAGTATAATAATCGTTTTTTTTAAGTTTTCAAATTAAAATTATCTTCGGTTGTCAGACAAAACCAAACTTAAATATGCGTTCAACATCAGTCGATTTTACTGGCGCATGAAAAATTTTAGTTCACATGGAGATAGTGTGTCAATATATTTATCGATTTCGCTTTTTTTCAAAGGCCCAACCATAATGTGCATGAGGTGCAAATACACATAAATCATAAGGGTTGCCAGAAACCAATATTCAAATAACTGTACGACGTAAAAAATTCACCTAAATTTTGTTCAAATAACTGAACACTCTAAAAAATTGAAAAAAAAAATTTAATTTGATATAATTTTATTTTTACCTAACGTAAAAACAATAAAAGTTCAGTTTTACGTCATATTAAATATCGTCATCTAAAATCAAAAAGGGCATAAGTTACAAAAAAGTTCAAAATCTAAGCGCGAAAACACGAATTTTAGTGAGAAGATTTTTTCTAATTATCTAAATATCTACCCGAAAATTATTGCACGATTTTAGATCTTTATCCAATACGTGCAGAAATGGACTAGTGCATTCCATTGATAAGATTTCTAAAATCGGGCTAAAGTTAAGAATTCTGGATTGTTTTTCATTTTTTTAATACTTAAGGTGCCCTAATTGGGGAACCTCTGGTGGCTCTCCTGATATGTCTATAGATCACTAATCCTTTACTTAAACTGAAATACAAGTACCTAATTAGGATCTGGAATATGATTTCAATAGGACTAACCGTCTACAAAGTCCAGAAAAATTCCCTTTTTTGTTCCTTAATCTCTTACTGTGTATCGCTTCCGATTTACAGAATTTACTTACTCTTGTAGATATAAAGATATTAATTGTTTATTTATATTAAGTATGTAATTAAAAAAAACCAAATTATTATTTAATATTCAAGAAATTCTATTCTAACTGGAATAATTGTATTTGAGCTGGTAACTGTACAATACCCAAAAAAAAACTGGACAATCCAGGCAGTCTGGCCATTTTAAACTTATTAGTACTTTTGTTAAGCATTTTGAAAGTGCCATTTGCTTAAGCAAAGTGCGAAACAGATCGAACTTCAACTTCCAACCCTGGAGATAAATGATATGTGGGAAAAATAAAAAAAATTTTGTTGTATGTAATTTAGGTAGACGCGACATTCTGAAGGTGTTTGAAATTTATTGAATGACTTTTGTTTCTTCATACACCAATGCTTCACCCTAATGTACATATACATATGTATATGTATGCATATCTATATGTACATTACGGATATAACTTTTTGTAATTTTTGCAAATAAAAAAAATACCACCCCTTAGTCGGTGTTACCTTTCCTCTATCGTAAAAAGAGTTTATGCACCAAAAGTGTTGAAGTTTGTTTTAATATAATTTTTTTTATTAAAACAGTTACTTTTGAATAAGTTTAATAGCAAGTCATTTTTCATAAGTCTAATACAAAAGTTGGATCAAAAAGCAATATTTTAAGCAGAAAAAGTACGGCTGTTTAAATTAAAACTGTTTTTCTTATATAACTTTTGAAACAAAATCATCTCCAACTATTGCGATAAGACATTAAGTAAATCTTAAATAAACTTCACAAAACCTGGTGAATGTTTCTTAAGGATTGGGTAAGAGAACCGTGTAAAATTAAAGATCATCAGCGCAGAAATATATGCGCCGAGCGTGGGATTAAGGTTGTCCATGGCATGTATCCGCTATGTAAAACCATACGCACATTAACTTTAAATTTATATTATTTTTCGCTGATTTTTACTTTAAAAATACATATCGAACTTGATCAACAAGTGGATATCAACTCGAACTTTTTATTTTTTCACTTTTTTAAGTAAATACCCTCTTGTTGATTAAGTGCGATATGTAAACCTATAAATGTTTATACAATAGTCATAATTTTTAAAAAATAAAAATTTAAAGCACTTTAGAAATCTTATTCGGTGTGGAAACTTTTTTCACCGAATCAACCTAAAAAAACTGTTTTTTATTATTAGAACAATATTCCCCACATGTTACTGGAGTGGTATTTTGCATTAAAAAAAAACGTATGTCCCTAATGTACTTGAGGAGATACTTACTTCAACACATAGGTTTGTAAGGATAAAGGAAAAATGGTTAAATATGGTGAAATATACAAACTTCATAAATGCAGAAATATAAAGCTATTGAAATAATATGAACAGTTTATGTTTTTAATATGTTTTGTCTGCATGAAGGTAAGATTTTATTATAAAGACATTTATATATTCATCCTAAATACATTCACATGTATGTAGTTACAAACAACATTTTAATATACTACATATCGCACAAATGATCAAAGAAACTAAAGTATTAAAGTCCCAGAGAATGACACAGACGTATCTATCTAATCATGTTGGATTTTTTTATGATACCTTTAAAAATTTAATATACACATAGGGTTTCTAATTTCCCGGACCTTTTCTGTTCCCGGGAAACGAAACAAAAAAAAATCTTATTCCCGCGAATCCTGGGATTCTTTGAATAAAACAATGATTTCATTAAATGAGTTTAAGACAAAAGTTTTTACTTTTTTAAAAGAATATACATGCACATTTACAACAGTCTAAAAAATTAGCTTTATTAATTTCACAGAAAACCAAAACAAAAACCAATAAATTGTTACATTCATAGGTACATGCATATTATATATGTATGTATATATATATTTTTTTTTTTTTTAAATCACGAATTATTAAAACCTATTAATATTTTAGTAATTATTATTGATAGCAACTTGGTAAAAGTAATTTTCTTTTAAGAAAAAAATTTTTAGTATTATTAAATCATTTAAAAGCCCATCGGAGATTCTATTTCTAATCCTTGTTTATATGTATATTGCCTGCTACCGAAAACGTGCTCTCGTTCTCTACAGACGTTGGTTTTATAGTAAGAAGCGCATCATACAAAGATTATAAATTTGTTGGCCTGTTACCCGTGACTTCATAGACGTCAAATTCTTTTTTTAAGATTTGTTCGGGCTTTTGTATTTTCTTTACATTTATTTTTTTTTTGGAATCTGTTGATGGTTCTGGTGTTGGTGATGGTGTATCGTGTACATTTTAATTTTCTACTTCATTCACTCCTACGTTGATTTATTGGCGTAGGAAATATATTTCGATTTGTAGGTAGTTTTTAGTAATTTTAGTAAAGAATATATTTTTATTTAAACGATGCAAACAAATTAAAATTTCAAAAAATTTAATTTGAAATTCCCGAAAATTCCCGGGAATTATTAAAAAAAAATGTCCCGGGATTCTTTCCCGCGTAGAATCTCTATATATAAACCAAACGTCCGTACGTGTATATTGACAAGGAATAAAGCGCACAAAATACAAAAATTAAGTTACAGGCTGACAAAAATTGTTTTGTCCAAATCAAATACATATTTAAAAGCGCTGACACAGCATCAAAAAATGATCATATAAACATGGTTTTAAACTTGTGTGAATTACAAAAAAAAAAAAATTTTTTTAATTAAAACTAAATTTTTAAAAATTTTAATTAAGCTAAATTTTTATATTTAAATTATTTTTATGAATAAAGGAATTTTACAACATGAAAGAATTAAAATTTATTGATAATTTTTCACTCTTGACTGAACTGGGAATCGAACGTTTCGATTGTAATCACACAAGGGATTTGCCGTTTAATACTCACCGCCATTGACGACGGCTGGCAGTCAATAGTCGAACATTAATCTTTAAACCAAATGGTAGATCAAAATCGGTTTTTGAATGATTATATTTTTTAATTGATTTATATGGTTTTCCTTACTTCTGTTTTTTCGTACTTTTTGTCAAGAATTATTCTTGAAGTCCGAAGTACAGTTTTCTGTTTTTCATGTTTTTGTCTTTCTTTTTCATGTTGACATTTGAAGGACAAATGTAAACATAGAGCTTGTACCCTAGTTGTTAACAATAATTAGTATTGTTTTTTTTATGATTTTTTTAAAAAATTTTGATATTTTAATTTTATGAAGGAAGGAGTTTATAACATAAAATGAATTACAATTTATTGAAATTTTTCATTCTAAAGAGATTGTGTGGTTACAATCGAAACGTCACAGCAACCTGTCCGTGAAAACGTGGGTTCGATTCCCTGTTCAGTCAAGAATGGAAAATTATTAAAAAAAATTTTAATTCATTTCATGTTGTAAAATTTCTTTCTTCATAAAAATAATTAAATTAAAATTACCCACGATTCTAATAATTTTAATTAAACTTTGCATATTGCATATTGTATACACTTTCAATGAAAGAAAAGTAGTTTTTATTCATGATGTTGATACAATTTAGCGAGATTTTCTTATCTGTATGCATATAATGTTTTTATCAAGTATGATTAAAATAAAGATTACGCCATTGCGAAAACTAAATTAAAATCTTCTGCGCATGTGTCACAAATGACGTCAAGCGAACTGCATTTCTATTGGCTAATTATTTCAAGCTGGCAAACTAAAGATAGTAGTTGTTTAATTGCAGGGGTTTCGAGCTCTTATGAAGTGCCTACCGCAGATTACTAACAGTTAACAGGGCATTTTTGCAGCGTTTTTTAAGTTTATAGCGCATATTTTGCCGTTTTGAGGCATATTTCGATACATGTTCATTTTTTTAAGATGCCTACAAAAGCTTTCGCAGCTTTTTTTGGGCAATCCTGTCTTTTCTGCTTTAAATGTTTATCTGTATACCCAACATGTTGCTTCAGTTTCGACATCTACATTTAACTTTTACTCTAAAATTGTAAGACAAAGCAGGTATACATTGAATATAAATGTTATTTTTAACATTAAAATTTTATATATAAGCGAAAATTAAGGAAAAAGCAATTATATACGTTTTTTGCAATGTTGTATTCATTTAAATCTGGACCATTCTTTTAATACACCGATCGACTTAGAATCACTTTTTTAAGTGATGAAACGATATCCATCCGTCCGTCTGGCTGGTTGTCTGTCCATGTTTACCTTGCGCGCAAAGTAGGTACAAATTGCAATCTTGTAGATAATATGAAAAAATTGGTAAATACATTTTAATTGTACTAAGGAAGAAGTCTATGAAAATGGTAAGAATCGGTCTATAATTTCTCATTTTTCCCATAAAAACTTCTTTTCCCTAATTAGACTCTTTGTATCCGTAAACCATATAACTATATTGGTTTTAAGATTGAATTTGCCCCAAAAATATTTAACTGCAAATTAAATTTTTTCAAATCGGTTCGCTTTTATTTCCTTTTAAATGTTAACAAGACTAAACAATTTAGCGACCGTCCCTTAAATCCCTTTAAGACAAAAATGGATTTTAATATCTAGATAATATTCGGCACAAATAACTCTTATTTGAATTTCAACCGCTTAACATAACTTTGTTTTTGTGAGGCCATGACTGCCCATTGTTTTCGAATAGGGTAAAATTCGTCTGTAAATACTTTGGTGTTTGGGCTTTACCGATTATAATTTTAGGATTGTTTTTATTAAATGGAACTCTTATTAAATATTTTGTTTTCAAGTTAGCAACTTTTGAATATTTTCAAAAATTTTCAGGGCATATTTTCAAGTTTCTACTGCATATTTAATGCCCCTTGAACGCGTTTTTAGGGCATATTTCTGGTTTCCCTGGTTATAAAAAACGTTTTTGTCACTCTTGACATAATTTTGACGCTGTGTGTATGGCGTGAAAAAGGCGGTAATCTGGGATTTTTTTATCAAAATAGTAGTTCATATTTTTATATTTACAAAGAAGGTAAAATTAAAAATTGATTTAGTTTCGTAAATTACGCTCATATCGAGAATAATACGATAAACTGTGATCACTTTTATTTTCCATTCAAATAAAATGTGAGGTTTGTTTAATGTATCTTTGTCACATCGTATGTGACAAATACTAAGTACTTGAATTTTTTTTTTTTTGTTTGTTTGTTTGTTACCTTTGCTTATCGACATGTAAATAATAACTTTTTGATAGTTATCTTTTAGTTGTTTTATTTTTGCCTCTTTCTATCTTTTTCTTCTTTTTTTTCTCAAATGACACTTGAAAAAGATACGAGAAACAAAAATATGTTAAACAGATATCAGTTAAGTATCTTTAACCCTAGAATCATAACGATATTTTTTAATACCTTAATACCAACGTCACGTAAATTCTACGAACTGAAGAATCTTCTCCTTAAACACCTAAATTAATGTTTTATATTTTGGACCATTTGTTTTTTTATAAGTTGTTTATTTAATATTAAAAATTACCTAAAATAATAGTATTTTTAATCTTATAGAGAAAGAAAACCACCAACACTTCAAGAAAAATATTGATTTGATGCTCACTGCATATTGCCGATTTTTATGTAAAATTTACGTGTAGTCTTTTATAGAACACACACTCAAAACACTTTGAAGACTGAAAATTTTTTGTTTTTGAATTCGTTTCTGTATAAAAGCTATTGTTGCGAGCTGTTGTGGATTTTGGTACCGTTAGGCCGCTACACGCTTGCGTAGCAACAATTAAAAAAAACTACACGTAAAATTAACGTACATTAGTATTCTAGGGTTAAGGTGTAACATACGAGTATTTTACTTTTTATACTAATGCTCACTTACAAATTTAGTTACGTTTTCTTATTTTTTATTATTATTTTTTTTTTTAATTTGCTCTTATTTTTCTGTTAATATTTATTTAAATATTTTACAGCAATATTTTTTTTATTTTATGTCACTTTTGTGTGAGGATTATTGAAATGAAAATTAAACTTAAATGTTTTTATTATTTTATTTATATTTATTTATTTATTTTTATATTCGTGTTAATTATGCTTCATAATAAGTATTTATGTATGTTGCTCTTGCACGTTTAGAGTTATAAACACAACACTGGCGGCGTATTGGCCTGGCCGGGGTCTTGTCGTCGTTTCTGTTTGTAACACAATAATAAACATTAACAGCAGCACAACATTCAAGCACCACCAACACCATTAGCCAACCACACAACTCAAAATAACACTCTACTTAAAGGTACTTAATTAAAACTGACTTAAAAAAGAGTTCATTACTACCACCAGCTACTGTGAGTTTTTCGTTTCTTAATTTTTTTTATAAGTTTGGTTTATTTCTTAGGCCTCCTTCTGTCTTGAATCTGACGGTTTTTTTTGTACGATATTAAGTTTTTTTTATTTAGTTTAAGTTCTCCAATACGATCAGCAAAACTTATACCACTTTACTACTCTATTATGTATGAGTATTGAACTTACCGCATTTAAACATGGAATTTTAGATCGGTTTTTTGTTTTAACTTTTTTTTGCTTTATTCCATTTGGGCCAACCTTGTTGTTTAGTTTACTCTCAATTGCTGGTATTGTTGGTTGCTGCTGGTGTTTAATACTCATACATTAACAATTGTTCATCATCTTATTTGTATAAAAGTTTTTTGTTATGCCGGAGTAAAACTTGTGACGCATACATCAAAAAACAAGTTTTGTGATACGAGTCCACAGAGTTTTAACGATTTCTCTTATTTTTTTTTTTTTTTTGTTTTCTTAAATTTTAAAACAGGCTTGCCAAATTTTGTAAAAATATTTGAATCACTAAGTGCAGAAAGAAAACTACTGACACTAGGGGTCTTCTAAGACCAAAAAATCGTGCAATGTATGTAAAACGGGTTTTCGAAAAATTCAAAAATTTCAAGGCCCGGAATTTCGAAAATCCGTTATGGATACATTGCATGAGTTTTTGGTCTTAGAAGACCCCTAGTGAAATTTGAAGCAGAAAATATTCGTAAAACATTTTAACTCTCTAAAGTATCGTTTTAGTATATTTTTGTGTGGAAATTAAAAAATTACACCTTTAAATAAGTGTTGCAGGGTAAATATATTCTAAGAAAAGAATCGCCATACAATTCTACTGAAGACATCTGAAATAGTCTTTTAGCTCAGAAGTACATTTAGTATATTTTTTGACTTGTACCAAACGCCTTTTTAAAAAATTCAAAAATTTCAATGCCCGAAATTTCGAAAATTCGTTTTAAATACATCATGCAGAAAATATTCGTAGAACATTTTAACCCCTAAAAATGCCGTTTTAGTATACTTTTGTGTAAAATGAGAGTTAGAGGGTTAATAAATTCTAAGAAAAGAATCGCCATACGATTCTACTGAAGACATCTGAAATTATTTTTTAGCTCAGAAGTACATTTAGTAAATTTTTTTTGACTTATACCAAACGCCTTTTCCAAAAATTCAAAAACTTTAAGGGCCCATATTTCGGGAACCCGAGCTAACTTTTCAAACCCCTTTGGCAGATTTGCTCCACTAGTAGTCTACTTTCACTTCGCGTTGCAAGTGTGAAGGCAGGCGGCGATGAAATGAATTTTGTTGCACTGTGTTATTATTAACTACACTGTTTTAATTGATTATCTCAAAATGAATGTTTTGAAGTATGTAGTTCCCTTTCTGCACTTAGCGATTCATCTGTTTAAACTTTAAAGGAATAATATAAGAAACTACTATAAACTAGAGCTTATTTAATTTTATCTATTTAACTCTTTAGGGAGCTAAGAATACAAAAGTAGGTTAAAACAAGTAAGAGTGCTATATTAGGCTATGTCGAATCTTTACCAGATCATTCGCCCACTAATGCACATTATAAAACAAATTTAATAAAAAACAAGTAAGAGTGCTATATTCGGCTGTGCCGAATCTTATATACCTTTCACCGTTTTGCGAGCAGAATACAGAGCAACTAGACAAAAACAAAATAATTTTTAAATATACATTAGGGGTATAACTTATTCCCATTTTTTGCAAATATCAAAATGGCCCAAGCACAGTCGAATAGTCCATTGAAAACTATTAAAAAAAATGATATTAACTATTCGCGGTTTTCAAAAAAGGTCACCCACAAAACGCGGTAAAGTTGGAAAATAATATTTTTTAATTTTTATTTGTACTTATACATTTAGCCAAAAACTTTAGCAAAACAACACGCACATTAAATTTGTTAATTCATGTCCTTTAATAATTGAGAAACTTTTTAACTTTTTTTTCATTTATTAATAAAATATTTAAAATTTTTTTATTAAATTTTTTTCTTTAGGGATTTTAGAAAATCACTTTTGTGGGTGAGGTTTTTATTTTCAAACGACCCAAACAAATTGTTTTCGTAAATAACGCAATATTCGCTATCGCGTATTGCTAGGGCCAAAATTTGGTTATATCCCTAATATACATACATATTTACAATAATAAAAACTTCATTATAAATTACATTTAAAAAGCGAAAACTGGTAAATATTTTTTAAAATCGTTTTGAACATAAAAATTTAAAGAAAATTTTGTTTTTGAAAAACCAAGATTCGAACCAGTTTCTAACACAGTTTCTAACCTAAACAAACCTCCTAGACAATTGAACCATGAAGGAACGTTTTATTGTTCACAACTCAACTCATTTGAGGTGTAATTCTTTTTGATGGTTTTGTTCACAACAATATAGCAAAGTTGTAAACCACAATACAAAAATTACATATCAACTTATTTGAGTTGTGAACCGTAATAGGGTGGTTTGAAAAATGGTTTGTACCATATATGTGTGTTTGTTTGGTTTCTTGTATAGGCACTGTTGTCATACCGTAGATTTATCTTTTTGGCGAGTTTTTAAGTAGCAAAAAGAAACTAAAATTCCTAGTTTCTATTTGTTAAAATTATTTCGTTAAAAAGATGAAATAATAAAGAAGGGTGATAACGAAAATCATATTTAGCATTATGCTAGTATATGTAAACAAATGTAAAGGGGGGGTGGTAGACGGATATCGTTAAATCAACTTCTCTCCTCATAAGGACCCAGAATATATATACTTTATAAGGTCTAAGATCAATATTGTAGAAATTACAAACGGAATGACAAATATGTTGAGTTCTTTTTTTTTCGTTTAAAACACATTTCTCTATTTAACCTTGCGGCCACACGATCAAGTTGTTCTTGATAGTCTTTTACATATACTGCTTGTCAAAATTTACATAAATTGAAAGCTGTGACTTAGGCTACACTCAATTTGTAAGCAATTTACTTTCAAGATATCATCAAGAAAACAATTTATAAAGACAAACATGTAATCATCTGTTAAATTGAAAGTAAAATTGCCAAACAAATGGAAAGGCGAAATTAAAAGCAATCTCGTGGTCAATTTAAAAAGTGTGAGGGTGTTAGTAAAAAAGTGAGAGTGTATTGCAAATTGAATGGAATTGAAAGGCAAAACTTGATAGTGTGGCCACCAAGTTAGAGGCAAATTATGTATGTTTTGTTATGTGTAAAAAAAAGCAAAAGAAAGTCTACATTATAAAATCCAAAAAACAAGCGAGGGTGCTATATTCGGCTATGCCGAATCTTATTTACCCTTGACCATGGTGCTGTTTTTAAGATATAATTCAATATATGTTGTGCCACGCTCACTTCTCCAACCCCGCCTACATTTTGTCGGATGTTGTGTATTGATAACCAAAATGCTTGTACCTTATTTGGAAACTTTGGCTCCTGCCCTTCTCCTCATATTTATAAAGAAAAACATTTGCATTTCTTATTAGCTTTAATTGTTTAAATTTTGTTTATATTTTTGCATTATATTGTAAATTCATAATTTTTTTGTACAATAGTTTGTGGATGGATTGCGAATTCACGCCAGTCTACAGGCCTAGCCTGGAAAATTTCCGATCTAAGCGTTGCCATCCTAATCATCCACCAATTTACACCAAAGTTATGGACAAAAATTACGCCCAAAGGGGGCCCGAAATTCGGAATTTTTTTCAATGGCTTATTTTGGCTCTCAGTTTTTCCTTTAAAAGGTCATCGTTTTCAGCGATAGTCAGGATGACAAGGATCAGTCAAGGTCGGTCATTAACTGCGACCTTGAAAACGTTGATCCCATTGGGGGAAGAACATAAATGTTTGCTTTTACTTTCGTCCCATAAACGACAATAAGTCACATTGTTGGAGGGCATTCATAACCCCAGTGGTAGCTACTGTGTTCATGAGACAAAAGTAATATGAAGTATAGGTTAGTAAGGTTGTTTAGAAATAGAGTATATACCCGGATGAGTCCTTTTGAGGATAGTTCTTTTTGGGGAGGTACTCGTAGCGCTTCATGTGAAGTTAGACTTTGTAAGTATGTTCTTTGAATCCAGCATTGTACATTTTTAAGAACTTCTTATATTTCCAATTCCAATTAAAATGAAGCTCACTGCCAATTCTAAACTTATGTATATGAAAACCAATTAATAAATTTCCCTTAAATTTTCGTAAAATCATACATACGTGAATATTAATAAATTTCAAATCTATATTTCAGAATTCTAAATTTGGCATTAAGCTTCATGTTAACTTGTACAGGTAGTTGAACCAAATTTAATATTGTAGGGGTAGCATCTCTTTAAGGGGCAAAACCGTATATGGGTCAAGGTTTTTGCCAAGATATTGGAGGGTACGCAAGGCAGCGTGTCATCAGCTGCCCGCCAAAGAAGTGAGAAGTCGCAATGTTCAGAAATAAATATGTTAGTTGCCCCTTTTTTTCTAAGAATTCCCATTTTTGTGCCATTTTTTTTTTAATTTTTGAACGGCAACGCTGATTGCACGTGGGGTTAAACAAAACAATTTCACTCTTGCCGTTTAATGTTTAAAATAAATATTAGCAGTAATCGTGTTGATGCCTTTATCTAGTTTAAAATATTTGTATTATAGGCCGTTTACATTACAACGAAATCTTGTATATATGATTTGAAATCTATATCAACATCTTGTGCGTTAAAGTACATTGTACTTTTTTGACATTAGCGAGATTTTGTTTGCATAACAAAAACAGCTGACTGAAAGTTTTTTGTGTAACACACATTTACATATAAAGGAAGCAATTAAACATTTTCATTTACTCTTATTTATAACCAACTTTATTAATTTTATTTGTCTTTTCCAGTTTATTTTTTCTATTTTCTCGAAATTTTTAAATTTTTTTTAACATTTAAACAAGCCGACATTATTGTTTTGTTTTTTTTATTAAAATGTCATTTTTTTCTGTACAGAAAAGTATTTTTTAGTTCTTTTTGGAAAAATCCATAGTTGCATCACAATGTACAACATACTAGATTTGGTGTAGATTTCGTCAAAATTTTGTGACGAAGTAGATTTTGTTTGGTATGGGAAATCTAGTCAAACACATTTAGATTTTGCTCGAAATCTCGTAGATAATAGATTTCGTTGTTGTGTAAATGGGCTATTAACCAAAACTCTCTAAAATTAACTCCACATTTTCTTTGAGGACTGTTCAT
Organism: Pollenia griseotomentosa; assembly: GCA_963931875.1. Taxonomy (NCBI): domain Eukaryota; kingdom Metazoa; phylum Arthropoda; class Insecta; order Diptera; family Polleniidae; genus Pollenia; species Pollenia griseotomentosa. The sequence goes on along the minus strand of OZ007560.1, from coordinate 42,726,308 downwards.
GTGTCTTGAAAATATTAAGAGAGTCGAAAATACTCTTAAATAGTTTCTTATTCTGTTACAAATATCTCAATAAAAATGGTGTAAAAAAAGTTTTAAAACTTTATTACCCATATATACTCATAAACTTTAAGTATTTGTTTTTTTCATTTACAATATCTGTACATGATTTTTAAAACATTTATGATGATCGTCTTTACCATCATCATCTTCTTCATCGTTAGCATCAGCACGAGCAGCAGCAAGCAACAACATCTGAATTTAAATTGTTGTTGACTACTTGCTATCTCTGTCTTTGCGTAAGACAGGTAAACAACACCAGCGTATAACCAGCAGCATTTCGAGTCAAACCAGTAACAAAAAATTTAAAAAAAAGTTACACGGTAGTTGTAGTGGTAGCAGCAAAACTACTATATTCACTACTATATACGATACTTGTACGATATTCTTATGCCGTCTGCCGTCTTTGTACATGCATAGAACCCTATAATATGTTTGCGCTATATGTTTGGTTGATTATTATTGGGCCCGGCTGTATGGCTGTTTGGTATCTATACCGGTAAAACAACCAACGGTTGGACGGACGGTGGGTCGGTTGGTAGGTAGTTCGGTTGATCGGTCGTTTGTTCATACAATTCAATAAAGCACACATGTATTGTGTATGTCGGTTATTACTAGTATGCCGTATTATTCATATTAGGCCAACTAACTCCTCTTCTTATTGTATTTAACATTAAGTAAATATGTATGTATGTATGTATGGCATCAGCTGCTCGCTGTGGTACAAGTTTACATCAATAGATTTGCAAATCGGTGTGTTTGTATGTTTGTATATAAATATGCATCTAAAATTTAGATTCTAAATGCTTTTACATATTGCTTGGCTTTTTTTTTTTTGTTAACTGTTGGTCCTTTAACCATGCGATTATTAAAATTAATAAATATTATAACGATTTTTGTGGTATTTGGTTTAAAAATATGTACTCATATGATATGTATGCGTCATCTTTTTGTGATGCTCTATCTAGTTCAAAGGTGATTTTGGTTGTAAAATGTATTTGTTTTAAAGCTAAATTCATTAAAATTTAAAAATATGTATGTATGTATATTGACGCAAAAATTTTGATTATTATCAGTCAAACTTGTTACATATTGTTAAATTTATCATATATCATAGCTGAAAGCTGAACCAATCCAAGTCATGAGATATAAGAAATTTCAAATTTAATGTGAAATTCTCTGCAAAGTTTAACTCAATGACTCTCATTTTCGATTAAATTAATGTCAGTTTATTTACTCAATCTAAAAATATCTTCGAATGGTCTTTTCCTTACTTGGTTCGATTTAGCTGTGAGCCCTCTATATGGGCATTTCCATGTCATCGTCCGTGACATTTGTACGCCTTCAGAGATATAAATATTTTGCAAAAATAGTAGTATGTAACTGTAAAAATTCTTTGTCATTTTGTTTCATTTAGATGTTACTATATATGAAAAAAAAATATAAAATTCGGAACCTTGTTTTCCAAAATATCGAGCAAAATAAGTGCATATCGTACGTGGATAAAACGGAAGTGATTGGAATTTTTTACTTTAAACCACATACTTTTCCTTAATAATCCGTAATTGGAAAAAAATTTTTTTGGGTGTTTTATAATCGTTCGTGACTTACCGTACGTGACAGATTTTTTTCTTATAGTTTTTACAAGGTATGAAATATATTTTTTGTAAATATGTATATTGTTACGAAAGTAACTTTAGTTAAGAATTAGTTGTAATTATTAGTTAAGAATTAGTTGTATTTATTAGTTATCTTGTATTTATTCGTTGTCTTGTATTTATTAGTTGTCTTGTATTCATTAATTTTACTAGTTTACATTGTTATTAAAAATTGTTTATAATTTAGTACACTTCAATCCCAATATGCAGAAAGCCCTCGAAATGACCGTTAAGAAAGCTTCAGTATAAGAGGTAAAGCTATGTAAGCATAAGTGCCGACATAAATCAAATAGACGTAAAGAGTGGTGAATAGTAAAGCCTCGAACCTTCGAAAAACATTTCGAATGTTCTAGATGGCCGAATGGTAGTATAAATACTTGCGGCGGCTAGCATAGTAAGATCATTCTAAGTTCAGACTTTGTCAATAACGTATAACGCTGAGAAAATTATAGTTGGTTGTGAATAATAAAGTTGTGTAAATTGTAAACAGTGTTGAAAGTGCTTGTGTTTTATTTATTTTATTAAAGTTGCAATAAATAACTCGAAACGGTTTATTATAAAGGAAATAAACCAAAACGTTATTGAAAGGCAGTGACGTAACAATATGTTTATCAAAACTTAAAACAAACAAGTAAGAAATTAAAGTCGGTCAAGCCCAACCATATGATGATCTACACCAATCTATGTAAAAAAAATTTTGAGACACTACGCCATTTGGGACCAATCAAGGTCGCCAGAACAGAATTATGCTATGATGTTAAGAATTATATAAAAGTTAATTGTGCCGAATATTATTTAGTTATCTTCATGTATTTATATGAGATTTGTTTGGCTCTAACCGTTTTAAGAGAGAAAAAAAAATATGGGACCTATGGTTAATTTTGGACCTACCAGCACAACATTTTGTCATGGCAAAGACCTATCGAAAAAGTCATTGTCGCCAATTTTTATGTAAATACCAACATTTAAAAGGAAGTTATGGCATTAAGAGCTATTTTCGGGAGTAGTATTTGTTTGGTAGCTATGGTCAAATATGGACCGTTTCCAATAATATTTGGTTAGATAATTTAGATTGCAATAAAATAAGTTTGGATCAAATTTTAACTAAATACCAACATAATGAACTTCTATTTTGAAACACCTAAGACTGACCAAGTACAAATGACAAAGACAAATGATGTTTTAAAATTAACATTTTAAGTGAAAATAGATGTATTCCAAATAGGGTTTCTAGTTTCCCGGACATTTTCTATTCCCGGGAAACGAAATAAAAAAAATCTTGTTCCCGGGAATCCCGGGATTTTTAGAATAAAAAAATGATTCCATTAAATGAGTTCAAGACACTGGTTTTTACTTTTTTAAAAGAATACATATACATATATATATATATATATATATATATATGTATGTAGTGTATACTTGTAAAACATTTTATTTTAATCTAGTAAACCTTTTCATAGGTTTTCAAATATTTTCATTTTAAATAATTATCAGCACAATTCCGTTCGGAATGATTCCGTTCGGAATCGAAGAAAACATATTTCTTTATTGATAGAAAGTATATTTTGATAGTTTGTTGGTCTTTCAGATACAGAAAACTCCCATTCCGTTAATAAAAAAAAAAATGGGTTCATTCCGAAAAATGTTCTCGTCATTTTCTGAAGCACCAAAATACGAAATGAATTCCGTTTTCGAACGGAATTGCACTCTGTGACATGGCTGTATAAGTTAGTTTTGAATTTTTGGATATAAAAGTAGTTTTATTAATATAAAACCTTTATTTTTTGGTGACCCCGAAATGCCTACGACACATTCGCCTACGAGCTACTCTATTGGAGACTCTGCTGCTCATAGCTCGCAACAACAACCAGTATTGCCTGAACTTTATGGAAGTGTGCAGAAGTTGCTGCTGCATCTACAAATATTCAAAAGCTGCCTCAATTTTGGTCGGAACAACCACAGCTATGGTTTATACAAATTGAAAGTATTTTCTCGCTAGCTCACATAACAAGAGATAAAACAAAGTTTTCTTACGTTATTACAAGCTTGGATCCAATATATCTTAAATTTATTGGGGATATTTTGCTTTCACCACCTCCAGACCTATTTCATCATTTTCCATTTCCGAGAAAGCAAAACTCAAAAAATTGTTTGCTGGTTTAATTATTGGTGACCAAAAACCAACACATTTATTGCAAACAATGAAAGCCCTCGCGGCAGGTAACAACATAGGTAACAATGTTCTTAAAACATTATTCCTGGATCAACTTCCAGATAATATATGTATATACAAAAGTCTAAACAAATTACCTTAATTCAAACTACAGAAAATCAAAATAAAACCAAATAAATTGTAACATTCATATTTACATATGTACATATTATATATTTTTTTTTATTATTTTATTTTAGTTTCCTAAGCTAATACCGCGAAGCTTTATGCTTGTCTGCAGGAAAGAAACCAGAGTCTCTGGCGGGATTCGAACCCGCAACCTCGGCGCTGATAGACTAGCTCGCTACCTGTAGAGTGCCTCGGTAAAATTAATTTTCTTTTAAGAAAAAATATTTTAGTATTATTAAAGCAAAACTCATCAGAGATTCTATTTCTAATCCTTGTTGATGTGTATATTGCCTGCTACCGAAAAGGTAATCTCGCTTTCTACAGACGTTGATTTTATAGTAAGAAGCGCATCATACAAATATTTTAAATTTGTTGGCCCGTGACTTCATACACGTTAAATTCTTTTTTAAAATATTTTCAGGTTCTTGTATTTTCTTTACATTTATTTTTTAGAATTTGATATAGCCTTTTCAAGGTGTTCTTTATAGAAAGTAGATGGTCTAGTGTTAGTGATGGTGTATCGTGTACATTTTAATTTTCTACTTCAAGAAGCTTTTTAGACATTTCATCAGCAATTAAAGAGACCGTTGATTTATTGGCGTATAGTCCGATTTGTAGGTAGTTTTTAGTAATTTAACGATGCTAACAAATAAAAATTTTAAATTTTAATTTAAATTTTAAAAATTTTAATTTTAAAAATGTGTCCCGGGATTCCCGGGAATTCTTTCCCGCGTAGAAACTCTAATTCCAAACCATCAATTAGGATTTAGAAGAAAACACAGCACAATTGAACATGATCTGGCCTGAGCAACCAGTGAAATGCGCATAGGAATAGCTTATCCCATCAACAATAAATTTCAAGTGTTTTTATCAAGAATAAAAACTGGGAATTAAGCACGAATAACAAAATCTTTTAAATTGTTTTTTTTTTTAATTATTGCTTCGAACTAGAAACAATTAAAAACAAATTAAGATAAGGGATTCTTTTAAGAAATCGTTTGATCTTATCAAAAAAAAAAAAAAAAACTTTGAAAAAAAATTCATCTGCAAATCCGAAATGGCCAATTTAAGTTGAAATTTGTCTAACTTAGGCCTATTTATTTTCTTTTATTTGTTTATCAAAATTTGCCTAGAGTGTCCTCATTTTTTTGTTTTTGTTTAACTTGAAAAATGTGATCTCCATAAGTTTCAAAGTTATGCAAATTTCTTTACGCAAGACGTACTTTAAAATCTGAAGTGATCATTTTGAGTTCCAATTTTTGTTTAGTCCGAAATTAGCCTAAAGTTTACTCATAATACTATAAACGTTTTGAAGTGGGATGATAAATAAAATTTTCGAAATTGTACTAAATTCAGTAAAAATTTGTACTTTTTTGACCTTAACTGTACTAAAACCCAAAAAAAAAAACGTTTTCAGAATAACAACAAATGTATTAAAATTCACTTGTACTTTACATTTATAGGTATTTTAAATATATAATAGGTAATAAGTTACAAGGATCAAAAAGAACACCTGTATGGCAAACTTTGATCCCCTCTAACTCTGAAACTTTTTGACCGATCTTGTTGAAAATGTGTGTCTAAGCTACTATCTAATAGGACTAACGTTGGTGCAAATTTGATCCAAAAAATTCTTCATAATTTCAGAAAATAGCTATTTATACTTTGAAATTTAGTTTTCTATTCTCTAAAAACTAGCAGCTGTGGATGGGTTGTGGATTAGATCAATTACAAGAATAAGTACATGTATTTAAATCAATGTCTCCTGATGCAATAAATCTACTAAAAGCAGAATGGGCAGTGCAACAGTTGATAATTATTTAGTGAAGTGAAGAGTTAATAAAGTACATTAATTCAAAATAAGATGCAGCCAGTAAAGTTTCGTTGTCCATGAACAAGTCTTAAAAATAGGAGATACCTAAACAAATCGCTCCTTAATTGTAACATAGTCATATCTACAAAAACAAACGATCTTGGCAAAATGCGATTAAAGTTTTCAAAATGTACCGATTTAAAGATATATTCAATATATATATACTTCAAATTTTGAGATATGACTATGATGCAATGAAGGAGCGATATGTTTATTAGGTGATAAACACAAATTTTCAATTTCAATTTGAGTTGGTTTACATACCCGTGAAGTGCGGGGAAGCCGAAATAAAATAACATTTTGGAAACTCGTGTAAGATACTACAACATACAACTTGAAAAACACATTGTCCTAAAGATTACAAATGGATCTATTGAAATGAAAAGGTTTGGAAGAAGTTGTCCGGTTGATGCTATTTTTGCATCAACCTTGACATACATTTGACTGATATAGACGTTGTTTATAAAAAAGAAAAAATTGCTTCTGATTGTGAATCCGAAGCATGCAACAACGGTGCACTTTTAAATATTTGTCCAACCTGGGTAAAAAATGAACGAAATTTTTCGGAAACATGATAATTAGTAAATAAAATCAGGAATATACTTTTTTACGACTTACTAAGCGCTTTGAGTGTGTCAGAAAGTTATTTCCTAAGCCGTTAAAAAATGTTATATCTGTGGTTTTCACGAATAATCGCGTAAGTCGGTTTTTACCGAAATTGAGATAATGATGTCAAAGTGCTACATTTTGCATTAGGTTTTTATAAGTATTAAGCTTTTTAGAATATAATGTAGTATTATTAATTTTTTTCTGCTAAAAACAACTTAAGTTAACTGTTTAATAAAATATTTTGCTATTATAACGATTTATGCCGACATACATCGCCAAAAATTGTAAAATTGCTGAATATGTTTCCAAATAAAAAGCATATGTGATGTTATGTTGTTATTCGTGCAAAAAATATGAAAGTATTTTTTGAAAATTTTTCTATTAATAACAACTTATATGTACATGTGCGTTTATTGTTGACTTCTTTAGTTGCAACAACAGCAGATGAGCGGTTGTTTGTAATTTTAAGTCCATACGTTGTGCTATAAGTATCAAAAACTCTGAATATGTCGCCAACTTGTGTGCTAAAAATAACAACGTAAGTCGTCATGTGTGATTAAAATGATAACATTTATTTTCACAAAAAAGAACTTATGTGGAGATATGATGTTATATTGCACACACTTAATGAGTCAATCAAACATATGCATTTTTAATCCTTTTACAGATTGTGATCCTGTGAGGATTTTTTCATGAAAACTATGTATAATACGTAGAAAGTCACTGTTAAGAGGATAGTAAAGAAAAAAGTTTAAAAAAGCATCTACTGAAGCCGCAATTGAAAAAAATAATTGTTTTTGCTCTCCTGAAAAGTTTGGTTTTATAACTTACGCGATTATTCGAGAAAACCACAGATATATTTCTTTAAAATATTTTATCTATTTTATTTATTAACTTTTTGATCTCATATCTTGAGTACCTTAATTTTTATTATTGTTTAATAAATTAAATTTTAATGTTTATGTTATCTTTTTATCTTGTATTCAGAGCAAAATAATACTGAATAAAAGCATAATAATATGGAATAAAGGCGTGAGGTGATAATAATTCAAGTTCCTATTTCAATCTTCAATTAATTTTTTAGTATTGAACCATTTCTTTAACTTTCTTTGTAAACAAGTTCCCTTACGTTTTTTTATAAAAGTTTTTTCATTAATTAATAACAAAATTTACTTTGTTTTATTTATATAAAGCGGGATCCCGGGAAATCTAAAAAAATTTCCCGCTTTCCCGGGAATCGAAAAAGTCCAGGAAAACTTAAAAACTTGACATTAAATCACCCTTTTATATATATAAAACGAAATTTTTTTTTATTTTTTTTTTACATAAAACTGTACCGATTTGGTGTGGGAGAGTATAAGAAATCAAACAAAAAAAGTTCTCCATACAACTAACGGCCACGCAAATATATATATATATATATAGATTTATTTATATCGAAAGAATTTGGTACACATATCTGCGCTATCAATGCACAACCTCTCAACAAATTGGGCGGGATTGGAGAAGTAGGCGTGGCATCTTCCGTATAAAGAATTTATAGATTTCTATATATCTGATGAGAGGTAAGAGCCAAAGCCAGGTTATCAGTACACGACATCCGACAAAATGTGAGAGGTAAGAGCCAAAGCTTGAGAGGTAAGAGCCAAAGCTTGGTTATCAGTACACGACATCCGACAAAATGTGGGCGGGATCGGAGATGTGTACGAGGCACAAAATAGATTTATTAACATCTAAAGAAAGGTATTTATATAACTTTCAGTTCTCATCGCACCATTGTGAATGAGAATATTTTTATTTCTAACAATTTTAAAATAGTTCATAAAAGTGCATATATTTTTTAACATCTTTAAAATTTTTTTTTTTCTAAAAATATTAACTTAGTTATAAATTTTTGCTGTTAAAAGCATAAAAATTAGTTATTTTCAAATCAATTAGAACATCTTTAGCCATAATTTTGCTTTTAAGCTTAAAATGAATTTTAAAAAAATTGTATTCTTTTAAAAAAAAAATTTAGTAATTTAGAAATAGTAAAATTATTTGCCAAATATTTGAATTCCTTCTCCTCTATGGACTTTAGTATTTATAACGTGTTAGTGAAAAAACTTGTTACATTTAATACTTACCATAACCGTTTTCATTTAATCGCTTTAATTAATTGTTAATTTTCAATTGGTTCTTTATTCATTAATTTGTTACTTTCAAAAACATATTCGTACATGTTTAATGTCCATTACCTTTGTTTTTCAAATATTTTTTTGTTATGCTGGGTGGTTTATTTCTTCTTTTTTAAATTGTAAAATGACATTTGAAAATCTACTCGGTTGAAATGAGTAACATGTCAAAATATTAGATTTCTGTGGTTTTTAAAGAAGTGCTGTTTGTGGTTTTATATTTAATGAATTTCCAAATGTGTTAGTTTACAAAATTGTTGTACGTATATGCGTTCCTAGGGCTTCTAATCCAAAAAAAATGATTTTGAAGTTCGACAAAAAATTAAGCTTTTGTGTTATAAACGGCCAATTTCACCAAGCTCAGTTATAATAAATTATCAGTTATAACCAGAGAAACCAAAAATATGTAATTGCATGTTTTTCCTTGTGCCATCAATGAAGGCAGAAACAATATGTTTATCCGTTTTAAAGCTTTTTATGAACTTTGGCATCGATTTGTTTGTGCATATTTTCCCGTTTGCAGCATTTTTTGCATAATTTAGTTAAAAGAATTTTCATGTTGAATTTTTAGATGCCTACAAGAGCTTTCGCAGCAAATAAAAAAAATTTTTTTGCGAAATTTTGGCTTTTCTTTTTTAAATATCTGTATACTCAACGTTTTTCTTCAATTTCGCCATCTACATTTTATTTTTATTCGAAAATTATAAGGCAAAGCCGGTTGTCATTAAATATGAATGTTATTTTAAACTTTTTATATATAAGAAAAAATTAAGGAAAAATATACGTTTTTGGTTACGGCAACAAATACAACATTACAACAAAAATGGAAATTATATCCCTGCTTACGTAAAAAAATACTTTAACGTGATGAAATAAATACAATTTTTTTTTTTTATTTGTTATAATTGTGTAATATAAACGCCCTTTATGGCCAAAGTACATATTACAATTAAAAATTCATATGATTAATTTATGGTAACTCAAAACAATAAAACATAAAAACTACCTATAATCTAATGTTTTGTAAAAAGCTTCAATTTGTCTTCCTTCATACAACTTATAGAAAACAAGAACATAAGTCCACAATCAACGATGGACCAGAAAAACAATTAGATTTGGGTAAGATTTAGTTGTTCAGTTATTCCTTAACGGAAAACTGATTGAGAAAAACTGGATATTCGTAGTTTATTAGTCAGATAATTTCAATTACTTGCTGTTATAAGACAACTGTTATAAGACAAGATTTTTCGAACAATGAGTAATATATTCTAGGGATTAAAATTTGAACATTCCTGGTGGAATGCGTAAATCTAAAATGGTGTAACAAAAACTGTGGTGTTGCATTTTACAAATAATTAAATAATTACAAAATTTCTCAAAAGAACATCTTAAAAAACGATTCACTTGTGGTGATATATGATTGTATAAATTATTCTGATTGACGCACAGTGAGCCGCGTAGAACATGCTAGGTGGACAAAATTATTTTATGCTATATAAAGATGCTTTTACATAGAGGTAGTCATGTTTCTATATTATTTCCAGTTTTTTGTTTTATTTTGTAATAAAAAACTATTTTTTAAATTAGAAAAATATATTTAAAATACTCAAATACATATATATACTCAAGTACTCATATATTGATAAAGAAAAACTAAAAATAGCAGTTTAACCTAATAATCATCATCAGAGTCTTCTGATGAGTCGTTAACTGTATAATCGTTTTCATTTTGTGGCATTGTGCGACAATATGATGAAGATTCCACTCTTGACTCTTCTATTCTAGGGCTTACAATTAACTTTAATACATCTGTACATATTTTTTCCGGTTTTTTTTTGGGAATCTCTCGAAGGCTATTGATCAAAGGATCAGATGTTATAATTAACATGAACAGTAAGTCTCTATTCGTGGCAACACGAGAGCACTTGCGGGTGTTGTTCTCCCTAAATCTGCGGCAATCTTTGTTCCGTGCTTCCTGAGCCTCTTCGGAAAGCTGCCCAATTGGAAGCAATGCCGCTTTGATGACTTCTGTGCTATGAATTAATATTTTATGCACAGTAGCAGGCACACAGTACCATGAATAGAGACTTAGATAATGCTTTCTAGTTTCAAGACAAAATTTATTGAATTCAACTAAGTTTATCTCGAATCCAGAAGACAATGTCCTCAAAATAACATCAAACTTTTTTATAATTGTAACATCCAACCCAGTGATCTGAGCACTCATCTCAGCAGTCTTAAAAAAGCGACGGGCTGTATTTCCATCGTTTGAAGAACCAAATCCTGGCTTTGGTTTATCTACAATGAGTCCCATCGCGTCCTTAAATTTCAATTTGATTTCCTCAGAACGAACCTTACTATCTGCTTTGTCTTCGTTACTTCTAGCCTGCCATTTCTTAATATTCAACTTGTAACTAAAAGACATTCAAAGCAACGAATCCAAGCATGAAGTGTAGATAAACTAAAGCCAAAATGTTCTTGATTGCTGTTAAACATCGCAGGGTCATCGTTCATCGTCTTGGGGGTGGCGCCACAGATGAAACACTTTTGGGATGAACGAGTTTCCGTTAAGGCGTTACACACCTTTCCGTCTGTCATTGTCAGCAAAAGTTTGTGTTTTACAGAGATTTGAGAATCACCAATGTTAATAAGTGTTTGAAGAAGAGCATTCACTTCTTCCAACAATTTATTTGTCTCCACTAACGTGAAATCGTTCGTTTCTTTGGCAAATATAAATTTGATTGGGCGACAATACAAAGTTGATGAAGGCCTAGGATTTTGCCAAATAATCTTTGACCCATTATATAACTTAAGGGGAACTAAACAAAATACGAAAAGAAACTCGTCCGTACCTTTAGTGTTCTCAAATCTCTGTTTGTATTGGCTGTGACCAGAACTTCCATCACCTCCCCAATTAGTAACAAGTGTAAACGATGAACTTGTTGGGAGCACACTGCTGATAACTTTATTCTGTGCTAATACTAGACGTTCCACTGTTTTATTTAATAAGGCTTGCAAATTTATTTCAGCACGAGCTTCTGATATAGCAATGTGCTCCTCTGCAGGGTAACAGGCCTGTTTGGACTTTTTTAAACTAAAATATGACGGAAACACATTATGCCCCGCCTTCATGGACCACTTCCTAGTTTGTTTGTAAGAATGCGTTGTTGACTTAGAATCTATATAGTAAGCTAAGGCTTCGTCACTACTTAATTGCCTAGGAATAACAGAACTTGTATTTTTAGACTTAATAATATTATCTGGCCTCTCACTAATGTCTCTAATCCCATTTGCAACTTTCCTTTGCCCTGCTAAACGCACAGCAATTTCGGCAGCAGTCACCAATTCACTGACACTTCGAGACTCTACAAGATCCACGACGCGACGTTTCTTCGTCTTAAACGAAGATTCCTCGAAATCTTTGCGGGGTCACAGCCTCTCTTGATGTAGAAGGTTGGGGCGCAAAAGAACTCGCAGTAAACTGTATGTCTGCTTCATTCAACCAAGTCTTATTTTTAATTAAAAAACGCTCCTTTGACTTTCCTGAAGCCAACCATTTGGCACCAATCTTATTGGACAAGTTGGATATTTTCAACTTTATTTCTTTTTGGCTGCTTTTGGTAATATCAGCAAAGTGAAATTTTGAAGAAAGATACTCATATACACGCGAATAATTTTCATTCTTCGCGTGTTTCAACCACTCTTCGAAAAAGGCTACCCTTGAAATAGAGTAAACGTGTTCTAAAAAAAGAAAAAAAACATGTTGTACTGAAGTGTGCTAAACAATATGTTTATTTTTACGAAGAAAAAAGTTATTTCTGCGTAATATCTAAAAACTAGCCCGGATAGAGGCGAATGTCCGTATACTCTAAACTTTCAAAGTTTTTTTTTTTAAAAAACACGCTCAAATGTATAGGATATTAAAAAAAAATATTAAAAATTCAAATAAATAGATTTTGATTAAAAAAAAATACATTAAAAAATAGTACTTACCCTCAGTATTAATATCCATCACAAAAACTTTCACAATATTACAATATGTCACTATGAGATTTGCACGAAGTGGTCGCTAAATTTCAACTGATTGATTGAAAGAGTTGCATTAAACTCATCACCTGACTTCTGACCCTTATGACTCAGCACTTGCAAATTTGACAAACAACCTTTTCTCGGAATTCGGGGTTTGGGGGTGTTGTTTACATTTTGCAAATAAGATTTCGTGAAAATGATAACATGAATTTTGTCAACCTAGCATGTTCTACGCGGCACACTGTGTGACGTTTTGAATTAAATTTCGATTTCGATTACAGAGCCTTATACCAAAAACAAATCTTACAATTTTTTTTTCTTGAGTAAACATTGTCAATATGATATGAATAATCAAGTTTTCGTCAATTATAACACCCAACATTTTTATTCTGTCTACAAATTCTATCTCCTATTCGCACCGTAATATGTTGCAAATGTGATCAACCAAATCTTATTACTTTAGTTTTCGAGACATTCAACACGAAAAAATTTGACGCCATCTAAGATTCAATTCTTGCTAACATATAATCTATTCCTGACTGTATTTCTTCCCCTAAATGATTCCCACGGAATAACAATTGAATGTCATCCTATGTCTCTAATAGACTCTCTTATTCCTAAAAAGGCAGACGATGAACTGCAACTAAGACTGTACCCAGTTTGTCGGTCATTTAACAACGAATAAAACTCAATGTGTTCTATAATTTGAGTTCTTATTACATGCTCAAACACCTTAGATAAAATTGGCAAAATACTTATTGGCCTTAAATTATCCATATCATAAAAAGTGCCAATTTTTGTATTGGAATGACTTTGGCAGTATTCCATTTTTCTGAAAAAACCGAAGTTGTTATAATGCAATTTAAAAAATGCTGTCACTTATTAATAAAAAAATTATCTTGAAAAACTTTAGAGGTAGTCCATCAACACCACAGGCATTTGAATTGATACTGTCAAAAGCTGTAATCCATTCCGATAAATCGTTACCGCGAAACGCAAACCTTTCATCCACTTCATCATAGCTTAAATTTTCAGGGTCATTATTTAATTCAATGTTTAAACCGTCCAAGAAGTAGTTGTTTGCTTGATCAACATCTTATTCCGCATTAGGATTAATTGTGGTTTAAGTACCTGCTACTCTTAATTGATTCCACATTTCTTTTGAACTCGCAGCACTAAATAGTTTACTAAAATAACCCTTTTTTATTCGGCGAATTGTTCTTTTAGCTTAGTTCCTGTACTTACAAAACACTCTCCACTTAACGAAGGTAGGATCACCAATGTATGTATGCTCTGTGAGCAATATCCCTGAGTGATTTTGCTTAAATGATTTCTCGAGCGAGATTTCATCTAATCTGCTGTCTTTCGTTTAATTTGAAATCTTTTTACAGGAACTAAGGAAAACATTTTAGATATTAAAGAATCCAATATCGAAATCTGTAAATGAACGTTAATTGTACTATAAAATAAAGAAAAATCTTTTTCTAGTGCACATGATGCCAAATCACGAACCTCAACTGATGCGTAATCTCGGTATTCAATAACTTCATTTGAATTACTACCAGAAGCAACCAAAGGAAACTCGAATAATGCATAAACAAAAGCATGATGAGAGAATAAAAATGGAACTTGCATTTGTCCTGTTGTGTTTAGTAGTGGTTGACCACTTATAAGAAAATAATCTTTAAGAGCCACGTTTTGGGTTAATTTAATTCTTGAATGGTAGTTGGGCAAGAAACGATATTGAAAAAGGAAATCTGTTTGTTAGTCACTTGAAAAACGTATTTACACCAAATATATCTCACAATATTGCGGTAGAGTTATCACCTGTTGCTGCTAGAGCAGCTATTCCCCTCAGATTTGAGATAAGAGAAATCGAACAGGCTATTTGTGACTTAAACACTAAGAAGGCACCTGGTATTGTTAAATCAGTAATAAAATGCTTTTAGAGCTACCTCGCACAGCAAAGAAAATTATTCTTTTTATTTTTAATGCTATTTTACGCCTTGAATACTATCCTCAAAAATGGAAGGTTTTCTTAGTTACCATGATACCAAAGCCAGGTAACGATCATACAAAAGTTGAGTCATCTAGGCCTATTAGCTTATTATCAAATATGTCAAAGCTGTTTGAGAAATTACTAGTTTCAAAATTAACACCGATTTTAAGTGAAAATAGATGTATTCCAAACCATCAGTTCGGATTTAGAAGAAAACACAGCACAATCGAACAGACTCATCGAATAGTTAATGTCATAAGAAAAGCATTTGAAGAAAAAAAATATTGCTCAGCACTCTTCATCGATGTTTCGCAAGCTTTTGATAAAGTCTGGCATGAAGGCTTATTACATAAATTGAAGCAAAATTTACCAGCAAACACACACAAGCTGCTAGAAAGCTACTTAGTCGTCGACATGCCAACAAGCAACTACACCCAAACTTCAACATTTGCAGACGATACAGCTTTTCTAAGCGTCCACGAAAACCGTTATGAAGCACGGCCTCGGCCTCTAATATAGAAAAAATTCAAAGGCGCCAAAATAAAATTCTTCGCACAATCACAGCTGCCCCTTGGTATGTAAAAAACTCAAATATTCACAAGGATCTCAATGTTCCATTAGTCAAAACTATGATTACGAAATATGCAGTAAAATACTTAAAAAGGCTCGAATTGCATCTGAACCCACTAGCACGAAATATTTTAAATGATAGCGGCCACACTCGCTTAAGAAGAAGAGACACTGCAGCACTTATCCAATTAGATGAGCGATAAACACCTTTATAAGTGAACAGAACCCGTGATGAAGAAAATTTTTGTCTGGCACTGGCAGGACATAAAATAACGTATTAGGTTAAGATTTGATTAATTATTGTTAGTTCATATTTAATATATGAAGATTCAATAAATAAATAATGAGAAAAAAAAAAAAAAAATTTAATTCTATAATTATCTAATCTGAGAATTAAGTTAATCTACTATCAATTGAAATTGATATTTTTGAGTGGTGGCTTAAACCATGTAGTGTTACCATACTGAGCACAAATAAATGGCAACACTTTTGTCAAAGCAATATGGATGTTTTCAAAAAAGAAGGAGAAAATTCGCGTATTTAATTTTGTTTACAAGGTAGAAATTTTTTGTGTTTAAAGAAAAATATATTAAAAAAAATACAGAAAGGAAAAATTATATAAAAGTGCTTAGCACTATATCATTTATTAAAAATTATTTTTTGTTTAATTTTTTTTTTTTGCAACAGTTTAACAAAAACAAACATGTGTATGTTGACAGTTTAAGTTAAGGTTTAAACCACCACCATTGGCCGCTTAAACTAGCAAAATAAAGATAAAAAATACAACTCAAAAAGTAAATACGGAGATTAAAGTTAATTAAATCGCTAATCTCTAACCCAAAAAGTGGCTCTAAGTGTTGTGGTATTAAAACGTATATCAAGATGGGTTGGAATTGAATTGTGCCTGATAGATAGATTAAAGCGATTGTATAAATTTCGAACTCGTCTTGCTTTTACAGGATCATACAGATCATTATTAAAGTCGCCTACTACAATTATAGTATTATATCTTTCGAACATATCAGACATTGTAGATCCGTGAAGAGCAACACACATACTACTATCACATTTATGCTTGTGTGGGAAGCAGCAGAAAACGAATGACGCTCATCAAAAAGAAGTGACAACAATGCAACAGCCGAACGTACATTGTCATAGACCACACGAAGAAGTTTATAGTGTACATGTGTCGACGTCACACAAGCTGCATTTTTTTCCTATGCACGCGTACATGGGATTTGCAAAAGCGCCCTTCAATGTTGTAGATTCAAAGATATTCAGATTTCCGTTTTGCAAATACACAACTCCCACTTCGTTATACTAGTGCCACCGGTTGTTATCTCAACAAAAAGTATTTCGCATTCACCATAATGTGACTGTGTATATATCAATATCTTATTTTTTTAATTTAAAATGATCAAAAACTTTAATAAAATACAATAACCACAGCACAAAACGTGGACTTTTTGTAAACATAAACAAAACTTTGACATAAGATTAGACAAACAATGCAAGAGCAAAAAATCGTCATCTGGCGTAGTGCTGCCACCTTTATTATTTCACCATGTGTAATACTTAGAAATCTAGACCAGAATCACTTTTTAAAGTAATCTAACGATGTACGTCCATCCGTATGGCTGGTTGCCTGACTGTGTTAACCTTGTTCGCAAAGTGCAAGTTGCAATCTTGTAGATAGTTTGATCAAATTTTGTAAATACATTTTAATTGTACTAAGGACGAATTTTATGTAAATGGTGTAAACCGGTCTATCATTTTTCATAATTCCCATAAAAACTTCTTTCCCAATCAGGCTCTTTGTGTCCCTTAGCTATTTATGTTGGTATTTAGATTAAATTCTATTAATAGCTTAAGCTTCCTTTAAAATGTTAACAAAAATAATCAATTTAGCGACCGTCCTAGACAATATTCGGCACAAATAACTCTTATATGAATTTTAACCTTTTAACATGGCTTTGTTTTTGTGAACCCATAACCGCCGTTTCTAAATAGGGTTAAATCTCGAAAATTCGTCTGTAAATACTATGGTGTTTGGGCTTTACTGATTATAATTTTAGGATTGTTATTATTGAATGGAACTCTTATTGAATTTTTTAATATTTTGTTTTCAAATTAACAACTTTAGAATTTTTGGGGCATATTTTCAAGTTTTAACTGCATATTTAATGAGCATAAAACGCGTTTTTAGAGCATATTTCTGGTTTCCCTGGCGATGAAAAATAGTCACAGTCTTGAAAAAAGTTTCTTGCATTAAGTAAATACAAAATTTTCATCGATTTTATGAAACATTTCATTGCCTGGGTGCAAATCCAATGATGCGTTAGATAGGTTGAATTTTAATGTAATTTTGTATTGGATAAATATCAAATCCATGAAGAAGAAAATTCGTTGAGTGTTTTAATTACATAACAAAGTAAAAGGAAAGGAAGCCGTTAATATTAACAAATATTCATGTGTTTTATTTTTTAAATTTAAAGTATCTACGGCCTCAAATCCTTAAATATTTAGTCTAATATCAAAATTATTTAATCTGCTTTCAGAAAACTTGGTCTGGACTTAGTGCCACGTGTGGGACCTCTGGCAGTGGATCCACATAATATTGGCATAGTTGGTTTGCATAATGTTCATGTAATCAGTGCAGATAATGCAAAAGCTTCATCGGTAAGTTAGACTGTTATAAACTTTTAATGCATTTATTAAAAAAAGTATCCTGTACAGAGTCGCGGCACGTTACGGCGTAAAACACAACGAAAAATTCTAACACATCATTTGTATTTTTGTATGCGAGATTTTGGATATCGTATTGTAGGTGGAGACGATGCCGAAATTTATTTTTATTTATATGATGCTAATAATATGAAAGCGTTGTCGGAAAGATTTTTAGTGGGCATCTGTAAAGATGGTTACTCCAATTATATGGACAGAATGAATAGTAATTGCACGGTATTTACGGATTTAGGTAATATGTTCTTTAAAACAAAAGAGTTTTATCCAATATTAAAGTTTTTCTCAAATAAAAATTATTATTATTTTTCTTTTGGCAGGAGCAGGCGATTTAAATGAAGATCTCTATTTAGTGGCTGTTGTAATGCGTGTAGGGAAAATTTTACCTTCTGAGCCCGTAAAGAAATCTGAGAAATCCAATAGTAATAGCTGTTGCAATGGTCCTCCTGCTTATAGGAGACCGTTTGGAGTTGGTGTTTTATCGTTGGCAGATTTTTGTCATTTTGATAGCACTATAGAAACAGAAGAAAAAGATCATAATATTAAATTAGTTTATCACAATGATGAAAAAGATTTTCATCAGTTGCCCGAACTGATAATTAAAAAATCAAGTAGTAAATATCAACCGATAAACACTGGCAGTCAAAGTAATCAAGGTGTTATGGTCTCTCTTAAACTGTTGCATGGTGGTTTGGGTCAAGCACGCCAGGAACAGCCTTTACTCTTCCAAGGTAGTACTATCACACGTAAAATGGGTTTTCCCGACGTTATCATGCCGGGTGATGTACGAAACGATATGTTTATTACCTTAGAGCGGGGAGAATTTGAAAGAGGTGGTAAGAATACTGCTAAAAATATACTAGTTACAGTGGTTGTATTAGATGTTGCTGGCAATATCCTAACGGAATGTTTATGGGGTGCTTCTGGTATGGATTCACAAAATTATTACAAGTCAATGATTCTGTATCATCAGAATGCTCCCTGTTGGAATGAAATGTTACGTTTGAGTGTACCCATTGACAAGTTTTCTACCGCTCATGTGCGTTTTGAGTTTCGTCACTGTTCAACTAGAGACAAAACTGATCCAAAATTATTTGGATTTAGTTTTGCTCGTCTAATGGATCCCAGTGGTGCTACTTTGGCAGATGGGCAGCATGAATTGTTTGTGTATAAGTGTGAAGACCCAGTAAAACTAACTACAGCTAACTATTTGATATTACCTTGTAAACCAAAAGATTCACATGCCAAAGTGGAGTGCAGTTCAATATTCCATAAGAGCTCTAAGGAGGTATTCGTAATGAAGTCGTTATTGTGTTCTACCAAACTGACCCAAAATGCTGATTTATTGTCTTTGTTGCAATGGCGTGCACATCCAGAAAAGATACAAGATTCATTAACAGGTGTATTACGTTTGAATGATGAAGAGTTGGTTAAATTTTTACAAGACGTTTTGGACGCTCTTTTTGCTATGTTCTCCAATGAGGAGGGAAATAGTACGCAACATTCTGGTTTGGTATTCCATGT
Organism: Pollenia griseotomentosa; assembly: GCA_963931875.1. NCBI lineage: Eukaryota > Metazoa > Arthropoda > Insecta > Diptera > Polleniidae > Pollenia > Pollenia griseotomentosa. Next base: position 42,706,732 of record OZ007560.1, on the reverse strand, counting down.
TCTCGTAAGCATTTTTAGCTTGTTGCAAAGCAATAAATTTCAACATTTTCGTCCTGTTATGAATGAGTACATTGAAAATCATTTTGCGGCTGCTTTAGTCTACAAGGGTTTAATAACCTCTGTTGAACATATGGCTCTTTTTATGACCAAAGCTGAGCATCCGGATCCATTTCAGAAATGTTTTGGTTCTTTAGAATATATTTTTAAACTCTTAATACAATCCAGAAAATTATTCGCTCGTGCAACTGGCGGACAATATGAGGACTCTTTTCGAAGAGATTTGCATTCATTGTTCACCGCATTAAATGGCATGCTGGCAGTACCTTCTTATGACGTTATTATACCCACACAGGAGGCTCTACTCAATTCTACTGGTGTTGTTTTGGAACAATTGAAAGATACTTTGCCGGCACCGGAGTTGGGTATGCTAGCTCGTAACATGTTAGATGCCATACCAAGAGATGCTCCCATACGTTTAGTGCAAGCAAAACTTCAAGCTGTAAAAGATCTTGTATCGGGGGAACTATTTCACGAAGATGGTAAGTTTATATAAAAGAATATGTTTGAATTTAAATTGAATCGTGTTCTTATATAAAACATTTCAAATATTTTAAATATAGATTCTCGCACTGTCATCTTATCCGTGGCCTGCAAACACTTACGTATGCACCTCAGCCGTCGTGATGAATTAAAACTTTGTGCTGAAATTCTGTCAGAAATTTTAACACATCTTTACGATCTACAAAAGAAACAGAAAGAAAAAGTCACAAATACCTTACAACATGACTTGGACTCTTTATGTAAAAACATTCTAGGAATTTTAATAAAAACCATAATTATCATATTAGAGGGATCAAATTCTGTGCTACCACAGCTAGTTGCCTGTTTATTAGGTCTTCTACAACTTTTAGATGAGACACATTACAAACGATATTGGGACGAATTGAGTCCCAACAAAGATCCTAGGGATCTAAAAGAATTTTTAGCTAAATCTTTATTAGTATTCGAAGAATTGCTTTCACAAGATTGGTTAGTATTTCCGACAGACTGGCTAATTATGAAATTAGCTTGCAATGATGTACTACGCAAATCCCTAGAGGAATTTGCTAAACCTTTAGTATATCGTTTTTTGGGACCAAAATCATTTGATTCTCAACTGTGGTGGACATATTTTAGTTTATCGGTAACATTCTTAACCCAACCCTCATTACAATTGGAAAAATATCGTGAACCAAAAAGACGCAAAATTTTACATTCACACGGCGATATGCGAGTTTTAATGGGTTTTCAAATTTTAAGCATGTGGTCGCAATTAGGTGAACAAAAATTACATTTTATACCCTCAATGGTGGGACCATTTTTGGAAGTCACTTTAGTACCCGAACCGGCTTTGAGAAAAGCTACTCTTACTGTATTTTACGATATGATGCAGTGTGAGCAGGTAATACTTATTTCTTATTTAAGTGTAAATGAATTAATTGGAATCTTTAAATACCAGAGCGCTCGAGGGTCCTTTCGTTTAGTTGAAAGTGAACTTATTGATAAATTGGATTTATTAATAAGCGAAAATAAAGGAGATGATGAATATCGAGAACTTTTTAGCACCATGTAAGTTTTAGTTACTTTCTTTTTCAAATAATTTTTCATATCTAAATTAATTGTTGTAAATTTTGTGTTTCTCGCAATTACTTTATTATTTCTTAAAATAACTTAATAATTAAAAGCTTTTTCATATATTCATTGCTAACTTTATAAAAAATATACTATTTCTTATAATCATTATGCACCACAAACAAAAAGGGAACATTTAAGCTTAGTGTAAGTTGAAAATACTCTTTTACATTTTGCTTTGTAGATTTTTAACTGCATTCATCGCTTATACTTATTACACAGTGTAACAATTAAAGTACACTTTTAAAATGACCTAGAATAGATTTTAGCCATGTTGCGTAGATTATTTCGTAAAGTCCCAAATTTAAAATATGTACTTTCTTAAAAATCTAGAGATTAAGTTAAAAAACAACTTTTATTACCTTCCGGACTTAAAATGTTTTTCTCGTAAACGTCTTACAAACGAAATGGATTTTTTAAACACTAAAGTAAGATGTATATTTAACATTAATTTCGTTTAAATATCGAGATTTTATTTTGTTTAAATATCAAATTTGGGAATCTACAAAATGATATGGCACTCAATACGGCCTACTGTTTTTACTAGGCAATTTTAAAAGTGTACATATTTAATTTTTTCTATTTTTTCAGACAGAGTTATTTTATTTTTTCCACTATTTTATTTGTAAATACACAAATAATGTTGTTTACTATAAGAGCTAAAATATTGCCATATATCATATTCTTGTAAAATGTTTCGTAAAAAGATAGTCATATGCAAACAAATTACATAAAAGCGCATAGAAGCTAGCTTTCCTTCAACAATAAATTTCAGTGTATTTATCATATATGAAAAATTGGGAATTTAGCACGTCATACAGAAATCTTATTAATGATACATTTGAATAAATTAGCTTTAAGGCTAACTTTGAGGGGGGACGCCCCCTAAAACACGACTTATCGTTATGAAATTTGTTTGTATTTTTTTACATAAAACTGAGCCGATTTGGGGGGAGAAAATAAGAAATAAAAAAAAAATTAAATAACGGTATATCTCGAAAACAAGAACTAACCTAAAAAAATCGGTAAGTACCTTTGGATTCAGCGTACCCACATTATGTTAAAAAGCCAGGTGCCAGGCTTGTCTAATAAAAGTGTCAAATTCTAGCACAATATTGTTATATCCGGTTTTATACCATGCTTTATTTATACCCTTCACTACTAGTGGTAGGGCATACTAAGTTTGTCATTCCATGTGAAACTGTATTAATATTCATCTACGACCCAGTAAGGTATATAAATATATATTAAAGATTTTGTTATTCGTTCTTAATTCCCAGTTTTTATTCTTGATAAAAACACTTGAAATTTATTGTTGATGTGATAAGCTATTCCTATGCGCATTTCACTGGTTTTGTTAAATAAAAGTCTCTTTATTTAAGTTTTTTAATTAAACATATATTCAGTAGTTTATTACTTCAAAGATAAGTTAAGAATAAATCATAGGTAAAGCTAACAAACAAAAACGAACAACCCCTCTCCTAAGGGTTGCCATCATTACACAACATCCCCTCCTTTTAGTTAATCTCAACAATATAATCATCCAAATAACTGGGCCTTCCCACCAACCTACCAGTTCTAGAAGTACAAGACGAGGATCCAGCTCCAGGGTCATTCATTTCACCACCTGTAGCTGTCTCCTCGTTTACAATTTCCTCCTGTACATCTAAGTCTACATCATCATCATAACAAGTCTGACCACCATTGTTACAAGCCTGGTCATTATTATTAACATTAACATTCCCATTCTGATAATTATAATTATTATCATATAAATTAACCGAACAATCGTAATTTTGATTTTCTGTATTATTAGCGGGTATCAGATGCCATCTATTTCGACGATATTGCCCATTCTGAGATTCAACTATGTAAGATCGTGGATATTTCAATTTCTCAACAACAGTTCCATAACGTTTAATGTCTGTAATCCATACGCCATCTCCTTCTTTAAGCTCTGACAATTCTATAGGTCTGTGGCGCTTGTTGTAATTGGCCTCATTCCTGGCCTTAATTTTTTCTTCCCGTTCAACAACCTTCTTGCTATCAACCTCCAATAATTTCCCCAATATCGGCAGGTGAGTTTTAATCTTCCGCCCCATCATTAATTCGGCAGGAGAAAACCCATTTTCCAGTGGTGTGGATCTGTAGCTAAGCAACGCTTCATAATAATTATTTCTATTTCTGTACAATAGTGACTTTGCCACCTTAACAGCAGACTCTACTGCTCCATTCGATTGGCTGAAATATGGACTGCTAGAATTGTGTGTAATGTTGTAGTCCTGGCAAAACTGTTTAAAGTTGTATGAATCAAATTGTGTACCATTATCAGTACGTAAAACTGAACAAATGCCAAAAGTTGCGAAATACTGCTTCATTTTTTGAATAACTGTCAAATCGGTTAACGAATCCAATTTAAATATTTCGAAATATCTCGAAAAATAATCTGTAATTATTAAGTACCATGAGTTGTCTTGCTTGCTTTTAAATAGATCTGCCGCTATTCTTTCCATGGGTCTTGTTGGAATGGTATCCTTATAAAACGGTTCCTTAGGGTTAATACGATGCTCTATACATATGTTACACTCTTTTACCAGTTTCTCCAATTCGCTAGACAATCCGATCCACCACACACTCATTTGCGCACGTCTACGACATTTCGTCAAACCCTGATGCCCCATGTGAATAAATTTCAAAATTTCCCCGCGTAATTTAGGAGGTATTATTATTCTGCTACCATATAAGACTAAATTTTCGGCAACAGATATCTCGTTTCTATACTGATAGTATGGGGTTATCACGTCAGGTAATTTGTTTCTGGACGGCCATCCACCGTGACATAGAGTGCGGAGTTTCTGGATGACTGGATCCTTGTCCTGTTCGACCCTTATTTTTTCCAAATAATAGTCCTTAACTGGAAAGCATCCATATATTAAATTTACGTATATTTCCGCTTCTTCTACGATTTCTTCTCGTTCTGCTGTCCCTGGAAGTGGGCTACGGGATAGTGCATCCGCTATTACCAGGGATTTTCCCGGGATATATGTTATTTCATAAGTGTACCGCATTAAACGCATTCTGAATCGTTGAATTCTCAAACTTAAAGTATCTATTGGTTTTGTCTGCAGAAGCTGCACTAACGGCTTGTGGTCCGTTTCAAATATCACTGGTATGCCATATATATATTCAGAAAACTTGTCAGCTGCCCACACCAACGCTAATGCCTCCCTTTCTATTTGGAAATATTTTCTTTCCGTATCAGTCATACTTCGTGACGCGTACGCCACTAATTGCCTCTGATTAGAATTACGGTCAACTTGCATAAGACAAGCTCCCAAGCCATAGCTGGAGGCATCCGAACTAATAATAATCTGCTTCTCGGGATCAAAGAATGACAATGTAGGAGATTCTGAAATTAAATTTTTCACTCCCGTAAATGAGTCCTCCTGTATCTGTGACCATACAAATTCATTATTTCCCACCAGGACGTTAAGTGGTTCTAGCACTGAAGACCTCATCTTAATAAATCTCGCAATGAAGTTAATCATGCCCAGGAATCGTTGGACCTCAACCTTGCTAGTTGGCCTGGGAAATTTTTGTATAGCCTCTACTCTCTCCGGATCAACAGATATTCCCTTCTCCGTAAGTGTATAACCCAAATACGTAACCGTATTCACACCAAAAACAGATTTTTCCCTGTTAATTGTGATGCCTTGGTTAGATAAACGCTCCAAAACTGTTTTCAATGTTCTATCATGTAATTCCTTCGTATCGCCGTACACCAGGATATCATCAATATGCATTAATACATTCTCAATATTCGTCAGAATTTGGCTAAACTTGGTAACAAAGTATTCTGGAGCACATGAAATGCCAAAAGGCAATCTCTTAAACACGAATCTTCCAAAGGGGCATATAAAACACGTTAGGTGTTGACTCTCCTTTTGTAGTTTTATCTGGTAGAAACCCTTGTTGCAATCAATCTTCGAAAAATATTTTGCGCCCTTGATCCTGGCGAGCTTCATCTCAACTTTTTCTATTGGAAAATACGGACGCATAACAGCCTTGTTCAGCTCCGTATAATCCACACAAAGGCGTATTTCCCTATTCGGTTTAGGCACCACCACAATAGGACTTACCCATTCCGTTACTTCCCCTATAGGTTCGATAATATCCAGTTTCATCAAACGATCTAATTCTTCCTTAAGCCCCTGTAATAGTGGTATTGCCACATTTCTAGGTACGGATTGTACAAATGGTTTATAATCAGATCTGAGTCTAATTCCCACCTCGCCCCGAAACTCACCCAACTCCTTAAGGAGATTTGGAAATTGTTGCATCATCTCATCATAAACATTCTCCCCTGTAACCGCAAAACAATTCCCCGGCGGTAATAAAACGTTCAACATACGTATAGCATTCATACCCAATAAGGGAGTTTTTAACCCCTCGACCACATAACATGTAAATTCATGACTCCTACCAGCATACCCCAGGGTCAATTTAATGCTTCCCAAAATTTTGAGAAGATTTCCATCCACCGCCTTAATTTCAGGGTATTTACACGTTCCAAGATTACCCCCTCTGCAATTATATGCAGGATCCGCAGGTAAGCATATGCAATCTGCGCCCGTGTCCACCAAAAATCTTATCTCACAATTGAGCTCTCTCGCAAAACATCTGACATACCACGACCTACCGTCGTCACTTAAACAGGACACCGTGCCAATAAATATCTGATCAAAATTACGATTGCTCTCACAATGACTAACTGTGTGCTTCATATTAGTGTTCTTAAATTTACCCTCACCATCATCGAAGTTATTAACATTTCTACATACTATCTTAAAATGACCAACCTTCTTACATTTTCTGCATACCGCATTTCGCGCAGGACACTGCAACCTCTCATGAGTACTATAGCCACAAAATGTGCACTGTTTGTTTTGGCTGCCAGGTTTGTACGTCTGGTCACCTCTTTTTTCAACCACCATGTTGACTGACTTTTCATCCTGTATTACCTTTGTCTGTTTCGCCTGCATCTCGGCTTGTCGAGCACAATCTATTGCTGTCTTTAACGTTAAATCGCTTTTTAATTGTAGCTGTTCGCTCACCTTCAGGTTCTGCATACCAACAACAATACGGTCCCTTATAAGTTCCTCTTTCAAAGTTTTAAATTCGCAATTTTCGGCAAGTCCATGTAAATCAGTTATAAATTCATCAATGGGTTCCCCTGATCCTTGCACTCTTGAATTGAATTTGAAACGTTCAAATATTACATTTCTCTGAGGCAGAAAATAACCATCGAACGCTTTTAGTAATTCCATAAGTGTTGTTGGTTCGCTATTAATTTGCAGTAGTATTTCTTCACTCTTCTCTCCCATGCAGTATAAGCATGTGTCCATTTTTTCCTTTTCACTTCCATTGGTATTTAATTTTGAAACATTTGTATACCTCTCGAAACGTTTACGCCAAACTGGCCATTTTTCCGGTTGCTGGAAATTAAATGGTTCCGGAGGTACTACATTTGCCGCCATCATGATCACTGATGTCTGCTGCTGACTATTTGTTGGCATTTCAGGTCCCAGCATTTTCTTTTTTTCTTAGAAAAAATATTGGTGCCACTATTAACTTGGCAAACTTTATTTTTATTCCTCTCTTATTTTCTTTTATTTCGTATTAATTTTACTCGTTCTTTGCCGCTGCCACCATGTTTTGTTAAATAAAAGTCTCTTTATTTAAGTTTTTTAATTAAACATATATTCAGTAGTTTATTACTTCAAAGATAAGTTAAGAATAAATCATAGGTAAAGCTAACAAACAAAAACGAACAACCCCTCTCCTAAGGGTTGCCATCATTACACAACAGCTTAGGCCATATCATCAGGATACTTCATCCATAAAGATTTTAGAAAAACTAAAGATATTAAACCAAATAAAACTGTTAAGCGTATAAGAATCATAAGCAACAGATCTACTTGTAACAATATCAAAGTTTAAACAAAAACATCAACAATAAACAGTGAGTTTATCTCTTCTTACATTCCCCACTACAATTGATTGGAATTCTTCCAACATTAATTGTAGTTGTAAGTAGGTTAAGAAAAAACAAAATGCAGAAAAACATACATATATTCTAGTTCCTTGAGTAATTCGATTTAGCTATGTTTAACTGCTGAAAACACGCTTACTTTCAAAATATTCAACAAAAAAGACCAAAGTTAGTTCCTTTTTCGTTCGAGCAGCTTGGGATTGAAATTCAGAACAATCGCTTCAGTTGGAACAGAGTTATGAACCCAAATGTGGAGGAACCTCCCTAAAAATATTTTTGTTACAAAAGCTAGCATAAATTGATGACAACATGGAACGATTCTCATCGAATTTCGCACAAATTCATTTTATATGACTGAATATTGTGAAGATCGGCTCGCAATTTACCATAGGCCCCATATAACGCCCACTTCCGTAAACCACTTTAATAGGCCTAAAACAATAACAAAAATGATATTGCATCTATTTAGTCTGTTATTGTTTCATCCGATTAGAATCCACTCCGCCAAATTTCGTGAAGATCGGTAAATAATTAACCATAGTCCCCATATTAAGCACACTCTCGAATACCATTTAAATACCCATAACAAATATGTATATGTAGATACTGTGGTAAGATGTGGTACAATTTAGTCTTTAATGGTATGTAAGAAATAACACCATGCAATTTTGTGATAATCGTTTCAGTCCCATGCCCTTCCGAAAAGCAACTTAAGAAGCATTAAGTTTAAAAAATTTGTGTTACTGAATTAAAATTTGGTCTTATTTAGGTTTTTTTAAAAACTAGAAATCACTCTACTGAATTTTGTGATGAACGATATATAAATCACGGTAGCTCCAATATAATATTCCCTTCTAAAATCACCTTAATACGCCTAATAAAATTTCTGAAACAAATCATGATATTTGTTTTAAATTAGGCAACGAAATATAATGCTATGGGTTTACAGTTACCATATAGAGCCCACTCCTAAAATATTCGAACTCTCGGTGAAGGGTTTTAAAGTAAAGCATATCCAAATATAGCACTCTTACATGTTTTTATTATATTTTTAAGGAGTTTGTAAAGTTTTTACTTCCCCTAAGATTAAAAAAAAAAATCAATTAACTATTTAAAAATTCAAATTTAAAAATGTTTCGTTTTTTCAATGATGTGAAAAAAATATTAAGCTCTTAGTGTATATATTATGTCCTGTGGTTCCTAGTAGGAACAAAGGGCCGCAAAAGCTCTTAGTGTAACCTTAGTATAATTTTTTTTTTATTTAAAAACCTAATTTTTCTAGTTTTTTTTAAATCTATTTACCTGTTTTCATTAAGTTTGCTTGAAAAAGTTCAAAACGAGAACCCAACCTGGAGGGATGCCGGTACTGCATTTATTGCTTCAGTAACACGATTACTAGAACGGTTGTTGGATTATCGCAGTGTTATGCAAGGGGAGGAGAATCGTGACAAACGCATGTCTTGCACAGTCAACTTATTAAATTTTTATAAAAATGAAATCAATCGTAAAGAAATGTATTTGAGGTAATAAAAAATATTTAGTAAAATTATCAAAAATAAAATGAATGAACAAAATTTAGATATATTTATAAACTGCACGACTTGCATTTGCAAGCTGAAAACTATACCGAAGCTGGTTTTACATTGAAGTTATATGCCAATATGTTAGCATGGGATCGAGAATCATTATCGTTTGCACCAAACGATACAGTAGGACAACCGGAATGGCAACGAAAAGAAAAACTTTATAATGAGGTAAATTTAAAATTTTCAGTTTACACTTATAAATCAATTAAATCTCTTTTAACATTATTTTAGATACTAAAATATTTTGACAAGGGTAAATGCTGGGAAAAGGGCATACCTTTATGCAAAGAATTGGCATTACTTTATGAGACTCGTCGTTTTGATTACAATAAACTAAGTGAAATTTTAATATTAGAAGCAAAATTCTTTCAAAATATTTTAACTCAATTACGACCAGAACCCGAATATTTTAGAGTGGGCTTTTATGGTTTAGGGTTTCCTTTATTCGTAAGGGTGAGTATTTTTTAACATTTACATATGTATGTTTTCTTTTTTTCAACTATTTTTCTTTCCACATTTAGAATAAGCAATTTGTTTATCGTGGCTTGGAATATGAGCGCATTGGTGCTTTTACACAGCGTTTACAAACAGAGTTTCCTACTGCACAAATTTTAACTAATAATAGTCCTCCAGATAACTCAATCCTTACTGCTTCTGAACAATATATTCAAATAAGTTACGTACGTCCCGTAGCAGATGCTCAGGCTTTAAGAACTGCCATGGTTACAGTTCCCGAAAAAATTGCACGTTTTTATGAAGTAAATGACGTTAGTCGTTTCATTTCCGATCGTCCTATCTACAAAGGAACTGTGGATAAGGATAACGAATTTAAGTCGCTGTGGATTGAACGTACAACTCTCGATATAGCAAGTCCATTGCCTGGTATTCTCCGGTGGTTTGAAGTAAAACATAAATCAGTACAAGAATTGACACCAGTTGAATTTGCCTGCGAAACTATGAATAATGTGGGGAAAGAATTGTGGGACTTAATAGTGCAATATCGTAATGATCCTAAACGTAATATTAACCCATTCTCTATGCGTTTACAGGGCATTATAGATGCCAACGTAATGGGTGGTATTAGTAAATACCAGGAAGCCTTTTTCACGGAACAATTCTTAAAATCTCCCCAAGGACAGGGCCAACAGGCAAATGTGCAGAAACTTAAATCCCTTATATTGGAAAAAATACAAATTTTAGATCAAGCTCTTGAATTACACGGCCAACTGGCACCAGCAGGCGTCCAACCCCTGCACAATCGTTTATTAGAGAGATTTTCGCAACTTAAACAAAGTCTTTCAGGATTAGGACGTCTAAAGAGGCAACATTCGGAAAGTATTGTAAATACACCTTTACCACCATTGCCTACAGAAAAACGAACCATGAGTTTGGGTACCAATAGTGGTCCCACCTCATTGATTTCAGCATCAAACTATTATGAACATGATGAAATATATACCAGGCCAGGTGAGACCATACGACCTGTGGATCAAAGTAGCTTTAACAATTCTTACCAAACCTTAAGTAAAGAAAATTTGAACATGGTTGGAGATTTAAGAGTAGATGCCCACAGTGCTCCTCCTATACCTAATCGACCTCGATCTCAAAACTATAGTTCAAATATGTCTTTGGAAGGTCCTGAAGTTCCACCCAAGCGCAATATTAATTTGCCAGGATCTCCGACTGCACCTCCTTTACCGCCTAGAGGCATAACGCCTGACAAACGGGCTTCAAATCCCATGATATTCAATGATTTTGCAACAGATTCGTCTGTTTCAAGTATGCCTCGAAGGCCACATTCCACTTCTCATCAACATAATCAAAAGTATGCCGTTGTCGATATCAGCTTTGACGATCCCGAAGCTGACCAGGCGCCCCATTCTCTAACTCATAGTCATAACTGTCATAATTCTGACTTAAATCATTTAAATGTAACATATGCTCCTAATGATTTCCGGGATTCGGGCATTTCAACTACCAGTGCCCATGAATTGAATCATTTAAATAATCTAAGTGAAGAATCTTCCTCAAATTCCTTAAGTACGGTACATCATCGCGATCATTGCCGCTTGTCTTCAAACGGCAGTATGGACGGTTCATATGCAGTTAATTCATTAAACATAAATCAACGAGAAAACTCGGCAAGCTCATTCGATTTAGAAGAAGTGCCCATGCCCCCACCACCCATACCACCAAAATCATTAAATATCATAGCTACGCATGAATCGTCAATTGAGTCGGGCCCATCAACACCACCACTTTTAAACAATCAGTCACAAAACGCAAATCATTCCCACTTACACTATCATCATCATCACCATCATCCTCATCTTCAACAACAGAATGGTCACAATGATGGCTACGTTTCACCAAAAACCACACCCGTTTCCAGTTCTCATGACAACAATGAATCTCAGGGTGATGTTGGCAACACTTTTTGAGTTACAATATGTCGCTGCCATCAGTCACCAACATCTACTTCTAGTGTAGAAGTTAATACAACTACAGAGACATCATCATCGCCTACAACCTCACCACAACGAACTAGAACCATGTTCACCGAACAAGCAGTCGTACATGCATCCCAATCACTTCAATCTTTAACATTAAATACCAACACAACACACTTACCTAATCAAAACTCCACTCACCAAAGTCATTACCAACAGCCAAAACAACAGCAAGACAAATATAACTTTCGTTATCAACAACATCACCATCATTCCTCATCAACAGCTCAACAAAATGTTCAATATCAGCAGCAACCACACAATCACAATAATCATCGGCAAAACAAACAAGTGCATACTCTACCTTCATCTTTACCTACTTCTATGGAATCAGCGATTGCCCGTCGCAGTTCTATTATAGAACATTGTTCCTGTGGTCTTACATTTAAAGTTGATAAAAATACCAATAATATTATTACATCGTCCACTTCTCTTCTAACGCTAAACACCATTTATAACGAAAATCCAACCTTAATTGACCAAACAAACAATCAAGGATCCCTAACACAATCGCAAAATGTATTGCAAGATACTAAACATCACTATGGTCGGCACCAGCAATCCCAACAACAGGAGCCTAATAATAAATACAGTCATCATCAACACCATGCTCACCACTGTCATCATCATCAAACTACACCATCAACTGCGACCGCTTCAGTAACAATACCGCGTTATAAACCATCAGAACCACCGGAAATTCATACTCACGAGTACTTTTCCCAAGAATCTCAAGATCACACGACGACAATTACAAATACGACAGCATCTTCAGCATCGCCGGCTATAAATGCTTTCGTCACACCACATTCTCATGGTTGTCGTCATTCGCATGTTCATGCACAAACCGATTTTTCATATAGTCAGCGATGACATGCTTAGGGAATTTAAGGTGGCATATGTAAGCTAATAAAATAATGGAGGTATTAATGCGATACTAACAAAGATACTATTGCATACAGTACATCAAGTATATAGGAACATACATATAAATTCAGTTATTAAATTATTTAACATATACCCACACAGAATTAGGAAAGAAAAGTTTAAATCAGCATGTTGCATTTTAGTTTTTGTTTTTTTTTTTTTTTTTTTTTTTTGTCTTCTCAAGGCAAGGATTACAAGTTTTATTTAATCAGGTTTATTAAAAACTATGTGAAGTGCCCTAATAAAATCTTTTTGGTCATTTCTCTTACATTCTTCATTTTATTGCTATTTTAATGACGGAAAAGTGCGGAGGATGCTTAGTTTTATTCTCCCAATTTTCTAATAAATTATACACATCGCTCCTTAATTGCAACTAAGTCATATCTCGAAAAAAAACTTGGCAAAATGCTATTAAAGTTTTCAAAATTAACCTTTATATACAGGTTTAATGAAATATATTTTGCTATAACATCGGTTCAGTTTAAGATATAATACTGATTTTTTTAACATAAAAAGAAGGTATGAAGGAACACTTTTGCTTAAGTAACTTGAAAATTTAGATTTTTTGAGATATGACTATGTTGCAATAAAGAAACGATATGTACTATTACATAATCACAAATTTGCTATTTATAGATGATTGAGAATATTTTTAATGAACAAAGCGGTAATGATAAAATTTCTAACAATAATATCTTCAAACAAATATCCATTAATATTAGAGACCAATATTAGCTGTTATTCAATTTTTTGAGATGGAAAAAGTTGGCCATAGATCAATGAATAATTTTTACTTTTTCTTAAAATTATGTTTTTTTTTTTTTAATTTTCGATTTTTCGATGTCTTAACGTTGCCTAAAATGAGTTATGTATTCCCAAGAATATTTTTTATGTTGCTCATATCTCAAAAGAAGTTCTTTTTTTCGTCGCCTTTCTTGCATTTTATTAGTAAAGTAGAACCCCGATAATTCGTAATCGAAGGGACCGAATGCTTTGTACGAATTAGAATTTTCGAAATAAAAAGATTGCGATTTAATGAGAAAGTTCGACACTGTGCAAGCCACTTAAATGTTAATAAAAACGTCATGCACTTTGTTGCTCCGGTTCTTTTAAGTGTCTGGTTTGGTATATTGTTAAAGGGGAATAGTAAACTAAAAAGAAATAAATATTTTATTCAATAAATAATATTATTAACTCAAAAGTATTTGTTTAATTCAATTATTTTGATATACAAAAAAAAAACGCTAAGCCATTAGGCTTGATAGGAATATTAGAACAAAGAGTGTGTCGATTTAACCACTTAGAGGACTATATTCATAGCCAGGCAACGTTAAAACGAAAAAATAGAAAATAAAAGTTATAAGCAACGAAAAAAATATATTTACCCTTATCTATCTATATATATAAAAGAGTTACGTGAGTGACTGACTCTTTCATCATCGCCCAGCTTAAGCCGCTGACCCTAGAAACTTGAAACTTGGACTAGCGATTGGTCATCTCCCCAAATCGAGCCACTAAGACGGGATTTTTCGAAATTCGAATGCAAAGTTAATACCACATTCGAAACTTATCCAAAAAATACGTATACGAATTTGGTACTTTTTCGAAATTGAACATTTAAGGGGTGAAAATCGTATTTTTTTGGTAATGGTTTTACAAAACATTTTCCTCCATTCATTGTCATATTCGCACTAAATTATGCACTGCCACTACAATACTGACATTTTTGATACTTTAATGGGGGAAAAATATAGTACTCAAAAAAGAAAAACCTAGAAAAATAAACTTTGGCATAAAAATATGTCCACGAAGAAAAAGGAGACGCTAACGAAGTAGTGGGTATATGCTAGTCATGAATAAAATTTCACATGTAAATTTCCGAACGTGTAAACAGTTGGTATCATGAATAAAATGTGTTGTGGAAATTTCCGAATGTTTTTTCCTGTTATTCTTTACAGCTCTAACGATTTTTAATAAATATTAGACTTTGCTATCATACCGCTCTTAGCAAATAAACGATATTTAATTCAAATATGGAATTTAATTCCAAAAATTTCCAAAAACACAGTTTTCTTAAATACATTAATTGTTTTTTGTTTACAACTCCGAATATAATGACACAGGTTTTTAAAATCAGGCGCCTAATTCTGGCATTCGTGATCGAGTACTTTCTCGATTCGAAAGCAATTTTATTTCAGTCAATACTGAACGAATCAAAATTATTTTTTCAGTATTGTGAAACTTAAATGATTGCTTCACAATAACGAAAAATAATTCCAATTCGTTCAGTATTGACTGAAATAATTAGATATTAAATTGCTTTCGAATCGAGAAAGCACTCGATCACGAATGCCAGAATCTGGCCCCAGGTATGTTATTTTATTCACGGAATTCATGATACGAAATTAAAATCCATGTGAATAAAAAATTTCATTCGGAATTTTCACATGTGGAATTCATGATAAGGGTGATTATGAACAAGACTTATAGAAAAGAAAAACTTATTTTCATTGAAAATAACTATTTGTTAAAGGAACAAAATTTTATTTCTACAATATAAGAATTGTGGCTCAATTTTAAAAATATTTCTTATAACAGTTCCTCTGATTAATATACATTGATGTTATTAACAGGGTGTTAAAGCTGCAGTCGAAATCAAAAACTGCCGAACAAAAAACGAAAATTTGTGTACAACTTTTCGCTTTTTGAGTTGGATTGACAGCGACTGTTTACATTTAATGAATTCGAAGTAAAAGTAACAGTTTCTTTTTTGCCAATGACGCATGAAGAAGTGGAAGAAATGGCAATTTTTTTTACTTTGAATGCAGTTTTTTAAATGCTGGTTATTAAGCCTATAATCTTTATATACATATTTTCACATACAAGATAAAAAAAATGTGGGCTTCGAATCAAAAAGAAATTTATAGTAATAATATCACGTCACAAGTTGCACCCTTGAGAAAAAGCAAAAATGCACAAACATAACAACATCCTCATAGACAATTATTTGTGCGAAATATTTGGCCATGTGGTTGTTGTTATGTTTTTGCACTTTTGCTTTTTTGCAAGGGTGCAACTTGTTGCGTGAATTGCCTTAAAATTTTGCCACCATAAATTTATATCGAATTTATTTTTTGAGTATCTTATGTAAATCACCTTAACTTGTTAAACAAACCCACTAGCTTTATTTATAGTGTGTTTTTAATTTTTTTTTAAACTTCTCTGTTTTTATTTAAATTATGAAAAAAATATGACAATTTTATTCCATTACTTGATTACAAAATTGTATGTACATTTCTAAAAATAATTATAAGTAAATTTTTGTTTCGAAAATGCCAACTATTAAAGAATACTCCAAAAAAGCCATAGTCTTCACATAAGGTCTTTAAAAACATGCTCACATTAAGAAAAGAAACAAACAAAAAATTAAATATAAAATATACGATCTTTGGAATTGTAACAAAATTTTAAAAAGTTACTACATATATACAAATAATAGAAATAAATTTATTTAAAAAATTAATAATAAAAAGACAATTTAATCAAAAAGTTTCTATTCCTAACTCAATGAACATTATTAAACAAAAAATTATAGTCTAATCAATAATTAAGTATCAAAACATTTAAAAATTATAAACGAAAGTTGTGAAACTCGTATTGAAGAAATAAATTCAAATCAAAAAGTCTTTAAAAACGAAAATATTATAACACCACAATTTTTTATCTAAAATATAAGTAGTTTACAAAAATTATATATAGAATTGAAATATTGTGCAATGCAGGCATTACTTTATAATCGTAAAAAACTCATGTTAAAATACTTTGAACAAACTTTTGTATTATTCGTACATGAATTTTAAATTATGTATTGCTAATAAATAAAAACTAACGATTTTTTAATATAAATTTTTAGTGAAAAAATATGTATATGTTTTTAAACTATATTGTTTTTTTTTTAATATATTAAACCTTTACTATCACATATATATTGATATACCACTAGTCAGTCAAATATATTTGAAAAAAAATTAAAAAATAATTCATAATTCCAAATATCATAGTTTTTACTTTCAACCGCTATAAAAGATATTACCATTAAGTTTAAACAGTAAAATATTTAAACTATAATATGCAAATAAATAAAAATTATAAATAAACTTGAATTTATTAAAATTAAATTAATACACATCTATTTATCTATATACATATGTTGTGGCGAAAAGGAAAAATTGCTTAAGTCGACTTAAGCAAAATTTAAGTTAATGGCACTTTTGTAATCTCCATGTTTTTAAGCAGTTTTAGCAAAATTACTTTTTGCCTTTTTTTTAATTTGCAATAACATTTGGAATAAAACTAATGGGTCGATTATGGATGGCAACACAACTGAAGTTAAGTTAACAGCAGCGCAATCAGGCAACGCCGATCATGTTAAAATATACCAAACTTTTTTTATTTTGATTTTTTTACATAATCGGCGTTGCCCAATTTCGCTGCTGGCAACTAAACTTCAGTTCAGTTGTCATCCGTAATCGACCCATTAAGTTATCCTCCGATCGGTCACGTTGGAAGTATTTAGGAATAAAAACCTAAAGAAAACCTATAAACGAAGAGAAGTGATGATTTTTTTAGAATAAAAATAAATTTTCAAAAATAGTCAAAGTTTAAAATATCTTTCCCTAGGCACATTTACACAAGGTAGACTCGTTAGGGGCACCCATATACCCAAATAGTCAAATTTCGTGTGTATGAGCAAAAATATGTGCATGTGTGCGTTAAATTTTTTTGGTTTTATATCAGTGATGTCAATTGTGGTTGTATTGCTTTACATTAGTATTAGTGAATAAAGAGACAAGTATTCTTAATAAAGATTAAAAAATACGTAAGCATCCGCCGCATGTGCACCCGTCGCTTGATAATCGACGACTAATTGTGTACAATTGTGTACTCTCGTCACTGTTGCCAACTTTTTTTGAACACTTCCCGCCAAATCGGACTTCAAAACCGCTAGAAACCGCTAAATATTTCAATTAGCGGGAATTATTTTAAGAATACCGCTAAAAGCTAAACATTTTCAAAAGTTTTATATAAATCTAGATATATTGCTTTTTCAAAGGTATAAGACTCTCAAATTACGTTACATACTAAGGTTTCCAACTTCACTAGCTATTTTTTTCCCAAAAAAAATTATAGTGATGTATTCGGTTGTGCCGAATCTTTGATACCCTACAAGTAATTTATAGTCTTGTAAATCTATGGCTGACCAAAGTTTATTATAATAGAACACTAAAGTTTTTTCGGAGAGAAGGCTTTATATGGGGACAATGGTAAGTTATCGACCGATCGGCACGAAAGTTGACGGTGTAATTTATTATCATATAAAACTGTGGTAGACCAAAATGTATTATAATAGCGATATTTTTTACCGTTTTAGGCGTACTAAAGTTTTTTTCTAGAGTGAGCTTTTTATGGGGCCTTTGGTAAATTATGGTCTCATCTTCATGAAAGTTGAGAGTGTGATTTCTATTCATATAAACTGTAACATAACAAAATTACAATAGCATTATTTGTTACGGGTTTAGGCGTACTTAGCTGTTTTCTGAGAATGGGCTGTAATGGGGCCTATGGTAAATGGGGGACTGATAATTACGAAAATTTACAGTGTGATTTCTAGTCATATATAGCTGTTTTTTTTTGGGAGTGGGCTGTATATTGGGCCTAACGCTAATTATGGTCCGATCTCCACGAAATTTAACAGTATGATTTTTAGTCATATAAGAAATCTTATATCAATATGTGCAATCCGCCACTAGTAATAAAATTATTTTTAGGGTGGTTGTTTCACATTTTAATTCATAACTCTTTTCCTACTGAATCGACATTGCTATAGAAAAACTAGAAACAATTTGATACCAATATTTATATTTTCTTTTGAGTTGTTAGAAAGTGAGTGTGATTTCAACAGACGGATAGACAGACGGACATTGCTAAATCGACCTAGAATTACTCAAGGAACCAGAATATATATACTTTATGGGGTCTTAGATGAATATTGAAACCGTTTTACCCGGAATGACCAACTTAGTATACCCTAATCACAGAAGGTATAACAATTTCTTTATAAAAACGCAAAAAGTTTATAACATTTACGCTACTTTTGCCAAATTTTTGCCGTTTTAAGTAATTAGATAAAATTAGTTTGGTGAAAGTTAGTTAAATATATTGCTTGCGATCTATTAAAACAATTTAGATCAATACTTTACCCTTTGTTTTTAGCAAGCTTAAAGTTGCCCTTCCAAAAAACTAACTGAAAATCGAAAAAAATGTGACATACAATCTTCAGTTCACTAAAACTGCAAAAGTAAGTAAAACCATGAACATAAACTAGAAGTTATTAGACAGAAAAACAAAATAATATGAAAAAGTATAAAATCTGTCTGTATATTTAAAATTTAAGAAAGGTTTTTATAGCGAAAATGAGCCGTTGAGAGATGTTTGAAAATCTCTAGATTTCCCGCTTACCGCTAAAACCTATTTTTTCCCGCGATTGAGGTTTCAAAAACGCTAGATTTAGCGGGAAAATCTCTAAATTGGCAACAGTGACTCTCGTGGACTAAATGAAAGAGCGTAAGAATGCGTGTGAAGAATGTGTGTGAATTAATTTGCACAATTGTGCAAGGCGCTGACATCCCTGTTTTATATGGAGTCAGTCTGCCTCATGGTGAAATAAATTTATTGGGACTTACATGAAGAACGGTTACAGTAAGAGTTTTTAAATTTAAAACAAATAGTTTGGTTTTCAATACAAAATATCTATCAAAAAGTGGGCTAAGTTCAGCCATTAAAAAATGAGCTTAACCATTAGCGATTTTTTTGGCATTTTTCAAGTTGTTTAGCCATTAAATTTTGTTGCCGCTTTTCTTTTAAAATAATCATTTTTATTTTCTTATACAAATTTATAAAAGTAAAATAAAAATTTGTAACAATTAAAACGCATTTAATTTAAATCACAACTTCTAAAAGTTTTGAAAATCAATATAAACAATGATGATGTTAAAATATCTTTCAAAATAAAGAAACAGTATTCCAATACTAAATTTATAAAATGGATCAACACAGAATTTACTATAAATTTGCCGTCACTTCCATGGTAAAATGATGAAGTAGAGAGGGTATTTAGCCAAGTAAACATCGTTTAAAGTAATTTGAGAAAAAGGTTACATTTAGCAACCGTTAAGTCGATTTTACCAAATAGGAAAATATTTAAACCATAATAAAATATTTATACCCACACCCCAATAGTGGAGAAAAACTTTTGTGCTGATGTTTGTAGCACCTTTAAATAAGTATATTTAAGTGTATTGATCGACTCAAAATCACTTTCTGAGTCTGACTGGCTGGCTGTCCATGTAAACAGGTTGCAGTTTTGGAGATAATTTGATAAAATTTCACCGACTATACTTTTTTACTTGTTTTTTATTGTAGATTTGGACTCAAAAGGTTGAGTTAATGTTGTCATGATTATGATTTATTTACCTTCAAAATAGTTAAAACTAATAGGCACGAGTGATTCCTATGAGATAAACAATAACGACATCGAATTTAATTTTTTAAATGCAAAAACAAATTAATCTCAACTTACATTTTAATAAATTATTTCTGTTTTTTTTTTTTATTAAATTTTAATGTGATTTTTTTAAGTTTTTAGCCATTTTTAGCCACTTTTTTCGGTAAATTTAGCTATTTTTGGTCACCAAGTTTTGGCAATACTGGCTATGTTGAAGAAATATCCTTTACTGCTTAAATATAAATACAATATAGATTTCTGTATATCTAGAGAACGGTAACAGTAAATTTACCTTAATTTAATATTAGCTGCTTCATTATCAATACACGAGATCTGTTTTAAAATTTTTTTATTTCAACGAAGGTAGCGAATCGCACCGGGTTAAGCTAGTATGTTAAAAAAATGAGGTGTAAGTTGGTTTGTTTGTTGCGAATCACGCCAAAACGTCTAAACCGATGTTGATGAAATTTTGTACGAATAAAAATGTCATAGTGAAATTGCTATACTTTTCCGGAATTTCGAATTACGGAGGGGTAAAGGGTCGAAAATGTGCAAGATTAAAACCGATTTTTTGAACTAACCCAAATTTCTATAGCTACATCGCACTATGCATCGTTCCCACATAACGAAGGAGTTGTCAGATCTTTTCAAAATTTGGTACACACGCATAAAATAACTTATGCGCCCTATACAAGTTTCAATTTAATTGTAAACTGAGTCTTGATACTTGGCTGAACACTTCATAAACTGAATTGAAAGATTTTAAATTAATTTTAAAATTTAATGAAATAAAAGACAATTTTTAAAATACTTAACTTTTTTTTCAAAAGAAATCTAAAAACATTAATTTAAACAGCTAATCGAGCACATACAGTACAGTCAACTTGAAAAAATCAAAATCAACTCAAAATCAAAATCGACAACTGTCAAACTAATCAATTAAAAAGCGAAGCTGTGTAAATATTTATTTAACTCGGACCAATGACTCAAGGTCCTGACATATATTCTTTTACTAAAAACGCTATAACACCTACAAAAATTATCCGATCATAATAAAATTTGGTATGCAAATTTAAATTTGTAAGATATATATGGGGGATTTCATGTCAAGTGACCCAATTTTTGGACCAAGGTAAGTTCTATTGGATAGTAGTTTAGACACAAAATTTCAACAAGATCGGTCAAAAAGTTTCTGAGTAGAGGGGGTCAAAGTTTGACATTTTGGCCATACAGGAGTTCTTTCTTATCCATGTAAGTTATTACCTATTGGTGTTAGCAAAATTTGTCCCAAGTAGCTTCGATTGCTATTTGATCAATCTTTTGAAAAAAACTTTTTTTTGTTTTTTTTTACAGCTTGTTTGTCGATTTCGTTCGCATAGAAAATTATATTTAAAACAAAAACAAAATTCGAAAATTTGTTTTTGTTTCAAATGTAATGTTAAAAAAATTTTTTTTTTAATTTAAAATTTCTTTTTAATTTAAAATTTTTCTTTTTTATTGGGAATGTTTTTTTTTTTTTTTGCTCAAAAGAAAGCTTATGTCTTTTTCTTTAAGGTAGTTTTAGTCGCTTTTTGGGATGCGAGTGGCTTATGTATAAAAAAAAATTATTTCTAACTCTAGAGGGTTTTTCAATTTTTAGCATATGCACTATTTTGAATTTTTTCCTATTTGTGTTTAAGTGTTTCTAAAACCTTAGCCTTTCCGACGGTATGTTACATACCCAACTATCATTTTATACCTTCGATACTGTAATGCCCACAATATGTTAATCCCAGGAATAAAATCACTTTTTTTCTGTAGAAATGTTGAAAAATATTTTTTTTTATTTATTTGTAATAATTAAATTAATATATAATAATAATAATAATAATAATAAAAAGATAAATATTTTAATAAAATTTAATCTTAATCACATTAGATCCTTTTGTATCCTAATTTTTTTTACATATAATTTGTTGTAGCTAATGAAGTGTTTACGTTTGCAAATTTTTAAATACCCAGTCTTTCATCCTCCCTATGTATCGCCCTTATTTTCTGCTTTTGTTGCCAATTATTTCTTGGCGTTACATCGTTTAGCTGTTGATTTCGCTGCTGGTTTTGGAAAGAAATCGCATTGAGTAGGGGCAGAAAACTTTTTCAACTTGAGTCTTCCATCGTCAAGCGGTATAAAAGCATGGTATTGAGCGGTGCCATCGATTGTTCCAGCAGCATCGAATCTCCTCTTCAGTGTTTTCAATGTTTCCGCATGATCCTCTTTGCTACTTAAAACTATTTCAGTTTCTTTACAATAATTCTTTGCCCAATGGAATAAAGTAGTCGCATCTAAGATGCGATCTTAATGAGAGCACTGAAGATTATACTTCGCTGCATTTCTTTTGAGGTTTGCTCCAACACCATCACATGCTCCTTTACCATGAGGATGAAAATGCCACTCAGCTGGCATTCCAAAATCTTTTTCATGAGCTTTAAGGTTTGCGAAGCTACTTTTCTTTTTAAAATGTTGACGAGCTCCGTCCGAAATGTAGTATACCTTCTCTACTGTAAAATTACATTTAAGATAATTTAGTATTATCTTCTGGTATTCATAAACTGAAACGGTATTATGTTTTAAATCGTCGGATATGATTGTCATACTTTTGTGTTCCAGTTTTTCATCTGTCATGTAGTAAATAACTACTGTGAAAATAGTTGCTTGGTCGTTATTGAAGTGGACTGACTGTATGGCATCCTGAAGAACATATTTATAGTCCTCTGCGAAATCAAACGAAATAACGAATTCACCAGACTTCAAATGTATCTTCAAATCCTTGAGGAATGACCACTGCTCTTTGACTAAAAAGTCATGGGTTCTCAAATTTAGCAATTCTCTACACATTTCTTCCACAAAATCTTCCACATTAGAATTGATTGTTTTCAATGTGCATCTTTCAGTCTGAAGCCAAGATTCAAATTTTCTTAAATTCTCTTTGATTAATGTTGTTTCCGGGCAATTTGAACATTCGCCTAAGTGGCAAGAAGTTGTTGCATTAGGACACATGGTCAATTTAAGGCAATCGCGGTAATCGTGCAAATCTTCTGGTGAATCATCTGTTAAATACTTTAAGTTGATTTCCTTTAACATCAGTTTAACATTTTCATGATAAATGCAAACGCATACTGTGTGAGTTCCGCTGCTTCCTGCCAAAACGCAGTGTTTTATCCTCAGTTGGGTAAATTTTGTGCAGCCAATTTTGACATCATCGTGTTCTGTTTTAAATGTTGCGAATAACTCATTCAGGTTGCAGAGAACCATTCTCTTTTGCATTTGAACTTTCTTGCCATAGATTCATCTCGCTGATAAAATTAAGTTACTAAAGCTTCAGTTTCGCACTCTAAAGTTTTTCCCTTCTTTTTGTTTGGGAGCAGGGCTGTGGAGTCGGAGTCGGAGTTGAGGTTTTTGTACCGGAGTCGGAGTCGAAGTACCCACAAAAACTAGCGACTCCGACTTTTTTGCATTAAAATTTTTCGAATATTTTTCAAAATAAAAAATTTTAATGACCAATTTCTTCAATTCTTTTTATACATAAATTGATATTTAAAGAAATTAGTGGAATTGGCCATAAGAGGGTTTGCTTTTTGAAATTGTGAAGTCAGAAAATAAGGACCAGTATACTTTTCATATAAAAAAATAAAAAATTGAGATAACATCTTATTTTGACAATTTATAAGAAAAGTTATATAGATTGTATCGAAGCATGTCCTTTTCTATGTTTTAATGTGACCTCAAATTTCTGTAACAAAAACCAGCGGGTTCACTATTTGAATTTCGCCAAGATATCGTTAATGAAATAGAGCCGAATTAAGGAATTTAAGAAATTAAATTTGTAAAGATGTTGTTTTTTATTTATCGTATATTAACAAATATTTTTGTAGCCATGTTCGTGAATATGACTTGAAATCAGCTGTAGCTCCTGTGGTGAAAGCATTAAGTGAACTACATTTTAGGTTCCAACCTTCAAGGTGAATTATAATAGAATAAAAGGAAAAGGAACTCGGAAAAATACATGACATTGTTCCAGGTATAATTCCCATCAATGTGGGGGTTAACCCGAAAAATGATTTGAGATGCCTTTAACGTCTAAGCCAACTGGACTTGGTGTTGCTTTCAACTTTTCTATCTCGAAAGCTACATTAGATAGGACTTATGGAAATTCACACATCTATAAATTCCAACAGTATAAAAAACGTTTTTTGGAAAAGATGTGAATTGGTGTAGTTTATCTCTCCCCTGCAGAACTATTTTTACATTTTTTAGCACCGTTTGCACAATTTTAATAAATTAATATAACCTTTAAAATATACTTAAGTTCAATGATCCCATACGGATTGAAGCAAAACTCGTTTCTTTCGAAAGTTTGTAACAAAACTCTATCGTTCCAAAATTAAATCCATTATTTTTCTATATTTCAGTTGGTTTAAATTTCTCAACTGTTGAGTTATAAGTCAAGAATGTCATAACACTTTAGAATTCAAAAAGTGCAACACATTTGGTCTATTGAATCGGGCGGTATATGTTTTTTACATTTTTTTTAAAAATCCAAATAAAATATTTTGCAGCTTTCCTACTCATATGTTAGTAACTAGTGATTAAAGCTCAATGCGCGGCACGTTAGAATTAAAATATCGATTTGAAATTTTCACAGAATCATTTTCTTGCTATATTTAACCATTTAACAGGTACTAAATTAAAAAAAGAGTTTAAAATCAAATAAAATCTAGTCTCTTAATAATGCTAGGTTAGAGTAGGAGTCGGAGTTGGAGTCGTACTTAAAAAATTTCAGCAAAAGGAGTCGGAGTCGGAGTTATAACTATTTCTTAACGACTCCACAGCCCTGTTTGGGAGTGTGAAAATACCATGCTCAGCAACCAATTTTTTTAGCAATTCTTACTTTCGTTGAGAAGTAATAAGCTCAGTCATTATTTTTGCACAACTCCATGTCGATGGAGCAAGCGTAAGAAGTTGAACTGCATCCTTATGATATTTGTTTTGACACTCATTCTTTGAACGTATACCTTCTACTGAAAAGTTAGAGTTAAGCCTACAGTACACGGAATGTAAAAAGCCACATGCGTATGTCGTTCTGACGTAATTTTGTCGTCATCACACATCACCAACATGCTATTGAGGCTTTGTAGTGACGTCAAAATTACGTCAGAACGACATACGCATGTGGCTTTTTACATTCCGTGTACTGTAGGCTTAACCATCATCATCAACAGTTCTGTCATCATTCTCAGAATTACTTTTGTCTTCATCTGGGACAACTTTAACGCGAGGCTCATTACTATTCAAATCCGGTAATTTGTTCAACTTTCCCAGCTCTTTCCTGCATGGCCCATAAATTTTCCACTGTTTTGACAGCGTAGGGAATTTTTTAACAAGCTGCCGGAAATATTTCGCATATTCGATGATCTGTGAACTTTTTTGTTAAAGGGATTAAAACAAAAAGAAGCAAATATATCACTTTGAAGCTTGGCCTTTTTCGGAGCTGTAGACATTGTGAAATATAATTATGTAAGTAACACACGTCTAAACTGTAATAGCCTTTTCACACTTGTCAACATTTAACATCAATTTGCGAAGATGTTGGAATTTTTCTCATAAGAAATACATAGGGCTAAAACTCAAAATTTTTCAACATCTTTACAGAATTTTACTATCTCATCTGTTCCCTTTTACATTTTTCGATTCTTTTAGTGTCATCACTAGAAAAGTGGCAATAAATTCTCTTGGCTGAACTGTTTGCAAGTAATTCGTTCTTGCCGGAAAGCAATCAGCCCGTTGTCGGAAGGGTATCATGTACTATGCCCAGGATATTTTTCCGTTCACGCGCAGTCAAAAGCGTTCTTTCGGATCTTAACGTAAACAAGTCACCGGGGCCGGATGGCATATCAGCACTGGAATTGAAACAGTGCTGTTCGACGTTAGCTCGTCCATTGGCCAACCTTTTCAGCTCTTCGTACCGTGCAGGAATCTTTCCCTCTTGCTGGAAGGTGGCCAATGTTCAGCCAATCCCCAAGAAGGGTGAGGCTACTAACCCTGACAATTACCGCCCAATCGCAATTTGCTCTTCGCTCTCGAAGGTGATGGAGAGCATGGTTAATTACCATCTTGTGAAATATCTGGAGACAAATTCAATTCTCAGTGACAGACAGTATGGTTTTCGTGGTGGCCGATCTACAGGAGACCTGTTAGCATTTCTTTCAGAACGTTGGAGTCGGTCCATTCACCGCTTTGGTGAATGCAAAGTGGTTGCTCTAGATATTTCCAAGGCGTTTGATCGGGTGTGGCATGGTGCGCTTGTGTCAAAGCTTATTGCTTTTGGTGTCGGTAATGATTTCTTTCAATTAATATCGAGTTTCCTCAGTGATCGCACTATACGTGTTGTTATAGATGGGATTGCATCAAACGAGTTTCAGCTAAATTCAGGGGTACCGCAGGGTTCTGTCCTTTTTCCTACGCTATTTCTTATATTTCTTAATGACCTTCTTGATCATACTTCAAATCCTATCTACTCTTTTGCGGATGACAGCAACATTTGTCATTCATATTCCTTCGATCATAGGCCGAGCCTTGTTGAGGTTGGGGGCAAAAGGCAGAATATGAATGACACTCTTAATCAGGACCTAGCTGCAATCTCTGAGTGGGGTCAAGCGAATAGGGTCGAATTTAATGCACGCAAGACCCAATGTTGTATGTTGACCCACAGACGGGCCGTGGGACCAACTATGTCATCTGTATTAATGGGTGGCATTGATATTGAGGAATTGGATACTCTTGATGTTCTGGGCATGAGAATACAGTGCGATGTCCGTTGGAATAAACACGTTTTTAAAGTGTCGAAAGAGGCATTCAAGTGTTTAGGTTTTTTAAAACGGTGCAGGACTTACTTCACTTCATCCGATCTCCTTACTATCTATACCACCTATATCCGACCGAAGATGGAATACAACTCCCATATATGGGCAGGGGCTTCAAAGTCTATTTTGAAGCTTCTGGACCGTGTACAAAGGAGGGCGGTGAAGCTCATCAATGACAGTAGGGTATCCAACTCTATTGACTCATTGGAGCATCGTCGGAATGTGGGTTGTGTGACACTTTTCTATCGATATTACCATGGGAGGTGTTCCACTGAGATGAGTGAACTTATTCCACCCGGCAGAGTATTTCTTCGTAATACTCGCTCATCCAGTGGATCACATCCGTTTGTAGTCGATTGTCCTGTGTTTCGCACAACGCATTATAGAGAGAATTCGTTTTTCATTCGAACTATCCGTATGTGGAATAAACTTCCCGCGGAGGTCTTCCCCGGTACTTATAATTTATTAAGATTCAAGTCAAATGTCCACAAACACTATTCCCTCTTTCCTCCTTCCCAAACCTTATTTTCCTGATCAACACAATGCACTACATATATAGAGGGCATCCCCTGAGTGTTGGTTTATCGTTAAAAAAAAAATGTGTTTGAAATAAGTAAAAAAAAAAACCTTTTAATGTTTGTACAACATTTTAAACCTTTAAAAACACGTTTTAGTGGTTTTCTATAAGAATATTTACAAGAGGGACTAAAATTTCCCCTAAAAAGACAGGGGGGTTATTATGTAATACGATTCGAAAGAAAAGATTTACGAATTCGTACAAATTGTATTATGTAGTACGTTTTTCGAAAATTTATTTTCGAACGTTCGGAAATATTTTCTTTTTGTGGGATTTTTTTACCCCTTTTCGTAAATTATAAATTACCCTTTTACAATTGCAACTATGTATATAATACGAAAGCAAATGTCAGTTCATTTAAATTTTTCGTAAATTATTCGAAAGGTGCTGTGCTTGCGAAAACAATAAAAAATTTAAAAATGTAAGTAATTAAATAAAACTTTTTACAAAAAGTGTAAAATATAATTTAAAACATACGATTTCCTCTATATTCAGAACTGTGAGTGACTTGAAATCACAATTTATACTGTGTTTGTTGTCACAACTCCTTGTTTTTAGTCTGAAAATTTGTATACATAGTAATTTTTTTAAATTTGGGTTGTGTTTAGGGAAAGCTTAAACAAAGCAATGTTTACAAAACCAAGACAGAATATGGTGATGGTTGATTTTATAATTGCACATGCATATTGAGCAAAGGGACACCTCAATGTTGCAAATGCTAAAAGCAAGTCGAAGGATTTGTGGCAAAGACTATCAAAGGATTAAGATGCGGTTAGTCCACCGTATCGTGAATTGAAAAAGTGGAAAAAAGTGAGTTTTCATTTAATCGATTTTGTATTAACTATTTTTACAAATGTGCTATGTTACTAGGTATGAGAAGAGTTAAATGTCTGTTTTCGGTTGCAGTATAAATGCTCATCGTTACTTGGCCAATTTCTCCAGGTATTCCACATTTATTAAAAAAAACCATATTTTCGCCTCCATCTTTTTTTTCTTCAGTCATTTCAAAGATAATATGCTTCGGACAAATATTTTGTTCCATTATTTCGCATACCTCAGATAAGCATATGGAAATTGATGAGTGTGAAAGTCCTACAAGACGATCTTGGTCAATCTGATGTTGGTATCCACCTTGTACCAAACATTTTAATGTTGAAGCTAATTTCATCAAAGGTGCAATGACTGTCGATCTTTCAGGTGGCTTTAAATCACCCTACATATGTATATACAATTGTTTACATACATAAATGAATTTTTATTAAGCCGAAAGTTTTTCACGAAACTAAAAATAGTATTTTTATAATTAAATTTGATAATTAAAAATCTTTCTTACGTACTATTAACAAGGCTCATAATGTCGGATGTATCTCGTATTATTTTCCGTTGAACTCTTTCTGCAATTGCATCACTTTCTTTATCGCTATCTTCCAACCACAATGGAACAGAATTTATGTTCTTAGACCGTTATATTTTTATAAATAATTACACTACTAACAAAATTTCAACAAAGTCGTGACCAAATGAATCTGACAGCTAATCTTTATGTAAAATTTTCCGCTGAATCCGAATATGAAGTCAGCAATCCATGGTTATTTTAGAAATTTTATAACCTTTCACTAGAAAGAAAGAATTACATAATCCGTTTAAAATTTTTGAAGATATTTGCATTTCAGTCACAGCATCTTTTTTAAAAACACAAATAACGGTTATTTTGGAATATCTCAGAAACTGTTCTACTTCATATTCTGACTTCATATTCGGATTCAGCGGAAAATTTTACATAAAGATTAGGTGTAAAATTCATTTGGTCAAAAAATTGTCACGTAGTGTTATTTGTTATTTTATTTTGTTTTGTTTTGAAGTTTTCACTTATATTTACATTTTGCGGAAAATTTAACGTTTTTTTATTAACGCTTTTTTTCAAAAAATTTCTGTCAATATTGACAGGTACTGTCAAATTTATCGGCTATAAATTTGGCAGCACTTTGTTTTTCCCTTTTTTTAACAAATACAAATCTGTGGGGCTTTCGAACGGATTAGAAAATACCATTTCATTTTCGATACGGAAATTTCTTTCGAAAGTATTTTCGTTTCGAATCGAATTACATAATAACCCCCCAGAAAGAGGGCAAACATGTTGTAAGAAAAAAAACCGCCATCAAATTTTACTGCAGACATCTATTAAATTAATTAAGCTCAGAAGTAGATTTGTTGCATTTTTTTCGAATTATTCCACACGACTATGGTGAAAGACAATTTAAAAATATATAAAACTTGCAATTTTTTTTGCTTATCAGCCCAATTATGAATTTAAATTCCCTGGGAGTTTTCTCCCTTCTCCCATTTTTCCTATGTTAATTCAATTGTAAAAATGGGAAAGGGGAAAAAACTCCCGGGGAATTTTTATTCATAATTGGGCTGTATATGAAATGAACTTTTGGTCTTTTACAACCCCTATTGAAATTCAAAGTAGAAAATTGTTGTAGAGCATTTTAACACTTTAAACGTACGTGTCAGTGGTATTCTATGAGAATATTCGGAAAAGGGGCTAAAATTGCCCCTTAAAGTGGCAGATAGAGGGTTAATATGCTCTAAGAAACCGTCATAAAATTTCACTAAAAACATCTATTAACCTCATTTAGCTCAGAATTATATTTAATAATTTTTTTTAAGTTCGAAAAACTCAATACACTCACACTTTTTCACTCACATTCACACAATTTTTGTACTTTCAGCCAATCGGCTGTTTCCTCGATTTTTCGTTGATAATACGTATACACCACTTGCAAGTAGTTACTTGCATGTGGAAACGTAGGGTTACTTTAAAAGCCTTTGAAAAAAATTTAACAATGTTGGTGAGCCATAAAAAAGAACTCAAGCTAAATTTTCAAAATCATTCCGGGGTTTTGGTCTACTAATAGTATACTTTAATTTTTTTTTATTTTACCATTCAAAATATAAAATCGTGTTACACAGTGATATTAAGCACTCTAAAAGCTTGATATAAGAGTAAAAATCATGAATTTAGGCATTTCAAAAAACATATTTTTTTTAAGGTGTGGTAAAAAATAGGTACTAAGGGCCTGTTCGTAAATGCATCACTGCGCTGCATATGATGTGCAGTATGTTCATAAATGCAAACAGTGGCAACACTGCAGCTGTCACATGGTCGAAAATGCAACACAGCAGTAGATTAGGCGCAAACGAAAGCAAATATAAATCATAAAAATGTCTGATGCAATGGAAGAGTAAGTATGCAAACAATCAAATGAGCAAATAAAAGCATCATGCACAGCTGATTAGCAAAGTCATCGCATAATAATCATGTTATGCAGTGCAGTGATGCATTTACGAACAGGCCCTAATTTTTGAATACGCTGTTAAATAAGAGTATAAACTTACAAAAAAAAGAAAAAAAAATCTAATTTCTATATAAATCTATATAATTTTTTTGTACTCCATCAAACTTATGTCATTTCTGGATTTTTAACAAAAAAAATGTGTTTTTCGGAGCAATAAAAAAGTTATTTTGTAAATATACGGGCCTGTTCTGAAAATCACGTGATTTCAAATCACGTGCTTTTGGTAATCACACGTGAAATTTGGTGGTGTTCTGAACATCACTCCGTTTTTGTGTTTCTCTGTGTTTTTCAGCAATTGAAAATTACACCAAAACACACAAAAATGGAACACAAAAACACACATTTGATTTGAAATCACTTGATTTAAATTAAAGTGATTTTCAAAACAGGCCTGATATACTAAATTCTATATTTTCTATACTTAAACCCAAATTTCGAACCAGTTTTTTAAAAAATAATTTTTGTGAGTGCATCGCCTTGTCACAAAAAAAATAAATTTCGAAAATCGGCCTTTTAGGAGGTAAAAAGTGGGAAAAAGTTCTTAATAAATTTAAAAAATGTAAAATTGAATGACAAAGGTTTAGGCTGCGGTTCGGGTTCGGCCGAACTTCAGTTCGGTTGGACTCTATATTCTATTGCATAAAACTGCCATCTAATGCCTAAAATTGGTTACATTGGAATAATAGAAAATCTTTACTGCGTTCACGAGAATGAATAAAGTCTAGGAAATTAGAACACCTACCAGCAAGACAACACAATAATTAAGGAATTTAATTTAATTTAATTTAGCCAATATTATTTTTTGAGTATATAATAACAAACATAAAAATTACAAAAAAAAAAATTTCGTATAAGTATTACAAGTATAACTTAGAAGCATATATGAATAATAAAAGAATTCTTAAAATTAAGCCTTGTTGATACCTGTTAATTCTTTCAAATTATTTATTAAATACTTATTATATTCCTTGTAGTTTATTGGTGTGGCCGCTTGTGCTGTAAATTTGTTTCGAGTCATATCCTGCAAAAACAAATAATTATCAATGGAATATAAAACCGCGTCCAGTACCATTATACTTACTCCATATGTTTCAACTTTTGAACGTAATTTGAACATATATGAATGAAAATTTATAGAACTGAATATTTCTTCTGCTTCGGTAGGATTGTTTTCCATAGCATCGCCAATCTCTTGAGCAGAGCGACCTAAAAGTTGTTCAGCCAAATCACTAAAACATGTAACCCACCGATTCGATGTCCAATCGCCAATACTCATCTTTGTTTAAAAATTAAATAAAACATTTATATATATATGCATATAAATTTTTCAGACTAATAAAGGGTTTTCCAATAGGTACTTGACAACATTGAATTTGATTTGTGAACGCCCTATTTTACTGATCATTTAACTGTTGCTTTCCTTTTTTCAGTAAACTAAACATTTTCACCATGGTAAAGTACACCAACGAACAACGTATGCAAATTTTAAAAATGTACTACCGAAATTCGGAGAGCGTTAACTCCAATTTTCGGTCGTTATTCTCGCCCTAGTAGACAAGCAATAAAAAGTTTAGTGCAAAAATTATTTGAGTCTACATATTCATTGTGTGATGCTGCCGTGCCAATTAGACAACAAGAACTAGGCATCGCCAAGACCACTTTATGGCGAATTTTGCGAAAAGAAATTGGTTTACACCAGAGAACTGCAAAAATCACTATTTTTCTTGATACGCTTAAATTAACATCAATTCTATGCCTGCAAAACAAAGTTCAACGTTGGTTTTATTGGCATCGTTTCGTAAACATTTTATTTGTACATGTGTGAGTTTGATGATTGAACGTGCTTTGCTTGCATTCAGTAATGCGCACGCCATAACACAATTGCTCAAAATCAAAACGCAGGCAATCATTATGCTTTTGCATTCAAGTACAGCCCAATCATGAATAAAAATTCCCCGGGAGTTTTTTATCCCCTTTTCCTACTTTTACAATTGAATTAACATAGGAAAAATGAGAGAAGGGAGAAAACTCCCGGGGAATTTTTATTCATAATTGGGATGATAGTCTTTGTCCAATCGATGAGACAACGAAGAACGTAAATGAGCATGAGCTTTGTTTTATTTTTTCAGTTTTTGTATTTGTACACAGCGTTACCGTTGTATATTAAAAAAAAATACAAAAATGGAATATTTCCAAAAAAAAGTGGCAACAAAAAGGGGATTTAAGAAAAAATGGGCAAATGTTTTGTTCAATTTATTTATATTTAAAACCAGCTGGCCGTCCCGGCTTCGCTCGGTAGCTGATTACTAATGATCGATGAAGCCGTTTTCCGATTTTAGGTAAATCGAAAAAAGTGGGCTTAAAAGTGGGCGGGGAAATATTTTCTTTCCTTAAAACCTAAGTTTGACTATGGCGACTATTTTAAAGAAAAATCGTCCAAATCGGTCAAATAAATAGAAAAAGTGGGCGTAAAAGTAGGCGTGGTAAATTTTTCTTTCGATGAAAACTTAAAATGGATTAACACGAACATTTGAAAAAAAAATTAGTCAAATCGATGGAGCCGTTTTCTGATTTTAGGTAAATCGAAAAAAGTGGGCGTAAAAGTGGTCCAACTTAGGTTACGTATAAACCTTAGTTGGACCATGGCGATCATTTTATAGAAAAAATCGTCCAAATCGGTCAAGCCGTTCTCAAGTTATGCGATCAGCAACAGACAACATTTCATTTTTATTGTATAGAAGATATTTTAAAATGGTAAAAAACATAACAGAAAACATTATGTAATAACACTAGTCAGCAAAAACCAAAACAAGCTTTATAAAATATTCGTATGCGGAATAAAATATGGACTGGCACATTAGCAGTAACAAAAAATTTATGTCAGGTATTAAAAAAATCAAAGTTAATATGCGATTGTAAAAATACACAACTTAAACTTATTTTACAAAAAGATAATTAGCCATGACTCTTTTCTGAGACTGCTGGAACGGGTTTCTTTGCATATTTGACTACTCTGATATGTGCTAAGTACTTCTAATTTTTAACTCTTCTTTTATTTGCCAACGCATGGTAAGATTTTGAAGTATATCCGGCAATTTCTAGTTTGGTTGCATTGTATCAAAAATTTTTACCAACTCGTTGTTTTTTATAAAACGGGTTTTTACTTTCGAAATCTTTTACTGTCTTATAAACAAAATATTTTTCAATTTGAATTTCAGAAAAGTGACGAAACGTTCAAATTTTTTTTTTTAATGAGGATTATTTTCACAAAATTTACAAATCAACTTACGATCTTCTAATTCGTTTTATATTTTTTTACTTATTATCAATTTATTGAATGGATCTCTAGCCAAATATTTATAGGGAAAGTGCCCCTACTTTTTCTATATTTTGGTTTTATATTACATTTTGTTTTATTTTTGCACTGATGGTTGAAAATCAGTCCATAATTTATTCCGCATACGTTAGTAGCAACAACGGTAACGCTGCTTGTATATTGTTTTTGTATGTATACCTATGTGTGTTTGCGTTTCAGTTCGTACTACATAGCAACTGCTGAATATGCATCAGAGCAATGATTGCTTGCTTTTTTCTTTGTATGTATTTGTTTTTTACCAAAGCAATCATTGAAGAACGAAGCTAAACATGGTATGAATGGCAAAGCCAGTACGCTTTGCGTTACTTGAATGAATATAAAAACAGCAGCGAATGTGTGGCTGAGAAAGTTTGATTGCATGAACGCAAATGAGTGTATTTGATGTTGTTCATAAAATACGAATTTTTTGCGATCACACAAAGCCGTTCTCTGGTTTACACCCATACAAATCAAGCTGACTTAAGGATTGAAGACGTACGTTCTCCGATTGGCTCTGGAGAAGTTGCGCCAAGATGATGAATTTCATCGCAAAATCATCTTCAGTGACGAAGCTAATTTTTGGCTCAATGGGTTCTTCAATAAGCAATATATGCGTTATTGGTTTAGTGAAAATCCCCATGTGCTTCATGGATCACCACTTCATCCACAAAAAATAACTGTTTGATGCGGTTTGCATCCCGGCGACGTCATTGGGAAAAATATTTTCGTCGACAATAAAGATCGTAGCATTACTGTGAATGGCGCCATGATAACTGATTATTTTTGTCCCGAATTGGAAAACATGGACTTTGACGATATGTTGTTTCAACAGGACGGTGCCACAAGCAACCCAAACAACCTCTAGACATTTTTCTTTGGGGCTACGTCAAATCATTGGTCTATGCCAACAAGCCGAAGACGTTGGAAGAACACAGAGCCAACATTGAACGCGAAATAGCGGCCGTTACGGCCGAAATGTGTGACCGAGTCATCGAAAATTGGGTCCAAAGAATCGACCGCTGCCTACGTGTTTGCGGTGCCATATGACCGAAGTCGAGTCCCATTCATAAATGTTTTGATTGTATTTCATGTCGATCATAAAGTTTTGGAAATATCTCAAATGGTTTGCGTTTTATATTAAAAAAAAGTTGTCATGTCTTTATTGGAAAACCCGTTATATATGTATTTATATATAGGAAACTACTTACATTAACCAAAAGTCTGTACTTAAAGTTGGGGAACACTGCATTACATTTTTCGCAACGATAATGACCATTGTTTTCATCAACAACTTTCTTGTTACATTCGGGTTGAGGACATGCTTTATAGTAAGCATTTTGACTTTTAATGAGGTGAACAACAGCTTTGGTTTGAAAAAAGTCAGCTTTATCACCAGTTCCTAGGTTACGAGCTTCATGGAATGTACGCAACTCAGTACTAAAGCTTCCGCCACCTGCACCAGTTCTGAAATAAAAAGTTTGGTGCATGTAGTATTTGGTGTAAATAGAATTGATAAACAAGGAAACTTTACCTTGCGGAGATTGAGTTGGTAATATTTTCACCGCCGCCATTATCAAACCAACCACGCAATTTATGGCATTCTGAAATATCCGGATTTATCTTCATTACGGAACCATTACCCAAACTTAAAGTCTTGCCACCATTAAATTCACTGACTCTGGCACCTTTTACAAGAATGACAGGTTGAACATGCCCATCAAAATTGACGGCGTCATCTCCCCAAATTGTTAAAGTAATGGCAGCCTCACTGGTATCAACTAAGATCAATTCGCGCTTTTTAAATTCTTTATTAGTGGTTCTTGAAGTAAACACTTGTAGTTCACTCACTTCTTTGCATACACCAATGCAATCAACTGCAGCCTTTGGTTCTAAATTAGCAACTTGAGATATAGGAACAAAGTCGTATTTAATCTCTGGAATACTATTATCATCACCATCCTCACAGGCTTGTACTACCGTATCATTTGTAAATGTCATTTCATAATCATTTTTTAGTGTTGAGTATTGCTTATTAGCCGGTTTAAGTTGACATTTGGATATAAAGTACACTTTGTCAACTTCCATAAAATCGTAATATTTATCTACCTGTTCCCGGAATGCAGTTGCACGAATCTCTCCTGAGTCATCCATTAAATCAATGCTAAATAGCTTTCCCTCTCCTTTAGCATTACTCCAAGTGCGTATGGGAGATTTAGACATAACGCGCGCCTTTATGACCCATTTATTCTGGTATGGACTTAAGGTAGCAATGGGATGTGTTAAGCCTGCATTTAGTGATTGATTCATAGTATTATTGTTATTTGTATATGCCTCTTTTTTGGCTTCAATTGGTGCAGAAGCGGCCGGTTTCAGTGCCGAAGCTTCCAGCGAGGCTTCTGTGTATGAAATAGGATCGCCAATTTTTTGCTGTACTTCATCTCCAGGATTTAAAACTGTCATTTCCAAAATTATAAGCACACGCCTGTAGTTATAAGAAAAAAATTATTGTAAAAAACAAATGAGGATTTTATTCCCTCTACTATAGTTATTTGTGGTGGAGGGCAAAAAAAATCACTTTTAAGGATTTCATTATTTGGCCCTAACTTAACAATTTGCTCTTTTCTTTTATGATACCGTACAACAAAATTACTGAAGTAGTTATTCTCGATTTTAGCCCAAAATATGTTTTATTATATCCAGAAATATATGTAACGATTAGTTATCACAAGCAGTATACCTATTCCACGGATAATTACCTCGCTAAAAATTCCAATATTTTTGGGTAATTATGCGGGGTAAGCATTTAAACGAATACGCTTAACTACCCCGTTGAGGTAATTATAAGAATACGTTTAACTGCCTCATTGAGGTAATTAAGCGAATACGTTTTAATACCTCAGTGAGGTAATGAAACTTATTTATTTACAAGATACCTTAACTGTATGAAAAAAAGTTAAGACATAGGAATTTTTACATGTATAAGATAAATCTAAAGAGAAAGCAATAAAAAACAATGGGATTTGCTTTCTTAAATTTTATCTGTAATGCTTTTTGAGATGTCCTGTCATATTCTACTGGCAAAAGCGTACTCATACATACAAACTTATGATCAGGGAAACCGTAAAAATGCTACCAATAAAGGCAGAAACTTTTAAGAATTTCGGTATCGATCTGTTTGTGAATAATATGCATATTTTAGCTATTGCAGCATTTTTGATTGCCACACATAGCTTAAATTGCTTAAAATTCTAGTTAACAGATGAATTTTATGTTACTTTAATTTCTCCTCTATATTTAATTTTCATTCCACAATAGTAAACTAAAGCAAGTTTTCGTTGAAGATTAATGTTAATCAAAACTTAAGTTTTTAAAGTGATCTTATCGTGTCCGTCCGTCCATCTGGCTGGTTGTCTCAATGTAAACCTAGTACGGAAAGTAAAAGTAGCAGTTCTTAGATAATTTGATAAAATTTGGTAAATACGTTTTAATTGTTATAAGAACGAAAACTATGTAAATTGTGAGAATCGGTCTATAATAGCACATAGTCCCCATGCAAACTTCTTTCTCTATGTCCACAAACAATTTAATCATTTTCGTATTAAGATTAAATTTGGCCCGAATATCTTACTGCAAATTAAATATGGTTAAATTGGTTCAGATTTAAACATACAGCTTACATTCAAATATCAATCCCTAAAATATTAAAGCTATTTTATTCTTTTAAATGTTAATATAATTTAAAATTTTGCGACCTTTTTTTTAATCCCTTTAAGACAAAATATCTCTTTTTTTGGTGTATCTAGATAATATTCAGCACAAATAACTCTTTTATGAATATTTACCTCATATCATAACTTTATTCTGGTAAGGCCAGAATAACCCATATTTTGTTTTTGGGGATATTTTTTTTTAAATTTTTAGTGCATATTTTCAATTTATTAACATGTAAACTTGGTTGCATTATTTGCTGTACTGAGGCAATTAAACGAATGAAATTTAGGTGTAATTTTGTATTGGGAGTTTAATTTATAAGGCAATTACCAAATTGGGTAATTAAGCGTATGGCAATTAATATATGTATAAGCGTGGGGTAATTAACCGGGTTATACTGTATTTCGGTATATAGATTAAAGTTGACTTAAAAATATTTAATTGCTACATAAATCGTCTTAAATGATTTTGGTTGCATTCGATTTCACACGTACACTAATCATTGAGTTTGGGCTAATTGTCAGTAAAGCCATTTAAAGCAGATCAAATTTTGAAGATCTTTTATAATATGTCTTAAATTTGAAGAACTTTCCAAAAATGTCTCTAAGTGTAAAGCAACTAATTTACTCTCTTTATTCAATGTTCTCTATCTGCCCTTCGCTGATTTAAACTATAGCTTGCAAACTAAAAACTTTTTGTTCAATAAAATATTTTTACACTAATTTAAATTAAAGATTTATTTACAAAAAAAAAAAAAAATAGAAAATGGACGCAGCTCCAAATTAAAGAAAGTACATAGGGTGATAGAAAATTAAAAAAATAGGACGAAAATATAAAGCGGTAAAAATGGCGCAAACGCATTGTTTTCGAGTTATGGAGTTCTGCAGTTTTCATATATTTCCACTATATTTCTGTACGTTTATGTGCAATATTTTAAAGCTTTTGATTATATCTTTCTGGATATACAAAATTTATTTCAAAACTTTTAACTCTAGCTTCCATAACATTTTTTTACAAAATTTTAAATCAAAATGTTACAGAAGTGGACTAGGTAAATAGTTATGTAATATATTTCAATAAAAGTGTAAAAAATACAACTTTATGAAATGACAAACACCGGATTTGCTAACTAACTCTTCTCTAGATAGTGAAGATATTTTATGGTAAAACAGCAGATATGATTTAATGAAATTTCTATCACCTGTTAAGTCAGGTCTCTCTCCATGAGCAGGGTTGTCAGATTGATTTTGACCTTTTTCGCCAAATTCAATGTCAAAAATCGCCAAAATCGCCAAAGCCTTTGTTTTTCAGTTTTTGACAATAAAATACATATTTTTAGAATTATTAAAAATATTTGTTTATAAATTCTAAAAAATAAATTGTTCAGTATCGCTAAAATACGCCAAAAATTTAAAAAAAGTCGCCATAATATATGCTTTGTTTAATATTTATTTAGAACACAGTAAAAAAAGTTAGTGAACACAAAAAGCAACAAAAAAAGAATTTATGCAGTTAGTATTAAACAAATATTGGCTATACATTTGTAGATAAGTTGCAGTTATCTAAAACGCTTCACTGGCAAGACTACCTATTTGTCTTCTTTTTTGGAATACATTGTGAGGGAATTACATTTATTAAATGAAGGTACAAAAGAAGTGCAACATGTACTATTCACATTCATATAATTTAAACCTCGTCATAACGCGTCTAGAAGTTCGTAATGTATTCTACTTCGAAGGCGAGTTTTTGTGGAGTTCATAATTTAAACACAGGCAATACTTGTTGTAATTACCAGCATATAAAGTACAGCCAAAGTAAGTTCCTTTAAATGGTACGTACCTGCCGTATCCATGTAGCTAAAAATTTTGAGCCAAACCTATATAAATAAGATGAAATATCATCATTAAAACCCTCTTTACAATAACAAACGCTAATGTTTTCGAGTGTGTTTCGTAAAGTTCAAAAAGAACGTTAGGATTCATAAAAATCTTCAACAACAATGTTTTTTATATATGCCTATAAATTGCCACATACATATAATAGAAAAATGTTCATAGACTTTAAATAAATATATTCATGTTTGAAGGAATTATATTTATTGATTTTTAAGAGCACTTTTAAAAACGAAAAACAATTTTCTCGAAGATTTATATTATCTTCATCAGCCATTTGAACATACATACTTTCAAATACTGACCCAGTGATGTTAACCGTACGGTAATTACCCTTTTTTACGGTAATTTTGGGCCGCAAAAGGTAGCAAGGTAATTCTATTCAAAATACGGTAATTTAAAGAAATTTGGATTTTTGAAATACATATACATACTTACATAAATATGTAGGTTTTATAATTTTAGCTTTTCAATTTAAAAATTCGCCTTGGTTTAAGTACGGATGGACTGATTTTTCTTATGACTATAACAATTCTAAAATTATTTTTTTAAAAACTGGGAATTATTTCCTTTCGCAGGTTACTTTATATTATATTCAACATTTTTTTATTTTTCGAATTTATTCTATGAGTTAAATTTCAGTTATGTATTTTATAAAGCTTTTTTGTAATAGTCTTATTCCTTCAATTTTTCAGGAATGACTTTATACACTACCTGCGAAAGGAAATAATGCCCAGTTTCTATTTGTTAAAATAGTTGAGTTAAATACATTCAATTTATAAAGTATCACTATCCAGTGTAACACAAAGAATGCTGACGAAGGCCGTAGCGGGCCAGAAAATGCATTACATTCTGCTGGTGTCTAATAATTGTAAATTTTTCTGTGCATACAATATACTTCATTGCTATCCAAAGGATAGCGTAGGAAAAATGTAACAAGAAGATACAATATAATAGTCTGGTAGTGTATAAAGTCATTCCTGAAAAATTTAAGGAATAAGACTATTACAAAAAAGCTTTATAAAATACATAACTGAAATTTAACTCATAGAATAAATTCGAAAAATAAAAAAAAAATGTTGAATATAATATAAAGTAACCTGCGAAAGGAAATAATTCCCAGTTTCTATTTGTTAAAATAGTTGAGTTAAATACATTCAATTTATAAAGTATCACTATCCAGTGTGACACAAAGAATGCTGACGAAGGCCGTAGCGGGCCAGAAAATGCATTACATTCTGCTGGTGTCTAATAATTGTAAATTTTTCTGTGCATAAAATATACTTCATTGCTATCCAAAGGATAGCGTAGGTAAAATGTAACAAGAAGATACAATATAATAGTCTGGTAGTGTATACATAACTGAAATTTAACTCATAGAATAAATTCGAAAAATAAAAAAAATTATTTTTTTAATGTAAAATTTTAAATGAATTAAACAAATCATTATTTTTTTTTAATGTTCTTCACATACATATGTACGCTAAGCCTATTAAGGTCCCCATTACGGTTTACAACTCAACTCAGTCGAGTTGTAATTTCTTAATTTTTGTATTATGGTTTACAACTTTGCTATATTGCGATAAACAAAAACATAACAAAAATTACAACTGTTCACAACCAGATGTCTTAATTACAACTCAACTGAGTTGAGTTGTGAACGGTAATAGGGGCCTAAATAAAAATATTTTGAGTTGAATAAATATATGTACCTATTTTATTCAGAATTATTTTACTGCCGTATTCATAAAATATACAATAATTTTGGTTAAAATTGTATTTTAAGACAAAAATTTCAAAATAATTGTTTCTTAAAACATATTTAAATTTTAAATAAATTGTTTATGAATACTGGCTCTTGTCTGTTGTTTCCAAATGAAAGGTGATGGACTAAGTGCTTTTCATATAAATTTTACTACACAATCGCCTGTCGTTTGGAAACAGCACATTAATGCTATTATTAAAAACACTTGCATACGGTAATTTCGTCTCAAAAACGGTAATTTTTAGAATGCTGTAAGGTAATGAAAATATAAAAGTTAACATCGCTGTACTGACCATACTTATGAATGCCTCAAATTTCATACATAAAAATACTAAAATGATATTAATATTTTTTCTTCTTATTGAATATACCGAATTTTAAACAAATCTATAGCTCATAAAAATAGCCAACAAAATCGCCAACTATTTTTTTAAACCGCCAAAAAGTCGCCATGTCGCCAAATCAAAAATTTGGTCGCCAAACAAGTTTGAAAATCGCCACGTTTGGCGAGAAATCGCCACATCTGACAACCCTGTCCATGAGTTACGATAAATTAATACAAAAGCTAAATAAGAGCTAAACTTGATTAAGCTAGAACATCAAATTCGGCTATGTATGTGAATAATTGAAATTTAACTTTACATATAATAAACTTGTATTTGAATTGGAAAAGCGATATTGGTCTCTTCCCTCACAGCAGATAACCATTCCCAGGGTAAGCATAATTGAATTCGTCCTACTGTCCCTTCAAGTAATACTTACCTGTATTGTCTCTGTTTCTCCTAATCTGCAACTACTTTAAATTATTCCTTGGAGTAAATTAAGATTCTTTGCAGTTACAGACTTCTCCTTCTCTCATCCCATAAGAGAGGAAAGTCTGTAACACGATTAATAATTTAGGCTAACCTATTGGTCATTTTATTCATGTCCATAAGTGGAAAAATTTAATAAATATGTCAATAATAATTTCATAATTTTTGCCACACGCATCCCTTTCCCCTAGTGCTGCTGGTGTGGCTGTTTTTAGTATCACTAGAAAAGAAAAATACTATTTTAGTATAAATTTCAATCCCTCAAGTAGTTTTTCTGAGTTATGAGGAATTAGAAAAGCCAGACAAGTTGCTCTTGAATTTACTTTGCAATTTTTACGGACATTTATGAACATACATATACAAATTGTAGCATGTCATAACGTCCAGTGTCATATTGTCCACGGACACTATTTACCAACAAACTTAAAATATAAACTTGTGAGTCCATGCTTTCCTCTCTCAATTTGCTCGAATCCGGAGCTGGACGAATGGACTACAAGTGAAGAATTAATTACAAAATATAGAATACGCATTTCTAAATAGTGATAAACATTATCAAGGATTTTTGTAAAAGTAACTTCTTTTT
This sequence comes from Pollenia griseotomentosa, assembly GCA_963931875.1. Classification (NCBI taxonomy): domain Eukaryota; kingdom Metazoa; phylum Arthropoda; class Insecta; order Diptera; family Polleniidae; genus Pollenia; species Pollenia griseotomentosa. The sequence goes on along the minus strand of OZ007560.1, from coordinate 42,663,462 downwards.
TTGATAATATGATATTTCTCAAGTTTCTTTCGATAGTTTTTATGTTTTCTGTTAAGTAGCTTTCAAATTGTTTTTTGCTTCTTTATGATTCATAATGTTTGATATGAGTTGTGACAAATACCGGATTAAAATTGCTGAACTAAATCTTTTTTATAGTACTTTTTATAATTTGTTACGGCTGGGGGCCCAATAAGTTGTATTAACGGGTGCAGTTACATTAATAAAAGTAAGTTATTTTTATAGATTAGGTTAAGTACTATACTCGGGATTGTATTGCTGTGTTATACGTTTTTTGGCCCAAATGGCTTTGTATTACAATATGGATTAATAAATAAATAAATATTCGAACGCAGCTGTGAATTGTTCCTTAGTTTTAACATTAATTTATAATTCAAGTACATATGTATAATTACTTTTATTTTAGTATAATGTATTTAATTAATACGTACTTATAAACTTTACCCTTTGAATAAATTTGACCCTTTTGGTTAGCCTGAATTATTAAATGGTTTTACAGATTTTCCTCTCTTAGGGGACAAGAGAAGGAGAAATCTGTAAGTCAACGAATCTTTAATTACTCCGTGGAGTAATTGCAGTAGTTGTGGGCAGCGTTGCCGTTTTGGTTACTTTTAACCAAAATTGGTTACTTTTTTTTTCAAATGTGTACTTGTGTACTTTTTTCCCATTTTGGTTACTTTTTTCAACACAAAAATAACCAATTTCTTGACCCTTAAATTTGTGTGTGGTATTTGTGTATCTAAAGCCAATACTTTTTTCATCTACTTAAAAATTATTTTTTTAGAAGCTTAATTTTTAACAGACTTTCAACTTAACAATATATACTTTGAAGTGTAGATGGTCATTATCTGCTACTCTAAATGCTACATAGGTCTCACTGAAACACTTTTCTAGATAAACGATAAGGTTAAAGGCCATTCGGATCCCATCCCGTTTAATATTATTATATGTCCACCGGGCAAAAATAATCTTTTTTTGTGAACATGTAGTTAAACAAAACGAACAAAAATCAATCAAAAAGTAAATTTTTTGATGATACGTTGTTTTGTATTTGAGGTGACGATATAAAAGATCAACCGCATAATTAAGCTCAAATTTGCACTTTGATACCATAACGCACAGCAAGACTTAAAATGTTTTACTTGCAAGAGCTTTTTATAAAAAAGGTTGAAATCTCTAGCTAAAAGAGTTTTTAAAATTTACGAAAATTAGTGTTAACTTTATATAGGAGGTGCCATTTCCGCTAAAAATTTCGAAAAATTATATAGCCTGTCAAAACTTTAAAAAAGTCAGTCCAGCGATTTATGAGCCTACATGTTACAAACAAACACTATTTCTTTTTTATACACAAAAATTTTAAACTGAAGTGCGAATAAAATAATACTTTTGATACAAAAAAATTTTGGTTACTTTTTTTTGCTTTTGGTTACTTTATTTTAAGATTTTGGTTACAAATTTTTTTTGGTCGTGGCAACGCTGGTTGTGGGAATAAAGAGATAACACGTGAGATTATGTCGTTAGAGGACAGTGGGAGGCATACGAATATGCTTACCTTGAGTTGACTTCTTTGGTTAGGGAAACGCACTTTGCTTGTATTTGACTTACAGTGGGTATTATTTATTTTAAATTGATAGTAGAGTAAGATGTAGTTTAAGGTTATAAATATATATATATATATGAAAATATTTATATTCAAAAAAGAGTAAGCAATGAGCGTCTGTTACGTTTGAAAGTGGTATGTGAAGTGACGGTTTTTTTTTTGATAACGCGACTTACAATTTGCCCATCTTGTTTCTTACTCTCCAAAGCATGGCTTGACAGTCTGGTCTTGGAGAGTACTAAAGAGCGCATACAACTTTCATCTGTGGTCATTTCAATCATTTTAATTCATAATCTTCTATTTAATTCACAATTACGTATGATAAATGATTCAAATGACCGTTACAATTAATTTTAAATACAATTTCAAACTGTCTATCCAACTAGTGCAATAGGTAAAAGGTAATTAATTCAAATACAAAATATATAAATCCAATGTAAGTAATAATGCACAGTGATAAATTCAAATGTAAATATATAAAAAACCAATGTTCAAATAATGCAAAGTAATAAATTCAAATATAAAGACAAAAAAAACCATGTTTTTTCATAAGTGTACAATATAGATTGTACACCCTTTTTTTACTTTAAAATGCCTTTTTTACCCTTTTTTTATCTTATATACCCTCCCTTTTTAAGACATTTTTTCGAAATTTTCAACGGCAACCTTGATGAGGAGGCAGATAAAAAGGCCAACTCCAGTGGAAGTTGATGCTCCCTTAAATCCCTCCTTATCACCTGATGAGACTCTTAGATATCTCAAGCTATGAAGCATACATGAAGAGAACTGATGTGAAAGAAAATGACATGTGTAATAATGTAACGTAAAAGAAATTGCCCATCTGATTTTTTTAACGCACAAAATTTAGAATAAAACGTTCTAAGGTTTTAAAAATTTTTAATAATTTTTTAAAATTTAATTAAAAATTATTATTCGTGCTTAATTCCCAATTTTTATTCTGATAAAAACACTGAAATTTATTGTTGATGGGATAAGCTATTCCTATACGTATTTCACTGGTTGCTTAGGCCAGATCGTCAGGAAACTTTATCCAAAAAGATTTTGGAAAAACTAAAGATATTAAACCAAATAAAACTGTTAAGCGTATAAGAATTATAGCAACAGTTATATTTGCAATATCAAAGTTTAAACAAAAAGCATCAACAATAAGCAGTGAGTTTATCTCTCCTTACATTCCCCACTACAATTAATTGGAATTCTTCCAACAATAATTGTAGTTGTAAGCAGGTTAAGAAAAACAAAATGCAAACAAAAACAAATTTCAAAAAGCATGTTGCCATGAAGTTTTTTCAGGCTGTGCACTTGCCGGTTTATTATCAAAGTAAATTAGTGGGAATACAAAATGTTTAATTAAAAATTATTATTCGTGCTTAATTCCCAATTTTTATTCTGATAAAAACACTGAAATTTATTGTTGATGGGATAAGCTATTCCTATACGTATTTCACTGGTTGCTTAGGCCAGATCTAACAATAAATTTCAGTGTTTTTATCAGAATAAAAATTGGGAATTAAGCACGAATAATAATTTTTAATTAAACATTTTGTATTCCCACTAATTTACTTTGATAATAAACCGGCAAGTGCACAGCCTGAAAAAACTTCATGGCAACATGCTTTTTGAAATTTGTTTTTGTTTGCATTTTGTTTTTCTTAACCTGCTTACAACTACAATTATTGTTGGAAGAATTCCAATTAATTGTAGTGGGGAATGTAAGGAGAGATAAACTCACTGCTTATTGTTGATGCTTTTTGTTTAAACTTTGATATTGCAAATATAACTGTTGCTATAATTCTTATACGCTTAACAGTTTTATTTGGTTTAATATCTTTAGTTTTTCCAAAATCTTTTTGGATAAAGTTTCCTGACGATCTGGCCTAAGCAACCAGTGAAATACGTATAGGAATAGCTTATCCCATCAACAATAAATTTCAGTGTTTTTATCAGAATAAAAATTGGGAATTAAGCACGAATAATAATTTTTAATTAAACATTTTGTATTCCCACTAATTTACTTTGATAATAAACCGGCAAGTGCACAGCCTGAAAAAACTTCATGGCAACATGCTTTTTGAAATTTGTTTTTGTTTGCATTTTGTTTTTCTTAACCTGCTTACAACTACAATTATTGTTGGAAGAATTCCAATTAATTGTAGTGGGGAATGTAAGGAGAGATAAACTCACTGCTTATTGTTGATGCTTTTTGTTTAAACTTTGATATTGCAAATATAACTGTTGCTATAATTCTTATACGCTTAACAGTTTTATTTGGTTTAATATCTTTAGTTTTTCCAAAATCTTTTTGGATAAAGTTTCCTGACGATCTGGCCTAAGCAACCAGTGAAATACGTATAGGAATAGCTTATCCCATCAACAATAAATTTCAGTGTTTTTATCAGAATAAAAATTGGGAATTAAGCACGAATAATAATTTTTAATTAAACATTTTGTATTCCCACTAATTTACTTTGATTTTTTAAAATTTTTAATAATATCATCGATGTATTGTGAAGTTCATAAGAGAAGTGAAACTTGAAGTTTAAGAAAAAGAGGGAATATAATTGGTAATCCGACTTTGAAATAGTCATTTCAAATCAAAACAAGTAAGAGTGCTATATACGGCTGTGCCGAATCTTATATACCCTTCACCATTGTGCGAGCAGAATACAGAGCAACTAAATAATTTTTACATATACATACATATTTACAATACTTAAAACTTCATTATAAATGAAATTTAAAAAGCGAAAACTGGTAAATATTTTTTTTAAATCGTTTTTAAAACAAAAATATTAAAAAAAAATTTCTTTTAAAAAAACCAAGATTCGAACCAGGGAACTCACAGTTTCTAACTTAACACACCCCTTGACAAGTGAACCATGAAGGAACGCTGTTTAAATATCATTAAAATGAAATATGGACCGTTTACTGTAACACAGTTGAGTTGTTATTATTTTTGATGTTTTTGTTCACCAGAATATATAAAAGTTGTAAACCATAATACAAAAATTACAAATCAACTTATTTGAGTTGTGAACCGTAATAGGGGCCTATATTCACCAAAATAGTTTGTACCATGTATGTGTGTTTGTTTGTTTGTTTTTTTTTGTAAAGACACTGTTGTCATACCGCAGATTTATCTCTTTTGGCGAGTTTTTAAGTACCAAAAAAACACAAAAATTCCTAGTTTCTATTTGTTAAAATTATTTCGTTAATTAGATGAAATAATAAAGAAGGGTGATAACGAAAATCATATTGGGCATTATGCTAGTATATGTAAACAAATGCGAAGGGTGGGGGAAGAAGAGACGACAACTGGATTTGAACTTCGCTTTTCATAAGAACCCAGAATATATATACTTTATAGGGTGTATGTAGGACCTTCGGTGAAGGGTATAAAAAACAAACTTAATTATAAAAAAAAGAGTAATTTTTGGGATTTCAGTATTTTGGTCATAACTCTGCTATTTCTTAACCGATTTGACAGATTTATATACCGACGTGTTAAAGAAGAAATTTGCAAGTTATTTTGGTTATAAAACTTGGACTCGGGAAGATCTATGGTTCCCGAAAATGGGTATTTTTCAAAAAAAAAAAAATACTATTTTGGTCATAACTTTTTCGTATCTGAACCGATTTTGCTGAGTTTTTCAGAAAATATTTTCTACTAAAAATTTCCGATCTTTTAGTATATAAGGCGTAACCATAGGTCATATAACAGTCAAAAAATTCAGGTTTTTATACAATTTTTGATATTTTTTGTATGGGAGGTACCACGCTCACTTCCCCAATCCCGCCCACATTTTGTGGGATGGTGTATATTTAAACCCCAAATGTTTTCACCTAATTTGAAAACTTTGGCTCTTGCCGTTCTCCAGATATACAGAAAAAAGTAATAAGAATACAACAACAACCTGGCATTTTTGGAAAAAATAAGAGGCAGTCGTGGTTTTTTGGTCATATCTCAGCCATTTGTGGACCGATCTTGCTGAATTTCAATAGCAAGATATGGTGGATTATATGTGACAAATGTAAAACAACCTAGCCGCTATCATGTCTGGAGTCTCCGGAAAACACATATCAAACGTAAGACGGACGGACGGACAGACGGACATCGTTAAATCAACTTCTCTCCTCATAAGGACCTAGAATATATCGCACCCTAAATACTAAAGGGTATTAACTCAAAAATTTTATTTTTTTCACTTTTTGGAGGAAATCGACACATAATATTCATATCCACCCGCTGTAAAAATATCATGATATTTTGTCTACTTTTGACTTACTTTTTTTATTTAATTACAAAAGGTACGGAAAATCAACTTCCCTAAAATAGTTTTTTTATTTTAAATTCGTGTTTTGCGCTATAACTTTAAAAATCTGTTAAATTTTTTAATGTTAAAACAAAAAATTAAATAAGAGATGTTAGACAAAAATTACAATACTCCACCTGTATAAGAAAATAAGTATGTTTTGGCATGTACGTACATGCATACATATTTAATAATGTATATACTTTTATATAAAACTTACTTTCCAGCATCACTTTTATTAACCACAGATGTAATGTATTTGTCAACTCTTACAATGGAGTTATCTTTAAGTTTACCATCGCCAAATGTTGGATTCAACTGCGATGCCAGCATCGCAAAACTATTGAAATATTGACTATCCGAGATCAACAATCGTAAGCGATCAGAGTCCCTAATACGTTTTGCACAAAGAATTTGCAGAACTGGAGAGTCAAGTTCTTCCCCAGCCATAATGCGCTGCAAATATTAAGAATTGTGAAATAAATCTTATATTGCTCTAAATCAATTAACACTACATGAAAACTTACAGGAATGACGCCTTTCGAAAGAGATGCTATGCCGGGCATATTTAGTTTGAAATTTTGATTTAATTATATATGTAATTTATGTTTACACTTATTGCAATCAATAATAACTATAAATTATTTAAACACAAAAATTTTTAATTTTCCTGCGCACTATTTTGTGTAGAATCTTTGTTTGAATATCATACAAATTTGCTTCAAATTAAATCACGCGGAAATGGAGCAAACCTACGCATCAAAAATTTTTAATGAATAAACAATTTAAGAAAAAGAAGAATCAGAACTCTAATTTTAAGCTGCCGATACACGAGGCAACAATAGCTGACAGTGCAGCCACACGATCAAGATTTTCTTGATAGTCTTTTACATATACACAGCCTTATTTATAAAAAATAAAACATGTTTATAAAGGGTTTATTAAACGGATTTTGTATGAAAATCCATTTTATTAACCCTTTATTAACCGGTTTTATTTTTTATAAATTAGGCCGACATACTTTTTGTCAAAATTTCCAAAAATTTAAAGTTTTGACGTAGGCTGCCAAAATGTAGTAACAAAGTGACCTCAGTACTACAACAATGCAACAATAGAAAAAACAACAGGCATTTTGTTGCTAGAATTGAGACGGCAAATGCCAAAATGCCTTATGAAAAAAAGTAAATAAACAAAAAAAATGACGACAAACGTCACACACGAAGAAAATCACTACAAACAGCTGTGCTTGTGAGGTCACTTTATTAGTACATTCTGGTAGGCTGCATTCAATTTTTGAGCAATTTACTTTTAAGATATCATCAAGAAAACAATTTATAAAGGCAAACGAAAAATTTGCTCACTAACCTTGAAATCAGCTGTTTTCTTGAACGTAAATTGAAACACTCACTGGAAAGAGAATTTTAAAGGCAAGTTCGTTTCAATTTTTAAAAGTAGTGTATTGGTAAAAAAAGTGTGAGTGTATTAAAACTTGATAGGCAAAACTTGATCGTGTAACCCTCAAGTGAAACATGTGACCCTAGGTCTACACTAAAGATAAATATCTCAGCAAGTTGGCAATAACGTCAGCAGAATAACAGAGCAATACTTCTTATTGATCAGCTTATGTTAAAGGCATGGGAAAACGTATTTATGTTAACTCATAATTTGAAAAAAATCAAGGAAGAAGGTGCAGTGCAAAAACTGGCGCTATCTTTTAAAAATTATTTTTACTAATATAAATTCTTTCTTATTCGAATTTATTATTTAAATGTATATTAATTTGTTTGAGTTGGAGGTCTTTTTTGTTTAAAAATATTAATTTTATTAATTATTTTGGTTAAAGTAAAATTAATTTTTTTATATGTATATAAAAAAGAATCCAAACTTAAACAAATTAATATAAATTTAAATAATAAGGATCGAACAAGAAAAAAAATTATATTAATAAAAATAATTTTTGTAATCTTATTTTAGTGTTTATTAAATCCTTTAATTAAATTCTTTTACTATTAACAATTATAATTTGCTACCATTTCACATATTTAATTTCTTTCTCTGACAATTTGCTCCTATTTTTTTCTTTTTTGCTTCTTTTTTCTCATTTGGCCGCCAAATTTGACTACCCGTCTCCACTATCTATCAACTTGGTAAGAACAGCATGTCGCACATGAATTCTGCTCGTGTAGACTGTTCATGTTTCGTCCATGTGCTGCCATCGTTGCCCAAACATTCGTCTTAGCATCCATGTGCGCCATGATGTTGGCCATACAATGTATTTTCTGTATACAAGCAAACGCCACAACAACAAAAACTGTTGTCAATCAGAACAGGAACATCAACACGTATTCGCCATATACAAGAACGTGAACAAATTAATACCGTTGCTCTGCCGGCGTTATGGTCATGTCATGCTCAAATCGAAAGCGCATGGAGACGTGGGGTAACGTTTTATGTAAGCAATAACTGTCAACGAAAATGGAATAACAATTATTGCAACATAAATTGCCGGCAATAAATATGTACAAAAAATTGCTATCTACATTAAAGATAACATAATTTTGACGTTTACTGCAATAAATGTCGCAATAATTATCTCTGGTATAGATGGGCAGTGAATCAAGGCGAATTCATGTATACAGTGGTGGCGATATTACAAGTAACAACACCAAAAAAACAACATTGTAATTTATTTGTTGCTTTCGTTGTTCGATATGTCAAAAACACAAGTAACTTTTGACATTCCTCTCTAATTTAGAAAAAAAATAGCACAGCTGTGCTTTCAACGCCACCTGAAAAATTAGTTCGCCTTGATGTGAATGTTTCACATTATTCCCCTTTGTACACTTGCATACATTTCGGTGGAACGCATGGAAGATGTTGAAAATGTGAAATACGCGTTCACACTTGAAACATCTACTATCAATAAAAAATGTCACCATTTCTAAAAAAATAACTTTTATTTTTTTTTAAAACACTTTTTTCTACAAAAGTGCCAATATTTTAAAAGATAACACCAAAATGTATTTCTAGTTCATTTTGTTTAATAATTTTAGCAAAATAAGGCTTGCAAAAAAGGTAAAACTTGAGAAATGGTAACGCTGCTTTCAAAGCTACTTCCATTTTGTCAGTGATGCCACAATAATTACAGAATTTATTGCCATTTTTCTAGTGATGACACTAATAGCCTTTTTACACTTGTCAACATTTAACATCAGTTTGCGAACATGTTGGAATTTTCGCATAAAAAAAATGGGACTAAAAATCAAAATTTTTTCAATATCTTATCTCATTTTGTTCCCTTTTACATTTTTCGAAAGCAGCGCTACCATTTTTTTAAGTTTTTCCTTTTTTGCAAGCCTTATTTTGCTAAAATTGTCAAACAAAATTAATTAGAAATACAATTTGATGTTATCTTTTAAAATGTTAACACTTTTGTAGAAAAAAAGTATTATAAAAATATAAGTTTTTTTCAGAAATGGTGACATTTTACAATAAATAATTTCTATTTCTAAATTGAATTTCACAATCGGTTTCCTGTAGTGTGTAAGGTTAACGAAAATTTCAACAAATTTAATCCGTGATAAGGGACAGAGTTGCCAGTTTAGGAGTTTTCTCTCCAGTAGCCCGTTTCTGTATATCTCACATCGTAAAACTCTTCGCATGAAACGTGTGAATTGCAACAAAAATAGTGTGAAATGAAACAAAAAATGGTTTTTCTCACACAAGTGTTTCTGTATCTTTTTTTTGCGAGAATTATCTGTCATTTAAATAATTTTCCAGCAATTATTGGAAGGATGCGAGAAAAAGTGTTTCTGTAACAATATTTTGCGAAAAGTTTCTTTCAAGAACTGTCAAAATAAGTCACATTTGAAATTGGTGGCGAGAAAAACAAAATGTAGATATTTTGAATTTAAAATATGTTTATATACTATTTTTTTTAAATAAATAAAAAAAATAGAAGGAATATAAATGATAAATGCATAATTTATATGATGAAAATAAACAAAAAACATTGTTATATTTTGTTAGTTTAAATTTTTGTTAGCCTTTTCTTGTTTTGGTTTTAATCAGTGCTGCCATATAAATTTGTGTCAAAATCGTCAATTTCCTGAGAAAAAAATAAAAAAGATCGTCTTTTTTGTTTTAAAAATCGTGCAATTTAAAATCAATTTTAAACAAATTTGTTTCGACTTTTATTAAAAAATAATCAAACAAAAACATAGTAAAAGTTCATGGGTATTTAATAATTATTATTTAATAATTGAGATATAAATCTTTAATTTACCTATTCCTATAATCTTTTTCTTTTTTACCTGAAATAGACTTAGTAGAATACCTTGTAGTTAAAATTAAAAAAATCGGTTCATAAATAAACGGGTTAAAGACCCAGTAAAATCTTCGCTTACAAAATAATATGTTAAGTAATCAGAAACACATAAAAGCACTACATACAATTCTACTGAAAAACTAATGAATTTTACAAGGGTTGTGCCAAAAAGAACAAATTCAAAAGTTAGTAATTTTTTTTATCTTAATACATCCAGAAAAAAGTAGTAATCGAAGTTCTTATGAAAGAAAGCTACTTAATAACGAGTGAAAGAAGCTATCCATTTTGAAAAAGTTTTTACTGGGAGACAAACAAATTTCTTTCTTGCCGGAATAATGGTTTTGGCACAAAAGTGTACATATAAGATAAGAATATCAAATATCAATCATATTTTGTATATAAGAAGTATTAAATGTTTAAAATAAGCCAAGTCGGTCTATTACTTTCCCTCGAAATTTTGCTTTTCCCGATACATTTTTTAGGAAAGAAACAAACAATTTCGAGGACAATTTTCACAATAGGAATAAATATAAAAATTTAAGCAGCCTTGTTTCTAAAGATATCTTTTTTTTCTAATAAACAAACGTATAAAAATATTTACAATTATCTTATTTCGAAGACTAAGGGGCTTATAGTGTAAAACGCAACGCCAACAATTTCATTAAAAGCAAAAATAAAATCAAAAATATTTTATAAATTTGTTGTTGCTTTCTACAGACATTCATATTATTTTTTTTTTTCAATTTTCAACGCCACAAAATAGAAGTGTTTGAAATTTAAAAATTCAAGATTAATTTCTATAGAAAGTAACAACAAAATTATAAAATATTTTTGATTTTGTTTTTGCTTTCGTCGCTTTTTTAGAAAAAATCATCAAAACGTCACTTTGTTAATATCGGAACAAAAAATCGTCAAGATGACGATAACTCGTCAAATCTGGCAGCCCTGTTTTTATTATATTTATTTCTTTTGTTTACGTTTCGCTTTTATTTGACACTTAAGTACTGGAAATATTCCAGTATAAACAGAATTTGTTGTGTCTGTTTTCGCATTCAAATACAGAAACACTTTTATCTCATAAATCGAGAAACGATGGAATTTTTTGTTTCACACTTCATGTAAGAAATTTTACGATGCGAGAAATACAGAAACGAGCTACAGTTTTAGGGGGTTTTATTGCACTTGTGGGTTGTCACTTTTTCACATGTTAAATTTGTACATATCGTCTGAACCCCTTCAAACAATATCATGTGTTATTTCTCTATGTACAGTACACATGACATTTTTGATTTAGAACGAGTTCTATTTTCAACTGACAAAGCATCTGACATCAGCTGTTTTCTATTAACAAAATTGTTTGTCGCGAAAAAAATTAATTAAAATTTTAATACTACTATATTATAATAGTAAATAAATAATAAAACAGATAAAAAATACACAAATTAATTATAAAAAATGTTTTTTTTTATTTTTGAAAGGTTATGTCAAATGTCCGTTACATTCCAACATGTGAACATGTAAATTATAAACCTTATGCAAAACACAAATTTTGACATACACATGAAATCACATGTGGGTAGAGAAGTGACATTCCACATGACAAATACACATAATGTGAACACAGCTTTAAGGAATATTAATAGAATATATTAAAATTAAAATTAAATCTCTTAGCAATTTGGCATCGGCAGAATTACACCACCATGAGGGCATAATAATAGTTACAAAAATGTATATTAATGTTTGGACCATGAGATCTTTTTTATATAAAATATTAATTTTATTATACAAATTCACACGTATGTATTATGTACCTAACACTATTTAGATATCTTATTTTCCCACTTTTTGTTTTTTCAACCGATTTAGCGATTTCCAATAAATTTTAGAGTTGGTTTCCGATTTTAAAATGTTCCCGAATTTTTCCAGGTTCGCGTTAAGATCTATTTTTACTGTAAGTTTTTCGATTCTTTATAGCTTTTACAATTATTAATAAATTAAAGACTTTGCTCTCATGCCGCTGTTAGCGAATTTTGGCAAATTTCTGTTAATTCAGCAAAATAGCTTTGAAAGTTTCCCAAAAATCCTAATTTTTTTTAAATATCCCCAATGCAAATCCCTAATAAAAATTGTTGTCCCTTTTTGCAACAAGAAATGCCCTGCCAAAACTGGCAGCCATGGCCAGGGGTGGCGGTGTTGCTATTTTGTTTCAGATCAAATTAGTGCCCATTTACTTCTTACTTCATCGGCAAGAGGGGTGAGAGGAATTATAAGGGGTACAGAAGTGAGTGTACTCTTCGATTCGTTTTGTTCATTCATTCGTTCTCTCATTTGACGAAAAATGTATTAAGATTGTTACCAAGGTATATTTACACAAGGTAGACTCATTTGGGAGTGTAGACATGCTGCTCTATAAAAGGAACCGAGTTGTCAAAATTGTCTTCATATAAAACAAAAACAATTTAACGCACACATGTACAAATTTTGGCTTATATACACGAAATTTGACGTTTGGGTTCCAACTAGGGGTAAACAGCTGACAAACATATGGGCCAACAAGTTTACCTTGTGTAAATATACCTTGATTGTTACGACAAAAATCGTACAATGTAAATATGAGACCGACTTCAAAGAGGAAACGACAATAATCGCAACGACAAAAATCGTATAATGTGAATTGGGACTTACCTTTTCTTTCTAAGGTCTCTATTCCCGGTTGTGAGTACATTTTTGTTGAACATAAATTTGATGTTCTTAAAATCTTGTTTGGTATTGTGTATTTGCCGTATTGTTATTTAGATTTATTTGAGACATCAGATTATGAATTGCTTTCTAGGCACAAGGATATTATTATTGTTCGAGACTTTAATTGTAATCTTTTTGATATTAGAAAGGCAGTCCGGTTGCGTTCAATGTGTGTAATGCTATGTTCGCACTTGGGTTTTTAAACACGTTTAAGTAAAATGTTGATTAAATAAAATTTGAGATGATTAAGATGACAGCTGATTAAGAAAAAAACACAACAAACAAATTTATATTTTTTTAAAGTATTAAAAATGGATAACAATACTTTTATAAAGTTATCAGAACAGTTTTTTAAGCATATTAATGATGAAATTGTGAAATTTTATGAATTTTTTGAGGATAAAAATAAAAACATAAAGCAGATATCGTGACCGGTTGTACACGTTAATGTTGTCCGATTCTACATTATACTCAGTTTGACCCTATGTTTCCACATGCAAGTAATTACTTGCAAGTAGTGTATAATAATCAACGAAAAATCGTGGAAATAGCCGATTGTTGTGAGGTATGCAACCCCCCGTTTCCACGCGCAAGTACAAGTTCGAAAAACTCAATACACTCACACTTTTTCGCTAACACTCACACAATTTTTGTACTTTCAGCCAATCGGCTGTTTTGTCGATTTTTCGTTGATAATACGTATACACTACTTGCAAGTAATTACTTGCATGTGGAAATATAGGGTTACCCCGTAGGGTAAATCAACACACTCACACTTTTTTACTAACACCATCACATTTTTCGTACTTCCCAACAAACACGGATTTTCAATTTGAAATCAAACGTTTTCTCAAACGACAAAAGTTTGATAATGATTTGAAAAACATTTGAAAATCATAGCATTCTCAACAAAAAGGGGAAATTATTTTTAAATTGAAAAATGCCTTTTTTCAACTTGCTTTCAAACGTAATTCTCAAATGTGGATTATAAAACAATGTGGAACATAATTAAAAATATTTTATTTTTTAATTTAAACTCATTATTTATTTAAATAAACTGTGACTTGAGAGTTACACGATCAAGTTTTGCCTATCAAGTTTTAATACACTCACACTTTTTTAGTTTTGATTTGAATTTAACATTTGATGTCAAATGTTTATTTTCAAATCATTCTCAATTTGAATTTCATTGTTAAAATCAAACAATTGAAAAAGGTTTGAGAATTGTGTTTGATGTCATATGATAAAGTCATTTCATATCAAAGTTTTGACTTCGTGTTTGATGGGTTGCAGCTCAACTTGCAAGTCAATTTTTAGCCCTTGACACAAGTAAAATGACAAATGGAAAAACAGTGTCACCGTGGATGAGTTTTGTATCAATTAACTAGTACTTAGTAAAATAAAAGTAATGTTTCTAGCTAATTTCTGTGTATTTATTAAAAATTAAATATAAAAAAGAACACAACTATACAACAACGCATCTTAATGGTATCATTAAACATAAATTTCAGGCATTTTTTTTTTTAAATATTATGATATCGGAAACACGGCAATTCTGCAATGCAGAATCTGCATTCACATATTTTAAAAATAAACATAACTTTTTATAAAGATTTCATAAAAGTGAAATAAAGAAAAAATTATACAGTTAATTTATATCGTAGCCATGAGGAGAGTCTATAGATGCAACGATTTGAAAATAAAATCTAAAAGTTTAGTTGATGCCGACATTTTAAAAATGACCTTTTTTTTATTTTTCCTGACTTTCGTAATTAATACGTGTACACTACTTGCAAGTAAAAACTTGCATGTAGAAACGTAGGGTTACGCGGCCTATACACTTGCAATAAAATTGTTCAATTTTACGTATTGTACAACTATATCACCAATGTGTATGTGATATTCGAAGGTGGCACAATATATTGGCAACAATCAAAAGACTTTTGATTTTTATTGCACAACGAAAAGAAAGTGAAATGTATTGGCAACATTGTACAATGCTGTTTATGTTATTCCTATAGGTTATGATCCCCTTTTTATTGAATGAAAGTTGAGCAATATTTAAATTTAAACCATTGTGCGACTTATTGCATATTAAAGGACAAAATGGAAATAATATGGCGAATATCATATACAATAATATTGCAAGTGTATGGGCCGATTCAAGCGGATTTAAGAGGATTCCATGTGATTTATGAATTGATTTAGTTGTAATCATGTGAACTTGAAGTGATTAATAAATCACTTTAATGTATGGGTAATCATATCCATTTTGATGTGATTAAAGCTTAATCACCTTCTAGTTGCTACAAGGCGTTTAAGAACCCGTGTGAACATATTATAAGATCTAATTTGTATGTTTTAAATAATAGCACCTTTCCTCCCTTGATATTGCCATGATATGGCGTCTTTGCTGAATATTTGGCTGGTGAGTAATATCTCATATATGAAATTTTCAGACCAGGTTCAGTGTCAAATGATATCTTATCATGCTTTGATTTAGCAGCTTTTGGGTTTAAAGTGAGACTATCTTACAGATATTTAACATATAGTTACTTTAGTATTAATTGAGATGGACTGATTGCTTAATTAGGTACAGTTGCTTTTGCATTATTTTATGGTTTAGGAAATATTGATCTGCAAAGCCCTTTTATCAACTCATTAATTTCCACTTTATTTGGATTTGTTACTGAAGTTAGAAAAAAAATATGCTTCGACAACAGTTTTTGGATGAAATCTAGTGAAATTTTACTTTCTGCTTCTTTAAGAGGCCTATTCAGTTTTTCGATTCACTAGATCTTCTGAGAGTTCGGAAATTTACTGCAGGTATAGAAATTGCAGATGATATCATGCTTTTGCTTCGAGCTGGTGCGGATAACAGTGATATTTTACAATCTAATATTGACCATGTTCTTTATCGTTTCCTGCAATGGTCTACTGCTAATAAATTGTCGGTTAGCTCTTCTAAAACTAAGGCAATATTATTTGGGAATTTTAATATACCAGAGTTGACCGTTTCTATTAGCGATTCTATTATTGGTTTGTTGAAAGGTTGCAATGTTAAAAAGTTCATATTGATAGGCGTCTTAACTTTGAATATGATATTGATTGTCTTAGTTTCAAAGTAATTGGTATTTTACGTAGGCTTTATTTAATTGGAGTTTTTACCAGTTCACATAAATAACACTATTGCACAAACGATTTTGATGGCTCATGTAATGTTTAATCTTGATGTTATTTCTGGTACGTTGCCTTTTTTTCTTTCTGGATTGAAACGTATAATGAACATGATAGTGCGTTATGTGTACAATATTCGAAATAGAATGCATATGATTCTTGCAGTCGTGGTAGAGTACTTTCCGAATCGAAAGTAATTTAATATCTAATTATTTCAGTCAATACTGAACGAGTCGGAATTATTTTTTCAGTGTTGTAAAGCATTAATTCGAGTTTCACAATACTCGAAAAATAATTTCGATTCGTTCAGTATCGACTAAGGTATTCATTCGGTTAACCGTCAATCGGTTAACCGATTAATTACTACCCGATTAACTGATCGGTTAATTTTAAATTGGCTTTTTTCGATTAACGATTAAACCGGTTAAGTTCAGTCGATTAACCGATGTAATAAGATTTTTAATTTTTTGTAGTATTATAACATATTTTTTTTGTATTTTTAATTATTTGTTTCGTCTCATATACAAAAGATATGTGTTTAGAAAATATTTTTTCTTACAAACAAAGGTGTTCAGTGATCTTCATTTCAACTTATTTTCCGCCCACCGATTTTAATGTTCAATCAACAGGAATGTGGCGAAAAATGGGTTAAATGATTGTATGCCAACACCTTTTTCTTGTTTCATGTGCTTTTTATATATATGTGTTAGTTATTTGTTTCTTCTCATACCTTCTCATTTCAGTCTTTTAACAAAATTAACCGAAACAATTAGAAGTGTTAAACATTTTTAAAAATTAAAACAGGACTCTAAGGGCATAATGGAATATATTATATGTTTAGAGAAATCCTTGAAAAGGACAGAGAAATTAGATTTTCATCTATGATAAGTGAAAGAACTTTTTCTAAGCCAAGTTTTGTCAAAACAAAAGAAAAGAATCGCTTAACTCCTAAACATTTAAACCAAATTACTTTTTTAAAAGATTTTTTATAACATCTCCTTTAACTATTGAAATAAATAATAAAATTATCTCAGTCTTTTTTTTTATAAATACATTAGTGTGTAAAACTAATTGTATTTTTAATTTTAATTTAATAGAAAAAATAAGAAGTTGTTTGTCTCTCCTGTAAAATTTGTTTGAAGGAAGTTAGCAGGTTTGCATATTAAGCCGACGATATGACTGTTGTGGGCTATCGCTTACAGTGGAGAATGTAATTCAATTTGCTTATAACAGCAACTCTTAGTAACTAAATATATATAAATCAACAAAATTTTATATTATATACGGCGACAATTTTTAACTACAGAAGTAGAAATTACAAAATAGCGATATATTAACCGACCTAGTGATGCCCAAAATACACATTTTTATATATACTTCAAATTTCTAATAGTTTTGTTTGCTCGTTTTAGTTCAAGAATTTTAATGTTTGGTATGTTATTGTTTTTTTTTACTAATTAACTCCAAATAATAAATAATTAATGCATTTCTGTGTATTGAAATTACTTAATTTATGAAAAAAACTTTATTAATCGGTTAACCGATCAAAAAAAAAATTAACCGATTATTGACCGATTAAACCAAAACCTCGGTTAATTAATCGAGCGATTAACCGATTAAAGCAAAAGGTCGATTAAATGAATACCCTAGTATCGACTGAAAGAATTAGAAATAAACACCCCTATTCTGCATTTCGATTACGTCTCCGCATTCAGTTCCGTTACGATCGAAAATTGGTATTCTGCAGAAAAACGGAATCGAAAGAATAAAAAGAAGATAACAATGTTTACAAAATCAATTGTATCAATGTGGAATGTGGAAATGAAACAGCAGAATAAGCAAGTCTGTTATCATTTTTATAAACAACTGTCAAATTTAATAAAACAAGTTCTGTGTATAATAAAGTAAATTGTTTATAAATTAATAAAAGAAAAATATTGAAATAAAATAAAAAAAGAAAAAGGTAAAAATAAGTTTTGCATAAATATATAAGTGTGTATAATCTAGTGAAGCTGAAATTAACTAAAAAAAGTAGAAAATAAAAGTGTTGTGGTTAAATATGTAAAGACAAAATGTTAATAAAAACTGTTTGTAAAGAAATAATTTAGTGAGTTGCATTTTTATTTAAAATTTAAGGACAAATGGAGTCTATTGCAGTTTTTGCCAGTTTTTCGTATTGCTCCGGTGTTGTTGTTGACCTGCATACATACATAACAAAACACTCATATTCCAGTACAAAAAATAACAATTTAAAACAAAAAAATTATATAATAATTTGTATTTAAATCGTTTTTGAATTTTTTAATTTTGTACTTACATTTTTTCACTTTTTTACTTAAAAAAACAAAAATAGAATAAACCTCCGTTAACAAAAAAACAACTGAGAGAAACGGAGCTCCGATCGTAATGCAGAATACATACAATCGAAAGAAACTGAGCGGAATCGAAACGCAGAATACCAAAATTGCCAGACGGAGAAAATTTCGATTCGAATCGAAACGCAGAATAGGGGTGAAAGTTGCTTTTGAATCGAAAAAGTACTCGATCACGACTGCCAGAATAAGCCCCAGATTACGTTCGATGCTTCTTTTGTTTTTCTTTCAAGAGTTTTATTTTATATCATATTCTATTAAATTTCTACAAGGTCATTAAAAGTGGTTTGGCTATTTAACTTCGGTCTGAATTTATATTTTCTCATTCCAGTAGGAATCCACTTTTGGAACATCTTATCTCTTGAACTTTGTTTTTTTTTTCTAATACGAACAATGTTTTCGTTTAAAGCTTCTTAAACCCTTTTCTCTTTTATAGACAACTTGATTTTTTAAACTTATTTTAAACTTTTATTTTTGTTTCCTTATTTTGTTTGTTATGTATATTAAATAATACAATTATGGCCATTTTCTCAATGTACCTACAAATTGTCTGTTACTTAATGTCAATATAAATTTATTAGACCGATCTGTTAACAATTTTGGGTTTCTCAATATACCGACAAAAAACATTGTTTTCAGCTGGCAACACCTCTCAAAATACATATAAAAGTTGGGCGTCAGCTGATTGAATTTATCTTTACGGCCAATATAAGGAAAATAAAAAATTGGCAGATGAGTGCTGTAGCCCGTTTCTGTATATCTCACATCGTAAAACTCTTCGCATGAAACGTGTGAATTGCAACAAAAATAGTGTGAAATGAAACAAAAAATGGTTTTTCTCACACAAGTGTTTCTGTATCTTTTTTTTGCGAGAGTTATCTGTCATTTAAATAATTTTCCAGCAATTATTGGAAGGATGCGAAAAAAAGTGTTTCTATAACAATATTTTGCGAAAAGTTTCTTTCAAGAACTGTCAAAATAAGTCACATTTGAAATTGGTGGCGAGAAAAACAAAATGTAGATATTTTGAATTTAAAATATGTTTATATACTATTTTTTTTAAATAAATAAAAAAATAGAAGGAATATAAATGATAAATGCATAATTTATATGATGAAAATAAACAAAAAACAATTGTTATATTTTGTTAGTTTAAATTTTTGTTAGCCTTTTCTTGTTTTGGTTTTAATCAGTGCTGCCAGATAAATTTGTGTCAAAATCGTCAATTTCCTGAGAAAAAAATAAAAAAGATCGTCTTTTTTGTTTTAAAAATCGTGCAATTTAAAATCAATTTTAAACAAATTGGTTTCGACTTTTATTAAAAAATAATCAAACAAAAACATAGTTAAAGTTCATGGGTATTTAATAATTATTATTTAATAATTGAGATATAAATCTTTAATTTACCTATTCCTATAATCTTTTTCTTTTTTACCTGAAATAGACTTAGTAGAATACCTTGTAGTTAAAATTAAAAAAATCGGTTCATAAATAAACGGGTTAAAGACCCAGTAAAATCTTCGCTTACAAAATAATATGTTAAGTAATCAGAAACACATAAAAGCACTACATACAATTCTACTGAAAAACTAATGAATTTTACAAGGGTTGTGCCAAAAAGAACATATTCAAAAGTAAGTCATTTTTTTTATCTTAATACATCCAGAAAAAAGTAGTTATCGAAGTTCTTATGGAAGAAAGCTACTTAATAACGAGTGAAAGAAGCTATCCATTTTGAAAAAGTTTTTACTAGGAGACAAACAAATTTCTTTCTTGCCGGAATAAGAATATCAAATATCAATCATATTTTGTATATGTTTATAAGAAGTATTAAATGTTCAAAATAAGCCAAGTCGTTCCATTACTTTCCCTCGAAATTTTGCTTTTGCCGATACATTTTTTAGGGAATAAACAAACAATTTCGAGGACAATTTTCACAATAGGGATAAATATAAAAATTTAAGCAGCCTTGTTTCTAAAGATATCTTTTTTTCTAATAAACAAACATATAAAAATATTTACAATTATCTTATTTCGAAGACTAAGGGGCTTATAGTGTAAAACGCAACGCCAACAATTTCATTAAAAGCAAAAATAAAATCAAAAATATTTTAAATTTGATGTTGCTTTCTACAGACATTCATATTATTTTTTTTTTCAATTTCCAACGTCACAAAATAGAAGTGTTTGAAATTTAAAAATTCAAGATGAATTTCTATAGAAAGTAACAACAAAATTATAAAATATTTTTGATTTTGTTTTTGCTTTCGTCACTTTTTTAGAAAAAATCATCAAAACGTCACTTTGTTAATATCGGAACAAAAAATCGTCAAGATGACGATAACTCGTCAAATCTGGCAGCCCTGTTTTTATTATATTTATTTCTTTTGTTGACGTTTCGCTTTTATTTGACACTTAATTACTGGAAATATTCCAGTATCAAGGCGAATTAACTACAGGTGGTGTCGAAACGGCATCTGATTTTGACAGTTCGGGCTTATTTGTTTTGATTTGTTAGTGTTTTGCTAATAATGGTTGACATTTCGAGCTAATGGCACTAACAATGCAATGCAAAAAACCCTATGTTGTTTCTGTTGTTTTTGGATTGTTGTAGTTCCGACACCACCTGTAGTTGAATTCGCCTTGTCCAGTATAAACAGAATTTGTTGTGTCCATGGTCCAATTAGTAGGTCTGCTTGAAACGCCTGCTGATTTTATGCAGAGTTGTGTTTTTTACGTGCAATTGTTTTTGTAGCAATTGTTTTTGACATTTCCACCATTTTTTACACAAACAATTGCCTTTGTTCTTGACATCCTTATCATTTTTTACACAAACAAAATGCGTGTTGTTGTTTCTATTGTTGGATTGTTGTAGTTGCGCGCAGACCTACTAATTGGGCCATGGTTGTGTCTGTTTTCGCATTCAAATACAGAAACACTTTTATCTCATAAATCGAGAAACGATGGAATTTTTTGTTTCACACTTCATGTAAGAAATTTTACGATGCGAGAAATACAGAAACGAGCTACTGGTTAGTTTTGCGGCAAAATAGAAGCAAATGAGGCATTGAGAAAACCAAATTTCTTTAATGTGCAGTTTTTCGTTGGGAAAAAAGATAAACATGTAATGAGAAAACGGCCATTAGACTTACTACTTCTTATTGGACTACATTTCCATACGATCTTTTTTTTATAACATTTTTGTTTTTCTTTTTTTTTGGCTGGGATTCAATGATTGAGTTATTTTATTAAGTAAAATTATGTTTATAATTATGTATTAATACTAAATTATATTGGTACAGGCAAAGCTCGATATAACAAATACTCACTTTAACGAAAATCCGATGTAACGAAAGGGCAAGTTTTTTCATTAGCTACCTTATAATTATAACGAACGATCAACTTTTTTTGCTCCCGGTTTAACGAATGGTTAAGAAAAACAAAGAGCAATTCCATATGAAAGCGATCACCTTTTGGACGACCCCTCTCCGATTTTAAAATAAATAGTCCCAATCGATTGCCCAGCAAAAAATAATGTACCTACATTTTTTTTTTTTTTTTTATAGTGACTGGTTTAGTGGTGGTGTACAAAATTGAAGAATTCTTCATAAGGGACCTCATTGAAAGTTGTTTTAAAAAAAAACTACTAAAGCGATCGCAACGAGTGATAGCTCGTTGGAAAGGTATTGAATCAGGCTTTAATTGAAAAATAAAATTTTCCTAATTTTTCTTAGAAATTTACCTTTAAATTTTCCCATGAAAATTAAATTTTCCGATTTTCCACAGAAGCTCCTAAATTTTCCGGCTAATTTTTTTTTTTTTTTGGATTCCTCATAATTTTTGCTTTAAGAATCAGCAATAAAAAAATGGGCCCCGACTCCTTGTTTGGACAGGAGAAGAGCATTTAAGAGACCACCTTGTTAAAAATACATTTTAAAAATTACACTGTGCATGAAATTGACACTTTTTTTCGTGACAAGGCGGGCACATGGCGTTTTAACATAATTCGGGGACGCTGAATCCAGTGGTGCCCACGGTTTTTTCAGATTGGCTCTGGTTTTCGAGATATACCGTTATTTCGAAAATGGAGGAGGTTGCTCAACATATATTCGCGTAACTCAAAAACGGTTTAGTTTATTGAAATTACTAAAAAAACCGAAATTCCGCAATAAAATTTCATTTCAGAAAAGTAAAACTCTTTTTCTAATATGAGTAGTCGTTATTGAAACATAATTTTTTTTTGAAAAAAAAAAATTAATTTTTTTATCAAAATTTCGAAATTTTTGTTTTTTAAAAATTCATACAAAATTAAAAAATGCAGCTAGGCTTCTAATTTTTTGCAGACTTATAAAAAACGAAGCTACAAACAAAACAAGCCATAAATGATTAAAATCTGTTTGCAACTTTTGATTTTATTCACAAAAGTCGACAAATTTTTCATTAATTTAAGAATTTCCCTTAGGGGGCTTCCATACAAATATTGCGTTTTATGAAATTCTTAAATTATGAGGAATCCAAAAAAAAAAAAAATTAGCCGGAAAATTTAGGAGCTTCTGTGGAAAATCGGAAAATTTAATTTTCATGGGAAAATTTAAAGGTAAAATTCTAAGAAAAATTAGGAAAATTTTATTTTTCAATTAAAGCCTGATTCAATACCTTTCCAACGAGCTACCACTCGTTGCGATCGCTTTAGTAGTTTTTTTTTTAAAACAACTTTCAATGAGGTCCCTTATGAAGAATTCTTCAATTTTGTCACATGACAGTGGTGTACACACACCACCACTAAACCAGTCACTATAAAAAAAAAAAAAATATGTAGGTACATTATTTTTTGCTGGGCAATCGATTGAGACTATTTATTTTAAAATCGGAGAGGGGTCGTCCAAAAATTTGCCAATTTTGATCGTTTTCATATGGAATTGCTCCAAAGCAAAACCAAAATGTCGTTACAATACCGTTTGTTTGGATGTGTTTTTTTTTTTGTTTATTACAAAATAAGAGAACATGTAGATGAGTTTTAGGCATAATAAAAGAGTTTTGTTTGAAGTGTTGTTGAAGCAAAATGGGTATAGAAAAAGAATATCAATCAGTGAAAAAAAGAAAAGTTTTAGAAGAATGAAAAAAAGGTGTAAGTCTTTTTCTTATATCGCATATTGAATATGAATACGCCGATAATTTGTTATATTTTTTAAGCATGTGAATGTAAGCATACATTTGCTGTTTGAACATGTTGTCTGGACTAAGCTATACATATATTACAGATTTTTTAGACAAATAATTTGTCCCAATATGTAAACACTTATGTATTTACGTATGTAAGTTTAATAAACATGAATATAATAACATAAACAGCTCTATTTAATGGTAAATGTAGCTAATTTTTTATTTAAAAAAATGTTCGGTATTACGAATCTCTCAGTTTAACGAAAGGGGCTGACATTATATCATTCGTTATACCTAGCTTTGCCTGTATTTAGGAATGTGTCTTCGTAATATATGTAAATGGCCCTAGAAGACTTATATATATATATATATATATATCTGTGAATGAAAAAAATAAATATATATATAAATATATAACAACATTTTTGCATAATTTTTCCAACATTTTAAGCCGCTAATTTAAGGATTTTTTTAATATTTTAATTAATTTTTTGCTTTTTTTATTAATAACACTGGTTTACGGCCAAAAAATACCAAGAACGCCACATGCCTAGATAAGTTAATTGGGACCTCCTGAACACGAAAAACGCTGTATTTTTTTTTCTAAGTACCGTTTTTTTGATAACGGTACTTTTGTGTTTTTCGGTGTATGGTCCCACTTAAACCCTTGTGGAGCCCAAACGAAAAGTCTGATCGAGATAAATAGTATATCGTTGGAAAGCTATTTGAATGTCATTTGGATATTTTTCGCACGAACTTGGGCTTCGAAAGTCATGAATAAGGTGAAAGTTTTCACCAGGAAATGGAAAAAATCGAGAGACGTTATTAAGGCTGGTGGGATGAACAAACGATGGCGACCTATTGTTGGTTCCTCATTCGCGAAGATCCATCAGAAAAAAACGCAAAAGTTCAAGACGCTCGTCATTTTAATTTTTATTGTTTAAATTTACGCCGAATATAGTGTGTGAGCAATGAAGATGAAAATATTGTCGTACCACAAAATCCTTAATAAAAACTTTCAAATTACGCTTAAAATGTTGGTAAATAAGCTATTTGGTAAAAAAAATAAAACATTCCAGATCTTTACTATAACGTAGAAAAAAAACGAAATAAAAATGAAAAATTTTGAAAAAAAAAACGTAAAAAATAGGCAAATTTTGAGGTGCTATAACTCAGTCACTTCTTATCAGATAGAAATTTGCAGCATATCGACTGAAAAGGCATTCAAGTACCTTTCAAACAATATGCTATTTATCTCGATCACAAGGGTTTGAGTGGGACCATACACCGAAAAACACAAAAGTACCGTTATCTAAAAAACGGTACTTAGAAAAAAAAATACAGCGTTTTTCGTGCTCAGGAGGTCCCAATTAACTTATCTAGGCATGTGGCATTCTTGGTATTTTTCCAAATTAAAAATTTGTAAAGCAGTGTAATATAGCACTCGTTATGTTTTCTGATATATTTTTGCTTGTATGTAGTGTTATTGTTTTCAAAACAATAATAATAGCACGTGTTCGACACAATAAAATATTGTTTTTGCGGTTGATTTCAAATATTGATTTGTTCACACGCTTGTTTTCTTGATATCTTGAAAGCAAATTGCAGCCTACGTCACAGCTTTCAATTTTTGAACATTTTGACAGAGAGTATATGTAAAAGACTATCAAGAAAAACTTGAGCACGTAACAGCAGTGTTAGTGAAACATGCCCATGTTTCGACAAATTTTGCTTCGTCTGTGGGTAACTAAAGAAGAATAACAAATTGTAAACAAAACGTTTTTGTGGAGAAAAGAAGAAAATGGTAAATTCCTGTATAAATATTATTAATTTTTACTAAAATAATTATATTAATTTTTACAGGCCAGAAATGCAGAAAAGGCTATGTAAGTATAATAATAAAATTTTTAAAAAGTACACACAAAAGTAATATTTTCCTCAGGACCACGTTGGCCCGGTGGCGTGCAGCTAAAGAAATTGAATCTGGTGAAAAAGATCGACGTCCATATTTGGCTTCAGAATGTACCGACCTTCCAAAATGTGAAAAATATCGTTTAGAAATAATTCGAGAAATTTCAAACAAAGTGGCACAAATACAAAATGGTAGTACCTTTACAAACAATTTTTTGATTTGCTAACATTTTCTATTTACAGCGGGTCTTGGTGAATTTAGAATACGTGATCTGAATGATGAAATTAATAAACTCTTAAGAGAAAAACGTCATTGGGAAAACCAAATATCTGCTTTGGGAGGACCACATTATCGTCGTTATGGACCAAAAATGTTTGACGCAGAAGGTCGTGAAGTACCGGGCAATCGTGGCTATAAGTATTTTGGCGCTGCAAAAGATTTGCCCGGTGTTCGCGAATTGTTTGAACAGGAACCACCACTGCCACCACGTAAAACTAGAGCAGAACTTATGAAAGATATTGACGCAGAATATTATGGGTATAGAGACGATGACGACGGTGTTTTAATTCCAATTGAAGAACGTATTGAACACTTGGCTGTTCAAACAGCTGTTCGAGAATGGAAAGAAAAAATTGCTAGAGATGGTCATGCTGAATTAGATGACGATGAAGATGAAATTTATCCACTTTCTTTACCTGCTCGTGAGGCTGCAGAAGATGCCAAAGATTCTGGAAAGGAAGAAAACCCAATGGAATTGCTAGCACCTAAATTTACAGCACATGTTCCCGTTCCAACTCAAAAAGATATTGAAGATGCATTGCTTAGGAAACGCAAACAGGAATTATTAGAAAAATATGTTGGTAGTTCGTAATGGAAATAAAATTTTTTGTAAATAAAATATTAAAAGCCTTTCGGAATTAATAGTAAATTACTCTTATTTTAATCCCACACACCTATCCTTTGTCTAAACGACGAACACCCTAAACGAATTTCTTTTTGGTGCGTGCACCGATCGCCGTAAAATACTTTGCTTACTTAGTTTTCGCTTAGCTTTCGCGGGAGCCAACTAAATCCGACGCGTAAGCACATTATTTCTGGAGATAATCAGGTGTGTGATGGAAACGATCGTTTTCAAAATGATCGTTTTAGCAGGTGAGATGAATTTCGGCCGATTTTAAAATCCATTTGTACAGTAAAGTCTTAATTTTTTGTTAAAAATACAGTTCAATTTACATATATAATAAAGAATTTAAAAGAATATATACAGGAAGACAGAGGAAAATCTATTAGAAATCAATTTTTAAAGATACTGAAAACGATATTATCCTTTTTAAATCGAATTGTTTTCAAAATCGTTTTCCATCACATACCTGATTGTATGATGAAAATGCAAGATTGCAATTTGTTGTGAGCATAAAGTTTATTTCTACACTCAATTCTATTGTCTTAAAAAATAGCGCTATAATAAATACATATCGCACTTGTTCAATAATAGTGTGTTAACTCAAAAATTTTTTTTCAAGTTTTTTTTGAAATCGACACATAATATTCACATCTACCCGCTGTAAAAATATGTTGCTATTTAGTTTTCTTTTTGGTAATGAAACGTTTCGTTTAAAAGTTAATTTTCATATGCATTAAATGTAAAATAAAAATTGGTTTGCTCAAGGTATATTTACACCTTGGGTTTGCTTCTACTGAAAATTTTTAAATTTGAGTTAAAAAAGTATTGTTGAACAAGTGCGAGTTGTAATAAAATAGTTATAAGTAGGTAAATTGTTTTATTTACTAACAAAGTCCTTGCTAAAGATAAGTATGGCTTAGAAAAAATAAATTTTATATATTTACACTCGATATTATACGCACAAAAAAAGCCCGCTGAATGGTTAGGCTTAAAGGGGTAAGCTTGAAAGTTATGTATTTAGGGTTAAACAGCAATGATACTTATCATACATGGGCACTGACTGCACTACATAAATACTGCATAAAAGTTTTGAAATTAACTGCTGGTTTTAGACGACATGTAATTTAAGAGTTAGAATGTAATACATATTGAATATTTTGGTGTCTTGGGTGGCCTAGATATTATAAATTAGACTAAAGGACATAATAAACCACACAAAATGCTTGGCAACACACACATTGTTTCCGTTTGGTGTTTGCCAATAAACAGCGCAAATATACTCCGTACAAACATTAATTTTTTATTTTTGTTTTGTTTCAATGAATGCAGACGCCGATAGTGCTGCGGCAATTTTTTTGCTTTTTGCTTTAAAAGGAGAAAACATTAAAATAAAGGCAAGGAATTAAAAGTAAAATGTGATTTAAACAACGAGCTGTTTTGTGGCAAGCAATACTGCTAAAAAAAATTTGAGTTTACTATTCAAAATTATTTTAATACTTCTTTTTCAACGTCTTCACTCTGCAAAGTTTTCGCTGAAATGAATACGTTTAGCATTAGACGTCTGCCAAATATTAAAAAGTTTTAATATTTCTACAAACATAACTTCAAATGTTTGTACAAACAGCAAACACCCCAATTAACAAAACAAAATATTTGTACAAACGTAAAATTTTGACATGTTTGCCAAGCCATTTGTGTGGTTTATTATGCCCTTAAAGCTACGGTCACACTTATTAAATATTTGATTAAATAAGCGTAATCCTTACTTTTGTTAATAGTTAGTGAGACTTAAAATGGTCTTAATATTACAAAATAAACTAATTATACTACTAAACATAGCAAAAAACAGTTTTTTGTAAGATGTGGTATTTTGATCAAAATAAATATTGATATTAAGCGAAATGATTTTTTAGTTTGGTTGTTGGCCTCGTTTTTTTCGTAAAATATTTGATAAGTCTGACCGTAGCTTAAGGCTTCTCATTCCTTGGGGAACAGAAATCGAGAAGTCTTGTGCCAATGATAATTATAACCGCTCGTCCGAGGAATTATAATTATAGGGGTTAAAACAAATAAAAGAAAACAAAGGATTAGTTTTCTTTTCTGTAGGGTGTGGTGTTTAAATGATTTTTGTTCTTTTATTTGCATACATTAAAATCATCAAACCAATATTTGTTTCCGTTTTTTAATACTTTACTCTGTTATAAGTAGGATAAATTAAATAAATAAATTTTTGTTGTTTTTATGAAAATATATTTTTTCCTAATGTATTTCTTTCAAATGATAAATATGTATATTTCAGCCCACTTGCTGAAATAAATAAAATAAAACTTAACCATAGAATTTCTTGCTAAAAATTTATATTTTTGAACCAATCAATGCAATAAATTGTCTCTAAATTTTTGTAAATTTAAATATTTGACGATTTGTTGACAATTTTGTTATATGTTCGTGACGATTTTGACACATTTTGTTAAAACTTTTGACGATTTTTGAAGAAAAAAGCCTAATACTCAAAGCGAATTCATTTTTCAGGTGGCGTTGAAAACACAGCTGTGCTACTTTTTTTTCTTAATTAGAGAGAGAAATGTCAAAAGTTCCTTGTGATTTTGACATATGGATCAACGAAAGCAACAAAAAAATACATTGTTGTGTTTTTGGTGTTGTTACTTGTTGTAGTATCGACACCACCGTTTGCATGAATTCGCCTTGCTAATACTTTTATTAATATTATTATGTTATAATTATCACTTTATTTCATTTAACAGCAATTTTTATTTTGTTTTAAGAGCTAGTTCAGATTAACTAACGATAAATGTTATCAATATTGGAGATGATAGTACATTTTTCCTGTTTCGCAGCCTGTTTCAAAATGAAACGACCAGTTTCGCTCTCAAAATATTGTATGGGGAAACAAGTTGTTTTACTCAGGTTTGTGGCGTTTGAGCATGGTATTACACATACAAAACTTTAATACTAGCACAATGCTTGATGAGTATTTTGATCAGTGTATTTGGGCCTTTATATTAAATTGTTGATGTTGGCGTTGCCATAGTGGGGGTTTTCGTACAACTATTTTGGTAAATTTTCTTTTATACTTTATTTTGCTTCGGCATTATTTTTATGTACGTACTTTATCATGAAATAAAATTGTCATATTGAAAATTTTTTTATTCGTGGTGGTAGTTTTAATGTAAACTTTGAAGTGTTCACAAGTGAATAAATAACAAAAATAAATAGTGCAAAAAATAATTAAAAAAAAAAGCAAAAGAAAAAGACATACAAAAAAGAAGTTTTAAAAACTTAAAAAAAAACAAATTAAAACAAAAAACTTTAGTGGAAAAAACAATTTAAAAAAACTAAAAGACATACAAAAAAACAAATTCTAAAAACCTAAAGAAGAACAAATTACAACATCGCAATGGCAATAATAAGCAACTCAAATTTAAAATTAAATATATAAAAATTTTAACTTAACTCTTCTTTCAGAAAACGTTTATGTTTAAATCGAAAGGGATGGCAGAAGACGCCAGCTAAGTCATCCGTATTCTGATGACGGATGAGCTCCTAGATCAATTTAATTGGGATTTTAAGAGGTTTGTAACCATTTTCGCCTACCAATGAATAAATTATAATGTAAGTATGTACTTCCTTAATTTTATTTTTTTAATTTCAGATGCCTTTCCGAATCAATATCATACAAAATTTGAGAGGGGCCTAAAAAAGGCTGTAGAGAAAAGCCACGATAGGCAGAAGCAAAAAATTTATTCACAAAAGAATAAAGACAAGAAATAATTTATTTTATATTTTTAATTTAATTTTTAAAATATTTATTTAAAAAAACTTAAGAGCAATCTTTTTTTTTAAATAATGCATCAGTCAGCTATGACTGGTTTATACATCAGTGCTGTTTAGTCAGGTATGACGATATCTACATCAGTACTGATTAGTCAGGTATGCCGATATTTACATCAGTACTGATTAGTCAGGTATGACGATATTAACATCAGTACTGATTACTAAAATAATGTGGAGTGAGCAGTTCAGAGATATGTTATACTAGTTTACGAAGTTCACAAGTATGAGAGAGAAGCAAAATCACACGTACCCGAATGTTTACATCAGTATTTTCATATTACCCTTACGCTGGGTCTCCACGTTGCAATATTTATTGCTAAGTACAAGCAAAAACGTCGGCAGAACAATGACAGAACAATGATGCAATAATTGCTGATTATATTGCTGGAGAACACTTGAAATTGCTTTGCCATAAATTTGCTATTTCCACCGCGAGTAGTTGTCCAAAGTTTTGTGGCTGTATTTCTAACAAATGTTTTATGTTGTGTTTTCAAGTGGTTGTTAAATTTTCTTTTTTTAATTAATCAATTAATTCAATATAATAATTAATTGTAATTGTCGTAGCTGTGATTTGTATTACTTTTTTGTTTATTTGCGTTAAAAAAAGTTGAATTGTTCTATTGAAAAAATAAAAATATACAAAAAAATAAATTCGTCGTTTGCTTTTGTTGATCTTGACGTTTATTAAAAAATATAATATATAATAATATATTTATTGATTGCTTTTTTAATAAATAAACACACAAACAAAAAACAACCGTACAGAGAAAGGAAATAATTCCCAGTTTCTATTTGTTAAAATAGTTGAGTTAAATACATTCAATTTATAAAGTATCATTATCCAGTGTGACACAAAGAATGCTGACGAATGCCGTAGCGGGCCAGAAATTGCATTACATTCTGCTGGTGTCTAATATTTGTAAATTTTTCTGTGCATACAATATACTTCATTGCTATCCAAAGGATAGCTAAGGTAAAATGTAACAAGAAAATACAATAGTCTGGTAGTGTATAAAGTCATTCCTGAAAAATTGAAGGAATAAGACTATTACAAAAAAGCTTTATAAAATACATAACTGAAATTTAACTCATAGAATAAATTCGAAAAATAAAAAAATATTGAATATAATATAAATTAACCTACGAAAGGAAATAATTCCCAGTTTCTAAATTATTTTGTTTATTAGTTCCAAAAACAATAAAATTAAAATATTTTAAAAGTTTTCAATAAATTCAATTGTTTTTTATTAAAATAAGTATTTATATTTTTGTAGGCTTAAATTAAGTTTGTGTACGTTTCTACAATTATGCATGTTATTCCATTTATAAAAACAAAAAATGATGGTGGCACCACTGAAATATAAATACATAATAAAAAAACAGTTGCTTATACTTTTTCAATTGTAGCTGTCAAGGTCTATTGAAAAGGTCTGCTTACTTGTACAAAAACAAAAAACGACATGTATTTTGTTTGTGTAATATTTCTTTTTAGCTGTCAAAAACTTACTACCACATATACAAAGCAAAAGGAAAAAACGTGTATGTGTGACACACCATAAATTTGTGTGGGACAAAACAATAAACGTAAACAAACATACATGCAAATGTAAGCAAAATGTAAACAACTTTTGACAGCTAAAAAGAACATAAACAATGATCATTAGGCTTCTTGCGCAGACCTATTCAATAGACCTTGGTAGCTGTCGTCTTCAAAATAATTCAGTAGCTGACTACACGACAAGAGTTGCACCCAGCAGCATTTGTAGTCGTGTGTTCGTGTTGCCCGCTGTGGCGAATGTGTTTAATGCATAATATGCATTTTCTTACTGTCTTGCCAGTACTATCAAATGTAAACGCTGTGTACAATAGATGAACAAATTATATAATTATATCAACAAAAACTTATGGCTTACGTACGATCTGGTAACACACTATTTATGTAGTCAGTAAAATGCAACAACGTAGGAATTCTCAATTAATTGATTAAATTTTCTTATGTGGAATATTACAATTGAATACTGGAATTTAAATGTTTAGTCATAAAATTTATTTAAACAAAATTCATTTGTAAATTAGATCTTGAATAAGAGAATTAAACAATTGTCGGACAAAACAATACAAACGTGGCAGAGTATCGCTGAGTCGAGCATAACAAAGCGAGCAGACCCCTTACAGAAGCCACAGAAAAGTGGTGAGAGCTTAGAAAGGCATGTCCTACTTTGCTCATAGTGGTGATTTGGTTAATCTAAATGTAGGGGGTCAGAGGTATGCATAACCTGCGATTTATTTTGATTAATGTTTTAGTTACTACATATTACAAATTTTTTAATACGTTGATTGAAGTGGAGTAATTTTTGTGGTAAAAAAACCCCAAAAATTAAAATAACAAATCTTGTTTGTTTATTTTAAGTATTTTAAGTATTTTTTGTATTGCTTGGAGTTCTTTACATTGATTTGAGATAATGGGCTCATTCCAAACAAGAATAATGATTTGTGCTTATATTTTTGTTTTCTTATCTAATTAAAATAATAGATTTTCCACATCACGTCAGACACTCACCTGGATACCGGATACATTTTTCACAGCCTTGCTTAGTGGCCGCATATCTAGCCTAAGAGATGAGACGGGAGCAATTTTTATAGACAGGGATCCCTCATTGTTCTCTAGTATTTTAAATTATTTGCGAACAAAGGAAATCGATATAAAAAACTGTGAAATACGCGCTTTGCGTCATGAATCGGAATATTATGGTTTGACACCATTGGTAAAGCGTTTAGCATTGTGCGAAGATTTAAATCATTCCTCATGTGGGGATGTTTTGTTTTACGGATTCTTGCCAGCTCCTTCGATACCGCCTAATGATAGTATTATTGTTAATCAGCAACAGGGGTGCTCTTCTCTAGACACTAATATTTCGCGCAATAATGCTATCTCGGTGCCACTGGAGCAGTGTTTACCCTCAACTTCTTCGGGTATTACATCGACAAGTTCAAATGCACGGCCGGGTTCTATGGTTCGTGTACCGGAGCCTTCAAATGTGGGCTCTAATCGTCATAGCTCTCATTCACGAAATTCTTCGTGGGATTTACGTTTAGGACGTGGCAGTTCGACTTCACAAGACAGTCGTTGCTGGTCCACGAATAATCGCGCTGATCATTCTCGAAATTCTTCTCTAGATTTTATGCGCCATTCTCGAAATTCTTCCGCCGATCTAAATAAATTAATACGCAACGATGTCGGCCTAGTGTTTTCGCCCACTCTTGGCTCGAATTGGGTTGACCCATTGCGTGTACAAATTATTAAAGCACATCAAAACTGGTTTGCCGTAGCTTATGCTCATTTTGTTGCCTGTTATCGTGTCAAAGATTCCAATGGCTGGCAAATAGTTTTCACCTCTCCCTACATAGACTCCACAATCGAACGGATTGCTATAAACTCAAAAGTTAATATGTCTACCGCTGAACCAATACCTAGTAAGATGGTGGCTATATCTTATGGCAGTCAGATACGTTTATGGAGTATCCATGAGGGAGGGAATAAAACTGATATTGGTACATTTAATTTGAATGTACGAGTAGAGTATTTATTTTTTATTGGTAGCCAATTGGTAGCTTTGTCATCGTCTGGTAAAATTGGCGTTTGGCATGCTATGACTCAACACTGGCAAATACAAGATTTGGTACCAGTATTATCCTTTGATTCAGCCGGTTCGTTTTTACTATTGGGTTGTAATAATGGTTCCATTTATTATATTGGTAAGTTGAATTCAAATACAGCTCAGTCTGCTTATTTAAAACATAATATTCACCATAACAAACATTAATGTTGAAAGAAAGTATAAGCATTTTTTCAACAAGCTTATTAAATTGGTTATATTAATTTTTCAGATATGCAAAAGTTTCCCTTACGTATGAAGGACAATGATCTCTTGGTTACTGAATTATATAAAGATCCCAATTTAGATCCCATAACTGCAATTTCAGTTTATTTAACACCAAAAACTTCAAGTAAGTTGCTCATTTTTAACAATGGTTCTTGTTACACATTTGCTTAATTTTATCCTGATTTCTACTATAGGTATAAGTGGTAATTGGATTGAAATTGCGTATGGAACAAAGAGTGGTGCCGTCCGTATTATTGTACAACATCCTGAGACTGCAGGCCATGGTCCACATCTTTTTGAAACTTTTACAGTTCACCAAAGTCCTGTAACAAAAGTTATGCTCTCTGAAAAATATTTAGTATCAGTGTGCAGTGAATATCATCATGTACGGACTTGGAGTCTAACAAGATTTCGCGGCATGTTGTCAACACAGCCTGGTTCAACACCAGAGGCATCTTTTAAAATTGTGTCGTTGGAAGCTACAGAATCGAATTATAGTTATGTAGCTGGTAATGATTTTGGTCCATATGGTGATTATGATGAACAGATATTTGTTCAAAAAGTTGTTCCGGAAACCGATCAACTTTATGTTCGTTTAGCTTCGAATGGTGAACGGGTTTGTCTGATAAAGTCCGTAGACGGATCATCGATAACATCCTTTTGTGTACATGAATGTGAGGTAAGCTCACGTATGGGTTCTCGTTTTATACTAACGGGACATTGCAATGGAAACATACAAATGTGGGATCT
Organism: Pollenia griseotomentosa; assembly: GCA_963931875.1. Classification (NCBI taxonomy): domain Eukaryota; kingdom Metazoa; phylum Arthropoda; class Insecta; order Diptera; family Polleniidae; genus Pollenia; species Pollenia griseotomentosa. The sequence continues at coordinate 42,628,421 of OZ007560.1, read as the reverse complement.
TACAACCGCATTGTCCTTATTTTCCAAAAAAGATGAAAGCCAGGCACAGAAAATCAAGGGCGGACCCGACACCAACGAGCTACTCCGCCTACTTGACCAGTGTGAGATCAGTAATAGCCTCTGCTCAACGCCTTCTATGTCACCATGTCTCTCAGCTTTTGGAGGGGTGGCAAATACCACTATAGCCCGCATGAAAGCTAGCAATCTGGCTTTGCTCAATCAATCGTTGCAGCAATCGTCATCAGCAGCCACAACTGCATCATCTTCGGCACCAGCATCTTCGTCATCATTTGCAGCCGCATCGAATTCAGGTCAACATCATAAACAACAACCTGGACCATCGCAACATAATATGCCTCACAGTAATGGTGGTAACATAAGTGAATGAAATACGGTAGCGATGTTTGCAGAGGCGGCGTTAGTCGGGCGTATTTATTCACAACTGTCATTTTGTCATATTTTTATTGGTTTCAATATTTACTGTAAATTAGTACGTGCTACGTTATGTTGTATATTTTATATTTGTATTTTGACGATATGTGTCCTAATCACTCCCTGATGGCATCACTAAAACCACCCAAAAACCTTAAAAAGGTATGACAAAGCAGAAAAAAGTTAATTAAGGAATTTGTTTTTACACGTTTTAATGCATTTTTCACTACGCATACCCACATACATACTTACATATATTTTTTAAATACATTTTCTATATACAAGTAGATATTTAATTTTATTAAAAAAATCTTCAAAAGTGTTCAACTACATAAATACATATTTGTTTATCGAATTTTTATTAAAAAATGTTTCAATGTAATCGAACTAAAATATACTTACATATTCAATTTATAAAATATAGACAATATTAAACGTAAAAATTTTGTACATTATTTTAACGAAACAATTATTCAAGTATCTTCGGACAGTCGCATAACGTTTGCTATTGTGGCTTGAACGCAAGATAATTGTTCTGTAAAGCGCAGTCGCAGGGCTCATGGCGAGTTCAAGTCGGAAAAGTATACTGACTAAACTAAACATCAAAGAAACCATAAATAATTTTATTAATTGTTTTCTTTTTATTTGCATCAAGACTAGTCGATTTTTCTAACAACTATTATTAAATATATGGATATTAAGAAATTATCAATTATATGGTTAATTTTGTCTATCTTTAAAGTTCCCGGTTACTTTTTCTATAAACATACATATATTTTTATTTTTCGAATGCAACTTCGAAATATCGTCAGCTCATGGTTTGACGCATATCAATAATGAGCTGAAGATATGGCAAATTACAAGCAAAACATGAGAGAACATGCAAAAACAAGTTAGGCGATTTCCAACTCAAATGCGATAGTACTCGACAGTTCTAAATCACATGCGAATTGACAATCGTGCTAGTGTCAGAACATACCTGGTTAGGTTAAAAATCTCACCTGTCACCTATTGCAATACAGTTTGTTAACTTCATACAATTCTTTTTTTTTACAGCCTGTTCAACGATTTCGAACGTTAACGTTCGCATAGAAAATTACATTAAAAAACAAAAACAAAATTCTAAAATTTGTTTTTGTTTTAAATGTTATTTTCTATCGCATTTGAGTTCCAAATCGATGAACAGGCTGTTAATTTTTATTTAATATATAATTTTTAGTGTAGAGGAAAAACTAGATTTGTCATTCCGTGAATAAGTTTTTAAATATTCATCCCAGACCCCATAAAGAATATATACGGATGTGTTCTAGAATCCGAATCCACTCGAAAGTGGATTATTTACTTTTTGGTGTTCTGCATTTCACATGTTTTTATTCGTTTTCAATTCGTCAAGTCTTGAGCTTTTAGGAGAGAAGGGAAAAAAGAAAGCCAATTCTATTCCTCTCTCTCCTTAAAACTCAAGACTTGGCGAGTCAAACTTGACGTGTGTGAACCGGCACTAAGGGTTTGGTGAAAGTTAAACGAATCGTCTTTTTTTTAAATATGTGATAACATTTTTAACAAAAAAATTTGTTTTGAGATTAAAATGTTCTTTGTCCAATTTAATCAAAAATATATCGTTACCTTAAACGCAAAATACCCTTACTAACCCAAAATTTAAAATCGACTTTTTCATTGATTTTGATGTAATTAAAGCTAATTTTTTTAACGATTTTTATGTTATTTTCCTGCAATTTGTTTTTTTTAATCGACGTAGCGATATCAAATTAGTTTTTGGGCTTGTTTTAAATTTTGCCATTTTTCGCAAATATTCGCGATAAGAGCGATTTGTTCCTTTAGTCTGATTTTTAACAACTTTAACGATTTATAATAAATAGTAGACTTTGCTATCATGCCGCTGTTAGCAAATTTTTGAGAATTTCCGATAATTTAGTAATTTTGAACGAATTTTTGCCATTCCTTATAGTTTTAGGAACTTTTAAATAATTTTTTTTTTTATTTCCTAAGCTAATCCCGCGAAGCTCTATGCTTGTCTGTAGGAAAGAAACCAGAGTCTCTGGCGGGAACCGAACCCGCAACATCGGCGCTGATAGACTAGCTCGCTACCAGCTAGCCTACCGAGGCTTGTTTGAAGTATTAAAAATTTTTGCGAATTTTCGCTATTTTTGCAAATTTTTTTTTTGGTTTGTTTTGACATTTTTTTTTTTAACCCATTTAGCGATTTCAACTAAATTTTAGGGTTTTTGTTTTAAAGTTTGCAATTTTTCGCGTACTTTAGCCAAGTTGGCGATAGAAGCGATTTTTCCTGTGATTCTTAACAGCTTTCACGATTTTTAATAAATTAGACTTTGCTATCATGCTGCGGTTAGCAAATTAACTTCGAATACACAAAAGCAAGCAGATTTGACAACACCAATTTATGAATCATGCGGATTTAAGTGCTGGTTCACACACGTCAAGTTTGACTCGTCAAGTCTTGAGTTTTTAGGAGAGAGTGGAAAAGAAATGGCATTCTTTTTTCCCTTCTCCTCCTAAAAGATCAAGACCGGCACTAAAAAATTTTTCGTTTTCAATTCGACTGGAAAGTCGTTATAACCATGTCCGTCTGTTAAAACACGCCCACTTTCTCAAAAGAAAAGAACAATATTAATGTCAAATTGTTTCTAGTTATTCCAAGCAGTTTGGCATTGAAATCCAGCAAAATCAGTTAAGTTTAATAAGAGTTATGAATACAAATGTGGAACAACCACCCTAAAAAATTCATCATTTTGTTACAAAAACTAACATAAATGGTGTAGAATGCACGGATTGATATACGATTTCGCATGAATACGTTCTATATGACCAGAAATCATACTACTAAATTTCCTAAAGATCGGTCCATAATTTACCATATATAAATATTACTCTCGGAAAACATTTTAGTCCTCGAAAAACAGTAACGAATAATGCTATTGTAATAAAATTTGGTCTGTAGCAGTTTTTTTAGACTAATAATCACTGTCAAATTCGTCAAGATACCCATATAAAGCCCACTCACGGAAAACACTTCGGTGCGCATCAAACCGTAACGAATAGTGCTTTTGTTTTTGGTCAAATTTAGCTTTACATGGCCAGAAATAACTTTAATTTATCATAGGTAAAATTTCACTACTGTATTGAAATTTGGTCTAACTTTAAAGTTTTTTTAATACCAAAAATCTCTGCAGAATTTCGTGATGATTAATTCTCCTGAAAATCAATTCAATTATTAAAATAAAATTGACTAGAAAAAAATGCATAACATTTTCTGATGGTTAGCAAATAATTTAACATAGTTCTAAGCCTCATCCAATTATAATACTGACGACAGTTTTTATAAAGATTGGCAAATAGTTTAGGACCCCATATAGAGCCCACTCCTGACGATGTAGGGTAAAGATTTTTAAATCAGCTTAAAAATTTTTAATTCCAATATGAGTTGCATAAATAAAAATATAATTTAAAGTATCAAGTTTTTTTTTATTTTTAAGTTTAAATTTAACAATTAGAAATCTTTTTTGACACAAAACAGTAAAAATACAATAATAACATTAAATTTCAAGTTGTAATTTTATATCACTGGATAAGTTAAGAAAGGTATATCTCAAATTTTGTTGGCACAATTCTAAATTTTTTTGTTTAAGGGCTAAAGCATGGTTATTTAAATCGAATTTTTTAGTTTCCAAATAAATTTTTAAAACTTCCTCAAAATCTGTGCCTTTAATCTCTTCTGATAATTGTCGAAATTGCGTTTGAATATTTTTATAGCTTTCGAATAATTCATATAACTCTTTTTCATCTTTCCGTAGTACGACAAGATCATTTTCATTTTGTCGGGGGTATAATAATTCCAATGATTTACACATGAGTTGGATATTCGATGAAATTCGTTTTATTGTTAATTCGAAATAACGATTATAATATTTTTCACGTGTTAGACACATTTTGGCAAAACGTCCATGTATTTTGCTATACCAACAACTAAGTGTGCTGAAATCTTTATTAGAATAAGTATTGTCACACAAGGGTCTGCTTATGGTTGTTTGATCGATATTGTATGGCACAGATGATGACATTCCTTTTTTATGGCGGTGAATTAGTAACGGTAAAGAAGACCTACGACCTTTATTGTAATTTTTGTCGAGATTATTGTTTAATTCTTCCCCTCGTTTTGGTAAAATACAACTTGAGCATTCACTTGTGGATTGAGACATACGACGATTTAGATTGACGCTTTTCCTTAATATCAAATGTTTTCTTTTTCTGTTTTTAATTACACTATGGGCCATTTGTAACATGTCTATAGTATCGGCTGTCATTTTAATATCGGTTGGAACATCAAATAGTAGAAGAGTGTTCTGACTAGCAATACCTTCAATGTGGCCCGACAGACTTATTGTTAAGCCAGAGTGCATAAAATTGCAATCTAGACCTTGACAACCCTCTCCCATGTGATCCATATAATGGTGCCAGTGATTGCGATCCTCAGTATTCATCAAATCCAAGTAGATATTGAAAAGAGACAATTTTACTTTGAATAGGTTTTGGTGATGATCAACTATAGAAAATGTAAATTGTAGTTTTTCATGTTCTTTGTTATCATTAAATTTGAAACGGTATTCGTTTAGCAGCCATAATAGCAAGTCTCTCGTTGAACGAAATTCACTTTTGGCATTTCTTGATAATCTACATGTTGCATCATTGTTATTGCAATCTTCATCACTAGTTTCTCCTATATTACCTTTCATTGTAAAACCTTTTTCGGTAAAACCATTTTTAGAGCTGGCTGCTATGCCAACACATTCTAATTTAATGTATTGCAATTTATATTTTTGATGGTAAATTCTTTTGTTAAGAAACGTTATGAGCAGATCGTAGAATATGGTAATGGCCATTTCTTGTTTGGTATCAAATCGCATTATGCAGGAATTTTTGTGCTTTAGCAAAAGATCATCCATTACTATGGCCAATTCGTGTTTGATCATATCAATGGTAGAGTGACTAACATGATCAAAATGCATTTTATGTGAAATGTTTGTAAAAGGACCATCATCTTCTTCAGTCGTGATTAAATTCAATTGCAAAGATGTATGATCTAATAGCAATACCTCAGCCTTCATATTATCACATCCTGGATTGTCGTTTGAGAATTGCAAAGTTTGTATATGTGGCGATGGTGGTGCGGCAGGCACTGGTCCACTTTCATTACGTTTGAAGCTAATATCTTGGAAAGTAGTATTTTGTATCTCAATATCTTGTTCATTAATGTGTAAAACAACACGTAAGTGATTTAAACATTTGGAACTCATAATAAACAGTAATTTTTTTCATCAACAATTTTACAAACAAAAAAAATTATTTATTTAACTTTTCTTTGTACATATTCGCTTTTTGCTCTAATTAACTTAACGGGTTTTCGATAAAGAAGAAAATAAAATTACAATCCTCAAAAGCTTTTATACTTAAATAGTCTTATTCCTGGAAAATATTGAAGGAATAAGACTATTAAAGTATAAAAGCTTTTCAATATTTTCCAGGAATAAGACTATTAAGCTTCGTTCACAATCAGAGAAACAATTTCGTTTTTTCTTCTATCTTTTTTCTTCCTAAAATATTTCATATATTTTCCTTTCATTTTTAAAACCAAAATGTAACTAAATTTATTTTAAAAATGTAACCTAAGTTGAGTCAACTAGAACTTCAGCAACAATTTGTATGAAATTGTTTCCGATGTTTAAAATAATTTTATTTAGTTTTGAATGAAAATTTCAACAAAATGTTGTAAAAAATAATAATAAATGTATAATATTAGCTGCGTTCGAGAACACAAAAGTTTTTACTATTTTTTACTAAACTTTACTGCATTTTACGAAATTGCGTTCGAGTACACAAAATGCAGTAAATGAGAACACAAATTGAGAGCGAAAAGTGACAGTTCTTGTCTGAGTATTTACAAATTTTTACTGCAGAAATTTTTGCAGTAAAATTTAGAAAAACAAAAAAACATATGTTTCAAAAGGTAAACAAACAAAAGTAACAAACAAAATGCTTACAAATTGTGAAAAAATAGTTAAATAAACGAAAATTTGAAATAAAAATTAAACAAAAACAAAATGTGAATAAATATTAATTAATTAAACTTGTTTGTGAATCATTTACTTGGCTAAATACGAACATTTGAAGCTTTTATTGTTATGTTAATTTTTTAGAGTTGTAAAAGTGCTAAGTACTTGGGTACTTAAGTAATCAATAGCAAACAATTATTCATGTTCTTTTGAATAAATTAACCCGCCACAAATTAGTAACATCCAATAAAATAAAAAACAAACAAATATGAAAGATTACATAAAATAATTTGTCTGTATTTTCCAAAAATGTTTGTGTTATCAAAAGTATTTAATCGAGTACCGATAAAAAAACGAGTTAAGTAGTCAAAAGTGTTAACATTTTTCAACACTTCAATTATTTGTCATCAGCTGTTGCCTTTATTTTACGAATTTTTACAAAATTTGCGTTCGCGTACTTTTTTGGACAACAGCTTTTTGTGAGAGTAAATTTTACAATTTTCTCATTTACTGCATTTTACTGTAAAAGTACTCAAACGCACCTATTGTTGTGGCTAAAATTTGCAAACGGGTTCTTAATGACAAATGTATGTTTTTGCAAAAGAAATTGTTGCTCTATTATGAACACCAAGTGAAAATGTTTGTTTGATTGTGAACGAAGCTTTGAAGTATAAAAACTTTTGAGGATTGTAATTTGACTTAGAATACACATTTGAATAATATGAAAATTTATAGAAGAAAATAAAATTTAACTTATACTTTAGCTGCCATATTCATAAAAAATATTCTTAATTTATAAAAGCTTTATTGAACAAATTTCCTATGAAAATTTCCTATGAAAATTTATTCAATAAACGTTTTATAAATCAAACATATTTTTTATGAATATGGAGGTAGAACTCCAATTAACCCATGTTGATCACATGACAAATAAATGAGTAGGTGAGTTGCAAAACTCGTTCCTTACAAAATTCAAAATATGAGATGACAATTTATGTATTCTAACAGTTCTTTTATCGCTTTATGAGAAGAAATATACTAATTTTATCAATGCATGTCCTCTTCCATGATTCCCAAGGACATGCTACAATCAGTATATTTCTTCTCATAAAGTGCCACAGCCTCGAAGATCTAAACAACCCCACTGGGACAAAAGCACCAGTGTTCCTGCCCACAGATCTCATACAGGTTTATATGGCCATAGTGATTTTATCAACCCTCCAAAGAACGTTGAGTTTTCAAGATTGTTTGCTATCGAGAATAACGACCAGGTATTTGACACTAGCTGCGTTCGTTTATCCCAAAATTTGTACAAATTTGTACTGGATTTTACTGAAATGCGTTCGCGTACACATAAATTTGTAAAATTTTCATATTACTCACCTACTGGATTTTACTGGAAAAGTAAACGAACGCACATACTATTTCAGATCATACGATCTATGCCATTTCTGTGGCTTGGAGCTAAAAGGGCCAATGTCATTTTTTTTGCTCTTTTGAGTTTGCATTCGATTTGTTTTCTTGCTCTCTTTCATTATGGTAAAACAGCTAAAGTCATACTTAACCCAGAACAGCTTCATAAATAAAATGCTGGCCAATGCCACTATGAGAGCATCTATAAAAGCATCTTTAATAACCTTCAATTCCAATTTTCTCAAAAGTGAATATTTTGACATTGGCCCTTTGAGTTCCAAGCCACAGATTAAGCCTTGGAAGCCTAAGTTCTTCCCGGTGAAAAATACTAATTCAGTTTTCAGTCTATTGACACCAAGTCCACAGGAGCTACTTCAGCAACTAAGAATCTGCAATGCAGATTGCATGCACTCGGACAATGTGTCCAGGTGTTTAACCATGACAGCCACCGCCATGTCAACCGCATACGCAAGGGTTGTATCCCTAATCCGTCGAGCTGACTCAACTAAGTGTTTATCGTCAAGTTCTATAATATTGAGGACAGCATCCAACTCCATCATAGACCCAACGATGGAGACGTAAAGCCAACTAATGAATGAAGCGCCGTATCCATAGAAGTGCCCTTGGTATAGGAATACTGCGAAATGAAAAATGAAGAGCAAGTCGCTAGGAATAGACATCTTCAGATGAATATCAATGACCCTCTCAAGAGTCTTCAGGAGAAAGGAGGATGGGCTTATTGTCCTCTAGCCTTAAGTTTTAGTGTGACACCCTGCACGTAGCCCAGCGAGTAGACGTGTACGAAAATCTAATACATTCCATGTAAATAGGAATCAATACAGAAGATTCGACGAAATGTAGGCGGGATTGTAGAGGTGGGCGTGGCACAAAAAATATTTATTTATATCTTAAGAACGGTAATATATAACATATATAACTTTCTGTTCTTTTCGCACTATGGTGGAGGGCAGGATTACCGGTAAAATGTTTGAAAAGTCGCACAAAAAAGTCGTTTGAGAAAATAAAAGTCGCACATCTTTTTTTTAAATTTTTTTATTAATAAAAAGCATAGCAAAACGCCTTTTTTATATTACACAAGGGAACAAAATTGAACTTTTTTTGTGCGGCCTGGAGCTTTGATGTAGGGAATGGTAAATCGATTTCGATTCCAATCGAAAATCGATTTTGTGGTAAAAAAAATCGATTTTTTGCAATCGAATTTACGTATGCGATTTTATACTGAAATCGATTATTGGGCTTTTAAAATCGATTTTTTATTTATATCAAAATTTTGGCAATTTTTAATTGTAATCTTAATTAAATCGATAAATTATGGGCATGCACAATAAAACTTATTTTTTTGTGCGTACATACATACGTCTGTAGGTATGCTTATGCAGTTTTCAAAGTTTAAAGTTGTAGTTTTACGTATTTATCTATTAGTACCCTTGGTATACTTCCAACTTTAATATAAGGTCTCTTGTTCTTCAGAAATTAAAGTCATCAATTTACAGGAAAGTATCTCTGCATCTTTCTGACATCAATGATATGCAAACGTTTGTTTTCTAAAACTAACTTAATAGTAAGTTAGCAAAAAACAGTCGCCACCGAGCAGGAACTATTGTCATAATCCTTTGAAATACTAAACATACATTCAGGTTTGTCACATATATCAATTCCCATCAAAAGTGATTTCGTTTTATGTGAAGCAAGATACAAAATCACTTCCACTTTCGATCGGAATAAATTTATGTGACAGGCCTGATTGACTACACAAGAATACAATTTGAATATATATGTGCAATGTACATGCACTTGGTCTTCTAAAGGACATCTCAAAATTTACACATTTTCACTTTTTACAGGAAAATTGTAAAAAGTAGTCACATCTACCCACTGTAAAAATCTCAGTTCAATTTATCTAGTAGTTTGCCAAAAAAATGCTGGTGTATCCCCCTTTGTGATATAATGTATAAGATTGCAAACTAGTCTTAAACGATTTTGAAATCGATTTTAAAATCAATACTTTTCGTGATACTGGTATACCGTTATGTCCAAAACTAATGCACTTTCACTACATATATTGGAGTAACTTGAAAACGGTTGACGATATACAGTTAAAAAAAATCCAAAACTCGGCAACAATATTATCTTTAAACCGTGCTTATATTATTTTTAAATTTGCGCAGTAGTTTCAGAGATATCGTTGAAGCTTTGAAAAAAGGAAAATTTTGTAAAAAAAATTATTTATTTGTTCTTTAAAAATTCATAACAAATAAAAATGCGACAAAAATCATAGTTTTGGTCTAAAAACATTTAGCTTAACATAATTCCGAAAGAAATAAGGTATGTTTCATTGTAACAACTTTTGATTTTATTCACAATTTACTGAGAAAACTGAATATCGACTTCCATACAAAAATAACATTTTAAATACATTTGTGTGTGTCATAAACGTTTTTTTCTGTTTGTTTTTTTTCAAAACTTTCCTTTTATTTTCAAAAAAGAAAAATGGAGATCAGATTTGAGAATAGCGACCTCAAATTACTAAAAATTTGCAATCAAATTCCAGACCGCAAAATTACTGTTTCGCACTGTTATTAACCCATTTACGCCCGGCGTACTCATATGAGGACGGTTGTTCATATGACCACAATATTTTGTTTCGATACTTTATATTTCGTTTATAAACAAATTTGTATATAAAATAGCGTGACTTTAAAATAAAATTGGTACTTTTATAAATTCATGCTTAAATTGGTTAAAATTTGATGTTTAATTCATATCTTTAAAGAACTAGGTTATAAGCCAAAGCTACGCTATTATTTTTTTTATATGCGTGGATGCTTTTATGCGTTTTTAGCCTTGATTAATTTGAATACAGTCGTTTTAGCAAATTGTAATGAAATTGGACATATATAATAATATTTGAACGAAAGGTGGCAAATTGTAGTTTGGTGTCCCCAAATGGGTCCAATGGGCAGAAAGCTTATTATTTTTGTTTACTTTTTGCTAGCGTCAGTCATGTGTTTTCGATTTCAAAAGCAATATCTAGAAACAGGTTTATGGAAATTATTTTTTTTACATTTCTATAACAATCAGTTTGCTTCCGGTTTCCTCAATAAGATGCTTAAATTAAAATCTCTTGCTGTTTTATAATCAAGAAGTTCGTTCCACCAGTGAAGCGCATTCTACGAAGATCTTTCAATAGACGAATCAACGATACAATTTTTCGGACGTCATCCAACCAAGCAATGATTGCAAGTGCCGATGGGTATTTTTATGCTTTCGAAGTATACTAAGGGAAATCGGCAGGAGAGTCAAGAAATGAGATATTAGGATTGAAAGTCGTCAAGAACTTATTGAAAAAAAGCAAATGTTGGGCCACATGAGCATACCCTATAATTTCACAACTCTAACTAGTCAAACATTGCTGTTAGATTTAAGCGAAGTCAGTTATAGTGCTACTGGTACCGTCAGGGAAAAAGAACAAAGAAATGCCCACTGGATTATGTCAAGAATATGATAAAGAAAGCCTGTGCTGAATTTGACTACTAATTTGATACAGTCAATCAAATTTTTTCGTGCGGTGGCTTGACAATAGTATTTACCATGTGTAAAAACTGCGATTTTGTTTCTTCACTTGGTAAGGTGAAAAGATGGAGCTGCTTTAAAAAAAGAAAAGTAGATCTGAACATTCCTCTTGCCTTCCAGAACTACAACGAAGGCATGGGAGGCGTCAATCAAGCTAACCAATCTATTGACCAATATATATGCTGAATTTGTCTGCGTCTAAGGGCCATACTGCACAGCATCTAATGCGCATATGTAATAAGTAGGGCAACCAAAAAAAGCACTAAAAAAACAGTTGTAAGCTCTTAAAAAAGCATTTAAAAACATGAAAATAAGCTGTTAAAATTAAAAAAAAGCAATTTAAACTTGTTTATTTTCCACTTAATTCGTTTAATACGTTGTTATAGTAAATTATAAGTTGATGCAATTAATTTTCGAAAAGAAAGCTATGTCTGTTCGGAGTCAGCAAGTTCTTGTACATAGAAAAAGTTCTTCCTACGTCTACAGATGTTAACGGAGCATATCTAAAATTGAGTATTTGCTCTGAAGTATATTTTATACGATTTGACCCATAATTCCGCTTGCCTCCCAAAATATCCCCAATATCTTTAAATACCGAAAATCCTTAATTTCTTAATAAAACTGATTTTAATTTTGTATTAACTTCGTCTTCTATATCCCCTGGAACACGGGACATTTTTCTTACGGTCCACAACTATGTTCACTTAGAAAACCACTGAAAGATTTTTTGTTCCCAATTTTGTTACAACTTCGAGTAAAACACCAAAATTTGCAGAAATTAACATTATTTGATATACAGAGAAATTCTTAATATCTAAAACTATATTATAAAAGCCAAAAAATAAGACTTGCTATAAAAACAGAGAGAAGGGGAACTACCAGACGTTACTTTATACAAAATCTATTTTTAAAAAGAAATAAGACGTTACAAAGTATGATAGTAAAAGACGTTACATACTGAGAAATTTGATCGTAAGAATACAGCTATGGAATTTTCGAGAGAAAATAACTTAAACAAGCAAATAATAAAATAAGTTGATAAAAAGGCTTAATACTAAAAACATAAACACATAAAAATTATACACAACACTATAAAAAGTACGCTACAGTACCGCTAAGACAGAGTTGCATAAAAATCAAATAAGAAAGTATAGTCGGTCAAGCCCGAACGTATGATACCCAACACCACAGTATTTAAAAACAAGTTTCAAGAGTGTATGGCTATATGAACAGGGATCTATCTATGTTTTAAATTTCATTAAAATCGGTTAAATCTCCCCTCGTTGTCCTATTTTTTAAAAAATGCATACCTTACGTCTCCATATAAATATGGATATATCTACATATGTATGTCTTAAATTGCATTAAAATTGGTTTGATAGTGGGCACAAAGACGCTTGTATGGGGGCTATGTTAAATTATGGACCGATTCGCCCTTGTGCCAATTAGAACATACGTACCAAATTTCATTAAATTATTTTTAAAATTGCGACCTGTACTTTGCGCACGAGGTTAAATGGACAGCCAGCCAGCCAGACGGACATCGTTAGATCGACTCAGAAAGTGATTCTGAGTTGATCGGTATACTTTAGGACCAATCTTTTAAGGTGTTTCTCACATCAGCACAAATGCATAATACCCTCTCCACTCTTTAGTGTAGGTATAATAACATACAGAGATAATATAGGTTTTTGGGATGATATTGTTCAAGCTAAGCACAAAATATTACCATAACGTTGAACGCTTTTTTTTCACCAGTGTTGTTACAGCACAGAAATGGTTGATTTTTTAGTATTTATAAAAAAAAAGTTGCACATAAAAAAATAATAATAACGATTTTTGCAAAATTTTATTAAATAAGTTTTTTTTTTCGAATGAATAAAATGAAAAATTATCTTAAAATGGCAAAATAAGTAGAAAAAAGCCGATATCGCAAAAATAACTAAAAAAAGCCGATATTGCCAAAATAAGCAAAAAAAAAAGCCCTAACAAATATAGCTCATTTTCTTTGTTTTTTTATGATCGGAATTTGTGTTCAATCAAAATCTTTCTATCTTGTAAACCAAAAAATAAGCATTTGCTTTTTTTTGGTTGCCCTAGTGATAAGCTTGCGATGTTTATGGAAATTAACTAGGGTTTTTCCCGGGAAAGCCTCCATCAGTGGTATCAGGTAAAACTTAGATAATATTGGCGACATCCCCCAAAAACTTGCCTGCCAACTACGATGTGTCGTTTGCTGCATTAAAGCCCGTTTGCAATGTAAGAAATTCATCAAATCACTCTGCATCGAAAAAAGATGTTTTGAAAAACTTCACGTATGTATGTACCCATTGGCCCCATTTAAGGACGGCGATTTCTTTCCGAACCAAAGAATTTTTTTTATATTTTTTTTCTTAAAAATGTTTAATTAGCTTCTAATAGTTACAGAAATAAAGCTTTTTTAATAAATTTCCTTCTAGTTTTGGGTCCAAATGGGTTAATGTGTTTTTTTGTTTTTCCATATCGCTGAAGATGATTGCTTTACCCAGCAAAAAAAAATGGAAGCCATACTTTAAAAACTGCATCTTAATCACATCCAAAGTAGCTAACGCTACTTTTCAGCTTTAAAGAAGTAGTTTTGAAGTTTTGTTCTGGAAATTAACTGAATTTTTTATTTGCGTTTCTAGAGCTTGTTTTTATATTTATTCCTTTAAAAATGATGCTTTTTATTTAATTAAAGGGGTTTTAAATGTTTAAAAGCGATAAAGTTGCATTTAAAAATCACTGCATTAATATCATTTCTTAAATGGACAATTTCATTACTATTGCAGCACTACTTTTGATTAGCATCTTAAGAGTTATTTAAGTATACATTTTTTCCCCTACTTATAAATGACATTCAAATATCGGAACTGTAAAAGTACTAGAAACGTGGAATATATGCAGTTAATAGTAGTAGAAAATGAACAACATTTTTCCAATGACATGCTTATGTTAAATTCATAGCTTCTTCACCCGAATTTGAAGTAATTCGGGTTTGCGAGTTGTGGTGATTTAATAACATCTTTTTCAACGATTTTTTTGCTGGGTAGTTCACTAAAGTCTTTGACTCAATGTCTTGGGTAAGTCATTTATATTCCAGTTCTCAGTCTTTCGAATAGTATCACGAAATATTACGTTTTTTGGAAGGACTTGCAACGATGTTAATGTTATCCGTCTCAGACTCCGTAGTTTCCTCTGCCACTGAACACGTATTTCTAGCTTCATTTTCTTTTACGATTTTCTTTTCGTTTGAACAAGAAATCTTATTTTAAAGTATAAAAAGAAGTTTTTTTAAGTAAGACCAAATATTTACATGTTGGTACATTTGTACCTGCCCATGTTTTACGACAAATTCTTCTTTCATTGACTCGGCGGCTAAAAATAATTATGTAAAATGAGCGCTTTATTTTTATATTATAATTTTATTTTTCATATTTATTTTCGAAAATAATAAATAATTAAATAAAAAATAAAGATACATACATAAAAAATTTTAATGCAATTTTTGTTCTTATTCTCTATTCTAAATTTAGATATCTTATCTAACAAATTAAAACATTAAAAAACACAAGTATGTATGTATGTATAATAAAATCAAATTGATCTTTTAACGAAAGTGCATTAGTGCGTTTAATTGTGCTTTGTATTGTATAGTTGAATGAAATTAATAATTATTTGTAAACAGCAAAACAACAAGAAATAAAATAAATAACTTTTAGCTGCAAAATGTCGCAAAATAACACTCATAAAAAAATTAAATAATTGAGGAGCATAAAAAAAACAAATGTTTATAACAAAAACTATAAATATGTATATTCTATAATTTTTTTAACTGTTTCAGTTTAAAAAATTTTATATGTCGCACCGGTTCCTCTAACTATAAAAATTTATAAATTTTCATTAAAGGCATGGTAGAATATATACAAGGTATAATCATTAGAAATTTTGTTTTCAATTTTAAAACCAAAATAAAACAAGCGTCAAAAATCAAATAAATTATTTTGACATTGCATACGTAAATAATGAAAACTCTCCTTAATGAACATACCTGGTACTTATTATACTATGATTAAAGGCAAAAATCAGTTTTTTTTTAATGTTTACTCTTTTATTACAAAGAGGGAACTAACTTCCTATTTTGGGCGAAAGTGTAGAGAAAATGTTGTAACAAAATTTTGCAAATTTTAAATTTAATTAGAGGGATTGATTGGTGCGATATGTAATTTTTAATTTTAATTTAGTATAAAAACTGTTCCTTATGCGGCATTTATAAAATGGTTTTTAAAACATGCCTTTTTTTAAAAACGACTAAAAATAACACACAAATAGCAAAATTTTAAATTAAAGTTATAGAAAATTAGAAGAAAAAAACATGAAGAACAGAAATCATGTATTTTTTCTACACCTCTTTTTTTCTACCGAAATCGTCTACAAACACAAAAAAGACATGTCTTTAAAATCATCGTATAAATGCCGCCTTATTTTTCAATAATCATTTGTGAATTTAATATGCAAAAATATATATTAGTTAAAATATATAAATTAATAAAAATTATAACTAAGATTTGTATAAATATAAAGTAACATTGAAATGATATGTGTGTAAGTGTAAATACTTAATGATGGAGATTGCTAAGCAAAAAGCCTTAAAAATATGTATTTTCCCTATAACTCTCGCTAACTGTGTTGTCGATATCGAACTATTCATTTATTTGTTTATGTTGTTATGTAATGTATATATAAAAAAGTCATTAATCGTTAAATTAATGGAATCACTTTAGAGTACTTAAAAAAAAAACAGTTTATACTTGAAAATAGTCATTGACCAATATATCTGCATTTGGATCAGCTGTCAAATTTATTTTGGAACCATTTGTTGCTAATGTTTTGGTGGAATGTTCTAGTTGTGCTGCAGACGGTGTGTGAGCTGATGAACTAGTGTTTGATGTGGCCGGACTTAAAGGTGGTGAACTCAGTTGGGTGTCATCAGAGACCTCGGTTTGTAGACGTTCATATGGGTTTTCCTGTCCAAATGTATTCAAATAGCAGACGGATTCATAATTAGGATCTGTTTCACTGCCTGTAAGGGATTCATATTGAGAAGAAGAGGTAGGAGTTTGTCGTGAACTTATTGTGCTAGTAGTGGTGAGATTAGTTGATGTGGAATTAATGGAACTAGTGTTTAACATGGAGTTACTAGTAATGGATGTTGGTGATGTTATAGATAATTCAGCGGTGCGTGGTGTTAGTAACTCATCTACCATTGATTTGTTGGAATTGCTGAGAGGTAAAATTGGAGTATTCGGCTCGTTTTTCTCTGCTATGCGTGCATAGTGATCACTATCGGTTTCATTGTCTCCGTCTATCTCTCTTTTTGCTTCCAAAATACTTGCATAGTTGTGATTTGCATCAGGTCCTTTAACATCGGCAATTGTACTATAGCCTCCTGCAGTTGCATTTCTTACATCATCTATTTCCTCCCCTTTCACCTTGCTATAACCATCAATAGAATCTTCATCAATATTTATACGTTTCTTTTCCAATACTTTGGCATAACCATCATCTGAGAGACCTGCTGAATTGTTGCTACCAATATTTGGTCCTTTAAGCACTTCATAATTTGGATCATAGTCGGATGATTTCTTTTCACTGTCATCATTTAAGAATGAATTTATTTTTGGTTTTAGTAATGTTTCATATCCAGGATCATTTGAACTACTTTTTAAGCGGGGATTAGCTATAGTTTCATAATGTTTATCGCTATTGTTTAATTGTACACTATAGACGGTAATCGGTGGTTTAGATGAGGTATGAACTAAAATATTTTGGAAATAAATTCAAACATTTATAGGAGTGTTAATTCAAATAAATGGAAAAAAAAATTGTAAAACTATATGCATAATAAATTGAACTAAGTTAGGATATACATAGAGAACATTTGGAATATATTAAAGTAAAAAGTTAATAAGAGTAGAGTTAATTTATAGTGGGGGTATTCACGTCACAAGTTGCACCCTTGCGAAAAACGCAAAAGGGCAAAAATATAACAACAACCACACAGACAATTAGTTATGCGTAAATAATTGTCTTTGTGGTTGTTGTTAAGTTTTTGCACTTTTGCTTTTTTGCAAGGGTGCAACTTGTGACGTGAATGCCCTTAGTATATATAATATATATACAATTTTGAAACAGTACTTTTTATAAAGTCTACAATGTTCAATACAAATTCGCTTAAAAAAATTTTTTTTGTAAAAATATGGGGATTTGCATAAAACATGTTGTTTTTAGTATTGTCCTTTCTCACTCTTGAAAAATGCTGTCTTTTTTAAAGCTAAAATAGATCATTACATAAATCATCTTATTAAGATAAACTAACGAGACTCTAATACTACGACAATCGATACTACCCACCAGAACGGCTCGGAGTAAAACGATCAAGGATTTTTAACTAGTGAGGATAGTGTGTTGACTTTAAAGCCAGATCGACCACCAAAAGTATCTTTCGAGGCCAGACATAACCACAAAACTATGGAAACTTTTCTTAATTCTGACTTCTTACAAGAGTTAAGAGACATTTTCACCAGCCTTTCTATAACTCCTGTCTCGACAATATAGATCATTGTCAATTAGTTAATTTCAGTTTACTTAATCCGTATTTGTCTCTCCTGCAACAGTAATGACTAGCAAAAACTTTAAAGACAAAGGCAGTACTTTATCAAGCCCCAGATGTCCACCCTGAACTCATTGTTAAATGGCTCACCCTCTCATGTCATTTCTTTTCAGTTTCAATTAGAAATTTTAAAAAGAATTAAATTTATTTTATAATAGTTCCTTTATAATTAATTAAAAATAGTATTTATTACTACGTAAGGGCCAATCTGGAATTATTTATCTTAAACAGTGCTGCACAATTACAGTAGCACTTAATTTTGCAAGCCTGTCATGTTTAGCAAGACGCCGTGCAATAAAGCCATAGGAAATAAAGCAATGGATTGAGAAATAAGGCCATATGGCTTTATTTCCACTTTGGTTACTAAACGATTATGGTGTTATTGCACTTGGATGGCGGTAATAAAGCTATATGCCTTTAGGCCATATGGCTTTATTTCCTATGGCTTTTTTGAGCGGGCCCGTTTAGCAATAGTCCAATACTTTCATCAAATTAACTTTTTCTCTTATTTAATAAAAATAAAAAATCACATACAAATATTTGTCATGCAAATACGTATAACAAGCACAAATTTTTATAATACTAACCACTGGTTCCAAATTGAGAAATTCGTTGTATTTTTGTTTTTACGATTAAGTTTTGTTTTTTTTTTTTGGATTTTTAAAAGGAAAATGGAATTGTATGTTTGTCTCATTTTGGTAAAACTGAATTTTTATGATAAATATATAAATTAAATAGGGAAATGGAGTAAAGCGAAAAAGCGTTAATTATTTGGTAACAAAAAATGTTTGTAAAAGGATCATATAAAACCATTGAAGAGGAAAAAACATACATATAAACAAAAATAATCCAGAGATTTGGAAAAAAGGTTTATATTAGGATTAAAAAAAAAAAACACAAGTACATACCACCATCTCTTTGGCGTTCCTTTTGTAAAATATGCGTATAACAATCTGATTTACGATTCTCTATAACACCATGCGAAGAATTTGATCTAATAGCATCGGCTGGTATTGTTTCGTAGCCATGGTCCTTAGTGGCACCATAACTATTGCTGCGTAAACGACTTCTTTCGCTAGTGCTTAAAATACTAACATTATTTTCTAACAGATCTGCAGCCATTGAATCTAAAGGACTTAAACCCAAATTAGCAGAACAATTTTCATCATTTTTACGTGGCAATACTGGAGAATTATTTTGTGATGAAGGTGAGTTGCGCGAAAATTTATTTTTTTTCATGACCTGCGAAAAAAAAGATTTATTTTTAACAAACATTTCGTTTTAATTAAATAAAGAAAATTATTAAATTAAAACTAAATTAAAAAAATTTAATTTCCGTTTTTGTGGTTCCAAAATATTCCAATTTACAATATTCAATATTTAAATAATTACTTCGTTTTACAAACGTATGTATTAAAAAATAATTATGTTGATAATGTTTATGTTTGGTTAATTTAATTTAATTTCAATTACATCTATCCACTTTGGGGCCAGTTATTATTGTTATTTCATTAAAGCTGGGAAGCAAATTCGTATTTAAAGTTATAATGTAATTTTTTTTTTTTTAAATTTGTAATTGTGCTTTAATTCAGAATTTACATTTACATTTGTAATACGTATATAATTTTTGGCCCTATAGGCTTTTTTATAACTTCGATTGAAATAAATAAATAAAACTACCTTTGCATACATTCCCTCAATGTCTTTTGAAGGGCTTAAGCTTTTATTTCTTCTTTGTGGAGAACCATCTTGTTGAGATAATTCTTGAGATCCCAACTCGCCCAACTCTCCCGCACATTCAACCACTGATATAACAGAATTACGGCCAGAAGTCAAGTTGCTGGTTGAACTCATCGCTTGTAATTGAGTAGTCGATGATAGATTCGACTTTGGCGTCGGTGGTAAAGGTGAATTAGCCTGTCGTTTTTCGGGTTTTGGTGAACCTAAATTGCACAATGAGGAGCTATTGTTAGAAGATGCCGAGGCCTGCCTCGAATGCATTTGAGCCCGTAAACTATCGACAGGTGGTGGAATTGGTGTATTTATTGGTATATTATGGTATTCCAAACTTGTTCGCAAAGGACCAATAACTGTATTTGTGGAATGCTGAGACGACATGGAAGTATTACCATGATCGGACGTCAAAAGAGAACTGTTATGAAGAGCTCCAGTTAAAGTTGAGTTGGATGATGCTAATGTTGATGTACTCGCATTATTAATTTCAACTGAAACTACTATAGAGTTTGGCGAATGCATTGGTTGTATCTGGGCATATGTTTCAGAACCACTGGTATAAATATCGGTTGTAGTATTGGCGTGTTGTAAACGAGTATTTGGATCTTCAATGGCAGCATAGGTTTCGTCTGTTTCAAACAAAACTAAACATTAGTATTTATATGAGAAATATTTTATTGAAGGCCAATTCACCCATTTGTTATATTAGGTGAATTCGCTTTTATTCATCATTTATGTGATAAAAATCGACTCACTTAAAAAATCTATATACATATGTATATAAAAATGGTGTAAAAAATGTATAGTAATTCAAAAAATGAGAACGGCTGGGCCGATTTCTGTAAATTTTTTTGTCAGTTGTTCGTATTTTCGAGGAGAAGGTTTTTACGGAAGACAATTTTGGAAAATCCCTCCGGAAAAGTCAGAAAATTGGAAAAATCGAAAATCGAGTTTTTGTATGAAATTTTGTGTGAAATTATTCCTTAATGGCTTTCCAAATCAAACAATAGAAAGTTCTTAGTTCATGGAAAATTGCGGATAATGCGAAATGCGGAAAATCTCTCCGCAAAAGTCGGAAAATTGGAAAAATCGAATATTGATTTTTTTGTACGAAATTTTGTGTGAAATTATTCCTTAATGGCTTTCCAAATGAAAAAATAGAAAGTTCTCAGCCAAAATCCGATAGATGGCGTTATAGGTTGACTTAAACTTTGAGCAATCTGACAGGTGTCATTTTTGTGTCTTTCCTTTGTTCTCTTCAATCAACTTCTTTGATATACCTTCATTTTTGTAAACGTCAAAGTTTTTTGTATTGTTAAACTGATTCCGGATTGTCGTAAATCACGCATTATATCCATATACGGTAAAAGCATTACAATCAATTGAAATTTAGTGCAATATTTATCAAAACATTCATTCTTGAAGAAAATAAGTTCATCATCAAGGGCAAATTCAAAGGAGAGGAAGTCCTTATCCCACGAATCCCCATTATTACAACTGACCTTCCAATTCAAGCGAATTCAGTTCCCCGTTCGATTGGCATTTGCGATGACAATCAATAAATCACAAGGCCAATCACTACATAGAAGTCTGTGGGATTAATCTCGAATTTCCCTGTTTTCGCACGGTTAGTCTTCGTTATTTGTTTTTACGCCGGAAAACAAATCGAAAAACATTGTTCATCAAATCGCTCTCTACTGATTACATTCAAATAAATTACATTGGAAATTTAAATATTTGTGTTGTATTATTACTCTAAAGTTTGTCTGAAGGCTTATGCCTGTATTTATAAAAATTTTATAAATTTAATAAAGGTTTACAAAACAAATTTTGTATGAAAATTTGGCTTAATAAACGTTTGTTAAATTTAATAATCGTTTATAAATACGGGGGTTAAAATTGGGGCGAGGCGAAGTTCACCGGGATCAGTTTTGCAATTAAAAACACTGTTGTTATTAAACTTAACAAAAGTTTTCCTTAAGTTCAATATGGTTTGACACATACGATTTACATGTATTCGCATAGTTGCTTAAGCCATCTCATTCACATTCTTTCGAACTTTAACGTTCGCACAGAAAATTTGTTTGAGAAACACTGTTTTTAAAATATTTTTCATATAACATTCTATAAGAACGTTTGCGTCCAAATTGTTTAACATGCAATAATTGTTATTGTATATATATATTTTAACATGCCTGAATCATCAGAGACTGTTGCATAATGCGAATCATTTACATCACGAGAGTGAGAAGTATTGCGTATTTGAGTCTGTGGTGCTGTCTGTTGAGCTAAAATATTTGCCAGCGGTTCACGAACACTGATACTCGTATAACCTTCTGTGGAATAAATATATATATATATACTATTTTAAATCACTTAAAGTGTTTATAATTTTATCTTACTTGAGGAATCTTGGGAGTCACCACTAAAATGTTGATTAGCAATTGGTGGCGTCATGTATGGTAAATCCTGACTGGCCGATATCATACCAGCAATTGCAGAAGCAGCAGGTATTTCGACCTGAGGTGCAGGAGTTTCATTATGATTTTGTGAATTATCACTATGATGAGATGAACGTTGTTGATGTTGGTCATTTAGTGTAGTAACTTGAGTACTTGCTGGCTGGCCAATAATATCGACATGAGATGTTGTTACTTGGGTATTAGCTGATTGAGATGTTGAAGGAGCATTTAACTGTGCATATGGATGTTCGGTTGGTCTTACCTTTAAATTTTTTAGAAGAAGTAATAAGAAATATGACTTTTTTTTCCTAATTTATGTTGTTTACTAAAATAAATTGACTTACTTTGGCATAATCGTGTGGGGAGTTTTTAACCCTCGAGTAAGGCGAACTAACATCATCAGCTTGGCTTATGGAACTATGTTGAGAAACACTTATTTGTTTTTTTAAACTGGGTGTAGCTATAAAATAAAGATGTTTACATTATGTGTAAAATAATTTTTTTTTTAAATCGAAAGAAACAATAAGGAACAAAATTTTCATTGGCCTTAAAAGGTCATGTATATCACTTATATAAAATTGAAATAAAAAGAAATTAATGATAATTGGAAGAAAATTAATAACTTTTGTGTAACAAATCTTCACTAAGAACTAAAGCTACGTAAAAAATGTAGACTCTTGTATAAGCCGAATCTTCAAAACCCTCCACCAAGAAGTAGAATACATATTTATTGAGAATATGTGACAATATCACTGTTACAAAGAAAAAAAAAAATAAATAAACTATTTGTGATTAATAGTTTTTTAGATCTCAATTGTACTAATTTTACTGACAATAAGGGGGTTTATAATATCGCCTTCAAGTCTCGCAATCAATGCATTTTTACGCCCTCGCAAATTAACGGTCAAAAATTGTATAAACATTCATTTACACAAACTTAGAAAATTTGCCCAACAATTTTGGCTCGTAAGCTTGGGTTTTTCAATTGTTCGTTTATTTATTTTTTTTTTTTAATTTAAAGTGAAAATATAACACTCAACAAACTCTTGGAATAATTTGAGCTTGTCAAAAAATTTTTTTCAAGTGTAATGATGGAACAAAATTATTAATTTTAAATTAATAATCTTGATTGTAATTGCAGTCTATACGTTTAAGTACATATCTACATTAACTGCCTGGCCCACGATGTCGACAAGAACATTTCTTCCTTATATTTATATTGAAAACAATAATAAAAAACAAAAATTTGTTTTTGTTTTTAATGTAAATATGCAAAAGAAATTTTCGTTTCGATATTATGTGTGTTATTATTTTTAATTTTATATATTTAAAAATATATTATGGATTTCAGGTTATGATTTTTGTAATTAACTTAAAAGTACAAATAATATTCGTAAAAAATCAGCTAATCAACTTTGTTTATAAATCATAAATTAAAACAAATTAATATTAGGCATCATATAATCAGACACATATGGGCATTTCCAGCGAATAGTCTATTTTTTGTAACGTAAAGCCGGAAGTATTTTAAGTTGTTTCTCAAAAAATTGTATATGTATAGTTTACTTTTTTTATATTTTGGTGTAAATCGCAACTGGCTCTACATTAAGTAACAAAAGGGATAACGGTTGAACAATATGGTCCTAAAATACAACCTTATTTGCATTCTGGCGTTACATTAAAAAAGTAGGCTTTTCGCTGAAAATGCCCTTATGTACCTTTAAACGAGCAAAGATTTTTATATTTAATAGCTTGAAAAATAAATCTATATAAGTCCTAAGTTTACTAAAAAAGGTGTTATACAAAACGTCTTGCTCAATTCGCAGTCTTATTCAGTTTTGTAATGCAAGTCAAAATCCACTTCCGCTTTTTTTTTGCGTCACACCAGCGCATATTTTTGCTTATATCTGCAAATCCTTAGCGTCGATTGCTGTAATTTTTTTCTGAATATAGTGCTTCTTCATTACTTTGTATATAAAAACACTTTTTACAAATTTGACTTCTTCGTTTAATTTTTTACATTTTGTGGTACAAATATCACGATACGTCAAAATGGAAATGCCGATATGTGATAGAATTCAATCGGGTTTTTAAGGTACGATTTATTTCGAACTTATTTTTTTGCAAAATAAAGTTTAATTAACATACATATATATGTACTATATATGATAAGATTAGAAATTTACGATTTTAAAACATTTCGTTTTTAAAATCGATTTGAATCACATACACGATTATTAACAATTTGCATTACATATTTATAATTATAAATAACATAATAAACGTTGTCATTTTACCTTCTAAAATGAAGATAAACAAGTATTTAATTAGAGTTCCTAAATAAATTGCATTAAAACTAAATTAGTTCTTATTACCCAGCAGCAACAAAAACTTTTGAAATTTATTAAATAAATCTCAAATTTATTATGTTACTTACATGAAAAACAAAAACTATTCCAGATTTTGTTGTAAGTACGTTATTAAAAAATTATTAAAACTTACGACTTTTATTTTGAATTTTAGATTCCAAAAGCATTTTATCAGCTACAGTTTCATATAATTCGGAGCCCGTATCGCCATTAGCATCAGCTACTGGTATATCAGGCAAAGATCTATGTGCAGCAGTGCTAGCTCTATACAAATTATTTAGTTTATTATATACTTTTAAAAGTACTAAAAAAAATATTGTGATTACCTTTTCTCAGAATCTCCTTGAGATATTGTTGAGTTATTAAGATCTGCATGTGATTCACTGGTATTTAGGATAGTAACTACCACAACTTCATCAGGATTTTTTAATTTAACCATTCCTTCAAGGCCCATTAAGTCATTTCTGTTTATAAATTAAAAAAAAACAAAGAGTGCTTAATTTTCTAATATTTTCCAAAATAAAAATTCTTAGAAGATGCAAGAATAATTTTCTTGTTGTAGGTATTTAACTATTTAAAAAGTACTGCATTAAACATGAGTTTAAAGTCAAATAAGGACCAAAATCATATACATTTAGAATCAATGAAAGACTAGGTGTCGGAGTTGGAATAAATGTATTTTTTGATACGCAAACTTCTCTAGTCCCGCTCACATTTTTGTCGGATGTTGGGTATTGATAACCAAGATGCTTTTACCATATTTGGAAACTTTGGATATTTTCCTTCTCCAGATACATATATGTACAAAAAACAAACGGACAGTTGGACATGTACATACATACATTCGTATTTGTAAAAAGAGGCATTAAAATAAAATAAAAAATACCAACTTATACAACGTACAAGGTTGATAGGTACTATAAAAAACGTTTTTTTATAGAAAAAATTTTAAGCAGTCATGGTTTTTTACTTTTAACTCAGCCATTTATGGACCGGTCTGGTCTAGAGGAGCAGATGTGACAGAACTATATAACAACCAAGTCCTTATCATATCTGCGCCTTCGGAAACCCCATATCAACAGACAGACAGACGGTCATCTTTTAATCAACTTCGCTACTCATATGGACCCAGAAAAAAGTGATTTTGTTACCCCTCTGAAAATTAAGCTTGATATGTTTTATGATGATTCTCAAAATATTTTGGTTCTAGAGTTGACCATCAGTGAGCTGGACCATTTTTAAAAAAGGTATTTTTTCAGTTTTTCGATTTTTTTTTTACTTTGCTCCAAGACGACATAAATAAAATTTGGTATCATCGAAAAGAGGCCTAAGATCAATATTGTAGAAATTACAAACGGAATATATATCCTCTTACATTCAATAAATGGTATAAAAAGAAAAACTTAACTGCGGCACCAGAGAATATCTTTCAAGTATGTACAACAATAACAAGCGAAGCATAACAAAATAAAATTGAATAGCATCACACAATGTTTAAACACAGTAACAAGGGATTGAATTATGTTGCATTAGACAATATGTAAGCAAAAGCTCAACATTTTTATTTTTTCGTTTTAAGTAATTTGATGCAATGGTGCTTTGCTTACTTTCCCCGTGAATTCACTGTTTACAACATATTATTACAATTACAACAACAATCTTACATACATCGATACTTCAATTTTTTGTTATTTTTTAGAAAGGTTTCACTCAGTTTAAGCAGCATCTAATGCAAGTTTTTACTCACTTTGGCATTCTTTTCTTGCAACACAGACAGGCTGCCAACATGACCACCAACGTTACAGCAACATTTGCCGACATCAATAATATAAACAAAAAATTTTCCTTTTTATACTCCTCGTCGTCTTGCAACATTATTTATTACAATTTTCGTTGAAATTTCTATTAAATTTTTAATATTTGTCTTGATGATGACGGTCTTATTAGCATAAAAGCCAGAGGCTGTAAAAATTTGTATAAGCAACAAAAAATATGTCTAGAAGACATTGGACGTATTTGTCAATCGTATGAAATCTAAAAAGAAAACTTATGGTTCCAATATTTTATTTTTTACACTTTTTACTAAATGTATAGCATTTTTCACAATAATACACAATTAAAAAATCCACACAAAAATACATAAACCAAGGTGGAGAAATAGTAAAATAAAAAATATTTCACTTTTGACATTAGCCAAATGAAAAAACACAAACTGCAGCCAACTTCAGTGCAAATGTTGAACAACATCTCTGCAATTAGACAAAAGCGCTGCCATATATTTATATAACATAGTCGTTACAAAAAATATTTCCAGCAGAACTTGAAATTTAAAGTTTTAAAAATTGGATTAAAACAAAAAATTATCAAAATTTTATTTTAATCTTTATTTGTAAAAAAATATTTTTTAATACTTTTTTTGGGAAATTATAGTACACGCGACGATGGCACACAAGTTATAAAATGCGTTACTACTTATTTTAAAGTTTTTACCAATCGCGAAGAAACCAAAAATGAAACATCAGTGTTGCGTGTTTTTTGAATATATTTTTGAATATAATTTTTTTTTGTTTTTTTTTTATGTCCCATAAATTCGGAAAATTTTTATATTTAATTTTATAAATTTCTCCAATTTTCATTATTTGCGATTGCCGCATTTTCTCTTTTCTTTCTTCATATTTTTTTTCGCGAATTCCAAAACATCGATTCACAGGATTATATGATTTAGATGAGTTTTGAAAAAATGTCTTAATAATTCAATTATTTCAGCTTTTGCAGCTCAAATAGAAAAACCCCCAATCGATTAAATTTAAAACAAGCCAGAGTGCTATATTCGGCTATGCCGAAACTTATATACCCTTCACCATGGTTGGGAAAGAACAGAAGTTTATATATGCGTATATTTATATGCATTTAATTATTTGTACATGTTTGCGTGCTATTAAATATATAGGGTGTTTTTTTTACAGGTTTGTTTTTCGAATAGAGATAAAACTGGCATTTTGTGGTCAAATCTGGCAACTCTAATGTCATTTATGTTCAGTTTGGTTTGCCATTTCATCATGAACAGGTTGACAAAAGAACAACGCTTGGTGTATGGGCCGAAAATGAGATTGATCTCGATGCTGATTTTCATCGCAAAATTTTGTTCAGTGATGAGGCTCATTTTTGGTTGAATGGCTACGTCAACAAGCAAAATTGCCGCATTTGGAGTGAAGAGAATCCACATGAGACCCTTGAGACGCCATTACATCCACAAAAACTGACTGTTTGGTGTGCTCTATGGGCTGGTGGAGTCATTGGGCCATACTTCTTCCGAAATAATCCTGGAGAGGCAGTTACCGTTAATGGAGACCGGTATAGAGCCATGATAACCGACTATTTTGTTCCCGAATTGGATGGCATGAATGTGGATGAGTTGTGGTTCCAACAAGACGGCGCTACATGCCACACAGCACACGCCACAATCGATTTATTGAAGGAAACATTCGATGAGCGCATAATTTCGCGGGATGGACCTGTCAATTGGCCACCAAGATAGTGTGATTTGATACCATTGGATTATTTTCTTTGGGGACATGTGAAGTCGCTCGTCTACGCCAACAAACCAGAAACGTTAGGGGAATTGGAAGCCAACATTCGTGGCGTTATTGCCGACGTACGGCCCCATATGCTCGAAAAAGTGATTGAAAATTGGACCTGTAGAATTGGCTTTATTCGAGCCAGCCGCGGCGGCCACATGCCTGAAATCATATTTAAACATTAATGGCATAAAATTATCCTTCCAATAAATCCAAATTGATGGTCATTAAAACGATTTTCTTGTGTTTTATTTCAATTCGAAGTTCTATACCACTGAAAAAAACACCCATTATTAAAACATTAACTTATTTATAAAAGAGTAATTTTTGGGATTTCAGTATTTTGGATATAGCTTAGCCATTTTTTAACCGATTTGACAGATTTATATACCGACGGGCTTAAGAAGAAATTTTCCAGTTACTTGGGTTATAAAACTAGGACTCGGGAAGATCTATGGTTCCCGATAATGCGTATTTAATAAAAATATTATATTTTGGTCATAACTTTTTTGTATGTGATCCGATTTTTCCGAGTTTTTCAGAAAATATTTTCTACTAAAGATTTCCGATCTTTTGATATATAAGGGGTAACCATGTCATATTACAGTCCAAAAATTCAGGTTCTTATAAAATATCTGGGGCCTTCGCAAAACCCATTTCTACAGACAGACGGACAGCCGGATTTGAACTTCCCTTCTCATAAGGATCCAGAATGCATTATAGGGTCTAGGACCAATATTGTAGAAATTAAAAACGGAATGACAAAGTTATATATACCCTTTTACCTTCGATGAAGGGTATAAAAATAGTTATATGTACATTATTTAAGAAAGAAAAAAATGTAATACGTATTTTCCATACGATTTAGCTGGATTAATTTGGCCGACAGGGCTTACAATCCATACCAAATAAATAAATAAATAAAATAAATAAAAACTGTAAACATGGATACACACGATCGAACATTGTGTTTGGAAATTAAAATATCAAAAAATTTTGATATTTCAGAAACCAAAAAGGTAACACGAATTTCAACAATAACATTTCTTACCACAGAGTACACAGAGGCATCACGAGACAGAAAATATTGTGTTTTTTGCTGTCTTTTTCTTTGAAAGCTGCCCTTTATGCATTTTTGTTTTGATCATGCAATTTGTGTTGATTGCTACGGCCTGTTTTTACACATTGCCACTTCACTACCAAAAAACGTTTTCTTTCTCTTTCTTCGAAAGCTACCCTCACAAATGATTTGGGTATTTTTCATACGTCACTTTTTTCATCTCTGTATGCTCTGTGTTTCTTACAATAACGCTAATAAGGTTCAATAAAAAAATATAAAATATTAATTTTTCACTTTTTGGGAAAAATCGACACGTAATTATTATCGTGCTATTTTGTCTACTTTTTTATAATGAAACTTTTGGTTTTTAAATTTCTTTTTCATATGCTTCTACTAAATTTTTTTTAAATTTTGGGTTAATAACCTCTTGTTGATCTATATACATATACGCATACGCAAACGGCGACTTTTTCATTGATTCAAATACACAAATGTCGACAAAAAAATTTTGGAGTTTTGTTCAAATTTATTCTGTTCTGTAATATTTTCGATGTGAAAATTTATGTCTCTTATGCCAATTAGTTAAAGAATGATCTAAAGCATGAGTGTTTTGATCCAAATCGGACTGCTTTATTTCGCAATCCCGCCTAAATTTAGTCGGATGTTGTCTTTTGATAGCCAAGGTGCTTGTACTTAATTTGTAAACTTTAGCTCTTGCCGTTCTTTTAATATACATAAATCTATTATGTCTTTGTATAGAAGTGCCACGCTCTTTTCTCTAATACGCCTTTTTTTTAAGAGGCCGTCGTGTGTTGCTAAGAACATCACGGGAGTACGACCGGATCGATTTCAGTAATTTTTTCAGCTTGTGGCCTAAAATAGCCCGAGAATAGTTTTTAGCTCTTAATATTTGCAATTTTCAGGTGGACGTGGCTCCTCCCATACAAAGACAATATGAATTTCCTTATGTCCGGAGAACGGTTAAAGTAAAAGTGTCCAAATTTGGTACAAATATAATGATAATCAATACTCAACAACTGTCGAAAACTTAACTGAATTCGAGTAGTGGGCGTGGCACATCCCAAGCAAAAACAGTACGAATTACCTTATATCTGGAGAACGGTTACAGTAAAAGCTTTGAAGTTTAAAACAAATAACTTGGTTATCAATACACAACATTAGCCAAAAAGTAGGCTGGAATGGATTTATGGGCGTGGCCCATAAATTCACAGGCAAGATGTTATTATCTGAACTGCTTGGTAAGTCGGTAACTGCTTATAAAATTAGCAAAGAAGATACATTATTTTCTTCGTGTTGTTCTTCTTTCTAGTACGTTTCATGCCAACTTCACCTAAACAACCGGGGCGCCCCTTTTCTCTCTGACACTGCAAAAATGGTTTATTTTTAGCTACTTATTTTCAATATTTTGAGAGCGTTTACGTGGTCAATGTCAAATAGGTTAAATAATTTTTTAACGTATCCCGCCTGCGAACAAAAATGTTCTGAGGTTTATTTTGCGACTTTTTGAAGATCCCTCCAATATTGATATAAATTGTTAATTTTTTTATTCAAAATTGGGCAAAGAGAGAGTATATTTATATGCAGCTTTTTTGATTGCAAGGTAAAATTTTTCACTACTTGAATTCAGCGCAGATTTTATGCATTCAATCATAGTAAGTGATAGTGAAAAAAATTTGCAATAACAGTCAATTTTTTTAGTGCAAGTGAAAAAATACCAATCATCACTAAAGCTGGTAAAAAATAGCGCAAACTAATTTTTTTTTAGTGAGAGTGTAATGTTGATTTAAAACAAAATTGAGCGCACTACCCCCAACCAAAGTATATTTATAGCAGGTAGCCGCGAGATTACAACAATTGTACAATAAAACAAACAACAGGGCTTTTAATTGTTGTTATGTGATACGACTGTCAAAAAGCAAAAGGGTTGATAAGAGCCAAAGAAGACAAGAGATAAGGACAAAAAACTTGTTTGCTTGTTTACTAAACAACATTTGACCGTTCGTATCACAAAACTAGCAAATATAAAATAAACAGCTGGCTTTCCGAGACTACCTGCTATAAATATACCTTGCCCCCAACCGTGTTTAAAGTTTGACGATTATTGTGTAATAATAATAATAATCAAACAAATTATATACATATTTATTTGCTTTAAATTTTTAGCGAAAACGTTTTTGGGCGCATGGATTTCTCCTCTATGGTATAACAAGTACCGGCTTTGCTAAGTAAAGCTTCTCTGCATAGCCGGCCTTCTTTTGGGGACAAGGACGATTTTATTAGCTATTTCGTTGGGGGTTTATTTCATTTTCAAAATTGGGGACTTATTTCATATGAAAAAAAACCCCAAAAATTGAGGACTTATTTCATTTTTTATTTACCCCAAAAATTGAGGACTTATTTAATTTTTTATTTGGGGACTTATTTCCTGAGGACTTTTTCATGGCGCCTTTCTCTTTTTATTTATGGTCCTGCTTTGTTTCTTATTAATTTTTTATTTGGGGACTTATTTCCTGAGGACTTTTTCATGCCGCCTTTCTTTTTTTATTTATGGTCCTGCTTTGTTTCTTATGGTTCGGGCATTTTGCAAAAATCCTAATTTGTCTATGCACTCCCGATCATGACTGACAATAGCAACGACATATATGGTTGATTTTTTTTGCTTTATACGTTATGCTCTCGAAATAGAAATTACTCATTTGTTCTTGCTTTTGTGTTGTTTCGAGATCTGTCGAAAACTGCCCTTATTTAATTTGCATTCCAACTTATTTTTAACTTGTGCAAATGTTCTTTTGTCGAATTGTGAATTAAGCTAATCGGTTAAATGGTGACTGGAAATTTACTCAGTTGAATTGCTATTACATTGAAAAAATATTAGAAAAATATTAAAGTGTTTTCGAAAAAGTGAATTTTTAACGGTGTTTTTTTTTAATTGTGATTTCGTTGTAAGTTTATCGCAATTACTTCATTGAAATAAGTTTCATCGTTTTATCTCAAACCCAGCAAAAAATTAGCAAGATTTGGAAGCAGTTGAAGTCTATCAGCCGTATTCATAAAAAAATCTTAATTCAGGTTTTTGATACATTTTAGTTAAAAAACATTTTAAGCCTAAAAAAGCTTTTTTAAAAATTTATATTCATAATCAGCATTTTAACTAATAAACGTTTTACCCTTTTTTTTGATTGCAAGGTGGCAACACTATCTCTTTTATTGGTCACTTGAATCATAATGATGCAAAACAGTGGTTATTAATTCATACTCGTACTCGTATCTACAATTTTTTTTTGTCGTGTGTGAGAAAAAAAAAATTGCTTTTTATAAATGAATAATAGTACGATAGTTTCTCTTTTATTAAACAAAATAAAAAGAGTTCAAAAAGTTTTTAGTAAAAGTGCAATTTAGATGATGATTTAATTGCTGACAAGAAAAGTATTTAAATAACGAGTTTTATTTTATTTGTTTTGATCATTTACACATCACTAGTTCATTCTGTACAATTAATAATTTTTTGAGCTTTAATTTGTGAAATTGAAAAATATATTAATAATATACATACAAACTTACATATTTTTGAATTTCATTTTATTATTAATGTATATATAAATATTGAATAAAAATTTCTCGCAAAAATGTTCAAAATGACCATAAACACACAGAAAAACGCAAAAATTTCACTTTAAAATAGGCTTAAACAAGGGTCGAACCAATTTTAAAATTCGTTTATTTACACAAGGTTTAAAATAGGATTTTTAAGGTAATATTCGCTTATGAATACAATTTTAACCATTTTTGCTTAAAACAGGTTTGAAATGATGTTTAAAATGTTTATGAATACGGCTGTATTATGAATGCAATACATTGCTTACTTAGTAGCAGAATTGCTTACAAGATGCGATAAAGTATGGGAACGATTAAACAATTGTTAAAGAATTATAGGTAACAGAGAGAAATTATTGCTTCCAAGCGGCTCATCTCGAACAAAAATCATGTCTTATAAATGCGCATTGGTAAGCGATTTCGGAAGAGAGTCTCCTTTACAAAATTGCTTCTAGTGAAACAGTGTTTTTTGCTGGGCAATAAGATAGGGATATGTATATAGGTCGCATTATCGCCCCTAAAAAAAGAAAAGGACAAAAACGTACGGGTTAAGAGCAATCAAAAAGGGTCCCAAAGGGCTAAGTTGGCATCACGGAGTAAATTAATCGTTAGACTTATCATTTTTGTGGGTTATAAAAACTATTTGGTGCTTTCGGACTCTCTTTAAAACGTATCGTGTAAAAGGGATCAACGGTTAGGATGGGCTTTGAGCACAGGGTACTTTC
The DNA here is from genome assembly GCA_963931875.1 of Pollenia griseotomentosa. Lineage (NCBI taxonomy): Eukaryota > Metazoa > Arthropoda > Insecta > Diptera > Polleniidae > Pollenia > Pollenia griseotomentosa. The sequence continues at coordinate 42,594,662 of OZ007560.1, read as the reverse complement.
AGCATCGTCCGTTGATGTATAAGGAAGGCGAAGGTAATTACTTTTTCTTTGACTTTGTAAATTAATGGTAATGTTGTTTTGTTTGACGGGAGTTAAGAACCTCCCCAAATAGCTGAGGCTAGAACGGGCCCCGCCGACTCCCTGTTATTCATATTATATGAATGCAAATTAGGAAAACTCCAACTACAGTTTTTTTTTTACTCCATTAGACTGTAAGCCACGCCCAGCTCCATTACAAATGTAAATATAAAATAAATCGAAATCATTTTTTTGTTATCTCTCATATACAAATCTTTCTGCTACACACTGTATAAACATAATCTATCAATAACATATTCTATATTTAAATCATATCTACGTAAAGATGCCACAAATTTAGCATCCACAGTGATATAAAAGATCATTCTTATACTCTGACTGTCAGTTAGTTTGTTTTCAGCCGTTTACAAGGAAAGTACAAAAAACTATCGTTCTATTAAAAAAAAATACATATAAAAATATATATCTCTAAATAAACACAATTGAAAATGCCGGCCATTGAAAAAGTTTCAACGGAAAAACATGAAGGCGATGCAGTTTGTGTTGCCTTTTTTAATAATCAAGTATTTTCTGGAGGAGCAGATGGTAAAATAAAAGTTTGTATCACAAAATAAAAAAAAAATCAAACAAATTTTTTTATGATTTTTGGTGAATAATTTTCGTAAGTTATAATTTAATTTATCTTAATTATTGCTGTTTGTCTAACGATGATACAATTAATGCAAAATAGTATGTACTGAAACATATTCATATTGACGGGGGTTTTCATTGTTCATTCTTTTTGGCAAAAGAAATTTCTAGTAAATTCGCACTAAAGAAAATTGAAAATAACCTGTTTGGGATTGAAAAAAATTCATAGAATTGAACTATTGATTAGAGAAAATATTTATGAGAATTTTGATGTCATTTTATTCTGTGTGCATACAGTGCATGTGAAAATAATGCAAACACTTGAAAAGTCGAAAAATAATTATAATAATTAAAATAATGATAAAGTAGTTGACAAAAGCTTTCAGCAGTACAACAACTCCAAAAAAGTGATTTTTATGTTTTCGTTTATTGATTAACCCTGAAGATGGTCAACAATGTTGACTGAAATATTAGAAAAATACATTTTAGAAACAAAATATGCCGAACAAAATCAACAAAATAATGATAAATATAATAATAATTACTTGTGAGAAAGTATATTCGATCAGGCGGTGCGCAAAATGACCCCAGAAAATAGGGCCCCAAAAGGAAAGTGAAGGACGGCCCCAAAATATTACACGAGACACGCAACACGCAATTTTGGAGAAATTTTTTTGTTTTAGTTATTTTAAATTTTTTCGTAAGAGTGTTTTTGCATTTTAAGTGGAATGAAAAATTACCCTAATATCAAGGAATGAAAAATGGCCCCAAATAAAATCACAGTTTCTACTTTGGGGCTATTTTTCGTTTACTAATAAATAATGCAAATTTTAAGAAATTAAAAATCACCCCAAACATTTATAACTATAGTTCTAGTGTGCGAAATATTATTTTTGTTGAATGTTTATTTGTCGAGTTATAAGGGGGTGAAGTGTTGCCGTTTTCAAAAAAATGTTTTTTTTTTAATTATTAAAATTAAATTAATCAAAAAAAAAAAATAATTTAAGTGATTCTTATAGGAAATCGATTGATCTTTAAATGAAAAAAAAAAAATTAATTTGAAAAAAAAATTTGTTTTCCATCTGCAAAACCGGAAATGACCAATTTCAATTAAAATTTTTCTAATTTTTCTTTACTCGACGAATAAACATCATAAAAAAAAACAAGTAAGAGTGCTATATTCGGCTGTGCCGAATCCTATATACCCTTCACCATTTTGCGAGCAGAATACAGAGCAACTAGACAAAAACAAAATAATTTTTACATATACATACATTTTTACAATACTAAAAACTTCATTATAATTTAAATTTAAAAAGCGAAAACTGGAAAATATTTTTTTAAAATCGTTTTTGAACATAAAAATTAAAAAAAAAATTTGTTTTATTTTAGCCAATTTTTAACCGACTTGACAGATTTATATACCGAAGTGTTTAAGAAGAAATTTGCCAGTTAGTTGGGTTATAAATCTTGGACTCGGGCAGATCTATGGTTCCCGAAAGTGGGTATTTAAAAAAAAATCATTATTTTGGTCATAACTTTTTCCGAGTTTTTCAGAAAATATTTTTTACTAAAGATTTCCGATCTTTTGATATACAAGGTATAACCATAGGTCATATAACAGTTCAAAAAATCAGGTTTTTATACAATTTTTGATATTTTTTGTACGGGAGGTATCACGCTCACTTCTCCGATCCCGCCCACATTTTGTGAGATGCTGTGTACTGATAACCTAAATGTGTGTACCTAACTTGAAAACTTTGGCTCTTGCCGTTCTCAAGATATACAGTAACAAGTAATAAAAATACAACAACAAGGGATTTTTGGAAAACATTAGAGGTAGTCGTGGTTTTTTTGCTCATATATCACCCATTTTTGGACCGAACTGGCTCAATTTCAATAGCAAGAAATGGTGGACTATATATGACATAAATGTAAAACAACCTAGCCGCTATCATATCTGGAGTCTCCGCAAAACACATATCAAACGTAAGACGGACAGACGGATAGACATCGTTAAATCAACTTCGCTCCTAATAAGGACTCAGAATATATATACTTTATAGGGTCTTAGATCAATATTGTAGAAATTACAAACAGAATGACAAACTTATAAATACCCTTTCCACCTGAGGTGAAGGGTATAAAAAGAATAATACTCGTTCATATCTACCAGACTTGCAATTTTAGAAAATTTTGCTTTAAATTACGCTGAACCAAAAATTTACCTAAATACTGCAAAATGGGGTGTAAAATTGATGAAATATAGAATTTTCTACAACCTTAAAACTTTTTATTCAAGTCTACAGACGTTTTTCGTAAATACAGAAAAATTTCGTAAATACAGTAGAATCCCGATAATCCGTAATCGCAAGGGACCGGCCAATTCTTACGAATTATAGGGGTTTTCGATTTAGCGGGGTTTCGATTTAACGGGGTTAAAATAAACTAAATACGAATTAACGGGGTTTTTCAGTTTCTTTACTAAAACAATATAAAAAACATAAAAGACAATTGTTAAAAATAAAATAAATAAAAATTATTCATGTAACAAACTGATCTTAAGAAAATAAACACACACACAAGCAAAAGCCCACGCAAAAAAGCGGTAAACAAAAAAATCATTCTTTTCGTGTTTCTGTTGTTTTTATTACGAATTATAAGTGGTAGTTAGCAAACAAATACGATTTATAAGAGATAAAGAAGATTTTATTTGAAAAAAAAATTACGAATTAGCGAGGGGACCAAAATGTATGGAAATTTTACGAATTAACGAGATTTTTCAAGGGACCGACAGTTTATTACGAATTATCGGGAATTACGATTTATAGGGGTACGAATTATCGGGATTTGACTGTAGTTGTTAAGAAGAAATTTCTTCGATTTAACTTTAATATTTTTAGTTAAATTGAGTACAACATTAGTCAAATTTACAAATTATGGTAGTTAAATATTATTAAATATTATATTATAAGTTTGAAAATTTTTTTTCATTTTGACTAATAAATATAGTTATTTTTAATATCTTTTTTCTATAAATTTTTTTTTTTTTTTTTTTTTCTCATTATTTTTATTGAATCTTCATATTTTAAATATGAACTAACAATAATTAATCAAATCTTAACCTAATACGTTATTTTACGTCCTGCCAGTGCCAGACAAAAATTTTCTTCCTCACGGGTTCTGTTCACTTATATAGGTGTTTATCGCTCATCTAATTGGGTAAGTGCTGCAGTGTCTCTTCTTCTTAAGCGAGTGTGGCCGCCATGGTTTAAAATATTTCGAGCTAGTGGATTTGGGTGTTGTTCAAGCCTTTTTAAATATTTTACTGCATATTTTGTAATCATAGTTTTTACTAAAGGAACATTGAGATCCTTGTGAATATTTGAGTTTTTAACATACCAAGGGGCAGCTGTGATTATTCGAAGAAGTTTATTTTGGCGCCTTTGAATTTTTTCGATATTAGAGGCCGAGGCAGTGCCCCATAGTTGAATACCGTAGCACCAGATTGGCTTTAAGATGGAGTTGTAAAGTAAAAGTTTGCAGTCGAGACTTAGGACAGAGTTTCTTCCAATAAGCCAATGAATTTGGATGGCTTTTAGTTTCATTTGAGATAATTTTGCCTCTATATGGCTTTTCCACGTTAAACGGCGATCTAGATGAATACCGAGGTATTTTACATGCGAATTTTGAGGCACTAAATGATTATTGATTTTAATAGGGGGGCATGTTTCCCGACGCAAGGTAAATGTTACATGTACGCATTTTTGCTCATTGACCTTTATCCTCCATTGCTTCAGCCACAGTTCGAGTTGAAATATATGATCCTGTAGGTATCGAGATGCTTCTTGACTGTTTTCGTGCACGCTTAGAAAAGCTGTGTCATCAGCAAATGTTGAAGTTTGGGTGTAGTTGTTTATTGGCATATCCGAAGTATATATTAAGTATAAAAGTGGGCCTAGGATGCTTCCCTGAGGGACTCCAGCTTCAATTGGTTGAGGAGAGCTTAAATAATCACCTTCTTTAATAATAAACTTTCGACCGACTAAGTAGCTTTCTAACAGCTTGTGTGTGTTTACTGGTAAGTTTAGCTTCAATTTATGTAATAAGCCTTCATGCCAGACTTTGTCAAAAGCTTGAGAAACATCGATGAAGAGAGCGGAACAATATTTTCTTTCTTCAAAGGCTTTTCTTATTGCGTTTACTATACGATGGGTTTGCTCAATTGTGCTGTGTTCTCTTCTAAAGCCGAATTGGTGGTTAGGAATACATCTGTTTTCATTTAGAATTGGGGTTAATTTTGACGCTAACAGCTTCTCAAACAGCTTTGATATATTTGAAAGTAAACTTATAGGCCTATATGACTCAACTTTTGTGTGATCCTTTCCTGGCTTAGGTATCATGATGACTAAGGAAACCTTCCACTTTTGAGGATAGTATTCCAGGCGTAAAATAGCATTAAAAATTAAAAGAATAATTCTCCTTGCTATGCTGGGTAGCTCCAAAAGCATTTTGTTGCTGATCTTATCAAAACCAGGAGCCTTCTTGGGGTTTAAATCACAAATAGCCTTTTCGATTTCTCTTATCTCAAATCTTAGGGGAACAGCTGCTCTAGCAGCAACAGGTGGTAACTCGACCGCCATATCGTGAGATATGTTAGGGGTAAATACGTGTTTTAAATGATTAACAAACAGATTTCCTTTTTCAACATCATTTCTTGCCCAACTTCCCTTCAAGTTTCTTAATGGCGGATTAGCGACAACCGGCCTTTTGAGGTTTCTAGCTGCACGCCATAATGAGTAGTCTGATTGTGGAGTTGCATCAAGTTCCTTAAGATATTTTTCCAGAGAAGCCGTTTTCTGAGTCTGCAGTAACTTTCTCAGCCTTTTTGTACAGTCTTTTAGTAAGTTCTTAAGTTGAGGGGATCTGTGCAATTGCCACTCTCTACGAGCTCTCCTTTTTTCAGACAAGAGACGCTCGACATCTGAGGAATATACTATTTTATTATTTTTGGTTTTTTTGGGGGCAATGCTGGAATGTTGAACAGCTAGTTTTAGAAAACTGTCAAAATTGACAATAGAGCGATCTATATACTCCGGTGTGCTAAGCGGAATATTTTCTGTGCAATGGGTACTGAGATATTTTTTATATTTTATCCAATTTATATGTGTAGCTGACGTCGCTATGTGACCAGAGGGAGATTCAATTCTATTGGTGTTTTTTATAGTAACAATTGTAGGTGTGTGATCAGAGGATAATTCTATGGAAGCTTCAACGTAAATCGTTTCTATGGGGATGTTTTTAACCACGCCAAAATCGATGACATCTGGAATTTTTTGCGGATCAGCAGGCCAATATGTTGGTTGGCCGCTCGCGACAACATTTAAATTCATTTTAGAGATTGTATTAAACAAAACACGACCCTTTGGTGTTATAAGTCGTGACCCCCAGAAGGTATGTTTTGTTTTCTATAAATTGACGAATCATTATTCAAATTAACTAATAAATTAAGTGTATATAAATAACATATTACGGATTTATTGACCAAATTGGATATACAATGAAATCCTTTAGAATCAGGCACATTGCTGCCCTATTGAAACTGACATTCGACGTCTTTCAACTGGTATTGCAAGAGCTGCCATAGACTGGAATCCTCAAGGTCAACGTCAGCCTGGTCGACCACACCAGAAAAGAACATGAAGCTGCTCGTCTTACATGGAACGAGATTAAACTACTTTCCAGAGATAGAAATAGATCGAGAGAATTCGTTAACGCCTTATCTTCTCCGTGAACATTTTATTTAAATATGTATTTTATTTTGCATTTTATTATTTATATCAGTTTTAGATAAAGAATAGACACATTCACACATATATGTTTAGAATCATAAAAGTCATTTGTATTTTCATTTAATTTTGACTCAGAACGAATGATATTTCTTCAATTCTACATACCTTTTCAAGTTTAGATTCCGTTAGTCATTTTGAAGAATTCCATTCGATTTTACTAAAACAAATAAGTAAATTTTATATATCTAGCTATACATCCATTAAGTTAAAATAAAAACATTTAAAAAAAATTTTACACTTTTACGAAAATTCTTTATACATATAAACTAATATTTATTTCTCAATGTTACTAAAAAATTCTTCTTCATACTTTAACGAATTTGTATTCAAAATAAGACCCTTGAGGAATTTAATTAACAAAATTTAGCTGAATAAACGGATAAAGTATTCAAATTAACTTCCTTTAAGGATGCTCATTCAAACATTTGTATGTGTTGTTCCCAAAACATTAGTGGTATCCACACCGAGCTTGTTAGTCGTTAATCGTTACTTTTTTACACGAATTTTGTTTTTGTATATTTAACGCGCTACCGGATTAACATTTAAAAAATTAACGACGCCACCCCTGATAAAATAGATGTAAGCTGGTAACTCACAATCAGCTGTTGCCGTTTCTAAATAAATATAATAAAAAAATCATTTGTGATACATTTCTAAAAAAAATATTTGTGTTTTGGCAATTTTCGAATAATAAATTGTGTCAGAACAATAAATTAGCTGTTTTACTACGAAAGTTACCAGACTAACAAAGTTTTAAAAAAGGGGTCGTTCACAGTTGGTAACTTTAACAAATTAACAAACTACCGAGTAACAAATTAACAAGTTCGGTGTGAACACCACTATTGTGTTACTACTGGCTTATTACTATTTTAACAAAATTTTTGTGTATATAACAGAATTTTACCTTTTCTTTTAATAAAATTTTATTCATATATACAGATTTCAATTACAAAATATTTAACGAAAACTATTGTGGTGATTAAAAGAAAATTTGTGTAGTTTAGTATAAAGGGGTTTACTAATTTTTTTGTTAACATTACCGATGGTATTTGGTTCAGTGTTCCTTTTAATTTTAAAATTTAAATAAAAAATCTTAAATTTAGCTGATTTTTATTGTTGACTTGCTGAAATAAGAATAAATATAAGGGACAATTCTACTTGGTCCAAAAAGTTAACAATAGCTGAGATAAAAAACCTGGTAGGAAAAATACATTGAATGTAAAAAGTGAGCTTACCACGTTAAACTTAACTACCTGTTTGTAGAACACGAGCTTACGACTTGTTCGTTTAACGTACTGCCTGTTTTTAGAACGCTCGTTGAAAAGTCGTTTAACTTACATTTAAAACAAAAATTGAAATTTTGTTTTAAATGTTTTAAACAGGTAGTAACTTAACAATGGATGGTGTCAACATATTTAAAACATTTCGTTGTCATTTTATTAACAATTGTTCTTATTTTGACAACATGATATACTCATAACTAGGGATGAGATTTTCATGCACTAAAAAATCGAAAATATGCGCATAAAATATGCACCAAAAACTCCAAAATATGCATTAAAAAAATAAAAAATATGCACTAAAAACTTTAACATTTTTAATAAAAAACGATTTTTTTAAATTTTATTAAAAACAAGTTAGAGTGCTATATTCGGCTGTGCCGAATCTTTGATACCCTCCACCGACAGTTCGAATGTTTAAGGAGTAATATCTGTATGATGTCTTTTTATTATTATTATCTTAAACTGTGACGATTTGTTATTAATTATGGTTTTAGGAGACTAAACTGTTTTCCGGGAGTAGGGCATATATGGGGCCTAGGGTAAATTATGTACCGATCTTCACGAAATTTTACAGTGTCATTTCTAGTCGAATAAAACGGACTTGTGCAAAATCTTATGTCATTCCGTGCATTTTTGCATCATTTATGTTAGTTTTTGTAACAAAATTATCAAGTTTTTGAAGGTGGTGGTTCCACATTTCGATTCACAGCTCTGGTCCTACTGAACCGATTTTGCTGAAATTCAATCCCAAACTGCTTAGGATAACTACAAGCAATTTGACACCTAGTTTGTTTATTTCTTTTGAGTTTTTCGAAAGTGAGCGTGTTTTCAACAGACGGACAGACGGACAGACATACGGACATGGCTAAACCGACTTAGAATCACTCAAGCAGCCAGAATATATATACTTTATGGGGTCTGAGATGAATAATAAAAAAGTTTCACACGGAATGACAAACTTAGTATACCCTCTTCACAACTAATTGTGGTGGAGGGTATAAAAAAAAAGTACAGTCAATTGTTATTCATAGGTACAATATTTTTTAAAACTTAAGGCCCAAATATAATATGCTTAATTCATATGTGTCGAACCATATTGAACTTAAGAAAACTTTTTGGTTAATTTTATGAAACTGGCCTTGGCTTAAGAAAAGTGCGAAACAGATCGCACTTTCAGTACGGAATAATCACCCCTATCGTGAATAATTTTTCCCTCGTAATTATTCACCTTTTCACATATTTGCGATTATGAAAAACTCCCATGAATACTTTTGGCAAAATATTTATTTCCTTCGTTCGACGTAGAGTAACCAGGGTTAAAACAATCTAATTTACACGTTTATAACCCTATTCGGAAGTTTTCATGAGGACTGGTAAAAGAAACTATACACACAGAAAAAAATCAAGTTAAAAACGTAGAAAACAAGGTTGATTTAAAATTTTTCGGTGGTGATTTTGCTTTATACGTTTTTCATGTTAATTCAACCTGGTTTTACAATAACTGCGAACAACATTTTTTTTATTTTAAAATAACTATAATTCATGTCAATTTAACATTGCAGTAAAGTTAGAGCAAAATGTAATTTATATTGAAATAACAATCCGAATCACGTTGAATGAAAGTTATTTCAAGTTGAAACAACGTGAATTTCATGTAGAATCAAATTGGTTTGAGTGTGTTATAACAGTGTGAAGAAGCCTCAGAGACAACATATGCATTAATTGAAGAATAATTCAATACACTTACCCCTGTAACACATGTTTCACTTATTTTGAGTTCTCCTTTGTCAACAGAAGCATCAGCATTGCCCGATATGGATTTCGTCATCAATATACTTTGAAAACTTGATGCACTATTTAAGTAACTAATTTTAATTAAAAGAATACGGGAATTGTCCTCTTTTTATAACATATTTTAAGAATGAAAATGAAAAATGTACATACTTAAGTATGAATGCATGTTAATTTAACAAGATACACTTTTGATTTTAATATAAAACTGGTTTTTATGGATTCAATATTGAATCCATATTTATTTATATTTTAATATTTTTTTTTATTTTAACAGTGAATAATATTAAATAAACATGATTTAAGGTTATTTTATTTAAAATTATTATGAAATAATGATAAATTTAAAAAAAGGGCATACTTTTGCAGAAATTTACTATGATTCTCAATCAACATTTTTCCATGTTAATTTTACATTGGTATTTTTTTCTGTGTGTACATATCCAAGTACATATCCCCCATTTACTTCAATTGTGACACAACTCAAAAAATCAAATTTTGGAGTTAGTGGTGCAGAATTGTTCGCTTTGTTTTTCTTTATAGTGTGTATAAAATTCATCTTTATATTTATGTGTTATACTTTCCCCGTTTGAAGAGTATGTATCGTTATTATTAGAGCAAACGAAAAACTTTAAATGCATTTATCTCGTAAAAACCATTTGCAATCTTCAAATTTTATTGGAAATTTTTTACGCTAGAATGAATTTCTTTCAAATCAGATTCAGGATTAAAATTCATATTCAAAATTTACACCCCTACCATGAGAAATCCAAATTATAGAATCTTCTCGTGATTAACAACATATTTAAAATCTTAGTGATGTTTTCTAAACACACTTTTACTCTTTACACTTTTTCTCTGGTGGGAAATTAAGTACACCACTTTAAATTTTATTTTGATTGAAGACTTACGCTATATTCAATGTCGAAAGTGAAATGTAATTTACCTATTAACAGAAATTAGAAAAATGGGGTCCATAAGATTCGAAATTTTTCTTCCGCACTGTATTCGAATAAAATTATTCTGCCTTTAACAATTTATTTGAACATTTCCATTATTTTTTATAGATTTGGGATAGTGACCTGAATCTCATTAAATCGGTTGATGCTCATGAATCTTACATTTATGCCATGGCCACTAACAGCAATGGCAAATTATATTCCAGCAGCTGCGATGGCTGCGTTAAATTTATGCAACCACCCTACGACAAAGCCGAAGATTTATTTCGCTGTGATGACGTAATACAAGCCATGTACTGTGAGGGCGATATATTGTATACGGGTGACGACAAGGGAGTCGTATCGAATTGGAAAAACGATAAAATGCTTTTTAAATATAATTTAGTTGAGGAGGTTAAAGGTTTGGCGGCCGAACAAGAATGGATTTACACTGTACGCGATTTGGATGTGGTTGTGTCGCAAGTGGTATCGGGTAAATCTGGTAAATATAGTACAAAAGCTGTTATACAAGGTAAATCACCGTTGTGTTTGTTGGGGCCCATGAATGAGGGTAGACACAAGTATGTGGCTTTTGCCGATCGTACTGGCAAAGGTATGACTTTAATTCACAATACACCCATCGAAAAATTCAGTGTCATCTGGGATGCTCCCGTAAGTAAAAAATTTTTTGTACAAGAAATAACTTAAAAAACAACATCATTTTCTTTTCTTAATTTCGGTTGAAAGGACAGCCACGAAATGATTATAAATGGCATGTGTGGTGATGAGAAGTTCTTGTATACTGGCGGTTATGATAATAAGGTTAAAGGTTGGACGGACCTAAATCAGAAGCAACCAAAAGCCTTGGGAGAAGTTGAAGTGGGTAGTTGTGTCAACTATCTATGTAGTGGTGCTAACAACACAGTATATATTGCTTCAGGTGATGGTGTAATAAGACGTGCAAAATTTATTTGAATACAAATTTCAAATATTCTAGATGTCTTTAAGTTAATTAAATACAAATATTTTAAATACATAGCTAGTAAACATATTAATAAATGCTTTAATTCTTTTAGTTGGACATTAACTTAGAGATGGTAAAAGCTTAACTTTTGTGGCCCACTGTTGTTTTGAATTGTCAAATAACTAAACACTTGTTTCTTTTTGTGTTTTTAACAAATGAATTTTTTTATTTCAGTTAATTTTTTTACTAGAAATAATTAATACTAAAAACAAACATAAATAGCAATTCCATTTTTTTCTTTTTGCATTTCTCTTAAAAGTAACTAAAAATTATTTAACAAAAAAAAAAAAAACTTAGGAAGAAAATGAAAAATTAATTAAATTAAAATTAAATTAAATTAAAAGAAATTTGTTTTGTTTTCTATTGAAAATTTTTAGTTTTAAATTTTTCTTTAGCATTAAAGATTGTCTTTTGCTGCAAATGAATAAATATTTATTATAATTATTTTTTTATTTTTTTTATTTTATACAGTATTTTTGCAGCTTTTGTTTTTTAAATTCATTTTTCTTTATTATTGTTTTCTTATTACAAACTATTTTGTCTATGTTTTTTTTTTTAATTTTTTGTAGTAAAACATCAACATTTATACACAAAATTCACATTTATTTTAAGTTTTTGTTACAATTTTTGTTTACTAATTATTTAAATAATTTCTTTTTTGTTGGGTGATTTCTTTTTACGTTTTTTGTTTTGGTTTTTAAATTTGTAGTATTCTAGTTTAATAATTTATTATTTATAAAGTTGTACATTTTATTTGGTTATAAGATTTTACAATTTCGATGCAGATTTTTTTATAGTTTATATTAAAAAAGAAATCTCATTTAATATTTTTATTTTTGACATTAATCTAAATCTAACGATAGTTTCTACGAGCATTAAAGAATTTGATAACTAATTTTTTTTTAAATTTCTATTGCTTTAGACCAGAGACCGAAAATAACTGTTATGTTTTTATTTCAGATTAAAAAGGTTAGGCAAAAGTACCCTTTATCTGCATTTGGGAATTTTTAAATATTATCGTGACTTTTATATTATATTGGTTACCGTAACTAATTAATTGAGAAAATAAAAATTTTGGTTATAAATAACCATTATGTCAACCAAAAAAATTGTTTTTTTGAAAATAACCATTATCGAAAAAAATTGATTTTTTTGGTTATCATGTATGAAAAAATTCCAAAAATTTCATAGGTTTATTGTTGTCACCAAGTTTGTATATACATGGATACATACATATGGCGGATTTTATGTCAAGTGACCAAATTTTGAAATCGATATGGATCAAATTTGAATTTGACTTTTTCCTGAGTCATGTTGAATTATTTAAGAGTGATTACTGAGTTTCGATCTTGAAAAGTAGAAACCAAAAAAATTTTTTTTACAAGTTATTTTCAATCAAATTTTTTTTGGTTGATATAATGGTTATTTTTGACCAAAAAATATTTTTGGTTGAAATAATGGTTATTTTCGACAAAAAAGTTTGTTGGTTTATACAACGATTATTTATAACCAAAAAATATATTTCTAATTTCAATTGGTTAAAATAACCAAAATAAAATATATTACTTGTTAATGGTTGATTATAACCATTACGTAAATATATCAGTAATAATTGTTAAATCAGATTTTTTTATCGTTTATCTTATAACTGTAAAATAGTGTTTTAGTATCAAAATAAATGTTATGAGACAGTTGTTATGAAAAATCTCATAACAAATATCTTATAAGATGAGTTGTCAAATAAATACATACATACATATTTATACATGAAGAAAAGTGTTCTCTCATTCTGCCGAAGTTCCCTCAGATATTATATCAGGGGCCTTATTCTGGCAGTCGTGATCGAGTAATTTCTCGAATGAACGAATCGAAATTATTTTTTCTTTATTGTGAAACTCAAATTAATGATTTACAACCCTGAAAAAATAATTCCGATTCGTTCAGTATTGACTGAAATAATTAGATATTAAATTGCTTTCGAATCGAGAATGTACTCGATCACGACTGCCAGAATCAGGCCCCAGATATTATCTCATTTGTAGACCCAGTGCAAAATACAAAAGTATTTACATTCGATAATTACATTTTACTCTGCTAGTCATGAACGAATAATTAAAGTTATTCAGCAAATAGTGTTTTTTTTATATATTAATTTTCAATGTCAGCTGCTTAGAGTTGCCCCTTGCTTATATTTTGTTGTAAGTTGTATGAAACAATTTTCTACATTTGAGGTGGCACCCAGTTAAAGTCGGTTCAATATAAAACATACTTTAATTTTGACTATAGTGTCAAGAGGCCTTTTAAACAGACAGTATAAAACAGACAATAATAAAAATAACATCAATTATTTAAATATTATATTAAAAGTTTCTTTAGTTTATTAAAATTATCTTTAAATGATAGTAATCGAAATTAATATCTTTCTTCTTTTAATCACAAACACCGACTGCCTTTACATCAAACATACATTCACTAATCATACTAAAATGATAGCACAAAACAAAACTGCACTGTGGGGCAGGGTACTTTGTGCGTGACAGTTCGGCACTTCCTGACTATGGCTCGTCCTCGATCCATTCTTCTTCATCTAGGATAGGAGAACTTTGGCACCATGACTTCATTTTATCGGATGCGTATACTGAACAAAATTTTCGTGTGGTAATTTGCATACCAGGAATGTCCTCGATTAGGAACCTGTTTTTACCAAGACTTTTGGTAACGATGTAGGGGCCTCTTTACTTCGGCTCAAGCTTACGAGACTCACCAGTGGCTAGTGCTTCATTTTCGAGAACGACTAAATCCCCTTCATTATATTCGGTTGGTTTAGCGTGCTTTTGATCAAAACGCAATTTCCATTTTTCTTTTTCCTTGGCTGTGTTAAGTGAGGCAGCTATACGTTTTTCGTCCATTTCTACTTCATTCTCATGTTCTACTACATCGTCGTGAATAGCAGCTACAATTCGGTTTTGGACTACATCAATTAATTTAAATTCAAAAACTAGTTCATTTGGGGTGAAACCCGAAGTGTTATTTTTCTGTGAATTAACAGACCATTGCAGCTCTCTAAGCGTGAGATCCCAATCTCGAGCTTCTCGTGTTGTTGTTCGTAAAGTACCATTTTGTTGACAATATTGCTCAAACATTTTAGAGGAGAACGCTGTTCCTCTATCACTTATAATCACCTTCGGTAAACCAAAATAACTCGTGACTTCGTTTAATACATTTATTACTGGTTGAGTTTTAGTTGTCCTCACGGGTTTAACAATCAGATATTTACTAAAAGCGTCGGATACCGCCAAAACGTAGCTGTTTCCTTTTTTACTGCGAATAAACGGACCTAAGTGGTCAATGTGTATTTGACGGAATGGGATGGGTTCAGGGTCACTGGTATACAAACATCCTTCAGTTTTACCACCTTTTGCTTTGTTGTAGCAACACTCCATACAAGCACCTATGTAACTTTTTACGTATTTTCTTATTCCGGGAAACCAAAAATATTGTTTTACGCGTTGAATCGTTTTCTCCAAACCAAAATGACCTATGTCATCATGACATGATTTTATAACACGCCAGCGTACAGATTTTGGCACCACAAAAAGAGATTTACCATTCTCCTGACGGTATAAACGACCATTAACCAGCTCATAATCAGATTTTATTTGTACTACCTGTGGTGAGGAATTTTCATTTTTCAAAACAGAAACAATTTCTTTCAGTGCAGGGTCCTGCAACTGCATGGTAAACAACCAGTCATCTTGATCCACTGTAACCTTCATAATACGATCCAATGTTAAACATTCTTCGGGTTGTAAGTCCGGAGCACGACTTAGAGCATCGATATGTGACATTCGTGAACCTTGTCTATGCAATATTTCACAATCATAGTCCATAATTTTTAAAAACCACCTTGCAACCTTCGGAATTAGCTCCTTTGTAACGTAAGCCTTTGCTATAGCAGAGCAATCGGTTATCACTTGGAAATGTTTTCCTAAAACATAGACGCGAAAACGTTCCAGTGACTCCACCACCGCTAAGATTTCTAGCTCGTAACTATGGTATTTAGCTTCCGTTGGGGAACAATGTCTGCTATAGTAAAATACCGGTTTCCAATTCTTTTCATCAGTTGACTGGAGTAAAATGCCGGCGATACCAATAGAACTGGCATCAGTATGTACCTGATGATAGGCATTGACATCATAAAGAACCAAAACAGGCTTCTTTGTTAGAATATTGATTAGATGTTCGAAAGATTTTTGTTGAGCTTCTTCCCACGAAAACTTTTGGTCCTTCTTTAAAAGACCAGTTAGAGGTTTGGAAATGATTGAATAGTTTTCCACAAACTTGCGGAAAAACCCCGTTAAACCCAAGAATCGTCTGAGTTCCGTTAAATCAGTTGGATGCTTAAAATTTCGTATGGCGTTGACTTTTTCCATACCCGGGGTAATGCCGTTGCTATTAACTATGTGGCCCAGATGAGAAATTTCGGTGACTAAAAATTTGCATTTGTCCAACCGTAAAGTTAGACCGTTATCCCTAAGGATATTTAAAAATTTCTCCAAACGTTGTATACCTTCATCAAAAGTTTTACTTGGTATGATGACATCATCAAGATAGGCTAGCACCTCTCCAGCACCCATATGTTTTATCAATTGATTCATTATCCTTTGGAAAACCGCAGGGGCATTAACCAGTCCGAAAGGCATTCGATTATATTCGAAGTGACCATCCGTTGTAACAAAAGCTGTGTACGGTTTTGACGTTTCGGACATTTCGATCTGATGATAACCCATTTTGAGATCTAGGGATGTAAAAAACTTGTTACCTGCTAATTGAGCAAACTGTTCATCCAAATTAGGCATAGGAAATGGAGTTTTCTTCGTCACACGATTCAAGGCTCTATAATCCACACAAAGGCGATATTCGTTATTTTTCTTTTGGACTAAAACTATTCCAGACGCATACGGAGATGTTGACGGACGAATTATATCACTGTCTAGCAATTCTTGTACCAATTTCGTTACAATTGGTCGTCGGGCAAAAGGTATACGATACGGTTTTACGTTAATGGGCACATCTGTTGAAAGTTCGATGTCCATTTTTACCACGTTGCATCTTCCCAGCTCTGACGCAGATTCGGCGAAACATTCAGAGTAGTTTGAAATTAGTTTTTGTACTTGTTGTTCTTCGTCTGGTGAAAATTGTTCGTTTATTGAAATGGCCATCACATTTTCGAACCAACAGTCATCATCTTCAATAACAAATTTTCTCCCCTCTTGGCAAATAACATCACGACCAAGAAGCACGTTTTGACAAAGAAGGTTGTCAGAGACCACCAATAAATCGGCGTTTAACTTGTGGCCATCTACCAGCATGCTAACATTTATTTTTTTGGTGCATATGAATTTTCCACCGGCGAAACCATTAAGAACTGTAGAACACTGCTCTGGTCTACCCACATCATTGGCAAAAGACTTCCGCACCATCGAACGACCGCTACCAGGATCTACAAAACAATTTGTAAAAAAATCATTGACTCTTACCGTTTTCACAAGATCAGGGAAATCCATTTTGGGTAGACCAGTTTCGACTTTATTTATAGCTGCTTTCTGTGTGTCCGCTTTACGTTGGGGACACCCGTTTGTTGCATGATTGGTACGTTTACATATGTCACGATTTTTTCTTTGCGGTTCTGGACATTTATTAGCGTAATGCCCCACTTTGTTACAATTGTAGCATTTTACAGTTGTTCCCGTTTTTGTTGATTGAGTGGTTATTATTTTTCTAATATTTTCCTTACCCATGGGCCGTTGAGTATTCGTTAAATTGTAAATTGCAGGCTTTACTATATTATTATGTAAACAGAAATTAATTATATCCTGGAGAAATTCATTGATATCATTGTATTTGTTTGAAATTTTCTTCTTGAGATCTTCCTCGTTGATTCCCCTTATTATATGACTAGCTATAGCGGCATCAGAAATACCACCACGTTTACCAAAAGCAAGCATCCTGTAAAAATAATCTTGTGGTGATTCGTCAAGATTACGTTGCATAAGTGACATCTGTACGTGTATGTCAGCTTCGTTTTCCATACATGGGAAATCTTTTTCAAACTTTGCCTTGAATTCATTCCAAACTCGAAAAACGACCTCCTGGGAATCGACCCAATATTTGGCGGCGCCTTTCATTTTCTGTTGCACCGCAAAAATCAAGTCAGCATCCCACCAACCATACGCATTGCGCAAAACCTCTACCCGCTGAACAAACCGCTTTGCATTTAGTGACTTTCCACCTGTTGGATCAAAATCTGGCAGCATTTCAACTATGTCCCGAATACTGCCGTAGTGGTTGTTGCCATAACTGTGGTTTAAAACCCGTTGTTGTTGACCAAAATCATTATGGTTAGCAAACACCGGTGGAGCAGAACAGTTTACCTGCCGTTGCGCACCGTTACCATCATAAAAACGTCCCCGTTGCCGTCCACCAGAAGAGGAAACATAATTTTGTGGATGACCTCCGTCAAAAATACGTTGGGGGCCTGAAACATTGACAAAATCACTATTTTCAGGCATTTCACGACTTGTAAAATTTTCGTTATTACAATTTTCGTCACGTGCCACCCTACTGCCATTACCATAAATGTCATCAATACAAAATCGTTGACGATTACCAACAGTTGACGTAGAATACACATTATTATTTGTTAAAAATGCATTCTGCTGTTGAAAAACACTCGTTGACATTGTTGGCCGCTGGTAACAACTCGTTGGTGGTAAAACATTGGTGTTTGTGTGTAAGTACGTTGGTGGTTGATTTTCAATACGCGTATGTGTGTGCGTTGGCGCGTTTTGTGTATACATATGTTGAATGTGCATCTGTTGTTGCTGTTGTTCATGCGTTGTATATAAGCACTGTTGTTGTTGGGAAAATGGCGGTGTATGTACTGACAGGTTCATGCTCGTTATGCTATTACATATTTCATCATCCACCAAACCTCGTGTTGGTGAAGATTCTGACGTTGGCCGAAACCCCATCCGTTGCACATTATGAATTGATTTTTCCAACAAATCCAGTCGTCTGGACAAGCTAGCCGACGTGTCCCGGAAACTTTCAAATTGTTCTTCACCGAAATGTTCCTCCAGGCGCTCGATTAGGACAGCCTTTTTCCCGTACGTTGGCAGGCCGGCAGTTCTGCACCTTCCACGTAGCGCCTCAACGTTCATATTCCGAAAATTTACCATCTTCTCTTTTTTCTTTTTAATTTCGTTTTTAATAAAAATCAAAAAAAAAAAAAAAACCCGCACAAAATTTCGTTTAACTATTTAAAAAAAACTTTTTGGAAAGCGAATGATTAATCCCACTTCTGAAATTGTCAAGAGGCATTTTAAACAGACAGTATAAAACAGACAATAATAAAAATAACATCAATTATTTAAATATTATATTAAAAGTTTCTTTAGTTTATTAAAATTATCTTTAAATGATAGTAATCGAAATTAATATCTTTCTTCTTTTAATCACAAACACCGACTGCCTTTACATCAAACATACATTCACTAATCATACTAAAATGATAGCACAAAACAAAACTGCACTGTGGGGCAGGGTACTTTGTGCGTGACAATAGTAGCAAAATAATTAAAAGAATGTTTTTATTTTAAAGTTGTTTTTAAAAAGAACCGACTTTAGCGTTTGACTATGATTATGGGCCACTAATTTTCTTTGAATCGAATTAGCGTTTTCTTTACTATTGAACCGATTTTATTTATTTATTGAAAAAGACGATTTAGTTTTCGGCATATGTGGAAAGCAGATAATGCAACAGTTTCCAAATTTGGTACAAATATCATTATTATCAATACACAACATCTGTCAAAAAGTAGGCTCAATTGAAAAAATGGGCGTGTCAGCTCCCATACAAACACTATATAGATTTCTATTTATATCTGCAGAACGGTAGGTGTAAAAGTATTCAAATTTTTTACAAATAGTTTAGACATTTCTATTAGATAACAGCCTGATTGCATTATTTTATGCTTTGGAAAACAATCTCAAAAAAAGAGCCTCATCTTGACAATATAAATCAATTTAGTAAAGCAACACTTGGCACCATTCAGAAAACGGAGTGTAATTAGGCATGCATGTATGTCTTATACAAATGTTAATTACACTTCCAATAGTAGCGAATACTTAACGAATGGTATGATTGCAATGAAGGGTTTTAATTGAATATATGAAGCAAAGTCGCGAATAACGTTTTAAAAGACACATTTTGCAAAACCTATATTTTTGCAGGATACATATAACATTCTCTCTTGCATTGCTAAAACACCAATTCAGCCAAAATTGTGCACCCTATAGCCGTAAAAGTGCAATCACAAAGAGCCAGTCAGGGGAAGAACGTTATAAGTTGCTAACAACTTGATATGAACGAAGTTGTTGAAATAAGCTGATATGTCGGAAATAAAAAAGACAATAAAAAATAAAGAGTTAAGAAATAGCAGAAATTTAATAAAACATGAAGAAATAAGAGCATACATTTAAAAAGCCACTAGTAATGATGCTTTTCGTATTGGAAAAAAGTTTTAATAATTAATTTTCTTTCAAACAAAATTATCCCTTATAAATGGCCAATTTCACCAATTCTATTTAAGTATCAATTCATATTTAAATATAGTGTTTCATATAATTTTTTTTTTATTTGTCATGAAGAACGAATTTAAAATCAATTTAAACATTTAAAAGTCTATCAAGTCAAGAATTATTTATTCAGCTAAAATTATAAATTTCGAAACCAATTAAATAAATTTCAATACATATCAGTGTTCGAAAATAAGCACTAAATATCGCTCCTTAGTATTCGGTTCGGTGGATTTGTGGAAAACACAAGCGCTAATAGTGTTTGTGTAGTAAATCATTAAAAAAATAATGTTTCCCTGTTTGTCATCTTTCAAACACAAAAATAATACTGTTTTTATCTAACTCAAAAAAAGTTGAGAACATTTAATTCCTTTCGGTTTTTTTTTAAAACAATAACTTCATTGTGTTTAGTTCAGCTCGTTAATCTTCGTTCGTTTCTTATGTGTGTAGCTCCCTTTTGGCTGGTAAAAAGACCAACATTTTTTTTACAAAAACAAAATACACATACGAAAAAAAACAAAAAGCCAGCAAAATAATTTTATACAATAAAAACATATACACAATACACACACAAGCTGTTCGTGCTGCGGTCGTTGCTAAAATTTTTTTGTTGGTCATTTCTTTATCAATATAAAAAAAGAAACATTATAGAACATTAAAATATCATGTTTGTCTACAGTACCACTACAGTTGTTCTGTTTTATAACGAAGAACAGAACACAATATAATGTTCGGCTCTTTCTTGAAAATAGTTACAAACGTTATTAAGGGCTGTGTTCGTCGACACAAACGCTAAAAAATAGATATCGTTCTTGGGTGTGTGAGCCTAACGCTAAGTAATGTTCTGTTTATTTCGAACACTGAGACAAATGTATGGAAAATTGTGCTTCGGTTTGCATCGTCTTTCTCCGGTCCCAGTTAGCAAGCCAGGGTATTGGTGTACTTAAATATTGGCACTTAAATTGTATTATCAATATTTTTGATAATTTAAATAAAATGTAAAAAAAAGTAATGTCTGCTTTTAAAAACGGGTTTTTTGTCTACTAATAAAATATTATTAAGTCACTTACAACATTATCCACAATTTTGCTTCATATGTCTGTACAAACATGTAGTTACCTGAAACGTTAAAGGAATACATAAACTGTGATACCAGACATCGAAAAAATAAAATTATTTTTAAGCAACGAATTCTGAACGAATTATGTGAATGTTTTCATGTGGCATCATGTTATTTCATTGCTTAATGTACAACGGCATCGCAAAAAGAGATGCATATTTTTATTGTTGTCGATTAAAGGCAATGCAAAAGCAATGAATTAATGAATAGGCAGCAAAAGTGAAAAGTGATTTCAATTGTAAAAAATAAAACAGATTTTCAGCTAAAAAAAGAATTTCTCTTCCGTCATACTCAATGGATTTAGTTAAAAGTAGCTCCTTTTAGCTTTCAAATCTAAAGAAACGGCTCTGAAAGATATTTACAGGATCAACTGAAACAACATTATCACCTAGACTTATCTATATCGCATGCCGTTGAACTTCCTTCGATAACAAAAATTTTAAGTCCTGCCTGTTTTTCCAAGCAAAAATATTAAAAAGAAAATTCCGCCCTAAAAAAACAAATAAATTTTTTAAGAACATAAAAAATTCTAGCAATTTAAAAATACTTAAAAAAAATTTCGGCTACTTGTTTTAAGCCAACATTATGCTGTTTAAGTTGAGAAAAAAATATTTTTAGGCACTTATCCAACTACCCTCGTATAATATGTCTATTTGAATAAAGTATAAAAAAAAATATTTCTAAATAAGTAATTAGTTGTGTGAACGTTTTCTTGTGCAAAAACAAAATGTTTTTGAAAGAAAGTAACGCATTTATTTAAATTAAAACTATAAAAGGAAATACTGAAACAACGGAAACTAAGGAAGAAGTCTTTAGATGCCTAACATTTGCTCAATACTAATTAGGACACACTACTCTACAATCAAGCACTTAACAAATAATTCTAGTTTGACTTCCGGCGTACGCAAATTCTTTATAAAATATACAAAACTTTGAAAAGTTCTTTTAAAATTCCTCTTGAACGAATAAGAAAAACAAAAGTCATTATTTTGGAGATTAAAAGTTTTAATTGCAACTCATTTTGTAAAATTGTTTTACAGAAAGAAATTATCTTAAAATGTTTAAGAAAAGTTTACTTGGAAAAGAAAAAATATATTTACACGAAAAGAATTATTTACTAAATTTAGCTTGATTCTCGTCCAAGCCAAAAATTTCTTGATTTTAACTTATTTTGTTTTTATTTAGTAAAATTATTTAAAAAAAGAAAACACATTTATTTAGGACGAGAATAATGCAAACTTTTCTTGGTTCAAGCCGTATTTAGTAAATTATTCTTTCCGTGTAAATACTACTTTAAAACTGATTTTCAGTATAAGTTGTTTAAAAATTACAGAAATAAAAGATTTTGTTATTCGTGCTTAATTCCCAGTTTTTATTCTTGATAAAAACACTTGAAATTTATTGTTGATGTGATAAGCTATTCCTATGCGCATTTCACTGGTTGTTTAGGCCAGATCATCAGGAAACTTCATCCATAAAGATTTTAGAAAAACTAAAGATATTAAACCAAATAAAACTGTTAAGCGTATAAGAATCATAAGCAACAGTTCTACTTGTATAAATATCAAAGTTTAAACAACAACATCAACAATAAACAGTGAGCTTATCTCTCCTTACATTCCCACGAATAACAACATCTTTTAAATTAAAATTTTGTATTCCCAAAAATTACTTTTGATAATTACAGAAATATTTAAATTTTTTATTATCGTTAATAAAAGTTTTTAAAACACTCGTTTTAATTTACAATTTACTCTTATAGCTTTAAATAATTACAGCTTAAACACAAAATTTGTTTTAAGAGGCTGCTTAAACTTAAAAATACGTATACGTCAAATATTGCTTTTTAATCAGAGACATTTACAAGAACACCATGTGTTATTTGACTAATTTCTTATTATATTATTTTTTGTTTGTTTCATATTTCATTTAACTACTGTTTTAGTTCTTTTTTTTTTGCTTTATTTCAGTTTTTTTTCATATTGCTATTTTATACAATACATTATTTAAAAAAGCAGTTTGCAATTACATTACATAAACATTTATGTTATATTTTCTAAATTTTCCTTTACAATACTACTTGCTTTTTTGTATTTACAAACGACTTTAATTTTTTTTT
The DNA here is from genome assembly GCA_963931875.1 of Pollenia griseotomentosa. Lineage (NCBI taxonomy): Eukaryota > Metazoa > Arthropoda > Insecta > Diptera > Polleniidae > Pollenia > Pollenia griseotomentosa. The sequence goes on along the minus strand of OZ007560.1, from coordinate 42,571,226 downwards.
ATTAGTGGAGTTCACTGTATGGTGCAAAATGCACAACTATCGTAGCTCTTTTATTAAATTCAACAACACAACACACAGAATTTTTGTTAAGCTGAAGGTCCACACCATGCGTTTATGTGTCTGTCCTTTTTATGCATTTGACAAAAAAGTTGAATCAGTGTAATTGCATATGACAAGTTACACACCAAAATGCATAGAATGCATAGACGTATGAACGCATCAAAGTAGATTTTTTTTCTACTTTTGTATCCGTCGCATGTGTGGTGAATAAAAGTCAGCTGTTATTGATGGCCATGGATGACAAATCATATTTTATTTTCAATGTTATCGATAAATATGTTTGTGTGGTGGATTACTTTTTACTATTTTTTTGCATTAAAAAAGGTTTTTAATAAAAGAAAATGTTTTCGTAACAAAGATTGCATAAACTTTAAAGAAGAAAAAACATTAAAATTAATTTTTAGCACAATTTTACCACGAACAAAATTTGCTATTTTAGTTATCGATTACTTTTATGTTCTGAGTGTCATCTTTGTTGTGTTAATTTTTTTTTTAACAAATGCCATAAACTGGAAAGTTATTGATACCGTGGAAAATCACGAATATTTGTATAATAAAAGCTTTCTCCTCTTTGAATTCTTTTAAAGAAATTCTATTAAAATATCAATAACACTCTCCATTTTTGCCAAAATTGTTTTTATTTAATAAAAATGTTCTCACAACAGCTGATAAAAAAAAAACCAAAATGGTGCATAATACGCATTGCATGTAACTTGCATTTAGAAACGCATCAAATGCACAAAAAGTATCATACGCATCTACGCATGGTGTGGACTTTCAGCTTTTGATTTCATAGAAGAGCTACGATGTTTAGGTGTGTGAGAATAAATATGCAGAGTAAACTATGTTTTGACGTAGCAGATTACGTTGCTTCATATTAACCTCTGGAGGAAATGAAGTAACGATATGATTTGAAAGATTCAACTTTTAAATGTTTGGGACGAACTTTATTTATAATAAAAAATTTTATCATTTTGCGAAGCACTAATGGTACATTTATAAAAATAAGCGCACAATTATGCGCTACATACAGAAATGCAGTGAAGTAAGTAAACGAACTCATAGCAAGTTTTATAAAAAAAAAACATTTCAAGTGCCATGGAATTCCCTTACTACGAAGCAGTTTTGTAAGGGAGAATACTGAAAAATAACTGTAACAAAACATTCAGTGTGTAAATCTGATAGCAACACTCACCACTTTTTATATGCGTTGAATAAAGCGGTTTTTGTGTCAATAATGTATTGCTTCAAAGTGGGAACTCACCATAAAAATGCATGGCTTCCGTAAGCAAGATGGTAAGCGAAACTCTTACATTTCTCCCTTACAAACCTGCTTCGTTGGAAGCTCCATTTTTTATTGGGTATATAAAATGGTAACGTTACTGACTGATTCACCATCGCACAGCCTAAACGCCTGAAGCTAAAAACTTGAAATTTGGACAGGAGGTTGGTCTCTTTCCTATTTGATTCACTAAGATTTTTAAAAATTCAAATGTTTAAGGGGTAAAATGGGTTAATTTGGTTAGCTTATATCTCCAGAACTAAAAGAGATAACAAAATGCATTACTTATAGTTGTTCTTTAGAAAAATAAGCGGAAAGGTGTCTGGTACTGTTTTGAAAATCGGCCGTTTTAGGGAGTTAACAGGTGATACCTGTATTTTGAAACTTTTTTTGACACCCCATCTATCTCTTAAACCAATAAACATAGAAAAAAAGTTTCTACCACATTCGAAACTAATCTAAAAAGTAGAAATACAAATTCGGTACTTTTTTACTAAGAGCAACCCATTATTGGCTTCGTAAAAAGTCACATTTTGTGCAAGAAAAAAATCAAAGGATTTTTTTTTTTTAATTCAACTCAGTTGCTCAGTATGCGTGTAAGATTTTTTCACTGCTAATATTTTAATGCCGTTTTAATTGAAATAAAGTACCTTCTTTTAAATTAAAAAAACAAGCAAAATTATTTAGATTTCATATATAAAATTCAAAGCTTGCAGTTTTCCTTAAAAAAAGAAGTTAGCCTGGTCTACCTCCGTCATCTTACTGGAACCAAATGAAGGATGAACGTGTACTCTTTGTATTTACTTAACAAACTTAAAAAGTTTCTGAAAAAGGCACGAATAATGCATTGCAGGTTTATGATAAGATCTGTTGCATATATATACTATAGTACTGGCTCACACTCTTCGTCGTCAAGTCTTGAGTTGAGCTTTAAAGAGAGAAGAGAATGCCATTCCCTTTCCTCTCTCTCTCCTTAACACTCAAGACTTGACTGCTTAAACTTGAAAAGTGTGAAACAGCACTTACAGTTGTGCTAAAACTTTTTTGATGATATTGCAATTACCAATTATAACAATAATTTGTCAGAAATTGATTTAGTGAGAACTTCTCGCATCGAAAAGATGTGAAACAAAATATTCCATCGTTTCTTGGAAAGTGAGAAAAATATGTGTTTGCAACTCTTTTCGAAAGCTATCAAAATAGATTACGTCGTTACGTTAAAAATGTCATAACATTGCGCTCGAAACCCATGTAACATTGAGACGTCGAGAACGCCAGTCGCAAATATCGCTGACGGCGACCAAGATTTACTAAAATTGAAAAATTTTCAACGACGGCGCCGAAATTACAACCGTCGGCTATACCAAATAATGCAAAGTGCGACTTTAATGTTTGTTGTTTGCAAAAATTTAAATTTGTGAATAAAATGTGAAATTTGTTTTTGAAAATTAATAAAGAAAACCAAAAGACTAATTTGATTAAATTTTTCCAAGAATTTATTGTTTGTGATTTATAAACACTTGTATTTTTCATTAAAAACGACGGAAAGCATTCAAAAACCTGTCTGTATAAATGCATAATTGAACAGCGCAAGTTTTCGAGTAAAAATTGTTAGGAACATTTACGAAGTTTGTGTAAATGAATTCTCATAAAATTTTTGACAGTTCATTTGCGAGGGCGTAAAAATGCATATCTCTTAAAAGTCACGAGACTTTTAAGAGATATCATGAAAACTCGTAATGTAAAAAAGTGTCAAGAACAAAATATTTTTATTATTATTCTTTGAACTTTGCATTTTTAATATGTTGTTTAGTGTTTTTTTCGTGTGTTAAATTGACAGTTCCAAGCGGTAACTTTCTTACAGAAATTTTACAGACACACTTTTTCTGTAAATTGGCGAGTAATGTGCTTACGTGACAGCTAAATGACTCGCCAAAAATGTTACAGACGCAGTTAAGTGAGAAAAACAGTTGTTTGTTTCATTTAATGGCATTTTTGTTATATTTCTCACATTTCAATAGAAAAATTTCTCAACGCGAGAGTTACAGAACATGGGCACTAGATAACAAAATAAGAAAAACAAAAAAAAAAAAAATTATTTGAATAATGAAAACATTTGAATTGATAATCCCATTTGAAAAATAAAAATTATTTTAACGCTTTTAAACAAAGTTTTTAAAATGAGTTAATTTTCCGTGTCATATAGTGAATCCTGTAAGGAACTTATTAACTGAGGTGATAATGTTGATTTATTAAACGGTTTTATAAGGCAAAGAACTCGGTGCTAACGATTAATGAAATCGAAATAGTGCGAAAAGCAATTCAGAAGCGATTCCTTTGTCACTCTTATAAACGCTGGGCGGAATCGCAATAAAGAAAATCTTATTTCTTCAAGAAGAATCGTTTGTTTGCATCATCTGTTTCGTATATATTGAGTATAAGACATCAATCTCACAACATCATTTACAACTAGATAATCTTGTCAAAGAAATGACAGTTGAATAATAAAATATTTCGTTATTTTGAACTGATTTGGTTTTTTGTGAGCAGTGGGCGTGGCGGATGTTGCTGAAACTTGGCGTGAATATTTTGTTAAAACTAGAAAGTGTATGTAACAAATTCGTAGACTTTTGCTAGAATTGGAAAAGTTTAATGTAAAAAAATTGGTTTGGATTATACGGGATCTGCTAGGTAGGCGTGGCAGATATTTATGAAACTTGGCGTGCATATTTTGTATATTTTAGAATGTGTATGTACCAAATGTGAACCCCTTTGCTTGAATAGGAAAAGTTGTATGCTTAAAACTGATTTGGATTGTATGGAAGGTGGGCGGTGGGAGTGGCAGATATTGATGAAACTTGGCATGCATAATTTTTTTTATTTTAGAAGGTATATACAGAAAAAATTCTCCCACATTTTTCACCAATTAAAGCGTTAATCAAAAATATAATCAGTTTTAATTAAAATTTTAATCAACTGAATTAATCATTTAATCAAGTGAATTGAACGTTTAATTAATATTATTAACTGGTTTAATTGATAGTGGTGCAAATTAAATTAATTTTTTAATTAATATCACAAATTTTTTAATTGAAATCAATTTTTATTTTTTTCTGTGTATGTACAAAATTTGAAGACCTTTGGTTGAATAGCAAAAGTTGTATGCGAACAAATGATTTGGATTGTATGGGAGGTGTGGGAGGCAGTGGGCGTGGCTGATGTTGATGAAACTTGGCATGAATATTTTGTTAATTTTAAAAGCAGTATGTACCAAATATTAAGACTTTTTCTTAAACAGGAAAAATTTAATGCGAACAAATTTATTTGGATTGTATGGGATGTGGGCGGTTTTCATGGTCGATTTTGATGATATTCCTTTTTCTTAATTTACTCAATATCCAATCCAATCCCTTTTTTTTGTGCAAAAAATGTATGAAGACATCCCTCTTTGCGTCGTAAGCTGTGACGTTAAAACATATTTAGCACATTTGCACTTTTGCAAGGCCATTTGCAACAAACATTGAACTCCACTTTTTTATTTTCTCATGTTGAAATGTAGCAGGTGTTAGAAAACCTTGTTAAAATTAAATATGTACTATAGCACTTAAAGATAGAAAAAAAACTTAAAATTTTATTGGTAACTGGTATTAAAAGAAAAAAAAAAAAATAAATAAAAGTCTATACAACATTATTGCTTTAAAACACTAAATAACAAATTGTTGTTTTGAAGTTTTTGTTGCTTTTTGAAATAATAATATTCTTGTGTATGTATGGTTGGATTGTATAGATTAAATTTAATGGCAGGCACAGTGGGTTATTTTAAAGAAAAAAATTTAAGAAAAAATTTTAAATCAGATTTCTAGGATTACTTTAAAGGTTTTTCTTTTTGATAAATCAAATTTATATTTATAATTTATTATAGTATATTAAGTTACTGTAATCGCTTTGTACATATTTCGCTATCAACATTTATTTAAATTTCGAAAATTATAGGGTTTTAAAATAATGCTTAGTTTACATAAAAATTTAAAAGAACTATTAAATGGGGACAAGTTGGTTGAAATTGAGAACAGATTAAGACAATTATAAAATTTAACCATATTATCTTAAAACTTTCGTTCTAAACACAAAACAAATTTTGCACCAGTAAAAGCATTAATCAAAAATAAAATCAGTTGTTATTAAAAATATAATCAAGTGAATTAAACGTTTAATCAAGTGAATTAAACTTTTAATCAAGTGTATTAAACGTTTAATTGAGAATATTTATTTGCACCAGTAAACAAATTAATAATATCAATTAAACGTTTAATTCACTTGATTAAATTTTTAATTAAAACTAATTTTATTTTTGATTAATGCTTTTACTGGTGTAAAATTTTTTTTTGTGTACTTATTATGGGTCACTTACTATGCACTATATTAAAGTTCCAAGCAGCGTTTAAAAAACTGCAGTAAAGGTAGAAAAACTGCCATTTCTTCCACTTCTTTATTTGTCATTGGCAAAAAAAAAACTGTTGCTTTTACTTCTGAATCATTAAATGAAAAACAGCTGCGAATAACGTTGTAAAAGCCACTTTTTGCAAAATCAATTTTTTTGGAAATTATCGTTAATGGGGGATGGGGTCTTTCGTAAAGGTGAAAAGCTCTCTGATTGCTATTCACCTGGGAATAGCCAGAAGTGATTCCTTTACCAAATTCCAAAAGCAGCTCACTACTTCCGGCCATTGGTCAAGTATCCCCTGGTATTGTCGCACAGGCTTCCAACACTGCCGACAGCTAAAGTGAGAAGGCGATTTCTTTGCTGAGTAACCTGAATGGCACGCTAACACCGTTGCGTCTCAGGTCAGTAGGTGTCACTGAAACTCAGCGTTGCAGCATTAGCCGCATGGCGGCTAGCCTGCCCAGAGGCTGTTGGCAGCCCCAACACTGGGATCGGATGTGGAGTCCCAATCAGTCACCCATCCTAAACTCCAACGATTACAGAAACCACAACAAATAATAGTTACTGGCCCTTTGTTCCTTATAGAAACCACAGGACATAATAATAATAATAATAATCGTTAACATTACTTACTCTCTTACATTGTTTAAACATCATATCATCCAAAATTATGCACCTTAACCTCTTCAAAATGCAATACAAAGAGTTAGACAGTGAAAGAACGTTGTAAGTTACTGATACAATTTAATGGTTTTGCAAATTGGAATAACGTTTTTAAAGCCGCATCCGATGTGGAAAAACGTTTTAAATGACATCGCGATTGTGGATATGAAACGTTTTTCCACTAAAAAAGTTATAAGCTGTAAAATTGCAAGTTATTTTAAATTAAAATTTCTTGATATTTTGCATACAAGTTTTTATTATCATTAAATTTGATTATCGAAATAAAAATTTTAAAATAAGTAATCCTGCCTTTTAAAAACGTTGCTCTCCTGAAAAATAATTATTTTGTCATTTACAACGTTATTCGCGGCTGTGCTTCAAATGTAAACAGTCGCTGTCAATCATACTCAAAAAGCGAAAAGTTGTACACAAACTTTGGTTTTTTGTGCGACAGTTTTTGGTTTCGACTGCAGTTTTTTTAACCCTGGTTCCATGCAGTGTTCTTTAGATATTAAAATTCCAGAGATGTCGCTCAACTTAATTTATGTCTTAAAATTTTTTGTAATCGTTTTCATCATATTAATATTTAAACCTTTTGTTATTTCACTTTGACAGCTTTCCATTCTGTTTTCTGCTTACATTTTTGATAATTTGCATAAATCCGAGGATATTTTTAACTTTTCTAATAATTCAATCTTTATAAAACTTAAATGTAGATCATAAAACTACGTTAAATTGGTTGTTATTGGTAGACTATTTAATGTCATAAAGCCTTTAATTATATTAAAATACCCAGCATAAAAATTCCTAAAAGCTTCCGTCATAAATTTCCAAAAATTCCCAAAATATTTTTTTCTGCACCCGCCGATTAAGCATAGACATTAACGCAAAGTACAAAGTTTTTCGGAAAAAAATCATATTTTGTGTAATTTCATATGATACGACAATTTTGATCTACTACGTGTAATTTTTTTGTTCAGTTGTGGCAACACTGCAAAGATTTCAATCGAGAAATGTAATTTTCTTAATTCCAAATTTTCTTGATATAAACTTTAAAATTACTACTGCTGCTACGTTTTGTATGGTCACTTCTAAAAAAACTATATTTAACGAATAACTTTTTTAACGCAGTATGGTTACCTTAACTATATTACCGGCAACCATATTATAGTTATTAGTAAACTTTCAAGAAGCCACAACTATTTTATAGCTGACAGCGAGCATGGTATGATAAATAAAATCTTAAAATAATATGTTTACCACTAATAATATTCTTTTCACAGAGCAACATTTTATGGTAAAAACAACCATACTTTTATTAGTGATATACATATTATTGTTATTATTATCCATAACATGTTCGGAAGTAACCATAATATGGCTGTGGCTTCTTGATGAGGGGCTAATATAGCTGGCAGTAGCAATAATACGGTTAAAGCAACCATAATATGTTTTAAAATCTGTCGTTTGAAAAAGTTTTTTTTGAATGTGACCATATCGAAATATATGTTTTCTTTACGCGCACGATTAAATATTTTTCCTTAATTTTAAAACGTTATATCGTTACCTGAAACGCAATAGCCCCTCACTAACTAAAAATTAAAAATCAACTTTTTCATTGATTCTGATGTATTGCATCAACACAAATGTGACAAGTGGATTTTATTAGCAAAAAAAGGCACTATGGTTGATGCTAAAAGGCCTAACTAATAGTTTGCATAATATGCAACATTATGGTGATCGCTAACTGTATGGAGCCCAAAAAAATTTGAGGTCAATCGGCGAGGGCTAAGCAGTGCCTCACGCCCGCCAAAACTTGAGAAAAATCGTAAGGTCCGACTTTTATGCCTCATAACTTAAAAAATACTAATTTTACATAAAAGTCGTTTGCTAAGAAGTTGTTAATAAAGAAGTTTTCAACAAGTTTTCTCTAAATCTCATATTTAACAAAACATTACTAAAATAAAAAGCAAACAGCAGCATTGATGCGAATTTTTTCTTCAGAACTGTTTTTCTGTACACACGTCAATTCAGCTTCAATATTTGTGTTTGTGTGCTTTTGCTTAGAAAAAAATAGCCAAACGCATATCATTTGCTTCCAACATACCTACGCGCTATCTCTATTCTTTAAGGGAGCTCCCATACAAAATGGTCAATACAGACTAGAAATATATTGAAGAAAAAGACCCATAACTACTCAGGAGTCGGCTCTAGGGGATCAAATGTATGACCGACTTCAATTAGTTTTTTGTCCTCAACATTTTCTCAATCCCCATCCCTTAGGGAGGCTCCTATACAAATATTGCGTTTTATGAAATTCTTAAAGTTAATGGAAATTTCAAAAGATTTTGTTATTCGTGCTTAATTCCCAGTTTTTATTATTGATAAAAACACTTGAAATTTATTGTTGATGGGATAAGCTATTCCTATGCGCATTTCACTGGTTGCTTAGGCCAGATCATCAGGAAACTTCATCCATAAAGATTTTGGAAAAACTAAAGATATTAAACCAAATAAAACTGTAAAGCGTATAAGACTTATAGCAACAGTTCTACTTGTAACAATATCAAAGTTTAAACAAAACACATCAACAATAAACAGTGGGTTTATCTCATCTTACATTCCCCACTACAATTAGTTGAAATTCTCTCAACATTAACTGTAGTTGTAAGTAGGTTAAGAAAAACAAAATAAGAACAAACAACAACTTACAAAAGATGTTGTCAATTAAGTGTTTTTTTAGGCGGTGCACTTGCCTGTTTATTATTGTAGTGGGGAATGTAAGATGAGATAAACCCACTGTTTATTGTTGATGTGTTTTGTTTAAACTTTGATATTGTTACAAGTAGAACTGTTGCTATAAGTCTTATACGCTTTACAGTTTTATTTGGTTTAATATCTTTAGTTTTTCCAAAATCTTTATGGATGAAGTTTCCTGATGATCTGGCCTAAGCAACCAGTGAAATGCGCATAGGAATAGCTTATCCCATCAACAATAAATTTCAAGTGTTTTTATCAATAATAAAAACTGGGAATTAAGCACGAATAACAAAATCTTTTGAAATTAAAATTTTGTATTCCCAAAATTGAAATTACTTTTTGTTAATGGAAATTGTTCGTCTTTTGTTAATTAAATCAAAAGTTGCAAACAGATTTTAAACATTTATGGCTTTTTTTGTCTGCAACTTATGCAACTATTTTCCAATTTTTTATGATATTTTAAATAACAAAAATTTTGAAATTTTGCTAAAAAACTATTTTTTTTGGCCAAAAAAATTTAGTTTCTAAAACGACTTCGCATATAAGAAAAACTTTTATCCTTTCTTAAAAGTAATTTTATTTCAGTATATCGGTTTTTTAGTTTGTTCAATACTCTAAACCGTTTTTGAGTTACGCGAATATATGTTGTACAGCCTCCTCCATTTTCGTAATAACGGTATAAGTCGAAAACAAGATCTAACCTAAAAAAACCGGTTAGCACCACTGAATTCAGCGTAACCGAATTTGGTTAAAGCGCCAGGTGCCCGGCTGGTCGGTTTTTCCAGCTAACATCGTTGTTTTATTAAAAATATATAAGGAAAATGTCTTTCAACAAAATTTAAGATACGCGATTTGATTTAAAAATTTGAAGTGGTTTATTCGATATTTTTCAGTTTATTTTGTTTAATAAGAGATTAAGGAAAAACTTTTTAACAATTTTTCTACAAAATTAATATATTCTAAGTTATGAAACATAAAAGTCAGATTTCATGTAAAAATATAATTTTTCTCAAACTTTGGTGGGCGTGAGGGACGGTTTAGCCTTTGCCGTTCGATTTTTTGCGTGGTTTTTTTTATCAAAAAACACCAAATTGGCGTGTGAGATTTAAAGAAATTCATCTTTTGATTTTAGCAGTCACCCATATGCAAAATTCTCAAAACAACTGGTAGGTTTTACAAGAAAAATAGAAGACAAATAAATTATAAACACTTTGAGGTGATTTATGAATTTATCATTTTAAATAGTTTTTGCTTCTCTGTAATGTGAGATAGGGCCTTTTGCCTTTAAGGTGACGATATATCGTTTGTGGTACAATAGATCTTAGGACACTTAGGACATGTCCGTCTGAGTTTCCACGGTCGCAGTTTAAAAAAAGGATTTAAAAAATAATTAAAAACGAATTTCGTTTCATATAAAACTTATTTAGATCTCCTGCTTAAGGATTTTATCCTTGCTTCTCTTACTTCTTAAAATTGTATGAAATACATATAAGAAGAATAAACCAGTAGCTCTTGCTGAAGCTGTTTAATAAGATTTTTTTTAATCGGCAATTTGAACCAGTGCCGATATTTCCCTTTACAAACAGCACTTGGTGCAAATAAGTGCTTTTTACTCTGTGTTTGGTGCTAAAAATTTCCAATAAAAAAATATTATCATTTCTAAAGGACAGACCATTTTTATTAATGTTGAAAAAAAAACCTTATCAAAAACCTTTTAAATAAACTGAGATTGCTGAAATATTTTAAAAAACCCCTTTAAATTGCAAAATTTTTCTTAGTTAAAACTTAAGGTCACAGACATTTTTTTACGGTACATGAACACACTTTACGTTTACTTTATTTTAATTTAAATGCGACTTATACGGCATCATTTTAACAAATACGAATTCAAAAATGTTCAAATCCTTCAAGATCTTAATTAATTGGTGTATTTTGTATTTTCGTATTTTTTTTAAAAAACTACTTCTTAAAGCAACCGTGGTCACGCAGGGTATTATTGCAACGACTAATGGTGTTTTCTTTTCTAAATAAAAAATAATGCATTATAATTGTGTAATATATTTATCAGGTTACACGCACTCATACAAAGTGATACATTGTTCTAAATAACAATGGAACAAAATAACGTTTTAAACTCAACACCAATGTGTATTTAGCGTTATAAATATTGAATGCAAAGTTTGTACTAAAAAGCAATATTCACCATGGTTGTAGCAATTTTCAACATTAAATTTTCCTTTCTAAATAAGCGTTAACAACACTGATTTTCAATACTTAAAGTCAGTTGTTGTTAAAAATTTTGTGCCAAAAAAAAAAAATAATTATGCAATAAAAGTAAAACAAACGAAAAAAAAACTTTTATATCCATCAAATACAACCAAAAATCACAAAACAACACAAATTGTACGCAAGAACAAATTAATAAAAAAAAATACTTGAAAAAAATTACTTAACGCAGATGCAAAAAAAGGTATTATCACACCCTCAATTATAACTAGGGGTAAGAAATGGAACAAATTTGCCATTTATTTTTGCAACATATTTAGAAAGAAAAAACGAAAACTTTTCACATTTTTGCGTATATTTTTAGAATAGAACAAAATCCCGCGCGAATGGTAGCATACATGGAACACTTTTGTCAGAAAAGAAAACACCATAAGTATTCAAAACGGTTTGAAATGAAATATTGGATTATGTTAATGAGGAAAGTATTGCTTTTATTACATTTTTAAAATCGCTTATAATTTTAAAATTTTACTTAACTTCGAGCCCAGCAGCAGTTAAGAATGAAAAATTATCAATAACAATTTTAATGAATTTTCATGTTGCTAAATTCCTTCTTCATAAAAAATAATTTTATGAAAATTAAATTTGATGAACTTAAGCCTAATTAAAATATCAAAATTTGGATTAAAAACCATAAAATGTTCAACAAAATAACCACAATACTAATCCAAATTTTAAACTTTAAAAAAATACAAACGTGTGTTTCTCATAAAGACCAGAAAACATCCGTAGATTTGATTTCAAATTGAAAATTATTTGAAATCATAAATTTTATTAAACGACGAACATTTGAAAATCATATAAAAATCATTTGAATAAGATTAATGCCCAATTTTCAGGATAGTAATTAAATCTAAATTAAGTTAATTTTCATAAAAACTTAAATCGTATTTAAATACAGATTGATTTTTTGAGTTTTATTTTAAAAGTCTTATTTAAATAAAACAAAAGTATGGTAGCACCTACTAAATACAAACAAATATCATAAAAAGTATAATTATTTACAAGGAGGTCTCAAAAAACAGCTGATTGTTATTGCTTTGCCACTTGTTGTTCTATTGTCGTGATATAGAGGCCACCTTGCTTAAATATTACAATAGAAACTTAAGTTGAAATTAAGTGTACCACATCGGTGCATTAAGTTAGATTTAAGTATTTACTGAAGAAGAGAATTTTGTATTTAAAACGATTTTAAACATAAATGTGTTTTAATATAAATCCTGAAAATTGGCCATAAGTAATTTTATATCAAAGGTTTGACTTCGTGTTTGTTGGCATGCACGTTACAAGAATAACAATTTGCGTATACCTACTTTATTTTAATTAAAGTTTTTTTTACCATCATTTAAGAAATAATATACTAATGGCCTTATTCATAAAAAACAGGTTTATAAAAGGCTTATAAACCAAATTTTTTTAATTTGTTTAATATATCTTTATTTAATAAAAAACCTATTTTATTTTTTGAATAAGAGGGTTATAAAATTAAAAACACGTTTTCAAATTGAATTTTTACCTTTAACTTTAGGCTTCTAAAGAAAGCTCAGTACCCACTGTGCCAATTATACATGTACGTTGAAAATGGAATACTTTCTAAATATCCCCTTAAGAATAGTTTATTATTTTATTTTAATTTTTTTTTTGTTTAAAACACTTAACATAATATAAAAATAACATTTTGTTTTTATTTTCTTGAAATTTTTATGCTTTTTTTGTTTATCACATAAATAGTTTTAGTTTTACAATCTCTTACTTTCTACCGAGTTCTTAGAGTAACATACACGCACAATCATATAAATACACAGATAAAAAGATCACAAACATACGCACTCAAACATTACTTATAAACCAACAGTATTTTACAAATTGGGTATGTATTTATAGCATATAGATTCAATACAGTACTTTAAACTCACGCATACAAATATAGCTGATGGTTATCTTATCCTGCTACTGCTGACGAGTATGATGTTGTTGAATGTTGTATATGCTACACATAATAAGCATTATAGGGATTACGTTTCTCCAAACAGGGTAAAACACATTCTAAGGTATTGCGAAATGCTTCTCGAAAATCACGATTAAAATAAGCATAAATGAGTGGATTGAGTGTTGAATTAAAATAACCAATCCAAAATAGTACAGCAACCACAACATCCGGACAAGGACATGCTGGACCGCACAGTGATGTTATTACGTACCTTTTTTATTTTTAAAAGGGAAGAAAAAAAAAAAAGAAATACATTTATTTATAAGTAGGGGTGTATAAAATATTTATAAACTTAAGCTACGTCTGCACAGTATTGAAAAGTGTGTATAAGAATTTTGTTTAGTTAGACAAGGAAAAGTAGTTTAATCTTTATATATTAGAGTATCCAATTATTCGACTTTTAGTTTTGTTCGAGTAAGGAATTAATTGATTTTTGAATTTTTAAATTGCTCGATTAATCGAATAAAGGTTTTAAATTGTTCGAATTACTCGATTAATTCGAGTAATTCAAATAATTTTATCCAATGGAAAAAAACATAATTCTCTATTTGAATCCATACTTTTATTTTATGTACATATTAGGGTATTCATTCGGTTAACCGTTTATTTACTACCCGATTAACTGATCGGTTAATTTAAAATTGGCTTTTTTCGATTAACGGTTAAACCGGTTATTTTCAGTCGATTAACCGATTAACCGAAGTAACAAAATTTTAAATTTTTTGTAGTATTACCACATATTTTTTGTGTTTTTAATTATTTGTTTTGTCTTATATACAAAAGGTATGGGTTTAAAAAAATATATTTTCCTTCTAGCAATACATTCTTTAAAAACAGTACAAAGTCAGGAAATACAGGAAAAGAACTGAGAAATTAGATAATCTGTATTATGGATTGCTTTCGAGATTTCCAACATCAGCGATAAGTGAAAGAATTGTTTCCAAGTCGAGTTTTATCGAAACTAAAGAAAAGAATCTCTTAAATCCTAAACATTTAAGCCAAATTATTTTAATAAAAGATTATTTTATAAGATCTACTTAAACTTTTGAAAAATTTATTAATAAAATGATCTTACAGTTTATTTCTTATTAAATACATAACATATATATATTATAAAATATGAGGAGGTCCATAACAAAACGCAATAATTACACCATAACATTTTTTTGGATAAACGACAAAATGTAATTTAAGTAAGTAGCACTTAATTTTTTTAAAAAACAATTATTGAGGTATTATTGTCTACAAAAAAAATTTTAATTAATCACAAATTTATTATTTTATCTGACAGTTTGTTTTAAAGTTATTTAGATAGCAAATTTGGAATTATTGCGTTTTGGTCCGAATAATAATATTTATTCATGTAATTATTGCGTTTTGTTATGGACCTCCTCCATTAACTTAACAAAAGCGAAAGGTATTAACTAAACAAAAATTCCTTACGTTTTACAGTTATCTTAGAGTTGCCACCAGAGCATAATTTATTTATAAAGTTGACTTTTTTAAAATTTTTTGTAGCGATTTTTTTCAAAGATGTGAAATTATTGCATTTTGCTCTGAACGATTATATATGATATTGAATAGCAGTGTAGTTATTGAGTTTTGGAATACCTTATAATAAAGGTAATATAGATTTCAATGTGTAGAATAGGATTCAATCAAAAAGCTTAAAAAATGTAATTATTGCGTTTTGTTATGTGCCACCTCATATGTATTACATATTTTTGAATTACTTTTTTGCTCTTTTAAATTCAAGAATTGTTTTGTTTGTTTTGTTATATTTTTTTTACTAATCAATTCCAAATAATAAATAATTTTTGCATTTTTATTAATTGAAATTACTTAATTTATAACAAAACTTTATTAATCGGTTAACCGATCAATAACAAAATTAACCGATTATAAACCGATTAAACCAAAACCTCGGTTAATTAATCGAGCGATTAACCGATTAAAGCAAAACCCCGATTAAATGAATACCCTAGTACATATATATAGTCCCTTATATATTTAAGGGATTGTTTTTATAAACTTTTAAACGGGATCGTTTTAAATAAGTTTTATTTTAATTTCACCCATGTGTTTCCGATCTTCAGAACTTGGCTGATAACTTATATACACATATTTTTGTAATCACCTTTTAATTTCCTTTTTTTTTAACTCTACTCTATAGGTTTGGTTAATTTGTTTTTTAACGTATTAATATTTCGCGCCGACACTTCGTTTTCAAACAAAGACACTTAGGTTTTTAAGACGGATCTTAAGATATCTCAAATGTCAAAAGTCTATTAGAAGAAACTGTAATTAAGAAATTGACAGTCGAGTAAAACACTTAACCCATAATCTGATAGCGCATGGTTTACACATTTATAGCTGCTGATTATTTTTTTTTTTGGTAATAAACGCCAACATGAATATGAGAATTGTCTATTTTAGTGCGAAATTTTTACGTTTGAAATTTGACGTTTATAGTGAGTTAGATAATTTGTCACACACACACGCTCAAATCTAAAGAGGGACTCAAATATAAAAGATTTTGTTATTCGTGCTTAATTCCTAGTTTTTATTCTTGATAAAAGCACTTGAAATTTATTGTTGATGGGATAAGCTATTCCTATAAGCATTTCACTGGTTGCTTAGGCCAGATCATCAGGAAACTTCATCCATAAAGATTTTAGAAAAACTAAACCAAATAAAACTGTAAAGCGTATAAGAATCATAAGCAACAGTTCTTCTTGTAACAATATCAAAGTTTAAACAAAAACATCAACAATAAACAGGCAGTTTATCTCACCTTACATTCCCCACTACAATTGGTTGGAATTCTTCCAACATTAAATATGTTTGGAAGAATGTGTAATGAAAATAAATGCAAAAGGTAACGACATGTAATTTAGTTTTAAGATACATATTTTATCAGTTAGAAATCTAAAAAAAAAATGTTTTACATTAGAAAATAAGATTTTTTAAGAAATTAATTTTATTCGATAATTGACACAAGTTGTTCGAGTTATTCGTTATTCGAAATTGGCCATTTCAATTATTCGATCAATTAATGGCTCAACAATTCCTCCATAAATCGATCAACGATTAATCGAGTGGATACTCTATTATATATGCATATAAAATAAAAAAAATATTTCTATAAATATTATTTATTAAGCTATTTTCCTTAAAATTTGTCATTTCAGGATTTGTGGCACAGTCTGTGAATTAATTTAGAAAATTATAATTGTTTGAGGCAAAGCATCACAAAATTACACAGGACGACACACCAAAATTTTTCAGACATCTCTCCATTTATTTTATTTATTTATTTACTTTTATTTATCTGTATTTCCATACAACAAGACATACATCTTATAATTATAGTATGGAACTAGAAAAAGTTATGGTTAAATTTGGAGTGCTTATAACGATGGCATCATTACTTTTTCCTCTCAGCTATAGTTTCAAAGATATATAAAGACATTTGATATTTGCATAATTTACACAATTCTTTGTATTATTCGCTTTGTTCACGAACGACTTTACAAACCCTAAACTATTTTCCAGATAAATAATCTACAAAAAAATTTGTTTCATTTGAGTAGAGTCGCATTGGTAAGTATATAAGGTAGTCTAACTTGTATTGCAAGGATGTTCAAAATATATATAAAGTTTTATGTTAGTCCTTATAAACAGAGCTGTGGAGTCGGAGTCGAAGCACCCACAAACTCTCGCGACTCCGACTCCAAAATTTTTTAACATAAACATTTTTCTAATATTTTTCAAAATAAAAGAAATTTTTAGTTTAATTTCTTCGAAATTTTTAATTTTACTTCTTCACAATAAGTATTCAAGTTCAAGGTCACTTTTATCTAAAAAATATTTATTATTAATCCAATATTTCTTTATCTCAATTAATACCTTCTTCCAGGACTTTTGGTTTTTTTAATTTTAAACAAATTTTTCAAAACGAAATTTTATGAATCAATAAATTATAATTATAAAAATTATAAAAATAATAATAGCACTGTGATAGACGAAAAAATGAACTTCGATGAATCCTTTTCAAACTTTTAGGGGGGGAGTCCACTGAGTCAAAAGTACATTTGGAAGTGTCAGATTTGGCTCCAGTTTTTGAGAAATCGGTATATATCCGTTTTTCATGGATATAGCTAAGTCTGCGCTATTTCCTTTTACGGAATGTTTTAGACTTTTTTTTTCAAAATTTCACGTAAAATGTTGAAACAGTAAAATTTTTTGAGTATTTGGCTTTAGTATACACTTAAACAATTTTGATTCAATGTAAACAAATAAATATTAACGTTATTGTACAAGATATTTTATTAAAGTTGTTTAATTTTAATTAATTAACTTAAGAAAAAACGAAACAAATAAATAAAAGTTGAATATTTTGATTTTGAAGCTTAACTTGAGGCCTATACTAGGAAAACTTTAATAAGATGTAAAGTGACTCTTATTCGACCTTTACAAAATTTGATTAGTATTATTATTTAATTAAACTTTAGGCCTCTTTTTTTATAAAAAATATTAATTTTATTTAATCCAATATTTCGGCACTCCGTTGTGTGCCTTCTTCAGGGTTTTTTTCTTGAATTTTTGAACAATTTTTAACAAATTTAACAAATTAAATAAATTAAACAAAATGTCATATAACAATTTTCAAAAAAAAGTTTATTAATTGATTGGTATCAAAAACCAACATCGTCTGGTAGAATAATTAATTATTTTTCAAATCATCCTAAAAGGATTATTATTAACACGGCTAGAAACTTTATAGATAGAGTATTGAAAATAAGTGATTCTTGTTTCCATAGGAATAATAAGGAGAACATTTTTAGAGCATTAAGAGAAAATAGTTTTCCAAAGGAAATTATATCTAACTTATTAATACAATATAATAACCATTGAATAAACAACTCGAACGGTAATACGAACCCGAAAATTTATAAATCACTAACTTATGTACCAAAATTTTCGGAGAGGTTAGAAAAATCTAATATTTATGATACGGAAAGGTATAAAATTGCGCATAAATCTAATAATACAATAGGTAGATTATTTACTAATATAAAAGACAAAATGAATAAGTTGGAAATGTCGAATGTAGTATATAAAATACCTTGTAGGGGAAATATTAATGGACAATGCGGTAAAGTGTATGTTGGTACAACGAAGAATAAACTGAAAACTAGGTTAGCAGGACATAAGTCAGATCAAAAATATAGAAATATTTCATCACAAAAAACAGCTTTATCATCTCATTGTGCTAATCTAAATCATTATCCTGATTTTGAAAATACGCAGATTTATGTTACAAATGTTGCAAATTATAAATGTACCGACAATATCGCGAATTAATTTTAAGTCAGATACTGAAAGTTTAGCACAAAATTATAGGCATTTAATTCATAAAAATAGAAACGGAAGTTAAAAATTTATTTATACTGTAATAGATTAGGTTTGAATTGAAAAACCTTTTTTGTATTTAATTGAAAATTGTTATATGACATTTTGTTTAATTTATTTAATTTGTTAAATTTGTTAAAAATTGTTCAAAAATTCAAGAAAAAAACCCTGAAGAAGGCACACAACGGAGTGCCGAAATATTGGATTAAATAAAATTAATATTTTTTATAAAAAAAGGGACCTAAAGCTTAATTAAATAATAATACTAATCAAATCTTTTATAAGATGACTAAAAAACCCGAAAAATGGTCATATATCGTTACTTTTGATGGACATTAATGGTTTAAATTACGTGAAATTTTGAAAAAAAGTCAAAACATTCCGTAAACAAAGTTAAGAAGACAAAAAAAATAGTACAGTCGAACAAATTTTTTTTAAATAGCGTAGACTTAGCTGCTATATCCATGAAAAATGGATATATACCGATTTCTCAAAAAATGGAGCCAATCTGACACTTCCAAATGTACTTTCGCACTCAGGGGACTCCCCCCTAATAGCTCGAAAAGGATTCATCGATGTTCATTTTTTTTCGTGTCAAAAACTATCACAGTGTAATTATACACAGGAAACAAAAATACTTCTATTCCATTTTTTTAAACTAATTGTTTTTGCTATCTTATTAATTTAATTATTAATTAAATGTCTGCAAGTTTGATTAATAATAAATATTTTTTATATAAAAGTGACCTTTAGCTTGAAGATCTATTGTGAAGAATAAATAAAAAAAAAATTTAAGAGGGTCTGCTTTAAAAACTTTTAAGTCAGTAAAAAAGGTCCAGTTTACTTTACATATGAGTAGGTGAGCTGTAAAACTCGTTCGTTTCAAAAATTAAAAATTGAGATAACAATTGATTTTGACAGATCTTTTAGCACTTTATGAGAATAAATATATAGACTGTATCAAACCATGTCCTACACTCAAAAAAAAGTTTGAACTAGATGTAAGTTAAAAATGAACTTTATTTTAGTTCATGAAATTTTCTTGTATTAAGTTCAATTTAATTTAAAAACAAGAATTTTTACTTAAAACAAAGAATATGTACTTCACGGAAGTATACAGAAAATTCTTATAAACTTGAAAAACTTACAAAAATTTTCTTAATTACCCTTACTTAAATGAAGTACATATTTCTATAATCTTATTATTAATTTGCATACATATACTAAAAACCTAGTAAAAGTGAAGATATTTTATCTTTAAAATAAGTAATTTAGTTTTTGTATGAAAAATATGAAATCTAGTAAAAAGCTTCCTTATATCTAGTTTAACTTTTTTTATTAACTTGAAAGAAGTATGTCAAGTTATTGGTTTTATGAACAAATTTACTTAAAAATAAAGAAAATTTACTGAGTTTCTATACTATTTACTTGATTTTAACATGTTAGGCATAATATATGTAATACTAAAATTTAAAAAATTTTTATTTTAAATAAGAAAATTTGTTTCTTAGATATGGGTAGATTAACAAAAAAAAATTTTGCTAAATTTAAGTTGCATGTGAACTTAATTTTAGTTAAAGAATTTCTTCATACCAAGTTTTAAATTAACTTGTAATGAGAATTTAATTACCTAAAATAATAAAAATACAAAGTTACATACATACATATGTATGTAGCTATGTACCTATATAATACCAAACTATCTGCCTGTTTTTGAACGCGAATGCTGTTTTTATTTTAAATGTTTTTTACCTACAAATATACAGGGTGTCCGCCGGGAAGGTATACCACGGCAGCGTAAATGGTCTTGTGGAAGAAGCTTTTGTGTCAAC
Source organism: Pollenia griseotomentosa (assembly GCA_963931875.1). Taxonomy (NCBI): domain Eukaryota; kingdom Metazoa; phylum Arthropoda; class Insecta; order Diptera; family Polleniidae; genus Pollenia; species Pollenia griseotomentosa. The sequence continues at coordinate 42,550,494 of OZ007560.1, read as the reverse complement.
TGAATCTTAAATGGAAACAAATTAAAATCCTTTGTAGCCAAAGTTGTTCTTTGAAGACCAAGCTCCTGAGCACGGCGTCGAATTGAGATTGTTGTTTTTCGAATATTTTTTCATAATAATATTGCCACTTGTCTTCACGACTGCCAAATATGAACTGTCAAGACTAATATTTACCAAAACGGCGGCAAAACAAAGTAGTATACCTTCCCGGCGGACACCCTGTATTTACGTACATAGATGTCCCATTGCCATACATTGAACGAACAGTGCTAAATTTGTTGAATGGAAAATACACGTATATAAGGCGACCAGATTTTATTAATAAAATAGAGGACATAAAGAAAAAAAGTAAAAAATTTATTTGACTTTAAGATTTTTTACATATTTTACAGACAAATTTATATTGCTATATTTATATTTGTAAAGTAAAATAAAAAAAAATAACATATCGTCGGCTAAATATGTAAACCTGCTAAATCCACTTTTTAGTAAATTGAGATTTTAATGCCGTGTGGCAGAGGAAGATATGTCTCGACGACCAGTATGTAGTTTTTCTTCAATTTGAGTCTTGAAGTGTGCCAATTCAACTATATTTTTGGTTTTCCTCTCAAGCAGCATATAGGAAAAATAAAAAGTTTTTTCTGTAAAACTTGTTGAAAGGGAGTTAGCAGGTTTGCATATTAAACGGACGATATATGAAAATTTACATTTACTTATGTAAAATTAGTTAAAAAAAAAAAAATAAAGAAACTTAAAAATTAATTGCACTAACTTATTCAAAATTGTATACTGCAAGTGTATGAGAGTTGAGTAGGACACTTGTTTTATAATAAACTTGTTTGATACATACCTACATACATAATTGAATTGTCTAAAAATGGAATTAAAGTTCGGTGCGAATCGATAATGCTTAATTTTGACAACAATACAATAGATATTCTGGCCCTACAATTACACAATTGGTCGCATTTGCTCTTACTTAGGTTATTTTCAGATAAATTGTTTGAAAACAAACCAATGAAGTCAATAAAATACCAAAAACATTTTTTCAACGAAAAAAAACGCACACACTTTAACAGCCAACATGTGTATGCATTAATGTATGTTTCTTTGTGCTTCTTTAGTTCTTTGAGTGTGAGCACAAGATTTTTGCTTTCCTTGTTACTGCGCCCCATCATTAAAAAATCAAACAATTTTGTCAATTTTATATGTATGTACTAAGTGAAACGAACATCTTTATATACATAACTATTTATAAATGCATGTAGGTACATACCTATACAGTATTATAGTACTATAAATTTTATAGGCTTTGTAATATGTACATACATACATAGTATTACTTACATTAAATGTACATTAGGGTATAACTTTTTACAAAATCTCTTCATCCCACCACGCTATGGGCAATGTTCTACTGATAATAAAAATCATTTGTTAAGGTAATTTTGGTGAAAACAGTTTCCGCACCTCCCCCAAGAATTTTTATTTTTTGAGAACTTTTTTAATATGTATGTATGTAATTATATGGTACATTTATAATATATATGCTATTATGTATAAATGTATGTACATAAGTATATTAAATAAAAATCTATGTAGGTATATCACTATGTTTTTGGGTTCAATAAAATAAAGTTTAAGTTTAAATTTAGAGTTGTTTTACATAGCTTTACATAACAACTAAAAATTTAAGTAGAAAAATCCAAACAAAATTAAATGTATATTTAAATTTAAGAATTTTGTTTGTCTTTTAAATGTTATTTTCTTTGCGAACGTTCACGTTCGAAATCGATGAACAGGCTGTGAAACAAAAATGGTTTAGTATTATATTTTTACATTACATCCCAATAAATCTAAACAAATTGTCCGCGAAATAGCATTATAATATCGCCACTTTTTAAGATTTTTTTGTTCGTAGGTAATAAAAACATTTAAAGAAAATACTAAAAACTTTGCAATTATATGTTAGTCTTGATACTTTAAGGGTAAACTAATATTTAAAACTTCACCGCGTTGTACGTGGGAATTTTTTAACGACCGCGAAAAAGTAATATATAATTTCCTCATATTTTTAATGGTCTAAACGATTATGCGATAAAGAATTAGATATATGCAAAAAATGCAAAAAGTTACCTCCCTAATTGACATAAGTAATAAAACAAATAAATTTACGTATTGTGCTGAACCATGTTTTTGTTGCAAGAATGAGGAGAGCTGTTTTAACATCAGGCATGGTAAATGGAACCTTTAATAGCATGGATTTTTTGATTAATTAAGTTGTCAACTTTTTTATCTCTTGAATAGTACTAGTTATTTTTTTGTTTAATTTTTTGGTTGTGAAATGTACTTAATTTTTGTCTTATTTAATTTATTTATGTCAGCAAGACAAAAGGAAGAAAAAAAAGGTATTTATGGTCAAAACTATCTTGACTTTCTAAGCAAAAAAAAATACAAAGGAACGAAATAATCATTATAAAGTAGTTTTTGAGCAAAACATTACGATCCCTTCCTATAATAAATACACTATCAGGTTCTCGTTGGAATATCCTTTTTTAAGTAATTTCGCTGTTGAAAATTGCGATAATATTACGCCTTAATATTAGATATTTAATTCTAAATTATTATTTTACCATTTTATATAGATGAAAATGAAATCTCAAATAAAGATTGGCTTAAATATAATGTTGAGCCCCTTAATGTAGTTCTTCAAAAGTGGGAGGAGAGCTTTGCTTTAAGAAGATCATTTATAAAAGAACATACTTTATTGGAAATATTCGAAGAATGGCCGGGTTTAAAGCAATCGTATGGATACAAATTGGTCAGATATTTGTTAATTTTTTTTGAATTGAATATAACTAACCTCTTAAAAACATAGCAGATTATTTCCGATTTTTCCGTAATATACCCTGATAAAACAAATTTGATCTTTGAAAAGTGGGAAAGGTTTTGTAAACCTATATTGGACTTGGTTCAAGCTCAGGTTAAAAGTTCAGAAAGCTTAGAACTAATTAATGAACTAAAAACTTCTCCAAATAACTATGGTAACTTTTACTTTTTCTTGAGCATATCGTTACTTTAGTTAATAAAGGCCGTATATAACATATAAAACATTTTGCCGTTGGGAAATAAAACTTTATAAAATTATAAAAATTATATTACTATAAATTATTCGACCATCCATTATATTATTTTTAATTTCTATTTAATAGAGCTAATGGTCTTTTTTTTATTATTATATAAAAAAGGTAATATTTATTTTTATTTCGAATTTTCGTAGGTCCTTTGTGTTACGTCTTCAGGATTGGAAAAATGTTTACAACAATTACATAAAAAACAAATTAACAAAATTTTTTTAAAATACAAAAATTTACAACATTTGATAAAATTGTTACATTAAAAAAATATTTGAACATAATCTATTACAATTTAAATATTTTATATTTGGTTTCCGTTTCTATGACCTTTTTTATATAATAAGAAAAATACCATTAGCTCTATTAAATAGAAATTTAAAATTATAAAAATTGTTATGTCTAGTTTTAGAACTATAAGAAATGAAGGAAAAGATCCAGCCTACATATTTCAGTTCTCAATAAATTTGGTAGTTCTATTATTAAGATTTCTTTCTTTTTTTTACATTTTTGTAAAAGTTAGCTTTTCTGAATTAAAACGACGATATAAAATAAAAAATCTTATAAATTTACAAGATTTTGTTAAAAACTTATATCATCGTTATCAAGTAAACAACTTTGTCTTATATTTTTTCCATACTAATTCGTTTTTTCTTTTTCTTCTTAGAACTAAGAAATCTTATAATAATTCATCAATTACATGCATTACTGAAACCAAGCACCAGAAAATGTGTTATCAACGAGAGTAACCGAAAAAGAAAATTTGCAAAAACATCAATTGAAGATTCCAGAAATGCATTTTTGCTGTGGGCACCAACAATTATGGAACTGAATACAAAAATTAAATTAATTATTGATGACCTATACATTAAAAAACAAACACTTCAACCGATAATTTGTGGTATTGGTAAATGTTTATTACACCTAGATGATTTTTATGTTTTTTATGGCAATGTTTTTTATAAGCTTTTAAACTTAATAACATGTGTTGATGTTGCATTTAAAATATTTTATGTGCTTAATTTAAAATATCCTGAAGACTGCAAAAATGTTTGGTTATTCTTTCAACAATATTTTTATGATATAGAGGTAAAAAATTCTGAAAAAAGTACTATTTTAGCCTGTATTTTAAATGATATTAAAACCTTTAATTAAAAAAATTTATATATTGCTCAAGGTACTTTAGTTACTTAATTAGTATTAATTCACTAAACATACTAAGTACGTACTTAAAAATGGATATTAGTTGTTTTCTTTGTAAAAAAAAATTTGAAAATTGCTCGAAACTTTTTTGTCATTTAAAGTATCTACATCAATTGTCATCAATTAATGTATATGAGTGCTGTTTTCCAAAATGTTTCCAAAAATTTAGTTGCTTCAAAGCATTTTCAAAACATATGAAAAATGAATTTTCGAAAAACTTTCAAACCGCAAATATAGATGTAGCTCCAGCAAGTAGTAAAACTATACATAACGAATATTTTAGTTTATGTGAATCACCAAATATCCATGCGAGAAGAAAAAGTTGCGACAACCTGAGCCTCTCTGATCGTGTTACTAAACTCACGGAAGTTAATACCGAGTCCCTATCTGCTAGTTCGTTTAAACTGTCTTTAAGTAACTGTGCAAATAAAAATTTTTCAAGAAAAGACGCCTTTAAAATGCAGGCTAGTATTAAAAAAAATATTACTCATCCCGTTAGGGAAGAACTTAAAAAAATGGCTGCTGCATTATATTCTAACAATTTGACCCAAAGAAAAAATAACTTAAATAAATTAGTAAATTTTTGCGATAACCCTTTTGAAAACTTCGATACTGAGTATAAATTCCTTAAAAGATTAGATACAATTCATTTGTATGAAAGTCCTAAAGTTATAACCTTGAACAATGCTATTAGCAATACAGTTATAAATCACGAAAATACTCTTGCAGAAGTCTATATGAAAGGAATATTGTTTCCAATTAAGTTTCAAATTAAAAAATTCTTTGAACTTCCGGATATCTACGACGAATTTGAAAAAAGTATGAAAAAGATATCAGAATGCACAACAATAAAAAATTTTTGCAATGGAAAAATTTGGAGAAATAGAACTAAAGATTGTATTAATAAATTTGTTATACCTTATTTTTTATACTTCGATGATTTTGAAGTTAATAACCCACTTGGGTCACACTGTTCAAGTCTTTTGGCGGTTTATTATTCATTTCCAACGGCTCCAGAATTTTTAAAATTCAAATTGTATAATATTTTTATTGCTGCATTGTTTAAATCAAAAGATGTAAAAAATTTTGGAAATGATGTATGTTTCTATAGATTGATTGAAGTTTTAAACGACTTGGAAAAAAATGGTATTGAAATTTCTACTAAAAGAGGCAATAAAACAATATATTTATACTTGGGTTTAATTGTGGGAGACAACTTGGCGTTAAATAATATATTAGGGTTCTCACGTTCATTTTCATCAAAATACTTTTGCAGAACTTGTAAAGTAGATAAAATACATACGAAAACGCTTTTTGAAGAAAACGTAGATCAGCTAAGAAATATTTCAAATTATACCGAGGACAGTATTTCAAATGATGTGGAAAACACAGGTATTAGGGAAAACTCAATTTTTAATAATATTAATCATTATCACGTTACGGAAAATTTATATGCTGATATTCTACATGATGTTTTCGAAGGAATTTTAAATTATGATTTATGCCATGTAATTCTTCTATTTATTAAAAACAAATCGTTTGATCTGGAACTTCTAAATATAAGAAAACAAAATTTCCACTATGGTGAAACTGAATATGGAAACATGTCTCCCGATATACAAATGCATCACTTAAAGGCATTTAAATTGAAGATGTCAGGTAGGGAAATGCTTACATTCGCACATTATTTTCCATTGATAATTGGTGATTTAGTAGATGTTAACAGTGAGATATGGCATTTTGTAGTTAATTTAATTGAGTTATTAGATTTACTGTTGCTTGCAGATTTTACTAGCTTAGATGTTATTAACTTAAGATCCCATATTGAACATCATAATAAAAAATATGTTGAGCTTTTTTCGGATAATTTAAAACCCAAGCATCATTTTTTAACTCATTATGCCAGAATATTAGAACACTCCGGCCCGTTAATATTTTTGTGGACTTTTGGCTTCGAGTCTAAACATAGGCAACTTAAATCTTATACTAAGAATATAAATTCAAGAAAAAATATATCTTTGTCCATAGCTATTAAATTTTGCACATCGTTCTCAGAATTTTTACTTAATTTCGAAGTAACAAATTTCATTCTTGGTCAGATTCAGTACAATATAAAAAAGTCTCAGTTTTATAGAGAAATAAAAAAACATTTAAGCGGGAGTAACCTATGTGATTGTAAGTGCTATAAAAATTTTAGTCATTACGGCACACAATATAAAAAAGGTTTTATAGTATTTTTTTATATTCCAACATTTCATGCTTTCAAAATTCAAGAAATAATATTATTAGATGCGAAAATTTTAATTCTTTGTCAAAAACTAAATGTTATATCATATGAAAAAAGTTTTTTATCGTATACAGTCGATGAAAACTCAGAAGACTTCAAAATTTTTTCAGCTGATTCCATAAAATCTCCTCCAATACACCTAATTCTTTTAAACAATAAGTATTACTTGAGACCAAAATCACTTTTTTAAATAAAAAAATGTAAAAAATAATTATAATCAATATTTAAAAATGCATAACACGAAACCTATTGTTCATTTTATTTCTAAGAAAATATATTTGTCTTTTATTTGTATGTATGTATATAAGAAACAAGAGTTTGTATAAATTTATATTTTGAAATGTTATTGAAAATTAAATAAAAAAATTTAACAACAATATATATATTCAAAAAAGACTTTTTATTTCAATCTAAACTGTTTTGGTACTTTAATAAATTAAGTACAATTTTCTACTTAAAGTTAGTTTTCCTGCAACTCATTTCAAAAAATATTGTAATTAAATATAGAAATTTAGGATTTCGTCGTTTTTAAAAATTATGTAAATTTCTTTATTTTAAGTATTCCCGCACACTCATGTGAAAGAAATTAGTAGTAAAAATATAGATTTTCAACTTTAACTAAGAAAAATTCAACTTTAAATTTAGTTTTTTATTCTTAAAAACATTTCAGAAATTCTGGAAACTAGGACAATTTACCTTAAAATTTAACTTGATACTAGGAAACTTTACTTAAATATAGAAATGGTTAACTTCATTTCAATACCAGTTTACTTGGTTTGAGTTAATATAGGTACTCAAATTAACATAATTTTTCTGGTATGAAATACATAGAATACTCAAATTCAGTAAGATTTCATTAGTTTAGGTTAAATCGTATACTAAAAGTAAGTAAAATTTTTGTAAAGGTCATTATTTTTTACTGTATATGAATAAAAATTTACTTAAAGCAAGTAAAATCTTTTCGAAAACAATACAATTTCTGAGTTTTATTCTTAAAAAATAGTCCGAGACATACTCGAAACTATGAAAAAATTACTTAATAGTAGGAAAACGTCCACAAATTTTAAACTTCATATTAAGAACCAATTGCTTAGTTTAAGGAAAAAAACACTTAATTGTAGTAGCGAGTTTACTTACGTGTAGGAATAAAAGATTAGTAAAAAGTCTTATATAACTGTTTTCTAGTAAATGGTTACTTGTTTTTAGTTTTTAAAGGAAAAATTCGTTTACTAATTTTTATGGAAATTGCATACTTAAATTAAGTTTTATTTTCCTTGGAGCCAAATCATTCCCGAATTTCTTTAAGTTAAGTTAAATTTACTTGAATTTAGTAAACTTTTTTTTGAGTGTATTCTATGTTTTATGTGACCTAAAATTGCAGTTGGTAACAAAACTGACTCGTTCCGCTCACCGGACATTTTGAAAACTATCTCTTTGTATTTTCTACAACAAAACTCGCTGGATCACTATTGTTTGAAGTGCGCCAAGATATCGTTGATGAAATGGAGTCGAATAAGGGAATTTAATAATACAAATTTGTAAACAAGTTCGCTTTGACATATTTGTTTTTTATTATTCGTATATTGAAAAATATTTTTGTAGCGATGTTCATATATGGGTAATTCCATGTCAAATCGACCAAGAGTGGGACACGACCAATTTCGATTTTAATAAAATTTGGTGAGAAGGTTCCTTTTATCTTATTAGGAAAATATATGAACAAAAAAAAAAAAAAAAAAAAAAAATTTAATATAGTTTTTTCAAAAGTTATGTCATATTCAAAATGTCATAATTTCGCCGAATTAGCCAAATGTGTTGAGCTTATTTCTTCAATATCTCAAAAACTACTTTACATACGAAGATGATTTTTATGTCATTTTAAAGAGAATTTTGAAAAATGTAATATCTGCAAAATATTAAATTTTAAAAACGGACTAAGTCGAAAAACTTTTTTTTTTATTTGGCTGATTTTTTTTAATAATACCTCAAACCGTTCTTAAAAAATTCTGAAACATTGAAGGAGGTATTTTTTTATTAAAAAATAATCCTAAAAAAGAATTTTAATATTGTAATGTTGAGCAATAAGTACACTGTGCTAGTTGCAAAAAAACAGACAAGTCGGGCACTTAGCGTTTTAACCTAATTCGGGCACGCTGAATCTAGTGCTGCTAACCGTTAGGTTAGCTCTTGTTTTTTTTTTTGGCTGCCCAACATATATTCGCGTAACTCAAAAAGGTTTAGTTTATTGAAATTACTAAAAAAAACCGAAATTCCATATAAATATGGCGGTTTAATAAAATTCTTTAGTTCTTTAAATCGAAAAAGGTCGTGTCCCACTCTTGGCGATTTGACATGGAATTACCCATATATGACTGAAAATCTGCTGTAGCTCCTGTGGTGAAAGCACTAAGTGAACTTCATTTTAAATTCCAACCCTAAAAGTGAATAATAATAGAAAAAAAGGAAAAGGAACTCGGAAAAATACATGACATTGTTCCAGATATAATTTCCATCAATGTGGGGGTTAACCCGAAAAGTGATTTGAGAATACTTTTATCTACAGATACATAAACATACTCACTTTGGGGAAAATTGGGGCGAAAATAAAGACTTACAATTTTATATTTTTATGTATATATTTTATGGAACGGAAATACCTTTACTTATTAAATTGGACTAAATGGTCTTTACCTTCCATGATGGTATTGGTACTGCCCAATCCCTTGAGACAAACAGCACCAAGTCCAACAACAAAAGGGTGCTATTTCCCAAAAATAATACAAGGCTTACAACATTTTTTTAACCTTAATTTTCTCTTTAAAGTGTGTTATACAAATTGTACAAGAAACAACAGAAGGCGCATCGGCATGTTGAAATAAAAATATATTTAATTTTCCTGAGAATTATTAACAAAGTTAATCGAAATATTTGACAAAACAAATAAAAAAAAAAACAAAAGGGCAGTGTTTTAGTTTATCTATAATAAAAACAAAGATCTCACTTTACACTTTCCAAAAAAAGGACTCCTTATGTTTTTTGCCTCTACAAATTCAGTGGTAAACAACAATAAGCACACCTGATGCCCTCTACGTCTAAGCAAGTTGGACTTTTTGTTTTTTTTAAATTTTCTATCTCGAAAACTATATTAGATAATACTTATGGGAATTCAAACATCGATAAAGGAAAAATGTTGAAAAAGATGTGAATTGGTGTAGTTTTTCTTTCCCCTGCAGAACTATTGTAACATTTTTTTTCGCATTATTTTAATTAATTATTACAACTTTCAAAATACATATACTAAGGTTTAATGATCAATTTTTCTGGTGGTTTATAGTGTGTTGCAAAACTAGTTCGATTCCATATGGATTGTAGCAAAACTCGTTTATTTCGAAAATTCGTATCAAAACTCGTTCGTTCGAAAATTAAATCTATTATGTTTCTATATTTAAATTAGTTTCAATTTTTCAAATGTTGAGTTATTAATCAAGAATGGTATAACACTTCCGAATCAAAATAGTTCAACCTATTTGGTCTATTTAATCGGCCGCTTTATGTTTCGAAGAATGTGTAAAAAACGAGTTTTGCATCTCACCTGCTCATATGTAAATAACTATATTAAAGCTCAATGCGGCACGTGTTAAAATTTATTATAGAACCATTTTCTTGCTATATTTAACCATTTAAAAGGCACTGCATTAAATAAGGTATATGGTCAAATAAGGACCAGTCTCATATACATTTAGCATCAAGGAGTTGGAGTCGGAATCGTACTAAAAAAATTTGAGCGGATGGAGTCGGAGTCGGAGCTATTTCTTGACGATTTCACACCCTGCTTAAAACTTTGAAAAAAAATCCAATTTTGTTTTCCCAATTTTTCAACTAGACACTCCAACGGAATATTCTTAGTAACAAATTATACATTTATAAAGAAGAGTCCTTAAATATTTAAGAAACAACTTCACATTTTATCTAGTTTTCTACATGATTGAAATAGTACCGTAAATGTTCCTTTTCACATAAAAATAAAATGTTTTTAGAAAATGTTCAAGGATGTACTTAAATACCATAAACAAACCAAAACAAAAAATGTGTGGATTATTTGTACAAAGTCTTTTCTTCCTAATCATTTTGTTATTAATGATAAATTTGACATTAAAAACCAAGTTATTTTAAATGAAGATAAAAAAGAAATATTCAAAGTATTTTTTTAAATTAATGCAAAATATCTCTAAGATGTGGTATTAAAAACATACATAAAAATATGTTATTTTTATTATAGAAAATTTACTTACACCGGGTTCACACTAAGAAAGTTTTCTCTCCCCTCTCTTCAACAAACTCAGACTTTCTGAAAGAAAACTTTCATAGTGGAAACCTAGACTTAAAAAAGTTTTTATAAATTAACCAAAAACATAAGATTTTTAGCATCCTGGCAATAACAGTCAGCTATCCTGATATATTCTTAAAGAGATTTTTGTGTTAATTAATAATCCTGAAAGAATTTTAAGATTTGGAGGACTTCGCGAAATACTGGCCGAATAATACAAAAAATGGAGTAAATTATGCAAATAATATATCGAGAGTGAGTTTTTTTTTTATTTTATTTTATATAAATTTTGTATGAAATTTGTCGCGTACTATAAAATTGTTCTTGCTATAAAATCGCAACGGTACCTTATGTAACCATGACATTTAAGGAAATGATGCAAGTGTTGCCAATAATGTAATTTATTTAAAAAAGTATCAGTATCAGTCCAATTCATAAAAATATTTTTAATATAAAAAAGGTTTAAAAGAAAATTTTACTTAATAAACGTTTGTAAAATTTAATAATTGTTTATGAATACGGGGGTGATCTTTAAAACTAGAGCTGGCATTTTCAGATGAAGATACAAAAGGATAAGTTTTTTTGTTGCGTTATTGCTGTTAAATTAAAAACTTAAGACTAGAGTGGTTACACATTTTTGAGAGTTTCACAATTAAGGGGTGAAATTGGATAATATATCGACCCCTTTTTTTTTGTGAAATAATAGTAAGCGATATTTTGAAATAAAAAAATTAATGATCATTATTAAAACTTTATGAACCTATCCATGTTTTCCAATTAAAAAAATGTCAAAATTGTCAATAAAGTCAAATATTTAAGGTGTTTGATTTGACAGTAAGTCATGTTTACAATTTTTTTGTTATACCGATTGATCGAAAGCGGCACACAGGGGGAGGATTTTGGTAAAAATTTAAGTAATTCTGGCATTTGTATACGAGTTCAAGTTAAGGATTTGAGGTCTATCGACTTATCAGCAAGGCCTCAATAGGTTCCAAAAGTAGGGCGTCTCGGGCATTACAAAAATTAACAACAATCCAGAATTCTTACCCCCATATTAAAAAAAAAAAAAAAAATATTTGATTTGTTAAAGGTATATTAAACAGATTTTCATAGGAAACTCGTTTCATAAACCTGTTATAAACCAGAAATATTTTTTATGAATATCTTTAGCCAGAATCTAAATTAGTGGCTTGTACTAATCGAGTTCTACAAAAATCGAAAAAAGCCATTCATAGTTAGCTTTTGACCTAACTTGGTTTACTATTTTGCTAATAATTAAAACTTGTCCAGATTTTTTCAAGTTTTTTTTTTGTATGAGTTACCAGCAAATCGAAAAATATCCTACAGAAAGAATTCTGATAAAATTTTATTAAATTAAATTAAAATTAAAACTCGAAAACAAGTTCTTAATTCGCAGCTAGAAATAATTCCTCAAAGATACAACCATGAGTACAGTACTATGTAAAGCAAAGTTGCCAGAAAGAAAGGATAAAATCGTAAAAATTGTCAAATAGAACCTAAATCGTCATTGTAAATTAGCACTTACTTTTATTAAACTTTGAAAATTTTGCGTTTTTTTTAGTTTCCATTAAAAAAAAAAAAATTCTAAAATAAAAATCCTGTTTTCATTAAAAACTAGCGGGCCCGTTGCCTGCTTCGCACGGCAAAACAATATAAGAAAAGAAACACACTTGTTTTTAATAAAGTTGGATTTGTATTACACTTCACATACGCACCGCACACACATGCGTTATCGGATTTCAACCAAACTTCATATAAACCATATATGGGCCACTGCCTACGTAGTGTATAAGTTTGGTTGAAATCGCACGACGCGTTTATGATTAGTTCGGCGACGTACATATACGGACTTATTTTTATATATATAGATGTTAGTTGTATTTATCAATAGCAATAAGTCCAAAATAGAAAAATTTCATATATTACTACCAATATTTCAAATATTAAAGTTCTTTCTTGCTGTCAATAGATGACTTTTCTACAAATTGGAAGGATGCAAATGTTTGAGAGACTAGAACTGGAGACTCTTCTTAATTAGGATCCAGAATCATTAGAAGGCAAAATGTTTTAAAAGTAAGAAAATTAGGCACCACATGAGCTAAAGCCAGGAAATATTTAACACCTATTTTACATGCCGTTTAAAGCGTTAAAGCCGTTTATAGCGTTTTAGAAAAAAACGATCAAATAAAACGTAACCAACGAACAAACTAAAAACAAATTGAACGCCAAAAACATAATTAAGCGTATTTTGTATTATAATCTGTATGTATTAGTATTAATAACTGCCAATTTTATAAATGAAAATATCTTAGAAGCTAAATTGAATCGTGTTATAATAATAAAAAACTTTTGTAACTTTGTAAAAAATTTGTCTTTAAAAAAATCGTCAAATTAAGTGTACAGTCCATTTTCAACCCTAAAATCGTCAAAATGATGATAAATCGCCAACTGTGATGAAAAGTGACTACAAGATCGATGACACACTGGCAGAAAGCGATGAGGAGAACTCTGGTATCTGCTTAGTCAATTTAGATATTTAAAAAGATTATTTACATATCAACGCATTCTTATCGCATAAAAAGCTTAAGTGACAAAAACACAATTTGGCAGGAGAAGGTTTTTTAATATTTCAAAAAAATTTTGTATGAAGGTTGGCGCATAAGCTAAAATGTTTTTGTTATAAAATCGTAACGGTATCTTATGTGATCATGCCATTTTAGGAGTTGATGTAAATCTTGCCAATAAATTAATTTATTACTATTAGCTATTTTTGCGTAAGGTCTCGATATACTCGATTTTTATGTTATAAATACACAACATGTATGCTTATATTTAAGTTTTAAAAAAAATAATTTAATAACTAATATAAATATCTCATCCGCCATGTTTTTTTTTTTTTTCGAAAATAGCTAATGAAAAAATGTTGACCGTAAACGCCAAGTGGGTCACAAAAAGGGGCCAATGTATAAAATTTTTTTTTTAAATTTCCTAAGCTAATCCCGCGAAGCTCTTCGCATGTCTGCAGGAAAGAAACCAGAGTCTCTGGCGGGAATCGAATCCGCAAACCCGGCGCTCATTGACTAGCTCACTACCATAGATGGGGGTAGTGCACTCATTTTGCAGTTTCAACTCACACTTAGTGATAGTGCAAAAATAATGCAATCATTTTGTTGATGTTGAGTGAGGAATTGACAATTTGCAGCCTCACTAAACATGAGTGATTGTGATGTTAAACAATTTTGCACTTAAAAAAAAAAAAATTGTTTGATTTTGAAAAAAGCAATCATTAGCTTATTGCAACTTTTTTCTTCTTCAATCATTTGAGTGCAACTTAAATTGTTGCACTAAATTTAAAATTAAAAACTTGTTTTTTTATGATGATTAAAGCCAATAATTATACCGTTATTGACAAAATGTCATTTTGTTTAATGTTTTTCACGTATGCATATCCTCAAAAGAAATCAAAAACCATGCACATACAAAGTTACATTTTTTAGATTTTAGTGAGACAATATTTGTATGCAGCTTTTTTGATTGCATGTCCAAATTTTGCACTATTTGATTTGAGTGCAGATTTTTGCATTCAAATCTGCAATATCACTCAAATTTGCAATATCACTCAAAATTTTTAGTGGTAGTTAAAAAATAACAATCATCACTAAAGCTGGTAAAAAAGAGTGCAAACTAATTTCTTTGCAGTTTTATTTAGTGATAGTGCAATGCTGATTTAAATCAATATTAAGTGCACTACCCCCAACTATGCTCACTACCGATAGCCTACCGGGGCACTCTATGATTGTATATATGTATATACTCTTAAGCTCACGATTGGCAATATTAAACGCTTAAACTTTAAATTGGCCGTATTCTTAAAAAAACACTAACTGAATTTGATATCTATTTCTAGGAAAATTTAGTTTACAAATTAAAATCTAAATTATTTTTCATGAAAACGGCAGTAAGCTAGCTGTAAGAGACTTATGATTGAACTTAAAATAAAATCTACGATAATAACTAAAATTAGGATTTACTACAAATAAGTCTAAAACAGGGTCCCTCAATTAGTCTTATATTTTTTGTATAGAGCAATACTCAGGGTATGACCCCTACTAATGCATTGCATTGTGTTGCACTTAGGAAAATAGTTTATGGGAAGGAGAATAGAGGGAGACTATACAGACGCTCTGATTGAAGCTTAGCTTGGCTAATAGTTGGGAAGCATAAAGAAAAATGATTGAATATATAATTGGATAATTTAGATATCTACGATTTAAGCTAAAATTGGGCCATACGGACCATATAAGTGGTGTTTTTATTAAAAGTTGTAGAACTTTTTTTTTTTTTAAATAAAATGCAATAAATTCAATGGATTGACCAAAATTTCATGGCATTTAATGATTAAAAAGTAGTTTCTGGCATATTGCCCCTATGACTGCGCCTTATGAACGCCATCTCTCAGTCCGATTTTGCACCATTTTTTTGAGCATTCATAAAAGTGCATCGAATGTTGGCTTCTAAATGATCAATCATTTCTAGTCTATCAGCAAAGACCAGGGATTTGACACTCCTACAAAAATGAGTAAAAAGGTTCCAAATCAAACGAATTTGCCGGTTAACCAAACGTGTGGCTAAACAAAGGGATGGTTTCAGGCGCCGTATGGCATAATTATTTGCAATGGCATGAGACAAAAAAAAAACGAAGAATCATTTGCCTGTAGCATTCGCCATTCACGGTAATGTTGGCACCTGCTTAGGATTTAAATACAAATGGGCCGATGACGCCTTCGGCAATTAAATCGAGCTTAACAGTGAATGGAGCCCCTTTAGGATAGTGCTCTTTTCAAAAACTAAAATTCCACTTGTTTACCTTGTATGGCGATTTGCCAAAGAAAGCTTAAAAAAAGTCAAGCTACTTTTCAAGTTATCCCTATCGGAAGTTCAATACGTCTCAAAAACACCCTTAACATTTAAAAACATATTAAAACCTACGATTGAAGCAAAAATGATATGTCGATTAGTGCTGGCAAAATTTGAGTAGTGGCTTCCGAGTATCCAGTATTTGCAACTTCTCAGTGCTTTCAGAGTTGTGTTTATTTTAACAAAGTTCAATGGAAAATTCTTAGGCGTTTTTCGTTATGTTAAATTGAAAATTATTCACTACGTCTAAAAAACACCCGTAACATTAAAAAACATATTAAAATCGACGTTTGAAGCAAAAAATTTATGACAATTAGTGCTGGCAAAGTAGTGGATACCGAGCATTTGCAACTACTCAATGCTTTCAAAGTTGTACTTTTTACCACAATGTTCATTGGAAAACTCTTTGGTGTTAGGCAAAAAGTCTTAAGTCAGAAACTGTAGTTTTTCGTGATTTTAAATTGAAAATTAATTATTTGGTGTATTTCATAGACTTTTTTCCTAAAAGCAGATGATTAAGATTATAAGCATTTGTGCTAGACTTAAATTATTGATACCAAACGAAAGGAAAAAAATGAAATAAAGCCAATCAAAAATTTAAGATGCGTTTTTTTGACTTAAGACCTTTTTGCCTAACGATAAAGAAATTAATGGCTTCTTTTCAAAATACAACTAGTCAGCTCAGAATTGGTTTGGCGCATATTATGGTGATTTAACCATGATATGCGCCAAACAAATTCTGAACTGACGAACTGTTAAGTAAATTGAGATCGCATTATAAAGTTTTTGCTCCCGACTTTTATTCCCAACCAGTATATTTGAAGCATGAGAGAAACTACATCAAGATCTATATTTAAAGCTAAAAGTTAACTATATAATTTCATACACCTATATATCGTCGGTCTCATGTAGAAAGGCCCTAACTCGATTTTTTTCGAAATTGAGTTTTTGAGTGATTTCAATACGTTTTCTACAAATACACCTCGACACAAGAATTACATGCAATAACATCAAAAATATTAGTTTCACAAGCAATTGAAGAAGCCATTTTACATTATTATACATACAGTTTCTATTATGTTTTTGCTTTCTCCTGTAAAGTTGCAATTATGTGAGTTAGGGCCTTTTTTTACAGGAGACCAACGATATAGCCTTAATTAAACTGTGTAGTCTCATATCATAAAAGATAAAATTTTACTATAGATTAAAGTTGTATTAAAAACAGACCTACACAGAAAAAATTTAAAGTTGTCTCTTTTTACCAATAAATGATGTGGTTAATTTTAATTAAAAAAAATTATCAAAAAACTCTGCCGTTTCAAACAATGTGTTAATTGATTTAATTAAATATAGCTCAGGTTTTGACATTTCCCAACAACAACTCTACAAGTTTAAATTGTTTTATTTTAAACAAAAAAAATCAATAAAGATTTTTTGTTATTTAATTAATATTATAAATAAAAATGTTTTAAAAAGTAATTTCAATTTTTGGGAATACAAAATTTTAATTACAAAAGATTTTATTATTCGTGCTTAACTCCCAGTTTTTATTATTGATAAAAACACTTGAAATTTATTGTTGATGGGATAAGCTATTACTATGCGCATTTCACTGGTTGCTTAGGCCAGATCATCAGGAAACTTCATCCATAAAGATTTTAGAAAAACTAAAGACATTAAACCAAATAAAACTGTTAAGCGTATCTGGCCTAAGCAACCAGTGAAATGCGCATAGGAATAGCTTATCCCATCAACAATAAATTTCAAGTGTTTTTATCAATAATAAAAACTGGGAATTAAGCACGAATAACAAAATCTTTTGTAATTAAAATTTTGTATTCCCATAAATTGAAATTACTTTTTGATAATGAACAGGCAAGTGCACGGCCTAAAAAACACTTAATTGGCAACATCTTTTGTTAGTTGTTGTTGTTTTTATTTTGTTTTTCTTAACCTGCTTACAACTACAATTAATGTTGAGAGAATTTCAACTAATTGTAGTGGGGAATGTAAGATGAGATAAACCCACTGTTTATTGTTGATGTGTTTTGTTTAAGCTTTGATATTATTACAAGTAGAACTGTTGCTATAAGTCTTATACGCTTAACAGTTTTATTTGGTTTAATATCTTTAGTTTTTCTAAAATCTTTATGGATGAAGTTTCCTGATGATCTGGCCTAAGCAACCAGTGAAATGCGCATAGTAATAGCTTATCCCATCAACAATAAATTTCAAGTGTTTTTATCAATAATAAAAACTGGGAATTAAGCACGAATAACAAAATCTTTTGTAATTAAAAATGTTTTATTTATTTCAAAATAACTAAAATCCCAGTAAAAACTTCGCCTACAAAATAATGTGTTAAGTAATCCGGAAAAAGTAAAAATACTACTTCCAATTCTACTGAAAAAACCAATGAATTTTACATGGGATGTCCCAAAATGAACGCATTTAATTGTGTCATTATTTTTAACCTACATACACCTGTAAAATAAGTAGTTATAGATGTAGTTATAATAGTTATATAGAAAAAATCTACTTAATAATGAGTGGCAGAAGCTATTCATTTCAAAAAAGTAGGCGAAGTTTTTACTGGGATGTTTCATAATGGATAGCTTCTTTCACTCATTATTTAGTAGCTTTCTTCTATAACTACTTCTAAAAAAATAATGACTTAAGCTATGGTCACACTTGTCAAATATTTGACGGAAAAAACGGGACCAGCAAGCAAACTAAATAATTATTTTTTTTAATTGCAATATTTATTTTGATTATAATACCATATCTTACAAAAAACAGTTTTTTGCTGTGTCAAGTAGTATAATTAGTTTATTTTGTGAAATTTAGACCATGTTACATCGCACTCACTATCTACAAAAATAGTGGTTACGCTTATTTGGTCAAATATTTAATAAGTGTGACCGTAGCTTTACTTTCGAATTCGTTCATTTTGGGACACCCCTTGTAAAATTCATTGGTTCTTTCAGCAGAATTGTAAGTAGTTCTTTTATATTTTCTGATTACTCAACACATTATTTGGTAGGCCAAGTTTTTTTTACTGGGTACTGATAATTTTTTCTGTGTACAAATTGTTTTTAAACACTAAGTCAACAATTTATCAAGCTTCCATTCGTTTTAAAAGTTAAAAGGAGTTAAAATTAGTTTTTTTATTTCTTACACGATTTTATGTCAATACTTTAACTTACCATAGAAAAAATGGCAGCCAACACAAAAGGAACACACCCATTATTATGCCCAAAGTACGTGCTGCTTTGTGTTCCGCTTTCCAGCCTTTTGTTGGTCTTACTGAACCACCTAGAAATATGAAAAGTAGTTAATAGGTATAGTTTTTTCCCTCTTTTTTTTTCTATTTTTATTTTTTTCAATCTCTATCACGAGCACATTCTACACAAAAAGATTGAATGTTTTACAAAAATGTTGAAAAAGAAAAACAAAAAATTATAAAATAGAGAACGTAGAGAAAGAATTAAAAGCTAAATCCGTAAGTTAAGTTTGCATATGATTAAAGCATTTGTTAAAACAGATTTTAAGTACAATAAAACTCATGGATGCAGATTGCAAAAATAGTTATTTTTAAAGAATAAAATTTGTAAAAGTCATAAAAAATATATTTTGGAATTTTTATACAAGTTTAGGTTTTTTCCTTGATACCAATAAAAAAAAAGTATATATATTTATATTTATTAAACATTGTATGTAATACGTTTTAAATTGCTTTTACTCTAATAAAAGGAAAAAATGCAAATCAAGGCAATATGACGTATTAAATATTGTGAGATTTTTTTAAACCAGGTTACGCTTAGGGCGGTCCAAAAACACTTTTTGCGAGCTGTATTGTAGCGAAACTTTAATTATGAAATGTTTTTTGTCTTGTTAATGATCTTGTAAAATCGTGTTTCTACCATCATAGAATTTAAAAATATGGCCAAGATATTAACAATTATGCCTCTTTCCTCAGTATCCGGTTCTTTAAAAAAGTGTTTTGTTGGACTACTCTAATGAATATTTTAAAGTAAATATAAATAGTTCTAACAAGTATATTAAAACTAACGTAAATAAACTTGATTAAAAATATGTTAACAGCCAGGCCCACGATGTCACACGTTAACGTTCGCATAGAAAATTACATTTAAAACAAAAACAATTTCTAAAATTTCTAAAATTTGTTTGTGTTTTAAATGTAATTTTCTATGCGAACGTTAACGTGTGACATCGTGGGCCTGGCTGTAAATGATCAAAACAAATTGTTAGATGGAAACGTGTGCTTTATGAATGAAATTTAATTTGATAAAGCTCAAACTTAAAAATTTTAATTTGAAAAGTAACATCTATATATATAAAAATGAAAAATGTTTGTATGTTTGTTGGCTTATAGACTCCTAAACTACTGAACCGATTTTCCAGATACATCACGTGAGCCCTAAAAATAAAATAGGCTACTTATTTTTTCGATAGGGGCAGGGGAATTGGTATCCCCCATAGGATGCCAATATTAATTATCGCATATATTAAGATCCGCTGCACGCATTATGCAGAACTTTTGGTAGTAAGATCTTCTGAGCCCCAAAATTAAAATAAAATAGCAGTGGGGGAAGTGGAATCCCCCATAGGACGCCAATGTTTAACATCGCATATCTAAAGAACTGTAATAGTGAGAATGTTCAAACTTTCTAGAAGTCAATCTTATGGTATACAACACTTTTGAAAATAACAATAAAGCGGGTAGGCGCAGGGGGGGAAATACCTCCCATAGGATGCATATATTAAATATCGATCAACTGAAGAATTATTAAATGGAGAGTCTTCAAAAGTGGTTAAAGCTATTATTATAGTAAACTATAAATTTCAATATACAAATGGGCTGGGTAGACGGGGGAGGAGCAGTACCCCTCATATATAGAAATATTAATAAGAGCCACTGCACGCATTTTGTTGAACTTTTGGTAGTAGGATCTTCTGAGCCCCAAAATTAAAACAAAATAGCGGCGGGGGTAGTGGTACCCACCATAGGACGCCAATGTTTAATATCGCATATCTTAAGAACTGTTATAGTGAGAATGTTCAAACTTTGTGGAAGTCACTCTTATGGTATACTTCACTTTTGAAAATAAAAATAAAGCGAGTAGGTGCATAGGGGAAACACTTCCCATAGGATGCATATATTAAATATCGCTCAACTTAAGAACTATTAAAGGGAGAGTCTTCAAACGTGGTTAAAGCTACTATTATAGTAAACTGTAAATTTCAATATAGAAATGGACAGAGGAGGAGCAGTACCCCTCATAGATAGAAATGTAATTTAGAGCCGCTGCACTCTTTTTATTAAACTTTTTGTAGTATGATCTTCTGAACCCCAAAATTGAAATAAAATAGCAGCGGGGAAATGTTACCCCCCATAGGACGCCAATGTTTAATATCACATATCTTAAGAACTGTTATAGTAAGAATGTTCAAACTTAGTAGAAGTCACTCCTATGGTATACTACACTTTTGAAAATAAAAATGAAGCGGGAAGGCGCAGGGGGGAAAACCTTCCATAGGATGCACATATTAAATATCTCTCAACTGAAGAAGTGGTTTAAGCAGTGTAGCGAAGCGCACCGGGTTAAGCTAGTATTAAATAAAATTATATACAATATAAGCTATTAGCGAACTCCGCAGGATCGGAATAAAATTTTTTCTCCCCAGAAAAAATTTCAAAAAGTTAATTTTTATTTTTTTTTCTAATTATTTTTATAAAACATATTTAGCATATTAACATGCAAATGTGTACGAAATATGTAAAAATTTCAACACACGTAGCAAAACATAAATAAAAAATATGTATTACATTTTGTCTTAAAAAAAGTTAAAAAGTTTATTGTAATCAGTGTTGCCAGAAGTAGGGGAAAATCCCTAGATGTAGGTATTTTTGATACTAAAATAGGAGCGTAAGGAATATCGGACAGAATTTTCAAAATCTCTAAAATGTAGGGATTTTTCGTCATATCGTATTATTTTTAAAATAAATGCTGAAAAAACGTTTTTTAATGATATTTTATTGTCCAAAACGGTTGAAAAAAATTTTTCCCCTACGATAGCTTCAAAATATATTTCCAGAGCTGTTTGCTTTAAAAGTTGACGACACTAATATGAATGTACCTATATGTTTTTTTTTTAAGTTTTCATTCAATAGGTGATCCCGATATTTTTTGGTAAAGTTCGGTAAAATGAGAGAAAAAAATTTATCTCACTAATAGACAAAAATGTACAAAAGTACGGGAACAAAAAAAACCAAATTTCTGATTCAAAAGAAAACGTTAATATGAATTATGCATAAAATTAAATTTAGGCATTTACTTAAATATTTAAAAATTTGCTTTTGTTTATTTTATAAATATTTCTTATATTAATTATTTTGGTTAACTTTCTTGCAGTTTTTTATTTAATTTTGACACAGCTGATTCTGTAACAATTTTATAAATTTGCC
The DNA here is from genome assembly GCA_963931875.1 of Pollenia griseotomentosa. Lineage (NCBI taxonomy): Eukaryota > Metazoa > Arthropoda > Insecta > Diptera > Polleniidae > Pollenia > Pollenia griseotomentosa. The sequence goes on along the minus strand of OZ007560.1, from coordinate 42,528,115 downwards.
CAAAAAAAAAGTTAGGGCTACTTCGTGCAAGAAAAAAATATTTTTCTCTTAAAAGCTCTCCCACCTTACCAAACTTTGAGTACGGAAACAGTTTTCGGTAAGATTGGGATCCTGCGGGGTCCCGAAATTAAGTACGGGATAATACCTCATGTTGAAAGACTTAATTGAATTTAATTAAAATTACATATATATGTATTATTTTTTTTAGGTTTTGTACTTATTTTTATTTTTTATTTATTTTTATAACTAATGTTTTTTCTTCTTTTTTAATGATAATAATGCGAAGGGATTTTTGTAGGTGAAATTTTTTTAACGTGTAGGGAAAAATCGGATTTTTTTTAGCAAGTGTAGGTATTTTTTTTCGAAAAATCAACTGGCAACACTGATTGTAATATTGATCCCTTACCGCAGAAAAGGCTTAGGCGACAAATACACAATTTAACGGGAGAAAGTTATTTTCTTTTACTTTATTTCATAAAAACTTTGTATGAATGTTGTCGCTTAAGCTAAAATTGTATTTGCTATAAAATCGTAATGGTACTTAATGTGAACGTGAGATGATGCAAGTGTTGCCAATAAATTCATTTATTAAGCTATTTTTGCACTTCTTTTAAACTTTTAAACAGCTTTATTTTAATTATCAAATTCTTTAATCAATTGAGAAAACTACTTTGAAGATACAAATTAACAATTTGGTGATACAATTTTATAAAACATATGACAATCCTGCCCAGTTGTCAAAAAACTTTAGGGTGGGTCACTGATGTATAAGAAAAAATAAAAGTTCTCGAATCATATTCTAATAGCAATATTTTTTTGTCTTACATTAAAACAAAGAAAAATTGCTAAAAAAAGGAAAAAAATTAAATATCTTGAGCCCGCGCCGGAGCTCATAAAAATTAATAAGTATTTTTGACAAGCACCATTTTTAAAATTTCCATATTTTATTTATTATTAATTATCAACTGAACAGGATAACCGTTAGGAATTTTTGAAAAGACGTACAAAAGGTCGCTTTATAAAAATAAAGTCGTTTGAGAAAATAAAAGTGGCATTAATAAAAAGCATCATAACAAAACAAAAAAACAATTGAAACAAAACAGTCATTTGCACTTTTTTATTTACTTTTTTATATAACACTGTGCAAGAAAAAAAAAAAAACCAGCCTCAATACTTGCAAAGCGAAATGAAACGAGACTTTTGGTAGAGCAAATCTGCGAAAAGGTTTTGAAAAGTGAGCTCCGGTTCCTAAAATATCGGCCCCTAAAGTTTTTGAATTTTTTGAAAAGGCGTTTGGTATAAATCAAAAAACAAAAAAAAAAAAAAAAAAAAATATACTTAATGTACTTTTGAGCTAAAATACTATTTCAGATATTTTCGTTAGAATTGTATGACGATTCTTTGCTTAGAATATATTAACCCGCCAACACTAATTTTAAGGGGTTATTTTTTGTCCTTTTTTTTAACATCCACACAAAAGTATACTAAAACGGCACTTTAGAGAGTTAATATGTTCCACGAATATTTTACTAGGGGTCTTTTTTTTCGAAATTTCGGCCATTGAAATTTTTGAATTTCTTAAAAAAGTGTTTGGCACAGAACAAAAAAAATATACTTACAGCCGTATTTATAATGGAAATTTGGCATGAAGTTAGCACAAAGTTTATTTATAATACACTTACCAAACTCTGGCTAACGATTTGCTTAACTCTTTTTAACCAGCTGCCAAACGTTTGCCAACTTGTAAGAAACAGCTGTTTAATGTTAAACAATTTGGTTGGTTTTATTTTAATTACTGTTTTATTTATGTTTCTTTCTTTTTTTTATTTTATATTAATTTTAAAAACTTTTTAAATTTGTTATATGTGGAGGAAAAAACAAAAAAAATTTACAAAAAAATGACAAAACCAGCGATGATTAATTCAAACGTATTGCATTTTTCAGTAATATAATGTGGCATCATTAAAATTCAGAGTTGATTTTTTTTAGTTAGCAGACGGACAAAAGTTTGTTATAAATAAACTCTGTGCTTACAAGCTGCTAGGCTTAATCGGCATTCTAGTTAGCAGCTAGTTGTACGTAGTGTACAAACTGTGGCTAACTTTTTGTTATAAATACGGCTGTTAATGTTCTTCTGAGATAAAAGACTATATCAGATGTCTTCAGTAGAATTGTATGGCGATTCTTTTCTTAGAATAAATTAACTCTCTAACTTTAAGTGGTAATTTTTGTCCTTTTTTTAACTTCCACACAAAAGTATAATAAAACAGCACTTTAGAGGGTTAAAATAATCGAAGAATATTTTATGCTTCAAAATTCACTAGGGGTCTTCTGGGACCAAAAAATCGTGCGATATATGTAAAACGGGTTTTCGAAAAATTCAAAAATTTCAATGCCCGAAATTACGAAAAATCCGTTTTACATACATTGCACGAACTTTTGGTTTTAGAACACCCCTAGTAAAATTTGAAGCAGAAAATATTCGTCGAGCATTTTAACCCTCTAAAGTGCCATTTTAGTATTCTTTTGTGTGGAAGTTAAAAAAAAGGACAAAAATGACACTTAAAATTAGTGTTAGAGGGTTAATACATTCTAAGCAAAGAATCGCCATACAATTCTACTTAAGACATTTGAAATAGTATTTTAGCTCAGAAGTAGATTAAGTATATTTTTTTTTACTTATACCAAACGCATTCTCAAAAAATTCAAAAACTTTAGGGGCCGATATTTCGGGAACCCAAGCTAACTTTTCAAAACCCTTTGGCGGATTTGCTCTACAAATAGTCTAGTTTCATTTCGCGTTGCGAGTATTGAGGCTGGCGGCGATGAATCGAATTTTGTTGCACTGTGTTATAAATGTGTTTTAACATGTCGCTGAAGATGATTGTTTAGTTCACTAAAAGCTGTTTATAAACAATGACTCTATGTCTAAGTTAAGCCATTTATACTTCAGTTCCCAGTCTTTCGATTATTACGTTTCTTGGAAGGACCTGCAGCGATGTTAAAGTTATCTTCTTTCATTGACTCGGCGGCTAAATGAGCACTGCAAACACCACAATTTTTTATTTTAAAAAGATTTTTGCTTAAGCTTATCTTTGAAACTTTGGGAAAAATTTCTTAACTACATTTAATACATGCCATAAAATTGTTGCCAGAGAAACAATAATCTGTGAATTACTTTAAATTTTGATGACGTTGTTTTGAGGATTTTTTTTTTTTTTTAAATAATAGGAAAATTTCAAACTTACTGCATATTAAATGTTTCTTGTAAGAAACTTTTCAAAAAAATGGTAAAAATTAAAAAGTCGCAAAAGTCGGCGATAAAAAAAGTCTCACAAAAAGTCGCAGGCCGCTAAAAATAGGGTAGAATTGCGATTTTAGTCGGGCGAACGGTAACCCTGCAACTGAAAACATTTTTAATTATTAATCATTAATCAATTATAATGACAACATTGTAAGATCTGACCATCGTCTGTACGAAGCTTAAGAAAAAATAAAACTTTGGGTCTTAGACAACATAAAACAAAAAAATCATTTTTTGGTCACAAAATCTTGTTTGCTGTCATATCTGGGCATCTCTCGTCATGATTCAAGTTTTTATCTGCATTAAGCCTTCTCTTAATTTTTTATCAAATAGAGTCATAGAGTCTGACACTATTTTCATGAAGTTAAAAGTCGTTAAAATACAGTAATATGATTTTCTGCAATACACTGCTATTCTTGTTATATTCAAAATTTAACAAAATTGAATGTCAAAGCGCGGGTTCTTGCACTAAAAATAAATTAATAATATTTTACAGGGGTCTAATGCAGACAAAAATACAACTTTTTTTCGCTGTTAGAAGTCGATACGAGAAAAAAAATCGATTTTAAATGCTGTGATAAATTTCGAGCGATTTTAAAATCCATTTCTGAATTATGTATAGTCTTACCCTCTTATTTAAAAAAAGTTAAAGTTCACATACGAAAAAAAACGACATACATCGTGAACGTTGCGTTTGGCTTTACACACTTACTACCTGCTTCGTAGTAAGGGAATGCCGTATCACTTGAAAAGTTATTTTTTTTCTTTTATAAAACTTGTTAAGAGTTCCTTCATTTACATTACTGCATCTCTGTATGTCTTTTTGCTGCATCTTTGTATGTCTTATTGCGTAGCGCATAATTGTGCGCTTGTTTTTATAAATGTACCATTAGTGCTTCGCAAAATGATAACGTTTTTTATTGGGAAGTAACTAAAAAGCCGTATACATAAGTTACTAAAGACAGAAGCCATATGTAAAAGATACGCCATCTGTTATGAATGCCAAATGCTTAAGTTTTACAGCTAAATAATATAAGTAAATAAAATAAAATATTTAAACTGATTCTACTTAACAATAAGACATTTTGTTCTTAAATTTTAAAAAGAAAATTAAACAAAATATGTACATTGAGCACTATGACGCTTATTAATTTTTTTTGGATTATAAAATCAAATACCTACATAAATCATAGGGAGCAAGGCGAACTCAACTATAGGTGGCATTGAAACGCCATCTGATTTTGACAGTTCGAACCAATTTGGTTTGATTTGTTAGTATTTTGTTAGGAATGGTTGACATTTCGAACCGTAAGCACTAAAAATGCAATGCAAAATGCTCTATGTTGTTTTTGGATTGTTGTTGTATCGACACCACCTGTAATTGAATTCGCCTTTTTTATGTAGTTAAAATTAAATATCAATACTGTTTTGTAAAGGATGTTTTTTTTAGCTGCATGAGAAACTCAAATGATTAAACAAGACAGAAATTAAGTTAGAATTATTTTTGGTTTGTTTATAATCTGGAAGCTAGTTTCATGGCATTTTTTCAAATATGATTTCCGTTATCTGTCCGCCATGGCTTCGAGATACATTCGATCAGTCCAATTTTTGACTACTTTTTCCAATAAATATGGCCGTCTGGCGTCAATGTTAGCTCAAAAAATGCTTCAAGAGTTGCTGGTTTGTCGGCATAAAATTAAAAGCAATCTAGAGGTTCTAAATCGCACAAATGAGTGGGCCAGTGAACAGGACCACTTCCGGAAATAAAGTTGTCCGTATGGCAAGTTTTGTTGGAACTTAATTTCGTTGATATTTAGCAGATTAAATATTTAAAACAAAAATTCAGTGAGCATGTCCCGATAGGGCTCGGAATTCACCGTAATGGCAGCTCCATGCTCATTTCGAAAGAGCGTGTAAGCCGCAGCAAACAGTCAATTTGAATGAATTGTAATGGATGTTAACGGGTTGAGGATTTAACCAGAAATTAGCATCGTAAACTCGAGGCAGTCCTCTTTAAACTTCGCGATCCCATTTATTTTAGTTGTTCTAGCGTTAAACGATTCATGATGACTTCCTTAACCTAACTGAACAGAAATGTCAACACAGTTTAACATTCCGCAGCTGTCAAATTATAGTTATCGATATCGATAGTTCTCATGCCGGTTAAAAAAACTCCCTGTCTTTCCCTCACAAGTTTAACTTTTCCAAATATTAATATGTTACTTAACTATAAACAAAAGGAAATTGTCCTTGGGCTATATACACATACACACACATACAAAGATATAAAAAAGTTTCTATTTAATGCTTTGTTATGAAGAACTAGTCAGACTTCTTGGTTTACTTTAATGTAATCTTAAATCTATTTTTCTTCTTTTGTCTCTGTGTCAATAGTTTATAAGCATATTGATATAGATGCTAAGATAATTGAGGGAAGTTTATCTTCTTATTTGGGAAAATAAATAGAAATTAAAAGAATATTAAATTGTTCAAGTAGCAATAATTCTTTTATAAACACTTATGTTGTTTTCTTTTCTACAAAAAAATGTGATATATTATTTAAAAAATTAAATTTTGTGTTCGGTTTTTAAAAATGCTTTGCTCTCTAAAAGGGAAGCATATCTTATTTTAAAACCTTCACCCTTACTTATGGCATAAGGCATTGCACTTTTCACCCCGGCGATGATTGCCTCAAAATAGCGAAAATTTTTTTTTATAGTTCAGGCAAACCATAAAATTGATTAAAAGTTCTTAAAACCAGAATTAATGGCAAAAACTCGGTAAAAAGTGCTAAATTAGCGGAAATTTTAAAAAATAGCATAATAGCAAAGTCTTATATTTATTAAAAATCGTTAAAGTTCTAAAGAATCAGAAAACTTACAGGAAAAAATCGCTTTTATCTCGAATATGGCTAAAATTCGCGAAAAATTGCAAAATTTAAAATTTATATAAAAAAACTAAATGTCGGAATATAACAAAAAGCGTTAAAAAATGAGCTTAGATCCCACTATCGGCACTATGTACCAATTTTTGTCGTATTTCATGTGCCGATAGTGTGAACGGTCAGAATTTTTTAATATACGATAATCTGTGCCGAACTTGTGCTGACTGTGGACAATCAAATTAACCTTCATGCGCCGATAATATGAACACTCTTTTGCACAATGTGGAGCAATCAAATTGTTTAATATGTACCGATTTTTTTCGGACACTTGTGCGCCGATCATAGTCGCCAATCAGCGCCGATACAAGGGATGGCAAAACGAAATCTTAAAATTTCACCAACTGGCTACTAAAATTTTACCTTTTTGAGCTTAATTGCACCAAAATTACATTTGTTTTATCTATTATTTATGTATTAAAACGTTAAATAGCACATTTTTACTGTTAAATGAAAGAAAACAATTCGCTTTAACCAAAACATTGCAGTTGTGTCGATGTTGCCATCCCTGTTTTGTAAACATCTGTTTACAAAACAACAATTACAAAAAATAGAACCAATGCAGTAAGTTTGAATAAAATTTAATACATTTTTTATTGTATATTAATATATTTTTTAAAATTGATAGAAAACTAAATAGAATATTCAGACGCAGAATTTTGCGAATTTCTAAAGTAAAATTATATCTGCCAACAAGCAAATAAACAAAAACATATGATTTAATTTGCCCAAATAGCAGATAGTGTGACCGCATTGTACCGATTATTGTCGCAATTGTGTTTTGGCCGATATGAACCGAAAAAAATTGTCACAATGTGTGACGATAATGGGACCACCCAAGAATAAATTGTGCAATGTTTTTAAATGTGCGCCGATATATCACGATAAAAATCGTCACAGATTGTGCTATTTGAGTGGGATCTTAGCTTAAGGATGAAGAACAATTTCTTGTCAGGAGTTAAAGACACCAAGCCACACATACGTTTGCAATAAGAAATTTTTGACTTGCACGAAACTGGTGCAAAATTTTCTTGGTTCAAGTCAAATTTTCTGGTGATTTAGTAAATAATTCTTTTCGTGTAGAAAAGAAAACACCATTAATTATTCTGTGTCATTAATAATCAGCATTTTGTCTGTGAGATTGCAATAAAAGAAAAGGATGTTTTGTTTAATTAAAATGCGGCTTGGACCTATGTATATTTAATTATTGACGGACAATAGCTTGAGTAAAATGTCATGATTCGTAACAGCTTACAACCATAAATCGATTGAGAACTAATTTAACCATAATATGGTTGTAGTCGACAAAAATATGGTTTAATTAAACATAATATGTTTAAAATTTTCTTTAAAAATAGTTTTGTTGGCGGTGACCATATTAAAACATGTTTTTTCTCTGCGTGTAATAGTCTTCGGTGTAGGGTATTTTTTGTTTTAACTAAATATCTCGAAATTGTTAATTTTATCGATATGAAAATGTTTTATTTGATACAATCCAATTGAATTAAATTTAATCGAAAATAAAATTATCTAAAAGCAGTTTTTTATCGTTTTATTTCTGAACTTTTTACTCAATATATAAAAAGTTCAGAAAATTATCAATTGATGATAATTTAAAATTGGCAACAATGACTTGTCTGACAACTGATTTGTCAATTCTCGGTTCTTTTGAAGTTAGTTTGATTTGGTAATTAATCGTGAATAGACTTAAGCACTGGCAAATTCCACTCTTTCTCATTACTCAATACATCTCATTTGGGTATTAAATACTAACTACTCAATGCTTTCAAGGTTTTTTGAGTTTTAAGCAACGTTTCAAAACCAAACCACGGTTTTTTATTCATTTAAGCTAAATTAGTTTACAAATTTTTTTCTTTAGCTTCGTATTTTTTTGTATTGTTCGCTTGTTGCAGATGTAATTTTTTTCTGAAAGAAAACCGTTAAATTTTCAATTGAACTTTGTTCAAAAATACAACTCTTAAAGCATTGTATAATTACTTTTGAGCATCGAGTACCTTAAAATATGAGCAAATAATCGGTACCCACTACTCAATAATTTGCGAGCAATTTGTTCTAATTTATTATGAAAGTCATGATTCAATTCGACAATGGGTCAGTGGAAGAGTTGGTTCATATGTCTTTATAAATAACTCAACCATTCACGGAATGCTTTTAACTTCTGACTTATCAAATTTCCAACTGCAAAACACATATATCGTGTGCTTCTGTAAACGTCAGACTCAAAGTCATCTTGCAAAATTTCAATTAGAGCGTGCTTTATTTTCTTCTGACATCAGCTGTTTATTATAGAAAAAAATTTGTCGTCAGAAATCTATGCTGTGAGAAAACCGACAGCGGCGGTCAACAATTGACGAAATCATTAGCCGGCTGAAGTTAATATTTAACAATATCGATATAAATTAGACCGAGTCTCCTTGTAGCTTAAAGCTGATGATGATTCCCAAAATATTTTGGTTCTAGCGTTGACCAACCGTGACTGGACAAAAGTTTTTACTTTTTTCAAAGAATATACATACACATATGCAACAGTCTAGCAAAATTATATATATAATTCCACAGAAAACCAAAACAAAACCAAATAAATTGTTACATTCATATGTACATTAGGGTGGCCGTTATTTTTTTTATTTTGATTTCTTATATTCTCCCCCCCTAAATCGGTTCAGTTTTATGTAAAAAAAATACAAAAAAATTTCGTAGCGATAAGTTGTGTTTTAGGGGGGGCGTCCGTCCCTCAAAGTTTGCCTTCAAGCCATTTATTCAAATGTAATTTGTTTGCATATGACTATCTTCTAAAAACAACATTTTACAAGAATATGATATATGGCAATATTTTTGCTTTTCTAGTCAACAACATAAGCCTCTAAGAAAGTTTTTTGCTAAAATCAATATTTTAGAAAATAATTAAGAAAATAAAAACAAAATACCAAACATTTTATATACGTTTTATATATATAAAAGGGGGATTTAATGTCAAGTGACCCAATTTTGAAATAGATGTATTTCGATTTAAATGAAATTTACACCAATTTTAGTACTGTTAGATAGTAGCTTAGACACAAATTTTCAACAAGATCGGTCAAAAAGTTTCTGAGTTAGAGGGGGTCTAAGTTTGACATTTTGGCCATACAGGTGTTCTTTCTCATCCATGTAACTTATTACCTATTGGTGTAAGCAAAATTTGTCCCAAGTAGCTTAGATAGCTTTTTGATCAAACTTTTTAAAAAAATTGTTTTTGTTTTTTTAAAAAATTTAAAAAATTTTTTTTTTTTAAATTTAACACTTGGCTAAAAAAAATAAAAAAAAAAGTTTTAAATTTAAAAAAAAAAATTAAAAAATTTTTTTAAAAAAAAAAAAATATTTTTAAAAAAGATTGATTAAATAGCTATCTAAGCTACTTGGGACAAATTTTGCTAACACCAATAGGTAATAAATAACATGGATGAGAAAGAACACCTGTATGGCAAACTTTTACCCCCTCTACCTCTGAAACATTTTAACCGATCTTTTTGAAAATTTGTGTGTAAACTACTATCTAATAGGACTAACCTTGGTGTAAATTTTATCCAAATCGGAAGACATCGATTTCAAAATTGTGTCACTTGACATTAAATCGCCTTTTTATATATATAAAACGTGCATAAAATGTTTGATATGTTGTTGTTATTTTCTTAATTATTTTCTAAGATATTAGTCTTAGCAAAAAACTTTCTGGGAGGCTTATGTTGTTGACTAGAAGAGCTAAAATATTGCCATATATCATATTCTTGTAAAATGTTGTTTTTAGAAGATAATCATACGCATCCAAATTACATTTGAATAAATGGCTTGATGGCAAACTTTGAGGGGCGGACGCCCTCCCTAAAACACAACTTATCGCTACGAAATTTTTTTGTATTTTTTTTTACATAAAACTGAACCGATTTGGAGGGGGAGAGTATAAGAAATCAAAAAAAAAAGTTCTGCATACAACTAACGGCCACGCTAATGTACATGCATATTATGTATGTATGTATATATTTATTTTTTTTTTGGAGGTCTTATTAATATTAATAGCAACTTGGTAAAATTAATTTTTTTTTAAGAAAAAATTTTTTAGTATTATTAAAGCATTTAAAAGCTCATTGGAGATTCTATTTCTAATCCTTGTTGATATGTATATTGCCTGCTACCGAAAGCGTGCTCTCGTTCTCTACAGACGTTGGTTTTATAGTAAGAAGCGCATCATACAAAGATTATAAATTTGTGACTTCAAAGACGTCAAATTCTTATTTTTTAAATTTGTTCAGGCTTTTGTATTTTCTTTACATTAACTTTTAAAATTTTTTTTTTTAGATGGTTCTGGTGTTGGTGATGGTGTATCGTGTGTATTTTAATTTTCTACTTCATTTACTTCTACGTTAATTTATTGGCGTAGGAAATATAGTTCGATTTGTAGGTAGTTTTTAGTAATTTTAGTAAAGAATATATTTTTACTGCTCGTTTTTTATTTTAACGATGCTAACAAATTAAAATTAAAAAAAAATTAATTTGAAATTCCCGAAAATTCCCGGAAAAAATTTCCCGGGAATTATTAAAAAATACTGTCCCGGGATTCCCGGAAATTCTTTCCCGCGTAGAAACTCTAGTACATATATAATGAAAAACAGGTCTATGAAGAAAAACCAAAAACTATCGAGAACTTAAAAGCGAATATGGGTGTTTCCACAGGAAATTCTACTTTTTGTCACGTTGCGCCACCAAGCATTTAAAATTGTTTCTCAAAGAAAAATGTAAATATGATTTAATTTTTTTTGTATTTTGGTGTAAAGCGCAATTTAGTGAAAGAGATGCAAAATATTAACAAAATGGGTCTTAAAAACAAGATTCATTGCTTGGTGGCGCAACGTGACACTTCCGTGGAAGTGCCCATATTTGATGCGCTATTGTTTAAAGACAGCCTGATTAGCTGAGAAGGGGTGTTTTGAAAACCGAACCTTAAGGTTAAGCCATATAAGCGCTAGATGTAGTCGGCTTATTGGATTTATACCATATTATTATCAAAATAATAAAGTCAATTCTCCACCTCCAAAAAAACTCACAATATAATAATAATGTTAAAATTTTTTTTTTTTTTAATTTAAACTTAACACATTTTTATACTTTTTTAACAACAAAATCAAAATTTAATATGGGACCAATAGTTTTTTACAAAATGGTTATTTAAATTTAATAAATATGCCGTTAAAAAAATAAATAAATAAGTTTTCTTGCGCTTTAATTATTCGTTTTTATAAACAGCCTTATTTGCTTGCATTTATTATTTTTAGGTTTCAATGCACATCATTCATTTATTAATGATTAAAAATTTTAATTAGTATCAGAATTTTGATTAAAATTATCATCATATGCTAGTGATTTAGTCGTACATGTTTGTAAATAAAACAAAGAATGCCAGAAATACGTAAAAATTAGTAGTAAATGAAAACAACAACAACATTAAAGTAAGTGAAGATACATGATGAATTATATCTTAAAATATTGTAATAAAAGAACATTATGACAGTACGAGTAAAGAAAGAGAAAAATTGTTTATTTTTTTGTGAGTTCATATTGTCATATATACTAAATGGAATATGGTAGCATTTACAACGACAACAACAACGACAGCAATAGCAACAAGCAAATGGAAGAGAGAGAAATATAAATTTATAATTAAAGATTGAAGATATAGAAATAGATACATAAATACATACATAAAATAAGTGAAAGGATGTAGATACTTAGGCAAATATTTAAAGATAAAAAGGATGTGTTAGTAATGAAAATTTAAGAAAATGTTACAAAAAAATTTTATGCCTTAAATATGTTTTTAAAGTTCAAAATAAATTCAACAGGAAATTACTTTATATTCTTACAAGTATCATTGATAAGAGTTTAGCGATGGTTTTTGTTTGTTTTAGATTGATTTGTTTGATATTTATTATATAGCATAGTGCAACACATAGAATACAAATTCCTTCTCCTATAGAATTGCTTAAGGACCTATCAAAACGAAAAAAAACCCAATTAAGGTTTTACTATAGTTTTGGCTAAAACATGAATTTTCCGATGATTATATCATTATTGTCGCGGCCATATCTCGGAAACTAATTGGAATTTTGTGTTCCTGTCTTTGACATAATTGTAAAGCGTGGTCTTAACATATTGCACGATGTTAATTGTGAGTCACACCATAACGTCAAGGTTTTTGCCCAACTTAATTTGACATTTCTTTGTTTCAGTGTTTGTCAAATTCAACCATGAATTGAGCAGCGCGGTAGGATTGTTGATGCTGATGAAAATAGGCGCTCAAATCAAAACGCATTTCGTGCCTTTCGTGATTTTTTTGGTCAGCTTAATCGATTCGCATGATGGATTCGTTAGCAAGCAGAATTGCCGCATTTGGGCAGCCAAGCAGTTACCGTCAATGGTGTTCGCTATCACGAGATAATAACGGACTTCTTGTGGCCAGAAATTGAGGATATAGACCTCGGCAATATGTAGTTCCAACAGGATTTTTACAATTTACATCATGCGTTTTGGTTACACCACCCTTTACCATAGAACAGGAGAAAAAAATGTAACGCAAAATAAACCGAACAAAATGCATCTAGTGCCTTAAAAATTTCAAGTTAAAATTGCTAAAATGTCGAAAAATTTCATTTTTATATATTTTTCTACCATTTTTAGCCCCTAGCTACCAAACTGTAACGATTTCAGAAAATTATAATACTGGAAAATGCTTTCTTCACATTGAATTCATTGAACATGATTTAATCAATATTGTACATATTTTATTTGTACAAAAACCCATTAAAAAAGATTGCATTATATTAGTAAATTATACATTTAAAGCGTTATTAAATTCTAAAAAGATCCAACTTATGTTTTTGTATGATCATAATAAATAAATGCGCGGCGTGTTATAAAACGATTCCTTTTTTTGTGTGATTGCAAAAGCTAATAAAAGTACGTGCGTGCACTTAAATGAAATAAAGTTCAATTCTGTATGCCAACATCAACAAGTGGGAAATATTGTGTTAAGTAGACTTAATACCACTTATATTCCTTCCTAACTCTATTGTCAATAAGTTACATATATTTAAAAAGTTTACAATATAATAACTAGGGCAACCAAAAAAAAGCAAATGCTTATTTTTGGGTTTACAAGATAGAAAGATTTTGATTGAACACAAATTCCGATCATAAAAAAACAAAGAAAATAAGCTATATTTGTAAGGGCTTCTTTTTGCTTATTTTGGCAATATCGGCTTTTTTTAGTTATTTTTCCGATATCGGCTTTTTTTTTACTTATTTTGTCATTTTTAGATAATTTTTCATTTTTTTCATACGAAAAAAAAAACATTTAATAATATTTTGCAAAAATCGTGATTATTATTTATTTTTATGTGTAACTTTTTTTATAAATACTAAAAAATCAACCATTTCTGTGCTGTGACAACACTGGTGAAAAAAATCGTTCAACGTTATGGTAATATTTTGTGCTTCCCCTGAACAATATCTTCCCAAAAACCTATATTATCTCTGTATGTAAGTATAGCTACACTAAAGAGTGGAGAGGGTATTATGCTTTTGTGCTGATGTGAGAAACACCTTAAAATATTGGTCCTAAAGTATACCGATCAACTCAAATCAAATCAAATCACTTTCTGAGTCGATCTAATGATGTCCGTTCGGCTGGCTGGCTGTCCATGTAACCTCGTGTGCAAAGTACAGGTCGAAATTTTAAAGAGAATTTAATGAAATTTGGTACGTGGGTTCTAATTGGCACACGGGCGAATCGGTCCATAATTTAATATAGCCCCTATACAAGCTGCTATCCGGAAGAGGGTCTTTGTGCCCACTTTCAAACCAATTTTAATGCAATTTAAGACATATGTAGATAGATCCATATTTATATGGACACGTAAGGTATGTATTTTTTTAAAAATAGGACCACGAGGGGAGATAGGGTAGATTTCTGCTCATCAGAAACTATTTAACTGATTTTAATGAAATTTAAAACATAGATAGATCCCTGTTCATATAGCCATACACTCTTGAAACTTGGTTTTAAATACTGTGGTGTTGGGTATCATACGTTCGGGCTTGACCGACTATACTTTCTTACTTGATTTTTATGCAACTCTGTCTTAGCGGTACTGTAACGTACTTTTTATAGTGTTGTGTATAATTTTTATGTGTTTATGTTTTTAGTATTAAGCCTTTTTATCAACTTATTTTATTCTTTGCTTGTTTTAGTTCTTTTCTCTCGAAAATTCCATAGCTGTATTCTTACGATCAAATTCCTCAGTGTGTAACGTCTTTTACTATCATACTTTGTAACGTCTTATTTCTTTTTAAAAATAGTTTTTGTATAAAGTAACGTCTGGTAGTTCCACTTCTCTCTGTTTTTATAGTAACGTCTTATTTTTTGGCTTTTATAATATAGTTTTAGGTATTAAGAATTTCTCTGTATATCAAATAATGTTAATTTCTGCAAATTTTGGTGTTTTACTCGAAGTTGTAACAAAATTGGAAACAAAAAATCCTTCATTGGTTTTCTAAGTGAACATAGTTGTGGACCGTAAGAAAAATGTCCCGTGTTCCAGGGGATATAGAAGACGAAGTTAATACAAAATTAAAACCAGTTTTATTAAGAAATTAAGGATTTTCGGTATTTAAAGATATTGGGGATATTTTGGGAGGCAATCGGAATTATGGGTCAAATCGTATAAAATATACTTCAGAGCAAATACTCAATTTTAGATATGCTCCCTTAACATCTGTAGACGTAGGAAGAACTTTTTCTATGTACAAGAACTTGCTGACTCCGAACAGACATAGTTTTCTTTTCGAAAATTTATTGCATCAACTTATAATTTACTATAACAACATATTAAACGAATTAAGTGGAAAATAACCAATTTTAGATTGCTTTTTTTTTAATTTTAACAGCTTATTTTCATGTTTTTAAACGCTTTTTTTAAGAGCTTAAAACTGTTTTTTTAGTGCTTTTTTTGGTTGCCCTAATAATTACCAACATACTTGTGTGTTTTTACAAACTTGCATATCCGTAAGTGTGTAAGTAATTAAACCGATTGACAAAAGTAAATACAGTGATTGCAGCATTAACGTATGTAAATAAGTAAATAATAACAACAAATACAGACAGTTCTATTTAAAAAAAAAGTAATAAAGTTGTTGCAAGAGTCCTTAATAAGTTTTTAAATAAAATGAAAATGTTATGGAGTATTGACTGATAGTTTCATATGTTCATGGTAACTGAATGCATATGAAAGAAACAAGATTGGCAACCGATAACGTTATTCATAGCGAAACTTCTTAAATACTGTTAAAAATTTAATACCGTTATTGTTGCCGAAATAACTGATACTTAAATAACGATACCGTAATTCGATTCGGTTGCTAACCAACATATTCTTTTAACGGCCCATACACTTGCGTCATTATTGTAAATGATATTCGCCATGTTATTTCCATTTTGTCCTATATTATGCAATAAGTCGGCCAATGGTTTCATTCATTCAATAAAAAGGTTAACATAACCTATAGGAATAACATAAACAGCATTGTACAATGTTGCCAACACATTTCACTTTATTTTCGTTGTGCAATAAAAATCAAAAGTCTTTTGATTGTTGCCAATATCACATACACATTGGCGATATAGTTGTACAATACGTAAAACTAAAAAATTTTATAGCAAGTTCATGAGCCGCTTTGTTAGCACAAACATTAAAAGTTTTATTTTCTTTTCAACCTGCTTAATTTATTTTGTTCAATATTAAATTATTTGTAAAGCCGATATACATATACCGGTATAAAAGTTTATATTCCGCTTTAATTAAAATACCGATATCGATACCGAAATAACAAATAGTTTAATATCGAAACCGAAATTCGTTTCGGTTGCCAACCTTGGTAAAAATAAACCGAGGCACAGTGGCCGAAATACCCAATCTAGCGTCGCTTTAGCGAAATTTTAAAATTAAGAATTTGGCAAGCTTTATTTGCAATTTTGAAAATTTAAGCCTCAACGGGTTTTTTTCTGTTTTCTTTTTTGTTTTGTTCCTAATATTCGCACAGCTGTGATCATTCAAACTTTACACATGTTTCAGCAAGTGCAATAACTATTTTTGAGCTTTTTTCAAGTGCAATTTTGTTGACAGCAAAAAATTAAATATTTAATTTTTTAATAAGATTTGGGATTTCATTTTTATTAAAAGGTATGTATTAAATAAAAAAAAAATAGTTTTGTGATCTTTGATTGTTTGTTTTAGTGCTGAACAGTGGAAAAAGAAAATGTCCTTTGTGAAAGTGTTTTTAGATATTAAATCCAATTTTGTGTGGAATAAAAGTAGGGTGGATTCGACCGTATTCGGTTCACTGTTTGTATAGTTTGTTTAAATGGGTTGTTATCTATGTCAAGTTCAAATATAGGCTGCAAGTTCTTGCAAAGTTTTTATTTTTTTCGTTTTTTAGTTACAATGGCCGAATCTAAACGCACCCTTTTTTTAATATGGCATAGTCAACCAGTGCCAACAAAAAAATTTTTAATGGTTGAAAATCATATATTTTAAAATGTCATTGATCGCTCGAAATATAGCGAAGAACAATACCACCAAATTCAGAAACAATTGAGAAATTTTATTAGCAAGCTTATACAAAAGTGGAAAGAATGTCACAGAGTTTTGGCTGTATTTGAAGAGCGAAATAAGCTGTGGTTGGATGAAGATATTATTTTCCCTAATCCAGCTGTTGCTCAACGTAAAGAGAAACCGTTTTCAGAGTGCACAAATAAGACTCAAAAAAAAAAATTTCATCAATTGCCAATGAAACACCGAACCAAGAGTTAATGGTAGCGGCGAGCGTGAGTCTTTACAAAGCTGGAAAAAGAAGTGCGTCGCAGGTTGTTTCAAAATTATGTTTAGAATCTGCAATAGCTACAAAAATGCTTAAATCTGTAGACTCTGAACCAAAAACACCTATTCCGTATACACCTGAGGAAGCCTTAGCTCTTTATATTGATGGTGGATACTCAAAAAGGTCATACAGACTAATGCAATATGGTACCAAAGAACGAAACTGCAATATTTATCCAAGCTACGATATTTTGGCTAAAACTAAAACAGAGTGTTAACCCAGTGAAATACACGTAACTGAACGTCCAGCCGAAGTTGGCTTGCAGTCTCGTAGACCATACTGTTGCACGTATAATACATGGCTTTTCAACAGCTTTTGAGGATCTCATGACTGTAGGCAATAGTAACGATTGCATAAAAGCAATATTTAAATGGGGCTGTGACGGTAGCAGTGGGCACTCTACTTACCGTCAACGTTTCAGTGTTTCTGATACTGGACCAATTGATGAGCATTTATTTGCTGTTCCTATACAAATTAGAATAGGATCTGCAATACTATGGCAAAATAGCCGGCCTTCTTCAACTCGGTTCTGCAGACCTATAAAAATAATTTTTGAAAAAGAGTCAGCGGATTTAGTTAGGGCTGAGATAGAAAATGTAAATCGACAAATCACACAAATTCTGCCGACAAAATTAAGTTTGTTTGAAGTAACGCACGAATTTCATTTGACCATGATCGATGGAAAAGTGTTTAATACCATAGCGGAGTCATCATCACTGGCTTGTGGAATTTGTGGGGCGACACCAAAATGATGAACAATCTAAATTAAGTTAAACTGAGGCAGCCACAAAACCACTTGTATGAATATGGATTGTCGACACTTCATGCTTGGATACGGTGCTTCGAGTGTATAATTCATATTGCCTACAGAATACCAATAAAAAATTGGCAAATTCGGGGAGAAAATAAAGAAATTGCTCAACAAACCAAAAGAAAAATTCAACGTGAACTAAGACAACAAATGCGTATTTTGGTGGACATTCCAACGACAGGTTCGGGGAATACAAACACTGGGAATACCGCCAGAATGTTTTTCGAGCAGCCAACCTTGGCCTCTATAGTAACTGGCGTACAAGTGGAAATTATAAAAAGGTTTGGTATAATATTGCGTACAATGGCATGTGGCTATGCAGTTAACGTAGAGGCTTTTCGCATATATGCCTGGGAAACAGCAAAAATATTTGTTTCCGAATACCCTTGGTTTTATATGCCTCCATCAGTACATAAAATATTAATACATGGAGCAGATATTATTGAAAAAGTTTCCCTACCAATAGGAATGATGTCAGAAGAGGCACTTGAGGCAAGAAATAAAGATTTTCGCTGTTATAGGCTGAACCACACCCGAAAAGACTCGAGATTGCACACAATGGAAGACTTACTTCACGCTCTATTGGTTTCGTCGGATCCTTTCATTACATCTAAATCAAAAAGCACCTCGAAATACTCCAAAAAACACATCAAAATAGATAATGAGGTCAAGCAGCTTCTGTTAAATATAAATGACCTACCTGACAGCATTAATTCTGAAAGATCCGACTCTGAATAATTTTATTTTCTTTATTATTTAGTTTTGTCTAAACTGTAAAAAAAATATGAAGCAGAACCCTTTTTTACAAAATTTTACTAGTGTAATAAAAAAAATATTCTTACATTTTAAAAATTCATGGTAAATATGACCTTTGACCCTTTACAAACAAATCTTGATGGCCACCATTTTAATAGAAACTTCATTAGCTTTAAAATGAGATATTGTTTATTGTCGTTGCTTAAAAATTGAGAAAGATTTAGCGAACAACGTTGAACTACTTAGGAAAGATTTTGATGATTTTTTAACTTTTCATGACCTGGTATCTCCGGAACCATTTGGTCCACCAATCCCAAATTTTTATATTTGTCTTAACCATGTAGAATACAATTTTCGTACCGAATTTCGTCAAGTTTGGAGAGGGTCAGGTCCAAAATGCCTATTTTATTGGTTGGTTATATATGGATCTACCCATATACTTTAAAAAACAAACAATTTTTAAAATTTAATGAATTGGTTTTATTTAAATATATATAAATTAAAAAAAAAAAAAAAAAAATCATTCACAATTTTTTATGTTTTTGGAGTTATTAACAAAGCGCCGCTAGATTGGGTATTTCGGCCACTGTGCGAGGGTTAAATTCTCGTTCTGTGATAAATTAAAGTGAAAATTAAAGTTTTCACAAGTACTTTTTACTTTATTTTTTCAAAAATAGTTATTTTATAATTTCCGTTGTTATTATGATAAAAGTCTTTTGAATTTTTTGCAACTATGCTAAAGCCCTTATGACACTACATTTTTTATTCATTAATTGATATAGAATTGATAGAAAGAAACAGTAAATGTTAGAAAGAGCAAACTGGAGCAAACTATAAAAAATGTAAACAAAGTTTTGTAGTTTTTTTTTTCTCTTGTTATGGTTTTGTTTCAGGGATGGCGTTGAGAATTTTTAAAATTGTACCAACAACCTTTAAAAATTGTACTTTTTTACCCTAATTGTACTAAAAGATTTTTTTAGATGAAATTAATTTTATTTATGTTCATAAAAAATACCACAAAAAGGTATTATACATCTTTGTTTAAAAAGTATCAACAAAAAAGTACAATTGAAACAACTTAGCCATCCCTGTTTTGTTTATTTTATTAAATGTTGCCAACTTTTTGTTTATGAGAAACCTAAAAACAAAAAGCGGTAAATCGCTGAATTTGCCCATAAACCGCTGATTCAGCAACACTTTTAATATTTTAAGCTTGAAATGTCAATTTTAAGTTAAACAATTTTACATTTTTTTTGACATAACTTCATTTTTTATCGATAACTTTTTAAAAATTGTTGACAGTTTGCCATTTATCTTAATACAGCTGAACTCTTTGCACTTGGTTAATTTTTCTATTACATTATATTTGTACTGTTCACCAAAACTTGAACAATGCATTAAAAATGTAGTGTCATATGGGCTTAAGAAAATTTTTAAACAAATGTCAAAACAGAAAAAGAATATACAAAATGTGTCAGCCTTATAAACTCATTTGATTTATCGCAAAGAAATCGGTATGAACAAAGAAGGTAAGAATATGCTATTGACAACTATTTATTGCAGTAAAAATTAATATAATCTTTTCATATGAAAAGTTTTTGACAGTTAAATACGCCATTTCACAAAACAAGAATAGCTAGTGCTGTGAAACGAAGAAAAAATTTTGTTTCGTTCAACTTCTTCATTTGAAAATATTTTGACATTTGCTTTAATTTTTTCATTGAAAAAGCTTTTCATTTCTCCGTTTCACAGAACGAGAATTGACCTGCAGGACAAATTTTTTTAATACAAACGAATATTTTGAACACATTCGAATGAACTGTGAAGTTTTTAAAAGTTTTTTTTTTTTGCATAATAATATCGGGTTCAAAATTCACTTTTTGTGTGGAGTTTTATTATAAGTGGGAAAAGTAAGAAAAGATAAGCTCACTATTTATTGTTGTTGTTTTTGTTTAAGCTTTGAAATTGTTACAAGTAAAACTGTTGCTTATAATTCTTATTTGCTTAACAGTTTTATTTGTTTGACATCTTTAGTTTTTTTTAAATCTTTGGATGAAGTTTCCTGATGATCTGGGGTAAGCAAACAGTAAAATGCGCATAGGCATAGCTTATCCCATCAACAATAAATTTCAGTGTTTTTATCAAAAATAAAAATTTTAATTTTAATATTTATAAGATTTTATATCAGCTGGAATGATTTTTGAAAATAAGCTTTTATAGCAGTGCACTGCTCCGAGCTTGTCCGCCTACAGGTTGTGTATATGGGCCTCAAAGAGGACCATCCTCCTGATTTTGCACTTTTGGAAGATCTATGCGCACCTAATAACTTAAAATTGCGTAGGGTTTACAATTAAGATTATCTGTAGGAACTCCGAAACTAGTTTTCGCTAAGCCGCACTGGCCTATCATGAGAGGCTTATACCCAAATGGCTGTGGAGGGAATCTTAAACGGTTAATTGATGATAAAAAGAGTTTTTGCTGAAAGGACTCAATGTGTGCTATTAATTTAAAGAGAAGCTTCTTTGACAAAAAATATAGGGTTCCTAAAGGCTAGATTACACTATTATACTTTGTATAAATACATGTCAACAACTCATGTAATATGACAAAGTGTGAATGCAATGTGTCACGAAAATGACAAGTGTTATGAAAAACGTTTGACATCCCATATGACTTCATCGTTTTTTGAAAAATTTCTAAACAATAATACTTTTCATTGGATCAGGGTTGCATTTTATTTCATATGTGAGCGTTTATACTTTGTGTGATGGTGTGAACACAAACTGTTATGTTACGTTAGATTTTTTGACAGTCGCAACAAAACTCATTAGTTTTCTATCTCACAAAGTATTATGGAATACGTAAGACTTGTGAGATAGTGTAATCTAGCCTTAAGCAAGACAGAATATTATACAGTTGCTACCTCTGTGCCGATGTTTACATGTTGGTAAACATTAAAGGACTGCATGAACAAATTCATTCATAAACATACTGAAATGTTTATCCACTGAATTTCGTGTTCGAATAAAATTAAGATTACTGAACAAACTGTTGTTTTATTCATGCTAATATCAAACACAATTTGTTTCATATCGTAAATTCAAAGACGTTGTTTTATGAAACGGCTTTTGGTTTACAGTTTTCACTCTCTCTCATTGTTTTTTATAAATACTTAATAGCAATGTTGCCACTTTAGTAATTTTATGTAGTTTTTTCTTTTTTGTAAAGCATTTTGAATTTTTTTGTTAACTACTTTTTTTAATGTTCTTTCAAGTAAAACACATGCTGAAAAATTTTCCTGAAGTTTGTGAATGCTTTTGAAAATATAATTTAATTTGTAAATTTACATTGAAACCAAAGTTAAATTTGTTTTTTTTTTATTTTAATATTAATGAACTTGCTAATCTTGTTGCTTTTACTCTTCTTGGTTATTTTTGTTTTTCATCTTTCCTAAATGTTTTTCTTTTTCTTCAACTGGCAACACGGATTTTAGGCAATGTGTTTTTCCATGAACTTATTCGACATTTATTCAGTGGTTCTTTCAGAGTTGTTAATCTTTCTCGCCTTTTAAGGCCCAAATGGTTAGGTTAGGTTAGGTTCCATGGGCAGCCGTCAAGAGACAGCTCACTTGGGTCCTAGTTGGTCCCTTTGTGATACCCGGCGCCAATGCCCATCCCTTGGAGCAGTTACTCAGATGGCGTCACTGCAAGTTCCAACCACTTCGTCTTCCTAGTGAAGAGAAGGAGCGATTTTAGTTCCATCCCGGACAGATCCTCCAAACAGGAAAACACCGGTCCCCCCAGGTATTCTTCCCTAATGCCCCGCAGTCCAGAGCAATGGCAAAGGAAGTGAAGCACTGTTTGTATGTGTGACACCGACGATGCTTGATGGAAAATCAAAAAATTTAGTATTTAGCATGCTTCAAGCACCCACACACTTTAAACGTGATTTCAAACCGAACAGTCGCTAAAAATGTCGGATGAAAAAAAAATGCTTTGGAGGAAAAAAAAATGATGGAATAATGGAAAACTTTTTAATTAATAAATTTCTTCTTCTTTTCTTAAATTTTTGTTTTTATTTATTAAAAAGCTTTTTATCTATATTTTAATATTTGGTTACTCCTGCTGTTGCCACTTCAAAATAAATGTATGTTCTAATGTCAAGCACACGTACACGAGCTTGATGTCAAGCCTTTGACCAGTGTATTTGGGTCTTTAAATATCGTGTGTTTGTTGCTTTCATGTCATAGTTATTCATCTTACTGAATGCAAAACGAAGCGAATAAAAACTTATAATGAAGGTTTTATAAACATCATTATTAAGTTTCATCCAGGTGTTTAATAAACATATTAATTTCACTCCTTTTTAAGAGTACGATGGGATGTGCAGCTACCTACGATAATCGTAAAGATATTTTATTTATGAATTTGATTTTAATAGTTAATGAAGTTTTAAAGGGACCTCCTTTTAACATATGCCATATCACCCCACCTAAAAATTTAAGTTAAAGAGATTTGGGGAGGGAGTACTTTAATTATAAGCTATTTTTGTTAAACGATTTAACCTGATTAATTCTTAATTTAAACTGAGCTAAATATGTATAGATGATGTTAATTTTTTTCTGCAGTAATGTTGTTGATAAAAGTAAACTTTTATTTCACTTGATTAAATTTTGAATCATAACTGATTTTATTTTTGATTAATGGATTAACTGAAAATACAATTGGCGAGCATTTTTTCTGTGTACATATGTATGTGAACAGAAACCGTTTTAAAACATTTTTATCCGTCACTGGCAGCACATAAAATAAAGTATTAAAATAAGATTTGATAAATTACACTGTGCTAGTTAAACAACAGATAAGCTGGGCACCCAGCGTTTTAACCTAAGTCGGATACGCTGAATCGATTGGCGCTAACGGTTTTTGTTTGGTTAGCTCTTGTTTTCGAGATGAACCATTATTTCCAAAATGAAGGAAGTTGCACAACATATACATATTCGCATTACTCAAAAACGGTTAAGTTTATTGAACAGCTTAAAAAAAACCGAAATTACGCATTAGGATGCCCCTAGACGGGTAAAATGTATGACCACCTGTACTTTATATTTTATCTCCATCATTTGTTTCTAACATACCTTAAGGGGGCTCCCATACAAAATGTTCAATACAGACTGGAAATATTTTGAACAAAAAACCCGATAACTGCAAAGAAGTCGCCCCTAGAAGAATAAAACCTCCACCTCTTAGGGGGCCTCCCATACAAATATTGCATTTTATGAAATTTAATAATCTTTTGCAAATAATGTCAAAAGTTGTTAACAGATTTTAATCATTATTGGCTTGTTTTGTGTTGCAACTACGTTTTTTATATGCATTTTTCAATTTTTTTTATAAATTTTTAACAAACAAAAATCTTAAAACTTTGCTAAGAAAATTATCTTTTTTTTACAAAAAAAAAAAAAAAAAAAATTATGTTTATAAAACGACTGCGCATAAAATAGAAAGGTTTAAAAAATTTTACTGCGAAATTTCGGTTTTTTAGTTTGTTCAATACTCTAAACCGTTTTTGAGTAACGCGAATATTTGTTGTACAGCCTCTTCCATTTTCGAAATAACGGTATATCTCGAAAACAAAAGCTAACATAAAAAAACGGTTAGTACGACTGGATTCAGCGTACCAGTATTAGGGGAAACTTACTAGCGCAGTGTTATTGTTAGATCATATTTAATATATGAAGATTCAATAAATAAATATTGAGAAAACAATTCTAATAAAATCATCAATTCACTGTGGTTATAGTTTTTTTAAGTTGTTATCCCTAAATGCTCCTTACGTCACAGATCATCTAATAGTAAACTTAAGTTTTTATTCCAAATGTTATTGCAGTGGTTAAGTGCTTGCCTATTAAACCAATCACCCCAGGTTCGTTCCCTTACAGAGGATGAACAATTTTTATCACGGGTTTCGAGTTTTAAAAAATAAAGTGGCTGAAACCAACCTCGAAACGATACATCTTAGAAGCCCCCTGACCTCCCCTCCCCAGGAAAATAGGATGACATCATGACATATGTCAGGCAGCCGCCACCACCTAGGAAAAAAGGTAGGAATCTTAGATTCGCAAGCAAGGTTCCCCAACACTACACCAATTACACAGAGGGCGTTGTTTTGACAGATCCATCTACTTAGATGGAACCATTATCGATAAGCGAAACTGATGCATCGAAAAATAACAATCGATACTCCAAGAACTAGGACAGTGAAATTTTACATGGGAAGACTCGAAAACAACTGCAATAAATCGTGTAAGAAGGGGGTAATGAGGAAACATTTCTTATTTGCTAGAAAGCTTCGTTCACAAAAGCAGCATAGGAATGGAATTACATTTGTCATAATTTTTTTTCGTAAATTATAAAAAGTTATTTTGTATTTTACTAAAGCATTTCGTATATTGTACGCAAGAATTTGTATTGCGAAAATACAAACGGTTTCGTACATTCAATTTTCGTACGTAAAAGGTATGGCATTTTTTGAGTGTACAGTTAAAAAGTAAAGAAGATTTTTAAAAATGTTAGGTATAGATTGGGAAAATATGAAAGTTATACATAATATTTTTGTATTTTGCTATACATATACACATTTTTTTTATTTTAAATATTTAAAAAATTTAAGGGCAATTCTACTGCTAATAAAATTAAATTAAAATTTAAAGTTTTGCAATTTGTTGTTATTTAGTTTCAAATATAAGAAGAAGCAATAGTTAGTAATATCGTAAATTAAATTGTATTTGCATTCTTGTATTCTAGTAATTTATTCAATCATTCATTCAGTTGAAGCTGATTCTTATATAAATTTTTTTTGTTTGTATTGATGTTCATTAACACAGTATTGAAATCGTATTAGAGGCAAATAGATCAAGTATGTTTTCTATTTAAAGGAAAAAATATTTTAGTTAGTAAAAAGTAGTTAATAAAATTATTAAATGCTGTTGTTATTGTGGTGGTAGTGAGTTTATTTATTGTTGTTGATGTTGTTATTTTTATTTTATTAAGTGAGTGGTAGTGAGTTAAAATCGTAAATTAAAGCTGTAAATATATTATATTTGATATATTTATTTGTGATTTTGTTTTGTGTATCTATTAAAACTCACCGTTGGCCCCACATTGGCATCCATTTCGTGGTTGCTTCCGATTTTTATAATACCAATAACGTGTCTTATGCCATAAACTTAAATTACGTTTCTTACGCATTTGCTTGATGTCATTTTTGTTATTGTTTTCATTATTTTTGCTAAAATGTTCCGTTTTTAAGGATGTTTGTTGTTGCTGTTGTTGTTGTGCTTTCAAATCTGAACCACAATACAGACACTTGTTCGATTTGTTACCACCTCTCGATTTACGCTTAAACGATGAATTGACATTAAAAGTAATACTTCTTGTGCCATGTTGCTGTTGCTGTTGGGCGGTGGTCATTGTTGGATCAATCATTTGTTCTATTTCTTCCTCATCGACAAATATACAAATACCGCCCCGGCGTTTAAGAGACGATTTACTACAATAATCTGCTTCGTATTCTGATTTTGGTTTTAGATATTTGATTTTGGCAAACGTTTTTTCACGTTTAAATTTGAGTTAGAAAGAAATATTTACGTATATACAAAAGAAGAATAGTTGGAATAATATTGGTATTTGTAGTTGGATTTTATTATTTACAAGAGTTTTTATTTATTTTCAATTTAAATTGTTTTTTATTTTTTTTTTTTTTTGAAGAGTGAGAGAAAAAAATAGAAGGAATCATTGAAAATCAAATTTATTAACGCGCCCATGCTTAAATAACTTTTCTTTAACATGCATTTTTTATGAATTCCCAAAAAAAAAAAAAAAAAATTCGCACAAAAAAAAAATTATAACGTAAATTTTGATGGCGGAAATGAGAATAAGGAAAGTTTGTTCAAAAATCTATGTCATTAATGTAAAATAAAAGAGTAATACTTTTTTGAAACTAAAATACAGTTCTTTTGCCAAAAGTTTTTAATTCTATCAAAAGTACCTACCAAATCCTGCACATCATATAAATTCAATTTTCTTTAAAAAAATTTACGTTTTAAATACTCACCACCGTTATAGTCATGCAAACGACCATAAAATTAATGTCAAAAGGATAGAATAATGTGATCTATTTAGGAGTGTAATCGATAATGATACCGATATAACGGCGATACTTCAGGTCTGCGATATTTTACTGTCAATACGACGATATTATTTTTTAGAGTGTATTTTGGACCAATAATTGAATTTTCAATACTAATTTTTTTTATTTTAAGAGCAATAACACATTTAAAAGCAGTGCATAAAATTAAAACAGAATAATGATATTGTTTCTTTTACTTCTTAAGCTGGAGGCACGTTATGCGTTATCTACGTTTGATACTTTCGTGGCATTTCTTCAAGACGCATGCAAAAGTAGAAAGTAAGCCCACTCCACAGGGTTTAAAAAACTGCAGTGGAAACCAAAAACTGTCGAACAAAAAATGAAAAATTGTGTATAACTTTTTGCTTTTTGAGTTGGTTTAACAGCGACTGTTTACATTCAATGAGTCAGAAGTAAAAGCAACAGATTTTTTGGCCAATGACAAATGAAGAAGTGAAAGAAATGACCGTTTGTCTTCTTTGACTGCAATTTTTAAACGCTGCTACTGCATGCGTTCGATAGTATATGCATTCAACGCGTTTTCTATGCTACTTGTCAATACAATTCAACACTAATTCTAATGTTTTGACGGATGCATCAACGCAATGAGCCCGTGATGTGGACCTCTAGCTACAGCAGTTTTTCCTTGCACCAAAGCAGTGAAATGTTCTTTCATTACTAGATCTTGTAAGTTCGTACATACATATATCGTCAGCTCATTAGTGGTCTGGTGCATAACCAAAAAGTCGTAGCAGAGAAAAAAAGACAATGAAGGTTAACATGAAGTTTTCTGGAAATATACTCGATGGTATTTTTTATTCACCACTGCTTCCGGCATATGTTTCGAAGAAAAATGTTTATTTTTGTAAACGTTCAAGAACGAATTTAGAAGTAAAGAGTATTTTGTTAAACGTCAAAATTATTGTTTTCTGCCGCATACGACACTTTTATAAATTTATTTTTAGAACGTAGCTTTTTGTGCTGCATACGTATACTTACTGCTGTGTATTGAGTTGTTGACACTTTATTTTTCTTTTGCTTTAACTACTTTTTTTTCCTATGGCAATGAAGTAAAGCAGTCTTTAAACATTATGAGAAAATATCATAACTCAATCAATGAAGATGGAGAATAGTTCAGAATACCAAATATTTGCGGCTAACTTAGCATTAGGTCTAAATAAAAGATTTGAGGTCTTAGAGAATAAAACTGAAACCTATTGTTAATATAGTTCTTGGCGATCGATACAAAGATCGAATGTTTCAAAGACAATCGGCTTCAATTGAAAAAACGTCTTATTGAGCTTCTTAACATGACTCTGCATTTCTAGAAAATATTCGGATAAGTCAACGAGAACTGACAATTTGAGTGTTTGTAAAAAAATGTCAAGAGAATCCGAGGAGGATGATCTTCTGGCCATCGTAAGTTGTATTATAGCTAAAGAAGGAGAAATGGATTCGCGAAATCGTCTTTCTCCGCAAAAGTTGTGAAAACTTTGTTTTTTAAACAGAAATCTTATTAATATTAATTTGTAATATTAATAATATCTTACACTGCTATTTTGCAGAATAAAAAATTACACTACTAGAGTTTTGTGAATTTATCGGTATCACCGAAATTTCTTTTTGAGTATCAGTAGCGGTAAAAAAAACTTATCGTTATACCCCTAGATTGAATTGGAAAAAATATGATGCTAAGAGAAGTCTTATTTTAAAAAATATAACATGTGGCTAAAATGGGGATCCTCACCAAGCAAGTTTTTTCATTGTGTGTATAGAATTGCTATTACGAGTAAATTTGTCTTTTAGCCTTTTATACCTGTTAAATGTTTACGTGAGGTGGTGAGTATTTATGCAAAAAAAAAAAAAAATGATTCGATCAGCTCCAATAAAACTATTTTAACGAGAAAATGTTTAAATATATTGTGGTTAATTTAAACATATTATTCCCACCGGCAACCATATTATAGTTTAATTAGTCCTCTGTCAAGAAACCACAACCATATTACGGTTGCCTTCCAAGATGTCATGGTTAATAACATAGGAATCAGGGACATAACAGTTATAACCAATATTTGAAAAAATCCTGAAATAATAATTTATCACGAATTTTTAAAACCTGATCTCTGAATAATTGTTACAAATAACCAATATTTTTTTGGTCTTTGATAACCGTTATAGTTTCTTTTTGTTTTTTATGGGCTTCTATAACCATTACAAAAGATTTTAATTTTTTTTGGTCTTCCGTAACCATTACAAAAGATTTTTATTTTTTTCGGTCTTCAATAACCATTATAAAAGATTTTAATTTTTTTGGTCTTCCGTAACCTTTACAAAAGATTTTTATTTTTTTCGGTCTTCCATATCGAATTTCACACAAGTTTTATGAAAATATTCGTTGGAGTTCAGCCAATGCCACTCCTAATAAAATCTATGAAACAGGTTACGTTACAGTCAATGTTTATGAAAAGCTTCATAGAATTAATGAAACTCTTTACAGAAACAATAAATCGTCCGGTAATGAAGGATTTTATAGAATCTATGAAACAGTTTCATAAAAGTCATTCCTAAAAAAGAGCTTCATTAAATAATCATTTTTATTAACATTTGTATTACTAGCAATATTTGCATTTGAAATTACTCTCATTAGTTCGCTCAAGCCAACCGATAGTTGAGGATGTTAAGAAATTATTATTTCTTTTTGAAAAATGTTTTTTTTGGTCGCTCGAGCCAGGAATCGAATCCGAGTCCTATCGGTTTCAGATTCCACATCTTAGCTACTACACCAACAGCACTGACTACTCAATGGTATATAAATACAATTTTAGTGCGAAATTTCTTGTATTTAAAAAAAAATCGGGAAAATATGCCCAAAACTGGAGCGCTTTTATTTAAACTCAGCACCATGATTGTGTGGTATAATTGGTTTCTATTTACAAATATGAGAAAGATATCAAAAAATTTGAGGATCCTTACCAAAATCATTAAAAAAAAGTTCGTCCTTGTGCAAATATAAGTCAGTGTGCGAAATTTTATAAAAATATCTTAAGATCTGCGAACTGTAGCGTGGTTATAGAAGACAGAAAAAATAAAAATCTTTTATAATGGTTATAGAAGACCAATAAGAATAAAAATCTTTCATAATGGTTACCAAAGACCAAAAAAATTAATAATCTTTCATAACGGTTATCAAAGACCAAAAAAAATAATAATCTTTCATAACGGTTATCAAAGACCAAAAAAAATAATAATCTTTCATAATGTTTATGGCAGAACTATAATTTTCTGGGTAATTTATAATTATTATTACAGGACCAATTTTTTTTTAGTTATTTTTTCCATAACCTATTGGATATTTAAAAAATAATAACAGTTATTTCGGGTCTCTGATAGGAATATACAAAAAATATCGATATATCAAAATATCGATATTTAAATAAAAAATAATCGATATATATCGCCGATATTTAAAATACCGATATATCGATATTGAAATACGACTATCGAATTCAATATTGTTTAGTCAGTCTTCATTTAAAACTATAATTTTAGCCGTTTTTCAAACAATATGTTTTTTTAAGAATTGGCATCACTGCATGGCATCATATGTTTTTTAAACTAATATGAAGATCTAAAATGATTGGCATTTTTAAGAAGCAGTGCCGTATGCAAGAAGCAGATGTCCATATCTCATGATTACTGGTTTAACTAAAAAAATCAAAAACATTTCTAGTTAAAGTTGGTACTTCTGGGGTGCAATTCAAATTTTAAGGTAAGTTGGTACTTCCATGTTTACTTCGTAATTTACTTTTTTTAAGATCTCATATAGTTTTTTTGTATTCTTCCCTTTTGTTTTTGTTATAATTGAATTTTTTGTTTTGATTGAATTTTTTGTTTTGATTGAATTTTTTGTTCTTATTAATTTTTTGAAATAAAATGAACTAATAAAAAGTAACAATGTCATTACATATATATGTTTGTACAAAGGTATATTAAATTTTTTTTTTAGATTTCATATGGGAAGAATACAACCCTTTTGTTTTTGTTATAATTGAATTTTTTGTTTTGATTGATTTTTGATTTGATTTTTCATTCTTATTAAATTTTTGAAATAAAAAGTAACAATGTAATTACATATATAATGTTTGTTCATAAATATGTATGTATGTACAAAGGTATACAAAATTTTTTAATTTGGTAATAGTTTCAGCAAAAAACGTTCGATATATCGATATTTTTTAAATAATAAATATCGATACTCCTTAAAAATATCGATTCGAATATATATCTATATAAGTTTTCAATTTGCCCATCCCTATAATAACACCATTAATTTGTTTACCATCAACAACTGTATGGTTTTAAAGTAACAATAAGATTTTCCTATTTTGCAAGAGCAACATGTTATGGTTAAAAGACAACCATATAATTATTAGTGGTAAGCAAATTATTGTTATTATTATCCACTCATGTTGGCAGACAACCATAATATGGTTGGGACTTCTTCATATATATTTTATTTCCCCATAATATGGTTGCCGGTTAAAATAGTGTCGAAAAAGTAACTGTAATATGTTAAAAAATTTTCGTTAAAATAGTTTAGTTAGTGGTGACTAAATAAATTTTTTATTTATGTGCTGTTTTCAGAACACAAGTGATTGAAAAAGCACTCGGTTTTTTGAGTGTTTTTCATATAAATTTTACTACACGTTCAATCAATTGTGTTGTGAAAACAGCACATTAGTTTTTTTTTCATTAATTGAATTTTTATTTAAAATACATATTAAAGTGAACACCTCTAGCATATTGTTATAAGGACTTGTGCATATTTTCAAAAAACTAATTGAGGTTTGAACATATCATAGTACCTCACAAAAACAAAAATTTAACAAAAAAAATTAGATAGAAACATCAACAGTATAATACGTTACATTTAACCGAGATGACGTGTACAACGAAAAAAATTGCAAAAAAACCTTTTCCGCCATCTATGAAGCACAGTTTCCTTATTGGACTAGTACACGATGAAAGTAAAACACCACTATAACTCGATAATATATGAGAGATTCACAGTTTCCAAGAAAAATACAATAAAGCCAACCACAAACAGTCAACATTTAAGAGCATTAAAAGGAATTTATTTAAAGAAAGCACATATTTGGAGAAAATTAAAACATTATTTACCTAAAAGTCTGCAAACTCTTCAATTTTTGTAAATGTGGAAACTGTAAATCCATCAAATGGGGTTTTGTTAAAAAAAATGACATAGAACCAAACAAGCCTTCAAATAATAAATGAGTTAGTTGTGAATATGTTTGTATTTAAGAGTGAGAGTACAAATGAAGAGGTGAACATACGACCTTATTTTATAATAATGTACTTTGTACAAGTATGAGCACGAACACAAACATAAGTATTTAGAAACAACGGCGTTACTTGTGTATGTAAGAATGTGTGAGTGAGTGCATTAGTAAAATATTATTGAACTTTTTAATACTTACTGGCTGAACTTGTCGATACTCGTCCCATGGGTATATAGCTTCGACTGTCGCCGTTGTCTTGGGAAAAATTAATCACATTAACGTCATACGTGACAACTGAAGCCTGACGTTTTCTCACTGTTTGTATGCCTTCGTAGCCGGTGAGGAGAGAACTACGTTTATCACTGCGCTGGTTGTTGTTTATAGTTGAATCCGTTTCATTGTCATGACGTTGAAATAACGGTGATGTTAAGTCTTTCTCCTCTACACCGCTGACACCGCCACCCCCACCACCGCTTCGCATTGATGTCGGTGAAAGTGTGGAATCTAAAATTATTTCCGGTTTTGGCGAAATATTCGCTTGTTGTGAGGTAGGTTGCAGTGATGATGGCTGTGTTCCGGCTGTGTTGTTAACTTGTTGCGTTTGTGGCGGCACGGCCAATGTTGTAAATACATCTAAAGATACGGTGGAAGTATCACTAACGAATATTTGATTGCCGGGCGAGTTTAAAGGAAATACAGGCGCGGTCGCTGTGGGTGGCGGTGAGAGAAAATATACATTAATGCTATTGCTGGGAGTCCCTGGACCACCTCCCCCAAAACTGCTACTATTACCGGTTAATATTAAATTAGGTGACTTGCTAGTGGGCAGATGTATGACCGAGTTAAAGTTCGGAGTCATAGGTGGAGACATAAGAAAATTTGAACTATTTTTATTAACCAAAATTTGATCACTTAGCGTGCTCATGCGTTGTTTTATGGATTCTTTTTTAATAATTCTAAACGATTCTTTGGCCTTAATGCTATCCATAACATCAGGTTGGTGAACAGGGGAATGAAAAGATTGTTCTGTTGAGGGGAAACTTAGAGAGCGAAATAGTTC
Organism: Pollenia griseotomentosa; assembly: GCA_963931875.1. Taxonomy (NCBI): domain Eukaryota; kingdom Metazoa; phylum Arthropoda; class Insecta; order Diptera; family Polleniidae; genus Pollenia; species Pollenia griseotomentosa. The sequence continues at coordinate 42,494,764 of OZ007560.1, read as the reverse complement.
AGCTAATTCAGAGCTGGATTTAACAGAGACATTTGATTTTTCATTTATAGAATTGAAAGGCTCTGTTTTTATCTGTTCGGGTATGGAGGAGTCTATCAGCGAACTGGACGATAAAGAGGGCGGTGGTGTGTTGGGTACGTGGGTAGGGTCGTATGTTATATTCTTGAGATAGGAGAGATCATCTGGCCCTACTTCCTGAATTGTATTGGCTCCTAAATCTATTAATTGTATATAAGTATTTTTATGTTGTGGTGACATCATGGTTATCATCTGTTCATCTTCTTCTCTTCTGGCATCTTCGGATTGTTCGTTTAGAATATTGATATCTAACAAAATATCGGGGGTGTTATAACGACTAGAGGAATCTAAGCTTTCACTAAATAGGCGAGGTAAATAAACATCTGAATCTGTATCACTGTGTTGCCTTGAACGTATTTCACTTTTTTGTCTCTCTCTTTGGCCTCCATTGTAACTGTGTGAGAGCTTGCGATTACGGGAACGCTTAAACAGCTGGGCTCTGCTGGAACGAATTTCCTCTGAGTTGGCCTGGTGTCTTTTCTTTTCTAAGGAAAAGCATTCAGTACTAGATCTTTTGGTTTTGGCCAACAAAGACTTTAAATTGAAACCTCCTTTACCCTCCTCCCTTGTACCAGTAGTAGTTGTATTGGTAGCAATAGTACCTTCTTTTAAGGCTTCCAATTGTTTCTTTTTGACTTTACCCTCATTAAAGCTTCTGAAAAATTCCGAATCACTAAGAGCAAATGCTTTTTTCGCAGATTCTTTACTGCTCCTAAAACGATTTTCGCCGTTTTTCATGCGTATGAAATCAGACTCACTTAAAGCGGGGTACCTATTGCCACCCTGCTCGCCACCATAAGTTCCATCTTCATTAATTTTGTTTGCACCTGCCGTTTGTTTTTTAAAATACAAATAGTTGTCTTCTATGAGACGTTTAAGCTCCTTGTTGTCTTCGGCTATGGGCAGACAAGTGGTCGGAGCTTGCCTCATTATGTTGATACTATCGTAGTAATCGTTGGTTTCGCTACTATCACTATTATTGCCACCAAATATTTGGTATTGTTCGAAATCACAACCAGTTTTGCTACTACTACTATATTGTTTTTGCTGTTTTGGTTTCTGGCTATCCTGTTTATTTAACGCTAAAGGTGAATTACTACTCGCAGAAGATGTGTGATGTTGCAGTTGTGGTTGTTGGGATTTTGTTATAGGAACCGTAATCTCTATGGGCTGTTGCAAATCTTTTATTGTATCCTGCCAAATTTGCTGTTGCTGCAGTTGATTTAACGCAGCAGCATCTTTGTTGCATGGCACTTGCAGTTGTTGCTGTGTAGCATAATGTAAGGCTATCATTGAGGGTGCACTATCCGTGTGTGTAACCTTTTCATAACGTTCCTGTTCGAGGTCACGTAAATCAATACTACTCCGACTCAGTCTACGGGGTGGTGGTGAAGGAACACGCAACTCATCGCACTCATCGCCCTCATCTTTGTCATCGTCATCTATTTGTGGTAAAATATCCTTGAAAAATGCAAAAAGGGGGTACAAATACGTTTTGTAATAAATTGCTTTGAAAAAGAAAAATTCCTAGTTAATGGATGTTTTGCATGACTGAGAGAATAAATCGAAAATTTGTTTTGTGTAAAATTGTGTTAAAAATAGCAAACACATTTTAAGTTGATTTAAAAAGTTATTCGCTAAATCGTAATTCAATTTTTAATTCTAGAGCTATTGTTAAACAAAGACCTAGTGGAGATTAAAAACTTTTGCGAATAATAAAAACGTTTTGATTTTTTTATTATTCAACAACATTTTATAAAACAAATATTTCCCTATAAAATTTCAAGCAAGTTAATATTTTAATGCTTTTAAATATGTGGCATGGTGCTAAAAGGGCCAATGTCAATTTTGAGCTGTTTTGAGTTAATCGTTGTATTAGGTGTCTTTTCTTGCTCTCTTTTATTTTACTGAAACAGCCAATGTCTAATTTAAACTGCATGTTTTTAGAACGCAAGTGCAAAAGTGACGCGTTTAACTAACATTTAAAACCACAACAAATATTGAAATTTTTGTTTGTTTAAAATGTTAGTTAAACGAGTCACTTTTGCACTCGCGCTCTAAAAACAGGCAGTAAAACTCTAGTGTTCAAACAGAACTGCATCGAGACCACATTTTCCATACAATTAGACATAAGAATTTGTCGTAGAAAGCTGTCGTGAAATAAAATCTATTTTATTTTTGGAACGTTTTTTCTAATGCTCTCACATATAAAGACTTATTCTCCCAACAATGCTACCATACTTTCATTAAAATTAAAACATTTTGTAGGCAGAAAATGAAAAAGAAAATAATATAAAAAATTTAAACAATAAAATGAGAAAGAATTTGAAGTTACTGCCGACGTTTTAATTTTGGGCTTAAGGATTTTTGCCTGAAGTTGAAGACCCAATTCTGTTCGAACACTTTATTAAAATTTTCTCAAAAGAGAATATTTTGACATTGGACAGACAGCACTAATGGCTAATAAATCACTGATGGTTTAAGCGCTGGTTTAGTTGAACTAAACTTGAATTTATATGCAGTTTAAACTCAACAACTATAGATCAGTGTCTCATGTTTTATATGTAGTTAAAAAAATAACATGTGGCAGCACTACGAAAAATCTTATGAAATTGATATGGCCCAATTTTATGCGTTTAAAGATGGTTTATATGTTCGGTAATTTATAGATTTGTTGGCTTAAACACATTTTAAACCAAAAAGAGAGTTTAACTTGCTCTAATTTTTTGGCCCTATGCCATATAATGCAGTACAAGGTACCTTACAGGGTAATTACAGCTCATTACCAGATTTCTCTTAAGTTGACTTTGGTGCTTTTTACTTACCTCAAGATTGCTTATTGCACTATGAGTCTCTTCTCTCGTTAGGGTAAATTCACAGTCACTGGGATGTAAATAGTTTAAATTTGTTGGCTGTTGGGTATGACCCATATGTACACTATTTAACAAAATATTTGAACTAGTCCGACTTAATGCTTTTCTTTGTCTTACAGCCTCCCTAAAAAATATTAAGTAATAAAGAATTAATAGAAAAAAAAGAAAATTATTTTAAATGAATCATTTTCTAAACTATTGAATTTCACTTACTTAAAAATTCTCCAATACATAACCAACATCACTATGCCCGGTATCCAAAAACTCACCGAACTCGAGATGAGCGCATAGGCCTTATTCACTACAAAGGAACATTGATCGGGATGCATACTGATTTCTTCTAAATGCTCGGCAGTTGTGTACCAACCCAAAAATATTGGCGTAAATGAGATGAGTGCTGGCAGTATCCAAACGTTCGCCAACATAAAACACACTGTTTTATGAGTCATATTTAAGGGATACTCCAGAGGACGTACTATAGCATAATATCTATAGCGTTTTTGTTGTTTATTAAGAGAGTAGAAAAAAAATGAAGAAAAAAAAACAATTGGAGAAGATGAGAAAATTAAGAAAAAGCTTAGGTGTTGATAAATTGGTAAAGTGTTTATTTAAATATTTAGAACGTTTTAGCAGCTGTTGTCTGTTTTTTCATTCGATATTTTTTGTGTGCAATAAATTAACGTACATATGTGTTAATGTTTATATTTGAGCAGCCAGCGTTTACTTTAATAGAATAAGAGCCTTAAAACCATTAATGTACTGCACAGTAGGATTATAAAGAAAAATGTTATATAATTTTTGTGTAATGAGTAATAACATGTTTTTTTATTAAGTGGTTTTAATTTTAGTAAACTAACCTTTAAGGGGATAATAGTGGAAGTGCTATTAAAAAGTGTAAAGAATGGAATCGCCAAACATTTTGATATTTTAAGAGACATATGTATGTTTTATTACAGCCATTATAAGAACAACTTTATAAAGCGAAAGATATGCGATTTTCAATTGTACTTTGTAGAATCTTCTCATAAAAGCGTTAAGTTTAATTATCAAGCTGAACAAAATACTCTTTTGAATCCATTAAATTCAGAGGACTGCTTAATAGCAATAAATCGCACCTCTAAACACTGGTCAATTCTGACAAAAAAGAATAAAGTAAATATATTCCGCGTCCTTGAGTACTTCTAAGTCGATGTAGCTATGTCCGACTGTCTGTCTGTCCGTCTGTTAAATTCACGCTCACTTTCGAACAACTCAAAAGAAAAGAACAATATTGGGGTCAAATTGTTTATTGTTCTCCTAAGCAGTTAACTAGGCATTAAAATCTAGCAACTCCGACTTAGTAGTATAAGAGTTATGAATCCAAAGTGAAACCGCCACCCTAAAAAATTGATAATTTTGTTACAAAAACTAACATAAATATTGGCGGAGTACACATATTTATATAAGATTTTGCAAAAATTCTTCCCATTGTAATAGTGAAAAGTTAAATATGTATATTTATGTATGTATGCTTTTTCCAAATATTTATATACTTTTAATTACTGAGACTATAGAGTTATTTGAATGTTTACAGGGCTGTGGAGTCGGAGTCGGAGTTGAAGAGTCGGAGTTGAGGTTTTTGTACCGGAGTTAGAGTCGGAGTCGAAGTACCCACAAAAACTAGCGACTCCGACTCCGACTTTTTTGCATTAAAATTTTTCCAATATTTTTCAAAATAAAAAATTTTAATGACCAATTTCTCCAATTCTTTTTAAATATCAATTCATATTTAAATATAATTTTTCTTATAAGTTTATTTTAATTTGACATAAAAAAACAAATTTTAAACATAAATTGATATTTAAATAAATTAGTGGAATTGGCCATAAGAGGGTCTGCTTTTTGAAATTGTGAAGTCAGAAAATAAGGACCAGTATACTTTTCATATCAAAAATTAAAAGATTGAGATAACATCTTATTTTGACAATTTATAAGAATAGTTATATAGATTGTATCGAAGCATGTCCTTTTCTATGTTTTAATGTGACCTCAAATTTCTGTTACAAAAATGGTCTACCAGGATGAAAAAATAAAATGTTGATAATCATCGTCTTTTATTGTTTATTATTATAAAAAAAGTCTATGTTGTTATAAAAGAATGGCTTCATAGCATGTCTCAGCTGTTTTACTCGAAGAAATTGCACTGGAAACTGAAAATTTTATATTTTCTACTTCTAAACACATTTTTATATGCTTATTTTACATGCAAAAATATGTTATGTTTACACTCTTTCTTCATAATCTTTTCATTACAATCAATTGTAAATTGAGTATTTATGTACCGGCGTACGAACGTACGTTCGCGACCCCAGGAAATGCCCATATTGAAAAATATTTTTGTGGGTATGTTTATATATATGATTGGAAGTCAGCTGTAGCTCCTGTGGTGAAAGTACTAAGTGAACTACATTTTAAGTTCCAACCTTCAAGGTGAATTATACTAGAATAAAAGGAAAAGGAACTCGGAAAATTACATGACATTGTTCCAGATATAGTTCCCATCAATGTGGGGGTTAACCCGAAAAATGATTTGAGAATACTTTTATCTACTCACTTTTGGGAAATAGGAGAGATAATAAAGACTTGAAATCTCAAATTTCAGTCTTGGACAATAATAATATTGAATTAGGAACGGAAAAATGCAATGGCGAGTTCTTGATGCCTTTAACGTCTAAGCCAATTGGACTTGGCGTTGTTTCCAACTTTTCTATCTCGAAAGCTACATTAGATAGGACTTATGGAAATTCACACATCTATAAATTCCAACAGTATAAAAAACTTTTTTTGAAAAAGATGTGAATTGGTGTAGTTTATCTCTCCCCTACAGAACTATTTTTACATTTTTTATCACTGTTTGCATAATTTTAATAAATTAATATAACCTTTAAAATATACTAAAGTTCAATGATCCCATACGGATTGAAGCAAAACTCGTTCGTTCCAAAATTAAATCCATTATTTTTCTATATTTCAGTTGGTTTAAATTTCTAAACTGTTGAGTTATAAGTCAAGAATGTCATAACACTTTAGAATTAAAAAAGTTCAACTCATTTGGTCTATTGAATCGGGCGGTATATGTTTTTTACATTTTTTCCGAAATCCAAATAAAATATTTTGCAGCTTTCCTACTTATATGTTAGTAACTAGTAGGTTAAAGCTCAATGCGCGACACGTTAGAATTAAAATATCGATTTGAAATTTTACAGAATCATTTTCTTGCTATATTTAACCATTTAACAGGTACTAAATTAAAAAAGAGTTTAAAGTCAAATAAAAACTAGTCTCTTAAATAATGCTAGGTTAGAGTAGGAGTCGGAGTCGGAGTTGGAGTCGGAGCCGGAGTCGTACTTAAAAAATTTCAGCAAAAGGAGTCGGAGTCGGAGTTATAACTATTTCTTAACGACTCCACAGCCCTGGTTAAAAATAATGTTTTTTTTTTCAATTATTGAAATAGGTTTTTTGCTTTTATAAAAAAATTTTCATTTCATAAATTTAATGGCATATTACATTAGATGCATGAAACTATTAAATCTTACATTTTTAATTAACAAAATAACATTTTTTTAAGGAAACTATGATTTTGTATTTTTTATGAATATATGTAGATATGTATGTATATTGTTTTTATATGTTCCCAATAAACATTTTTTGTTTAACTTGGACAAACTTAAGTTTTCATAAATCCAATGAAATTTTTTAACGTCATTACAAATACCAATGAAGCGATTTATTCACAAAAACATCATTATAACTGTGAAATTTTATTTGAACAATGAAAATTTTCATTAACCCCATGAAATTTTTTTTATGAAAACGATTCATTAAATATATGAAGCATTTTTCTTTCAGTGTATATGACTAGAAATCATATCAGGTAATTTTGTGAAGATCGGTCTACAGTTTACCATAAGCCCCATATAAAGTCTATACTCGAAAACACTTTCGTACGCTTTAAGTCGTAACATATAAGGCTATTGTAATTAATATTGGTCTGTCGTAGTTGCTTATGGCTAGAAATCCTACTGTCAAATTTCGTGAAGATCGGTATATAAGTCTAATATAAGCCCTACTTCGGCAACGCGTTTAACCGTAATGAATAATGAATGATGTTGTTATCAAATTCGGTCAGTTATAAGACCATAACTGACTTTGTCTAATTTCGTGAAGATAGTCCCATAATTTACTATAGGTGCCATATAAAGCCCACTCTGGAAATATTCTAGCTGTCGTTGGAGGGTAGCAAAGAATATAGCACTCTTACTTGTTGGTTGCTAATTTCAATAAAGTTTTGATGACAACTTATAGCAACACTTCAAAACATACACCCAGAGTTCGAAAATAAACACTAAATATCGCCCCTTAGTGTTTAGTACGGTAGATGTCTGGAAAACACAAACGCTTATGGTGTCAGTGTGCCTATATGTTAAAAAAATCATTAGGCTTGCAAACCGTTTTCTACAAATAGTTCTCGACAATTTTTCTAATTATTTGGGGATTTTCTGTAGCAAATTTTTAAAAGAAATTTTCCACAAAATTTCTAAACAGAAATATAAAGTTTTCTGTGTACTTATCAAAAGTAATTGTTGGGAATACAAAATTTTAATTTAAAAGATTTTGTTATTCGTGCTTAATTCCCAGTTTTTGTTCTTGATAAAAACACTTGAAAACACTTGTGTACTTAATATTGTGAAAAAATGGCGTGTTATCGTAAATAAAAACTAACTACTGAAGCCTTCCGTTATTAAATAGCCAAAACTTTTCTGTACAGCCGTTAACAAAGAAATTAGTAAAAAAAATTGCAATAAATTTCGTTATTTTCAATTACTAGTTTTATTTTTTTTTTGGTTTTTAAAAAAAGATGTATTATTTACATAATAAGTTGCTTTTGTTCCACTGTGTTTGTGTTTACTGAAATCTTGCTTCAAATATAAACATTTTCTACACATAAAAAACAAACAAACAAACTTAAATGGTAATCCCATTGAAAGTCCTTTGCACACAATTAATAGTTAATGGCTTTCTCGTTTTATTATTTTTTCACCTGTATTTATGCAGACTAGGTAAATAAAATAGTGTAAGTATTTTTTAATTCATTACACCCTACACCACTCAACAGTTGGGAGAGATGGATTCTACTTCTCTTTAAGTATACCGTTTGACACAGAATTACTTTCTGCATTGATCTAACGTTGAACGGCTGGCTGTGTGGTTGTTGGCCCATCTTAACTTAGTCAGACAAATATTTAATTATTGAGACTATTCAATAAAATTTGGTACATACGCTTTTATTGTCATACGTCCTCACACAATAAAATGAGTGTAAGAGGGTTAATATATTCTAAGAAAAGAATCGCCATACAATTCTACTGAAGACATCTGAAAAAGTCTTTTAGCTCAGAAGTACATTTAGTATATTTTTTGACGCCTTTTTAAGAAATTAAAAAATTTCAATGCCCGAAATTTCGAAAATCCGTTTTACATACATTGCACGAACTTTTGGTCTTAGAAGACCCCTAGTGAAATTTGCTGCAAAAAATATTCATGGAACATTTTAAATCTCTAAATTGCCGTTTTAGTATACTTTTGTGGGAAAGTTAAAAAAAAGCTTAAATGACCCCTTCAAATGAGTGCTATAGGGTTAATATATTCTAATAAAAGAATCGCCATACGATTCTACTGAAGACATCTGAAATTATTTTTTAGGTCAGAAGTACATTTGGCATATTTTTTTTGACTTATACCAAACGCCTTTTCAAAAAATTCAAAAACTTTAGGAGCCCATGTTTCGTGAACCCGATCTCACTTTTCAAAACTCTTTGTCTGATTTGCGCTACTAGTAGTCTACTTTCATTTCGCGTTGCAAGTGTTGAGGCTGGCGGCGATGACCCGAATTTTGTTGCACTGTGTTATAAGGAGAAAGGCTATTGGTGAAAAGCGGTCCATGATTTCACATGGCTCCCATACAAACTTCTCTATGGAATAGTCTGTGTGCCCATAAACTATCTTTTATTCACACCCACACCAAAAAAGTTGAGAGGGTATTTTGCGATTGTGCTGATGTATGTAACACTTAATAATACGATCTCCACTATTGTGGTGTGGCAATAAAAATATTGGTCCTACAGACATCTGAAAATACACCGACCGACCCAGAATACCTTTCTGAATCGATGTTATTATGTCCGTCCGGCTAGCTAGTTGTATGTCTATGTAACCTTGTGCGCAAAGTACAGGGCCCTGTTTCTCAAAACTACACGTTACAAATCTACAAGTAAAATACGTTAAAAAAGCAACAATTCTACAATTTTTGTTTCAAATGTATTTTACTTGTAGATTTGAACCTTGTAGTTTTGCGAAACAGGGCCCATGTCGCAATTTTGAAGATAATTTAATGAAATTTGAAACATATGTTATAAGGACAAAGGCTATTGAAAATGGCGAAAATCCGACCATGTTTCCACTATGAGCAAAACAACTTGTTTTGAGCAAAACGTGTCAAAGTGTTTCCATTATGTAAAACTGGTTTTGGTTTTCGAATTTTCGAAATCAGTTTATGTTGTAAACAAACATGAAAGCCAAAAAAATGTGTTGAAAAAAATAATATATATTCTTTAACATGAAATTTCCTTGTTGGTTTTTTAATACACAGATATACAATTCTGTACGTATGTATATGAAAGCACATAATTTACTACCTTTTTTTCATATTATTTTATTATGTTTACGCTGCAAACAAATAAATCAGCTGGAGAGTTGCACAAACCTAACTAATAAATCTTGATATTATGGTAAATATGTCACTCTTTTCGAAATTGTCAATCATTAATAATGGATGACCCAGAGTTTCATTCATGATTTTCGACATGTTTTGGAGCAAAACTAGTTTTTGTTTGAGTTTTTCGAACATAAAAAAATGTATGGGAAAACAAGTAACAGAACACTTGTTTTGCTCCAAAACTAGTTTTGTGACCCAAAACATGTATGTGGAAACGTACTATAAAAATATCTCATGGTCCCCATACAAACTATTTTCCGGAATAGTCTTAGTGCCCATTAGACTTCACCTCAAAAAAAAAAAAAAAAAAAAAAAACAAAAAAAAAACAACACAAATATAAAGTATTTATGCAAGGCGGATTCGAAAAAAAATATTTTTTTTTTTTGCCGAATATCTCTGGCATTTATAATCGGATCTTAAGGTATGATATATCAAAGTTATTGTCTCGGAGAGGCTTATGCTTATTTTCGTTATGGTTTTAGGCGTACTTAAGTGTTTTCCGAGAGTGTGCTTCATATGGGCCATAGATAAATTATGGACCGATCTTCACGAAATTTGATAGTGTAATTTTTAGTCTTATAAAACTGTGGCAAACCAATCATCTGAAGACAAAAACTTTGATATATCATACTTTAAGATCCGACTGTAAATGCCAAAGATAAACAGAAAAATTCAAAAAAGCGACTCCTACGTTCGGCCAATAAAAAAAAATTGTTTTAATTAAAAACGCCTTGCAAAAATACTTTATATTAGGAGGAACGGTCCACTTTTTTTGCTTGTGAGGTTGCGTACCACCTTGTACCTATAAACCATCTTATAATGTTATGTATTGAGATTGAATTTGGATAAAGATTATTTGATTGCAATCTTAATCATCTTACCAAATTGAATTGAATGGGTCCATATTTGATCAAAGTTCCCATACAAATACTACTCCCGGAAATAATTTTTAATGCCATAACTTTCTTACAAATGTTTGTATTAATATACAATTTGGCGACAATAACTTTTCCGATAGCTGCTATGGCTTGAGAAAATGTAGTCCTGGTAGGTCCAAAATTAACTTTAGGCCCCATATTAAACCTCATCATAAAATCACTTAAGGGCAAACAAATTTTATATAGATGAAGATATCTAAATAATATTCGGCATAAAGAAATTTAAAATTAATCTTAACCTTATAACAAAATTTTGTTGTGGTGGGCGGGCCTATGGGTCCCAAATAGCGTACACTCTCAAAAATAAGTTTTTGAATACTGTAGAGTAGGGTATCAAATGGTCGCGCTTGACCGACTATACTTTCTTAATTGTTTTTCTTTGTTTTTGCCAGGTTTTGTACTTCAACGTTTTTTTAGTTTTCTTGTGGAAACCATAAATCATTTCATTTGGCACATTAACTTAATTTTACCTTTATTTAACAACACAGCCACTTTCTAGACTCCGACTCGTCTTTCTTACAAACTAATTATATTTTGAATATTTTTTTTAAATCAACTTTTAATAACAACAAAAAAAAAAAAGAACAATATAAATAAAAAAGATCATTAACAAATCAATAGAATTTTTAGTTGGTTACGAAATTAATTTGATGTCTGCCACAAGGTTTGGACTACATATTTTTTATTTTTTTTTGGTTGAAAGCTGGTGGCTAAAATGTTATTTTTGTTCTAATTTTTGGTAAGTGAAACGAAGTGTTTTGAAATATTTATGGGATTTATTAAATAATTGATAAATTACTTTATGAGAATTGGCTGGAGACTAATGACAAAAGTTATTAATAGGACAAGTTAGTTTACAAATTTAATTTATTTGTTGTTTGTTTTTGGGGAGAATAGAAAAGATTTTGTGAAGCTGGCAAAACACCTTTAAAACTTAACCACTGAAAAGGACTTATAGCAATTGCAAGTAGGATTAAGTTAAAAATTAATTTTCTTAAGTATTTGTAGTTATGGGAAGGTTAAATTAATTGGTTTATTTGCAGTTTGCGAATTGAGACGAAATAATATTAAAAATTTATTTTATTTTTTTTATTTTATTTTTTATTTTATTTTATTTAAAGTCTATGGAATAATCCCTGCAGACTAATTAAAATATATATATTACAAAAGAAATTGAACAGTACAAACATATAATTTAAGACTATCTTTTTACTTATTTATTTAAATGTAATATGATATCTCTTCTTACGATGTCTAAACTTTTATTAAAATCAATGAACGGATATAGTTTATTAAATTCATCACAAATTCTACGAAATGGATCAAAGTTGGCATAGTTACTGCAATAATATTTGATACTCAATAAATCATAATTTCTTAGTGACCGATATGGTATATTAATGTTAATTTTACTGAGAAGAAATTCTGAAGTGAGGCTACCATTCATCAGTTTCAAGAGGAAAGAAACATTTAACATGTGTCTGCGGCTTTTCAATGTAGGAAGCTTAATGAGAGCAAGACGATTCTCGTATGATGGCAACTTTTTATTTGGATCCCAACCCAAACCACGAAGACAAAATAGCAAAAATTGAACTTGAACTGATTCAATTTTGTTAGAGTGTACGTGATATTGTGGATCCCATACTACAGGTCCATATTCAAGAATTGGTCTAACCAGTGTAATAAACAACGTTTTTGTTGTGTACGGATCCGAAAACTCCTTAGCCCATCGTTTAATGAACCCAAATACACCAGTAGCTTTATTAATTGTTAACGAAATGTGACTCTTAAATTCCAATTTTCCATCTAGTAGTACGCCTAGATCGTTGAAACTATCAACCAATTCGAGAGCTGTATTATTCATAACATAGCGGCCATTAATTGGAAATGATCTTGTAAAAATCATATATTTACATTTTTTAACATTTAGTTCCATTAAATTAATTTTACACCAAGTAGTTAATTGGTTAATGTCATACTGTAAAAGTGATTGTTGATCAGCATTGTTGAAGGAAATAAAGATTTTTACATCATCGGCATACATTAACATATTTGAGTGTTTAAATACAGAGGGAAGATCATTTATAAATAATGTGAATAAAAGCGGTCCTAGGTGACTACCTTGAGGTACACCCGATATTACGTTAATATTATTGGAGTACGAGTTTCGGAACTTAACAGCCTGCTTTCTATCCTTTAAATACGAACTCAGCCACTTTATGATCGATGTACTAAAGCCCATACGATCAAGTTTAAAAAGTAATAGATCATGATTTACTTTATCAAATGCCTTGCTAAAATCATTATATATAACATCTGTTTGTTTCCTATTGACAAACCCTTCATTTACCCGAGTTGTTAATTCAAGCAGATTTGTAAGTGTAGAACATGATTTGCGGAATCCGTGTTGCATTGGAGATAAAATAGAGGATACATGATGTGACAGTGTGTTGTATATAAGTTTTTCAAATAGTTTTGGTATAGCACTAAGCTTAGCAATACCTCTATAATTCGAAATATCAGATTTAGCACCAGACTTGAACAGCGGAATAATAAAAGATTCTTTCCAGATCGAAGGAAAATAACCCAACTTCAGGGATTTGTTAAACATGTAAGTTAACGGAATATACAATAAATGCGAACATCGGTTTAAGATACAACTGGGAACGCCATCTGGACCTGCAGAACAGGATAATTTTAACTTTTTCAGATAATTCCGAACTGTTTGCTGATTAATAGATGGTATATTAATAGTTGTTGATTCCGGAATTGTGTATGGATAATGGTTTTTATCGATAAATACTGACGAAGAGTATGTCGATGCAAAAAATTCAGCAAACATATTGCTTATGATTTTATCATCTGATGATTCTGAATCTCCAAACTTCATAACCGAGGGAAAGTCTACTGAACGTCTTTTAGAATTAACAAACTTATAAAATGATTTCGGATCATTTTTTAAGTTATTTTTTACTTTTACTAAGTATTTATCATAAGCTAGTTGATTAGCGATAGTATATTCTGATCTTGATAAGGAATATTTCGTATAAGCACTCGACGTTCCATATTTTTTATAATTTTTGAACATTTTGTTTTTCTTGTTTTTAAGCCTAGAAAGATAATTTGTATTCCAGGGTGGACCATTAGATCTTGCAGTTAAAATTCTAGGTACAGATGTCAGAAAGCATTCATTAAGAATATGGTAAAATGTCTTTACACACAGGTCCATATCATCATTACAACGAGATAGTACGTTTATCCAGTCAATTTCTGCCAACTGAAGTTGCAAGTTATCGTAATTTGTACGGCTAAAACAAAAGATTTTATGATGTTGAGTTTTATTTTGATCATGAGTACAGGAGAAAAAACAGGATATTTCAAGCGTTGGATGATACATATCTTCAGGATGAGAGATTGGAGTATGACGCTGTATAAAAAAGCCAGTTGGTTCATTAACAAAAACAAGATCCAGTATTCTACTAAGGGCATTTTTAATGAAGTTGATTTGGAAAAAACAATTATCAAGTTAAAATTAATTAAGTTTTTTTTTTTAAATTTAATCAGTAACGAGTTCTATATAAAGAAGAATATTGTACATTTTTTGACTTTTGTGCTGTTTTCAAATAACAGGCAAGTAATTGTGTAGTAAAATTTATTTGAAATTGACTCAAAAAACTGTGTGCTTTTCATTTGGAAACTGCACATTAATTTTTCATCGAACTGGATATTTTCAATAATTTTTCTAAATGCTGCAAATGGAGCATTAATATTTATAAGATATTCTTTTAATTTGCAATTTAACCTAATATGTTAAAAAATATTTAATTTAAATAAAAAAAACATCCCCTGATTTGTTTAAGAAACAAAAACATTTTGCACTTGGCCATAAAGAGGCTATTAATTAAAATTTTTTATTTATTTACTTTTTGGTAAAAATCGACCCGTAATATTCATATCTTTCCGCTGTTAAAACGCCATGCTTATTTATCTTCTTTTTGGTAATGAAACTCCTTTTTCATGTAGGTATGTCCTTAATATTAAATTGATTTGCTTTTACTAAAAATTTTTAAATTTTGAGTTAATAATACCCAGTAAAAAATTTTTAAGGTTTCTAGAAGCACGAAAACTACATAAGCGCTGATATATGCGCTGGCTATAACACACTGCTAAGAAGCAGCAGAGAAGCGAATACCATTTAAGTGAATTTATAATATAATGATTAAATAACTTCGCATTATCCCTTATAAGTAAGCAGGTTATAAGTGAATATTTTAAATAATTATTTTTAAGAAAAAATTCACAAACAATATTCTCAGTGCTTCTGTTATTCCCTTACATTACATTACAGGTTGTAATGCAATGATTTCAAAATGTGTTAACGATCATTCCCGAAATATTACCGAACATAAAAATTACATTTTTTATGAAGCAATCAGTTATCAAATTGTTCTTTAGCATAGAGGAAAAAAGTAGTGCTTCCAAGTGGGAATTCGCCATATAAAAATCATGCCTCTTGTAAGCAGGTTTGTAAGGGGGTATTGTGCTATTCTCCCTTACAAAACTGCTTACTGGGTAACCTCTTTAATATCAAGTGCGTATAAAGTTTTAAGAGTTTATTTCAAGAAATAAATTGAATAAAGGAAAACGAAAAATTTGATACCGGAACAAATATAGATTTACTTGATAGCTCGAAAATTGTTTAGGGGGATACTCTCTATTGTGATGAGATAGAAATTTTGTTACGAAGCTATATGCGATAAGAGGCCAATTCGGTACTCTCTATCACTTTCGCAACATTTTTTGAAATCTTTCTTTCGATTTTAACGATGATTTTTCTTCAAACTATTTATATTTATTATCGCAGTCAAAAGTGATTTTAAAGTTTTTTTGAAGTTGTTCTTACGGCTAATTTTTAGGTTTGATATTTTATCACATTTATATTTAAAATCGTTTTAAATACAAAATTCCGTTCTTCACAAGCTGGTACATTAAAATTCGACTTAAGTTTCCATTGTAATAACTTAGCAAGGTGGCCTTGATATCACAACAATACAACAACATGCAAAGCCATAACAGAAAGCTATTTCTTAAGACCACCTTGTAAATAAATACACTTTTTTATGATTTTTTATGTTTATATAAAAATTAATATAGATTTAAATACTATCCTGAAAATTGGGCATTAAAGAAGTGATGTTATTTTCGAAATGCAATTGGTCCAACACCTCTTTTTTAATTAAAGATTAGCTGTTTGGAACCAGCGCTGACCGGATTTGTCTATATAATCTGTTAACTTTAGTCCTATTTAAAAACCTTAAATTATAACATTTCTCACTTAAATTATTAAAAAAAATTGGGATCTTAGTTGCAAAATTAGTCAAGCCGGGCGGGTCCACTCTTTTTTCAGGTTAGCTCTTGTTTTCGAGATATACCGTTATTTCGAAAATGGAGGAGGTTGCACAACATATATTCGCGTAACTCAAAAACGGTTTAGTTTATTGAAATTACTAAAAAAAACCGAAATTCCGCAATAATAATTTCCTTTTTTAATATGAGCAGGCGTTTTAGAAACATAATTTTTTTTTGAAAAAAAAAAAAAAAAATAATTTTCTTATCAAAATTTCGAAATTTTAGTCCAATATCAAAATATGAGTAGTTCCATGTCAAATCGACCAAGTGTGGGACACGACCCCTTCCGATTTTAATGAAATTTGGTGAGAAGGTTCCTTTTGTCCTATAAGGAACATATATGAACGAAAAAAGAATTAAAATTTTTTTTTCAAAAGTTATGCCATTTTCAAAATGTCATAATTTCGCCGAATTAGCCGAATGTGTTTATCTTATTTCTTGAATATCTCGAAAACTACTTTACATACGAAGATGATTTTAATGTCATTTTTAAGAGATTATTGGGGCTACAAGCTATATATTGAAAAAAAAACAATTTTTTTGAAAAATGTTATATCTGCAAAATATTATATTTTAAAAACGGACTAAGTCAAAAACCTATTTTTTATTTGTCTGATTTTTTTTATATTATACCTCAAACTGTTCTTTAAAAATCCTGAAACTTTGAAGGAGGTGTTTTTTTTTTCTTTTTTAAGATATGATTTATTTTTCTTTTGCAACCTTTAAAAAATAATCTTAAAAAATAGTTTTAATATTGTAATTTTGAGCAATAAGTACACTGTGCTAGTTGTAAAAAAAAACCGACAAGCAGGGCACTTAGCGTTTTAACCTAATTTGGGCACGCTGAATCCAGTGGTGCTAACCGTTTTTTTAGGTTAGCTCTTGTTTTCGAGATATACCGTTATTTCGAAAATGGAGGAGGTTGCACTGCTTATATTCGCGTAACTCAAAAACGGTTTAGCTTATTGAAATTACTAAAAAAACCGAAATTCCGCAATAAATAATAAAGTGGGGTTGGCCATACATTTGACCCATCTAGGAGCATCCTATGCGCTGCAGGGGCCAAATTAAAGAATTTTATTAAGCCGCCATATTTGTATAGTGCGCTACACCATACAAATGCTCCTAGATGGATCAAACGTATGACAACCCCCACTTCATTACTTATTGCGGAATTTCGGTTTTTTTTTAGTAATTTAGCTTATTGAAATTGAAACCGTTTTTAAAATTTAATATTTTGCAGATTTACATTTTTCCAAAAAATTTTTTTTTTTCAATATATGGTTTGTAGCCCCAAGTATTCTCTTTAAAATGCCATCAAAATCATCTTCTTATGTAAAGTAGTTTTTGAGATATTGAAGAAATAAGCTTAACACATTTGGCTAATTCGGCGAAATTATGACATTTTGAATATGACATAACTTTTAAAAAAACTATATGAAAATTTTTTTTTTATTGTTCATATATGTTCCTAAAAAAAAAAAATGAAACGCATCCCATCTATGATTTAAAATACATTCTGTACAGAAAGGTAACTATAGAGGAGCCGCACAAAAGAGGTGGTCCCGTTCAATGTTTGAACTGCCAAGAATTTGGCCATACTAAGGCATACTGCTATTTACCCCCTGTTTGCGTAGTATGTGGTGAGCTACACGGTACAGTTCTTTGCGATAAGTCTAAAACCGACCCCAACGTAAAAAAATGCAGCAACTGTGGTGGTAATCACACTGCCAATTATAGAGGATGCCCTGTATATACTATCGTCAAGCAGTCGGTTGGACCGAAAACTAATCCCCCTCAAATGCAGGTAACGAATCAAGTAAACAGTAATGATCTTCAGGCTCCGCAGCCTAGTAGTAACAGAACCTCTTATGCTAACGTTTTAAAATCAAACAATGTACCAATGCAAGGCGCTTCGTCAAGTAATGACGAAACTCCAGTTTCTAATCTAAGTCGTCTAGAAAAAACCATGGAAACATTAGTGCAAACAGTAAATAATTTTACAAACACAATGGGTAATATGATGCAGGAAATTCTTAGAATGCAATCGATGTTATTGCAAGCTATTCTTAACAAGCCATGAACTGTTTAAAAATTTGTTTTTGGAACGCAAACGGCATCTGCCAACATAAAAATGAATTAGAATACTTTCTTAAAAATAAACAAATTGATGTCATGATGGTTTCTGAAACTCATTTGACCTCAAGAAATACGTTTAAAATTAATGGTTATACTCTATATGATACCAAGGACCCTCGAGATAGAGCTTGTGGAGGTTCTGCTATATTAATAAAAAACCGAATTAAACACTACCCAATGTGTGATCATCGTGAAGATTATCTCCAAGCTACGAACATTTGTGTCGAAGAGCTAAATCGAAGCATAGTTATTTCATCTCTATATTCACCACCTAGATTTGCAATATCAGAAAGCCAATATTGCAAATATTATAAGTCACTGGGGCCCTGTTTCCTGGCTGCTGGCGATTACAACGCAAAACATACCTTCTGGGGGTCACGACTTATAACACCAAAGGGTCGTGTTTTGTTTAATACAATCTCTAAAATGAATTTAAATGTTGTCGCGAGCGGCCAACCAACATATTGGCCTGCTGATCCGCAAAAAATTCCAGATGTCATCGATTTTGGCGTGGTTAAAAACATCCCCACAGAAACGATTTACGTTGAAGCTTCCATAGAATTATCCTCTGATCACACACCTACAATTGTTACTATAAAAAACACCAATAGAATTGAATCTCCCTCTGGTCACATAGCGACGTCAGCTACACATATAAATTGGATAAAATATAAAAAATATCTCAGTACCCATTGCACAGAAAATATTCCGCTTAGCACACCGGAGTATATAGATCGCTCTATTGTCAATTTTGACAGTTTTCTAAAACTAGCTGTTCAACATTCCAGCATTGCCCCCAAAAAAACCAAAAATAATAAAATATATTCCTCAGATGTCGAGCGTCTCTTGTCTGAAAAAAGGAGAGCTCGTAGACAGTGGCAATTGCACAGATCCCCTCAACTTAAGAACTTACTAAAAGACTGTACAAAAAGGCTGAGAAAGTTACTGCAGACTCAGAAAACGGCTTCTCTGGAAAAATATCTTAAGGAACTTGATGCAACTCCACAATCAGACTACTCATTATGGCGTGCAGCTAGAAACCTCAAAAGGCCAGTTGTCGCTAATCCGCCATTAAGAAACTTGAATGGAAGTTGGGCAAGAAATGATGTTGAAAAAGGAAATCTGTTTGTTAATCATTTAAAACACGTATTTACCCCTAACATATCTCACGATATGGCGGTCGAGATACCACCTGTTGCTGCTAGAGCAGCTGTTCCCCTAAGATTTGAGATAAGAGAAATCGAAAAGGCTATTTGTGATTTAAACCCCAAGAAGGCTCCTGGTTTTGATAAGATCAGCAACAAAATGCTTTTGGAGCTACCCAGCATAGCAAGGAGAATTATTCTTTTAATTTTTAATGCTATTTTACGCCTGGAATACTATCCTCAAAAGTGGAAGGTTTCCTTAGTCATCATGATACCTAAACCAGGAAAGGATCACACAAAAGTTGAGTCATATAGGCCTATAAGTTTACTTTCAAATATATCAAAGCTGTTTGAGAAGCTGTTAGCGTCAAAATTAACCCCAATTCTAAATGAAAACAGATGTATTCCTAACCACCAATTCGGCTTTAGAAGAGAACACAGCACAATTGAGCAAACCCATCGTATAGTAAACGCAATAAGAAAAGCCTTTGAAGAAAGAAAATATTGTTCCGCTCTCTTCATCGATGTTTCTCAAGCTTTTGACAAAGTCTGGCATGAAGGCTTATTACATAAATTGAAGCTAAACTTACCAGTAAACACACACAAGCTGTTAGAAAGCTACTTAGTCGGTCGAAAGTTTATTATTAAAGAAGGTGATTATTTAAGCTCTCCTCAACCAATTGAAGCTGGAGTCCCTCAGGGAAGCATCCTAGGCCCACTTTTATACTTAATATATACTTCGGATATGCCAATAAACAACTACACCCAAACTTCAACATTTGCTGATGACACAGCTTTTCTAAGCGTGCACGAAAACAGTCAAGAAGCATCTCGATACCTACAGGATCATATATTTCAACTCGAACTGTGGCTGAAGCAATGGAGGATAAAGGTCAATGAGCAAAAATGCGTACATGTAACATTTACCTTGCGTCGGGAAACATGCCCCCCTATTAAAATCAATAATCATTTAGTGCCTCAAAATTCGCATGTAAAATACCTCGGTATTCATCTAGATCGCCGTTTAACGTGAAAAAGCCATATAGAGGCAAAATTATCTCAAATGAAACTAAAAGCCATCCAAATTCATTGGCTTATTGGAAGAAACTCTGTCCTAAGTCTCGACTGCAAACTTTTACTTTACAACTCCATCTTAAAGCCAATCTGGTGCTACGGCCTCTAATATCGAAAAAATTCAAAGGCGCCAAAATAAACTTCTTCGAATAATCACAGCTGCCCCTTGGTATGTTAAAAACTCAAATATTCACAAGGATCTCAATGTTCCTTTAGTAAAAACTATGATTACAAAATATGCAGTAAAATATTTAAAAAGGCTTGAACAACACCCAAATCCACTAGCTCGAAATATTTTAAACCATGGCGGCCACACTCGCTTAAGAAGAAGAGACACTGCAGCACTTACCCAATTAGATGAGCGATAAACACCTATATAAGTGAACAGAACCCGTGATGAAGAAAATTTTTGTCTGGCACTGGCAGGACATAAAATAAATTATTAGGATAAGATTTGATTAATTATTGTTAGTTCATATTTAATATATGAAGATTCAATAAATAAATAATGAAAAAAAAAAAAAAAAAAAAAAAAAAAAGATATGATTTATTTTTCTTTTGCAACCTTTAAAAAATAATCTTAAAAAATAATTTTAATATTGTAATTTTGAGCAATAAGTACACTGCGCTAGTTGTAAAGAACTGACAAGCAGGGCACTTAGCGTTTTAACCTAATTCGGGCACGCTGAATCCAGTGGTGCTAACCGTTTTTTTTAGGTTAGCTCTTGTTTTCGAGATATACCGTTATTTCGAAAATGGAGGAGGTTGCACTGCTTATATTCGCGTAACTCAAAAACGGGTTAGCTTATTGAAATTACTAAAAAATTATTGAAATTACAATAAATAATAAAGTGGGGTTGGCCATACATTTGACCCATCTAGGAGCATCCTATGCGCTGCAGGGGCCAAATTAAAGAATTTTATTAAGCCGCCAGATTTGTATAGTGCGCTGCACCATACAAATGCTCCTAGGATGCTCCTAGATGGATCAAATGTATGACAACCCCCACTTTATTATTTATTTCGGAATTTCGGTATTTTTTAGTAATTTAGCTAATTGAAATTGAAACCGTTTTTAAAATTTAATATTTTGCAGATTTACATTTTTCAAAAAAATTTTTTTTTTCAATATATGGTTTGTAGCCCCAAGTATTCTCTTTAAAATGACATCAAAATCATCTTATGTAAATTAAGTTTTTGAGATATTGAAGAAATAAGCTCAACACATTTGGCTAATTCGGCGAAATTATGACATTTTGAATATGACATAACTTTTGAAAAAACTATATTAAATTTTTTTTTTGTTGTTCATATATGTTCCTAATAAGAAAAAAGGATCATTTTATGTTATATTAAGATATTTCTATTTAAGCAATTTTTTAAAAGTAGAGTCACGTTAACAGTCACGCGTCCAGCGCATAAAATTTTCAAGATTTTTCTAATAGAAATATAAAAGAGAAATAAGTTATCAGCAATCAGTGATTCTTTAATAACAAAAAAAAAATCGAAATGAAACAAAAATTTTTTTATAGATTTGGTTAATTGAATGAAATTTGGAAAAAATTTATCTTAGAGACCGTTAAAATCACGAAGAAATCAATAAGATTTGATTTAAACTCTTCCTTAAAACTTTTTTTTGGTTTAAGCAAAGTCACAATTCTTGGAGCCTCATTTTCAAGTCATCGGTCGAGTTAAAGGCGAGAGCCTTTAGAGTATTTTGGTCTCTACCCGTAAAACGTCTGAGTTTTATATGGTTCCTAAACAGCCACTTTCTGTTTTTAAAAATGTGAGGTTTTAAACGATTGCATATAGAAATGTAAAACGCAGAAAAACAAAGTCGGTCTGTGTGCCTTTAAAAAAAATCCGGCAAAGACGCTCGAGCTGCTACCCCGTCCAGAGCAATTTTATGAATGTTCTGGAATCTAGTGCTTTTACCTTGTATTTTTTTAACATACAGCTGCATTTAAGTCATCGATTAGAGCAAGCTCTATTTCTTTCTGACAAACCATCTGACATCAGCAAAATCTATGCCAGGAAGAAACCTGCAGCGGCGGTAAACTATTGACGGAATCATTAGCCGGCTGAAGTTAATATTTTACAATACCGATATCCATATTCTGTGGCATTTTGACAAAACATTTTAAGTCGAGATAAGACAGCAAAAATGTTTTTAAAAAAAACTCGGTGAAAAAATCATTTTTATCAAATAATAAAATAAACCAAAATTAAAAAATTTCGTTTTTAATACAAAATTTTAAAAACGTAAGCAAAAATATTTTTTGAATTAAAATTCGTATAATAAACAACATATTTTTCAACTTTTTAAATTTGACTTAATATGTTTTTTGTCAAAATGCCACAGATATATAAGTTCATTGCACCATTTAATAAAAATTATGTACATTCATTTATAAAAACCGTTCCATTATAATATCCTTAATTGGTATCTTCAAATTTAAAGAAAAAAATGTTTAAGAAATGTTTGTGGCGGCCGCACGCTATTTTGAAATCGAAAGCTACTTTGGTTTTTGCAAAGACTATGCAAAAAAAGAAACTTCGTCAGAAGCATATAATTACATAAACGTTTGTGACCGAATATTATAAACCTTTTGTAAAACAACCATTTTGAAAGACACGCACAATTGCGTGTGACTTAAAAATTTGACAAGTCAGATCTAAAAAACATGTCGTGCACATGCTCCTTAAGTACGATTTTGTTTTCGCAACAAAAACAACTGACTGAAAGTTTTTTCGTAACACAAACATACATATAAATAAGAAGGCATTTACAAATTTGCATTACCTTTTATTTACAATCAACTTTATTTTTTTTTTATCAATATTATTTTGTATCTGTTCGATTCTTTTTACTATTTTCTTAAAAATTTTGAATTTTTTTGGACAAAATTGCATTTTTCCTTGTGCACGGAAGTATTTTTTTAGTACTATATGGAAAGAACCATATTTGCATCACTAAGTACTCCTGGATTTTGAGAATATTTTGTCAGAATCCAGTCATGAAGTAGATTTTGTTACGTATAAGAAATCAACTCAAAAAGAACATACATGGGGGTAGATAGATGGTGCACTCATTTTGCAGTTTCAACTCACACTTAGTGATAGTGCAAAAATATTGCAGTCATTTTGTTGATGTTGAGTGATGAACCGAAAATTTGCAGCCTCACTAAACATGAGTGATAGTGATGTTAAAAAATTTTGCACTAAAAAAGAAAAAAAAATAAGTTGTTTAAAAATAAAGTAATCATCAGTTTAATGCAACTTTTTTTTCTTCACTCATTTGAGTGCAACTAAAATTTTTGCACTAAATTTAAAATCAAAAACTTGTTTTTTCATGATTAAAGCCAATAATAATACCGTTATTGACAAAATTTAATTTTGTATAATGTTCTTTGCTTATGCATATCCTCAAAAGAAATAAAAAACCATGCACATACAAAGTATCATTTAATATTCGTGATACAATATTTGTATGCAGCTTTTTTGATTGCAAGTCCAAATTATGCACTATTTGAATTGAGTGCAGTTTTTTGCATTCAATCTGCGTTTAGTGATAGTGGAAAAATTTGGAATATCACTAAAAATTTTTTAGGGGTAGTTAAAAAATAACAATTATCACTAAAGCTGGTAAAAAAGAGTGCAAACTAATTTCTTTGCAGTTTTATTTAGTGATAGTGCAATGCTGATTTAAATCAATATTCAGTGCACTACCCCCAACTATGAAAAAGGACTTGATTTTGCTCAAAATTTTGTAAGTACTTGATTTTGCTGAAGGGTAAACGGGAAATTATATAAATCTAAAAGTCATAGAAAAACTTTATGGTAGTAGCACCCAAATAGGGACCAGTCAGCGGTGTAGGGTATCATACGGCTATGCTTAATTTATGTTATCTGCGGAATGGGAATAGTACGTGAAATTGTCCAATTAGCTTAAAAAAATTTAAATTTAAAAAATTTTTATATCAATATAAAATATTTTTATTGAGATTTATGTTATCTGCGGAATGGGAATAGTACGTGAAATTGTCCAATTAGCTTAAAAAAATTTAAATTTAAAAAATTTTTATATCAATATAAAATATTTTTATTGAGAGCAAAAAAAAAAAAATTATTGAAAAATTTACTTAAAACTTAATCAATTAAACTTATTTATTAAAATTAAATCACATATTTTATAAAGGAAACCTTAAAAGGTTGCTATTTACAATATGTAAAACACATTTTGTTTAATGAACAAGATTAAGGATCTGATTTAGTGGAGTTTGTTCTTGTTATCCATGACTTACCAATGGGTCGTAAAAAGTTTTTTTTTTATATATTTCGTTTTTTTTTTTTAACATTAATGTTATTGTTTTCTAACATGAAAATTTAAGAAGGGATTTTTGCCACTACTTAAAAAAGATATTCAGCCCAATTATGAATACAAATTCCCCGGGAGCTTTTTCCCTTTTCCCATTTTTACAATTGAATTTACATAGGAAAAATTGGAGAAGGGAGAAAACTCCCGGGGAATTTTTATTCATAATTGGGCTGATAATTTTTCTTTTTGGTGTTATATAAAGGGTTTTTTTTCCCAAATTCAGTTTTCATTTAGTCTTGATGGTAATTTGTATGTTTATTCTAAATAATAATAATCCCCTTAAACAAAATAAGGGCTATGAAAAGGATTTTGTAACTGCGGTATACATTAAGGTATGTTAACATACAAATATATGTATGTATGTTTTGGAATATTGTTAAAATTGTAATAAAGAGATACATGTATTTTAAATGTTTTGCATCCTTAACCATAATCATAAAAAGAAACGGAAATATCGATAAGAAGTTAAAAGGCCTTTAGTAATATGCACGTACTAATTTGTGTCTTATTTAATGTTATTAGTTTAGAAAGTCTTTAGACTTTTTTTCTATAATTCTTAGGTAAAGTAAGATGAAAATCGCAATATTAGTGTAAAAACTTTTGGTAGTAATGTGATTTTAAGGATGTACATATTTTGTTTTATAAAAAGAAAGTTGTTAAAAATATTTTTTGCGATGTTGTTTGGAAAAAGTTTATTCTTAACTGTCCTAAATTCTTATACAGAGTGTTTTAGAAGTAAAGAAATGTCATACTAATAAAATGTGTGTTGGTAAATTACCATGGAAAGACTTCCACCAGAAAAACGTTTACAAATCGCATAAATTTGTTTCCAAAATTCGCGCTCTGTTGGCCAAACTTATAAAGCACTTTGTTTACGGTGCGCATAGTCGTCCATGTGAACAGCTTATACGCATACTTTGGATCGATTCATGACCATATTAAATTTTTTTTGGATAAAATTAATCCCAATCGAGCTTGTATTGTGCGTACAGAGGAAGCCATCGCCGTTCTATGCACCGTTCTCAGCAACTTGGTCTCTGACCGTCCACTACTTGGAAAATATTAAGGAAAGATGTTGGCCTTCGTCCATATTAGATACAAATGAAAGCCAGTGGACCTTCAATTGCATCGTGAGTTCGGTAAATGAACAGAGTGTTAAGCGGAAATTGAACCAGATTTTTAACGTCAAATCATCTTCAGCGATGAGGCTCATTTCTGGCTTAAAGCGTATGTACACAAGCAGAATTGTCGCTTTTGAGAGAGCACAATCCTCATGAGACTCTATTTAATACTAAACAAATCACTGTTTGATGCGGTTAGCATGCCAAAGGCGTAATCAGCCCATTTGTAATTATTAGGTAGGCTAGCTGGTAGTGAGCTAGTCTATCAGCGCCGGGGTTGCGGGTTCGATTCCCGCTAGAGACGCTGGTTTCTTTCCTGCAGACAAGCGTAGAACTTCGAGGGGTTTAGCTTAGGGAATTAAAAAAAAAAAAAAAAATCTGAAACCGGTGCCAACATTACCGTGAATAGCGAGCTCTACAGGAAAATGATTGCTGATTTTTTATTTTCTCTTGTCATTGCAAAAATTTTGCATGAAAAATGGCTTTTACAAGACGGCGCAACATGCCATAAGGCGCGTGAAACCATCACTTTGTTCAGCCGAACGTTTGGTGACAGAATTATCTCAAGAAATGGGCCTTATTTGGCCACCTTGTTCGTGAGATTTAAAACCTTTGGGCTTCTTTTTGTGCGGATGTGTCAAATATCTGATCTATGCTGATAAACCAGCAACGATTAAATATTTAGAAGCCAACAGTCGATGTACTATTTACGAAAAAATACCGGTTTTGTTCGAAAAAATTCTGCAAAATTGCACCGATAGGATGGCGTTCATTAGCCGCAGTCGCGGAGTCCATATGCCAGAAATTTAAGCAATCAATTCCATAAAGAGCTAATAAAGAATAATTTGGGTGCAAACACAACTAAACCACTTTATCCAGGAAAGTCAAAACAACAGGATTTTGTATGAATTATAATTAAATATTTAATCTAAATTTTAAATAGTTTTAATTAATTAGGCTTAAGTTCATCAAATTTAATTTTCATTAATTTATTTTTATGAAGAAAGGAATTTTACAACATGAAAATAAATTAAAATTGTTATTGATAATCTTTCATTCTTGACCGTGGCCGGGGCCGGGGCCGGGGCTCGAACCCTGGCCAGCAGGTTACCATAACATGTTTCGATCGCAACCACTCGATCTCCTCAGATGGATTTGCCGTCTTACACTCGCAGCCATCACCGACTGCTGACGTCAATAGTCAAACATCAATCCTTAAACCAAACTGTATTTTAACCTTTGGTCGATCGAAATTTGCTTTTTTGAAAGATTGTCCATTTTAATTGATTTATCTTAAAGTTAAGATTTATTTGACAATAACAAATTTGGTTGATTTAAATTAAAATAGCTATACATATAAATTTTTATATTAATTCGAATTGTATTCTAAGTCAAATTACAATTTTAAAAGCTTTTATACTTTAATAGTCTTATTCTTAAAATTTTCCAGAAATATTTTCTATGCGCTATCAGAGAAATAAATGTCCAGATTCTATAAATTAGTAATTTTTAAATATGTATATGTATGTATATGTATATAAACGTAGGAGACTCTGGCCGTTGTATTAAAACAGGCCAGAATATCAGGCGGGAATCGGACCCGTAACTCTTACACTATCAAAGAATCTACCAAATTATGAAATATTAAAACTCGATTTTATTTTCTAAATGGTTGTCCAATTCACAAGGTCTGTCATATGGCTTATCGTTTAAATAAAGACGATTTTTATTTATACCCTTGTGAATTGTATCGTTACTTTTTTGCATTGCTTAATGTCAAAAATGGAAAAGTCAAATAAATTTACAAAGTAAATTCACTTTGAGTAAACTATTTAAAAAGATTAACAAATTTTTTTTTACTAAATAATTAAAAAAAAAATATGAAAAATAAACCTAAAGCTTGGTACAGACGGTGGTCAGATCTTACAATGTTGTAATTTTTCTGACAATGGTGCCATTATCAGATGCCATAATTTTACACATCTGAGCTTACAATGTTCACACAGTTGCAAGACATTTCTAGGGAATTTTAATGACAAGATGATTGTAAGATCTGACCACCGTCTGTACGAAGCTTAAGAAAGCAAATTTTTTTACTTCACTCTTGGTTTTTATTTATTTCTTCTTCTTTAAAACTTTCACCACTCCATTGTTCGATACCACGAACTTAAACCAGGCATGGGAGTGTTGATTTGAGACGAAATGGTAATGAACGGTTATTGGCAAGCAGTTTCAATTAAAAGAAAGGGTGTCCCAGGTGCAGTAAAGTGGAAATGGAGCGTTACACTAAAGCACAACGTGTCTTCATTATTGAACCATATGCTAGGAACACAACTGGGACGAACGACACATTTTTGGCCGCGAAAATTCGTCGCCATAAATAAAACATATTTGTGTATATGAAAATACACACAATCATGGCGTCGGCCGAAATTCGTCATACGCGGCGACTTTGCAATAGATTTATTTCTATTTCATACGCCGGCGAACGACGAACAAATCAGTAACAGGTGATGATGTTTGATTTTAGTTTTCAAGTATTTTAGTATACAAAGTTACTTTTTTACTTTAATAATTGTTTTGTATTATTTTATCGCATTTAAAATAAATATACAAAGTAGATTACTATAAGAATAGTTTTTAGTTGTGTTTTTGTTAATGTTTGTGATTTTTTAAGTACATTTTTTTATATGGTCACACTATTTCTCTCTCTTTGCACACATAGCAAACAACTTTCTAAATAAGTAAAGCCATTAGTTATTCGTCGTTATTGTGTTTCATTTGACGAATTAACTCAGCGAATTTTTATTAAAAAATTCGTCGTGTAGGGCGAAATTCGTCGTTCGTCCCAGTTGTGTTCCTAGCATTATTTCAAAAATAATGAAAGCTTGGCGGCTGCATTTCGAAAATTACAAAATTTGGTCGGAATAGTAT
Organism: Pollenia griseotomentosa; assembly: GCA_963931875.1. Classification (NCBI taxonomy): domain Eukaryota; kingdom Metazoa; phylum Arthropoda; class Insecta; order Diptera; family Polleniidae; genus Pollenia; species Pollenia griseotomentosa. The sequence goes on along the minus strand of OZ007560.1, from coordinate 42,465,860 downwards.
AATTTATTTGAAAAATTTAGGGGGAGACTGTTCCGTTGAAGACGCCAAACACACTAGTCGTCCAAAAATAAGCCATTCGAATGTCAATATTAAAGCAGATCCAGCTTCCCTGAATTGTTGAATTAATTGACAAAGTTAATTTTTAAAAAAAAATTTTTTTAAGTCGTTATTATACCCTTCATCGAAGGTAAAAGGGTATATATAACTTTGTCGTTCCGTTTGTAATTTTTAAAATATTGATCTTAGACCCTATAAAGTATATATATTCTGGATCATTATGAGAAGGGAAGTTCAAATTTCAAATGTTGAAATGATATATGATGGGTACTTGGTTGGTTTATATTTATGTCAGGTATTCTTAGTATAATTTTGCTATTAAAATTCAGCCAGATCGCTCCAAAAATGGCAGAGGTATGAGTAAAAAACCACGACAACCTCAAATTTTTTCCAAAAATCCCTTGTTGTTGTTGGATTTTTTATACTTTTTTCTGTGTATTTGGAGAACGGCAAGAGCCAAAGTTTCCAAATTAGGTACAAACATTTAGGTTATCCATACATAGCATCCCATAAAATTGGATTGGAGAAGTAGGCGTGGTACCTCCCGTACAAAAAATATCAAAAATTCGGATCGGAAATCTTTATTAGAAAATATTTTCTGAAAATTTCGGAAAAATCCGTGCAGATACGAAAAAGTTATGAACAAAATAAAATACTCTTTATTGGGAACCGTGGATCTTCCAGAGTTTTATAGCCCAAGTTAATGGAAAACTTTTTATTTAACACGTCGGTATATAAATCTGTCAAATCGGTTAAAAAAGCTATGAGTAAAATTGGCTAAAAAACATCAAAGTTTTTATAAAAACCTAAATTTTAGCGCTGTCATATGACCTTTGGTTACGACTTATATCAAAACATCAGAAATCTTTAGAAGAATATATTTTCTAAAAAACTCGGAAAAAGTCGGTTCAGATACAAAAAAGCTATGACCAAAATTTAATTTTTTTTTAAAATAACCACTTTCGAGAACCATAGATCTTCCCGAGTCCAAGTCTTATAACCTAAGTAACTGGCGAATTTCTTCTTAAGCACGTCGGTATATAAATCTGTGAGATCGGTTAAAAATGGTTAAGTTATGAACAAAATACTCCAAAAAGGACTAAAAAACATTACAATTTTTATAAAAATTATAGAGCTGTAATATCGGATATCTTCAGTAGGCATTCTAAGGAATTAAATTTTTGTTGTTTATTATCACATTTTAAAAAGATTTAAACAAATTGACCAAACAAATCGAACATAAAAATCAATCGTATAATAAGTTAACACTTTTGTAAGAAAACTACCAACAATAAAAATGCAATATTGTATAACTCGACGATTAGACAACGAAAAAATTACGTTAATGCGAGCTTGCCAATTGTACAATTATAAAATAAGAAATCGAAAAATTAAGAACTTTTTTAAAAAAATTTCATATTGATTTAAAGAATATTACACGTATGCGATTTCTTCAAATCTTAAAAAGAAGTTTTACTTAATTTTAGTATAGACTGAAGCAAATCTTCAATATAGAAATTTTTTTCAAAATCAAATTTTCAACAAACGTTTTTGTTAAATCGAACAAAATTATTGTTTGTTAATTATTTCTACAACCAATTTTTGTTTTAGTGAATGATCATGTTTTAAATCATATTTATTTTTACCTGCATACACAAAAGTACATACATTTTTATTAAAAATTAAAAAAAAACTTACCTGTCCACTGAGATGCAACATAAATGCAAAATGCTTGCTGTTGAAAAATAAACATCCAGGCTATTGTAAACATTGCACATGAACGGTCCGAACATCCATTTGCCACCGGATAACTCCACCGACGCATTAAATGTCATTGCACAGAGTGCAACCAACATGTCCGCCATGGCCAATGAAACAACAAAATAATTTGTTATCACACTGTATGTAATGCAACAGCAACAACAACAAAAATATCCAAAGAGTTGCGGCGATGAACGGAAACGAGATAGAAGAAAAAATCAAAAAATATATTTTAACAGTTTTTTTTAACATCAGGTTTGCTACATACAATACATGCTAAATATGAATATAAAAAGGTAAAAACTAGTGGCTACTTGACAAAGAGATATCAAAGTTACACTTAAACAAATTATTTGTATGAAATCTTTAAATCTGTATCTTATCGAGGTGAGGTTAGTTTTTCAAAAGCCTAGGATATCCTTACTTTTCTAAATAAAGTTTTCGTTGGAAAGGACCAACAGTTTTTGATTAACGGAATATAAGACAATCCTTCAAAGTACAATATTCCGATTCTTTTCAGCAAATACCTAAGTCAGCAATCAATCCGGGTTTTATAAGATTTTTTGTTTTTTGAAAAATATTTTCCCATTTATGTACATCCATTCAGGAGCATTCTATGCGCTGCAGGGGCCAAATTAAAGAATTTTATTAAACCGCCATATTTGTATGGTGCAGCGCGTAGGATGCTCCTAGATGGGTCAAATGTATGACCAACCCCACTTAATTATTTATTGCGGAATTTCGTTTTTGTTAGTAATTTCAATATCCTAAACCGTTTTTGAGTTACACGAATATATGATGTGCAACCTCCTATATTTTCGAAATAACGGATTATCTCGAAAACAAGAGCTAACTTAAAAAAACGGTAGCGTGCCCGAATTAGGTTAAAACGCTATGTATATGGATTGTAGCCCCAAATATTCTCTTTAAAACATAAAAATCATCTTCGAATGTAAAGTAGTTTTTGAGATATTGAAGAAATAAACTCAACACATTTGGCTAATTCGGTGAAATTATGACATTTTGAATATGACATAACTTTTGAAAAAAAAAATTTAAAAATTTTTTTTGTTCATATATGTTCCTAAAAGGATAAAAGGAACCTTCTCACCAAATTTAATTAAAATCGAAAGAGGTCGTGTCCCACTCTTGGTCGATTTGACATGGAACTACCCGTAAGTCTAATTTCTATTTTTTAAGCTTTCTTGGAATAGTCATATTCCCTCAATATTTAACATACATTTTGCTTAAGCCAATCTTCGGCTAACATTGATGCTTAAGATATTTATTAACATATGGGCATTTCTAACGAAAAGACTACTAATTTTTTTTTAACGTAACGCCAGCAAGCAAATAAGCTTGTATTTCAGGACCGTGTTGTTCAAATTTTTTTTCTGTTTGTTACTAAATGTAGAGGTAGTTGCGCTTTATGAAATTTATTAAGAGGAAAAATTTTAATTACTTGTTGGCGTTACTTTATAAAAAGAAGACTATTCGCTGGAAATACCCATATAGTTAGGAATGATTGTATACTAAATTTATTATAATAATAAAATAATTTATAAAAATGAAATAATTCCCACTTTCTATTTATTTAGATACATTTTAATATTTCTATAACATAAGCAATGATATTTTTCTAAGTGTATTAAAGTTTATTTAAATAAATTAAACAAGAAAACCAACATAAAACGCCGACAAAAGCAAAAAAAAAAAATAATAGAGAAAAAAATACGTCAACATGAAAACATGTTGAAAATGAAGTTGACCCACTTAAGCAGAAATTAAATTCCATGCTTTGTCTTATCTTAGTAACAGTAATGTCATTTTACGGTCATACTTTTTTCCCATCCGGCTACTAACCTACTTGTGAACAGAAATAACTAATGGCAGACATTGAAAACAGTGGCCACTAGAAAAAAAGAAAGATTTTCTAATTGAAATGAAATATTTTAAACGGATTTCATAATAATGAATGGTTAGATGTTAATTGGGGTTTACAAGTCGATTATAATCGCAATCGTGATTAAACTGAACATTAAATCGTAATCGCAGAAAAATTCCTGCGTTAACTATTAAAAATCTTATCTTTTTAAAAAAATTTTAAAACTTTATGGGCCTCATCATGTAAAACGCAATTTGTTGTTGCTTTCTATAGAAATTCATATACTTTTTTAAAATTTTTAACGCCATTAAATATAAAGTGTTCGAAATTTCAAAATTCAATATGAATTCTTCTAGAAAGCAAAAAGAAAATTATAAAATATGTTTAAATTTGTTTTTGCTTTCAATGAAACTTTGGCGTGGCGTTGCGTTTTACACAATTAGGCCTTTCATGAAAACAACTTCAACGCAAGGTGAAAGGATTTACAAAATAAGCCCCTAAGATTTTTTAAAAGTGGTTTTTTGTTGTCCGGGACCCAGTCAAACATTTGCAGGTTTCCGGAAGCAATAAAAGTACATGATAAGTAAATAATTTACATGATTGATTCAAAGAAAAAATGCACGAAGAAAGGTGAAAGTGCTTTTAATAAACCCTTACATTGAAGCAGATTATATTGCAGCGATTTTAAAATGTGTTCCCGGAATTTTACCGAACACAAGAGTTGCTTAAACTTACATACATATTTCTACTAGATGAAAAAATAGGGCTTTCAAGCAGGGCTGTCAGATATGGCGATTTTTCGCCAAACATGGCGAATTTGAAACGTGTTTGGCAGTGGGATTTTCCATTTCCACTGGCGACTTTTTTTCTTGGCGGTTGTTGATATAACTGGCGATTTATTTGGCTATTTTTACTCTCAAAAAATCTGACAACCCTGCTTCCAAGTGGGAATTCGGCGGAATTAAATCATGCCTTTTGTAAGAATATTTGTAGGGTGGAATTGTGCGTCTCTCCCTTACAAAACTTCTAAATACTAAGCTTAATTTTTTGCTGGGGAGAGCTATTATTTGTATGTAGACTGTATTATATTGTTTTGGCTTTCTGCATGCGAGAGTCCTCATCATTTGTTGAGCCGCACAGAGCTATGTTGTCGAACAAGGTTTGACAAAAATAGAGGGAGAAGTATTAGGTTAAAAAATTGGCCTTCTGCTTTCTGTCATCCAGCCATGAAAATATTCGAATTTCGGAAAACTTTTGCGAAAGGATACGGGCACCTCTTATACATCTCCTTTTGAGAAAAATTATGATTTCAGTTAATGCAGTTTAGTGGAATGTGAAGTTGTATTTGTTGCTTTGTAAAATTCTTAGCCAAAGGCTCTGCTGATTATATTGTCACAAGAGGGCTTGGGGCGGCATCCATCTTGCTTTTTCCTCAACTGTCCATAAACTGCGCGGGAGAAGGCAGTTCAAAATAAATTTATTTTAAATTATTCAGACTGCGGGTCTGAAGGCTGCCTCCCCAATTTTTGCATAGCTTAAGATCTTTTTTTTGTATTTTAACTATAGGGCCTCGGTTGCAGTTTTTCGGTACGGCTTCCGTATCCCATATTCCTTCGAAAAGAGGTTGTAATATGGCCGCAGTTATGGGGGGTCATTTGATAGATATAAAATTAATGAAATTTAATGAAATATTTTGTCCAACGTTTCTCCGATTTCTTTATCCCTTCTAGAAAATAAGATTTTTCAATTTAACTCCATCGTTGGAGTTCAATTTTTTTCCGCCGAGTTATTTATTCTGGCTAAATTCGGGGAATAGGGCAGATCAGGCAGGAAAGTTAAATCGGTTTGTAATGGAATCGCATTTAAAATGTCAGCGTTTTCTATTTTAGGTGTTTCTACTGTACCAATTTATTTTGTCTTTAATTTTTTTATTGTGATTTTTTATTTTCTTAATAGTTTTTTTTTTGTTAAGCTCATTTTTCACGTTTCTACTACCAACTCTGACGTAAAATATTATTACCTTGGTCAATTTATGTCTAGAATAAATAATCACCTGTTTATTACACTCTAACAAACGGAAATAAGTTATAATTTCCGGCTCTTTAATAATGTCATCCTGATTCATTATTCATTCTATATTATATTTCCCCCTTTTTTCTTCTATTCATATTACAAACTAAGAGTATCAAGTGTTGGTGAACGACTAGTGATGATTTCTTTTGCCTTATTTGTGATTTCTTTCTTATCTACTCCAACATTTAATTCCGTTTTTTAGAAGTTGGATTTTTTTTTTCAATTAACCGAGAAACATTTAATCAGTTACTGTGATAAAAAAGAATGGTGAAGGTTACAGTACTTAGAAATTGGGTCAAAGGAAATATGGTAGATAAAAAAAATTTATTTTTATTTTAAGAATATCTTGAAAGGGGTCTTGTTATACCCACACCACAATAGTGGAGAGGGTATTATGCATTTGTGCTGATGTGTGTAACGCCTTAAAATATTAGTCCTAGACGCACCTTAAAGTATACCGATCGACTCAGAATCACTTTCTGAGTCGAACTAGCGATGTCCGTCCGGCTGGCTGGCTGTCCATGTAACCTTGTGCGCAAAGTACAGGTCGTAATTTTGGAGATAATTTGATAAAATTTGGGACATAGGTTCTAATTGCCACAAGGACCAAGCCTATTGAAAATGGGCCGTAGGACCACGAGGGAAGATAGGGGGAAATTTCTTCCTCTCAGAAACTATCAAACCGATTTTAATGAAATTTAAAACATAGATAGATCCATATCCATATGGACACATAAGCTATACAGGTTTAAAAAATATAGGACCACAAGGGGAGAAAGGGGCAATTTTTGCCTCTCAAACCGATTTTAATGAAATTTAAATCATAGATAGATCCATATCTATATGGACACATAAGCTATACAGTTTTAAAAAAATAGGACCACAAGGGGTGATAAGGGCAATTTTTGTCTCTCAAACCGATTTTAATGAAATTTACAACATATATAGATCCATATCTATATGGACACATAAGCTATACAGGTTTAAAAAATATAGGACCACAAGGGGAGAAAGGGGCAATTTTTGCCTCTCAAACCGATTTTAATGAAATTTAAATCATAGATAGATCCATATCTATATGGACACATAAGCTATACAGTTTTTCAAAAATAGGACCACAAGGGGATGTAGGGGGCAATTTCTGCCTCCCACAAACTTTCAAACCGATTTTAATGAAGTTTTTAAACATAGAGAAATCCATATTTATATAGACACATAAGCATGATGTGTTTTTAAGTACTGTGGTGCTGGGTATCATATGGTCGGGCTTGACCGACTATACTTTCTTACTTGTTTTAATAGGGGATATGGAAAAGGACATAAATAATATCCAAATATTATTTAGTTTTAAAAGTTATTTAAGAGTTTTTGAAATCACTAAAATTTCCCAGCATGCAAAGTGAATTTACTTAAGTCTATTTTTGTAGTTATTTATAAAATATTGCGCAACATACAGAATGCAAACTCCTTCTCGTATGAAATTTCTTGAAATATTTATTGAAACTAACAAAACCTGATTTGGGGTTTGCTAGTTAAGCTGCTGTTTGGATTTTATGACCTCTCTTATATTTTGGCTAAAACTGGATTTTTCCATCTCACGGCTATATCTTGGAAAACAATTGAAATTTAGTTTTCCTGGCTGGGGCACAATATTTTTTTTCTTGAATTCCCAGACAAATTGTTGCGAGTATTTTGTAGATTGCGGAACACAAATTATGGAGAACTTCGACATACGTTTTATAAAATGATTTTTCTGCAAGACTACTTAAAATATTCTGTTAATAATAGTTTCTTAGTTAGGTTAGGTTTTTTGGGCAGCTATCAAGAAAATAGCACACGCGGGACCTTCAATGGTTTTCTTGTGATACCCAGAGCCCATCCTACAGAGCAGCTACTCAATAGGCATCACTGCAGAATTCAACCAATTCGAATTCCTAAAAAAGAAGTTCTTTGTCTAATCGAATTATTACGTGCCTGTAGGAAGCATGAGTGAACGCTACCGGACGCGTTACAAGTTGCGGATAGTGGGACGTCCCGCAGATATACGGGATAGCTGCTTCATTCAGTCGCGAACTATCAGCGGTTTCTAGAGAAGAGTCTTAGATTGATATCGGATTGCACCGATCTCCACCTTAATTCTGAGTATCAATAATACTCGAAATGGCATGGCGATTCATTGGCACCAACGAAAACCAATAGCTACAACCGGGTGTCGCCGATTTAATACGACTGCAACCAGGCGCCTGCTCTTGTATTAAGTGGCTCGCAATATAGATGTGTTCGGATGTTCTCCGTGCCTGTCTGGTAGGCTTAAATAGCAGCCCTAGCACCAGACTAGTTTGCTTAAGCCTAATCCGCTAATTATCCGAAGCCTTAATTTTTAATGAAACCGTAATGAATATACGACCTTATGCTCGTTATAGGAACAACAGGAATTAATATATAATAAAGAAGAGGAGAAGCAACCTTAGTTGTATCTTAGATGAATCATCCAAAAAACAAACAGTGGTTGTTCCAGGTTCTCTTCCTTCCTCTTTCACATCGTCGTGACAACTTTTGCAGAAGTGCTTAAATGCCAGACCATTTATCTTTGCAAGAGTTCCTTTCGGCCAGTGCGTAGTTATCACTGTTCTAATCTGCCTAAGTAGAGAGCATGTCTTCTGTTTATCATTGGACGGCCAACCAATTTATCAATAAATTTCTCATTTACACAACCACCTCGTTTGGCAAGCTCATCTGCTATTTGGTTACCCCGGCAGTTCGTAAGCCCTGGTAACCACTTTATCTTTACTTTTAAATGCTTCGCATTCTCATTTAAAGATATCCGACATTATGCACTTGATATCGATGCCGTATAGACACCAGCTAGGTATGCAGTATCAATCTTGCTATCAGTAGATTTCTTTTTGAATCCATCGATACGAGTAATATATTAACCAAATAGCCGCCCGCCTTATATCAGAGATTTCCGCTTGCAGGACACTACCGTCATCGGCAGATGAAAGGTAACCTTTATATCCAGTTCCTCTATGTATAAACCCCTACAAACTCTTCTCTATTTTTATTAAAACTTTCAAGTCCCTCATGATCCAGCATAAATTCTCTGCATATTTGTTCCACAAAGTTGTATGCACAGAATTTCATGACTGTCTAAGGTTTTCAAATTCCTTTAATTCTACTTATTTTTTTACATTTTCTATTTACAATTTGCTAAGCTCATAAAAATTAAGCAAAAAAAAAAAAAAAAAAAAATTATTTAAGACTTTCTAGACATTTTACATTTAATATTTTTATGCCACTATGAAGACATCGCTGTCTGTCTACCTTCTTACAAGAAGTATCATGCATCCGGAGACAAGGCAACATGCTATTTGATGGTTAGTGCTGGGTAATTTGAGGACTTGTTTATTGCAATTTATTTAAATTGTGTCATTTTAATAAGGCCATCGTGAGTGACTTAATGAAGTTTGTAGTTTGTCATTTTCAGTTCAATGGGAAATAAAACATTATTATTCTTTTCTTTCATCTCATTAGGATTTATGGGGTTTTGTTTCCGTTTTAGAATATCAGCCTAATGATGATGTTAAAAATAAAGCGGTAGTTGGTCTTTAGTTGTCAACGAATAGCACAGTAGACATTTATAACTTTTGTGCAGCAATTTGGTTTTAGTTGTTATTATTTGACATTAAATTAATGATCTTGAGCCTGTCAAATGTTATGAAATTTAAAAATGTTTAATGCTTTTATAATTATCAAGGAAACCGAAAATAAGCTCTTAAAAAAAGTTTTTTTGCGCATTAAAAACGCAGTAAAAACTTGAAAATATGACAAAAAAAAATTGTAAAATATGTAAACCAAAAAACGAAAAATACCTTTTTTTAAAACAACTAATATTAAAAAATTCAGCATTATTTGCATATAAAAACCAAGTAAAAAACACCATGCACTACAGTATTTACAGATGAAATTTTGATATTGGTGCCATTAGCAAACATGGAGCAAATCGTCATCAATCAGCCATGACACAGAAAGCAATTTCGATTGATTCGTTGGCTTTCTAGCTTTACTAAACACTTGAAATATTTAAAATACAATATCTTCCTTAAAGTATTTTTACTAAAGAAGCTGTTCAATAAAAGCCTTTAAAAATAAAGCAGTTTGCAATGAATTTATTTAAATTAAGAAAAGCTTTTAGTTGAAAGCATTTAAAATCTCTTAAAGAATTAAAAATATTAAGGAATCTTAATTTAGAAAGAGCGATCTATTGAAAAAGCTTGTTTCTAATATTCAAAGCACAACATTTTTAGAAGCAACTTAAGTCGTTAAATATTACAGAAACAAACAAATTTCTATAAAAAACCTTAACATATCTTTTTGTCAACATCTTTATAAAATGCTTTTTTAATAAAAGCCTTCAAAATTTTTTGTTATAAAAAAGCTCTTTATATAAAGTTAAAAAACTTTAAAAAAACAATAAATTATAGAAAATATTTGTAAGCTATTTTTATTAAAAAGGTTTTAAAAAATTTTAATTGATTAAAAAATTAATCTTTACAGTGTGTGTTGAAAATAAATAAAGAATTAAAGAGCCTTAAGTGCTATAAGTTTTAAATTTAAAAGATTTCTTTACTTGTAAAGAAGCTTTGAAAATAAAATCCTTACAACAAATTTTGTTCTATACAAATTTATATGCAAATCTTTACAAATCTTTTTTTAACATCTTTTTAAAATGTTAAAAAAAGGCTGTTTTAATTAAAGCCTTTAAAAATTTTTTTTAAAAAATCTTATTTTTATTTATATTAAAAAAATTAAAAAACTATTAGAACTTTTTAAAAACAAAAAAATATTTAAAAGCTTAAAAAAATTCCCTTTACATTAAAAATGATTATAAAAGGCGCTTTAAAAAGCTTTTTACATAAACGTATTAAAAAGCTTTTTTTCCTAAAAATTCTTTTGGCACATTTTGATTGAATCAAAAATTAATTTTTACAGTGTCTTTGAACCAGTGTTCGAAAATAAACAGTACATTATGTAGCGTTCGACTCACACACCCAATAACGATATCTATTTTTTTAGTGATTGTTTAGAAGAACACAACCCTTAATACCGTTCGAAACTACTTTTAAGAAAGAGACGAAAATTAAATCATGTTCTGTTATTCGTTAAAAAAACAGAACAATTGTAGTGATACTGTAGACAAAGATTATATTTTAATGTTCTATAGTGTTTCTTTTTTTACATTGATAAAGAAATGAACAAACAAACAATTTTAGCAACGACCGCAGCACGAACAGCTTCTGTATGTTAAATTATTTTGCTGGCTTTTTGTTTTTTTTTTCGTAAGTGTATTTTGTGTTTGTAAAAAATGTTTGTTTTTTTTACCAGCCGAAAGTGACGAACTTGAATGAGGCGAACCGAACACAATGAATTTGTGTTAAAAAACAAACCGAACGGAATTAAATGTTCTCATCTTTTGTTGAGTTAGATAAAAACAGTATTATTTTTGTGTTCCTAAGATGACAAACAGGGAAACGTTATTTTTTTTAATAATTTTTTACACAAACACTATTAGCGTGTGTGTTTTCCACAAATCTACCAAACCGAACACTAAGAAGCGATATTAAGTGTTTATTTTCGAACACTGCTTTGAACAAACAATTTAAGCTTTAAAGAGCTTTTAGTGAAATAAGTTATTTATTCAAAAGTCTTCTTGTAAAATTTTTTCTATACAAATTTATACGCAAAACTTAACACATCTTTTTTTGAATTTTTTTTTTATGCTCAAAAGCTTTTTTGATGAAAGCCTTTAAAATTGTTTTTATAAAAAGCTATTAGAACTCTGTAAAAATAATAAAAAATTATATATAAAAAACATATTAAATTCCCTTTATTAAAGATGGTTATAAAGGGCGTTTTAAAAAGCTTTTTAAATAAAATAATTAAAAACTTTTTTTTTTAAAATGAGTTTTTTTTTTTATAAAAAGCCTTTTGAGCCTGATTGATTCAAAAATTAATTTTTACAGTGTCTTTTAACAAGCTATTTAAGCTTTAAAAAGCTTTTAGTATTTTATTCAAAAGTCTTCTTGTAAAATTTTATTTATACAAATTTATATGCAAAACTTTACACTTTTTTTTTTACATATTGTTAAAATGCTTGAAAGCTTTTATAATAAAAGCCTTTAAATTTTTTTTTTTTAAAAAAGCTTCTAATATAAATAAAAAAAAATAAAATGCAAAAAGCTATTAGAACTCTCTTAAAACAAAGAATTAAATTATACATAAAAAACATATAACATTCCCTTTATAAAAAATGGTTATAAAAGGCGTTTAAAAAGCTTTATATATAAAAAATTAAAAAGCCTTTTTAAAAAAAAAAAATTTTTTATAGAAACGCTTCTTTACAAATTAAAACAAATTAAGTTTTAAAGAACTTTTAGTGCTATGAGTTTTGAATTTAAAGTTTCTTGTTGTAAAGAAGCTCTATAAATAAACGTTAAACAGAAAAAAATCAATTATAAACAGTTCTTAAAAAATATTTGTAATTATGTTCTTTGCGTTATTTCTAAAGGTAGTAACACACTATCCCACAAAGTTTTACCTATTTTTCAAAAATGCTTCCCTGATCTAATTATTCTTTGAACATTTAAAAAAAACAATAACAACTTATCATGACAGGGTTGCATTTTCGTAAATTACTAAAGACTTTGTGGGATAGTGTGTAACGGCCTTAAGTAATTAAATAACATCCGCTCGACTATGCCCTGTATGATATTTATTCAATAATTATATTACATAGACTTCATAAATGCATAAATCACTTACCGTAATTTGCGATTACGTTGCACTGATATAATAACCAAAGCATTGCCAAGAACAGCAGCTAAAATAATTGAGAAAAATATGAAGCCTTTCAAAATGATGACAGACAAAGTCATCCAATTGTCATCGTCCTGCTCAGCAATAACTGTTGTGAGCGATGATAAGGAGTTGTTGCTGCTGCTGTTGTAGTAGATGCTGTCATTATAATGAGTTGAATTAAAAGCGAATGCACTTTGGCTGCTGGTAGAATTCGGTATTAAATAACTACTATAGGGAGGCGAGGAGGCAAAGACAGTATTATCTAAGGCATTGGTGGCATTTTTGTCGACAGCAGCAACAAGAGCATTATCATTGTCGTCGAATAAAGAAGTTGTTAAGGCGGATGTAACTGTTTTAAGGGAATCGTTGAATACATTTGAGAACGAATATGTTGTTGATGATGCTGATGTTGGCGGTGTAAAAAATGTCAGTGATGTTGTTAAGGATAACGAGGCATTTACTGCTGTTGTTGTTGTGGTCGATGTGGTAGATGTTAATAATAACGTAGATGTTGTTGTGTGCGTTGATTCTAATGATGATGAAACTTCATTGGCAGCATTTGTTAAAATATTATTTATAGCAGGTGATGTTGTTAACGTTGAGGAAAATTGTGTTGGCTCTGCTAAGGTGGTTGCAGCAAAAGCCTTTTCTGCAATATATGCTGGATATAAATCATCGCGATTCTGTTGTAGATGTGTCTCGGGTGGATGTTGTTGCTCTTGGTTTGTATGTTTCTGTAATTTGGCAGTGCTAAAACCATCTAATGTTCGTATTGTTGTTGATGCTATAGTTTTTGTTAATAATGTATTGCTAGCTGTAGGCGCCTTTGAATGTAACGACATCGCCTTTTTCTTGACTCTATCACTCTAACACACTGACATACACCACTTAATCATACACTCGAAAATTGTAGTGTGTTTTTAATGATGACAAATGGGCAAACAAACGGCTGTATTGTTTGTTAATATTTGCACAATTTCTGGATATTTAGCACTTTTTGTTGCTATATTTATTTGAGTTGTAAGAATCTGGTTTTATGGTTGTCCACAAATGTGGTTATTATGATGGCTTCTAATTTTGTTTCATTTAGAAATGATGATAATAATTTTTAGATTATTTATTGCAACAGTTTTCAAGGCACAACTGCCCATAATGTTAAAGCATTAAAACGAGAATGTTGTCTATTTATTCTTCTTAAAACCTTTAATGTCAGTTTCTTACATGTCAGAGTTAAAACAGTTCGCTTAAATGTTGTTTTTTTCTCATTAAGAAAAGGAAAGCATTAATTTAAAATTTTTGTCAGGTTTTTTGTAGCATTTTGGTTTTATTATTTTTAAAATACTGATTTCACTGTTATAGTTGTTGTTATTTAATTCATCATCATCAAATTTCGTCATTTGAAAGTTCTTTATCTATTACTACGCTGATTTTGTGCTGTTTCGGTTGTTTTATTGTATCTTTTAAATTTTACACGTGCAGCTTTTACTTCTGTCTGCTGCCATGTTTTATATTTTTGTAACTTCCTTCATTTCACATCCTTCCTTCTCATTTTATTTGTATAAGTATGTGCGAGTGTTTTTTTCTTTTTGTATTATTGTAAATATTTGTGTGAGAGTTTCTGTTATTCTATTTCCATTTATTCTTTTTGGATTTAATTAAAATTATTGAATCTGTAACGAAAAGACGAACGAAAAAAGTAATTTTTGAGTGATTGGTTGTTAATTACATTAATTGAGATTTTGGCTCTATAGATTTCATCATTGTTTAATTTGTTTTTGCCTAAATGCCAAGCTAATTACTTAGAGCTGCTGGAATAAAAAAAAAAAAAAAATATATATCAATAAATTGTTTGCCATTTCTTAAGCTAAGATCCCACTATCGGCTCAAATAGCACAATCTGTGACGATTTTTATCGTGCTATATCGGCGCATATTTAATAACATTGCACAATTTGTTCTTGGGTGGTCCCATTATCGTCGCACATTGTGACAATTTTTTTCGGTTCATATCGGCCAAAACTCAATTGCGACAATAATCGGCACAATGCGGTCACACTATCGTGCTATTTGGGCAAATTAAATCATATGTTTTTGTTTATTTGCTTGTTGGCAGACATAATTTTACTTTAGAAATTCGCGAAATTCTCCGTCTGAATATTCTATTATGTTTCCTAACAATTTTAAATAATATATAAATATAAAATATAAAATAAAAAATGTATTTAATTTTATTCAAACTTACTGCACTTGTTCTTTTTTTGTACTTGTTGTTTTGTAAATATGTAGATGTTTACAAACCAGGGATGGCGACATCGATACAACTGCAATGTTTTGGTTAAAGCGAATTGTGTTCTTTCATTTAACAGTACAAATGTGCTATTTAAAGTTTTTATACATAAATAATAGATAAAACGTATGTAATTTTGATACAATTAAGCTCAAAAAGGTAAAATTTTAGTAGCCAGTTAGTTCAATTTAAAAATTTCGTTTTGCCATCCCTTGTATCGGCGCTGATTGGCGACTGTGATCGGCACACAAGTGGCCGATAAAAATCGGTACATTTTAAACAATTTGATTGCTCCACATTGTGCAAAAGAGTGTTCACATTATCGGCGCATCAAGGTTAATTTTGATTGTTCACAGTCAGCACAATTTCGGCACAGATTGTCGCATATTAAAAAATTATGACCGTTCATACTATCGGCACATGAAATACGACAAAAATTGGTACATTGCGCCGATAGTGGGATCTTAGCTTTAAAGGTTTTGCTTTGCTTAAACAACTTGCTGATGGTTTTGGGGACTATTTGTATTTTGGATATTTTGTTTGTAAATTTGAACTGTGTAAACTTGAAAGAATGTTTTTGTTGTATGAAAAAAGTTAATTAAATAAAATTTTAAATGATTTTTAATTTTTGTTATGTCCAGTTCTTAAGAAGCATTTTAAAGGCAGTTTTCTTCTGAAAAAACCTTTTTTTAATAAAAAGCTTTTTCTTAAAATTTGATTTGTTAATCACTTCAAATTGACGTGCATATAACTAAACCATTTCATTAATCACATGGAATCCTCCGAACATACCTTAAACCAGTGTTGCAAAATTGAAATTTTGAAATGGTACTGAAATTCAACTAAAATAGTACTTCTCCTACCAAATGGTACTTTTTGTTAAAAAATGAAACAACCATTTATGAAAATGAAAGGAACAAAAAATGTTTTATTTTAATTCATTTATCTATGTATTTAAGAGCAAAGATTATTTTTTATTAAAGGTACACATGTAATAATATTTCTGTTAAACATAAAGCCCCAGTTAGCTGACAGTAACAGTAAAGTTAACGTGTAGTAAAAAAGTAAGAAAAATCTAGTTTCTTACAGCTATAATTGTTAAAATTGCTTTACATACAACAAAATGAAGCAGCCGATTTGCAACGTTACTGATACTGTCTTCCACCTGGGGATAAAGAGTAAGGTACGTTTATATTTTTATAAGTAAATAAATTAAAAATTTGAATTTTGTACACATAAATGTATATGGTGGACTTTTTATATTTTAATTTTTGCAAAGTTACATTATTCAGATTTTTACATTTATTACATACTTAGAGCTTAGAATAGTTAGCTTTTAGAAAAATAAAGTTTTATGTCTGTACTCACAAAATTTTTTTTAATTTAATAAAGGTTTAAAGAAAAAATTTACTATAAAAATAATCCCTTATAAACGTTTGTTAAATTTAATAATCGTTTATGAATACGGGGGTTAAACATTTATGTTAAAATATATAAAATTCTTAATACAGTGTTATAAGATAAAGCAAATTAACTTCAAGAGATTATAAGAAACATTATAACTACAACAGTAACTATCATTTGGTTTTGAGCAGAATGGTCGCTGTAGTACAACTTTACGAAAGGCGTTTCAATTGGTCAAAAAAAAAAAAAAAAAAAACGGTACTTACAATACCAGACATATTTGTAGTAGACGTTGCAGTTGAAGTTGAAGCGCAAAATTCGACATTTTGAACTTTGTTGCGATACAGAGTATTCATCAGTTTCAGCTACTACTACAACTTTATTCTATTCCAGGCCTTAGTTTTTATCAAACTTGAAAAAGTTTCTACGTATAAACGATTTTTTCCCTTTGCTTTTAACATTTGAAAATGTGCGTTCAACTTATGCTGAGAATAAAATCGATAAAATTCCAAAAGCAATACGTGAAATGTCAGCAAACAGTAGTTCATCCATTACGTTCTTATTTTTGGCTATATTTTTCCAACAAATCGGAATATTTTCAGTTCTAAAACTGCTATCTTTATAATTTTCTTTCTCGTTTGTAAATGACAATAATAACAGTGGTATTATGCTATTGGATTTCCCAGAAACAATATTTTCTTAAGTGAAGCTGCTTATCATTTTACAGGTTTTATTATCAAACCAAAATTTAGTCCTTAATGTTTCGCAAAATCTTAAATAAAATGATTTTGCAGTTTCTTTCAATTTATAAATAATTTCCTTGTTAATTTTGCATGTTCTAAATATATATGACTCAAATCAAGTTCCACAAAAAATTTCATTTAAAAGTTAATGGTTTTCGTGTGAACTTTCCACTATCACATTATCCAATGAATCCTTTTTTAATTTTCTTGCCACTTGTAAGATCAAACATCTTATTCTGGATAGCAAAATATGAATCCTGGCGTCCTCGCTTTGCTTTTCAATATCAACGTCGTTAGTTTTTTTAATACACAACAACATAAATATTGCAACAAACACTTGATTACCAAAGTCTGCTATCGAAATGATCACATCACAGTTAAAAAGTAAAAAAGCTCAAAGGATAAAAAAGTACTAAAAACATCGCGGGGGTACTGCGGTATTTTTAATATGAAAAAGTACTGAAAAAAGTACTAAAGTACTAAATTTTTCAACACTGCCTCAAACTGAGTATGATGTAGAGTCGGCCACAATAAAAGTACCCCTCACGTGTACAACCGACCACGATTTCTTCTTAATGTTTTTATTATTTCCTTAAATAATTCAAACATTATCACAATTTCATCATAAATATTTTTAAAATAATCTTCTGATAACTTTTTTAAAGTATTTATTATCCATTTTTAATACTTTAAGCAAATAAAAATTTGTTGGTTGTTTTTTTCTTAATCAACTGATTAACTAAATCAAACGCGTTTCAAAAACCAAGTGTGAACAAAGTATTAAGTTGAAAAGCAACAAACTTTTTTGTTAATACGACCGTGGATATTTTTTTCAAGTTCTTGCTCAATTTTAAAATGCTTTTTTAATTTTGAAATTTTTTTTTTTTATTAAAACACTTTATTTAATTTTACAAAAAGGATTGCTAAGGCAAGCTTCGTAGCTTAAATATACATACAAACATTCTGATAGTACATAGAAAATATTTCTGGAAAATATTGAAGGAATAAGACTATTAAAGTATAAAAGCTTTTAAAAAAATTGCAATTTGACTTAAAATAGACATTCGAATTAATATGAAAATTTATATAACAAATGTAACTCACCATAAGAAATAAATTCCAGATTCAAATTTTTTTTTTTAATAAATAATACTCTTTTTTCTTTTTTTTTTTTAATCAGCTTATATTGAAAGCTTTTTAAGTTTATGAAACCATATTTTGAATAATCAGTTTTTTTTTTAGATTTTACTAGGTATTTTTTGTTTTAAAGCTCTTTTAAGGTTTTTGCTTTGGAATTTGAACTCGGAGTTAACTGCCAATTTCACGAACGAACGAAAGAACGCTTTCGCTCGCCAAAATACATTTGAAACAAAAAATAATTTTTGAGAATTTGTTTTCATTTACAAGTACTAAAAACTATTTTAAAACTTTTTTAAGCTTTGTACTTAAATGATATTTCTGTTAAAATATTTTTGAAGCTTTTTATTTAAATCAACCTTTTTGAAAGTTTTTTTTTCAAAGATCTCTGTTCATAAGCCTCTTTTAAACTTTTTAAGGGTTTTTAAACAACAGTCTCTTAAAAAAAGGTTTATACTACATTTTTAATTTTGTTTAGACTTTTTTTAACAAGCTTATGATGATCACTACATCATGCACTATGGCTTCCTAGCCCACTTTTTTTTGGGCAAAATTCAATCTGTAGTGTTTATACATTACCACTACCACGACCACTTGAAAATTTACAAATATTTTGCTAGTTTTATTTGCACTTAAGCTAAATGTAAAATAGTTGTTTAATGGTCGCGACTTTTAGCCGAAGTTAAGTGCTGGATAATTATGAAATAATTGTGCAATTTTCAGGAAAATCGGTTCATTAGTTTAGGAGTCTATAGGGAGCAAACATAAAAATAATGCTATAAAAATAATCATAAAATAACAAACTATTTTTTGCTCTGGCATTCTATTGTGGGTTGATATTTTTACTGTAGCGTTGTATTTGTTTCCTTAGTAATGCCACCTAATTTTTTGTATCATGCCTCGAAAGTCTAGGATTCTGCGGTTCTTATTCATAGAGTCAAAGAATCTGGAGGCGACGAAAATCGAGAGTCGATGCAAATAAAATCTAGAAGACACAAAAAATATGATGAAGCAAACCGAAATAACGCTTATCAAGGCAACATTAATCAAGAATTAAATTCTTTTCTAATGGAACTCCCCAATTGTTTAAAGAGATAAGTAAAGCAGTAAACGTACAAACAAGTCACTTTCGTTTGCGAAAACTAACACATGCTTTTAAGCTGAGCCCTATTTAGTAATTAATCAAATAGTCTTAACCTTTAAATTGTGTGAACATAAGCCTTATAGTCCATTGAGACATTTTATCCATTATTAACGATTGGCTAATAAATATTTTGTCAGGAAAAATAAATGTATCAAATTAATTATCCTTATACTATTATTCAAGTGACATGAAATGATATATTTGCAAGAAAAAAATATAAAACAAATTCCATACTAACCATTATTGTAATAAATAAATTATTTTCAAATACTCATCTGTGGTCATATGGAAGAGGAGCTTAAGTCGATATAAAAAAATAAAGTTATTGAAAGTAGAATAGATGTAAAATCTTTTATATTTAGTACATTTTTTTTAAACATTTCGACAGACTTGAAGCAAAAACACTCCTCCAATCAAACTTCAACAAAACTGATGATTTCTCGAATCTACAATATTCGACATAAGCTATACAGAAAGAAAAAAACTCGTTCTAAATTTAATTTTTTTCTTTTTACTTTACGAGTACGAGTCGTACTCAAAAATTACAGTGCGAATAACACTTAAAAGTACTTAAAACAATCCAAAGTGGGTTCACTTTCGAAAACCAATGTGCGTGCATTCGCGTGTGTTTGTAAAAGTTTGTTGTATAGAAACAACAACGACACTAAAAGAAGAAAAATTTAGATTATTTTTATGTTTAAAGAGTAAAATAAGAAGCAATCATTCCTATATTCTTTATGGTAAAATTATTTGGTGAAATATGTACATAACATTTTCAAAATAGAATAACTAAGAAAAGCATATTGGGCATGCTGCTGGAGTCTTACAATTGAGAATTCTTCTGAAAAAAAAGGGCGGAATACAACAAAAGTGAAATAAACATGTGTAACGGGTAAGTAAATATTAATATTCTCTCTGGTTCAGTGAAGTAAAGCTCGATTCACCCATGCGTTCCGAACAAAATTTTTGTCCGGACAAAATTTTTTTTATATTGAGTTTGACGTTTTACTTTTGAGAGAGAGAGAGAGAGAGCAAAGATTTTGTTCGGCACGTTTTTTCTTGAATTGGTTTAATTTTAATTCTTGTGCCGAACAAAATGTACTGAGATGCCACTTTTTTTCAATTCGTACATAAGAGTTGAATTGAGCTGCCACATATTACATTTTTCGTTTTGTGCTGAATAATTAAAAAAAAAAAATTAAACAAAAGATGTATGTTAAAGAAAATATTGCCCTGAAACTAAAATAATAAAATTAATTTTCTTCTTTCGTCCATTTTCTTTAACACACTTTTATATAAAAAACTAATAGTTTGCTAACTGTGCTGCCACTTTGTATAATCGTTTACATCTGTAAACCATATGGTCCATGAATCGTTCTGCAGAACACTCTCTGTAAAAAAATTATTGTCCGGTCAAAAATATTGTTCGGAACGCATGGGTGAATCGACCTTAAGTGTTTAGGTTAGAATCAATCTAATCTCACTCTCGGATTATTTCAAGTACAAATCGAGTTAAACGATCTCAGAAATTCTTGAATCAGAATTGAGATTTAATCAACTTTATTATATTTAAATCAAGCACATTTTGAGATTTATTTAATCTTTGCCAATCTCATTATCGGATTATTTTAAGTACAAATTCGGAAATTTAAAATAAATAAATTAAATTTTTCGCACTTGAATATCCGTACTGGAATCAAGCATTCTGTACTGGACTTAAGGAAATCTGTACTTACCGTACTCATGACATCGCTTTGACTTTATTTAAGTACGGATGGATTTTTTAAGTGTATCTATCTTATTTTTTTTTTAAGTGTATCTTCTTTATTGGCACAAATATAAAAAAAAACAAGCAAGGGTTCTACATGAAGCTTTGCCGAATTTGTATTACCCTTCACTTAACGTAAGCCATGCACTTACTAACACAACTAATAAGACAGAATTAAAAAAAAGGAAAAATAAAACATGTTCAGTAGCTTTTTTCGTTTAAAACACATTTCACTGTTTAAGTGGCAAATCATGTATGTATTTTTGTATGTGTAAAAAAGCAAAAAAACGTCTACATATTCTAAAGAAAAAACAAGTAAGAGTGCTATATTCGGCTATGCCGATTCTTCATCTCCAATCCAATCCAATCCAATCCAATCCACTTCTCCAATCCCACCCTTGTATTGATAACCGATTTTTTTACGTAATTTGAAAACTTTGGCTCTTGCCGTTCTCAAGATATACAGAAACCTATAATGTCTTTGTATTGAAAGTGCCACGCCCACTTCTCCAATTCTCCCCTTTTTGTCAGATGTTGTGTTTTGATTGGAAACTTTAGCTCATGGGATTTATGGGAAAAATTAGAGACAGTCGTCATTTTGTGATCATATCTCAGCTATTTGTAGACACATCAGGCAGAATTTTAACTGCAAATATTTGAGGACTATGTGTGATGTAGTGTTTTGACAACCGGGTCCACATCATATCTGGTGGCAACGGAAAACACATTTTTTCGGACAGACGGACATCGCTAAATCAACTTCGCTACTCATAAGAATATTCATATACTTCATTGGGTCTAAGATCAATATTGTAGAAATTCTACCTTCAATGAAGGGACTAAAATAAAACACAACAACACAGGATATTTTAAGACTTAAATTAGAGGCAATCGTCGTTTTTTGCTCATATCTCAGACATTTGTCTGGCTAAATATCAATAGCAAAATTTAACGGAGAATATGTTGCAAAAATATGTAACAACGGTTACAAACAGACGGACATCGTTAAATGAACTTCGCTACTCATAATGACCCAGTATATATATAATTTATACGCATAAAGAAAAACTCTCGGGATACATTAAGTTTTTCAAAGTTTGTTGTAGAAACAACAACACTACACAAGTTGAAAAAAAAAAACGATTTGCTTGTTGTGTGTAGAAACAACAAAAACAAAATAACAAGAAGAAAACCATATAAATTATTTTTAAGTTTAAAAAGTAAAATTGAACTCTTGCTTCTCATTTAGTTTATATTTTTAGTTAAATATGTACACATACGATTTTTAAAGTAAAAGCCATATCGGGCATAATGCTGGTGGTTTATCATTCTGTAAAGTGTAAAACGGGTAAGCAAATCAATCATAATTCAAGCCCGAATTCGGGATAAAATAGACTTTATAATACTTGAATGAAGCGCTTTTTAAGATTGATTCAATCTTAGTTTTTCATAAATAAATTTCATTTTCAGATTCTTTCAAGTTCAAATTCGGATTAAATCAATTTTATAATTCTTGAATCAAGCGCATTTTAAAATTAATATAATCTAAGTTTTACTTAAATCAATGTCATTTTCGGATTATTTCAAGTGCGAATTCGGGATTGAATATGGATAAGTTAAGTATATCACGATTAAAAATACGTACTTGAATCAATCTTTCTGTACTATTAATACCGTTTCGTATTGATTTGCGTACTGATGGATTGATTTTTCTTTTGAGTGTAGGGTCTAAGTATTGTAGAAATTACAAACGGAATGACAAACTCACTCTCCACCTGTGACAAAGGTTATAAAGTTAATAAAAATGAAGAAAAAGTTTAGAACAATTTTGATTAGAAAATGTATCAAGGGTTAAGGTTTGAACTTCAACTGGTATTATAATAATAAATTACCCAATTTTTATATCCATAAGTGTGTGTTTGTAAGAAAAAGAAAACGTGTAACCTAAAATTAGTATTGATATATTCGTAAAAGTATCGACAGAATAAAAGGGTAATTTCTAACACCTAAATATTTTAGTTTACACTTCCTTTTCTCTTTTGTATAATAATCACCGATGAGTATGTCTGTATGTATGTAAATAATTTATCCTGTCAATTTTGCTTGTTTAGAAAGGGCCATTTGTAGCTTTAGGATTTTTATTTCAAATAATCATACCCAATAGAATTGTGAATTTAGGACGGTTGTTATTTGAAAAAAGGTTGAAATTTGTTCTTTTTCTTAAATTGATTTTTTTTTTATTTTCTAAGCCTCTTCTTTATTTAAATTTTCACATGCTTAAAATAACGTATACAGAATTAAACCGATATACTAAGGTTTGTCATTTCATAAGTAATGTTAAATATGTACTTTGCTAAGCAAAAAATAAAAGTTGAAAAAAACTAACAAATAATTTAAACTATTTATAAAATGGAATCTGGGAATTTATTTCTCATGGTGAGTTACATTTATTATATAAATTTTTCATATTATTCGAATGTGTATTCTATGTCAAATACATTCCTCAAAAGCTTTTATACTTTAATAGTCTCATTCCTTCATTATTTCACAGGAATATTTTCTATGCACTATCAGAATTTTTGTTTGTATATTTCTGTAACTCACCATGAGAAATAAATTCCCAGATTCTATTTGACAAAATAATTAAGTTAAATACATAAAATTTACAATAGGCACTATCCAGTTATAAGATACAAAGAATGCTGACGAAGGCTGTAGCGGGCCAGAAAATGCATTACATTCTGCTGGTATCTAATAGTTGTATAAATTTTCTTTACAATTTACTTCATTGCTAACCAAAGGATAGCTAAGGTAAGCTTCGTAACAGAAATATACAAACAAAAATTCTGATAGTGCATAGAAAATATTCCTGTGAAATAATGAAGGAATGAGACTATTAAAGTATAAAAGCTTTTGAGGAATGTATTTGACATAGAATACACATTCGAATAATATGAAAAATTTATATTTATAAAATGTTTTTTTTTTTAGTTTAAAGGCTTTAAATATTACCTTAAGGTACGGTCATACATGGCAAACATTTGACAAAAAATGCCAAATATCAAAATCGGCTGTTTTTTTTTTTTTTTGTTTGCCCTTTAAAAATATTTTGTGTTCAGATAAGGGCAAACAAAAAAAAAAAAAAAAAACAGCCGACTTTGAGCAAACAAAATTGACTGCAGTAACGATTTTTTTTAACTGGGTACGATCTGGGTACGCTAAAGTCGAATCTGGCATACAAGTTGGGCTATTACGTCTTGTTTATTTTTTATCGCATGTTGGCAATACTGTAAAACAATCAATACTGATACTACCTAAAATTTTACAATTATTTATTTGACAGAAGCCCACATTCATTCTGAATCTTCATAATAGTAGCGTTTTAGCATGTGTGGTGCAAATTTGGTTGGAAAAAAAGATATGCAATATGAGAAGCATTAAAATATGCATAATTGCATTATTTTGGTTTTGCGTTAAGAAACTTGGACAAATTGTGGACACCGACAATGTTTGGCATTTTCTTCCTTCGCATTTAGATTTTATCCACAACACCTAGGTGCAATGAGCGACGAAATAGGAGAGAAATTATCAAAGATTTTGGGACAAAAGCATGCTGGGAGACTATTGCTGGACTCTAATACGTGAAACTAAACCAACAAAATACACACGACGTTCAAATAACGCCATTCACTTTTGAAAACTTATTGATTTTTAATTTAAAAAACGAAAAAAAAAAATGTATCTCGAAAACCTGACGTGGTAGAGAAAAACCAATTACAGATTCGAATTCAGCGCACCAAATTACCCTATAAAAGAAATTTGGTTGCTCCAGTCCAAAACCTTGTTGGCTAGTGTTATTTGTCAGCAAACAAAAATGTTCGTAATGTTACCAGAAAAAGTCAAATACTTTCCACGTTTTTGGGCGTATAAATAATTGTTCCTACAGAAATTTTGTAAGATCAAACAGCGTCAAACAAAAAGTTAAAAAAAAAATTGTTGAAATTAACTAAATTAAACCATTTTTTAATGACGAAAAAGCCGATATTGCAGAGATTGTATTCCCAAAAATTACTTTGATAAAAGCAGATTTTTGTAAAATTTTTTCATGTGTTATCTCTTTATCAAAGAGTTGCGCGGTAAAAAGGATTTAATATGTTACAAAATATATTTTTCTGAAGTACATACTTATATATATATTAGAGCGACTCAAAAAAAGTGATTTTGTTACCCCTCTGAAAATAAAGCTTGATATGTTTTATCATGATTCCCGAAATATTTTGGTTCTAGCGTTGACCATCCGTGAGGTGGACCATTTTTAAAAAAGATCTTTTTTTCAGTTTTTCGAATTTTTTTGTACTTTTCTCCAAGACGACATAAATAAAAATTTGGTATCATCGAAAAGAGTTTTTGAAGCAGCATCCAATCGAATATAAATCTTGACCACTTGCGATCTACTAATTGAGATATTTAACTAAATACATATTTTCGTTTCGGGTTTTCATACAAACTCTAGGCATGTGGAAATAATGTTCTGCTTTTCAAGCTGAATCTGTTAAAATAATGTTAATTTATTTATTTTTTTTGTAATTATTTACATAAAACGCAAAAATCGCGATATATTTTATCTTTTTTCAAAAACTTCAAAAGTTTGAAAAGCTTCAAAAACTCTTTTCGATGATACCAAATTTTATTTATGTCCTCTTGGAACAAAGAACAAAAAAATTCGAAAAACTGAAAAAAGACGTTTTTTAAAAATGGTCCAGCTCACGGATGGTCAACGCTAGAACCAAAATATTTTGGGAATCATCATAAAACATATCAAGCTTTATTTTAGGAGGGGTAACAAAAACATACAAGGTGAGTCGGTCTAATGTATATGTATATAGATTCCAAATAAAGCGTACTGTGGCTCGTAATTCATTAAAACTCCATATAAGGCGTCGTGGAATATAGCACACAGTCGTACGCCGTATGAACGTAGGACGTAACGCCGTAAAATTTTAGAAACACGCTTCACTTACCCACAATGCCTTTGTAAACGTATTTTAATTTCTTTTGAAAGTATTATTAAAAAATTCCAAATTTATTCAAATTATTGTTTATTTTTCCATCCTTTTATTTTGTTATCAAATATTCAATTTGGAAACACAAAAATAATTTCATTTAAAATTTTGTATTTTTCTTTTTCTATGACAATACAGTCGTAACGCCATCTATTGTGTGCCTTTGTATAAAATATTATTCGTTTTAATTGTGTTCCTACGGTTATACCGCGTTTAGATATACCTTTTTATTTGAGTCAATATTCAATATTATTAAAAAATTCAAAATTTATTCAAATTATTGTTTATTTTTCTTTCTTTTTATTTGTTTTTTTATCAAATATTCAATTTGAAAACACAAAAATAATTTCATTTTACATATGTATAAAATTTTTACTTTTTCTATGATAATACGGTCGTAGCCGGCGTACGATATAGAATTAGAAATAAGTCGATACGCTTTTACGTTTACGCCATCTATTGTGTACCTTTGTGTAAAATATTATTCGTTTAAATTTGATAACGTATCTACGTCGTACGCTACTACGTTCATACGGTTCGATTGTGTTCGTACGGTAACATGTTGATAACAGAAAAATTTTTGAATTTTTAAAACCCAAGGGTCTTATTTAGGGTAACCAATTATTCGACTTTAGGTTTTGTTCGAGTAAGGAATTTATGGATTTTTGAATTTTAAAATTGCTCGAATTATCGAATAAAGGTTTTAAATTGTTCGAATTACTCGAATAACTCGAAAAATTTAAATAAATTTATCCAATGGGAAAAAAGAAACATCTCTTTTTGAACTCATACTTTTATTTTATTAATAAACAGGAAAAGAGAGGTTCCAGCCAGTTATGAAAAACATTTTAAACCAATTTATTATTTCCTAAAATCGAGTGAAATTTAATTCGATTGAGATTCTCCGTTAAGTTTTTTAAAAATCACCGCTTTTTTCCTGATTTTAAGAGAAGTGCTGGCAAGGATAAGAATTCAATGTATAAAAGGATTTTTTTTATAAACATTTAAAACAGGATCTTTTTTTATTTCGTTTGATTTCATTTACAGTCGTATGTATTCGGTAATCCCCTTTTAATTTCGTTTAATTTAAAACTCTTCTCTATAGGTTTGGTTAATTTATTTTTTAACGTATTCCTATTTCACGACAAAAATCAGACACTTCGTTTTCAAGCACGGACACTTAGGTTTTTAAGACGGATCTACTGATATCTCAAATGTCAACATCCAGCCGATTGGAAGATACGAGGTAATAAAACATTGACAGTCGGTTAAAAACTGCAGGCAAAGTAGAAAAACTGCCATTTCTTCCACTTTTTCATTTGCATTGGTCAAAAAACGTTTGCTTTTACACTTCTGATTCATTTAATGTTAACAGTCGCTATCGAATCAACTCAAAACGCGAAAAGCTGGACACAAATTTTCGTTTTTTGTTTGACAGTTTCTGGTTTCGACTGCATTTTTCAAACCCTGTTTATAATGATTAATTTAATTTGTCACACACGCTTACATCTAAAAATGGACTAAAATATGTTTAAAAGTATGAGTAATTAAAATAAATGCAAAAGGTAACAACATCTAATTTAGTTTTAAGGTTAAAAATCTAAACAAAATATTCTTACATAAAAAAGTAGAATTTTCTAAGAAATTAATTTTAATCGATTAATTGACATAAATTGTTCGAGTTATTTGTTATTCGAAATTGGCTATTTCAATTATTCGATCAAACTATGGCGGAAAAATTCCTCGATTAATCGAACAACGATTAATCGAGTGGATACTGTAGTCTTATTGCTATTGAGCCAACAATTTCAACATTTGTTCAACAATGTTTTATTCCTTATCCCCAATATTTATTACCAAAGTCCGCTTTTACTTTTAAAATAGCTATTCTGTACCCTAAAATCAAAAAAAATTTCGTTTTTTACATCAAAATAGGTGCGTTTGAGTACTTTTACAGTAAAATGCAGTAAATGAGAAAATTGTAAAATTTACTCTCACAAAAAGCTGTTGTCCAAAAAAGTACGCGAACGCCAATTTTGTAAAAATTCGTAAAATAAAGGCAACAGCTGATGACAAATAATTGAAGTGTTGAAAAATGTTAACACTTTTGACTACTTAACTCGTTTTCTTATCGGTTCTCGATTAAATTCTTTTTATAACACGAAGATTTTTGGAAAATGCAAACAAATTATTTTATGTAATCTTTCATATTTGTTTGTTTTTTATTTTTTTTTATTTGTTTGATGTTACTTATTTGTGGCAGGTTAATTTATTCAAAAGAACATGAATAATTATTTGCTATTGATTACTTAAGTACCCAAGTACTTAGCACTTTTACAACTCTTAAAAATTAACATAACAAAAAAAGTTTCAAATGTTGATATTTAGCCAAGTAAATGATTCACAAACAAGTTTAATTAATTAATATTTATTCACATTTTGTTTTTGTTTAATTTTTATTTCATTTTTCTTTTATTTAACAATTTTTTCACAATTTGAAAGCATTTTGTTTGTTACTTTTGTTTGTTTATTTTTTAAAACATATGTTTTTTTGTTTTACTAAATTTTACTGCAAAAATTTCTGCAGTAAAAATTTGTAAATACTCAGACAAGAACTGTCACTTTTCGCTCTCAATTTGTGTTCTCATTTACTGCATTTTGTGTACTCGAACGCAATTTCGTAAAATGCAGTAAAGTTCAGTAAAAAATAGTAAAAACTTTTGTGTTCTCGAACGCAGCTAATGTTGATTTTTAATTTCAATAAAAAGTAATTTTATTACTATGCCTGTATTCATAAAAAGTTGTTAAATTTAATAAAGGTTTTAAGAACAAATTTACTATGAAAATTATCCTTAATAAACGATTGTTAAATTTAATAATCGTTTATGAATACAGGGGTTATTATTTATTTTTGACAATTTGTTTAAAAATGTATTATTGGGCAAATATTTTTGAATGTGAAAACAGGGAAAACATGTTTTGCCATATTTTATTTGAAGCTATTAAATATCTGTTTCAGCAAAGAAAAATGGGCAAATATGGGCATAGTGGGCCCAGAAAATAAAATTTTTATTGTTTTAAACAAATTTTAGAAAAACACAGTCAAACAAAAATTGGGAAAATATTTGAGAAATGTTCCTTTAAAGGAAATGTAATTCAGAATCATATTTTTAAAATGCTGACTTTGGGCTTGCCGGGTAAACTCGCTCTCTATTTTCACTAATACTTATGTGCAGCAATACAAATACTGTTAAAATTTTGCTCATTTATAATGTAAAGATTCATACTTTTATTTCTAAAAATCTTTATTTTGTATGTATTATAATATATTATTATATTATATTAGTCAATCTGTTACAATCAAGTTTCGCCCCTTTAATCTCCTACACTTTACTGATTTCCCATTGGCGTTTATGTCCAAGTACAAACTCTTTTTGATTTTGCCTTTTCCTTTTTATTTAACTTTATTTGCTTAACATATTTAACATAAATATTGTTGTATTTAAGTCTGGAAGCACATAATAAAGACCAATCGAGCTTTAGAAAAAAGTCAAGGGATTTTCTTTTCTGAATAATAAACGAGCAAAAGATTTATTTCATATCACCATTTTACAAAAAAAAAAAATTATATATGTACATATATATAGAATATAAGTGAATGAGAAAACGAAAGAAACAAGTGAAAATGGAAACAAGTGAAAATGGAAATAATCCCTATACTTTTTTATTCGCACAACAAGTCACAAACATACACTTTTAAACTTGCACATTTTTTTAAGGAACTTAAATAATCATAAATATGTGAGTCTCTTACCTGTCACCCCTCTACACGCCCACTAAAGTTAAACCACTTTTGTGCAGATCTTTTCTAAGATTAAAGTTGTTTTACTCTATTATATTTAGGCCCGTTTGCATAACTTACCGATAGCTAAAAGTAGACTTAAACCTAAAGTGAGCGATAAAGTAAATTAAGGTTCATCCTAACTGGTAAAGTTGTAATAATGAAACACTTTTTATACGGCCGATAAAATCCTACCTTTAGCTATCGGTAAGTTGTGAAAACGGGCCTTATTAGCCTAGGAATAGTATTATATTGGAGTAGAACAAACGAGTATCGAATGCCGGGGAGTACATATTTAGTATCTCTTCGGATTTGTTATTGTATTTATGCAACAGAACGTTTGATTAAGCAGGAGTATGTGAGTGTTTTTACGTAAAAAGTTGTTCGTTTTAAATTTGGACGCGCTTATCTTTTAAAAATTAAGAATTTAATAAATCAATTAAAGAGTTATTGAAATCTAAGAAAACCAATTATGAAATTTCGTAATTTTAATGAATTTTTCAAAATATTTCTTATTGGTGTCCATTAAAGCTTCATTTTATTCCCACACCAGTCACCACTACAGTAGTGGCCGTTCGCCAGTTTGGCTGGTTGCCTGGCCATGCAAATTTTGTTTGCAAACAACAAATCAAAATTTAAGAGATAATCTTATAAAATTTCGTTATTTTTTTCAATTGTCAGAAGGACGAAGCCTATTGCACATGGTGAAAATCGGTCTATATTTCTTTCTGGAATAGAGTCTTTGTGCCAAAAATGGTTTTATATGGGTATTTTGATTTAATTTGATCCAAAAATAGCTTATTGCGACCTTAGTCATCTTACCAATTTTTATAGGAATGAGTCCATAGCTCTCATACAACTACTACTCACGAAAACAGCTTTTAATGCTAAAATTTCCTTGTAAATTTTGGTATTTATAAAACTTTTTCTTAAGTCACTTAGAACCAGTGTTCGAAAATAAACAGTTAATATCGCTCCTTAGTGTTCGGTTCGGTGGATTTTTGAAAAATACAAACGCTAATAGTGTTTGTGTAGAAAATTATTAAAAAAAATTAAGTTTCCTTGTTTGTCATCTTTCGAACACAAAAATAAAACTGTTCTTATCCAACTCAACAAAAAGATATAGAACATTTAGTTCTGTTCGGTTTTTTTTTTTAAACCACAAACTTCATTGTGTTCAGTTCAGCTCATTAACGTTCGTTCGTTTCTGTTGTGCGTAGCGGCGTTTTGGCTGTTGAAAAAACCCAAACATTTTTTACAAAAACAAAATACGATAAAAAAACAAAAAGCCAGCAAAATGATTTTACACAAACAACACAATTTACCCAAAAGCAGTTCGTGCTGCAGTCGTTGCTAAAATTTTTTGTTTGCTCATTTCTTTATCAATGTAAAAAGAGAAACATTAAAATATAATGTTTGTCTACAGTATCACTACAATTGTTCTGTTTTTTTAACGAAGAACAGAACACTTTATAATGTTTAACTCTTTCTTGAATATAGCTAGTAACAATATTAAGGGTTGTGTTCATCTACACAAACATTAAAAAATAGATAGAGCTGAATGCTAAATAATGTTCTCTATTTTCGAGCACTGGTTAAGATACTTTTAGTTTTTTTTGGACGTTCGAATTTTAAGTGAACAGTTTTTTATGTTTTTGCTGGCATGCATGTGTAGCCATGCGTGTGTAGGTAGCTTCATGTGTATTTAAAGGCTTTATAAAGGGTGTTTTTTTAAGCTAGATAGAACTTTAAATTGTAAAAAGTAACACAAAAAATTAAATTTTGATGAAATATTTTTTTTTATCGTTTCAGTATACTCTGACAAATCATCATGAATAGACTCACGCTTGAACAACGCTACGAAATTATCCAAATTTACTTTGAAAATCAGTCGTCGATTCGCTCTAGAGCAGTTGGCAACTGACCCGTTGTTTTATCGCAAAATTGTGTTCAGCGATGAGGCGCATTTTTGGCTTAACGGGTTTGTTAATAAGCAAAATTGCCGCATATGGAGCGAGACCAATCCACAAGAGACCCTACAGACTCCATTACATCCAGAAAAATGCACCGTTTGGTGCGGTTTTCACGCTGGTGGCATCATCGGACCTTATTTCTTCAAAAATGAGGCCGGAGCTCGCGTTACGGTCAATGGAGATCGTTACCGCACCATGATCAATGATTTTTTGTTTGAAAATATGGATGACATTGATCCGGAGGAGATGTGGTTTCAACAGGATGGCGCTACGTGCCATACGGCGAACGCAACCATCGACTTATTGAAGTCAAAATTTGGCGATAAGTTGATTTCGAGAAATGGACCTCCAAGGTCGTGCGATTTGACACCTCTCGATTATTTCCTGTGGGGCTACGTGAAGTCACTGGTTTATGCTGATAAACCAGCAACAATTGACGCCTTGGAGGCCAGCATTGTTCGTGTTATTCGTGACATACGGCCAGCAGTGCTCGAAAAAGTGGTCCAAAATTGGACGTCCAGAATGCGCTTCGTCAAGAACAGCCGCGGTGCCCATATGCCCGAAATCATTTTCAAATGTTAATGTCACGTATTGATCTTTCGAATAAAAAAAAAATTTTGATTACAATTTAATTTTTTGTGTTATTTTTTATAATTTCAAGTTCTATCGGGCTTAAAAAAACACTTTATAAGAAAACAAATTTTTTTATGATTAAGAAAAAAAAGTAGAGTTAAGTAAAAAAGGACTTGGAAAAAAAGATATATAAAATAATTTTTTTCCATAGGGAGGGGGACGACCACTTATTCAATTAAATACAAACGCCGTTTTGCTTTTTTAATAACGACCAAGTAGCAGCCATTCAAAGAGTAAAATAAAAAAATCTTTAAATATATCTAGATAAAATATTCCTTTAGGTTCCTGGAATTAAAGGATTTATTGAAAGTGATTTAAAAGGAAATCACGAACCATTTCTTTTTCACTGTTTTTATGAAATAGAAAATTTCCTTCTATTTATTTATAAGCTTAGTAAATTGTAGTTATATTTTTTCACACACTCACACGCACACACACTATTAACATCCATTACTTTATTTTTATGATTTTTTCATTTCCTTAAAAAAAAACAAGAACATTTTTATTTCCATTTAATCTCAATAAAATGTGTATTGAAACTGTATTCAATTTAACTCAATTGATTTTAAATTCATGTTAACAGTGTAGCACTAAAATAGGTTTACACTTTAAACTTTTTATCAGGTTCATATTTTTCTTTTATTATTTTTATCATGGTTTAAT
This sequence comes from Pollenia griseotomentosa, assembly GCA_963931875.1. Taxonomy (NCBI): domain Eukaryota; kingdom Metazoa; phylum Arthropoda; class Insecta; order Diptera; family Polleniidae; genus Pollenia; species Pollenia griseotomentosa. The sequence continues at coordinate 42,432,571 of OZ007560.1, read as the reverse complement.
TTTCTCCACATACTTTAACTTGCTGCTAAAGCGAGAGAAAAAACATTTCTTAATATGGTCAATTCCAATTAAACTATTTATAAAGAAAATGTTTAAGCAAATTATTGTTTTATTTAACCATAACAGGTTTAGGGGGAGCATAATATGGTTGTTGTTTCTTGATGGAGGTCAAATATAACCACAGTATGGTTGCCGCTGGCAATAATATTGTTAAATTAAAGATAATATGTTTAAAAATGTTCATTAAAAATTGCTTTGGTGGTGGTGATCATATTGAAAAATGTTGCTTCTCTGCGTGTTTGTAGATAACAAAATTAAAATTTGATTTTCTTAGTACGATTCTTAAATTTTTTTCATTTTTCGTTACGTATTTAACTGTTTTCCGAGAGTGGGCTTTATATAAGGCCTATGGTCAATTATGGACCAATCACCACGAAATTTAAATTAAGTGGTATGATTTCTAGTCATATAGAACGAGTTTGTGCAAAATCAACAATCGTTGCATTCCGCCATCATTTAATGTTGGTCTTTCTTAACAGAAATATAATTTTTTTTAGAGCGGTTGGTCCTCAATAGGATTCATAACTCTTTTACTACTGAGCCGATAGTGCTGGATTACAATTCCAAGTTGATTAGGAGAACTAGGAAGAATTTGACATCAATGCTGTGCTTTTTTTGAGTCGTTCGAAAGTGAACATGATTTCAACGGACGGATAGACGGATGGACATAGCTAAATCGACTTAGAACTACTACTTACTTATTGTAACCTCTTAACAACTTGTTATGGAGGGTATAAAAAGGAAACTGCTGCATTCTAGAAACAATTGGACGCGTGTTACACAATGCATCGTGGCCAGAGTAAAGGAAAAACCCTTCCTTAAGGCCTTATGACACTACATTTGTAATGCATTGTTCAAGTTTTGGTGAACAGTGCAACTATAATGTAATAGAAAAATTTACCAAGTGCATAGAGTTCAGCTGTATACACAGAAAAAATTATTGCTGAATAATTTTCAAACAAACGCTTGTTTAAACTACAAATTTTTTTACCGATTCAATAAATATTTTTGTTTGATTTTTATTTAACCAACAAAAATGTTGACAACTATTCAAATATATATTATACGCGTTATTGGTTTCAAGTTTTCATAACTTTGCATGAAATGTTTAACGCTCTTTAATGTTGTCGTTTTTTTTGCCTTTTTTTTTTGATCGCAAGCAACACTTCTTTATGTGAAATATAAGAACAACAACAAAAAACACGTACAGTCTAGCAGGTAAAAAACGTTTCACTCTTTTTTAACAACAGAAACAACAACAACATTTTAAGAAACAAAATACATTTTTGGTTGACTTCAAATTTGGTAAAAAAGAATGAAAAATAAAATCCCGTATTCAATTTTTTAAAACTGTTTAGTTAAATAGATCAAATATAAAAATTGAATGATGACGAAAAACATATCGAGTCGGTCTGCTGCCGTTTTTGGTAACATTTCTTCTTCTTTAACCAAGGAAAGGATACTGCAACAGTGAGTGATGAAGAAAAACATTGTGTGTATAAACAAGACTTGGTTCAAAATTTACACCAACAAAAAAACGTGTATCAAAGCCAGCCGCCTCTCTGCTCTGCCTTCATCTTCTCCTACAGTGCTTGCTTGTTTGCGCGTCATTGCTTGTGCAAAAACTTTTTTGTTTGATTCAGCAAAATTATTTGTTTGAAAAAATCTGTGTTTTTTTTTCAATAAACGCAATGCAAATAAATTGTTTAAATATGCGAATTTGTTTGTAGGCCGATTTCAGACAAAAAATGTTTTGATTCAGCAAATTTTTTTTTGATTTGGAAAAACTGTCAAACATTTTAAAAAAGTTATCGATAAAAAATGAACACGTCAAAAAAAAATGTAAAATTGTTCAACTTTTTTTTTGTTAATTTCAAGCTTGAAATATTAAAAGTGTTGCTGAATCAGCGGTTTAGGGGGAAGTTTAGCGATTTACTGCTTCTTGTTTGTTTTGTTTTTATGTCTCTCATAAACAAAAAGTTGACAACATTTAATAAAATAAACAAAATCAAAACAAAAGAAAAACTGAAAAAAAGTTTTTGTTTACATTTTTTATTGTTTTCTCTTTCCAACATTTACTGTTTCTTTCTATCAACACTATATCAATTAAATGACTAAAAAATGTAGTGTCATAAGGGCTTTAGCCAACTAAACAGGAAGAAAAGAGTTACTTTGCCAAGAAGCACATAAACTAGTTGGAATCATGAATCAAATAAACAAGATTGCGCACTGCTTAGGTCCGTTAATTTGTGTGACGTAGGCAAGGATTATTGTGCTTTGTCTTGAAAGCAAAATAACATACACTTTTTTCTTGCGTGACGTCATTTTGACGTCATTCGCAGTATAATTTTATTTTCAAATGAGAAAGGTCTGTACTTGTTGTCCATGAGTCGGGACCTTTCTGAACAGTGTAATAATTTCGGACAAGATTAAAATAAATATTCACGGATCCAATGGGCTTGATAAAGTTTGGCGTAAAGTTAATCTGAGCTCGAATGAAAAAAGGATCACTGGTACCGAGTGTTGCCAGAAATAGGGGAAAATCCCTACATGTAGGTATTTTTGATACTAAAATAGAAGCGTAGGAAAAATCGGACAGATTTTTTATAATCTCCAATATGCAGGGATTTTTCGTCATATCGCATTATTTATGAAACAAATGCAGAAAAAACGTATTTTTAGCAATATTTTCTTGTCCAAAATGGTTAAAAATTTTTATTTTCCCTAAAATCGCTTAAAAATATATGTTTGTAATTTAAAAAGTTGGCGACACTTCTATGTATGTAAATGTTTTTTACAAGATATTTTAATCAATGCCTAAGTGACAAATAAAGAATTTATCTTAGAAAAAAATGTGTTTAATGCTTAAGTTGGGGCTAGCGAAGAAGCTAACGAATAGTGGGTACCAATTGTTTCAGCTGTAAGTGTCTGGAGAAAGAGATATGTATGTACACTGTGGTATACACTATCATTAGCGCCATTGGTGTAAAGAGTGAATATGCCAACCATTTCGCTAGTTACTAATGACAATGGTTCTTTCTTATACCACTGGGATATTATTCAATGTAGAAAGATTTGATTGAATTTATTAAAAGTACAAGAGGTATTATTTGTACTTATATTTTTGTTCAAGCTTTTGTAAACATATTCGAGTAAAATTAATGACAAAGAACAATGTAATCAAATATACATTGGAACAACAAAGAGGGCGTTATCTACAAGGATCGGAGAACATAAAATGGACATTGCAAAACAGAAGGAGACCACAGCATTAGCTATGCATATGATTGAATCTCAACATGTAGCAGATTTCCAACAAATAAGGATATTAGAAAAAGAAGACTCTACAAGAAAACGATTTACTAAAGAAAGCTTAAGGATCCAACAAAACATAAAAAATACAATGAATCTAAAAGAAGATACGAACAACATTTGTGCAAGCTATCGAGTCGCCATAAAATAAGTTGTGTTGTGGAAATATGTTTTTTAAAAATAACTCAATGTTTTATGTTGTTACGTTATATATGTTTAATGTAAATTTTGTCATTTTGATGTAATAATATAAAAAATGTAAATTTTCAATGTTATTTGTTAAAAATTTTGTTAATAAATGTTATGTTTTTATTAAATAGCCGTATCCCCAGAAGAAGTCGACAAAAAATCGACGAAACGTCGGGAAAAAAATGTATTAAAATTGAGTTTAAATTACATTAAAGATTTTAGGCCTAAAACGATAATAAGGAAATACAAATGAAAAATTAGTTTTTTATATTGCAATATAATTTATTAAGCTTGAGGTTTTTTTGTTTTATATAAAAAATTAAATAACATTTATTTATTAGTTCCAATATTTCGATACAGCAATGTGTATCATCGTCAGGGAAATAATTAAACAATTAAAATAAATATTTCCCTGACGATGATACACATTGCTGTATCGAAATATTGGAACTAATAAATAAATGTTATTTAATTTTTTATATAAAACAAAAAAACCTCAAGCTTAATAAATTATATTGCAATTTAATAAATAAAGGTTAAATAAAATAAAATTTATATTAATTTTTTATAACTAATTATTTTCTTCTATTTTAATGGCAACAATGCGTAGGGATTTTTGTAGGGGAAATTTTTTCAACGTGTAGGGAAAAATCGGTTTTTTTAGCATGTGTAGGAATTTTTTCGAATAATCCAATGGCAACACTGCTGGTACTTTTAAACATGGAGGCAGGTACATAAGTTTTTTGTTTGGTAAAGCATGGCGTCATATCGGAGCCGGAAGACTTGTATTTATTACTGGGACTATGGACATATTTATTTTGCATCTAAATATTCTAGTGCTATGGAATGAGGTTTGAATAACTACTTTTTTATTTCTACACGATAATGATCTCAAAGAAAAGGCTCTTGTTGTTAAGAAATGCCTACTAAATCACACAAAACAGGTTAAAATGCGTCCTTTGTCACCTGATCTGACCCACAATTCGAAACGGTAGGTGAAAGAAAGAATAAAGCTAAAAAAATAGTGTTAAGTACTAAAAAAGAATGGTCGAAACATATTAACTCTGCGACGCGGCATTTGATTGATTTTATTCATTTACGGCTTTAAGAAGTTATTAATCTTATGTTCACCTGTTCACCGAATTCGAACGAAGATTTCGTTCGCTTAACTTACACGTAAAAGAAAAACCATAGTTTAAAATTTGTATTTGTAATTAGTATTGTGGTTATTTTGTTGAACTATTTATGGTTTTTAATCAAAATTTTTAATATTTTTAATTAGGCTTAAGTTCATTAAATTTAATTTTCATTAAATTATTTTTATGAAGAAAGGAATTTTACAACATGAAAATTAATTAAAATTGTTATTGATAATCTTTCATTCCTGACCGTGGCCGGGATTCGAACCGCGTCCGGCAGGTTACCAAAACATGTTTCGATCGCAACCACTCGATCTCCTCAGATGGATTTGCCGTTTTACACTCGCAGCCATCGACGACTGCTGACGTCAATAGTCAAACATCAATCCTTTAACCAAATGGTATTTTAACCTTTGGTAGATCGATATTTGCTTTTTTGAATGATTAACTATTTTAATTGATTTTACATGTTCTTCCTTACTTCTTTTTATATTCTTTTTTTATATCAAATTGTTTCCAATCCATCACAATCGGTTCAGTCGGAAGAGAGTTATGGATCAAAATGTGTACCAATCTATCTAAAGAGTTAATTTTTCTCGTACGTTTAATATATTAATAGCAGAGATTGGCAAACAAAAACATTGAAATATTTTAGTAGTTAGTATAAGTGAGCGTAGAGATCCAGATAAGCAGTGTAGCCAAAAGACTTTCATTGTAATTCTAAATTGGTTCGTTTAAATCATCGGTTTCTAAGTAAATGGTCTGCAGAATTTTTGTGGTCCGTGACAGATGTCGTCTTAAAAAAAAAAAAAAAAAAAAAAAAAAACACAAAAACTTTACTTTGGACTTCAAGAAAAATTCTTGACAAAAGTACGAAAAAAACAGAAGTAAGGAAAAACATGTAAAAATCAATTAAAATGGATAATCATTCAAAAAAGCAAACTTCGATCCACCAAAGGTTAAAATACAATTTGGTTTAAGGATTGATGTATGACTATTGACGTCAGCAGTCGTCGATGGCTGCGAGTATAAAACGGCAAATCCATTTGAGAAGATCGAGTGGCTGCGATCGAAACATGTTTTGGTAACCTGCCGGACGCGGTTCGAATCCCGGCCACGGTCAGGAATGAAAGATTATCAATAACAATTTTAATTAATTTTCATGTTGTAAAATTCCTTTCTTCATAAAAATAATTTAATGAAAATTAAATTTAATGAACTTAAGCCTAATTAAAAATATTAAAAATTTATATTTGTTTTATATGTTAGTTAAGCGAACAAAGTCTTCGTTTGGAAATAGATGAACAGGCAGTTTATACTGAGTTGGAAGAATTTCCGATTTTTTCTTGTAAAAATATCTCGCATACTGCATATAAACTTTTGTTATGTTTTTTTTTTTTTTGCAAATTTACAAGAAAGAAATTAAATTTAGTTACAAATATTGAAAACAAGCTTTGAACCTGCAGTACTGAGATAAACATTTTTCTCTTTGACTTAATTTATAGATTTTTATTTAAACGAATGTCGGCATTGCATAGCTGTACATTTGTTTAAGTGATACACTGTATTTATAGAGAAACATTTAAAGTAAATTCTCGTTAGTCATAAATGAATAGCGGAAATAAAAGAATGTAGAAAATGATGGCGAAAAATAAAACATTTCCCTGGCACTCTCTGATTTAATTCATTATTCCAGCCATGTGTAACAAAAGCCAACTGTCTGTTAAAACATTAAGTGAAAAAAAGAATTAAATAGCAAAAGAGGAATTGAAAACAATTGAGTAATAAAATCATTGTTTGCGTTGAACTTGTTTCAAATACTAAATCTCTGATTATAATTCATACAGCTAAAGTGTTTTTCATTGAAAAGTCGGTTTATATATTTTCTTTCAGTCGAATGGTTTACGCAAATAATGCATGAGTTCTCTTTAAATTTTACTTCAATTTGGCATAATTTCAATATTTACGGTGTTTAGAGTTTTTAGAATTGTTTCCGCTACAAAATCCTTGCTAATGGTCGTATTCCGACCATTTTGTTCTAATACGATCGAAACAAATTGAAATATGACAGGACAAGGTATATTTTACAAGGCTAGAGAAGACTAGGAAATATATATCTGATGGCAACTGATGTCGACTGAAGTTGCCAAATTATAAATATTTAGGCAACCGTTAAATTTTGGTTGCTGTGTAGATATTTTAAGTTAAAAGACGCCAAAAGCAAAAATTAATTCAGTTTTTTTGTTTAATTTGGGATATTTCATCACATATTTCTAATCTTGGTTACAAAATAAATAAAATTAACACTAGACAACACTTTGACCCACAAGTCCAACAAATGAAATTGAATTCAAGTGCATATTAAAATCTTTAAACCATGGAGACATTGCTGTTGGCCAATAAATTTGTACTCTGACTTTATAGTCTGTACTTAAGGATTCCCAGCATCTTCCAGAAGACAAAAACATGCCATAAGCAAGAAAATTTGTTAAAAAGTACAAACGTTGATTCTAGCGGATAAGAAATGCATCTTAAGTGTTTTCCAACTGATCCCACGTTCACTCCTTTTTCTTGTTCATCGGAAAAATAAATGTACGGAACTAAAAATATATCTTTATTTAAATTAAATTAACTTACTTTCATTTGCTTGCCATTATTGTTTACATTTTTTCGGTTGCCGATTTATCAAAATGGTAGCTGACTTTTATTTGAGTTGCGTAGCCATTTGACACATCGTGCTTTCTCATAAATCGCACTTTACGACCTGTTATGGATGAGGTTTCATTAAACGAGTTCAAGAATCAATCAGAGGTGCCAAAAGGCTTCGTTCTTTCGCTACTCTATTTTATCTTATTTTTCTAAGCGACTTCCTAAGTCAAACTTCCGACCCTGTATACACTACTACAGTAACAACAACCTTTGCCATTCTATTTTATTTGAATATAGACGAACATATAAGATGTTGTTGCTGTGAGGCAAAACATGATATGTAATCGAGACGTTGATATAATCTCGGATTGGGGTCGTGCGAATAGGGTCCGTTTAAATACCCGATAAACTGCTGCAAAAAGAAGTAGTAAGCAGGCCTTCTACAAGCACATATTTCTCAGACACAAGGCCTTACTACCCCATTTCATACTCATACATTTTTAACACATGATTTCCTAGCCAGCCAAGGCCTTCTGCGTTCCCTTCTTCAGCAGGCCTGATTAGAGGCCTTCTCCAGCAGGTCTCATTGTAGGCCCATGTATGAGCAGGCAAGTGATTATGAGTAATGGATCTTAAAAAAAGGTCTAGGAAGGCCTCCAACAGTTTACCGCCGGGTATGTGTGATATAATTATTGGGGAATAAGAATCTCTTGATGTTCTGGACATGAACATAAATGTGATGTCCGATGGACAAAACGTTTATTAAAGGAGTCGAAAAAAGCATTCAATTGCCTCGGTTTTTTAAAACGGTGTCAGAGGTACTACCCTCCATCTGATCTCCTTAAAATTTCTATCACCTATATCCGATCGAGAACGCAATATACCTTACATGTAGCTGCAGATGATGCAAAGTCGATTTTGGAGCTTCTCAGCAGCGTGCAGAAGGAGACGAAGACTCTTATTGGTGTAGGTTCTTTAATGACTCCCTTGGACACCATCGCAATGTGCTTGTATTTTCTTGTTTTATCGTTACTACAATGTGTTGTGTGCTAATGAAATTAGTGTTCTGGTTTCGAAACTCGTACGTTTGTTCATAATTCGCTATTCTCCTACGAAAACGATCTACAGGGAAAATTCGTTATTTGGCCGGAATGTTCGTGTATCAAACAACCTTCTTGCGGAAATCTTCCCTCTCACTTTCAACATTAATGGCCGTAATTTCTACAAAAAGAAAGCAGGTCGAGTTCGTACCTAACAGTTATCTTTACCTACTTCAACATTTATTTTGCCTACGTGTTTTCCTTTAAAATATGGCAGCTTTTACACCATTGATTTCTATGCAGAGCTAGATTTCTTTTTGTAGAAATTACCGGCATAAAAAGTTCAAGTCAAATATTCATCAAGAGCACTACTCCCTCTATCCTCATCCGAATAACCTCTTTTTCTAGCTCCAACAAAATGCAATGCATTATAGGGGTCATTCCCTGAGTGCTAATGCTAACAAAAAAGAAAAAAAAAATATTCGTAAAATCCAATAGCAATAAAAGACAAACGCTAAACAGTTATAAAAAAAGAGAAATCATTTAAGAATTATATTGTAAATAACGGTTAATGAAAATAAACACTTATTGTTAGGATTAGATTTCACTGCATTGTTTACATATTTCTTACATTCTCTCTTGCTTTATCTCTTTTAGTCTTTTTTCACTTTCTAAAAGTGTTTACGTACTGTATGCCCCTTCTTCTTATAAACACTTTAAGAACTATTTGCCATATTGTATTTATTTTGTTTTAAACTTTATCATCCCCTATTTCTGTTACTTTTTCTTATGACTCGTAGCAAAAAGTAAGAGGAGAAAATATTTTTTTTTGTAAGAAACTAAGAACTTAAAAAATCATTATAATCACAAACATTAATAACTATTTAATTACTGTTTAGATGGGACTTAGCTTTTTTTAAATTCCCCCCTCAAATGATGATAAAAGTATTTAGAAGAGGTTAATGGGATGATGATGAGGAATGAAATTAAGTTGTGATGGCGTTTGTTTATCTAGTAAATATTGGTAGAGTGTGGAATTATTTTTGTTTACAAAGTTTGCTTTTTATTTAGAAAATCTATTGTAAGTTAAGCAAATAAGGGTTTACACTTGAGATACGAGATTATAGTTTTAAAGTACCTTCAAATGTTTAGTTAGGCATGTCAAATAGAATTTTGAGTGAGAAGTAAATTAATATTAATGCAGAAAAGTTAAAAAATTATATTTGTTAGTTAAAATGCTTACTTTCCGATACAAGAATTTGGCCTTTAGGGTGCAAATAATATTGAAAAAGGAAACATAATTGATAAATGAAAATATATAAGATAATTTTTCTATTTAAAAAGATATTAAGTGTACAAAAGCAATTTGTCTGTTAGACAATAAATTACTCATTATGTAGTACATAATGCACAGTGGCGTAAAATATATAAAAAATTTTACAAGTATTTAAATCCTAAACTAATTTTTCAATTTGCCAGAAACAAACTGAAGTTGGTAATACTATTTTAGTCCTTCAATTACTTTTACAATTTATTAAAAACAACGCACAGAGGGATGAACAGTACCAAAAACGAGAATTAATTCAAAAATAAAGTTAGTTGTTAGTATAAGTATTTGATACCATATAAAAGTAGATGAAATTCAACACGAATAACTGTATAAATTGTGGATCTATGTTGTTTGCTTTTTTTTACGCTGCCAAAGTTGAATAATATTTTATAATTTGGAAATATTTGTTAAATAGTAAAAATCAAGATACTTTAATTGCGAATTGGGAGAATTGTTTCTTAGAAAACACTATTTATAATTAAATGGATGCATCAACTTCAAGTATTTAAATAATTTATTAATAAATTTTTGTAAAGAAAAATATTGAGGAAGTATTTTTAATTTTTTATTTAAATTGGTCAAAAAAAATTTGTTTTTTTTTAACGAAATGTGGATTTTCAAAAGGTTTGTGAGAATATTTTGGGCAAAACTTTTTATATATTCTTAAAATATTGTGACGAGCAAAAGTCGGAGCCCTCATTTTTGAGTCACATGCCCTAGACTACACGACTACACCAAACCAACCCGGCCCTAGATGAATCATGATTATTTGAATTTATTATTATCTTTTTGTATTATACCGTATTGCATAGGTTATATTAACCATTAGTCTTATTATCACCCATAAGAAGGGTGAATGAATTCATGTTACGTTTAACTAAATTTTTCTTGCTAGAGTGAATTATACAGTTTGTATTATCTACTTCCTATTATTACTATGATTTAATGTACTTGTCATGGTATATTAATATCACAGGGCTAGTACTTGTTTTGAAATTAACGGACCGATGGCTTCCGCCATCTGGTGGCTAATAGGAAATAATGGGACACGAGAACGTACACTTATGAGCAGCCATGACAGATAATTACTTTAGTATGTGTGTGTAAATGTTCACTGGCAAAAAGTATAAAAGCGGAGTACGCATCAGTAAGAAGTCAGTCAGTCGGCAGCTGGCAAACGGGTAAGGTTTTACATGTTATGTTTAAAATAACCATATTATTATTGCCACCGACAACCATATTATGGTTAAATTAGTCCTCCACCAAGAAGCCACAACCATATTGTGATTGTCTCTAAACATAATATGGTTAAACATGACAATAATTTGTTTTAAAATTAACAATAGTATTTTCCTCCTTTCAAAGAGGAACATGCTATGATTGAAAACCAACCATGCTATTATAAGTGTTAAACATATGTTAGTTATTTTTAACCATAACATATTCGGAGGCATACATAATATGGTTGTGACTTCTTGATGGAGGACTTATTTAACCATAATATGGTTGTCGGTGACAATAACATGGTTAAATTAAACATAAGATGTTTAAAATTTTCTTTAAAAATAGTTTTGGTGGAGGTGACCATATTTAAACATGTCGAGATTACATCACAACCCCGCTGTTCGATTCGGGGTCTCCATAATCCCACGCCTTTTGTGACCGTTGTGTTACATCTGTCGCGTCGCTACCTTCGTGTGTCAACTGAGTGCAGAGTGTGTGTTGTCGTTCCAGTCCCGAGAGCTTCGTGTCCGTAATTTGTGTATTACGTAATTTGTCGATAATTGTAGGAGAATTTAAATAATAAGAGGAACAAATAAACTGAGCGTACGTTTTAAAACGTTTGAAGAAAAGATCGAGTCCGGTGTTTAATTTTTCTGGTCATTAAATAAATTTTTGTAACGAACCCTGGCAGCAGCGAGCTCTTCCCAGCATAAGGTGGAAAACACGTCGTTACAATCTGGTATTTCAACTTGCATAATAAAAAAAAAATCTTGCCCGTTTTTGCCCCACTTGAAAATATTTGAGATAATTGAAATACATTAATTACACTACGTCACAAAATTTCAACAAAGTCGTGACCAAATGAATCTGATAGCTAGTTTTTATGTAAAATTTTCCCCTGAATACGAATATGAAGTCAGAATTGTCAGTTTTTGAGATATTCCAAAATAACCGTTATTTGTGTTTTTAAAAAAGATGATGTGACTGAAATGCAAATATCTTCAAACATTTTTAACGGATTTTGTATTTCTTAAATAACCATGGGTCGTTTGTGAAGATTGGTGAAGAAATGACAGAGTTACAGGGGACAAAAATTCAAGCTTCATTGAAAATTTTATGATTTTGTTAAATTTTGCTCTTTTCAAGTTATTTTTTTTTAAGCCAAGAACAAAATATAATAGAGTTCGGCACATTTAATAGTATGTTCACATTTGGCTTCTTAAACGCGTTTAAGCAGTTCGAACGTGATTAAGCTCTAATCACTTCAAAATCGAGATGATTACCCATACATTGAAGTGATTTGTTAATGACATCAAATTGACATGATTACAACTAAATCACTTCATAAATCACATAGAATCCACTGAACATACCTCACATGTAGAATCGCCAACATGATCGTGTACAACTGGCCAAGATTTCTGCTTAATGTTTTTATTTTTTTCTTTAATAATTCATAAATTTTCACAATTTCATCTTTAAAATGATTAAAATAATCTTCTCATAACTTTTTGAAAGTGTTTTTATCCATTTTTAATACTTTAAAGAAATATAAATTTGTTTGTTGTTTTTTTGTGTGTTTGTTGTGTGTTTTTTTTCTTAATCATCTGTCATCTTAATCATCTCAAATGTAATGTGAACGGCTTTGATTAGCTAAGTCAACATTTTGCTTAAACGCGTTTAAAAACCTAAGTGTGAACTTAGCATTAGACATTAAACATTAATTAGTTACCGAAGCATTTGGCCTTTTTTTTGATTCACACATTGTCATAGATCTTTCTTTAAAAATAAAAAAAAATTATGATAATTCTCTGAAAACTTCTTGCTTTATTTACAATTAACATCGTGCGTTTTTGTTGGACCAACCTTTATTTATATGTCCATTCAATTTATCATAAAATTAATTACTTAATTACTTCTCATTCAAACACTTTGATTACGATGCTTTGTAAGGGCTCCTTGTTTAGGGTATCATATGGTCGGGGTTTTACAATTATTTATAAATATACTTGATATATATATATATAATATGTATTTTGTTCGACCTTTAATATTTCAAATATTACTACATTTTTGACTTTTTCTTGATATATATACTTATTATAGTTAAATACTTCTCCTTTATTCGCTTTCTGGATAGTCCATTTTTATTATCATTATTTAACATTTCTTATATAAAATTACCCTAAATTTCTTTTATACCATTGCTTTACAATTCTTCACCTTTTTGATAACGAACGAAATTACAATACAACTGAAATGGGAATTTCGATCGATATCGAATGCCGTTATTTGGCCCCGAGCCTTTACAAATGATACACTCGCTCTTTTTTCTTAACGGCTTAAGTTGATAACACGTGTACTCAATTTGCAAGTAATTACGTTCATCTGTTAATTCACTGTGAGGCCAAGTCATTTTATTGCATAACAAAACTAATGACAAAAACATTCCTTCCCATACATCGTAACGTATGATTAATATTTAATTCCAAAAAAACACCTCACTCATACGTTTGCAGTACAACTACATAAAGAAAAACTAATCACTCACATTCGAAGAAAAACTAATCCTTAAATTTATCATTAATCAAACAAGTTATTTCTGGCAAGCCACTAGTAACATAATTTTATTTTACATTATTTTTTTGTGAACAACAAAATTCAAACATTTACTTACTAGCAAAACATTTGCAACAATCAAAAAAGTCTAACAAACAAACGAAAAAATTGTCTGGATGGTTAAAAAGAAACTGAGCAAGTACTTTTATTTATAGTGACTGTTTCCTTTTTCGCCATTTTGTTTTTGGTTGTGTTAAATATTTTTCTTGGATTTTTGTATTTTATCAGGGATTAAATTGATTGGTATTGACTCAGTCACTTGTTATCCACAATAATCCTGGCATTGAAAATATTAGCTTTCGACTTTGATAGTAATTTTTTCTGAATTTTGTATTCTTCTTTTTTGACTTTTTGCTTGTATTTCGGGTGCTAAGTGCTTAAGAATTCGTGTGTGTTTTAGTACTTGTTTATGTAGTATTGCAATGTCATCAAAATGTTGGAAATATCATTGGCATCCTTCATTTAGCACAAACAGCTAAAGCTCTTTAGCGCTGTTCTCTATTGTAAGGATTTCAGTGTTTTGGGGGTTTACAAAAAAAAAAAAAATAAAAAATAATAAATAATATAAAAGGAAAATTTTAGCAACTGTTTTTTATGTTTTTTTTTGCATTTATTCTTATTTTTGCTATGTTATTTATTTTTGTGGGTTTAAGTTTGCTATTGCTTCTTTAGCCAGGCAGCCAGCAAACTAAAAGCTCTACTGATGCTGTTGCTGATGCCACTGCTGAAAATGATGATGTAGTTAATGCCACAAACTGGAAAATTAATGTTTTTGTAAAAGGGATGCCAAACGAAAAATTTTGTTTCCAAAAATCGCCGGATTTGAAAAAATTTCAATTTTCAAATTGTAAATTGAATTTTTCATATTCACGTAGTAACCAGATTTAATTAAAATATATTCGATACAGATTCTGAATAAAATAAAATCGTCTTATTATTGTTTTCAACAGATTCTACTAGTTTTAAGGGTCTCAAGTAAATCTGCATCACAGAAAAAATAAAAACTGATTTTAATGAAAAATTTTTGATATTAATTAAAAAATTAATTAAACAAATTAATACTATGAATTAAATATATATATTTTTTTAAATATTAATATCAAAAGATTTTGTTATTCGTGCTTAATTCCCAGTTTTTATTATTGATAAAAACACTGGAAATTTATTGTTGATGGGATAAGCTATTCCTATGCGCATTTCACTGGTTGCTTAGGCCAGATCATCAGGAAACTTCATCTATAAAGATTTTAGAAAAACTAAAGATATTAAACCAAATAAAACTGTTAAGCGTATAAGACTTATAGCAACAGTTCTACTTGTAATAATATCAAAGCTTAAACAAAACACATCAATAATAAACAGTGGGTTTATCTCATCTTACATTCCCCATTTTTAAATAATTAACATTTTCTGCAGTTATGCTGTTGATATAAGTAAAAGTTTAAGTCACTTGAATGAATTTTTTATTGAAACTGATTTTTTTTTTGATTAGCGGTTTAAATTAATTTGACGAACAATTTTTCAGTGTATGATTTGCTTTAAAAAATTTTAATTAGTTACTCTCATTTTTTAATAGGGAACTAAAAGTTATAAATAGTTCAAACATTTTTTTTCCAACAATTAAGCGTTTGATGATTTTCTAGAAATGTTCATTATGTCAGTTTTGTGAAAATTTAAAGCTTAAAAACATTTAAGGAGTGGAAAGATATTTATGTACTATTAAATCTTGTTTCTAAATATTTTTTTTAACGTTCTTACTCTTTTTATTTTGTTAAAGTGTTTTCAATTTTAAGCAAAGTCAATTGAAAAATTGGGAAAATTGTTCTCATTCAGGTTCGTGAACATGTTCCTAGAAATATATTTCATTATTTGCAATCGAAATAGTAAAAATAAAAACAAATTAAGGGCGGCCCATCCATAATGCCCGATGTCAATTGTGAGCCAAACCTTAACGACAAGCTCTTTGCCCAACTTAATTTAAAATTTCTTTGTTTCAGTATTTGACAAATTCAATCATGGAGAGGTACACAATTGAGCGGTTCGTTAAGATTGTTGAAGCCTTTTACGAAAATGGGCGTTTAAATCAAAATACATTTCGTACACTTCGTGATTTTTTTGGTCTACACTTTCAACTCAACGGATTCGTTAACAAGCAGAATTGCCGCATTTGGGCAAATGAGAATCCACATGCGATTGTTGAAAAGCAGATTTAGCCACAAACAGTGACTGTTTAGTGCGATTTATGGGCTAACGGTGTCATCGGGCCGTACTTCTTCCAAAATTAGGTGCCAAGCAGTTACCGTCAATGGTGTTCGCTAGCGCGAGATGATAACGGACTTCTTGTGGCCAGAAATTGAGGATAAGGACCTGGACAATATGTGGTTCCAACAGGATGCTGCCACTTGCTACACAGCTCCATCGAAACAATGGCTCTTTTGCGTGAGAAATTCAATGGCTGTGTTATCCCACGTCGTGGCGATGTTAATTGTTTGTCACTATCATTTGATTTGACACCGTTGGACTTCTTTATTTAAAAGAAAAAGGTACGTCGGTCTACTGAAGCCAAAAAAATTCATGAGCTAAAGGGTGAGTTAATTAGTCACATTAAAACAATAAACCTCAATTATGTCTCAGAGTCATTGAAAATATGAACCATCCGATTGGGGTATGCACCGAACCGATATTTTGTTTTACACATAATTGTCATAGATCCTTCTATTATAATAAAAAATATTAAGATAATTAATAAAAGAACTTTTGTTTTCCTTTGAGCTCGAGTTCCTGGTTTTATTGTTCATTATTCTAATTTTACAACATTTAATTTGCCAATATTACGTTTTTCATTGAAAAACATATCCTGCGCTATAATCTAGAAATTGCAAGTAACAAAAAGAACAATTAAATGTATAAGTACAACATTTTTCAAACACGTATGTATAAAAAAACAACAAAAAACTTTTACATAGAAAAAATTATTAACAGAAAAAAATTAATTCTTATTATGTTGTGACAACATCGTCTAATTATGAAGTGAGCTTAAAATAAAAACATTAGCACAATACAAGAATAATAAAGATAATTCTCTGAAAACGTTTTTGTTTTATTTACAATTAATATCGTGCGTTTTGGTTTGACCACCCTTTATTTTTCAGCAAATAAGCATTTCCAAAATCTTAGGAATTTAGTTAAAATTCCAAATCCCGGAATTTTTAAAAATCAGACGCGACTGGCAACCCCAGTTCGTAAGTATTTTTTTTTATAACATACGACATTAAAGGTTCCTTTACTTGGCGTGTTTGCGTACGTAATAAAAAAGTAAGAAAATAAATGCTGGCGACAAGAAATGTTACTAAGTCATTAAGGGGTTAACAGATATTTTTGTGGATTGAATGTTTCCAAAATTGTATACCCGAATACATTACCAGTATGAAATGCTAAATCGAAAATTAAATAAAATTTTTGCATAGTTTCCTTCGTTTTGTTTCTTCAATTTAACAGATATAAAGATTTTGCGATTTTTAAGGATTATTTTCTAAGTTTTATTTTTTATACGATTTGTGCATTAAATTTGCTCTTATTACTATTTCTCAATTTAAAATTTGTTAATTATTTAATTTTTTTTACACTTTTTTCTAAATATATTTTAATATTTTTATTTTCTAAAGAAAACTAAAGAAGCGAAATCACTTATTACTACAAAGAATACAAAAATTTTAGTTTTCAAATGATAACATTAAAAATCCCTAAGAGCCTTTACAACCTTCTTTCAATAAGATAGTTTTACTTCCTAGTCATGAATAAAGGAAAGAAAAAAATTTGTTTTGTTTTTAACTATCTCTTAATCAGCCCCATATTCATTTAAAACCCCCGTTTAACATTGCCTTTGTGTAGAACAAATAGCCCCTGTGTATATACTATAAAAATTTGGTATTTGAAGAAAAAAAAAAAAAAAAAACATCGCGCACTCTCGCAAACATTTTCACACTCTTCTAAATACTTAAGCACATACTCCAAGCACATAACGAGCTTCCATATAGAAAAAAAATAATAAATAAAACCAACAACTATAAGCCAGAGCATATGGAAAAACAGCAGAATAAGATAAAAAAACATTTTTTCTTAATAATTTGTTTTATCATAACCAAGGTCATTTAAAAGCAGGAGAGCATGTTAAGTGAATATTTTTTTTGTTTTTTTTTTTCATAAGTGTGTATGTCTAATAAACTGGGTATCATACATCTTAAACACACATCCTTTTGTTTTTCGAGTAGGTGCTACTTTTGTTTTCTCATAATTTCAGTTTTTTCCTTCTCATTTGCTTAGAAAGTATTAAACCGCTTACGTTGCTTTTGCTAGTAGACTATAATTTTGTATTTAAGGAAAAAAAATGCAAATTCAATGCGTATTTCTGTGTCGTTATCAGGATTGCAAAATGAGAACTTCCAAATTGTACTTACATGTTAATAATATTGTATTCTTAGGTCAGCAAGAAAAAAAATTTTGTTACATATTTTTTTTTTATATTTTTATTTTAACAACAAGAAAATCGGACATTACAATTCACTACACCATTTTTCATTGAAAATGAGAAAATTCCAGATAAAATTGAAAAAATTCCAAATTAAATTGAAAAAATTCCAATTAATATTGAGAATTTCATTTTGAAATTGAGAATTTCTATTTGATATTAAGAAAATTCCAAATGAAATTTAATTTAAATAAAAAATTTTCATGTTGTAAAATTCTTTTCTTCAGTAAAAATAATTTAATTAAAAAATTAAAGTTAATGAACTCGAGCCTAATTAAAAAAAAAAAAAAAAAAAAAAAAACTGAAATTGGAAATTTTGATTTGAAATTGAGAAAATTCATGATTTTAAAAATATTTACAACAAACTCAAGAATGGAATGGAACTTAAGAATGAAACCTCCTATCGGACATATAAAGTAAGTGCTAAGGACAGGGTCCAAAGGCGTGTAAACTCCGATACTAAGAAACTATTAATTATCGTTTTAGAAGAAATCTAACTCACCATCAAATTCAACATGCAATGTCCTGAGTGAGAAGAATCTATGAGGGACCTTTTTGGTACTTTTTGAATTTTCGTTAGTATTGTATTGGCATTGGACCCAGAAGCATTAAATTAAACATGCAACTTCCTGAATGAATAAGAATCTGTAAGGAGGAGCTTTTCGGTATTTTTTCTTTCTCCAACTGGGCCTTTTTTTAATTTTCGTTTATATTGAACCTAGAAACATAAGATTAAACATCCACTGTCCTGAGCGGATGACAATCTATAAGAGGGAACTTTTTGGTACTTGTTTGTTCTTAAGCTGATACTTTTTGAATTTGAGTTAGTATTGAACCTAGATATATTAAATTAAACATGCAAGGTCCTGAGTGAATGAGAATCTGTAAGAGGGATCTTTTTGGTACTTTTTTTTTATTTAACTGGTACTCTTTTAATTTTCGTTTGCATTCGACCTAGAAACAAAAAGTTAAAGATGAAATTTTCTTAGGGAATACGATTTCAGAAAAGGGGATTTTTGGTACTTTTTTTGTTCTAAAACAGGTACTTTTTAAATTTCCGTTAATTTTGGACCTAGGAACATCAAACAAAATGTACAAGTTTCTGAATAAATGAGAATCTGTAAGAGGGATGTTTTTTGGTTCTTTGTCGTTCTTTAACTGGTACTAACTAAGGATAGGGTTCATGGGCGCTTAACTTCCTTTACTCAGAGAATAATTAATTTTAGTTTTAAAAGAGATCTATAAAAGCAATAGTTTTCGGACTCAAAGGAAAACTAAAGCAATTTTAGCGTGAGTACGCTGTAAGTAAGTTTTGCGTTGGCTACGCTTTCTAGCCGAATAGCTGGACCGATTTTGATGAAATTGGAAATATAGGCTTTTATGTTCTTAAAACTTACTTATACTTTGGTGGTTGTTGTTAGGTTTTAAAAATTTTGCACTTTCGATAGAGTAAAACTGTTTTAATGTTTTTAGTAAATTTTGAAAGGTACAAAATGCCTTAAAATTGAGATCTCCAAAACCTAACGTCAAAATACAAAAAATATATTACGTTTGGTTTAATAAGACAGTTAAATTTGACGTATACGTGTTAAATTTTTTTACGTTTATTGCTCATACGCCACCTTGAACACAGTGTGCAAACATTAGATAGCAATGTTTTTTAATGTAAAATATATTTATTTGAAACTAGATTTTAAGCAATACAAGTTTTTTTTTCAGGAATTAGTTTTATATTGGTGGTATATTTAATGATGGACCCACTTCTAATTAACACTTTCTTTAATATTTGTTCCTTTTATCTTTTAGTTTATCTAAACAAATTTTAAAATTTATGCAAGCACAACAACAAAATTGCATTTTCATTTATAGAACAAACAACTTTCATTCAATTACTTGTTTTCGGTTAATAAAGAACATTTTATTAACTGACAATTATATTTTCCCCCTTTCAAAAATAATTTCAATATTCATAGTTAAAAACAATTTCATATTTCAGTGTTTAAGCAGCACAATTAGTTTCCCCTATTTTTGAACTAATATTCACTAATAATCTTGCAGATGCATGCAAATAAACAATGAATTTATACAGTAAACAACACAAATGCAGATGTAAACACACATACAAAATAAACTAAATAAACTAGAGCTGGTATTTACATTTTATACTTTTATACAGGTCAACATTTTACTGTTATATTTAGGTGTATGAGCAGTGTTGCCAATTTTCCAAAAAACTTTTGTTTAAAATAAGGAAAAAATCTTAAAAATAGTTTAATTTTAAATTAAATTGGGATTAATTTTTTCAGTAATTGGTTTCGTCACTGACTCACGTACGTCCAATGTTTCATGGCCGTCATCATTGTTCCTCAACCAACTTGTCGATTCGTTATTTCTCCCAGAAGAAGTCACAAAGGCGTGACGAAATACTCGGGCCAAATTACGGCATTCGATATTGATCAAAGTTTCCATTTTAATTGTATTATAATTTCGATCGATGTCGAATGTCGTAATTCGATCACTGGTTTAAAATTTAATAATTTTTATAAAGAAAAGTTGAGGTCTCTTTTCTTTATAAAAATTATTAAATTTTAAACCAGAGATCGAATAAAAAAAATCTGATATGAAGGAATTAATCTGAATTAAATCAGTATTAGAGAGACTGATTTTGTTTTTTTTTTGAAGGTTTTTTGTCCGAACAATTTAAGTCTTAAGTCTTCGAATGCCGGACAATGTTGAGGAGCCAGCAGCATCTGTTGAGGAGGAATATCCCCTAGGGAATGATTTATCCTTCAGGCTGAATTCTCCCACGTTTTTCAGGATCTCCATGCCCGCGACTTTAAGCTTAAACCACAACCACCACGTAATCGCTGAAAGTGTCTTTACAACTAAAAAGTAAAACTTTCTGCAAAGACGATCTTCCTGAAAGACAGAAAGTATTTTCTGCAAGAAGTATATTTCCGGAGGCCCCAACAAACGCACATTCATTGCAAAAACTATGTTTTCCTTAACCAAGTGGGGACTTGCAAATGAGGCCAGTTGCCCTTGCAACCATCCTTCCCAAACGGTTAACCACATTTTTTCCGCTGGTATCTAATAGTTGTATAAATTTTCTATAAAAATTTACTTCATTGCTAACCAAAGGATAGCTAAGGTAAGCATCGTAACAGAAATATACAAAACAAAAATTCTGATAGTGCATAGAAAATATTCCTGTGAAATATTGAAGGAATGAGGCTATTAAAGTATAAAAGCTTTTGAGGATTGTATTTGACATAGAATACACATTCGAATAATATGAAAAATTTATATAATAAATGTAACTCACCATGAGGAATAAATTCCCAGATTCTATTTGTTAAAATAATTAAGTTAAATACATAAAATTTACAATAGGCACTATCCAGTTATAAGATACAAAGAATGCTGACGAAGGCCGTAGCGGGCCAGAAAATGCATTACATTCTGCTGGTATCTAATAGTTGTATAAATTTTCTTTACAATTTACTTCATTGCTAACCAAAGGATAGCTAAGGTAAGCTTCGTAACAGAAATATACAAAACAAAAATTCTGATAGTGCATAGAAAATATTCCTGTGAAATATTGAAGGAATGAGGCTATTAAAGTATAAAAGCTTTTGAGGATTGTATTTGACATAGAATACACATTCGAATAATATGAAAAATTTATATAATAAATGTAACTCACCATGAGGAATAAATTCCCAGATTCTATTTGTTAAAATAATTAAGTTAAATACATAAAATTTACAATAGGCACTATCCAGTTATAAGATACAAAGAATGCTGACGAAGGCCGTAGCGGGCCAGAAAATGCATTACATTCTGCTGGTATCTAATAGTTGTATAAATTTTCTTTACAATTTACTTCATTGCTAACCAAAGGATAGCTAAGGTAAGCTTCGTAACAGAAATATACAAAACAAAAATTCTGATAGTGCATAGAAAATATTCCTGTGAAATATTGAAGGAATGAGGCTATTAAAGTATAAAAGCTTTTGAGGATTGTATTTGACATAGAATACACATTCGAATAATATGAAAAATTTACATTCTTTAGACATAGTACGAAACATCGAAAAGCTAATTCTTTGGAAAATTTTATATTTTAAGCAGGACAATGATAATAAATACGCTGCTCATGATTTTTTTATTGTCTTCTTAAGCCTTCTGAAAATAACGTTCAGATTTTTAATCACTCCACCCGTAGATACACATTCATTGCTTTGTAGCTATTCTGTTATAATTTTTGCAAGAAAAACTGTTCTTAAAACTCATGACACTAAAGGGTGGTCCAAACTTAATGCACGATGTTAATTATGAGCCACACCCTAACGTCAAGTTTTTTGTCCAACTTAATTTGAAATTGCTTTGTTTCAGTGTCTGACAAATTCAACCATTGAGAGGTATACAATTAAGCAGCGCGCTTAGATTGTTGAAGACTTTTATGAAAATGGGCGTTAAAATCGAAATGCGTTTCGTACACTTTGTGATTTTTTTGGTATCAAAATTGCTAGATTTGACAAAAAAATAGCCAAATTGGCAGCACTGTTTACGTGATTCTGTTGTTAGTGTAGATGAGTGTGAGTAAATAAAAATGGGTGAAAGGTTTTCATTGTTTATTGACTTGACAACTAGTATATAATGAATAATAGTGATTGCAAAATTTCATAGCAGCTGCTACAGTTTGAAAAGTTTTTAAATACTCAATGAAATAGTTTATGTATATTGTGAAAAAACTCTTAATTGAAATTTTATTTTTAGAAAATTTATTTAGAGTCTGGTTATTTAGTATTTTAATTAATGTTTTTGACGAAAATAGTTAAAAGCGATTTTAGGTAATCGTTAGCATAGAAATACCAATTAATTAGTTGCTTGGCTGTCCAAAAAAATTCATTATCTTTTTATTTTGTCAAAAATATGGTCTTATCATAATAACACCAAATAAATCAATAAGCATATCATTTGAAATATTGGCTCATTTTAAAAATATGTTTAAAAGACACCTCTGTAGCCAGAAGAGGGCGCTAAGGCCAGCAAATATATAAAAATTAAACAATGAAACGAAAAAAATTAGACAAGCCAAGGTATATTTACACAAGGTAAGCTCGTTGGCCCATATGTTTGTCAGCTGTTTACCCCTAGTTGGAACCCAAACGTCAAATTTCGTGTGTATGAGCCAAAATTTGTACATGTGTGCGTGAAATTGTTTTTGTTTTATATGAAAACAATTTTGACAACTCGGTTCCTTTTATAGAGCAGCATGTCTACACTCCCAAATAAGTCTACCTTGTGTAAATATACCTTGAGGCAAGCAATCCCTGGCTGCCAAATAAAGTCTGCAAAAAATCTTTAGAATTTGCCAACAAAATTTCTGTAAATTGACAGTGCAATAACAAGACAACTTGTTATGATATTTGCATGAAAAATATGTTATTGCATATTTTTTACGTTTTTTCAAAAAAAAAAAAAAAAAAAAAAAAAAAAAATATTTTTATGTAGTTTGCATATTATGCAGGTAGTCAGGAATATAAAAAGGCAGTCAGTCCATTTCTTTCATATGCATTTTCTTATATCTATGTTAATTTTTAACAAGAATTTAAAAAACATTAAGTTAAGGTTTTCTTAAATAAACGGTTACTGGACGATTTTGAACGTTTTGTTTTTGGTAGTTATTTATTTAAAAATGAAGGCTTATTACATAAATTGAAGCAAAATTTACCAGCAAACACACACAAGCTGCTAGAAAGCTACTTAGTCTGTCGTCAATTTATTATTAAAGAAGGAAATTTCTTAAGTTCACCTCAGCCCATTGGCGCTGGAGTCCCACAAGGCAGCATCCTGGGCCCTCTATTATACTTAATTTATACTTCGGACATGCCAACAAGCAACTACACCCAAACTTCAACATTTGCAGACGATACAGCTTTTTTAAGCGTCCACGAAAACAGTTATGAAGCATCTCGTTACTTACAGCATCATATATTTCAACTAGAAATATGGTTAAGACAATGGAGGATAATGGTCAATGAGCAAAAATGCGTACCTTGCGCCGGGAATCTTGCCCCCATATTACAATCAATAATCAAATAGTTCCTCAACATTCGCATGTAAAATATCTCGGTATACATCTGGATCGGCGATTAACGTGGAAATGCCATATAGAGGCAAAATTAACTCAAATGAACATAAAACCAATTCAAATTCATTGGCTTATTGGTAGAAACTCTGTCCTTAGTCTCGACTGCAAACTTCTTCTTAACAACTCCATCTTAAAGCCAATCTGGTGTTATGGTATTCAGTTATGGGGCACTGCCTCCGCCTCTAATATAGAAAAAATTCAAAGGCGCCAAAATAAAATTATTCGAATAATCACAGCTGCCCCTTGGTATGTAAAAAGCTCAAATATTCACAAGGATCTCAATGTTCCATTAGTTAAAACTATGATTACGAAATATGCAGTAAAATACTTAAAAAGGCTCGAATTGCATCCGAACCCACTAGCACGAAATATTTTAAATGATAGCGGCCACATTCGCTTAAGAAGAAGAGACAGTGCAGCACTTATACAATTAGATGAGCGATAAACACCTAGATAAGTGAACAGAACCCGTGATGAAGAAAATTTTTGTCTGGCACTGGCAGGACATAAAATAACGTATTAGGTTAAGATTTGATTAATTATTGTTAGTTCATATTTAATAAAGTGGGGAATGTAAGATGAGATAAACCCACTGTTTATTGTTGATGTGTTTTGTTTAAACTTTGATATTGTTACAAGTAGAACTGTTGCTATAAGTCTTATACGCTTAACAGTTTTATTTGGTTTAATATCTTTAGTTTTTCCAAAATCTTTATGGATGAAGTTTCCTGATGATCTGGCCTAAGCAACCAGTGAAATGCGCATAGGAATAGCTTATCCCATCAACAATAAATTTCAAGTGTTTTTATCAATAATAAAAACTGGGAATTAAGCACGAATAACAAAATCTTTTGAAATTAAAATTTTGTATTCCCAAAATTGAAATTACTTTTTGATAATAAACAGGCAAAGTGCACGGCCTACAAAAACACTTAATTGACAACATCTTTTGTAAGTTGTTGTTTGTTTTTATTTTGTTTTTCTTAACCTACTTACAACTACAGTTAATGTTGAGAGAATTTCAACTAATTGTAGTGGGGAATGTAAGATGAGATAAACCCACTGTTTATTGTTGATGTGTTTTGTTTAAACTTTGATATTGGTACAAGTAGAACTGTTGCTATAAGTCTTATACGCTTAACAGTTTTATTTGGTTTAATATCTTTAGTTTTTCCAAAATCTTTATGGATGAAGTTTCCTGATGATCTGGCCTAAGCAACCAGTGAAATGCGCATAGGAATAGCTTATCCCATCAACAATAAATTTCAAGTGTTTTTATCAATAATAAAAACTGGGAATTAAGCACGAATAACAAAATCTTTTGAAATTAAAATTTTGTATTCCCAAAATTGAAATTACTTTTTGATAATATATGAAGATTCAATAAATAAATAATGAGAAAAAAAAAAAAATTTATTTAAAAGAGCCAAAAGAAATTAAAAAAAGACTCTGGGATAACCCAGGAATTTTAATGGCCAATTTCAACAATTACATATATTTAAATATCAATTCATATTTATTAATTCATTCATAGTTTTTTATATAATATTATTTTTATTTAACAGGAAAAACAAATTTTAAACATAAATTGATATTTAAATAAATTGCTGAAATGGACCATAAGAGTTGATTGTTCCGTTTTGTTTGATTAATTTTTTAATTAACATTTGTTTAAATAAGAGAGTCAGGTAGGGTTTACTCTTGTCAACACATGTTGCATTTGGTGTCGACGATAGTTTCTCTCGATTTAAATCGAGCTTTCTCACCACTATAGTGAAGAGGGTATTATGCATTTGTGCTAATGTTTGTAACACCTTTAAATATTGGCACTGGTCCCACCTTTAAGTATGCCGATCGACTCAGAATCACTTTCTGAGTCGAATTAACGATGAAAGTCCGGCTGACTAGCTGGCTGGCTGTCTATGTAAACTTTGTGCTCAAAGTACAGGTCACAATTTTGAAGAAAATTTGATGTAATTTGGTACATACACTCATAAAATTATTACAGTAACTGATTGTATGTTATCAAATTCGTTTTCCGTACTGTTAAAATTTAATAAAAATATAGTTATTTTACGAATAATTTTATTTTTAAACATTTATGTTTGATTTTTGTCGGTTAAAATATATTTTTTAAAAGTAAAAACTATTCAATTTTAATGAATATGCTGTTTGATAAATAAAAAATTTTAAAATTAATGTAAAAATCATTTGTTATAAATGAAATGTAAATGATCCGTTTTTTAAATGAATTTTAAGTCGTTTAAAATGAATTTTCGTTTGAATTAAACTACATAATATTTTGAGTGTAGGTTTTAGTTGGCACAAAGACCAAGCCTTTTGGAAATGGAGCCAATCGGTCTATAATTTCACATTGCCCCCATACAAGCTTTTTTCCGCAATATGGTCTTTGTGCCCATAAAACATCTTATTTTGTTGGTACTTCGAGGAAATTTGGTCCAAACTTATTTTAGTGCAATCAAAATCATCTTACAAAATTTTATTGGAATCGGTCCATATTTGACCATAGATTCTATACAAATAATTACTTCCTTTTAAATGTTGGTATTAATATACAAATTGGCATAACATAATTTTGTTTAGGCGGGTCTATGATTGCCCAGGGGTCCCAGATAGGGTACACTAGCAATAATTATTTTATATACTGTGGTGCAGGGTATCATATAGCTCATTTGCTGCAAGACCTGCATAACTCAAAAAAATCCATTTCAAGATAAACGCGTTTAAAGTTTTGGATTTGCTCTAATCACTTAGAAAAAATAACGATACATTCTGTTCCAATGGGGAAAGTAGAAAAGATATAAAGATGAATTTTATACACAATATTAAAAAAAACATAGCGAACAATTCTGCATCACTAACTCCGAAATTGTGTTTTTGATTTATGCCGGTCTTGCAGCAAATGAGGGATATGTTCAGGCTTGACCGACTTACTTTCTCAATTGTTTGGTTTGTGTATGGGTGCCACGCCCACTTATCTAATAACATCCACTTTTTGAAGGATTTTGTGTATTGACAACCTAGCTATGTGCACCAGTGTTGCCAAAACTTGCTAAATTTACGGGGGAAAATGGCTAAAAGCTTTTTTAAATAAAAACTCATTAAACTTCAATAAAAAAACAAAAATAATTCCCTAAAATTTTTTTACATAAAATTGTAAATTGATATCAATTTGTTACATAAGAATAAACGTAAATTAAATATTTTAGCATTTAAAAAAATTAAATCTTCGATAAATTCAATGTCGTTATTGTTAATCTCCTAGGAATCACTTGTGCCTATTAGCTTTAAATGATGGTAAATCAAAAAGATGACAACATTTACCCAGTCTTTTGAGTCCAAAACAACAATAAAAAACAAGTAAGAAAGTATAGTCGGCCCAGACCGACTATATGATACTCTAACACAGTATATTAAATGAATTTTAGCTAGTGTATCCTATTTTGGAAAAATTACGTTATGTGATTAATGACGTTTTCTTTTCTAAGTAAAATTCTGCATTTATTCTGCCTTTTACATTTTTTTATGTTTTTTTCTGAAAAACATGTGCCATTTTAAAAGTGTAAAGCGTTATTTTCTCTTCAACACTCATTTGAATTAAAGTGCAGCACTAGTTCAAGGCGAATTCAGTACAAGGTGGTGGCAAGTTTCGAGCCGTAAACACTAACAATGCAATACAAAAAACATCTGTTGCTTCTGTTGGCTTTAACTTGATTAAGTCTTGTTTAATGCCGAAATTTGTGTTCTTTTGTTAACGTAAAATATGAAACACTTCTTAAAAATTAGGGGTGCACTTAAAATGTTGCCAAGTCACATGTTACACTTATGCAACACTTTCTTTTAGAAAAGAAAACGCCATAAGATTCACGTAAAAGTTCTTTGTGCCGAATATTATTGAAGGTGCTTTTACACTATCTGTATTTTGCGGTGGGGCTGTCAGGTGTAAAATCCACATGTAATTGCACATGTCTGCCAAAATTGATAAATATAGATGGTTTATAATTTTTGCTTTCACACGTTCGTTTTTGGTTTCATCTGATATAACCTAAAATCGTTCATAACATGGTGAAATAAACAGGTGGCAGCACTACGCCAGATGACGATTTTTTGCTCTTGCATTGTTTGTCTAGGTTTATGTCAAAGTTTTGTTTATGTTTACAAAAATTCCACGTTTTGTGCTGTGATTTTTGTTTTTTATTAAAGTTTTTGATAATTTTGATAAGATATTGACCATAATTAAATAAAAATTGGCTAAAAATTTATTTATTTCATCACGTTCAGCGGCATGCTTTGGTTTTTGTTTAATGTATTTTTTGACGTAAACGGTTATGTAATTTCCATTTTTGTTGTAATGTTGTATTTGTTGCCGTAACGATGCCACCTGCTTATTCCACCATGGTTCATAACAGCAAATTATTTACATATATGTAATTTTTATTTTTTGATATGGTATAGATGAAGGATAAACCTTTCTAAAAAATTAATACACTTTAAAAAAACCCTTGATCTTTTTGGTTTTTTCGTCAGTTAAAATTTTTTTTTGTTATAAATTTTTTTACAGTGTATTTCTTTTTTTTTTTTTAAACGTGTCATAAAGCCTGTTAAAATATCTTTTTAATGATACCAAGATCATGGAAATCGGTTTAGCCGATTCTGAGTTATTGTAGTTTAAATGGAGCTCTTTTCGACCATTTTCGCGTTTTTTCGAAAACGTTCCCACTGTGTCACGCCCAAAAAATCGCAAAACAGTCATTTCTAAAAATGAGAGTTTGTTTGTATTGATCAAATTTAGCTATGAACAAAATTTCATCGATATCTAAGGGGGTCGGGTTCAATGCATCTCGATTTTTACATGAAATTCATCATATTTATATTTTTATTCACTTTTAATTTTTTCAGTAAATTAAAAATTTTGTTTTTTTTAAAGAAAATGTGTAAATAAATACATAAAAATTGATATTTGCCGCCACAAACAAGTGACCATCTGACAGATGGTCTGTCAGATCAAAATAGAACACGGTCTAAATGAAAAATTTTACACTGCTAATTCCATCTGACATTTACAGAAGCAACTTTTTTGGCGTTTAAGCAACATGTATGATTTTGCAGTGGGAAATTTGACAAGTACACTGCTTAATACAGATCGTGTAAAAGCACCTTTACATAGCGTTTACATTTTCCAGTACTGGCAAGACAGTAGCAATACATGCAAACTTTTTTACTAATACATGCACACTTTTCCAACTGTCTTGTCTACTGTCTAGCAAATTTTGCAGACAGTAAAATTGGACAGTGATTTGAAGTTTTGTTCGAAAAAGAAAAAAAAAAAAATCAAAAAGTAAGAAAAAAATTAACATATTTTGCTTTGATTTTTTATGTTTTAGTTAAGTGCTTTATTTGTTCACACAATAATGCTATTTTAAGTTATTTTTAAATTTTTTTAGTTCATACAAAACATGTTTTAGCTGGACTTCCACTGCAACACTTACGTTTGGCATATTTTTAAAAGTGAACTGTCTTAACTACTGTCTGGACGCCTACGTCACAAAGACAGTTAGTAGTGTCTTTGGCAACTAATATGTATTTTATTACTGTCTTGCCAGTACTGTCAAATGTAAACGCTGTGTAAGATATCTTCATCTATATGAGATTTAAGGATGTGGGCTTATATGCGACCTATGGTTCATTTTGGACTTACCAGTACATGTCATGACATAGTAGATATCGCTAAAGTTATTATCGCCAATTTTTATGGTGTAATACCAATGTTTGTAAGGAAGTTATGGCATTAAAAACTATTTTCGGGAGTAGTATTTTTGTGAACGAAATGGTTTAACATAATAAAACGCTTGCCGCTCTTATTTAAGTAGCTCAGCTAGAGAAAAAAATATCAAAAAGCGAATCATAAAATCAAAACAGAATAATGCAATTCGTTTTTTTTTTATTCAAAGCCGTTTTGTTTTGCAACAATGCACAGTGATTTATTTTGGCAAAAAAATATTTTTTTTTTTTTTACTTTCCAAAAAGTAAAAACATGAACATTTTTTTTTTTTAATACCGAAAAGTAAAAACATGTGCTCATTAGCATAATATTTGTCGTTTAAAAAATCATAAAATTTCTAGCATAAATCGCTTATTGGTTATTTTTAAGCAAAAAAAAAAATCATTATTATGACGATAAATCACGTGAAATCTTTCAACCGAACATATAAAATTTAATTATATCATTTAATTTAAATTTAATAGACCAAGCATAATAACAAAATAACTAAATACACATTTGTTATTTTAAATTTACTTAAAAGCCGTCAGCGAAAATGTTATTTGGAAAATAACACAAACATT
Source organism: Pollenia griseotomentosa (assembly GCA_963931875.1). Taxonomy (NCBI): domain Eukaryota; kingdom Metazoa; phylum Arthropoda; class Insecta; order Diptera; family Polleniidae; genus Pollenia; species Pollenia griseotomentosa. The sequence continues at coordinate 42,401,955 of OZ007560.1, read as the reverse complement.
CAATTTATTCAATAATTCGATTTAAAAAATATAAATTGCACAATAACGCATAATTTAATATTGCCGAAATGAATAAAATTAGGTTTGTTTATTTAATTATAAAATTTTTGAATTTTTGCAAGAAATATTATTACTTTAAAGCACAAATAAAACCAATAAATTTTTTTCTCATTTTTACTGTACTGAAGAAGGATAACTAGAATTAATTAGTGTGTGTGTGTGTGTCTGTCTATGTTCAAATAATCAAAATGAGATGTTAAATATTATATTTCAAATAAAACAGTTTTTAGATACTTTGAACAAATTAAATACTCGCACTATCATACCCATACACAAACCTTTTTACTACTCTGCAAATAATAGGACTAGTCCAAGTACGCATGTAAAGTGTAGCCCACAAGAGACTAGGACAAGTCCAAAAGAAACCCAAACGTATGGACAAAACCTGATCTATTTAATATAACGAAGTCCTAGGGCAGGACCATATAACCCAGCCTTGGACCGCAAAGGAGTCGTCTTTAAACTACTCCATGGTATACTTAAAGGGATTAGTTTTGAAGTCGTTTAAAATCGAAAACATGTCGTTAAAAAACGAAGACATGTCGTCTCACTACAAACACTTTTTAACAATGACACGATCCATTCTGCATTACAGTGGACTAGTCCATGGAGTAGTCCATTTTATCAAAATGGATCAGATAGTCCAATATTATTTGCAGGGTACTTACTAATGAACACAATCGTTTGGTGGTTGAAATAAAACTAAATTCCTTTTCTGTATTGCAAACTCACACTATAAGTAAGACACAGCAACATTCATACTTTTGAATTAATTTGGTAAATACTATTGCTTTCAAATCCCAGTAGGTCGGAAGGTTGAAGTGGTCCAATGAGGTTAATAGTGTTAACAAATGTAAATTTTACAATCGACTACACCAGTGCCGCAGATCTGCTTGAAAACTGCAGATCAGAATTGGTAAAGTTGCTACAACTGTAGTTCTTTCATAATTTTTCTTCTACACGCAAAAAAAAACATGGTTGTGGTAAAAATATTCTAGGAGCATTATTTTATGATAAGATACATGACTGCAGTCACCATTTTACGATTATTATTGAATCATTTTATGACCAAATATATTCGTAATATCATATTACATCATAGTATGTTTCCCTTAATCATATTCTTATCATGTTAATCATAATGAATTTAGGAGTAATCATTTTATTGTCATGTTAATCATAAAAAGTTAAGAAGTAATAATATTATTATAAAGCACCTTTCAGTACTTTCATAACAATAAAAAATAAATTAAATTTTTTTAATATTTTTATTTTGTAGCACTTTACAATTTTTCTTATGGTGTTTTCTTTTCTACAAAAAATATCACATTTTATTTAAAAAAATGCAATTTGGTGTTCGTTTCTTAAAAATGCTTTGCTCTCAAAGAGGGCAGCGTGTTTTATTCTAAAAAAATTCACCCTTAAATGTCATAAGGCATTGCACTCTACGCCCCGTAAAAATCGAGAGTGTTGATAATGCCCTGTTAAAAGATGGCTTCTGTTTATATATAGGGTTACCAGACGAAGTTGGGGAAAAATCGCCTTTAATCAGGACAGTAAAATTTTTAATTTTTAATAGTAATTTTGTCTATTATTTTATAGTTAAAACAAAAGAAAGCATTACATTATTAATGGTAGGTTGTCAGTGACATGAAATTTAAATGGATTCGGTGTTATAAAATTGTTTTTGAAAAAAAAAACGTCAAATCAAGAAATCGTAAAAACTTGGTGTTAATAAATTCGCAATCTGGCAAAGGTATTTTCTTGTTTACATATTTTATGAAAAACAAACTAAAGAAATTGGAATTTGGTCATTCATTTTGTTCATTTATTTATTTATTTAATATTAATATATTATCAAATTTGGGTTTATGTGTATTTTTTTTTATATTTTGAAGAACATACTTTTTGATTTATGAACATATTTTTTTATATATTGAAGAACAAACTTTTTGCCAGCTGTTAAAAACAGGGCGATCCAATTTTGTGTTTTGTTCTCGTTAAATAAAAAATTGCATTATTACATGTTAGGCAAAACATTTTATAAATGCACCTTTTAATATGTGGTATTTTTTTTTTGTAGAAAAGAAAACACCATTAATGTGAATACAATAGTGGAGTTCAATATTAGGCTTGCCAAAGAGCAAAAGCAAAAAATCGTAACACTTTTATGAAATTTAACGAAATCTCTGTGTGTTTTGTTGTTGGATTTTCTAAAAGAGCTATGATATTTTGCATTGGCACTGTTGCAAGACTAATACTGAACTCCGCTAATATCCTTATTTTTTTAATTTTTTATGGGAAGTTTTCTTTAAATTGTTTAACCGCTCCCTAACAAATAATTCGATGGCATTTTTAAGACAAACAACACAACTGATTCAAAATTATTTTACAAATGGCGCTTACATAATATTATAAGAGTAAACATATTTGGTTTGCTTCTTAAGCATACTATGACCCGTATATATCATATGGTGTTATGGTTATAAGAATTTTAATATGTTTTCAAAGTTGTCATTATTTCGTTTTTAAAAAAAGAATTATTTTTCAGTTAACAATACTCAAATTTATAATTGCGATAAACATGGATATGTTTACAGTAACTATAATATTGCTGATATTAAATAAAAATAACAATTTTTTGTGTACGGCAACAATATATTGTTACAATAAACAAAGTGTAGTTGCCGTAACCACCCCCAACTATGTTTTTTCTCTGCGTGGAGGTGTAGATTAAAGCAATGGTATTTTGTCGTATAGTCTAATTTATCGACTAATTGGAATAGGTACCGTGAACTTATCAATAAATCTTAATAAAACTAAACTAATTTGCGATCCATAATCGTGAGCAATATTAAATTTATCATAACGACTTGAATTATCTTAACTAAATTTTTACAAAAATCTCTTATTAATTTTTTTAATGTTGTATTACAGGACGGCAAGATGCCTCACCAGTGCTCTTGGTGTTATATCTTTCGTTAAGAATATTGCTTTACGACAACTTAGGGAATGTTAGGTAGGAAAATAAGACACACTCGACAACTTAACAGTGTAGGTCACGGGGTGTATAATAGCGAACAAATCCTTTTAGCAGCTACAATCGAAGGGACGTCCAGGTCAAGAAAGTTTTTTCTATACAAATATTTTGATGAATAAGAAAGTTGCAGTTTAACTGAGGCAAGGAAGCGTTTTAAGGAATTATGGTTGGATATAATTATCCTTGGATATAATTGCGATTTGAAGAGCTAATATGCACAATTTTAAAACCTACTTTTCCATCGCTGCTGTAAATTTATATGCCTATTTTGTAAAAAACCACAATGCGTAAGTGACAAAAATATGCTTATTTTTATTTTAAAATAAAGAAAAGGTAAAATCTAAAATAATCTTAAGTTATTTTTGACTAAAAAAGATATTGAGCAATTCTGCGAACTACTTGGCTAGCTTAGAGTTTTTGGTAGGATCGGGTTTTCTGTGTTGCCGTCCTTAAGTGCATTTGTTGTGTGTGTGTGTGTGGTCGTAAAAGTTATGTCAGGGTGTTCAAATGTAATTAATACCAAATAAAAACAAATTTAAAAAATTTTGAAGAGAAACTAACCCCCACGCAGAGAAAACATATTTTTTCGATATGGTCACCTCTAACAAAATTATTTTTTGCAAAAAATTTTAAACATAAAGCTGGCTTTACATCACAAAGTTGTAAGTGAAAGAGCAAAAATATAAAGAAAATTAGGTTTATAATTTTCTTTGTTCTTATTCTTTTCTTAATAAAGTAACGCAACAAAACCTACCTTAACAAGGTAGCCAAGAACGTGATGCCGTCTCTAGATCAAAACTTTATCAAACAGCCCTAAAAAATGACTAACCGTAAATCAAAATTAATGCGATGTGGAAGCTTAAATCATATCATTGTCACCGGCAACCATATTATGTCTTTAAGTAGCAAAACCATATTATGGTTACTTTGAACAAGTTATGGTTAATATTAGCAATAATATGTTTGCCACTTATAAATTTTTTTGTTAATTAAAATAAATTATATTTATTATTAACCATAACATGTTCGGGAGCAACCATAATATGGTTCTGGCTTCTTAATGGCGGGCTAAAAACATGGTTAAAGTATTAATAATGTTTTAAAAATTGTTAATTAAAGAATAGTTTTGTTGTAGGTGACCGTATTAAAAAATTAAATTCTGCGTAAATTCACTTATAAATTATTATTTAAAAAAAAAATAAGATAAAAAAATGAGGGTTTTCTGGAAATCAAAACCCAAAACGCATGAATTTAAAACGTCGTTTTTTAATAAGATTTCTTTAGTAAAAAAATTTCATGACAAATATTATACAAATATTTCTCCATTTAACAGAATTTTATAACTTAAAATATAAAAATTTGGATAAAAGTGTACTAAAAACAACTTCCAAATTCTTGCGTTTTCAATTTCCAGAACACCCCTGAATGTTTTTGTGCAATTTTTTTAAAATTATTTTAATTTCTGGGCAAAAAATTTTGCTTTTTCTGGTCACCCTAATTGCTTCAAAATACATTTATTTGCAATAAATTAACAAATCAACATTGTCATGCCACTGGGTACATATTAATATAATAAGTTACATGATAATTTAGAAAAAATACTTTATTTTCCTCTTTATCAGTTTAACTTTGAATCTGTCATTAAACAAAAAAAAAAAAAAAAAAATGTCCTGTATAAATAGATATATATAAAAAAAACATATAAAAGGAGTAACTGCCAGGGGCGTAGATATCAAACTAAACAAGTAAGAGTGCTACCTTTGGCTGTGCCAGGTCTTTGCTACCCTCCACTGAGAGCTCGAATATATCAGGAGCGGGATTTATATGGGGTCTAAAAACTATAAACCAATCTTTATAAATAATGTCCTCACAGTATTTTAATAAGCTGCGATGTAAGGCGTATTAATTGCAACTGATTTGTTACAAAAATTCAATTAAGCGGATTAAAGTGATTTTCAGAAGGGGATTTTGTATTGTATTGTATTTTGTAAATTATACATACATACATTTTAAAGTGCTTTTTGGAAGGACGCTTTATATGGCGCCTATGATAAATTATGGACCGATCTTCTTCGAAATTTGTCAGAGTGATTTCGTATCTAATAAAACTATGACAGACCAGTTTTTTCTACAATAGAGTTATTCGTTGTGCGTACTTAAATATTTTCCGAGAGTGGGCTTTATATAGAGCCTATGGTAGATAGTGTACCGATTTTCACAAAATTTTATAGTGTAATTTCTAGTCATATAAAATGAATTGGCGCAAAATTCGATGACAATCGGTGCATTCTGTCACCAATTTTTGTTAGTTTTTGTAACAAAAATATTAATTTTTGTATAGGAGTTGTTCCATAATTGGGCTCATAGCTCTTTGCCAACTGAACCGATTGTGCTGGATTTCAAACAGTAACTGCTAAGCGCTAGTTTACACGGTGATACAATATATTACGATATTTGTGAAGAAAACAAACTTTTTGGCAAACTTTTTGGTTAGCTTTTGGCAAAGTTGATAAAAAAAAGTAGTATTTAGTAACACGTCCGTTTTGTTTTAAATATTCATGCATATAGTTTTGCGCTTATAAAATAAAAACAAATAAGCACACGTCTATGTAGGTAGTACCAATCGATAGATCATAAAAATCTGAATCGATATCAATATAGGTTATTAGAATCTCTTGCGATAAAGAATTATCGCGCAGCAAACTTAAAATTTACAAAATTTGTGCATCCGCGTGCATATATCTCGCTAATACCAATCGATAGAGCGTAAAAATCTGAATCGATATTGATATAGTTTATTTTCTAAAAGACTTGGGGGGGGGGGGGAAGTTATAGTGCAGCAAACGTTTAAATTTTCTCTATATGCACATGTATGAATATAGTTTTTCACTAATAACTCGAAAACGATTCCGCGTGCACATATCTCGCTAGTACCAATCGATAGAGCGTCAAAATCTTAATGGATATTGATATAGTTTATTTTCTAAGAGACTTGGGGGGGAAAGTTATAGCGCAGCAAATTTTTAAATTTTCTATATACAGTGAACTTGCGATAATATGAACTAATTAACACAAAGCCAGTTCACTTTTGCAAGATTGTTCATATTTGCGAATGGCATATTATTTCCCTTCAAAAACGTTTTTTCCATAAAAAAAATCTGTTATGTTAAAATTTTTTTATTTATTGTTCATTGGGTTTAAAAAACTATTGATTTTTAAAAAAGAAAAACAAACTTTAAGTTATTTTGCAAAAAAAAATTTGTGATTTTCTTCCGTTCGATCGCCTTAAAAACACCCCGCTCTCTTAACAATCTCCTGATATTTGCCGTGTCCGCGAACAGTGATCTCATTTTCAAAAACCATCGGTGCATGCATTTTCCATTGTTTGGATACTCGGACCGCACATTTATCTTTTTTCAGGTCAAATAAATGTATTGTTAGCACATAAAAAAAAAAACATATTTATTCGCTTAATTAGTAACACTTACACCTTTTCCTAAATGTTTAATATTTTCTAACTTTTCTGAGTTTTCTTTTTAAAGTTCAAAAATTATGCTTTTTTAATTCATATTAAAGAACTTTTCACGTTAAAATTATACTTAAAGAAGTATATAGGATTGATTCCATGTTAATGTGACCACTAACTAGAACGTGTATGTAAAAATTTTGATTACCAACTGAAGATAATTCTAAAGCAGATAGCTAGGGAAATCTCCAAGTTATTATGCAGATTTAAAAAAACCGTTTAAAATACAATTATAAGTTGTTCATATTTTAAAGCTTTTGCACAAGTTCATATTTTAGAGTAGTCAATGGAAGAAAATAAGTGTTCATATTTTGGGGTGTTCATATTATCGCGAGTGCACTATATGTACATCTATAATTTTAGTTTTTCACTAATAACTCGAAAACGATTCCGCTCGCACTATCTAGCTAGTATCGATCGATAGAGCGTTAAAATCTGAATCATATAAACCAATATCATATATAACGCTCTATCGATTGGTACTAGCGAGATATGTGCACGCGGAATCGTTTTCGAGTTATTAGTGAAAAACTAAATTCATACATGTGCATATAGAAAAAATTTAACTCAATTTGTTTTACTTAAATCTAGCACAACGGCTTTGAATCGTCATCATTTGCTCTTAAACGCCCGGGAGACTATCAAATAAATTCATCAATCACATAGTTGTGTACGTGCAGTCGTTCTTTTTCGGGTACACATACGCGTTGTCGGCAATGCTTGATGAAAATCAAAAAGTTTTGATTTTTTTATTTGATGGCTGATTATTTGATAGTCGCCAGTTGTGATTGACAAAAAAATTTTATTTGCTTTGTGTATGTTGTAATGTACGGAAGAAAAAAAAAAAAAAAAATACTTATTTGGTTTTTCGTTTTTTTGATTTAAAAAAATAAAAAAATATCTTTGTTAAAATGGAAAAATGCGTGGATGAGCAAAAGTTTATATTGCGTTTAATTGAACACTACCAAAACTTGCCAGCATTATGGAATGTAAAGGTGGAAGCATACGACATTATTTGAAACGAACCCTATGAAATCAAAATTACAAATGTTGATTGACGGGTTTATTTGTACGTCTCCAAAAAAGCCTCAAATAAACGACACTAACACATATGCACTGATTGACGGGTTTATTTGAAAGTCTCCAGAGCCCTTTAAAGTCAAAAAAAGTCCATTTTAAAACTAAAGTTTCTAACTTAAGACCTTTTTTGCTTAAATTCAAAGAAATAATTAAAGTTAGAAAAATAATAATATATAGTTAATATTTGTTGAACTGAATATTTGTGTTTGTTTTTCCAGAGATTATACGTTTAACATAATTTTTTCTGAATTTTTCTTAAAGAGATTTTATATAAGAGTTATGACCAGAGAAACCGGAAATATGCCATAAGAAATGTGTTTAATGTGCATAAAATATGCAGTAACAATTTTAAAATATGCTCTAAATATTGCTTAAAATATGCCCCAGAAAACCAAAATAACAAATCAATGTCAAAATTCATAAAATGCTCTAAAACGGGTAAATATTTTGTTTATGCTTTTATTGGTCGCACAAGAAAAAACATGCAAAATATCGAAAAAAATAAAGCCATTTTATTACTTTATTAAAATAAAATCAACCCCTTACTGAGAAACGCTCCTGCCTAGTTTCCCACAATCGATTTGGTAGCTTATTGAGCAAAACATGTTTTTATTTTTTTCTCTTTTTTTACACTAACATGTACAGCATTCATACATTTGTTACATATGTACATATATAACTGTTCGTAAGTATGGGTAATTTTACTTTAAATACATGAGAATGGAATTTCATTCAGCTTTTAATCCGATCCCACACTTACTGAATCCAGTTTATGTTGAAATAACAAATGATAAAATACAAAAACAACTGTGACATTTGTCACATTGTTTAAAGGAAGATTGATTGATTTGTAACATTTCGACTGAATCCCACCAACGCATTCCCCCTTAAGCCTGAGGTTCCACAGCCATTTCATGGGTCTGTCCATACAAGAACAACAAACAAACCATTTATAATCTATTGAGACACTGTGAATACATATTTGAATATATTCGCAACAATAAAAAGCACAACAAGTCACAAAAGTGTTGTTGTTGTTGATGATACGAGGGAAGGTGATGGGCGTTGCTAAATAGTGTTTCCATACATTGAGAAAGTGATGAGTTGTACTTACAGTGTTATGCAGCACCTCAGCAGTATTTCATTTACATAAGTTTAAACTGTATAAAGTCACATACTGCTCATTTGCTGCAACAACGTAATAAGTAAAAAAATCGTCAAATTTGACTTAATAAAAGAAATGCATAGTAATACCGTGTCCAGATCAGAGAACTGCAAAATTCACTATTTTCCTTGATTTACTCATACGCTTAAATTTACATTAACTCTATGCCTGCAAAACAAAATTCAACGCTCGACATCGTTTCGTACACATTTGATTTGTGCATGTGTGAGTTTTTTATTGAACGTGCTTTGTTTACATTCATTTATGCGCACATTCTTATGCTTTTGCATTCAAGTAGTCATTGCCCACTCGATGAGACAACGACGAATGTAAATTTGTATGAGTACGAGTCGCTTTGTTGGTATGATTGTTGTAGGCATAAGTTCAAATAAACTAGTTGTTGTGTTCAATTTGTTTTTGTGTATAGTTTTTTCAAAGCGTAACAAGCAACAATCTTCTGTTTCTATGGAAATTGTTTGCACCTATGTGCGTTTAGTTTCATTTAAATTTTTTCTTTCTTTCGAATCCAGCATATGAAAAAACTTTAATACGTACTACATGCATAGCAACTGCTGAACAGGCATCAGAGCAATCCCAGCAAGCAAAATAGTCCGACGTCTTTCAGATATCTAACAGAAACGTCGGCAAAAAAGTTGGAATCGTATACGAGTTCTGTCAGATTTCTGACCCAAAAATGTATGAAGTGGTTGACACGAATTCTGTCAAACATGTCGTGGGAAATTCTGGGTTTTCTGACAGCATTTCTGATAGATATCTGACAGAAATCTAATGAAAAAGGCATGGGAAATTCGGATATATTAGACGACATTTTTAATGTTTTCTGACAGATAGCTGATCGACTAAACGCATAGATTTCTTACAGAAATCTAAGGAATGTCTTGTAGAAATGCGATCGAAAGTTAAACGAGACTTTTATATGTATATTGTTTTTTTTTTTATTAAGTTTTTTCTTTAAAAGCACAGACGTTATACTTTGATACATAGTAAAAGGTTAAAATATTTGTTGTCGAAGTCATCCACGAAGCAGCTTCTTGTTCTTGATATATCTCCAAACCAGTAATAAGTATACATAAATACTCTAAAAAGTATGTTAAAGTTGCATTAAAAAGGTGATTTTTAGAACACAGATATTTTTTTATTACCTGGCGATTTTTAGGACTGTTCCACGTTATTTTATTTAAGGACACTAGCTCTAATTTGATGTGTTTATTTAATGTCCCATGAGTTTTTTTGTGTCTTAGACAATCCGATAGATCTGATCTCTTCCTATGTAATTAAAAAAAATTTCGAAGGCTATAATTTTATTGCAAAAAAAAAGATTTAATTTGAAAATTTTAAATGTACGTACCATTTAAAAAAATTTTTTTGAACAATAAAATAAAATTTCATTATTTTTAACTTAATGACAATTGTTATTTTTAAAAAAAGTACCAATAGACACATCTTTATGAATTCCGTCAGAAATCTATTGGACATATCGGTACATAAATTCCCCCTGATATATCCATGCGAAATCGATCAGAAAGCGGCCAAACAGTACGTATATTCAATGTCTGATAGAAATCTGAACGAAGTCTCTAAGACTGAAGTCAGACATTTGCTAGAAATGTCGGTTTCAGACAAAGTTGGAGTAGTTTGCTGGCTGGGATGATTTTTGTGTATTTTTCTTTGTATATGTTTTTTTACCAAAGCAATAATTGACGAACGAAGCTTAACATGGTATGAATGGCAAAGCCAATACTCTGTACATGACTTAAATGAATTTTAAAACAAAACCAATGTGTGTGGCTGAGAAAGTTTGATTGCATGAGTACAAATGAGTGTATTTGATGTTGTTTGAAAGCCGTTCTCTGGTCCAGATATGCACCTTAATTGAGTTTTACGCAATAAATAACATTATTGAGCTCAATTATCCATATAAAATTGCAATTAACCTGTTGGTCAATTAATAATAAATTGTTATAAATATTGAATAAAATTAAAATGCCACCCTGTCCCAAGTGTGTTTAATGAGCAAAACACAACTTACTAAACAAAGTGTTTTGACGTTTGGCAAATGAAATTACAACAAAACAAAGGGGTATCCATTACCCTGCAGATAACGAGGGTGCTCGTCTTTGCACAAAACACAATAGTCCATACATGCATGTAAAGAGTAGTCCATAAAGGAGTAGGAGTACTCCAAAACTACTCCAAATATATGGGTAAAAGGTGGTCCATTTAACATTACGATGTCCTAGGAGGGGACCATATAACCCACCGAAGTAGTCCCTAAACTACTCCATGGAGTACTAAAGTGGGTTAGTTTTAAAAGTACTCCATGTCATTACAGTATGGAGTACACTAAAGCGGTAGTTTAAGCATTTTTCATTTTTTACTAATCGCCTTTTATGGCGTGCCCTGTAGTCTATTATTGCTATTATTTAATATATTTACTTGGTATTTTTAATTTGTTTACCTTTTTTTTCACAAATTTCACAAACTTTCACTTTTAAATAAACAATTAATAATGGGCACCATCATAGAAAAGTATACATCATGCAGATTTTGGCAGCACTGCATGTTAATTTCTTATAACATGGTCCATATTACAGTAGATTAGGCCATGTTGTAAGTAGTCCATTTAAGCCACAATGGACCACGTAGTCCAAAATTATCTGTAGGGATAAATTGAATTAGCTAAATTGTGTATATGTGAACAGAAAGAAAATTATGTCAATAAACCGAATATTGACTCAATTAAAAAAGTATATCTGAACGCGGTATAACCGTAGGAACACAATTAAAACGAATAATATTTTATACAAAGGCACACAATAGATGGCGTAAACGTACGTCTACTTTATCATACGCCGGTTAAGCCCTTATGACACTACATTTTTAATGCATTGTTCAAGTTTTGGTGAACAGTACAAATATAATGTAATACAAAAATTTACCAAGTGCAAAGAGTTAAGCTGTATTAAGATAAATGGCAAAATGTCAAAAATTTTACTAAAGTTATCGATAAAAAATGAAGTTATGTCAAAAAAAATTATAATTGCTTAACTTAAAATTGACATTTCAAGCTTGAAATATTAAAAGTGTTGCTGAATCAGCGGTTTATGGGCAAATTCAGCGATTTACCGCTTTTTGTTTTTAGGTTTCTCATAAACAAAAAGTTGGCAATATTTAATAAAATAAACAAAACAGGGATGGCTAAGTTGTTTCAATTGTACTTTTTTGTTAATACTTTTTAAACTAAGATTTATAATACCTTTTTTTGGTGTTTTTTATGAACATAAATAAAATTAATTTCAACTAAAAAAATCTTTAAGTACAATTAGGGTAAAAAAGTACAATTTTAAAAGGTTGTTGGTACAATTTTAAAAATTCTCAACGCCATCCCTGAAACAAAACCATAACAAGAGAAAAAAAAACTAAAAACTGTGTTAACATTTTTTATAGTTCGCTCTTTCTAACATTTACTGTTTCTTTCTGAATAAAAAAATGTAGCGTCATAAGGGCTTTACGACTGTATTGTCATAGAAAAACAAAAATTTAAAATTTAAAATGAAATTATTTTGTGTTTCCAAATTAAATATTTGATAACAAAAAATGGATGGAAGAATCAACAATAATTTGAATAAATTTGGAATTTTTTAATAATTTTCTCAAAAGAAAGTGGGTAAGTGTAGCGTGTTCATACGACGTACCACTCAATTGTGTTCCAAGCATAAATCAGGTTTTTTATAAAGTGATAATTGTTTCATATGAAAAAGATATTATAAACTCAACTCTTTAGGGAAGTATACAATTTTCATTTTCTAGATTTGGTGTATAAATTTACAACTTTAAACTCGTTTTCTGTAAAACTAATATTTTTAAGTTATGGCGATATTGCGGCAATTGAGCGATATTTTTTTTACTTCCACAATAAAATATCTATTTAAAATGTATCTGTAGTATTTGCAGTAGTTTTATGTCGAAAAGTTGTCCTTAGAATAATGTTAAGAAAAAAAATATATAACGAGGAGCAATAAAGCATAAAAATCTGTAGTTTGATGTGATATCCTGCAGCGTTTAACACTTTATCTTTGTTTTTTGTTTCGTTTAGATTGTTCCTTTTTTCCTTTAATACTTTGATGCTCTGTTTCACACGCAGTACTCCAACCAGCAAATTGGCATTTATCACTAAGCTGTTGTCCTAGATTTATATTTTTTTTGTATGTACATAAGTATTTTTTTTTTTAGCTTAAGGTAATTAAATTTTTTCATTGGGTTGGCAACTTTTTTTTGTATAATGAATTACTCTGTGGCCCTATGAAAAAACTAGGTAAATTAAATTAAGGCAACTTTTTTAATCATTTGTGGAAAAACATTTGCTATTTTAACCGTTTTTTTACGAAAAAATGGAATTACCCAGTTTTTTCATAAAAAATATTTTTTTCCTTTTATTCTTATACATTTATATCAAAAATAAGATGAGTTTGCTTGGCAGTCGTATTCTATGAATCAAAAACTTCAGAAAAGAAATAATATGCATATAAAGAATGCATATATTTATTATATGCCACTATGGAGTTATCTCGTTATTTCAAAAAATGCATGGAGTTAGATTGTTTTTACATAAAACTTGGTATTATTCTGATTTTTGTTAATTAAGAAATTATATCAAAATTTCAATCTGACAGAGTGATAGTAAATGAAATCCACTTTCTGTTATTGGTGTTATCTCAATTTTCGCAAGAGTGGAGCTACCTAGTTTTTCCATACGGCCAGAGAAATATTATGATGTTTCAAAATCAAAATGTTTTAATATTAAAAATTAGTATTGAAACGTTCTCTAACAAGTAGTGAGATTTTAAAAAATTAACATTTAAATCTTTCCCAGGAATTTTCTTCAAAAAAAGGTGAACTAAAAATCTATTTTTTGTCAAAAAAGTTTAATAAATATTGCTCGCCGTACCCTTAGCTCATATTAAGCAATATATAGTTAAGCGGAATTGTCAAGTCTGAATAAGCCGTTGGCTTAAAACGGATCGCACGATTTTTATTTTAAATTAGGCTTTAGTTAAACAAGTTTAATTTTCATTAAATTATTTCAAATGAAGGAAGGTGTTTTACATTATGATGTTAATTAAAAGAATAAAATGAAAATAATATTTGATGCGCTTTAACCTGATTTAAAATAAATATAAAACTTTATTTTCCAAAGAGTTCAGGAAAAATTCAAAATTAAGAATATATCAATTAAACAATATTTTTTCAAATATGGACGAATTAATAAATTTACGCTGGAAAGTAGAACCAGTATAAAACCAAATCACGCTCTCGGGTTTTTACAATAAAATCGTATATTTTTTAAAATTACTTTTAATTTAAGCAAGTAAGAATATTATATTTGCATACGTCGAATATTATATACCCTTCAGATGGTGCGACAAGAGCAGATTATTATGTTAATACCGTTCTAGATATAAATAAATCTATTTTGTGCTACGTCCGCTTTTGTGTATTGAAGAACAAGATGATTTGATTGTTATAATAGCCCAGCTTTGTGGACAATATTTCTTTTACTGTTCTTAAGATATAACAAACTGTTTTTTGCCACGCCCACTTTTCCAATCCTGCCCACATTTTGTAGGATGCTTTGTATTGATAACCGAGATGTTTGTACCTTATTTGAAAACTTTGGCTCTATTCGTTCTCCATATATAAAGAAGTTTATGAAGTATTTGTATGGGAAGCGCCACGCCCACTTCTTTAATCCTGCACATTTTTTTTTGACGTTTTGTATTGATATCAAAAATGTAAGTACCTTTTTTGGAAACTTTGGCTCTTGCCGTTGTTTAGGTAAACAGAAAAAAAAGGAATAAAGAAACAACAACAGCAAGGGATTTATGGGTAAATATCTTGGTCATTTATGGACCGATCTGGCTGAATAGTAAAATTTAGATGAGCATATCTGATATAAATATATACCAACCAGGTCCCTATCATATCTGGGGTATTCGGAAAACCCATTTCAAGAGACTCAACCTTTTCAACCTTTTACATTGTGGAAGTTACAAACGGAATAAAAAAACTTATGTATGGGCATTTCCGTCAAAAGGTCCACCGTAACTGAAAATTTAAAAGTAATTAAAGGCTGACTGATTATTTTACGATATTGTTATTGAGAAATATTTAGATCTTACTAATTTTATAAATTCCCCCATAAATTCGTTCACTAAGAAGAACAATCAGACTGCAAAGTTGTGCAAACGTAATAACTTATTTGTGAGAATGTTTTATTGTATGTTTTCTTTAATATTATCTTCCTTTAAAGAGGTAATATTTGATGAAAATTATTCCAAAAAAATTTTCTTACGTGGTCAGTTATCTAAGGAAGAGTTCGAAGAGAAATATGTTATTCGAATTAACGGTAAATTTTTGTTTTGTTTTAATCATTATTCAGTTAAATTGTTATGGAAAAAATTTCACGTTCGAAAAGTCCCGTATCGAACCAGATTTTAGCTTAGACAAATACAGAAGATTTTGAAATCGAACCAAAGACATTTTAATGTTACATTGCTACGTAAAATTCTGAAAGTGGTTTGACTAAATAGTTGTGCAAGGTTTCGCTGAATTACGCCTTTTTATACATGGCCACAAAAACTACTTCTATTTTTTTCACGTTCGAACCGCTACTTCGCGCCCCCCATAAACTTAAGCATAGATAATAGTGCTTTCTTTGTGCTATAATTTAAGGGTTAATAGAACGTACAAATATTTGTTGTTTAAAAGGTTATTGCATTTTTGATGCGTACGACTGTCACGTTCAACACTTTGTAATTACCCATATACCTTTATACTTTCGGTGAAGGGTATAAACAAATGCCTTGATTTATATCAATATGAAAAGGTTAAAATTTTCATCATTTGACTTTAACTCTTCTTCTTGATCTTTTAAAACAAATTTCTTTTCAAATTTTGTTAACCTTAAAACCTTCAAAATTAGAATGTTTTTTTTTTTTTGTTTAATAAACTTTTAAATAAGAAATTTTGACTTAATATTTTAAAATGATTTTTATTTTCTTCCAGATAACGTGACAGTTTTTTGATCAAATGTATCTTACACCTAATCTTTATGTAAAATTAACCGCTGAATCCGAATATGAAGTCAGAATTGTCAAAAGTAGAATAGTAGAAAGTAGAAAACTACCGTTATTTGTGTTTTTAAAAAAGATGATGTGAATTTAATGCAAATATCTTCAAAACTGGATTATGTATTTCTTTCTTTTTAGTGAATGATAATAAAATTACAAAAATAAGCATGGTTCGTTTGTGAAGATTAGTCGAGAAGTGACAGAGTTACAGTGGACAAAATTTCAAACTTCATGAACATTTTTATGAATTTTGCAATTTGTTTTAAACTGTTCTACTTTTGACAATTCTGACTTCATATTCGGATTCAGCGGACAATTTTGCATAAAGTTTAGGTGTAGGATTCATTTGGTCAAGACTTTGTTGAAAATTTGTGACACAGTGTAATTTAAGGCAAATAATTTTTACTAAGTCTAGAGATTATTTTCTATCATGAGATTCTTAATTCAATATTAATATTTATTTATTTATTAAAATTAATAATACATTATCAGCTAATTTACCAAGCAGTAGCAATGTAAACCTTCAGCTCGTTGTAATGAAAAAGGTCAACAACCGGCCTGCTGAGTTTGGGTTTTTAAGACCTCAGTTAATCTAGGTTAAGTTAATCTGAAAACAGATTTGTGCCGCCATTACCAAGTTTGTATATACAATTTTGACGGTGACAGCTTAGTTCTGCTTATAATTATGGTTTTGAATTAAATCTATATAATAAAAACGATATGTTGTCTGTTGCTGATCGCATAACTTGAGAACGGCTTGACCGATTTGGACGATTTTTTCTTTGAAAATAATCGCCATGGTCCAACTTAGGTTTATACTTTGGTTTTTCCCCGCCCACTTTAACGCCCACTTTTTTCGAATTACCTAAAATCAGAAAACGGCTCCATCGATTTGACAAATTTTTCTTTCAAATGGTCGTATTAATCCATTTAAAGTTTTCATCGAAAGACAAATTTACCACGCCTACTTTAACGCCCACTTTTTCTATTAAGCGCATAACTTGAGAACGGCTTGACAGTTTTGGACGGTTTTTCCTTTAAAATTATCGCCATGGTCCAACTTAGGTTTGTATGAAAAGAAAATTTTGCCCCGCCCACTTTTTTCGATTTACCTAAAATCAGAAAACGGCTCCATCGATTTGACAAATTTTTCTTTCAAATGGTCGTATTAATCCATTTTAAGTTTTCATCTAAAGAAAAATTTACCACGCCTACTTTTACGCCCACTTTATCTATTTATTTGACCGATTTGGACGATTTTTTCTTTAAAATGGTCGCCATGGTCCAACTTAGGTTTTTAAGGAAAGAAAATATTTCCCCGCCCACTTTTAAGCCCACTTTTTTCGATTTACCTAAAATCAGAAAACGGCTCCATCTATCATTAGTAATCAGCTACCCAGCGAAGCCGGGGCGGCCAGCTAGAAATAAATAAAATCAACTTTCGCCGGAAAAATCCAAGTTTCAGACTACGCTAAACTATGTTTAAAATTAATCTACATCTCAAAAACCCGCCCTGAGGCATCTACTTTTTACATTTGCTAAACTTTAGTCTTTTTAAAATGAAATGTGCTGTGATTATAAAAAAAACTGGGTATGCGGAGTGAGCCTTTATGTTTCCTAGTTTCATAAGTAATACGATTTTTTCGTGTGTGAAAATTGCTGTTGCAAGTTGTAATCAAACTGCAAAAATTGGGATTTACACAGACAAATAAATTAGTTTTAATTCTTACAAAATAAAAATAACGTCTATTTTAAAGCACTTTAAAACTTCAAAACAAACGCCCGTACGGGACTATTTAAGTTAAGAAAAAAAAAACTTTTACATGTTAAGATTTTCCCTATTCCTGACCACACTGATTTGGAATCTTTTTCTTTTAGGACTGTGAAATACTTAGATATTTAATTTAAATTAGGACTCTATTTTGTCATTCCCTGATAAAACTTATTTGGCCTTTTGATTTGTTTAACTTAGAAAAGAAAATTTATTAACCCCCCAATTTCACAAAGTTCAGTTATAATTAACTATCAGCTATAGCTGTCAAAACATATTGTTAACTGGAAGTTAAAGTAATAGTCAGTTTTAACTGAACTTGGTGAAATTGGGGGTAAGTCTATAAAGCAAAACATTTTCCTTAATTATAATTAGTAAACCTTGAGTAGGGGGCTTCTACAAACCTAAAATGCTGTCAACGGTTTAATTGTTTTAAAGTTAACAGCATGTCAAAGTCTTCAAATGTAAATAATTACGTATTCCAACAATGTGATTGACTTTTTCACAAATTAATTTCTACTACAACACGTACAAAATAAATACATACAAACATATTGATGTATATTTCTACCAACAACGATAACAAATCCTTAACTGTCATTGTCTCCTACAAGTTTTCTCACATTCATCATTCCAACTGTTATACTAATTCCTTTGACTAACATTATCAACATCATGATTATCTCTTTTTTTACTATCATGACCAAACATTATCCCTCTCCCCCTTCCATCCATTAGCAGAGATGGATGGCATCCTGTGTCCAACAAAATTGGCCTATAAATATTGAACTTTTCAATTGATTTCTTATCAGTTTCACTTGAACCTCACGGTGTTAAAGTTCAAATAAAAAAGCTATTTAACAATCATTCAAGAAAAACAATTAAAAAAAAAATTGTGTACCACAAAAACGTTTTTTTTTTGAAATTTCAACTATCAGTTTGCAAAATTTCTTCTCTTTTGGGACTTTTAACATCAGCCCATCTCAAAGAGATTTGATCAATATTCCAAAAGAATAAAAGCTACAAAAATTTTTCAAAGAAAATAAACTAAACCAAGACTGACAGAATTTTTGCTTCATCATGACTGGCTTAACTTGTTTAACTTTTGTTTTCGTTGCATTTTCTTGTTACGCCATTAGCATGTCTAAACTCTCCAGAAATGAGGTAAGTTTTCATTCCGAATTAGATATTTTTGTGTTTCTTTTCTTTTTTTGTCGTTGTTGATAAGAAAAAGGACAAGCAAAAAAAAAAAAAAACAGATGGAATTAAGGGGCAAAGTCTTTAAATAACGAAAGAATTGAAGATAATAAAAATGTATTTATTTTGAAGAATTTGTATTAAAGTTGCAATTTGTTAAAAGAAACTTTTTGCTAGTTTAAAGTTAAAGTAATTTTTCTATCTCTACACTGAAAAGAAAAATAAATCCATCCGTACTCTAATCAAGCCGAAGCGGTGTCAATAGTACGGTAAGTACGAATTTCCTAAAACCAAGTGCAAAATGCTTGACTAAAGTACCGTTTATTCAAGTTCCCCGTTCTTAAAATAATCCAAAAACGGGATTTAATCTCAAACTATGCTTGATTCATGAATTTTTAAGTTGGCTTAGTTCCGAATTCGTACTGGAAATAATCCGAAAGTAGATTGATTCTAACCTAAACACTAACTAAACCAGAGAACCAGAGAGAAAGAACATTATTATTTATTTACATACCCACCGGCTCGGTACATATGTGTGTTTGTTTCACTTTTGCTGTATTCCGCCCTTTGTTTACGGAAGAGCTCTCCATTATAATATGTACACCAGCAGCATGCGCAAAATGGTTTTCGCTATCATTCTTCTTTGGAAATTTGATGTATTTAACTTTTAACAAATAGAGTTCGGGAATTTTAACTTCTAATTTTACTTTTTAAACATGAAAAAAATTTATGTTTTTTTTCCTGTAGTGTTGCTGTTGTTTCTACACAAACAAGCAAACCGTTTTGAAGTGTTATTGTTGTTTATACAACAAACTTTTACAAACACACGCTTATGCACGGTTATTTAATAAAGAGTGGCACGACCAACGAAAAGTTAAAGCTTTTATTTACTTGATCCCATTTTGGATTGTTTTAAGCAGTGTTCGAAAATAAACACTAAATATCACTACGTAGTAGGGTATTCATTTAATCGGGCTTTGGCTTTAATCGGTTAATCGCTCGATTAATTAACCGAGGTTTTGGCTTAATCGGTTAATAATCGGTTAATTTGGTTTTTGATCGGTTAACCGATGAATAAAGTTTTTTTTATTAAATAAGGTAATTTCAATAATTAAAAATGCATAAATTATTTATTTTTTGGAGTTTATTATTAAAAAAACAAAAATAAAAATTCTTGATCTAAAACGAGCAAACAAAAAAAATAAATCAAAAATATGTATGTGATACGTATTTTGAAAGTAATACATCATCAGGGGTGTTCTGGAAATCGAAAACGCAAAACGCAAGAATTTCAAACGTCGTTTTTTAATAAGATTTCTGTAGTTAAATAATTTTATTGACAAATATTTCCCTATTAAACAGAATTTTATAACTAAATTAAAAAAAATTAGATTATTATTATTTACTAGTTATTTCAATAGTTTAAAGAGATCTGATTAAATAAATTTTGAAAAAAAAATTTTGTTTAAATGTTTAGGATTAAAGCGATAATTTTCTTTAGTTTTGACAACACTTGACTTGGAAAATTTGTGTTCTCTTATCGTGGGTGCTGGAGGAATCAGAAGCAGCCACAATAAAGAATATCTAATTTCTCAGTCCTTTTCATGGATTTCTCTTAACATATAAAATCGTCTATTATGCCATTAGAGTCCTGATTTAATTTTTAAAAATTTTTAACACTTCTAATTGTTTTGGGTAATTCTGTTAAGAATGTTTTGCTAGAAGGAAATATACAGCCCAATTATGATTAAAAACTCCCCGGGAGTTTTTTACCTTTTCCCATTTTTACAATTGAATTAACATAGGAAAAATGGGAGAAGGGAGCAAACTCCTGGGGAATTATTATTCATAATTGGGCTGATATTGTATAAAAAAATATTTTCTAAACATGTATATGAGACGAAGCAATTAATTAAAACACAAAAAATTTGTTATAATATCACAAAAAATTCAAAATTATGTAACATCGGTTAATCGATTAATCGACTGAAATTAACCGGTTTAATCGTTAATCGAAAATAGACAATTTTAAATTAACCGATCAGTTAATCGGGTAGTAATTAATCGGTTAACCGATTAACGGTTAACCGAATGAATACCCTACTACGTAGTGTTAATTTCGGTAGATTTGTGGAAACACAAACGCTTAAAGTTTTTGTGTAGAAAATAATAAAAAAAATAACGTTTTCGTGTTTGTCATCTTTTAAAAACAAAAATAATACTTTCTTATCCAACTCAACAAAAAACCACAAACTTCATTGTATTCGGTTCAGCTCATTAATGTTCGTTCGTTTCTGTTATGCGTAGCGCTCTTTTACGCCAAATACATACACAAGCTGTTCGTGCTGCGGTCGTTGCTAAAATTTTTCGTTTGTTCATTTCTTTATCAATGTAAAAAAAGAAACATTATAGAACATTAACATATAATGTTTTTCTACAGCATCACTACAATTGTTCTGTTTTTTAACTTAAAACAGAACACTATGAAATGTTCGACTCTTTCTTGAAAATAATTACGAACGCTATTAAGGGTTGTGTTCGCCGAACGCTTAATAAGGTTCTGTTTTTTTTTCGGACACTGGTTTTAGGTATTTTTGTACTTTAAGTTTTAAGTACGACTTGTACTAAAAGAAGAAAAAACTTTAATTTAATTCGAGTTTTTTCTTTCTGTCTAGATATTCATTATGACTTTGAAGATTTGTAGGTGAATGTTGTACATCCAGAAAAAAAAAAATTATCAACATCTTCAGCTCCAACAGAACGTTTTTAACGAAAATTTGTAACATATTACGGTAAATTTATTGTTACCGGCAACCATATTATGGTTAAATTAGTCCTCCATCTAGAAGGCACAAGCATATTATGGTTGCTTTCGAACATGTGATGGATTATAACAACACTAATATGTTTACCACTTATAATAGTATGGTTGTTAATTAATCATAACATGTTGCTCTTTCATAAGAGGAAACTACTATTGTTTATTTTAAACTTAACTGTAGTTTTTGTTGACTTACGAAATTTCTGACTGTTACTCAAGTTCTCTAGTGTGTTACCCACTATATGATTGTGTATACCCATTCAGCCTGTACTTGATTTTGTAGAATGTGAATAGATTTTAGTTTCTTTTTTTTAAACTTTAAACGAAAATAAATAACCTCCTTAAAAATTCCTGCCACAGCTGCAAAACAAATTTTAGTTTTTTAATATTTGAAACCTGTGACAATTAAAGTTGCTATGACAATTTTTAAACGAAGACTCAATAAATGCTTAACTCCAGCTAAACAATTTGAAAAATGTCACAACTTTTCAACAATACTTTTTATGAAAAACTTGCAAAAAAAAAACAAATTTAAAGGCAACAAATTGTAACTTGTTGCTTCTATAGTTACACAAAATATTGCACTGCATACAATTTTCCCTAGAGTGTGATTAAAAAAGGAAATCTAATAACTGGATTTTAAAATCAATTCCTAAATGTAGAGCAGCAGTAGCAGCTTGGGAAACTGAGTGTAAAATAAAAGCAAATGATACTTTTGACATTCCGTTGGAAAGTTTTATGTCACACACACTCGCACACACGCATACATTAAAAAAAAAAAAATTGTTGAAAGAAAGTTTTTGTTTTTCATTTTTTCCCGGACACTAAAACTCAAGTACAAGTGCAAGTAAAACAAACTTCCAACCAAAAAAAAAAAAAAAACAAAATCTGTACTAAACTCATGAATTGTCGCTGAAAAACATAGTGTGATGCGTTTAAACTGTGAAGAAAAAAAAAACCAAGAATCCTAGAAGGAAAAAATTTTTGTAATTGCTTTTCGCAGTTAAAAGTTTAAACAAAAGGATTCTATTTTATGGGTAAAAAAGAGAAAGTCTTAAAGTCACAAAAATGACCAACTTAATACGCTCAATTAGAACGTAAAAATGCAAGAAGAAAAGAGAAGTTTGTTTTCATATGGCCACTAACTTGGCGTGAAATTTCTATACATATTATGGTTACTTCAAGCATGTGTTTGTCAGAGCAACCAAATTAAAGTTAAGTCAATCCACCACAAGACAACCATATTATCGTTGCCTAGAATTGTATTATGGTTTTTAATATCATTTATGTGTTTACATGTTGCTCTAAAAATATTATCGAAACAGCAAAATATTGTTTTGCACTAAAACAAAGAAAATAATCCGCAAATCTGTGTGGCAACCATAATATGACTAACTGCCGCAAAATACTATGAATAAAGAGACCAATACCCATGTTCTGTAACTTTAGTGAGAACTTATCTCAGCCTTATCTTTGCCTAAAGAAATTAGGCCATGATGCAACAGGAACTATAAGAGCAAACAGAGTAGAAAAGCACCGTTGAAAGAGCCAAAAGATATGAAGAAGACTCCGAGAGGATCATACGATCAGTGCACAGACATATTGTCCGGTATAACTCTTGTGCGATACAATGATAATAATATTGTTACTGTTGCATCAACCCAATGTGGTGTGGAAAGGTAAAACAAGTTTGTTGATCAACCTAGATGTATTGTTAAGTACAATAGATACATGGGTGGAGTGGATCGTTTGGATCAAAATGTAGGTTGTTATCGGATTGCAATTCGTTTGAAAAGATGGTACTGGCAGCTGATTATGTTTCCAATTAATGTAGCTATAAGCAACGCTTTTCAACTATATCAAATATCCCCACTTGCGCAAATCGATTCCTACGATTTTTTATCTTTTACAAGATACATTGTAACAACATATCTTTTGAAAAAAATCTTTAACTCCTAACTCGGCTTCCGCTACCAATAATGCTACTCCTGGCTCTTCTTTAGCAGTCATCAAAAGGGTTCCTACGAGTATAAGATTAGATGGTAAGATGCATCATATAATAAAAAAATAATAATCAAAGTCGCTGTGGAATGTGTCATAAAAATACCACAATGAAATGTGAAAAGTCAAATGTTGCTTTGCACCAGAAATGCTCTCCAATTTTTCACACTCAATAAAAAATTATTTTTTGTTTACCTGAAATAATTTTATTTAACTTTATTATAAAAAATTTTAGTACTTGGAATTACATATAATTTTTAATAAAAATTTCTAAATAAAACTCGTTTTTATTTTTTTTTTTTTAATAAAATTGTTAAGTAGGGACAGGTGCTCATTGTCCTACTGTTCCATTTTTGGAACGGTTTTATAACTTAAATTTTGGAAGACCAAATTTTTTTTTCAATAAATATTATTGTTTAGGAGGGTATTAACATACCTACCAACTGAAAGTTTTTATAAAAATCTGATGACTAGAAGCTCGCTTGGGATAATATGGGTTAAAATAAAAAGTGGTTAAAACAACGAGCTGTTTAGTGGCAAGCAATACTGCTAAAAAAAAGTTGAATTTACTAATTAAAATTATTTTAATGCTTCTTTTCAACGTCTGCATACATTTAGCATTAGACGCCACAAAAAGTTTGACAAATACCCAACATGTCTGCCAAATATTAAAAATGTTTAATATTTTAACAAACATTGCTTCAAACACCCCAATTAAGAACACACAATATTTGTACAGATGTAAAATTTTGACATGTTTGCCAAGCCATTTGTGTGGTTTATTATGCCCTTAACTCACATCGAAAACTAGCAAAAGAGATTACGTCGTTACGTTATAAATGTCATAACATTGCGCTCAAAGCCGATGTGACAGTGCTGACGTTGAGAACGCCAGTCACACATGTCGTTGACGGCGACCAAAATTTACTAAAATTGAAAAATTTTCAACAACGGCGGAGAAAATACAACCGTCGGCTACACCAAATAATGTAAAGTGCGACTTTAATGTTTTTGTTGATTGCAAAAGAGCTTTGAAAACATTCGTTAATTTTATAAAAATGCTAAAAGCAAAATAATAAAACAATGAAAAAATGTTCCAAGAACAAAATATTATTATTATTATTCTTTGCATTTTCAATATGTTTTTAATGGTGTTTTCTTTTCTACAAAAAATGTGACATTTTTTTTTTTAAATTGCAATATGGTGTCTGTTTCTTAAAAATTTTGCTCCCGAAAAGAGTGGCTTGTTTTATTCTAAAAAACTCATTCTTTTCGGGAGCAAAATTTTTAGGAAACAGACACCAAATTGCATTTTTTTAAAATAAAATGTCACATTTTTTGTAGAAAAGGAAACACCATAAGTGTTACAATTTTTTCTCAGCCCGTTTTTATTCGTGAATTTTTTTGACAGTTCAAAGCGGGAACTTTCTCACAGAAATTTTATAGACACACTTTTTCTGTTAATTGTTGAGTCATTTCCTTACGTGACAGCTTTTACTCGCCAAAAATGTTACAGACGCAGTTAAGTGAGAAAAAATTGAAAAATTGAAACAAACAAATGTATGGCATTTTTGTTTCATTTCTTACATTCCAGTCGAAAAGTTTCTTGACGCGAAAGTTACAGAACAAACAAAATGTTTTCGATTAGTTGTACATTACAGTACTTGTTGATAATACAAAGATGGGGCTTGCCTTTGATTTATAGCAAAGAGCAGATTGAATACATTTGCTTTTGCCACCTATTCTCTACGATCACTTTTTGTGATGCCGTTATTCATCAAGCAATGAAAGAACATGATGCCACATGAAAGAACATTAAAACATTCACACTATTCGTTCAGTAATAGACCAAAGCAAAACACAATCTGTGTTCTTTAATCTTCTAAAAAACGACAACAATCATAAAAACGTTGGCGACAACAAGCCGTAAGAAGGCTAAATAGGGTTTGTTTAAATTTATGTTGTTTTTTCTATGTCTAGTATTACGTTTAATGTAAAAAAGCATAATCTCAGAGAAACAAAAAATTTTGGTCAACCTGTGAAATTTTTCAAAATATTTATATTTCTGTGATTTTCTTAAAAAAATGAACGATTTTCGCAACTTCAATTAAGACTTTTTTTAATAAACATCAAAACTTTTATCTACAATACAATCCAGTAAAACGTTTGAACGTTTCCGAAAGAAGCAGGTTGT
This sequence comes from Pollenia griseotomentosa, assembly GCA_963931875.1. NCBI lineage: Eukaryota > Metazoa > Arthropoda > Insecta > Diptera > Polleniidae > Pollenia > Pollenia griseotomentosa. The sequence goes on along the minus strand of OZ007560.1, from coordinate 42,375,949 downwards.
GTTACAATGATTTTAAAATGTGTTTACGATTATTTCCGAAATTTAAAAGAACACAAGAGTTGCATTACAAATGTTTATTACGTAAACAGTCATAAAATTTTTGTTTTTTTTTTTTTTAGCAGAGAGAAAAAAAAAAGAAGTTCTTCCAATTGGGAATTCGCCATATGTATTCGAAAAGTATTCGCTGCGCTTGGGGGTGTTAGTTAACATTTGTATAAAACATACAATGAACACAGCATTTTTCGTTTCACCCTGTCTTCCGAATAGTGTCATGCGTTGCTTTAGTGAATTTATTTGTACGGTCAACATGAGGCTCTATTTTTTTCTTAACAAAATTGCCATCAGAAATCTAAAATTTACAACCATTGTAGGATTACTTCAACTATGTTATGATTAAACATGGAAGAAAGTATAGTCGCTCATGCCCGACCATATGATACCCTCCACAACATAGAACTTAGAGAACAATTTTTGAAGAGTGACCCGTAGGTAATAATGGATCCGGCAAAGCAAAATTATGTTATGAGGTTAAGATTCATGTAAGAGTGCTTTGTGCTGAACATTATTTAGATATCTTCATCTATATGAGATTTTTTGTCATTAAGCGATTTTAGGGAGAGATTTAATATATGATTAATGTTTAATTCTGGACAAAACATGGTAGCCATCGTCAAATTAACTGTTGCCACATTTAAAGTAATGTCATTAGAGGCGATTTTGGGCTGTAGTATTTGTGGGTAGCGTTTAAAAAAAACTACAGTCAAAGTAAAAAATGACATATCTTCAACTTCTTCATTTGTCATTGGCCAAAAAAAAAACTGTTGCTTATATGTATTTCTGATTCATTAAATGTAAACAGTCGCTATCAAACCAACTTAAAAGGCAAAAAGTTTTATACAAATTTTCGTTTTTTGTTTGACAGTTTTTTGCTTCGACTGCAGTTTTTTAAGCCCTGTTTGTGGGAGCTATTGTCAAATATGGATCGATTCCAATAAAATTTCGTAATCAACTTTGCATACAAGGTAGACCTTTGCAACTCGAAAATTGTTTCCGACCGCTGGTATACCAAGAGGTGGTTCTAGGACCAATATTTTAAGTTGTTATAAGCTTCAGCATATCCATAATTTAAGTTAGCGACCGAGTGCCATTACTGTAATAATCTTTATTTCTAAAGAGATATCTTAAATATTGGCTACTCACAAAAATTTATCTCGGCTCAAATTAAAAATTTAATTTCCCTTACACATTTCGACCACTTTCACAAAGTTTCTTTTATTTAAATTTCCACATTCTTTTTTTTGTATTTCTCTCCCGTTATTGCAATTTTCAAAGTTTTTTTTTTTTATCATGTAAATGAATTAAATTGTGTGGCTTGACTTTGCTGACAATTTCAGATTTTGCAATGTTGGAATTTCTTTAACAATGTGTGAGTGAACGAACGCATGTGGACCTGATGGTTTGCTAAATTTTCCTTTCTATGTATGCATTTGTTCATGTAGTTGTGTGTAGTTGAAATATGTATAGAAAAAGTTTATAGTTTCAAGCAATTACCATAAAAAAGGTGCATGTATACGAAATTACCCATTCTGTATGAAATTATTTGTTCTTTTTGTCGGAATTCTATTCCATTCAGTTTTAAATCTATTTAGAAATCGTAATAATAATTTCAAACAGAAAATTGGAGAGATTATTTTAGTTTTTTTGGTCTGGAATTTTTTTTGTTTGGAAAAGTTTTGTAATGGTTTTAGATTGAAAAGAATTTTTTTGTAACAATTGCAAAGGGTAGAAGTTCAAGTTTATGAAAATGTTTTTAAAAGGGGGATTAACAGTAATCGGAGTTCTTTGGAATGACATTGTAATCATTTTAGCTTTAAAAAAATGGTTTTGCAAATACTAAATGAAGTTTTGTCAAAGGATTTACATTTATTAAATTTAAGTGGAATCTGTTTGAAATTTTGTGATTAATAATTATCGTGAAAATTTGAAAGTATGAGAGTAGTTTATTTGCAAATTACGCCATGTTAAACAAAATGCTGAGAAATACAATTAAAACAGTTTTTTATTTTAATGAACTGCCAAGCAATAAAGAGAGCTTTGCAGGTGTATTGAATATTTAACCAGAAATTCCGCTAACTTACCGAGTTTTGAACGAGGTTCATTATGGCTTAGGGAGGCATTTAAAAAAAAAAACAAATATAATGGTGGCTTTTACAGAAGTTTTATTTGTTTTTAATTTAGCGGTGTTTGCAAGTAGACTGCTAATGTGTTGACCTTCATTCCAATCAAAAATGGAGCTTCCAATAAAGCAGGTTTGTAAGAGAGTAACGTAAAAGTTTCGCTTACCATATCGCTTACGGAAGTCATTACTTTTATATTGCGAGTTCCCACTTAGAAGCAGTACATTTTTGACACAGAGTGCGCTTCATTTAACGCACATAAAAATTTGTGAATGAAACGATCAGCTTTACACACTGAATTTTTTGTCGTTTTTCTTTAATATGATCCCTTACAAACCTGCTTGCATAATAACCATTGATTTGTGCAAAATATTTGGGAAAAAGACAACATATTGTACATTTTTGTTAGAAAAGAAAACTTCATAAGATTAACTCCAATAAAAAACTTAAACTGTATTTACCTGCGGGAAATTTGTGTCAATTGTTCTTAAAGCACTTATCCCGTGACCAAGGAACACAACTTTTTAATAAAAAGGAAAGAAATTTGGTAGTTGAAAAGAAGACTTAACTTTTAACTGGTGATTAAAGTGTAGTTACTCAAAAACCGGTTTTCGAATATTCCGAATAGCTGTTATTTAAAAAAACCCGGTTTTCGGTTCAACCTTTAAAAATAACGGCTAAACTGTTTTAATTCAAATAAATAAAAACACAAAACTCAAATTAGTTTTTGAAATAAAAAGTTATTTTGAAAAAAAAACAAAACAATTTACAAAGGTAAAAAACAACATAGATATGACTTAAAAATTACACTAATCTACAAATTTGGAAAAAAAATTGACTGCAGAAACGAAGCATGTGTTTTTACGCTGAATTCAGGGTTGTTAGGTTTTTTTCTTAAAAAATCGTCAAAAGTTTTTACAAAACTCGTCAAAATCGTCACAAACATTTAACAAAATCGTCAACAAATCGTCAAATATTTAAATTTTACAAATCAGACACAATTTATTGCATTGATTGGTTCAAAAATATAAATTTTTAGCAAGAAATTCTATTAATGATAAAGACAGTGTTATGGTTAATATTCATTCTATTTATTTCAGCAAGTGGGCTGAAATATATTTATCATTTGAAAAGAAATACATAAGAAAAAATATATTTTTATAAAACATAAGAAAAAGTTATTTATTTCAATTATCCATATTCACAAAAACATTAAATAAAAAATAAAATCTCATTTGCTATAAACTTGATTAATTTTTAACGCTATCACTATTGCAAATTGTTTTTACTGTTGAAGGTGCGAAACCAAGGGTTCTGTCTATATCAACTGCCTTTTCACCAGACTTGAAACGTTTTATTACCTCCAATTTCAGTTCCAAACTAATGCATTTTCTTCTCTTTGTACTCATTTTTCTACACAACTTCTTATAAGAACTAACTTCTTACATCCTAACACGCAACTATACTTAGAATTACTTACCTAACAGAATTAAATGGGAATTCGCGGATTAAACCAATTTTTGAAAAGCACAAATAGGACCGACGCAAATCGGGGCTCTAGTGTATATATTTTGCAGTATCGATGGTATTCATATAATTGTAGAGTTCGAATTACTAATGTTTCTAATGAAAGCCACCTGGGGGAAGAATTTTTTTTTTTTTTGTTTAATTTCCAATAATTTTTGTATTTCGAAAAAATGATTTTTACCAGGGCTGTGGAGTCGGAGTCGGAGTTGAAGAGTCGGAGTTGAGGTTTTTGTACCGGAGTCGGAGTCGAAGTACCCACAAAAACTAGCGACTCCGACTCCGACTTTTTTGCATTAAAATTTTTCCAATATTTTTCAAAATAAAAAAATTTTAATGACCTATTTCTCCAATTCTTTTTAAATATCAATTCATATTTAAATATAATTTTTCTTATAATTTTATTTTAATTTGACATAAAAAAACTAATTTTAAACATAAATTGATATTTAAATAAATTAGTGGAATTGGCCATAAGACGGTCTGCTTTTTGAAATTGTGAAGTCAGAAAATATGGACCAGTATACTTTTCATATCAAAAATTAAAAAATTGAGATAACATCTTATTTTGACAATTTATAAGAATAGTTATATAGATTGTATCGAAGCATGCCCTTTTCTATGTTTTAATGTGACCTCAAATTTCTGTAACAAAAACCAGCGGGTTCACTATTTGAATTTCGCCAAGATATCGTTAATGAAATAGAGCCGAATTAAGGAATTTAAAAATTAAATTTGTAAAGATGTTGTTTTTTATTTATCGTATATTAACAAATATTTTTGTAGCCATGTTCATTAATATGACTTGAAATCAGCTCATTCCAGTTTTGAAGAACTTTTGCATTTTACATTGATTAATAGTTTTCTTATTTTTATAATTAAAAGGTAATGATTTTCCCTTTTACTAAAGTTAAGTATTGAAATCTGGCTTCGCTTACTAAAGTTTTTCTGCGTGGCGGCCTGCGGCCGTGCTTACGGGTTTTCTCCTCCAGTAGGACGCGGCAGGTGGCTTCGCTGAATAAAGTTTTCCTGCGTGCGTCACAAGAGTAAAAAAATGACTTTTCCCGGAAACACTAAAGTAAAGTAACAATATTCTGGAAAAATATGACTTTATCTCACATTTACGAAAAACAAAAATATGGCAATATCTCTCATTTCGCAAAATTTTAAATATGACCTTATCTCTCAATGATTGGGCAATAAGGCCATTATGGCTTTATTCGTGATTCAATTGAGCAATAAAGTTATCATGGCCTTATCTCCCATGGTTTTAAAGCACCCCCCCCCTATACATAATTGTAAATATTTCTTGTAAGTGTTTTATTGATGCCAGAAAATCGTCATAACATTATTACTTTTAGTAAAAAAATCGTCAATCGTCATTTTACTGTATTTTCTCAAAAAAATCGTCAAAATGACGAAAAATCGTCACATCGAACAACCCTGGCTGAATTCGAATCTGACATCAAAATTACGCTATCACGCCTTGTTAATGTTTTATCGCATGCTGGCAATACTGTAAAACAGTCAATACTGACACTACAAATTCACAATTATTAATTTGACAGAAGCCCACATTTATTCTAAATCTTCATAATAGTAGCGTATAAGCTGTCAGGGAGATCGTGCGTTACTGATTCAAGCTATTTTTGCTTTGTGTGTGGTGAATATTTGGTTGGAAAAAAAAGATATGCAATATCAGAATCACTAAAATATGCATATTTACATTATTTTTGTTTTGCAGTCAGAAACTTGGACGTGCTCACCAAGATTTAATGAAAATTGAGAGAAATTATCAAGGATTTTGGGACAAAAGCAAGCTGGGAGACTATTGCTTGAATCTAATACGTGAGACCGAACCAACAAAATACAAACGACGTTTAGATAACGCCATTAACTTTTAAAAATGCATTGATTTTTAAATAAACTAGTGATTTTTTATGGAAAAAACGAATAAAAACATTTTTTTGTACTCGAAAACCTGACGTGATAGAGAAAACCCAATTACAGATTCGAATTCAGCCCACCAAATTACTCTAGGAAAGATATTTGGTTGCTCCAGTCGAAAACCTTGTTGGCTAGTGTTTATGGAATTTAATAAAATTATTAAAAGAGCTATTCTCCCAATTTTATTTTAAGTATGTTTTAATTTGTTGTAGCTAAAGCATTCCTATATTAATCAGTAGACTTTAACCATATTTTTGAAAAGTTACACACCAAACCTCTTACCCAGCATTATAGAAACGAATTGTAATACGAATATGTTTTTTGTATGAAATATATGTCTATTCGTCGACACAATTCAAAACCTTCTTCCATGAAATTGTTTGATTTCTTCAATTTTATTTTTTATGTTCTTGGTATTTTAATAAATACCATTTTTCCCATATCGTCGATTCCGCCGGATTGTTGTAGTTTTTAGCATGAAGATATGCTAGAACTACTTTAGATTTTTTAGTGCCTGAAAGGCCATTCTGTCCTCGGCAACAAACAGGATAATATTTGACCCAATGCTTCATTTTTGGCAGCGTATTTTATAAATGAATTACATATTTACCGTCTGTTAAGAACTACTTGAACTTGTTTGCCGAACATTTACATATTTTAATTAAAGGTTGTAGTCGTGACATCGAAGAACCTTTGCAACTTATCATTTTAAGGTACTTCAAACAACTTTGTCTTTAAAATCCCGTTCGAAATATTTTCTGAGGTGACATCTGTATAAAAATATATTTAATATTTGGAATACTCTTACACAAGATGCTACTATGTTACGACTAATATTACCTTAATAATAAGAGGGACGGGCAATGTGTGCGTATTTAAGAGCTAAAATCAAATTATTTATCTTTGTAATTTTACTTTCAAATCCACCTTCAATAAAATTTTCTAATTTATATTCGTATAAATAAATTTATTGTTACCCATTTCTACTTAACCTTCATAAGGTCTTCGGGTCAAATCTAATAGTGAGTGACTTATATTTTTTATAATTTATGACTTTTATTTAATATTAAATGCCAACAACTACGTGAAGTTTTCAGAAAAAAATATTGGCGAAAAAAACATTTATAAAATTTTTTGCACTTAAGGTATATTTGACCGGTAGCAAAATTCTTGAATTTTCGTTAGAAATTTTCAGTTGTTATTTATTTTTTTCACCTCCTGTGACATGCGTTATTTTGAAGTTAACTAATAATTAGAGTTTTTTTTTTCCGGACTTTTTCGATTCCCGGGAAAGCGGGAAATTTTTTAAAATTTCCCGGGATCCCGGGATCCCGCTCCATATAAATAATACAAAGTAAATTTTGGTATTAATTAATGAAAAAAAAACTTTTATAAATAAAACGTAAGGGAACTTGTTTACAAAGAAAGTAAATGATATGGTTCAATACTAAAAAAATAATTGAAGATTGAAATAGGAACTTGAATTATTATTACCTCACGCCTTTATTCCCTATTATTATGCTTTTGTTCAGTATTATTATTATGCTCTGGATAATTCTTAAAATAATAATAAAAACAAAATAAAAATTGAGGTAATCAAGATATAAGATCAAAAAGTAAATTAATAAAATAGATAAAATACTTTAAAGAAATATATAACATTTTTTAATGGCTTAGGAAATAACTTTCTGATACACTCAAAGCGCTTTGTAAGTCGTCAAAAAGTATATTCCTGATTTTATTTACTAATTATCATGTTTCCGAAAAATTTCGTTCATTTTTTACCGAGGTTGGACAAATAGTTAAAAGTGCACCGTTGTAGCATGCTTCGGATTCACAATCAGAAGCAATTTTTTCTTTTTTATAAACAACGTCTATATCAGTCAAATGTGTGTCAATGTTGATGCAAAAATATGATCAACCGGACTGCTTCTTACAAACCTTTTCATTTCAATAGGTCCATTTGTAATCTTTGGGACAATGTGTTTTGCTAGTTGTAAGTTGTAGTATCTTACACGAGTTTCCAAAATGTTATTTTATTTCGGTTTCCCCGCACTTCACGGGTATATAAACCAACACAAATTGAAATTGGGAATTTGTGTTTATCACCTAATAAACATATCGCTCCTTCATTGCATCATAGTCATATCTCAAAATTTTAAGTAACTTTAGCAAAGTTTTCCTTCATACCTTTTCGTATTATATCTCAAACTGAACCGAAGTTATAGCAAAATATATCTTTAAATCGGTACATTTTGAAAACTTTAATCGCATTTTGCCAAGATCGTTTGTTTTTGTAGATATGACTATGTTGCAATAAAGGAGCGATATGTTAAGGTATCTCCTATTTTTAAGACTTGTTCATGGACAATGAAACTTTACTGCCTGAATCTTATTTTGAATTAATGTACTTTATTAACTCTTCACTTCACTAAATGTAATAATTATCAACTGTTGCACTGCCCATTCTGCTTTTAGTAGACTTATTGCATCAGGAGACATTGATTTAATACATGTACTTCTTGTAATTGATCTACTCCACAACCCATCCACAGATGCTTATTATTAGAGAATAGAAAACTAAATTTCAAAGTATAAATAGCTATTTTCTCAAATTATGAGGAATTTTTTATTTCCCGGGATCCCGCAAGAAAAATACCGGGAAAACGGGAAATAAAATAATGGAAATTCCCGGGAATTCCCGGGACGAGAAATCCCGGGAAAAAACCCTACTAATAATGCAGGTAAATGTGCATTTGGTATTTATTGGACTGAAGTGGCGACACCAAAATTTCGCATTTATTGTTTCTCTAGTTAGCTGAATTGTATAGATCATAAAATGAAATTACAGACAGATTGTGGGATGTTGTGGAATAAAACCCCATTTTTGGAGCAATCTTGCCGCTGAACAGATTAAAAAACCTTTCGAGAGTACTAAGATTTGACAACAAGGATACTCGCAGTGAAGGCCAAATTTAAGAGAAGTTTGCGCCGATACGTGAGCTTTGGAATCTGTGGGTTGATTACTTATGCCTGGAATATACAACCATATTCAGGCAAATAAATAGGAACTTTGCCTACAAATAAACAAACGTATGCATGTAGTTCTTGATTTGACAGTTGGTTTGAAATATAACAGTATGACTGTAGACAATTGTTTTACTTTAGTAGGAACTATGTATATGTAAAAACTAGATTGAATTTCCACGAGAGCTTTTGGCAACTAAAGGCTATCATTAACATCAGCTTAACATGACTAAAACGAAAACTGTTTTGCCAAACGTCGACATTTCTTAGAAAATTTAGGTTTTCAACTTGCCGCGCCCTTTATCAAGCAGTCAAAAACATTACCCAAAGACTAATTTTCACGAAAAATTGCAAAAAAGTGCATGTAGTAGCTGAGCAGGAACAACACCCGTCATCCTAAACCAAAACCTACACTCACAATATTATTACAGTAACGGACTGTAGTTTATTTAAGAAATATTCCGTTCAGTCATTTTTAAATAAATAAACATTTAAAATTCCAAGCAAATTTATTTTTAACTGATTCTAACAGTTATTCAAAAAACTAAGTGCATATTAATACGGATTTTCAGTTGCAGTTAATATTGTCCGTTGACTGAGTTAAATTCTTCTTTATGTTAAAGTAAATAAAAATGTAATTTAAAGCAACGAAAAGTTCATTTAATTTTTACTGTCAAAAATTCAACTGCGAATTCCGTAAAAACAAATCAATATTCAGTTATCTTATATAAATTAATTGTCAAAAAATTAACTACATATTCCGTAAAAACAAATAAATATGCAGTTATTTTTTAAAATTTTACTGTCAAAAATTCAACACCATATTCCGTAAAAACAAATCAATATTCAGTTATCTTATATAAATTAATTGTCAAAAAATTAACTACATATTCCGTAAAAACAAATAAATATGCAGTTATTTTATAAAATTTTACTGTCAAAAATTCAACACCATATTCAGTAAAAACAATTAAATATTCAGTTATTTTATATAATTTTACTACCAAAAATTAATTTTTACTTATCTATAAAAAATGAATTGCTTGTTTTGTGTAAGCAATTCCCATTTTCTATTTGTTAAAATAGTTTAGTTAAATACATCAAATTTTAAAAGTAAAATAATTGCGAAGCCATATCGGTCATGCTGCTGGTGTCTTATAATTGAGAGTTCTTCTGTAAACAACGTGGTCAGTACAACAAAAGAAAAACAAACATGTGTAACTGGGTAAGTAAATAAAAATATTCTCCCTCTCTCGCTTATAAGAAAACCAAGCGGACAGGTGTCTGTCTGGTATTTTTTAGAAATTCGGCTCTTTTGTGGAATAAACGAAAATTTAATAAAATAACTGAATATTTAATTGTTTTTACTGAATATGGGGTAAATTTTTTGACAGTAAAATTTTAATAAATAACTGAATATTTAATTGTTTTTACTGAATATGGTGTTGAATTTTTGACAGTAAAATTTTACAAAATAACTGAATATTTATTTGATTTTACGGAATATGGTGTTGAATTTTTGACAGTAAAAATTAAATGAACTTTTTGTTAAAAATAAATGAAAAATAGGTAGACCGGTTTTTAATTGAACTTTCATTTATTTTATATTACAATTTCAGTTAATTTTACGTACAGAATATTGTGAGTGTAGGAAAAAATATGTTTACAAGTCAAAAATAAGTCGGTGCCAATTATGTTACAAAACATATACAACAAGCTTATGTTAAATGTACTTTTGTATTCGCAATAAGTGTTAACAATATATTTATTCAGCTTCAATATACTGAATAAATCTAGAAATAAAATATCAACTTTTAAAACATACTTAATTGAAAAAAGTGAGTTTTTATATAAAATTTTCTATTTGGGTCAAATTTGACCCGAAGACCGTTAACGTCAGCAAATTTGAAGACCTTATGATGGTTAAATATATTTCTATTTATATAAATCGTTCATAATGTTTCTTGACTTTTGTTACATTTTGTTGTGACATTCTTCATAAAAAGTTTGCCGTAATATTACAATTACAAAAAAAATAAACTCGTACATTTACAACAAAAGTGAGGAAAACGTACATAAATTACACATTATTAAAATAACCGGTTTATTATACCAAAAACTATTGGATATTCGAAAAATGGACATTTTAAAATAACCGGCTTGAGCCAAGTTAAAATAACCAGTTGAAACCGGTCGTATAATAACCGTTCGATCTCCTAGTAGTTACTCCAGAGGATAGGTAATTGACACAAAACTAGTCAGATGACTGGATTTTGTGCGGGTAGTGGCTGATTGTATCTGGTTTTATTACTTCATTTTAAATGAATCTATTATATTAACATGGTTCACTGGGGACAATATCTGCGATAGGCATCGATTTTAAAGTAGCAAGTCTCCATTTTAAAGTAGCAAGTCTCCTTCATATCAAATGCAAAAACTGAAACGAGTTCCAACCATTTTAATCCTGTCACGTGGCAAGCTTGGTGTTTGTTCTTTTTCCCCTACACTGAAAGAATTTTCTTCAGAATACCAATGAATTTTTACATTAATCCCATGAAAAATTGCATTAAAAAGGAACCTATGCAGCGCTTCGTTGGATCAATGAAACCTGTTTCATTAAAATGTATTTAATGAAACATTACATTAGATCTTTGAATGTTATTCATTACTTTCAAAAAAGTTAAAAAAAATTTTTTTTTATTTTATTTTTTTTTTTTAATCAAAGTTGTTCTTATTCAACTTTTTTTTTTTTTTTTAACCAGAGTCGCTGGCGGGAATCGATCCCGCAACCTCGGCGCTGATAGACTAGCTCACTACCAGCTAGCCTACTGGGGCAGTGTAGTTTTTATATAAAAAAAACCATGTTTTTTGCCATTACTCAATTAAGAGCGTAAATATGAGATTAAATTGCCATAACATAACAACAATAACAACGTTGATTTTTTTTTGCTAATGCATAATAAAAAAAAGACCACATAAAGAAAGAACAAGCTTTTTCGTATACATCATTTGGTTGACAACAGTTTAAAATAAGGGTGTGTTTTTTTTAAAGGAGATCAGTTATTTGTTCATTACTTAGTACATACTTTATGTATTTAGGTTTATACATATTAAAGAAAACTAAAAACATACGTATTTATGGATTAAAAGTTTTTGTTTCATTACTATAATGACATTTTTCATTGTCATCATGAACATTTATATTTATGAAGGCATGCTTTTTCGAAATATTTTTATACTTTTAATTATTGAGACTATAGAGTTATTTGAATATTAAAAAAATTTTTTTTTTCAATTATTGAAATAGGTATTTTGCTTTTATAAAAAATTTTTGATTTCATAAATTTAATGGCATATTACATTAGAGGTATGAAATAATTAAATCTTACATTTTTTAATCAACAATTAAACATATTTTTAAGGAAACTATAATTTTGTATTAATTTATGAATATAGTTATGTTTGTATATTGTTTTTTATGTTCCCAATTAAAATTTTTTGTTTAACTTGGACAAACTTTAGTTTTCATATATGAAATGAAAATTTTTAACGTAATTACGAAATTTTTTTTTATGAAAACGATTCATTAATTATATGAAGCATTTTTCTTTCAGTGTACGGTAAATATAATAAAATAAATCTTAATTTTACTAATTGGCAATAAGGTTTATTTCGCTACGTATGACAACACTGGCTGGATGCCATACATTGTGAAACTACTTAAGCACAACTTTTTAATAAATTGACTCTTCACAATTTTTTTTTTTTATACAAATACATTTTAATGTGCATCAAAATACCAACAAGTATTTAAAAATATAGATTTTCATTACTTTGTATCTGTTATGCATCTTAGAAAATGCAATTAAACACTTTACAATCCTTTAAATATTAAACTCTCAATTAACCAAATTACTAAAATTTGAAAATATTTGGAAAAATCCTATTAGTAACAAATTTTTAAGCACAAATACAAATGCTTATTAAATTTTCAGTAAATCTGTTTAAATTTACTTTAAATTGATTCACGTCAGAAACAATAATTCCTTCTTAATTATTTATTTAGTAAAAGAAAACTCTTGATTAATTTTAAGCAGTTTAAGGTTATTAAATTTATGTAAGAGTTATTAAATTAAATTGTAGCTTAAGTTTTTAAGAGAAATTATTGTTGAGATAATTTGCATAAAATAAATGTGTAAATAGTGTTAACACTTGTTTACATTTACGGGATAAATATTAACATATTTGTGTAAATTGTGGCACAGGAAAAATGCAGGGATTTTTAAATAGAAATTTTATTTTGTTGGAGGCCACAGATTACGGAAGTAGCAATCTTCGATCACTTTGTTTAGAGCTTTGTTTTTAGTTAATTATTTTGAAAATGATTTTGATTTTAATTATAAATTTTTTTTACTTCTCAAAAGTGCCTTAAAAAATGGGTTGGGTGGAGCCCGCGTTATGGGCAATTAATTTAAAAAATACTCAGATACCTTTTATGAAAAAAGTATGATTTTCGACTGCAGTCAAACTAGTTGATGGAACAAATTTTCATTTAGTCCTACGGCGCACATTTGATAAAAGGCACTATTGTGAATTTATTGACTTACATTTATTTACTTATGCCCGTAATTTCTTCATATAAATTTCTGGCTGTGTATAGATAGCTATGGTGTAACGAATTTTTCATAATTTTAACACGTATGTCTTACCTATTGGTTAAACTGCAGTGTATTTTACACCATCAAATTATGGCAGTTAATTACAAAAATTAATGATTACCTGTTAGATGACGTAGTTTGCCGGTGGCAAGGGATGCCTAACAAATTTTGTTTTAAGAAATGTCTGCGGGCAACCCCGCAATTAAACAACAAGTATATTGAGTTTGTCAACTTAAAGTAATTAACCAATAGGACTGCAGTTCTCGTGACGTCGTTTGTTCCGCAAGCGCAGAAGATTTCAACAACTCTTTTCGGAATGGCGTAAGCTTTACTTGCATCATTCTTGGACGTTACCTAAGATAAGGGGTTTTTATCTTGATTGAAAGATGTCCCATTCTTTCAGCAGCACCAGAACAGTTTTCAGTTAAACCATTAATCAAAATTAAAATGAGTTTTAATTAAAAATTTAATCAAGTCTAGATAAAATGAAAATTCTTAAATTAAACAAATGCATTATATTCAAATGTCTTCTCGTAATGGCCTCCGCGACATCGTCAGCATATGCGAAAGTTTTAATCCTCATATCGTCTTTTTTCGTCAACATGCTATTCATAGTCAAGTTTCACAATTGTGGAGATAGTACTCCTCCTGGGGAGTGCCGCTGTGCCAATCTCTGAACACTGGTCTCAGCAATCGTAGAATAAATGATAATGACAAAAAAAACATGCCATCTTCAATCTCCAGACTCCTTATGAATGCCACAGTAGAGTCCGGCCTGACGTTTTTGAAGGACCCTTAATATCGAGAAAGGCCACAAGCGTACACTCCTTAAATTCGAGAGATCTCTCAATATCCGACTAATGATTTGAGAGCCCTCTCAACAGACCTACCCTTTGTATAGGCATTCTGCGAGGCAGAGAGTAAACACCTTGGAATTGTCATTCTTAAGTGTATATTGATAACTCTTTCAACAACTCTTTTCGGAATGGCGTAAGCTTTACTTGCATCATTCTTGGACGTCACCTAAGAAAAGGGGTTTTTATCTTGATTGAAAGATGCCCCATTCTTTCAGCAGTACCTGAAGAGTTTTCAGTTAAACCATTAATCAAAATTAAAATGAGTTTTAATTAAAAATTTAATCAAGAGAATTAAACGTTATTTATATCAACAAGATTACTTCATAAAATGTTGTTAAATCAAAAAATGATTAATTGTTACTATTAAGCTGTTTACTGGTGAAAATTAAATTAATTTTTTTATTAATATCACAAATTTTTTAATTGAAATCAATTCTAATTTTGTTCTGTGTGTCTCGTCAAGAGAGCTCCATGACTTTCTTGTTGCAGTAACTTAATCGACGCCATAGTCTTATACCATGTTCGCACGACAGCGTTTTTTCGTAATTCGCTCTCTCATTCGTAATTCACAGCCTAATTATGATCCAAATTACATAACTCGTCATACAAAATTTTGAGAGCGGATTATCTCATTTGTACGTAATTCAATTTTTATTATCCTGTGGATTACTTTAAAATCAATGTGATCTCTAATTTTTACCGGTTTTTTTCTATCACCAGCTATCAAAGCACTAAAAAAACAAACAAAATATTCTATTTACTGGGAAAATAAATAAATGTATTTATTTTTTTGAAATAATATTTTTTACTTACTTTTTCTTTTCATTCTTAATACAAGTACCGCAAAAAAACAATAAAATTTAGCAATAAACAAAATTAATAAAAAGAAGAAGAAGAAAAACTGTCAAAACCGATTAGGAAAATGCCGTGCGAACATGGTAATTCAAATAAGTAATTAAAACGGAGAGCGAAGTAATCCAAAGCACCGTGCGAACAAGGCATTAGCTGTAAGTGGTTAGTTTTTAAACACTCAATGAACTTGATAATAATAAAGATGCATCCGACGAGAGTAAATTTATATCAAACTTAAAAAGGAAATAAACTCGGCAAAATATTCTTTTTAGTAGTATTGAGAATTTCCAAACAAAACCAGGGGGGGGGGGGGGTATAAAATAACGTTAATATTGAAAACTTAAATTAGCTTAAAAAAAATTTCCTTTTAATCCTTTTTATATCAGACAATCCTTGATAAAAAATACTCAGTAAAATGAAAAAAATAAAACAGCATTTTACGTCGTAGGGTTACTGCTGCGTTTTTATCTTAAACAGTCCTGTTCAAAATACGCGTGTACTTAGTTTCCTATTCCTGTTGTGCTCACTTGAAGTTCTCTGTAAAAAAAACAGCTTAATGAACTGGAATGTCAACTTTCTTGGAACGTTTCGAAACAAAAAATATATTTTCCCAAGTTTCTGCATTTACTGTTTTTTTTACTCTTAGTCTATTTATATTATTAATGTAAATATTTTTCGCAACTTTAACAACACCCCTCATTTCTTCTATAAACTATGTACTTTTTCCATGTCAACAACTTAATTTAGCTAGAATATACAATAAATATTTAACACACAATCTTAAAATCTTTTTTTTAAATCCTGTTCAAAAAACATGTAGCCTGGCAAAAAGGTTGAATTACCCCATGAGCAACAAAAGCAACAGCATCATCAGCTACAAAGCGGAGCGACCTACGAAACTCGTCAAAAACGTTCACAGTTGGATTTTGGTGGCAGCGGTAGTGGCTTTGGCAATGCTGGTGAATATAAAGATCTTAACGAATTTATGGAAGAGATGGGCGATAATGCCATTCCGCCGTTGTCACAGGAAATGGATTTGGAAAATATGCCACCTTTAATGTACTTTATGTTGCTACAAAAATTAAAGCAGTGTAGGTTGAAATATACACAAATTTTTCTAATACATATTAATTTGCATATTTAAGAGATTCAAATAATTATATGCAACTTTCTTTGCTTTTCTTTCTTTTTCTTTCTTTTCTTTTCTGGCATAAATTATTTTTGTATGTTTTGGTTCATTTATAAAAATGTAAAAATGTGTGTGATACTCCTCGGTATTTAAATGCACTTTAGTACAAAACAATGAACGTCAATTACCCACCAGACGTACACCACGCCTGGGGCGCAGCATTGATTTTCAGCTGTTTGATGTCGGTGCCGCCACTTCCACAGGACATAACTTTGATGGTGCATTAAATATGGCCAACGATTATGCAGTCTCACGACAATTTTTACCTCGTATAATGAAAAAGTCCGTACAATTTAAGCCACGTTTAGGTAAGAGAACACAAGTTTGCGACTAAAATAACCAAAGGCAACAACACCAAACAACAACAAAAACTATTCCACGTACTCCTCCTACTATTTCTGTGTATGGCACTAACTATGCTTAACAAGAATACTGTAACAATTACCACTAATACTACTGCATATTGTACTATATTTATTTAAAACATCTATTCAAACACTATTGACATTTACTACTACCACGACAACGGCATTTTGCATAGAAAATTTTTTTAAGGAGTACACTCTGTTATCGGAAACGGAAAAAGGACCCAACGAAACTGAACAACCATGGATTCTAGTTATTTATATATACACACTTAGAAAAAAAATCTAAATAAGTACTCTACTCTATTTTAATAGTTTATTTAATTAAAAGAAAATACTTACATGTACTCGTACTATTCCCTATTTATAATTTAAAAATGTTTAAGAATTATTCTTTAAGCAAATAGAAGAAAATTATTCAAATAAATAAATAATTTGAACAAATATTAATTATAAATCAATACACATACACACATTTTATTAAAAAAACAAATCGAGAAAAATATTTATTGAATTCATTTTATTTATGGAGAGGAAATAAACTTTTATATTTAAATGCAAATTGTACAAAAAACAATATTAAAAAAAGCAAAAAAAAAAATAAATATTTATTTAATTAAAAATTGTTGTATAAAAAACTACTATAAAAAACTTAAAAAATATTATTATGTATATAACAGATTCACAATAAATTCAAAACTATAGCAAATAGAAATGGAATATACAGCTACTCACACTATAAGTGCGACACCTTTCAAAAATTCTTCGTTAACACAATTTATGTTAATTATTTTATATAGGTTCGAATTAAATTAAGACTATATAGCTAAACCAAAATCTAGATAAAATGAAAATTCTTAAATTAAACAAAGGCATTATATTCAAATGTCTTCCCGTAATGGCCTCCGCGACATCGTCAGCATATGCGAAAGTTTTAATTCTCATGTCGTCTATCATAGTCAAGTTTCACAATTGTGAAGATAGTACTCCTCGTTGAGGAGTGCCGCTCTTCACCAATCTCTGAACACTGGTCTCAGCAATCGTAGAATAAATGATAATGACAAATAAAACATGCCATCTTTAATCTCCAGACTCCTTATGAATGGCACAGTAGAGTCCGGCCTGACGTTGTTGAAGGACCCTGAATATCGAGAAAGGCCACAAGCGTACACTCCTTAAATTCGAGAGATCTCTCAATATCCGACTAATGATTTGAGAGCCCTCTCAACAGACCTACCCTTTGTTTAGTCATTCTGCGAGGCAGAGAGTAAACACCTTGGAATTGTTACTCTTAAGTGTATATTGATAACTCTTTCAAGAGTCTTGAGGATAAAGGATGCACGATTTATCGGTCTGTAGTTTTTCGGCTCAGTGTGAGAAGTCTTCTCTCCTTTGGGGATAAATACTACTTTACACAAGGCACAAACAAAAATCAAAAGCATCCCCTAAATATAGCCATTTACCACAGTATAACCATACCCGTAGATTTATATAGGCAAAAACTGTCGACAGCCCACTTTTTCCTATCATAGTTCATTGTTATGGACGTAGAAGTTGATGTCGACTTATAAACTTGATACAACTGGGGGATTCGTAAAGTTATATGTCTTAGAATAATTTCAAGAAATATATACGACTGCTGTGGGCAACCGCTTATAATGTAAACTTCTACTGTACAGTTATGACGAATCAATGAACACAGTATTAAAATTTTTATTTTGTTTCAAACACAACAATATTTTTTTTAAACAATTGTAAAACATTATTGAGGACCTTATGACGATATGACTTGTGTGCTATACACCTTGTGAATCCCGCAAATATAATTTTATAAAAAAATTAACTCAACACATACATATTAAATTACGAAGTCATAAATAAGACAAAAGACTTTTTCAATGTGTCCCACGTATAGTGTGGGTAACTGTACATATGTGTTTTTAAGTTTAAACTCCCAGCGGTAAATATTTAAACGCTTAAAAAAGGACCATCGTCTAAATTATTAGACCGTTGTTCAGTTCTAGTTCTGTTATAGTAAAGTTCCAGTTCTTTTCTATTACAGTTCTATTTTAGTGAAAGTAAGTTCTGACTCAGCTTTCATAAATTGTTAGTTTCCCTCACCCTGTAAAATTCCATTAAATTTGGTTTACATTTGTCAAAAAAGTTCTTTTAAAAATTGACTTCGTCAAGTCATAAGTCAAAAAAATGTATCCTTAATCACTAAACCTTATCTTAATTTTTGCTTAACAAAATATGTAACTTTTGTCCATCCTTTCTCAAACAAAAGGCAAATCTCAAAGCCAGCTAAGCGAAAATGTGGATATGACATAAATAATATATATATATATATATATATATATATATATATATATATATATAATAACATTAATTAATTTTAAGGGAGCATTTATTTTTTTTCAAACAGCAACTGACGGTAATTTTATATTGCTATAGTTACCCGAAAAGGTAGATAGGCCCTTGTTAAAAGTCTTGAAATGTCACAAAATCAACATAATATATTTATACCCTCCAATTAATTTTGCCTTCACTATCAGAAATAACAAAACTCAGAAAAACAACAAGAAAATTGATAACAATGAAAACTAAAAATAAATTTAAATTTTTTAATAGACTGGTTCATTCCTTCAAACTTTTATTAATGTATAAATTTAAAATTTTGCGTATGAAAAATTATTACAATTTGTTATGAAAACATTAATTTTTTTCAACAAAATGCAAATACTTTTAAAAATACCTTTTTACTTAATCCAATTTTTAACTACGCCTTTAAAAACCCCCCTTTTTAAAAAATGAATGCTTTCGTAACTTGGTTAAATTATCTCCGTAATTTGATCTTATAATAAATTTATGTAATAAATAACAATAAAGTATTCAAAAATCTCTCTAAAATCCTTATTTTTTTTTAACAAAACAAAAAAAAAAAAAAAATATATTAAATCATGTAACAAATATTTGTCATATTCAAACAAACAAACTCTCACTATCAGTCATTCAGTAACTCATACGCAGACATCAACGAAATAAAATATGAAAAAATGTCAAACTGAGTGAAGTGCGTAAGAAGCACGTATTTACATAAAGTATCCGAAATCTGAAGTTAAGGGAAATCACTTTTTCGTGCTTGTGAAGAATAGAGGAAATGTGTGCGTGCATTTTTGTTTCTTCTTTGTCAACACGAAGAATGAAAAATTTGGCTTTAAAACATTGACACATGACTGATGAAAATGTTTTTGTATGAAAAATTATGCGTGTTTTCAAGTGTTTGCGAAGGTAAAAAAGAACAACACGAATTGAACAAAAAGTTTTGAAACATTTTAGGTTTTTTTTTAGCGTTTTGTAAATTTATTAAATTGTATTTATGTAAAGAATGTAACCCAGATAACAAATCTATGAAATGAAATAAATGAAGGCTGAAGTAAAATTTAAGTTAAACTGAATTAAAACTAAAGAAGAACTTAAATAGAACAGAACCATAACACAGCTAGAGCTGTACATGAATTGAACTGGAATTGAACTAAAACTGAACTAGAACTGAACTAGAGCTGAACTAGAACTGAACTAGAACTGAACTAGAACTGAACTAGAACTGAACTAGAACTGAACTAGAACTGAACTAGAACTGAAGTAGAACTGAACTAGAACTGAACTAGAACTGAACTAGAACTGAATTAGAACTGAACTAGAACTGAACTAAAACTGAACTAAAACTGAACTAGAACTGAACTAAAACTAATCTAGAGCAAAACCAGAACTGAACTAAGACTGAACTTGAGTTGAACGAGAACTGGGTGCTAATTCTCGCAGTCGTGATCGAATACTCTTTCAATTCAAAGAAATTTTATTTCTAATTCTTTCAGCCGATACTGAAGAAATCGACATTATTTTTTAAGTGTTGTAAGGCATTTATTTAATTTTTCACAAGACTGAAAAAATAAGTTCGATTCGCTCAGTATCCACTAGATGAATAGCAAATAAAATAACTTTCGAATCGAAAGAGAATTCGATCACGACTGCCAGAATTAGCCCTCTGAATTAGAGCAAAACTAGAACTGAACTGAACTTTAACTGAACTTTAACTGAACTTGAAATGAACTAGAACTGAACTAGAATTGAATTAGAACTGAACTAGAACTGAAATAGAACTGAATTCAAACCGAACTAGAACTGAACTAGAACTCAGCTGGAACTGAACTAGAACTGAGCTAGAGCTGAATAAAAACTAGAACTGATTTAAAACTAATAAATTGAACTACAAGAGAATAGTAAAATCACATTCCATTTTTAAACAAATTTAACTCTTTGGGTTATTCCAAAACAATTTGTTGATCAAGAATTTTTCACTGTTGTTATTATAAAATAAAAAAAAAAATATTGAGGTGAATGAAACAAATATATTCTCTATACCGTTATTGAATTTTAAATGCAATGCAAAAAATATAACCCCTGAGTTTGTTCTGAGTATGGGAAGTTAAAAATATATCAAATACCTTTAGGCACTCACACACAAAAATGTTATACATAAATTGTTATATTTACGTCAAATCTACACAGGTTCACTTCAAAATAAAAAACAAACAGTATGAAAAGAAGTGAGTGCATGGATTTAACAGATGGGTGTGACTGTGTGCGTATCTGTAGGATACAGGTGAATATTATTATGATAATAAAATTGTATATCAAATGAATACTGGTTTTTTTGTTTCACGCGCTTTTTGCCAAAATATAAATGAGCGTATGTACCTGAAAAAATTACCCATTTCCAAGGGTACAAATTTTGCATAAGAAATTGTTTATGTTGTAAAGACTCTGGCTATTATTTAAGTAAAAAAGCTTTTTATAAAATTAAATTAAATTTAAATTAAAATTATTTAAAGTATTTCAGGTTTACTGGAAAAGTGTGTAGACTTAAATCCATGTCATTTTTTTTTGCAACAACTGATTGTTAACGTGTCTTGTGTAAGAAGAAGAAGAATAAGAAGAAAAATGTTCTCTCAAAAGTGCTCTCTCCTGCGGGATCCCAATTTTGAGTGCAGGAACAAACCTATTTCAAAAACTTCAAAACGCGTTTTTTCTATAAAAGGAAAACTGTTAAATATTAAAGAGCTATTTTACACTATCACACAAGTCTTACGTACTTGGAAAAAATGCTTGGTTGATCATATAATTCTTTGAAAATTTAAAAAAAAAAAAACAATAACAACTTGTTATGACAGGGTTGTATTTTTTCAAATTAAGTAAGACTTGTGTGTAAAGCAGCTATAAAAAGTTCGAAATATTATTGCATTTAATCGTATTAAGGCTTAGTAAGCTGGGCGTAACAGTAACGTTGCAAATCAGCTGCTTCATTTTGTTGTATGTAAAGCAATTAGAGCGATTATAGTTAGCAGTAAGATGTTACGTCTCCATCTACAAGAAATAGATTGGTCTTATTTTTTTACGGTAAGGTTAAGTTACTTTTAAGCAGTATTTAATAGATTTTTAGCTCTATTTAGAATAATTCAATGTTATAAGAGCATTCAGATATTTCTTTCTTTTCTGTACTATCCAAAGGCATCAATTCTGCACAAAGGTTGGCTTCACATCTCTTAAATTACAAATGATTCATCCACGATGCTGAAATATTTTTTTTAACCAAATGCACACATACAGACACATAAACATTTGTCTCTGTTATGGATATTAATATTCTGAAAAAATAATCCATTTTGCCACATTCTTAAAAAATAATCAATTCTGCCACATTTTCTTTATTCATATACTGCTGGAAAAGTAGAATAAATAGCCTCCATCCGAAAAAGGAAATTGTAACTCAAACTTTCTTCTATATTTTTTGTTTGTAAAAATATTATATTACATTTCTTTTCATTTCTTTTTGGGCAACAAAAAAAAAAAAAAACTTTTATATATAAAATTATAAGCTAATTTAATGCAAATATTTGTACATACTTACATACATGTCTATATGTAAATGAAGAAAAGGAAAGATACCCTTTAGATGTAATAAGTTAAGCAGATATTCAAGCATTTAGTAGACATTGCATAACAACTTTGCTTAACTTGTCCTAGAGGAATCGAATTAACACCCTTTCCTGTATACATTTAAAGGTTATCTATGTAATGTGTATTAATTTATGTATGTATCTATTTTGTAACACTGTGCTACACAAGAAACATACTTGGGTTCAAACATGGCAATACTGTTTTGTTCAAGTCCACTGAATATGGAAATACTGGGTGTTAAATTAAAAAGTATCTTTAACGGATTACACTGCACAACAAATTTCCATACAAAAATAACATTTTAAATATGTGTGTTTATGAACGTTTTTCCTTTTTTTTATGGAAATCGATATTCAGTCTTCTTAGTAAATTGTGAACAAAATCAAAAGTTGTGCACCGATTACAATGAAATAAGCCTCATTTCATTCGAAATATGTTAAGCTAAATTTTTTAAGACCAAAACTGTAATTTTTGTCGCATTTTTATTTTTTATGAATTTTTAACGAACAAAATATTGTTTTTTTTTTTTTAAATTTTCCTTTTTTTCTTCAAAAATTCAACGATATCTCTGAAACTATTGAGCAAATTTTAAAACAATGCAAGCACGGAGATTAAATTTAAAATAAGCGACCTCAAATTAGTAAAAATTTGCAATCAAATTCCAGACCGCAAAATTACTGTTCCGTAATGTTATCACTGAAATAAAGAAAAAAGTTAACAATACTCTCTTTGCCTGTGAACAAAACAGTGTAAACAACAAAGTTTTGCTTTGCTTGGAAAGTGAAGAATTTTTGTGTCAGCAATGGATGATTTGCGGGAAGTTTTGCTTTACATTTTCAAATAAAAAAAAAAAAAATTAAATAATAAAAAATTAAATTTTTTATATTTTTAGTTAGGCTTGTATTCATCATATATAATTTTCATTAAATTATTTTTACTGAAGGAAGGAAATTTTACAACATGAAATTGTTTTATTAAAATTTATTGATAATTTTCTTGGCTGAGCTGGGGCTCGAACCCGGGTTGAATTTACATGTTTCAAGAATCAACACATTCTTTCATCAGAATTCTTTGACGTTCTAACCTCTGCACCACTGCAGTGTCTTTTTTATTATGCGTTAGCAAAAAAAAATCAACGTTGTTATTGTTGTTAGTTATGACAATTTAATCTCATATTTACGCTATTAATTGAGTAATAAAAAAACATAGTTTTTTTATTCAAAAACTACACTGCCCCAGTAGGCTAGCTTCATAGATCTAATGTAATGTTTCATTAAATACATTTAAATTAAACAGGTTTCATTAAATACATTTAAATTAAACAGGTTTCATTAACGAAGCGCTGCATAGGTTCCAACGAAGCGCGGCTAGGTTTCTTTTTAATGCAATTTTTCATGGAATTAATGTCAAAATTAATTGGTATTCTGAAGAAAATTCTTTCAGTGTAGGAAACCCGTGCCACTTTTTTTAAGTACGGCTGTAATATGCAATTCTTAAGAAAATCTTGGATTATTTTCAGAGTACATTTCACGAGTTGTAAGAGAATATCTACATAAGTCTCATACTATTCTTGACATGAAAGTTATGTTAGATTATCTTTACCTACGTCTTAAACGATTCCAACAAATATAGAAGAAGCGTCTTTCGCTGTGCTATGGAAGAATCTCACTCATGTTACAGTTTTTTCCGTGTGAGGAATCTTCTACGATTAAAAAATGCGGTTATCGACGATCAAAGACGCTCTTTATGAGACTCCCAGTAATTCTACTATTAAAAAATGCTGTCATCGACGATCAAAGACGCTCTTCATGAGACTACCAGAGCTCTTACACGATTGAAAATGCTAGCTGGGTATGAAGTAATTATGCTTTTGTTTGAATGTTTTTTTTTTATAAAAATCAAACAGAATTTGTTTAAAAAAAACTAAATTCTAAATTTTTTTTTTATTTTTCCTCAGGAAACTGACGATTTCCTCACAAATTTGTCTGGTAGCTAACATCTTTTCTATTAACTGGGAAAATAAATATTTTATATGTATGTATTTCTTTGAAATATAATTTTTTACTTACTTTTTCTTTTCATTCTTAATACAAGTAACCGCAAACAAACAATTAAATTTAGCAATAAACAAAATTAATAAAAAGAAGAAGAACTGTCAAAATCGATTAGGAAAAGGCCGTGCGAACATGGCAATTCAAATTAGTAATAAAAACAGAGAGCGAAGTAATCCAAAGCACCGTGCGAACATGGCATTAGTTTAAATCAAATCAATCTCATTTTGGGGTTATTTCAAGTACGAATTCGGGATTGAATATGGATAAGTCAAGCATATCCGCGATTGAAAATCCGTACTTGAATCAATCTTTCTGCAATTTTTTTTTCTTTTAATTTTATTTATTCAAACTTTATTTATATATACAACAATATAATAAGGGTCCTCATGATATCGTTTATAAGTCTCGTAATCTGTGCAAACTGTGCATTTTTACGCCCTCGTAAATGAACTGTCAAAAATTGTATGAGAATTCATTTACACAAACTTGGTAAATTTGCCCAACAATTTTGACTCGTAAACTTGCGCTGTTCAATTGTGCATTTATACATACAGATTTTTTAGTGCTTTTAACGTCGTTTTCACTGAAAAATCCAAGCAAATTTGTCTTTTTGCTTTCTTTGTGCGTTTTTAAAAACAAATTTCACATATTAATCACAAATTTCAACTTTTGATTTGATATTTTTGAATTTTCTTTTTTAGTTTATTTTTTTTATAGACATTTCTTACAAACTGACATTAATTGTTTAAAATTACACAAAAATTAAAAAAGGTTCTTCATGAAACGAGTCTCGCAAGTTTGCCCATTTGCACAAATGGCAATTTTAAGCGATATCATGAGGACCCTTAATGAATTGCCTCAGCGTCACTTGGGCATTATTAACAATTTTTAACAATTAACTTAAATAATATAGTTATAGGTATAACAGAGAAAAAGAAAATTACATAATAGTTTTAAAAAAATTCAAGAAAATCCGTTATCACCTTACTAGTAATACCGCTTCGGATTGATTTAAGAACGGTTGGATTGATTTTTCTTTTGAGTGTATGGTTTCTCCATATAACACTAAAAAGTACTTTTCTGCATAAGATTTTAATAAAAAACAAAACAGAAACCAGTAAAGGGATGTTCAGACCTGAAAAATATTTGACGAAAAAATTCAAAAAAGCGTTATCAAACTTTAGCTTTAGTTAATAAAATTTGTCAAATTTTTGCTAGGTGTGAACACAGCTTAAGAGTTCTATATTCGGCTATGCCGTGTCTTATATACCCTTCACCATGGTGCGATAAGAACAGAAAGTTACTAAAATATCGTTCTGCAGTTATAAATAAATCGTTTTTATGCCACGCCCACTTCTAAAATCCCGCCCACATTTTGTCGAATTTTCTGTATTGATAACCAAGATGCTTGTACCTTATGTGGAAACTTTGCTTAAGTTCACATTAGTTAATCAATACGCTAAGCAGAGAAGAAAATAAAAATTTATTTCAATCAAAAAATTTGTAATATTATTTAAAAAGTTAAATAAAGTTGCACCAGTAAACAAATTAATACTATCTATTAATGTTGTTGATATAAGTAAACGGGATTACATTTTTAATTAAAACTGATTATATTTTTAATTAATGGTTTAATTGAAAAAATTTGGTGAGAATTTTTTTTGTGAGCCCAGCCAGATTGTGTGGGCTTAATCTATTGGTTAATTTATGTGTACTTTACCTTTTTTTACATAAGACAGTATAACTTTATGAGTACTGTTACTTGCTGAAAGGAAACTTCTTAACAGTTTCCTAACAATCTTTTTCCTTTCGTTTTGTATGAACGTCTAATTCGAAGCCAATCTAATCACAGAGCTTAGTAAAGAAAAATATTAAAAATTGTCAGTCCTAAGCTGTCTTAAAATATATTTTAATAAGAATTTTATTTAAGAAGATTCTAGTATACGACAAGCACTTTTAGCTTTAAGGGTAAACTTAGATTTAAACTACATATTTTGTGACATTTTCTTTATTCATAATATATTTTCTTAGAAACTACTTAAGCGGCCATAAAACTATGCCGGCATAATATTACGTATATTGTGCTGTAGTATATAGTATTTTATATAGTATGTTTTTTTTTCTTTTGGCATATGTGTACATATACAAATACAAATACAAAGGCTTTTATTATGTTATCCTTTTCAGTTTTAACAACTCATGGTCATAAAAGTTGTATATAGTCTTATTTCCTTAATGTCCTTTTTAGAGATCGTTAATAAAGAAAAAACTTTATTTACACTTTAGGTAATCGACAGTGAAAGTACCAAGTGAAAACTTTATTTACTTACTAAGCCAGTAAATACCATTACAAAAAAAAAATGTTCACTCCTTTTTTTTTTTTGGTGAAAGGCTTATTAATTTTGTTTGACAGGTTAAAAAATTTATGTGTACACTAAAATAGTGGAAATAATGTATTGTCAGCTTGTATCTGAACAGTTGACAAACATTATTTTATAGGATTTATAGTGTTCTTTGTGCCGAATACTATATCAACATCTTTTTAAGATTTCGCGACCTTAAGACAACAAGATTCTATCTTACATGAAGTTTAGGTGAAAATAGAAACTTGTCCTAAGGTCGCGTTTTGTTTGACTTAAAGCGGTTTTAGAAAAATTTTGTTAGCTCCCAGCAAAAACTTTTCTTACCTGGTAAGTAAGCAAATAATGTTGGAAAAAAGAAACACTACTTATTTTTCGGCTGAATAACTACTTATTTTTGTTCGAGGTGTCCACAGAATTCAGTACTTACAATACACTTACTAGAAGTCAAAAAATATCTAGTTATTATTTAACTACGAGTAAGTTGAATTGTAAGTACAGTGGTATCCCGGTTTAACGTATACTCAGTTTAACGAATTCGCGATTTAACGTACGGTCATATTTTTTCCATTGAGTACCTTATATTACGAACACACAGTAAATTTTTGTACTCTATATAACGAATTTTTACAAAAAAATTTTAAAAAACAAAAGAGAATGGATGCAAGTATGTTTGCAGTATACATTTTACCATATTTTAAGAGCGATTTTACTGAAAAAAAAACGAGTTAAGAGAAGTATTTTCTTTTCTTACAAAGAAAGCAAAGAAAATACTTGCTCGCCAAAATAAAAATTTGTGCGTTACAAAGTCATTTTTTACTTTTGTTTACAAAACAAATGTTGTTTTCTGTTTCAAATTTTACGGCATTTTTGTGAAGTTTTTGTACAGTTGACATCAAAATGCCCAAAAAAACGTTTAATTCTTAAAGAAAAATTAAACATTATTTTGTTCCCCACTATGTACTCATTTAATTGAAAATAATATGAAGTATTTATTATTTTTTCTTTTTGTTATGAATGGAAATAAACGAATTAACTTTGTTTTATTAAAATATTATTGTTTAATTAATAAAAATGTATTAAAAAAAACTTCGGGATTTAACGAATTTTTCGATATAACGAAAGGGCCTGACAATATATAATTCGTTAAACCGGGATACCACTGTACTTACTAAAAGCGAAAAATCACTAGCTAATTTACCTTATAAGTAGTAATTTAGTACGTTACCAGTAAGTAAATATTCAGTACTGAAAACAACACCACTAATAAGTAGTTGTTGAGCTGATAATTAGTAAGCAAATATTCAGAAGTGAAAATAATAGAAGTAATAAGTAGTTGCTGTGGTCATTACTAGTATGTACTTATTGAAGTTTTCCAAATAATGACAATTGTAATGATAACTACTTACCAGGTAACGTATGAAATAACTACCACCTATTACTAAACATCAAAAAGTTTTTCCTGGGCTGTTATAAAAAAAATGTTCGCCAAGTTTTATATCCGTACCAAAACTTTTAAGAAAGTAATTAAAAGTTGCTATTGGTTGTAGTACTTGTATGTTAGCTATAATCAAATATGGACCGATTTAAATACAATTTGATAAATTGGTAATGCCCAGTCAATATTTTTAATTTTTAAATATTCACTTTCCAATGGGTGTATGAAGAGAATATTTAGCAAACTGAATTTTATAAAAACTGACCACCGTTATCGATTAAATACTGACACATTAGCTGCATTAAAGATGTCTAATGAAAAAATATGAGCCTTCTGAATCCATCCTTTCCCGCAATTTGAAATTATCCTAAAGTAATACAGCCGTATTCATAAAAACTTATTGATGATTAATTGACCGTTTTTAAGCAAAAATTGCTAAAGTTGTATTCATAAACGAAAAATAGTCTATTGAACCTTAAATAAACCATTCACAAAGTAAGAAAATTTATTGTTGGATTTGCCCTTCTTTAAACCAAAAATAAAATGACATTTTAAAAGGTGTTTGCATTTAATGATATTATTTTTGTGAAAAATGTTGAAAAATAATGACAAAAATGTTTTATTTATTAATATAGACATTTTAAATACATTTTATTATTTTTTTTTATTTTAAACAACCAATTTAAAGTTATATTTAAAAAAAATTTTTATATGATTTAAATGAATATGTTCAGGGGCAAATGCAGATATTCTCTTTAATTATTTATTTAATTATTGCAACTGGTTGTTTTTTTGTTTAAAACAACAAATTATTGTTCAAAAATATTAAAAAAAATAAAACAAGCAAATCATAATAATAGTGATGTTAATAAAAAGTAAACAAACTTTTTATTCGAATACTTTCTTATCGTATATTTAAAAAAGGTACAAACAAAAGATTTTATGATAGCTTTCGGCAACATTTTGTTCAGAAACTAAAATAATATGTAGTTTTATTTGATAAGAATAATTTTGAAGGTCTACAATTAAAAAAATTATAAAAATAATTTAAATATAGAATATCATGTGAACCGAATAGAAGTTTCATGCATCACTAACAATAAAATGGCTGCAAAATATAATGAAAGCTGCCATACTTAAAAACAAAATCGCTACAAACTGTTAATAGTAAAAAAGCTGTTAATGTACGTTTATGAATACAAATTTTTATAAGAGGTGTATAAGACAAAACGCGTTTAATAGTTATTACATACTATAAGCTTAAAATAAGAACTTTTTATGAATATGGCTGATAATCTTTACATACATATATTTTTACGGCAAATTTCATAAAGTTCAGTTAAAAATAACTATTACTATAGCTGCCAATTAGTAATATGTTTTCGAAAGTTATAGTGATGGCTTATAATTAAATTTATTAAACTTTAACCTGCTTTAAATATAAAAATTTGGACTAAAAAACCATAAACAGTTCCATAAAAAAATCGCAATACTAATTAAAGATAAGTTAATTTTACTTGGTGAAATATGGAATAAAAATATTCATTTTATAAATATATCGCACACCTAGTTCAAAAGTGACTCAACTCAAAATTTTAATTTATCAGGTTTATATGCTTAAATAAGGCACCAAACACTTTTTTATCTATAAAAAATATCAGTGTATTTTGTTGTTGTTAACTGTTGCTAAAAAATAATGGGTACGTTCGTAAATGCATCACTGCGCTGCATCAGAAAAGCAAACTTTTTTTAATGACGTTAAAAGAATAATTATAATTTTTTTTGTTGTATTTCACAATTTTTTGGTCCACATTGACTTCACTGATAAATATATAACCATTTTAAATCACATATCATAAAAGTGACTTTGTTTTACTTGTGTCAGCAAATATAATGGTAGTGGATGCCTACTGCTTTGTGCCAAATAGTCCTAATTTGAATTGTGAAACTTTTGATAAAATCAATCTTTGCTAGAGTTTATATTTATTAGTCTTGTGTCAGTTTAGAATTTGGCAAAAGTGTCAAAAAAAAAGTCAGCTAAAGCGACATAACTCAAAATAATTCGGTAGCTTGTGCAAATAATATATCATCAAAAATGACACAACTTAAAATTGTTCATTATAAAATAATTGGTCCAAAGATTTGTTTTTAACTATTTTTTTTTATGTAAAAAACAGTTTTTTCGATATCTGAAAAATTAAGTAAAGTAACTTTTGAACTAGGTGTCAACGTATATTTCAAAATGTAACTTTTGACGAAAACGTAATATTTTTAGAGAAAAGCATAACTTTCATCCTCTGGCAACCCTGGCCCCGACATGCGAAATAGGGAAAGGACCCTTAATAATGAAAAATTACGTTTTTTGAGTTGAGTTACTTTTGAACTTGGTGTCAAAGTATATTTCAAAATGTAACTTTTGACGAAAGACGCAATTTTTTTTTTGGAGAAAAGCGTAACTTTCTTCCTCTGGCAACCCTGGCCCTGACATGCGAAAAAGGGCAAAAACCCTGAATAATAATTATGATAATTTTTCAGGTCCTAAAAAGTGACCACTTTTAAGAAATTTTCTATAAAACTTGCTTTTAATTATTATGTATAAAGAATATAAATATTTGTTAAACATAACTATTATATCCAATTAATATCTTTTTACATTGGCTTATAACTATTATGATCGATGAATATTTATTTCTCTTACAGATAACTATTACTAAAGATTTGAATTGGTTCTTTTTACGATAATAATTATTTTGAATATGTTCTTTATATAAGATTATGGATGTGCATATATATATACTAGAGTTGTCAATCGATTAAGAATAATTCGATTAATCGATCAAATAAAACCAATTTCTTGTTCGAACAATTTTAAAATGGTGATTTTCGAATAACGAATAAATCGATTAATTAATGTCGATTAACCGAACAATTTTTTTTTATTAAATAAGAAATTTAATAATAGCTTAGAATTTGATTTATTCTTATACGTTTTTAGTGATTTTATAAAGGGTGGTCCAACTAAAACGCACAATGTAAATAAAACATAAATTTTCAGAGAATTATCTTAATATTTTTGTATTATTATAGAAGGCTGACTTCATTGGCGAAGAAGTAAGGCCCGATGACGCCATCAGCCCATAAACGAACTGTGCGAGCATGCACAGGTGTTTTCCCATTTCCTACAGACCCGGTTTGCTGAAATTTGCGCACAATTCTCCCGATTGTGGACAGATTTGGTCGATTATGCTGACCAATAAAACCACGAAGTGCATGAAACGCGTTTAGATTTGAACGCCCATTGTTGTAAAATGCTTTAACAATCTTAACGCGCTGCTCAATTAAGTACCTCTCCACGGTTAAATTTGTCAAATACTAAAACAAAGAAATATTAAATTAAGTTGGGCAAATAACTTAACGTTAAGGTGTGACTCACAATTAACATCGTGCATTATGGTTGGCCACCCTTTACAAAATATGGGAACATTAAAAAAAAATATTATAGCCATAGCCCTGATTTTAAATAATCTCAATGTTTAGTCAGCAAACATCGTGTTAAGTACTCATTTTAATATGTATTTTATGTTCTTATTTAACAAATATTTAACAATCAATTGTATCAGCTGTTTTTCTTCTTAAATCAAACGTTAAAAAAATTTCAACTTAGAATTTAACAATAATTAAAAAAAACAAGTAAGAGTGCTATATTCGGCTGTGCCGAATCTTATATACCCTTCACCATTGTGCGAGCAGAATACAGAGCAACTAGACAAAACCTAAATAATTTCTACATAAACATATATATATACAATACATAAAACTTCATTATAAATTAAATTTAAAAAGTCAAAACTGGTAAATATTTTTTTAAATCGCTTCAGAACATAAAAAAATTTAAAAAAAATTTTCTCTTTGAAAAAACGAGATTCGAACCAGTGACTCACAGTTTCTAACCTAAGCAAACCCCCTAGACAACT
Organism: Pollenia griseotomentosa; assembly: GCA_963931875.1. Taxonomy (NCBI): domain Eukaryota; kingdom Metazoa; phylum Arthropoda; class Insecta; order Diptera; family Polleniidae; genus Pollenia; species Pollenia griseotomentosa. Next base: position 42,343,506 of record OZ007560.1, on the reverse strand, counting down.
GGACCATGAAGGAACGTTTTATGAATATCATTAAAAGTAAATATGATCAGTTTACAGTTCACAACTCAACACAGTTGACTGGATTTTAACTTCGCTTTTCATAAGGACCCAGAATACCCAGAACTTTATAGGGTATAGGACCTTCGGTGAAGGGTCTAAAAAACAAACCTAATTATAAAAAGAGTAATTTTTGGGATTTCAGTATTTTGGTCATAACTCTGCTATTTCTTAACCGATTTGACAGATTTATATACCGACGTGTTAAAGAAGAAATTTGCCAGTTATTTTATAAAATATTTTTTTTATAAAACTTGGACTCGGGAAGATCTATGGTTCCCGAAAATGGGTATTTTTCAACAAAAAATTAATATTTTGGTCATTACTTTTTCGTATCTGAACCGAGTTTTTCAGAAAATATTTTTTATTAAAAATTTCCGATCTTTTGATATATAAGGCGTAACCATAGGTCATATGACAGTCCAAAAAATCAGGTTTTTATACAATTATTGATATTTTTTGTACGGGAGGTACCACGCCCACTTGTTCAATCCCGCCCACATTTTGTTGGATGCTGTGTATTGATAACGTTAACGCTATTGCCGTTCTCAAGATATACAGAAATAAAAAAATACAACAACAACAAGGGATTTTTGGGAAAAATCAGACGCAGTCGTGGTTTTTTGGTCATATCTCAGCCATTGGTAGACTATATGTGACATAAATGTAAAACAACGTAGTCGCTATCATGTCTGGAGTATCCGGAAAACACATATCAAACGAAAGACGGACAGACGGACATTGTTAAATCAACATCTCTCCTCATAAGGACCCAGAATATATATACTTTATAGGGTCTAAGATCAGTATTATAGAAATTACAAACGGAATGACAAACTTATATATACCCTTTTCCACCTGTGGTGAAGGGTATAATATAGAATTGATGTATAATAAATCATATCAAGATAGCAGAAAATGTTGTTATTTTGTTATATATTTTTTTTTAATTATATATGTACTTATATCTTTGTCATTTGCGTAAGTGTCACAATATAACCATTGAAAACGATGCTTCCACTGATAATCCAACGACATCAAAAAATGCCAAATTTGGTCAAATGGAAAAATACAAAAAGAGAGATAGCTAGATAGTTCTATAGAAGAACTTGTATGCAGAAGTATGGCTGAAGAGGGTAGGTCTGCAAACGCTTTTCGAAAATCCAAAGTAATATCGAACGATATGGAGTTAAGATGAAAAGTTTTACACATCAAAAAGTTGAAGAAGTTGAAAAAAATAAAGACGAAAAGGTTATCATGATTATGTATTTCTTATTCATAACTATTAAAAATAATTAGTAATATATACATCGAATAGAAAAAGTTATGTTTGAGAAATACTTTTATTTGATACCCATAATAGTTATCTTCAATTTTTTAAAATAAAAATTGGAAATAATGTTTATTCTTAATAAATAAAATATATAAATTTATTCGTAATAATTATTCGCAATTTTATTCGAATAAAAGTTATAACTATTAAGTCCTTGAAAAAGGGTAAAGGCTCAATTAGCCGAGAGTAACAGTAACTTAACCTTACCGTAAAAAAGAAAGACCTATCTATTTCTTACAGATTGAGACGAAACATTTTACTTGTAACTATAATCGTTCTCATTGCTTTACATATGGGTGTTTCTCTGGTTATGCACGCGACATTTGTACGCGCTTTATTGTGTTTCAATATTAAAAAAATAGAAGTGGATTGGAATTTTAGAATGAATTCTTGAATCGTTGCATTGTTTGTGATGAGTTCTTTCTAAAAAGTATATATAATGGTAAATTGAGCACTGGGTACCCAGTTTTATTTTTATCACCATGCAGATTCCCATAAATATCTTCAAATTTGCTTAACAAGCAACTTAATACTCAATTTGCAATTGATTGTAATGGAGAGATAATGAAGAAAGAGTGTACACAACATATTTTTTGCATGTAAAATAAGTACATAAAAATGTCTTTAGAGGTAGAAAATATAAGAAAATATAAAATTTTCCAGTTTCCAGCGCAATTTCCTCAACTTAAACAGCTGAGATATGCTATGAAACCATTCTTTTATAACAACATAGATTTTTTTATAATAATAAACAATAAAAGACGATGATTATCAACATTTTATTTTTTCATCCTGGTAGACCATTCTGGGGAAATGCCCATATAACAAAATGAATCAGCTGATTTACAACGTTACTGAGCTACCTAAACAAGAGCGGCAAGCATTTTTTTAACATGAAAATTCTATTTCAAATAAAATTTCAATAAAACAATCCGACATATCGATCTGTCAATTAAAATTTTTCAGCCGGTTGGTGTCTAACTCGCATTCAAGGGTTGTTTCGTATAAATTGTATGCAAATGAAAAGTTTTGACATACAATACAACGCTTGCCGCTCTTATTTAGGTACCTCACTTACTGTTACTCCCGGCTAACTAAGCCTTAAGTACACGACAAAAACAACGTTGATTTCTCTTCTACGTACATTTAACTACATGCAATCGTTGTTTTTACATGATTTGCCAGTAGTCATTGTACCATATTAAGTGCATAAAATCATTGCAGTGCTTGTTTTTTTGTGTTCATATCGAGCTCTTACCGCGAAAATAACGTAAGCGGCGTCATTTCAAATTTTCGTTTTTTTAATAAATGACTTTATTGGCAACACTTGCATCATTTACTTAAATGTCATTGTCACATAAGGTACCGTTACGATTTTATAGCAAGAACAATTTTATCGTAAGCCACAAATTTCATACAAAATTTATATGAAACTAGCTTAACCCGGTGCGCTTCGCTACACTGCTTCAGCCACTTCTTCAGTTGAGAGATATTTAATATATGTATCTTATGGAAGGTTTTCCCCCCTGCGCCTTCCCGCTTTATTTTTATTTTCAAAAGTGTAGTATACCATAGGAGTGACTTCTACTAAGTTTGAACATTCTTACTATAACAGTTCTTAAGATATGTGATATTAAACATTGGCGTCCTATGGGGGGTAACATTTCCCCGCTGCTATTTTATTTCAATTTTGGGGTTTAGACGATCATACTACAAAAAGTTTAATAAAAAGAGTGCAGCGGCTCTAAATTATATTTCTATCTATGAGGGGTACTGCTCCTCCTCTGTCCATTTCTATATTGAAATTTAAAGTTTGCCATAATAGTAGCTTTAACCACGTTTGAAGACTCTCCCTTTAATAATTCTTCAGTTGAGCGATATTTAATATATGCATCCTATGGGAGGTATTTCCCCCCTGCGCCTACCCGCTTTATTGTTATTTTCAAAAGTGTTGTATACCATAAGAGTGACTTCTAGAAAGTTTGAACATTCTCACTATTACAGTTCTTTAGATATGCGATGTTAAACATTGGCGTCCTATGGGGGATTCCACTTCCCCCGCTGCTATTTTATTTTAATTTTGGGGCTCAGAAGATCTTACTACCAAAAGTTCTGCATAATGCGTGCAGCGGATCTTAATATATGCGATAATTAATATTGGCATCCTATGGGGGATACCAATTCCCCTGCCCCTATCGAAAAAATAAGTAGCCTATTTTATTTTTAGGGCTCACGTGATGTATCTGTAAAAATTTCAGGAAAATCGGTTCAGTAGTTTAGGAGTCTATAAGCCAACAAACAAACAAACAAACACACAAACAAACATACAAACATACAAACATTTTTCATTTTTATGTATATAGATAATAGATTTTTTTTTTTTTTTTTTTTTTTTTCATTATTTATTTATTGAATCTTCATATATTAAATATGAACTAACAATAATTAATCAAATCTTAACCTAATACGTTATTTTATGTCCTGCCAGTGCCAGACAAAAATTTTCTTCATCACGGGTTCTGTTCACTTATCTAGGTGTTTATCGCTCATCTAATTGGATAAGTGCTGCAGTGTCTCTTCTTCTTAAGCGAGTGTGGCCGCCATGATTTAAGATATTTCGAGCTAGTGGATTTGGGTGTTGTTCAAGCCTTTTTAAATATTTTACCGCATATTTTGTAATCATAGTTTTGACTAATGGAACATTGAGATCCTTGTGAATATTTGAGTTTTTTACATACCAAGGGGCAGCTGTGATTATTCGAAGAATTTTATTTTGGCGCCTTTGAATTTTTTCTATATTAGAGGCCGAGGCAGTGCCCCATAACTGAATACCATAGCACCAGATTGGCTTTAAGATGGAGTTGTAAAGAAGAAGTTTGCAGTCGAGACTAAGGACAGAGTTTCTACCAATAAGCCAATGAATTTGAATGGCTTTTAGTTTCATTTGAGTTAATTTTGCCTCTATATGGCATTTCCACGTTAATCGCCGATCCAGATGTATACCGAGATATTTTACATGCGAATGTTGAGGAATTATTTGATTATTGATTGTAATATGGGGGCAAGATTCCCGGCGCAAGGTGAATGTTATATGCACGCATTTTTGCTCATTGACCATTATCCTCCATTGTCTTAACCATATTTCTAGTTGAAATATATGATGCTGTAAGTAACGAGATGCTTCATAACGGTTTTCGTGGACGCTTAGAAAAGCAGTATCGTCTGCAAATGTTGATGTTTGTGTATAGTTGCTTGTTGGCATGTCCGAAGTATAAATTAAGTATAATAGGGGGCCCAGGATGCTGCCTTGTGGGACTCCAGCGTCAATGGGCTGAGGTGAACTTAAGAAATTTCCTTCTTTAATAATAAATTGACGACCGACTAAGTAGCTTTCTAGCAGCTTGTGTGTGTTTGCTGGTAAATTTTGCTTCAATTTATGTAATAAGCCTTCATGCCAGACTTTATCAAAAGCTTGCGAAACATCGATGAAGAGTGCTGAGCAATATTTTTTTTCTTCAAATGCTTTTCTTATGACATTTACTATTCGATGAGTCTGTTCGATTGTGCTGTGTTTTCTTCGAAATCCGAACTGATGGTTTGGAATACATCTATTTTCACTTAAAAACGGTGTTAATTTTGAAACTAATAATTTCTCAAACAGCTTTGACATATTTGATAATAAGCTAATAGGCCTATAAGACTCAACTTTTGTATGATCTTTACCTGGCTTTGGTATCATGGTAACTAAGGAAACCTTCCATTTTTGAGGATAGTATTCGAGACGTAAAATAGCATTAAAAATAAAAAGAATAATTTTCTTTGCTATGCGAGGTAGCTCTAAAAGCATTTTATTACTGATCTTATCAATACCAGGTGCCTTCTTAGTGTTTAAGTCACAAATAGCCTTTTCGATTTCTCTTATCTCAAATCTGAGGGGGATAGCTGCTCTAGCAGCAACAGGTGGTAACTCTGCCGCAATATTGTGAGATATATTTGGTGTAAATACGTTTTTCAAGTGACTAACAAACAGATTTCCTTTTTCAATATCGTTTCTTGCCCAACTACCATTCAAGTTTCTTAATGGTGGCTTTGATATAACTGGCCTTTTTAAATTTCTAGCTGCACGCCATAATGAGTAGTCAGATTGTGGAGTTGCATCAAGTTCCTTAAGATATTTTTCTAGAGAAGCCGTTTTCTGAGTCTGCAGTAACTTTCTTAGCCTTTTTGTGTACTCTTTTAATAAATTCTTAAGTTGCGGGGATCTGTACAGTTGCCACTCTCTTCGAACTCTCCTTTTTTCAGTCAAGAGCCGCTCGACATCTGAAGAATATATTTTAATGGTTTTTGTTTTTTTTGGGGCAAAATTGGAATGTTGAACAGCTAGTTTCAGAAAACTGTCAAAATTGTCAATAGAGCGATCTACGTACTCCGGTGTACTGAGCGGAATATTTTCTGTGCAATGGGCACTGAGAAATTTTTTATATTTTAACCAATTTATTTGTGTGGCTGACGTCGCTAAGTAACATGACGGAGATACAATTCTATTTGGGTTCGTTATAGTACCAATTGTAGGTGTGTAGTCGGATGATAATTCTAGGGAAGCTTCAACATGAATCGTTTCTGTGGGGATGTTTTTAACCACTCCAAAGTCGATAACATCTGGAATTTTTTGCTGATCAGTAGGCCAATATGTTGGTTGTCCGCTCGCGACCACGTTTAACCCCATTTTAGAGATTGTGTTAAACAAAACACGACCTTTTGGTGTTATAAGTCGTGACCCCCAGAAGGTATGTTTAGCGTTATAATCGCCAGCGGCGAGGAAACAGGGTCCTAATGATTTAAAATATTTATAATATTGGCTTTCTGATATGGCAAATCTAGGTGGAGAGTATAAAGAAGAAATTACTAAGTTTCGATTTAGCTCTTCAACACAAATAGTCGTTGCTTGCAGATAATCTTCACAATGATCAAACATTAAGTAGTGTTTGATTCGGGCTTTTATCAAAATGGCAGAGCCTCCACAAGCTCTATCTCGAGGGTCCTTAGTATCATATAGTATATAACCATTGATTTTAAACGTATTTCTTGAGGTCAAGTGAGTTTCAGAAACCAACATGACATCAATTTGTTTATTTTTTAGAAAGTATTCTAATTCATTTTTATGTTGGCGGATGCCGTTAGCGTTCCAAAAACAGATTTTTAAACAGTTCATGGCTTGTTAAGTACAGCTTGCAATAACATCGATTGCATTCTTAGAATTTCCTGCATCATATTACCCATTGTGTTCGTAAAATTATTAACTGTTTGCACTAATGTTTCCATGGTTTTTTCAAGACGACTTAAATTAGAAACTGGAGTTTCTTCATTAATTGGCGAAGCACCTTGCATTGTCACATGGTTTGATTTTAGAATGTTAGCGTAGGAGGTTCTGTTATTACTAGGCTGTGGAGCCTGAATGTCATTAGTGTTTAGCTGATTTGTTACCTGCATTTGAGGGGAATTAGTTTTCGGTCCAACCGACTGCTTGACGATAGTGTATACAGGGCATCCTCTATAATTGGCTGTGTGATTACCGCCACAATTGCTACATTTTTTAACGTTGGGGTCATTTTTAGATTTATCGCAAAGATTTGTACCATGTAATTCTCCACATACTACGCAAACAGGGGGTAAGTAGCAGTATGCCTTAGTATGGCCAAATTCTTGGCAGTTCAGACATTGAACGGGACCGCCTCTTTTGTGCGGCTCCTCTATAGTTACTTTTCTGTACAGAATGTATTTTAAGTTATAGATGGGATGCGTTTCATTTTTTTTAAGTTTAACGTCGCCGGGTTCAAACTCCACTCGAAAAAGTGGTTGGGGAATTTTTTCTCTATTTTTAATGTTTAATACATGTTTTACCTTGAAGCCTTTTTCTTCAAGGAATGTTTTTACCTCTTCTGGGTCCACACATGAGTCAATACCCTTAATCACTACCTGAAGACCTTTACTGCTTTTCAGTTGGTATGTATAAAAATTTTTTTTGAGTGCCTCAAAGTTGCTTACAATTTTTCGAAAATCATTCTCATGATTGATTTGTATTTTTGTTTCGTTTATACTACCACGCTTGATAGCAGCTACGTAAAACGAATTTTCACCTATATTCGATATCAAACTCTTTATGAGCTCATTAGAATTTTGCTCCCTCAGATATATCGGGGGAGGCTTGGTCGATTTTATGACGTTTTGTGCTTCAGAGGATTCATCCTCCAGAATTGCAAAACGATTTTGAGAATTTATTTTATCAAAAGATGGTACTTTTGAGGCCGAAGCAACTGCTGCAGAGGTAGGGCTGCGTCCCCGTTTAAGCACTGTTATGTACCTGTCCATACCAACTTGTACTGTAGGCTTTTGAGAAGTTTTTACTTGCGTTATTGAGTTGTCCATAGCGGCTGTTTTGGGGTTAACCGTTTCATCACTTGTTAAAGTTATTTTTTGCTCTGTGGCAACGCTTGCAGTTAATAAATTTGTTATTGTATTACGATCGACCGTATTTTTAAACAAAGAGGGTGAGAGGGAACGAGTTCGAGTAATAGGTTTAGCCGTTAAATAATTGCTATCATCGATTCTTTTTTCTGCGTTTGTTTCGTCAACACTCAATGTAACATACGCATTTCTTTCATTATGTTTAATTGTTTTTGCATTATATGCATTCATAAGAGTTTTTTTTATATATTACTGTTTGTTTAATTGTGCTCTTCTTTTTATTTGTTGTTTAAAAAAAACCCCGAGAATAAAAAAAAAGAATAAAGAAAACAAGAAATGTTTTTGCTTAAAATGTATGTATTTATATGTATGTGTGTACATACATATATTTTTGTTATTTGTAATTTTTAATATTTGTATTATAAATTTTATGTTCACTAATTTAAAAATTATTGTAAAGCGTCCATTCATTCGCTGATCTTATATTATTTAAAAAATAATATGATATTATAAATATACAATTGTTTATGTTAAAAAAAACCGTATGCCGAGTTAAAAGAAAAAAAACACGTCTGCAATTAACGAGCACGCAAGCAACATGAATGAATAGATAATAGATAAAATAAAAGAAACTCTCTCCTGTAAAATTTGATTTTTGGCGCTTATGTTTTTTTCGCTGTTAGGGCTCGATATAATAATGATGTTCACATATTTATAAGCCTAAATTTTCAGAAACCTACATATTTGGCTGTGAATACAATGCTTGAAAGTATTTGAAAAGCAGAAATTCAGTTCTCTTCATTGGTTAAGTGATGAGAAAGATGAAAAGTATGTGCATTGCTCGAAAGAAAAGAGAACTTCACGTGTTCAACAACAACTTATTCGATGGGCACCTTAAAAAAATATGTAGCTTGACTGGTGGATTTTTACACACGAGGTTTCCTATGGTAAAGTGGCCCCGTTACATAAAAAAGTTTAACATTTTAAACCTTCTGCCTACTTCAACTTCAAACGTAAACGGTCGTTTAGCATTTTACATGGAAAATATTTTTAACACTCACCTCCGTATTCATAAACGATTATTTAATTAGAATTTTTGATTTTTCTTTTTTTTTGACTTTTTTATTTCCTGAATATTTTGCTTTTCCCCTACTGCCCTTTGGAATTATGGTAAACATCTGCATAAATATATGTTAATGCATTGATTCTTTTTGTTATAGTTTCCTATATTCAGATTACATTTTAAGAGGTTACATACATTTTTATGAGATTTTACATTAGTATTAAAACAATTTTATCGTTTGGACTAGGCAATTGACATCTATTTTAAAATATAAATACCAAAATAAAATATAAAAACCCTCTTAAATAAAAAATGCAGTGAAAGAAGAACCAATCCCTTAACTGGTTTATGAAGAACAAAAAGGTAGAAAAAGTAATGAATTACATTACATTACATTACATTCACTGGTGCTGTAGGACATTTTTTGGTACTTTCTTAAATTTGGTTCTTGAATTTAATTCTAGGACTTGTTTTATTGAAATAATACTACATTGTATTGAAATAATACTACATTTTAGTAATTGATACCAAGCACTTTCATTGAGAAAAGATCTGTGACTGGTCAAATGGTGTCAATTGACCCCCTCCAATGACAACCCAATGTAAAAGTGATAGGTCTTATTCATATAAAGTGTTAGAACAAGAACCGGTCTCTACCACCAAAGACCTATCACGGGACCACTTTGGTGTCAGTTCGCTTTCCACTAGGGTAGCTTGTAAATCCCCTAATAGAAACATAACAGTAATTTTACTTTCAAATTTTCATTTTAATTAAGTTTATTGAAAAAGTTTTTGAATATTCACTCAAGTTGAAGAACAAAAAATTCATTACAAACAAATAAAACCCAATTGGGCCATTCAAATTCAAAAAGAAAATAGTCACAAAAGTGCAAACAAAAAAAAAAAAAAGGAAAAACTAAATTTTAGTCAGCAAAATAGTTTTTTATCTGCAGAATTTAACAATCCTTAAAACAGATTTTCCTCCTTTCATTTGAATAAGAGATTGAAAGAATGTTTGTCTTTCAAAATTCATGAATACACATGTGCAATAAATATCCAAATATATCTACTTCTGCTGTAAAATGAAATGTTATTAAAAAATACTCAAAGAATAAACGAAATGTTACAAATAACAATCAAAAACTATCATTCCCATCATCGTCATCATCATTATCATTATTCTTTTACCACTGGCAACAGAAATTCAGAGATTGAAAAAAAATTAACTATATTCACATGATCTCCCAAATGTCACAAACAGTATTTGTCTAAGTGTATAGAAAAAACTAAAAAATATTTTACATCTTTTTCATCTTTCATTTATAAGAGGACAATTGAAAAGTATTTTAGTAGTCAGAGTAAATGTTAAATAAGGACTAGGTTCAGTTAAACTCGGGTGGAGATAAAATCCGGTATATGTAAATTTTTTTAAGTTTAAATTTTTGTTTTTTTGGGGTTTCCTATAACAACTAAACTATTCTAAGTGTTAAAATAATTATTGTTATGGGTTAAAACAAGTTCATAGTCAACCATAATATGGATGTGGCTTCATGATAGAGAATTAATTTAATCACAATTCATCAATCCAGATTAAAATACTAAATCGCAAATGGATAGGGATTCGCCATACATTGCGCAGGCCCACAGGATACATAGCGAAGCCCCCAAGCAGTGGACACCCGAAGGTAAGTACGAGAAGAAGATACTGTCCATTGCACAAATAAAGGCGCCAACTTGAATATGGGATAGCGCAAAGTGGTCTTAGTTGATAGGAAATAGGGCAAAAGTCATCTAAAAGAACTGAATGGAATCAGTTTGTGGTAGCCATTTGTTCCTTTTGGGAACTACAGGACATAATATATTGTTGCCGGTGACAATAATATGGATAAAGTAACCATAATCTTTTTCAAAATTGTTCGTTAATAATAGTTTTGGTTCTTATTGCACCAAATTATTAACAAAATTAAAAAAGAAAATAAAAGCTATAAGAGTGACAATTATTTTAATTGTTATTTAACAATTTTTCTTAAAGCACTTATCCACTTATTGTTCTTAAACAACTTATCCCGTGACCATAATATTATAATAAAAAGGAACGAATTGCGATAGGTGAAAGTGCAGTTACTTCAGAGGAAAGGTAATGGACGCAAAAGTTACTACTATATTTACATGGTTCACTCGGGACAATATCTGCGACAAACATTATTTAAATCGAAACTCAATGTTTCCATTTCAAAGACCTGTTACAAAGAGACAAAATGGTGTTAATAAAACCCCTCCTTAGACATCGCTATGTTAAAGTGAAAAGTCTCCTTAGTATAAACTGTAAGAACTAGAACCGGTGCCTACCACTTTTGAACTGTCACGTGACAAATTTGGTGTTAGTTCCCTTTTCCCTAGGAAATATTGATTTTTTTTAAACAAAGTTTACTGAATACGGAGAACAACTAATGAATTTTTCGTATCACGCGTAGATCACTAGTGATTGTGATTTATTTAAATATTAAACACCAGCGAGAGAGTAATCGTGATTGAAATATAAATGAACTTTCCAAACACTTACGTAAGTTTTCCTAAAAAAAACTATTGAAATATATTTTTATAAAATTTTCTAATTTGACAAAATCTTTAAATTATGCTTTGTGTTTCACTAAAATATTTTTTGTATGTGCGTGATTAACTTTGTAACTTTGAAAATTATTCGTGAGTGCTTGGTAGCAAATATTTATGCGTGAGCTTACGTTACAGCATTTCCTTTCCTTGTTAGCGTGTAAAATCGTGAGTCTTAAATCACTTATGAGCACAGCTCTAGTTTCAGTAAAGCAAAAATCATTTCTGTGGACATTTGACAAAACGTCTTCTTTATAAATCAACAACTTTTCAGTAGAGCGAAAAAACTGTTAAGGTCACTAACAAAAGTAATTAAAGGTATTCACGCCATTTTTTTTTTTTTACCCTTGCAACTGTACAAAATAGCAAAGTTGCAATTATTTGACGTAAGCAACCCATTTCGTTTGCACCTTCAATTTTCAGATTTTCTGAAACAATTTTTCGAACAACGCACTTTCTATTTGACAACATCCCAAGACGAATGCACTTGCGATTATTTTAAAAAGTTATTGATAAATTTGAACCGTAAAAATACACAAAATTATTAATTGTATTTCTATTATTTCTGCTTCTTTCATTATTTTGACGCTTTTTCCGTTTTAAATTGTTTTATTGTTTACGAAATTCATCTGTTAACACTTAAATTTTTATAAATGTTTTAATTCAAAGAAAAAAATGTACGTTCAAATGTTATTCCTGCGTTGTTGTTTAGTGTATAGTTGATCTTATGAGCTCTTTTTAAGCATTTTTTCAATTTGGCAATGCCATTAAAAGTTGCAAAATATTTATGCTTTTACTCTGATAATCTTGCATTTACTTAGGCTCTGACAATTATGCATAGTTTGTGCGAAATAATTGGCTATGTGGTTGTTGTTATGTTTTTTTTTTTGCTCTTTCGCAAGAGTGCAACTTTTGACGTGAATACATTTATTGTTGAGAAAATAAAAGAATTCTTATACTTGGATGTTATTAACAAATACTTAATAAACATTTTGCGATAATTTTTTTTCCTTTAAAAGCAATAGTTTTCTAAAAAAAAAAAAAATTAGTCAAATGAATTTTATGTGTGGTTTATAGAACACGAGCGCAAAACTCGCCCGTTTAACTTACATTTAAAACAAAAACAAATTTCGAAATTTTGTTTTCGTTTTTTTTTCGAGTTTTGCGCTTGTGTTCTATAAACCACACATTAACCAAACAAATTAACTTCTACTTTTTCAAGCTTTGCTTTTGACAAAATTACTTCTCTTGAAAGAAGCAGGTTTTTCAAAAGGAAATTGGTAAAAACGTGCTACAACTAAATAAAGACAAGCTGTTTTGTCAAATGACAGTTATAAGTTTTTTGTTTACATTTTCAAAATGTTTTAAATTCTCCGAGAGAAGTTATTGTTTAAAATTGAAATAAGGGGAAAACCCTGAAAGAGTTTGATTTGTCAATTGCGTATCTTTTATCATGTTCACAGAACAGCAATATTCGTGTTTCGCTCTCCCATTCCAGTTTCGCGCCCCAAACATGATTGAAAAAACATATTTTGTCATACAAAATTTTGAGAGGGAAACAGGTAGTTTCAATTTGAAACATGCCGCGAAACAGGAAAAATATACTATCATCTTCAATTTTGATAACAATTATCGTCAGTTTATCTGAACTAGTTCTCAAAAAAAAAAAAAAAAAAAAAATAAAAAAATCAAAACAAAATAAAAATTCATGTTAAATAAAATAAACTAATAATTATAAAAAAACAAGAGTAACCCTGCCCGCGTTTCTGGACAATACAAATAAATTTTTTAGACAAAATGTTATTTGTCACAAGGAAAGAAATACATTTTATATAGGGGAAACACACCATCATAAAATTGCGCGTATAACGCAAATTCGTAGAAATTTTTCGATGTTTTTATAAACCATCAGTGAAAGTAGACCTTTCCAACGCATATACTCGTTTGAAAATCGGTTGAGTGGTTCTCGAGTTATAAAATGACGAACATAGGACAACTTATTTTTTTTTTATATATGTACATATATAGATACTAATAAAAGTGTTAAATAATCTATATTTAATTTTCACCTCCTTTTTTTTATCTATTTTAAATACAATTAAACTAACAACACAAAAAAAAAATTTTAAATGAAACAAGAATGAATCGTATGAACAGCATGTTTGGCAATCTGGTTTCAGAGAGCGAAACGAGTGGTTTATCTCGTTGTACAAAGCATTATGTTCTAAAAGTCGTAGAAATATGCGATTAGACCAAAGGAAGCGAATAAAAATTTGATATTTACTACAAATATTTAAAAAAATATTAAAAACTTTTGTAGGAAAAAATGAATGTAACACAGGACAACCAATATTTTCCAGACTTCTGTCCACTGTTTTGGTTAAATTGAGAGGGCTGATTACGAGGGAATTATCATTTGTTTTCTATTTTCAAAGATAAAGCGACATTTAATTTTGGAAAAATTTACATCAGTTTTAGCGTTATTCGCCTAATATTTCAAGAATGACCCTAAATACCTTAAAATATTTTTTATCTATACAAAAATTTCTTTCATTTAAGTAGAGTCGCACTGGTGTACTTGTATTGCACGGATTTTCAAAATTATGTTTACGTTAGTCCCATTTGTTAATGTGTGTACAAACTTGACATTCCAGTGAACTATTTTTAGTAAGACTTTTAAAAGGGTCTTGAAACATTTTGAAAACAACTTTACATTTCATATATTTTTCGACATGTCTTAAAAAGTACCAAAAATATGTCTCTTTACACACAAAAAGTATTTTTACAAAAATTAGTTTCTTTGTGGTTATGGGTTTTAATCCAAATTTTATTTAATTTTAAATCAGGCTTTAGTTCATCAAATTTAAATTTCATTAAATTTTTTTTAATGAAGGAAGGAATATTACAACATTAATTAAATTTAAATTTATTGATAACTTCAAAAAGAATTCTTGACAAAAGTACGAAAAAACAGAAGTAAGGAAAACATGTAAAATTAATTAAAATGGATAATCATTCAAAAAAGCAAACTTCGATCTACCAAAGGTTAAAAAATACAATTTGGTTTAAAGATTGATGTTTGACTTTTGACGTCAGCAGTCGTCGATGGCTGCGAGTGTAAAACGGCAAATCCCTCTGAGGAGATCGAGTGGTTGCGATCGAAACATGTCGTGATTACCTGCCAGCCGCGGTTCGAATCCCGGCCACGGTCAAAAAAATGAAAGATTATCAATAACAATTTTAATTAATTTTCATGTTGTGAAATTCCTTTCTTCATAAAAATAATTTAATGAAAATTAAATTTGATGAACTTAAGCCTAATTAAAAATATTAAAAATTTGGATTAAAAACCATAAATAGTTAAACAAAATAACCACAATACTAATTATTTATTGATAACTTTTATTCTTGACTGAAAGAGGAATTGAACTCGGGTCGAACTTATATGTTTCCAGAATAACCACAATCTCACCTCCAGAGTTCGCTGCAGTTCTACCCTTTCCACCACTGCGACGGCTGGCAGTCTACATTCAGACGTCAGTTTTTTGGTATGGTATTTTTGTTGGATCGAAATTTGCTGTAATTAATCATCTATTTTTAGTTTTAACATGTTTCTTCCTTACTTCTTTTTTCTGTTTACAAAACTTATTTTACAGAGTCAATGTTAGTGAATACGTACAAAATGTTCAAGGATATACAATACAAACAACAAACAAACTGTCTGTACTATTTGTACAACGTCTAGTCTTCATAAACATTTATATTATTAATAATGAATTTGACATTAAAACCAATAATTGGATGGAGTAAAAAAGAGGAAAACAAGTATTATTTTTAAATTAGTGCACACTTTATCTAAAACAAGAGGTCGCAGAAAAAACAAATGTCGTATTCGTAATGAGCCGACAAAAAAATTAGTTATTGCGGGTTCAGTCTTGCAATAACAGGAACACTTCCTGCCATATGGCAAATCCCAGTAATCCCAGGTTGGTGGACAGAATCAAAATTTTTTCAAATTAAATTTTTTTTAATGGAATATAAGACTAGATGCATAATTTCATTTTAATATTAAAAAATATGTATTTCAATGATCATTCCAAATAAAAATAAAAATTTTGCAAAGCACTGTGGTACATAAAAAAAAAAAAAAAAATGAGCGCACAATTATGCGCTGCGCAATAAGACACACAGAGATACACGTAAGTACAAATCTGATAAGCTTAAAGCAAGGCAGGTTGATATCGCATTGCTTAACAAATCACCAGTAAATGAAGGAATGCTAAAACATATATATTTAAATTTTTCCCCTCTACGCATTTCTCTGTTTTAAGTCCATATTAACTTATTTCATTCCTTATCTTTTGCCAGGCTTGTTGTTGTGGTAGCAAAATAAAATAAAATATCTATCCCAGATGTAAAACTATAAAATAACTATTTGTGCTCGAGTCTATATGGGGGAAAAAGTAAAATATATATAAAACCTAAAGACTAAAGAGTGCAAATGCATCTATAGTATTTTTATATACTTAAAACTATGGCAAACATCTGAGTGAAAGAATAACTGGAAACTATTACATTTTTTCGTATATCTTTTTTTTACAATAATGCAGCAGTTTGTTAAAGATTTCAAGGCTGTGTTTTAGTTGCATTTTTTTCTTTTTTTTTTAAATACGGATGCTGCACTTGGTTGCAAACATTTACGTTGTATATGTTTGCATGTATGTAAGTATTTTGTGGGCGGTAAATACACTCAACCAAAATGGATTTTAATTTTATCCGTTATGTTCTTGTTCATTGTCTGTCTATGGATTTTTTCCCTCTGAATGGGAAATAGCTGCTTTATTGATATTTTTGACAGCTCTCTGGTGATTCCTGACATCTGTTAAAGTCAAGTACATATCGCTCATTTGCTGCAAGACCGGCATAACTCAAAAAAATCAATTTCGAGATAAACGCGTTGAAAGTTTTTGATTTGCTCTAATCACTTAGAAAAAAACCGATACATTCTCTCCAAAAGATGAATTTTATACACAATATAAAGAAAAACATAGCGAACAATTCTGCATCACTAACTCCAAAATTGTGATTTTTGATTTATGCCGGGCTTGCAGCAAATGAGCGATATGTTTTTTTTATTTTCTTTTTGACATAACTGTTAGAAACCTTTTAACTACATGTGCGTAAAAAACAAATGTCTAACAACAAAAACTGACAGATTTTATTTTTAAAAAATTTTATTGAAAAGAAAATGTTGAAAATCTTTTTATTAAGGACAAATTAAAAATCATCTTTAATTTAAAAGGATTTTTTGTTTTAATAATTTAGAACTTTGCATTGAAAGAATAACTTTATTGAAAAATTTTTTAATATTATGTCGTTTCGCTGGACGCTGGTAAGTTTTTTTTAACTTGACGATTGCCCTTAAAATGTTAAATGCCAACAAGCAGAGAAAAAATATGGGGCAACATGGTCTAGGATATTTGAATTAATGATAAAGAATTTTTTTTATGCATAGCAGCAGTGTTGCCAATTTAGCCATTTAGTGGCTAGATTTAGCCATTTTTCACCCTGTTTAGCCATTAAAAAATGAGTTTAGCCATTAGCCATTTTTTTTAGCCATTTTTCAACTTGTTTAGCCATAAAATTATTTTTTGCCGTTTTTCTTTTAAAAGAATAATTTTTATTTTATTATTAAAATTAATAAAAGTAAAATAAACATTTTTAATAATTAAAACGCCTTTAAATTAAACCACAACTTTTACAAAGTTGAAAATCGCTATAAACTATAATTATGAAAAATCTTTCAAAAAAAGGAAAACAATTCCAATATTAAATTTATAAAATGGATCAACACAAACGTCGGTGTTTCTTTCTGGTTGCAAGGATTTCAATAAAGAGATGCAGGCGGCAACAAAAATTTTTTAGAAATTTCAGAATTGACTATAAAGTTGCTCTCATTTACATGGTCTAATGCTTAAGTAGAGAGGGTATTTAGCAACGTAAATATTGTTAAAAGTAATTTGAGAAATAGGTTACATTTAGGAACCGTTAATTCGATTTTATCAATTAGGTAAATATTTTTACCATAACAATAAAATATTTATAGCAACACCACAATAGTAGAGATGGTACTATGCGCTTGTGTTGATGTTTGCAACACCTTAAAATATTGGTCCTAAGCCCACCTTTTCGTATACCGATTGACTCAGAATCACTTTCTGAGTCGAATTAACGATGTTTGTCCGGCTGGCTGGCTGGCTGTCCATGTAAACCTTGTGCAAAAAGTACAGGTCGCAATTTTGGAGATTATTTGATAAAATTTGGTACACAGGTTCTAATTTGAATATGATACCCTACTTATAGTTGGGGTTGACCGACTATACTTTCTTACTTGTATTTTATTGTAGATCTGGACTCAAAAGGTAGGGTAAATATTGTCGTGATTATGATTTACGTTTAAATTATTTAATTCCTTTGAGATGAACAATAACGAATTTATCGATGATTTAATTTTTTAAATATCTATCAAAATATTAATTTACGTTTATATTTATTTATTAAGTTGATCTTAACTTACAATTTCATCGTAAACAACTTTAAATGAATTATTTCTGTTTTGTTATTGAATTTAAATGTGTTTTATTTAAAAAAGCTTTTAGCCATTTTTTAGCCCATTTTTAGCCATTTTTTAGCCATTTTTTTCCGTAAGTTTAGCCATTTTTGGTCACCAAGTTTTGGCAACACTGCATAGCAGCAACAACATTATTGTTTATGCAACCCATAGTATGACTAGATCGGTTCTCTATATGGGCTACACAATCATGTTATGCCAAAAAACAACAACATCAGGTTTCTCTTAAAATATGAAAAGTAGATAAAAAATTGTTGTTTAAATATAAGCAACATAATATGATTGTGGTAAACATGTACCAAATTGATTTAAGCGTAATATGGTTGTGGTAACAATAAGTATAATGAAAATGACAACTATAATTTTGAATTTTTCGCAACCATAGTTGTATTTGAATTCGATTTCGTGCAAGTGGGTACACGACTTACAACAAGTATGATTAAAGTATCTAAACTATTTTTTAATTTTCTGCAACTTTACTGAATGTGTTTCCCGTTACCGAATCATTTCTGTGTGAAGTCTTTGGTTTGTTAACATTTTTATTTATTTTTTTAATTAATTAGTTCGCCAATAATAAACTAATATTTCTTACTGGCTTGTATGCTTAAAATAATTATATCTTAAGTAAACATAAGAAAAAGAAAAATTTAGGATTAAAGTTATCTTAAGACACTTTAGAGATTAGTTATGATGCCAATAGGATTAATCAAAATAATGTATGTATACAAATTGTAAACAAATTGTTAAATTCAGACCTGATTCTGCAGATAGGATAAAATATTTTATTATTAAACCGATAGTATCGAAGTATAATGGCTGATAAATCAGTGAGTGTTTAAACGCTAGTTAACCTAAACTTTTATATTTAGTTTAAACCAGTTTTCGAAAATAAACACTAAATATCGCTCCTCAGTGTTCGGTTCGGTAGATTTGTGGAAAACACAAGCGCGAATAGTGTTTGTGCAGTAAATCACAAAAATAATACTGTTCTTATCCAACTCAACAAAAAGATGATTTTATTCCGTTAAGTTTTTTTTTAAAGCCACAAACTTTATTGTGTTCGGTTCAGCTCATTATTGTTCGTTCGTTTCTGTTGTGCGTAGCGCCCTTTTGGCTGGTAAAAAACCAAAAATTTTTTACAAACACCCAGCAAAATTATTTTACACAAACAAAACATATACACACTTCGTGCTGCGGTCGTTGCAAATATTTTTTGTTTGTTCATTTCTTTATCAATGTAAAAAAAGAAACACTATATAATGTTTGTCTATAGTACCACAACAATTGTTCTATATTTTAACGAAGAATAGAACACTATATAATGTTCGGCTCTTTCTTGAAAATAGTTACGAACGGTATTAAGGGCACATTACGAAAGGTAATTGCACGTATTATAAACAAAAGACTCTCTACAACAATTTCCCCATCACTCAGAAATGAGCTAGCTGGCTTTCGCTCCGGAAAATCTTGTGTTGACCAAGTAAACAGTCTTAGGATTATCGTTGAGCAATCAGTGGAATAAAGATCACCATTATACCTCATTTTTATAGATTTTGAGAAAGCCTTTGACACACTGAACCATAACGCTATATCGAACTCGCTGCTATGCAAGGGTGTTCCCGAAAAACTAACACGGCTAATTAAAGCCCTGTTCAAGAATGCCACTTGTCGTGTGTTGCATGAAAGACAACTGAGCTACAGGATCACGTTGGAAACTAGAGTTAGACACGGGTGTGTCTTATCAGCTCTTCTCTTTAGCTGCGCCCTCGATGCTGTGATGCAGAAAGCAACAAGCCATCATAAGAGAGGTATTACAAGGAGATGCATTCAAGTAATTGAAGGAGCTCTTACCAAGTTTCATTAAAAAAAATAATATTTCAAGTGCCACGACATTCCCTTACTACGAAGCAGGTTTGTAAGGAAGAACATAAAAAATAACTGTAAAAAAATCATTCAGTGTGTAAAGATGATTGTACGTTTACCAGTTTTTATATGCGTGTGTATGTATTGTATTGCTTCAAAGTGGGAACTCGCCATATAAAATTCATGTCTTCCGTAAGCGGTATGGTAAGCGAAACTCTTACATTTCTCCCTTAAAAACCTGCTTCGTTTCAGGCACAATTTTTTATTGGGTAGCCACTCATTCTCAGTGATACAGTCGAAAATTTCCACCATCAGTGACATCGCAAAATTAGTTGGGCTGAAGATAAATATACCCAAGACAAAATCGCTCCGTATCAATAGCAAAACAGATAGCCATTTCTTTGTATGTGTTCAAGACATAGACTATGTTAAGTCCTTCTGCTACCTGGGTAGCGCAATCGATATAACTGGTGGCTCAGCAGCAGATATGTCCAGTCGCATAAATAAGGCGCGGAGTGCATTTGCCATGTTAAACGCGGCTTGGAAATCTTTTTATATTTCAAAACAAACCAAAATCAAATAATTTAACCCCAACATAAAATCCACTCTATTATATGGATGCGAGACCTGGAACATGGCACCACATGACATACAAAGCCTTCAGGTATTTCTCAACAATTGCTTCCGCAAAATCTTACGGATTTTCTGGCCTGTAACAATATCCAACAACCAACTCTGGATGAAGGCAAGCCAGAGAACGGAAATAAGTATGCTAAATGGAGTTGGATAAGTCACACCCTCCGTAAACCAGACGATGATATTGCCAGAAATGCCTAGATTGGAGCCCGCAGGGAAGCAGACGTGCCGGGAGACCAGCGGCAACTGCCAACAGAACTTTCGAGATTGCGCATGAAGTGGAACGAAGTTAAGCATCAAGCCGAAGATCGAGATTATTGGAACCACCTTGTTATGGCCCTATGCTTCCTAGAGGAGTAAAAGGAACATCTATGATGGGCATTTCCCCAGAATGGTCTACCAGGATGAAAAAATAATATGTTAATAATCATCTTTTATAGTTTATTATTGTAAAAAAGTCTATGTTTTTATAATAGAATGGCTTCATAGCATATCTCAGCTGTTTAACTTGAGGAAATTGCGCTGGAAACTGGAAAATTTTATATTTTCTTATATTTTCTATTTCTAAAGACATTTTTATATACTTATTTTACAAGCAAAAAAATATGTTATGTTTGCACTTTCTTCATAATCTTTTTATTACAATCAATTGTAAATTGAGTATTAAGTTGTTTGTTAAGGAAATTTATAGATATTTATGCGAAAATGCGTAGTGATAATAATAAAAAAATTTATGGAAAAATCGTACGTTCGCGACCGGTGCATAAGCCAATTAAACAAAAATCAATATAGATATTTTATTGTGTAAATACTGGATAGAGACCTACATTAATGCTCTTTTAAAATAAATTAATCACTTTTGAATATTCCGTTCCATTTTGCAGATTTTTAAATTTCCCTACTGTCAGCCAAATTTGACTTCTATTTTGCGTACGTTCGCGACTCGATCTTTTGCACAAAACATACAGCTACCCAAATGCTATCGAATAGCAAAAAAATGCTAGGAAAAGTTTTGTTTTCTATATTATTTGTACATCAAAAGCGTACGAACGTACGTTCTTGATCCCAGGAAATGCCCATATATATTAAGGGGTGTGTTCGTCTACACAAACACTAAGAAAATAGATATCGTTCCTGGGTCTGTGTTCTGTTCTGTTTATTTTCGAACACTAGTTTTAACTCAACAGCTGTAAGTCAGTGTCCCATGTATCATATGAAGTTTTGAAAATAACATGTGGCAGCACTAAGAAAAATATTGCCAAATTCCTATGGTCTGTATTTGAATTTAAACGCCCAATTTTATGCGTTTAAAGATGGTTTATATCTGAGTCATCTTGATAAAACAACTTAAGTCGATAGAAGAAAGCAAAAATGTTTTTAAAAAAAACTAGGTGAAAAAATGATTTTTATTAACAGGCTGTTCATCGTTCAAATTTTAAAGACGAAAACAACTTCGTATGATTAACAAAATTTTTTTTAAGTTGAATTAAGATGTTTTGTCAAAATGCCACAGAAATGAATGTTTACTGATTTATAGATTTGTTGGTTTAGTCACATTTTAAACCAAAAAGTGAACTTAACTTGCTCTGATTTATTAGCCCTAAAAGGAACATTTCTGGAATGGCGAATACACACAGAAAAAATTATGGGTGGAGGTAACCATATTCTGTGAAAAAAATACTATTGTTGGACTTTAAATACTTTTATATGTGCAGCTAACCATATTATTGTTAAATAAGACCATACTATTGTTAATATTAACCAGTGTTGCCAGAAGAATTTTTGAAAAATACCTACACATAATAAAAAAAAAAATCCGATTTTTTCCTACACGTTGGAAAAATTTTCCCTACAAAAATCCCTACGCGTTTTAGACATTAATATATAAGAAAAAAGATAGTTGTAAAAACTTATTTGATTTTAATATGTATAAAAATAACAAAAATAAAACAAAAAAAAAATTGTTTGTAATTGATCTTATAATACAAATTAAACTTAAAGTTGTGTGGATCAATTTGTTTTGCTTTTTGGTGGTCTCTCTGACTCAGCATTTGCATTGGGCAAAGCAAACAAAATCCTTAACAGTTTTGATCAATTTGGAAATACAGCCTCGTCATTATAGTTTTTCATTCTTACTATTTTTTTCTAAAACTGTTCTATATTCATGTTTCAAAATATGTATATTAATTTCACAATTTAACATATTATTTTCCCAACTGCAGAAAAATAAATTGTATACGATTTTTCTTCACTCATAAATGCGATAATTGAGACTTAAGTTAAATTGTTAACACGAAAGTTAATATTAATACTCAACTTTTTTTTTGTCCAAAAACATTTTCTGGATTTAAGAATTTCACTTTTTAAAATATTAATTCATTATTTAAAAAACATTTTTTTTTTTGCATTTATTTCGTATATAATGCATTATGAGAAAAATACCTACATTTTGGCGAATATAAAAAATCAGTCCGATTTTCCCTACGCTCCTATTTTAGTATCAAAAACCCTACATGTAGTGATTTTTCCCTAATTTTGGCAACACTGATATTTACAATAATTTGCTTGAAATCAACAATAATATTGTCAAAATTAACCATAATTTGTTCAGAATTAACAATATCTTGGTCAATATTAACCATAATAATATTCAAAATTAACCGAAATATGGTCAAAATTTTCCCGAATTTGGACAGAAGTTATCATTTCCTGGTCAGAATTAACCACTTAATGGTTAATGGTAACCATGGTTATGGTTATTTATTTCAAGCATTTTTTCAATTTGCTTATTTAGTGTCTAGTTATAGTTTTATTTCATTTTGTATTTGTGTTACGCAGTATAATTCAATTTTATGAGCAATCTTCCTTAATTTATTTTCCAGCCTTTGAAGACCTCAATTAGCATTCTTTCTGTTTTACTAGTGTATGCTACTACGAAAATTTATGTATTTTAATCAATAATTAAAATAAAGTGATTGAAAATTTTTAGCAAACCAAGCAAGTATGTAATTAAAAAGCATTCAACTATTGTAGAGAGCAAAAAAAACAAAAACATAATTTTTTTGCTTTTAAGCATACTATTTTAAATCTAAGATGATGAATTTACCCTAATATGCTTGCAGGTGACAATACCATGGTTGAAGTAGCCATAATGTTTTTAAGTGTATGATTGTAGATTTATTTTTTTTAAAACATTTTTTTGGTAAATTCAACCATATTTGAAGTTTAAGGCGAGGTAACAACATTGTTGTTAAATTAAAGTAATATTTAAATCAACAATAGTTTGCTTGTTGCCATTGCGGGAAACTTAATATATTTTTAACCATTCTTCAACCATATTTTTTCTCTGCGTATAGGAATTGAAAACTTACCATTAGTAAGTAAGAATTCAGGGAGAATTTGTACCGTTTAACAAATTCCTCATGAAGGAATTGTTCATATATCGCTCCTTTATTGCAACATAGTCATTAGTGTGTCCAAAAAAAAAAACTTTTTTTTGGATTTTCATGGGTGCTCAAGCATAATTTAAAAGCTTATAGGGTAAAATATTTTTGAGATTTTTCGGAAGAGCTTTAGAGGTCGCTCGTGTCGAATTTTTGAAAAAATCGGGTCTGCCGGCCTTTTTTTAAGTTTTCTTCATAACTTTGTCAAAAAAAAAAAAAAAAAAAAGAGTTTTTTCACTTTTAAGGAAATAATTTTATAGAAAAATGTCCAAGCTTTATTTTGGTATACAAAGACTATAAGTTTTTGCAATGCATTTGCTCAGTTATGCACTCTACATTAAAATTTTTCGTAATTTTTCCATAAATTTTGTAAATAACGCTTTATAACATTTAACATTTTTATGAATATGAAACAAACCAACAATGTAGTTTGAAAGATCAATTTCTTCTTAATAACTTAGAAGCAAATATTTTTGGATTCGCTTTTACCGTTCCTGAGTTAAACCGGTTTTCCGCTTTATACCCAGTTTCTAATATTATTTCTTATACCCAACAAACAAATTAAAATTAAACGTTTTGTTTTGCTTTGTTTAAAAATCATTTATTGGGGTTCTTACGATGTAGTTTATGCACAGAAAAAAATAAAAATTGATTTCAATTAAAAAGTTTGTAATATTAATTAAAAAATTAATTAAATTTGCACCAGTACACAAATTAATAGTATCAATTAAACGTTTAATTCACTTGATTAAACATTTAATTCACTTGAATAAACGTTTGATTCAACTGATTAAACTGTTAATTAAAACCGATTTTATTTTTGATTAATTTTTTCTGTGTGCCCTGCAATAAATTCTGAAAATCAGTTTCAGAAGTTGTGACATTGAAGTAAGTTTTAGCCAAAGCCACACCTCGTTCTGCCACATCATTTACAACTTGTAAATTTTTAACTTTGTTCTTTGCATCTTGAAATGACTTGTTGGCTTCCTAATTTTCAGGATCTTTTATTAAAAAACCAATTGAAATATTGCAAGCTTTAAAAACAAATAAGACTGCTGTTGGAATTTATTGCTTGAATTTCTTTATTTTTAAGGCTGTTTTCTGTTAAAGTTAACTACTTCGTTTTCGCTACTTGGCTTTTGTAGACTTTTTACCATTCAACTGAAAGTGGTGTCGATATGTTCTTAAAAAAACGCTAAGGTAGACAATTTTGGGGAAAAGTACCACTGAGGACGCAGAAAAGTTTTAACGTGACGCGTTCAGCTGCTTCATTAATAATATTGTAGTTATCTAACCGTTTTAATAAAATAAGATCATTGAGAGGAGTTTATCGAGGTCATTGACAGAGGTACCAGTTTTTGATATTTATGCTTAAAAAAAATGAACTAAATTCTAGCAAGGCATCGAATTTTGAATTTTCCTTGCAAGATTGCAGCGATTTAAAATCTTCTCTTGGTTGCATGTCTTCAAGCTGGCCTTTACCTAAATGCTCAAATCTTTATGTATTGATGAGGGATAAAACTTACATCAATGTCACTACATCTGAAACTGATTTTAAGAATTTATTGCAGGGCATAGAACTACATCTTAAGAACCGTTATTTATGATTTGTAAACAAAGCAAAACGTTTAATTTTTATTTGTTTGTTGGGTATGAGTAATAATATAATAAACTGGGTACATAGCTGAAAGTCGGTATAACTCAGGAACGGTAAGAGCTAATTCAAAAATATTTGTTTCTAAGTTATTTAGAAGAAATTGATCTTTCAAACTGCATTGTTGGTTTGTTTCATATTCATAAAAATTTTAAAAGTTATAAAGCGTTATTTACAAAGTTAATGGAAAAATTACGAAAAATTTTAATGTAGAGTGCATAAATGAGCAAATGCATTGCAAAAACTTATAGGCCCATATTCATAGTCAAAAATAAAGTCGACTTTTTCGAAAGTACACTTTAGAACAATGTTATTCACATCCATTTAAAGCAGTTTTTAACTTAAAGTCGACTTTATTTTGACTATGAATATGAGTCATAATCTTTGTACACAAAAATAAAGCTTGGACATTTTTCTTTTAAATTATTTCCTTAAAAGTGAAGAAAATCGTGGTTATTGACAATGTTATGAAGAAAACTTAAAAAATACCGGCAGACCCGATTTTTGGCAAAAATTCGATTTGAGCGACCTCTTAACCTCTTACCTTTTTTGGGACACACTAATAGTCATATCTCAAAAAATCAAAAATTTGAAGTTAATTAAGCAAAAGTGTTCCTTCATACCTTCTTTATATGTAAAAGAAAAATCAGTATTATATCTCAAACTCAACCGAAGTTATAGCAAAATATATTTTATTAAATCTGTATATAAATGCACATTTTGAAAACTTTAATCGCATTTTGCCAAGTTCGATTTTTTTTGAGATATGACTATGTTGCAATAAAGGAGCGATATATCCTCCAATTTTTTAGGGTTGGAAGATTTATAAGTTTTAAATGGTTTTTATACGGAGGTTAATTGAATTAAGAATTAAAGAAATTGCTACTGTATGGATTCCAGTTTTTAGAACGTACCTCATACTGGGCCTCCCAGACGGTCGAGGCGTATTCCAGAATTGGGCTCACTTAAGAAATATATAATTGTCTGATGACATAAGTAGGTATCATTAGACTTCTTTCCCCAACGTTTGATAGATCCTAGAACACCTTAGCCTTGTTGAAAGTCTGCAATATATTGTTATTGAAACACAATTTATTATCTACTAATGCACCCAGATCAAGGAAAATTTCTACTCTTTCAAGTGGGTGTTTATTTAGTGTATAGTTACAGAGAACTGGACTTCTTTTGTAGAATAATATATGTTTACATTTTTGTTTTGGTTCAGATCCATCAAATTTATGTCATATCATGCGTAAAATTGTCTAGAACATATCGAAGGAAGCTAAGGAAAAGCTTTACATTTTCTGCATAAATTATTATTTTTGAATAGTTTATACACGGTGCTAAACCATTAATGAAGAATAAGAATAACACTAGGCCCAAGTGACTACCTTAAGGAAGTTCGGATGGAGCAGGTATACCTTAAGAATCACAATTTGGAAAAAGTATGGAATGATTACTGCCCTTAAGATATGTAAACACTCATTTAAGATGTATAGGAGAGAGTCCGATTGTATCCAACTTCTAACATAATTAAAGAAATTGGCTTAATTCGTTCTTGGGCTCAAAGAAATAAGCAGTTTTTTTGGCACAAAATCCAAATGCTGCCAGCGGAATGGGAAAAGATCTTAGCTATTTAATTAATTTACGAATCAATGTATTAATGTTACATGACTAATGTTTAGAATGTTCGAGTTTAGACAAGCGAATATTTAAAAGGGAAACATCTGGAATTCTCTTTTGTTTTTTCATTCGCGGTCACACAGACAAACATGTTGCCGGAAACATTCTGTTGCTATTTTTTTTTAAAGCAAGTTTAGTGTCAACAAAGAAAATGAGAACAAATCGTGTCGCCGAGTACCGTAAACAAAAACCATTCTCTCTTCTCCACCCGTAATTTGCTAGAAAAACAAAATGTTTCCCTTCCAAATGTTTCCCTGTCTAAATCGGCGCAATGTAGAAAGCATCCCGTATTTTAAAGTAAAAATCCCAAAAGGCAATTGTTTTATCAAAACAAAATTTTTAACATCAATTCTAGAAGACTCTACCCTAAAACTCTAAAATGGTAAATTATAGTTCAAACATTTGTACAATTTTATAAGTCAATTGTTTAAATTAGTAGCAAATTGCTAAAATTTTTAAATTGAACTTTTACCTTGAAAATTTCTCTAAGTGCATGTATGTGTGTACTTTTTTTAATTAAAAAAATGCCTACACTGAAAATGTTGACTGCATTTAATGAACATATATAAACATACATATACTGTCAGCGTCAAAATAAAGTGTACAACTGGTTTTGCAATATAAAAAGTGTTATTTTAGTAAAAAAGAATTCAAATTTTTAGAAGTTTTTTATCATTTACAAAACTTTGGACAATGTTCTTACAAATTAAAATTAAAAATTTGAAATACTTCAAAAACAACAAAACCAGTACAATAAAAAAAACAATTTACTCCGTTTTTAAGGCGTCAAAATAAAGTGTACAGTTTTAAAATACTAAGAAAAGTGAAGTGGCTAATACTTTGTTTAATTTCTTTTTGCTTTAAGGACGGCTTCTAGTTTCTATGGCATCGATTCCACCCATTTTAAAGTTAGCGCAGTAGACAGTTTTGGGTACTCTTCCTGCAGAATTTTCTTCAGAGAGTGCTTGCTGGTTATGTTTTTTTTTAATTTGTCTGTCCAAATGTTCCCAAATGTTTAGGTGAGTTGATATTGAGCGACTATTGGGCTGATTCAGCTGTTTAAGGACGTATTACAAAAGCCAACACTATCACGCTTCACTATAGATACTGTATTTTTTCCTTTGAATTTCTTATTTCCACCTTTTATCATGTTTTTTTTTTTGTCCAACTTGCTTTCGTCAATTTTTGGAGCAACGTATTTTTTACAGATGACAGCAAGCTTGAAGTCTGATCAAATTTGACAAAGTAGAAATTATACTTTTTTTACAACTTACAACACTTCTTACATTGGAAAACAAGCTGTACACTTTATTTTGACGCTCACAGTATAAACATTTATATTGCAAAAAAAATAATATATACCAATACCATAATAACAATTTGGAGAGTTAACACAAAGCCATATGAACGTGAGCAATTCATGGCTACAAACAGTTGCAGTTGCAACATCGACACCAACAAACCAAAGCAGAAACACAGCCAAGAACTCCCACATAAAAATCGAAATTCTTTAACGCTGGCTGCCAAAAAAGATTCCTTTAAAAGGCTATAAATAAAATATTATAAAAAAGTTCAACTGAAACGTGAAAAACAGCGAAAGTGAAGAAAAAGTTAAAAAGGAAATTAATTTTTTTACCAACTCATGCTCACGAACAAATCATTGTCATTTGCTTTTGTTACTTTTCTTAAGTTGTTTTTTTTTTTTTTTTGGTTTTTGTTGTTGTCCTTGCTTGTTCTTGTAGCAACATTTTTTCAAGTGTAACTTTATAACGATTTTTGTTAGAAATAGTTTGTTTTTATTCTTTTGAAAGTCTTGAGTTTGTTATTTTTAAATTGCTATTGTTGTTGGCGTGTTGTTTAGTGGTAGTTGTTGCCACTGTAGAAAATATAAATGAAAGTAAAAAGAATAAAAAAAAACACAACGCAATCAAGCAGCCAACTTAATTTCAGTTGACTAAAAAAGTGTGTGTGTGAGTGTGTGAAAGTCGGAGAGCGTGTGTTGGTTTAATTTAAAAATAAAATTGTTATTAAACAAACTAAACGTAAATATAAACATACACGTGTTTGGTTCTTTCCTATGCGATTTATCGTTGCATAACACAGTTGTGTGTATGTATGAACGAGAGGAGAAGCAAATTAAGGACTGAAAGAAACAGAGATGATAGCGTGAAAAAGACTGTAACAATTTTAGATAAAAATCCTTTTTTGGAAATTGTACCTCTTGTCAGAAAATTGTTTCAGTTCATGGTCTCTACTATCGATGACAAGGAGGGACGTATCATATTTGGAATCTGTTGTTTCCAAATTGGCAACAGTATTTTCCTCTTTTCTAAGAGCAACATGCTATAGTTGAAAACCAACCTTGCTTTTATTAGTGTTAAACATATTTTAGTTATTATTAACCACAGCATGTTTAGAGGCAACCATTATATGATTGTGGCTTCTTGATGGAGGTCTAATTAAACCGTAATGTAGTTGTCGGTGACAATAATTAGTTAAATCAAACATAATACGTTATTATTTCTTTAAAATTAGTTTTGTTGGAGGTTACCATATTTAAACATGTTTTTTTTTTGTCTGGGTATAGGTAGGCAAACACATCATATGGGAACATTATGAATATTACCG
Source organism: Pollenia griseotomentosa (assembly GCA_963931875.1). Lineage (NCBI taxonomy): Eukaryota > Metazoa > Arthropoda > Insecta > Diptera > Polleniidae > Pollenia > Pollenia griseotomentosa. Next base: position 42,313,440 of record OZ007560.1, on the reverse strand, counting down.
CAGCTGTGATAACGAAGACGACAACGAGGGGAGAATGTAGAACCCCTTCTCTGTCACTGTCTTTTAATGGTGAGAAGACGACTGCCCGAAATGGGACCCGCCACCTTTGACGGATTGTACGATGTCTCAGGAGTTGAACTGGAGGTAATTTTAAACTTCGTTATAAGTTTGGTTTGGTTCTGCGATAGGGGTTCTATTTTTTGGAACTCCATGGTATTACAATGGATCATTGGATCTTGGTAAACTAACTGTTTACTGTTGGTATTTTGTTTAAGCTTTGATATCGTTGTATATAAGAATTTTTGAGTCTTTGCAATTCTCATTCACTCTGCAGTTTTATTTGCTATTATCTTCGGCTGTTCTAAAATTATTTGGGATAATGTCAAGAAGATCTGGCCGTAGCAACCAGTGAAATGCGCATTGAAGCTATCTTATCCTCCAACAATAAATTTCCGTGTGTTTATCAAGAAAAAAAAAAAAAAAACAATATCTTATTATATTTATATTTCCAAAATTTGTATTTCCAAAAATTACTTTCATAATTAAAAGAATTTGTACTTAAAATAAAAGGAAATATATTATTTTAAATAATCGTTTTTATATTGTTTCATTTTTAATTGGTGTACATGAATTTTTTCAATTAATTTTTTGTTTGTTGCAATTAATTTTTTTTATCAAAAGACATAAATTCAAATTTTTGGGCATATGTTGTGTATTTTTTAGGATATGCAATTAAATTTTTAATTGACTAAAGTTGTGTATCACGACTCGAATATACAAATCCGTTAACTGATATGATTCAATTCTTTTGCAGGGGAGAAATTAGTAAATAATTTAATTGTCTAAACGCATTGTTTTATTAAAGTTGGTTTTCTATTTTTTCTGTGTAGCTAATAAAGTTTTCATATTATATCATTTCGAGATTTTTATTTTATTATTATTCAGCACTGGTTTGAAATCATCAGATAACAGTTTATACTTTCATTAGAGGAGATTGCGAAATTTTTCCAACTTTGTACCGATCCCAAGTAATCTATTGCTTAGTCAGGCACTTTTTAGAAAAGTGTAATTTGAAAACAGCATCTGCTTCCATATAGTCCTTATTTCCTACATGCAATTTTGGCACACATACACATATGCACTATCTAGGTTTTTGGCATTATTCCAAATCTTTGAAATAATATTAAAAACTGAGAAAAAACCTAAAGAGAACGAATTGAAACTGGCGTAGCATAATGCAGCAGGTTGTTAAGCAATCTGCAGTTGTGTTAGTAAATTGAATTGAACTAAAACGACTAAGAAATGGCACACTTATACATAAATGTCTATTTGTGAAACTGTTAGTGTATAGGTAGAGCGAGTGCTTGTGCATTGGCAAGTTCATGTGTGCTTTTTATCAGAAAATGTGGCTCAAACCTCAATTACCAATTCCCTTGATTCAAATATTCACAACGACATCACTTTCATTTCCTTTAGTACGAAACCCTTTCTCTCTCTCCCTCTTTCTCTCGCTTACATACAAATTCACAGAGGAAAATTAAACATTTTATTTCCTCCAAACATTTTTCATTCACAATAGACAATGACAACTTGTAGACATGTTTTTCTTTTACTATTATTTTTTTTCTCTAATTCTTTATATGTATCAATACTTTAAACTCAATGCATTTCGCTTCGATTTGGTTTTTTCTTTTCAGTAAAATGAACGAGAAAAAGTGAAAGAGACGAAACCCCCAAATGAAAATGGTTACAATAGCTGATTTGTGAGATTAAGGAAAAGTGATTGGAAAATAATTGAAATACTAAAAAAAATATGTGTAGAAGTATAGAAAAATATCACATTTTGTTTGAACTTGAAAACCTTGGGAAATATAAATACCAATCGAAATTACAAGTTTGTGTAGTATATACATTTTTTTTGTTAAGGGAAAACTTAAAAACTAAACGGAAATATTGAACAAACTTGTTTTTTTTTGTAAAAAAAAAGAAATCAAAATTACCTGTTTGTTGACAAATTTGCAGAAAACTGTAAAGAAAACAGAATAAAATTTCAAACGTTAAATAGAATTACAATTTTCTGTAATAATCCTTTTTATACTTTTCCTGTCGTATTCATAAAAAATAAAAATGGATTTAAATGGTATTTTAAGAAAATTTTGTATGAAAATTTGGCCTTAAAACACATTTTAAATTTATTTTATTTTTTATGAATACGGCAGTTAAGAGTATTTCAAATAATATATTAAGTAAATTTTGTAAATTATACATTTGTCATAAGATAGTAACTAATAGATTTTTTAAAAATTAAATATATTAGGTAACAATTTAAAATAAATAGTAAATATTAAAAATTGTCCCAAAGTTTTTTTTTTTTTTACTTCATACTAAATAACCTCATAAAAAGGAACTCAAAGCTTTACACATTAAATTTAAAAATGCCTTTTAAAAACATTAAAAAGTTAAGTTTTAGTTCTACATATTTAAAAAAAATCTTTTTTCAATAAATTACCATTTCTACAAAAAAAGAAGGAAGTTTTAAGTTACCTGTTTAATTCAATAAATGAATTGGGTTAAACTGATTTGTTTAACCTTTGAATTGGGTTTTATTTACAAGGCTATGAGCCAAGTAACGTTAATAAGATTGTCTAGGCAGTATCACCAAGACAATTGTACAGAGTAACACAAGCACTTGAAACTTGGTTACAGCGGAGTTATAGTAGAGAAACAACTTGTCAAATAAATTGATTTATTATTTCTGATTTTATTAAAATAAAATTGATTCTTATATACTAATTAATTACTAAATACAAATAACAACAAAGCTTATAAAATTGTAAATTAAAGAAATTCCAGAAAAAATGTGAAACCGCCGACGATGCAAAAATAAAATAAACTCAAACAGTAGTTCAAGGTTACTAAATGAAAATATTTAAATGAAATTGGAGTTCCTCAAACTTGGTAAAAAGTAAAAACACAGGCAAATTGCAATTAAACTAGAAGTTCAAGGCACGAGTTAAATTAAAATTGAAACTTTGCAAAAAAAAAAAACAAAAAAAAAATATGAGAATATTAATTTAAGATTGTTCACATAATTTCGGACAGGCACATGTACGTAAGTAAGTTTGTAGATTGGTACAAACGTACTTACAAACGTGTGAAAGAAATTCAAGTTAAATAAAAATAAAAACATTACAAAAAATAAAAGAAAAAACATGAAACTGACAATTTAAGGTTGTTCACATAATTTCGTGCAGGCACATGTACGCAAGTATGTTTGTAGACTTGTACAAACATAGTTACGAATATGTGAAAGAAATTCTTTGTGAAGGTTTGAACATACACCCCGCCGTTGAGCATTGATCAACAAAATTGCAAATGCGACAACCTTACATTGTTTTTATTAGAATTATACGCTTAAGTTATTGATACTTCAAATTCTTGAGTTGGAATATGTTGGCGTACTGCTGGACTTGGGGGTTGTTGAGCTGCTTTAATTCCTTTACAACGTGCCTTTTTCCAGGCAACCTTCACACTGATTATGATTGCGATGACGAGGGCGACATAGGCAATGGTCCCGTGGTGGTATTGTATGCTTTTGATTTGTGATGGAAACTCGGCAGATACCATTCGATGTAATTTGCTCTGTATGTCGGAGATGTTTTTAATTTGGTCAGCATAGGCTTTGGTGTGAATTCTTTCAAATTGTACCTCATCTGGGTAGCTGATGTCAGTGCTATTGCTCATTACAGTGTAAGATGTATGAAGAGATGTGAAAACAGTTTGATGACCTTTGATGATGATTGAGTTGAATTTGAGTGTGCAGTCTGGTGATATTTTTAGGACACCAGATCCTTTTAAGGTGAGCTGTGATTTTTCTTGCCCACATACGGCGCTTATTCGGGAAGGCTGCTGCATTGTGTATAGCCATTGATTGTTATATTCCAACTGTGTAAGTGACGTATTGTCAGTAACAGGAACAATGTAACAACCTCTTTGCGTGTTGTAGTTGAGAAGTGAAAGTTCGCATAGGCATTTGTCAGCGTTTGCGTTGAATGTTGATTGCATGTGTTGGCACAAAAGTTCATCTTCTCTAATTATTGCACATGTGTCCCGCTGTTTTTCTGTCATGATGAAGTACTGATCCCTGTGGGAATTTATAGCTAGGAAGTTGCCGCATGGCCTTATAGCGAGCATTGTGCCATTTGTCAGAACCGGAATTGGGTGTGGTTTCAGAAGCTCGAATGGTTCAGGATCAGCTAACGGAATAGATATATGAAAGATGACGTGGTCTTTTGTTACGCCTCCTCTTACACTCATAATTTTATACAGTTGTAGAATATTATCTCCGCCTACTGGTAGTTCTAGAGACGTTGGAAGATGGTTCCTCACTTGCATAAGCTCGGCTTGAAGTTGGGACGGTGATAGAAGTGTTGGGCTGATTTTTCCATGGTGTGAATCTGTTAGTGCTGATAAGATTTCTGACTGGATTCGATGTAACCTTGCTGATGTTAGAGAAAGTTGAACAGATCGCGACATAAAAATCCGAAAAAGTCTTGCTTGATACTGTTCTTTTTCATTGTTGTGTAGTCTGGATGTAATTTCTGTTAATTGGTTTTCTACGCTGTTGAACCTTTGTTTTATATTCTCTTCATCTTGTTTAAGTACGTTTAGAGTTGCGTCGACAATTGATGTTTGATTGCTGAGGAGTTGTTTCAGATGGTTTTCATTTGCGTTTACTGCGCTGATGGTGTTTGACATTTGTTCAGCATAATCTGAATCTAAAATTCCGAACAGTGAATTAGCAATGTTACCAACAGCGTTTATAGCGCCACGTTTAACTCTTCTTTTTAGCAAAAGATTATTGTTATTAAGACTTGCTATGCTGAAGTCTACTGCTTGGAGAACGCTCGAGCAAGTTGTCCTTTGAACTAGCAGGTCGCATAAGTGGTGCAATGCCGTTGATTCGTTCATGAAGCTGGATATTTCCTGCCAATATGGGCGTAAGTTATAGTAGGAAATAATGTTCCATTCTGATCGCGATACTCGGATGTTGCTGATACCTTCAAAGTACAAGCCGATGTTGGGTTCAAATTGGGTTATTTCAATTTTATCTGTGGACACGAGTGGGAGTAATAGCAAGATTGCGAGTAGTGTAGTCATGATTGAGTTTGCCAAGGTTCGCTGTTTTTTGGCGAGTGGCCTTCCGTCCGATGATGGTTTTGGTGATTGATTTTCTGCTGACAATTCGGATTCTGGGATTTGTGGAGGAGATAGTTGTCCTTCTTCTTCGGGTTCATCGGTGAGTTTAGGGAGTGGAGCTAAATATTGAATCGCTCTTTTAAGGATGCCTGAAGCGGTCTGAACATCTGCTACTCTTACCACACCGTCGTGTCCTTTATATGTTTGTATAACACGCCCCAAGGGCCATTTCATTACTGGAACATTATCTTCTTTAATGAGGACGGTTGCCCCTGGCTTCAGATTTTTTGACTGTTCTCGCCATTTGTTTCGATATTGCAGTTCATTTAGGTAGTCTCGTGACCATCTCTTCCAAAATTCATGCTTGAGATGAGAAACTAATTTCCATCGTGTTTCCAATTTAAGATTTGTGGGCTTCGCTTGAGCATCAATTTGGGCAGTTAGTGGTTCGCCAATCAGGAAATGGCCCGGGGTAATTGCGCCTATGTCGTTTGCGTCATTTGACATTGGTGAAATCGGTCTGGAATTAAGTATTGCTTCAATTTCCACAACTATGGTTTCAAGTTCTTCGTAAGTTAAGGATGCATTCCCCAATGTCCTTACCAGAAGATATTTTGCGGATTTAACAGCTGCTTCCCAAAGGCCGCCAAAGTGTGGTGCTCTTGGTGGAATAAAATTGAATTGAATACCCTTGTTGCTGCAAGCATTCATAATGGTAGCTTGTGCTTCTGAAGAATGTATTATTGTGGAAAGTTCAGGCAATTTGTTTTTCGCGCCGACGAAGTTTGTTGCATTGTCGCAATATAAATTTTGACAATGTCCACGACGAGATATGAACCGTTTGAGTGCACCTATAAATGCCTCAGTCGTGAGGTCGCTCACAAGTTCCAAGTGTACTGCCTTTGTAGCAAAGCAGCAAAAGACAGCAATGTAGGCCTTGTGTGGTCGTTTTCCCCGAAGTTTATAATGAACGGTGATTGGGCCACAGTAATCGACTCCGGTATTAATGAAGGCCCGGGCGGGTGTGACACGTGTTGATGGCAGGTTGCCCATTATTTGTTGGAATAGCTCAGGCTTGGCTCTGCTGCATGTCGTGCATCGATGCACTGTGGCTCTTGCCATAATTTTGCCTTTTATTGGCCAAAATTTTTGTCGAACTATGCCCAGGAGTGTTTGCGCACCACAATGTTTGTTGTCGTTGTGGGTCATTTCAAAGATCAGCTTTGCAATCGGGTCATTATATGGAATCAAGAGCTGGTGTTTGGAGTCGAATTGAAGCGGTGAGGCTTCTAGTCGACCTCCAACACGAATTAAACCATCTGTGTCTAAAAACGGTGACAGATTGCTTAGATTGCTGGTGCCTCTTAACTCCTTGTATTTGGTGAGTTGTTGAATTTCTTGTTGAAATCCTGATGCTTGCATTTGTGCCACGATTGCGACTAGTGCTCGGCTGAGTTCCATTGTTGTTATCACCTTTGATGTCTGTCGCATCTGCTTTTTGCATTTGGTGTGGGTGATGAAGCGCAGAACATATCCAACAATCCGCTGCAGACGGTGGAATGAATTTTTATGGTTAATTTTGTAAATGAAGTCAGGTTCAGTTGTAGTCATTGCTCGTGCCTCAAGCAGTCTTGCCTTTCTTTCGAGGTTTGGTGGACTGTTGGAACTTAAGTTGAACCTTGGTGGCCACACCTTCTCCACGCCATGAAGAAACGTTGGACCATAAAACCAAAGAGTGCATTCCTTAAGGGCTGTTGGAGATATTCCACGAGATAACAGATCTGCTGGGTTGCACTTGGAGTTTACATGACGCCATTGTTCTGCCTTGGTTTCCTCTTGGATTGCTGAAATCCGATTTGCTACGAATGTGTTAAAGGATGCCGACGATGAATTTATCCATGAGAGCACAATTTCAGAGTCAGTCCAGAGCCATACTGGGCTTGTAAATCGTAGATCAGACCTGATTCTGGTGGCTAGTTGGGCTCCAAGTGTAGCTGCACATAGTTCCAATCGTGGTATTGTTTGCCGCTTAAGTGGAGCTATGCGTGATTTAGCACAGAGTAAGTGTACCATAATGGTGCCATCTTTGAAAACTGATCGAATATAAGCTGCAGCTCCATAAGCCTTTTCGGATGCGTCCGTAAAAATATGTAATTGTTGGGATTCTGGAACTTTGCCCTTGAAAATGTGTCTGGATATTTGAAGCGTTTTTAATACGTTCAAATCTGTGCGAAATGTGATCCATTTAGTGTGCAGTGATTCTGGCAAAGATTGATCCCAATCTAATTTTAACTCCCACAATTCTTGAATAAATATTTTCGCCGTTACTATGATGGGAGATAGAATCCCCAAAGGGTCGAATAACTTTGCAAGGTCTGACGTTACTGTTCGCTTGGTGATCCTCTTGATGTTGCCAGGATTTACCTTAATCCCCAGTTTGTCGGATTTCGGTAGCCAAACAAGTCCCAACGTTTTGATAGTGTCGGCTTCTGTGCTTTCAAAATCTAAGTTTACCTCCAAGTCGCTTTGTTGAATATTATGGAGTAATTGTGGGTGGTTTGCACACCATTTGCGTAAAGTGAAGCCACCTTTCTTCATAATCTGAACGAGTTGCTCTTGCAATTGTATTGCGGTTGCTAAGCTATTTGAACCGCCCAAACCATCGTCCACGTAGAAATTTTCTTTAAGAAATTGGGAAGCAAGGGGATAATGTATGTTGTTTTCTTCAGCCAGTTGTTCTAGACATTTCGTTGCTAAATATGGAGCAGCTCTTGTGCCATATGTGACGGTATTGAGTTGGTAGTAGGAAATGGGCCTTGTTGGATCCTTTCTCCAAATGATGAGCTGAAATTGACGATCTTCAGGGGCAATCAATACCTGTCTATACATCTTTTCAACATCAGTGGTAAACACAAATCTTGGCATTCGAAACCTTAGGAGTATAGAGAAAAGCTCGCTTTGTAAAGTTGGTCCCGTGAACATCAGATCATTTAAGGAGTATCCTGATGAGGTTTTGGCCGATGCATCAAATACTACTCTAAGCTTGGTGGTTGAACTTTCGGGCCGCAATACGCAATGATGTGGGATGTAGTAGTTTGGAGAGGTTATGGATATTGGTTCCCATTTTGTCATGTGTCCCATCGATTCATACTCGTCCATGAACTCAGTGTATTTAGTTTTTAATTCCGGACTCTTTTGAAGACGACGTTCCAGAGCAAAAAATCGGTTGAGAGCGATTGCATGTGAATCGCCTAGGGTATTGGGGTTTTCATGAAATGGGATCCTGACTACGAAGCGGTCTTGATGGTTTCTAGTTGTGTTTTGGGCAAAATGTTCTTCGCATTGTCTGTCGGCTATTGACAGTGGCCTTTTATTAGTTTTGACTTCATCTAGTTCCCAGAGTCGAGCGATGGAAGCTTCAAGCGCTTCATCTTCAGTGCATACTCCACAAGATGCATTTGGTGAATGTTCGCTTTTTATTTTTCCAGCTACAACCCAACCAAAAACTGTGTTCTGTAAAGTCGGGAGTTGTGGGGATAGTTTTATTTGCCCAATTGCGAGCAGTTGGTGGTAATGCTCTGCACCTAGCAATATGTCGATTTTATTTGATCGATTGAACGCTGGGTCAGCTAACATCAGGTTTTTTGGTAGCGGCCATTCATTAATGTCGATAAATTGTGATGGTTGTGGTGCGATGATTCGAGGCAAGACGAGTGCCTCCAGGCGCGTTGAAAACCCGTTAATTCGAGACTGCAGGGCAACATTGACTCGGTGTTGTGTTTTGGTGTTGGAATCACCAATTCCGTTGATGTTTACTGATGACGTATGTTTAGCAATGTTTAGTCGTTTTACCAGGCGTTCGGTGATCAAATTTACTTGTGACCCAGAGTCAAGTAAGGCGCGACATTCCATCTCCATTGTCTCAGTTTTGATTTTTACTAGAGCTGTGCTGAGAAGAACGTACGAATTGGATAGTTGACCGTTTGCTGCCGCCAGTGACGATGCTTCTGGAGAGCTGGTTGGTTCTTCACTGATGTTGGGTTTAATTATTTCAGGTGGAGTAGTCACGGCTGATGATGTCGTCTGCGATGTCCTTCCACTAGGTGATTCTTGTTTTGTTGATTGAGTGTTGTTCTCCAGATGAAGTAGCGAGTTGTGCTTTTTCTTGCACGTTAAGCACAGTCCTGATTTGCAAGTTTTTGCTGTGTGTCCTGATTTTAGGCAATTGACGCAAAGGTTCTGGTTCCGAACGAAACTCAGGCGGTTGGGTGTTGATAGTTGTTGAAACTTCTGACACCGATACAGTGGGTGAGAGCCGCTTTTGCAAAGTGGGCACGCGATCTCTGTTTGCTTTGCTGATGTAGCAGAAACGTATACCTTTGATGATTTTTCCTTCTGGGTTATAGCTTCCAAGGACTGGAAGCGGTTTTCCAGAAAGTTTAAAAGGTCTTTGATTTTTTGTAAATCTTTTGGATTACTGATGGTTCTCTCATACAGGACAAGAGTGCCACGATCCAATTTTTTGACCAGTATGTGAAACAACATGGGGTCCCACGATGTTGTGTCGATCCCGATGTTGTTAAGTGCATGTAGACATTCTTGTGTCGTATCATGCAAAGTCTTGATGGCAGCAGCTGACGGGCCAGCATTCGGTTGATCTAAAAGCTGTTGAATTAGCGTGGTTACAAGAACCCGTTGATTATTGTATCGGTCTTGCAATAGATTCCAGGCGGTTCTGTAGTTTTCGGCAGTAGCTGAAAGATGGCTTATTAACCTTTCAGCTTCGCCCCCCAAGTTTGATTTCAGGTACCACATCTTTTGTGCCGCAGGAATATGTTGGTTGTCTACTAGTTGTGTAAACAAGTCGTAAAAGGCCCTCCATTTTAAATAATCCCCATTAAATTTTGGGATTGTGACTTTTGGCAGTGGCAAAACATTGTGTTGCATAGGTCCCAAACCTTGCTCCGGAGTGCGTGAAGATAGCTTGAAATTTTCAATGACCATTTTCTCCAGATCTTCATAGGAATCCATGTCATATCCTTCCTTCAGTGGATCAGTGCTGGATTCCCAAATTAAAAAATGTAGTTCTTGTATTTCGTCCCACAGTTTTTCTTTTAGCTTCATGTTGGTTGCTGTGGGGTCCGTGGCGAGTAGCCGTTTGAGGGACGTCATCATGACATTTTGCCTTCTCATTGTAGAATTTGTTGAGGTGAGAGTAACAGGTTTTTTAATAGGAACTGTGGGCTCCCTATTGGTGTTTTGTTGAAAGGGATCAAGTGTTGGCGTTCTCAATGTTGCATCCATGGCTGATTCAAATACTTCCCGGTATTTGATGACGAGTTCCTCAATTTTTTGGTAGTAATTTTCGGTAAAATATTTATGGTCTAACTGGGGCTTCTCCAGACATCGTATTTTGTTATCAGTGAGCTCGAATTCGGTCCAAGCAGCGTCTAGCCTTTTAATCCTTTCTTCAAAATAGTGGACTGTCTTTCTGGACGCTGAATCCTTTTTAAAATTCCGAATAATGGATTCTATAAGCTCTCCTGCTGCTCGCTGGGAAGTTGTTAGTTGTTCCATTGGGGTGATCTCGCCTGTAGCCATTATGTTGCTTGCCCGTGATAATTGCGCCCTTTGAGGAATTTGCTTCTAGTGAAGCAGCTGATTATTAATCACGTCTTCTGGAGATGTCCTATGGCTTGTTTCCTTGACAGGAGCACGTCTTCTTGAGCTGTCCTGCGGATTTTTTTTTTTTTTTTTTTTCTTGACAGGAGCACGTGGTGTTGTATCCTATTGACTTTCAGGACCCTTACCACTGGTGGGGGGAATCTTGAATTTCAAAGGGATCACGTCGGGGTCACCAGATGTTTAATTCAATAAATGAATTGGGTTAAACTGATTTGTTTAACCTTTGAATTGGGTTTTATTTACAAGGCTATGAGCCAAGTAACGTTAATAAGATTGTCTAGGCAGTATCACCAAGACAATTGTACAGAGTAACACAAGCACTTGAAACTTGGTTACAGCGGAGTTATAGTAGAGAAACAACTTGTCAAATAAATTGATTTATTATTTCTGATTTTATTAAAATAAAATTGATTCTTATATACTAATTAATTACTAAATACAAATAACAACAAAGCTTATAAAATTGTAAATTAAAGAAATTCCAGAAAAAATGTGAAACCGCCGACGATGCAAAAATAAAATAAACTCAAACAGTAGTTCAAGGTTACTAAATGAAAATATTTAAATGAAATTGGAGTTCCTCAAACTTGGTAAAAAGTAAAAACACAGGCAAATTGCAATTAAACTAGAAGTTCAAGGCACGAGTTAAATTAAAATTGAAACTTTGCAAAAAAAAAAAACAAAAAAAAAATATGAGAATATTAATTTAAGATTGTTCACATAATTTCGGACAGGCACATGTACGTAAGTAAGTTTGTAGATTGGTACAAACGTACTTACAAACGTGTGAAAGAAATTCAAGTTAAATAAAAATAAAAACATTACAAAAAATAAAAGAAAAAACATGAAACTGACAATTTAAGGTTGTTCACATAATTTCGTGCAGGCACATGTACGCAAGTATGTTTGTAGACTTGTACAAACATAGTTACGAATATGTGAAAGAAATTCTTTGTGAAGGTTTGAACATTACCTTAAAAACAAACTCCCGTATTCATAAATGATGATTCAGTTTAACAAACGTTCCCAACGGAAAGTTTTCCTAGAAAATTTGTTTTGTAAAACTTTATTATTTTTAAGATATTATATTCAACATTTTTTATTTTTCAAATTTATTCTATGAGTCAAATTTCAGTTAGTATTTTTTATAAAGCTTTTTATTCCTTAAATTTTTAGGAATACAAATATAAAATTTAATATAATAAAGTAACTTATGAAAAGAAATAACTCCCAGATTCTATTTGTTAAAATTGTTTAGTTAAATACATTTAATTTATAAAGTAACTTATTAAAAGAAAAAACTCCCCGATTCTATTATTTACAATATTATTTTGAATTTACCCATGGCGAAATAAACAGGTGGCAGCACTACGCCAGAGGACGATTTTTTGCTCTTGCATTGTTTGTCTATGTTTATGTCAAAGTTTTGCTTATGTTTACAAAAAGTCCACGTTTTGTGCTGTGATTATTGTATTTTATTAAAGTTTTTGATAATTTTTAATTAAAATAAATAAGATATTGATCATAATTAAATAAAAATTGGCTAAAAATTTATTTATTTCTTCACGTTCAGTGGCACGCTGTGATTTTTCTTAAATGTATTTTTTGACGTAAACGGTGATGTAATTTCCATTTTTGTTGTAATGTTGTATTTGTTGCCGAAACGATGCCACCTGCTTATTCCACCATGAATTTACCAGTAAATGTTTAATTAATTTTTCTCAAAATAAGCTTTTTTTGTTAAAGCTTTTGTTTGCAAAGGGTCAGTTGTTATTTCTACGGCAAACGCTTTTTTTAGTCCTAGAATAAATAGCAAGTTTTGCTAAAGTATTTTCCATTCATACACTTTAAACATAAAAGTTTTATTCAACTTCTGAACATTAATCTTAAAAACAAACTCTTTTAACAAGACTAATTAATAGTTTTTTCTAGAAATTTTAAAAACATGTTTGATAAAGGATGTTTTTTAAGCTTGATAGAACTTATGAAGGGTTAGGCCGAGGCCACGCAATGAGCGGCTAAGCGTCAAGCGGCTGAGCGTTGAGCGTCAAAAAATTAAAACATATGAAATACTATTGAAGTGGCCACGAAATGAGCGGCAAGCGAGCGAAATTTTTGAGCGGCTAAGTGGCGTCGCTCAGGAATAAAACTTGTTCTAATTTTTAGTTGTTTTCTGAGCGTCAAAAAATAAACATGGCAAAAGTGAATGTGGAGCTTACAATTTCATCTGTACAAAGCCGACCGCTATTATGGCAAGACAGATTACCAAATTTTAAAAATAAATATATAACCGAAAATTTATTTTTTTGTTTTGTCAATCTAGTGTTTACTGCTTGCAACAGCAACTCAATGGATTTCACAATTGGGTATATATATATTTATATATATAAATATTTTATAATTTGTTTTTGTTTTAAATGTAAGTTAAGCGAACGAAATCTTCGCTCGAAATCGACGAACAGGCCGCAAATTGTTTTTTTTTTTTTAATAAACGCATTAAATTCATATGAATACGATTTTCGCGTAATAACATTAAACAATCCACTCTTTACAATAGCATTTTAACAACTAACCGCTCAGAAATGACGCTCAGTAATAAGCCACTTGCCGGTCAAACTTGACGCTTTGACGCTCATCGCTCAGACGCTTGACGCTTAGCCGCTCATTGCGTGGCCTCGGCCTTAGCTGTCCAACGTACTGTCATACTGCATTCATTTTTTTGGCATTTTTATTATAAATATTCTCTGGCATATCATCATTAAGAATTTACGTATTTTGTTTATTTTTTTATATTTAATTGTATTTAAATCACAGTTAGAATATAAACATTACTAAAGTGTTTTGTACGGTAGAAATGTGGAAAACACTTACGCTAATAGTGTTTAGTCTAGAAAATACTTAAAAAATGCCTCTTTGTTTGTGTTCTTTGTACACAAAATATAACTGTACCTCTTGAACTCAACAAAAAGAAGGGATAATTTTTTTTTCGCAAGAAACCATAAATTTCGTTGTGTACGGTTCAGTACATTAATGTTTGTTTGTTTGGCTGGCAAAGACATTAGACATTTTTTTTTTACAGAATCAAAATACATACACATGTTTTTTTAACAAAAAAAAAAAAAAAAAAAAAAATTTTTACAAAAACCAAACATATACACAATATACACACTGGCTATTCGTGCTGAGGTCGTGCAAATTGCCAAGCAAAAACAACGTAAAAAGTATTGCGAAAACAATTCATTCTTTCATCAATGAAAAACACACTACAGAACATTAAAATATAATCTATGAATACAGAACCACTATAATTGTACAGTTTTATAACGAAGAACAAAACACTACATAATGTTTTTTACTTTCGTAAAAATACAATACGCTAAATAATGACTGGTGAATTTTCGAATCCTGATTTAAATACAGGTTTAATTTTTACAGTCTTAAATAGCCTAATTTTATAAAGGCAAAAGTATAGTAGGTAGCACTACTTAATATCATAAAAAAGTGTGCACTTATTGTGTTGCTTTGCCTGTTGTTAAATGGGAATTTAGCACGTCATACAGAAATCTTTTTAGTAATATTGTGATATTGAGACCATCTTGCTAAAAGGAAGTTAACACTACACACAAGTCGTACGTATTTGGAGGAAACTACAGCCCCTTAATTATATGCTTTATAGTTTTTTTTTTAACTATTTCAAACAATATCACTGCGCAAAAATTTTACACTTTTTTTGTTACATGCGGGGCACCAGGCGTTTTAGCCTAATTATAGTACGGTGATTCCAGTGGTGCTAACTTTTTATTTTATTCACAAGAGATGAACAATTTTAAACTAACTTAAACTTTTAGTTTATTCAGTAAATTAAGACGTTTTCGAGTTACGCGAATATATGTTGTGCAACTTCCTTCATTTTGGAAATAACGGTATACATCGAAAAACAAGAGCTAACCTAAAAAACGGTTAGCACAACTGCGTACCGGAATAAGGTTAAACTGCCAGCTGCCACCCCCCCCCGCTTGTCGATTTTTTTAAAACCTGTGTAATTAGATCACAGATTCATTTTACTCAAAAAACGTACGACATTAATAACCGTCTAAACGTCCCTTAAAGGGTACTTTACACTATCAAACTTAAGACTTGTGTTACATAATATCATCTTTGATATAAATCTAATGAGTTTTGTTGCGACTGTCAAAAAAATCTAGTTAACATTACGATTTGCATTCACACTATCACACATGAAATAATAACTTTACTTAACTATTTTCCGAGAGTTGAATTTATAAGCAGCCTGTGGTTAATTGTGGATCGATGTTTTTGAAATTTAGTAATATAATTTCTAGTTATATAAAACGAATTCATGCAAAATCTTATATCAATCCGTACATTACGCCACCATTTATGCTAGTTTTTGTTACAAAATTATCAATTTTTTTAGTGTGGTGATTCCACATTTGGATTCATAACTCTTATCATACTAAACTTATTTTGCTGGATTCTAAATCCCAAACTAAGAAACAACTCGATACTGGTATTGTTATCTTCTTTTGACTTGTTCGTAAGAGAGCGTATTTTTAACAGACGGACATGGCTTAGTGGACTTAAAATTACGCAAAGACCTGGAATATATATTCTTTATGGCATCTTACGTAATTATTAGAAAGTTTCACATTGTAAAACAAACTTAGGTTAGCCCCATTTTCCAAGAAATTAACATTCTCCAAAGGTTATCTTCAAAAGTTGTAATTGCGAATATAGAATATTTAAAAATATTACTTTTTTGTTTGAAATAAAAGAATAACAGTTTGCCCGTTTACCCAACTAAATTCTGAGAATATCTTATTGTTGTGTACAAAAAAAAAAAAAAAATCAAAAATTGTTTCTAATCACTAAATTTATACCAAATTCATAGAATCTAGCAAACAATTTGTTAATTTTGCACCTATTACTAAAATGATTATATAGATTACTAAAAAATGTAAAAATTTAAAATTTTTATGTATTTTTTTTCAAGTTATGACAATTCCCAACAACAAAAACCCTGAAGAAGGCACTCAAGGAAGTGCCGAAATATTGGTTTTAAAATAAACGTTAAAAGTTTTTTATAACAAAAAGACCTTAAGCTCGAAAATTTTGTAATATTTGAATTCTACAGTAGTTTATTATCAATTAAAAAAATTGTTTGAAAAGTATTTCAATTTAACTAACGTGATAATTGAATCAATTATTTTTTAGTTGAAAGAAAATTTAAAATATAATTTTGATTTAATTGACATTTTAGTTTTTTTGAAATAAATTTTTAATTTTTAATTATTAACGTGATAATTGAATCAATTATTTTTTAGTTGAAAGAAAATTTAAAATATTATTTTGATTTAATTAACATTTTAGTTGTTTTGAAATAAATTTTTAATTAAAATATTATTTAAATAAAAAAAATCTTAATTAATTAAGCTACTCTTCCATATGACCACAGAACTATTTGCATGAAACTTATAAGTGGTTGAAAACTGAATAAAATGATTGTGGGCAATCATAATAAAAAAAATGAATCTGATTTATTTATATTCCTATAATAAATCTATTTAAATGAAAATATCTTTAACCAAAAGGCTAAACATAAGTGGTTAAAAAATATTAACAAATATGCACTCCAAAAAAAAAGGTATGTATATATCCAAAAAATATTTTAATCTGACAAATTCCCATAACGAAACACAATCATACAAGAGAAAAAGAGGCACAGGGAAATTTGGGTAAATAAACATTGTATATACAAAAAAAAAAAAAAAAAAAAAATCAACATTAAACCATCTACAAACACTTGGAAGTTAAAACACCCACAATCACAAAATGAAACCAACCGGAAATAACATTCGGTCAAAGCCTACAGCAGCAAAAAAGCACAGTGATGCTGTTACTAAAAATCTACATAAAATTAAAGCAAACACCAAACAAAACGATACCCTGACGGTCCACATTTAAAGGACAACTGACCCAACAACCAACTGACTATTAAGTACAACAGCCAAACGGACAGAAACCTGCACATGGATACAAACAAAAACTAAAACTAAAACCGACGAACTTTAAACAAGTTTAAGCATTTTCTGTTAAAGTATGTTTGATTGCAGCAGAATATCTTTTAGGGCTTAAATTAATGAATATGAACTTTTCTATTTGCTCTACTACTTTGAAGTGTAGATAGAGCACGTGTGCGAAAAAATTTATATTTTTTTTAATCCTTCTTTCATAAAGAAAATGAGGAAATTCAAAGAAGGAATAAAAAAAAATCAATAATATTTGTTTGATAGTTTTCTTAAAAGTTCCATTTCGAAATTTTGTTTAGTGCTCATCGTTACAAACAGCTGAAAATAATGATGTGGTTGATTGTTTTAGACCTTTTCGTTTATTTCCGTGTTTATTTTTTTTATATTTCATTTCGTCCTTGCCTTTTCAACATGACATTGTGTGGTGAACAATAAGAAGAATGTTAACAAATCAATTTCGAAACCACCCACAAAAACACGATTTCTGTACAAAAGTTCTTTGAATATTTTCGTCCTTAATAGCTCTTTTGCTGCTTTTGTAACGGCAGCAGTGGAAAAAATATATAGAAAGAATAAAAGGAGGAAAAGTCAATAGAATATCTGAACAATTTATAGAACACAAACGATGAATTGTTTATGAATGAATTGCATTGTTGATTGGATACAAAGTAGTGAACTCGTTTGTATGCTATGGCGAGTATGTGTTTAATTCAATGCTAAATAGCCCCCATTACAGGTCTGCATTCCCATGCTAGAACTAAGGGACAGAGGTAAGAGTATTTAATTTTTGATTTTAGTTTTGAGTTATTTATTGCTAAATAGTGGAAAAGGTGTGAATAAGAAAATTAATTAAGAAATCCCCTCTTCTACCTTCTTTTAAACTAGTTTTTTTTATGAAAAAGAAACACTCAGAAAAAATATGGTTTGATGTTTACGGATAACTTATTCCGTATGTTTACAGAAAAATCAAAAATATATGGTCTCTTTAAGCATACATGGTGGCGCAGAATGAGCTATAATGGCTTGAATTATTTATAACTTTTTTAATTAATATTTTTTTCTTTTTTCTTTCTTCAGCATTTTGTAAAGAAGACTTTGGGAATTAATTATGACAAACTATACAATCGAACAAAAAAAAGTACACCCGAAATTTTGAGAAAAGTTAAGGAAAGAAAGCAAGTATGTGCCAGGCAGAAAGTGGACATCATTTACAGGTTATAATTTTTTAATGCTAATTCAATGTATTAAAAAATAAAGTAACAATAATCACATAATTAAAAAGGTAAAAACCACTTAAACCATATAGCCCACTCTACGCCAAACTGTACTATTTAAAGCTAAAGACCAAAGAATTCTTTCCAAAGGTTTCCGTTGCGCTGAATCAGAATCTGACTACAGATTTTTTATATCACAACGAGATGTCTTAGCCTAAAGTTAACTTATTATTTACCAACAACTAAAACGTTGAAATTTTCTGATGAAAATTACAGGAACGTCCTATATAATACCATTTTTAACATTATCTGAAAAATAATTTTTTTTCGACACGTAGTTTTTCTGAAAATTGCCGTGTGTTTGTGTACATTTTTTTTAGTTATTTACTATTTGAACGTGTGGCGCGGCGTTGTAAATAAAATTGTTTGTTTTCGTGGAACAATTGTAAAGATGTATGTGGACGTTGCACTTCTCACCCTAAAATATGGTGACTTTTAGTATACACACAATGCAACGGCGACGACTAGTGCTTTTCAAAGGAACGTGCAAGCCGTCTACCCTCCCAAAGTTTTGTTGCTTATAATTAGTATCTGAATCCTCTGTAGACAAAGGTTCGATTCCGTCTGTTGCATCCTCCGACTTGGACACCGAGTTTTTGAAGGCAAACTGTGAGATAGGATTCGCGTTTTGCGAAGCTGCTATGAAGAAATGCAGTTTCCAAGAATTGACCACAGCGCTACTCATGCCTAAGATTCGTAAAACTTCTTCTACCTAAGTTACTAGGTTACATCACTCACATATTTAACACCATTATCACCACCTGTCAGTTTCCAAATTACTGGAAATATGCAAAGATCATCCCTGTACCTAAAACTGCAAATGAGTATCGTCCTATATCAATACTACCTTATTTATCTAAAGTATTCGAGAGACTAATCCATAAGCAAATGAGTAAATACTTGACAAATCACCAGTTACTAGTTAAAAATCAATCTGGATTCAGAGAAAGGCATAGCTGTGTTACATCGCTCATCAGTGTATCCGAAGATATCAGACGCAATATTGATGAAGGAGGAGTTAAGTTCCTTGTAGATCACTCTAAGGCATTTGACTCAGTTAACCATGAAATACTTTGCACTAAGTTATATAATAAGTTTAACTTTTCTTCAACTGCCACTACACTACTAGGATCTTATCTTACAAATCGGTACCAATCCGTTGCCGCTGGGAACTCTTTATCTACTGCTCTACATGTGTCTATGGGGGTACCACAGGGATCTATTCTTGGGCCTCTATTATTCACACTATACATCAATGATTTACCTAGTCGTCTTTTGCACTGCATCAGTCACATTTGATGTTCAAATATAAATTAGTTGTAAAATGAACTTGATGCAAGATTGTATTGCTAAACTCTCTGTGGATCTAAATCGGATATATTTATGGGCGTTGTCGAATGGACTATACTTACATCCAAAAAAATCAAAGTGCCTGATTATAGCTCAAAGGAATCAAAATATTGTTGTTGATATTCCGGTACTATTAGGAAATCAAACTATTTCAATTGTTGAATCAGCTATGAAAAGATATAATGGAACTTCTCTATATTCTAAATCTTTGTATTGAAGTATTGCTTAAAATTAAATCACTTATACTCATTCATAAAATTATATACACCCAAGAACCAACTTATTTATATGACCGCCTAAAACTTGCACGTTCTAATAGAGGAAAACACATCATACAACTAAGATATCGTACGTTAATTTCTGAATGGCAGTTCTTTACAAATACCATACGACTGTGGAACTCACTACCCAACACAGTACAAACCACAGGCAACGTTATGCAATTCAAAAATAAATTGTTCTCTTGTTTTTAATAATAACACCTTTTTGTTTTCTTTATATACCTCTGTATCTTATAAATAAATATTTTTTTTTTCTATTTGTATATTTTATGTTTTTCTGTCTTTCATATAAAACTATAATAATGTATTACTTTTGTCTTATTTAATGAATGTAACTAAAAAAAATTGTATCGTTATAACATCACATAATTTTATTAAAAAGATTCAATTCTTGTTGTATGTGATATCCAAGTAATAAATAAATTAATAAAAAAAATAAATAAGTTTTAGAAGGGCTACTACCATTTTTTGCCACAAATGCTGATAGTGTAATTGGCAACCCCATTGCCATGTGAATCCATCCACGCCACCCATATGTCCGTTGTAATTTTTGATGGCGAGGGGCTGTTGAAAACGAACTGTTTTCTTCTCCTTGATGTTTCGTTGCACTGTTAGTATTGGATTGATTGCGTCGTAATTATTTGCGAGAGTAACATGTAGCCGTTGTTCAAGCAAAGCGCCCATAGTTTATATCGGGCGGCAAATAAATAGCAGTTTTAATCGCGGACGCTCTTTCACCTTGATGTTCATGTTCATCATCGCTCGAGTAAGGTCCTCTTGGCGTGACATTTTAACCAATCTGACTCTTACTTACAATAAAAATTAAATAATTTCAAATAAGAAGAATAAGTATTATGGACAATTGAAAAAAAGAACATAAAATGCAGTCACACAAAGAAAATGTAAGAAAATATCTGTCAAATCAATTTGACTATTAGTGCCAACGTGTGGTGAAACACTCGCTGGTATTTACTGCCAAATAGCGGCACATATTTTTTTGGAGATTTGGTAACACACGGCAATACATATATAACAAGGCGAATTAACTACAGGTGGTGTCGAAACGGCATCTGATTTTGACAGTTCGGGCTTATTTGTTTTGATTTGTTAGTGTTTTGCTAATAATGGTTGACATTTCGAGCTAATGGCACTAACAATGCAATGCAAAACACCCTATGTTGTTTCTGTTGTTTTTGGATTGTTGTAGTTCCGACACCACCTGTAGTTGAATTCGCCTTGATATATAATAACTCAGATTTTTTTATATAATTATTATATTATTATTATTATTATTATTATTATTA
Source organism: Pollenia griseotomentosa (assembly GCA_963931875.1). NCBI lineage: Eukaryota > Metazoa > Arthropoda > Insecta > Diptera > Polleniidae > Pollenia > Pollenia griseotomentosa. Next base: position 42,292,297 of record OZ007560.1, on the reverse strand, counting down.
TATTATAATATAATTGATTTAAAAAGACTCTATTTTGGAAAAATTTTCAAAAATATTTTTTTTGTTGGTAAGAGACCAAACTTTAATATAAACGCCACATACATTAAGTTTTTTTTTATCTATCTGTGATTTTTATTTACTCAAAGTTAAGAAATGATAAACGTGTGTTCAAACACACGGCGCTAAGAAATGGGTTAAGAAAAACCCTGTTTTTGCTATATTCGAGGCATAATAATCTTTATTTAATGAACTCGATGTGTCGTCAAAAAGTCCTAAAAAAGCCTTTAAAATAAATATTTAACCTTTTTTATATATTTTTTTAAGATTTTTTCATGTTCTAGAAATTAAACTCTAGTAAAATTTTATATCAACAAAGATTTAAAAAAAAAAAAAAACTGAAAAAATGTTTAAAACGAAATGTGGGCCAACTACCCAAAAATTTATATATTTAGATACTAAATAGGTGTGCAGAATTTAATGCATTAAGGATCGAATTTGTAATTTAAAGGATAAAAAAATGGTCGTTGTGCAAGTATTTAGTGTACTGATCGAATCATGCACAGAAAAAATTAAAAACTAACTTCAATTAACGTATTTGTTGTAAATTTGTACTATTAATAAAATTCTTTACAGATTTTCCGCCTGCAAACAAATTGATCATATCAATTAACGCATTTTAAGTTTGAGCTTTTCTTGCTGTTCAGTTTCAATCAATAGGTTTAATTGAAATTAAACCAACAGTAAAAGAGGCTATATAAAACGTAAACACAAATCAAAATATTTTTTTCAATCAACACAGTTAATTGAAACAATTAAAAAATTGTTTGAGAATTTAAAATATTTTGAAGTGTGTGTGTATGTTTTCATATTTGCAAATTAACACACAAACATTATAATTTTTGTTTTCAATTAAGGCATATTGATTGGAACAATTAAAAAAATTGTTTAAAACAGCATTATTGAATTAATTGAAGCAATTTTCACCAAAATTTTTTCTGTGTGATTCATCTGGATGTCAATGTATCAATATAAATATTTTGTGCAAGCTACAGGTCACAATTTTAAAAACAAGTAAGGTCTAGCCCGACAATATGACACCCTTCACCATAGTATTTTTTTTGGATTTTTTAATGAACTGATTCAGTAATGAGTTTTAAGATATTTCCATGAGTAGACACAATTACTTAAAATTAGCCCTTTTTTTGAATATGTTCGCACAATTGAACATACATATCCCTAGAGGGAAGCGAACTGATATTTAAGTAATACCGTGATAGAATCTTTGGTTGTAGAGACCATTATTGAATTCATCACTTTTACATGGGGTTGTCATTGGAGGGGGTTAACTGACACCTAACATCTACCATTTGACCAGTCGCACATCTATTCTCAATGAACGAATTCCGGAAAAATTCCAATAAACAAGATCTAGAACTGATTTTAAGAAACAATTTTCAAATTGTCCCAGAGAAATGTATCACACTACCGGTGAACACTGAGCCTGTTACAAAATCACTCCTTATAAATAAATAAAAAATCACTCTTACATTTTTTATATAAAAAATTCATTAAAAAAAAAAAAGATAATATAAAATATCGTCGGCTAAGTATGCAAACCGGCTAAATACGCTTCTTAAGTAAATTGAGATTTTGATGCCGTGTGGTAGATAACGATACGCCTCGTCGATCAGCATGAAGTTTTTCATCAATTTGAGTCTTGAAGTGTGTAAAAAAAACTATATTTTTGGTTTTCCTTTCAAGCTACAAATATGAAATATAAAAATTTGGTTGTCTTTCCTGTAAAATTTGCTGAAAGGGAGTTAGCAGGTTGTCATATTAAGCCGACGAAAGAGTAAATTAAAAAATCTGATTCAAAAGGTTTATAAATACGTAAGTAGACCAAAGAAAGTCAATGGGTATAACAAAAATAACGTACTCTAGCACATATTGAAAATGTTCAATACGTGTGAAAAAAATTTCATTAATGAGGTAAATTTAAATGTTTTTTTTTTATAAAAAGTAATTTATAAATATTAAAGAATTCTCAGATTGATTTTATTAAAAGTTTAATAACTCGGCCAATTTTTATAGAATGTTTTAAAACAAGGTAGCATTTTACTAATAAGTAAACACTCTTTTAAAACAAATTCATAAGTAATTCGGTTGCTAAAAAAAATTTGTACAAAAACATCTCCAAAGTTAAAAAATAGAGAACACTTTTTAAAAAATTGAGTTTGCTGGAGAAATACGCATAGTTACCACAATATTACTTAAATATCATGTTGGATTCTTCGAAAGGCCTCAGTTTATTGTTTCTAAATCCGCTGAGAAATTAAAAATCGGTTGACATTCAACAAAGTTGCTGGCATATAAGTGCAAAAGTACAAAAAACCGGTTTTTTTACAAGTAACTCAAGATTTGGGAGGCGTTTCGCACATTTCAAGGACAGAGTCTTTTTTTGCTAGACAAGACCTACTAGAAAAAAATTATCACATCCCAGGTATTTCTGTTTCAGTCTTCTTTGTAACACTGTATTATTAAACCAAAAATCTTATTATCTTTCAATTTAGATATTTTCTTTTTAAAAAGTGTTCCTTTTTAAAATAATAATAAAAATTAAAATAATAAAAATAATTTTTTATTTTTAAATAAATTTAAGTACAGTCAACATTTAGATTGTCCTTTCGAAATTAAATTTTACATTAAAACCGCTTGAATATTACCAAAGCACAGTATGTGTTGCTCTTGAATTTTTTTCTTGTTGTAACAACGATTTGTGTCTCCACTGTTCATGGGGTGCCCACTTGCAGCACATAGACAAGCACTCGAACTTATTCTGAATAGTACTCATGCGGCATTGTAATAGTGTTGGATTATTACCTTGAGATTTTTTTCCAACAAAAAAGCCTTGAGCCTGAAATATTGTTTTAATTTTTTTTTGTGCTGTTGTTTTTGTCTTTGGTTTTATGTCCTGTTGTTTACTGGTCGTTCTCTCATACTCTGTTAAACATTGTCATACAGTAAGACTATGTAAACAGAAACACATAAACACACATTCACATTAAATTCAGTCATGCATACAAAATGTTGGTTTATATTGTTTGTTTTTGATTTTACTCTTTTTTTTATGTTTTTTTCTATTGCTGTGTCCGTGTCCTTTTGTTAATGTCGTTGCTTGTTGTTTTTATATTTAAGTGTGACTTTGACAATGATATTGTTTATGATTCATTTACATGTACTAAACACACACACACACACAGCTGCAGACACATACGCAAATTTATATGCATAGACAGATATTACAAACAGATATGACAAAAGAGATTTTATTTTTTTGCTAAGCATAAAAAAACTTTTTAAAAATGGTTCGTTTGTCATTCGGATTTTTCTAAAACTGTATTCTTAAATACAGATAATTTGTTTTTCTATTAAAATTTTTGTTTTTTACTGTTGACTTAAAGTTAATAAAGTCAACTGAAATTTGAAAACAAAATCTTTTAAATTACCTCATGCTGGTCAAAGTTCTGTTAAATCATTTTGTGGTATGTATTTGTGGTAAAGAATTTTGCTGATTGATTAACTTTTTAAAATTAGTTTTTCTTTTCTTTTAGTTTTACGTAAGCAAATATTGCGTAAAGAAAATGTAGCAGATGGTCAGTCACTCAATAAGTCTGTGAACTTGAAACCACAAAATTGTAAAATAAACCTTTTGCTTTATGATTTTTAAATAAAGTGCTTAACATTTTTTTTTTTTAATAAAAAGTAGTTTTAATTTGAATTTTATGGGTGCAGAGAGTCATGTTGAATGTTAAATCGACTGAAACTTACAACATTTAATGAATTTTAGAAAATTGCGCATGAAATTGTAAGTTTATGTTGGAGACAACATCAGTTAGTTGATATTACATTTACTCATTTAAAACATAAACTGTTTAATATTAAAACAGTTTTGAAAATTTTTTCATATTAAATTCCATACGAACGTTTGAAATCGTTGAAAAGGCAGTTAATCTTGTTTTTGGTATGTTAACAAAAGTTACCGTGTTAATCTGAAATAATATTGTCTATTTTGTTTTAAAGTGTAAAAGCAGCCTTAAACGTCTGTTTTACACAATTTTCTTGCTTATGGATGAATTTGCAAGTTCTTTTTTATACGCTCCACATCTAGGGATGAATGAGGGTATACTTAACTTGTCATTCCGTGTGAACCTTTTTAAATATTCTTCAAGGACCTAATAAAGTATATGTATTCTGGGTCTTTGAGCCGATTTAGCTATGGCCATCTGTCTGCCTGTTGGAAACACGCTCACTTTCGAAAAACTTATAAGAAAAGAACAATATTGCTGTCTAATTGTTTCTAGGTGTCCTTATTAGCTTTGTATTAATAATCCAGCAAAATCGGTTCAGTAGGATAAGAGTTATGAATCCAAATATGAAACCACCATCCCAAAAAATTTATAGTTTCGATACAAAAAATAACATAATTACACATAATTAAATTACCCTGAATTTGTTGTTGAAAAAGCTTAATAAATTGCTAATTGTCGGCAGGTCTTCAGTCAAAATAGGCTGTATATTGCAGTGTTCGAAAATAAAAAGTAGATTATTAAGCATTGGGCTCACACACCCAGGAAAGATATATATTTTTTAGTGTTTGTGTAGACGAACACAATACCGTTCGTAACTATTTTCAAGAAAGAGCCGAACATTATATTGTGTTCTGTTCTTCGTTAAAAAACAACAAAATTGTAGTGATACTGTAGACAAACATTATATTGGGTGATTTTTTAAGAGCTATAGGAAAGTTAAAAAAAAACACATAAAATTCAGAAAAATGCATGAAATCTTTATTTGAATCGATAGTACGGTCCATATAATTTAATGTTTGAAGATTATTTCATGCAAATGTTGACCGTGACTGCGCCTCAAATGGTCAATCCGCTTAGTCCAATTTTGGCATACTCTTTCCAACATTTCGGCCGGTATCTCATGAATAAATGCTTCAATGTTGTCTTCCAATGCGTCAATTGAAGCGGGAATGTGTGTATAAACATGAGCTTTAACATAGCCCCACAAAAATTAGTCTAAAGGCGTTAAATCGCACGATCTAGGCGGCCAATTGACCGGTCCCGAACGTCAAATAAAATGTTCACCGAACTCGCCTCTCAATAAGTCCATTGTTAAGCGTGTTGTGTGTCATGTGGCACCGTCTTGTTAAAACCGCCTGTCATGCCAGTCAAACTCTTGCATTTTGGGGGAAAAAAAAGTTGGATATCATCTCACGGTAGCGCTCACCATTCACAGTTACGTTACGATTCGCATCATTTTTGAAGAAGTACGGTCCAATGATGCCACCAGCCCATAAGCCGCACCAAACTGTGACTTTTTCTGGATGCATTGGTAGCTCTTGCACTGCTTCTGGCTGATCTTCACTCCAAAATTAACAATTCTGCTTATTTACGAACCCATTGAGCCAAAAATTAGCTTCGTCGCTGAACACAATTTTTCGATAAAAACAAGTGGATCGCATTTGATAATAAAATTCAATAATTTGCATGCGTTGTGCGTTTGTAAGACGATTCATGGTTAAATTATAGACCAAACTGAAGATGTTTGACAGTAAAACAAAACACGAAACGTGCGTCAGCTGTTTAAACCAGTGTTGCCAAAAAGATAAAAGCTAAAAAATCACCCGATATTTTAATGTTGTATGTTGTTTCTTTTTTTACATTGAAGAAGAAATGAACAAACAAAAAATTTAAGCAACGACGTGCTGCGGTCGTGTATTGTGTATGTTTTGTTTGTGTAAAATTATTCTGTTTTTGTAAAAAATTTTTGGTTTTTTTTTCTACCAGCCAAAAGAGCGCTAAGCACAACAGAAACGAACGAACATTAATGAGCTGAACCGAACATAATGAAGTTTGTGTTAAAAAAAACCGAACAGAATTAGATGTTCCCATCTTTTTTTTTGATATGGATAAGAACAGTATTTTTTTTGTGTTCGAAAGATGACAAACAGGAAAACGTTATTTTTAATGATTTACTACACAAACACTATAAGCGTTTGTGTTTTTCACAAATCTACCGAACCGAACACTAAGGAGCGATATTTAGTGCTTATTTTCGAACACTAGTATATTGTGATCGGAATTTGTAATTACATTTTTTAAGGCTTAGTTTTTAAATTGCATTAATGTATTTTTTTAAAAGAGGAAAAAAAAAATTAAAGGTTTTAACCGAAATATAACTCTGTGCTATGGTGCTGGTAAATCTTCTTTGAAAGATCGCTATGTTGGTTTAGTTTATTGAAAAGGAATTGGTGATAGAAAGTTCAAAAAACGCTAGCCGCCCTTTTTTAGGTAGCTCAATTAAATTTAAAGCATTAAAAATTGAATTAGTTGTTTAAAACACTCTAAAAAAAGTTTAAGATGTATCGTGGTATCAACAGTAAAATATCGCCAAAATCGAAATATCGTCAAGCCTTAAATATAGCCGATATATCGGTATCGTTTTTCGTTAACTCCCAAATTTCTAGCAATTTTTTCTTTTTTTCAAAAGTGTTTTTGCAATATTAACAATATTTAATAATTACTCTGATGTCAAAATAACTTAACACAATTTTTTCGCCCAGCTATTTTACAATTACTTCCCATTCGCAATTTATGCCATACCTTTGTTAAGCAGGGTTCTGATTGAAGGCCCAATTAAATTACCAAATTAGTATGTGTGTTTGATTGTATAATTAACAAGCGGTAAATATTGAAAGGACCGCAAGTGGCAGGCCTTTTTGAAGGCCTCTGTACTCCTTTCTAGAACGATGCCTTCAGAAGAATGCTTTTTTAAAGGCATAAATTTGTTTTTGAAAGACCTCTAAAATACCCAGCACACATTCGCTACTCCCTTATTTAAGAAGAGCGGAAGAAATTCTTCATTTTTATTATTATTTTTTTTTTAGTAACCTTCCTCACTCCCTTCCTTGCGAAGGGAACGAAGTTGTTATTTAAGAGAGTGTGGAATGGATTGCTCCCAATGAAAACTTGTGTAAAAAATAAATAAGTATGGATTGTGGAGGGGAGGGTTTGTGTCTGCTAAAAAAGGCCTTTTATTAGGCGTCTTTATTCATTCTTGTTACCGCTGGGTATAAAATTGGTAGTTATGTATGAGTTCATTAATCACAAATACACTCGCATACAAACTTAATCGAATTAAAAAACCATTTCAGTAAATATTTTTCCTTCTTACCAAAAGTTAATTATGTTGATGACATTTTGTGTCCACGTCAGTCCACATGAGTTTAACGTAAAAATTTCATTAAACTAAAACTGTTTGTCACTTGTTTTGGTTTACATACAAATGTAAAGGGTGTGTTTTTTGGATGTATAGAACTTACGATAGGGATAACTGTTAACCTTCGCCTTAGAAAAGCTTTTTATGTACCACTTGGTTGGTACTGCATATGTGACGCGCAAAATAGAAAGGAACCTAAGGGTTTTGTTAAGGAGAGCCATTTTAAAGATTTAAATACGTGTATCTTTGGTGTACCATCACTGAGCGCGTTGGTATTGGTCTCATTTGAAAGCGACACATCTCATGACGTCAGGAACGTGTTGGTCAACCTTGAAAACGAGCGTAGGTCGTCCCTACCTCTTGTTTTGTGTAGTTGGTTTTTACTGTTCCCTTTACCTTACTGGTCCCTTTCTCTATGCGCTGTCACATATATGTTTATAAGCGAAGAACAAGTTTTCGTCCCACAAAAAAAAAATTTTTTTTGTTTATTTTTAAAGAACTTAAAAGTTAACAATATTAAAAAAAAATTTTTAATATACTAATTTGCAAAAATTTCCTTTTAACTGAAGCAAATTTATTGAAGAAATAAAACCGAAATGATCACCCGGGTGGGTAGTAGTAAGATAAGGGTTAAGCTAGCTCTAATACTAAACAAGTGTGTTTGACTTTATTACTGTTTACTTGGGCAAATCACCATGCAAAAACATACACCCGAACAAAGTTTACAAATCATGGCAATTTTTTTTCCAAAATTCTCGCACTGTTCGCCAAACCTGCAGAGCACTTCGTCAAGTTTACGGTACGCTCATTTCTGGCTTAACGGGTACGCAAACACGCAGAACTGTGGTCTTTGGAGAGAGCACAATTCTTATGAGACTTTTAAGACTCCATTACATCACGAAAAAAACACTGTTTGGTGCGGTTAACATGTCAAAATTGTTATCGGCCCATTTGTCTTTATATCCGAAACCGGTACCAATATAACCATAAACGGCGAACACTACAGACAAATGATTCGTGAGTTGTTTAATCCTCATGTCATTGCAGGAAGAAAAGTGGTTCCAAGAAGACGGCGCAACATGTTAGATAGTGCGTGAAACCATCACATTGTTGAGCCAAACGTTTGGTGACTGAATTATCTCAAGAAATGGACCTGTGAATTGGCCACTTCGTTCGTGTGATTTGACACCATTGCAGTAATTTTTTTTCTACTTTGGGGTATTTTAGGTCTCTGGTCTATGCTAACAAGACAACAATAATTGATTTTTTAGAAGGCAACATTCGACGAAATAAGGCCGGGTATGCTTGAAAAAGTGGTGCCAAATTGAACCGACAGGATTGCGTTCATAAAGCGTAGTCGCGGAGGCCATATGCCAGAAATTATTTTAAAACAATAAATGCCATGAAATTTGTGTGCTAATTAAGCCAAAATTTTGGTCATTCTATTGAATTTGCTGCGTTTTACTTAAAAACAAATAAGGGTGCTACATTCGACTGTGCCAAAACTTTAATACCCTCCACCGACAATAGAATATTTCAGGCGTATACGCATATAGGCCCTATATGGAATCTATAAACTAATAATAAATCATCTTTATTAAAACGGACGTCAGTATTAAAGTTCGTCGCTGCTTTGACCAACATATCAGAAAGCGTTTTGGTGTAATTTCTAGTCATATAAAAGTTAACATGAACAAAATATATCCTAGAGGGGAATTTATATTGAATCTATGGTAAATTTCATCATTTCTATCATCACAAAATTCTGTAAGGTGTTTTCTGGTTTTGAAAAACCTAAATTAGAATACATTTTGATATAGAAGTGATTTTTGTTTTAGCGTTCTATAGTTTTAAAGCGGTTTTCTGATGGCTGCTTAATATGAGACCTAAGTTAAATTATATGGGGAATATGGTAAACTATGGACCGATTTTCACGAGATTTTCTACAAAAGCAGTGTTCGTTGTGGCTTTAGGCGTATTAAACAGTTTTCCGAGGGTATGCTTTATATGGGGTCTTTATAGTTAAATATGGGCCCATCTTCACAAAATTTAACAACGTGAGTTCTAGTTCCATAAATCTGTGACGTACCAAATGTTATTGCAGTATTATTATTATATACGTTTTTGAGTTAACAAGACATTTTTACGAGAGCTGGCTTTATCTATGGGGCCTATGGTTCACGAAAATTAGCAATATGATTTCTAGTCACACGGAACGAATTTTTGCGCAATCGTATATCAATCCCTGCATTATAACATTATTTATGTTAGTTTTTGTAACAAAATTATTAATTTTTTAGGGTGGTAGTTCCACATTTGGAGTCAAAATTCACATCCTACTGAACCGATTTTGCTGGATTTCGACCCTAACCTGCTTAGGATAACTACAATCAATTTGACACCAAGATTTTTTTTCTTTTGAGTTTTTTGTAAGCGAGTGTGTTTATAAAAATCGGACACACGGATAGACAGACGGACATTGCTAAATCGGATTAGACTTACTTAAGGAGTCAGAATATGTGTATTTTAGGGGTCTGAGATGAATAATACAAAAAGTTTCACCCGGTATGACAAAATAAGTATACCCTCATTAAACACTAAAGGTGGTGAAGGGTATAAAAAGATCTATGCCTCTAAAAAAGCACCCTTTCAATAAAAACCAAAATACAAAACGATTATTTTCTCCAGAAACGAAACGTTATAGCTGTCACTAAATTGTCTGGTCAGAGCAGGTTTTGTTTTGTAGCTAAGTCGTAAAAAAGTAAAAGTTGTGTTAAAACCATATGCCTAATTACTGTCCGTCCGTCCATCCGTTCTCTTTTGTCTGCCACTTTTAATTTATTTATACCGTAAACTGCTAAACTGGTTAGGAAAGAAAATTTTAGCAAATTTTTCTAGAACTTTAACAGACCAATTGTCAGTCTATAAGTGTGGAAAATATTTAAACAAACAGCTTAAACTTTTTTGAATTTAAAACAAAACAGTCTGCTGGTGACACGAGTCTGCTCCCACATGAACGAGTTTGTCAGCGCTGGTTAAGTTTGAGCAAGAACTTTTAATAAAAGTTTTAAAAATTTTCTTGATGAAATTATTTTTGAAAATAATGGTTACAAAAAGCTATTAAAATTATTATTGTACAATTCTTTACTTTTAAGAAATTTAAATATGCTTAAATGGTTTTGAAGTACTGTTGTCTATTTTTTATTTCGAAACATATTTTTCGTTAATTTATTGCCAGCAATTAGTCAAATATTGTTGTGTGTGTTCGGGTAAATTTAAGACAACTCAATAGAAGCTGGAGAATTTGTTTTTCGTGTTTTCTTGCAATGAATGTAAACGTTAGTTAGCAATTAGTGGTCATTTTATACAGTAGAGTTAATACATACAAGTAAAACAAAAGTGTAATACAAATTATATAAAAGCATTTTTATGGCAATCCATTTAATTTTTGAAGCGACCTAAATTTGGTTGCTTGCAAATGAGCTAATTAAATAAATATTATATTGCACAATGGGAGTAGTTATAAAATAAATAATTGTTTTTGAGTTTGTTCAAACCAATTAACAGAGAGTTTTCTTAACCCATACAGTAGAATGCGTTACTAATTTAAAAGTTCCCGTCCATTAATTCATTTCCGTATAGATGTTAAATTTAAGTTTAAAGTAATATTTGAAAACTCGATGCCATATAAACTCAGTAAAGCCAACTATTTAGGTCTAACAAAGGCTCAATTTTTAACAATAAGCTGACTAAAGAAAACTTTATTAAAAGAACTCATCATTATTTTTATTATAAAAAGTGAAAAGATGGATTTTTTACACTAAGATTTAAAATAAGAGATGATTTTTGTAATACCAAATTAATTATGAACTAGTACTCTGCTTAACATTTCAAGCGAAACGCTGTCAAAACTCAAATGAAAACAACTTGTGCGGAATATTTATGAAATAATGTTGATAGATCGAGTTGTACTTTTTGTTCGTTTGTGTTTTTGGCAACATTTTTAATGAGTTGCACTTTTTCACGCGAAAATTTCAGCAAGCACTTTTCAGTTTTGTGAAGTATAAATTTGTTTTGTGATAATATTATAAAAAATGTGTACTATCATTTAAATGAAAAAAAAAAAAAATTATTTTCACTAAAGCAAAATCTAGCACATAAGTACGAGATTTTGCGCCAAATGTAGTTGGTTTAGACGAGATTTCACTTTGTATGTAAAATTTGACACTTCGACAGGAAAAAAGGAAAGTCTTGCACTAGAAAATGCAAATATGAATAAGAAATTATTAATTACAACACAAACAAAACAACTTATTCACAGCAAACTTTTCCACAGAAAGATAAAACTGTGGAGAAATGATAAAGAGGCTCTCCTTAAACCAGGGCTGTGGAGTCGTCAAGAAATAGGGATAACTCCGACTCCATCCGCTGAAACTTTTTAAGTACGACTCCAACTCCTACTATAACCTTGATGCTAAATGTATATGAGACTGGTCCTTATTAGACCTTAAACTCTTTTTTAAAAGAGAAAAAACATGTTTAAATATGGACACCTCCAACAAAACTATTTATAAAGAAAATTTTAAACATATTATGTTAATTTAACCATATTATTTTCACTGACAACCATATTATGGTTAAATTAGTCCTCCATCAAGAAGCCACAACCATATTATGGTTGCCTCTAAACATGTTATTGTTAAATATGACAATAATTTGTTTAAAAATTAACAGTAGCATTTTCCTCTTTTTAAAGAGCAACATGCTATGGTTGAAAACCAACCATGCTATTATAAGTTATTATTATTAGTTATTTTTAACCATTACATGTTCGGAAGCAACCATATTATGGTGGCTGCTTGACGGAGTACTTATTTAACCATAATATGGTTGTCAGTGACAATAATATGGTTAAATTAAACATAATATGTTCAAAATTCTCTTTAAAAATAGTTTTGTTGGAGGTGACCATATTTAAACATGTTTTTTTCTCTGGGTGTAGCAAGAAAATTATTCTGTAAACATTTCAAATGGATATTTGAATTCTAACACGCGTCGCATTGAGCTTCAATATAGTTATTTACATCTGAGTAGGTGAGATGCAAAACACGTTCGTTACACTTTATTTGAATTTTGGGAAAATGCAAAAAGCTTATAGCGCCCGATTTAATAAAGCAAATTAGTTGGGAAACAAAAAATTGCTCATAGTTTCAGAAAACAGATATTTTTACTTTGAAATTTAGTTTTCTTTTCTCTAAAAATTATCATCTGTGGATGGGTTGTCGATTAGATCAATTACAAGAAGTGAGTACATACGTAAATCAATGTCTCTTGCTGCAATAAATCTATTAAAAGCAGAATGGGCAGTGCAACAGTTTATATTTAATAAATTTAGTGAAGTGAAGAGTTGATAAAGAACATAAATTCAAAATAAGATGCAGGCTGTAAATATTCAGTGTCCATGGACAAGTCTTAAAAAAAGGAGATACCTAAACATATCGCTCCTTTATATCTACAAAAAAAAATCAAGCTTGATAATATACCCGGGAAGTGCGGGGAAACCGAAATAAAAACAATAATGAAACTCGTCTAAGATACTTCAACATACAATTTGAAAGACACATTGTCCTAAAGATTACAGATGGGCGTAATGAAAAGAAAAGGTTAGTAATAAGTAATCCGGATGATGCTATTTTTGGTATCAACCTTGACATCAGAAGCATGCAACAACGGTGCACTTTTAACTATTTGTCCGACCTCGGTAAAAAAGTGAACGAAATATTTCGGAAACATGGTAATCAGTAAATAAAATCAGAAATACACTCTTTGACGATTCACTAAACGCTTCGAGTTTTAAGCCGTAAAAATATGTTAATATATTTATTAAAATATTTTATGAATTAACTTTTTGATCTCATATCTTGAGTTTCTTAATTTTTGTATGTTTTTATTATTGTTTTATGAATTAAATTGTTATGTTTATGTTATCTTTTTATCTTGTATCTAGAGCATTATAATACGGAATTTGCATATAAAAGCGTAAGGTAATACATAATAATTCAAGTTCCGCTTTCAATCTTTAATTAATTTTTGTAGTATGTCAGCACTTATTTAACTTACTTTGTTAACAAGTTCCCTAACGTTTGGTTATAAAAGTTTATTTCATTAATTAAAAACAAATTTACTTTGTATTATTTGTATGGAGCGGGATCCCGGGATCTCTGGAAATTTAAAAAAATTTCCCGCTTTCCCGGGAATCGAAAAACTCCGGGAAAAAAAACTCTATTAATAACTCAACATTTAAAAAATTGAAACGGTTGATTTATAGAAAAATAATAGATTTAATTTTGGAACGAACGAGTTTTGCTACGGATTTTCGAAAGAAACGAGTTTTGCTACAATCTATATGGGATCGAACTAGTTTTGCAACACACTTTAGCCTACCAGGAAAATTAATCATTAAAATATAATAAAAAGACCTTAAGCTCGAAAATTTAGTAATATTTACAATATAATATATTTTGAAAGTTATATTAATTTATTAAAATTATGCAAACAGTGCTAAAAAAGTAAACAATAGTTCTGAAGTGGAGAGATAAACTGCACCAATTCACTTTTTTTTTTTTTTTTCAAAATACGTTTTTTATACTGTTGTAATCAGAATTTTTCCTCTACCGATGTGTGAATTGCCATAAGTATTATCTAATGTAGTTTTCGACATAGAAAAATTGAAAACAAGACCAAGTCCAACTTGCTCAGACGTAAAGAACATCAAGTGTACTAAGTGTTGCTTACTACTGAATTTGTAGAGGCAAAGAACATATTATAAATTGTGAAGCGAGGTCTTTTGTTTTTATTATAGATAAATCAAAACACCGCCATTTTGTTTTTATTTTATTGGCTTAGTCAAATATTACGACCAACTTTGTTAGTCATTCTTAGGAACGTTAAATATATTTTTATTTAAACATGCAGATTCGCCTTCAGTTGTTACTTGTATAATTTGTAAAACACATTTTGAAGAGAAAGTTAAGTAAGGTAAAAAAAATTGTTTTAAGCCTTGTATTTTTTGTTTTTTGGGAAATAGCAGAACTTTTGTTGTTTGTCTCAAGGGATTGATCAGTACCAATACCATCATGGAAGGAAAAGACCATTAAGTCCAATTTAATAAGTAAATGTATTTCCGTTCCATAATCAATATTAATACTGTCCAAGAAAATATTAAATTGTAAGTCTTTATTTTCGCTTCAATTTTCCCCAAAGTGAGTATGCTTATGTATCTTTAGTTAAAAGTATTCTCAAATCACTTTTCGGGTTGACCCCCACATTGATGGAAATTATATCTGGAACAATGTCATGAATTTTTCCGAGTTCCTTTACCTTTTTTTCTATTATCCTTCACTTTGAAGGTGGGAATTCAAAATGTAGTTCACTTTTTCAGCTACAGCAGATTTCGATTCATATATGTATATGAACATCGCTACAAAAATATTTTTTGATATATAATTTATAAAAAACGATTATGTCAAAGCGAATTTGTTTACAAATTTGCGTTTTTAAGTTCTCTGATTCGACTCGATTTAAACAACGATATCTTGGCGCACTGCAAACAATAGTTCTCCAGCGAGTTTTGTTATAGAAAACGCAAAGAGATAGTTTTGAAAATGCTTGTTGAGTGGAACGCACCAGTTTTGTTACCAACTGCAATTTGAGGTCACATAAAAACATAAAAAAGGACATGGTTCGATACAATCTATATTGTTCTCATATAGTGCTAAAAGATCTCTCAAAATAAATTGTTATCTCAAATTTGTATTTTTGAATCGAACGAGTTTATCAGCTCACCTACTCATATGTAAAGTAGACTGGATCTTATTTTGTGACTTCAACATTTTTGAAGTAGACCCTCTTAAAGAATTTTTTTATTTTTTCTTCACAATAAATTTTCAAGCTTAAGGTCATTTTTATATAAACAATAATTATTATTAATCAAAATTACAGACATTTCCGTTAATCGGTTGTTGCATCAGATAAGTAGATGATTGGACTGCTGTAGCAGGTCCTTGTATAATGCGGCTGCCTCCTGTCGTTGCCTAGAAACAAAGCCCTCCGTGTATTTGGTGTAGTGGTGGGGAACCTCGCTAATCTTCGATTCCTACCTTTGCTTACTCAAAATGGATAAATCTATCCATTTAATGGTTAAATTAGCAACATGCTGTTTTAGTTGTTGAATATTTCTTAATTATTTTTATTTACTTAAAAAAACATTCTTTTTCTAAAAAAATCACTTATGGCCATTATCTCAATAGACAGAATAGAAGCAAATGAGACATTGAGAAAACCAAATTTCTTTAATGCGCAGTTTTTCTTTGGGAAAAAAGATAATCGTGTAATGAGAAAACGGCCATTAGTCTTCTTTTACACACATACAATTTTCTTGAAGGAAGTCTGACTTTACGGGAGAGAGAGGAAAGAAGAAGAATACATAATTGCTTGTAACAAGAAGTTCTATCAATTTTCTTTAATGTTGTCAAATTAGCTATTGACTTTTTTTATAATTTTTAGTTTTGTTGGGCAATTTTAATTACATTATTTTTTATCTGTTATTTCTATTTTCTCACTTAAATCACAGTCAACAATTAAAGTGTTTAAATAAAAATAGGAAATTTTCAAATGAAGAAGCAAACACCCTTAAAAAAAAGTAAAGAAAAATTAAAGAAAAGAAAAAAAAAGAACACAGCCTGTCTGCACGCAGAGAAAAAACATGTTTAAATATGGTCACCTCCAACAAAACTATTTTTAAATAAATTTTTAAACATATTATCGTTAATATAACCATATTATTGTCATCTACAACCATATTATGGTTGAATTAGTCCTCCATCAAGAAGCCACAACCTTATTATGGTTGCCTCTAAACATGTTATTGTTAAATATAACAATGATTTGTTTTAAAATTAACAATAGTATTTTCCTCTTTTTCAAGAGCAACATGCTATGGTTGCAAACCAACCATGCTATTATAAGTGTTAAACATGTTTTAGTTATTTTTAACCATAACATGTTCGGAGGCAACCATAATATGGTTGTGATTTCTTGATGGAGGACTAATTCAACAATAATATGGTTGTCGGTGACAATAATATTGTTAAATGAATCATAATAAGTTTAAAATTTTCTTTAAAAATAGTTTTGTTGGAGGTGACCATATTTAAACATGTTTTTTCTCTGGGTGTGAGTGTTAACAAACTCACACAGAAAAAATATGGTTGGAGGTAACCATATTCTAAAAGCAACATACTATGGCTGGTTTTGAACAATATGTATGTTTTTTTGCCTGACCCCTGTTATTAATATCGTACAAAAATTAATGTTTTGGAGAGTTACTTTAATGTCAACAACAGATAAACTAACATATTGACGAATATAGCTAGACTTTAGTGTAGGGGATCTTAGACAATTATTTTAATGTTTATTAAACGGAAAGATAAAATAAACTTAATTTCTTTAGTCGTGGGTATAATGTTATCACTCGTATTCATAAAAAATCTTTTTTAATATTAAAAGTTTTACTAAACAAACTTTCGTATATTTCAATCTAAAAGTATAACCCAGCTGAAATCATTGTAATTAAAACAACTGTTGTCTATATTATTTTCCTAATACATATTTCCATTAATATTGAAAAAGTTTATTTCCTGCCATCTTTCATACTACTCATATAAATCAACTGCCATTTATAACGAAAAGTTTTCTATTTAGAAATTTAATTATAAATTCCTATATTGTTTCGAGAAAAAACTTCCTCAAACACATACACACTCTTTCACAAATATTTACTTATTAACTTTGATTAGACGCCTAGGCGTATGCTTTTTATTCAATTAAGTAACACATCACTCATACGTCGAAATGTTGTAATAACTTTCGTTTGTTTTTTAATTCGTTTTCCTTGTTAAAGGCTGCCGCTGCTGCTGTTGAACATTAATTTCCTCTTTTTTTCTCTCTCATTACAAGGTAAGTAGTAGTTTAATGGCAACTCTCAATTCCCTTAATGGCTTAATAATAATAAATGCCATCATATAACAAGTACCACCAGTGGTAGTAATAGTTTATTTATTATTACATATATTTATGTAAGCGTGTGCATGTATGTGTACTAAGTCTTATTACGGTTTTAAATTTGCAGCCTATGGCCATATGAAATTATTTAGTTGCTTTAATGCTTTCCTTTCTGTGGCTGTTTAGGAAGTTTTATTTTGTATGTGGCAGAAACACAGAATACCAAACTCCATTCAACTTTAGTTTTAATTAGTGTCAATCAAATTTATATCTATACATGCATTTATTTACATGCACATAGCCTCAGCCAGTGTTTTTTTAAAAAAGGGATTAGATATCTCACTTGTTCAACAATAGTGCATTAACTCAAAATTTTTGTTTTTTCACTTTTTGGAAAAAAATAAACACGTTATATTCGTATCTAACTGCTGTAAAAATATCGTGTTATTTTGTCTTCTTTTTCTTATGCTTTAAGAATTTAAGAATTTAAGAATTTCAACCATACATATATGGCGGTTTAATAAAATTCTTGAATTTGGCCCCTGCAGTGTCAAGGATGCTCCTAGATGGGTTAAATGTTTGACCAAGCCCACTTTATTTTTCATCTAAATCATTTATTTCTAACATACCTACCCGCTATCTCCATTCTTTAAAGGGACTCCCATACAAAATGTTCAATGCAGACTAGAAATATATTGAAAAAAAGTCCCATAAATGCCCAGGAGTCGCCCAAAGTAAGATAAAATGTATGACCGACCTCAATTATTTTTTTGTCCTTTACATTTTCTCTATACATACAAGCAGAGAAAAAACATGGTTTAAGTATGGTTAAAAAAAACATATTATGTTCCCTGCAATGGCAACAAACAAACTTTTGTTGTTTTTAACGAATTTTTTTTTTAAGATTGATAATATTTTGTTTTTATTTAACAATAAAGTGTTTACCTCCCTTAAAACTTCAAATATGGTTGAATTTAACAATATAATATTTTAATATAATAAAGCTACAACCATACACTTAAACATAGTATTATTATCATGGCAACCATATTATGGTTAAATTCATTCATCCAAAAGCTATAACAATATTATGGTTGCCTCCAAACATGTTATGGTTAATATTTAATAACAATAATATGCTCGAAATTATATAATTTTTAAAAATTGTATGTTTATTATCAAAAGTAATTTTTGGGAATACAAAATTTTAATTTAAAAGATTTTGTTATTCTTGCTTAATTCCCAGTTTTTATTGTTGATAAAAAAAAACACTTGAAATTAATTGTTGATGGGATAAGCTATTCCTATGGGCATTTCACTGGTTGCTTAGGCCAGATCATAAGGAAACTTCATCCATAAAGATTTTGGAAAAACTAAAGATATTAAACCAAATAAAACGGTTAAGCGTATAAGAATCATAAGCACCAGCTCTACTTGTAACAATATCAAAGTTTAAACAAAAACATCAACAAAAAACAGTGAGTTTATCTCTTCTTACATTCCCCACTACAATTGATTGGAATTCTTCCAACATTAATTGTAGTTGTAAGTAGGTTAAGAAAAAACAAAATGCAAAAAACAACTTGCAAAAGCATGTTGCCAGGTAGTTTTTTTAGGCCGTGCACTTGCCAGTTTATTATCAAAAGTAATTTTTGGGAATACAAAATTTTAATTTAAAAGATTTTGTTATTCGTGCTTAATTCCCAGTTTTTATTCTTGATAAAAAAAAACACTTGAAATTAATTGTTGATGGGATAAGCTATTCCTATGCGCAATTTTAAATTTAAAATAATATGTTTAAAAAGCAACAACATTCTGGTCGTTTGCATTTTACAATAGTTACTTGGTTTGCTTATAATTCTCATTCATTTTATTTTAATTATTGATTTAAATACATAAATTTACGTAGAATTAATTAGTTGAACAGAAAAAATGGTAGTGAAGGTCGTCCCAGTTTGGAATATGAGTCAAAAGGGATGTATTATAAAAGTGGAACATAACACCTATCAGGAATAAAAAAATAAATAAAATTATAATTTGACACTTCACAAATAAATTGAAAAAAAATGGATGAAATAAATAACCATAATATGGTTAACATTGACCATATTATTGTTAATTCTGACCATAATATGGTTACTTTTGTCCATATTATGGTTAATTTTAAACATAATATGGTTAGTTTCGACCATTATTATGGTTAACACTGACCAAAATATGGTAAATTTTTACCATATTATTGTTGGTTTCGGGAAATTTTTTGTTAATTGTAACTATACTATGGTCATATTTAAACATAATATGGTGACCTGTGAATAAAATCAAAAGTTGGAAACAGATCTTAATCATTTATGGCTTGTTTTGTTTGCAGCTTCGTTTTTTATACGTCTGCAAAAAATTAAAAGTTTTTATTAAAAAAACTAAAATTTCGAAATGTAAAAACGACTGTTCATATAAAAAAAAGTTTTTCTTTTCTTAAAGAATTTCGGGTTTTTTTAGTAATTTCAATAAACTAAACGGTTTTTGAGTAATGCGAATATATATTGTGCAACCTCCTCCATTTTCGAAATAACGGTATATCTCGAAAACCAGAGCCGATCTAAAAAAACGGCGAGCACCACTGGATTCAGCGTACCCGAATAAGGTTTAAATGTCAGGTGCCCAGCTTGTCTCAAAAAAAGTGTCAGTTTCTTGCACAGTGTAATTGTTTCAAGTACAAGTTTTCAGACCAAACATTTTTAGTTTTTAAAAATTAAAAAAGGAAAATAGAAACTTAAAGAAATTTTAATAAATGTTTTTTTATTTTATTTATTTAAATAACTCAAATTTTTCGTAAAAAAATGCACTGACGCAAAACTTTGATGATGTATGAATATTACAAAAAGAACAAAATCACAAACGACGCTTCATGTTGGAGATGCTGAACATTATCCACATACCAACATCTATGAATTTTAAGAGCGATGTAGAGAGTAGCTGTGCAAAACAATATAGATATCTAGTGAATAAGATCAGGCAAAACTCAAATTCATTACAATCATGACGTTGGTAGTAAACACTACATTTTTAATAAGAATTTTTGTGTGATGTTTTATTACAAATTAAGTAAGTTGTGAATGTTATTTTTGTCAAGCTAATAGGGCCTAAATTTCTTCAATGTAAATAAAATTCAATTTTTTATTCCAATATTTATTGTTATTGTTATTACTGTTTGAATTTTTGTGATCTTTATGTTTATATTGATGTTTTAAACTTATGTATATTGTTGTTTTTAGACTATCCCTGATGATGATATTCAAGGAATATCGAAATATTGGAGTTATTTAAATAAATAAAATAAAAAAGCATTTATTAAAAAAAAAACCTATGACCTCGAGCTTGAATATTCGAAGGGATTTTTTTCTAAAATAAATGGCCGTAGGGGAAAAAGGACAGATATTTTAAAATCATTACATTGTAGGTACTTTTAAAAAATGTGGCAAAACTGTATAAATTTGGCATTCTTTTTCGTTTGTGACAACATACTAAGAAAATTGTTGATACAGCAACATTACAAATTGCTAATTTTCTTTGAGTGATCGCTTGCCACCATTCCAACTTTGACTTTAAAGTACATTTGTGAAACTCTCTTTTATAATGGATATTCTTTAAAACTTATTTTTCAGAGAAAAAAATAGATAACTTGTAAAAGATGGGAAACAAAAAGTTTTGGCGAAAAGTCGCCATTTTAATGAAAATTTTCCCCCTTAAGTCAAAATAAGCTATTACTTATTTATCACATGCCAATTCAAGTAGCGAAAGGTTTTTTCTTTCATTAATGTTAATTTGTGGGCTTATTTTTTTAGCCAATCCTTTTATTTGTTCGGCAATGAATTATAAATGAATCCTTTTCAATCGATCAAGTAATAAATCATCAAAAGTTATCTGAAATGTGTCATTAAGGTGATTTTTACAAAAAATAATCACCCCAATGCTTGCTGGGAACAACTTTAAATAAATTAAATATGCGTGCCTTAATATAAATGGTAGTATTGATATATTATCACTTTAAAGTTTTAGGGATTTTTGTAGAGACTATTTTTAACCGCGTAGAGAAAAATATAATTTTTTTAAGGGCTGCGTAATGACTTTTCAAAAAAATGCACAACATCACTGGTGTAACTACAAGTCTTTCTGTTAAAAATAAAATCAACTAAATATCCCACATATTTATTAAATGATTCGCTAAACATAACATAACAAAGACAAATCCAGCTGTAACATTTGGTCAATAATAAAAACATACAAAAGCGAAAGTAAAACGTTTTAGTGTGAAATATCTTCCAAACAAAATATTGATCCATATTTTATTGAGAAAAAAAAATTTGCTGAGACCAGCTGTGAAAAACCAGCTATAAATGTAATGTCATTTATACGGAGGCAAAGTTCATTTAGCAGGGCAATTAGTGGAGCTGTTACGATACATTTTCGGTATGTACAATGTACATTGTACATATGTACTTATTTAAATCCAAAACATTTTCATGTTAGAGTCAACGGAGACCTATAAGGTCATATACCAAGAGATTCGTATTATAGAGCTCTTTCAGAATATACACAGAAAAAAATTTTTGCGCCAGTAAAAGAATTAATAAAAAATAAAATCAGTTTTAATTAAAAATTTAATTAGGTGAATTAAGCTTTTAATCAAGTGTATTAAATGTTTAATTGACAATATTTTAATTAAATGTTTAATTAACTTGATTAAAAGTTAAATTCACCTGATTTAATATTTAATTAAAACTGATTTTATTTTTGATTAATTCTTTTACTGACGCAAAAATTTTTTTCTGTGTATGCTTTAACTATTTTTAATTAAAAAATACAAGGTCGAATCAAATTTTTTTTGCGTCTAAAATAACATTTATTTGAGGAGTTTTATTTTTTCCGTCTGAAATAAAACTAAGTCCGCTAAGTTTCTTCTTTTTTTAATGACGATTTACTCAATTGCAATGCAAGCTGGTTACATTACACTGCTTTACAAATTGTAATGATCTGACCAGCCTCAAGCTTTGGATAGCAGTTTACATAAAATGAGCTTAATTTTCTGACGGGAAAAATAATCAAGCCAAAAACAAACAGGTGGACCAACATAGCTGGGTCGGACTTTAGTAGAAGGATTATTAGTGTGTTGCAAAGGGAATAACAAAATAAATATAAAGCCGCCATGTTGTACACAAAAATTAACACGAACACGATAAAAAAATGGTTTATTTAAAGAAGTGAAAATGACGGATTTTGGCCTAAGAATAATTTCATTGCAAAAAACCTTTTATGTTTTTTAACAGGTTATAAAATTGAATACTGTCTAAAAGGAATAGTAATTGTGTGCAAGTATTTATAAAAATTTAAAATAAACATGTACTAATTTAAATGTCATCCAATTAAAATGTCATCCAACAGTAAATGCTGAACACCACCAGCTCACACATGATGCTTGAAAAAAACTTAATTATTTAACTTTTCTTTTTTAATTTATCGATGGTAATTTTATTTTCATACAAATCATTAAAAGAACCCATTTTAGTTTTAAAGAGATTTATTTTTTATAGTAAACAGCAACATCCTTTTGTTTAAGCTTTTTCTACACGCACACACAATTGCACATACTTTAAAAGAGAAATGGATGTATTTATTTATTTTGCTCCCAGGTGCTTAAATGTAGCAGCTTTATTTTTCCATTTTATGGTTTATTTAAAATTTCTGTGTTTAACCATAAAGTTTTTTCTTTTGTGGGTTTGGTTACCAATATAACAAGCATAAAGTATTTCAGTAAATTTAATATGATGTAAAACTTGTTTATGTACAATTGATGGACAAACAACATTAAGAATTAATTTTTGGGATAATTAAATTTGTCATTTAATAGTTTTAATAACACAAATTTATAAAAATCTTTTGAAAATAATTAACATAAACAAAATTTCAAAAACATTTGTATCCACAATTAGGAATTAAATTTTTATAACAAACAAAAAAAAGTATGTATATTGTTAGAAACATTTTTTATTACGTTTGTAAAGGGACTTCCAATGGGACTTACGAACTTTGATATTTGATAACGGCCTTATTGTTAAAGTTACATCTGTCCAATAGGCTTTTATTTATGCAGTATATTTTGCCAAGTCTCCATGGATGAATATAGTGATCAACAAGACGTGCAGATGATAAAATTATTTTATCAAAATAATTGGCCAATCAACTAATACCAGTACGTAGACTACACTTCTGCTGTCTGTTTCACCCCGTTCACAAGAAGTCGGCCGTTCAACTGACTTAAGATCTGAGGATAAATATCCAGAGAAAACTATATGTGTTCGCCGAATGAGCCCTGGCATAGTTTGAAACTGACCCTAATTTTCATCAATAAATAATCTTCAGCCTAGAGAGTCCTATTACGTTAAGGCAATAAGCAAAATTGTCACATTTGTGACGATGTTTATTCACATTATATCCAAGAGCGTCCAATGCATCTCAATAAAGTAACTGTTTGGTGTGGTAATGGGTCTGGCAATGTCATTGGCCCAAATTTCATTGAGAACGGCGTGGCCAGACCGACACCGTCAGCGACGCCTTTATTGGATAAAATGGATACCAACGACATGTTTTACCAACAGGACGGTGCTTCATACCACATGCTACATTAGACATTCTGCACGACCGATTCGAGGGCATAAACATCGGACGCGAAGGTGATGAAAACGGGCCAACGAGTTTGACCACGTTGGGCTTTTCTAAATTTGCCATCCAAATAAGCCACAAGCCACAGCTGCCCTTATAAATAACATTACTCATACCGTTTGCCAGATTCAGCCTGATTTATGCGCCAGAGTCATTGAAAATTGGACATGACGTACACACCACACAGCAAAACCGCAGTGGGCATTTTTAGGACGTTATATTCTTAAGATAACGGCAATAATTTGCCTTTTGAAAGGAATACCCATATGGACTTTGTTGTTATTCGTTCCGTGTTAAACTTTTTTAATATTCATCTAAGATCACATAAAGTTTATATATTCTGTGTACTTGAAAATTCTAATTCGATCCCTCTCGACATGTTTCTCGAAAGCCTGATCGGCATTTCAATGGCTGGCTGTAAAACTATCATTAAACGTGAGTCGTACAGAAGGGCTCAGGAGAGATGGCAGGGTAAAAATACCTGCTTGATGGCAGAAGGGTGAAGTCACAGAAGAGTGGAAGCGGCAAACCAGAACTGAACTTTCTCGCCTACTTCTACACTGGAATTAAGTAAGGCATGTCCTCAGCGGCTTCCGCTCCATCTTGTCTAATCTTGCGAAAGCCGCTTAATGGATTCGGATAAAATTTTGGTGGCGGGTAGCATATGACCCAGATTTAAATACATGATACTTTTTAAGAACGTTTTCAAGGAACAAATTGGAACCTTGATACATTTACGTTTTTTCTAAATTGCATAATGGTTAAGATTAAAATATAGGTTAAAAACTGGAAAAAATTGGAAATTTTTATATTTTCGATTACACGTTAACATACAATGCACATTCTGGGGGCCTTAAACCCAGCAAAAACTGATGCTTCCTCGGAAGCAGTAATGTAGGGGAGAATTCAGAGTGAGACGTTTACACTTCTATGTAATATTACATGAGTATTGCTTGTAATTCCTCGCGTAGAAGCTCCGGTTAGAGATCTTAAGAACACTTACTTCACGCTTTGAAAACTGACATGTTTTACGTGTATAAAGTAAGTGAACAAATTTACGCATTAAAAGAAATTGTTATTTCAGCACTTTAAATTTTTTTATAAATCTTTTATTTATATATATGTAATCCTTTAATTCCCTGTGGAATATAGGGCCGCGCCAAATCTTTTATTTATAGTTTATAAAAATTATGTGGATTTTTTTTTTAAATTGAGTTAAAATATTTTATTTTTTATTAAAAGAATAAATGATTTCACTGCTTCAATAAAGCAGTAGAAAATGTAATCTTAAAAAAATTCAATAGACAGCGATTCTCTTCTAGTATTTAGCAACGCATTTAAAAATTGTAGGATTGTATGCATTATCTTACAGCAGTAGAGTAAGGCAGTAATTTAAAGAAGCTGAAAAGGAAGTGGTTGGGATACGTGTTTATTGCTTCCACATCTTATAAATTTTTTGCTGGGAATGAGGATAAGCTGGCACTCTTAGTTCTATTTTATCTTTAGTACTTTTGCTCTTTTCAAAGAATTTGGTATATACATATAATATAGCCCAGATTAAAATATGGGAATTGGTAATATTGGTCCTTTTTTCTTTTTGATAAATTTAGTAAACAGATTGCATATGGTCCAGTGGCCGAAATATACATGTTTAGAGACCCCTTGCTTTTCTCATGGACAGTTAAATGTCGGTTGCTCAAGAGAATCGAGTGCTTAAGACTTATATGTATGTGTTGGCGAAAATTAATAATTCCTATTATTTTGTTTGTAGTAAAATATCCCAGGTTTAAATAGAGTGTTACTGCATTTTTTTTTGATAAATTTGGTATACAGTTTGCATATGGTCCAGATTAAAATATAAGTTACTTTTTAAGGGATAAAATTGGAACTTTTCAAGGGGTAAAAAAAGGATAAAATTGGTAGTTTTTCTCTTTTTGATAAATTTGGTATAAATGCAGACTATAGCCTACATTAACATTAAAAAAAACTGATACTTTAAGTACTTTTTTACCGTTGGTACTATTTCGCTTTACGAAAAATTTGGTATATAGATAGCATATGGCCCAGATTAAAAAAAGGGTACTTTTTGTGCTGTAAAAAGAAAAAATTTGTACACAGAAAGAAAAACAATCGGGATAAATCAATTTTTTTATGATTACTTTAAGTACAAGTCGTTCTCAAAAATTCAAGTTCGAATAACACTCAAACGTACTCAATACAATCCTAAACGGGATTACTCGAAAATCAATCCCGGAATTCCTTGAAATAAGTCTAAAATTCCTAAATCAAGTAAATAAAAAGATTAAACTTTTCGTTGTGATTAACCCTCCGGCTTACGCATGATTTGATTTTCTATACACATTGAAAAAAGGTCTGGCCAGACTCATGTTTACCACGAAGGGTTAAAAAGTAAATTTTAACTCTTGCTTCTCATTTAGTTTATATTTTCGGTTAAATATGTACACAAGATTTCTTAAGTATAAACCATATTGGGCATGATGTTAGTGTTTTATCATTCTGTAAATCAATCATAATAACTTTTTCTTTCTTATTTCTTTTTTGGTTTTTTTCAAGCACGAATTCGGGATAAAACCAACTTAATAACACTTGAGTCAAGCGCATTTTGAGATTGATTCAATCTTAGTTTTACTTTAATCAATCTCATTTTCGGATTATTTCAAGTACAAAATCGGGATTGAATATGGATAATTTAAGTATTTTGCAATTGAAAATCCGTACTTGAATCAATCTTTCTGTACTTGATTCAAGAAAATTCGTACTCACCGTACTTTTAATACCGTTTTGAATTGATTTGAGTACGGATGGATTGATTTTTGTTTTGAGTGTACACTTGGTAAAAATTAGAGAAAAATGTTTTAAATAAATTTGGCATATGGTCCAGTGGCCGAAAGAAACATATCGAGAGACCCCTAGTTTTATCGAATGCTGAAAACTTACATGGGCATTTCTTTCTAAAGGTCCACCGTGACCGAAAACTTAAAGGTTATTAAGAGCATACTCTTTTATGATTTTGTTATAGAGAAATATTTAGATTTTACTAATTTTATAAATTCCCCCATAAATTCGTTCACTAAGATGAACAATCAGACTGCAAAGTTGTGCAAACGTAATTTCTTATTTGTGAGAATGTTTTATTGTATGTTTTTTTTAATATTATCATCCTTAAAGGAGCTGATAAAAATTATTCCAAAACATTTTCTAACATGGTCTTTAATCTAAGGCAGAGTTCCAAGAGAAATATGTTATTCGTATTAACGGTAAATTTTTATTTTGTTTTAATCATTATTCAGTTTAATTATTATGGAAAAAATTTCACGTTCGAAATGTCACGTATTCACACAGATTTTGGCTTAAAAAAAAATACGGAAGATTTTGAAATCAAACCAAAGACATTTTAATGTTACATTGCTACGTAAAATTCTGAAAGTAGTTTGACAAAAAAATTGTGCCAGGTTTCGCTAAATTACGCCTTTTTATACATGGTCACAAAAACTACTTCTTTTTTTTCACTTTCGAACCGCTACTTCTTTTGCCATTACCTTTGACCTAAAATCGCGCCCTCCATAAACTTTAGCATAGATAAGTTTATGGATAATTTAAGGGTTAAAAGAACGTAAAAATATTTCTTGTTTAAAATGTTATTGCATTTATGATGCGTAGGACTGTCACGTTCAACACTTTGGAATTACCCATATGTATGTGTTGGCGACAAATTATCATTCCTTTAATGTTGTTTATTGAAATATTTTAACATAAAATATGTATAGATGTAGAAAACAACAAAAAAGGTTTGGAAATTTGTATAGGGTTAACGCTTTTCTATAGACCTTGCTCTAATTTTCACGTGAACGAAGTCTCGGGTAAAAGTTTGTATACATATAAAGCATACTATCGGAATATATTTTAAATCGCCCAAGACCGCAATTACCTTTAATAGTGAAAGGTAGGATTTTATAATTATTCATTATTTCTTTATCATTAATAGTCCCTCTCTAGCTCGCCCATTCAAACTGTCAGTGGAGGGTATTAAAGATCCGGCAAAGCCGAATAGAGCTTTCTTATTTGTTTTATTTAAATAAAAAAAAAAAAATAGAAGGCGCTTAATAAACGACCTACATCTTTACAAAGGTCATCAAAAAGTTAAGTACTGTGAAAAATCCGTCTTAGGAAATTATTTAAATTCAAATTGTTCAGGTATTGTATTTAAAAATGTAACTGTTTAGAAAAAACCCGCCTCTTTAATTTGTCAGAAGGCCAAAGTTGATCAAAATTCTTTATTTAAAAATTAACCAGAAAACATAATTCGTGTTAAATCGTTTTAACGCTTAGGTCTTATTTCGTATACGTGTCCCCTGTGAACACCTAAGTTCTCAAAAATGTATCTCTTGACTCTAATTTGTTTTTTCTTCAATATTTTGCAGTGCAACAATTTAAAACCAAATATTCAAATTTATTTGTTTTTAGCATCACTTTACATATACGAAAGATAAGAGATGTGGTTTTTTTTTTGAGTGTAATTGTGGGGGAGAAATTTTAAAGCTCTTCAGGGAACAAGAGTTTTGTGATGTTGTTTTTATTTCCTGCAAAAATCTCTTGTCGTTGTCATGCCCATATTTAAGTGTTTATATGTGTAAGTGACAAATCGCATTTACTATTAGCCTTGGTAACATAATAAAAAATTTATGACAAGAAATAACAACAACAGAAATAATAAAAAAAAAAACAAAATCACCATGCTGAACTTCATCCACAGAATCAATCAATGCTAAAGTAAAGTTAACTTGATGTTCGCATACCGAACATTGAATATAAAAGCGTATGTAAATGGTATCTGATGTGAAATTGCATGTGCAAATAACGAGGGTGGCTTTGCAGAAGAAGTTTTAAAGGCAATTGGATATTTTTTTCTTCCATAAAAACGAAAAGTTACCTAAACAGAAATACATTTTTTTTTAATTTTTAAACAAAAAAAAAAAATTTATAAAGGAATATATATTACTATAGAGGAATTTTTTTAAAATTTCTATCCCAATTACAATTTAACAAAAAAATTTTTTTTTTATATAATCGCATTATTTTTTAATGTAAAGGTTTTTTTTAAAAAATAATCCAACAGTAATTTTAACAACCTCTCGCAGTTCAAAAAAATCCTTTATATTTTCATTGAAGCTTAAAAAAATTTACTTTTTTTTTAAATAGTTGTTGAAAATTACAACTAAAGCAAACGACTGAAGAGTTAACGCTTGACTTAATTTTTGTTGATTTAATTGGATAGTGACATTTTTATATTTTTTTCGCATTTTATTTTATTTTTTATATAAATTGTATTTATTGTTTTTTTTTTTAACTTGTATTTAAATTTTTTTTTTATATGCAAATTTATTTTAAGTATTAACCGAACAGAAATAAAAGCAAGTAAGAGTGCTATATTCGGCTATGGCGAACTTTATATACCCTTTACCGTGGTGCGATAGGAACGGAAATTAATATAAAAAAATCTGGTGAGCTTTGCTACCTTTAGCTGTTACTGACCTATTTTGTATTTGTAAGAAAATGCCACGCCCCACTAATCCAATAACACCTACTTTTGTATTGACAATCTAGCTTTTTGTACGAAATTAGGACAATTTTCCTCCTAACGTTCCCTAGATATAAATAAATGTATTATATTGTGTATTGATAACCAGGATTCTTGTACCTCATTCGGAAACGTTGGCTCATAGCATTCTCAAGATATACAGATATCTTTAATATCCTTGTATGGGAGGGGCCATGCCCACTTCTTCAATCCCGCCCACATTTTGTTGGATGTTATGTATTGATATAAGATGCGTCTAATTAATTTTTAATCTTTGGTTCTTGCCGTTCTTCGGCAATACAGAAAAAAAAACTACAACAGCAAGAACAACAAGGATTTATAGAAAAACAGAACAAACTCTAACCCATTTACGCCAGCTGTGCCAATTTGGGAACACTTCATTATTTCCGGCTTATGACAAAGTTTTTGACATTATTCAATATATGTTTACCTTATTGATAAACTAAAATTTCAGAAATTTCTATAACATCAAAAACATTTTTTTTAAATTTTTTTTTTTAAGTGACCGTAGTGCCAATTTAATTCCAAAAAAAAAAAATTAATTTTTTGGTTTTTTGTTTATATGTAATGAATTAAATAATTAAATAAACAATATTTTATTTTTTGACCGGTAGTTTTTGTTTGGGCTTAAATGGGTTAATGGAGTATGTATATGTGACATAACGACTTAGTCCGCATCCGGGGGTCTTCGGAAAACCATTTTCAACAAACACACAGACAGACGGACAGATGGTCAGAAAGACATCGTTAAATCAACTTCGATACTCATAATGAGACCAAATATATATATTCCTTATTGGATCAAAAATCAGCATTATATAAACCCTTTCCACCTTCGGTAAAGTGTATAACAAGTGACAAGACTTTAATCAGCTGTACCGAATCTACGATACCCACCGTCATAATTTTAAATAAAACTACGTAAAATTATTAAACAAAACGAAAAAAATTTAAGCGCAAAATATTTTTGGAAAAATTTGAGGTTTTAAAAATCTGAATTTTTCTTGGAAACTGTACCTATAAGCATTGTTAAAAAAACTTACAGCAGATAAGCAAAAGTTTAGATATTTTTGCTGTTGCTTTGAAGCAACACTTTTTTGTTTAAAACCTAAACTCTGCTTTTGTTTCTGCTGTGAAAATAAATATAAACTGATACAAAGTCGTTTATTGTCTTTGCAGTCGTACAGATTTGGTTTGCTGTGACTTCTTTAAATAAAGAGGAGTAAAATCAAAGAACCAGTTCGTAAAAACAATTAAATCATTTTGCTGCTATGAGCTGCGCATTCGTCAACAGCATTATTTAAAAGCGAAGTCAAAAGAACACCAACCGTTGCTTTGCTTTTATATTTACGATCAGTGTAACGATTTTTTTTGATGTTTCTACAACAAATTTCTTCACGATATTTAATTATATTACAACTACAATTAAAGTTGGAAGGATTCCAATCAATTGTAGTGGGAAATGTAAGAAGAGATAAACTAACTGTTTATTGTTGATGTTTTTGTTTAAACTTTGATATTGTTACAAGTAGAGCTGTTGCTTATGATTCTTATACGCTTAACAGTTTTATTTGGTTTAATATCTTAAGTTTTTCCAAAATCTTTATGGATGAATTTTCCTGATGATCTGGCCTAAGCAACCAGTGAAATGCGCATAGGAATAGCTCATCCCATTAACAATAAATTTCAAGTGTTTTTATCAAGAATAAAAACTGGGAATTAAGCACGAATAACAAAATCTTTTAAATTAATGTTTAATTATCTTTTTTGTACGAACTGTGTTTTGATTTTTTCGTCTATTGCACGAAGTCACATCAAAAAAAAAAAACATATAAATCTGCATAAAAAAAATAAAGTCCTTTTCAAAGTTGATATTTATTTTCACAGCATTAGCGAAAGCAGTTGCTTACTTTTTGAACTGAAAACTGTTACTGCAAAGCAACAGCATTAAAAATTAAAGCTTGTGCTTTTTTCTCTTCAGTATTTTAAAGATTGTGAACTGTTGCTTTGATTTTACTTTGCAATAGTACAATAAATGCATAAAACTGAACAAAAGCAAAAGCTAAAAAGACTTTTGAACACTGCGTATAAGTAATATTAGCAAACTTCAATAAGTATGGGTACGGTAACCATAAATTTTTTTAACCAAAATGCAGAACAGTTGAAAAGCCATATTTGTATGCAACACATGCAATTTGACAACAACAGTTCACATTTTGTCATAAACGTTGTCGTGTCAAAAGTCTCATAACGGTGGACATGGGAATAGAGACTATCCATCCATTTTCAACTCAAAACGATTTCATCGTTTTCCAAATTTTATCTTTCTTTAACTCTTCTATTTGCTAAGTCTTCAGCCGACCGACTGATGGACGGAGAGGGCTTTATCGTCAAAGTATTTCATAGGAATCCAGAATATATATACTCAATGAGCTTCTAATTTTGAATTGTTACAAACGGAATGACAAATCAATATGCTTCCTATATTTGGGTTTTCAAAATAAGAAAATCTTACAAATGATCACTTAAAATTTATTTCGTAGCATCTAAAACTTATAAAACTTCAAGCACATCAGTTCGTTTATATAATTTACCTAAAAAAGTCCTATCACTAACTAACTGACATGATTTTTTATAAACTAACAAATAATAAAATTTATTGGTAGAGCAAAACAAAAAATGTATCCCTCCCACAAGTAATGAAATTCTCTACTCTGACACTCTCATCTCTGGCCTGAGGTAACATCCATATACATTGTTTGTTCACTGCTCGTTAAACAAGCAAAAATAATTGTTTAAAATTTTCATTGAAATTACGTACTACACACATCCAAACATACAGTCGTTGTTAACACGAAACCCACATTTACTGACTGCAATTTATTCATGAGTTTTAAAATTATTATTAAAAAAAAAGAAAAAATCCTGAGGCAAGTTCAGAAATTGCAAAATTATTCTCGTTTTAACTAGTTTTTTAAACAATTAAGATTGAGGAATATATATTCAGCTGGGACGTATGTTTAATACCCTCCACCAAAGATTAGAATTTTTCAGAAGTAGAGTGGAACTTTTTATGGAATTTGGGACGAGTTATAAACAAGGCTTCATAAAATCTGACATCCCAAATTCTAGTCATGTAAAATTAATGTCTATTAAATTTTTGACTTTTCTTACTGTTATAACAATTTATAAATTCTCTTTAAGTAGAAATTGCTGTGTCAGTTGTGGACCATATTTGGGTCCAAAGCTCTTTTCTCGCTGATCAGATTAGGCTTGATTTCAGCAGATGAACATGCCTCAATCGACTTATGGCCTAACCATAATATGCATAGCCTTGCTGAACCTTCTGTCAAAAATTAACAAAAAATCTCTCCAATGTATTTAAAAAAAAACAAAAACAAAATAAAAAAACATTTCATTCCGTACGGAATGTGCGATTAGATTCGCACCTTGCTTAAGCAAATGACAGTTTCATTAAACTTAGCAGAAAGTTTCCTTAAGCTCAATATGGTTTGCCTCATACAATAACCATGTATTTGCACATTTGCTTAAGCCAACCTTAGCATATTATGGCTGGGCCTTTAGTATTACTCCGAAGCCCAGCATATTAAATCTTTAGCTGGATTATTCTCAGTGTTGAAACTGGAATGACAAACTTAATATACCCACAACCACAAGTCGTTGTATTGCAGGGTAAATAAATACAAAAAAGTATTTTTTTTGTGCTATTGGCTTTTATATTTCTGGTTTTTTAATATTATTACTTTTTTAAAGTATAAATATCTGTGGCATTTTGACAAAACATCCTAAGTCAAATGTAAAAAGTTGAAGAAAATGTTGTTAATCATTCGAATTTTCAATCAAAAAACATTTTTTTCTACGTTTTTAAAATTTTGTATTTTAGAAGAAATTTTTCTTTAATTTGGTTTATTTTATTTTTTAATAAAAACAATTTTTTTCCCCGTGTTTTTTTTTTAACTTTTTTGCTATCTTATCTCGTCTTAAGGGGTTTTGTCAAAATGCCATAGATATAAAATATAAAAATTTCAAAATATTAATGTGCTGTTTTTACGACACAAGTGACTAAACGTGTATGAAAAGTTTTTTGAGTGTTTTCCATATAAATTTTTCTACATGTTCAGTCACTTGTGTTGTGAAATTAGCACAAAAGCCTATTATGTATCAGCTTATGTATGTATATCAAAAAAAAGTAATGACCAAGGTAACAATTAACCAAAAAAATCTTTTGGGTTTTTAAGAGTTTGCTTTAAATCGCAATTTTTTGCATTCACGATTAAGTGAAAACAATCGCGATTATCGACTAATCGCATTTTTGAACACTTGACATTTGGTTTAAAAATTTGTAATTTTAAATGTTTTATTCACAAGCTCTCTCGTATGGCTTATCATTAAAAAAAAATACGATTTTTGTTTGTGTAATTGTGAACACACAAATTTGTTGTGACGATACTTTATCTTATTACTAAATGTTAAAAATGGAACATGTCAATTCAATGTACTTACATACCAGTGTTGCCAAGCCATGTGTAATTAAACGTTTTGTGTGTTATTTTTACTTTCATGTTCAGCCTATGTGTAAATATTGTCATGTGTATTCTGTGTGTATTTTTACTTGAAGCTCTTTTTTCATTAATTTTTGACAGTGTTTTGAACATAACGTTTTTGTAACTTTTCTTAATTCCCATCATAGTCAAACTTGCTTTTTAAGTCCTGTCTTTTTTCACTTTCTATAAAATGTTCTCTTCCTCTCTTATAAATAAACTTAAACTCTCTGCAAGAAAACTTTCATAGTGTCAACACAGACTAACACCATATATCGCGAAATAGTTGTTGAATAATTTTTTGAAGAAATATTGTTAAACACAAACTGTCAAATTCGAATTTAATTTCTTTCCAATTATTTTTCTCCGCTATTTAAAAAAAAGTTTGTACATTCGAAAGATTAAGATTAAATAAAAAATTGCTAATAATTTTTTTTTTCAAATTAGCAGCTTATTGAGTAGTGTAGAGCTAAACGTCAATAAAAATAGCAATAAAGTACTCAATAGTATTGTGAAGCAGTTGGGAACCTTAAGCCAATAAGTTTGTTTGCATCAAACACAACTACTCACAGCAAATTTTAAAAATGTATGTTGCTTAAGAGCAAAATAAACCACACAAAATGGTTGGCAAACACACATCTTGTTTCCGTTTGTGTTTGCCAATAAACCACACAAATATATTTCGTACAAACATTAATTTTTAGTTTTTCTTCTGTTTTCAATGAATGCAGACGCCGAAAGTGCTGCGGCAGTTTTGTTTAAAACGGAGAAAAAATATAAAATAAAGGCAAAGAATTATCAAAGTAATTTTTGGGAATACAAAATTTTTAATTTACAAGATTTTGTTAGTCGTGTTTAATTCCCAATTTTGATTCTTGATAAAAAAAGTGAAATTTATTGTTGAAGGGATAAGCTATTTCTATGCGCATTTCACTGGTTGATTAGGCCAGATCGTCTGGAAACTTCATCCAAAGATTTTAGAAAAACTAAAGATATTAAACAAGTAAAAACTGTTAAGCAAATAAGAATTACTTATAAGCAAAAGTCTAACTTGTAACCATATCAAAGCTTTAACAAAAACAACAACAACAATAAACAGTGAGTTAATCCTTTCTTACATTCCCCACTGCAATTGGTTGGACTTCTTCCAAAATTAATTGTAGTTGTAAGTAGATTAAAAAAACAACAACAACTTGCTTTATTGTTTAGTTTTTTTAAGCCGTGCACTTGACAGTTTATCATCAAAGTAATTTTTGGGAGTACAACATTTTTTTAGAATACAAATTGGGAATTAAGCACTACTAACAAAATTTTGCAAATTAAAATTTTGTATTCCCAAAAATTTCTTTGATATTTAACTGGTAAGTGCACGGCTTAAAAAAACTAAACTCTGGCAGCATGCCTTATTTTTGCGAGAGCAATAAAGCAAGTTGTTTTTGTTTTCATTTTGTTTTTTTCTTAACCTACTTACAACTACAATTAATGTTGGAAGAATTCCAACCAATTGTAGTGGCGAATGTAAAAAAGATAAACTCATTATACAAGATTATGCATTCAGCTTTTCAAAATGAAATGTTTCTGCGCTTCTACGTCACAATAGCGTATAAGTACAGCTAAAATATAGAAAGACAAGCAAACAAAATTGTGAAAAATATGTTGATGTGACTTCATATTAAAGAGTTGAATTTTGTAAACATGCGCAATGCGTAGTCTTGTGTTTATCATTCTTGGGATAAACTCACTGTTTATTGTTGTTGTTTTGGTTAAAGCTTTGATTTGGTTACAAGTAAGATTTTTGCTTACAAGTAATTCTTATTCGCTTAACAGTTTTACTTGTTTAATATCTTAAGTTTTTTTAAAATCTTTGGATGAAATTTCCTGCCGATCTGGCCTAAGCAACCAGTGAAATGTGCATAGGAATAGCTTATCCCTTTAACAATAAATTTCAGTGTTTTTATCAATAATAAAAACTGGGAATTAAGCACGACTAACAAAATCTTGTAAATTAAAGGCAAAGAATTTATAGTAAATAGTGATTGAAGCAACGAGTTGTTAAATTTACTATTGAATAAGATTTTAATAATTCTTTTTCAACGTCTACACTCTGCAAAGTTTTCGTGAAATTAATACATTAAGCATTAGAAGCCACAAAAAGTTTGACAAATATCCAACATGTCTGCCAATATTAAAAAGTTTTAATATTTCTACAAACAATAATTAGTATTGTGGTTATTTTGTTGAACTATTTATGGTTTTTAATCCAAATTTTTAATATTTTTAATTAGGCTTAAGTTCATTAAATTGAATTTTCATTAAATTATTTTTATGAAGAAAGGAATTTTACAACATGAAAATCAATTAAAATTGTTCCTGATAATCTTCTTTCTTCATAAAAATAATTTAATGAAAATTAAATTTAATGAACTTAAGCCTAATTAAAAATATTAAAAATTTGGATTAAAAACCATAAATAGTTCAACAAAATAACCACAATACTAATTATTGTTAAAGCTAAGGCACGAGCTCTATGTGTTCATTTGTCCTTCAAGTTGTGCTGAAAAAGGTCAACAAAAAAAAGAAGGACAAAAGGAAAAAACAAAAAATGTACTTTGGACTTCAAGAAGAATTCTTGACAAAAGTACGAAAAAACAGAGGTAAAGAAAAAACATGTAAAATCAATTAAAATAGATAATCATTCAAAAAAGCAAACTTCGATCTACCAAAGGTTAAAATACAATTTGGTTTAAGGATTGATGTTTGACTATTGACGTCAGCAGCCGTCGATGGCTGCGAGTGTAAAACGGCAAATCCATCTGAGGAGATCGAGTGGTTGCGATCGAAACATGTCATGGTAACCTGCCGGCCTGGGTTCAAGCCCCGGCCACGGTCAAAAATGAAAGGTTATCAGGAACAATTTTAATTGATTTTCATGTTGTAAAATTCCTTTCTTCATAAAAATAATTTAATGAAAATTAAATTTAATGAACTTAAGCCTAATTAAAAATATTAAAAATTTGGATTAAAAACCATAAACAGTTCAACAAAATAACCACAATACTAATTATTGTTAAAGCTAAGGCACGAGCCCTATGTGTTCATTTGTCCTTCAAGTTGTGCTGAAAAAGGTCAACAAGAAAAAGAAGGACAAAAGGAAAAAACAAAAAATGTACTTTGGACTTCAAGAAGAATTCTTGACAAAAGTACGAAAAAACAGAGGTAAAGAAAAAACATGTAAAATCAATTAAAATAGATAATCATTCAAAAAAGCAAACTTCGATCTACCAAAGGTTAAAATACAATTTGGTTTAAGGATTGATGTTTGACTATTGACGTCAGCAGCCGTCGATGGCTGCGAGTGTAAAACGGCAAATCCATCTGAGGAGATCGAGTGGTTGCGATCGAAACATGTCATGGTAACCTGCCGGCCTGGGTTCAAGCCCCGGCCACGGTCAAAAATGAAAGGTTATCAGGAACAATTTTAATTGATTTTCATGTTGTAAAATTCCTTTCTTCATAAAAATAATTTAATGAAAATTAAATTTAATGAACTTAAGCCTAATTAAAAATATTAAAAATTTGGATTAAAAACCATAAACAGTTCAACAAAATAACCACAATACTAATTATTGTTAAAGCTAAGGCACGAGCCCTATGTGTTCATTTGTCCTTCAAGTTGTGCTGAAAAAGGTCAACAAGAAAAAGAAGGACAAAAGGAAAAAACAAAAAATGTACTTTGGACTTCAAGAAGAATTCTTGACAAAAGTACGAAAAAACAGAGGTAAAGAAAAAACATGTAAAATCAATTAAAATAGATAATCATTCAAAAAAGCAAACTTCGATCTACCAAAGGTTAAAATACAATTTGGTTTAAGGATTGATGTTTGACTATTGACGTCAGCAGCCGTCGATGGCTGCGAGTGTAAAACGGCAAATCCATCTGAGGAGATCGAGTGGTTGCGATCGAAACATGTCATGGTAACCTGCCGGCCTGGGTTCGAGCCCCGGCCACGGTCAAAAATGAAAGATTATCAGGAACAATTTTAATTGATTTTCATGTTGTAAAATTCCTTTCTTCATAAAAATAATTTAATGAAAATTAAATTTAATGAACTTAAGCCTAATTAAAAATATTAAAAATTTCTACAAACATTGTTTCAAATGTTTTTCCAAACAGCAAACACCCCAATTAACAACACAAAATATTTGTTCAAACGTAAATTTATGACAAGTTTGCTAAGCCGTTTATTTGGTTTATTATGCCCTTAAGGCTTGTAGAAAAACATTTATGTGCTATATTTCTGCGACGTTACCGAATATGTTTGGAAATAAATACTTCGCGTAGATACGTGCCGTTATGCATGTCTTCATTGGCAACACTGTTACATACGTACATAGTCAATTCACTTTGAGTAAACTATCTAAGAAAATCAACAAGTTTCTTTTCACCAAATAATAAAAAAATATTAAACGAAAAAAGACAAATTTATTAATTTTAGTAATGATTTTTTTAAACACACTTGGTTTTTATTTATTTTTTCTTTTCTTTGAATTTTTGAATTGAAATGGTAATAAATATAAGTTGATAACAAACTTAAATTAATTAAATTAGTTAAACAAAATAAATTGAAATTAATTAAACATATAAATTATTTATTTAATAGAATTTAATTTGTGGAGTTTTTTTTGTCATATTCCAAAAAGATTTCTACAAATTCACAAAACTAAGAAAACATTGCCAGGTCTGGTATAAAAACAACACTCTCCAAAAAATAAACAAATGAGTCGCATAATTATACCACAATTTTGTATAAAAATTACCAACAGCAAAAATACAAAATTGTATAGTTATACGATAAAACAACAAATACGACGATAATGCGAGCTTGTGAATTGGACAAAAATAAAATCTAATTTATTAATTTCAAACAATTTGAAAACCACTTGCCAACTTGCCGTTAGATAAAGTTAGGATTTTGTCGGACTTATAAAAAATTGTTTATAATTTCAACTAAACTTTAACCTTCCCGGTAGGAAGAACTTGCATTTTACGTATTGCTTACTTTAGTTTAAAGCAAAGTTGTAACAGTGAAAAACATTTTATACGGCAATTGTAATAATGGCCATAAATGATATAACAAGAAAATCTTAAATAGTAAAAACTTTGATTTAAATTTTGCTCAAGTTAAATTTGCAGAATATGGCTGAAAGACATTTTTTTTTTAATTTCTTGGCACTAATGGTGATTCGTTAACAAAATGCTGCCAGCGCGTCCTTGACGAACTATTAAAGTTTTTGTCTTTTCCGCGTCTTAACTTACAGTTCTTGGTGCTGCAATTCTTGAGTTTGTTTGTTAGTGAGAAAAGTAACAGTTTTGGGGAGTGATACACAATTTCCTGTTCCCTTCCATTGTGTGTTGTTTTGTAATTCGTACTTTAAAACTTGTAGCTGGGCTGAGGTGTATTTAAGGTTTTTTATATAAAATATAATAAGAAGAAAAGAATATAAAACTAGAATTTTATAACACTGAAAAAAAAATTTTTTATCAATTAAAAAAATTGCTTAAAAATCATTTCAATTTAATTAATGTGGTAATTGAATCAATTAATTTTTTTGTTAAAAGAAACTTAAAAATATGATTTTGATTAACATTTAAGATGTTTTGAAATACACTTTTAAATTAATAGCAAAAAATCTTTAATGATTTTTTCGTTTAAAATAAATTAATTTAAACTTGTAGAATTGTTGTTGCGAATTGTCAAAACCTGAGCTGTATTTAATTAAATAAATTAACACATTGTTTAAACGGCAAAGTTTTTTGATAATATTTTTTAATTAAAATTAAAAATATCATTTATTGAAAAAAAAAAATATTCTCAATTTTTTAGTAATCTATATAATCATCTATATAATCATTTTGGTAAAAGGTTCAAAATCTACAAATTGTTTGCTTGATTCTTTGAATTGGGTATGAATTTGGGGATTAGGGGCAATTTTTAATTTTTTCTGTGAATGTGAACATTTTTCTGTATGTATTTCAATAAAACAAAATAATATATTGATTTAACATTTAACGCTTATGTTATATAAGGCATTATTTGTGAAGCGGACATACTAAAAAAAATTGTTTTTCCAATTTTTTAATATTTGGCATAACTATAGTTCTTGTATTTGTGCAATGTGTGTGCGAAATATTTTTTGATGTTTATTTGTCGTGCTGTGAGGTGTTTAAAGTGTAGCCGTTTTGAAAAATGTTTTTTTTTTTAACTTATCGTATCGAAGTAGAAAAAAATGAACGAACAAAATTAAAATAAGTGATTCATATAGAAAATCGTTTTATCTTAAAAATGTTTCATCTGCAAAATATGTAAATGTTTGAGAACGGGATATCGATAAGTTTCTTTACAAGCGCAAAGCACTTCTAAGGCCAAAGTGATAATTTTGAATTCCAATTTTTCGAACTTAGACCAAAATTTTTTTTTAGTGCGAAATTACCTTATAACACTTATACTACTCTAAAACTTATAATACTGTTAACGTTTTGAAGTGGGCTATGCATTAGTTTAAAAAATACGTATATAACTATCCATAGTTGTTCCACTGCGAAACCGAAAGTGACCAATTTAAATTAGAATTTTTCTAACTTGGATGCCTCTTTTTTTAAGAAAATTAGCCTTATTATATTGTAAAAGTTTTGAAATGGGATCTCTGTTAGTCAAAAAGTTAAGCAAATTTATGTATGCATTTAAGGTTTTTCTTAACCCCCATATTTGTTTGCGGCCTCATAAGGAATGGAAAAAAGGGGAAAGTATGTTTTGAGAAAATTTTTAGGACAAGAAACTAATGGAGGTCGCTCATATAATTTACCACTTAGGGCAGACTCCTATGTAGTGATTTTTTCTTGTTGTATTGGAGCTCCCTTAAAGGATAGAAATATCGAGAATGTATATTAGAATACCAAAGGGGTATGCTGGGCGCTGCAGGGGCCAAATTAAGAATTTCAGTAAACTGTCATATTTATATGGGAGCCCTACTAAAGGGTAGAAATAAAAGGAAAGTATGTTTGGGACAAAAAACAAATGGAGTTCGGTCATTTATTTTATGGGACTTTTTCTTCAATACATATGAAGAATATTATAGTATATTATAGTAAACCTCTTTATTGCTTTTCAAATCGCACCCGTTAAAAGTGTTTTTAAACAAATTTAACGAGTTTTTAACATGTTTTAGTACTTTCCATCACCAATAGTTTAATAATTTAGGGTAGATTAAGTTTGTTATTTCGTGTGTAACAACGTGAAATATTTATATAAGACACCCCAAAGTTTTTATGTATATTCTAAGTTCTAAAGTAATCTTAAGCATTTTGGTCTACCCGTCCTTCTAGTGGAAACATGCTCACTTCTAAACGACTTAAGCGAAAAAATACATGGGTGTTAAACTGTTTCTAATTCGCCTAAAGCAGTTTGAAACAAAAATTAATAAAAAAATAACTTGAAAAGAAAGCGAGAGAGGGAGAGAAAAAACGTGAGTAAGAAATGTGTTAACTTCGTTGTTGTTACACAGCGTTTACATTTGTCAGTACTGGCAAGACAGTAAGCATATACATATTAGTTGGCAAAACAATGCAAAAGCAAAATAGCTGTAAAAGTGTTTATGTATTAGTGAAAACGTTTGAATGAATTGCTACTGTCTTGCAAGTACTGGCAAATGTAAACGCCATGTTACTTAGCACGTACGAAAAAAAAATTTTAATTTTTCTGCGAGAGTTAAAGGAGTTAAAGTTCGATGGAAAGGAGTCAAAAAAAGCCTAAACTAAAACATCAATAAACAAGTAAGAAAGTAAAGTCGGCTAAGCTTAATCATATGATTTCCTACACCACAGAATTAAGAGACAAGTTTTCGGGAATGTACCCTATTTAGGACCTATGGGCGATAATGGATCCGCCATAACAAAATTACGTAATGAGGTTAAGATTCATGTAAAAGTTCTTTGTGCCGAATATTGTTTAGATATCTCATCTAAAGGGTGGTTAAATTGTAAGGGCCGATGTTGAATGTGAACCACACCTAAACGCCAAGTTTTTTTCCGAATTTTATTTGACATTTCTCTATTTCAGACTTACTCAATTTGAACCATGGAGAGATACACAATCCAACAACGTGTTAAAGTTATCCAGACTTTAATTTCAAAAGATTTTGTTATTCGTGCTTAATTCCCAGTTTTTATTACTGATAAAAACACTTGAAATTTATTGTTGATGGGATAAGCTATTCCTATGCGCATTTCACTGGTTGCTTAGGCCAGATCATCAGGAAACTTCATCCATAACGTTTTAGAAAAACTAAAGATATTAAACCAAATAAAACTGTTAAGCGTATAAGACTTATAGCAACAGTTCTACTTGTAATAATATCAAAGCTTAAACAAAACACATCAACAATAAACAGTGGGTTTATCTCATCTTACATTCCCCACTACAATTAATTGAAATTCTCTCAACATTAATTGTAGTTGTAAGTAGAATGTAAGATGAGATAAACCCACTGTTTATTGTTGATGTGTTTTGTTTAAGCTTTGATATTATTACAAGTAGAACTGTTGCTATAAGTCTTATACGCT
Source organism: Pollenia griseotomentosa (assembly GCA_963931875.1). Lineage (NCBI taxonomy): Eukaryota > Metazoa > Arthropoda > Insecta > Diptera > Polleniidae > Pollenia > Pollenia griseotomentosa. Next base: position 42,249,426 of record OZ007560.1, on the reverse strand, counting down.
TAACAGTTTTATTTGGTTTAATATCTTTAGTTTTTCTAAAACGTTATGGATGAAGTTTCCTGATGATCTGGCCTAAGCAACCAGTGAAATGCGCATAGGAATAGCTTATCCCATCAACAATAAATTTCAAGTGTTTTTATCAGTAATAAAAACTGGGAATTAAGCACGAATAACAAAATCTTTTGAAATTAAATTTTGTATTCCCGAAAATTGAAATTACTTTTTGGTTATCCAGACTTATTATGAAAATGGATGATAAATTTCGAAGAAAATCATCTTCAGTGATGAGGCACATTTTCACCTCAGTGGATTTGTCGATAAGCAGAATTTCCGCATTTGGGCTAATAATAATCCAAGATTGATTGTCGAAAAACCAATGCACCCACAAAGAGTGACTGTTTGGTGCGGTTTATGGGCTGGCGGCATCATCGGGCCGTATTTTTTCCAAAATGAGGCCGGTCAGGCAGTTACTGTGAATGGTGTTCGCTATCGTGAGATGATAACGAACTTTTTATGGGCCGAATTAGAAGATGTGGATGTAGACGATATGTGGTTTCAACAGGGCGGTGCCACTAGCCACACAGCTAACGAAACAATGGCTCTTTTGCGCGACAAATTCAATGGCCGTGTTATCTCACGTAATGGCGATGTCAATTGGCCGCCAAGATCATGTGATTTGACACCGTTGGACTTTTTTCTTTGGGGTTATTTGAAAGAAAAGGTGTACGTCGATAAGCCAGCAACAATTCAAGAGCTAAAGGATGAGATAATTCGGCACATTAACGGCATAGAACCTCCATTATGCCTCAGAGTCATCGAAAATTTGGACCATCGGATGGATTTGTGCCGCCGTGATCGCGGCGCCCATTTGGCCGATATTTTGTTCCATACATAATTGAGTAAAACCAATATATCATTATAAAATAAAATTACAATAATTTCCTAAATAGTTTGTGTTTTATTCAAAATCAACATCGGCCCTTGAAATTTAACCACCCTTTATATAAGATTTTTTTGTTATCAACCCTTTTGAACTCTACCAACGTAATATTTTTAGTAGTTATTGTTTCTAATTGCTATGTCAACACCAACATTTATAATGGAAGTTATGTCATTAAAAAATATTTTCGGGTGTATTATTTGTATGGCAGCCATGATTAAATTTTGAAAGATTCCAATATAATTGTATAAGAAAATAAGTTTGGACTAAATTTAATCTAAATACCAACATAGTTAGATGGTTTCTGATCACAAAAACTATATTCCGGAAAGAAGCTTGTGTTAGGGCCATGTAAAATTGTGAACCGATTGTCACCATTTTCAACAGGCTTGGTCCCTGAGACGTGTAGAAGCTGTGTAAAATTTTTTTCCAAAATTGATTGTACTTTGCGCATAAGGTTTACATGGATATCCAGCCAGCTGGACGGACAGACATCTTTAGATCAATTCAAAAAATGATTCTAAGTCGATCGGTACACTATAATACCAATATTTTAAGGTGTTACATACATCAGCACAAACGCTTAATACCCGCTCTTTTATTGCACACATTAGATATTTTTGTACGACTAAAAATTATATTGGCAGAACTTGTAGCGATGGTTCAAAACTAATTACAGTTCCCCTAAAAAGTCCACTCCCGAAAAACTTTTATGCTTGGTAACAGTTGTCAATGTTTCGTCCATACTGGTTGAAGCGTACCTTTTGGTAAATTTTGATTTTTTTAACTTTATTGGCATTGTTGCCAACTTTGTTTGAAGACTTACCGTCAAATCGTACATCAAAAACCGCTAGAAGCCGCTAAATTTTTTATTTGGCGTAAAAAGTTTTAAAATATCGCTTAAATCTTAATATTTTGCAAAATGTGTATTCAAATCATGATATATGGTGCCATTTCAAAGGTATACGACTTTTTTAAAAATTATATATGTTGTTAGGTTTTTAATTTCTATGACATTTTTAGTCCCAGGAACGTACAATAATTTTGTTTTAAAAAGTGCCTAAAAGTTGGTAAAATATTTTAAATTCAAATGCGTTTAAAGTTTTTTTCTATCACGTCTAGTTTTTTAATGTGGGCTGGTGAAGCTAATATAGATATGTATTTCATCATAACTGGAAAATGATTTGTCCGATTTTGATCCATGATTGAAATGATTAGGAAGAAAATTTCCTTTTAATCATCCAAATAACATTTTTTTATATTTTTAGCTGTTTCGGAGCTATTCAGAAGTAAGCTATGATAAATTTGGTTTTTATGCAAAACAAAAAATAGTACTATTTTTGTTCAAAATGTTTAAAAAATTATAAAGACGAAAGTTTCACATTTTTATCATTTATCAAAAAGGCAGGGGTCTAATCACCGCATTCGATATCGGGTAAACTATCGCATCGAGTAAACTATCGTATTTTTCTTCATACGATGGAAACTGGAGAGATTTAATGTCTTTAGTTACTCGATATCGACTGCTATCATCTCAAATTACGATACATTTCATTTGATATCGAGTGTCATGACACCAAAATAAAACATTTCGATCAATTTCGCTCGATATCGTATGCGGTGATTAGACCCCAGATATATTACGAATAAAATAAGAAATTTATTATGAAAATGTCTAATATTTCGGCCGAATTAAGGCGGATTTGTCCGATTTGGATTAAATTACTAGCAGATGGATGACTTGGAATAAAATTCAATTAAAAGCATGGCCACCTTATTTCGGTAGAAATAAGGTGGCTAGACGTAATAGAATCAATCTGTAAACAGATTTGAATTCAGCACGCTAAAGTCAATTAAAATCACATAACAAGGTTCTTTTTTTCGCCTTTTTTTCCGACCAGTTTTTAATCAAATATGAAACTACGAATTATTTTTGTTAGCTGAACATAATTTTACAGAATTCCAATTAATCCTAATCAAAAAATTAATAAAAAAAAATGTTGTAAAATGTTTTTATAGCTGAAACGAATTCAATTTATGAATTATTTTAAGAAAAAAAATTTAAATTTTTCATTACCTAGAACAAAAATTTTATATTATATTGATTTAAAAAAAACCGCTAGATTTCCCGCTAACCGTCAAAACAGAAATTTTGCCGCAATGGGCACATAAAAACCGCTAGAATCGCGGTAAAACCGTCAAATTGGCAACACTGTTTATTGGTATTAAAAAAAGTACTTGAAATTTTTATGTTTTTGTCAGAAATTTGCCCCTAAAGTAAAACTCGCTTTGCCACAAATTAAAAAACTTAAGATAGCCTCTCCTCTCTTTTTCTTACACTCTTACCACCCATGTTGTCATCCTCATCATGTGGCAAATAATAATGTCCCTGCTGGCATTAAAGTGTTTTTGTAGCATTTTTAATTTATAGCGCACACAATCATATAAAAAATAATTGTCCTTTAAAAATGCGTAGCAAATGAAAATACATAAATAACAATGGAACAATTAAACAATTGAAAAGGAGGTACGGGACGATCTTGATATGCACTGTACCTTGGAATAAGGGAAAAGATATTGTAATACTATAAACGATTAATCGCAAGTTTTATTTCACCTGCTATTAAGAATATTGCGGTTAACCGTTCCATGCACTTGGTAAAGAGATTTTTGCAAGACATAATTTAAAAAAAAAAAATGTTGCAGTCTTTTACATTAGTTTTGCTTTTTACTTGGACAGTAAGTTTCATATATAAATATTGAAATAATAAAAAAAAAACTGCTCCTAAGACATCTGTTGGATTAAATATTTAAAACGGACTTGTAAGGGTTGTAGAATTTAGAAATATAATGAGAATATTTTGTATAGAAAGTGAATCATATTTTCAAAAAAAAGTTATTCATATCGAGTTTCTGTGTGCTGTGCTGAAGAAAAATAAGTGAATATAAGGACTTTAATGTAATGTTTTTAAACTTAAGTCGCTCATACACGTGAAAATAAATATAATTATGATGAAAGATGACGGATGTTGAAAATGTAAACAAGTTTTTTCTTTTTAATTTTCAACATCTTCCACGAATTCCCTGCCTTCAAATGAGTAGCTAACTACAAAAAAACCATCTTTTAGTTAGCTTGTATAAAAAACTTAAAGTCCAACTACTACGCAATGCACAATTTACATTAACCAAAATGTATACAAACACTGTAAAGTATACTTTAAGTAGAGAGAGCCAAGTCGATTGGCAAACAAGCGGCTCCATTATTAGGAGCCATATTAGGGCCATTATTATAACATACGGAGTAGAAATTGGATATCGGTTATGGCCAGGTTATAGTATAATTAAAAAATTTAAAAAAATAACTCAGTAAAATTTTTCGATTTGTACAGGTGATTTAGATCGAAGTCGAAGTGAAAACAAAGCATTATTTATAGTTTTGCCTTATAACAACTTTTTAAGTCATTATTTTTAAAAATATTAAGTTTGTAACAATCGGCCTTAATATCGTTTTCATATGTATGTTTACATACGAAGGTATATAGAAACTAACATATGAAGACTAAGGCTGACTTCCAAAACGTCAATTGCTTTATATTAGAACAAAGTATAATGTTTCAGAACGCCGCAGTACAAACCCTTCCAAAACGTCACTGCTAAGTATTAGTAACGCATCAAATAAGCAATCAGAGCATCGGTTTTAAAGTTGATGCTTTGTGACATTTAACATTTTATTTGCAAGCAATACAGATTTATTTTAAAAGTATTATGCATTGCATCACTTACATTTCAAAACGTTTTAGTAAACAAAACACATAGTTGCATTGTTTCGGTACTTTGTACGTGTACATGGTTGAAATACAGTAGTAAAATTGTGTACGAACTTTGTATTAGTACGTTTTGGAAGTCAGCCTAAATATTTATTTTATCAGTAACTTTTGTATTCTTTCAACAAAATAATTTTTAATTATGTCATTAAACATCGGCTTTATTCATATTGAATTAGCTAACGGCCACTGACGCCGTTCAATTTTGAGCGCCGTCGAGTTTAGTTAACGTCTAAAGCTTAGATTCTACTATTGGCTCAAATAGCACAATCTGTGACGATTTTTATCGTGCTACATATATCGGCGCACATTTAAAAAGATTGCACAATTTGTTCATGGGTGGTCCCATTATCGTCGCACATTGTGACAAATGTTTTCGGTTCATATCGGCCAAAACTCGATTGCGACAATAATCGGTACAATGCGGTCACACTATCGTGCTATTTGGGCAAACTAAATCATATGTTTTTGTTTATTTGCTTGTTGGCAGACATAATTTTACTTTAGAAATACGCAAAATTCTCCGTGAATATTCCATTATGTTTCCTAACAATTTTAAATAATATATTAATATAAACTAGTAGGACGTCAAATATTTAATAGGAGTGAACATAGCTTTAGATTTTTTTAAACAATAAACTATTTTATTTCTCGAAAAAATCGTAATTTTTAGAAATTTTTGAATAAATTTTTGTTTTCTATTAAAATTTTACAAAACTGTTTTATTTCGAATAATTAATATGATAACTAAGTTTGTAGCAAGTTACAAATAGTAAGCTTTAAGGCAACGTATAAACAACTAACTTATCGTTAACTGAAATGTAACTAACTTATAGTTAATTTAAAAAAACCAACTTAGGCCCGTTTTCACGACTTACCTATAAAGTTCGAAATAGTAAACGGTACCTTTAGCACTAGTGAGGAATAAAGTTACCTTCAACTATTTTTCGTTTTCACAACTTCTGTATAAAATAAACTTAACATTTTTGAAAATGTGGCAATACTAAAGAAAATACCGATTATTTTTGCCAAAATAAAAATACAAACTGGCAACTACGTACTTTTTTTACATTTACAAAATATACGAATAATTGGAATTGCCATATATAAAAAATATGTGAATATAATATGGCAATCTCAAATCTAAACCTTACGACAAAAGTTAAAGGTAGAACGTTCCTCTCTTTTGCTTATCCTTCACTTTTAGATTAAAGGCAACTTGTGATAATTAAAAACTCATTATCTGTTCGATAACTTCCTACATTTAGCTATCGTTAAGTCGTGAAAACGGGCCTTAAAGTAGTAAGTTTATAGCTTGCTACAAAAAGTTAACTTAGAAATAATTGAAAGTAATGCAGAGTCGGACAAGTGACTACTTCCTAGGACATCGCAATGTTAAAATAGTTAGTTAATTCCATATAAAATTAATGCAAGTGTCAACCACCACTACTTTAGAAATAGCTAGCTTTCAGTTAATTTTAAGTTAACTGAATGTCCGACAGGGTTCCTCTAAGATGTGCTCATGTTAAAAAATGCTATCATGCTCGGTACAAACAGTGCAATCTTCGTGTAATCTATTTCAATGCAACCTCAAAATATCAAAGCGTTTTGATGTTGATGCAATCTGGAATGAATGGAAATGAATTTAATTTGCTAGATTGCGAAATGCATTGCATAGTGTGAACCCAGCATTAGACACAAATTTTAACTTATTGGTTTTTATTTTTTTTTAAATTTATTTTTGTATTGAAGTTTCTTATAAACTGACATTAAGGCCCAAACTTAGGCTGGGTATTTGAGATCTTAGTTTTACTAGGTTGAGTAAATCCGAAAACAGATTTGTGCCGCCATTACCAAGTTTGTATACAAAATTTTGACGGAACAGCTTAGTTTTGCTTTAAATGTTGGTCCTTAATGAAATAATAAAAAAATCACATTTCGCCGGAAAAAATCCGAGTTTTGTACTACGTCAAACCAAGCTCATCTCGAAAAACCCGGCCTTTCAGTCCTTAGTTAGCTAAACTCAATAGTCTAACCAATAAAGTATTATTTTCAGCTCTTGGTTAACCATTAGTTAAACCATCAAATGTTATTGGTTAACTATTAGTTAGACAACAGCTGTTCCGTTAAAAATTAATATTTACTTTTGTTGTTTTTTTTTTGTGGAAAATTACTATTATGAATTGTACATTTTGCTGTCTATACAAATTTGGATATCGCTCAAACAGAAGAAGCAAGCTTATACACAGAAAAATTCATAGAATCAGGCAAACAATTTGTTGATTTTGCACCTTATTACAAAAATAATTATATTGTTACGTTACTGCCTTTCAATAACGTTTTGGTTTATTTCCTTTATAATAAACCGTTTCGAGTTCTTTATTGCAACTTTAATAAAATAAATAAAACACAAACACTTTCAACACTGTTTACAATTTATACAACTTTATTTATAACAAAGTCACTCTAACAAACCGTAATTTATAGCTTTTATTTATTACCAACTATAATTTATTCCGCGTTATACGTTATTGCCAAAGTCTGAACTAAGAATGATTTTATTACGCTAGTCGCCGCTAGTATTTATACAGCAATTTGGTTGTCTAAAACATTCGAAATGTTTTTCGAAGGTTCGAGGCTTTACTATTCACCACACTTTAATTTGATTTATGGCAGCGCTAATGTTTACATAATTTTACCTCTTATACTGAAGTTTTTTTACCGGTCATTTCTAGGTCTTTCTGCACATTGGGATTAAAGTGTACTAAATTATAACAATTTTTAATAACAATGTAAACTAATAAAATTACTAATAAATACAAGTTAACTAATAAATACAAGATAACTAATAAATTCAACTAATTCTTAACTAATAATTACAACTAATTCTTAACTAAAGTTACTTTCGTAACAATATGTTTAATTAAAGTTGTAAAAACTTAAAATTGTGAATATTTTTTTTCAATAAATTATATTTTTAATTTTAATTAAAACAATGATCAAAAAATATAGCTCAGGTTGTGACAATTCCCAACAACAATTCTACAAGTTTAAATTGTTTTATTTTAAATATCACTAACATTTTTTTTTATTTAGTTAAAATTTTAATTAAAAGTATATTTAAACAAAAAACTTAAATGTTAATTAAATAAAAATTATATATTCGATTTTCATTCAACAAAAACAATTATTGATTCAATTATCGATTTAATTAAATTGAAATACGTTTTTAACAGTTTTTTTAATTGATACAAAAGTACTGATAATTTTTCTGTGTATATTTTTCTGTAAAGTTGGTGCCGTACTCTTTTCCCTTCTCTCCGCAAAGCTGAAGACATAACGAGTCAAACTTGACGTGTGTGAACCGGCACTTGGAGAAACGCACGGTATTTTTTCCCCTCTTTAGAAGTAATAAAAATGTAAACAAAAACACTGCTGCCAAGATTGAAATTTATTATTTTAATAGAGTTGCCATTTTGTTCTCTGATAAAATTTTCAAGTTAACCAGCATTTTGCTAATATGAAATGTTAGTTGTTATAATAGCAGTACATTTGAGCCTAATTGTTTTAAATGGTACAAACGTTAAAAAGGGGCTTTATGAAACAAGTCTCTCAAGTTTTCCCATTTGTAAAAAAAGCAATTTTAAGCGATTTCATTTTATTTTTTCAATTTCGATTTTTTCAGTTTTAAAAAGGAACATATTTTCCTCTTAATTCGTTATATTAAAGATTCAATTTTCTATTTCTAGGGAAGATGGGTAATTGGCTTTTAAAGGAAAGATTTTATGACAAAATGTTTGTATTTTTTTATTTTATTTTGTAGGAATAAATTATTATTCATATATTATATTTTTCAAATCAATTTATTTATTGTGAAGAATAAGGAATTATATTCTTAAGGCCTTATTCATAAACAATATTCCATGCTTACAACAGGCTTATAAGACGAATTTTATATGAAAATTTGTTTAAATAACCTTTAATAAAACTGAAATATTTTTTATGAATAAGGGATGTTACTTTATATACCGAACAACATACATTTAGCCCATTATAATTGAATTGGGAAATTAGAGGACACAAGGTCACTCTACTAGTCTAGCTTGCTAACAACTGGCCTACCAGGGCACTCTTTGGCAATGAAGAATGTTAAATATTGCTAGTAAAATTATATTCAATAAAAATTAGTTAGTTTAAGCACAACTTTTTCTATAATTTATTATTTCAATTAAACAGATTATATTTGTTGATATGGCGAAAGCATGTGTAGATTTTAAGAACAAAAAAAAAAAAAAAAAAAAATAACTTGACAATATTCAGAATTGACCAAAGTTTTTAATTGATATTATTTTTGAGTTTTGGTTAAGTGTATTAAAATTTTGCTTTTCTTATTTTCAATAAAATTTTACTTTCATTATTTTGATGTTTTGTGTTATTTTAATGAACACTCGCTTCTACCATTTAATTTCAACTTTTGTTAAATAGAAATTATCTAAATTGTTTGTTTTATTTTTGTGAAAATGTGCTGTTTATAGGTGACAGGCAATTGATTGTGTAAAAAAATGTATATGAAAAGACTCAAAAAACTGAGTGACACATAAATAAAATAAAATAAATAAAATAATAATAAAATATATATATCGCACTTGATGATAGAGAGGGTATTGACTGAAAATTTTTATTTCTTCACATTTTGTAAAAAACTCAACAAGAAATATTGATATTTAACCGCTGTAAAAATATTGTAATATTTTGTCTAATTTTTGGTAATGAAAGGTTTGGCTAAAAAAAATTGTTTAACTTCTACGAAAAATTTTAAAATTTTTTAGTTAATATCCTCTTTATGGTCAAGTGCGATATATAAATTGGGGAGAAATCAGGTAAAACCTTTATCTTGTAACTTTTTGTTACTAATAAAAAAATTATATTAGATTCGTAATTTATTTAAAAAATACATATATAAGTTTAGTCCTTTTTTGATATTCAAACGTTTAGGGGGTGAAAATCGTACCTATTTTCGGCTACCATGTGGAGAAAACGGTATTAAGAATGAAAATACGGGAATTTTTGAATTTTTTTTTGCAATATTAAACTTAGAATCATAAAATTATAGGTGCAGGATCTTGATGAGAAATGTTGCTACATTTTTGTTAAAATCTAGAAAAAAAAACTTTGGCTAACGAAGTAGCGGGTTATATGCTAGTTAAATTAGAATTATATATTTAAAATTTTTAACTTAAAGTTTGGATAGAATTTGGTGAAATGATTAAGTTTGTGTAGAATGTTAAGAAAAATTATTTGAATTGACACTTTTTGAAATTCACTAAAATTTTTACCAAATCAGTGCAGCGATAAAGTTTTTTGAAATATGTAAATAATTTTTTTGACCGAAGCTAACTGATCTTATAAAAGAACCATATTCACTATTAAAGTGTGTCTTAAGTGTGTCCCAGAAGTCGAAGATGGTGTCAATTCTTTACAGAACAAATTGTTGTGGTAGCGCATCCCAATAAACTCACGACTTTAAAAGGAAAGAAAGCGAAGTGAATGTGCGTGAGAAAGGAACATTGCAGCAGCTGTTATAATTTTAAATGTGAAATTTTGATTTTTGCCTTTCTTTTTTTTATCCTTCCTTTCCTTTTTTTTGTTTTCGCAAAATGACCCTTCAACATTAAACGCGACATAAAAGAAATAACTTATATTATTAAAAAGTAAATGTATGGTTTTTATGTATTTTTTTTTTCTTTTACATTTTCATTTCATAAAAATCGTTATTATCATTGTGATTGTTATTTAACAACCTTTTTTAAAGTTTTAAATATCTTTTTTTGAATTTTCTTTAGTTAAAATTTTGTTTTTAATTAAATTTTGAATTGGTTGGTAATACTTCTTTCTACTGTTAACAAAAGGAAAAAATAAAGGACCTGGCTAATTAATTTTTTAAAAAACTTAGAGGATTTCTAAAAATTACTAAATTTTGAACAAATAACTTTTATAATATTAGACTAAATATGAAATATATATTTATAAAATATAATATAGCCTTTAAAATAAATAATTTAACAGTTTTTTTTAGAGATTTTAATTTAAAGTTGAATTTATAAGATAAACACTATTTTTAAAGAGCATCTAGGGAACGCATATAAAAAGCTGTTATTTTGCTTATAAAGTTTAAGGTTTTGCGCATTTGTCATAAATTTAAAATTTAATATCGCTTTTATTATACTTAAACTAAAAAAAAGTTTATTCATAAGGTCATTATTTTTTATTACCTTAAAACAAAATATTCTTATGTCCACCAATAACACGATTAACACGATATGTATAATTATATACAGATTGGCTGCACTAAATTTTTCCCATATCGTCCCAATGTTCGATTTTTCGAACAGTAAATTTTACGCGTTTTTATAAATTTTTTACTTTTTTTAGGTAAGACAAAGAACTAATTTTTTTAAACAATTATACATTGTAAGTGGTTAGGCACAAATAAAAAAATTAAAGTTCTTACGCACTTCACTCCTCCCTTGTATAACTAGTAGGGTATTCATTTAATCGGTTAATCGCTCGATTAATTAATCGAGGTTTTGGTTTATTCGGTTAATAATCGGTTCATTTTGGTTTTGATCGGTTAACCGATTAATAAATTTTATAAAGTAGGTTATTTCAGTAAATAAAAATTAAAAGTTATTTATTATTTGGAGTTAAGTAGTAAAAAAAAAAATAACATAACAATTCTTGAACTAAAACGAGCAAAAAAAAAATTCATTACTATGTAATACATATTTTTTAATTAATACATATGGATATTTTAAGTAAAATTTTTTTTAAATGAACGTAGCTTTTCCTTTTCCTTTCAAAAGTAGTTTTGGTAAAGATGTGTTGTCCTCGAAGTATGAGTTAATGAAAAAGAAATATTTTTATCAACTTTAAAAACAGGATAGAATTTAAAATTTGTCGTTTTGAATTTCACGTGATTTCGATTTCCAGAACAAGGCCGATTATGTATTTATTAAAAAATAAACTGTGAGATCATTATACTAGTAATTTAAATAGTTTAAGAAGATCTTATAAAATAATCTTTTAGATAAATAATTTGGTTAAAATGTTTAGGATTTAAGCGACTCTTTTCTTTAGTTTTGATAAATTTTGACTTTACTTAACGTAGATGTTGGAGAAATCTTTTTCCTGCAGTTTCTCTAAACTTATAAAATCTTCCATTATGCCATTTAAATCCTTTTTAATTTTTTAAAATTATCAAAAAGTAATTTCAATTTTTGGGAAAACAAAATTTTAATTTCAATAGATTTTGCTATTCGTGCTTAATTCCCAGTTTTTATTATTGTATTATAAGTCTTATACGCTTAACAGTTTTATTTGGTTTAATATCTTTAGTTTTTCTAAAATCTTTATGGATGAAGTTTCCTGATGATCTGGCCTAAGCAACCAGTGAAATGCGCATAGGAATAGCTTATCCCATCAACAATAAATTTCAAGTGTTTTTATCAATAATAAAAACTGGGAATTAAGCACGAATAACAAAATCTTTTGAACTTTTTTAAAATTTTTAACACTTTTAATTGTTTGGATTGATTCTTTTGTTGCGTTACTATCGTAAGTTTCTTCTGTTGTCAGGTCATCATCTAACTCATCCTGCCAAAGCTCAGCACCGAACATTCTGCAAAAAATTTTTGTTTTTGTACTGTATTTTAAAAATAGAACACAACTTTTTTGGTGCACTTTGTTAACTTTTTGGTGAATTTTGGAACGGATAACGTTGTAAAATTGTACATGGTTGCATTGTAGAATGCATCGTTAATCGAAAAAAGCCAATTTAAGATTAACCGATCAGTTAATCGGGTAGTAATTAATCGGTTAACCGATTAACGGTTAACCGAATGAATACCCTAATAACTAGGGTGAAGAAAAAACCATAATTTTGGCATAATTTTAAAAACTGAAAACTTTGTATAAAATATAAAAAAATGAAAAAAGTAGAAATGTAGTTCCATTGAAAAACGATCAAACTTTTAACAACAGCAAAAACATTTCCGTGTTTTTCAATTGTGTTTCTGTTATTTGACTTTAAAAAGCAGTGTTCGAATTTTCGAACACTGGGCACTATTTAGCACTTTTGTTTTTTCTCTGAAAGGCTAACTGAATCATCGCATATTACCATAATATAAATTTTTCACTCATTTGAATAAACGGAAACATATTTATTTTGTTTTTGCTGATCAATAAAAAGTTTATGCACAATCACCGTTCTGTGAGAAATGTTTTTCGTACGATTCGAGGAACTTACGGTGCGCATAATGAAACCACTATTGCAAACATCATTCGCAATATTGAGTCCCAGTTAACATTGGTGGATGATACTCGGCCGGTTAAACCACATCCAGCACGTTGTGAAGTAAATATAGCAGCTGTAGCTGAGAGAGTATTCATTGGTCCAAATTTTTCCAAAATTGAGAAAAATCAGAGCACTCAGGGGATGACCCCTACTAACGCATTTCATTGGGTTGGAACTAGGAAAAAAGGTTATAGGAAGGAGAGAAGAGGTAGTAGTGCCTGTGAACATTCGACTAGAATCTATTTATGTTGACAGTGAGAGGGAAGACTCCAGCAGGAAGGTTATTCCACATATGAACAGTCCAACCAAGAAACGAATTTTCCCTGTAATGCATTGTACGATTTACCGGCAAATCGACCACAAAAGGATGGGCTCTTGAGGAAAAACGTGTATTATGAACAAACGTACGGGTTTCGGTCTCGGCGTATCAATTATGTTCTGACTCAAAGCACCAACATCGGACACGATTGGTCCATAATCAAATGATTACGAATGGCAAAGGTTGCTGTCATTTGCCAAAGAGTAGATAGGGTTGGAATTTTGATATAGGAGGTCATTTAGAAAAATAGGAAATATAAATAGTAGAAGAAAGAACGGAGCCGTGAGGCACCCCTGAATGAAACTTAGGTTTTCTATATTTACAATCTATAGGAGCAATAAAACAAAAATGCTTAATAGTGCCCAATGTTCGATTAATCGAACACCATTTTTCTCAAAAACAAAAAAATCTAAAAAAAAAATTGGACTTCAGATTCGTGTTTTCTAGTCCCAAATTATCTATCAACCACCAAGTTTTATAAAGTTACTCGAAAAAAAAATCGCTGGGACGAAATGGGTTAATACACCTGAATTCCTTGCAGGGTGGCAAAGAATTGGCACTATCGGATATAACATTCTGACTTCTTTTTTCTGTCTTGGAAAAAACTCATTGTAAAACCAGTTTACAAACTAAAATCCTTACAAGCGATTTCAAGCATTAGGTAGAAGGACAAACAAACTTATTTTGATTTTTTTTTTATGGTTTATTAAATTTCAAAAACTGTAGTTACAAACCCCAGAAGAACAATCACAATTATACAGTGATTCTCTTTAATACTATAAAAAATCTTTCAAGGATATTTTACTTTTGTTTGAAATCATGACAAAAAAAGTTTTCTTATTACAAAAATTTCTTTTAGTCCAAAAGTCTTATTAAATTTTAAAAATAATTATGGTTTTTGTATATTGAATAAAACAACGTGCTATTATTTTAGCTTTTACAAATAATTCTTTAAATATTTAGTTGTCTTTTATTTAAAAACATAAACGTGGTGTTCATTATTCACTAGGACTTTTGTAGTAATTATATTTTATTTTGTATACATATTTTATTCATGAAACAACTCGTTAAAATTTCAAAAATAAATAAAATAAAATAAAAAAAAAGAAAATTAAGCAGTTCGTATAATAAAACTTGGCACATGACATTCCGTGTATAATAGTCATCATAATAAAATTGCTTTGGCCATACATATTTTTGTATAAAGAAAAAGTTTTTTTTTATGAATTATATATTTAGAAAATAAAATTTCTCAAGTAGGGTTTCTATTTTTTTTTTGGCGTTTCCCTTCTTGGGGGTCTTTCCTATTCATTTTTATCTTCACAGTTGTGCCAAAAATCGCAGAAACTCATATTAATTGCGGCACTCCCGACCTAAAAAATCAATATTAGAATCTGGTTTAATTGAAGTTGGTTGCTTTTATTTCTTGAGATCTCTTTTGCTCAAAAGTGTATTGTTATTATGATTATACCCTTCACCGCAGGTAAGAAAGGTTAAAATATTATAAATGGCTGAAATATGTGTAAAAAGCGCGACTGACTCTAATTTTACCCATAAATTCTTTGTTGTTGTTTTTTTTTTTGTATTTCTGGAGAACACCAAGAGCCAAAGTTTCCAAATTAGGTACAAGCATCTTGGCTATCAATACACAACCCCTCTGGGCATGGCACTCCCCTATACAAGGACATTATAGATTTCTGTGTATCTGGAGAACGGCAGGACCCAAAGTTTCCAAATAAGGTACAATAATCTTGCATACACGCAGAGAAAAAACATTTTTAAATATGGTCACCTCCAACAAAACAATTTTTAAAGAAAATTTTAAACATATTATGGTTAATATAAACATATTATTGTCATCCACAACCATATTATGGTTGAATTAGTCCTTCATCAAGAAGCCACAACCATATTATGGTTATGGTTATATAAGACAATAATTTGTTTTAAAATTAACAGTATTTTTATCCTCTTTTTCAAGAGCAACATGCTATGGTTGAAAACCAACCATGCTATTATAAGTGTTAAACATGTTTTAGTTATTTTTGACCATAACATAATCGATGGCAACCATAATATGGTTGTGACTTCTTGATGGAGGACTAATTTAACCATAATATGGTTGTCGGTAACAATTATATAGTTAAATTAAAAACAGTATGTTTAAAATTTGCTTTAAAAATAGTTTTGTTGGAGGTGACCATGTTTAAACATGTTTTTTCTCTGGGTGTATCAAAAGACAATAAACGACAAAATGTGGGCGGCAAATTTGGTAAAATTTGGCTGGGATAACATAACACAACTTTGGTTTGGAGAGTGAGATAGACACCTCCTACAGAAATAATAATTGTTTGAATATTTGGAGAATCATAGCAATAAAGCTACAAATAGCTGCGATGTAAATGCATGGCATCTAGCAAAAAGCGGGGCTGATTGCAGAACTTTGCAGGATTGCAGAAGTGGGCGTGGCACAAAAAATTTATTAATGTATATCTGGAGATTAGTCGCGGGGTATCAAAGAGCACCGGGCTAAACTATTACATATGTATTTAATTAAATAATCTTTTGTTTTTACAGCATTATAGTGAAGCGTATAAAAGAGACGGCATATCCGAATATGGCACTTTTACCTATTTTGTTTTAAAATAGTACGGAAATAACCGAAATCTAACTTTCGCGATTTCCAAAAATATATTCTGGAGAATTCTAGGGAAATTTTTCTTGCGTAAAAACCCTAAATAATAAAACAGGTATTCTTGTATGCTACAAAAAAAACACGCAGAAATAGGTACCATAAAATAACTCCCAAATTAAAAAAAGTTTCAATTGGAAAATAAAAAAAAAAAATAAAATTAAAATATTTTGTCCAAAACCAGGATTTATTTCTTTGAGAAATAAGTTTCAATTAGCTGTAATTTATTCCATTGTTTTCTCTAGGATTTATTTTATTATGGAATATTTTCCCAGCAAAAAAGTTAATTGGCTGCTTTTTCTTTTCTTAATAAAAATGGGCATTATTTTGTTACATAAGAAGCTTATTGAATTCTAAAAAGAATAACATTTTGTTGTAAATAATAGGAAATGTTTAAACGTTTTCAGAAACGAAAGAACGAAAGAAAGGATATTTTCAGCTTAGCAAAGATTCGTTTCGGTAATTTTAGAAAGTTTAAGAAATTTTTTTATTGGCAGATCAAATAGGTTTTAGCATTTGGCATTTGATTATAAAATTTGTTAAAGCTACTTTTAATTTGTGTCATTGAATAGTGTTGGCATCTGCCAATAATAATTAGTACACGAACTATTTTTTTTTGCAAAAAAGTAGTTTCCATGGGATTAATGATATAAATACATGTCTTTTAAACAGAATTAACACCACAACAAGGGAATAATTAAACCACCGTGACACTTACATTTTTGAAGTTGATAAATTCCAGCTCCTTGAAAATAATGTTTCCGAAAGCTATTGAGGGCAGGACAAAAAAGCTTTGTGTATATTCCCGCGATTACATAAAATATGAAACACTTGTATCTTCAGTTGCAAAACAAAAAAATACATATCGCACACATAATCTTAATCATAACAAAAATGGTTGCAATTTTTTAATCAAATTGAGTTACACAAATGCTAAGGAAGAAGTTAAAGTACACAGTGACGCAAACGAAATTTTGAACTGGTTGCTGAAAAAAATTTGGGATTTTAATCAATTTTGAGTTGCGACTGCTTATGGTTAAGTGTGCAATATGTATATTCAAAACAGTAGAAGAAAATTCAGTTGAATTGTACATACATTGCGCGATGCACCTGATGAAATATTTGATCATTATCTGGTATACAAGACACCAGGATGTAGAAAACGATGAATGGCCAGGCACACCAGGAGGAGGTCAACATTTGCACAGATCAAAATTTCGTAGCACATAATATTGGTAGAAAGATTGGCAACACTGGTAAACTAAAAGAACGGGCTTCGCATCGACAAATATGAAAACAGCTTATAAACAGACAGCCTCCGAACTGTTAATTCTGGACGATGAACAGAAGCCGATGTCTTTCAATTTAATACCGATATAGGTTGTCGGAAATGCTTTTACAGTGATAAAAAAAGAGTTTTTTTTTGTGAAATTAAAAATAACGGACAAAATCAAAACCAAAGCAAAATATTTATTGCATAAGGGAAATGTTATCCTTTTGTTGAGATCAGAAGGGCATTTCGTTAAAAGCGTAACGGACAACAGTCAATTTGAGAAGAATTTTTGTATTTGTCGATTAAGTACAATCTTTTTGGCATGCGCTCCTTTATATGTGAAGATAAGTAAAGTTGTCATGATTCATTTTCTAGCTCAAACCAGTTCTCTTTAAGCGAAATGTATCTACTGCTAAGATAATGAAATATTTTACAGATATTGATGGCCCATATTTGTAAATGGGAAACGGGTAAATATCCGGTAAATTGGGTAATTTGGAAAAAATAGGCTGGTATTTACCCAAGAGTTGGGTATAATCTTTGATGTACAATTAAAAAACCGAACACATTGCGCTTCAAAGTTTTATAATAGGCCACGTTCTGACAATCGCACGATTTGAAATCGCAAAACGGCAGATTTATTTTATGGTATTCTAAAACTTGTGCGTTTAGCTTGCAATATGGCATGGTTTCTTACATATATTCTTGTTCTCTTAAGCATACTTTTGCAATTTTAAGTCCCCAAACTTCTGGCCATTTTGATTTAGAGAATCGCCAATGTTTAGCATTTTACGATTGTCAGAACATGACCGAAAGCCTGGGACATGTTTTCAAAAAGATTTTCAGTATGAATGTTACATTGGTTGGCACGAGTTTGATGGTTGGGACAGAATTCGATGAAATATCACTGGATTAAATAGAAATTTCATTTAAAACAGATGCCAGTTTATGTTTATTTGTTTTACCAATTTCTCGTTTTACAACAATTGGACACTTAAGACAACTTATTACTAAACGTTTCGTCGCAATATCTAAAAAAACTTATTTTGTGTTGCCTAACGCTTGCAGCAATGCACTTCCTTATTTATTAACTTTAAGACTATCCCGTGGCTTAATTTCAAGACGATTAAAGTTTGTGGTTAAATTTCATAAATATTTGATTCGCTTATAAGCACAAACCTTCTGTAGTGTAATTTAATAGCTTTTTAATATTTAACAGCATACCATATTAAAAACACTAAAGCTGGAGGGTCACACCTTGCGTTATACGCGTTTGATAATTTCTTGCCCTTTCTTAAAGGCGCTTGCAAAAGTAGAAAGTAATCCTTCTGCACTCGATGCGTATATACATTCTACGCGTGTTCTGTATAACTTGGCAATACAATTTTACACGGATTCTATTTTTTTTTTTTTTTTTTTTTTTTGACAGATGCATAAACGCATTGAACGCGGGTTTGGACCTCCATCTTGAAATAACATTACAGTGGAATTACATATGCAATATTGTTATAGTATAATAAGTACCCTAATGAAAAGGGAGCGTTGTCATTATTTACCCATGTAATGTCAAATTAATTTATTTGATTATTGACGCTTGTTTTTATTTTTTTCCTTATTTTTTTTTTCCTTATTACCATGGTTAATGATATTTATAAATCCCCAAATAAATTTCCATAATATCTACATTTTTTTAAGCGATGGTCGAAAATTAAAAAAAAAATAGGTTCATAAATAAGCTGCACTTTTTTTTCCCCATGAGGGCTACATCAAGAGATAGTAGATTTATTTTTAAACTCTTCTTTGCTTTTCACACTTGTCAATATTTTACTCCTACCATCAATTTAGGAAGATGTTGAAATTTTTCCGTAACACCATGTTCATAGGCTTTTTAGACTGATCAACATCTAACATCTACCATCAAAGATGTAGAAAATGTAAAACACTTGTTTACATTGCTCACATCTAACATCTACCATCAAACAAAAATGTCACCATTTTTGAAATAAAAATGTTTCTAAATAAAAAAAGGTTTTTTTTTCTAAAAAATTGCCAAAATTTAAAAAGAAAACACAAAAATGTATTTGAAGTTCAATTTGTTTAAAAATATAAAAAATACTTAACAAAAAAACATTGCAATAAAAAACAAAACTTGACAAATGTTAAAGCTGCTTTCAAAACCAGTTTTTTTTGTCAGTGATGCCACAATAATAATAGAACTTATTGCCAGTTTTCTAGTGATGACACTAAAATAATCGAAAGATGTAGAATGGAACAAAATGAGATTGGAACGTCTTTTAAAGATGTTGAAAGATATTGGTTTTTAGCCCTATGTATTTCTTGTGGAAAGATGTTAACATCTTTGCAAATGGTGGCAAATTGATGATAGATGTTGATCAGTGTAAAAAGGCTATCACACGGACTGTAATATTCGTGTTTCGCTCTCCCATTCCTGTTTCGCACCCCAAACATAATTGAAACAAAACAGGTCGTTTCATTTTGAAACATGCTGCGAAACAGGAAAAACGTACTATCATCTCCAATTTTGATCACAAATATCGTTAGTTTATCTGAACTAGCTCTCAAAAAAATCAAAACAAAGAAAAAAACAAAATAAAAATTAATGTTAAATAAAATAAAGTGATTATTATAAAATTTTTATATTAATAAAAGTATTAAATAATATATTTTTATTTTAACTTGATTTTTTTCTATTTTTAATAAAATTACACAAAAAAAAATGTCAAAAGAAATATGAATGAATCGTATGAACAGCATGTTTGGCAAACTAGTTTCAGAGAGCGAAACGAGTGGTTATATCGTCGTATGAACATAGCATAGGAAACACATAGAGCTAAAAATCAAAATTTTTTAACATCTTTAGAAAATGTTTCTATCTCATTTTGTTCCCTTTTACATCTTTCGATTTTTTAGTGTCATCAGTAGAAAAGTGGCAACAAATTCTATTATTATTGTGGCAGCGCTGACAAAATTGCATATTTTTGAAAGTAGCGTTACCATTTGTCAAGTTTTTATTTTTTTGCGAATCTTTTTTTTGCTTATTTTTTTTATATGAATAAACAAAATTAATTCCAAATACATTTTGGTGTTTTCTTTTAAACTTTTGGCACTTTTGTAGAAAAAACGTATTTAAAAAAAAAAATAAAAGTTATTTTTAAAAAATGGTGACATTTTTATTGCTATTAGATGTTAGATGTTTTAGGTGTGAACGCATGTTTCACATTTTCGACATCTTCCATGCGTTCCTGCAAAATGTATGCAAGTGTACAAGGGGTATTACAAGATGTTCCTACCATGTTGTATTTCATTCTACACCATTAGATTATCATCACTAGAAAAGTGGCAATAAGTTCTATCATTATTGTGGCATCACTGAAATAAGGACGTTTGTTTTAAGAGCAGCGTTACCATATGTCAAGTTTTCCTTTTTTTCTAGGTTTAATAATTTTTTATATATTAAAAAAAAAAATTAATTCCAAAAACCTTTTGGTGTTTTCTCTTAAAGTTTTTGCAATTTTTTAAAAAAAGCCTTTAAAAAAAATAAAAGTTTATTTCAGAAATGGTGACATATTTTATTGATAGTAGATGTTAGATGTTGTAAGTGTGAATGCATGTTTCACATTTAAACATCTTCCATGTCTTTCTTCGAAATGTATGCAAAGTGTGAAAAGGCTATTACACACAACTCCCGGAGGAATATCTCAAAACTCAGGAATTGAAAAAAACCGTTTCTTCTACGCTTTTTTTCTTTTACCCCACTGTGCCATAGACTTTTAATTGGCTTTATACAAATTTACAATTACTTAAAATCTCATGCTTTCAATTTAATTATATACTTTACACATAAACTTGAGCAAAGAAACTTCAACTTTTTGTGTCGCTCTTAAGTATTTTAAGCTTTACAAGTTAAAAATAATAATAATTGTGAAGCGTAAAGCTCATTACTGGCTTTAATTTTTCAACAAGGAAGGGGAAGAAGTACACAACAAAAATATCTTTCAATTTCTTTAACACATTTTACATACATATGTCTTTTGCAGTTTCTGGAAAAGAAAAATCTACTTAATTTTTGTTGAAAAGTTTTTTTTCAAGTTTTTTCCAACTACAGAAAAAGAGAACACGTACCGAAAAACTTAACTAAACTAATGAACGCGTATGTGAATAAGACATAAAACAGATGTTAAGTTAAAATATTTGGGTTTAAACGAAATTTTTATACCCTGCTTTGAGTTATTCTAATAGAATTATTGTAAAAAAGATTCTAAGGATTGTTAATATATTTTGAGCTTTTTAAAAGATTCAAGTAGAGTATTTTAGAGATTTTTTTAGTAAAAGACTTAAGAAAGTTAGGTTGTGTTTCTTGGGCAAACATGAAGCAGACAGCTCACTTGGGTAATTTAGCGGCCCCTGCTACTCAATATTGTCGTGCAAAATTTAACCAATTTGTCTTCCTAATGAAGAGAAGAAGCTTCTTTATTTTTATAAAAATTTATTGATAATTTTCTTGGCTGAGCTGAGTTTCAAGAATCAGCACAAGTCTTGACAGAAAGAATACGAAAAAACAGAAGAAAGGAAGCTACATGTAAAATAAAATTGAAAATGATAATTGCAGCAAATTTCGAACCACCAGTACCACTGGTTAAAGATTGATGTTTAACTGTTGGCTGGCAGGCCCCGCAGTGGTGCAGAGGTTAGAACTCAAAGAATTCTGATGAAAGAATGTGGTGATTCTTGAAACATGTAAATTTAACCCAGGTTCGAGCCCCAGCTCAGCCAAGAAAATTATCCATAAATTTTCATAAAAATTTTATGTTGTAAAATTCCTCCATTCAGTAAAAATAATTTTATGCAAATTAAATTTAATGAACTCAAGCGTAACTAAAAATATCAAAACTTAAATATATTTCTTTACCAATTTGTCTTCGTAATGAAAAGAAGAAGCTTCTTTAGTTCTATCTCAAAGGTATGTCTAATGTCCCAAATTCTAGGATACTGACACAGAAAATAAAACACAGTTTCCTTTTCCTCCTTATCATGACCACTTCAGCAGTAGTCATTGAATTCCAAACCCATTCTTCTTGCATGAGTACCTACAGGCCAGTGCCCAGTAATTATTGAGATCCCTTAATCTGCTCCCCATCGAAGCTAGGTGAGAGCATGTCCTCCGTTCATCATAGCTAGGCCACTATGCACTGGATACGAAGCAGATGGATTTGCGATACCATAAATGAGTGACAGACGACCACCTCGTTAAACAAGCTCGTCTTCTATTTGGCAGGTCGCATGCACATTGGCGTTACTTTCGAAAGACATCCTACATTCTGCAGTTGACTTCGATGTCGTTGGGCACCCGCTAGGAATGCAATAGACGCCTTGCTTAACACATCCTGCGGGAAATTTGTGTCAAATGTTTTTAAAGCACTTATCCCGTGACCAGTGCATATAATGTTATAAAAAAAGCAACGAATTGTGATAGGCGAAAACAAGACATAGCACTTAACTGGTGAGGATTTTGAGTGGGTAGTGGCTGATTCTATCTGGTTATAATACTTTATATGAAGGGGATCTATCATATTAACATGTTTCACTCGGGACAATATCTGCGACAGGCATTGTTTCAACCAAAATTAAATGGGTCCATTCAGGTTATTTCAGTGAATTGTTACAAAGTATCAAAAAGGTGCCAATTAGCTGATTCCTAGGACATCACCATGTTAAAGTGACACGCCCCCTTTAAATAAAATGTTTGGGATTAGTTCCCTTTCCCCTAGGGCTGCGGTCACCAACTACTTTTATTTGGGGTCCATTTTTTTAAATATCGCGAACGTCGCGGTCCGGAAGGTAATAAACTGAACTATTTAATATGTTATATGACTAAAGTTTCTACGTGGGAAAGAATTCCCGGGACACTTTTTTAACATCAATCCCGGAAATTTTTTTTCGGGAATTTTCGGGAATTTCAAATTTAATTTTTATTTGTTAGCATCGTTAAAATCAAAAAACGAGCAATAAAAATATATTCTTTACTAAAATTACTAAAAACTACCTACAAATCGGACTCTTTTTCCTAAGCCAATAATTCGACGATCTCTTTAATTGCTGATGAAATGTTTAAAAAGCTTCTTGAAGTAGAAAATGAAAATGTACACGATACACCATCACTAACAACAGATTGGTTCATCTGCTATCTTTAAAGAACACATTGAAAAGGCTATATCAAATTCTAAAAAAATAAGTGTAAAGAAAATATAAAAGCCTGAAAATATTTAAAAAAAGAATTTTTTTGAAAGCGAGAGTACGTTTTCGGTAGCAGGAAATATACATATCAACAAGGATTAGAAATGGAATCTCTGATGAGCTTTTAAATGCTTTAAAAATACTAAAATGTTTTTTCTTAAAAGAAAATTAATTTTACCAAGTTGCTACATAATATGTATGTAAATATGAATGTTACAATTTATTTGGTTTTGTCTTGGTTTTCTGTAGTTTTAATTAAGGTTATTTGTTTAGACTGGTGTATATACATATATACATACATATATATATATATATATTCTTTTAAAAAATTAAAAACCTGTGTCTTGAACTCATTCAATGAAATCATTGTTTTATTCTAAAAATCCCGGGATTCCCGGGAATAAGAATTTTTTTATTTCGTTTCCCGGGACTAGAAAAATTCCGGGAAATTAGAAACCTTATATATGACCCAAGCAAAGTGAAAAGTTTCAAGGCAAATTTTTTTAATTCTGGGTATGGCACAAACAAATTTTTGCCAAAACTCTTGACAAGAAACTTCCTGTTTTTTTTATTCATACCTAGGATTCAGAGAGTAAATGTTACTGAGGATATTGACGACATTCCCAATTTTCTTAAAATCTGCGAATCTGTTTTCAAATGCCGATTTTAGATCCTTAATGAACGTTTTGTGTTGGCCGACGTCAAGCTCGTTGTCATTGCAGATTTTTTTTATATTACGAAAGTGCAGGCGTTCATTATCTAGATCAATGTTGAAAAGATCGAGTTTTCGCAAAAAGTTTTTTACTTCTGTCAGGAGCTCCCATACAAGCTTTCCTTTGCCTTGAAGTTTAAGGTTCAGATCATTCAAGTGTTTAAGAACATCTGATAAGAAAGCAATGGAAGTTAAGTTTTCTTTATCGCTAGGAAAACTTAGGTAATGACATAAATATTACTAATGAAATTGTTTGTTATCGCTCCCAAATTATCTTTTTTTTTGCATAGGTTTCCCTATTACTTGTAAGTTAACGGATCATCACCAAAGGCTGAAGTCGAGACGAAAATATTGCTCATGAATTTCATAATGTAAAATATTTTTATGTGTTAACACAAGGCCGCATAAAATGTGTCCGGATCCGGACCGCGGTCCGCCAGTTGGTGACCCCTGCCCCAGGATATATCCATCGATATGCGAGCCAGTTAGCCGCCCGAAAAGAGATAAGTATAATCTTAAACATATTCAAATTACTTGGAAATAGATGTTCTAGTGTAGAGAACATTTCTCTTATTTCATAAACTTACAAGCAAAATCTCAAACCCTTTTAACCGGTATAACTCAAATCAATGAAGGCTCAAAACAAATGCCATAATGCTTTCCAAAAAAAAATACACAAAAACACAACCCTCCACCCATCTACTTACAAAAAGCAAACAACTTCTAAGCACAAAAATGAAAATATTTCTAAGAAAACATTTTAGCAACCATCCAAATAAAGAAAACGAGGGAAAAGCTCTTAAGGAAATTCTTCAGTTAAGAACAAAAATGTTGGCAAAAACTAAAAAACAAGTGCTTAAAAGGTTTATTTTTACCAGCCTTATGAATTGTCGTCAGGTAACTCGCACACACACACACACAAAGCATACCACACACATACAGATGTATGTATAAAATCTCGAAAAGACAAAAACATCAGACTTGAGAAGAAATTGACCCATAACATGATGAGTTAAAGTTTTCCTTTCAGTTTTCTCCCCATTCACAGAAAAATCAGGTTAAAATTGTTTGTGAAAGGAAAAAAGGGTATAGGATTCTAGAAATTATATTTAAGTTAATAAGAAACTGGCATTATGGCATAAAAAAACAATTGTCCCAACGCTTTTCATTAAAGCTGTTGTTGAAATGAACGAAGGTAAATAGTGAAAAAAGGATTTTATTTTTAAACAAAAACCGAAAAAATACCCTTAAACGCTTGGATTTTTTTAAGTATGTGCTTATTTTAACGCATGATATAGATTTGTGGTCACTTATATTATGTGTCCAAAATTCAAATCTTATAAGAAGATTACAAAAAGATCTCAAATTTCATTTAATTTAAATATATTTAGAAAGTTAAAGTCGTCGGACTATTGATCTTTAAATAACAACCCGAAATAGTTCTGGGTTATTAAAGAGAGATACTTATAGATCGTGATTTTCTATGATCCATGCATGCATGCGGGGCAAAAGGTGTCGCGTTCGAAATTAGAAGCCAAAACGTCTTATAATAAAAAAAATTTGTTCAAGTAAGTACGAAAGTGCCATAGTATTTGCAAGAACATTTTTAAGAGTGTTCCCTTAATAATTATGAAATTAAAAATATTTATTCATAAGGGAATTAAAGTCAGACGTTTGTAGTTCGTGGCGCTACGAACAAAGTTCCTAATGATCTTTAAGGGAGTTCATTTTTTATGAAATGATTTTAATTTTTTTTTTCATAATGAAATAAGTCCCCAAATTTCATAAATGAAATAAATACAGGGTGTCTGGTAGCAGATTTATATTTTCAAACTTAAATAAAAACGTAATAATTGACACAAAGTTTTATTAAGAGCCTTGTTTTTCGAGAATTTTCGAAAAAAAAATGGACCAATTATCTCATGCGTGTATAAGGCACACGAAACAGTTATTCTGGGGCAATGCAATGGTTTTTGATGCCTTAATCGAGGGTTGCGGGTTCTTGGAGACCAGTAACGGCAGTTTTGCTTGTTGACGTGGGCGTTTAAGTGAAAATAAACTTTGAACAAAATTGTCGACGAGCAATTACGTAAGAATCATTACTCTTAAAAAATGTCTCCACAGCGAACGCTCACTCGACCACTGCGACATCGTGGCTGACAAATCCGCACAAGGGATAATTCCAACGGCGCCACCCTATTTAAAAACACATCATGCTTATGTGTCCATATTAATATGGATTTATTTATGTTTATAAACTTCATTAAAATCGGTTTGATAGTTTCTGAGAGGCAGAAATTTCCCGCTATCTTCTCTCGTGGTCCTACGATTCGGCTCATTTTCAATAGGCTTGGTCCTTGTGCCAATAAGAACCTATGTCCCAAATTTTTATTAAATTATCTCCAAAATGGTGACCTGTACTTTGCGCACAAGGTTACATGGACAGCCAGCCAGCCGGACGGACGGACATCGTTAGTTCGACTCAGAAAGTGATTCCAAGTCGATCGGTATACTTTAAGGTGGGTCTAGGACCAATATTTTAAGGTGTTACACACATCAGCACAAATGCATAATACCCTCTCCACTATTGAGGTGTAAGTACAAATATAAATTTGCCACCAGACACCCTGTTTTTATAAGGACTGATTTCATATATCATTTAAATTGCAGTTAAAATTTAAAATATTGATATATGTATGTACATTTTTATGGGCTGGGATCATATGACCGAAACTTATAACATAAATCAGCAATGACAGTCCTTTATGGACCAATGCTTCCGCAGCTATTGCTCTCCACTGCTCCGTTTGTAAAGCTATTTGTCTGTAGTCTCTAACTTTCATTATTCTTAAGTCTGCTTCGACATCATCTCTCCTTTTTTTCTCGGTCGCCCTTGATTTCTATTGCCTTCTGGTTTTTGTTCAAAAATTTGCTTCACTGTCATATGATCTTCCATACGCAAAACATGCCGCAGCCATCGTATTCGTTGTGCTTTTGTAAAACGTGTGATGCCTCTAATTCATGATTATATCTTGATCTGTATAGACCAGTTTTAATTTCTCTTGGACCAAATATTTTACGAAGTATTCTTCTTTCAAAAGAAAGTAATTGACTTACGTCAGATATTTTTAGGGTCCAGATTTCACACACATATGTTAAAACTGGTCTTATGAGTTTTCTGTAGAGATGAAGTTTGAGTTTCTTAGGTAACAAAGATGATGTAAAGAGTTTTAGATGGATAAACCACGTTCTGCTTGCAGATTGTATATGATCTTGTATAGCTATAGTCGTATCGCTGTGCGTGCTTAAATTTATTCGAATGTATTTAAATTCATTGACGGATGTCAATGACGAGGTCTGATGTTTCTTTACGTGTGTGCGATCTATGCATATATGTAATTAGTTTTTTCTGTGTTTATCATAAGTCCTATGTTATGTATTGTTTCCTTTAATTTCTTAAATATGTCGTTCAGAGTATTTTTATTTAAATATCGTCAGCGTAAGAGCAGATTAGTGAAATGCCTGTGGATAGGCAGGATTATACTTAATAACCATTCTGTTAGTAGCGTTTCTGTGTGCCATATATTGAGTAGTACTTAATAAATATATTCGTAACATTTATCATCCCCATATTTTAGTATTTCAGACACAATTCCATCTTCTCCGCTTCTTTTATAGTTCTTTAGTTTATTCAATGTTAATTTTGTCTCTTCTAATGTTGGATCTGCAACTTAAAATTCCGAATTGAAAAACCCGAAAAATCGGACCTCGTCCAAGGATGTTCTCCTCTATGACATAACAAACACCGGTTTGTTTATCTTAAGCTTCTCTGTGGGAACTTATTCCAATATGAAATAAGTTTCCCTAGAAGAAATGCATAAAACTATTGGTGGCGGCTTCAGAAGACGTGGTGGTGGATTCGCTGAAAGCAACAGAGGTCATTCATTTGGTGGTTTCGTGACTTTGTACTGTATGAACGAAATTCGATTATAATTTTTTTAATAAAAAATTTAATTAAAAATGAAAATTATAAAATACATTTATTATTTTTTAAAGATTAGTACTAACCAAAATTTACGGTATGAAAAATTAGTTAATGCTAACCATTATTTACGTTATGACTAACTAGTTAGCGTTTACTATTATTTAGGTTATCATTGACTAATAAAAAGCAGCAGAGTAAGCAGTAAAGATATATCTTCAGTAGTCGAATGGAATTCATTAGTTAGATAGAGAGAGGCTTGCTTACATGCTCACAAGAGTTTTGGTTAGTTCTTGATTTTGCTCTTAATAAACTAATAGAAACTATAACCAATAAAAAAAGACCGGTAGTCTTTTAATAAGGTTTTACCATTTATGAGGTTTTAGCTAATTTTTGTTTTGGAGCTATTGTATATTTTTCGAGGTTTGTCTCATTTTCTAAATTGAGGCTTTAATTAATAACGAACTAATTTCCTAATTAGAACATTGACTATTTTGTTACAGAATCCACTTTAAGAAGTATTTAAACAATAAATAGAGATGAGCTTAAAAATGGGCGTTTTGTTAATATTAAAGTTTTGTATCTTCATCGATACGGCCCATTTTCTAATGAGTACTTTCGTCAACAAACAAAATTGTCAATTTTGGGACGAAGAAGACAGTGTTTGTTTTGGAATTGGGGCAGTTACGGTGAGCGCTATTGGTCGATGACAATCAACTTCTTTTAGCCGGAATTGGATGGTTGGATACCACAAACTTGTGATTTCAACAATAATTGGAAATTCTGCTCGGGTGAATTCAGGGCATGGTCATCTGACATGGAGGTGCACACCATGCGATTTGACCCCGGAAAACTTTTTCTGGTAGGATTTTCTTAATGTCTGGAGCTTTGTTGTTTTTAAATATATCAAAACCGGTTGTCATTTCATCGCGGACAGGTGGTTCACAGCTTACTGAGATTATGTGGCGGGTGATTGTACTCGAATGAATGCATTTTCCGAGTTGTGATTAAAAACTTTTTGAAAATGTTCCCTTCTTCTCTTCTCTTATTAATCTTATGGTAAACTAATTTAAAATTAAGAGCTTTCATAAAATAATAAAAAATTTATGTAAAATACATACCCTTTTTAACTTTGTACTTTATTTCTTTGTTTTTTTTTTAAATGATTTAAATGTTGCTAAGCCCAGTTAGATTTCTTTTAACTTGTTAATAAAATTTAATAATCTTATGGCCTTAAATCGTTAAATTATAGCATAATTAAAATTTTACAGCAGTCAAGGCAGTTGGCTGTTATTTTTACGGCTTTCTTAAGCCTTAAAGCTGTCGTGTTGTTATCGATGCGAAATATTTATTTAATTTTACTGTTCTTTACTAAAGAAATTTATAGCAAACGGGTGTTTCCTGGTATTTTTCATACTTTTGTTATTGCTCTTTAATACTGCATACATTTTTTTATTTTATTTCAGCTTCGATTTTCAAATAAAAGTATTTTTCTTCTTCGTTGCTGTTTTTTAATGATTTGTTAAGTTGTTATTTTATTTATGAAAGGATAAATGCTTTTTTTCAGGATAAATTTTTCGGTAATAATGCAATTTATTTAATTTGTTCATAAATCATGGGCTAATGAGTTTGGTACAATAATAACATAAAAATTTATTCAGCTAAAGCAAATAAAAAAAAAATTTTTTGGAAAATAAATTAAGAGATAAAATGTGTAATAAAAATATATTATTACTCCATCCACTAGCACGAGTGGTAAATAAGAGTGTATTAGGTTTGTTATTTCGCATAGTACCCGAAGAAATATTCTAAGTTCGCTTAAACCATGGTGGTCCCTCCGTCTCTTTAAAAAAATACTCTTATTTTTGAACATCTTAACAAAAAATAATGATTTTTATATTAAATTGTTTCCAATCTATCACAATCGGTTCAGTCGGAAGAGAGTTTTGGATCAAAATGTGTAGCAATCTATCTTAAGCGTTAATTTTTCTCGTACGTTTTATATCTTAATAGCAGAGGTTGGCAAACAAAAACATTGAAATATATAAGTAGTTAGTATAAGTAAGCATAGAGATCAAGATAAGCAGTGTTGTTGTAATTCTAAATTGGTGGAAAATTCTGTTCGTTTAAGTCATCGGTTTCCATGTAAATGATTTGCAGAATTTTTGTGGTCCGTGACAGATGTCGTCTTAAAAAAAAAAAATAAATATAAACATCAAAAATGGCAACATTGAATGCACGCAATCAGGGATGTCACAACATTTCTGTATAAAAGCTCAAGCAATGTTTTTTTTTAACATTTTTCTATTTCTTTATTTTAAGCAGTAGGACCAACATTAATACTTTAATAAATGTATTGCAATAGTCCAGTAAAAATTTTTTCCCTGAACCACTTAGGTGAGCGCATTTACATTAAAAGAATAAAAAAATTGTCTTCAATTTTTTGTGTATTACTAAATATTATAATGTCATGACGATAGGTTTATAATTTACCATAGCCTTCCCTTTGCAGGGTATCATTGTTTCGGCCCAGCTGAATATTTATCGTCATTATAGACATACCCATATATATAAATTCGGCTCTGCCCAATCTTTTATAACCTTCACCATTGTGCAATAATAACAAAAAGTTATAAAAATACTGTTCTTTAGATATAAATAAATCTATTTTATCCCGCCCACATTTTGTCGGATGTTGTTGTTTGGCTCTTGCCGTTCGCCAGACATACCGAAATCTATTATATCTTTGGGGGCGAGGCGTTTGCACACTTCTTATATAGAAATTTTAGCTCTTGCTGTTCTCCTGATATACATAAAAAAACAACGAGTTATTTACGGGTAAAATTAGAGGCAGTAGTGGTTTTTGGCTATTTGTAGGCCGATCTGAATTTTAAAAGCAAACAATTCCGGACTATGTGTGATAAAAATATCTTACCATCGAGTTCCCGTAGTATCGTGGGTCTTCAGAAAACCCATTTCAGCGGGCACACGAATGGACGGACATCGTGCTAAACTTTACTCTATAAAGTCTAGGATCAATTTTGAAGTTGAAAGAGAAATTACAAAGTTGCATATACCATTTAACCTTCGGTGAAGTGTATAAAAATGTAACAAGACTGATAAAAATGTTGATGTTAAATCTTAGAAAATTAGATGGCCGCACAAGTAGAAAAATAAAAAATTACTTACTTAAAAATTATCCAGATAATATTTTTTAAATTAAATCTTCTCTGGGCTTTTTTTTTTAAAGGGAAACACTTTTCTAGCTCTTAAAAAAATAATTTAATTGCAGCTCAATTAAATTGTTTAATTTTATGCAAACTAAATGTGCTCAGTTATAAAGGGACACAATCCAAGTGTTTAGACTTCTACACACTTGTACATATTCATGTAAATATGACCCGGCAAGCATTATTCAGATTTTTAGCTTATTAAAGTGACCAGGCATTATTAATTTCCCACTTATAGCTGAAGAAAATTTTAGACGTTGTACAAAAAAAAAAATACAAAACAATCGTTATAAATAAAACTTTGGTAAACATTTTCTAAATATTATTTAAGTCCTTTTTACACTATTCTTAAGATTTGTGCTCTTACAAAATCCAATGATTTTTGGTCTGATTGTCAAAAAATTAAAAAGAAAAACTTTTCCATTACATTTTGCGTCTACACTATCACAAAAATAAAAAAAATGAGATACGAAGAACATAAAGTGAAATATTTCAAGCCCTTTTTGTGATTAAATATTAAGCGACATCAATAAAACTATGGTACAATGATCAATTCAATCCCAGCATGTTCTTGAAAACTATCGTGTGTGCCATTAAAAGCTTAAAAATATGTATATAAATGCACAACATGAAACCTATTTGGCTACACTACTTAAGAAAAAAAAAATTAAAGCCCTTGTCGCTTACGGTATAATCGCAATAATTTAAATTCTGATCCTGGCGGCAATTATTCAACAACTGTCCCCATGCTCTGCAACTTTGGTGAGAACATCTAAAAGATGTGCAACAAAATATATCGTTTCTCGAAAAGTGATAAAAAAGTGCTCTAAAAAAAGTCTCTAACTCATATCGAAAACTATCAAAAGAGATTACGTCGTAACGTAATAAATTTCATAATATTGCACTCGGAGCCGATGTTTTCAACGAAGGCGGGGAAATATTATGCAATGAAGATTGCTATCTAATATCGTTCCTAGGGTACTATGCAATTGCAAAAAACTTTAAGCTTTTCTTTGTCTTGCATTAAAGCATATTTCGATGTCCCGTGCGACATTAAAATAAAACGTTTTTCATCAGTGCGTATATTCAGAAAGTACATCAAATAGTGAGTTAAAATTAAGTTAATCTAATGCTTTTAGTCACATCTCAGAGTTTTTTTCGAAAAATGCTTCTTAGTGTCGTCTAAAATAATTTTAATACTATACAAAAGCTAAGGCTTTCACGGTGAATGGAATAAATGCCTGCATGGTACAATCATGATAATGGATTGCATGAATGTATGTGTTAAATTTAAAATTATTGTGTTGTCTTTTAAGCCTGCACATTTCATTTATCATCAAGACAACACCAACTCTAGCACTTGCATACTGTTTATTCAAATAAAAATTTTTTACTTCTGTTTATCTTTTAGAGATTGAGTTTAGTCGTGTATTTTCTTTCAATAAAACAAATGTTTATTATTTCACTAACGATAAATCAATTATACTAAAGAGCGATAATAAAATTATATCTATTGTTATTGTTGTTGGTGAATAATAAAAATTATGCAAATCAATAAAATATTGTTTATGGAATATTTAAATCGTAAAGAAAGTAAATATTTATTAAAATTTAATAAACAGAACAATAATATTTTCATAAGTTTAAATAAAAATAAAAAACCAAAGTAAATTCATCAGTATGGTAGGTTTGAATTTGAAAAGTTTACTAATTAATATTTTTGTAGTTTTTAGCTGATTTCTCAGCCTTTTATAAACAGATTTCAAAAAGTTTTCTTCATATTCCCGAAAACATTTCGCATCGAGGACATACTTACATGAAAAATGTTTATATTATCAGTGTATAACTACAGTAGTTGTGACTAAGCTGCCTTTTATTTCAGTGCACTTTTAACTTAACTGCACAAAATGAATAATTTTTGTTATTATTCTTAAAAATCCCATACAAATTTCTTATTTTTAAGTGCACTTTCCATATCTGCACATTTGAGATAAATGCCTAAAATATTTGGCATTTTAAAATTATTTGCATACAAAAAATAAAAGTTAGCTGTACTTTGACTTAACTGCCCAAAATACATATTTTCTGTAATTATTCTATAAAATCCTTGTTTACGTGCCTTTTGTATACCTGCACATTTCTCATATTTTTGGGCGGCTTGAAAATATTTTCCTATAAAACAGCAAAGTTAAATGCACACATGAAAAAATATGGTGGCCACTTTTTCATATAATTATCCAATTTTAACAAAATAACAATTCATTAATAAAAACGTTTTTTCTCATTCTTTTAAATACTTTACTTTAGCTGCACTTTTATGCAGGTAACCACAATTGTGTGACCTGACCTGCCCATTAAGGCATATAAATTCATTTAAGAACACAGCACTTTTGATTTATCTGCACAGACAATCGTGCAAAGGAGATTGTGCAGCTAAGTCAAAATTACTGTATTTATAAACGAAATGAAATCGTGCACAGCCGAAAATAACATTAGTACTTGGTTTTTTTCCCCAAAA
Source organism: Pollenia griseotomentosa (assembly GCA_963931875.1). Lineage (NCBI taxonomy): Eukaryota > Metazoa > Arthropoda > Insecta > Diptera > Polleniidae > Pollenia > Pollenia griseotomentosa. The sequence goes on along the minus strand of OZ007560.1, from coordinate 42,215,328 downwards.
ATGGGTGTTTAGTGTCTTTTAAAAATCCTTATTTTCCATACCTTCTCTATAATTAGTTTGTTGTTATTCAAGGCAAATCCTTCGGTAATTAACTTATACAAGTGTAAACAGTATTATGTATGTTTTGCCCACCACTTATGCCTTCGATTATCTTTGTTGGTGTAATTTATAATATAAGTATGTATATGTATATAACTACCCGTACACAACAATAAGTTCAATTATAATCAAAACTTAACCAAATTATGTTGCTCATTTAAACATCTATTGAATTGTTTAATTAAATTATCAAGGTGATGATAATAAATAAACACTCATCATCGTTAACTGCTTCAAATTCTGATTGAACACTTAAACTCCACGCATTTAATCGCATTTCCCATCAAGCACAAATTAGTCTTCATTAAATCAAGTAGTAATAACAACTGCGGTTCGTTATTATCTATCTTATCAACCTTAGTTATGGTTTATTCAAAACATTAGCAAATAAACTTTATAATGATGATGATGTTTACTATAAAGATGATAAAAACCACATTATTGAAATCTGTAAAATAAAATATTTTAAGGATCAAATATCCCAAAATTCTTGAAAATAATAAGAAGAATTAGTTAACTCAAATATTGTTTCATATTATGTTAATTTTTGGAAATAAGCAGAAAAACAGAAAACAAGAGCAAAGAAAAGAAAAATTGACCATAATTGCTTTTTAACCATTTTAAATTAAAAGCCAAAATGCCAAATCATCAATTTTCGAGGAAACGAGACAAACAAAAATCTGTGGTTATATCATTAAAAATAATTGCTATTGAATTTGGGACTTCTAGTGAAATGTAATAGATTTTCTATTTCTTTGTGTGCAAAAAAATTAAAAAAAAATTCCAATAATATTCGTAACAATTTTTATCAAATTTGTTATAATCAACAATTTGCTCATTTTTTCTATATCCAAATATTTAAGCTATTTATTTAAAACAGTAAAACAGGAATTAATATTTTTCAAAGTATTTTGAATATTTTTTGACTACATGTCCTCATATTTACGTTATTTTACATTTAAATTGTTTAACAACTTTTTAACACCATTTAATTTCTTAATTATATAGACATGAATTGTAATTTACTCGTTTAAATGGCTACTAATTGTTCAACTCATAACTTTTAATGGTGTGTAAATTCAATACATTAAAAATTATTAAATAAGTACTAACTTAAGCCGGTGCGCTTCGCTACCACCAATAAACTAAATAAATAATTTTTTTTTTCAAACAGATCTCATGTGTTGATAACAAAAATCTTTGTACCAAATTTCAAACTTCTACTATTATCTATTTTATGTTTGAATTGTATCAAGTCAGCTAATTAGGCCTATATTATTTAATGTAAATTAAAAACTTTTCTTTACATGTTTTCCAACGTTTCGTCAATTATTTGTTGACTTCATCAGGGCTACGTAAATTTAACAGTAATTTTCACATTAAATTAAATATAAATAAATTTTACAAAAAACAAAGAACATTTAACACAAAAAATAAATTAAAACCACAGATTAAAAATTAATATCCTCTATTATCCTTTTGCAAGTATTTAGACAAATCTATTTTCCGTATATTGCGGGTTCTACGCTTAACTTATAATTTTAGACAGATGTTATGTATTGATAATCAATCTGTTTGTTCCAAATTTGGAACTCTAACTGTTCCCGTTCTGTGAATAGCTGATCGTCTAGTAGGTTACTTTGCCGTGCTGCTATCTACATGGTTGTATCCCAACAAACACAAAGTCAAAGCTTTGATATGAAATGATTGTATCATTTGACATCAAACATAATTCTCAAACCTTTTCTCAATTGTTGGATTTAAACATTCGATTTTAAATTGATAATGATTTGAGCCTTTGGCATACAATGTTTTGTCAATTTGATATCAAATTTTTATCAAATGTTATTTTCAAATCAAAAATAAACTTGGCAGCACTGAAGCGAAAAATAAATGTTTACGCTAAAAATGTGTTTCACAATTAAAGAAAACTAACATATAAGCTGAAGTGAATTCGCTTTAAAAAACCTTAATTTCTTGTCAAAAAATATAAATTAATTGTGAGTAAAATATTAATTACAAAGAGTAAGAATGCGAATAAAAATTAAACGGGAAAGTTAAGAAAATATAAGTTTTTTACACGATCGCGATCATACGCCATGCCATGAAAGTCCTCAAAACATGTTCCCAAGAATTTGAGGACGGAAAGACACTATTTCATCTTTTAGCTATAGTGCCGAATGTTTAGCTCATAGCTTATTTAAATCAATTATGAATTTAAATTAATAAAAATATTTTTTATTTATGTTCCACATTTTATTAAAAGCCACATTTGAAAAACATTTGAGAATAACGTTCGAAAGCAAGTTAAAAATAAATGTGCATTTCTCAATTTTAAAATAATTTCCTCTTGTTGTTGAGAATGCTATGATTTTCAAATCGCTTTCTTACGTTTGTAGTTTGAGAAAAGGCTTGTTTCTAAATAATTTTCAATTTGAAAGCAAACCTTCGTGTTTGTTGTGATTGACATTGCTATGATGAATATTTTTTTGCTTACTGTTTTTGGTGCTGCCATCTTAAAATTTAAAAATATTTATAAGCCATGTTAACCCCAATGGCGAGCCCAGTAATCAGGAAATAACTGTGAAAATTTTTTGGGAAATCAGTAAAGTATGCAAACATACACATTTTCATTTTGATATATAAAGATGCACTTGCTTAACCCTCTTGGAATACATTAATTAAAATCTCGTTTATTAAAAACCAAGCCTTAAAAAAAAAATTTTCAAAACTTTTACTTTCACCGTTCTCCAGGTAACAGAAATCTATGTTGCCTTTGTGTTGAAGGTGCCACGCCCTCTTTTTCAATTCAGCTTACCTTTTGAATGATGTTTGTATAGATAACCAAGTTATTTGTACCAAATTTGTATACCGAAATTACTCGACAAATTCCCGGTAAAACGGTTAAATTAATAGGTAACAAGCAAACAAACGAATTTAAGTTTTTAATATACGTATATTACATATTGAAAGATATATATAGCCATTTTTATAACAGTGTTTCAATTGCGAATAATGATGGGACGACGTTGTTTTTTAATTTTAATTGATCGGTCAACACAAATCAATTTTAATTTTTTTTCATAGTTAAATTGCATTTTAAATGTTTAATTAAATAATAAATATATTCTTATCGAAAAATAAAATCGAACATACATAGACACGTTTATAAACAAAATGGAAACTATAAGGATTAAAGTGTTTTAGTGTTTAAAAAAATAATTTCCCTAATTGGTTTTAATTGAGGTTAAAACAGATAAAAAGGTGACCTTTTGACACGAATAAATATTTTTGTTTGAATTCTATTTGTTAAAATGCAAAAAGAAAGTATTTGATGAAACGTGTAGACATTTGAAAACCACATAAAAGTTTATTTAACCATTCCACCTGATTCCTTTGTTCTTTTTTTTTGCATGCTAAAGCCGAATATGGGCTAAGTTTTCTTACATCGCGTCGAATATATTAGATAACGTAACATATGTATTTTTCGCTGTAAACTTCACTTAGCCGCCTTCCAGAGTACACGGCTGGTTTAATTAAAATTAATTATATCTTGTTTGAAACTCTACTAAAATACGCATTAAGTAGTCGATATATGACTTTGATCAGATAAAAAAAAAAAAACGCCTGAGAAGGATCAAAGCTAAGATCTTTAATTTTAACGCTTTCCGCCTATTATTGATATTTGCTGCATTAAAAAGATTATGGAAGTCACCACACACAGAAAAAATTCTACAAATTTTTTCACCAATTAAAGCATTAATCAAAAATATAATCAGTTTTAATTAAAAATTTTATTGAATGAATTATACGTTTAATCAAGTGAATTAAACGTTTAATTAATACTATTAACTGGTTTAATTAATACTATCAATTTGTTTACTGGTGCAAATTTAATTAATTTTTTAATTAATATCACAAATTTTTTAATTGAATTCCATTTTTATTTTTTTCTGTGCAAATCTTATATATGAATACGGAAACCATTTTTTTGTCGTCGGACTTAAAGAATCTTATCGCTTACCAATTTTAATAAAAGTAAAAAGCGTTTTGAATTTTCTTGCAAACAGCCCTACCCTGCTATATGGATGTGATTTCTAGTACTCAATTGCACAGAAAAAAATATCTCAAGAAAATTTGTAACAACAAAGTTTGTTAAAAATAAAATTTTAGGTCAACAAACTTTTATTTGATTCAATGAAAAAAATTAATTATTAAAATTGCGCTTTGCAAAATAGCACTAAATGAAACATATTTAATAATGAAATAATTAAATATATCTTCATATTCAATAAAAAAAATATTTGAATAAAAGTTAAGACAGTATTTTTACAACTCTTTTCCATTTTTAAATAGCTTTGCTATAGTTGCAAAGTCTTTGGATAAATGTTTCCTGATGAAATGGCCTAAGCAACCAGCGAAATACGCATAGGAACTAGCTTATCCGCCAACAATAAATTTTGGTCTATTTGTTAAAGAATAAAAATTGGAAGTTTAGAACATCATAATTAATGAATAAATTAAAAAAGATTCGAAAAACATTTTGTTTGATGTATTCAAAATTTCCAGCAATTTATTTTAACAAATCAAGTAAACATTTTGTTGAAAAAAATACAAATTATTTTCGGCAACAGCTTTTTTATTGACTCAATAAACTTGATTGTTGATTAAAAATTCAATAACTATTCCTTCAAACTTTTTTGTTATACCGCGAAAATTGTTATCGCAGAACATTCAAAAATGTTTGAATCAAACATGCGATTTTCGTATTCAAATATGACGATTTTTTTCTCTGTGTGCTTTCGGAAAAGTTTAGCGAATATTTAAACCGAATGTAGTTTCCAGCAGAGACCCCTGCCAAAGAGCGAAACAGCAATCCACAAAGAAATTGCAAGGAGAAAATGGAGCTAGTTGACCATATTTTGAGAAGACCTCATGATGGTATTATCAAAAATGGCAAAAGATTGGAGCCCTCGAGGCAGCAGAAAAACAGGTAGATCCGCTAATACCTGGCGAGGGTAACAAGAATCCGAAATAAGCGATACAGAAAAAACTTGGTATAAAATACACTAATTACATAAGAAAGATCTCGATGGAAAAATTTCGCCTAGTCCTTTGTTAAAGCTTAGAACCACATGAACCCAAAATATTTATATGCTAGGAACACAATTTTGTCGTTCGTCGTATGAACATAGAACACGCTTTACTTACACCCAATCATTATATATTTTAAATTTTTCTTTTTCTATGACAATACACAGAAAGAAAAACACTCGGGATAAATTGAGTTTTTTATACTTACTTTAAGTACGACTCGTATTATTAATTTCGAAAATAAATCTCAGAATTTCTTAAAAGAAGTACAAACTTGGTTTAAGTAAAAAAAAAAAAAATTTCGTTGGTGGTGTCACTCTGAGAGTAAAATTACAAAGTGAGCTTTTTAATCTAATTTAACTTATTAAACTTTGGAGTAAACACTACAACACCGCCACACAAGCAGTTAAAAAACGATTTGCTTGTTGTGTGTAGAAACAACAAAAACAACAGAACGAGACGAAAACACATTATTTTCATGTTTAAAAAGTAAAATTCAGAACTCTTGCTTCTCATTTAGTTTATATTTTCAGTTATATATGTATATACATTACGTTTTAGAGTAAAAACCATATCGGGAATGATGCTGGTATTTCATAATTGAAAATCTTTAAGGTGTAAAACGGGTAACTAAATCAATCATAATAAAATTCTCCTTCTTATTTTACTTTTGTTTTATTTCAAGTACGAATTCGGGATTTAACAACTTTATAATACTTGAATCAAACGCCTTTTGAGGTTGGTTCAATCTTAGTTTTACTTAAATCAATCTCATTTTCGGATTATTTCAAGTACGATTTCGGGATTGAATTTGAATAAGTTAAGCATTTCGCGATTGAAAATTCTTACTTGAATCAATATATCTGCACTTGATTCAAGAAAATCCGTACTCACCGTACTGTTTCGGATTGATTTGAGTACGGATGGATTGATTAGAATAATACAGAATAAGATTTAAGTCGACATACGACGTAGATACGTAACGTTTACTCCAGCTATTGTGTGACTTTTATGTAATATTATACCTTTTAATTTGACAACGTATCAACATCGTACGCTACTACGTTCATACAGTTCTAGGGATATGTGTATATACATATAATCAATGAAACAGACGACTCTTTTTTTATTCAAATTATTATATTCAAATGCATTGTTTATGTAAAGCCTTTCAATCCAACCCTCGCATTTTACAAACAAGAATATCCATTTAGATTTTGTTCAAACCACATGTATGGTAAAATAATCAAATAATAAATTTTTGAACTGAAGTTCATGTAAAAAAGATAAAATGGTTTAATTGTAACCAACACTCGGACATAAAATAAACCTTAAATAAAAAAAAAACTGTTTTTATTTAATGTTAGTGTTACAGCAATAACACCTACATAGATAATCGCACACACACAATTACACCAGTATACTCCCACATTTACTGAAATATAGTAAATCGACGTGTATCTTTTGAACTCGTATTTATACATAAATAATCTCAATTAAAAGTTTGTTATCAGCTACAACGAATTAAATATATATTTTTCTAAATAAATCGAAATAAACTGTCAGTGAGTTTGTAAGTGTACGTTTATCGCAGTATATTTGCATGTTTTTCTTTATAATTGTATTAATTTATTTTAATTATATGTTATTTACAACAAATAATACACACGCGCATACGCACACATACACATTTTTTACATATTCAAGTTTATAACCTTCACCACTACAAATAGTGAATGAGGATATACAACGCTTCTCTTTTCATGTGTAACACTAAGAAATATTTATCTTAAACACTAAAAATTACATATTCTGGGTCCTGAGTCTGAGTCGGTTTAGTCATGTCCTTTTTTGAAAAAATGATCGATAGAAAAAAAAAATATTTTAATTGTAAAATTATATCTTGTTTTAGAAATTAGAATCCGGTATAATCAGTTCAGTAAAAAAAATAAATTAATTTAAATGTGAACGGAGGGAAATTTTGACCCACCCAAAATCCCAAGATCATTAGTTTCATCTAATTATCCTTTTTTAACGAGCAACACACAGGAAGAAAAAACTCGTGGTAAATTAAGTTTTTTATACTTACTTTTAGTACGAGTCGTTCTTCAAAATATAAGTACAAGTAACTCTAAAACGTACTTAAAACAATCCTTACTGGGATAACTTTCGAAAATCAATCTCGGAATTTCTTAAAATATGTACAAAATTCTTAAACCAAGTAAAAAAAAATTTAACTTTTCGTTGGTACTGCCACTCTGAGAGTAAAATTACAAAGTGAGCGTTTTAATCTCATTTAACTTATTAAAGTTTGTTGAAGACATTACAACAACCCCACACAAACAAAAAAATAAAGATTTCTTATTGTGTGTAGAAACAACAGAACAAGACGAAAACACATTATTTTCATATTGTAACAAGTAATTGAGAACTCTTGGTTCTCATTTAGTTTATATTTTCAGTAATATATGTACATTAAGTTTTTAAAGTAAAACCCATATCGGGAATGATGCTGGTGTTTTATAAAAAATTCTGTTAGTTGTAAAACGGGTAAGTAAATCAATTATAATAATATTCTCCTTCTGTTTTAGGTTAGAATCAATTTAGTTACACTAACGGGTTATTTTAAGTAGGAATTCGGGATTAAATCAACTTAAAATTACTTGAATCTAGCGCATTTTGAAATTGATTCAATTTCATTTTCGGATTATTTTAAGTACAAATTCGGGGTGACATATGGATAAGTAAAGTAGTTCAAACTTGAATAATCTGTACTTGAATCAATCTTTCTGTACTTGATTCAAGAAAATCCGTACTTACCGTACTATTGATACCGCTTCGGATTGATTTATGTACGGATGGATTGATTTTTCTTTACAGTGCATGTTGTAGTTGATAAATAAAAAAATAAATTTTATTATTAGCCATTAATCTAGGCAACCGTAATATGGTTGCGACTTCCATAATAAAATTATATTACATTTGAAAATCTTTTGCTAAATAGATTTATTTTCATAAAAAAAACCCAACATTCGAAAAACCCTTTAAAACAACTTTAACCGTAACAACTGTCATAAAACTTTAAACATATTAATTTTATTTGATTAGAAATAGTGACCCCTGAAAAATTCCAATTTCTTGTCGAGGGTAACAAAAATTCGACACAGCCGAATGTTACACTCTTGTTTTTTTGTTTCCTTAGTTATGGGGGAATTTGCCACAGCTCTCTGAACATTATTTTCTAACCACAAATCACACATAAGTTTAACATGAAATGAGAAATAAATAACTATATAAATGTATTAAAACACATACTTGCAAATACATATACATACGTACATAAGTAAGTACGTGTTAGCATAAAGTAATATATAAATGTCTCTATTTTCTTACAGATTTATTGAGTGGAAATAAAAGTTTTGAATTCAGTTTCTTTTTATTTCTTATGTTTGCTTGAATCACAGGGCTTAGGATTCTGTTTCTTTGTTGCTAAAGAAAAGAAAAGAAAAGAATTTTTTTTTTTTTTTGTTCATCAGTACTAATCAAGTTTGTTGTTTTTTATTTAACTATATTTAGGAGTTGAAAAAAATTGTTGTACTAGTAAAATTTAACAAACTTATAATAAGGAAATATTCTTTTTCAGGTCCTTATTAAATTTTAAGCAATCTTTTTTTTACCCTCCCGTAACACAATGAGGGTTAACTAGGTTTGTCATTCTGTATGAAACATTTTTATTATTAATCTTAGACCCTATAAAGTGTATATTTTCTGGCTCTTTTAGTAATTCTACGTAGACTTAGGCATGACCCTGTCTGTCTGCTTAAAACACGCTTACTTTCGAAAAACTCAAAAAAGAGCAATATAATGGCGTTATCTTTTCTACAAAAAAATTGTTCATTTTATTTATAATATTAAATTTGGTGTTCGTTTCTAAAAAATGTTTTGCTCTTTAAAAGGGGAGAATGTTTTATTCTACGAAATTCACCGTAGTTAATGGCATTTCACACCGTATAAATCGACAGTTTTAAAAGTGGCCTCACAGAAAAAAATAATTTTCATATTGGAATACGAAAATCGCATATTTGATTACAAAAATTTTTGAACTTTCTGTTATGACGATTTTTGCGGTATTGATAAAAAAGTTTGTATGTATAATTGTTAAATTTTTAGTCAACAACCAAGTTTATTGAGTCGATAAAAAAAGTTGTTGCCCAAAATAATTTTTTTCAACAAAATGTTTACTTGATTTGTTAAAACAAATTGTTGAAAATGTTGAAAAAATCAAACAAAATGTTAATCGAATCTTTATTTTTTTATTTATTAATGATGATGTCATAAATTTTAAATTTTTATTTTTTTATAAAAACACTAAAATTTATTATGCGGGGATAAGTAAGTTCCTATGCGCATTTCACTGGTTGCTTTGGCCAGATCATCAAGAAACCTTTTCCAAAGACTTTGGCAAAACTAAATATATTATTCAAATAAAACTGTAAAACAAATGAGAATTATGAGCTATTTAAAAATGGACAAGAGTTGTTAAAAAAATGTCTTTACTTTGATTCAAATATTTTTTTTATTGAATATGAAGAAATATTTAATTATTTCATTATTAAATATATTTTATTGAGTGCTATTTTGCAAAGTGTAAATTTGATAAATTTTTTTTTTGAATCAAACAAAAAGTTTGTTGACTTAAAATTTTATTTTTAACAAGCTGTGTTGTTAAAAATTTTCTTGAGATATTTTTTTCTGTGCTGTAAAATAGAAGAATTTGGTTTATATATGGGGCCATTTTTTATAACGGCTACGATTGTCTCAAGAAAATTGCAAGAAAAGTTTGCAAAATAGCGAAAGTTTGCGAAAATTTTAAATATATCAAACAAAAAAAAAAAAAAAAAAAAAAAAAAAAATTCACTATAAGAAACTCGAAGAAATGTCAGAAATTCGGTAAAAATTGTCAATTAGCGAAAATTCGCAAAAATTTGCTAACAGCGGCATAATGTTTTTTAAAAATCGTTAAAGATGTAAAGAATTAGAAAACTTACAGGAACAAATTACTTCTATCGCGAACTTATCTTAAATTCGCAAAAAATTGCAAAATTGAAAACAAACCGTAAAATTTATTTGAAATCGCTACGTCGGCTAAAAACTAAACAACACTTTTTTCAAGTTGCAGTTTGGGATTGAAAATCGGTTAAGTAGCATATTAAAAAATAATTGATTCAATTAAAACTTAAATTACACACAGAAAAAAATCAAGGTAAAATCGTCGAAAACAAGAGTGATTTTACCGTTTTCAGTGCTGATTTTGCTTCATTGTTACTTCATGTTAATTAAACATGATTTTACAATAACTTGCGAACAACATTTTTTTCTTTTAAAATAACTATAATTTATGTTAATTTAACATTGCAGTAAAGATAGAGCAAAATGTCATTTATATTGAAATAACAATCCGAATCATGTTGAATGAAAGTTATTTCAAGATGAAACAACGGGAATTTCATGTAGAATCAAATTGGTTTGAGTGTGATGTTACAGTGTAAAGAAGCTTCAGAGACAACATATGCATTTATTTAAGAATAATTTAAAACACTTAGCCCTGTAACACATGTTTCACTTATTTTGTATTCTCCTTTGTTAACAGAAGCATCAGCAGAATGGCTCGATATGGTTTTCGTCATCATTCTATTTTGAAAACTTGACGTACTATTTAACTAAATAATTTTAACTAAAAGAATACGGGAATTGTATTCTTTTTATAACATATTTTAAACATGAAAATACAAAAATTGTGTTGTTTTTTTCCATACAAAACAAGTAAAACAGGTTTGTATTCTTTCAATATTGAACAATTTTATTTTAAAATTTTTCATTTAAAATAAACATGAAACCAAGATAATTTTAAATAGAGTCCATACATAAAAACAGGTTTTTATGGATTCAATATTGAACAATGTTATTTTAACAGTGAATAATATTAAATAAACGTGATTTAAGGTTATTTTAATATTTTTCATTTAAAATTAATATGAAATAATGATAAATTTAAATAAAGGGCATACGTTGACCCCTTTCAGACTCGGCAAGTTAGTTGCGCAAGTTACTTGCCGACAACAACAAAGTCTGTACAAAATTTTTTTTTCTTTACCCCGACCTTACCGCTAACGTTTACAAACCGAGAGTTGCGTAAGAGACTTGCGCAAGTAACATGCCGAGTATGAAAGGGGTCTTTTGTAGAAATTTACTATGATTCTCAATCAACATTTCGCCATGTTAATTTAACATTGGTATTTTTTTCTGTGTGTAATTTATAATACTCTTCAAATCATTTATTTATTGGATTAAAAAACTAGTGTTTTTTTGTGCAGAATTTTAAATCAATAATTACAAGAGCTTCTGGGTACTCGTTTGTAAAGATATTCCATATATGTGTGAAAGTATGAAAGTCGTTTTAAAAAGAATGTATGAAAATTTAAATAATTGAGACAAGTTAACCCAGATGGTCTTACAGCTACATTTTCCACCTTCCCACATTCTTTACCATATTCTTTGATTGCCTCTATCTTTATGCGGCTGCTTTATTTGTGTTCTTCGCAGAAGTAAAAAAAAAAAAAACTGTGTCCCAACCGAAAGATTCGTAGCGAAAAGGAAGTCTTACTCCAACAACTTTGAATCTTGTGATGAATAATTTATTTAAGAAACAAAAAGGGGAAGTCTCAGCCAAAGTAAAAATGAGTGTCTTAAATAATATAATAAAAAAGCGGTGAAGTTTTTGACACGCAATGAGCAGACAAAATGTGAAAAATTGTTCAAACGCACAACATAAAAAGAATTTATGTGTTTGTTAAAATTTAGAACAACATTTACACAGAAAAAATTTTCATTGGTTTTTTATCAATTTAATAATTTATTGGAAAATTATTGTAATACAATTAATGTGTTTATTGAATCAATTATTTTTTTTTAATTGAACAAAAATCCTTAATCATCAAATATATAGTTTAAACTAGCATTTTAATAGTTTTAAAAAAATATGTAATTAAGACATAACTTAAAAATAATAAGAATCTTTATTGACTTTTTCCTATAAAATAAAATTACTTAAACTTGCATAATTTTTGGTTTAGTTTAAGACGTATTTAATTGGCTTTATTATATAGGACCTAAGTTAGTTTTAGTTATACAAAACTTAATTACTTAATTTTTAATTCAAATTTCAATTATACATTTTAAATCATTTAATAACAACTTTAATTGAATCTTATAAATAGTTTAATTGCTAATTTGTTCAATTCAATTACTTTATTAATTTTTTTTGTTTACTTTTAATAACCTGAGAGGTTATTGAATAAAATATAGAGTTTTTGTTAATCATTTTTGAAGTTAAATCAATTAACACGTTGTTTGAAACCGGGCAGTTTGTTGATCATATTTTTAGTCAGAATTGAAATTCATAATTTAAAATTTTTACAACTTTTAGAAATCATGTTATCATTTTGGTGTAAGGTGCAACATAAACAAATTGTTTGCTTGAATCTACGAATTTGGTGAGTACATTTTTAATTTTTTTCTGTGTAAATGGTTACAATTCCTCCTACTATGTAACTCACATACTTTCGTTTTCTTTAACAGTTTGAAAAGTAAAAAAAAAGCGAAAGGCTAACTGAGTTTTATAATCTTCCTTTTTTTTTGCTTTCCCTATATTGACAGAGATACATTGACAAAAACAAAAAAAACATACATTTAGTCAAAACAACATAAGCAGAAAAAAAAAAATGTTTACTCATATGACAAACACTAACATTTTAGCTGTCTTCTTTTTTTTCGCTCTTTAGTAAAAACCTCTCCCTGTCTCTTTCTTGTGCCACAGTTTTAAGTTATTGCTTTTTTAAGTCCTTTACCTTCTTAAGAATAACAATATTCTTAACAACAAACTTTATAAAAAAAAAATATTGGATATTCTAAATGTTTGTTTATCTGACTGTATATATTTATTTTTTTTTACATGTGTGCGAGTTGTTTTTCATTTTTAATCAATTTCTTGCAATCTGTCACACGGGTGAGATTGTCATAAATATCTGTGTTTTTTTAAGTAAAAAGTGCTAAGCTACCCAGTAGCACGTAAGCACAGCACTATATCGATAAATACACTGAAATCTTAAAGGTAGTAGAGGCGTGCACAATTCGATTTTAACACACATTCAAATCATTGAACATTTTTTAATTTATATACTTTAGTGTCGCTATTACAAACAAGTACTAAAGAGAAGTGTAGACGAATTAACGTAATTGTTTGAACGTGTAGAAGCCAAACATAAATGCTTTACTATTGTGACAGTGCGGGTATAAAAACTTTTATCAAAAATTAACAAGGGAATGAAAAAGCAGCTTAAGCACAACATTGAAGCTGAGATCAGGGCAATAGAGCCTGAAACTTTGCGTGCGTGCCTGCTTAAGAGCCTAATTCGATGAAAATGGTGGTCATCGCTCTGATATTATTTTTTATTAAGATTTAGGTCGTAGAAAGCTAATATTATATTAAAAAGAAATAATAATAAGCAATAAAGTTATTCAATTCATACACGCAGGCGTGACTTTTGGCCCACCCGTACTAGGAGAATAGGAAAAAATAATTAATTGCATTGAAAGGTTTTGAAAGAAACAAATACTGCCTAAAGAGTATTTCTTTCAATTTGTGTACACTCACAACAATATCTAAGATGGGCGATTAGCAGGAACGCATATTATTTTTAATTGTAGGTGCACAAACGTTTTTTACACACATTTGATTTCTGTTGCTTTGTTTGCTTTAAAATACATTTATGCAGGCCTTTAGTAGTTAGTATCAACGAAAACTTATATCACAATAGATCCTCTTTTGTTTAATAAAATTTTAATAAGTCTTAAATATTTTTTTTGTGAAAAAGGCGTAAAATTTTGGCTGTTCGCTTTTAAAAATTGTATATGAATTGATTAAAAGTGTTTGTTAGATATTGTCTAACCCACCTCTTTTTAATTCTGTACTACTTTTACACTATCTATGGGCTATTTTTAGCTATAATAAGGCCAAAAGAATCTTATGTATAATTACCAAATGTAGAGTAACTCTTAAATTTTTGGATTTTTATTTGAGAACTATGTGGTATAAAAAAGCATGCAGGGTAAATAAGACAAAATTCAGAGAATTGTAGTGAAAATCCATTTAAAACACTACAGAGTTTTTATCCCTTTCTCTCCCTCTCTTTCTAAAGCTTTAAATTAAAACATTTTGTTTGGGTGTGTATATTTTTAGGTGTCTGCAAGAAACATACTTTTGACTATGCTACGTGTCATAATGGGGAATAACGACAAACATTTCTTGATATCAATTCTATTTTCAAAAATTAGTTACATGCATTTATTTTTTCTATTGTGGTTTTTCTTGCTTTTATTGTTTTTGTTATAATAATATGTCCTTGTTGTCTGACCTGTATCACCTACAACAATCTTAAGCCGTTTGTAAAACTTTTAACATTATTAATTTTTTTTATATTTTATTATTTCGGTTTGAGGAAATAGAAAATGAAGAAAAATATACCCGTTAAAAAAACACATGCATGTATAAAAAAAAAATTCTATTTGATGTCACATTTTTTTGGTTGATAAAAGTTTATAACAAGTTAAGTGCTTTTTAAAATATAAAAGCGAAAGTTAATAAATTATTTATATTTTGACACACTTTTAAATGTGTAAACATATATGTATGTAGTATCTGTGGTAATAAAGTAAAAGTGCTTAAGTTTTTTTTTTAGGTTTTTAGGAGAGCAATTTAAATGCCAGGCGCACAATGGCGAAAAGAAAATTTATTTCTTATATTTACATTGAAAATAATAGCAAATTTTAGTTGTTAATTATTTTTTTCAATCTAAATATAAAGCTCAAATAGCACAATCTATGACGATTTTTATCGTGCTATATCGGCGCACATTTAAAAACATTGCACAATTTATTTTTGGGTGGTCCCATTATCGTCACACATTGTGACAATTTTTTTCGGTTCATATCGGCCAAAACTCAATTGCGACAATAATCGGTACAATGCGGTCACACTATCGTGCAATTTTGGAAAATTAAATCATATGTTTTTGTTTATTTGCTTGTTGGCAGACATAATTTTACTTTAGAAATTTTATTACGTTTGATTTGTATATATGGGGGATTTCATATCAAGTGACCCAACTAATGAAATCGATGTCTTCCAATTTGGATAGTAGCTTAGACACAAATTTTCAACAAGATCGGTCAAAAAGTATCTGAGTGAAATTAATAACCCGTTTAAAAGAAAAAGTTTTAAATTTTGAAAAAAAAATTTTTAAATATTTAAAAAAAAAACAAAAAAAATGTTTGCAAAATATTGATCATATAGCTTTCTAAGCTACTTGGGACAAATTTTGCTAACACCAATAGGTACACAGAAAAAAATATCTCAAAAAAATTTTTAACAACACAGTTTATTAAAAATAAATTTTAAGCCAACAAACTTTTTGTTTGATTCAAAGGAAAAATTTATCAAATTGACGCTTTGCAAAATAGCACTCAATAAAACATATTGAATAATGAAATAATTAAATATTTCTTCATATTCAATAAAAAAAATATTTGAATCGAAGTAAAGACAGTATTTTAACAACTCTTGTCCATTTTAAAATAGCTCATAATTCTCATTTGTTTTACAGTTTTATTTGAATAATATATTTAGTTTTGCCAAAGTCTTTGGAAAAGGTTTCCTGATGATCTGGCCTAAGCAACCAGTGAAATGCGCATAGGAACTTACTTATCCTCGCATAATAAATTTTAGTGTTTTTATAAAAATATATAAAAATTGAAAATTTATGACATCATCATTAGTAAATAAAAAAATAAAGATTCGATTAACATTTTGTTTGATTTATTCAACATTTTCAACAATTTATTTTAACAAATCAAGTAAACATTTTGTTTAAAAAAATTATTTTGGGCAACAACTGTTTTTATTGACTCAATAAACTTGGTTGTTGGCTAAAAAATTAACAATTAACAAAAATTTTTGTAATCAAATATGCGATTTTCGTATTCAAATATGAAAATTATTTTTTTCTGTGTAATAAGCAGGGAAACCATAAATATGCAATTGCATGTTTTTCCTTGTGCGACCAATAAAGGCAGAAACAATATATTTATCAGTTTTAGAGCCTTTTGTGAATTTTGGCATCGATTTGTTAGTGCATATTTTTGCATATTTTACCGTTTGCAGCATTTTTTTTGCATAATTTATTTAAAATAGCATTTTTGTAACATTTTTTAAGTTTATAGCGCATATTTTGCCTTTAAGGCATAATTTGCCTTCTTAAGGCATATTTTAATATATTTTAATATATTGTTCAATATTTATTGTTGACCTGTCGATAATCTATGTTGTTGTTTTTGTTTGGCTTAAGGTCATATACAAATTAAAATAAAAAATTTTCACAAATTTTTGTATTTTTGATGAATATATGACAAACAGTGAGGACGTATCAACTTTTTTGTAATTTTTAATTTGACAGTGTTTTAAATCCCCTGAAGATGACCATCGATGTATGGTCGAAATATCGGAAAAAAAAAAAAAAAAAAAAAAAAAAGACGCCTACAAGGGCTTTCGTAGCAAATAAAAAAATAATTTTTTTTTCGAAATTCTGGTTAACAGATGGCTTTTCTGTTTTAAATATCTATCTATATACCCAACGTGTTGCTTCAATTTCGCCATTTACATTTAATTTTTGCTCTAAAATTGTAAGCCAAAACAGGTTGTCATTAAAGATAAATGTTATTTAAAGATACATGTTATTTAAGTGATCTTACGATGTCCATCCTTCCGTCTGGCTGGTTGTCTGTCCTTGTGCGCAAAGTACAAGTGGCAATTTTTGTAGATAATTTGATCGAAAATCGGTTTATAGTTTCATATATTTCCCATAAAAACTTCTTTCCAAATTAGACTATTTGTGTCCATAACCATCTAATTATTATTAGCCCCAAAAATATTTTTCTGCAAATTAAATTATTTTTGAACCGGTTAACATTTGCCTAAAGCTTCCATCCTTAAATAGCTTTAACTTACCGTACCTGAAATCCCTTTAAGACAAAAATTTCGTATGGTTGTTAATATCTAGATAATATTCGGCACAAACGATCTCCTTTATGAATTTTAACCTCTTAACATAACTTCGTTTTTGTGAGCCTGTGACTGCCCGTATTTTCCAAATGGGGTAAAATCACGAAAATTTATCCGTAAATACTTTGGTGTGTGGGCTTTATCGATTGTAATTCTGGGATGGTTTTTTTTTAATGAAAATGTAATTAATTTTTTAAATATTTTTCAAATGAGCAATTTTAGATTTTTTGAGGCATATTTTTATAATTTTCTGGGCATATTTTCAAGTTTTTACTGCATATTTAATGCGCATAAAACGCGTTTTTAGAGCATTTTTCTGTTTTCCCTGGTAATACGTTACAAGGATGAGAAAGAACACTTGTTTGCCTAAAATGTCAAATTTTAACTTTTTGAACAATCTTGTTGAAATTTTGGGTCTAAACTACTATCTAATAGCACTTACCTTGGTGTAAATTTAATCCAAATTGGAAGATATCGATTTCAAAAGCTGGGTCACTTGACATAAAATCCCTCATATATAAAAAGATAAGCAAGAGTGCAATAGTCGGCTGTGCCGAATCTTTGATACCCTTCACCATGGTGTGCTAAGAACAGAATGTAATATAAACACCGTTTTTAAGATATAAATAAATCTATTTTGTGCCACGCTAACTTCTCCAATTCCGCCCCCATTTTGTTGGAGGTTGTGTATTAATAACTGAGATGCTTGTTCCTTATTTGGAAACTTTGGCTCTGGCCCTTCTCCAAATATACAGAAATCTATAATGACTTTGAATGGAAAGTGCCACGCTCACTTTTCCAATCCCGCTCAGATTAAGTCGGATGTTGCGCGTTGTTAATAACCGAGATGCTTGTACCCAATTGTGAAACTTTGGCTCTTGACGTACTTAAGATATAAAAAAAGCAACAACAAGGGATTTTTTGGTAAAATTAGAGGGAGTCCTAGTTTTTCGCTCATATCTCAGATACTTATGAACCGATCTGGCAGAACTGCAAAAGCAAACTTTAACCAAGTATGTGTGATATAAATATATGATAACCAACTCCCCATCACGTTTGGGATCTTCGGAAAACCCATTTTAACATACATACGAGCAGACGGAAATCGTTAAATCAAGGAAAAAAAATGACAAACTTATGTATCCTAAATAAAGACGTATAAAAAATAAGTTCTGCACAAAACATACACCTGCCTGTTAATTTAATTTTTTTTTTTTTTAGAAAACTTGATTACGTTAAATAAAACCTCTTTCCTTTATATGTATTATGAAAATGACATGCATTGCATATGTCTTTTCTACGTGAAGCATATTTCTTGAGTTGTACCATATGCTTGTGATGTAAATTCTTAAGGTTTTTAATAAAACTTTTTATTAAATTTGAATAATAAGCTGTTTGTATTGGTAAAGACAATAGAAAAAAAAATATAACGATGATAAGTACTTACTTTAAGTATTTGGAAAAGAAATTAAAGAATTTAAAAGGTTGCTAAGATTTGGCTCATTTTCATATTCTATTTATTAAAGTTTTGGTACTAAATACAAAAAAACTCCTTTCAAGTAGGTGTAAGTGTAAGATTGTTTGAATGAGTTATTATTATTTTCATTAAAAACGATTCATAAATTTGTAGTTAATATATAAAAAACAACCTTTTAAATTTTAAGGGTTTTCACGATATTCATTGCGCAAATTTGCAATTTGTAAGTTTGCAGTGGATATTATGACTGATGAGTAGTGATGAGATTTTCATGCACAAAAAAATCGAAAATATGCGCTTAAAATATACGGGTAAATATATATACAAATATACAATTAAAATATGCACTAAAAAAATAAAAAATATGCACTAAAAATTTAAAAAATTTTCATAAAAAACCGTATTTAAATTGAACTAAAAAGAAAGATATAAATATTCACACAGAAAAGAATAAAAATTGATTTCAATTAAAAAATTTGTGATATTAATTAAAAAATTAATTAAATTTGCACCAGTAAACAAATTAATAGTATCAATTAAACCAGTTAATAGTATTAATTAAACGTTTAATTCACTTGATTAAACGTTTAATTCACTTGATTGAATTTTTAACTAAAACTGACTATATTTTTAATTAATGCTTTAATTGGTGAACAATTTTGGATAATTTTTTTCTGTGCAGTCTTTTGTTATTCAAATGTCTTTAAAAAAATTAAATAACTAATTTAAATTTTTGTTTGTTTAAATAAATAAGTAAAACTTTGTCTTGTACTTCAAGAATGCCAATGCATTTCATTTCACTTTCAGATCCCACTTTGATTCCCGATAAGATCAAAAATTACCGAAATCCTTAATTTTTTTTGCAAAACGTTTTAGATTTATCTATTAATTTGACTTGAGTCTTAAGTTTACTAAGTCCCACCTATTTAGTTACTGTTTCGCCAATATATCCGTAGTTGGATAACACAAATGCTAATTGACTTCTTAAGTTATTTAAATTTAATATTTAATATACTTTTTTACTTGCATAATCATCGGTATCAACAAGCCCATCAAACATTCATAAATTATTCGAAGTTTATTGAATACAATTCTGAAACATTTAATGTTACTTCCAGCTGCGGTGAAAGAATAAATTTAATTACAAATTGCAATGTTATCGAGCTGGCCTTTAATTTTCCCTGCAACGCAGTATAACCCATGTGCCGAGGAAGTATCTTGTAACAGTTTTGGATCAAATATGTTAAGCCCCATTGGAAGCCTCAACCATGTAAGGTGGGTGCTATTGATATTTTTTATTAAAAACTTTATGTGGCTACAATGAAAGATTGTATTTTTTGAATTATGACATAATTGGAGTAAATGAGCGATATGAGCTGAGGAACAATTGAATTTTTAATATATAGCACTTTTCCGTGTTCCTTTGTCATTGTATTTTTGAAATAAACCTTATTACGTTTTTTTTCTTTCATTGATTTTTATATTACGGCGCATTTAAATGCCAAAAGTTAATATTTGTTGTATTCAAAATAACTAATCAATATTTTGTAATTTGTTTAATGTCTTTCAAGAAAATCTTCTTAACTTTTAATTTTATGGAAAGCCACAATATAAAGCACTCAATTATCGAAATTACTGTGGGGAATGATTATTTTAGAATTTACTACCTTAACATTTATGGCAATTATAGGGAAAATTTAATAGAATGAAAGTTTGCTTTAAAGCAGTGGTGGAAAATACACATGTACGTGATATTAAGGCTTGTATAAGTAAATCAGAAAAATATTTGCGTAATTTGCTTTCTACAAATAACAACAGCCGAGCAAAAAACATGTTGATGTTTTCGTTGTTATAGTAAGAAAAAACAGAGAGAGAGATAGCGAAAATTCTATAGAATACCTTTCTTTGCATCTTGTTGTCGGGCAATCAACATTTTGTAGTTTTTTTTTTTTTTAAGAATGTGCCTATCAACGTTTTAAAGAAATACGTTGTGTGCTGTAAATTGCGTTTTCATTTGAATATACAAATAACAAGTTGAAATGCTATTGTACTATGACTTAAAGTACAAACTTTTTGCCAAAATCGAATATGTTGTCTGACTTATTAAATAATTTTACTGCTTGTTATTCTCTTTACACCAGACATTCTTTACGCTCTGTTAATGTACTTTGTAGTTTATTCAATTTGAAACTTATTATCAGCCTTTTTTTTCTTTATTAGCATAAACGTAAAGTGAATAAACATTTTTAACATGTCCCAAAATTTTGTTTTGTGTGAACACAAGATGAAAAGTTATGAGATACATTACACAAGGAAACAAGGTATTTGTTGATTAAGAACTGTATGTTGTTTAAAGAGTTGTTTGGTAGGCTGCATCCAAATCTAGACTTAAGGTACGGTCTCACGTATTAAATATTTGATCAAATAAGCGTAACCCCTACTTTTGTTAATAGTTAGTGAGATTTAAAATGGTTTTAATATTACAAAATAAACTAATTATACCACTAGACGTAGCAAAAAAACAGTTTTTTGTAAGATGTGGTATTTTAATCAATATAAATATTGATATTAAGCGATATGATATTTTAGTTTGGTTGTCCCGTTTTTTTCATCAAATATTTGATAAGTCTGACCGCAGCTTTAGACTTTTTCTATTAACTCGAATTTTTGCGATATACAGTTAAGTCCTAATAAGGCAGTTCCGCTACATATCGACCCCTTTGCGCGAAATTATCATATATGCCAATTTTTTTAAATTGAGTTTTTGATGCAATCTTGTTCAACATTCAAAGAGACGTCACTTGACAAAATATTGTAGGCGAATTCCACTTCGTTGCTCCAAAAATTGATTGTATATTTTCATTTTGATATTGCAAGCGAATGCAGAGAAAAGTAGAAAAATGGCTGTCCTGTAAAATTTGGTTTTTGTAACATACGATAATTTCGCGCAAAGGGGTCGATATATTGAAATAACTTGAAAACGGTTCACCATATTCAGTAAAAAAATCCAAAATTCGTCCACAATATAACCTTTAAGCCGTGCTAACATTGGTTTTAAATTTGCCTAGTATTTCAGAGATATCGGTGAAGTTTTGACACATAAGAACAATTAAAAAAAAATTTTTGTTCCTACAAAAAATATAATATTTTGTTCGTTTAAAATTTATACAAAAATAAAAATGCAAAAAATCACAGTTTTAGTCTAAAAACATTAAGGGCCAATTTCACCAACTGTATTTAAATATCAATTCATATTTGAATATAGATTTTCATATAATTTTGTTTTTGTTTTGACAAGAAAAACAAAAATTGATAATAGCCACTAAAGGCATGTTCAGTCCTAACAAATATTCGACGAACAAAATCCAAAAAAGCGTGACCAGTAAATGGCTCAAACTTAAACTTTATTTTCAACAATTTCTAATGATTTACTTAACTTTATTGATGTTTCATCTAGCCAAAGGTTTTCCAAAAGCAAATAATTTTTTAAATAAACATAGCTTCCCAGCAAAAACTTTGCTTACAAAATAAGTAGAAAAATAATGAGAACTTGACGAACAGACTACTTATTTTTCTACTAGAAGAAGTACTTATTTTTGTTCGAGATGTCCCAAAAGTAATCCCTTATAATTTAGCCTATTATAATCTAAAAAATAATATGTTTTTTTTATACTTGAAATTTTTATAAAAATATATAGTTACACAAAGTCAATAAAGTAAAAAATTTTTTATTTTTTTTAATTTTTTTTTTTTTTTGTTTTTTTTTTAATTATTTTATTTTTATTTTTTCTTATTCTATTTTACTTTATTTTATTTTTTATTTTTTTTTCTGTCTCTGGCGGGATTTGATCCCGCAACCTCGGTGATGATAGACTAGCTCTCTACCAGCTAGTCTACCGGGGCAGCGTAGTTTTTGCATTAAAAAACTATGTTTTATGACTATAATGACATTTTTATTGTCATAATGAAAATACAAATTTTTCTGTATATTTAAGATATAATAAAGTTATTATTTAATATATAACTAATAATCCAAAAAGTGGCGAATAAAGCTACAAAGTAATGAATTCTTGAAGTCATTAAAAGTAGGCTTGTAAGTAAAGTTTTTGCTGGGTTAAGTGACACTTATTGTGTATGTTTGCTGCTTTTCTATTTATGGACGTTTTTTCCTTCAATTAAAAATGAGTTAGGTACTTTCGTGAATAAAGTCGAAACGCGTGAATCGATTTTTATGATCTCTGTCGCATTTTGTTCATATGTTATGTGACTTTAAGTAAAAGTAATACGACTTAAAATTTTTCTCGTTTTGGATTTTTCATGATTTTTTAAAAATACAAAATTTTTATTTTTTCACCAATTTATTTATTTATCAATATATGTTTAAAATTCGTTTTTCATTCAAATAAAAATAAAACACCGAAAAACATTCAATACTGACACTAAAATTTCACAATTATTTATTTGGCAAAAGCCCATATTCATTCTAAATCTTCATAAAAGTAGCGTTTAAGCATGTCAGCGAGATTTTGTGTAACTGATTCAAGCAATTCTTGCTTTGTGCGTGGTGAATATTTAGTTGGACGAAAAAACAATACAATATCCATTAAAATATGCATATTTTTTATTTTTGGTTTTGCAGTCAGAAACTTGGACACATTTAGAGTTTTTTCCAAAAAAAAAAAAAAAAAAAAAACAAGCGTGCTCACCAAGATTTAATGAAAATTTAAAGAATTTATCAAGGATTTTGGGACAAAAGCATGCTGGGAGACTATTACTGGACTCTAAAACGTGAAACCAAAAAAATACGAACGAAGTTAAAATAACGCGATTCACTTTTGTAATTTCTAGGGTATTCATTCGGTTAACCGATTAATTACTACCCGATTAACTGATCGGTTAATTTAAAATTGTTTTTTTTTCGATTAACGATTAAATCGGTTAATTTCAGTCGATTAACCGATTAACCGATGTTACATAATTTTTAATTTTTTGTAATATTATAACAAATTTTTTGTGTTTTAATTAATTGTTTCGTCTCATATACATGCTTAGAAAATATTTTTTTATACAATATCAGCCCAATTATGAATAAAAATTCCCCGGGAGTTTGCTCCCTTCTCCCATGTTACCTATGTTAATTCAATTGTAAAAATGGGAAAAGGTAAAAAACTCCCGGGGAATTTTAAATCATAATGAGGCTGTATAATTCCTTCTAGCAAAACATTCTTAACAGAGTTACTCCAAGCCATTTTATCTCTTTTTCAAAAGCTATTCATCTAAAAGATATTTTTATGTCAAGATCAATGAAGAAACATCAGAACTACATGAAATTCATGCTGGAATACCACAAGGTAGTGTGTAAGGCCCAATTTTATACACTATATATACTGCAGATATGCCTGTAGTAGATAATGTCATGTTGGCTACGTACGCTGATGATACTGCAGTTATTGCTACTAGTGAATTTCCTGATGAAGCATCATTATTTGTTCAAAATGAAATCAATGAACTAGATCAATGGCTGAGAAAATGGAATGTTAAAGTTAACTGTGAAAAATCGCAGCACATTACTTTTACACTCAGAAGAAACCATTGTCCTTCAATTGATTTAAACGGTTCTACAATTCCAAGGAGCGAAACGGTGAAATATCTGGGAATGACACTTGATAGACGTCTTACTTGGAAAACACACATCAAAAACAAACGAGAACAACTCAAAATCAAAACAAAAAAACTTTATTGGCTTATAGGTTCTAAATCTCAACTTAATTTAGAAAACATACTCAGAATATATAGTCGTATGGTATCCAATTATGGGGTACTGCTTCTAATTCAAATATCGATATACTTGAAAGATACCAATCAAAAACACTGAGGCAAATAACGAATGCGCCATGGTTTATTAAGAACAAAGCGATCAGAAACGACCTTTCTATGTCTACAGTCAGAGACGAAATTAGAGCCGCCAGTGAGAGGTACTTGCAGAGGCTTAGTGATCATATCAACCCATTAGCTATATCATTACTGGATAGCACCACCGAAACAAGAAGATTAAAACGCAATCATGTCTTGGATCTCCCATTTCGGAAATAACGCCAATACATATTGAAATATTTGCTAATGTACATAATGTATTATATATACCTTATTTCTTTTTTTTTTTCTTCTCTTTTACTTCTTTTTATATTTATTTTGATTAACTTGTATATATATACACTTAAACAAAATGATTTTTTTTTTGTTATGTATCTCATTGGATTTGCATAACCTATGTGATGTATTCTAGTTTTAACACATTTGCTTATTATCCTTGGATAGATTGTAAATAAAGATCCTATTTAAAAAAAAAAAAAAAAAAAAGAGTTAGTTTAGTTTTAATAATTTTATATTTTTTTTTTTTGTATTCCTATTTGTGTTTTTCGTTATTTTGCCATTATTTTTTGACAGTGATGCCACCTTACGTTAATTTTTATCTATGTTGTAAACTTTATTAATCGGTTAACCGATCAAAAACCAAATTAACCGATTATAAACCGATTAAACCAAAACCTCGGTTAATTAATCGAGCGATTAACCGATTAAAGCAAAAGCCCGATTAAATGAATACCCTAGTAAATTCATTGAATTTTAAATAAACTAATGATCTTTTATGTAAAAAACGAATAAACCTGACGTGGTAGAGAAAAACCAATAACAGATTCGATATTTCGATATTTCGTTGCTCCATTCCAAAGGCTTGTTGGCTGTACCTGTACCTTCGCTAATAAATTGTTTAATATTACATAAACCGATTTTCATTGATGCTGTCAAAAGATTAATATATTCTAGAAGTTATGGTCCTGATGTATACCAGTGGTGTACTTTTGAAATGTTTATGTTTCTAAGTTTACCATGAACTTATTTATATTTGTATAGGGTGGCGTAGAATGAGCTTTAATTTTAAACTTTTTTATTTATGCAATTTTTATTACCTTTTTTTTAAATACAGTATAATATTGGGGATTTTTTTTAATTAGCTTTAAAAAGTCATATCCTCTTAGAGATGTCCATTTTCTACTTAGTTTAGTTTATTGTAACAATATTGTAACAATATGTAACAATTACTGTAAACATGTCAATGTTTATCGCAATTATAAATTTGAGTATTGTTGACCGAAAAATAATAATTTTTCTAACAACTAAATAATGATATCTTTGAAAACATATAATATTACTCACAACTATTTCATGATATTTAATAGCCATAGCATGATAACTTTCTATACGTGTACCCTGCAAATAATAGGTGGTCCAATATTATTTGCAGGGTAATATCCCTGTAGATAATATTAGACTACGTGATCCATTTTGATGAAATGGACTACTCCCTGGACTGGTCCAATGTTATGCAAGCATGGTCCATGTCATTGTTAAAAAGAGTTTGTAGTAAAACGACATGTCTTCGTTTTTAAAAGAAATGTTTTCGTTTTTAAACGAAGTTAAAACTAATCCTCTGAAGTATACCATGGAGTAGTTTCAAAACTAGTCCACTAGAGTATGTATGAACATGGAGTAGTTTTAAGACTACTCCGTTGTAATGTAAAACTGGGTTATATGGTCCATTCCTAGGACATCGTAATGTTAAATCGACCACCCTTAAACCATACATTTGGAGTAGTTTTGGAGTACTCCTACTCCTTTATGGACTACTTTTTACATGCATGTATGGACGTCTCGTTATCTGCAGGGATGTTTAAGATGCAATCAAGATATCTTTTCTCTAAAAATATTTTGTTATCGCCATTTGTTAAATAATTTTGAATCAGTTGTGTCGTTTGTTTTAAATATGACTATCAAATTATTTGTTAGTGAGTGTTTAAAGAATTAAAAAAAAAAATCCCGATTAAAAAAAAGCAAGATGAATGAAATTAATAATAAAGAAATTGTTTTATTGTAAAGTGCCACAAAATAAAAAATTCTAAGCTTATGATAAATCTGTGGTTTTCACGAATAATCGCGTAAGTCGGTTTTTACCGAAATTGAGATAATGATGTCAAAGTGCTACATTTTGCATTAGGTTTTTATAAATATTAAGCTTTTTGGATATAATGTAGTATTATTAATTTTTTTCTGCTAAAAACAACTTAAGTTAACTGTTTAATAAAATATTTTGCTATTATAACGATTTATGTCGACATACATCGCCAAAAATTGTAAAATTGCTGAATGTGTTTCCAAATAAAAAGCATATGTGATGTTATGTTGTTATTCGTGCAAAAAATATGAAAGTATTTTTTGAAAATTTTTCTATTAATAACAACTTATATGTACATGTGCGTTTATTGTTGACTTCTTTAGTTGCAACAACAGCAGATGAGCGGTTGTTTGTAATTTTAAGTCCATACGTTGTGCTATAAGTATCAAAAACACTGAATATGTCGCCAACTTGTGTGCTAAAAATAACAACGTAAGTCGTCATGTGTGATTAAAATGATAACATTTATTTTCACAAAAAAGAACTTATGTGGAGATATGATGTTATATTGCACACACTTAATGAGTCAATCAAACATATGCATTTTTAATCCTTTTACAGATTGTGATCCTGTGAGGATTTTTTCATGAAAACTATGTATAATACGTAGAAAGTCACTGTTAAGAGGATAGTAAAGAAAAAAGTTTAAAAACGCATCTACAGAAGCCGCATTTGAAAAAAATAGTTGTTTTTGCTCTCCTGAAAAGTTTGGTTTTATAACTTACGCGATTATTCGTGAAAACCACAGAAATATAATAAAAATAAAATATATATATAATAATAAAAACTGCCATTTGTTCAACTTCTGCATTTGTCATTGACAAAAAAAAACTGTTCCTTTTACTTCTCATTCATAAAATGTAAAAAGTCGCCGCCAAGCAAATACAAAAAATTAAAAGTTGTACACAAATTTTCGTTTTTTGTTCGATAGTTTTTGGTTTCGACTGCAGTATTTTAAACCGTGCTCAATAGCTACAATTCACTTACCATCTTCCTGAGGTCCAAATATCCACCCTACCGGGGGAATATCATCCTCTGCAAAGTTCACTTGCAAGACGCCAGAGTAGGTAAACAGCTTGAATAATCGATGGGAGAAATTAGGATACCTCTTACGAGATTTTTTTGTTGTGTGTGATAATTAGGGTATTCATTTAACCGGGCTTTTGCTTTAATCGGTTAACCGCTCGATTAATTAACCGAGGTTTTGATATAATCGGTTAATAATCGGTTAATTTTGTTATTGATCGGTTTACCGATTAATAAAGTTTTGTTATAAATTAAGTAATTCCAATAAAAAAAATGCAAAAATTATTTATTATTCAGAACTTATTAGCAAAAAAGAAACAAAAACATAACCAACAAAACAATTCTTGGACTAAAACGAGCAAAAAAAAATTTTTTCTACTTATCGAAGATGTTGAAGAAATCGAGAGTAACCAATAATACAGAATATCTTATTTCTCAGTCCTTTTCCAGAATTTCTCTAAACATATAAAATCTTCCATTATGCCAATTCAGTCCGGTTTTTATTTTTTAAAATTGTGAACACTTCTAATTGTTTCGGTAAATTCTGTTAAAAGATTGTTTGTGTTCATAGCGAGAGTTTCTTCCTTTGTTAGGTCATCATCTGACTCATCCTGGCAAGGCTTAGCACAGAACATTCTACAAAAAGTTTATTTCTAAATTACTTAGTTTCTGATTTTGTATTGTATTTTAAGAATTTATTGCTAAAAGGAAATATATTGAATGAAAACATGTTTTGCTAAGCACATACCTTTTGTTTATGAGACGAAACAAATAGTTAAAAACATAAAAAACCATGTTAATATACTATTTATTTTCAAAATTTTGTTACATCGGTTAATCGATTAATCGACTGAAATTAACCGGTTTAATCGTTAATCGAAAATATCCAATTTTAAATTAACCGGTCAGTTAATCGGGTAGTAATTAATCGGTTAACCGATCAACGGTTAACCGAATGAATACCCTAGTGATAATGCACCATGTCATAGCCAAATATAAATAATTTTTGAAAATTATAGCCCAATGTTGAATCCAACTGAGTTTATATATTCCAAAATAAAAACATACACAAAACATTACCCTTAGTATACCAAATTTATATCCTTCTGGTGTTTGAGAACAACTTTTATTTATTTAGAAGGTATTATGGACGAAGCTAATTTTACTATATATAACCACAGTTTAGTGTGCAAGAGCAGTATAACATTTTACATTTTACCGAGGCCAATAGAATTGGAAAATATGCTCGTTAGTGAATAACTTTTTATACATTTGTTCATATACTTGATTTTCAAATATGTTCCGTTAATTGTTTTTAAACTCTCAATTTTCTTTGCCCAATATAAATAAAACTATGTTTTTATATCTCATTATAAATTTGGGTTTTCTTAATATTATCTTGGGTTTTCTCAATTAAAATTTTTTTTCCCCAATATCAAAATCGATTTCTTATTACATATTAATTTGCTTTTTCTCATTATCAATTAGAATTTATTAATATCAGTTTGTATTTTCTAAATATAAAATTGGAATTCCTAATATCAATTTGTATTTTCTCAACATCAATTAGATTTTCTCGCTATTAATTTGTATTTTCTCAATTTCAACTTAAAAAGGTGAAGAAGCACTAGATGTGATTTTATATTGACGAAACTAGAAAATAGCTGTAGGACTAATATTTGTATGTGTTAAAAAATTATGCACAAATGCATAATACCCTACCCTTTATGGCTGTGTACGGTTTTAAAAGCTTTCAAAGCTTGTGTTACAAGAGGCCGGTATAAGCTATCTATCTATCAATCAAAAACCGTTCGTAATTTTTTTCTATTTCGGTTTTTTATTTCACTAGAATTTTAAAGCTCTAAACATTTTGAGAGCGAAACCTTGTCTGTTTTTGTAATTTGATGTTGATAGGCAAAATTTTTAATCATTCTTACAAATACAAACGAAGTCTGTCTTTATTTAGGAGTTTTACCAATTTAATAGAAATTTTTATACAAAACTTGTTTGTAAAAACAAGCTTTTGGCTACATTAAATTTTAAAGATCAAACGAACCATATTCCTGTTAAACAACGACATACAAAAGTCCTTAAACCTTCAAAATTATGTGTGTTTTATGTATAAGCAGACTCATACCGTTTACATATTTTTACATGAGAAAATAGAATTCATAAACATGTAAATGAAGTAGAAAAAAGAAAAAGAAAAGTAACAATTTGTAAGTAAAATGAGGTTATAGGATTCTTTTTTGTTTAAATCTATATAACTTTGCTTACCCGGTCAGCTTTAAAAACAGTACTTTACAGCTTTCACACGATAAAAACAAATAAGAAGGTAAGTTTATTTAAACCCAACTACATGATTCACTACACCACAGTATAAATAGCTAAACTTTTAAGAGTGAAACGTACGTGAGACCAATAGGTTATCACGGACCCACCAGGACAAAATTAAGTAAGAAGCTTAAGATTCATGTAAAAGTAATTTAAGTCGAATGTTATCTAGATGTCAACATCTGGGGTCTAATCACCGCATTCGATATCGAGCTGACTATCGTATCGAGTGTACGTTAGTATAGTTAGATGTTTTACTTTAAAAATTTGATGTATTTAACTAAATTATTTTAACAAATTGAAAATGGGAATTTATTACACAAAACAAGCAAATCGTTTTTTTTAATAACTAAAAATTTATTTTTGGTAGTTAAATTATATAAAATAACTGACCATTCTTTTGTTTTTACGGAATATGTAGTTAATTTTCTGACAGTTAATTTACATAAAATAACTGAATATTCATTTGTTTTTACGGAGTTAAATGTTTATTTATTTATAAATGACTGAACGGAATACTTCCTAAATAAACTACAGTCCGTTACTGTAATAATATTGTGAGTGTAAGATTCGGCAAAGACGAATAAAGCATTTTTACATGCTGTTATTTTTTTTCTTAAAAAATTATTATTTTTTAGGCAATAACATATTTGGTTATACATTCAAGCCAAGTTTGGAAAAGTTGGTACAATTGTACTTACTACCATGTTGTTGCATAGATTCTCGTAATAAAACTAACATTTCTTCGAACTTATCATTTAACTTTCTGACTCTTATAACATTATTTAGGACAAAGTCATAACTGCTTCAGAGCGCCTAAACTGCTTCAGACAAATTAGCATAAAGTGCAGGAAGAAGTCTAAAATAATTCCTTGGACTTAAATCGTTACATTGTTGAGTTTTATGTTTATCAGTATCGACTTACTACCAAAGCTCTAAGCACTATACATATCTGCAGATACAATGGATATAAGCAGCTCCACAATTGCTTTGGCTATATTACCAAATAGAACAAATATGTGATCTATTTATGCTATATTTTGTTGTTGTTAGTACCAGCAATCAGGGAATGAATGACTCCTACTAACGCATTGCATTGTGGTGGAACTAGAAACAACATATGTTATGGGAAAGAGGAAAGAGGTATTAGTGCTTGAGGACATTCGATTGGAACTTATTTATGTTGAAAGTGAGAGGAAAGACTTCCGCTGGAAGATCATTTAACTTACGTACAGTTCAGCCAATAAATTAATTTTTCATTTAAAGCATTTTTCGATGCATCTTCCAATCGACCACAAAAGGGTGGGCTCTTGAAGAAAAGCGTGTTTTTCGAACAATCATACGAGTTTCGGTAATCAGATCCTAAATTTTATCAAAGCACATCGCACTGTAGTAGAGATAAAACTGCGAAATACAACCCACATTGCGACGGTGGCCAATGGAGTCAATAGAATGGGATATCCTACTGTCACCAATAAGAACCTTCAATTTTAAATATAAAAATTAAAATTTTTTTACAACTAACCAGCAATTTTTTCAACGCTCAAGAACCGATAAGGTCCCCTGGTTCCTTATGTTTTTATATAGAGGATTTTAACATTATTACCAGGGCAAGTTTAAATATGCACAACCATTTTTAAAATATGCATGCAAAAAAACAAACTAATGATAAATAGACTAAACAAACTAATAATTTTTAATTAGTTTTATTCAAATCAATGTTTATTATAGAGTCGATTATTTTTTTTTTGTCTTTAATCCTTTAAAAATTGAGAAAAGGCGTAAAAATCATGTGAAACCTTTTTTAAACGCTCCATAACACTTTAAATATAAAAGTTATGGAATCTAAAAAAATCCCCAAAGCCTCTTTGAAAATGTAAAAGGTCCCTAGAGACCTTGTCAGTAATCGGAGGGTTAAAGAAGTAAAGTTTTCCATATGCCACTCTTGATAAAAGCTTTTCTTTTTGATTGTCTATATTTGACATAAAAAAAATTTAAATGGTAATATAGAAGACTACATTTAGAGTTGACAAAAAATCAACCAATTGTAGTCGGGACTAAGAAAAGATAAACTCACTGTTTATTGCTGTTGTGTTTTTTTAAGCTTTGATATTGTAATAAGTAAAACTGGGGCTTATAATTCTTATTCGCTTAACTGTTTTATTTGTATTATATCTTTAGTTTTTCTAAAATCTTTGGATGAATTTTCCTGACGATCTGGCCTAAGCAACTAGTGAAATGCGCATAGGAATAGCTTATCCTATCAACAATAAATTTCAGTTTATCAATAGTATGAAATTTAGCACACTTAAACGAAACCTTAATACACTATCGTCAAGCAGTCGGTTGGACCGAAAACTAATTCCCCTCAAATGCAGGTAACAAATCAGCTAAACACTAATGACATTCAGGCTCCACAGCCTAGTAATAACAGAACCTCCTACGCTAACATTCTAAAATCAAACCATGTGACAATGCAAGGTGCTTCGCCAATTAATGAAGAAACTCCAGTTTCTAATTTAAGTCGTCTTGAAAAAACCATGGAAACATTAGTGCAAACAGTTAATAATTTTACGAACACAATGGGTAATATGATGCAGGAAATTCTAAGAATGCAATCGATGTTATTGCAAGCTGTACTTAACAAGCCATGAACTGTTTAAAAATCTGTTTTTGGAACGCTAACGGCATCCGCCAACATAAAAATGAATTAGAATACTTTCTAAAAAATAAACAAATTGATGTCATGTTGGTTTCTGAAACTCACTTGACCTCAAGAAATACGTTTAAAATCAATGGTTATATACTATATGATACTAAGGACCCTCGAGATAGAGCTTGTGGAGGCTCTGCCATTTTGATAAAAGCCCGAATCAAACACTACTTAATGTTTGATCATTGTGAAGATTATCTGCAAGCAACGACTATTTGTGTTGAAGAGCTAAATCGAAACTTAGTAATTTCTTCTTTATACTCTCCACCTAGATTTGCCATATCAGAAAGCCAATATTATAAATATTTTAAATCATTAGGACCCTGTTTCCTCGCCGCTGGCGATTATAACGCTAAACATACCTTCTGGGGGTCACGACTTATAACACCAAAAGGTCGTGTTTTGTTTAACACAATCTCTAAAATGGGTTTAAACGTGGTCGCGAGCGGACAACCAACATATTGGCCTACTGATCAGCAAAAAATTCCAGATGTTATCGACTTTGGAGTGGTTAAAAACATCCCCACAGAAACGATTCATGTTGAAGCTTCCCTAGAATTATCATCCGACCACACTCCTACAATTGGTACTATATCGAACCCAAATAGAATTGTATCTCCGTCATGTTACTTAGCGACGTCAGCCACACAAATAAATTGGTTAAAATATAAAAAATTTCTCAGTGCCCATTGCACAGAAAATATTCCGCTCAGTACACCGGAGTACGTAGATCGCTCTATTGACAATTTTGACAGTTTTCTGAAACTAGCTGTTCAACATTCCAATTTTGCCCCAAAAAAAACAAAAACCATTAAAATATATTCTTCAGATGTCGAGCGGCTCTTGACTGAAAAAAGGAGAGTTCGAAGAGAGTGGCAACTGTACAGATCCCCGCAACTTAAGAATTTATTAAAAGAGTACACAAAAAGGCTAAGAAAGTTACTGCAGACTCAGAAAACGGCTTCTCTAGAAAAATATCTTAAGGAACTTGATGCAACTCCACAATCTGACTACTCATTATGGCGTGCAGCTAGAAATTTAAAAAGGCCAGTTATATCAAAGCCACCATTAAGAAACTTGAATGGTAGTTGGGCAAGAAACGATATTGAAAAAGGAAATCTGTTTGTTAGTCACTTGAAAAACGTATTTACACCAAACATATCTCACAATATTGCGGCAGAGTTACCACCTGTTGCTGCTAGAGCAGCTATCCCCCTCAGATTTGAGATAAGAGAAATCGAAAAGGCTATTTGTGACTTAAACACTAAGAAGGCACCTGGTATTGATAAGATCAGTAATAAA
Organism: Pollenia griseotomentosa; assembly: GCA_963931875.1. Taxonomy (NCBI): domain Eukaryota; kingdom Metazoa; phylum Arthropoda; class Insecta; order Diptera; family Polleniidae; genus Pollenia; species Pollenia griseotomentosa. The sequence continues at coordinate 42,181,094 of OZ007560.1, read as the reverse complement.
ATGCTTTTAGAGCTACCTTGCATAGCAAAGAAAATTATTCTTTTTATTTTTAATGCTATTTTACGTCTCGAATACTATCCTCAAAAATGGAAGGTTTCCTTAGTTACCATGATACCAAAGCCAGGTAAAGATCATACAAAAGTTGAGTCTTATAGGCCTATTAGCTTATTATCAAATATGTCAAAGCTGTTTGAGAAATTATTAGTTTCAAAATTAACACCGATTTTAAGTGAAAATAGATGTATTCCAAACCATCAGTTCGGATTTCGAAGAAAACACAGCACAATCGAACAGACTCATCGAATAGTAAATGTCATAAGAAAAGCATTTGAAGAAAAAAAATATTGCTCAGCACTCTTCATCGATGTTTCGCAAGCTTTTGATAAAGTCTGGCATGAAGGCTTATTACATAAATTGAAGCAAAATTTACCAGCAAACACACACAAGCTGCTAGAAAGCTACTTAGTCGGTCGTCAATTTATTATTAAAGAAGGAAATTTCTTAAGTTCACCTCAGCCCATTGACGCTGGAGTCCCACAAGGCAGCATCCTGGGCCCCCTATTATACTTAATTTATACTTCGGACATGCCAACAAGCAACTATACACAAACATCAACATTTGCAGACGATACTGCTTTTCTAAGCGTTCACGAAAACCGTTATGAAGCATCTCGTTACTTACAGCATCATATATTTCAACTAGAAATATGGTTAAGACAATGGAGGATAATGGTCAATGAGCAAAAATGCGTGCATATAACATTCACCTTGCGCCGGGAATCTTGCCCCATATTACAATCAATAATCAAATAATTCCTCAACATTCGCATGTAAAATATCTCGGTATACATCTGGATCGGCGATTAACGTGGAAATGCCATATAGAGGCAAAATTAACTCAAATGAAACTAAAAGCCATTCAAATTCATTGGCTTATTGGTAGAAACTCTGTCCTTAGTCTCGACTGCAAACTTCTTCTTTACAACTCCATCTTAAAGCCAATCTGGTGCTATGGTATTCAGTTATGGGGCACTGCCTCGGCCTCTAATATAGAAAAAATTCAAAGGCGCCAAAATAAAATTCTTCGAATAATCACAGCTGCCCCTTGGTATGTAAAAAACTCAAATATTCACAAGGATCTCAATGTTCCATTAGTCAAAACTATGATTACAAAATATGCGGTAAAATATTTAAAAAGGCTTGAACAACACCCAAATCCACTAGCTCGAAATATCTTAAATCATGGCGGCCACACTCGCTTAAGAAGAAGAGACACTGCAGCACTTATCCAATTAGATGAGCGATAAACACCTAGATAAGTGAACAGAACCCGTGATGAAGAAAATTTTTGTCTGGCACTGGCAGGACATAAAATAACGTATTAGGTTAAGATTTGATTAATTATTGTTAGTTCATATTTAATATATGAAGATTCAATAAATAAATAATGAAAAAAAAAAAAAAAAAAAAAAAAAAAAAAATTTTTTGAATCCCAAGAAAAATTTTGAAAAGAAATTTTATAAATTCATTTGGAATTTTTTTTAAATTATTATTTGGAAACAGGCTATAAATTTCGTTAAATTTTTACCAAAATTGCAACCTGTACTTTGCGCACAAGGTCTACGAGGACAAAAAATCAGCCTGCCAGGATGGGCGGACATCGTAAGATTGATTAGAAAATTGATTCTGAGCCAATCGTTTCTACACATCATACAAACACTTAACATCCCTTCCATTTATGGTAGTTGGAGGTAATTAATGTAACTACCCGATATGAGTTCTGTGTCAAAAGCGTACCCAGCCTTCAGTTCAGGGGGAGTCACATAGTGGAAATTCTGTCGGGAGCCTGCCAATATCCTGCAAATACTTTGATTCGCGCTTGTTCAGTATAATACCGATAATAAGTTTGTTTTTTTAATATAGTGTTCATGGCGAAAGAAATTACATTCACTCCTTCGGTGCAAGTTAGAAAAGTGTTTATGATATAGAGTTTATAACCTTAATTTGACATTGATTGATTGTAATACCTAATCCATCAGGAATTTTGAATTTTAAGTTTATGGTTTTTAACAAATAAGTTCTATAAATTATGAATGAAAGCTTTAAACTCTCGTTTTCTTTGCTTTTTATAAATTCACGATTGCAAACTTGTTTACGGATAAATCGGAAAAATTACCGGGTATCGTATTGTCAGGTATCTATATATATATATTTATATATAAAAATGAAAAATGTTTGTCTGTTTGTTTGTAATATCACGTGAGTCCTAAAAATAAAATAGGCTACTTATTTTTTCGATAGGGGCAGGGGAATTGGTATCCCCCATAGGATGCCAATATTAAATATCGCATATCTTTAGAGCCGCTGTACACATTTTGTTGAACTTATGGTATTAGGATCTTCTGAGCCCCAAAATTAAAATAAAATAGCAGCGGGGGAAGTGGTACCAACCAAAGGACGCCAATGTCTAATATCGTATATCTTAAGAACTGTAATAGTGAGAATGTTCAAACTTTGTAAAAGTCACTCTTATGGTATACTACACTTTCGAAAATAAAAATAAAGCGGGTAGGCGCAGGGGGGAAACACCTACCATAGGATGCATATATTAAATATCGCTCAACTGAAGAAATATAAAAGGGAGAGTCTTCAAACGTGGTTAAAGCTACTAATATGGTAAACTATAAATTTCAATATAAAAATGGGCGGGGTAGACAGAGGAGGAGCAGTACCCCTCATAGATAGAAATATTAATAAGAGCCGTTGCACGCATATGGTTGAACTTTTGGTAGTAGGATATTCTGAGCCCCAAAATTAAATTGCTTCGGGGGAAGTGGTACCCCCATAGAACGCCAATGCTTAATATCGCATATCTTTAGAACTGTTATAGTAAGAATGTTCAAACTTTGTAGAAGTCACTCTTATGGTATACTACACTTTTGAAAATAAAAATAAAGGGGGTAGGCGCAGGGGGGAAATACCTTCCATAGAGTGCATATATTAAATATCTCTCAACTGAAGAACTATTAAAGGGAGAGTTTTCAAACGTGGTTAAAGCAGTGTAGCGAAGCGCACCGGGTTAAGCTAGTCTTAATATAAATTATCAGCTACTTTTCTTTTTCTTCAATTTATAAAATGTTTGTTCTTATTATTTAAAACATTTTGCTTATCCCTTTTGCTCTTGGATTTAAATGAAAACATGTGAGTAAAAAAAGTTTTACCACAAAATATATATTATTTCTAATGTGTATGTAAAAGTGTATGTTGTGGTAAATAATCTGTAAGAATTGGGTTGTTAAACGAATATCCATGCATACGTGAATTCATTTACTTACATCTTTTCTTTTTACTTTTTAGGGGATTTTCTTCTTCTTTAAGATCTATAACGAGAAGATAAAAAAAATAAATTTATTATTACAAATTTTTTCTAAAAAAAGGGGGTTTTCCAGTGGTTATTTAAACGTAACCAAGGAGTTTAACCTGTTGTGCAAAATAAAATTAATTAGAGTTCAAACAAAGGTTTCTTTATTCATATTATGTTTCCTTTAAATAACTAATGACAAGCTTTTACGTTTTTTATGTTTTCATTTTTTAAATGCAAAAGGTCTCATTTAGTTTATAATAAGTTGAATGTAAATGTAAGTTTTCTTTTGATTGTATTTGAATTGAGTAAGTATTTCTTGAATCTAGCAATTTCAAAGTATTTCAAGAAAATTTTTTTTTGTTACAAGATTCTGTTGCTTAGGATAAGAATATTATAACAATATTTGAATCGAGTAACTATTGCTTATATTTTCAAGTTTTCAAGAAATATTTTTCTAAAACAATCTACTTAGGCGTACTATAAGAAACTTAAGATTGTAAATTAAAAGCATTAAACTTTTCTCTGTATTTTGTAAAATATTAAGGAACGAATTTAAGTAACTATAGAATTAAAAAATTTTTTTAGCTGTATTAAAGCAAATTTTAGTTCGCTTTGAGCCACACATATAAATATTTAGAATAAGAAATAATTGGCTTGGACGAGAATCATGCAAAATTTTCTTGGTTTAAGCCATATTTTCTGGCGACTTAGTAAATAATTCTTTCGGTGTAGGTAAAAGTAAGACAAAATGTATCATAACTGTAGCTTGATTAAAGAAATTCATATTTCGGTTTAATCCCGAATTCATATTTGAAATAATCCGAAAGTAAGATCGATTCTAAAGTTTATAATCCAAGCACTTTCCGCAGACAAAAAAAAAGAGAGAAAGAGACAGAAAATATTATTTCCCTTTGTTAACAAAACAGCTCTCAATTTTAAGACACCAGCAGAATGTCCCCATGTTGTTGTTTATCATCATTCTAGTTTAAAAATTTGATGCATTTAACTTAATTATTTTAACAAATAGAAATCGAGAATTTTTTCTTATTTTATAAATTATTTTATTATCAAATTAATTTTTGGGAATACAAAATTTTTAATTTACAAGATTTTGTTAGTCGTGCTTAATTCCCAATTTTTATTCTTGCTAAAAACACTGAAATTTATTGTTAAAGGGATAAGCTATTCCTATGCGCATTTGACTGGTTGCTTAGGCCAGATCGTCTAGAAAGTTGTTTATTGAGATCTTAAGTACATTTTTGTAGTGGATTGTTTCCTTGAATTTTGAACGGTTTCCTACGTACGGACCTGAACAGGGGAAGAAAGGTAAAAAATCGAATTTTTAAAGTTTTTTGCGATTTTGATCTTGAAGATGAATTTTTTTTGATTTTATATGTTCATAATTTTTGTTCTCTATTGCAAGGGCTACAACTTTGTCTGAGAGGGTAAATCCAAATTCCGAACAGTTTGCAAGATATGAGGCTGAGAAAATGATCACTTTTTTGCAAAAATGACACCGAGGCCTCAAACCATAAAAAAGTGCTTGACTTTGGGCAAAAATCGGAGACACGGGTCTTTTATCAAGTAGTGGGGTCCGTATATGGTTATTGTTTTTGTATTGCGCTGTGTTATAAGCAACAGTCGTACTTGTAACAATATCCAGGCTTAAACAAAAACAACAACAATAAACACTGAGTTTATCTTTTCTTACATTCCCCACTACAACTAATTATTTTATTTTTTAATAATGAAGGCATTGTTTGTTTTTCTTCTTTTAGTGTTGTTGTTGTTGTTGTTTCTACATCATGCAACCCAGTAACAAATAGAGCTTATGAGTAAGCAGTTTTGTAAGGGAGAAAAGCACAATTCCCCCTTACAAACCTGCTTACAAGAGGCATGATTTTTATATGGCGAATTCCCACTTGGAAGCATTTTTTTTTCTGCTAAAAAGCAATTTGATGACTGATTGCGTTTTAAAAAAATTAAACTTTTATGTTCGGGAATGATCGTTAACACATTTTAAAATCATTGCAATGAAACCTGCTTCTATGTAAGGGAATAACAGAAGCACTTAGAACATTTCTAATGAATTTTTTCTGTAAAAAAATGATTTTAATGAATCACTTATCCGATCTTTAACACCCCTAAGAAACTTTTTCTTTGTCATTCTAGAATATTTTTTAATTTATTTTTTTTTTTTTCAATTTGTTAATATACCATGAGCTAGCTTATGCTCCTTAATATATATTAGATGTATAATTTATTGTAAATCTAATAAATAATAATAATTAATCACTTTAAACCTGCTTACTTATAATGTGAAGTTATTAAATTATTTTTAGTAACTTAAATTAAAAATTCACTTCAATTGTAAAAGGTCCCCGGAAGTTTTCTCCCATTTTTAGAATTCATAAAACTCCCGGGGAATTTTTGTTCATAATTGGGTTGATTGTGTTTTCTATTATGTATAAACCGGGTTCTTACTTTTTTCCTACCTTATCACCAATTTGCGATTTTTCATTCCCAACTATTCTGTTATCCCCGAAAATCCCCACATATCTTTAAAAATTAAATGAAATAATATTACGTCAAAGCAAAAACCTGAATATTTTTTTTTATTTAGTAAAATCTGTTTGTGTAGTATTTGTATACCATCTACCACCACTAGTGGTGAATGAGGTCCGTTTTCAAAACTTACCGATAGCTTAAGGTACTTCAACCTACCAGGTGTGATAAACCTTAATTTATTTTATCGCTAACTTTAGGTTCAAGAAAAGTTTTAATAATGGAATACTTTTTAAAGAGCAGTTATAGTCTAATTTTAGCTATCTTAAAGTTCGATATAGTTAACGCTACCTTTAGCACTAGTGAGGAATAAAGTACCTTCAACTAATTTTCGTTTTCACAACTTCTGTATAAAATAAACTTAACATTTTTAAAAAAGTGGCAATACTAAAGAAAATACCGACTATTTTTGCCAAAATAAAAATACGAACTGGCAACTACGTACTTTTTTTACATTTACAAGATATACGTATAATTGGAGTTGCCATATATAAAAAATATGTGAATATAATATGGCAATCTCAAATCTAAACCTTACGACAAAAGTTAAAGGTAGAACGTTCCTCTCTTTAGCTTATCCTTCACATTTAGGTTAAAGAGAACGGGCCTTAGTCGATTTTGACATGTCCATCTGTCTGTACGTCTGTTAAAAAAAACAGAAAAGCACAATGTTGTTGTGAAATTGCTTGTTATTATCCCGTAGTTTGGGATTGAAATCCAGCATAATCGGTTCAGTAGCTTGATCGTTATGAGTCCAAATGTGGAACCACTACCATAAAAAATTGATAATTTAAAGCCCAGTTTAGTATGCCTAAACCCGTAAGAAGTAATGCTACTGCAATAAATTTTCATAAGAATGGAATATCACAGTAGAAAATGTCGTGAACATCGGTCCATAATTTACCATATTCCTCATATAATGCCCACACTGGGAAATTATTTAAATACTCCTAAAACCGTAGCAGATATATATGTTGTGTTAAAACTTGGTTCAATTTAGCATATGACCAGAAATAACACTATGCAATTTTGTAATTATCGGTCCATAGTTCACCATAGGTCCCATATTAAGTAGCCTTCTGCACACCACTTTTAAACTATTAAAAATGTTTTAACAAATTCCAGTACTTTATCGAAAATTCTTCTAATTTTAGTTTTTTTAATACCTGAAATCACTGTGATGAAATGGTCCATAATTTACCCTGGGGCCAGTATATATTCCCCTTTCGAAAATAATCTAAGTTCTGCTTAAGCTGTTGATAATCATGATATTTTATATAAGTATGTTTAAATTAAGTTTTATATGACTAGAAATAAAACCATAAAGCTTTCTGATTATCGGTCAATAATTAAACATTCCTTGGTCTACACTGAAACCAATTTTAATACTGCCGCCCGTTTTTTTTTTAAGATTAATTAACAATTTAATGATCCTATATAGGGCCTGGCTCAGCGAATAAAGGCCTAACGAACTAACGCCTAAAAAAAAAATGAAATAATGCCTAAAAATTGCAACAAAAAATTATATAGGAATTAGGCGGTTGTTCATTATGAAAGAATGTCTAATATTTTAGGCATTCCTTCATTAAAATTGTTAGGTGATTTTTCATAATGAAAGAAAGCCTAACAATCAAAAATGAAAAAACGCCTAATTAGATATTTATTCATTTTTGATTGTTAGGCTTTCTTTCATTAATGTTAGGCGATTTTTCATTTTGCTAAAAGTGTGATTTTTATTACTATTATGCGTGAATTCATTGAAAACTAACAGTTGTATTTACGGTTAGACAAATGTTAGTTTTTAAAATTATGAAAGCAATTGATTTTCCCTTTTACAAAATGCATACACTATCTTGTAAACATTCTGTAAAAGGGAAAATTATTAGTTTTTAAAATTATAAAAGCAATTGGTTTTCCCTTTTACAAAATGCATACACTACCTTGTAAACATTCCGTTAAATAGAAAATTATTAGTTTTTAAAGTTATAAAAGTAATTGATTTTTAATTTGTTATTGTTTGTTTTTTTTTTTTTAAGGTGACACCCGAAGTATTTTCGGTTTTCTTAAAAAGAACACGGACTACATCAGCTGTCGAGGCTTATAACGGCGTTATTGGCCGCATCATTCAAAAAAATGGAAAATATATTTTCAGCATTTTAATTCCAGTTGTTAGGTTTTCTTTCATTAGGTGTTAATTCATAATGAAAGAAACCCTAACAATTTAGACTTTCCTTCATTTTTAAAGTTAGACGTTCTTTCACTTTCTTCTTAGGCGTTCTTGTTTAGGCATTCTTTCATTTTGAAAAATTAGGCGTTAGTTCGTTAGGCATTTATTCGCTGAGCCATAGGGCCTACGCTAAAATATTCTAACTGTCGGTGGAGGGTATCAAAGATTCGGCACAGCCGATTATAGCACTCTTACTTGGTAAAACTAATTTTATTTGGACTTTGAGTACTGCATATTTATGTACACTAGACTTATAACTAAATTTTACGAAACATTTGGCATAGCACTTCATGGTTGCAAGAATTGTACAAGTGTTGAATATTATTTTTGAGGTGATTTGGTTTTAACAATGTTTCGCACCATACGCGAAAAAAAGTCAGTTTTTTTATATATTTTTATTTTGAATCACAAATGTTTTCAATTGTTATATGAAAAAAGTTTTATATTTAAGGCAAAATGGCGTACACATTTTTAATTGCACGTTCTGCGAAGAGGTTGCTTCGCCGTTTTTCCTATTTGCGGAAATTATAAAAAGTTATTTGCCTAATGTACACATGTATAGTTCATAACAAGGGTAGCGTAAAAGAACTCACAAGATAAATGATTATGCATGAATGTTTATCGTTTCAAAAACTTCAGAATTAAAATCTTCTGATTCATCAGCCATTGTAATTTTGTTTTACATGTTGTTTGTTTTAAAAGTGCATTTGAGAAGATTTTTTACATTTTGCTGGTTGTATTCATCAAAACTAAGAACGCTGAGTATTAAGATGAGACTAATGCTATTTTCATACGACGATTTAAACCACTCGTTTCGCTCTCTGAAACTAGATTGCCAAACATACGATTCATTCTTGTTTCATTTTGACATTTTTTTGTGTTGTTAGTGTGATTTTATTTAAAATAGACAAAAAGTAAGTAAAAACTAAAAATGTACGGTCTAATTTATAAAAAATAAAACCGGTTAATAAAGGCTTTATGAAACGGATTTTCATACAAAATCCGTTTAATAAACCCTTTATTAACATGTTTTAATTTTTATAAATAAGGCAGATATTATTTAATACTTTTATTAATACGAGTGTTTGCCTAATGGTCGAAATTCTGCCATATTTCTTTTTAATACGAAGAAAATGTAGTATATTTAACTGGTTTGCCTGTGTCGATTTATATATAAGATTTATATTGTCGAAATATTCGAAATAATCTACAAAATATCGAATAATCGAACACCCTATTTTTTATTATTTGATAATTGAAAAAACAAATTTTTTGTATTTGTGTTAGTAGCAAATAAGAACGCTTATAACACTGAAAGTATTGAACAGATTTTAATAAAAAATATATTGTGCACTTCTGTAAGTAAATATCTTTCAAATGGTGTATATTTTGTTCAAATCGGTTGACATACAGAGGAGAAAAGTGTTCTTAACTGTTTTGCCTTTGCCGATTTATATATAGATTATTATTAATACTTTTATTAGTATTATATTTTATAATTTGTTTTTGTTTTAAATGTAAGTTAAGCGAACGATGTCTTTGTTCAAAATCGACAAACAGGCCATAAGTAAAGTCTTGATAAAATTCTAGTCTTACTAATATTTTTTTATGATGTTTCATAAACAAGTTCATTACTCCTAACCACCACTATTTTCTAATAGATATTATAAATATACAACATTAGTAAATAATCATTATATGAAGTATAATTTTATTTATCATAAGCAAAAAACATTTCTTATAGGCTGCAAGACATTAACAAATTTGTTTCGTGTTCTTTTAAAAGTACGGCCATTAATATTTATTTTATAGTCATCATTTCAAAAAGTTTTTCGAGAAAAAAAAACTTATTTATGAAATAATTACTTTGGTAACTTTTATATAAACAAAGAAAAATTAGTTTAACACTTATTTAATTCCTAGGAAAATTGGACAAACAAAAGAAAAAATTTTAATAATTTAGGTTACCCAAATCAAAATATTAAAAAAACTTACAAAGAAAAGATTAGAAAACATTTTTCAGTGCTAAAGCTGAAAAACAGCAGCAAAAAACCCAAAACCAAATTTGAAGAAAAATCTTGTTAAAAGTAAATTTGTGGTTAAAAACCTACAAATATAAATTTTATTGAAAGTTTAAGGAATTGTGGAGAATGTGAGTAAGCAGGTGTAGGAGTATATAAAAATATTTTTAAGCTGTTCGTATGGTTACACTAAGAGAAATACTGGTACGAAACTCAAGTGTAAAATTTAAAAGAAAGAACTTGCAATTTTGTATTAATTTTTATCATTTTACATTTTTTTAATAGAATAAAATCAAATGTAGAGAAAATTTTTAAGCGGTATGTAATTTTCCCACTCCTGTATCTCTTCTGGTTTTTTATGAACATAAGTACAACTCGGACAAAATGAAGAATCTTGTCGTTCGGAAAAGATTGAAATAATGGCGAGAGCCATACGACTGTCGAATTTCTTTACCTTTTTTTACATTTTGTAGCAAATTGTTTTCACACTATTTTACATTTTAAATTTATTTGAGTTTTTTACATTACGCAATCCCCAGTATTATAGTTTAAAAGCGCCTTTAATGACATTTAGACCACAGAAAAACTTAGAGTTACTTTTTGGGTTTGAGATTAAAGTTAGTTTGAATCTATAATTATCTAGTCTGAGAATTAAGTTTTATTTGTATAATATTTTTAGCTTTTCTTAAATCTTTGGAAAAGTTTTCCTGACGATCTGGCCTAAGCAACTAGTGAAATGCGCATAGAAGCTAGCTTTCCCTCAACAATAAATTTCAGTGTACTTATCAAATATGAAAAATTGGGAATTTAGCACGTCATACAGAAATCTTATTTATAATAACTTTTGTATTCCCAAAAAATATTTTTGATAATATACTTGCATGTGCCCGTGCAAAAAACTGAACTGAGCCCAATTAATTGCAACATTTGTTTACAAATGTCAACTTTTTAACAAAGCAATATGGATAATTGCAAATAAAAGGAAAATGCGCAAATTTAATGTTGTTTACAAGATAGAAATTTTTTGTGTTAAAAGAAAAAATATATTAAAGAAAAATAAAGAAAGGAAAATGATACAAATGTGCTAAGTTAGCAATATAAAATTTTTTAAAAATTATTTTTTGTTTATATTTTTGCAACAGTTGTTTATGTTAAACATGTGTATGTTGACAGTTTAAGTTAAGGTTTAAGCCACCACCATTAGCCTCTTAATACTACCCTGCAGGAGATTGAACGAGTACCTAATTAGTACCAAAGTAGTACAAAAATAACTAGTACTAGTGCTCAACTTTAAGAGTCTAAACACAATGTTTGCGGTGCGGTGCGATTTCTCGTTGCGGGAGAGAAAAATAAACATAATACAACGGAAGACGGCGACGGAAATAGTTGTCCTTTTTTGTTTAAATTTTTATTCATTTATTTGTGCATACATTTTTATAATGTTGTTTGTTTTCAATAATGTTGTGAACATAGCCAATTATTCAAAAACTATGGCAATATCAGAAAGAGAACTAGTATTAAAAATTGAGAGACAAGGCGAATTAAATCACATCAAAATCGAGATGATTACCCATGATTGCTCAAAACAGTGTATTCTGGTCCTATATTGCCGATTGTACACTGTTTTGTTTTTTTAGTTTTTTATTTAAGCCAAAGTCTTGTATTCATTTAAGTATACACTCCATCATAACTAGTTGTGATGAGTTTGTAATTTGTCATTTTGTCATCCATTAAATTTCACTAGGGGTCTTCTAAGACCAAAAGATCATGCAATGTATGTAAAACGGATTTTCGAAATTCCGGTTCTTGAAATTTTTGAAATTTTCGAAAATTCGTTTAACATACATTGCACGATTTTTTGATCTTAGAAGATCAATAGTGAAATTTAATCCAGAATATATTTGTGAAACATTTTAACCCCCTAAATTGCCGTTATAGTATATTTTTGTGTGGAAGTTAAAAAATGACCCTTTAAAATGTCTGTTAGAAGGTAAATATATTCTAAGAAAAGAATCGCCATACAATTCTACTGAATACATCTGAAATAGTCTTTTAGCCCAGAAGTACATTTAGTGTATTTTTTTGACTAGTACCAAACGCCTTTTCAAAAAACTAAAAAATTTTAGGGGCCGATATTTCGGAAAGCCGAGCAAACTTTTCAAAACCCTTTGGCAGATTTGCTCTACCAATAGTCTAGTTTCATTTTGCGTTGCAAGTTTAAAGGCTGTTTTTTTTTTTTTTGTTGCACAGTGTAATTGAAACATAGCCGCGAAAAACGTTGTGTCAGCCACTTTTTGCAAAAACTGTTTTTTTTTTGCAGATAACCGTTAACCTTACTCTCTTACACAGTTTAAACATCAAATCACCCACAATTAGGCACCTTCAAAATGGCATACAAAGTGTCAGTGATGGACGTTGGTAGTTACTAACAGAATGATGAAACCGAAATGCCTTTGCAGTGTGGAATAATGGGTACGTTCGTAAATGCAGTTGTTGCGCATCACTGCAGCAGTGATGAACAGTTTTGATGCATTTACGAACGTACCCAATGCTTTAAAAGCCTTTTGCATTAAAGTTTTTTTTATCATAATTTTTAATAATATAAAAAACAGTTATTAAATTAAACAGGGTCAAATAAAATCAAAATATAAATAAAAAAATGTGTAAAACCTATAATCCTGCCTGTTAAAAACGTTTTTTTCTCCTGAAAAATTATTATTTTGTAACTTAAAACGTTATTCGCGGCTGTGCTTCAATTAAAAACTTGTGTTACGATCCGTGCAAATATCGCTTAGGGACTAAATTTTTTTGCCCTGAATTCATACCTTTTACTAAGTACAATTCCCTTTTTTTAAGTGTATCTTAACCACCCTGTAAATAGTACTTTAAACGTTATATAGTCTTGTGACCAGAAGAAAAGGTTAAAAAGAGAAAACAATAAAAACTATTTTCAAAGTACAGTTGGTCAAGTCCGACCCTGTAATACCTTAAACTACAGTATAACAAGACAAATTTTCGAGAATGTACCCCATTTGAGACCCATGGCCTATTATAGGCCCGGTTAAACTAAATTATTATTAGATATCTTCATCTTTATGAGATTGGTTTGTATTTAAGTGATTTTAGGACAGGAGTTTATATGGGACCTGTTTTGGAACTACTAGCACAACATTTTGTCAAGAAAAATAAAACTATCGTTTAAAATATTGACCAATTATGATAAAATTTGGTAGGTTGTACTAGACTGAAATAAAATAATTTTGGACCGAATTTAATAGAAATACCCACATAACAAGATGGGTTCCGGGCACAAAGGGTTATGTGAAATTATTGACCAATTCGCAACATTTTCAAAAGGCTTGGTACTTGTGACAAATTTTCTCCAAACCTGCGTCCTGTACCTTGCGCGCAATGTTTACATGTACAGCCAGCCAGCCAGACAGCCGTCCGGTATACTTTATGGTGAATCTTGGAGGGTTAAATAGCCCTGCCTTGGTCGCCGTACCGTCTCTGTTGGAAGAAATCTCCTCGCTCACAAGGAAAAAAAAGGTGGGTCTTGGATCAATATTTTAAGGTGTTACAAACATCAGCACCAACGCATAAAATCCTATGCACTATTGTGGCGTGGGTATAACGACATATATAAATGGAAATAAACAAGAATTAGCAAAAGCCAGAACACAAAAACAATTAAAGTAAAATAAATAAACAAAATAAAAATATTTGCTTAAGCGGAAATCAAAGAAATCTACACACAAAAACAGATTTTTAGTTTATCGCTGCCGAGCCCTATACACAAGCACACAGATACAAACAATCAAACAAACTGAAAGCTTAAAATAGCAATTAAAGTTTTCCCTTTACCCAGACCTTAATTTCTGTATCTGAGGGTTGGTTGGAATGCTATGCCGAACAGCAATTAACATTTGTTGGGTTAAAGTTAAAGCAAAAAGGAGTGTGTGTTTGTGTTGTGAGTGTTCGTTTGTATAAAAAACAATTTTATATGTTTCAAACCCTAATTGTATTCGTATCTGTTTAAGAATTGGTTTAAATATTTTTTAACCATTCTAACTTTTTCGTTTCTCTTGTTTGCTTTCAAAATCTTTGGCCTTTTATGGGCTTAGGCTTTTTTATAAAGAGAAACCTTAAATGATTGCATAAGGATATTTTGAAATATTTTTGTATGTCATTTACTTTTTAGGGTTATTTCGAAGCCAAAAAGTTACTTAAGCTAAATTAAATTAAAATCATGATTTCTTATTGTAAAAAGTGTATAAAATTAAAAAGAGCAGTTCTTGCAATTTATTCAGGGTCGAATGAGGTTTGACATTTTTAAAAAAATTAGAATAGAAGACAAATTGTTATTTGTGATTTTATTATAGATTATGGCAATTTTATTTACTTTTTAATAAGATTTTTATTAAAAGAGAGGAGAAGACTTTCTGAAAAAGGGTTGATAATGTAATTATATTTGTTTTTTGTTTTTGATAAAATATGATAAATTTAAAGAAAATGGTTTACACAAATATGTTTTTGTATATGTACTTACTTACATATGTATGTATACATATTTTTATGTTCAATATTGAGTTTATGCTTTATTTAAGTTGGTGAGCTTTTCAACATGAAATTTAATGGATTTTAAATGAATTTAAAAAAACCAAGTAATAAAATTAGGTTTTAAGTGCCCTAAAGTTTAATGGAAATTGGATATGCTACTTAAAATTTGTTATCTGAGAATTTTGTTTTAAAAAAAGTAATAAAAATGGAATTTACTGTAGTCACTATACTCTTGTAAAAGCTTAAAGCGATCATTATCTCACTCTTTCTTTAAAACAACTTGTAAAGATTGGTGTCAGTATTCATAAAAATACTTTTAATTTAATAAAGGTTAACAAAACAAATTTTCTATGAAATTTTCCCTTAATAAACGTTTGTTAAATTTAATAATTGTTTTTGGTTACGGGGGTGGGCTTGCCGCTTTAAGTCAGGGTTGAAAAATTGGTTACGATACTACTTGTTTCTGTCCCGCAGATAGTTGCCCGTAAACGTTTTGTAGAGTGCCTAAATCTTAGTGTTGATATATCGTGAAATATTTTTACATCTCCTAAAACCTGACTAGAATTCAGTGTAGAGCCTTAGAAACCAACATCCACCGGAGACTTATTGATATCCTTTGCAAATCACGTAATGGCTGTGGCTGTGGTATGTACCCGTAACATACAGAGTGGTGCAAAAGTAACGTTCCAGCATTAAATTATAGATTAACAGCCGTATTCATAAAAACTTATTTATGATTAAATAACCGTTTTAAGCAAAAATTGCTACAGTTGTATTCATAAACGAAAAATATTTTATTGAATCTTTAATAAACCATTCATAAAGTAAGAAAATTTATTGTTGGATTTGCCCTTCTTTAAACCAAAAATAAAATGACTTTTGATAAGTGTATGCGGTTAATTATATTATTTTTGTGAAATTGTATGTTGAAAAATAATGACAGAAATGTTTTATTTATTAATACGGACATGTTAAATACATTTTACTAATTTTTGTTTTTATTTTAGACAACCAATTAAAAGTTATATTGATAATTATTTAAAAAAAATTTATATGAATGAATATCTGTGGACTTTTGACAAAACAACTTCTCTCGAAATAAGACATTTTTGTAAGATTTTTATATTAAACATAAATTTTTAAGACGGTTCTTTTGGTGTAATCCTTGCATTTCTACGCCATTTGGTTAAAAATCTACAGTTCTTGGCAAATCAACTTCTTTCATTATATTTGGGAAAAATATTTGATAAAATATCTTATCTGAAAGAGTTTAAAAATTTTCTATAATGCAATAAATTAAATTGTTATATCCTTTTGACAAAACATCTTAATTGTATTTAATATTTTTTTGTATATATACATTTTGTTTTAACAAAACAACTTCTCTTCAAAGAAGTTTTTTTATCAAAACTGAAATTTAGAAAATATGTAACTTGCTTGAGATAAGATAAATTTTTAAATGGTTTATAGAGAAAATTAATTTTGACTAAACGACTTGTGTGAAAAGAAGTTCTTTTGTGAAAACAAAAACTAATAAAAAGTACAATATTGTTTGCAAAGAAGTGTTTTTGTGGACTTGAAAATAAATATTTTGATCAAAAGAAGTTGTTTTGGAGTTCATGCGTGGTATAAATTCTGCTACATTTCCAGTTAAACAATTTCATTAGTTTGCCCTTTTTATTATTTGCTACCACTGTCATTTAAAAAGCACAGTTAGGCCGAAACAATTCGAAAAAATTCAGTGAATCGAATGATGATGATGAACTTCCAACAATATCAAAAAAATCGAATAAGGTTAACAAAAAGTTCATACAATTAGATCATTGTAAGAAAAATTGTCACTCAAAGATAACTTTAGATGAGCAAAAACATATATTTGAAACTTATTGGAATTTTGGAAACTATAGCAAACGACGTCTATTTATTTCGCAAATGATTGATATAGAGAACAAAAAAACTGCGACTCTTATAAAAGCTTCGAGAACACGAAACCGACAATATGTGTACAAATACCATTGTGTAAAAAATGGACAAAAGATTCGGGTATGTCATAAATGCTTTCTAAAGATAAATGGAGAAACAATCCAGGCGATTAAAACAGTGAATTTACATAAAATGAAACAAATTTCTGGAGGACTTATACCAGATGATAGGCGTGGAAAACATCATCCACCCACAAACTCTCGATTGATAAATATAATGAAGTTATACATCATATAAACAGCATTCCGAAGTACGAAAGCCACTACAGTCGTCGACATACAAATCAATTATATTTCGAACGTGGTCTTAACTTAGCAACATTATACCGGTTATATACTGAAAAATACTCTGATTGCGTATCGGAATTAAAATATAGAGATATATTTAGTACCCTAGATATTAAGTTCAAGAAACCTCAGCTTGATCTGTGTAA
Source organism: Pollenia griseotomentosa (assembly GCA_963931875.1). Lineage (NCBI taxonomy): Eukaryota > Metazoa > Arthropoda > Insecta > Diptera > Polleniidae > Pollenia > Pollenia griseotomentosa. The sequence continues at coordinate 42,163,941 of OZ007560.1, read as the reverse complement.
TACATGCGAACTCTTTAAATCCAAAATAAGAAACTATGACGACGAAGATGAAAAAAAATTACTGAAGTTAGAACAAAAAAAAAACATCATGACGATGCAGATTTTTCGTATGAATGCAAGAAAAAAGATAAGGAACTCGCAAGTTTGAGTGGAAAAACGTTCGATGGCTCAGATACGAAAAAAGCAAGCCAGGAGTTTTGCAGTACAAACTTTCATTACATCCAGAAGAGTCATTTCAGATGCTAGATATAAACTCGCGTCGCCGTAAAGAACCATCTCCCCAATTGGCCACAAGCTACATTTTCCCTTTGCCTGTATCACAAAATAAAAAGAAAGATTTATTAGATATGCTGCCATTGATTGGTACAAATTACCACAGTTTTTATCAGAATATTAAGGCGGAAGGTGATACCCCCATTGAAGTCCACAAAGACCTTGACGAAGATGAAGGTTTTCAATGATAATATTATGCTTTTAAAATGTGTAGAGTTACAGTTTTTATTTCCTTTCTTTTGAACGCTTCTTTGCTAAACTTAAAATTTGTTTCCCCTACAGAAATATAATTTTGTACCAATATTGTCTAATTGAATTCAAGTATTTATGTTATATCAAATATAATAATATATTTTAAAATAACCTATTTGTACTTTTTTTATTGGTTTAATTTTAACAAAAACACTTGCCTTGAGATAAGCGCAAAATATGAATCACGTTTTTGTTTAAAACCATTTTAACAAAACAACTTGTGTAATCTAAGTTAATTTTTTTGTTGAAAACAATTTCGACAAAACATCCTATCTTTTTATTCTTATTTTTTCTGAAAATCTGTTGGCATTAGAATATAATTATTGATATCTTCACTTCAATTTAGTATCTAAATTTAATACTACACTTTCACCTTTTCACCAAATATTTCAAAATCAAAGTTGTTAGATATTTTAACAGTTTTTTCGTTCTCCTGTAAAATTGTAGTTTTTGAAAGAGGTTGTTTTGTCAAAAGTCCACAGATATGTTCAGGGGCAAATGCAGATATTCTCTAATTATTAATAAAATTATTGCAACTAGTGTTTTTTTGTTTAAAACAACAAATTATTGTTCGAAAATATTAAAAAATATAAAATAATCAAATTATAATAATAGTGATGTTAATAAGAAGTAAACAAACTTTTTATTCCAATACTTTATTATCGTTTATATAAAAAAGGTTCAAACAAAAGCCTTTATGATACCTTTCGGCAATATTTTGTTCAGAAACTAAAATAATATGTGGTTTTATTTGATAAGAATAATTTTTAAGGTCTACAATTTAAAAAAAATTATAAAAAAAATTTAATTTTATACCTTATTAAATTATTTTTTAAAAAATTTCCTAAAAAAGATTTCCAACGGAAATCGAAATATCGAATAAAAACATTTTAATTAATTTTTTAAAAAAGTGACCTTAAGCTTAAATAATTTAATAAAGTATAAAACTTAATAAAAAAGGTCGAAGAAAAAGGATTATAATTTAAAAAAAAATTTAAATATAGAATATCATGTGAACCGAATAGAAATTTCATGCATCATTAACAATAAAATGGCAGCAAAATATAAAGAAAGTTGCCATACTTAAAACACAAAATCGCTACAAACAGTTAATAGTAAAAAAGGTGTAAAAAATGAATACAAATTTTTATAATAGGTTTATAAGACAAAAAGCGTTTAATAGTTATTACATACTATAAGCTTAAAATAAGAACTTTTTATGAATATAGCTGTAAGTCTAAATAAATGGCAAATTAGATCAACCGATGAAATTTATAAATTTATGGAAAGAAAAAGAGAAATTTAGAGCAAGCTTATTTTGGAGTTGTGTTTGTTAGTAGTCAAGCCAGGGGGTAGTGAGACGTCCAATAATGGCAACACTGCAAGACCCATCATTTCCTAACGAAGACCCTGTTCGCTCTAATTACATTTAAAACAAAAACAAATAATAAAATTTAATTCTATTGAACCGTTTATGGTTTTTAATCCTAATTTTTATATTTTTAATCAGGTTAAAGTTTATTAAAATTTAATTTTCGTTAAATTTTTAATTTTAAATATTAAATTTTATGAAGAAAGGAATTTTACAACAATTTAAATTTATTGGTCATTTTTCGATCTTTACTGACCGGAGAATTGAACCCTCGTTCCCGGACTGGCAGATTTGACATTTTTGATAGTAGTGCCCAGAGCGAGTTTAAAATGGTACGAAAAATGGCTGGCAAAATGGCATAAAAAGTAAAAAAAAAATGGCACAAAATGGCAAAACTGGCAAAAATAAACTTGTTGTTATTAAGAAACATTTATTTTATTATGTTTTTTATTAAGTTGTGTAGTACAATAGTTTCTTAAAATTTTCAAAAATAAAAATCTCCTGTTATCGCATAAAACAGTTCAATAAACGCAAAACAGTTCAATAAAGGGATTGCAAGATATAAGGCTGACTTCCAAAACGTACTTATACAAAGTATGTATACAGTTTTACTACTGTATTCTAACCAAGTACATTCACAAAGTACCAAAACAATGCAACTATGTGCTTTGTTTTTTTAAACGTTTTAAAATGTAAGTCTGGGTTCACACTATGAAAGTTTTCTTTCAGAAAGTCTGAGTTTATTGATAAGAAGAGACAGATTAATAGCATATTCTCTTCCCCTCTCACCAATAAGCTCCGAGTTTCTGAAAGAAAACTTTCATAGTGTAAATCCAGACTAAGTGATGCAATGCATAATATTAATCTATATTAGCTGCGTTCGAGAACACAAAAGTTTTTACTATTTTTAACTGAACTTTACTCCATTTTACGAAATTGCGTTCGAGTACACAAAATGCAGTAAATGAGAACACAAATTGAGAGCAAAGAGTGACAGTTCTTGTCTGAGTACTGCAGAAATTTTTGCAGTAAAATTTAGTAAAACAAAAAAAAAATATGTTTCAAAAGGTAAAAAAACAAGAGTAACAAACAGAATGCTTACAAATTTTAAAAAAAATGGTTAAATCAAAGAAAAGTTGAAATAAAAATTAAACAAAAATTGAATACATATTAATTCATTTTACTTGTTTGTGAATCATTTATTTGGCTAAATACCAACATTTGAAACTTTTTTTGTTATGTTAATTTTTTCGAGTTTGAAAAGTGTTAAATACTTGGGTACTTAAGTTATTAATAGCAAAAAATTATTCATGTTCTTTTGAATAAATTAACCCGCCACAAATTAGTTACATCAAATAAAATAAAAAACAAAAAAATATGAAAGATTACATAAAATAATTTGTTTGTATTTTCCAAAAATGTTTGTGTTATAAAAAGTATTTAATCGAGTACCGATAAGAAAACGAGTTAAGTAGTCAAAAGTGTAAACATTTTTCAACACTTCAAGTATTTTTCATCAGCTGTTGCCTTAATTTTACGAATTTTTACCGAATTTGCGTTCGCGTACTTTTTTGGACAACAGCTTTTTGTGGGAAAAAACTTTTCAATTTGTTCATTTACTGCATTTTACTGTAAAAGTACTCAAACGCACCTATGTTGGAAATAAATGTTAAATGTCACAAAGCATCAACTTAAAAACAGATGCTCTGATTGCTTTTTTGCTGCCGTAATAATTCTTAACATGAAGAAATTTTGTCACTAAATTCATCCGTCACACTTTCATTAAAATATGATGTCCACTTGCAAACACCGCCTAGTAAAAAAAAACAAAATTCTAAGAAAATCGACTGAAACAATTTTTTAAAATTGAAATGCCAAGCCATATAGAGAGTTTTGCAGGAGTATTGAATAATTAACCAGACATTGCGCGTAACTTACGGAGTTTTGTACGATGTTGTTAATGGCTTGGGAAGGCATTTTAAGAAAACAAATAAAATAACGACTTTTACAGAATTTTTTTTTTACTTACTCACATAAACTTTTTCTTATTTTAATTTATCTTGTAGTCCGGTATTACGATCAAAAACTTTTTTAAACTTTTCAACAAAATCTTTTTTACTGACATCTTAAAAATTTAGCACTGTTAATTCAGTCTAAGCTTTCATTTAAAGAAAGTGCTTTTGCTTGAAAATTAAAGAGACTTGAGCAGATGCATTAAAAGTGCTCTTTTATGTACACTTAGTCAGTATTTACGTCCGATTTTTGCAACATTAATTTAGCATTTCAAATAGATTCTGCCTCATATTCGCTAAGCTTATTTAAAAATTTCTTCTAGGTTGCAAAAAAGGCATTTTTTGGCAAGCTAAACCAAAAATGGCTTTTTCACGAAATAATTGAAAAAATGGCAACAATGGCATATGCCATACAAAACTTTCCCTGGTAATCACACTATCTCTTCAAAAATATTTGCCGTTTAACACTCACCGCCATTGAAGACGGCTGGCAGTCAAACATCAATCTTTAAACCAAATGGTATTTTTACTTTGGTAGATCGAAATTTGCTTTGAATAATTATCTTTTTTAATTAATTTGCAGTTTTTTCCTTACTTCTGTTTTTCGTTTTTTTGTTTTTGTCAAGAATTCTTCTTGAAGTTCAAAGTACATTTTTCAGTTTTTCATGTTTTTAACTTTCTTTTTCTAGTTGAACTTTGTAAACATTGAAGCTATAGATATGATCATATTCTTAGGAATTTTACAACATGAAATGAATTAAAATTTATTGATAAGTTTTCATTCTTGGCTGAGCAGGATTTCTGAAGAGATAGTTTGATTACTATCAAAACATGTCAAATCAATTTGTCCGTGAACGGGGGGTTCGATTCCTCGGTCAGTCAAGAATGAAAAATTATTTCATGTTGTAAATTCCTTTCTTCATAAAAATATTTTAATGAAAATAAAATTTAATGAACTTTAAGGCCCAATTATAATATGCATAAGCCGGCTTAAGCTACCGTCGAAAATTAACAAAAAAATCAAAAAAAGCATTTAAAAAAACAAAAATAAAATCAAAAAATATTTTATTCCATACGGAAAGTGCGATCAGTTTCGCACCTTGGTTAAGCAAATGCCAGTTTCATAAATTTAACCAAAAAGTTTACTTAAGTTCAACATGGTTCTATGTATTTGCACAATTGCTTAAGCCAACTTAACCATATCGACCCCTAACCGCGAAAATAACGTAAACGCCAAAAATCAAATTTTACAGACGACAGCTTTTTAATTTTATTTCATATAAATTTTGTATGAAATTGTTCTTGCCATAAAATCGTAACGGTACCTTATGTGATCATGACATTTTAGGAGATGATGCAAGTGTTGCCAATAAAGTCATTTATTTAAAAAACGAAAATTCAAAATCATGTCGCTTAGGTTATTTTCGCGGTTAGGGCACGATATTATAGTTGGGCCTGATTAAAAATATGAAAATATTGTTTTTGTTTTACATGCAAGTTGAGCGAACGAAGTCTTCCTTCGGAATCGATGATAAATATTAAATAAATTTATTGTATTTTATATATTTTTTTAAACAATAAAGTACTAAAATGTATATGACGAAAAAACATACGTATTTTGATAAAGGCACAATAATGACTTAAAGCATAGTCTTAATTAATTTTTCGTACATTTTTAAAAATATATTTATCGAAAGCGAAAGTTAGAAAGCAACTCGCGAGTAACCTTTTTCTGAATATTTTATTAACAGGAAGGTTAATAATGGACGGTAGGGACATGTGAAAAATTCCATTTTTTTCAGGATATCGTGTCTATATTATCCGAAATAAACTCTGTAAACTTCAATATGATATCTTGATTCTAACTTTATTTGTCGCTCTTCGTCAAACAAGTGCAACCAACCACAGTGCAGCCTGTAGAAAAACATTTTTGCGGATGTCAGTCTATACTGTTGCTATTTAACAAAACTGCTTTGCATTTCGAACGACTTCACTGCAGAGAATGGTTTTGTTGTGAAATTGTTTTTGGTTTCTCTAATTATTAAAATCAATCACAATCGGTTCAGTGTGAAAAGAGTTATGTATAAACTCAAATGTGCTCCAAGATTTCTAAAAAATTATGATTTATTTTTGGTTTAGTATTTAGAATTAACCTTAGCAAGATTTTTACCGAACGTCTTGAAATAACTTTCTAAATCGACCTAACGTTGTCTGCCCGGATCGCTGGTTGTCAGTCCATGCGATCCAATCTGTGCCCATATATTTACTTAAAATGCTGTGCGGTAGGATTTCAAATGGTCGGGCTTGACTGACGGTTCTTTCTTACATGTTATTATTACATAGATAAATACATAAGAAGAAAAAAATAAAAAACTTTACAGTACGTTTTGACAGTTATAACTAGTAGTAAATTATAACTAAACTTGGTAAAATTGGCGGTTAATTTTAAACCAAAACACAAGTTATAAAAATGTATTTTCACAAGGAACTCTTTAATTTTATACTCCAGTTTTCATTAACCTTTATTAAATTTTACAAACGTGTTTTAAGTAAAATTTTCATGGAAAATTTGTTTTCTAAAACTTTATTACGTTAAAAATATTTTTATGACGGCAGCTAAACTTTATTTTTAAATTATGATTAATATTAATTAGTACCCTACGGCAATACAACTTTAAAGTGTTCTGCCACTATACAGCCCATAAGTTTGTAAAACATTTTCGAAATTTCTTAAGTTTATAATTTTCCCTTCTAAAAAAGGAGGAGAATTTTTTGCATTCTTTTTTTATCTTTTTAATATTGTTAATTTCCAACAATGGCGTTATTGTTAAAACTTAAATAAAAAAATTCTGGACTTTGCAAGTTTGAACTTTAAATATGGTTGTTGTAGCTGTTGGGTCTGTTCATTATTTAATACTTCTCTCATTCCGTAACGGTTGTAATCATATTTTTTCTTGTTAGTTCTTTCTTTTAGTTCTTGTTGTCATTTGTTGTTTAAAGGTCTGCCAATTGTATTGATAACTTTGTCACATCGACCGAACGACCAAACGACATTCACTCACTCATATTTTATTTAAGTTTTGCTAAAGGGGCCTTAACAAAAAGCATAAACAAAGAGAAAAAAAATTATTGAAGTATCAAGATATTTAAGTTAAAGCGAATGTGTATGCGAGTATTAACCCTGCAAATAATATTGGACCACCTGGACTGGTCCGATGTAATGCAAGCATGGACCATGTCATTGTTAAAAAGTGTTTGTAGTGAGACGACATGTCTTCGTTTTTTAACGACATGCTTTCGTTTTTAATCCTGAGTATACCATGGAGTAGTTTTAAAACTACTCCGAAGTAGTCCAAAGGTGGGTTATATGGTCCTCCCCTAGGACATCGCAATGTTAAATAGACCATGTTTTTTCCATACGTTTGGGTTACTTTTGGACTAGTCCTGGTCCCTTGTGGGCTACTCTTTCTACGCGTGTTTGGACTGGTCCTATTATTTGCAGGGAAGGAAAACAAATGAGTCAGTGTGTTGGTGTTTAAATGGGGTAAGTGACAAAAGTTTTTCATTCATATTAAAGTTTTTTGTTCTTGTTCTTTAGTTGCTTTTACTTGTTTGTTACTTTTGGTTTTGTTTCAAAAAATGATGTTTGTTTGCTGCTTGATAGAAAGAAGGAGGTTGGTTAAACAGAAAGAAAAAAGGACGAAAAATTAGGTTGAGTTTTTTTCTTTAAATATGGGGCAGGTTATTTAACATTCCCTTATTTATTTAGTTCTTCTTATTCGTAGTTGTTTCTCTAATTTTCTTTCTTTTTTCCCCTAAATTAGTAGTGTTTTTTAGTAGAGTTTATATTACTTAAAGAGTGGGTTCGCTTTAGTTTTACTGTAAATTTTCTTTGTGGTTGCTCTTTTTTTTTATTGTTTGAAGGTTTTCCTTTAAATTCTATTTCATGTTGTTAGGAAAAAAAATTTTTTGTTACTTCTTATTTTGTTCATAGTTAGTATTATTTATTTTTTGAAGCATTGCACAGTGGTTAATTCCGGCCAAAAATCCATAACTTCTTTATTTCTTCACGTAAATGGCTGAAATTTGGTATACAACTTAAGAATAGCATGTTTGATTTTGGACACGTTGTTCATACTGGGGTTGGCCAAGTAATCATTGACGACCCAAAAGTATCGAACAAAATTAAAAAAGGGCTTTGGAGGTTAAGGAACCTTCAACTGAAACATATCATTTTGCCAAATTTCTTTTGGAAAGACCAAAAGAAATTTATCCGTTTATTCGTTTAAGGTGTGTGGGGGTTAAGGTGGGTTGGGATGACTACCAATTTATTTTTCTTCCCCTGTACTCGAGACTGCATTACAATATATAACAAATGTCTGTTCTTTCAGTAAATAGCTGAAATTGGGCATTCAAATATTGGGCATATGTATATTCAGTATAAAAAAAATAGCTTAATAGAAAAAAGTACCAACGATATTTATATATTCGAATTTCCAAAAGGTACCAAAATTTGTATGAGAGCTTTTAAAGAGAAGAGAAGAGAACACAATTTAAATTTTATTTTTATCTTTATTACTTAAGAAGATAAATTGTTTAGCAAAAAAGTACCAAAATTATATTTTTGCCCTTTTTTATACCCAAATTTTAAAAAAGTACCAAAATCATGTTAATTTAATTTTCGATTCAATATTCTGCTTTCACACGTTTCAGCTTTTGATGCTCAACTCTCATGTTTTTAGGTGAGAGAAAAAAAAAGAAAGTGGGTTAGTACGGAGATGCCTGTACTCGGTCAGTACGCTTTATGTTTTTATTCGTTGGTATATGCACAACGATGGCTGCATGTAATTTCTTTCTTTTCTTTTTCTCTTTGATTCGCTGTTAATAAAATTGTTGTTGTTATGAATCGAAAAAGTTGAAACCGATTGCTGCGTGTGATGATATTGACAGCTTTAAAAGGGAATTGAAAAGAAGTTAAGCATCAAAAGATGAAACGTGTAAATTCAGACATAATGATATTTTTTGAATTTTAAGTCTACCTCGGTTAGATCACGAGATATAATGTTTCTGATTTTACCCTTTTTTACCCATTTGTAACCCCCTTTGAATTGCTTTTTCAAAAGTCTCTACCCAATTTATTTACAAATTGAGAGGGCAGTTTACATACAAAATTTTAAGTGTCTAGTTTAAATTGTTTGGGCTGGGCGATGATCACCCAGTCGGTCACGCTAATCTTATAAAAGTATGTATATGAAGTCACTAAAAATGGTCTGCTTACTGGGGTGGCAGGTGGTGGCAGCTGACATGTATGGTACTTACTTTTGTTACTTAACAGCACTAGATATAATTATCACTTAAGCTTCCCTAGCTCCACCTTTGTTGTTATGGTCTCTTTTAATTTGGCTTACTTTTGGTTTTATTTATTTTTAAAGTAACTCACAATCACTTCACTTATCCAAAAAAAATAACGCGCACAAAATCACAATTGTCACATTGAATGATTAATTTCTAATACGGTTTAAACATAACATGCTTATTTACAAAGAAAACTTTAAAGGAAAAATCATAGCTTACTTTTATTTCAAAGTACAAAAATTAACTTTGAAAACCTTTAATTTGTGTATATTTTGAAGTGTTCATCAAAATTTTAGTAAAATTAAAAAAAAAAAAATTAAATTTGGCCGGAATTGACCAGTGTGCATTGGTAGCAGTTCATAAATTTTTTTTTGTGTTCCAAACAAAAGTTGTTCATGTAAATGTGAACACTTAGGATAATTTGAATAAAATTTCATTAAAAAAATTTTAATTGAACTTTTATGTTAATTAAATGAGTGAGATTTTATGTAATGGGACTGTTATACAAATTTGAAATTAATTAAGGAACCTCTCTGCTCTTGCACTATAACTTTTTTACAAAACTATTAAAATTTTAAAAGTCGTACGAACAATTTTAGAGATACATATTTCGATTTTTATTGATCAGCCGACTTAACTGCAATTTAGTTTAAAGTCCAGATGCTAATAACTACATTTCCGGTATAAATAAATCCATAAATCGAACCTTCATATAAAATGTGATATTGAAATTTAATCTAAATCTACAGTAGACCCGGCAAATGCGAAATCAAACCACTGATATGAAATGACGTTATCATTTTATATTAATTGTCTAATATTACAAAATTTTCGAGCTTAAGGTCTTTTTGTTATAAAAAACTTTTAACGTTTATTTAAAAACCAATATTTCGGCACTTCCTTGAATGCCTTCTTCAGGTTTTTTTTTGTTAAAAATTTATAAATTAAGAAAGAGTTGTTTTAAGATTATTTAAGAAACTATTAGGTACACGGGTACCCTGGTTTTGCGTTTGCGTAGGTTTCATCTTTGGAGGCTAATAGTTATAGAGCCGCTGAACCAATTTTAATAAATGGTTAATAAAACAACTCAAAAAGACTTGATCCGAAGATCCGAAGTTTCAATACTCTATTAGTATTGGTTTTGTAGCTAGAAACGTTTAAAGTTGCTAGCGGATACAAGTTTACCCGGCTATGCATTCCATGGTTAATAGTTCACCGAATTATTTCCCTATTAAATTCCTGCGTAGTGTTTGAATACCGCACGACTCCAGTCACGCTTCTTTTGCTTTCTGGTTTTGCTCTTAATGCTTGTATTTGTTGTTGGGTCCGTGTACATTTGAGTGAGTGTATCAAGAGAAGTTTAATGGAATGTTTGTTGTATATTTATTTATGTGGTAGTGACGGCTATTTTTTATATTTTTCGACCAAATTTTTTTGGCCTTCATTGACATTTCTATTTATGGTTTGTTTAGCTTTAGTCATACAATTCATTTGTTTTTAGATTTTAACAAAATTTTAAGAGGAGTATTTTGTTTTTGTTTTTATATGAGCGGATGAGGGTTTTGGTTCAGAAAATAGTACCGAAATGTAGTTAGAAAGTTTTTTTGTTTTTGTTTCAGAAGTTTCGTGCTAAGTCTCATTTACACTTTAAGCAATAAATATATATTTAACAATTGAAATGTTTCTATGTGTGTTCAAGAATTACCCAATAAACACGCGTGATAGAAATCATGGTTGGGCCTTCGGCCGGGACCAAGGATTTTTCTCATCATAAACACCGCTTACTAAAGTTCTTAATTCGGTATTTGGATTTTTTAATTTAGGATGTAAAAATTCGGGATTACAAAGTTTGGGATTTTGAGATTTAGAATTTTAAAATTCGGGATTTAAAGAAATCCTTATTTTGACATTTCTGGATTTGGAATTTTGATAGTGTCCCATTTTGTCATATTTGAATAGGAAAACTATGCAGGAGTAATTTTTGTAGAAATGGAAATATTAAATAAAGCACCAAATATGTTTTTAGGTCTAATTTCATCCCAGTTAAAACTTCGCTAACTTTTTTAAAATGAATAGCTTCTTCTACTCATTATTTAATAGCTTTCTTCTTTAACTACTTCTATAACAATTTCTATAACTGCTTAATTCTGGATGTATGTATGTAAAAAAATAATGACTTACTTTTGAATGCTTTCATTTTGGGACTTCCCATGTAAAATTCATTGCTTCTTTCAGTAGAATTGTAAGTAGTGCTTTTATGTTTTCTGATTACCTAACGCATTATTTTGTAGGCGAAGTTTTTACTGGAATTATTAATTGTTGGGGTGTTATTCATATGAAATTTGTACCAGGAAAAAGAAATATGCCTCCAAAAAACATTATTGTTGCTTTCTGCACTTTGGGGACTTATTTAATAACCCAGCAAAAACTTTACTTATCTGGTAAGTAAGCTAGTAATGTTGGAGAAAAATAAACACTACTTATTTTTCGGCTGAATAATTATTTATTTTTGTTCGAGGTATCTACAGAATTCAGTACTTACAATAAACTTACAAGAAGTCAAAAAAGATTTAGTTATTATTGAACTTACTCGTAAGTTGAATTGTAAGTACTTACAATATACTTACTAGAAGCCAAAAAATCACTAGTTAATAGACCTAAGAAGTACTTATTGAGTACGTTACCAGTAAGTAAATATTCAGTACTGAAAACAACACAACAAGTAAGTAGTTATTAACTGATTATTAGTAAGCAAATATTTAGTAGTGAAAATAATAGAGGTCATTACTAGTAATTACTTATTGAAGTTTTCAAGATAATGATAATTGTAATGACAACTACTTACCACGTAACGTATGAAATAACTACCACCTATTACTAAAAATCAAAAAGTTTTTGCTGGGAAGGATTGAGAATTGTATGTTTATATAAGTTTTTATGCACGGCAAGCGTTTTGTGGAGGCTTTTTTTGATTGTCTACCAAAGTGTATCTACACCGTCTCATCTGGTAGTTAGACAGAAGATCTTGCAAAATAAGGCAATAACATAAAACGTTAGATGTTAATTTTTCGCCACTTTAAAGAGTTCTCCAGGTAATTATAACAGTAACGCAATACCAACAATAAGCTAATTTGACAGCACACATATAAATGTGACTTTTTTGCAACAACTAGCTGATTAATAGGGGATCGTAAAATTCAATTTTGTAACGTGACCGATTGTGCTTTCCAGTGATATACAACATATCGCCTCGATCATAAAGAAGGTACATACAAGCTCAAAATGTAAACATTTTCAGTAGAAGCAAGATAATTTTATTGTTTTAATATTAAAGGCGCATGAAAAAGAATTTTAAACCAACCGTTTTAAAAGCCAAAAAGTAGACAAAATAGCAGGATAATTTAACAGCGGGTAGATATGAAAAACAAAAAATTTTAGTGAATACCCTCTTTATGATCAGGTTTTATTCATTAAGTGCCGGTTCACACAAGTCAAGTTTGACTCGTCAAGTCTTGAGTTTTTAGGAGAGAAGGGAAAAGAGAATGCCATTTCTCTTTCTCTCTCTCCTAAGAACTCAAGACTTGACGAGTCAAACTTGACGTGTGTGAACCGGCACTAACTCATAAAAGGAAATTTCAAAATTTTTACAAAGAAGTCTAATATTTTTGTTGTAGAAAAAATTTGTATGTTGTTGTTCATCTGGGGTCTACACTAATGGTTCTTAGATGGGCAGAAGGGTAGTCGGAGGAATTGGGCATAAAGGTCCCTTGCCAGATTACAGCAGTGTATTGCAGGAGGAAATCGCCGTCATAACCCCACGTCTCCATGCGCTTTCGATTTGAACATGACATGACCATAACGCCGGCAGAGCAACGGTATTAATTTGTTCACGTTCTTGTATGTGGCGAATACGTGTTGATGTTCATGTTCTGATTGGCCACAATTTTTGTTGTTGTGGCGTTTGCTTGTATACAGAAAATACATTGTATGGCCAACATCATGGCGCACATGGATGCTATGACGAATGTTTGAGCAACGATGGCAGCACATGGACGAAACATGAACATGAACAGTCTACACGAGCAGAATTCATGTGCGACATGCTGTTCTTACCAAGTTGATGGATAGTGGAGACGGGTAGTAAGGCAGGCGGAAAACTGGCTGAGGTGTTATCGTATATTTGGGAGATATATGCATATTTATGGACAGTAATTGGTAGCCAATAAAGCTCAGACTGGTGTCTTCATGACGTGTAGGTTTACTGTCGGATGTGTCTAAATAAGATTGCGGAATATTCCAGGGTAACGCTGGCGTGGCTACCAGGGCACAGTGGGTGCCCGGAAAACTAAACTACAGACGCCTATCCCAACACGGCTGTCTCTTGGACGACATGTTCGTCGACGGCCTGATCGGCATTGCAGTGGCTCGCTGTAAAACTCTCATTAAACGTGAGGCATACAGATTGGCTCAGGAGAGATGGCATGGTGAGAATACCTGCCTGATGGCCAGAACTCTTTTTTTGTTCTTGAAAAATTCACAAAAATTAAATTGGGATACAAATCAATATTCAGTTTTCTCAGTAAATTGTGAATAAAATCAAAAGTTGAGCCCCGATTGCAATGCTTAAGAAATTTCATTCAAAATTATGTTGAGCTAAATGTTTTTAAACCAAAACTGTGATTTTTATCGCAATTTTATTTTTTTTGAATTTTTAAAGAACAAACAATTTGTTTTTTTTCAAAATGCTCCTTTTTTTGTTCTTTAAAAATTCATAAAAAATAAAATTGCGATAAAAATCAATATTCAGTTTTCTTAGTAAATTGTGAATAAAATCAAAAGTTACAATGAATTTAACCTAATTTCATTCAAAATTATGTTGAGCTAAATGTAAAACTGTGATTTTTCATCGCAATTTTATTTTTTATGAATTTTTATGAAAATTTGTTTTTTTTTCAAAATGCTCCTTTTTTTCTTCCAAAATTCAACCATTTCTCTGAAACTACAGGACAAATTTAAAAACAATGTAAGCACGGATTAAAGATAATACTGTTGCCGAGTTTCGGATTTTTTTGTTAACTGAACATGGTCCACCGTTTTCAAGTTATTCCAATGGACATAAGAGTAGAAGTAGAAAAACGGAGATTAGATTTGAAATCAGCGACCTCAAATTAGTAAAAACTTGCAATCAAATTCCCGACCGCAAAATGTATGTTCCGCCGTGTGGTTGGAGTTGATTAAATTTTCGATACAAAATGTTTGCGGGGTAAAAATTGCCATTATTGATTTTGGTAAGCTGCCAAAAGTTCTTCTTTTTGTTTTATATACATTTATATTTTTTGTTTTTTTATTGTGTATTATTTCTTCATACTTCACTAACAAATTGTTAGCGAAAAAACCTTGACTGCCTTTTTATCTTGATACTGTGTTTTGCTGGGGATTTTTTAGCGAACTTAACAGTCTTTATAAAATTTCTCTTTTCTATGGTCGATAGTGTGTGGTGGCATTTTCTTATTACTTTATTATTTTTTTGGCAAGACGAGCAGCAGTTGAAAAAAGGGCAAAAGCAATTACTCAATTATTTCCTATTCTTTAAATTCATATATAAATATAATTTTTATAACTTTTTTTTTAATTTTTTTTAAGTTTGGTAATCATTTCTTACTTTTGACTTAAAAGTGACCTTTTATAAATGCTTTTGCCTTTCATTTTAAACTTTGTCACTGTTTCCTTAATTAATAAACACTTTGTTTTATAATTTGTTCCATTGCTTATCTTCTGTTTTTGTTTTTTTTTTCACTTTCTTCTTTCGACTTTAAGTTTGTGTCTTAATGTTTGTAAACTTTTTTCTATTTGTTTTAATGTTTATGGATTTTAATATTTGGGTCTTTATATTTGTGTTTAATTAAATTTGTCCTGAACAAGTCCACTTAAAATCTCCTTAATTATTTTTACATTACTTTGCATAAATTTGTTTACAATTGAAATACAACTTGATAAGGCGCAAATGCGTCTTATTAAAATTAACATCTCTTAAGCCTGAACACTGAAAACTTTTAAGGGATGTTTGATTTTAAAGTGCAAGTAAAAGAAAAAATTTCGAAAATCATGAAAATTTTAAAGATGTTCATAAAATTCAAGTACATATTTCAGTAGCGGTTGGTAAATTACAGGTTAAAGTTTTCAAACTTTCGGAGACAGAAGTATAACTTTTATTAGATATATAACTATTCAACCCCAAGTTTTAAAAGTTTTGACAAATCTTATTTCAATACAAATATATGTAAACGATTTGTGACACTGAAACTTTCTAGAGTTTGCCAAATTTAAGTTTTCAACGCTAATATTAATAAGATTTATTTCACTAAAATTAATTTTGGAATGTAGGTTTCTCAAGAGAGTTAGGGTACATTACAAACCTACAGTGTTTACTCTTTGCATTAAGGTTAATTTAACTAAACCGTTCTTTATGTTCACGTTATTATTTTTGTGAGATTTCTTAACAGATAACGTATATTACAATAGCGGAGCTGAGTATTTGGAAAAGAGCAAAGGTAAAATATTGTTGCTCTATTATGAAATCTAGCGGAAATTTTTTGCATTTTATTGTAAGTCTCTACAGAAGAACTACTATATTTTGTATTTGCTCGTTTGTAAGACCTAATATTGAACTGATTAAGTTAAGATTTGAACCTGATCATCAACAAACAACGCGCAGAAAAAATTCTCGCCAGTTGTTTTTTTTTTTTCAATTAAACCATTTATCACAAATAAAATCAGTTTGGAATAAAAACTTAACCAATATAAACAACATTTCTACAGAAAATGTTTTTAATATTAAAAAATTATCAATAAATAAGATTTTGTTTGTCGTGCTTAATTCCCAATTTTTATTCTCAATAAAAAAACTGAAATTTATTGTTGGAGGGTAAGCTAGTTTCTATGCGCATTAACTGGTTGCTTAGGCCAAATTATCAGGCAACATTCTCCCAAAAAATGTTAGAAAAGCCAAAGATATAAGCAAACAAATCTGCAGACTGAATGAGAATTGCAAACACTCAAAAAGTATAATTTGCAACGATGTCAAAGCTTAAACAAAATACCAACAATAAACATTCTCCACTAAAATTGGTTGGAATTCTACCAACAATAATTGTAGTTGTAAGTAAGTTCAGAAAAAAAACGAAACTTTAATTTTTTTTATATTAGGCAAATGTTTGCAGTTATTGTGCTAAAGTCAGTATAATTTTTTATAGAACATTACTATAAAATCCAGATAGATAAAAGATAAAAGTTAAGTAAATTAAGACCTTTTTGATTTTCTACCCAATTTAAGAAAGAAAATGGTGCTTCATTAAATTGTTTATATTTAAAGGGAGTTTTACTTTTTCATTTTTTTATGCCAAAGAAAAAAATTAAAAGAAAGCCATTAAGTTAAAGAAATAATTCACAAAAAATATTAAATAAATAAAAGTTTAAGGCAAGCAAAATTAACTTTCCATACAGACGCATAAAGCAAAACGAACTGTCAACTTGTGTAACTGGATTCAGCGTTTGTAAACGATAAACGTTAAACAGTTGATAAGGCTTAATTCGACACTATTGAATCTTTAGCATCCACAATTATTAGTTTAAATTAAACGCAAAATATTGTTATAACTTGTAAATTTTTCGAATTCTTTCGACTTTACTAAAAGTGCCGTAGACAATGTTGCCAATTTAGCCATTTAGTGGCTAGATTTAGCCATTTTTCAAATTGTTTAGCCATAAAATTTTTTTGCCGTTTTTCTTTTAAAGGAATAATTTTTATTTTATTATAAAAATTTATAAAAGTAAAACAAACATTTTTAACAATTAAAACGCCTTTAATTTAAATCACAACTTTTACAAATGTTGAAAATCGCTATGAACGATGATGATGAAACATCTTTCAAAATAAAGGAACAGTATTCCAATACTAAATTTATAAAATGGATCACCACAAACATTGGTGTTTCTTTCTGGTTGCAAGTATTTCAGTAAAGAGATGCAGGCAGCAACAAAATTTTTTTAGAAATCTCAGAATTGACTATAAAGTTGCTCTCACTTCCATGGTCTAATGCTGAAGTAGAGAGGGTATTTTGCCAAGTAAACATCGTTAAGTAGTAGTAGTTTGAGAAATAGGTTTCATTTAGCAACCGATAATTCGATTTTTTAATAAGGTAAATATTTTTACTGTAACAATAAAATATCAACACCACAATAGTGGAGAGGGTACTATGCGTTTGTGCTGATGTTTGAAACACCTTAAAATATTGATACTTAAGGTATGTACAGACCTAACAAATATTTGACAATAAAATCCAAAAAAAACGTTGCCAGTAAATTGATTAAACTTAGGCTTTATTTTTAACAATTTCTATTTATTTACAAAACTTTAATTTTAAAATGATCATTGTGTAATGTAATTTAGAAACTGTTACATAATGTTTGCCCTAGCCAAACGTTTTGCAAAAGCAAACAATTCTTTAAGAAAACTAGTGGTCACGTGTAGGACGTCAAATATTTAACAGGTGTGAACATAGCTTTAGCCAACCTTTACGTATACCGATTGACTCTGAATCACTTTCTGAGTCGAATTAACGATGCTTGTCCGGCTGGCTGGCTGGCTGTCCATGCACACCTTGTGCGCAAAGTACAGGTCTCAAATTTAAAGATAATTTAATAAAATTTGGTACATAGGTTATAATGTGGTGTACGGTATCATCTAGTCAGGGTTGACCGACTATACTTTTTTACTTGTTTTTTATTGTAGATCTGCACTCATAATGTTGGGTAAATGTTGTCGTGATTATGATTTTACTTCAAATTATTTAAAACTAATAGGCAAGAGTGATTCCTATGAGATGAGCAATTACGACGAATTTTTAGATGATTTAATTTTTTAAATACATATCTATCAAAATATTAATTGACGTTTATTCTTATTTAAGAAATTGATCTTAACTTACAATTTCATCGTAAACAACTTTAAATAAATTATTTCTGTTTTGTTATAGAATTTTAATGTGTTTTTACTTAAAAAAAAAGTTTAGCCATTTTTTTCCGTAAATTTAGCCATTTTTCGTCACCAAGTTTTGGCAACACTGGCCGTAGAAGATATCAAGGTGGTTGTCCAAAGTAACCCATTGTTGCCAATAACGACTAAGAAAATAAAATTATTGTCCTGTTGCCGGGGGAATAGTTTTTGAGTTACGCTTGTGTACTTTGTACTTTTGGAATTTAAAATATAAAAGTGGAATGGCTTAAAACCTACATAGAAGAAAAAAACACATATTGCAATTATTTTAGTTCTTTTGTGATTGTAACCATTATAACTCATTATGTAAGTGACCCTAATAAGTAGTACAAAATATAATGGCAATCTTCAGTGTTCGAAAATAAACAGAACATTATTTAGCATTCGGCGCACACACCCAGGAACGATATCGTTTATTTTAGTGTTTGTGTAGACGAACACAACCCTTAGTTGTGTTTCTGTTCTTCGTTCAAAAACAGAACAATTGTTGTGATACTGTAGACAAACATTATATTTTAATGTTCTATAAAGTTACTTTTTAACATTGATGCAGAAATTAACAAACCAACAATTTTTTGCAAAGACCACAGAACGAATAGTTTGTGTGTGTATTGTGTATGTATTTTGTTTGTGTAAAATTTTTTGCTGGCTTTTTGTTTGTTTGTTTTGTTTTGGTAAAACAATGTTGTTTTTTTACCAGCCAAAAGACACTAAGCACAAGTGAAAAGAACGAACACTAATGAGCTGAACCGAACACAATAAAGTTTGTGGTTTTTTTTAAAACAAATGTTCTCTTCTCTTTGTTGAGTTGGATAAGGAACAGTACTATTTTTGTGCTCGAAAATGACAAACCCGTTATGCTGTTTTTTTTTACTGATTTACTACACAAACAAACACAAACCGAACCGAACACTAAGGAGCGATATTTAATGTTTATTTTCGAATACTGGCCATATTTAATTCAATAATCATTAATCTTCTATTGCATTGAGTTTTTAATAGACGGAAATGGCTAAATCGTTATAGTGTTTTACAAGGATCCAATATAACTATATAAGCGGCCCTATGTTCCACAGGGAATTAAAGGATTACATATATATAATATAACTATATAAACTTTATAGGTTTTTCAATTATTATTTCGATGTGTTATAAATGAAATGACAAAATCAATATACCCTTTCCCCACATCTTTTTTGCAGTTCGTATGAAAAAGGATTCTTTTACACATACAGACTCTACAAACCCTTTACAAAAATGAGAATATATGTGTTAGTTTATTACTATTATTATTGGGTCAGTCAGTCATTCACACTTACAAAACAGTATTTAATTGTTGTTTAAAAAATCTTAATATTTGCACCTCAAAATAACTTATAAACAAGCCATTGGCAATAAAAAAGGAGCAATACTCGGTAAATTAAAAAAAAAAAATCATAACATACAAACCCATATTGCAAAAGACTCTAATAAAAAACAAGAACAAATAAAATTTATAAAGAATATAAAAACCAATTTTTAAAATAAGGCTAAACAAACATAACACGCACACACACACACACAGATACACACAGGCAAGCTTAAATTTACAGAGCAGGACTGTGTGTTGGACCATGACAGGGACTCCTGTTTTTATTTATGGCAAAAAATTAAAAACAAAAACCTGTGGAGAAAATAATAAAAGTTGTAGAACTGCAGCTAACAAGCAACTGAACGAGCAGACATAAAAAAGTGGCCAATAGGGACAAATTTTGTTAACGGTTGCTGAATAAAATCAACAAAAATAAAAATAAACTCATCAAATTATATTGATGTTCTTGTTGCTGGTCAAATCCTATTAAAATATACACTTGTTGGAAGTCTGACATGTTTGTTTACAAAACACGTTAATATTTGTAAAGTATTTAAAATTTTAACGGTATATGGGGACTTTTTCTAAAGGAAAAGAACTAATAAATCGACTTTTTAACTCAAATACGAATTAAAATGTTTATGCACTGTCAAAGGCAACAAGGTGGCAAACAATTTACGCAAGATTTTTTTTTGTCACCATTGACGTTACCAGTTAAGGACTATTAAAAGTAGAGCGCTACACGATAAGACAACGTTGTTTCGTTACTGAATAATATCTAGAACATGAGGAGGCATTATTGGTGTAGCGGACTTAACAAAAAATATGTTTTGCCAAAATTCCTTTATATTTGGCATAACTAAACCTCTAGTAGATATGTATGTGTGTGCCAAATATTTTTTTGTACAATGCTTTTTTGTCGAGTTTGTGGGTTCTAAATTGTTGTCGTTTTTGAAATTAAGTTTTTTCAAATTTTGTATCAAACTACAAACAAATTAACAAAAAAGTAAGACAAAAGATTCTTCAAGTAAATCTTTTTATTTGAAAAAAAAAGAATTTTCCATCTGCAAAACTGGAAACGACCCATTTAAATTATAATTTTTCCAACTTAGGCCTGATTTTTATTTTTTTCCCAATTTATACCAGGGGAATCTGTATATGTTTAAAAGTTATGCAAATTTCTTTACACGCGCTATGCAATTAAAAACAGAAAGTAATAATTTTGAATTCAAATTTTTCTAATTTAGTACCAATTATTTTTATTATTATTTTTTTTTTTAAATCCGAAACTAATACCGTAAACATTTTGAAGTGGGATATGCATTAGTTTAAAATGTACGTACATAGTTTAAAGGAATTTTTGTAAAATATTTTGTCTTGGTATGCCACCTTCACGAATTTTGCCTCAAACTAATAAAAATTGTGTGCCGGGGGCTTAGTTTGCATTCTCTAGTCTATCAGTGTGAGAGTTGTGGCTGCAATTCCTGGTCGGCGGATGGAAAATAATTTGTAATTGTATTTATAATATAAATAAATGAAGCAAAATATAAAAACATATGTACCCTACACGCATTGTTGCCAACTTTTTTTGAAGGATTACCGTCGAATCGTACTTCGAAACCCGCTAGAAGCCGCAAAATTTTTTATTTATCGTAAAATGTTTTAAATATCGCTAAAATGTCAATATTTTGCAAAATGTATATACAAATAATGTAAATACAAATCAAGAAATTAAAAATTATATAGTAAGGTTTTTGATTTCCCTGACTTTTTTAAGTCCCGGGAACGTACAAGAATGTTTCTTTTAAAAAAGTGCCTAAAAGTTGGTAAAATATATTGAATTAAAAGGTTTCAAATCCGTTTTAATTCTTTTTCTATCACGTCTAGTTTTTTATTATGGGCTGGTGATGCTAATATATTTCATCATAACTTGAAAATGATTTCTCCGATTTTAATCCAATGCTTGATAATAAAATTTACAAATGATTACTAATAAAATTTCCTTTAAATCATCCAAAAAACCAATTTTTTTTATATTTTTACCTTATTTTATATTTTTAACTATTTTTTGTTTTGCAGAAATGTATAAAAAAAATGTATAAGGACAAAAGATTTACATTTTTATCATATATCAAAAAGCCAGATATATTACAAATAAAATAAGAAATATATTATGAAAATAAGAAATATTTCGCCGTATTTGTCCGATTTGGAGTAAATGACTAGCATATGACTTGGAAAAAAAATTCCTTTGAAAGCATCGCCACCTTATTTCGGACGAAATATTAGTCAGATTTGAATTCAGCACGCTCAATTCAATAACAATCACATAAGATGGTTCTTGTTGTCGCCTTTTTTTATTTTTGCGACCAGTGTAATAGCATAATCAACTATAAAACTACGAACTATTATTGTTAACTGAACATAATATGACAGAATTCCAGTTAATCCTAATCAAAAAATTAATTAAAAAAATGTTGTTAAATATTTTCATAGCGGAAGCGAATTCAATTTCGAAAAAAATCCAATTTTTTTTTCTTCTTACTTGATAATTTTAATAAAAAATATAACTTCTTGAAATCTCTTATTTCATGAAAAAATTTTTAATTTTCAAATACCTAGACAAAATTTTTTTATTCTATTGATATTAAAAAAAACCGCTAGATTTCCCGCTAACCGTCAAAACGGAAATTTTGAAGCGATGGGAACATAAAAACCGCTAGAATCGCGGTAAAGCCGTCAAATTGGTAACAGTGCCTACACGACAGTATTAAGAGACGAACTTTTTGAGGGACCCACCATAACAAATTTATGCCAGCGAGCCTGCTTGAACCGATCGGTTTAGCGATAGCTTTAATTTTTTTTTTTTTTTTTTTTTGCAATATTATTTATTGAATCTTCATACACTAAATATGAACTAACAATAATTAATCAAATCTTAACCTAGTACTTTATTTTATGTCCTGCCAGTGCCAGACAAAAATTTTCTTCATCACGGGTGCGATAGCTTTAATAATCGTCAAAATTCTTCTTGTATATATGGGTAATTCCAAAGTTTTGAACGTGAGAGTCGTAAGCATCAAAAATGCAAAATATTTTAAACAACAAATATTTTTGCGATCTTTTAACCCTCAAATTATAGCACTAAGAAAGCACTATTATCTATGCTAAAGTTTATGGGGGGCGCGATTCAAAGATAATGGCAAAAAAAGTAGCGGTTCGAACCTGAAAAAAATAGAAGTAGTTTTTGTGGCAATGTATAAAAAGGCGTAATCCAGCGAAACCTGGATTAGTTTTTTAGTCAAACTACTTTCAGAATTTTACGTAGCAATGTTACATTAAAATGTCTTTGGTTTGGTTCCAAATTCTTCTGTATATTTTTTGTTTAAGCCCAAATCTGGTTCGATACGTGACATTTCGAACGTGAAATTTTTTTCCATAGCAATTTAACTGAATAATGATTAATACAAAATAAAAATTTACCGTTAATTCGAATAACATATTTCTCTTCGAACTCTTCCTTAGATTACAGACCATGTAAAAAAAATTTTTTTGTAATAATTTTTATCAAATATCACCTCTTTTAAGGAAGATAATATTAAATAAAACATGCAATAAAACATTCTCACAAATAAGAAATTAGGTTTGCACAACTTTGCAGTCTGATTGTTCAGCTAAGTGAACAAATTTATGGGTAAATTTATAAAATTAGTAAAATCTAAATATTTCTCTATAACAATATCGTAAAATAATCAGATTTTAATAACTTTAAAATTTTCGGTCACGGTGGACCATTTGACGGAAATGCCCATATACAGAAAAAAATACCAATGTTAAATAAAAATGGCAATATGTTGATTGAGAATCATAGTAAATTTCTGCAAAAGTATGCACTTTGTTTAAATTTATCATTATTTCATATTAATTTTAAATGAAAAATATTTAAATAACCTTAACTCACGTTTATTTAATATTATTCACTGTTAAAATAACATTGTTCAATATTGAATCCATAAAAACCTGTTTTATATTAAAATCAAAAGTTTATCTTGTTAAATTAACATGCATACATACTTAAGTATGTACATTTTTTTATTTTCATGTTTAAAATAAGTTATAAAATAATGACAATTCCCATATTCTTTTAATTCAAATTTTTTACATCAAGTTTTCAAAGTAAAATGATGGTGAAAACGATATCGGGCCATTCTGCTGATGCTTCTGTTAACAAAGGAGAATACAAAATAAGTGAAACATGTGTTACAGGGCTAAGTGTTTTGAATTATTCTTAAATAAATGCATATGTTGTCTCTGAAGCTTCTTCACACTGTTACATCACACTCAAACCAAATTGATTCTACATGAAATTCCCGTTGCTTCAACTTGAAATAACTTTCATTCAACGTGATTCGGATTGTTATTTCAATATAAATGACATTTTGCTCTAAATTTACTGCAATGTTAAATTAACATGAATTATAGTTATTTTAAAAGAAAAAAAAATGTTGTTCGCAAGTTATTGTTAAATCATGATAAATTAACATAAAGTAACAATGAAGCAAAATCACTACGGAAAACGATAAAATCAACCTTGTTTTCGACGATTTTACATTGATTTTTTTCTGTGTGTAGAAAACGGGAAAACAATTGACGAGTAACAAATACATTTACAACGTGTCTCTATATGGCTCGAATTTAGGATTGGAGGATGGATTGGGCTTTTTTTTAACATTTTCCAGTGTAACCTAACCAATATAACTCAATGCGGAACATGGGGTTTCTTATGTTACTTTTTTTCGGGAAGGACACTATATTAACATACATTTTCTGCTATTTTAAAGAGAGAACCTTAAATTTTATGTAGACATGATTTCTTTCTCATATTAACCCATTTAAGCCCGAACAAAAACTAACGGACCATAAATAAAATATTTTTTATTTTATTGTTAAATTCATTACATATAAATTGGAAATTAATTAGGTGTACCCAAATTGGCACAATGGTCACTTAAGTGTAAAAATTAAAAAAAAAAATTTTTAATATTACTAAATTTTCGAGCTTAAGGTCTTTTGTTATAAAAAAGCTCATAAATCTTTTAACACAGTAGGTAAACTATTTACTAAAATGAAAGACAAAATAAAGAAGATGGATATGTCAAATATTGTTTATAAAATACCATGTAAGGGTAATGTTAGTGGACAATGTAATAAGGTATATATAGGTACAACAAAAAATAAACTGAAAACTAGGATAGCAGGACATATAGAAAAATATAGAAATATATCACAAAAAACAGCTTTATCAACTCATTGTGCTAATCTAAATCATTATCCAGATTTTGAAAATACAACTGTTTTAAACACAGAAAATAATTATAAACGTAGATTTATGTTAGAAATGTTACAAATTATAAAGGTTCCGACAATTTCAAGAATTAATATTAAGTCAGACACTGAAAATGTAGCACAAAATTATAGACACTTAATTTATAAAAATAGAAACGGAAGTTAAAAATTTTATTTATATTGTGATAGATCAAGTTTGATTTGAAAAATATTTTTATGTTTTTGAATTAAGAATTTTTTAATTTGTCAGTTATTGTTAAAATTTTTTATAATTTGTTAAAAAAAATTTATAAATTAAGAAAAAAACCCTGAAGAAGGCACTCAAGGAAGTGCCGAAATATTGGTTTTAAAATAAACGTTAAAAGTTTTTTATAACAAAAGACCTTAAGCTCGAAAATTTAGTAATATTAGAAATATTAAAGGTCGAACAAAATACATATTATATAAAAAAAATTTTTTTTTTGATTTTATAGAAATGTCTGAACTTTTAGTTTATCAAATTTCAAATCTGCTTTTCATCACACTTCAGTATTAATCAGCAGCATAATTAAGTTCTTACTATTTGATAACTAAGACCAGATATGACTCTGTTTTGAGGGATTACAAAGCCAATTAATTCACTTGAAAAATTAAAGATGTCTCACCAAATTCATAGAATCAAGCAAACAATTTGTTGATTTTGCTATTTTTGATTTTAACTAAAAAAAATTATCAAAAAACTTTGCCGTTCAAACAATGTGTTCATTGATTTTATAAAAATATAATTCAGGCTTTGACAATGCCAAACAACAATTCAACAAGTTTAAATTATTTTATTTAAAACGTGAAAAATTATTAAGATTTTTTGTTATTTAACTTAAAATTTATTTCAAAACAACTAAAATGTTATTTAAATCAAAAATATATTTTAATTTTCTTTTAACAATGAAAAAAAAAAAAAAAAATTGATTCAATCATCACATTAATTAAATTGAAATACTTTTTAAAAAATTTTTTAATTGATAAAAAACTAATGATACATTTTTCTGTGTAATTAAAAAGCAACGGAATGTATTAATAAAATAATTATTAAAGATATCGTCGGATTGCGGCATTTTCTATGAATTTGAACACCTGAGCTTTTTTTGCAGCATAAAAAAGAAAATAGAGAAAAACTATCTGTGTAAAAAAGAGTCCACTTGAAACTTTCTTGCTCCACAAGTTTGGCTGTGTTGGACATAAAGTGAATTGTTTTGATGGAATTCCTACAAAAATATTTTAAATAGGAATTGAATTTTTTTCAAAGACATTGCTAATGACTATTACAATAATTTTCTATCATTAAATCCATATCACAAAAAACTGGACTTAAGCTCTTTTGCAGTTTACCAACGATAATATATCTGTGGCTTGGAGCTAAAGGGGCCAATGTCAAAATATTTAGTTTTGCGAAAATTGGAATTAAAGGTTATTAAAGATGCTTTTATAGATGCTTTCATAGGGACATTGGCCAGCATTTTATTTATGAAGCTGCTCTGGTTAAGTATGACTTAAGTTGTTTTACCATAATGAAAGAGAGCAAGAAAACAAATCTAATGCAATTATAAACTCAAAAGAGCAAAAAAGTGATATTGTCACTTTTAGCTCCAAGCCACAGATATTAAGTGGGAAATTTTGGAAAAGTTTAAATTTTTTGAAATGGTTTAAGTTCGAAATACAGTTGCAAAATATGGCAAATAATTTTGATAATTTTCCTTATCCTTTTTTGTTTTATTTTTTCATTCTAAAAATTAATAACTTTTTCTCTCTCTCTTTGTTGTTTGTTGTTGTGAAGTAACTGAGTGATTGGTAAAAGCCGATGTTCACCTTATTTGTTCTTAATTTCTTGGCACCATCGGCAAATCTTATTAGCATTTGATGTAACAAATTTTGGCCAAAGATTTTGCAAAGATATTCCTGAAATATCAGTTATAAAATTTTACGAAAGCTTAAAAAATAATTTTTTTTGTCGGGAATTCCTGAAAAATGTTCCCTTAACGAAACTCTTGCCAAAAGAAAATTAGTCTAAAAACTATTAAAGTTCTTCTTTCTATTTCGTTATGCAAAATTTTTTTGCTTATAAGAAAAAAATATCTAACAAATAATCATCATCTTCTACCAAAAATCTAAATAAAGTGCATAAGATATTTTAAATTAATTATTCTAAATTGTCTGCAATAAAATACTTTGAAGGTTTAAAAAGATTTTATTCAAGGTCATTTATATTTGTTGTCTGCCATAAGCCCAAAGAAAATTTTAGCCACATTTGAAAATGTTATTTTTCGCTTAATCCTACCAAAGCCAAATTGAATTTGAAATGTATTTATTTCGTTAAAGTTGGTTGGTTGGCATTTAAAACTTTTTTGCTGAGTTTGCAAATCAAAACTGGTTGTAATTAAGTCACGATTACATAAATTAGAATCTTGTACGCACGCAACAATAGAATGTATGTATGCATGTGTGTGTGTGCGTGCGTTATACACAATGAAATTTAAGGACAACACATATGACATTATGGGTTTCTGTTGATGAAGGTTTTTTCGAATGTTTTAATGTGATTAAGGGATTTCTGTCACCTGAACAATTAAAAATAGTAAAAGAAATTGTTGTCAGGTAAAATAATTGTTAACATAAATGGAAATTATTTTTGATATTTGGCCAATTTGTTGTTAAATTGATTTGTTTTTTATTTAAGCTAATAGGGCCTAAGGTTAATTAATGTAAATAAAAAGTAATTTTTTATTACAGTTTTCCCGACGTTTCGTCGATTTTTTGTCGACTTTTTCAAGGGAGCGTCTATTTAAAATTTTAAAAATATATAAATTAACATAAATACAAATAAATTACATTAAAAAAGTTAAACTTACAATATGAGCTTTTCACATTAAATTAAATTTCTCCTTTTATATGTAACATTAAACATATAAACATAAAACATAAATTTAAAGTTAAACACATATCACAACCAAGTATCACTGTAGCGATTTAGAAATTGCAACTTTATAATTTGCGCTAATATTGTTAGTGTCTTCTTTGATATTCATTGTTTTCTTTATGTTTTCTTGTATCCTTAGACTTTCAATTGTAAATCTCTTCTTGTCCCCCCTTACTTTATCTAGTATTCGCACCCCCTCAAAATCAATTTTATGTTGTGTATTTAAGATGTGTGTTGATAATGCTGTCGTTTCTTTTTTCCTTTGTATATCCATCATATGTTCTCCCATTCTAGTTTCAAGGGATCGTTTTGTTGTTCCAATGTATATGAGTTCGCAACTTTGTTCGTTATTCCCTTTACATTGTAATTCGTACACAATGTTGTTTTGTTGTTGTTTGTCTATTGGAGTTTTTATTGCAGAGAATATAGTGCTGAGTGTTTTATTGGGTTTATAAGCAAAGTTTATATTATTTGTTTCTATTCTATATTATTTTAAATCATGTCATATAAATGTCAAATAATTCAAATTTATAGAGATCTTAGATTATATATTGTAATATTGGAAATATATCTTCCCCCAGGCTAGTTTATAGTTTCAATAAATAGTTCAACAGAATAACCACAATACTAATTATTGTTAAAGCTAAGGCACAAGCTGTATGTGTACATTTGTCCTTCAAGTTGTGCTGAAAAAGGTCAACAAGAAAAAGAAAGACAAAAATGAAAAAACAAAAAAAAAAAAAAAATTAACTTTGACAAAAGTACGAAAAAACAGAAGTAAGGATTGATCGATGTTTGACTATTGACGTCAGCAGTCGTCGATGGCTGCGAGTGTAAGACGGCAAATCCATCTGAGGAGATCGAGTGGTTGCGATCGAAACATGTCAGGGTAACCTGCCGGCCAGGGCTTGGGCCCGGCTGCAGTCAAGAATGAAAAATTATCATTAAACAATTTTAATTAATTTTCATGTTGTAAAATTCCTTTCTTCATAAAAATACATAATTTAATTAATTAAAAATATTAAAAATTTGGATTAAAAAAAAGTTTCAATAAACTTCAGATTCTAAATCACTATGATAGGCATCTTTATCAAAATCTAAGGGTCCATCTTGCGACATTCATTACCAAACTTTTGAAAACATATAATGATAATGACAGAAGTCTTTTCTTAAAAAGAAACCGAGATCTTGGTTCAGAAGACTGTGCATTTTTGAGCAACAATATTTAAAAAGAAAGAAATGTCATCGCTGAAATCAAATCTTGATTTTATTTGGATATCTAAATTAAGAATTTCAAAAAACACATGAATTTATGTGAATAAGGCAAATAGAGAAATTCATATTTATTACACCGACAGCAGTCATGGCAGAGTTGCATACTGCATACTGCATAAAAAAATAATAAAATAAAACTAATTATTTTTTTCGACTGGAGCGTTAATAACAAAAATTATACAATTTAAGACATAGTTCTTACATATGGATTGTGGCTTCGAACTCAACGCATGTTGCTAATGTGACTATAGCGCTAATAATTTGCTTTACTTTTTTCGCTGATAGATGGAATATATGGGAAATTTGTTTATATCGCTAAGTGGACTATAACGTAAATACTTTCTATTAAAATTTACTTATAGCTGCAGAAAATAAAGATGTAAGTGACTGTATCACTTATGTGACTAAAAACGGTAGTAACCATAAACGAAAAGTACTGTAATCGCATACAGGGGCATTAGTAGACGCATTGTATCCACTCTCTGTGTATAGCACTGTGGGACTAAGCCGTTATGACAGCTACTTAAGTTAATTATACACAGAAAAAATACAAAATCGATTTTAATTAAAAAATTTGTTCAGACAATTAAATTATTTACCAATTTTGCCCCTGCAAACGATTTAATCATACCAATTAACGGATTTGTATTTTCGAGTTTTGCTACACAATTTAAGTCAATTAAAAAATTAATTGTATATAGAAAAAAAATTTTAATTAAAATCTTTAATTGGGTGAAACAAAATATTTAACTAAAATATATGAAAGTTTTCAAATAAATACATTAATTGGTATAATTAAACACTTAATTGACTTGAAAATTTTAAATCAATTAAAAAAATAATTAATTGAATTAAAATTGTATTTGGTTTTATTGTTTAAAATGAATAAAAATATTTTAAATTTAACCCCCAAAATTGTAAAAAAGCACAAAGTAACATATTTTCTTCTAAAGAGTTTTTATTAAGACGTGAATTCAACAGAGTTTTAAGAGGGATTTTAAAAACTAAAATAATTTCGTGAAACTTTAACTACATGCATATATCAAAATAAATTTAAATTAATTCAATACAAAATCTACTTGTTATTATGAATTTAAATAAAATAAATTAAAAAATATCGTATTTGGCTGCAAAAGAAAAAACACAATTTTAAAGCAATTTAAACGGAAACATAATCAAAATTATCGAAATATAAATAAATTTCTTTTATTTTTAGAATATCTCCAATGACAAGTAGTTGGGCTTTATTTTCCGGCATTGAATTTTTAGCAGCTGTATCTTCGGAGGGAATAAGTTGTGACAATACCACAACGTGGCAAAAGTTGATTCTATAAATAAATAAATACATAAAAAATTAGACATTGTGTACATGTTTTTGAATAAATAATTTAAAGTACTAATTACCTTTATCAGAATGTTTTGTGTATTCTGGCCATAATTTGAAAATTTCAAGGTTCCTTTTGCCAATAACGATTAAACTCATCTTGCGATATATCAAAAAATCTTAAGCATTCCATATCTAAAGCATAATCCTCGTCACGCTCTACAATTGGAAACAATTATTTTTGTATGTACACACATTTACAAGAATTTTTGGAACGTCATATGTTCTCTTAATTGTTCAAGAAAGTCATTGTAGGAGTTGAATGTTTTAATGCACAAAAAACACTTAAAATCCATATTAAGTTTAAAATGATTTTCTTAAGAAACATTTAAGATGTACTATTGTAATAGAAATTTATCATTTACATTATATTAAATTTTTTTTATATATACATACAAAACATACAGCCATATGGCAACATACACACTATGTATATGAATGTAACATACATACATACCACGAACAAGAATAACGGTATGGCCTTAGAAAAAAACTTTACACAATAAAACAACAGCCGCGGACGATGCTTAGCAAACGAGATCACTTTGAACACTAAAAATCTTTTTATGCATTATTTATTTTGTTGAAAGACTAAGAAGTCTTTCTTTTATTTAAGCTAGTGATGCAAGCCGTTTTTTTTTATTGTCACAAGAGTTTGAAGGGTATTTGCATATTAGTGGCTATTTAATGTTTCAAACTATTCGCTTTTTAATAAAGGTTATTTTATTTAAACAAAAATACTTAAAAATGTTTAAAAAGTTTCTTTGCTTTACATTTGGATGTTTAATTTTTAATAAATTTTAGTAAGCGTCAATAAGTATGTACATTTTAAATTATTAAGTATTCATATATTTGTACTCGGCAATAACATATTACACAGCACTAAAGCAGAACATGATAACATACAAACAAACATTTTTATTTATGAGTTTTGATTAAAAAAATTAATTGCAGCAAATAAAAAATTAATTGAAAAAATTAATTTTGACCAATTAATCGTTTAATTAAACGATTTTCGGCAAATATTTTTTCTGTGTATATATTTAAAACAAAATAAAAATTATCGCTTAAGAACTAAAATTGAAACAACAATAAAAAAACTCAAATATCTTTTTGTTTTCAATATAAATTTCTAACGAAATTTTTTTTTTAGTTTAAAAAGCAGGCAGTAAATTTTTTGCTTTTTGGCGATTTTCAGTGCCTTTTAAGGAATTTTCCTGTAAAAAAACTCTTATCTATTAGCAGGCAGTTAGCATTTAAACTCCATAGATTTTCTCTTGTCAACATTTTTAAAATATATATAAACAATGTTTACAAAAATGCGGGACTCCTTTTGTGCGTTCGTGTCTGCTTAAAATACTTGCGGTTATATTAGAAATTTGTTTGACAACAACAACAATAGTTTTCGTTTTCCCTTTTTTATTTTGTCTGAATGTTTCATTTTATGGTTTTGTTTTTTATTTATGTATATAATGACATAAAAAATTATTTAAGGGTAAACCAAAGAAATCCTAACACAAGCAAACGCGCACGAATAAGTTCAAACTTACACCCGCATACTTTTGCATACAGATGACAAATATAGACTTCTTTCATACAAAGGATTTTGTTTGCTTTCGTTGTGTGTGTTTTTTTTTTTTTTTTTAACTGTCATATGCAAAATTGTTCTGTTTTCTTTTTGTTAAATACATTTAAGGGTTTCAATAACAAATTTTAAGCGTTGTTTCAGAAATTAATGTTTATTGTTGTTGTTGCTGTTATTATGATAAGTGATACAACTACAACTGCAACGTAAGTGAGGGAACTTTAGTTGTTCCATTGAAATAAAGATAACTATTTCTTAAGGTCAGATATTCCAATTTCTGCGAAATTAATCTTTCCTTTTTTAATTTCTAAGGTAGACTCTCGCGTAGAAATTTGTGTACCTATTTATTAAATGAGGAGCCGCAGAACAAAACGTACTTTTTCGCATTTTGTGACAAATTGGTTTTTTGATATTTTTATAATATTTGGGTTAAAATCTTTAAGAAAAAATATAGTTAGCATATTTTTTTCTTTTTTTTACCAAAAAAATTGGTTAAAAAAAATTGGTGCATAACAAAACGTACTTTTTTAATTTTTTTCCCCCCCGAAACGTGCTTTTTTCATTGTTTTTGCCATTTCTTCGTGTAGTTGTTTTAATAACATGACATTTCTTAATATTCTTAATTTTATGGACGTTTATTTAGTCATTTCATTTGCGTTAAAATTAACTTCTAAATAATGATGACTATTCTTGAAAACGCGTCGAAAAAGTTAATATTTTCATTAAAACAAAAACAAAGTTTAAGAAATTGTTTTTGTGTTTATCATACAATATACCGTTTTTTAGAGAGAGAAATGCGTGAAAATTCTCTCGTTTATTTAATTTTAGAAATTTATGATAAACAAAAACTATTTTTTAAACTATACTTTTGTTTTAATGTAAATTTGTATTTGTTCGACGAGTTTTCGAGAATAGCCACCAATAATTTAACAATTGTTTGGTGAATAAGTGTTATAAAAAAATAGTTAATACAATAGTACAATTAAAACATGGAAGAATTGCAAGAATCTGTAGAAAATTTAAATATTTTTTTAAACAAAACGTACTTTTTTAATTTTTTTTTAACAAAATGTACTTTTTTCGATATTAAATTGGTTGGATATTAAACATCCTTGACATTTAATGGGTTGACTTACGGCAGTCTGATTCATCTTTTGGTAAGCAAAAAACTTGTTTCTATTTCCAGGTTAATACAGCTTTTTAAGGGGTCGAAATAAAAAAACCTCAATTTCCCAAAAAATTTAAATGTGTGAAAAAGTACGTTTTGTTCTGCGGCTCCTCAAATATTTTTATAACTTTCACTAGGCATGCAAAATGTATTGAAGTTGGGTTTTCTAAAACTTTTTTTTATCGATATTGAGTTGTTTCAAGAAAACTTAAATTTTCGGCTTTCCAAACGCTATTTAAAAATTAGAATCTGAGGGAAAATTACTTAGTTAAACATGTTTTTGTCTATGAACTTCAAAGGAAAATGGTTTTTGAAAACTTCAGGTTTTGATTATCTTGTAATCAGGTCTACGACTTTCGTTTATTGTGAATGTGAATTTATTCTTTTATATTGTTGTTGTACTGCGAGTGGTATTAGAGTTTTCGGAATAAAGAGATTTCGATTTAACGAGGTTTAAATTAAATAAAAAGATTTATAGGGGCTAATTATTTAATAAGGTTAAAATTAAAAAACAAATGATTTAAAAAAGGTTCAAGCTGACTAAAGAATTGAAGCATATGGACCATTTGACACGACCTACGTTCTCCGATTGGGCTCTGGAGAAGATGCGGCAAGATAATGAATTTCAACGCAAAATCATCTTCAGTGACAAAGATAATTTTTGCCTCAATAGGTTCTTCAATAGCAAAATATGAGTTATTGGTTTGGTGAAAATCCACATGTGCTTCATGAATCACCACTTCATCCACGAAAATAACTGTTTGGTTTGCATGCCGGCGGCGTCTTTGGGCCAAATTCAATAATTAGACAATAACGATTGTCACGTTACTGTGAATGGTGATCGTTATCGGCCCTTGATGAGCTACGTCATATCATTGGTCTAGACTCTATGCTAACAAGCCAACGACGTTGACAGAACTCAGAGCCAAAATTGAACACGTTACGGCCGAAATGTGTGACCGAGTCATCGAAAATTAGGTTCAACGAATCGACCGCTGCCGACGTGCCCGCGGTGGCCATATGAACAAAGTCGAGTTCCATTCATAAATGTTTTGATTGTGTTTCTAGTCGATCATAAGGTTTTGGAAATATCTCAAATGGTCTTGTTTTATTTTTAAAAAAAATTGCCAAGTCCTTATTGGAAAACCCGATATTTCAGAATCTGGTCGAGTAGAGTCGAAAAACACAACAACTTATTCTAACAAAAGAAAACTCCACCAGAACGGCCAAGCTGCAGGCCAAACATACAGGTTTAATAAAAAAGTAAAAAGACAGCATCAGAAAGCAAACCTAAAAACGGTCTTCGACATCAAGTTGTCAGATTTTTTTGAGCTCCATCGCCAAACCGGATGTCAGAAAATCGCCAAACGTCAATTTTGTCCAGTTTTTGTAACATTAAAATAATAATAAAAAAAATTATATTTTGCATATAAAAACGGCTAGTATAACATTTCAGTCAAAAATTTCCAAAAACTGGGAAAAAATACAAAAAAGTCGCACAAAGCACAACGTTTGTTGAACTAATGCATTTTTTAACGTGGTCTGTGTTTTGTTATTTTTGTTTTGATCATGCCATTTGTGTTGATTGTTGCCGCCTGTTTTTACACATTGCCACTTCACTACCTAAAAAAGTTTTCTGTCCTCGCAACTGATTTGGGCCTTTTTCACACGTCACTTTAACAGTTCTGTGGTATTCTGTGTCCAAAACCTTGTTGGCTAGTGTAATTTTCCATATGGGCAAATCCCAGAAACAGTCCACCAACCAAAAATTTTACAAATGAATTTTTTTTTGAATGGAATATAAGACTAGACGCATAATTTAATTTTTATATTACAAATATGTATTTCAATGATCATTAATGCAAAAATGTTTACCAAATCCTACCCCACCCCTGATTTCTTAATGTTATACGTGAATATAGCATTATTTTAGGTGATTTTTGTGCTTAAAATAGCACTTACAGCAGACTCATCAAAATATAAATTTCGTTATAAAAAAGTTTATATTCATTAGTTAAGAAATTAGTTTAAGAAATGCAATTTATAAAAATATAATTTGTTTTGTTAAAATAAATAAAATATATTTTCAAAGATTTTGTTATTCGTACTTAATTCCCAGTTTTTATTCTTGAGAAAAACACTTGAAATTAATTGTTGATGGGATAAGCAATTCCTATGCGCATTTCACTGGTTGCTTATGCCAGATCATCAGGAAACTTCATCCGTAAAGATTTTGGAAAAACTAAAGATATGAAACCAAATAAAACTGTAAAGCGTATAAGAATCATAAGCAACAGTTCTTCTTGTAACAATATCAAAGTTTAAACAAAAACATCAACAATTAACAGTGAGTTTATCTCTTCTTACATTCCCCACTGTTAATTGTTGATGTTTTTGTTTAAACTTTGATATTGTGGAGGGTCGGTGGAGGGTATGAAAGATTCGTCACAGCCGAATGTAGCACCCTTACTTGTTTTTCAATATTTTCAATCTTTTTTTTTTCTTATGAATTTTAAAAACTTTTTTAAAGAATATTAAAAATTCTCTACCACTTCCATATAATTTTTCATTGTTTTATTGTTATTAATTTTTTTTTTTTTAAGATTTTATGCCTTTCATTTATATTAACAATGTTTCTTCCTGGTTTTAAAGTTCCGTATTTATGAACATTTCACAGCATGAAGTGAGATGAAACAAAAAAATATTTGTTCATATATAAATAAGAAACTTGGCCTTTAATAGCTGTTTTTTTTTTTTAATATAGAAGCCATGACATTTGCTCTTTAGTGCTTTTGACAGTTTTTTTGTAAACATGCCATTACAGCATTTCGAAATATTTTCCATTGCTTTGGTTTTTGTTTTTATTTTAAATGCGTGTAACGCAAATTGTTAAAAAAAAAAAATTTTAGACAGGCATATCGTTTAAGGCCAAAAAAAGTTAAGCTTGGCTATAAATTAAAAAAAAAAAAATTGTTTCCATTAAATAATATAAAAAATTAAACAAAAAATTAAATTACTTTAACATGTGCAGACTTAATTCTATTTAAAGAACATTACGTAATTTTCTCTGAAAACAATATTTAACATTTGTAGTCTTAATTTATTTTCCCCCATAAAAATCGTTTGTTGAAAATTCTTTGAAATTTGCTTTGTTTAATGGCTCAGCTAAAAAAATATCTCTTCCTCATCAGCATTACAATATCCCCTTAGTGTGAAAGTAAGTAAATAAGGATTTGATTAATCAATCGTTTACAAGCGTCATAAAAAACAGTGTTGCCATTGTAGCGGTTTTGTGCCTAGCCATTTTGCACCTCGTTTAGTCAATTAAAAAAGAAAACTAAGCTAAGACATTTTTTAAGGGGTTAAAATTAAGTAAAATATTTTATTCTTTATTTATATGACAATGATATCACGAATGATATCAAGAAAAAACCTCGTACTAAATTTAAGTTTTTCCTTCTTATGCCGATTTCACCAATTTGCTGAAGTATCAATTTATGTTTAAAATTCGTTTTTCATGTTAAATAAAAATAAAACTTTGTGAAAAATTATACTTAAATATGAATTGATATTAAAACGAAATTGGTGAAATTGGGAATTACTTTAAATACAAGTCGTACTTAAAATTTTAAGTTCGAATAACACAAAAAAAAAAACTAAGAACGATCTAAGATGGGATAATTTTTGGAAACCAATTTGCCTGCATACGCGTGTGTGTGTGTGTGTGTAAAATTTTTGTAGAAACAACAATAACACTGCAAAAGAAGTTAAACAACGATTTGCTTGTTTTGTGTAGAAACCGCAACAACACCACCACACAAGTTCATGTTTAAAAAGGAAAATAAGAAGCAAAAATTCCCAAATTCTATTTGCTAATTTACTTAGTTAAATACATACAATTTTCAAGGTAGGATGAGTACGAAAATCATATCTGCTGGTGTCTTATAATTGAGATTTCTTCTGTAACTTTGTATACACAAGAATACAACAAAACCAAATTAACAAGAGTAACGGGTTAGTAAATAATAATATTATCTCTCTCTATATCTGCTTTATGTTAGAATAAATCTCACAGTTTGAGATTAACTTTTATCGCATGTTTACTTAAGTTAATCTCGTTTTCGGAATATTAGAGCTAAGGGGTACTTGAATAATCCATACTTGAATTAAGAATTCTGTGCTTGATTTAAGGAAACACGTAATTACTGTACTATTAGCAACATGTTGGATTGATTTAATTACAGATGGATGGATTTTTCTTTTCAGTTCCGAGAATGACTTTTATGATAAAAAAAAGTGCAATTATAACAATGATTTTATTTTCAAGTCTATTAAAATTTTCCTAATATTGATTTTGCTGTTACAATAGTCTGACTAGTACAAGGAAAATTTTGTATTACTTTCAAGTTTATTATAAAAGAGTAGTTTCCCTGCAGGAAACGTGGGATCAAGTATCTCCAAGTCGCCCCCTTCGTGGATTATTTTGGTAAAACTGTCAACTGCATTCTCTATTACCCCTCATGGGAGCACATGGCTTCCACAAAGCATCTCCATCTTACACGATTTTTTGCAGTTGTTTTCGCGTCTTTCCGTGTAAGATTTGACCTAGTTTTTGGAGTATCTATCCATTCAGTATTGCTATATTGCCTTGTATGAGTTGCAATAATCGGTTGTTGTTCCAGCTTAGTAGATAATTGGCATGCTGTGGCAAGTCCTAGGATAATGGGGATGTCAGCTGTCGTTGCCAAGAAACAACGCCCTCCTTGTATTTGGTGTAGTGATGAAGTCAATAATACATCAGTATAGTTTCACTATTGACATTTCCTGCAGGGCTGGTTAAGCTTCGTTCACGATCAAAAAAGCATTTTCACTTGGTGTTCATAATAGAGCAACAATTTCTTTTGCAACCACACACATTTTGCATTAAGAAACCGTTTGCAGATTTTTGCCACAACAATATTATACATTTTTTATTATTTTTTACAACATTCTGTTGAAATTTTCATTCAAAACTAAATAAAATTATTTTAAACGTCAGAAACAATTTCATACAAATTGTTGCTCAAGTTCTACTTGACTCAACTTTAGCTACATTTTTAAAAAAATTTTAGTTACATTTTTGTTCTAAAAATGAAAGGAAAATATATGATATATTTTAGGAAGAAAAACGATAGAGGAAAAAACGAAATTGTTTCTCTGATTGTGAACAAAGCTTTACTGTTTTGATTAATAATGATAGATTTTTGTTACAAAATCCTTGTTCAGCAAATTATTGCTCAAATTTTTGTTAGATTTAGTCCTGAACAGTTGGCAGCACTGTTTATAAGCATTAAATCCAATATAAATTATATCGTCATAAAAAATTAATGCTTAAAAGAAAACATTGAAGCGTATGGGTGTGATTAACTCGATATTTAACATAAAGCATACGCTACGAAGCACAAAGGAAATCTAAACTTAAATTTTGTGATAAATGAAATTTGGATGAAATTTTTATTATACCCTCTACCACTAGTGGTGAATTAGGGTATACTTAGTTTGTGATTCCGTATGAAACTTTTTTAATATTAATCTAAGACTCCATAAAGTATATGTGTGCCAATATGGAAAAGTAGTCGCAGTTAATTCAAACAGCTTACGAACGGAATTGTCGAAAGTAGTTAATAAGTTTTACAGGAGAGACTATGAAAATAAAAGGTTGAGAAATAGAAGAAATGCTCATTTAACAAGAAAAAATATTAGCATACCTCCAGAAATCGCTCCAGAGCTGGTAATGTGTAAAAACGTTTTAAGTACACAATTTCCATTGTAAAAGTGGAAAAGTAGAATAACGTCATGATCCTTTTCGTAGTGGAAAAATGTTTCAACTGCTATTGCGCTTTTGGATATGAAACCTTTTTCCACTAAAAAAAAATAAACATTAAGTTTGCATCTAATGTGAAACGTTAATTTCTGGATTTTTTGCATAAAAGTTTTTGATAATCTAAATTGAAAAAAAAAATTTAAAAGTAATCTTCATTCTTAAAAACAATTTTTTTGCCCTCCTCAAAAATTATTATGTTGCCACTTAAAAGTTTATTCGCGGATTTGCTTCAACTTCAAAAGGGAATACAAGTAAATGCTTTAAAAAAATTGTTTTTAGTAAGTATAAAAGATTTTACGCCTTTCTGCTTGTAAAAACTTAATTTTATCTAATATCCTTAAGTAATTCAGAGTCAATTTACCATGTGCTTCTGTCAGTCCATCAATCCACCCGTCTATAAGTCTGCTGAAAACATGCTTAACTCAAAAGAAAATGAATGCCAAATATTTTTTTTTACCTCCGAAGCAGTTTGGACTTAAATTCTAGTACAATCGGTTTAGTACACTCACAATATTATTACAGTAAAGTATTACAGTAATGTAGTTTATTTAAGAAGCATTTCTTTCAGTCATTTTTAAATAAATAAACATTTGAAATTCCAAGCAAATTTATTTTTAATTGCTTCTAACATTTATTCATAAAACTAAGTGCACATTAATACGGATTTTCAGTTGCAGTTAATATTGTCCGTTGATTAAGTTTAATTATTCTTTATGTAAAATTACATGAAAATGTAATTTAAAATAACGATTTTTTATTTTTAATTTTTTTTATAATTTTTATATGACCAAACACCAAACAAAAACACCAATATAGATACTCGACACAGGTCAACAATAAATATTGAAAAAACAAATGAATTTTTAGTTATTTTATATAATTTAACTACCAAAAACAAATTTTTATTTATCCAAAAAAAAAAAACGATTTGCTTGTTTTGTGCAAGGCGAATTCAACTACAGGTGGTGTCGGAACTACAACAATCCAAAAACAACAGAAACAACATAGGGTTTTTTGCACTGCATTGTTAGTGCCATTAGCTCGAAATGTCAACCATTATTAGCAAAACACTAACAAATCAAAACAAATAAGCCCGAACTGTCAAAATCAGATGCCGTTTCGACACAACCTGTAGTTAATTCGCCTTGGTTTTGTGTAAAAAATTTTCCATTTTCTACTTGTTAAAATAATTTAGTTAAATAAATCAAATTTTTAAAGGAAAATAACTGCGAAACCATATCGGTCATGCTGCTGATGTCTTATAATTGAGAGTTCGTCTGTAAACAAAGTGGTCAGTACAACGAAAGTAAAACAAACATGTGTAACGGGGTAAGTAAATAGTAATATTATCTCTCTCTCTCATTAGAAAAACTAGCGAACAGGTGTCTGTCTGGTATTTTTTTAGAAAATCGTTTGTGGAGTAAACGAGTTAAACCTATATAAATTATATATCAAAAAAGTTGCAATATTAGCGGCTTTAAAGATTTAAAAATGAATAAAGCTACCCCTTTTTGGTAAACAGAATCTGAAACTGGGTTATGACTCAAACACTCCAAAAATTAGCAACAATTAGAACAATTTTAAAGTCAATTCAAGTGAACTTTTTACATTCGCAAAAAATGCCATTAATATCACTGACGAACATTCATCAATACAGCAATATTACTATGATATAAAATTTCTAACTAAAAATATTTGTTGCTTATTAAGGTTTTAATGTTCTTGACGCTATTTTAAATGGGTGTAACAGCTTAATTAATTTATAGAAAATCTAGTAACAAATGTAGAATTTGCTCGAAATCTCAAAAGTACTGCAAACAGGCTATCAGAAATAAAAAATCAGTAAGAAAAGCAAACCGCAAACCAATTTTTATTTTGCTTAAGACCTTCCCTTTAACATTTTATTCCCCAAATTTATTTTTATTGAATTTTGTAGAAAATTTTTTCAAATCTTAGAATTTCTTATTCAGCTAATTCTAAGAAAAAAAAAATAAAAAAGAACCATAAATATTATAAATATTTTATTAAGGTGTATCTCTCCTTTTTCCGAAATTGATTTGTTGAAAAAATAATGTAAATTACAACTATATCCATAAAATAATAAATAAATAACACACCCTTAAAATACGTAATATGAACACGTGCACAAACGCGCACCCAGCAAACATTAAGACAAACGTTTGATTTATAATGGATCTATCCTTAAAATTAAAAACAATTTTCTAAAACCTTTAAACGCTATATTTTAATCTACGCCCACCTTGAGAAAATGATTAAATAAAATTCAATTTATTTTTAAATTAAAATTATAATTAATTATCGAGCCTTTGATTTAAGAATTTATTTATTGCTTTAAGTATTTATCGATATTTAATATGCTAACAAGCCCTTTTTTAAATATTATTGAGCAGGGAAAAAGTTGCCCTTTTTGTAGATAATGCGTTATTTTTTTAAATGATAACACCGGCCAACAAATTTTTACCCAGAGACCAGAGTATACTTCGGTATTTGCTTTTTTTAATTTTTTACATATTTTTGTGATTTTTTTTATAATTTTGACTTAAATTTTGAATTGTTTTAAAAAAATTAAAAATCAGGGACCCGAAATAACTGTTATTATTTTTTAAATATCCAATAGGTTATGGAAAAAATAACTGAAAAAAATTGGTCCTGTAATAATAATTATAAATTACCAAGAAAATTATTGTTCTGCCATAAACATGATGAAAGATTATTATTTTTTTTGGTCTTTGATAACCGTTATGAAAGATTATTAATTTTTTTAGTCTTTGGTAACCATTATGAAAGATTTTTATTCTTATTGGTCTTCTATAACCATTATAAGAGATTTTTATTTTTTCTGTCCTCAATTATCGGTTGGCTTAAGCGAACTAATGAAAGTAATTTCTGTTCTAAAGCACTTCAAATGCCGTTTGGATTCAGCAATGAAATGTAGGTCTCGTCATGTATTCTAAGAATATGCAACACACCTAATTACGCATGAGTGGAAGCGCAGTGGTATCGCAACGGACATTCA
This sequence comes from Pollenia griseotomentosa, assembly GCA_963931875.1. NCBI lineage: Eukaryota > Metazoa > Arthropoda > Insecta > Diptera > Polleniidae > Pollenia > Pollenia griseotomentosa. Next base: position 42,121,660 of record OZ007560.1, on the reverse strand, counting down.
GTGTCTATGTGAGCTGGCGAATAAAGTCGGCTGCCACCTCTACCTAACCGAAAATACCATTAAGTAGGCTTGTTCGACTGGTTTTAGCTTAATTATTTTTAAATATTAACTAATTTGTTTCTAAAATTTAGCTCATCTAAATATAGCAGACAATGATTCTTACCTTCATTGATTTTTCTACAGCCGAAAATACTGGTACTGTTTTTAGTTATTTCTGCAGAGGTTTTCGCTATTTCTACTGACATTTTTTTGAGTGTAAACAAGCGCTTAAAATTGATGAAAATCTCATCGATTCTAAAGTGAGGGTGAAGAAATCCTTAACAAAAACCGCAACAAATGCAAATATTGCTAGTAATACAAATGTTAATAAAAATGATAATTTAATGAAGCTCTTTTTAGGAATGACTTTTATGAAACTGTTACATAGATTCTATAAAATGCTTTATTACCTGACGTTTTATTGTTTCTGTTAAGAGTTTCATTAATTCTATGAAGCTTTTCATAAACATTGACTGTAACGAAACCTGTTTCATGGAAGCCCAAAAAAAAAAAAACAAAAACAAACTATAACGGTTATCAAAGACCAAAAATATTGGTTATTTGTTACAATTATTTAGAGAGCAGGTTTTAAAAATTCGTGATTAATTATTATTTCAGGATTTTTTCAAATATTGGTTATAACTGTTATGTCCCTGTTAAAAATTAATGTTTAGAGAATTCCAACCAATTGCAGTAAGGAATGTAAGAAAAGAAATACTCACTGTTTATTGTTCTTGTTTTTGTTAAGGCTTTGCTATTGTTACAAGTAAAATTGTTACTTATAATTCTTATTCGCTTAACAGTTTTATTTTTTTAATATCTTTAGTTTTTCTAAAGTTTTTGGTTGAAATTTCCTGATGATCTGGCCTAAGCAACTAGTGCAATGCGCATAGGCGCATATCCCATCAACAATAAATTTTAGTGTTTTATCAAGAATACAAATTGGGAATTAAGCACAATAAACAAAATCTTGTTATTTAATTAAATCAAACTTATAAACAAAATTTTAAAAATATAAAAATAAGAAAAAAAAATCGAGAACTCCATGAAAATAGCGAAAACACGAAGTATACTCTGGTGTGTGGATTAAACATTTGTTGGACTGTTAAAAAAATAACACATTCTCTACAAAAAGGAAAAGCTGGATTTTTCAAAATTTAGGTTGAAATATCTCATACACTCATACAAAAATGCATCTTCCAATTGCCGATGCCTTTACATCAGAATTGTGACATCAATGTAATTACCAGCGCCCGGACTTTAATGCAGTTAAAATCACGTCTTATGTGCTTAAATTATGCACTAAAAATAGAAAAATATATGCTTATAATTGAACAAATATGCACTTTTAATTTTTAAACAGAGTTATTAATAATAATATAAATTTTTTTAAAAAAATAGCATAAAAGACGTAATAATTTAGTCTCATAAAGGAAAATAAACATAAAAGCAGAAAAATAAAACAAAGCAAAACACAACAAGTAAGAGTGCTATATTCGGCTGTGACTAATCTTATATACCCTTCACCATTGTGCGAGCAGAGTACAGAGCAACTAAATAATTTTTACATATACATACATATTTACAATACTTAAAACTTCATTATAAATGAAATTTAAAAAAGCGAAAACTGGTAAATATTTTTTTAAAATAGTTTTTAGAACATAAAAATATTAAAAAAAAATTTCTTTTTAAAAAACCAAGATTCGAACCAGGGAACTCACAGTTTCTAACTTAACACACCCCGTAACAACTGAACCATGAAGGAACGCTGTTTAAATATCATTAAAATGAAATATGGACCGTATACTGTTTACAACTCAACACAGTAGAGACGACAACCGGATTTGAACTTCGCTTTTTAGAAGGACCCAGAATGTATATACTTTATAGGGTGTAGGACCTTCGGTGAAGGGTATAAAAAACAAACTTAATTATAAAAAGAGTAATTTTTGGGATTTCAGTATTTTGGTCATAGCTCTGCTATTTCTTAACCGATTTGACAGATTTGTGTACCGACATGTTAAAGAAGAAATTTGGCAGTTATTTTGGTTATAAAACTTGGACTCGAGAAGATCTATGGTTCCCGAAAATGGGTATTTTTCAAAAAAAAATTAATATTTTGGTCATAACTTTTTCATATCTGAGCCGATTTTCCCGAGTTTTTCAGAAAATATTTTCTATTAAAAATTTCCGGTCTTTTAATATATAAGGCGTAACCATAGGTCATATTACAGTCCAAAAATTCCGGTTTTTATACAATTTTTAATATTTTTTGTATAGGAGGTACCACGCCCATTTCTCCAATTCCGCCCACATTTTGTGGGATGCTGTGTATTTATAACCTAAATGTTTGTACCTAATTTGAAAACTTTGGCTCTCGCCGTTCTCCAGATATACAGAAAAAAGTAATAAAAATACAACAACCACAAGGGATTTTTTTGGAAAAATTAGAGGCAGTCGTGGTTTTTGCTCATATCTCCGTCATTTTTGGACCGATCTGGCTGAATTTCAAAAGCAAACTTAAACGGAGTATATGTGACATAAATATATGACAACCTAGTCCTCATCATTTCTGGGGTCTTCGGAAAACCCATTTCAACATACACACGGACAGACGGACAACCGGATTTGAACTTCGCTTTTCATAAGGACCCAGAATATATATACTTTATATCGTGTAGGATAAATTTTGTGGAACTTACAAACGAAATGACAAAGTTATATATACCGGATGTCAGAAATCGCAAAACGTCAATTTTGTTCAGGTTTAGTAAAGTTTTTTTTTAATTAAATTTTGCATACAAAAATATTTCAGCCAAAAATCGCCAAAAACAAAGAAAAAATACAAAAAAGTCGCCGAAAGTAAATTTTGTTTAGTTTCTGTTTTTTTTTTTAACCCTAGAGTACGAACCATATTTTACGTACGTTGTAACTAATGATCGTCGATTCGACGATGTATTTAATAACTGCCTATAACTTTGGCTTGAAAGCAAATATACTTTTTCAATTAATGTTTTTAATCATCATGGCACCTTATAAGTTTATATAAAAAAAAATTTTTGTTTTAATTCATATAGATAAACGAAATATTTAATTTTAGAACTTTTTTATTTTATGTTGCACATATTTTTGGGATCATAAAGAATTACCTATAAAATATTGTTAGGAAAACTGAAAAACTAAAAAAGAGTTAAAACTTAAAAAATACATTTTTGGCTTTAAAACAAAAAAATTTTTTTTTTAATTAGTAACAATAACAAAAAATGACAAACTGTTAAAAAAAATCCCTGAAATAATATAAATGGTAAAAATAGCCAAGTAAATCGGCAGTTGCCAAATGGAAAATCCCAACGCCAAACCCGTTTCAAAATCGCCACGTTTGTCGAGAAATCGCCATATCTGACAGCCCTGGCTCTTGTTCAGTTTGGCCATAACCGTTTGATGAGAATATGCCAAAGCTTAAAAAAAAATCTGCTTAATTATCAAAAAGTAATTTCAATTTTTGGGAATACAAAATTTTAATTTCAAAAGATTTTGTTATTCGTGCTTAATTCCCAGTTTTTATTACTGATAAAAACACTTGAAATTTATTGTTGATGGGATAAGCTATTCCTATGCGCATTTCACTGGTTGCTTAGGCCAGATCATCAGGAAACTTCATCCATAACGTTTTAGAAAAACTAAAGATATTAAACCAAATAAAACTGTTAAGCGTATAAGACTTATAGCAACAGTTCTACTTGTAATAATATCAAAGCTTAAACAAAACACATCAACAATAAACAGTGGGTTTATCTCATCTTACATTCCCCACTACAATTAGTTGAAATTCTCTCAACATTAATTGTAGTTGTAAGTAGGTTAAGAAAAACAAAATAAAAACAACAACAACAACTTTACAAAAGATGTTGACAATTAAGTGTTTTTTAGGCCGTGCACTGCCTGTTTATTATCAAAAAGTAATTTCAATTTTATTCAAGTTTATTGTTGATGTGTTTTGTTTAAGCTTTGATATTATTACAAGTAGAACTGTTGCTATAAGTCTTATACGCTTAACAGTTTTATTTGGTTTAATATCTTTAGTTTTTCTAAAACGTTATGGATGAAGTTTCCTGATGATCTGGCCTAAGCAACCAGTGAAATGCGCATAGGAATAGCTTATCCCATCAACAATAAATTTCAAGTGTTTTTATCAGTAATAAAAACTGGGAATTAAGCACGAATAACAAAATAATCTGCTTAATTTTTAAATAAAGAAAATGTGCTGAAAACCGGCTGAATTAATAAAATATGTTAAAAATCTGCTAATTAAAAAAGAATTTTAATTTTTTTATATATATAAATTTTTACTTTTGTATATGTTTATATCATTAAGGCCCGTTTTCACGACTTAACGATAGCTAAATGTAGGAAGTTATCGAACAGATAATGAGTTTTTAATTATCACAAGTTCTCTTGAACCTTAAAGTGAAGAATAAGCTAAAGAGAGGAACGTTCTACCTTTAACTTTTGTCGTAAGGTTTAGATTTGAGATTGCCATATTATATTCACATATTTTTTATATATGGCAACTCCAATTATACGTATATTTTGTTAATGTAAAAAAGTACGTAGTTGCCAGCTCGTATTTTTATTTTGGCAAAAATAATCGGTATTTTCTTTAGTATTGCCACTTTTTTAAAAATGTTAAGTTTATTTTATACAGAAGTTGTGAAAACGAAAAATAGTTGAAGGTAACTTTATTCCTCACTAGTGCTAAAGGTAGCGTTAACTATATCGAAATTTAAAGGTAAGTCGTGAAAACGGGCCTTAAACTTTTATTTTTCTAAAAAAATTATGATCAAAAATTCTGCTTTTTTAAAAAGTAAAAATATGCTTAAGAAATTTGCTTTTGGACAAGAAAATATGTATGCCAAAAAGCAGTAATCTAATTAAAAAAAAAATCTTCTAAATCTGACAGAAAATATGCTAAAATGGTAGCACTACACTTGTTAGAAAGATATTTAAAACCACATATGAAATGAATTTAGGACAAAAAAGCTTCGTTCACAATATCAGCAAAAAAAAAAAATACATTTTCTATCTTGCAAATTTTTCCCAAATCGTAGGCGTATTATAAATACGCCAAACACGATAAGGCTGATTATTATTTGTTAAGACAGTTTGTTAAAATTTTCATTCAAAACAACATAAAATTAATATAAACATTGAGTTTAATTTTTTTAATTACATTTTGTGGTTTCCACTACGATGTTTAAGTAAAAAACTAAATAAAACATGCCATAAGTTTGTTTTATTGTTCTGAATCCTTCATTTTTCTAAAAACTTTATCAAGCATGATACGAATTTGCATTATCAATTAATTTAATATGCTTTAATACGTATAGATTTCTCTAACTCACAAAAGTCTCAGAGAAAACTGCGTAATTTGAAGAAACAAACATTATCTGAGCTTTTATTAAATTTGTTTTTTTGTTTATCTTTACTGCATCACCATCGTTGAATCCTTGAATCCACCACATCCTTAAATTGGTCAAAATTTTCAGCATAATACATAACTAAGAAATAAATCTAGATATTTTTTTTTAATATGCGACAAAACGCGAGATGCTTTGCAAAATATTTTTTTCCCATAAGAAATAAAAAAAAATAAAACAAGTTTTGTTTTTTAAAATATACTCAAAAATATGCAATGTCAGGTATTTATGCAAAAATATGAATTTAAAGCAAAACATGCAAAAATATGCACTATCAAATCGATGCCATTTTACTTAAAATTAATTGATTCGCAAAGATATTTAGTTTATGTTGATTTCAAACTGACGACAACAAATATGCATTTGCATAAAAATCCGGGCCTTGGCCATTTCAAATGGCATCAATGAGGCAAAAAGTTTTATGCGTAATCTATGCTATGACTACAGTGACATAAATTCGATGCCATAGATAAAGTATACATATAGATAAAAGCTAATTAAAAAAATTATAATGTTAAATCCACTATTTTTGTTTTTAGACACATTTTTGAAACCTGCATATGAGGCATTGATGTACAATTGTAGTCGAAGCATAAATAAAAACCATAAACAACATATAACATCCACATTGATGACATTCAATCTTCAAATTTGGTATCAACACCAAAAAGAATTAGAGCGAAAAGAGCGAATTGTAAAATAAAGCATACAAGTGTGTGTGCAAAAGTTTTTTTGTAGAAAAAACAACAACACTACAAGAGGAAAACCATACGTTATTTTCATGTTTAAAAAGTAAAATAAGATGTCAAAAATTCGCATATTCTATTTTCTTAAATTATTTTGTTAAATACATCAAATTTTCAAGTTAGAACGATTACGAAAATCATATCGGGGATACTGCTGGTGTCTTATAATTGAGTGTTATTCTGTAAACAAATTGCGGAATACAACGAAAGTGAATCAAATAGTGCAACTGGTAAGTAAATAATAATATTCTCTCACTTTGACTTAATTCAATCTCAATGACCCAATTTAATGACTTACTGACCAGTCACTCATTTCTCCGATGTTTCTGAGTCATCGCACTGATAACAGATTTTATTAAACTGACTCCGGTTCGTTATGTTTGTAATGCCGATGTCTCATCCCATTGATGACATAATTTTAATTTTTGACCCTGATGACAATTTATTTGTCCAAATGATCACAATGATGAAATGTGTCATGGGGTCAAAATCGAAGACACTTGTAATAGTACTGATGTCAAAATACATCAGCGTTATGACGCCTTTTCCATCGATGTAGAATGAACGAGATATTACAAAGGTTAAACTTTATGTTAAAGGTAATTGGTAGGACTTTCAGAAGAGACTGGTTTTATAAATAAAGACGGATTTGGTAGCCCAAGTATAACGAAAAAACATGGTTTATTTAACATTGCGATGTCCTACCGCTTGACCATATAACCCTGCTTTGCAGTTCAACGGAGGAGTATTAAAAATACTCCATGTTCATACATACTCCAGAAAAATAGTTTTGAAATCATTTATAAACGAAAATATGCTCTTTTTTAAGAATGCTACGGTCCATGACTGCATTACACTGGACTATATTGTAAGTAGTCTATTTTATCTAGCATGGATCAAGTAGTCCAATAATTTTTGCAGGGAAGCTTTTGACACATTCAAAGATGATTTGCAAATATCAAGTGCATGTTGTTCTCTGTGTTTCTGTATTGTTGTAGAGTTGCACAGAACCACTTAAATAGATTTTGATGAATTGTTTTTGAAACGTTTGAGAAAAACCTTTGAGAAGAAGTTCAGAATAACTACAATTAAAGAAAAACTTTGCATACTTGTCGAGTAAGTTTTTAATCGCAAATTATTTTTAAATCTTTTTAAAAATAAGAGGAACGTTTTTTAAGATTTGAGATTTAATTTCACGTGTTTGCTGGGCATAGGCAATTTAGTTTTTTTTTTTTTTTTTGTTAATCTAAAAAATAAAAAGAAATTACACATGTAGCTGAAGTAACATCACGCATTTATTAAGTTCATTATATACTTCATGGGAAATCCGTATTACGATAAAAACGTATCATAAAACCAAATGATTCCCTTCCATTACGCATAAAATACAAAAATTAACATAAAAAACATAAAAAAAATATTTAATGTACATACATATGTATCAAAAAATATGCGGCAAAACTAAAGTCTGGTCTGATTTCAAATCATAAAACCTGGACACATAAAGACGGTATTGTTGGATTGGTGAGGAGAGAATTCAAATTCGCATAAATATTTTTGAATTAGTGGTTAAAGCAGAGAGAAGCAGTAGATATAAATAACACAAACGATGACAGTCTTGGAGCGTTGTAAGATATTGGGTGTCAAAAAGTTGCGTTGCTCGACATGTTTTAAGTAGATGTAAATTAAATGGGCAATTTTCCACATTTAAGGACAATTTTCAAAGTTTTCGTTAAGGTTTTTCTAAACTACAAAAGTTTAGTTGCTGGTATAATATTTTAAATTAATGGCCTTAAAGAGGGTGGCTCATAGTGAGCTATATGGTATAAATTGCTTATAATTCTTTCTAGCTCTCCTAAGCAGTTTGGGATTAAAAGCCAGCATAACTGGTTAAGTATGCAAAGAGTTAAGAATCCAAATGTAAAACAACCTCCATAATAAATTGATTTTTTTGTTACAAAAACTTAAATAAATTGCGGAAGAATGCAACGGTTCGCATACGATTTTGCACAAATTCGTTTTGTAGTTTCTAGTCATAAACTACTAAGTTTCGTAATGATCGCTTCATATTTTAGATTAGGCTTAATATAAATTCCACTCTCGGACACAATATAGCATGCCTAAAACTGTAACGAATAGTGCTATTGTACACAGAAAAAAAAAAAAACTGATTTCAATTAAAAAATTTGTGATATTAAAAAATTAATTAAATTTGCACCAGTAAACAAATTAATAGTATCAATTTAACCAGTTAATAGTATTAATTAAACGTTTAATTCAATTGATTAAACGTTTAATTCACTTGATTAAATTTTTAATTAAAGCTGATTATATTTTTGATTAATGCTTTAATTGGTGAAAAGTTTTGGAGAATAGTTTCATAAGAACAGAAATCGCACGACTAAATTTTCTAAAGATTGGTCTATGATTGACCAAAGGCCGCAAAAAAAGCACACTGCTTAAATATTCTAACTCTTGGTGGAGGGTATCAAATATATGGCACAGCCGCAGTTAGCACTCTTTCTTGTATTTTATGCGTAATTATTTATTATTACTGTTTCGCACATACGTGTTCTCCAACATATTTTTAATAACTTCTGGCAAAATTTCATTACGAATATTGTTCCTTTTAAATATTCGCAACGAAAACTGCCAGGAGATGTTAAATCCGGTGGACGTGGAGGCCTGTTCAAATCGCTTAGGCACGAAATATTGCGTTTGGCAAATGCATTACCAAAGCCATTAAGATACTTTTAGTATATGCTGTTGCTCCATCTTGTTAAACTCTAATAGCCTAACAAAATTTTCCAATATCGTCCGACATGCACCACCGTTGGAAGAGATTGAATGATTAATGTCTTATAAAAAAAAACCATAAGCTAATGACCCTTCCGAACGAGACACCGTACCAAGTGGGTTTAGTTATCACTGTTGCGCCGCTCCTAGATTCTTAGTTGATTTAATGATTTATTAGGCTTTCCATTAAAAAAATAATTTGGAGTTTCTCAAAAGATTTATTTAAAACTTCATAGTATTGGGAAAAAGTAGTACCTATTACACAGTGCAACAAATTTTGGGTCATCGCCGCCAGCCTCAATACTTGCAACGCGAAATAAAACTAGAGCAAATCTGCCAAAGGGTTCCCGAAATATCTGCCCCTAAGGTTTTTGAATTTTTTGAAAAGGCGTTTGGTATAAGTCAAAAAATATACTAAGGCCCGTTTTCACAACTTACCGTTAGCTAAAGGTAGTATTTTATCGGCCGTATAAACAGTGTTTCATTATTACAACTTTACTTTAACCTACCAGGTAGGACGAACCTTAATTTACTTTATCGCTCCCTTTATTTTTAAGTAAAGTTTTAATAATTGAACACTTTTTATAAGGCCGGTTAAAGTCTTCTTTAAGCTATCGGTAAGTTGTGAAACGGGCCTTAATGTACTTCTTAGCTAAAACTGTATTTTAGATGTCTGCAGTAGAATTGTATGGCGATTCTTTGCTTAGAACGTGTTAACCTTCTAACACTCATTTTAAGAGGTCATTTTTGTCCTATTTTTACTTCCCCACAAAAGTATACTAAAACGGCACTTTAGAGGGTCAAAATGTTGCACGAATATTTTTTGCATCGAATTTTACAAGGGTCTTCAAAGACCAAAAGTTCATGCATTGTATGTAAAACGGATTTTCGAAATTTCAGGTATTGAAATTTTTGATTTCTTGAAAGGGCGTTTCGTACAAGTCAAAATATACTAACGGCCAATTTCACCAAGTTCGGTTATAATTAACTACCGGTTATAGCTGTCAAAACATATTGGTAACTGGAACTTTAATTGAAAGTTAGTTTTAACCGAACATGGTGAAATTGGCCGTAAATGTACTTCTGAGCTAAAAGACTAATTAAGATGTCTGCAGTAGAATTGTATGGCTATTCTTTTCTTAGAATATATTAACCCTCTAGCACTCATTTTAAGGGGTCATTTTTTAACTTCCACACAAAAATATACTTAAACGGCAATTTAGAGGGTTAAAATGTTCGACGAATATTTTATGCATCAAATTTCACTAGGGGTCTTCTAAATCGTGCAATATATGTTCAAATTTCAAGGCCCGGAATTTCGAAAATTCGTTGTACAAGTTAACATATTTAAGTTGTGCATTGAGCACACTCTAACATTTCATAATAAATTCTGTACACTTGTATGATTGCACAGTTTTACAGTTCTGTTTTTTAGTTTTGTTTATTTAAAATATTTTCACAAAGTTAACGTATCAAATATCCAGACACTGCGTCTGCATTTTTTGTATGAAGAAAATCATCCGATCGTAGGGTCCAACGCGATTGGTTGCTGCAATAAAGTTATGATGTGTTGTTGCAAGGTAAGCAAAATTGTCTTTGGTATTGAATTGAAGTTAACAAACAAAAAGAGTCAGTCTTACAGTAGCCTCAAGCCCACATAGTGGGATAAAATATTAACGACATAAATAAAATATAAATAGAGATTAAGAGAACGAATATAAATAAGTGTCACAAACCTTACAAATAAATAAAAAGATAAAACTTTTAAATAAAATAAATAACAAATAATATTCCAATATTAATATAAATATAAATAATTTTAACGTTATTCTATAAGAATAAAATTTGTAATTTGCTAAAAAATAATAAATAAAGCATTAAAATTTGTAATTTGCTAAAAAAATTAATAAAGGATTTATAATAAGTTTAAATTACCCGTGTTGTTAATGGAATAAAATAACTTGCATACATTGCACGATTTTTTGGTCTAAGAAAACCCCTAGTTAAATTTGATGCATAAAATATTCGTTTAGAGAAATCCAGAAAAAGGACTGAGAAATAATATAATCTGTATTATGGGTTGCTTTCGATTTCTTCAACATCTTCGATAAGTTAAAGCATTTTTTTCCACGTCAAGTTTTTCAAAACTAATGAAAAAATCGCTTAAATCCTGAACATTTAAACCAAATTATTTTTCTAAAAGATTATTTTATAAGGTCTCCTTAAACTATTGAAATAATTAAAAAAATGATCTCACAGTTTATTTTATACATAATAAAGTATAAAATATGTATTAAATATGAATTATTTTTTTGTTTGCTCGTTTTAGTTCAAGAATTGTTTTTGTTTGCTATGTTCTTGTTTTTTTTACTAATAAACTCCAAATAATAAAAATTTTTTGCATTTTTATTTATTAAAATTTTTTAATTTATAACAAAACTTTATTAATCGGTTAACCGATCAATAACAAAATTAGCCGATCAAACCAAATCCTCGGTTAAATATTATAGCGATTAACCGATTTAAGCAAAAGCCCGATTAAATGAATACCCTATTTAACCAACATAAACTTTTTAGTTAATTGTTAAGGCATTTGGTAAATATTTAAGATATCACATCCACTATTTTCTGGAGTAAACAGATACTTGAAAAAAAGTTGCAAAAATAACCAGTATTAATCTTTAAATTTCATTTATTACCAAGGTATCACCAGTCATTTTTCTGACAGAACATACAAAGGAAAGTCTATTTTTTCATTTGAAATGATTTATGGTATTTTGTACGTGATGATTCGATTAAATATTTTCATGCCAACAACATTTTTTTCTGGCTATTTTTGACTTAAACTTCTGCATACAAATTTTTTTTATACATATTCAGAGATTTTTTTTAATAAAGATGCCTAAATATTTGTAACTATCGAATACTTTTTTATACAGCACAATTAAGGATGTTAAAACAAGTAAGAAAGTATAAGCGGTTAAGCCCTTCCATTGAATACCCTACACCACAGTATTTTGAGACAAATTTTCTACAGTGTACAGGGGCACTCATGATCGCGCAAAAACTAAGTTTATGTTTAAAGTTAAGATTCATATAAAAATTCTTTGTGTTCAATACTATCAAGGTTTCTTTATACAGTTTTCGTTCTAAAGTAATTTTAGCGACCTTTGGTAAATTCTGAACCTAATAGTATTAAAACACTCTCAACTTTAAATCAATATTAACACTATTAATTTAGTTATGGCATTCTAATCTATTTTCGGGAGTCAAACACAATTTTTTGTTAATTTTTATTAATTTTTATAAATATAATATCCTGAAGAAGATTTCCAAAGGAAATCGAAATATCGATATATAAAAAATAAACGAACTATTTGAAATAAAAGTGACCTTAAGCTCAAGTATTAATAAAGAAGAATAATATTTAAAAAAAAGGGTCGAACAAATTATAATAAAATTGGTACCAATAAAATATTATTTGGCCAAATTTAATCTTAAATACCGTTAAAACAGATGGTTTATAGCTCTATTCCTAAAGTAGTTAGTATGGGGTCCAACATTGACTGACTGATTGGGAATGCTTATAAATTGTTTACTTTTACAATTTTAAATTAATTTTTTTTCGGGTAATAAACAATTTAATAAAATTTTTTTAACAAATAGAATCTAGGAAGTTTATTTCTCATAGTGAGTAACATTATATAAATTTTCATATTATTCGAATGTGTATATTAAGTCAAATTACAATCCTCAAAAGCTTTTATACTTTAATAGTCTTATTCCTTCAATATTTTTCCGGAATATTTTCTATGCACTAACAGAATTTTCGTTTCTATATTTCTGTTACGAGGCTTACTGCAGCTATCCTCTGGCTAGCAATGAAGTAAATTATAAAGAAAATTTATACAGCTATTAGATACCAGCAGAATGTAATGCATTTTCTGACCTGCTACGACCTTCGTCAGCATTCTTTGTATCTTATAACTGGATAGTGCATAGAAAATATTCCGGAAAAATATTGAAGTTTTTTAAAGTTTTAAAGCTTTTGAGGATTGTAGTTTGACTTGGATTACACATTCGAATAATATAAAAATTTATAAAATTTTTTTTTTAATGTTTCATGTTGAATGCATGTGCGTATAAAAATTTTTTAATTTTCTTATGTTATCGAACGATTAATTGTTACAACACAAAGAAAATATTGATAATAATTTAAATACTGCAATAGCTTCCAGTGTAAACATGATAACAAATTTAATAACCCGTTTTAAATACGAGGGTCCAGCAGGTGGCGCAGCGAAATATGGCCCAAAAAAAAGACATGAAAATTTACCCCAAATTTGGGGCTATTTTTCATAATGCAATATGACCCAATTTTTTTAATGAAAAATTACCCCAAAAAAAATTAAAAATAAACCTAAAAATAAAAAGTAATATGACCCTAAATTTGGGGTAATTTTTATATTATGAAAAATCACCTCAAAATTTATTATGAATTTTAACCCCAAAAAAGAACACAAAGAAAGTTATATTAAAAAATATTAGGTGGAGTTCATATGCCCGAAACTAAAAGACCCAAATTTAAAATCCCGATTTAAAAATCCGAATAATTATACAGTTTTGGTTTTAAAAATCGTACGATTGTAAGCATGGTTCACGTTACAGCTGGCCTTTGGCCCGGCGAAGGTACTTTCTTCTCTATGGTGTTACGAACACTGGCTTCGCTCACTAAAGCTTCACTAAATAGACGGCTTACGGCCGGGTGCAATGATTTTATTTTCTATGGTATAACAAACACCGGCTTTGCTAACTAAAGTATCTCTGCATAACCTACCCCTAGAAACTTTTAAATAAAATTTTATAAAATGTGTCTAAAAATGTTTGGGATGATATTTCATTTCTTAAAATTTGAATTTTTTTTAGTAAACGAAAAATAGCCCCAAAATAAAAATTGTGATTTTGTTTAGGTCCATTTTTCATTCCTTGATATTGGCGTCATTTTTTATTCCACATAAAATGCAAAAACACCCTAACGAAAAAATTAAAAATAACCCCAAAAAAAAAAAAAACAAAAAATTGCCCCAAATATTCGTGTTGTTGTGTGTCATGTAAAATTTTGGTGCCGTTCTTCACTTTTCTTTTGGGGCCATATTTCCTGGGGTCATTTTGTGCATCCCCCATTAGGTAATGAGCCACGATGAACTTCTTTTGCTCGACCTGTTCGCTCTGATGTGGATGTCATAAGAGACAGTGTATACAAGGATTCATTTGAGACTACTCGTCAACGTGGTACTCAATTGGCTGCGATTGGCTCAAGAAATATTGCCTAGGAAACGGCAAGAATATCCCAATCCTTCAGTTGAAGTTTACCCACCCTGCACAAAATTTCATAAAATTAGCTTTTTTTTTTGCAAGTTTTGGGCACAACTTTTACATAGCCGGCATACAGCCGAATTGAGTTTAAAATTTGTCTGAAAGTAAAAATTGCAATTGAATTTAAAGTCATTATTCATTCCTTGATATTAGGCTTATTCATTTTATTTTCCCGAAAAATGCAAAAACATCCCAACAAAAAAATGCAAAAAACAAAAAAAAAAAAAAAAAATCCCCCAAATGTAAGCCATTCTTTATTTAGTACTTTGCGGCCATATTTTCTTATTTACTTTTAAATAAATAATTGATCAATTTCTACACGCTGCTGTTATCTAAAGTCTAATATACACTTCTATATTCTACTGCAGCTTAGAGCAGTGAATTTTATATTATGTTTGTGACATTTTTCTCCGGGGATTCTAAGAAAAGATAAACTTACTGTTTATTGTTGGTATTTTGTTTAAGCTTTGAACAGGGTTGTTATGCTTTTTTCTTAAAAAACCGTCAAAAGTTAAAAAAAAAATCGTCACGAGCATTGCACAAAAGCGTCAAAAATTCAAATGTTATAAATCAGAGGCATTTTAATTTTTTGTATAAAAATAAAATTTTGTCTTGTACAAAAAGGAGCAGTTGAACAATTGTTATTCAAACAAAACAATTCAGAATAAACTTTGAATTACAAACAAGTCTAAAGAAAATACATTCAATGAACATACTACATACATATAAACCCATACCCCGGTTTGCGTCGCTAATTTGGACCGGGAAAACGCGACGCAAACCGAATACCGATTTTCCATACATTTGTATCAATGCAAATTTATGTAAACGGTGGTGACGATACTACAACAAGTAACAACACCAAAAACACAATAATGTATTCGTTTTGTTGCTTTCGTTGGTCGATGTGTCAAAAACACAAGTAACTTTTGACATTCCTCTCTCTAATTAAGAAAAAAAAATAGCACAGCTGTGCTTTCAACGCCAACTGAAAAATGAATTCGCCTTGATTTGTACTGAAAAATAAATTTTGACTTGGTAAACTTGACAACGTATACTTTTCATTTAGATCTTCAAATAAAGTTAAAGCTTTCTTTTGAATAACCATCTGTTTAAAAGGCATTCTTTGCTGACTTTAATCTACAATACAAATGAAAAGAAGTGGCTCCATTTCAAAACGTTTCAAAATGTCTAGTATTTGTTATTTGCTTTCTTTTTAACTTATTGTTGCAAAATATTTAAATTTAATTACACTCTAGCAAAAGTAATTTGAAACTTTTAACGATCTTCAACTTGCAACCTTGACATACATACAGATTACACTTAAACCGGAAAACCCATTTTACTGTTTTAGCTTTGTACAGACATTTTTATATTAACGACGCAAATCGAAGAACTTCGAAACGACGCAAGCCGGGGTATTGGTGTAAAGATAAGATGTATAATTATGTTTAATCAACATAACATACTTACACTCAAGTAATCTGAAGAATTCATTTTTAAATAATCCTCTGCAAACAAAATGCTTAATTGTTTTTGTTTCCAAACAATTGCTGATTTTAGTTTTATTTAAATTAAAAATTCTTTCAATGTTAAGGCGACCATACACAACATGTTTTTGTCATCTGACATGTTAAAAAGGTAACATGTCGTGTGTTATCTTTTTAACTTTGCTTCTGTAAAAGTCAGATGCAAAGTCATCTGACAAAATTTCAATTAGAGCGCGCTCTTTTTACTTCTAACAAACCATCTGACATCAGAAATCTATGCCGAGAAGAAACTGCAGCGGCGTCTACTATTGACGGAAACATTAGCCGGCTGAAGTTAATATTTTACAATACCGAGATATGCATGATCATCCCACCATTGAATAGAATTTATGTAAATATATATAAAAAACTGTTTTAATTTAATATCCTAAATTGGTATCTTTGAATTAAAAGAAAAATATGTTAAGATGGCTAAACTTTTTTACGGCGTAAATAAAAATTTTCGTGGCGGCATTTTTTTAGTTTGGTTTTTGCAGTAACTATGCGAGACAATGTCAGAAGCAAATGTACGTTCGTGACCGAATATTATAAACCTTCTGTAAAACCGCAATTTTGACAGACATGCACAATTACATGTGACTTAAAAAGTTGACAAGTCAGATGTAAAAAACATGTCGGCTACATGCACCTTTAGCTGACGAATTTGGTAAAACCATCAAGTCATTAATAAAATTACATAAGTTAAGGCATACACTATTATTGTTTAACAGCTTCATTGATTTGATTTTTTTCCAAAAGATATTGATATCAGAACCTCTTTCGTCAAAATTTGAAAATATTTAAGTACTTCCTTATATCCTTTTCTATTGACTGGAATCTCTTTTATGATAAAAAATTAGGAAAACTTAGCAAAGAAGTCAAGAAGTATTTCTGTTTAAAATAAAAGATGGTGTTATTTTAAATTATTTGTAACAGAATTTCCGAAATTAAATCTTTTTTATTTGAATGCATAATTCAACATAGAATGTCACATCAGCAATTAAAATGTTTCTCTAAACTGTAGACTTTAAATCAATGTTACTTACATATAACTTTAGGTATTTCTTCTTTTTTTACTGTTAATATTTGCTCGTGCCACCAAAGATTTTCTTGGTCTTGATTTTTCTTTCACTTTCTGTTTTTTAGGTTCTGTGTTCATAAATTTACAAGGAACCGTGTTTAAGTAGATTTTCGTAAACTCATCACTTTTTTTATAATTTTGTGTAAGTAAATGTTAAGGGGGTTGCAGGTTTGTATTTTATGGTTATTTTTTAGGGGAATTTCTTGAAAAAAGGTAACTAAGGGTATTTGACACGTGTTTTTATAGACTTTTTTTGATTTATTTCTGTTTGTTTTTTATATTTTATCTTTGGTTATGTAGTATAACATTTTTTTTATAAGATTGTATATACATACATACATACATACATATGTATATGGTTGTATAGGTATGTACATATATTGAAAATTTTTATTATTATTTTTTATATCTTCAATTTATTTACCTTAAATGTACTGTGTTAATTCTTTTATTATGTTTTTGTCATTTTTATTTAGTTTCCATTTGACTTTGTAATTTTTATTTTATTTTTTCTGTTTTCTAGTATTGGAAAAAATCGAAAGCAATTAAATTTGTTATTAACAGTGAACTTCAGAATAAAACAAATAAAACAAAGTCACCCATACACACGTGCTCACATGCATTTTTAATACGGTAGTCATGTGAGTGTACCTACATGAAAAGGCATGCACGTTCATGCTCACATTTATAGAAAAAAGGCACTATTCAAGCAAGAAGGAAAACAACCTGGCACACAACTGTATAAAAGAGCACAAAGCACAAGTTGATGGTAATGGCCGCAACAATTCCGTTAATGTTGTTGATTTTTGTTGTCTTTTGTATTTTAAAAATATAAAACAAAAACAAAAAATTTCAACAAAAATACACACGTTTATTTCATTCATATACACTCATACTCTGGCATGTTTACTCTCTCTCTCTTTCTGTCTCTCCATTTCTCATTTTGTCTCTTAAATGCTTATGCACGCCATTTATTTAGAAATTGTTAAAGACAACAACAATAAATATAAGTAAGTTGTAAAACCCCAAATCAGGTATACGAATTCTTGGTACAGCTGCACGGTTTTTGGTACCATTTGGTTTTGAAAAGTCCTTTGTCATGGTTTTAAGATATAAAATAAAGATTTATAACCAGTATAACTTTATCGTCACCTTAAATTTAAAGCGACCTAGCTACACTTTTTTTTTTTTGAAAATAAAAGCAGAAATCTTTTAAAAATCAATAGTAATAAAATAGTCTTGGAAATTGAATTTTCCAATATACAGGCCTGCCACAGAAATTAATTCCCATCGAAAGTGGGAGTGATTTCATATCTTGCTTCCCATAAAAGGAATTCACTTTCGATCGGAATTGATTTCTGTGACAGGCCTGATAGTCTCCATTTTTGATCGTAGTCGCTTAGTTAAATAGAATTATGCTTCGTTCAATCAAAAAATTAATTTGAATTTTTATGAAGGCCTCTGTGCCCTTTCTTTTGGATGCACAAGGCCTGCTCGCTCCATTCCATAAAGAATGGTAATGGGATCACAAAAACTAATTACTTGGTTTTGCTTGTGTCAAATAAAATAAAAAAAAATTATACTTCTTCTCTACTCCCTTCTCATAGAAGCGAGTGTGGAACATGTATTTTATCTTTTAAACCAAAGAGCCAAGGTCTTCTATGAGACATTCTTTAGCAGTTAGAAAAGAATAGTAAGTGAATCAAAAAAAATTTTAAGCAGGCTTTAAAAAGGCCTGAAATTAGAAGGTCTTCTGAGTTTTCCTGCTGGGTTGTCACATAAAGTCTTAAATATCATGGTATGTGTGTTGCCCACCACTATTTTAAACCTAGTTATGCCTGAGCATCCCAGCGGGAAAAAGAAAGAGTACGGATGCCTTCTGTACTCCGGAGTAGGCTTTCCGCTCTACCTTCCTTCGCAGTTTCAAAAAAATGGTAACGGGATCAAAAAAAAAAAAAAAAAAAATTATTTTGCTTTTGCTTGTGCAAAAAAAAAAAAAAAATCAATCAAGAGAATGTGAAATATATATCTTATCTTTTATACGAAAGAGCCGAGACCTACTTTGAGGCATTCTATAGCAGTTGTATAGGAATAGTAATTGATTAAAAAAAATTGTTTAAGCCGAAATTTAAATAGATTTAAAGTAAGAATGTCTTCTAAGTTTTTCCGCTCGGATATTGTACAACAGGATATTTAGATGATAAACACTGTATTAAAGTAATTTTATTGAAATCCCTAATAAAGTTTTAAAATTCTGGAGAAATTTCAAATATTTTGCTAAAATTTTAAATTTCAATTTGCTGAAAATTAATATAAAACTTTCAAATGGATGAGATTTATTGCTATAAAGCGGCCCACACACTTGCAATATTATTGTTCCAACAATTACATCACCAATGTGTAAGTGATATTTGAAAGTAGCACAATTCATTGGCAACAATCATACGAGTTTTGGTTTTTATTGCACAACAAAAAAATGTGTAATATACTCTGAAATGTGTTGGCAACATTGTACAAAGTTATTTTGCTTATAGGTAATGTTTTTTTTTAATGAAAGTTGCGCCCAATTTTAATTGAAACCATTGTGCCACTTATTGTTTAATATAGGGCTGAATGGAATTAATATGGAGAAAAACATTTACAATAATATTATAAAATGGATGGGGCGCTTATACAGCTTTTCAATTCAAAAAATATGACTAAAATTGGAATTTATTTTAAAAATAAGCTTATTTTTCTATAAGACGACTAGTTTCTCTTCTAGTCAAAGAGAGAGAGAGAGAGTAAAAATAAAAAAAATGTTGTATAATAATTCAGTACCCTTTAAGTTGCAATTATTTTCCCACTTATTTTTAAAAACATTTTACCTTAAGCTGGCCACACACTAGTGATTTGTGCGTGCTCGACGTCTTGTAACATGTTAATGGAGCTGTACACGCACAAATCACAAGTAATGGAAAATTTTCAATTTCAAATTACAAGTAATTGAAAATTTTCAACTTCTTGTGATTTGTTCGATATGTTAGTGGGCTTGTGCGCGAACATTTTAAAATTTTTTCATTTGAATGTACAACAAAATTTCGAATTGTAGATATTAAGGAGTTGTTTATCATACAAAAATTGTTTGTATTCTTCTTCGATTTTTTTCTTTTTTTAATTTCTTTTAACAAATAAATTATCAAAAGAGCAATCGCATCAGCATAATGTTGTGTTTTTGACGTTTAAAATTATTGTGATTTGTTCGTCGTGTGTGGAGAAATGTTATGCTAATAAATCACACGCACAAAGTGTGTGGTCAGCTTTAGTTTCAAAGAATTTTTATACAAATTGAAGTATACAATGAATGATTAAATTTCTCAACGCGAGATGCATTACAAAATATCTTCCTCTATTTTCTTTGAATTATACCTCGCATAGTGTTAAAAATGCATCTTCTAATGCTCACAGGCCGTAATTTTTCGCTTGATCACTGTGCAATAAATTAAGTTTTAAGCATCACAGGATTTGTCAGCAAGTTGAAAAGAAACTCCTAAAGACGGCTATGGACACCTCGCGGAGGTGTACTGTGTAGATACTGAGTGAGCCAGTCTATCAGTGCGGGGGTTGCGGGTTCGATTCCCGCCAGAGACTCTGGTCTCCTGCAGACAAGCGCAAAGCTTCGCGGGATTAGAATAAGAAAAAAAATATATACATAGTAAATCTTTCAAATTGGATTCAAAGTGAGAACGTGCACTTCTTTTGTGGCTGTTAGTGCCAAATCAAAGCTCAAGCCATATTTTAGATGGAAAAAATATAACAAAAATTAAAACAAACAACTTGATAGGTGGAAACAGATAAATCGGTTGAAAAAAACAAAACGTTCATATCGTCATATAAAATGCAAAAGGGCCTATCATAATTTTTAAATATTTTTCAGGAGCGAAGAAACTTTATAAAAAGCAAACTATTTTGATAGCCAAAACATTGTATCATTAATTCACAATTCGTTAACCTTTCTATTAAAATTTTTTAACCTCTTCTCAAATTAATCTTAAATATTTGATAAGCCCCTTTGCATTTTATATGACGATATATTCTATTTCACTTTAGAAGAGTAAACCCATTAATTTATTTAATCGATACGTATTATGAAATAACTTTTGTATGTAGACTTCACAGCAACTCCAAGAAGTTTGAAGGCTTAACAACTCGTTACTCTTAAGTAAATGCATAAGTTACGCATCAGTTGTTCCGCTTTCCTTACCAACCTAATGTTTTAATAAGGTACTCTTACTTTACGTTGATTGGCGACTCAACCTGATAAAATTTATTTATTTTCTCCGTTTTTACGTATCATCAGTTACAGAACTTTGTGTTGGTTTATGTGTATTGATAAAGCATTCTATCTATGATAAAACATTATCAATGTACACGACGTTTTTTTATATTTTTTAACAAAACGCACATATAACAAAAGCTAAAACTTACATATTATATAAAATTTAACAAATGTTCTGTTCTCTTTTCAACACGTGTACGTGTTTTTAGTAACTACCTAAATCACGTTCTAAATGGTATATAAGTTTATATTTTATTTTAAATTTTTCATCTCAAAAACAAATTCGGTCGGAACGGAGCCGTTCTCACACGGTTTGTGTATTTGGCAATTGTTAAAAATATTGTCGTCTGGATGATATTTCTGAACTTGGTGAAATGGAGGGTAAGTCGTAAAATTTAAAAAAAAGTCTACCTTAAAATTTCCTTATATTTAAAAATTTATAACGTAGCATTTACACATGCCACTGCCAGTTCGGAAAACTCAATACACTCACTTTTTTACTAATACACTCACATTTTTCGCAATGGCAGCTCTGGTGGCAGCAAAAATTGCATGCGAGTGGAAATTTGGCACTTGCATGCCATTAAATTATAAAACGATAAACAATGTTACCTTGTTAAAAATTTAATGCACATTTACTGGATTATTGTCAAATTAACTTAATAAATGTATGTTTATGATTAATTTTTGGAAACGCGTATTATTAAAAGCAAGTTTGTTAATTAAAGAGCATTAATATTGTTAAAATAATGCTTATATAAATAAATGTAAACCATTTCCCTAAAAATGTGCCTATATGATTAACTTGGTAACTCTATATTGTTTCTTGGTACTTTTTATTTAATTTGAGAAGTAAACAAATTAACTCAAGTTGACGCTTTAACGACATTTTGGAAATGCACTCGCAGTGGCATGTGTAAACACAAAAGCAAATGGCATGAGATTCGACTATTTCGAACAATTTTTCTTTGATAATATGCGCGTTCGTTTACTTTTCTAGTAAAATCCCAGTAAAATCCAGTAGCTGAGTAATATGAAAATTTAACAAATTTATGTGTACGCGAACGCATTTCAGTAAAATCCAGTACAAATTTGTAAAAATTTTGGGGTAAACGAACGCAGCTAATATGTATACAACAGTGGCATGCCACCACTTGCATGTGTAAAGGCAGGGTAAATCTTAGCAATTTCTGGCGACTTTTTTCCAAATAGGCATTTTAGTAAGAATTACTTTAAAGTGCACCTTATACGTTTTTTTATTTCTCGAATAGAACAGTTAGTGCCTTAAAAAAAGTACCAATTTAAAACCTTCTCAAACGAATTTGTTTTAGTCATTTTGCATTCCTGATTGCTGTTTTCCAAATAGTAGAAATCTTTTTGTAGAAATGTGGCCTAAATGTATGCGTGAGCTTGTGTGTATTTGTGTTCGTAAATATTTAATTGTGTGAGCCTTAAATTGTAACACATTTTATATATTTTTTTTTAACTTGACTTAGTATTGATTTGTTTATTTATTTAATTTAAATAATTTATAAAAAAAAAAAAAATTCAATAAAAATAATTACATTTTTTAAACATTATCTATTTCTCTTAATATTTTGTTGCTAAACTTTAAATTTAAACACTTAGAATTTATGCAATTAAATTTTAGTTAAATTTAATATTGATACACTAAATTTAATATATTTATGGATATTTTTAACTTATTATTTTAAATATTTTATAATAAACAAAAACAATTTTTTTTTTGTTTAGTTGATTTTGGTTTGTTTTTTTTCAAATTTATATTTTTTCTTTGTATTAATTTTTTTTCTAATTTTTGTCCCGTTTAAGCAATATTTGCTGAACAAACAACCGTTTTCGCCGCTATCCTTTAAATAACTGAATCTAACAAATCGTAGATGCCTTGGCCTACCGTTTGTTTGGCCTGCTCAAATTTTTTTTTATTCCTCTTACAAGTTTTATTGAACTTTGTAAATTACACAGGTCGTTAGGCAAATGCTCTCATTGCTAGAGAGCAGCGTTAAAGTTTTTAAAAAAGCGGTCTCTTGCATTTTTTCCTTGATTTTATAAGGACTTTGTTTTTGTTTATACAAAATTTTTAAGGCGAATTGGATAAAATGAGGGAGAAAATAGAAGGCCTGCGCGTAAAAGAGAATATTGTTATTTGAAATCAGCCGTTATTTTTTCTATAATGCACAGTTGCTTATAGAATTATTCGTTAGTTTGGTATAAAGGGTTGTATTTCTATGGTAGTAAATCAAAAGGATATTTATTTGAATTTAAATTTAAACGTAGGAAATTTTGGTAAAGCTACAAAATACAAATATATATACAAATCGCACACAAAATCATAAACAGGCACAACTCAAAATTTATCAAAATCTATAGCGACCACGAAAATTTTGTTTGCTTCACTGTCTTCTTTAACTTTTCTTATTTAAGATTTGTAAAACTAAATTTGATTAAAAAATTGCAACTATATTTTTGAAGCCAGTTTTCTGCTTCTGATTAAAATTTTTGAATTTTTAGGTGCCAGTTTATGATTTAGTATGCGATATATGGAGAGCTCAAAGCTGAAGCACACCAAGTAAAAAATGCAAATTTGAATATATTTTAAGTTTGAGTAATTGAATTGCCATTTATTTCTGGAGCCGTTGATTTGGCTTTAATACCATTACCTTAAGAACGTAACAAAAAGTTTCCTTAAGTTTAATATGGTTACCCACACATGATTTACATGTATTCGTACAGTAGACCAGTGTTTTCTGTGAACCAAAAAATCTCTGTTTTTTTTTTGTCATGAAAATAAGTATGTAAACCTAAATAAGCCCTTTTTTATTTTAAGCACCCCTGTTTCTGTTTTCTGTTACACATTAAAAAAATTAAAATGCAAACTTAGTCACTCTGCTTTAAGAACTCAATATTTCAATTATGTTTCAAATTAACGAATATCAAATTAACGGTCTACTAGAAAATACGCATTTTTACAACCCTGTTAAAAAATTTCCCACAATCGAATACAACTCTGATTTGAATTTAAATTTCCTCTTTTCAGATTGTGTTTATAAAGTTCTACAACAACTATAATCAAACAGAAAACAAAAGACAATTTGTTGGCAGTTTGAATTTCATCTGTCAAGATATCTTATTAAAATTGAGAAAAAAAATGTAAGTAATAAAATTTTGGTAATTTTATTAATGAATACAACGAAAAACTCTACAATCTTCCGACCAACTGAACCGTCATTACACACATATAAATTTGTGCTATTGATTTTGCTGTTAATTCTTAAAAAAAAAAACTATAAAAAATGATTATCAGCTGTCACTCTTCCAGACCTTTTTCTTCCTTTTCTTTTATGTTTTTTTTGGCTACACTCTTTATATGCTTTTTACGTATACCGCTCTTTTACATTGCCAAACATTTTTTAAAGAAGCGAATAAAATAAACAACTTAAAAACACAAACAAATTTATACAAATACTTCTTTTAATTAAAAGAAAATTATCTACAGTGTGCAAAAATACAACTTGGACACTATTTAAAATAAAACACAGTTATTTTCATATATCAAGAAGTTAAACTTTTTTTTTAACATGTTTATTTTATTTAATTTTATTCAAAATGCATATTTAATCTTTTATTTTTTGTTCAACGTAAAAATTGTTTCTCTTAAATTAAGACAAACAACTTTTGTACAAATTGCATTTGTATATTTAAAATAAATTTTTTATCTTTCAAAAATTGTTCTAATGAATTAAAGCCGAAGTATATTGATCAACTAAGTATCCGTTTATATTTAAATCTTTTTTTGAATTCTATTCATCACGAATAATATCGTTAATTTGATGTAAGTTGCCCGCACCTTAAGGTAAAAAAACGCGTCAATTTTCCAATTATCAATGGTAGCGAACTTTCGTTAACTTTAAGCTGGAGTAGCTCCAGGTCTACACTAAAGATAAATATCTCAGCAAATTTGCAATAACGTCGGCAGAATAATAGAGCAATGTTTCCAATTGCTAAGATTATGTTAAAGACATGGGATAACATATTAATGTTAACTCATAACTAAAAAAAAAATCAAAGACGAAGGTGCAGCGTTAAAACTGACGCCATCTTGCAAAAATTATTTTTATTAATATTATTTTTTTTAATAAGATTTCTGTATGACGTGCTTAATTCCCATTTTTTCATATTTGATAAATACACTGAAATTTATTGTTGAGGGAAAGTTAGCTTTCGTCATACAGAAATCTTATTAAAAATAAATAAAGTATTCCCAAAAAATAGCTTTGACAATTTTTTTTCTTTTGTGATCTTTGTTATTTTAATAAAATTGTTTTACCTTGAGCAATTTTTTTTTATATAAAAATATTAATTACAGTAAATTAATTTTTTTTGTTAAAATAATATTAGGACTTTTATAAAAAAAAGGACTTAATCTTATACAAATCAATATAAATTTAAATAATAAAGATCGAAAAAGAAAAAAAAATTATAGGTGCGTTTGAGTACTTTAACAGTAAAGTGCAGTAAATGAGTAAACTTTAAAATTTGCTCTCAGGCAACTGCTGATGGCAAATAATTTAAGTATTAAAAAATATTGTAATAAATTATAACTCTAAATGTTAATAATGTATTGCTGTACTTTATATTTGCCCCTATAACCCAATATATATTTATACGGCTTATACCAGATTGATTTTAGGAGTTCAAAAGAACTGCCAGAAAAGTTTAGAGAATTCGAAATAAAAAGAAGGCTGTTAAAGCCGTTAACGTTCTAAACTAAAGTCCGCCTTTATTTACAAATTACAAACTAGCTTATATAATAAAATTCAAGTATCGATCAGCATAATTGAATTGATTCTTTTTCCGCATTCAGCACGGTTCAACAGCCGTTGATTGTGCTGACGCTTGCATATAGTATCTTTGCACTTGTGTGGTTATTAAACTAAATTCAATTGTGCTGACGTTTAACTTAAAAATAAAAATAACATAATTTTAACAAATAAAATATTAACATTATCTACAGTTTGGTACGTAAGTATACGTACACTTCAATATTTACCCTTTTGACTACTTAACTCGTTTTCTTATCGGTACTCGATTAAATTCTTTTTATAACAAGAACATTTTTGGAAAATACAAACAAATTGTTTTATGTAATCTTTCATATTTGCTTGTTTTTTATTTTATTTGATTTTACTAATTTGTGGCGAGTTAATTTATTCAAAAGTACATGAATAATTTTTTTGATTACTATTGATTACTTAAGTACCCAAATACTTTACACTTTTACAATTCTAAAAAATTAACATAACAAAACAAAATAGTTTCAAAAGTTGGTATTTAGCCATAAATGCTTCACAAACAAGTTTTATTTATTAATATTTATTCACTTTTTGTTTTGGTTTATTTTTATTTCAACTTTTCTT
The DNA here is from genome assembly GCA_963931875.1 of Pollenia griseotomentosa. Taxonomy (NCBI): domain Eukaryota; kingdom Metazoa; phylum Arthropoda; class Insecta; order Diptera; family Polleniidae; genus Pollenia; species Pollenia griseotomentosa. Next base: position 42,094,857 of record OZ007560.1, on the reverse strand, counting down.
TTATTTAACAATTTGTAGGCTTTTTTGTTTGTTTACATTTTGAAACATGTTTTTTTTTTGGTTTACTCAATTTTACTGCAAAAATTTCTGCAGTAAAAATTTTTAAGTACTCAGTCAAAAACTGTCACTTTACGCTCTCAAGTCTGTTCTCATTTACTGTATTTTGTGTACGCAAATGCAATTTAGTAAAATGCAGTTAAGTTCAGTTAATAAAAATAATTTTTGCAATTTTATTTTAGTGTATTAAAAAAAAAAAAATTATTTAGTGGTTATTTTTAATTATTTAATTAATTTACTTCAATAAAAATTTGCTAACATTTTTCAAATTTAATTACTTTCCTACACAATTTGCTTCTATTTTTTTTTTCTTTTTTTTTCAATTGACAACCAAATTTGACTTTTAATGATAGCAATAATTGTCAACGAAAATAGACTAACAATTATTCCAACATTAATTGCCAGAAATAAATCTGTACAAAAAAGTGGTGTTGTCTACATTACAGATAACATAATTTTGCCATTTACTGCAATATATGTCGCAATATTAATCCCTGGTATAGATGGGCAGTAACTTGACTACGGTTTTGTAACCAGTTTTTTTTTCTTCGTTCAACAGCGGAGCGAGCATCATATCAACCACCCGGCAATTGTATTTCTATGCAGATCAACGATCCCAAATATACACGCCATCAATACTTAACTGTCGCTCATGTACAACGTCCCAAAATGGCAAAAACACTTTTCTTCAATCTCCAGCCATGAAATGGAAACACTTGAATAGAGAAGTAAAAGAAAAGGAAATTCGTAACAAAAATGGTTTGATACAGGCTTTACAAGAAGACTGAGCAAATATTCCATTGGAGGTGGCCCAAAATTTGGTCAACTCTAATCCTAGAAGATTAAAAGCCATATCTGAAAATTATGGAGGACAATTAAAATATTAACTGCCTGTTCATCTATTTACGAACGAAGACTTCGATCGCTTAACTTACATTTAAAACAAAAACAAATTATAAAATATTGTTTTTGTTTTACGTGTAAGTTAAGCGATCTAAGTCCTCGTTCGTAAATAGATGAACAGGCTGTAAATATTATTAATAAGTGAGTAAGCACTCACTTTTTGGAGCAAAAATTTTACGTAGATTTTGTTTTGTTTTTTTTTTTTTTAATTTTCAAGTATATTATAATAAACTAAAGGGTTTCCGAAATTGAAGTATCATTTTAATTTAAATTAAAAACAGAGTTTTTTTTGAGATATTAAAATTATTTTTATTTCAGTTTATTACAAATAGGTTCCGGTTAATAATGAAAAATTACGTCGGTCAAGTGACACCCCCCTCCTGGCTCAGCAGGCTCCCAATCTCTTACCAAAATTCTCAATATTTGTTACAACAAACTGTTGTCAGTGGTTTATATCTTCTCGATAATTTTGTTTTTAAGCTCTTGAACTGTTTTGGGATTATTGCTGTACAATAATCAAATCGCACGATCTTGGGGAACAATTCACTCCCCGTCTACGAGAAATAATGCTATTTCCGAACATTTCTTTCAAAAGATTCATTCTTTCTCTTGCTCTGTGGCAAGTGGCACCATCCTGCTGAAACCACATATTCTCTACGTCTAAATCAGAATTTTCCGCCACAAAAAGCTTGGGATCATCTCCATGTAGCGATTTCCATTGACCGTAATCGCATTTTTGTTTTCAAAAAATAAGGTCCGATTATTCTACCTGGCCACAAACCACACCAAACCATAACTTTTTGTGGATGGAATGGTTGCTCTTAGATAACTCTTGAATTCTCTTCACCCCAAATGCGAAAGTTCTGCTTGTTGACTGTTGAGTTGGAAATGGGCTTCGCCAGTGAAGATTATTTTATTAAAATAATTCTCATTTTGTTCTTGTTTTTATTAAAGAAACACATTGTTTATTCGTGTAACGTACCATATTAACTAACCGGAATGTATTAAGAATCTCAAAATAAGAATTTAGAATAAAAATTCCAGTAGTGGGATTCTGTAACTTTTAACAATAACAACTGTTATTAAAATTGTCAACCTGTTTTGTTGTTTGCACTAACGATTATGTGATTCTGTAAATTGTTGTTAACAACATAGATAAAAATTAACGTCAAGTGGCATCACTGTCAAAAAAATGGCCAAATAACGAATAACACAAAGAGGAATACAAAAAAACACAAATGAAATTATTAAAACTAAACAGAATTTTTTTTTAGTTTTTTGTTTTTTTTTAAGAAGATAAACAAAACATTTTACTATTAAATTAAATGCAAATTATTTAATGGCCATTTTTTTTATTTTTTCGACATTTAACAATAAATAAACAACACTAAACAAGTTGTCGTTTACTTAACACAAACAGCTGACTTTACGATAACAAGTGTTGTTTAAAATGTTACAGAATAACAAAATCGTTAATTTGCTAGTTAAATTTTTTAACGATGACAACTATTGTTAAAATTAATTACAGAATCGCACTACAGGTAGAAAAAATGGCAGCAAAATTAAAATGATATTTCAATTTTGGACACTCTTTATTTTGTATAGAAAATAAAAATATATAACTCCAATTTAGAATATATTAGTGTTTCATTTACACTAACACTAACTAGAAAATTAATGTTTTAAGCAGTGTTCAAAAATAAACAGTACATTATTAAGCGTTCGGCTCACACACCCAAGAACGATATCTATTTTTTTTAGTGTTTGTGTAGACGAACACAACCCTTAATACGGTTCGTAACTATTATTAAGAAAGAGCCGAACATTATTGAGTGTCCCGTTCTTCGTTCGAAAACATTACAATTGTAAGAATACTGTAGACAAACATTATATTTTAATGTTCTATAAAGTTTCTTTTTTTACATTGATAAAGAAATGAACAAAAGAAACATTTTAGCAACGACCGCAGCACGAATAGCTTGCGTGTGTATTGTGTATATGTGTTGTTTGTGTAAAATTATTTTGCTGGCTTTTTGTTTTTTTTTTCGTATGTGTTATTTGTTTTTTTAAAAAATGTTTGGTTTTTTTACCAGCCAAAAGCAATGAATAGTAATAAGCCGAACCGCACACAATGAAGTTTGTGTTTTTTTTTTTAAACCGATCCGAATAATCATTTTCTACATAAAGTTTTTATTACTTCTACACAAACACTATAAGAGTTTGTGTTTTCCTCATATCTACCAAACCGAAGTTTAAGGATTAAGCTTTTATAGTTTTCTAAGTAACCGAAACAAATAATAAAATTTTCGCATGTCTCCACCAAGCTTATTTTAAGCCTGAAAAAAAAGACTGATTGTCTATTGATTCTTAAAAAGTGTAAAAGCTCTAGCCCATACAGGCTTTAAATAGACGAAAATAAGTGCACGCAGAGAAAAAACATGTTTAAATATGGTCACCTCCAACAATACTATTTTAAAGAAAATTCGAACCATAATATGTTAAATTTAACCATATTTTTGTCACCGACAACCATATTATGGTCAAATTAGTCATCCATCAAGAAGCCACAACCATATTATGGTTGCCTTTAAACATGTTATGGTTAAATATGACAAATATTTGTTTTTAAGTTTACAAAAGTATTTTCCTTTTTTTGAAGAGCAACATACTATGGTTGAAAACCAACCACGCTATAAGTGTTAAACAGATTTTAGTTATTATTAAACATAATATGTTCGGAGGCAACCATAATATGGTTGTGGCTTCTTGATCGAGGACTATTTTTACCATAATATGGTTGTCGTTGACAATAACATGGTTAAATTTAACATAATATGGTTAAAATTGTCTTTAAACATATTGTTGTTGGAGGTGACCATATTTAAACATGTTTTTTCTCTGGGTGTGCAAACTTTGTATAGAAGGGGCCACGTACACTAACAATTTCAAAAAAGTATATAGCCTATTGTTTGTTCTAGACCATCAGTAACCGCTGGACCGATTTTTTTCAACATTTTGACAGTATAATTTTATTAAAATTGTTCAAGTGGCTTAGGAATTCATAAGGTACAAGCAAACATAAATATGTATGTATATTAACTGAAGAAAAAACAAATAAAATTTTTTAATAAGTACAAATTCTGTAACTTTTATCTAAATGTTTAATTTTATTTACAATTTTATTTTTGTTCGTGACAACGCTGCATTAGACTCCTTTCTCACACGCAAGGTGTGAGACTTTTATAACGTGTTTTAAATTTTCATTTTAAGTTTCTTTCACTTCTGCACCATAAAATTTTACGTTAAAAATGTCTTTTTTTGTTGCTTGTGGATTTTAATCTTCGTATGTAATAACTGGGGATGAGATTTCCATGCAAATGCATGTTTTTTGTCGATAGTCTAATAACGATGTCGACCAATTATCTTTCCAAATCATTAAATTTGCGTAAAAATGGTTACGACTTGTTTTTGCATATTTTCGTGAAAATGCATATTTTTTCATATTTAGGTTTTAAATGCATATTTTGACATTTTTGAGTGTTTTATTTTTAATTTCCATATTGTAAAAAAAGGCATATAAAACAAATTTTAAAATCAATTAATAAATTCTTTTGGAGAATTGCTTTTAAAGAATTCGACAAAAGATTATTCTTCGAATAGGCTTAAAATATTTTATCCAAAACTATTAAAAGTTACTTGCTTGGCACATGTGTTATACCGCGTTGCAGAGGAAATTAGAAGCCAATGCGATAATATTGAAATTTTTAATGAAATATATCCCTTGACTCCCCTTTCACCGCAGCCAGTAGTAAGAAGATGGTGGCCTGGCTAGATGCTTTCGAATTTTATTAAAAAACTTTGAGTAATTTAAGAATGTTAGAAGAGCTTGTTGATATCGCTGATTATGCAGTTAAAAAAGTAAGTCAATTAGCATTTGTATTTTCAAATTTCGGATATATTGGTGAAACAATAACTAATTAGGAGGGATCAAGTGCACTTAATACTCAACTCAAAGTAATTAACATTGCATAAAGTTAAATTTGCAATGTGGAAAGTAGAATAGTCTCACAAATTCCAAAAAAAAAATCCAAAAAGTTTTGCAAAAAATTAAGGATTTCAAAAAATAAAATAAATTTTAAATAATAATTAGTATTGTGGTTATTTTGTTGAACTATTTATGGTTTTTAATCCAAATTTTTAATTAGGCTTAAGTTCATTAAATTTAATTTTCATTAAATTATTTTTATGGAGAAAGGAATTTTGCAACATGAAAATTAATTAAAATCGTTATTGATAATCTTTCATTCTTGACCGTGGCCGGGATTCGAACCGCGGCCGGCAGGTTACCATGACATGTTTCGATCGCAACCACTCGATCTTCGCAAATGGATTTGCCGTTTTACACTCGCAGCCATCGACGACTGCTGACGTCAATAGTCAAACATCAATCCTTAAAAAAAATTGTATTTTAACCTTTGGTAGATCGAAGTTTGCTTTTTTGAATTTACATGTTCTTCCTTACTTCTGTTTTTTTTTCTTTAAATAATTTTAAAGTGGGATCTAAAAATAATTTTTTCAAAATTAATTTAATTATTAATTTGCTAGTTAAATTTTTTAACGATGACAACTATTGTTAAAATTAATTACAGAATCGCACTACAGGTAGAAAAAATGGCAGCAAAATTAAAATGATATTTCAATTTTGGACACTCTTTATTTTGTATAGAAAATAAAAATATATAACTCCAATTTAGAATATATTAGTGTTTCATTTACACTAACACTAACTAGAAAATTAATGTTTTAAGCAGTGTTCAAAAATAAACAGTACATTATTAAGCGTTCGGCTCACACACCCAAGAACGATATCTATTTTTTTTAGTGTTTGTGTAGACGAACACAACCCTTAATACGGTTCGTAACTATTATTAAGAAAGAGCCGAACATTATTGAGTGTCCCGTTCTTCGTTCGAAAACATTACAATTGTAAGAATACTGTAGACAAACATTATATTTTAATGTTCTATAAAGTTTCTTTTTTTACATTGATAAAGAAATGAACAAAAGAAACATTTTAGCAACGACCGCAGCACGAATAGCTTGCGTGTGTATTGTGTATATGTGTTGTTTGTGTAAAATTATTTTGCTGGCTTTTTGTTTTTTTTTTCGTATGTGTTATTTGTTTTTTTAAAAAATGTTTGGTTTTTTTACCAGCCAAAAGCAATGAATAGTAATAAGCCGAACCGCACACAATGAAGTTTGTGTTTTTTTTTTTAAACCGATCCGAATAATCATTTTCTACATAAAGTTTTTATTACTTCTACACAAACACTATAAGAGTTTGTGTTTTCCTCATATCTACCAAACCGAAGTTTAAGGATTAAGCTTTTATAGTTTTCTAAGTAACCGAAACAAATAATAAAATTTTCGCATGTCTCCACCAAGCTTATTTTAAGCCTGAAAAAAAAGACTGATTGTCTATTGATTCTTAAAAAGTGTAAAAGCTCTAGCCCATACAGGCTTTAAATAGACGAAAATAAGTGCACGCAGAGAAAAAACATGTTTAAATATGGTCACCTCCAACAATACTATTTTAAAGAAAATTCGAACCATAATATGTTAAATTTAACCATATTTTTGTCACCGACAACCATATTATGGTCAAATTAGTCATCCATCAAGAAGCCACAACCATATTATGGTTGCCTTTAAACATGTTATGGTTAAATATGACAAATATTTGTTTTTAAGTTTACAAAAGTATTTTCCTTTTTTTGAAGAGCAACATACTATGGTTGAAAACCAACCACGCTATAAGTGTTAAACAGATTTTAGTTATTATTAAACATAATATGTTCGGAGGCAACCATAATATGGTTGTGGCTTCTTGATCGAGGACTATTTTTACCATAATATGGTTGTCGTTGACAATAACATGGTTAAATTTAACATAATATGGTTAAAATTGTCTTTAAACATATTGTTGTTGGAGGTGACCATATTTAAACATGTTTTTTCTCTGGGTGTGCAAACTTTGTATAGAAGGGGCCACGTACACTAACAATTTCAAAAAAGTATATAGCCTATTGTTTGTTCTAGACCATCAGTAACCGCTGGACCGATTTTTTTCAACATTTTGACAGTATAATTTTATTAAAATTGTTCAAGTGGCTTAGGAATTCATAAGGTACAAGCAAACATAAATATGTATGTATATTAACTGAAGAAAAAACAAATAAAATTTTTTAATAAGTACAAATTCTGTAACTTTTATCTAAATGTTTAATTTTATTTACAATTTTATTTTTGTTCGTGACAACGCTGCATTAGACTCCTTTCTCACACGCAAGGTGTGAGACTTTTATAACGTGTTTTAAATTTTCATTTTAAGTTTCTTTCACTTCTGCACCATAAAATTTTACGTTAAAAATGTCTTTTTTTGTTGCTTGTGGATTTTAATCTTCGTATGTAATAACTGGGGATGAGATTTCCATGCAAATGCATGTTTTTTGTCGATAGTCTAATAACGATGTCGACCAATTATCTTTCCAAATCATTAAATTTGCGTAAAAATGGTTACGACTTGTTTTTGCATATTTTCGTGAAAATGCATATTTTTTCATATTTAGGTTTTAAATGCATATTTTGACATTTTTGAGTGTTTTATTTTTAATTTCCATATTGTAAAAAAAGGCATATAAAACAAATTTTAAAATCAATTAATAAATTCTTTTGGAGAATTGCTTTTAAAGAATTCGACAAAAGATTATTCTTCGAATAGGCTTAAAATATTTTATCCAAAACTATTAAAAGTTACTTGCTTGGCACATGTGTTATACCGCGTTGCAGAGGAAATTAGAAGCCAATGCGATAATATTGAAATTTTTAATGAAATATATCCCTTGACTCCCCTTTCACCGCAGCCAGTAGTAAGAAGATGGTGGCCTGGCTAGATGCTTTCGAATTTTATTAAAAAACTTTGAGTAATTTAAGAATGTTAGAAGAGCTTGTTGATATCGCTGATTATGCAGTTAAAAAAGTAAGTCAATTAGCATTTGTATTTTCAAATTTCGGATATATTGGTGAAACAATAACTAATTAGGAGGGATCAAGTGCACTTAATACTCAACTCAAAGTAATTAACATTGCATAAAGTTAAATTTGCAATGTGGAAAGTAGAATAGTCTCACAAATTCCAAAAAAAAAATCCAAAAAGTTTTGCAAAAAATTAAGGATTTCAAAAAATAAAATAAATTTTAAATAATAATTAGTATTGTGGTTATTTTGTTGAACTATTTATGGTTTTTAATCCAAATTTTTAATTAGGCTTAAGTTCATTAAATTTAATTTTCATTAAATTATTTTTATGGAGAAAGGAATTTTGCAACATGAAAATTAATTAAAATCGTTATTGATAATCTTTCATTCTTGACCGTGGCCGGGATTCGAACCGCGGCCGGCAGGTTACCATGACATGTTTCGATCGCAACCACTCGATCTTCGCAAATGGATTTGCCGTTTTACACTCGCAGCCATCGACGACTGCTGACGTCAATAGTCAAACATCAATCCTTAAAAAAAATTGTATTTTAACCTTTGGTAGATCGAAGTTTGCTTTTTTGAATTTACATGTTCTTCCTTACTTCTGTTTTTTTTTCTTTAAATAATTTTAAAGTGGGATCTAAAAATAATTTTTTCAAAATGCATTGGCGTTCTTCACGTACAAGACAAAGTTTTACTTTTAATAAACACTACTTATTTATTTAAACAAACAAAAATTTCAATTAGTTATTTAAGTTTTTTAAAGATATTTGAATAACAACATACTGAAATTCTTATATTTTTGTTTTTAGTACAATTGAAAAACTGTTTTTAATCGAAATTTTTTAAGTTTTTAGTGCATATTTTAAGCAGATATTTTCGATTTTTTAGTGCATGAAATTCTCATCCCTAGTAATAACCAGGGCTGTGGAGTCGGAGTTTAAGAGTCGGAGTTGAGGTTTTTGTACCAAAGTCGGAGTCGAAATACCCACAAAAACTAGCGACTCCGACTCCAAAATTTTTTGCATTACAATTTTTTCTTATATTTTTAAAAATAAAAAAAATTTAAAGGCTAATTTCACCAATTCTATTTAAATATGAATTCATATTTTAATAAAGTTTTTCATACAATTTTATTTTTATTTGACATAAAAAAGAATTGTAAACATAAATTGATATTTAAATAATTTGGTGAAATTGGCCATAAGAGGGTCTGCTTTTTGAAATTTTACATATGAGTAGGTGAATTTTAAAAATTAAAAAAATTGAGATAACATCTTATTTTGACAGATCTTTTAGCAATTTATAAGAATAAATATATAAATTGTATCGAGGCACGTCCTTTTCTATGTTTTGTGCCCTAACATTTCTGTAACAAAACTCGCTGGTTCACTGTTTTATTCTTTCTGTTTCGCCAAGATATCGTTAATGAAATAGAGCCGGATTAAGGATTTTGAAAATTAAATTTGTAAACAAGTTGTTTTTTATTTATCGTATATTGAAAAATATTTTTGTGGGGATGTTTATAAATATATATGATTGGAAGTCAGCTGTAGATCCTGTGGTGAAAGTACTAAGTGTACTGCATTTTAAATTCTAACCTTCAAAGTGAATAGAAAAAAAGAAAAGGTGCTCGAAAAATATATGGCATTGTTCCAGATATAATTCCATCAATGTGGGGGTTACCCGAAAAATCATTTGAAAATACTTTTATCTACTCACTTTGGGGAAAATTGGAGAGATAATAAAGACTTGCAATTTCAAATTTCGGCCTTGGACAATAATTATATTAATTATGGAACGGAAATAAGGGATGACGAGTACACTGACAAAAAAGCTTTCAATTTAGTTGTTTAAAAATTTATATATTTTTAACTCTTCAGGTAGAAGATAAACTACATCAAGCCACATTTTGAAAACTTTACAGTAGACCGCAAAAACATGTTGAAAATCACAAATGATTATATTTCTGTATTAAGAATTTGCATTTGTCAGAATATTTTATATGACTCTAATATGTTCTTTTTATCCTTAATAAAATAAACCCATTAAAGGTTCGTTACCTTCTATGATGGTATTGGTACTATTCTATGCCTTGAGACAAACAGCACCAAGTCCAACAACAAAAGGGTTACTATTTCCCAAAAATAATAGAAGGCTTGCAACATTTTTTTTACGATACACAGAAAAAATTCTCCAAAATTTTTCACCAATTAAAGCATTAATCAAAAATAAAATCAGTTTTAATTAAAAATATAATCAAGTGAATTAAACGTTTAATCAAGTGAATTAAACGATTAATAAAATAAAATGGCAATGTTTTAATTTATGTATATTAAATACAAAAGACCTCACTTTACAATTTACAAAAAAGGAGTTATGATATTCTTTGCCTCTGTGGTAAATAGCACTAAGTACACTTGATGCCCTTAGCGTCTAAGCAAATTGAACTTGGTGTTGTTTTAAACTTTTCTACATCAAAAACTACATTAGATAGGACTTTTGGAAATTTACACATCTAAAGGAAAGATTCTAATTCCAACAGTATAAAAAACTGATTGTGAAAAAGATGTGAATTGGTGTAGTTTAACTCTTCCGTACAGAACCATTGTTAAATTTTTTAGCACTGTTTGCATAATTTTGATTAGTTAATATAACTGCTAAAATATACAAAAGTTCAATGATTACTTTCCTGGTGGGCTATAGTGGGTTTCAAAAATAGTTACAGTTAATGTTGAGAGAATTTCAACTAATTGTAGTGGGGAATGTAAGATGAGATAAACCCACTGTTTATTGTTGATGTGTTTTGTTTAAACTTTGATATTGTTACAAGTAGAACTGTTGCTATAAGTCTTATACGCTTAACAGTTTTATTTGGTTTAATATCTTTAGTTTTTCCAAAATCTTTATGGATGAAGTTTCCTGATGATCTGGCCTAAGCAACCAGTGAAATGCGCATAGGAATAGCTTATCCCATCAACAATAAATTTCAAGTGTTTTTATCAATAATAAAAACTGGGAATTAAGCACGAATAACAAAATCTTTTGAAATTAAAATTTTGTATTCCCAAAAATTGAAATTACTTTTTGGTAATAAACTGGCAAGTGCACCGCCTAAGAAACACTTAATTGACAACATCTTTTGTAAGCTGTTGTTTGTTTTTATTTTGTTTTTCTTAACCTACTTACAACTACAGTTAATGTTGAGAGAATTTCAACTAATTGTAGTGGGGAATGTAAGATGAGATAAACCCACTGTTTATTGTTGATGTGTTTTGTTTAAACTTTGATATTGTTACAAGTAGAACTGTTGCTATAAGTCTTATACGCTTAACAGTTTTATTTGGTTTAATATCTTTAGTTTTTCCAAAATCTTTATGGATGAAGTTTCCTGATGATCTGGCCTAAGCAACCAGTGAAATGCGCATAGGAATAGCTTATCCCATCAACAATAAATTTCAAGTGTTTTTATCAATAATAAAAACTGGGAATTAAGCACGAATAACAAAATCTTTTGAAATTAAAATTTTGTATACCCAAAAATTGAAATTACTTTTTGATAATAAACTGGCAAGTGCACCGCCTAAGAAACACTTAATTGACAACATCTTTTGTAAGTTGTTGTTTGTTTTTATTTTGTTTTTCTTAACCTACTTACAACTACAGTTAATGTTGAGAGAATTTCAACTAATTGTAGTGGGGAATGTAAGATGAGATAAACCCACTGTTTATTGTTGATGTGTTTTGTTTAAACTTTGATATTGTTACAAGTAGAACTGTTGCTATAAGTCTTATACGCTTAACAGTTTTATTTGGTTTAATATCTTCAGTTTTTCCAAAATCTTTATGGATGAAGTTTCCTGATGATCTGGCCTAAGCAACCAGTGAAATGCGCATAGGAATAGCTTATCCCATCAACAATAAATTTCAAGTGTTTTTATCAATAATAAAAACTGGGAATTAAGCACGAATAACAAAATCTTTTGAAATTAAAATTTTGTATACCCAAAAATTGAAATTACTTTTTGATAATAAACTGGCAAGTGCACCGCCTAAGAAACACTTAATTGACAACATCTTTTGTAAGTTGTTGTTTGTTTTTATTTTGTTTTTCTAAACCTACTTACAACTACAGTTAATGTTGAGAGAATTTCAACTAATTGTAGTGGGGAATGTAAGATGAGATAAACCCACCGTTTATTGTTGATGTGTTTTGTTTAAACTACAGTTAATGTTGAGAGAATTTCAACTAATTGTAGTGGGGAATGTAAGATGAGATAAACCCACTGTTTATTGTTGATGTGTTTTGTTTAAACTTTGATATTGTTACAAGTAGAACTGTTGCTATAAGTCTTATACGCTTAACAGTTTTATTTGGTTTAATATCTTTAGTTTTTCCAAAATCTTTATGGATGAAGTTTCCTGATGATCTGGCCTAAGCAACCAGTGAAATGCGCATAGGAATAGCTTATCCCATCAACAATAAATTTCAAGTGTTTTTATCAATAATAAAAACTGGGAATTAAGCACGAATAACAAAATCTTTTGAAATTAAAATTTTGTATACCCAAAAATTGAAATTACTTTTTGATAATAAACTGGCAAGTGCACCGCCTAAAAAACACTTAATTGACAACATCTTTTGTAAGTTGTTGTTTGTTTTTATTTTGTTTTTCTTAACCTACTTACAACTACAGTTAATGTTGAGAGAATTTCAACTAATTGTAGTGGGGAATGTAAGATGAGATAAACCCACTGTTTATTGTTGATGTGTTTTGTTTAAACTTTGATATTGTTACAAGTAGAACTGTTGCTATAAGTCTTATACGCTTAACAGTTTTATTTGGTTTAATATCTTTAGTTTTTCCAAAATCTTTATGGATGAAGTTTCCTGATGATCTGGCCTAAGCAACCAGTGAAATGCGCATAGGAATAGCTTATCCCATCAACAATAAATTTCAAGTGTTTTTATCAATAATAAAAACTGGGAATTAAGCACGAATAACAAAATCTTTTGAAATTAAAATTTTGTATACCCAAAAATTTAAATTACTTTTTGATAATAAACTGGCAAGTGCACCGCCTAAAAAACACTTAATTGACAACATCTTTTGTAAGTTGTTGTTTGTTTTTATTTTGTTTTTCTTAACCTACTTACAACTACAGTTAATGTTGAGAGAATTTCAACTAATTGTAGTGGGGAATGTAAGATGAGATAAACCCACTGTTTATTGTTGATGTGTTTTGTTTAAACTTTGATATTGTTACAAGTAGAACTGTTGCTATAAGTCTTATACGCTTAACAGTTTTATTTGGTTTAATATCTTCAATTTTTCCAAAATCTTTATGGATGAAGTTTCCTGATGATCTGGCCTAAGCAACCAGTGAAATGCGCATAGGAATAGCTTATCCCATCAACAATAAATTTCAAGTGTTTTTATCAATAATAAAAACTGGGAATTAAGCACGAATAACAAAATCTTTTGAAATTAAAATTTTGTATACCCAAAAATTGAAATTACTTTTTGATAATAAACTGGCAAGTGCACCGCCTAAAAAACACTTAATTGACAACATCTTTTGTAAGTTGTTGTTTGTTTTAATTTTGTTTTTCTTAACCTACTTACAACTACAGTTAATGTTGAGAGAATTTCAACTAATTGTAGTGGGGAATGTAAGATGAGATAAACCCACTGTTTATTGTTGATGTGTTTTGTTTAAACTTTGATATTGTTACAAGTAGAACTGTTGCTATAAGTCTTATACGCTTAACAGTTTTATTTGGTTTAATATCTTTAGTTTTTCCAAAATCTTTATGGATGAAGTTTCCTGATGATCTGGCCTAAGCAACCAGTGAAATGCGCATAGGAATAGCTTATCCCATCAACAATAAATTTCAAGTGTTTTTATCAAAAATAAAAACTGGGAATTAAGCACGAATAACAAAATCTTTTGAAATTAAAATTTTGTATTCCCAAAAATTGAAATTACTTTTTGATAATTCAAATAAAATATTTTGCAGCTTTCCTACTCATATGTAAATAACTAGTATGTTAAATCTCAATGCGGCACGTTAAAATTAAAATATTAATTTGAAATTTTTACAGAATCATTTTCTTGATATATTTGACCATTTAAAAGGTATTGAATTAAAAAAAGAGTTTAAACTCAACTAAGGACCAGTCTCAAAAATATTTATCATCAAGGTTAGAGTAGGAGTCGGTGTTGGAGTCGGAGTCGTACTTAAAAAATTTCAGCGGAAGGAGTCGGAGTTATCACTATTTCTTGACGACTCTACAGCTCTGGTAATAACTCTGTGTAAACGACGAACAAAGAACAAAGCAAAGTTGGGAATAAATTAAAATCTTATTTTATTTACTATTTACTAAATCACTAGAAACCAAGAAAATTTTGCACGATCTCATCCAAGCCAAAACTTACTTTTTCTATTCTTTATGGAAGATGTTTGTTTATTTAAGAAAATTTTACTATATACGAAAGAAATAAGTTAAATTCAAGAAATTATTATAAATTTTCTTGTTTGAGGAAACAAAATTGGTTACTTTAGAAAATAAACTTCTCTCCGTGTAAAAGCTCACGCATTTGCAAAGAAAACTTTGCGTGTGAGAAAGGAGTCTAAGCTTATGTTTTAAGATTTATTATAATTTAATTTCTGCATTTAGAAAAGATTATGTAAGAGTTCATTTCTTGGACGATTCGTTAGCATACCGCCTAAGATCGGTCGACAGAGCCTCGTTTGTAATTTAAAACGCCCTATGCTCCAGTAGGAGTTAAAGGAAATCATATATATATATATATATATGTAAGAGTTCAGGAAAATAACTTGTTAGTTTTTTATTACTCTCCCGAACTACCAGGCATTAAAGACCAGACATGCTGTCGAATCAAATAGACAGAAAATTTATAAAATCATTAAGAAACACACAAAGTCTACTTTGCCGTATTTTCATACATTTTCTTTTGCACTTCTTGCAACTAAAATATGATTTAATATGCTGTTGACAGGTGTTGTTTATGGCTGACAAGATTGACAAACATTTTGTTTTTAATACTGATATATTTTCTTTGTAAATAATTTTTCGTATAAAAACAAGTCAGAAAGTATAGGCAGTCAAGCCCGACCACATAATACCCTATACCACAGAATTTAGAGAAACAATTTTAAGAGTGTGTCCTACGTTCTCAATAAGCTGATGATGGTTTTTTTAGGACCGAATTATAAGTTTTTGAGTGAATTTTTTTTTTCATCATTATCACTGTTTTGTCAGGCTGCTAATTTTAAACTCATCGCTCTACATCAACAAAACGATTGCAATAGTTTTGAGTAAAAAATGGAAAAAATTAGGTATATGGGACACATGGGCAATCATGGACTCACCAGAATAAAATTATGCGATGAGGTTAAGGTTCATGCAAATCTTTTTTGTACCGAATGTTATTTAGATATCTTTAACTTTATGAGATTTTAGGATGGGGTTTATATCGGACCTATGGCTTATTTTGTACCTACCTACCAATACTTTTTCTTGGACCAGTGGCCATCGTAAAATTTATTGTCGGCAATTTTAATGTTTTAACCAGTGCTCGAAAATAAACAGAACATTATTTAGCGTTTGGCTCACACACCCAGGAACGATATATATTTTTATAGTGTTTGTGTAGATGAACACAACCTTAATACCGTTCGTCACTATTTTCAAGAAACAGTCGAAGAATTTATAATGTTCTTGGCCATGATTTTTGTTTTATTTACATTGCGAAACACACAAAAACGTTTCAACTACTCAACGGTTTGCATACCGCGTTTGTGCGTAAATTCGTGATTTTAGCTGCGCTTTGAAAATATATCATTTAATTATTGGTAACTATATATATAAGTTTTTTTCTAAATTAGTTGACTGCGTCACCTAATATTGCCAAAAAATCGAAAGGTTAGCGGTAGTGAGGAGGTCCCATCTGGTTTTGAAATGTTCAATAAAGTTTGTGAGTTCGTCGCACTAACAGGTTTCATAACTCACCAAACGGAACTTTATTGGTTGCAGAAAGGCATTATATTTTCTATAAGTCAAGAAGAGTTGAAACTATTTTTTGGGATGATTATAGCAATGAGTATCCACAGATTTCTAGAAATAAGATTGTACTGGTCTACGATGGAAATATATTCAGTACCGTTTATTTCCAAGGTTATGAATCGATACCGTTTTGATAAAATTCCTCGAGAATCCGTGGGCGCCGTATCAAATTAAAATTAACATTACCAAACAAGAATAAAGGAAGAGACAGTAAGCGATGTCTTGTTTGCAAAAAAAATGGAATCGATAGTCAAGCAAACACAATTTGTTACGCATGCGAAAAACCAATGTGCTTTATATATATATATATATATAAATTCCTGGGATTCCTAGTTGGAACAAAGGGCCAGTATGTGCTTTACTGAGAACAAAAATTATTTTTAAATGTACTAATTTCGATTTTGATTTAGTTTAGTGCCCATTTAGACAGGGAAACATTTGGAAGGGAAACATTTTGTTTGGTAGCAAATTACGGTTGGGGTAGAGAGAATGGTTTTTGTGTTCGGTACTCGGCGACACGCTTTGTTCTCATTTTCTTTGTTGACTTTTACTTTGCTTTTTGAGAAAACAACAACAATAGTAACAGAATGTTTCCGGCAACATGTTCGTCTGTGTGACCGCAAATGAAAAAACAAAAGAGAATTCCAGATGTTTTCCTTCCAAATGTTCGCTCGTCTAAACTCGGACTTATATGAAATAAAAAGCACGACAAACAAAATCTTGTTAATTAAACATTCTGTATTCCCAAAAATTACTTTGATAATATTTATGGGATCTCATAATCAAAAAGAAATTTTTTTTTTTATGTTTTTACTGAATAGTTTATGATTTCCTTGTTTTTTTATAGTAACAAATTAAATAAAATTCAAAAAAAAGAATACAAATTCGACTTTATTTTCACCTTTGACGACGAGTGGGACACATATGTCCCATCATACTTTCAGATACATCGAGAAAACTATAGAACCAATTTCAAATGCGTTAATCAATAAATTTTCATAACGAGTTAGTGCATATAATACTAAAAGTTTATCCAACAATAATAATTAGGTCTCGGGCCCTATTAGCAAACTTAAATGGCAAAAGAATAAATTCAAATTTCTGACTTTAAGAACCCTTAAGCCCAGTTGACACAACAAAATCTTATCGCTAGCACGAATACTGAAGAAAGTCTTTGTTTTTAATCGAACAACGCGAATTAGATCAAAATCCATACGAAAATGTAGATGAAATGACGAAAAAACTAAATGGGACATATATGTCCCATTCGTCGTCAAAGTGTTAAGTGTTTATTTTCGAATACTGATTAAGGCCCGTTTTCACGACTTAACGATAGCTAAATGTAGGAAGTTATCGAATAGATAATGAGTTTTTAATTATCACAAGTTCTCTTTAACCTTAAAGTGAAGAATAAGCTAAAGAGAGGAACGTTCTACCTTTAACTTTTGTCGTAAGGTTTAGATTTGAGGTTGCCATATTATATTCACATATTTTTTATATATGGCAACTCCAATTATACGTATATTTTGTAAATGTAAAAAAAGTGCGTAGTTGCCAGTTCGTATTTTTATTTTGGCAAAAATAATCGGTATTTTCTTTAGTACTGCCACTTTTTTAAAAATGTTAAGTTTATTTTATACAGAAGTTGTGAAAACGAAAAATAGTTGAAGGTAACTTTATTCCTCACTAGTGCTAAAGGTAGCGTTAACTATATCGAACTTTAAAGGTAAGTCGTGAAAACGGGCCTGAGACCAACATTTAAAAGAAAGGTATGCCACCTTAAAATATTTTCGGGAGTACAAAGTTCTTGCATTGTAGCAATGGCATATATAGACCGATTCCAATCAAATTTTGTAAGAAGTTTTAGATGGAAATAAAATAAATTTGAACCAACTTAATCTATATACTGACATAATAAGATGTGGAATAGGCACAAAATTTATATTCAAGATATAAGCTTGTATGGAAGCTTTTTGAAATTATGGACCTTTGTACCAAATTTCATTAACTTATCTCCAAATTTGCGTCCTGTACTGTCCGGACAAGGTTGACATGGATAGTCAGACGGACGGACATCATTAGATTGACTCCGAAAGTGATTTAAGTCGACTTTAAGTCCACAGAAAAATTGTCTCTAATCACCAAATCCATAGAATCAAGCAAACAATTTGTTGATTTGCACCTATTGCCTATAGATTACTAAAAAATGTAAAATTTAAAATTGTGATTATTTTTTTTTAATAAATTATATTTTAATTTGTTTTTCTTTATTTTTGGCCACTTTCTTTTATTATATCAATAAATTAATGTAATACAAATTTGTTTCTCTTCACTGTAAGTACGTTACATTGATATTAATTATATTATTAAATGTTAAAGGTTTTATTTATATATTTATAGACGAATCTCCTGAAGAAGTAAACATAAAGTTCACGAAAAGTCGGGAAAAAAGAAATAAAAAATTTTGCATTTTTATTTTCACAAATGGATTTAGGCCTCACCAGCTAAATATATATATAAACTAATATATAAATAAAGATATTTTTAATTTTAATTAAATAAATAAAAGAAGTAATTAATTTAGCTTGAGGTCCAGGTTTTTGTTTTTATAAAATCATATTTTATTTTTCAATATTTCGCTACAAAACATCGAGTAGCATCATCAGGGTAAAAGCTACAAAAAATATAACATCAAATTGATACAAAACATCAATAACAATCAAACCAATAAGAAAATTACGCACAAAACAAAATGTATAAACAACAAAAAACACTCAATGCAACAAAAACTATGCTTACATATAATTTAAACAATTTCAAGAAACAAAACTTTAAAAAAGTAGTTAGCACTACTTCTTCTGATATTGCACTGATTTTAAAATATATATATCGCATTGTATGTATATTAAATTAAATAAATGATCAAAAAACTTTGCAGTATCAATGTAATTAATGTAATGTGTGAATTGATTTAAGTAAATATAGCTCAGGTTTTGACAATTCCCAACAACAATTCTGGAAGTTCAAATTTTTAATATTTAATTAATATTTTAGATAAAAATTTATTTTAAAACAACTAAAATTTTTATTAAATAAAATAATATTCTTAATTTTCTTTCAACAAAAAAAATAATTGATTCAATTAACATTAAAATTAACATAAATTGAATTGAAATACTTTTTAGGCAATTTTTTATTGATAAAAACAACTGATAATTTTTTTCTGTGTCTATGACCAAAATTTTAAAAATAAGCACAAACCCATAATACCCTATTCACTACTGTTGTGTGGTTATAAAAACGGATATGAGCATTTCCAGAGAAAAGTCTACTCTTTGTAACGTAACGCCAGCAAGCAATAAAGCTTGTTTTTACGCCCATGTTGTTAAATGTTCCCAATTTTTGTTACTTATTGTAGAGCGTATTGAGTTTTACACCAAAATACAAAAGGCAAATAATACATACATATGTATGAAACTTTTTGAGACTCAATTCTATTGCTTGCTGGCGTTACAGTGCAACAAGTAAACTTTTCTCTGGTAATGCCCATATAATGAAGTAAGTTTAAATTTAAAAGGCCGATGTTGAATGTGAACCACACTTAAACGTCAAGTTTTCTTCTGCGTTGCATTTGACATTTCTCAATTTTAAGATACACAATCGAGCAACGCGTTAAATTTCTTCAGGCTTATTATGAAAATGGGCGTTCAAAATGTGCATGCAATCGGAAAAATCGTGCAAAAATTTGAGCAAACCGGGTCTGAAGGAGATGTGAAAACACCAGTGCATGCTCGTACAGTACATAATCCAAGAGTAATTGTCGAAAAACCAATACACCCACAAAGAGTGACTGCTTGGTGCGGTTTATGGGCTGGCGGTATCATCGGGCCGTATTTTATCCAAAATGAGGCCGGTCAGGCAGTTACTGTGAATGGTGTTCGCTATCGTGAGATGATAACGAACTTTTTATGGCCCGAATTGGAAGATATGGATGTGGACGATATGTGGTTTTAACAGGACGGTGCTACTTGCCACACAGCTAACGAAACAATGGTTCTTTTGCGCGACAAATTCAATGGCCGTGCTATCTCACGTGGTACCGATGTCAAAAAAAAAAAAAATACAAATTTTTCCTTTAAGGAATTCTTAATAAATAACGTTTTTTTTTTTTTTTTTTTTTTGGCTTCAATAAAGAATTAACGCACATGTTAGAAATTGTCAAAAGTAGTATTTAAAAAATTTTAACTAGATTGAAGCCTCTAAATGATTTCCTCATCAATGATTTTTGTGTAATGATAATTATTATTTTTTCTTTCTCTGCTTTTCACTTAACAAGTTTTTGTGAGACAAATTTTTCCCTTGATAATTTGCTGTTTTAATTTTTGAAGTTACCCAGGAAGTGGATGTGTGCTTATGTGACTATAAAGTGATATACGTATGTGTATGGCTGTGTAGTAGAAGCGTTTTTCAATTCTACATACATATAAATATTTGATTTTTGAAATCTCATTCTTAACCACTTCCTCTGGGACCTAAAAGAGGGCATCACTCAAAATTATTTGATTTATTTCTAAATTTTGTGTTTTTTTAAGGTTTTCAATTTGATTTTTTTTTGTACTTTACGCTAGGGAAATAATATTGGTTTATTTTTATAACATTTAATTGAATGATAAAAAGATTACAGAGCTACAAAAACAAAAAAAAAAACAAAAGAGAGGAAATCAGTAATTTTGATTTATCGAAAAATTTTGGTAATTTTTTTAGCATTGGAAATTTATATGAAAGTGCAAAGAATTATATTAAACTAATAAGAAAGTATAGTCGGGCAAGCCCGACCATGTGATATCCTACACCGCAGCAAAATAAAACCATTTTTGCAATTGTGCCCTATGTGGGACCCATGTGCAGTCATGGACCTGCATGAACAAAATTATGTTATGAGGTTAAGATAAGAAGTTCTTTGTGCCGAATATTATTTGGGTAATTCCATGGTCAAAACGACCAAGAGTGGGACACGACCCCCTCCGATTTTAATGAAATTTGGTGAGAAGGTTCCTTGTATCTTATAAGGAACATATATGAACGAAAAAAAATTTGAATTTTTTTTTTTCGAAAGTTATGTCATATTCAAAATGTCAGAATTTCGCCGAATAAGCCGAATGTGTTGAACTTATTATATACTTTACATACGAAGATGATTTTAATTTCATTTTAAAGAGAATACTTGGGGCTACAAACCATACATTGAAAAAAAAATCTGCAAAATATTAAATTTTAAAAACGGACTAAGTAAAAAATCTATTTTTATATTTGGCTGATTTTTTTTTATATAATACCTGAAACTGTTCTTTAAAAATCTTGAAACTTTGAAGGAGGTGTTTTTTTTCTTTTTTAGGATATGATTTTTTTCTGTCGCAACCTTAAAAAAATAATCTTAAAAAAGAATTTTAATATTATAATTTTGAGCAATAAGTACACTGCGCCAGTTACAAAAAAAAAGACAAGCCGGGCACTAAGCGCTTTAACCTAAGCTGGGCACGCTGAATTCAGTGGTGCTAACCGTTTTTTTTTTTAGGTATGCTCTTGCTTTCGAGATATACTGTTATTTCGAAAATGGAGAAGGGTTGGCCAACAAATATTCGCGTAACTCAAAAACGGTTTAGCTAATTGAAATTACTAAAAAAAAACCGAAATTCCGCAATAAAAATAAAGTGGGGTTGGTCATACATTTGACCCATCTAGAACCAACATTTAAAGGTGTTACAAACATTAGCCCAAATACATAATAGCCCCTCCACTTGCTGCTAAATCGTTTTGATAAGTAATTAGATAACGAAAACGAAACGCGCTATGATTAAAAAGCTTTTGTTTGAAAAGGTTACTGACATTTATTTCTTGTGATGAACCATCAAGTCATTGACGCCTCATTGTCTACCATTGTTTGTGTTTTTAGCTATAAACGCAAACGACACACTGTGTCACGAGGGCTAATGTCAATGGTTTTATTTTTTATATTTTTTTTTTTTCTAATATACTCTGGTTAGATAATATCTAAAGTATTTTCTTAAAATGTTTACAAATTTTAAAGTTATAGTGGTTCAAAGTGAAGGTTTGTGTACCGCATAAGAAATTTATGGAAAATTCCAAATTTTATATTCATTTACAATACTAAGAACTTAAGTATTAGAATGTAACGGTTACCAAAATTTGTAACCGAGTTGTAAGTGTTTCATCTAGTTATAATTACAACACTGTTTCTGTTTTCAAATATTGATCATATGTCAGATACCGTTAGAAAAAAGATAGTAGTGAGACATTGTCAAGATTTTTCAGCAGCCGTGAACTTCCGTAGAGAATTTAAAAGAAAGTAGAAATAACACCTTTCCTATTTTTTTGTATTTTGTAGCTACACGTATGTATGTATTTTAATATATTTAAAATTCAGCTGCCCGATATTGCCCGAATACTTTTTGTGATTGTTTTTTAGTGGCAACCTCGTTGCGGATTCGTACTATTTTTCAACTGTGGCTAGAGATTAAGCAAAACAGACCCTCTGATGTTATGCGTCATGTTAAAGATTTTGTAGAAAATCATTTTAAACGATTATTATAAGAAGGGAACAACAGAAAATAAGGCTTACTCTTTTAAAATTTTCTAACAATTGGTCTAAATATCATCGCATGAGAGATAGATTTAAAACTGAGTTGAATGCTGGCTAGATAGCGAATTATTTGGTGAATTCATTTGTAATGTAAGTTTCCGTATAAAGTTTTGGTTTTGCAATAAAACTAAATTCTATTATACTATATTATACTATATTATATACTATATATAATTATATTCTTAGGAGGAGGGTTCAATGAGAAGAAAAAGGAGGCGAGTGGAAGAGCTTGTCGCTTATACTTCATCTGAAGCTCTTTAAAAAGCCGCGGAAAGGGTAAGAGGTTCAAATACTAATGAGAAAATTTCTGTTCTAGCATTATACATTGATATGTATTTATCTATGAGGCAGTACAATATGATGAGAAAAGTAGTAAATATTGTTCACGAAGATTGCTTTCCGTCATACTTTATGATTGCAGATGCTAAAAACAAGATTTTGCCTGATGACATTCAAGTAACAAAAACTTCTGCAGAGGTTCCCTTACAAAAGATTTTAGACAAAACTGTAAGAAGCATTTAAGATGTTCATGGTTTTGATACCGAAAATGATATAGTTCTGGAATGCAAGTGGGACTTTGACGGCAGTAGTGGTCATAGTGTAAACAAACAAAAATTTGAAAATGAGGAAACTAGTGATGAATTTATGCTTGTTACTTCTTTAGTTTCTTTACGCTTGTTGGATTGGGCAGATGATCAGGTAATTTGGGAAAATAATAAACAGTCATCTTGGAGACCACTTAAAATAATTTTTACAAAGAAGAATTCAAATGTAATACAATCCGTAAGGGATAGCATAAACTCAGAAATTTATGGTCTAGATACATATAAATACATTTAAAAAAACAAAAATATTAACGTTCATTACAAAATGCAGATGACGATGACAGATGATGCAGTTTTAAATGTATTAAGTGGAAACAGTAGTAGTTCAACGTGTGCTTTATGTCGAGCTAAGCCATCTGAAATGAACAGCTTATCGATTTTCGAGAGGCCTGTGAATGAGCAGTACTATCAGTATGGATTGTCGATTTTACACGCTTGGATCAAATGTTTTGAATGCATTTTGCATATTTCTTACAAACAGCATATAAAGAAATGGAAAGTGGTAGGAAAAGAAAATAAAGATCAGGTTGCTGAGCAAAAGAGATATATTCAAGCAAAATTTAAGTCTGCAATGGGTCTTATAGTGGATAAGGTTAAGACCTTTTCTTTTAATTACGCCCATCTATAATCTTTAGGACAATGTGTTTTTCAAATTGTATGTTGTAGTATCTTACACGAGTTTCCTTATTGTTTTTATTTCGGTTTCCCCGCACTTCCCGGGTATATTACCAAGCTTGATTTTTTTGTAGATATGACTATGTTGCAATAAAGGAGCGATATATTTCGGTATCTCCTATTTTTAAGACTTGTTCATGCCCAATGAGAATTTACTGCCTGCATCTTATTTTGAATTTATGTTCTTTATCAACTCTTCACTTCACTAAATTTATTAAATATCAACTGTTGCACTGCCCATTCTGCTGTTAATAGATTTATTGCAGCAAGAGTCATTGATTTACGTATGCACTCACTTCTTGTAATTGATCTTATCGACAACCCATCCACAAATGCTAATTTTTAGAGAAAAGACAACTAAATTTCAGAGTAAAAATAGCTGTTTTCTGAATCTATGAGCAATTTTTTGTTTCCCGGGATCCCGAAAACAAAATTCCGGGAAAGCGGGAAATCTAATAGTTGAAATTCCCGGGAAAAAACCCTATTGTTAATATACTTTGATTGCCAGTAATACTTATGTATATATATTTAAGGTATGTTTGTTAAATATGTTATATTAAATAAATAAAATTTATGTTTCTAAATTTCTTTTTTACTGAGCGGCAATGTCTTACGTACTAAATAATTTTTTTGGAGGTGGGCGTGGCGCTTGTCCGATTTTTTTTTAAATTGGAAATATGTTACAATATTAATAAATATATTAACATGCAAACTGTCGCTCTTACCTGATTACTAATTTCCAAGTTTTAACAATTTTAAATTTAGGCTATATGGGAGGTAGGGGTGGCAATTGTTAGATTTTCTCGAAATTTCTCATAAATAATTCTTTTCCTTAGAAAAACGTCAATGTCAAATTTTACCTCCCTACTCTAGCTCCTTCTATTTTTGGCCACCCGATGTATGAAATAGCGACACAGTGCGACGTTCGAAAAACTGGACCAAAATTGCACGTGCAAAATGCGCTTCGTCAAGAACAACTGTTAGGGATTTAATACATTCGGGATTTTGATTTTGTTATTTCTTTCGTCTCAGAGCTTGACAATAGTGAAACTAACAAGGAATTGATTATTATACACCAAAATAGCTTATAATGTCCATGGAACATATTGTTACGAAAGTAACTTTAGTTAAGAATTAGACTAATTTATTAGATATCTTGTATTGATTAGTTATTTAGTATTTGTTAGTTATTTTATTAGTTTAAATTGTTATTGTATTAGTTATAAACACTTCTAGTGTAAAAATCAATGTACAGATGTGATGTTAAAATTTTTGTGCATAATTGTACTTTAACCCCAATGTGCAGAATGCTCTAGTATAAAATGTTAAGAAGTCCGTTAGAAAAGCTTTAGTATAAGTGATGCGACTATGTAACGATAGATGGTGCTTTAATCGTAAATAGTAAAGCCTCGAACCTTCAAAAACATTTCGAATTTTCTAGACGGCCGAATTTCAGTATAAATTCTTGCGGCTGCTAGCATTAAGAAGAGAGTATTAGTTCAGACTTTGTCAAGTTGATACGCAACACGCGGAGAACATTATAAACATTGCAGTGTGTTGATCACAATAGGGAGTTGTAAATAAAAGCTGTAAATTACGGTTGTTAAAGTGACGAAGTTCTTAATATATAATTGTTATACATAAAAGTGTTGTGTAAATTTAGTTTTATTTTAATTGCAAACAACGAACTCAAAAATGACCATACCCCTTACCATCTTCAATTATGCGTTTGTATCAAATTAAAACATACCTTCAGTTATAACTGTTAAAAATCTCTTGTGTTGTTCGGAATTGCAATAAAAAGCGGTGAAAACCTTTGAGCTAACGGCGTTGGTTCTCATCAGAGAACGGCAAAATTATGATTTTAAGTATTTTAAAAGTATAAACGCGCAAAGTTGTGTGAATTATTTTTATTAAAGTTGACCCACACACCATACACAAAATATTCATGCCAAATTTCACTCATATGGCTTCTAATGATTTGAGGTCGCATACTTTTATTTTTTTGTCTGTATTAAAACGATTGTAAGTAGAATTGGTTAATTTTTTTGGATTTTAATGGGTGATCAAGCATAATTTAAAACCTTATAGGGTAAAGTAATTTTGAGATTTTTTTCAGATTTTTCGGAAGATGTTTAGAGGTCGCTCAAGGCGAATTTTTGGCAAAAACCCGGTCTACCGACCTTTTTTAAGTTTTCTTCATAACTATGTCAAAAACCACAATTTTTTCACTTTTAAGGAAATAATTCAAAAGAAAAATGTCCAACCATTATTTTGGTGTACAAAGACCATGCATTTGCTCATTTTTGCTTCCTACTTTTAAAATCATTATAAAAATGAAATAAACCAACAAGGCAGTTTGAATGACCAATGTATTTTTAATAATTTAGAAACAAATATTTTTGAATTTGCTTACACTGTTCCTGAGTTATACCGGTTTTCAGCCACCCAAATTATAATTGTTACGAAAGTAACTTTAGTTAAGAATTATCCCAGCTAGCATTTTCAATCGTCTAGGAGTCTACTGGGAATCTCGCAAAGAGTGTTTTTGATCGTCCACGAGCTCATTTTTTAATTGTAGACGATTCCTCGCACGGGAGAAACTGTTAGACGTGCGGATTCGTATGAGAGATTCTTCCCCAACGCAGCGAAAGACGCTTATAATGATCGTAAAGGGAATCGTTTATGATGTATGTAGAGATTATCTAACGAGTCTTTCAAAAAACATGCCAAGATTCGGATGAGACTCATGTAGAGATTATTTTACGACTCGTGAAATACTCAGCTACCTAAAAAGGGGCATCAAGCGTCTTTTTCATCTTTAAATTTCTAATTTTCATACAATTCATTAAAAACAAACCTAAAGGTCACGAAACTAACACTATCCTGTCGGAACATCGCTTTTCACAGATCCTTAGGTTTGTTGTATTGAAATTGTATTGACAATAGAATTTTTATATTTTAAAACGCTCTTATTCAGTAATTGTTATGTGACTCTTACAGAGAGTCGCAAAAGTTTCATTCCAAGATTAAAAGACGAGCGTGTCAAAAAATTTATAAAAAAGTAATCAATAAAAAAAAATTTAGATGTTTTTGTTACTCGTCAGATAATCATCAGAAGATTCTTTTGGGAGTTGTATATTAAACAAAATCATCAAACAAACAGCCTATGCTAGCTGGGATGTAGTTGTTATAATTATTTATCTTGTATTTGTTAGTTGTTTTGTATTTAAAGGTAATTTTAGTAGTTCACATTGTTATTGAAAAATTGTTATTCTTTAGTACACTTCAATCCCAATGTGCAGAAAGCTCTCGAAATAACCGTTAAAAAATCTTGAGTATAAGTGGTGAAATTATGTAAACATAAGTGCCGCCATAAAACATAATAGTCGTTAAAGTGGTGAATAGTAAAGCCTCGAACCTTCGAAAAGCATTTCGAATGTTATAGACGGCCGAATTACAGTATAAATACTTGCGGCGGCTAGCATCAAGAAGAGAGTATTCGTTCAGACTTTGTCAAGTTGATACGCAATACGCGGAGAAAATTATAAAAATTTTAAGTGTGTTGATCACAATAGTGAGTTGCAAATAAAAGCTGTAAATTACGGTTGTTAAAGTGACTAAGTTCTTAATAAATAAGTGTTATACATTTAAGTGTTGTGTTTATTTATTTTATTAAAGTTGCAAGAAACGAACTCGAAACGGTTTATTATAAAGGAAATAAACCAAAACGTTATTGAAAGGCAGTTTGTAACAATATTATTACTCATACCCAACAAACAAACTAAAATCAAACGTTCTGTTTTGCTTTGCTTAAAAATCATATATTGTCGTGCTTACGATGTATTATATGCCCTGCAAAAAATTCTGAAAATCAGTCAAAGCCACAACTCGTTCTGCCACATCATTTACTTCTTGTACATTTTGAACTTTGTTCTTTGCATCTTGAAATGACGTGTTGGCTTCCCAATTTTCTGGATCAGTTTTTAAAAAATTAATTGAAATATTGCATACTTCAAAAAAAATTAAGATTAGTTTTAAAAATTAATCCTTGAATTTCTTCATTTTTAAGGTTGTCTTCTAAACAAGAAAAGCTTTTAACGTAGCGCTGGTAACTGCTACATTAATAATTTTGTAGTTATGCAGCCGCTTTTATAGACTACGATCATTGAGAAGAGTGAATCGTGGGCATTGATACAGGTACCAAATTTTGATATTTTGTCTTAAAATAAATGAACTGAAATCTAGAAATGTTGTTTTTGTTTTAAATGTACGTTTAACGGCCAAGTTTAGCGCTCGAGTTCTATAAACCACACATTAAGCTTTTACTGTGCACAATTCAGATTCACAGATAATATTTGGTTGTTTTATTTTGTGTTACAAGTAAAAGTATACCCAATGATGCAAAGAAAGAGGGAATATTTAAATACATACTGCTTTTTTTAGAGTACTAAATTAATGCCATTCTCTGGTACTCATAATATATCTAATGGGTTTTTAGTCTAATAAAGGATTAATATTTAATAAAAAACTGCTTTGTTTTTCTTTTGGTTAATTTTAACAATCTTTTTACTTTATTTATTTTTTTTTTAAATTTAATTAATTTGGTATTGTTTTGTTTTTTTTTTTTTGTATTTTTTTATTTCATAGTTTTCATTGTTTTTTTTTTTTGTTTAAAGTATTACATTTAATAATAAATTATAATAATTATTGTAGATTTTTTTAAAATTTTTTTTCATTTTATAAATTACATATAGATTTTATTTAGATTAAATTAGTTTTTAGTTTATTTTTAATTGTCATAAAAATATAATTTTGCTATCAAACATTTTAATTTTATGATTAAGTTTATTTCGGTTTTATTTTTTTTTAATATTAAATTAAATTTTGCTATAGATTAGAGTAAATTAATGTAGACTTATCAGATAAATTTCAATATAGTTTTTTTTGTTAATTTTTTTAATTAAACTACTGAAGACGCAACAATATACATGGATTTAAAGGTAGACTTAAAAGTTATTGCTATTTATTTTAGAAAACCAAATACAAACAAATTATTAATGTGCTGTTTCCAGGTGACTGGCTATTGATTGTGTTGAACAACTTATATGAAAATCATTCGGTTTTTTGAGTACTTTTCACATAAATTTTACTACACAATCAATTGTTTGTCACCTGGAAACAACACATAAAAAATAAAAACTTTGTCAATTTTCAAACTTTAAAAAAAATTTTATTTATAACCAACTACAGTCCGATTTACCAGGCTCAGTTATAATTAACTATTACTTAAACTGTCAAAAACATGGTGGTAACTGACACTTATACTAATAGTTTAATATAACTAAGCTTTAAACTTTAAACTAACTATTACTTTAACTTCTTGTTAACAATAACTGAAATTGGCCGTAAATCTATGTTTTTTATATAAATTCCTAAAAATATTTAAAATTAATAAACTGAAAAGACTAGCATCAAAATTTTTTTATAATTTAGTTTCTTTTTACAAAATTTTTGAATTTGGCTTGAGTAAAAAAAAAAAATCCAAAATAAAATGGACAATTAATTTAAAATTTTTTTTCTTATAGAAATAAATTTTATAGTTTATTAACTTTTTTGTTATTAAATTTTTTTAAATAACTTTTAGTATTTTTTTTAACTTTCTTTAGAAATATTTGTTTTTTTTTTTTACTTAATGACATAAATCTAGTAGTTTTAATATTTTATTTAGTTTTTGTATTTTCTTTTATAAAAAAATTTTAGTCCAGTGTAGAAAAGTGTTAGATTTTTATTTGTTTTGGTAGTTTAAGGAAGTTTTTTTGGTTTGACTTAAATTATTTGTTTTTGCATTTTTTTTTTTTAAGTTTTAAAAATTTTTTATTTTTATTCATAATATTTATTTTTGTATTTTCTATATTTTTTTGATATCAGATATTTAATATTTGATACTTTAATATAACTTTTCCATTTTGAAGATGCTTTAATATACAATTTAATGAAAATACGGAAGCTTTTTTTTACATTTGGAACACTTTCACTATTGAATCATGATTACTGAGTTTTGTTTATTTAGAACATTTTTTTTTATTTATTTTTAACGAGTTAATTTCATTTAAATCATTTAAAGCCGGCGATTTACTATTGGATTGGGATTCACAAGGTAGTCATAAAGTCATATGTCTTAAAATAATAAAAAGAAAAAACACCTTATAATTAAGATTTAAACTGTGTAGTTATGACATTTTTGTTTAAAACACAACAACAAATTTTTAAAACTATTGTAAAAATATGAATGTTATGACAATATGACTTGAAAGCACACGTTTCAAATACCCCATATGCACTTAAAATTCGTATGTGCTCAACAAGTATGATAGTGTGGCTTAAAACTGCAACTGTGTGAAAGAATTTTTCTGGTAGGTTTGCCCGATTTGTAAATATCTGTGAAAATTTACATGCGATCAGAGTCGAATTTGTCGTAAAAGAGCCGAATCATATGTTTTGCATATTTTTTGCGTTATGCCATACCAACAAGAGCGTCATTATTGTGTCACAAACCGCAGTGTTAACTTTCTTGTTTAATAAAACCCAGAGAATAGAAATAAAAGAAGAAGATAAACCGATAGATTGAAAAAATATAGCTAAATTGCCATTATTTATTACCAATAGTGGCCAACTTCACTATTAAACGCGCTGTCAAAATTTGATTTCGGAAATCGCCGCGTTATTCAGGGATGCTTTAAATAAATTGTATGGGCAAGAAAGAGCATTTGTGGCAGCTAATAAACGCTTTCTACTCTTGTTAAGGTAGGGCTATAAGTGTGGCATTGGAAACGCATTTTGTAGACATTTTTATATACACTTCGCTGTAGTGGAGAGAATTAGGTTTTGAATCGATCTTACGATGTCCGTCCGTCCTTTCGGCTGGCTGGTTGTTTCTTCATGTAAGCTTTGTGCGTAATATAAAAGCCGCAATATTGAAAATAATGTGATAAAATTTGGCACACACATTTTATTTGTCATGGGGGCGAAGCCTTTTGAAAATGTTGAGAAGAAATCATTTTATTATTTTGGCATTTGTATTAAATTTGGTCCAAAAAATCGAATTGCAGCCTAAATCATTTAACCGATCTTTTTTTTAAATCTGCACACATTTGACCTTAGCTCACACACAAATTCCATTCCTGAAAATAGCGACAGTAACTTTTATGCAAGCTACTATGTCATGGCAAAATTTTGTACTGGTAGGTCCAGAACTGGTCAAAGGTCGCATATAAAGCCCCTCTATAATATCGCTTTAAGGCGAACAAATCTCATATAGAAGTTATCTGACAATATTCAACTCAGAGAACTCTTATATTTACCTCCTTACGTAACAAATGAAAATGATACCCTTAAAAGTACATCTTTATATACTTTGGTGTAGGGGGTAGTTGAGTTCCTAAACATCAAAACACATTACAGTGATGCGGTGCTTACTTTGTAAAAGAAAATGACAATAAAGTATCAACAAGATTGATGCATACTTTGCCTTTAATTTGCGCATCGGTAAAAGCCTTTTTACATTTGTCAACATCTAACATCTACCATTAATTTGCGAAGATGTTGAAATTTTCCCATAAGAAAAACATGGAGCTAATAATCAACTTCTTTTCAAGATGTTTCTATTACATTGTATTATATTCTATATCTTTTGGATATTTTAGTGTCAACATTAGAAAAGTGGCAATAAATTATATTATTATTCTGGCACAACTGAAAAAATTACATTTGTTTTCAAAGTAGCGCTACCATTTTGTAAGTTTTTTCTCTATTGCAAACATTTTTTTTTATATATTTTTCAACAAAATAACTTCCAAAAACATTTTTGTGTTTTCTTTTAAAATTCTGGCACTTGTAGAAAAAAGTAAAAAAAATGGTGAAATTTTTGATTGATATTATATGTTGAAAGTGTGAATGCAAGGCTATAACTCTTATTACACAATTAGGGAAGTATGAATGACATTGTCGATGTTTAAATGATTGCGTTTAGGAATGCATGATTTTTTCAATTCAGCCAGTTTGAACGATTATACTTTCTAACTTGATTTTTTATGTTGGACATTATTTTTTCGTCATTCGGTTGTGTTAATCAGGGCCTTAATGAAGTAAGAAAAAAATTCTTTATACAAGTGTTTTCAATTTTCCGAATTTATAGCGTGCAGGCAGGCAGAGACAAAGTATGTTCTCATAGGATAACGGATAACTAAACTATATATTTTAATACATAATTATTTTTACTTATGATGGTTTGTTTAATCACTTGTTTCGGTAACCATATTATGGCTAACCCAGTCCTCTGTAAGGCAACTACAACCATTACATGGCTTCCCTAGGTCATGTTGCTCTTCAAATGTAATAAAAAGAGTAAATTATTTTGTTATATTTTAAGGAAGGAAAAACATTGTCACAAATAAAATGAACAATAGTATGGGTTACCATTATATGATTATAATCTATATACATATATATAAACGTTTGTGCCGTGTATGCGCTCCTGAAACTCAAGAACCGCTAGACCAATTGACACCAAACCTGGATGATAAATTACACTGATCAACAAGGTTTTTGCCACACGGATTCTGTATGCTAATTATTACTTTACTTATATACTCTCATTGGAAAACACAAAATAGTTTGTTTCTATCACGCACAGATTTGTTGTGACACCCAATTATGATTTTACCTTATTTTCCGTTAAACGTACGGTTTAATTGCATCAAGTTTTCATTTAAAAAAGTGTAATATTTTAAGTTTGAGCCCACCTAAGTAGTTTTATCACTTCTGCATATTAAACTAGGTTTGATAACAAATTTTATCAAAGCCATGGATCGCAACGGCTAAGGTTTTACGTACTTGAGAGTAAAGATTCCTAAAGTTAGTGACGCAAAAATAGAGGAAGGAATTTTCTTCGGACCTCAGATAAAGGAATTGTTAAAGGATAACATATTCGAAGTTAAGTTTGTTAGACAAATCTGCTTGGAAAAGTTTTAAAAATGTCGCACAAAATATTTTGGGCAACCACAAAGGAAGTAACTACAAAGATCTGATAGGAAGTAGTTCTCCTACGTATCAAGCACTGGGTTGTAATATGTCACTCAAAATACACTTTCTACACTTCCACTTCGATTTCTTTCCCGAGAACTTAGGAGCCGTTAGCGACGAACACGGCGAAAGGTTCCATCAGGATATTTCCAGCATGGAAAAACGATACCAGGGCAAATGTAGTTCTTGAATGTTGGCAGATTATTGTTGGACACTTGCAAGACCCCAGCCTCAGGTCAAATACTCCAGAAAATCATAGCGTATGTAAAGTATCAGTATTTTTTATGAAATATAAAATTCCTGTAAAAAAAAAAAACATGGGTGTCAAATTTTTTCTACCTCTGTTTTCCACCTTAGGAAGTCAAAATAAAGTAAAAAAGACCAAAAAAGTTTATGTGACAAATTAAAACTTATTTTTTGTCAATCAGTGTTATTTATGTCGGGAGCCAGGTTTCTCTTAAGTTTAATCCCGAAAGATGGCGCTGTTGTCGTGATATTTAAATTTTTTTATTTATGGTATGATTTGGCTGAAATTCACAAAATATATTTATTAAACAAAAATAAGTTTCCTGATACAATTTTGACCCTGAATCCCAAGCAGCTAGTAGACATATAAAGAACATATTTGTTTATTGCTGCATTCATTCTAAATGAGCTGTTCGTAATAAAAGAGGACCATATTCGTTCTCATTGTTTTTTTTTTGAAAATAAAGCAGATTGCAGAATTTAACAGTGCTGAACTGTCTCATTTCTAAGGGGATACCACCTTTTGACCGGAAGCGTTATAAAGTAAAGCATTGAGTTCTCTTTAGAGAGCCTTCCCTCTGTACAGAGACACTGTAACGGTTCATTTGATGTCCGGTCATGAGGGCTTCCTTAGTATTGAAATACTACTTAAACTATGGTATATCATTTAAAGTTTTACTTTTGAAAAGAAAAACTTCTAGTCGATATTTGTAAACTCTTAGTTCGTATCAATATTTGTTACAAAAGTTTAATTGAAGTCAACAAATTTGTGGAAAATTTGCAGAAATTTACACAAAACTGTTAGAAGTACTTTTTTTATGTCAACAACTCGGCTGCAAATGTCTTGCATTCGCATCAGAGAACTGCAAAAACACTATTTTTCTTGATTCACTCATATGCTTAAATTACCTTCAATTCTATGCCTGCAAAACACAGTTCAAAGTTGGTAATATTGACATCGTTTCGTTAACATTTTATTTGTGCATGTGTTTAGTGATTAAAAGTTCTTTGTTTGCATTCATTGATGCGCACGCAATAACACCATTGCTCAAATTCAAAAGGCAGACATTCTTATGCTTTTGCATTCAAGTAGTCATTGTCCTCTCGATGAGACAACGACCAACGAAATTTGTATGAGTACGAGTCGCTTTGTAACATTAACACTAACAACAATAACAACAATACATGGTACATACAGAACTACTGTACTTTATTAGAAATGATAAAAAAAAACAGTCCTCTATTTCTATGGAAATTGCTTGTACCTATGTGCGTTCGCGTTTCATTTAAATTTTTTTCTTTTACTGCAAAGCAACTGCTGAATGCCTACATGTGTAATGATTGCTTGCTTTCTGGCTTTTTTGTTTGTATTTTTTTTCTTTACCAAAGCAATCATTGTCGGACCAAAAACACAAACATCTTAATTGACGAACGAAGCTAAACGATGTTATAATTAGCCAAGCACGATGTGCATTATTTGAATGACTTCAAACCAGCAACGAATGTGTGTGGTTGCGCAAGTTTGATTGTCTGAACGCAAGCGAGTGTATTTGTTGGTGTTCATTAAATGCGAATTTTTTGCAATCACACAAAGCCGTTCTCTGATTCGCATTAAGATTTTACAAGTTTTTGTCCCGTCTTAATTTGTTTTTTTTTTGCCTATCAGAGTAATTTCTTTGTAGAAATTTCGAAGCATATTAAAGTTTTCGTATTTACTAAGCCATGTTTTTTCTCTGCGTGTATAAACATTCTCTAGAACTCGATATCGATAAAATTTTACAATAATCTAAAGCACTTTCAACACAGTATCTGCTTCAGAGCTAATTCACACTGTTCAATTTTAGCCGTCAATTCTCGAGTTTTTAAGTGTGAAAGGAAAGGAGAATGCTATTTCTGATCCTCTCTCTCCTAAAAACTCAAAACTTGACGAATAAAACTTAAAGAGTGTGAATCATGGTGAAATAAACAGGTGGCAGCACTACGTCAGATGACGATTTTTTGCTCTTGCATTGTTTGTCTAGGTTTATTATGTCAAAGTTTTGTTTATGTTTACAAAAAGTCCACGTTTTGTGCTGTGATTACTGTATTTTATTAAAGTTTTTGATAATATTAAATTAATTAAAAATTGGCTAAACATTTATTTATTTCATCACGTTCAGCGGCAAGCTTTGATTTTTGTTGAAAGAATTTTTTGACGTAAACGGTGATGTAATTTCCATTTTTGTTGTAATGTTGTATTTGTTGCCGTAACGATGCCACCTGCTTATTCTACCATGGTGTGAACCAGCACTTATTTACACTACTAAGACCCCTTTCAGACTCGGCAAGTTAGTTGCGCAAGTTACTTGCCGACAACAACAAAGTCTGTACAAAATTGTTTTTTCTTTACCCCGACCTTACCGCTAACGTCTACAAGCCGAGAGTTGCGCAAGAGAGTTGCGGAAGTAACTTGCCGAGTGTGAAAGGGGTCTAAGCAATTATTGTTTTAGGAAAAAAATACATTTTCTTCCAAAATAATTTTATTACCTTAATTTTTTTTTAACTTTCTGACGACTTTTATTTAAGCTGTTGAGACAAACGGTGTTCTTTTTATTTACAATAATTTCATTAGTCTACTCTGTCTACTTATATGAGTGTTTAATTGTTTGTGTTTCTGTCTGAAAATAATTTATTTGTATGTATTTTAATGTATCCCACGTTGTTGTTGTGAAAATCGCAATTGCTGGAATCAAGTTGCTGACTTAATATGCTGAGCTGAAGCCATGCTTAAAAAAAGGCTGCACAGTCAACTTAATTCCAGGCACTGCAATACACAATTCTGAATAGAACTTTCCCTTCTTAGTGTTCTTCATGTAGAAGTATATTTTTTTTTGTTTTAATTTTTTTTGTAGATTTTTATTTTGTTTTTGCTTTTTTTTATGAATTTAGTTTTAATTGTTCCATTGTTCACTCATTAAATCGTTGATTGCTGTTGTTGTTAATTTTTTTATTGTATTGTAATTGCATTTTTTAATTATTATTTTATAAAACAAACTTTTATTTTTATTGTATGGCGGCATGTTTATTTTAATTAAACTTCTATTATTTTAGTTTTATTTTAAACATCACTTTATTTAACAATTTCGAGTAATTTTTGAGCAAATATTTTCTATTTTTTATGATTGTTTTCTTTGTTTAATTTAATTTAGTATGTATTTTTATTGCTTAATGTTTTTTCTTTATTTATTTATAGAGAGTTGGTTTGGAAGTTTGTTAGTTTGTTGTTTTTGAAAAGAATTACGAATTAAAGAGCAGACATCCTTTTAAGAAACATTAAAGTTTTTGTCCGTTGAGCAGTTTGCATTTTTCTTAAAAGAATTAATTTTTGTGAAAGTCATTTTTTCAAGATTTTTTAAAAAGAAGTCTAAGTGCCAGTTCACAAACGCACAGTTGGTCTCGTCAAGTCTTAAGCTCTTAGAAGAGAAGGGAAACAAGATTACCATTTCTTTTCCCCTCTCTCCTAAAAACTCAAGACTTGGCAAGTCAAACTTGACGTGTGTGAACCGACACTGAAAGCCTCCGAAAACTTGAAAAAAAAAATCGTTGCCTCGTATTCAAACGGACGTATTTTAGAAACAGATTTTGTAGACATGTTTCTACCCACTCCACAATAGTGAAGAGGGTACCGTATTATGCGTTTGTGCTGATGAGTGTAAAGCTTCGTTCAGACGGTAGTCGGATCTCACAATAATGTAAGGTCTGCCTATGTGCTGACAATATACTGTCAAAGAAAAATTGCTACCAAAAGTAAATTGTCAGTTCAGGCAGTTTTGATAAAACCATACAGTTTTATTGAAAGACAATAGTTATAATTTACTTTAACTATAACTGTCAGTTAACATTATGTTAAGTGACTGTTACAGTAATAAAAGTGTGCATTAATTCTAAGAAGAGCTTCTAAAAACTTATACGGCATTATGTTACAAATTTTGATTGTATTCATTATAGAAAAGACTTGTATAACAGAAGCGTCATTTGTTGCTCCAGAAAGCATTTGTAAATATATTTCAGCAAGCGCTTGAAAAGGTTTCGAGCTAGCAGCGTCGCACAGTGCTTTGTCCCTATATAACGAAGGGACATAAATAGAAGGAGTTGTCAGAAATTTTTGAAATTTGCTACACTAGCATAAAATAGCTTAGTTAAGAAAAATATGAATTTTTGGAAAAATCGGTCCAAGGACACGCCTACCTCCCATTTGTCCTGAAATGGAAAAATGTAATTTTAGCTTCAATAATGCCCACACAACTACAAAGAATGGACATGCTGATACACACACAACTAGCAACGTGTGTGTAAATTTCCATTTAAATTTGAACAAGGACTCAAGGCCCTTCCATATATCCTTTTTTTTAAAATGCTATAACACTTACAAAAATTGTCCAATCGTAATAAAATTTGGTATGAAAATTGATATTTGTTAGATATATATGTATGCCAAATTTGGTAGAATCGGATTATTAATGTGAAAAATACAAAAACACCATTTAATGAAAAATGAGTTAAAAACATTTAAAATGCTCTTGCAAAAATAACAAGTAAAAAAGTATAATTGGTCAAGCCCGACCATGTGATACCCTTTAGCATAGTATTTAAAAACAAATTTCCTAGAATGTTATCTATTTGGGACCCATGGGCAATCATGTACCCGCCAGAACAAAATTACGTTATAAGGTTAAGATTCATTTTAAAGTTCTTTCCGCCGAATATTATTTAGATATCTTCATCTACATATATGAGTTTTTTTGATGAGGGTTTATATGGAACCTATGGTTTATTTTGGACCTACCTGGACAACATTTTGTCATGACATAGTAGCTATAGTAAAAGTCATTGTCGCCGATTTGTATGTAAATACTAATATTTTTAAGGAAGCTGGCATTAAAAGCTATTTTCGGGAGAATGATTTGTATGATGCTATGCTCAAAAATAGAAAGATTCCAATAAAATTTCATAAGCTGATTTTGATTGCAATAAAATTAGTTTGGTTTGGACAAAATTTAATCTTGATACCGATGTAATAAGATGGTTTTTGTAAAATTATGGATCGATTCGTTCCATTTTCAAAAGGCTTGGTCCTTGAACCAGTCAGAACCTCTGTGACAAATTTCATCAAATTGTCCCCGAATTTGCGATCTGATCTGTATGCACAAGGTTGCATGGACAGCCAGTCGGCCGGACGGACATCGTTAGATCGACTCAGAAAGCGATTTTGAGCCTTATTATATTCCTAATTTATTTTCTTTTAAACTAATTTATTTATTATTTACATATGTACATATTTTTTAATTACAATAAATCATCTTCAGTACTGGATTCCTCCAAAAAAAATATTGCCGCTCAACGAAACATTTGTTTCGTCATCTTTAACTGGTTCATCAACATTTTCTCTCTGCAGATATTTCCTTTTCTGAAGAATCTAATTCAATAGTATATATATTTGGATTTATTTCTTATTATGTTCCTAGTTTATTTTTTTTAAACTAATTCAATCTATGAAAATCTGAGCAAAAATCTCGAAAATAGCATTTTTTTTAAATACATTTTTTTTTCAAGTTGTGGTAAAATTTTTTAAATTATTTTTTTTGTAGTTTTTAGAAAACAGTCTAATGGCCATTTTCTCATTAGGCGATTATCTTTTTTCCCAACGAAAAACTGCACATTAAAAAAATTTGGTTTTCTCAATATCTCATTTGCTTCTATTTTGTCGCAATGCTAACCGGCACTCATCTGCCAATTATTTATTTTCTTTATATTTTCCGTACAGATAAATTCAATCAGCTGACTCCCAACTTTTACATGTATTTTAAGTGGTGTTGCCAACTCAAACCAATGTTTTTTGTCGGTATATTGAGATACCCAAAATCGTTAACGGGCAGTTTATCGGTATAATAAATTTATGTTGACATTAAGTAACAGACAGTTTGTCGATACATTGAGAAAATGGCCATAAATGTTCGAAAACAGAAAAAAACCCATAGACGATATTTTTCTTCTTTTTTTTTAATATTCCATCAAAGTTAAGACACTTTTAGAGCTTAAGTAAATAATAAGCATGTTTCAAACCATTAAACAATATGTAAAGGAGAATAATTCACCTAAATTTTTTTTTATAGTTTGTTTAGAATATAGTTAGCTGTTGCAGAAAAAAATCTCGTAATCCAGAAAATGAATTTTTTACAATTATTTTCTTGAAACAATAAAAAACCATGGGCATTTGTGATTTTAGCGCCCTCTTATGGCGTAAAATGCAGACAAACACAAACAATTTTTTATACATATTTTGATTTTTGTTGTTTTTTATTGAACGGTATTAGTTTGAATTTATATTTCACAGTATTTGTAGTTTATTGTCTTTTAAACTCCTGAAAACTATTTTTGAAAATTTTTTTTTTCAAGTTGTGGTAAAATTTGTTCAATTTATTTTCTTGTAGTTATTAGAAAACAGTCTAAATATTCGAAAACAGAAAAATACCCATAGACGATATTTTTCTTTTTTGTTTTAATATTCCATCAAATTTAAACATTTTTTAGAGCTTAAGTGAATAATAACCATTTTCAAACCAATAAAAAAAAACACGTATGACAAAATAATCACATTTAGTTCTAAATAAAGTTAACTACTACAGGAAAAAACTTCTATCTCGTGCTTCAAAAAACAACAGTTTTACAACAGTTTTCAAGTAGTTGTTTAGCAATTTTTAATTTAAATTCTCAAACCTTGGCGCCATCTAGCGCCGCCAAAAAGAGTTAAATCTTAAAGATTCTTCAAAATTCATTGGAACTATTTTGTAATCTATCAATCTGTACATTTTTAAGTACAATATAAGACTTGATTTTTTTTTTTATTTATGTCTGTGGGCCACAGCACTGTGCGTCGTGTTATGAGAAAATAAATGGCTTCGGACCAAAAAAGACTTAAATTTGTACCCCCATCTTGACCATTCCACAAATTACATGTATAATAATGTTTTATCCCCAAAAATTTATAGTGAAAAAAATCCGTTTTCCTCAAAAACTCCCCCGGGGATTTTCACGATGCCCCAATTAGAAAAAAATCACCTATTTAAGAACAAATTCCCAAAACTTAGAACGCTGCCACAAGTGTTTGCTGCCCTCTGCTCTAAAGAAATGTCCAGCTATTTTTTTTTTTTCTTAAATAAAGAGTAAAGCTTAAGCAACCTTATTTGAGCATCAGCAGAATGAAATGAAAACAGAAAATAGATTTTAATCAACTGACAAAAAAAAAAAAAAAAAAACACACGTTTATAATTGTGTTAGTAATAAAAGTGCACTTTCTATTCCAGTGTCCATGTTCTGTAGCTCTTGCGTCGAGAAACTTTTCGATTGAAATGTGAGAAGTGAAACAAAAATGGCATAAGTTGAAACAACTGTTTTTCTCACTTAACTGCGCCTGTAACATTTTTGGCGAGTAATAGCTGTCACGCAAGGAAATTACTCGCCAATTTACAGAAAAAGTGTGACTTTAAAATTTTTGTAAGAAAGCTCCCGCTTTGAACTGTCATCTAAACTCTCGAACAAAAACGGCGAGAGAAAAATGTTTAAAACTAAAAAATATATTAAAAATGCAAAGAAAAATAACACGCAGGAGGTGTTTTTTTTCTTGACAGATCTTTTCAATGTTTAATTATTTCGCTTTTAACATTTTTTTAATAAATACGATTTTTTTTTTAAATCTATTTTGTAAACAACAAACATTTAAGTCGCACTTTACATTATTTGGTATAGCCGACGATTGTATTTTCGCCGCCGTCGTTGAAAATTTCTTAATTTTAGTAAATTTTGGTCGCCGTCATCGATGTGTTTGACTAACTATCTCAACGATTGCAATTTCACATCGGCTTCGAGTGGAATATTATAATATATATAACGTTGCGACGTAATCTCTTTTAATAGCTTTCGACATGAGTTTTCGTTTTCGTGAAACGATGGAATATTTTGTTTCACATCTTTTCGATGCGAGAAGTTCTCACCAAAGTTCTAGAACACGAGTACAGTCGTCCTATATTGTTTGGTGTTTTAACATCCACAGAATTCTTGAAAATTTTGGAAAAATATTATTTAATGCAAACTGCTCTTAATAGATAATATAATTAATTATTAAAAGAATACATATTCAAAGGATATAAGAGTTCAATATCTTGAGATTTCATTGAGCATTTTACAAATGTTAATTATAATAATTTAACATATTTAAATATACAATATAAATCATGTATATTCATTTTGGATAAATATTTATTTTAACTCTTCTCTAAAATGTTTTTTTTATTTAAAAATATGAACCATTTGTTTTTTGTAAATATGTATAATATTTTAATGTTTTTCACTCTTTAGTTATAAATTTTTTGAATTGTTATGGTTTAATTTTTTTTTTTTAGTTAATCTTGTTTTGGATTTGAATTTATTTAGTTTATTATTTTTTTTTATGTTCGCATATTTTAATTTAAGTCTAAATGTCAATATAATGAGTAAATTATAGCAATTGTTTTTTTTCGAATTTAATTAGTTTTTTCCTCTCTTTTTTGTATTGTA
This sequence comes from Pollenia griseotomentosa, assembly GCA_963931875.1. Taxonomy (NCBI): domain Eukaryota; kingdom Metazoa; phylum Arthropoda; class Insecta; order Diptera; family Polleniidae; genus Pollenia; species Pollenia griseotomentosa. The sequence goes on along the minus strand of OZ007560.1, from coordinate 42,052,900 downwards.
AAGATGTTTGAGTTAATTGTGGTTTTTCAATTTTTTTGTTTAATTGTTTATTTAATGCTTATCAATTTTTTTGTTGATTTTAGTTTTTTCGTTTGCCTACATATTTGTTAAGTTAATTTTGTTTTTTTTTGAATTTTTTGTATAATTTTTATTCATATTTTTTTTGTAATTGTTGTTGGGTTTCAGCCAATGCTTCTTGTGTTAATTTAATTAATTATTTTAATAATATGTTATTGCTTGCGATTGTCGGTTTTTTTTAAATTTTTTTGTCTCTGAATTATTTACATTATTTAAAATATTTTCCAAAAAAAAAATATATTTCCCAAGGTTATTTAAACTAATTACAGCTAATGCTAAATTATTAATATTGTGTTTATAAAATTGGCACCTTTTTATTAAGCATTCTATATTTTTCTTAATTTTTTTTTTTTTTTTATATTTCTACAATTTTTACAAAAGTTGAGCTCTCAAACAATTTAATAATAAAGGGAATTTTTTTTAACAAACAAAAAGAAAAGAAATGTATTCAGGAAATTCACAGAGTGTTCTATTGGTTGTATATGCTATAATTCTGTGAATGTGACATTAATAAAAAAAAATAAATAAAGCAAATACAACCAATATGACACTTTGTGAATTGACTTATTGAAAATAAAAAAATGTATAAAACATTTTCTTTATTGCTTGTAAGTGCCGTTTTTTTCAAACTTGTTTTCGTAGCAATTTTGGCCAAATTAAAGCAATCTGCAATCAAATAAAAGTAAAAAAACTTGAATAAAGTGTTGAAGTCCTCTTCGAGCTATTCGATTTAAAGCTATTTAAACATATATGTCTGTATTCATAAAAAAAAAATTTTAATTTATTAAAGGTTTACCAAAAAAATTTCTACGAAAAAAAAAATTTCTAAAAAAAAAAATTGATTTTAATTAAAAAATGTGTGATATTAATTAAAAAATTAACTAAATTTGCACCAGTACGCAAATAAAATTACTTAATTAAATGTGTAATCCACTTGATTAAACTTTTAATTAACTTGATTAAATTTTTAATTAAAACTAATTTAGTTATTGGTTTATGCTTTAATTGGTGAACAATTTTAGACAATTTTTTTTGTGAAAGTTTTTTAAAGTTAATAATTGTTTATGAATACGGGGGATATAGTTTAAAAAAGAATTTACACAGTCCTTTCCAGACTTTGGACAGGTTGTAATTTCGGCTAAAGACTTTCATAAAAAAACGAAAGAGATTTTTATCAATACAGAGTGGAGCAGATTCTCCAATATTTGTTTGAATTCTGTATAACTTTTTTAATTATTACGTTTTCTAGTTTTTCAGCATTTTGTTAAGTAGACTTTGTGACTTTAATGTGAATAACTTTACGATTGAAAAATGTCCCTAAAATAAAGTTTTTTAATTCTTGGGATTATTTCATGCCGCCGTGGTGACCTCCAACAAAACTATTTTTAACGAAATTTTTTTTAAAAATATTAAGTTTAAGCAAGTTACACCACTTTAATTTAACCATAATATGCTTAGAATTTTTCATTATTAATAATTATGTTTTTTCTCTGTGTTAACATGTTATTATATTTAGCCAATCAGAAAAACATTTCCAAAGAACATATTTTATATCAAAATATGTATATTAATAATCCTATTAATGAAATAGCTAAAACCAATTTAAACCATATATGTACATATCTCATTCAGCGCCACCCTGTATATAACAGTTTTCTTTGTATAACTGACGTACCTCTAAAAATCTTCGACTTCCCAGTTTGCGAAATGAATTCGATTTTGTACTTCTTTGCAAAAATTTTAGCGACATCCAGTTTTGTCTGATGTAGAGTGTAAAGCAAAGCTGTTCGAAACTATTTGTTTTATTTTTTTTCTTTTTTTTATTCTATTTTTACCAATTGGCTAATTTAAATACTTTTCAAAAATATTTTCTTTAAATTTTTAAAAATCTCGATTTCACAAATATCATTAAAGCCCTTATGACATTACATTTTTTATTCATTAATTGATATAGAATTAATAGAAAGAAACAGTAAATGTTAGAAAGAGCGAACTATAAAAAATGTAAACAAAGTTTTTAGTTTTTTTTCTCTTGTTATGGTTTTGTTTCAGGGATGGCGTTGAGAATTTTTAAAATTGTACCAACAACCTTTAAAAATTGTACTTTTTTACCCTAATTGTACTAAAAGATTTTTTTGTTGAAATTAATTATATTTATGTTCATAAAAAACACAACAAAAAGGTATTATAAATCAAATAGAAACTGGGAATTATTTCCTTTCGTAGGTTACATTCTGCTGGTGTCTAATAATTGTAAATTTTCCTGTGCATACAATATACTTCATTGCTATCCAAAGGATAGCGTAGGTAAAATGTAACAAGAAGATACAATATAATAGTCTGGTAGTGTATAAAGTCATTCCTGAAAAATTGAAGGAATAAGACTATTACAAAAAAGCTTTATAAAATACATAACTGAAATTTAACTCATAGAATAAATTCGAAAAATAAAAAATGTTAGGTATTATAAATCTTTAAAAAAAAGTATCAACAAAAAAGTACAATTGAAACAACTAAGCCATCCCTGTTTTGTTTTTATTTTATTAAATGTTTATGAGAAACCTAAGCACAAAAAGCGGTTAATCGCTGAATTTGCCCATAAACCGCTGATTCAGCAACACTTTTAATATTTCAAGCTTAAAATGTCAATTTTAAGTTAAACAATTTTACATTTTTTTTGACATAACTTCATTTTTTATCGATAATTTTTTTAAAATTGTTGACAGTTTGCCATTTACCCTGCGGCCACACGATCAAGTTGTTCTTGATAGTCTTTCACATATACTGCTTGTCAAAATTTACATAAATTGAAAGCTGTGACGTAGGCTGCATTCAATTTGTAAGCAATTTATTTTCAAGTTTTCATCACGAAAACAATTTATAAAGACAAACATGTAATCAGCTGTTAAATGTTAAATGTGTTAGTAAAAATATGAGAATGTATTGCAAATTGAATGGAATTGAAAGGCAAAACTTGATCGTGTGTCCACCAAGTTATGTATCTTAATACAGCTGAACTATTTGCACTTGGTAAATTTTTCTATTACATTATATTTGTACTGTTCACCAAAACTTGAACAATGTATTAAAAATCTGGTGTCATAAGGGCTTAAGGATTTATTTTTTAGAAGGGTTTTTTCTATTTCAAAATCAACTTTAAAATTTAAACGACAAAAAAAAGAGACTAAAACCGAACCCGTTTCTTCAACTGAAAGATGTGTTCACTCGAATCATTTCATACTGGGTAGTTTAGTTTTGTGTTATTCAAAATATATTCGGTCCCACTTAACAAATACCTTTAGTAAACACATCTTTAATTTTAATTACGATTTTTTTAAGAAATAAATTGAGTAATTAAAAAAAACCGTTTGCAATATTGTTGTGCAATAATTAATGTTTCACAATAAAATTGTTGGTGTATTTATTATATTAGAAGGTTGCATAACATATAGAATAGAAAGTCTTTTGATTTAATTTGATAAGAGTTACACATACGATTACAAATTATACTCAAACTAATTAATCGAGCAATAGTAACGTAGACCTTCAGTGAAACAGACCAGTGTCTCTCGCGGGAATCGAACCCGCAGCCCCCGCACTGATAGACAAGCGCACTACCAACTAGCCTGAGGGGGCACCCAGTCTTTTGATTTATATTCCGCAGAAAGAAATATTAAGAAAAGTGTTGGGAACATTGTACAATACACATACGTTTGCGTTGGCTTTCTTTCCTTTTCATAGTTATATTGAATGAAATATGGCGCAACTAATTGAATAGTGTGAAACAAAACGACAGAAATAATAGAAATTATCGGCACAATAATATTGTGAAGTCGATGTGTACCTTAAGAAGCAGGTTAGTGGTTGGAAAATCTAGTAGTGATTGGTATTTTGTCTGCCAAATATTTGCTAAGTGCGCTAACTGCTAAATAAAGTTTGAAACTGATATTTTGCTTATGTTTCAAATGATATAAAATCTGTGGGATTTTGACAAAACACCTTAAGTCGAGATAAGATAGCAAAAAAGTCTTTTAAAAAAACCCTTCTAAAATATAATTTTTATTAAATATTAAAAAAAAACCAGAATAAAAAAATTTCGCTTATAATACAAAATTTTAAAACCGTAAACAAAAATGTTTTTTAAACGAAAATTCGTATGATAAACAACACTTTTTTCAAGTTTTTAAATTTGACTTAAGATGTTTTGTCAAAATGCCACAGATATATATTTTTAAAAACTTCCTCAAGATAGTATTCGTCAAGTTTGTTTTCTAAACCTAAGCCCAGTTTTGATGTTTTAATGGAACGCAACTGACATTAGCAATAAAAAACAAGTAAGCGTGCTACAATAAGCTTTGCCGAATCTTTTATACCGTTCACCAAAGTGCATTTGTTTGGGTTCCGAAAGATTTTTGTTTTTCAAGAATTGTTATTTCTGAACATGTTTTGCTAAAATCGGTGTAATTTTAAGCCAAATGCTCTAGAAGTCATATTTAAGTCTCCTAAATTATTACCAATTTTCTGCTAACAGCATATTCCCTGTTATATCTAGGGTCTTCGGAATTCACATTTTAACTAATACACAAACACACAAGTCGACGGACGGACATGCGACCATCGGTAAATCAACTCCGCTTCTCTTCCTATATAATATATACACATATACCCGTTACAGGGTCTCAGATCAATACTGTTGAAATGACAAATCAAGAGATAATCTTTATAATAAACTAACACTAGATTCAGACGGTGATTTTTTTCCCTGATTTCTGGAGTTTGTTAGCGAACGGCGTAGAGAAGCAAGCGCGGTTGAGAAAAAAAAATCAAATTTTCTGTTCTCTGTGCCTTTTTTTATATTTTCCTTTGCACACAGTCATATTTTTGTTGTGTTGCTTTATTTGATTTTTTATTTCAATGTGGCAACATCTCTTTACAGTACAAAACACGTTTTTTACAAATAAGCACGTAAAAAATTTAAGCAAGTTACACCACTTTAGTTTAACCATAATATGCTTAGAATTTTTCCTTATTAATAATTATGTTTTTTTTTACAAATAAGCACGTAAAGAATTATTACCGATAGCGGAAAAAATCGACCCTAAAATCAATGGGAAAAATCATCGTTTGAATCTGTTGTGTTTTTGGAAGCAACTTTTAAAAGGAATTAAAAAAAGACATGATTTTGATCTTTCCAAACAATTATGATATTTGCTGTTCTCGGCTTGTCAAATCTTTAAGAACTGTTTATTCTGTTTTGTTTCCTTTTCTGTCTCTGCTGTTAACAATTCATTAAAATAAGTTGTATTATTTGCAATAGAATCTTAATTTTATGGGATATTAGTATGAAAATTATACTCAATGCTTTATAAATTTTAGATTTGCCTTCAAAGTAGAAAAAATATATAAAAAAGTGACAACTAGAACCCGTAGCTCCAAATTGCAAGTCATACCCTATAATTCCGAAAAATTAACTAAAAAATCCAATTAGACGTGACATAAACATAATCTCTTAACCGTAACCATGGCGATAAGACCAAAATTCATAAGTTTGTATAATTATGGCGTTATAACAAGGGACCTATAATCAAATACTACAGTGTTGCCTATTAAGTTGGTTCAAACAGCTATTTTGTATGGTTATGGTTATGTCACGTCTAAAGCTTCGTACAGAAGGTGGTCAGATCTAACAATGTTGTCAACAACTGTGTGAACATTGTAAGCTCATTTTCATTTGGCAGATGTGTAAAATTAATGCATCTGACAATAGCACCATTGTCAGAATGATGACAATGTTGCAAGATCTGACCATCGTCTGTACAAAGCTTAATTTAAGCTTTAAGTAGATTTTAAAAATGTATGTGGCTTAAAAAAAATGTTTTTAATCAGTTTAAACAAATTTTAAATTTATTAAAAAAAAATCACTTTGGGAAATTTTTATAAAAAAATAACTACTTTACATAATTAAATATATTAATTTAAAAAATAGCTCTTAATTTATATTAACAATTTTTTTTTTGTAATTACTTAAAATAATTTAACAAACATAAATATAAAACTTTTTTTACAGAAAAAAAAAAATCATTGGTGAGTCTTAATTTTTGTCATTTCTTTTTGTTAAAGTTTTTGGGGTTATTTTGGATTTAAATAAATAAGTTAAATAAGTTTTAATTTACTTTTCTTATAAAATATTTACAATACACTTAAAACTCTGTTTGATCTTTATTATTTATTCTAAACAATATTAACTTATTGAGCTTGCCAACATTAGATTATTTAAAAAAATAAACATGAAACAAATAGAACAAAAGTTTTTAAAAAAATAAAAAAAACCATTTGCTCTTCAAGCAGAAATAAAAAAAAAGAACTTATTCAGTAAGTGTCAGCCAAAATTTTAATTTTAGTTTATGAAAAAAAATTGCTGCTACATTTGGCAATTAAACTCGATACTGAGTTTTCATGTTTATTTCTTATAAACAGGTAAAGAGGGGTCTAGAATAATAGCAATTTCTCTTTCCATTCTACCAATTAAATCAAACTTTCTGTAACAAAACTTTTATCGTGTGAACCCAAAATAATAAAATAAGAAAATGCAGTTTTAACTTATTTTTCTTTGTACTTTAAAAACGTCTAAAACTGCATTTTGTTATAAAGGTAAACGAATTTCACTGATCATCTAAATATTACTTTCCTTTTTTTCAGTAAACTCAACATTTTCATCATGGTAAAGTACACGAACAAACAACCTATGCAAATTATAAAAATGCACAATTTAAGAGCGTTAACACCACATTTATGGTCGTTTTTCTCGCCCTAGTAGACAAGCAATAACAAGTTTAGTGCAAAAATTTGCAAATTGCGTCGTACGTTGTCCGATTGGGCTCTGGAGAAGATGCGCCAAGATGATGAATTTCATCGCAAAATCATCTTCAGTGACGAAGCTCATTTTTGGCTCAATGAGTTCGGTAATAATCAAATATGCGTTATTGGTTTAGTGAATATCCGGATGTGTTCATGAATCACCACTTCACCCACAAAAAAAATAAACTGTTTGGTGCGGTTTGCATGCTGGCGGCGTCATTGGGCCATATTTATTCGTCGACAATAACGATCATCACGTTACTTTGAATTGCGAAGAACTTAGAGCCAGCATTGAACGCGAAACAGCGGCGTTAATGCCGAAATATGTGACCGAGTCATCGGCTGCTGCAAACGTGCCCGCGAAGAACGAAGTCGATTTCCATTCATTAATGTCTTGATTGTTTTTCAAGTCGATCATAAAGTTTTGGAAATATCTTAAATGCTTTGCGTTTTATTTAAAAAAAAATTGCCAAGTCTATATTGGAAAACGCGTTATAATGATTACGAAAACCATATCGGGGATGCTGCTGGTGTCTTATAATGAGAGTTCTTCTGTAAATAAGGGCGGAATACAAAAAAGTAAAACAAACATTTGAAACGGGTAAGTAAATAAAATAATATTCTCTTTTTTCTTTCTCTGGGGTTAGAATCAATCTCACTTTCGGATTATTTAAACTTAGAAATTCTTGAAGTATGACAGTTTCAGATAAACTTTTTTCACATTATCATGTACGATGCACTTGAATATGTACGACAACAAACAATTTGCTAATTTACTTTGTTTTGAATACAAAAAGCCAAAAGCAGACAAGCAGAGAGGGGTTTGTAATTTAAAAAAAAAGCAAATTGGATAGAAAGAAAATTTTATTGTGACTTCAGTTTACTGTGCAAAAAAATTCTTTGAAGATTTTATTAACTCGAGAAGTCTCTTGTTGCTTCCAAGTTTTATATTTTCAGTAAATAATATTTTATTCATCGTTTTTTAAAATTTTTTATTATTAATTTAGTTAATTTTTATAAAAGTTATTTTCGGGAATACAAAATTTTTTATTCATTAATAATGATGTGCTAAATTCCCAATTTGTATACTTGATAAGTAGACTGAAATTTATTTTTGAGTGAAAGCTAGTTTCTATATGCATTGCACTGGTTGCTTGGGCCAGATTATCAAGAAACCCTTTTCCAAAGACTTTGAAAAACTTAAAATATTATTCAAATAAAACTGTAAACCGAATCAGAATTACAAACACTCAAGTCTTATTCGCAACGATATCAAAGCTTAGACAAACGCCAACAATAAACAGAGAGGTTATTTTTTCTTACAGTCCCCTACAATTCATAGGCTTTTTCCGACTCGAAATTTAGTTTTAAGTGGGTAAAAAGAAAAAACTAAAATAAAAACAAATTGCTTTATTTTATTGTTTCCGCAAGAAAATTAAAATAAAGCAATTTGCCAGCATAATTTTTTTTTGCACGGGCACCTTCAAGTTTATTATCAAAGCTATTTAAGGGAATACAATATTGTTATTCATTATGACAGATAATTATGCTAATGTCTTTTTTTCAAACAAATTTTTCAAGAAAGACTTTTGCTTGTCCCCTACTGTATAAGTTTTGTTGCCACATTAGAAAAATTAAATTTTGACTGATTGCTTATGCCTGTATTTTTGATATCTTTTTGAATTCATGCACACACACAAAAACACTCCCTTTTCTGCAAACAAATATTAATTTTTTTTTTTTATTTATTTTTGAAAATTTTAATATATATGTTTTTTTTAACTTATTTAATAGTTGTTATATTTACAAATTTATTTTATATTTTTTAGATATTTGTTTTTATAAATATTTCTTTTTTCTTTTTCTTACTCATAAATTTAGAAAATTAAAATAGAAAAAACTACAACCACACAAATTTCGAAATGATTTTGGTTTTGTTTCTTTGTTTGTTTTGTTTTGCATGTTATTTATAATTTTTGCTCTTGTTTTGATTGTACAGTTTTGTGTATTAAAGTATGCATTTTTAAGAGGGTCATGTTAAGGAAGACATAGAGAGAGAGAGATAGACAGAGGGAGAAAGCTTTTGTTAATATTCCTTGTATGACTGGATATTGTTTTTGTTGAAGTGATGTTATTTTTATGTTGTTGCTGCTGCTTCTGTGATGTTTATTTTGTGATGTTGAGCTTAAGTTGAGTTGACTGGATGAATTTGTTACTTTTCTTGTAGTTGTTGGTATTGTTCGTATTTTGGATAGGATTTTGTTTGGTATGTGTGTGATGCAAGCGAATAAGCAAAAATAATACAGGCATCCATCAGCATCATGCATTCACATATGCAGCAACTGAAAACATATTCATTCATACATACGAATGAGAGGAGTATGTTTTGCTTGCACACTAAACCATTGTATGTGCAAATGTAGGCGTCTTTTGTTGCTGTTGTTGTTGTGTTGATGCGGCTGTTGTATTGGTTTTATTGTTATTTTTATTCCATTTGTTGACATATGCCAACGGTATTTCAATTTGTATTTCCTGAATGTTATCATCATTGTCATCATCGTCCTCATCCGTATTACCAGCCACAGCACCATCACCATTTCTATCTCTACCCTTTTTACTACCACTGTTTGTTTTTAAACTACAACCGCCGCCTCCACCGCTATAATCCTTTACACCCAGCAACGATTTTTTTTCTTTATTTTTTAAACTTTCACTACGCCACGTCTCCAGTCGTAAAGTATGCGAGGGTGTACTTAATAGTGCCATAGTTTGTGGCGAATTCGAGCCACCCGTACCCAACAGATGTAAATTTTGCATTGATGCTGATGTGGGAGTGGGGGTAGGCGCCAATAGCGCCTCATCCCTACATTATAAGCTTTCGACTATTTGACTAGTGCGACGCTGTGGATGATTGGCATTGAGGTAACTTTCGGAGTAAACACTTTTAGCACGATTGTCATAGCGCAAACTACTGCGTCTTATGTCAATGTCCAGTGGCATGTGGCGATCTTTCCACCAATTGCAGAATAAGCACTGGAGCGTGTTGCGGAAAGCCTCTCGAAAGTCTCGATTGAAATAAGCGTATATAAGGGGATTCAGGGTGGAGTTGAAGTAGCCAATCCAAAACAAAATGGCTACAACAATATCGGGTACGGTACAAGCATCACATAGTGTGGTTATTGTGTACCTGAAATTGGAAAAAATATTTAATTTTCTTTGCATAAAATTGTAAATTTTAGTAAGATTTTATAATTGTTTTTTAATAATACAATAAAAATGTGTTTCAAAAAAATCTGTTTCTTTCAAAAAAAATATATGAAAAGTACTATTTCCAAGAGGTTCTTCTTAATTAAAAGGGACGTTTTTGGAATATATAATATCTTTATTATTATTGATAGCTGGCCTGAGGCAGCGTTAGAGGGTTAAAATAATTCGTTTCTTTTATAAAACAATACCGGCTTTTCGTGAAAAACACTATTTCTTTTTAAAAAAGTAAATTTTAAATTACACATTATGCGGCTCGCCGGTAGAATCGCTGGTAGTGAGGTAGTATATCGGCGCGAGGGTTGCGGGTTTAATTACCGCCAGAGACTTTATAAAAAGCCTGCATAAAAAGTACTTATTTTATAATCCTTTTTTTTATCGTTAAAAAAGCGCATTTATGAAGAAATATATGAGGCTATCAGCGCAGTACACCACTTCTGCAATTTAAGTGGGTTACGGTTCTGGTGTAATATATGTTCTTTGCACTATTCTTTACAGTGCAATAGTCGAGTAAGCCAACTGTTTGTATCCAAAACAGATGGCGCGAGAAACATAGTTTTTGCATGGCCCGTTACAACCAAGTTCTATAAGGTAAGAGTAGTATTAACTCCTCATTATCTTATAATAAGTAGTATGGGTAACACCACTTCTGTGCTGAAAGCCTCATATACAAGGGGTGATTTTATGATATTTGGTTCTAAAGTGTAAGAAAAAGATTAGTGACATGTGGAAATGCCAAAAATGGTCAGCAAGCCATTCCACTATGAATAGACGGACTAACAAACGAACAACGCTTGCAAATTATTGAATTATATTATCGTATCGAAAAATTGTCTTCAGCGACGAAGCTCATTTATAAATTGCCGAATTTGATGTGAAGAGCAGCCAGAGACAGTACAAGTGCTGCTAATGCAACATGAAACGGCACTGTTTTGTGCGCTTTGTGTGACGGCGGCATTATTGGACCGTACTTCTTTAAGAACAATAAAAATTACAACGTTTCAAGAGCAAAATATCGTGCTATGATTAACGATTTTTTTGACCAAAATTGAAGAATTGGACTTGGTTGGCATGTTTTTTTTGTTTTATTTATTTAAGCTAATCCCGCGAAGCTCTATGCTTGTCTGCAGGAAAGAAGACAGAGTCGCTGGCGGGAATCGATCCCGCATCCTCGGCGCTTATAGACTAGCTCGCTACCACCTAGCCTACCGGAGCACTGAATACGGTGCCACAAGCCACACGGCACTCAATACCATAAACCTTTTGAGCGGCGATTTTGTTAAGTTATAAATCAAACGTTTTGGAGTATTCCATTTGCCGCCAAGATTATGCGATTTGACACCGCTAAACTATTTCTCGTGTGCAGGTACAAGCCAGCTATAACTCCAGCCTTGGAAGAATAGATTGCAGCAGCAGTCGGTCAGATACCGAATGAAATGCTAGAAAAAGTATTCCAAAATTGGAGCTCAAGGCTGGACCATTTACATGAAATAATCTTTTAAAAGTAACTGGCAGCCATTCGTATATCGCCACAAATAAATATTTAATTTTCTTTTGCAAATTTTTAGTGCTTTTCCTAAAATCCAAACAAATAAAAAAATAACCTCTTTACCAGTACGTTTTTGGTGTCGTTAATACATTTTTCATGAAAATCAAATTATTCGAAATTTTCCAAATATTGAGCAGCGAAGACATTTCTTAGTGTCTTTTTTGATATAAAGTATATATTTCGCAAAATATAGCATTTTCATAAATAATATTCTTTTTTATAAAAATATCCTTTTTACTAACAGAAATTTTTTATATAATTTTTTAAAAGATCACCAAGGCGAATTCATATAGACGGTGGTGGCGATACAACAACAAGTACAATACCAGTATTTTATTTGATGCTTTCGTAGGTCGATATGTTAAAAATATAAACAAGTTTTGAAACTCCTCTCTCTAAGCAAGAAATAAGTAACTTAGCGGTGCTTTCAACGCCACCTAAAAAAAGTGAAATTCGCCTTGAAAACTACATTTGTACAGATAAATACAACTATGTACTTAATAAACTTATTTTTTTTTTTAAATATCGCATGCGATAAAAAATTTATTTATATATATTGTATGCGATAAGCATGCGATAAAAAATTTATTTATATATATTGTATGCGATAAAAATTATTTTAAAGAAAATGCGAATATTAACACCAAATCTTAAAGTTTTTAATAAATGCAAAAAAATTTTATAAATTTTTTTTGAAAACTCCTTGAATATTTTTTAGTCACTCAATATTAAGATTTATAATTTCGAAAAATTTGACTTAGACTGAAATTCTCATGATTGAGTGTAATGACCACTGTGTACAAATCTTTCCATCTCTGGAAATAAAATCTATTGGAAAATTAAGACAATAGACCATACATGAAGGAAAAACAAACTAAGAGAAAACGGCTATTAACTTATAATACATTCTCATACATTGATATGAGTTCAGTTGAGTCATTAAATGATGAAACAGAATTGAGTCTTGAACTTCAAGCAAAAATTCTAAAGCCCATAATTAAAACGTCGGCAGTAACTTCAAATTCTCTCTCATTTCTTTCTTTTTCTTTTGTTCTTATTTTTTTGTGTTTACAAAATGTATGAAATTGAATGAAAGTATGGTAGCATTGTTAAGAGAATAAGTGTCTATATGTGAGAGTATTAGAAAAACGTCCTCAAAATAAAATTGGTGTTATTTCTCGACCGCATTCTCTGGCATAATTTTATGTCAAACTGTATGAAAAACATCGTTCAGCCCCAGTTCTGTTTCATCATTCAGGCCGGGTTTTGCGGTGTGGATTAAGTATAAACTTAGTTTGACGTGGTCTGAAACTTAGGATTTTTTAGCCGAAATGTGATTTTTTTCATTACTGACCAAAATTTTTAAGCAAAACTAAGCTGTTGCGTCAAAATTTTGTATAAAAACTAAACCTTGTTTAACTGAGATCTCAAAAACACAGCCCAGGCAGTTCAATTCGTTCTGTTAGTAACGAATTGAACTGTGGATAAGTTTTGTGAACCTAAACAAACTTTATTGTAACTAATAATAGAATAAAGTTTGTTAATATGAATAAGTGCGTGTACTTATTTTGTAATTAAAATAACTCGAAAAATTTCACTGGTCTACAAATTTGGAAAAAAAATTGACTGTAGAAACGAAGCATGTCTTGTTTATTTTTGCTCGCATGCTGACAATACCGTAAAACAGTCAATACTGACACTACAATTTCACAATTATTTATTTGACAGAAGCCCACATTTATTCTATTTCTTTATAATAGTAGCGTTTAAGCATGTTAGGGAGATCGGGCGTTACTGATTCAAGTTATTTTTGGTTGGAAAAAAAAGATATGCAATATCAGAATCATTAAAATTAATTTTTAAAATTTAATTTAAATTTAACATCATTTTGGTTTCGCAGTCAGAAACTTGGACAACCCGTGGACACCGACAATGTTTTGCATATAGATTTTTTCCCAAAAAAAACTAGGTGCAGTGAGCGCGAAGAAGAGGAGCGCTCACCAAGATTTAATGAAAATTGAAAGAATTTATGAAGGACTTTGAGACAAAAGCATGCTGGGTGACTTTTGCTGGACTATAATACGTGAAACCTAACTTAGAAAATACAAACAACGTTCAGATAACGCCATTCACTTTTAAAAATTCATTGATTTTTAAATAAGCTAGTGATTTTTTATGTAAGAAACGAATAAAAATTTTTGTGTCTCGAAAACCTAACGTGATAGAGAAAAACCAATTACAGATTCGAATTCAGCCCACCAAATTACCTTAGAATAGATATTTGGTTGCTCTAGTTCAAAACCTTGTTGGCTAGTGTTATTAAAAAGGAATAAAAAAATATTGATAAAAGAGATTGATATTTCATAAAAACTCTAAAATTTTGTGAAATCATTGGTAATTTGTTTAGCATGCGATATTAAAAAAAAAAAAATTTATCGCATGCGATATTTTTAACTTGTTTTACTAAGCTATCTAAAAAAGAGCGGTTAGTGTTTCTATGATCATAAATGTTCTATTGCCATTACTTTTTTAATAAAACAAATCTACCTAGCAATCTGTCGGTTGGTGTTGAATTTACCTTCTAAAGGTTTGTTAAGTATAAACAGTATTAAAGGACCAAATACATTGATCAAAATACTCATCAAGCATTGTGGTAGTATGTATTAGTGAAAATGTGTTTGTATGTGTGACACTGACAACGCTTGATGAAAAATCAAAAAATGTAGATATGACGGCGAATATTGCGTCCAGCGCACGTACACGTTGAATTCGCCGGCTGGACAAGCCTTTGACGAGTGTATTTGGCCCTTAAAAAGTTGCTCTGTTATTAATTTTCACACACATCAAAAGTGTTTTTTTTTTGTTTTTTTTGTTTTTTTTTTTTTAAACAGAATATTTTTTTTAAGTACTATATCAATGAATGTTTGGTTTTTTAAAGCACATTTTGGTAAAAAACTACTTTATTCATTTTATTTATTTGCTCTTTTGAAGTATATAAATTTAACTAGAGTTTGTGGTATGAATAAAAAAAAGGTTATAAAATTATAAATCTAAAAAACAGTTGTTCTAAAAACTATAACAACTTAATAAATTATTGTTTTTATTTCGATTAGAACTACAAAAATACATATTTTTGTTAAAGTTTTTCTGTTTTGTTCATAGTTTTGATTATGTGTTTTAAAAGTTTATCTACACAGTTTTTTCTTTTTTTTTTTAATTTAAATTTATAGAATTTTTAACTAGAAAATATTCCGTAGTTATTTTTAATTTTTTTGTGTGGCTAAATTGCTTTGTATGGATTTTGTACGCCATAAAAAATGGTTTTTGTGCACAAATTCCCTCTTTTCATGTGGCATGTCAGCCTGGATAAGTGGGGCAAAAAGTTTAATTTATAAACCTGGTTAAAATTTATTTAATAAATATTTAAATTTTATAAAAAGCATTTGAAAATTTATTGTTTTAAAAGTTAATGGTAGCAATATGTTTGTATATTTTTATAAAATTACGTTGGTTTTTGTGTTAGTATAAATTTATTTTAATAATTTTTAAATGTGATAACGACAGTAACAGTTTTTGGTTGCGGCTATTAAAATTTAATAATATTTTAATGAAATTAATGCAGTTATGTAAATTATGGAATTAAATTTAAAAAAAAAAACCTAAAAGTCACCAGGGAAACCGTAAATATGCAATTATAATTTTTTTACGACCAATGGAGGCAGAAAAATATATTTATACCTTTTTAAGCTTTTTGTAAGCTTCGGCATCGATTTGTTAGTGCATATTTTTGCATTTTTTTACCCTTTGCAGTATTTTTTTGCGTTAATTAGCATTTTTTTAGTTAAAAGTGTATATTCCAACTTTTGAAGCACATTTGGACATTTGTAAAATTTTTTTTATTGCACAAATAGCTTCTACATGAATCTTATGCCCAATTGTCAGGATAGTAATTAAATCTTAATTAAGTTAATTTTCATAAAAACTAAAATCGTATTTAAATACAGATTGCTTTTTTGAGTTTTATTTTAAAAGTCGTATTTAAATAAGACAAAAGTATGGTAGCACTACTAAATACAAAAAAATATCATAAAAAAGTATAATTATTTACAAGGTGGTCTCAAAAAACAGTTGATTGTTAATGCTTTGCCTCTTGTTGTTGTATTGTCGTGATATTGAGGCCACCTTGCTAAAATATTACAATAGAAACTTAAGTTGAAATTAAGTGTACCACATCGGTGCATTAAGTTTGATTTAAGTATTTAGTGAAGAAGAGAATTTTGTATTTAAAACGATTTTGAACATAAATGTGTTTTAATATCAATCCTGAAAATTGGCCATTAATCCAATAACTTAATTCAATGCTGGTTATTTCGTTACAGACCATGGGCCCCAAATAGGAACCCTCGAAAATTTGTCTCTCAATTCTGTGGCGTAGAATTAGCCTACAAAAATGTTTTACATGTTTACTATAGGAAAATATTCTAAAGTGGGTTTACTGCATATTTCCAGTTTCCCTGCTGATTACTAAACTTTGATATCTCTGATAAATGTTCGGACGTTTAAAGCGCAACCATAATTGTTGCTGATTTAATCTTAATATATTATTTTGTTTTATTTATGGCTAATGAATCAGTGAATCTTTTGACGCAGATTTAGTTGAATTAAACTTTAATTTATATGTAGTTTAAACTCAACAACTGTAAATCAGTGCCCCATTTTTTATATGCATTAAGAAAAAATGGTGCTTAAACGCCCAATGTTATGCGTTAAGAGATGGCTAGTACAGGGTGGCACAGAATGAGCTATATGGCTTAAATTCTCTAACATTTTTAATTATTATTTTTTCCGTGTTTTTTTTAGCATTTTGTGAAGAAAGCTTAGGACATTATTTTTGAATAACTATACAATCGAACAAAAATAGTAAGACCCGAAATTTTGAGAAAATTATGGAAAATATGTTCAAAAGTGCACGTTTGTGCGAAGCAGTAAGTTAACATCCCTTACAGGAAGTAATTTTTCAAAGCTAAATAAAACAAGTAAGAAAGTATAGTCGATCAAGCCCGACCATATGATACCCAGCGCCACAGTACTTAAAACACATCATGCTTATGTGTCCATATAAATATGGATTTCTCTATGTTTAAAAACTTCATTAAAATCGGTTTGAAAGTTTTTGAGAGGCAGAAATTGCCCCCTACATCCCCTTGTGGTCCTATTTTTGAAAAACTGTATAGCTTATGTGTCCATATAGATATGGATCTACCTATGTTTTAAATTTTATTAAAATCGGTTTGATAGTTTCTGAGAGGAAGAAATTTCCCCCTATCTTCCCTCGTGGTCCTACATTTTCAATAGGCTTGGTCCTTGTGCCAATTAGAACCTATGACCCAAATTTTATCAAGTTATCTCCAAAGTTGCGACCTGTACTTTGCGCACAGCCAGCCAGCCAGCCAGCCTGCCAGCCGGACGGACATCGTTAGTTCGACTCAGAAAGTGATTCTTAGTAGATCGGTATACTTTAAGGTGGGTCTAGGACCACTTTTTTAAGGCGTTACACACATCAGCACAAATGCATAATACCCTCCCCACTATTGTGGTGTGGGTATAAAAATTCCCCTATTGTATAATAGTTGCATAAACAAAAAAATTATACTTATTTATAGATTTGTATGTTTAAATATGTTTTCATACAAAAAGAGAGTTTAACTTTCACTGATTTATCAGCCCTGAGTGTTTCTTATTGTAGCTACAAAATCTTATTGTTTAATTTCAAAACCAATAACTGGACAAGCAAAGACATGTACCGAGATACATATTTGAAATTATAATATACAGGACTGTCACCGAAATCAATTCCGATCGAAAGTGGAAGAGATTTCGTATCTTGCATTACATAAAACGAAATCACTTTCGATCGGAATTGATTCCTGTGATAGAGCAGATAATTGTTGTAAACATGTAAGCGACTGCTTAAATAAAAACAAAAACAATATGGCAGCGGCAATAATAACGCCACCTAAAATGCAAACGGGAGTAACAACAAAAATAATTAAAAATCGAGTTTTTAATTGATTATGATGCACTAGACTTACATGTCCCTATAAAATAAAAAAAAAAAAATAAAAAGTGTGGTTATGCCCTTTTGCATTTTAGGCGACGATAATAATGTCTAAGGTGCTTAAAGTAGGTTTTGCTAAGTCGTCCATTATACCTGCACAGAAAAAATAAAACCTGACTTCAATTCAAGTATTTGGGATATTAATTAAATAAATTTATTAAATTTGCACTAGTAAACAAATTTATAGTATCAATTAAATATTTTTTGATACTAGCAACATTTTCTGCAGTAATATTGTTGATATAAGTAAACCGTTTAATTCACTTGATTAAATTTTATAATTAAAACTGATTTTATTTTTGATAAATGATTTAATTGGAAAAACAATTAGCGAGAATTTGTCCTGTGTCCCAATAAAATAATTTTGGGTTTTTTGAGACACTTAAGAGAAAAAGCGCATAATCGATAGCTTTTATACAGCAGTAAATGATAAAGAATTAAATATACACAAAAGCTGCTATTTGACAATGAAGACGGTTTTAGAACGAAAAAAATGGAAAATTATTGAAAAAAGGCATTAAAACAAGCAAAAGCTAAATATTAATGAATCTGTTTATATAGTTAGCCCTTTAAAAAGCACTTTAAGAGTGATTTGTTTTCATGTTAAAAGAAGCGCTTATTATCAGCAGAAAATAGTCCTCCAAACCGGGAACACCTCATAAAAAAATCAAGCATCCCATCAGCAGGTTTAAAGCGATTTGAGGTATGAATTCATACAAAAAAACCTGCTCCTTTTGGAGCACATTTTTACTGGGGGTACCATAAGACTTATCTCTAATTTTATTTTAACGTTAATTAAAAATATATGTTATCTTGCAACTAAGTCGCTTTGTATTGGCTGCGTCTCGTTTTTATATTTTAAACTCGAATTTATATTTTTATTTATATTTTATATTTTAAAACGAATTTACCCCACTCATGGGTTATATTAGCCAAGAGTTTGGGGCACAATCACCGGAATCAGAAAAAACAAAATTTTTTTGTTATTAACACGTTAACAGTCCACAGCCCACATATGGGCTGTGAACGGAAAGATCCTGCAGTCCACAGCCCGTATGTGGGCTGTTCATCCATACAATTTTCAAGAGCTTAAGAATTGTGAACGTTGAGAGAACATCGCTTATTTGACTTGGACTTTACAGGACAGACCATAAAAAAGAAAATATGTAATGGGACATGGAGAAAGTCGGGGTTTACATAAAATACACTGATTATTTAAAAAAAAAAGACAGGACGTGCGAGGCATTCCCCAGTCCCTGCTCTGGACTGTTAACGTGTTAAGCAGATTTTTATTTCTGTATAAGACTAATGGCGATTTCTATCTGAGAAAAATTTTGCATTAATGTTACATGTTCTACATTTTGCGTTCGTTTGTACAAAAAATACAACTGTGGGAAAAATTTTCAAGTTCTTTTGTGAAAATGTTGATGAAAAACATGCAAAACATGTTACATGTTTTACCCTTACTTTTACTTAAGGGTTCATACTGCTCTGTTTTACAACTTTGGTACTTACTTCTTTGTTTGTACAACCAATATTTTATTTTGTTTGTAATAATATTTTAAAAGCTTTGTCAAAAGAATTCTACATCTAAATATTCTTCGACGGCATACTCCATTTTGAATTAAATCGTTTTTTTATTTTGGTGGAAAATTCTATGTATTTATTATCGTTTTAAATTTGTTCAAGCAATAAGTGATGTCAATGTCTGTTTCCAAACCTTAAAGTAAGTGTGCAGCAAATAGTCGAATAGTTTTAAAAATCGCTAATGAACTACATTAATTATAAAAGTGTAATAGTTGTAAATAAAGGCAGCTAATTCTGTTGGATTGAAGTTGTACAACATTTAACACTTTGAGTGATTATAGGTAACATGAAAAAGTGTTACATGCATATACTGTAGCATTTTTTTCTCAGAATAGAAATCGCCATAAGATACTCATGGGTGTCACCTTAACACTAAATAAATATTTTGTAGCGGAACGGAAAATTTCTGGAGGATGACTTGAGTCTGTCAGTTGAAAAAAAAACCATTGCAAATAACAGAAATTTAAGTCTGAATAATAAGCCCCAGATACACCGAGAGAGAAAACATGTTTAATTATGGTCACCTTCAACAAAAGTATTTTTAAGAAAATTTTAAACATATTATGTTTCATGTAACCATATTATTGTCCCCAGCAACCATATTATGGTTGAATTAGGCCTCCATTAAGTAGCTACAACCATATTATGGTTGCCTCCGAACATGTTATGGTTAGAAATAACAAAATTATGTTTAACACTTATAATATCATGGTTTATTTCTAACTAAAGCACGTTGCTAATTTTGAAACAAATTATTGTCATATTTAACCATAACACGTTTAAAGGCAACCATAATATGGTTGTGGCTTCTTGATGGAGGACTAATTTAACCATAATATGGTGGTAGGGGATAATAATATGGTAATATTAAACAAAATATGTTTAAAATTTTCTTTAAAAACAGTTTTGTTGGAGGTGACCATATTTAAACATGTTTTTTCTATGCGTGTATAGTCTAAAGACCTAATCAAATGTTTTTCACATAGCAAGAAGCCTTTTAGTACTATTTGCATAATTATCTTGTTTAAAAAACTAATGAGTTGCTTCTTCGACTTAGAAAAACTTTAAGAAATATTGCAAAAAACCCTTCGTTATTGATATAAAAACCAAATGTATAAAAGTATGAGAAATTAAATATCAACGACAAATGACTTAAGGATCGGCTATAGCATCAAAACGATAATTTAGTTTGTAAAATAATTGGGTATAGCAGATGTGCTCTTATGGCAAATGTCAACCCTCTCTACCCCAAATATTTTTTTTATATCCCATATATTTTTTATACAACTGTACTTTAATACTTACCACAAAAAGAATGGCAGCCAACAGAGTATGAATGTACCCATTATTATACCTAAAGTTCTTGCAGCCTTGTGTTCTCGTTTCATTTTAATTAAATGTTTATCTTTCGTTGGTGTGTGATCCTGTTCCACCTCATGCAGCGTTAAAGTTTTCGATGAGCCCGAACCGCTTAAAGCTTCACCTAATTAATTAAAATCGACAAAAAAAAAAAATAAAACAATAAAGTTAGAAAAAACACTCACGTGATATAAACAAATGGCGATAATTAAAATTAATTACTTAATAAAACATTTATGGTGTAAATTTTTTAACAACTTGTTTATTTATTACCAACAAACTAACGGGACACTAAACAAATATTTGACCAAAAAAAAAAAAAAAAAAAAAAACTTTACTTGTTTGTCATTTGCTTTTTTTTCTAAAGTGCTTATTAATATTATTATTATTTTATTAAGCTTGAGGTCTTCTTTTTATAAAAAATATTAAATTAATAATAACAATTTTGTAAAGGTCGAATAAGAGTCAATTTATATGCTTATTAATATACAAAATTTTGTTCCTAAATTTTGTTCTCTATTCCATTCGTCTTCTATGCTAAGAACATTGTAGTAACAAATAATTTATAGAGTATTAATTGATATTTTATCAAAGAAACGTTATGTAAAATCAAGCAAATGTTTGATAAAAAAAACCTGCTTAATGTGGCACGTTAAATATTTGCATAGTGTGCCCATAAATTAACACACAAATTCTAACATACCAGCGCAAATTTGTTGCACGCATTTCTACAAAACTACTAACATTTTGGAGCTCTGGGCGTATACTTTACTTAATACTCTTACATTATAGTTAACATTACTCATACGCTCACTGTTGTAAATTTTAAAATGTTTTTATTGATTAATAAGTTATTAATAATAACAAAGTTTTGGCATCTTTATTACTAGTAAAATGTTGTTTTATTTGTTTCGTTTTAATGTTTTTTGCATGTTTTCCTTTTTTTTATAAAGTTTGAGTTAGGCGGAGTAATAATAAATATCTAACTAGTTCCTTATTAATGCCTTATCTTCTGTGTTATATTTAAAACATACACATGTTTGTATTTAATATTCAGTAACTGTTCTATTAGCAGTATTTTACACCTTATCTTAATGCCCACAAACATGCTAAGTACACCTGTAGGCAAAATAAAATTTTCAATGTATTCACACTCATAAATTACTTTCACATGTTGGTTTTCTGTTTACACCACTACTACAGCCAAAACACAGACATTCGCTTGAAACGCTGGTATTCCAAACTTTGCTTCTGTTTTTAGGTTGTTTGTTTCAGTTTTGTTATCTTTAATTTAGAAGTCTAATGCAAAACACAATTTCGGTTATAAGTAAGTTTCTAACAAAATAATGGCAAAATAATATTCTTTAGGCAAAGCATTTGATATGCAATATTTGGTTGTGTACTAGAGTAAAAAAAATTATAAGTTAGCGATATGTATCTTTTGAATGCATACAAAATATAGAACTTTATAGGAGTTTTATCACAAAAATTAAAGATTAAATTCGGCCTTAAGAAAATAAAAAAATATATAAATTATAAAAGGGAGCACATTTTCTATGCTTTTTTTGTTTTGCTTTTTTATACTCTTACTAGCTGTCCCGGCAAACGTTGTTTTGCCATAAACCTAATTTCTAGTGAAAAAAGAGGAATAAAGCGCTTTATACCATGATCGGCGATGAAAAAAAAACAATAGCTATTTACATCTTTATTTCTGTTCGTTACATATTCAAAAGTGAAACATAAAAAAGTGATGTATTTTTTATCCTGAAGTAAATCAAACAGAGATAATCAATTTTTGTTTCATGGGGTTCTCCTGTCAGTTTTTTGTTATAGAAAACGTCAAAGTCTTTATATAAAACTTAAATTTTTTGTCAGCGTTTTTTTATATGAAGTTTGACGTTTATTATGACAAAAAGTTGTCAGGAAAAGACCCCATGTAATAAGAATTGATTATCACTGTTTGATTTTCCCCATGTTACGAAGAGCAATTGCGTGTACAATATTTTTTGTAAGTCCCTCTTTAGCCAACACAAATAATATCGATGGCTTGCCGATGCGAGAACATTTGGCCCTGCATTTGGCGAGAACGTTTAGCCTAGCGACTTATTGATTGTCATTGCAAATGCCAATATAAAAGGAAATTAAACGCGCTTGAATTCATTTCTCGGAATTTACCATTCAAAATGGTAGCTTCAATAACGTATTTCATCAATTTCTTAAGGACCAATCGTGTGCTATTGCATAGCCGAAGTAGAATAACCGGAGAAAAAAATTTAGAAGAAATACATAATCTTTCCAAAGAAACGGTTAATTAATTAAAAAGGTATTGGAGGGGGGTGCTTTTACCCTTTTGGCTTCATCTTACGCCGCAAATATAAAAACTTCGAGCCCCTAGTTACTTCAAGACTTGAAACTATTATCGGATAATTAATTAAGAAGAGATGGGTAGAAGGAACTTTTACACCTTTTGCTCTATTTTACGCTCTAATTGTTGGAATTTCCAAAAAATGAATATCTTAAAGTTCCTTTAGATGTTACAGTGTATGCATGCAAAATTTTTAGAAAGCCGGTTGAATAGCTAAGAAGATATAGGAAAGGGGAGCGTTTACCCCTCTTGCCCTATTTCACGCTTTTAGTAATAAGTTATAAGCTATAGTTCCTTCCAAATGTTACACTATTTGACTGCCAAATTTCAAGAAAATCGGTTGATTAGTTAAGAAGATATTGGGAGGGGAAGCTTTTAATCGGTTTGCCCTATTTTATGCCCTCTAGCGATATGAAATATACATTAATGGTGTTTTCTTTTCAAAAAAAAAATGTGACATTTTATTTTAAAAAAATGCAATTTGGTATCTGTTTCTTAAAAATTTTGCTCCCGAAAAGGGTGGCTTGTTTTATTCTAAAAAACTCATGCTTTTCGGGAGCAACATTTTTATTAAACAGACACCAAAATGCATTTTTTTTTAAATAAAATGTCACATTTTTTGTAGAAAAGAAAACACCATAAGATATATTCCGAATGTCATTGTATACATAAGACATTACGATACATGGTTTGATTACTTTTCAAGTGACAATAAAAAATCATAACATGGAAAATTGAAGGCATTTTGTTGACATTTGTATGGGAATTTATAGGAAAATCTGAATGCCATATCTCCGGAACCACTGGGCCGATTTCGTGCAAACTTTACATAAACCATCTACATACAGAATATGCCCAAAGTACCTTTAAATTTTGGTCTAAATCGGTAGACCCGTTTTTGCAGTTAGTGGTGACATCAAAGTGTAAACTTCTTTTTATATACAAAGAAACAAATTTTGCATCAGTAAACGAATTATTCAAAAAAAAGAAAAATCAGTTTTAATTAAAAATTTAATCAAGTGAATTAAACGTTTGATCAAGTGAATTAAACGTTTTATCAAGTGAATTAAAAATAAATAAATAAATACTAAATAATGAAGTGAATTAAACGTTTAATGGGTACTTCCATGTCAAAACGACCAAGAGTGGGACACGACCCCTTCCTTTATCCTCAAAGGAACATATCGCACCTGTTCATCAAAAGTAACACAACTCAAAATTTACAAGTTTTCAGTAGAAGCCAAAAACTAATTCCGCCAATATAAGGGAATTATTGTTATAAACAAATATACCGTTGTAAAGAAAACTCAATAATATTTCAATAAAATCACAAAATTTATTTCTCTTCTTCCTTTTTCCATATGGTAATCATACACTGTTTCCGTCAAAAAAGTGGAAAATAGAGTTTTTTGAGTTGTGTTACTTTTGATGAACAGGTGCGATATATGAACGAAAAAAATACATACGAAGATGATTTTTATCTCATTTTAAAGAACAAGTATTTTCACTATTAAAATTCTTTTTTAAGATTATTTTTTTAAAGGTTGCGAAAGAAAAAAAATCATATCCTAAAAAAGAAAAAAAAAAAACATCCCTTAAAAGTTTCAGGATTTTTAAAGAACAGTTTCAGGTATTATATAGGTATAAAAAAAAATCAGCCAAATATATTGTTTCAGTATATTGTTTGTAGCCCCAAGTATTCTCTTTAAAATTACATAAAAATCATCTTCGTATGTAAAGTAGTTTTCGAGATGATGAAGAAATAAGCTCAACACATTCGGCTAATTCGGCGAAATTATGACATTTTGAATATAACATAATTTTCGAAAAAAATTTAAAATTTTTTTTTGGTCATATATGTTCCTTATAAGATAAAAGGAACCTTCTCACCAAATTTCATTAAAATCGGAAGGGGTCGTGTCCCACTCTTGGTCGTTTTGACATGGAATAACCCTAATAGATATTATTAATTTGTTTACTGGTGCAAGTTACTATTGTAAATTAAGAGTTTAATACACTTGATTAAACGTTTAATTCACTTGATTAAACGTTTAATTCACTTGATTAAATTTTTAATTAAAACTGATTTTATTTTTTATTAATGCGTGCAAAACTGGTGCAAATTTTTTTTTCTGTGTGTATATAAAATATATATGGGCATTTCCTGGGGTCACGAACGTACGTTCGTACGCTTTTGATGTACAAATTACATAGAAAACAAAACTTTTCCTAGAATTTTTTTTTGCGATTCGATAGCATTTGGGTAGCTCTATGTTTAGTGTAAAAGATGGAATTCATCGAGCTTAAGTTTTCATAATGATAGTTATAAACATGTGGTCACGAACGTACGCAAAATAGAAGTCAACTTTGGCTGACAGTAGTAAAATGTAAAAATCTGCGTAGTGACACGGAATATTCAAAAGTGATTAATTAATTTTAAAAGTGTATTAATGTAGGTCTCCATCCAGTATTTACAAAATAAAATATATCTCTTGGTTTTTGTTTAATTGGCTTATGTACCGGTCGCGAACGTACGGGTCGCGAACGTACGATTTTTCCATATGTTTTTTTTATTGTTATCACCATGCATTTTCCCATAAATATCTTCAAATTTTCTTAACAAAAAATTTTGATACTCTTTTTACAATTGATTGAAATGAAGAGATTGTGAATAAAGAGTACAAACATAACTTATTTTTTGCATGTAAAATAAGTATATAAAAATTTCTTTAAAAGTAGAAAATATAATAAAATATAACATTTTCCAGTTTCCAGCGCAATTTCCTCAAGTACAACAGCTGTGATATGCTATGAAACAATTCTTTTATAAAAACATAGACTTTTTTTATAATAATAAACAATAAAAGACGATGATTATCAACATTTTATTTTTTCATCCTGGTAGACCATTCTGGGGAAATGCCCATATATAATAACGAATAATAGATCTTGAAAATATAAAAGTTTTTCAAAAAAAAAAAAAAAAATTGCTGAAATTTTTCAGGTTTTGAATCATAGGAAAAATGTTCTTATATTTTTAAAAATTTTTAAAATAAATATGTTTATAAATTGTCATAACAACTGTTTATACTTTTTTGTAGAAAATTAATTTGTATATCATAGTTAAAAATAATTTTGTATTAAAAAGTTTAAATTTGAATTTTTCCTCTTGTTTAACACATAACCAAGAAAAATTAAACTGTGCTAGAATTTGACACTTTTTTTAAACAAGCGGAGCACATGGCGTTTTTACCTAGCTCGGGTGCACTTAATTCAGTGGTGCTAACCGTTTTTTTAGGTTAGCTCTTTTTTTCGAGATATATCGTTATTTCGAAAATGGAAGAGGTTGCACAACATATTTTTAAAATCAGTTTAGTTTATTGAAAACATTAAAAAAAATTCGCAATAAAATTGTCTTTAAGTAAAGTTAAACTTTTTTGTAATATGCGCAGTCGTTTTTGAAACATAATTTTTTTTCGCAAAAAAAAGAAAAAAGTTTTTTTTAGCAAAATTTCGAAATTTTTGATTGTGAATAATTCAAAAAAAAAAAAAATCGAAAATGCTTCTAATTTTTTCTATCTTCATAGCGGAAGTTATCTAGCATCCTTTTCAAAACCTGTTTAACCGAGCAATTAAAAAGAGTATTAGCATTTCGAACGTCCTCTAAGGTTGTAATGTCCTTAACTTAAAATCTTAAAAGTCTTCCTATATTTCATTTGAGTTTCAACTAAAGCTAAGACACATCCGTATATTATATATCCAGGATTTCTAATGAGCTGGGAGCTACTTGTTCATGTGGTATCAGAATGGACTCTGTTAAGTGGCGACCTAAGGATTATCTGGCAATTTTAAGCTACAGAAAAGCTTTCAGTTTCAACTGCATACATATAATTTATGACGATTAAACGTCTCATAGTTGTTATTGAAAATTAACGAAAAGCAAATAGAAGTCTAAGCGTTGCGCTGATCTTTAAATATTTTTCGTGATTAAAAATCTAAATAACGTATCCAGAATAGCGCAAGATTTGAATGTTCATGAGGTTGACAGCGCAGCTGGAACTGATTAACGCTCTAGTAACAATCTTTGCAGTAGATAAATCTCTCTTATACTTAGAATCTATGGGGGCACTTATGTAGCTACTTCAAATGTCAGATTTTTTTCGAATAGAATTGGTTTTTGAAATAGGGGAATACACATGGTTTAATATGCACTTTATTTGTTAGAAAATCAACTTCAAGCTTATATTGATAAATCGTTATTTTTAAACAAGACGCAATATGGTTTCAGACGTGGTAGAAATAGAATATCCCTTGGATTGACAGGGAATCTTTGAGCTTAATAAAGCTTATGATAGAGCTAATTATACCACTTTAATTTTTAAACTTCGATGGAATCTAGAGATGCCTTACCATCTTCTAAACTTCTTCATTCATTTAATATTAATAAGTCTTAGTTGGTAACAAAATATCGGGCATTTTGGCTGTTACTAGGGGTTTACCCTAAGGTTCTATGCTTGGACCTTATTCAATATATAAATTAAAGATTTATTTTAATTAGTTTAATAATATAAAGTATCTTAATTGTTTATGCAGATGATTCTTTTTCGTGGTGAGAGACAGTTCTAAGAAGGAACGCAGCAAATGCTTAATTAAAACTTTTCTATAATTAGTAATTGGTTACGAGAAAACCAAATTATTTGTAAGTACAGCAAAGGCAAAAGCTATGTTTTTTTTTGGATTATCTGTGTCAGATTCAACCCTCCACATTGACCGTACACAGAAAGACAAAACACTCGGGATAAATAAAGTTTTTTATATTCATTTTAGGTACGAGTCGCACTCAAAAATTCAAGTACGAATAACACTTAAGCGTACTTTAAACAATTCTAAATGGGTTTACTTTCGAAAATCAGTTCCGGAATTTCTTAAAATAAGTACAAAATTCTTAGACCAAGTAAAAAAAGTTTAAGCTTTTCATTGGTTGCACCGCTTTGAGAGTAAAATTACAAAGTGAGCTTTTTAATTTCATGTAACTAATTAGTCTAATCTCTCTTATTGCATTCTTTATGCGTGCATACGCTAGTGTTTTTCAAAGTAGAAATTACAAAAAAGTAGAAATTACAACAACACCACACAAGTAGTTAAAAATCGATTTGCTTTATATGTGTACTAGCTTAACCCGGTGCGCTTCGCTACACTGCGCCTTCCCACTTTATTATTATTTTCAAAAGTGTAGTGTACCCATAAGAGTGACTTCTAGAAAACATTCTCACTATAACAGTTCTTAAGATATGCGAAATCAAACATTGGCGTCCTATGGGGGTACCACTTCCCCCGCTGCTATTTTATTTCAATTTTGAGGCTCAGAAGATCCTACTACCAAAAGTTCAACAAAATGCGTGCAGCGGCTCTTATTAATATTTCTATCTATGAGGGGTACTGCTCCTCCTTTGTCTACTCCGCCCATTTTTATATTGAAATTTATAGTTAACCATAATAATAGCTTTAACCGCGTTTGAGGACTCTCCCTTTAATAGTTCTTCTGTGAGCGATATTTAATATATGCATCCTATGGAAGGTATTTCCCCCCTTGCGCCTACCCGCTTTATTTTTATTTTAAAGAGTGTAGTTTTTCAAAAGTGTAGTATACCATAAGATTGACCTCTACAAAGTTTGAACATTCTCACTATAAAAGTTCTTAAGATATGCAATATTAAACATTGGCGTCCTATGGGGGTACCACTTTCGCCGCTGCTATTTTATTTCCTTTTTGGGGCTCAGAAGATCCTACTTCTAAAAGTTCAACAAAATGCGTGCAGCGGCTCTTAAGATATGCGATACTTAATATTGGCATCCTATGGGGGTACCAAATCCTCTGCCCCTATCGAAAAAAGAAGTACCCTATTTTATTTTTAGGGCTCACTTGATATTACTGTAAAAATTTCAGGAAAATCGGTTCAGTAGTTTAGGAGTCTATAAGCCAACAAACAAACAAACAAACATTTTTTATTTTTATATATATAGATAAACAACAAAAACAACAGAACAAGACGAAAACACAGTTTTTTATGTCTAAAAAGGAAAATGAAGAACTTTTGCTTCTCATTTAGTTTATATTTCCAGTTATATATGAACATTAAGTTTTTAAAGTAAAACAGATGAGTAAATCAATCATAATAATATTCTTCTCCTAATTTCACTTTTGGTTTATTTCAAGTATGAATTCGCGATTGAATCAAGCTTATAATACTTGAATCAGGCGCATTTGAGATTGATTCAATCTTTTAGTTTTACTTCACCCATTACAAGTCACTGTACTCAAATAAGTACAGCAGGCATTTTACAAGTTTCCAAGCAAAAACAAAGAATTTTTAATCGTTGTACCGTTATTTATGTTCACAACAATAATCCCAACAGCAGGTAAAAAGAATTTTTGTCTCTTTTTTAGTTTTGGATACAAAAGTATTAGTCTGATTTGTGTCACGAAAACAGTGCGAAGGTATGAACACTATTCTGATAATACTGAAAATAATATTGAATTTTGTATTGGTAATTTTAAATTATTATAATTAAAGTCGTATCAGAATAACTCGCAGACAAAAATAAATTACTTAAATAAAAAGATAATAAACGTAGAGCAGTATAAATGTACACTGACAACATGCATAGGTAAAAAATAAGTTTTTTTTTGTTAGATTTTAACTATGAGTGGAGAACATTTTACGGCTCAAAAGTGATTGAAAAGCCTTCAAGAAGCATATCATGTGGAGAAGAGGTGTTTAGGAACATATAACGGTTTCAAGCCTATCAAAAGACAAACCTGGTACTATTAAAGTTTTCGTAAATTTTGAAATCATTGACAACGACGTCAGTGCCGATAGTGATAAAGAACCGTTGGCACCAAAGAAAACTCGGCAAGACTTCGCAAAGCAAATAAATCCTATTTGGCGCAAATACTATCCATCGCAGAGCTCGACCCCTCAGCAGAACTTTGAACTTTGTAAAGGATGAAATAGTGTATGTGAAGAAATATTTGAAAAATCTTTGATCACAATGTCATTGACTTTATATCCTCCAATTCTTGAAGTCGAATCGAACTGGCTTTCTTCGAATGAAATGCTCAGCGGAATGGTGAACAAAATATTCCTTAAGGATGGGTCAATCGTAAAACATTTTGGCTACCATCCCGATAAGCAAGTTATTCGAGGAACGCCAATTTCGATTTGGCTGCAAAAACTGGGTTGCGGGTATTGCTGCCAGTTAGTTAGTTTTGTACTCCGGAAATCGCATGTGGAATCTACTGATACATTTGGTTCACGTGTTGTTAAAAAATTATTGGAGTAATGGAATTGTACTGCACGAAATTAAAGTGTTTTTTACAACTTTTTACTAGATATTTAAGTTCATCTTAGATGTTTAGAGTAACGTCTGGGTCAATGTTTGCCGGATCATCCCAAGATAGGGCTGGACACTAGCCTACTAACCTACAAAACCATCTGAGGTGCATTTTTTGCCATATAAGAGCCCGTTGGTAGCATAAGAAGTGCTTAAAAATGCTTTGCATTAAAAAACAATGTTCTGAAAATTTTCATACATATGAGGTCAGTGTACTCAGTTGAGTACACCCCAAAATCTCAGTTAAAAAATTTTTTTTTAAATTTTTTTTAATTTTATATTTTTTTTTAAATAAGTTTTAATCAATAAATAAAGTTAAACTTAAAAAATTATGGCCAGTTTTTGTTTAACCTCTAATGGGTTAAATCAATCTTCTTTTTGGATAATTTCAAGAACGAATTCAAGATTGAATGTGGATAAGTTAAGTATTTCGCGATTAAAAATCCGTACATAAATCAATCTTTCTGTACTATTAATACCGCTTCAGATTAATTTAAGTACGGATGGATTGATTTTTCTTTTGAGTGCAGCAATATTCAACTTGTAAGCCATTACATAAATCTCGAATAATGATTGAATAATAAACCTAACTTTGGAAGACCCATAAAAAAATTTTAAATAATTTTATAAAACTTGAAAAAAATAATTTTTAAACCACAAAGGTTTGTTTGCGGTTTTTGAGGGCAATAAAATATGGTTTTTTACCCATGTTTTTTGCATGTAGGGCTTAGTTTGTACTGCAGAATGATAAATAAATGAACAAGCATTTTC
Organism: Pollenia griseotomentosa; assembly: GCA_963931875.1. Classification (NCBI taxonomy): domain Eukaryota; kingdom Metazoa; phylum Arthropoda; class Insecta; order Diptera; family Polleniidae; genus Pollenia; species Pollenia griseotomentosa. Next base: position 42,021,556 of record OZ007560.1, on the reverse strand, counting down.
TTAAATCACCATATTCAATTATATGACTTATATGTCTTCCAAAAGCTAATGCTTAATACTACAATAAGCTACTGATATAAACAATTAATTATGCACATTTAAAGCATCATTTTTGAATAAACTGCAATTTATAGCATTCATTAACCTTTCGAACACCTTTGTCAATTAATCAAAACTATTTTCTAATTAAAATGAAATTTGCATTTGCTATACATTTTGCAACACCTTGTCAAAAAGTTGAAAAGAATTATTCATTCGTTTTAAGATAATTTGCAATTTTTGCGAATTTATTATTCCGGCCATTTGACTTTGCAACTTTGCATGCAACACTGTTTTGCTAACATTTTGTATGTCTAATTGTCTGTCATTTGTACGCCTCAATTTTAATTACACAATGTCACAAGATAAGAGAAAATAAAATTCATGAATTTTTCAAGTTTTTCTACTTACTTCCGGTGCCGGCAACCGTTGAATGCCGATGCATTAACATTGCATTACCATGACGCATCATCATCTGTTTCTCCTGACGATTTGCCTCACGAAATATTGCCAAATAGGTGAAAATCATAATGGTGCATGGAATCCAAAATGATATTGAACTAGAGATGACACAATACGGTTTATTTACAATGAACTCACAGCGGTCCGGATGTAATTTCACAAAATTCTTATGATCATCGGTGGTATACCAACCAATAAAGATGGGCAGGAAGGATAGCAGAGCTGGCGAAATCCATGTATTGAGTATCATAATGCCAACAACGCGTTTTGTCATGCTAATCGGATACTTTAACGGCTTAACGATGGCATAGTATCTGAAAGATGCAAATAAAACAGAATGAAAAACAATCAGAGCCATTAAGTGCAGAAGTGGATGGGTGGAAAAACGGAACGAAGCGAAAAGTATGAAGGTGATTTAATTTTAAAAACTGAAAAAGTAAACTTATGCAGATTGCAGCATACATATATTCGATACCATATTCACTTTGAAAATGTATGTATGTAAATGTCTGAGACCATGAACTAACAGCTCATGAGTTTGCAAGTGTATTCGAGTGGATATTTGTAAATGCAGGTGTGTTGATTTAAGACTTATTTTCCCAGCACTTTTGCAAGCATTATTCCTACTTTTTTTGCCGTCTATGTATGCAGCTAAATGTAACTTTATGTACATTCTCAGTTACATTTTGGTAAATTTACTTCTTATTTTGGTATTATGATGGCCCATTTGTTGGTTGAATGTTGTGTAAACATTTCACTTCATCTCTTTTTTTGTTTTGTTTTTCAGTTGCCATCCTTTTAAGCCGTGAAGCTTGAGTATTTTCTTCTCTTAACGTTTATATTGTCTGTGTGTTTGAATGTTTGTTTTGGGTTTCGTATGAGTGTTTGTTTGCGTTTTTTCTGCATTTACTTTATGATGAGGATGAGTGACAATAGCAGTCTGATTGGAAGTCATTTAATGGCTTTTATGCACATTAATGCTATAGTGCATTGGAAAAAAATGTGCTAAAAAAAAGTCGAAAACAAGAAAGTTGCTTTAAGATTTATGCAACTGGAGAAAAACGACTTTTCAGGCAGTCTTTGAATCCTTTGGCGATTTGTTTTCTGAGAAAAATATGTTACATTATAAACATCTAACAGTTCTAAAATGTGACCCTTAATCACACGAATTGTTACAACTGGTTTTATTAACAAATCTTACATTTTATTACTAATGTAAGTAAATATATTGGCAATTTCATTAAATTATTTTTATGAAGAACGCAATTTTACAACATGAAAATTAATTAAAATTGTTATTGATAATCTTTCATTCTTGACCGTGGCCGGCAAATCCATCTGAGGAGATCGAGTGGTTGCGATCGAAACATGTCATGGTAACCTGCCGGCCGCGGTTCGAGCCCCGGCCACGGTCAAGAATGAACGATTATCAATAAAAATTTTAATTAATTTTCATGTTGTAAAATTCCTAATTAATTATATTGGCAATTTTTAAAACTAATCGAGCTCATTCCGCACACATGGACACCACTAGTTATAATTTTCCGTCAAAATAAAAAAAACTGTTTTTCGAAATGGAGTAGATAATTTCGAGTTAAAAGTGTACGTTTTTAATAAGAGCAGTATGAGTACCTTTAATATGAGTTAGGGTAAAATATGCAACATTTTAACATGTTTTTCATGCAGCATATTCACCAACGACATTGAAAATGTTTCCCAAGGTTGTATTTTTGTACAAACGAACATAAAAATGTAGTACATGTAACATTTATGCAACATATTGCTCAGAAAAGAAATCGTCTTTGTACAAAAATTATATTTATACAAAATGCAAAAGGTAACAGTGGCCTCAAGGGTGACTTTTTGTTTCATTACTAACTTTGCGCATTAAAGTTGGCTCTAAGCGTTAAAGTTGAATTGTTGCTTAAAATAAGACTTTTTGTGATATATGCAGTGTTCAAAAATAAACAGAAGATTATTCAGCATTTGGCTCACACACCCAGGAACGATATTTATTTTTTAGTGTTTGTGTAGACGAAAACAACCCTTAATACCGTTCGTAACTATTTTCAAAAAATAGCCGAACATAAACTATGTAGTGTTCTGTTCTTCGTTAAAAAAACAGAACAATTGTAGTGATACTATAGACCAACATTATATTTTAATGTTCTACGATGTTTCTTTTTTACATTGATAAAGAAATGAACAAACAACAAATTTTAGCAACGACCGCAGCACGAACAGCTTGTATGTTTATTGTGTATACACTCAAAATATTATGTAGTTAAATTCAAACGAAAATTCATTTTATATAACTTAAAATTCATTTAAAAAACGGATCATTTACATTTCATTTAAAACAAATGATTTTAACATTCATTTTTACATTTTTTATTTATTAAACAAAACATTCCTTAAAATTGAATAGTTTTTACTTTTAAAAAATATATTTAAACTGACAAAAATCAAACTACATATCAAAAACATTATTTTTTGGTAGTTTGTTTTTTGAACAACAAACATAAATGTTAAAAAATAAAATTATTCGTAAAATAACTATATTTTTATTAAATAGTTTATATAGTTTCCTATATGCAGGCTTTCAAGGTCATTAATTTAATGTAAATAAAAGATTATTTATTTCATTCTCAATAAAATCCGACGTTTCGTTATATATTATATATTTTTATTCAATTTTAACAGTACGGAAAACGAATTTAATAACCCACAATCAGTTACTGTAATAATTTTATAAGTGTATGTTTTGTTTGTGTAAAATTATTTTCCAGGCTTTTTGTTTTTTTTCGTATCGGTATTTTGTTTTTAAAAGAATTTTTGTTTTTTTTTTATACCAGCCAAAAGGGCGCTACGCACAACAGAAACGAGCGAACATTAATGGGCTGAACCGAACACAATAAAGTTTGTGGTTTTAAAAAAAAAACCGAACGGAATTAAATGTTCTCATCTTTTTGTTAAGTTGGATAAGAACATAATTATTTGTGGGTTCGAAAGATGACAAACAGGGAAACTTTATTTTTTTTTTTTAAGAGTTACTACACAAACATTATTAGCGTTTGTGTTTTCCACAAATCTACCGAACCGAACACTAAGGAGTGATATTTAGTGTTTATTTTCGAACACTGGTAAAAAGTGACTTTTTGTATAAAAGTCATCCATTTTTTTAAAGGTGATAAGTTGACTTGCCATAACGCCATAATCATAACCCTAAAAACTAATTGAATTTTTGTTTTACGGCTTTGTGTTTATGGTATGTCACGTCTCATTTGAGCTTAAAGCAATAACGCACAAGTTTTTTAACCGAGTATGATTTCTACATTCATGTCGCTGCATGTTTATTTTTTTGTTTTTGTTCCCACAATTTTTACTACGGTTCTGTTTCTTTTATTCACTACAAAAGTTCGATTTCTGGAATGTTTAAAGGAAACAAAGTCACCTCGTTTTTCAAAAGTATGCGCAAGAAATAAATGTTTTCCTTTTCATATATCAAATGTTGTAACAGCAACTGTCGGATTCATTGTTATATTATTTTTAGCTAAAACCTCAGTTTAAATATGTATGCCATAAAACCGAAATAAAGTTTAAAGGTAAACGCATTACAAATAGCTATTACCATTAATTTGCGATTCGCTTTGTCTACTTTCTATTACTAAATGCAAGTGCACTACCAAAATAGAAGTGCAATAAATAAAATAAGAAAAATTTTATTTTTAATGGGGTTAAGTGGAAGCACTTTAAAGAAGTGCCTCACACTTTTGGCACATGCACTCTCACATACACAAATTCTTTTGTTGGATTTTATAAATTGAATTCAGTGAAATGAGTGGCTGAGAAAGGTTTTAGTTGCATTTTTAAATATTTAAAATACAGCTGTCGTAATGGCAGCATATGAATTTACATAAACCAACCATTTCCCATATAATACAAATTGGCTTGTTTATTTTTAAATATTTGACCTTTTAACATTTTATGGATTCCTATTAAAAATAATAAGAAATAAAACTCAAAAAAAATACTTTTAATACAAAAGAACACTGCACAACACAGAAAAAATAAAGGTGTTTTTACAATGGATTGTGGTAAATGAGACAAAAAAATATACGTGAGTCGGCGTTTTTAAGTTCACATCCGAATTTTTTTTTTTTAGGGGAAGGTAAAAGTTTGCCTGTTGATGCAGCATATCAGTTTATAAAAGTATGTGTTCTTTACATCTGAGGTGTAACATATATTCAGAAATATTGTTGAACGTGTCTGTACCAGAGATCAGCAATGAATCGTTTTTTCGCTACTCATACTGACTCATGCAATCGTAAGTATAAGTGCGTAGAAATAATTTAAACTAAACTACTCTGATTCACTCATACTCACAAGAGAAATTAATATGAGTGCGACGTCGACATTATACGCATACTCATAAATGACGTCAGTTTGATTTAAAAATACTTACAATACTCACAATGATTCAACTCATTAAGCGCATCCATTTACCGTTTTAACACAACAGATAAAACCAAACTTCATAATCAGCGCTGCCAGATAAATTTGCCGAAAAATCGTCCACTTCATACATGTAACTTTAGTAAACTGTAATTGCCAAATCGTCACTTTGCTATTTCGGGGACAGATCTGGCAGCCTCGCATTTTGCTTCGCCTGTACACATTGACTTGAGTAGATTCTAAATCAACCACTACAAATGTTGCTAAGTATGAGTACAATGAGTAAAATAAAACTTTTGAGTGAATATGAGTTTAAATAACATTGGAATAAGTATGAGTGCGTATAAGTACAAGAATTTATGAGTCGTTATTTAGCTCTACTCACTTTTTCACTACTCATTGCTGATCTCTGGTCTGTACACAGCATATCAATCTATTTGTAGAAATTACGGGCATAAGAAGGAGAAGGCAGGGATAAAATGATATACAATAAAGTTGGCAATAAAATTCCGCTATATTTGTCAGAGCAGAGCAAACCCAAAAACTTAACACAACCAGAAAACAACAGCCAAACTTAAGAGTCAATAAAAATACTCCAATCGACTGTGTCGATTAAATTAATTAACTGCCTGTTTTTAGAAAACGTAAACAAGTGAGTGAGTGAGAAATTGTATTGAAAACAATAAAAAACGAAAATTTGTTTTTGTTTCCAATATAATTTCTCACTCACTCACTTGTATACGTTTTCTAAAAACAGGCAGTAAGCCTTCAATGTATAGTGGGAAAGTAGACATATTAAATATCACAGCTTACGGAATTGCGTAAAGATATAAAACAAATATAAAACTTTTAACAATTGTTAAATTCATGGAAGACGTTTTTCAAAAAAGTGCGAAAAATAAGGTTTTTTAAGTAAACCCCCTCTCCCCTGTCAAATAAAATTCGGTTGTAATATCTCAAAACAGAATCCACTGTCGGAACCCCATTATTAAGGAAAAAGTCCGAAATTGTTAAACTGTGAAAATATTAAAAAAAAATTACTTTCTTTTACAAAAAAATACTTTTTATTTAAAAAGTTAGTTTTGGAGTTAAATTTTTGACTTTTTACGCACAAATTACACAAAAAATCACAGTTGTTACATAAAACGTAACTTTTAAAAAAAAATTCCCTGTTTTTTCCAAAATTGATTTTTTACACACAACTCAATCTTTACCAAAAATTATATGCTAAACAAATAATATTTTGGAGTAAACAGGAAATTTTATTTTAAAAGTTACTTTCTGTGTAAAAAGTGTTATTTTTTATGTAAAACTTAGACTTTTTGTGTAACTTGTGCGTAAAAAGTCAAAAATTTTACCCAAAAACTAACTTTTCATACAAAAAGTCACTTTTTATACAAAAAGTCACTTTTAACACAAAAAGTCACTTTTTACACAAAAAGGCACTTTTTACACAGAGTCACTTTTTACACAAAAACTCACTTTTTACACAAAAATGACACTTTTTACACAAAAAGTCACTTTTTACACAAGAAGTCACTTTTTACACAAAAAGTCAGTTTTTACACAAAAATTCGCTTTTTACAAAAAAAAGGCACTTCTTACACAAAAAGTAAATTTTATGCAAAAAGACCATTTTATACAAAAAGTCACTTTTTACACAAAAAGCCACTTTTATGCAAAAAATTACTTTTTACACATAAAGTCACTTTTTACACATAAAGTCACTTTTAACACAGTCACTTTTAACACAACAAGTCGCTTTTAACACAAGAAGTCACTTTTTACACAAAAAGTCACTTTTTACACAAAAATTCACTTTTACAAAAAAATACCATTTTATACAAAAAGTCACTTTTTACACAAAAAGCCACTTTTATGCAAAAAGTCACTTTTTACACATAAAGTCACTTTTTACACATAAAGTCACTTTTAACACCAAAAGTCACTTGTTACACAAAAAGTCGCTTTTTACACAAAAAATCGCTTTTAACACAAAAAGTCACTTTTAACGCAAAAAGTCACTTGTTACACAAAAATTCACTTTGATGCAAAAAGTCACTTTCTACACAAAAAGTCACTTTTTATACAAAATTTCACTTTTTACACAAAAAGTAACTTTTAACACAGTCACTTTTTACACAAAAAGTAATTTTTAATACAAACAGTCACTTTATACACAAAAAGTCCCTTTTAATGCAAAAAGTCCCTTTTTACACCAAAAGTTACATTAACATAATGGTTATTTTTACACAATTGTTACTTAATACACGAAAACTTACTTTTGCACAAAAAGTCAGTTTTTACACAACAAATCACAGTCTTTTAACAAAAAATTGCATATTCACCTTAAAATTTCACAAATATTTTTTTTAATAAATTGCGAATTGACAGTTTTCCATTAAAGAATTTATTTTTGCAAGTAGACTTTTTCAAAACTTTGATATTTATCACCAATTATACATATGAATATCTATACATAAACTCAGGAACTGCTGGACCTGTTGACACCATTCTTAGACAATAAATTACTTTAGCCGGGAGCCAGGTTTCTCTTAAGTTTAATCCCGATAGGTGGCGCTGTTGTCGTGATATTTACAGTGGTTTATTTATGGTTCGATTTGATTGAAATTCATAAAATATAAGTTTCCTAATATAATTTTGACCCGGTAGATAGCGCTGGAGTTAAGATATTTAAAAAATTCTCGAGCGCCGCAAACAGCTTGTATATATATAAAAAGTATAATTTAGTAAAAAGGTATATTTTTTAACAGTAGGTTAAATTTTTTTTAAAAAGGGCGCTTATTTTTTTAGTTAATCAAATGGACCATTACTTCTGTATATGAAATTGTAATTCTACGGCATCGAAGTTGCTTTCAGGTTCTTGTGCACTTTTCCACTTAACGTCTGCCACAATCCTTTTTATTAGTTTTTTTTACAATTCTGGCATCAATACTAATTTTCATATGAATAATTTTCCCTGATTTAGCTAAGTAAGCACACTAACATAAACACTGGGTTAAACTCCTTTGTGGCCGTTGCTAAATTTTTTTCATTTCATTTAGATGTGTACTGCTTTGCAAAGGATTTCAATGCAGCTTATCGTTTCTCCAGTTTATGCATTTTTACCATTTTATTTTTTGTTATCGCCACTTTAGTTTTTCTAGCATTTGAAACGGATTTACGAATGATAGCTTATGCTCTCTTGTGGTGAAATAGAAACAAAATGTGCACATTTTGAAGCACTTAAAGAATAAATGAATAAAGTAGACAAACAATTAAGTACTAGCAATTTTTGTCCGAAAAGTTATGAATTCGGGTGCAAAACGTTGGCCAAGTAATCGGTATACTGCACCCAAATCATACGTTTAAAAATTTGTATTATCTATGGAATTGCTGTCCTTTTCTTCAGCACTCGGGGTGTATTTCCCTAATCTATTTATGTTGCATTCAATTTGAAAGTACATTTTCATTTTCATATTCACAAAAACTTGTACTCTAGACGGTAAAATAAAATGAATACTGAAATAAAAATTTATTTCCAAGTATGCTCAAACGATTGGCAAATCAAAATGAATTTCTGTGCCAGTATAAATTGTTCATTTATGAAAACCAACAAAATTTTGTAGTTCGTTAATATGTTCGTAGATGTTTCAATGCGTTTATGAATTTTCCATGCTGTGGATGCGGTTTTTTTATAATTACCTATCGACTGATATACAGCATAAATGCAATATACTCGCTGTTGAAAAGTATACATCCAAACTATTCCACAAATCGCATAGGAATGGACTAAAAAGCCAACTGCAAAGAGAGAAAAAGAAACTTAGTTTAAATATTATTTTTTAATTTTTATCAATTTTCTAGAATGCATAAAACTTAATGAAGATAAAAATACATAAAATAAATAGTTTTTCGTTGTTTAGAATTGTTAAAACAGGGTTAGCGGCATTGCTGTTTTAAAGGAATTTAATTAAAACTTTAATGTGTATGTATTGGGGATTGAATATTGCGAACTTGTTCAACAATATCGTATTAAGTCAAAATTAAAAAGTTGTTCAAACCAAACCACTTTTTAATTAAGTATTAAAGGCATACCCGGGAAAAACTTTTTGATTTTTAGTGATAGATGGAAGTTTTTTCATACGTTACCTAGTAAGTAGTTGTCATTACAATTGTCATTAATCTGAAAACCTCAATAATTACTTTCTAGTAATGTAATAATTACTGACTAGTAATGACCTCAGTAACTACTTATTACTTTATTATATGCAGGTAACCATATCGCAAAATGTGTTTTCTTAACGTATTGGATTTTCTATTTCCTATTAGAAATTAAGAATTTTTATTGGAAATTAAGAATTTCTATTAGAAATAAAAAATTTCTATTAGAAATAAATAATTTCTTCTAGAAATAAAGAATTTCAATTAGAAATAAAGAATTTCAATTAGAAATAAAGATTTTCTATATAAAGTACAGAATAATTTGAACAAAAGCATTTCTACTCGAATTAAAGAATTTGAATATTTATTTGATTTAGAAGATTTCTATTGAAAACTAAAAAAATTTCCTTTCAGAAATAAGTATTTCCAAGTCACACTAAACTATACAAACATATTAAAAAAGTTTTATATATTAAAATTGTTTTCTTTTTCATTTAAATTTATTTGTTTATCAATATATGTACTAAATTTAATTAAAAATACTAGCCTTTGTACAGAATGTTTACAAAATGTCCCTGTTTATTTATTATTATCATTCATTTTGTAATTAGTTAATTACTAAACAAAATAAAAAAACAAAATTAAAAAAAAACATCTAACCTTTGTTGTTGTATTTAATAAATTCTGTAAAAAGTTTTGCTGCTGTGATGGATTTTCATTAGCGTGATTATGTTGAAATGAGTTTTATTAAGCATATGAACAACTTTTCTCCATCCTGTGCTGAGTTTTCGGTTGTGTACTAGCAATCACACTTTTTTTTAGATGACTTTATTCATGAAAAATGTAAACTTTTTCTTTTTTTTTCTTTATGCAAGCAGCATTTTTAACAATTTCTAATCATCATAATTAAACATAAATTATGAAGCCTGAAATAATGAAATGGTTTTTGCATTTTTTTTTCCAGCTAAGAGCTTTTGAATAATAAAAAAAGTGTAGGAAAATAATAAAATGCTGCAAATGATGTCATAATTATATGAAGGTATTAGACATTTTAAGTGGATTTTTTTTAAGCTAGAAATGTTTACGTTTAATTTTATACGGAATGATTTGTGCAATAGTCAGCGCAAGCTACTTTTGAATAATTTCTTTAACTTTACAAGTCTTCGCATAACTGCAATACGGGCACTAGAATCTCGGTACTAAATATGTTTTACTTTCTGAATTCTAATAACGGTGGAGTTGAAATTAATAATGCCTTAACGGCGCTGAGGTCATAAAAACTTTTAATATTATACTTGAAATATAGAAATAAATAAAAAAAAAAAAAATATTTTTTGATTTAAATATCCTGTTTCTACCTATTTCTTGCACAACTTAAAACTACGTTCATTCAAAAATATCGGGTGATTTTTTGGCAATTATCTTATTGGCAACACTGGCTTAAACAGCTGCCGCACGTTTCGTGTTTTGTTTCACTGTCAAACATTTTCAGTTTGGTCTATAATTTAACCATGAATCGTCTTACAAACGAAAAACGCTTGCAAATTATTAAATTTTATTATCAAAATTCGATCCACTTTTTTATCGAAAAATTGTGTTCAGCGACGAAGCTCATTTTTGGCTCAATGGGTACGTTAATAAGCAGAATTGTCGATTTTGGAGTGAAGATCAGCCAGAAGCATTGCAAGAGCTACCAATGCATCCAGAAAAAGTCACAGTTTGGTGCGGTTTATGGGCTGGTGGCATTATTGGACCGTACTTCTGCGAATCATAACGTAACTGTGAATGGTGAGCGCTACCGTGAGATGATATCCAACTTTTTTTTGCCCAAAATGCAAGAGCTTGACTTGCATGACATGTGGTTTCAACAAGACGGTGCCACATGCTACACAGCACGCTTAACAATGGACTTATTGAGAGGCGAGTTCGGTGAACATTTTATTTCACGTTCGTGACCGGTCAATTGGCCGCCTAGATCGTGTGATTTAACGCCTTTAGACTATTTTTTGTGGGGCTATGTTAAAGCTCATGTCTATACACACATGCCAGCATCAGTTCAAATCTTCAAACATTAAATTATATGGAACGTACTATCGATTCAAATAAAGATTTCATGCATTTTTCTGAATTGTATGTGTTTTTTTTTTAACTTTCCTATAGCTCTTAAAAATTAACCAATATTTGTGACGGGCAGACGATGCAAATTCTGTATTAAGTTCCATGTAAATGACAAATGCAAACAACGCAACAATATCGATTATGTTTTATAATTTTTTGGGTTTTATTAAAAATTTAACTGTTATGACTTTTTTAAAAAAAAATTTTTTGGGCTCAAGCATAATTTAAAAGCTTATGGGGTAAAGTATTTTTGAGATTTTTTTCGGAAGAGGTTTAGAAGTCGCTCAAGTCGAATTTTTGAAAAAATCGGGTCTGCCGGTCTTTTTTTAAGTTTTCTTCATAACTTTGTCAAAAACGATGATTTTCTTTACTTTTAATGAAATCGTTTAAAAGAAAAATGTCCAAGCTTTATTTTGGTGTACAAAAACTATAAGTTTTTGCAATGTATTTGCTAATTTATGTACCCTACATTAAAATTGTTCGTAATTTTTCCATAAATTTTGTCAATTGAAATATTAAGATTGGTTTTGGAAATTAATCCTTGAATTTCTTTATTTTTATTTTGAAAGATACTAATGTCCACCCCGGTACCCATGTCAAGGGTTAATAAAAATATTTAAAACGTTATAATATAGGGTGTTTATTTTAGCTGCATGAGAGCTTAAAATGATAATGTAAGATAGAAGTTGGAACGAAATTTGTCATAATCTGGTAGATAATTTCATGGCATTGAGTTTTTAAATATGATTTTCAGCATATGTCCGCTGCTGCTGCGAGCTACATGGTCCAAACAATCAGTCCAATTTTTGGCAACTTTTTTCAATAAATCAAATGCAAATGGTCCCATAAAAATTAATCCAAATGCGTTAAATTGCATGAACGAGGGTCCAGAGAAGTGGACAACATCTGGAAATTAAGTTGTTACCAAATTTATTTTGCAATAAATCGGTTGTTTTGCGCCAAACAGTTGCGTCTTCATGTTAAAACCAAATAGCGTTGATGCTAAGCTGATGCAGTCGGAATGGCTCGATAGCGCTCGCACATCCATGCTAATTTCGTAAGAGCATGTAAGTCGCACAGAACTGTAAATTTTAATGGATAAAATGGTAACTTGTTAACAGTTTCAGCATTGTCTTAGCTCCGAATACATCCATTTAGCTTTGTAAAATGAACGAAGTGCTCTGAGAACTTGGCTAACAGATTTTTTTTTATTTTTAAAGTAAAATTCCACAATTTGGAAATGTTGCTCTAGTGCAAAACGATTAATGATGGATGACTTGTTAAACTTTACTAAACAGAAATGAAAGCACAGCTTGAGACTCTGAGCTGTCAAGCTATGTATTTATTGCGATATCGAAAGTTCTCATGAAGCTTAATAAACACCTGGTATTATATTTTTGGAATATTTCATGATAACTCGAGTTAAAATTTTTGCAATAATTGGACTTTTTTTCGGTAAAGGCATATAAAAAAACACTTCATTCATATCGCCATCATAAAAACTGGTTATTGATAAAATTTTACAAGAACTGATTAACTTTTCAATACAATATCGACTTATTTGTGTATACCTAATGACTTCAAATATTTTTTTCTATGACCATTACAAAAGCTATTAAAAAGCAATCTGATCAAACTACATGACCCTTTAAAAACAATCGCAATTTAGAAAACTAAACCTAGAAAATAAATACCTTTAAAAACTTTTAACCAGTATTTGCTATTTTTCTTTCTTGTTTCTTAATGCAATTTCATGCAACAAAAAACTTTTTAATTTTGTTTTTTTTAATACCATCTTGTATTTCTTTTATTAGAAATAACTTTTTTTTGGGTTTAAAAACCCACACATTGTTAAACTGCATGATAAATTTTTGTTAAGTTTAAAAGTTATTGTTGGTTTATGGTTGGGTTAAATTTTATAACAAATTCTTATAGCAAAAAATAAAATAGGAAAATATGACTTTTTTATGAAAAACTTGGCAAGGCAAAAAGAGACAATCAGTTTAAACCATCAAAGTTACTGTAGTCGTATCAGGGATGGCAAAATAAGTTTTTAAATTGAAAGTCAGTATTCGATTATTTAGACGCAATGATTTTTTTCTCTTTAGGGCTTGTAAGGACCGTACCAGTAAGACAAAAACCATCCAACAGCTTTTAGGCAATATCTGATAAAAGTTGATCATTATTGATTGATTTAGGGCCGCACAGTGCATTATTTTGGATTTTATGAAGACAAAAATAAAAAAAATTTCTTAAAAGTAAAATTGGGCACCCTACTTAAAACTAAATGCCAAATTAACATAAATTTCCGCTACTTTTGTATATCTTTTAACTTTGCATGCTTAGAACGGTACCTTGACATGTAAAAAGTAAATAAAGAAAACCAAAGAATTGTGTTGTGCATCTCCGTAAAAAGTGTGTGAATTGAAATATTAAAAAAATTCTGTATTAAAATTGCTGTAGTCTTCTTTATCAACACGCATGACACCATTATTTTCTGATTGGAAGTATGTTTTCAATTAAGTGCTTAACTAAGTGATATTTTTTACAATTCTAAACAAGCAAACTTTCTTAGATGAGATCTTTTGGTCGTCATCCGATGAGCCACATCTGCAAGCGCTTCGATAACCTATCGTCTTTGTTTTTGTAGAAAATTAACAGAAAACTGCCAATATGTTCTCTACTAGAACTACTCGGAGCGATATATTTACCGTTTGGCTGTCGTCTTAGTGTTTAAACAGAATTGAGTATTCAACTTCAGGATGTTGTCTTTTGTTTTTAATTTTCTGTTCAAAAATGTATCCAGTAAAAAATGTGCTCCAAAAGGAGCAGGATTAATGTATGAATTCATACATTAAATCGCTTTAAACCTGCTGATGAGATGCCTGATTTTTGTAGCGGGTGTTCCCGGTTTGAAAAACTATTTTCTGCTGACAATAAGCGCTTTTTTTAACATGCAAACAAGGCACTCCTAAAGTGCTTTTTTAAAGGGGTAACTATATAAATAATGTTTTGCTTTTACTTGTTAAAAGCCATTTTTAATCATTTTCGTAAACCATAATATTTTTTAATTTTTTTCGCTTAAAAACCTTCTTCGTTGTCAGCACTAGAATAGCAGCTTTTTTGTATTTTTTATTCTTTATCATTTACTGCTGTATAAGAGCTCTCTTATTGTAGCGCTTGATTATGCGCTTTTTCTCTTAAGTGCTTCAGAAAACTCGAATCTTTTTACTGGGTATGGTAGATTTGTTAAGAGAATAAGTGTCTATATGTGAGAGCATAGGAAAAACTCATCAAAAAAATCTCATCATTTTGCGTAGCACTAATGGTACATTTATAAAAATAAGCGCACAATTATGCGCTACGCAATGAGACATACAGAGATGCAGTAAAGTAAGTGAAGGAAATCTTAACAAGTTTAATAAAAGAAAAAATAACATGGCAAGTGCTGCGCCATTTCCTTACTACGAAGCAGGTTTGTAAGGGAGTATACTAAAAAATAACTGTAAAAAAAACATTCAGTGTATAAAGCTGAACGCTTCATTCACCAGTTTTTATATGCGCTTAATAAAGCGCTTTTTGTGCCAAAAATGTATTGCTTCAAAGTGCGAACTCACCATATAAAAAATGCATGCCTTCCGTAAGCGAGGTGGTCAGTATAACTCTTACATCTCTCCCTTACAAACCTGCTTCGTTTGAAGCTCAATTTTTTATTGGGAAACCTTCTCAAAATAAAATAGATTTTATTTCAGAACGGCTTTCTACGACAAATTTTTATGGCAAATTGTATGCAAAATGTGGCCTCAATGCAGTTCTGTTTGAACACTTAATAAAGCTCCAAAACGATCGATAAGTTGATTTTATGTTTACAAATTTCTGCAGCCATATAGCAAAACCATACAGTTTGATAAATTTAAGATTTATGCTTCAAACTTCTCTAAATAATTCGAAAAATTTTAGTTTTTTCAACACTGCAGTAAAGAGATCTGACTTGAAAAAAGACTGACAGTTGTCATCCTTAAATGGAAAAATGGTACACCGTTGAATATGGGCGTGGTTGTGGGATATTTTATGAATTGATGCGCACAAAAACAAATTATATCTATATATCAAACCAAAAACAAATTTACTTAAGTTTAATATAAAAATGGTATTTCATATATGTGGGATTGGGACATTGATAGGATACGGTAACCCTGTACTTGTGACGAACGTTGACAGAAAGTTCGAGGAAAAGAGCAGAGTAGATGTAGACAGCATAGAGAACGGAAGTGGTCGCAACAACGAGTGTCACATAAGTGATTAAACTAATATTACTTATAATTAAATTGAACTATTACTTATAAACTATTTTTGTATTACATAAAACTAATTGAAGTGTAACTTATAAACTAAAGTAATATTAAAATAACAATAAGTGAAATTCTGAATAAATGAATTATTTAAAACCAAAAGTTAATATATATTGACTTTCAATAAACCAAAAGAAAATAAACACCACATACATATATTTCATATTTCATATATATGGGAGTTATCACGCCCGCAAAAACAATTTTATGCAAGCCTATAAGAAATTTCTAATTAAAAGGCTTAATTCAATTCTTACGAGTCATCATGTTTACGAGTTATCATGTTTACAAACTGAGGGTCAGACAGAAATGTTTATAACAGGTAGAAGTCGCAATGAGAGAATTTGCCTAATTTGTTGCCCAACTTTTCTCCTACACATAAGTAGTACTTACACAAAAAATCAGCATTCTGTCATTGTTATTTACCAAGTTAAAATTTCTCACTTCCTAATTTAAAAAATAAGACTGCGAGCCGGTTACACTCATTGACAAAAATAAACTTTTAGTTTGTCACATGAACTTTTTTGGTATTTTTTTACTTTATTTTGACTTTCTTAGGTGGAAAACAGAGGTAGAACAAATTTGACACCCGTTTTTTTTTATAGGAATTTTATATTTCATAAAAAATACTGATACTGGTGTAAAATGGGTGTAAAACATTTAACACTTTTTTAAATAAAAACTTGTTGCAAATAAGGTAAAGTTATAAGTGGGTGTCACAACAAATCTGTGCGTGACTGAAACAAACTAGTTTGTGTTTTGCAATGAGGGTATATAGTAAAGTAATAATTAGCATACAGAATCCTTGCGGCAAAAACCTTGTTGATCAGTGTTATAAGCGCATAGTGCTTAACGAAATTTCTTAAATTTACTTCGATCCCTGGCCATTATCTTGATCTGCGTCCAATTGAGCTTTTCGGTAGAGTGCTAAAAGATTGAAATCTTTTCAAAAAAGTAAATGGTACTTTGACAACCCTAACTCGCATAGGCACATGTTTTTTTTTATAACGGATAAAGATCTATTTTGTTCAAACGAAGCAAGTAACTGCCATACGACCAATAAAGGCAATGGAAAACACAAACGCTTATAGTGTACTCTAGTGTGTTGTACAGTATAACTATAGAAAACACAAACGCTTATAGTGTATTTTAGTGTACTGTACAGTAAACCTATGGAAAACACAAACACTTGTAGTGTTTGTGTAGTAGATACCTTGAAAACACGTTTCTCTTTTCATAACGATTAAAACATCTCATTGCGTTTTGTTATTCTTAAAAAAACACAAAATTCCTTGTGTTCGGTTCAGCACATTAATGTTTGTTTTTTTCGGTTGTGTTCAGCACCCTTTTGGCTGGCAAAGGCAACAAAACATTTTTGCATAAACAAAATACATATGTTTTTTCCAACAAAAATATTTACAAAACAAAACATGTTCGAATTATACACACAAATTGCCAAGCCAACACTAGTAAGAAGCGTTGCTTAAAATTTTTTATTTGCTTATTCCTTCATCAATGTGTAAAAGCCCTAAAGAACTTTAAAATATAATGTATGTCTATAGAACCAGTTCAATTGTACTTTTTATAATAAAAACCAGAACAATGCAAAATGTTTTTTAGTTTCGTGAAAATATGTATGAATGGTGTTAGGGGTTTTGTACACAAACATTAAAAAAATATATACCGTTTCTGGGCATATGTAACGTACGCTAAATAATATTCGGTTAATTATCTAATACGTTTTTATCTTTCTTAAGCAGGGCATACACTACTCCAGCATACGTGTGCAGACAAGTGATGTTTATTCGTGCTGGAAACAGACTCCAATATTCATTTCTTTAACAATGTTGTACGGATAAGAAGTTGCAACAAGTGCGCATCGGATTTTTTTTATATTAGTTTGAAAATAGAAATCAAACAAAATTCGTGTTTTTATTAAAGAGTCGTTATGAATACTTAGGTTTCAACAAATTGAGTTCGAACAATTAATGTTATTTGAATGCATAGTACCCTGATCTGTACTATTTAAAACGTTCCTCAACTGAACTAATTGCACCATACACAATACCACAAACTGGTACCATCAGCAAGATATCAAACTCTGTTTAACATCGCTACAGCCAAAAGTACAATCTCACAAAATGCCCATACACACGACCAAACCACTGGCACCAAACACTTGATTGCGCTTGCATGATGTAGTCAACTATTGGCCCTTTTTCGAATCTTAATTGTCAGCTCTGTTGAATCTTGCATGACACAATTCGGTTGCAGTTGCTTATACTTGCCTTTCTCTGTTCTCGCGTAAGGAAGAATTCTTTTAATTGCAGTTTATATGTTGTAGAACAGCAGTTTGTGTTGCAGTATAAGAAATACATTTTTGTTATTTTAAAATATAAACTTGATATTTTAAAAAAGGGGTTAAGGATTTTAACTAATTTATGTGCATATAAAATTTATAAACTTTCTTAAAAACTGCAAACAACAACAAGAACTACGTATAAGTAATTCTTGTTTTATTAGTTGAAGAAAAAAAAAAAAATAAATACAAAACTTTAAGTAGACCAACTGAGCGTGTAAAACTTCTGCAACTTGTATGAGTTGAAGTTGGAAGGGAATCTTATGAACAACTTTTATTCATTCTGCTTGCTTTAGTTATCAAAAATGCAGTTATAATTTAAATTTATAAAGGCCACAAAATAAAAATTAACAAGTTGAATATTTTTAACCTCTTCGAAGGAGATGCAATTAAGTTAAGGCATTATTTTAAATTAAGTTTAAAGGAAAATATACGAATAAGTTTTTGTTATACACGTAAAGTTCCTTTTTGGCTCGTGTTATGAACTCAAGAAGAAGGCAGGAAGGCAGGTGACGTGAATATAATACGATCGTTAGCGTTACATACTTCGTGTAAGTGTTCGTAGGTTGCCGTTAAACGCGCTTATCTCTAATAAACAAATATGAAGGTACATGTGGATCCCAATAAAGATAAATAAAACTAAATGTTTTAAAGCCAAACAAGTCCGGAGAAATTTTTTTTACTGAGAGTGTTTTGCAGAACGATTCACACATTTCGGAAAATTTGTCCGGAAAAACAAGGCTACCATATGGTATACAGACCCAATAAAAAATTGTGCTTCGAGCGAAGCAGGCTTGTAAGGGAGAAATGTAAGAGTTGCGCTAACCATCTCGCTTATGGAAGACATGAATTTTATATGGCGAATTCCCACTTTGTAGTAATACATTTTTGACACATAAAGCGCATTATTCAGCGCACATAAAAATTGTTGGATGTTACGATCAGCTTTACACACTGAATTTTTAGATACCGTTTTTTTTAAGTATTCTCCCTTACAAACCTGCTTCGTAGTAAGGGAATATCGTAGCACTTGAAATGTTATTTTTTTATATAAAAGTTGTTGAGAGTTCTTTCACTTACTTTATTGCATTTCTGTATGTCTTATTGCATAGCGCATAATTATTTTTTTAAATGTATCTTTAGTGCTACGCAAAATGATACATTTTTTTATTGGCGATGTAAACAATTATACAAAATGGCAGCAAATCTAGCAAACCACTTATTTTGAATTGTTTTCTAAAAGTGTGTTAAAGAAAATAGATGAAAAAAGGAAAGTGATTTTATTATTTTTAATTATATTATTTTTTTATGTCATTATTCAGCAAAAAAACAAACATTTCAACTTTAATGTACACATTGAATAAAGTGGCAACTCAGTTAATTTTTTTCTGAACAAAAATTAAGCCAATTCAAGAAAAAACTTGCCGAACAAAATACTCTCTCTCAAAAGTAAGACGTCAAACACAATAGAAAAAAATTTTGTCCGCACAAAAATATTGTTCGGAACGCATGGATGAATCAAGCTTAATGTTTTAACCAGTGATGCCAGCAGAAATTTCAAAAAAATCTCTTTTTTCACCTACAACCAAAAAAAAAATGTCCCTACACTTTTCCCTTTCATTATTTTTAACAATTTTCAAACAAATACATATTTTGTTAACATATTGAAAATATTATAAACAAAGCATTTATTAACAACAAGAAAAAACCCAAATATATGTAAAAATGCTATACACACACATATACAAATTCAAGTTCAAAAATAACAATGTGTGAAAAATTTAAATTTTCATTTTTTGGCAGAAACGCCACTATACATCCAATAATCTAGAGACAAAACATAGTAAATCTTTGTATTTGATTTTTAATTTCCTCATCTTCTATCCTTTATAAAGAGCTTATTATTTTTCAAGAATACTTATTTAGATAAATACCTCGCAATAATTAAGTTTGGGTTTTTATGGTAGTTTAATTTTCTTTTAAAGAAAACTTTTTACAAAACAAACAAAAAAATTAATGGCCATGATTTTTGTTGCAATGTAAAAAGTTTTCTTTTTGCCAGCCAACACTTACTTTGTAAACGCTGCTTTAATAAATATACAAAAGGACTTTTCTTCTTTCAACACTATAGCAACATCATCAACATCAACAGCATCTTTATCAAACTAAGTAATAAAAACTACGGCTGAAATATTCTATCTGTCGCTCTTTGTCACAAATATAGCAAATGAAATGGAATGGAGAAAAACAAAACTGGAAACGTCCTTTACGTTTACATGCACTAAATAACGCAAAAAACAAAATGTTTCAAATGACGACTGCTTTTGTTTGATTAAGTTTCTCTGAATAAATAATTGTTGCTTTAGTATGTATGTTGTATTAAGTTTTCTAGTGATTGTGTTAGTTTTTAAACGTTTTAGTAACACAGTTTTTCAAGCAGTAAGAAGGTCTTATTTTGCTCTTATAACTAACAAAAATAAACACAATTTAAAATGTCATATTCGGCTTTCTCGAATCTGTGATATCCTCCACCAGGAACTAGAAACATACTTATTTAAAAAATAGCATAGGGGCCGGAAATTGATATGATTTGGCACAGAAAGAAAAAAATCGTTCTAAATTAAGGCTTTCTTCACTTCTAGTACGAATCGTACTTACAAACAAGACTACAACAGAAGTAAGGCAAACCTTTTGCTTTTTGTGTGTAGAAACAACAACACCAACTCTACAAAAAGAAAAACATGCATTATGTTCATGTTTAAAACTTAAAATAATAAGCAAAAATTCCTGAATTCCATTTGTTAAAATTATTGAGTCAAATACATTAAATTTTAAAAGTTTAATGATCACGAAACCCATATCGCGCATGTTGCTGGCGCCTTATTATTACGAGCACTTTTGTAAACAAGGGGGTGGGGGGGGGGTAATAACAAGGGCGAAAAAATATGTGTACCATCAATTTCCCACCATTTGCGAAGATGCTAACATCTTTCTATAAGAATTACATAAGGCTAAAAACCAACATCTTTAAAAGATGTTCCTATTTCATTTTATTCCGTTCTAGATCTTTCGATTATTTTAGTGTCATCACTAGAAAAATGACAAAAAGTTCTATTATTATTGTGGCATCACTGACAAAAAAAAAATTGGTTTCGAAAGCAGCGTTACCATTTGTCAAGTTTTCTCTTTTGTTGCAATGTTCGTTCTTAAGTATTTTTTATATTTTTTAACAAATTGAACTTTAAATACATTTTAGTATTTTCTTTTTAAATTTTGGCACTTTTGTAGAAAAAAACATTTTTTATGTTAAAAACTTTTTTTCATATATGCACGCAAAGAAAAAACCAGGTTGTGGTAAACATATTCTAAGAGCAACATATTATGATAAGAATTATGATTGTAGTCACCATATTATTGAAACATATTACGACTCAATATACTCGTAATATGTCATCATAATATTTTTCCCTTAATCATATTATTATTCTGTTAATCATACTAAGTTAAGAAGTAATCAAATTATTGTCATGTTAATCATAATAAGCTAAGAAATTAATCATATTATTGTCATGTTAATCATAAAAAGCTAAGAAATAATCATATTATCATCATGTTAATCATAATAAATTTAGAAGCAATCATATTATGATACAGCACCTTCAATAGCTGTCATAAAAATACAAAATAAATTTAAATTTTTTTGAATCGATTTTTTATTTTGTGGCTTTTTACAATTTTTCTTAATGTTAATGAAATAGCGCAGTTCAATATAAGGCTTGCAAAAGAGCAAATGAAAAATCTGTGGTTTTAATGGGCTACCGCCTGTGTCAATTTTTTTGATTTTAAGATGTTGATGCCATATTGCCTAATTTTGAACGCTCTTTATATTTTTTTGAAAAAAGATGGATCAATTCCGTTTTGTAACGTAATGACAAAGTTTAAAATGTGCAATACCTAGCCCATAGTTTGATCTAGAATGGGGTTTCGGCTTTCCTGAACAATTTGTTTTAAGACATACGCGGTTGCCCATGAAAACCACAGAAATATCGTAGCACTTTTATAAAATATAACGAAATCTCTGTGTGTTTTGTTGTTGGATTTTACAAAAAACTATGATATTTTGCATTTGCACTATTACATCACTAATACAATACTCAAATTCATAATTGCGATAAACATTGATATGTTTACAGTAACTATAATATTGTTGATATTAAATAAAAATAACAATTATTTGTGTACGACAACAATATATTGTTACATTAAACATAGTGTTGTTGCCGTAACCATGCCCAACAATATTTTTTCTCTGCGTGTGGTGACAATTTTGTTTGATGGTTTGATGGTAGATGTTAGATGTGAGCAATGTAAACGACTGTTTCACATTTTCTACACCTTTAATCGTAGATGTTAGATGTTGAACAGTGTAAAAAGCCTATAATGGTATGTATAAGTAAAGTAGATAAATAATAATTAGTATTGTGGTTCGTTGAAACGTTTATGGTTTTTAATCCAAATTTTGATATTTTAATTGGGCTAAAGTTCATCAAATTTAATTTTTATTAAATTATTTTTATGAAGAAGGAATTTTACAACATGAAAATTTATTAAAATTTATTGATAATTTTTCATTCTTAACTGCTGCTGGTCTCGAACCCAGGCTTTTACGGACAGGTTACCCTTACATGTTTCGATTGCAACCACTCAATCTCTTCACAGGGGTTTGCCATTTAACACCCGCAGCCATAGACGACTGCTGGCAGTCAATAGTCAAACATCAATCTTTAAACCAAATTGTATTTAACCTTTGGTAGGTCGAAATTTCCTTTAAATCATTATCTATTTTAATTGATTTTACATGTTCTTCCTTACTTCTGTTTTTTCGTACTGTGTGTCAAGAATTCTTCTTGAAGTCCAAAGTAGATAAATAATAATAATAATATTCTCTCTCTCTCTCTCTTTCTCTCTCTGGTTCTCTGGGTAACTGTTTATTTTAGAATCAGTCAATCCACTTTCGAAATTTAAGCAATTTTAGAAATTCTTAAATCAAAAACAGTTGGAGAAAAACCATTTTCCTCACTTTTACTAAAGTCAATCCCCTTTTCGAATTATTTTAAGTACGGGGTACCTTAAAAAATCCGTTTTTAATTCAAGCATTCTGTACTTGATTAAAGGAAAACCGTACTTACCAAACTATTGACACCGCTTTGGCTTGATTAACGTAAGGATGAATTAATTATTCATTTAAGTATCATAATTGCTTAGAGTTTGTTATATCTTTATTCAAAAGTACTCTGTGCAATAATTTTAAGTTGCATGAAAGATTTCGATATACTATTTTTTAACTTTTTCTGTTATTCGCTACGAATCTTAGGACATAAGGACATCATCAAAATCCAAACGTTATACAAATCCATTTACATCTCGTGGTGGTGTAGGGTTAAACAAGAATTTTTTATGAAATTTTTTCCTAGATAACTATAACATAACTATACTTATTACAAGCATAAATAATGGCTTTGAAGAAACCGAGAATTTTATAAATTAGTTTTATTTAAATTCACAAACAAAGTTGGCAAAAGTGAATATTTCTGCTTAAAAATTTTAAATGTACAAAAATTTACCATTCATGTTATAAAAATATTTCTCGTTTACACCATCACATTTTTAAAGTTTCAAAAAGTATTTTATTTTACATAAAAATAACTGTCAATAGTCCATGCAAATAAAAAACATTTGTTTTGCTGCAAACAAGTTTTTTAGTTTTATGTACATAAATTCTATACAGTTGCTAATACATATTTCATGTCTGATGCAACAACATCATTTAAAGATTTTACAATTCTTTACAATAGAATATATGCAAAATAGCAGCCAATGTTTGTAATATGAAGTACATATTTATATACATATACAGTCGATCCTCTTGGAACACAGCTTTCTATTAACATGATTTCCGTAAAACGCAGTAGCATAATTGCGACGATTTCTCGATCAACACGATACTCTAATAACACGCTGGATATAATCAGTTCATATACATTCAGCAAAGGACAATCAGTGAAATTGTAATCAGTGTTTCAAAATAAACAGAACATTATTAAGAGTATGGCCCACACACCCAGAAACGATATAAATTTTTTTTAGTTTTTGTGTATATGAATACAACCCTTAATACCGTTCGTAACTATTTTCAAGAAAGTAACGAACATTATATCGAGCCCTTATCGCAGAAAAAACTTAAGCGACATCAGTTTCAATTATCGTTTTTTTTAATAAATGTCGTTACTGGCAACACTTGCATCATCTCCTAAAATATCATGGTCACATTATATTTTATAGCAAAGACAATTTTGTCTCAAGCTACAACCTTCATACAAAATTTTTATGAAATGAAAAAAAAAAAAACATTTTCCTGTAAAATTTTGTTTTTATCACTTAAGCTTTTTTGCGGTTATGGCTCGATATGAGGGGCTTAAAGGAAAAAGGGTTTAAGTGGCTTTTTTTCTAAAATTGAGTTTACATATGAAATTAATAGGTGAAGTTCAAGGCAAAAGACATGAATGTGGGATTAAAATATATCTCAGGATCTCTTTTAAATTTCCAGATAGCATCTTAAATTTCTTATTGCAATTTAACTTTAACCTGCCTTCTGCTAATTATTTAATATTAGCCAGTTCCAATATTGTGGAAATTAAGATAAGTGATTCTTATAGGAAATCGTTTGATCTATTAAAACAAACAAAAAAACTAAAAAAGAAATTAATCTGCAAAACAGGAAATTTTTACAAGTTTTGTAACTTGGACAATTTTTCTTTTTTTAATATTTCACCAAAATTCGGAATATACATATTTAGAGACCCCTTGCTGTTCAAATAAACAGTTGGATGTCGATTGCTCAAGAGTATCGTGTGCTGAAAACTTAAATGTGTGTATGTGTTGGCGAAAAAAATAAGAGATAGAAATTGTTTTTAAGAAAATAGATTGAAATGGATTGCTTTAAGATCGACCTAGACATAACAAGTAAATAATTCTTGGATTTGTTCGTATTGCAAGCTGCGTTTTGCAGGTATTCGATATAAGACAGAAGCCGGTTTCGATTTAACCCCACTAAACTTTTACTTTGTCGAACACGGTTTCGGTATAACACTGAACTATTTCACTGTGTTATAGGTGGGTGGACTGTATAAATATCTTGCGTATATTATTCCTTATACATACATGAATTTGTTTACATTTATGATTGTTGAATTTTATATTCACTATTGCTTAAAAAAATTTACACATGCACGGATATTCGTAAAAACAGTCGTACATGTGCATTAATCAAATGTCTGCTACATGTTTGTTTGCATAAAATGTTTGAAATACGGATGAATATATTTACATTTATTTATTCGTTTGATAATTCTTTTTTTTTTCAACTGTTACATTTCTATTTCGTATTTTGCTGATGTGTTGTATTGTTTTCTTTGATTAACAGTAACAAACTTTGTCTTGTATTTTTTTAAAATTTTTTTTTTTTTTTTGAAATGCTTGCTGAATTTATTTTCACAAATTTAGCGGTAGTTAGTTTTACATTTTGTGGAATTAATAGGTATCGACACGTTTAACCAGAATATGTTAGCAGAATTTATCTAAAGGGTGGTCCACGCATAATGCACAATGTTAATTGTGAGTCACACCTTAACGTCAAGTTTTTGGCCAACTTAAGTTGACATTTTTTGATTTCAGTGTTTGACAAATTCAACCATGAAGAGGTACGCAAATTCAATGGTTGGTTGAACAGACTGAAGTGAATGGTGACTTTACAAAGAAAATCATCTTCAGCGACGACACTGAAAGGAGTATAATTCATAAATCTAATGAATCAATTTTATTAAATTTTTTTCATTAATCCAATGAAAAATTGTATTACGGGGATGAAATTTTACAAGCATAATGAAGCAATTTCATTAACACTACGAAATTGAGTTTCGTAATTTCGTTAAAACTTTTCATTAAATTACTGACAACTTAATATCTCTTTCAAAAGAAAAATTCAACTAATTGTATCCATTATACATTATTTCAATAGGTTTTTTAAGATTAAAATGAATTATAAATTAATGAATTCAAATATTTTTTAGTTAATATAAAAAAGTGTAACTTCATAGTTTTCATGAAAAATGTCACTTAATCAATGAAAAAAAAACAAAGTTCTCTAACTTCAAAATACTTATAACTAAAAAATATTTTCTTTATATAACTGCTGTAAAAGCATATTTTTAATTCCATTTTAAGCGATAGACATGAAAATATATGAAAAAAGTTGTAATTTTTAATGTTTCATAACATCAATGAAAAAATTCACAACGATAACGAAACACTGAATTTAGCTAAATGTTAGTAATAGGTTCAAAAACAAACAACGAGAAAGAAAAAACAAGAGCAAACAATTCTCACATTCTTTTTTCTTTAATTGTTAATTTAAATACACAAAATTTACGTAGTAGTACAAGCCAGCAAAATGGAAAGAAGCAGGATGAAGGTCGTCCCGGGCTGGAGAATGAATTAAATAAACTTTACTAAAAGGTAAGCTTATACAAGTAGAACATAACATGATGTAACAGAAATATATAAACGAAATAAAATTCATATAACTTGATGATTTGAAACAGGAATAAAAAAAATAAAATTCACAACAACTCAAGACGCACATTGAAAAAATGGCTGAAATAAATAAACATAAATATATAACCATAACAATCCTTAAAATAATAAAAGACTGTCATAAAAATGACCAAATTTAATCAGTAATTTTAATAATAATATTAATCGATTTTATGAAACATTTCATTAACGGGGGGTAATGTAACATTCTTCATTAATACAATAAAGGGTTACATAGGTTGACTTTTAATGTAGTTTTTCATTCAATTAATGTCAAAATCCATTGGATCTGTGAAGAAAATTCTTTCAGTGGAGGCACACTCTCACCGCAGTGGATTCGTTGACAAGCATAATTGCCGCATTTGGGCAAATGAGAAGCCACGAGTGATTGTTAAAAACACGATGCATTTTTAAAGAGTGACTGTTTGGTGCAGTTTATGGGCTGGGGGCGTCAAGCAGTAGTGTTATTTCTTGTCGTGGCGATGTTAATTGGCCGCCGCGATCATGTGATTTGACACCGTTGGACTTCTTTCTTTGGGGATATTTGAAAGAAAAATTGTACGTTGTTTCACTCATAATTGTCATAGATCCTTTTATGAACGAAGAGAAAAAATATGTTTAAATATGGTCACCTACAACAAAACTATTTTTAAAGAAAAATTTAAACGTATTTTAATTAATTTAACCATTTAATTGTCACCGACAACACCATATTATTGTTAAATTAGTCCTTCATCAAGAAGCCACAGCCATATTATTGTTGCTTTTAAACATGTTATGGTTAAATATGACAATAATATGTTTTTAAATTAACAATAGTATTTTTCTCTTTTCCTAGAGCTACAAGCTATGGTTGAAAACCAACCATGCTATTATAAGCGTTAAGCATAGTTTAGTTTTTATTAACCATAACATGTTCGGAGGCATCCAAAATATGGCTGTGGCTGCTTGATGTTAAATTAAACATAATATGTTTAAAATTTTTTTAAAATAGTGTTGTTGGAGGTGACCATATTTAAACATGTTTTTTCTCTGGGTGTATAAAAGTATTTAAAAACAAAGTAATTTTCGGGAATACAACATTTTTTTATTTTTACAAGATTTTTTTAGTTGTAGTGTGGAATGTAAGAAAAGATAAGTTCACTGTTTATTGTGTTTGTTTTTGTTAAAGCTTTGATCTGGTTACAAGTTAGACTTTTGCTTATAATTCTAATTCGCTTAACAGTTTTACTTGTTTAATATCTTTAGTTTTTCTTAAATCTTTGGATGAAGTTCCCTGCCGATCTGTCCTAAGCAACCAGTGAAATGCGCATAGGAATAGCTTATCCCATCAACAATAAATTTCAGTGTTTTTATCAAGAATAAAAATTGGGAATTAAGCACGACTAACAAAATCAATACAATTTTGTAATTTTAGATATAAGTATTCAAGTTAGATAGAATTTGCATCTTACTAAAACCAAAATATATATTATCAATCTATTAACAAAAAAATGAATGGTTTTCATTGCGCTCTTTACCTGATGTAACGGAATTTTGCAACAATAATTTCCAACACAATCTCCTATTCAATTAAGCTATTTAAGCAAAAAAAAAAAAGAATTTTGTGACTTTTGCTTGCATATTTCAAGGATTTTGTAAGAATCACAGAGACATTTTTGTACCTTTTAATAGCTACTGCTTAATTTTACAACAACTGTTCCACTTAAAAAATTTTTTCTTTTTGCCTTAATGCACATTTCTGTTGTCGTACTTTTTAATCATGATTTTTTTTATAATGCTTTTAACACTTTTCCTTCACATCTGTCTTTTAACTGCATTTGTATGCAAAAAGTTTTGTAAAACAAAAAAAATTTACACATTTTTTTTTGTTTTTAAAAGAATACAAGTATTCTTCTATATGCAATTTTTTAAAAACAAACATACATTCCTACATACAAAATGTGAATATAAATGTATGTATGTAGGTACATTTGAAAACTTGTAGTCATTCATACATTGTGGTCTATGTGTTTCATGGTTAGGGATGCATACATACGTGTGGGTATAAAAGTGTTCTGAATCACACAGAAGAACAAAAAATAGTTTTATGTTTTTTTTGGTACTTACCGTCCTGTTACTTGTACACTAAAGTTAAATGTCATGGCCATTATGGCGACCATAATATCAGCCATGGCTAACGAGACTACAAAATAATTCGTTATGATTCTGCAAAGAGACAAAAAAATAAAAATAAAATTCATAAAAAAGTATTCCGTACAAAACTATATAAAAGAGGTTAAAATGTAGAGATAAAGGTAAATATGTACATTTGTAAGTTTTTATGTTCGCTTTTCTTTTTATTTTCTTTCTTTTTTTAGTTTGCAAGGTTTTTTTATTTAATAGAATTTTAGTATTTTTTTTTTTCATCTTTTGTGTCTTTATGGGTCAAATGCCATCTCATATCAAATATTCATGAAGTCATTTATGCTAGAAATATTCTGTGTGTCTGTCTTCTCTTCTTAATCTTTTTGCACTGAAACACTTTCATCATTATCATCATCATCATTATCGTATTTTTGTTAAAAGAGAGAAAAGGATAAAAGACACTAAAGTTTATGTTTTCTTAATGACAATAAATTTAAGATAAATGCAAATTTATTACTTTATTAATGCTTTGATGTTTATTTGATAAAAGTTTGAATTTTTAATTTCACTTGATTTTCTTTAAACAGTTTTGGGAAAATTAAGGATATAATTTAATAATTGCAATTGTTTGTTATTTATTTTTTTTTTATATTTAGAAATGACAGAAACATGTTGGGAATAAAAACAAATATAAAAATCAAAATATTTTACCCTCCAACACCTCTAGTGGTGAATGAGGGTATGTTAAGTTTGGCATTCTGTGTGAAACTTTTTTATTATTTATCTCAGACCCCATAAAGCATATAGTATAGTCTGGCTCCTTGAGTAGTTCTAAGTGGATTTAGCCATGTACGTCTGTGTGCCCATCTGTCCATGTGTCTGTCTGTCCGTTTGTTTAAAACACGCTCACCTTCGAAAAACTCAAAAGAAAGGCACATTGTTGGTATAAAATTGCTTCTAGTTATCATAAGCCGCTTAAAAATGAAAGCCAGCTAAATCGGGTAAGTAGGATGAGAGCAATAAGTCCAAATTTGAAACTACCACCCTAAAAAGTTGATAACTTTGTCTATTTTGGAAAGAATGAAATAAGGTATGAAATATTTGGTCCGCGACGGGACAAAAATAGAAGGAGTTGTCAGATCTTTTCCAAATTTGGTATACGAGCTTAAAATAGCATAGTTTAGAAAAATATGCATTTTTGGAAAAATCCGTCCAAGGACACGCCTCACAATACTTTGATGTAGAACAAAATTGTGCAAAAATAGAAGGAGTTAACCCTGATTAATAATATTTTGCATGGAGGAATATATAATAATAATAAACAAAATTTCAAGTTTTGAAAAAATCTAAATATAATGTAAAAATTGATGTACTTAATTTTTTATAAATTCTAGCAACGATTTTTCAATAATACAAACAATTTAAATATTTCACATAAAAATATAAAAAACAAGTACATTTTGGTGTTCCGGAAAAAGCACAGAAAATGACACTTAAACTCAAAATGTGATGAATTTTTTTCTATGCATCAATAGTAAGGGCAACGAAGCATATATTCTTTAAAAAAACGGTGCACTCAGTTTTTTTTTAATTTAAAGTAAATATTAACGATTTTCATATTTTTGCAAAAACAATCTGCATTTTTTTTTGAAAATTTTGCCTTAAAACACATTTCAAACTTATTTTAGTTTTTTTGAATATGGAAGACAGTCTTTAGGAAACCTTTTTCCAAAGACTAAAGAAAAGTTAAAGATGTTATGCAAATTAAACTGCAAAGTGAATGAGAATTACAAACACTCAAGTCTTAATTGTAGCGATATCAAAGCTTAAGCAAAATACTAACAATAAACAGTGAGTTTATCTTTTCTTACAGTCCCGGCTACAATTGGTTGATTTTTTGTCAACTCTAAATGTAGCTGTAAGTGGGTAAAGAAAAACCAAAATAAAAACAATTAATTTATTTTATTTTGCTAGTTCAGTTTTATTTACACTGCCACATTTTTGATTAATGCTTTAATTGGTGAACAAATTTTTTTTGCTTATATAAAACCCAAGTCCCAATGCGTGTCTCAATTTGTTTCCCAATGTTAATAGAGGCATTATAGACGTCAATTAAATGTATAATTTAATTCAAGTACTTAAAATCAAGCAAAACTTTCCTTAAACGTAACATTTATTTAATTCATTAGATATCACACACTCATTACACAAAACAAAGGAATCCATTAGCAATTTTAGGCTCTGTTATCTTTTACATTTTCTCTAATATTATAAATGATTATTTTGGCATAACATGCCTAATTCAATAAACAAACACTAAAAGCAACGCGTGTTAAAAACAGAAAAAAAAAACAACGAAAAGGCTTTTTCCAAAAAGAAAAAAACCCAAAATTATACGAAAAACCATAAAAAGAAACACAGGTGCAGGTATCTACTGCTTACTCCTGATAACATCTGTAGAAATTCATAAAAATATTTTTTATACAGTTTCTTCGGCATTCTCTTCATACTTATCAGTCCGGCGAGGAAGATGTCTTTTTCTGTTCTTTACTTTTGTGTTCGACTTCATTAATGTTTGTGTACGTACAAAAATTTAATTGACACAAAAATGCAAAGTATTTTTAAAATTTATTCATTTTAGTCTTAAAGGAATTTAAATGAAATTTATTTTTGAAGAAATTCGATGTTCATAAGGAATATTTTTCAGAATTTAAGGAAACTGAGTATGTGGGGTGATAAGGTGCAGCAGCAGAGGAGAAATATGGATAATTTAATTAATTCATCGATCAGAATTTATTTGGATTTTGCTAAACCTGTTTTTTTTTTATTTTTGTATTTTAGAAACTTGTAAGGGAAATTTTTAAAGGGAGTTTCTGATGTGAAATTAAGAATATTTTTTGTCAAATTTTTTTCTTTTTTTTCTGCATAATCTTTTTTTATTTGTTTATTGAGGTCTTTGGATTTAATAAATTAATAATTCATCAGGTTATCAGGTAATGTATAAAAAAAAAATAAAGGGCATGTTAGTAAATGCATCACTGCACAGCAAATGAATACTTAAATTTATTAAAAATATTTTGCTAACGCAAAACTCACACAAACAAGTGTCAATTACATAGCAAAGAAATGCCTTCTGCTGTATAAGATAATAAGGAAACTTACAGTCTAAGCAATGTTTGCTCGTATGATGCACAGCAGTGATGCGTTTACATTTTAATGACACAAACATTCAAAGAAAAGTCAATAAAATTATTAATTTGTTATTAATGTGTAGTGTACGTATGCTTACGTACCAAAGTGTAGATAATGTTAGATATTTAATTTGTTAAAATTATGTTATTTTTTTATTTTATTGTTAAGTTAAACGTTAGCACAATTGAATTTAGTTTAATGACCACTAGCGCAAAGACACTATATGCAAGCGTCAGCACAATCAACGGCTGAATTCGGAAGAAGAATTAATTCAATTATGCTGATCGATACTTTTTAGTTTATAAGCTAGTATAATTTGTAAATAAAGGCGGACTTTGATCTGCAAAAATGTTGTTGATAGAATTGACTTGATTAAACTTTTAATAAAAACTGATTTTATTTTTGAGTAATAGTTTAATTGAAAAACAGTTGGCGAGAATTGTTTCAGTGTTAATTTAAGAATTTCTCTTTGGCTTTGCAGTTAAAAAATTTAAATTGCTCAAGCCTAACGGAATGTGATTCAAGAGCTTTAGAAGGTTTGCAAATTGATTTCCCCAAACAGAACCAAATAAATCGTTTTTGGATAGTTTCTAATCGATTTATGTGAACAATATAATCAGGAGCTGGTCTTACCAAAAATGTGTATAATTGCTTTGTTACTTTAGGATCAGTGAACTCCTTAGATCAACTCTTTAAAAAATCAAGTTATCCACCAGCTAAATCATTGCCGTAATGTATTTTCTAAAATCTTATTTAAAATCTGATTCAAGTTGGCTATTACCCAAAGTATAGTTACCCAGAGAATTCCATTTTCTACAAAAACGTATATGCTTGCATTTTGTTAAACTAAAAATCATGAGATTGATATTACACTAGTTATAAAATCCAAATCCTCTTGGTTATCAATACGCAACATCGCTTAAAGCAAATGGGCCGGATAAGAGAAGTGAGCTTGGCACTTTCCATACAAAGACATTATAAATTTCTGTATATCTGGAGAACAAGAGAGCCAAAGTTTATAAATACAAAAATATCGTTTTTTAATATACAACATCCCATAGAATATAGGCGGAATTGAAGAAGTGGGCGTTGTACAAAATATTTTTTAATCCAAATTTTGATATTTGAACATGAAAATTATTAAAATTTATTGATAATTTTTCATTCTAGACTGAGCTGGGAACCGAAGCCAGGTTTTCACGGACAGGTTACCCTTACATTTTTCGATTGCAACCACTCAATCTCTTCCTCTGTGCTCTATGTTTATATTTGCCCTGCAAGTTGTGCTGAAATAAAGGTCAACGAGAAGAAAGAAAGACAAAAACATGAAAAACGGAAAAATGTACTTTGGACTTCAGGAAGAATTCTTGACAAAAAGTACGAAGAAACGGAAGTAGGTGAGAACATGTAAATCAATTAAGGTGGATAATCATTCAAAGCAAATTTCAATCTACCAAGGGTTAAATACAATTTGGTTTAAAGATTGATGTTTAACTATTGACTGCCAGCCGTCGTCAATGGCGGTGAGTGCTAAACGGCAAACTCCTCTGAAGAGGTTGAGGGGTTGCAATCAAAACATATAAAAGTAAGCTGTCCCTGATAACCTGGGTGTCAATGAAAACAGCAAATTTAATTCAATGTTGTGTTTTTGGTATATTTGTTGTATTATTGCCGTTTACATAAATTCGACCTGGTAATTTCAAAAGATTTTGTTATTCGTGCTTAATTCCCAGTTTTTATTATTGATAAAACTAAACTAATTGTAGTGGGGAATGTAAGATGAGATAAACCCACTGTTTATTGTTGATGTGTTTTGTTTAAGCTTTGATATTATTACAAGTAGAACTGTTGCTATAAGTCTTATACGCTTAACAGTTTTATTTGGTTTAATATCTTTAGTTTTTCTAAAACGTTATGGATGAAGTTTCCTGATGATCTGGCCTAAGCAACCAGTGAAATGCGCATAGGAATAGCTTATCCCATCAACAATAAATTTCAAGTGTTTTTATCAATAATAAAAACTGGGAATTAAGCACGAATAACAAAATCTTTTGAAATTAAAATTTTGTATTCCCAAAAATTGAAATTACTTTTTGATAATAAACAGGCAGTGCACGGCCTAAAAAAACACTTAATTGTTAACATCTTTTGTAAAGTTGTTGTTGTTGTTTTTATTTTGTTTTTCTTAACCTACTTACAACTACAATTAATGTTGAGAGAATTTCAACTAATTGTAGTGGGGAATGTAAGATGAGATAAACCCACTGTTTATTGTTGATGTGTTTTGTTTAAGCTTTGATATTATTACAAGTAGAACTGTTGCTATAAGTCTTATACGCTTAACAGTTTTATTTGGTTTAATATCTTTAGTTTTTCTAAAACGTTATGGATGAGGTTTCCTGATGATCTGGCCTAAGCAACCAGTGAAATGCGCATAGGAATAGCTTATCCCATCAACAATAAATTTCAAGTGTTTTTATCAATAATAAAAACTGGGAATTAAGCACGAATAACAAAATCTTTTGAAATTAAAATTTTGTATTCCCAAAAATTGAAATTACTTTTTGATAATAAACAGGCAGTGCACGGCCTAAAAAAACACTTAATTGTTAACATCTTTTGTAAAGTTGTTGTTGTTGTTTTTATTTTGTTTTGCTTAACCTACTTACAACTACAATTAATGTTGAGAGAATTTCAACTAATTGTAGTGGGGAATGTAAGATGAGATAAACCCACTGTTTATTGTTGATGTGTTTTGTTTAAGCTTTGATATTATTACAAGTAGAACTGTTGCTATAAGTCTTATACGCTTAACAGTTTTATTTGGTTTAATATCTTTAGTTTTTCTAAAACGTTATGGATGAAGTTTCCTGATGATCTGGCCTAAGCAACCAGTGAAATGCGCATAGGAATAGCTTATCCCATCAACAATAAATTTCAAGTGTTTTTATCAATAATAAAAACTGGGAATTAAGCACGAATAACAAAATCTTTTAAAATATTATACCATTGAATAACAATAGAATAAAAACAAACGGTCAAGTTTTTAGTGCATATTTTTATTTTTTTAATGCAT
Source organism: Pollenia griseotomentosa (assembly GCA_963931875.1). NCBI lineage: Eukaryota > Metazoa > Arthropoda > Insecta > Diptera > Polleniidae > Pollenia > Pollenia griseotomentosa. Next base: position 41,986,560 of record OZ007560.1, on the reverse strand, counting down.
ATTTTGGAGTTTTTAGTGCATATTTTATGCGCATATTTTCGATTTTTTACTGCATGAAAATCTCATCCCTAGTTATAATGAAGTCTTTTCGTTATAATCGCTTCGTTGGATTTCGTTATTACGTTAAAAATTTTCATTGGATATATGAAAACTTAAGTTTGTCCAAGTTCAACAAAAAATTTTAATTGGGAACATAAAAAACAATATATATATATATATATAGTTTCCTAAAAAAAATTTTTAATTGTTAATAAAAAAATGTAAGATTTAATTATTTCATACATCTTATGTTATATGCCATTAAATTTATGAAATCAAAATTTTTTTTATAAAAGCAACATAATTCAATAATTGCCTTCATAAATTTAAATTTTTATTATGACAATAAAAATGTCATTATAGTAATGAAACAAAAACTTTCAATCCACTTTCAATCAACGTTGTTATTGTTGTTATGGACAATTTAATCTCATATTTACGCTCTTAAATGAGTAAAAAACATAGTTTTTTTTATCCAAAAACTACACTGCCCCGGTAAGCTAGCTGGTAGTGAGCTAGTCTATCAGCACCGAGGTTGCGCGATCGATTCCCGCCAGAGACAGAAAAAAAAAAAAAAATAAAATAAAAAAATAATTTTTAACCTTTTTATTCTAACATAAAATAAGTAATTAATTAAGCTCGAGGTCCAGGTTTTTGTTTTTATAAAATCATATTTTATTTTCCAATATAAAATAAAAATAATTAAATAAAAAAACAAAAATAAATAAAAAAAATATTAAAAAAAAAATAAAATAAGAAACAAAATGTTTCACTTTATTGAAAGTATTCATTCAATGAATAATATTCATAGATCTAATGTAATGTTTCATTAAATCTATTTTAATGAAACAGGTTTTATTGATCCAACGAAGCGCTGCATAGGTTCCTTTTTAATGCAATTTTTCATGGGATTAATGTCAAAAAATACTATAATATACTATAATAATGATATCGGTATTTTTCCTGTCGATATTTTCGATATTTTATATCGATAGTTTCCCAGCTCTAATGCTTATACCTTTAAAATGTTTGTACATAATTTTAAACCTTTAAACACACATTTTTTTCTATAAGAATATTTAAAAAAAGTACTTAAATTACCCCTAAAAGACAGATAGAGGGTTTACATGTTGTAAGAAAAAGTCCGCCATCAAATTTTACTGAAGACATCTGTTAACATTATTAAGCTCAGAGGTAGATTTATTAAATTTTTCGAATTATTTCACAAGACTATGGTGAAACACAATTCAACAATAACTTTCAATTTTAGTGTTTTAAGCATTTTGCTTACTTCACACGAGCTTTTGTTCGTTTACAACCCCTTGTGAAATTCGATGCAGAAATTTGTTTTAGAGCATTTAACCACTTTAAACGTACGTGTTAGTGGTATTCTTTGAGGTTATTTGGAAAAAGAATTAAAATGATCCAAAATTGCCACAAAGAGGGTTAATATGTTTTAGGAAAAGAACCGACATCAAATTTCACTACAAACATCAATCAACCTCATTTAGCTCAGAATCATATTTAATAATTTTTTTTACTTACTTTAAACGCCTTTAAAAAAAAATTTTAAAGTTTTGGTGGGCCATAAAAAAAGAACTCGAGCTAAATTTTTAAAATCTTTCCGGGGTTTCGGTCTACAAATTTATTACTTTAATTTTTTTTTAATTTTACCATTTAAAATATAAAATCGTGTTACACAATGATATTATTCACTCTGAAATGCCTGATATTTGATTAACTGCCTATTTCACGATGTCACTCGAACGTTTACGTTCGCACAAATAACATATAAAACAAAAACAAATTTTTGAGTTTTGTTTTTGTTTTATATGTTATTTGTGCGAACGTTAACGTTCGAGTGACATCGTGAAATAGGCAGTAAAAATCATGAATTAGGCATTTCAAAAGACGTATTTTTTAACTTGTGGTAGAACATGGGCACTGATTTTTGAGTGCGCTGTTAAATAACAGTATAAACTTACAAAAAAAGGAATAAAAAAATATCTATTTTTATAAAGTTTTTTTTTTTATACTCCATCAAACTTATGTAATTTTTAACAAAAAATATGGGTGTTTTTGTAGCAATAAAAAAAAATTTTTTTGAAAATATAACAAAATTCTATATTTCATTAAACTAAAAATATATTTAAGTACTTGAAAACCAAATTTCGAAACAGTTTTTTTAATTTAATTTATTAATTTTAATTTATTTTTGTGAAACAACTAAAACCCATTTTTCTGTTAAGTAATTTTTGCATAAAATTCTATGAGAGCACTCAGAAAAAATGTTTTTGTTAACATTTTTTTTTGTATTTAAACAAAATTTGAGAAAATTTTTTTTTTTTTGATTTTTGTCTATAGATCGAAGCATTGTGCGGTGTAGCATGCAAAAAAATGTTTTTTTTTTTTTTGTATATTGCGAGTAGAATGAAATTTTCTTCTATAGTTTTTCATCAACTTTATTACTTTCTTTAAAACAAATAAGAAATAAAAAATGTTTAAGAATGTTAATTTATGTAACGTGCGTTACGGCTTGAGTTATCCCAAAAAAAAAACTTTGCAATTGGTTTTTTGTTTTCCTATATCATATTTTATAAAATAACTGTTTTTCGAAATAAGACCTGTTTTGAACAGAAAAACTTGGCAGACGGTTAAAACTCACAATACTTTACTCAATAACGCCCATGACTCTTATTATTACGCAAAAATTAATTAATTAATTATTTTACGATACTTAATAGTCTTTAAAATAGTTTATATGGAGTTTCTTTCCGATGCCTATATCACACCCTAGAATATACAAATTAAGGGAGTAGTGCTGTTAATGGAATTAACATATGGGCATTTCTATTTCATTTCATTGTAACCGTACGCTTTTAAAGAGGTAGAGTTTTTTAAAAAATAGCGGTAACTGGAAAATATTTTTTAAAATTATGAAAATAAAAATAAATATTAGAAAAATAAAATAAAAATGATCACATTCGAAACCTTGTTGTCCAAAATATGGAGCAAAATAGGTGAGTACACAGAAAAAAATATCTCAAATATAATTCTCATTCGCTTTACAGTTTTAGTTGAATAATATCTTTAGTTTTTCCAAAGTCTTTGAGAAAAAGTTTCCTGATGATCTGGCCTAAGCAACCAGCGACATGCGGATAGAACTAGCTTCTTTCCCCACAATAAATTTTAGAGTATTTATCAAAGAATAAAAATTAGGAGTTTAGCACATCTTATTTATTACGATGAATAAATAATGATTCGATAAACATTTTGTTTGATTTATTAAAAATTTTAACAAATCACGTAAACATTTTGTTGAAAAAAAATATTTTGGGTTGTTGACTAAAAAATTCAACAATTATACCTACAAACTTTTTTATGAATACCGCAAAAATCGTCATCGCAGAAAATTCAAAAACTTTCGTATTCAAATATGAAAATTATTTTTTTCTGTGTATTACGGGACATAAAACGAAAATGATTTTGAGGTAAATGTTAATATATGCAAAAGCTACGAATTTTGGGTGATGATTTGTTTTTTTTTTTAATTTCTTACATTAACCAAAAAAAAAAAAAGTTCTTGGATGGTTTTATAACGAACAAAATTTATTATCGTTTGTGATATTCCGTACGTGACAGATTTTAAGGTATAGCCCATGAAAATACATAAATGTATACATAACATAAAACAAACAAGTTAGAAATTATAGTCTGTCAAGTCTAACCATATGATACGCTATACCACAGTATTTAAAAGCAAATTTTCCAGAGTGTGTCCTATTTGGCACCCATGGCTAATAATTGACCTGGCGGAACCTAATAATTATATGAGGTTAATAATACTGTACAACTCACAAAAAAAATAACAATAGCAACCGATTCTTGTAGAGGAGACTAATAAAAGAATAAAAAATATTCGTGCCCGATATAATTTATATAAATTCATCTATATAAGATTCGTTTGCCTCTAATAGATTTAAGGAAGGGGGTTTATCTGGGAACTATGATAAATTTTGGACAAACCTGCATATGCCATAGAACCTATACTAATTTTGTATATCAACCGTAACGTTTATAAGAAATTTACGGCACTTAGTGCCTATTTCACCAATTGTGTTTAAAATTTAAATTTTAAATATCAATTTTTGTTTTTCATGTCAAAGCAAAAACAAAATTATATGAAAATCTATATTAAAATATAAATTGATATTTCAATAAAGTTGGTGAAATTGGCCCTTAAAGCTAATTTCGGGAGTGGTATTTCTACGGAAGCTATGGTTAAATATGGAGCGATTACAATAAAATTTGGTTAGATGATTTAGATTGCACTTAGATAATTTTGGACCGAATTGAATCTACATAAATACCAACAAAATAAGATGATACATTAAGTTGTATTTGTAGTGCTAACAATATCGTACGTGACAACTTGTAAAAGCTTATAAAGTTTTTATTATACCAATTTAAAATAAAAATTCGATCAATATTTGTTTGTGACAAATATCTTGCTTTTAACTTTTTTTTTTTAAACACTTGTGACTGATCAAATATAAAAATGGCGTAGACAAATGATGTTTTTGCACCACGGACGTGACATTAGAAAAGCATCCAAAACAAACCAAAAAATATACCGCTAATCGAACTATTTTTTGTATTTGTTATTTTGCATCGGTCTTGTTCATTGTTGTAATATTAATTTAAAAGTATTATTGCAATGTTGGCACTAACAGAATTTAATGGCTAGAAAAGAGAAAATAGTCGATTAAAATTTTTTAAACGAATGAAAGTCAGCTTGAACTTTTTTTTTTTTTTTGCTCTTTAAAAATTGTAAGTACCTCTGCATAGAAAAGTTCCACAATATTTTAAAAAACGTTTTATCACAGAAAAAAAAATTTTCACCAATTAAAGCATTAATCAAAAATAAGATCAGTTTTAATTAAAATTTTAATCAAATAAATTAAACGTTTAATCAAGTGAATTAAATGTTTAATCAAGTGAATTTGTTTACTGGTGCAAATTAATAGTATCAATTAAACGTTAATTACATTTTTTGATTAAAACTGATTAAATTTTTGATTAATGCTTCAATTGGTAATGCTGTTTTTTTTATTTTTTGAGTCGTGGTTGATATTCTTATGGAAATGCCCATATGCTACTGCTCATATTTTGACTATATAATAAAACAAAATAAGCTTTTAGAAAACACTTAAGCCTGGCAAAATCTATTGTTTGCAAAGGTGTCGCTTAAACTCACTAACACACATTTTACTTTATCTTTATCATGCTTTTCGCCCCTCTAAACAAGATAATGACAGATAATGTGTTTTTTGTTTAGTGTTGACGGAAAAATCTTCAAATAAAAAGCATTTGTTTTTCTTTTGTCCTAGTAAAATAGAGGAAAATTTTTTGTTTTCCTTTATAATGGTTTTTTTTTGCTCTGTAAGAACAAAAAGTAAAGTAATAATGGAAATCCTGTAATATTTAAACGGTTCTTTTAGGTTACTTAGGTAAACATTTTTAGCATTTTTTCTTCTATTTTCTGCTATTTTTGTTTAGAAAGTTTGTAAAACATTTTAAAAATTTTTCAAGAATCAAAAAGCCTGAATTTTTTTTATTACTCCTTTAACAGGTTTTAGAATTTTCTTTATGTGTATTCTTTATCGTTTCCACAAGAGCTGAAATTTTGTAAATTGTTTGAGTTTTCTTTTTCTCCTGAAACGTTTATGTTTTTACGTTAAATAATTTATTTTAATGGCAGCAAACATGTTAAGCAACCATAATCAACTTTAATTACAAAAGTTTATTTCTTTATTTTAGTTTTTTTCCTTTTGAAAAATCTCTTTAGAACAGCTTTAAGCTTTGAAACATTTCTCAAGTGGCTAATACTGTAGGCGTATACTCAATATTATAAATTTAAAACTCATACAACTCCCCTTGTTTTTCTATTTACCGCCTTGGAGTAATAAAAATAAAAGGGATAATTTGTTGTTGAAATTGAGTCTAAGTATTTGCTAAAATTACTTTCAAAATGATTTAGAGAGTATTAGACAGAGTTTTTTGTTATAAAGAATATTTAATATGTTTTATTTCGAGTGGGAGTATGAGAGGTATTTATTATTTTTTTTCTCAATGTTGTTTTATGTTAATTAAATGAAAATTGGTTAGTTTTTCCTTGTGTGGCTTAAATTAACGTATTAAGGCTCATTGGCAACTTTAGCTGCCAGCGAAATTTTATAACTTTTCATACTCTGAAAGAAAAGTGTTAAATTATTAATAGAAAAAAAAACATATAAATCCTTTAAAACATGATTTTGTCTATTCCATTTTATTTTACCTAATTTGTTTTTCTCATTTAGATGTTTTAAGCAGTTCGTGGCCGATTTTAAATGTAGAGCATACAATTCTTTTAGTGGTTTTTGTCGAAAAATATATTATTTTTATTAAAGTACAACCAGTTTAGTGCTTTATATTTAAAGTCAATCAATTTCTCGTTTTTAATTTGGAGAAATGAATTGATTTATATGCATGGCAACTTAAGATTGAAAAATTTTTGTATGAATCAGAAGTTTTGAAATAAATATCTGGAGAAAATATATGAAGTTATCATTCCACCTAGATAAGACGCAACATATATTGACTCCAATAAGTTTGGCATAGAAGTGAATGGGGGAGTTTAATGGTGCAAGATGCTACAATAATCTAGCATGTCGACTTTAGGTCAATGAATTCAAGTTAAATCTGTGCATAGTTTTAACAATGACTTTGCATATATTAACAAAGCAAATGAACATGTCAATATATGCGAGATGTGCATCATATGTTTTAATAGTGCATTCTATCATTCATTTGTCTCATTATCTGCAACAAATTTTACAATTTCCAGCTGTATTTGACATCGAAAATTCGATAAATGTATGTATTTAAAATTTAGCAAGAGACAAAAAAATAAATTAATCCATATCAATTTTCGGTAAGCAAGATTTCTCAGAAACGGTAAAAAAAAAAACATAAAAAGACATGGTATATAACACAACAGCGTGCAACAGCTAAGCTAAAATACAATGACAACCAAAGACAGTATGTTTGAATTGGCATAACTTGCCATAAAACTTTATTTGAGTTGACATGTCATAGCAGTACATGCAATTCTTGAGAATTTTGGGAATGACACTAAAAATTTTTAATAAAGCAGGTCCCTAATAGAGATCATAAATTAAATAGCATTTATAGTTTATTTATTTTGACAAATAAACGGATAGACAGACGGACATAGATAATTCGTTTTAGTACTTAACAAGAACTCAGAATATGTTAAGCAGTATTTTTAGAGAGTATTGTTTACGTGCATGGTGGGAACATGTACTTAGCCCACCACTGTTTAAGGAAAGTTTTGTTAACACACCTCAAGTTTTTTGAGTGAAAAATAGTTAATTGAACGTATTTCTTCTATCAAATGAAACTAGTGCACACTTGCTCTGTGTAAATTAAGCAATTTAAATGCAAAATAAAAGTTGATACACAGAAAAAATGTTTTCACCAATTAAAGCATTAATCAAAAATTAAATCAGTTTTATTTAAAAAATTAATAAGGGAACTAAAGGATTAATTGATACTCTTAATTTGCACCAGTAAACAAATTTACTTGATCAAACGTTTAATTCACTTGATTTAACGTTTAATTCACTTGATGAATTCATTTGATTAAATTTTTAATTAAAACTGATTTATCAAAGTTTTTCTTGGGATTCAATTTAATTAACAAGGTTTCGTTTAATTGTGCTACATTCCTATTTCATACTATTGATAAACTGAAATTTATTGTAGATGGGATAAGCTATTCATATGCGCATTTATTTCACTGGTTGCTTAGGCCAGATCGTCAGGAAACTTCATCCAAAGATTTTAGAAAAACTAAAGATATTACACATATAAAACTGTTAAGCGAATAAGAATTATAAGCCACAGTTTTACTTGTAACAATATCAAAGCTTAAACAACAACAATAAACTGTGAGTTTATTTTTTCTTACAGTCCCGGCTACAATTGGTTGATTTTTTGTCAACTCTAAATGTAGTTGTAAGTGGGAAAAGAAAAACCAAAATAAAAACAATTACTTTATTTTATTTTGCTAGTTCAGTTTTATTTACACTGCCACATTTTTGATTAATGCTTTAATTGGTGAACTAATTTTTTTTGCTTATATAAAACCCAAGTCCCAATGCGTCTCTCAATTTGTTTCCCAATGTTAATAGAGGCGTTATAGACGTCAATTAAATGTATTATTTAATTCTAGTACTTAAAATCAAGCAAATCTTTCCTTAAACTCAACAGTTATTTAATTCATTAGATATCACACACTCATTACACAAAACAAAGAAATCCATTAGCAATTTTAGGCTCTGTTATCTTTTACATTTTCTCTAATATTGTAAATGATTATTTTGGCATAACATGCCTAATTCAATAAACAAACACTAAAAGCAACGCGTGTTAAAAATAGAAAAAAAAAAACAACGAAAAGGCTTTTTCCAAAAAAAAAAACCCAAAATTATACGAAAAACCATAAAAAGAAACACAGGTGCAGGTATCTTCTGCTTACTCTTGATAACATCTGTAGAAATTCATAAAAATATTTTTTATACAGTTTCTTCGGCATTCTCTTCATACTTATCAGTCCGGCGAGGAAGATGTCTATTTTCTGTTCTTTACTTTTGTGTTCGACTTCATTAATGTTTGTGTACGTACAAAAATTTAATTGACACAAAAATGCAAAGTATTTGAAGAATTTATTCATTTTAGTCTTAAAGGAATTTAAATGAAATTTATTTTTGAAGAAATTCAATGTTCATAAAAAATATTTTTCAGAATTTAAGGAAACTGAGTATGTGGGGTGATAAGCTGCAGCAGCAGCAGAGGAGAAATATGGATAATTTAATTAATTCATCGATCAGAATTTATTTGGATTTTGCTTAACCTGTGTTTTTTTTTTTGTGTTTCAGAAACTTGTAAGGAAAATTTTTATAGGGAGTTTTTGTTATGATTTCAAGAATATTTTTTGTAAAATTTTTTTCTTTTTTATCTGCATAATTTTTTTTATTTATTTATTGAGGTCTTTGGATTTAATAAATTAATAATTATATTATAAATAATATTATCAGGTTATGTATAAAAAAAATAAAGGGCATGTTAGTAAATGCATCACTGCACAGCAAATGAATACTTAAATTTATTAAAAATATTTTGCTAACGCAAAAATCACACAAACAAGTGTCAATTTCATAGCAGAGAAATGCTTTCTGCTGTATAAGATAATAAGGAAACTTACAGTCTAAGCAATGTTTGCTCGTATGATGCACAGCAGTGATGCGTCAATAAAATTATTAATTTGTTATTAATGTGTAGTGTACGTATACTTACGTACCAAACTGTAGATAATGTTAGATATTTAATTTGTTAAAATAATGTTATTTTTTTATTTTATTGTTAAGTTAAACGTCAGCACAATTGAATTTAGTTTAATGACCACTAGCGCAAAGACACTATATGCAAGCGTCAGCACAATCAACGGCTGAATTCGGAAGAAGAATAAATTCAATTATGCCGATCGATACTTTTTAGTATATAATCTAGTATAATTTGTAAATAAAGGCGGACTTTGATTTAGAACGTAAACGGCTTTAACAGCCTTCTTTTTATTTCAAATTCTCTTAACTTTTCTGGCAGTTCTTTTGAACGCCTAAAATCAAGTTGGTACCCTACAGCTGTATAAATATACATTGGGTTATAGGGACAAATATAAAGTACAGCAATAAATTATTAACATATAGAGTTATAATTTATAACAAATGAAATAACATCTTTGCATATTCTCCGAAAAGGATCAGAATTTGCGTAGTTTGTGTGAAAGACCTGAGTTAATCGTTGAGGAACGTTGATTTTAACATTATTGTGCAGGAATTCAAAACAAACATTACCATTTAGCAAATTAACTAAGAACGTACACAGAAAAAAATTTCAAGTAAAAAAAATATGTGAAATTAACTAAAAAAGCACATAAATTTGCAGCAAGCAGTAAACAAAAAGCCATTAAATATTTTTTGTTATTAACAAAATTTTCTGCAAAAATGTTGTTGATAGAATTAACATCTATTTCACTTGATTAAACTTTTAATAAAAACTGATTTTATTTTTGAGTAATGGTAAGTAATTTAATTGAGTAATTGAGTAATTGAGTAATTTAATTGAAAAACAATTGGCGAGAATTGTTTCTGTGTTAATTTAAGAATTTCTCTTTGGCTTTGCTGTTAAAGAAATTTAAATTGCTCAAGCTTAACGGAATGTGATTCAAGAACTTTAGAAAAGTTGCAAGTTAATTTCCCTAAGCAGAGCAAAACAAATCGATTTGGATAGATTCTAATCGATTTATGTGAACATTATAATCAGGATTCTAGATAATAGAGCTATTATATGACTGGTCTTACCAAAAATGTGTATAATTGCTTTGTAACTTAAGGATCAGTGAACTCCTTAGATCAACTTTTTATAAAAGCAAGTTATCCACGAGCTAAATCATTGTCGTAATGTATTTTAAAAAATCTTATTTTAAATTTAGTAAACTGATTCAAGTTGGCTATCACCCTAAGTATAGTTACCCAGAGAATTCAATTTTTTACAAAAACATATATGCTTCCTTTTTGGTAAACTAAGAATCATGAGATTGATATTACACTAGCTATAAAATCCAAATCATCGCTTAAAACAAATGGGCCAGATTAGAGAAGTGGGCGTGGCACTTTCCATACAAAGACATAAATTTCTGTATATCTGGAGACCGAAAAGAGCCAAAGTTTCCAAATTAGGTACAAAAATATCGTTTTTCAATATACAACCTCCCACAGAATGTAGGCGAAATTGAACAAGTGGGCGTTGTACAAAATATTTTTTAATCCAAATTTTGGTATTTTAATTAGGCTGAAGTTCATCAAATTTAATTTTCATAAAATTATTTTTATGAAGAAAGGAATTTTACAACAAGGGAAATTATTAAAATTTATTGATAATTTTTCATTCTAGACTGAGCTGGGAACCGAAGCCAGGTTTTCACGGACAGGTTACCCTTACATTTTTCGATTGCGAACACTCAATCTCTTCCTTTTTGCTCTATGCTTACATTTGTCCTTCAAGTTGTGCTGAAAAAAAGGTCAACGAAAGACAAAAACTTGAAAAACGGAAAAATGTACTTTGGACTTCAGGAAGAATTCTTGACAAAAAGTACGAAGAAACGGAAGTAGGTGAGAACATGTAAATCAATTAGGGTGGATAATCATTCAGAGCAAATTTCAATCTACCAAGTGTTATATACAGCTTGGTTTAAAAATTGATGTTTGACTATTGAAATTGAAAATCCCTACGTGTCTAAAAAAACCCTTTTTTCCTACAACAAAAAAAAAAAATTTCCCTACACTTTTCCCTACGTTAAAAATTTATTGTTTTTACCAACAGGCAAGCAAGTACATATTTTGTTAATATTTTGTAAATATAATAATAATAGCATTTATTAACAAAAAGAAAAAAAAAACCCAAATAAATATGTAAACTCCATACACGCACATATAAAAATTATGTTTCCAAAAAAAGCCCATTGCAACAAATTTAAGTTTTTTCTTTTTGGCAGAAACACCTCTATATAGAGCAATTCCCTATAAAAACGATCAAAATTGGCAAATTTTTGGACGACCCCTCTCCGATTTTAAAATAAATAGTCTCATTCGATTGCCCAGCAAAAAATAATGTACCTACATATTTTTTTTTTTTTTATAGTGACTGGTTTAGTGTACACCACTGTCATGTGACAAAATTGAAGAATTCTTCATAAGGGACCTCATTGAAAGTTGTTTTAAAAAAAACTACTAAAGCGATCGCAACGAGTGATAGCTCGTTGGAAAGGTATTGAATCAGGCTTTAATTGAAAAATAAAATTTTCCTAATTTTTCTTAGAAATTTACCTTTAAATTTTCCCATGAAAATTAAATTTTCCGATTTTCCACAGAAGCTCCTAAATTTTCCGGCTAATTTTTTTTTTTTTGTATTCCTCATAATTTTTGCTTTAAGAATCAGCAATAAAAAAATAGGCCCCGACTCCTTGTTTGGACAGGAGAAGAGCATTAAAGAGACCACCTTGTTAAAAATACATTTTAAAAATTACACTGTGCATGAAATTGACACTTTTTTTTTCGTGACAAGCCGGGCACATGACGTTTTAACATAATTCGGGGACGCAGACTCCAGTGGTGCCCGCGGTTTTTTCAGATTGGCTCTGGTTTTCGAGATATACCGTTATTTCGAAAATGGAGGAGGTTGCTCAACATATATTCGCGTAACTCAAAAACGGTTTAGTTTATTGAAATTACTAAAAAAACCGAAATTCCGCAATAAAATTTCATTTCAGAAAAGTAAAACTCTTTTTCTAATATGAGTAGTCGTTATTGAAACATAATTTTTTTTTTGAAAAAAAAAATTAATTTTTTTATCAAAGTTTCGAAATTTTTGTTTTTTAAAAATTCATAAAAAATTAAAAAATGCAGCTAGGCTTCTAATTTTTTGCAGACTTATAAAAAACGAAGCTACAAACAAAATAAGCCATAAATGATTAAAATCTGTTTGCAACTTTTGATTTTATTCACAAAAGTCGACAAATTTTTCATTATTCCCATACAAATATTGCGTTTTATGAAATTCTTAAATTAATTAAAATTTGTCGATATATAGGATATATATCCTTTAATCTAGAGGTAAAACATAGTCAAACATCGTATTTTTCATTTCATCATCTTTTGTCCTTTTTAAAGAACTAAACATTTTTCAAGAATACTTATTTTAAATAATTTTTTTTAATATAAGTATCCAATCATTTTTAGCAAACTCGCTACAAAATTAAATGGTAAGGTTCTGTAGAATTTTCAAAAAACATTTAATTCAGTTCCTCTGAATAAAAATGGAAAGAATATTTGCTTTTAAAAATATATCCTTCCATATTCTTAAAAGTTTTCATTAAAAATTTTTTTAAGAAAGTTTGATTGTTTTTTAACAAATTAATTTCTATGTACAAATTTCATTCATTAAATATTCGCTTTTTATATTCGCACACACTTTTCCATTCGTTTTTCCACATTCACCATAAAACTCAAATGTTTCGCATTAAATGTTTCATAATATGAACGAGGTCATTTAAAATATTTTATTTTCTAGACGAAAATAAGACGAATATTCACGTATTTTACACAATATTTTGAAAATTCCCTACATTTGCCTTAAAATAAAATATCTGTCCTATTTTCCCTACGCTTGAAATTTTCAGAAAAAATCCCTACAAAAAGGGAAAATTTCCTACTGTTGGCATCACTGATGATGGGTCCTTATAAGTAGCGAAGCTGATTTTACGATGTCCGTCTTTCTGTCCATCAGCAAGAAACCACGACTGCCTCTTATTTATCCCAAAAATCTCTTGTTGCTGTTGTTTTTTTTTTTTTATTTTATTTTTATGTATATCTGGAGACAGCAGAAGCCAAAGTTTCCAAAGTTTAGGAACAATCATCTCGGCTAATAAAACACAACATGTGTGGGCGGGATTGGACAAGTGGGCGTGGCATCAGTTGAATTATTTATATTTAAAAAAGGGTATTTATATAACTTTCTGCTTTTTCCGCACCATGGTGAAGGATATATAAGATTCGGCATTGCCGAATAAAGCACTCTTACTTTTTTGCGATTTAACAAAATCAGTTTAAATAAACAAACAATTTTAATGTAATGAAAGTTTACATGCTTCAAGAATCACCACATTCATTGATTCTTGAAACATAAAAAAATCAACCCGGGTTCAAATCCCAGCTCAGCCAAAGAAAATTATCAAAATTATTATAAATTTTAATAAAAATTCCAAATTGTAAAATTCCTTCCTCATTGAAAATAATTTAATGAAAATTTAATTTGATGAACTCAAGCCTAATTAAAGAATATCAAAAATTAAAAATTAACAGTTTAACTAAAAATCAAAATTGTTCTTAAAAAAATTATTTTAAAACATTCTATATAATTTTGTTTAACTAAAGAGAGTGTTAAAAAAATTTTTTTTTATTGTAAATTTAATTAAAATTTTAGCGTAAAACACCACATCTTGTTAAACAAAAAAAAAAAAAAAATTGACAACAGTTTAAAATGTTAATTTGTTAGCACAAAAATGTTATAAACAAATTGCTTTTATTTTGACTTTTATTTAGTTTTTTCAATTTTTTCGTCACGCTGTTGTCCGCTATTAACTTTTTTTTTATGGATAATTAAAGTAAATTGCTGAAAATTAACAAATTTTTTGTTCGAATTTTTTTTTTCGGCATCCAAATTGGAGGTTTTATGGCAAAATGGATAATATTTGTGCATATAGATAAAACAGTGGTAAGAAATATTATAAAACGGGGGGAATTATATAAAAAATATAAATGTTTTTTAATATTAAAATAGCGGCTACACTTAGCCATTTTTTTTCATATTTTAGCCATAAAAAAATCAACTTATCCTTTAGCCATTTTTAGTTAACTAAGACGCTAATTCTGTAACATTGAAAGCAAAAAAAAAAAAAATTAAAAAATATTTCATAATTTTTTTGTTGTCTTCTTGTCTTCTACAGAAATTCATATTGAATTTTTAAATTCTAAAAGCTGCATATCTTGTGGCGTTGAAAATTTGAAAACGCAATATAAATTCCTGTAGAAAGCAACAACAAAATAATGACAAAATTTTTGCCATTGTTTTTGCTTTCAATGTTATTTTTGGCGGTGCGTTGGGTTTTACACAATTAGGGCCTAAATTTTTTTCAGGTTTTTTAAAATATTTAAGACCAACAAATGTTATAAATGCTGCATTAGCTGTGTTGTAACGTAAATAAGTTAACGCAAATAGTTTGTACAGTTAAAAAAATCAATGTTATCGATAATTTGAAATTTCCGCCATTCAAAGATATTTCTTATTAAGGGTGGTCTAAGCATAATGTACGATGTTAATTGTGAGTCACAACTTAACGTCAAGTTTTTTCCTAAATCAATTTGACATTAATTTGTTTCATTGTGTGATAAATTGAACCATTGACAGGTACACAATTGAACAGCGCGTTAAGATTGTTGAAGCCTTTTACAAAAATGGGCGTTCAAATCAAGATGATTTTCGTGCACTTCGTGATTTTTTTTATTCAGCGTAATCGACCAAATGTGGCCACAATCGGGAGAATTGTGCGCAAATTTCAGCAAAACGGGTCTGTAGGAAATGTGAAAACACCTGTTTGGTGCGGCTTATGGGCTGGCGGCATCATCCTAAATGATGCCAACGAAACAATGGCTCTTTTGCGCGAAAAATTCGATGGCCGTGTTATCTCACGTCGTGACCTTGTTAGTTGGCCGTCGCGATCATGTGACTTTCCACCGTTGGACTTCTTTCTTTCGGGATATTTAAATGAAAAGGTGTACGTCAATTAGCCAAGAACAATTCAAGAGCTAAAGGATTAGATAACTTTGCACATTAACGACATTGATCCTAAATTATATCCCAGATTCATTGAAAGTATGGGCCATCGGATAGAGTTATGTCACCATAGCCGCGGCGAGCTTTTGACCGATATTTTGTTTCACACATAATTGTCGTAGATCCTTCTATAGTAATAAAAATTATTAAGATAATGCTCTATACATGCTTTGTTTTATTTACAATTAACATCGTGCGTTTTAGTTGGACCATGTTGAAAACATTTTTTTAATACAAATAAAATAATTTGTTATATGCAGTTTCCATTTAAGAAATTTCGTAAGCTTTTTATTAAAATCAACAAATTTTTTATTCAAGTTGACGAAACGATTTTAATATTTTAGTTCATTAAATGGATTTTAAACAAAAGTCCATGATATTGATGAATGTGGTGTGGTTAATTTAGAAAATTATATAATTAAATTTCATATATTATAATTAAAAGAAATTAGTACTTTATTAAAATGGATAGTCAAAAGAATAACTAATAACCCTGTGTGCAATATTTCCCAACAGAATTTCCGAAATTTTATTGAGCAGCTTTCTATTCTTAAGTGATCAAAGGGACACCCTATTTTAAGGTTATTAAGGGTTATACGACCAAGGCCACATCTTTACTCGCAGACTCGTGCGGTCCCTAGTGAATCACTTAAAACACAATTAGCTTTACAAAAAGCAATTATATTTTTTTACATTTTCATTTTCTAATACGTTAATATTTCTTTTTTTTATATCTAAGAAGAACATTTCTATTCAAACTCATTTTTTATATCAGCTTCTACATGTCCTGATCAATATAAAAGGAAAATTATTCTTAGTATCTAGAAAAGATTAAAACGATTAAGATACAAACTTAAGTCGTAAAAACAAAATCTCCAGGTTGGTCATCAATAAATGTTTTATGTGTAACCAACCATTTGTACATAGATAATGTAAATAGAAATGTAGATGCGAAAGTAGATAGAACCTACCAAGCATTTGGTAGTCGGTTTTACAATAGTATGCTGTATTTTTAAAACTTTGTCAGATTTGTTAGTTATACAAAAAAAATTTTCAAATACACTAAAGATTTTAAATAATAACAGTTGTGTTTTAAGTCGAACTGTTAATTTTAAATTTTGATATTTTTTTAGTTAGGCTTGATCTTCATTAAATTTAATTTTCATTAAGTTATTTTTACTGAAGGAAGGAATTTTACAACATGAAATTTTAAAAAAAATTTGTTTTCTTATAATTTTCTTGGCTGAGCTGGGGATCGAACCAGGGTTGAATTTACATGTTTCAAGAATCACCACATTCTTTAATCAGAATTCTTTGAGTTCTAATCTCTGCACCACTACAGTGAATGCCAGCCAGCAGTCAAGCTTAACTAAAAAAATATCAAGATTTTAAGTAATTGTTATTTTTTAGTCTTTTTTTAAATAAAAGTATAATTTTTAAACAAAATTTAATGGCAAAAGCAATTAAAGTAAAATGGCCGATGTTTCCATTTATGGGTGAATCTAATTTTAAGTGAACATCTTGTATTTTTTTAACTTTACCAATTTAATTTTAAAAATTAATGAGAAGTTAAGATTTATATTATAATGTTCACCTCATTAAATGGATTCTGAAATAAAAGGTAATAGTCGAATTTTTAACATTTTTGTGTTTTAAGTGAACTGTTGTTCTGGAAATGATAACGAAAGTGAGTATAGGGCTTGAAAGCACTATATCTAAACTCTTAAAAAAAACATTTAAATAACCATAAGCGAAAATTAAAATTATGACCATTTTTTGAATTTTCCACAGAAATTTTAAAAAAATTCTTGGCAATAATTTATACATGATTAAATAGCAGGTCGAATCTTCTTTTAATTCAACGTTTATGGTCAACACAACTTCCTAAACAAATTTCAAACTACCGAAAGAGCCAATCTATTTCTTAACATTTTCAATTCTATGTTAATAATTTGAATAAAGTATTTTCGAAATAAGCACTAAGTAAATTATAAAAGAAAATAATACAATCACTTCCTGCGTATCATCTTCCGCATTAACAAAGTTTTAATATAATGGAAAACAATAAAAAAAAGTGACATATAATTTTTTTTGGAAAAAAAAAAAAAAAAAAAAAACACAGTTTTAAGTTACCTAAAATAAATTTTTAAAATATACCAGCCTGGTCCACGATACCGATCGACAACAAGTCACTCATTATCGTTCTCTTAAGCGGCCTGGTAACTATCGACTTGTCGGTCAAAAAGTTTTATGTTTCTAACGTAATCCAATTGTTTATTGTCAAATGACTGTAATGCCAACGTTACGCTAGTTTGAAAATAAAAATCAGCAAAACACATAAATTATACATTTTGTTTAATATTTTAACGAGACGACTCTGTCGACAACCACAACCAGTGTTCGAAAATAAACAGAACATTATTTATCGTTCGGCTCACATATCCAGGAACGATATCTATTTTAAGTGTTTGTGTAGACGAACACTATTTTCAAGAAAGAGCCGAACATTTACTATATAGTGTTCTGTTCTTTGTTCAAAAACATAACAATTGTAGTGATACTGTAGACAAACATTATATTTTAATGTTTTATAATATTTATTTTTTTACATTGATAAAGAAATGAACAAACAAAACCTTTTAGCAACGACCGCAGCACGAACAGCATGTGTGTGTATTGCGTATATGTTTTGTTTGTGAAAACAATTATTTTGCTGGTTTTTTTCGTATGTGTATTTTGTTTTTGTAAAAAATTTTTGGTTTTTTTTACCAGCCAAAAGGGCGTGACGCACAACTGAAGCGAACGAACACTAATAAGCTGAACCGAACACAATGAAGTTTGTGGTTTTTGTAAATAAACCGAACGAAATTAAATGTTCTTATCTTTTTGTTGAGTTGGATAAGAACAGTATTATTTTTGTGCGCGAAAATGACAAACAGGAAAGCATTACATTTTTAATGATTTATTTTGATATTTAGTTAGGCTTGAGTTCATCAAATTTAATATTCATTAAATTATTTTAACTGAATGAAGGAATTTTAAAACATGAAATTAATTAAAATTGTTTGGTAATTTTTATTCTTGGCTGAGCTGAGGCTCGAACTCGGGTTGATTTACGACACAAACACTATTAGCGTGTGTGTTTTACATAAATCTACTGAACCGAACACTAAGGAGCGGTATTTAATGTTTATTTTCGAACACTGACCGCAACACAAGTTCACTGATTTTGACATTTGTAGTCGCGTAATATTTCTTTGTGAGCCTCAAATTTGTATAAAAACTGTTACGTTATCAGTTGCTCGCAATGTTGCCTTCGACATCGTGGTCCAGGCTGTATATGTGGAAAAAAAGAAAAAAGGGCTTACTTTAGCTAAATTTGGGTGAATGGCACCTTTAAGAACTTTACGTTAAAAAATACACGTGGGAAATTATTTTGTAGCATTGTTCAAGAAATTATAGCAAAATGACCTTTAACATTAAAAATAGCTGCGCAATAAAAATTTTTAACATTTTACGAAGCGCTAAGGTACATTTATAAAAATAAGCGCACAATTATGCGCTGCGCAATAAGACATACAGAGATGCAGTAAGTGAACGAACTTTAAGCAAGTTCTTAAAAAAACCATTTTAATTGCTACGGCATTCCCTTACTACGAAGCAGGTTTGTAAGGGGGAATACCAAAAAATAAGTGTAAAAAATCATTCTTGGATAAAGTGCTTTTTGTGTCAAAAATGTATTGCTTCAAAGTGGGAACTCACCATATAAAATTCATGCCTTCCGTAACCGAGATGGTAAGCCTGCTTCGTTTGAAGCTCATTTTTTTATTGGGTGAATAGAACTAAAGTTTACTTTCGACTTGAGACATTAGGAATAAAACTTTATATCAACTATAACCTTAAAAATCACGTTTAAAGTTTAAAATTCTAAAAAAAAAAAAAAAAAAAATGTATAACACTTTTTGGTTATTACTTTAGATATTATCTGTGGCACTAGTAAAATATTTTAATGTCTTTTTAATATAATTCATTACATTTTGATATCTATACCCTTGATGTCGATGATGATACTTTTTCGATATTAATACATTTCATTATGCGTAATTTAAGTAATTAGTTTGATACAATTTTTATCGTTTATTTTGATTTTGTTTTTTACTGAAAAAAATTTCCGTATAGTTCTTCAACACTGCAACTTTTTCGCTTATATCACTTATATTTTCAAATAACTAGCTAGATCTAATGCTTTTAAAGTTTTCTATTTATTTGGCATTTATTATACGCTCAGCACCACTGTGCATATGTTTGTTTACGAAAATTTTCACATTTTGTTTTACCCAATAATGACAGCCATTTAGTGCTTATAATTAATTTATTATTGTTTATAAATTCTTATTTAATCAAAAGTACCAACTGAAAAATTACAAACAAATGTTCGACTATAAAAATGGTTTTTTTTTTTACTTCCTATAAAATACAAAAAGAGTCGTAAAATTTACCTCTGACACACACAAAAATTCATTTAGTTTAAATGACTTTAACCTTGTTCATTTGAAAACAAAAAAAAAAAAAAAATAAATAATAGAATCTGGAAACTGCGTCCAAACAAAATAGAAAATTTTTATTTTTCCTAAAATTTAATTATATGGAAAATAGGAAAAGTTCTAACAAAACGTTTATTATTTAATTTAAAATTAATTTCACTATGTCTTTATGGTTGTTGAACAATTTTTTGTGCACAGTGATCAAAAGACAATGACCAAAATATATGTAGCGTGTTCTTCGAAAGTCACTCGCACGGCTGGACTTTATTGATCATAAATTTGTATATGATGTTTTTCGATCACTTCTGGCTTATAAAATACTGGGAATCTTGGAATTACAGACTCCAAATAAAATAAGTTTGATGTTTCATAACATCCTGCAAATAATACGATTAGTCCATTCACGCATGTAAAATGTAGCCCAGCCATTAGGGACTAGGACTAGTCCAAAGTTAACCCCAATGTATGGAAAAACATGGTCTATGATTGCATTACATTGGACCATGTTGTATGTAATCAATTTGATCAAAATGGATCAAATAGTCAAATATTATTTGCAGTGATAGGCTGTACCAACACCAAGAAAAGACTAAACGTTATTGTCTTTTAAGTCAACAAGATTTGTTTGATGCTAACCCACACGAAAAGAAATGTCGTATCAAGTTTTTGTCTTAAACAACAACCGGTAATCAGACAGCAATGCGACAATGTTTTTTTGTCATTTTCGCTTTTTTGACTTGTTTTAATTGGTGTGGGTTACATCATAATTATGTCATAATTTTTCAAGCATACCGGATACTTATTTCAAAAGTGCGTCGAATGTTGGCTGCTAATTGATCAATCGTTACTGGATTATCAACATAGAGATTTGATCCCAACAAAAAGTCGTCCAAAAGTGTCAAATCCTACCAACGAGGTGGCGAATTCAAATTCAGTTAAAGCTACATCAAATTGGCTGTCATTTATTCAGTCTGCTTTGGACGTGCAAATAATTAAGCTTTAGATATATTAAGCTGATCCTCATTTTCATCGAAAAATTATCTTTAACGATGACGACGACCATATTAGGATGGATGGAAATGTCTGCAAACATTATTGTCGAATTTGGGACAATATCAATTCACATGAGATTAAATATCTTCTGACGCATCCCGAAAAATTTAATGCTAACCGGTGAGCACTACAGGTCGATGACTACCAATTTTTGGCCTGAATTGGATGGTATGCACATTAACGATATTTGGTTTTAACATGAGGGAGCCACACAGCCGATGACATATTGCACATTCAGCACGACCGGTTTGAGGGAATGGTAATTTTACATGGCAGAGATGTGAACTGCCAATTGCGATGGTGCGATTCGACGACCCCTTTAGACTTTTCGTGTAGGGTTTTCTTAAGTCGCAGGTCAATTAATCAGACCAGTCTTAGTCGACCGGACAAATGCGCCACAGTCAGAGAAAATTTTCAGCATTGCCACTTCCTGAAGAATTATTAAAAAAAAATTACTATTTTAAAATATTTGAATACACAGAAAAAATTACAAGTAGTTTTTTATCAATTAAAAAAAAAAATTAAAAAGTATTGAAACTTAATTAATGTAATAAGTGAATCAATTATTTTTTTTGTTGAACGAAAATTAAAAATATAATTTTGATTTAATTAACATTTTAGTTGTTTTGAAATAAATTTTGAATTAAAATAATAATCACATAACAAAAAATTATTTCGTTTAAAATAAAATAATTTAAACTTGTGAAATTGTTGTTGAAAATTGTCTAAATCAATCAACACATTGTTTGAAACGGCAAAGTTTTTTGATAATTTTTTTAATTAAAATTAAAAATATCATTTATTGAAAAAAAAAAAATTCAAAATAATGCATTTTTACAATTTTTAGTAATCAATATAATCATTTTGGTAATAGGTGCAAAATCAACAAATGGGTTGCTTGATTCTATGAATTTGGTATAAAATTAGTAATTAGAGAAAATTTTTAATTTTTTCTATGTAAGTTAATATATAAATTTTTGTGTAATTTCAAAAAAATCTAAAAAAAAATTTTTTTAAAGTCCCAGAAAGCTGTTATATTTTATGGTCATACTGAAACAAAATTTTGTAAGTGAATTAACAAAAATCCATTTGTAACCCTTATTCTTATGAGGAAGTATGAAAGCAACCAAAGACGGCTTCCGATAAAAATAAGCTGCATCCACATAAACATCATGCGGACTAATATCAGTTCATCTGATTAGAAAATCTGAATCATTTTTAAAGTAGGATACAACAACGTATCTTCTCTCAGAACAGTTTTATGTTACAATTACTCAAAGATTATTGACTTAGTGACAACTGTATAAGCCGGATTTTTTTGTGAAGGTAGAACAGTCGAATAGGTGCAACAACTTTTTCCAATATTTATTGTGTAATTTCATATGGCTTTGAACAATTTTTTACCAATAGGTAACTAATTTTTTGTTTTACTGGAGGCAACACTAAAAATTGTTCATATCGACAGTGCGCCACTCAGCGAAGCCCCGTTGGACGTTTGTACATAATCGAATCGAATAAATTTTCACACGAATTGAAAAATGTCTCAAATTCAAATATTTTGTTTAATTTAAATATAGGAAGCGCTTTGTAAAAGACCCTTTAGTGATCGAAAAAAATAATTAGCATTCATGCTTTCTCTAAACTTTAGCAAAGCAAAAGAACCAAAATTGCTTGCGCAACAAATTGTTATTAAACTAAAAATAAATAAATAAGTACCTTCATAGCACAAATCTCTCATTTACTTCAACAGTGTTATAACTCAAAACTAATGATTTTAAAGAAGAGGCGTATAAAATTTTTGGTCATAAATAAAACAAGTAAGAGTTCTATATTTGGCTATGCCGAATCTTATATACCCTTCACCATGATGAGATAAGAACAAAAAGTTATAAGCAAAAATAACGTTCTTTAGATAGGTATAAATAAATATTAATTGAGCCACGCCAACTTTTCATTTCGCCATGCCGAAGAATATCAAAAAAAAAAAAAACAAAAAATGTATATATGTACCTAAGCCCGTTTCCTCTTTTGCCAAAGTTGATCTAAAATCGTTCTTTAGAACATAAAAAAATTAAATAAAAAAAAATAAAAAATAAATTATTTTTGGTATTTGAGCTGGCAATATCATCAGTCTCAGGAGAGAACTTAACAGTCGGCTACGAATGCTTTTACTGTCTATGAGTCTATGAGTTTGTCTCTTTATTTGAGCGGCATACCATATACATGCATTAATGGGTATGTGTATGCGTAAAATTAAACACATTACAAATAAAATCCACCACTTGTAGTGAAGGGTTTAAAAAAAGCAACAACAAACACCACACTACCAACACTGTATTACCATAGCCACTGTATGACCCTAGAAACCAAAATTGAATTGGTTTGTATGGTATGTTTATGTCGTTTTGGTAATACAGTGTTGGTATGGTAATGTCACGTCTAATTGGACCTTTAAAGGAAAAAATTTGAGGCAGTCGTGGTTTTTAACTCATATCTCAGCCGTTTGTGGACCGATCTAGCTGAGTTTCAATATCAAACAATTCCGGACCATATCATATATGGGGTCTTCGGAAAATCCATTTCAACGGACATCGTTGAATCAACTTTGCTCCTCATTAGGACCCAGAATATATATACTTTATAGGGTCTAACACTAATATTATAGAAATTACAAGCGGAATGACAAACTTATATATACCCTATTTACCACCTGTGGTGAAGGGTATAAAAATATCAAAAATTCTGCATTCACAAAAAAGTGCTAAAATTTTTCATCTTATGGGTTCTCATTCATTCAGGACCCTGCACAAATAATTTTATGTTTCTATGTTTAATAAAGGGTGTTTTTTAGAGTGTCGCAACTTTGAGTTGGCATCTCTGCTTTTTTGAGCACCCCTTTAACAGCTGAAAGTTGCTTTTTATTTAGTTTGCTTTGAAATTTCATTATGAATCGACTTGCACCAGAGCAATGCGAGCAATTCGTTGAAATTTTTAAACAAAATAATTCGGCGAATTGGCTGAAGCACAAATTGATATTGATTTTATATTTCCAATTAAAATTTTATTTTCCGATGAAGCCCATTTCTGGTTAAATAGGTACGTAAATAAGCAGATTTTTCGTATTTCAAGCGAGGAGAGTCCACAAGCTTTTGTCGAAACGTCATTACATACACAGAAAATTGCTATTTTGTGCGCTTTATGTGCTTGCGGAGTCTTTGGTTCATATGTATGTCTTCAAAAACGATGATGGTCAATGCGAAAAGTTGTTAAAAATTTGTGTTCCTGACTGCGCTTTCTACGCCAGCCACATGATAGAAATCATATTAAAACATTATTTTCATAAAATTTTCTTTTTAATAAAGCCCGTTTCATTGATATTAGGAATATATTTCCTTGTTTTATTATGATTCAAACTTGTGGCACTCTATAAAAAACTCCCTTTATTATAAAAAAAAAAAACTCAAAAAAAAAAAATATAATTTGCAGCTCTCGCAACTTCAGAAAAGAATCGCTCAACGCAGCTTCCTCTTATGTATGGTCCCAACGTCTGTCTTCACGAGCCATCCAAGAGCCTTACTTACATACTGAAACGCCTTAAAGCCTTTAAAAAAATGTCGTACCTCTAATCAAAGGCAAAATTAACAAAATGGACAACTGATTTTCCCAGGAACGGATCCCAGATTTTTTTTAACCCCATAAATCCAAAAATATTAAAATTCATCAAAAAAGCGGAAAATAAATTTTCGATTCGAATTCGAGTCATATAAGTAAAATTGTGAATTAAAAAAATATTTAGTTGGAATAAGTACCAAAAATAAATGTTGTTCCCTTATCAGTCCGAATTTAAAAAAGGAATAAAGTACCTCATTCCATCTCAATTTTATACCTATTTGTTATACTTCAGAAGTTCAATTGTTAATTTGCCCTAATTGACAGAACTTTAAAAATGTACCAAAATATTCAAGATGTTTTAAAGAAGACAACAATTAAATTTTAATTTAATTCCTATATTTAATACTTAAAAAGATAAATGGAATAAAAAAGTTCTTAAGTTAGATGTTTACCCGATTTACCATTTAAAAGTACAACTAGCTAAAAAGTACTGAACACGCTTCAGCTATTATTAGCAGCATTTATATGCTAATTCAATTTTGATTCTATCTGTCCTAACTTGGGAGATTTTTATATACAGACTTTAGTCGTTTTTACTCTTTTTCCCCTTTTGGCGATCGAATTTCAAAAAATTCCTGTATACCGAATTTCAAGTCTCTATCTTTAGCCGTTCTGTCTGGGCGTGGATGATTCAGTCATTGAGCAGGCCTTTTATTTTTATATACATATATAGATAAATGTAACGCCCCATTCAAATTATGATTTAAGCAAATATTTAATTTATTAAAATCACTCAAAAAATTTTGTTTGCCTGAAACCATGGCGAATACTTGTATGAAGGGTAATTCTATTTAGAAAATAAGTTATTGTGTGAATTTTTGTTAAGTCATTCAATATTATACATCCATAAGTCAAAGAAATTTTAAATAAAGCTATTAATTAATTACTATTGCCCAATTATTGCGCTTGTACTTTTTTTGAATAAAACACTACAACACTTAGCTAAAAAAAATCGTGTTTCTTGATTTAAAACACTATTCAGGTTAATGAGCGAAATGTTTCTATTTAATTTTGATGCCATCTCAGCATTTTTTCCTATAGGGAAATTTGTTTTAACAAAATAACTACACACAATTTGTTTAGTTTAATTGTTGTAAAAAACTATTCAGTAAGAGTATTGTTTTTTAATTTTTTGCTGACTATCGTAATTACCATTTTAATTGTCATGTCGGTATTTTTTTGCAACTTTTTTGTTTTTGGCTTTTGTTTGTCAGTTATAATTTAAGTTATTTTTTTTATTATTATTATTATTATTATTATTTGTTTTAATGTATTTTTAATTGTATAATAATGAATGAGTTGGGTATTAAATATTAGATTAGTTATTCAAATAAAAAAAATTAATTTTAAACATTATAATTGTTTTTTTTTTGCTTTGGGTCGTTTTATGGAATAATTAATTATGGATTTATTGTCTGGCCAAGTGAGATTATTCGTTTAACAAAAATTTTTAGAATGTTTGATGATTTTTTTTTTATTTTGAATGCGAATAGAGCAAAGGTTTCTGCAGTAAGTTTTAAGAAAATTTTTGATTGAAAATGATTGGTTTGAATTTTAAATTCCATAACTATCAGTTATCGCACAGATCTATAAAGTATATGAAAAATATTATTGCAGTATATTGGGGCCAGTATTACACATTCTTCGTTACAAAATGAATTATTTAATAATTAACAATATACTTCAAAAATATGTTCATAAATGCAGTCTGAAAAATGGCTGACCATGATTTCATTACAAAAACATTTAAACACTGATCTGCATAATATAATTTTTATATGTGGGATTGAATATTGACGGACGAACGACTAGGAGTGGTAACACTTACTGAGGAATGCAACTCTGTACGGGACTGAGTGACGAATAGGATGGACAACGGGTAGACGGTTTGGGTGACGGACAGCGGATAGCGTCAGTTGGTAGTTAAGTAGAGTTGAGCTTAGATGCAGGAACAGAGCGGACAATAATAATAATTATAATAAATTCTATTTTAATAACAAAAATGATAATTATAAGTTCTTTTAAAAAATAAACAAATAAATGAACTTAATAATATATTAAAACATAAAAGAAAAGGCTTTTCATTAAAGAAACCTACATAAATATTAAAATTTTTGAATATCCAAAAATATAAGTCTTTATCGGAATAAATTTTTCCTCAAGTCTTTGAAGTAAATAATTTAAGAGACAATCTGCAATTAATCTCAATTATAGTGAGTGGAATTTATAAATATTATTTTTTGCTAAAGAGCCAAATACTGCAAAATTACTAAGGTGAAAAGTAACAAGTAAATAGCTAAACTGCAGTGTTGCCACTTCGTGGGTTAAAACCCCAATCGAGTACAAGTTTAACTGTCGTTGAATTTAGAAACGCAAACATCTGTCACTTAATATCCTTAATGCCGGCCATGCACCACACAAGTTCAGTGCTCCAGTCTGGCACTGCGTAAAGGAAACTTATGGCATTCAATATACGAGTAAACTGTGCACTGTTTTTTTTTTATTATTTATAAGCGAAGAAAGCAACGTGTGCAAATAAAAAACATAACAAATTTTTTTTTATATTTTTCATTAACTTTTTTTTGTAGAATACGCCATAAGTAAGCCGATTCTTTGCATAATTCCAGGAAACCGCCTCATTTTTTGCTGTCATCTCTTAAAAAAGCACGACCAAACATAACGTTTTTATCATACACCACACATGTTTGGATTTTTAAACAGTGCACTACATAAATAGCAAAGAAAAACTGTAATACACTACACAAGCGCACTGACCTCGGCCATACCCCTGCAAATAATGCGACTAGTCCATACACGCATGTTAAATGTAGCCCATAAAAACAAAAAAAAAAAATTTGTTATTCGTGCTTAATTCCCAGTTTTTATTCTTGATAAAAACACTTGAAATTTATTGTTTAGGACTAGGACTAGTCCAAAGGTAACCCCAATGTATGGAAAAAACATGGTCTATTTAACATTATGATGTCCTAGGGCAGGACCATATAACCCAGCTTTGCATTGCAAAGGATTAGTCTAAAAACTACACCATGGTTTACTCCAGAGGATTAGCTTTGAAATCGTTTAAAAACGACAACATGTCGTTAAAAACGAAGACATGTCGTTTCACTACAAACTCGTTGTAACAATGACATGGCCCATGCTTGCATTACATTGGACCAGTACAGGGAGTAGTATATTTAATCAAAATGGTCCAATATTATTTGCATGAACTTGAGCTCCTAACTTGTGAAGTGTATGACCGGGGCATAAGTCATTAAACGACATAGTTAAAACAAGAAAGTAAGCCTTAAAAATGTTGAATTTTGTGCCAACAATGCATCATATGCGGGAAAAAGTGCAAAACTGTAGCACATCGATCGATTGCTCTTCAAAACGTTTGACAAGGAAGACAAAACCCGAATAGGACACCTTAAAAAAGTTTGAAAATAATTTAATAGAATCAGAGGCTTTTGTTTTATAAAGAATGTCGGCAAACTCAAGAAAAACTTGCAAACAGCTGGACTTATTTAAACACAAGAAAACCGAGTACCAGACGAGTTCAAAAAGAAAATGGCTAACACATTGAATAAATTAATATTGTAGTAATGGCTCACAAAAATGCTTCAGCGCTTTTATATTATACACCAAAAAAGAAAATTAACAATAATACTGTTTTTTTTTTTTTGGAAATATCAGCAGGCATTTGGGTTGAAATGGGGTTTATTCACAAATCGGTTCTTAAAGTATTAAACATTGTTTTATTTACGGACTTATACATAGAAAAAATAAAAATTTATTTCAATTAAAAAATTTGTGATATCAATTACAAAATTAATTAAATTTGTACCAGCAAACAAATTAATGGTATCAATTAAACTTTTAATTCACTTGATTAAGCGTTAAATTCAATTGATTAAAAGTTAAATTCACTTGATTAAATTTTTAATTAAAACTGATTTTGTTTTTGATTAATGCTTTTAATTGCTGAAAAGTTTTGGAGACTTTTTCGTGATTGTAGAATTGCTTTTAAAAACGTTGCTATTAAAAATGTAAGATTTTAATAACCACTTCAAAGCACCAAAATTGTTTCAATTAATTCAAAAACGCTGTTTCAAACAATTTTTTTAATTGTTCCAATAAATTTGCCATAATTGAACATAAAAATTATAATGTGTGTGTGTATATTTGCAAATATGAAAACATACTAACAAACTTCAAAATATTTTAAGGTTCCAAACAATTTTGTGGTTGTTTCAATTAACTGTGTTCATTGATAAAATATTTTGATATAGCCTCTTTTGCTGATGGTCACATTTCAATTTAACCTTTTAATTGAAACTCTACAGAAGGAAAATCTCAAACCTACAAATATATTAATTGATATGATCAATTAGTTTGCAGGCGGAAAATTAGTACGGAATTTAATTAATACAGTCGGGCCTCGATTATCCGTGATCCGGTTAACCGGTAACACCGATTTACCGTGATAGCCAAAGATCAGTCTATTGTGTTTTGTTTGCAATGTTTTCAAATTGTTTGCTTCGATTAACCAAGATTACCTCTATTATCCATGACGTCAGTTGAAAGATATTAGACAAACAACATTACACGACTTTTTTAAGAAATTGTGTTCGTTTTTTGCTTAGTGTCCTTTTTTGCCTCATGTTTTCAGTAGAAAATTTAATGTATACATACTTATTTAATTTAAAAATGTACATAAACTTCTTGAATTAATTTGTTTATGTAAATACGTATGTACACCAATGTTCACTTGTAAAATAATAAAAATATTAAAAAAAACTGTATAATCAGAATTGTTATTCGATTAACCGTGAAAATCGATTATCCGTAATGCTTCTGGTCCCGACCATCACGGATAATCGAGGCCCGACTGTAATACAAATTTCTAAAAAATACGTTAATTGAAGTAGTTTTTTAATTTTTTCTGTGTAAGTCTATCTAACGATGTCCGTCCGTCCATTCTTCTGGCTGGCTGGCCGGTTGTCTGTACATGTAAACCTGGTGCGTTTCAATTGTTATAAAAACGATGCCTATAAAATGCGAGAATGGGTATATAATTTTACATGGCCACCATACAAACTTCTATAAAATGAACAAATTCATAAAGATGCTGATATTAACATAATATTCGGCACAAAGAACTCTTTTATTATTCTTAACCTCATAACAAAATTTTGTTTTGCCGGGTCGATTAGAAAACACTCATAGAAAACCCTCACGAAAATAAGTATGTATATACTAGGGTATTCATTTAATCGGGCTTTTGCTTTAATCGATTAATCGCTCGATTAATTAACCGAGGTTTTGGTTTAATCGGTTAATAATCGGTTAATTTGGTTTTTGTTTGGCTAACCGATTAAAAAAGTCTTTTTATAAATGGTAATTACAATAATTAAAAATGCATAAATTATTTGTTATTTGAAGTTTATTATTAAAAAAGAAACCAGAAAAACAATTTTTTATCTAAAACGAGCAAACACAAAAAAAATAATTCATATATATGTGAAATGTATTTTTAAAATAATACATAATCAGAGGTGTTTTGGAAATCGAAAACGCAAAACGCAAGAACTTTTTAAACGTCGTTTTTTAATAAGATTTCTGTAGTAAAAGAATATTATTGACAAATATACAAATATTTCAATACTTTATAGCAAAAATTATTAAAATTGGATTAAAAGTGTATTAGAAACAACTTTCAAATTCTTGCGTTTTGTGTTTTCGATTTCCAGAACACCCCTGAATATGTATTTATTTAAAAATAGACTGTGGATCATTTTATGAGTTATTTCAATAGTTTAAGGAGATCTGATAAAATAATTTTTTGGAAAACAATTTTGGTTAAGGGTTAAAGCTATAATTTTCTTTAGTTTTGACAACACTTGATTTGGAAAATTTTTTTTCACTTATCGTGGGTGCTGGAGGAATCAGAAACAACCCATAATACAGAATATCTAATTTCTTAATCCTTTTTCTGGATTTCTCTAAGCATATAAAATCTTCCATTATGCCATTAGAGCAGTGTTGCCAAAACTTGGTGACCAAAAATGGCTAAATTTACGGGAAAAAATGGCTAAAAAATGGCTAAAAATGGGCTAAAAAATGGCTAAAAGCTTTTTTAAATAAAACACATTAAAGTTCAATAACAAAACAGAAATAATTCATTTAAAGTTGTTTACGAAGAAATTGTAAGTTAAGATCAACTTGATAAATAAGAATAAACGTAAATTAATATTTTGACAGATATTTAAAAGATTAAATCATCGATAAATTCGTTATTGTTCATCTCATAGGAATTAAATAACTTAAACGTAAATCATAATCACGACAATATTTACCCTACCTTTTGAGTTCAGATCTACAATAAAATACAAGTAAGAAAGTATAGTCGGTCAACCCCAACTATATGATACCCTTAACCACATTAGAACCTATGTACAACATTTTATCAAATAATCTCCAAAATTGCGACCTGTACTTTGCGCACAAGATTTACATGGACAGCCAGCCAGCCCGACAAACATCGTCAATTCGACTCAGAAAGTGATTCTGAGTCAATCGGTATACGTAAAGGTGGGCTTAGGGCCAATATTTTAAGAAGTTACAAACATCAGCACAAACGCATAGTACCCTCTCCACTATTGTGGTGTTGGAATTAATATTTTATTGTAAAAATAATAACCTAATTGATAAAATCGAATTAACGGTTGCTAAATGTAACCTATTTCTTAAATTACTTTTAACAATATTTACTTGGCTAAATACTCTCTCTACTTAAGCATTAGACCATGGAAATGAGAGCAACTTTATAGACAATTCTGAAATTTCTTAAAAATTTTTGCTGCCGCCTGCATCTCTTTATTGAAATCTTTGCAACCAGAAAGAAGCACCGACGTTTGTGTTGATCCATTTTATAAATTTAATATTGGAATAGTTTTCCTTTTTTTTTGAAAGATTTTTCATAATCATAGTTTATAGCGATTTTCAACATTGTAAAAGTTGTGATTTAATTTAAAGGCGTTTTAATTGTTAAAAATGTTTATTTTACTTTTATAAATGTTTATAATGAAATAAAAATTATTCTTTTAAAAGAAAAACGGCAAAAAATAATTTTATGGCTAAACAAGTTGAAAAATGGCTAAAAAAATGGCTAAAAAAATGGCTAATGGCTAAACTCATTTTTTAATGGCTAAACAGGGTGAAAAATGGCTAAATCTAGCCACTAAATGGCTAAATTGGCAACACTGCATTAGAGTCCTGATTTAATTTTTAAAAATTCTTAACACTTCTAATTGTTTCGGTTAATTCTGTTTAAAGAGTGTTTGTGTTACTATCAAGAGTTTATTCTGTTTTTATACTGTATTTTAAGAATGTATTGCTAGAAGGAAATATATTGTATAAAAAAATATTTTCTAAACATGTATATGAGACGAAGCAATTAATTAAAACACAAAAAAATTGTTATATTACAAAAAATTAAAAATTATGTAACATCGGTTAATCGGTTAATCGACTGAAATTAACCGGTTTAATCGTTAATCGAAAATAGACAATTTTAAATTAAGCGATCAGTTAATCGGGTAGTAATTAATCGGTTAACCGATTAACGGTTAACCGAATGAATACCCTAGTATATACTGTGACGTAGGGTGTCAAATGGAGGGCCTTTACCGACTGAACTTTCTTACTTGTTTTTAATGTTATAAAGAAAGTATTAGATTACTCTGAGAATTTCTAGAATACTTTTTTTGTTTAAATTGAACTGACCATTGTTAAAGATAAAGATTTTCCTTTTTTGATTCGGCCACAAAGAATCAGAGAATTGCATCCCATGATATCAAGATCATTAGATTTCATTTACCTCATGAGCCTGTGCAATAGCTGTGTTGATAAATTAATATATAAGCTTAGAATTGTTCTATAATCTTTATTAAAGCTTAAAGTCCACTCTCATAAGCCCGTTACAATTAACTCGTTATTCGACGCTGTTTCCTTAAGCACCCGAAAGTAACAAGTTTTTAAAATGTTTTAATCGCTTTAAAATCTTTTCCAAACTTTTTTTCATATAGCTGTTAAGCTTAAATATTACCTTGAATTTAATTATTTT
Organism: Pollenia griseotomentosa; assembly: GCA_963931875.1. Lineage (NCBI taxonomy): Eukaryota > Metazoa > Arthropoda > Insecta > Diptera > Polleniidae > Pollenia > Pollenia griseotomentosa. The sequence goes on along the minus strand of OZ007560.1, from coordinate 41,953,551 downwards.
AAATGCGATTCGTGTCCATAACAAAAAAATAAGTAAAGCGGCGAAGGTAATTGGGTAAATTATATTCTCTACAAACTATGCCATTTTAACCTCTTGGATATTAAGTCTTAAACGTTTTAAAAACCTTGTTCTTACTCACCTTAATTTTCTAACACGCATCACAGAAATAATAACAAGTAAATTTCCAAAAATGGCGGCAATTATAATAAATAACATGACAAAAGCTTTCAAAGCTAAAATGGCATCGTCCAACCAATAACCATCAACATCCGCGCCGCCACCATCATCATCTATTAGTAAGGTTGTTGAATTCGCTGTTGAAGCTGCTGCTGCAGCAGCGGCAGCTAGAGCAGATGTGGCAGTGGATAGAACTGCATTATGCAGAAAATGTGTTGTGGTTGCATTCGGTTCCATTTGAGCTAAAGTGCCGTCCAACACCGCCATGGGATACTGTAGTGAAGTATCGATCGATAATGACGGTGGTATGTGTGTAGCGGCAGGTGACGACGATGCTGACAATGAAACGGATGAGAAGGAGGATGATAATGGTGATGATGCACCAGCAACTTCATATGTTGTTGAAGTAGCTGCATGTGTTTGAAGGGCGGCGGTAAGTGTAGCGGTGGTGGCATTTGTCGTTTGCAATAGGGCTGCGGCAATGGCAGCTGTTAATGATGTAGTCGTTGTTGCAAATGTAGTTGTAATTAGTGGTCGTGGTCTTTGTTGTTGTTGTTGTTGCTTTTGTGGTGTTTGTGGTTGATGCGATGGTGTTGTTGCTTTTGTCGTTGTCTTTGTTGTTCTTATTGCTGGAGTTTTGTCTGTTGTTGTTGTTGTTTTTGTTGTATTTGATATTGTTTCTGTTGGTGTTTTATCGTATGGCCTTTGCCGCCTCGTTTTCCTTAACACATTGTGTTTTAATGACTTTTTTGCCAATGTTAAATTTCCATTTGCTGGTGTTTGTGTTGCATTTGATGTTGGCGCTGGTAGCTTTTCTTGTGGCGCTGATTCGGCATTGAGAAGAGTTGTTGCTGCAGTTTTAGCTGCTGCTTCGTTTGTATCCTCTACAGTTGCTGCTGGTGTTGCTGTTAGATTTGTACGTGATGTTAATATTGTTGACGTTTTGTTAGTTGTTGGTTTTATTGTGGTTTTTGTAGACATTACAAATATATTTTTATTAAAAAACTTAAAATTTTTATGATTTTTTTTCACTTTTGTATAATTTTCTATTTTAAATCTTTAATTCTCTCTCACTTTTATACTAATTATATAAATATTTTTTTTATCTTTTATTTTCCATATTTTATAATTTTATTTATTTCTTTAACTTTAGCTTTCGCTTAAATTAATTCACAACTCATGGTTTTCGAATTATTTTATTTTGCTTTTTTTAATGGAAAGTTTTTTTAAATATTTTTTTATATTCAAAAATAAATTTTCTAACGTTATCACTTAATTCACATTCACAATGGAAGCGCTCGCGCGTTGTTCTTTTTTATGCCGTTCAGACGACTGAGGACTCAATTTTAAAATTTTTTTATACAAAGTGTTGATTTTCCATAAAAAAAAATAAACACAAATCTTAACCAATAGAAACAAATCATAAGATCTTCAAATTTTCTGTAGATACTTTTTTTTTTAAAAATTTTGATTGGACTCTTTTTTTTTGCTGGCTGTTTGTAGTCGCTCTTTTTTATTATTAATATAAAAATTAATTTTTCCAATATTTTTTTTTCTGTGTTTCTTTTCAATTTATTTAAAAAAAAATTTATAAAAAAAATACAATTTAAATTTTGTTAAGCAAAAAATGTTGGAGAAATGTTTTCCTCATTTTTATAATGGTCGAGGTCGTGGTCATACACGACATCTCGTTTGTTTTGAGAGTGTTTGTTTGAACAAGCAAAACAACACAAGGCCCACAAGTTTTTTTTCGAGATTTTGTATGTTTTTTTGGCTCTTCTTTTTCTGTTTTAGAAATAATTTTGTTTTATTTTTGAAATGTTATTTATTTGATTTTATTTTCGTTTTATTTAAAAAATAATTTTACTTCTCCTTTGTAGTTGTTTTTGATGCTGTGCATGTTGTTTTTGTAGTGGTATTTGTTGTCGTTGTCGCTTTTTTTTATTTTCAGTTAACGTTGCCATTATTTTCTAAAAAAAGAAAGTAAAACAACAAGAAAGAAATTAATGAGTTTGATTTTGCCACAATAAAACATTCGTTTGATCGGTGGGTTTTGATTTGTTAAGAAAAAAATACAGGGCATGTTGCATATTATCGGTACAAATTTTTTTCAAACAAACATTATTTCAAGAAATTTTTTTGTTTGAAATTACACAATGTTTTCTTAAAAAGGAGTCAATGTAAATCGTTAGCGGAAATACAAAACTACGTAACTAACATTTGAAATATTTTACACTAATGTATAACATATTTTGTTATGTTAAACATTGAAAAATAAATTCTTTTTTTGGACATCAAATGTTACAGAGTTACTAAATATAAAACGATAAATTACTTTCTCGAAAAAAATAATAATTTATTTTTGTTTTAAATAGTTATGTTTGTTACGTTCTTTTGAACTGAGATTTTCTTCAATAAAAACGCGTAACTACAACGAAATTTTTTTAAGTTCTAACTAAAGAGAATTTGTTTTGCATTCGAAAAATGTAGAATCATAATAAACGGTTTTCTGTTTTTTTTTATATACTAGCGGATACCCGCCCAAGTCTTATTTTCAAAAATGCTAATTTTTCCAAATAAATAGGGAAAGGGTAGTTTCGGTGAGGCCGAATTTTGCACTTACCTTCTCTCGTGCTGCTAGGTTTGGAAAATATATAGCCGAAAACCATCTTCACAAAAAGCAGTTAGTTTATAATTCTTTTCGGAAGTTCTTTATACTAATCTGTCTGCTTATTACACCCAGACAAAAAACATGTTTAAATATGGTCACCTCTAACAAAACTATTTTTAAAGAAACTTTTAACCCTTTTTTGTTAAATTTAACCATATTAGTGTCACCGACCACCATATTATGGTTAAATTAGTCCTTCATCAAGATGCAGCAACCATATTATGGTTGCCTCCGAACATGTTATGGTTAAAAATAACTAAAATATGTTTAACACTTATAATAGCATGGTTGATTCATAACCATAGCATGTTGCTCTTGGAAAAGAGGAAGATACTATTGTTAATTTAAAATTAAAATATTGTCATATTTAACAAGTAGCATGTTTAAAGGCAACCATAATATGGCTGTGCCTGCTTGATGGAGGACTAATTTAGTCATAATATGGTTTTCGGTGACAATAATATATTTAACTTAAACATAACCTGTTAAAAAATGGCTTTAAAAATAGTTTTGTTAAGGGTGACCATATTTAAACATGATTTTTCTGTGCGTGTAGAACCCATATAAATAATACAAGTTAAAAAGGGAATGGTGGAATTGTTTACAAAGCTCAAAAATAAAAAATATATATTGCCTTGCTCGACGACATATGATTACGAACTACGTTTATATAAGTTGTCTTTATCGACGTGAGGTTATATCGCCGAGCTCACCGATGGTGTCAATGGGATATGCATATGGAATGCATTACCTGTAGTGTTGATCATCTTCCAGGTAGTTTTGAGCCGTCCTCCTTTTTGACTTTCTTGGGGGTGGTAAGCAATACCATGGTGGAAATTACTTCAGGTAATTTTCGAAGTGTGTGCCCCACCCAGCCAAATTTTCTGCTACGAAAATCTACGATAATATCACCCATATCAGACCAGATCTGATATGGGTAATAATGGTAAGAAATACTACCTTCAAGCCACAAGTATGTAGTTACGTGCTTTTAGTTAAAAAAGTACTTGCACTTGTTGATACGTACTTTCGATTTTCGCTTAAAAAATGTCTAATTTCTACTATCCGAGAACAAAACTTGGAGAGGACATGGATGATGTTGATATGCATCATAATCCATTTTCTTTAATATATTTCTAGTCTGTATTGTACATTTTGTATACGAGCCCCCTTAAGGAATGGAGATAGCAGTAGGTACGTAATGATGGAGATGAAAAATAAAGTGGGGTTGGTCAAACATTTAACCTATCTAGGGGCAACCTGTCCGTGGAAACCTGAGTTCGACTCCCAGGTCAGTCAAGAGTGAAAAATTATCAGTAAATTTTAATTGATTTTATGTTGATAAATTTAATGAACTTTAGCCTGATTAAAAATATTAAAATTTGGATTGAACAACAGTTCAATAAAATAAACACATACTTATTATTATAATGTTATTTTTAAATTTCTTTATAAACACCCTGTATTTGAATACGAAACCCAATTTAAATTTGATTTATTTGCAACAGATGCTGCCTCTGTATCTTCCTCTTGTTTTATTTAGTTCATTTTAGTTGCTTGTATTAATTTGTATTTGTTGGTTTTGTAGTTTCGATGCAGTTGTTGGGTTTGTTTCCTTGTCATTTCGGTATTTGTTTTTTTTTTTTGGCTTTTACAAGTTTAACGACAAACAAGAGGTGTGTGTCATTGTCATTGTAAGTTTTTTTTTTTCTTATTTAGACGTGTGTAAACGCTGTGAGTGTAGTGCGGAAACATAAATAATTATTTAGTACTTAAAATTAGATCAAATATTATGAGAAAAAAAATGTTAAAAAGAGTAAAATATGCTAGCTGGCATATATTTTTTTTTTTCCTTTTTTTTAATAATTAAGATATGTTGGCTTTTTTTTAATAAAATGTTTTTAAGATTTTTGTGAGTTTTTTTTTTGATTTTATTTAGTTTAGATGGTGATTTATTTATTTGGAACACTAAAACTTAAAATAAATTTATCTTTTTCGTGTTTTATAATTACGGCTGTTGGCTTTTTTTGCTGTGACATTTTCACATAAATGGCTAATTAAAGAAATATCTGTCACCAAAACAGGCGATTTTTTTTTTGTAAAATTTATATTATTTTGTTTTTAACTAAAAGAAAAACAAACAGTTTTTGTTATGAGAGAAAGAGAGAGAGAGAGAGTTTGTCAAATCTTTAAAAAAGTTTCTTTAATGTTGATATTTTCAGTTTGATTTTTTAAATTTTTTAACTGGTTCCTGACTACTTAATTAACTACTCGTGTATTTATTGCTTGCCACTTGTCAATTATTTGATTACTGTTGCTGATGTCAGTCGCTGATTGTTGATTTTTGACACTGATGTGAGAAACATTGTAAGTTATTATCTTCTCATTGCAACACTATCATCATCATGATGATGAGCTTTATCTTTAGCTGGCACATTATTGTGTTCGTCATTTAAATTATGATAAAGTTGGCTGGTTTCCAAGGTTGTTTATAAATTTAATTTTATGTTTTTTTCTTTTTGTTTATACTTATTCATTCTTCATCTTATCTCTTGTGTCTTTTGGCTGTTTTTCGGTTTTAATTTATTTTTCTTTTAACTCAGAAGTTGTGGCTATTTCAGTAAAATGTCTGCTTTCCAATTTTTATATTTTTAATATAAAGAATGTTGGTTTTTAATTTTGTTCATAATTTTAATTGTATTTTTCTTTTGTTGTGGTTGACTTTTCGACTGAGTTCCGATATCTGCAAAATATACAAAAAGATGAAGAAAAAAAAAAAACATTAACAGCAATTAAAATTTATGTTATAAAAAAAAAAGTTTTTCTTAAATCTTAAACAAAATTGAATATGAAATTGAAAAATGTGCATAAATCTCAATCAAAAAGGGCTTAATTCCTTTGGAATTATAACAAAATTGTTCACCGGCAACCACATTATGTTTGAATCAGTCTTCCATGAAAAAACCAAACTATGGTTGCTTTCGAGTATGTTATAGTAAAAAATAATAGGGAATGTAAGAAAAGATAAACTCACTGTTTATTGCTGTTGTTTTTGTTTAAGCTTTGATATTGTTACAAGTAAAACTGTTGCTTATAATTCTTATTCGCTTAACAGTTTTATTTGTTAAATATCTTAGTTTTTCTAAAATCTTTGGACGAAGTTTCCTGATGATCTGGCCGAAGCAACCAGTGCAATGCGCATACGAATAGCTTATCCCATCAACAAAATTCCAGTTTTTTAATCAAGAATAAAAATTGAGAATTAAGCACGACAAACAAAATCTTGTTATTGGTAAATAATAACAATAATTTGCTTACTACTGATAATTGCATAGTTTAAAAATAACACTTATATTATTTTTGGGGAACAAATTCTTGATGGAGGACTAATTTAAATGTAATATGGTTGCTGGTGACAATAATATGGGTTAAGTAGCCATAATATATTTAAAAACCTCGAAAAAATATCGAAAAATTTGTTTGCTTTGGGAGTATTAAAATTAAAACAAAATCAATTTTTTTATTTTTAGCAAATAAATTTTTGTATTGTAAAAGAAATTTATAAAAAGTTTTGTCTCATATTTTTCAAATTACTAAATCACATAGAACCATACGCCATAAACTTATGACGGCAGATTTTGATTTTGTTGATATGTTACAACCTTCGGCCACAAGTAGTCATAATTTTGCAAAGATAATTTATTTTCTAAAATTTGAAGAGCAAGCAAAATCTTTTTTATATTATTATATATTGCCGGAAGGAAATATAATATTTTTCAAAGTTATTTACGGGAATACAAAATTTATCATTAATACGATTTCCGTATGACGTGCTAAATTCCCAATTTTCCATATTTGATAAATACACTGAAATTTATTGTTGAGGGAAAGCTAGCTTCTATGCGCATTTCACTGGTTGCTTAGGTCAGCTCATCAGGAAACCTTTTCCTAAGATTTTAGAAAAGCCAAAAATATTATACGAATAAAACCCTAAAGCGAATAAGAATTTTAAACACTCAAAGTCTTACTTGTAAGTAACAATATCAAAGCTTAAACAAAACACCAACAATAAACAGTGAGTTTATCCTTTCCTACATATTTTTTCGTTTTCCACTTTGTTTTCAAAATCCTGATCTCATTTTTTTTTTTTTTCTGTATTAAGTAAAATATACTAGCGGAACTTCGCCTCGCCGCAATTTTAAGCCTTCAGACAAACTTTAGAATAATAACACAACACAAATATTTAAGAAGAGGCCAGATAAAGAAAAAAATTAGGGAAATTCAAAATTAAGTTTTTTCATCTTTTTCCTCAATTTTCCGTGCTTTACGCTAAGAATTTTCGATTTTTTCATTTGAAAAGCCATTAAGGAATAATTACACACAATATTCCATACAAAAAATCTATTTTCGATTTTTTTAATAAATATTGCACTGAATTTCAATTGATTGTAATGCTTTTACCGTTTATGGATATAATGCGTGATTTACGACAATCCGGAATCAGTTTAACAATACACAAAACTCGTATAAATTGCAGCAAGAAAAATAGCATATTTACTGTAGAAAATTACAATGCAAAATGACACCTGTCAGATTGCGCAAAGTCTAAGTCAACGTATAACGCCATCTATCGGATTTTGGCTGAGAACTTTCTATTTTTTCATTTGGAAAGCCATAAAGGAGTATTTTCAACCAAAATTTCGTACAAAAACTCGATGTTCGATTTTTCCAATTTTCCGACTTTTCCGGAGGGATTTTCCAAAATTTTTTTCCGTAAAAACCTTTTACAGAAATCGGCCCAGACGTTCTCGTTTTCTGAATTACTATACATTTTTTACACCATTTTTATATATATAGATTAAATGAAAACTTTGATTCAATTATAGAAAAGTATACCTATCCCTCGATTTACAATATAGATACGTTCCTGAAATTATCGTGTTAATCGAAATGAAAAATGTTTGTATGAGAAATCGTGTAAATCGAAAAAAGACCCAAATACGATTAATTTTAAAATTTTGCTTAGAAAATTAATTTATTTTAAAGTAAATTAAATTCGATTCGTCTGCATTAAAGACCTGATCAGCAGTGTATGAATTGGCAGCAATAATTTTAGAAAATTTTTCCGGATATTCTTCAGCCGCATCTTTAACAAGCATGTTCACCTTTTGATTTTCAATTATGAAAGGAATGTTCTTGTTTAATTTTTTATTTTATTTATTGGATAGTTAGTTTGGGTAATAATCTTCCATTTTTGGATATTGTTGTAATAATACACTGAGAAAAAATGGCAACTACAAAACTCGGAAGTAAGAAAAGAAAGAAAAATTCTGCGGTTGTGCATAACGATCGCATTTTTCGTTTACAAGAAAATTAGGGAAATGTTAAAAAAAAACGAGAAAATTAAAAAAATGCGTTTTTTCACCATCACTTACATTTAGCTTTTGAAGTAGGAATGTAATCTTCAAGCGCCAACGCAGAATTTTAGATATTATAGTCATCTATGTTGACTTTCAAGTCATAATATCCAGCTTAATTTGTGCCGTTTAAAAAACATTAAAGTCTATTTTCAAAAAATTTTATTTATTCATTTAAAAAATAGAGTGAGTTTAAAAAAAACGGGCATTAATACAACTGAAATAAATTATTAATTAGTTATTAAGAGCAAAGCCGAAGGAGTTCACAACATCTGTGGAAGATAAGCTTTCGTTAACAACTTCTAACTACCAAAACATATGCCTTTCCCACGAAATAAGGCAAGATATCTCCATTGAATGCCCAGATATCGCAGAAGATATTTATGCTGTAAATCACCTTAAAACGAATAAAGCCCCTGGAGCCGACAACATATCGCCAGAGATGCTTTAATCCGACCCCCATACTACAGGGAACATATTGCTTTCCCTTATCCAGAACTTCTGGCCCACAAATGAACTTGATTTCAATTAAAAAGAAGGTTTAATCCCCAAAAAGGGTGACCTGAAAAACTGTAAGAACTGGCGAGGCATAAGCATCCAAATAATCCTGTGTAGACCACATCAATAGTCTAAGAATTATTAAAGAGAAATCTACAGAACTTCGCTGTTTGCTTTACCTGTTGTTTATCGGTTTTCAAAAAGCATTTGATACCCTGAACCAAAACGCAATATGGAGCGCTCTTGCTTGCAAATCTATACCGTTATGTTCAATGCCTTGTTGTCCACAATACCTTTCTAATTTTCTAATTTTTTTTTTCAATATATGGTTTTTAGCCCCATGTATTCTCTTTAAAAAGACATTAAAATCACCGTCTTTTGAAAAAAAAAAATTTTAATTTTTTTTCGTTCATATATGTTCCTAAGAGGATAAAAGGAACCTTCTCACCTAATTTCATTAAGATCAGAAGGGGTCGCGCGCGTCCCACTCTTGGTCGATTTGACATGGAATTACCCATATCATAAAGTAACTTATGAAAAGAAATAATTCCCAGATTCAATTTTTTAAAAACATTAAGTTAAACATATTTCGAATCAAATGAGAATTTGTAAGACTTTTTTAAGCCAAACTAGTCAAATTAAAAAATAATGTCAGCACGGCTTAAAGATAATATCGTTGACGTTTTTTTATCTGAATATGGCGACCGTTTTTAAGTTATTCCAATATATGTACACTGAAAGAATTTTCTTCACAATACCAATGAATTTTGATATTAATCCCATGAAAAATTGCATTAAAAAGGAACCTATGCAGCGCTTTGTGGATCAATGAAACCTGTTTCATTATTTAATGAAACATTACATAAGATCTATGAATATTATTCATTGGATGATTACTTTTGAAAGAGTAAAAAATTTTTTTTAAATTTTTTTTTTTTACCAGAGTCACGGGAATCGATCCCGCAACCTCGGCGCTGATAGACTAGCTCACTATCAGCTGGCTACTGGGGCAGTGTAGTTTTTGAATAAAAAAATTATGTTTTTTTGCCATTACTCAATTAAGAGCGTAAATATGATATTAAATTGTCCAAATCAACAACAGCAACGTTGATTTTTTTTTGCTAAGACATAATACAAAAAGAGCACATAAAGGGAGAACAAGCTTTGTCGTATACATCATTTGGTTGACAACAGTTTAAAATTAGGGTGTATTTTTTTTAAAGGAGAACATTTGTTTGTCCATTACTTATTACATACTATATGTAGGTAGGTAGGTTTTTTAAAGAAAACAAAAACATACATATTTATGGATTAAAAGTTTTTGTTTCATTACTATAATGACATTTTTCATTGTCATAATGAAAATTTAAATTTATGAGCTATGCTTTTTCGAAATATTTTTATACTTTTAATTATGGAGACTATAGAGTTATTTGAATGTTAAAAATAATTTTTTTTTCAATTAATGAAACATGTTGCTTTTATAAAAAAATTTTTGATTTCATAAATTTAATGGCATATTACATTAGTTGTATGAAATAATTAAATCTTACATTTTTTAATTAACAATTAAACATTTTTTTAAGGAAACTATAATTTTGTATTAATTTATGAATATAGTTATGTTTGTATATTGTTTTTTATGTTTCCAATTAAAATTTTTTTGTTTAACTTGGACAAACTTAAGTTTTCATATAACCAATGATCATTTTTAACGTAATTACGAAATCCAATGAAGCGATTTTAACGAAAATACTTCATTATAACTATGAAATTCCATTTAGACAATGAAAATTTTCATTTATCCAATGAAAATTTTTTTATGAAAACGATTCCTTAAATATATGAAGCATTTTTCTTTCAGTGTAGTGAAAGTGCTTTATTTTTGGACATCATGGTATATCTCGAAAAGTCGAGCAGATAGAGAAAATGGAGACTCGACTTGAAATCAGCGAACTCAAATTAGGAAAAAATTTGCAACAAAGTTCCAGGCCGCAAAATGACTGTTCCCCAGTGTATGAAGCAAAATAAAAAAAGAGAGTAAATCGCTAGCTAAAATGCAAAACGGCGTAACTAACAAAACAATTTAAAAACAATCTTTTGATTGATTAGTATGAATGTCAATTAACTTTATGTCATGATAAAATTTTACACTTCTGCGATTAAATATGACGCTCTTATTAACAAAAAACCAAGGGACGTAACTAAAAGTGAGTTTATATGATAAATGCAAAACGACGTAATTACACATATTTTTTGCTAACAAAATATAATGAAATGGTTTTCTTGGAATAGAATTCCAGGGACGACTTATCAATGCATACTTTTCTGGCATGTTTATAGTTTTCATTTTACAAATTTTTTTGCTTTTCCTGCAACATAATATTTTTGTAAGTTTCGCCTATTTTGCATTTAAGGTAACGAAATAATTTACTTAATAACGAAATTTAAGATTTTTTATTTTTCGAATTTATTCTATGAGTTAAATTTCAGTTATGTATTTTATAAAGCTTTTTTGTAATAGTTCTATTCCTTAAATTTTTAGGAATGACTTTTATACACAACTGAAATACATAACTGAAATTTAACTCATAGAATAAATTCGAAAAATAAAAAATTTTGAATATAATATAAAGTAACCTGCGAAAGGAAATAATTCCCAGTTTCTAAAAAATTTAAGTTTATTTATCTTAAGATATAGCTAATTAGAAATGGAAACTAATTACAACCAATTCAGTTAAAGTCTTAAGGATATTTAACTCAATTATCGTTTGGTGTCAACAACTAAAGCCTAGCGCAACTGTTTTCAATCGTAGTTATTTGTTCTTTAGGCAATAAGTCACTTGAATGAATAATTTTCAAATTAACTTTACGCAAAACTGTAGCTTCTGACTTTACAACTTTTTGCCTGTCTTCAAAAATTTATTTCAGCCAAATTACAAAAAGGCAGTTTAATTAATTTTTAAAAATATCATCCGCAAAACACCAACAAAAAAAATACAATTAATATTTAATAAAGAAACAACACCAACCAATTTATGATTACAACCAAAAATAATGAAACAATTGAGCTAAAAAATACAAAAAAAAAAAAAAACGAAAATATACATATTTCCATTTAAAACAACGAGAAAAAGGAGTTTCGCTCTTTGGCCCTGACCACCTGGGTCATAAAAGCACATTTTTTAATATTTAAATTGGTATTAAAATTATATAAGTTAGTAGAAGTGTGTATGAAAGTGTATGTAAGTCTCTGTAAGTGTTTATTCAGCTTAAAAGTATTGTTGGCAAAATGGTGTTGCTGATGGTGAGTGTATGATTGCAGTTATATTACTTTTTAAATATTCATTTAGAATTAAATTCATATTGTATAAATTTTTATAAACGTCTGTATGTTTTTGTGTTAAAAATATGTATGTACAGTGGGGAGCAGTAAAACTGTTTACTGGAAGCGCATAATATGATTAGTCCAAATTAAACCGATACCTATCTAATGGTAAACACTACTACTGGCGTCGATAGCAGGATAACATAACAAACTTTTAAGCAAGGCAGATGCAGCATCATGTTGTGGGTTTTACATGGTGGGATATTGGTCCATACCAAAAAACTGATGGCATTATGAGAAAAGAAGATTATTTGAATAAATTGCAGACACATCTTCCCGATTTTTAAAATCGAAGCGCCTACCCTGAGAAAAAAGTTTTATTTCAACAGCGGTCTCCATCCCAAATACACTTCAAAAAATGTTAAGGAACGGTTGACTGGGCAAATTTTTTAATTGATGCAGTGGTCTCCGCAAGGTACCAACTTCAATCCAACTGATAATCTGTGATCAATTGTGAGACGATGGTTGGGACAGTACCGAACATCTCTAACGAACTTTTTAGGGTTGTGGCAAGGTGTTCAGCTGGAGTGGCACAACATTCGGGATGAAATTATCCAATAGTAGGTTAGGTTAGGTTCCAAGGGCAGCCATCGAGCGACAGCTCACTTGGGTCCTTTATTGGTTCCTTTGTGATGCCCAGTGCCAATGTCCATCCTATAAAGCAGCTACTCAGATGGTGTCACTGCGAAGTCCAACCAATTCGTCTTCCTAATGAAGAGAAGAAGCGATTTGAGTTCTATTCCGGATATATCCACCAAGCAGGCAAACACCGGTTCCCCAGGTATTTTTCCCTGATGCCCTGCAACCCAGGGTATTGTCAGAGAAAGTGAAGCACATTCTCCTCTTCTTCCTCGTTTTGACAACTTCTACAGTAGTCGTTCAATTCCAGACCCATTCTTCAAGCATGAGTCCCCACCGGCCACTGCCCTAATCTGGTCCCTGTTGAACCTAAGTAAAGAGCTAGTTTTCCGTTCATCATATCCAGCTCATAGTGTCATAGATATCAAGCAGGTGGACTCACAGGTCCACCGCGTCTGTGCAACTCTATAAGACTCGCGCTTGATAAGTGACTTACAGTGAGCCATTGGAAGGCCAACGAATTGATCAATGAATACGTCATCCATGCGACCACCTTGTTTGGCCAGCCCATCTGCTACCTGATTGCCCGGGCACTCTGAATGCTCCGAGATCCATACACGCGTTACCCCTGAATGATTCGCAAGCAGGGTTTAAAATGCTATCGTCATATAAGCAAAAGCAGCCAAATTTTGCCTTTTTCCTATTAAAAAAAAATCAAAAATAAACAGCCGACAAGTTCCACTGCTAAAAAGCCCACACTTTTCAAAAGCACCAGCAAAATAAACACACTGTTTTTGAAAAGTAACCTTTTAATGGACACTGGCTTTTTCCAACTATTGCTTTTTTAACAATAGCAAAAATATCTTATTTGATGGAACTCAAAAAGCAACGGCAATCACTTTTATGTTGTAGGAAAAAGAATGAAACAAACAGCTTCTGTCAAACAGCCGCCAAATCAAAAACCAATGCATGCTAATAGCCGCAAAATAGGAGATAAAAGCAGCGCAAAAGGTCGCTGAAAGGCACATGATTGCGAAAAAATACTGGACGACGACAAGTGATATTTTTCATGCAAAACACAACAAGAATTGTTTTTGTTTTCTATACAATAAAAAATCCAACAGACTTTGCCTGGTTGCCTTAACTAAAAATATTTTAAAAAACATGCAGACTGTCGAGCAACAACAAAAACCACGTCGCTTGTACACTGATCAGTATTTTATCGTTGTAATCTGCCTTTTTGCAGAGCTAATAGCTCTATTCAGACTGCTTTTAGCACACACTTCAGCTGCTTTTTATTTTATTGAATCGGCTTTTGGTTATTACCAGCCAGTGAAGAATTTTTGTTCTTTGAATTTTAGATTTTTTTTGGTTTGTCTTTTTAAACTAGCTCTTCTTTTAGGAAAAAGTAAAAAAGCAAAAGGCGAAATATTTTTTTTTAGGTGGTTGTCCATTTTTGTCGCTGGCTGGTAAAAAAGCAATTGTCAAAAACTAAACATATACAAAAAAGGAGATTTCTTTTTTGCACAAACGAAAAACAAAACATTGGCTATTGGAAAAAAATTAAAAATTTCAAAGCAAAAATAAAAAGCATCCAGCTGATCAGTGCTTTTAAACCCTGTTCGCAATCTCATTCAAACACATCCGACATTCTACAGTTAACCTAGATTTCGTGGAGACACCGGCTAGGAAAGCAAGGGCTGGCAGCCTTGCTGTCAGTAAATATACGTACAGTGAGTCTCAAAAATATTTTGCATATTTGTTTACTCCATAAATTTTAAAAATATTCCTTAAAATGAAGTACAAGTTGTTTAATTTTTAAGAAAATAGTCCATTTATTACATAGGAAATACGTGTTACAACGTAAATATGAAATTTCATTGCATTTTTCTGACATTAAAACTACTTTCAACCTCTAATTAATACTCACAAAAATTTTTTGCTTTTTAAAAAAAATTATCTTATTCTTGCAAATATTGTTATAAATTTTTAAAATTTTATATGGCCTCGCTTGGTTCATACGTTTCAATCATATTTTTATTCAAATAAGATAACATTTTCAAAGTATTTTGCTATTATTTATCTAATTAAAATGCCGAAAGGAATGGAACTTAGTTTTGCCGAGAGGAGAATCATCCTGCACCTTCATGACATGTTGCAGAGGTGTCGTCCAACTATATAAAATATATTTAAGCGTGCAAAAGAACGTGGAAATATTAAAAATTTGGCACGACATGGCCGTCCAAAATTGTTATCAGCCAGACATGAAAGAAAAATTTTTAAAGAAATTCGCGAAAACCAGCATTTATCTACTCCAAAACTGCATAATAATAAGCTGAGAGGAACTCTATGCTACAATGTTGGCAACGTAACACTTCGTAGAGTACTACGATCAAACAACTTTAATGGTCGAGTAGGAAGAAAAAAACCGCTAATTTCTGAAATTTGATGTTAAACTTTTGATTCTTTATAACAACAAACATTTGCCAACGCCTCCTTAAAGCCCGGACTTGAACCCAATAGAAAATTTATGAGCGTATTTAGAGGAAAAGGTTCGTGATTATAACATATCTTCGAAAACTACGTTGAAACAAGTTTGGCTACAAGAATGGCGAAAAATACCTCAAGAAAAGTGCCAACATTTGGTGGAATCTATACCACGACAATTAGCTGCAGTTTTTAAAAAGAACGGAAATGCCACATAGTATTAACTGTGACATATCCACTGTTATATGGTAGAAAAAACGTGATATTTTTTAAAAGCAAAATACTTTTGTGACCTAAAAAATGCACTACTTATATTCTTCTAAAATCTCATATAAAGGGTGTAATAATAAAGATACTCAAAATTTTTTTTATAATTTAATTTAAAAAAAGGAATTCCTTTTTAATATAATAAATAAATGGATGTCAATCAAGTTTTTTCTAAAAAGTTTATTTTCCTTAAATGCAAAATAATTATAAGACTCACTGTATATCTCCCGATATGCCAATTTGCCGCCCGCCTTATTTATTTGAGATTCTTATTTATTTATTTATTTATTTGGTCTATAGATTATAAATCCTTATAGACTAGAGAATGTAATACAGGTGTGAATATATTAACTATTTAAATACAAAATCAGTTTTCTTTTTAAAATATCATTGCTTTCAGAAAGATCTATAATATGATACAATTTATTAAAATTTTCACAAATGTGACGAAAGGAGTCATTATTAGCATAATCGGATCTGTAGTAGTTAAGACTGATGAGCTGAAAGTTACGAGTTGGCCTATTTGGAACCCAAAAGTTAATTTTACCAAGCAGGAACGTAGAATCAACTTCACCATGAATCAATCCAAGTAGAAAAGATATATTCAGCATAACACGGCGGCTTTTTAAAGTTGGCAGCTTAATAAGAGCAAGTCTATTTACATACGATGGCAGAACATGCGAATTCCAACCAAGACCACGTAAACAAAAAATCAAAAATTGCTTTTGTACGGATTCAATACTATTTATATGAATGGAAAAGTAAGGATCCCATACAATGGATCCATATTCAAGAATTGGCCGAACCACAGATGTATAAAGTTGTTTCGTGACATAGGGGTCAGAAAATTCTCTAGACCGCCGTTTCATAAAACCAAGAACACCGTAAGCCTTGTTAACAGTTAACGCAATATGATTACGGAAATTTAGCCTATGATCCAACAAAAAGCCCAGATCATTTGTGCTGTCCACTTTTTCAAGTATTATTCCATTAACATAGTATCGAGAATCTTATTTGTTAGTTCTATAGAATGTCATATGTTTACATTTTTTTATATTAAGGTCCATTAAGTTAATTGTATACCATTGGGAAAATTTATCAATATCAGACTGTAGTAAAAGTTGTTGATTAGAGTCGTTAAAGCTCTTGAATATTTTGACATCATCTGCATACATGAGAACATTGGAATACAAGATAACAGACGGGAGGTCATTTATAAATAACGTGGACAGTGTAGGACCAAGATGACTTCCCTGGGGAACACCATAAGTGACGTATATGTCTGTTGAGGTAACATTTCTAAACTTTACTTGTTGAGTTCTATCAAATAAATAAGAACGCAGCCACTTCAGGGCTGTACAACGAAATCCCATTAGTGATAGTTTGCATATAACATTTCATGGTTCACTTTGCCAAAGGCTTTACTGAAATCCGTGTAAATTACATCTGTTATAGCCGAGATCTCCGCCTGCAGGACACTACAACCATCCGGCAGACGAAAGGAAACTTTCACATTTAGTTCCTATATAAAGAAACCTCCGCCAACCTTTTCACATTTCCTCAAACCATCAGTATAAACCCCTAGGGTCGGTTCATCGAAAGTACCCGACGGCACATTCCCGTGCGCCAGTTGTGTCACGAACCCCGCGCCAAAGAAAGGCCCAGGGATGCAATAGTCCACTTCATCAGGGACAATCGAACATTTGATTATTACGGCGTGACCATAGTTACGGGCCGACCAGCCGTGCGCCGCATTCAGCCGTGTAGCTGAGCAAAGAGCCATCTGTCTGACCGTGATGTACCAGTTTAATATCGTAAGCAGCGACCTCGTGGGAGTAGATCGCATTGATCCCCTGATCATCAACGCGACCAGACTATGTACCTTCTCAAGCATCGCGCGGTGCCTGCTCTTATCCAGAGCAGTCCACCATACAACGACCCCGTAATCCAATAGTAGGTCCAAAGTATTCCCAAAAATCATAAATTGTGTATTATAAAAAGGACTAAAAAGGAATACAATATACTTCAATTGTTGCTTGAAAGTGCAAAATTAAGTACAAAAAAGTTATTTGATGACGATTTCTTTTCTGAGAAAAATATGTAACACTTTCTATTGTTACCTATAACCACTGTAACACTTTGAGTGGTTGTTGTGCCACATCAATAGAACAAAATTAGCTTCTTTTATTTACAACAATTGCACTCTTATTATTAATGTACTTTATAAACGATTTTTAAAGCTGTTTGAGCGGTTTCTGCACGCTATTACGGCTTGGAAACATATATTGACATCACTAGTGGCTTGGAAAAAATTAAAACGATAATAATTTACATAAAACTTTTAATTTAAATGCATGAGTATGAATTATGACAAACAAAATAAAACATTGGTCGTACAAACAAAATAGTAACTACCAAAGTTATAAAACGGGGCAGTATGAACACCTAAAGTCAAAGAGAGGGTAAAATATGCAACATAGTTTGCAGATTTTTCATCAACATATTCTCAAAAGAACTTGAAAATTTTTTCCAGGGTTGTATTTTTTTGCAAACGAATACTAAAATGTAGAACATGTAACATTTATTAAATATATTTCTTAGGGAAGAAATAGACATTAATTTCTTTTGATTTTTCTCTGAATAGAAAGTATTTTATTTTCTCTTAAAAACATTTGTGTAAAGTAAACGGAAAGTGAAAAGCCACATGCGCATGTGGTTCTGACGTTATTTTAACGTCATTACAAAGATACATGGCTATTGTGTATTATGCGATGACGTCAAAATTTTTTCAGAACCACATGCGCATGTGGATTTTTACATTCCGTGCACTCTAGGCTTAAGCAACTAAATAATTAATAAAATTAAATAAAACAAATATTTCAAATCGCTTTATTATTATTATTTTTATGCGCTTGCAAATGCAGAAAACACAAACATATACTCACTTCTGCTCCTCACTGTATATATCGGGTTTTTCAACAAGAACATTGGTTTTTGGCAACACCAACAACATGATTTTTAAGACATTTAGTTTTTTGACTTATGCGTAGTAGATGCATTGGCAATTGCAGTCTTAAAACCCAAAATTCGTAATGTGATTAACGAAATAGACTCGCTATTTTGCAAACAAGTATTAAAAACTTTGATGAAAGAATCGACATCTGCCAGCGGGATAGTGGTGGATATTTGCCAGATATCATTTTTGATTCATAATTGCCGAACTTTTCTCTTCGTAATACATTGAAAATTTGAATCATCTGCATCTAAATTTTTTGTTTTATTTTTATTTAGAAAACATTGTTCTTGTTGAAAAACCCATTACTTTTTCAAATGTTTAAAATTTAAATTAAAAAAAAAAAAATAAATAAAAGTTCAAGGCAACATAGGAATTGGAAAAGACACCAAACATTTAAACACTCATCATAATAATATTTTTACAAACCATTTAATTAAAATGTTATAAAAAATATAAATGTGTACATTTTTTAAATTTTGCTAAATAAAGAAGTTTTGTGACATTATTTTTTTGTTTCATATTTATTTGATTCTTAACAAGAAGCTTGATCACTTTGGGTTAAAATGAAATGCTTAGTCCAGATAAGGTTTATTTTTAAATTCCATATTATATCTGCTTTTTAGTTGCTGCACAAAAATTTATTTAATTCTTTTAATGATTTTTTTCCAAGGTAATCATAATTTTCGTTTTAATTCTCTTTTTAAAATTAGTTCTAAAAAATATTTTTTATTTGCTAAAACAGTACGATAAATTCTGCATATTTTTTTTTAATAATTTGTGATACATTTTTGTTTAGATTGTGGTTTTATTTATAATTTTTTATTCTTATTTTAATTTTTTTTTTTTCGTTTTAAGTGACATTAACATTGGCCTACACCAATGTGAATGTTATGCATGGGGAAATCACACACAAAATTCTACCTTCAACTATACATATACAAATTATAAATACAACTACACATAAACAATTAGTTAACAAAAAAAAAAAAAAAAAAAAATACAAAATGAAAATTATTCCCACCAATATGACACCCACACAATTGTATACTAAGCACATGTACTCTTGACGAAAAAACTAAAAACAAATGTTGACAGATGCAAACATTTTATATCCTACACCAACGTTAGTGGGATAAGAGCCTTTCTTAAAGGCGAATAATTCTAACTCAGATGTTAGTACACAGAAAAAATTTTGCACGAGTAAGCGCATTAATCAAAAATGCAATCAGTTTTAATTAAAAATTTTATCAAGTGAATTAAACGTTTAATCAAGTGAATTAAACGTTTAATCAAGTGAATTAAACTTTTAATTAATATTATTAATTTGCTTACTGGTGCATTGGTTAATTGATGTTATTAATTTGCTTACTGGTGCAAATTAATATTGTCAATTAAACGTGTTATACGCTTGATTAAACGTTTAATCCACTTGATTAAACGTTTAATTCACTTGATTAAATTTTTAATTAAAACTGATTTTTTTTTTTTGATTTATGCTTTTACTGGTACAAAAATTGTGTTCTGTGTATTTAATTATTTGTTCTAACATAATTCTAAATCTTATAACATAATGTTATATTGTTTTAAAAATCATTTTGTAATACCCACACATGATGTAAGGTTTAACAATGTCGGTCTTGTCTGACTTTACTTCCCCACTTGTTTCATGCAAAACCATTTTTTTGTACTCATGAAAACCTCTTCTTTACATTCATGAGAGCGAGAGCTACTTATGTTGAGTATGAGTGTGACAATATATAATAAATTTGTACTGGTTAAGTGTGGGAAAAACACAATTGTGACCAACGACGAACTTGTTGGCAAGAACTCGTTGCGTATATTCATTAAATAAGACACAATTAGTGTGAGAAGAAGAGCTTTTAATGACATTTGAAATTTTTTGGAATTAATAATAAAAATTATTAAAATTCTAAGCATAATGCTTATATTTTTTGTACGGCAGCGTTCAAAAAGGTGATGATGGGTAAGGCCTGTAATCTTTGCATAAACTTAAATTTTTGCTTCATTTTGGGTTCACACTGTGAAAGTTTTCTTTCAGAAATTCTGAGTTTATTGGTGAGAAGGCAAGAAAACATTATTTTCTTCTCTCTTCTCTTACCCATAAAACCAGACTATCTGAAAGAAAACTTTCATAGTGTGAACCCAGGCTATGCCTATTTTTTTAAATGCAATCAAATGACAACAATATTTTTCAAAACAGTTACTTGTAAACATTTTCAAATTTAACTATTCAATAAATTAACATATGAAGGGCTTATGTACTTAACTACACATCTTTTGCCACACAAAAATAATTTTGAGATAATCGACTTTAAAGTTAAAAAAATTCAACAAAAACATTGCAATGTAAAATGTCTATAATCGTCTTAACCAGAAACTAGTTGCAAAATATCTTAAATCTTTTGAGGGGTTGGTTAGCTGGTTATAATGAAAAACACATAAATCCAGTTTTTTATACTGCCTGCAACAGAGGCGTTTTCCACTTTTCGTTCATTTTCTTTAAAAAATTTCAAGCCATAGATTTTGAATGAAAAACATTATAGTGTACACAGAAAAAAATTACGACAAATCAATTGTCATATTGAATACCATATTTGTCAATAGAATTAATTTTTTAATTGAAAAGGCACCAACAACCGAATTTGTAAATATAAAAAATACTTTTGTTAATTAAAATTGTTCATATTCAACAAAAATTTTTAACAATGAGTTTGTAACATTTAATAAAATATTAGTTAGTAATCAAATAAAAAAATTAATCACGAATTTGTCATTTTAACAAAATGTTTTGTTACTTATTAATTTAAAAAAAAAATTACGGCAATTTTAACAGAAAGAGATGCATTAAAAATGCTGATCAAATTAATTTTTATTTAAATATTATAAAAATCTCATCAAAAATACATATTTTTAACATAAACGGACTTAGGAGAGGATGCAGAAGAAAGTCTTAACACGTGCTCAGTAGGGATAATTGACACAATCATCAAATATAATTTGAAAACTAGAATAAATTAAACCGTGTTAAAATTTCGGTAAGAAGAATAACAGCTTCACTTACCTCAAAGAAAACGAGATTAAAACAAAAAAAAAAATATTTTTTTTAATTTTGTATTGAAAATTTTTGACAAAAAATTTTTTTATTTTTCAATTAAAACAAATTGTTAATATGACAATTTACAATTTAATTTAATTAAGAAAATTGTTGAAAATTTAAGAATAGTTTAAAAAACTTTTATTATTTACATTCTTAATCTTGTTATTTTTTTCTGTGTAGAATTGATAAATAATGTTAGTATTGATATAGCAAACACTTTTCTCTCTCCAAAGACCATCGATCTACAAAAAAATGCTAAGTAAATTTCTAAATAAAACTGTTACAGTTCAACCAAACATAAAATGAAAATTTTTTTATTGTGTACTTAGAAAGCACTGCAATATTTAAAAAAAGGCTGTCCTTGATGATTCTTTTTCGAAATTTGTATAGTATTTACTAGATTATTTTAGCAAGACATTTTATTATGCCTACTGCTCCAATTTTAATTTAACCTTAACCCACTTCGTCTTCTAATAGCATTACAGCTCAGAATCAGCTTTGGCTAGTTCCACTATTCTCATCAATTTGTCTCTGTTGTGTGCTGTTTTTGGCTACCAGCTACCAGCTACGTACGTATCTCGTGGGTCTTCTTTAATGCAGTCTTTCCATATGGTTATGAATTGTCCCCATCATCCAGAGAAACTGATGCCGTTGCTTAGTAGCGCTTTCAGCAGTTTTGTGTTATTCATGTGCTTAGAATGTCCAGCACAACAAAACCATTGAGCCTTTGTGTGTTTGATGATGTCCTCTCCTACATACAGGTCATGAAATAAGTTTTTGTTCCTTTGGACATTTTTTATTTTGATGTATTTTGCAACGATTTTTTCGCTAAAAAAAATTCTTTGATGGTGTTGGACATCTGTTAGCATATCTGGCGCTATTCTTTCGGTTAATTTTTTTTTATAATTTCCTCAATTGTGCGTCAAATGTTGGATTCTACATTGTCTGTCATTGGTTCATCAGCATGTGCCAGGAATTTGACGTACTCCCTAAAAAGTATTCCAAAGGTGTCAAATTACACGAAGAATGTTGCCAATTTTCAGTTCCATTTCTTGAGATAATTAGATTACGAAATGTTTGGCTCAACAAAGTGATATTTGCACGCGCTGTATGACATGTTGTGCCGTCTTGTTGAAAAAATTTCTCCCCTAAATGATTTGAAATGACATAAGAAATAAAAAAATTACGAGTCATTTGACTGTAGCGTTCACCATTTACGGTAACAAATTTAAAGAAAATTGTGCCGCTGACACCTTCATCATGTAAACGGCTCCCGACAATGATTTTTTGGGATATAATGGAGTCTCGTAAGGTCTGTTTTCTGGTTAAAAAAGTAAATTCTGCTTGTTTATATACCCGTTAAGCTTTATCGCTGAAGAGGATTCGAGGATAAAAATTTCGTTTAACTTCCAGTTGAATCTCAGTTGATTCTCAGAGAACAGTCGACCCGATTGATGTTGCGTTGGCTTTAATTCTTGCCCTAGTTGGAACTTATATGGATGTTAGCCAAGATCTTTCCTCAACATTTTTAAAGTAGTGAACGGGCAGAGACTCAGTTGCTGAAAATGGCGGCGGATCGATAAATTTAAGTCCAATGTCACACTCACGTCTACATAGGTTTCTTCTGTACACAAGATACGTGCTCGATTTGGATGAATATTATCCAAAAGAATAAATATGGCCTTGAGTCATCGATCCATAGAACTGCGTATTAGGTACTTAAATGGAATTGCGGAAATAAATTTCTACAGTTTGTGAACGTTATGATGGTGAACGATTTTGCATGGTGATTTGTTAAGTATACTGAAAACAAAACCAAACACTCTTTATTATTATGACAGCTAGTTTATCAGTTTTCACTATCGAAAGTTCCATAAGTCTTAAAAAATAAACTTTATAAATACAGGAACAATTTTTAACGAAAAATCTTAAATTTTCATGAAAAGCAGCAAGAAACTGCAATATATTCGTATTTCGCATTTGCTTCGTATTTGCAAACGCACATGCACACATATAAAAACATATATACATATTATTTTAACTGTTAATGTCAAGAAAATCTCAGAATTTAATTACCGGGTGATCCCAGTTAACATTCTTTTTTCTGCAAGATTTTTTACTGAAAATCCTTGAATTTCTAAAAAAATAAAACTTTCGATTTCAACACCATTAAAAAATCTTAGTTATCCATGCCTGCTGTAATTTTTTGTTTTTTTGTTTCATTTTATATTCTTGCATTCGCTGATGTTCCTTACGAATACGCTACTTTGCACTTTGTTCATTAGTTGACCACAATTTTGCACCTTCACTTTTTTAGTGGAAGAAAATTCAAATAATTTTAGAAGAGCAATTTTAATATAAATATTTGAGTTTTATGAAATTTTTTAATTAACAAAAGTTAAAACTAAAAGTGTAAAATGGTTATTTCAAATTGGTTTTTCTGCAATGATGAACAGACGACCACAGTTGGTAATTGGGGTTATATCTAAGGGTTTGTGGAAATTTTATATAAAAATTTTATTTATAGTTTGATATCAAATCTTAGGAATTTTTCATAAATTTAAATCAAAATCATTAGAACTACATTTAATAAAATCATTTTGCTAAAACTTAAAAAGAACTATTAAATGCCATTAAAACTTTTGCCTCCAACTCATAAATCAAACAATAGAAATTTATCATCTGCTTGAAACATTAAAATTAGACTAAAACGTTTTTCATTTTCTTGGTTTTTGCATTTATAATTTTATTGTTTAAAAAAAATAAAATAAACATTTTATATCCTATTAACTGAACATTAAAATGTTGTTGTTCTGTTTGTGCGTCTGCATACTCAAGAATTTTAATTTAACTTTCTGTCTTTTTCTCTCTCTCTCTCTCTCTCTCTCTCATTGTTGTTTATAATCTTGAAATAAGTTTAAATGTTATTGTCAGTGTCACAATTTGCAAATGCTTTTAATTCTGCGTACGTTTTGTCATAATTTTCTATAAATATTAAAAAAGAAAAGTGAAATGTTCGAAATTTTTACAAACCATTAAAATTTATTTAATAATAAAATAAACAATTTTTAGACAATCAGAACACATTCAATGTATTTATGTATGTATGTATGTGCCTGTGCAACAGGGCGTACGAGAAGTATGAGGACTTTCGAAATAAAAAACCACTTATACGTTAGAAGATACAAGATATTAGCGGAGTTAAATATTAGTGTTGCCAAAGAGCAAATGCAAAATATCGTTGCACTTTATTGAAATCTAACGGAAACTCTGAAACGATATTGCACTTTTGCAAGACTAATTTTGAACTACGCTATTATATTGCCATTTAAAATGTTTTTTTAACAAAAAGTAATTTAAATTTTTGGGAATACAAAATTTTAATTTCAAAAGATTTTGTTATTCGTGCTTAATTCCCAGTTTTTATTATTGATAAAAACACTTGAAATTTATTGTTGATGGGATAAGCTATTCCTATGCGCATTTCACTGGTTGCTTAGGCCAGATCATCAGGAAACTTCATCCATAAAGATTTTAGAAAAACTAGAGATATTAAACCAATTTAAACAAACCCGTCAATCCAAAAAAATAACCCTGATCGCTGTATACAATTGCGATTTTACTTCAATAACTGATCAGATAAATTTACAGCGTTTTTCAAGTATGGATATATTTATAATTATTGGCCAGAGTGTACTGATCATAAATCTTAGTACGACAGTTTGTTTAATAATTAAACTTTTCGTAACTATAAAGAATGTATTTTACAAAAGTCATTAATTTTAAAAACTCTTTAGTGGCAATCATTTACTTATTTAGCTAAACTATTATAACTAAAAACTTTGTGTTATAACAATGAAGATTCCACTCATCACAAAATTCTGTAGAGTATTTTCTTGTATTAAAAACCCTAAATAAAATAAACTTCTATATAGAAGTGAAGTTTTTAAAGCCTCTTATGGTTTTAAAAAGGTTCTAAGAAGGCTGCTTAATATGAGACCTAACGCAATAAAAAATGTTATCATTTTGCGAAGCACTAATGGTACATTTAAAAAATAAGTGCACAATTATGCGCTACACAATAAGACATACAGAAATGCAGTAAAGTAAGTGAAAGAACTCTCAACAACTTTTATAAAAAAAAAAATAACATATCAAGTGCCACGGCATTCCCTTACTAGGAAGCAGGTTTGTAAGGGAGAATACTAAAAAATAATTGTGTTAAAACATTCAGTGTGTAAAGCTGGTCGTTACATCCAACAATTTTTATATGCGCTGAATAATGCGCTTTACGTGTCAAAAATGTATTGCTTCAAAGTGGGAATTCGCCATATAAAATTCATGTCTTCCATAAGCGCAATAGTAAGCGAAACTTTTATGTTTCTCCCCTACAAGCCTGCTTCGTTGGAAGCTCCATTTTTTATTGGGAAGGTAAATTATGGACTTATAATTGTAAAAAATTGCATTGTATTTTTTTTGGACATATGAAGCTAAATTGAACCAAATTTTACCACAATATCTATATCTGCTACGAACTTATGCGTAGTTAAATAACTGAAAGAAACTTGTGTTAAAATATGTTTTATGCAATTAAATAAATTTTTTTTTAAACTTACAAAGCAAAAAAAATTCATGTTGAATAGCGGCCAACTTTCGCGCTTGCGAACACCGGGCTCTGACCACCCCCAGAAGGGCTAACTGAATTTTGTGAATGGATTTGAACACAGGTACTCTAAATTAGATAAGAACTAAAATTTCGTTGAAATCGGACTACTTTTATTTTTTTGCGGCCAGAAATGGGTTAATACTTTCAGTTGCAGTTAATACTGTCCGTTGATTAAGTCAAAGTCTTCTGTATGTTAAATTAAATAAAAATGTAATTTAAAACAACGAAAAGTTCATTTAATTTCTATTGTCAAAAATTCAACCGCGAATTCCGTAAAAACAAATCGTCGGCTTAGAGTGTAAAGGCCCAACCATAATGTGCTGAAGTTAATTATATGAGGCAAACCATATTGAACTTAAAGAAACTTTTGGCTAAGTTTAATGAAACTGTCATTTGCTTAAGCAAGGTGCGAATCTAAACGCACTTTCCGTACGGAATCAATTGTTTTTTTCAGGGACCGGAAATAAGAGTTATTTTTAAATTTTTGAAGAAATAAATCATACATAAATGAACATCGTAGAAAACTTTTAATTACACCATCATGATTTTTAGGCGAAATGCATCCAACATATTGCATGATATTTAAATTTTTGATTTTTATTTTAACAATCAAAAATAAGAGTTATTTTTGATTTTTATTTTTTTAAATGAAAAATAAAAGTTATTTTTGATTTTTATATTTTTAAATGAAAAATAAAAGTTATTTTTGATTTCTATATTTTTAAATGAAAAATAAAAGTTATTTTTGATTTTTATATTTTTATATCAATAATAAAAATCAATTTACTTAATATACAATTTGCATTGCAATTAATAAATTAAAAACAACAATAAGATTACGCTAATAATAACAACAACAAGAATGAAAGAACAAATAATAGCGTTATTTCAAGTTCAAGGGCAATGCACAGCGTAAAATAGAAACTTTGTTACACACATTTTGTTGTTATTATAACTGTGTACTTTATTTTTACTTTAATACGTAACAAAGATTAATAAACATATTACCTATGTATGTCACAAATTTTGAATTGATTTTTATTATTGATATAAAAATATAAAAATCAAAAATAACTTTTATTATTGATATAAAAATATAAAAATCGAAAATAACTTTCATTTAAAAATATAAAAATCAAAAATAACTTTTATTTTTCATTTAAAAATATAAAAATCAAAAATAACTTTTATTTTTCATTTAAAAAAATAAAAATCAAAAATAACTCTTATTTCTTGATTTTTTTGATAAAAGTCATAACTGTTACGGTCCCTGGTTTTTTTTATTTTGTTTTTGTTTTTTTTTTTAAATACATTTGAGAGACTTTTTGCAAATTTTTGACAGTAGGTTAAGCAAGCCCTAGAGGGAAGCGAACTGACACCAAAGTAGTCCCGTGATAGATCTTTGGTGGTAGAGACCGGTTCTAGTTCTAACACTTTATATGAATAAGACCTATCACTTTTACATGGGGTTGTCATTGGAGGGGGTCAATTGACACCATTGGACCAGTCACAGGTCTATTCTCCATGAACGTACTTAGTGTCAGTCACTAAAATGTAGTATTATTTCAATACAATGTAGTATTATTTCAATAAAACAAGTCCTAGAATTAAATTCAAGAACCAAATTGTAGAAAGTACCAAAAAATGTGTCACAGCACCGGTGAAGACTGTACTGAAATTCATTAATTTTTCTATCTTTTTGTTCTTCATAAACCAGTTAAGGGATTGGTTCTTCTTTCACTGGTCATGAGTCCTTTCTTCTTGTACTTGTTCTATTTTCACAAATCCCAGGACTAGTCTGTTATACCAATTGACACAAATTTCCCGCAGGGAGGCTATGCATATTATGGTTAGACCTTAAGCCTGCTAACTCCCTTTTAACAAATTTTGCAGGAGAGACAAAAAACTTTTTATTTGTCCTATTTGCTGCTTGAGAGGAAAACCAAAAATATTGTTGATTTGACACACTTCAGGACATGCTGGTCGACGAGGCATATATTTCTCTACCATACGGCATTAAAATCTCAATTTTCTTAAAAAGTGGATTAAGCCGAGAAAATGTCCTAGTTGGATTAAATTTATGTTTTAAATGGAATTTTTAAAAGTTTACAGAAAAAATATTTTTACAATTTATAATAAAAAATTCCAAGATTCATTGATAAACGTAAAACATTTATAATTTGTCAAGTAGATTTTTAAGCTGTTCTCCAACATTTAAAAAAAAAAAAAGATTTTACATCTCTTTTTATGCGTGATTTTGTTTTATTCTAAAATAAGCTTTAAGTAGAGAAAATAATTGCAAGCGTTTCATTCCTAAAATTTTCGCATAAAAAAATACGATTGATCACAAAATGAGCGAAGTTTTTTTTAAAAACTTATTGAAGGTATAACAAGCCATTTAAATGTTTCTTGAAAAATTGATTGTTTGTTAAAAATATAAATGATGAAAAAAACTAATTGTTCCGTTTGGAAGTTACAGGCAAATGTTGTTTTTTTTTCAAATAACAATTTTACCCAAAAAACGCTTATTTAACGAGTTTTAAGCCATTTAAATTATTTAAATATTTGAATATGAAAATACGTTCTTTGGCTTATATTCGATTAAACGCTTATTTAAGGAATCATTTTTCTTTTTTTTAATTTTCGCATGAAATAACCATTTTTACCAAAAAATATGTGTGATCATAAAATAAACTTCTAAATGCTTCTAGTTAACATAATCACAATCTTCATATATCAAGAATATGAAATAACAAAAATTAATTCATTCTTAATTTAAAAAGGTTAGGTTAGGTAAAAAGGAGGACGAAGCATCAAGGAGGCAACATCATACTTATATGAAACTTATTTGAGGTTGCATCTTTGAAGCTTCATCCTCCTTTCGACCTAACATAACCTTAATTTAATTCTCAAGTTTACGTCCTGCCAAATGGCGGACGAAATTTCTATTAATTGTGGTTCTTGTCCACAAAGGTGATTAGCGCTTTACTAACAAAATTAGCACTGCCATTTCTCATTCTTTAGCGGGTATGGCCGCCATAATTAAAAATATTTCGAGCTAGTGGAATTGGGTCATGTTCGCCGATGGAATATTCGCTTTATCAATACACATAAACAAACATAAAATCCTTTCACAGCTGATATATTAAAACGGAGAACAGTTTTATTTTTATCAGGTTCATCCGCAACGCAATGTTAGGTTTACGTAAGTGTACCTATTAATACACGCTTGGCAACAGGTGATCCGCAACGTATACTTACATAAGAGTTACGAGGCCTTCAGAAAAGAAGTAAAAACCGTTATAAAAAGAAGATCAGGCGCAAAAAGAAATTGTTTTTAAGAATGCTGGAGACCAAAAAAAAAAAAATATATAAAAATTAAACAACTTCTTTCCCTTCCCAGAGAAGGAAGTAAGGAAGGTCACTTAAAAATTAAACTGAACAACTTCGTTTCTTCCTTCTTAAAAAAGGGAGTTGGGAATGTGTACTTAATATTTTGGAAGGTCTTTCAAAAAGAAATTTATACCTTCTGAAGGCAGGATATCATACGAAGCGAATCTTTTAGAATGGAGTATAGAGGCCTTCAAAAAGGCCTGCAACTTGCGGTCCTTTCAATATTAGCCGCTGGGTACGTTCTAAATTGTTTTTTGTTTTTCAATCAATTCAATTTGAAAGGTGAATTGTTTTTTTTTTTAATTTTCTTTTTTTATGTTTTTACTGCCTGCAGTTTCTTTGTAGTTTTTCATTACGATAGTTTGTACTGTTTGTAATAAACAATTGAATTTAGTATTTCAGGACTTTTTTTTATATAAAACTCTCTGTTATAGGCACTTTATGTATATTGATTGCTGCTGTCGATGACTGAATGATGATGTTTTTATTGTATTTGTTTGTTCAACAAATCACAAAAACATGGAAATTGCAATAAATGCAAATTAAACAAATTGAGTTGGATTTAGGGTTAGTTGAACTGCAAGTAATCGATTGGTATCAAAAATTAAAGGCCAAAGACTCGTTTGAGCTAGTGCGGCCAGAAAAAAAATTCAAAAATAAATACGCAACTAAGTTTTGTTATAATTAACTATTACTAACGTATTGTTTGCTAACAGTTTAAGTAAAATAAAGCGAATCCTAAAACATTTTGTGAGAAGAAACAAACCGTTTCCGTTTTTGACCACATGTCAGTATTGCAAAGAATACGGAGAATGTCTTCCTTCGAACTTTTTCGATTCTTAAAGTAATTATGTATATAAATAAACTTTAAATGGCTTTGAATCTCTAAAGTTTACCAACCTAAAGGATTTTGAGATGTGGATTAAGTTTAAGCTTAGTTTAACGTGGTCTAAATTTCGGATTTTTCCGGCAAAATGTGATTTTTTTTTATTATTTCATTAAAGACCAACATTTTAAGCAAAACTAAGCTGTTCCGTCAAAAGTTTGTATACAAAATTGGTAATGGCGGCACAAATCTGTTTTCAGATTAACTAAACCTGGTTTAAATGGGATCTTAAGCACCCAGCCTTAGAGTTGTCTTTTTAAACAAAACTTTAAATGTGTTATTAACTACACTTCATTAATTGGGTTTTTCAACTGTAAAAGATTTCCTAATTCCCTTTAGTTGATTACTTTTATACTTCTTTACTGTAATCTCTCTCTTTTACCTTTATTACTTATTTATTCGATTACCATAAAACACTAAATATTACAAATTTTGTACTCGTATACACTTCAGTAAATTGATTTTTTTTTTTTTTTTTTATTTTCATTGTTTTATCAAAATGCAAATATTTTTAATTTAATAAAATGAAAATTGTTCGTATTGTTGTAAAAATTGGAAATTTTTGTAACGAAGTAAAACTTAATATTGTAGTTTGATTTTAATTGGTAAACATGTTTTTAATGGACTACATATAAATAAATTAAGGAAAAATATCTTTAAATAAATATTACCACTCTTCTTTTTTCTGGTTTTATTTTTGTAAGTAAATGGAATTTTATAATAATGTTGCTCTTTAATAATGTTATTCTAAAATTTGGAAAATTTCTAGACCTTCAGCTTCTAGTAGTGAAACAGACCAGAGGCGGGAAATAAGCCCATAACTCTTAATACCATGTGCCTGTTTGGAGCATCCAAAGTGATAAGTTTACTAAAACAATGTGTTTGACTGCTAGTTCAAAACTATCTTATTTATTTCTTATTCACATAAATATGCACATGACTTAAATATACATGAATACTAAGGAATAACTTATTTACTAAAGAACCTTATTATAATACACATCACAAAGTAAAAATAAAGATTAAAGCCCTTATTGATAAAAATAATTCAGGTAAATAAAACGCAGTCGTAATTAAAAATTTAATTCAAAATTTATAATCTATAAAAAAAAAAAATTAATATTAAGTGAACACAAAAAAATTTTTAATACTATTAAGGTTTTTAAACAAGTTTAACAATTTAGTACAAATTAATAAAAAGGAAAAATTTTATTTAATTTAATTATTAGTATTGTGGTTATTTTGATGAACTGTTTATGGGTTTTAATCCAAATTTTGATATTTTAATTAGGCTAAAGTTCATCAAATTTAATTTTCATTAAACTATTTTCATGAACAAAGGAATTTTAAAACATGAAATTAATTAAAATTTATTGATAATTTTTCATTCTTGACTGCCGCTGGGCTCGAATCCAGGCTTTTACGGACAGGTTACTCTTACATGTTTCAATTGCAACCATTCAATCTCTTCAGAGGGTTTTGCCGTTTAAAACTCAAAGCCATCGACGACTGTTGGCAGTCAATAGTCAAACATCAATCTTTAAACCAAATTGTATTTAAGCCTTTGGTAGATCGAAATTTGCTATGAATGATTATCTATTTTAATTGATTTACATGTTCTACTTACTTCTGTTTTTTCATATTTTTTGTCCTTTCCTGAAGTCCAAAGTACATTTTTTTTCCTAATCTTTTTATCCTTTTCTGGTTGACCTTTTTCAAATCAAAATCAAATAATTTCAAAATAAAGCAGTTTTGGCATATTTCCGAGCAGACTACACCTTACACAGAGTCTTCACCTGAGATAATATCTGATATAATATGTGAGAGAACGTCGGCAGAATTAGAGAACAAATTTCTTCATATTAATCTTAATCTTAAACAAGGGGAACACGTATCTTATAAGATTTCATAATCGAATGATTCTCGCACAGCTAACTTGTCGTTTTTATGCTTTTTTTTTGTTTTTTCTTGTTTTTAGTTAAAAATATTAACTAAACTAACTATTTAGTTGCAATTTTAGGAATCATATTAAAGAGCAACATCAAATCGTTGCTTGATTTTACATTTCGTGCGACATTTTTTACTAATGGCTTATAAATGAGTGAATGTTTAAGCTCTGGTTTAGTTTAACTAAACTCAAATTTATATGTAGTTTAAAGTCAACAGCTATAAATCAGTTTCCCATGTATTATATGTAGTTAAAAAATAACATGTGGCAACACTATGATAAATCTTGTCGAATTCATATGATCTGTATTGGTAGTTTAAACGCCCAATTTTATGCGTTTAAAGATAATTTATATGTTTACGGATTTTTAGATTTTTTGGTTAAAACACATTTTAAACCAAAAAGAGAGTTTAATTTGCTCTGATTTATTAGCCCTTAGTACCCATAGTCAGAATCAGGTTGTTATCATCAAAAAACGTTTTGCTTTTTTATCATATTTTTAGAGCACATGCAATATACATACACTTAATTGTGATAAACATATTAATGTTTCGATTAACGTTAACATAATCAAAGACCACCATAATATAATTGTGTGTATGACATAGTTAACCGTAATATGGTTGCACGTTATATATATATATATATATATGGGGGATTCAAAAGGTAGTCATAAAGTCTTATGTCATAAAATAATAACAAGAAATATATATGACTGTTGTGGGCTACCGCTTATAATTTTGATTTCTACTGTACAGTTATGACGAATCAATGAACACAGCATTAAAATGTTTATTTTGTTTGAAACACAACCATATTTATTTTAAACAATTGTAAAATATTATTTAGGACATTATGACGATATGACTTGATAGAACACCTTGTGAATACCCCAATAAAAATTTTCCGTTAGCCGTGACTATATAAAAAAATATATTTTTTTCTGCAGAAACTTAGAACTCTGGAATGTCCCGAGTAAGTTGTAAGTAGAGGTCTGCAAGAATAAATAAAAAGCAATTTCAACACACTCATTTGTTTTTTAACTGCAATGAGTCAAGCACACAATCATAACGAAACAAATGAAAGAATAAACAAACACAAAACAAATAAAAACTCATTCAATTCAGTCAACTCAAGTCAAATGAGTTAAATATTCAAATATAATTTGAATATAAAATATCTGTACCTACAAATTATGTATGTATGTGTAAGCTTAACTCTTATAACTAAAAGAAGCCACAAGATTACACACGTATTATGTCAATGTTTTCAAATAAATGTATGCACATTCAATAATTCAAAAATTATTCGAATGTTTTTTGGTAAACTTGCTCTCTCTAACGGGTCATTCCAATGTTTTGTTATTTATGAATGACTCTCAAATTCATTTACAGTAAACAAGTTTTTTATCCAATTTATTCACTCTTATTTTGTATACGGTTTACTCTCTTCTTGTCTTTTTGAATGTTTTTTATTTGAATAAATGTTGTGCACTTTGAGTAAAGGCAAACGAGTGAGTTATTCAAAGCAGACCTCTAGTTGTAAGCGCATGATGCAGACAATTATCTATTTCATCTGTTATTTGTGTGAAAGTTTCAACATGGTTAATCCATTGTGTCTACTCAATGCGGGTCATAATTCCTATCTTTTTTCAGCATTACCAATACTAAAAAAGGTAGTGATTTCTCTAAAGCTACTGGGTATACAAAATATGTTTGTTGTTTGCAAAAACTACTTTACAGTCCATCCAAAGGACCAGTATGTTCATATTTGCATGTTCAGATTTTTCTGTAATCTTTGTTTGTTTGAGAATTTGTATGTGAAATCCTATGAGTTTTATTGATTTAAAAATTCTTGAGTTTGAGTGCTTTAGAAATGCTGTATAGACAAATAGACAATAATACATGAGAAATTTTTGATGAAGTATAAAAAACT
This sequence comes from Pollenia griseotomentosa, assembly GCA_963931875.1. Lineage (NCBI taxonomy): Eukaryota > Metazoa > Arthropoda > Insecta > Diptera > Polleniidae > Pollenia > Pollenia griseotomentosa. The sequence goes on along the minus strand of OZ007560.1, from coordinate 41,919,105 downwards.
GGAATATAGCTGTTATTAAGGGTAATAACAATGCTTTGAAATGAATATCCAATTGGCCCAAAATTTACTAAGGATTTATTTCAGACATAAATCGAAAAACCTTTTAATATTCCATCTGAACTAAATATGAATCAATAGTTGTTGGATAAGAAATTTCCATTTAGACTTTAAATCAGTAATTTTTCCTGTTTAGAATTTCCTTAGATAAAAATAAATAATAATATAAGAATTTTTTTTTTTTGTATATAATTTAGGAAGATGCAACATTCTGGAGGTATTTGAAATTTATTCGACTTTATTTTTTTCCTTCAAACACCGACGCTCCACCTTACTGATTATGTAGAAAGTTTATGTGGAAAAATTCATAAAATATCTTTATAACTTTTACCTTTAAATCAAATATTTTCTACTTTGAAAGTTTTACAGAATCTTATAAAATTTAATATTAATAACTTACCATTGATTTTAATAAATATTTGTCATCACTATGGTTTTTTTTTTTTTGTTCTTTCTGCCTCTATATTGACCCTTATAACTACTTTCATGAATTTGGGTTAATAATAAAAAAAGAGAAAGGACAAAAAATATTCAAATATTTAAACAGAATGTTTGTATCTGTAGTGGTAGTCCTTTTGTACGGACAAAAGGGATAGAGTAAATAAATAAAATGTACATGGAAATAAAATTCATTGACGCAAAAAGTCTACGAATGAATGTCTTTCAATAAAAAATAAAAATATATAGAAAATGGCAAATATAAGCAGAATGAAAAGTTTATCTTTTTATATTTGTTACGGAACATAAAACCAGTTCGACTGTGTTATATCATTTATAATTTTTGGAATTTAATAATATTTAATAATTTATTCTAATAGTTTTCACACAAAACACAACTTTACATACTTAACCCTTCGTCTTACTCATGAGTCTGGCCAGACCTTTTTCGATTTTAAATGTAGAGACTTGATACTTCAGGTTCCTTACTAGAAAAAATATATCCTGGAAAGGAAATATAAGCAAACTTATTCGAATATTTTACTGCACACATCACATACCATATATATTTTGTATAGAAGATGCCGTATTTTTAAATTTCTTTCTTGCTGTTTTTAATTATTTTTTTGTAAAATTATCTATTATACATATATATTAAATTTTTTTAAACACACAAACTAGTAGCTCCTTTTAGTTCTCAATTTGAAACCAAGCCAATAAGCACAGTAACTAGTAACTCACGTTCAGAAGCTGATTTTTACACGTGAAAAGTGAAGGCTAATAATAACTTAGAACATAATAAAGCTGCTGAGGAAGGTTATGAAATTCAACCGTTCACAGCTGAACAGACTGATGATGTGGATTACGTTTCTAATAAGAACGATTTATCCGGTACTAAAAATAATTTAGTCATAAAACCAAATGAATCGTTTGCTTCTAAGGACAATAAAGAAGAACCACATGTACAAGCTTGTCAACAATACTCTGCTCATGATTATTTCTATGATAAATATTGACTAAAATGGAATAAGCAGCAACTTAATGTTGGAATATTCTGCGTCAAAATAATATGCGTTTTGGAGTTGGGCCCACGGAACAAGGCTCAATTCCAATTCAGGCGCTCAAGAGATTTTGCACACCAAATATTACATTTATAATCAAAACTAAAACAAGTTGTATTCGTGTATTTGCTTGAAAGGAACGATGTTTAAAAATTTGCAAGCGAATTGGTTCTATTTGATATTGAAAATAGAATTTTCATATACTCCAAAAAAATTTTTGTTCAAAGTGTTTAGATTGTCAGCAACATTCTAAAACTAAAATTACATGTTTCAGTTGCTAAGGAAATCCATAATGCTAATACATTTATTTTATTTCTCGTTTATATTACAAATAAAATAGTATAGCATATTATAAACATGTTATAAACATTTTATGAAATAAAACGGTGTTATTTTTCAGTTTTTAGAAATATTTTGATCGGTCAAAATATGTTGATTTGTATATTATAAATAAAAACAATATGAATGTGTACGCGTATTATTTCATATAATGAATTTCATATTTTATTTAAATTATAAATGTGTATAATATCACATTTAATTTAAAAAATTTGGTTTTATTCATTCAAAAGTTGGTTGGGTCTGGCCAGACTCATGCGTTACGAATGTGAAAATAAAAACATGTGTAAGACCGAGGGTTAAGCTTTGGTCAAACCAGACCATATGATACTCTACAACGCAGTTTTTACAAAATTTTTTTAAAGTACTCTATTTGTGACCATGGAGTCTTCAAAACATAATTATGTTAACAAGTTAATTTTTTTTTGTGCCAAATTGAGAGTGTTATTTGTATGGGAGCTTTGGTCCAACATGAAGCGATAATTCAAATATCTGCACCGTTTGCAATATTCTTCGTTGATTTAACAATTAGAGCCTTTGTATAAAAAAATGGCAGCCGGACGAATGGACATTGTTCAGAGCTTCTCAAAAGAGATTTTAATTCGATCTTTATAATTAAACGTGAGTAAAGAACCAATATTTTTATATTTTACATATATCAGCACAAACGCATTAAACTCTCTTTCACTAAAATAAATCATAAGCCTAAAGCTATTTTCACACCTATAAAATATTTGACGTCCTACACGTAACAACTTGTTTTATTGAAAGATTATTTGCTTTTGCAAAACATATGGCGGAATTAAACATCATTTTGCAGTTTCTAAGTAACATTGTGCAAATGTCTTCTAACAAATAAAGTTTAGTAAATCAATATCCATTGTTAAAAATATAGCTAAAGTTTGATCAATTAACTGGTCACGTTTTTTTTCGTCAAATATTTGTTATGTCTGAACATATCTTAAGTACACAGAAAAAATGATTGCTGAAACACTTTCAAACAAAAGTCTTGTTTGAAAATTTTATTAAATTTCTATATTTTTTTTTTTTTAACCAAACAAAATTATTAATAGAAACAATATTTTTGTTTGCCGCAAAAAATTTTTTACTTGTTGGTTGTAGAAGCAACAATAACACTTAAAAAAACAAAAACAAAGAAAAAATTCTCGCCACTTTTTTTCAATGAAACCATTAATCAAAAATAATATCAGTTTTAATAAAGAATTTAATCAAGTGAATTAAACGTTTATTTATATCAACAACATCACTGCATAAAATGTTGTTAATATCAAAAAAATATTTAATTGATACTATTAATTGGTTTAATGAAGTATATTTTATTGATTAATATCACAAATTTTTTAATTGAAATAAATTTTTGTTTTCATGAAATTTTTTCATTTTCGGATGTCGGATGTTTCATTGTAAAACAAAAAGTGAAAACTTTTGTGTTTTGGCAAAATTTTTTTTTTCATGTTTTAATGTAAAATCCCACTATCGCCTCAAATAGCACAATCTGTGACTATTTTTATTGTGCTATATCGGCGCACATTTAAAAACATTACATAATTTTTTCTTGGGTGGTCTTATTATCATCGAACATTGTGAAAATTTTTATCAAATCATATTGGCCAAAAATGCTATTGCGTCGGTTTGGGCAAATTAAATTATATGTTTTTATTTATTTGCTTGTTGGCGGACAGAATTTTACTTTCGAAATGGCTTAAGTTAATTTTTAAATAATAATATATTAATATATGTACAATGTACATTAGACTGGCCCACGCTTGTATGGGAAAGTAAAAGTATAGTCCAATACTTTCTCCACAAGCTTGATTTTGTTTCTTTTACTAAAATATATGTGTATACCGAAAATTGGCTCAATGGGATAATATTTAGAGGTCGCGATGAATGGCGACTTATTTATATGTTTCACATTTTATATTACATGCATTTACTACTGGCTTATCATTATTGTACACAGAAAAAATTCTCCAAAATTTTTCAACAACTAAAGCATTAATCAAAAACATAATCAGTTTTAATTAAAAATTTAATCAAGTGAATTAAACTTTTAATCAAGTTAATTAAACGTTTAATTAATACTATTAACTGGTTTAATTGATACTATTAATATGTTTACAGGTGCAAATTTAATTAATTTTTTAATTAATATCACAAATTTTTTAATTGAAATCAATTTTTATTTTTTTCTGTGTACTTATTTATGTATTGGAGAGACTATTTTACACTTTTCTTTGATCTTTACGAAGGCGATCTATTGCATAAAAATATGTATGTCTCAAAATCAATTTGATCTTACAGACGAGGAAAAGAAAGCAGTTACCGAAATAAGTTTGTTTATAAGTCTTATATATGGCCGATACTGGAATGAAGCTCCTTTAGCAATAAATGCTTATCTTAATGATAAACAACTCGAAAACTATCCCAATGAAAAAATTGTTGAAGCTGCTGATAAAGCATTTCGTCGACATCTATGGTATTTTTCTGAATATTTAATCGGGCTTACCTTTATCGATTCCAGAGTTAGATATAAAACTAAGAAAACAAAGGTGAAAAATCTCCAACTACCACCAAAAGTTAAGCCTTAAAGAGACTGGACGGAAAAGTATTTTTAACTAACTATGCGATGATGGACAAGAGAAGGCACCGTCATTTCTTTCAAAGTGTCCTACAGAGTTTTTATTTCGATGAAAAAAATGCTAGCCCTTTAAAAGTTGTAAATGACTGTGCAGAATGAGGTGTTGCTTTGGTGACCGAATTTAACAGTTCAAATACGAAAAATGAAGAGCAAAAACAATATTTGCTTAGAATAGTTGATCACCATAGAAAAAAATTTCACGGGGTTTCTAAAGCTAATATTGCAAAAATGGCTATCGATAATTTAAAAAATTAATTAAATATGTGTTAATTTGTACTTAATTTACAGTTTTATTAATTTGTTTTTTTAAATATTTTAATTTTTAAATAAACAATATCACCATAAAAAATCGGAGTATGTATGTTATATTTCTATCTAACCCCGAAAAATCATTAAACTATCGCAACCACTAAATATTGACCGATTGTGCTCAAATTTGGACTAAACATTTTTAAGCACTATTCGAATAGGATCAGCGTTGTGGAGCGCGAATATTCGATACTTTTGTATTTTGGGCCACCCTAATGTACATACATACATATAAAAGTAAAAAATGCATTCAATTTTATTAAAAATTACTGCACAGTCTGTTCTTTTTTATAATTGTTGTTTTGTAAACAGCTGTTTACAGACCAGGGATGGTAACATCAGTACAACTGCAATGTTTTGGTAAAAAAAAACTGTCATGTAGTGTTATTATTCAATATATTTATACATTTTTTCTGTGTACAATATGAAAGTTTGACTTGAATAAACACCAAAATGTATTAACAAAGTGACCTCAGTACTACAACAATGAAACAATAGAAAAAACAACAGGCATTTTGTTGCTAGAATTGAGACGGCAAATGTCAAAATGCCTTATTAAAAAAAGTAAATAAACAAAAAAAATGACGACAAACGTCACACACGAAGAAAATCACTGCAAACAGCTGTGCTTGTGAGGTCACTTTATTAGTACATTCTGATAAACACATTAATTCTCATTATTTATCAGAAATAGTTTCTATATTAATTTAACCTTCATAAGGTCTTCGGGTCAAATCTGACCTATTTTAAAATAAAAGTTAAATTTTTTCTAAGAGTGAGTGACTTATATTTTTTATATTTTATGACTTTTATTTAATATTAAATGCCAACAACTACGTTAAGTTTTCAGAAAAAGATATTGGCGAAAAAAAGATTTATAAAATTTTTTGCACTTAAAGTCTTTGGGTCATATTTGACCGGTAGCAAAATTCTTGAATTTTCGTTAGAAATTTTCAGTTGTTATTTATTTTTTTCACCTCCTGTGACATGCGTTATTTTGAAGTTTACTAATACTGCAGGTAAATGTGTATTTGGTATTGATTGGACTGAAGAGGCGACACCAAAATTTCGCATTAATAGGTTCTCTAGTTAGCTGAATTGTATAGATCATAAAATGAAATTACAGACAGATTGTGGGATGTTGTGGAAGAAAACGACATTTTTGGAGCAATCTTGCCGTTGAACAGATTAAAAAACCTTTCGAGAGGACTAAGATTTGACAACAAGGATACTCGCAGTGAAGGCCAAATTTAAGAGAAGTTTGCGCCGATACGTGAGCTTTGGAATCTGTGGGTTGATTAGTTATGCCTGGAATATACAACCATATTCAGGCAAATAAATAGAAACTTTGCCTACAAATAAACAAATGTATGCATGTAGTTCTTGATTTGACAGTTGGTTTGAAATATAACAGTATGACTGTAGACAATTGTTTTACTTTAGTAGGAGCTATGTATATGTAAAAACAATATTGAATTTCCACGAGAGCTTTTGGCAACTAAAGGCTATCACTAACATCAGCTAAACATGACTAAAACGAAAACTGTTTTGCCAACGTCGACATTTCTTAGAAAATTTAGGTTTTCAACTTGCCGCGCCCTATATCAAGCAGTCAAAAACATTACCCAAAGACTCATTTTCACGAAAAATTGCAAAAAAGTGCATGTAGTAGCTGAGCAGGAACAGCACCCGTCATTTTTAACCAAAACCTAGGAAAAATATGTTTACCAGTCAAAAATAAGTCGGTGCCAATTATGTTACAAAACATATACAACTGAATAAATCTAAAAAAATTATATATCAACTTTTAAAACATACTTAATTGAAAAAAGTGAGTTTTTATATAAAATTTTCTATTTGGGTCAAATTTGACCCGAAGACCGTTAACGTCAGCAAATTTTAAGACCTTATGAAGGTTAAAAAGGTATTCTAAATTGTTTATTTTAAATAAAACCCTGTTAGAGAGTTAAAATAAAAACTTCAATTTAAATTATACTTAAACCCTCTTAAAACTTAAATAGTTATTAAATTAAAAGAAAATTAAATTCCTTAAATAAATCTTTTACCAATCCATTTTTTTCTGTATCATTTTTTCCAAAATGTAAAAAAAAATAATTAAATATCACCATCCAATCACTATTTCATCAACATGTCTAACAGTTTCATCAATTAAGCTTCACCCAATCGCGTCTGTTTCTTGTCTTCAGTTCGTCAATTGTCAGTGTGAAATTTAGCTTCTTAACAATATAAATAAATAGCATCTGTCTGTCCGCCCGCCAGTTTGAAATATAATCCTACATAAATAAATATTATTTTGCAAAAATCTTTAAGTACAGAGATAAACACCAGAACAAGGACTTTGCAACATTTAAATACACAAAATGTAGTTTAAGATATAAATCCCTTCTAATACCCAAGAAAAATATTTTGATTATTTTCCGTTTGCTATTCGCATTTCTATTAATGGTTGTTTTATTACAGCAAACATTTTTTTGTCTTCAGTATCTTTAAAAACATACATTAATCATTTGCTGATGTCAACAATAAGGGCCAGTGGGGTGAAACATTTAACAAATAATTTGTGTTTCCGTATCCTATAAAGAATTGAGGTGAAATGTCGAATATTTTTTTTTTAGGAATTGTTCGTTTTTATATAAATTGCTATTGATTTCAGTTGTATGTGTGTTAAGAAGTAGTGAAAAATTGATTAGAAGTAGAGTTTGAAAGCAAAGACAACTTATTGTGTTGGATGAAATGATATTTCGAAAGGGAAGATATCCTCCTTAATAAAATACAAAAGTACAGATTTCATTTAGTAAACCCTCACCCATCAAAATTTTGTATTGACATCTTCAATAGCTTTCTTAATATTGTTAAATCTATAGAGATAAAATTGAAAATGCGTTTTTTTTTGTGTTTTGTTTTTTGTGTTTGTTGGTTCCCTTTATTCTCCTAAGTAACGAAAACATTTTTAAATGAAATTTTTATAGTAATTTCCTGACTACCCGGTGCTAAGCATAGGCTATAAATATTTTTAAATTTCCAAGTGGGCGCGGCACCTTCTATACAACGACAATATCTGGAGATTGGTAACATTAAAAGTGTACAAATTCGGAAGAAAAAAATGTGTATTCAAACAAAACATCTGTTAAGAAATGGGCTAGATGAATGAAGTGGGAGTGGCATCTTCTAAACGAAGACAATGTTGATTATTGTAAATTTGGAAACGTTAACCAAATTTTTTTTTTAATTAGGAACAAAAACATCTGTCAAAAAGCAAGCTGGATTGAATGTTAAGTTATGGCATCAAAAGCCATTTTCGGGAATAGTGCATTTGTATGGGAACTATGGTCGAGTATGAATCGTTTCTAATTAAATTTGGTATGATAATTTTGATTGCAATAAAATTAGTTTGGAGCAAATTTAATCTTAATACCAACATAATAAGATGGTTTAAGGGCACAAATACCCTATTCCAGAATGAAGCTTGTATGCCCATTTACAATAGGCTTGGTCCTGTGCCAATGAGAACACATATGCCCAATTTTATAAAATTATCTCCAAAATTGCGACTTCTACTTTGCACAAAAGGTTTACATGGACAGCCAGCCGGATGGACATCGTAAAGCTATAGTAGATAGCAAAAAGCCACTTTTGAGCGAAAGTAAACCCTGAAAACGGCTGGAGTTTGAAAAAAAATAAAAAATATTCGTTTTTAAAGATTGAATTCGTTTAACATGCTTAGCCAAAAAAATTATGAGAAAAGCGCCAGACGGATGTCAGCAAACATGTCTAGATAATAGTGTTAGCGTTATAGAGCGGAATAATTCCAAATATAAAAATGAAATGTTGATGAGCTTATAATTGACTCGTGACTGTTTTTGCGGGAACCAGCATTTATGCCAAATTCAAAGATTAACCATATTCGGCCAAGAACCACGACATGGTGATGTCTTTATATAGGACAACGATCCCAAGCATACTCCAGAAATAACTAAACGTTCGTTTGAAGAAAATTCGAAATACGAAAATATATTGACTTCCTCAGTCGCCGGGCTTGTACCCTGTTAAACCTTATGTGGATGGCAAAAAAAAAACACCTTTAACAGCATTGCAAGGTGCTCGGGTACGTATATGGAAATAGTATTGGAAACTAAAATTTTTTTCTCTAAATTATGTGCATAACCACGGAAATTAACTTTTAGACTTACAATTGCTGTTCATAAAATGTAACTCACTGGGTTACGCAACCAATAACTGCGAAGATATGCAAGTGTGTTAGTTATGTTAGTAAGTGTGAAACAAAAAACTTGAAAATATTATTCCGGCGATTTTCCTTATTACAAAGGTATAAAAGTTGAACCTTTTTATGTGTATTGTAACCAAGAAGAATTGACTAGAAGTTTAGGTCAAGTCAGAATATGGTTTTTTTTGGTGATCGGGATTTAAGTACAAACAACAGTTTTTTTATGTTACCAAACCTTTTTTTCTAGCAATATTTTTACAATCGGACCACAAAGGCACTGTTGTTGTAGAGTTGGCCCCTTCCTTCTGGTGAATGCGTTTAGATTTAAGGCGTAAAAAGAAACGAAAAAATAATAAACAAATGCAATACAAAAATATGCATTCCATTCCATGTAGAAGAATAAGATGCTCCTTTGCGAATCCTTAATCACGCTGGCCTCCACAATAAAAAAAACACATAACAGAGTTGTGCAAACCAACTTAATTGCCATTGTTTCGGGCAGCAATATCTATCAGCAGATTCAAAATGATGCTGTAGTGCATACGATTTGAAAATAATGAAACCCGCATACTACGAGCATAAGCTGGTTAAGCTGCTACTTTTCGAGATATTTGGACAATGGTAAATGAGAATTTACGTCAGAGTTATAAACATTCTTTGGCATGCGATGCATTAAACTCTTACTCTTTGCATGGAAAGTTTTTCACTGCTTAACCATCAGAAAGCGAGCGTCAAACAAATATTTGCAAAAGAACAGTTCTGGTTTTTCCATACAAAAACTTAGGAAGAAATGTAACTAATGACACTTTTTTCCTTATCTCCCAATTATAAGTCAAATCTGCAATACACAATGTGCTTGGGAAAGATTTTGAAGTTTCAACGTGTGACATTTCCGGTTTGCAAAAAAAAAGCTTCCGTACTCCCGTAGTAGGGAGTTGTCACATGTGTAAAGCAATTAAAAATACGTAGAGCTTGCGCGCAATGTTCCAAACCGCTTTGCACAAATTGTTCGCATAGCTATCAATAAAAATTTATTTGCAGTTCACACAGTTGCAAGTAGTGCTGGGAAACTATCGATAATCTTACACTATTGAAAATATCGATAGGAAAAATATCAATATCGATATTATTATTATTTAAAATGCAGCTTTGAAGACATGTTACAGCAGCTATAAACACACAGTTTTCTGCCGCAAGTTTTAACTTGCTATTATAAATTTGCGCAGAATTACAGCAATGAATACAAACAACAAGAATGGCAGGTGGTATGGTTGCTTAGCTGTGCTTTTTTTACTACTAACTTAAGTCCTTTATGCCGAAATTGTTATATGTTTACATAGGGGCTGAAATGTCAGATAGTTTTATGATGTTGTAAAAAAAAATCAAATGAAAATGCAATTGCAATTGCGAGCATAGAATAAAACAATGAACGACCATTAGCCTGATAAAAAGATAGTTAAAGTTTTCCTACTTAAGTACAAACTTTCAGTCGATAGTAATATCGATATATCGATAGTGAAATCTGAGCTATCGATAGTATCCCAGCACTAGTTGCAAGAAATTTTTAGTCAATTTTAATGACAACATTGTAAGATCTGACCACCGTCTGTACGAAGCTTAAGTGTTAATTTCTGGTTGTTTTTTTATTTATGTATGAAAAAAAAAAAAATAAACTTTTTTGCTTGCTTTTCTATCACACAATACAAGTCTTACTGTCTGTTTTTTAAAAAGTGAAAACAAGTGAGTGACTGAGAAATTATATTGAAAATAAAAACAAATTTTAATTTTTTATTGCTGCTTTCAATATAATTTTTCACTCACTCCCTTGTTTTTATTTTCTAAAAGCAGACAGTTATGTGCTGTTTACACAACACAAGTGACTGAACATGTAGTAAAATTTATATGGAAAACACTCAAAAAACCGAGTGCTTTTCATATAAATTTTACTACACGTTCAGTGACTTGTGTTGTGAAAACAGCACATTAATCTAAAATATCTATAACGACTTTCTTAACTTTTATTTTAGTAACATTTCACTTAAAATATACTTGCAATAATCGTTTTTTTTTTTGCAATTTAATGTATGTAGGTACCCGGTTACCTTGCCATGCCGGTAAGGGTGTAAGATGAAAATTGGTCCACCACGCAAAATTATTTTTAAGCTAAAAAATAGTAATAATTTGAAATTAATTAAAAGTAAGGTGCTCTCAACAAGTTTCAACTGAACTATGAGGACCGTCTGTTTCTATAAAAAAAATTAAACTTAAAACGCCAAAGGTACCTGGGTGCCTTGCCATTCACATTCACAGGGTTAAGTACCTTTGGTCCCTTCCAAATCGCTAAAATTTTGCTTAGAGGAACCCGCCTAACGCCGTATATAAGTTTTGAGAGAGTGCCGTTAAAGCTTGGATAAAAATTGAGCTGAAAATGACAACCACTTTGGAAAAAGTATGGCAAAGAGAATTAAGGCGAAAAAAGGCGAAGGGAGAACGCACCAAACGCTACTTGCGGTCACACTTGTTCACAATCAGAACTCAATACTAATACCGTGTGAAATGTTATGAACACATATTTTTGGAAAAAGTTTTTATTTTTAAGTTAGGTGTAACTACTGGTGTACGACAGGCATGTATCCTTTCCCCGCTGTTATTCAATATTGTATTGGACTCAATAATGCAGCAATCAACTCGCACTAGAAGAGGCATCACATGAGGTATGCATAGTCGATTAGACTATTGATATCTGCTTACTCGCGCTTAACTTTACCGACAAATCAGCCAAATTGCAACAGATATACCAGCTAGCATCGGGTGTTGGTCTTCATATTAACATCGACAAAACAAAGGTTATACGCATCAACACAACTTATCTCTCTAAGCTCAGGGTCAACAACATGGAGAACGAGCATGTGCAGTCGTTTTGGTACTTAGGAAGCATAATTTCCTCCACGGGCGTCTCCAGTGAAGATATTGCATATCGCATAAAAGAGGCAAAGCAGTCATTCGGAGCATTACAAAGAATATGGAAATCACCACAAATATTTACAAGTACTAAGTTGCGCCTTTTCTCTTCAAATGTTCGCTCTACCCTGCTATATGGATGTGAATCCGGAACTCTACGGCAAACGACATACAACATCTGCAGGTATTCATTAACCTTGCTTGCGGAACTTATTGAGAATTTTTGGCCGAAAGTAGTTTCCAATAGAGACCTGTGGCAAAGAACAGGCGAAACACCACTTTTTCCTTATTGCCACAGAAATAATAAGTCACAGTAATTTGATTAATTTAAAAATCGAAATGACTGATAAAATCAATATGGTTTTCAGGGCGGTGCGCAAAATGACCCCAAGAAATGCGGCCCAAAAAAGAAAATAAAGAATCGTCCCAAAATTTTACAAGAGGCACAAAAACGCTCAATTTTTGGGCAATTTCTTGTTTTTATTTTTTCATTGGGGCGTTTTTTGCTTTTGAAGTGAATTGAAAAATGACCCCATATATCAAGGAATGAAAAGTGGACCCAAATAAAATCACAATTTTTACTAATATAACTGTGACGTGATGGAAGAAAACTAATTCTATCTTCGGGATTTTTTAATGTCGACCTGTGTTATTAAAGAAAAACAGAAGATAATCTACATTTGATTTTTAAAGTTTTTCACTACTTTTTCTTTTAATATAATTTTCGACATCCTTGCCTTAGTATATAACGATAATTTCCAAACATTACTTCAATTACTTTATTTAAATTGTACAACAAGAAGAAAAGTTATGCCGCAAACAAAATTATTTGCTACAAATTAAATGGCCATCATAAAATCGAAGAAACATTCTTAACATTTCGGCCCCCGGCTTCTTCCCGTCATTCAAATGACTAAATATATAAATATCCTTGGCCATTTTGAAGACCAATTAGTATTAACTCATTCTCATTAGAAAGCTACGAGTGAGATGTTTTAACATTAACAACGTTAATAATAACAGCATCATTATCATCGTCAGCAGCAGCAGCAGCAGCAGAAGCAACAGCAAAACAGAATTAAAGTTATCATTTAAAAGCAACAACTACAGCAAACTCAGCAGTAATAATATTGTTATTGGCAGCAAAGTTTTGCCATCAAGTTTATTCTAGTTTGTAGTAGTTGTAATGCTGCTATTGGCAGTTTCATGCGATGACTATTTCAGCAAAACAAAGTAAAGACTATCAAAGAGTAGTTTTTATAGTTCATATTTTTGTGTTGTTGTTTTAGTGTCTGCATAAGAGTCGATATAATGTCTGCCACCATTCCGCTTCATTTATCATCTACTGAGCTTTGACAGCACAGAGAACATTATTCAAACATTATAGAAATAAAATAGACTGTGTGTTTCAATACATATACATACTAAGGTGGTACTTATTTTTTTCGGTTTTCCTTTATCAGGTTAGTTCAAACAAATTTGGCAAAAATTTGAGCAGGATCTAAAAAAAATCGGTAAAAAGTTCTTGAAAATTGTTTTATATTTTTTTTTGGTAAATTTTTGTGAAAATTTTTTTTTTATTTAGAGAGGTTTGGTGGTAGAGGGTAACTGTGCTTGAGAGAATTATTGGAGATAAAAAAATAATGGGGACTCCTCAAACATTGTATCTCCCTAAGGGTGACTCCTGAGTAGCTGCGAGCTATTTTTCATCCATTATCCCCCAATTTCATTGTGACGAATTTAAGCACTCATGTGGCACGACAATTTTTAACCAATCAAGCTCAAATATTCGTTTAATAACTGTTTTTCATAACCTCACACAAACGTGTCTCGATTTTAAAACACATGAGCTTAAAATTTTTTCATACATTTAGGGTCCACCTTAATAAATACATACATATAAAAAAATATCCTTCATTTAACTAGAGCTAAATACATGCGGCTATTTAAAGACATATCTTTTGTAAATTTATTTGTGTCAGTTTGGGGTTGTTTGTATTTTTATTGTTGTTATTCGAACTTCAATTGAACAAAGTTTGATGGCAAAAATTGGTTTAACATTTTAGCTTTGAAATCTTTACTAGTAGTAGACTGTCGATTAAGCAGATTCTTTTTTTGTATTACTTTTATGACTGTAATAAAGTTGTGTATTATTGAATTTGTAAATAATACACTGTAGAAAACCTAGATCTTATGATTTCCGCATTACGAAAAGGAAATTGCTTTATTTTCGCCAACTTAACAAAATTAAACTGTAGAGGTGCAGAGTTTATTTGAAGGGATAACAAAAAATTAATCTGGTTATTTACTATAACTAAAGAATAAATATTTGCATTTAGTGGTATGAGTGAAATAAGGCAAGCTTCGCTTTAAAGCCCAGACTGCTTTTATTATTTCGATAAATTGAATGGCCGAAAAAAGCTATACTTTCATCAATTTAATCAAACATTTGCTTGAATCGCATTTCACACAAAAAGATTAGCAGTAGTATACCCTTAACAACGGCTGGAAGGGGGAAAATTTTGTCATTCTGTTGCATTATGAGAAGGGCAGTTTACTTTTAGATGTTTGTTTGTTCGTCCGAGGGTTTGTCTATTCATATTTTGGTTGAAATGGGATACCCCCTCTTACAAATTCTCATTCACTCAGGGCATTGTTTGTTTACTTTTATGTTTCTAGGCCTAGTACTAAAGGAACTTCAAAAAGTACCAGTTAAAGAACGCAAAAGTACCAAGAAAGATCCCTCTTACAGATTCTCATTCACTCAGGACCCTGGATGTTAAATTAAATGTTTCTAGGTCCAATACTAACGGAAATTAAAAAAGTCTAGTTGAAAACAAATAACTAGGTACTTATTAGGTAGCCCCTCTTACAAATTCTCAATTCACTCAGCACCTTGCATTTTTAATTTTACCTTTCTAGGTCCAATGTTAACGAAAATTTAAAAAAGTACCAATTAAAGAACGAAAAAGTACCAAAAAAGATCCCTCTTACAGATTCTCATTCAATCAGGACCCTGTATGCTTAATTATATGTTTCTAGGTCCAATACTAACGGAAATTCATAAAGTACCAGTTAAAAAACGAAAAAGTACCAGTAAGATCTTTCTTATAGATTCTTATACACTCATGTATATAGATTCTTATACACTTGCATGTTAAATTCTATATTTCTAGGTCTAACACTAACGTAAAATCAAAAAGTACCACGTAAAGAACAAAAAGTACCAAAAAGCCCGTCTTACAGATTCTCGTTCACTCAGGGCATTGTATGTTTACTTTTATATTTCTAGGTCCAATACTAACAGAAATGAATAAAGTACCAGGTAAAGAACAAAAAAGTACTAAAAAACCCCTCTTACAGATTCTCATTTACTTAGGACCTTGCATGTTTACTTTGATGTTTCTTGGTTCAATACTAACGAAAATTCAAAAAGTACCAGCCAAAGAACGAAAAAGTACCATAAATATACCTCTTACCAATTTTCATTCACTCAGGACCTTGCATGTTTAATTTTATATTTCTAGGTCCAAAAAGCCCCTCTTACATATTATCATTCAATCAGGACCCTGCGTGTTTAATTTTAAAGTAATAGGTTTAATTTTAAGGTAATAGGTCCAATATTAACGGAAATTCAAAAAGTACCAGTTAAAGGAAGAAAAAGTACCAAAAGTATTCTTCTTACAGATTATCATTCACTCAGGACCTTGCGGGTTTAATTATATGTTTTTAGGTCCAATACTAACGGAAATTAAAAAAGTACCACGTAAAGAACAAAAAAGTACCAAAAAGCCCCTCTTACAGTTTCTCATTTACTCAGGACCCTGTATGTTTAGTTTTATGTTTCTAGGTCCAAAACTAACACAAATTAAAAAAAGTACCAAGAAAAAAGTAATAAAGTACTAAATAGCCCCCGCGGGCGTTGACGTTTAACAAATTGTTCACGTTTACGAATGTAAAATTTTTAAATAAAAAACGTATCGATAATGTGCTTTTAAACGTTTTTATTGATTATAAACTAAAACCAAACATAAACAAATGCAAAAAGGAAACAAAAAAGTCATTCAGCCTGACTACAACCATAGAAGACAACTAGAATCAAAAGAATACAATTTAAATGAGATCATATTTTTAATTTTACATGCACACATATGCATTTAAAAAAATCGTATCTTACTATTTGTTGGCTTTGTTACACTATATTGCGTCGCAAAAGCTACCGCACATGTACCCTTTTCTAATAAGTCCAAAATATTTGCCTTTTCTTGTAATTTAAGCACTTTCGGTTGTTTTGTGCTCATTTTGGTAATGTGATACTTACGAGAACAAAAAAGCACCTGAACATAAATAAAAAGACAATACATACATACAGTTGTAAGTTCTTTTCTACTCTACTTATAAGGGGAATCCCCAATTTCTGAAATTATTTCATAAAATAAGAGTGTGTGTGTACAAATGTGTGAATTTTAACTGCTGCTAAATTCAAAATTTTGTTTTATTCAGAGTTGACGTTTTAGAGCTTTGCGGTTGGGTTGACGTTTTAGAGTAGGCAATGTAAAAAATGAGGGTTAACGTTTTGGGATGTTGACGTAAACGAGCGTTGACGTTTTCCCGAGAGCACTGTATGTATGTAAGATGAATTTTAACAGCGATTTATTGAATAGAACATTTGAGGGGTATTGGATTTATTCCAAAGCCTCGGCGTGGATTTGGTGAGAACGTAACAAGAAGAGAGTAATTACAAAAAGAGATTTGCTTAAGACATGCATTCAAGGCGAATTCAACTATAGGTGGTGTTGCATTTCATTGTTAGTGTTTACGGTTTGAAGTGTCAACCATTTCTAAAACAAAACACCAACAAATTAGTTCGAACTGTCAAATTCAGATGGTGTTTCGACACCACCTGTAGTTGCCTTGATATGCATTATTATAATACAGGAATATAAAATTGTGATCCTTTATATCAACACACAACTAGCAAAACACTACTGCCTTAAACTTTAAAACGAAATAGTGCCCAACCCCATTTTAAATCAAGAATAAGAAGAATAGAAATAAATCTAACCAAATTTTGACAAACAAGCTCGATCAAATACAGTTAGCAAAAAATAGTCTCACGAGCTGTCATGGGATTAGTTTTTGAGGAATCGCTATAGTAAAATATATTCAGCCCAATTATGAATTAAAATTCCCCGGGAGTTTTTTTTCCATTTCTCCAATTTTACAATAGAATTCAAATAAGAAAAATTAAAGAAGGGAAAAACTACCGGAGAATTTTTATTCATAATTGGGCTGACTGATTAAAAAAAATTAGTAATATTACCAATTAAAAAAAATCAACAATTTTTTAAAAGAAGTCATGTCTTTTGCTTGAATTTGATACTGTAAATAATTTCATCTATTAATTAATTATTTAATCTTGTTAATGTAAATGTATTAATTAGACAATTATTTTAACGGACATTTCCATTTCATTTCTTAATTAATGGCTTGTTGTAAATCAATACCAAATTATGTATTTAGATAGAATGTTTCTCCGTTTTAGTTAACCCATTCCCAGCCATTGTACTCGCTTGGGTACAGAAAAAAGGCAATATTTAAGTACGCTTAAATTTTATAACAAAATAAATTAGTAAACTTTTGATGTGTTTTTGCATTCAACACATTGTGCTTTAAAGACACACATAAAAAAATTTAAAAAAATATATACCGTTATAGTGTATTTTCTTTTGTTCTTGTAACACTTTATCATTTTTGTGATTTTTAGCTAGGCCAGTAACAATTGAGCTGCATAGAGTAAATACGGTTTTGTTGAAACAAAAGTTTCTTATAAATTTCTGAAGAAGAGTGATTGTGTGTACATTTAAAAAAAAGTTACAAGAAAAATTTTTTTATTCGAAAACGTTATTTGACTAGCAAAATCGCTGTACCCAACCGAGTACAATGGCTTGATATGTATAATTTTTTTTTTAATTTTTCTTCGACCAAAATGGAATTTCAAGCCATCAAACCCTCAAGTTTTTATGCTAAAGCTTTCACAAATTTAAACAGCTAGATAAAGATGATCACAAAAGTTTCGATATAGCTATTATTCGGCAGTGATATCAAAGATTATATCCCACTTGAGCAGTTGCGACAGACAATAAATTTCAAAATCAAGCAAAATAGCTCCTAAGTAGACAAAGAGACCTTGTGATATTCAAATGCATCAAACTAATTTTTTTGGTAGACACTCCACAACATAATTCATAAGAGTTAAACAAGTGAGATTTGGTCTTAAAAATAGGATGCTAACGAGCAGTTCCGGTTATTTATACCAATTCGATACTAACTGTGGGGCCAAAGGTATAAAAGTAGAAAGATCAAAACTCCCTCTTGGATCCAGAGTCGTGCTTGATTTTATGAACAACGTTCCTAAAACTTTAGATTATGTTGCTAACAGATCTCAAATGGACTGGCTTGGGTTTCAACGCAATATTGCTCAATTTTATTTGCGAAACTATACCCAGAAGGTGAATGTTTCCAAATGGTCGCTGACTGCTGGCGTTGCAACTAGTGGTGGAAACTTCTATCCTAAAAGGATAACAAATCAGTTACGATGTCGTGAGTGTTATAACAGCATAATATGGGTATTTGAGCAATGCGATGTTGCTCTATGAGTTGAAAAAATATGCTTTAAAATTTTTCATAATTAAAAAAATAGCATACTCATGACGCCATTGTACTCGTCCGAGTACAGCCCTTAAAACACACTTCCAGGAACTTTTTTTTTAATTTTTTGTTTTTTCTATATTTATTAACTGTATTTAAGTATAAACAAATAAATGAATTGCAATCTTTTTTGTTTTTAATGGTCTTGGCGTTTAATGGGTTAAACAATAACAAGATGAATGCAAATACAAATTCATTGTTTATTTTAATGACATTTTTATTATTCCTCGAATTTCCATAAACGTGCTTAGTAAAACGGTACTGTTGACTTTTCTGATACAAATTCTCCGATTAAAGTTTTTTTTTTGCTTTTTTGTCCGCATCTGTTGCTTTCTGTTCTTTCATTCAAATATACATCAGCAAACATTAATATACTTTCATTTTATTTATTTATATTCTCAGTGTCAGTAACAATAAAATTTGATGCTTGACATTTGAATAGAATTCAAAGTGTATCGAACGCCGATGTCTAAACAAACATTTCAATAAACGCAAGCTGAAGGCAGAAATCGGAGAAACGAACAAAAAGCAACAAACTCTTGATGTCGGTTGTGTCTGGTCATTTATTAAAATGATTCCCCATTCAGTCATTTCCAATTTATATTGTATGCGTGATTTCGTATTTATTTTCTATTTCTTTCTGCGTCCTTTTTTCCTCTTTTTCTGTTATCCTTTTTATTTACATTTTTTTTTTTTTTTGTTTAATAAAGAAAAAAAAAAAAACAAATAAAAGAAAGGAAACATTACATTTAAATTTTTTCTTTCGTGTTTTGTTTGAAACAAGATTAAAGCTTTTATTGTTTGAGACTCTGAAAGCGGATGATTGTTTTTATTTCCATTGAAAATTACTTATACGTAATGTTGAAGGGCAGGAATGAATTACATACATACATATTATTTTGGATTGTATTGAAATGTTTAAATTTAAATAAATTTAATGAAATAAAAATTAATAAAAATTAGTATTAAGCAAATTTTGCTAATATTTAAAAATAAAAGTTTTATTTAAATTATAAAAAGATTTTAAGATTATTTTAACTTCAGAAATATTTGTTTTTTCCAGTATATAATAATATTTGTAGTAAGGTAGTAAGGTAAATATTTGCATTTTATTTTTTTTTTAAGTTTATTTGTGAGTTGTTATCAAAAGATCATTTTATACAAAAAGAAATAATATCATGTATGAAAAGTACAGGATACATATCAGATGCCATATCATTAACACATGGTTTTTGTCTTAAATAACTTATAAAGCATTTTTAGTTAAAGTGTTCGAAAATAAACACTAAATATCGTTTCTTAGTGTTCGGTTAGGTAGATTTTTGAAAACACAAACGCTAATCGTGTTTGTGTAGAAAATCAATAAAAAAAATAAAGTTTCCCTGTTTGGCATCTTTCGAACACATATAATACTGTTCTCATTCAACTCAACAAAAAGATGAGAACATTTAATTCTGTTCGGTTTTTTTTAAGCCACAAGAAGCTTCCTTTTTTTTAAGCCACAAACTTCATTGTGTTCGGTTCAGCTCATTAATGTTCGTTCGTTTCTGTTGTGCTTAGCGCCCTTTTGGCTGGTAGAAAAAAAAACCAAAAATTTTTTTAAAAACAAAATACACGAAAATACGAAAAAAAACAAAAAGCCAGCAAAATAATTTTACACAGAAAACACATATACACAACACACGCTCAAGCTGTTCGTGCTGCGGTCGTTGCTAAAATTTTTTGTTTCTTCACTTCTTCATCAATGTAAAAAAAGAAATAAATATTAAAGAACGTTAAAATTTAATGTTGGTCTACAGTACAACTACAACACAGAACAGAACAGAACACTATATAATGTTCGGCTCTGTCTTGAAAATAGTTACGAATGGTAATAATGGTTGTGTTGGTCTACACAAACACTAAAAAAATAGGTATCGTTTCTGGGAGAGTGAACCGTACATTAAATAATGTTCCGTTTATTTTTGAACACTGTTTTAAATGGGAAGCATCTCTCATTAATTTCTACTTAGTCTTCCAATTAAATTGCGCAAAATAAAAAGTTTTTTTCTAAATTTTTAAGGCAATACACTATTACACGCTTGAAGTTTTGCTATCCTTTTTTTTAATAAAGTACAGCTAAAGCACATCAATTCAGCACCAAGGCTCCGCCCGAGTATGTTGCATTGATTTTAGAATGCGAAAGATGGTTTGCGCTATTCATAAGAACTGATTTCAACACGAATGTTAAGGACCGTCCAGTAGTGGGATTTTATAACTTTTAATAATAATAACAATTGTTACAATTGAAGGACAGCCGCGAATAACGTTTTAAGTTACAAAATAATTATTTTTCAGGAGAGCAACAAAACGTTTTAACAGGCAAGATTAATAATTTTTTATTTTTTTTCTTTAGATTATTAAAAATAATGATAATAAAAACTTTTATGCAAAATATCAAGAAATTTAAAATTTAAAACGTCATTTAAAACGTTATTCCACGTTTCAAAACCATTTACTTTGTATCATTTTGTAAGTAACTTGCAACATTCTTCCACTAGTTGACTCTTTGTACGTCATTTTGAAGGCGCTAATGTTCATAATTTTGGGTGATTTAAGGTTTAAACAGTGTAAGAGAGTAATGTTAACGGTTATCTGCAAAAAAACAGTTTTTGCAAAAAGTGGCTTTTACAACGTTATTCGCGCGGCTGTGCTTCAATTATTAACCTGTTTTGTTGTTTTTACTAACAATTGCGCGATTCTGATAATTGTTCTTAACAACATAGCGAAAAAGTGGCATCACTGTAAAAATAAATGGCAAAAAAACGAAAAGCGCAAAACTGACTTGAAAAATAGGGTTACCATTTTTTAATCAAATTGAGTTTCAAAAATGTTAAAGTAGAAAAGTTATAGAAGACAGTTACAGAAGATGTAAACGAAATTTTCGTGATCTGTAAACTGGCTTATGAAATACAATTTGGTAAATTTTGTGTTGTGCCTGTTTATGGCGTAGGTTGGGTTAGGTTCGACTGGAAGCCTTAATTAAGCACAGCTCACGTGGTTCCAGCAATAAGTTTCCGTTGTGTTACCCTGTTACACCCTCTCCCAATGTTCCCACGTAACCTGGCTGTGAAAATTCTCACCCAGCCATCCGATTAATTCAATGAAGGAATGGTTCAAATCAATGTCAGAGAAACCAATTATTTTTCATGAGGATTCTTTGACCATTCAGCTTGAGTCTAAGGTCTCCGAGGCTCGAGCAGTGACAGAGATGATGTTTCGGTTAAATCTTCCTCTTCGCCGCAACTCTTACAAAGGTCAATGCATTTAAACGTATTTGTCAATAGGCCAGAGTCCAGTTAAAACCGCAATTAAGTTGTTGAGGTGATGTCTGGACAGCCTTCATGCGTGCCGTATCCTCTTTGCGTTTATGATGGTCCAGATTTTTCTGGTTTCCCCACATGTGATTTCATCAAACTACCTCTGATTGACAATGAAATTTGTATGGATAAGTTGCTTACTATACCATGGGTCGAACCTCTACAACTCAAGGTGGTTCCTACATGTGCCAACGAATCAGCCATACAGTTTCTATGTACGCCCCTGTTTCCAAGGACCCAATTTATTGCAATCACTGAATGTCTCGCTATCTCCTCTTTTACTTTAGGTAATTATTTGAATATCCCTGTTAGATATCTCACCAAACCGAATATGCGCCGCCATTATTTGGGCCTGAGTGACACTGCAGTGAATCGGCCGTCTAACCCCGCGTTTCCACATGCAAGTACAAGTTCGAAAAACTCTTTTTTACTAACACTATCACATTTTTCGTACATACAGCTCAACTTGCAAGGGAATGTGCTTGCAAGTAAATTTTTGACACTTGTCACAAGTAAAATGACAAATGGAAAAACAGTGTTACCGTGATTGATTCACTAGTACTTAGTAAAATAAAAGTTATGTTTATAGCTGATTTCTGTGTATTTATAAAAAATTAAAAATAAAAATGAACACAACTATACAACAACGCATCTTAACGGCATTTTTAAACATACATTTCAGGCATTTAGAAAAAAAATTTTAATCAAAATATTCTTTTTAGTAATTTTATGATATCGGAAACACGGCAACAAAATATTCACATACATATATTCACATATTTTTAAAAATAAACATAACTTTTTATAGAGATTTCATAAAAGTCAAATAAAGAAAAAATTGAAAAGTTAATTAATTTATATCGTAGCCATGAGGAGAGTCTATAGATGCAACGATTTGAAAATAAAAGCTAGAAGTTTAGCTGATGCCGACGTTTTAAAAATGAACTTACACCGCCTGTGTAGCTACTCAAAAAAATGTTGTGCTTGTTTTTAATTCTCCTGATTTTCGTAATTAATACGTATACACTACTTGCAAGTAATTTCTCGCATGTGGAAACGTAGGGTAAGAGGAAAGCTCTACTTTAACTACTTGGAGTTAATGCCAGAACTGATACCATGCAGAGTTCTGTTTATGGTTTAGAGTGCAATATAATTAAATGCAAAATATTTAAACGCTATGTTCAAACTATAGTTTTTATTTTTTCGAAATTAAACAATGACTGCTGTATTTATAAAACCTTTTTAAATTTAATAAAGGTTTAAAAAACAATTTTTCTATTCAAATATTTTACTTAACAATCGCTTGTTAAATTGAATAATCATTAATGAATACGGGGGTGAATATACAACACCAAAAAAATTATCATGTATTTAAAACAAACAGCTGACGTTACGTTAACAATTGTTGTTTTAAATGTTACAAAATGTTAAAATTTTCATGTTAATTTTTTTTTTACAATGACAACTATTTTTAAAACTAATTACGCTGCGGGAAATTTGTGTCAATTGGTCCAACAGACTGGTCCTGGGATTTGTGAAAATAGAACAAGTACAAACTCATGACCAGTGAAAGAAGAACCAATCCCTTAACTGGTTTATGAAGAACACAAAGGTACACGCATAGAAAAAATATGGTTGGGCATGGTTACGGCAACAACACTATGTTTAATGTAACAATATATTGTTGTCGTACACAAAAAATTGTTATTTTTATTTAATATCAACAATATTATAGTTACTGTGAACATATCCATGTTTATCGCAATTATGAATTTGAGTATTGTTGACCGAAAAATAATTATTTTTCTAACAACTTAATTATGATAACTTTCTAAACATATTATATTTCTCACAACCATATCATGATATTTAATAGCCATAACATGATAACTTTCTATACATTTATCATATTATGTTAAAGATGCAATCAAACTATTTTTACTCTAATCATATTATGTTAGCGCCATTTGTAAAATAATTTTGAAGAAGTTGTATCGTTTTTTTATTTGTGAGGGGTTAAACAATTAAAAGATAAAATTCCATAAAAAAATAAGTTTAAAGAAATTAAAAAATTAAAATATTAGCGGAGTTCATTCAAGTATTAGTGATGTAATAGTGCAAATGCAAAATATCATAGTTTTTTGTAAAATCCAACAACAAAACACACAGAGATTTCGTTATCTTTTATAAAAGTGCTACGATATTTCTGTGGTTTTCATGGGCAACCGCGTATGTCTTAAAACAAATTGTTCAGGAAAGCCGAAAACCCATTCTAGATCAAACTATGGGCTAGATATTGCACATTTTAAACTTTGTCATTACGTTGCAAAACGGAATTGATCCATCTTTTTTCAAAAAAATATAAAGAGCGTTCAAAATTAGGCAATATGGCATCAACATCTTAAAATCAAAAAAATGGACACACGCGGTTGCCCATGAAAACCACAGATTTTTCATTTGCTCTTTTGCAAGCCTTATATTGAACTCCGCTATTTGATTAACATTAAGAAAAATTGTAAAAAGCCACAAAATAAAAAATCGATTCAAAAATATTTAAATTTATTTTGTATTTTTATGACAGCTATGAAAGGTGCTGTATCATAACATGATTGCTTCTAAATTTATTATGATTAACATGATGATAAAATGATTACTTCTTAGCTTATTATGATTAACATGACAATAATATGATTAATTTCTTAGCTTATTATGATTAACATGACAATAATTTGATTACTTCTTAACTTAGTATGATTAAGAGAATAATAATATGATTAAGGGAAAAATATTATGATGGCATATTACGAGTATATTGAGTCATAATATGTTTCACTAATAATCTTAATATAGTGACTACAATCATAATTCTTATCATAATATGTTGCTCTTAGAATATGTTTACCACAACCATGTTTTTTCTTTGCGTGTAGAAAAAGTTATGAATTACAGTACAGTCTTCACCGGTGCTGTGACACATTTTTTGGTACTCTCTTAAATTTGGTTCTTGAATTTTATTCTAGAACTTGTTTTATTGAAATAATACTACATTGTATTGAAATACTACATTTTAGTAACTGACACTAAGCATGTTCATGGAGAACAGACCTGTGACTGGTCAAATGGTGTCAATTGATCTCCTCCGATGACAGCCCCATGTAAAAGTGATAGGACTTATTCATATAAAGTGTTAGAACTAGAACCGGTCTCTACCACCAAAGATCTATCACGGGACTACTTTGGTGTCAATTCGCTTCTCTCTAGTGTAGAGAATTGAATTATAGGTCAGTCAAAAAAGATAGAAGATATTGAAGAGAATCTGCAAGTCAATAACAATTATTATTAATCTCGAAGAGAACTTGACAAGAAAGTGAGACCTACTCAGCAGCAAGTTAAAAACGTTGGCAAGAAAATTGAGTACCACATGATTTTAAGCCGGGAGTCGTTAAAATACGTTGTTAGAAATGCTGCTTAGACTCCGATAAAATAAGTAAAAATAAGTCTTACAGGGGATGAAAATGATGACATGTAAAAGAATATATTAAAGAAAGCGTATGTATATAAAGGCCGATTAGCCAGTTGCATCTATGCCTAACACTTATGTCCATGGCGCCAAGGTAATACTCTGTATAAGGAGGACCATAAGAGTTCCGTCTATTTTGAGCTGCATTAATTGGGATAAATTATCGCAGGGGACGTAAACCGTACACAATTTTATTGGATAGTGGCGACTATTTTCCGTAACAGTACCCGGAATATGCAATAACTAATAAAACCGGGAAAGACCATTAGAAAGCTATTTAAAAAAAGTTGTTACGAAGTTTTGCCTCACACGCCTTTTACTCCTGACCTTGTCCCGTCCGACTACTATTTGTTTTAATCAAAAATTTCAACACAAGGTATTTAAAATTGGCTTGATTAGTTCTTGGCATTAAAAAATCAGTTTTTTTTGACTCGGAATCTATACAATTTCCAAAGTATGGGAAAGGTCATAGCTATGGCTAACACATGAATAAATTTATTTTACACTGCTAAAAATATGTCTGCCAGAAGTCCCGGAATTTAAAAAAAAAAGTTTTGATTCAATTCATTAATTCGTGTAAACGACTGTTTTCAATAGTTTGTTTAAAGTCAACTAGCGTTGTTCAGTTTTTTGCTCGCACAACAATGTGTGTCATCACTGATAATACTGCCATATAAATGACATTTATTTATTTGGCAGTACTGTCATTAATGATAGATATTGCTGTGCCAACAAATCCTTTTTGATTGGTATTGTTGTTTTTTTTATGGATTATCGTATTGCTTGTGTTCCCTTCACCATAGAACTTAAGCAATGTTCGTGTACATTATTCTGTCAACACTTTTTGTATTTCTCCGGACAATAACTTTACCAAACAGAAGAAAATCAGTATTACAAAAATGTTAGTTAGCTGTTATGTTTTTTTTTTTTTTTTATTTCAATAAAAAATTCAATTACCATGATGTTGCGTGCTTTCTGTCAAAAATCTGCTGCTTTGTTTTTTTTTTGTTAAAGTTTATCTTTCGCTGTTTTACCCATACAATTGTAAATATCGCAGCATATGGGTTGCCTACCACTGATTAAAAGACATGCACGGTTGCTCAAAAAGCTACAAAAACTAGATAAAATAAATCTGTCTGGATAATAACCACCATCATAGAACATTGTTAACAAAGTTATTTTTGGAAATACAAAATTTATTTCTCTATGACGTGCTTAATTCCCAATTTTTGTTTATGATAAATACACTGAAATTAATTGTTGAGAAAAAGCCAGTTTCTACGCGCATTTTACTAGTTGCTTAGGCCAGATCATCAGGAAACCTTTTCCAAAGTTTTTAGAAAAGCTAAAAATATTATACATATAAAACCTAAAAGCAAACAAGAATTAAAAGCACTCAATGTTTTACTTTTAACAATATCAAAGCTTTGACAAAACACCAACAATAAACTGTGAGTTTATATTTTCTTCTGGTTCCCAAAAATTGGTTGGCTGTTTCCCTCTCGAATTGTAGATATAAGTGGGTAAAAAGAAATTGTTTGTTTTCTTAATTTACGGCATCTTAAATTAAAGTTTTTTTTCAGACTTCCCATTAAATATGTTTGCATTAACATCAGTACTGTTCCATCTTAAATAATTTGTAACAAATTGTTTTTTGTCAAAAATTGTCATTGGAATGTAAATTTGCTGCGAATTAAAAACAAAAATAACATAAAATTGATTTTCTGACAGCAAAAACAAAATCAAGTTTTTGTAGCTTTTAGTAAAACTTCATCCGTTAAGTGTTGAAAAAACACCTGAACAGCAAAAATTTTCCAAACACACATATTTCAATTTATACGAAAATACACATACACCTAAACAAACACCTCCTACATACATATAAAACGACTCAAATTCTAAACTCAAGAATATGTGAATTCGTATTTTTACAAGCAGAATAAGCTCGGGATATTTGTATTCCTTTTTGTGTGCTGTTTTACATCGAAAAAGTTTCAATTAAAAACAATACCGAATGATGACAATGACAAGCAACAGCAATAGAAACAAACATGAAACTTTCTTGTTTAACATGCTGCAAGTACAAGACACAATTGCAAACATTTTACAAGAAATCTATGAATTGTAAAATCTGTAAAACAATGATCAATTAAAAATCCACATTGACTTGGGGGAATTAAGTTCAATTTGCAATAAAAGGGGCTTTTAGTATTGAGTCAGATATACACAAATACACACACACGCACATGCTTATACAATTAAAAAGTGAATGAGAATTTTTAATAGGTGGGGGGAAGTTTCTTAAAAGTGGTAAAAATGTATTCTTATTTAGAGTGAATTTTTGCTCATTAATGTGTGGTTTATAGAACACGAGCGCCTTACTCGTCCGTTCAACTTTCATTTGAAACAAAAACAAAATTTTGAAATTTGTTTTTGTTTTAAATGTAAGCTGAACGGACGAGTAAAGGCCCAACTATAATATGCTTAAGCTCCTGTCAAAAAATAACAAAAATCTTTTCAACTGCACTTAAAAACACAAAAACAAAACCAAAAAAAATTTGATTCCGTACGGAAAGTGCGATTTGTTTCGCACCTTGCTTAAGCAAATGACAGATTCATTAAATTTAACAAAAAGTTTCCTTAAGTTCAATATGGTTTGACATATATGATTTACATGTATTCGCCCATTTGCTTAAGCCAACTTAAGCATATTATAGTTGGGCCTTAAGGCGCTCATGTTCTATAAACTACACATTATGCTATTTTCAAAATTTTTCTTTTTGCAATGAAGTTAATTCCTTCACGGATGTAGATTCGGTATATAACATACAAGTGACTTAAGAAATAACAACAAACTATTGTCCCAAATATAGACCCCCAAGGTGCCGAAGCTTTTCAAAAACTTTTCTGCAGCTTACACAAAAAAACACGTACATACCAAACTTATTCATGTCCGTCGCCTTTAAATAACTTTAAGATAATTCATTAAATTACTTAAAGAAATTATGAAATGACAATCTTAATTCAAAGCGTAGAAGTAAAGCAAAAGAATCAAGAAATTTTCCGTAAATAATGTTTAACAAGTTAATAGTGCGTAAAACATTAAATTGATAAGCGATAATAAGATTTTCTTTGTTTGTTTATATATTGTAAATTATGGATATATTACACACTTCTATAGTTACATTCATACATTGATATCGCAATGCTTGCTATTAAACGGCTTGTAAAGGGAAGAAAGCAACTATTCATGCGTAAGACAACTATTGAAATACAAGCTTTGTCATATAATACACACGCACGCATTAATAGCCCGACATGACAAGACATGCTAAAGTATTATTAACAAACATGGTGAGACAAAATACACATTATTATATTTATATATATTAGGATGGTCCAAAAAAAACGGAATGAGATAAATGAAAGTAAAGAAAGAAAGACAGACAAGTCCGCAAAATTCCAAAATAATTTTTTTTTAAATCCGACAGCACTAGATTGACTTGTTTTCTTAAACAAAAACAAAAGCAGAACAAGACATATTGATGTTTTTGTAATATTGGTGACAAGCAGAACATTTTTTAATAATAACTAGCAAGCGATCGAAATTTTTTTACCAAAGCACATGAACCGTGAAATCAAAGAAACAGCCAATAAAGTCCCTCATACATTTCTTTCGTTGTATACAGTTTTAACCGTTAAGCGCCACCAACGAACACACTACGTGCTTTTTCTCCAGCAGCCCAATTTTTATTAAATTTACGTGATGCCATCATGGTACAACAATAACAACAAAAGTGCTACTCAAATGCCAACAGTTAAGGTGGATTCAGCCATGCGTTCCGAACTATATTTTTGTCCGGAGAGTAATTTTTTACTGAGAGTGTTCGTGTGCAGAACGATTCATCCAAGGCGAATTCATTTTTCAGGTGGCGTTGAAAACACAGCTGTGCTACTTTTTTTTCTTAATAAGAGAGAGAAATGTCAAAAGTTCCTTGTGATTTTGACATATGGATCAACGAAAGCAACAAAAAAATACATTGTTGTGTTTTTGGTGTTGTTACTTGTTGTAGTATCGACACCACCGTTTACATAAATTCGCCTTGGATTCACCCATTTCGAAAAATTTGTCCGGAAAAACAAAGCTACCATATGGTTTACAGTGGTAAACTATTAAACAAAATGGCAGCACAACTAGCAAACCACTTATTTTAAATTGTTTTCTAAAAGTGTGTTCAAGAAAATAAAGGAAAAAAGGAAAGTGATTTTATTATTTTTAATTAAGTATATAATTTTTTTTTATTAAATTATTCAGCAAAAAAACATTTATTTCATATTTTATGTACAAATTTAAAAAAGTGGCAACGCAGTTTATTTTGTTCTGAACAAAAGTAACAAAGTAAGACGTCAAAATCAATATAAAAAAAATTTTGTCCGAGCAAAAATATTGTTTAGAACGCATGGGTGAATCGAGCTTTAGTGCAATTTGTATGCATAAACAAAATTATTAGTTGGCAATTTGATGTAACCTTTTACCAGTGTTGCCAGTAGATTTTTTTAAAAATATCTACGAATACCAGTGTTGCCATTTTGGTGCCTTTCGGGTATTTTTTGGTGCTTTTTTGCTTATGCAATACCCGAAATTTTGTTAAACACCCGTTTTTGAAAAGCGGGTATTTAAAGTGCTTTTAACAATTTCTCACAGTGCTTTTAAGTGCCTTTTAAGTAATCTACATATATTTTTGGCACTGAACCATTTTGCTACTATTCTGTAAACACAGCGAATACTTTTTTAACCAACTGGGTATTATTTGCATTTATGTTTTGAGTAGTATTCGCAAACTCTTAGTGCTTTTGGGTTTTATTTATGGTGCTTTTTGATGCCTCAAAACGCCAAAAATAAATCCTTAGTGCCAAACTAAGAAAAAGCACAAACTTGGTGCTTTTTAAATTTTTCGTTAGTGCCTTTAATGCTTTTTAAAATTTTTATTTTTTTTTTCCATTTTTTAAAACTTCGGTTATATAGAGGATGATTTAGATAACATTAGCTATTTGGAGTACAATTTTGAGAAAGCCTGTAAAGATTTTAAGATTTCAAATGATAAAAAAAAGTGATAAAAGAAAGTTGCATTCGTTTTACCAAAAACTTTATTTATTTGGTTAAAGCTAGGCTTCCTAGCAATTTGGAAATTTTACAAAACGTTGCACTTTTAAGCGTTGACACCATATTTAGTAATCGTAATAAAAACGATGTATTTGTTTTCGGTAAACATTTTTTAAAGATGTAGACACTGTTTCAAAAATAGAAAATGGCTTGAAAAATATTAAGAAGTGTAAATCGAAAAATAAACAACGATTTTGAGTCATGTAGAAAAAACGTATTAAAAAGTTTAAAACATGCAGTCGGACACCGTATTTTTTCGAGCTACGAAAATCGAGCTCGCACTGTATTACTTTTAAACTGTTTTATGGCCAATTCAAACTCCAAATGATTTGGATAATATTATTTTTATCCAAGGTTATAATAATACATTTAAAAATTTTTATATAAAACTGTAAATATATTTATTATTTAATTTTAAATGAAAATGGTCCCCCATCTACGCCGTTGCCTTTGTAAAATGTTGGAGGTATTTGTGTTTAAATAAATTGTAAAAATGGATCAGGGCTTTTTTACGCTTTTTTTTTGTTCAAAATAGTGCTTTTTTAAATTTAACACCAGGCCCACGATGTCACACGTTAACGTTCGCAAAGAAAATCACATTTAAAACAAAAACAATTTCTAAGATTTGTTTTTGTTTTAAATGTAATTTTCTATGCGAACGTTAACGTGTGACATCGTGGGCCTGGCTGTTAAAGTGCTTTTTGCTCTCAAAAAGTTGGCATCACTGACGCATACTGAAAAAAATTAAAATCTCAAATAAAATAAAAATTTTAACTGCTTGTTTCATTAAATGCGAAATAACGAACTCTTTCTCTCACACAACTACATGTAAACAAATTATCAAAACATTGTTTATGGTTGAAATTTATCAGGTATTTTGCATGAATTTCATGCATGAATTTCTCGGTTTCTATAACTATCGTTTGACAGCCTAGAATGTCAAACTGTGTAAACATTTCTCTTCAGTAAGGTTGGGCAAGTCATCAAAAATCGCTTAACGCCAGAAAAATGCTTCCAAATAAATCTGTTTGCGAAGTTCATAGAGCACTTTATCCATTTTACGAAGCTCATTTCTGGTTAAATAACTACGCCAATTAACAGAACTGCCGCACAGAAAGAAAAACGCTGGGGATAAATTATGTTTTTTTAGACATTATTTCAGTACGTTCGTACTCAAAAATTCAAGTACGAATAACACCAAAACGTACTTAAAACAATCCTAATTGGGATTACTTTCGAAAATCTGTCCCGGAATTTCTGAAAATAAATACAAAATTCCTAAACCCAGGAAAAAAGATTAACATTTTCGTTGATAGTGCGACTCTGAGAGTAAAACTACAAAGTGAGCGTTTTAATCTCATTCAACTTAACAAAGTTTGTTGTAGATACTACACCAACACCACACAAGTAGTTAAAAAACGATTTGCTTGTTGTGTGTAGAAACAACAAAAACACATTATTTTCATGATTGAAAGTAAAATTGAAAGCAAAAGTTCTCATTTAGTTTATATTTTTAGTTAAATATGCACATTAAGTTTTTTAAAGTTAAACCCATACCGGGAATGATGCTAGTATTTTATAATTGAAATTCTGTAAGAGGTAAAACGTGCAAGTAAATCAATCATAATAAAATGCTCCTTCTAATTTTACTTTTGGTTTATTTAAATTACGAATTCGGTATTAAATCAACTTTATAGTACTAAAATCAATCAAATTTTGAGATTGGTTCAAACTTAGTTTTAGTTAAATC
This sequence comes from Pollenia griseotomentosa, assembly GCA_963931875.1. NCBI lineage: Eukaryota > Metazoa > Arthropoda > Insecta > Diptera > Polleniidae > Pollenia > Pollenia griseotomentosa. The sequence continues at coordinate 41,886,528 of OZ007560.1, read as the reverse complement.
AATCTCATTTTCGGATTATTCAACTTAATAATTCTTAAATTAAACGCTTTTTGAGATTGGTTCAATCTTAGTTTTACTTAAATCAATCTCATTTTCGGATGATTTTAAGAATACATTGGTCATTCAAACTGCATTGTTGGTTTATCTCATTTTTATAATGATTTTAAAAGTTTACAGCGTTTTATACAAAATAAATGGAAAAATTACCAAAAAAATTAATGTAGGAAGCAAAAATGAGCAAATGCATTGCAAAAACTTATGGTCTTTGTACACCAAAATAATGCTTGGACATTTTTCTTTTGAATTATTTCCTTAAAAGTGAAAAAATTGTGGTTTTTGACATAGTTATGAAGAAAACTTAAAAAAGGCCGGTAGACCGGTTTTTTTGTCAAAAATTCGACTTGAGCGACCTCTAAACATCTTCCGAAAAATCTGAAAAAAATCTCAAAATTACTTTACCCTATAAGGTTTTAAATTAACACATACAAAAAAATAAAACTATGCGACCTCAAATCATTAGAAGCCATATGAGTGAAATTTGGCATGAATATTTTGTGTATGGTGTGTGGGTCAACTTTAATATTCTTAAGATTCTTCCCCAATCTGTACTTGATTCAATCTTTCTGTACTGGATTCAAGAGAATCGTTCTCACCATACTTTTAATACCGCTTTAGAATGAATTGAGTACAGATAGACAGATTTTTCTTTTAAGTGAAGATTATTTAGATTAAGTAAACGTTTCTTTCGGAGACATCCTATTAAATTCATTTAAAAATAAATAATAAAGTAACAACATACACGCATTTTTTGAGGAAGAAAAATAAAGTAATGAATTTTTATAGAATAAATATTTTGCCCATAAAACAAGAACAACCACTAGAAAACCTGATAAAATAAAGAAATTTTCGAGATTTATTAAAAAGGTTTAATAGCTTAATAAAATATGGGTAGAAGAAATCTAATTAGAGAGAAAGAAGGGACACATTAATTTTTTTTTTTTTTTTTGTTTCGCAAACTCCTTAAGAAATTACTTTCTTTCACGGACTACAAAACTTTGTTTGGTATTTGCAAATGTGGTCTTGAATAAGATCAATATTTTAATTTCATATACATCAATATTATGTACATATACGTATGTATGTACCCTAGTGCTGGGAACCTATCGATAGTACTATCGATATTATCGATAGTCTTAAAATATCGAAAATATGGATAGAAAAATTGTCCATATCGATATTATTATTTAAAATACAGCTATGAAAACATGTAGATAACTACATGCAGATAACTACAACCACAGTTTTTCGCCGCAGGTTTACTCGCTCATACGCGCTGAATTGCAGTTTTGTACACAAACAAGAAGATTAGCAGGTGGTATTGATGGCTCAGCTGTTCTTCTTTTTACTGCTAATTAGAGCCCCTTATGTTTAAATTTGTATATATTTAAATAGGACTAAAATGTCTTATACTTTGGAACGACCATTAGAGGAAAAGTTATCTATACCGATTATTTTTAAATTAATCTTTACGTTGGTATTTTATTTGAACCTTCATACATGCTACATATTGAGGGTATTCATTCGGTTAACCGTTAATCGGTTAACCGATTAATTAACCGGTTAACCGGTTAATTTAACATTGGCAATTTTCGATTAACGATTAAACCGGTTAATTTCAGTCGATTAACCGATTAACCGATGTAACAAATATTTTTAGTTTTTTGTAGTATTATAACATATTTTTTTGCGTTTTTAATTATTTGTTTCGTCTTATATAAAAAAGGTATATGTTTGGAAAATATTTTTTCCAACAATATATTTCCTTCGAGAAATACATTCTTAAAATACAGTACAAAAAAAGAAACTAGGGTTCGTATTTCATTTTTTGCAGAATGTTCGGTGCTAAGCTTTGCCAGGATGAGTCAGATGATGACCTGACAATAGAAGAAGCTCTCGATTGTAACACAAACAATCTTTAACAAAATTAGCCGAAATAATGGCAAAATGGAAGTTTTTATATGCTGAGAGAAATCCTGGAAAAGGACGAAGAAACCAAGACATCGCATTCAACTTCTAAAAAATGAAATGTTTCTGCGCATCTACGTCACATCAGCGTATAAGTACAGCTAAAATATAGAAACACAAGCAAACAAACATGTGTATAAAATGCTAAAGTGAAGTCATATGAAACAGTTGAATTTTGTAAACATGTGCATTGCATAATCTTGAATCTGTATTATGGGTTGCCTCCGATTTCTCAAACATCTTTGATAAGTGAAAGAATTGTTTCTAAATCAAGTTTTATCAAAACTTAAGAAAAGAATCGCTTAAATTCTAAACATTTAAACCAAATTATTTTTCCAAAAGATTATTTTATAAAATTTCAAACTATTGAAATAATTAATAAAAAAATCTCAAAGTTTTTTTTTTAATAAATACATACAATTATTATGTATAAATTATGATATGTGTTTCTCATATTATTACTTTTTTGTTTGCTCCTTTTAGTTTAAGAATTGTTTTGTTCGTTATGTTATTGTTTTTTTTTTACTAAAAGATTCTAATAATAAATAATTTTTGCATTTTTATTTATTGAAATTACTTAGTTTATAACAAAACTTTATTAATCGGTTAACCGATCAATAACAAAATTAAACGATTAAAACAAAACCTCGGTTAATTAATCGAGCGATTAACCGATTAAAGCAAAAGCCCGATTAAATGAATACCCTACTACATATGTATATTGCGAAAAGAATCAAGTTCTTATTCGGGCTTTATTTCGTTGTTTTATTCAGTTATTAAAATTAATTTTAATTGATATAAAATTGTAATACATTAAAAAAAAGAAAAAGAAATAATATTTTCAACTGACACCAGCAAAATTTTTCAAAAAATGTGATCTAAAATAACTTGCGTACATACATACGTCTTATTTAAAAAAAATATTAAATTAAGTACTTTCAATAAAGTGATAAAAATTATTAACTGTAGCCTGATAAAAAATTAGTTAAAGTTTTCCTACTCAAGTACAAACATTCGGTAGATAGTAGTATCGATAGTGAAATCTGAACTACCGATAGACGAAAATATCTATAGTATCCCAGCACTAATGTACCCTGAAGGAAACCTGGTTGCAATTGTTTCTTATACCCCTGACAGACATATAGTTTCAATACCATGGTATGTATACTACAGTAGTATATAAATCATCAATATACCACTTTGTTTCATGATTTAATTGTAGTTTAGGTTGACACACATGTAGTATACCATGATAGTATAGTATACAAATCCTATGTCTGTCAGGGGTATTAGGCTGCGTTTTTTAGATCCCAAATAAACTACGTTTAGTTAAACTGAAAACAGATTTATCCCGCCATTACCAAGTCTGTTTTCAAAATTTTGACGGAACAGCTTAATTTTGCTTAAAGTGTTGGTCTTTAATGAAATAAAAAGAAATATCATATTTCTCCAGACAAATTCGAGTTTCAGACTACGTTAAACTAAGTTTCAACTTAATCCACGTCTCAAAAACCAGACCCAAGTCACCAGTTTTGTCGACTCTTTCGGTGACATTATCTGTATTCGTTTACTTTTCCAGTAAAATCCCAGTAAAATCCAGTAGGTAAGTAATATGAAAATTTTACAAATTTATGTGTACGCGAAAGCATTTCAGTAAAATCCAGTACAAATTTGTACAAATTTTGGGGTAAAGGAACGCAGCTATTGTCAACGAAGTGTCTACCCAACACTATATTTACCACTATATTTGACTTTAATACGAAACAATTTTTACCAATAACAACTGAGAAGTATAATAATGAATTCGTATTCGTACCAAAAGTTTAGACTTGACTTACTAAAATGTACTAATGATTCTCTGTCTACACATGTTTCCTAAAGAACTATCTAGTACATAACATTGTCTGGAGTATAATAAGTCACTTGTACTGGTGACTGTGTCAATAATTAGTACAGATTCACTATTGCTTACAATTTTTTTTTTTATTCAATTACCTTTCTTATCTAACAACTAAAGTATGCCTCATAAAAAGTCTCGGCTCTTTTGTATAAAAGATAAGATACTCATTCCATATTCCCTTCTATATGAAGGGAGAGGAGAAGGAGTAACATTTTTTGTTTGGTTTTTTTCCAAAGGTAATCTTATGTACCTGCGAAAGAAGCGAGAGCGGAAGGCCTTCCCCGCAATGACAACGTGTGTAGAAGAGATATGAGTATGGAATGGATCGGACGCCTTCTAGAGGTCTTCCAGAAGGGCTCTTCTGTTTCCCCTTCTTCTTTTGTTTCCCGCTGGATGTATTCTTTAAATAAAAAAAATCGGTTGTAAAAAAGGCCTAACTCTTTTTTTAAATAGCTTTTTCTGCTTATTCTGGTAGCTAATGCCACATGTATCTTGATTTTTAAGAAGCTGTAGTACAACATTTGTTGGATATTTTTATTAAAAATTGCATTATAACTTTTTTTATCTTAAATTTTAACGATCTTATTAGGGGTTGTTTCTTCCGCTGTAAACAAAGAGAAATCCAGTTAGGCCTTTTTTATATTAAGCCATCGAAATGGAAATTAAATAAAACTGAATATTTTTTTAGGTCTCCTTTTCTGTGTATGTAAAATTATTTGTCTTTTTTCTGACATATTAGAAAAAATTTAATTTCGAAATCATAAAAAAATTAAAAAGAATTAATGGTGTTTTCTTTTCTATAAAAAAATGTAACATTTTATTTAAAAAAAAATTCAATTTGGTGTCAGTTTCTTAAAAATTTTGCTCCCGAAAAGGGTGGCTTGTTTTATTCTAAAAAACTCATCCTTTTCGAGAGCAAAATTTTTAAGAAACAGACGCAAAATTGCATTTTTTTTTTAAATAAAATGTCACATTTTTTTGTAGAAAAGAAAACATCATAAGAGGGTTAAACACATGATTCGCTGGTTTTAAACCTATACAAATTGTTTATTGTCTAGTTTAGGCACAACATCTAGGAAACAAGTATTTAGAGGAATAAGAGTCTTAGTATTACGAAAACTTATTGTGCGACTTTGTGTTTTCTAAATTTAAGAAATAAATGTAATTTAAGACGTATGAGACTTTTTACTCTCATTAAAAACATTAAATTTAAACACATTTTTCTTAAATAAAATACTACTATGTTAAGAATTCATATAAATTTTAGCTTTTTTTTATTGCAACATTTTGTTCCGGCTTTCATTCACAAAACGAAAAACACTATTTCATTCTTCATATCTGCTGAAGGGTTTTTCTTTTATCTTTTTTCCCAACATTTCCTTTAGGTAAGTTTTTATATAAAAATATTTCATACTTGACAACTTGTTCACATGTGAAAAATTTGTTGTACTTTTAGCTGTCTTCTGCTGGCAATATGAAATGAAATATTTGAAAATTTATGTGAATGTATGTTTATGTGTAAAACCGTAACAAATTGCTAACAAAAAAAAAAAAAAATAAAATCGTTTGAAAATAATAGTTTACATCTTAAAACTTGCTAGTTGAATAAAGGAGTTTAACAAAAAAAAAAATATAGAGAAATTGAAAAGCGCGTATTTGTTTTTTTAAGAATAAAACTCACGTTGAAAATGGAAAATAACTGACAGATGCAAAGAATTTCATTCTATGATTGGTTTAAGTATTTGCTTTAAAACGTCAAAACATTTCTTAGATGTATGCAAGAAAAGTTTTTACTGTCTGGAATAATAAATTTGAAATAGATGTCAGTCTAAATGTCAGTAAAATGAAAAATGTTTTTAGGCTCGCTCAGTCTTAAGATTAAAAATTAAAACAATTTAGCATCTAGACAGAAGCTTTACACATTTCCTTTGACATTTTGTGTAAAACATTTTGAAAGACAGCTGTCATAAATTTAAATTAAAACTTTTTAATCAATATCATATAAATATACATACAATATACATATCTATGTATGAGTGTAGAGCATATACTACGACTGACACAGAAAAACAGAGGAGAAAGCCTTACTACCCTACAGACAAAGTAACTAGTACTTAGCTTAAAATTAACTAGTTAGTTTTTCTTCTAAACAAGTTGCACTTTTGATTTTTTTCATATCGCTTATTTGCTGCAAGACCGGCATAACTCAAAAAATTAAATTTTGGAGTTAGAGATGCAGAATTGTTAGCTTCGTTTTTCTTTATATTGTATATTAAATTCATCTTTATATCTTTTATACTTTCCCAGTTTGAAGAGAATGTGTCTTCTTTTTTTCTAAGTAGTTAGAGCAAATCAAAAACTTTAAATGCGTTTATCTCGAAATGGATTTTTTTGAGTTATGCCGGTCTTGCAGCAAATGAGCGATATATAACGTTGGGTTGTCATAGGAGCCCAACTTGTTAATTTTAATGCATTTTTTAAATACTTTAAAACTGTTTGCTTTATTTCCAGCAAGTTTAAAAAAAACAAAACTAAATTTGACAGACAATTCTTTCACAATATTTTTTCATACTTATGGCCATTTTCTCAATGTATCGACAAACTGTCTGTTACCTAATGTCAACATGAATTTATTATAGCGATAAACTGTCCGTTAACGATTTTGGGTTTCTCAATATACCGACAAAAAACATTGGTTTGAGTTGGCAACACCACTCAAAATACATGTAAAAGTTGGGAGTCAGCTGATTCAATTTATCTGTACGTCAAATAAAAGGAAAATAAATAGTTGGCAGATGAGTGCCGGTTAGTATTGCGACAAAATAGAAGCAAATGAGACATTGAGAAAACCAAATTTCTTTAATGTGCAGTTTTTCGTTGGGAAAAAAGATAATCGCCTAATGAGAAAATGGCCATTAGTAAATGTTTTTATTGGTATTTTAGAACAATTCTAAGCACTTACCCCTGAAATCAGAGAGATAGAAAGAGAATATTATGTTATTTATTTTGGTTAAAAGATTTATTAGAAAATATCAGAATGCCTTATCATGGTTGTCGTCATCATTCTACATCGTAGAATTTGCTGCTTTTTAGCTTAACAATTTAAGCAAAAAGAATACGGGAATTTTCCTTTTTTTATTTATATCTTAAACATGAAAAAAATTTTTCAACTCAAAAACTAATCAAAAATGTACATGTTTCTTCTTGTTGTTGTTTCTAAGACAGACCAGTAAATAATTTTTTTATCTACATTTGTAGAATTGTTGTTGTTCCTACAATGAACAAGCAATAATTTTTCTTACAAACTTTCGCTATGTTGTTGTTGTTGTCATTCTAATTTTTCGACGCCTAACAACTAGTAATAAACTATTCCAAAACCTTACCTGTAACGATTTTAGCTGCAGGGTAGGCTCATAAAAAACTTAACTCTATTAGCCTATTTCCGATGTGCGAAGAATTCTTTCTTTCGAACAATTACATTTAAAACCAAAACAAATTCTAAAAATTTATGTATTTATGTTTAAAATGTAGCTGTACGAAAGAAATAAATCTTTCTCACATTGAAAATAGGCTGTATGATTATATTAGTAAAAAATGTATTTAATTTATTTTTGTAAATTCCCACGCACGGAGTTTTGAGAGATAAATTTTTTATTTGGTTTTGAGAAAGTTTCCGTTCTAGTTAATCTTGTAGGACTATTTTTGTGTTGTTGCAACGTTACACGTACTGAAGTTTTCGCAATTCATTCACTTATTTACGGAAATCAGATAACATATCGCTTATATAGTTTAATATTGACCAAATTAAAAAAATGAAATTTTGGAATTAGTGATGCAGGATTACTCGCTAATTTTTTCTTTCTTTATAACTCTTTATTATGAATAAAATTCAGTTTTATCTCTTTTATACTTTCCCCGTTTGAGGAGAATGTGTCGTTATTTTTGGTTAAGTGGTTAGAGCAAATTAAAAACTTTAAACGCACTTATCTCGAAATGGAGTTTTTTGAGTTATGTCACTATTGAGCTAAATGAGTGATATTTTATTTGAGTTTTATGAATTTTTTGTAAAAAATATCAAAATCTTATGTCTTGCTGGTGTGTGTGAGTACAAAACTGGTATCTACAACTGCATTAATTTCGCTTCAAAATGCTTCCAAAATCTATCGGTAAACGGTTTTTAGTTTAAAGAATCGAGTCAAGCAGCTATTTCTGTTTGGAAGTCTCGAAGCTGTAAAATTATTTCTTTATTGCTCGATTCGTTTTATTAAAAGAAAACCATTTACTTCAGAAGAAAGCCAGTGAAGAAGCTGTTTCTGGAAGCTGTAAAATTAGTTCTTCATTGGATAGATTTTTGGCTTTTTCGGCTTCCAAACTTTTGTACGACGACCATCTGCTCAAAACCTCGGTGAGCCTTTACCATTGCTGCCTGGCATATCAAGTATTGGGAAATTAGCTGTTGATTCAATTACTGATCTTCAGTTCGATGGTGTCATTAATTTTCCTATTTGTGTAGGCAAATTGAAAATATTATTCCTCAAAAAAAAAAAAAAAAAAAAAAAAATCACAATTTTTAATAACACTATGCTAGTTTAAAAAAAAAAAAAAAGCCGGGAGCATGGCGTTTTAACATAATTCGGATACGCTGAATCCAGTGATGCTCGCTCGGTTTTTCAGATTGGCTCTGGTTTTCGAGATATACCGTTATTTCAAAAATGGAGGAGGTTGCACAACATATATTCGCGCAACTCAAAAACGGTTTAGTTTATTAAAATTACTAAAAAAACGAATTTCCTTAATAAAATTTCTTTTAAGAAAAGTAAAAAAAAATTTAAAGAATTTTATTAAACCGCCATATATGTATGGTTGAAATTCTTAAATTTGGCTGCTGCAGTGCCTAGGATGCTCCTAGATGGGTCAAATGTATGACCAACTCCTTTTTATTTGAGGGGGTGCTTTAATACCATGGGAGATAAGGCCATGATGGCTTTTCTCCTCCAGTAGGACACGGCAGGTGGCTTCGCTGAATAAAGTTTTCCTGCGTGCGTCACAAGAATAAAAAAATGACTTTTCCCGGAAACACTAAAGTAAAGTATTGGAATCTGGCTTCGCATACTAAAGTTTTTCTGCGTGGCGGCCTGCGGCCGCGCTTAAGGGTTTTCTCCTCCAGTAGGACACGGCAGGTGGCTTCGCTGAATAAAGTTTTCCTGCGTGCGTCACAAGAATAAAAAAATGGCTTTTCCCGGAAACACTAAAGTAAAGTAACAATATTCTGGAAAAATATGACTTTATCTCACATTTGCGAAAAAAAAATATGGCTATATCTCTCCTTACGTAAAATTTTAAATATGACCTTACCTCTCAATGATTGGGCAATAAGGCCATTATGGCTTTATCTCCCATTCAATTGAGCAATAAAGCCATCATGGCCTTATCTCCCATGGTTTTAAAGCACCCCCCCCCCCCTTTATTTTTCATCTAAATCATTTATTTCCAACAGATTTTAATCATTTGCAGCTTCGTTTTTTTATATGTCTGCAAAAAATTAGAAGCCTGCTGCATTTTTTAATTTTTTATGATTTTTTAAAAAACCTAAAATTTCGAAATATTAATAAAAAAAATTATTTTTTTTTTTTCAAAAAGTGTCAAGTTCTTGCACAGTGTAATTAATATAATCATGTTGATGATATATGCCAAATTGTTTGCTTTATTCTACGAATTTGGTGATAAAAACCGGAACGAATTTGGTGATAAAAATTACTGCAAAATAAAATGCGGCTGATAAAACTGTCAGTAAGTTAACAATCTTGGAACAGGTGTCGCATAAAGCGTTTCTGAGCAAAGATACTGCGTTTAGACTAATTAGTAAGATCCAGAAACAATGATTGCTATATTAGTATAGAGATCACTAAAAAATAATTTTCTAATCCGATCAAATGATATGCTTTTCGACTGAGGTTTTGAGATCTCAGCTTAACTAGGTTAGTTAATCTGAAAACAGATATGTGCTGCCATTACCAAGTTTGAATACAAAAATTTGACGTTACAGTTTAGTATTGCTTAAAATGTTGGTATCTAATGAAATAGTTAAAAAAATCATACTTCGCCGGAAAACCCCGAGCTTTATACTACGTTTAAACTTAATCCACATCTCCTAAAGCCGTAGTGTTCATCATGTTCAAGTACACTTTATAACTAAAAGTTCTTCTTCTGGCTTAAACGATGTTAATAAAATTCTTTTGTGTAAATTCTAGAATGAATAACATTGTTAGCAGTAAAGAATATTTCTTTTATTCTGAGAAATGACGGTTTTTTCTTTATATGACAACAAGTAATATTCCTTTCTATCTACCCGACCGTAAAGGTTATCACATTTATTTTAAAAACTAAAATGTACATAAAGTTTATTTTTTAATTAGTTTTCTGCAGAAATAAAAGTTCATTATAGATTTTTTTCCATACGGCTTCTAAGGGGTGATTTTTTAAGAGCTATAGGATAGTATAGGATGGTAGTTTTAAAGAAAAACACATAAAATTCAGAGAAAATGCATGAAATCTTTATTTTAATCGATAGTACGGTCCATATAATTTAATGTTTGAAGATTTGAACTGATGCTGGCATGTGTGTATAGACATGAGCTTTAACATAGACCCACAAAAAATTGTCTAAAGGCGTTAAATCGCACAATCTAGGCGGCCAATTGACCGGTCCCGAACGTGAAATAAAATGTTCACCGAAATCGCCTCTCAATAAGTCCATTGTTAAGCATGCTGTGTGGCATGTGGCACCGTCTTGTTGAAACCACATGTCATGCAAGTCAAGCTCTTGCATTTTGGGCAAAAAAAAGTTGGATATCATCTCACGGTAGCGCTCACCATTCACAGTTACGTTACGATTCGCATCATCTTTGAAGAAGTACGGTCCAATGATGCCACCAGCCCATAAACCGCACCAAACTGTGACTTTTTCTGGATGCATTGGTAGCTCTTGCAATGCTTCTGGCTGATCTTCACTCCAAAATCGACAATTGAGCCAAAAATGGGCTTCGTCGCTGAACACAATTTTTCGATAAATTTTTTGATAATTTTTGATAATAAAATTCAATAATTGGCAAGCGTTGTTCGTTTGTAAGACGATTCATGGTTAAATTATAGACCAAACTGAAGATGTTTGACCGTGAAACAAAACACGAAACGTGCGTCAGCTGTTTAAACCAGTGTTGCCAAAATGATAATAGCTCAAAAATCACCCGATATAATTCACATTTGACATTCTTTGGCCATCAGCTTAAGGATTTTTTAAACGAATTTAAGTCAAAAATAATAATAAGAGTCCCTGAAATTAATTGTTTAAATTAACTCAAGCGTTCAAGCACCCTTCCAAAATTATGTTAACATCATTTCCTAAAATCATTTATAAAATTAAAGTAGGTCCAAAGAAAATTTGATATTTTTTAGATGATTAAAGAAATATTGGGGTTCACCAAGACTAGTATAGTGTTCCTTTCAACACTTTAGAGGTATTAATGCTTGTACGCCATTTGCCTGTAAGTATTCTTGGCAATAGATACCCCAAATGACACGTGACTGTTTATAAATGCCACTTTGTTTTATTATTATCTACATTTTTATACAAAAATAAGACACACACGCATACACTCACCTTTATAGAAGGATAACTAGAATGTGCTACAAATGCTAATGTTTTTTCTGAAATTACATTCCTCTATAAATTTTAGTTTTATTATACTCCCGTTTTTTTTTTTTTTTTTTTTTTTTTTTTTTTGTGTAAATTAATGTTAATTTTCTAAGCGTTATCATCTTGTTAATGAGTTATTTTTAACATCTATTTCAGATTTTCTTAAAGCGTTCTGTTGTGTTTGAAGATTTTTTTTGGAAAATAATTTATGAAAAAAGCTTATGGAAATTACAAAGGCGCGGAAGTTATATTAAATGTTAACCTTTGAACCTTATTGAAACTGAAAAAGGTAATGAAGGCATTTAATTTACGGCAGCTCTATGTATGAAATAGATTTTTAGAAAAAATATGTTCCAAAAAATGTCATAACCATTTACGGAGGAAAGTATAATTGAAGATAAGGATAATTTTATTAAGAAAGGAAGAAAATTGTAAGAAAGCAACATTAAACACATATTTATATTGCAAGCTTGAATTAATTCTTTATGTATTTAAATATCATTTTATAATATGTACTTACATCTTATACATATATTAAGAGATAATAAAAATGAAAAAATGTTTCAATATAAATACCTTTTGTATATTACTTTCTTTCTCATTCGATGCTATTTTCTATTGAATCAAATCTAGAAGGCAACAAATAAGAGTGCTGTATTCGGCTATGCCGAATCTTTAATACTCTTCAATTACCATAAAGCAGCATTTTAGATCACTCACCCACGAACACACACTAACAAACGAAATAAAAAAAAACAACTAAGAGTGATATATTTGGCCGTGCCGTATCTTTGATACTCTCAACAGATACTTCAGGATATTTCAGGCGTGTGCACAATATATATTCTATAAATTACACTGTCCAAGAAACCGACATTTTTTTTGAGACAAGCTGGTCACTTGGCGTTTTAAACTAATTCGGTTACGCTGCATCCAGTGGTGCTCGCCGTTTTTTTGCTCTGGTTTTCGAGATATACCGTTGTTTCGAAAGTGGAAGAGGTTGCACAACATATATTGCCGTAACTCAAAAACGGTTTAGTTTATTAAAATTACTAAACAAAACCGAAATTCCGCAATAAAATTTCCCTTAAGAAAATTAAACCCTTTTTTAATATGAGCAGTCGTTTTTGAGACATTTTTTTATCAAAATTTCGAAATTTTTGTTTTTTTTTTTTAAATTTAATTTAATTTAAGAATTTCATAAAACGCAATATTTGTATGGGAGCCCCCTAAAAAGTGGTGATAAGGGGGCAAGTATGTCTCGAGAAAATGTTAAGGACAAAAAACTAATTGAAGTCGGTCATATATTTAATCTTACTAGGGGAGACTCCTGGGCATTAATGAGACTTTTTTCAATATATTTCTAGTCTACATTGAACATTTTGTATGGGAGTCCCCTTAAAGAATGGAGAACGCGGGTAGGTATGTTAGAAATAAATGATTGCAATTAAAAATAAAGTTGGGTTGGTCATACATTTGACCCATCTAGGGGCATCCTAGGCGCTGCAGGGGCCAAATTTAAGAATTTCATGAAACGGCCATATGTGTATGGGAGCCCCCCTTAAAAGTGGAGATTTATAGCAAGTATGTTTTTTGAAGAAAATGTTAAGAACAAAAAAACTAATGGAGGTCGGTCATACATTGTATCCCCCTAGGGGCGATTTCTTGGCAGTTATGGGGCTTTTTCTTCAATACATTTCTAATCTGTATTGACTATTTTGTATGGGAGCCCCCTTAAGGAATGGAGATAGCGGGTAGGTATGTTAGAAATAAATGATTAAGATTAAAAATAAAGTGGGGTTGGTCATACATTTGACCCATCTAGGAGCATCCTAGGCACTGCAGCAGCCAAATTTAAGTATATGGCGGTTTAATAAAATTCTTAAATTTCGACAGGGGAGTTCAAATACCAATCATCACAAAATCCTGTAGACTGATTTCTGACATTAAAAACCTTAATAACAACAAATAGTATTGAAATTTGTTAAAGCCTTTTATAGTTTTGAAGTGTTTTTCAGATGTCTCCTTAATATGGGGCATAAGGTTAATTCTGGACTGGTTATTTCAAAATTGCTTGATGTTATTTCTTGCCATATGCAGCTACATTGGACCAAATATTTCCACAATATTTTGTATATCTGCTACGATTAAAGGCGTATTAAAATAATCTCCAGATTGGGAATATGGTGAATTATGGACTGGTCTGCATTTTCTACTGCGATTAAAAGCCTTATAAAACTACAAAAGATCGATGTCTGTTACAAAAGCATTATTCGTTAAGGTTTTAGGCGTAATAAAATGTTTTCCGAGAGTAGGCTTTCTATGGGGCCGGTCTTCACGAAATTCGACAGCGTGATTTTCAGACATATAGAACTTATTTGTGCAAAAACTTATATTAATCCATGTATTTTGCCATTTATGATAGTGGTTCAACATTTCGATTCATTACTTTTATCCTACTAAACTGATTTTGCTGGATTTTGATCCCATACTGCTTAGGACAACTAAGTAGAAGCAATTTGGCACCAAAATAGTTTATTTCTTTTGAGATTTTTAAAAGTGAACGTGTTTTCAACAGACGTACACACGGGCACATGGAAAGACAGACAGACGGACCTGGCTCAATCGACTTAGAATTGCTAAGAATTGAAATGAATAATAAAAATGGTTCACACGGAATGACAAACTAAGTGCACATATCCTCGATTTACACGATAGATGTGTTCCTGAAAAAAAGTGTAAAGCTACGGTCAGACTTATCAAATATTTGATGAAAAAAACGGGACCAACAACCAAACTAAAAAATCATTTCGCTTAATATCAATATTTATTTTGATTAAAATACCACATCTTACAAAAAACTGTTTTTTGCTATGTCTAGTAGTATAATTAGTTTATTTTGTAATATTAAGACCATTTTTAATCTCTCTAACTATTAACAAAAGTAGGGGTTACGCTTATTTGATCAAATATTTAATAAGTGTGACCGTAGCTTAAGTCGAAATGAAAAATCGTGAAGCGAAAAAAAGACCCAAACAAGATTACATTTGAAATTTTTTATCCAAATTTTCAATATTTAATTAGGCTTAAGTTCATTAAATTTAATTTTCATTAAATTATTTTTATGAAGAAAGGAATTTTTCAACATGAAAATTAATTAAAATTGTTATTGATAATCTTTTATTCTTGACCGTGGCCGGGATTCGAACCACGGCCGGCAGGTTACCATGACATGTTTCGATCGCAACCACTCGATCTTCTCAAATGGATTTGCCGTTTTACACTCGCAGCCATCGACGACTGCTGACGTCAATAGTCAAACATCAATCTTTTAACCAAATTGTATTTTAACCTTTGGTAGATCGAAGTTTGCTTTTTTGAATGATTATCCATTTTAATTGATTTTACATGTTCTTCCTTACTTCCTTTTGTTTAGAAAATGCATTTCTTTTAAGTAAATTCGATTCGTCTGCATTAACGACTTGATCAGCAGTGTTTTAATTGGCAGCAATAATTTTAGAAAATTTATGTAAATATTATGTAAGTAATGTCCTTGCCTAAATTTTTCAAACCAACCAAAAAAGGGTATACTTTCTTCCTTAAGTGTAAATATGAAAATAACATTTTTTCAATAAAATTCTATATCCTATAAACTTGTAACAGAACAAACATTTCGCATGGCAAAATAATTTTTAATACAATTATTAAACAAAATCAGTGCACTTGTATCTGCAATAAATGCCAACCTCAGCAATTATATTTAACTTTACACATTAAAAGTTTTCCCTGATAATTTACACAAAATTATTTTTAATTTGGTTTAAAAAAAAAAGAAGAAAATTGTTTAACTTACATTAATTCCAAAGAAATGAGTGGTACAACGTGCCTGCAATATAAAAAAAAAAACAGAACATGAATTTAACATAAATATAATTTAAATTTTCATTTAACATTAAAAAACTTATTAAAACACATTAAAATGAATTTGCTTTTTTGTTGTCTGCCCTCACTGCTATGCTGATGGAGGGAATGATTTGCTTTAAATATTTCCAACAACTTTTCTATTTTTTTCTTTTTTCATTCTTGATCTACATTTTTTTCTTTCTTTTTACATGAAATAACATTCGTACACGTCCTTAAACAACAATTTACAAGAATTATGTAAAGTTATGTACATTACGTATCTATGCATAACGATGTTTGCATGTATGTGTGTGTGTATGTTTAAAGAATAAATGTCTGGTAGAGAAAAGTTTCATACAAAAAACTATTCAAGTAGAAAATAGAATATTTCTGTAATTTATAACTTATATAAACATATCGCACACTAAATCATAAACAGGCACAACAAAAAATTTATTAATTTTTTTTTAAACCAGTTCACAAAACAAATTTTTGGCGACCACAAAAATTTAGTTTGCGTCACTGTCTTCTTTAACTTTTCTTCTTTAGAGTTAATGGAAATCAATTTGATATAAAAATTGCAGCCAGCTTTGTGCCTCTCCTGAACATTTTTCAATTTTGAGTTGTGCCTGTTAATTATTAAGTGTGCGATATGTATGTTTATACATACATTCATTAATATGTATGTTTGGAAAAATGTTTTAATTTATATACTGGGTTCTTATTTCATTGAAACACCAAACCTTTTGGCATATAGCAAAGAAGTTTATATTTATTTTATTTGTATAAAAGACGAACAAATTTTATATAAAAACATATCAAAAATTAAATTTGAATACTCAGCTGTGGCATACATATTTTGTATTAACCCATTGTTGAACGAAAATCGGTGAAAGTAACAATTTGTACTCTTAAATTGATTTTAAAAAAGCATACAACTGTTGTTAAGCAATATTAGGTAGGAGCTTAAAACAACCATTTAAGATTTCGTGTTTGAAAAAATAAAATTTGTTCGTTTGAACAACTTTGAAGTTGCAGTAGTTTTAACAAACTGCAATGGCTTTGAGAAAACTTGACAGAACTAACATTTTTCATACCATTCATTATGGCAAAATCTATATTGTCTGTATACAGACAATACAGGGGTTTGAGGTCAAAATTATAAAACGAATTCAATATCAAGTTCTAGAAAGTCATCTTTCTGGTCTAGCTCAATACCTTGTGTATTCATCTAAGCAGACGCCGAATTTCATCTGTTTCAAGAAAATTTCAAAATAACACGTTTAATTAAGGGGCGATAGAAAAAAGTCTTAGGCCGGGTTTTTGAAATCTGGACTTAGTTTAAGCTAAGTTTAACTTAGTCTGAAACTCGGAATTTTCCGGCGAAATATGATTTTTTTTTTAATTTTTAATAAAGCAAAACTTAGCTGTTCCATCAAATAGTTGTTTGCAGACTTGGCAATGGTAGCACAAATCGGGTTTCAAATTAAATAAACCCGCTTTAGCTGAGACTTCTATAACCCGTCCTTAATATCTTGATTTACAGAATTCGTAAATTACCATGCCTTTTAAAGTAATAATTAATAATTGGGACCTCAAAATATCTTCCAAAATGGTAGATATTTTGATCAGAGCAGCAGTTCGCTTAAAATTATTGGTCGAATCTTTTCAAAACTGAAATCTAGCAAATTAATTTGTATTCCCTCGACTTTAATGGAATATTTGCCAGCCTTTCAAAACAATTGGAAATCAGGCGAGAGCTAATTTTGTTTTTTTTTTATTGGAAAAGAAAAGAAACATATTAAAGCCAAATGGTGTTGAATTATTTAAAGCAACTAAAAATGTGCAGGAACAATATCTAAGCTAAAGCATTTCTTGCTCAGTTTTTCAACTAGCTCTTAGTAGAACCGATAAGCCTTGTCATAGTGGAAGATTAAAGTTTTGTGTAATTTTCTGGAGCAATTTCATTGATTGCTCTATTTTGTCATAAGTTAAGAGTCTTATAATTCAATACATAACCTGAAGAAAATTATTTGATCTGACGGAGCTTTTTTAAGATATTTAAGATATAAATTTTAGTCCAATATGGAACCCTATTTATTTGTCGTTAAACTAGATTTTCTATTATACAAAAAGGTCGGTTTCTTCAAATTCTTTTTTTTAATTGCTTTATTAACTTTAAATTAATAAGCTTAAAAGCCTGTATATGGGAAACTATAAAAACTATTTAGAGTAAATGAAAAACGGTTTAAAAGAAAACCCCAAAATGTATTTAAAATTCATTTTGTTTAATGGTATTACCATTTGTAAAGGTGTTCCTTTTTAAAATTTTTTTTTTGTTTATTTTTTTATATCATATATACAATATTCGTGTTTCACTCTCCCATTCCTGTTTCGCGCCCCAAACATGACAACATGTTTTGCCATACAAAGTTTTGTGAGCGAAACAGGTCGTTTCATTTTGAAACATACTGCGAAACAGGAAAAATATATTATATTACTATCATCTTCAATTTTGATTACAATTATCGTTAGTTTATCTGAACTAGCTTTAAAAAAATCAAAACAAAATAAAAATTTATGTTAATAAAATAAAGTGATAATTATAAAATAATAATATTAATAAACTATTAAATAATATATTTTTAGTTTTCACATACTTTTTTTGTCTATTTAACCCTTCGTCTTACTCATGAGTCTGGCCAGACCTTTTTCGATTTTAAATGTTATTCTAGAAGATTTAAAACTCAGGTGGAGACTTGAAATTTCAGGTACCATTCCAGAATTAAGTTTACTATAAAAAGCTGAAATAATATATCCTGGAAAGGAACTATAAGGAAACTTATTCGAATATTTTACTGTACACATCACATTCGTAACACATGTGGTCTGGCCGGACCTTTTCTATAGAATATGCCGTATTTTTAACTTTCTTTCTTGCTGTTTTTAATTATTTTTGTTAAACTATCTTTTATTTATTTAATTTTATTAAACACACAAAATAGTAAGTAGCTCCACCTAGTTCTCAATTTAAAAAAAAAAACCGATAAGCACAGTAACTAGTAACTCATGTTCAGAAGCTGATTTTTAAATGTGGAAGAGTGGAGGCTAATGACTTAGACCATAATCAAGTTGCAGAGGAAGGTTATGAAATTCAACCATTCACAGCTAAACAGAATGATGATGTGGATTATGTTCCAAATATGAACGATTCATCCAGTACTGAAAATAATTTGGTCATAAAACCAAATTAATCGTTTGCTTTTAAACACGATGAATAAGAACCACATGTACAAACTTGTCAACAGTACTCTGCCCATGATTATTTCTATGGTAAAGATTGACCGAAATGGAATAAGCAGCAACTTAATGTGGTATATGCTGCGTAAAAATAAAATGCGTTTTGGAGTTGGGCCCATGGAACAAGGCTCTATTCCAATTCAGGCGCTCAAGAGATTTTGCACACCAAATATTACATTTATAATCAAAACTAAAACAATTTGTATTCGTGTATTTGCTTGAAAAGGAACGATGTTTGAAAATTTGCAAACGAATTGGTTCTATTTGATATTGAAAATGGAATTTTCATATACTCCAAAAAAATGTTTGTTCAAAGTGTTTAGATTGTCAGCAACATTCTAAAATTAAAATTACATGTTTCGGTTGCTAAGGAAATCCATAATGCTAATACATTTATTTTATTTATCGTTTTTATTACAAATAAAATAGTATTGCATATTATAAACATGTTATAGACATTTTATGAAATAAAACGGTGTTATTTTTCAGTTTTTAAATAAAATTAATATGAATAGGTACGCATATTATTTCATATAATGAATTTCATATTCTATTTATATTATAAATGTGTGTAATATCACATTTAATTTTAAAAAATTGGTTTTCTTTATTCAAAAGTTAGTTGGGTCTGGCTAGACTTATGCGTTACGAATGTGAAAATAAAAACATGTGTAAGACCGAGGGTTAAAAAAAAATCACAAAAACAACACAAAAAAAGTGTCAAAATGAAATAAGAATGAATCGTATGAACAGCAAGTTAGGCAATCTAGTTTCAGAGAGCGAAGCCAGTGGTTTATATGATGATACTTAAGTATTCGGAGTTGGTAGAATTAAATACAATAAGATAGGAACATCTTGAAAAGATGTTGATTTTAATCTCTGTGTATTTCTTAAAGGAAAATTTAAACATCTTCGCAATTTGATGGTATATGACAAGTGTGAAAAGGCTATAACTTTCTAATTGAGCTACCAAGAGATGTAGTTGTTACTTAACAGTTACAGAATTTTAGGAGGATACTTTGTTTATAATATTTCACTTATAAAGGTTTTTCAAAAAAAAAACTATCCCTGCAGGAAATGTCACTAGTGAATCTGTACTAATATACTATTGACACAGTCACCAGTGCTAGTGACTTATTATACCCCAGACAGTGTTATTTACTATAGACATTTAACATGTGGGTGTCATTGAAAATCTACTACTGACGTTGGTACTATTGACAAGGTAGTTCTTTTGGGAGCATATGTAGACATTGGAACCAGAGAATCACTAGTACATATAAGTAAACCTAGTCTACACTTTTAATACGAATACGAATTCATAACAATCTTTTTTATTATTTCTTTAACTTTTATAGGAATTATACTTTTCAGTTGTTATTGTAGCAAAGTGTAGACACTTCGTTGACAATTTCACCAAAAAAGTCGACAAAACTGGTGACTTGGAGTCATTTGCACCCAGGTTTCCTTAAGGGATGTTCTACGATCAAAGTAATTCATACGCATAAAAACATCCATTGCTTTAAATTTTTTTCATATTATAAACAAAAGTTTTGTATAAAATACGAAAAAGGGTTTCTCAAGCCTTTACAAATTCTACTAAACTAACGAATTCGTTTGTTGTCTAGTTTTACGCCTTATAAACTTATTAATTTTTAAAAATTTTGATAAATCCAAATTCTCTTCATATTTTCAATTAGGCTTAAGTTCATTAAATTTAATTTTCATTAAATTATTTTTATGAAGAAAGGAATTTTACAACATGAAAATTAATTAAAATTGTCATTGATAATCTTTCATTTTTGACCGTGGCCGGGGCTCGAACCCAGGCCGGCAGGTTACCATGACATGTTTCGATCGCAACCACTCGATCTCCTCAGATGGATTTGCCGTTTTACACTCGCAGCCATCGACGACTGCTGACGTCAATAGTCAAACATCAATCCTTAAACCAAATTGTATTTTAACCTTTGGTAGATTGAAGTTTGCTTTTTTGAATGATTATCCATTTTAATTGATTTTACATGTTCTTCCTTACTTCTGTTTTTTCGTACTTTTGTCAAGAATTTTTCTTGAAGTCCAAAGTACATTTTTTTGTTTTTTTCATTTTTTGTCTTTCTTTTTCTTGTTGACCTTTTTCAGCACAACTTGAAGGACAAATGAACACTAGAGCTCGTGCCCTAGCTTTAACAATAATTAGTATTGTGGTTATTTTGTTGAACTATTTATGGTTTTTAATCCAAATTCTCTTCATATTTTCAATTAGGCTTAAGTTCATTAAATTTAATTTTCATTAAATTATTTTTATGAAGAAAGGAATTTTACAACATGAAAATTAATTAAAATTGTCATTGATAATCTTTCATTCTTGACCGTGGCCGGGGCTCGAACCCAGGCCGGCAGGTTACCATGACATGTTTTGATCGCAACCACTCGATCTTTTGATAAATACTAACTTTTTTGTAAATAAATCGTAAATCGAAACTGGGAATTATTTCCTTTCGTAGGTTACTTTATATTATAATCAACACTTTTTATTTTTCGAATTTATTCTATGAGCTAAATTTCAGTTATGTATTTTATAAAGCTTATTTGTAATAGTTCTATTCCTTTAATAAAAAAATGTTGATAATAAATCTTAAATCTTTTTGCTAACATTTGCTCTTTCGGCCCCTAAAGGTTTAGATATATATATTTTCTCCACCGACATATTAATCATAAATATTTCCATATTAAGAGCCTGTTAACAACTTTGGGATGGTATTTTTTTTACAACTGTAGTCTAAATATATAGCAAATTTGCATTTATTTGCTTGGCTTGGGGAAATATAAAGTATATGGGTATTTCTACAGAAAAGTCTACTTTTTGTCACGTTACGACACCAAGCAATTAGTCTTGTATTTTAGAACCATTTTGTTCAAATTGTTCCTCTCTTTCACTTAATGTAAATCCAGTTGCGCTTTGCACCTAAATGCAAAAAAGTAAAAAATATTTCCATTATTCTTTGAGAAACAATTACAAATTGTTGGTGTCGTAACGTGACAAAAAGTAGACTTTTCTGTGGAAATACCCATATACATACTTGCTCATCTATATCTGCGTACACACACAAACACTATTACATATTCTTGTACATACGAGTAGTTAGAAAAAAATAATCTTTAAACAAATGTAATTTAGTAACATAAGAAGCTTAGGGTGTTAATTAGAATTCATTTGGCATGATGTCTGCTTTTTCTTTTTAATGTCTATATACAAAATGCATGTTGCTATGCTATAATGTGTAAACCAAACCGCAGACATGCAAAAAACATTTACCAAAAGTGTGTGGGGAAAAGGAAGAGCAAGAAAAAAGAAAATTAAAAGAACCGATATAATAAGTGTAAAAAGTATGACTCTATTGGTGGTTTTAGTTGGAAAAGTGCCGGGAGCAAGAAAGTGGTTCTTTTAATTACTAAATATATTCTATAGCAATCAAAAAATAGAAGGAGAGTCTGTTTGTTGTTCTGATAACACTATATTCAGCATTTTCTAATCGGCTTAGGAATCGCTGCTAATGTTTTAGTATAAGCGATTTAAAAATTATTTTAAATTGCCTTAACAAAAAGTTTTTTAAAAATTCATAAAAAATTAAAATAGATTTAAAATGTATTTTAAGAAAAATTTGTAAATAAAATTTGCCTTAAAACATATTTTAAACTTGTTTTAAATAGATTTGAAATGTATTTTAAGAAAAATTTTGTAAAAAAGTTTGCCTTAAAACATATTTTAAACATGTTTTATGTTTTATGAATACGGCAGTCAATATATAAAATCCTTAAAATTTGTTAAGGAAATTTATAATATTATCCAAGTTATTTTTGGGAATCTAAAATTTCTAATTAATAAGATTGTGTTTGTCGTGCTTAATTCCAAAATTTATTGTTGGGGGATAAGCCAGATTCTATGCGCATTTCACTGGTTGCTCAGGCCAGATCATCAGGAAACATTCTCCTAAAAAATTTTAGAAAGCAAAAGATATTACACAGAAAAAATTAAAAATATTCTCTAATCACCAAGTTTATACTAAATTCATAGAATCAAGCAACCCATTTGTTGATTTTGCACCTATTACCAAAATGATTATATTGATTACTTAAAATTGTAAAAATTTTATATATTTAATATTTTTTTTTCAGTAAATGAATTTTTAATTTTAATTAAAAAAATGATCAAAAAACTTTGCCGTTGTAAACAATGTGTTGATTGATTTTGAAAATTTCCAACAACAATTTCACAAGTTTAAATTATTTTATTTTAAAAGAAATAATTTTTTGTTATTTAATTATTATTTTAATTCAAAATTTATTTCAAAACAACTAAAATGGTAATTAAATAAAAATTATTATTTTAATTTTCTTTCAACAAAAAAAAATTAATTGTTTCAATTATCACATTAATTAAATTTAAGTACTTTTTAAATAATTTTTTTAATTGATAAAAAACCAATAATAATTTTTTCTGTGTATAAATTTAAAATACTTTTTGTTTAAATAAAGTTCGGTATGATTTATTGTAATGAACTTGAATCAGAATTTCATCCTGTTTTTATATCCTAGAATTTTTTTTCTAATGACTAAAAATTTTGCATTTTTAACGGACAGATGTGGAAAAGATTTAAATGAAAACCTACCGAAAAAAAGGTTGTCCACAAACCTTAATTTGAAAACTTTTAAAATGAATAATATGAATTGCTTATGAATATTGTAAATTGTGTAGCCAACCGTATGGTGTATCTTATCGACTTGACACACAAGCAATACGCCCTTGTAGTTGAGTTCATAATCCGGCAAGATTATTCACTCACTCTTTTTTTAGGAGCTGGAGCTTTCTAAACTCCCCCTTAGTACTGTTAAATAGCAACAGTGCCTTGGGGGAATCGTCTCAGGCTAAACTTTTCCGCAAGGGTGAAAAATCAGCTACCTAAGTGAGATTCTCCCTTCCCGAAACTTCGGGCTTAAAACACATGATCTCACGCCCCATCGGACAGAGAACAACTTCAATGAAAAGCAGCAGAAAAGAAAAGCTTCTGCAAATAAAATCTTCCACACAGACAAAAAAAAAAACATTTTAGATCAAAATCTGTAAGAATTTTCTACTAAATGGGCCAAAAATTTAAACTTTTTTTTTAGCTCTAAAACAGGTTTTTTTCGATTTCCGACAAATTAAGTTTTTTGAGTTGAGTCACTTTTGCACTAGGTGCGCGATACATACAGGTGCACCAATATCTTGGAAAAAAATCAAGTCAAAGGCATCAACTATTCAACTATCAATAAATTTGTAAACATTTTATACCTGTTTCAGACTATACGACATAACCCTGAAACAATATTCGTATACTCTTTTGATATCCCAACAAAAACTCGTACACTGAAAAGAAAATCAATCCATCCACACTCAAATCAATACGAAATGGTATAAAAAGTACGGTGAGTACGGATTTTCTTAAATCAAGTAAAGAAAGATTGATTCAAGTACGGGGTTTTAATCGCAAAATACTTAACTTATCCATATTCAATCTCGAATTCGTACTTGAAATAATCTGAAAATGAGATTGATTTAAGTAAAACTAAGATTGAACCAATCTCAAAATGCGCTTAATTTAAGAATTATAAAGTTGAATCAATCCCGAATTCAAATAAACCAAAAGTAAAATTAGAAGGATTTTATTATGATTGATTTACTTGCCCGTTGTACACCTTACAGAATTTTAATTATAAAACACCAACATCACTCCCGATGTGGTTTTTACTTTAAAATCTTTATGTTCATATATAACTGCAAAAAATATCAACCAAATGAGAAGTACTATTCCTCAATTTTACCTTTTAAACATAAAAATAATGTGTTTTCATCACGTTCTGTTGGTTTTGTTGTTTCTACACACAACAAGCAAATCGTTTTTCAACTACTTGTGTGATATTGTTGTAGTGTCTGCAGCAAACTTTGATAAGTGGCACTGCCAACGAAAAGTTACATCTTTTTTTACTTGGTTTAAGAATTTTATATTCATTATAAGAAATTCCGGGATTAATTTTCAAAAGTAATCCCATTTAGGACTGTTTTTGTACGTTTTAGTGTTATTCGTACTTGAATTTTTGAGTACGACTCGTACTTAAAGTAAGTATAAAAAACTTAATTTATCCCAAGTGTTTTTCTTTCTGTGTACACGTTTAGACGAAACGTTTTCTGTTGCAACACACAAGCTACAATTTAACCTGTAGCTATTAAATTGAAATATTAATTTTAAATGTTAAACTTCAAAATTTTTTGGGGAACATGTTAAAGAGAAATATCAAAGTGTTGCTTGATTTTACATATAATATCAAATTTTTTACCCGGCAAGCATCTCTACATCCTTAATCATCAATCTTCTTTCTGCCTTATGAAATATTTCAGTGCGACATGTTGCATAGTGTAAAGCGAGTATTATTTTTATACAATACAACTTTTTGTTTTTCTTTAACTGCTCCTTATTATGTATTTTTAAATTATAAAAATTACTTCTTTTTTTTAATTCAATACTCTTGACATATTAAATATTAATTTAGTTTTTTTCTAGCGATAATAAATTTTTTATTTATTTTTACAAATTTTTACATTAAAACAAAACCAAAAATTAAACTAAAATAAATTAAAAATAATGTTGGTAAATGTTCCATCCCAGGAAAAAAAAGGGAAAGCAGTATAAGTACGTATGAGTGATGGGGATGGCAACTTTAATAAAATACTCATACGTCATGCTGAACTAAACATGCCTAAAGCCTACAGTACACGGAATGTAAAAAGCCACATGCGCATGTAGTTCTGACGTAATTTTGACGTCACTACAAAGCCACAATAGCAAGTTCGTGATGTGTGATGACGACAAAATTACGTCAGAACCACATACGAATGTGGCTTTTTACATTCCGTGTACTGTAGGCTAAACTTTTTTTAATTTCTTTTTTATTGTCGAGTAAAACTTAAACATCCAGTTCTGCCAGTTGTTTTTATTTCTTTTTAAATAATTTTTTTAGCAATATTTTGTTTAAACTGTTACTTCAAGCACAGAAAACTTTTCATTCTTTTTCAACTTAAGTTGTAAACAGGTATCAAATTTTTTTTGATAAAGGCATATAAATTTTCTTGCATAAAATTGTATAATGCTACTTTTTGATACCAAACCTTTTAAAGAGATTTAACAAGGTATTTCTAACTGTGTCGGCTACAATCTAAAACTTCAACTTTTTAAACAGGAACACGAGTCGTAGAGAGAAACTTAAAACATGTTCTTGTACAAGAAACAAAAAATTTAAATGTTATTTTAATCAAAAACTCAAATAGAATTTGTTTGTTTTTGCAACTTTTTTTAATTTAAGTAGCAATATTAAATCTAGCATGATGGAAATGTCAGGCAGTCGGCAGCAAAAGAAGTCATGAAATTAAATCTTTTTGGCATAAAATGCTTCTAAGCAAAAGGGATGATGGTTGTAGGCGTTGCTTAAAAAATATAGATTTCCTGTAATGGAACATGCTGAAGTTGACATTAATTGTTTACTTTCATCTACATACGTACATACATACATACGTAAATGTATAATATGGCTAAAGATGGGTTTAATACTTAAAAGAAATTTTCAACAAGAAAATGTCGGATAATTTTATAAATCGTAACGTTTAAAAAAATCAAAATTTGTTGGGGCTCAAGCATAATTTCAAAGCTTATAGAGTAAAGAATTTTTTCAGATTATTCGGAAGAGGTTTAGAGGTCGCTCAAGTCGAATTATTGCCAAAAATCGGGTCTGTTTCTTCATAGTTTTGTCAAAAACGACAATTTTCTTTACTTTTAAGGAAATAGTTTGAAAGAAAAATGTCCAAGCTTTATTTTGGTGTACAAAGACTACAAGTTTTTGCAATGCATTTGCTCATTTATGCACCCTACATTAAAATTTTTCGTAATTATTCCACAAATTTTGTAAATAACGCTTTATAACTTTTTTAATCTTTATGAAAATGAAACAAATGAATAATGCAGTTTGAAAGATCAATTTATTCTTTATAACTTGGAAATAAATATTTTTGAATTCGCTGTTACCGTTCCTGAGTTATGCCGGTTTTCAGCTTTGTAACCTGTTTATAATATTATTACTCATAGACAACAAACAATTTAAAATCAAACGTTTTGTTTTGCTTTGTTTAAACATTATTTATTGTCGTTCTTACGATGTAGTATATGACCTGCAATAAATTCTGAAAATCAGTTATGCTTGAGCATAGCATTTTGAAATTTGATAAGACTTGGGTGGTCAAAAGGTGTTACTCCATATACTGAATTTGCCATAAATCGAATTATATCTTCAGGTGCCACGACCTTAAAAATTTAAAAAAAAATTAAAATTACGCAAAAATCAATGCTTTTGTAATTTGTGTTTCGTTCAAAATATGATTGAACTTGAGCCAAAAATTAAATATTTATGCCATCAGTAACGCCTTGAAAAAATGTCATAAATTCAAACAGATTTTTTGAGGTGCCACAATATTACTGAATTTCGAAGATTAACCACCAAAATCACAAATACTTTCCAGTTTTTCGTTTTCTTAATTATATTTCTTTTATTATATAATTATATTTCTTTTATAATTATATTTCTTTTGCTTAAGATTAGGGCAAGTAATACACCAAATAAAATGGCAACTTTAACGCGTGCAAACGATAATAACTGTCCGTTATTTGAAGTTGGAGTACCATTCAATGAAAATGTTTTACCCACATATGGTGATATATTGAGGCAGTATATATTTACACGTAACTACTTGAAATTGGAAGGTCAGTTAAAGGAGCCTACGTTTTCAGAAGTAGTCAAAATTATCGTCCCTTCTCTTGAAACTCTTTGGAAGAATCCGTAACTACCTCTGTAAATACAGAAATCTTATGAAACCTTTCAAACAACGATCCAATATTACCAGTTGTATGAAGAAACCTGAAGAATTTAAAGATAAATCGAAAGGAACTTTTCTAAATTAAAAAATATTTTTCTCACCAACAGGCTGTTTGGACACCAAAAGCCAGTTTTGTCGGTGGCATGTCATAACTTCCACACTATGACACTTTTAAAAGTGTCATAAGGTCCATAATTACTAAAGAAACAAAAAAAAATCTACAGACTCGAAGAGAAAAACCTGTTTTATTATGGTCACAACGAACAAAACTTTTTTAAAGAAACTAATTTTACCATAATATGGTTGTCGGTGACAATGATTTGGTTAAATTAAACATAATATTGTTAAAATTTTCTTAAAAATGGTTTTGCTGATTTTTCTTTGTCCATGGACACTATGACACTCGACGTTATGACATGCCACCGTTTTGTCTGTGGCTTGGCAAAATATCAAATATGGACACATTATGACACATTTTAGAGTGTTATAATGTTCATGGACTATATGAAACCTTTAAAAGTGTCATAAGGTCCATGGAGATTGTGAAATTCTTTGGTATTATTTTACTCTCATATGTAACGCAATGTCCACTTATTATTTTACAAAATGAAAAATGTTATATTTTTATGCAAATCTAGATATTTTTAAATACTTTTCTATGGAATACATTAAGCAAGGTTAATTTATTATTTTTATACCCTTCACAACAGGTGGAAAAGGGTATACATATATAAGTTTGTCATTCCGTTTGTAATTTCTACAATATTGATCTTAGACCCTATAAAGTATATATATTCTGGGTCCTTATGAGCAGAGAAGTTGATTTAACTATATCCGTCCGTCCGCCTGTTCGTCCGTCCGTCCGTCCGTCTGTCCGTCTTACGTTTGATATGTGTTTTCCGGAGACTCCAGACATGATAGCGGCTAGATTGTTTTACATTTATGTCACATATAGTCCACCATTTCGTGCTATTGAAATTCAGCCAGATCGGTCCAACAATGACTGAGATATGACCAAACAACCACGACTGCCTCTAATCTTTCCAAAAAAATCCCTTGTGGTTGTTGTATTTTTATTACTTTTTCTGTATATCTGGAGAACGGCAAGAGCCAAAGTTTTCAAATTAGGTACAAACATTAAGATTATAAATACACACCATCCCACAAAATGTGGGCGGGATTGGAGAAGTGGGCGTGGTACCTCCCATACAAAAAGTATTAAAACTTTTATAAAAACCTGAATTTTTTGACTGTAATATGACCTATGGTTACGCCTTATATATCAAAAGATCGAAAATTTTTAATAGAAAATATTTTCTGAAAAACTCGGAAAAATCGGTTCAGATGCGAAAAAGTTATGACCAAAATATTAATTTTTTTTGTAAAATACCCATTTTCGGGAACCATAGATCTTCCCGAGTCCAAGTTTTATAACCAAAATAACTGGCAAATTTCTTCTTTAACACGTCGGTATATAAATCTGTCAAATCGGTTAAGAAATAGCAAAGTTATGACCAAAATACTGAAATCCCAAAAATTACTCTTTTTTATAATTAAGTTTGTTTTTTTATACCCTTGACCGAAGGTCCTACACCCTATAAAGTATATATATTCTGGGTCTTTATGAAAAGCGAAGTTCAAATCCGGTTGTTGTCTCTTCTTCCCCCCCCCCCTTTCGCATTTGTTTACATATACTAGCATAATGCCCAATATGATTTTCGTTATCACTCTTCTTTATTATTTCATCGATTTAACGAAATAATTTTAGCAAATAGAAACTAGGAATTTTTGTGTTTTTTTGCTACTTAAAAACTCGCCAAAAGAGATAAAAAAATAACAACAGTGCCTTTACAAAAAGAAAACAAACAAAAAACTGTGTTGAGTTGTAAACAGTAAACGGTCCATATTTCATTTTAATGATATTTAAACAGCGTTCCTTCATGGCTCAGTTGTCTAGGGGGTGTGTTAAGTTAGAAACTGTCAGTTCCCTGGTTCGAATCTTGGTGTTTTAAAAAGAATTTTTTTTTAATATTTTTGTGTTCTAAAAACGATTTTAAAAAACTATTTACCAGTTTTCGCTTTTTAAATTTCATTTATAATGAAGTTTTAAGTATTGTAAATATGTATGTATATGTAAAAATTATTTAGTTGCTCTGTATTCTGCTCGCACAATGGTGAAGGGTATATAAGATTCGGCACAGCCGAATATAGCACTCTTACTTGTTTTGATTTGATATTAACATATTTTGAAAAGGTTCCTGGGTTCCCTAAGGCATATAACGCATTTAAGAACATCTGCAATCAAAAGTTTAAAAAAGCTTTCTTTAACATCGTCTGTGTACTTTTCTAAATGTTTTACCAAATTAAGAAGCTTTCTATTTTCAAAATATAAGTCACTATTGACACAAAATGTCACTTTTTAAACTAAAAGTAGTGTTCAGATTTTTAATGCCTTTAACAAAATTTTAAATTTAAAAAAGTTAAATATTGTATTTACAGCCTAAGTTTTCTATCTTCTGTTTTATTAAGTCTTAAGTCTTATTCTGCAATTTTTCTGCTATAATTTCATTAAAATGCTTTCAAAGTGTTTTAAATATTTATCTATCATTTAAAACAAAATATTTTAATATAATTTTTTTTAATATACACGTATAAATTATAACATGGGTATGTGCCAATTTTTTTCTTTTTCTTTTCTGCATTACCATGATTGTAAGTAAAGTTAAAAAAATTTACTCATTTTTCGTTTTATAAAATACAACAAATTTTTATCTTCAGTTTGATAAAAGTGGAAAAAATATGTAGAAACACAAAAACAGGACAGACAAAAGAATTTAATGGTATTTTCTAAACAATTTCTTATTTAGAGAACTTTTTCTCTTAAAGTCTGTATTTACACACAAGAGTATATAAAAAAAGAATTGTCCTTTATTGTGCTCCTTTTTGTGCTCTATTTTATGGCTGTCTACGTACTTTTAGTACAATCACTTACAATCTACTCAAACAATCTACATACATTTTGATTGTAGTCGTTTTTATACTCGTATTTAGTTTAGTAACATCTAATTCTTGGGAGACAACAAAATGTCATTTGTTGTTATTACAGGATTAGATGTTTATTGTTATTGTATGTTCTGTTTTGTATTGTTGAAGTCTTGTGTTTCATCTTTAACATATTTGTGCCTACTGCTCCATTTAATACTAATGGGGTCTTTTGGAAGTACATTCTTCTTTTTAATATCTTTGCTCTTCTATTTTTCTAAGATAATGAAAATTATATGCTTTATTACGATGTAATTCTTAGTGAATTTATTTATATTCCTAACTAGTGATACAATAAAGTTAAATGTAATGAAAATATCGTCAACAAACATACATAATAGAGTAGGCATATACTTTGATAAACACACACGGAGAAATGTTTTTATGCATTACAAAGGACGGAGATTAAACAAATAAAGCCACGAATTTTTTAATACAATGGATTTTCAAAGCACTTGCAATTTTTTAGGGATCAAGCGAAAACATTCATTATAAAGTATGGATTAAAAAAAACACATTAAGTTGTTTATCTAACCCAGTGTCTTAATAACACTGGTCGGCATTTAAATATGCGCAAGCCAAAAAACATATGGAATTGAAACATATCGACACGCCTACTACAAATAATAATTTATCTAGCAGTTCCATTTTAGTTGTTATAAGTATCATTTTGTTTACATTAGAATTGCAGCCGCGATTTGGTACTTTCGATATCTAAGGCCCAATACTATGTTCCAGATTGCACTAGAGGAATTTGCTAAAAAAAAATGACACGAATATTTTCCAAAAAATGAAAATTAAGGTTATTGCACTAATCCTCTAAAATTTCTTTAATAACTTCAGCTACCTGAGGATCCAATCGCTTGGAGACTTTTCATGGACATATCCAAGCTCATGCAGTAAATGTAGAAGAGACCTAAGAAAACAGGAAGCAATTGCTCCAATAGAATTTATATTTATCAGTTTTAAAGATGTGGCAATGATAGCGGGATAACAAGGAGAATACACAAAATATTGTTGATTTTTATGTGACTGGTACAGTAGAGAAAAATCGTGTCATTTTGTACAAAAAAATTGGCCGTTAAGATCTCATTCGGCCAGAAAAAAATCGAAAATGAGCCTTTAGTTGACAGCACAAAAAATATGTTTTCCGCCACTACTTATAAGATTACATATATATATCGAGCCCTTGCCGCAAAAAAAGCTTAAGCGACATCCTAAAATATCATGGTAATATATGGTACCGTTTAGATTTTAAAGTACAAACAATTTTATCTTAAGCGACAACCTTCCTACAAGAGTTTTGTGAAATAAAATAAAAAAAAAACTTCTCCTGAAATATCTCGCTTTAGCTCTTTTTGTGGTAATGACTCGCTATAAAGCACAATACAAAACTTAATAGAATCTTTTAACAGAAATGGAGAGGCATTAAACACCTCTATTTTCACGCGTAAATGAGGCCAAACTGAAGGAAGGCATCTCTGTGGCTTGGATCTAAAAGGGCCAATGTCACTTTTTTTTCTTTTGAGTTAATCATTGCATTTGATTTGTTTTCTTGCTCTCTTTTATTATGGTAAAACAGCTTAAGTCATACTTAACCCAGAACAGGTTCATAAATAAAATGCTGGCCAATGTCACTATGAAAGCATCTATAAAAGCATCTATAATAACCTTTAATTCCAATTTTCGCAAAAGTGAATATTTTGACATTGGCCCTTTTAGCTCCAAGCCGCACATCAATTGCCCTCAAATACGACAAGTTTTAAAGGCCAATTTGTATTCCATCCAGTACCACTACTGGTGATTGAGGGTATACTAAGTTTGTCATACCGTGTGAAACTTTTTTGTTATACATCTAAGACCCCATAACGTATAATTCTAAGTCGATTTAGCCATGTCTGTCCGTCTAACCGTCTGCCCGTCAGTTAAAAACACGCTCACTTTCGAAAAACTCAAAACAATTGAACGAACTTGTTGTCAAATTAATTGTCGTTATCCTAAGCAGTTTGGGATTTAAATCCAGCAAAATCGGTTCCGTAGGAATGACTTTTATACACTTCCAGACTATTATATTTTATTTTCTTGTTACATTTTACCTTAGCTTAGCTTAGTGTATAAAAGTCATTCCTAAAAATTTCAGGAATAGAACTATTTTACAAAAAAGCTTTATAAAATACATAACTGAAATTTAGCTCATAGAATAAATTCGAAAAATAAAAAATGTTGAACATAATATAAAGTAACCTACGAAAGGAAATAATTCCCACACACAAAAAAAAAAACTGTAATGCCAAAAGAAATTGATTTTGATTCAAATAGAATTTACATTCGGATTGTGCCCAACAAGATTTTGCATTTGTAGCAACAAGTCTGTTTCTTTTGTCCCAAAGTGTAAATTCATTGTTCAAATACTAATTTTTTTACGACAACAGTAATATTATTTGATTCAAAAAATAAATATTTTATGGCAACAAAAATTGTTATTTCCTGCAAATGCAAGTCATTTACGTCAACAGCAATTTTCAGTGTGCTATTATTTCAGAGGAAACCCTTTAACGAAAAAAAAGATATTTCATTTGCCACAAATAATTTTGCTGTTGAAAAACTTCAAATACTTTCATGTTGTTGCGGTAAAAAAAAATTTTGTTGGAAATTTTCTTGCGACAAAAGGTTTTCATTTACGACAAAAAGTTTTTGTTTACCGCAACAGCATAATCGTCACATGCTCAAATTATTTGGCATCACAATATTTTTTTTTTTGTGTGCAGTTTCTATTTGTTGAAATGTTTAGGATATTAGCGGTTATTTTCTTTCGTTTTATTAAAACTTGACTTGGAAAAAAATTAATTCAATTATTGAAGATGTTGGTGGAATCAAAAGCAACCCATAATACCGATAGATTATTAAATTTCTCAGCCATTTTCCTTTAATCATTTTAATCTTCCATTATGCCATTAGAGTCCTGTTAAAATTTTTTTAAATTTTTAACACTTATAATTGTTTCGGTTAATTCTGTTGTTGTGTTACTATCGAGAGTTTCTTCTGTTGTCAGGTCATCATCTTAATCATCCTGAAAATGCTCAGCACCGAACATTCTGCAAAAAAGTTTATTTCCGAATTCCTTAATTTCTGTTGTTGTACTGTATTTTAAGAATGTATTTCTTAAAGAAAATATATTGTATGAAAAAATATTTCTAAACAAAACTTTTTTGGTGAACTTTGGTACAGATAAAATGGTTAAATTTTACAGGGTTGCATGGTAGAATGCATTTAAAAAAGCAAGTTTGCAACTGTCGTTTTGGAACTCACCCATAATTAAAAACACAAAAAAATTGTTTAAAACCAAAAAAAAATTAAAAATGTTGTTACATCGGTTAATCGACTGAAATTAACCGGTTTAATCGTCAATCAAAAAAAGACAATTTTAAATTAACCGATCAGTTAATCGGAAAGTAATACCTCGGTTAGTCAAAAATTAAAAATTATCCTAATGTAAAATTATTTGTGACGCAAAATAAAATTGTTTTATTCGAAATTATTTTTTTTTTACACAAAAGCCAAATCTGTCACTAAAAGTCACTTTTACCATCAAGATCAATATTTAACGTCTAGGTTAAATCTAAAAGTCTCTTTTTACACCACTATTTGCTTTAAAAAAAGGCGAATTCATACAGGTCCCTCTTTTGTATGTGGGTATCAAGGTATATTTACACAAGGTAGACTCATTTGGGAGTGTAGACATGCTGCTCTATAAAAGGAACCAAGTTGTCAAAATTGTCTTCATATAAAACAAAAACAATTTAACGCACACATGTACAAATTTTGGCTCATATACACGCAATTTGACGTTATGGTTCCAACTAGGGGTAAACAGCTGACAAACATATGGGCCAACGAGTTTACCTTGTGTAAATATACCTTGGTGGGTATGAATATGTATTCTAAATGTCAAACTCCATACGAAAATTAACAGCCAGTATAATTCACTTTAAAAAGCTCTTTCGTGTATATATTCGCATTGGTTTTAACTTTACAAGTCCGCATTTAATAGCAAAGGTCATGTTAAGCACTAATAGCTACTTTGGCACCAATTAAAATCAAAAATCTATTTTGACATCAAAAGTGAATTTTTACATCAAAAGTGAATTTTGTGTTGCTCTCATTATAATTATTATTAAATTAGATTTTATTTTTTCGACCTTTTTTTATAATTAAAATTAAAAGTTTTTTCCAGCTCGAGGCCAATTATTTGTAAAAATATGTATATTGCTTATTAAATTATTTGTTCCAATATTTCGATATCCTTCACAAATCATTATCAAGGAATGAGTAACAAGTATATTTGCAAGAGACGTATTACTATCTCCACATTTAATATCGAACTTGATATTAGTTCTCGATATTAGTTCGATATTAAATGTGGAGATAGTAATACGTCTCTGGCAAATATACTTGTTACTCATTCCTTGATAATGATTTGTGAAGGATATCGAAATATTGGAACAAATAATTTAATAAGCAATATACATATTTTTACAAATAATTGGCCTCGAGCTCGAAAAAAGTTTTTATTTTAATTATAATTTAAAAATTATTTTTAATTATTTAAGCTTGAGGTCTTTTTATTTATAAAATAATCTATTTATTTAATTCAGTATTTCGCTAACCTTTGGTTAGCATCGCCAGGAAATTAAATTTACAAATTTTTATACGAATAACAGAAACTCGTATAAAAATAAAAATTTGTAAATTTAATTTCCTGACGATGCTAACCAAAGGTTAGCGAAATATTGAATTAAATAAATAGATTATTTTATAAATAAAAAGACCTCAAGCTTAAATAATTAAAAATAATTATAAAAATAAAGGTCAAATAAAAATAACTAACATATAATTTAAAAATTTAACAGACAAATATTCCTATAAAAAAATTATTTTGTAAGTTTTTTCTTTAACTTGAAGTGTCTTTTATTCATGTTTAATTTATTTGTTTATAAAAAAAACCGAAATATCGATTACACCATATTTCAGAAATGTGTAATTTCAAATTTAAGCAATTTTGTACCCACAAATAAAAAACTGTACTTTTTGACAATCACAATTTATAATATTAAAAATGTGTAGATTTCCTAATGAACATCCATTTTATTTCCTCTAGTGACATTTTAATAAAAAGTTTATTTAAAACTTTTTCTTAAAATTTTTTTGCACATTTATCATTTTCTTTACACATTGCATATTCTAGCCAAAATTATATATTAGAAAAAATTCCATTCCTCCTTTTTGAAAAAAAAGTTGTGCACGTTTTGTCATTGACCTTAATATTAGTTTGCCAAAAAATTGTACTAAAACATTTTTAAGCATTAAAAGAATGTTTCGTAAAACTAAAATAAAACTTTGACATTTAAAAGCAAAAAAAAAAAAAAAAAAAAAAAATTATGTAGCCATTGCCCTTCACTTCAATATTTCCATGTATCTTTTTATGGAACGACATTTAAACGAAATATGTCACCAAACTTAAAAATTAAACACGTTCCTTCTTATGAGCAAAACCATGGCAAAGACTTTGCCTTGCGTTAAATAAAGCGTCTGACAATTTGGCAAAAGAAATATTAAAAAAAAAAAATTCTTTTAGAAAATTAGTGATGAGAACTTAAAGATTTGTCCATTGATTTAAAGTTTCTTACAGATTCTTTTTGTTTAGATTAAAGTTTGGATTTTCGTTGATTTTTTTATCTGAGAGAAGGAAAGAAAAAAATTATATTCTACCTAATAAGAAAAACTTTCATAAAAGCCCCAGTTACTCGTTCAAAATATAAACTCCTCTTATTGAATTTCCTCACCTTCATCTGATGACCTTTTTCTACCCAAAACACACACTATAAAAAAAATAAAAGAAAAATACAAATCATTTTTGCTTCCGAAATCACTGAATCTCTAAGGTGTTTTATACAGCAACAGCGTCAAAACAGCCCCAAACACTAAAAGTTAAAAAGAAGATTAGAGCCAAAACAAAAAAGAAGAGGATAAAAACAGCTTTAAAGCAAGAAAATATTTACAAAAAATTGCCACATAAGCCATTAATCATTATCGCACTTTGTTAAGGGCTTTCTTAAATTTTCTTCTTGTTAAGTTTTTCTTTTTTTTAGTTTTCCATAATTTTTTATGTTTAAAGATAAGGGTTACTGGAGCTATACAAACACTTCCTTTACAATATCCCGGATTCGGCTGTAATGTCAAATTACAAGACGTGGGTAAATATTTGTTTATCCCGGTTACCGGACACTTTTTTTATGTGTACTTTTTACCAACGAAAAACAAAAATTTTTTTAAAAAAATATTCCCAAATGCATTTTACGTAGTGGACGAAATGAAATGTTACAGGGCATTTCTCTTAATATAATGTTTATAAACAAATAAAAATGGTTGAAAATTTGAATGAGGTAATAAAATAATTTTTTAAAGTGTGAAAAGATTTCAAAGCATATAAGCATTAATACCTTTTCCATAAAGTCCTGGCCATCTTGAGCTTTTTACAGAAACTTCGTTTTCTATATCTTTTTTAAACATGACATAATTTTTTATGAATAACATTTTTTGAGAAACGTGCAATTAAATTCTGACACAGAACATTACAATATTTATTTTTTCAAGAATTTGTTCTTTTACATAGGGTGTTTTTTTTAGCTGCCTAATAACTTAAAATGATAATACAAGGCAGAAATATAGCTGAAATGAAATTTTTTTATTATTATCTGGTAGATAATTTGATGTCATTTATTTATTTTTTCCGGCAAATGTCCGTGCCGGTTACGACTTACATGCTTCATGCGATCAGTCTTATTTTTTATTACTTTTCCCAATGAATCTAACCATATTGCATTAATTGTGGCTTGAAAATAAACTTCTAATGCTTCAACAGTTGCCGGTTGGTCGCCGCTATAAACCAATGACTTAACATTGCCCCAAAAGAGTAATCCAAGGGAAGCATTGTTATAGCGTTAAACGATTCATGATGACTTGTGAAACCTTACTCAACAGAAATGTCAACACTGTTTGACATTCCCAGCAAAGTTATCGATATAAAAAGTACACATCCAAAAAAAAAAAAAAACAAACCGATTTTTTTATACAAAAATTTCACAATACAAAAAATGTTTTTTTTTTCCTTTCTTAAATATTAATTTATAAAATTAAGGCTTCAATATCACCTCAGGGTGAGAGAGGGAGAGCCAAGATTCTAGCTCGGATGTAGCGTATTTTCGAAGTTAATCTTTTTACCACATTTTCAGTCATTCTAAGACGCGCTAAGTCTTGGAATACCCAGAAATACATTGGGTATTTTCTATACACCAAAAACTACAAAAGCTGTTCTAAAAGCCAGAAAAAGTAGACTAAGGCCCGTTTTCACAACTTACCGATAGCTTAAGGAAACGAACAAACATAAATGTGCAAAACCGATCAAAACGAAGCTTGTGTTTTTTTTTCCGAAAAACAGAATGCAATGAAATGAAGGATTTCATATTTATGTGAGTTGCTTTAGTACAGTATTCTAAATGTGTACGAAGAACACAAAAACAGGAACTTTTTTTAAGGTTTTAACCACACAAACACTATTTGCGTTTCCTTTTTCATATTTCTACCGTACAGAACACTAAGGTACAGTATATAATGCTTATTTTCGAACTCTGCTTTTAACACCAACGATGTTTATGACAACAAGAGTTGTCTTTAATACTAACGGTAACTTACAAAATTTCAAAATTTGTTTTTGTTTTAAATGTTAGTTAAACGAACGAGTCTTGCGCTCGTGTTCTACAAACAGGCAGGTTTTGCTAACTTTTTATGCCCTCCACCACAGTAAGTTTATTTTTCATCTCAGACCCCATAAAGCATATGTATTCGTCGTAAAAATTTAAGTAAGACTTAGCTTAAGAAGTCATCTCTACTTACACCATAATGTAAAATAAACTTACGATTTGAGAGCAGAAGTAATATAAGCCTTATTATAAGAATGATTTAAATGGCAAAAGTGAGAAAAATTTAAATTTATCCATTTTAGCAAAAGAAAACAATTTTTTCTACATTCAATGTCTTTAAGCTTTATTGTAAAATTCGTATTATTTCTAACTAATTGAGTATTTAAAAAATTAAATAATCTATTTTTTATTACAAAGCTAAAAATAAATCAACTAATTTTATTTACAACTCTAGCAATTTGCAACAAGTAAGTTGTCATATTTTTTTTCCACTTAAAACTACAATTTAATTAATTTTGTTTCTGTTTTACAAAAATTAAATGAAACGCAGTGAATGAATGGCAAGACAATAACATTTGAACCGATGAATATTGACAAGTTGAACAAAAAATCACAATATCTTCAACAACAAAAAAACACAAACAGCAACACCACCCATTATTAAAAACGCCTTCTTCACTTAAAAATCGTCACCTTAAGCAGGACCTCAAAAGAGTGAAAACTTCTTATGCTGGGGGAAGTAGGCAAGTTTTACTATATCAGAATTTGGAGAGATAAATAACAGCGCGCTTTTTAAGGGAACAAAAAGAAAAGCATTAAATAATTATCTATAAATTACCTTTATTAAGTGGCACTTAAGTCACTTAATTTTTTTACCAAAATAATTCGTTAGTACTATATTTTTTAAAGTGAATTAATTGTGAAGTAATAATTTTAGATTGTGTTAATAAAAAACAATTTCTACAAAATAAGAAAATTTTTTAAACAATGTTTCAACCCTTAAGTGAAAACCAGGTCCTACTTTGTCTTGATATGAACATTATTTTCACGAATTCCTAAAAATTGTTTGAGTGGAAAAATTTAGAGAAACACATTTTTGTATCTATTTGCGTGGCAGTCTTTGCCAAGAAATGTATTATTATATCTGTGGCTGAACAATATTTGACTGTTCTGTGTTAAATGTTGACTAAGTTGTACTTTTCTACTGTCTCTTATTTGCTTAAGCAGTTTTATTAAACTTAGAACAGGAGGCAATTTACGGCATTCAATATCAATCGAAATTTCAATTTAAAATGTTTTGTTATTTTGATCGATATCGAATGCCGTAGTTTGCCCCCAGCTTCATAAGGTTTTTGCCAGCAAATTTCTTCTATAAAATTAATTTAATTTCCAAACAGAATATTTTGACATTGGCCCTTTTAGCACAAAGCCACAGATTTACCCCCATCTTCATAAAAAATATTATTGATTTATTAGAGGTCTATCAAACAGATTTTCATAGGAAAGTCGTTTAATAAACCGGTTATTAACCTAAAATATTTTTTATGAATAAGGCCTATAGACTATAGTAAATAAAATCAAAACAAAACGTAAAAATAATGCAGACGCAGTACAGTAGAGTTCTTTTTTTTACTTTTATTTCGACGAATTATTCTAGTTGACAGCAAAGTGTTCTTGCTGAATCCATAAAACAACCCACAAAATACAAGTAGTCTCAACCATGCTCCAGAGTTTGTTTGTGTGAGCACACTTAGGTGTTTGCTTAATAATTAAGCATGCTAGCATTGATTTACCCAGCACTGCCTGGCATTAATTCCTTTGACATTTACATGCTCATTAGTTTTAATTTTATCATGGGCTAAAGATTCCAATGAATAAAAGACCTATCGCACACAGCACTTGATTGCACAACTTCTCCGCGGAAGTGGGAAACCCGTATATACCTAAAAGAGGAAAATCGACACCGAAATTACTAGCAAGAAGAGCCTGCAATAAAAAAAGAAATTCAACGCAACAAAACATGATTTGATGCCCTCCACCACTGGTGGTAAATGAGGGTTTACTAAGTTTATCCTCCCGTGTGAATCTTTTTAATAATCAATAAAATTAATTTTATTAATTCGAATTAAAAAATTCTCTATTCTCGAATTAAAAAATTCTCTATATTTATCAGAGCATTTTTAGGTATTTTTATTGAACCTCAAATTCATCAAGTTGTGAGAGATGACCCCTTTGAGAATAAGT
Organism: Pollenia griseotomentosa; assembly: GCA_963931875.1. NCBI lineage: Eukaryota > Metazoa > Arthropoda > Insecta > Diptera > Polleniidae > Pollenia > Pollenia griseotomentosa. Next base: position 41,845,696 of record OZ007560.1, on the reverse strand, counting down.
TCCGTTAAAAATCGAGTATGAAAAAGCGTTTATAAAAAGGTTTTTTTTTGTATCATGTGATAATTTTCTTGAAAGTCACCGAAGTGAAGACTATATCATGGTCGCTAATAAATTTTCAAGTGCTTTTGGTAAAATGGACTGCATATGCCTATAAAAACTTATTTCCTGCATTCACATTTGCACTTTATCCCAGACAACCTCGCTTAGTCCAGCGATTAATAAGGTGGACATTTTCGCCAGGCAATATTTACAATAAAAAGACGTTTGACGGAAAAAATAAAATAAAAATTCTTTCAGAATATTGCTGGACAGCTTCTCTAAAATTTTAGGAAAAGGTTTCCTGATGAGCTGGCCTAAGCAACTAGTGAAATGCGCATAGAAGCTAACATTCCCTCAACAATAAATTTTAGTGTATTTATCAAATATGAAAATTTGAAATCGTATTAAAAACTTTTTAATTAAGCATTTTATAAAAAAATCAACTAAAATAAAACATAAAAAAAGTACTTTATCTTTTTAAAAATTTGATACAAATTTTAGCACTTTTTTGTGTATTCAAATGAACCCATTTTTTAAAGCGTTGTTGAAAAAAGAGCGTAATTTAAGTACACATAAAAAAGTTATATGATAATATGTAAATGAGCTTCGTCCATTCGACGAACAGTAACCATCCAGGGTTAAACAGTAGGATGATGCTGAATTAAATCAAAAACAAAACGGTCAATCAAAACTTTTTGATTCAAATTGCTAAGAAATATATTTATGTAAAAAATTGGTTTTAATTAAAAGTTTAATAACTCAATCAATTTCCAAACGAAACAGACACGCATTTAACTCGTATTTAAGCATGTTTTTAAAATAAAATCATAAATAGTACAGTTCTTATACAAAATTACTGTGTGAAAACGTCCCTAAAGTATAATAATAAAAATGACGAAAAAACCGAAAAAAATATATTTGATGAAAAACTACACATATGTATCTGATATGAACTTAAAGAGTATATATAGTTTTCGAAAGGTTCACGTCTCTTCGTCAATAAATTTGATATCGGCTGATATTCAACTGTAGTTGTAGGCAGATAAGTGCAAACGTGTAAAAAAACCTGGTTTTGGAGGTGTTTGGAAAACTTAAAAAACAGATTGTTGTTGTACTCAACAGTACCTAATATAAAAACAATATTGCATCCCAGCCATTTCTCCTTCATTCTGTTTTGCAATACAGTGTAATTTACCTTTATATATTTTATTCAGATAAGGTCAAATTAAGTCTTATATGACTCAAAGTAACAGCATAAATTTTTCCAAGCTGGTTGGCCCCTAATTAAGCATAGGCCATAACCAGTTATAATACTGATGTCAGTTTTTATAAAAATTGGTTAACGATTTAAAGATCCCATATAGAAGCCACTCCTAAAATAATCTTACTGTCGGTGCAGGGTATCAAACAGTCGACACTGCCGAAAATAGCACTCTTGCTCGCTTTTTATTGAAGATGTCTATTGTCTTCAAATGCAGATACTTTCGCTTATAAGCAAAAATTAAATATAAAATTTATGTTTGCATATATGTTTGTATATATCTGAAGAAACTAAAGGATAATAAATATATTTAAATGTCTGATTTTATATACACATGCGTGTGTTTGAATTTATGTGTATTTTTTTTTTTTTTTTTTTTTTTTTTAATTGTTAGCGATAAGTGAATGACACTAAATTAAATACACGAGTAATTGCAAATTTAATAGTTGTCAACTTTTTTTTTATATTTTTAGTTCTCACGTTAAATAAAAAAAAAATGTTGTAAAAATAGTGAAAAGTTAAATAACAGAACGACAAGTTTTTACACATCCAAACATACATACACTTTTTTACTTATACATATATATAAATATAATTGAATAAATGTATGTAGTATATAAAATTTTGTCATAGAAAATACGATAAAGAAACAATTTATTCTATACTTTAAAACATTTATACAAGCAGTAGCTGTATAGAACTTGTTAAACATCAGATCATATCGTGCCATGCAAAAAGGATACGAAACACATTCAAGCACACTCTACTGCATAAGGACAAGCAACAACTAACACCCATACACTGTGTTAAATATATTTTCATTTAACAGACACTTGCACTCCAATTTACTGCAACACTAACACCAATACAAACGCATCTATATAACGACATTTAATACTTAAAGCTGTTTTAAGGCAAAATAGAGAAGAGAAAAAAGAAAAATAAACTAAACCAAATGGTAACGTTATGTTTCCTCGTAGAAGAAAATCTAGTTCAAGTGTTTTATTTATTGTAGTGTAGAGTAGAAACACTCATTTATAAGCAAACGCACATACACATGCTCTCTCATATTTGAACTGTAATCAAGTTGAAGCGAAAATATAATGACCTCTACTTGCTAAAGATTTAAATGTCATTCATGTGTTGAAAAATGAAGACAAATGAATTGGAAATTAACAAAAATTTCTCAATTTCATGAAACTAGTTGTATATGATAATATGTTTTTCTAAATTCGAATTGGCGCACGTACACTTGACAGAAATAGTCTGCGTACAACACAATTTCTTACATTTATTTGAAAAAGTGGGTTTATTTACACAGAAAAAAGTTTGCGTACACAGAAAAAATTAATCAAAAATAAAATCAGTTTTAATTAAAAATTTAATCAAGTGAATTAAACGTTTAATCAAGTGAGTTAAACGTTTAATTGATACTATTAATTTCTTAACTGGAGCAAATTTAATTAATTTTTTAACTAATAAAGGGTGTCTGGTAGCAGATTTGTATTTTCAAACTTAAATAAAAGGGTATGTCATCCAAATGTCTTCCGTCGAGCACACTGAACACACTGTTCAAAACGGAGCGTGATAAAGCACACCAAACAGTTACCCTGGGGAAATGCAATAGTTTTCGATCGTTCTAGGAGACCAGTAACGGCAGTTTTGCTTGTTGACGTGGCCGTTTAAGTGAAAATTAACTTTGAACATAATTGTTGACGAGCAATTACATAAGAATCATTACTCTTAAAAAATGTCTCCACAGCGAACGCGCGATGCTCACTCGACCACTGCGATATCGTGACTGACAAATTCGAACACCGCACCATTAATTACTTTTTGAAATAATCGTATTTGAAAATACAAATTTACCACCAGACACATCACATATTTTTTAATTGAAATCTATTGTTTTATTTTTTTTTTTCTGTGTACAAAAGAAAAATATAGATCTTAAAATCGTGGTCTATATAATAACTGAACCTGTTGAGTTTTGCACGAAAAAATTTGCATTAACTGTAGTGTACAACAAGGCTGTGTTTTAGCTCCTTTTTTATAGACAATTTTGTTAAGGCCAAATTTTTATAATAATAAACAAATTTGTATCAAAAAATATGTATCTGATATTTTCTACTGTTTAAGTTTCTAAACTTTAATTAGATTTGCAATCTCTCAGAACTTAAATGTCATTCGAAATGTCTCAACTAATTGCAGATTACCAACAACAATAACGCCAACTAGTAGGGATCTAAAGGTTAATGGTGTTTTTGCAAATGTTAGTGAGCTGTTAGAGAAATGTGGCGAATTTATTCACAAATCTCTTGTTCAACGTTTATTGCACCCTAAATGCATTTTAACACAACTTTTTTTCTTCTTCTTCTTCTTCTTCTTTCTTTTCTTGCATTCGTTCTCGATTCACAGTTTTTCTGCTACAGATAACGTGACATTATTTTTCGCGAGTGTCCCTGTATGAAACAGGACTTTAAATATGTTAAATTTAAAAAAAAAAAACTGAATAAAAAATTCCTTTATTAATTGAAAAAATTTAAAACTTTTCTTGAAGCTCTAAAGTCTTAAATTAAAAATTTGCTTTTTTTCTTTTAGACGTGCTCTGATTTTCAAACTTAAAATTGTTCATATAAAATTAAATACGTACACTATTTAAGATTACTGCATTTTTAACCAGAGTTGTTACTTTTTCCCATATGGATTTATTATCTTAATGAACACCACGTGATTTTTTTTTTTTTTACTTTTAAACAAGTGATGGTCAACACACATACCAAGATATAAACGATGACTTGTGTAAAGTAACAATTATATTAAAGTTGCCCGCCCAATTCGACATAGGCGACATTGTTAACAACGATTAGTATCACTTAAGTTTTCTCGACGATAATGTAAAGAAAAATAAGAACGACACGATAAAAAACAAAAAAAAAAATGCATTTTTCTTTGATTTTTCTGTTGTCTATAAGTCAGTGGATGACTAAACGAGTAACACAGTCATAAGATTTATCTCTTGCTCACATCATGAGCGATAAATGTTCTTAATTGTTTGGTGCAGGGATGGCAATCAGACAGTACTGTACTTTTTATACTCACACCACAATAGTAGAGAAGGTACTATGCGTTGTGCTGATGTTTATAACACCTACAAAATTGGTCATAGACCCACCTTTTGTTACACCGAACAACTAATAATCACTTATATAACGATGGCCGTCCGTCCGAACAGATGTTTTCATTGTCACAAGGACCAAGCCTTACATAAGGGTGAGCATCCGTCCACAATTTTTAAATAGAGTCTTTGTACCCATATGCCATTTTATTAAGATGGTTTTGGACTTAATTTGATACAACTTCCTTACGTTGCAATCTAAATCAACTTACCAGATTTTATTTATTTATCGATCCATATTTGACTATGGTATAGGGATTCACAAAACAACCCTCTCAATTAAAAAATATGTTTTTGAAAAACTTTATCATTTAGTTATTCATATGTTTTTTGGTAGTTGCCATTTTGCCCGAAGTCTAAAATTTATTTTATGTATTAAAAACACAGGGGCTTTGTCGGAATAATATGAACCTTATTGGTAGAAAAATAATTTCCGATCGAATACGGCACAAAGTGGGGCCAAAAGCCCTCTTTGCAGGTCAATTAATATCTCCACTACAACTACAACAGTCAAGCTTACTAAATTTCATGTGGAACAAACTGCATGTTACAAGAAAATCGTGGAGCTATAGGATGGGGAAGACGGGTACACCACATACAAAGTAGTTATTATTTTCTTATATCTATAAAACTATAATAGTGAGGCACACTTAATTTGTTGTGGGTAGCTCTTAGAACAAACTGCATGTTCCTAAAAAATCTTGGGGCTGTAGGAAATATCGCCCAAAGAAAAATTACCCAAAAAAAAAAAATTAAAAATCGCCCAAAAAAATTCCATGTAAAATTGGGCTTAAATTCATATGAAAAGTGACCCAAAATTTTCTGGCTTTTTTTTGTTATTATTGGGTGATTTTTCGTTTTTCAAATTGGGTGATTTTTCATTATGAAAAATCACCAAAAAATATTATATAAAAAATAGCCCATTTTTTCGGGCCATCTTTATTTAATATAATTGTAATTTATTTAAAAATTATTTTGTTGTTTTTTCTCTGGGTGTTTATATTAAATATATAACGAAAACACTTTTGGGCGCAAGGATTTTCTCCTCAAGGATATAATATATACCGGCTGCGCTAACTTCGCTAAGCTTCTCCGCGCAGCCGGCCTTCGGCCGGGTGCAAGGATTTTCTCCTCTATGGTATAACAAACACCGGCTTCGCTAACTAAAGATTCTCTGCGTATATGGCCTTCGTTCGAAAACAAGGCAGATTTTAGAAGCTTTACTTAGCGAAACCGGTACTTGTGCTACCATAGAGGAGAAAATCCTTGCGCCCGGCCGAAGGCCGGCTATACAGAGAAGCTTTAGTTAGCGAAGCCGGTGTTTGTTATACCATAGAGGAGAAAATCCTTGCGCCCGGCCGAAGGCCGTCTATGCAGAGAAGCTTAGAGAAGTTAGCGCAGCCGGTATTACTGTCCTTACTGCCGAGCAGCTGCTGAAGATACAATGCAATTTTTTACATAAAACTTACACTTGTATGTACCTATCTAAATTTATATGAATAATAAACACTTTTTTGCAAATTGGGTGATTTTTATTTTTTTTTGGAAAAATTCGTTTTTGCTTTTTGGGTAATTTTTCATTTTTTTTTGGGGCCCTTTTTCGTTTTTGTTGGGCAAAATTTCATATATAACTTTTTGGGTAATTTTTCATGTTCTTTTAGGCGATTTTTAATTTGTTTTTTTTGGGCCATTTTTCTTTGGGCGATTTTTCCTACAGCCAAATCTTGGATGTATAATAGGAGCAGATAGGTAGGTAGCCCTTATACAAAGCAATTTTAATTTATCTTATATATGCAGTACTGTTATAGTGAGGCACAATAACACTCTTAGAACAACATGTACCTACATAATCTTGGAGTTACAAGAAGGGGAGACGGGTATCCCATCTCACAAATGTGTTTACCAACATGATTTTTTTTATTTACTCAGGCTAAATTAATAGTTTTTTTAACAAGAAGTTAGTTCGGCGGAAAGTGCGTGAGAATTACATTTTTAAAATCACGATCGCGCGTGACTTATGCGTGACTCTATTACAATCTGAAACAAATTACGAAATTACCACATCTCTAATAAAAAAACGGCGGCATGAAATAACCCCCCCTAAAATATAAACCCAAAAAAAAATAATGAAATAACCCACCAAGGTGTGGGGCCTTATTTCATATGCAATAAGCCCCCAATTTTGAAAATTAAATAAACTCCAAATGAAATGAAATAACACCCCAAACAGAAATGAAATAATACCCTAATTTTTGGGGGCTTAGTTCATATGAAATAAGACCCCAAATTCTGGAATGAAATAAGACCCCAATATGTATAATACATTAATTGTACTGTTTTGATTTAAAGAATCATGCGATAGATAGCATGGTTGAGACTTCGCCCAAGCGCAAGGATTTTCTCCTCTATGATATGCCAATCATCGGCTTCGATAACTAAAGCCCTTCTGTATAGCCGGCCTTCGGCCGGGCGCAAGAATATTCTCCTTAACGGTATGACAAACACTGGCCTCGCTAACTAAATCTTCTCTGCATAGCCGGCCTTCGGCCGGGCGCAACGATTTCCTCCTCTATGGTATAACAAATACCGGCTTCGCTAGTTTATGCTTTTCTACATAGGCGGCCTTAGGCCTAGCGCAAGCCCAAATTTAGGAGCTTTACTTAGCGAAGACGGTGTTTGGTGTACCATAGAGCAGAAAATTCTAGCTTCCGGCCAAAGGCCGGCTATACAAAGAAGCTTTTGCTAACGAAAGCGGTGTTTGTTATATTATAGAGTAGAAAGTCCTTGCGCCAAAAAAAGTTTCCGTAATAAATTTAAAAATTAAATAATCCCCAAAAAAAATTGATTGGGGCTGTATTTCATAATGATTTTTTGGGGAATTATTTCATATGAAATGGTCCCCCAATTAAGAAAATGGGAAACACCCCAAACAAAAAGAAATAACCCCCCAAAAATCTTTGTTGTTGTGCTCTGTACAAACTTTTGGGGGGTTATTTCATATAAAAAGATGACAATAACAGCAAAAAAGTTTTAGTACACAGAAAGCACACGGAATAAACTAAGTTTTTTATACTTACATTAAGTACGAGTCAAATCGTTCTTTAAACAATCCTAACTGGGATTACTTTCCAAAATCAATCCCGGAATTTCTCAAAAAAGGTACAAAATTCTTAAGCCAAGTAAAAAAAAGATTCAACTTTTCGTTGGTATTGCCACTCTGAGAGTAAAATTACAAAGTGAGCGTTTTAATCTCATTTAACTTATCAAAGTTTGTTGTAGACACTACAACACCACACAAGTAGTTAAATTGATTGATTTTTCTTTTGAGTGTATAAGTCGTATAAAATAAGCGTTAACTACAGCAAATCGTTACTTAAAGTAATTCAAACGCTCAATGTTTTGCGCCTGAAACTTAATTATCCCAAAAGAATAAATTCCTTTTCGTTCTGGCTTTTCAACAGCAGTTGAAGTAAGTCACTTTATATTTTACAGGATTTTGCACAAGTGTTAGTATGTATATGTATGCATATCTCTATGTAAAGGGTGGTCCAATAAAAACGCACGAGGTTAATTGTAAATAAAACAAAAAGTTTTCAAAGCATTATCATAATATTTTTTATTGTGAAAAAAGTATCTATGACAATTATATGTTAAATAAAATATCGGGCAAATAGTCGCAACAGATTCGGTGAAATGGTCCATATTTTCAGTGACTCTGATATAATTGATGTTAAATCTTGTTAATGTGCCGAATTATCTCATCCTTTTTTTAAATTTTCGTTGCAGTTTCGTTAATCCTAATGAATTTGAGGTAAGCAGGAGATTAACCTACTGTACCCGATCCTGGTGCTAGGGCTGCTAGCAAAGCCTCCAGGCTTGCTCTACTTTGAACCTTGAAAGGTGCAAAGTATCCAAGTGGTCGTCCTAACTGAGACTGTGCATGCCGCCGTTGGTTCTTTGTGAACTCATCGGCCGCCAATGCTACAATTTGCCCTTGGATACAAACCGTTGCTAGTTTTTTCTCCACCTCAGGTATTTGATTTCCCTGATACCACCCACGGATGACAGGCATTCATGGGAGGCGTTCCCCATTCAAAGGGAGGCATCCGATGGGGGAACTAGCAAAACCCCACACGGGGTTCGAAAAATCTTACGAGTTTTCTGGCCAGCGGTAATTTCTAATAACACATTATGGCAGTTGACAAGGCAGCAACCAATTCAGAAGGAGATATGCTTGCGTAAATGGAGGTGGATAGGACACACCTTAAGGAAGCCACATGATGACATAGCCAGACAAGCACTGGATTGGAATCCACAAGGAAGCCGCAGAAGAGGAAGACCATCAAATACGTGGAGAAGACTTGTTGAAACAGAGCGGCTAGTGCTGGTCGAAGTTGGAATGAAATCAAATATATAGCTTTAGATAGAATAGTATGGAATAACTTTGTTATGGCCCTATGTTCCTCCTAGGAATAAAAGGAAGAAATATATATATATATATATTAGCTACTGAATTGTTCTTGGCTTATTAACTTACACTTTTTCTTTTAAATATCGCCCGAGAAAGAAGTTCAACGGTGGCAAATCGCATGATCGTGACTGTCAATATCGCCACGACGTGAAATAACACAAAAGACCACTTCTTTCGTTGGCTGTGTGGCTAATGGCACCATCCTGTTGGAGTTACACATCGTCCAGGTCCATATCCTCAATCTCTGGACAAAGTCCGTTTTCTTCTAGCGATAGCGAACACTATTCACGGAAACTGCTCAGCCGACCTCATTTTCGGAGAAGTACGGCCTGGCCCGATCACTACGCCAGCCACACGAACTGGGCGAGCATGCAGAGGTTTTTTCACATTTCCTACAGACCCGGTTTGCTGAAATTTGGGCACAATTTTCCCGATTGTGGTAACATTTGTTCGATTATGCTGACCAAAAAAATCAGAAAGTGCTCGAGATGCATTTTGATTTTGAAAAGGCTTCCGCAATCTTAACGCGCTGCTCAATTTTGTACTTTTTGATGGTTAAATTTGTCAATACACAAAAATTTCTTTGTGTCAAATTAATTTTGCAAAGAACTGGACGTTAAGGTGTGACTCTTTATTCACATCATGCATTATGGTTGGACCACCCTTTATGAATGAGTTTGTGTACTGCAAGTTTAACTGTTTATTATGTGTTTAAGGTTGTTAACTCTAAGCAATTCATTTTGGTGTAATTTTACGCTTTCATTCCTTTATCTTCCCCTTCTCCCTCTTAAAGCATTCAACACTAAACATGAGCTATTTAACACTACAAATGAATACAATAGTAATGTTACACTGAACTAGCAGCCAGAAAACAGCTCATTGGCATGATTAGTGTTAATTAACTTTTAAATATACTGATTGTGTGTTAAATGAAGAATTTGGTTTTTTTTACCGCTAATTGTGAATGGCAGCAAATTAAACTTTTCGCAGAGCAGCATTTTAGTAGGTGATTAAAATATTTTCCAAATTTAGAAGCTGCCCTATCCCCCGCAATTTATTTCTTCCCGGACATATTAATCTCATTGAATTTGTTGTATAGAATTAAAAAGGATAAGCAGAAAATTTGTATTTGATATAAAAATGGTCATTAAATTTATTTTACACTGCATATGTAAAGGTAAATTTGTTCACACTTAACAAATATTTAACACAATCTCCTTAAAACAGGCTTGACCACTAAATTTGTCAACCCTGACATTTTTTTTTTTTTTTTTTTTTTTTTTGCAATTTTTATTGATTTGCCCAATTTTATTTCGAAAAAATCTTAATAAACGTCTCATTGTGTAAAATGAAAGAAATGTTTAATTTGCGTAGAGCGTCAAATATTTGATAAGTGTGATTAAAGCTTTAATATAAGTGCTTGGGTAGCATGAGTGTTTAAATTGAAATTGTAAGTGGCATTGGATTTTTTTTTTCCTACTTACTTATTTTTTATATTGCATTTTAAATTGCTTTTGTTTGCTGCCTTTTTTAAGGTTATGACCCTTGTTATTTTGTGGTAAAATTAACGTGAAATGGCTGCGTAATAATAAAAAAATACTTCAATAAGAACTTTTGTACAACATTTTTTATGGTCGGTGCTTCTTTTTTTTCTTTATATGTACGATTTTTATTTTTTTCATTTTTATAATAAAGTTTATAAAAATAATTTTATTTAATTCCTGAATAAGGTCTTAAAGTGGTCCTTCATTGTAGTTTTGGTTAAGTGTTTTAAAGGCCAATAGAAGTTCTTGAGATTTCATTTATTAAGGATTTTTCTAAGGAAGGAACCCCTGACCTTTTTTCTCTTTAGTTTAAAAATTTTAATTATATTCTAAATGCGAATTATTAAAAAAAAAAAATTGTTGTTGTTTATCATAAAAACTTCATATTAAATTAAAATCATGGATTGGATAATTCTTTGCAAAATTATTCAAATACGTATCAAGAAAATTTTGCAAAATCATTGGGTGCCATTCAAGCAGCAAAGTCGGAACGTTGACAAGTCACCTCCAACAAAACTATTCTTAACGAAAATAAGTTTAATTTTAGTGTTCGAAAATAAACACTAAGTATCGCTCCTTAGTGTTCGGTTTGGTAGATTTGTGGAAAACACAAACGCTAATAGTGTTAAAATCATTAAAGAAAATGACGTTTCCCTGCTTGTCATCTTTCGAACACAAAAATAATACTGTTCTTATACAATTCAATAAAAATATAAGAACATTTAATTCCGTTCGGTTTTTTTAAAAACCACAAATTTCTTTTTTTCGGTTTAGCTTATTAATGTTCGTTCGTTTCTGTTGTGCGTAGCGCCCTTTTGGCTGGTCAAAAAAAAAAACCAAGCATTTTTTACAAAAACAAATTACTCATACGAAAAAAACAAAAAGCCAGCAAAATAATTAGCAGAAAAAAACCTATACACAATACACACCCAAGGTGTTCGTGCTGCGGTCGTTGCTAACATTTTACGTCTGTTAATTTCTTGATCAATGTAAAAGAAGAAACATTATAGAACATTAAAATATAATGTTTGTCTACAGTATCACTACAATAGTTTTGTTTTTTAACGAAAAACAGAACATTATATAATGTCCGGCTCTTTCTTGAAAATAGTTAAGGGTTGTGTTCGTCTACACAAACACTCAAAAAATAGATATCGTCCTTGGGTGTGTGAGCCGAACGCTAAATAATGTCTACAGTATCACTACAATTGTTATGTTTTTGAACGAAGAACAGAACACTAATTAATGTTCTGTTTATTTTTGAATACTGGTTAATTTAACCATATGATTTCTACCGGCCACCATATAATGTTTAAATTAGACCTCCAACTAAAATCCGCAATGGTATCATGGTTGCCTCCGAGAATGTTATGGTTAATAATAACTTAAATATGTTTAACACTTATAATAGCATGGTTGCTTTGTTTAACCATCAATGTTACTCTTAGAAGAGAGCAAAATACTGTTGTTAATTTAAAAACAATTATTGTCATATTTGACCATAACATGTTTAGAGACAACCATAGAATGGTTGTGGCTTCATTATGGAGAAGTAATTTAACCATAATATGATTGTCGATGGCAATAATATGGTTGAATTAACCATAATATGCTTAAATATTTTCGTTAAAAATAGTTTTGTTTAAGCTAACCATATTCAAAAATGTTTTTTCTGTGTGTGAATTAGGAAGCACACGACTTAAAGCCGAGCTACTATTTTGTTTTACCGAAATGCTCTATGAACATCAAAAATAAAAGGATATTTTGTATCGAACCAATACCTGCGAACAAAATAAGGACCCATTTTGACAACCCGCAGACCGCAAGAAATCGTATGTGAAGCTTGACCTAACAGCCAAACCATTGGAAAAGTTGAATATCTATGGTCTGTATTCAATGGTACCAAACGGCTTATTTCAATTAAGAGCTGCTGATGTTTTCCTTGACTATTTACTAAAAGCTTTCGTTGATATCGTTTAAAAGATTTGGTTCCGTGTACGTAGATTTATCTTCTTTGTGTTTTCAAAATATTTAAAAGAAAACAACACTTTTCACCCCTTTATTAATTACAAAATCCAAATTAATTTTTCCCATTATAAACATGTCAAAATCAAACAAAAATGTATCCTTATTAAGACTTATATAAATATTCTATGCGTATAAATATTCTGAAGAACTGTAGGGCATTTATAATCTGAAGGCTATGCAAACATTTTTACAAGCAGTCAAACAAAACACTTTTACTTGGCTGTTGGTAACAAACTTTTTAAGTTGGTAATTTGCTAATTACCTACCACACACACACATACACGCACATATCCCCATTGGCACACACAAACATGTCTTTTATATGAACACGCACACACACACACACGTAAAACCAGTTAAATTGCTACCTCATTTTCGAAAATAAAAACAAACATTACAAAAAACCCTTGAAATATGAAGGATACAAAAAAAAAGAAAAAAGGGCTTTTGAAAAACTTTGTTTACGTTTTTTCAACAACAACCAAGGCTTTAAAAAAGGATAAACATACATTTGGCTTTAACAATTACTTTGGAAATGTGTAAGCATTTGAAGGCCATGGCTACAACAGGGTTGTTTTAATTATATTTTCATACTTTCATACAGGTGGTGAATAAGGGTTAATAAGGTTTGTCTTTTATTTGTGTCACACCGAACAATGTTCAAATATTATAATTATATACTCTGGGTCCTAAAGTAATTCTTAGTCGACTTGGGCTTGTGATGCCAACTTAAGTCCCTCTTAAAATACCTTAAAAGACGAAAAAAAATTTAGCCACAAACTAAAAAAAGTGCCAATTTGTTATTACTTTTTAGCCCGTATTAACTTTTGGTTCGGTTTGGTAATAAATATTGTTTGTTTTTCTGGTAGTATTAAATCGTGAAAACTGTCTTAAAAATTAAACAAGTAAGAAAGTATTGATGGTCAAGTCCGAACACTTTCTTATAAAGTTGTGGCATAAAATTTTTTTTTTGGGGCAGTAGTATTTGCATGGAAACTATGGTCAAATAAGAACCGATTCAAGTAAATTTGGCAATTTGCATTAAAATAAGATTTTGAATTAATTTAATCTAAATACCAGCATAATGAGATGGCTGATGGACACAAAGACTTAATTTCGCAAAAACCTTGTATGGGGGCTTTGTGAATTATAGATCGATTCTATATAGGTTTCTACAATAGGCTTCTACCTTGTGGCAATTTAAACCTATGCACCAAATTGCATCAAACTATCCCTAAAATTGCGACTTGCACTTTGCGCAGAAAGTTTGCATGCACAAACAGCCGGCCAGACGGACGAACAGACATCGTTAGATCGATTCAAAAAGTGATTCTAACTTATTCGGTATACTAAAAGTTGGGTCTAGTACCAATATTTTAAGGTATAACAACTATCAAAACAAACGCATAATACCCTCTTCACTTTTGTAGTGTGGGTATAAAAACGAGTAAATGGAAAAATATTTAGAACCGATAAGTTTTGGTTCGAGGTTTTTTAATTATAAAAAAAGCAATTAATAACAATCCAATTATTCAACTTTCTAGTTTTGCTATTAATATGTTGACATGTCCCTACTCAAATGCCGATGTTGGGGGGACTTTCATTGCCATGACTTTATTTAAAAATTAACAGTAGAATTCATGCAACAGCCTAATTTGTTGTTGTTCAAGGTATCAAATACTTGACAAGCAAAGTTAAAAAATTATTCATCACGAAACATACAAAAAACGTCACAATATGACTTAGGTAGTAGTATATTGAATGATCTGAGGATGACCAAGACCTGCAAATTTAATTAAACAATGACCAATTTTAGAAGGATGTAAATGCTGCTTAAAGTTGTAGTCGTATTCTCATTCAATTGTATGTAAATTGCAATAAATTGTTCTGTTTTTGTGTTTCACTTTTAAACATATATTTAAGCACTTTTTTAAAAGTTTATTTTAAAAAAAGTTACATGATAATGCCCGGGTTTTAAATGTCTTCACGCTTTTAGTGTTCTTAGTGTTGGAAACACTGGTCGTACCAGATTGCTTATCCTTTTGTTGAAAACACGACTTATTTAGAAATCCCACTTCCGAAAAGCATCCCAGTAAAAACTTCGCTTTCTCTTTCCAAATCAATAGCTTCTTTCACTCATTATTAAGTAGCTTTCTTCTATAACTACTACTACAACAACTTCTAAAACTACTTTTTTTGGATGTAGGTAGGTAGGTAGGTAGGTAGAAAGGCCGGTGTGAAGTCTCCTTCACACCTTCACCCAGAGACCAATATGGTCCATTGTGATGCTTTATTCAGAGATAGCCCTAGGGAGATAGAAAGTTAGTGAAATAAACAGAGAAAGCATAAGATAAATAAGAAAGAAGGTTCCGGACCAAACCCGAGAGAAATCCTACTCAACCAAATACGTCCTACGTGCGTCCAGCACCCAGCCTACTCTCGCGCAGCCAGGCCATCCCCATTACGAATCCTATCAGATTCTCGAGTCCGCAACCCGAGACATCCCCTAATTCGCCCAGGAATCTACTGCCCAGCCACCTCCGCCTGCTGCCCTGCAACCTGGGACAGTGGCACAGAATGTGCTCCACCGTCTCCAACTCCTCAGGGTCCTCACACAACCTGCACATATCCGACAATCCGGATCCCATCCTCACCGCCATCCTGCCTATTTTTTGGATGTATCAAGGTAACAAAAATAATGACTTAATTTTGAATGCGTTCATTTTGGGACATCTCTTGTAAAATTCATTGGTTCTCTCAGTAGAATTGTAATTAGTGCTTTTATGTTTTTCTGATTACTCAACACATTATTTTGTACGCGAAGTTTTTACTGCTATTTTAATACGCCTAGGTGCTAGACAAATAATGATATTGTTATAGAATTTTATTCTATCCATTCATTCTATTTATTCATAAGGATGGAAATCAAAAAAACAAATTTTTTGATGATGGCTTAATAAATTACAATATGTCCTTTGTAAAACCCCCACTATTGGTAGAGATATGTATGTCTAAAACCTTTACGAAAACTAAAAACAAAATCATATCCCAAATTACTAAAGAAATACATTTGAAACGCCTTAAACAGCAACGAACTATAACATAACCGTGTAGTTTGGTAAAAAATTAATGAGTGGTGACTTTTCATAGACTGATCTGTAAGAGGCTTCAAAGGAGTTCTTCTTAAAAAATATCCCTCACAAACGGGTTGAAATTGGGTCTATATAAAAAAAAATTTATTATTAAATTTACCTCTGTGTCAATTTTAAACGAAAAAAAAATCTAATGGAAACTCTGTTTATTTTGTTGTTAGATTTAACACAAGAGCTATGATTTAATTGATTGATTTCTAAACACCACAAATACAATTTTGTGCGGTGGGTTTTTCTGCCAAAATGACCAGCATCCGCGATTTTTATTATAAATTTTTTATTGACTTTCACGTAGTAATAGGTAAGTTTTTTGTAAAAATTTTGTCTTAACCTTAATGAACATATCGAGCTCTTACCGTTAAAATAGCTTAAGTGTCATCATTTCAAGTTTTCGTTTTTTTAAATGAATTTATTGGCAACACCGTGCATCATTCCCTAAAATTTCAAGGTCATATAAGGTACCGTTACGATTTAATAGCAAAAACAATTTTATTATCAAAGTAGTTTTTGGGAACACAAAATTATTAATTGATAATTTAAAAGACTTTGTTAGTCGTTGAAAATAAGTCTTTTTGAGTGTTAGTAATTCTCATTCACTCTGTATTTTTGTTTGTTAATATCTTTGGCTTTTCTAAAATTTTTTGGGAGAATGTTTCCGGATGATCTGGCCTAAGCCACCAGTGAAATGTGCATAGAAACTAGCTTATCCGCCGGCAATAAATTTCAGTGTTTTTTTAAAGAATATAAATTGGAAATCAAGCACGATTAACAAAATCTTATTTATTAAAAACAATTTTAGCTAAAGCGACAACCTTCATACAACATTTTTATGAAATAAAATAAAAAACCTTCTCCTGTAAAATTGTTTTTTTGTCGCTTAAGCTTTTTACACTGATCAACATCTAACATCTACTTTCATAGATGAAGAAAATGTAAAAAAACTCGTTTACATTACTCACAAAAAAAAAATGTTTTTAAAATAAAAAATGATTTTTTCTACTAAAGTGCCAAAATTTAAAAAGAAAACACAAAAATTTATTTTAAGTTCAATTTGTTTAAAAATATAAAATATACTAAAAAAAAAATTGCAATACAAGAGAAATCTTAACAAATGGTAACGCTGCTTTCAAAAAAATTTTTTTGTCACTGATGCCACAATAATAATAGATCTTATTGACACTTTTCTAGTGATGACACTTAAATAATCGAAAGCTGTAGAATGGAATAAAGTGAGATAGGAACATCTTTTCAAGATGTTGGTTTTTAGCCCTATGTATTGCTTATGGAAAGATATTAAGATCTTCGCAAATTGATGGTAGATGTTAGATGTTGATCAGTTCAAAAAGGCTATAAAGGCTCGATATGTATATCAATATGATATATAGGCATGCTATTAAATTATTGTGTTCTGTGTTTGCTTTTAAAAATATGGTGATCGTTCTTTTGTATGTATGAAAAATTATTAAAACCGACGAATCTAAACCAAGTCATTACCGCAAAAAAAGCTTAAGCGACAACATTTTTAATTTTGGTTTTTTTTTTAAATTGCTTTATTGGCAACATCTCCTTAAATGTCATGGTCACATAAGGCACTGTTACAATATTAAAGCAAAAACAATTTATCTTAAGCGACAGCCTTCATACACAATTTTTATACAATAGAATAAAAAAACCTTCTTCTGTAAATTTTTTTTCCTCGCTTAAGCTTTTTTTGTTGAAATGCCTCTGTACATGAATGAACAAAAGCACAATGTTTTTTATTTTTCATATTCATGAATGAAAAATATAGCACATTTTAGTTTTCTCATTCATGAGAAATTTGAAAAACGTGTGTTTCTTAGATTTCATAGATGAAAAATTCTAAACTCTATAACATATTTTTGCAGTAGAATCGACAAATTTTTTTTTTAAATTTACACTTTAATGAATCGACAGCTTATGGTATTGAAATAAATCTTGGGGATAATAAATTTTAATCCTGATACCATTTTTTATCCACCTGCTGTTTTTGAAAACAAATATCAAATTATAAAAAAATATTCCCCAACAATTTTCGGTTTTTTCCGAAAGTCATAATTTGTCTTCGTTGAAAGCTCCAATCGAACTTTTTGTTGATACAAAAACAATAGCATATGCTGTAATAAATTAAGAATTTTTATAACTCTAGTTTATAACTTTCAATAATAAACATTAAAACAGCTTAATTTATTTTTCAACAACAATAATTCATTGTTTTTTTTTTCATTTACAATGCACTTTTGACTTTATCAAAGTTTGGCAGAACATTAAAGCCTGTCTGCTGTTCTTTATCATCTTGTCATGGCCATAAAACAAATTTACGTTTATCCAACCGCTAAAACAACAATTCAAAACGTAATAAGTTTAATTTAAAATAAAATAAATTGCAAAATAGAGAAGCAGCCATAGATTTCGAAAGCCATATATAAACTAAATCCTGAAGAAAAAAACTTTCAATTGCCACAGCAACTGAATGGAAACAGGACAAGAGAAAGAAAAAGTTGGTGGTATGATTTTATTTCAGGGAGTGGGGGATTGCTTAGTGAAATGATGCACACTTAAAGAAAATTTCTAAGGATAAACTTTCATAAAAGAAGAAATATGTGGAACATTTAATGGAAATTTTTCTTTTTTATTTTGTTAGAAATTCTTGATGAATCATGAAAAAATTTTGAAAAGAAATTGAGTTGGTAAACATGTGGGTTTTTCTAGCATTTGGCCTGAGAACAAACTTGGTAACAAAGTTTTTTCGTGCAAGTATTTTCAAAGTATGTACAATGGCCAAAGGAATTTTTTTCTTAGGCAGAAATAGGTAAAGCAAACAATAAAGAAACAAACCGGAGTTTTAAATGTGATACAAAGTAATTGTTTTTTTTTTTTTTTTTTTGTGCAGCACGTACTTCTGGTAGTAGACCATTTGGTGTTTTTTTTTTCTTTTTTAAGGTTAAATAAAAGCAACATGGCGTTGTATGTTTTTGCTAAGTTTCTATTTTTTTTAAACGGCAAATAACACAAAAATACATGTTCGCTTTGTTTCTTTGGTTTTCTCATGTTCTGTTTGTACTTGTTGCTGTTGTTTTTGGTCATTTCCGGTTTATCGAACATTTGTATTACATATTTTGAGGCAATATCCGTTTGAAACAATTCGGTTTTTCAAAAAGCATTTTTTGGCAGCTTTATAAACTTTTTTTTGCAATTTCGTTATTTTGCATTGAAATTAAATAATTTAGGTTATACAAGGTGGCGCAAAAGACATCAAACTATCGAAAGCTGCTATAATTTTTGCAAATGGCGGTTAATGTCAGTTAAGCTTTGACATTTGGGAAGTTATAAGAGATAAAAATACACGTTAATAAGAAATAGAGCGCTATACGCTTTAAGAACGAGGAAAATTGTTAAAATTTTTTAAAGGCCGCATTTCTGGGTCGCCATGTTTCTTATTTTTGTGACTTAAACTGACCGGCAAGATCGCCCGATTTAATCATGTTAGACATTTTTCGTGGAGTAACTTAAAGTCACTAGTCAATGCCAACAAGTCCTACCCCCATGTTCACGACTTACCGATAGCTAAATGAAGGATAGGCCGAATAAAAGGATTTCCATTAAATAAACTTTACTCTAACTTACCAGCTATGATGAACCGTTTTTTTACTTATCGCTCACCTTAGGAAAAAGTTAAGTTGTAAAAATGAAACACTTACTACGACCGATAAAGTCCTATCTTTAGCTATCGGTAGGTAATGAAAACAGGCCTTAGACTCTTGAAGCCCTTAAAAATAATATCCTTCAGTAATGCGAGAACCTTAAGCCGGGGCCAGATGTTCATCAATTCTAGCGGCGCTCACTTGACGGATATCATGTAAAATGTTGAAACATTTTCAATAAGATACGCTCAATCCATAAGCAGAACTAAAGTATTTTTATTTATTAGAATACAGGAACATCGAGCGACAACTTTTGCACCACCTTGTTTAACGTTTTGATGGTCTTTTATATTGTTTAACCTGATATATAGTAACCCTGAAAACTAACAGTTTTTCAAATAAAAAGTTTTACAAAAGGATATTTTTTGTTTATAAAGAATTTTTATTTATTATTTTTTTTTTTTTTCTTTTTTATTTACAAAATTTATTGTGCATAGTTGATTATTTAAATAGTTTATTGTACATTTGTTTTGTCACTAAGGTCGTTTTTGTTTTGCTAATTTTTTGTTGTTCTTTCTGCAAAACTTTATATTTATTAACATGGTCTAAATATGCCAAAAAGTAATGAATGGCCAAAGTTGTTTAAATTTATGAGAGAGCAAAAACAAAAATGTATTAAAACAGACCCATTCAAAAAAAAAAAAAAAAAAAAAAACGTTAAAACATTTTGTTTTATTTATATCCCGTTAGAGAAATGTTAAAGCCGTTTTTAACAATAAAAGGCTTTTATCAAAAAAATGCTACAAAATTAAAATTAGTTAGGAATAGAGTTTTTTTTCCCGGACTTTTTCGTTTCCCGGGAAAGCGGGACATTTTTTTAAATTTCCCGGGATCCCGCTCCATATAAATAATACAAAGTAAATTTTGTTATTAATAAATGAAAAAAACTTTAATAAAAAAACGTAAGGGAACTTGTTTACGAAGAAACTAAAATAAATGGTTCAATACAAAAAACCCAGTAAAAATTTCGCTTACTTTTTCAAAATGAATAGCTTCTTTAACTCATTATTTAGCAACTTTCTTCTATACATTCTTTACATCTATAACAGCTTCTATAACTACTTTTTTCTGGATGTATTAAAGTAAAAAAAATAATGACTTCCTTTTGAATGCGTTCTTTTTGGGACATCCCTTGTTAAATTCATTGGTTCTTTCAGTAGAATTGTAAGTAGTGCTTTTATGTTTTTCTGATTACTCAACACATTATTTTGTAGGCGAAGTTTTTACTGGGAAATTATTCAAAGATTGAAATAGGAACTTGAATTATTATTATCTCACGCCTTTATTCCCTATTATTATGCTTTTATTCAGTATTATTACGCTCTGGATACAAGATAAAAAGATAACATAAACAACAATTTAATTCATAAAACAATAATAAAAACAAAATAAAATTAAGGTACTCAAGATAAGGGATCAAAAAGTTAATTAATAAAATATATAAAATATTTTAAAGAAATGTATAACAATTTTTAACGCCTTAGCAAATAACTTTCTGACACACTCAAAGCGCTTAGTAAGTCGGCAAAAAGTATATTCCTGATTTTATTTACTAATTATCATGTTTCCGAAAAATTTCGTTCATTTTTTACCAAGGTTGGACAAATAGTTAAAAGTGCACCGTTGTAGCATGCTTCGGATTCACAATCAGAAGCAATTTTTTCTTTTTTATATACAACGTCTATATCAGTCAAATGTATGTCAAGGTGGATGCAAAAATAGCATCAACCGGACTGCTTCTTCCAAACCTTTTCATTTCAATAGGTCCATTTGTAATCTTTGGGACAATGTGTTTTTCAAGTTGTATGTTGTAGTATCTTATACGAGTTTCCAAAATGTTATTTTATTTCGGTTTCCCCGCACTTCACGGGTATATAAACCAACACAAATTGAAATTGAAAATTTGTGTTTATCACCTAATAAACATATCGCTCCTTCATTGCATCTTAGTCATATCTCAAACTGAACCGAAGTTATAGCAAAATATATCTTTAAGTCGGTACATTTTGAAAACTTTAATCGCATTTTGCCAAGATTGTTTGTTTTTGTAGATATGACTATGTTGCAATAAAGGAGCGATATGTTTAGGTATCTCCTATTTTTAAGACTTGTTCGTGGACAACGAAACTTTACTGCCTGCATCTTATTTTGAATTAATGTACTTTATTAACTCTTCACTTCACTTTTAGTAGATTTATTGCATCAGGAGACATTGATTTACGTATGTACTCACTTCTTGTAATTGATCTAATCCACAACCCATCCACAGATGCTAATTTTTAGAGAATAGAAAACTAAATTTCAAAGTATAAATAGCTTTTATGAGGAATTTTTTATTTTCCGGGATCCCGCAAGGAAAATCCCGGGAAAACGGGAAATAAAATAATTGAAATTCCCTAGTTAGGAATAAAATATTTGTTGTTTTAGTAAAAAGATATCTTATGTATAAGTTTAAAATTGTAATTTGCATTAGTTAAAGAATTTTATGCGCAATTGTAATGTTGACTTAACATTGTAGACTGAATTACAGTAAGGGCCATTAAAGGCCGCTTTAGCCGACCGTAAATGTAATTAAATGCAATGTAACGTACCGTAACGTACTGTAAGCTCGTTTGTGCACTTATAGAACATGTAAGAACGTGTCAGCTCTTTTTCAAAAACATTAACAAAAAAGAGAAAAGTGATGAGAACAAAAAGTGTTGAAATGGTGACCGCTTTGAAGAAAAAGTACCAAGTGATTTAAATAGTATTAAAACGGTATTTCTTGTATGTTTATATTAATAAATATATTAATA
This sequence comes from Pollenia griseotomentosa, assembly GCA_963931875.1. Classification (NCBI taxonomy): domain Eukaryota; kingdom Metazoa; phylum Arthropoda; class Insecta; order Diptera; family Polleniidae; genus Pollenia; species Pollenia griseotomentosa. Next base: position 41,823,506 of record OZ007560.1, on the reverse strand, counting down.
TTTGATATTAATATTACAGATTTACAATAAACTAATATGTATTATGTATAGCATATTCGTACACATGTTCTTACATTATTTTCAAAATGTGCATACACAAAACAAGGTTTTGATCCCATTAAAAACCAGACTTTTTATTGTTTGGGGATACGTATGCATTTGTTTATTTTATACATCCAAACATATATTTTTATAAATGAAATGAAAATATGTATGGATTGTAACTTATTTTGTCAAAAGTCCACAGATATTATTACTAAAAAATGTACCAAAGAAAAAGAGTGATTTTACCCGCATTCCATTTAAAATACAAGCAGCCCATCACTATCTACAACTGTCAAGTAATCTCGTAATGAAATTCTATTTTCTACAGGTTGGCACGTTACGGTAAAGTGACATTACAGTCAGTTAAGCAGTTGCATTGCATTCCATATAACAGAAACGATCAGCTGTTTACATTACATTTACATTTCTACATTTATGGTCGGCTAACGGGGCCTTAAGCCCTTATGACACTACATTTTTGCTTCATTGAATTGATATACAATTGATAGAAAGAAACAGTAAATGTTGGAAAGAGCAAACTATAAAAAATTTAAAAATAAATTTTTTTCAGTTTTTTTTTTGTTATGATTTTGTTTATTTTATAAAATCTTGTTAACTTTTTGTTTATGAGAAACATAAGAACAAAAAACGTTAAATCACTGAATTTTCCCCTAAACCGCTGATTCAACAACACTTTTAATATTTAAAGCTTGAAATATCAATTTTAAGTTGAACAATTTTACATTTTTTTTGACATAACTTCATTATTTATCGATAACTATTTTAAAATTTTTGACAGTTTGCTATTTATCCTAATACAGGTGAACTCTTTGCACTTAATAAATATTTATATTGCGTTATATTTGCCCTGTTCACCAAAACTTGAACAATGCATTAAAAATGTAGTGTCATAAGGCGGACTTTTATTGTTGTGACAAAACAATCATTATGTCGTCAAATTAAAATGCATCGCAGTTTAAATGCTCCAATGTTTAACGAAGTACAAATTGGAAATAATTTCACATTTAATAGTTAAGTGGTGTTTGTAGCATATGTTAATAGAACTGGAGATACCCACCATGCATTCTTTGCCTTTTCTCTACCTACGCAGGTGTCACCAAAGTAGAATCTGTGTTGCTTTACGCAGTAAGTAACATGCATCAAAGCGTAGGATGCCTTGAGGCATTGAATGCGAAAATACGGTTTACTTTCTACTTTTGCAAGCATCACAAACACCGTTGTAACAAATCAGTGGATTTTGGCAAATGAAATTGAGTGTTAGCATGTGGCGATGACACATAAAAAGCGTAATATGTAACCAGGAGCGGAGCTAGGGGGAGTGGAGGAAAGGAAATGTCCACTTCCCCCCTATAAAAATATATTTGCTTAATTTCGTAATAAACAATTTGCCAATAGCAAAATTTTTTTTAATACAAAAACTTTTTGCAAATCTATAATCTATAAGCGAAGAGCAAAGTCTTCTAATTATTGAGCTACTTATTAAGACCCTGCATTCCGACAGTGTTAGAGACACGGTCACTCCTTCACCTAGTAAAAGTCCTGATATGCTTACAAAAACTAAACTATTATGAACAAACTAAAGGGGAATCCGAGCAGGATGGGCCTATTTCCATTTTGCGTTATGGTTCAGCTTAAGAAGACAAAGTCAATTCTAGAGAAGCAGATCCGCTTTTTTACTGGGGTCATTATTAAAGAAAAAATTAAGGAAAATGGCGTAGAAATATCTAAGTTTTAAAACTTATTTCTACTACGGGTCTGGTTAAAAAGGATGTGCGCAATCGTCAATCTTCGCAAAAGTTAAGAACACCTTGTTTCTTAACCCTGAAAGGTAACTCTTCATTTCAGTACATTAAGGTTACTCTTTGTCGAATCGACGAACTATTTACAAAAAAAATTCTAGCAAACGATTTTTGAAGTAAAAATCAGCAAAAATTTTTAGTTAAGCATTTTATTAAAAAACTAGCTGTCCCGGCAAACGTTGTTTTGCCATAAACCTAATTTCAAGTAAAATAAATTCCTCTTTCTTTCACTTTAGCACTTTATACCATAATCGGCGATGAAAAAAAAACAATAGCTATTTATTTCCTTATTTCTTTTCGTTACATATTCAAAAGTTAAACATAAAAAAGTGATGTATTTTTTATCCTGAAGTATGATAATCAAACAGAGATAATCAATTTTTATTGCATGGGGTCTTCACCTGAAAATTTTTTGTTATACCAAACGTCAAAGTCTATATAAAAAACTCTAAAAACTCTGGCATTGCAAATGCCAATCTAAAAGGAAATTTGAATTAATTTGGGACGTCTGTGGCAATCATCGGAGTTCGTGGCAGCAAAACATTTTCGTCTCGGAATTTACCATTCAAAAAGGTAGCTTCGATAACGTTTTTCATCAATTTGTTAACGACCAATCGTGTACCATTGCAAAGCCGAAGTAGAATAACCGGAGAAAAAAACGTTTAATAAAGATACATAAACTTATCAAAAGAATCGTTTAAATAATTAAGAAGATATTTGATGGGGGTGCTTTTACCCGTTTACCTTTATTTTACGCCGTATATGTTAAAATGTATAGCCTTTAATTCCTTCAAGACTTGAAACTTCCATCGGATAATTAATTTAGAAGACATGGGGAGATGGAGCTTTTACCCTTGTTGCCTTATTTTACGCCCTCATTGTTGGAAATTCAAAAACATGTATATCTTAAAGTTCCTTTAGAATTACAGTATCTGCATGCCAAATTTAAAGAATACCGGTTGATTAGTTAAAAAGATATAGGGAGGGGGAGCGTTTGCCTCTCTTGCCCAATTTCACGCCCTGAATAATAAAAATTATAGGCTATAGTTCCTTCCAGATGTAACACTATTTGCTTGCGAAATTTCAAGAAAATCGGTTAATCAGTTAAGAAAATATTGGGAGGGGGAGCTTTTACCCGTTTTGCCCTATGTTACGCCCTCTAGCGATATAAAATATATATGTACATTAAGATCTATTCCGAATGTCATTGTACACATTAGGCATTACGATTTGGTAACTTTTCAGGTAACAATAAAAAATCATAATATGGATAATGAAACCCATTTTGTTGAAATTTATATGGGAATAATATATAAGAAAATCTAAATGCAATATCTCTGGAACCACTGGGCCGATTTCGTCCAAACTTTACATAAACCATCTATAGACTATCCCCAAAGTACCGTGATAGTTTTCGTTTAAGTCGAACGAACCGCTTTCGCAGTTAGTGGTGACATCAAAGTGTACACTTCTTTTTATATATATAGATAAAATGAAGTAAAATAAAATAGAATAAAATAAAAGAAAGCTTAACAAATAAAAGTTTTTCTTCTCCCTCAAAATACGATACGAATTTCAGTTTTTTTTTTGTGTTTTCATATAAATTCACTTTTTAAAGCTTTCGTCTTCAGCATAATGATATAATGATAATCCTATCGCTAAAATAAATATAACAAACATTTATCGAATATTTTATTCAGTTAAATTTTTAACGATATTCGCAAACGATTGAAGTCAGCTGTTACTTTAAGCAGTTTTTTTTTCGTTAAACAATAATTTACGTTGTGTATTTTATGTTTTAAATGGCTGAGGCTCGACTTCTTACATACATAATTATATCTGTGGACTTTTGACAGAACATCTTAAGTCAAATTTAAAAAGTCGAATAAAATGCTGTTAATTATACGAATTTTCCTTAAAAAAACATTTTTGTTTACGATTTTATAATTTTGTATTATAAACGAAATTTTTCTTTAATTTCGGTTTATTTAATTATTTGATAAAAATTATTTTTTCGCCGAGTTTTTTTAAAAACTTTTTTTGCTAAGGGGTTTTGTCAAGGGGTAAGGGGTTTTGTCAATATGCCACAGATATATACATATGTGGGAATAAAAACCAAATTCTTAACTCAAAATTTACAAATAAAAATAAATTATGAACAAAGACAAAATTCGAAAGGTTAAATTTACAAAAAAATATAAAAATCTCAAACAAAGCACAATTTCATTTCGAGCCTTTGCTGCAATAGAGTCATAACTCAACTTTAAATTTTTTATTTAATTTAATTCTTCTCCCTAGAGTTGAGTAAACAAAATATTTGTATAAAATTTTTACACAATATGAAGAAACTATATGGTGATTAACTCCATTTTATTAGCTAGTAGGCGGTCCTATGTTCCACTGGGAATTAAAGAATTAAGTACATTCGCTCAAAAATCTGTTTTTTCTTTTTGAGTTACGACTCTATTGCAGCAAAGGCTCGATTTGTTTTTATTTAATTCTCTTTTGTGCTTTTCACTTATTCTAACATTTTGTATACAGAGACGTCAGATGATATTAAATTAAATGAATAAAAAAAACACAGCTATTTTCTATCGTTAAAAAGAAATTACAGGGTCGACAAATATAATTATTGGTTCGTTAAAAGTAACGTTGACAGTTAACGTTGTTAAAAAAAGCGCGTAACTAAAATACACATAAGAAATTTAAATGATAAAGAATTAATGAGCTTCGCCGATTCGAAGAACAGTAACCATCCAGGGTTTAACAAAACATTTTATTAATATCAATTGTAAATATTTATAATCTTGCAAACTAAATTTTGTATAATAAAAAAAAAAAAAAATAAATTACTGTACTTGAGTTTTGTTAATTTTAACCTAAATTCAACTTCAATAGGCGTACCGATACTGCCGATATTTCTTTTTGAGTAACGGTCTCGTATTCGCAAAAAGTCGTATCGTTAGATACCTCCCTGGTTTCTACACTATCAGGTAGAAACCTGATAGTGAAAAAATTTCCATCATTCCTGTTATTTAAACCTGCAACATTTCATAAATTAAAGACGCTTTAAAATATTAAAAATGGGTACTTGAGTTATATGGTTTTACTAAAAGCATATAAATTATAAAAAAAGTTCCAGCCATATTGTGCATAAAAAATTTAGCAGCAATTTGACAAATTTATAGCCCTTAATAAAGGGTGGTTAAATTTCAAGGGCCAATGTTGATTTTGAACAAACTATTTAGGAAATTATTGTAATTTTATTTTATTATGATATATTGGTATTACTCAATTATGTATGGAACAAAATATCGGCCAAATGGTCGCCGCGACCACGGCGGCACACCTCCATCCGATGGTGCAAATTTTCGATGACCCTGAGGCATAATGGAGGTTCAATGCCGTTAATGTGCCGAATTATCTCATCCTTTAGCTCTTGAATTGTTGCTGGCTTATCGACGTACACCTTTTCTTTCAAATAACCCCAAAGAAAAAAGTCCAACGGTGTCAAATCACATGATCTTGGCGGCCAATTGACATCGCCATTACGTGAGATAACACGGCCATTGAATTTGTTGCGCAAAAGAGCCATTGTTTCGTTAGCTGTGTGGCAAGTGGCACCGTCCTGCTGAAATCACATATCGTCCACATCCATATCTTCCAATTCGGGCAATAAAAAGTTCGTTATCATCTCACGATAGCGAACACCATTCACAGTAACTGCCTGACCGGCCTCATTTTGGAAAAAATACGGCCCGATGATGCCGCCAGCCCATAAACCGCACCAAACAGTCACTCTTTGTGGGTGCATTGGTTTTTCGACAATCACTCATGGATTATTATTCGCCCAAATGCGGAAATTCTGCTTATCGACAAATCCACTGAGGTGAAAATGTTCCTCATCACTGAAGATGATTTTCTTCGAAATTTATCATCCATTTTCATAAAAAGTCTGGAAAACTTTAACACGTTGTTGGATTGTGTATCTCTCCATGGTTCAAATTGAGTAAGTCTGAAATAGAGAAATGTCAAATAAAATTCGGAAAAAAACTTGGCGTTTAGGTGTGGTTCACATTCAACATCGGCCCTTACAATTTAACCACCCTTTATTCGATTAATTGAATAGAATGTTTTTTCATTACAATTTTGCATAGTAGAAGTTTTCTTTTATAAGAAAAATTTGGTTACATACGCAGCAACAGCAAATTTAAAAGCTTCTTAAAAGCACCAAAAAAAAAAATTAAGACTATAGTGAAATTTAACACCAACTGTTTTATCAGCATTTTTATATCGAAATAAATTTAAATACTTATCATTAAATACATATATATGTCGTTTAGAACATATACTCAAGCACACATACAGTATGTAGTAGTTTTGACTTAACTGCCTTTTGTTTAAGTGCACTTTTGACTTAGCTGCACAAAATAAAAATTTTTTGTCATACAAAATCATTTTTTAAGTGCACTTTCTATACCTGCATATTTAGGATAAATGCACAAAATTTTTGGCATTTTAAAACTATTTTCATTTCAAGTTAGATGCACTTTGACTTAACTGCCCAAAATACATATTTTCTGTAATTATTCTTCAAATTCCTTGCTTACGGGCATTTTGTTTACCTGCATATTTATCATATCTTTGGGAAGCTTTGAAATACTTAATAAAAAACATGAAAGTTAACTGCACACATAAAAAAATATGGTGGCTACTTTTTTATATAAATATTTTATAAAATATCAATTTATTAATAAAAACGATTGTTTTTCTTCTTTTAAATAATTCACTTTAGCTGCACTTTTATTCAGGTAACCACATTTGGGTACGTGCACATTAAGGCAACTAAATGCATTTAAGATAAGAGCACTTTTGATTTATCTGCACAAAAAATCGTGCAGAGGAGATTGTGCAGCTAAGTCAAAATTACTGTATCGCATAAATATTTTACCTCAACATTTTTTCGTTCAACTTTCATTTCCTTTCATTAAATATTTAAGCAGGTTATTTAAAAAAATTATGTTTCTCCATAAAAAAAAACAACAAAAATTTATGGACAACTCAGTTCTGTTTTGTTGTTATTGCAGCTAAAAAGAAGATACTATTTTTTTTAAGGCCCAATTATTTTTTATGGAGTTTTTGTATTTTTGTTAATTACTTTGGGCTGTTATTGTTGACAATGGTATTTGTAATTAGAGTGTAATGAACGGAAACACAGCAAATTAATGTATGCGTTGAGCGCTTTTGTGGGTACTTAATCGAGGGTAGTCTTACAAGAGAAAAAAAATAATTTCAGCTGTCATCTGGTAATAACGATTTTAATTTGCTGCTCTTACTTGTATATATATGTAATTAACATATATATTAAAAATATGCAGGGGTTCTTGTACAGCGGCAAATGTCAGTTCAACTTACCCCCGTATTCATAAACGATTATTAAATTTAACAAACGTTTATTAAGGATAATTTTCATAGTTAATTTGTTCTTCAAACCTTTATTAAATTTAAAAAGTTTTTATATATACGGGAATTAGATTATTGAGAACACACCTGAGTAGAGCCTAAAGAAACTTAAATTTTATTTGAGTATTAGTTATTCTTAAACGTTAATGACAATAACTTTGGTCTATTGAAGGCACCGCTTACTAACATGTTTCAAATAATAATAGAATTAAAAAATATTTTATAAGCACATAAAAAAATAATTTGAATGCGAAAATTGCTCGAATATTTGATTTATAAAATATTTAAATTTTTTGCGAAGACGATTTTTGGGGTATTAATAAACAAGTTTGTAGTAGGGAATGGTAAATCGATTTCGATTGCAATCGAAAATCGATTTTCTGGTAAAAATAATCGATTTTTTGAAATCGAATTTGCTTATGCAATTTTATACTGAAATCGATTATTGGGCTTTTAAATTCGATTTTTTTATTGTTATCAAAATTATGGGCATGGCATGCACAATATAGCTGGATATTTGTTTGTGCATGCATAGGTGTGTAGTTGGTATGTTTATTCCAAGTAATAAGTTGTAGTTTTACTTATTTACCTATTAGTACCCTTGGTATACTTCCAACTTTAACATACGGGCTCTCGTTCTTCAGAAATTAAAGTCACTGAACACCGAAAGTCTGATTTGTAAACATCAACATATTATAGAAACACAACAAATAAATTATACCATGGCATTCCTGTGGAAATATGTTAATATTCAAACAGAAAAGAGCGTGATATTTAAATCAAGTAATAAGCGGAGTGAAAAAACAAATCAGAATTACAAGAAAATATCTCTCCATCTTTCCGACATCAATGGCATGCAAACGTTTGTTTTCTAAAACTAACTTAATAGTAATTTAGCAAAGAAACAGACTCCACTGATCAGGAACTATTGTCATAATACTTTGAAATACTATCCATACATTCTGGCATGTCACAGAAATCAATTCCGATCAAAAGTGATTTCGTTTTATGTGAAGCAAGAAACGAAATCACTTTCGATCGGAATTGATTTATGGGACTGGCCTGATTTACTACACAAGAACACAATTTTAATATGTAAAATGTACATACATACGTATCGCACTTGTCCCTCCTAAGGTCATCTCAAAACTTACACATTTTCACTTTTTGCAAGAAAATTAAAATCAGAGTCATGTTTACCCACTGTAAAAATCTTAGTTCAATTTCTCCAGTATATTGCCAAAAAATATGCTGGTGATCCCCCTTTGTGGTATAAAGAATAAGTTTGCAAATTAATCTTAAATGAGTTTGAAATCGCTTTTAAAATCGATTTTGAGGTTCGATTAATCGATTTCAAAAACCGAAATAAAAAAAGTCGATCGAAAAATCGAAAATCGATTTTGGAATTCATTTACCATTCCCTAGTTTGTAGGTACACGAAAAAAATGTTGCACCAGTAAAACATTAATCAAAAATAGAATCCGTTTTAATTAAAAATTTAATCAAGTAAATTAAAGGTTTAACCAAGTGAAATAAACATTTAATTGATATTAATGGTGCAAATTAATATTGTCAATTAAACGTTTAATACACTTGATTAAATTTTTAATAAAAACTGATATTATTTTTTGTTAATGCTTTTACTGGTGCAAATTTTATTTTCTGTTAATGCTTTTACTGGTGCAAATTTTTTTCTCCGTATAGTTATTGAATTTTTAGTCAACAACCAAGTTTATTAAGTCAATGAAAAAAGTTGTTGCCTAACAAAATGTTAACGTGATTTGTTAAAATAAATTCTTGGAACATTTGAATCAATCAAACAAAATGTTAATCGAATCTTTATTTTTTTATTCATTAATTATGATGTGCTAAATTTCCAATTTTTATTTTTTAACAAAAACACTAAAATTTATTGTTGGAGAAAAAGCTAGTTACTATGCGCATTTCTCTAGTTGCTTAGGCCAGATCATCAGGAAACCTTTTTCCAAAGACTTTGGAAAAACTAAAGATGTAATTCAAATAAAACTGTTAAGCGAATGAGAATTATAAACACTGAAGTGTTACTTGCAACGCTGTCAAAGCTATTACAAACAGAACAAGAGTTGTAAAAATACTGTCTTTACATATTTTTTTTATTGAATAAGACAAAATATTTTTCATTATTAAATATGTTTTATTGAGTGCTATTTGGAAAAGGGCAATTTTCATAAAATTTTTCATTGTATCAAATAAAAAGTTTGTTGACCTAAAATTTTATTTTTAACAAACTGTGACCAAACTTCACCACAGTATCATTATTCTTTAAGGTTTTAGTCGTATTAAAGTGTTTTTCAGGATTTGTTTTTGTATGAGGAATATGGTAAATTACGCAGAAAAAAAATATCTCAAGAAAATTTTTGTTTGATTCAAAGAAAAAATTTATCAAACTGACACTTTGCAAAATAGCACCCAAAAAACATATTAAATAATAAAATAATTAAATATTTCTTCATATTCAATAAAAAAAAATATTTGAATCGAAGTAAAGACAGTATTTTAACAACTCTTGTCCATTTTTAAATAGCTCATAATTCTCATTTGTTTTATTGAAAGATATTAAAAATGTGTACGATGCTATAACCGGTATGTATATGTTAAAAAAGCTTCCAATAGACTTTCATTGACTTCATATTTGTTTTTTTAGATGCAATTTCTGATGAACGACCAGAAGAAAAATTAAGAGCCGCACTCCACCACGAAAAGAATAAAAAACACAAACTAAAGAGCAAGCAAAAGGCGAAAGAAAATCGCGCTCAGTTAAGTGTTTATGATTCTGAAGAGCCGAAAATTTAAGTTGTAAAAACAACAAAATTTAAGCTCCTTTAAGTTTATGAATTTCATAAGTAGTTTAATTTTTAATCTTTCAAAGAAAATCGCGCTCAGCAAAGTGCAAAATAAATTAGATTTTATAACTTAAGTTTTTTGGTCGTGATAAAAAACCTCATAAAATGCGTTTTTTCCATTTTTTATTTTATATTTTAATACCTCATTAAATAAATAATTGAAAATAAACGTATACGTTAATACGTATTAAAATAAAAATCTGCATTCTTTAATTTTTCTTAATACCAATTTACCAACAAACTACCTACTCATTGATTGCTTTAAAGGCGATTGGTGGAAAGGTACTGCCAAAGTCTGCACTCGTGGACTACTCCGAAAGCGATAGAAAGGCGAGTGCTGGTTTTCGTATGACAGTCCAATGTTAAAATCAGCACTTGAAAGCATTAACTGGGAAATGAAGAGAGAGTAGTCGCTATCGCTCGGCGAGTACTCGAACAGTAGTCCTGCACTACTAATTTTTCTGAAGGCTATGTACAAGTTCAATTCATGACATTATAAATTTTTTAATAGCTGACTTAGTTAAGAAGGCTTTAAAGAGGGAGGGAAAGAGTAAAACGTAATAATAAAGATGCCAACAATTAGCAACATCATTATGTTGTTGCAACACAGGCTGTTAAAAAAGATACATACTCTTCGTTGTTGTCACTGCGTGCTTAAATTACGTGCACGTATGAGCATCGTATTCAAATGAAACCGTTGATGATGATTTCAATGACCCATTATTGCACTCAAAGAACAATAAATGGCTATAAAAACCATACGGTTCAAAAACCATGAAATAAATCCAATGCCACAAATTTAGTGCACATGTGTGTATCTATGTGTGTATATTTAGTATGTGTTTTAAAAAGAAGATTTTAAATTGAGTACAATTTTTGAGATAGATTTTTTATTAAATTGTGAGTTGTGCATTATAAAGTAACAAATATTTCCCTGCCGCATATTAAATAAAAAAAAAAAAATATATCATAAATTTTTGAAAGTTGACTCAATTTTCTTTACAATGATGCATAATATGCCGTATTACCAATTCTTAACGACCTAAAATAGCTAAATTTAAAAGGAAAACCAAATAGTTTAACAAAGAACCGAAAACGATTCAGTTTTTGAAATTTTTCAGTATGCTTTTTTTTTGATCGCCACTGTTTCCTTAAAAATATTCGAATTATTAAACTGGCTCAAAAATTTTTAACTTTTTTAACGGTATATCTCGAAAACTAGAGCTGATAGAGAAAAATGGAGACTAGATTTGATATAAGCGACCTCAAATTAGTAAAAAATTTGAAATCAAATTCCAGACCGCAAACTTACTGTTCCGCAGTGTAATAGTAGCATTCTTAAAAAAAAATTTCTATAAAAATTCAAATTCGGATGTTTTCACTACATATGCCGTTATTTCTTAATTCTTTGTCCGACGATAACAATTTTACGCTTACTACGTTTAAAACAAAATATTATATAAGATACATGTAAAAAAAAAAATTTAAAATTGGTTTTTATTGCCTTAATGGAGCAAATTAAAATGGTGAATTTTGAAAAAACATAAAAAATCAATTTTTTCAAGTTTAAGTCCTGTAACTCAGTAAATCTTTATCCGATCGACACAGTTTTGACAAGTTCTGAAAGAGAGAAAAGATATCTATGCAAAATGCTAAATTACAATTCAGTTGAACAGTTCTCGAAATTTTTCGAAATACCTAAAACAACTGCAGAAAAACACGATTTTCGCGTATATCTCGAAAACACTTGTTGTGAAAAATAAATGAATGCCATATTCGTGATCAGCAGCCCCAATTTTGCTTAGAACATATCTAATTTTTTAGGTTGATTTTTTTGTGGCGTAGTGTTATTGAAAAATGAAAACTATTAATTTATATTGCCGCGGGCCAGATCATGACATTCTATATCGATCAAAACTCCAATTGAAATTGAAGCGTAATTTTGTTCGATATCGAATGCAATAATTTTGGACTTTGGCTCTATATTTATCATTATTATTCTTTAATAAAATTTATTTTGCAATTAAATTTCTAAGAATTTTAACGTTTTCGATTTTATATAAAATCTCCCTTTTTAAAATCAGAAATTGGGAACTAAAAAATTCGAAAATTGTTTAGAAAGTAATGTTTTCCATTCCTTTTTAATACATTTAAATTTTTTTATTTAATTTAATTTTATTATTTAATTCAATAATTTTAATATGCATCAAACTTAAATTCTAAGTCCAGATTCCTAATGACTGCAACATTTTCAATTGGTGTTTACAAAAAGCAACAATATTTTTCACAACCCCACACACATTTTCAATCACGAAAACGTTTCGTGTCCAGAGCAAAATAACGTATTGATTATAAAACTACATAAAAATCGTTACAAAAGTCATTTGCAATTTCATACAAATTGTTGCTGAAGTAGAAGCAGACACAATCTTAAAAAAAAAACTTAAGTTGCATTTTTGTTCAAAATGTATCAAGGCGAATTCATACAAGGTGGTCTTATTTTAAAAACGGATACAACACTGTAAACTACTTTAACGTTGTGTCAAAATAATACAACACTGAAGTAAACAAATTAGCTGTGCACTAACATACAAACATGTAAATGTTAATGTCAACAAAAGTAACAGTATATCATTTTGACACAAGGTTAGTTTTCAGCTGTTGCTTTCGTAGCAAGCCAAGACCACCTTGTATGAATTCGCCTTGAAATGTATGTAAAGTTTTAAAAAAAAAAAAAATTAACAACCATTTTTATGGAAATGTTAATGGCGTTTATAATAATTCGTATTTCGTTTTGACTGAAAATTTTAACAACAAAAACAAATTCTTACCATTGTTCATTGCGAAATTTACAAACATTTTCTTAAAAGAAAATGGTGTGCTTATTGAAAAAAATTGATTTTTTTATTGTGAATACCAGGTGAAAATTTTGGTGTTATTGTCAATTTTGACTAAAGACACTTTATACCGTTGGAATTTAAATAAATATTAAACGTACGAATAGATATCTGGCAATATCATAACAAGGGAGAGAATTTTTGTGCAGTTATCATCATAGCACATGCTTATATAAACATTCTTAAACGAAAACACAAATAAAACCCTAAAAATGAATAAATATGTTTAAAGACAAACTAACAACTCAATAAAAAATTTCCTTATTTCAAGAAGCACTTATGTCACATTTTAAAAAGTAAGAGAAAATTGATAACATAACTAACTTATTAAGGACCACAGCAACAACAAAAAAAAATTTTGTGTAAAGCTGTTCGTTATACGCACTAGTTTTTATTCGCGTTGAATATAACACTTGTTATGTTAAAAATGCTTTCCTCCATTTCTTTTTGGGAAAATAAGTTCATAAACAGTCCACGACATGTTTGTTTGTTTATTTTGAAATTTAAGAAAAAATTACATTGATTTAATAACTTCACATACGGACTTCTCAATTACCAAAATACTTTTTATTGGTCGAACAAAAAATTTGTCACTACTTGAAAAGAGATGGCTCTATATAGCAACAATGGCTAGAATCTTTGGAAAATCCATTTCAACTTACACATGGACGTACGAACATCGCTAAATCATCTCGCTTTTTATAAGCACACAAAATTTATATTCTTTTTAAGAACTTAGACAAATATTGTAGAAATTAGATTGGGAGAGATAAACATCTATAAGCTCTTTCCAACTGTGATGAGGGGTTGTAAAAAGTGCTGCAGACATCCAATATTTTCTCGGAAAGGAACAGTTTGCATAGAGTTTTACAGCAGATGATAAATTTAATGACGTTGAACTTTTTAGTGAAAAGAATGCAAAGAATTCATGGCTCTGCTTAGTGAAGATTTTTGTAACAGAATTCGAGTATTTTCATTTGAAACCATACACGAGATTTGTTTGCCTTAACATGATTTTGGATGGGGATTTATATGGGTCCTTTGTTAAATTTTGGACCTTCCAGAACAACATCCCGTCATGATATAGCAGCTATTGTAAATGTTATTGTCGCCAATTTCTTTGTCAATAGCAACATTTATAAGGCAGTTATGGCAAGAAAAGTTTTTTCGGGAGTTGTAATTGTATGGGAGATATGGTGAAATAGGGAATGATTCCAATAAAATTTGTAAAGATGTTTTAAATTCCAATAGAAATAAGTTTGGACGAAATGAAATTTAAATACCAACATAATAAGATGATTTATACTCAGAAAGAAAAACACTCGTGATAAATCAAGTTTTTTATGATTACTTTAAATACGAGTCGTACTCAAAAACTCAAGTACGAAAAACACTAAAATGTACTCAAAACAATCCTTAATAAGATTACTTTCGAAAATCAATCACGGAATTTCTTAAAATAAGTATAAAATTCTTAAATCAAGAAATTAAAAGTTAAACTTTTCGTTGTATTTAACCCTCAGGCTAACGCATGTTCTGATTTTCTATACACATTGAAAAAAGGTCTGGCAAGACTCATGTGTACCACGAAGGGTTAAATAGTAAATTTGAACTCTTGCTGCTCATTAAGTTTATATTTTTGGTTAAATATGTACATAAGATTTCTAAAGTAAAAACCATATGATGATGATGTTGGTATTTTATCATTCTGTAAGGTGTAATACGGGTAAGTAAGTCAATCATAATAAATTTTTCTTTCTAATTTCTTTTTCTGTTTTTTTTTTCAAGCACGAATTCGCGACAATCGGGATTTAATATGGATAGTTTATGTATTTTGCGATAGAAAGTCCGTACTTAAATCAATCTTTCTGTACTTGATTCAAGAAAATCCATACCCACCGTACTATTCACCCCTATCGTGAATAATTTTTCCCCTTTTCACATATTTGCGATCATGAACAGCTCCCATGAAAAAAATGTAATTCAAAGGAGAATAATAACGTGAAGAAATGTTCACGGGAATAAATTCCCCTTATCGTAAAAAGTTTTTTCCCTCGTAATTTGTTCACATTTCCTTTAGATTTGCTAGGGAATAGAACATGTATGCTAGTAGTTCCTCCTATAAATCGAATATTAAGGGCTAGATCCGTTAATAAGGCACAAACCGATATATTGGTCAACAAAATGCAAAACAACAGGTTGATTGCCGCCGGATTTGTGAAAGACGTGGTGGCAGAATTTTGGAAAATATTTTACTACATAAAATTTAAAAGTGCAAACAACTAACGTTGTAATTAACCTATTTTTTTCAATACTAATTATTTAGATTTATTATTTTAACTTTTCTTTAAAATATATACGTGTATATTTTTAAACAAAAATTTCAATGATTTTTAATTTTTCTAATTTTTCTTCTTTTTTACATTCACTGGAACTGATAGCATGAAAAATTTTTCACATGAGATTGACGATTGCTTTTTTCCCTTCGAGGGGAATGAAAATTTCATGGGAACAAAAATTCCACTTATTATTCACGATAGGGGTGATTAGTACCACTTCGGATTGATTTGAAAGACTCTTTTACGGTAAGAAGCTTGTATGGGGGATATGAAATAGTATAGACCGATTGTCAGTATGCTTCGCACAAAATTTAATCAAATGTTTGCTAAAATTGCGCTTTGTACTTTGCGCACAGGGTTTACATGGACAGCCAGTCGGACGGACGGAAGGACATTGTTAGTCCGACTTATTAAAAATAGTGATTCTAAGAGCTAATAAATCAGAGCAAGTTAAACTCTCTTTTAAGTTTAAAATGTGTTTAAACCCACAAATCTAAAAATCAGTAAACGTATTAACCATCTTTAAATGCATAAAATTGGGCGTTTAAACTACCAATGAACACCAAATGAATTTGACAAGAATTATCATAGTGCTGCCACATGTTATTTTTTTAACTACATATAATACATGGGAGACTGATTTACAGTTGTTGAGTTTAAACTACATATAAATTAAAGTTTAGTTCAACCAAACCACCGTTTAAGCTTTCACTAATTTATTTGCCATAAGTCAATCGATATACTATATAATTGCGGTGTTCTAACCTTTACAGATACTTTTTTCTTCTCACTAGAACTTTTAAGTTGTTTGAATTCTATTTTAAGTTTATTTTTATTTATGTATTCTTGATGTTCATTAATGACTTTGTTGATGTTTTAATTATTACAAAACACTTAGATTTTTTTCTCCTTTTGTTTATTTTTTTGTTAAAAATTAAATTTGTATTGTTATCTTTTCTCGTATTCATCTTGTGTGCTGTAAAAATAGTTTAAATAAAGAAACAGACAGGTAAATTTAAAATTTTGTTTTGAATGATTGTTGATATTTTTATTACTTTTGTCATGGAGTGTGAGATTTTCTTATTTTATTTTTACCTTTTCACTTATGTTGACCTGTATTATTATTTGTTATTATTTATTTGTTTCGCCTAAAGGTCAAGGGTCATAAAATAAGAAATGAAACAAATTTTTATTTTATATTTCCGATAATACGGCTAACTTCAAGGAATCTTAAACAACACGTGTTTTTCTTTAATTTTACAACTATTCAAACATATAAATTAAATACTGCATACATAAATTGTTAATCTTCCCAGTGATAAATATTAAATGGATTACACTTGGCAGGGCTTTTTAAGGCCTCTATACTCCTTTCTAAAAGATTTTTTTCTGAATATAATATATCCTGTCCACAGAAATATGTCTTCTAGAAGCTATAAATTTCTTTTAAAAAGACCTTCCCAAATATTCATTCGAAACAAAGTTCTTCAGCTTATTTTTTGTTTTGTTTTGAGGGACACTCGGTACTCCCTTCTTTGGGAAAGGAAAGAAGTTGTTAAATTTGTATACATTTTTGCTCTTACATAAACGAATACGTTGTGGATCAGCTGTTTGGTTTTCCTAAACAAGCATATGCGTAGCGTACGAAACTGATATTAATAAAAGGTTTACCCGTTTTAACGTATCAGCTGTGGAAGAATTTTATGTTAAATAAGGTTTATTGATGAAGTGAACATTCCATAGAAGACTGTAAGAGACTTTCTTTTTATTCCTTTTTAAAAGTCCAAGGAGTACCTGAGTCTGCTAAATAACGCCTTCTATAAGCCGCTTTACTCATTCTATTTACCGTTGCACAGTGTAAGATTTTGCCAATCTAGGAGGACTTAATTCAATTGCAGCCATAGTTTAAAAGATATAGACTTGAAATTTGGAAGATAAGCTTTCATTTTTAATGTAGAGGCTCAGATCGAAAATGAGAAACATTGGACCAAAACTACTCCCCCCCATATAAACACAACATTATTTCTAGAATTAAGCCAAAATAAGTCTTTTTAATAAACTAAAACTTATTTAAGTAACTTTTTACTAGAGAAATATTGATTAAAATAAATAAAAACAATATCTTTTGTTGTTTTCAGGGTTGTATTCACATATTGTATTATATAATACCTCTTATTTAACCATATCACTACCGTACTATAAGGGGTGCTTTTTGACAAATCTTAGTATTTTTTCGTGTAGATGTGATACTAAAAAGCGCCAAAAAATTAAAAAAAAACTAGTATCCTTTAGAAATAAGACATGTCCAAGGATTATATGTCCGACTGGGTTTTTTAAATCTCATAAATTGGGACCAAATATCCCATCGATAATATTTCTATGACAACAATATATTCTGTTAGAATATATTCGGTTGAGAAACAAAGTAGGAAAGTGTTCTCAAATTGTTTGCCTTTGAAACCCTATTTTTTTTTTTTTTTTGATATTTTAATCAAATAATTTGATAGAAAAACTTTCTGTAATTGGAAACAAAACAAATATTTATTTGTGTTTTGCATATGGGGGATTTCATGTCAAGTGACCCAATTTTTAAAGTAGTTTAGACAGTTTTAGTTTTCATCAAGATCGGTCATAAAGTTTCTGAGTTAGAGGGGGTCAAAGATTGACATTTTGGCCATACAGGTTTTCTTTCTCATTCATGTAACTTATTACCTATTGGCGTTAGCAAAATTCTTCCCAAGTAGCTTCGATAGCTATTTGATCAATCTCTTGAAATTTTTTTTTTGTTTTTTTAAAAAATTAAAATTTTTTATTTTTTTAAATTTAAACTTTATTTTTATTTTTTTTTTATCCGGAATGTTCTTTTTTTTTTTTGTTTTTGCTCAAAAGAAAGCTTAAGTCTTTTCCTTTAAGGTAGTTTAAAAAAAATATAAAAAAAAGTTTTAAATTTGAAAAAAAAAACGAAACAGATTTTTTAAAAAATCAAAAAAAAAAAATTTTCAAAAGATTGATCAAATAGCTATCGAAGCTACTTGGGAAAAAATTTGGCTAACAACAATAGGTAATAAGTTACATGGATGCTAAAGAACCAAATGGCCAAAATGTCAAACCTTGACCCCCTCTAACTCAGAAACTTGTTGACCGATCTTGATTTGTGCCTAAACTACTATTCAATAGGACTAACCTTGATGTAAATTTCATCCAAATCGGAAGACATCGATTTAAAAATTGGGTCACTTGACATGGAATCCCCCATATGTGCTAGTAACAAATTCAAAAGCTTGTAAGTCGGAAAATATGGAACCGATTCTATTAAAATATACATATTGTACTTTTTGTGTTCTTAACTGTTTTGCATTTCCGGCTTATATAAAGCTAAAATTAAATTAATTATATTTAAAACTTTGAAATGACTTTGTTTAAGCAATATATTTAAAAAACTTCTAAATAAATTATAAAATATTTGATTTCCTTCCAGTAAAAACTTCGCTTCTATCACTCATTATTTAGTAGCTTTCTTCTTTAACTACTTCTACAACCACTTCTAAAACTACTTTTTTCTGGATGTATGTAGGTAAAAAAAATAATGACTTACTTTTGAATGAGTTCAGTTTTGGGACATCTCTTCTAAAATTCATTGGTTCTCTCAGTAGAATTGTAAGTAGTGCTTTTATGTTTTTCTGATTACTCAACACATTATTTTGTAGGCGAAGTTTTTACTAGGATTTTTTAACTTTTAAGGAAAAAATGGAGTATATCGTCACCTAAAATACAAAACCACGTCAGTTTCATCAAAAAATTCGAAATCGCCTGTTTTATTGATTGCGATTTACTCATCACATTGCATATGCATACAAAATTTTAAGCTTCTAACTTTAAAAATAAATATGTCACATATTAACAAAATTCAAAATGACGTTTAACTTGAAAAATTACAATAAAACTAATATTTTTTCTTTCAAAAGTAGATCGGTTGTAGCTGTTCTTTTATCTCAAATATTTTCCATTTTGAAAGTTTTTTGCGTCTCCTGTAAACATTTGCAAAGTGATGTTACGTTATTTTTAATTTTAGATGACGATCTATTATATTAATACAAATATTTAATTTATTTTTATATTTTGTTAATAATTGATTTTCAATTTCTTCTATTATTTTCAATAATATTTTCATAAAATTATTTTAAATATACATTTGGTTTTGTAAATAAAAGCATCTAAGATATTTTTCTTTTCATATACAAACAACATATTCATAAACCGTTGCATTGTGTCTAATAATTTTCTAAAAACTGACAGACAAGTGGAAACAAAAACAATAAATATTTTAAATTTTAAATATACAAAAATAATATTGTGTGTTGCCAATACAATAAAAGCAACACTAAAAGAAATAATGCGGAAGTTTTAAGAATTTCTTATTCAAAATGATCTGATATCAGTTTGTTACTTCAGCTAATTAACAAAATGTACGTTTCATTAATACATATGTATGTTGTATGTATAATGAAGTTTTTTTAATTAAGTTTTTAATTTTAATTATTTCAAAATACCTTAAAAATGGTTGTTGCGTTTTCATCTCTTCATCACATTATTTTAAAAGTGTATTATAAATAATTTCTAAAAAATTTTTATTTATTTTTATTTTTAATTTTAATTTTGTAAAGAAAATTTAGAAATATTTTACATGCTTTTGAGCAAAAAAATTCTAAACTTTCGGTAATTTTCTAATGCATTTGTATTTTTTCCGTTAATTAATTTGCAGTGCTTTCTATTTTTTTTTATATTCGTTATTTTTGTGCATGAATTTTGTACATTAAAATAAATAAATATTTGTACCGCCAGGCGAAAATAATATTTAAATAATTATTAAAAAATATTTAAATGACATTTTTCACCATTAAAACACATGTTTTCAAAAAGAAATAATTTCGGTTTGCCAGCACGAATTTGAGCGTTAATTGTTTTCGACATTGATTTAAAATGAATGTTGCTTTTTCTTCCATTTTTTTTTTTTTTTTTTAAATGTGTTAAAATTAAATTGTTCAATTTATGACTGGCTCTCATTGTGGGAACTAGTAGTGTGTTTGATTGTTCATGTCCCTTATTTGTCTTGCTTTCATTTTTGTTGAATCTATTTTTATAACTTTTTGTTTTTTTTTTCTTCTTTGGCATTTATTGTAATTTGAATTTCAATAGAATAGTATTTTAACTTTGTGAATTATTAACATAAATTAATTTATTACATCCTCCATGACCACAAGTATACCCTATTAAATTTAGTGAAATAAGGGCATACTAAACTTTCCAAGTCGTGTTTAACATATTCAATACCTCTGGGTCCCCGAGTAATTCTAATTCGATTTAGAGATGTCCGTCTGTAAAAAACTCGACCACATCCGCGGGCGCTATTTTTATCAATCACGCTCGACGACTACAGAAAGTTAAGCAGAATATATTAAGTTTGTTAATTCGGGTGTAACACCTACCTTGTCATCTACGATATACTACACAAACCTTTATTTCATGTTTTATCGGCGCAACGTATCAAAAATTACAATGAAAACGGTGGCGGAATAAGAAATTTTGTCAATCAGTCCAGAATTTGCAATAGGTTCCATTATTACACCACTCCAAAAAAGTTTTGTTATAAGAAAATTTAGTACAATATTAACGAGTTTGATAAGACTAGAAATCATACACAAACTTTTGTAATCACCGTTCTTTTACTTGCCAGAGGTTCCATAAAGTCGCCTTTTTCGAAAATCACTTTAATAGCACTTAAGCTGTAATAAAAATTGTAATACTTGGTGATTTTTAAGAGCTTTTGGATTTGATATAAAAAAAAACACATTAAATTTAAAGAATTGTATAAAATCTTTATTTCAGAAGATATAACGATATATATATCGGATCAATGTTTAAAGATGATTTCATGTAAATGTTGACCGCGCCAAACCCCAAAATGGTTTATACGCTTGCTCCAGTTTTGGTATACTCTCTCCAACATATCGGTCGTTATCTCACGAATAAATTCTTCAATATTGGCTTCTAGTGCGACAACTGTTGCCGGCTTGTCCCTGTAGACATGAGGCTTGAAAAAAAATACTTTAAAAGAGTTAAATAGCATGATATAGGCGGCCAATTGACCAGCCCCAAACGTAAAATAAATAGTTCACCGAACTCGCCTCTCAATTCGGCCATTATTTCGCGTGCTGTGTGGCATGTGGCACCGTCTTGTTGAAACGACATGCCAGTCAAGTCCAGCTGGGCAAAAACAATTTGAAATCATCGCACGATAGCGCTGGCCATTCACAGTTAAGTGACTGCCTTCGTCGTCTATGAAAAAGTGCGGTCCAATTATGCCAACGGCCAATAATCCACTCCAAACAGTGCACTTATCTTGCAATGCCTCTGGCTGCTCTTCACCCAAATACGGTAATTTTGCTTGTTCACGTTTTTCTTCAACCAGAAATTTGCTTCGTCGCTGAACACAATTTTCGGATAAAAAAGTGGATCTTTTCCAAGCTAAAGTTAGCCGTTGTGGTAGGTCGTGTGGCTACAACTCTTGCACCAGCTGTATTTTAAGAGGTTTTACAACCAAATTATTCCGCTAATTTTTTCACGTAGTGAAGTAACAAAGGCCCAATTGCTGCGTCTTCAACAACACTGGCTGATACAGCTGCGATATTTTCCTCTGTCCGCACTCTACGTACGCGTGTTGGTGGTTTAATGTCCAATAATGTAAATTTGGGTGAAATTTAGTCACATGATTCCGAATAGCCGTCTCAAAAGGTTGCCCAAACTGACTAAAAAATAGAAGAAGTGCATGATGCACTTTCTTAACCGAGCATTATTTTTGATAATAATATTCAGTAATTTCTAAGCGTTGTTCGTTAATAAGTCTATTTAATGGTAAAATTAAAGACCAAACTGAACATGTTTAACAGTAACATGTTACACTAAGGCCGGGTTTTTGAGATGTGGATTAAGTTTAAACTTAGTTTAAGGTAGTCTATAACTCGGATTTTTCCTGCGAAGTGTATTTTTTTTATTATTTCATTAAAGACCAACATTTTAAGCAAAACCAAGCTGCTCCATCAAAATTGAGTATACTGACTATTTATACCGCCTATATCCGACCGAAAATGGAATAGAACTCCCATATCTGGGCAGGTGCTTCAAGGTCTATCTTGAAGCTTAATTAATCTCACGAAGATTAATTAATAATTTATCACAGATATCATATATTCTCCGAAAAAATTCTAGCTCTTAATAGAGGGCATAACAGATTCGGCGCTGCCCTATTTGATATGTTTACTTGATTTTATGTTCTATTTGAATTTTATTCTCCATATAAAATCGAGCTTTAGTAGCTGCTATTAAATATAATAATAAGTTTGTCCATTCAACTGCAGCAACTAAAAATGTTTTAGTTGTGGATAAAAAGCGGTTTGCAAAATTGTCCGTCTGTCTTTTTATATGAGAGTATTTTTCTGTTATTTTTTTTTATCTTTGGTGGAATGTATCAATGGCTGTTTGGTTTTCATCATCATGTCAGATACACAGAAAGTCTCTGTGGTTTGTCTAAATGTCAAGTGCAATTTTATACTTCCTCTTACTTAAATTACACATACGACAAGTATGAAAATGCTACTTATATTTATTTGCAATCAAATAAATGTTTTAAATAAATAGTTATATTTAGAAACATGACAATGTGGTTGTCTACGACTTTTTTTGGCTTGGTTTTTGATTTTTATTAGAAATAAATTTTTATTATTGAATAAAATTTTCTAAATAGAAATTCAAATCCAGCACGAATTCATACAGGTGACCGCAGCCTTTTTTTTTTTTTTTTTTTTTTTGTATGGAGTTTGACGTTTAGAATACATATACATACCTACATACAAAAAAAGGGACATCTAGCCAAATTATCTCTCTGATGCGGTCATCTGTATGAATTTGCCTAGATTCAAATTAAATACATATACAAATTTACTAGGGTATTCAATTAATCGATGATTTGTATTAACTGATTTGTAGCGCGAATAATTATTTGAGGTTAAAGTTTAATAGAAAAATAATCGAACAATTTAATATTACTCGGTTAATCGAATAAGTTTAATTTTGTCTAGTTTAGAAGTTTAAAAATAAGACAAAAAATTATATTTTTTAACATAAAATTTTTATTAAAAAAGTAACAACAATTTAACAAAAGGTACTTCATGTAAAATAAGAGGAGCCCTTTTGAAATAAAAAATAGCATCAAAATTTAAACTAATCTTATAAAATAATCTTTGAAAAAGAGTATACAGGTAAATTGTTTATATTTAAAACGGGTTATTTCTCTTCTTTTGATGAAACTTGATTTAGAAGAGATTCTTTCACTTATTGTTAACATTGGAGAGATTTAAAATAAAGCGTTATAAAGCATATCCAATTTCTCTGTTCTTTTTTTTATTTTTTAAAAAGTAGTAGTTTTCCATTACACCACTTGAATCTCTTTTGGATTTTTAAACAATTTTAATAGTTTTGTTAAGGTCTGGTAGAAGGTTGTTTTCTTCATCTAAATCATTTTGGTAAAAGTCTAGGTTTGTTTTTTTTTTTGCATAGTAGAATAATACTAATACTGTGTAAAAATCAATGTTCGATTAATCGACATAAATTATTCGAATTTTTCGTTAATCGCAAAGAATTATTCGAATAATCGAACAACAGTTAATCGTTTTAATACCCTAATATTTACTTTTACTGGTAATTTTTGAAAATAAAAACGCATTTTTCTATAAAAAGGCTGAATCTTTAATTAAATAGTTAAAAAAATATTAAATTTATTTTGTCTTTTTAATCTTTCTTCAAACAAAGTCTTTAAAGGTATAATTGTACCAGCACAGTATATATCCATTTCACTACCGTATTATAAGGAGTGATTTCTAACAAGTTTAAGTATTTTTTCGTGTAGATTTGATACTAAAAAGCGCAAAAAAGGTTTTAAAAACAATCTCATAAATTGGGACTAAATATTCCATTGGTAGTATTTCTTATTTCTAATGACAGAAATATAAGCAGAAAATTAGGAATGCCTTTAATTTAACCCATAAAAATTATTGACATTTTTACAATCTATTTTTCACAACACAAGTCAGCAATTAAAAAACAAAAAAACGGTTGAAAAAGTTAAAAAAAATTTACAGTTTGTGTAATTCCAGAGTTGTAAGAAAACTGACGAATATTTAAGGGTGTCACCTTAGTTCAATTAATAAATGTTTGTTAAAAGTAGTTTCACCTTTACCTTTAGGAACACTGGGGACTTCCGGGTTAAATATTTTGGTGTTGAATACCACATTGCCAACCACACTTTCTTACTCGCTATAATAACATTTTTCAAAAATTCTTTTACAAAAGGATGTTTTTTTTAATCCCACTCTTTAAAACTAACTTCCTTACCCATTTTCGAACTTTTCCTTTTTTTTGAAGTTTTTAAAAAATCAAAAGTAATTTTTGGGAATACAAAATTTTAAATTAAAAGATTTTGTTATTCGTGCTTAATTCCCAGTTTTTATTCTTGATAATAAAACTTGAAATTTATTGTTGATGGGATAAGCTTTTCCTATGCGCATTTCACAGGTTGCTTAGGTCAGATCATCAGGAAACTTCATCCATAAAGATTTTAGAAAAACTAAAGATATTAAACCAAATAAAACTGTCTAGCGTATAATAATTTTTTAAAAAATTAATGTATTAAAAAATATCTTTTTTTATGAAAAACTTTTAAAATTCATTTTTAAAGAAAATTTTTTTAAAATTCACTTTGTCATACAATTTTTTAAAAACTAATATTTTTAAAGAAAGTTTTTATAAAATTCAGGAATTAGAAGGTTTTTGAAAATTGTTCTGTTTGCCTAGTGAATTTTCAAAAAGTGAGTATATTACCTATTAGTCTTTCCCTTAACTCTTATTTACTTAACCCATTCCCAGCCATTGTTGTCGCTTGGGTACAGAAAGAAGGCATTATTTAAGTACGCATAAATTTTTTAACAAAAGAAATTACACAACGTTTGTTGGGCTTTTGCATTTAACACATTGTGCTTTTAATATCCAGTTTTTAGGATAGTAATTAAATCTAAATTAAGTTAATTTTCATAAAAACTTAATTCGTCTTCTTTAAATACAGATTGATTTTTTGAGTTTTATTTTAAAAGTCTTATTTAAATAAGATAAAGTATGGTAGCACTACTAAATACAAAAAATTATCACAAGAAAGTATAATCATTTACAAGGTGGTTTAAAAAATCAGCTAATTGTTATTGCTTCCTTGCTAAAATATTACAATAGAAACTTAAGTTGAAATAAAGTGTACGGTGCATTTAGTTTGATTTAAGTATTTAGTGAAAAAGAGATTTTGTATTTTAAAACGATTTTAAACATAAATGTGTTTTAATATCAATCCTGAAAATTGGCCATAAGTCACACATAAAAAATTTAAAGAAAAATGTATATATACCGTTATAGTGTATTTGTTTTTGTAACACTTTACCATTTTTGTGATTTTTAGCTGCATAGAGTAAATACTGTTTTGTTGAAACAAAAGTTTCTTATAGTTTTCTGAAGAAAAGTGATTGTGTGTACATTTAATAAAAAGTTACAAGAAAAAAAATTTTTGAGTACAATTTTTCTTGGACCAAAATGGAATTTTAAGCCATCAAACCGTCAAGTTTTTATGCTAAAGCTTTTACAATTTTAAACAGCTAGATGAAAATGATCACAAAAATTTCGATATAGCTTTTATTCCACCAGATCGATACTATAACACAGATGAAGATGAAGGGAATGCTGAGGATATTCTTTTTGATCGCATGCCAAATGATGTACTAGGTGAAGTCGAAGTATTTTTCGGCAGTGGTAGCGAAGATTATATCCCACTTGAGCACTTGCGACAGACAATAAAGTTTTCAAAATCAAGCAAAATAGCTACTTAGTGGACAAAGAGACCTTGTGATATTTAAATGCATCAAACCAATTTGTTGGGTAGTTAAAACAGTGAGATTTAGTTTTAAAAATAGGATGCTAATTAGCTGCACAATGTGTAGAAAGATCAAAACTCCCTCTTGGATCCTAAGTCGTGCATGATTTTTTTGGACAACGTTTTAAACCCTTCAGATCATGTTGCAAACAAATCTCAAATCGACTTGCTCGAGTTTCAACGCAATATTGCTCGATTTAATTTGCGAAACTATACCCAGAAAGTGAATGTTTCCAAACGGTCGCTAGCAGCTGGTGTGGGAACTAGCGGTGGAAAACTCTTTCTTAAAAGGATAACAAATCAGTAACGATGTCGTGAGTGTCATAACAAAATAAGATAAGTAATTGAGCAATGCGATGCATACTCATGACGCCACTGTACCCGTCCGTGTATAGCCCCAAAAACACACTTCCAGGATTATTTTTTTATATTTTTTGTTTTTCTCATAGTGATTTACTGTATTTAAGTATAAACAAATAAATGAATTTCAATATTTTTTGTTTTTAATGGTATTGGCGTTTAATGGATTAATAGTAGCACAAGAATAATTATTTGTTGTGTATGGGTTTAATATGAGTCATATATTCCTCAATAAATTTCAATTCTTTCTCTTTCGTAACAGATACTTCCATTTTCCATTGTATTGGTATTGTCTAGACTTTGAATTAATGTCACTTTCAGTTTATTAAGTACTTTATTTTTAATATTTTGGCCAATTTTAACATAATACTTTAAAAATAAACTTTATTGACAATAATTAAGCTGAAATAAAAATTTTAAATTTTTAAAAATCGTCATCGCCATCGCCATCGCCATCATCATCACCATTATCGTTTTTATTAGTCATAACAACAAATTCTCTAACATCTCTAGCGATTACAAAACAATCCATTTGCATTTACAGTTTGCGGAATTTCTCGTTTGAAATAAAATTAAAAAAAAAATAAGGAAAAACTGAACACAAATATTGAAAAAACACCGAACACATTTTAAAAATCAACGCACGTTTACAGTATTTAAATAAAAAAAAAATAAACTTTTAATACGTGAAAAAACATACACATAAAAAATTACACTTATACACAAACCCGTTATGTAGAGCACAAGGGCGCAAAGAAAGGGCCTTAAGAGTAGATGTTGGGAAGTGCAAAGGTGTCAGTGATATTGTAAATAATGGTGGGGGGTGACCAAGAGTCGGAAAAAGTCTTTTTTGTATTCAACATAAATGAAAAAAGAGCTTGAGTGACACTCTTTCTGTTATTATTTTTATTATTATATCACTGTGGGTGTATAAGAGGGAGAGTATCATTATTTTAAGTGGAATTAGAGAAAAGATTAGTATGATTATGTGGTGGAGAAAATAACAATGCCAACGTCTCGCTTGATGGTGTTGATAGCAATGATAATTATGCTGTTCTGGTTAATGATAATTGTGAGATGATGATGATGATAATAATTCTAGCTATCAGAGTGAGTCTGGAGGGCGAATTTGTTAAGAGAATCGTCATTTATTGTGGCATGCGACTTATGTTATTATTTATTTATTTTAATAATATAAGTAACAACGAATATGTAAATATATTAATGGAAATTTCATATACGAGATGTTCATGCGAATAACAATTTAACAATATTAAATAAAGAAGCATTTAAACTAAGAGCAAATAATTAAAATAAATCTATAAATTAAAATGTGTGTTAAATAATAATAAAAAAAAAACACTTTCAATATAAGTATGATAAACGATTTAGCAATGACAAATAGTATTGGGTAAGAGAAAAGGCTATAACTTAAATGATGTGAGATTTTCGTGACATCAGGGATTTACTCATGATAGTGATTACGTTAATCATTATTCACGCGTAATTATTGTCAGATATGACAAATATCATAAGTGAGAAAAACGGTTGTTTGTTTAAATTTATGATATTTTTGTTTCATTTCTCACATTTTAATCGAAAAGTTTCTCGACGCGTGAGTTACAGACAATGGGCACAGTATTACATTTTAGAGCTTTATTCTGTGTGAATTATTTTCTAGTGAAAAGCCTTAAATTGTTAACTGTTAATTAAATTTTCTGTTTTTGTACTGTATTGAATAAAATAACTACATAAAAGAAATACATTCTCAATTAATCTGACTATTTCGGATAACTGAAAGCGAAATATTCAGAGAGCTTTGTTATTTTATAATAATTAAATTTTTAAAAAATAGAATCTGGTAATTTTAGTTTTCATGGTAAGTAACATTAATTATATAAATTTTCATAATATATATTTTGAATGTGTATTCTAAGTCAAATTACAATTTTTATAAAGCTTTCATACTTTACCCTGCCTTTATACATGCAAGTAATTACTTGATGCCCATTTTGACAGGGAAAAATCTGGAAGGGAAACATTTTGTTTGGAAGCAAATTACGGGTGGAGAAGGAAGAATGGTTTTTGTGTTCGGTACTCGGCTATACGCTTTGTTCTAATTTTCTTTGTTGACATTTACTTTGCTGTTTGAAAAAAAAACAGCAATATAAACAGAATGTTTCCGGCAACATGTTCGTATGTGTGACCGCGAATGAAAAAACAAAAGAAAATTCCAGATGCTTTCCTTCCAAATGTTCGCTCGTCTAAACTCGAACTTGCAAGTAGTGTATACGTATTATCAACGAAAATATCGAAGAAAAAGCCGAAAGTATTGCAAGAAGCTTGAGTGTTTACACAGTCAGTTGTAAGTTCATTTTTCAAATGTTTTTGAAGCGAATACATCTTATGAAAAAAGCTTTGTTTTTCGGTTTAAAAACATAACCATTTGAAAAATATTAAAAATAAATTTAACAATTTCTTCTTTATTTAATTTTTTAATAATAAAATATATATATATATATATATGTGTTCCTCTAACTCCCATTGGAGCATAGGGCGCCAAAATATGTGACTTCAGTATTGCCGTAGTGGCGATATCACTGAGAAAATATTTTGATTAACATTTTTTTTTTTTACAAAATGCTTGAAATGTATGATTAAAATTACCATTGAGATGCGTTGTTGTATATTTGTGTTCTTTTTATTTGTTTTTTTTTTAATGAATACACAGAAAATCCGCTAAAAAATAACTCTCATATTACTAAGGGCTAAAAAATCAGAGCAAGTTAAACTCTCTTTTTGGTTAAAATGTGTTTAAACCAACAAATCTAAAAATCACTAATCATATAAATTATCTTTAAACGCATAAACCATATAAATTTGATAAGATTTATCGCAGTGCTGCCACATGTTATTTTTTTAACCACATATAATACATGGGACACTGATTTATAGTTGTTCAGGTTAAACTACATATAAATTCAAGTTTAGTTTAACTAAACTAGCGTTGAAACCATCAGTGAATTATTAGCCATAAGTTCTAGTAAATTGATACAAAAGTCATCCACGGTAACACTGTTTCTTCATTTGTCATTTTACTTGCTGCAAGTGTCAAAAATTTAGTTGCAAGCAAATTCTCTTGCAAGTTGGGCTGCAAGTACAAAAAATGTGATGGTGTTAGTAAAAATGTGTGAGTGTATTGAGTTTTGCACTTGCATGTGTAAACCCCAGGTTAATAGTCTTATTTCTTCAATAAAAATTGCACATGCGAAATAATATGCAAATTAAATTAATTTTTAAATTAACAAATAAAAATATAAACCGAAATAGTTTCCAAGAAAGCTTTAAATAGACCTTCGAAATAATACCCATTGAATATTATGCAAAATAATTTCTGGGTATTAAGTTTGAAAAACCTACTCTAAGATCGTCAATATATATTTTCCATGATCGACAGATTTAAAGTTAATTTTTTTTATAACTTTAAGTTCAGATGTTTTTATTTTTTTTTTTTTTTGCTTGAAATCTAAAATTTTTTTAAGCAGAAAATTAGATTGCCATTTTTTGTTGAAAAACGCGCTAAATTTAAAAAATAAACTCGTGGTTGACACCAAATGTTTGTGATCTGTGGTTCGGTTTTAAAAATATGGTCTCCATACACGACTACAGCATGCACGCGCAATCAAGTCTTGGTGCCAGTGGTTTGGTCTTTTTTGGTCATTTTGTGTGATTTGATGTAGCGATGTCAAACAGATTTTGATATTTTGTTATAGTCCCAGTTTGTGGTATTGTGTTTGGTGCAATTAGCTTAGTTTAAAAGGTTGTCAAAAAGTAAACATCAGGGTACCACACGCAGAGAAAAAACATGGCTGATGTATGGATAAAAAAATATATCATGGTCCCCGCAATGGAAACAAACAAACAGCTGTTAATTTTTAACATAACTTTTTTCACGATTAATAATATTTTGTTTCTATTTAACAATTAAGTGTTTATCTCCCTTGAAACTTCACAGAAAAAAATAATTTTCATATTTGAATACGAAAATCGCTTATTTGATTACAAAAATTTTTTAATTTTCTGCGATGACGATTTTTGCGGTTTTGATAAAAAAAGTTTGTATGTATAATTGTTAAATTTTTACTCAACAACCAAGTTTATTGAGTCAATAAAAAAAGTTGTTGCCCAAAATAATTTTTTTCAACAAAATGTTTACTTGATTTGTTAAAATAAATTGTTGAAAATGTTGAATAAATCAAACAAAATGTTAATCGAATCTTTATTTTTTTTATTTATTAATGATGATGTTATAAATTTTTAATTTTTATATTTTTATAAAAACAATAAAATTTATTACGCGGGGATAGGTAAGTTCCTATGCGCATTTCACTGGTTGCTTAGTCTGAGTTTATACGGTTCATTCTTTACTGAAAAGATTGCTACTTTATAGGCGAGAGAGGCGAGGGGTATGTACTCGTTTCTTTTTCACTCGCCCCTCTCGCCTATAAAGTAGCAATCTTTTCAGTAAAGAATGAGCCGTATAAACTCAGACTTAGGCCAGATCATCAGAAAACCTTTTCCAAAGACTTTGGCAAAACTAAATATATTATTCAAATAAAACTGTAAAACAAATGAGAATTATGAGCTATTTTAAAATGGACAAGAGTTGTTTAAATACTATCTTTACTTCGATTCAAATATTGTTTTTATTGAATATGAAGAAATATTTAATTATATCATTATTCAATATGTTTTGTTGAGTGCTATTTTGCAAAGTGTAAATTTGATAAATCTTTTCTTTGAATCATAAAAAAAGTTTGTTGACCTAAAATTTTATTTTTAACAAACTGTGTTGTTAAAAATTTTCTTGAGATATTTTTTTCTGTGTTCAAATATGGCTGAGTTTAACAATATAATGTTTTAATAAAATAAAGCTACAATCATACATTTAAACATATTATGGTTGCTTTAACCATATTATTTCCACCGGCAACCATATTATGGTTAAATGCATCAAACCAAAAAAAAGCCATAATAATATTACTGTTGTCTCCAAACATGTTGTGGTTAATATGTAATAACAATAATTTATTTTAAATTATAATATT
This sequence comes from Pollenia griseotomentosa, assembly GCA_963931875.1. Classification (NCBI taxonomy): domain Eukaryota; kingdom Metazoa; phylum Arthropoda; class Insecta; order Diptera; family Polleniidae; genus Pollenia; species Pollenia griseotomentosa. The sequence continues at coordinate 41,791,569 of OZ007560.1, read as the reverse complement.
TTAAAACGTTGTATGTTACTTTTAAGTTTAAAATAATATGTTTAAAAAGACAATATTATGGTCGTTTTGCTCTCTACAATAGTTGAATGCTTTTCAAATACATACTTGCTTGGTTTGCTTAAAATTCTCAATCACTTTATTTTAACTATTGAAAAAAATACACAAAGTTAGTACTAAGAACCAGTAAAACAGAAGTTGTGCTAATGAAGGTCGTCAAAGGCTAGAAAGTAATTTTGTGGGAACCGAACCGAAACTTGACACTTAAAAAACAAATGGATGGAAAATAACCATAATATGGTTAACTTCGACCATAGTATTGTTAATTCTGACCATTATATGGATACTTTTGTCCAAATTGTGGAAATTTTTGACCATATTATGGTACATTTTGAACAAATTATGGTTAATTTTGATAATATTATGGTTGATTTCGGGATATTTCTTGTTAATTTTAGCAAGTGCACACATAAACATTGTTATAATTCAACCATAGTATGTTGCTCTTAGAATATTTAGAATATAGTTACCTCCAACCTTTTTTTTTCTACGTGCATGCATTAAAAAAAACATAATTTGATAAAACGCCATTTATTTAAATACCTTATTACCGCAACCTTCAATAAAGAATTTTCTTTAATTTCTGTTTCAAAACAAAATTGTATATAAATGTGGTGCGCACTAGTTGCAACAATTCATCCGTGCAAAATTTTTATAGAAATTAATATAGCAAATAAATAAAAAAATCAAAATAAATAACATAATCATAGAGTTGGTCATTCTTGCCAGCTGAGTTCAGTTTTTTTGCCTTATCTTCCCGTTCCAGTCAATATTTTATGTTAAAAGGTTTCTAACATCTTAAACAAGCGAAATGTGTGCCCCTCAGCTGGATGAGATTATCATAAAAGCACACATTCTTATACTCACATTTAAAATATTTTATAAATTTTTTTTAGAAATTAATCTTTTTAGTCTTTCCAATAGATAAAACAACAGAACCGCACCCACTATTCAATAAAATGCACATTTCCCCTTAACCAACTAAATTCCTAATGATTTATTTTATTTAAAATATCAATAAAAAAAATCCAGCTTAAATCTATATTATTTGTTTAAAAAAAAGCCATACTATACTTGTGTCTAAGTGTGTGCATTAAAATAAAAAGATAAAATAAATTGCAAATAATAAAAAACCAGAAAAATACAACATTTTTATTATTGTTTGACTTAATTGAGCTTTTAATTAAAGCAATTTAACAAAAATAATCTCTGCTTTTCAAAAGCAAAATGAGAAGAAAAAAATTACAAAATACAAAACAAAGCAAAATAATAACAACAACAAGTAAAACAATAACAAAGAAACTATAAATGCAGTCAAAATTAAATTTTGGAAAATATGTAGTTGAAGATAAAAACAATATCTGTCAAGACAAAATTGGAAAATATCAAAATTTATTCAAGTGTTAAAAGAAATGTTTAAAAAAAAAAAAAAAATTGTTGAAAAAATAATAATGATACAAAATTTTGCAAATAAACGTTAAGGCCCAAATACACTGATCAAAATACTCATCAAGCATTGTGGTAGTATAAGTGAAAATGTATTTGTATGTGTCACACAAACGATGCTGAATGGAAAATCAAAAAATTTAGATATGACGGCGAATATTACGTCCAGCACACGTACACGAGTGAATTCGCCTGCTGGACAAGCATTCGACCCTTTAAACATTTTTCAAATTTACAAGCTCTGTTGTATGGCTTATCGTTTGAAGATATAAAATTTGTTGGTTTTCTGGTGGCATTGAAAAGCACGAGCACAGGCTAGTAAATCAGAGCAAGTTTAACTCTCTTTTTGGGTTAAAATGTGTTTAAACCAACAAATCTATAAATCAGTAAGCATTTAAATTGGTGTAGTATTGCCACCCCCATTTGCATGAATTCGCCTTGATCGTTACTTAATCGTATTGCGAAATGTCGAAAATGAAAAATATCAATTCAATGTACAGGGCGGCGCATAAATTACGTTATGATTTATATAATGAAAGCTTTTTTCTGTCTGATCTAATATAACGTTGGTATTTATTAAAATTCAGATTATAGTTATGAAATATGTTCAAATATGGATTTGAAGATGATATCTTCCAAATGAATTCTATACTTTGCTTCGACCTGACGTGCTCTTCCTTTAGCAAACTTTTTTAGAATTTCAGGTACCCGCAAATTTCTTTTTACCAAAAAATATAAAATATAAAAAGTGAAACAGAAAAATGCAAATAAATGAATGCCTTATGCAAACAATATAATTGTTTACTTCATTTCAAGGCGAATTCAATAGTATGTTGCCCTATAGCTACAATAATAAAAAGGTAACATGTAATTCGACTTTACAAATCTGTCTAAAATTTTCGTACAACTTTTAAGCACTTTCAAATACACACAATAAAATTAGTGACACTCCGGGTGTGAATAGTCAATTTGCCTATGAAAAGTTGATGATTCAATTCGCCTTGCTTCTTGGTTTCTAGGTTTTTATTTCTTTCATCTTCTTTAGTAAAAGTTGACACATTATGCGATACCATGAAATTAAACCAGGTATGGGAGTTCTAATTTGAGGTGAAATGGTAATAAATATTTATTGATAAACTATTTTAATTAAGATAGTTTGATTAATAAATTTAAATAAAATAAACATAATAAAATATAATTAAACATTATATATTATCTAAATAAGTAAGAAGAATTTAATTTGTAGTGTTGGCAACCACATTCTGAAAAGAGTTTCACAAATTGACCAACCAAATCGAACATTTCCAAAATACCTAGACGATTTAACAACGAATGCGAAGTTGGACAAGTATCTTTAGCAAAACCAAATAATCAGCCCGATTTTCATATGGGGGCTTAATACTCTAGACCACTAAGGGTAGGAAATATATTTGTATACCAATAACTCAGAATCACTTCCCAAGTAGATTGGAGCATCCCCGTTTATCCGTTCAGCTGGTTGGATTATAGGCTGTCAGTGTGTACACGTAAATTTTCTTTACAAAGTAAAATTTTGGGCTTGGGGTCGAATTCACTTTCTTACTTTTGATGTATTAGCTATTGGAAAGTCAAAATAAGATCTAAAAATTTTTAAGACAAAGAAAAAGTAACAAAACAAATTCTTGGGTTTCTGAATAAAATTTTGATATTTAAAAAAATCTTATTTGCTTGGTTTGTTTTTCACACTTAAAGAATTGTGATTGTTGCTGGTTATTCAGCATCAACCAGTGAATTAACGTAGCCCAACAGAAAATTGACAGGTCTATTTTTCAAAATTGGCCGTACGGCACGTTACCCGATCCTCTTGTTGCCATCCATATTTTCAATCAAAAAATTATTGATCCAATGATGATGATCATGCGTCACGTATGAAAAAATAATTACCGATGATGCCCCCACATCTAAGCCCATTCAAACGTTGCACTTTCTTATCAGTATACAAGTATGTGTACACAGAAAAAATTATTGCTGAATTATTTTCAAGCAAACGCTTGTCTGAAAAATTTTTTAATTTCTACAAATTTTTTACTGATTCAATTAATATTTTTGTTTGATTTTTATTTTAATTAACAAAAATGTTGACAACTATTCAAAAATATAATTGGGGTATTCACAAGGTGTGCTATCATGTTATATTGTCATAATGTTCTAACATTTTACAATGGTTTAAAAATATTGTTGTTGCTTTGTTAACAAAAAGTGTCTTAAATTAATAGAACTTTGCTTGCTATGTTTATTGTGCTGTCGTAATTAATCAGAAGAGACCTGCGCTGAGTGGCTGAGCCAAACCGTATTTGTTTTTGTAGCCGTCGCCCTTTAAGGGAATGGTTTATCCGGCTAATATCCGAATTTAACCTGCGGCTAGCAATTCTTGCAACAAAACACTTGCGGCGTCAAATTATATTGGCCTAGGACCCTGATGTTTGGTTAGCAAACAAAATAAAATTTATTTGTGATTTGCGTCTAAAAATGGAAAATAGTCAGATAAGATCTAATTTAATTTATTAATTCATGGATTAGAATTAAAAAATATTTTGATGTAAGGGGAATATTTTTTTTTTTTTATATTTGTTTTAAATCAGCTGATTTATATTCAAAATAGCACACTAATTTATGAAGGGTTGTTCACAACAGTCGTATTTTTTCATGTTATTATTTTAAGACTTATGACTTTATGACACCTTGTGAATCCCCCAAATATGTATACGCGTTATTGGTTTCAAGTTTTCATAATTTTGTATGGTTTCAAAGTTGATAAAAAAGAATGAAAAACAAAATACCGTATTCAATTTTTTAAAACTGTTTAGTTAAATAGGTACATAAAATACAAAAATAAAATGATGACGAAAAACATGTCGGGTCGGTCTGCTGCCAAGGAAAGGATACAGCAACAGTGAGTGAAGAAGATGAACATTGTGTGAATAAACACGACTTGCTTCCAAAATTATTCCAACAAAAAAATGTGTCTCAAAGCCAGCCGCCGCTCTGCTCTGCCTTCATCATCTCCTACAGTGCTTGCTTGTCTGCGCGCCATTGCTTGTGCAAAAACTTTTTGGTTTGATTCAGCAAAATTATTTGTTTGAAATTTATATGATTTTCAGTAAACTATTTGTTTGATTCAGTTAAATTATTTGTTTGAAAAAATCAGTGTTTTTTTCAATAAACGAATTGCAAATAAATTGTTTGAATATGCAAATTTGTTTGTAGGACCGATTTAAGACAAAAAATGTTTTGATTCTACAAATTTTTTGTTTGAATTGGAAAAATAATTTTTTATGTGTACTAATCATAAAACTCAAAAAGTGAGCGCAGTATTGACAGCTAACCCTTTCGTAAGTTCCGTAGGCTTAATGCCGCCATTTAGTTTCATAACAACATTCTTGAAAGAAACGTAAATACGAAAACACTTAACTTTAATGCTATATCTCGAAGCAAAAACTTACTTTAATGCTTTAATAAAAACTCTTCAATAGCTATTGTTTCTGCTTTTAAAAATAACTCTTACTGTTATTTTACACTATTGATTTTTTTTTTAGTTTAATTATATTTTAATAATCTAAGCAGATGAATATGTACTTCTCTTATGCAACGCTTATAAAATCTCATAAATCAATTGATGCAATTTTGAAATAAACAATGCAAGTGACAAAGTGCTTGTCTGCTTCGAATATTTTATTGAAAATTAATTTGCGTTGACTCTTTTTTTAAACAGGTGTTTAAAGAAAACGTGACCAAGATTGTCTTTGCGAGATAAAATTAATTTCCTGCTTTTAAGTCAGCTAAAAAATTATGTCAATTGCATGCTTAATAAATAAAAGGGTGACAAGACTTTAACAAATTTAAGAGACGTGTTTTGTTTAATAGAATTTATTGGAATTTTTACAAAACAAATTTGTTAAGACTTAACTTAACTTAATATTGACTATAGAAGCCAATAAATATACAAACTAACCTAAATTTACTAATTGTTAATTGATAAAATATATTTAATTTATAAATAGAGATGAGATCAGCTTCATTCATATTGACTGTTTTGTTTAAGGGAACAGGCATGACTATAGACTAGTGTACACAAAGTGTGTAGAAGGGAGTATCTTTTCCAAATGCCATTCTGCAACATTTGCTTAGTAGCAAAATCAAAGTTATGTCTGTTTTCCTAAGAAAACAGTTATTTTAAAAATATTCAAAAGTAAAAATGCTTTGAACTTAACTCGATAATTTTTTGGCACCTTTGATTGGTACCAAGCCACATTACGAGATTTACGCTTATTTCTCATCATTCGTATGCATTTTTTTTGAGGACTTCTATGGCCCTGTGTGTTCCAGGCCCATTTTATATCTTGCGATTACGTCAGGTGGCCTCCTCGAGATATGACCAAATGCATTTATGCCTGCAGAGCAGTTTTTACTTTGCCAACAAGTAAATCCAGAAATTTCGCAGGATTTGCAATAGGCAGTTATTGTAGAAGAATGGCAATTTCCTGCGTGTTTATTTCAGCTGTACCGATTTGACACTAAAGTTAAATACTTTTAGCTTTGTGGTGGTGGTTATATTGTTCGCTCTCTATATTCTGTGCTGGAAATGGAATTCGGAGCGGTCTTTTTGATTTGGTGATGTCGGCACTAGAGCCGATATTAAAAAGCAAATTGTGCTGCGGAGGTATGAAAAGGAATCTACGTCCTCTTTCAATTATCCTTGGAGTGATGGGAGTGTCATATTGTTGTTCTAATCCAAATCAGTTGGAGTCTCTTCACGTTTATTTTGTGTTAAACTTTATTGGCATTAATTTATAGGCGCTTTATCTTCTGCGCAATATCATCGAAGTAATATGCAAAAAAGGCAGATATCAGTTGATATCATGAAATAACTCGTTCATGTTCTAGCGCCTGCCATGCAGCGTTTCGGAGTGAGTCTACTTAAGCACGTAATACAGCGGTAATAGAACTTGTGTGGGAGACAGAATACAACCCTGTTTTACTCCTAGGCTGAGTTTTCTTCGCCTTTGTATCGCTCTTTGCATTTGACATCTGTATATAAGAGCGACTCAAGTTGTATGGAAGCAAAATTCGTACTCGATGTACCCTTCTAAAAATTAACCTTGGACTTTTTTAAAATGACATTTTAAACATTTCGGCTCCAGCTTTGACCTCTCGTGAGCTGGACCATTTTGAAAAAGGATCTATTTTAGCATGTTTTGTTAATTTGAGAATCGGTTTCCTTACCAACATATACAAATTGGGTATCGTAAGAAAGGCGCTTTAAGGCGTTTTAAGGCCCGTCCAACTGTACATACAATTTGTTCAAGGACGATCATCTATGTACTTTTTTTAAGGATTTTCTGTAAAAAAAAAACGGTTTATGAATTTTTTGTTCAGGGTTGTTTGTAATAAAAATGCCAAATTAACATATTTTTATCTTTAGTCGATTTAATTAAATACGTGTCTCAGCTTTTTTTTGAAATTCGTGCTAGTTCGCGTTTTGACAAAAATGCAATGGGGTGGTAACCCTTCATTTTAAATAGGGCAATATGGGTATCAATTTTTTTCTTTTGTCAAGTACATCATCTTAGTATGTAAATAATTTAGATTTTTGCTAATTAGAGGCATTTTACACGGTGCTCTGGAATATATATAAATGCAATTTTATATTTTTTCGCAAATTAAAAATAAGGTTATTAAAAAATATGCCGCCAAAAAGTCGTGGATCATTTCTTTTTTTCTTTCTTTAGTAATATTTTCATCTATACATGATCTAGAAACTAAATCCGCTATCATATAAGAGTTACCACAAAACGAGAGGTCAAAGCTGGAGCCGAACTATTTAAAATCTCATCTTAAAAAAGTCCAAGGTTCATTTTTAGGGGGGTACATCGAGCACTTTTTTTGGTGAGTCGCTCTACTGTATATAACTCGCGAATAAGGAATAATATGTTTTATTGGGTGCTATTTTGCAAAGTGTAATTTTGATAAAATTTTTTATTGCGTCAAATAAAATGTTTATAAAAAGTTTGTTGACCTAAAATTAACAAACTGTGTTGTTAAGAATTTTTTTTTTCAGATATTTTTTTCTGTGCCCATTATAAGAAACCACGCAATTATGTGCAAAGAGGTACGTTTCAGTCTATTTTGTCTCACTCTGTGTGGGCATGTTGTATCAAACCACATGTATTTTTTGCAACCAATGTTTTGTCGCAGTTAAGGATCATATAGACGACATATTTTTGTCATCTGACATGTCAAATTTTCAAGTCACATGTAATTGTGCATGTCTGTCAAAATCGCTGTTTTACATAAGGTTTATAATATTCGGTCACAAACGTACATGTAATTTGCTTCTGACATTGTCTCTGTTTTTTTTATCGCATTGTTATTGCAGAAACCAGAGTAGTGCTCGGTTTCAAAATAGCTTGCTGCCGCCATGAAAAGTTTTATTTGCGCCGTAAAATAGTTAAGCCATCTTAACATTTTTTTCTTTTAATTCAAAGATATCAATTTGGGATTGTATAATAAAACGGTTTTTATATATATATTCACATAAATTCTATTCAATGGTAAGATGATCAAACATATCTCGGTTTTGTAAAAAATTAACTTCAGCCGGCTAGTGATTCCGTCAATAGTGGACGCCGCTGCCGATTTCTTCCCGGCATAGCTTTGTGATGTCAGATGGTTTGTCAGAAGAAAATAGAGCACGGTCTAATTGAAATTTTGTCAGATGACTTTGCGTCTGACTTTTACAGAAGCAAAGTTAAATTGGTAACACACGACATGTATGTATTTTGCAGTGGGAAATTTGACATGTCAGATGACAAAAACATGTCGTGTACGGGCGCCTTTAGTCAAAAAGACAGTTTAGCGGGTGGTTTCTTTTGGTGTGGGTTGTATCATTAGAACTAATCGTATTAGTCGTATAAGTCAAAAAAACTGTTTTGTCTTTTATTTGTGTGGCTCAGCCATAATCAACATAACGAATTTTAATTCAAATTCACAGATTTTTTTTTCAAATTTATCAGATTTTATCTTTGAAAAATTTGCTTCTAACTACACGAATAAATACCTTGAAATTCAGCTTCCGTTAATCAAAACAAAAAATAAGTGTGTTCCTAACACAGCCCAATACGCCCGTCCACCTCAAACAAAAGTAATTACTTTAAGTAATTTATTGACAAACACAATACAACTCAATACACATGTGTGAAAAACAATACAAAAATAAAACAATCACAGTTTTTTCTTTTGAATTTTTTTTTTTTTTTTGTTTCTTTTTCTTTTCATTTGAATACCTATAGGCAACAGAAATGTAAAACTTACTGTTCGTTTAAAAAAAAAAAGAAACTTAAATCCCATAACGCGATCTGCTTGCTGTCTGCATTTATGTGAAATTCATCTTCAATGTAATGGAAAATATACTGCTAAAATAATCGTTATTTTTGTCATCAATTATTTCACAAAAAAAAAAAAAAAATACTGAAAAACAGGAAGTTTTATTGAGATTGTATAGTGTTTTATGTTGTCATTGTTTGTTTTGACTGTTGTTACAAGTATTATTTGAATTTTTCCAGATTTTCATTTTTTAAATTGACTCATTAAAAATGTAAATTTTACAAATGTATTTACATACAAAAAAATACAATTATCATTTTTTAAATCATGCAATGAAATACTTACACACACTCACTTCCTCACTCACACAATATTTTTTAATACAAAAAAATTTAATATCTTTTTAACAGTAACAACAAAATACATACTTGTATTAAATTAATTTTTTTTTTGTTTGCCTTTTTTATTTCCTTCCGCTGTTTCATTTTTCAAGCTTGTTTCCATTTAGCGTTTAAATTTAATTCATTCTCGCACGTTCTTTTAGTGTTGTCACTTGAAATTTATCTTTTCTTGGTTTATGAAATCTCTCTTTTACTTTAGGAAACTTGTCTGTGTAGTTTAAATGTCATTAAATTACATTCTTCCTCGAAGATAAGTGCGGCATTTATGTCATCAATCATGAGCTGGTGTTTCGTTGTATCAGTGTTAAAGATTCGCCGTAAAAATGGAGATTTTTTTCTTATATAATTTAATCACATAAGATTTGAGTTAGCTAGTGGTAATGGAATAAAAGACCAAGTAACTGGCGAGATTATAAAATTTAGAAATTTAAAGTAAGTGGATGGTAAGTATCTGTCAGAATTGTTGAATGACATTTGGAAATTAAATTATATTACAGTGAAATACAGTTTGAAATTAGGTAAGTTAGATGCTGAAAAGGATGTAATTTAAAACAAGTATTTAAAAGAACTTGTTTTATGCTTTTTAAATTAAACCCCCTCTGAGGAGATTGTGTGGTTACAATTGAAACATGTCAGGGCAACCTGACCGTAAAAACGCGGGTTCGAATCCCAGTTCAGTCAAGTAAGAAAACAAATTATCAATAAATTTTAATTAATTTCATGTTGTAAAATTCCTTTCTTTATAAAAATAATTTAATTAAAATTAAGTTTGATGAACTTTAGCCTGATCAAAAATATTAAAATTTGAATTAAAAACCATAAACAATTCAATAAAATAACCACAATAAAAATTATTAAGAGTGTCAAAACCAGGGCAAGTTTTTAAATATCAGAAAAAAATGGAAGTGAAAAAGCTTAAAAGAGATATGCCTAGAAAAATGGAGAAACGTGAATATAAATATCAAAATTGGTTCTGTGTACAAATTATGTAAATAGACAAAAGAGACGGACAGACTGAATTAAAATGATTTAGTATATCTTATCGCCAGATTTCAGGATTGATATTAAAACACATTTATGTTTAAAATCTTTTTAAATACAAAATTCTCTTCTTCACTAAATACTTAAATCAAACTTAATTCACCGAAGTGGTACACTTAATTTCAACTTAAGTATCATTGTAATATTTTAGCAAGGTGGCCTCAATATCACGACAATACAACAACAAGAGGCAAAGCAATAACAATCAGCTGTTTTTTGAGACATAATTATACGTTTTAATGATATTTTTTCTGTATTTAGTAGGATACCATAATTGTATCTTATTTAAATAAGACTTTTTAAATAAAATTAAAAAAGTCAATCTGTATTTAAATACGATTTAAGTTTTTATGAAAATTAACTTAATTTAGAATTAATTGTTATTCTGAAAATTGGGCATTAGTCGATCGGTATACTAAAATGTTGTTCTAGATGCAATATTTTTTTAACTAACAAATTTTAGTACAAATACAGTGAAACTGCGATAAAATAAATTTGAGGAGTTTCGAAAAATAAATCTATTGATTCGCTGTTCATATAAATCAGTGAAACCCTGGTATAACAAAAATTTAAGAAATAAAAAAACAACTGTTGCAATTGCATTTTTTAATCCAAATTCAATTTTACACGAAAATAAAGTTAAGACGTATAGAGCTTGCGATGGGATAACTGTATAACTAGCTGTCATACAAACGAAATGTGTTTGACTTTTTTTGGTATACTCAGTCAAATCCCCCTGCAAAGACTAACATCAGAACAACAAGTTTGCAATTTGTTGAAATTTATTTCCAAAATTCGCGCTCTGATCAACAAACTTATAAAGCAGTTCGTCAAGTTTGCGATTGTCAAATTTACTTCTGGCTTAAAGGCAACATATATTTTTTTAATTCTATTTGATAATGTTTGTTAGATGGTGATTGCTCTAAGAACCTGCATTACATAAGGTGAAGGGTATTAATTGGGCTCAGACGAATATAGCACTCTTACTTGTTTTCTTAAATTTTTTTTAGGAATTTTTTAGGAATATTTAATTTTAATTAAGGAATTTTATGACGATATTGCTTTAATTGATCCTGTAAACCAGTTTAGCGTTCAATGTGTTAACTAAGAAGACACTGCTGAATTCGTCATGTAAACCACATTTTTAATACGGCAGTCACCACAAGTACTTTTCCATCTGGATGGAAGTGTGCGAAAATTATTCCTTTAAAATGCTAAGGACTACAGGCCAATTGCCATTCTTCCCTACCCTTCTAAAGTTTTCGAACACCTCCTACATAAGCAGATTTCCAAACACATATCTGATAATAATCTTTTAACGGATCGTCAATCTGGACTTAGACCTCAGCGTAGCTGTACTACAACCTTAACCGAAGTTGTTGAAAATATCCGAAGTAGTTTGGATGATAAAAAGATAGCATTATTGATTCTACTCGACCAATCAAAGGCCTTTGACACCGTTGAACACAAGATTTAAATTATGAAACTTGCAAGAATGTTTAACTTTTCAGAAACTGCAACAAAATTAGTTGCTTCATATCTAGGTGATAGATCGCAGATAGTTGCCAACAATGTTACCTTTTCTAGGCCTTTGAGTACATTCAGAGGTGTTCCCCAGGGATCTATTCTTGGTCCACTTTTGTACTCGTTGTATGCTTTAGATTTCGCAAGAGTGCTTTTTATAACCAATTTTATATATCCACAATATGCCTCTGGAACCATATTCCCACTGATATACAACCAGTGTTGCCAAAACTTGATGGCCAAAAATGGCTAAATTTAGGAAAAAAAGGCTAAAAAAATGGCTAAAAATGGGCTAAAAAACACATTAAAAAAACATTAAAATTCAATAACAAAATAGAAATAATTCATTTAAATTTGTTTACGATGAAATTGTAAGTCAAGATCAATTTCTTAAATAAGAATAAACGTAAATTAATATTTTGATATATATTTTAAAAATTAAATCATCGATAAATTCGATGTCGTTATTGTTCATCTCATAGAAATCACTCGTGCCTATTAGTTTTAAATAATTTGAGGGAAAATCATAAACACGACAACAGTAACCCAACCTTTTGAGTCCAGATCTACAATAAAAAACAATTAAAAAAGTATAGTCGGTCAACCCCGACTAGATGATACCCTACACCACATTATAACCTAAGAAAGTGATTCTGAGTCAATCGGTATACGTAAAGGTTGGCTAAGTATCAATATTTTAAGATGTTACAAACATCAGCACAAACGCATAGTACCCTCTCTACTAATGTGGTGTTGGTAAAAATAGTTTATTGTTACGGTAAAAATATGTACCTAAATAAAAAAATCGAATTAACGGTTTAATTATTTTAATTATTATGTTTAATTATTTTTATTTCTTAAATCACAAATAATTTAACTGTTAAATGTTTATTTATAATGTTAATTGCTAAGTTTAATAATTATGTCTGCAAACCATGCAAAAAAACAAATTGCCTTATATCTTCCAAAATAAAACTGAATTAAATTCTGATATTTCTATCTGACTTTGATAGAAAAGCGTAAGGCAAATGGTGTATGATACAATAACACCTTTGACAACACTCACACATTGCACAGTGCAAGATTTAGCCATTGTAGGAAGACACAATTAAATATCTTGGAAAAAAATTAAGCTTGTCTTATGAATTTTGGTTCCTGGTGTTAATAGGCCAATAAGTACCATTGCCAAAAAAATTGGAGAAATTGGACCACTTACTATACTTGCAGAATCTCGTTTATCAATTTTTTCGGCTGCCAAATAAAGCTCTTCAATACTTAATGATTTCAATACTTGTTTCGCTCTTCTTGCCTTTGTTTTTTTTGCAAACTTTCATTGAACGTCCTTTAATGGCCTGCCAGCTACCAAATTTTCTTTTGGTTTCTTATAAATAAATTGAGAAATTTCAATGTTTGTGCTTAACCAGGCACTTTAGCGACTTACAAAATCACGTTTTGGTCGGTTTACCGCTTTCACATTAGCTTAAATCTAGTCTAAAATTTTTATATAGCGTCGCTTTTATTGTAACAAGAATAACAGGGTAGCAATCAATAGTATAGTATACAGTCGCAATCAGTAGCATAGTTACTCTGCCACTGGGTGAAATAAAAAAGAATGGGTTTTCCCCGAAATTGTATGAAATTTGCATCATTGTAATATAAAAGTGTGGATAACTGAGACTTTAAATAATTGAAGCGTATAATAAATTGAAGTGTCAAAAATAATTAAAGTTTGAATAATATGAATTGCTCAACAAAAAATATTGACTCCGGCGCTGTAAATTTAGATGATATTCGCAAGAGGAATAGCGTTGCGAATAAATCCAAATGGAAAGCAAACGTCAACAAAAAGAAAAGAATGGAAGGTGAGCAATATGTGAGCATATCTAAGAAAGAACTTTCCCAAAAACCTCCTCGACAACTCGTTGAGTCGTGTTCATCACAGTATTGTGTGAAAAGTGCATTAAGAAACTGTTCAGTGTTTTCCGAGGCCACTCGAAAGGAAATATTTAAATTGTTTTGGGATATGTCCCGGGAACAAAACCGGATGTATGTATGTTACTGGTCTTATTAAAATTTCGGATAAAAAAAGTAATAGCTCTGAAAATTCGCGACGAGCTTATACCATAACATACTTCCTCAAACAGGAGTCCAATAGATTACAAGTATGCCGCCACATGTTTCATTCAACACTAGGACTAAAGGAAAAGATGGTTCGAAATTGGATCGACTCTGCCGGTAAACACGGTTTGCAAAATAGCCCTGACAAATCATTAAGTATGCGCAAGTCTGCTAATCTATCAACAGTAGCAGGTAAGCACAATCAAAAACGACGTTCTTTTCAACAAACGTGGCTGGATGAGTTACCAAAACTAGAGTATCATTATTGTCGGAAAGATTCCAAGAAATTATATTTTCAGACGGTTTTTCTTCATATCAAGACATTTACTGGATCTATGTCCACGAGTGTGAATCCAAAAAAGAAAATGAGAGCATGAAATTATCATACCCTATTTTTGATGAAATATTGAAGAAATCGAACTATTGCATTTTTAAGCCTAGAAAGGACCAGTGCGACTTTTGTGTATCTCACAAAGCAAATAATGTCTCTTACGAAGATTATCAAAAACGTAGATATGACGTTGAAGAAATGCGTGAAGAAAAATACCACGATATTAAAAATGCCGAAGCCGGATTATGTGCAGTTTTTTGTATGGATGTGCAAGCAGTGAAGTTGCTGCCTCAAATCAATGCCAGTGCTGCTTATTATAAAATGAAATTGCAACTGCATAACTTCACCATCTACGATATTGTCACACACGATTCAGACAATTATGTTTGGGATAAAACAGATGGCAATCTAGTCTCCTCCGTTTTTGCAACATGCCTTATCAAGCACTTACGAAATTTCACTGCTCGTTCTCCAAATATACGGTGAAGTGAAATAGCGCCGGGAGAAATAACACCGGTGGGTGTAATTTCCCGATGAAAAGGAAATAACGCCGGCCGGCCTTATTTCCTATTGCAAAAAGAAATAACGCCGGCTCCAAAGAGGAAATAAGACCCCGGGGCTCTTACTTCTTTTTGCAAGAGGAAATAAAGCCGGCGTCATTTCACTTCAGCGTTTGTTATACCATGGAGGAGAAAATCCTTGCGCCCGGCCGAAGGCCGGTTATACAGAGATGCTTTAGTTAGCGAAGCCGGTCTTTTTTATACCATAGAGGAGAAAATCCTTGCGCCCGGCCGAAGGCCGGCTATACAGAGAAGCTTTAGTTAAAATTTTATTTCTGCATACTTATGTTTATTGTAAATACAAAATGCTTTGATTAGTTACATTCGCAGGCGTTATTTCCCAATGAAAAGGAAATAACGCCGGTCGGCTTTATTTCCTATTGCAAAAAGAAATAAAGTCTGCTTTAAAGAGGAAATAACACCCCGGGGGTCTTATTTCTTTTCGCAATAGGAAATAAGGCCGGCCGGCGTTATTTCCTTTTCATTGGGAAATTACACCCACCGGTGTTATTTCTCCCGGCGTTATTTCACTGCACCCAAATATACATCACATAATAATTTACTCGGACGGATGTTTTTACCAAAATCGTAATGTTGTTTTGTCTAATGCTTTGCTTGCATTTTGTAAGGAAATTAATATAACTGTTGAACAAAAATATTTAATAAGTGGCCATACCGAAATTGAATGCGATGCAACTCATTCGCTTATTGAAAGAAAAGTACAAAAGTACAAGTACATCATTTGCATTATGAGTATTTTTTTAATTATGAAAAAAGTTCACAAGTGTACTCATCTATACGTCCAGGTATTTATAGGTACATTTTATGTATACTCACTTATTGTGTTAAATTTTAGGCAGAGTCGTTGGTGAACCGACAGTAAGCATGATACGAGCTCTTAGATATGAACCATCCGGAGTAATTTATTTGAAAACTAGAATAACCGACGACTATGACTTACTTCCGCAGAGATCAGTTAGAAGAATTAATGCAGAAATTCCCGCCGAAAGTCTTCACAAAGAAAAAATTCCACTAACGAAGAAAAAGTGGGACCACTTGCAGGATTTAAAGAGATTCCTTCCATCGGATTGCCATTATTTTTATGATAAATTACCGTTTAGACACTAATTTTGGTTAAAAGTGACCTAGTATATGTTTCTTACCTGTATTTTTTTGATGAGTTTTTTCATTATTTATAACATGAATTATTTATTTATTTTGTTTTATTAAAATATGTATCTAATTTTCACCGTAGTCCAAAAAAGCCCTAACTTGAATTTTCTTTCAAAAATATGAACAACTAAAAGCCCTATCTTACATATCTTCATTAATATTAAAAAAATTTAAAATAAAAGTGGTCATTGCATTTTTACTAAGAAACTGCGTTCAAAAACATATATAAACATATATATTGACAAATCTTTCCGATTTTATTCAGTTTTTTCCTTCTCCTGTAAAGTAGCTAAAAGTTGAGATACGACTTTTTCATATTAAGCCATCGATATATTCTCATGAAATTAACAGTGAATAAGTTGAGAAAAAAAGAATCGTTAAAAAATTCCATTCCAATAAAAAGTTACACGCTTTTAAAAATGAGCAATTTCATGTAGTAAGTGTTTTTGTTGTTTTTAATTCACTCAAAAATATTCAAGTTTAAAGTACCGTTATATTCTTATTGTTGACAAAGTAGGCTAAGTTTTTCTTATTTTATAACAAGTGCTCTTTCATGTTTAATAAAAATAAAGGGTGATTTTTTATGAATTAAGTTTTTCGGGCTGGCAGCACTGGTTGGTAATTGTGTCCAAACTACATCTGTGAAAGTGGAAAGTGTTCAGTATATTCCGCCATTTCATCATGGAGAAACTCACAAACGAGCAACGACTGCAAGTCGTTGAAATTTACTATCAAAATTCGAGCTCTGTGAGAAATGTCCTTTGTTTGTTACGAACTTTTTATGGTCGTCATAATCGACCTACTGAATAACAAATTCGTGCTATTATCAGCAAATTTTGCACCAAATTTACATTGGTGGACATTAAACCACCAACTCGCGTTCGTAGAGTGCGTACAGAAGAGAATATTGCAGCCGTAGCGACCAGTGTTAATGAGGATAGTGAAATGTCAGTTCGTCGCTGTTCTCAGGTATTGGACATGCGTTATTTACCCACGTGGAAAATTTTACGTGACGATTTGCATTGGAAAGCCTATAAAATCCAACTCGTTAAAGAATTAAAGCCGAATGACCTACCAAAACTTCGAAAATTTGTTGAAAGAAAATCCACGATTTTATCGAAAAGCTGTGTTCAGCGATGAGGCTCATTTCTGGCTAAATGGATACATAAACAAGCAAAACGGCCGCATCTGGGGTGAAGAACAGCCACATGCCATACAAGAGTTACCGATGCATCCCGAAAAAACGACAGTTTGGTGTAGTTTATGGGCTGGTGGCATCATCGATCCATTTTTCTTCAAAGACGACCGTGGAAGAAACGTTACCGTCAACGGCGAGCGATATCGAGCCATGATACGCGACTTTTTTTTGCCCCAATTGGCTGAGTTGGACTTGGTTGATATGTGGCTTCAACAAGACGGTGCCACATGCCCCTCAGCGCGTAAAACAATGGACATATTAAGGATGAATTTGGTGAGCAGTTTATCTCTCGAAATGGCCCCGTGAGTTGGCCGCCAAGATCATGTAATTTGACGCCTCTTGACTATTTCTTGTGGGGTTATGTAAAGTCGTTGGTCTATGTGGACAAGTCAAACACGATTGAAGCCTTAGAGTATAACATAACACGTGTTATTCATGGAATACAAGCCGAAATGCTCGAAAAAGTGCTACAAAATTGGACCTTACGAATGAAGCATATGAACCGGAACCGCGGGCAATATTTACATGAAGTTATTTTTAAAAAGTAAATGGCAAAGACCAATTTATCGATTCCAATAAAAATTTTGAGTCATATATTTGAGTGCTTTATTAGATTTTTAAGAAAAATACGTTAAAAAAATCACCCATTATATGCTAAAATTGAAACTCAAAAAAAAAACGACTTTTGTTTAGCTAGATTAGCAAAATCTTTACACTGTTTCTTTGTTTAAAAAAATTCATTAAAAAAAAATTATAAAAGCGCGCAAAAAGATGAGAGTTGCCCAACTTTTCGCTTCGCTCTGCGTTTAAAGTA
The DNA here is from genome assembly GCA_963931875.1 of Pollenia griseotomentosa. Classification (NCBI taxonomy): domain Eukaryota; kingdom Metazoa; phylum Arthropoda; class Insecta; order Diptera; family Polleniidae; genus Pollenia; species Pollenia griseotomentosa. The sequence goes on along the minus strand of OZ007560.1, from coordinate 41,773,544 downwards.
CTTTATGTGACATGTTTCGTACAATTATGAATATTTCATCTTAGATGACAAAGCGAATCTCTAAAGCAACGCGCAGCAAAAATTTTATCTGACATGGCTTTAAAGGATATCTTTTGCCAAAATTGATCATTTTTTTTTTTTTGGATAAATTCGTTTTATATTGTGAAAATCGTTGCAAAATTTACCATAGACCCCATATAAATCTACTTGCTCTTTGAAAACGTTTAAGTCCACCTAAACCCATAAGAAAAAATGCTGTTATAGTAAAATTTGGTCTGTCATATTGTCATAAGACTGGAAATTTTACCGCATGTAAAGCCAATTCTCGAAAACGTACTTTAAGAATACGCCTTGAACACTAACAAAGTTTAATACTATTAGTTCAGTTTTTATTTAAATTGGTTCGTAACTACTAGAAACCACATAAATCTCACTTGATAACATTCTTATTCTCGTTAGAGGGTATCAAAGATTCGTCACAGCTGAATTAAGCAATTTTATTTGTTTATACTAAACCATTTTAAAATAATACAAAGATCTTTATCAAAAATTAATTACAGCTTAACTAAAACTGTCAAATACTTCATAAAAGGCAGTTCACATTTAACGATTTAAGTTTTTTCTTTCTTATATTAACGCCCCATTCTCTAATATGTCTTTTAAGAACATTTTAAGAACCCGGGTTTTTAATTGAATTTTTTTTTTGCTGTTTTATGAAATTTATTTCCTTTTTATGTTTTACAACCTCCTGCTGGTTGATGGATCTGTTGTAGAAAAACAAAATAAGCGTTTGAATTACTGGCAGAATCAACATACGTCTTTATGTCTCTGTGGGTAATTAATTTGGCATTGAAATAAGTACAAAATAGAATTCTCGTACCCAGTTTATACGTCGTTGTACAATTGTTTGTATGTTATGGGTAAATATATTCATCATGTTAAACTTTTTTCGCTATTTTTTGGTTTAATTTTTCTCTTTGAGTTTTTGCAAGAAATGTGTGTGTGCTGTTTTTCTTGCTATAGCTTTAATTAAGATTTTTTATTTATTTTGAATTTTCCCTTAAAATTTTTCCCTACCATCAAACGATTTTTCTGCAGAACATAAAATACAAGGAGACCCAGAATAATAGAAGGGGTTTCTGTGTTGTACGAGTAAGACTTTGATATTTTTAATATGATTTTTTTTTATTTAAACCTGGGAAATTAAAAATAAGAAGTTACAAAGTATTTATTCACAAATAAACTTATTTGAGTTTTATTTCAAAACCGATTATCAATTGTTCAACATATTACTGTATTTTTAATATAGAAACTGAATCATCAGGGCTATTGAAAAATTGTCTGATGGTCTGTGGCATTAATGACGAACAAAAAAACCTTCAATGCACCCAGCTTTGTCTCCAGCATTAAATCAACGAATTACATTATATAACGCTTAAAAGAATTTTATAATTTTTTTTATATTTTTGTGCTGTTACCCCAGAGTTTTAAACATATTTAATACCACTTTAATAGAAAACTTCGCCTGTAAGCGACGTTTTAAAAACCGCACATTTCACTTAAAACCAAATCAGCCTTATTACGGTTGCCTTTAAAGTAAACGACTAAGTCGTTTTTTAAAGTAGGTTAAAAAACACAGGTTCTGTTAATTTAATCTTTTACAAAAAAACGACAAAGTCGTTTACGAAAACCGTAATAAGGCTGAATATGTGATTAACATGTTTAGTAGCAAATTGTTAAAAAACATTTCATTCTACAAATTACTTTAAAATTTAATAGCCACTTTCTTAATCACACATTTAAAAGGCTAGTATGTAGAGATCCTTTACAAACAATTAAGAAAATTCAAAAACTCTGTTTGAGATTGAAAATCTCCTGTCTCATAGACCCCAGACTTAATTAACACTTGTATTAAATTGTGAATACCAAAATAAATTTTGCGATTTTTTTCATATTTTTTTTTTTTTTGTCAGATGGTCAACAATTTTATGACCTGTGCTCTAATCAGTAAGTTTTCTAATATTTTTGGCAGAAATATTCGCTCATTTGCCTTAACTTTGACCACGCAAATTAATATTTCGACCCTTCTATACCCTCCACCACCAGTAGTGGTGAATAAGGGTAAACTAAGTTTGTCATTCCGTTTGAAACATTTTTATTAAACATCTTAGACCTCATAAAGTATATATATTCTGGCTCCTTGATTAATTCTAAGTCGATTTAGCCACGTCTGTCTGTCTGTCTGTCGGTCTGTTGAGAACACACTTACCTTCGAAAAATTTTTAAATTCCGTACAGGGCTCACTCCTGAAATATTAGAACTGTAGGTGGAGGGTATCAAAGATTCGGCACAGCCGAATATAGCAATCGTACTTTCTTAACTCTATTTTTTTTTTTTAAACACGAGAAAAACACATTGAACTAATTTTTGGGCATTTAAACCGAAAATCAATGTCAGTTACCTAGTTTTTCCAAAAAAAAATGAACAATTTTTTTTCATTTATTTGTATATTTTATTGAATTAAGGCAACTTTAGTAATCTTTTTTGGAAAAACGTTAACTTTTTGACTCAGCACGTTAATTTGACAGTTTTTTACAAAAAATATGGAGTAACCCAGTTTAAAAAAAAATATTTTTCCTTTTATTCTTATATATATCAAAAATAATCCGTGTTTTCTATGAATCAAAAACTTCAGAAAACATATATGTAATATGCATACAAAGAATGCATATATTATATGCAACTATGTAGTTACCTTGTTTCTTCAAAAATGCATGGAGTTACCTAGTTTTAACATAAAAAATTTTATTCTGATTTTTGTTAAATAAGAAATAATATCAAAATTAAGATCAGACAGAGTGTTATCTCGATTTAAGTAAAAAGTGTATTAATTACAATTTATCAAATTTAATTTGGATTAATAATTTTTTGTAGTATTTTTTTTTTTTTTTTAATTGACTTTAAAACAATTTTTTTTGAATATATACGCTAATGCTTATACGCAAAACAATTCCGCCAAATAGCGAACTATAATTGCAAAAGTTTTAACGCATAAAAGTTTTAAATGCCTTTTACGGCGTGCACACAAGCGAAAAATACTGTATAAACAAATGTTTAATGTTCCCTTATAAAGAGCAGCTTGTTAACGAGCTAAGAGACACCAAACAGTGAAGCTACTATTCGGCATTTACTGAACTTATTATTTGGAGCAGAATGAGAATCGGTCTACGATTTCACACGGCCCCCATCCAAACTTTTTCCCGGAACTGTCTTTGTTGAGATAAACCATCTTTTTATGTTGGTATTAAGATTGAATTTGGTCCAAAACTATCTTATTACAACATAAATCTTCTTCCCAAATTTTTTCAACATCCGTCCATATTTGACTATAGCTCTCATATAAATATCACTTCCGAAATTGATTTACGTGCCATAACTTCCATATAAATGGTGGTATTGATTACACTTTGGCAACGATAACTTTTATAATAGCTACTCCGAAGTAGTTGTACTGGTAGGTCCCAAATTGACAATAGGTCCCCTCTCCAAAACCGCTTTAAGATTAACAAATGTTGGTATTTAAAAAATATTTGGCACAAGGCAATCTTATATTAATCTTAACTTTATAACACAATTTTGTTTTGCCAAGTCCATGATTGGACATGGGTCTCAAATATATTAAAATCTCGAAAATGTATCTTTATTAAGTGTGGTCAAGCTTATTAAATTGTCGGGTTTGACCGACTGTGCTTTCTTATTCTCTTTGGGAGTACTTAAAAAACAACGTGTGTACATAAATGTGCCATATTTCCTGACTAATTATTTTGGACTATTTTGAATAATTTATATGACTGCCATATTTCATTTTGTGAAATAGCTTTTTGCACCATTATTCAGCGTTAAATGCCATTAATAATGATCCTTTTTTATGCTTAAATCCTAAATATCGTCCATTTATATGAAAAAGGTTTATCTTTATATACATGTGTGTTTTACTTAATTCTAGTACTAAATCTTCGTATAATTTATCTAAATGTCTAGCTCACGTTTTTAACATATTCATATCTTTTGCAGGTGAGTGCAAATATACAATACATTTGCATCTGTGTTAATGACACACAGGGGATAAAATATTAAATAATGGCTACAAATCGAAAAGTTGCCATATCACTGGCTCTACTTGTCCAAATCGACCTACACCAAAATCGAATATTTGCTTAAAAAAATGTTCGAATTTTCTGCGATGATGATTTTTGCGGTATTGATAAAAAAGTTTGAAGGTATAGTTATTGAATTTTTAGTCAACATCGAAGTTTATTAAGTCAATGTAAAACGTTGTTGCCCAAAATAACGTAAACCTTTTACGTGAGTTGTTACAATAAATTGTTGAAAATTTTTAATATATCAAACGAAATGGTTATCGAATCTTTATATATTGATTCATTCATTATGATGTGCTCAATTCCCAATTTTTATTCTTTGATAAATACACTTAACTTTATAAGCTACTAGTTCCTATGCGCATTTCGCTGGTTGCTTAGGCCAGATCATCAGAAAAGTTATTTCCGAAAACTTTGGAAAAACTAAAGATGTAATTCAAATAAAACTGAAAAGCGAATGAGAATTAAAAAACTCAAGTCTTGTTTGCAACGATATCAAAGCTGTTAAAAAATGGACAAGAGTTGTAAAAATACTGTGTTTACTTTGATTCAAATAATTTTTTCATTATTATTATATTATTTCATTATGAAATATGTTTTATTGATTGCTGTTTTGAAAAGCGCAGTTTTGATAAATTTTTTCATTGAATAAAATAAAAAGTTTGTTGGTCTAAAATTTAATTTTTAACAAACTGTGCTGTTTAAAATTTCTTGAGATATTTTTTTCTGTGAACACATAGAAATGTGGTATAGAAACCTTTTGTTAAGGAAATTTCAATAACTCTTTCTGTGATTAACAATATGACCAACAGCCATGTTCTCTAACTTTGGTGAGAACTTCTCGCATCAAAAAGATCGTTTCTCGAAAATTGAGAAAAAAGTGTGTCTGTAACTTATGTCGAAAACTATCAAAAGAGATTACGTCGTTACGTTATAAATGTCAATATATTCCACTCAGTTGTTGACGGCGACCAAAATTTACTAATACTACATTTACACCTACGCAAAATCTAGTACTTACGAGATTTCGAGCCAAATCTAGTTGTTTTTGACTAGATTTCCCATACAAAACAAAATCTACTTCGTGACAAGATTTCGACGAAATCTACTCAAAATCTAGTAGTACTTAATGATGCAACTATGGTTTTTACAATATAGCACTAAAAAATATTTCCCTGCACAAGAAAAAATGACATTTAAAAAAAAACAAAACAAAAATTGTTAAAAAAAATATTAAAAATGTTTATAAAAATTGTAAAAAAATTAAAAACACGAATAATATTGATAAAATAAATATCGTTGATTATTAAAAAAAAGGTAATGCAAATTTTTTAAAGTATATTTCTTTTTGTGTTTGTGTGTGTAACGAAAAAACTTTAAGTCAGCTGTTGTGTTATAAACACAAAATCTCGCTAATGTCAAAAAAGTACAATGTAAACGCACTAGATTTCGAAGAAGATTTTAAATCAAATCTACAAGATTTCGGCCTAATGTAAATGTAGTATAAAATTGAAAAATTTCAAAGACGGCGGCGAAAATGCAATCTTCGGCTATACCAAGTAATGTAAAGTGCTACTTTAATTTGTGTTGTTTACAAAATGGCTTTGAAAGCAATCCGCGTTTATTATTCATTGCATTTTGCATTTTTAAAATACTTTTTCACAAAAATTTTACAGACACCCTTTTTCTGTTAAATGGCGAGTAACTTCTTTACGGGATAGCTATTACTCAAAAAAAATGTTACAGGCACATTTTAGTGAGAAAAAGTGAGAAAAAAATGTATCCCATTTTGGTTTCATTTCGCACGTTTCAACCGAAAAGTTTCTCTATGCGGGAGTTCCGGAACATGGTCACACATTTCCTTTATACTTTGACCAACCAATAAATTCATATTATCTCTATGCCTTTCCAGTAATGTACAAAAAGGAAAAGATTTTAAATAAAATCGTTAACTTAAACCAAATAAAATAACGTTTCCAGTGATATACTATATAACTAGATTTCCTTTCTAATATTACAACTAAATAAACTTCTTTCATTACATTTCATAGTGAAAGTGTTGCCATTTCCATAAAATATAATTTTTAAAAAATTTGTTACCCCTTCCTAATTTTTTTTATAAACAGAGAAAACAGATACGTGATCACAACCGAACTTGGCGCCAATCGTTGGTTGCATGTACTCTCACACATACTGAAAATTTTATTGCTTAGCATAATAGTTTTGATAGCAACATTTGAATTTTAGTACACTATCAGTCATACCAACAGATATTGTTAGTTATAAGTATGCTTATAAAAACAAAATTGTGCTTATACCCGAATATATGATAGCTGCAACTAAATTAACACATTATTGGTGTTCATAACAAGAGATTTGATTGTCGTTATCAATATATTTTTTTAACCGGTCAAATGTAGCCCATAAGGGGCAAGGACTTGTCCAAAGGTAACCCCAATGAATGAAAAAATGGCTTATTTTACAGTACGATGTCCTAGGGCAGGACCATATAACCCAGCTTGCATTACAAAGGAGTAGCCTTAAAACTACTCCATAGTATACTCCAGAGGATTAGCTTTGAAATCGTTTCAAAACGAAAACATGGCGTTAAATAACGAAGACATGTCGTTTCACTGCAAACTCTTTTTAATAATGACATGGTCCATACTTGCATTACATTGGACCAGCCCAGGATCAAATTGGATCAAGTAGTCCAATATAATTTGCAGGGTATAAAAAAATACATACATATATAGGTGTATATGTTCATACCTATAAGAATACGTAAGTTACTTACCCCTATTTATTAAGTTTTTGCACATTTTCCATTTTTGACCGCAAAGATATTTTTTAAATATAAAATAAAAAATTATTTTAATCTATCAAATGTTTTGACAGAAAATTTAGTAAGCAATTGGCGCTTTTAACTATTTTTTGGTTGTGAATTCCGAATACTTATATTTTCATTTGTTATACTCGAATTAAAACTATTCCAACAATCAATAATTAGCTGCAATAAATGAATTAACATTTATATTACAAAATTTATTGACCAAAGCAAATTATTGATTGCAATGACCAATATTCAGTATTGCCCTGTATTCGATTCGGTTGTGATTCTAACCATTTGTACTAATTTTTAGAACTAAATTAAATTAGTTATCATAACTAATAAAAGAGTTGAAGGAATCATATTTCAGATAGAATAACGTTTTAATAATCAAGAGAATTAAAAATCAGAATTTTTAATAGTTGAAATAATAAATTATGTAACTTGATCAATATTTTATTACTGCAACCGTTTCCCAACCAATTTGTTTTCTGCGTGTACATAACCACGCTTTAATCGGTTCTAAATATATATTTACATATATATGTTTATAAATATTTTTTAAATTTTTTTTACTTGTAGTACCATTGTGCACCACTTTTAATTTAGACCAAAAATACAAACGTCTCTGTTAAAAGGTAAAAAGAAAAAATGAATGTGTTTTAGCTTGATAAATATGAATGACTCAGTGAAGATGAAAGGAATGAATATGAATTGCCTAAATCCCCGTGAGCCAGAGGCCGTCCGTCCGTTTGTCTATCTGCCTGTCTGCTTATAATTTATTTTCATCAAGAAATAGTCTTTGATTTATACTTCAGAATTACTCATATGTACGTTAAAGACATGTAATCAGGTATTTATGTGTGTAGTATTAAGAAAAAAATATTTTAACAAGTATGCATGTATGTTTGTATGTAAAGCAAAAAGTATGTACAATAATTTAATTATGCACACGAGTATCTAGAGTATACAAATTTAACATCTGGTTTATGGTTTTAAATTACTGCAAACATTCCTACTTACACTTACTTTTTACTAAAAACGTTCATTAAAATTCTTGAAGAACATTTGTCAGTAAAGTAAATTAATTTAAATTGATTGAATTGCCAACAAAATACTTGACATGTCATGATGACCATTAAACTTTAAATTCTTCTTTATTTCATTTCGTTTCACATCTCTTGTCTTTTTTGCTGTCCATGTGTCATTTTGTTATTATCGGACTCGAAATATTTGCAGTCATCAGCACTTTGTTTACCACAATATTTAAATTTGATTAATTTTATATTGATGAAATGAACTATAATTAATTAAATTTTATTGCTGTTTTATGAAGTGATTCATTAACACTTGAAATTTTATTTAATAAAAATATTTAAAATTTTATAAGAAAAAATTTTAGCATTTATTGAATTATGGAAATTATAAAAATAACTATGTATTTTTTTCCTTTGAATAATGACCAATTGTAGATGGATATCAAGAAAAAAAAAATAGTTTGGCTATTTTAACTATTTTTATAGGATTTATTTCAGATTGTTTGCTTAAAATTTAATTCTGTTGAAAAATAGTTTAAATTGTTGCAAATGACTCATTTGTTGGTAATCTGAAATTTTTTTTTAATAACTTAACTTATAAAATAAATAAATAAAGTAAGGAAAAACATGTAAAATCAATTAAAATGGATAATCATTCAAAAAAAAAAAAGCAAACTTCGATCTACCAAAGGTTAAAATACAATTTGGTTTAAGGATTGATGTTTGACTATTGACGTCAGCAGTCGTCGATGGCTGCGAGTGTAAAACGGCAAATCCATCTGAGGAGATCGAGTGGTTCCGATCGAAACATGTCATGGTAACCTGCCGGCCGCGGTTCGAATCCCGGCCACGGTCAAAAATAAAAGATTATCAATAACAATTTTAATTAATTTTCATGTTGTAAAATTCCTTTCTTCATAGAAATAAATTAATGAAAATTAAATTTAATGACCTTAAGCCTAATTAAAAATATTAAAAATTTGGATTATAAAATAAACTTAAGATTTTTGAACTTACTTACAATAAAATTTTTTTTTTTTTTTTTTTTTTTTTTGATCAACAGAATATGATAAAACTGAAATTCCAGTAAATCGTTACTCTTAACCCCGGATGGTTACTGTTCGTCGAATCGGCGAATCTCATTTACTTTTTATCATATAACTTTTTTATGAGTGTTCAAATAACGCCCTTTTTGTTAACAACGTTAGCTGATGCCGAAAGCTTGTTGTGATTGGAAATTCAGAGGCGTGTACTCGTCGCAACGACGAGGAGTAACTTTAGTTTTTGTGTCTATTTTTTTGGAATTTTAAGTATTACTTTTGTCAACAGCTATGTCATATATACACTAAGAGAAAAATCATTCATTTAATTAATGAAACGGCTTCATTGATAATTCTTCAATTTATGAATGAACTGCTTCGTTTATGCAATAAACAATTTTATTTCCGGAATGATTTTTTTCATTTCACAATTTTTTTCATTTTTTTAGTAATCTTTGTATTATATCAATGTAGGGTATTGATATTATGAAGTTTAATTTTTCGCAAATGTTGTGACATATGAAACTAATATATATAAATTATTTTAAGTACTTAACGCACTTTAACATATTTTGGCGTATAAAATATTATTGGTTTAAATATAAAAAATTATGATATAAAAGATTTTTTAAAATAATTAAAAAGCCAACGACACCAAATTATAAATAACTAGAACATTCTTCATAATGCGTTCTGCAATTTTGTTTCTATGGTAATTGCAATTTCTTTCTTGTTTTCTACACGTACGCTAGTCTAACATTTTTAAATTTGAGGGAACAAAAATGAAAAAAATTCATTTATGTAATGAAACATTCTTCATAGAAAATTATGTAATGAAACATTCTTCAGTGAAAAGATAGTTTGATGAGTGGGCTGTGTTTGAATAGGTTACCAGTTGTTTTTTGCTTTATATATTTTATATTTTGCATTAAATAGGATAATTTTTCGGCTGAAGACTTAAAGTCAACATGCTCAGCGTTCCCCAATTTTGTTCTTAACCAAAATGCTTTGGAAGTAAAGAGCATTAAGAAGCTTTATTGATTTGCCCACAACACACAGCACCTATTGGTCCACAATTGGTATATCTAATAAGTTTGGATTAAATTATTTCCTTAATAGTAATGTATATTTTTAATTGTTTCTTTATATATAGATTGATTTGGATTTCAATTTATAAAGTATCACTATCTAGTGTGACACAAAGAATGCTGACGAAGGCCGTAGCGGGCCAAAAAAAATCATTACATTCTGCTGGTGTCTAATAATTGTAAATTTTTCTGTACATACAATATACTTCATTGCTATCCAAAGGAAAGCTAAGGTAAAATGTAACAAGAAAATACAATATAATAGTCTGGTAGTGTATAAAAGTAATTCCTTAAAATTTAAGGAATAGAACTATTACAAAAAAGCTTTATAAAATACATAACTGAAATGTAACTCATAGAATAAATTCGAAAAATCAAAAATGTTGAATATAATAAAATAATATATTTGTTAAATTCTTATATAAAAATTTATACCCATACACTCGTTTACAAGAAAAAGTTGTAAAACATATGAACATATGTAATGTAAGCTATATATATTTATACAGTAGTTTTGACTTAACTGCCTTTTATTTACGTGCACTTTTGACTTAACTGCACAAAATTGATCATTTTTGGCATTATTCTTTATAATCCCATACAAATTCCTTTTTTAAGTGCACTTTCTTTACCTGCACATTTAAGATAAGTGCCCAAAATTTTTGGCATTCTAAAATTATTTTCATACAAAAAATCCAAGTTAGCTGCACTTTGACTTAACTGCCCAAATTACATATTTTCTGTAATTATTCTTCAAAATCCTTCTTTACGTGCATTTTGTTTACCTGCACATTTTTCATGTTTTTGGGCAGCTCTAAAATATTTTCATATAAAACATCAAAGTTAGCTGCACATATGAAAAAATATGGTGGCCACTTTTTCACATAAATATCCAATTTTAGCTGTTTATAAAAACATAAAATCGCAAACAAGTCAAGTTGGTATCATTTTAGTTCATTTATTTTGTTTGCATGTACCTACATTTATGCATATGGGCTGAGGTTACAGCAACTTTACCACGATTATATGAAAAGAATAGCAAATCTTAGGTCTGGAACAGAATAAAGTAGTTGTATTAGTATTTGAAGCTGACAAATGCTCTGTAGCGCAACAAAGTTCAAAATTTCGATTTTTGCGCTTCAACGACTACTACAACTACGTATTCTGTTGACACTACTTTGAAACTGCCGTTTTTAACTTTTGACAGCTTGCAGCGCTATTCTTAACGTTGTACTACAGCGACTTTTCTGTCCCACACTTTATTATTACCAATTTGATTATCTCGTTCCGTCTAAAAATACATAAGAAATTACTACAGGTTGTTTGAACGTAATTGTTATTATCAATTTATTAATAAAAACGTAGGTACTCCTCTTTCAAACACTTTACTTTAGCTGCACTTTTATGCAGGTAACCACAATTGCGTACCTGCACATTAAGGCAGCTAAATACATTTAAGATAGCTGCATTTTTGATTTACCTGCACAAAAAATCATGCAAAGGAGATTGTGCAGCTAAGTCAAAATTACTGTATACAGTGAAAACTCTCTATAGTGGACAGCTGCGGTTGCCTGAAATTTGTCCATTATTGAGAGGTGTCCACCTAAGGGGAGGTCTAATAAAAAGTGCATAATATTTTTTTTATTTTATTTAACAACAAAAACAAAAAGAGATCATTCCAATTTCATTAATACATACATGTTCACTAGTTTATAATGTTTTGTAATTTATAATTTTAAATCGCTTTAAAAATATTGTTTATATGAAAGCCGATGAGAACGCTGAAAGAAGATCAATATTAATTTGATCTACACCTAAATAGCACATACAATTTTATAATAACAAACCTTTCTGCTAATTTCCGAACCGAACATTTATCTTTTTTTGAGGATTCAATAATTTCCACTTTTTCTTTTAATGTTAAACACTTTCGCTGTGAAGCCATTTTTGACACAATAAGTTAATTTAACAACAAAAACTAAATTTCGTGAATTCCCCATACACAGCACATATTTAGTTGCTTCAGAGTTACCAAATGAATAATATTTGAAAACAAAACGAAAATATGCAAAAGCGATGCCAGATAAAAATGGAGGGTTTTCAACCAAAATATATACAAAATGCTTGTCCATGTCCATTTAAGAGAGTGTCCACCTATTGGAGGTTCATTTACATGAAAATTATTTTTTGGTGCTACGTTTCAGAGTTTTTGTCCATTAAAAGGGGGTGTCCGCTAAAGAGAGTGTCCACTATACGGAGTTTTCACTGTACATATACATATTATTATAAATAAAATTTTAATAATTTTTATTTACAATTTGATTGCATTTTAATTTTTTGCATAAATACAATAAATTATTAGGATGATAGAATTTCATTATTTGAATGATATGTATTCATAGGTACGATAAATTAATGAAAGATTGTCATTAAATCTCATAATGAAGCATTTTCATAAAACTCTTAACAAAAATCATTGTATCAACGATTTATTTTCATGTAAGTATGAAGCAGTATCATACTTTTAATGAAAGTTGTTCATGATTACATTGAAATAATATCATTTTATTAATGAAATCACTACATTTTCGTAACATCAATGAAATAGTTTCATATACAGCTGTAAAAAAATTTCATACTATTCATGAAAGCTTACGAAACGTTCTTCATTAATGCAATGAAGTGCTTCGTTAGCTCGTTATTAATAAAAAAATAAAAAATTCATTGATGCAATGATGATATTCATGTCTGGTATGAAGCTTTTTCTCTTAGTGTTCTCACAATAAATTCCTTAAAGTAACTAAAAGATACTCATTCATCTCTCGTGGCTCCCTATTTTATAGGCAGATTCGAGACTCATACCTTGCAGACCTTTAGTAAGGAAAAATTAAAAAAAAAAAAAATCGACAAGAATCCGTCGAAAATGTTGCCAAAGGACCAAAAAAATGAAGAGTAACCTTCCAGGGTTAATAACCTTGCACACAAATTAAATATTAAAAGCCATAAATTAAGCAACGTGATCACAAAAATGGTATAGACATAAAACAACTTATGTCAACATGAAAAATGTTGGAAATTCAACCATCTAATAAATCAATTAAAATTGCTAAAGTAATAAGGAAGTAAAAACTAGTGTGCTTTTATACTTTTCATCAGCAAGTTAGCTTTTGTCTATATGTTGTGACCTTTTCCGAGAAAAGGGATCTATTGTGTCAAAAAACGGGTTTGGCCTTAAGAGTGGATTATGGCACCTAAAAGGGTGTAGAATCAGATGAAATGAGTTAGATTGCTGATAAAAATTTATTTACCCCATAAAACGTACAAAACGAATTTGGGAAAGTCCATAAAAATGAGAAAAACATTAAAATGTTACTTCATTTTCACACACGAGGTCCCTTTTCTCGGAGAAGGTCACATATTCTTTCTTATTTTAAAAACTATTAAAATTTGTAAAGAACCAACCTTATGGGTCAATACTAATCCAAAAAAAGCTTGATCCGTATACACAGAATTCATAATATAAATCTTCACAGGATAATATTTTTGTTGAACGTTTTCCTTTAAAGATATTTCACAATTTTGCAATTTTCAAATGAGAACTTAAATTTTAGTTTGAGGTAATACATTGCGGTTAAGGTGACCTTTGCATTTTTGATATAATTTTTTTTATAGAAAATTAATAATTATGATTACAAAAAACAATTTTTATATATGGAGAGCTTAAAAAAAATTATTTTTAAAAATAATATAGTTTAGATGCCTGCCACTTGCCTCTTCGCAAGCTGCTGCTCTTTGCTGTACCTGATCCATAACTGAAGCCAAAACTGGTTGTTCAATCGCAATAAATTCATTTATTATGTTCATAGTTGGGGGTAGTGCACTAAATATTGATTTAAGTCAGCAGTGCACTATCAAAAAATAAAACTGCAAAAAAATTAGTTTGCACTCTTTTTTACCAGCTTTAGTGATGATTGTATTTTACATTATGTTAAATACCACTAAAAAAATTTAGTGATATGGCAAATTTTTTCAATATTGATTGCAAAAATCTGCACTCAATTCAAATAATTCAAAATTCGAACTTGCCATCAAAAAAGCTGTATACAAATATTGTCTCACAAAAATTTAAAAAATGTATCTTCGTTTGTGCATGGTTTTTGATTTGTTTTTGAGGATATGCATAAGCAAAGAACTTTAAACAAAATTAAATTTTGTCAATAACGGTATAATTATTGGCTTTAATCATGAAAAAACAAGTTTTTGATTTTAAATTTAGTGCAACATTTTTAGTTACACTCAAATGAGTGAAGAAAAAAAAAGTTGCAATAAACTAATGATTGCTTTTTTTCAAATCAAACTACAGTCGGGCCTCGATTATCCGTGATCCGGTTAACCGGTAACCCCGCTTAACCGTGATGGCCAAAGATCAGTCTTTTGTGTTTTGTTTGCAATGTTTTCAAATAGTTTTCTTCGATTATCCGTGATTACCTCTATTATCCGTGATGTCAGTTAAAAATATTAGACGAACAACATAACACGACTCTTTGCTAAGAAATTCTTTTTTTGCCTCATGTTTTCAGCAGAAAACTTAATGTATACATACTTATTTAATTTAAAAATGTACATAAACTTCCTGAATTAATTTTTTTAATGTTAATATGTATGTACACAAATATTCACTTGTTAAATAATAAAAATATTAAAAAAACTATATAATCAAAATTGTTATTCGATTAACCGTGAAATCGATTATCCGCAATGCTTCTGGTCCCGACCATAACCAATAATCGAGGCCCGACTGTATTTTTTTTTTTTTTTTTTTTTTTTTTTTTTTTTTTTTTTTTTTTTTGATTGCAAAAGTTTTTAACATCACTATCACTCATATTGAGTAAGGCTGCAAATTTTCAAGTCATCACTCACTCTTTTAGTTGTATTATCACAAAAATAAATCTTACGGTGTTAAGTCGCGTGACCATGATGGCCAATTGTCATCTCTAAATCGTTTAACGATATGGTTATCAAAAACCGTTCGCAGCAAATTAATTGTTTCCTTTGCGCGGTATGGCACGTACCTCCGGAAACAAAAAATTTGCATACATAGCCCTGTAACGGCCACCATTTACAGTCAATGCATTGTCACCTTCGTCTTGGAAGAAGTACGGGCCGGGCCGTAGATCTTGTCTGCTGAATCTAAGTGGATGCAAAGGACGCTGTTGAATCACTCTTGGTTTTTCAGTGCATCAGATTCTAAAATTGTGCACATCATTTCGTGATGGTGCATTTTTGGTGTTAAAAAAATTTCGAAATTTTCTTTGGGTATGAATTATTGAATTTTGACTAGCAACATGGCAACTGATTGTGTAGGCGAACACAACCCTTAATACCGCTCGTAACTTTTTTCAAGAAAGAGCCGAACAGTTTATAGTGTTCTGTTCTTCGTTAAAAAACAGAACAATTGTAGCGATACTTTAAACAAACATTATATTTTAATGTTCTTTAATATTTCTTTTTTTACATTGATAAAGAAATGAACAAACAAAAAATTTTAGCAACGATTGCAGTACGAACAGCTTGTTTATGTATATGTTTTGTTTGTGTAAAATTATTTTGCTGGCTTTTTGTTTTTTTTTTCGTATGTGTATTTTGTTTTTGTAAAAAAAGTTTGGTTTTTTACCAACCAAAAGCGACGAACATTAATGAACCGAACCGAACACAATGAAGTTTGTGGTTTTAAAAAACCCCCAAAGGAATTAAATGTTTTCATCTTTTGTTGAGTTGGATAAGAGCAGGGTCCTGATTCTGGCAGTCGTGATCGAGTAATTTCTTGATTCGAAAGCAATTTAATATCTAATTATTTCAGTCAATTCTGAACGAATTGGAATTATTTTTTCAGTGTTGTAAAGCATTAATTTGAGTTTCACAATACTGAAAAAATAATTTTGATTCGTTCAGTATCGACTGAGATAAAATTGCTTTTGAATCGAGAAATTACTCGATCACGACTGCCAGAATTAGGCCCCAGTATTATTTTTGTGTTCGACAAATGACAAAAAGTGACACGTTATTTTTGTTAACTATTTTCTACACAAGCGTTTGTGTTTTCCAAAAATCTACCGAACCGAATACTAAGGAGCGATATTTAGTGTTTATTTTCGAACACTGGTTTCAACTGTTCTTCCTACAGGTCTCCGTTTGCGATAAAATTGGGCCTAAATATCGTAAGCAGCTTGCGGAACGAGCGACTAATAATTACCTGCAAGGATTCGAAACTATACGGCTGCGCAGAACGCGCGTCGGATGATAAGTGGCGGAGCTTGGTCCTAAAATGAATTTGGGGTGATTTCCACATATTTTGAAGAGCCCCAACTGCTTGTTTTGCCGTTTTGATGTGATTTGCAATATCGTCTCGCGATCCGCCTGATGTAGATATAACGCTACTCAGGCATATAAACGATTGGACATTTGGATCTTTTGGGAGTTGGAGGTATTCAAACGCAAAACCTTGATCTTTGCTATACAGGATTATTCTACTGAATTGACTGGATAACTTATCATAATATATAAACATAATTGCTAAATTGTCAGAATAACTGGATTCATTCACTTGATCTATAAAAAAAATGTTTTTGCGATATTCGAGACATTATAACTGCGTGAATTTATAAAACAAGTCAAAATTATAAAAAAAAAATCACAAAAATGAATAAAAAAATTATAATCAAAATTACGAAAAGAGCATCAGTAGCGCAACTCAAACCCTTATAAAAGTATGCTCCGGTCGCAGGGTTTTGACTTTTTCCATATTTGCAAGGCCTGTGTAAAAAGCTTGGAAAGTTTCCAATGGGTGTCTCAGTTATAAAATTGTAATAATAAAAATTTGTTAGTCCAAATTTGTATTTTTAATACGAAAAATTAATTTTATATTCACAGAAAAAAACAATATTTTTATTTAAATACGAAAATCGCATATTTGATTAACAAATTTTCTGCGTGACAATTTTTGAGGTATTGCATATAAGTATTGACCAAGTTTTTTGAGTCAATAAAAAAAGTTGTTAGCCAAAATAATTTTTTATAACAAAAGGATTTGTTAAAAAAAAATTTTGAAAATGTTAAATAAATCAAACAAAATGTTTATCGAATCTTTATTTATTTATTCATTAATTATGGTGTTCTAAATTCCAAATTTTTATTCCTTAATAAATGCACTAAAATTTATTGTTAAGGAATAAGCTATGTACATTTCGCTAGTTGCTTAGGTCAGATTATCAGGAAACCTTTTTCCAAAGACTTTGGCAAAACTAAACATATTATGCAAATAAAACTGTTAAGCGAATAAAAATTACAAAACTATAAAAAAATGGACAAGAGTTGTAAAAATACTGTCTTTTCTTTGATTTAAATATTTGTTTTATTGAGTGTGAAGAAATATTTAATAATTTCATTATTAAATATATTTTATTGAATGCTTTTTTGCAAAGTGCAATTTATATAAATTTTTTCATTGAATCAAAAGTTTGTTGACCTAAAATTTTATTTTGAACAAACTGTGTAGTCAAAAATTTTCTTGAGATATTTTTTTCTGTGTTATAGGAAGCGATCAAAAATTATATTAGCAGTCAACCTAACATTTTGAATCCATCCTTATGTTTTATTACCGACATGTAAAAAATTTTGTGTTTATCAATAAATCTTAAATCTCCATACAAAACACACAATTGTTTGTTTTCTGTATAAAATTTCCCCAAATAATTTCAATCAAATTGCAAATTGTAAATAAATAAATAAAAAGCAATATAAAAAAATCATGATTGATTGACGACGACATGATTTGTCCGTTGGGTATAATTTAAAAACTGAATATTGTATGAGTGTTGAGATGTCAGTAATTTTTTTTTTTTACTTTATTCTTCCTTTTTCTATGCCATTGTGTTGTAGTTGTTCATGTAGAAAAAAACAAACCGTTTTTCATTTGCATTGTCAAGTGTACAAGAATCGTTTTTTTTCATTTTTTTTTTGTCAGATTTTTTTTTTTTTTTGTGTCCATATTTTTTTTTGACTTTTGTGTTTATATAAAATAATATATTTTAATTTTGCGTCTTCCCACAAAAAAGCAAACTCTAAGAGTCTAGAGTAAATTGAAAAGAAGAATAAAATAAATGATTTTTTATAACACTCTGTCAACTTAAGTGTAATGTAAAACACTTCAGTTGCGGCTTATAATTTCATTTAAAATTTTTTGATATTGTTGTTTGAATAGTTGTTGCCATGACTGTCAGCTTTTTTTGTTGCCAGTTATAATTTGTTTTCATTTATTCGTACTTCTTTTATCTGTCTGCTACTGTTGCTTTCATATCAAGCAACCACAAAAAGAAAAAAAAAGAGTAACTTAGCTACAAAAACCAGAGCGGCAAACGTTTGTAAAAACATGAATATTCTATTCCCAATACATTTTCAATAAAACAAACCGACCTAGCAATTTGTCAAATATGATTTTCTAGCCTTCAAAGGGTTTGTTTCGTATAAACTGTAAGAAAATAAGAAATT
Source organism: Pollenia griseotomentosa (assembly GCA_963931875.1). NCBI lineage: Eukaryota > Metazoa > Arthropoda > Insecta > Diptera > Polleniidae > Pollenia > Pollenia griseotomentosa. The sequence continues at coordinate 41,754,842 of OZ007560.1, read as the reverse complement.
TTGACATAAAAAAACCGCTTACCGCCCTTATTAAGCTCAGTTAGAATGCTAAATATGGCTTTATGCAAATCGTTGGTATTTTGTTCCTGAAATATAAAAAATCAAGGTTTTTGTGATGTAGCGCCCATCTAAGTGGGTACGTCGAACAGTTTCTAATACCGGAGCAATACAATACAAACAGTTATTAAAGTTGGTCCTAAATTGTTCATTTTTTATTTATTCAACTCAAATCAAATCAAAAATATAATCGGTTTTAGTAAATTAAACTTTAATCAAACTTTTAATCAAGTGAATTAAACGTTTAATTAATACTATTAACTGGTTTATTTGATACTATTAATTTGTTTACTGGTGCAAATTTAATTAATTTTTTAATTAAAATCACAAATTTTTTAATTGAAATTAATTTTTATTTTTTTCTGTGTATATTATGTATAAGAACACAACACTTACTACCGTTCGTAACTATTTTCAAGAAAGTAACGAACATTATATAGTGTTATGTTCTTCGTTATAAAATAAAACATTTGTAGTTCCACCGCCACTAGTGGGTGAATGGGGGTATACTTAGTTTGTCATTCCGTGTGAAACTTTTTTATTATACATCTAAGACCGCATAAAGTATATATCGTTACTTTAATATAGAAAAGCCCTAACTAACATTTTCCTTACTTTACAGGAGAAGGAAAAGACTTAATAAAAATTGTAGTATCGTAGTTGCGATTTTTTTAAACGCAGTTTTTTATTAAATTGTTTAGAGAGTTTAATAAAAAACTGCGTTTAAAAAAATCGCGACTGCAAGAATTTATATGGTCCCTATTAGGGGCCATATAAACCATAGGTACGCCTAAAGCCGTAATAAATGCTATCAGAATAAAATTTAATACTTTACATTTTTATAGGACTAGAAATCACACTAATAATTTCGTGATGATCGGTCAATAATTTACTATAGGCCCCACTTAAAGCCCACTCTGGTAAATTAATTAAATTCGCCTAAAATCATAGCAGATATATTTTTTGCGGTAAAACTTCTTCCAACTTAGATTCATATGGCCAGAAAAAATGTCATGCACTTTTGAGGTTTACGGTCAATAATTTACCTTAGATCCCATATTTCGCAGGCTTCTGAAATTCACTGTAAACGCTAAAACTAATTTCACCGCTGTATTGAAATTTATTAAAATTTATGTTTTTTAATACCAGAAATCACTCTGCAGAATTTTGAGATGATTTGTCCAAACTAAGCTCAGCTCAAATATAAATTCCCCTGCTGAAAATCATTTAAGTTCGGCTACAAGTGTAACGAATCATGATATTTTACTCAATCTAGTTAAAATTGTTAACAAAAAGCATAAAACTTTCTGATTGTCAGTCAATAATTTAATATTTAATAGGGCTAAACCTCAACCAATTTTAACGCTGACGTCTTTTTTTATAAAGAAAAAATAATAATAAACAAATATCATATTGATCTCACTCATGAATTATTCAAAATGTCGGTGGAGGGTATCAAAGATTCGGCACAGGCGAATATAGCACTCTAACTTGTAACTAAAACGATCTAACATTAGTGAATTGAACTTAACACAACCAAGTTTGTGGTGAAAAAAAAAAACAGAACGCAATTAAATATCCTCATCTTTTTGTTGAGTTTGATAAGTACAGTATTACTTTTGTGTTCGAAGATCACAAACAGAGAAACGTTATTTTTATTTTAATGATTTACTACACAAACACTCTTAGCGTTTATTTTTTCACAAATCTACCTAAAGGTCCCAATCAGAATATGAATAACGTGACTTAAGCAACTGAGCAAATACAGGTAAATCACATGTGAAAAACCATATTGAACTTAAGGAAACTTTATGTTCAGTTTTATAAAACTGCCATTTGCTTAAGCAAGGTGCGAAACTAATCGCCCATTCCGTACGGAATCAATGTTTTTTGTTTTCTTTTTGACAGTAGCTTAAGTTTGTTTATGCACATTCTGGTTGGGCCTTAACCAATCACTTAGAAACGAATTTAATGTTTATTTTCGAACATTGATTAGGAGCAACTTTCAAATAATTCTTTTCATTATGTCTGCCTGTCAGACGAAACACGCATTAACGATTCAACGAAATATATTATTTTGGTGGTAAATTGTTTCGAGTTCTCTTAAGCAGCAAGTAGGCATTATCTGCCGATACACTTGGCGAAAAAGTTTTATTTTAATGGTTAATTGTTTCTAGATCTCCTAAGATGTCTGAGGCTGATGAAAAATTAAAATAGAGGAATCGAATTAAGAACCAAGCTACGCTGGCTGTCAATTTGTTTTTATGGAGTTTTTGTGGACTTACGTGTTCTTAACACCCACCATGACAGCCAGCATAATGCTCTCTGATGCATACACCTTGTGCGTACGCAAAACCAAAATTTGTTTACCATAGCGGAATACGTCAGACTTTTTTTATATTTTTAAAAAGAATCAAATCAATATTTTACTATTATTTGTGTTAATTTATTCGACAGCAATTTACAATTAACCCAATTTACGGGGTGGGGTCTTTCATAGAGGTGCATTTCGGTGCGGAAAGCTTCCTGTCTGCTATTCACTTGGGAATAGCAAGAGGCGATTCCTCTACTGAATTTCCCAAGCAGCTCACTACGCCCGGTCTTAAACCACGTACCCCCTGGTAATGTCGCTCAGATAAATAAAAAAAAAAAAAAACGTGAAAAAACATTAAGGATTTTTTGTGCAAAAAGAAAAAAGGGGTCTCAGTTTACATTATTTTCAAGTACGGGAAAGCTTTTTCACACAAAAAACGTCAAGTTTGACTCGTCAGGTCTTGAGTTTTTAGGAGAGAGGGGAAAGTAAATGGCATTCTCGTTTTCCTTCACTCCTAAAAGCTCAAGACTTGACGAGTCAAACTTGACGTGTGTGAACCGGCACTAAAGTTCGTGCAAATGAGAGCAAGCATAAATTTCTCTCATAAAGAGATAAAATTACCCAAAAGTACGGGAACAGAAAAAACACAATTTAAAGAACTTTTAACAAAAATAAAACAAAACAAACACTTTTACAATAACTAACATTTTGTATCCCTAATATTTCAGTACGAAACTATCTATTAAAGTACATTATTTTATTCCACAACACTTTTTCCAGAATTTGGATCATGAATTTGTTATCTTGGCTTTTTCTGTTTTGTTTATGTTTTACAGCTGTTTGACAATTTACACAATTTGCACGAAAAAAAAGTCTGGGCTGTTTCGCGCCGCTCTCATTTACAAAAATTTAAAGTACGGGAACGCTTTTCGTTAAAATTGGGATCCCGAGGGATCCAAAAGTAGAGTAAAGAAACAGAGCTATTGTGTCATCTGTTGGTAAAAAAAAACATTTTAAACCAGTTGTTGAAATTTTTGTGAGCAATAATTTTTTTTATGAAACTAATTTCTGTAAAATATTCAAATAATATAAAATATGATAATAAATTTTTTTAAATAACAAAACTACATGTTTTTTTTTTAATATTTCTTACATTTTTATTCCTTCCGTTAGCTTCTCGTTGTAAAATTTTAACGTAAGCAAAATGGCGAAAAATATCTATATTGCGGTTTCAATAATATGGCAATACCACAATGATAGAGATGATACCGTAACAATGGAAGGATAATTAACCAAAGACTACCTTCTAAAAGTTTTCAATGTGAAATCACATAAAACCGTTTCGAATAAAAAACGTTTTGGGAATTTAGTTTTTCACGTCTAGTCTCAATGCCTTTTTTAACACTTGAGAGCTTATTGGTTGAATTATTATGTAACATAAAAATATAATTGAAAATTATTCGTAAATGTCAGTTGCAAAGCAAGCAAATCGCTTTTTTAAAGCATTCCCCAATGCAACCGTGTAGAATTATACAATTTTATATTTCCCAAAGTTATCGATGCGTTCAAAATAAGCAAATTTTACTTCGTTAAACCTGATGATAAATTTTTGACTTAAACTGTAAAGTATTATGGTGTTTTGAAACTTAGCTAAACTCAAATTTTATTAAAAGCAACAAATTGTAGTTGCCTAAAATCACAATTGGAAACTCTTTGCATTTTTTAAAAATAGTTTAATAAGCTCTAAATTTTTTATACTTTTGAATATTACACACTATTTACTATACAACTTAATAAAACTCATGAAATATGAGCACTAAAGTGGTCAAAAAAAAAAGAAACACTTTTTGCCCAAAAATATGAAATAATACATCATACCTAAATCCATAGATGGGAGTAGTGTACTTACTCTTCAGTCTCAACTCATACTTAGGGATAGTGCAAAATTATTGCAATCAATTTGTTGATGTTGGGGGATGAATTGAAAATAAGAAGTCTCAATAAAAATGAGTGATAGTGATGTTAAAATAGTTTGCACTAAAAAAAAAAATTATTTAAAAAAATGCAAATTTTAGTTTATTGCAACTTTTTCGTTCTTTTCTTATTTGAGTACACCCAAAAATGTTGCACTAAATTATTACCCATGCAACGACGTGATTTCTCACTGGATGCTGGGGTATGCTCTCGGTCCCAGGGTTCACCTTTTCCCACAAGAAAACAAAGGTCTTCTTGAATCGGTATAAACCGTACTTTATTTAATATAATAATACAATTACTCTTATAAAATTACAAATACAAACACTTATTAGCAATGCGACCGGAGGGTGCAAGAGATCTAGGTGGCGTTGGAAGAACGAGTATAATCCTAAAATCTCCCACGTTCCCAGTGGCCAACGCTCTGACGGAGTATCACCCAGGCAATCAGAAGCGGAGGCCTCTTATACCACTTTTAGGCAATGCTAGGAGAACGAGTATAACCCAGAGTCTCTTTGATAACTTTTTTTAATTGAATGAGTATTTCTCTCAAGCAATTAAATAAGTCCTTAACTACTTGGCGGCGGTAAGCTGACTCCTTGCCTGTGATCAACCACTCTGCTTTTATAGGAGTTTTCATACACGCAACTCATACACACACATGCGTACGTATACATTTCGCCGTTGTTTCCTACTCGGCCACAGATGGCGTTATCTTTTCTTTTAAATCGAAATAAATAACGTTAACAAAAATCGAAACGAAATATGGCTAAAGGCCGTTACACACTATCCCACAAAGTCTTACGTATTTTTCAGAAATGCTCCCCTGATCTAATTATTCTTTGAACATTTTTAAAAAACAATATCAACCCTACAAGAACAATGACAGTCATTTGATGCATCATCTGATGGGCATTGCTGATGGGCTTATACATCAGAAGTCTCTATCATTTTATTAAGGGCAATATGAAAAAACTGATGTAAACATTCGTGTACGTGTGACATCTTTTCCCACTCATATTTGTGAACTTTAATATATATACGTGAATTTAATACAAAATTGCGAGTGTATTAGTTTATAAGTTTTATATGTGTTAGTTTACATCAGCAATTTCTTGTAGGGACCCTGCAGGAAATGTCACTAGTGAATCTGTACTGATTCACTATTGACACAGTCACCAGTACTAGTGACTTATTATACCCCAGACAATGTTATTTACTATAGACATTTAACATGTGCGTGTCATTGGAAATCTACTACTGACGTTGGTACTACTGACTAGGTACTGACTAGGTAGTTCCTTTGGGAACATATGTAGACATTGGAACCAGAGAATCACTAGTACATTTTAGTACATGTAGTCTACACTTTTGGTACGAATACAATTTTTTTATTATTATTTCTTTAACTTTTATAGGAATTGTACTTCTCAGTTGTTATTGATAAAATTGTTTTCGTATTAAAGCCAAATACAGTGACAAATGTAGTGTAGTGTAGACACTTCGTTGACAATGTCACCAAAATAGTCGACAAAACTGGTGACTTGGAGACACTTGCACCCAGGTTTCCTTCAGGGGAACTTATCATGACAGGGTTGCATTTTCGTATTTCGGAAATAATAATAACATTTCATGTTTAATAGCGGAAAAAAAATAAAAACAATAATACCAACAATAAAAGTAACAATCAATTTCTAAAATACTATAATTAATAATAATTGTTTTCAATAAAAAGATAAGAATGGAACGGGCAAATTTAAAAAAAACCGACCGGGGCTGGTCTCCTCTACTTTTAGGGCCGGGATGGCATGGGGTGGTAGCATAGACTAGGGTTTGTGACACAAAAACGAGAGCTCCGACTTTTGCTCGTCACAGCTATTATTGACAAAATTTTATTTTGTTTAATTTCATTTGCTAATGCATATCATCACAAAAATCAAACACCATGCACATACAAAATAACATTTTATTAATTCTAGTGAGAGTATGCTTAACTCCAGCTCTTTTGATTTCAAGTTCAAATGTTGCCATATCTGAATTGAGTGCAGATTTTATGCATTCAATTTGTGTTTGGTAAAAGTAAAAAAAATTTGCAATACCACAAAATTTTTTTGCGCTTGTGACAAAAAAACAATCGTCACTAAAGTTGGTAAAAATATTTCAATACTAATTTCAAACCACATTTAGTGCACTACACGCAACTATGCCTAATATTTTTCAATGTTTAACAATCTACGATTGTGGGAACAACATGCTCCACTGCTCATTGAGTAAATAATCTAAAAAGAAATGTTTTAGATTTATTAGATTTGTTTATTTTCATGAATATTTCTGATTTTTTATTATGTTCATCAATATCGAAGATTAAAATTTTTTCCTATAACTTGTAAGTTTTCTGAAAAATATGACTCTGAAGCTCTTAAGTATGAGTATACATTGAAATGTGTCTCCATAAACGTGTATTTTGGATCACTCTTATAAGCGAGCACCAATATTTTTAGTCATTCATAAAGTCATTACTTTGATAAGTGCTGTTGTTTTGTTTTAATTGTTACTATCAGGGCAAGTTTTTGTATGTACAAGCAATTTTAAAATAAAGAAACAAAAAAGCTAAATAAAAACAAAGAAATATGCAAACAAGCAGGAACGCTTGGGCTGTGCTGAATTGGTTCTACCCTCTACCAAGATATGATTTTTCGAAAATATACTAAAATTGAATATACTGCACAAAACTATTTAAGAAAAAAAATTTTAAACATTTTATGGTTGTACTAACCATAATAAAACTACAATATTATTAGTGGTTAAGATATTTTTCTTATTATAAGGGATGAGATTTTCGTGCACTAAAAAATTGGATTTGTGCGCTTAAAATATTCACTAAAAATTTTATGATTTAAAATTTTTCAATTACTTTTTAAATTATTTTTATGATAATAAAATTAAAAGTTTTTTGTTAAAATGTAAAATGTTTAATGCTTAAATAAGATATTATTATTTATTATAATTCTTTAAGTTAACTCTTATAAACAAATTAACCTGTTTATTTTTTTTTTTTTTTTTCTCATTATTTATTTATTGAATCTTCATATATTAAATATGAACTAACAATAATTAATCAAATCTTATCCTAATTCTTTATTTTATGTCCTGCCAGTGCAAGACAAAAATTTTCTTCATCACGGGTTCTGTATCACATTAATATACGTGTTTATCGCTCATCTTAATGGGTAAGTGCTGCAGTGTCTCTTCTCCTTAAGCGAGTGTGGCCGCTATCATTTAAAATATTTCGAGCTAGTGGATTTGGGTGCAACTCTAGCCTTTTTAAATATTTTACCGCATACTTCGTAATAATAGTCCTTACCAGTGGCACATTGAGATCCTTGTGGATATTTGAGTTTTTAACATACCAAGGGGCAGCTGTAATTATTCGAAGAAGTTTATTTTGGCGCCTTTGAATTTTTTCGATATTTGAGGCCGAGGCAGTGCCCCATAGTTGAATACCGTAGCACCAGATTGGCTTTAAAATAGAGTTGTAAAGTAGTAGTTTGCAATCGAGACTAAGAACAGAATTTCTTCCAATAAGCCAGTTAATTTGAATTGCTTTTAGTTTCATTTGGGTTAATTTTGCTTCTATATGGCATTTCCATGTTAAACGCCGATCTAGATGAATACCGAGATATTTGACATGCGATTGTTGAGGCACTAGTTGATTATTGATTTTAATAGGGGGGCATGTTTCCCGACGCAAGGTAAATGTAATATGTACGCATTTTTGCTCATTGACCTTTATTCTCCATTGTTTTAACCACAGTTCTAGTTCAAATATATGATCCTGCAGGTATCGAGATGCTTCACGACTGTTCTCGTGTACGCTTAGGAAAGCTGTATCATCAGCAAAAGTTGAGGTTAGGGTGTAATTGTTTGTCGGCATGTCCGAGGTATATATAAGATAAAAAAGTGGGCCCAGGATACTTCCCTGAGGGACTCCAGCTTCAATTGTCTGAGGAGAACTTAAAAAATCACCTTCTTTAATAATAAATTTTCGACCGACCAAGTAGCTTTCTAACAGCTTGTGTGTGTTAACCGGTAGGTTCAGCTTTAATTTATGTAACAAACCTACATGCCAGACTTTATCAAAAGCTTGAGAGACATCGATGAAGAGAGCGGAGCAATATTTTCTTTCTTCAAAGGCTTTTCTTATGGCGTTTACTATCCGATGGGTTTGTTCAATTGTGCTATGTTCTCGTCTGAAACCGAATTGATGGTTAGGTATACACCCATTCTCATTTAAAATTGGGGTTAATTTGGACGCTAAGAGCTTCTCAAACAGCTTTGATATATTAGATAATAAGCTGATAGGCCTATATGACTCAACTTTGGAGTGATCTTTTCCTGGCTTTGGTATCATCGTAACTAATGAGACCTTCCATTTTTGAGGGTAGTATTCAAGTCGTAAAATAGCATTAAAAATTAAAAGAATAATTTTCTTTGCTATGCTGGGTAGCTCCAGAAGCATTTTGTTGCTGATCTTATCAAAACCAGGAGCCTTCTTGGGGTTTAAATCACAAATAGCTTTTTCGATTTCTCTTATCTCAAATCTTAGGGGAACAGCTGCTCTAGCAACAACAGGTGGTAACTCGGCCGCAATATCGTGAGATATGTTTGGGGTAAATACGTTTTTTAAATGATTAACAAACAGATTTCCTTTTTCAACATCATTTCTTGCCCAACTACCATTCAAGTCTCTTAATGGTGGTTTAGAGACAACTGGCCTTTTGAGATTTCTAGCTGCACGCCATAATGAGTAGTCTGATTGTGGGGTTGCATCAAGTTCCTTAAGATATTTTTCCAGAGAAGCCGTTTTCTGAGTCTGCAGTAACTTTCTAAGCTTTTTTGTACACTCTTTTAGTAAGTTCTTAAGTAACGGGGATCAATTGCAATTGCCACTCTCTTCGAGCCCTCCTTTTTTCAGACAAGAGACGCTCGACATCTGTGGAATATATTTTAATATTTTTTGTTTTTTTGGGGGCAATACTGGAATGTTGAACAGCTAGTTTCAGAAAACTGTCAAAATTGGCAATAGAGCGATCTACATACTCCGGTGTACTAAGCGGAATATTTTCTGTGCAATGGGTGCTGAGGTATTTTCTATATTTTAACCAGTTAATTTGCGTAGCTGTCGTCGCTAAGTGACCAGTCGGAGATACAATTCTATTGGGGTTCATTATAGTAACAATTGTAGGTGTATGGTCAGAAGATAATTCTAAGGAAGCTTCAACATGGATCGTTTCTATGGGGATGTTTTTAACCACGCCGAAATCGATAACATCTGGAATTTTTTGATGATCAGTAGGCCAATATGTTGGTTGTCCGCTCGCTACCACATTTAAATCCATTTTAGAAATTGTGTTAAATAGGACACGACCCTTTGGTGTTATGAGTCGTGACCCCCAGAAGGTATGTTTAGCGTTATAATCGCCAGCAGCTAGGAAACAGGGTCCTAATGATTTAAAATATTTACAGTATTGGCTTTCTGATATTGAAAATCTAGGCGGTGAGTATAACGATGAAATTACTAGGTTTCTATTTAATTCCTCAACGCAAATGTTCGTTGCTTGGAGATAATCTTCGCGGTGATCAAACATTAGGTAGTGTTTGACTCGGGTTTTAATTAAAATGGCTGAACCTCCACAAGCTCTATCTCGAGGGTCCTTGGTATCATATAGTGTATAACCATTGATTTTAAACGTATTTCTTGAGGTCAAATGAGTTTCAGAAACCATCATGACATCAATTTGTTTATTTTTTAGAAAGTATTCTAATTCATTTTTATGTTGGCGGATGCCGTTTGCGTTCCAAAAACAGATTTTTAAACAGTTCATGGCTTGTTAAGTACAGCTTGCAATAACATCGATTGCATTCTTAGAATTTCCTGCATCATATTACCCATTGTGTTCGTAAAATTATTAACTGTTTGCACTAATGTTTCCATGGTTTTTTCAAGACGACTTAAATTAGAAACTGGAGTTTCATCATTACTTGGCGAAGCGCCTTGCATTGGCACATGGTTTGATTTAAGGACGTTAGCATACGAGGTTCTGTTATTACTAGGCTGCGGAGCTTGAATGCCATTAGTGTTTACTTGATTTGGTACCTGCATTTGTGGGGGATTAGTTTTCGGTCCAGCCGACTGCTTGACGATAGTATATACAGGGCATCCTCTATAATTGGCAGTGTGATTTCCGCCACAGTTGCTACATTTTTTTACATTGGGGTCATTTTTAGACTTATCGCACTGGACTGTACAATGTAATTCTCCACATACGACGCAAACAGGGGGTAAATAGCAGTATGCCTTAGTATGGCCAAATTCTTGGCAATTAAGACATTGAACGGGACCATTTCTTTTGTGCGGCTCCTCTATAGTTATTCTTCTGTAGAGAATATATTTTAAATTATAAATAGGATGCGTTTTTTTTAAGCTTAATGTCGCCAGGTTCTAATTCTACCCGAAATAATGGTTGGGGATTTTTTTCCCTGTTTTTAATATTTGTAACGTTTTTTATTTTAAACCCCTTCTCTTCCAAAAAAGTTTTAATTTCATCTGGGTCCACGCATGAGTCTATGCCCTTGATCACTACCTGAAGACCTTTGCTGCTCTTTAGTTGGTATGTGTAAAAGCTTTTTTTAAGGGCTTCGAATTTGTTAGTTAATTTACGAAAATCATTCTCATGATTAACCTGTATTTTTGTCTCATTTATATTTCCACGCTTGATTGCAGCTACGTAAAACGAATTTTCACCTATTACCGAGATCACGCTCTTTATTAACTCACTTGAGTTTTGCTCCCTTAGATATATCGGGGGTGGCTTAGAAAATTTTATAACGTTTGGTGCTTCCGAGGATTCATCCTCCAGAATTGCAAAACGATTTTGAGAGTTTATTTTATCAAAAGATGGTACTTTTGAAGCCGAAGCAACTGCTGCAGAGGTAGGGCTGCGACCCCGTTTAAGCACTGTTATGTACCTGTCCATACCAACTTGTACTTGAGGCTTTTGACCACTTTTTACTTGAGATGTTTGCATTGCATCTGTGTTAGAGTTCATGGTACCATTTGTTAATAAGATTGTGTTTGCCGTTGTGGCAACACTTGCAAGTGAGAGGTTTATATTTTTTAACGTATCACCATCAACCGTCTTTGTAAAAAGAGAGGGCGAAAGGGATCGTGTTCTAAAAATTGGTTTAGCCGTTAGGTAGTTACTATTGTTTTCTTTTGTTTTATTTATTACAGCATTGTCTTCGTTAGCATGCACTGTCACATAAACATTTCTATCATTCAGTTTTATTGTTGTTTCATTGTTTTTATTCATGCAATAAATTGTTTTTGTTTTTCACCGTTTAACTGTGCTTTTAATATTTTTGTTATTTATTGTATTTTACAACAACAAAAAAATAAGAACTTTAAACTAAAATGTTTTTGCTCAGAGTATGTATGTATACATACACATGTATGAACATTAGTACGTATATATTTTTACTATTTTTCTTTATTTAATATTTTTTTCGTATTAATTGTTCACTTTATGTTAAATAATTAAAATAACAAAATATATCATTTAATTTCAAGCGTCCATTCGCTGTTTATATAACAAAATCAAATGTGATTAATTAAGAATTCAAATTGTATGCGGAGTTAAGAATACACGTCTGTATCACAACAAAGCACGAACCGAACTATGAAACTATGAACCTGTTTATCTTTATAAAATCCTATGCTGTAATTATAAGATTTAATCTTGTAGCATAGGACAGTCAATGAAATAAATAAATAAATTTAATTTAATTTAAATTTAATTTAAAAACTAATTTAAATTTTTGTTTGTTTAAATAAATAAGTACTGTTTTATCAAAAGTAAGACTTTCTGCTTGTTTGTAGAACGCGAGCACAAAAGTGACTCGTTTAAATTACATTTAAAACAAAAACAAAATTTGAAATTTTGTTTTTGTTTCAAATGTAAGTTGAACGAGTCACTTTTGCGCTCGCGTTCTACAAACAGCCAGTTTGTCTGCAAAGCACTTTTGTATACGGAAAATTATCGCTCAACGTCAACCGAAGTTATAGGACCATACTTAAAGAATGCCAATACATTTAGAAAAAAAACATTTTCAGATCCCACTTTGATTCCAGATCAGATCAAAAATACTTTAAATTTTTTTTTTTTTCAAATCCTTAATTTTTTTTGCAAAACGTTTTGGATTTTTTTGAATTTGTTGGGCTATTCTTCTACATTGTTAATATTACCTTTTGTAATTTAATTAATTTGACTTGAGTATTAAGTGAACTAAATCCCTCCTAATTAGTTTTTAATTCACCAATATATCCGTAATTGGAAAATACAAATACTAATTGGCTTTCGATGTTATTTGAATTTAATATTTCTTATACTTTTTTAAATGCATCAGCAAGCTCTTATAACATCCTCAAATTACTCAAAGATCTTTTAATAGAATACTAAAGCAAATAGCCAACCTCATTTTGCTACTACTGGCTGTGGTGGAAGGGGAATCAAGGAATACATTTCATTTACAATTGCAATATTATCGAATTGGCTTCTCATTTCCTCTGCAACACGGTATAACCCATGTGGCAAGCAAGTAACATGTAACAGTTTTGAATAAAATATTTTAAGCCCATTGAAAGCCTTAACCATGTAAGCTGCTGAATCGGTTTTAAATATAAGGATCTTTTGACGAAATCTTAAAAATCTTGTTTTTAAAGCAAAGATCCAAAAGAATTTATCTAGGAATAGATTATCCCCTCAACAATAAATTTCTGTATTTTTATCAACAGTAAAAATTAAGAATTAAGCAAGACTAACAAAATCTTTTAAATTAAAAATTTTGTATTCCCAAATATGACATTGATAATAAACTGGCAAGTGCACGGCTTAAAAAAAAACTAAACTCTGGCAGCAAGCTTTATTTTTGCGAGAGCAATAAAGCAAGCTGTTCTTGTTTTAATTTGGTTTTTTCTTAACCTACTTACAACTACAATAAATGTTGGAAGAATTCCAACCAATTGTAGTGGGAAATGTAAGAAAAGATAAATAAACTCACTGTTTATTGTTGTTGTTTTTGTTAAAGCTTTGATATGGTTATAAATAAGACGTTTGCTTATAATTCTTATTCGCTTAACAGTTCTACTTGTTTAATATTTTTAGTTTTTCTTAAATCTTTGGATGAAGTTTCCTGACGATCTGGCCTAAGCAACCAGAGAAATGCGCATAGGAATAGCTAAATTCCTTCAACAATAAATTTCAGTGTTTTCATCAAGAGTAAAAATTGGGAATTAAGCACGACTAACAAAATCTTGTTATTTATTAATTTTAAAATTTTTTTGGAAGTATTTTTGTGTACATAAAAATTTTTTTAAAAACTTTTTTTATAATATTGAAGTTAAAAAGGATCACTCAAAAATTGCAAAATATGCAGTTAAAACCTAAATATGCGAAATATGCATTTTCACCAAAATATGCAAAAACAAATAAATCGATGCCATTTTTACGCAAATTTTATGATTTGGAAAGACAATGTGCGACAAATCGCACCCCTACTTATTATAAACCATAACATGTTTGGAGGCAACCATAATATGGTTGCAGCTTCTTGATAAAGTACTAATTTAACCATAATATGGTTCCCGATGACAATAATATAGATAAAATATGTTTAGTCGAAAATATGTTTCGAAGAATGTGCTTTCTTTACGTGCCAAGATTACAGAAATTTATATTATCGGTGTGTGGGCGTGGCACCGCCTATTTGGATTATTACAGATATTTAAAGACGATGATAAGCGCCAAGAAGCTACAAAAGTTCTGTGAAAATTTCGTGTAAAAAGGTTCAACATTTAGGGGTCTTTTTTATAAATCAAATAGTTATATCCAAATGTATCATCAAACTAAACTAATGTGTAACGAATTTCAAGACATTTTTATACCCCTTGCAGAAGGAAGAAAGGGTATATATATATATATGTTTCTCATCCCGTTTGTTATTTCTACAATACTGATCTAAGACCCTATAAGGTATTTATATGCTGGGTCCTTATGAGTAGAGGTATTGATATAACAATGTCCGTATGTCCATCTGCCCGCGTGTATGTTGAAATGGGATTTTTAAAGACCACAGGAACGGTTGGGACTAGGTTGTTTTATATTTATGTCACATATGCTCTGTTTAAGCTTACTATTGAAATTCAGACAGATTGCTTCATAAATGACTGATATGCGAGCAAAAAACCACGACTGCTTCTAACTTTACGCATAAATCCTTTGTTGTCGTTTATTTTAATTCTTTTTTCTGTTTATCTGGAGAGCGACAAGAGCCAAAGTTTCCAAATTAGGTACAAACATCTCGGTTATCAATATACACAACATCCGGAATAATGTGGGTGAGATTGCAGAAGTCGTCGTGGCACTTCCATCATCGCCTAATGTTGGTATTTAGCCAAAATTTCGTCTTAACTTATTTTATTGCAATCCATACCCACATTGCAAATAAATTAATGATATAACTTCCTTATTTATGTTGGTATTGAGATACAAACTGGGGACAGTAACTTTATTAATAGGAAGTTTGTTATGATAAAATGTTGTGCCCCTTCATAAAAAAAAATTCTCAAATAGATGAAGATATCTAAGAAAGATTCGGCGCAAAGAGCTTTTACAAGAATCTTAACCTCTTAACAGAATTTTGTTCTGGTGTGTCCCAAAAATCGTACACTATCGAACACTTTTTTAAAATTCTTTAGCTTAGTGTACCAGTTTAGGATTGTTCTGTTTGCAAATTTATTGCTTATTTGCAAAATATGGAATTATATGCAACAACAAGCACATGTATTTCAAAAATCTTGCGTTGTATGCATAAACTTAGTTTTCAAGCAAAAATCTTCTAAAACTTGCCCTGGTTATTAGTATTTATTGTGTTTTTCCCTCCTCTCTTCCAACTTTTTAAATTAATTTTCATTCATTTATTTAGTTTAGTTTCCTCACTTGATAACTTTTTAGTCCACAACAATTTAGAGCACACTTATATACAATGTTGCTGCTATTCTTTGTTTAGGTTTTGCTATTTTTGCCGTAGTTGTAGATATTTTTGTATATTACAATTACAAAACAGGGTTAATGATGCAATGCGGAAAAATATTTTAGTTTTAATTTTCAGTTTTGTTTTTCTGTCAATTACCACAAAAATACTATTTGTAAAATATTACTAAATAGCGAGAATTCGTTTGTAATAAAAACGTTAAAAGTAATGAGAAACGCTAAATAATTTATAGAGAAATTAAAAAATATGGAAAATTTTCTAATTATGTCTGGGAAGTTCCTAAAAAGAAATAAAAAATTAGTTTTTAGTTTAAAGTAAAAGTTTTGTATTAACTTTGAGTTCTGCAATTATACTTTTATGTAGTTAATAATATTTTCTTGTTTCTAAATTATTTATATATAATGATAATTGCTTGAAATCTAATTAAAAGTTTTGTAAAATAGCTTAAATCATAAGTAAATTATGCTAAGCAATCAAAAATTGCTGTTGTAAAAAAAATTGCGACAGGGAAAAACTAAAGACCTTCGTTTGCCACAAATCGCATTTTGTTATTGCGGTTGTGCCAGAAAACTATGTTTTCTGTCCATATTAGAAAGTTTCTTAAGAGAAAACAATAGATATTTGACCTTTTTAAAACTTTTATATAATAAAATGTAATTTAATAAATGCTCCTTTTACGGTTTACAACTCAACTGAGTTGAGTTGAAGCTTAAACAACTTAACTTGACAACTGCAAATGATGAGTTGTAAATGTTTGATGTTTTGTTACCCCAGTAATACATATGTAGTTGTAAACAATAATGCAAAACTGCAAAATTTCAAGTGAACTAGAGTTGAATGTAAACTGTAAAAGGGGCATAACTTTTTGGTTTTTTTACTTACATTAGATTCTTGCAACTGGGAATGTTATCTGCAAAGGAGAAACAATTTAAATTTATTATTCAAGTCAGTATTTAAATTAAATTAAATTTATTAATATTTAATAACTCTTAGGGCCATTATTACAACATTAGCTAAAGTTAAGATTAAGTTGACAGATAGTAATGTGTTATCTGTCAAAAATCGTCTGTTATCTGCCGGATAACAGTTAACGCCAAGTTATAATAATGGCCCTTACTGATAGCTAAGGGTAGGATTTTATCGGCCCTATAAAAAGTGTTCCATTATTACAACTTTACTTTAACCTACCAGGCAGGATAAACCTTAATTTACTTTATCGCTCACTTTAGGTTAAAGTAAAGTTTTAATAATGGAACACTTTTTATAAGGCCGATTAAAGTCTACTTTTAGCCATCGGTAAATTGTGATAACAGGTCTTTAACATATTATGGTTTTTAGATCCCTGCTTAAGTCAAAAGTAATCATGTTATCCTCGGTTGTGATTACAAACATTTTGCTGAAAAAAATAATTTTGGGCAACAACTTTTTGTATTGACTCAATAAACTTGGTTTTTGACTTACAATTCACTAACTATATCTACAAACTTTTTTATCAACACCGCAAAAATCGTCATCGCAGAAAATTCAAACATTTTTTTAATCAAATATGCGATTTTCGTATTCAAATATGAAAATTATTTTTTTCTGTGTAGATGTGCTGCATAACTGTCAAGCTTCTTCCCCGATTATTCCTTAATAGTCAACTATAACAAATTAATGCGCGGTGTAAACCGAATGGCTTAAAATGCATCCGTTTATAGAACATCATAGAGAGAAATAAAATGGTGTCAATTAATTTTTTTAATCAACAACCAAGATTATTGAGTCAATGAAAAAAGTTCTTGCCCAAAATAACAGTCTGTTCGACGATTTCGAATGTTAACGATTGGATAGAAAATTACATTTAAAACAAAAACAAATTGTCGAATTTTGTTTTTGTTTTAAATGTAATTTTCTATGCGAACGTTAACGTTCGAAATCGTTGAACAGGCTGTAATTGTTTCAACAAAATGTTTATGTGTTTTGTTAAAATAAATTGTTGGAAATTTTAATAAATCAAGCAAAATGTTTATCGAATCTTTATTTATTAATTATGATATGCTTAGTTCCCAATTTAAATCTTTGACAGATACTCTAAAATTTATTGTTGGGGGAAAATCTAGTTCCTATGCGCACTTCGCTGGTTGCTTAGGCCAGATCATCAGGAAACATTTTTCGACAGACTTTTGAAAAACTAAAGATATTTTACAAATAAAACTGTTAAGCGAATGAGAAGTACAAGCACTCAAGTTTTACTTGCTTACTTACTTACTTGCGATATCAAAGTTATTATAAAATGGACAATAGTTGTAAAAATACTGTCTTTGCTTGGATTCATATATTTTTTTTATTGAATATGAAGAAATGTTAAACTATTTTGTTATAAAATATATTTAATTGAGTGCTTTTTTACAAAGCGCAATTTTGAAAAATATTTTCATTAAATCAAATAAAAAGTTTGTTGACCTAAAATTTCATTTTTAACAAACTGAGTTGTTTAAAATTTCTTGAGATATTTTTTCTGTGTACAAATTGGGTCAATCAATAGTGTCGAACTCTTTTGCAAGGGAATTTAATCTTATCTGAAAATTTCAGAAAACAAAAACCTGTTCTGTAAATCGAATTTAAGTAAAATTAAAACCCGTGGAGACTTCCAGTTAAATTTTTATCGTAAATGGCCATAGTTTCTACTGATTCTAGGAATAGGTCTAATGAAGATAAGTTGTACTCATAGAATGAAGTATATAAAATGGAATATTTTAATGAATATTAAACACTGGATCTTTTACAAAGTTTTTTGGTTTTAATTTTACTTGAATTGCCCAACATGGCTGATACTTTTCGTGACCACGCTTAAATCAGGGTTTTCCCTGTGTATCTATGCTAAAGTTTTCTTAACCCTAGACTCCTAAGGACATAAATTTTCAAGTGTAGCTTTTACTCTCTTACTAATTTTTTTTGAATTAAAGCATCAATCAAAAGTAAAATAAATTTTAACAAAAAATTTAATCAAGTGATTTTAACGTTTAATCAAGTAAATTAAAGGTTTAATCAAGTTAATTAAACGTTTAATTGATACTATTAATTTGTTTACTGGTGCAAATTAAATTAATTTTTTAATTAATATCACACCTTTTTTAAATGAAATAAATTTGTATTTTTTTCTGTGTGTATCATCTTTAGGAGCTGTGATGACACAATGGCAGAGGCAAAATTGGCATTGTTTTCTTCTTCGGGATGACCAAGGCGGACCAGAGATCCTAATAAGGCACCGCGGGATCCAGTTGCACATAGAACTACGGGAATCACGTAGAGGCTGTTATTTATACCCAAAATCGCAGAATCGCCTCTGAATCGCCTCTGACAACCACTCCAATTACCACCTAAGTACAGTCAGGTGGGTGTGTGGACGCATTGTGTTCACTGTTAAGAGCACAGTAAGGTATTTCCGAACAGTCAGGTATTCACGTTAAGCTTAACACGTCTGTATCATGGACAAATTTGCCTTAAATAATTATATTTGTAAATTCTTGTAAATGAGTGTTGCAAACTATAAATTTTGTTTACATAGAAAATCTGGTAAAGTCCACTCGCTGTTAAATCTCTTTAAGAAAAACGCTGACTACGATCTAATGCCATATAAATAATATCGTATACATGATTTATGATTAACAATGTTTAATCAAGCTATAAAAATAAAAAATTTATTAGTTAAACGCCAGCCTCATTTTCTATATTAAAATGCCATTTTTATTTACTGAATGCCACAACATCATTGATAGCAAAAGTAAATTTTTTTAACAGCGCCAGCATCTAATCTTAACAAAAATCGTTCCCCCTTGATACATTCAGTATGTGTTTATTTGTTGACTAATATCAGAGGTAATAAATTTATTAATAAACATTTATGGCGCACTTAAAAAAGCAGCATTTAATAAAAAATTTTATTATGCTTTTATGGATTTAAAAAGTAATAAGTTCAAAAAACACACTTGCACATACAGTTTAAAAACCCTAACAACCCCCCACCCCCCTCCACAAAAAAAAAAAAAAAAATCAACAGGCCAAAAATAAATTAATTTTCGGCAAAAATGATGTAAAATTAAATTTTGAATGGAAAATAGAAATTCCAAATTAAAATTTGCAACTGTTTAAGTTTCCATTTAGAGAAACACTAATACAATTCAAACAAATTATTTAACAATTGGGTATGTGGGAATCGTTTTTAATTTAATATTGAATATTTTAGTATGGAATGTGAATAAATGTTAATGGTTCAATTACTGACACACATTTTTGTAAGTTCAAATAGACTAACAGACAGACAGATAGGCACAAATTTTTTGTTTAAGAATGCGCATAAAGAATGTAATTTGTTTTAATTATTTTAATGAAATTTGAAAACATTTTTTCGTCTGCTTTTGAAAGCAATAAAACCGCAAAAAAATGTTGTCTTAAAACGCTTTTTGACTATTTCACAGAAACATTTTTTGTCTTCAGTTGTTGTTGTTTTTTTTTTTTTTTTTTTGCTTTCTTTTCCACATGCCGACACTTGAGACACATTTGTGGTATAACTTAATTTGTTTAGCAATTAAATTGTCTCCTAATAATCATACAGTAAGGGAGAAAAGTGAATATCATAAAGACAATACAAAAAGTCTTAGTTAAACTTTTAAGTAAAACATCTTTTTTGGCTTTTTTAGTCAAAGGTTTAGAAGACAAGTTTTTGTAAAGCTCTTGCTGAAAATTGGAAAATCAGTGGACAAAGAGGAAAAAGTGCTTAAGTTGACTTAAGCTAAATTTGAGTTATTGGCACCTTTGAGATCTTCGCGTTCTAAAGTAGACATGGGAAAAGTTTTAATTATTTTTGTACGAATTTTTAGGAAGTTATACACAGCAAAAGGACTTTTTGCTTAACTTTTTTCAATGAGCAATAACATTTGGAATTAAGTTTACTTCAGATTTGTGACAATTATGGCCATTTTCTCATTAGGCGATTATCTTTTTTCCCAACGAAAAACTGCACATTAAAGAAATTTGGTTTTCTCAATGTCTCATTTGCTTCTATTTTGTCGCAATGCTAACCGGCACTCATCTGCCAATTATTTATTTTCCTTATATTTTCCGTACAGATAAATTCAATCAGCTGACTTCCAACTTTTACTTGTATTTTGAGTGGTGTTACCAACTCAAACAAATGTTTTTTGTCGGTATATTGAGAAACCCAAAATCGTTAACGGACAGTTTTTCGGTATAATAAATTTATGTTGACATTAAGTAACAGACAGTTTGTCGATACATTGAGAAAATGGCCATTAGAATATTAAGCAATAAATACCTAAACAACTTTAACTGCAGAGAAGTGATGATTACATTTTAAAAGGAGTCAATTTTACAAAATCACCTACAAAACAAAAAAAAAAAAAAAACTAGACTAAAGAACTTTTAGCTTGTTGCCACAGAAATATTTGATAAAATAATTTTAAGTAAAAATTATTTGGTGGAATATTTTTAGTAAAAATTTTTCTTCAACCCATATGACACAATAGAATACTTTGTGAATTGCCTAATTATCTGTGAAAATTCTTCGATGAAATTTTTAATATAATCAGAAAAGAGCTCGAAAATTTAACCACGTTTGAATTTTTTTATACAAACGAACACGAAAATGTAGAACATGTAACATTTGTGCAACATATTTCGCAGAAAAGAAATTGTCTTTAGTGTCAGTCCCGTTTTTTACCAATTAACATAATTAAAATAACACAATTTTATCACCCACATTTCTCTACTTTCCATGGCTTCGTTCATTAAACCTTTTTAGTTATTCATACATATATCAAGAAAACAAACAAGTCTAAATACCTTAAATGTTCTTATAACGAAACCACAATAGCGGAGAGGATATTATGCGTTTTTGCTGATGTTTGTAACTCCTAAAAATATTGGTCCTAAACCCATCTTTTAGTTTACTGATTAATAGGGATGAGATTTTCATGCACTAAAAAATCGAAATTATGCGCAAAAACTCAAAACTCCAAAATATGCATTAAAAAAATAAAAAATAAGCACTAACAACTTGACCATTTTCAATAAAAAAAACGTTTAATTTTTTATATTATTTAAAACAAAACAAAATAAAAAATTCTGTTGTTGTTTTTATTCTATTGTTATAAAAAGGTATAGTATTTTTTAAAACTATTTAAATAACTACATAATTTAAATTTTTGTTTGCATAATCAAATAAATACTTTTTTATATTATCAAAAGTAAGCCTTTGTCTGTTGAAAAGCTTTTGTTCATGGAAAATAATCTCTCAACGTCAACCGAAGTTGAGGCATTCTTGATGGATTTCAATTCATATGGAGAATATTAATTTTCTAATTTGATTCCAGATCAAAAAAAAAATTACATTTGTTTTATATTTGAAATCCTGTATTTATTTTGCAACACGTATTAGTTTTTTTTTAAATTGTCGGGCTATTTTTCCTTCCACATGTTAATTTTACTTTCTGTCATATCAATTAACTTGAGTTAACTATTAAGTGGATTAAATCCTTCCAATTTAGTTATTGTTTCACCAATATATCCGAAGTTGGAAAATACGAATGCTAATTGACCTTTGATGTTATTTAGATTTAATATTTCTTTTAGTTTTTTTATTTCATAAGCATCGGTAGCAACAAGTTGGTCAATAACATTCTTAAATTGCTCAAATTTGTTTTTAATAATATTCTAAAGCATTTAGCCAGGTTCCCCTTCTTGTTATTACTGGCTCATTCAAAATTGCAACTCATGAGGGAGTCTTTAAAAATATTTTTTCCCGTATGATACCAATAAATCAATATTATCGAATAGGCTTCTATTTTCCTTTACAACTCGGTGTAACCCATGTGCCAAGCAAGTAACATGTAACAGTTTTGGATAAATTATTTTAACACAGCGTTTACATTTGTCAGTACTGGCAAGACAGTAAGCATATACATATTAGTTGGCAAAACAATGCAAAAACAAAATAGCTGTAAAAGTGTTTATGCATTAGTGAAAAAGTTTGAATGAATTGCTACTGTCTTGCCAGTACTGGCAAATGTAAACGCCATGTAAGCAGAGCTCAAAAAAATTAATTAATTGATTTAAAAAATTTTTTTTTTGTATACAATTTGGAAATTTTTTGAAGAGCTTTTTTTTATAATATGGAAATTTAAAAAAATATATCACTCGAAAATGCAAATATGCAAAAATATGCATTTAAAACCAAAATATTCAAAAATATGCATTTTCACCAAAATATTCAACACTATGCAAAAACAAATCGATGCCATTTTAAAGCAAATTTAATGATTCGGAAAGATAATTGGTCAACATCGACTTCAGACTATCGACAAAAAACATGCATTTGCATGGAAATCGCAGCCCTACTGATTAACATATAATTTGTTTTTGAATCAATTTAGAGATATCGGGCTGGCTGTCTGTCCACGTAAGCCTTGTGCGCAAAGTACAGGTCGCAATTTTGGGGAAAATTGATGAAAATGGGTACATATTTTTTTCTAATCACAAGGACGCCTATTAAAATTGGTCAGCATAACTTCACATAGCCCCCACTTAAGCTTCTTTCCGGAATAGATGTGTGATTTTTTATGAATTAAGTTTTTTCTGCTGGCAGCACTGGTAGCTAATTGTTGCCTAACTACATCTGTGAAAGTGAAAAGTGTTCAGTACACTCTTCTAGTTTATCATGGAGAAACGACTGCAAATCGATGAAATTTATTATCAAAATTCGTGCTCTGTGAGAAATGTCCATCGTTTGTTACGAACTTTTCGAACAATTCGTGCTATTATCAAAAAATTTCGCACCAAATTTACTTTGGTGGACATTAAACCACCAACTCGCGTTCGTAGAGTGCGTACAGAAGAGAATATTGCAGCCGTAGCGACCAGTGTTAATGAGGATAGTGAAGTGTCAGTTCGTCGCCGTTCTCAGGTATTGGGCATGTGTTATTCAACCACGTGCCATGATACGCGACTTTTTTTTGCCCCAATTGGCTGAGTTGGACTTGGTTGATATGTGGTTTCAACAAGACGGTGCCACATGCCCCTCAGCGCGTGAAACAATGGACATATTGAGAATGAATTTAGTGAGCAGATTATCTCTCGAAAAGGCCCTGTGAGTTAGCCGCCAAAATCATGTGATTTAATGCCTCTTGACTATTTCTTGGTGGGTTATGTGAAGTCGTTGGTCTATGTGGACAAGTCAAACACGATTGAAGCCTTAGAGTTTAACATAACACGTGTTATTCATGGAATACAAGCCGAAATGCTCGAAAAAGTGGTGCAAAATTGGACCTTACGAATGGACCATTTGAACCGGAGCCGCGGGCAACATTTCCATGAAGTAATTTTGAAAAAGTAAATGGCAAATACAAATTTATCGATTCCAATAAAAATTTTGAATATATGATGCAAATTTTAGTGTTTTATTAGATTTTTAAAAAAACTACGCTTAAAAAATCACCCATTATTTAGATTGAATTTGATTTAAACCTATTTTATTGCAATCGTAATCATCAAATTTTATTGGAATCGGTCCTGCTGCTATGTTATAGCAAAATATTGTGCTGGTACACTCAAAAGAAAAGTCAATCAAGTGCAGAATAATCCCATTCAGGATGGTTTTAAGTACGTTTAAGTGTTATTTGTTCTTGAATTTTTGAGTACGACTCGAACTTAAGGCAAGTATAAAAACTTAATTTATGCCGAGTGTTTTTTCATTTCTGTGTAGGTCCAATATTAACCATAGTTCCCATTTAAACCCCCTTGGCTTAAATGACTTAAGAGCATAGAAGTCTCGTATAGATGAAGATATCTAAATAATATTCGGCAGAAAGGACTTATATATGAATCTATATCACATTACAATATTTTTTTATGGCGGGTTGTTGATTGCCCATGATTTCCAACTAGAGTGTACTCTCGAAAATTAATTTTGAAATATTTTGATGTAAAGAATCATATGGTCGGGCAATGCCGACTATACTTTCTTAATTGTTTGTTTTTTAGTTTCTTCTGTAATTTCGACAGACATTTTTCTGTCTCTTAAACTATTATGGTTTCTTTACACTTTTGCTTATCTCTGTCTAAATGCCGATTATCATTTAATTGAACTTAACTGAATTGAATTGAATTCATTTCATTTGCTTTTAAAATTCTGTAAATAGTTGTCCTTAACCTAAAGTTTATTAACCAACATTTAATTGGGTTTATGGCTGGAAACAATCAAGTGGTTTACAATAATATTGGAGAAATATTAAAATATTATCAATAAAGAAATGAAAATACTGTTAAAGATTTTCAGTACTTTGCAAAGTAATGGGAAAAGTTTGGCGTTATTGCTAAAAATATAATGGCTTATTTTTGGAAAAAAACAAATACAGTGATGTAGGGTATGATATGCTCAGGCTTGACCTGTGAAAAATCAATTGAATTTAAATCACTTGTTTGTTTGTGTTTTTGAGTGTGATTTTCAATTACCGAAAGCACACCGAGAAACACATAAACGGTGTGATTTTCAGAACTCCACCAAATCTAACATCTCATTTCAAAATCACGTGTCTTTCAGAACGGGCCTGTTTGCTTTCGTACTTTTGGGGTTATGGTTACCCGAATTAATTTTAATCGTAATGTAGACTAAGATTAAATGTCAAACCTTCTTTATAATAAAAACAAGCTTAACATAGTCCAAATGGAAATGCTACGAAATTGTAATAGTTACTTTTTCTTCAGCAACTTATCAGCCATTTATGACAAATTTATTAGTAATTTTTAATTAGGCTTAAGTTCATTAAATTTAATTTTCATGAAGTTGTACTGAAAAAGTTCAACAGGAAAAAGAAAGACAAAAAAATGAAAAAACAAAAAATGTACTTTGGACTTCAAGAAAAATTCTTGACAAAAGTACGAAAGAACAGAAGTAAGGAAGAACATGTAAAATCAATTAAAATGGATAATCATTTAAAAAAGCAAACTTCGATCTACCAAAGGTTAAAATAAAATTTGGTTTAAGGATTGATGTTTGACTATTGACGTCAGCAGTCGTCGATGGCTGCGAGTGTAAAACGGCAATTCCATCTGAGGAGATCGAGTGGTTGCGATCGAAACATGTCATGGTAACCTGCCGACTCGGGTTCGAGCCCCGGCCACGGTCAAGAATGAAAAATTATCAATAACAATTTTAATTAATTTTCATGTTGTAGAATTCCTTTCTTCATGAAAATAATTTAATGAAAATTAAATTTAAAAATTATTATGAAAAAATTATTAAAAATTTGGATTAAAGACCATAAATAGTTCAACAAAATAACCACAATACTAATTACAAATTTATTAGTTTTGCACCGTCCATTGTTTTATTTCAATTACTTTAATGCACATAAATTTGAAGAAATTAAATTTTATGAGTTCTTAAAATCAAAAAATAGTTTATTTCAATATAAATATGTATTTTTTATTATTTATTTTGCTGTCACTTACAATTACTTAACAAGTTTTTGATTTTAACAAACTGAACCGCAACGGAACAGACAAACTAATCAATTTCACAGGTTTTATAATAACAAAAACAAATCAGCTGATTCGTAACAGAACAGAAAGTAAAGACTAACTGAGCCTTTACAAACACTCCTTAAAAAATCAACAAAAAGTTTTTCATTCAGGTTTTTCGTATGCATATTAAGTGTTTTGTTCATATCTCTGGGCGTTTTTACTTGTGTCTTTTGAATTTTGTTTAATATTTATACAAAAACTTTTCCTGGTTTTAAGATTAAACTACGACAAACCAAAGCTTTAATATTATTAATATTTCAAATAAATAATATTTTTATACCGGATGGAGGGTATCACAAATTCGGCGTAGTTAAAAATATTTTTCTTACTTCTGCTTATTTTGTTTTGGTGTCAGATAATCAAATTTTGTTATTTTGATTTATTACCTCTATTACATTGTTTTCCAAACCGATTTACTAAAAAAAAAACTGACTTGTAACAGTTTTTATCTTCCGCGCCATTTCGCAAGAAAATAAATATAATTTGAGAATCTTTTTGCATATATAATGCTTTATTCAACAACAGCATTTTAATCATATGATTAAAGGAAAATCCTTTTACCAAAATTTTTTTCTTAACAAAAAAAAAAAAAAAAAAAAAAAATGAAATACTACGTGTGTTAACATACATATGAACGTATATAGCAATTGAATGGATGCACAAGATACAAATCCAAAAGATAAGTAAATTAAAGAGAGCATACAGTGGAGACCAAACAAAATGAATTAATAGTTTTAAGAAACAAAAAAGGCCGCCACTGTAGGCTATTAAGCTAGTCTATCAGTGTGAGGCTTGCGGTATTGATTCCACCAGGGCACATAGGGGTTTTTTGCCAATCTAGCCGGACATTACTTTTAGTTTTAGATTATATTGCTTGTTAAAAGTTATTGAGTGCCCCTAGATCGATGAAACTTGGCAGACATATGTGTTATTGTCATAGGCAGGTAAACCTCAAGGAGGAAAAAGTTCCCCCTAGAAGAACTAATCCAACCTCTGAAAAATGCAATTTTTTTAAAAGTTTTCCCATACTTTTGTTTGTGCAAATGCAACTTTTAACGCCAGCGAAAGTTAAAAAACCTAAAATTGGACCCAGGAGATCGTAAAATTACACTTTCCGCCCCGCCCCCTTTTGTGGGCGGTTACATAAAATAAATAATCAAATCAATTAAAAAATTTCTAGGTTTTTCCAAACTTTACATTGCTACTAAGTTAAAATAATAAGTTTATCTGAATAAATTAAAAAAAAAAATATTTTTAGCAATTTGT
Organism: Pollenia griseotomentosa; assembly: GCA_963931875.1. Classification (NCBI taxonomy): domain Eukaryota; kingdom Metazoa; phylum Arthropoda; class Insecta; order Diptera; family Polleniidae; genus Pollenia; species Pollenia griseotomentosa. The sequence continues at coordinate 41,727,538 of OZ007560.1, read as the reverse complement.
TTATTCGAGCCTGACTCTACTGTTCAATTTTGCTTCAGAAAAGCATTAAACTTGCATGTTGGTGTTACGAGGCTGTTTTTAAAAGTTCTTCAATCACAATACTGAAAGGTATAGAAACAAAGGTAGGTATCTCCTTTTACATAGTTTATATACTAAATAACAAAAAGCTTTATATTCATATTTATTTGCATTGGTAATATGATGTTTGTCAATTCTCATTGATTAGAAGCAAATACATTAATTTGAACCCAATTCACTCCAATAAGATAATTGAAGCTACTACATTTGACAAAGTCGAATATGTATACAAATTAGGTTAATGTGATGGGAATTATATTTGCAATTCGCCGTGGAGACAGCTGATGAACGGCTAACGAGTTGCACTTACCTTTTTAAATTCGCCTTGCTTCGGAATTTATTAAAAGTTTGAGTCAGTCAAACCGAACACTTTCGAACGTGTCGACTGCCAAAGTACTTTGTTGTGTATGACTTTTCCTTATTGCTTTTGCCTTGCTTGCGGTTGTTTACATTTTAAGAATAAGAAGTGAAAGCAAGAGTGTGTGTTTTGCCAATGAAAAATTAAGAAGTCGAAGAAATGACAAAATCTTATGACTTTTACTATTTTAACTGCAGTTTTTTAACACTGGTCTGAACTTAAAACAAGTTTAAAGCTATTTAAATAAAGTCTTTTTTATAATTTAATAATTTACACAAGACTCGCTTCAGAAGGCCAAACTTGACTGTCTCACTAATGAAATTTTTTTTTTACATTTATATAAAATTTGTCTCTGTATAAAGATTTAGCACTTTTAACGTCATTTAATACAATGCAATTTATTTCCATCTTGAAATAACATTAAAGTTACTTTTCACTCCTTCTTCCTTTACCTTGAATTTCTTTTATTTATGTTGGTTGCAGGCTCTTAGACAATTTAGTTTGGTTTTAAAATTTTACAATTTGTCGTATCTACAATTTCTTTCACTTTTACCTTTTAGGTGCATTAACCACCCACTACTACCCAACTGCCGCAATTTACTTGTCATCATCATCAACATCATTTTAAACGAATTTTATGCCAATTTATTTTCTATTCGCTGGCATGTATTTTTCAATATAAAAAACACACTAATGTCTAACAAATGTATTTATATTACCTACACAAACAATTTTTGTTCCACCTTTGGGAAAGTTCAAAAGCTCTACTCGTCTACAATAAACAAAATTCAGGAGTAGAGTCGCAGTAGAGCAGTAAGTCATCGGGACCTTTTGATTGTGTAAAAAAGCACCTTATTTGATTGGAATTTGTGTGAATATTTTCTATATTTTTTTCTTGGCTTTCACGCAAACAAAAATTTGATTATAGTTTTTGGTTAAAAAAATGTGGGAAAAGAAGAAGGATGTAGTGGTTGGGTGGTGGGGTTCGTTAGCTGTGTAAATTTTAGAGTTTGTAGCAAAAATTTAATTTAATCAGGTTTGTTTGGAGAAAAACAAAAATACCTTTAGCAGATTATTTTCCCGAATTGGAATTCTTACAAGGCATTTTGATAAATGTGCGAGCTTTATAATGAAAAAAGTTTGCTTTTATTGTCGTTTGAAGCTAAAGTTAAGCTTGAATTTTTTTATCAATGGAATTAAAAGCAATTCTGTAAAATTTTTTTTAATATTTTTCATCTTCTGTAATTGCAAGACGAGTTTTTGGATGAACTTAATTTATCACTTATTTAATCAAGGAAAAGTTTAGCAACACTTTAACACTTTTATATAGTAGACTTATTGTGTTTTCTTTTCTACAAAAAAATATGACATTTTATTTTTAAAAAATGCAATTTGGTGTCTGTTTCTTAAAAATTTGCTCCCAAAAAGGGTGGCTTGTTTTATTATAAAAAAACTCATCCTTTTCGGAATCAAAATTTTTAGTAAACAGACACCAAATTGCATTTTTTTAAAATAAAATGTCACATTTTTTGTAGAAAAGAAAACACCATTAGTTGAACAGAATATTAAACAAATTTAGACAGTGGTTTTTGTTTTATTCTAACATTATTTTTTAACTGATCGTCTTGATTTTGTTTTGTTGAAGGTCAAAAAGTCCTTCTAATGGAAAAACTTTAAGATCAAGGCTGGTCCACCCCTAATGCACGATGTTCATTGTGAATCGCACCTCAACGTCAAGTTTTTTGTCCAACTTAATTGAACATTTCTTTGTTGCAGTGTTTGTCAAATTCAGCCATGGAAAGGTTTACAGTTGAGCAGCGCGTTAAGATTGTTAAAGCCTTTTGCGAAATGGGCGTTCAAATCAGAATACATTTCGTGCAGTTCGTGATTTTTTTGTTAAGCATAAAAGACCAAATGTGTCCACTATCGCGAAAATTTTGCATCAATTTCAGCAAACCAGGTCTGTAGGAAATGTGAAAATACCTTGCTTGCTCAGTTCATGCTGAGTCATCGGGCCGTACTTCTTCCAAAATAAGGTCGGCCCAGCAGCTATCATTAATGGTGTTCGCTATCGCGAGATGTTAACGGACTTCTTGTTGCCAGAAATTGAGGATATGGACCTGGATGGTATGTAGTTCCAACAGCATAGTGCCACTTGATACACAGCCAACGAAACATTGGCTCTTTTGCGCGGGAAATTCAATGACCGTGTTGTCTCACGCCGCTGCAATATTTATTGGCCGCAACGATCATGTGGTTTGACACCGTTGGACTTCTTTAGGGACATTTAAAAAAAGTGTACTTCAACAAGCCAAGAACAATTCAAGAGCTAAAGGATGCGATAATTAACGACCTTTAACCTAATTGTGTCTCAGAGTCATTGAAAATATGAACCAAAATTCATGGCCAAAATTTTTGTGGAACATTTCATCTCCGCCTTTGCCCTTTTTAGGGGTTTTTTACGTTTTGTTAGAGTAGAGACAAAAATTGCCGTTATAAAGTGGAGTTAGCGGGTTAAAAATATTTGCAGCATAATTTTCTACAAAGTTATTAACACTCCTTATACTTTAGATGTAAAGAACACTTAGCTTCATGCACTGATAGGCTGCATGAACAGGCCAAAAGGGTGAAACTTTTACCCCTCCTAAAATAATGTGATTTTTAAACAGGGCGATGTGATCTTTAAAAACGTATATTTTTTGGTCTCCTTTACCGGAATCCATTCTCAGAATTGCATTACTTTGGAAAAAGTCCAAAACTGAAAAAAAGAATCGCCAGTGTTGTCTATTTAATGCTTAAAATCTTTATTCGTGAATTGTTTGCCAATTTAAGTTGTGTGTTCTTTTCCAAGTTAATTTGGATCTACTGGTAGCATGATATATGGGCACTTCCACAAAAGTGTCACGTTACGCCATCAAGCAATTAATCCTGAATTTTAGACCCATGTTGTTGTAATTTTTTCTCTCTTTCACAAGATTGGGCTCTACACCAAAATGCAAAAAAATGTTTATTATATAAACAATTTTCTTTGAGAAAAAATTAAAAAGCTTGGTATCGTAACGTGACAAAAAGTAGACTTTCCTGTGTAAATATCCATTTTTCATTGTATGGCTATGGCAGGGTGTGTCCTAAACTGTTTAGCTTTTTTTCATTTTATTTGATTGTTGATATTCTCCTGGTAAGCCAGTCTAAGAAGTTCATAATATCAGTTCCTCCTTAGCCACCAAATCTTAATTATGTTTTGTAAGCTTCTGTTCGTTAAGCTCTGCAGTTTTTGTTTGTTTATCGTATTTTCGGGCCATGTTTCAGATCCGTATGACAGTAACGATTTTACGCAAGTACTGTGAGCCGAGCTCCATATATTACACATTCTTATGTATGCAACCCTGCTCTTGTGTGTTCTGCTTTCCACGTCGCTTTAAGCGCCGCGATCTGAAGTTCTTGTGCGCCAAGGTAGCATTTCTTCGTCCCGTTTTCAATGTTGTTGGGTTGCTAATAGTGAAAGATGAAGTCTGGTTGCCGTAAATGGAACAAGCTTTCGTCTTATATGTGTAGATTTTAATTCCGTTTCTTGCTGCTATTGACACAAGTCTGTAAGGTTGATTTTGCATATGCTCAGCTTTAGCTGCGACTAGTACTGTGTCGTCTGCATAGTCTAGATCTTTTAGGCTTTCGTGAATGCTCCATGGTATCCCCCTTTGTCACCACAAAGAGGAATGGTGAAAACAATCATCCCTGCTCCACTCCTGATAGTGTGTCGCACGTACGCCATTAAGTCTGCCGTGCTAAGCATTGCTATACTGCTCTTTTCATTATATTTATGGTTTTATCTGGGATACACATCCCGGAAAGGTTGTAATCTTAGTAATATGCCTACACAAAAACTGCTACAGTGGGCCAACTTTTATCATATTGCCTATTGAAGAATCTATAATATCCTAAAATGTATGTCTGCTGCAATTTTTGTCGTGTTTTCACCATTCATCATTATATTTATATATCACATTTATTTCTTTTTGTATCTAAGTAATATTCAAACCACTTATTACCCACCCTCGTATATAATGGTCTTCTTTTATTTTATTTGCGTTGGATTTAAAATAAGACAAATTTTCGTACATATTATTTGTATTTTTTTTTTTTAACTTTCTTTTCGTTATTTGGGTAACCCAAATTTATTAAGATCAAAAATGTGATCTCTCATTACCGTTTGCATTACTAAGAAGTAGTCTGATAATGTGAAAGCCTTACAAAGAGCGCCACTATTTATTAAAAAAAAATTATATTATGTTTTAAGGAGTTTTATAAATTAACTAATTTTTAAATTTCCCTCAATTTCAGAAATTGCATTTCTCTGCCCAGGCAACATCTTCAAATTTTTGTTTTTTTCTTGTTTTTTCTTAACAAAATTGTCAATATATCTCGTGACAAATTTAAAATTAGTTTCCGCTTTTTTTTCACTAAATTGAAAAAAAAAAGAAAATCATTAAAAGCGGAAAAATAGCAATCAGATAAAATTGTTTTTTTTTTCTAAAAATAAAAAAATTTAAGAAAATTACCGACTAAAGTTTAAAAAAAGAACAAATCATGGTCATCTGAATTTGATGTTTCAATGTGTAAAATGAAAAATTTTCTTATAGATAATTTTAGATTAAATGACGGTTTGTGTGCGCAAATAAATAAAAATAAAACTAAAAATAAATTGTTTAATATTTTGAAAAATTGGAAATCAATTGAAGTGTATAATAAAAGATACATACATCGACTGTTATAACAAAATGATTTATGTGGTTATTTTAAACTGTTTTTAGGAGATCAATATCAAATTTATTTGTTTGTATTTAAGTGGTCAGTGTTGCCAAATTGAAGATTTTTACTTGTATTTAGAAATAGATTTTCTTGAGAAGCGTTTTGGGTCTTTATACAAATTAATATTATTTTTAAAAACAAAACTTTGTGATGTCTGTAATTTCCAAAAGTCTTAGGAAAAAGGATTAAAAAGTCAAAGCAAAAAATAACGTAAGCGCTATTTTTATCAAATATTTGTTTATAATTTCTAAACCATTGATTTTTATAATAACGTTCTAGGCCTTGCTAGAAAACATATTATTAAATTTCGTAAAAATCGTTCCATAATTTACTATTGGTTGCATAAAAGGCCCACTCCTGAAATATTCTAACTGACGCGAGAGGGTATCAAACATTCGGCATAGCGGAATATAACACAATAACTTGCTAATGTTTCAATTTGTTCTTATTTATATTTTTTTTTTTTTTTTTTTAAATTACAGCCTTTTGTTTATAAAAGAATTTTGAAATTGAAACCAATTGTCTCTGTAAAGTATTTGAAAAGAAAATAAATATGTTGAATACAATTTCCGATATAATAAATTATCATTTAGATTACTTTTATGCCTATATGCAATCGATGACACTAGTTATTTAACATATTACAAGTAAATGTTAAAAAAACACACAGGCTATTACAATTTGGGTCCCCATATACCCTATTTTTCCACATGCAAGACATTACTTGCAAGTAGTATTATCAACAAAAAATCGAAGAAAACAGCCAATTGGCCGAAAGTACAAAAATTGTGTGAATATAAGTGAAAAAGTGTGAGTGTATTGAGTTTTTCGAGGTTGCACTTGCATGTGGAAACGGAGCTTTCAGAAAAATATTTTTTTTTAATTGGTCAACCCACCTAACATTTTTATACTTCTTTTTTTTTTAAATAATTTTTATACTGTTGAAACTAAAACAGGAATCGTTTTTATCTATTTGTTTTCCAAATCGCTCCACTGTATGACGCACCACCCATGCGAAAGAAATTTATAAATACATATGTTTTTTCTTCCAATAGATTTAAAATTTAAAAGCAATCAATAAAAATGTTAAAATGGCAAATAAAATTTATAATTGATTATGAGTGTTGAAATACACATGCAAAATTTTTTATTTTTTAATTAACTACAAAATATTATTTTTAAAAATAAAAATGATTAAAGATAAGAATAAATTAAAAAAAAAATTAAAAATTTGTTCCGAAGCGCTGTAGACTTATAAAGACTTTTTTGTAATTTGTCTTAATTAAAGCCATCACATCGATTAAGTTAAGACAATACAATGTCAAGTTAATAATACAAGCTCCATAATTCATAAGACACATGCTTTTGTACACCGTCTCCAAAATGCCGTTACACTATTATTGTCTTAAAACTACGATTTTTGTCTGCACCAATTTATGAACCACAAATTTTTTTTTTTAACTAAGCTTTTTATATTTATTCGAGTTCTTTTTTTTTTTTTTTTTGCTTGGAAAATAGTTTTTTTCTTACAAGTTAAAAAAAATATGAAACAAAATTAAATTAATACCAACTATAAACTCGCCAGAGAACCAAAAAAAAACTTTTTTTATTTATTATTTTTTTTATACCCTTCACCACAGGTGGAAAAGGGTATATATAAGTTTGTCATTCCGTTTGTAATTTCTATAATATTGATCTTAGACCCTATAAAGTATATATATTCTGGGTCCTTATGAGGAGAAAAGTTGATTTAACGATGTCCGTCTGTCCGTCTGTCCGTCTGTCCGTCTTACGTTTGATATGTGTTTTCCGGATACTTCAGACATGATAGCGGCTAGGTTGTTTTACATTTATGTCACATATAGTCCAGTATTTCTTGCTATTGAAATTCAGCCAGATCGGTCCTACCTCTAATTTTTTCCAAAAATCCCTTGTTGTTGTTGTATTTTTAATACTTTTTTCTGTATATCTGGAGGACGGCAAGAGCCAAAGTTTCCAAATTAGGTAATAACATTAAGGTTATCAGTACACAGAATCCCACGAAATGTGGGCGGGATTGGAGAAGTGGGCGTAGTACCTCCCGTACAAAAAATATCAAAAATTGCATAAAAACCTGATTTTTTTGACTGTCATATGACCTATGGTTATCCCTTCTATATCAAAAGATTGGAAATCTTTAGTAAAAAATATTTTTTGAAAATTTCGGGAAAATCGGCTCAGATACAAAAAGTCATGACCAAAATTTATTTTTTTTTTAAATCTCCACTTTCGGGAACCATAGGTCTTCCCGAGTCCAAGCTTTATAACCCAACTAACTGGTTAATTTATTCTTAAACACGTCGGTATATAAATCTGTCAAATCGGTTAAAAAATGGCTGAGTTATAATCAAAATACTGAAATCCCAAAAATTACTCTTTTTTATAATTAAGTTTGTTTTTATTTATTATTTTTATTATAATTTAGTTTGTTTAAATATACCATGGTGAAGGGTATATAAGATTCGGCATAGCCGAATATAGCACTCTTACTTGTTTTTTTTTTTTTTGTTCTAATAGTTCATACACACAGGCAAACATCCCGAGAAGTGGTGTTTGTTAAACTAGAACAAAATGTTGTAAAAAACGTGATGGAATTCTATTTAAGCACATTTTTCTCTAATTTTATTTCTTTAATATTTGATGTACATTTTTGCTTTTTTTTATTTATATATTACATTTTCCTATTTTGTTTAAAGTGAAATTTTATTTTAGACTCAAACTTAAACATAAAACTTAGATTTTTCAGGGACGGCAGACTTTATTGATTGTAAGAAAAATTTTAGATCTATTAAATACTTGACGTCCTACACGTAGCCACCAGTTTTATAAAAAAAGATTTTAGCTTTTGCTAAACGTTTGCTTTATCAAAAATCCCTTAACAGTTTCTTTATTATTATTAACTTACAAATAAAGTTCAGTAAGTCAAAATTTATTAAAATTAAGCTAAAACTACATCAATTTTTCGTCAAATATTTGTTAGGTTTATTTATTTTAAACAAGAACTGAACTAGAACTGGGCCCAAATCGCTAGAAAAAGTGTCACACGTCACGTAAAAATACATGTTTCTGATTTTGGAATACGGTAACGTATCTTATAAATGCAGTACTGAAGAAACGGCTTTGGCATCTTACTGCTTTAAGTAAAGTTCATACAGGACATTTATAAGACCCTCTGAGTCGGACTCTTTTTATAAGAGCCTCTAAATCGGACTCACTTAATAAAGCTGAAGAGTTTATGGATAAATTTTGCGAAACGCGTTTTTAAATCTTACGCTGGTTTTCACAGAGCCAATAAATTGCTCCGATCTCAGTGCTGCCTTCGTATAATTCTTTTGTCTTCTTCGATTACTCTCGAACTTAAATAAAATAATTATCCAGGTTCCAAATTTACGTTTGTAAATTTTAATTACATATAATTTTTCATTATTGTGGTATTTCTATATCTATTGTGAATTGAGTGTTCTATTCAAAGTGTTGTGGAAGTTAAAAACTATTGTGATATTTATGGAAAATTACGATCCGTTTGCAAAAGTATGTCATGATGCCACTCCGTTCGTACGTAATTATCTTTCGTACGATTGTCAATACGATCAAGGATGTGACGATTCCAGCCCTGAACTAGAGCTCAGCTAGAACTGAACTAGAACTGAAATTGAACTGAACTAGAACTGAACTTGAACTGAACTAGAACTGAACTAGAGCTGAACTAGAACTGAACTAGAACTGAGTTAGAACTGAACTAGAGCTGAACTAGAGCTGAACTAGAACTGATCTAGAACTGAACTAGAACTGAACTAGAACTGAACTAGAGCTGAACTAGAACTGAACTAGAGCTGAACTAGAACTGAACTAAAACTGAACTAGAGCTGAACTAGAACTGAACTATAACTGAACTAGAACTGATCTAGAACTGAACTAGAACTGAACTAGAACTGAACTAGAACTGAACTAGAACTGAACTAGAACTGAACTAGAACTGAACTAGAACTGAACTAGAACTGAACTAGAACTGAACTAGAACTGAACTAGAACTGAACTAGAACTGAACTAAAACTGAACTAGAACTGAACAAGAACTAAACTGGAACTCAACTAGAACTGAACTAGAACTGAACTAGAACTTAACTAGAACTAAACCAAACTGAACCAGTACTGATCTTAAACAGAACTAGAAAAGAAATAAAACGAAGATTCTGTTACCCATATGTTTATTTCCATAATAATTTAAATAACTTATTTTTTATTTTAAAACTTCTACATTCCGCCTCATTATGCGTTGGCATGCAGTAAGTATTTTGTAATTTATGCCATACACCGTACAACATTATTAGTTGCAAGTTTAAGTACTTTTAATAAAAATAACACAACAAATTATTACTTTTTTTCTATTTCGTGTTAAAAGGAAAACACAAATTTAATCGTTAGAAACTTGCACGTTTTTCATTATTTGTTGAAATTGCTGTTTTTTTTTATTGCTCAAAAAAAATATAAATAAAATGTTAGTTTTTTTATAAAGAGAAAAACGGAAAAAAATATACAAGAAAAGAAAATTTTTAAAGCATTCACATGATAAAAGAGGAGACGGATGGGGTTGAGTAATTAAATAAACTCGCACTAAGTGCAAAAGAATTTAATTAATTTTTTATCATTTACTTTTGTTTAAGTGGTTGACGGGGAGTTCTTGTCTTGCAGTGTGTGTGGTGTCAAGTGTAAAAATCCTTACAAATGAAATCAAGACTAAAGTTTGTTTTACTCTTTAAAACTTCTTATGTGTTTTAAATTAAAAAAAATTTACTTTTTAAAACAAAAAGAAAATTGAATGTGTGGTTTATAGAACACGAGCGGCGTACTCGTCCGTCCAACTTACATTTAAAACAAAAACAAATTTGGAAATTTTGTTTTTGTTTTAAATGTAAGTTGAACGGACGAGTATGGCGCTCGTGTTCTATAAACCACACGTAAAGCTTTATTTAAAAAATATGGTAAATATCTATCATTCAGATATAATTTTTTATACAATTTTATAAAATTTTATTTAATGTTGTTTTTGTAAACCCTTTTATTTTTTGACTCTCAACCTTGGGACACAAAGTTTTTATAGTTTTATTTGTTGTATTTTTAAGAATATAAAAACGCCTGCAGCTTCTATGTTTGTTTAATATATAGTTTTTATGGTTGTCAATTTAATAAATAATAAGATTTTATCACTTTTGTTTTATCAAATTTTATATTTTATATCTTTTGGCTATTTTAACTTTCACACACACACGCTCAAATATTATATACTACTTATATACTTATTTAAAAGCCTTTTACGGATTCTTGTAGAAAGTTTTTGTACTCTCTATGGCATACACAAACAACTGTATTTATATGTATTTTTACGAGAAAAAGTGTTAAAAAAATTTTATTTATTTCCTTAAAAGATTAAAAAATATTTTTTAGTTCCAACTTCGACACAAATTTGGAATTGTTATAAAAATTGTTAAAAAGTAACAGAAAATTGGGCAGTAATATTTAAAAGAATTATACTAAAATGTATGCATCACCAACACTCCACTTTTCAAATTTTGAACAGCCTTTACACCAATAACTTAAGATTAGCTTTAACAACATCTACCTACTTAACAAACGCATTATCTTTCAAAACTTTCCAAACTGCATAACCCCAGTTAAAAAAGTACTTCGCATATGCACGTAGCTGAGTTACACCGCCAAAAATTCCCGAAAAATTTTAAGAATATACATAAATAAGCAGCGCTCTTTAAGTTATTTTCCCATATATACATATATGAAATATTATTAAACTCATAGAAACTTAATTATCTCCTACATGAATGACCAACAGCAAAATATTTTTAATTCTTCACGCAGAGAAAAAATATGGTTGGGGATGGTTACGGCAACTACACTATGTTTATTGTAACAGTATTTTGTTGTCGTCCACAAAGACTTGCTATTTTATTTAATTTCAACAATTTATAGTTACTGTAAACATTTCAATGTTTATCGCAATTCTAAATTTGAGTGTTATTGACTGAAAATAATTATTTTTCTAACAACTAAATAATGATAACTTTGAAAACATATTTAAATTCTTACAACCATAACATGATAAGATTCTATACGTGTAGTCATAGTATGCTTAAAGCGGCTCACACACTTGCAATAAAATTGTTCAATTTTACGTGTTGTACAATTATATTACTAATGTGTATGTGATATTCGAAGGTGGCGCAATATATTGACAACAATCAAAAGACTTTTGATTTTTATTGCACAACGAAAAGAAAGTGAAATGTGTCGGCAACATTGCACAATGTTGTTTATGTTATTCCCATAGGTTATGTTCACCTTTTTACTGAATGAATGAAACCATTGTGCGACTAATTGCATAATATGGGACAAAATTTAAATAATATGGCGAATATCATAATAATATAATATTGCAAGTTTATGGGCCGCTAAAAAAAACAGGATATCCAATGTACAACTCTGGGAACGCACTCATCAGAAGCAAATACAAAACGAAGTGTTAAGAAGGAAATGGCGCTGGATTGGCCATGCACTGCGAAGATCTCCAGATGACGTAACCCGTAATGCTATAGACTGGAACCCACAGGGTAGGAGAAGAAGAGGACGACCATCACACACTTGGCGAAGACTGCTAGACTTAGAAGCCTTGAGAGCAGGCAAAACCTAAAACGAAATAAAGAACCTTGCACCAAGTAGAAACGAATGGCGAAACTTTGTTGAGGCCCTATGCTCCTTATAGGAACTAAGGGAACCAATATATATATGGGCCGCTAAAGAAGCAAACAAAATATCTTTATTCTAATAATATTATCTTTGCGCCATTTGTAAAATAATTTTGAATCAGTTGTGTGGTTTTTTAAATATGTAAATTTAAAGAAAAATTCCAATAAACAAATAAGTTTGAAGAAATTAAAAAAATATGGATATTAGCGGAGTTCAGTATTAGTCTTGCAATAGTGCAAATGCAAAATAGCTCTCTTGTAAAATCCAACAACAAAACACCAGAGATTTCATTAGACTTCAAAAAAGTGTTACTATGTTTTGCATTTGCTGTTTTTCAAGCCTAATATTGAACTCCGCTATTATATTTACATTAAAGAAAATCGTAAAGTGCCACAAAATAAAAAATCGATGCAAAAAAAAATTTAATTTATTTTTTTTATTTTTATGAAAGTTATGAATGGTGCTGTAGCATAATATGAATAATATTATTAACATGATGAGAATGACTAAGGGAAAAATATTATGATGTAATATAACGATTATATTTGGTCATAATATGATTCAATTATAATCGTAATATGGTGACTACAATCATCAATCTTAATATTATATGTTGCTCTTAGAATATGTTTACCACAACCATGTTTTTTCTTTGCGTGTTCAAATTCACGAATACGAAATCAGTTCAAGGCCCCTATTGTGAGTTGGTTTGGTTAAAGGTTTTTGCTGGCTATCGAACATCGACTACCGAATGTTGTTGGTATTATGAGTTGACAGTACTGTGTGTCGAATATTTTAACAAAATCAAATTTGCTTTCGGTTCTGCAAATAAATTTAAGAAAGTTGTAGAAAATTTAACTGCTTGTACATTTTTTTGTTTTCGTTTACTAAATACCAAATTCTTAATAATTTTAATCAATTTTTAAGACATAAGGGTCGTAAACAGTAAATGAAAAGGCTCGTTTTCAAAATATTTTGGTAATAAGGAACTGCAAAAAATTTCAGCCTGTAAAAAAGTGAAATGAAACCTTACAGAAGCTTAATTGCTTGGACTCATTCGTTATTCCGTAGTCTTTAATTTTATTTTTTAAACAACAAAATTGTTTTATTTAAAGTGTCAGCTAATTGAAATGTACTTATGTGAATAAACTAAATCACGATAGTACTTTTTTATCGTATGTGCGCCATAATACACAGAAAAAATATGTAAAAAATTTGTGATATTAATTAAAAAATTATTTAAATTCACACCAGTAACCAATTTAATAGTATTAATTTGATATTTTTTGATATTAACAACATTTTCTGTAATGTAATGTTTTTGATAAAAGTATTCACTTTGATTAAATTTTTAATTAAAACTGATTCCATGTTTGATTAATGGTTTAATTAAAAAAAAAAATTTGCGAGAATTTGTTCTGTGTAGTAAATGAAAATTCGTTTGAACAGCTAATTCGACTGCTGTCGAAAATCGAGTTTTGTTCATAATAGGCAACATAATTTAAAATTTAATCAAGTGAATTAAACCTTTACTTATATTTATTAACTGTATAAAATGTTGTGAATATCAAAAAATATTTAATAGATACTATTTATTTGTTTACTGTTGCAAATTTATTAATTTTTTTTAATTAATATTACAAATTTTTTTATTAAAATCAATTTTATTTTTTTTTTGTAAACATTTAGCATGAAACACGGTTGTTCACAATGTGAACTTAACGTTTAACAAATGTTTTATGAAAACCCCAAAAATGCGTGATTAATCCACTTTTAACTTTCGTTTTAATAATTTCTCTTGATCTTCAAAACTTAGTTACTGAAAATAAAATGTTTAATGCTTATGCAAAACCAAACAAATGTTTAATAAAAATAGTGGTGGGGCGTTTGTTAAATGTGACCATAGCTTTCAAGTAATAAAGATGGACAAGGTCCAGTGAAAACCACAACAAAAGTCCCCAACATTTATTCCAAGCATACTGAAGTGCTGGGTAATATGCTGCACCCAAATTAATTTTTATACCTTCATTTTTATTATACTAACAACAATTTCTAGGTAAATTCGAATAATTTTTGTGCAAAGTTCGGGCCCCAATATTGATAATAATTTAATCAGTTTTACTATATAAGCCGAATCATAATATAAATTATAAAACCAGGTCCATCACTTCACTTAGCACCCATGCATTTAAAAGTGTCGTGTTGCCAAACAAATGAGCGACAAATATCTGCAATTAAACTCTGTTTGCCTGCCATATCGAGGCCTAACCGCAAAAAAAGCTTAAGTGACAAAAACACAATTTTACAGGACAACGTTTTTTATAATGTGTATTTCAATAACATTTTGTATGAAAGTTGGCGCTTAAGCTAAAATTAGTTTTGCTATAAAATCGTAGCGTTTGCGGTTAGGTCTCGATAATTCATTGGGATAGGCTAACAATTTCGTTCGAATCACTTTCATTTCTTAACAAAATATTTCCTTTATTAATTCAATAAAATATTTAAAGCATATTTTATCATTTGTCAATATATTTTCATGCACCTGTTTTAATTTATTTCAAAGTTTTATTATTTTTTCATTTAATACACACAGGATACAGCAATTATTGCAAAATGCAATTAACCACTTGAAAAATATATGAATTTGTTGCTACCAAGTTCGCATTGTTCTGCTTTTTATAAGCCAATTTATATGTTTTTCTCCATAGAACACAATTTATTTATACGTAAAAGAGGATGAGCAAAAAAAAAAAAATAAAAAAAAAAAACATTAACTCTACACTTTGTGTACATTTGTATCAATAAATGTTAACAAAATATAAAAATTTATTTAAATAAGTAAACAAATACATGCTTCACAAATGCACACTATCGCTTTTATCTATTTAAGCAACGATGATAACGAGTATCGACTGGATAGTCAGTTGGACGGACATATAGGCAATTAAATGGATGAACGGACAGACAGACATACTCTCAACCAAATAAAGTCCACAAAATGTACATGTTAAAGTAATTTAATAAATAAAACGGAAATAATGGCAATAAAAATCATTCAATGTTTGTTATTAAAATATTTTTGATTTTTGTGCAATAACAGTGAGTAGAAAAAGTGAAGCGACAAAGTTTTGTTATTGATAGTTAAAAATTCAAACATATTCCACTTAAAGATTAGCATTAAAATTTTTTTTAGCAATGGCTTAACTTTTCTTACTCACTGTCATACATTTCTCTACAATAATACACGTTCACCGATAAAACACTATTGAAAGCAAATATTTAATAGTTTTAAATTAAATTTAATACTTTGTTGTTTTTGTTGCTATTAGTCTTTATGACATTCATGATTGCAAATGCAATTCTATATTTAAATAGATTTCAAAATAATGCAAATTCCAATTTAATTAAACTAAAATGCAAAAATTTTATGGAATTCTTTTTATTTTATCTGACTGTATGCAACAGTTATAATCTGCTTAAGAGGAAAATATATTTTACTCTTGTATCACTTTGTTCAATAAAAAAAAATATATTTTTTTATCTGAATTTTAAAAGAAAAAATATTTTAATTCAATTTGTTTGAAGGATTTGGTTTCAAATTGAATGTTATCTGTTTGAAATAAATGTGAGTATGTAATTCCTGAAAACTTCAATAATTTATCTTAAATATTAAATATAATTGCAAGTTGATTAAGCATTATATTAAAACTTAATTTACCGAGCAACAGTAACGCAAGCCTTAAGCCAGTTGCAGCCCAATCAAAACTGGAGCTTTAAAAGGAACTGGGTTGTAAGCAGTGTTCGGAAATAAACAGTACATTATTTAGCGTTCGGCTCACACACCCAGGAACGATATCAATTTTGTTTTTTAAGTGTTTGTGTAGACGAACACAGCCCTTAATACCGTTCGTAACTATTTTCAAGAAAGAGCCGAACATTATATAGTGTTCTGTTCTTCGTTAAAAAACAGAACAATTGTAGATAAACATTAGATTTTAATGTTCTATAATGTTTCTTTTTTTACATTGATAAAGAAATAAACATACAAAAAATTTTAGCAACGACTGCAGCACGAATAGCTTGTGTGTGTATTATTTATATTTTTTGTTTGTGTAAAATTATTTTGCTGGCCTTTTTTTTCGTATGTGTATTTTGGTTTTGTAAAAATTTTTTGTGGTTTTTTACTAACCAAAAGCGACGAACATTAATAAACCGAACTGAACACAATGAAGTTTGGGGTTAAAAAAAAACCGAACGGAATTAAATTTGCTTACCTTTTGTTGAGTTAGATAAATACAGTATTGTTTTTGTGTTCGAAAGATGACAAAAAGGGATAGTTTATATTTTTTTTAATGATTTTCTACACAAACACTATTAGTGATTGTGTTTTCCACAAATCTACCGAAGCGAACACTAAGGAGCAATATTTAATGTTTATATTCGAACACTGATTTCAAGCGAGAAATGTATAAGTTTTGCCATCACGCAGACGGAAGGCATGCATTTTATATATAAAGCTCCGAGGTGGCCAAACGACCTCAGCTCTGCGGCTGATAATGCGATCTTCAAAAACAGTGCGCAAAACATCGAGTGTAGCTTCGGCTGTGTGGTACGTAGCGCCGTCCTGTTGAAACCAAATGTGGCCAATATCCTCCTCTAAAATTTTTGTTAAAATTCGTTCAACATGGCCCGATAATGATCGTCATTGACAGTAACGGCCACTCCTTGCTCATTTTCAAAGAAAAATGGCCCAATTATGCCTCTGGACCAAAATCCGCAACAAACAGTCACTCGTTTTGGGTGCATCGGCTTTTCAATGTATGCGTGCGGGTTTTCTGTGCCCCAAATGCTACAATTTTGCTTGTTTACATACCCGCCAAGATCAAAATGAGCTTCATCTGAAAATAACATTTTTTTTTTTTTGGCAAAATCGGCATCTTCTGTAAGTCGATCGCAGGCCCACTAAGCTAAGCGAAAACGCATTGGATGGTCAGTTGGCTTCAACTCCTGAACCAATTGGACTTTGTATGGCGTCATACCAAGGCCTTTATGCAAAATTCATCTCAATGATGTCTCCGAAATGTTCAATTGTTGAGAACGACAGTGAATTGATGTTGATGGCGCTTCAGCACACTTTCTGACACAGCAGCAATATTCTCGGGTGTACTCACTGTTTTTGGCCTTTCACGCTTTGGTTTATCGATGAGGATGTCAGTTTCTTTCACTTTTTTCACAAGATAACGAACATACGGAGCTGGCGGTGCTTCTCTTCTTCCAAAATCCGTACGCCATTTTCGCACACATTCTGCAACATTACCATGATTTTTAAAGTAATGTCGCAATATTTCCCAGCGTTGTTCAAGCGTATACACAACCATATTCGTTCAGCGGAAGGATAAAACTAATTATCTGTCAAATCAGACATGAACTATGTGTTACCATTCACGAAATAAGCACTAGTTAAAAGAAAACGTTAGATGGCGGACCCGTTAGAGTTCCAACCTTTAAGCCATTCATTTTTAATAAAAAAAGCGATTTATTCAACGCATAAAAAAAACCTTACAAGCGTGCTTCGTAGAAAGTGACTGTTTTTTTTTACAAAATTTGTTACGAGTTCATTTATTTAAGTTTCTGTATCTCTGTATGTCTTATTTTGTAGCGCATTAAAAAGCGCTTACTTTTTCAATTTGTGGCTTCGCAAAAAAATAAAAATTCTTCGAAGTCGAACAGACCAAAGTCTCTGGCAGGCAACGAACTAGCAGCCCCAATATTATTAGACCGGCTCACTATTATCTTGTATACCGGGCCACCCATGAAAAAGTCTGAAGAAACTCAAGAAGTTGATAAATTAAACAAACAAATATGTTACAAGTAAGAGTGATATATTCGGCTGTGACGAATCTTTAATAATCTCCACTGCAGTTAGAATATTTTAACCCCACTCTACATGGGTCCTATCAAAAATTTTAACAAATCTTTATATTTGGTTGCGGTTTAGATCTATGTTAAGTTATAAAAACTAATTTGAAATAAATCGTTTTATTTCGTTTTTCTTTTAGCCGTACTAAAATTATTTTCAGGAAGAGAATTAAAATTGGAACGGTGCAAAATATGGAAAAATAACTTAAATAAAAGTAAAAATTAGAGGCGGTTGTGGCTGTTTTCTATTATGTCAGTCATTGGAGGGCCGAACTGGCTGAATTGCAATAACACATATTTCCAGCCTAAATGTCAAAATGTATATCCGCCTAGGCACCATCACAGCTTGGATCTTACCTATTTTGACCAACACATTGAGAGATGGACTCCGCTACTTATAAAGGTCTATAATGTTTAGAAGAATATACTTTAAAGGGTCTAATATCAATATTGTAGAAGTTACAAACGGAGTGACAAAATTATACATGTATACCCTTTTTATCTGTAGAGAAGAGTATAAAAACGTTTATTTACATATTTATCTACAATGTATATTTATATGATTCCTTTTGATGTATATAATACATACATATTTTATACATTACATTGCACTTTGTTCCAGCTATTGCAAATGCATTGAAAATAAATTTCGTATGTGGATGTTTCCTCAACCTTCCCAACTTTCTTTACCACCCAAATTCTAATATGGACAAAATAAATATGTACGAACATATTTTCTTTACAAAAACTCTCCAAACTATCTTCCGGATTATGCTAATCTGGATTAAACAAAAGTCTTCTTCTTCATTCTGTTCAATGTTTTTGTGTATTTCAGGTTATTTTGTACTTTACTTTAGATGTTCTACTTTTAAAATTTTATGTATTTTGCATAATAAAGGGTGGTTAAATTGTAAGGGCCGATGTTGAATGTGAACCACACCTAAACGCCAAGTTTTTTTCCGAATTTTATTTGACATTTCTCTATTTCAGACTTACTCAATTTGAACCATGGAGAGATACACAATCCAACAACGTGTTAAAGTTATCCAGACTTATTATGAAAATGGATGATAAATTTCGAAGAAAATCATCTTCAGTGATGAGGCACATTTTCACCTCAGTGGATTTGTCGATAAGCAGAATTTCCGCATTTGGGCGAATAATAATCCAAGAGTGATTGTCGAAAAACCAATGCACCCACAAAGAGTGACTGTTTGGTGCGGTTTATAAGCTGGCGGCATCATCGGGCCGTATTTTTTCCAAAATGAGGCCGGTCAGGCAGTTACTGTGAATGGTGTTCGCTATCGTGAGATGATAACGAACTTTTTATGGCCCGAATTGGAAGATATGGATGTGGACGATATGTGGTTTCAGCAGGACGGTGCCACTTGCCACACAGCTAACGAAACAATGGCTCTTTTGCGCAACAAATTCAATGGCCGTGTTATCTCACGTAATGGCGATGTCAATTGGCCGCCAAGATCATGTGATTTGACACCGTTGGACTTTTTTCTTTGGGGTTATTTGAAAGAAAAGGTGTACGTCGATAAGCCAGCAACAATTCAAGAGCTAAAGGATGAAATAATTCGGCACATTAACGGCATAGAACCTCCATTATGCCTCAGGGTCATCGAAAATTTGGACCATCGGATCGAGGTGTGCCGCCGTGTTCGCGGCGCCCATTTGGCCGATATTTTGTTCCATACATAATTGAGTAATACCAATATATCATAATAAAATAAAATTACAATAATTTCCTAAATAGTTTGTGTTTTATTCAAAATCAACATCGGCCCTCGAAATTTAACCACCCTTTAGTTTTTTTTTATCATGTTTGCAATATAAAGGAGAAAAGTTTTACTTAAGTCTTGTTTTTTTTCCAAATATTTCCATGTACTTTCAGATCACTCCACATGAATTTGTATAATGGATAATGTTTTTTGGATTTACATTAATTTGTTCCTTTACAGCAGTGTTGTTATACAGTTTTTTGAAAAGTCCTTACGCAGCCCGAAAAAATCCCTATTTTTCCCTACGCTTAAAAAAAATTATCTCTTCAAAATCCCTACAACTTTTAAATGATAAAATCATTTATATCAATGTATCCAGCTAGCAATTTTTGAAATGTTTAATCATATTCGAGTCTTTTTTGACTCTTCAACGCGATGAATATACCGGAACATGAGCTCATTTTTTGATCATGATACTTTTGTCGGGAGATAATGGTACCCTACCCGCGACGCCTCTTGAAGAGTAATATATGATTCTTTTTTTTTAGTTTAGAGACATTTTCAATTCTTTTTTAATAGTATTTGCTATTGAATTTAAAAAAAAACATTTTAAAATCATAAACACGAGTCATTTTTGTGTCGATTTTTAAGCATGCTAGTGATTAATCAGTACTCAGAAAAGACTCATACTAACGATTTTAGAAAAAACGATCTTCCAACTGCTAGCAGGGTATATATAAATTTTATTTAAAGTTTGTCCCAGCTAGCATTTTGGTGATAATTTTATGTAAAAATCACTTAAATGAGTTTTCTCAGACCGCTTTTGATGATTAAAAACTGATTTATTTCTTGAGCGATTGATAAAGGATTTATATACGATTCATTGCCGAACAAATAAAAAGATTGGCTTAAATAGAATCCCAAATATTAACATCAATGATAGAAAAAACCTTTCGCAATCCATATTGGCATGTGACAGTGATAAATCAAATTTGGACTAAAGTGGGAAAATGAAATTTTCATTGAAATCATGACTTTTCTCCAAAACTTTTTAATTTCATCTTTGGCAAATTGTTCTGAAAAATTAAATTAAAAGCATTTCCATTCTTGAAAAAGAGAGTTTCACAAACTTACCTAAAACTTAAACTTGAAATGGCGGCAAGCGATCACTCAAAGAAATTTAACAATTTGCAATGTTGCCTTTTCAACAATTTTATTATTTATGTTGTCACAAATTGAAAAAGATTGCCAAATATGTACACTTTTGTCACATTTTTGAAAAGTCCTTACATTTTCATGATTTTAAAAAATTTGTCCTTTTTTCCCTACGGCCATTTTTGTAGAAGAAAATCCCTACGAAAAACATCACTGCTTTACAGATAAGTTTTGTTTTTAAGACCACAATAGGTGCAGATGGTTATATGGTTATATAACTTTCTGATTGGATCTAACAATGTCCGTCCGTCCATCCGGCTGGCTATCTTTGCATTAAAGACCTGCATAAATGTATTTCAAAATCAATGGCACAACAAAAATCAAATGTGTTTACAAGACGTTTGTGAACTACCATAATAGCAAAAATTAAGCGTTACCGTTCGTCGCACAAATTAAATAATGTTTAATAATGTACACGAATTTAAAGAAGTACACTCCAAACAGTACTTGTTTTATTTAATTCCGCAAAAACTTACGGCCTATACTCCTAGTATTTGAAAATTACCTAGTGCAGGCTCCTAGAATTTCTGAAGTTTAGTTGTATTTTGTACGTAGCGGACGCATATTTATTTTTTTTTTTTTTTATTTATTTATTTAAGTCTATGGATTTAAATCCGTACTGACTATAATTAAATTACAAACAATTTTATAATTTTATATATTTAAAAACAAGATAATACTACGTTTAATGACACTGGCACTTAAAGAAAAGTCAACTAAATTATACATTTCATTAAAATCTTTACAAATTCTCCGAAAAGGATCAGAATTTGCATAGTTTGTTTGAAAGGTCTGAAGATATAATGGTATGTAATTTCGAGTTGATCGCTGAGGAACGTTGAGTTTAACATTATTAAGCAGGAATTCAGAACTAATGTTACCATTAAGCAAATTAACTAAAAACGCAATGTTAAGCATTTTTCTTCGACTTACTAGTGATGGTAATTTAACGCGTGCAAGTCTGACAGAGTAAGATGGAAGTACGTCAGAAGGATTCCAAGTTGAGTTTCCCAAGCAGAACAATAAAAATTATTTTTGGACAGATTCTATTCGGTTTATGTGAACATCATAAACAGGATCCCAGATAATAGAGCTATATTCGATGATAGGTCTTACCAAGGATGTAAATAACAGCTTTGTAATCATAGGATCAGTGAACTCCTTAGCCCAACGTTTTATAAAGGCAAGTACACCACGAGCTTTATTTATTGCTGATGTAATGTGTTTTATAAAATCTAATTTTGGATCAAGTAAAACACCAAGATCCAAAATCTCTTTAACTAATTCAAGTTGGCAGTCACCCAAAGTATAGATACCCAGAGGATTCCCTTTTCTACAAAAGCGCATATGCTTACATTTTGTTAAATTGAGATTCATAATGTTGATATTGCACCAGTTATAAAAATTATCTAAATCATGTTGAAGATTGAGCATTTCCGATGATTTTTTGTAGCTTAAAAAGATTTTTACATCATCAGCATACATTAACTCATTACAATTGTGTATTGCACTCGGCAGATCATTTATAAAAAGTGAAAATAAGATTGAACCAAGGTGGCTTCCTTGCGGTACTCCAGAATTAACCAGTTTGTGATATTTACTTTTGTGTCTTATGTGGCGTACGCATTCAAATAATTGTTTTTGCAAAGGCTTATTGCGGCAATATTATTAGAAAACCAAACATACAAGACTTTTCGTACATACATACATATCCCAAACTAACATTAAAAAATACAGAATTTGGGTATTTTCGTTCTCACTCTTAATAGTGCGTGTGTTTTACATTCCCTTGTTGACTATTGGGAATATTTTTTACACCCGCACTTTTACTATAGAAAAGCAATTGTTTGTTTGATTCTACACGCTTACATAAATTCGTCATCTACACTTCTCTTCAGTACTTGTTTGTGACAGCGACATTACAGTATAGAGCTCGAACTTTTTTTAATGATTTCAATGTGTGTTCAACTGTCCATGTGAACTTCGCAAAGTTAAGCTAGCAATTTCAAAGATAAATTAAATTTGCTTTATTTGAAAATGGTGAGAATCGGGTCATAATTTAACAAAGCCCTTATACGAAATTCTCTCTGGAATAGAGTTTTTGTGCCCACAAACCATTTGACTTTAATATATTACCAAGCTATAATATTTGACTATAGCTCGCATACAAATAGCACTCGCGAAACTAGGTTTAAATTAGAGACTTAACGAATACTGATACCGATATATCGGCGATATTTTAAATTTGCCAATGTATCGGTATCAGCGATACTTTACTATCGATATGACGTTACTTTAAAAATATTTTTTTTGTGTGTTTGAACAACAAATTTAATTTACAATGCCAATTTTTTCATAGCAACTAACTGAGCAATTTAAAATCTTCCGCTAATATTTTTTAATAATAAAAAAATTCATCTACTTGAGTTTTGTTTAATTTTATCTTGAATTTAAATTCAAAATGCGTATCGGTCACGGAATCGGTATCGCCGATATTCCTTTTTGAACATTGGAATCGGTAGCGTTACATTCCTAGTTTAAATGTCATTGGCCCCTATTACGGTTCACAACTCAACTCAGTTGAGTTGTAATCAAGACAACTAGTTGTGATCAGTTGTAATTTTTGTTATGTTTATGTTCACCGCAATATAGCAAAGTTGTAAGCCATAATACAAAAATTAAGAAATTACAACTTAACTGAGTTGATTTGTGAACCGTAATACGGGCCATAACTTCATTATAAATGTTGGTATTAATACAAAACGACGACAACTTTTATAATAGCTTCTATGTCATGGCAAAATTGTGTGTTGGTTGACGAAACAATCTTTTTTTAGATGACAGTTAAAGGGTCTCAAATTAGGTATACTTTGAAATAAATGTCTGTATACATAGTGGTGTAGGGTACCAAACAATCAAACTTGACCGACTATACTTTCTTAAATGTTGTAATATTGAAATATTTTAGTGCACTAAAACTATTTAAATAAGTTTAATCCCTCTGTGGTTAAAGTACATACGTATGTATATAATGTAGCGACCTTCCATCTACTTTTTTAGGTCAAATTTGAAAATTGAAATGAATGAATATTGAAAAGTTTTTCAAATCCTAAAAGCTGATCAATTTTGTGCTACCTTAAAATAAAAGGTATTAACCCTAAACAAAACAAAAAATAAAAAATAAAAAAAAAACACAATTAAAGTTCTAATTCTCTTTTGGCTTAAGTAAAACTTTCATTTTAAAAATATTTACACATTTTAAGTTTTAGAAGAGTTCTGTACGTGCTTTATGGATTAAAATGGAAATGTATGTTCTTTATAGTTTCAGTCCGTAAAAAACCAAAACTTTTTAACTAAATAGAATAGCTTACACACATTAAAACAACTTAGGTTATAATTTGTTTTGGATTTTGTGGAAAAGGAAAGTTAATTATAAATTATAGCAATTAAGAAAACATAAATACTTCTCATAAAACAGACTTATGTTAGTATTCATAAAACATCTTAAATTTGATAAAGGTAAAAAAATCTTCTACTAAAAATTTAAAATAGTACACGTCTGTTAAATTTACTAATCGTTTATGCATATGGCCACATGAAACCAAATTATTAAAAAAAAAATTGTAAACATGTTTTGTTAAATTTAACAATAAAAATGTCACAGACAACTATATTATTGTTAAATTAGTCCACCATAAAGATCCCACAACCATATTATGGTTGCCTCTAAGCATGTAGTGGCTAAATTTCCAAAATGGTTTCCAAGATGGACATGCTATGCTTGCAAAAGAGACATGCCATTATCAGAGCTAAGCATTTTTTGTTATTTTTAGCCATGACATATTCGGTGGCAACCATAACATGGTGATATATTTTTGATAAAGGACTTACTTAACCATATTTTGGTTGTTGGTGACAATTATATGGCTAAATTAAACAACTCTCTTTCAGCACATTTTACAGGCGAGACAAAAACTTTTTACATTTTACATTTGCAGCTTGAGAGGAAAACAAAAAATATAATTGGTGTAAGACACTTCAAGACTCAAATTGAGAAAAAAAAACTACATGCTGTTCGACGAGTCGTATATTTATCGACCACACGGTATCAAAATCTCAATTTACTTAAAAAGTGGATTTAGCAGGTTTGAATATTAAGCCGACGATTTGTTTAACATTTTCTATAAAAATAGTTTTGTTGGAGGTGACAATATTGAAACATGTTTTTTTTCTGGGTGTGTATAATTTGAACAAGATGATTTTCTATAAACAATTATCTGTAAACGATGATTTTCTATGGAAAATTTTCCGTATAAAAAAAATTTTATTGAAAATTTTTTGAAGAATGAGATTTTCTAGAAAAAAAAAATTCAGTATAAAATGACTTTCTAGAAAAATATTTCAGTATTAAACGATTTTCTATAGAAAATCTATGTTTCAGATGACTTTTCATAGAAAATTTTATGTATTAGACGATTTCCTATAAAAAAAATTTCTGTATAAGAAGATTTTCTATAAAAAATTATCTGTATATGTATTATGATTCTCCAAAGAAAATTTTCTCTATTAAATGATTTTTCTTTAGAAAATTTTCTGTATAAATTGATTTTATATAGAAAACTTTTTGTAAAATGTATAAGATTAAAATAATTTTCCATAAAAATTCTATGTGTGAAATAATTTTCTAACAAAAAAATGTTGGGTACAAGATGATTTTCTATAGAAAATTCTCTGTATACAATGATTTTCTATTGCAAATTGTGTGTATACAATGAGTTGCTATTGAAAACTTTCTGTAAAAGATGAATTTCCATTAAAAATTTTCTGTCAAGAATATTTTCTACGAATAATTATCTGCATAAGATGTTTTTCTATGGAACATTTTACGTATTTTACGTATGAAGTTTCATTAACAATTTGATTTCCTATAGAAAATTTTCTGTAAAAGATGATTTCTATCGAAAATTTTCGGTACAAGATGATTTCTATCAAAAATTTTCTGTAAAAAATTAATTTGTATTAATTGGTTTTTTATAGAAAACTTTCTGTATTAGACGATATTTTATAAAACATTTTCTGTATATGATGATATTCTATACACAGAAAAAAATATCCCAAGAAAATTTTTAACAACACAGTTTGTTAAAAATAAAATTTTAGGTCAACAAACTTTTTGTTTGATTCAAAGAAAAAATTTATCAAATTTACACTTTGCAAAATAGCACTCAATAAAACATATTTAATAATGAAATAATTAAATATTTCTTCATATTCAATAAAAAAAATATTTTAATCAAAGTAAAGACAGTATTTTAACAACTCTTGTCCATTTTTAAATAGCTCATAATTCTCATTTGTTTTACAGTTTTATTTGAATAATATATTTAATTTTGCCAAAGTCTTTTTAAAAGGTTTCCTGATGATCTGGCCTAAGCAACCAGTGAAATGCGCATAGGAACTTACTTATCCCCGCATAATAAATTTTAGTGTTTTTATAAAAATATAAAAATTTAAAATTTATGACATCATCATTAATAAATAAAAAAATAAAGATTCGATTAACATTTTGTTTGATTTATTCAACATTTTCAACAATTTATTTTAACAAATCAAGTAAACATTTTGTTGGAAAAATTATAATGGGCAAAAACTTTTTTTATTGACTCAATAAACTTGTTTGTTGACTAAAAATTTAACAATTATAAATACAAACTTTTTTATCAATACCGCAAAAATCGTCATCGCAGAAAATTCAAAAATTTTCGTAATCAAATATGAAAATTATTTTTTTCTGTGTAGGGATTTTTCTGTACAAAAGATGATTTTCTATAGAAAACTTTCTGTATAGAGTGATTTTCTTAGCAAAGTTTTCTGTAAAAAATGATTTTTTTGCTGTATAAGATGATATTTTACCTATATATAAAATTTTCTAAAAAAGATTATTTTCTAAGGACAATTTTCAGTATAATTGATAATGATTTTCTGTATAAGATGATTTTTGCGATAAGATTAAATAAAATAATTTTCTCTTGCAAATAAATTAATGATTTTCAAGAGTTGTTTAAGTGGATTAAAAAAAAAATAACACTAAATCTGTATAGGATTATAATTTTCTGTACAAGAATTTTTTAAACGGCACACCTTTCTGAAGAGATTTTGTGGTTAAAATCGAAACGTAAGGGCAACCTGTCCGTGAAAATCTGGGTTCGATTCCCAGCTCAGTCAAGAATGAAAAATTATCAATAAATTTTACTTCATTTCATGTTTTCATGAAAATAATTTAATGAAAAACTATCAAAATTTAGATTAAAAGCCATTAACAGTTCAATAAATTAACCACATTACCAATTTATATTTTTTAAAGAAAAGTTTCTGTTTAGGTTTTTTTCAATAGAGAAATTTTAGATGATTATGTTACTTCTTAAATAAAAAATTCCATTCAAATTTTATAATTTGTTATGTTAAAATTTCCTTTTGCCATTATATTTGCAAATGCATATTTGTTAATTTTTATTACACTACAAATATTCTAACAAGTCATATCGCGCCAGTTATATTTTTTATTGACTTTTACTTGTTAAATTTTTCACAAAAAAAAAACTCGGGTATTGTACTCAGTACAATGACAAACAATATAACAAGTAACTCACTCGCATCTTAGAAAGCATGTCATCATGTTAAAGATTCTGTCAACGTAAGTGATATTCAAGTAAAGCCTTGTAGATTTAAAGAATGAATAAAAAACCGGAATAAGAAAATGAATGATGTGAAAATATGTGTGTTACGTACGAGCATTACATGAAGGCTACATTTTATGTTAAGGCAAAATTCCCAGCGGGAAAACTCAGAAGGCTTTATTAATTCAGGCTTTATTAAAGGCCTGCTTAATTTTTTTTTTAATTAAATTACTATTCTCATCATTCTGCTAAAGAATGCCTCATAGAAGGCCTCGGATCTTTGGTATAAAAGATAAGATACGCATTCCCTTCCATGAGAAGAGAACAAGTAACATTTTTTGTTTTATTTTTTGCACAAGCAAAAGCAAAAGAATTATTTTTTTTATCCCGTTACCATTCCTATGTAAATGCGAAAGAAGAGAGAGCGAAAGGCCTACCCTGCAATGACAACGTGTGTAAAAAAGATATGAGTATGGAATGGAGCGAGCAGGCCTTGTTAATCCAAAAGAGGCCTTCTAGAAGGCATTCGCACTCCTTATGTTTCCCGCTTGGTTCCTGCTCCCTTTTTTTGTAGTAATTTTTTCTGCCTAAGCCATTTTCTACTTGAACTATAATTGAATTATACCAACTCTCAGGGAGGTTGATGTCTATACGTCAACTAAGATAAGAATTTTTGTTTGTTGTAAGGGTAAAGAGCTGTAATTGCTATCTATGTATGCTTCTTAATTATCATGGTCGAATTACGATCATAATTTTGATAAGCTATTTAGGGAATATTTAGTGAAATTAAGGTTAATTTAACTATTTTTATATAGAAGCAAAAATGCCTAAAAGGAATGAATCATTTCAGAAATATTTTTAATAGAATATGAATCTATTGTGCTAAGGAATTTGTATATGTGTGTTTTTAGTTTAAAATTATCGACAATATAATGCAATCAGGTTTTTATTTAATTATAAAATTTTAATGAAATAAAAAGATTTTTCAAGTTCAAGCCAATTATTTGTAAAAAATATATAAAGTTCTTTTTGGGAGTCAAAAATTCATTAACAAGGTTTCATTTAAATGTGCTAAATTCCGTTAAGTGAATAAGAATTTTAAAAACTCTAGTTTTACTTGTCACAAAATCAAAACTGAAAATAAAACAACAACAAAAAACTGTGAGTTTAACTTTTCTAACAATTCCGACTACAATTGGTTGGTTTTGTTGATTCCTTTAATTAAAAAAGCGCTGAAATCAAATTGCATTTCACGCACTTCGTAATTTTTTTGGTCAGCATGTCGGGAGAATTGTGCGCAAATGTCAGGAAACCTGTGCATGCTCGCCCAGGTTGTCATTTACTTTCTCGGAAATGAGGTTGGCCAATCAGTTACCGTGAATGGTGTTAGCTATTGCGAGAAGATAACGGACTTCTTGTGGCCAGAAATTGAGGATATGGACCAGAACGATATGTGGTTGCAAGAGGATGGTCCACTTGTCACACAGCCAACAAAGCAATAGCACTTTTACGAGGGAAATTCAATGGCCGTGTTATCTCACGTCGTGGCGATGTTTATTGTGATTTGACACCGTTGGACTTCTTTCTTTGGGGATATTTAAAAGAAAAAGTGTAGATCAATAAGCCAAGAACAATTCAAGAGCTAAAGGATTAAAGGACATTAACGACATTGCACCTTAATTATGTCTCAAAGTCATTGAAAATATGGACCATCGAAGGAGTGGTGAGCATTTGGCCGACATTTTGTTTCACACATAATTGTCATACAGCCTTCTTTCATAATAAAAAATATTAATTCTATGTTCATACGATGATAACACTCCGTTCGCTCTCTTAAACTAAAGGGTGGGCCGATGTTAAATGTGAACCACACCTAAACGTCAAGTTTTTTCTGTGCATCTCATTTGACATTTCTCGATTTCAGAATAACTTAATTTGAGCCATGGAAAGATACACAATTGAGCAACGCGTTAAAGTTTTTCAGGCCTATTATGAAAATGGGCGTCGTGCACTTCGTGACGATATGTGGTTTCAACAGGACGGTGCCACTTGCTACACAGCTAACGAAACAATGGCTCTTTTGCGCGACAAATTCAATGGCCGTGTTATCTCACGTGGTGGCGATGTCAATTGGCCGCCAAGATCATGTGGTTTGACACCGTTGGACATTTTCTTTGGGGTTACTTCAAGGACAGGTGTACGTCGATAAGCCAGCAACAATTCAAGAGCTAAAGGATGAGATAATTCGGCACATTAACGGCATAGAACCTCAATTATGCCTCAGCGTCATCGAAAATTTAGACCATCGGATGGAAGTGTGCCTCCGAGTTCGCATAATCGAATTATACCAATGTTATCATAATAAAAAGAAATGACAGTAATTTCCTAAATAATTTGTGTTTTATTCAAAATCAACATCGGCCCTATAAATTTAACCACCAAGTAAATAGCCCAACATAGTGTTCATTAGATTCATTATTGTTTTATTTTGACATTTTTTTGTGTTGTTTGTGTGAATTTATTTAAAATAATTTAAAAAGTAAGTAACAATTAAAAATATATTATTTAATTCTTTTATTAATATTATTATTTTATATTTGTCACATTTTTTATTTAACATGAATTTTTATTTTCATTTTTTTTTGAGATCTACATAGTTCATAGTTCACATGGTAGTATGACAGTACATTTTTCCTGTTTCGCAGCATGTTTCAAAATGAAACGACCTGTTTCGTACTAAAAATTTTGTACGGCAAAAGATGTTGCCTTCGATCATGTTTGTGGCGCGAAACAGGAATGGTAGAGCGAAACACGAATATTGCTGTCCGTGTGAACGTGGTGAAAACTTTTGGTTTTATTTACAATAAACATCGTGCGTTTGGTTGGACCACCCTTTATATCCAAATTTTAACTTAATATTTCGAATGAGGCAAACTTTAACAAAAACATTTCGATTATGAAAGATAGGGGAATCCAAAAATAGTCGAGAAGGCACATTTAAATCTTGCAAAATATACAAACAATTTGTTTTTAGTACTACACATATTCTTAAATAGAATAAGATTCTAAAAATATATATTGTTTAATTAATCTCTTAAACAGCTTTAAAATCAACTGTTCAACAACAAATGAACATCAATTAATTCTCATCAGATACAATTTAAGAGGTTTAATTTTTTTTTTTTTTTTTGTTAAAAATAATTTCTGTGCATTGTATTTCCTGGCTTATTTTGCTTTTACAAGTTCTTTCATTTATTCATTCATTCATTCACTTACTTATTAAAAACCATATAACTAATTACTTTATTCGCTACAAATTATCGTTACAAATAAGATCGTGTAGGTACCCGTTTTAAAATACATACATAAAATGCTCATACGTTTTATATTTGGTTGCCAGGTATACAAGAAAGTATTTGTGGGATTTCTCCCCTTTCTCCAATTTTACTGCTGATTTTCTTTTTAGTATATGGCAGCTTTTGTTCGAAGTCTTTTTGTTCACTTCTATGTACAATTTCTAAGTACCAGTGAAGACAAGCAGCCTTTTAATTAACTTTTATGCTTCATTCATTCAGCCATTCGTTCGTTCATTTGTTCTTTTAACATTTATCCGAACATTTGTTCATTCATTAATTCATTAATTTATTCATTCATCTATTTTCTACTTACATATTTCCACAATTGTAAAGACTAGAAAATGTGAATGAGTGTGCATTTGAGCATTTTCTTTTCTATTATTTTTTTAGATAAATTATCATAGATTTAAAGTAATATCATTAGGCAAAATTACGCAGCTTAAGTTACTGTTAAATTTTTGTTTTAAATTTCAAGATTTGCTACAATTTATTTTTATAATTGTCAGCAGTGTGTGGTTAGAAAAAAAAGCTACAACATTTTAAAGGAATCGCTAGACAAGCCAAAATACTTAAAACAAAATGTTGCTTTACATTTAATGGGTAAGAATTATTTGAAAATTCTACAAATTAAAAAAATAATTATAGACATCCTTGTTGGTGTCCTTAACAAGAAATTTAAAAATAGATAAAAAGAGCTTAAACAGCTAACGTAATCTTATACTTTCGAAGATTTTTAAAAGCTAATTAAAAGTTTAATAACAGGAAAATTTTTCTTTTACACTGTTTCTTACTTTTGCAAAATTTTTGTTGGTCTTTTTCTTTAAAGGAAGCTCTGTAACTAATCTCAAGGGACAAATGTTATTAATGTTGATTTAAAATTAGGGAAATCTTTTAAATGTGATAAAAATTTATTTGGAAGCAAACTGACAGTTTGTTTTCAACTGTAATTAAAAATATATTATAGTTAATCATAATTTATTGTGTTACTAAGTACAGTGGTGGTCATTATTAAGGTATGTTTATATTCTTTCAAAACCTATTCGGCCGAATCACCTCAATAAATCTCCAAGTTGTAGTTAGGAGCCTAGTCTTTTTAATTAAAACAATTAAAATAACCCTGTAAACTGGATGTCAAAGCAGACAAGTGTTTTAAGACTTGACTATTTAAAAAAAATACAAAATGTTTAAATTAAATACATTATACAGAATTTACCCAAAGGTGTTTTCCCAAGGGTAGACCAGTCTTTTCACGACATTCTCTCCTACATTGGTTGCACGACTTGCATTTGAGCTCTTTACTGTATGCATGCGAACCAGACTTGTATGTCATACTTTGCAGGCTTGGATGGGAAGTACTGCGTAAACCTAGTTCGTCAGCGATATGCAAATAGCTGTTCGTCAACTGTTATTTATCCGATGGTTGAAAGTACCGATGAAGATTGTTGTTCATTAGAGTCCATAATGCAGAAATTGAAGCAGCCTTATTGTAACCAGTCGAGAAGCTCTAGTACGCTCACTATCAAACCGAATGAACCGCAAAATTTCCTTGATTCGAGATTTCGGCATAACTGCACGGTAATAACAAACTGCTTTCGTACTCCACAATACATCTGTATCTTCATCGTTTGATTTATTAACTCCTGCCAAAAATAAAAGCCCAATGAATGCTCTCAATTCAATATTTGTCACCTTATTCCATACCCTCTCCTTTGCGGTGCGGTTTTGCTCAAACTACTTTTAAAACGTTTTCTCGGCTTAAGCGTAAGTATCAATTAGAACTTGTTGGAGCATCGACGGAGTGAAAATCAAATCAAATACGGCTGACTCGATGAGCCCTTTGGTAGCACGAGATGGGCCAACTGAATCTGCTTGATTAGGCAGATTAGAAAGCAGCCGGGTAGTATTGTCTTTTGCAACCAGCGCACAAAGACGCTGTTCAAAAACTGCCTCCTCCTCCTTGAAATCCAAATCTCATAATCTGCTTCGAACAATACGCCTTATATCTGCTCATTGGATCGAATGTCGTCTTTTTCAAGTATCATTTCGTTTTCGTCATCAGATTCTTTGGGATTTACACCAATTGGAACTCTTACAGCAGCACCAGAAGCATCAGTTGAACAGGAACTTGTATGGTGGTCAGGTGGTACGTAATCATAAGCCGAATCATCAAAATCTAGGCTCTCATCTGATTCTTCATCCACCTCGCTCAATAGATACTCAATATGCTTTTGAAGCTCTTCGTACCTTAACCTATAATTACAATTTTCTTTTATATCATCCGTATCATAGACAAATATACACCTACCGTTTAATGAGTTGTTTCGGACGTTTTGAGGCATGTCCAGACATGTCTGTTGTTGTTTTTGATTAAGCACCCCAAAATCAAAAAATGGTTGCAATAAGCTTGAGCAGCAAAGCAAAACTGATCACTACAATATGAATATTGAATAAGAATACATACAAAAACAATTATTGCGAAATACACAATAAAGTCAAATATGCAAGCACACGTATCCATACACAAACGTGCACACGAAAACAGAGTAAAAAAAACACTAAATGACATGTTTGACAATCTGCATTAAAAAAAATTTGAGTTGAGTAAAAAGTGATGTGAATTTCCAAACGTTTTATATGGTGTCTACATTAGTAGACTACCGGCCAGGAGATGGTAGTTTTTAAAAGTAGGTTCTAGGAGGAGCTGTAAATTATTTGTTTAACGTGTTAGTGGCCAATACAGCTGAGAATTGATTTTTAGGAAGCTACTGAAAATTTCGGACCCTGTTGTTGTGGAAATTTTTTTTTTTTATTCAACTTTACCTGGAAAAATGCTACAAATGTAGACTACGAGCACATAAAGGTTAAACCAGCGTTTAAAAAACTGCAGTCAAAGAAGAAAAAAAGCTGCCATTTTTCTACTTCTTTATTTGTCATTGGCCAAAAAAATTGTTGCTTTTACTTTTAGTTCATTAAAAATAACAACAGTCGCTGTCAAACAAACTCAGCAAGCGAAAAGTTGTACACAAATTTTCGTTTTGTTATAAGATTTTTACGGTCGTCACGTACGATATTGTAAGTTCTATAATAAAACTAAATGTATCATCTTATTATGCTGGTATTTAGATTAAATTTGGTTAAAACTTATTTTATTTTAATCTAAATCATCTAACCAAATATTATTGGAATCGGTCCATATTAGGATAATGTCCCATACAAATACTACTGCCGAAAATAGCTTTTAATGTCATAACTTCCTTATCAATGTTGGTATTGACATACAAATTGGCGACAATAACTTTTATTGCGGTTAAAGTTTTCAAAATGTACCTTCTTATACAGATTCAATAAAATATATTTTGCTCTAACTGCGGTTAAGTTTGAGATAAAACACTGACTTTTGTTTAACAAATAGAGAAGCAGTTTTGCTTAAGTAGCTTAAAATTTTTGATTTTTTGAGATATGACTATGTTGCAGTACAGAAGCGATATGAAGATATCTAAATAATATTCGGCACAAATAACTTTTATATATATCTGAACATCAAACCATATTTCTGTTCTGGCGACCTTGATTGGCCATTGGTCTCAAATAGGGTACACTCTCGAAAATTTGTTTTTAAAATATTATGGTGTTGGGTATCATATGGCCGGGCTTGACCGACTATACTTTTTTACTTATATTTACAAATAATTAGTATCGTGGTTATTTTGTTGAACTATTTATGGTTTTTAATCCAAATTTTTAATAATTTTAATATGTCCATTAAATTTAATTTTCATTAAATTATTTTTATGAAGAAAGGAATTTTACAACATGAAAATTAATTAAAATTGTTATTGATAATCTTTCATTATTGACCGTGGCCGGGGCTCGTACCCAAATAATATTTTTTATACCTTGTAAATACTACAAGAGAAATATCTATCACCTACGTTGTGTCACAAACGATGTACATTATAAAACGATCCAAAAAAAAGTTGTTTTCGCATTTTTTTACATTCAGCCCAAAATTACTTCCATTTTTTGTCACGTACGAATGCACTTATTTTGCTTCATATTTTGGACAACAAGGTTCCGAATGTTATTTTTTTTTCATATATAGTACCCTCTAAATGAAACATAATGATAAAAAATTTTTTACAGTTGCTAATATTTTTGCAAAATCTCTAACGCTCTAAAGGCGTACGATGAAATGGAAATGCTCATATGCAAAATAAATGCTACATAAGGTAAAAATTTGCAAACATATGCAATAAGAAATGAATTCCAAATTTCATTAATAGCTCTTAAACAGATAAATTTATTGTTTTTGCTTCCATTGCTAGCAAAAGAAAAAACTTACAATTTCATATTTATGGTTTTGCTGATCATAAGCATTCGAAAACTATACGATTTTTTTTTAATAAAGTCAAAAATACGTTCTTTAATAATTGATTTTTTTAGTTTTACATTAGAACCAAAGCTATTGATATTATATATAAAATTATTTGCCTTTATCACACCACAGAAAGCAACGGTTTGCTGTTTCGCCCAATTACCTTAATGATTGCAAGGCTTGCAGAATAGCGTTGTCAATTTTCTACTGCAAAGTTGGAATTTTTATTCCCTGTTAAAACTTGGCTAAACTATTATCTATACGCCCTAAATTGTCAAAAAATAATATGTATAAGAACGAATTTAAGTGGATTCAAAAAATTGCCGTCTGCCATCTACGAGATTTGCTTCCGCACTTTAAGGCAGTGTTTGAAAATAAACACTAAGGCCCGTTTTCACGACTTAACGATAGCTAAATGTAGGAAGTTATCGAACAGATAATGAGTTTTTAATTATCACAAGTTCTCTTTAACCTTAAAGTGAAGAATAAGCTAAAGAGAGGAACGCATTTTATTCCATTCGGTTTTTTTTTAAGCCACAAACTTCATTGTTTTCGGTTCGGTTCATTAATGCTCGTCGCTTTTGGCTGGTAAAAAAAAAACTTAACATTTTTTTACAAAAACAAAATACACATCAAAAAAAAAAAACAAAAAGCCAGCAAAATAATTTTACACAAACAAAAAATATAAATAATACACACACAAGCTATTCGTGCTGCAGTCGTTGCTAAAATTTTTTGTTTGTTCATTTCTTTATCAATGTAAAAAAAGAAACATTATAGAACATTAAAATATAATGTTTGTCTACAGTACCACTACAATTGTTTTGGTTTTTAACGAAGAACAGAACATTATATAATGTTAGGCTCTTTCTTGAAAATTGTTACGAACGGTATTTAGGGTTGTGTTCGTCTACGCAATCACTAAAAAAAATAGATATCGTTCCTGGGTGTGTAAGCCGAACGCTAAATAATGTACTGTTTATTTTCGAACACTGCTTTAAGGTGCTTTAAGGCTTAACAGTTGCAAATTTTACGACTCCATTGCAATTTCACCTGTTTCTATGCAAACAATATAAATTTTTTTACACACAGCAAAAGTTGTTAGCTATACTGACTTTCAATACCTCTTCACCCGTTTAATGCAACATGTTATCAATGGTGTCTTCTGCGTGACAGTTGCAAATAAGACATTGAAAGAAGTTGTAGTCAAATGTCAAACAGTATACGAATAAGAGCTATGTTAACCGGAACTAACAGTAGAAACAAAAAAGGAATAAAAAATTGTTATTTTGTATGAAAATTATAGTGTGGACCAACAGCTCCCCCCTAACTTTATAATTCTAAGTTGAGGAGGTCCATTAATAACAAAACGCAATGATTACATTTTTGAAGTTTTCTGATTTTTTGATTGAATCCTGTTCTACACATTGAAATCTATATTACCCTTATTATAAAGTATTCCACAACTCAATAACTACTCTGCAATTTAATATTAAATATAATGGTTCAGAGCAAAATGTAATAATTGCACATCTTTGCAATAAATCGCTACAAGAAATTTTAAAAAAGTCAACATTATAAATAAATTATGCTCTGGTGGTAACTCTTAGATAACTATAAAATGTAAGGAATTTTTATTTAGTTAATACCCTTCGCTTTTGTTAAGTTAATTAAGGAGGTCCATAACAAAACGCAATAACTACATAAATAAATAATATGATGATTCGGACCAAAACGCAATAATTCCAAATTTGCCATCTAAATAACTTTAAAACAAACTGTCAGATAAAATAATAAATTTGTGTTTAATATTATTTTTTGTAGACAATAATACCTCAATAATTGTTTTTTAAAAAAATTATGTGCTACTTACTTAAATTAAATTCTGTCGTTTATCAAAAAAAATGTTTTGGTGTAATTATTGCGTTTTGTTAAGGACCTCCTCAGTTATTCTTTCACCAGTTAAAATTCTTAAAGCTCTTTCGTTTCATTTTAAGTTTTTTTCTTTTCATGGAAAATAATATTATGAGCAAATATTTGTATTTTAAATAAATATAATTAACTAATTATATGTTGAATGTAAATAGAAGTATCTTAATAAAAGATACACGTAAAATGCTTTACATATTTGCAAAAGATACAACATCCATCTCTAAAGTATATAATCACTCTACGTATTTTTTTACAACATACATATAATATATAACATTAGTATTTATACATACATATCGCACGTTGAAAAATGTTTAGGAGAAACAGAACATTTTTTATTAAAATTTACATTCACAAATGTTAAAGAAGAAAAGTTAAAAGAGACAGTAATGCTAAGTTCACACTTAGGTTTTTAAACGCGTTTAAGCAAAATGTTGATTAAGCTAATCAAAGCCGTTCACATTACATTTGAGATGATTAAGATGACAGATGCTTAAGAAAAACAACACACAACAAACACACAAAAAAACAACAAACAAATTTATATTTCTTTAAAGTATTAAAAATGGATAAAAACACTTTTATAAAGTTATTAGAAGATTATTTTAATCATTTTAATGATGAAATTCTGAAAATTTATGAAATTTTTAAGGAAAAAATAAAAACATTAAGCAGAAATCTTGGCCGGTTGTACACGATCATGTTGGCGATTCTACATTTGAGGTATGTTCAGTGGATTCTATGTGATTTATGATGTGATTTAGTTGTAATCATGTCAGTTTGAAGTGATTAACAAATCATTTCAATATATGGGTAATCATCTCGATTTTGAAGTGATTAGAGTTTAATCACGTTCGAACTGCTTAAACGCGTTTAAGAAGCCAAATGTGAACATACTATAACGCAAACTAAATTTCCGTGGCCGCTTTAGATCTCATTTGTGCTAATGGAAAAAAAAACGATTTTGATAATCTTTTATTTGTGCCTGTTTAAGATTTAGTGTGCGATATTTGTATATTTAAATAAATGTATCTAAGTCTTAGTAGATGTTTCTATCTCTATCTGTATAAAAGTATATTGTATGTATGGCTTGTTCATCTTGTTTTACAAATCAATTATTCAATGCAAATATTTACTTTAAACTCCTTATACAAAATATGGATACAAGTGTAGGATTTGTTTCTAAAAGATACATTTACTCTTTATAGCATTTGCATAGCACATACATACATGCTATGTATTTTTAAGATTTGTACACTTAAAAAAAATTTACAGTAGCTTAATGTAGTTTATTAAAATCGTGTTCCGTAAAGTTAAAAATTAACCCATTTACGCCCGCTGTGCCAATTTGGGAACACTTCATTATTTCCGGCTTATGACAAAGTTTTTGACATTATTCAATATATGTTTACCTTATTGATAAGCTAAAATTTCAGAAATTTCTATAACATCAAAAAAAAATTTTTTTTTTTAATTTTTTTTTTTTAAGTGACCGTAGTGCCAATTAATTCCAAAAAAAAAAAAAAAAAAAAAATTTTGTTTATATGTAATGAATTAAATAATAAAATAAACAATATTTTATTTTTTGTCCGGTAGTTTTTGTTTGGGCTTAAATGGGTTAATGAAAATTTTGTTATTTAAAAACTACACTTATTTTTTAACTGTTTTTACATGTTATTCAAAAATAAACTACAAAAAATTAAATTATTGTGTTGTGTTGATATGTTCAGTTATTTTGAATGCATAAAATAAAACTTAAATACTGCAAAATTATAACATATATTTTTATTATATTTTTTTTTTTGTTTTTTTACTTCTTACATAAATACTAAACAAATACAAAATTAGGTACATGCTCATAAGTAAATTAGAACACCAGATTTAGACCGTGATTTTAAAATAATGTCTTGTTTTTAATTCCTTTTAAAAGTTGCTTCAAAAACACAACAGATTCAAACGATGATTTTATGGCTGATTTTTTCCCGTTATCGGTAATTCTTTTCTACTTGCTTATTTGTAAAAACAAACAATTTAAATGCCCTCCGCAGCGTTGCCAGAAGATTTAGAGGGAAAATCTTTATTTGGCAAAAAAAAAGAAAGAAAAGAAAATTATAACAAGGGCAATGTGTTTAGAGAAAATTTATTTTTTATAGATTTATTAGATTTTTTAAAAAACTACGGTTAAAAAATCACCCATTACAATATGTTTTCTTCTAGAAATACATTCTTAAAATACAGTAAAAAAACAGAAACTAAGGAATTCGGAAATAAACTTTTTTGCAGAACGTTCGGTGCTGAGCTTTTCCAGGATTAGTCAGATGATGACCTGGCAACAGAAGAAACTCTCGATAGCAACTCAAACATTCGTTTAACAGAATTAACCGAAGAAATTAGAAGTGTTAAAAATTATAAAAAAATTAAAACTATATTTTATATGTTTAGAGAAAACCAAGAAAGGGACTGAAAAATAAGATATTCTGTATTATGGGTTGCTTTCGATTTCCCCAACATAAGTGAAACAATTTTTTCCATGTGATGTTTTATTGAATAATAAATAACACAACGTGACAAAATTTCAACAAAGTCGTGACCATATGAATCTGACAGCTAATCGTTATGCAAAATTTTCCGCTGATACCGAATATGAAGTCAGAATTGTCAAAAGTAATTTTTGAGATATTCCAAAATAACCGTTATTTATGTTTTTAAAAAAGATGATGTGACTGAAATTTTAAACGAATTAGGTATTTCTTTCTTGTTAGTGAAAGGGTCTAAAATTTCTAAAATAACCATGGATTGCTAGTGAAGATTGGTCAAGAACTAACAGAGTTATAGGGGACAAAAGTTCAAGCTTCATTGAAAATTTTATGATTTTGTTCAATTTTGCTTTTTTTAAGTTTTTTTTTTTTTAACAAATAATTTAAAAATCCTAATGTTTTATTGCATGCGACATAAGGTTATTTAAATACGAACATTTTGCGCCCAACAAGACATAGATTAGTACAAAA
Source organism: Pollenia griseotomentosa (assembly GCA_963931875.1). Lineage (NCBI taxonomy): Eukaryota > Metazoa > Arthropoda > Insecta > Diptera > Polleniidae > Pollenia > Pollenia griseotomentosa. Next base: position 41,687,284 of record OZ007560.1, on the reverse strand, counting down.
ATGGCAAAGCTACAGAAGATTTAGTGAATTAACCCACATAGAAATTCAATAGTTTTAAGCTATTTATAATATTAACTGTTACTTAAAATTTAGTTTTGTACATTTATTTGTTGTGTTTTTCTTTGATTTGATACAAATCGAAAAGTGGGTAAATTCAATCAATCTTCAATCTTCTTTAACTTTGTCATTTTTGCAACGATCTGGATCCAATTGGGCACAAAATGCTCGAATAAAATAGGCTAATGTTGTAAGTGATGAAACTAAAAGAGCAAAATTGCAAAAAATCATCAAATTTATAATGAAGTTTAAAATTTTGTCCGCTGAATCCAGTGGTGCCCGCGGTTTTTTCAGATTGGCTCTGGTTTTCGAGATATACCGTTATTTCGAAACAGGAGGAGGTTGCTCAACATATATTCGCGTAACTCAAAAACGGTTTAGTTTATTGAAATTACTAAAAAAACCGAAATTCCGCAATAAAATTTCATTTCAGAAAAGTAAAACTCTTTTTCTAATATGAGTAGTAGTTATTGAAACATAATTTTTTTTTGAAAAAAAAATTAATTTTTTTATCAAAATTTCGAAATTTTTGTTTTTTAAAAATTCATAAAAAATTAAAAAATGCAGCTAGGCTTCTAATTTTTTGCAGACTTATAAAAAACGAAGCTACAAACAAAATAAGCCATAAATGATTAAAATCTGTTTGCAACTTTTGATTTTATTCACAAAAGTCGACAAATTTTAATTAATTTAAGAATTTCCCTTAGGGGGCTGCCATACAAATATTGCGTTTTATGAAATTCTTAAATTAATTAAAATTTGTCGACTTTTGTGAATAAAATCAAAAGTTGCAAACAGATTTTAATCATTTATGGCTTATTTTGTTTGTAGCTTCGTTTTTTATAAGTCTGCAAAAAATTAGAAGCCTAGCTGCATTTTTTAATTTTGTATGAGTTTTTAAAAAACAAAAATTTCGAAATTTTGATAAAAAAATTAATTTTTTTTTCAAAAAAAAATTATGTTTCAATAACGACTACTCATATTAAAAAAAGAATTTTACTTTTTTACTTTTCTGAACTGAAATTTTATTGCGGAATTTCGGTTTTTTTAGTAATTTCAATAAACTAAACCGTTTTTGAGTTACGCGAATATATGTTGTGCAACCTCCTCCATTTTCGAAATAACGGTATATCTCGAAAACCAGAGCTAATCTGAAAAAACCGCGGGCACCACTGGATTCAGCGTCCCCGAATTATGTTAAAACGCCATGTGCCCGGCTTGTCAGTTTTTTCAACTAGCATAGTGTTATTGTTAAAGCTAAGGCACGAGCTCTATGTGTTAATTTGTCCTTCAAGTTGTGCTGAAAAAGGTCAACAAGAAAAAGAAAGACAAAAATGAAAAAAAAAAAAAATGTACTTTGGACTTCAAGAAGAATTATTGACAAAAGTACGAAAAAACAGAAGTAAGGAAAAACATGTAAAATCAATTAAAATAGCTAATCATTCAAAAAGGCAAATTTCGATCTACCAAAGGTTAAAATACAATTTGGTTTAAGGATTGATGTTTGACTATTGACGTCAGCAGCCGTCGATGGCTTCGAGTGTAAAACGGCAAATCCATCTGAGAAGATCGAGTGGTTGCGATCGAAACATGTCATGGTAACCTGCCGGCCAGGGTTCGAGCCCGTGTCACGGTCAAGAATTATTATAAATAACAATTTTAATTAATTTTTGAAAATATTTGCGTTTCAGCTACATCATATTTTTAAAAAAAAAAAATAACGGTTATTTTGGAATATCTTTTGACAATTCTGACTTCATATTCGGATTCAGCGGAAAATTTTACATAATTATTAGATGTCAAATTCATTTGGTCAAAAAACTGTCACGTAGTGTAATTTTTGCATTTTTATTTATTGGAATTACTTAACTTATAAAAATAAAAAATTTATTGATCAGTTAGCTCGGTTAATTAGTCGAGCGATAAGCCGATTTAAGCCTAAGCCCGATTAAACGAATACCCTAGTAAATACATAGATATATACGTATGTACATATTTTGCTCTTAAGGTCGTCAGTATACACGTATGAAATGGACTTAATAAGAGTTCTTAAGACGAATAAATAACGTGGAAATTTTTATTTATGTATGTATTTTGCATCAAAATTATTATTTTACATTCTAAATACATACATGTGTAAATAAATAAAATAAAAAAATTTTAACTCATTTGGTAGGTCATTATAACAAATATTATAATACAGTTTTAACTGTTTAACCCTGAAAGGTTACTCTTCATTTTAGTACATTAAGGTGACTCTTCGTCGGAATGGCCGAACTTTTTAAATAATAAATTCTAGCGGAACGATTTTTAAAGTAAAAAATAAACAAAAATCGGTTTTAGTTAATGTTTAAAAAATAAAAATTCTTTTTCTCTCTAAAATTCGATACGAATTTGAACTCCGTTTTTTTATTTTTCAAATTAATTAACTAACAAAAACTAAAAAGGTAAAAAATAAATTACTTTTTTCTTTTTAAGCCTTTAAAAATAGTCAGTCAAATAATACAACAAAAAAAATATTTAGTTATTAGCCATATTTTACGCATGAGACACAAAGTTCAATTTTATGTTCCCAACAGATGCTTTTCTGGCATATATAACATGTACTTCTCGTCATTCTGAGTTTGCTATAGGGACAGAGGCGACAAATTCTATGCTCTTTTGGTCCTTTGACAAAATTTTCGACAGATTCTTTTCGATTAGGTATTTTATTTTGAATTTTTTCCTAAATAAAGGTCTGCAAGGGTTGTGTCTCGAGTCTGCCTCTTAAATAGGGAGCCACGAGAAATTTATGAAAATTTTTCAGACTCTGTAGTCGGTTTTTGGGTTTTCGATCTTTATGGAACATATTGTGAGTATATATGACGTAGGTGTTAACAAAAGTTATATTAAAAATTCCAAAAAAAGAGACACAAAAACTTACACTAAGGTCAATCTTCGTCGTTGCGACGAGTACACACCTATGAATTTTAATTTAAAAAAAATGAAGATCCAGCGTACGTCCATTCACTACAAGCTTACGGCACCAGCTAACGTTGTTGAAAAAACGAGCGTAATTTGAATACATATAAAAAAGTTGTATGATAAAATGTAAATGAGCTTCGTCGATTCGACGAAGAGAAACCGTGCAGGGTTAAAATTTAGATTTAGTTAAAAATTACTAAAAATGTTGTAAGAAAATTGCACTGATCGTATGGACCATAAAACTCGTACCCGCGGCGGACATATGCCGGAAATCATATTTAAAACATAAATAAAACAAAAGTTCTACCAGATTATAAAAAAATTCTTTCCTTTTTTATTCACTATTTCTGTCTTATAACTATATTATTTTTATGCAGCTTAAATTAAAATATACCCTAAATATTCAAAATTTACAAAAAGGACTTTTTTCTTATCAAAAAGATGTTTTTTTTATTATATATGACTTCCCTATTATGTTTTTATATTTTTGGGCTGATGTTTATTCCTATTCGTATACCTATCGACTTAAAGCTAATATCACACAGAAAGCACAACCTACGAGGATTTTTATCGTGCTTCATCGGTACATATTTCTACAATTTTTGAAGTGTCACATATATTTTCTATAACTAGGAAATTCAAACAAAATCTCCCATAAAAAGTAAATATAAAAAAAATTCCAATTAATAGTAAATTTTAACAATATATCCTATAAAAAGTTGATTTTAAAAAAAATTTCCTATAAATGGTTAATTTTAGCAAAATTTCCTAAAAAAAGTATATTTTAAATTTTATTTATACATAAATAGTATGTATATTTTAACAATATATCCTATAAAGAGTTGATTTTAGAAAAATTTCATACAAATGGTTAATTTTAGCAAAATTTCCTATACCAAGTAAATTTTAAAAAAATATGTATTCCATAAAAAGTAAATTTTAGCAAAATTTCCTATAAAAAGTAAATTTTAGCAAAATTTTCTATAAAAAGTAAATTTTTGCAGAATTTCCTATAAAAAGTAAATTTTAGCAAAATTTCATATAAACAGTAAATTTTAGCAAAATTTCCTATAAAAAGTAAATTTTAGCAAAATTTCCTATAAAAAGTAAATTTTAGCAAAATTTCCTATAAAAAGTAAATTTTAGCACAATTTCCTATAAAAAGTTAATTTTAGCAATATATCCTATAAAAAGTTAATAATAGCAAAATTTCCTATATAAAGTAATTATAGCAAAATTTCCTATAAAAAGTAAATTTTAGCAAAATTTTCTATAAAAAGTAAATTTTTGCAAAATTTCCTATAAAAAGTTAATTTTAGCCAAATTTCTTATAAAAAGTAAATTTTAGCAAAATTTCCTATAAAAAGTAAATTTTAGCAATATATCCTATTAAAAGTTAATAATAGCAAAATTCCCTTTAAAAAGTAAATTTTAACAAAATATCGTATAAAAAGTTAATTATGTATAGCAAAATTTCCTATAAAAATTTAATTATAGCAAAATTTCCTATAAAAAGTAAATTTTAGCAAAATTTTCTATAAAAAGTAAATTTTTGCAGAATTTCCTATAAAAAGTAAATTTTAGCAAAATTTCCTATAAAAAGTAAATTTTAGCAATATATCCTATAAAAAGTTAATAATAGCTAAATTTCCTATAAAAAGTAAATTTTAACAAAATTTCGTATAAAAAGTAAATTTTAACAAATTCCGATAATTAGTAAATTTTAGCAATATTTCCTCAAAATGGTAAACTATATCGGCGCTGAATAACCACTTAGATCGGCGCACAAGTGGCCGATAAAAATCGGCGCATTTGTAGCATTTTGATTGCTAAAACTTTTTTAAAAGGTGTTCACATTCTCGCTACATCAAGGTTGCTTTTAATTGTCTAAAGTTAGCACGATTTCGGCGCAGATTGTCGTATATTAAGAAATTTGGTAGATTGCGCCGACAGTGTGATCATAGCTTTAGCATCACTTGAATTATGAAATTGGTTATAAATGTCACAAGGACCAAGCCTTTTAAAAATTATGAGAATAGATCAATTATTTCCCATAGACCCAAGAATAGTCTTTGTGTCCACAAACCATTTAATTATGTCGGTATTTAGATTAAATTTGGTCAGTTGCAGTATTAAAGGGCAAAGATTTCTGAGGAGATAGTGTGGTTACTATCGAAACATGTCAAAAGCAATTAACATGGGTTCAATCCCCAGGTCATTCAAGAAAGAAAAATGATCAGAAAATTTTAATTTTTTTATGTTAATTATTTTGTGTTTTAAAATTCCTTCCTTCATAAAAATAATTTTATGAAAATTAAATTTGATGAACTTTAACCTGATTAAAATATATAAGACAGTTCAATAAAATAACAACAATACTAATTATTGGTCAAAGCTTATTTTATTGCAATCTTTATTAATTCACCAAATGTTATTAGCATTGATCCATATTTGACCATAGCTCCCATACAATAACTTACTTATAGATGTCGGTATTGAATTACAAATTGGCGACAATAACTTATACGATAGTTTATATGTCAAGATCAAATGTTGTGTTGTTAGGCCCAAAATAAACCATAGGTCCAATATAAATCCCCTTCCTAAAATCATTTAAATTCAAACAAATCTCATATAGATGAAGTATCGGCACAAAGAACTTTTACATGAATCTTAACCCCACAACATATTTTTTCTGGTGGGTCCCAAAAAGGGTACACTCTCGAACATTTGTTTTAAAATATTGTGGTGTTGGGTATCATATCGTCGGGGCTTAAACGACTAAATTTTCTTATTTGTTTAAATTTTTTTTTAAAGATTTTATGTTTTAATACTTTCTGAAAACAAGTTTTTTGTTGGTGTTTTTTTTTTTAATTCTGCTTTTTATGTTCTTTTATATTAAACACATTTTAGAGATATAAATATTTAATTTTTTAAATTACAATTTAAAGTTAATTTCTGCAAAAAAAAGAAGGAATAAGGTTTATCAAATTGAATTAAAAGCAGTATAAAAATGAATGCATTTACAAAATATAATTTTGGTCAAATGTCAAATCAGAATTTCCATTTAAATGCATCTTTATGTTGAGAAAATGTCAATGGAAAACAATTCAAAGAAATGCAATTTTGCGCAATGAACAAATGCATTATAAAATCTACTTAATTCCAGTAAATTTGTGAAATAAATTTTCTATTTCATGTTCAACCATTTACAAGCAATTAGAACATTTCATAAAAACCAACCAGTACAAACGTTACCGACATTTAATGACCGACAATTATCATTGTAGAAAAAAAAAAAAATATAATTATAATAAAGAAAAAAATGAAAGAATAAACGAGCAAATTCATTTTATTTTTAAACAAAAGGTTTATTTAAATTGCATTTTGCCATAACAACAAACACGGTAGCAAAAACAATAATAAAAAAATAAAGTATTCTTACTAGCAATTAAAAATAGATAATTTTATATACTCTTATTTGTTGGTCGTACTAAAAATACACTCAACCAGCGAGTCAGTCTGTCTGAGAGATAACCAGACAAGCACATGAAGACACACATTTAACAATTAATAAAATAATCTATAAATTAAAAATAAATAAACACACTCGTAGTTACTTAAATAATTTACAATTATTATACACTATCATTAACAAGAAGAAGAAAAAAATTGTATATGATTTTTAATCGCTTTTGTTATTGGTTGTTGTTTTTGTTTATATTAATAATAACGTATTAATATTTAATCATTAACAAATTACTTTAAAATTAATAAACAAAGTAACAGCAAAAGTCAGTTTGAAAAGGAGTGCGATAATTACAAAAAGTTAAATTTTTGATGGCGGTGCGAAATATGACTTCTGAAAATATGGCCCCAATAAAATGAAAAGGTCACCAAATAGGTGCAATTTGTTCTTTAGGACTATTTTTTATTTACTAATTTATATAAAACACACATCCAAAAATTCTATCTTACAATTTACGGTGATTTCTCATTTTAACAAATATGTATGTAATATATGTACATTAGGGTTGCCCTTAACTTTATGGAGCATATTTGTTTTGTATTTGTCCATGCTCTCAGCCCCCAATTCGGTAAGTATTGATAAAAAACGACGCCAAAAAAAATTTTAGGACAATCGGCGAAGACTAAGCCCTCTTTCACGCCCGCCAAAATTTGAGAAAATTAATCATAACTTGAAAAATATTTATTTTACATAAAAATCGTTTGTTAAGAAGTTGTTGCTACTGAAGTTTCCAACAATTTTTGTCTTAACAAGTATTCTCTTAATCTATAACAAAACCTAACTAAAATAAAAAGCAAACAGCAGCATTGATGCGAATTTTTTGCTTAGAATTATTTTTTTTTTGCACACGTCAATTCAGCTTTAATATTTGTGTTTGTCTGCGTTTGCTTACAAAAAAATGGTCAAACGGATATTTCTAACATACCCTAAGAGCGCTCAATACAGACTAGAAATATGTTAAAGAAAAAGTACCAAAACTGCCAAGGAATCGGCCCTAGGGGGATAAAATGTATGGCGGACCTTCATTAGTTTTTTGTGCTTAACATTTTCTTAACCCTTGTGTTAATACCCAACTTTTCCACATTGTTTAGCACCCATATAATATAATTTATTAATAATCAATATTTTTATGATATAAAATTAAATTTTTAATCTTTTTAAAAGCGTATTAAATTATAATTATGTTAAAATATTATTTTTTATATTTGTATTGCATGGCCCTATGTTCCAACTAGGAATTTTAAAGGACTAAATATATATTGCATAACGGCTAAAATTTTAAATTTTTTATACAGGACAATAATTTTTAGTATAACAGTTGATCGTTTTTAGTCATACATGAAATGTAAATGAGACTTCCCCGTATGATAATAATAACGCTTTGAAAACTAAACTTATGTAATTGTATGATACTGAATTAAGTTTATTGAATTTTTTGAGCAGTTAAAACGTGTTTGTGGTATCCCACAAAGTGTATTGTATTGTATTGGATACCGGGGTACCCGGGTGCGCATGTTGCGATGTTTAAAGTTTAAGCAAATTTTTTTGAGTATTAACGAGGCAAAAAAATAAATCTAAAATCTGAATTCGCTTTCTTTTAAATTAAATATCGACGATCCAGAAGCTTGTTTAAAAATTTTAATTCTTAATACATTTTTTTCATGTAAATATACCTTGGTGGTACCATTTTACGCGGCTTAAGACATACTTGACATATATCTCCACCCCATGAGTTATATGTTTAATGAATATTGTTATATATTTAATTATATTACAGATTTTATATTTTATAAATTGTTATTGTATTCTTACATTTTAACTTTTATTTTTGTGATTAATCGTTACTTGTTTCAATTATTGTTAAACAAGTCTTCCCTTATTTTAAAATTATAAAAAATATTGAAATATAAAAAATAGTTTAGTTCTTTGAAAACTTTTGAAAAGAAATATTTAAAATAAAAAAAAATAAATAAAATAAAAATTATATTTTTGAAAGAAAATATTTAAAAACTTATATTCATCTTAATTCAATTTACTGGCGCAGTCGGTTTACGACCTAAATTTATTTTAAAGTTAAAAAACTAACGTTCTTTAAATGAGGATGTAAAAAAAAAAGTTTTTTGACGGAGAAAAAATAAATAAAAATTGTTAAAACGTAAAAACTTAAAATCGTTTTCAATTGAGGTTCAAACGAATTTTAAATCATTTGTTTGAAAAGAAAAATATATTGCTTTTGAAAAAAAGAACATTCATTTTCAAAACTTTAAGAAGCGACAAAAAGAAGGAAGAAAAATCTGATTTTTAACAGGAAAAGAAAAGTAAGACTTTTTACCAATAGTCTCAAGTATATGCACAGCAATTGGCTAACAAAAGCAAGCAACAGCTAGATATTAATAAACATTAACAACAATCAATACTGTAATGGCTCTCAATGCATTTACTCTATTAGATGGTGTACCAGAATTTGATGGAAACGCAGAAGAATTAGAAATGTTTACCAAACATGTTGAGGAACTACGTAAACATGTTGATGCAGCTCTACTATCACTATTTGATTTAAGAGTAAGAAATAAAATTATATCAAAAGCAAATATTGCTCTAATTAATAACAACAATCCAGTTAAATGGGATGAAATTAAGGTATTATTAAGAATTAATTTTAATATAGCAGAAAGTATTGAGTCTATTGTTAACAAAATTAAAACGGCAGAATTTAGAAATGATGTTAGTGATTTATATGAATTTATGTTAAAATTATTAACCAAATTAAATCTTAAAACTAGTATTGATAGGGAAACTAATCAATGGTATAGTTGCGCTAATAATGAAAAAATGGTTTTAAAAATTTTTATATCTAAATTGCCTAACGAACCCAAGTTAGTGTTAAATTCCAGAAATCCTCACACGCTATTAAAAGCGAAAGAAATTCTAATAGAAGCGGAATATTTTTACATAAAAAAACTCAAATTTACTTCAAATCATTTGGGAAATGAAAACAAAAATAGAAATAAATTTTTTAGACAAGAATTTACAAACTCTCAATCAAATTCACAATCTTTTATTCCTAATTCTTATCAATTTTCACGTCATAGTAATAGAGATAATAATAGTAATGTTGTTTCAAAATGTAGGAATCAAGTTGAACCAGCTAATAGAAATTTTCAAGTAGGTAAATATAGTTTTCCCAATTATCGGAATGGTCAAAGTTGTTCTGAAAATTTTCAGAATATGACTAAAAGTTTTGATAATACAAGTAAAAATACTAGACATAGTTCTGAACAATCTAAACAAAAATCAATTAATAGTTCGGATAAAATGGAAGTCGATAATATTCAGGTGTCAAATTTTCAATTACTGGCCGGAGACCTTTACCCTGTATAATAGTGAAAACTAAGACTCTTCCAATTAAATTATTAATAGATACAGGATCAGGTACAACACTCGTAAGACGAGGATTATTTCACAGTTCTTTTAGATCAGAATTAGAAAGCCCAATTACCCTTAATACTATTTGCTCTAAGACCGTTACTTCAACGAAGATAACAATACCTCTATTTAAGGAATTTAATTCACCTGGGTCTAGAATCGAAATGTTAGAAACTGAAATATTTAGTGATTTTGATGGAATTTTGGGATGCAATATTCTTAAGCCTTTAGGAGCAAAAATAGATTTAAAGGAAAATTTACTAATTACTACAAATGCGAAGATTCCTATAGTATATGACAATTCTATGATGGAATACGACAATCAAGATATGGAATATTTGGATTCAGTTGTGATAGACATACATTTTAATGAACCAAAAATGGAATATTTAAATAAAAAACTGAAAACTCCGAACTTGCATATAGAAGAAATTGAAGAATTGACCAAGTTAATTAAAGTTTTTAAAAATGTTTTTTATGTAGAAGGTGAAGATTTATCAGCGGTTGTGAAATATAGACATAAAATACCGACAAAAAACGACATTCCTATATTTTCAAGAACATATCGTTTTCCGGAAATTTATAAAGAGGAAGTGGAAAGACAGGTACAAGAAATGTTGCGTATGGGAATTATAACCAAATCATGTAGTCCTTATAATGCCCCAATTTGGGTAGTTCCTAAAAAAATGGACAATTCTGGAAAGGAAAAATTTAGAATAGTAGTAGATTATAGGAAATTAAACGATGTAACTATAGAAGACAAATTTCCTATACCAAATATAGAGGACCTATTTTCCAAGCTAGGAAATTCACAGTATTTTAGTACTATCGATTTGGCCAAGGGTTTTCACCAGATTCCGATATTACCTGATTGCAGGCATAAAACAGCATTTTCAACTCCTACTGGGCACTATGAATTCACTAGAATGCCTTTTGGCTTGAAAAATGCTCCAGCATCATTCCAAAGAATGATGAATGAGGTTTTACAGGATTATATATATAATATATGCGTTGTTTATTTAGATGATATATTAGTGTTTTCAACATCTCTAAAAGAACATATATTATCGTTGACAAAAATTTTTCAAAGATTATCTGAATATAATCTAAAGGTCCAAGTAGACAAATGCAACTTTTTTCGACGTGAGTCGGAATACTTGGGACACATTATTACACCCGAGGGTATCAAGCCAAATCCTGACAAAATAAACATAATACAAAAGATTTCAATACCAAAGACTCTCAAGGAGATAAGATCGTTTTTAGGCATAACTGGATTCTATAGAAAATTTATCAAAGATTATAGTCGCATTGCTTTGCCAATGATTTCATACCTGAGGAAAAATTCTAAAATAAATGTAAACAATTCAGACTATATTAATTCTTTCAATAAATTAAAAAAAATTTTATGCTCAACCCCAGTTTTAGCTTACCCGAAATTTGACAAAATGTTTATTTTGACAACAGATGCTAGTAATGCAGCCTTAGGTGCAGTTTTATCGCAAAACGGACATCCTGTAGCTTTCAGCTCTAGAACTTTAAACCAACATGAACGTAATTACAGTGCAGTAGAAAAGGAATTGCTTGCTATTGTATGGTCAGTTAAATATTTTAGACCCTATTTGTTTGGCAGGAAATTCAAAGTACAAACTGATCATCGTCCGCTTGTATGGCTTAACTCTTTAAAAGAACCTAATATGAAATTACAGAGGTGGAAAATTCAATTAAATGAGTACGACTTTGATATTGAGTATATCAAAGGAAAAACAAATCAAGTGGCGGATTTTCTTAGTCGCCTTGACATAAATTGCTTAGAGGAAAATGACCAAATTGTTAATTCAGATAAAGCTACAATTCATAGTGGAATAGAAAACTTAAATGACCATATTTTAATTTCAGATTCGCCAATTAATATATTCAAAAACCAGGTAATAGTACAATTAGGAAAGAAATATAAACTTGAAAAACAAATGGTGTATAATGGAAAAATGAGATATATTTTAGCTTTAAAAGAATATTATGAAGAAAAGGTATTAGACTTTTTAAAACAAATTTTTCCAATTAAGGGAATTGTAGCAATATTTTGTGAAAATTTTGAAATCTTTAGAAAACTTCAACAGACAATAGTACACTATTTTTCGAATTCATCTGAAATGAAATTTTTGAAATGTTCTAAATTTATAAAAGATATTTTTGATAAAGATAAACTTTTGGATATTATAGCAGAATATCACAATGCTAAAAATCATAGAGGTATAGAGGAAACATATTTAGAACTAAAAGACAAGATATATTATCCAAATTTAAAAAGGGAAATTCACAAATTTATTAATAATTGTACTATATGTAATATGTGTAAATTTGATAGACGACCAATAAAAACCAAGTTATGTGTTACGGAAACCCCTATTCGATCTAATGAGTTAATTCATATCGACATATGGTTTTTGGATAAACATACAACTTTTTTAACATGTATTGATAAACTGACGAAACACGTATCAATACATTCATTAAGTGATAAAAATTCATTGACCATTGTAGAAAAGTTAAGGGAAAGATTTGCTATTTTGGGAAAACCAAATAAAATTATAGCAGACAATGAATTTAATACAGCCTTTATTCGAAATTTTCTGAACTCAGAGAAAATTGATTTTCATTTTACTGCTCCTAATACTCATACTGGTAACGCAGATGTGGAACGATTTCATCTTACATTGAATGAGCATATTAGACTTTTTAAATTGGAGCAAAACCACAATGATTTTGATAATAAATCCCTTGTCTATAAGGCAGTTCAAATATACAATGACTCAATTCATAGTACAACGGGTCATAAGCCAAATAATTTATTACATAACAAAGTGGACAAATCTGTATGGGAAATTTTAAGTAATAAAATTCATGAAAATAAAATTAATAAAATTAAAAAAATTAATGAAAATAGAGAAGATTGTCATGAATACAATGATAGAGAATTTGTGAAAAATCTTGGATTTCAAAATCTTAAACAAAAACCCAAATATATTATAAAACAAGTAAAACAGAAAAATAAAACAAATTTTTTAGATGAAAAAAATTGTAAAAGAGATAGGCTATTAGTTAAAAGAATTTTTAAGTACCAAAATGAAATACCAGATATAAACTTTGATAGAAAAATTACTGGTAGAAATTATTCAAAACAAAATAAATAAAACATTTCAGGAGTAATGTATTTTTAAAGGATGGGGGAGTTATATGTTTAATGAATATTGTTATATATTTAATTATATTACAGATTTTATATTTTATAAATTGTTATTGTATTCTTACATTTTAACTTTTATTTTTGTGATTAATCGTTACTTGTTTCAATTATTGTTAAACAAGTCTTCCCTTATTTTAAAATTATAAAAAATATTGAAATATAAAAAATAGTTTAGTTCTTTGAAAACTTTTGAAAAGAAATATTTAAAATAAAAAAAAATAAATAAAATAAAAATTATATTTTTGAAAGAAAATATTTAAAAACTTATATTCATCTTAATTCAATTTACTCATGGCGGTTTAATTAAATTCTGAAATTTGGCCCCTGCACCGCCTTAGATGCCCCTAGATGGGTCAAAAGTACTACCCGCCCCACTTTATTTTTTATCCCCATAATTTGTTTTTAACATTCCTACCCGCTATCTCTATTCCTTAAGGGGGCTCCCACACAAAATTTTCAATACAGACTAGGAATATATTGAAGAAAAAGCCCCCATAACTGCCAAGGAGTCGCCCCTTGGAGGATAAAATGTATGACCGAACTGCATTAGTTTTGTGTTTTTAACACATTCTTAAAACATACTTTCCCTTTATCACCACTTTGTAGGGAGGGTTCCATACAAATATTACATTTTATGAAATTCTTAAATTTACGTAAATTTTTCGGCTTTTGTGAATAAAATAAAAAGTTGTAAACAGATTTTAATCCATATGGCTTTTTTTATTTGTAACTTCGTTTTTTATATGTCTAGAAAAAATTATAAGCACAGCTGCATTTTCCAATTTTTAAAGAACAAAAATTTTGCTAAGAAATTATTTTTTTTTGCCAAAAAAAGTTATGTTTTTAAAACTACCGCGCATATTTAACGTTTCTTAAGGGCAATTTATTGCGGAATTTCAGTTTTTTTAGTATATTTTATAAACTAAACCGTTTTTGAGTTACACGAATATATGTTGTGCAACCTCCTTCATTTTCGAAATAACGATATATCTCGAAACAAGAGCTAACCTAAAAAACGGTTAGCACCACTGGATTCAGCGTATATGAATTAGGTTAAACCGTCAATTGCTCGGTTGGTCAGTTTTTTTTTTAATAAATAATAAAAATGTTGTTCAACAAAATTAAGGATACGTAATTTATAGAAAATGCGTTTCTTTAATAAATTACAAATTTGATTTTTTTAGTGGTTTATACGATATTTTTCAGTTTATTTTGTTTAATAAGAGATTAAGGAAAAACATGTTAACAACTTTTTTATAAAACTAATATTTTCTAAGTTATGAAACATAAAATTCAGATTTCATGTAAAAATATAATTTTTCTCAAACTTTTATGGACGTGAGGGACGGCTTAGCCTTCGCCGATCGTCCTACAATTTTATTTGACTTTTTTTATGTATTATTATTGTTATTATGTATTATGTTTTGGCGTCAAAAGCATATCGCGATTCTTGTTCCATAAGTCATTCCCAGAAACTTTGCCAAAGAAACCATAGGTCAAAAATGAATTTCAAGCCCACAGATTTTTCAAAATAGCTAGTTTTCCAAAATATTCAAGGATGGGGCAAAACAATGTATTTGGTATATCCAGACCTGTATAATGCGGTTTTTAGGGTCGCGAAATCCATTTATTTTTATTTTTGATTGCCGCCAGAGACGCGCTTTCGTACACTTTTTAGAATTTATCCTCTTTTTTGTGGAAAATTGACGAATATTTCTCAAAAAGCATTCTCGAATTTTTAACGAAAATAAAATTTTTAAGCGTTCTAAAAATATGTGCATACGAGCATCTTCGGATTGCATTACCAAATTTATTGTGTTTACAATTTTCAATATGTACTGCAGAAACAGGAAATAAGAAGAACGTCCGAATATAATAAAATTTAATTTAGCGCTTGTAAAATTTCCTTCAAAATAATTCGGAGTGAATTAATAATAATAAAATAATAAAATTCTGTTGATTACTTCTTGACGTGACAACCATCTTGTTGACAAATAATTGAAAATATTATGAGTTCGTTTCAACATAATCTTGAGTTGAGAGAAAGTCGTCTCTTCTACTAGAACTTTTGCAGAAGTGGTTTCCTATATCTTTAAAAAATCTGTCAGTATCATTAGAAAATGCATGATTGTATGCTGCCGCTGATACTTAATTAAGAATGTGGCATAAGCAATCGTTCAGTGAACAAGTGCAAAAAACTTTTCACTATAGCGGAGTTCAGTGTTTCGTGCACATGGTCTTGCAAAAGAGCAAATGCAAAATATCATAGCTGTTTTGTTAAATCCATCAACAAAAAAAAATAGAGTTTTCCTTAGATTTCATAAAAAAGCAACGAAATTTTGCATTTTCGCAAGACTATTTGCACCAAACACTAAACTCCGCTTATATTCATAAGACAGTTAATAGCAGTTGCCGTTTAATATCAATTATAAATAGGTTTGAAAAATAGTACCAAATGAGTCACGGGGGTACCAGTGTACTTTTTAGTTTTGAATTGTACCAAAAAAAGTACAATTGTACCAACTTTGTCAACCGTGTGGTCGCATATGGTACCGTTACGATGTTATAAAAACTTTTCCAGAAACTCCTTTAATATGCCTAAAACGCTTATAATAAGGGATATTTTCGAAATACATTGTTCTTAAAAGAAATTAGGCACGCATTAGTTCTATATGACTGAAAATCAAGATGTCGGCTTATATGCAGATTCGCTATAAAGTCCATTCCCGAAAAATTACAACTCGTGGTGGAGGGAATCAATGCTTCGCCACAGCCAAATATAGATTATTGGTACTGGCTTTTATTATTTCTTTTTGGTTTTATTTGTTGTTATTGAATTTTTTTTTTAAGGTAAACCATTTTTTCAGTGATACTTGAGCTCTGGGCTTTAAGTTAATAAGCTGACTGGTGTAAACCTTAAATAATCAGATATGTATGAAAATATAATTGTGTATGTATGTTCATGAATTTAAGCTTTAATGATGTACAACAAACCATAATAACAACAACAACTTAGTTACCCAGTCACTGAGCCACAACAACAGCATTTTAGACTTAATAAAAAAACGCGTAAAAAATTATTTTATACCTACTTGTTTTTTGTTCTTGGTTTTTTTTATTTAATTCATTTTTTATTCTCAGTATTTTGTTTACAATTGTTTTTGGCATTTAAATGCTGTTTCATGGCAGGGTTGTCAGACTTGGGGATTTATCCCCAAAGTTGGGGATTTCATGTGAGCAAAAAGGACAAGGAAAGTCATTTGGGGATTGGGGATTTTTTTGGGGATTTCAAAAAAGATTTCGGGGATTTTTTGGGGATTTTACACTTTTTTATTATTTTTTATTATATATGAATAAAAATAGCAAAACTTTTATCTTACTCTTATATAGTGTAAAGGGTCCTAATTAAGATTATCATTTTTATTAAGCGTGTAAAAGGTAGTTTATAAACTTGTTATTTTTCTTGAATGGGTGTTTAAAAAAAAGAATTTTAAAATAGAATCTAAAATCGTTGAAAACACATAAAATTTTTGATTTTTTAAAGACAATTTTGAAGCAAATATGAATGTATTCCCCAAAAATAAGTAAATATGAAAAATCATATAATAAAGATTGGGAAAAAAATTCTAGGCTATTGGTTAGTAGTTATTATGCATTATATACAATACAATATAATGGATCGAAGTACTAAATAAATAACGGATATACATATGTATTTTTATTGTTGATTATAAGGATGACTTTAACCGATTGAACAAGCTCCAAATTCTTATAAACTGGCTCATTCGTCTTCAAAAACAGCATATTGTTCTGCTTGTAATTCCTCACTGGAATCGCATAAAAAGGATTTAAGAAAACATACAGAAACCAGTCCCTACAAACAAAAAAAAAATGATTTTTTTGACTAAAAATTTTTATTTGGGGATTTTTGGGGATTTCTTATTAACATTTTTCTTACCTTTTTTAAAAAAAAATTTTAAATTTGGTCAGAAAAAAAACAAACAAAAAGTATTTATTTTTTAAGGTTTTGTTTTTTGAGGATTTGGGAATCTGGGGATTTTTGGGGATATTTTTTTAATTTTTTGGGGACAAGGACAAAAAGTACCTGGCAGCCCTGTTTCATGGTATGGTTTTATTGTATTTTAATCTGTTTTGTTTTTAATTGTAAATTGTGAATTTACTTCATTTCTCTCTTTATGGTTCACTGCATTAATGCCAAGAGTTTCTTGTGTTTGGGTTTGTTTTTGTTTTTTACTTTTTTTTTTTTTTTGTTGTTTTCACCGTTAAATATTTTTTTATTGATTTTTCTTTATTTGCAATCAGTGATTTTTATTAACGTGTATAAGTGTGAGTGAGTGTTTGAGAGATGTGCATAAGAGAACAACTCTTTTTTTTTATTTATTTTAATTGATTGCTGTGATGATAGTTTTTAGCGCAAGTTTAAGTTCAAGTTTACTTGATTTATTTATTGCATACAAAAAGAGAAAACAAATGAGCAAAATATTATTAAAATTTATGATAAATTAAAATTGCGAAATTTGTTTATTTTGATTGATTTGCATATTTTGTTTATATGTAATTAAATAGCTTGAGGTAGTAAACACGTAAGTTTGGTTGTTAAGTGTGTGTAATTGTAAAACGAATTCATAATACATATGTAGGTAATAATTTGAAGAATATGTGTATAATAAATTACAAATTGTTGTTTTAAGTCAATATTGGTCAAATTTACGTTTTTGCTTATTTTATTTTGGAACCTTTTTTTTTTGGCGTTTAATGATAAAATCAATTTGTTTTCACTTCAATGTTTTTTTATTTTTAATTTTTTTACGATTATGCTATGCTTATGGCTAATAAATCAGAGAATGTTCAAACGCTGGTTTATTTGAACCAAACTAAAATGTACCTATATGTATGTACACCGAAAGAAAAACACTGGGGATAAATCAAGTTTTTTATGATTACTTTAAGTACGAGTCGTATTCAAAAATTCTAGTACGAATAACACTAAAACGTACTCAAAACAATCACTTAGATCGCTGGGATCACTTTAGAAAATCAGTCTGGGAATTTCTTGAAATAAGTATACCCGGAAAGGTTAAAAAGTAAATTTGAACTCTTGCTTCTCATTTAGTTTATATTATTGGTTAAATATGTATGTACATAAGATTTCTAAAGTAAAAACCATATCGGGCATAATGTTGGTGTTTTATCATTCTGTAAGGTGTAATACGGGTAAGTAAATCAATCATAATAATTTTTTCTTTCTAATTCGGGATAAAATCAACTTTATAACACTTGAATCAAGCGCATTTTGAGACTGACTCAATCTTAGTTTTACTTAAATCACTCACATTTTCGGATTATTTTAAGTACAAATTCGGGATTAGATATGGATAGTTTAAGTATTTTGCGATTGAAAATCCGTACTTGAATCAATCTTTCTGTACTTGATTCAAGAAAATCTTTACTTACCTTACTATTGATAGCGCTTCGGATTGATTTAAGTACGGATGAATTGATTTTTCTTTTGAGTGTAGTTTCAACTTTACAGCAGTAAATCAGTGTCCCATTTATTATATGTAGTTTAAAAAAAAACATGTGACAGCACAACGATTAAAGCTGTCAAATTCATATGGAGTGTAATGGTAGTTTAAACGCCCAATTTTAGGCGTTTTGATTTTAATTCTTAAAGTAAATGCTAAAACCGAGTTTTAGACAAATTTATCTACCATAGAAGAGTGCAAGTGACTAAAAGTGCACAATACCCTATTTATTGACTGATTAAAATTCTACTGGATTACAAAATATACAAATAGGACACAAAGGAAAAAGACACTTCTTTGGAACAAATAAAACTCTCGATTTTCCATTGCGAAAAAGGAGAAACCTATAAACAAATCGCCGAACTTCTTATCATGAAGACAAATGCAATTGGAGACATGGTCAGAGAACTAAAAAAAATTAAGAAAAGTACACTTTGTAAAGCAGAGAGGCAACCTTAGAAAGTTTACCGACCGTAAAGAAATATCAAGTGTGAAATATTAAATTAGTCACTGTGGTTTTGAATGAGTTCATAAAAAAATATCTGCATCCACCATCCATAAATCTAAAAGAGAAAAGAATTTTTATGTTTAAGTAGCACTGCGTAAGCCATTAAAATTAAGTTTCGCAAACGAATAGCCAATTTGAGTTTTGCCTTGAAGTGACTTCATAAGTGGAATGATGTAATTTTTGCAGACGAGAGCAAATATAATATCGCTAATTTTCTGCAACAACGTTATAAGTCAAAATCACAAATTTTGACTTTATAGTTTTACTCATAGACGGGGGTTGTCTTATAAATAAGAGAGCAAATGACGAAAACCCGTTGTCGGGGCAACATGTTATAAGAAGTAAAATATTTCAAATATTGAGAATGGTTACCTAATAATTGCCCCACGGTTCCTAAGCCAAGGGCTCAAGAACTAAATTCGATTGAGAATTTGTAGGATGCATTGAATCGAATTATTTGCTGACATAAAATGACACCAAAATCGGAATTAAAATTGAGGCTTCAAGAGAAATGTGATCGAGTTCCGGTAGATTGTCCACATTATTGTGTTTGACCGCTTTTCTTGTCTTCTTCTTAAACATCTATATGAAAGGAATTTTCTCGGATTAATACCTTAAGGCCAAATACACTGGTCAAATTTCACATCAAGTATTATGGTTGTGTCAGTAAAACTTGGTTTGTATGTGTGCCACCGACAATGCTGAGATATAGTTTAACAAAGTATTGTGCTCTTTAGTTCACGTCCGTATTATGAAACAAACTCACAAAAACTGTTTGTACACGAAACAAAGTACACTTTTCCCTACTTTTTTCCACTTTTATCATAAAATTCAAATGTTTCGCAGCAAATGTTTCGTAATATGGACGAGGTCATAATAATTCTGAAAAACGGTTTGCCAAATGTTTGCCTTACATATTTATGTCTCCACTAATTACAAAAAATGCAGGTCCCAAGCGAGATTATATTTGTTTTAGTTGGATTTCTATAAACTTCTTTTCTGATGCATTTTTCATCATGGGCTAAACTTTAAACTATTTTCCTAAGTCTGGAGAAAGTTTTGTCTATAAAGACGATTATCCTGTATATTTTTTTGCTGCAAAATAAAAGTTTCGAAATATCTGTACTCAAAATTTTTTATGTATATAAAAGACCGTTAGTTTTAGCTTTGGATAAGTAAATGGTAAGTCTTGTTTATATAAGTCTATTCAATATAGCCAATAGCCAAAAAAAAGTTTAAATAAAAGTTTTAAAATGTTAACTTTAATCCTGAAATGTTTATTAAAATTTTCTTGAAGATTATTTCGACAGTTATAGTCGTTTAACTCTAAAGGATTTTTAAGCACTCACACCCACAGAAAAGTATACCTCTTGTGCAGTGTTTACAAATATCACAAATAAAGCCATTCTGATATTTTAAACTCAATTTACTTGGCCAGTCAAACTTCTTTATTATCAAATGGCTTCTTGTAAACAAAATGTTTAGTATTTATTCACTCTACCAAGTCAATAGCAATTAAAAATATGCAACAATTAAATCGTTTATTTAAGACACCCGTCAAGTGCGCCTTTTTAAAATGTCAGTTGACGGGTTTCTGAAACACTATTCGATTATTTAATCATTACAAATAGCATCTATTTACTTTGTGCAGCATAATTTGTCTAGGTTCATTTTTTATTACATTCGCAATCATTAATATTTCAATGAAAATCCTAGAACAAGGCGAATTCAACTACAGGTGGTGTCGCAACAACATAGGGGTTTTTACATTGCATTGTTAGTGCCATTAGCTCGAAATGTCAACCATTTTTAGCAAAACACTAACAAATCAAAACAAATAAGCTCGAACTGTCAAAATCAGATGCATGTTCGACACCACCTGTAGTTGAATTCGCCTTGTCCTAGAATTTGTGTTTTTTTATCAAAACCTGAAATTGTTTTTTGGATTTACTTTTAATTCTGACTAAATTTTACTTGTATAGAAAAGTAAGATTAAAATGGCTTGAAGTACAAATAAACTCTATATAATAAAGACAAAAATTCCAATTACTTAAAAGCTTAGAAAATAGAAAAAAAAAACAAAATGAAAAGAAGGATATGTTTTTTTTTTTCGCTGTTTTCACATTTGGAGTTTTAACAAAGAAAAGTACATTAATTTAACAAAATTGTTTGTGTACCCTTCACCACAGCTGAAGGAGTATATATTTCTATAATATTGCTAAGCCGACAGCCTTTGTAGCTAGTGCTTTTCTCTTTTCCTTTAGTCTTAGGATTTATTCATAAGACTAAATAAATAAAATAAATAAATAAATATAATATAATATTGAACCTATAGTCACTATAAAGTATATTTATTCTGTATCATTATAAGAATGGAAGTTAAAATCACGATGTCCGTCGGTATGTCCGTTGAAATGGGTTTTCCGAAGACACCGGATATGATGGGAACCAGGTGCTTATTTATTTACGTCACATAAAGACTAGAATTGTTTGCTATTGAAAGGCAGCCTAATCGATCCACAAACGGCTGAGACACGAACAAAAAAACCACGACCGCCTCCAATTTTCTAATTTTACCAATACATCTTTATATATTTTTTTTTGTGTTTTTTTATGTATATCTGGAGAATGGCAAGGCCCAACGTTTCTAAATAAGCTACAAGCATCTTGGTTATAAATAAACAACATCTAGAAAAATGTGGGCGGTATTGCAGAAGTGGGCGTGGAACTTCCTTTTAGATTATAGATAACTCATGGATTTCTGCATATCTGGGAAAAGGCAAAAGCCAGATATTCCAAATTAGGTGCAAGCATCTTGGTTATCAATAGACAACATCCGAAGAAATGTGGGTGGGAGTGGAGAAGTGGTGGTGGCACAAAAGAGATTTATTTATGGCGGAATGGAACGGTATTTATATCATACTAGTGTTCGCCTAATGGTCAAAATTCGACCATAAATGTAAATATGAAGAAAACATCGTTCATCTAAGTATATGAATTTACATGTTTCTAGCATTTATTTTTTCCGTCTTAGTGGATCGATTTGGCGAGGGACTTACCTCCGGTTCATATTTTATCTTCTACGTGAGTTAATTTAATTTAAAAAAAATATCAGAAAATATCAACTGAAAAATAAAAAAGTATCAAAAAGTCTCATTTATAGATTGTCATCCATTCAGTACACTGCATGTTTAATTTTATGTTTCTATGGCTAATATTAACGAAAATGAATTAAAGTACCAGATGTAGAACGAAAAAGTACCAAAAAGCTCTTATTCACTCAGGACCATGCATGTTTATTTTTATCTTTAAAGGTCGAATATTACACAGAGAAAACAGATTCGTGATCACAACCGAATTTGGCGCCAATCGAATTTCGTCGGTTGTATTTACTATCACACAATTCGGTTCCAATTACTGAAAATTTCGTTGCTTAGTACAATATTTTTGATAGCAACATATGCATTTTAGTACACTATCAGTCATAACAACAGATATTGTTAGTTGTTAGTATGATTATTAGAAACAAAATTGTGCTTATACCCGAATATATGATAGCTGCAACTGAATAAACACATAATTGGTGTTCATAACAAGAGATTTAATTGCCGTTATCAATATATTTTTTTTAACCGGTCAAATGTAGCCCATAAGGGGCAAGGACTTGTCCAAAGGAAAGGTAACCCCAATGAATAAAAAAAAATGGCTTATTTTACAGTACGATGTCCTAGGGCCCATCCAGCTTGCATTACAAAGGAGAAGTCTTAAAACTACTGCATGGTATACTCCAAAGGATTAGCTTTGAAATCGTTTCAAAACGAAAACATGTCGTTAAAAAACGAAGGCATGTCGTTTAAATGCAAACTCTTCTTAATAATACCATGGTCGATACTTGCATTACATTGGACCAGCCCAGGATCAAAATGGATCAAGTAGTCCAATATAATTTGCAGGGTCCATATGTTCATACCTGTAAAAATACGTAAATTATTTACCCCTATTTATTAAGTTTTTGCACATTTTCCATTTTTACCGCAAAGAAAATTTTTAAATATAAAATTAAAAATTATTTTATTCTATCAAATTTTTTGACAGAAAATTTAGTAAGCAATTGGTGCTTTTAACTATTTTTTGGTTGTGGATTCCGAATAATAATATTTTCATTTGTTGTAATCGAATTGAAGCGATACTAACAATCAATAATTAGCTGCAATAGATGAATATACATTTTTATTACAAAATTTATTGACAAGAGCAAATTATTGATTGTAAAGCCCAATATTCAGTATTGCCCTATATTAAATTCGGTTGTGATTCTAACCATTTGTACTAATTTTTAGAACTAAATTAAATTAGTTATCATAGCTAATAAAAGAATTGAAGGAATCATATTTCAGTAAGAACAAGGTTTTAATAATCAAGAGAATTAAAAATCAGTTAGAACTACACATTTTTAATAGTTGCAATAATAAATCATGTAACTTGATCAATATTTTATTACTTCAACCGTTTCCCAACCAATTTGTTTTCTGTGTGTAACAAAAATTTAAATGTACCAGAAAAAAAAGTACCAACCTTGTTCGTCTTATAGGTTCGCATTCACTTAGTAACCTGCACCTATAATATTACGTTTCTAAGTTCAATATTATAGAAAATTTAAAAATTATCACATGAAGCACGGATAGTAAAAGAAAGAAATATAATTTCCCCTTCTTGATACTTTTTTCTCCATAGAGGTATGATTGACAAACAAAGGAAGAAAGTGTTCCTAACTTTTTGACCGATTTATACATAAGATTTATATAGTCGAAAGAATCGAAAACCGGTTTGTGAAAAACGTCGAATAATCGACCACCCTATTTTTTTATTATTTGATACTTGAAAAAAAAAAACAAATTTTTTGTGATAGTAGCAAATTTGAACGCTTTTAACTCTGAAATTATTAAACATATTTGAAGAAAATATATATTGTGCACTTCTGTTAGTAAATACCTTTTAAATGGTTCAAATCGGTTGAAATACAGAGGAGGAAAGTGCTCTTAACTGTTTTGCCTTTGCCGATTTATATATACTTAGATTCTGTGCTTACAGCACCATGTTGAAGGGTATGAAGTTGTCTTCATAGCCGAATATAAGACTCTTGTTTATCTTAAAGCCGTATTAAATGTAAAGATGTACTTGGAAATTTGAATAGATTTTGGTTTTAAAAGACAAACAAAAAAAAAGAAAGCAACAGATATGGAAAACAAGCTAAAAAAAAAAAGAAATTCTGTAAGAATTTTTAAGACGTTTGAGTATTATTTTTCCAAACAAATTCGGTTTTAAATCAACATAAAGTTTCCTTGAATCGAAGAAATTAAATCTTTAAAAAAGCTTTTTTAGAATTCAGGGTTCATTAGTGCTACAGCCATATTCGTTTCTTTATTTATATCTTTTTGGGTCTTATTCAAGGGGTTTTCCTTTGTGGCCCTTTATTCTTTTGTATTTATCCTTAATTTTTTATTCGTAATCTAAGCCGCTTATTTTTTTTTCTTTTTGTTTATTTGTTTCAGCAAAAATGTTTAGCTCTGTATGACCCTTTTTTTTTTTGGTCTTCGTAAGGATTTTAAAATAAAGAAGTAACAAATTACGTCTTTAATGACTTCCGCTAATTTTGTTTTATTTTGTACATTCAAACGGAAAAAGGGTTTTCTTTTAAAATGAAAAACAGAAAGTCGCACTAGAAAATCTGTGACCTTAAAATCAAAAAGTGAAAAATATTTAAATAAATTATTTTAAATTAAATACTTTGCAAAGTTTTATGTAAATGATTTGAAATTTACTGCAGCTTTGGCAAACAAGGGATCTTTGTACAAATATTGATAAATTTCTTAAAGAATTTTACTTTTAGAAGAGGAAAATACTAAATAAAATATTAACTTATGTAAATTTTGTCAAACAATAAAGAGCAATAATTAAAAAATATTATCCAGAATGTAATTTTTTGAAGATAAACAATTTCCCGAATAATTTTTGAATTTTTATAGAAAAAGTGAACTAAGTTTTGTTAAGCTACGGTCAGACTTATCAAATATTTGACGAAAAAAACGGGACCAACAACCAAACTAAAAAATCATTTCGCTTAATATCAATATTTATTTTGATTAAAATACCACATCTTACAAAAAACTGTTTTTTGCTATTTCTAGTAGTATAATTAGTTTATTTTGTAATATTAAGACCATTTTAAATCTCACTAACTATTAACAAAAGTAAGGGTTACGCTTATTTGATCAAATATTTAATAAGTGTGACCGTAGCTTTAGACTATCAAGTCTACTTTGAAAAAATAATCCATGATTATATCTGGTAGCATGGGTCAGTATCTCCTGGTGGCACGACACCGGACCGAATATTGGCTAGGACCTCTGTTAGTCTGCTTCTTATCTCAAATGCTTTCTGCCTTTCAGGAAGATTGTCCTAAGGAAGTTTCGCTTTTCCGCTTAAAATATACATTCGGGGGGATTACGTGGTGGTTGTGGTTGCGGGAAGGGATATCTAGTGGGAGAGTTCAGCCTAAGTGAGGATGGTAATGTTGCTGTTACTAGCATTTTTTCAAAAGCAGCCTTCAAACAAAAGTTGAGTGCCTGATTATACGCTCAAATTTCTACCCGAGTGTCTTGGTTGAGCTCACACTCGGAGACGGTTGCTAAATGCAACGCTGGTACCATGGAGGGTATCCATGGAAATCTTTTCCTATCCCAAAGTTATGAATATTCATGTGTTTGGATACTTAATAAAACATTTTGTGCTGCTATCATGAAAAGGTTTTGACAAGAACGCACCTTTCGTCACATGTATTGTTCTTTTCGTTGTAATTGTAAGATAACACAGTATGTCATTAAGCTTGGACCCTGGACAATCAGCAAGATTGGGTAGTATGTAGTTGCCGAGAAATCTCCTGACAGATAGCGTCCGGTATTAGCACAGAAGGTGAAAGATCATTTTCTATGCGATAGTGCTCTTAAAAAGAGAAGCCTGAGTCGACTTTCATCCAATGGTCCGTTAAGAATGCCAGCAATAAGTTACATAATACGTACTTCAACAAAAAAAAGGGCCAGATTAACTTGGCCTCACTAAATGTGACCGAATTGCTTTATCTGGTCTTAGCCTTTGAAGAAATTATTAGCGTAACTTCAACTTGTAAATAATCTGAAACCATAATTGAAATATGCGGAAACATGATATTTCTAGTCCATATTTTTTTCTCTGAAACCTTTTTACTGAGCCGATTCTTCTAAATTTTACATACAAACTGCTTAAAAGAACTAGACAAAAATTGCAAATACACATTAGTTATTGGTATCGTAAATCAATGAAACACTCCTTAAACACATTATTTTTTTCCCTTTAAGTCGAAATAACCCCAATATTGATATCAACTAGTTTACGACCCTTTAACTTCACAAATCCTTCTTTCTTATTTACGAAAATGAATTTTTATTTAAAAAAAAGTTTCTAAAAATAATTTTGTTTTTATTTTTACGATTTTGGCCTATAACTTTCTTGACAACAATAACAACCATAAATAAACTTCAAATCGTATTACAATAAATCATAAAGATTCAAATATAAAAAGAAAACCTCTGTTTCCTTTAAATAAGCAGTAAAAAAACAGCAGCGAGAAAAAAAACTAATTCACTATTGATTTTTTTTTTATTTTTTGTTTCATTTAATATCTCACTCAGCGTTGCCGTTTTGGTTACTTTTAACCAAAATTGGTTACTTTTTTTTCCAATGTGTACTTGTGTACTTTTTTTCCATTTTGGTTACTTTTTATCAACAAAAAATAAGCAATTTTTTTTTGTTTTGGAACAAGAACTACCCGCTCCGCTTTTTTGACCCTTTTTTATATATATTTTTTTCATTTACTTAAAAATTATTTTTTTGAAGCTTAAGCTTCAACAGACTATCAACTTAACCATATAAGTTATATACTTTTAGGTGTAGATGGTCATTATCTGCTACTCCTAATGGTTCATTGGTCTTACTGAAACACTTTTCTAGATAAATGATAAAATCAAAGGTCCTTCTGGGATCGGATATATTATTATATTTCCACCGGGCAAAAAGCATCTTTATATAAAAGATCTTCTGCATAATTAAGCTCAATTTTGCGCTTTGATACCATAACCGCAGCGAGACTTAAAAAGTTTTACTTGTAGGATCTCTTTATATAAAAAGGTTAAATGCTCTAGCTCATAAAAATTTTAAAATTGACGAAAATAAGTGTAAATTTTGAATAGCCTTTTGTTCTTTCCAGACCATCATAATATATGTACTGTCAAAACTTTTAAAAAATCGATCCAGCGGTTTATTAGCCTACAAGATACAAACAAACACAATTTCTTCTGTAGACATATTTTTAAACTGAAGTGCGAATAAAATAGAACTTTCACGAAAGAAGTTTATTTTCCAAAGAAATCAATTTTATTTCTTAAAACAAGATAATTCAAAATCAAAAAATAATTTCATGATTCTAACTTATTTTATTCGTATTTAGTTCAATTTTTTTAAATAAAGAAACATTTTCTCATGATCT
Source organism: Pollenia griseotomentosa (assembly GCA_963931875.1). Classification (NCBI taxonomy): domain Eukaryota; kingdom Metazoa; phylum Arthropoda; class Insecta; order Diptera; family Polleniidae; genus Pollenia; species Pollenia griseotomentosa. The sequence goes on along the minus strand of OZ007560.1, from coordinate 41,659,426 downwards.
AAAAAATCACGATTTTTGTATATGATCAAAAATTTCTTAAAACAAAAAATACAAAAGTAGCTTGTTTTTAATAAAAATAAGAAAGATATTTCTGAAATCAAGCTGCATTTACTTAGTATTAGTATGGTTTTCTTGATTTTTAACTTGAATCGAATTTCTTGCAACAAGAAATAAGTGCCAGGGATTTCTTTAAATTTTTCAGAAAAAGCTCAAGTTAGCTTGGTTAAATTCAATTAATTTTTATTTGAATCAATATGTTAAGCATATCAATAAAAATTTCTTATTTTTATATGCTTCACTTTTTAATATAAAATATTTAGGCTTTTCCTTGTATTTTGTAAAATATTCATGGCCTAATTTACCAATTTATTTATACATACAAACATATATCAATTTATAATTAAAATTCGTTTTTCATGTCAAATAAAAAAATAAAATTATATGAAAAGTATATATTAATATGAATTGATATATAAAAAAAATTGGTAAAATTGGCCATAACCAACGAAAGCTTGATTTAAGTAACTATAGAATTAAAATTAATTGTTTTTAGCTGTACTAAAGTAAATTTTAGTTTACTTTGAGTCATAACCTCTTGCTTAAACCAAGCCACATATATGTTTACGATAAAAAATGTTTGGCTTGGACGAGAATGGTGCAAAAATTTTTTGGTTCAAGCCATATTTTCTGGTGATTTAGTAAATAATTCTTTCCGTGTTTAATACAAAAAAATTTTGGTTACTTTTTTTCGCTTTTGGTTACTTTATTTTGACATTTTGGTTACAAATTTTATTTGGTCGTGGCAACGCTGATCTCACTCCCTACAAAAACCGCACAAACATGGCAAACTACGAATAAAATCAAGTGAATAAAATGAAGGGAGAATTTTCAAAAAGTCATAAAACTCATAAATCTTTTTCAGCTGTTTTGTTGTTGTTGTTGTCGTTGAAACACACGACAACTTGTGCATTTAATTTCAAGAAAATATAACTGAAGTGTTTTCTGGGCTAAATGAGATTAAAAAGCAATATCTCAAATATTTTTTCTTTTTTTTTCTGGCCTTCTCTGTTTTGTTCTTGTTTCTTCGTTTATTAGTGCGGCTGGGATGACTATAGTAAATTAGAATGAGATTGAATAAGTCATGAAATTAAACACTAAAAAAGGAATGAAATAGAACTTTCACAATTATTCTTTTACAACTGACAGTAGCACACAACTATCAGCAGCAAGAACTGATTCACACGCTTCAGGTCTCAGCTGCCAAGTCTTGAGTTCTTAGGAGAGAAGGTAAAAGTGGATGAATGAAATTTAAAAATCTGAATTTACATGTTTCATCTTTTGATGCTTAACTTCTTTTCAATACCGTTTAAAAGATGCCAATATGATCAATATGTTTCAATATGTTTCAACTATTTTCAGTTCCAAATAACAACAATTTTATTTACAGCGAATCAAAGAGAAAAAGCAAAGAAAAAATGTACCTGCAGTCATCGTTGTGCAGGGCCGAGTGCAGGCATCTCTGAACCAACCCCCTTTCTTATTTCTTCTCTCTCTATAAAACACAAGAGTTGAGCATCAAAAGATTAAACGTGTGAAAGCAGACAAACTTGAAATCAAAAATCTGAAACGTGTGAATTAACACTTACTAAGATGACTGACATTTATTCGAGGAAATGGCTACAGTCCTTAGAGACTTATTAAAAAAAGGATTGAAGAGTAAATAAAATGAACAGTTTATACGACTTTGTGTTGATCTATATTTGGAAAAGTGCCAATTTTCTAGCCGGGTCATAGGCACATTCTCAATTTCATATAGGAACTATTTAAGCTACCTTGTCCTTTGATATTTTACGAAAACATCAATTAGATTTGGCTTTGACGTTGCTTGGAGCTCTTTCTCACACGTAAATTACTTTGACAAGGGCTTTTAAATGGTTTTTTAACTTTCTTTTACTTCTTTACGCGCATGTTTTACCTTGATAAATTTTGTGTTTTTTTGTTGTTATTTGTCATATTAAACATGCAATCAACTACAACTAGATATAAACGAAAGACTAACAAAAAAGAAACTACTTTGCGAGATCTTCAAAGATTTACTGACCCTTTTTCCATACAAACTTTACTATGCAAACTTAAGACTCTGCACAGTAAACTTTGCTTAAATAAAGAGGGATTATAATTTTTGTAATATACAATTTTGTATGCTTTAGAAAAATATAAAAGTGTGTCTTGCTCATCACTACACTCATAAAAAAATGCATCTTCATATTGATGATACCCTTTCATCGGAATTGTTACATCAATTTTATTACAAATGGCATCAATAATGCAAAAATTGACATTAATCATATGAAAATGTTTAAAAAGTTAAACAAGAATCAAAAATTCCCATATTCTTCACTCACAATATTCTGTACTTAAAATTCTCTGAAATTGTAATATAAAATAAATGAAAATTCAGTTAACAACCGGTCTACCTATTTTTCATTTATTTTTGACAAAAAGTTCGTTTAATTTTTAATGTCAAAAATTCAACGCAATGTGCCGTAAAGTAAATTGAATTTTCAGTTATTTTCAGTTGTCAAAAAAATTAACTACATATTCCAAAAAAACGAAGGAATATTCAGTTACCCAGTAAAAACTTCGCTTACTTTTTCAAAATGAATAGCTTCTATCCCTCACTATTTAAGGCTAGATTACACTATCTCACAAGTCTTATGTATTCCATAATACTTTGTGAGATAGAAATCTAATGAGTTTTGTTGCGACTGTCAAAAAATCTAATTAAACATGAAAGTTTGTGCTCACACCATCACACAAAGTATAAACACTCACACATGAAATAAAATGTAACCCTGATCCAATGAAAAGTATTATTGTTTAGAAATTTTTCAAAAAACGATGAAGTCGTATCAGATGTCAAACTTTTTTCATAATACTTGTCATTTTCGTGACACATTGCATTCACACTATCACACTTTGTCATATTACTTGAGTTTTTGACATGTATTAATACAAAGTAGAATAGTGTAATCTAGCCTTTAGTAGCTTTCTTATTTAACTTTGTACTTCTACAACAACTTCTATAACTCCTTTTTTCTAGATGTATGTAGTTAAAAAAAATAATGACTCACTTTTAAATGCGCTCATTTTGGGACATCCCTTGTAAAATTCATTGGTTCTTTCAGTAGAATTGTAAGTAGTGATTTAATGTTTTTCCGATTTCTCAACACATTTTTTTGTAGGCGAAGTTTTTACTGGGTATTTTATTTAATTCAGTTATTTTCGTTTACTCCACAAAACAAGCAAATCGTTTTTTACAGATAACTAAAAATTTATTTTTGGTAGTTAAATGTGTCATCCCATTGATGGTATAATTTCACCTGATGACAATTTGGCCAGGTGATTTTGCTTAAGGTTGACATAACGATGAACAAATGTGGCATGGGGTCGAAAACGATGACAGTAGTCTTAGCACTGATGTCCAATTACATCAGCATTATGACGCATTTTCTATCGGTGTAGTCCAGCGCAAATTTAAGTATACTATTCTGTGCTTTGTTTCAAATAATTTTTAGGCTCTCGACCGATAACCGATAGATTGTGTTGTATACTAACGATAAAATGAGCGTAATTGAAAAAAACCAATGTACACATTTTTTACTTATTCGATCGTATAGTCACGTTCTTGATAGCCCTACTTGGTTTCTAGTCTCGACCCTTAGAGGTTGTGTTTGCATTTCAGTGAAGCTTGTTTTCGAACATGGAAATGTGATCAAAAGTTAAATGTTGCGATTAAGCCAAAGGCTTCTATTTAAATTAATTTGCTAAAGCTTCTATCTAAAAATTTTGGAATATTAAAAATATCCATAAAAGAAAGGAAACTAAGACCAAACTTGTCACGTGACAGTTCCAAAGTGGTAGGGATTGGTTCTTGTTCTAACTCTTAATATGGAAGGGACTTGTCACTTTAATGTCCTAGGAGGGAGTAAATTGACACATTCTTGACACTTTGTAACAGGTCATTGAAATAACCTAAATGGACACATTTAATTTCGGTTAAAAAAGACCTGTCGTAGATATTGTCCCGAGGGAACCGTGTTATTATGAAAGATCTCCATCATATAAAGTAAAAAAAAAACAAGTATCAGATAAAATTAGCCACTTTTAGCACAAAATTTAGTCACATATCTTGTTTTGTGTCAATTACTTTTCCGCTGAAGGAACAACTCTTTAAACACATTATCACCAGTAATGTGATATATCTTTTTTTACTTGTCCCAATTCCTTAATTTTTTTATAATATTTTGCTTACTGGTCACGGGATAAGCTCTTAAAGAACAAGTGCCACGAATTTCCCGCAGGGTTTTGACTCGATTTTCTTTGAAATACAATTCGTTAACTTCTTACGCGTTTCATAGTCCCATAAAAAAATTTTTAATTCTTAGCGTTACCTCTGCCCTGATCTCAACCAACAGCTTTCCATACTTACGTAGGGTACTCAAACACTACTGCACAAGTTTTAACAACAAAATACAATCAACACAGCAAAGGATTTATTCGTTTGTTGTCGTTGTTGTATTTTGTGCCTGTGTTGAAAATGATTTTATGGGAAATTGAACTTTGATGAAACCACAAAAGAATTTGTTTTATATTCTAACAATCGTTATATACGTTGTACAACTGTTGAGATTTTTTTTTATTTTTTGTTAAATATTTCCCGCTGTAAATCCATAAACTTTTTCTACTTGAATTCAGTTGTTTCTGTCAGCAGAAAAACATTTAACACAGATGTGAAAAAAGAATTAGTGAAAAATAAAGAAACGAAAAGAATTAAAATTAGTTTTTGGCAGCGTAAGAAACAAAATTAATCCTTATCATCTTCAAAATATTATGGCTTGAAATTCAAATTTACGCTTAATTAATCTCTTAGTCTTTCTTTTAAGACAGACATAAAAAAGCGATGTAATGGATTTTGGTTAAAGTTAAGTTAAAAATGTATACCTTTTGTTCCATTTCGATGGTTTATTATAAAGCACTTAAAAAAGGCACAATTAAAAAAGATTTTAGAATAATGTGTTTGTTTATTATTCCAGTCATATCTTTTTTTGATTTGTAGAAAAGTAAATTTTGTTAATAAAAAAAAAAATCTTATATTAGAACAATTCAGCGATTAAGTTCATTTTGAATTAACGACATTTGTCTTATCTACGAATAAATTTAGTAAAAAATTTAACAATACTGGGACTGCGAGAAAGGTTATTTAGGTGGCCCGTAAATTGGGAACAATGGAAATCCCTCGTGACTAATGCGCAGTAGGCCTTACAAATTATTGGGAAAGTTGACAAAAGTAAAGTGTTATTCCTAGGAAATCCAGGAAATCGTGTACAGGGAAAAATATTAAAATAAGAATTAGATATACTACTCCAGATATATGGAGAACATAAATAGCCAAAGTTTCCAAATCAGGCACAGACACCTTGTTTATCAACACACAACCTCTCAAAATTGGATTGGATAAGTGGGCGTGGCACCTCCCATACAAAGATATTATACATTTCTGCACATCTGGCGAACGGAAGGAGCCAAAATTTCCAAATTAGGTACAAAAATCTCGGTTATAAAAATACACAAGGTCCCACAAAATGTAGGTGGTTTTGAGAAAGTAGGCGTGGCACAAAATAGTTATTTTTGTATCAAAAGAGAATATTTGGTACACATAGGTGGGCTGTTAATACACAACCGTTCTAAAAATATAAGCGGGGTTGCAGAAGTGGGCGTGGTATTTCTCATACAAAGACAATATAGTAACTCACTTCAAAATTGTTATTCTTCGGATTTATATGCTTAAACTATGCACAATACACTTGTTTATCTATAAAAAAATATTAGTGTATTTTGTTGTTGTTTACTAGTGCTAAAAAATTAATGTCTTTCTTTATGCTTCAATTGGTATAAAGTTGTAACTTTTAAAAGTGACTTATATTTAGTCAATGTCATCTACTGCTAAGTGCTTAATAATCTTAATTCGAATTGTGATAAGACTTGTGACAGTTAAGGGCAGAGGCCCGCAAAAGTACTACACCGTGCTTTTTTTTTTCTCACAATAACATTCGCACTCACTTTGTAAAAAACAAACAAACAAACAAACATTCAAACAAAAAGGTTCTGTTGACGATTGCTTTAGAATTCCACTGCGAGAAATGTTTAAAGAAGAATGAGAATTTAATTTCTTGTTTGCCCAAAATTTTTTTGGCAAGCCCGAATGTTATGAAATTATAGTTTTTTTTTTTATTTTTCTTGAAGAATCGTTTAAGTTTTATGAACGCAAGTAATTAATTTCTGAATTTATTTTTGTTTCAATAGATTAACACGTTTTAATAATATTATAGTTTTTTTTATATTTCTTGAAGAATGTGATTTATTTAATTTGAATGATTTTTTTGTTTTTTATCTTATATAAAACATACGCTTATGTTTTGAGTTTTTACATTAACAGCCAGACTGATTTTAAAAACAAGTAAATACCACGAACATTTTTTTAAGTGCTTCTGAAAGGGAGAGTTATTATTCTCTCACAAAAAAACAAAAAGTCTGCATGTATGTGTTGCCGGGCTCTGGTTTAGGGTTTGGCAAAAGTTTCAAAACATGAAAAGAATTCAGCGTAAGTGAGATAACTTAAAATAATTCGGTAACTAGTGCAAATAATAAATACATCATCCAAAATGACACAACTAAAATTTTTTTATTATCTAGTGTATAAATATTTAAAAAGAAAAGAAAAAACTTTTTAGATCATAATCTGTATGGATTTTCTACTAAATGGTCTAAATATTTGTTTTTTTTACTATTTTTGAGGTCAAAAACAGTTTTTCGATTTCTGAAAAATTAAGTTTTTTGATTCGAGTCACTTTTGAACTTGGTGTGCGATATTTATTTAAATCTTAATAAAGGTATTTATGTATGTAAGTGTTTGGCCTTATCGCACCATAGTGAAGCGTTTAAAAGAATCGGCATAGCCGACTGTAGCACTCTTACTTGTAGTTCTTTAAAATTAATTTGTAAAATTATTGAATGCCCTCCTCCAAAAGTTATAATTGTTAAGGATCTAATATGGACTTTAATTGGGATATATCGAATCTGACATTACAATTTTTAGTCCTTCACAGCCAATGTATGCCAAAAAAAAATGTTATTAACATTTGTAACGGTTTTAAGCATGTTAAAGTGAATTCCGAAAATGAGCTTCAACTGCGTGGCCCACAATGTCGACAAGAACATTTCTTTCATATATTTATGTTAAAAACAAAAACAAATTTAAGTTTTTAATTTTTGTTTTCAATAGAAATATACGAAAGAGATGTTCTTGTCGACATTGTGGGCCAGGCAGTTAATGCGACTTTGATGATAAAGTCTAAATCGGAAGAAACTTCAATACAATACCGTAATTGGTAGCCATTTGAGGCGGCTTGAATCGATCTGCGAGCGGGGGCTTTATATCTAACCCATAGTAAGTTACGAACCGATCGTCCTAAAAGTTTAACTTATATTAGTTCTAGTCATTAAAATGAATTTTTGACAAATTTTTTGAAAAGATCTGAAATTGGCCACCGCCTAGCCGCCGCATTACAATTTGTTTAACTTAAGAAAAGTAATTACTGTTCATTCCCAGTAGTAAATTCTGTATAAGAAAAATGCAAATACAAATTTTAGGGCAGTTAGTCCACATTTGTTTCGATAACTACTTTCCTGCTTAGCCGAACACGGTAGATTTCAATCGCAAACTTCTTAGAAGAACTCGAAACAAAAGCTTTTGATTTTAAATACAAAAGTAATAGTTCTCTTCAAAACTAGGTTACTCAGTATTGGTGACTGACAAATTCGAAACAAGTGACATGTTTGCCAAAATAAACAGACTTTTTAAATAGGTTTATGCAACTCTCCAGCTGAATTTTGCTTGCAGTGTAAAAAAAATAAAAAAATATAATAAAAAGGTGGTAAATGTTGAGCTTTTATATACGTACATATATGTATACATATATGTATGTTTATCTGTGTATTAAGAAACAAACAACCCAGCGGTAAATATTAAAGGAACCGCAAGTTGCAGGCCTTTTTAAAGGCCTCTACACTCCTTTCTAAAAGATTCGCTTCGTATGATATCCTGCCTACAGAAGTATGCCTTCTAGCAGGTTTAAATTTATTTTTGAAAGACCTTCCAAAATATTTAGTACACATTCGCTACTCTCTTCTTTAGGAAGGGAGAAAGGAACTTGTTCAGTTTAATTTTTTAGTAACCTTCCTTACTCCCTTCGCTGCGAAGGAAAATAAGTCGTTTAGTTTTTATATTTTTTTGGTTTCCAACATTCTTAAAAATAATTTTATACATTCATTTTTGCGCCCGATCTTGTTTTTATTACGGTTCTTAATTTTTTTGATGTCTCTAAAGGCCTCGTTACTCTTATATAAACGTATACGTTGCGGATCACCCGTTCCGTTTTTCTTACCAAGCATGTATAACTAGGTACACTTACGTAATTTTCCTGGAAAATATTGAAGGAATAAGCCTATTAAAGTATAAAAGCTTTTTAGGATTGTAATTTGACTTAGAATACACATTCGAATAATTTGAAAATTTATATAATTTATATCAAGGAATCTTGGAATGGACTTTTAAAAAAATCTATTTAATACATAAATTTAATCCAACTTTTTACAATAAAAAATGGAGAAGAAAGATATGAATTAAAATATATTACATTTTGTAATATGGTAGATTTGCCAACTGGCAGCTCTTTCCTTTTAATTCCTATTTTGTATTCTTAATATTGAACTATGTTGCATGTATGTCTATGAATGTAAAAATAACATTTTTAGAAGTCATTTAAAAAAAAATTTTTGTAGGTATTCAAACCGTACTTTTGTATGTACTTTTCTTAGAGTACTTAAAGAGAAGCCCATTTTACAGTACAAATTTGTAATGCCTTTTAACAGTCCTTCTTTTAAGGCTTTCTTATAGACATGCATTAGAAGGGCTAAAAAAAAGGACCTCTTTTGAAAGCTTCTTAAAATTTCTGTAAGAAGAAGGGATAAAAAATATGTGACTACGGAATGCGGCAAGGAGAGCTTGGGTCTGCTAAATAAGGCCTTATATTAGGCCTCTTTACTCATTCTTTTAAACGCTGGGAAGGAAATTCCATGCTATTGCTATAAACACAACTGGGACGAACGACGAACTTCTTATAGTACGACGAATTCGTCTGCAAGAATTCGTTGCGTATGTTCGTCAAATGAGACACAATAAGTGCGTGAATTCCAGGTATTACTGTGACTTAAATTTTTTTTAATTTATAAAAATAAATACCTTTGACGCTAGATTATATAAACATTTATTATTTTTAAGCTTTTTAATTATTTTACTGCATTCATTTTCATATTTTTCAACTAGCAATAAATTTTATTAACATTTCTGTATAATTTTTTTTGTTGTTAAAATATATCAAATCATAAACTGACCATACTTCAGCACTTTTGGTGTTCTGCGTTTCGATTTACAAATCTCAAATTGGTTTTAAATTTTGCAATTTTTCGCGAATTTCAGCGATGTTCGCGATAAAAGCAATTTGTTCCTGTAAGTTTTCTGATTCTTTACAGCTTTAACGATTTATAATAAATAGAAGACTTTTTGCTATCATGCCGCTGTTAGCAAATTTTTGCAAATTTTTGCTAATTTAGCAAAATTTTACCGCATTTTTGCCATTCATGTAGTTTTAGGGACTTTTAATCAATTTTATGACTTGTTTGAAATATTAAAAATTTTCGTGAATATTCGCCGATATTTCCAAATAAATTTTAGTGTTTGTTTAAAAGTTTGCAACTTTTCGCGACTTTAAGCCTATTTCGCAATAGAAGCGATTTGTCCCTGTGATTCTTTACAGCTTTCACGATTTTTAATAAATATTAGACTGTGCTGTCCCTTTCCCAATTTATTCGTCGTTCGTCTGTGTAATAAATATAAATAAACCTATCGCAGAGTTCGTTACGCACGACGAATTTCGGTCTACGATATGATTGTGTGTACTTTCATATACACCAATGTGTTCTATTTCTGGTGACGAATATTCGTTGCGAATAATTCGTCGTTTGTCTCAGTTGTGTTTCTAGCATAAAGAAAATTATGTTTTTCAACACATATTTTGTTTGGCTTTCATCTTCGTTTCCAACATAAATGTCAAATTGATTTCGAAAATTCAAAAACCGAAACCACTTTAACATAATGGAAGCACTTTGACACATTTTGCTCGACACAAGCTGTTTTGCTCATAGTGGACACATAATATAATATTGAAAAATTCCAAACTAATTCAAATTATTGTTAATTTGTCTATCCTTTTATTTTGTTATCAAATATTCAATTTGAAAACACAGAAATAGTTTAACTTGATATTATTTTCTATGACAAATACAGTCGTAACGTAGATACGCTTTTATGTTTTCACCAGCTATTGTGTGCCTTTGCATAAAATATTAAACGTTTTAGGTTGACAACGTATCTACATCATATCTTGCTACGTTCATACGGTGAAATTGTGTTCCTACGGTAAGATTGGTTAACACCATGGCAGAATAAGTAACAGGTATGTTTATTACGGAGAGTTGTCATTATTTACCCATGTAATGTCAAATTAATTTATTTGATTTTTGACGCTTGTTTTTATTTGTTCTCCTATTTTCTTGGGTTGACGTTATATGGGTTTTAAAATTGAGAACAAAATTTCAAATGACTTTACCTTGTACTTATTCTATCATGGGTTTACATGAAAATTTTATACATAAGCAAAAAAAAAAAAAAATTAAAAAAAAAAGAAATAAAGCTAAATTTTTAAAAGAGAATTCCTAAAATGTTTAACACTTAAAAGAAAAATGGGTTTTTAATAACTCAACTTACCCCAGTGTTTGTTAAACTTGATGTTTTTCTTTGTGACATTTGATGTTAATGGAATTAAAATTGTTTTGTTTGTGTTGTAATTTGTTGATGATGAAATTGTTTTTGTTTTGTAGAAAATTCCTGTGGTTTCATTTGCAGCATTATTTTACTCCATATCCAAAGGTGTTTGCTTGTCTTTGTAATGACCAAAAGAATATTTAAATTTCAAAAGAGTTTCAAAAGCACACTCAAACTTTTCAAATGCTGAAGAAAAAAACAGCAGCCACAGAACTTTTTTTTTTTTTTTTTTTTAAATAAATTCAAAAGGCCTGGGCATTAAAACCACACAGAACTGAATATTGACATCAGCAACAGATTTTTTAATCACTTAAAAAAAACTAACATGCTGGGCAAGTTTTTATTAACATTTTTTCACAACTTTCCTCATTGTTTTTTGATTAATTTTGCTTGTGTAATCTTTTTTTTATAATTTCACACCAAGTTTTTTTATTAAAGTTTTTAAGTAAAAAGTTGTACAACTTAATTGTTTAGCAAAATACAAGTCTAATATATTTTAGTTGCTTATTCTTATCTCTATTACTACCTCATCTAGTGGAAGACACTTGTTTTGCTTGTTTTAAAAGCCCTTGAAACTGTCCCCTTGGTTGGCTTTCAAAACCATCATTTTTCTCTTCAAGCAAAAACCAAGATCGTCGTACGTATGACATCCAAATAAACAAACAAAACTTTTGTTTTACTTAGATTTTTTCATTCTCCCTCTCTCCTTTCTTTTTTTTATCATAACAAAAACACTCCAGGGGCCAAATCTGTATAATGAAGTTTTTAACAAGTTTACCACCAACTTACAATAGAATAAATTGCAAACATTTCTTACACACTCTCTAACACTAAGAAACTCAGATATCTATGTTTTATTCGTAGATACTTTTACTCTTGCAGAGACGTGGCTCTAGGAAAGTTGCATAAAGTTTTTTTGCAATATTGTTCCAATTTATTTGAAATACATTTTCAAGAGGTTTTATTTTGTGTTTAAAGTATTTTTGTCTTTAATTTTACTCTCTTCCTTTTTTTTTTTTGAGGAAAACAGAAATTATTTCTTTTCTTGTTTTAAAAGATAAGGAAAATCTACTAAATATTTTGAAGTTTTTGGAATTCTTTAAGGGCTGTAAGAGAAATTTTTTGTTAGTGAAATATAAGGGAAATTTTTTGTTAGTGAAATATTGTGGTTGATAAAAAAAAAACAAATACTAAAACTATTAAAAGAAATATTTTTTTAAAGAAAATATTTATTACAAGTTTAAGTTTTCGAAAATTCCAGAGAAATTTATTCTTAAAAATTGAAAGTACCGTAAGAGGGAAATTTTGGGCATTTTTCTCATTTTAAGACCTTAATTTTAATTAGGAATGTAACGATAAGCCTTTTTGCCGATAAGATACCGATACTTAATAAAGAAATATCAGCGATACCGATACAGATACAGATACGCATATTGAAATATTCAAGTAGGAGTATTTTTTTTTTATACAAAATTACAGTGTAGGAGATAATTAATATTGAAAATTGAAATTAATAAGATTCACGAAGCCTCGAATTACATTTGAATTTTTGGTAAAATTAACAAAAAATAAATTATTTTTTTATACAAAAAAAAAAAAAAAAAATCAGTGTAAGATATTATTAATATTTAAAATAAATATAAGTCATTGTCCAGACATCCAATTTTTGTTGCTGCAATTTTTTATGATTATGCTTTGAAATTGCACAGAAAAAAATAAAAATTGATTTCAATTAAAAAATTTGTAATATTAATTAAAAAATTAATTAAATTTGTACCAATAAACAAATTAATAGTATCAATTAAACCAGTTAATAGTATTAATTAAACGTTTAATTCACTTTATTAAATGTTTAATTCACTTGATTAAAATTTTTATTAAAACTGATTATATTTTTGATTAGTGCTTTAATTGGAAAAAAATGTGGGAGCATTTTTTCTGTGTGCATTAGTGTCTAGTCCCTCAAATTCGACAGAATTCATTTTTCTATTTCTGCGCCATGTTCTTAAGTTTTGGTTATAACATTGCGTGGTTAAACAAGCGGATCTGCGTCTCTATATATATTGGGATATCTAAGGTATCACCAGACTTCACCTTTAGCTGAGCCACAGGGTAGGATGGCAAGAGGCTTATCCTCTTTTCTACTTTTGTAAGCGTCACAAGCAGCGTTCGAACAAATCAGCTGATTTTGGCAAATAAAATTTTATTTTTACTTGTGGCAATGCCGCATAAAAAGCGTTGCATATAACTAAGAACGCAAGAAAAGTTTGAAAAATGATTGGAAGTTATATTTTTTAATAATGTTCGAAGACTTCTAACTTATGGAATAGCGTCAGTTAATGTACCAATGGCTTTGCTTGTGGAGTGTAGCCACGTCGAAGAAGCGCAAACTTTTTAGGAAAATCAGTTTTACAAATATTATTGAAAATAAGCAGAAGAATCTTAAAAGATACAAACACTAACAAGATTTAGCAATGAGAGAACATTTCTGTACTATGGTGTAAAGAAAAACGGCTTAAGCTGAAGGTCCACACGAAGTGTTCAATGCGTAGACTGCATATACGTATCGAACGCATGCGTCGCATACTTTTTCAAAAAAGATCAAGAAATCAATCGCATGGAACGCCGGGTGTGGACCTCCAGCTTAAAGGCCTAACCATAATATGCATAGCCTTGCTTAACCTAGGCTGACTTCCAAAACGTCAATTGCTTTGTGTTAGAACAAAGTACAATGTTTCATAACGTCGCAGTACAATATATATACAATGCAAACCCTTCCAAAACGTCACTGCTAAGTATTAGTAACGCATCAAAAGAGCAATCAGAGCATCGGTTTTAAAGTTGATGCTTTGTGACATTTAACATTTTATTTGCAAGCAATACAGATTTATTTTAAAAGTATTATGCATTGCATCACTTACATTTCAAAACGTTTTAATAAACAAAACACATAGTTGCATTGTTTCGGTACTTTGTACGTGTACATGGTTGAAATACAGTAGTAAAATTGTGTACGAACTTTATATTAGTACGTTTTGGAAGTCAGCCCTACTGTCAAAAATTAACAAAAAGTCTCTCAAACGTATTTAAAAAAACAAAAACAAAAAAAAAACATTTGATTCAGTACGGAATGTGCGATTAGATTCGCACCTTGCTTAAGCAAATGACAGTTTCATTAAACTTAACAAAAAGTTTCCTTAAGTTCAATATGGTTTGCCTCATATAATTAACATGTATTCGCACATTTGCTTAAGCCAACTTAAGCACATTATGGTTGGGCCTAAAGAATTAAAAGAAACAATTTATTATTCTGTTTTTATTTTATGCTCTGCTTTTTCATGTGTAATTTCTCTTAGTTCTAATGCAAAAAATCAAATGTTTTGTTTTAAAAACTCTTCAAAAATATCGTCGCATCAATGGCAAAGTGTCGCCGAGTATCGGTTACATCCCTAATTTAAATGCCAGTTTATTAATGTCGAGAAGAAAAAATTTTTATGTCTCATTAACACTCAAGTTTTTTTTTTTTTGCTCTATTTAAAAAAAAATAATGAGTTGTAAATATGACAAAATTGCTTTGGGGTTTGAATTTTTTTTTCAGTTTTTTTGTAATTTTTCCTAATTTGGAGTCTACATACGAAAAAAAACATTTCTATTTATGTATTTGTTTAATGTTTCTTTTTTGCTCTTTTATAAAATTTTAGGTCATAGAAAATTAAAAAATTATTTTAAATTGTCCATGTTTCTACGGCAAAATAAATGTTTAGAGTATTTTTTTATAGTTGAATGCCTCAATTTGCTGCATCAATATAAATTCTCAATTTAGTAAACAAATTAAATAATTTTCAAATTTATTTTCGTTTCTAATTATTTATTTATGTATGTGTATGGAAGTCTATTATGCTATACATAAGTATTTATGTGATTATTTTTATACACAAATTAAAGTCAATTCTAAAATTTTGTGCATTTAATTGGAAGTTATTATTAATATTTTTTTATTTGATCACTGTGTGGCAAACATTATGTCATCCATTATGACTTCCAATTGATAATGATTTGAAATCAAACTCTTTCTGAAGCGGCAATCCTTTGAAATTAGTTTGAAAAACAAAGCGTTTTCAGCAAAAAGAGAAAATATTTCCTAATTGAAAAATTCACTTATTTTTAACTTGCTTTCAAACGTTATTCTCAATTTTTTTTATTAAATATGGATTGTAATATACACAATGTGAAACATTAATGAAAAATAATTTTTGTTTCCATATTTATTTTAATTATATTTATGACCATCACCACAGGTGGAAAGAATTTATATGAGTTAGCCATTTCGTTTGTAAATTCTACAATATTGATGTTAGACCCTTTAAAGTACATATTATACATATTAGGGTGCCAATTAACTATTGGGAAAACATTTTTTTTTGAAGAAATTTGTTTCACGCCAAGCCTCAGATTGGTTCGAATTGCTAAAAAAATTGAAAATTTGAGCTCAATCGGATGAGGGGATAGGGTGCCCCTGACCTCAAAAATTTGGAAAATACCTGATTATTGACTTCAATTGTTAATAACTTCGTTTATTTATTTATTTTACAAAAAAAAATTGTTAGTTAAAGTTATAAATAAATCAAACTCAGACAAACAACTTTTGGTCACAAATTTTTTTGTATCTCTAATACCTTCTGAATTAAAAAAAAAAAAAAAACTAAACTAATTAATATTACAAACTTTTTATTTAAAATCAATTTTTTTCTGTGGGATATTTTAATTTTTTTTGTTATGGCTTTGGTTTTTGTTTTAACTTGCATAGTTAGAAAAAAGTTTCTTTATTGTAATTTATAAAACGCAAACGGTAATCCTTAACAATTTCTAAAAATATCAGGTATTTCGCAAATTTTTGGGGGGGCCAGGGGCACCCTATCACCTTAACCGATTGAGCTCAAATTTTCAAGGGACTATTTCTTAGCAATTCGAACCAATCTGAGGCTTGGCGTGAAACAAATTCCAAATATGAAAAATAATTGGCAGCCTAATTAATATAACCCCTAGAATATATTATATTTATTGGGAACGAACTTGATTTTTCATTAATAAGATTTTGTTTGTTGTGCTTAATTCCCAATTTTTATTCTTGATAAATGCACTTAAATTTATTGTTGGGGGATAAGCTAGTTCCTATGCCCATTTTACTGGTTGCTTAGGCCAGATCATCAGGAAACCTTTTTGCATAGTCTTTAGAAAAGCTAAAGATATTATACAAATAAAACTGTAAAGCGAATGAGAATTATAAACACTCAAGTCTTATTTGCAACGATATCAAAGCTTAGGCCACATACCAACAATAAACATTGAGTGTATTTTTTCTTACATTTTACATTGGGAATATAGCACAACAAACAAAATCTTATTAATAAAAAATTACATTATGCAACAAATGGGAAGTTTTTTTTTACCTGAATAACCACTATATTTTTTTGATCCGCTGTAGTCACCTAACTGCAAAAAACATAATTTTTTTAAATTTTATGACAAGGTTTTTTTTTTAAAAAATTTTTCTAAAATTTGAGATTTTTGAAGAGGCTGCTCCATACATTATATCGTAACTTTGGAACGACGTACCCAATTTTGTTATGCAGTCCGTCAAAACATTTTATATTACGCTAGATTTAAGTTTATCTAATATAATTTTTTTTAATTTAGCCATTATTTTTGGGGTTATTGACGCCGAAGTGGCAAAAAAAATATTTTTTTTTTGTTTTTTTATAAAATTTTTGATTTCAAAAAATTCATAAAAAATTGAAATCAACAAATACTTACCAGTTTTAGTACTTAAGCTCAAAGCTGCATGTATTAGAAGTAAA
Source organism: Pollenia griseotomentosa (assembly GCA_963931875.1). Taxonomy (NCBI): domain Eukaryota; kingdom Metazoa; phylum Arthropoda; class Insecta; order Diptera; family Polleniidae; genus Pollenia; species Pollenia griseotomentosa. Next base: position 41,642,563 of record OZ007560.1, on the reverse strand, counting down.
ATAAATTTAATTTCATGAAAATCCATGGACAAATTCCTGTTTTATTCCCGATAAACTAAAAGTACCTAGTTTTGACCTTTTTTATCGCAAATTTGTGCAGAGCTAAAAATCACAAAGTTTTACCTTTGTATTACACAATATTTTTTTTTAATCCTTTACTTTAATTATTTTTTCATAAAGCTGCATATAATAGAAATAAAATAAATTTTGTTTCATGATCCATGGATAAATTCGTTTTTTATTCCCGATTTAGTGAAAGTACCTAGGGGCCTGTTCGTAAATGCATCACTGCGCTGCATGTTATGCGCATAACGTTCATTAATGCAAATATTGGCAGCACTGCAGCTGTCAAATGTTCGTAAATGCAACACTAAAGCATATTATGAGCAAATAAACGCAAAACACTAATCATAAAAATGGCTGATGCTGATGGCTGATAAATGCAAACAAATAAATCAGCAAAAAAACATCAGCAACATATGATTAGCAGTGGCAGCGCAAAATAATCAAATTATGCAGCGCAGTGATGCATTTACGAACAGGCCCTAGTTTTGACATTTTTTTATCGCAAATTTATGTCGAGCAACATGTTGCAAACATAAAATAAACATGTTACTCTACACAATATTGCGATAAAAAATTTTATGAGATAAACTTAAATCTGGCGTAATTAAAATAAGATGTATGGAGCAGCCTCTTCAAAAATCTCAAATTTTAGAAAAACAATTTAAAAAAAAAAACTTTACCATAGAATTTAAAAAAATGATGTTTCTTGCAGTTAGGTAACTACAGCGGATCAAAAAAATAAATTGGTTATTCAGGTAATTTTTGCTTGTTGCATAGTATTATCTACTCCTGAAAAAAACTTTGTTAATAAATTTGCAATTACCCGTGCATAAAAAACTGAACTTGCAAATTGCTTTATTATGATGTTCTTGCGAAAACAAAAAAGCAAAACGTTTTTAATTTTTTTGTTTCAAAACCCAATTACAACTCCAATTTATGTTGCAACATCCAACCAATTGTAGTGAGAAATATAAGAAAAGATAAACTCACTGTTTGTTGTTGGTATTTTGTAAAAGCTTTGATATAGGTGTAAATAAGACTTAAGTGTTTGAAATTCTCATTCACTCTGCAGTTTTATTTGCTTTATATCTTTAGCTTTGCTAAAGTCTTTGGAAAAAGGTGAACAAATCTCATGTAGGTGAAGATATCTAAATCATATTCGGCACAAAGAAGTTGAAAATTAATCTTAGCCAGACTTAACATGACTGCCCATGGGTTCCACATAGGGTATCATATGATCGCACTTGACCAACTGACTTCTCACTTGTATGTTTCAAATTATCCAATCAATATATTTGCAAAAAATATATCGTTTTTTATAAATAAATTTTTAGTGAAATCTGTCACGTACGGTATGTCACAAACGATATAAAATTTTGTTCATTATGAAATCATCCCAAAAAATATTTTTTTTTTAAATAACGGATTATAAAGGTAACATATTTGGTTTTATGTAAGAAATTAAGAAAAAAAATCCCGGCCTAGAATTCACAGATTTTCGCGACAAAATCAATATTTTGACATTGAATTGCATAAGACTTCCTAGTAAAAAATATTAAGGTTTCTGGAAGTAAAAAAGTACATGAGCACTGATATATGCGCTGGCTATTTCATACTACTTAGAAGCAGCAGAGAAGCGAATACCATTGAAGTGAATTTTTAATTTAATTAAATAAAAATGATATAATAGTTCGCCTTATTCCTTATAAATAAGCACAGAGAAAAAATGCTCCAAAATTTTTTACTAATTAAAGCATTAATCAAAAATAAAATCAGTTTTAATTAAAAATGTAATCAAGTGAATTAAACGTTTAATTAAGTGAACTAAAAGTTTAATTTAATCAAACGTTGAATTGATACTATTAATTTGTTTACTGGTGCTTATTAAATCAATTTATTAATTAATTAATATCACAAATTTTTAAATTGAAATCTATTTTTATTTTTTTCTGCGCAGGTTGTAAGTGATTAATTAAAATTATTGTTTTAATGAAAAAATTAACGAGCAATGTTCAATGTTCTCTGTCATTACATTAGATGGAGGCAGGTTGTATTGGAATGATTTTAAAATGTGTTTACGATCATTCCCGAAATATTACCGAACATAAAAATTAATTTTTTTTTATAACGCAATCAGTCACCAAATTGTTTTTTAGCAGAGAGATAAAAAGTAGTGCTTCCAAGTGGGAATTCACCATATAAAAATCATGCCTCTTGTAAACACATTTGTAAGGGGGTATTGTGCCTCTCTCCCTTACAAACCTGCTTACCAGTAAGCTCCATTTAAACTGGGTTATTATTCATTAAATGAGCCTCTTGTTAGATCCCAACTGTTGTTTAATAATTTAAGTAAAAATGCTATATTAGATTTTGGTTTCTCTTAAAAAAAGTTGAAAACTAATTTACTGAAAGGATTATTCGTAAATCCAAAGACTTTTAAAATAAATGAAAATTCTCTTTTATGTCACGTACGATATATGTATATCTCGCTCGATATATTGGACAACAAGGTTTCGAATTTTTTTTTTTAATTTTTTAAAACACAATGATAAAAGTATTTCTCAGTTATCACTATTTTTGCAAAATCTCTACCTCTCTGAAGGGTTACAAATGTCACGTACGATAACATGGAAATGCCTATATGTAAAGCTCGATTTGATTTAGAGATTGCAACCATGTTTTTGAAGCCAGTTTTCTGCCTCTCTTAAACATTTTTTAATTTTGAGCTGTGCCTGTTTATGATTAAGTGTGCGATATCCATCTTAAATTTTTAAATTGGACTCAAAATAAAAAAGTGCATTCTAACTTAGTAGATTAGAGGGGCCAGACTAATTCTACATTTGTGTGAACTGAGGAACAACACGGTAGGAATTTATTAAAGAAATTATCGATGATATTCCATTAGCAACTTTCAAAAAGTAAACTGTAGTCTGAAAAACTTCGCATAAGTTAATAATATGTTGCTTCACAAAGAGATATAAATGTATCATTTGGCGAAAGAGAAGAGAAAAAAGGTAGTGTATATCTTTTGTTTTTGACAAATGTGAAACTTTGTAAATCTTCGGTTGACCTCCTTATAGAGGAACCGGTGCGATATGCCAATAGAAATTGGATATTTCTAATTTTTCCCTAAATAGTTCTAAGCAAATTTTCATGCTTTTTATTTCTTCTTAAAACACTGTTCAAAAATTTGTCATCATCTTTTTTTATTGCATTTTTATTGAAAAATTAGTTTGAACTTTATTGTTTGAGGTACTTGATTTTGTTGCGCCGTTTATTTGTTTAACTTTTATGACTATTTTTTCTATTGTTGTTATTTTTTAATTTATTTTTTTTATTTGTTTTCTTTCTACTTAATTTTTATGTACTTTTTTACAAATTGTTTACAAGAAAATTAGATTTAAGAAAAAAACACGCGTAAAAATTCAAATATTTTAATATTCTCACGTCAAAACCGTTTTTTAAACAAACAAAAAAAGTGTAATAAATTAATAAAACATTTTGCAACAATAATGTACTTTAAATTTATTAGACTTTTGCTTTTTTCACTTTGTTATTTTTTTTTTAATGTTGTAGTCTTTAATGATTAAAACATGTTTTTTTTTTTTGTATTCTATTCACTAAAACTTTTCTTGTTTCTTGTATTCTAAATAGAATTTATTTTTATAATTTGTTTGCTTTAAAAAAATAATTGAATGAAGTTTAGTGATGAGTTTTACACGCACTTGAAAATTATTTTCATTTTAAATGCTTTGTAATTTATTGCAGTGGTATTAAGAAACTTGTATAAATCATGACCCTGGGCAACGCGAGCAAGTGGCACTCTACTTGTACAAATCCATTACAATACCTTCATTATCCTTTGGCACTTGTTAACATTTTTTGATTTTTTTTTTTTGTTTTTCTTTAGCTTTTGGTAATTTTGTAACACTCTTTGTTAGCTGTTAAACGTAAAATCTAAATCCTTGGCTTGGTTTAGCAATTAGTAGCTACAAAAAACTCGGAAATATAATACACTTACACGCACTCTAATTCACACATACACTCCCTCTTTCCTACATCCGCCTGTTTAAAACAGATACTAAAACGTTTAAACTCTGGCCCAAGAAGCTAGAAATTCTTTAACTTTTTTTTGAATTTGAACCAACACTTACACGAAATCACTTTGCATTAGACTCGGCCGCTTCAAGAAGACACAATCAAACAACGCACAAATTAAATGTTTTAACCCGTTCATACGTTTACTCAAGCAGGAAGGAAACGGAAGCATTTGAATACATGCGTATGTTTATGTTACAACTGAACAGGAAGCAGTTAGACGCAACGTTTGTTTGATTTAAAATCGTTTTCTTGATCTGGTTTTAGATATTTTGCAAAACAAAATTTTTAAACATTTTTAAATTTAATTTAAAATTCTTTAGAACTTTTCTAAATTTTTAGATTTTATTTTTACTTAAATTGCATTTTTAACTTTCTTCTTATTTAAATTTATTTTGCTGCATTATTTTTATTTGGTTGGATTTTTTTTTATTATTATTGCTCTTTGGTTTTTGAAACACGTCCGTTGTATTTTCATGAACGTGGCTGCACATCAGCCAGTTTACTAACGAATGATTTCCCTCTCGTTGGTTATGGTTCCATTAGGCGCTTTTTTTCTATTCTGTTTAAAAAATGTTTGACGTTAAAGCTCAACAACAACAGCAAGCTACAGCAACAACAACAGCAAATAATGTTGTGCTACTGTTATTGTTACTCATCAATCTACTTCATAGTCGGAAAAAGAGTCAAATAGTTGCCATATTTTGAAGGGGTTGTAAACGGATTATAACTAGAGATAAGGGTGAAAATGAGAATTTATATTGATGTAAAAAAATTTCAAATATATTCTTAATATTAAATAAATCGCAATACGATTAAAATTACTAATAAAATTGTTATAAAAGCAATAATTTCAGAAAATCTTACAAATTATTTTCTTGAGAAAGGTCAGAAAATTTAAAAGTAAATTAAACAACTGATATCTTTACACAGAAAAAATTAAAGATTGATTTCAATTAAAAAATTTGTATTATTAATTAATTTTTTTTTTTTAATTTGTACCACCAGTAAATAAATAACTAGTATCAATTAAACGTTAAATTTACACGATTAAATATTTAATTCACTTGATAAAATGTTTAATTTAAACTGATTTTATTTTAGATAATTGCTTAAATTGAAAAAAATTAGCGATAATTTTTTCTGTGTAGAGACAAAAGTTTTGAAATTATTTTCTTGAAAAAGGCTAGAATATGTAAAAAAATTACACTGTTTTGATGGAGATTAGCGTTTTGTTTAAATACAAAGATTGATACTTTTAAAAACCGTAATAGTATATAATTTTTGAATTGCGTTTGACTCTAGGCCTTTTTTGTGCAGTATAAAAACAGCTTATGATCTTCTTAAGCTGGGATCACACGATTGCCGCAATGCACCAATTTTTACACTTTTTAATACCCCAATCGTGTGACTGCACAACCAAATGGCTCATGTACCAATCGAGAACAATATTGTGCTTACTTTTACCAATCAAATGCAACCCTGGTGCGGCAATCGTGTGACTGCTTGCTATGCAACCGCGCGTCAATAAAAATTATAAAAATGCACCAATATTTATTGTGTTCTTGTGCGGCAACCAAACAACACAATACGCGCCAATATTTGCCTTTTTTAATAAATTTCCTTTATTTTGTTTCTTTTAGTAGGTAATGAAAATAAATATGTATTTATTTATTATGCATTTAATTTTTTTTTTTTAATTATTGCTATCAACAAAATATGTATGTATGTTCACAAGCATATTTAGCTGTTCAGTGTGAATATTTTTATTAAAGATATATCTATGGGAATCTTATTTTTAAAATTTCTTAAAATGTTTAAATAAAACTATTCAAATAAAATTTGTTTATGTATATGATACAAATGAAATTTTTTTAATGAACAAACTAACAAGAACTTTTAAACAAATAAAAAAGCTACCGCAACAGCTGTTTTCGCAGTTAACACAGGTAAGAACAACCGTGTAACTGTGCTGCGGCAATTGTTGTAACCATTTCGATTTGTAAAGGGTGGTTAAATTGTAAGGGCCGATGTTGAATGTGAACCACACCTAAACGCCAAGTTTTTTTCCGAATTTTATTTGACATTTCTCTATTTCAGACTTACTCAATTTGAACCATTGAGAAATACACAATCCAACAACGTGTTAAAGTTATCCAGACTTATTATGAAAATGGGCGTTCAAATCAAAATGCATATCGTGCACTTCGTGATTTGAGATGAGGCACATTTGCACCTCAGTGGGTTCGTCAATAAGCAGAATTGCCGCATTTGAGCGAATGAGAATCCAAGAGTGATTGTCGAAAAACCAATGCACCCACAAAGAGTGACTGTTTGGTGCGGTTTATGGGCTGTCGGCATCATCGGGCCGTATTTTTTCCAAAATGAGGCCGGTCAGGCAGTTACTGTGAATGGTGTTCGCTATCGTGATATGATAACGAACTTTTTATGGCCGGAATTGGAAGATATGGATGTGGACGATATGTGGTTTCAGCAGGACGGTGCCACTTGCCACACAGCTAACGAAACAATGGCTCTTTTGCGCAACAAATTCAATGGCCGTGTTATCTCACGTAATGGCGATGTCAATTGGCCGCCAAGATTATGTGATTTGACACCGTTGGACTTTTTTCTTTGCGGTTATTTGAAAGAAAAGGTGTACGTCGATAAGCCAGCAACAATTCAAGAGCTAAAGGATGAGATAATTCGGCACATTAACGGCATAGAACCTCCATTATGCCTCAGGGTCATCGAAAATTTGGACCATCGGATGGAGGTGTGCCACCGTGGTCGCGGCGCCCATTTGGCCGATATTTTGTTCCATACATAATTGAGTAATACCAATATATCATAATAAAATAAAATTACAATAATTTCCTAAATAGTTTGTGTTTTATTTATTTACCAACTAGCGGCAATTAAAATTGCTTAAAACAGGGCAATCGTGTGATTTCAAAATATTTGATTGGTGCAATTTCATTATTGTGCGTCAATAAAGCGCAATTAAAATTGTGTCATATTGGTGCATTTGCGGCAATCGTGTGATCCCAGCTTTAGATACCAAAGTTTTGAAGTTATTTTTCTTGATAACATTCTGATTAACAAAATTATTTGTTAATGTATAGGGATCAACAAATATAATCAAAAATTACATATATTCTAATTTAATTAACCGAAAAATAATAGCTTCGACCTTCAGCCCGTTCTAGGACCATAGATGTGTCTCTGGCGGGAATTGAACCCACAATCCTTGTACTCCTAACTAGCCTACCAGGCACCCAAAAAAAAATATATATTTTTGCAATATATAGACGGAACAGACAGTCGGTTCTTAAGTCACCTAAGTGTACAAATAACAGGAGATATATGAGTTTTAATAATTTTTTAATACTTTTAAACTAGGAGTAAACTATTTCCTTTAAATTTTGTATTTTCAAGAACGACGAAAACAATATTTAAACAAAACTTCAAGGAGGTTGTAATAAAAAGGTTGTTTGCAACATTCTTGCAATAATTATTATACTATCAGGGCTGTGGAGTGATCAAGAAATATTGCTAGTTTCGACTCCGACTCCACCTGGTAAAATTTTTTAAGTACTTAATACCCCGACTTGGACTGCAACTCCGACTCCTCCTCTTACCTTGATGCTAAATGTATATGAGAATGATCCTTATTTGACTATTATTATTATTGACTAATGCAGTACCTTCTAAATGGTTAAATATCGAAAGAAAATGATTCTGTAAACATTTCAAATCGATATATTACTTAATTCTAACACGTGCCGCATTAAGCTTTAATATAGTTATTTACATATATCCTTATTTTCTAACTTTAAAATTGTTAAAGCAGACCCTCTTAAACATCTTTTATTTTGGAAAATATTAGAAAATATTTTATGCCGCAACTCCGACTCTTCAACACCAACTTTGATATAAATAAAATATTTTAAAACATTTAAGAACAAGCTATACCAAAGGATTCCATTTCACGACCTTACGACATCAATGTTCTATCTAACATGTGGTTTAGGTGCAAATATCACCTTGTTGTCCTAAGGTCCGCGAATTGTAGTAACGGTTTAATAAGATCCCACTATTTCTAAATCGAAGAAGATATAGATAAGCAATCCTTTCGATTTATAGAACTTCCGATTTCGATTTATAAACATGCCCGATCATAAGCCATTTTAATACACATTTTCTTACATTTTGGGTATTTTTTTATATAGTTATGAAAATTTCGCTCTGTCAATCTGGCATTACTCTGTACACCCTCTGTAGCAGACGAACCTAACAAACGAACATCTTTATTTCGATTCACATTCGATGAATGTATGTTATAGAAACTAAACCTTAGTGCCTTACATTTCATAAACAAAACAAGAACAAGAAGAAGTAGAACATAAGCTACAACAACATTATTATCATTATCCAACGACAAACACTGCTGTTATTAATGAGCAAGTGAGCAAAACTCATGATGCTGGGAGGGTGTTAATTTAAATTTATGCTCAGTTTACAATTGCACAAGTTTGGGAACGACATGCGCAAAATTTATGCCAAACGGTTAACAGATAAATGTTAACTTTAAAAACTTAAGAGAAAATAGAAAATTTAATATTTCTTTTCAAAATTACATTTGTAAGAACGAGTACTTTAAACAATAGCACTTACAATAAATACCTTTTACATAGTACGATTCTAATTAAATAAGAGAATTTCTAACATTTCTCTTTGTATATTTGTAAAATTATTAACATTAAGCACATTTTAAGCTTTTTTTACATATTTACATTGTTTACTATTTAATCTCGTTGTTCTCAGTTCTACTCTGTTAACTTTTATCACTGGCACTTGTTTTGCTTGTGCTCTTTTTTGGAGCAAAATTAAGTGCGTTTATTTCAAGGTCACTTCTTGACACACTTACTTACTCCCTCATCAATGTGAACGTTAAAGAATAGAATAGCAAGATAGCACCAAAACACAAAAACAAACAAACTGCTGCAGAGTATTTTTCATATGAGAGTTTGTTGTGTTGGGACATTAATTATTTGTAAAAGTTGTTGATTTTTCCACTAAAGACAAGAAGATAACATCCCGAATCCAAGTGCAAATAAATTACGAAAATTATCATCATAATCATCATTTGGGAGTTTGCTGTAATATGTATTATTAAGTTTGCTTGTACTTAGGCGAGTTTATTGGTCATTAAGTATTAAAAAGGATGAAGTGTACAGTAATAAACTTAAGTAAAGTAATTTGTGGAATAATAAAAGCGAAGATGTGGTTTACAAAATAAATTTTGTAAGAATTATTATTTTCTTGAAGAGGTACCTAAGTCAAGCTTTCTTTTAGCAATGTTTTTGCCTTTTTCTTTTTGAATATTCTTTGCAATATGTCTGAAGACCCAACTATAATATGAATAAGGTTGCTAAAGCTTCTGTCAAAAATTCACAAACGGCCTCTCAAATGCATTTAAAAAAACAAAAATTAAACCAAAAAGCATTCCGAACGGAATGGAAAGTGCGATCAGTTTCGCGATTTGCTAAAGAAAACACAGATTTATAAAACTTAACAAAACGTTTCTTAAGTTTATTATGGTTTGACACATTTATTCGCACAGTGGCTTAAGCCAATTTAAGCCTATTTAAGTTAGGCCTTTAAGGGAAACGCTTTCAAAATAAAAATCTTCTTAAACAAAAATTTGTTACCAAAATTGTTTTCCAAAAATGATCTCCTAAAAATTAATTAAAAAAAAAAACAAAAGCTGTTTAGGAAAATTGCTTACATTACGAAGCTTTTTTCACAAATAATTTTTAAAAAACTTACAAAAATTTGGATTTTCTTTTAAAAGCTTTAAATAAAAAATTAAAGCTTTTTGAAAAATTAGCAAAAAACTATTTTACAAAAATAATTAAAGCTTTCTAAGAAAAAAAAATTCTTGTTAAAATTTTTATCTCAAAAATTTTGGAAAAAAATGCTTGTTAAAACGGCTTTGTATATATAAGAAAACGGTTATTAATTATTTAATAGTTAAGCGAGTAAATTTTCTTGAAAAATGCCTACCTAAAGGCTTTTTAAAGTTTGTAGCGTAAAACTTAAAAAAAAAACTTCTTTACAAAAACCTTTATGCGAAACTATGAAAGTTTTTATAGAGAAATATGGATACCCAAAAAGCTTTTAATAAAAATATATTTTTAAAAGTTAAAGAAAAAGCCTGAAAAAAGCCAAAGAAATTGCATACAATTAAAAAGCTTTTAAGTTGAGCTTGTAAGTAAAAAAATTTATTTATAAGATGTTTAGGCAAATATGTATGATAACACTGTGCTCGTTACAATTTTTAACAAGCTGGCATACAACTATATTTTTAATACTTTTGGGATCATTTTTCAATTTTAATCAATTCAACTCCTTTAAATTAAATTTTTCGTAAATTTTAATTTCCCATTTTGGAAAAAAAATTTTTTTTCTTAACTCGATTGAATATGTTTCTAGACCCTATAAATATATTGTCCCCTTAAATGCAAACGGACGTAACTACATTTTTATTTTTTTTTTTTACAGGAGAAGCAAAAACCTTTACAAAATTAATAACAACAAGGAGTTCTTGGCATCGGAATTAATTTAATAAAGTAGCCATTTTTAAACGAAGGGATCCAAAAATTTTCGTGAACATGTAGTTTAATAAAACGAACAAAAATCAATTAAAAACTTTATTTCGAATTTTTTGTGTAGTAAAGTCCGTTTGCATTTAAGGTGACGATATACAAAGTCACATTACATTCTAGTTGTTATTTGTAGAAAAATTGTTTTTGCGATATTATATTACATATTGGTATTGATTAATAGCAATGTACGAAATTTTATAAAAAAAATTGCATTAAGTAAAAACTAAAGCTTCTTTAAAATTTTTAACTGCGAATATGAGCGCTCTCTTTAAATATAGCGTACTGGAATAAGCTTTACCAGTAGAGTGCCCAGCTTGATACAATTTTCTTTTAACAACGTGCATTCAATAGAGTCAAGAAAAAAGTTTCTTTAAAAAAATTATCGGAAAAACATTTTCCGCGAAGAAAAACGAAAAATTTGGATTGATTTAAATTAATTTGAACGATAAAGGGTGTTTTTTAAAAGTGTCACAACTTTCAGTTGGCATCACTGCTTTATTTGAGCACTCATTTGTTAAAATTTTTAAATAAAAATATCGATTTTGAATTTCCATTCAAAATTTTATTATCCGATGAAGCTTTTTTCTGGTTGAATGGGTACGTAAAAAAGAAGAATTGTTGCATTTGGAGAGATAGGAGAATCCACAAGCTGTTGTCGAAACACCGTTACATCTACAGAAGATTACTGCTTGCGCTTTATGGGCTGGCGGAGTCAATGGCCCATATGTCTTCAAAAACGATGATGGTCAGAATGCGAAAAGTTGTTGACAATTGGTGTTCAAGCTTGCGCCTGCTACGCGCCAGCCGTGGCGTTTCATTGATATTAAAAATATATTTCTTTGTTTTATTATGATATAAACCTGCATCACTCTATAAAAACCACCCTTTACCAAAAGTATAAAAATATCGGCTTATGGTACATCAGTATTTAAATATGCGACAATGCGAGCGCTAACTTCGAAAAACGCTAGCACCATTGAATTCAGCGGACTCAAATCAGCTTGTTCAAAAAAAAGTTTCAAATTCGGACACAGTGTAATTAAATTAACGTGATTTTTAGTTCTATTAAACTGACGTTCCAAATTTTATTACAGTAGCATAACTTGTTACGGTTTTTGGCATATTATACTGTTTTCTGTGAGTAGGCTTTCTATGGGGCCTCTGGTAAATTATGGCCCGCTATTCACGAAAGTTTACAGTGTGATTTTTAGTCCTTTAGAACGGCGATGCACCAAATTTTATCATTTGTTACAGTTTTAGGCTGACTAAACTACTTTTTGCGGATCTTTGCCATGTTCGCGATAAAAGCGATTTTTTTCCTGCAAGTTTTCTGTTTTTTACAGCTTAAGCGGTGCGTAATCAATATAAGATTTTGCAATCATGCTGGTGTTAACAAGTTTTTGCGAATTTTCGCTTATTTAGCAATTGTACTGAATTTTTGAAATTCTGTTAATCAACTGTTAATCAATTTAATGGCTTGTTAACAATTTGTAATCTGTTAGCGAATTTTTGCTATTTTTTGCAATAGGAATGATTTTTACAAAGTTTTTGGATTTTCAACATTTTTAGACACTTTTTATTAATATTACACTTTGCACTATTTAAAATGTTAACAAACTTTCCTGCATTTTCAGAAAATCGCGTTTTTTCGGGATATATTGCCATTCCTTCACAGCATAAATAATTGTAGGAAACAACTTCGTTTTATATAAATACTAGGGTGTTCAGTCGATTAATTCTTGTTCGATAAAGGAATAATCAAAGAATTTATACCGATTAATCGAATGATAATAATATGTTATATTTCTGTTAAGTTTTTAATTTTTTTTTAAGTTTGAACTCGAATAAACAAACCAAATGTATGTGTCCGTTGGAATTAAAAAATAGTCAAATTAAATGAGTAATTTAGCTTATATTTTTGTTGCATTTTTTCAACACAATTTAATAATTAATTTCACAAAAGAAAAAACGACAAAGGTATGTTAACTTAAAGACTTACAGCCTGCTCGTCGATTTCCAACGTTAACGTTCGCATAGAAAATTATATTTAAAACAAAAAAAAAAATTCGAAAATTTGTTTTTGTTTTAAATGTTATTTTCTATGCGAACGTTAACGTTCGAAATCGACGAACAGGCTGTTATATTAATTAAGCGGGACTGTTCTAGAAATCATAATGAAGTGAAATTGAAATAGAACGATAATTTAAATTCAATCTCTATTTACAAAATAACCGCAGTTTTTCGTAGTTTTAAGTGTTCTTGCAAAAATTGTTTTTTTAATTTTTTGTTTTCTTTAATTTTAGATAGATACTTAAAGAATGAAGTAGATAAAATCGAATATTTTTATAAACTTTCATTACAGGGTCGTTTTTAAAATTTTCTCGATTTTAAATCTACTTCATTTGGATTTTTGGAACACGACTATATTTTTTAACAAAAAAAGTTCATTCGTTTCTCTCTTAAGAATGAGTTTGGTTTGAAAATATTGTACGAAGGATAAACCTAATAATGCTAAATGTAACAGGTATACAAAAATATATAAAAGTAAATGTTCTTCAACAACTTCACTTATTTACCACTTAAACAGTTACTATAACATAGTACTTGAAGAAGATGCTCCACTAACATAATCAAAGGGGCTACAATTGGTCCAATGAACAAATATTTTAAACAAGATACTTCGATCGAATCTCTAGAGGAAATAATTTGCATAAGCATAGCAGAGGATGGAATGTCCGTGAAAAGTTTAAAAAAATCCAAAGTTATTGACTCTTTTAAAATCTAAGTGCCCGAAAGTGAAGCAACAATTGGAGCTACATTGACAAGTTTTATTTAAAAAAGAATCTTTATTTACTTTAGTACTAATTTTTTCTAAAATTATCAACAAAAAAAATCTGGTATTTTATAAAATTTCTGGATTTATAATTATTCGATTAATTTTAAAATTTTATTCGTTTAATCGAATAAGTTAAAAATGCCAAATATCGATTAACCGAACAAAAATAAAACCCGATTTATTGAACACCATAATACATACAAATAGGTTTATAAAATACATATATGTAGTCGATGCACTGAAGAGATTTGGTGGTTGCAATCGAAACATTTAAGGGTAACCTGTCCGTAAAAGTCTGGGTTCGAGCCCAGCAGCAGTTAAGAATGAAAAATTGTCAATAAATTTTAAATAATTTTCATGTTGTAAAATTCCTTCTTCATAAAAATAATTAAATGAAAATTAAATTTGATGAACTTAAGCCTAATTAAAATATCAAAATTTGGATTAAAAACCATAAATAGTTCAACAAAATAACCACAATACTAATAATTGTTAAAGCTTAGGCACGAGCTCTATGTGTTCATTTGTCCTTCAAGTTGTGCTGAAAAAGGTCAACAATAAAAAGAAAGACAAAAAAAAATGTACTTTGGACTTCAAGAAGAATTCTTGACAAAAAGTACGAAAAAACAGAAGTAAGGAAAAACATGTAAAATCATTTAAAATTGATAATCATTCAAAAAAGCCAATTTCGATCTACCAAAGGTTAAATACAATTTGGTTTAAAAATTGATGTTTGACTATTGACTGCCAGCAGTCGTCGATGGCTGTGAGTGTTAAACGGCAAACCTCTCTGAAGAGATTGCGTGGTTGCAATCGAAACATGTAAGGGTAACCTGTCTGTAAAATCCTGGGTTCGAGCCCAGCGGCAGTCAAGAATGAAAAATTATCAAAAAATTTTAATTAATTTCATGTTGTAAAATTCATGTTGAAAATTAATTTGATGAACTTTAGCCTAATTAAAATATCAAAATTTGAATTAAAAACCATAAATAGTTCAACAAAATAGTACTAATTATTGTTTAGGAATATTGTGATTAGTTCCATTAATTTTGTTGTAGCTTCGCGATTTTAAAAAGACAGGGAGCTTATTTTATGTCCTATTTCTGAAAGTTCTAAGTTTGTGCTACTTGAAATATTTTCTTTATAATAATGTTAATATCTTTAATACACATATTTTACTAAAAATTTATCTTAACTATGTAAATAAAAAAAATGAAACCAGACATTTTCTCACGAATACAAGCACTTCAACATTCATGTATGTATGATGGTGCTATTTTGTCGGGGGTTTTTTTTGTACCAATATTCCATGCTGTTTTTATTTTAATATTTTCATTGTTATTTTTGTAGTTGTTGTGGTTTTAGTTTTGCAGTAGTTGCTATCATTTTTGTTTTAGATAGTATAATATATGTGTATGCGGTAGTTTTAAAATATGCATGAACACACATCCTTTTCCAAACACATGAACACAAAAATTTGCATACAGATAGTGCAGCCAGCTAGCAATGACAGTAACCATAACGCAGTAATAAGTAGAGACTTCTAAGCGGTTTTTAACACTTGTTTTTATTGTTGTTTTGCCCATAGACATTGCTGTATAGTATGAAAATATATATGCATATTAGTATATCTTTATGTATATAGGTATATATGTATAATATACTTATTTATATGTATATAGTATAGTGTACCCTTGTCCTGCATAATAAAGACAACCGACACTGTGTTTACCACGACGACATTATTCGTGTGCATGAATTAATACACATGTAAACAACTGTAATGCAAGGAAGCAAACGAAACAGTTCTTAACACAATTTATAAAAAGTTGTGTTGGAATTTTGTGGTTTTATTGTTTAAAGTTCATTTATATTTTTACTAGAGTTTTTGTTTTTTTTTGATAAAGATAACAAGATATTCTTTTATCACATTATTAAATATCACAGAAAAAAAAAATTTCAGTTTCAGTAAACGAATTTAGTAAATCAACCACAAATTTTGTTTAAAACAGGACCTATCACAAGAATTGTAAATTCAATTCAAACAAACAAATTTGTAACAAGTCAATTTAAAAAAAATTATTTTTTTTTATAATGCTATTAAATAAAAAAAGTTATTTAAAACTTCTTTAAAATTATTATGTATGTTTTTTCGACCTTTTTGTTTTAAACAAAACGACAAATTAGTACAATAAAGATCGGATTAGCGGGCAGTCGTTTAATGAACGTCTATTGTTACTCATTTTACTAAAAAAAAAATTTATATATTTTTGTGAGTTTATGTTGTTGCTATACTCTCTTTATGTTTGCAATTTTGTTTGTTATAGTCTTTTATGTAGTGAAAATTTTGTGTTAATTTTTTGTATTTTCTTTATATTTATTTAAGATCCTGAAGATGTTTCCCGTAGGGTTACGAAATATTGACAACTAAAATAAATAAATAAAATTTATTAAAAAATAAGACCTTGAGCTTAATTATTCGTTTACTTATTGAAGTGAAAACAAAAAGGTCGAAAAAACATACATAATAATTAGAATTACGGAGAGCACGCCGTTAAAATAAACTAGAAAAATGGTTTATAAAAACATAAAGAATAAACACCAAAATATTAGAGGATATATAAATAAGCACAAAACTTTCAAACTAAGACAACTTAACACGAAATCAACGATATCGTTTCTTATTAGATGTAGAAATTCTGGTATAACGCCAAATTTCATTTACAACACATCAAAAAACATTCATGGTATTTTTGAATCAACAGAATTAGTTCTTCCAAAAATTAATAGTGCTCTTAATACCATTTTACAAAATTTTCATATTAAAATTCTTAATTTATTAATAAAACAAAAACATGAGCTTGATAAACATAACCAAAAAGTCATAATAGAATTAGAAAGCAATATCAACAAATATTTGTCGACAGAAGAACAGAGGCAATTTTGGGAAAACGAAAATAAACTTACAAAAATAAATAACTTTGCTATTAAAAACAGACATTTAAGGAGATTTGAAGTACTTAAAACTGCACAAAGAAGAGAATTAGATATTGTAAAAAACGAAAATTGGTTTGTGAACAAAACGAATATAGATATCCCCGAAGACATCCAGTGGCTTCTTTCATTAGGACAAAAGCATGCATTGCCTACAACAAGGGAACAATTTCCTATGTTTAAATATATAGCCGACGGAGAAGACTTCATACAAACCTCAAATGATAAAGAGGACCAAGAGATGGCAAGGGCAAAATTTACTTTTATGTTAGAAAATCATGTGAATAAACATACACTTAATAAGAGAGAACGTTTCATTCACAACACAGTGGGATAAACTCGTACATTTTTAAGGAAATATACAAACATATTAATTTTGGATGCCGATAAAGGTAATGTCACAGTGGCTATGGAGAAAAAAGACTACGATATAAGAATGAACAACATTTTAAATGATATGATGTCATACAAAAGATTGAAAAAAGATCCAACACCAGCATTACAAAAGAAAAACAATGATCTTGTAGATGAACTCCATAAGTGCAATATTTTAACTGTGATAGAGAAGACAAGACTGAAAAATGACGCGGCATTTGCTCCAAGATTATATGGATTACCCAAGGTCCATAAAGAAGGACTACCTCTTAGACCAATATACTCTTCGGTGAACTCCCCATCTAGCGGTCTATGTAAGTTTTTGACCAATATATTAAAGAAGCTTACAGAAAACTCGAAGTTTAATGTAAAAGACGCGGTGCATTTTAGAAATAAGATTAACAACAGTGCAATATGTGACGACGAGAGGATGGTATCATTTGACGTAATATCTTTATTTCCTAGTATTCCAGTGGAATATGCAATCGATTTGATCACAGGTAAATGGGACGAGATTCAACAACACACAACAATGTCGAAACAATTATTCGTAAAGATATTAAAATTTTGTATACAGGATAACAGATACTTTAAGTATGGCGATAAAGTATACGCGCAATGCAGAGGCTTGCCAATGGGATCACCAGCATCTCCCATAGTAGCGGATATAGTTATGGAGGAACTATTACAGAAAAGTATTGGGACTATGGAAAAAAAACCAAGGCTATTAACGAAGTATGTTGACGACCTTTTTGGGATTGTAAACGAATGTGCAATAGAGGAAATGCTCAATAAGTTAAACAGCTTTCATAATAGAATAAAATTCACAATAGAGGAGGAGAAGAACGAACGATTGCCATATCTTGACACCCTAGTTGTAAGAAGAGGTAACACGATTAAAACGGATTGGTACCAAAAACCAACATCTTCGGGAAGGATAATAAACTTTTACTCATGTCAGCCTAAAAATATTATAATAAATACCGCGAGAAACTTCATAAAAAGGGTACTTACCATAAGCGATAAACAGTTTCATAAAGAAAATTTGATAAAAATAAGGGAGTTATTACGAAAAAACGCTTTTCCAAATAAAATTATAAAAAAACTGATTAAAGATAATAAAAATCAAAAAGAAAAAAGAAGAGAGGAGACACCTAAGATTTACAAGTCATTAACTTATGTTCCCAAAATATCAGAGAGAATTCTGAAATCCGGAATATATAATAAGGAAAAGTATAAAATAGCATCAACGACCAGGAATACACTTAAACAACTTTACTCTAACACAAAAACCAAAATTGACAAAATGGAAAAATCCAATGTAATATATAAAATAAAATGCAACGGCAACGAAAATGTAAAATGCGAAAAAGTATACGTCGGAACAACCAAGAACAAATTAAAAACCCGAATATCTGGACACAAATCAGATTTAAAATGTAAAAATAATTTGTCTACACAAAAAACTGCACTGCTGGCCCATTGTGTGGAGAGAGAACACTTGCCAAATTTAACTGATATTGATATCCTACACACAGAAGACAAATATAAGAGAAGACTAACATTGGAAATGCTATACATAATAAAAACAAAAAAAGAGCATAGGATGAATTTTAAAAAAGATGTGGAAAACAATTGTGCAAGCAGCTTTCAACACATCATAACAAAACAACAAATTAGTACAATAAAGATCGGATTAGCGGGCAGTCGTTTAAAGGCTCAGTTAGTCTTTACTTTCTGTTCTGTTACGAATCAGCTGATGTGTTTTTGTTATTAAAAAACCTGTGAAATTGATTAGTTTTTCTGTTCTGTTGCGGTTCAGTTTGTTAAAATCAAAAACTTGTTAAGTAATTGTAAGTGACAGCAAAATAAATAATAAAAAATACATTTTTGTATTGAAATAAACTATTTTTTTATTTTAAGAATTCAAAAAATTTAATTTCTTCAAATTTATGTGCTTAAAGTTATTGAAATAAAACAATGGATGGTGCAAAACTAATAAATTTGTCATAAATGGCTGATAAGTTGCTACAGAAAAAGTAACTATTACAATTTCGTAACAGAACGGCACGGAACGGAACAGAAACAGAAAGTAAAGACTAACTGAGCCTTAATGAACGTCTATTGTTACTCATTTTACTAAAAAAAAAATTTATATATTTTTGTGAGTTTATGTTGTTGCTATACTCTCTTTATGTTTGCAATTTTGTTTGTTATAGTCTTTTATGTAGTGAAAATTTTGTGTTAATTTTTTGTATTTTCTTTATATTTATTTAAGATCCTGAAGATGTTTCCCGTAGGGTTACGAAATATTGACAACCAAAATAAATAAATAAAATTTATTAAAAAATAAGACCTTGAGCTTAATTATTCGTTTACTTATTGACTTCTTTAAAATTTTAAACAAATATGTTAACAGAAACAAACAAAATGTTTCTAACAAATTTTTGTTAAATCTATTAAAAAATTTGTTTAATAATATTTGTATAAAAAAAATATATATTCAAAATTTTTTTCATTTCCATTCATATTTGTTATTAACTACCAAGGCGCGGCAACGACCGCACTCAGCAGCAGTAAAAATGAAAAGGAGGAGCAAGCTTAAGAACACCACCGATATGTATTTTAATTTTGGAATAATTCTAACCAAGATACATTTACACAAGGTAGACTCATTAGGGAAAGACCTACGCCCTAGTCAAATATCGTATGCACACCAGAGAACGGCTTTGTGCGATTGCAAAAAATTCGCATTCAATGAACAACATCAAAAACACTCATTTGTGTTCATGCAATCAAACTTTCTCAACCACACACATTGGTGTTGTTTTAAAATCCATTCAAGTCATGCACAGCGTTTGGCTTTGCCATTCATACCATGTTTAGCTTCGTTCGTCAATTATTGCTTTGGTAAAAAACACATACAAAGTAGTGCTGGGAAACTATCGATATTATCGATAGTTTTAAAATATCGAAGATATCGATAGGAAAAATATCAATATCGATATTATTAATTATTATAAAGACATCTAACAGCAGCTATACACACACAGTTTTTTGCCGCAAATTTTTACTTCCTATTATAAATTCGTGCTGAATTACAGCAATGAATACAAACAATAAGAATGGCAAGTGGTTTGGATTGCTTAGCTGTGCTTTTTACTGCTAATTAAAAGCCTTTAAGTCGAAATTTGTACATGTTTATATAGGGACTGAAGTGTCAAATGTTTTTGTAATGTTGTAAAAAAAAATGCAAATCCAAATTGACGGGTTTCTGAAATAAACGATTCAATTGCGAGTATAGGACAAAACAATGAACGACCATTAAAGGATAAGTGTGCTAGATTGATTACCTTTTTGAGTTTAAAATCAAAACCAATTTAGAAAATTATTTAAAGTTGTAATAGAATATCTTATAGTCCCTGCTACTTCGGTTCTTTTAGAAAGGTACTTATCAATTTTTAAAAAACTGTCATCTAAAATAACGTGCGTATATACATACGTCTCATACGTTCAATTAAGTGATAAAAACAACGAGCTGTAGCCTGATAAAAAACTAGTTAAAGTTTTCCTGCACAAGTACAAACATTCAGTCGATAGTAATATCGATAGTATCGATAGTGAAAACTTAACTATCGATAGTAGAAAATATCGATAGTGTCCCAGCACTAACACAAAGAAAAATACACAAAAATCTTTGCTCTGATGCCTATTCAGCAGTTGCTCTGTATGTAGTACGTGTTAAAGTTTTTTCATATGCTGGATTCGAAAGAAAAAAAATTTAAATGAAACTAAACGCATATAGGAACAAACAATTTCCATAGAAACAAAAAGACTGTTTTTATTTTTTATCATTTCTTAAAAAGTATTGTTGCTTGTTTAGCTTTTAAAAACTACCCTTCAAATAATAGGACTAGTCCAAACACGCATGTAAAATTTAGCCCACAAGAGACTAGGACTAGTCCAAAAGTAACCCAAACGTATGGAAAAACATGGTCTATTTAACATTACGATGTCCTAGGTCAGGACCATATAACCCAGCTTTGGATTACAAAGGAGTAGTATTATGATATACTCAAGAGGATTTGTTTTAAAAAACGACTACAAACACTTTTTAACAATGACATGGTCCATGCTTGCATTACATCGGACTAGTCCAATAAGTCCAATATTATTTGCAGGGTAAACACAAAAACAAATTGGACACAATAACGAGTTTATTTGAACTTATGCCTACAACAATCATACCAACAAAGCGACTTGTACTCATACCAATTTACATTCGTCTTTGTCTCATCGAGTGGGCAATGACTACTTAAATGCAAAAGCATAAAAATGTCTGTCATTTGACTTTGTGCAATTTTGTTACTGCGTGCGCAACAATAAATGCAAACAAAGCATTTGTGCAGGTGTGAACCTGCACAAATCAAATGTGTACACATTTGATTTTACAAATTATCTATCTATCTCATTCCATTCTTGTTAAAGAGAGTTTTACAAATTTACGTTAAAATCAAATCTGAACTGACGACAAGCGATGTATTAAAAAAAATTTAACGATTTGTAATGTATTACGTATTAAAAATTTTAGTAGTATGCTTTTACAAATCGAAAAAATTGCCAAATGTATACAGTTTTCCAACATCACTGAAAAGTTCCTACATTTTAACGTATTCAAAAAATCTGTGACTTTTTCCCTACGGCCATTTTTTTAAAAGAAAATCCCTACGAATAGGGATTTTTCCCTACGTATAACATTACTGAGTATGTGTAACCTTTTTAAAACGTCTAACTTCATAACTATCATCTAGAAATGAGATCGCAAGTAAATTTTGGTGGTTGCTCAGTCTGTGTTGGTATTTTCTACAGTAATTTTTAATTTCTTCTTTAATAGAACGTGCATCAAGATCACGGTGAATAGCGTTGTTTCTCACAAACCAGGATGCGTTCGTTAAAGATCTACCGGTAGATTTGCTGGTAGCTAATATTTCAGTGCCATCGGCATACGTAGCAATCGAAACGTTTTCATTTGTCGGCATATCTGCGGTAAATAATGTATACAGTATTGGGCCTAGTACGCTTCCCTGAGGCACACCTGCTTTTACGTTGCCGATTTCTGAGTTTTCCCCACTGACACTAACAAAAAAGCTGCGTTCATGTAAATATGATTTGAGTAAAAGATAATGTGGAGCTTGCAGAAGTTTTTTTAACTTAAATAAAAGGCCATTGTGCCACACTCTATCAAAGGCTTGTTTGACGTCCAAAAAAACTGAAGAATAGTACTCCTTGTTTTCTAGAGAATCTCTAGTTTTTTTAACTATTCTGTGGCACTGCTCAGGAGTTTCGTGTTTGTGTCGAAACCCAAATTGGTGATCAGGTATGATTTGAAGAGACTCTCGGATCGGTAAAAGCTTTTCAAGTAATTTAGATAATGTAGGTATCAAACTAATAGGCCGGTATAATTCAATACATTGTTCTTTTTTTTAATTCCCTAATCTAATCCCCGCGAAGCTCTACGCTTGTATGGAGGAAAGAAACCAACCAGAGTCTCTGGCAGGAATCGAACCCGCAACCCCGGCGCTGATAAACTAGCTCACTACCAGCTAGCCTACCAGGGAACTTATGAGGTTTGTTAACAATTATAATTTTTGCATGCTACCACTGGATAGGAAAATGTGATAGCCTTAAAATAAACAAGACAGTAAGAAAAACTAACATTATCATATCCCGCCGATTTCTATGGATTAAGCTAAGTAACTCTAAAAGGTTTAAAGGGTAGACTCATTTGGTATGAAATATCTAAAAAGGAGTTTATCTTTTTCTTGCGTGCAAAAAGAAAAAGGAGTAAATATGTCTTCAAGGTAGCTTTTAAAGGCAGCTGCACAGAAAAAATTATTGCTGAATTATTTTTAAACAAACGCTTGTTTGAAAATTTTTTTAATATCTAAAAATTTTTTTACTGATTCAGTTAATATTTTTGTTTGATTTTTATTTTAACCAATAAAAATGTTGGCAACTATTCAAAAATATAATAAACGCGTTATTGGTTTCAAGTTTTCATAATTTTCTATGAAATATTTAACGCTCTTTAATGTTGTCGTTTTTTTGCATTTTTTTATTTGATCGTAAGCAACACTTCTTTATGTGAAATATAAAAACAACAACGAAAAACACATACAGTCTATTTATGGACGCTTTAAAAAAGGACAACAATAAGAAAGATGATAAAATAGCGTGGCGAGGTTTGCAGTCACTCTTTTTAAACAACAGAAACAACAACAACATTAGAAGAAACAAATAAAATTTTTGGTTGGTTTCAAACTTGGTAAAAAAGAATGAAAAACAAAATCTCGTATTCAATTTTTTAAAACTGTTTAGTTAAATAGGTACATCAAATACAACAATTAAATGATGACGAAAAACATCGAGTCGGTCTGCTGCCAAGGAAAGGATACAGCAACAGTGAGTGAAGAAGAAGAAGAACATTGTGCGTATAAGCAAGACTTAGTTCAAAAATTATTCCAATAAAAAAATGTGTCTCAAAGCCAGCCGCCGCTCTGCTCTGCCTTCATCTTCTCCTAAGGTGCTTGCTTGTGTGCGCGTCATTGCTTGTGCAAAAACTTTTTTTGTTTGATTCAGCAAAATTATTTGTTTGAAATTTATATGATTTTCAGTAAACTATTTGTTTGATTCAGTTAAATTATTTGCTTGAAAAAATCAGTGTTTTATTTTCAATAAACGAAATGCAAATAAATTGTTTGAATATGCAAATTTGTTTGTAGGACCGATTTCAGACAAAAAATGTTTTGATTCTACAAATTTTTTGTTTGAATTGGAAAATTATAAAATCAAAAATATAATCAGTTTTAATTTAAAATTTAATCAAGTGAATAAAACGTTTAATCAAGTGAATTAAACGTTTAATTAATACTATTAACTGGTTTAATTGATACTATTAATTTGTTTATTGTACTTGATACTATTAATTTGTTTATTGGTGCAAATTAAATTAATTTTTTAATTAATATCACTGCTCTGCTCTGCCTTCATCTTCTCCTAAGGTGCTTGTTTGTGTGCGCGTCATTGCTTGTGCAAAAACCTTTTTTGTTTGATTCAGCAAAATTATTTGTTTAAAATTTATATGATTTTCAGTAAACTATTTGTTTGATTAACTTAAATTATTTGCTTGAAAAAATGTTTGTTTTTTTTAAAAAACGAAATCCAAATAAATTGTTTGAATATGCAAACTTGTTTGTAGGACCGATTTCAGACAAAAAATGTTTTGATTCTACAAATTTTTTGTTTGAATTGGAAAAAAATTTTTTTCTGTGTGCCTTATTCTTATCAGACCGACAACAATCACCATTTATGTCCTTTATTGCACAGAAAAAATTCTTCAAAATTGTTCACCAATTAAAGCATTAATCAAAAATATAATCAGTTTTAATTTAAAATTTAATCAAGTGAATAAAACGTTTAATCAAGTGAATTAAACGTTTAATTAATACTATTAACTGGTTTAATTGATACTATTAATTTGTTTATTGGTGCAAATTAAATTAATTTTTTAATTAATATCACAAATTTTTTAATTGAAATCAATTTTTATTTTTTTCTGTGTGGAACATTACGTTTTTCAGCATGTTTTAGATATTTAGTTGCCTTCCAGTGATTGCAATGGCTATTATTAACTGAACTTAGCTTGGAAAGATATTTATTGATTAAATCATTTTTTATTTTACGAAGCCTTTTCTTTAAATGACTAGCTGCACGATTTAAATAAGTCTTGTCAACCGGCATCCTTGACCCCTTCCAGATATTGCGCAGTCTTCTTTTAGCTGTGATAAGTGACCCTATTTCAAGCGACAGCCGAAAATTTGAGCTATAATTTAAATTTAGCGGTGTATCCCTAAACGAAGCTTTATGCATCACTTTTGAAAACATTTCTATAGCATAGTTAATTTCGCCTTCGGTATTAAAAGACGAACTGAGATCAAGTTGAGATTCAATGTAGCGTTGAAAAAGATTAATATCGGATTTTGCGTGAACAAGCCTGGCATTTAACTGCCTTTTCTTACATGCTGCCATAAAGCTAACAATTATTGGGCTATGATCAGAGCTGAGATCGTAACTAGACATAATATCCAGATTTGTTTGTGGAATTAATTTATATATGAAAAAATCTAATACATCTGGCATTTAAAATCTATATGCTGGTCAGTATGTAGGTGATCCCGTCGATAGCGTAGTGATTTTGAAACTTAAGTGGCCAAAAACCTAAAAATAAACTTAATGAAAAAAAAGAAATCCCTGACTTAAAACCAACTATCCAATTAAGTTATTTGCTTACTAATTTTAGTTTAAACATAATAGTATAGGCTTTTAAGCTAAAATGATTGATGTGTAAAATATACAAAAGAAAACCAATTTATTTTGCTCGAAATAATTTCAAACTTTGAACATCAATAAAACATTTTCTGTGGTTTATTTTTAGATAATTTTTTTTTCGAGTGAAACTACAATTGGTTCTTAGCACACAACATGTGTTCTGTATATTTTTAAATAAAGGCAATATAAGTTATTGAAAAATATATAAGAGAAGCTCTTTATAGAATTTTTAAAATGAAAAGAAAAAATGCTTGTAGGAAAACTTTTTTTGCTATCAGCTGCGGTCTAACTTTTGGCAATTATGTGAGCTTGAGGTCTTTAATTAAAGAAAACTTTAAAATATTTTTGCCCGAAACTGCCTCCGCTGAACAAAAATTTTAAATGTTGTTGGCACCCCAGCCTTTGGCTTGACTAATATTTCTCCCCAAATAATCCGTTTAAGCTTATACCATCATATCTTAAAAACGACTTGTTTAATTTTGATAATTAGAAATAAAATTTTCTTTACAGTCATGTAAATTACATTATTTTACATTTTCAGCTCTTTCGGAGTTATTCAGATATAAGTGGCGATAAAGTTTTTTTCGATACAAAATAAGTGCATACCATTTTTTTTTTGTTTTAAAATTTATAAAAAAAATATAATGTTAATAATTAGTATTGTGGTTATTTTGTAATGATAATAATTTTACATTTTTATCACTTTAAGGCCCCTTTGCACAACTTACCGATAGCTAAAAGTTAACTTTAAACAGCCTTGTAAAAAGTGTTCAATTATTAAAACTTTACTTTAAAATAAAGGGAGCGATAAAGTTAATTAAGGTTCGTCCTAACTGGTAACTGGTAAAGTTGTAATAATGAAACAATTTGTATTCGACCGATAAAATCCTACCTTAAGCTATCTGTAAGTTGTGAAAACGGGCCTTAAAAAAACTAAGGTATATAAAAAAAAAAAATAAGCTGAAAATCGGTGCACAAATTTTAATTTTATTCATTGTTCATTATTATGGGCATGACTAATATTTTGACCGAAATAAGGCGGTAATGCTTATACATTTCATCATCATTTTAAAACAATTTGTCCGATTAGGATAAAGCTACTAGCAAATGATTTGAAATATTATTCCCTTTATGTCATCTCAACAATAGTTTTCTATATCTTCAACAGTTCCATAATGAGTTTTACGAATAAAAAAAAGCCACAAATGTTGATTTTATTCACAACTACACTGAAAGAATTTTCTTCACAATACCAATGAATTTGACATTAATCCCATGAAAAATTGCATTAAAAAGGAACCCATGCAGCGCTTCGTTGGATCAATGAAATCTGTTTCATTAAAATGTATTTAATGAAACATTACATTAGATCTATGAATATTATTTATTGGATGAATAAATTGGATGAATACTTTCAAAAAAGTAAAAAAAATTTTTTTTTATTTTTTTAATTTTTTTTTTGTGTTTTTTTTTAATAATTCCCTAAGCTTATCCCGCGAAGCTTAACGCTTGTCGGCAGGATCCAGTGTCTCTGGCGGGAATCGATCCCGCAGCCTTGGCGCTGATAGACTAGCTCACTACCAGCTAGCCTACCGGAGCAGTGTAGTTTTTGAATAAAAAACTATGTTTTTGAATAAAAAACTATGTTTTTGAATAAAAAACTATGTTTTTAAATAAAAAACTATGTTTTTTGCCATTATTCAATTAAGATCGTAAATATGAGATTAAATTGGCTATAACAACAATAACAACGTTGATTTTTTTTGCTAACGCATAATAAAAAAAGTCCACACAAAGAGAGGACAAGCTTTTTTCGTATACATCATTTGGTTGACAACAGTTTAAAATAAGAGTGTGTTTTTTAAAGGAGAACATTTGTTTGTTCATTACTTATTACAAACTATATTAAGGTAGGAATGTACATATTTAAGAAAACTAAAAACATACATATTTATGGATTGAAAGTTTTTGTTTCATTACTATAATGACATTTTTCATTGTCATAATGAAAATTTAAATTTATGAAAGCATGCTTTTTCGAAATATTTTTATACTTTAAATTATTGAGACTATAGAGTTATTTGAATGTTAAAATAATTTTTTTTTTCAATTACTGAAACATGTTGCTTTTTTTAAAAAATTTTTGATTTCATAAATTTGATGGCATATAACATTAGATGTGTGAAATAATTAAATCTTACATTTTTTAATTAACAACTAAACATTTTTTTAAGGAAACTATAATTTTGTATTAATTTATGAATATGGTTATGTTTGTATATTGTTTTTAATGTTCCCAATTAAAATTTTTTGTTTAACTAATGAAAATTTTTATATGAAAACGATTCATTAAATATATGAAGCATTTTTCTTTCAGTGTAGCTGACCCGACAAACGTTGTCCTGTCTTAATTTAAATAAATTTGTTTCTTCACGACAAACAACCAAAAAATACGTATATTAGGTATGACAAGAAAGTGAGCGTGGTCAATAAAACTTGTTCATTCATATTTTCCGAACCATTTACGCCCGCTGTGCCAATTTGGGAACACTTCATTATTTCCGGCTTATGACAAAGTTTTTGACATTATTCAATATATGTTTACCTTATTGATAAACTAAAATTTCAGAAATTTCTATAACATCAAAAAAAATTCTTTTTTTAAATTTTTTTTTTTAGTGACCGTAGTGCCAATTTGGGTACACCTCTTTAATTCCAAAAAAAAAATTTTTTTTTTGTTTTTTGTTTATATGTAATGAATTAAATAATAAAATAAACAATATTTTATTTTTTGTCCGGTAGTTTTTGTTTGGGCTTAAATGGGTTAAGACGTTATTCGTACAAAGTTTGAGCGGAATCTATAAAAAAATATAAAAAAAATTAAAATCCCATAGAAAAACACAATTTTTGTATTTTCCTCATGACACTACATTTTTTATTCATTGGATTGATGTAAAATTAATAGAAATAAACAGTAAATGTTGGAAAGAGCAAACTATAAAAAATTTAAACAAAATTTTTTTTCAGTTTTTCTTTTGTTATGATTTTGTTATGATTTTGTTTATTTTATTAAATGTTGTCAACGTTTTGTTTATGGGAAACATAAAAACAAAACAAATAAAAAGCGGTAAATCGCTGAATTTGCCTCTAAACCGCTGATTCAGCAACACTTTTAATATTTCCAGCTTGAAATGTCAATTTTAAGTTGAAAAATTTTAAATTTTTTTGACATATCTTCATTTTTTATCGACAACTCTTATAAAATTTTTGACAGTGTGCTATTTATCTTAATACAGGTGAGCTCTTTGCACTTGGTGAATTTTTCTATTACATTATATTTGCACTGTTCACCAAAACTGGAACAATGGATTAAAAATGTAGTGTCATAAGGCCTTTAGCAACGGACAGCATTTAATTTTTATATAAATAGATTAGAAGCGGGAATCTTGTAATGTATAAATAATTACTTACCGAATTTTTAGTTTCATTTTAAGTTATTACCCAATAAAAAATGGAGCTTCAAACGAAGCAGGTTTGTAAGAGCGAAACGTAAAAGTTTCGCTTACCATATTGCCTACGGGTGACATGAATTTTATATGGCGAGTTCCCATATAAAATGCGGTGAGTGTAACGATCAGCTTTACAGTAAAGGAATGTGGTGGCTCTTTGAATGTAATATTTTTTTTTTTTAATTTGTTAAGAATTCGTTCACTTACCATAGTGCATTTCTGTGTGTCTTATTGCGCGGCGAACAAATGTGCACTTTTTAAAATTTACTATTAGTGCTTCGCAAAACAAGAAAATTTTTTATTGCTTAAAAACAAATCGTTAATGTTAATTTTATTACATTTGTCCAGAGTTAATGGCTTATTTTATTCGCAATATTACTGGCTTTGC
Organism: Pollenia griseotomentosa; assembly: GCA_963931875.1. NCBI lineage: Eukaryota > Metazoa > Arthropoda > Insecta > Diptera > Polleniidae > Pollenia > Pollenia griseotomentosa. Next base: position 41,613,238 of record OZ007560.1, on the reverse strand, counting down.
CTAATGCTGCATTTAAAAATCTAGTGCCCATGAAAGAAAACACTTGTTTTGGTAATGACTACTGTTCACGAGTGAACCGAAGGCAGCGGATTTCCCATCCCTGGTTTCTATTTTGAATGATGATATGCCCCAAGGCAAATTGACAATGTGAGGCGCCACTATCATCAAGTTTTATATTAAATTTTTTTTTTTACTTTAAAGTTGTAAAGGTTATTCGAATCGTTGTTTAAAAGCCATATTGGACGGCTGTTTGTTTTGTACTCGGTTTTTTCAATTTAATTAGTAAATTCAAATCTTTTTGGTAGTTTAATTAATTATTGTGCAAATTTTATATTTTGTTAATAAAAATAAATGGAAATTTTAAAACGTTTTGGAAAAAACAGGAAAGTGTTTTTATATGGTTAAAAGTGCTTTCTGTTTGTTGGAATATCTGTGCCTTTTTTTATCTCTTTTTCTAGCCTTAGTAATATTGCCAAGTTGTTTGGATACTTGGCTGATATTTTAGAGTTAAATCGCGAAGCCACCCTATACACTCCATAAACCCTGAAACGCAATCGGCGCTATCTCGGGGAATATACCAAGGTGTTTGGATCCTTGGCTGGTATTCTGGAGCTGTAGCCCAAATCCACCCCTATATACATTCCACACTCCACGAAACGTATTGGCGTTTCGTCCGGACCACTCTAAGACGTAATCGACGTTTATAACTGCAGTGACAGAAAAGGCGTCATAACGCTGATTTATTTTGACATCAGTACTGTGATAAGTGTCTTCGTGTTTGACCCCATGCACACTTTTCATCATTGTGATGTCAGCCTTAACATTACTTCCCCAAATTGTCATCAGGGCGAAACAATAAAATTTGTCATCAATGGAAAGAAACACCGGCATCACAGACATGAGTCTGTTTTATAAACTATGTCATAAGTGTGATGACTAAGTTATATCGGTGAAAGAACACATTAGGCTCAATTTAATGACAGTTTGTCATTGGGATTAACTTAAGTCAAATTGAGAGAATATTCCCAATAAAAAATTAAGCTTCAAACGAACCAGGTTTGTAAGGGAGAAATGAAAGAGTTTCGCTTACCATACCGCTTATGAAAGGCATGTATTTTGTATGGCGAGTTCTCACTTTGAAGCAATATAATTTTATTGGGTTATTATTTACTTACCCGTTACACATGATTGTTTAATTTTTGTTGTATTCCGCCCTTTGTTTACAGAAGAACTGTCAATTAAACGACTCCTGCAGCATTTGAAATTTTGAGGTATTTAATTTAGGTCGGGTTTTTGAGATGTGGATTAAGTGGAAACTTAGTTTATCCTAGTCTGAAACTCGGATTCATCCGGCGGTATGTGATTTTTCTTTATTTTTCATTAACGACTATAATTTTAAGCAAAACTAAGCTGATTCGTCAAAATTTTGTCTACAAACTTCGTAATGGAAGCACAAATCTTCTTTCAGATTAACGAAACCTAGTTAAACTGAGATCCCAAATATAATTTCAACAAATAGAAAATGGGAATTATTGCTCTTATTTTATTTTTTAAACATAAACCTAATGTTAATAATAAACAAAATGTGGCATCGAATTGATGTCACTGTATCCACAGCATAGATGACGCAAAAAATTTGTCAAAATTAAATGACGAAGTTCGTCATTGGATTAATGTCACATTGATGCCATTCGTAATAACATGGATATCACAATTCTGATGTAAGGGCATCATAAATACAAAGATGCATTGTTCTCTGAGTGTACTTTTTAAGTATTAAATATTTTCTGCCGAATTCATAAAAAATAAAATTGGGAATTAAGCACGACAAACAAAATCTTGTACATAAATTAAAAATTGTGTGTTCCCAAAAAATCACTTTGAAAATAAAATAAGTTTGAAATGTGTTTTAAGGCAAAATTTTCATACAAATCTTTCTTTAAATACATTTCACATCGATTTTAATTTTTTATGAATACGGCAGCTTGTATTTCGTATTAACACTACTTAAATAACCACACAACTCCAGCTTTATTGCAAGAGACAATTCCTGGCCGTGTAATTTGTCGTCGTTGCGACATCAACTGGCCACCAAGATCATGCGATTTGACACCATTAGACTTTTTTTGTGGGGCTACGCGAAAGACCGTGTTTATGCAGATAAACCTTTAACTCTTGAGCACTTAAGAACCAACATTCGTCAAGTTATGGCTGAGATACCGCCCAATATGTGTCAAAAAGTGGTCCAAAATTACCTCAAAAGAATCAATGCTTGCAACACTTCGCGTGGTGGTCATTTAAATGATATAGTGTTTCTTTCACACATAATGCCAACGTTCAAACTTTATAATAAAAAAGAAATATCATGAAAAAATATTTTATATGTGTTTTATTTACGTTTACTTTTGAAACCGCAAAATGGATAACCCGTTATATTTGTTTTTATTTAAAAGACAGCAATGCATTCATTTTGCCCAACCATGCTTCTAGGACGTAAACTTAATATCTAAAGGTAAGGGATTTTTTGTCCTGGTTGTTTTAAATTAATACCTTTTTGCTTAATTTATATTTGAGCAAAATAAATGCGTGGTACATTTTCGAATAATTTATAATACTGTTGTAACTCTTTTTAAAAGGGGAAGTATTTTATATGAGTTATACACAGAAAAAATTAAAAATTCATAGAATCAAGCAAAGAAATTGTTAATTTTGCACCTGTTACCAAAATGATTATATTGATTACTAAAAATTGTAAAAATTTTATATTAATAATACTCTTTTTTCAAAAAACCATATTTTTTATTTTAAACGAAAAAATCAATAAGGATTTTCTGTTATAAACAACTAAAATTTTAATTAAATCGAAATTATTTTTTTAATTGACACATTTCTGTGTAGTATTCACCAATTTGAGTTCTTTATCAAGGCTATTTTCTTATCAAAATATCAAAGTTTCCAAATATGTATGTATAGTCTACATATTTTTTTTATAAAATTGTACTATTATTTCTCTATATGCAATTGAATGATATAAGTGGTCCATAAAATCTTATAACCAATTTTGTATGCTCGATACAAATACGCTTAATACATACCCAACAAACACGGAGCTTTGATTTCAAATTGAAAATGATTTGAAATCAAAAGTTTTCTCAAACGACAAACGTTTGATAATGATTTGAAAATCATTTGAAAATTGAAAAATGCCTTTATTTTCAACTTGCTTTCAAACGTAATTCTCAAATGTTTTTCAAATGAGGATTATAATACAATGTGGAACATAATTAAAAATATTTAATTTTTTTAAATTAAATTAATTATTTGTTTAAATTAACTGTGAGATAAACATTCGACAACATAGCTAAAAGATGAAATAATGTTCTTTCAGTCCTCTAGTTCTTGCAAAGACGAAATTGTCTCCCTTTTATTTTGAGGATTGTAGCACCGCGATCGTTCAACAAACTTTCTTCACTTTCCCGTTTTATTTTCCTTTTTTTCGTATTCTTAATTATTGTAATTACTCACAAATAATTTTAATTTTTCACAAGAAATAAACTGTTCACTTTATATTAAAATTTATTTTTAATAGTAAAACACATGTAACCACAAAATAAAAAATGTAACTTTCGTCGACATTTTTAATGCTTACATTTATTTTTCGCTTTAGTGTTTCCAAGTTTATTTTTGATTTGAATTTAACATTTGACATCAACTTGATAAAACATTTGATATCAAATGTTTATTTTGAAATCATTATCAATTTGAATTTAAATGTTCAATCAAACAATTGAAAAGCGGTTGAGAATTGTGTTTGATGTCAAATGATAAAGTTTGACTTCGTGTTTGTTGGGTACATACGAAGCACTTAAGGCTCAGTTAGTCTTTACTTTCTGTTCTGTTACGAATCAGCTGATTTGTTTTTGTTATTAAAAAACCTGTGAAATTGATTAATTTTTCTGTTCTGTTGCGGTTCAGTTTATTAAAATCAAAAACTTGTTAAGTAATTGTAAGTGACAGCAAAATAAATAATAAAATATACATATTTATATTGAAATAAACAGTTTTTTGATTTTAAGAATTCATAAAATTTAATTTCTTCAAATTTATGTGCATTTAAGTTATTGAAATAAAACAATGGACGGTGTAAAACTAATAAATTTGTCATAAATGGCTGATAAGTTGCTACAGAAGAAGTAACTATTACAATTTCGTAACAGAACGGCACGGAACAGAACAGAAACAGAAAGTAAAGACTAACTGAGCCTTTATGTGTGTATGCGTAAATGTACATAAATTCGTATTGAATCTTAAATGGCCTTTCAATAATATTTTATGAACGTTGTACGAAACCTTAAGCATCTTAAGTTCTTGCTAAAAGCAAACTTCAAATTGAAATAATTGTATCAAATGCGGAATTATTTTGTTGCTGGTATTTTTGATGTGGTCACGATTTCTATTGTTTTAGTTGTTGTAGTTCTTTTCTAAAATTTTTAAATACAATTTTAAAGCAGATTAAGCAAGGAGCATTAAATAAAAGCAAATATATTACGAAATTCAAAAAAAAACATTGTTTGTTTTAATTAGTTGTTTGGAGTTTTATTGGAATATAGGAGAAGTGAGAGAGAGAGGGAGATTTTCAAATTAGTAATCGCTAGAATTCGTAAGAAATGAATTTCAAAGGTGTATACTGATATCTATTATCCATCATTAGTTGCCAGTATTATAAAACTAGCTTCCCTTTTGAAAACCAGATTCCCAGAAAGCAAGAAGTCTTACTTTTGTCAAATTAAGTTGGAAAAACATTTTTTTAAGTTTTTTTTTTTATCAAAAAACAAATGTTCAAGATAAAAAAAAAACAATATTTATCAACGTAGATGTTAAGAACACTGCGCTAGTTCAAAAAACGGGCAAGACGCTCAAATCTTATTCGGGTACGCTAAATCCAGTGGTGCCAACCTTTTTTTTTAGGTTAGCTCTTGTTTTCGTGATATACCGTTATTTCGAAAATGGAGGAGATTGCACAACATGCATCCGCGTAACTCAAAAACGGTTTAGTTTATTGCACAAACTAATTCCGCAATAAAATTACCTTTAAGCTAAGTTTTACCTTTTTCAAATACAGTTGAAAACTTCCTTGATCTTGGAATACTTCTTGACCCTAAACTTAGCTTTAATTCGCATATTGCGTTTATGATAAATAAAGCTAGGGGAACACTAGGATTCATAAAACGCTTGGCAAGAGATTTCGATGATCCTTGTGAGGCCGATTTTGAAATATGGATCGATTATATGGGACCCCATTTACCAAACTTATACAAATTTAATTGAATCTGTACATAAGCAATTTCTGCTTTTCTGTCTTCGCGGATTATACTTTAACCCACTAACCTTGCCCTCATACATATCTCGACTGGCTCTGATAAAGCTCTCTACTTTAAAACGTCGTAGAACAATGCTGAATGTATCGTTTATTCTGAACATTATTAATGGTGATATCTGCGCTGGATTTGTAATTAATGTGATTTCATTTAATATTCCTCAAAGACCATCTCGAAATTTCATACCATTATCCATTAAATTCTTTAGAGCTTATTATGGTGATGCTGACCCTCTTAGAAGAATGTGTAACACTTTCAATCAATTATATAGATTTATTGATTATTCATTGGATCCAAAGTCAATAGGTAGATTAATATTTGCTTTTCTTAATTGATGATAAAGTATATGTAATGTAATCAAATGTTAGTTATAGTTTATTTTATTTAAGTGTAATTTTGAATGTCTAAAATGTCTGCAAGGATTAATCCATAGACCATAAATAAAATATATGAGAAGTCTTTTTTGAAACATAAGTTTTGTCTTTTACAAATTTATACAAAATTGAAAAACGCAGCTTTTCTTCAGTTTTTTCTACAAATAAAGAGAGCAAAGTTCCAAACAAAGCAAGCCATAAATGATGATCCGTTTACAATTTTTGATTTTATTCTCAAAGAATTTCATAAAACCCCTCTATGAGGTGTATGCCAGTACGTTTTGAAAAAATTTAAGGACACAAAACTAACTGAGGTCGGTGAAGAACTGTATCTCCCTATTGGCGACTCCTGGGCAGTTATGGAACTTTTTCTTCCCCCTATAGGAATGGAGATAGCGGGTAAGTTGTTAGAAATTATTGATGGAGATGAAAAATAAGGTAGGGTTTGGTCATACATTTGACCCGACTAGGAGCATCCTACAGGCTGCAGGGGCCAAATTTAAAAATTTCATTACGCCGTCAAATGTGTATGGTTGAAATTTTTAGATTTGGCCCCTGCAAGGAGTAGGATGCTCCTACACGGGTCAACTGTACGAGTATATGTTGAGAAGGACATTGTTAAATCAACTTCGCTACTTATAAAGCCCCAGAATATATATTTTTTGTAGGGTCTAAGATCGATATTAGAGAAACTACAAATGAAATGACAAATTTACATATACCCTTTCCACCGGGAGCCAAGATGTTAATCTGATGTGCCTCATAAGCCATCAGGTTTGCATCAAGTACCTATGTTCCGCCTCCGCGCGGCGGCTCCCGGTAACAATTGGATTTTTCCAGTTGGCAAAGGAACAGGGTTACAGGTCTGTTAACAAACTGCCCCTTGAGGGCAGACAGGTATTTTGAGGAAATCTACCTCACTATATAGTGGTTATTGGCCTTATTTCGTAAGGCGTTATTGCACCCCAACAAAAATTACAGCGTTTTTCGTGTTCAGGAGGTCCCAACTAACTTATCTAGGCATGTGGCGTTCTTGGTATTTTTTTGGCTGTAAACCAGTGTTATTAATACTCTTTTTTCAATAAACCATATTTTTAATTTTAAATGAAAAAAATCAATTAAGATTTTCTGTTATATCCCTAGAGGGAAGCGAACTGACACAGAAGTAGTCCCGTGATAGGTCTTTGGTGATACAGACCGGTTCTAGTTGTAACACTTTATATGAATAAGACCTATCACTTTTACATGGGGTTGTCATTGGAGGGGGTCAATTGACACCATTTGACCAGTCACAGGTCTATTCTCCATGAAGTTACTTAGTGTCAGTTACTAAAATGTAGTATTATTTCAATACAATGTAGTATTATTTCAATAAAACAAGTCCTAGAATTAAATTCAAGAACCAAATTTTAGAAAGTACCAAAAAATGTGTCACAGCACCGGTGAAGACTGTACTGAAATTCATTACTTTTCTACGTTTTTGTTCTTCATAAACCAGTAAAGTGATTGGTTCTTCTTTCACTGGTCATGAGTCCTTTCTTTTTTGTACTTGTTTTATTTTCACAAATCCCAGGACTAGTCTTTAATTAAATCGAAATTATTTTTTTAATTGACACAAAACTACTGATAATTTTTTCTGTGTAGTATTCACCAATTTGAGTTCTTTATCAAGGCTATTTTCTTATCAAAATATTTATGATCAAAGTTTCCAAATATATATGTATAGTCTACATATTTTTTTTATACAATTGTACTATTATTTCTCTATATGCAATTGAATGATATAAGTGGTCTATAAAATCTTATAACCAATTTTGTATGCTCGATACAAATACGCTTAATACATACCCAACAAACACGGAGCTTTGATTTCAAATTGAAAATGATTTGAAATCAAACGTTTTCTCAAACGACAAACGCTTGATAATGATTTGAAAATCATATCATTCTCAACAAAAAGGGGAAATTATTTTCAAATTGAAAAATGCCTTTATGCCGTAATTCTCAAATATGGAACATAATTTAAAATATTTTATTAATTATTTATTTAAATTAACTGTGAGATAAACATTCGACAACATAGCTAAAAGATGAAATAATGTTCTTTCAGTCCTCTAGTTCTTGCAAAGACGAAATTGTCTCCCTTTTATTTTGAGGATTGTAGCACCGCGATCCTTCAACAAACTTTTTTCACTTTCCCGTTTTATTTTCCTTTTTTTCGTATTCTTAGTTATTGTAATTACTCACAAATAATTTTAATTTTTCACAAGAAATATTTATTTTTAATAGTAAAACATATGTAACCACAAAGTAAAAAATGTAACTTTAATCGCCATTTTTAATGCTTACATTTATTTTTCGCTTTAGTGCTTCCAAGTTTATTTTTGATTTGAATTTAACATTTGACATCAACTTGATAAAACATTTGATATCAAATGTTTATTTTGAAATCATTATCAATTTGAATTTAAATGTTCAATCAAACAATTGAAAAGCGGTTGAGAATTGTGTTTGATGTCAAATGATAAAGTGATTTCATATCAAAGGTTTGACTTCGTGTTTGTTGGGTACATATGTAGCACTTATGTGTGAATGCGTAAATGTACATAAATTCGTATTGAATCTTAAATGGCTTTTCAATAACATTTTATGAATGTTGTACGAAACCTTAAGCATCTTAAGTTCTTGCTAAAAGCAAACTTAAAATTGAAATAATTGTATCAAATGCGGAATTATTTTGTTGCTGGTATTTTTGATGTGGTCACGATTTCTATTGTTTTAGTTGTTGTAGTTCTTTTCTAAAATTTTTAAATAGAAATACAAAAGCAGATTAAGCAAGGAGCATTAAATAAAAGCAAATATATTACGAAATTCAAAAAAAAACATTGTTTGTTATATTAGTTGTTTGGAGTTTTATTGGAATATAGGAGAAGTGAGAGAGAGAGGAAGATTTTCAAATTATTAATCGCTAGAATTCGTAAGAAATGAATTTCAAAAGGGTATACTGATATCTATTATCCATCATTAGTTGCCAGTATTATAAAACTAACTTCCCCTTTGAAAACCAGATTCCGAGAAAGCAAGAGGTCTTACTTTTGTCAAATTAAGTTGGAAAAACATTTTTTAAGTTTTTTTTATCAAAAAGCAAATGTTCAAGATAAAAAAACACAATATTTATCAACGTAGATGTTAAGAACACTGCGCTAGTTGAAAAAACGGGCAAGACGTTCAAATCTTATTCGGGTACGCTAAATCCAGTGGTGCCAATCTTTTTTTTTTAGGTTAGCTCTTGTTTTCGTGATATACCGTCATTTCGAAAATGGAGGAAGTTGCCCAACATACATCCGCGTAACTCAAAAACGGTTTAGTTTATTGAACAAACTAATTCCGCAATAAAATAACCTTTAAGTTAAGTTTTACCATTTTTCTAATACAGTTGAAAACTTCCTTGATCTTGGAATACTACTTGACCCTAAACTTAACTTTAATTCGCATATTACGTTTATGATAAATAAAGCTAGAGGAACACTTGGATTCATAAAACGCTTTGCAAGAGAGTTCGATGATCCGTATATTACAAAAACCTTATATATGACACTTGTAAGGCCGATTTTTAAATATGAATCGATTATATGGGACCCCATTTACCAAACTTATTCAAATTTAATTGAATCTGTACATAAACAATTTCTGCTTTTCTGTCTTCGCGGATTACACTTTAACCCACTTACCTTGCCCTCATACACATCTCGACTGGCTCTGATAAAGTTCTCTACTTTAAAACGTCGTAGAACAATGCTGAATGTATCGTTTATTCTGAACATTATTAATGGTGATATCTGCGCTGGATTTGTAATTAATGTGATTTCATTTAATATTCCTCAAAGACCATCTCGAAATTTCATACCATTATCCATTAAATTCTTTAGAGCTTATTATGGTGATGCTGACCCTCTTAGAAGAATGTGTAACACTTTCAATCAATTATATAGATTTATTGATTATTCATTGGATCCAAAGTCAATAGGTAGATTAATATTTGCTTTTCTTAATTGATGATAAAGTTTATGTAATGTAATCAAATGTTAGTTATAGTTTATTTTATTTAAGCGTAATTTTAAATGTCTAAAATGTCTGTAAGGATTAATCCATAGACCATAAACAAATAATATGAGAAGTCTTTTTTGAAACATAAGTTTTTGTTTTTATACAAAATTGAAAAAGGCAGCTTTTCTTCAGTTTTTTCTACAAATAAAGAGAGCAAAGTTCCAAACAAAGCCAGCCATAAATGATTATCCGTTTACAATTTTTGATTTTATTCTCAAAGAATTTCATAAAACCCCCCTATGAGGTGTATGCCAGTACGGTTTGAAAAAATTTAAGGACACAAAACTAACTGAGGTCGGTGAAAAATTGTATCTCCCTATTAGCGACTCCTGGGCAGTTATGGAACTTTTTCTTCCCCCTATAGGAATGGAGATAGCGGGTAAGTTGTTAGAAATTAATGATGAAGATGAAAAATAAGGTAGGGTTTGGTCATACATTTGACCCGACTAGGAGCATCCTACAGGCTGCAGGGGCCAAATTTAAAAATTTCATTACGCCGTCAAATGTGTATGGTTGAAATTTTTAGATTTGGCCCCTGCAAGGCGTAGGATGCTCCTACACGGGTCAACTGTACGAGTATATGTTGAGAAGGACATTTTTAAATTAACTTCGCTACTCATAAAGCCCCGGAATATATATTTTTTGTAGGGTCTAAGATCGATATTGGAGAAACTACAAACGAAATGACAAATTTACATATACCCTTTCCACCTTCCCTTGGGGGGGAAATGTGCTGCGCCTCTCAGGGAACGTAGTTAAAACAGCTTGAAGAGTCGGCCTCTTAGCGCTACATCGTCTGGGGTTAATAACAGGCGTATGCAACATGGGGCAGGGCTCTTTGGGGTCCAAAAGATTTCAATTGAGGTTCAAGTAACACCAAAATACTATCTTTTATGGTGCCACGGTATTGAGTAGGCCCCGATAAACACGGTATTTAAAACCAACTTTGCGAGAGTGTATCCTATTAAGTACCCATGGGCAATCATGAACAAAATTATGTTATTAGGTTAAGATTCATCTATATGAGATTTAAGGATGGGGGTGTAATGGGATCTATGGCTTATTTTGGACCTATCGGGACATAATTTGTCATGACATAGTATCCATCGTAAAAGTCATTCTAGCTTATTATATGTATGTTCGTATGTAAATACGAACATTTGTAACACAGAAAAAAATTATCGATTGTTTTTAATTAATTAACAAAATGGTTTAACATTTAATTTAATTAATGTGATAATTTAATGAACTATTTTTTTATTTTTTTTTTTTTTTGTTGAAATAAAATTAAGAATATTATTTTGGCTTAATTAACATTTTAGTTGTTTCGAAATAAATTTTTAATTAAGATATTAATTAAATAACAAAAAATCTAAATTGATTTTTTTCGCTTAAAAAAAATTATTTAAACTTGTAGACTTGTTCTTGTGAATTGCCAAAACCTGAGCTATATATATTTAAATCAAATAACACATTGTTTGAAACGGCAAAGTTTTTTTGTTCATTTTTTGGAATTAAAATTAAAAATATCATTTATTAAAAAAAAAAATAGTTAAAATTTCTAAAATTTTTAGTAATCTACCCAGTAAAAACTTCACCTAGGGTTGGGCATTGAAAAATTATATCGATATATATCGAATCGATATTTTTGAAGAGTATCGATATTTATTATTTAAAAAATATCGATATATCGAATGTTTTTTGCTGAAACTATTACCAAATTAAAAAATGTAATATACCTTTGTACATACATACATATTTATGAACAAACAATGTTATATCGGCATTTTAAATATCGGCGATATATATCGATTATTTTTTATTTAAATATCGATATTTTGATATATCGATATTTTTTGGCCATTCCTAACTTCACCTTCAAAATAATGTGTTAAATAATCAGAAAAACAATTATAATGAAAGAAACAGTGAAAAATGAACGCATTCAAAAGTAAGTCATTATTTTATTGCTTACATACATCTAGAAAAAAGTAGTTATAGAAATAGTTTTAGAAGTAGTTAAAGAAGAAAGCTACTAAATAATGGGTGAGAGAAGCTATTCATTTTGAAAAAGTAAGCGACGATTTTACTGTGGAAGTTGTGGTATTAAAAGCTATTTTCGTTAGTAAAGGGTGGTTAAATTTCAAGGGCCGATGTTGATTTTGAATAAAACACAAACTATTTAGGAAATTATTGTAATTTTATTTTATTATGATATATTGGTATTACTCAATTATGTATGGAACAAAATATCGGCCAAATGGGCGCCGCGACCACGGCGGCACACCTCCATCCGATGGTCCAAATTTTCGATGACCCTGAGGCATAATGGAGGTTCTATGCCGTTAATGTGCCGAATTATCTCATCCTTTAGCTCTTGAATTGTTGCTGGCTTATCGACGTACACCTTTTCTTTCAAATAACCCCAAAGAAAAAAGTCCAACGGTGTCAAATCACATGATCTTGGCGGCCAATTGACATCGCCATTACGTGAGATAACACGGCCATTGAATTTGTTGCGCAAAAGAGCCATTGTTTCGTTAGCTGTGTGGCAAGTGGCATCGTCCTGCTGAAACCACACATCGTCCACATCCATATCTTCCAATTCGGGCCATAAAAAGTTCGTTATCATCTCACGATAGCGAACACCATTCACAGTAACTGCCTGACCGGCCTCAGTTTGGAAAAAATACGGCCCGATGATGCCGCCAGCCCATAAACCGCACCAAACAGTCACTCTTTGTGGGTGCATTGGTTTTTCGACAATCACTCTTGGATTATTATTCGCCCAAATGCGGAAATTCTGCTTATCGACAAATCCACTGAGGTGAAAATGTGCCTCATCACTGAAGATGATTTTCTTCGAAATTTAGTATCCATTTTCATAATAAGTCTGGATTACTTTAACACGTTGTTGGATTGTGTATCTCTCCATGGTTCAAATTGAGTAAGTCTGAAATAGAGAAATGTCAAATAAAATTCGGAAAAAAACTTGGCGTTTAGGTGTGGTTCACATTCAACATCGGCCCTTACAATTTAACCACCCTTTAATATTTGTATGGGAACTATTGTCAAATATGGAACGATTCCAATAAAATTTGAATAGATGATTTAGTTTGCAATAAAATAAATTTGGATCAAATTTAATCTTAACGCTAAGGGCACTAAGGCACTATTTCGCAAAATAGCTTGTTTGGGGGCTATGTAAAATTAATGGCCCATTCGCCCCATTTTCAATAGGCTTGGTCCTTGTGGCCATTAGAACCAAATTATTTCCAAAATTGCGTCCTGTATTTTGCGCGCATAGTTCACACACAGAAAAAATTTTTTAGGCCAGTAAAAGAATTAATCAAAAATAAAATCAGTTTTAATTAAATATTTAATAAGGTGAATTAAACTTTTTAATCAAGTGTATAAAATGTTTAATTGACAATATTTTAATTAAAAGTTTAATTCACTTGATTAAAAGTTTAATTCACCTCATTAAATATTTTATAAAAACTGATTTTATTTTTGATTAATTCTTTTACTGGCCTAAAAAATTTTTTCTGTGCATGGACAGCCAGCCACCTGAACGGACAACTTTAGACCGTCTCAGAAATTTATTCTGTATACATAAAAATGGGTCTAGGACCAATCTTTTAAAATGTAACAAACATCAACACAAATGCATAATATGTACCATCGTCACTATTGTGGTACACAGAAAAAATTATTGCCGAATTATTTTCAAACAAACGCTTGTTTGAAAATTTTTTTAATTTCTATAAATTTTTTTACTGATTCAATCAATATTTTTGTTTGATTTTTATTTAACCAACAAAAATGTGGACAACTCTTCAAAAATATAATAAACGCGTTATTGGTGTCAAGTTTTCATAATTTTGTATGAAATATTTAACGCTCTTTAATGTTGTCGTCTTTTTGTATTTTTTTATGTGAAATATAAAAACAACAACAAAAACACACACAGTCTATTTTTGGACGCTTTAAAAAAGTGCAACTATAAGCAGGGCTGTCAGACTTGGGGATTTATCCCCTAAGTTGGGGATTTCATACGAGAAAAAAGGACAAAGAGAGTCATTTGGGGATTGGGGATTTTTTTGGGGATTTAAAAAAATAATTCGGGGATTTTTTGGGGATTTTAAACTCTTAATTTTCCCTTCTTTTATTATTTATTTGCTTCGTATATAAAATATGAAAAAAGTAGCAGAACTTTTATCTTACTCTTATCAACAACTTATACGGTGTAAAAGGTCTTAACCAAGGTCTATTCAATAGGTCTGCTTAAGAAGCCAGATGTTTATTTGGTTTTTTCCTCAACGATATCAAAAGTTGTTTACATTTTCCTTATACGTGTATATTTTTGTTTACTTTTTTGGTTTTTTGCCACACATACATGCACACAAAACACATCCCAACATACCATATAGTAATCAAACTACAATACAATTTGAGAATAAGCTTATATTAACAGTGTTTTCTAAGCTTTTCTTAATTTCACTTAAGATAATGTTTATAAAATTTGAATTCACCAGCAGCTTTTAACAATGCTTGAGGAAATCTTATTAAAAACAACTGTTTCTAAAGTGCAACAACTGTTTTCAAGGCAAGCGACAGCAAGTGCCGTTACATTTTGCTTTTTTCTTGAGTAAATTTGTTGAAAGTGTTTTTCGTGTCAACTTAAAGTTATAAATTTTGTAGTGAGTTGACGTGAAATTTTAAAATAATAAAAGAGTTGGTAAAAAAAACTTAATATATAAATATATAAATAATAAATAAAATATTAAAAATTCCTAATAAATATAAAAAAGTGTTAGAAGACAAACAAAAGAAGTTTTTGATCTTCTGTTAAATAATAAAAAATAAAAAAACAGTGAATTGGAGGAAGATTTCAGTGCTGATGTTCTAATTGTACAAAATAATATTGAATGCGCAAGTTCTAGTGAAGCTGGTGTAGGAAAAGGAACTGATAGTGGTTGCAAAGACACCAAATTTTATAAAAAATTGTTGGAGAAAATTATTAACTGACGAATTAGGTGAACAGCTATGCTGGAAAGGTACAGACACTAAGAAAAGCGTTCGAAATCTAAGCACAACAAAGGCAATAAGAAGTAAGTTTATTAAAATATTTTAACTAAAAGAAAATAATCATAAAATTTCTACATTTCATAGATGCAGCTTTATCAGTGGGCCTTTTTATTAAAGACACCCGAACGTTCTTCCAGTTTGCGAAAAATCGCATTAAGTTGAGAAATAACTATAAAAATAATGAAACTAAACAATTTATTAAATAATTTTTAATAAATATAAATTAAACAAACTTAAAAGAAAAAACAAAGATTTTTATTTTTCAACGCAAAATAATATAGTATTTGTGAAGCTTATTATACAATTATATAAAAAAGCTTATTAAAATATTAAGACGAATAAGCTTTTCTATACAAAAATTAATTTAATATTATTTTCGTAAGATTATTCTACAATTGCAAAGATAAGCATATATTAATCATACATTTGTAATATTTTAACGAGGGTTCCGTTTTGATTTTTCTACAATTGTTACGATAGCCTTTTTCAATATATTCTAAAATCTTTTTCAAGCTTAACGCTTGTGTTGGTAAGCTTATTATAATATTTTTCTCAAGTCATTTGGTTTGTTGGGATTATTCCTTTTGTTTTGCCTATGTAGTAGTAAGATTTTGACAACGGCGAGGAATTTTACACAAACAAAATGCCTGTTGTTTTTTGTATTGTTGTAATAGTAAGCAGACCTATTGGATAGGCCTTGGTCTTAACCTTTATTACCATTTTTGGTAACTGAGTAAAAGGTACTTAATAAACTTATGTTATTTTTCTTGAGTGAGTGTTCTAGAAAAAAAGAATTTAAAAATAGAATCTAAAACCGTTGACAACACATAAAATTTTTGATTTTTTAAAGACAATTTTCAAGCAAATATGTATGTCTTTCCCAAAAATAAGTAATAATAAAAGACAATGTAATAAAGTTTAGGAAAAAGAATGCTGGGCTATTGGTTAGTAATTATTTATTTATGTATTGTTATTGATGATTATAAGGATGGCTAAAACCGATTGAACAAGTTCCAAATTCTTAAATGCGATTCCAGTGAGGAATTACAAGACGAACAATATGCTATTATTGAAGGCGACTGAGCCAATAATAACAGCATATTGTTCTTCTTGTAATTCCTTACTGGAATCGCATAAAAAGGATTTAAAAAAACATGCCGAACCCAGTCCCTACAAACAAAATAAAATAATTTTGTTACTAAAAATTTTTATTTGGGGATTTTTGGGGATTTCTTATTAAAATTTTTCTTACTATTTTTACTATTTGTTAAAAAAAATTAAAATTTGTTCAGAAAAAAAAGCAAAAAAAAAGTATTAATTTTTTAAGGGTTTGTTTCTTAATTTGGGGATTTTTGGGGATATTTTTTTAATTTTTTGGGGACAAGGAAAAAAAGTACCTGGCAGCCCTGACTATAAGAAAAACAATAGCAGAAACAACATTATAAGAAACAAAATCCCGTATTCAATTTTTTAAAACTGTTTGGTTAAATACATCAAATACGACTATAAAATCATGACGATAAACATGTCGAGTCGGTCTGCTGCCAAGGAAAGCATACAGCAACAGTGAGTGAAGAAGAAAAAAAAGCATTGTGTGTATAAATTATTCCAACAAAAAAATGTGTCTCAAAGCCAGGCGCCGGCCGCTCTGCTCTGCTTTGCCTTTACCTTCTACAGTGCTTGCTTGTGTGCGCGTGCGTCATTGCTTGTGCAAAAAAAAACTTTTTTGTTTTTGTTACCTACCTATGATTTTCAGTAAACTATTTGTTTGATTCAGTTAAATTATTTGTTTGAAAAAATCAGTGTTTTTTTTTCAATAAACGAAATGCAAATAAATTGTTTGAATATGCAAATTTGTTTGTAGGACCGATTTCAGACAAAAAATGTTTTGATTCTACAAATTTTTTGTTTGAATTGGAAAAATAATTTTTTCTGTGTATAAACAGTTTTACACGGAAAGGCAAAATTGGTGTACCCTCATTCACTACTTTTGGTGGAGCAGGGTATAAACAAAACAGTTTTCAAAATTAACTTTTCAAATAACAATTTACTGACTAAGCAGTAATAGTAAAACAGCATAAGTAATATTCTGTATTTAAGATAATTAACTACATAATTATAGAAATTATAAAAATTAAAAGAATATTTTTTTTATTTTGAAAATGTGAGAGAATTTGTGGTATTATTAAGTGAATTATAAAAGATTTAAAATAAGTAAATAAAGCAGAAGGCTCATTTAATAAAAAAAAGTAGTTTCTTTACTATGTATTTAGAAACGTGTTGCCATATTATATTTTTTCTAAATTATCTTATGGGTTGCACATTTTTAATAAATCGGTTTATTAATTACGCTCAAAATCAATCATATTATATTACGGTAATTACTTATTTTTATTTTTTGTGTTTATAAGCTTTTCTTAATTCACTAAATTAATACCTTTTATTACCTATTGAAATCTTGAATTTTATCTAGTTCATCTTTAACTGAACTTAATTTATATTTTGCAATAATAACTTTTTTGTTTATTTTCAGCAATTTGTTAAGCCATTTTTCTTTAATGCTGCCTTAAAAATTTTATTATATCGCCTTTCGTCTTTCTACCCAATTTTACCCAACTATTGTGTTCCTTCAATTTGGAAAGTTTTCTTTGTGTTATTTTATTTTACTTTTTGCATATTTCTTAAATGTTTTGTTGTGTATATCATCGATTTTTATCTTTCTTGTTATTTTTATGTTCCTTATTTAAATTTGTTATTTAAGAGAGATTATATTCTTGGGCAACATGTTTTGAATGCTTAATTTTTCTTTAATACTGTCATAATAATACAATTTTGAGACATTTAAGGCTTATTTGTATTTTTTCCTGAATGTTTCGTCTTAATCATTTTAAGCTTCTTTCATATTATGCGAATGGTATGAATGGTTAAATGCAGTATTTGGAAAAATGTTTTGAATTTGGTTAATGTGAATGCTTGTAACTTTTAAATTAAAAGTATTAAATTTGCTAAGAGAGTATTTTATTTTAAATTAAAATAGAGAATCCACAATATCAAATTTATAATACTCGGCATGAAAGTTTTACGCTGAGACTTTTTCACATGATTCAAATGAGAAGGCGAGTTGCAAAACTCGTTCGTTTGTATATTTTGTACATTTGTATATTTCTTCTCATAAGGTCTTTTGGCCACAATACATATCGAACAACAGATTATGGCATCAAACGAACCTATTCCCTATAGCTATTGAAATACAAAGGAGAAAATGGAACTGGACTGGTCACACCATACGAGACCAGGTCACAGATATTGCCAAAACAGCGATCGAGTGGAATCCTCAAGGCAGCCGTAGAAGAGGTCGACCAGCTCATATATGGCGCAGACAAATTGAAACCGAAGCGTCAAAAATGCAAATTAGCTGGATCGAAGTAAAAAACATCGCTAGGAACAGATCAAGATGGAAAGATTTTGTTGAGGCCCTATGCTCCTAATAGGAACGAAGGGAACATATATACATATATAATAGAAGTCAGAATTTCGTCAAACCAAGGTTAGATTTTTTCGATATGTATTTTTTCTTGTTTGCCGAATAAAAAGACACAAATCCAAACATTTCAGATTTATATTGCTTAAGGTCAACATAGTTTTCTTAAGCTACTCATACACGATATGCATTTTACAGTGGTTTTGTCACTAGTTCAATCTATCTGTATTTGCACATGTGTGTCATAATTGACAATTTACAGATAGTTTATAATTTTTCACGGTTATAGTTTTAGTTTTATTTGACATTTAATCGTTTACCACAGCAAATTATAAACTGATTTCTATTTACTATTGATTTACAAATTTCAGCTTATTAACATTTTGTTTTGCTTAAGAATATTGTTACGAAAATAACTTTAGTTAAGAATTAGTTGTAATTATTAGTTAAGAATTAGTTGAATTTATTAGTTATCTTGTATTTATTAGTTAACTTGTATTTATTAGTAATTTTACTAGTTTACATTGTTATTAAAAATTGTTATAATTTAGTACACTTCAATCCCAATGTGCAGAAAGCCCTAGAAATGACCGTTAAAAAAGCTTCAGTATAAGAGGAAAAATTATGTAAACATTAGTGCTGCCATAAATCAAATTAAAGTGTGGTGAATAGTGAAGCCTCGAACCTTCGAAAAACATTTTGAATGTTCTAGACAACCAAATTGCTGTATAAATACTAGCGCCGACTAGCGTAATAAAATCATTCTAAGTTCAGACTTTGTCAATAACGTATAACGCTGAGAAAATTATAGTTGGTTGTGAATAAAAGCTATAAATTACGGTTGTTTAAAAGACTTTGTACTAAATAAAGTTGTGTAAATTGTAAACAGTGTTAAAAGTGTTTGTGTTTTATTTAAACGGTTTATTATAAAGGAAATAAACCAAAACGTTATTGAAAGGCAGTAACGTAACAATATGAATAAATAAATAAATAGTTTTGAATAAATATTTGCCAAAATGGCTTGCAAGACGGCTGATGTCAGGAGGTTTGTCAGTTCAAAACAGAACGCGCACTTATTGAAAATTGTTACACTGTTAATGCAGGCTGACATTTACAGAAGCAACTTTTTTTAGCTTTTACACGGCATGTATGTATTTTGCAGTAACAAATTGTGACAATCACACTGTAAAGTACATATCGTGTAAAACCACCTTCAACCATTGTAAATAACTATTTTTGAACAAGTGAAATTATTTTTTTTAATTAAAAAGTCTATTTTTGTGATTTTATTATTAGAGTTACATCCTAATTGATTCTAAAAAAATTTAAATCAGGGTGTAAAAAAGTGTAAGTAAATATTTTGTTTATTTTCATGTTTTAATTTTATAGTAAAAACCAGTGTTCGAA
Organism: Pollenia griseotomentosa; assembly: GCA_963931875.1. Taxonomy (NCBI): domain Eukaryota; kingdom Metazoa; phylum Arthropoda; class Insecta; order Diptera; family Polleniidae; genus Pollenia; species Pollenia griseotomentosa. The sequence continues at coordinate 41,593,400 of OZ007560.1, read as the reverse complement.
AATAAATACTAAGTGTCGCTCCTTTGTGTTCCCTTCGGTAGATTTGTGAAAAACACAAACGCTAATTGTGTTTGTGTAGAAAATCATAAAAAAAAGTTTCCCTTTTTGTCGAAAACAAAAATAATTGTACTGTTTTTATCCAACTCAACAAAAGAAAAGAACATTTATTTCCGTTCGGTTTTTTTTTTAAACCACAAACTTCAAAGTGTTCGGTTAGGCTCATTAATGTTTGTCGCTTTTGGCCGGTAAAAAAAAAATTCAAACAATTTTCCAAAAACAAAGTACACATACGAAAAAAAAAAAACAAAAAGCCAGAAAAATAATTTTACACAAACAAAACATACATACAATACACACACAAGCTGTTCGTGGTGCCGTCGTTGCTAAAATTTTTTGTTTGTTCATTTATTTATCAATGTAAAAAAAGAAACATTATAGAACATTAAAATGTAATGTTTGTCTACAGTACCACTACAATTGTTCTGGGTTTTAACGAAGAACAGAACATTATATAATGTTCGGGTCTTTCTTGAAAAGAATTACGAATGGTATTACGGGTTGTGTTCGTCTACACAATCACTAAAAAATAGATATCGTTCTTAGGTGTGTGAGCCGAACACTAAATAATGTGCTGTTTATTTTCGAACACTGGTTAAAACATTTACCTTTTTGTTGTAATTTTGAGAAAATATATTGAAATTATTCATATGTTTACACTTAATAAACATTTCACGCCCCACACGTATTGATTATTTCACACGAAAATTTTGACATGTATCAATGTTACCTACCTTGCGAATTTGTACAATTTGACGTTTTAATTCCTTTAAAGTATGCGACATTGTTTTGCGTATGTATACAAACCCCACATGTATTTTACTAAAATTAATTTTTTTTAATAAAAAAAGAAAGTAAATATGAATAAAAAAATGTTACCGGTTGTGTTACAATAATATTTTATTTCTTGTTAAATAATCAGCTAATATTTGTTTGCTTTTGCTTAAAATTCCACGTGAAATAAGTGCAGCTTATATTATTTCGCAATTGTAAAAAAATGTTGCCAGAAACATTTCGGAACTTTTTCACAAAATGAACAGAATACAACTCTATCAACATTACTTCATAGATATTCCGCACAAGTTTTTTTCATATGCGTTTTGAAAGCATTTTACGTGAAATGTTGAACAAAGTACATACCAGGCTTTAAACAGTGAAACCTCCAATAACCGCTCACCGTGATGGTGATTTTGACATTCTTTTGTTAACAGGTAAAAAACGCAACTATGAATCAGAGTTGACTGTATTTGTCAATTATTTCGATAAACATATAAAAACAAAAATTCTGTACGAAAATAGACAATATTTTAAAGTAAGAACTTAGTCCATCACGTGGAAAATGACATCGACATTTTATAAAACTCGATATTAATTTAATTTAAAAAAAAAATTTATTTGTACAAATACAAATACAAATTCGAACCATTGTGCTTACTGGGAATTTATTTTATAATTTTAATTTTTCAATTGCTCATTGCTTTTAATAGTTTTATAATTAATACTAACTTAGTTTCATATAATTGGAACTTTTAATTGACTCAATAATATTCACAGTTTCAATTTAATGACTAGTTAAAAATATTTTAATAGCTCTAAAAAAATAATATATCGCAAACTAACAGCCTGTTCGTCGATTTTGAACGTTAACGTTCGCAAAGAAAATTATATTTAAAACAAAAACAAAATTCGAAAATTGGTTTTTGTTTAAAATGCAATTTGCTATGCGAACGTTAACGTTCGAAATCGTTTTTTTTTTTTTTTGCACAAACCCAGTTCACAAATCAAATCTATAGTGACCACGAAAATTTTGTTTGCGTCCCCAACTTCTTTTACTTTTCTTTTTCAACATTTGTGGATCTCAATTTGATTAAAATATTGCAACTATGTTTTTGAAGCCAGTTTCTTCCCTCTCCTTATTATTTTTGAATTTTGTGTTATGCCTTTTTATGATTTAATGTGTGTTATATTGTTTTTTCCGTTCAATTGTTAAGTTTTCTATATATATATATTTTTTTTTTAATTAAAGCCTCTGTTCAACAATTCACGTGAAATGCAGTCAAAACACATATGAAAAAACTAGTGCGGACTATAAACGAAATAATGTTGATAGATTTGTACTCTGTTCATTTTGTGAAAAAGTTCCGAAATGTTTCTGGAACATTTTTTTACAATTGCGAAACAATGTAAACTGCACTTTTATTTAACTTCCAATTTATAAAATTTTTTATTAAAAAAAAATTATTTTTAGTAAAATACATGTGGGGTTTGTTTGCATACGCAAAACAATGTTGCATACTTTGCAGAAACAAAAACGTCAAATTGTACAAACTCGCAAGATGGATAACATTGATACATGTCAAAATGTTCGTGTGAAATAATTAATGTTGCTCAACATTTTTCACAAATTTAAACAGAGTACTAGGCTTAAGGGAAAAAAATTTAATAACAGGGTGTGTTTGTAGAACTTTTAAACTACGTAGAGCTACTAAAACTGCCACTCTGGCCAACCCGCGGGTGTGTAGGGATCATTTTTAGGAAATTTTTCCTCTTGAGATCGTGGCTGACCAGAGATCCTATCTGGTATCACGAGAGTCAGTAGTAGCTGGTATAGTCAATACCAGAATGACTATTGGTTGATTCACCCCGGAGCATGATCTCTTGAGATGAGAGCTTGGTGAAAATTCTGTGAGTCAAAATAGATAATGAGGATGAGAATGACGAGTTGCTGGTTGAAGAGTAAGTACGTTGGTGGTTGTGGTGAAGTCGTAGAATTTGCTGAGAAGACCCATTTTTAAGCCTCCGAATATGTTTAAGACCTGGATTTTACAAATGGGCGAAAAATGATAATGAGTTGGCTGTGGAGAAAAAGTTAGGTTGCGTTGGTTTAAAGTGGTGAATACTTTGTAGTGAATAAGGTAATGAAAAGTCAAGTGAATTGGTTTAAGACCGGTGAAGACCTAAAGTTTTTGGACGCGTGAAAAGATAAAGCGCCGATGATAAGTTAGGTGTAGAGGCAGAGTAGATTTGCGTTGATTAAGATGTGTCAGGGTGTTTTTGGGGTGCATTGCTGGATGTGGTGATACTTGGATTTGAAGTGGATGAAAAGTCGAAAGCCGATGATGTAGACAGTAGAATATCTGTCAAAATGTGTGTTTCAAAGAACGTTGCTAGCTCACAGAGAGTGCTGCTCTCACGGGAGCACACGTGGTAGCTGTGACTTAAACCACAAAACGTAGGACGGGATTTCCTTAACTACATGAGGGCTTTCACTTGTGAAAGTTTGAATTTTGAGGACAGCGGAAGTTAGATTGGTCCAGCTCCTAAGCAAAGAGTAAGAAAAAATTGCTTTGTATATGTACTGGTAGTTCTCACCCATTTGGCAAAGATCTACAATGAAGTACTCAAGTACTCCGTAAGGAGGAATTCATGTAAATCTTTTTCACGCTTTGACCATAATTGAAGTTTCTTTAAAAGTTTTATAAAATTTTATCCTTTGTGATACTTAAATTAATATAATTTAAAATAGAACTTTTATATGACTATAAAATTTACTCTTTTAGACATTTATCCATGTTTTAAGAGCCCACAAGTTATTCTACAGCGTCTTTTATGAGTAACTTCTTTCTCTCATGTAATTAAAAACAGCTTTAGATAATTATTAGTCGCTAAAAGTAATTCAGCTTATGTTAACGTTTTTACACTTTGTGTGCGATAAACTCTATATTGTGACCCTTAATGGTGCGTTTTGTAATTAAATTGTACTTAAATGGCTATTTAAGTTGCTATAATTTAGCATTACTAAATACAAATGATTAAATAACTTTTTTTTAACAGAAATAAAACAAGTGTATAAATTTGCATATGCGCAAAGGACAAAAATGCTTAAAATGCCTGTAATTAAACTTTTATTTCCAACAATTACGGTCTTATATTCTTTTTTTTTTTAGAAAAAAGAAACTGAAAGTATTTTTGTTCAAATTAATAGTTAAGATAATTTTGTACAAGATGTTATAAAAATAAGTAAGAAAAAAAAAACAAATTTTAATGACACCCAAGTTATTACTTTTTAAAACAAACAAAATAAAACGAGAAAAAATGTTTAAACATTTTTGATAAGATTATTGCTGTAAAATTTTTTTGCTTATCTTTCTTAACTCAAAATTGCCAAGGTAAAAAACAAAATTTTCGAAGCGTGTCGAAGATACCAAAACTCTATTTTTTTGCATTTAATAAGTTTTCTGACAGAACTAGAAAAAAGTAGAAACAGTTTTTTCTTGTTTTGCTCCACTTATTTCATTAAATTTTAAGTATATGAACAATTTTTAATTTTGCTGCAAATACTTGTGTTTCTACAAAAAAATAATTTTGCACTGTAACTCATTTATCCTTTTATGCCTTTTTTATATATGTATCTTGCTCGGTGCAAGCGAAAAAACTAACAAGAAAATATCAAAAGTGAAAAAAGTAATGTTTTTGTTTCTTCATTGCACTGAATGCTTAAAGGTTCTTTGTTTTCTTTAATTTTTGCAATTCTTTCTATTTTAAAAAGAACCAAATTAATTTATCAATTTTTTTTTCGAACACAAAAATTTACTAAAGAAATGTGTTTTTAGTTTTTACACGTAAATGATGTTGATGGATTTACTCTAAACATGCTTCGTACACTGTCTATTTTAAATTCTTTTTACCTTTAATATTTCATTACTGTTGTAGCTTACATACATATTTATGTACATGTAGAACGCAGTGTAATATATACCATCCAAGAAACGATTGGAATACGTGTGAAGGCTTATTGTAATAACATCATATGCTACAAAAAAAATTATCTTAAGAGAATCACGTTTCAAGTGAAAAATATTTTAAAAATAGGACTTTCATAAAGTTATTTTAATTTAAATAAAATATAGAACATTTTCTCAAATCGGCAAAAATTAGGTTTGGTAGGCTAAATCTGTCCGTACGAAAATTACCCGAAATTTGGACGAAAACAGCAACCCTGTTGTACACCCCCTTAAGAACTCCTTTAAAACCACTTTTATTACATACCCATCGTTGGATTACAGCAACATAGCGGAAATCGCTGTTTTAAAAATTATATGGCTTACAATATTAGAGACCTTTAAAGTACGTTAATTAATTGTTTTTCATTTTCTTTTATTTGCTTTTGAACTTGCTTCTAGGTGCACTAGGGTGACCGTTATTTATTTATTTGTTTTTGATTTCTTATATTCTCCCCTTCCAAATCCGTTCAGTTTTATAAAAAAAAATACAAAAAAATGTCGTGGCGATAAGTTGTGTTTTAGGGGGGGATGTCCGCCCCTAAAAGTTTGCCTTCAAGCCATTTATTCAAATGTAATTTGTTTGCATATAACTATCTCTTAAAAACAACATTTTACAAGAATATGATACATCGCAATATTTTAGCTCTTTTAGTCAACAACATTAACCTCGAAGAATGGTTTTTGCTAAAAATCATATTTTAGAAAATACTTAAGAAAATAACAACAAGATACCAAACATTTTATAAACGTTTAATATATATAAAAGGGGGATTTAATGTCAAGTGAGCCAATTTTGAAATCGATGTCTTTCGATTTGGATGAAATTTACACCGAGGTTTGTGCTATTGAATAGTAGTTCAGACACAAATTTTCTGAGCTTGAGCGGTCAAAATTTTGGTCATACAGGTGTTCTTTCTCATCGATGTAACTTATTACTAGGGCAACCAAAAAAAAGCCCAAAAAAACAGTTTTAAGCTCTTAAAAAAAGCGTTTAAAACATGAAAATAAGCTGTTAAAATTAAACAAAAGCAATTTAAACTTGTTTATTTTCCACTTAATTCGTTTAATAAGTTGTTATCGTAAATTATAAGTTGATGCAATATACCTTCTAAAAGAAAACTATGTCTGTTTGGAGTCAGCAAGTTCTCGTACATAGAAAAAGTTCTTTCTACGTCTACAGATGTTAAGAGAGCGTATTTAAAATTGAGTATTCGCTCTGAAGTATATTTTATACGATTGCCTCCCAAAATATCCAAAATATCTTTTAGTACCGAAAATTCTTCATTTTTTAATGAAACTGATTTAAATTTTGTATTAACTTTGTCTCCTATATCTCCTGGAACGCGGGACATTTTTCTTACGGTCCACAACTATGTTCACTTAGAAAGCCGATGAAAGATTTTTTGTTTCCAAATTTGTTACAGCTTCGTGTAAAACCCCAAAATTTGCAGAAATTAACATTATTTGATATACATACAGAGAAATTCTTAATAGCTAAAACTATATTTAAAAAGCCAAAAAATAAGACGTTACTATAAAAACAGAGAGAAGGGGAACTACCAGACGTTACTTTATACAAAAACTATTTTTAAAAAGAAATAAGACTTTACAAAGTATGATGGTAAAAGACGTTACAGACTGAGGAATTTGATCGTAAGAATACAGCTATGGAATTTTCGAGAGAAAAGAACTTAAACAAGCAAATAATAAAATAAGTTGATAAAAGGCTTAATACTAAAAACAAAAACACATAAAAATTATACACAACACTATAAAAAGTACGTTACAGTACCGCTAAGACAGAGTTGCATAAAAATCAAGTAAGAAAGTATAGTCGGTCAAGCCCGACCGTATGATACCCAACACAACAGTATTTAAAAACAAGTTTCGAGAGTGTATGGCTATATGAATAAGGATCTATCTTTGTTTTAAATTTCATTAAAATCGGTTAAATCTCCCCTCGTGGTCCTATTTTTTAAAAAATGCATACCTTACGTCTCCATATAAATATGGATCTATCTACATATGTCTTAAATTGTATTAAAATTGGTTTGATAGTAGGCACAAAGACCCTCTTCCGGATATCAGCTTGCATGGGGGCAGAAATACCCTCTTCCGGGTAGCAGCTTGTATGGGGGCTATATTAAATTATTGACCGAATCGCCCTTGTGCCAATTAGAACCCACGTACCAAATTGCATTAAATAATCTTTAAAATTTCGACCTGCACTTTGCGCACGAGGTTACAAGGACAGCCAGCCAGCCGGACGGACATCGTTAGATCGACTCAGAAAGTGATTTGATTTGATTTGAGTTGATCGATATACTTTAGGAACAATATTTTATGGTGTTTCTCACATCAGCACAAATGCATAATACCCTCTCCACTCTTTAGTGTAGCTATAATAACATTCAGAGATAATATAGGTTTTTGGGATGATATTGTTCAAGGGAAGCACAAAATATTGAAAAATTAAAAAAAAAAAGTTGCACATAAAAAAATAATAATAACGATTTTTGCAAAATTTTATAAAATAAGTTTCATATGAAAAAAATAAAAAATTATCTTAAAATGGCAAAATAAGTAAAAAAAAAAAAATAAGCAAAAAAAAAGCTCTAACAAATATAGCTCATTTTCTTTGTTTTTTAATGATCGGAATTTGTGTTCAATCAAAATATTTCTATCTTGTAAAGCAAAAAATAAGCATTTTTTGATTGCCCTTCTTATTACCTATTGGTATTAGTAAAATTTGTCCCAAGTAGCTTCGATAGCTATTTGACTTTTTTTATTTATATTTTTTTTTACTATTTTTATTATAAAAGTTGGTTTTTTTATTCGACCTTATTTATTTCTTTGAGATTCTAAAATTCAAATCTACAGAATTCTTTAAAAAAAAAAACAGAATTGCCTTCGTTACATATCGCACTGGTTCCTCTAAAGGGGGTTAACTCAAAATTTATAAATTTTCAGTAGAGAAAAAAAAAACTGTTTTCTTTTTATATAACAAATGGGGATACATTTATTTTTTTTGCAAAATTCTAGAGAATTTGATCTTAGATTTTCACAGCAGGCGAATATAACCATTGTTTTCTTGCAAAAAATCAAAATTTGTAAATTTTGAGTTGACTCCTTTTAGAGGAAAAAAACACAACAGGCTAAAAACCCTTTATTAACCGGTTTTATTTCTTATAAATTAGGCCGTATTAAACTTAAATATTGACCTTACCTAACATAAAGTTTTTCCAATATTAAAACAACATTTTTAAAGACATCGTAGTGCTTTCATTTTGCTAAGCCATTCCTCTACATTAGATGGTACCGGCGAGATTTTATTTTTTTTTATTTTCTGGGAATTCCCGGTTAATATAAGCCGGTGCAAAATATAATTTAATTTATTTGACCAAACAACAATTCATTTTTTATTTATTAATTTACTTAGTTCTCCAATGAAACTAATATTTCGTACTGCCTCTAAATTCTTAAAATAATTAAATCTAGTATGTAAAGGGTGTTTATAGAGTGAGACAAGTTTAAATCATTATAAAACAAGGAAATTTATTTTTAATATCAATGAATTTTAAAAGAAATGAACATATACCTACATAGTTTGTCATTCCGTGCGAATCTTTTCAAATAATCATCTAAGATCCCATAAAGTTAATATATTTATTCTGGGTTTTCTAGTAATTCTAAGTCGACTTAGTTTTTAGGGTGTCGAATTAAATTCCAGCAAAATCGATTCAGTAAGAAAAGAGTTATGCACGCAAATGTGGAACAACCCCCATAAAAAATTTACTAAAGCTAACATAAATTGGAAACGGAATGCACCGATTTCACTAGTTCACACCAAATTTCGTGAAGGTTGGTCCATAATTTACCTGCGATCCCATATTAAACTCTAGGAAATCATATTTATATGGCTTAAAGCGTAGCGAATAATGATTTTGTGGTGAAATTTAGCATTTTTTTTATTTTTCGAATTTTATTCTATGAGTTAAATTTCAGTTATGTATTTTATAAAGCTTTTTTGTAATAGTCTTATTCCTTCAATTTTTCAGGAATGACTTTATACACTACCAGGCCGAGGCCTTCTATGAGGCCTTCTTTAGCAGTTAGATAAGAATAGTAATTGAATCAAAAAATCTTTTAAGCAGGCCTTTAAAAAGGCCTGAAATAAGAAGGTCTTCTGAGATTTCCCGCTGGGTGTATGCACACACATACATATACATACATACATACATACATATACATACATATACATTAGCGTGGCCGTTAGTTGTATGGAGAACTTTTATTTTTTGATTTCTTATACTCTCCCCCTCCAAATCGGTTCAGTTTTATGTAAAAAAAAATACAAAAAAATTTCGTATCGATAAGTTGTGTTTTAGGGAGGGCGTCCGCCCCTCAAAGTTTGCCATCAAGCCATTTATTCAAATGTAATTTGTTTGCGTATGACTATCTTCTAAAAACAACATTTTACAAGAATATGATATATGGCAATATTTTAGCTCTTCTAGTCAACAACATAAGCCTCCAAGAAAGTTTTTTGCTAAGACTAATATCTTAAAAAATAATTAAGAAAATAACAACAAAATACCAAAAATTTTATATACGTTTTATATATATAAAAAGGCGATTTAATGTCGTGACCCAATTTTGAAATCGATGTCTTCCGATTTGGATGAAATTTACACCAATTTTAGTACTGTTAGATAGTAGTTTACACACAAATTTTCAACAAGATCGGTCAAAATGTTTCAGAGGTAGATGGGGTCAAAGTTTGCCATACAGGTGTTCTTTCTCATCCATGTAATTTATTACCTATTGGTGTTAGCAAAATTTGTCCCAAGTAGCTTAGATAGCTATTTAATCAATCTTTTTTAAAAATATTTTTTTTGTTTTTTTTTAAAAATTTTTTAATTTTTTTTTTTAAATTTAAAACTTTTTTTTTATTTTTTTTTAGCCAAGTGTTAAATTTAAAAAAAAAAAGTTAAAAAATTTTTTAAAAAAACAAAAAAAATTTTTTTAAAAAGTTTGATCAAAAAGCTATCCAAGCTACTTGGGACAAATTTTGCTTACACCAATAGGTAATAAGTTACATGGATGAGAAGGAACACCTGTATGGCCAAAATGTCAAACTTTGACCCCCTCTAACTCAGAAACTTTTTGACCGATCTTGTTGAAAATTTGTGTCTAACTTACTATCTAACAGTACTAAAATTGGTGTAAATTTCATTTAAATCGAAAGACATCTATTTCAAAATTGGGTCACTTGACATTAAATCCCCCTTTTATATATATAAAACGTATATAAAATGTTTGGTATTTTGTTTTTATTTTCTTAATTATTTTCTAAAATATTGATTTTAGCAAAAAACTTTCTTAGAGGCTTATGTTGTTGACTAGAAGAGCTAAAATATTGCCATATATCATATTCTTGTAAAATGTTGTTTTTAGAAGATAGTCATACGCAAATAAATTACATTTGAATAAATGGCTTGATGGCAAACTTTGAGGGACGGACGCCCCCCCTAAAACACAACTTATCGCTACGAAATTTTTTTGTATTTTTTTTTACATAAAACTGAAACGATTTAGGGGGGGAGAATATAAGAAATCAAAATAAAAAAAATAACGGCCACCCTAATATACATACATACAAACATTTTAAGCAAAAACAAATCCGGTTTTTATATATTCTTTTTTTTATTCTCGGGGTTTTTAAACAACAAATAAAAAGAAGAGCACAATAAAACAAACAGTAAAAAAATATAAAAAAAAACTCATGAATGCGTATAATGCAAAAACAATAAAACGTAATGAAAGAAATGCTTATCTTACAGTGAGTGTTGACGAAACAAACGTGGAAACAAAAAAAAGAATCGATGATAGCAATCACTTAAAGGCTAAAACTTTTACTCGAACTCGTTTACAAATACGGTCGATCGTAACACAATAACAAATCTATTAACTGCAAGTGCTGCCGCAGTGCCAAAAACTACTTTAATAAGTGATGATACGGTTAACCCCAAAACAGCCGCTATGGAAAACTCAGTAACTCAAGTAAAAATTTCTCAAAAGCCTCCGGTACAAGTTGGCATTGATAGATATATAACAGTGCTTGAACGGGGTCGTAGCCCTACCTCCTCAGCAGTGACTTCGGCACCGAAAGTTTTAAAAGATGGTACAACTGACAGAATAAATTCCGAAAACCGTTTTGCAATTCTGGAGGATGAATCCCCTGAACCACCAAATGTGATAAAGTCGTCCAAGCCTCCCCCGATATATCTTAGGTAGCAAAACTCAAATGAGCTAATAAAGAAGTTGATTTCGGTGATAGGAGAAAATTCGTTTTACGTAGCTGCAATCTAGCGTGGTAGTATAAACGAGACAAAAATACAAGTTAATCATGAGAATGATTTTCGTAAAATTATTAACAAATTTTAAGAACTTAAAAAAAGCTTTTATACATACCAGCTGAAGAGCAGTAAAGGTCTTCAGGTAGTAATTAAGGGAATTGACTCATGTGTGGACCCTGCAGAAATAAAAACATTCCTAGAAGAGAAAGGCTTCAAAATAAAACATGTAGTTAATATTAAAAATAGGGAACAACTTCCCCAACCACTATTTCGCTATTAAGCTAAAAAAAAAACCAAACTCATCCTCTTAACAGCTTGAATTATATCCTGTACAGGAAAATCACGATAGAGGAGCCGCACAAAAGAAATGGACCCGTTCAGTGTTTAATCTGCCAAGAATTTGGTCATACTGAGGCATACTGCTACTTACCCCCTGATTGCGTAGTATGTGGTGGTTAACATGGTACAGTTCTTTGCGATAAGTCTAAAACCAACCCCAACGTAAAAAATGCAGCAACTGTGGCGGTAATCACACTGCCAATTATAGAGGATGCCCTGTATACACTATCGTCAAGCAGTCTTCTGGACCGAAAATGAATCCCCCTCAAACGCAGGTAACAAATCAAGTAAACACTAATGACACTCATGCTACGCAGGCTAGTAATAACAGAACCTCTTATGCCAACGTCTTAAAATCAAACCATGTGGCAATGCAAGCTGCTTCGTCAAGTAATGATGAAACTCCAGTGTCAAATTTAAGTCGTTTAGAAAAAAACCATGGAAACATTAGTGTAAACAGTAAATAATTTTACGAACACAATGGGTAATATGATGCAGGAAATTCTTAGAATGCAATCGATGCTATTGCAAGCTGTACTTAACAAGCCATGAACTGTTTAAAAATTTGTTTTTGGAACGCAAAAGGCATCCGCCAACATAAAAATGAATTAGAATACTTTCTTAAAAATAAACAAATTGATATAATGATGGTTTCCGAAACTCATTTCACCTCAAGACATACGTTTAAAATCAATGATTATACACTATATGATACCAAGGACCCTCGATATAGAGCTTGTGGAGGTTCTGCCATTTTAATAAAAAACTGAATCAAACACTACCTTATGTGTGAACATCGTGAAGACTATCTTCAAGCAACGAACATTTGCGTTGAGGAATTAAATAGAAACCTAGTAATTTCATCGGTATACTCCCCACCTAGATTTTCATTATCAGAAAGCCAATATTATGAATATTTCAAATCATTAGGATCTTGTTTCCTGGCCGCTGGCGATTATAACGCTAAACACGCCTTCTGGGGGTCACGACTTATAACACCAAAGGGTCGTGTTTTTTTTAATACTATTTTTAAAATGGATTTAAATGTGGTAGCGAGTGGACAACCAACAAATTGGCCTGCTGATCAGCAAAAAATTCCTGATGTCATCGATTTCGGCGTGGTTAAAAACATCCCCATAGAAACGATTTATGTTGAAGCTTCCTTAGAATTATCATCTGACCACACACCTACAATTGTTACTATAATGAACCCCAAAAGAATTGTATCTCTGACTGGTTACTTAGCGACGTAAGCTACACAAATTAAGTGGTTAAAATATAAAAAATATCTCAGTACCCATTGCACAGAAAATATTCCGCTTAGCACACCGGAAAATGTAGATCGCTCTATTGTTAATTTTGACAGTTTTCTATAACTAGCTGTTCAACATTCCAATATTGCCCCCAAAAAAACAAAAAATATTAAAATATATTCCACAGATGTCGTGCGTCTTTTGTCTGAAAAAAAAGAGAACTCAAAGAGAGAACTTACTAAAAGAGTGTACAAAAAGGCTAAGAAAGTTACTCCAGACCCAGAAGGAACTTGATGCAACTCCACAAACAGACTACTCATTATGGCGTGCAGCTAGAAATCTTAAAAGGCCAGTTGTCTCTAAACCACCATTAAGAAACTTGAATGGAAGTTGGGCAAGAAATGATGTTGAAAAAGGAAATCTATTTGTTAATCATTTGAAAAACGTAAATATATCTCACGATATGGCGGTCGAATTACCACCTGTTGCTGCTAGAGCAGCTGTTCCCCTAAGATTTGAGATAAGAGAGATCGAAAAGGCTATTTGCGATTTAAACCCCAAGAAACCCCTGGTTTTGATAAGATCAGCAACAAAATTTCAATTATTTTATTTCCCGTTTTCCCGGGATTTTTCTTGCGGGATCCCGGGAAATAAAAAATTCCTCATAATTTCAGAAAACAGCTATTTATACTTTGAAATTTAGTTTTCTATTCTCTAAAAATAAGCATCTGTGGATGGGTTGTGGACTAGATCAATTACAAGAAGTGAGTACATGTATTTAAATCAATGTCTCCTGATGCAATAAATCTACTAAAAGCAGAATGGGCAGTGCAACAGTTTATAATTATTACATTTAGTGAAGTGAAGAGTTAATAAAGTACATTAATTCAAAATAAGATGCAGGCAGTTAAGTTTCATTGTCCATGAACAAGTCTTAAAAATAGGAGATACCTACCCCTATCGCTCCTTTATTGCAACATAGTCATATCTACAAAAACAAACGATCTTGGCAAAATGCGATTAAAGTTTTCAAAATGTACCGATTTAAAGATATATTTTGCTATAACTTCGGTTCAGTTTGAGATATAATACGAGAAGGTTTGAAGGAAAACTTTGCTAAAGTTACTTCAAGTTTTGTTTATTAGGTGATAAACACAAATTTTCAATTTCAATTTGTGTTGGTTTATATACCTGTGAAGTGCGGGGAAAGACATTGTCCTAAAGATTACAAATGGACCTATTGAAATGAAAAGGTTTGGAAGAAGCAGTCCGGTTGATACTATTTTTGCATCAACCTTGACATACATTTGACTGATATAGACGTTGTTTATTTTATTTAATTTAATACATGTGTGAAACCTATACTCCTGTACAGATGTGAAACTTGGGGCCTATCCAAAAGCGACGTACGACAACTGCAAGTTTTCACCAACCGCTGCTTACGAAGGATTATTCGATGTTTTTGGCCCAACACAATATCTAACGCTGAGTTGCTTCGAAGAACGAACCAACAGCCAATCCAGCACGCTGAGTTGCTTCGAAGTACGAACCAACAGCCAATCCAGCACGCAGCACGACATCCTGAAAAGGAAATTTGGATGGATTGGTCATACACTGAGATCCGATAACGAGGTAGCAAAGGCAGCGCTTCAGTACAACCCCCAGGGTTCTCGGCGTCGTGGACGTCCAAAAACCACTTGGCGCATCGCAACCATACGTGAGCTGACAACTGCAGGGTTTTCATGGAACGAGGCATTAAGAACACCCCACAACAGAGTCCGTTGGAAGTCAATAATTGAGACCGTTTGCTCCCTAGCTGGAGAATAGCGGAACATCATCAGACGTTGTTTATAAAAAAGAAAAAATTGCTTCTGATTGTGAATCCGAAGCATGCTACAACGGTGCACTTTTAACTGTTTGTCCAACCTCGGTAAAAAATGAACGAAATTTTTCGGAAACATGATAATTAGTAAATAAAATCAGGAATATGCTTTTTGACGACTTACAAAGCGCTTTGAGTGTGTCAGAAAGTTATTTCCTAAGCCATTAAAAATGTTATATATTTCTTTTAAGTATTTTATCTATTTTATTAATTAAGTTTTTGATTTCATATCTTGAGTACCTCAATTTTTATTTTGTTTTTACTATGGTTTTATGAATTATCCAGAGCATAATAATACTGAATAAAAGCATAATATGTAATAGGGAATAAAGGCGTGAGGTAATAATAATTCAAGTTCCTCTTTCAATCTTCAATTCATTTTTTAGTATTGAACTATTTCATTTACTTTCTTTGTAAACAAGTTCCCTTACGTTTTTTTTATAAAAGTTGGTTTTTTCATTAATTAATACCAAAATTTACTTTGTATTATTTATATGGAGCGGGATCCCGGGATCCTGAGAAATTTTAAAAAATTTCCCGCTTTCCCGGGAATCGAAAAAGTCCGGGAAAAAAAACTCTAGCTACCTCGCATAGCAAAGAAATTTATTCTTTTAATTTTTAATGCTATTTTACGTCTTGAATACTATCCTCAAAAGTGGAAGGTTTCCTTAGTCACCTAAACCAGGAAAGGATCACACAAAAGTTGAGTCATACAGGCCTATAAGCTTACTTTCAAATATATCAAAGCGGTTTGAGAAGCTGTTAGTGTCAAAATTGACCCCAATTTTAAATGAAAATCTATGTATTCCTAACCACCAGGTCGGCTTTAGCAGAAAACACAGCACAATTGAGCAAGCCCATCGTAAAGTAAACGCAATAAGAAAAGCCTTTGAAGAAAGAAAATAATGTTCCGCTCTCTTCATCGATGTTTCTCAAGCCTTTGATAAAGTCTGGCATGAAGGCTTATTATACAAATTGAAGCTAAACTTACCAGTAAACACACACAAGCTATTAGAAAGCTTCTTGGTCGGTCGAAAGTTTATTATTAAAGAAGGTGATTATTTAAGCTCTCCTCAGCTAATTGACGCTGTTGTCCCTCAGGGAAGCATCCTGGGCCCACTTTTATACTTAATATATACCTCGGATATGCCAACAAACAACTACACCCAAACTTCAACATTTGCTGATGATACAGCTTTTCTAAGCGTGCACGAAAACAATCAAGAAGCATCTCGATACCTACAGGATCATATATTTAAACTCGAACTATGGTTAAAGCAATGGAGGATAAAGACTCTCTCGAACAAATTGGAAATATCCAAAGTAATTACCTTACTTTCGCCAAAAGAAAAAAATCAATGTAAAATCGTCGAAAACAAGGTTGATTCTACAATTTTCAGTAGTGATTTATTTTACACGATTTTACAATAATTTGCGAACAACATTTTTTTCATTTAACATAACTACAATTCATGTTAATTTAACATTGTAGTAAAGTTAGAGCAAAATGTCATTTATATTGAAATATCACACCGAATCACGTTGAATGAAAGTTATTTCAAGTTGAAATAATTTGAATTTCATGTAGAAACGAATTGGTTTGAGTTTGAAAAACAGTAAGAAGAATCCTAAGAGACAACATATGCATTTATTTAAGAATAATTCAAAACACTTACCCGCAGAGCCAGAGAAAAGGAGGATATAATTATTAATATATCTGTAACATATGTTTCACTTTTTTTGTATTCCCCTTTGTTAGCAGAATGGCTCGATATGGATAGCATCATCACTCAACTTTGAAAATTTGATGTACTATTTAACTAAATAATTTTAACAAATGAAATACGCGAATTTTTCTTCCTTTTTAGATTATTTTATATATGAAAATAAAAAAAAAATTATGTTTTTCTTTTTAAAGTGTTGTTGTTGTTTTTTCTATACAAAACAAGTAAAACAGGTTTAACGTTTTCATTTAAAATAAACGGGAAACCAAGAAAATTTTAAATAAAGTCCATTCTTTTGCAGAAATTTACTATTATTTTTAATCAACATTGGGCCATGATAATTTAACATTGATATTTTTTCTGTGTGTACAAATTATTTCTTCGAAAATAGGATATTAGTGCAGAATAAGCATTTCCAAAATAGTTTGACAGCCTTTATCTATTTTAATTAAGACGAGTCCTGTCAACTTGTCTTGTTAAACATTTTTCTTTTTTTTTTTTTTTTCATTTTAACAAGTGAAAGTTAAGTTTTTATAACTTTTTTTTTGTGGAAAGAGTAACATTTTGTTTCAAAGATGTTTTTTTTTTGTGTTAAATGTTTAGGAATTTTTTTCTTATTATTTATTTTTTGTTTATTATGTCCTTAAGAAATTTCAGATTTTTGCTGTGCTGATTTGGTCGCTCATACAATAATAATTCCAATATAAATCCCCTTAAAACTTATTTGGTAAATGTTTTTTCCTGCCTTTAAATATTTATAACTTCTTTTGCTAAAAATTTTTTTATATGTTGTTTATTTTTTCAAATTAGACAGAGTTTTGGCGTGTAAAAACACTTCCGTTAGTCTGAATTTACACGTTTCATCTTTTGATGCTCAACTTCTTTTCAATTCCCTTTTAAAGATGCCAATATAATCACACGCAGCAACCGGTTTCAACTTTTTTCGGTTCAAAACAACAATAATATTAATAACAGCAAATCAAAGAGAAAAAAAAAAGAAAAAAATTACATGCAGCCATCGTTGTGCAAATACCAACGAATAAAAACACAAAGCGTACTGACCGAGTACAGGCATCTCCGTACTAACCCCCTTTTTTCTTTCTTCCCTCACCTAAAACCATAAGAGTTGAGCATCTAAAGATGAAACGTGTGAAAGCAGACTTTGATGGCTTCGTTTCTTGATTGTTTTTTGAAAATGAATGAGGGGACTTTTTGTTTGGCTTGTTATTTTGACATTGCGCTGCCTTTCTTGTTTTATTGAATTTACTGTTCCGTTTTCTCTTATTACAAATTCATTTCATTTATTTTCCTCTCTTTGCCAAGTGTTAAATGCGTTGTTTATTGTAGGATTATTTGTTCCTTTTGTTTTCTTCTTTGTAAGCCAGAATTTTAAACGAAATGTGAGTATAATTTATCATAATATTTAATGAAAAAATCGTACACCAAATGTTTGCGAAACAAAAGCCAGCTAACAAAATGTCTACTATTTGTAATCTATAGGCTACGAAAATTGGATGAATAAATTATACAAATAAATTGATTTATTCATTATAAAAGAACTTGTTATTTATAGATTTTATATTATTATGTACTAAGTATACTAGACTGCTTGCCAAACGACAAGTTTTTAATAGAAAAAATTTTTTTTGACAACTTGACAGTCTGTTGGATGATTGGGCAAAATTAATAAACACTTTAATACGTAGGCTTAAAAACATTATTCTGTATAAAAAAAATTCAATCAAATCGGTGTTAAATATGTTTGCAAATTTGAGACAAATTTACATAATGGAACCAATCTTGACAAATATGTTGAAAGGAACCTTAAAATTAAAATACAAATTGTCAACTTAAATCAAAAAAGCGGTAAGCGACAAATAATCCAAAATCTTTTGCCTATTTAGTTTTAGGTGATCCAAGATTCCTTAAGGAAAGCTTTAAGTCGAATTTAAGGCAAGTTTTAAATATTTGCATTTATTTCGATTAAAAGCTTAAATTATTTCAAACCCAAAAACTATCATCATTTTGATTTGTTTCAACTTAAGTCCTTTTTTCAGAGTAAAATCTCTTATGGTAGATTTCAAAAATTTATTTAAATACCAATTTATGTTTAAAATTCGTTTTTCATGTCATATAAAAATAAAATTATATGAAAAATTATACGTAAATATGAATTGATATTAATGTAATTAGAATTAGTGAAATTGGTAATTAAAAACATAAATTTAAATTATTTGATTTTTAGAGAACAATAAAAGTCAAAGTAAATTATAAGTTTGTAAAAAGTGGGTTTGTGTTTAAAAGCGTAATTTTTTTTGTGTAACAAAGTAAATTATTTTTAAAAGAATATTTTTGTGTAAAAAAGTGACTTTTTGTGTAAAACTTGCCTTTTTGTAAAATGTACTTTATAGTAAAAAGTCGCCATTTTGCTGTAAAAAGTGTATATTTGTGTGAAAACAGTGACTTTTTACTTGACTTATTGTGTGAAAAACTGGCTAATTACGTAAATAATTGTAATAGTAACTTTTAGTGTAAAAAACTGACTTTTTGTTTAAAAAAAAAAAATACCTAATTTTTTTCGAATAGCCGGGTCGGCAAAAAATATTTCTAAGTCCGACTCTATCCGCTGAAATTTTTTAAGTCCGACTCCGACTCCAACTTCGACTTCTACTCTATGATGCTTAATGTATTTAATGTAGGGCTGTGGAGTCGTCTGAAAGAATGACTGAATGCCTCATAAAAAAATGTTATTTCTATGTTTTGTAATATTTCGGGACTAATCGTAAAAACATGTAAAAAACTGTAGTCAAAGTAGAAAAACTACCATTTCTTCCCCTTCTTTATTTGTCACTGACCAAAAAAAAAAACTACTGTTTTTACTTTTAATTCAATAAATGCAAACCGTCACTGTCAAACCAACTCAAAAAAGTAAAAAGTTGTTGACAAATTTTCGTTTTTGTTCGACAGTTTTTGGTTTCGACTGCAGTTTTTAAACCCTGAATACAACCTGCTTTCTTGTAAGGGATTAACGGAAGCACTTAGAACTTTGTTTCTGATTTTTTTCTTTAAAATAATGATTTAAATCATTCACTTACAACCTGCTTACTTAAAAATGATAATCCGAAGTCATTAAATAATTTTAAATGACATTTAAAAATTAACTTCAATGGCTTTCGCTTCCTTGCTGCTTCTAAGTAGTGTGTAATTTTCCGGCGCATTTATCAGAACTCATGTACTTTTCTTGCTTCCGGAAACCTTAAAATTTTTTTCTGTGTAGTTGTTTTGTTACGTTGATTGCAAATGACTTAAAGACTAAAAAAATATATATTTTATCGATAATTTGAGCTTTTCGTTATGTAAGATTTTTCTGATATTTAGTTTATTGTTACTTAAAACTTATTAATACAAACAACACAAATCTTATGTGAAATTTCAGTATATTAAATAAATTGTGCAAGTATTTGTTAAAATATTGATGCTTTTTTATAACAAAATCTTGTTTAGCCAATATTTATCCATTTTTACGAAAAATATTGCGATTTTTAGTTGATTTTGCATCTCTTCATACGACACAACTAAACATCAGAAATTCTTTTTATGTGTCTGCTACATACGACAGACAATTAATCATAACAAATTCTCGCAGAATGCACAAGATAATTTTCAAATACTAGGAGTACAGGCAAACAAATTTTACTGTATTGAAAGGTTTTTAAAGAAACAAGTGCTGCCTGGAGTGTATTTCTATAAATTCTTGCACCTTCACAACATTTTTAAAATTGTGCAACTAACAGTACTTCAAAGCATTTGACATTGTGGTTGTACACGAAAGTTTTGTGCGCAAATATGATGTTTATCACTTCGGCCCCATTTTATTTTTCATTAACGATTTGCCTGAAGCCATAAATTATTCAAATCAGTGTTCGAAAATAAACATAACATTATTTAGCGCTCGGCTCACACACCCAGGAACGATATCTATTTTTTTAGTGTTTGTGTATACGAACACAACCATTTACACCGTTCGTAACTATTTTAGTGATAAAAACACTATTAGCGTTTGTGTTTTTTGCAAATCTACCGACCGAACACTAGCAATCGATATTTAGTGTTTATTTTCGAACACTGATTAATACAACAATATATATCTGATGTGCGATTTCAATTGTGCAAGTTTTTTTTACAAAATTTATGCGTTTTTCGTAATAAAATCTTGTTTAGCCATTATTTATAAATCAACCCTTTAGTTGTGAAGGGTTGGCATCACTGCATACGTCACAAGTGAACATCACAGATTCTTTGTATGCGTCTGCTACATACGATAGGCAAGAAAACATAGCAAATTTTTGCAGAATGCACGAGGTATTTTCAAATAGTATAGGCAAAAACTTTTACCGTATTGAAAGGTTTTAAAAAAACATAGTACTGTCAGAAGTGTATTTCTACGAATTACTGTAACCTAACAACACTGTTTAAATTGTGCAACGAACAGTATCATTGTGGTTGTTCACAAACGTTTTATTCCCACATATGATTTTTGTCACTTCGTCCACATTTAATTTTTACTATTCATCAACGATTTGCCTAAAGCAGTAAATTATTCTAATATACTGATGTTCGCAGATGACGTTAAAATATTATTAGGCTTCAAACATCCTTGACTTGGATAATTTTTCTAATAAAACTAAACCTGAAAAAAATGCAAGTACATGACTCTTTTGAGAAGGTGTGATTCTTTTGATTGCATCGGTAATTGATTGTTTGTGATTGATTACATTTTTTGATTTTATCAGAGGCTAGAAGCTAGAATGACTAAACGTTATTATGTATCTTTGTATTGTGTAAAATTTTTGAAAAATGTTGAGCAACATTAATTATTTCACACGAAAATTTAGACATTTAGCAATGTTACGTATTATGCGAGTTTGTACAATTTGACGTTTTTATTCCTGCAAAGTATGCAACATTGTTTTGCGTATGTAAACAAACCCCACATCTATTTTACTAAAAATCATTTTTTTTTTAATAAAAAAGAAAGTTAATATGGATAAAGAACCGGTTGTGTTATTTTAATTTTTTAAGTCAATTTTTAAGAATCAGTTCCTACATTTTTCATTTGCTTAAAATTCCAAGAGCAATGAGTGCAGCTTACATTATTTCGCAGTTGTAAAACAAATGTTGCCAGAAACATTTCGAAACTTTTTCACAAAATGAACAGAGTACAACTCTATCAACATTATTTCATAGATATTACGCACAAGTTTTTTTCTTAGGCGTTTTGACATAATTTCACGTGAAATGTTTAACAGAGTACCAGGCTTAAGATGCAACTAAACTCAAACTTAGTGCAGCATTTTGTACAATTGCTGTAATAAAGCTCCCGGAATCTAGGCTTTCTTTAAACGATGGGCAAACGTATTTAAGGACCCCTTTATTACTAAGCAATTTGTTACGTCACTTGTAAGACTGATTTTAGAGTATGGCTCAATTGTATTGGACCCCCACCATACCGTTCACATTTATCTCATTAAATCCGTCCAGAAAAAGTTTTTATTTTTTTATTTATGTGTTGCTTATCACGGATATTCGGCGCTTCCATCATATTTATCACGACTTGCTTTGATTCGACTGGCAACATTAAAAACCCAATAATTATGCTAAATGTTTCATTTCCTGTTAATCTTTTAAATTGAAATGTTTTATCCAACGATTTAATATCCCACTTTATGTGAAAACTTTTCGAACCAGCTACAAAATGGGGAATTCATTATGTTGTAGTTTTAATAGAATGTGTAACTTTATAGATTTCTCATCAAATGTTGATGTTGCAAAACGTAATATTATTTTAAGTTTTAACAAGAAGCTGATTTATATTAGGAAAAAAAAATGTTTAATTTAATATCTAGTCAGTAAGGTTTATATCCATAGACTTAACATACCCTACATCTAGATGCGCATTTGGAATTTTTTAACACACGCAATATCGTCGGCAGAATGAGGGCACTAAAATATTCCGTGTTGATAATATTTTTTTAAGAGTTGAGCAAACGTACACATGTATGCCTGAACACACAACATGAAATTGTATGAAAATGAATACTTTTATTTTATATGACAACCAATTTATTTTTTAATTATTTTTTGGTTAAAAATTTGTAAATTTTGTATTAAAATTTAATACGTTTTTTTCAACTGATAATTGATATTGACAGCTTCTGTTTAAAGATAATTGCTCAGCAATGAATTATAACATATTTTGATGGACATGTGTTCCAATACATAATGATGCGGCCCACACGTTAATATCTTATCATGGCATTAGAATTAGACAGTTACCACGGCAAAAATTGACAAACTAATTGCTCGTCTAGACTAAGAGTAAATAGATAAATAAATCTACGCAGGCCCTTACTTTTTGATTAAAAAGAAGATAAGAAGGTTAAGCAATGTCTTTATTGCATTATGGTTATTATATATGAAGTCACAAATAGACGTTTTTCTTAAACTATTGTTTGCTTAAAGGTGGAAATTCGACCACAACAATTATGCAAATATGAAGAACACATACATACATATAAAGTATAAATAAATATTCATGTTTCGAGCATTTATTTTTTCCGTCTTAGTGGATCAATTTGGCTAGGAAACAATCTGCGTCAATATGTTATCTTCCCCACAAGTTCGTGAATGCTTAATTTATTTTTTAAATGCAATAATACAGGGTGGCCCAACATAAGCGAAGGAGGTTTAATTGCTTATAACTTTTTGTTTTTCTTTTCTTTTCAGTATTTTGTAAAGAAGACTTGCGGAATTTAAAATGGAACAGTACTCAATTGGACAACGTGCCCAAATTGTGCAAATCAACGATCCATTGTTTTGACTCAGCGTGCATATCGTCGTTATCTTAATGTGTGGGTTGGACCCTCAGAGTCAACAATAAACTTTTTTTAGTTTTTTTTAAGTCAAATTGCTGTTTGGAAGCAATATTTACCCATTATAGGCCAGCGTCCTATTTATAGGACATTAAAAAAAATCGTGTTTTTTTGTCACTTATACAGTTTGTATTCTAAAAATATATCACCTATGATACCTCTAAGTCCCAACGTCCTATTTATAGGACGGGCAATATTTTCGATATCTAAAAAAAAAAAATTTTTTTTAATTCTTGTGTTTTTTACTTTAATTAAAAACGTTTTACAAAAAAATTGGGCGCTAACCGGTTAAACGGCTGCGTTTTTAATCGCCTTTTAATAGTTAAATCGTTTTGGTAATCTTATTTTTAAATTAAATAATATTAATTGTTTGTTTGTTTTTACACTGAATAAATGGTTATTTTATAACGTTTTGGAAAACAACAAATAAGAAAAGTGTTTTTATATGGTTAAAAGTGCACGCAGAGAAAAAATATGGTTGGGCATGGTTACGGCAACAACACTATGTTTAATGTAACAATATATTGTTCTCGTACACAAATAATTGTTATTTTTATTTAATATCAACAATATTATAGTTACTGTAAACATATCAATGTTTATTTGAGTATTGTTGACCGAAAAATAATTATTTTTCTAACAACTTAACTATGATAACTTTCTAAACATATTATATTTCTCACAACCATATCATGATATTTAATAGCCATAACATGATAACTTTCTATACATTTATCATATTATGTTAAAGATGCAATCAAACTATTTTTACTCTACTCATATTATGTTAGCGCCATTTGTAAAATAATTTTGAAGAAGTTGTGTCGTTTTTTTTTATTTGTGAGCGGTTAAACAATTAAAAGATAAAATTCCATAAAAAATAAGTTTAAAGAAATTTAAAAATTAAAATATTAGCGGAGTTCATTCCAGTGTTAGTGCAATATAGTGCAAATGCAAAATATCATAGTTTTTTGTAAAATCAAACAACAAAACACACAGAGATTTCGTTATATTTTATAAAAGTGCTACGATATTTCTGTGGTTTTCATGGGCAACCGCGAATGTCTTAAAACAAATTGTTCAGGAAAGCCGAAAACCCATTCTAGATCAAACTATGGGCTAGGTATTGCACATTTAAAACTTGGTCATTACGTTACAAAACGGAATTGATCCATCTTTTTTCAAAAAAATATAAAGAGCGTTCAAAATTAGGCAAAATGGCATCAACATCTTAAAATCAAAAAAATGGACACACGCGGTTGCCCATGAAAACCACAGATTTTTCATTTGAACTCCGCTACTTGATTAACATTAAGAAAAATTGTAAAAAGCCACAAAATAAAAAACCGATTCAAAAATATTTAAATTTATTTTGTATTTTTATGACAGCTATGAAAGGTGCTGTATCATAATATGATTGCTTCTAAATTTATTATGATTAACCTGATGATAATATGATTACTTCTTAGCTTATTATGATTAAGATGACAATAATATGATTAATTTCTTAGCTTATTATGATTAACATGACAATAATTTGATTACTTCTTAACTTAGTATGATTAACTGAATAATAATATGATTAAGGGAAAAATATTATGATGACATATTACAAGTATATTGAGTCATAATATGTTTCAATAATAATCTTAATATGGTGACTACAATCATAATTCTTATCATAATATGTTGCTCTTAGAATATGTTTACCACAACCATGTTTTTTCTTTGCGTGTGCTTTCTTTCGTTTAAACACTAGTGTTTTTTATCTCATTTCATGCTTTGGAATAGCTACAAGTTGTCTTAATACTTGGCAAATATTTAGCGCGGCATCCTACCAAACTACGTAGCCTGAGAAACGTAATCGATACTACGGATATTATGTCCCGCATCCACCCTAGCATACAGTACATACCCCAGTGAAACGTAATCGACGTTTCATTTGGTCCACATAAGACGCAATCGGCGGTTTTACTCTCAAAACTCATAATTGACGAAAAACTTCAATTCTTTTACTGATTTGAATTTACCGATTTAAAAAAAAATTTAAAACCCTGTTTTATATCCCTCATTTAAGTTTTGAGTTTAAATAAAATCTTTTTTTCCAATCATTTCTCAGCCAGTTTCTCTTTCAAAATGATGGTCGTGAAGGGCTTACAACTCTATTGGAAAGTAAGCCGGCTTTTAGCAGTTTTACTTATTTTTTTTAATTTAGTTATTTAATTGGTTTCTTAATAATTATATAGAAGAAAATAAAAAGAGAAAAAACTTTTTGTGTACTTATTTTATATTCCATTAATATAACTCAATTCATTTAATTTTGTAATTACAATTTCCTAATAATTTATGTTTAGCATTTTGTGATAATTGAAGCCAATAATTGGTATCGTAGATTTTTGCCCAAAGTATTCTCTAACAAGTTGTATTTTCGAAAATTATCAACAACAAGACCATTTGACTTAAAAACACCAAACGAATACCCTCCACATACAGACAAATTAATACTTTTGATATCGAAACATCTATGAGCAGCTCTAACGGAAACGGAAACTGGTAAAACAATAATTATGTCTTGCAATTCGTATGTGTGTTGTGGGAGTGAACGTGTGTGTTATTGTTATAGTTTGCTAGTGTTGTTGTATCCTTTGTAGCGGAATGTGTGGGCTGTAACACTTTTATAGAAACAAACTAATGAACATTTATTTCAAACAAATAAAAGAAAAGGGAAAACCAAAAACAAAAAATAAAAATTTCTTTAATAGACAAAATGAACTTTAAATTTTATTAGGTGAGGAGAAAAATACACTAAAAATAGTTTAGTTTATGATTTTGTACCCGGTAAATACGAGTGTTATCAGTCCAAGTTCTAATAATAATTTTTAATTAAGGCAAAAACATATTTTTACAAAAACTTTGGTATAAATAAAGATCACAGAAGTTTAGGAAAAAAAATTAATTACAATAATATTTCATGCAAAATTAATCTTTGAAATTAAAGAATTAAAAGAAAGAAATTATTACAAATAAAAGGTTTATAAATATTTTCTATTAAAAATAAATCTTTTGAAAAAAAAATAAAGAAATTGTTAAAAAAAACGGGAATATCAAGTGCTGACTTTTTGATTTATTTTTATTTTGCTATTAAACGTAAATTAAACCAAAACTTGAACATCTATCCCTTGAAAAATTCTCGTAGATTTTTAAGGTATCGAATGAACCAAAAAATAGTATCAACAACAACAAATTTCGGACGATCAAGGCGTATCCCGGAATAGACCTTACTAATGAAAAATATAATTTTCTTATGGTATTGGCATCACCAATAACCTTCTTCAGACGTTTAATAGATCCTACGTGGCCTTTGGGACCTTGTTGACAGTCTACGATATAAATATATAGGTACGTATTGCGATATAGAATGTATACCCGACAGTGTCTTCTGAACTAATCTAAGCAATTAAAACTGAGATAGGGCAGGTTTTTGCTATACAGAGAATCGGTTAAAACTTTGCACATAAAGCTTTTCAAATAGGTTAAGCTGTTTAAGCCACTTAGAAAATATCATCATTGTTATTTTGAAAAAATATAATATATTCGCTGATAACTCTTTTCAAATTAAGTTTACCCTTCTGTAATATCCTCAAAACTGGCTTCGAATCGATGGATCAAATGATTGAAACGTACACCTGCAAAAGTAGTCGCATCCGCCTAGCCACGCACATTACAAGAATTGCAAATAATTTTCTACTTTAAGCTTTTTTAAACTTTTATTGTTCGAAATTGTATTCTGTGTCTTTGAATTTGCACCTTTAATTTATTACTTATATAATAAAAATAATAAGAAAAGGTCCTTGTTTCAAAGGATAAAAAAACTTAAAAAACTTAAAAAACGTTTGTATTCAATGAAATATACATAGTGGCACAGCTGTACAAGGGATATCAGTGGAAGGGTTGTAAGGAAGGATGTCACAGAAGGGTTAATAAAATTTACCTAAAATTAGTCAAATCGATTAACTTTCGTAAATTATATTATATTGCAATTTAATAAATAAAGGTTAAATAAAATAAAATTTTTACAATTTTATTTAAAATTTAAGTTTTTGGAAAATGACACAATTTTTTTTAATGTTCAAACTTCTACCGAAGAAGTGAATAGATTTCTCTACGTAAACTCTACGTATGAGACCATTTTTGATTTTTTATTTTTAAATAAACTTTAAAAACTGAAACAAAAAGAATGATTCTTTATGAAATTAAGTTGGTTAAAAATTTTAGGTTTTTACAGGGTTTTGGTAACGTTTTAAAACTACATTTCTTAAAAAAAATTTTACTATTCTGCAACAAAAATTCTATTTTTGTTAGTTACGCCTTTTTGCATTTTATCTAACGATACATGCTGGGTCTTCATGGACAGCGAAGTTGATTTAGCCATGCTCGTTCGTCTGTTGAAATGGGTTTTGCGAAGACCCCAGAAATAATGAGGACTAGGTTCTTATATATTTACGTCACATATGCTCCTTTCAATTTTTCTATTGAAACTTAGCATGATCGGGTCACAAGGAGCTGAGATGAAAGCAAAAAACCACTGCTGCCTCTTACTTTACCCATTAAAACCTTGTTGTTGTTGTTTTATTCTGCATATCTGGATAATGGCAAGAGCTTACTTTCCAAATAAGCATCAAGCATCATGGTTATCAATACACAATATCCGAAGAAATGTGGGCGGTATTGGAGAAGTTGGCGTGGCAAAAAATTGATTTGTTTATATCTTGAGAACGGTGAAAACAATTTTTAAATTTGCAACACATACATAGCTCAACCTTTCTAAAACCAAACGGGATATTTCGAAATTTGCGCTATGTACCGCGGCGACGTGTGTGTCTTACAAAAGGTCTACGCAACGACTGAGATCTTTGAAGTGCACAGCAACGGATGCGTTTTATTTATATAGAAAAGGCAATATTTCGAAAGGGCATGCGTAAATCTTATGCAGATTATCTTTCTAGGGTTAAAAATATTTATATAATTTTCAAATACGGAAACGCTTTAAGGTAGCATTTTGAGTACGGGAATAAACCTTTTATAAAGTCAATATTTGTCATTTTCAATAGTCGATTATTTTTGATTTTAATTAAAGTTGATTTTTTTTTTTAGATATTTAAGGTTATTTTATCCGAAAAGTGTTGTAAATGCTAAAGTAAATAAAACTTCAAAAGATCTATTCTCTTATTGCAATTTCAAATAAAATGTTGAAAAAAATTGCGTAATATTTGTTGATTATTTCATTATATTTCGATAAAATGTCTAAATCGTCAGCTAATTATTGGTTTGGCGCATATCATGGTAATTCCACCATGACATGCGCCAAACCAATAATGAGCTGACGAAATGTTAAACGTAAAAAACTTTGATTTCCTCTAATTTGAAACGCCACATACTTAGCAAAACATGCTTAATGTCGACTTTATATCAAACACGATAACGATGAAATTTTACAAAAAAAAAAAAAAATGGTTCACCTTCGATAAAAATTCGACTTATTTTGAATACAAGGATATTCCATTACAAAATTTTTTTTCCAATATTCGCCCGAATTTTGTATAAAAATCGTTAAAGTTGTCATTGGTGCATACTGACAAAAACATTTGTAATATTCATGTCATATGTGTATATTCATTTCAGAAAATGTTAGCTGATATTTCCTCTTAAACATTTAGAATACAAATATTTACAAAGTGATTTATTTTTATGTTTAACTGTTGGTTTGTAATATTTTCATATAAAAGAAAATATAAATAAAAAAGTTTTTAGTTTATTTCACTTGTGTGTATCAACATATATTTTATATAAACATATATGTACATATTTTACGTACATATTTTTATATACATACGTCCGTAAATAAGGTTATTCGTACAAAATTCTTACCATTTTTATCGTGCACTTTAAATACTTTAACATGTATAACTTGTACGTTATTGTATTTGTACGTCAATTTATACTTAAGTATGTCAGTCAAAAGGATCAAAACCATAAATAAATATACAAAAATATTAAAAAGAATCCTTTTATTGTGTTTATTTTTTGTGTCAAAATGCACATAAGTATGAAATACAAAATACACTTTAATACACAAGATTAACAAAGAAACCTCGAAAATCAATAGAAAATTACAAAAGTCAAATTTTGTGTCAAAAATACATTTTTGTACCATAATTATAAGAAAAACAAGTGAGTTTCCGTATGAGAAATCAATTTTTTTTTTTTATTAAAAGTCAATTTTAGTACTACAAGTGAAAAGGTGAAAAGGGGTCGATTGAAATGACGTAAAATTATAAATCACAAGGGAAATAGTCTTGAAGAAATAGTTAGTCCTTGTTCACGCTCACTAAGTTTGAGTGGTCAAGTCTTGAGTTTTAGGAGAGACCTATTTTTGCTCCTACGAATTTTTTTATTTGTAGAAACTAATTATAATTGCTAAATTTTATTGCCTGAGTTCCTAAACTACGGCCGTTGTTATGCCAAAAGTCTTATCTTAGGGGGGTTTTTATGGGGGACTTGGCCCACTTTCAATACCAAATGAATCTGTTGTCTAAAAATAACTTTTCCATAATTTTACGCTTTAAACACACGGACAGACGGTCAGACATGGATTGATCGTCTTAAAATTTCACAAGAATCAAAAATTTGTATACTTTGTAGGTTGTCCGATGATTATTTCAATATGTTTTAAGCGGAATGAAACAATCAGTATAACCCAGTGTTGCCACTTTGTGGATAGTTACCCGAATTTGGTATAATTTTTACTTAGGTGTAATTCAGGTGTAATTTGACATTCTTACTTCAGATACCCAAATAAAATCAAGATTCGATATCAGTGATGACAATTATTTCTTTTTATATATTGTGGATAAAAAATACACAGTCTTCTGAACTAAAGTCTCGGTGACTTTTAAAGAAAAGTCTTCAATCATTAAATATATATTTTCAAAAGTTCGATAATAAATGTCGCAGGATGACTCATTGATTTGGATAAAGATAACTGAAAAAAGTTATTTTAATTATTAAACTTTTATTAAACTAAAAACTAGCCTGGGGGAAGAAATGTTTCCAATATTCCAACATATAATTAATTTTTCAAATGCTTTAGTTTGAGGAATATTTAATACCTTTAACAGTTGTAAAACTGAATTACGAAAGGGACAGCTGTATAAATAAACGGTATTTTTTTTAAAACAATGAAACTTAACTTAATCGTAGATTAATATACGGCATTATCAATTGAAATTGATTTCAAACCAATAGGCACCGCACCGCGCCTGTCCTTGACGAAATGCATTGCAGACGTCCAATTTTGTTCCTCTTTTTCGAGCATTAATGGCTGCATGTCACGAATAAAATTAACAATCTTGACATCCAAGACGTCAATTGTCGCTGGCTTATCAGCACAAGCCAGTGACTTCACAATCCTACGGAAAAAAATCAAGAGGTGTCACATCGCACGGCCTTGAATTCTAATTGACAGCTTATTTTCTTTAAATCGACCTATCGCCTTAATTTGTGAAAAATAAGTTGCGTCATTTAAATCATGAAGTCGCCTAAAGTTGCGCAAATCAATGTGAATAATTTGGGGGCGTTGTTCAAGCATGAATCTATTCATGACGAAGTGCCTGAGCAAAAAGTTAGAGCAGTATGACAGTTCGTTTGAGAGCTAACCTTTCCTAAGCGCTATCGGGCTTAAAAAATACCCATTATAAAGGAATGACAATGAGCATTTTGAACCTTCCTCAGATATATGCAACCAAACTCATTATTTAAGGAGTTTTATTTTATGTTTTATTAATTGTTTTTAAGCTTTAACAGTTTGACTAATATTGATCTTTTTTCAATAAGTGTGTTGTGTTTTTGCTTCTTTGTAAATGTCTTTTTATTAAATAAAACTTCAATTTAATATCAGGTGTAATTTCATTTAAATCGGGTAATTTTGCTTCATCTCAAGTGTAATTTTGAATTTTGCTGGTGGTAACACTGGTATAACCCCATCTGATAGATGGTCGGAATTCATTCCCTTTTTTTTTATAAAAAACACTTTTTTATTAAAAGTCATATTTTTATACCCTTCATAGTCATATCTTAAAAAATCAAAAATTTTAAGTTACTTAAGCAAAATTGTTTTTTTTATATTTACCTTATTTATACGTAAAACAAAAATCAGCATTATATCTCTAACTGAACCGAAGTTATAGCAAAATATATTTAATTAAATCTGTATAGAAAGGTACATTTTGAAAACTTTAATCGCATTTTGCCAAGATTGAGTTTTTTTGAGATATGACTATGTTGCAAAAAGAAGCGATATAAGTTTATCTTTCCGTTTCTAATTTATATCACAGAAAAAATTATTAGTAGTTTTTTATCAATTAAAAAAATTATTTTAAAAGTTTTTAAATTTAATTAATGTGATAATTGAATCAATTATTTTTTTTTGTTGAAAGAAAATTAAAAATATAATTTTGATTGAATTAACATTTCACTTGTTTTGAAATAAATTTCGAATTAAAAAAATAATTAAATAACAAAAAAAAAAATTTGGCTTAAAATAAAATAATTGAAACTTGTGAAATTGTTGTTGGAAATTGTCAAAATCAATCAACTCATTGTTTGAAACGGCAACGTTTTTTGATAATTTTTTTTATTTAAATTAAAAAAATCATTTATTGAAAAAAAAATTTTCAATATAAAAAATTTTTACAATTTTTAGTAATCAATATAATCATTTTGGTAATAGGTGCAAAATCAACAAATGGGTTGCTTGATTCTATGAATTTGGTACAAATTTGATGATTAGAGACAATTTTTAATTTTTTCTGTGATTGATGTAAGACCCAACAAAGTAGAAATATTCTGGGTCCTTAGGAGGAGCAAATGATTTAACGATGTCCGTCTGTACCGTGTGTCCGTTGAAACGGGGTTTCCAAAGACCCCATATATGATGCGGACTAGGTTGGTATATATTTACATGACATTAAGCCCTAAAAAGTTTGCTATTGAAATTCAGCCAGATCCGGCCTTTAATGGCTGATATATGAGTGGAAAACCACGCCTGGCGCTAATTTTACCCATAAATCCTTTGTTGTTGTTTTTTCTGTATATCTGGTGAACGGCAAAAGCCAAAGTTTTCAAATTAGTTACAAGCATCTTGGTTATCAAACAAAAACATCCAAAACGGCGGGAGCTGGGAATAGATTTATTTATATCTAACCTCTTCAGACCATGGGTACACATATGTGTACCTTAACTTATTACAAGTTTTAAAGACTAGCGACATCGTGTGACCAATAGAAACAGTTTTATTACTTGCTTTAAGCTACTGCGCTTCAAAAAAATATCAAAAAATGGCAGGGCTTAGAAGTTTTAGCCATTATTTTTACATTACATTTTTTACAGAACCCGTGATGAAGAAAATTTTTGTCTTGCACTGGCAGGACATGAAATAAGAATTAGGATAAGATTTGATTAATTATTGTTAGTTCATATTTAATATTAAAGATTCAATAAATAAATAATGAGAAAAAAAAAAAAAAATTTTACATTTGAATTTAACAGTTTGAAAAAACCATACTGTTTGAACATTTTTCCTCAATAACTAATCGTTAAGACCTGAAGTACACATATATGTGCACCTATTTTTCTACCACTTTAAATAAAAAAATTAAAAAAATAATAAGAACCGAAATTTAAATTACACCTCATAAGATAAAAAAAAATAGTTAATAAACACTTTACTTAATCGGTTTAGTTCAGATCTTAAAAAATTAAGGATTTACGTTGAAATTATTCATATTTTAAAACCTGAGGTACACATATGTGCACCATTAATTTCTAAGAATTCAAATAAAATTTTTTTAAAAAAAATATACAGTTGTCTTATTTGCTCCCCAAAAGGTATACAAAATATATAAGAAATATAAAAATTCAGTGGGTTAATGTTCGGGTCTTAAGAGGCTAAAGAACGATAGATGAAAAATTATCCAAATTTTGTACACACAACTGGGTTATCAATACACATCTATGAAAATATGGGCAGTTTTGGAGAAGTGGGCGTGGCACCTCTCGTGCCAATACATTATAGATTTTTGTATATCTGGAGAACGGCAGGAGCCAAAGTTTTGATAAAAGGTACAATTATCTTCGTTATTAATACACAACATCTGAAAAAAGTTGCGCGGGATTGGAGAAGAGGGCGTGGCGCAAAATAAATTTATTTATATCTAAAAAGCGGTATAGTCGAATGCTCATTTTGTTAAAAAGCCACTTTTAATATAATATTTCACTTTTAGTAGAAAAGTTTCTTATTTACTTCAGAAACGACGAACAATACTTTGATGTAGAACAAAATTGTGCAAAAATAGAAGGGTTTGACCCAGACTAATAATGGAGGAACATATGATAAAAATAAACAAAATTTCAAGTTTTGAAAAAATTCCGTCAAAG
Organism: Pollenia griseotomentosa; assembly: GCA_963931875.1. Classification (NCBI taxonomy): domain Eukaryota; kingdom Metazoa; phylum Arthropoda; class Insecta; order Diptera; family Polleniidae; genus Pollenia; species Pollenia griseotomentosa. The sequence goes on along the minus strand of OZ007560.1, from coordinate 41,559,576 downwards.
GATTCATGTACCTCCCATATATCCTTTTTTTTTTAAAAAAATTTAATTCGGCAACACTTTTTAGGTTGAATTGTTGAAAATTACCAAATCTATCTAAATGTAATGATGATAATTGATGTACTTAATTTTTAATAAATTCTAGCAAGGATTTTTCAATGATACAAACAATTTAAATAGTTCATAATTAAAATATTTCATACAAAAATATAAAGAACAAAAACAATTTGGTGTTCCGGAAAAAGCACAAAAAATGACACTTAAACTCAAAATGTGGTAAATTTTTTTCTTTGCATCAATAGGTAGGGCAACGGAGCATATATTCTTAAAAAAACTGAAAAAACTGTGCACTCAGTTTTTTTTTTAAATTTAAAGTAAATATTGACGATTTTCATAGTTTTTGCAAAAATTACCTGCATTTTTTTGCGGCTATATAAAAATGTCTTATAACGGTAGAGATTTTCTTGAAGTTTATTTCTTTAGAACGTTCATTTTTAAAAACAGTAAAAAGAAAATAGGATAATTTTATCGTACAGAAAAATATTTATGGCTTTTAATTAGAGTTTCTAATAAATTCCCGGGAATCCCAAGACACTTTTTTAACATTAATCCCGGGAATTTTTTTTCGGGAATTTCAAATTTAATTTTTTGAAATTTTTATTTGTTAGCATCGTTAAAATCAAAAAAACGAGCAATAAAAAAAATATTCTTTACTAAAATTACTAAAACTACGTACAAATCGGACTATTTTTCCTACGCCAATAAATCAACGGTCTCTTTAATTGCTGATGAAATGTCCAAAAAGCTTCTTGAAGTAGAAAATAAAAATGTACACGATACACCATCACTAACACCAGATAAACCATCTACTATCTTTAAAGAATACCTTGAAAAGGCCATATCAATTTCTAAAAAAATAAATTCAAAGAAAAAACAAAAGCCTGAAAATATTTAAAAAAAGAAGTCACGGGCCAAAAAATTTTAAATCTTTGTATGATGCGCTTCTTACTATAAAACCAGCGTCTGTAGAAAGCGAGACTGCGTTTTCGGTAGCAGGCAATAAACATATCAACAAGGAATAGAAATAGAATCTCTGATGAGCTTTTAAATGCTTAAATAATACTAAAATGTTTTTTCTTAAAAGAAAATTAATTTTACCAAGTTGCTACATACAAACATATATAATATGTATGTAAATATACCCAGCCAGCAAAATTGTCCGATGCCTTCCAGATATCTTAGAGAAACGTCGATAAAAAAGTCGGAATCGTATAAGAATTCTGTCAGATTTCTGACGCAAAAACGTATGAAGTGGTTGACACGAATTCTGACATGTCGTGGGAAATTCTGGTTTTTTTTGCCGACATTTCTCATAGATATCTGAGAACATGTAAAATCAATTAAAATGGATAATCATTCAAAAAAGCAAATTTCGATCTGCCAAAGGTTAAAATATAATTTGGTTTAAGGATTGATGTTTGACTATTGACGTCAGCAGTCGTCGATGGCTGCGAGTGTAAAACGGCAAATCCATTTGAGAAGATCGAGTGGTTGCGATCGAAACATGTCAGGGTAACCTGCCGGCCGCGGTTCGAATCCCGGCCACGGTCAAGAATGAAAGATTATCAATAACAATTTTAATTAATTTTCATGTTGTAAAATTCCTTTCTTCATAAAAATAATTTAATGAAAATTCAATTTAATGAACTTAAGCCTTATTAAAAATATAAAAAATTTGGATTAAAAACCATAAATAGTTCAACAAAATAACCACAATACTAATTATCTGACAGAAATCTAATGAAAAAGGCATGGAAAATTTCGATGAGTTGACCGAAATTCTTATTGTTTTTTGACTGATAGCTAAAAGAATTCCTTTTATTGCAAAATATTTAAAAGTATATATATATAAGTATAAATTTTACACGTACGTACCTTTTTTTGAATGGTTTATCTTGAAACAATAAAATAAAATTGAAATTATTTTCAACTTAATGACAATTATCATTATTTACACAAAAAAAAGTCTCGTTAGACACATCTGTAAGAGTTCCGTGGAGTTCTATTAGACATATCTGTACATAAATTTCCCCCGATATATCCCTAAGAAATCGATCAGAAATCGTCCAGACAGTAAGTATATTCACTATCTGACAGAAAAGAAGTCTCTAAGAATGAAGTCAGACATTTGCAAGAAATGTCTAATTCAGACAACGTCGGAATATTTTGCTGGCTGGGTATGAATGTTACAATTTATTTGGTTTTGTTTTGATTTTCTGTAGATTTAATTAAGGTCATTTGTTTAGACTGTTGTATATACATACATTCTTTTAAAAAAGTAAAAACCTGTGTCTTGAACTCATGAACTAATGAAATGATTGTTTTATTCTAAAAATCCCGGGATTCCCGGGAATAAGATTTTTTTTTTATTTCGTTACACGGGAATAGAAAAAGTTCGGGAAATTAGAAACCCTACTTTTAATCTAAAGTACTAAATTATAAAAAAAAAAAATAAATTCGTTTTGGGCCTCTAAAAAAGATCATATATCTCTTAGTTAGAACTAAAATGTGGTCAGTTTCTCTTTTGATTCTTAATTGCGGACACTTGGTTTATTAAACGGCAGAGAAAATTGAAAAAAGTATGCATTCAGTTTTTTTATTTGTCTATAAAAAATTTTTTTTTTACTTTTTTTTAGTTACGGCAACACTTTTTTAAGATTTATCCAGAGCATTACTAAAAAATACTTTAAATAAAGTGTGGGCTCATATCAAAGAAGAATGTCTTTTTTACCAAATACTAACTTAAAAATTGTGGCACTTCTTTAAATTAAATTTTTAATAATTTTTTCCTAGTACATGGATTAAGTTTAATTTTTCTTGTAAAATTTTATTAAAAATTAGGACAAGTTTAGCGACCTCTAGCAGCGGCAAAACGCATTTAATATAAAAAAAGGTTCTTCCTATATGTAATTTATTTATAAACGAATACAGTACAGTAATTTTTTTAAACATTGGAACAACATTGTTTCACCTTATTTTTGTATATGGAACAAAGTACTGTGCGACGCACAGTGGCGCCCGTAGAGCAAACGAGGTTGCAAAAATCAAAATTTTCATGAGTGCCGACGAAGTTTTGAATAAACCCATGTTATAGGAACCCATGTTTTCAACGATTTCAAATCTGCCACTCTTAATAATATCACATTTTTAGTTTCGAAGATATAACCGTTCAAAGTTGACCGACTTTCGGTTTTCAAAAAAACACACAATTTTTAGTCAATTTGTTGCGATTTCAGGTGTAATATCACGAAAAATAGGTAACGAATCGCCTTATTTTTTGTTTGTATTGATTGATGTATTTATTAAATGTATAATGATAAAAAAAAATTAACTGTTTGCTTTGTATTTCTCCTGGTAAATCACTATTTAAAAACTATCCGTTTTTTCACTATTTTTCAACTTTGACAGAAAATAAAAAAATCTATATTTTTCTATATTTGCCATATTTGCAAAACCTGTTCTTTGATAATTTCTTTACATAATTCAAAAGGTTTTATCTGCCCGTACGTGCCCGTTTGGCTTCTAGAGGTAAAAAAGGTTAAAAAGACATGGTTGCAGAAATTGTATGGCGTCCATCCCTTATATGTTTTGACTGACAGTAGTTTGATCTAATAGTTTGAAAAAAACTACTCATTGAAATTAGCAGATACGTACCTCACTTAAACAATACTTTGGCGTACAAATGGTCAAGAACAATATTGACTTATGGTCCCTACAGGTAGGCACAAATCTTATTTGGACACGTGCATAATATCAAAATTGCATTATTCAGCCTAAATCCATATGTATGCAGGGAACAGGTAAGTTTTTAGGCATGGTAGCATAAGCCTATATATTGCAAAATAAGCATAATGCCTGGATTAGTCTACGACTGAAAGTTGGCGCAACAATTACTGAAACCATTAAACAATTTAAGTACTGAAAACATGGCGTTGAACAATTTAAAATTATTTGAACTGTTTAGAAAGTCAACCACACCAAAGTTTTTCACGGAAGCTGCTTTAGAAGAACTTGATAGCATGTACGGAAATATTGAGAGAAGCGAAATTTCTTCCCTGAGGCATGTGACGTCACGAATAGAGTTTGAAAATAATTATAGTTTAGAAATGGTTAGTCTCTTACGAATTGTGATGAATATTTTACAGAAAATTTTAAAAAAAATTATTTTTATTTTAATTTGTTGGGTAATAATTTAAAACATAAAACCCTGAAGAAAAAAAAATAAAAACAATCTAAAAATGTAAAAATAATTTTTTTTAGTTACCATTAAATTGATTTTTCTACTAATTTTAACTTTGATAACCCATAAGTAGGCCCCTACAAAGCGTAGCACCCTTTCCAAATGCTCATTTCATAGGCTGAACAGTTATCTATCATATGCTGTTTAAACTGTTCAATTATCTTATTCGGTTCAAAAGATATGTTTTTTGCAACGAAAAAACTCAAATGGCGCCACTGTGCGACGGTGTGTGCCACTAAATATTTTTGCTTTTTTCCATTAAGTGGTATACAATTAGATTTTTTTTTAATTATTTTCTTACTCCACTAAGAAATTGTTTAAATATGTTTATTTGTACCAAAAATAAGGTCTTGGTAAATAATTTCATTGAAACGTAAAATAAAACTATAAATTATGCATTCAAAACTAATAAATTTTCCAACTTTAAGTCACTTTATTATTTATGATTTCCTATTTTTAACTTCCCTCTTGTATTTTATTCTTATACTTCCTCAATACTTTAACAAAATGAATTAGTCGAATGCGATTTTCTTTATTTTTCTCTTTTATTGCTTCTATGTTAATCACTATCACTTTTCAACGTTTCAATTTTATTATAAATTTTACAAAGAGAGTAAACGTAATGGTTTTTTATTTTATATATTTTAAAGTTGAAAGGCGAATAAATCATATTTAGTTTAGTTTTTTGAAATATTTTTTTATATTTATATTAATCAGGCTAAAGCTCATAAAATTAATATATATATATGTGTTCCTCTAACTCCCATTGGAGCATAGGGCGCCATAAAATTAAATTTTCGTTAAATTATTTTTATGAAGAAAGGAAGTTTACAATATGAAATAAATTAATTTGAGGTCGCTGATTGCAAATCTAGTTTAAATTTTTCTCTATCAGCTCTACTTTTCGATATATACCGTTATGTTCAAAATTAAGGCACTTTCACTACATATATCTGTGGTTTTCACGAATAATCGCGTAAGTCGGTTTTTACCGAAATTGAGATAATGATGTCAAAGTGCTAGATTTTGCATTAGGTTTTTATAAGTATTAAGCTTTTTAGAATATAATGTAGTATTATTAATTTTTTTCTGCTAAAAACAACTTAAGTTAACTGTTGAATAAAATATTTTGCTATTATAACGATTTATGTCGACATACATCGCCAAAAAAATTGCTGAATATGTTTCCAAATAAAAAGCAAATGTGATGTTATGTTGTTATTCGTGCAAAAAATATAAAAGTATTTTTTGAAAATTTTTCTATTAATAACAACTTATATGTACATGTGCGTTTATTGTTGACTTCTTTAGTTGCAACAACAGCAGATGAGCGGTTGTTTGTAATTTTAAGTCCATACGTTGTGCTATAAGTATCAAAAACTTTGAATATGTCGCCAACTTGTGTGCTAAAAATAACAACGTAAGTCGTCATGTGTGATTAAAATGATAACATTTATTTTCACAAAAAAGAACTTATGTGGATATATGATGTTATATTGCACACACTTAATGAGTCAATCAAACATATGCATTTTTAATCCTTTTACAGATTGTGATCTTGTGAGGATTTTTTCATGAAAACTATGTATAATACGTAAAAAGTCACTGTTAAGAGGATAGTAAAGAAAAAAGTTTAAAAAAGCATATACAGAAGCCGCAATTGAAAAAAATAATTGTTTTTGCTCTCCTGAAAAGTGTGGTTTTATAACTTACGCGATTATTCGTGAAAACCACAGATATATATAACTTGAAAACGGTTTCGAAACTAGGCAACAGTATTTTCTTTAAGCCGTGCTTACATTGTTTTTAAATTTGCCCTGTAGTTCCAGAGATATCGTTGAATTTTTGAAGAAAAAATAGGAAAATCTTATTAATGTTTAGATTACTATCAATATCAAAGTCAGTTACAATAACTTATAACTTAATCTAGGGCTGCCTACTTCTATTAAGGTAAAATTGGAGGAAAACAAATTATTTATAAACTTTTTTGTTTCCATTGCCAAACTTAGAAATTCAACAAAAACTCTTTCGTCAGCATTCTTTAATACAATTCTTTCCGGGGTTTCCTTATTTTACATCGAACTAAATGTTTGTGTTTATTTATATGTTCACACATGTGTGTAAGTATTTTTATGACACTTTTACAGCTCTAAACTGTTACAGTGTAAAAGTATGTGATATCTCAGTTCATCATCACTGTTGTTACTTTTCTTGGTATTCGCTTTTATAGTTGTTGCTATTGTTGCTCGGTAAATTGATTGATTGCCCCTATGACATGTTAATGTATCATGTGTGCATTCATGTAACACATGCAAAAACACGTCCTTGTCAACATGTAACACAGACGTAGTCTAGGATACTAAAATTAGTGATGATTGTATTCATGTAAAACTATTTGATATCTGATAATGTATTTAAATTTATTTATCTAGACATTTGCATTTTTTGAATGTAACTATATGAAATGCGATGTACGTTAGTGTGTATAACGAACTAGGAAAGTTGAAGCAACTAAACTTTTTCTGATATAGCAAAGCGATCATATAATTAATGTCAAGGCGCAAATATAAATGGATGTAAGACAAAAGCACATTAAGAAAGTCACACATGAGATGTTTGTATGTATTGATGTACTAAAGAGATAATAAAACGATGAATACATCTAAATTGATGAGCAAGCGGTGGTCAATTATGGTAATGTTCTCCAGCACATCAACTTTTCCCTTAATAAAAACAAAGAAAAATAAAGTTAGCACTCTAACTTATGTTAACAAGCAAAATTGTCGCAAAACGCACAATTTTGTTTTTGAAACCTCATCATATCATATTTGCAGCCAATACCTAGCGTCAGCGGCGATTGCTACAGGCTTGCGACATCGGAGTATTGGTAGATTTCTTGAGATCATACGATTTCTTGAGATCGGCACTGGAGTCAGTAGATTTTTGTGACACGGCACCGGGCTAGCTATTGGTTAAGATAAATGCTTTCTGTCTTTTAGGACGATTGTCTTTGCGAAAATTTCATCTGCCCGCTGAAACTATATTTTCGTGGATCACGTGGTTGTTGTGGTGTAAACCCAAAGTCGCGTAAAGTGATATTCCAGGAAACTCCACTAAAGAGCTAATTTTTCACCACTTTTGGGTGAGTTTGGCATGAGGAAGGATATCCCTAAGTGCTGTTGCTATTTAACAGCAGCTGCTGACATTTTTCTAAAAGCAGTGGTGGTTAGATAGCTTCAGTTTCTAAACAAGTGGCGAGTATATAATTTTGCCGGACTCTGCACTTAACCCTTAAATGCCTGAAGTTTCATATTTAAATCGAATTGTGCACTTTATTATCAAAATAAAAAAATATTAAAGCTTCGTTCACAAAAGGCAGCAACATTTTCACTGGTCTTCATAATAGAGCAACAATTTTTTTCGCGACCATACACATTTTAAATAAAGAAACCTTTTGAAAATTTTGCTCAGAGCAATATTACGTATTTATTATTATTTGTTCGAAAATTTTGTTAAAATTTTCATTCAAAACTAAATAAAATTATTTTAAACGGAATAATTAATTTCATACAAATTGTTGCCACAATGAGGATAGGCCGCCACGGCAAGTACTCATGTAAATCTGTTTCCACATCACACGGAAAGATTGATATCATTAAATAACCTCCTCTACTCATACACAGAAAATATTTCCACCAAAATATTTTCAATTAAATCAAGTAATGCTGTTTCAAACAATTGTTTAATTTGATTTAATTGAAAATACAATTTATTGTGTTTGTATATATATTTGCAAATATGAAAACATACACACAAACTATTAGATATTTAATGTCCCAGCTGTAAACATTAAAAGGACCGCAAGAGGCAGGCCTTTTTGAAGGCCTCTATACTCCTTTCTAAAAGATTCGCTTCGCATGATACCCTGCCTTCAGAAGTATGCCTTCTAGAAGGTATAAACTTCTTTTTAAAAGACCTTCTTAAATATTCAGTACACGATCGCTACCTCCTTCTTAAAGAAGGGTGAAAGGAAGTTGTCCGGTTTTTTACTTTTTATTTTTAGTGACCTTCCTTACTCCCTTCTTTGGGAAGGGATCGAGTTGATATCAAAGGCACTGTGGAAGGGCTTACTTCCAATGACAATAAAAAATAAATAGTTATGGAATGCGGCGAGAAGAGCTTGTGACTGCTAAATAAGGCCTTTTATTAGGCCTCTTTACTCATTCTAGCTACCGCTGGGGTTGTATTAAAGTTTCAAACAATTTTTTAATTGTTTTAATTAACTGTTTTAAATAAAAAATATTTCGATTTGTGTTAAAGTTTTCGTTTTTTATATAAACTCTTTATTTAGGAGTGAAAGTGATTGATTTCAACTAAACCTATTAATTGAAACCCAACAGCAAAAAAAGTTCAAACTTACAAGTATGTTAATTGATATGATCAATTTCTTTGCAGGCTGAAAATCAGTAAAAAAATGTTATTAGTAGAACAAATTTTCTAGCAAATATATTAGTTAATTAAAAATGATTTTTCTTTTTTTCTGAGCATAGATTCAGAATTTTTACATTAAGGAATTTACGATTCATATTGTGTTATTTAGAAATTAGAATGATCCTTGCCACTTTTGAAGAAGGTTATAAATGGTAATTTTTTTTTTACTTGTATCTCATTATTTTCCTTTTACATATTTAAAGTCAGAAAGAATACATCGATTTTTAAAAATCCATTTTTTTGCGATTTCATTGCCAATACATTTTGGCCTTCAGTTAAAATTTTCCAATCTATATTTTCTATTCTATTGCTGCTTAATTTATTTGCTCTCAAAGTTCAATTTAACTATTTGTATTGCTTGTAATGTTTTGAAGTTAATCAACAGCTTTTGGCCTAACGGACACGTAATGCCCGAATGTAATTATGACCTTTCTGTAAAAATCGAATAATTAGTTTGTGCCCAATCAACTATATTTAAAGGTTTTGTCAACTTTAAGTCGTACGTGATTGTGTTTCTATTGAAAGACACACACACACATAGAAAAATATTACTTGAACAAAATTATTTGCCCAAAGTCATACAAACATAATTTGGTTTATTTCAATATAATTAAGGTGAATTACAGTAGAATAGCAGAAAGAATTTTGATTACATTTCAAGGGAGAGCAACGAAAAAAAAAATAAATTAAGAAATCCCCCTTTGAGTCATGAGTCTTAGCAACCGTAAGCAATTGTTCTTTTTATCTAAGCTTATTCCAGATGCGTCGTTGTCTAAAACCCTGGGAACGAGAACCCATTGGGACGCGATTTTTAAGCGATTTTGAAATTCTTATATTTTTAATTAAATTTTTTGTGGCGTAAGACATGCGCCTTGCCTATTTTATAAACTTTAGATATGTATGTTATCCCATCAACAATAAATTTCAGTGTTTTTATCAAGAATAAAAACTGGGAATTAAGCACGAATAACAAATCTTTTAAATTAAAGTTTTGAAAAATTTTCAATAAGATCCAGCTTTTCATCTAAGCTAAGGTGTTTAAAAATAAATGTTTATCCCAAAACAAATCCATTTCGTTGATTGTTAAAAACTTACAGCAGTCGCTTAAGATAAATTTCTATCGCTAAAAATCTAGAAAGTTAATTTAGCGATGTTTGGCTACGAATGCAATGTGCTAAACTTGGCAATGCCATACAAATTTAGTTCGCCGCAATTTTAGCTTTTATTGTCATCGCTAAAATTTTTAAATTTCGTATTCTCTAAGGCCGGGTTTTTGAGAACTTAGTTTTACGTAGCCCGAAACTCGGATTTTTACGGCGAAATCGGAACCTTTTCTTATAATTTCATTAAAGCTCAACATTTTCAGCAAAACGTAGCTGTTCCGTCAACATTTGGTAATGAAACTTGTTAATGGCGGTACAAATCTGTTTTCAGATTAACTAAACTTAGTTTAAATGAGATCTTAAAACCCAGCCTTAGCACAAATTTTATTTATAGAAAATGTTTTATTAAGAAATATGAGCAAAAAAGTTTAAATACATATTATTTTCGGTTGTGGTAGTCCCAAAAATAATTTTTATCAATCCTAATCGCATAAGTGAAGGTCGCATTTGGAACAAACGACTTGGGTGTCATATTTTTTGCAATGTATCACAAAGCACGAACAATTAAATCCCCCACTTGTGCGGCTTTTTGGGTTTGTATTGACAGAAGTGGCGTCCTGTCTTTGTGCTGTTTTTGGAATTGAGTCAAATCGGTCGTTTATTTTGTTGGAAAAAGTGCGGATGCGGAACAATGGATCTTATTCGCTGTGACTCATCTTGAAATGATAAATATTTCTTGATAGAAAAAATTTTTTCAATGGCATACACTTCTGAATCTATTGGAGAAAAAGCATTTTTCTCCAATAGCTTCATAAATTAGGAAAGCGGTATACTGCCATGTACATCATTATGACGATGATATTAATGTCTTTTTTCGGTAGAATCTGAACTAAAAGTTGTGTTTATATTTTCTCCAGAGCACAACGATTTGTGTCTACAACGATTAATTCAATAATAATTATATCATCAGCGATGCAGTAAGCGAAGTATTCCATTGGAGTTTTAAGCTCTTTTACGGCCAATGGAAGTGATGAATCCGAAAGGGAAGGATCCGAGATACCATAAATGCCATCTTGATTTTAAGTTAGATTAAAAAAAGCATTAAATATAAAAATAAAGCCATATTCTAGCCATTAACAGTGATATACGATACGATGAAATTGAACATTAAATGGCGATGATATATATATATAAAAAGTACTGTAATTTAGGGCGTGGCAAAAACAATTTTTTTAAAGTTCTTCTAACTTTATTCTAGGGCGTGACTGATAAAACTTTTTTTACTTGTATTGGCTTCTACATGTTTTAATTTTATATGTTTGTGAAAAAGAAAAAAGGAGCTTAATTTGGAAGCTTGTAATAAGAGTGAGCTTATTAAAAGCTTTACATACTAAGATTTAGAAGGACTTTCTTGGCATGTGAGATTTGGGGGAAGGATCCGGATAGCATAAGTGGCGTCCAGAATTTGAGATCGGATTAAAAAGTCACCAAACGCAAGAACGAAGCCACTGTTAAGCCATAAACAACGATATGCGATATGATGAGATCGGACTTAAAATGGTAGCTTTACATATAAAAAACCAAAAGAGCTGCATTTTGGGGCGCTTAACCCTGGATGGTCACTGTTCGTCGAAACGACGAAGCTAATAAAAATTTTTTAATTTAACTTTCTTATGTGTATTCAAATTAAGCTCTTTTTTTTAACAACGTTACCTGATGACGAAAGCTTTAAAAAAATTATTATTTTGAGAACAAAAAAAGGTCCAAAAACTCGTATAAAATTTTGACACAGTCTTTACCACTTTTATTTTAGTTTATTTTTAAATAAAATGCTTAAATAAAAAAGATTTTGTTGATGTTTTTACTTTAAAAATCGTTCCGCAAGAATTTTTTTTTAAAAGTTCGTCGATTCGACGAAGAGTAACCTAAACGTACTAAAAGGAAGAGTAACCTTTCAGGGTTAAAAGTCTCGCAATGAACTGTCAAAAATTGTTTGAGAATTAATTTACACAAACTTCGTAAATTTGGCCAGCAATTGGTGCTCGTAAACTTGCGCTGTTTAATTGTACATTCATACAAACAGATCTTTTATTTGAGCAAATTAGTCTTTTGTCTTACTTTATGCATTTTTAAAAACAAATTTCACATTTTTTCAAAAATTTGCACTTTTATTTTTATATTTTTTTGGAATTTATTTTTGTATTGACGTTTCTTACAAACTGACATTAATTGTTTAAAATTACACAAAAATTGAAAAGGGTCTTCATGAAACAACCCTACAAGAAATTGCTGATGTAAACTGACACATACAAAACTTATAAACTAACACATTTCAGCAATTTTATATTAAATTGTTGATGTTGGCGTTGCCATAGTGGGGGTTTTCGTACAATTATTTTGGTAAATTTTTTATTATACTTAATTTTGCTTCGTCATCTTTTTTATATACGTACTTTATCATCGAAGTATGTTTTTTTTAAAGTTTTCGTGTTTTTGTACTTTTTTTTAATAAATTTCATGTAAATATATTTATTTTTTATATTATAGAATTGTGGGGATTTTTTAACAAAAAGTGTGTTATTAGAAAATGTTACTATGGTAGTAATATATTTTATATAAAACTTTATTTAGGAAAATAATAAATTTATATTGTGTTCACAATTGAAAAATCCATTTTTTTAATATTAATATTTTAAATTATTTGAAAGATAAAACAAAACTTATTTTATATATAAATTAAATATTCTAAAGTAAAATTATTATAACTTGTAAAGTATATAAAACACGCATGTCACCACAGTTACGCAGTGGCATCGCTGAATAAAACAGTCAAAAAAATTCATAAGTATGAGAGAGACAACTGCATGTTAACTTGTATAATGCACAGTTGCATTTTTAGCCGTTTAACATGCAAAAGTCATTTTAATTTTTGTGAATCCCCGCGTATTGAAATAGAATTGTCAAATTGAAAAATTTTTTATCCGTGGTTGTAGTTTGAATGTAAACTGTGAAGTGTTAACTTTAGTGCAAACAAACAATTTAAAAAAGAAAAAAGACAATTTAAAATAAGCAAAAAGACATACAAAAAACAAATTTGAAATATTAAAAAAAAAAAAATAAGAATAGTAATAATAATCTCATTGTATTATTATATAATAATGATGTTATTACTACTATATAATAATTTACATTTGCTATATTCATAATAACAAAATAAAATACACATCGATGTGTCAGACAATATTTTTGAAGAAGCAATTGAGCTTTCTCAGCGTATCGAAAGTAAGGAAAATACATATTTTAAAATTTGTATTCATTGTTATTGTAAACCTATGTATTATTTTAAGCTAACCAGTGTATATTGCCTAGAACGACGTATGCCTTTAACGCTGTTTAACACGATTTTAAGAGGTAAGTAACCATTTTTGCCTACCAATGAATAAATTATAATGTAAGTGCTTGCTTAATTTTACTTTTTTAACTTCAGATGTCTTTCCAAAGCAATCTCATACAGAGTTTGAGAGGGGCCTAAAAAAGGCTGTAAAAAAAGCCACCATAGGCAGAAGCAAAAAATTTATTCGCAAAAGAATAAAAACAAAAAGTTATTTGCTTTTTTTATAATTAATATCTTATTTTTATATTTTTATTTCATTTTTAATTAAATTTTTAAAATATTTATTAAAAAATAAATTAAAAACAATTTGTTTTTAATGATGTACCAGTCAGCTATGACTGGTTTATACATCAGCACTGATTAGTCAGGTATGACGATATTTACATCAGTACTGATTAGTCAGGTATGACAATATTTACATCAGTACAGATTTGTCAGGTATGACGATATTTACATCGGTACTGATTACTCAGAGCTGATGATATTTACATCACTACTGATTACTTAAATACCGTGGAGTGAGCAGTTCAGATATATGTTATACTAGTTTACGAAGTTCACAAGTATGAGAGAGAAGCAAAATCACACGTACACGAATGTTTACATCAGCTTTTTCATATTGCCCTTTATAAACTGATTGAAACTTCTGATGTATCAACCCATCAGCAATGCCCATCAGATGATGCATGAAATGACTGTCATTGTTCTTGTAGGGAAGTCTCGCAAATTTGCCCATTTGCACAAATTACAGTTTTAAGCGATATCATGAAAACGTTTAATCGATCGCTTTACTCTAAGCTTGATTTCAAAAGTTACAAACAATTAAATTTTCGATGTTTATTTGTTGACTTTTTCTACTTGATTGATCACAGCTGACAAATGACTTGTCAGAATGTGTTGGGAAGTATCACTATTTTATCACTATATTTTCACTGTTTTAAAGCTTAAAAATTTAAAATACAGAAATGGAGCCCAGAAACGAAGACCGTCTTTAGACGGTCTTGCGGGTTAGAGGGTTACAAACATTTATTTGTGCCACATTAAAATTTCTTTTATCGTATCTTCGTTAAAGAATTTTTCAATTCTTTTCTTTGATCCGAATGAAATATATTTTTATATGTTTTATTAGTATTTATTATTTTATTTATCTTTTAAAAAATAATTCAAAATTATCCTGTTTCGAAAGGGCATATTAAAAGACTTCTTTAAATTACTTATATTAACAAAAATATTTGATTAAAGTAGGCATTCATCCTACTTTTATTTTAATATCCCAATAAGCTCTCCAAAATAAAATTTTAAGTAGGCTTTTTAATCGGAAATAAACTTGGGTTCAAATGTATTTTTAAATGCTATTCAAGTTTCAAAATATTTCACAGATATTCACTTGATTTCAAATTCGCATTTTACTAGAAAATGCTATTGAAATAAAGTGTAACAAAAGGATATCTTATCTCAACCCTTAAATCTTGAAATCGAACTTGAATACTAATTGTTTTGCAATCGATTTCCAGCAAAATTGCTAATTGGGATAATAAAGAGTTTTGGCAATCAAATGACAAACTGTAGAAAATATAATAAAAACCAGCATCAAAAGTTGTTAATACTCATTTTTAAAAACTGCAAATAAACTAAATACCAACATTAATTAGTTCTCGTTAAGATTTTAATAGGAAATTTGATAACGCTAACGGAATCTTTAGTTCACCCTACAAAGAAAATAGGGAAGTCCGGTTTAAATATATGGAATCAATCCGTTTATAATATCTACAATATTAATACCCTATAATAAATATTTTTTGATTTCCCCAAGCTTGTGATATTTTTTTTAGTAAATTTTTATATTTTTTTGATTACTTCGCTTAAAAGACACTTTTTTAGTTTTGTGTTCATGACTTTTTTAATAATGGTTCAAATTGTCCGTGTGTGAAATGGGTTTTCTGAAGACCCCAGAAAAGATACCACATATACTGAGTTTAATTTTGCCATTGAAATTCAGCCAAATCTATCATTAAATGACTAAGATATGAAAAACACCAAGATTACCTCTATTTTGTCATAAAACCCCTTGTTGCACAGTGGTAGATTTTTGGGAAAAACAAAGGAAATATTTCCGTATATCCTAGACGGGACTTACCGATTGGAATACAGTGTCATGTGGTAATTAAAGCCTTGTATTCGAGCTTAACCCTCAACTCACCCTCTAAAAAAAACTTACGTTAGTTGCCCTCGTGTGTAGTTTTTTACACATATGCCATGTCTGTCTACTTTGCTTTGCTGCCACAGTTCGTTTGTAATAAAAGTCATCGTTTACGTAACATTAATGATGTATTCATCCCGTTTGTGATCAACAACAAACCATATAAAGCTTGTGCGTATTTTATATAAGCACTTACTTTATAAAACATACATTGCTGGCAGTTCGCAACAATATCAAAACTATTCACACTTTTCGAAAAAAACTTTTGTCTCTAGTTCAAATTGCATAGAAACTACATATGTGTGGAAAACCTTACACGATGGTAACTTACGTAAGTTCTGAATTATTTCAATACGAAAAAATGTTAAAAAAATGTGTTTTAAGTATTTAACTTAACTGATATTGCTGACAAAGTCAAGAAGTTTCTTTAGTGTACCTCAACAATTTTTTGTTTACCGTTTAAAATTGATTAATTTTTCACACATGGGTGACTTAAAGGTGAAGTTTGGGTCTGAAGACATATCAGGAGAGCTGCCGTATGTTCCCAAATTATGACAGCGCGGGTAGTATGTACATTTTATATTTTAATTTTTAAAATATGTTAAAAAAAGAAGACAATTCCCGTATTCTTTTAGTTAAAATTATTTAGTTATATAGTTCGTCAAGTTTTCAAAGTTGAATGACGACGAAAACCATATCGGGCCGAACTGCTGATGCTTCTATTAACAAAGGAGAATACAAAATAAGTGAAACATGTGTTACAGGGGTAAGTGTTTTGAATTATTCTTAAATAAATGCATATGTTGTCTCAGAAGCTTCTTCACACTCAAACCAATTTGATTCTACATGAAATTCACGTTGTTTCAACTTGAAATAACTTTCATTCAACGCGATTCGGATTGTTATTTCAATATAAATGACATTTTGCTCTAACTTTACTGCAATGTTAAATTAACATGAATTAAAGTTATTTTAAAAGAAAAAAATGTTGTCCGCAGTTATTGTAAAATCAGTTTGAATTAACATGAAAAACGTATAAAGCAAAATCACCAACGAAAAATTTTAAATCAACCTTGTTTTCTACGTTTTTAACTTGATTTTTTTCTGTGTGAACAGCAATACACACACCAGCAACATCAATTCACGATATAATACTAACGGACACAACACTAATTCAAACAACATTGCAACCAACCTTAACGTATTAAATATCAAAAGTATATACTACTTGTCAACGAGTTTTATAACGATCCCACATACTTAAAGCTAATAAACCACGCTTACAACATTAGGCAACGAGCAGAAGGACGGTATCATGTGGAACGTCATAGAAATAATTATGGCACAATTTCGTTCAAAACACGGCTTCCAAATATCTTCAACAGTATACCAATCCAACTGTTAAATATTACCAATTTATACAGAAGAAAAACTTATTTAAAGGAATATTTTATCGGCACCCAAGGAAAAATCTAATACTTAATATACTCAATATCTATTTTCTTATTTCTTATTTTTTTTATTATTTAAATTTTCTTATTTCTTATTTTTTTATTATTTAAATACCTTATTGCATTTCCTGCAGACAAGCCGAATGGCTTCGCGGGAATAAATTAAGATTTTCAAATGTAAAATAATTATAATAATAAATGAATTGAAAAAAAAAAAAAAGTAATAAAACTTTATTAACATATCTCCAGCTCTGACCAGAACTACCAAAAATTGCTTTAGAGTTAATTTGTGTTTATGATGTTATACTAAGTATATCCCTGTAGAAAAGCTAGAATCAAGTGTTTCCAAATCGCCACTTTTGTTTTTGTTACACTTTCTACAATTTTGTCTGCTTTTGAAAAGAAAAGTGAAATTTGTTATTCCTTTTTATTTTGTATTGCCCCACCTCGATAGTGGAGATGGTATTACATATGCATATGTGCTGGTGGGTGTAACACTAAAAAATATTGGTCCTAGACCCACCTTTTAGTATGCCCATCGACTCAATATCTCATAGCCGTCATACAAACTTTTTTCCGGAATAGTGTTTTTGTTTATAGGCTCTTATTTAGGTATTTAGATTAAATTTGGGCAAAACTTATTTTATTGCAATCTAAATTGTCTTATCAAATTTTATTGGTCCATATTTTTTATACTTCTCTCGGAAAGAGTAAATGCTGGTATAAACATAAAAATTGGCTACAATAACTTTTAAGATAGCTACCATATCATAAAGGGTAGGTCCAATACCCAGTAAAAACTTCGCTTACTTTTTCAAAATGAATAGCTTCTTTAACTCATTATTTAGTAGCTTTCTTCTATAACTACATCTATAACAACTTCAATAACTACTTTTTTCTGGATGTATTAAAGTAAAAAAATAATGACTTGCTTTTGAATGCGTTCATTTTGGGACTTCCCTTGTAAAATTCATTGGTTCTATCAGTAGAATTGTAAGCAGTGCTCTTATGTTTTTCTGATTACTCAACACATTATTTTGTAGGCGAAGTTTTTACTGGGTATTAAACATAGGTCCCATATAATATATATATATATATATATATATATATATATATATATATATATATATATATATATATATCCTAAAATCACTTAAGGGCAAGAAAATCTCATATAGGTGAAGATATCTAAATAAAAGTCAAACAAAGAAATTTCACATGAATCTTTACCTCCTAACATAATTTTGTTCTGGTTGGTCCATGATTGCCCATGGGTCCCAAATAGAATCTTTATATTCTGTGGCGTGGGGTATAGTCGGTCAACCCCCACCACAGTTTTTACTTGTTCTGTTTATAATTTTATTGAATAAAAAGTGTTACGAATTACTATGTTTGCTTCTTTACTTTATAGCGAAGGTTTGGTACAATTTATGTCAATTTGGTACAATTTTTCCATTGAGACGGTACAATTTAAGAATTGTCAGATCCCAACAGTGGCTCGATTTAATAAATACACGGCTTGCCGTTTAAATAAAAAATGTGTAATTAACGAAATAATGTACTTTTTATATATATATTTTTTAATTTTCTTCAATAATGTGTGTTAGTGGGTAAGTGGTCTAAGGCCCAAGACCCTGTATAATGTTATGTGAAGGGTACAAAAGATTCGGCTCAGGCGAATAAAGTAACATTACTTGCTCTAGTTTTTAAACATTTTCGAGAAAAAATTCAACGTCATTATCACTATTAACATCATTGAAGTTGCAAACAAATGATCATTATTGCTGTCATTTGTACAAAAAGAAAAATGAAGCAAAAATTACTAAAAAAATGCTTCTGGTAAAAGAAAAAAATATATTGTATAGATTTCAGAAAAAAAAAACTGGAAAAACAAGAAAAAAAGGAAAATAACATCAATATTTATTTGCTTATTAGGCGATTTTCTTATTCGAACATATCACAAATGTTAAATAAACTTTTCTCACACAAAATTCTGACATCTGAGAAATGAAAAAAACCTAAACACATGTCCATCTAACCAATACATATGAGTATTATGAAGGCTTTTTTTTATTTTTTATTTTGAATTTGCTTCGAGGCGGTGGGGAAAAATTAGTTTACTTATTGAGGATACAAAGTAAATCCTTAAATTTAAGCATTTGCTTAAAAAGTAGGGAGAAAGAAAAAACGGAATAACAATAAAGAATCAAAAACACACAAACTCAGACAAATCGACAGCAAGTCCTTAAGCAGTCAAGGCGTCTTGATTATGCCAAGATTGCTGCCACAACTACTGTTTTATCTCTCTGTCTCTGCTGCTTAAGGACATCACACTCATTTAACAGAGGGTATTTCTTTTATTGTCTGTCCTTGTTTTTTATGAAGGGGTAATTTCTTAAGTTTACTTTAAGATTTCAATGATTTCTATAAAAGAAAATTTAATTTAGTCAGGCTAAAGATAGATTACAGATGTTTCATTTTATTTAAGATGGTTTAAATTTAAATTTACACCGATATTTCAATATAAGTAGGAAAGTTATATGTGCCCTTTTGGACTTAATTAAATTAAATACGATTCAGAGATTCAGTAAATTGTAATCATGAAGATTTTTTTGTAAATTTTAAATTTATGCTGCCGAATAGCATTTTTCTAAGCGCTGTTAACATGAGTCTAAAGATAACAAGGATAAATTTCATTTCTTTTTACATAAAATCAACGTAATTTGTCAACTTTTTTAATAAGTGAGCAGAGCTAACAGAATTGCGCATAATATACGCCAGCAAAGATGAATATAAATGGGTCAAACGCCAGTATACAATGAAATGCTCAAGAAAGACGCAATGTTGGAGAAAATCATTGGTATGAATTGGAACACCTTCAATGATGGATCACATGATCGCAAATAACAATCCAATCCAATAATCCAATCGATATTGTAACGATTTTAAAAGCGATAGTTTTTACGAACTAAAATTATCACGTTTCCATTAAATTATGATATCGTTTTCGATATCAATATACATATAACCTTGTCTCTGTACAAATGTCTTCACGAAATAGCCATTTTAAGGAGAACGCGGTTCCCCAAAAAAAAAAAAAATATTTACCCATAATTTCACCAAGTTCAGATATAAGTAACTATCAGTTATAGCTGTCATACACAGAACAAAATATCTCAAGAAAATTTTTAACAACACAGTTTGTTAAAAATAAAATTTTAGGTCAACAAACTTTTTGTTTGATTCAAAGAAAAGATTTATCAAATTTACACTTTGCAAAATAGCACTCAACAAAACATATTTAATAATGAAATAATTAAATACTTCTTCATATTCAATAAAAAAAATATTTGGATCAAAGTAAAGACAGTATTTTAACAACTCTTGTCCATTTTTAAATAGCTCATAATTCTCATTTGTTTTACAGTTTTATTTGAATAATACATTTAGTTTTGCCAAAGTCTTTGGAAAAGGTTTCCTGATGATCTGGCCTAAGCAACCAATGAAATGCGCATAGGAACTTACTTATCCCGGCGTAATAAATTTTAGTGTTTTTATAAAAATATAAAAATTTAAAATTTATAACATCATCATTAATAAATAAAAAAAATAAAGATTCGATTAACATTTTGTTTGATTTATTCAACATTTTCAACAATTTATTTTAACAAATCAAGTAAACATTTTGTTGAAAAAAATTATTTTGGGCAACAACTTTTTTAAAAATTTAACAATTATACATACAAACTTTTTTATCAATACCGCAAAAATCGTCATCGTAGAAAATTCAAAAATTTTTGTAATCAAATATGCGATTTTCGTATTCAAATATGAAAATTATTTTTTGTTAACTGGAAGTTAAAGTAATAGTTCGTTTAAATTGAACGTGTTGAAATTGTTATATATTCTCTGTTCGCCGATTATAAGGTTATTACAATTAGCAATAAGTTCACTATTTTACTTTGCCTACCTTCAAGTTGTTTACAAATACTTAACCAATAAATCGACTTTAAGAAGCTGACGCTAATCGTTTACGATTGGTCGAAAAACAAAAAAAATTTTGAATAATAAAAAAACTATCAAATAGCTACACGAGTTTTTGCACCGATTGGATTTTAATTTCGTATCATGAATTTTGAATAATAAAGAATAAAATTATACCTGATTTTAAAAACCTGTGTCATTATAATCAGAGTTGTAAACAAAAAACAATTAATGTATTTAAGAAAACTCTGTTTTTGAAAATTTATGGAATTAAATTTCATATTTGAATTAATTATCGCTAATTTGCTAAGAGCGGCATGATAGCTCAGTGGCTAAAATTCGCGAAAAATAGCAAAAAAAAAGAACTTGTAAACAAACCCAAAAATTTATTTAAAATCGCTAAACGGGATAAAAGAACAGTGTCGGAAAATAACAAAAAAAAAAACCAAGAATAGTGAAAATTCGCGAAAATTTTTAATATTCAAACAACCCATAAAATTTATTAAAAGTTCCTCAAACTATAAGGAATGGCAAAAGTGCCGTAAAAATTGTTAAATTAGCGGCAATTCGCAAAAATTTGCAAACAGCGGCATGATGGCAAAGTCTACTTTTTACTATAAATCTTTAAAGCTGTAAAAAATCAGAAAAATTACAGGAACAAATGACTTCTATTGTGAACATGGCCGAAATTCGCGAAAAATTGCAAAATTTGAAACATACCCTAAAAATGAAAAAAAATTAATTTGTGCATTTGAACTTTTTTTTTTAATTTGAATATAAACTTACATTTAATTCCTTTTCCGACAGACAACTCTTTGTGAATAATTTTCTTCATATGTTGTACAAATTTTTCACATGAACTATATACAATTGTGTGAATCTTTTGAAAAACTCATTTTATTCATGATACCAACTGTTCACACGTTCAAAAATTTACATGTGAAATTTTATTCATGATAAGGGTGATTATGTTTACTATCATTTGTGCCAGCTACAATTTTCTTTAATTGTTTTTAAACATATGGGAGTAGCTTGAGCCAAATTCAATTCTTCTCTTTAGGTCTTAAACCTTTTTCGGCAATTTGTTTCTCACAATTTTTGTCTTTTTTAATCATAACAAATTTGCCGATTCTATTTTGCAAACTAAATATTGGAATAGACTTTTTAAATTAAATTCGTTTGTAAACATGACTATAATAATAACTAGGGCAACCAAAAAAAAGCAAGTGTTTTTTTTTTTTTGGTTTACAAGATAGAAAGATTTTGATTGAACACAAATTCCGATCATAAAAAAACAAAGAAAATTAGCTATATTTGTTAGGGCTTTTTTTTTTGCTTATTTTGGCAATATCGGCTTTTTTTTAGTTATTTTTGCGATATCGTCTTTTTTTTTACTTATTTTGTCATTTTAAGATAATTTTTCATTTTTTTCATACGAAAAAAAACTTTTTTAATAATATTTTGCAAAAATCGTGATTATTATTTATTTTTATGTGCAACTTTTTTTATAAATACTAAAAAATCAACCATTTCTGTGCTGTAACAACTCTGGTTAAAAAAATCGTTCAACGTTATGGTAATATTTTGTGCTTCCCTTGAACAATATCATCCCAAAAACCTATATTATCTCTGTATGTTATTATAGCTACACTAGAGAGTGGAGAGGGTATTATGCATTTGTGCTGATGTGAGAAACACCTTAAAATATTGGTCCTAAAGTATACCGATCAACTCAAATCAAATCAAATCAAATCACTTTCTGAGTCGATCTAATGATGTCCGTTCGGCTGGCTGGATGTCCATGTAACCTCGTGTTCAAAGTACAGGTCGCAATTTTAAAGATAATTTAATGAAATTTGGTACGTGAGTTATAATTGGCACAAGGGCGAATCGGTCCATAATTTAATATAGCCCCCATACAAGCTGCTATCCGGAAGAGGGTATTTATGCCCACTATCAAAACAATTTGAATGCAATTTAAGACATATGTAGAAATATCCATATTTATATGGACACGTAAGGTATGCATTTTTTAAAAAATAGGACCACGAGGGGAGATAGGGTAAATTTCTGCCCATCAGTAACTATTCAACTGATTTTAATGAAATTTAAAACATAGATAGATCCCTATTCATATAGCCAAATAGTCTCGAAACTTGTTTTGAAATACTGTTGTGTTGGGTATCATACGGTCGGGCTTGACCGACTATACTTTCTTACTTGATTTTTATGCAACTCTGTCTTAGCGGTACTGTAACGTACTTTTTATAGTGTTGTGTATAATTTTTATGTGTTTTTGTTTTTAGTATTAAGCCTTTTATCAACTTATTTTATTATTTGCTTGTTTAAGTTCTTTTCTCTCGAAAATTCCATAGCTGTATTCTTACGATCAAATTCATCTGTCTGTAAAGTATTTTACCATCATACCTTGTAACGTCTAATTTCTTTTTAAATATAGTTTCTGTATAAAGTAACGTCTGTTAGCTCCCCTTCTCTGTGTTTTTGGTATAGTAACGTCTTATTTTTTGCTTTTTTAATATAGTTTTAGCTATTAAGAATTTCTCTGTATATCAAATATTGTTAATTTTTGCAATAAAAAACAAATTTACTCAAATTAACAGTTTTAAAATACTAAGAAAAGTGAAGTGGCTTATACTTTGTTTGATTTCTTTTTGCTTTTAGGACGGATTCTAGTCTCTTTGGAATCGATTCCACCCATTTTAAAGTAAGCTCAGTAGACATTTTTGGACAATCTTCAAGCAGATTTTTCTTCAGAGAGTGCTTCCTGCTTATGCTTTTTTTTTTAATTTGTCTGTCCAAATGCTCCCAGATGCTTAGTTGAGTTGATATCGAGCGACTATTGGGCTGATACAGCTGTTTAAGGACGTTTTACAAAAGCCAAACCTATCACTATTCACTTTAGATACTGTATGTTTTTCGTTTAATTTCTTATTTCTACCTTTTATCAGGTTTTTTTTTTTTTTTTACCAACTTGCTTTCTTCAAATTTTGGAGCTGTTTACTTTATTTTGACGCCCACTGTATATACTTATACTAAGGAATTATTCCGCACACTAGAATAGTTAGAAAGAGAGCCCTCCAAGCAATTGGTTGCGTTCTTTTCGATTGTCTACGAAATTTTGACTACTAGTCTCATTTGGTAGTTAAACAGTAGATTTTGCGGAATTTAACAACAATAGCACAAATGAACATTGCCCATATATTATTGACTTCTTCGCAACGATTTGCGGTTAAAAAGTGAATACCAAGTACAAAAGCAATTTGCCCCAGTTATGAAAGTTTTTATTAAAATTGCTATGTGATCGGTGGTGCGTGAGTGTAAAATAATAAAATAAATATTTAAAAATAAAATAGTTTTATTGTACTCAAAGTAAGGACCCCGCTGGAACCAAAAGTTACCAATAGTTACCTTTTAATAATTCCTTATACATTTATTGTTTTAGAGCTAACAAAAGTGGATTAAAAAATTTCTCTTTTAAAGGATTTTAGTGATTTTTTGAACTATTTGTTTATTCAGTGACTTTAATAATTTTTGCTGAAAGGTAGTGCTTTTATTTGGTTTTTCTAGTGAAAATCAACGTTATCAGTGAAAAAAATTTTTCAAATAAGTTTTATAAAGCATTAAAAAAATATGCTAGTTATAAAATGATGAAATTTTAATAAGGTTAGGGTTTTAACCAATTTGCTGTTTTCTGTAAATTCCTTTAAAAAAATTGGTCATATTTGGTTTTGAACTTAAAAACATTAACCAATATTTTGATTAAATGTACTTTAGATATTTGATTATTTGTAAAGCTTTCAGCAAAGTTATTTTTTAATTTTACTCGGATTTTCCTTACAAAATGGCCAAATGGCAAAAGTTTTTATTATAAAGAACAATAAGAAACAATTTAACTTCAAAAGTCTTCTTTTTTGAACCAAAAGCGATACTACTAAATTCAATTGATATTCAACTACCAAAGCGCTCTAATTCGTCATAAAATATAGACACTAACATGGAGATAAGAGATTTAGTCATCTTTAATCTGTGTTTTTGGTTTTTCAGATGAGGATTAATTTCTTTTTTTTGCCAGTTGAAGCGGCCAAAGTTGGTGGTTTAAACTTAATCATCAAATGTCAACACATGCACATGTATAACAAAAGCAGCTGTTAAAATTTTTTTTTTAGAAAACAGAAAAATGGATTATTCTAGTAAAGATGAACAGCCGTATTCATAAAAACTTATTGATGATTAATTGACCGTTTTTAAGCAAAAATTGCTAAAGTTGTATTCATAAACGAAAAATAGTCTATTGAACCTTTAATAAACCATTCATAAAGTAAGAAAATTTATTGTTGGATTTGCCCTTCTTTAAACCAAAAATAAAATGACATTTTAAAAGGTGTTTGCATTTTATGATATTATTTTTGTGAAATATGTTGAAAAATAATGACAAAAATGTTTTATTTATTACAACGGACATATTAAATACATTTTAATAATCAAAAAGTAATTTCAGTTTTTGGGAATACAAAATTTTAATTTCAAAAGATTTTGTTATTCGTGCTTAATTCCCAGTTTTTATTATTAATAAAAACACTTGAAATTTATTGTTGATGGGATAAGCTATTCCTATGCGCATTTCACTGGTTGCTTAGGCCAGATCATCAGGAAACTTCATCCATAAAGATTTTAGAAAAACTAAAGATATTAAACCAAATAAAACTGTTAAGCGTATAAGACTTATAGCAACAGTTCTACTTGTAATAATATCAAAGTTTAAACAAAACACATCAACAATAAACAGTGGGTTTATCTCATCTTACATTCCCCACTACAATTAGTTGAAATTCTCTCAACATTAATTGTAGTTGTAAGTAGGTTAAGAAAAACAAAATAAAAACAACAACAACTTTACAAAAGATGTTGTCAATTAAGTGTTTTTTAGGCCGTGCACTTGCCTGTTTATTATCAAAAAGTAATTTTAGTTTTTGGGAATACAAAAACACTTAATTGACAACATCTTTTGTAAAGTTGTTGTTGTTTTTATTTTGTTTTTCTTAACCTACTTACAACTACAATTAATGTTGAGAGAATTTCAACTAATTGTAGTGGGGAATGTAAGATGAGATAAACCCACTGTTTATTGTTGATGTGTTTTGTTTAAACTTTGATATTATTACAAGTAGAACTGTTGCTATAAGTCTTATACGCTTAACAGTTTTATTTGGTTTAATATCTTTAGTTTTTCTAAAATCTTTATGGATGAAGTTTCCTGATGATCTGGCCTAAGCAACCAGTGAAATGCGCATAGGAATAGCTTATCCCATCAACAATAAATTTCAAGTGTTTTTATTAATAATAAAAACTGGGAATTAAGCACGAATAACAAAATCTTTTGAAATTAAAATTTTGTATTCCCAAAAACTGAAATTACTTTTTGATAATAAACAGGCAAGTGCACGGCCTAAAAAACACTTAATTGACAACATCTTTTGTAAAGTTGTTGTTGTTTTTATTTTGTTTTTCTTAACCTACTTACAACTACAATTAATGTTGAGAGAATTTCAACTAATTGTAGTGGGGAATGTAAGATGAGATAAACCCACTGTTTATTGTTGATGTGTTTTGTTTAAACTTTGATATTATTACAAGTAGAACTGTTGCTATAAGTCTTATACGCTTAACAGTTTTATTTGGTTTAATATCTTTAGTTTTTCTAAAATCTTTATGGATGAAGTTTCCTGATGATCTGGCCTAAGCAACCAGTGAAATGCGCATAGGAATAGCTTATCCCATCAACAATAAATTTCAAGTGTTTTTATTAATAATAAAAACTGGGAATTAAGCACGAATAACAAAATCTTTTGAAATTAAAATTTTGTATTCCCAAAAACTGAAATTACTTTTTGATAATAAACAGGCAAGTGCACGGCCTAAAAAACACTTAATTGACAACATCTTTTGTAAAGTTGTTGTTGTTTTTATTTTGTTTTTCTTAACCTACTTACAACTACAATTAATGTTGAGAGAATTTCAACTAATTGTAGTGGGGAATGTAAGATGAGATAAACCCACTGTTTATTGTTGATGTGTTTTGTTTAAACTTTGATATTATTACAAGTAGAACTGTTGCTATAAGTCTTATACGCTTAACAGTTTTATTTGGTTTAATATCTTTAGTTTTTCTAAAATCTTTATGGATGAAGTTTCCTGATGATCTGGCCTAAGCAACCAGTGAAATGCGCATAGGAATAGCTTATCCCATCAACAATAAATTTCAAGTGTTTTTATTAATAATAAAAACTGGGAATTAAGCACGAATAACAAAATCTTTTGAAATTAACATTTTAATAATTTTTTATTTTATTTTAGACAGCCAATTTAAAGTTATATTGATAATTATTTAAACAAAATTTATATGATTTGAATGAATATGTTCAAGGGCAAATGCAGATATTCTCTTTAATTATTTATTAAATTATTGAAACTAGTTGTTTTTTTGTTTAAAACAACAAATTATTGTTGAAAATATAAAAAAAAATAAAATAAACAAATCATAATAATAGTGATGTTAATAAAAAGTAAACAAACTTTTTATTCGATTACTTTCTTATCGTATATTTAAAAAAGGTTCAAACAAAAGTTTTTATGATACCTTTCGGAAACATTTTGTTCAGAAACTAAAATAATATGTAGTTTTATTTGATAAGAATAATTTTGAAGGTCTACAATAAAAAAAAAATATAAAAAAAATTTAAATATAGAATATCATGTAAACCGAATAGAAGTTTCGTGCATCACTAACAATAAAATGGCAGCCAAATAAAAAGAAAGTTGCCATACTTAAACAGAAAATCGCTGCAAACAGTTAATAGTAAAAAAGCTGTTATTGTACGTTTATGAATACAAATTTTTATAAGAGGTTTATAAGACAAAAAGCGTTTAATAGTTATTACATACTATAAGCCTAAAATAAGAACTTTTTATGAATATGGCTGGAAGACTTTAGTGATTGTGAAACATATGAAAACATAAATTAAATTATTATAAGAATTAATTTTCTTTTTATAAGAATTAAAAGGGCGAAAATTCTTCTTCTTCTGTATAAAATGCTAAGTGAATTGATAAGAAGTTGCCATTTTTAAATATATTATTGCCATTTGTTGTTATTCAGTGTGGCAATGCTGAGAAGTTTAAACTACCGCTTCAAAACGGCAAACACAATTAGTACTCAATTAAATTAATTCTCAGAGTAATTAATTAGTTTGCCGCTAAGATTAAACTCGATGTTAACCCTGCTGTTAGGTTAGAAAAAACTTACGAATGTTAGGTCAATGGACCATTTGGTCCATATAAATAGCTTATGTAAAAAAACAAGTTTGGTATACCCCTTTTTTTGTTTTCTTTTTAATCAACATAGATTAAATATATAAAACGCAATTGTGGGACCCCCCTTTTTAATTTTTGTTGTAAGGAAACGCAAATATTTGCACTGATTGGTTCAGCTTGTGCGTTGTTTTCAAAAGTTCAGACGTGTTTTACTCAATGCAGAAAGTGACTCCGATATTTCAGACTCGGAAATGGATTATATTTCAGCTGCAGTTGCAGCTGCAGCTAGATCTGTTGATCCGTTTTTAATTTCTAAAAATAAAATGGTTTGAAATGCCACTCCATTATAATGAAGAACAATTTCATATGACTAAAAGTGCCATCCACTTCGATGATGTCTTGTGTAGACGACAAATGCGTAGGGCAAAAAATAACAGACGACAATTTTTTCCACTTTTGAGTTGGTAAAAAACTTCAGGTAAGGAATCGTACATATGTAGGTTTTTAAGGTGGCGTAGATACTGCTGATCAAATGGTTGGTTTCTAAAGCACAAAACAAATCGATGGCCAACATTGTATTTGCTTATATACATACATACTTGGTATATCCGCTTTGAATGCGTACATACTATTTTCTAAAATCGAATTTCATGGACCGCTGCTAATCGGAATCGCAGGAGACCAGAGTTTTTGCGGCAACTAGTGCTTTTTCTGGCTAAGGCGTTTATGATGAAACGGACTAGATTACCTGAACAAGAGTTGTTAGCACAGTTATTGACTGAAACTCGTTGACCTTGTAAAGTTTCAGTGGTCTGTTCGAATAATAATACTTCTAACTCAGGAGCTCAAAAGCGTGGAAATTGTGGTTGCTGTAAGTCTAAAACTGACATAAAATGCTCCATTTGAAGCAAGTTTATTTGCAAAGCCAGCCGAAAAACATTTCTCTTATCATGCAATGACAATTATTAGAAACAAAACTAAGAAATACTTATTTTTTTTTAAATAAAAGTAAAAAAATCAAAGAAAACCAAAGAAAATATACTATGGACCAAATGGTCCCTTAACCTAAGATTCGTAAATTTATATTTTTCTCAGTCCTGTTTTGAGTCAGATCCTTAAATTTTTGTTAAAAACATTGTTTTAAAAAAAGACCACGTGAGCTAAAAAACTAAGTCAGTATATCTCACCGTTCAAAAATCGCAAAGGAAACAGTTCAAAAATTGGACCAAATGGGCTTAACCTAACAGCAGGGTTAAGAACCCACTCTAAGTAGAATCTTAATGTAAAAATTACCATAGTGGGACACATCTTCCCGAACGATGTTGCTACATCAATAAGAATTGAATAGCAAAAGCGATAGACTTTTGCTAAATGGGGACACTATTTGGATTATTTTTGGATAGAAATTGTTTGGGGAGGGTAATAAACCGATTTCCTCAGCTGTCAAAAAAACATAGCTCTTTGATTGTGTAAAGCTTAGTACAGACGATGGTCAGATCTTACAATATTGTCATTTTTATGATTATTATAATTATTATAATTTAACACATCTGCACTGAAAGAAAAATGCTTCATATATTTAATGAATCGTTTTCATAAAAAAATTTTCATTGGTGAAATGAAACTTTTCATTTTCTTCATGGAATTCATAGTTATAATGAAGTATTTTCGTTATAATCGCTTCATTGAACTTCGTATTTACGTTAAATATTTTCAGTGAATATATGAAAACTTAAGTTTGTCCAAGTTAAACAAAAAATTTATTTTGGGAACATAAAAAAACAATATACAAACATAACTATATTCATAAATAAATACAAAATTAAAGTTTCTTTAAAAAAATGTTTAATTGCTTATTAAAAAATGTAAGATTTAATTATTTCATACATCTAATGTAATATGCCATTAAATTTATGAAATCCAAAATTTTTTTATAAAAGCAATATATTTCAATAATTGAAAAAATTTTTAACATTCAAATAACTCTATAGTCCCAATAATTAAAAGTATAAACATATTTCGAAAAAGCATGCCTTCATAAATTTAAATTTTCATTATGACAATGAAAAATGCCATTTTAGTAATGAAACAAAAACTTGCATGCCTACCTACATATAGTATGGTATATGTAATGAACAAACAAATGTTCTCCTTTTAAAAAACCCACCATTATTTTAAACTGTTGTCAACCAAATGATGTATACGAAAAAGCTTGTTCTCTCTTTATGTGGTCTTTTTTTTTTATTATGCGCTAGCAAAAAAAATCAACGTTGTTATTGTTGTTATGGACAATTTAATCTCATATTTACGCTCTTAATTGAGTAATGGCAAAAAACATAGTTTTTTATTCAAAAACATAGTTTTTTATTCAAAAACTACACTGCCCCGGTAGGCTAGCTGGTAGTAAGCTAGTCTATTAGCGCCGGGGTTGCGGGATCCATTCCTGCCAGAGACTGTTTTTCCTGCAGACAAGCGTAAAGCTTCGCGGAATAAGCTTAGGGAATTAATAAAAAAAAATTTAAAAAAAGAAAAATAAATTTAAATTCTTCATTAAAATAGTGATAAAAAATATTATTTTTAATGAAATTGTGTCATTAAAATCTTGTATATTTATTATCAATTAATGAATATTTTCATTGAATATTTTGAAATAATATCATTGAATCTAGTAAAAATATATTAATTCATCCAATGAATAATATTCATAAATCTAATGTAATTTCTCCAATTGATCCAACGTAGCGCTGCATAGGTTCCTTTTTAATGCAATGTTTAATGGGATTAATGTCAAAATTCATTGGTATTGTTAGAAAATTCTTTCTGTGTAGCTCTGATCCTACTAAACCGATTTTGCTGGATTTCAATCCCAAACTGCTTAGGATAACTACAAGCAATTTGATAACAAGTTTGATCATTTCTTTTGAGTTTTTCGAAAGTGAGTGTGTTCTCAACAGACGGACAGATGGACAGACAGACGGACATGGCTTAATTGACTGAGATTTACTCAAAGAGCCAGTATATACATGTATATATTTGATGGGGTCTTAGATGTATAACAACAAAGTTTCACACGGAATGACAATGACCCTCATTCACCACTAGTGGTGGTGGCGGGTATAAAAATAACGATAATTATCATAAATTGTTTTAATTGAGAGCATATTCCCACCATGTTGACGAAAATTGTTAAGATTGCCCTTTTTCATGGAATGCTCCAAATACAATTAATGCATTTGCTATTCTGGAGGTTAAGGAAACATATCACCATTTTGCTAAAATTATCACCAATCGAATTCTCTAATTATCATAACTCTAATGTCCTTTCGAGAAGGCTAGTTCACCCTTAAAGCATCGTCTCTGAGATTTTTCTAAACATATTTTCTCACATGAAATATCCATGCAAAGTTTCAGAAATATTTTCATATTAATTTTTCATATTATTCGAATGTGTATTCTATGTCAAATACCCAGATTCTATTTTCATATTATTTAATTCAAATATTATTTATATTTACTACTATACCTAATTAGTTTTCAAGCAAGGCACGATGAATTTTTGGTCTTTTCAAGCCTACGCCTTCTGTAAGGTGATCATATTATTTACACGTAGATAAAAATTTGGATTGAAGTGACCGTAATCTAAGAGCAACATTCTATTATTATTAATTGCATATACAGCCATGTCACAGAGTACAATTCCGTTCGCAATGATTTTGTTCGAAATCGAAGAAAACATATTTGTTTATTGATAAAAAGTGTATTTTGATAGTTTTTTGGCCTTTCAGATACAGAAAACTCCCATTCCGTTCATTAAAACACAAATGGTTTCATTTCGAAAAATGTTTTCGTCATTTTATGAAACACCAAAATACGGAATGAGTTCCGTTTCCGAACGGAACTGTTCTCTGTGACATGGCTGATATTATCATTTTGAGAACTAGGGATGTAACTATATGCCTTTTTGCCGATACAATACCAATTCTGAGAAATATCGGTGATACCAATACGCATATTAAATTTGAGTTAAAGCTAAATTAAACCAAACTTAAGTAGAGTAATTATTTTATTTCACACAATTATAGTGTAAGATATCATCAATATTTAAAATTGATATTAATGAGATTTAGAAAGCAACGAATTGAATTTGATTTTATGGTAATTAAGTATACCCGAAAAAAGAGTCAAAAATTTAATAAGTGGGACTGTGGCTTAAGAGATTATGATTATTTCAAACTGTTATATTTAAGAATTACGACTAAAAACAAAGCATTCTTAAAATTGTTAATGTTTACCATTATATGGTTATTATATACCATATTATGTTTAATAGTAACCATTACATTGACAATTTTTTTTAACTCGTTCAAATACTTGCAATGTATAAACATTTGTATGCGTTATCTATGTTCATATGGCACAATAAATCATAAACAGGCTCAACTCAAAATTTATGAAAATAATGTTTTTTTCATAAGCCAGTTCAAAAACCAAATCTACGTCACCGTCTACTTTAACATTCTTTAAAAATTGCACCACACAGAAATTGAAACACTCGGGATAAATTTAGTTTTTTCAGATTCAACTTTAAGTACGAGTCGTACTTAAAACAATCCTAAAGAAATAACTTTCTAAAATCATTCCCGGAATTTCTTAACATAGGTACAAAATTCTTAAGCCAAGTAAAAAGAAGATTTAACTTTTCGTTGGTAGTGCCGCTCTGATAGTAAAATTACAGAGCGAGCGTTTTAATCTCATTTAACTTATCAAAGATTGTTGTAGACACTATAACAACACCACACGAGTAGTAAAAAAACGATTTGCTTGTTGTGTGTAGAAACAACCAAAGAGCAAGACAAAACGAAAACACATTATTTTCATTCTTAAAAAGTAAAACTGAGAACTCTTGCTTCTCATTTAGTTTATATATTCAGTTATATATTACTCTAATGGCCATTTTCTCAATGTATCGACAAGCTGTCTGTTACTTAATGTCAACATAAATTAATTATACCATAAACTGTCCGTTAACGATTTTGGATTTCTCAATATACCGAAAAAAACATTGGTTTGAGTTGGCAACACCACTCAAAATACATGTAAAAGTTGGGAGTCAGCTGACTGAATTTATCTGTATGTCAAATAAAAGGAAAATAAATAATTGGCAGATGAGTGCCGGTTAGCATTGGGACAAAATAGAAGCAAATGAGACATTGAGAAAACCAAATTTCTTTAATGTGCAGTTTTTCGTTGGGAAAAAAGATAATCGCCTAATGAGAAAATGGCCATAAGTTTTTAAAGTAAAGCCATATCGGGAATGATGCTGGTGTTTTATAATTGAAAGTCTGTTAGGTATAAAACGGGTAAGTAAATCAATCATATTAAAATTATGCTTCTAATTTCACTTTTGGTTTACTTCAAGTACGAATTCGGGATTTAATCAATCTTAAATTTACTTAAATCAATCTCATTTTCGGATTATTTCAAGTACGAAATCGGAATTAAATATGAATACGGTGAGTATTTTGCGATTGTTAATCAGAACTTGAATATATCTTTCTTTACTTGACTCAAGAAAACCCGTACGCACCGTAATATTAATACCGCTTTGGATTGTTTTGAGTACGGATGGATTGAATTTTCTTTTGAGTGCGTGTTTTTTATGCCTCCTCTTAACATAATTGAATTTTGAGTTGTGCCTGCTTACTATTCAGTGTGCGATATATTTGTACATGTACTTACAAAACAACATATTATTTACTGTGATTTGTTTTCGGTTCTCTAGTGAACTAATCTAAACTTAACTTGTCTTTTAGTGTTTGCTTTTTGAAGAGTTTTTTTTCCATTCCTCAGTTGCCGAATTGCTATAAAACATGTTAGGAACTACTTCAGTGCTACAAACATATGTGTTTACGTATATTAAATGTATATTTTATAATCTTGTATTTACTGTGTGGTTTATATTTCTAATGTGTCTGTTTTCTGTTTAATTTATACAGTGTTAAAGTTGTTCTGTGTAGGAAATTTCTTTATTTTCCTTAAACACTCTGTCCGAAAGTGTTGATTAGAATGCGTTTGTCCAAAGGCTTCCAAGTCTATATGGTATCTTCATCTCTTACTTTTTGTTATTTATTACTTTTTTTGTTTTGCCTTGTAGCCCTTAAGATAGATTTTATACTTGACTGGCTATAATCAGACATTGGACTAAATGATAGGGAACTTTAACATGGAACACAGTATACAAATATAGAAACTATAGTGTGAAAAAATGTTATTTATGTCTGACTCTTAAGGGAAAGCTTTGATAATGCGAATAAAAGCAGCATTTAACACAAGTACACACAGAACAAAAAACAGACGACAATTTAGATTAGACAAACAACAATTTCATTTTCAAATCTATCGAACAGCCATCGTTGTCTTTTGAAATCTTTGCCTTTCAATAGCACTTAAGACGAAAGACTTTTGTGGGGGTGCTGCTGTTTCTTCATCTTCTCTTTGATCTAAACTATTTCAATTTGCTTGTGTCGCTTTAGTGTTTTCTGTTAAGGACATAAAATCAAAGTGAAGGTCGTATATTGGCAATCACAAAAGAAAGGATAAGGGAAAAATTAAATAAATATAGAATTTTATAAAAAAAATCCTTTTTTTAGATAAAAAGAAATAGAAAAAACCAATTGTTTTAATATATTAAATAAGTTTGATAGTTAGTAGACATGATTTTTATTATGTCTTTATTTTTTCTTGGGGAAACAGGCATGACTTTGAATTTTAATAGGCGAAGGAAGTAGAAAGACATAACGCACTTGTTCAACAATACTGTATTAACTCAAAATTTCAAAATTTTCAGCAGAAGCAAAACAATTTTTAATTTAATATGAAAGGCATATTAAAAGGATTATTAAACGGTCCGTTTCTTTACCGAAAGGTACTCAAAATAGCTCGATATTTTTACAGCGGGTAGATATTAATAATAACTGTAGATTTTGTCCAAAAAGTGAAAAACTAAAAACATTGAGTTAATACAGTATTGTGGAATAGGTACGATAAGATTGTTATAAAAATCTTGTCTTGGGAATTTCTTTTTTCAAGTTTTTCAAGTCAATTAATTTGGTTTTTAACAGAGTTTTTTTATTTTTGGCATTTGAACATTTAATTAAAATATGAAACAAGAAATGGTCGAAACAATTACGTAATAGCAAACAGCAAAAAGAAAAAAAAAATAACAAAATTTTGGCTTCATTATTTCGATAAGCAGTTTTTCTTTTTAATTATTAATCTGATAAAAGAAACCATTCTTGTATCATTTCTTATTTTTTAATTAAGTGCGAATTTAGTTTTGATATGTTCTCAACAAAATCAGTTTTGGTTTTAATTTCTTTTAGACATTTTATACCCAAACCCAAAAACATTATGGATTTTCAATCGCGAAATACTTTACTAATCCATATTCAATCCCCAATTCGTACTTAAAATAATCCGGAAATGAGACTGATTTAAGTAAAACTAAGATTGAATCAATCTCAAAATGTTCAAGTACGAACAAAAACAGCAGAACAAGAGGAAAACACATTCACCCCTATTATAAAAGTCGTCGTCGACGTCGACATTAATTTTAAATTGTTGTCACATCAAGTCGACGACTACATCACTTCGACGTTAAATTAGTATTTTATAAGAATGTTGTGTCGACGTCGACTAGTTATCGAAAATTAGACTGAAATAAAATTCCATCTCTAATTATTTTTTTATTATTTTTGTTATAGCTCACTTTTTAACGCTATTTATGCTATTTTCCGACATATTTTTTTTTAACCGACTTAGCTATTTCAAATAAAGTGTAGATAGAGTTTGTTTTCAATTTTTTCGCGAATTTTTGCCATGTTTTCGACAAACGATATTTTTACTGTAAGTTTTCAGATTCTTTAAAGCTTTAACGTTTATTAATAAATATAAGACTTCTATCAAGCCGCTGTTAGCAAATTTTGCGAATTTCCGTTAATTTAGCAATTTTCACCGAATATTTGCCATTCCTTATAGTTTAAGGGACTTTTAATCAATTTTATGGCTTGTTGGAAATATTAAAAATTTTCGTGAATTTTCGCTATTTTTGCATCAATTTTTTTTCTGACATTTTGTTTTTAGCGATTTCAAATAAATTTTAGGGTTTGTTTCCAAATTTGAAATTTTCGCGAATTTAAGCCATGTTCGCGATAGAAGCAATTTTTTCCTATAAGTTTTCTGATTCTTAACAGCTTTAACGATTTTTAATAAATATTAGTTAGGCTTTGCTATCATGTCGCTGTTAGCAAATTTTTGCAAATTTCCGCTAATTTTGCAATTTTTACCGAATTTTCACCATTCCTTATAGTTTTAGGGACTTTTAATCAATTTTATGGATTCTTTTATATATTGAAAATGTTAGTGAATTTTCGCTATTTTTGCAAACTTTTCCGAACTTTCGCAATTTTGGCTCTTTAAGTCAATCTTTTTATATTAAAAATTTTGGCGAGTTTTCGCTATTTTAGCAAACTTTTCCGAATTTTCGCGTTAAATTTACTAATAAAATTTGTGCCCATAACTTCTTTTAAATTTGCATATTTTATTTTAAACGTATTTAATAAATATGTTTACATTTCATTTAAATTGTCTTTAACTTTCATTAGAGTCGTCGCAAAATTTCCTGTCGACTAAAACAGGGACAATTCTACTCGACGTCGACTTAAAAGCGCCTTAGAAAATATCAATTGACTGTCAATAGTTATCGATTATTGTCAATAACGTCTCAGAAAATACCATTACTGTTCAGGTTCCGTCGTCTTGTGTCGACGTCGACTTTCATAATAGGGGTGATTATTTTGATATTTAAAAAGTAAAATTGAAAGCAAGAGTTCTCATTTAGCTTATATTTTCAGTTAAATATGAACATTAAGTTTTTAAAGTGAAACCCATATCGGGCATGATGTTGGTGTTTTATCATTCTGTAAAGTGTAAAACGGGTAAGTAAATCAATCATAATAACTTTGTCTTTCTAAATTCTTTTTGGTTTTTTCAAGCACGAATTCGGGATAAAAATCAACTTTATAACACTTAAATCAAACGCATTTTGAGATTGATTCAATCTTAGTTTTACTTAAGTCAATCTCATTTTCGGATTATTTCAAGTACGAAATCGGGATTGAATATGTATAATTTAAGTATTGCGATTGAAAATCCGTACTTCTGTACTTGATTCAAGAAAATCCGTACTCACCGTA
This sequence comes from Pollenia griseotomentosa, assembly GCA_963931875.1. NCBI lineage: Eukaryota > Metazoa > Arthropoda > Insecta > Diptera > Polleniidae > Pollenia > Pollenia griseotomentosa. The sequence continues at coordinate 41,522,070 of OZ007560.1, read as the reverse complement.
CTAATTATACCGCTTCGGATTGATTTGAGTACGGATAGATTGATTTTTTTTTTTTTTTTTTGAGTGTAAAAATAATTTTCGAAGCACCGATTTACTAGGTGGTGAATGTGGGCCACATTGATCCATAACTCTACCAAGCCCTAATACAAAAGTCCTCGCGGTTAAGACTTTTGGCATGACAACGGCCATATGGAATAAACTAGCACAAGAAATGTTAAGTTCTAAAAATGGGCTAATTGGGTCCACCTTCATCTTGCTACCAAATAAAATTTCATTTTGATTTATTTATGTATCTTATACTTTATAAACTTTTTCTTCACATTTTTTTTATTAAAATTTAAATTTGTAAAGTCTCAAACTTTGATTTAGTGTTGCCAACTAATCGTGACCAAAAGCGGTTAAGTTTTGGAGGGAAAAGTGCATCTAATTGCTGGCTAAAACTGCAAAAATTTACAAAACTTGTTTTTAAAAAAAAAAAAAAAAAAAACATAGAAACATTTAGCCACTACATAGCAAGTTGACAACTTTGTTTCTGATTTAAAGATTTTTTTTATTAACTGTTGAAATGCTTTTACTTTGCTTATTACGTTTTTCCCCCTTTTGGTCTTCTCTGAAATTGTTGTTATTGGTTATTTTCTATTAGATTTTTTTTTTTTTTGCTTATTTTACTGAAATGCTTACAACTTTGCTGGATTTTCTCCATTCCATTGAATTTTTTTTTATTGTTTTCAATTTTGGAGCTTTTCTTGTTGATTTAACAAGTGCGGTTTCAGCAAATTTTTAAAAATTTTTCCTCGAATTAATATATTTTTTGCAGCACAGCACAGCGCTTTCCTTTTTTTTTTCTTTTTTATGGCTAATTTCATTGTTGCGATGTTTAGATTTCCCTAGACCGACAATTGAGTTTTTAAATCCATTTTGTCAAGTTATTGTTTTTTCTTTATTAAAAAAAAAACTGGCATAGTTCGTAAAACTTTTAATTTTGTTGGCGCATTATAAAAAATCATCAATTGTATTTGATGTATGTGAAATTTTTATAGATTTTAGCATTTTTTTTTTTTTTTTGACAACGCAATTTATTTAGACTTTATTGACGCTTTTATTTTAAATGGCAGAGGAAACAATGAACTAAACTTAACTTTTCACAGTTAATATCAACAGAAATTAATAATATCGTAACAATATTGCAAGATATTTGTAACGATAAAATTTTTTGCTGAATTAATTATGTTGTTTTAGCAGATGTAACAACATGTTCATTTACTTATCACTGGAATAAATCAAAGGAATACCCCAAAAAATCAACAAACAAAATAAATTAAACACTTTAAATATACTAAAATAATATTTGCACGTACACTTCTAGTATTAATGGATTCATGCCCGCACATCTAAACAACTATTTAGTTGTGTAAATGTTTTCAACGATAGTTAAGTTTAATGGATTAATAAATAAATGATGAGAATTTAACTTATATGTACATTGAACATTTTTCACACACATGTGCACATACATACTTAATCCTATGGCCTCTAACGATGGCTGTTATGAATTAAATATAATTTTCCGACTTTAACAAAAATAATAATACATGACACGTTCAAAGATTTTACGCTGTGATGGTTGGCCATTGATATTTTTGCTAAAGAGAATGTACCAACCAAGCATTTGGTCGAGTGTTTTTCGATTATCTAAAGAAATGGCACTACTACGTAACGCCTGGTAGTTATACAGAATTTAACCTGGCGTTTCCACATGCAAGTACAAGTTCGAAAAACTCAATACACTTACACTGTTTTACTAACACCATCACATTTTTCGTACTTGCAGCTCAACTTGCAAGAGAATTTACTTGCAAGTAAATTTTTGACACTTGTCACAAGTAAAATGACAAATGGAAAAACAGTGTTACCGTGGATGAGTTTTGTATCAATAAACTAGTACTAAGGGCTAAAAAATCAGAGCAAGTTAAACTCTCTTTTTGGTTTAAAATGTGTTTAAACCAACAAATCTATAAATCACTAAACAAATAAACCATCTTTATCATTAATACGATTTCTGTATGACGTGCTAAATTCCCAATTTTCCATATTTGATAAATACACTGAAATTTATTGTTGAGGGAAAACTAGCTTCTATGCGCATTTCACTGGTTGCTTAGGCCAGCTCATCAGGAAACCTTTTCCTAAGATTTTAGAAAAGCTAAAAATATTATACAAATAAAACCCTAAAGCGAATAAGAATTTTAAACACTCAAAGTCTTACTTGTAAGTAACAATATCAAAGCTTAAACAAAACACCAACAATAAACAGTGAGTTTATCTTTTCTTACATCCCTCATCTTTAAACGCATAAAATTGGGCGTTTAAACTACCAATACAGACCATATGAATTTGATAAGATTTATCGTAGTGCTGCCACATGTTAATTTTTTAACAACATATGATACATGTGACACTGATTTAAGTAGTTGAGTTTAAACTACATATAAATTCAAGTTTAGTTCAACTGAACCAGCGCTTAAACCATCAGTGATTTATTAGGCATAAGTAAAATAAAAGTTATGTTTATAGCTGATTTCTGTGTACTTTTTATAAAAAATTAAAAATAAAAAAGAACACAACTATGCAATAACGCATCTTAATGGTTTTTATAAACATAAATTTCAGGCATTTAGAAAAAATAATTTAAATCAAAATATTCTTTTAAGTAATTTTATGATATCGGAAACACAGCAATACTGTTTTCCATATTTTTAAAAATAAACATATCTTTTCATAAAGATTTTATAAAAGTTAAATAAAGAAAAAATTATAAAGTTAATTAATTTATATCGTAGACATGAGGAGAGTCAAAAGATGCCACGATTTGAAAATAAGAGCTAGAAGTTTAGTAAATGACGACATTAAAAAAAATGAACTTGCACTGTCCTGTGTAGACACTCCAAAAAATTTTGTGTTGTTTTTATTTCTCCTGATTTTCGTAATTAATACGTATACACTTCTTGCAAGTAATTACTTGCATGTGGAAACGTAGGGTAAAAAAAAAATAGTAATACAAACTCAAAACACATAAGAATCGAATTTTGGTATTTTTAATTATACTTAATCGTCACTTTAAACAGTTGCTTTGAATTTTGCAAAAATTTTGCAATAGCAGCGATAGACTAATTGCTTATTTTCTTAATTACTAATTGAGATGACGCTTAGCTGTAAATTAGTGGATAATTTCATAAAAAAAATAATGAAATATATTTCAACTATAAACGGTTATTTTTTAACGCTCAAGCCTTATAAAAGAAAACATTTTGTTAACTAGCAAACCGCCGTAATTTATTACAAATTTTAGATACTTCGCAGTTTTCAATTGTACAGATAACCTTTAGATAAGAATTCGGTAGCACGAGCCATTGATTTTAACTAAATGGCATACAAATTTATATAACAGTTTAATAAAGAAAAAAACTTGCAGGGTAAGATTATGTACATACACACATATGTACATTAGGGCTATAACTTTTTCACACTTTTTGCGAATACCAAAAACGGCATAGTATAGCCATGTAGAACATTAAAAGTTATTTATAAAAAAATTGATATTTTTTTCGGATTGTTAAAAAAGTTCACGCAGGGATCGGGTTGAAGTTTGAAAACAACCATTTTTATCTCAAGGAAATTTTAAAAAATATACACCTGATATTTGTTTATATTCCTATACGTATCACTTTAATGCTATTTTGGAATTATTATCCACTGCTTTAGATTTTAAAATTTTTCTACGGTTCACAATTCGTCGCGTCTTAAAATTTCTTGGAAGGTTTTAGAAATTTGCTTCCCTGCGTGAGGTTTTTTCGCAAAACAACGGGAGGCGGGAGGTGTTTTCATTACTAAAACATTCTTGACCACTCCGTGGTACTTTGCCAAAAATTTGGTTATAGTCCTAATGTACATATATACAAAACATATTTACGAATCCACAGTATTCGTTGAGTTTAATGCTGTTAAGTGTCTTGTGTGTGTGAAATACATGGTGGCGCAGTATGAGATATATGGTTTGAATTCTTTATAAATTTAGTAATTGTTATTTTTTTCAGCATTTTGTGAAAAGACCTGGGGAATTAATTATGAACCCGATTTATATTATTAAAATGACATGTCTTGGGTGTGTGAAATACATGGTGGTGCAGCATGAGCTATATGGCTTGAATTCTTTATAACTTTTTTAATTATTGTTTTTTCTTTGGTTTTTTTCCAGCATTTTGTGAAGAAGACTAAGAGATTTACTTATAAATAACTGTAAACTCGAACAAAAATAATCAGCTCGAAATTTTTGCGAAACTGAATGGAAAACATACTAAAAAGAGCACGTATGTGCGATTATCATTTTTCAAAGCTAATTGCAAAAAATTCCCCAATAATATACTGTATTTCTAAGGAAAAAAAATTTAAATAATCGCATAAACAAAAAAGTTATAAACCACTAAAATCATATAGCTCATTCTGCGCCACCCTGTAGATACAAAATCTGTGCATACTCGCAGAAACATGTAATTGAAAATAATGGTTTTTATAGGCCTGTTGTTTGCTGTGTCACATATTTTGTTTTTATTATTACTATTTTTTGGCTATTTTTACTTTCAATAATAGAATCATTGAAATACGTTAAATTGTTTTCTATCGATAAAATCGTAGCGATTTTATTGATTTTTATTTTTCGATACTGCGGCGTATGATTATTTTTTATTCTTAGAAAAATATTACTCACACGCTTACAAACATGTTCCATATCCGTGCAGGAAATGCCACTAGTGAATCTGTACTGATTCACTATTGCCCCAGTCACCAGTACTAGTGACTTATTATAACCCAGACAATGTTATTAACTATAGACATTTAACATGTGCGTGTCATTGAAAATCTACTACTGACGCACAGAGAAAACAGATTCGTGATCACAACCGAATTTGGCGCCAATCGAATTTCGTCGGTTGCATGTACTATCACACAATTCGGTTCCAATTACTGAAAATTTCGTTGCTTAGCACAATATTTTTGATAGCAACATTTGAATTTTAGTACACTATCAGTCATAACAACAGATATTGTTAGTTGTTAGTATGATTATTAGAAACAAAATTGTGCTTATACCCGAATATATGATAACTGCAACTGAATTAACACATAATTGGTGTTCATAACAAGAGATTTGATTGTCGTTATCAATATATTTTTTTTAACCGGTCAAATGTAACCCATAAGGGGCAAAGACTTGTTCAAAGGTAACCCCAATGAATGGAAAAATGGCTTATTTTACAGTACGATATCCTAGGGCAGGACCTTATAGTCCAGCTTGCATTAGAAAGGAGAAGTCTTTCACTGCAAACTCTTTTAAATAATGACATGGTCCATACTTGCACTACATTGGACCAGCCCAGGATCAAAATGGATCAAGTAGTCCAATATAATTTGCATGGTATAAAAAAATAATACATACATACATACATACATATGTACGTGTATATGTTCATACCTATAAGAATACGTAAATTACTTACCACTATTAATTAAGTTTTTGCACATTTTCCATTTTTGACCGCAAAGATATTTTTTAAATATAAAATTAAAAATTATTTTAATCTATCAAATGTTTTGACTATTTTTTGGTTGTGAATTCCGAATAATTATGTTTTCATTTGTTGTACTCGAATTGAAACTATTCCAACAATCAATAATTAATTAGCTGCAATAAATGAAATGTTTATTCATATTACAAAATTTATTGACAAAAGCAAATTATTGATTGCAATGACCAATCTTCAGTATTGCCCTGTATTAAATTCGACTGTGATTCTAACCATTTGTACCAATTTTTAGAACTAAATTAAATTAGTTATCATAACAAAAAAAAAAGAATTGAAGGAATCATATTTCAGTTAGAATAACGTTTTAATAATTAAGAGAATTAAAAATCAGTTAGAACTATACATTTTTAATAGTTGCAATAATAAATCATGTTACTTGATCAATATTTTATTACTGCAACCGTTTCCTAACCAATTTGTTTTCTGTGTGTATGTATTTAGATATTGGAACCAGAGAATCACTAGTAAATTTTAGTATATAAAGTCCACACTTTTGGTACGCTTACGAATTCATAACAATTATTTTTTTTAATAATTGCTTTCACTGTTATAGGAATTATACTTATGCCTGGGCTCCGGAAATTAATATGCAGATAGAACGAATATAATCTGTTCAAAAGCAGTATTTTTATTCTGCCTGAGGAGCATATTTGGTCGTCATGCTGGAAATCTTCCTTCGTATACTGCGAGGTTATCATTAATTAAACTACCTACCTTAAAAAGCCGAAGGACTATGCTAAATGTAGCATTTCTAATTAATTTGATTAATTTGAATGGCGATGTCCTCTCCGACTTCCTTCTTCGTAACATAAATTTTAATATTCCACGACGTTTTACCCGACACCTAATACCTCTGCACCTTCCTGTTGTTCAAACAAATTATGCTGATGCAGATCCTTTGAGGAGAATATATAATTTAATCGATTTTTCTATTAATGTAAATGTTATTAAACGCAATATTATAGTGTTTTTAAATACTTAATATGTCTTAACGAAATTTTTTCGTTAATAATGCCTTTATATAAAATCTTGTAATATAAAGTAGTCTGTAAGGATTCATATGCATAGAATTATTTGATTAAATCTAATATAATAAATAAAAAATACAAATGTTGTTAATAGAATTTTTTCCGTTTTAAAGGCATAAATAGTGGCATATGTAGTGTAGTGAACACACTTCGTTATCGATGTCACTAAAATAGTCAACAAAACTGGTGACTTGGAGACACTTGCACCCAGGTTTCCTTCAGAGATACAACAAAATAATTTTCTTTTTAATAAAAAATTTTGGAAAAATTTCCTATAAACACAAAATCTTAGTAAAATTTCTTATGAATAACAATTTTTGGCAATAAAATGTTTCCAATAAATGCTAAATTTTATAAGATTTTTCTTATAAGTAGCTAATTTTAGCAATATTTAGTATAAACAGCAAATTTTGGAAAACTTTCATATAAATATCCAATATTTGAAAAATAATCCTAAAAATTTCAAATTTTGGTAAGATTTTTTATAAATAGCACATATTGGCAAAATTTCCTGTAAAAAAAAAAAGATAAAATGGCCAAATTTCCTATAAACAGCAAACTTTGGCAAAACTACCTATAAAAAGCAGATTTTAGCAAATTTCCTATAAATAGAAAATTTCGGAAATGTTGGAAGAATTTTGTTAAAATAACTATTTAATGCAAATTTCCTATAAACGAAATAAAAAATACATGTAAATTTTTGGAACAATTTCCAAGGCATTATAAATATTGGCCAACTTTCCAATAAATAGAAAAATTCTAGCAAATTTTGCTATTTCATGTAAATTGCAAATATTAGCAAAAATTCCTATAAATAGCAAGTTTTGGCAAAATCTCCTATAAATTGAAAATTTTGGCAAAATAGCCTATAAATAGCATAGATTAGCCAAATACCATATATAAATATCAAATTTTAGCAAAATTTGCTATTAATTACGGTGTTTAGTCGATTAATTCTTGTTGATTAATCGAACAATTTCCGACGATTAATTGTTCGAATAATTTAAAATTGGTAATTTCGATTGAAGGATTAATCGAAGAATTTATACCGATTAATCGAATAATAATAATAATAATAATCTATATATATAAAATTGTAACGTTACTGACTGACTGACTGACTGACTGACTGACTGACTGACTGACTGACTGATTCATCATCGCACAGCCTAAACGCCTGAAGCTAAACACTTGAAATTTGGACCAGAGATTGGTCACACCCCAAATCGATCCACTAAGACGGGATTTTTGGAAATTCGAATGCTAAGGGGGTAAAAAAGGGTAAAAACGGGAAAATTCGGTAATCTTATATCTCCAAAACTAAAAGAAATACAAAAAAAATGTAATACTTATCGGTGTTCTTTAAAAAAATTAGCGGACAGGTGTCTGGTACTTTTTTGGAATTCGGCCCTTTTAGGGAGTAAACGGGTAAAACCTGAATTTTGGTACTTTTTTGACACCCCTTCTATCTTTTGATCCAATAAACATAGAAACAAAGTTTATACCACATTCGAAACTTATCAAAAAAATACGAATATAAATTTGGTACTTTTCGAAATTCGAATATTTAAGGGGTAAAAATCGTAAATATTTTTGGTACTTTTTTTTACAAAACATTTTTCTACATTCATTGAGATATTCGTACCAAATTATGGGCTCACACTACAATACTGAAATTTTTGAAACTTTAATGGGGGGAACAAATAGTACCAAAAAAAGGAAATATGGGAAATTTGATATTTTTCTTTAGCTTTTTGGTTCTACAACTGGTATTTTTTTAATTATCGTTAATATTGGACCCAAAAACATAAGATTCAACATGCAATGTCCTGAGGGGATAAGAATCTATTGCGGAACTTTTTGGTACTTTTTTTGTTCTATAACTGGTACTTTTTGAATTTCCGTTAATATTGGACCTAGAAACATAAAATTTAAAATGTAATGTCCTGAGTGAACGAGAATTTGTAAGAGTGATCTTTTTGGTACTTTTTTATTTTTTGACTGGTACTTTTTGAATTTCAGTTGGTATTGGACCTAGAGAGATAAAATTAAACATGCAAGGTCCTGAGTGAATAAGAATCTGTAAGAGGGCTTTGTGGTACTTTTTGTTCTTTAACTGGTACTTTTTGAATTTCCGTCATTATTGGACCTAGAAACATTAAATTCAACATGTAATGTGCTGAGTGGATAAGAATCTATGATGGAACTTTTTGGTACTTTTTTGTTCTTTAACTGGTACTTTTTGAATTTCCGTTAGTATTGCACCTAGGATGAAAATCTATACGAATGAACTTTTTGTTACTTTTTTATTCTTTGACTGGTACTTTCTAAATTTCCGTTGTTATTAGACCTAGAAAGATAAAATTAAACATGCAAGGTCCTGAGTGAATGAGAATCTGTAAAATCGCTTTTTGGTACTTTTTTGTTCTTTAACTGGTACTTTTTGAATTTCCGTTATTATTGGAACCAGAAAGATAAAATTTAATATGCAATGTAATGAGTGGATAGGAATCTATAAGAGGGAAGTTTTTGGTACTTTTTTGTTCTTTAGCTGGTGCTTTTTTAATTTCCGTTAATATTGGACCCATAAACATAAAATTAAACATGCAAGATCCTGAGTGAATAAGAATCTGTAAGAGGGCTTTGTGGTACTGTTTTTTATTCATTAACTGGAATTTTTGGAATTTACGTTAATATTGAACCTAGAATAATTAAATTCAACATGCAATGTCCTGAGTGGTTGAGAATCTATAGGAGGGAAATTTTTGCTACTTTTTTATTCACTAACTGGTACTTTTTGAATTTTCGTTAGTATTGGACCTAGAAAGAAAAAATTAAACATGCAAGGTTCTGAGTGAATGAGAATCTGCAAGAGGGTTTTTGGAACTATTTTGTTCTTTAACTGGTACCTTTTCAATTTCCGTATTTGTTGGACCTAGAAACATAAAATTAAACATGCAAGTTCCTGAGTGAATGAAAATCTGTTAGAAATATATTTTGGTTCTTTTTCGTTCTCTAACTGGAAATTGCTTTAAATAAACTGGTACTTTTATTTAATTTAATATTAATTTTTGTGCATTAAATAAAAAGAAGCTAATAGCTGTCTGGTACTTTTACGAAATTCGGGCCTTTTAGGTAGCAAACGGGTAAAACCTGTATTTTGGGTTTTTTTTCCACCATCTAGCTTTTAAATCAATACACATAGAAATAAAAATTTATATATAACATTTGTAACTTATCTAAACAATACAAATGTATATATGGTACTTTATGGAAATTCGAACGTTTAAGGGGTCAAAATTGTACCAACATATATTTGTTACTTTTTTCAAAATATTTTTTTCCATATATTTATCTTTCATCGCAGATCCTAAACGTCTAAAGCTAAAAGTTTGACATTAGGACCGGGGTCTGTCCTCTCGCTAAATCGATCCTGCTAGCCTCATATCTCCTAAGCTAAAGGAAAACATTAACATTTATTGTTGTTCATTAGAAAAATTCGCTAACCTCATATCTCCTAAACTAAAAGAGATTCAAAATTAAAAAAATTAACAGACTGGTGTTTGGTTTTTTTTTGAAGTATGGTCTTTTTGTGGAGTAAAAGGGTAAATACAAATTATATCACATTCGTACCTTATCTTAAAAAATACAAAACAGATTTGGATTTTTTTTTAATTCAAATGTTTAAGGTGTGAAAATCGTTCCAAATTTTGTTATTTTTTCACAAAATTTTTCTTCATCTATCTATCTATCTATCTATCTATCTATCTATTTATCAATCTATCTATCTATCTATATATATAAAATTGTAACGTTACTGAATGACTGACTCACTAATTCATCATCGCACAGCCTAAACTCCTCTAGCTAAAAACTTTACATTTGGAGCAGGGATAGGTGACTCCCCAAATCGATCCACTAAGACGGGATTTTTGGAAATTCGAATGTTTAGGGGTAAAAAAGGGTAAAAACGTAATACTTATCGTTGTTCTTTAGAAAAATAAGCGGACAGGTGTCTGGTACTTTTTTAAAATTTGGTCCTATTAGGAAGCAAACGGGTAAAACCTTAATTTTGGTACTTTTTTGGCACCCCATCTTTCTTTTGAACCAATCAACATAGGAACAAAGTTTATGCAACATTCGAAACTTATCAAAAAAATACGAATATGAATTTGGTACTTTTTCGAATTTCGAACATTTAAAGGGTCAAAATCGTAACTATTTTTGGTACTTTTTTTATACAAAACATTTTTCTCCATTCATTGACATATTCGTACTTAATTATGAGCTCTCACTACAATACTGAAATTTTTGATAACTAAATGGGGGGAAAAAATAGTACCAAAAAGGGAAGATACGGGAAATTTATGTTTTTCTTTAGCTTTTTGTTTCTGCAACTGGTATTTTTTTATTGTAGTTAATATTGGACCTTAAAACATAAGATCCAACATGCAATGCCCTGAGTGGATAAGAATTTATAAGAGGGAACTTTTTGGTACTTTTTTATTCTTTGATTGGTACTTTTTTAATTTCCGTTAATATTGGACCCAGAAACATAAAATTAAACATGCAAGGTCCTGAGTGGATAAGAACCTGAAAGAGGACTTTTAGGTACTTTTTTGTTCATTAATCGGTACTTTTTGAATTTCCGTTAGTATTGGACCTAGAAACAAAAAATTCAACATGCAAGGTCATGTGGTCCTTTTTTACAAAATATTTGTCTCCATTCATTGGCATATTCGTACTTAATTATGGGCTCCCACCACAACACTGAAATGTTTCATACATAAATGGGGTGAAACAAGTATCAAAACGGATAATACGGGAAATTAACTTACTTTCATTTGCTATTGTGTTATACGAGTGGTACTTTTTGAATTTTCTATAATATTGAACTTAGAAACACAAAATAATAGGTGAAAAGTCCTGTGTAAATATCAACCTATGAGATAAAAATTTTGGAACTTTTTTGGCATATAAATATTTTCATGAAAGAAAAAGCCCGATTAAAAAGTAGCGGGTTAAATGCTTTAATTTAAACAAGTTTAAGCCTAGAAAAGTAAATTTTGGCATAAAAATATGTCCACGAATAAAAGGAGACGCTAACGAAGTAGCGGGTTAAATGCTAGTATATAGTATTTCTGTTAAATGTTTAATTTAATTTTAAGTCGAATAAACAAACCAAATGTATGTGTCCGTTGGAATTTAAAAAAAAAAACAGTCATTTATAAAAATAAATAGTTTTTTCGAGGTCTAGGCCAATTATTTGTACATATTTCGACATGAATCGGATATCATTATCAAGGCTGTAACAATATAAGTAAAACAACAATTTACGAAAAATATTAATAAAGACTGTGCTCCAATAAAAATAAAATACATAATAACAACAAAAAAGAAGAAGAACAAACAAAACACTTACAATGAGTTAAAAGTATATTCGTTAGAGACGTGTTACTGTTTCCACATTCAATATTGAAGTCCGTATCTATTGCACTGTTGTTTACCTTATTTCTAAGTTGCACTGCATCCCTTAATTTGTAAACCGAAAATTCAGTAAGTTTTTTCAAAACATTTGTTAGTAATTCGCATTAGTGCTGGGATACTATCGATATTTATCGATAGTTCATATTTCACTATCGATATATCGATATTACTATCGACTGAATGTTTGTACTTAAGTAGGAAAACTTCAACTAGCTTTTTATCAGGGTAATGGTCGTTCATTGTTTTATTCTATGCTCGCAATTGCAATTGCATTTTTATTTGATTTTTTTTACAACATCATAAAACTATCTGACATTTCAGCCCCTATGTAAACATATAAGAGTTTCGGCATAAAGGACTTAAGTTAGTAGTAAAAAAAGCTAAGCAATCCATACCACCTGCCATTCTTGTTGTTTGTAATCATTACTGTAATTCTGCGCGAATTTATAATAGCAAGTAAACACTTGCGCCAGAAAACTGTGTGTGTATAGCTGCTGTAACATGTCTTCATAGCTGAATTTTAAATAATAATAATATCGATATTGATATTTTTCCTATCGATATTTTCGATAGTTTAAGACTATTGATAGTATCGATAGTACAATCGATAGTTTCCCAGCACTAATTTGTATAGCTCGCTGGACGGCGAACTAACTGATGCACAGATTGGTCAAAGAGGGCTATCTTCCTTATGGATTTTTGGTGCAGTTGCCGCATCATTTTTCAGTCTTTTCTTTTCTATCACAGCTATATTATTGCACAAAAATAGTTCGTCTACCATGGTTCTTTATGTCATGGTTCTTCTTTTTAAGCGATAATGTGGGATCTTTATTTGTCCACCTATCATCATATCATTAAGGATACATTTCATTCTAATATCATAATCCTTTTTCTCCATTGCTACTGTGACATTACCTTTATCCGCTTTTAATATCAGTATATTCTTGTTTTTGTGCAAAAATTTTTTAGTTTGTTCCACTGTACTCAGTATATAACGTTCTCTCCTATTAAGATTTTGTTTTTTGATGTGGTTTTCCAGCATTAAAGTAAACTGTGCTCAAGCTGTCTCTTGTTCTTCTTTGTCCTCTACAAACGAACAAATAATTTAATAAAAATTTTATAAATTTTTTAAAAATAATTGGCCTCGAGCTCGAAAAAACTATTTATTTTTAAAACCTTTTCTTTAGCTTCACTTCGGAAAATCAAATCTTGTAACGTTAATTTAACCGCCTTATACTCAATGCAAATGGATGAAACTTTGCAGGCATACATATTCCCGATGACAATACACGAATACATGGGCGTAGCCAGGGTTAAATATAGGGGGGGGGGAACAGGCAAAAAAAATTTTTCTTTGGTAAAATGCTTTTTTGACCGCCTTTTACTCAATGCAAATGGATGAAACTTTGCAGGCATACATATTCCCGATGACAGTACACGAATACATGGGCAAAGCCAGGATAAAATTTAGGGGGGGCGGGCAAAAGTTTTAAAACCTTTTCTTTAGCTTCACTTCGGAAAATCAAATCTTGTAACGTTAATTTAACCGCCTTATACTCAATGCAAATGGATGAAACTTTGCAGGCATACATATTCCCGATGACAATACACGAATACATGGGCGTAGCCAGGATTAAATATAGGGGGGGGGAACAGGCAAAAAAAAATTTTTCTTTGGTAAAATGCTTTTTTGACCGCCTTTTACTCAATGCAAATGGATGAAACTTTGCAGGCATACATATTCCCGATGACAATACACGAATACATGGGCGTAGCCAGGATAAAATCTAGGGGGGGGAGGAGGCAACAATTTTTCGACCGCCTTTTACTCGATGCAAATGGATGAAACTTTGCAGGCATACATATTCCCGATGACAGTAGTACACGAATACATGGGAATAGCCAGGATAAAATCTAGGGGTGCGGGAAAAATTTTTTAAAAATGTTCTTTTTTAAGAAAAGCGTTTCTTAAAAAAATTTTTTTTAAATGTTCTTATTATTAATAATAAAAAAGGTCGAAGGAATAAAATATAATTTAAAACAGTCATGTTAAGTGAGTAATTAATCTTATATTTTTGTTAAATTTTTCAACACAATTTAATAATTCATTTTACTAAAGAAAAAACGAAAATGGTATGTTAACTCAATGACTTATATTAATTAAGCGGGACTGTTCTACAAATCGAAATTAAGTGAAATTAAAATCGAACGATAATTTAAATTCAATTACAATTTACAAAATGACAATAGTTTTTTGTGGTTCTTGCAGAAATAGTAGATACTTCTACATTACATCTACGTGATTTATAAAATTTCTAGACTTAGAATTATTCGATTAATCGATTAATTTAAAAATTTTATTAGTTTAATCGAATAAGTTAAAAATGCCAAGTATTGATTAATCGTTTAATAGAACAAAAATAAAACCCGATTAATTGAACACCCTACTTTAAATAGCAAATTTTGGCAAAACTTCCTTTAACCTTTATGTGCTCGGGATCGTAAACATAAGTGGGCGGTCGGTAGGCTAAATTTGTAGTAATACTATTTTAGTACTACTTTATCCCTAAAAACAAGAAAAAAATGGTTTCAAAATTATACCCACACCACAATAGTGAGTAGGAGTTATACCCCTTTCCATTTTTTGCACATACTAAAATGGCCCTAGCATAGTCGAATACACAGAAGAAAAAAAAACACTTGCTAACTGTGTTCTCGTATTTTTAAGTCTGGGCTTACACTCTAAAAGTTTTTTTTTTCGTAAAGACAAAATTTATTGGTGAGAGGGGAAATAAAAATATGTAGCGTGTTCTCTACAAAGTATAAAAGTAAAGGGTGGTTAAATTTTAAGGGCCGATGTTGAGGGGGGGTGCTTTAATACCATGGTAGATAAGGCCATGATGGCTTTATCTCTCATTCAATAGGGAGATAAAGCCTTTTTTGTTTTTTTTCATTTGAATGGGAGATAAAGCCATCATGGCCTTAGCTCACATTAGCAATATTAGAAAATGGCTTTATCTCTCATTTCAGTTAAAGTTAAGTATTGAAATCTGGCTTCGCATACTAAAGTTTTTTTGCGTGGCGGCCTGCGGCCGCGATTAGGGGTTTTTTCCTCCAGAAGGACCCGGCAGGTGGCTTCGCTGAATAAAGTTTTCCTGCGTGCGTCTCAAGAATAAAAAAATGTTTTTCAATGATAACTAAGGATTTTCCCTTTTACAGAATATTTACACCATGCATAACAATTTTCTGAAAAAATATGGCTTTATCTATCATTTGCGAAAAAAAATGTCTATATCTCTCATTTCGCAAAATTTTAAATATGACCTTACCTCTCAATGATTGGACCATAAGGCCATTATGGCTTTATCTCCCATTCAATTGAGGAACAATGCCATCATGGCCTTATCTACCATGGTTTTAAAGCACCTCCCCGATGTTGATTTTGAATAAAACACAAATTATTTAGGAAATTATTGTAATTTCTTTTTATTATGATAATATTGTTATGCTTCAATTATGTATGGAACACAATAACTGCCGGCGGCTTACCTCCATTCGAAGGTGCAAATTTTCGATGACGCTGAGGCATAATTGAGATTCTATGCCGTTAATGTGCCGAATAATCTCATCCTTTAGCACTTGAATTGTTGCTGGCTTATCGACGTACACCTTTTCTTTCAAATAACCCCACCACGTGAGATAGCACGGCCATTGAATTTGTCGCGCAAAAGGGCCATTGTTTCGTTAGCTGTGTGGCAAGTGGCACCGTCCAATTCGGGCCATAAAAAGTTCATTATCATCTCACGATAGCGAACACCATTCACAGTTACTGCCGGACCGGTCTCATATTGGCCCGATGATGCCGCCAGCCCATAAGCCGCACCAAACAGTCACTCTTTGTGGGTGCATTGGTTTTTCGACAATCACTCTTGGATTCCCATTTGCCCAAATACGGCAATTCTGCTTATTGACGAATCCACTGAGGTGAAAATGTGCCTCATCATTGAAGATGATTTTCTTCGAAAATTTATCATCCACTGCTGCCATTTCTTGCCACCATTCTGACCATTGACGACGTTTGGAATGGTCAAAAGGCTTTAGTTCTTGAGTCAATTGCATCTTATAAGCGTGTAAATGCAAGTCTTTATGCAAAATGTTCATCAACGACGAGCGTGAGAGGTGCAATTGTTGGGCCAGACGACGAGTTGAGGTGGACGGCTCTTCAGCCACACTATCGCGAACAGCAGCAATATTTTCTGCAGTACGAGCTGTACGAGCATGCACTGGTGTTTTCACATCTCCTACAGACCCGGTTTGCTCAAATTTTTGCACGATTTTTCCGATTGTACGCACATTTGGACGATTAATTTTACCGAACAAATCACGAAGTGCACGATATGCATTTTGATTTGAACGCCCATTTTCATAAAAAGCCTGAATAACTTTAACGCGTTGCTCGATTGTGTATCTTTCCATGGTTGAGATAGTCTGAAATTGAGAAATGTCAAATGAAATGCAGAAAAAACCTTACCGTTTAGGTGTGGTTCACATTCAATATCGGCCCTTAAAATCTAGCCACCCTTTATCATGAATCAAAGAAACAAGATTGCGCATTGTGCAGGTCCGTTTTTTTTGTGTGTGACGAAGAGATCGACTTTGTGTATGTGCATTTGTGTGTGCCTTAAATTTTTTACAACAAACACTCATATTTAGTCTATGATGACGTAGATGCGCAGTAGAATTTTTTTTTTGTACGGCTGAGTGCGAAATCTTGTTTTTTTTTTTTTGAACCATGTACAAGCATATACTTTATTTACTATGATTCTCTACCCTCTCGCAATTTACTCAAAATTTCTGAAAGAAACCTTACATAGTGCGAACGCAGGCTTTGTAAGAGCATATTAAATTTGCTGTTACGGCATGATTTAAACTTAATTTGATTTGCTGATTTGTTGGAAAATAAATTTTCATTAAATATAATATTGAGATTTTTTATTATTTTTTTTTATCCATTTATGCAGTGTGAGAAACATAAAATGTTTATTAGCTTTAAAACTTTTATTTAGACTTTTAAAATTAAGAAGATACATACACTAGGGTGACCATTAAAATCAAAAGTTTGATTTATTTAGGTCTCACCCTCCAATTTGATGGGTATTAATAAAATCAACGCCAAAAAATTTTTTAAGACGATCGGCAAAGGCTAAGCCGTCGTTCACGCCCACCATTGTTTAAGAAAAATTATTTTTACATGAAATCTGACTTTTCATAACTCAGAAAATATTTATTTTGTAGAAAAGTTGTTAACAAGTTTTTCCTTAATCTCTTATTAACCAAAATAAACTGAAAAATATTGAATAAACCATTAAAAAAATTAAATTTTTAAATTATTAAAGAAACGCATTTTTAATAAATCACGTATCTTTAATTTCATTGAAAAACATTTTTATTATTTATTTAAAAAAACCCGACCAGCCGGGCACCTAGCTTTTTGACCTGATTCGGGTACGCTGAACTCAGCGGTGCTAAACGTTTTTTTTCTATTTTTTTTCTGTCAGCTCTTGTTTTCGACATATACCATTATTTCGTAAATGGAGGAGATTTCACTACCTATTAGGGTATTCATTCGGTTAACCGTTAATCGGTTAACCGATTAATTACTACCCGATTAACTGATCGGTTAATTTAAAATTGGCTTTTTCGATTAACGATTAAGCCGGTTAATTTCAGTCGATTAACCGATGTAACAAAATTTTTGATTTTTGTAGTATTAAACCATATTTTTTGGGTTTTTGATCATGGATGAGTTTCAAAACGGCAGTTGCGAACCAACTCGCTTCTTTAAATGCATTCTACAATGAAATCATGTCGAATTTTAGATTGTTATCTGTACCAATGTTCACCAAAAAAGTTACTAAAGTGCACCAAAAAAGTTGTGTTTAGAAATATTTTTTCATGCAATATATTTCATTCAAGAAATTCATTCTTAAAATACAGTACAAAATAAGAAATTAAGGAATTCGGAAATGAACTTTTTTGCAAAATGCTCGGTGCTGAGCTTTGCCAGGATAAGTTAGATAATGACCTGCCAACAGAAGAAACTCTCGATAGTAACACAACAACTAAATTAACCGAAACAATTAAAATTATTAAAAATTTTAAAAAATTAAAACAGGACTCTAATGGAATAATTGCAGATTTTATATGTTTAGAGAAATCCAGTAAAAGGACTAAATGTATTATGGGTTGTGTTTAATGATGACTCGTTTATAACACAGCACCCTGTAAAAACATAGCGGTCCTGAAATTTTTATTTACTTAATTTTAAATTCTGTCATTACATTATTTTTCTTATACTAAGCCTAGCTTGTTAAATAATGTTTAAAATCATTAAACTCACTCTAGTTTCAAACGTTGCGACGACAAGTACAAAAAACACAAAGAAAAAACAAAATTGTGAACAAAACAAAATATGTTTAATATTAAATAAAACAAAAATATTAAATACAACAAATACAAAAAACAAAGTGTTTTTATTTGAATTAAAAATATAGTGAACCGTGTTAAATTTGAGGACTCAAAAATAAAGATCGACCCTCAAACATTTGGTCCTAACGAACCGGATAGTTTTTGTTTTACAAAAAATTTACAAAAAAGTTTTTACAAAAAATTTACATAAAAGTTTATACAAAAATTTTTGGCAAAAAATTGTGTTTTTGTGACTCTAATATTAAAAAATTGTAACTCTAAAACAACAAAAAAAAACATAGTGTATTATTTAGACAACGACAAATAACACACACATAAAATCAACCCCCAAACATTTGGTCATTTTCTCAACGAAATATAAAGTTTTTTTTATTAAAAAATTTATTAAATCAAAATTGTGTTTAAAAAAGACAAAATTTGTAAAGTTAAAAAGTGAACAAAATCTAACGGGACACAAATTCCTTGGCGCAGTAGCAGCAATAACAACAGCATTATTAGCAGACACAACAACAACAGAAGGCTTTATAAACGCAGTGACACAAAAGAAAAAAGACCCAACAACAACAAGTAAGTCAAAGTATACAATACAACAAGAAATACATATTTTTGCTTGTTGTGTTACTCTTTAATTTTTTGCCGCTGCAATTTTTAAAAAAGAAAATAACCGTGACGTCATCATCCAAATAAATAAAAACCGAGTTACCATTACGTCAATTTTTAAAAAAAAATTAACCGGGGAAATAAATACAATATTTGACTCAAAATTTTAAGACACAATTTGTTTTATCGCTAGCGGGCAATTTTTTTCTGACTCAAATTTATTACTATTCTGACTCCTTTCAATTTACAAAAATGTCCCTGAAAAAATTCGTCAATTGCACAAACGATTTAGTCGACTTCGAAAAGATTCAAGCAGAAGCGCGTGCTGAAGATAATGTACACGCGCTGGAAATTATTCGAGTAGAATTAGACTCCATATGGACTCAAGTAAAACGATCATATGAAGAATGTAGGGACTTAGATCAGGATGGTGATAAACCAATTGACAAAAGTAAATTACGGGAGCGATACCAAACCGCCCTAATGGCTTATAAAAATTGTCTTTCTTCTATCAACGCTGAAATCCATGCGCTTTCGGACACAACCATGGAAAAAGTTGAACGCCAGTCAAATATACCGTTAGAAAAAGAGGTTTCATCAATAAGACTACCACCTTGCGACACCGACACCTTTTTTGGGGATTATAAATTATGGCCCAGTTTTCGTGACTTGTTCACAGCCATATACATTAGAAATCCAAATATTAGCAATGTTGAAAGGCTTTTTTATCTGACTCAAAAAACCGGGGGAGAGGCCAGAGATGCAATTACGCACGTCCCTTTAACAAACAATGGTTTTATCATGGCCTGGAAAAATTTAGTTGACCGGCACGAAAATAAATGGATGCAGGTAAATGAGCAATATAAAATTATTTTGGATCTGCCTCATGCCTCTACAGACTCTGGAGCCTCAATTAAAAAATTACAAAGAACAATAAACGATTGTAGGCAGACATTAGGCACCCTAGGCATTGACACTTCGACATGGGAGTCGTTTTTAATTTATATTTGCTCGCAAAAACTTCCTAGGGCACTTGTTCAAGAATTTGAAAATTCTCGTGAAGATTGTGCCGAAGTACCCAATTGGCAAGAATTCGACAAGTTTTTGACCCACAAATTTAAGACCCTAGAATCAGTTGGCAATATAAAATCATTAAAGGACAAATCCATACCTCCCAAGTCTGAAGTCGCAAAAAATACCCAAAATAAACGTAACATTAATTCATTTCAAACGAATATTGCTAATTCTGAGAGTCACAGTCAGAACAAAAGTAAACCCGTCAGAAGTTCTAATAATAACGCCATAACGTGTCAACATTGTAGCGAGTCACACACCCTACGATCATGCCCCACATTTTTAGAAAAAAATGTTAGTGATCGAATTCATATCGTAAGAGTCACAAATTCATGTTACAACTGTCTGTCGATCAATCATAGTGGCAGGGAGTGCCCAAGTAAATTCAGTTGTAGGCTGTGTAAACAAAAACACAACACTTTGTTGCACAAGGCAACAGTGACCCAGCCTACAAACTTGCCACAAAATGACGCTGACGTGCAACCAAGTACAAGTGCCGCAGCTCAAGCCCAATATATACAGTCCACTACAAGATCAGATATTCCTAACCTTACTTCTCTGACCCTACGTGAAAATAGCCAATCGTCAACAAATCATTCAAAACACGAAACGTTGCTTTTCACTGCCATTGTCGAAATAGAAACTAGAGGTCAAAGATACCAGGCTAGAGCCATCATCGACCCTGGATCACAATCAACCTTTGTATCGGACAAACTAAAAAACCGATTACAATTACCCACAAAAAGAAACGTAGTTCACGTTTCTGGTTTGAGTCAAACAGTTTCTGAAACCTCAACTAAAGCATGTTTGCTTAACCTTTGCTCACGGGTGGACACATCGTTTAAGCTAGAAGTTTGGGCCCCAGTTCTCAAGACCCTTCCCTCTAATTTACCACCTCAAACGTTGGACATGCTAAAGCTCAGTGAGATTGCAAAATTGCAACTTGCAGATCCTCACTTTAATCAAAGTAGACCCATCGACTTGCTAATAGGCCTCGACTTAGGCCACTCGATATATTGCATGGACACACCGATGCGGTCTGTTGGATCCCTTTTGGCACAAAAAACAGTATTTGGCTGGATTGTGGGGGGACCAACACCAAAAACTACTCAACCCAGAACAACAATTTCTTTATTGAATACATCGTCTCTTGACCGAATCCTCACACGCTTTTGGGAGGTGGAGGAAAAACCAAAACAGATTTTGAGGTCAGACGAGGACACTATTGTGGAACACAATTTTGAACAAACAACTCGTAGAAACGACTCGGGAAGGTATATAGTTACCCTGCCCTTCAAAAAAACAGAAGAAATTGGCTCTTCTCGCAACATTGCTATGGCTCAGTACCTAAGAATGGAACGCACGCTCAGCCATAAACCAGAAATAAAGCAATTATATGACAACGTTATATTAGAATATCTTGAGTTAGGACACATGAGAAAAATCGAACCCTCGGATATAAACAAAGCTCCAAATTATTATCTGCCGCATCACGCAATAATAAAACCAGACCGATTGACCACTAAACTAAGAGTGGTTTTTAACGCCTCTAGCCCAACGTCAAATAAGAATAGTCTTAATGACATTTTACATCCAGGACCCATTCTTCAGCAAGATCTTGTTCTTCTGATAGCAAAATGGAGATTTTTCCGCTTTATATTCAACGCCGACATTACAAAAATGTATCGTCAAATACTAGTCGACCCAACTCAAACAAAGTTTCAAAGAATCTTATTCAGAAAATCCAAAAATGACCCCATAGAAGATTACGAGCTTCTCACAGTCACATTTGGAGTTAATTGTACCCCATTTTTAGCCATAAGAACGCTTCTTCAGTTAGCTGAAGATGTACAAATGACTCATCCCTTAGCGTCCAAGATTCTTAAACAAAATATGTATGTGGATGACGTCTTAGCAGGTGGTCATACTATAGAAGAAGTTATCAGAACTAGAAAAGAATTAACTTCTGTCCTAAAATCAGCAGGCATTGAGCTAATGAAATGGAACTCTAATGAGCCACAAGTCATTCAGGATTTACCTAGTGAGACTCTACTACCACTCGACTGGTTAAATCTGTCCGAAAATGACGGGACTAAGACTCTGGGGATAAAATGGAACATTTCATCGGACTCCTTTACATTTACAGCCCCAGATATAAAAGTTAAAGAGGCTTATACAAAGCGGGAAGTTTTGTCTACAATTGCCAAATTTTTTGACCCATGTGGATGGATAGCTCCTATAATAATAGACGCTAAAGTAATAATGCAACAAATATGGCTAGATAAAACAGACTGGGATGACATTTTAAAACCAATTTCTCAACATAAATGGAAAAAATTCATAAACAATTTTCCCAATATTAAAACTATAAAAATACCCCGCTGGATTAAATACACACCCTTAAGTCACATCGAAATACATGGATTCAGCGACGCTTCAGAAAAACCTTCGTGGTTAAAATTGCCAAAACAGCAATGGCCATCTCCACGCCCTCCTCAGGATACAAATATAGAAGCCAAGACAATCAAAATTCTAACAGTCACAAACACAGAAGACCCGTTAAGCAGATTTTCCTCTCTACCCCGTGCCTATCGAGTCATAGCCTACATTTTACGCTTCGGAAGACCCACACCAAGAAGTCCAATATCATCTATAGAACCTTCACCAGAAGAAATACAATCTGCAAAAAATCGCATCATAATTTGGACACAAAAAACTTTATTTCCTGACGAATATATTGCATTACTTGAAAAGCGTACAATTTGCCCTCGAAGTAAACTCGATCGCAATGGGACTATAAGAGCCAATGGGCGTTTAGCGCAGTCCCCAGCATTAACGTACAATGAACGCTTTCCAATTCTTTCGCTAAAATTAGCCAGCATGATTACAGAATTTGTGCATAAAATAACTTGGCATGGTGGAAACCAGCTCATGACCCGAATAGTAAGAGTAGAATTTTGGATTTTTCAAATTAAGCCCTTAGTTAAAACCATTATTAATAATTGCAAAACGTGTGTACTTTACAAAAAGCATACTCAAAGTCAGATAATTGCCTGCCTGCCGCCTGAGCGCACAACAATAATAAATACTCTTCAGAATCAACCCATTCAACAATATAGTCATCAAAACATTAACTGGAAATTCATTCCTCCCGATGCTCCACACATGGGTGGACTTTGGAAAACAAGCATAAAGTCATTTAAAACGCACCTGAAAAAATTATTGCCGAATATGAAATTCACGTTTGAAGAGTTATCAAAAAATTTAGCCAATATTAAACCTTGCCTGAATTCTAGACACCTAAGTCCCGCTAGCGATGACCCTCAAGATTTGACCCTATTGGCCCCTCGACATTTCCTTATTGGAGCTCCATTATTGACCCCAGCCGAACCTGATGTAAGCATCGAAAACTTGACTCTCATCATCTGTTGGAAATGCCTAGAGGTTATCTACCACTCATTTTGCCCAAGATGGAAATCCGAGTATCTTGCCGAACTTCATCGCAGAAATAAATTGAAGTCTCAAAGGGTCCACTTTAATCTCAACGACTTGGTGTTCATCAAAAAAACAATTTGCCGCCCAATAAATGGCAAATGGGCCGAATAACAAAGACTCATATTGGTACTGATCAACACTGTAGAGTTGCCGATATCCAGACAAAAAATGGGATCGTAACCAGATCCATTACAAAAATTGTGGTTTTGTTTTAAAATATAATTTACAGTTTTTACAATTTTCCACACTAAATTTACATTAAATTCCTACTTACAGGTATGGCATCCCACAAAACATTTCTAAGTTTCTCATCAACAGATTTGATTGCCGTCAACATATTCAACCCTACACGACCCGCAAACTTGAATCGAATTGAGATCCTAGATGCCATATCTGCTAAAATCATCACAACACCTTGCTTCATTGTAATCTGTTTTTTGACCTATGATAAACTGCACCAAATCATGGGGGCCGGAATGTTTAATGATGACTCGTTTATAACACAGCACCCTGTAAAAACATAGCGGTCCTTAAATTTTTATTTACTTAATTTTAAATTCTGTCATTACATTATTTTTCTTATACTAAGCCTAGCTTGTTAAATAATGTTTAAAATCATTAAACTCACTCTAGTTTCAAACGTTGCGACGACAAGTACAAAAAACACAAAGAAAAAACAAAATTGTGAACAAAACAAAATATGTTTAATATTAAATAAAACAAAAATATTAAATACAACAAATACAAAAAACAAAGTGTTTTTATTTGAATTAAAAATATAGTGAACCGTGTTAAATTTGAGGACTCAAAAATAAAGATCGACCCTCAAACAGGTTGCTTTCGATTTCTCCAACATCTACGATAATTGAAAGAATTTTTCCATGTCAAGTTTTATCAAAACTAAAGAAAAGTGCCAAATTAACCAATTCTTTTTCTAAAAGATTATTTTATAAGATCTGCTTAAACTATTGAAATAAAATGATCACGAAGTTAATTTTTTAATTAATACATATACATATGTATTTATTTAAAAATATGTATAACATAGTTATAAATTATTTTTTGTTTGCTCGTTTTAGTTCAAGACTTGTTATGTTATTATTATTTTTACTAATAAACTCCAAATGATGAATAATTTTTCATTTTTATTTATTGAAATTACTTAATTTATAAAAAAATATTATTAATCGGTTAACCGATCAAAAAAAAAATTAACCGATTAAACCAAAACCTCGATTAATTAATCGAGCGATTAACCGATTAAAGCAAAAGCCCGGTCAAATGAATACCCTACTACCTATATACGCGTTACTCCAAAAAGGTTTAGTTTATTGAATAAAATAAAAAAACCGAAGTTCCGCAATGAAACGTCCTTTATTAAAACGCGTAGTCGTGTGAGAAACGTATTTTTTTTTTGGCAAATAAAAAAAAAATATTTGTTTTTAGGAAAAATTCCAAATTTGTATTCTTTAAAAAATTATAATTTTTTCTAGACATATAAAAACCAAAGTTTCAAGCAAAAAATATCCATTAAAATCATCTTCGTATGAAAAGGAGTTTTCGAGATATTGAAGAAATAATCTCAACACATTCGGCTAATTCGGCAAAATTATGACATTTCGAATATGACATAACTTTTGAAAAAAAATTTTTTTAATTTTTTCGTTCATATATGTCCCCTTTAGGATAAAAGGATTCTTCTCACCAGCTTTCATTAAAATCGAAAGGGGTCGGGTCCCCCTCTTTTTTAAAGAAAAAATTCACATCAATGCTGCTGTTTACTTCTTATTTTAGTTAGGTTTTGTTAAATATGAGATTAAGAGAAAACTTGTTCAGACAAAAGTTGTGGGAAACATCACTAATAACAACTTCTTAGGAAACAATTTTTATGTAAAATGAATATTTTTCAAGTAATGAGGCATAAAATTCGTACTTTACAATTTTTCTCTAACTTTGGCGGGCGTGAGGGACGACTTAGACTTTGCCGATTCTCCTAAAATTTTTTGGCGTCGTTTTTTATCAATACGCACTAAATTGGGGGGTGAGAGCATATAAAAATAGAAAACATGCTCCATACAGTTAACAGCCACCCTAATATACACATATGAATATTAAACTAATCCCAGCAAACACAGAAATACTCCATATGTATTGCCAAACGTATTGCCTGGATGAAAAATGTTATTGCGGCAATAATCGATTTCGTATTGCGAAAGATACTTCCTGCGGGAAGAAACGTGTCTCGATAGCAATACTCCTAAGCAATACGAAAGCGATTCTTCTAAATGATAAGCTAGCAATATTGCCAGATATCCACTAATAAGAAAATATAAAGATATCGCCAAAATATCATTGAGATGATAAAAAGAAGAGTTTGCATTATAAAATAAAAAAATACTTTGATTATTTTCTTTTAGATGACAATTTGGGGATATTGCTAAACTATTGCCTAAGGGGATATCTTCCAATTGTTTGCAGGGATGCTTTTTAATTTGTTAATATCCATAATAAAAAAAATAAATACAGTTTAGCGGTTTTAGAAAAATACATGTAATAATATATAATAATAGGTTTGGAGAAAATAATAATCTAAATATTGTTACCTTTTGCTTTTGTTAAATTATATTTCTTCGCATACTTCTTCGCATCTTCGCTTCATTAAATTCGCTTCATGAAATCAAATCCCAGGCTCTTTGAGCCTTTTGTCTCATTACTGCTTCTTTGTCAATTTAAACGCCCTAATTGTATTTTTTTGGAATTTCCCAGAGCTGCTCTGTTGAAATTTTTGAGTGAGTTTCATCAATTAACGTAAAATTGTTAACGACATATTTTTTGGAAGGAAAATATCGTTCATATTATTTTTTCCGTCACTGTACTTATAATTTGCCATAAATAAGGTATTTGTTGCATTTTTTTTAGAAACCGTGTTTTTAACTTGAAGTATTTATTGACTTTATTAGTGTGAAATTCTTTATACAAATGCATTTTAAATAAAGATACAAATATGTCCATGCCATACTACTTCCAACATAAATGTGCATATTAGAGAGGCTCAATATTAAGAAGGTTATCAAAAGTAATTTAAATAAAGATTTTAAAAAATTACCATAAAATTCCACCCTATAGGCTTTTTAGATACGTTGGGAGGTTTTTCATTAAAGGACAACCAAAGCTTATGTTTTTTCAAGAATTTGTCCATTAGGAATAAATACGTCATCCTTAATGTATAACAGTTATATAGTGTATATTGTATACTATACAACTTATATAGTTAAAAACACTTACATTGTAAAATTTAGATACAAAAATAAAAAAAAACTTTTATTTCAAAGTTTTACCAAATTTCCTTTCAAATATTTCAATACAGAATCTCAACTAGGGAACCACTCTAGTGTAACATGTTTTAAATGTTCGTGCCTCAAAAAGGAATAAGATTTTTATTTTTCTTTTTTAAAAAGAGTATCAACTTTGAGTGTGCATCTGTTTTAAAACTCGTACAAGTGTGTACGGTCGAGAATTTATGTTGGTTCAACGATGAAGTCCTTCTTTTTAAGAAGACTTTAATGTAGCACTTCTGGTCTTAAGCAATAAATACAGACATGTAAACATTCCAAATGTACATGTGTACGTGAAAGCATATCATTGCTTGTTGCATCAATTTGGCAGGTGTGGGTGTGGATGTGGTTTGTACGGTAATGTGATATTGCACTTTGTTACTGAAACAACATTTACTAGATATTTGCCGTAAAATCCATTAGATTTGTAAATTTATTATACAACACATACAAAAACAAGCAACAAAATATTAATGGTTTTGTTGCTTTGCAATACTTTTAAATGAGTATGTAATGAGAAGAGAGTGGCTCGAGATGAGGGAAACAGCACATAAAAAATAGGTTTAATAAATAATAAAAATATTCAAACTAAGAAATTGAAATACAAAATTTAAAAGCAAAACGTCATACAGAACTGTTAGTAATAACATGGTGGAATAAGCAGGTGGCATCGTTACGGCAACAAATACAACATTACAACAAAAATAGAAATTACATTACCATTTTATTTATTTTAACTTAAAATTATCAAAAACTTTAATAAAATACAATAATCACAGCACAAAACGTGGACTTTTTGTAAATATAAACAAAACTTTGACATAAACTTAGACAAACAATGTAAGAGCAAAAATCGCAATCTGGCGTAGTGCTGCCACCTGTTTATTTCACCATGAGTAATAATAAATTTTGTATTTCCAAAAATAACTTTGATAAAAACCATTAATTTTTGGTGTAAAAAAATACTGTTTTACTAAAAATATACAACAATATATATCCTTTTTAACAAAAAATTACTTGTAACTATAAAAATAGTGTAATATCCCTTAACTAGCACCTTTCTTAAGCTAACACCTCCTTTTGAAAGACACTTTTGCCTGGTTAACCACCAGTTTTTTTAGAGGACATCCCCAATGCCTCGGTAGGCTAGCTGGTAGCGAGCTAGTCTATCAGCGCCGAGGTTGCGGGTTCGATTCCCGCCAGAGACTCTGGTTTCTTTCCTGCAGACAGGCATAGAGCTTCGCGGGATTAGCTTAGGAAATAAAAAAAAAAAAAAAAAAAAAAAAAAATTAAATAAGTCCAGTCAAAGGGTGTTCTACCCTAAATAAATTTTTAAAGAAAAGTACCTTTTTGTTTTTTTTTATAAAAACGAAATGTATTCTTTTTACTCTGGAGTACTTGTTTGAGAACCCTGCCTGCCAGACTTGGGGATTTATCCAAAAATTTTAAACATTTTTAATATATTTTCCCTTCTTTCATTATTTTTATTTTTTATTTGGTTTTTTGTTTCGTATATAAAATATGAAGAAGTAGCCAAACTTTTATCTTACTCTTATAAACAACTTATACGGTGTAAATGGTTATAATTAAGACTACGATTTTTGTTAAGTGTGTAGAAGGTACTAATAAACTTATGTTATTATTCTTGAGAGAGTGTTTTCAAAAAGAAAAATTTTAAAAAGAACCTAAAACCTTGAAAACACGTACCATTTTTGATTTTTTAAAGACAATTTTCAAGCAAATATATCTGCCCCAAAAATTTGTAAATATAAAAGACAATATAATAAAGTTTGGGATATATGTATTTTTATTGTTGATTTTTAGGATGGCTAAAACTGATTGAACAAGCTCCAAATTCTTATCATTCGTCTTCAAAAACTGCTTGTAATTCCTCACTGGAATCGCAAAAAAAAAGGATTTAAGAAACGAAAAAAAATTACCCGGCAGCACTGTTGAGAACAAAGTCTTCTTGAATCGATTTAACGTTACTTCTTACTGAATAAAAAGTACTTATTTGCAAATGCACCTTTTTTAATAAATAAATAATAAAATAATAAAAATTAAAACATAAAAAAAGAATAATGTTGAAGACAATCTTTAAAAAGTAAAAACTTTTTTGAAAAATTCTCTATCGCAAATATTATTACACAAAAGCACCTTTTTGCAAAGCGAGTAAAGAGTTAATTTTTGCAAAGAAAAGAAAACTTTTTTAGGGAGGCGCATATGTAACGTTCTTATTGCCAAAAAAGAAGCGATAATTGGACGAGCTGTGCGGCCTGGGTCTCCATCTTGCTGGAACGGCAAATGTGGATCATTCTGTACCTCGTGCGTTAAAAAATGTTTAGCCATTGCCAGATATTTAATGCCAGTGGGAGTTAGAGGAATATATATAAAAAAAAATAATTGAATATTTTTTAGTATGCCAGTTATAAATAACAAAAATGGATAATAGTTTCCCGCTTTTTAGCTGTTATTGGCAGGACTGTCAAATGTGGCGATTTCTTAATCCTTTTGTCGATGGAAATTTACGTTTGGCGATTATTTTGGCGAATTTTAAAACGATTATTATAAAAACTTTTTTCACTTTTGTGTAAATTTTATTTCAAATTTATAATTCTTATTATAAACATTTTTTTCAAATTGTTCTAATATTTAAAATAGTTTGTAAATAATTGTAAAATATTACTGCCTTTCGCCTTTCGCAACGTACATTCAATGGGGCAAAAGTATATGACTGAAAGTCAAAAGTTTTTTACCAAATAATTATCTTAAAAAACATTAAATAAATATCCATTCCGACAAGTTATAAACAGTAAAATTTCAAATTTCTTTAAACCTACAGCCATTTCAAAAAGAAAATTCCATACATTTTAAAATTATATTGAAAAATCAATGTAATTTTAAAAAATCTTTAAATTCCTATATGTATTTTCAAATATGTATATAAATATACTTCTGGAAATTACGTAAATTCAGAACCTTAAACTTATTTTCAAGTTTTTAAAAACACTAAAACGACTTTTGTTTAATTTTTCAGTAATTTTCTAAAATCGATTCCGGATGATTTTATGCACTTCCTCTTTTAAGTACTAATTATCTTACTTCTCT
Organism: Pollenia griseotomentosa; assembly: GCA_963931875.1. NCBI lineage: Eukaryota > Metazoa > Arthropoda > Insecta > Diptera > Polleniidae > Pollenia > Pollenia griseotomentosa. Next base: position 41,491,812 of record OZ007560.1, on the reverse strand, counting down.
TAAAATCAAGAAAAACTACGCTCATTTAAAAAAAAATAATTGAAAATCTCCTTTAATTTAAACTTCATTTGTTTACGATTTCAGATCATTGCGTTTTTAATATAAAAATCACAAATGCCAATATTTTCTTAGCAAAAATCTTAAAAAAATTATTTGGTTGCTGTTTTGAAAGGGATTATAAACAAATAATGAAAAAATCGTAGTACACAGTACAAATTATTCGAGCTCGTAAATAATTGTACCAAGAAAAACATATTCGTTCGTAATTACTATTGTTTTAGAAAAAAGTAACCAAAATGAAAAAAATATTCACATCTCCACATTGAAAAAAAATATAACCAATTTTGGTTAGAAATAACCAAAAACGGCAGCTCTGATTAAGGTAGATATAAACTTTTTCCTACTAATGGATTTAAATTTGTTTAGATATGTACATAAATTTTTGTATATGCGTAAAAACAAATAAACAAATAAAAAATACCTATTTTTAATATTTTTTTTTCATAGTAGACCGATTTTGTAAATTCATCCTGAAAAACTATTTTAATAGCATTTTATAAATTAAACATATTTTTTAAAATTACATTAGATTTTTCGCCTAGAATTCTCGTTTCTATTTGATATTCTTGAAACATGTTAACATAATATTAAAAAATTTTAGTATTTTTATTTTTATTATTCTTATTAAAACTGACGTTTCCTCTTATTCACTTAATATAAAATTCTTCCTGTTTGAGAGAAAAGAATGACATATACACATTGAAATTAAAGAGTCCCTATTTTCAAAGTATTTTTTAAACTAAAAAACAAAAGAAGGTTTGCAGAATTCGTTATTTTTAAGTCTTAAAATCAAAAATTTTTTGTCCGAACTAATTTTTTTTAACCCTAGAGCAATTGGTTACGGTTGTTTCTTTGAACAGGGGTCAACCTAATGCACGTGAATTTTTCTTTCAGTCTTACCTTTTCTTCATTTTACTTTATGCACACGTATTGTTTCATTTCCTCATTTTTATATGCAAAATAGTCTTATTGTCTATCGGTGAGTGTTAGTTTAAGAGAAAAAAGTCAGTATATAGGTTTATGTGTGTGTGTGTGTGTGAGCGTTAAAGGGAACAACCCAACAAACACGAAAGTTTGATTTTAAATTGAAAACAATGATTTATAATTATTTGGAACAACAAAGCATTCTCAATAAAAAATTAAAATTACACTGGTCTTCAAATTTGGAAAAAAAATTGACTGCAGAAACTAAGCATATTTTTTTAACTAATCTGGGTGCGCTTGTAATACAATCTGGAACTTAAAACTATATGTGACAGCGCATAGAGAAAGGGACCTTAGGGTAAAAAAAAAAAATAAATTTTCACTTTTTTTTTTTTTTGATGTGGACAACATCTGAGTAAGAGACCGATCCCATGCCCCAAAAGTGTTCTCTCCCAGAGATATGCGCGTTTTATGAAATTGAAGTCGACGATTCTAAGCGCAAATAGAAAGGGACCTAAAGGCTCAGTTAGTCTTTACTTTCTGCTTCAGTTCTGTTCCGTGCCGTTCTGTTACGAAATTGTAATAGTTACTTTTTCTGTAGCAACTTATCAGCCATCTATGACAAATTTATTAGTTTTGCACCGTCCATTGTTTTATTTCAATAACTTTAATGCACATTAGAGCGACTCAAAATGTATGGAAGCAAAATTCGTGCTCAATGTACCCTCCTAAAAATGAACCTTGGACTTTTTTAAGATACCATTTTAAATATTTCGGCTCCAGCTTTGACCTCTCGTGAGCTGGACCATTTTTAAAAAGAGTCTATTTTTGCATGTTTTGTTAATTTGAGAATCTGTTTCCTTACCAACATATACAAATTGGGTATCATAAGAAAGGTTTTTTTAAGGCGCGTCCAACTGTATATACAATTTGTCCAAGGACGATCATCCATATCCTTTTTTTAAGGTTTTTCTGTAAAAAAAACGGTTTTTGAATTTTTTGTTCGGCGTTGCTTGTAATAAAAATGCCAAATTAACATATTTTAATCTTTAGTCGATTTAATTAAATACGTGTTTCAGCTTTTTTGGAAATTCGCGCTAGTTCGCGTTTTGACAAAAATGCAATGGGGTGGCAACCCTTCATTTAAATATAGCAATATGGGCATCAAATTTCTTCTTTTACCAAGTACATCATCTTTGTATGTAAATAATATTATTTTTTGCAAATTAGATGCATTTTACACGGTGCTCTGGAATATATATAAATGCAATTTTGTAGTAACTGTAATATGTTAGCGGATTTAGTTTCTAGATCATGTATGGATAAAAATAGAACTAAAGAAAGAAAAAAAGAAATGATCTACGACTTAAATTTTTTTTTAATTTGCAAAAAAAATATGCCGCCAAAAAGTCGTGGATCATTCCTTTTTTTCTTTCTTTAGTTCTATTTTTATCCATACATGATCTAGAAACTAAATCCGCTAACATATTACAGTTACTACAAAATTGCATTTATATATATTCCAGAGCACCGTGTAAAATGCATCTAATTTGCAAAAAATAATATTATTTACATACAAAGATGATGTACTTGGTAAAAGAAGAAATTTGATGCCCATACAAGGCGAGTTAACTACAGGTGGTGTCGAAACGGCATCTGAGTTTGACAGTTCGAGCTTATTTGTTTTGATTTGTTAGTGTTTTGCTAATAATGGTTGACGTTTCGAGCTAATGGCACTAAAAATGCAATGCAAAAAGCCCTATGTTGTTTCTGTTGTTTTTGGATTGTTGTAGTTCCGACACCACCTGTAGTTGAATTCGCCTTGATGCCCATATTGCTATATTTAAATGAAGGGTTGCCACCCCATTGCATTTTTGTCAAAACGCGAACTAGCGCGAATTTCCAAAAAAGCTGAAACACGTATTTAATTAAATCGACTAAAGATTAAAATATGTTAATTTGGCATTTTTATTACAAGCAACGCCGAACAAAAAATTCAAAAACCGTTTTTTTTTACAGAAAAACCTTAAAAAAAGGATATGGATGATCGTCCTTGGACAAATTGTATATACAGTTGGACGCGCCTTAAAAAAACCTTTCTTATGATACCCAATTTGTATATGTTGGTAAGGAAACAGATTCTCAAATTAACAAAACATGCAAAAATAGACTCTTTTTAAAAATGGTCCAGCTCACGAGAGGTCAAAGCTGGAGCCGAAATATTTAAAATGGTATCTTAAAAAAGTCCAAGGTTCATTTTTAGGAGGGTACATCGAGCACTTTTTTTGGTGAGTCGCTCTAATGCACATACATTTGAAGAAATTAAATTTTATGAATTCTTAAAATCAAAAAATAGTTTATTTCAATATAAAAATTTATTTTTTATTATTTATTTTGCTGTCACTTACAATAACTTAACAAGTTTTTGATTTTAACAAACTGAACGGCAACAGAACAGAAAAACTAATCAATTTCCCAGGTTTTTAAATAACAAAAACAAATCAGCTGATTCGTAACAGAACAGAAAGAAAAGACTAACTGAGCCTTAATGGTAAAATTTTTTTATTTATTTTTTTCCTTATGAACAATTTAAAAAAATAGAAAAATCATTTTAATCGACGGTTCTTTGTTGCCTGCCGTCAAGTTTCTTCTCGAATAATAAAAATTGTTAAAATTTATAATAAGTGGGAAAATACATGACCAATTCCAATAACAGATTAAGAGGCATGAAAATGGTGACCCGCTAGCTCTACAAGTTGGTTCTTAACCCGTGTAAGGACAAGTAACACATAACATACTCTCACGCTCATAAAGTATGCAAATAAAAGAAAAGTCTAATTATAAGAAAAAAAAAGATACAATTCCAAACCAATGAATCGATGGCAAGGTGGTACGCCATATAGGTTACATTGTTCCCTCCCTACTATTGAAACATACACCTACGACAGAATGAATAACCTGCAATTTAAATCTGTCCCTGCAATTGACACAATTTCGTTTTAACTCATACTCACAATTCTGCTACAGCTACTTTTCCCAAATTAAGAAATTTAAAGCTTCATTTTTTCTTTAATTTCAAAATCAAATAAAGTTTATTAAATAAGAAGATAAAAAATAATGATAAAGCATATAAAAACAATTGATCATTACTCAGTGAGAGTTTTGAATACACTAATTAAAGCTTATAATAACATTTAAGTCAGAAATGTTTTCGGTTTCTTTTTGTTTTTCTGGTTTTCTTTTTGTTTTTTCATTACCTATTCTTACAATGCGGACAGTGGGGACAAATGGAATCGGACCAATATTTTATATGTAAATTCAAAATAAATTCAATGGAAAAAAAATTACTTAAAAACAAATTATACAAAAAAAAAGAATCATAATCACTTACAATGTTTCATTCCACTTCTGTTGAGATGTTGGGCCCAGCAATTCAATGAGTGTTGTTGTTATTTTGTTGATTTCTGTTACATGTGAATAATGATTAATGATTCAATTTGTTTTAGACTTAAGAAAGTTAGAAAAAAAAAGAAATAAAAAGAAAGATACTTGTACACTAGAAAAATATTGTTAGTTATTTAGAAATAATCGGAAGTTTAATTTAGAGAAAAGATAGAATGTTTGTAATAATTCATATTCATATGGGTATACTAAACCTTAAAACTACATTATAGAGAAAAAAAAGGAATTGGTGATAAAATGCGTCTTTATCATTGATAATTAGTGTATTAATAAAAAAAAAATCTTTAGTTATAGCAAGATAAGCATAGTAATTTAGTATTACGTTAACTACTTATATTGATTTCAGTTATTTTCATTTATAAATATGTTAATTTATAAGATGCAACTTTAAATAATTATTATAACGCGGAAGTTGTTTAATTTGGGATCTACTATTTTAAATTGCATATACATATGTATTATAATAGTTTTATTTGTAAATTTAGAATATTTAGTAAATATTTTAAGTGCTTTATAGTTTTAATTAGCGAATCTAGATTACGTTTTAAGCCTTTTTTTTTTTAATGGTTTTAGTTAGCAAATTGAGGTTAGGTGTTGTGGATCTTAAATAGTTTTACTTAGTGAATTTTAAATTAGATTTTAATAATGCAAATGATTCATAATAATGTTAAGTCTCTCAGAAATCATTAGTGTTGATTTGGAGCAAGAACAATTTACTTTTCGTTTTATATCTGATTAAGATGTTAGAGTTTGGGATTATACAACATCTTGAGGGTACTAGAATTTTCTAAAATACTGTCCTTGGAATTGACCTTGTCTATGATAAGAAGTTTGCTCCGGTCTTGTTGTGTGGCTTTGCTATTGATGCCAATTGGTATCCACTTCTAAAGGTATGTCGCCACTGGTTTTTACACTTGGGTATAACGTATGAAATCCACGACAGGTGGTTTCAAAACTGAGGAGTAAAAAAGATTAACAACGAAAGATTCCGCCACTTCATGTGATCCGCCGACACGTGTTTATGGTATAATTTTAGGATAGGAAGGCGGCGTGGATCACCCTATATAGCCTCCTTTACAAATATGATGTCTGAGAAGTATCTTTAACAAAAATTAATACCTCTGTTAGGTGGACACAGTTCCGTGGATATTATCGATTCTCTTACCTCTAGAAAACCCGCGGTAATTAATTCGGTTTGGCCTTTATGTTACAAAATATACGATTTTTATTTTTAATGCCACAAATTGGTTTTGATTAACTTCATTAAATTTATTTAATATTTAGTGATACACTTTTTATATAATAATAAATTTTATTTGTACGCCGAAAATCGCAAGTTTATAGCTTTTGACACTAGAACACTTTATATATAAATGACCTACTTGCAATCATCGAATATTAGTTTAAGTTTTGTAAACCATTGCACATTTTTATCAAGGTGCTTTGAATGACATTGGAATTATCATTAAGTCGTTTATGCTAAATAAAGACAAGAATATTGACAAAATAGGTATAATGATTGTAAAATGTAAATCTCCCAGCTTTAACTAACTTACATGCATACATATATAAGGTTAACGAAAGACAAAATATGCGATCGTACAACAAAACGTAAAGCTTTTAGAGTGTAAATTTCTCAGTATTTACATTCTTACATATATAAATACCTACTCAATTTGTATGCGCTTATGATTACTACATTGATTTAGATGAAGAAAAAAAATAATTATCGTATGCAAGGAAAGAGGTTTTTTTTTTTTAAACAAGTGACAAAATATCCACTCCATACAAAGCTACCCAGTAAACATTTTCCTTCTTTTTTTTTTTTTTCTTGCAAGATCCGACCCTATATAAAAAAAACAAGAACACAAGGCCTATTAAAATCGCAACATCTTGTGAATTGGTTCCTTAGAACTTGACGGTACCGGTCCTTTATTTTTTTCGATTTCTTCTTAACGTCTGCTGCCTCCACTTCTTTAGGATGGTCCACTTCCACCGAATCTTCCTCTTCGTTTCCATTTCCAGAGACCAAAGAAAGAGGATCAATCGAATCTTTTTTTGAATCGTCAAAACATAAACCCCGGATCTCTGTATACAAGTACCATTGGCGTTATCGATAACCCTGGTGACGGAGTTATAATTGGTTTGTAGAGTTTCTACGCGGGAAAGATTTCCCGCGAATCCCTGGACACTTTTTTAATATTAGTCCCGGGAAATTTTTTTCGGGAATTTTCGGGAATAAAAACGAGCAATAAAAAAAATATTCTTTACTAAAATTACTAAAACTACCTACAAATCGGACTATTTTTCCTACGCCAATAAATCAACGGTCCCTTTAATTGCTGATGAAATGTCCAAAAAGCTTCTTGAAGTAGAAAATAAAAATGTACACGATACACCATCACTAACACCAGATGAACCATCTACTATCTTTTAAGAATACCTTGAAAAGGCCATATCAAATTCTAAAAAAATAAATTCAAAGAAAAAACAAAAGCCTGAAAATATTTAAAAAAAGAAGTCACGGGCCAAAAAATTTAAAATCTTTGTATGATGCGCTTCTTACTATAAAACCAACGTCTGTTGAAAGCGAGAGTGCGTTTTCGGTAGCAGGCAATATACATATCAACAAGGATTAGAAATGGAATCTCTGATGAGCTTTTACAACATATATAATATGTATGTAAATATACCCAGCCAGCAAAATTGTCCGATGTCTTCCAGATATCTTAGAGAAACGTCGATAAAAAAGTCGGAATCGTATAAGAATTCTGTCAGATTTCTGACGCAAAAACGTATGAAGTGGTTGACACGAATTCTGACAGAAATCTAATAAAAAGGCATGGATAATTTCAATGAGTTGACCGAGATTCTTATTGTTTTTTGACTGATAGCTAAAAGAATTCCTTTTATTGCAAAATATTTAAAAGTATATATATAAGTATAAATTTTACACGTACGTACCTTTTTTAAATGGTTTATCTTGAAACAATAAAATAAAATTGGAATTATTTTCAACTTAATGACAATTGTCATTATTTACACAAAAAAAAAGTCTGGTTAGACACATCTGTAAGAGTTCCGTGGAGTTCTATTAGACATATCTGTACATAAATTTCCCCCGATATATCCCTTCGAAATCGATCAGAAATTGTCCAGACAGTAAGTATATTCACTGTCTGACAGAAAAGAAGTCTATAAGAATGAAGTCAGACATTTGCAAGAAATGTCTAATTCAGAAAACGTGGTATTTGGTTTTGTTTTCATTTTCTGTAGATTTAAGGTTATATTAAGGTTATTTGTTTAGACTGTAAAACCTATGTAAAAACCTATGTCTTGAACTCATTTAATGAAATGATTGTTTTATTCTAAAAATCCCGGGATTCCCGGGAATAAAATTTTTTATATTTCGTTCCCCGGGAATAGAAAAAGTCCGGGAAATTAGAAACCCTATTGGTTTGTCATCAAAACTGGTATTGTTACTCAGATGTATGTTTTCATTTATGATGGCTAAATTCGCAAACAGTTTACATTGCACTGGTGACTGAGCAATAAATACAAAGTGATGATACTTCGATATTCCAATTAAAGTTTTATATTTAGTGGAGAAGTATTCGTCCCATTTTCTCCACTCAACAACAGGCTCACTTGAGTTTGGAAGTCGAATAGGTACAGGAACATTAAATCCATTACGAGATGATTTTCTAACACAACAAACTACATCCATGTAGCAGTCGACGTTATTTTGGGCATATTTTGTTTTGAAAATTTCGAATAAATGATCAGTTGAAAACTTTGTATGTCCGCTTAACAAAAAGTTCAATTCAACTGACACACATCTGGAAGTATCGACAAGGTGTTGTAAATATCGTATAATCGCATTTTTTTATTTTGTAAAACACAGTTATAAGCGAATATCACTAATTTTTTAGTTGAATGCACTTCTCGTAGGTAGTAATCAAGCATTGATATTACTGAATTCGGACCTTTTCAGAATCCACCTTCAATGCTGCTTCTTTTTCAACTTCAGTAACGTTGTCTGTATTAACAGCATCTTTTGCAAGATTTCGACACAATTCGCACAAAATAATATATCTGATTGCACCGTTTCTTCATAGCTCGCGACCGATCACCAACTTTTGACCTGAGCATTGCATCGCCACGGTGAGCGGCCAGATGTGCGAGAATAACTAAATCTTGTGATTCGTTATCTAAATTCATGAAAGACGTACGAAAATCCACAGCCATCTTCTTAGGGATCACTTCATTGCATTGATTTGAACAACACGGAGGTATTTTTGAACCATACAGTCGAGCAACTACCTTTTCTTCGCGTAAATCAAGATCAGTGCCTCGGTAGGCTAGTTGGTAGTGAGCTAGTCTATCAGCGCCGATGTTGCGGGTTCGATTCCCGCCAGAGACTCCGGTTTCTTTCCTGCAGACAAGCGTAGAGCTTCGCGGGATTAGCTTAGAGAATTAAAAAAAAAAAAAAAGATTTATCAAGGTACATATTATCGGTATCATCTTCAGAGTCACTATCCGATAATTCTGAGAAGTGATCGTCATCATCCTCGTCCTCAGGGAAACGATAAAGTAAATCTACTTCTTCGAATTCGTCCACCATTTCATCCTAAAACTATCAGTAAGAATGGTATTAGTTTTAAATTGTTTTCGCGAGTAACATAATAAGGTTATGTGAAAAAATTTTCGTACTAACAGAGTGATATTCACGATTTAAAAGAATTATAAATGAGTATTTATTATAATTCACAATTAATAATTTCAGAAACTAAACCTAAAAACTAACCAACTACACAAAACTAGAGGTAGGGACGATCTACGCGCGTTTTCAAGGTTGACCAACACGTTCCTGACGTCATGAGATGTGTCGATTGCAAATGAGATACACGTATTTAAATCTTTAAAATGGCTCTCCTGAACAAAACCGGTTTTTACCCTTAGGTCCCTTTCTATTTTGCGCGTCACATATATATAAAATTGAAACGTTACTGACTGACTGATTCATCATCGTACAGCCTAAACGCCTAAAGGTAAAAACTTAAAATTTGGACCGGAGTTTGATCTCTCCCCAAATCGATCCACTAAAACGGGATTTTTGGAAATTCGAATGGTAAGGGGGTAAAAACGGGTAAATTCGACAATCTTATATCTCCAAAACTAAAAGAGATTGCAAGTAACCGGGTAAAACCTGAATTTTGGTACTTTTTTGTCACCCCATCTATCTTTTGAACCAATAAACATAGAAATAAAGTCTATACAACATCCGAAACTTATCCAAAAACGAATACAAATATGGTACATTTTCAAAACGAACGTTTAAGGGGTGAAAATAGTAACTATTTTTGTACTTTTTTTACAAAACATTTTTCTCCATTCATCGACATATTTGTACTAAACTATGGGCTCCCACTACAATACTGAAATATTTGACACGTAAATGGGCAGAAAAAAGTATCAGGATAATACGGGAAATTAACTTTCTTGCATTTGCTTTTTTGTCTTCTACGAGTGGTACACAGAAAGAAAAACACTCGGGATAAATCAAGTTTTTTATGATTACTTTAAGTACGAGTCGTACTTAAAAAATCAAGTAGGTACGAATGACACTTAAACGTACTCAAATCAATCCAAAATGGGATTACTTTCGAAAATCAATCCCGGAATTTCTTGAAATAAGTATGAAATTCTTAAATCAAGTAAAAAAAAGATTAAACTTTTTGTTGTGTTTAACCCTCCGGCCAACGCATGTTTTAATTTTCTATACACATTGAAAAAAGGTCTAACGAGACTCATGTGCACCACTAAGGGTTAAAAAGTTAATTTGAACTCTTGATTCTCATTAAGTTTATATTTTTTGTTAAATATATATATACGATTTTTTCTAAAATAAAAACCATATCGGGAATGATATTGGTGTCTTATCAATCAATCATTATAACTTTTTCTTTCTAATTTCTAATTTCTTGATAAAATCAACTTTATATTACTTGAATCAATCGCATTTTGTGATTGCTTCAATCTTAGTTTTACATAAATCAATTTAGTTTTCGGATTATTTTAAGTACGAATTCGGATTAAAACAATTTTATAATTCTTAATCAAGCGTATTTTGAGATTGATTTAATCTTAGTTTTACTTAACTCAATCTCATTTTCGGATTATTTCAAGTACGAAACGGGAATGAATATGGATAATTTAAGTATTTTGTGATTAAAAATCCGTACTTGAATCAATCTTTCTGTACTTGATTTTGGATTGATTTTTCTTTTGAGTGTACTTTTTGAATTTTCTACAATATTGAACTTAGAAACACAAAAAAATAGGTGAATATCAGCCTATGAGATGAAAAATGTTGGAACTTTTTTTGTTAAAACCTAGAAAAATAAACTTTGGCATACAAATATGTCCACGAATAAAAAGGATGCTAACGAAGTAGCGGGTTAAATGCCAGTGAAAAATAAATATTGTTTTGTAAGTTCATAGTTCATAATTTTTTTTTTTCTCATTTTTATTAAAATTTCTTATTTACTTAAATAAACTGTCAGCCAAGCATTTGGCACCAACGCTGCTACTGAAAGATAAAAAAGCGTTGTCTTCCTCTTCAATTTCGTGAAAATACTAGATTTATCTCTTTACTTTCAGGATTGTCTTATTTTACGGGTAGCATCTTCATCATACAATTGTCTTGTAATTTCTTGACTTTCCTGTTTTTTTTTTTGTTTTATTCGCATTCGTTATTAATGTAATACTCACAAATTATTTTATATTTACAACGTTTGTATGTTAGGACTTTTGACTTTTACCGCCATGTTAAAATGACAAGTTTTGTTTTCTAATATGAGAATAAGTCCGAGTTTAGACGAACATTTGGAAGGAAAACATCTGGAATTTTCTTTTGTTTTTTCATTTGCGGTCACATAGACGAACATGTTGCCGGAAACATTCTGTTAATATTGTTGTTTTTTTCTCAAAAAGCAAGGTAAATGTCAACAAAGAAAATGAGAACAAAGCGTGTCGCCGAGTACCGAACACAAAAACCATTCTCTCTTCCCCACCCGTAATTTGCTAACAAACAAAATGTTTCCCTTCCAGATGTTTCCCTGTCTAAATGGGCACTAACGGTTGTTAACAAATTGACAAAGCATTTTTCCAATTCACAAGCTGTGGCGAATTGCTTGTCGTTAAGAAAATTTCGATTTATGTTCATGCACATGTGAGTAGACAAATTTTTTGTACTATTACTTTGTCGTTTTGCTAAATGTCAAAAATAGAAAATGTCAATTCAATGTACATACATAGTCAATTCGCTTTGACTAAACTATTTAAGAAGACCAAAATATCTGTGATTTTCATGGGTAACCGCGTATGTCCATTTTTTCTATTTTGCTGTCATATTGCTTAAATTTAAACGCTCTTCACATGGTTCTTAAAATTTCTGAAAAAATATAGACCAATTTCGGCTTTCCCGAAAAAACTTTTTTAAGACATACGCGGTTTCCCATGAAAACCAAAGATATTTCTTCTTACCAAATATTAAGGGGTGTTCTGGAAATTGAAAGCGCAAAACTCAAGAATTTTAAACGTCGTTTTTTAATAAGATTTCTGTGAACAATGAATTTTAAGACAAATATTTTAAAAATATTTCTCTATTAAACAGAATTTCATAACAAAAATTTAAAAAATTTGATTAAAAGTGTATTAAAAACAACTTACAAATTCTTGCGTTTTGCGTTTTCGATTTCCAGAACACCCCTGATTAAAAAAAATGACAAGTGAAACTAAAAAGCAAATTAATTTATTTAACAGTGCAGCCACACGGTCAAGTTGTTCTTGATAGTCTTTTACATATACTGTTTGTCAAAATTTCCAAAAATTGATAGTTGTGACGTAGGCTGCATTCAATTTTTGAGCAATTTACTTTCAAGATGCCATCAAGAAAAAAATTTATAAAGAGAAACGAAAAATTTGCTCACTAACCTTCAAATCAGCTGTTTTCTTGAACGTAAATTGAAACACTCACTGGCATGAGAATTTTAAAGGCAAGTTCGCATCAATTTTTAAAAGTATGAGTGTATTGGTAAAAAAGTGTGAGTGTATTAAAACTTGATAGGCAAAACTTGATCGTGTAACCCTCAAGTAAGTAATAATTTTTTATCTCACTCTTTTTGCCTCACATTATTTCCTCTTCTTTTTTTTTAATAAAATATGCCATTCACTTTAATCGATACCATGAAATCGAACCAGGTATGGGAGTTTTAATTTAATGTGAAATTGAAATAAATATTGACCCATGAGCGCCCAATTTTTATTTTAAAGATTTACGAAAAATATAATTTTATTAATTCAGTTCATTTAAATTTTTGTGCATGTTGTTATGTTCGGCGTTCATGGCCGAAAGTTTAGTTTAAAAGAAATGTTTTACGCGGTGGTTTTTTGTTTTAATACTCAATTATATATAATCTTTATTTTGTCATAGTATTTTTATTGCTGTCTAAACAATTATTGTTAACTTAAATTTATACTTATAATTATAATTATAGTAATACTTAAAACTAAGCGAATTTAAGGGTAAGTGAAAACACATAATAACTCGTCGCCAATAATGTAATGTGATCCAACGACGGTATTAAATAAACGTGCATTAAGTATTGCAACCAAAAGAAGGTCAGTCATTGACTTTAAATATTTGAGTTAAAATTATTATTATTATTAGTCATTTATTCATTATTCATTTACTTGGTATTTTCACAATAATGTTTCCAAATGGGATCTAATGAGTTAATAAGCAATTTTAATGAGAATAGCTTAAAATATTAATTAAAATAAATTTAACATATATTAATTTATAAGAAGAATTAAATCTAAAATCTTTACATTCATAAAAGTGTTTTACAAACTCACCAAACAAAACGAATTTTTCCAGGCCTGGTATAAATGAGCATTTCAAATTTTAATCAAACGTTTGTGTTTGTTGGGTGTTAATGTCTGGTATTTTTTTCCATGAACATGCTTCAACATCTTGTGTGCATTTGAGAATAAATTTTACATTCAAACAATCTGTTTTATAGATTGCATTTACTTTGGGGAAATAATTGTATTATATGTATTTTCTCTTAAATTAATATTTTTGCACTTTTTCTTAGATAAACGCTGTAGAAGAGGAAAGAAAAACTGAAATGCAAAAAAAAATATAACTATCAATAATCTATGAATAAATTTAAAAGAAAAAATTCATAAATTTATAGAATATAAAGTTCTCCAGTCATAACGAGATTGAAAGGGATATTAAAAAATTGTTGGGAGTTAAATTGTTCACAAATTAGTGTAAAGAAAATTTTTATTTTTTCAGTGAGAAAGTTTTCTTTTCAAATATAAATTTAAATCACTTTTGTGTAAGTAATAGGCACTCAGCATTAAAATCTCTGGAATATTTTTAAGATAAACTTATAAGCAAGTTAGTTAACCAAAAACATTTGAATTTCCATATAAGAAATTTCTTATCGATAAAGGAGACTCTTTTTCTGGCCTCTTGTGAAATCATATGGATTTTTTTTTATCGCCGAAATGTAAAAAAAAACAACATTGAACAGGGAAAAGAAAAATGTTCAACCCTTTTCAACTAAAAATATCACTAAAAAAGCGTTTTTTATGCATTTATTTAATTAATAATGCGATATGACAAAAAAATCCCTACATTTTGCAGATTATAAAAATCTGTCCGATATGCCCAACGCTTCTATTCAAGTATTAAAAATACCTACATATAGGGATTTCCCCTACTACTGGCAACACTGTGAGACACACACTATCGGAAAAAAATGATAGCTTTGCTCATATTTTCAAATAGTAAATCCGATTCAGTTCTTGAACTGAAACGTAGGATTAAATAAAACATTTAATACTTGTGTCGAAATACTATTTTATTTTCAAAAAAAATGCTCTTTTGGTAGGAATTCAGTAGCATTTCAAAGTTTTTCTACATCCCTGCTTTATAAGGGCCAATGGATTAAGGTATCAAGAAGAAAATTGTACCTTTATACAATCTTAAATATCTTAGAAGATATTTTTTTAAGAACTAATTATTTCTAAAATTTGCTTAGCCACTTTCACTTTAAAAAAACGAAATTATTCTTGTCGAGGCATTACCACAAAAAAGCTTTAGCGACATCATTTTCAATTTTCGTTTCTTTTTTTTTTAATAAATAACTTAATTGGCAACACTTGCATTATCTCCTAAAATGTCATGGTCACATTAGGTATTGTTATAATTTTATAGCAAAAAAAATTTTGTCGTAAGCGACAAGCTTTATTAAAAATCTATATAAAATAAAATAACAAAAAAACCTTCTCTTGTAAAATTTTGTTTTTGTCGCTTAAGCTTTTCTTGCGGTTATGACTCGCTATATGCCGTTTACATTACTACAAAATCTAGTTCGTTTACATTAACTTTTTTGACATAAGCGAGAATAACAACAACAGCTGACTGAAAGCTTTTTGTGTAACTCGGACTTACATATCGTTTGCTAAGATGCAAAAAGACGTAACTCACATATTATTCAAAATCGAGTTTTTGATTGATTATTAGTGCCGGTTCACACACGTCAAGTCTTGAGCTTTTAGGAGAGAGCGGAAAAATTGCATTCTCTTTTTACTCTCTCAACTCAAAACTTGACGTGTGTAAACCGGTACTTATGAATGCCATTAAACTACATGTCTAGCCATTTACGCTTTTGCGATCAAAAATTACGCTTTTCTAAACGAAAAACAAAGGGACGTAACTGCGAGCATGTTTTTATGATAAATGCAAAACGACTTAGTACCCTGCGGGAAATTTGTGTCAATTGGTCCAACAGACTGGTCCTGGAATTTGTGAAAATAGAACAAGTACAAAAAGAAAGGACTCATGACCAGTGAAAGAAGAACCAATCCTTTAACTGGTTTATGAAGAACAATGAGGTAGAAAAAGTAATGAATTACAGTACATTATTCACCGGTGCTGTGACACATTTTTTGGTACTTTCTAAAATTTGTTTCTTGAATTTAATTCTAGGACTTGTTTTATTGAATTAATACTACATTTTAGTAATTGACACTAAGCACGTTCATTGAGACTAGATTTGTGACTGGTCAAATGGTGTCAATCAACCCCCTCCAATGACAACCCCATGTAAAATTGATAGGACTTATTCATATAAAGTGTTAGAACTAGAACCGGTCTCTACCACCAAAGACCTATCACGGGACTACTTCGGTGTCAGTTCGATTCCCTCTAGGGTACAGATTTATTTTCTAGCCAAATATAATGAAATGGTATTCTGTGAAAATTGTTTGAAGAAATTCATGGACGACTTATCATCGCATGTTTTTCTAGCATGTTTACAGTTTTCATTTTACAAAGTTTTTTGCTTCTCTTGTAAAATTTTGTTTTTGTTAGTAACGCTTTTTTGTATTTTACCTAGCAATACAAAGAACCCATTTCTTTATTTAAAAAATTGCAGTGCTTGTAGTAAATTTTTTCTTTATTATTTGCCTTTTTTATTTTTCATATTTTCTCAAAATTTAAAAAAAAAATTTACAGTCTTCACAAGCCGCCATTAATGTTTTTGTTTAGTTTTGTTTTTTTTTTTTTTTTTGCTTAAAAACTAAAAGTTTTTGGCTGACTATTTAAGTCATATTGCCAGGGTATCACACGAATAAAAAATGTTTGGCTAACTAGTTTAGGTTATAATGCCACACAGAAAAAATTTTTTAGGCCAGTAAAAGAATTAATCAAAAATAAAATCAGTTTTAATTAAATATTTAATAAGGTGAATTAAATTTTTTAATCAAGTGTATAAAATGTTTAATTGACAATATTTCAATTAAAAATTTTATTCACTTGATTAAAAGTTTAATTCACCTGATTAAATATTTTATAAAACCTGATTTTATTTTTGATTAATTCTTTTACTGGCCTAAAAAATTTTTTCTGTGCAGGGTATCACACTATTTAAAGACCTCGTTTGACCTAAACCTTCGTATATTAAGACGAGAGCTTCCAGAATCCGCTCCAGAGTATTTTTGAAAACTTTTGAACCAAAACCAATGTGTGGGGACAACGCACGAAAAGTAGACAAACAAGAACGACCTGATTCTCCTCAAAAAATAATGATAACGAACACGAGCTGCTTGTTCACTCAGAGCAGTCTTACGATTAGTTTTTTTTTATTAAAATGTAATTTTTTCTTGAGCAGGGAAATATGTATATGAAAAAAACCACAGTTGCATCCAGTGTTGCTCCTTAGTGTTCGGTTCGGTAGGTTTGTGGAAAACACAAACGCATAGTGTTTGTGAAGAAAATCTTTTAAAAAAAAGTAACGTTTCCCTGTTCCTGTTCCCTGTCATATTTCGAACACAAAAATTATACTGTTCTTATCCAGCTCAACAAAAAGATGAGAACATTTAATTCCGTTCGGTTTTTTTAAAAAACCACAAACTTTATTGTGTTCGGTTTAGCTCATTAATGTTCGTTCGTTTCTGTTGTGCGTAGCGCAACAAGTATAATTAATATTTTAAGCTTTACCCTACAACTTTTCAATGTTAATCACCTAAATCACATGAATATATGTTAAAGCTTTGGTCACACTTAACAAATATTTTAGGCTTACAAGTAACCACTATTTTTATTAAACATTTCTTAGATTTTGTATAACGTTTGCTTGATCAAACAGCATTTAAGAAATTATTAGTTACTTACATTCTACAACAATTTTTTTTAGAAATAAAAAAAAGTAAAGGTAAATTATTTAAGTGGCCACTCTTTTTTCAGAGTTTTGCGTCAAATAGTTGTTAAATGTGAACATACGCAATAGAAAAATAAAACAAAAAAAATGTACGACAACAAACTTTACAACAACGTTGTGTTACATAGACACACTGTCTAAAACATACTAAAAAAACTCTCACCAAACACACACGTTTAATATTAATTAAAATTTATAACATATTAAACGAAAACAACTGCGACAACACGGAGCAGGAGTAAAACTAGCAGAAAAGACATGTTTATATATCGTTACTCAAAACGCAAATGGCCCAATCAAACATTTTGAAAAATTTTATAGGAGAAGCAAAAACTCTTGAACATTTTAAATCGAGTAGACACCTAATTTGTGTGGCACAAACTGTCACCTAGGCCTGGCTGAGACCACTTGTATTTTGTATAGTGTTTTTTGGGGCTGCCGCAAAAACTTACACAAACGAACTCCAAGGCTTTGCTAGGACTACAGAGTTTTATGGCTATAGCAGGAACATTTTGTTGTCAACTAAAATAATTCTTCGAAGTTAAAGTAAAGAAAGAATTCTTTTGTATTGCGTGTGCTTCTTGATAAGTTTTGTTTTCATTTTTTTTACGACAGTACATTTTTTTTACAACAAAAGTGCTATCTGCAATTTTTCAAAAATGTGTTTTTTATAGAAACGAGTTCACTAACTGAATTGTCATCTGTCATTTAAATTTGAAAACAAAAATTTCCCAAAACGTTTTTTTTTTTTTCATAAATATTGTATTGTTGTATCCAGTGTTGCCAGTGAAATTTCGAGAAAGATACATTTTGGTTACCAAAAAGATACACCTTTTCCCAAAAAAATACATTTAAAAAAAAAAATTTTAAAATCCGTTTTTAACGTTTAACATTTATTAACATAACATTTTTATTTCATATTTAATGAATATTGTAAAGAAAATGATATCATATAAATTCATTTTTGTATTTATTTAAGTCATAAATATTAGGTATGTACATATGTAATTTTTAAAAATACAGTAAGCGAACTTTAAAGTTAATATAATGTTTGGATGTTATCAAAACAAGTTAATTTTTGTAAAAATTAATATACGAGTTAAGGCGTATTTACTAAGGCGATTATATCAAAAAGTTCGTATAAAGTTCCTGAAAATAAAAAAGTAGCTCAGAACAACGTCGCACTACTATATCCTTTAGGTTTTCTTTCGCCATTAATTAAGCTGCTATTGTATTAGCATTGAGTCGGTATGTCTTAATAGGTTTTATTTGGCTTAAAATTCTCTAATATTTTATTTTTGTACATTTTGCGTAACGATTCAAAAGATACGAAAAATGTCAGGATTATACATGGTACCTGAATTCATAAAAGATACGAAAAATGTATCTTTCGTATCCTAATGGCAACACTGGTTGTATCTAACACACCCTTTTTTTGTTAAAAAGTGCTTTCTACATTAAAAATATTACTTCATAAAATAAAATGATACAAATTATTATAATAAATTTAATTTAATTTAATTTATGCAATCAAATCTTTATAAGCTAATATTATAAAATTTAATTTTACAAGTAAATACATTTTTTAATGCCTAACACAAATAAACTAAAAAAATTTTTAAACTTACAAAACGAAGACCACAATTCCCAAAAAAAAACAGACGAAAATCCACAAAAAAAATATTTAAGATATAATGGCTACCAATAAGGTCTACGTATTCCTATTGCACAACTATTATAAACATATCGGGTCATACAAGCTCTAACGAGTCGCCCAAAATTGGATCGTCCGAACGGACCACCTCAGACGAAGTCATTGCCAACATTTACATGATATCATTTTCAGTAAATGCCATAAATTGGTCTCTTGACCAATAGTAAAAATTTTAAGTCCACTTTCAAAGAATAGGGACATCACTTTTTGCAAATATCAAAAATACCACCTCAAACCCATCTAGGGCATAAACAATATTAAACAATATGGTGTCACTTTTCTCTATCGTGAAAAAAGTTTCTGCACCGAAATCGTTAAATTTTTGTCTTAAATAAGTTCGTTTTAGTTTAAATTCCTGTATACTTTTCAACAATAAACCATTTTTCATAAGTCTAATGCAAAATCAAATAGGTTTTCAAGTTTCTAAAATAAAATGTAGACTTAATTTGGAGTTTTAGAAATCGCTTACGATGCGGAAACTTTTTTCACGGAATTAACCTAAAAAAAGGTTTTTTATTATCAGAACAACGTTCCCCATATGGTACTGGAGGGGTATTTTGCGCTCAAAAAAAGTTATAACCCTAATAAAGAAGCCTCTCAAAAAAGTATAAATCTGTGGCCGTATGGAAAAACTAGATAACTCCATTTTTCGAAAACACAAGAAAAACACATTTAAAGTTTTAAACATATTTCGCTAGTTATTTAATATAAATTTATGTTACTATGGATGCGCATTAAACAAAGTATAATTTTAAATAATGTTAAAGATTTCTGGTTCCATTAAACTAATTTTTGGACATTAAAACCCAAAATCAATGTCAGTTATCTTGTTTTTTCGAAAAATGGAGTTATATAGTGTTTCCGAAAAAAACTTTTTTTAAATTTATTTTAATATTTTACTGAATTAAGGCAACTTAAGTAATGATTTGTGGAAAAACTATTTGACTCAGCTCGTTAATTTACCCGTTTTTTACGAAAAAAATGGAGTTACCCAGTTTTTACAAAAAAATATTTTTTTTCCTTTTATGCTTTTTGGGTGGTCGGTAACTGTATGGAGTATATTTGTTTTCTATTTTTCCATGCTATTACCCCCCCATTCGGTGGGTATTGATAAAAAACGATGACAAAATTTTTTTAGGAAAATCAGCGAAGGCTAAGCCGTCCCTCACACCCGCCAAAGTTTGAGAAAAAAAGTCCGAATTTTATGCCTCATAACTTGGACAATATTAATTTTACATAAAAATCGTTTCCTAAGAAGTTGTTATAAGTGAAGTTTCCAACAGCTTTTGTCTTAACAAGGTTTCTCCATATCTCACATTTAACATAACGCAACTAAAATAAAGAGCAAACTGCATTATTGATGCGAATTTTTTTTAGAACTATTTTTTCTTACACACGTCAATTCATTTTCAATATTTGTGTGCGTTTGCTTAGAAAAAAATGTCAAACAATTACCATTTGTTTCTAACATACCTACCCGCTCGCTATCTCTATTTTTATAGGGGGCTCCCATAGAAAATTGGCAATACAGACTAGAAATATTTTGAAGAAAAAGCACATTACTGTCAAGGAATCGCTTCTAGGTGGATAAAATGTATGACCGACCTCAATTAAATTTTTGTCCTCTACATTTTCTCAATAACATACTTGCCCTTAATATCCACCTCTTAGGGGGGATCCCATACTAATATGGCGGTTTAACGAAATTCTTAATTATTCTCGAGAATAAATACTTCAGAAAATAAACCGAAGTCAACCCGGAAAAAGTTCAAGAGAAAATTTATTCAGGAATTCGACAAAAGCCTAAATGTGTCTCTGGTTGAAGAACATTTAACATTGAGAAGGTCGTCAAAGCTGCAGAAAAAAATAATAAAAAATTTATTAAAAATTGTTAATGGGTAAGTCGAAAGATTTTTCAAAGTTACTGAACCACATAAGGTAAGGCAGATCTATATGGGTAAGAAACTATTACTCGGAGAGATTTCGGGTGTTTGGCAGTCGTATTCTATAAATCAAGAACTTCAGAAAATATATAATATGCATATAAAGAATGCAAATATGTAATATTCATTGAACTCTCGGGAGTTGCAATTTTTAGGTACAGCATTTTGACCCAAAGAGCTTATAACCCGAATTTGTTCTATTTCGCTCTTCCTCTCTTAGTTTTCAAAATAACGTTGTATTAAACTTCTAATTTTTCTGTTTTCTAAGACACTATGGAGTTAACTTGTTTTCCAAAAAATGCATGGAGCTATCTAGTTTTTACATAAAAATTGGCATTTTTCTGATTTTTGTTTTTCAAATAACTTCTAAATGAGAAACTATATCAAAATTTCGATCTGACAGAGTGATGGTAAATGAAATACGCTTTAATTTTTTGTTCTTATCTCAATTTTCGCAAAAAGTGGAGTTAACTAGTTTTTCCATACGGCCACAGAAATAATATAAATGTCGTTAAACTATTTTTTTTTATAAATAAAAGAGATACTTTTTTAGATAAAAATTGCAAACATTTAAGTTCAAATGCATATAACTTTTTAAATAAAAAAGATTTTTTTTTTACAATTTGCAAAATATAGTATATTAATTGATTTGCTGGTTATTCACAAAAAAATATTTCAAACAAATTATGATAAATTTGAGTCTTATATTTCCAAAATACTACCCCAATTATAAATTATGATTTTGCTTGTAAGGTGGTACGCTCTGATGTCGATCTACTGTATTATTCTCTACTTAAGCTACGGTCACACTTGGCAAAATATTGACGAAAAAACGTGACCACAGGCAAAATAAAATACCTTAATTCCAACATTTTTTTGATTTTAATACCGCATCTTACAAAGAATCGTTTTTTGGTTTGTCTAGCAGTGCAATTAGTTTTTTTTTTGTGATGTAAAGATCACGTTAAATCTCACAAACTATTAACAAAATTAGTGGTTATGCTTAATTCGTCAAATTTTTAATAAGTGTAACAGTAGTTTTAAAAGTGGGTCTAGGATCAATATTTTTTAGTCTCCACTATTAAAAATAAAACATTTTAGGAAATGTATGAGAAGAAAATTTATCTTGTGCACTACAAATCAAACAGTATTGCCAAGGGAAGGAATTTTTCCCCGTTTGTAGGGATTTATTTTAAAAATTTGACATGGAGAGAAAAAGCGAAAGATGTAGGGATTTTTCTCCAATTGCAGCTGTTTTCAAAATAAGATTTCTGTATGACGTGCTACAGTCCCAGTTTTTTGATATATACACTGAAATTTATTGTAGAGGGAAAGCTAGCTTCTATGCGCATTTCACTGGTTGCTTAGGCCAGATCGTCAGGAAACCTTTTCCAAAGATTTAAGAAAAGCCAAAAAAAAATTATACAAATAAAACCTTAAAGCGAATAAGAAATATAAACACTCAAACTCTTACTTTTTTTAAATTTTAATTTCTATTTTATAAAAGAAAATAAAAACAATTTAAGTTTTAGATTTTTTGTTAAAATGTTTGTAGTATTATTTTTTTTAAATCGAATTAAATTCTGATATATTTAGATATACATTTATAATAAAAATGTACTATAAAGAAAATTATTTAAACTTTTTAATATTAAATAAGTTGGATTCTTAAAAATTTTCTATAATTCTTTTTATATTCAAATATTCTAAGCTGAATATATTCAAATCAATTTAATTCAAATAAGTAAAAACTGATTTGTAGTTTTAGAATTTTTATTTAACAAAAGTGGTAGAAAATAAAAACAATCAAACAAAAAAATTTTAAATACAAAAATGTCTGCTAATTTTTTTTTAAACTTTTATTTGAAAAATGAGGATGACAATGTAATAAAATACTGGGATAAAAAAGTGCAGCTCTATTTGAAAATACAAACATTAAAAGTTAGACGATTTCGTATTTGAAAATTCTTCCACTCGGAGACCGGTACAGTCCATTGTAAATCCCTTCGATGAAAAGAAAAAAGTAGAAAAGAGAAAAGTAAAGAAAAGAAGTATGAGGTGGATAAAATCCAGAAAATTAGAAAGTTAGTAGGCAATATGAAGAACAATTTCCCTCTCTACAGTCCCCTCAACAGAAACAACCGCACTATTTCCCTGACAAACCCCAGCAGGTCAGCCGGATTACATCCAGCGATGCACCCCAGTTCGTCGTGAAACCTGTCTCCTAGCCACTTCTGTCTGAGACCCTGCATCCTAGGACAATGGCACAGTACATGCTCGATCGTCTCCAGCTCCTCTGAATCATCGCATAATCTGCAGAAGTCCGGTATGGTATTGTCCCATCTGCTCGTAAAAGCCCTAACGGGACAATGACCCGTCAAGATCCCTATAAGTGTTCTAAGACCACCCCTATCCAATCCCAGTAGAACCCTGGTTGCCCCCGCGTCCAATCTGAGCCATAATGCCCTAAACACCCTGCAATCTACTCTGTCCCCCCAGGATCGGTTAACGTCATCGCGGAATTTTTCCCGTATCACACTATAGTAGTAACATAGGGGAGGCTTTACCCCCCTGTCCCTTACCACTAAGTCCAGATTCAAACCCCCTCTCGCGAGTTAATCCGCCACCTCATTTCCATCAACCATGCAGTGTCCATGTACCCACCACAGCCTTACATTGAATGCTTCCATGAATTCCCTTAGACCAGGTATCCTCGTGTGATCATCCCGCCTAGGTCTAACCAAGGAAGACTCGTAAAGTCTAAGTAGGTTCCTAGCAGCCACACTCCTCACATAATGCTCAATAGGGAACAGATATAGTAGGATGTCCAGCGCTGCCTGTGATGCCAAGAGATGCACTTCTTTGAACCTTGCTGAACATCTTCCTATAGCTATCCACTCCCAACGCACCCCACCAAACAGTGCATCCATAGGTAAGTATAGGCCTAACAAACGATGTGTAAATCCAGTTTACCATATCCGGCCTCAGACCCAAGTTCTTACCAATGGAGTTCCTGCATGTGTAGTATGCATTGAGTCCCCTTCTCATCCTCTCCTGAGTATTTTTTCCAAGACAGTTTGCAGTCCAGAAAGTTACCCAAATACTTTTTTTTTTTTTTTTTAATAATAAAATTTTTTCATACGAAGGGTGTGTGTGAAACGGTAGCAAAGTACTCATGGAAGTAAATTTTTGTCACTGTTGAGGTGAATAAAAAATCACTAGCCCTGGGGGCTAGTATACATTTTGACATTAGCGTAGAAATTTCTGACAATTTTAATTCACCATAGAACTTTGCTTCTGTTTCACACACACCCGAAATTTGGAATTTTTTATTAAACAAGTTTATTTGTTTCTTTTAAATTAAATTTTTTTCAAACAAATTTGTGTGCTTTTCTATTGATTTGAATATATTTTTATAATATTAATTTGAATAATATAAATTGAAATAATAGTGAATTTAGATTCCTAGAGAAAAAATTAAATTTTAAAGACATTATTATAAATTATTTGAAACTGATTTTTATTTTATTTAAAGAAGTATTAGATAAATTTAACATATATTAATTTTTGAAATTGAAAATAGTTCATTTTGAGCCAATATTTGGAAGAAAATAATTTAGAATGAACAGTTATGCTATTCTCTCTGCTAAGTCTATAGACCTCAAATCCAAGACTTAAACTCGACTACAACTCTTTAATTGTCACCTCAAACTGCATTCCAAGCATTTCCATTTTTTTTCCAAATTTCCCACACTGTGCAGCGATCATACAAATAGAAGTGAATCCCTTATAATCTGGCCCACTTCCTATTCAACTAAGCAAATGGAAGTATTTACAAAGCATTGAAGCCTCTTATTTTGCAAGTATAACATTTTTTATGATAATTTTAAATATGCGGATAGAGTTTAATTATTCATTGCTTTGTAATAAAGGTTAATGTAAAATTTTAACGTAATTACGAGTTCTGTAAACATCATTACGCGTTTCTTTAAATTTTACTAATTATTTTAATAAAAATTCATGTAGTTTTCATTAGGCGCTATCTGCTTATTTCAATGTTCAAATCGATAAAGTTTTAATTTGTAAATAGTGCTATCAGATATATAAGCGAGAATATCTGGAATTAAAAATAATTAACATATGTATGATTCAGATGTTGTTTTTTTAATAACATTATAAAATAAAGTTTAGTTAATGCTTTTTTATTAGAGTAATCGAAAAAATCTGTTTTTTCGCTCTCCTGTAAAATTGTGATTTTGCAAATAGCACTATTTGAATAATAACCCTCGATATATAATAGGGCAGGGCCTGGCCAGGCTCAGGGGGATATTTTATTATGTTAATAAAATCGCTTATTTTCCATTTGTGTTGATGGTTGAATACATAAGAATCAATTCGATTTTTGGTTAGAAAGGGCGTTTTGCCTTCTAGCTAACGATATCTGGTTACCTAAAACTAAACGATATACAAACATTTATTCATATATGTAGATATAAACAGACATACGAGATTTTCCATTAGTTGTTGTTTTGCTAAAGGCAGACGACACTGATTATTTACAAGTACTTAGATGGCAGTTAACATCGTTTAAGAGAAGAAATATGTTGAATACGCATAAATATTTATATGAAAAGTGTTTTAATTAAAATGTTTAATTTTTTTTATTGTTTTATTAACTAGATAAGATAAAAAATGGCACTTTAAATTACAATAAATGATTAAGTAGACTTAATAAAACATTTCAGAATTTTTAACCCATTTCGTCCCAGCGATTTTTTTTTTCGAGTAACTTTATAAAACTTGGTGGTTGATAGATAATTTGGGACTAGAAAACACGAATCTGAAGTCCAATTTTTTTTAGATTTTTTGTTTTTGAGAAAAATGGTGTTCGATTAATCGAACATTGGGCACTATTAAGCATTTTTGTTTTATTGCTCCTATAGATTGTAAATATAGAAAACCTAAGTTTTTTATAAACTGTAACTAATTAATTTTATTTAGTTAAAGAAAAATAGAACAGGGGATTTATTAAAATTTAAAATATACAGTTGAACCTCGATTATGTGACTCGCACAGGACCGGGGTAATAGATATATCGGGTGATTCATCGTGATGTTTAAATTAAAATGTAAAATAAAACACATAATTTTGAAAGTGAACTTGAAATTTTTATTATAGGTTAAAAGAATAAGTTATGGCATTAACTGTATGTAAATGATATCATGGTAATGTTGGCCATGACTTTGTCTGAAGTGGTCCATTCGGAAGGTCCAATTTTGGGCGACTCATGGGAGCATAGCGACTGGTATCTCGCGAATAACACGAGTAATGTTAGCTTCCAAAGCGTCAATCGTAGCTGACTTATTCCTGAAGATCCCACATAATCACAGAGAAAATAGTCTACGGTGTGATGTCACACGATCTAGGTAGGCAATTTACCATAGCAAATCATGAAATTATGTGCTCACCAAAATGTATGGCTCGTAGCACCGTCTTGTTGAAACCAGATCTCACCGAGACCATGCGCCTTATTTTCAGGTTGCTCTACTGGAGACCTACTGTCCCTTTTATCGGAAATATGGGGCTGTTCCATTTTGGCGAAAGTAAGGGAATTGCTTAAGATATTTCCAAGGCGTTTGACAGAGTCTGACATTTTGCACTCTTGTCAAAGCTTGTTTCATTTGGTGTCGGTGATAATTTCTCTCGATTTTTATCGAGTTTTCTCACAGATCGCACTATACGAGTTGTTATAGATGGAGTTTCGTCAAACGAGTTCCAAACTCATTCAGGGGTGCCGCAGGGCTCCGTTCTTTCTTCTACTATTTATATTTCCTATTTTTCTAAATGACCTCCTGTATCAAAATTTCAACCCTATCTACTCTTTGGCAAATGACAGCAACCTTTGCCATTCGTAATCATTTGACTATGGACCAAGCGTGTCCGATGTTGGTGCTATGAGTCAGAACATGATTGATACGCCGAGACCGAAACCCGTACGTTTGTTCGTAATACACGTTATTCCTCAAGAGCCCATCCTTTTTTGCTCGATTAGCCGGTAAATCGTACAATGCATTACAGGGAAAATTCGTTTTTTGGTGGACTGTTCGTATGTGGAATAACCTTCCTGCTGGAACCTTCCCTCTCACTGTCAATATAAATAAATTCTAGTCGAATGTTCACAGGCACTACTACCTCTTCTCTCCTTCCTATAACCTTTTTTCCAACACAATGAAATGCATTAGTAGGGGTCATCTCCTGAGTGCTCTGATTTTTCTCAATTTTGGAAAAATTTGGACCAATGAATACTCTCTCATCTACAGCTGCTATATTTACGTGCTGGATGTGGTCTAACCGGTAGAGTATCACCCACCAATGTAAACTTGGACTCAATATTGCGAATGATGTTTGCAATAGTGGTTTCATTATGCGCACAGAACGGTGATTGTGCATAAACTTTTTTTGATCAGCAAAAACAAAATAAATATGTTTCCGTTTATTCAAATGAGTGAAAAATTTATATTATGGTAATATGCGATAATTCAGTTAGCCTTTCAGAAAAAAAACAAAAGTGCTAAATAGTGCCCAGTGTTCGAAAAATCGAACACTGCTTTTTAAAGTCAAATAACAAAAACACAATTGAAAAACACGGAAATCTTTTTGTTGTTGTTAAAAGTTTAATCGTTTTTCAATGGAACTACATTTCTACTTTTTTCATTTTTTTATATTTTATAGAAAGTTCTTAGTTTTTAAAATTATGCCAAAATTAAGGTTTTTTCTTCCCCCTAGTTATACAAGGGAGGAGTAAAGTGGGTAAGAAGTTTAATTTTTTTATTTGTAGCTAACCACTTACAATATATAATTGTTTAAAAAAATTAGTTCTTTGTCTTACCTAAAAAAAAGTAAAAAATTTATAAAAACGCGTAAAATTTATTGTTCGAAAAATCGAACATTGGGACGATATGGGTTAACGTTGTAACGCTAAAAAACACTCATTTTTGATATTTCCCACGAATGAAATATATAAAAGTAGGTATTGCCTGTTCATTAATGAATATAAAGAACAAACAAACTTTGCTTATGTTCATTCATGTATGGCATGAAAAAGATCATTTGTCATACATAGCGAAAAGAACAAAAACAACACTGCTTTTCATATTATCGAATATTTTCGGCCATTTACTCGAATTTGAATACGTTTCATATTCATGAATGAAAATTTTCATGGAAATTTTAAAACATTCATACTTTCAAACATTCATCAATTAAAGACTTTATTATGCTTGTATCTATCTACTGAAGCCGGTATTTTTTACAGGTGGCATGTCATAATGCCCATGGATCCAGAGCAAGTCTTAATACTATTGGCATGGAAAACATGTTTTTGCATATATCTTACGTTTTTCTCAAATAAATTATTTTTGAATAAAGTTGCATATTACTCAGAATGGCATAATTTTGAAATATTCTTTTATATGAATTTTCTTATATCGAAGTTTTTAACAACCACTAAAAGAATTTATATCGGTTAAAATTTTCTTAAATAAACGGTTAATAAGACTGGTTTTGGAAACTAATCCTTGAATTTTTTTATTTTTAAGGTTCTCTTCTGTTAGAATTTACTACTTCGTTCTAGCTACTTGGCGTATGTAGATTTTTTGCCATTCAACTCAAAGTGTTGAATTCGAATGAATGTTCATCAAAAAACCCTAAGGTTGCCAATTTTGAGGTAAAGTACCACTGATGACGTAGAAAAGTTTTTAACGTGGCGCGTTCAACTGCTTCTTAATAATTTTGAAGTCATATCCAACCGCTTTAATAATATAAGATTACTAAGAGGTGTGTATCGTGGGCATTGACAGAATTTTTAATTGACCTTGCAAGATTGCAGCGATTTCGAAAAGTGCATAAGTTTAATCAGTATATAATTTTCTTCATCCAGCGGGCCCGATAAATAGCTTTTGAAGCTTAAAATTAACATCAATGTCATAACTTATAAAACTGATTTTAAGAATTTATTGCAGGGCATAGAACGATTTGGTAACAAAGCAAAAGCAAAACGTTTGATTTTTATTTGTTTGCTGGGTATGAGTAGGTAAGGTAAGGTTAGGTTCAATGGGCAGCCGTCACGACGACGACTCACTTGGATCCTCATAGCGGTCCTTTTGTCATATCTCTAGCCAGTGACAAGAGTCAGCCAGTATCCACCAGACTATTCCCCAGAGGTCACTGCAGCCTCGAAGCACCCCCTCCCTGCAGAACAGAGAGATCGATTTTAGTCCCACATTGCACTGAAAGAAAAATGCTTCATATTGTTACGTTACTGCCTTTCAATAACGTTTTGGTTTATTTCCTTTATAATAAACCGTTTCGAGTTCTTTATTGCAACTTTAATAAAATAAATAAAAACACAAACACTTTTAACACTGTTTACAATTAACACAACTTTATTAGTACAAAGTCTTTTTAACAACCGTAATTTATAGCTTTTATTCACAACCATGGTTGCAACTATAATTTTCTCAGCGTTATACGTTATTGACAAAGTCTGAACATAGAATGAATTAATTACGCTAGTCGCCGCTAGTATTTATACAGCAATTTGGTTGTCTAGAACATTCGAAATGTTTTTCGAAGGTTCGAGGCTTTACTTATTCACCACACTTTAATTTGATGTATGGCAGCGCTAATGTTTACATAATTTTACCTCTTATACTGAAGCTTTTTTAACGGTAATTTCTAGGTCTTTCTGCACATTGGGATTGAAGTGTACTAAATTATAACAATTTTTAATAACAATGTAAACTAGTAAAATTACTTATGAATACAAGACAACTAATAAATACAAGACAACTTAAAAATACAACTGATTCTTAACTAATAATTACAACTAATTCTTAACTAAAGTTACTTTCGTAACACTGCCCCCCACTTAAGCCTGTTCGTCCCGAATAGGCTCAGAATCACCTCTTCCATAAGGGGTTAATCATTCCAAATGAAAAACTTTCATTTTGGCCCTTGGCCTTTTATATTTCCGTATTTGGTTAACAACATCATTTAATTTCCTTATCACCTTATATGGCCCATTCCAATGTATTTGTGGTTTGGCAACTAATCCTTCCTTTGGTTGTTGATTCACTGACAAAACCAGCTGGCCCTTCTTAGATCCTTCAGAATACACCATCCAATCATATCTGGACAACTTTCTATGGCCACGCACGGACTTTCTATGGTCGTACAGATTTCTCCGCTCCAATGAAGATACCTGCTTATCCTCGGGTATAGGTAGTGCGTTACAACTGCACTGTGGAAGCGACGCACAACCTCTGTTTGCTGTGCTCCTGGCTGCCACACGCTTTGGGCAGTTTCCTTTAAAATTTTGACTTCTACCTATACTATTGGCTCTTATAACCTTGGCCGATACGGGCTCTCTTCTTTGCGCCGTTATCCAATCTTTACTGGGCGGTACCTTCAACGAGCGACCCTCACTGACGCATTCCCTCCTATCTGCCTCCGTACAGTGCCTGGCTTCCAATCTGCTTAGCTGTCTTACACGAACAACCACTTTTTCTCGTTTTTCAACTTTTCTGTGAGCTGACGATTCCTGACGAGTACATGCGAGAGGCTGTCCCTCACGAGCCTCACTTTCATACCCAACATCCAGGGGTATTTCATAATCACACAAATACATAATTTGCTTTCCCATATTCAGACTTATATTATGACTTATCATAAAATCTGCGCCAATCAGTACTTCGTCTACAATGTCGGCCACAGTAAACTCATGAAAAGCGACAATATCGGCAATTCTTAACACCACACGTGTTTTCCCATAGACAGTAGCAGGCTCACCTGTAGCTGTTCGCAAGCTCACTCCGCTTAGTGGTTCGACAGCTCTTTTAACCAAGTCAGGCCTTATTATCGAGAATCCTGCACCAGTGTCGATAGTCAAAATGCGCTTTTTACCATCGATGTAGCCAAATGTCGTAATACTTTTGTTACTCTTTGGCACTACTAAATTTATTATCGAGTCCTCGATGATGCGAAAGGTAGCACTCCCTCCATACTTAACGGCGACTCCTGTGATAGCTGATGACTAGCCCGTTGGTTGTTTCTCGGCGGCGAAGCAGATCTTGAACTTTTTCTTCGTGCTTTACAGTCACGCTGTATGTGCCCAACCTTTCCGCAGTTATAGCATTTCAGTTTGTTTCTGCCCAGCTTCTCATTTAATACCCGCAAAACTTCTTCTGTAAGTCGCTTTAATTCATTCATGATGTCTCTATCATCATCTGCTATAACATTGAGCCTTTGCACCTTAAACGACTTCTGCTTTGCAACTATTCTTGCGGTTTCCTGAGCCAGGGCAAATGAAACTGTTTCTGCAAACGTTGACTTCAATGATGCACACACCGCATACTTGACATCAGCATCTCTTATACCGTTAATGAATGCTTCTGTTTTGAAGCTGTCCAATAATGGGTGATTCTCACCAGGGTTTGTAAGCTGTACCAACCGCTCAATCTCCAGTGCGAAGTCCTGTAAGGTTTCGTTTGCCTTTTGCACTCTGCCACGCAACTCCATTTTGTAGATTTCCTTTTTGTGTTCACCACCATACTTGCGTTGCAGTGCTACCATAATTTCATCATAATTGTTTCTGCTACTTACTGGTACACTTTCAAGCACTGCAGCCGCAGTCCCCTTTAAAGCAAGAATTAGCTCGATGGCTTTTTCCTCACTGTTCCATGCATTTCTGTTAGCAACTGTATCGAACTGGAACTTGAAAACATTTAATGGAACACTACCGTCAAAGCAAGGGGCCTTTATTCTACTAGAAACTTCTGGAATAACCCACACTGCTGCTTCCTGGCATTGAATGTTGTCAACTTTTGCCTCCAGATGGTGTAGTTTTTCATCAAAAACCGTTTTCACATCTCTGACTTGAGTTTTTACATCATATAGCTTCTGGTTAAATTCTATTTCCATTTCGTTTACTCTTTCGTTCATTTCACTGGAAATCTCCTGAAGTTTCTCGTTCGTTATTCTAGAATGCTCTTGAATTTCAGCCAGGATGGTGCTCGTCTTCTCTTCCATTTTTCTAGAATTTTCATTCATTATTCTAGAAGTCTCATCAATTTTTCCAGAAGTTTCAGCTAGAATATCACTCGAATTTTCTTTTATCATCTGTACCATGCTTTTGGAATTATCGTCCATTTTTCTAGAATTTTCATCAATTTTTGCCATCATAGCATCAAACATTGTGTTTAAGTCCATGCTGCTAGCAACTGCACGAGTACATACCTCTATTTCTTCTTTGTCCTCAAATTCGTAACTCACAATGTCCATATTGCGTCGCTCGAATTCATCTATTAGTCTCTTTTGCAGCTCTGCTTTATTACCTGCAGTTGGCAGATCCAACTTGCCCAATTCTTTCTTGAGCTGTTCTACTTTAAGCTCTTCAAATTTTATTGCTGTCTTCTTGTTATTTATTTTTTTTTTTATTTTATTATTTCTTATTTTTTTTTCACTTTTATTAATTAATTTATTTTATTTATTCAATTTCACTTCTGACACCAATTGTTACGTTACTGCCTTTCAATAACGTTTTGGTTTATTTCCTTTATAATAAACCGTTTCGAGTTCTTTATTGCAACTTTAATAAAATAAATAAAAACACAAACACTTTTAACCCTGTTTACAATTAACACAACTTTATTAGTACAAAGTCTTTTTAACAACCGTAATTTATAGCTTTTATTCACAACCAACTATAATTTTCTCAGCGTTATACGTTATTGACAAAGTCTGAACTTAGAATGAATTAATTACGCTAGTCGCCGCTAGTATTTATACAGCAATTTGGTTGTCTAGAACATTCGAAATGTTTTTCGAAGGTTCGAGGCTTTACTTATTCACCACACTTTAATTTGATGTATGGCAGCGCTAATGTTTACATAATTTTACCTCTTATACTGAAGCTTTTTTAACGGTAATTTCTAGGTCTTTCTGCACATTGGGATTGAAGTGTACTAAATTATAACAATTTTTAATAACAATGTAAACTAGTAAAATTACTTATGAATACAAGACAACTAATAAATACAAGACAACTTAAAAATACAACTAATTCTTAACTAATAATTACAACTAATTCTTAACTAAAGTTACTTTCGTAACAATATATTTAATGAATCATTTTCATAAAAAAATTTTCATTGGTTAAATGAAAATGTTCATTGTCTAAATGGAATTTCATAGTTATAATGAAGTCTTTTCGTTAAAATCGATTCATTGGATTTCGTAATTACGTTAAAAATTTTCATTGGATATATGAAAACTAAAGTTTGTCCAAGTTAAACAAAAAATTTTAATTGGGAACATAAATTCATAAATTAATACAAAATTAAAGTTTCCTTAAAAAAATGTTTAATTGTTAATTAAAAAATGTAAGATTTAAATTTATTAAATTAAATTAAATTAAATTAAATTAAATTATAAAATTAAATTTATGAAATCAAAAATTTTTTTATAAAAGCAACACATTTCAATAATTGCCTTCATAAATTTAAATTTTCATTATGACAATAAAAATGTCATTATAGTAATGAAACAAAAACTTTCAATCCATTTTTAGTCAACTTTGTTATTGTTGTTACGAACAATTCAATCTCATATTTGCGCTCTTAATTGAGTAAAACACGTAGTTTTTTTATCCAAAAACTACACTGCCCCGGTAGGCTAGCTGGTAGTGAGCTAGTCTATCAACACCGAGGTTGCGCGATCGATTCCCGCCAGAGACAGAAAAAAATAAAATAAAATAAAAAAAATTAAATAAAAAACAAAAATAAATAAAAAAATAAAAAAAAATAATATATGAAAAAAATTTTTTTACTTTATTGAAAGTATTCATCCAATGAATAATATTCATAGATCTAATGTAATGTTTCATTAAATACATTTTAATTAAACAGGTTTCATTGATCCAACGAAGCGCTGCATAGGTTCCTTTTTAATGCAATTTTTCATGGGATTAATGTAAAAATTCATTGGTATTGCGAAGAAAATTCTTTCAGTGTGGACATATCATCCAGACATGGCAGTTTTGGTCTCCCAAAATGCCTAAGCCTAATGCCCCCCAGACCGGGGCACCGAAGCTCCGTCTCCTCCGAAGGAGCACTCAGTTTTTTTTTAATTTAAAGTAAATATTTACGATTTTCATATTTTTTGCAAAAACAACCTGCATTTTTTTACGGCTATATAATAATGTCTAATAACGGTAGAGATTTTCTTGAAGTTAATTTCTTTAGAACGTTAATTTTTTAAACACAGTAAAAAGAAAAAAGGATGATTTTATCGTACAAAAAATTTTTAATTTACTGGTTAAAGATTGATGTTTGACTGTTGGCTTGCAGGCACCGCAGTGGTGCAGAGGTTAGAACTCAAAGAATTCTGATGAAAGAATGTACTGAATCTGGAAACATGTAAATTCAACCCAGGTTTCAAGATCCAGCTCAGCCAAGAAAATTATCAATAAATTTTAATAAAAAACTTCATGTTGTAAATAAAATTCCTTTCTTCAGTAAAAATAATTTAATGAAAATTAAATTTAATAAACTAAAAATCACAATTGTTCGTACAGAAAAATATTTATGGTTTTTTACTAAATTATAAAAAATAAAAAATGCGATTTAGGCCTCTTAAAAAGATCATATATCTCTAAGTTAGAACTAAAATGTGGTTAGTTTGTATTTTGATTCTTAATGGCGGACACTTGGATTATTAAGCGGCAGAGAAAATTGAAAAAGGATTCACTCAGTTTTTTTTTTTTTTTTTGTCCATCAAAACCTTTTTTTACTTTTTTTTTAGTTACGGCAACACTTTTTTAAGATTCATCGAGAGCATTACTAATACATACTTTAAGTAAAGTGTCGGCTAATATCAAAGAAGAATGTATTTTTTACCAAATACTAACTTAAAAATTGTGGCACTTCTTTAAAATAAATTTTTAATAATAATTATTATATTTAATTTTTCTTGTAAAATTTTATACAAAATTAGGACAAGTTTAGCGACCTCTAGCAGCGGCGAAACGCATTAAATATAATAAAAAGGTTCTTCCTACATGTAATTTATTTAGATACGAATAGACTACAGTAACTTTTTTAAACATTGGAACAAAATTGTTTCACCTTATTTTTGTATATGGAACAAAGTACTGTGCGACTCTTGTCTGATAAGAGTCTTGCAGCGGGCCATCGAAATGCCTATCAGGGCATCAACGAACACGTCGTCCAAGAGAAAGCCCTGTTTGGCCAGACTGTCCGCAGTTTGGTTACCCAGACACCCACTGTGCCCTGGTTCCCATGTCTGCGTTACCCTGGAATGTTCCGCGATCTCATTTAGAGACATCCGGCATTCCACTGTTAACATAGATCTCGTGAAGTCACCATCCAGAGCTGCAATGGCAGCCATGCTGTCCGTAAATATAAATATATCTCTCGATATACGATAGTACCTCAGCCAGTTTGCCGCCCGTCTTATGGCAGAAATTTCCGCCTGCAGCACTCTACTGCCATCTGGCAGCCTAAAAGAGACTCTAATGCCAAATTCCTCGATGAAGAACCTCCACCTACTCTGCTGCCCATCCTGGAGCCATCGGTATAGACCCTTAGGGCCGGCTCCAGAGATCGCGTGCTATCGAACAGATCATCGACAGTACCCTCATGAACTGTGAACAAATTACCGAAAAAGGGTCCCGGAGTGCAATAGTCCAGCCCCGCCAGGTCTTATGATGCATGCAGCGTGACCCTAGCATGACCATAGTTCCGCGTAGACCATAGACCCACCGCCCCCAGCCAGTTCAAAATAGTTAACAGCGCCTTCGTCGGTGTCGACCGAAGTGATCCCGTGATCATAAGCGCAACCAACGTACCGCCCTTCTTCACCCTATAGAAGAGAACCAGTTTAACCACCGCCAAAAAGATCCATTCATAAGCTGGGTACAATGCTGAAAATCGGTATAACTCAGGAAAGTTAAGAGAGAATTCAAAAACATTTGTTTCTAAATTTTCTAAAAGATTTTAATGTAGGGTGCATAAATGAGCAAATGCATTGCAAAAACTTATAGTCTTTGAACACCAAAATAAAGCTTGGACATTTTTCTTTTAAATTATTTTCTCAAAAGTGAAGAAAATCGTTGTTTTTGCCAAATTATTAAAAAAAAATTAATGAAAGGACGGAAGTCCCGATTTTTAGCAAAAATTCGACTTGAGCGACCTCTAAACCTCTTCCGAAAAATCTTAAAAATACTTTACCCTATAAGCTCTTAAATTATGCTTGAGCCCCAATTTTTTTTTTTTTGGGGGGGACACCCTACTGCTTATGCATTCCCCAAAATAAATTTAAATAAAATTAAATAAAAAAACAATCAAATTTAAACTTTAATTTTTTGCTTTTAATGCAAAATGTCATTTATACAGGCAATCGTGATGAAGGGCATAACATATTTACTTTAAAACAAATAGCAAAAAATCATCTACTTGTTCTTCAGCTGACTGACTGCCACTTGTCTTTTAAAATAGGAATTCCTATAAAACGGTTTATGGTTTTTATATTTATAGAGTTTTATTTTCTGCGCTTTTATTTTCTTTTATAGCATTTCATTTTAAGCGAGCAAAATACAACCAATTCAACAAAAAATCGCTTTTAACGAAATCGTTGCAGATGATAATTGTATGCAAAAGAAGGTATATTAAATTCTCGTATCATACAACACATAAGAGTTTATAATTTACATACTACCGTGTTTTATTTTTAAACTCCCTGTGGCAAAATGACAACCAATCTGCGTTTTTTTCTCGTTTTGTATTGAAATTTTTTTAAAAAATCTACCCATCTACTTCTGTTTGCTGTAGTCGTAGTTTACGTACTTGTATCTATTACTTACGATTATTATGAAAAAATAACAAAATTTAACGCCTGAGGCGTTTTAACGCTTAAATTATAACAACTATTTTGCTGAAACTACTAACAAACATACACATACGCACACATTCACTCATTTATAGTGATATTCCTATATATGTAAGTAATAGTTATGTTCGCAAGCAGGATGCTTACTTGTTTGTTTGTATTTGTACAAGCATGCATGAAATAAGTGCTTTTATATAGAGAATAAAAAACTTTTTAAATATTTTTTTTTTGTTATCTCAAGTCTAAGTCAGGGGAAGCAGACAATCTTATGCATCACAAAATGATACCATATTAAAACATTCGATATCGATTGAAATTTGTTTTAAAAGTAAATTTTTATTTTTTGCCACTGGCGCTTTAACTAAATTTGCCCAATTGAATATATATTTATTAACATTTTTTCTTACCCTGCTTTTACCCAGTCAGTGTGGTACAAGTACAATGTCATCGAAACAAAAACAACCATGTTTATGTAGGCCTAGGTCGCATACAAAAACAAGTTTATATGGAAAACAAAATTTCAAAATCCCCTCCCAAACATACACACCGAGACATTTATTATATCGCCTTCGAAATTTCAAAAGGCCGCAATCACACTTTTTAGTTTTTTTTTTTTACAGAAAAAAACCTAATTAATTAACTTTATTTAGTTATTCGTAGCGAATCAGTTTGTAGAAAACCAAAGCGATTTTAATTAATGAAATCTTTTTATAAGTTCATAATTAATTTTTAACAATAGTACTTAAAGATAAGAGATACTGATTTACTGATCGTTACTCTTACGTAAATGTGACGTTGCGTTGCAGATGAACCTGATAAAATTAAAATTTGCCTCGTTTTTACGAATCAGCTGTTAAAAATTAATATGATTGTTAACGTTTATTAATTAAGCGTATATTCAAACGATTCCAGAACGCTAACAGAACACTAAATATCGCTCCTTAGTGTTCGGTTCGGTAGGTTTGTGGAAAACACAAACGCTAATAGTGCTTGTGTAGTAAGTCATTAAAAAATTAACGTTTCCCCATTTGTCATCGAAATGAAACTGTTCTTATCCAACTCACAAAAAGATGAGAACATTCATTAAATTCCGTTCGGTTTTTTTTAAAACCACAACCTTCATTGTGTTCGGTTCAGCTCTTTAATGTTCGTTCTTTTCTATTGTTACAAAAACAAAATAAACATACGAAAAAAAAAACAAAAAGTCAACAAAATAATTTTACACAAACAAAACATATACACAATACACACACAAGCTGTTCGTGCTGCGATCTTTGCTAAAATATTTCGTTTGTTTATTTCTTTATCAGTGTAATAAAAGAAACATTATAGAACATTAATCTTTTATTTACATTAAATTAATGACCTTGAAAGCCTGCATATAGGAAACTATATTAACTATTTAGAGTAACCAAAAAAAGTCGATCAACACTTATAACAATACGTGACAATTTTTTGACCAAATGCATTTGAAACGTAGTCCTTATGTAAAATTTTCCGCTGAATCCGAATATGAAGTCAGAATTGTCAAAAGTAGTTTTTGAGATATTCCAAAATAACCGTTATTTGTGTTTTTTAAAAAAGATGATCTGACTGATATGCAAATATCCAAAAAATAAAATTTTAGCCTATTTAAATACGAACATTTTGTGCCCAATAGGATCCAGATCAGTGCAAAAATGACAAAGTTATAGAAGATTAATTAAATTTGCCCACATCAAATAAATATACAGAGCTAAATTTTTAGTAACAATAAATATTAAGAGTTGCTTGAAAGTTTTGAATTTCTATGTGGGTTAATGTACTAAATCTTCTGTAGCTTTGTCATTTTTGTACCAATCTATGTCTTTAGGATTTTTAAATGATTGGTTTAAAAAAAATAACTTGAAAAGAGCAAAATTGAACAAAATCATAAAATTTTCAATGAAGCTTGACTTTTGTCCCCTGTAACTCTGTCATTTCTTGACGAATCTTCACAAGCAATCAATGGTTATTTTAGAAATTTTATAACCTTTTACTAAAAAGAAAGAAATACATAATTCGTTTAAAATTTTTTAAGATATTTGCATTTCAGTCACATCATCTTTTTTAAAAACACAAATAACGGTTATTTTGGAATATCTAAAAAAAACCTGTTCTACTTTTGACAATTCTGAGTTCATATTTCGGATTCAGCGGAAAATTTTACATAAAGATTAGCTGTCAGATTCATTTGGTCACGACTTTGTTGAAATCTTGTCACGTAGTGTAATTATTAAAATATAATGTTTGTCTACAGTATCACTACAATTGTTCTCTTTCTCAACGAAGAACAGAACACTATATAATGTTCGGCCCTTTCTTTAAAATAGTTACGAACGGTATTAAGGGTTGTGTGCGTCTACAAAAACACTAAAACAAAATCGAAACCGTTCCTGGGTGTGTGAGCCGAACGCTAAATAATGTTCTGTTTATTTTTGAACACTAATTTTTATACAAAACGCACAAATAACAGATGCAAAATAAATACGTTTTAAAAGATTTGCCAAATTTTCTTTTTAACATTTTTCAACATGCCTACGTGTATTAAAAAAGTAACTACCATCCAATTAAGTCGACCGCAACGTTTACGTGTCCGAAACACTTTTGTATGATTTACAAGGATTTTAAGGCCGCATTCAAACAGGTATTTAGTCAAAGTATTTCTTAAGCTTAAGCATCAACCAAACAAACTGTTTAAACTTTTAGTTGCCTACGGCCTCTTAGATTTTAGGCGGCGATATTCATGAGTTTATACATACAGTTTTTCTTTCATTGCTTATAAAATTTAACTGTGAGAATACTAATGCATTTCTATTCCGTTTAAAGAGATTTTGTTTTTTCGCAAAATCTGCTTTAAGCTATAAAATCATTTTATATTTGTAACCACTCTCAGAGAGTTAAAATTTTAATTTTGAAATTTGAAACGGAAAAAAACCAACTTTTGAATGTAATAAAAACTTTCTATAATTGCAAATAAATAGTGATTTATTTTTTTATTGGCTTTAGTTTGTTGATGTTAATAAGTAGTTACCCAAACCAATCAATTTATTTATTCCAGTTAAATAATAAGAAAACTTTTTCTTCCAAAAACTGTTTATATCTTTTTTAATTTAAGACAATTTTTAATGCTAGACAAAGACGCATTGTAAATAAAAAAATTTTCATATATTAAAAAAAAAAAATTTTTTTTATAAAAAACGTATATTTAAAAAAAAAACAAGTAAGAGTGCTATATTCGGTTGTGCCGAATCTTTAATACCCTCCACCGACAGTTCGAATATTTTAGAAGTGGGATCTATATAATATCTATTTATTATTAATTTGTCTTTATAAAAACAGACGTCAGCATTAAAATTGGTTGTGGTTTAGACCTATATTGATACATATTGACCGACTAGTAGAGTGTTGTATGCTTTTCTTTTTAGAAATCTAAACTAAATTGAGTAAAATATCATGATTCGTAACAGTTTAAGACGAACTTAAATGATTTTCAGGAGGGGAGTTTATATTGTAGCCATGGTAAGTTATGGACCAATCATCCCAAAATTCTGCAGAGTGATTTCTAGAATATAACAACATAAATTTCAAAAAACTTCAATACAGCCGTGAAATTTGTTTTAGCGTTTACAGTGAATTTTAGAAGGTTGTTTAATGTGGGATCTAAGGTAAATTATGAACCGTATATCACAAAACCGCATAACAATTTTTCTGGCCATATGAAGCTAAGTTGTAAAGAATTTTATCGCAATATATATATCTGCTACGGTTGTAGGCATTTTTAATTCATTTACCAGAGTGGGCTTTATATGGGGCCTATAGTAAATTATGGACCGATCATCGTGAAATTTATGAGTGTGATTTCCCGTCCTTTTAAACTCTGAAGTACTAAATTTAATTCTAAAAACAGAAGTAAGGAAAAACATGTAAAATCAATTAAAATGGATAATCATTCAAAAAAGCAAACTTCGATCTACCAAAGGTTAAAATACAATTTGGTTTAAGGATTGCTATTTGACTATTGACGTCAGCCGTCGTCGATGGCTGCGAGTGCAAAACGGCAAATCCACCTGAGGAGATCGAGTGGTTGCGATCGAAACATGTTATGGTAACCTGCCGGCCGCGGTTCGAATCCCGGCCACGGTCAAGAATGAAAGATTATCAATAACAATTTTAATTAATTTTCATGTTGTAAAATTACTTTCTTCATAGAAATAATTTAATGAAAATTACATTTAATGAAATTAAGCCTTATTAAAAATATTAAAAATTTGGATTATTCTGATAGCATTATTTATTACGGTTTTAGGCGTACTAAACTGTTTTCCAGAAGTAGGTTTATATGGGGTCTATGGTAAATTATTGACCGATCTTCACGAAATTTAACAGTGTGATATTCAGTGTCGAATGAAACGAATTTTCGCAAAATCTTACATCATTTCGTGCATTATTCTACCATGAATGCAAGTTTTTGTAATAAAATTATCAATTTTTTAGGGTTATTCTTCCTTTGACAATGTTATTTTTACTTTCTGCAATATCAGTTAATTTGAGTTGAGTATTGAGTGAAATAAATCCCTCCTAATTAATTAATGTTTCACCAATAAATCCGTAATTAGAAAATACAAATGCTAATTGACTTCTGATGTTATTTAAATTTAAAATTTCTTTTATTTTTTTTATTGCATAATCGTCGGTATCTTCTAACATTCTGAAATTACTCAAAGTTTTTTGAATAGAATTCTGAAGCATCTAGCCAGGCCCCATCTTGTTACTACTAGACGCGGTGGAAGGGGAGTTAAGGAATACATTTCATTGAAAATTGCTATATTATCGAATTGGCTTCTAATTTCCGCTGCGACGCGGTATTACCCATGTGCCAAGCAAGTAACTTGTTACAGTTTTGGATAAAATATTTTAAAACCATGGCAGGTGCTGCATCATTTTAAAATACAGTTGAACTTCTATAAGTCGAACTTCTGTAAGTTGAAAATTCTTTAAGTCGAAGATAATCTCTTGGCAATAGCGGTGGACAGGCCAATTCACATAATTTTGTTTCTATAACTTGAATTCTTGAACTTCTTTATCTTGAATTTTTCTATAACTCAAAGAAAAATATTTGCAA
Source organism: Pollenia griseotomentosa (assembly GCA_963931875.1). Classification (NCBI taxonomy): domain Eukaryota; kingdom Metazoa; phylum Arthropoda; class Insecta; order Diptera; family Polleniidae; genus Pollenia; species Pollenia griseotomentosa. Next base: position 41,449,797 of record OZ007560.1, on the reverse strand, counting down.
CACGCGTGGCCACACTTCCACATGTTGTATTTTTTGCCATCTTAAATTTTTGTTTTATTTAAAACTAATTAGCATTTAAAATATGACATTTATCTTTAGGTAAATAAAATTTGATAAATATAAATTTAATAATTCTAAGTTTTTCAAATTTTGCATGTAAAAGTAAATAACATGAATACCGTACGAATTTAATTTTTTGTTGTGCATTTATTACAAAATTCTCTAACTTGAAGTTTCTGTAAGTCGAACTATTTTCTCGGGATAATGGAGTTTCGAGTTATAGAAGTTCAACTGTAGAAGGATCTTTTGTCGAAATCTTGAAAATCTTGTATTTAAAGCAAAGCTCCAAAAGAATTTATTTATTAATTTAAAAATTGTTTGTATAATATATGGAAATAATATGGAAATTAAAAAAAAATCATTCAAAAATTTCAAAATATGCAAAAATATGCATTAAAAACCTAAATATGAATTTTCACCAAAATATGTAACAATATGCAAAAACAAATCGATGTCATTTTGTCGCAAATTTACTGGTTCGGAAAGATAATCGGTCGATATCGTTCTTAGACAATCGACTGAAAACATGCATTTGCATGGAAATCGCATAAGTATGTGTGCTCGGGCTTGTTGGTATATCACCTGTGTTTATAATATACAGTAGCGGCCTTAATTTGCTGCCTTGAGGGACACCAGCCGATATTTTCTTGGTAGAGTATTTATTTTGTTTTTATCTTACAAGAATGTTCTGTCAGTTAGATAGATAGCTCTCAAGGAGTTTGTGAGTGTTTTGAGGAAGCATACGTGTTATTTTGATAAGTAGCCCATCATGCCAAACTTTGTCGAATGCTTGGGAAATTTCTATAAGCAATGCTGAGCAATATTCCTTTTTTCTTAAACGCTGAACAGTGTGGCAAATTTAAAAAAAGCGGTCAAAAGTCTATAACTTTTGACAGCGACGGAATTTTTTAATACTTTTTGTTTGCTTGAAAGGTGACTTATTATTTACCTTCATTTTGGTATTTTAGTTTATATATTACGCTGCGGCTGAATAAAGTTATGATGTCTAGAAAATTGATAGTTATTTTCTTAAAAATAATCGGCCTTAATTTAAGCAAGAATTTTTTATTTTTGAATATGCATGTATATGAGATTTATAGCAAAAATTGAGTATTTTTTGTATTTCTGTGTCCACTTTAAAAATTAAAAATGTTTATCTGTTTGTCTTATTGTATATTTGTTTGTTGGCTTATAGACTCCTAAACTACTGAACCGATTTTTCTGATATTACAATAGCAGCAAGTGACACCGAAAATAAAAAAGGCCTCTTGTTTTTTCGATAGGGGCAGGGAAGTGGTACCCTCCATAGGATGCTAATATTAAGTATAGCTTAAGAGCCGCTGCATCCATTTTCTTGAACTTTTTGCAGTAAGCACTGAAATTGAAATATGATATCAGCAAGGGAAGTGTAACCCCCAAAGGGCGCCAATGTTAAATATCGCATATCTTAAGAACTGTTATACAAATAATCTTCTAACTAGGTAGGAGTCAATCTTATAGTAAACTACACCTTTGAAAATAAAAAATAAGGAGGTAGGCGCATTTGGCGCGATACCCCCATAGGATGCATATATTAAATATTGCGTAACTGAAGAACTGTTATAGCTAGAGTCTTCAAACGTGCCTACAGCCTTTATTATAGTGAACTATAAATTTTAAAATAAAAATTTGCGAGGTAGACGGAGGAAGAGCAGTACCCCGCATAGAACAAAATTATTTCATGCCGAATATCTGAAGACACAAGTCTTAAAGCTTTGTAGGTGCAGTGGAAGCAATAAATAATATATAAATCAAAAAGCGTATGGTTGTTTGTGTCCTATATTTTCACAGCAATTTTTAAATTACTGACAAATAGGCTATTAATATTTTTTAATTTTTAGGTAGGCGTGGCAGTAAAAAACTGAGTACCTGTAGCCCAAAATTGAATTTTTTTAAAATATTATTTTTGTTGTTAATAGTTTTAAAAGTTGTTTTTAACAGGCACAATTATTTTCTTCCATAAAATAACATCATTTAGAACGCAACTGCACAGGTGGGTGAAAACCGTTACTTACTGTTTCGCACATTCCTTTTTTACACAGGTAATGTTAGTATAAGGTGTAATAATTAAAAAAAAAACATTTACAACAATTATTAAAGACCCAAACATTATATGACAGACAAACGGGTTTCTTATTTATATGTACCAAGATGAGCAAAAACATAAAAAAGTGAAATTTTAAAAAAATCACCCAAAAAATGGCGCAAGAACGCCAACCGTTTTTTTTTTTTTGTTGAGTCTAAAAGTACAAATTTCCCATTATATCGTTTTTATCGTAATGTACAAAAAAGTGAACAACAAAATAGTTTTTTTTTTTATTTCGAACGAATTTTTTATAATAAAAATTTAAATTCAAATTTTTCTAAAAATTACTATAAGTAGCTGTTAATATAATCAGCCTGATTACGGTTGGCGTTGTCGTATACGCCTGAGTCGTTTTTTGTAGTAGATTAAAGTAAAGGACATAATAAACCACACAAAATGCTTGGCAAACACACACATTGTTTCCGTTTGGTGTTTGCCAATAAACAGCGCAAATATACTCCATACAAACATTAATTTTTTATTTTTGTTTTGTTTCAATGAATGCATACGCCGATAGTGCTGATGCAATTTTGTTGCTTTTTGCTTTAAAAGGAGAAAAAATTAAAATAAAGGCAAGGAATTAAAAGTAAAATGTGATTTAAACAACGAGCTGTTTTGTGGCAAGCACACGCAAAGAAAAAACATGGTTGTGGTAAACATATTCTAAGAGCAACATATTATGATAAGAATTATGATTGTAGTCACCACATTAAGATTATTATTGAAACATATTATGACTCAATATACTTGTAATATGTCAATATAATATTTTTCCCTTAATCATATTATTATTCTGTTAATCATACTAAGTTAAGAAGTAATCAAATTATTGTCATGTTAATCATAATAAGCTAAGAAATTAATCATATTATTGTCATGCTAATCATAATAAGCTAAGAAGTAATCAATTTATCATCATGTTAATCATAATAAATTTAGAAGCAATCATATTATGATACAGCACCTTTCATAGCTGCCATAAAAATACAAAATAAATTTAAATATTTTTGAATCGATTTTTTATTTTGTGACTTTTTACAATTTTTCTTAATGTTAATCAAAAAGCGGAGTTTAATATAAGGCTTGCAAAAGAGCAAATCTGTGGTTTTCTTGGGCAACCGCGTGCGTCCATTTTTTTGATTTTAAGATGTTGATGCCATCCATATTGCCTAATTTTGAACGCTCTTTATATTTTTTTGAAAAAAGATGGATCAATTCCGTTTTGTAACGTAATGACAAAGTTTAAAATGTGCAATGCCTAGCCCATAGTTTGATCTAGAATGGGTTTTCGGCTTTCCTGAACAATTTGTTTTAAGACATACGCGGTTGCCCATGAAAACCACAAAAATATCGTAGCACTTTTATAAAATATAACGAAATCTCTGTGTATTTTGTTGTTGGATTTTACAAAAAAACTATGATATTTTGCATTTGCACTATTATATCACTAATACTTGAATGAACTCCGCTAATATTTTAATTTTTTAATTTCTTTAAACTTATTTTTTTTATGGAATTTTATCTTTTAATTGTTTAACCGCTCACAAATAAAAAAAACGACACAACTTCTTCAAAATTATTTTACAAATGGCGCTAACATAATATGATTAGAGTAAAAATAGTTTGATTGCATCTTTATCATAATATGATAAATGTATAGAAAGTTATCATGTTATGGCTATTAAATATCATGATATAGTTGTGAGAAATATAATATGTTTAGAAAGTTATCATAATTAAGTTGTTAGAAAAATAATTATTTTTCGGTCAACAATACTCAAATTCATAATTGCGAAAACATTGATATGTTTATAGTAACTATAATATTGTTGATATGAAATAAAAATAACAATTATTTGTGTACGACAACAATATATTGTTACATTAAACATAGTGTTGTTGCCGTAACCATGCCCAACCATATTTTTTCTCTGCGTGCAATACTGCTAAAAAAAATTTGAGTTTACTATTCAAAATTATTTTAATGCTTCTTTTTCAACGTCTTCACTCTGCAAAGTTTTCGCTGAAATGAATACGTTTAGCATTAGATGCCACAAAAAGTTTGACAAATATCCAACATGTCTGCCAAATATTAAAAAGTTTTAATATTTCTACAAACATAACTTCAAATGTTTGTACAAACAGCAAACACCCCAATTAACAACACAAAATATTTGTACAAACGTAAAATTTTGACATGTTTGCCAAGCCATTTGTGTGGTTTATTATGCCCTTAACACACAACCTGTGTTCTTTAATATACTACAAAAAAACGACTCTGGCGTATACGCCAACGCCAACCGTAATCAGGCTGAGTATTTAACCCATTCGGTACGGGAGACGATTAGTTAGTTTCAAGCTTTTATAATGGGCTATTTTTACAAAGACATGCATATTGAACTAATATTTATCTTTTTTTTGTGTGCTCCTACCCAGGGAAGGGACTTGGGGTGGGACATATCTATCCCATCAGGAGTTCGGCATGGGACATATAAGTCCCATTAGTCGTAAACATATATAAAAATGGTATACAAAATCAAGAAATTGGTTTCTTTTTACGATGTAAATTCACATATATGATCCACGAATTTACAGCTGACATCACCAATCTATAAAAAATTTATTCCACCATTTCTGTGATTTACGGTATAGTTCATACATTTTGGATAACTGATCAAAAAACTCCTCCAAACAACACGTGTTATGATAATAAGCCAGACTTGTTTTAATATTTGTACTTAAACGTCTAATTAACTAAATGGGACAGTTTTGAATCATTTAAAGTGAAAAACTTTAATACTAAGACTCTGGGAACATGCAGTGGGATACATATGTCCCAATAGGTGCGAAAGGGTTAACAGAAATAAAATCAATGTAAAATCTTTTTTCGTTTAGCCCAAAAAAATATATTGTAAACCTCTTAAAACCGTAAAGAGTCAAAAAACGCATGCAATTTAGTCAACTTTCTTGACTTAAACAGTCTCCCAAAACGACAAATCTCAAGTAAACGACTTGAAAATATATTATACGATGCAAAATTTGTTGTCTGTCGAGCTGCGTGCTTACATTCATTAAATTTTATTTTTTACCTTATGTCCGGCTAGATCTGTATGAGGGGTTTGTAATAATTGTAATAAAGATTGTAATAAAATTTAGTGTAATATTATTTATTCATACAAGAGTTCTTCTGGCTTAATTTGATCGTTATATGTATGTGTTTTTGCTGAATATTTATAAGCGTTTAATTGGTTTCCGGAAGGTCATTTGTATGGGAGGTACCTATATAATTCCGTTGAAAATTGCGACCTGTACTTTATTTACAAGAAGCATTTTTAATATAGAACATATATGCTGGTTTAGAGTGTAAACATCAGACTTGAGACGGAAAAATTGATCAAGCTCCAAACGAGCAAAACAAAGCAAAACGAAATGTAAATAAAGGAGAGAGTACGTACTTTAAAATGGTACTATGCTTTTTAGGAAATATTAGGGATTCCCTTAGGATTTAATTCATCAAACCTTAAATTTATATAAAATTTAACACATTTTTAAAAATAATATAAAAGCGATTTCAAAAGTTGTGGAAACATCCCAGCTAGCATCTTCAATCGCCTAGGAGTCTACTGGGAATTCACAAAAAGTGTTTTTGATCGTCGACGAGCTCATTTTTTAATTGTAGACGATTTCTCGCACGGGAGAAACTGTTTCACGTGCTGATTTGTATGAGAAATTCTTTTATAACGCAGCGAAAGACGCTTATATTAATCGTAAATGGAATCGTTTTGTGGTGTATGTAGAGATTATCTAACGAGTCTTTCAAAAAGCATGCCAAGAGTCGTATGAGACTTATGGAGGGGTTACTTTACAACTCCTGAAATGCTCAGCCGACACAGAAAATAATAAAAATTGATTTCAATTAAAATCTTTGTGATATTAATTAAAAAATTATTAAAATTTGCACCAGTAAACAAATTAACAGTATCAATTAAACCAGTTAATAGTATTAATTTAACGTTTAATTCACTTGATTAAACGTTTAATTCACTTGATTAAATTTTTAATTAAAACTGATTATATTTTTGATTAATGCTTTAATTGGTGAACAATTTTGAAGAATTTTTTCTGTGTACAACTGAGCTACCTAAAAAGGGGCATCAAGCGGCTTTTTCATGTTAAAACTTCAAATTTTCATACAATTTTTATTAAACAAACCTTAAGGTCGCGAAATCAACACTATCCTGTCGGAAAATCCTTTTTTGCAGATCCTTAGGTCGGTTTGTTTTATTGAAATTGCATTGACAATAGAAATTTCATATTTCAAAAACCGCTCTTATTTAGGTAGCTCAAATAGATGAATTTTACAGAGAGTCGCAAAAGGTTCACTTCAAGATTGAAAGAAGAGGGTAAACAAATTTATAAAGTAATAAATAAAAAAAATAGATGTTTTTTTTTTACTCGTCAGATAATCATCAGAAGATTCTTTTGGGAGTTGTATATTAAACATAATTGTCAAACAAACAGCCTATGCTAGCTGGGATAGCTCTACATTGAAATTAAAGCTATGAAGCCGTTTTTACGAAAACCGTTTATTTTATAAAAATCTCTTTTGAAAATAAAAAGTTATAAGCGATTGAATTTTTAAAATGTATTAAAAAAACCCACACTGTTCAGCCAGATAATTAAAAGGTGCATATTAAATCGCCCTGTTTATAGGGAAACTGTTTACGTAGAGATCTGAATTTTTTTTTCTTCTGAGGTTCTCAGGTGTATACATACTTTAATTTGAGTATTTAAAATTAAAAATTGGCGGTAAAATAAAAAAAAAAGACTTTTGGCCGCTATTTTAAAAATAGCAACACTGTGCGCCGATCTAATTTGGGTAACAATTGTATGCTCTTGTTCCCTTGTACCATTGTACCTTGCTCGGAATCTGAACTGATGATCCGAATTATTGCGTGTTCATTTAGATAGAGAGTTATACTTAAAAGGAGTATTTTTTCGAAAAGCTTGGATAAGATTGATAGTAAGCTGATTGGTCTGTACGAAGTAGTTTGACTAGTGTCTTTTTCTGACTTAGGAATCATAACAATTGTAGAGGTCTTCCAAGAGGATGCGAAATAGCCAACTCGTAATATCGCATTTAAGGTGAGCAACAAGATTCATGCAGCAGACTTAGGTAAGTTGGTGGGGTGCAAAAACGCCTTACGAAATAAGGCCTTTAAGGCTTTATTTCTCAATGGAAAGTGAAATAAGGCCTTTATTTCCAAAATGGTTTTATTGCACTTTGAAAGTGAAATAAAGCCGTAAAGGTCTTATTTCACTTAAATTTCTTTTTAAATGAAGCAATAAAATTTCTTATTCTTCTTATATTTTATTGAACAATTATAAAAAAAATTTCATATTAACAAAAATTAATAGAACATTAATAATTAATCCCACTTCTGGAAACGAAATAAATCCCACCAAAATGAAAAAAAAAAAACACTTTAATCATTACACATTTTTGCAAATATGATGATAAGCAAAAATTAATAGAACGTTAATAATTCAACAAAAAATGTTCATATTAACATAAATTAATAGAACATTAATAACACAGGCCAACACTCAATTTGCTTCTTTAAATTTATCAACTGATTCTAGTTAATTTTGGTGCGCTGAATTCAAATCTGTAATCAGTTTGTCTCTATCAGCTCTAGTTTTCATGATATAGCTTTTTTATACCCTCCACTTATGACCTCCATTTATGACCGTCTGTTAGTTTTTTCAAAAAATTTTTTCATCAAAATTTCTTATTTACAGTTATGGTAGTTGCCAAAAAAAAACATTTTTTCCGTAACAAAATTTTTTACCCAAAATTCTTTTAATTCAAATATTTTTTTTCCGATATTCAATTGGAGTGCAACAAGAAAAAATAACGTTCTCAATAATATTGTACATATAAAATTTTCGTTAATCAGCTAGCAATTACACAAAAACTGGCAACTACCATAACTGTAAATAAGAAATTTTGATGAAAAAATTTTTTGAAAAAACTAACAGACGGTCATAAATAGAGGTCATAAGTGGAGGGTATAAAAAAGCTATATCATGAAAACTAGAGCTGATAGAGACAAACTGATTACAGATTTGAATTCAGCGCAGCCTTCCATTGCAGAATCGTGTTTCTGTTTCAATTTGTTGCATAGAGCTGCCTGGCATAACCGTAGTTGGGCCCTGATGGTTGGGGAACGTTTATTTTGCCATTGTCTTTTCAAATTCCTTTTTCCCCGACTCTTTATCTTTATCCACCAATGTTTGTCCGCTTAATTGTGGTTGCACTTCTTGCTGCAGAAAGAGAAAATATGATAAAATATTAGGAAAATAGAAATACAATTTTGGCAGCCAGTTTTTCTTCAATACAGCTAAGATGACGTATAAATACATTACAATTAAATTATTTAAAATTTTGTTAGTGATACTATCAATCAAATTTTTTTTTTTTAAGTTAAAAAATCTTTCAATGTACATCATCCGCACGTTAGTTAACCAGTTTCTTAATGTAAATTAAAAGTCTCTTTTTCAACATCTATCTGCTTTTTTATACAGACTGTTGAACGTTAATACATGTCATCTTAAATAATTAAATAGTTAATTAAATATTCTATAAAAAAAAAAATAACTGGAATTTATGATTAAAATAATATTTTGCTGTAAAATAATCAGTTTCATGCATGATTTCACACCCATCGCTTTGTACTTCTTTTTATTTCATCAAAACATTTTAATACAAATTGAAGTAAAACACAAATATTTCTTGGAATAAAACATGATATTTAAATTATTAATTGTACATTTATATAAATATAAAAATAAAATTAATACCACAGAAATTCAAAGTATTAAAATTGATATTTAAATTAACCTCTTTATATTAATGAAAGATTCAGATATACAATTTCTAATCAGATAAAACAACTTTAAAGAATTTATTACAAACTGTAAAGGAAAAACCACAAAATTTCTTAATTTATTTTTTTTTGTATTTTTTTTAAGGAATTGAAATAATTTCTATTTTTTTAACGTTTGTGGTTGCTTAAATGTACATGAAAAACAAATACATGTTAACTGGTGTATAAAAATAATGTGTTCAATGATACGTATTTGTTTCACAAGGACACAATAACTATAAAACAAAACAATTTAGGGGGTCATGGTCTGGCTGTTGAAATACGGAACTAAGGAATTATTAAAAAAAAAAAAAATATATGGCGGCATAGAAAATTTTTAACGAAAATCAATGACTGTTTCGTTATAGCGAAGGTTTTTGTTTTTGTTTTTATATTATATGTTTAAAATAATATGATATATTTATTTTTTTTTTTTTTTGAAAATTGTAACGAAAAATCAACCCATTACAGGTTATCACGGGCTTGAACACCTAGCTATGCTTCGGGCTTAGCTCAGAGAAATGGGTATGGGCTGTGATACCATTAAGGGGATGAATTCACGTCAAAAAGTTTGAGTTAAAATTCTGTGCCAAAATAAAGCAAATAGCGAATGATTGAGATAAAAAATAAAGTGGGGTCGGTCATACATTTGACCTATCTAGAGGAAACCTAGGCGCTGCAGGGGCCAAATTTAAGAATTTCAACCATACAAATATGGCCGTTTAATGGAATTCCTGAATTTCGCCCCTGCAGCGCCTAGGATGCCTCTAGATAGGTCAAATGTATGACCGACCCCACTTTACTTTTTATCTCAATCATTTATTTCTAACATACCTACCAGCTATCTCCATTCTTTAAGGGGGCTTCCATACCAAATGTTCCATGAAGACTAGAAATATATTGAAAAAAAGTCCCATAAAGGCCCAGGGGTCGCCCATAGTAAAATAAAATGTATGGCCGACCTCAATTAGTTTTTTGTCCTTAACATTTTCTCGAGACATACTTGCCCTTTATCACCACTTTTTAGGGGGGCTCCCATAGAAATATTGCGTTTCATGAAATTCTTAAATTAATTACAATTTTTCGACTATTGTGAATAAAATCAAAAGTTGCTAACAGATTTTTATCATTTATGGCTTGTTTTGTTTGCAGCTTCATTTTTTATTTGTCTGCAAAAAATTAGAAGCCTAGTTGTATTTTCTAATTTTTTATGAATTTTTAAAAAACAAAAAATTCGAAATTTTGATAAACAAATTAATTTTTTTTTTTTTTTTTTCAAAAAAAAAAATTATGTTTCAAAAACGACTGCTCATATTAGAAAAAAGTTTTACTTTCCTTAAAGAAAATTTTATTGCGGAATTTCAATGAACTCAACCGTTTTTGAGTTACGCGAACAAATGTTGTGCAACCTTCTCCATTTTCGAAATAACGGTATATCTCGAAAACCAGAGCCAATCTAAAAAAACGGCGGGCACCACTGGATTCAGCGTACCCGAATTATGTTAAAACGCCATATGCCCGGCTCATCTGTTTTTTCAACTAGCATAGTGTTATCATTTACATTTAATTTAAGGTCCATTACCCTAAATGTACCGATTTCGTGTTTTTACCTTTTAACGGACATAGTGATCGGGATAGAATAAATTAAATCTGGTTTTAATTTAATAAAAATATAAAATAAAAAAACTGATGCATTAAAATATAAAATAAAAAAAATTTTATTTATTTTTATTTTTTATTGTTGGTAAAAATGTCCCCTCTGCCTGTATTCAGAAGGCTGTCCTGAGTAGAATACGCAAGAGAATCGGTACTTAGACAAGAAGAAGAACTTTATATATACCACCGTAAATTCGAAGATATATACCAATTTCGCTCGAAGTTGCAAAAACCCTGTTTGCAAAAGGGTTAAAAGAAAATATTTTCTTTTTAAATATGGTGACCATGGAACCTTGTAATTGTGAACAATCCCTGCGGGAAATTTGTGTCAATTATTCTTAAAGCACTTATCCCGTGACCAGTGAATAAAATTTTATTATAAAACGTGATAGGTAAAAACAAGACATGTCACTTAACTGGTGATAATGTGTTTGAACTACATTACTCTGAGGAGAGGCAATTGACGCAAAACTAGTCATGTGACTGTATTTTATGCTGGTAGTGGCTATTCTATCTGGTTTTACCTTATATGAAGGGAAATGATCATACTAACATGGTTCACACGGGACAATATCTGCTACAGGCATTATTTTAACCAAAATCGAATGTATCCATTTAGGTTATTTTTGTGACCTGTCACAAAGTGTCGAAAAGTGCCAATTAACCCCCTCCTAAGACATCGCCATGTAAAAGTGACAAGTTCCCTTCATATAAAGTGTTAGAACTAGAACCGGTCCCTTCCACTTTGGTGTTAGTTCCCTTTCCCCTAGGGATATTTTCACTTAGTTATTTCATTTAACTTTTCGGACTTGGGGCCTTATTCTGGCAGTCGCGATCAAATACTTCTTAGATTCGTTATCAATTTTATTTCTAGCTCTTTCGTCGATACTGAGCGAATTTTTTTAGTGTTTTATAAACTCAAATAATTGCTCAAGAACACTGAAAATTGTTTCGATTCGTTTATAATATTGCTTACGAATCGAAAAAGAATTCGATCACGACTGCAGGAATTAGCTTGCTGTTCTGTTTAGAAGTTTGTGCAAGAGTGGCCGGCGTAGTTACAAGAATCATTTAGGCCCTAATTGTGTAAAACGCAGCACAACGCCAAAAATTATATTGAAAGCAAAAACAAAGTCAAAAATATTTTGTTATTTCGCTACAGCAAAAAAAATTTAAATTTTACAAAAAAAAAAACTTAACCTAGATGCCATCGTATTTTGTCTGATCCCCAATTCCCTGCAAACATCACCAAAGATCATTTGTAAGGGTACTTTGCATTTGAGGATCCACCACTACCCGATCCAGAAATACCGGCACATATTCAGGGAACTGAACGCTTCTTACAATTGCTAACCAATGTTAGTCGGCATGTAGTAGACAGTAGAAAAAAGGGGTTTTAAGAAAATATATACTGATGGTTGACAAAACAATTGACCCGCTGTAAATAAAAAAAATATTTTCTATTAATTTTTTTTTTTTTCTAAAACCATTTGTTTTTATTAGTAATGTCCATCCAAAAAAATCCAAGTAGATAAAATTGGGCTGAAATATAACTGCCTGCTCTTTTTCAACCATGTTGAAGTGTATTTATAGCACATTAACTTGCTTTATTTTAACTCAGCCAGTCGAATTCTAAATTTAAGACTCTAAAATAAGAAGTTCGTAGGGAAAGAGAAAACAAATACTAATTTGTTATAATGTTAATTTTCTTTAATTGCTTAAGCACATTAAGAATATCTTTTCATAAAAATTGAGTAAACTTTTTCAAAAGATATAAAGACATGTAAAATAAAAATTTTTTTTTTTTTTTTTAATTAACAAACTTTTGTTTTCAAACAGATATTAAAAAAACCATTAAAATTTTTTTTTTTTTTTTTTTGTTAAATAAATATTTTTTTTTTTTTCTCAAAAGCTTAACATTTTTTTTTTTTTTTAAATATTACTCAACATGCTTTCATTATTGTGAATATACTAGATATGGTATAAACACAACTGGGAAAAACGACGAACTTCGCATAGCACGATGAATTCAACGGCAAGAATTCGTTTTGTAAATTCGTCAAATGAGACACAATAATTGCGTAAAGAACAGGTGTTAATGTAATTTAAAATTGTTTTTTATTTATAGAAATGAATACCTTGGACGTCAAATTTTACCAGCATTCGTTTTTCCTAACTTCTATAATTATTTCACTGTTATCCCTTTTCTTTTTAATAGCACCAATTTTTATTAAACTTTCTTTGAAAATTAATTTGTTTGTTAACATTTATCAAATCAAAGTGTGACCATATATCAATATAAAAACAAAAAAACGTTTAAAAAAATAAATATTGACAAAAAACAACATTAATACATATTAATACATATAAAATAAAAATAATAATTTTAGATAAATTAATTATATTTACCAAAACTTACATTCATATGCGTTCCTTTGGGACATCCCTCGTAAAATTCATTGACTCTTCCTGTGGAATTGTAAGTAGTGCTTTTAGTTTCTTCTGATTACTCAACACATTATTTTGTAGGCGAAGTTTTTACTGGGAAACTTATCGTAGAGTTCGTTACATACGACGAAGCAATGTGTTCTATTTCTGTCGACGATTATTCATTGCGAATAACTCGTCGTTCGTCCCACTTTTATTTCAAGCATTAAAATTTAAGACCACATCTTTAACTTGAAGTACCCTCCCAAATTTTGTTGAGTAGAGGTCATAAAATTCAACTGAGGAGACGAAGTAAACGAGTAGGAGAAACTGTAAAACAAAAATTATATGAACATTCAAAGTATAACAAGAGAAGTTAAATGTGACAAAGAATCAATACAATTTGTGGTTTATGTCCCCTCTACTCGAAATTTTAAAACCTTTTGTTATTATTTTCTATTTTTTTTTTTTTTTTTTGGTTTTCTTTTACTGTGAAGTCATTCTTTTTCAATTGTTGATGCTGATGTCGATGCTGTTACGGAATTTATGTTAATTTATGAATGTTTTTATTATACAGCATCAACAATCTAACGAAAAACCAGCAGCAGTAAGAAAAACAAGTTAGAGTGATGTATATCGGCTGTGCCGAATCTATGATACTCTCCACCGAATGTTAGAGTATTTAAGGATTGTGTTTTATATGGGACCTATGGTTAATTATAAAGCGATCTTCACGAAATTAAACAATGGGATTTTTAGTCTTATAGAACTGTGACAGACCGAATCTTATTACAACAGCAGTATTTGTAACGGTTTTAGAAGAACTCAAGGGTTTTTCGAGAATGGGTTTTATATGGGGCATTATGGACCAATATTTAAGAAAGTTGACTGTTTGACAGACCAAAACTTATTAACTAAACTAAACTAAAGTGTTTTCCGAGATCCGAGACTGATCTTCACGAAACTTAACAGTGCGATATCTAGCCATAAAAAAATTACGACAGATCACAGTTTATTACAAAAGCATTTTTCGTTACGGCTTATCGCGTACTAAAGTGTTTTCCGAGAGAGGGCTTTTTATGGGGCCTATAATAAACTATGCACCGATCTTCAAGAAATTTTCAGTCATATAGAACGAATTTGTACAAAAGCCTCTATGAGTGTGTTCATTCCGCTACTAAATATGTAAGTTTTTGTAACAAAATTAGTAATTTTTAGGGTTGTGGTTCCACATTTGGATTCATAACTCTTATCCTACTGAACCAATTTTGCTGGATTTCAATCTTAAACTGCTTAGAAGAACTCGAAAAATTTTACACTAATAATATTCTGTTCGTGGGAGTTTTCAAAAGAAAGCGCTTTTTCAACAGACGGACATATTGTCAGACGGGCAAATGGACATGGCAAAATCGACTTAGAGTTCCAAAAAAAAACCCAGAATATATATGTACTTTATGGCGTCCTAGATGTTTATTAAAAATGTTTCACACAGGATGTCAAACTTATTATATACCTTCTTTTCTTTTTTTGTGGTGGAGGGTATAAAGAGACATTTAGAATTTTCTTCACAGACCAACATCTAAGTACATCAGTATCCACATTATTATCTCTATCATCTTCATTATTATGCGGTTGTTGTTGTTTTTGCTACATTTACTAGCTAAAGTTTAACAAAGGTTTCTTTCATTTCTCGTTATTGCTTTGCTAGTTGTTCTCTTTAATCAGTGCCCTTTAAAGGAGTGTTCATTATCCCTTTGTGTTTAAAGAAAATCCTTAGTAATAACTGTAATTAAATGTGGTAAAGAAAATTTCTGTATTTAATTTTTTTCTGTTTCTTTCCGAAAATTTTGTTGAATTAGTAATATTTCTTAAAATTAAAATAAAAATTGTCTAGTTAACAATATTTATTAATATGAACAAAATTTTTTTTAAATATACTACTTTTATGGATGTTGGTTGGACTGAATTTATTGTTTATTTGTACATAATGAACATTATGATTTAATAAATAAACAAATCCTTTTTTGGTTTTTGTTTGCAAAATTAACTTTGAAAAACTTGGGAAATTTATGATAAAGGACTCAGCACAAAACAAATTTATTTTTAGTCAGCAACCGACTGTTCAGACACAAAGAGCATATCGAATAATGATCGATGAGGACCATTATCATTTCAATGGTCACCTCAATAAAAATATGGCATTCAATTACGGACAGTAAATAAAAATTGCTTAAGCCCCGAGGTAGACAAGAATCCAGATTTGCGGTTGCAGCAAGATGGAGCCACAGCTCACACATAACTTTACTTATGTGCCACCCTATATCACGATCATAGTTGGGGGTAGTGCACTAAATAGTGATTTAAATCAGCATTGCACTATCACTAAATAAAACTGGAAAGAAATTAGTTTGAACTCTTTTTTACCAGCTTTAGTGATGACTGTTATTTTTTAACTACCACTAAATAATTTTTAGTGATATTGCACATTTGTTCACAATAACTAAACGCAGATTGAATGCAAAAATCTGCACTCAATTCAAATAGTGCAAAATTTGGACTTGCAATCAAAAAAGCTGCATACAAATATTGTATCACTAAAATTAAAACAAATTTACCTTTGTATGTGCATGGCTTTTGATTTTTTTGGAGGATATGCATAAGCAAAGAACATTAAACGAAATGAAATTTATAACGGTATAATTATTGGCTTTAATCATGAAAAAACAAGTTTTTAATTTTAAAATTAGTGCAAAAATATATGTTGCACTCAAATGAGTGAAGACAAAAAAAGTTGCAATAAGCTGATGATTGCCTTTTAAGCCCTTATGACACTACATTTTTAATGCATTGTTCAAGTTTTGGTGAACAGTACAAATATAATGTAATAGAAAAATTTACCAAGTGCAAAGAGTTTAGCTGTATTAAGATAAATGGCAAACTGTCAACAATTTTTAAAAAGTTATCGATAAAAATTAAGTTATGTCAAAAAAAATGTAAAATTGTTTAAGTTAAAATTGATATTTCGCGGTTTATGGTTTATGGGCAAATTCAGCGATTTACCGCTTTTTGTTTTTAGGTTTCTCATAAACAAAAAGTTGGCAGCATTTAATAAAATAAACAAAACAGGGATGGCTAAGTTGTTTCAATTGTACTTTTTTGTTGATACTTTTTTAACTAAGATTTATAATACCTTTTTGTGGTGTTTTTTATGAACATAAATAAAATTAATTTCAACTAAAAAAAATCTTTTAGTTCAATTAGGGTAAAAAAGTACAATTTTTAAAGGTTGTTGGTACAATTTTAAAAATTCTCAACGCCATCCCTGAAACAAAACCATAACAAGAGAAAAAAAAACTAAAAACTTTGTTTACATTTTTTATAGTTCTCTCTTTCTAACATTTACTGTTTCTTTCTATCAATTCTATATCAATTAGGGCCATTATTACAACTTGAAGTTAGCTAAAGTTAGGATTAAGTTGACAGATAGTAATGTGTTATCTGTTAAGAAGCATCTGTTATCTAACGGATAGCAGCTAACGCCAAGTTGTAATAATGACCCTTAATGAATAAAAAATGTAGTGCCATAAGGGCTTTATTAAATCAAACTATTTTTTTTTTTTAGTGCAAAATTATTTAACATCACTATCACTCATGTTTAGTGAGGCTGCAAATTTTCAATTCATCACTCAACATCAACAAAATGGTTGCAATATTTTTGCACTATCACTAAGTGTGAGTTGAAATTGCAAAATGAGTGAACTACCTCCATCTATGATCAAGATAGAGTTTTTATCAATTTTATTTAAATACTAAATTTAATATAATGTTTTTTTTTTTAACTAAAGAGATTAAAATGATATGAACAACATTTTATTATATGAAGAAACTTGTGTAGATTAAGGGTATATAAGCTTTGTCATTCAGTTTGTTATTTCTACCATGTCCGTCTGTCTGTCAGCGCTTCTGTGCATGTGTGTCTTGAAATTGGTTCTTCTAAGACCTCAGAAATTATGGGGACTTGGTTGTAACTAGAGTTGTCAATTACACTGGTTCACAAATTTTTAACTTTTTGCCATACGCTCAAAAATAAGATGTTTTCTAAGATAAATCGGGGCTGCTGATCACGAATATGACATTCATTTATTTTTCTCAAGAAGCGTTTTCGAGATATATGCGAAAATCGTGTCTTTCTGCAATTGTTTTAGGTATTTCGAAAAATCTAGAGAATTGCTCAACTGAATTGTATTTACAAGACTAAACATTTTGCATAGATATTTTTTGCTCTTTCAGAACATGTCCAAACTGTGTCGGATAAAGATTTACTGTGTTACAGGATTTTAAACTTAAAAAAAAAAATTGATTTTTTATGTTTTTTTTTTTTAAATTCGCCATTTTAATTCGCTCCACTTAGGCAATAAAAAACATTTTAAACTTTTTTTTTAACATGTATCTTAAATAATATTTTGTTTCAAACGTAGTAAGCGTAAAATTATTATCGTCGGACAAAGAATTAAGAAATAACGGCATATTTAGTGAAAACATCCGTATTTGAATTTTCATAAAAAAATTAGTTTTTTAAGAATGCTACACTTACACTGCGGATCAGTAAGTTTGCGGTCTGGAATTTGGTTGCAAATTTTACTAATTTCAGGTCGCTGATTTCAAATCTAACCTTCATTTTTCTTCTTAATATTTAATATATATATAATAAAATACCAATATTTTCTACTTTCATGATATTATTTCTATAAATCAATTCTATATTTTTTTAATAAGAACATAAAATACATTTTTAAAATACTATGACGTAGTATCATTGTTTCCAAGCATCCCGGTAAATTTGGCACTTAAGACGATATTGGAAAAATGGGGCATCATAAAACAATATACCAACATACCTCAGGAACTATTTATGGAAATTGTAAAATTTTGTATTAAAGACACAAGGTATTTTAAGTATGATGGGAAAATTTATGAACAGCGAAAGGGAATGCCCATGGGATCACCGGCCTCACCAATTATAGCTGACATTGTTATGGAAGAACTTTTAGATATCACAATTGGAAAACTGAAGACGAAACCTAGAAAAATGACGAAATATGTAGATGATATTTTTGCCATTGTGAAGAAACATGCTGTTGATGACACTTTGAACATGTTAAATGCTTATAATGGGCAGATTAAATTTACGGTGGAAATAGAAAAGAATAACGAACTACCTTATTTGGACGCAGTAATAAGACGTAAGGGAGATTCACTTAGACTAGATTGGTATCAGAAGCCTACTTCGTCTAATAGATTGATCAATTTTTATTCAAAACACCCCAGAAGAGTTATAATTAATACAGCGACGAACTTCATTAAAAGAGTATTAGATATAAGCGACGAAATATTTCACAGGGACAATATAAAGAAAATTACCAATATTCTGGGGAAAAAATGAATATCCGAAGAACACCATTAAGGATCTAATAAGACATGCCAAATCAACAAGGAAAATATTGGCAAACAAAGAAAAGCCCCAGAAAATTTACAAATCTATGACATATATAGCAGGATTATCCGAGAGAATTAAGAAGACAAATATTTATGACAATGAAAAGTATGAGCTTGCTATGAAGACCAGGAACTCAGTTGGAAAATTGTTCAGTAAAACTAAAGACGAAATGAAGAAGAATGACAGATCAAATTTAATATATAGGATAAACTGCAATGGTGATGGTTTACATTTGTGCAATAAGACATATGTGGGTACAACGAAAACCAAATTAAAGACTAGAATCTCTTCTCACAAATCTGATTTGAAAAATACGGAAAAACCATTAGAGCAAAAAACTGCACTTGCGGCCCACTGTGCAAAAAGTGGTCACAAGCCAGACTTCGAGAAGGTTAGAGTACTACAGGAAGAGAGTAATTATAAAAAGAGATTTACCTTGGAAATGTTACATATAATAAATATTCCAACAAACACACGACTTAATTATAAGACAGATACAGACAATTGCGCTCAATTATATCGGCACATAATTAATAAACATAATAAAAAAAATGACAACTAGTTGATTAAGTTTGTTTGATGTTATAGGTTTGTGGAAAAAGACGCGGTAAAATAGATTAACGAATTATGTACGTAATATGCAAATTACAATTCTTAATTTTTGTAATATTAAAGAAAATCACTTGTTGTGTTTTAGATTCCTTGAAAATGGTTGACGAAGTTAACCGAAATATCGGAGAAAATAAATTGTTAAAATAAAATAAACAGTTGGTTTTTATTTTTATTTTATGATCCAAGACCTTTAGCCGAAGCAAATAAATAATCTCACATAACAACACAGGTCAACAAAAAAGAAACACCCTAAATACTATGAATACTCAACACGGTTTTTGCTAACTAAACATTGGGATTAACCCTAGAGTACTAACCATATTTTACGTACGTTGTAACTAATGATCGTCGATTCGACGAGGTTTTTTTTAACTGCCTAAAACTTTGGCTTAAAAGCAAATATACTTTTTCAATAAATGTTATTAATCATTATGGCACCTAATAAGTCTATATAAAAAAAACAATTATCAAAAGTAAAAAAGCACGAAAACAAAAAAATAATTTTATTTTAATTCATATAGATAAACGAAATATTTAAGTTTAGAACTTATTCATTTTATGTTGCACATATTTTTTGGATCATAAAAAGGACCTAAAAAATATTGTAAGGAAACTGAAAAACTAAAAAAGAGTCAAAACTTAAAAAAGACATTTTTGGCTTTAAAAAATATATATTATATTTTGATTTTGACATTTGTCATTTTTTCGTATGGGCATGATCTACACATACTTCAGTAGTGTTCTTGTTTTATTTTCTCCTTAGCTGGTCATTGTTGCCACTATTGTTTAGAGTAACACATTTGCAATATTTGCTCACAAATTTGAAAAATAAAAGTCACGTTAATACTAACCTTCGACGATTCGATGAGAACAAAACCAATTAAAGCAATGTTCCAGCAACGCAAAACACAATTACGCACAGCAAAAGTAAATCACCTACTAACAGCATACAAAATTTGAGAGTGTTAGGCACACCCAATTAAAAGTAAATTAATTAAAAGGAAGCATTGCTCGTCGAAACGTCGATCATCAGGGCTATAGCTACAATATTTTTTAACTTTCCTACATTTTGCATAAAATCGCTTAGAACGTATGAAAATAAATCAAATTCTAAGCTTTTATTTATTATTAGTCTTTTATCGTTAATTTATATTTTAATAAAAAAAAAATGGTTCGATTAATTGACATAATTCAATCGATTTATTTGTTATTTGAAAATCGCCATTTTAAAATTATTGGAACAAAAGTTTGTTTTTGTTTGATCGATTAATCGAAATATTCTTAATCGGTGGACAACTCTAGTTGTTATACATTTATGTCACATGTAGTGTTGAAGAAAATAAACACTTTCTAATTTTCGGCTGAATAACTACTTTGTTTTTGCCCGTGGTGTCCACAGAATTCAGTACTTACAATACACTAACTAGAAGTCAAAATATATCTAGTTATTAATTAACTACGAGTAAGTTGAATTGTAATTACTTACAAATACTTACTCGATGCTAATAAATCACTAAATATTCAGTACTAAAAACAACACAACTAATGAATACTTATTGAGCTGATTATTAGTATATTCAGTAGTGAAAATAATGAAGAAACAAGTAGTTGCAGAGGTCATTACTAGTAAGTACTTATCGAAGTTTTCAGAATAATGCCAATTGTAATGACAACTACTTACAAGGTAACGTATTAAATACCTACCACCTGTTACTAAAAATCAAAAAGTTTTTCCTGGGGATAATAAAAAACAAGTCAATGGCTCCAGAATTATTTGGAGTTCACTCAAACTCAAAATATTTTCGAATTTTATTTTTTTACTTGGTGCGCTTTAGCTCTGAGCCTTCCATTTATAAGTTGGTTTTTTATAATTTTTGATATTTTATTGTCCAGAATTTTTTGTTTTTTTACACATAACAAATACAGACATGTATAGCGTAGTTGATTTAACGATGTATGTCCGTCCGTCTGTTTAATTGTATATCTGGAGAACGGCAAGAGCAAAAGTTTCCATATTACTTACAAGCATCTTGGTTTTCTATGCACAATATCTGACAAAATGTGAGCAGTATTGCTTAAATGGATGTGGCACAAAATATATTTATTTATATCTAAAGTACGGTTTTTTAATTTTCTGTTCTTATTGCGCCATGGTGAAGAGTATATAAGATCACGCATAGCCCGCATGCACTCTTACTTGTTTCGTTCAAGTTCCACTTAAAAAAACTTTCGTTGATTGTAATACAAAATCAAAAATAGTTTTTTTTTGTAACATATAGGTACTATCCAACTAAAATTAAAACTATTGTTTCTTAATCTAAAATTGCAATTATTGTTAAACAAATCGTAAAGCACTAAAACCACAATAACATTTCCTACAATCCCTTAACTTTTCTGCATGCACTTTCAAGTGCTAAGGCAGACACAGTATGAGTGCTGTAAATACATTCTGTATGATGAAATGCTTAAGTCGTCTCTACAAATTAATTAACAACAATTTTAAATTGAATAATCAACCACTAGCAGAAACGAAAAGTACCACCAACCAGCACTATTTGAATTATGAGGTTATTTAGAATTAGTATGTGCATATGTATGTGTGCGGATGTTCTTGTGTACTTATGTCGGTACATTTGAATTACAATGTGTTCAAAATACCACAAAATCCTAAAGAAGACACAGAATGCTTAAATGAACGTGGCCAGAAATTGTATAGCGAATAACTAAATAGTTTAATTTGAAGAATTTATTTCAGGTATTTCGGCAAAATAGTATTTTAAAACATGCTGTGGTTCTGTTAAATGTTTGCTGTGTTGCGCAAATAATTAACAATATGTGGGACATCTTGTGTTCTTTGTGAAACTAAATTTATATGTGAATTTGCATACAACATTTATATAAAGGATACAATATTTCCGGCAGGTTCTTTGGCAAGTTTCAGTTAATGTACTTAATAATTAGTATTGTGGTTATTTTGTTGAACTATTTATGGTTTTTAATCCAAATTTTTAATATTTTTAATTAGGCTTAAGTTCATTAAATTTAATTTTCATTAAATTATTTTTATGAAGAAAGGAATTTTACAACATGAAAATTAATTAAAATTGTTATAGATAATCTTTCATTCTTGACGTGGCCGGGATTCGAACCGCGGCCGGCAGGTTACCATGACATGTTTCGATCGCAACCACTCGATCTCCTCAGATGGATTTGCCGTTTTACACTCGCAGTCATCGACGACTGCTGACGTCAATAGTCAAACATCAATCCTTAAACCAAATTGTATTTTAACTTTGGTAGATCGAAATTTGCTTTTTTGAATGATTATCCATTTTAATTGGTTTTACATGTGTTTTCTTTACTTCTGTTCTGGAATAAAAACCATAAATAGTTCAACAAAATAACCACAATACTAATTATTGTTAAAGCTAAGGCACGAGCTCTATGTGTTCATTTGTCCTTCAAGTTGTGCTGAAAAAGGTCAACAAGAAAAAGAAAGACAAAAAAAAGAAAAAATAAAAAATGTACTTTGGACTTCAAGAAGAATTCTTGACAAAAGTACGAAAAAACAGAAGTAAAGAAAAAACATGTAAAATCAATTAAAATGGATAATCATTCAAAAAAGCAAATTTCGATCTACCAAAGTTAAAATACAATTTGGTTTAAGGATTGATGTTTGACTACTGACGTCAGCAGTCGTCGATGGCTGCGAGTGTAAAACGGCAAATGCATCTGAGGAGATCGAGTGGTTGCGATCGAAATATGTCATGGTAACCTGCCGGCCGCGGTTCGAATCCCGGCCACGTCAAGAATGAAAGATTATCTATAACAATTTTAATTAATTTTCATGTTGTAAAATTCCTTTCTTCATAAATATAATTTAATGAAAATTAAATTTAATGAACTTAAGCCTAATTAAAAATATTAATAATGTACTTAATGTTTAAAATATTTGAAATACAACGAAAATTAGGCAGAAAATAAATAATGATATTTAAATATTTCTAAAAAATCTTGAGATTGGTTAATGAGTTTCATTTCTCCTGCTTCAGGGGTTTTGTGCCTTTCTCTGCAGAAGATTTTCTATTCGAATTTTTCGACCATTTAATACCAATTGGCTATTTTTCATTAACCTGTGACACGCATAATACGCAGTTATTAACAATATTGTTCCTATCGCTATTACGATTTATCATTTAACATGTTGCAGTGGTGTGAAAGTGTGTTCCCGTAATCATATGCTTTACACAAATACGCTTGTTTGTATGCATAGCTGATGACTACTTTCAACAAAATTTCGTTTTAGGCTACACTTTTAGCCAGTGAATATTTATTGCTTAAGGTAAAATCCAATTTCCAAAACTAATCAACATTACTGACATTCTAACATTCTCTAATGAACTCTGAGCTCTGTCGAATTTTTGGCATCAAATAGTTTTTTATTTTGCATAGCTAATCATGGAGGACAGTGTTTGATAAATTTTGCAAAAAATCCTTTTGTTTTGGCTGCAGAAATTTAAAACTCACGTTTGTTATATGTTTAACTATGACTTGACTATGACCTGACTATGACTTGACTATGACTTGACTATGACTTGACTATGACTTGACTATGACTTGACTATGACTTGACTATGACTTGACTATGACTTGACTATGACTTGACTATGACTTGACTATGACTTGACTATGACTTGACTATGACTTGACTATGACTTGACTATGACTTGACTATGACTTGACTATGACTTGACTATGACTTGACTATGACTTGACTATGACTTGACTATGACTTGACTATGACTTGACTATGACTTGACTATGACTTGACTATGACTTGACTATGACTTGACTATGACTTGACTATGACTTGACAATGACTTGACTATGACTTGACTATGACTTGACTATGACTTGAATATGACTTGACTATGACTTGACTATGACTTGACTATGACTTGACTATGACTTGACTATGACTTGACTATGACTTGACTATGACTTGAATATGACTTGACTATGACTTGAATTTGACTTGACTATGACTTGACTATGACTTGACTATGACTTGACTATGACTTGACTATAACTAAACCATGACTTGACTTTGACTCTAATTCGAAATGACTTCCAAAGCAGTCCTCCGAAAAATACCGTTTTTAATATTTATACTTATGTTCATAAATATTCATAGCTTTTTTAATAAATGTAACATAAATTCAACACTTAAAAGTGCTTTTTTCAGCTATGCCGAATCTTTTATACGCTTCACCGTGGTATGATAAAGCCAGAAAGTTCCAAATAATCTTCCTCTAGACAGAGAATAGGGGTTGACCGCTGAGATACACGGTGAGTTAAGAGAAGAAAGCGAAAACAGAATTTTAGTAATATTTTTAATTCACCTTATTACAATTCTATTTCACTGAAGGTATACATACGTGTAGGGTACAGATCAATTATGTTAGGTTGATTAATATCCTAAGTCGTGGGTTTACTGCAAGTTGTTCGCACTGCCGATTGGTTGTGCTGTTGCTCGCTTCGCTGCTGGAAGATAATTAAGATAACACTCGTTACAAGAAAAAAAAGATAAGTCATGTTAGCTAGCATTTTACGAAAGTTCGTTACAAATGACTATTGGAAAGGTCATGACGAGTTTCGGTCTTGCAGTGGGTGCAACTCACAGCAAATTCACGCGATTTTTAAGGGTGAATATAATATATAAAAAAAATTAAATTCATACCAACAGATACAATGTAATTTGTAATGGAATAAATTAGTTCAAAGTTTAGAAAAAATTATAAAAACAATTTTTGCACGGTAAGTTTGGTTATGAATACGAAAATTTCAAATTTCTAATAATATGTACAAATGTCATTTATACAAGTATCTAAATCAGAAATTCAGACTCTTGCTGTTCTCCAGACCAACAGAAATCAACAATTTTTTTGTATGGGAAATACCACGCCCACAACATTTTATTAGATGTTGTGTATTGATAGCCAAGATAATTGTACCTAATTAAGAAATTTTTGCTATTTTCGTTCACAAGATATTCAGAAAAACAGACGAACATCGTTAAATCAACTTCGCTGTACATTAAAGTATTTGTTATGTGTAAAGTAACGACAAAAAGTCATTAAATTAAAAAAAAAAAAAATAAAAATAAACAAACTTTTATCTCGTACTTTGGGCGGTGTGTGTAAAACACCATAAAAGTTAGAGGCACTCGCGGTTTTTTGCTCATATCTCAGCCATTTACGGAACAATCTGACTGAATTTCAATAGCAAGCAATTCCGGACAATATGTGCTATAATTATATAACAACCCAGTCCCCATCATATATGGGAACTTGGGAAAACCTATTTCAACGGACAAATGGTGAACCTGATTTGAATTTCTCTTCTCATAAGGATCCAGAATATATTTACTTTATTGAGTTCAGGATCAATATTGTGAAAGTTAAAAACGGAATGACAAACTAATATATGGGCAAATCCCAGAAACAGTCCACCAACCAAAAATTGTTTAAATTAATTTTTTGTATAATTAAATTTTTATATTAAAAAATATGTATTCGATCGATTAATGATCAAACAATAGTTTTTACCAAATCCTACCCACCCCTGATCTATTAATCTTATACGTTAATTTAACATTATTTACAACAGACTCATCAAAATATAAATTTCTTTAAAAACAAGAAAAAATTGATATTCTTTCATACATTCATTAATAACCAAAAATCAGTTTAAGAAATGCAATTCATAAAAATATTATATGTTTTGTTAAAATAATTAAAATTGGGTTTATTACATACTACTGGAAAAACTGAAGTGTACGTTGATGATTTTACAATTCTCTTATATTCATCTTTCTTTTAGAAATAAGATTTTGTATACCTTATGATGCAAAATTCGCTAAAAATTAGGAAAACACACTTCCACTTTTAAAGTTACTACCACTTTTAATGGCGTACGTCACAAAATTTTGTGATCAATTATTTCGCAACAAATACCTGCCAAGAAATTATGATATATGCCATTCGTAAGTACAGATTAATGTCACTAAATACTATATATAAATTGAAGCTATCTCTTTTTAAAGATCAAAAAATGTTTATATTATCAATCAGAAAACGCATGCGTACATAGCGTTCGTTACACAGGATTTGCCCATATACCCTTTTACCCATATACTCCCTTTTCCCCTTATACTCCATGGCATAACTTATTACATATTTTGCTAATTTACTTTCATACCACATACATACATTTCCTTTGATTTAACTTAACACACATTAAATTGACATTCATTTAAATTAGCTAGAAGACCTTTCAAAATGTCGGCAAAGTAAACGGAAGAAAGAAAATTAAGGAGTTCAAAAACTGTTCTGAGTTTTCCGTAAAATTTTCCAATTAATTCAAAAAGCCTACTCATAAACGCTTTTGCTCTACTTGTGCTGTAAAATATAAATAAACAAAAGAGAAAATTAAAATTTGTTTTTAAGAATATGCATAGCTAACAATAAAATACCATAGAAATGATGAATCATAAATCTTACAACAACCAACTTAAATACAAACACTAGAAGATTTCAAATTATGACCATTTAAAAGTTTATTACAATAAACACAAGCAAATAAGAAAAAGGTTAAGTTTGCGGAGCTATAAAATTTTAAATAGGAAACAAATTACATAAACTAAATTTTTAACCACAAATTTCTGCTTAAAGATCTAAGTTAAGAAATTAATGTTTTTATAGCAAATAACTAAGAGTGAATTCGTTTCCCTTGGTTGTAAATGTAGTTTTGTAAATGATGTAGATGTTCAGAACGAGTTTGTGAAGAAAAACAAATAAATCTTAATCCTTAAGCAGGAGGAAACCCCTAAGTAACCATAAATTCATACTTTTGTTTTGTTGCTTCTTTTCCTGTTTTAAAGAAAAATGAAAAACACTTTAAGAAAAAATGGGCTAATACTCAAAATTAATTATTAGCAGCTAGATTGAACGAAATTTATGTTTAATATAAATTTACAAGCGCCAAAAAGACAAAGTAAATTATATGGAGTCTTATTCACTTTTGTGTGATAGACGGTATGGCATTCGTAGAAGTCGTTCTACGGGAGACCTGTTAGCGTTTCTTTCGGAACGTTGGAGTCGTGGAATTCACCAATTTGGTAAAAGCAAAGTGGTTGCTCTAGATATTTCCAAAGCGTTAGATCGTGTGTGGCACTGTGCACTCGTTTCAAAGGTTATTGCGTTTGGTGTCTATAGCGATTTCTTTTGATTTATATCGAGCTTCTTAAAGGACCACACTATATATGGGTTCTCATCGGAGAATTTCATTTGAATTCAGGGGTACCTCTTTCTCCAATACGTTTACTTATCTTTCTTAACGGCCTCCTGGGTCTAACTTCCAATCGTATCTATTCTTTCGCAGATGTAAGTAGCATTTCTTATTCATTTGCCCATGATTAAGACCCAGCCTTATTGAGATTGAAGCTATAAGGCATAAACCCCTTAAGACAATCTCCGAGTGGGGTCTTGTGAATGGGTTCGATTTTAATGCTCGTAAGACCAAATGTTGTATGTGGACGCACAGGCGTTTTGTGGAGTCTGTGTCATCTGTATTCAAGGGTGGTATAGCTTTTGAGGAATCAGGTACTCTTGGTGTTCAAGGCATGAAAAGCCAAAACGATGTCTGTTGGAAGCAACATGTTTTAAAAGTGCCGGATAAAGCATTCAAGTATCTTGGTTTCTTAAAACGGTGTAAGAATAACTCCACTCTGTCCGATTTCTTTACGATTTATAGCGCCTATATACGACCGAAAACGGAATACAACTCCCATATCTGGGCGGGTGCTTCAAAGTTTTTCTTGAAGCTTCTGGATCGGGTGCAAAGGAGTGTGTTGAAGCTCATAAATGATAGTAGATACTAGCTCTATTGACTCATTGGAGCACAGTCGGAATGTGGGTTGTGCGTCATTGTTCTATCGATATTATTATGATAAGTGTTAAGCTGAGATGGGCCAACTCATCCCTGACACGCGAGTAAATGCTATTACAGAAAATATCGTTTCTCGGATGAGACGGATGAGACAAGCACTACTCTCTCTTTCCTTTTCCGTGACCTATTTTCCTTATATCAACACAATGCATGGCATTAGTAATGGGCATCCCCTGAGTGATGGTTCAAAGAAAAAAAAGCGCCAAATTTAGTAGCTTTTGTGCAATCGTTTCGAACGATCCGAAACTTTAAAGGAACTGTGGTTTCTTTCGTTTATCGTTTCAGCTTTATACTTTGAATAATTAATAAACGAGGAACAGAAGAACTTCGCTGTCGTTCGTTAAAATGTCAACAAACAAACATTTGTTACTGTTTGTTTTCATATTTTGAATAAATTACAAATATGTTTTGAGCATATCGTACAAGCGTAACTGTTGCATACCTTTGCTTATGGTAAACGGGTGATACATTGCTATATGTGTTACTATGGATCACATTTTTACAGGGTGCTGCAGAATGAACTTTATGGTTTGAATTCTTGAGAACTTTTTTAATTATTATTATGTTTTCTTATCAAAGTTATTTACGGGAATACAAAATTTATCATTAATACGATTTCTGTATGACGTGCTAAATTCGCAATTTTTCATGTTTTATAAAAACACTGAAATTTATTGTTGAGGGAAAGCTAGTTTCTATGCGCATTTCACTGGTTGCTTAGGCCAGATCGTCAGGAAGAAAATTTGAGAATAAATTATGAGTAACTAAACAAATGAAAAACGAAGAAAACTGCTTGCATATCGCCGTCATTTTAATACACATGCGCATTGCACCCACAGCGTTAACAAAAAACCATTTGATTGGAAATCTTCGTCAACATGGCTCTGTAAAACCCTTCCTGGTGCCAGAAAAGCACGTATCGTGAATACTGCTCTAAATATTTAAGGTATGCGGAAGAACGTGGAGCATAGTTAATTCGCATCAACACGGAGACGTTAGATATGACTTGGACTATCACGGTGGTCGCTGCAGATAATTTTAAGTGCATTAAATTTTATTTTCCATTGTTTGAACCGCATTTCCAGTTAAAATATATGGTGTTGTAAGTATCCAGATTAAGAAGCATCTGGACGCATTTCGGTAACGCTTAGAAAAGCTCAGAAAAAATTGATGTTCGGGTGAAATTTTTGGTTGGTATGTCTGAAGTTTATATCGAATACAATAGAGACCCTAAATTGCTTCCCTGTGCTACTCCAGCATTTATTGATTGATGGAGAACTTAAAAATTCTCCTTCTGTAACAATCAGTTTTCGAAAACAGAACATTATTCAGCGTTCGGCTCACACACCCAAGAACAGTATCTTTTTTAGTGCTTGTGTTGATGAACACAACCCTTAATATATTTCGTAACTATTTTCAAGAAAGAGCCGAACATTGTATCCTCTTCAGACCATGGGTACACATATGTGTACCTTAACTTATTACAAGTTTTAGAGACTAGCGACATCTGGTCACACGATAGAAACAGTTTTATTACTTGTTATAAGCTACTGCGCTTCAAAAAATATCAAAAAATGGCAGGGCTTAGAAGTTTTAGCCATTATTTTTACATTTGAATTTAATTTGAAAAAACCACACTGCTTGGACATTTTTCGTCAATAACTATTCGTTAAGACCTGAAGTACACATTTGTGCACCTCTTTTTCTACCACTTTAAATAAAAAAAATTAAAAAAAAAAAAATAAAGACCGAAATTTAAATTACACCTCATAAGATAAAAAAAAATGTTAATAAGCCCTTTACTCAATCGGTTCAGTTCAAATGTTAAGAAATTAAGGATTTACGTTGAAATTATTCATATTTTAAAACCTGAGGTACACATATGTGCACCAGTAATTTCTAAGAATTCAAATAAAAAATTTAAAAAAAAAATATAAAGGAATAAAAATATATAAGAAATGTAAAAATTCAGTGGGTTAATGTTCGGGTCTTAAGAGGGTATAGTGTTCTGTTATTCGTTAAAAAAAAACAGAACATTTGTAGTGATTCTGTAGACAAACAAATATTTTAATGTTCTATAAAATTTTTTTTTTACATTGATAAAAAAAATGAACAAACAAAAAATTGTAGCAACGACCGCAGCACGAACAGCTTGTGTGTGTAAAATTATTTTGCTGGCTTTTTGTTTTTTTCGTTTGTGTATTTTGTTTCTGTAAAAAATGTTTTGTTTTTTTTAACAGCCAAAAGGGCGCTTCGCACAACAGAAACGACCGAATATTATTGAGTTGAACCAAATACAATGAAGTTTATGGTTTTAAAAACAAAAACCAAACGGAATTAAATGTTTTCATCTTTTTGTTGAAATGTATAAGAACAGTATTATGTTTGTGTTCGCAAGAAGACAAACAGGAAAACCGTTTTTTAATGATTTACTAATTTACTGCACAAACATTATTAACGTTTGTGTTCTCCACAAATCTACCGAACCGAACACTAAGGAGCACTTTATACTGTTTATTTTCGAAAACTGAATATAATAGATTTTTGGCCGACTTAGTAAATTTCTAACAGCTTTTGGGTGTTAACGTGTAAATTAAGCTTTAAGTAACGTATTCATTCTTCATGCAAGACTTTATCAAAATCTGGAGAAACATTAATGAAAAGTGCAGAACATTTTTTTTTTCTTTAAAAGTTTTTCTAATGACGTTTACGAGTCCTATGTGTTTGTTCGTTTGAGCGTTATTTTTTTTTTTAAATCTATATTGATGATTTCATCCAGTATCAGGATTAATTAAGATACCAAAAGTTATTCAAATAGCTTTGATATGTTAGACAATAACCTTAGACAAGGCCTAATTGACGCAACGCTCCTTATTTCTGCATCGGTCAATATAAAATTGGGGAAGCAGTTTTTTTACAATTAAGTTTTCATTGCATTAAAAAAAATTTTTATCGAAATTTTCGAACAGGGTATAAAAAACTGCAGTCAAACAAAAATTTCTGTACAAGTTTTCGCATTTAAGGAATCAGAAGTAAAAGCAACAGTTTTTTTTTTTTTTGCCAACGGCAAATAAAGAAGTGGAAGAAATTACAGTTTTTCTACTTTGACTGCAGTTTTTTAAACGCTGTTTTTGATTCTCTCTCTTTTTTTAATAATTCAATCTTATTGTCAAAGCTTTTCTCGAGCGTGCTTTTAACTTACAAAGCTTTTTTTGTTATAGTCCTCTTCCCTCAATATTTTAGAAATTATTAATTAATGGTGTTTTCTTTTGTACAAAAAATGTAACATTTTATTTTAAAAAAATTTGCAATATGGTGTTTTATTCTAAAAAACTCATCCTTTTCGGGAGCAAAATTTTTAGGAAACAGATACCAAATTGCATTTTTTTTTAAATAAAATGTCACATTTTTTGTAGAAGAGAAAACACCATTAGTTTAAGTTCATTTGAATTAAATTTAATGATTTTGATATTTGAATTTTTTTCACAAGACTTAAGTAGACTTTAACTAAAATATGGAAAAATTTCCTAAATTTTAAAAGATAAATTTCAAGCAGTGACATTATTTTTTCTTTTCTCTAAGTGTACTCTGAACCCTTCACAAAGTTTAAAACCGCACAATTTGCTTAAGTTATTGTAATCAATATGGAATTTTATAGTTTAAGGATATTTGTATAGAATATAGTGTACAAACACACACAAGTACACAGACACTCACACAAACAAACACAAATAAAAACAAAGAAAAAGTTTTTAAGTAAAAACAAAAAACAAATATTAAACAGTTTTAATGGCCTTGAGAATCCACTTAATATATTCTTTATTATATGTGGCAACATTTTCAAACATAACAGAGCTATAACAAAAAACAAACTAAATAATTCTTATTTAGACTTCAAGAAAAATAAAAATTTTATGAAACCATCAACAAACTAACAACAATAACCAAAATGAAATCATAATTTAAAGACAAAAAATTTATAATCCTTTAATTTAGATTTATGATAACGGAACTCTAAGAAATAAGTAAAAAATATTTATGTCCCTAACCTTTAAATCATGTCTATTTCATAATTTATAATGATAAAAAAAATATCTGTGATTCAGTGTTCAGTGGCATAAATAAACACTTTTCTTTTTTATTTTAGTTAAATTGATTCATCATAAAAAGCAAAAATTTTATGATGCATTTCATTGAGTTCTTATAATGAAGATGAGAAATACAAAGAAGAGAAATAAAAAACAAGTAAAACAAGTTGTAAAAACAAATACATGTGCATATTATCATTAAATCATGAATTTTTTGTATGAAACGTATGAGTGTTTATTATTACTTATACGTATCCATATGTTTGTGTTTAGTTTCATTACGTATACGTTCAGCTGTTTGTTTTTTCGTTTGAGTAATAAAAAAGAAAACCTTGAAAAAACAAGTAAGGGAGAAAATTCTTAAAATATGCACTTCTCAAAAATACATAAATGAAATGAACTTACTACTACTGCTACTGTTACAGGAAATAAAATTTAAATAAGGGCATTTTGAGATGTTAAAAAAAGACAAGATTTCCTTTTTATAGCATGGCTTTTTAATCATTAGCTACCCAATAAAAAATTGTATCATGTTGCGAAGCACTAATGATACATTTAAAAAAATAAGCGCACAATTATGCGCTACTCAATAAGACATAAAGAAATGCAGTAAAGTAAGTGAAAGAACTCTCAAAAACTATTATAAAAAACAAATAAGATTTCAAGTGCCACGGCATTCCCTGACTACGAAGCAGGTTCGTAAGGGAGAATACAAAAAAATAACTGTATCAAAACATTCAGTGTGTAAAGCTGATCGTTTCATCCAACAATTTTGATGTGCGCTGAATAATGCGCTTTATGTGTCAAAAATGTATTGCTTCAAAGTGGGAACTCGCCATATAAAATTCATGTCTTCCGTAAGCGCAATGGTAAGCGAAACTTTTATGTTTCTCCCTTACAAACCTGCTTCGTGGGAAGCTCCATTTTTTATTGGGTAGTTTGGCTGTCCTCTCATTTCTTGTCCTTTTTGATAGAAATTTGTTTAATCGCTCATTAAATGAATAAACAAATAATGCCATTATATCTGCGCCAATATTTCGAGTATTGTAGTTTGGAGATATCCTCAGTTTTTTTAAAGTAATATTCGAGGATTTTTTTTTTCGTGTAAGTAACAACTTTTACTGAAGCTTAAAGTAAATGTTTGAAAAAAAGTCTAGTAAATATTAGAAGTTACACCTTTTCTTATTGTAATGACTCAATTTTGTCTTATGACCATCTCAGCTACTCTTACATATGAACACAGATTTATAAGCAGCCGCAGAACAAAATGTACTTTTTTGCAGTTTTTTGTGAAATTGGTTATTTGGTTGTTTAATAATATTTGGGCTCTCTAATATGGCGACTTATGACAGTTTTATGCATCTTTTGATAAGTAAAAAACTTGTTAAGGCCGCTTTAGCCGACGTACTGTAAGCTCGTTTGTGCACTTATAGAACATGTAAGAACGTGTCAGCTGTTTTTAAAAAACATAAACAAAAAAAACATTAGTATACATAAAACAACACACACAGTGATGAGAATTAAAAATGCTCAAACTGTGACCGCTTTGCAGAAAAAGTTACACATGTACTTTCATTATTTTGAAAATGTGCATACACAAAGCAAGGTTTTGATACTATTAAAAACCAAACTTTTTATTGTTTGCATACACATATGTATGCATATGTTTACTTTATACATCTAGACATATATTTGTGTAAATGAAAATGAAAATTATGTACTGTTATTTTGTCAAAAGTCCACAGATCTTATTACTAGCAAAAGTACTAAAGAAAAATAGTGATTTTAACCCCAATCCACTTAAAATAATAGCAGCCCATCACTATCTGCAACTGTCACGTAGCCTCGTAATGAATTTCTATTTTCTACAGGTTGGCACGTAACAATTAAGTGGCATTACAGTCAGTTAAGCATTTGCATTGCTTTCCATTTAACAGAAACGATCAGCTGTTTACATTTCATTTACATTTCTACAATTACGGTGGGCTAACAGAGCCTTTACCATATACAGGTTGATGCAGTTTTATAAAGAAGCGAAATAAGTAAATGAGCAAAGAAGTACTTTTTGTTCTGCGGCTCCTTATATACATAATATCCTAAGAGAAACAAAGGGCTGTATTCTATCACCATAGAGTTTCCGGCTGATAACAGCATTTCTGGTATCCCTGCACAGCAGTATACCAACTCAACTGGATATTCGAGAATCAATAGGTTTTCCGGAGTACAAAAGTGGGAGGTAATGATTTGTTCGGCTACTGACCTTCTTGTTTTGCACAATCCTCAAACGAAGCTGGTTGTAGTTGACGAATTATCTGCATACTTGGGCTAGTTACGGTGGATCTAGGAGAGTGCCAAAGTTCCATGTTCCTACTCGTCTATTTGGATTCATGCTGATGGTCGTCATCGTGGTGATCCATTGATTATTATCGATATTAGTTGTGGTTTGAGTAATAAGTTTAAGACAAAGCAACTCTTAGACCACCCTCTAGGCGGGCTAACCGCAAAACGGCAAAAAAACAGTTGAGTTTCAGTGATTGTTACATGATTATTAATCTTTTAAAAACTTTATTCGATTAATCAAGCAATTTAAAAATTCAATAATTGATTAATTCCTTACTCGAACAAAACCAAAAGGCGAATAATTGGATACTCTAGTATATAGTTATATCACATATAGTCCGGAATTATTTGCTTTCAATCTTATCGGTCTACAAATGGCTGAAATATGACCAAAAAAACCTCTCTTAGGAATGGAGAAGTAGGCGTGGCGTTAAGAGCCAAGTCTCCAAATTGAATCTTGGTTATCAATAAACAACATCCGAAAAAATTTGGGCAGAATTGAAGAAATAGGCGTGGCACAAGATTGATATATTTATATCTAAAGAACGGTATTTATATAACTTTGTGTTCTTATCAAATCTTGCTGAAGGATATAAAAGATTCGGCATAGCCGAAAATAGCGCTCTTACTCGTTTGAAGCCTTTGTGAAAAAAAATTCTCTTATTTAGATTTTGGGCATTACTTTAAGAAAAATCATTCAGTGTCGAATATTTCTGACTTTTGAAAAAAAAAAAAATTTTTTTATAAAAAAAAAATTAAAACTTTTACAAACTGTACCAGCAACTTCAAAAAGCGTTAATAAAAAGTATTTAAGGGAATTTTCCTCTGAACTTTTAAAACAGGATTGTTTTCAAAATTTGTTCGATTTCATTTTCACTCGAATTCGTTTAACAGGAGATGGCCGATATACATATGTATATATTTTTTTTGCATTTAATAAATCATTATTTGTTTCGTTTTTAATAGAATTTTTGTTTACCTCAAACACATTTCATTCAGTATTAAGTTAAAAACTGAATGATATAAAAATGTTATGATAATAAACATGCAAGTACATAAAAATGAACAAACATAAAATACCCAGCGGGAAAACTCAGAAGACCTTCTTACTTCAGGCCTTTTTAAAGGCCTGCTTAAAAGATTTTTTGATTCAAATACTATTCTTATCTTACTGCTAAAGAAGGCCTCATAGAAGGCCTCGGCTCTTTCGTATAAAAGATAAGATACACCTTCCACACTCGCTTCTATGAGAAGGGAGTAGAGAAGGAGTAACATTTTTTGTATTGTTTTTTTTTTGCACAAGCAAAAGCAAAATCAATTTTTTTTGGTCGCGTTACCCTTCTTATGTACCTGCTGAAGAAGGGAGAGCGGAAGGCCTTCTCCGCAATGACAACGTGTGTAAAAAAGATATGAGTATGAAATGGAGCAAGAAGGCCTTGTACATCCAAAAGAAGGGGTACAGAGGCCTTCTAGAAGGCCTTCCTACTCCTTCTTTTTCCCGCTGGGTAGTAACAAGCTCAACTACATACATAAAAATGTATTTATATACAAACATACATCCATTACTATACACATTTCTAATTTCAAACCAAACATAAAAATGACATTGGTAATTGCACAAAGGCACAAAGATACTTGCATGCCAACACACACACAGATACTTTCAAAATGTCATTGATTTTATTGCAAAAATGTATCAACTTTTCCGAAAAATATTTCGGTTTGTATGTATGTAAGTGCGTATTTGTTTAAAAAGAATAGTTATTCATGTATAATAGAATCAAATGGGAAGAATCAACTAACAATTTTTTATTCATGCGACATGTGGTCTATAAAATAAGTAAAACATTATTAAACAAGTTGTTGTATTATTTTTTTTTTTTTATTTTTTAATATTATTTTTTACTAAACTGAAACGTGAAATGTAGTAAATTATATCACACATATCCATGTCTGTATATGTATGAATGAAAACGAAATGAATTGTTAATAGAGAGATATAAAAACAGTTACAAAAACAAAGATATAAAGAAATTCGTATGTACAAATGAGTGAATGAATGATGGTTTGATGAAGGGATAAATGAAAAGTATTTAATTTGATAGTTGTACAAGTATTTTTAAGTACTGGATGACATTGTTTATTTGTAAATAGTCATTAGTGATACAATTCTTAAAGAAATAAAGTTTCTGATTTATTCTATGAGTATTTAAAAGATAAATTAAGAGATTAAAATCCAAGCACCTTAAATTGGTACATATATAAATTTGTAATTGTAAAAATTTAATTAGAAGAATCTCGGATTTATTTTTAAAAATTATTGTAACACAAAATAATTACAAAAACATCGAAAAGTTTTGTTGAATAAAGAGTAATTACAAGTTCCGGTCAACTTTTGGATCAGAGCAGATGAGAACAAATCTTGACGTTATTTGAGAAGCTGAATTTAAATCCGTGTTTCGTTTTTAAAAATTGTTTCTAGTTTGTGAGTTTGCGCATGTTGGCAGCACTGCGCAACCATAATGGCAGTCAGTTGTTGGTGTCGCTAGAAACATTATTTAATTTGTATTTTTAAAGTTTTTTTGAATCCTAAACGTGTGAAAAAGCAAAGTAAGAGTTGCAAAATTGATTCAAAGTGTTTTTGTTATGTTTGCGGATGTTATATGATCCGAAAAAGTGGCAAAGTTATTACTAATCAGGGTTGTCATAGAAACCAATATTGTCAGAATTGGTTTTAAAATCGACAAGAAAAAATGCGTTGGTGTCATGGAAACCAATGTTATTGGTTTTATGTTCGAACTAAAATTAGTGTCGGTTTTAGGTGTCACAGAAACCAATGTTATCGGTTTTTAATTGGAAATAAACCAAGCAGCTTACAGCTCTTGTTTTTTTTATTGGAAATAAATATAGTTGCTAAAAACTTAATTTTTATTTAACAGTTAGATTTTTTCCACAGATAGAAGTAAATAAAATTGATAAATTGGTAAAATAGTATTTTTTGCATGTTTACGGTAGTCTCCGGCAGCGGGCTGCTGCAAATTTGCAAAAGTCTTCTTCCCACTTTTTCTGCTAACAACAAATATGCAACAACAGCAGTGGTCACTTTACTTATTTATAACGTTAAACCACATTTTGTTTATATTTTTAATAATTTCGCTTTATAATTACAAATTTTTACAGAACAATAAAATTACACAAAATTAAACAGCAAATGCAAGATCATCTTCCAATAACAAAAATGCTACAACTTCTGATGTCGTTTTATTTTCTTTATAAGCACTTAAACACAGAAAAAAATGCCAATGTAAAATTAACATGGAAAAATGTTGATTGAGAATCATAGTAAATTTCTGCAAAAGTATGCCCTTTTTTTAAATTTATCATTATTTCATAATAATTTTAAGTAAAATAACCTTAAATCATGTTTATTTAATATTATTCACTGTTAAAATAAAAAAAAAAAAATATTAAAATATAAATAAATATGGATTCAATATTGAATCCATAAAAACCAGTTTTATATTAAAATCAAAAGTGTATCTTGTTAAATTAACATGCATTCATACTTAAATATGTACATTTTTTATTTTCATTCTTAAAATATGTTATAAAAAGAGGACAATTCCCGTATTCTTTTAATTAAAATTAGTTACTTAAATAGTGCATCAAGTTTTCAAAGTATATTGATGACAAAATCCATATCGGGCGATTCTGCTGATGCTTCTGTTGACAAAGGAGAACTCAAAACAAGTGAAACATGTGTTACAGGGGTAAGTGTATTGAATTATTCTTAAATAAATGCATATGTTGTCTCTGAGGCTTCTTCACACTGTTATAACACACTCAAACCAATTTGATTCTACATGAAATTCACGTTGTTTCAACTTGAAATAACTTTCATTCAACGTGATTCGGATTGTTATTTCAATATAAATTACATTTTGCTCTAACTTTACTGCAATGTTAAATTAACATGAATTATAGTTATTTTAAAAGAAAAAAAATGTTGTTCGCAGTTTTTGTAAAACCAGGTTGAATCAACATGAAAAACGTATAAAGCAAAATCACCACCGAAAAATTTTAAATCAACCTTGTTTTCAACGTTTTTGACTTGATTTTTTTCTGTGTGTATCGCCTTTTAGTTATTTGATATAAATTATTTTCACAAAAAACACTTTTACTGATATTTTAATGAAAAAAATATAATATTTTGTACATTTTCTGCAAACAAGTAAAAGAAAAAATAATAAAAATGTAAACAACAGCTGTTTCGATATTGGTTTTGTTTACATTCGAAATTAACAAACCCTACTTGGTTTCGTGACACCAAATGAAACCAATATTGGTTTTCAAAACCGACAATTAGCAAAACCAATATTGGTTTCTATGACAACCCTGAATGTAATAAGAAATGCATATTTTTATTATTATTATGGTTTCTCTGTACCAAACACTCCCAAGTCGTAAGTACCGAAATTGTTTTGTAACAATTGTAGCACAATATTATACAAGTGGTCACGCGGTAAAAAAGAATGTTTTTCATTTTCATTGGCAATGTTATGGAAAGAGCCGAAAAATCATAAAGATGATTGTTACTCTTGCTTGATGAATGTCGTTGGTCTAAATGCAAAAACCTAGCAAAATATAAATATCCTGAAGTATCATCAGTGTCTAAGCTAGTTCCCCGTGCGAGCAATTATTCTTTGCCAATTTTCATGGAAAGTTGTAGTTCATCACCGACGAACAGTGAAAGCGATTTTAACATGGAGGAAAAAAATTTTGTTTCGCAGAGTGAACTCAATGATTTGGTTCGTGATTGAATTTATCGAAACAAAAATTCGAATGGCTCGCCGACAGAAACTCTACAAAATGTTTAACGCCCAATGAAGCAGCAGCATGGGTATCATTTCAAGATGTTGTTCATAACTTTCTCGGTAACCGCAAATCCCCGGACTTCAAGAATATAATCGACAGTTTGTTGCAAAATTATTGCAAGATTGGAGCTCGAATGTCTCTCAAAATACATTTTCTGCACTCACATCTCGAATTTTTTCCTGAAAACTTAGGTGATACAAGCGATGAGCCAGGAGAGCGACTACACCAAGATTTGGCGAAAATCAAAAAACGATACCAAGGATTGTGGGATGAGGGAATGATGAGCGACTAGTGTTGGACTTTAATGCATAAAACAGATCCCAGACAGTTCGACAGCTCTTTATTTCTAATTTAACACTTTTTAAAAATAAAGTTAAAAAATGTGTTTATCTAATATTTCGAAAATTAGAACCAATATCAATAAAGATTCAGATTCAGCGCCCCAAATAACCTTAGAAACAGCTTTTGGTTGCTTAAATCTAAAACCTTGTGTACTTGTGTTGTTTTTGGAAGAATTAAGAATTAAAAAAAATGTTGCAACTTTTTTTTATAATTCTTAAGTTTACGTCCTGCCTATGCCACAATCAATTCTTCTACTGACACTTCCCATTACACAAGGTGCTTAGCGCTTTTCAGATCTGATAAGTCCTTCCATATCTCTTCTCCTTCAATAAATTCGCAACACTTTATTGACAGCCGTAGGTATTTTTGTCACTTTTAATTTAAATACATTTGTAATTGTTCAGTGATGTTAAAATTATTTCATTTAATGTTGTTGTTTTTGTTTGGCTTAAGGTCATATACAAATTAAAATAAAAAATTCCACAAATTTTTGTATTTTTAATTTTGTTTTTTATTTTTCATCCGATATTTCGACCATACATCGATGGTCATCTTCAGGGGATTTAAAACACTGTCAAATTAAAAATTACAAAAAAGTTGATACGTCCTCACTGTTTGTCATATTTTCATCAACTGTTGAGCTTCGTGAAATTAGCCTGTTAGGAAATTTTCTGCGTAATTCGGCCATAACCGGCTGAGCCCTGTGTTTTTTTGTTGAAGCCACACACACGCAGGAAAAATATATGTTTGGAGGTTACCCTACTTTAAGAGCCACATACTATGGTTGGATTTTAACAATGTTTATGATTGCTGGTCACATTCGAATTAATATGAAAATTTATGTAATAATTGTTACTCAAAATGAGAAACAAATTCCCAGATTCATATTATTTTAAATTAAAATAAACATAAAATGTTTTAAAATAATATAATTTCAAACATATTATTGTTATTACATATTAATCATAACATGTTTGGAGGCAACCATAAAATGGTTATGGATTTTAGATGGATGAACTTAACCATTATATGATTGCCGGTGAGTTTCAAGGGAGGTTAACACTTTATTGTTAAAAAGAAATAAAATATTATTAATCGTGAAAAAAGTAACAATAAAAATAATAATAGTTAACAAAGGTTTCGTTTAAATGTGGTAAATTCCCATTTTATACTATTGATAAACTGAAATTCATTGTTGAAGGAATAAGCTATTCCTATGCGCATTTCACTGGTTGCTTAGGCCAGATCGTCAGGAAACTTCATCCAAAAATTTTAGAAAAACTAAAGATATTATACAATAAAACTGTTAAGCGAATAAGAATTATAAACCCCAGTTTTACTTGTAACAATATCAAAGCTTTAACAAAAACAACAACAATAAAAAGTGAGTTTATTTTTTCTTATTCTAGTCTATTTACTTAAAAGGTGGTTTTAAAAACCGACTGTTTTTGCTTTCACTGTTGTTGTTGTATTGTTGTGAGGCCACCTTACTAATTCCAAATTTAAAAAAAAAAATTTATATAAACAAAAAACCTTCCAAAAGAATTTTAAAATCAATTAATAAATTCTTTTCGAGCTTTGCCTTAAATACAAGATTTCAAGATTTCGACAAAAGATCCTTCCATTTTAAACCGATGCAGCCCCTCACATGGTTAAGGCTTCCAATAGGTTTAAAATATTTTATCCAAAACTGTTACAAGTTACTTGCTTGGCACATGGGTTATACCCCATTGCAGAGGAAATTTGAAGCCAATTTTGTAGTGTGTCCATACTTTTAATTAAATTATACATTTTTTCATTTGTAAACAAAATTTATTATGACTACATTCTTGCAAAAAGTAAGCAAATATTAAGACAGGTCAGTAACAAAACTAAACTACTGTACGTTCTGTAAATTCTTTTGGGCAATTTGATATTTTAAATAAACAACAGTCAACTTTCGCTTACTCATGTCGACAACAATAAGTCAATGAAATTTTTACAGTTATTCTGAACTAGCAAATTCTTTACTACACAACACACTTCTAAAACCAATACACATGACTAATTGGAAATGATTCAATGTTCTGCCTGCTACAATGTAAGTTAATTCTAAGTAAAAATATGTGATTGAGTGAACTTTTGTAAAGTCACTAAATTTTAGGTTAAACTTTATTTTCATAAGTAGTATTTAAGTCAAACAAATTTATCAATAAAGAATAAATTAATCTTTATTTTCAATATTATTTCAGAATTATATTCAAAAAACTGAGTAATTTTAGAATGTTTGAAGAGCTTCTTGCTGCCGATGATTGTGCAATTAAAAAAGTAAAAGAAATATTAAATTTAAATAACATCGGAAGTCAATTAGCCTTTGTATTTTCCAATTACGGAAAATTTATTGATATTGCAGAAACTTAAAATAGACCGACAAATTAAAAAAAATCTAAAACTTTTTGCAAAAAAAAATTAAGGATTTCAAATATTTTTGATCAGATCTGGTATAAAATTGGGATATGAAATTGATTCTTCAAGTACAAGACAAAGTTTAACTTTCAATAAAACAGTTATTATTTCTTTTAACATGCAAAAATTTAAATTAGTTTTTTAAAAATATTTGAATAACAATAGACTGAGTTTTTTATATTTTTGTTTAAATTAGTATTGTGGTTATTTTGTTAAACTATTTATGGTTTTTAACCCAATTTTCATTAAATTATTTTTTATGAAGAAAGG
Source organism: Pollenia griseotomentosa (assembly GCA_963931875.1). NCBI lineage: Eukaryota > Metazoa > Arthropoda > Insecta > Diptera > Polleniidae > Pollenia > Pollenia griseotomentosa. The sequence continues at coordinate 41,407,122 of OZ007560.1, read as the reverse complement.
AATTTTACAACATGAAAATTAATTAAAATTTTTATTGATAATTTTTCAATCTTGACCGTAGCCGGGCTCTACCAAATTGTATTTTAACCTTTGGTAGATCGAAATTTGCTTGTTTTAATGATTATCCATTTTAATTGATTTAACATGTTTTTCCTTACTTCTGTTTTTTCGTACTTTTTTTAAGAACTCTTCTTGACGTCCAAAGTACATTTTTTTGTTTTTTTCATTTTTGTCTTTCTTTTTCTTGTTGACCTTTTTCAGCACAACTTGAAGGACAAATGTACACATAGAGCTCGTGCCTTAGCTTTAACAATAACTAGTATTGTGGTTATTTTGTTGAACTATTTATTAAAATTAAAAAACGAATTCTTATGGAAAGCCTAGTACTATGTTCGAAAAATGTTGAGCAACATTGATTATTTCACACGAAAATTTTGACATTTATCAATGTTACCTATTAGGCGAGTTTGTACAATTTGAAGTTTTTATTCCTGCAAAGTAAGCAACATTATTTTGCGTATGTAAACAAACCCTACATGTATTTTACTAAAAATAATTTGTTTTTAATAAAAAAGAATGTAAATATGGATAAAAAACTATTACCGGTTGTGTTATTTTAATTTTTTAGTTCTTATTTAATAATCAGTCCATACTTTTTTGCTTTTGCTTAAAATTCCACGTGAAATAAGTGCAGCTTACATTAATTCGCAGTTGTAAAAAAATGTTGCCAGAAACATTTCGGAACTTTTTCACAAAACGAAGAGAGTACAACTCTACATTATTTCATAGATATTCCGCACTAGTTTTTTTCATATGCGTTTTGACAGCATTTCACGTAAATGTTGAACAGAGTACCAGGCTTTAAATGCAAACTTTTTTATTGCATATTTTGGATTTTTTAGTGGATATTTTAAGCTCAGATATTTAATTTTTAAGTGCATGAAAGTCTCATCCCTATAAAAATTATCGAATATTAATATCTTTTTTTTTAAATACTTTAATAAATTATTCAAGCTTAAGGTCACTTTTTTATAAAATTAATTTAAATATTTTTATTTTCGATATTTCCGTTGGAAATCTTCTTTAGGAAGTTTTTTTTTTATAAAAAAAAGTCGAAGTAAAAAGATTCTAATTTAATATTTGTTTTTTTTTCATTTTACGCATTTTTACACTTTTTTATAGTTTTTTTTTGCAACGTATTAAAAAAATATTCGAGAAATTTTCGCTTGAATGCGGCGTAACATATATGTACAAATGTCGTAGAATAGGTGAATATTCGGCGATACGAATACAAATATTCGTTACATAAAATATTAAAATATTTGATTTCGAATTGTCTTAGAAGCTTAATTTAAACTCAAATATAATTACAATCTCTTTAACATTTTTTAATTGCTATAGCAAAAAAAAAAAAATACATATTCATATTGATGATTCCCTCACATCATAATTGTGATATCAATGTTATTACAGAGGGGCTCAATGATAAAAAAAGGAACATCAATCCAATAACGAACGTCATTATAAAATTTTGTCATATTTTACGTGTCATCTATGCTATGATTACTATATATTACTATTACTATAACACAATGTCACATTTTGTGTAGGTATTATTAAGATTATTTTCTTGAGTTTATTAAATTTAATTTTCATTAAATTATTTTTATGAAGAAAGGAATTTTACAACATGAAAATTAATTAAAATTGTTATTGATAATCTTTCATTCTTGACCGTGGCCGGGATTCGAACCGCGGCCGGCAGGTTACCATGACATGTTTCGATCGCAACCACTCGATCTCCTCAGATGGATTTGCCGTTTTACACTCGCAGCCATCGATGACTGCTGACGTCAATAGTCAAACATCAATCCTTAAACCAAATTGTATTTTAACTTTTGGTAGATCGAAATTTGCATTTTTTGAATGATTATCCATTTTAATTGCATTTACATGCTTTTCCCTTACTTCTGTTTTTTCGTACTTTTGTCAAGAATTCTTCTTGACCTTGTTGACCTTTTTCAGCACAACTTGAAGGACAAATGTACACATAGAGCTGTGGAGGATTATTGTTATAAAAGGCAGAATCGCCGTGTGGAGGATTAATATTTATTTTCCCTATAGCCCTTGGTTATTAAACAGCTGTCAGGGTTTCAGCCAGTGAATAGGCGTTCAAAAGAACTGCCGGAAATATTGAGCCTCTCAAATTAAAACACAAGGCAAGTAATTGCCAAATTTTTAGTTGTTAATTTTCAAGTCTGTTTTTATTTAAATTTACAAGTGCTTATATACTAGGTTTGAGATTTTGGCTTAGCCGTTCTAACTTATCCTAATTGTCGACAGAGCTATGTTTTTCTCTGTCGGTATTATGAAAATATCCATATTAATCATTTAAATATTATTGATTTACTCCCTGCAATTGTTCTTGCCCAATCAGAATGTTTTGAGTTTGGAATGCACTCAATTACATTCTTCACTCAATTTATTTGTTGTCAGTCAGTTTGTCGTTATTTGATCTAGTAAAATACCCTACTCTGTTTTAGTTGGCATATGTAATTATCAGAGTGGTCTAAGGGTATGCGGTGGCAACTTATGAGGTACACTACACCCTCACCGCTAAGAGAAAAATTAGGGGATTGATTTTTCTTGATATTTTCATAGTACCGTCAATGTACAGTTTAAAAAAAATTTTTTTTTTTTTTTTTTTTTTATATAAAGAATTTTTATAATTTTGTGATTCTTAGTGTCTATTTGTATATGGTATTTAATGTAATATACTTAATTCTTATTGTAGTATTTAATTTTTATTGTAGTATTTAATATTTTTATAATTTTAAACATATTATTCTTACAATTTTTAATGTATATTGTGTACTTAATAATTATTTCTTAAGTCTATATATAGTTTTAATTGGTTATTATGGAATTCTTTTTCAACTCCATTATAATCTTATATGGTGTTTACACCGTTATGTCTAATTATCTTATATGGGCCTTTGTATGGGCTTTGGTTTTTCTTTCTATTCTCTACTTTTATTAAAACTAAATCTCCTATATTTAAATTTAATCTATTATTATATTTATTGTCTTGTATTCTCTTTTCTTTTGTCTTTATTGTTAGTTCTTTAGCTCTTTCTAAAGAAAACTTTAGTTTTTGTTTCAATTCTCTTGAATAGTCATCGTAGTTATAGATTTTGGTTTCTTCTGTATTGTTGAATTCTGATGGTAAACATGGTAATTTACCATATACCAGTTCAAATGGCGTGTAACCCGTGTCTATGTGTGGTGCCGTGTTGTAGGCAAACGTAAAGTAATTTATCCACTTATCCCATTCATAGTCATTTGCTGTCGTTAGCAAGAATTCATTGAGGACTCTGTGATTTCTTTCTACCGAACCTATTGTTTCATGGTGGTAAGGGGTTGAAAATGTCTGTTTGATATCGAGTAACGAGCATATGTTACGCATTAGTTCATTTTTGAATTCTGTCCCGTTGTCTGATTTGAGTGTTTTGAATTTACCGTATTTTAATATTACTTGTTCTACTAGTGTTTTGGCAGTTGTAAGTGCATCTTTTGTTGACATTGGGTGGGCTATAACGAATTTCGTTAGCTCGCATTGCATGGTCAATATGTATCGGTATCCGATTGAAATGCGAAGTGGTCCTACAGTGTCAATTGATACTACTTCAAAACTATTGTTTGGGGTGTCTGTTAATGTAAGTGGTTCTTTCGTGTGTTTTGTTTGCTTGTTTATGTTGCACTTTTCACAATATTTTACGAATTGTTTTACCATTTTAGTCATGTTTTTCCAAATGTACCGCTGTTTCAATTTAATTATTGTTTTTCTTATTCCTAAGTGACCTGCGTGTGTGGCATTGTGGAATTCATCGATGAGTTTATATTTCAGAATGTCATCTGTTATTCTTGTTGGGTCGTTGTAAATTAAAATTTTTAGTTGAGGACTTTTGTTGTTTATTCTTATCTTTGCATATGCTTCTTTTAAATCTATCATTGTATATACTTTAAATATCTTATCACTCTTTGCTATAGCTAATTCCTTTATATTTTCTTTCTTCATCTTAGATATCAGTTTCCTCAGAATCGAATCTAGTTTCGCTGAGTCATTGCTGAATCTTGCATGCGTATTACTTTCATTTTGTACGTTTTGGGCATGTAACTTCTTCATATTCGAATCTTGTTTCGATGAATTATCATTACATCCTTTATTATTTTGGGTACGTGATTTCTTCATAATCGAATCTTGTTTCGATGAATTATCATCACGTCCTATGTGCACAATATTATCTTCAATTTTAATGTCGACTTCTTCTATATTTTCAAATTTATTAAACTGTAATTTCTTCATATTCTTGACGTCATTTATGGATGTGCATTCCCATATTAGAAGTTGATCAGACTCCTGAGAGATACATCTTCCCTTATTACTCCTATTCGCGCGTTCTGTATTCATATTTATTTCTTTATCTTCATTAATTTTATTTGCCTCTTTATTCGTATTTTCATTTTTCTTTGTCATCGCCCTTGTGGTTATTAATACTTTCTTTTCATTTTCATCATTTTCCAACGGTATCATTTGTTTTAGTACGTCTGAGTTTATTTCTATTCTTGATAATGCATCCGCATTAGTGTTGATTTTCCCTTTCTTATAAATTATCGTGAAGTCATAATCGCTTAAATCTAGTCTAATTCTTGTCATTTTTGATGATGGATTCTTATGTGAAAATAGTGATATCAACGGTCTATGGTCTGTCACTACTATGAACTTTCGACCGTATAAATATGGTTTGAAGAAATTTATTCCCCAGTGAATTGCGAGCAATTCTTTTTCAATGATTGGTTTATTCATATCATGCTTTTGAAGAGATTTACTTGCGTAGGAAATTGGTAAGTCTTTGCCAATTTCACCTTGTGATAGGACTGCTCCTAGTGCGTAATTTGAGGCGTCAGTCGTCAAAATAAAAGGTTTGTCAAAATTTGGGTACTGTAAGATTGGTGGGTTCATTAATTTTTCTTTTAGAGTATCAAAAGCAGTTTGGCATTCATTTGTCCATAAGAATTTTATTGATTTTTTCAATAGCATGTTTAATTGTTTTGCAATGTCCGCAAAATTCGGTATGAATTTTCTATAGTAGTTGCAGAATGCAACGAAACGTCTAACTTCATCTGCGTTTTTAGGTATTGGGTAATTCTTTATAACTTCATATTTAGCTGGATCTGTTTTCACGCCGTCCTTTGTTATTAAACAGCTGTCAGGGTTTCAGCCAGTGAATAGGCGTTCAAAAGAACTGCCGGAAATATTGAGCCTCTCAAATTAAAACACAAGGCAAGTAATTGCCAAATTTTTAGTTGTTAATTTTCAAGTCTGTTTTTATTTAAATTTACAAGTGCTTATATACTAGGTTTGAGATTTTGGCTTAGCCGTTCTAACTTATCCTAATTGTCGACAGAGCTATGTTTTTCTCTGTCGGTATTATGAAAATATCCATATTAATCATTTAAATATTATTGATTTACTCCCTGCAATTGTTCTTGCCCAATCAGAATGTTTTGAGTTTGGAATGCACTCAATTACATTCTTCACTCAATTTATTTGTTGTCAGTCAGTTTGTCGTTATTTGATCTAGTAAAATACCCTACTCTGTTTGAGTTGGCATATGTAATTATCAGAGTGGTCTAAGGGTATGCGGTGGCAACTTATGAGGTACACTACAGCTTTAACAATAACTAGTATTGTGGTTATTTTGTTGAACTATTTGTGGTTTTTAATCCAAATTTTTAATATTTTTAATTAGGCTTAAATTAAATTTAATTTTCATTAAATTTTTTTTTGTATAAAATGTAAAATAAGTAGCAAAAATTCCTAAATTCTATTTTATTTTTTAATTATTAAGTTAAATACATAATATTTTTAAAGTAGAATGATAACGAAACCCATATCGGGCATTGCTCTGCTGGTGTCTTATTATTGAGAGTTCTTCTGTAAATAATGGGCGGATTTCAGCAAAAAAGTAATAATAATATTCTCTCACTTTGACTTAAGGCAATCCCAATGACTTATTTTAATAATAGTTTGTCATTTAAATGATGCTATTGAGTCCTTTCTCCGTTGTTACTGTGTTATCGCAGTGATGAAATTTTTTATTAAACTGACTCCGATTCGTAATTTCTGCGATGGCGATGTGTAGTCCCATTGATGACATAATTTTAACTTCTAACCCTGATGACAGTTTGGCCAAATAGTGTTAAGACTGGCATCACAATAATGAAAAGTTTCATGGGGGCAAAAACGAAGATACTTGTCATTGTACTGATGTCAAAATACATCAGCATTTGGGCGCCTTTTCTACCAGTATATATTAAAATTTTTCGAATATGCTTCTATGATTTATAAATTGAAATTTTATAAAGCTTTCACAATAGTCCTATTCCCTCAATATTTCACATACTTTTTTCTTAAGCCAACCTTTTTTGTCTTTATATAAAAGCACATTCGAACAAATTTTTAATATAATGAAAATAATTTATGAAAAAGTAATAATTCCACATTCTATTTCTGATTTCCAATCAAATTTAACTAAAAATTACTTGATTTAAAACATATTCGTGGCTATTCTGAAATACGGGTCGAATAAGTGAACATTTACATGAAAACAAAATCAAAACAAAACCAAATTGACAAAAATTGTTTATCAAAGTTTTTCTTGGGATTCAAAAATTTAATTAACAAGGTTTCGTTTAAATGTGCTACATTACCATTTCATACTATTGATAAACTGAAATTTATTGTTGAAGGGATAAGCTATTTCTATGCGCATTTCACTGGTTGCTTAGGCCAGATCGTCAGGAAACTTCATCCAAAGATTTAAGAAAAACTAAAGATATTACACATATAAAACTGTTAAGCGAATAAGAACTATAAGCCACAGTTTTACTTGTAACAATATCAAAGCTTAAACAAAAACAACAACAATAAACAGTGAGTTTATCTTTTCTTACAGTCCCGGCTACAATTGGTTGATTTTTTGTCAACTCTAAATGTAGTTGTAAGTGGGAAAAGAAAAAACAAAAATAAAAACAAATTACTTTATTTTGTTTATCATACATAATTTACAGTTTTTAAAAGAGAAAGAAACGCGTTATACCTCTCGCGGTAATTTGATTTTAGAAGTCTATAGATAACAAAAACAATTTTCGTAAATTTTGTTTTGTTTTGTTTTTGTTTTCATGTAAATGTTCACTCATTCGACGCGTAATTTTGAATGACCAAGATTATGATATTTTCAATTTACAAACGACAATTAAATGGATTTTTTTTTTCTTAATAGTAAATACCATAATTACATTTACTCCCTTATTAATACACGATTATTAAATTTAACAAACGTTTGTTAAGGACAAATTTCATAGTAAATTTGTTTTGTAAGCTTTTATTAAATTTAAAAAAATTTTTCCGAATACAGGCATTAATCTTTATTGAAAAAATAAATTTAATAAAAAAGTAATACAATAAATTTATTTTAAGCCATATTTGTTAAAAAAAAATTTAAGGATTTATATAAATAGTTCAAATAGAAAACTAAATTTTTCTAATATTTTCTTTTTTTTAATGTGTGATGTAGTTGATGATGTGGTAAAAACCCTTAGAAATGTGTTAGTTTGTGGTCAAGAAAAAAATCTAAAAAATATATAGGATTTTATTTTTATTTATTTTTTTTTTTAAGTAAAAAGAACTTAGAAAAAGGAAAAGTAAAAATAAGCAGCTTAACTTCTTGCATTGAAATTGAATTGTTCACACTCATAAACGAAGTTTTGAATATGTATATGAGAAGGAGACCTCAAATTTGTTTATGTATATGTATGTATATAAATGCATAACATCTTAAAATCAACTTTTAGAAAGTGTCTTATCGATGTTCTGGATAATCCCAATTGAGTTAAGCATGTTGACAATTAAACTCAAGTGGATCCATATGGACACTTTCTCGTACAGCATCCACATCTTTTCCAGGGCAACCTAATCGAGCAACTGCTATTCGAATGTCATTATCTACAGAAACTTGGTTCTTAATTTTGAAGTTAATCTTTAAGAAGAGCATCTATAAGACTTTAAAAATGGGAGATAACCAGTAAAAAAGCAACATCGCGAATAAATAATCACAAAATTTATACTAAACAGTGATGCCGCTAGGTTACATTTTTCGTAACTATCAAAGGCCCAACGAAACATGTATTATTTCTAGAGATGTAACGAATTTAATACTTTGATGCCCAAAATATTCATTAGATTTATTTAACAGCCAGGCCCACGATGTCACACGTTAACGTTCGCATAGAAAATTACATTTAAGTTCCAAAAAAGAATACTTTATTATATTCGCCCCATTAGTAATGATTAGGGATGAGATTTTCATGCACAAAAAAATTTAAAATTTGCGCTTAAAATATGCACTAAAAAGTCGAAAATATGCACTAAAAAAATAAAAAATATGCACTAAAAACTAAAAAAAACTCATTAAATAATTGTTTTTTAATTTTACTAAAAACTAAAATATTCAGTATATTGTTATTCAAATATCTTTAAAAAACTAAAAAAAAAAATTTTGTAATCCCAAAAATTACTATGATAATAAACTTAAATAACTAATTTCAATTTTTGTTTGTATAAATAAATAAGTACTTTGTCTTGTACTTGAAGATTTCCAATGCATTTAGAAAAAATTTATTTTCAGATCCCACTTTAATTCCACATCAGATCAAAAATATTTAAAATTTATGTTATTTTTTGAAATCCTTAATTTTTTTGCAAAATTGTTGGGATTTTTTTTTTTAATTCCTTCCACATTGTTAATTTTAATCATCGGGATCAACAAGCTCTTCTAGCACTCTTAAATTACTCAAAGTTTTTTAAATAGAATTGTGAAGCATCTAGCCAGGCCGCTGCAGCGGAAGGAGAATCAAGGGAAACATTTCATTTAAAACTGCAATATTATCAAATTGACTTTTTATTTCCCATGTGCCAAGAAAGTAACTTGTAACAGTTTTGAGTAAAACATTTTAAACCCATTGGAAGCCTTAACCATGTAAGGTGCTGCTTCGTTTTAAAAAAAAAGGATCTTTTGTCAAAATCTTAAAAATCTTGTATATAAAGCAAAGCTCCAAAATAATTGATTTATTGATTTTAAAATTCTTTTGGAAGGTTTTTTTGTGTATATAAAATTTTTTTTAAGAATATTTTTATAATATAAAAATATTTTTATAATAATTTAAGAAAAAACACTCAAAAATGTCAAAACATGCAAAAAAATGCATTTAAAACATAAATATGCAAAAATATGCACAAACAAATCGATGCCATTTTAACGCAAATTTAATAATTCAGAAAGATATTTCTTAAATAAAAACATATTTATTTTTGCCAGTTTGGCCATTTTGGGCCATTTTTTATACTTTTTCGTTTTTTATTTTGTCAGCCATTTTAAACCATTTTTAAATTTGGCATTTTAAACTTGCCGTGTTCTTTTGTTTTTAATTTTAAAAACTTTTTAGATTTTCTCCAGGGTATCATCATCCTTTTATTTAACTTTAACATAAACATTGAAATCAACCAAAAACAAAACTAAATTTTTATAAATACTTAATAATATATGTATGTATAAAATATGTCCTTATCATTATAAAAGGAAAATTATCCTTAATATCTTAAAGAGATTAAACCGATTTAGATACAAATTTAAATCGTAGAATTCAAATCTCCAGGGTAGTCATCAATAAATGTTTTATGTGTAATGAAAATATAACGAGATGCGAAAGTCGATAGAACCCGTTTTAGTATAAAAGTTTAATCATTTAAATAACATTTAAGCTTCTGGGAATAATTATTTTAGGATTTGGAAATTAGTTTTCAAAAAATTTTGAAAAGGGATAAAGAAATTACATCTTCGAAAATTTTATAAATTAAAGACGTATTAGTTTTGATTGAACAAAATTTGTAAAATGTAATTCGCTATTATTATGTAAATTTAAAATAAATCTCCCATTAAAAGTTGCTTAACTTAAACTACATCTCTTTAATTTTTTACTTATAACATTTGTAGAGAAACTATTTCATTCTCCCTATTCAATTTAAATTTATACAAATGCAAAACAAAAACTTCTCTAAAATAATTGCATTTATCTTTAAACAGAAAATTACTTTTTGTTTGCATTTTGTTTTTAATTAAAATCTCTTTTTCACGTCAAACAAGCGAGCTTATTTAATTTTACTATTCGCTTCAAAAAGAAGATTTATATTAAAAATACTCAAGAGTTTTAGCTTATGGGAAAACTTTACACCGTGATACAAAAGAGAAGGGAACAAGAATATGCTGAGATTTAAATATAGTACCAATTCTACCTTATTGGACTCAACTTATTAAGGAATTATCTAAAATCTTTGGACTTTAATAACCCCCAGTTTCCACATGCAAGTACAAGTTCGAAAAACTCAATACACTCACACTTTTTCACTAACATTCACACAATTTTTGTACTTTCAGCCAATCCTCGATTTTTCGTTGATAATACGTATTACTTGCATGTGGAAACGTAGGGTACCACATAACTGATTAACAGGAAGCACTTAATATTTCTAGTGCAGCCCAGTGTTATTAAAAAAAAAATTATATAAAATAATTTGATTTCATTAATTAAATAATAACTATTTTATAAAACCGATTATACTCGTCAAACATTATAAAATATGCAAATGATTTTAATTTAATTATAGCACACAATAATAGACAAAAATTAAATAGAAATACTTAATTGTAAATGAAATGTTTGCAGAAGAAGTTCTGGCAACTGCATGGGTGGAGAATGTCGGTTAAATTAGTTAAAATAATTTGAAAAATTATTTTATTATAAAACCAATAAGAAAGTATAGTCGCTCGAGCCTGACCATAGGATACCCTACACAACGTTATTTAAAGACAAATTTTCGAAAGAGACAAATTTACCTATATGAGATTTGTTTGCCTTCAAGTGATTTTAGAAACGGGGTTTATATGGGAGCTGTTGTTAATTTTGGACCCAGCAGCACAACATTTTGTCACGACATGGAAGCTATAGAAAAACTTACAGTCGCCAAATTGTATGTCAACACCAACATTAAAAGAAAGTTATGGCATTAAAAGCTATTTTTAGGAGGAAGAATTTGTTTGGGATCTATGGTCAAATACGTACCGATCTGCTGTTGCGATTTTAGTAGGCCTTGTGTTCCTGTTTTTTTTTTTTTAAGAAAAAAGGAGGAAAATGTTTACTGGGTAGCTTTGTTTGGAGTGGATATTTTGTCGCTTGTTTAAAAAACTCTTTCCTTGCATACGATAATTATTTTTTTCTTCATCTAAATCAATGTAGTAATCATAAGCGCATACAAATTGAGTAGGTATTTATATATGTAAGAATGTAAATACTGAGAAATTTACACTCTAAAAAGCTTTACGTTTTGTTGTACGATCGCATATTTTGTCTTTCGTTAACCTTATATATGTATGCATGTAAGTTAGTTAAAGCTGGGAGATTTACATTTTACAATCATTATACCTATTTTGTCAATATTCTTGTCTTTATTTAGCATAAACGACTTAATGATAATTCCAATGTCATTCAAAGCACCTTGATAAAAATGTGCAATGGTTTACAAAACTTAAACTAATATTCGATGATTGCAAGTAGGTCATTTATATATAAAGTGTTCTAGTGTCAAAAGCTATAAACTTGCGATTTTCGGCGTACAAATAAATATTTTTATTATATAAAAAGTGTATCACTAAATATTAAATAAATTTAATGAAGTTAATCAAAACCAATTTGTGGTATTAAAACTAAAAATCGTATATTTTGTAACATAAAGGCCAAACCGAATTAATTACTGCGGGTTTTCTAGAGGTAAGAGAATCGATAATATCCACGGAACTGTGTCCACCTAACAGAGGTATTAATTTTTGTTTAAGAACCGTGTTGTCTTCACTGGGTTTGATACTTCTCAGACATCATATTTGCAGGCTATATAGGGTGGTCCACGCTACCTTCCTATCCTAAAATTATACCATATACACGTGTCGGCGGATCACATGAAGTGGCGGAATCTTTCGTTGTTAATTTTTTTTTCTCCTCAGTTTTGAAACCACATGTCGTGGATTTCATACGTTATACCCAAGTGTAAAAACCAGATGCGACATACCTTTAGAAGTGGATACCAATTGGCATCAATAGCAAAGCCACACAACAACACCGGAGCAAAATTCTTATCATAGACAAGGTCAATTCCAAGGACAGTATTTTAGAAAATTCTAGTACCCTCAAGATGTTGTATAATCCCAAACTCTAGCATCTTAATCAGATATAAAACAAAAAAAGTAAATTGTTCTTGCTCTAAACCAACACTAATGATTTCTGAGAGACTTAACATTATTATGAATCATTTACAACATAGCCTTAACACTTAACATTATTAAAATCTAATTTTAAACTCACTAAGTAAAACTATTTAAGATCCACAACACCTAACCTCAATTTGCTAACTAATACCATTAAAAAAAGAAAAAAAGGCTTAAAACGTAATCTAGATTCGCTAATTAAAACTATAAAGCACTTAAAATATTTACTAAATATTCTAAATTTACAAATAAAACTATTATAATACATATGTATATGCAATTTAAAATAGAAGATCCCAAATTAAACTACTTCCGCGTTATAATAATTATTTAAAGTTGCATCTAATAAATTAACATATTTATAAATGAAAATAACTGAAATAAATATAAGTAGTTAACGCAATACTAAATTACTATGCTTATCTTGCTATAACTAAAGATTTTTTTTTTATTAATACACTAATTATCAATGATAAAAGCGTATTATATCACCAATTCCTTTTTTCTCTATAATGTAGTTTTAAGGTTTAGAATACCCATATGAATATGAATTATTACAAACATTCTATATTTTCTCTAAATTAAACATACGATTATTTCTAAATAACTAACAATATTTTTCTAGTGTACAAGTATCTTTCTTTTTTTTCTAACTTTCTTAAGTCTAAAACAAATTGAATCATTAATCATTATTCACATGTAACAGAAATCAACAAAATAACAACAACACTCATTGAATTGCTGGGCCCAACATCTCAACAGAAGTGTAATGAAACATTGTATGTGATTATGATTCTTTTTATTTGTATAATTTGTTTTTAAGTAATTTTTTTTTCCATTGAACTTATTTTGAATTTACATATAAAATATTGGTCCGATTCCATTTTTCCCCACTGAGTAATGATCAATTGTTTTTATATGCTATACCATCATTTTTTATCTTCTTATTTAATAAACTTTATTTGATTTTGAAATTAAAAAAAATGTAGCTTTAAATTTCTTAATTTGGGAAAAGTAGCTGTAGCAGAATTGTGAGTATGAGTTAAAACGAAATTGTGTCAATTGCAGGGACAGATTTAAATTGTAGGTTATTCATTCTGTCGTAGGTGTATGTTTCAATAGTAGGGAGTGAACAATGTAACCTATATGGCGTACCACCTTGCAATCGATTCATTGGTTTGGAATTGTATCTTCTTTTTATAATTAGACTTTTCTTTTATTTGCATACTTTATGAGCGTGAGAGTATGTTATGTGTTACTTGTCCTAACACGGGTTAAGAACCAACTTGTAGAGCTAGCGGGTCACCATTTTCATGCCTCTTAGGGCTAAAAAATCAGAGCAAGTTAAACTCTCTTTTTGGTTTAAAATGTGTTTAAACCAACAAATCTATAAATCATTAAACATATAAACCACCTTTAAACGCATGAAATTGGGCGTTTAAACTACCAGTACAAATCATATGAATTTGCCAACATTTGTCGTAGTGCTGCCACATGTTATTTTTTTAACAACATGTAATACATGGGACACTGATTTATGGTTGATGAGTTTAAACTACATATAAATTCAAGTTTAGTTCAACTAAACAAGCGTTTAAACCATCAGTGATTTATTAGGCATTAATCTGTTATTGGTATTGGTCATGTATTTTCCCACTTATTATAAATTTTAACAATTTTTATTATTCGAGAAGAAACTTGAAGGCAGGCAACACTGCATGGAGAGAAAAAACCATTTTCCATAAAAAAAATTCTTAAGCATATTATGGTTAATTCTGGCAACAATGTTATGGTTAAATTAGTCCTCCATCACGCAGCCACAATCATAATATGGTTGCCTCAAACGATGTGGTAGTTAAATATGATAATAATTTGTTTTTAAATCAACAACAGGCTATGGTTGAAAAACAACCATGCTATAATAAGTGTTAAGCGTATTATTTCGAAAGCAATCATAATAAGATTGTTGCTTCTTGATGGAGGACTACTTTAATTATAATATGGTTGCCGGTAACAACAATATGGTTTAATTAATTTTATTTGTTCGATAAATTTAACCGTTAGCGAGATTTTAACGATAAGCCGTTTTCATTGACCTTGGACCGCGCGAGGAAGCTTCGTGTAAAAATTCAGCTTTCCCTTAATTATTCCGAGGTTGAACGTCTTTATTCCCCGGACTTTTTCTCTTAAGTTTATTTTATATTGATTTTGATCAAAATTATAGGCTGTTTTTTGCTCCTGAAAAGAGATAAAAAAAAGTCCGTTAGAAGGTGTCAACCAGTGTTGCCAGTGAAATTTCGAGAAAAATACATTTTAGTTTCCAAAAAGATACACTTTTTCCCAAAAGGATACATCTTGCAAAAAAATTTAAAAATCCATTTTTTACGTTTAACATTTATTAACGTAACATTTTTATTTCATATTTAATGAATATTGTAAAGGAAATTATATCATATAAATTCATTTTTTTTATTTATCTAAGTCATAAATATTAGGTATGTAATTTTTTTAAAATACAGTAAGCAAACTTTGAAATTAATTATGTTGTCACCTTAAAGAAGAAATAACCTATCTGCAGTTTTCAAAAGTTTACAGAAGAGGGAAAAAACGTTATAAAATTGGAACTATTTACATAATTGACACGAAAATTACATATTTTGATTAAAATGAAACCAGACATACATATATATCAGTTGAGAAAATTTTGTTTTTCTAAACACAGCTGATGTTATGTCACTTACGTTATTTGGAATTGTAAAAATCTGAAACCAAATAAACAATCAGCAGTACTAACTAATGAGTATGAATAAATAACAATTTCTTTATACATATTAATATTATATACATTAATAACAGTTATAGTTTCTTTTACTGGTTTAAGCAAAAAATAGTACTTAATGTTTGTTTAAATTACACTATGCTACAAAATTCAACTTTTATCGTGATTTTTTATGATTTATTTTTTTCTTTTTTCAGTGCGTAACTGTCCTCTAGATACAAAAAGTTTATTATTTGTAATATTACATGTTCAAAATTTTGCACCATATGCGTTATGATATAGGGAATAAAAATCCATAAAAAACACAATTTTTAAATTTTTGCAGATAGGTTATTAGGTCTTTAAGATGACGATATGTCACTAACAAAACAAATTCATTTTTGTTAAAATTAATATATGAGTTAATGCGTTTATGCTAAGACGATTATATCAAAAAGTTCATATAAATTTCCTGAAAATAAAAAAGATGTTCATATTTCATCAGAACAACTCCGCACTACAAGTAATCCTCGACTTAGGTGGATCGTATGTTGAAACTTCCTTAATGTTCTCTTTCACCATTATTAAATCTTGTATTGTATTAGTATTGAGTGGGTTACGATGATCAGACTTAATAAGTTTTAGTACATTTTGCGTACAGATTCAAAAGATACGACAAATGTCCGAATTATACATTATACCTGAAGCCTTCATGTTTGGGGGTTGATTTTCAGCCTGGCTCTTTTAATTTTATTTTTAAATAAAAACACTTGGTATTTTTGGTTTTTATATTTTAGTTGTATTAAATTTCACTTTTTTTCTATTTGAGTTTCAGTTTACAATTTGTTGTTTGTTTTTGTTCACAGTGTTGTTTCTGTTATTTAGGTTCACAATTTGTTTTAATGTTTTTGTTGGGTCACAATCAGCGCTGCCAGAAGCAAGATTTTACCTTATTTTTTAAGATTTTTTAACCGAAAAAAGATTTTAAGATTTTTTCCCCAAAAACAAGATTTTTGTTTTGTCTAGACGAATTTTATACTCAATTAAAAAAACCTTCTTTGTTCCCATTTGGAAATTTTTAAACTAAATAATGCAACCTTGCGGTTTACTGGAAAAAAATATACTTTAAAAGCCTCTGTTTGGCGTTCAAGGGTTATTAATCAGGTGTAAGTTTTGCACGCTTATTCTTTTGCAAAAACAGAAAATATTGCCAAAATTAAATAATAGCAAAGACACTTAATGGAAAAGTTATGTACAATTTTCAATTTGAATTTTTTGTGTTTTGTTTATTTAATGTATTAAATAAATTATGAATTGTTTGTATTATTTATAATAAAGAGACTACTTTTTTCCTAAAATAAAATTTTTTCTTCAAATATAAGATTTTTATTTTTGGAAATTAAGATTTTTTGCTGAAAATTTCTGGCAGCCCTGGTCACAATATAAATGTTTTTTTACTTTGTTAATTTACTTGTTTTGTGTTTAACGGTTGAAACTAGAGTGAGTTTTAATGATTTTAAAATGATCTTGCAAGTTAAATTTAGTACAAGAAAAATAATGTAATCCTGGTGTCAACGTATGTTAATCAATTTATTGCTTCTATATTTCTAGAAAAAGAAGGTTCTATTGGACTTTTCATATTTAACAATAAATAAGTGTCTATTATTCGGGTTATATGATAAACATTAGAAACACTTTAACAAATGTAAATAGGAGCACTAAAAATTAGTTCTTAAAATTTTTATTAAAACAGAAAGCTTACAGCTGAACAACAGCTCCAAAAAAAAGTACATTTTTGTTTTCGTTTATTTAATTGCAAATGTAATTATATTTTTGTGTTTGAAATGTTTTGTGTAATTTTTATAACAATTTGTGTATTAAATTTTTGTAATGTTGACTGAAGAATATTGGGAAATAAAATAAAATTTTAAAACAAAATATGGTTATATTATGTGTATATGCCAAATAAAATCAACAATCAAAATTTCTTCCTATAATATCGCATTTTTAAAAAATGTAATAGCTTGAAAAATATTTCCGCGATAAAATTTCTTTAAAAAGAAGTTATGAAAGGCAGCACAACGAAATCTACGTTAATAAAAGAACCATTTTTTATAATTAAATTTTAATCTTATTTAAATATACTTATGCGTTTTTGTGCTTAATTTAACATGTTTACACATGTCTTTACTTTTGATAAAATCATTTTAATATTGT
This sequence comes from Pollenia griseotomentosa, assembly GCA_963931875.1. Classification (NCBI taxonomy): domain Eukaryota; kingdom Metazoa; phylum Arthropoda; class Insecta; order Diptera; family Polleniidae; genus Pollenia; species Pollenia griseotomentosa. The sequence continues at coordinate 41,389,710 of OZ007560.1, read as the reverse complement.
ATTCCAAAATTAATTTGCCTCAAAGGGCTTTAAACGCAAATAAAAAAAAGAACGCTTTAATCCCGATATAAAATATTGTGTAAAAAAAAATATGAGAAAAATAAATTTCACTTCACACGCAGCGAAAAAATATCAACTTACGTTTAGTATAACCATAAGAAGCTTATTATTGCTATACTATTTTTTAAAACAATCAGAATGTTGGATCTGAAACACATGAACTTATTTACTATTAAAAACAATTTTGGTCACAGACCTGCCATGATTTCCGTACGTTTTCTTCTAATGCGGTGAACAGCTTCTTACACTAAGTTTCGTTGGGTTTTCATCTACATGGTCTTTCCACCGGAGCTTTGGCCCTGCTTTCTACGTTGTCCGGGATTCTACTTGATTGCTGAAGCGATTTCCTTCATGCGAGCAATATGGCCAGGCCAGCGGAATCGTTCTATTTTGATCTATTAATTATATTGCTACGAAAGTCAAAAGGTGGTCACGTAACAGTATCAACTTCTCCTTCAGTTAGAGAGGGTTATAAATCTTACGAAGTGTTTTTCTCTCGAACACTCCAATAACAACTTCGTCTGCTTCCGCAAGTAGACACGTACCCATATAATCGGGCATTATTAGCCTTTTATTGAGAGTAATTTTCGCATGTCGAGAGAAGGCTTTGGTTAAGCAGGGTATATATTACTTCAGCATACTGGTTCAATTAAGCAATCTTAATAAGTGCTCGCAACACATACCATACAATGATACTGGTGCAATATTTATTTTTTTTTTTTTAAATTTTGTACGGATGAGCTGTTCCCACTAGTGCTAAACTAACAAAAAAAAATTAAGAATATTCCTTTTTTTTAATAAAAATCCATAATAAATACACTCAATAAAAAATCAATCCATCCGTATTCAAATCAATCCGTAGCGGTATTAGTAGTATGGCGAGGATTTTCTTGAATCAGGTACAGAAAGATTGATTCAAGTACGGATTAACAATCGCGAAATAGTTAACTTATCAATCCCGAATTCGTACTTAAAATAATCCGAAAATGAGATTGATTTAAGTTAAACTAAAAAGATTGATTCAATCCCGAATTAGTACTTGAAATAAACCAAAAGTGATATTAGAAGGAGAATTTTATTATGATTGATTTACTTACCCGTTTTACACCTTAAAGAATTGCAATTTTAAAACACCGGCATCATTCGCCCTATAATTTAAAAGCTTTGTGTACATATATAACTGAAAATATAAACTAAATGAGAAGCATGAGATCTCAATTTTACTTTTTAAACATGGAAATAATGTTCTTCGTTCTGTTCTGTTGGTTTTGTTGTTTCTACACACAAAAAGCAAATTGTTTTTTAACTACTTGTGTGGTGTTGTTGCAGTAGTAGTAGTTCAATGGTATTAAAACGCTCACTTTGTAATTTTACTCTCTGAGTGGCACTACCAACGAAAATTTCAATTTTTTTTTTTTTACTTAGTTTAAGAATTTTGTATTTATTTTAAGAAATTCCGGGATTGATTTTCGAAAGAAATCCCATTTATGATTGTTTTAAGTACGTTTTTGTTGTATTCGTAGTTGAATACTTTAGTAAGTATAAAAAACTTAATTTATCCTGAGTGTGTTTCTTTCTGTGTAGTGACGCAATTTGATATTAAAATTTTTTTTAAAAAAATTAAATATTTTTGAATTGTGTTTTTATCAAATAATGTTTTTTTTAATCATATAACCCTGATACTTACTCTTTGACAACTTTTCTTAACTGGGCAAATTATCGTGTATGGGGCCCTTGAGCACACAGTAGCACCTGCCAGCAAAAATTGTTAAAGCAAACCTGATGTTGCTAGTTTAACGTCTTATAGTTTCTATGTTCGTGAGATAGTGAGATGACAATGAGATCGTATATGCCGTTTTGCTTTGGCACAAAGTGAAAATTTGATCGGTGGTCGATTTTCCAGATCTATTACCGCATTTATATTGGCCAATTATTTTACTGAATTACGGTTCACATAATACGCTGATAGAACTAGTTAAGCAAAATGTGGATCGCTCATGCCTCTATAGTTGGCGTTTTTGGTTTTGTCTACTTTTTTTTGCACAGGACAGAACATGCTGAGGTTCCTGGCTAAAACAACTTGCTGCCAATCATTGGCACCCAAGGCTTTGTTGTTCTTTAGCTAGGATATTGCAGCACATATCTTATTTTGGGTGGGTAGTGGACATTTGTCGTCATCATCTATGATTAGTTCCACGTTGTCTTCTTAATTCTCAATAGCCACTAACAGTTCATTAAAGTGCACCTTTCATATCTTTAGCACACTTTAAGCTTTCGTTACCAGTGCCCATGTTCTGGAACTCTCGCGTCGAGAAACGTTTCGATTAAAATGTGTGAAATAAAACAGAAATGCCATGTATTGAAACAAACAGCTGTTTTTCTCACTAAACTGTGTTTGTAACTTTTTTTGGCGAGTACTAGCTGTCACGTAAGGAAATTGATAGCCAATTTACAGAAAAAGTGTGTCTGTAACATTTTTGTGAGAAAAGTTCCCGCTTTGAACTGTCAAATAAACTCACGAATAAAAATGAGGCGAGACAAAATTTGAACACTAAAAAACAATTAAAAATGTAACATCAAAGAATAATAATAATAATATTTTGTTCTTGGCACATTTTTTATTGTTCAATTATTTTGCTTTTAACATTTTTATAAAATATACGAATGTTTTCAAAGCTCGTTTGCAAACAATAAACATAAAAGTCGCACTTTACACTATCTGGTATGGCTGACGGTTGTATTTTCGCCACCGTCGTTGAAAAATTTTCAATTTTAGTAAATTTTGTTCGCCGTCAACGGTGTGTGTTACTGGTGTTTTCGACGTCTGCAATGTCACATCGGCTTCGAGTGCAATGTTATGACATTTATAACGTAACGTTTTCGACATGAGCTACAGATACCTTTTTTCTCACTTTTCGAAAACGATGGAATATTTTCGGTACGAGAAGTTCTCACTTAAGTTACAGAACATGGGTACAGGTTTCCGACTTTATTTTTATGGAAGGATGTAACCGTACTTAAACATTCCGTCTGATGTTTTAACCTCTGGTAAGTTGCCTACTTCATTTCCACTTCTAAATACCTCCACCTTATCGCACATACGTCCTTAAATTTCATTCTTCTTCCGCCAGCACAGCCGTATCTCCTCTCTTCATCATATTTACGAACAAGAATGACGACATACGTGCTTTATTATGTCGAAATAACTGTATTATGATTGCTCGAAATCATAATTGAATTCCACATAACTTTATCATAGGTTATTTTACAGATGTGCTTTTTGTGTGAAGTTGTATTATTTACATCGCTCTTGTTTTTTAGACGTTTGCTTTAGCAAAGAAACTTTCTTTAACCCTCAAGTTACGCCCAAAAAAACGTACGTTGGTTACCCTCGTGCGTGGATTTTCATTCATATCCCTGCAAATAATAGGGCCAGTCCAAACACGCGTGTAAAGAGTAGCCCACAAGTATGGAAAAAACATGGTCTATTTAACATTACGATGTCCTAGGGCCGGACCATATAACCAAGCTTTGGACTACAAAGGAGTAGTTTTAAAACTACTCCATGGTATTCTCAAGAGGATTAGTTTTGAAATCGTTTAAAAACGAAAGCACGTCGTTAAAAAACGAAGATATGTCGTCTCACTACTAACACTTTTTAACAATGACATGGTCCATGCTTGCATTACATCGGACCAGTCATGGAGTAGTCCATTTTGTCAAAATGGATCAGGTGGTCCAATATTATTTGCAGGGATAGTCATAATTAACGTTAAATAAATGATGTATTTATCTCGTTGGTGACCAACAACAAACGATACAAAGCTTGTGTGTATTTTATATAACCACTCCCTTTATAAAACATACATTACATGCAGTTCGCAACAATATCAAAAATATTCACACTTGCCTACAAAAAATTGTGTATCTAGTGCAAATTACATACAAACTACATATGTGTGGAAAATCACACACGTGGGTAACTTATGTAAGTTCTGAAATATTTCGTTACTAAACAATATTTTTTAATATAAAAATGTGCTTTCTGTACTTAATTGGTATTGCTAACAAAGTCAAGAAGTTTCTTTAGTGTAACTCAACAATTTTTTTGTTTATCATGTAAAGAGGTGTAATTTTCCACACAGGGGTGATTTAAAGGTTAAGTGAATATCTGGGCCTGGACAGGCATTTTTAAACTTTCTTCAATTGAGGTGTTCTGAGTGGAAAAGCTTAGAGAAATTACATTTTTGGTATCTGTGGGCCTGGCAATCTTTGTCAAGAAATTGTTATTCATATTTGTACCACCAGGGCCTGGACAGGCCCTGCACTATTAAATATGGACTGTATTAAATAAAATCAAAACGAAACCTAAAAAAAAGCACACGCAACACTTAAGAATTCTTTCCTTATTTTTATTTCGAGGAATTATGCTAGTTGACAACAAAATGTTTTTGCTGTAGCCATAAAACTCCATACAAATTAAAGTAGTCCCAACCAGGCTCGATAGATGCTTTATGTTAGTTTTTGCGACACCATACAAAATACAAGTAATCCCAGCCAGACCCAGTTGGCAATTTCTGCCTCATAAATCAGGTATACCTTTAAGAGTTGTCTTGTTTATTGGACTATTTCCAGCCTCTTCTGCTCCTGAGCATGCCTTGTATATTTCTATTATAACGGGTGGTTAAATTTTTAAGGGCCGATGTTGAATGTGAGCCACACCTTATCGTCATTTCATTTGACTTTTCTCAATTTCAGACTAACTCAATTTGAACCGTGGAAAGATACACAATCGAGCAACGCGTTTAAGTTATTCAGGCTTATTATGAAAATTGGTGTTCAAATCAAAATGCATATCGTGCACTTCGTGATATTTTTGGTCAATTCATTCGTCGAAGTGTGCGTACAATCGGAAAATCGTGCAAAAATTTGAGGAACCCGGGACTGTAGGAGATGTGAAAACACCAGTGCATGCTCGTGCAGCTCGTACTACAGAAAATATTGCTGCTGTTCGCGATAGTGTGGCTGAAGAGCCGTCCACCTCAACTATTCGTCGTGCCCAACAATTGCACCTCTAACGCTCGTCGTTGATGAATATTTTGCATAAAGACTTGCATTTACACGCTTACAAGGTGCAATTGACTCAAGAACTAAAGCCTCATGGCCATCCTAAACGTCGTCAATGGTCAGAATGGTGGCAAGAAATTGCAGCAGTGGATGATCAATTGTCGAAGCAAATCATCTTCAGTTATGAGGCACATTTTTACCTTAGTGGATTCGTCAATAAGCAGGATTGCTCCATTTGGGCGAATGATAATCCAAGAGTGATTGTCAAAAACCAAATGCACCCACAAAGAGTGTCCGTTGGGTGCGGTTTATGGGCTGGCGGCATCATCGGGCAGTATTTTTTTCAAAATGAGGCCGGTCTGGCAATTACGGTGAATAGTGTTCGCTATCGTGAGATGATAACAAACTTTTTATGGCCCGAATTGGGAGATATGGATGTGGACGATGTTTGGTTTCAGCAGGAAGGTGCCACTTGCCACACAGCTAACGAAATAATAGCTCTTTTGCACGACAAATTCAATGGCCGTGTTATCTCACGTGGTGCCGATGTCAATTGGCCGCCAAGATTTGATACCGTTGGACTTTTTTCTTTGGGGTTATTTGAAATATCAGCCAGAAACAATTCAATTGTATGTATTGCATTGTGTTTGCCCGCGAGGAAATTCATCAGTATTCTTCGCGTTTCGCTGGTAAGTGCTACTTCGTAAATTTCCTTTTCAATATTTTAGAAAAAATAATAAAAAAAAATTTGCTGATAACTGATATTTTTAACTTTAACATGTAGTGCAAGCATTAAATGTTGCTAAAATTTTATTATTTTTAGTGACACGAATAAATTTATGAGAGACCATTTCGTGATTATGCTTCAACCATGTTCTTTCTCTGTGTGTACACGGTCAATACAAATAATTACCACATACTCAGAGGTATAGTTTTGGTTTATTTTTATTTTTTGTTTTTTTTTTTATTATGTGCTCGAAAGCAACAAAGCTGTATTTAATTTCATTTCACTCTCGTTTATTTTTCAGTTTTTTCATAGTTCTTTAAAGAAAACAAAAAAAAAGAAAAAAATGTAATCCATCTTAAAATTATGAATGTTTGTGTATGTATTTATAAATAAACACCTCTCTTAATTGCTTTGTATTCAATAGGACATAAATAATACAGAATAAAAGATAGCGGTGATTATTTTTATTATGAATGCCCAAGACACGCATACATATAAATAAAAATCCTTAAACTTACGCACATGAGTTGATTTATTCACCAAAAATTTCTCATCTTTCATGTACCTGTATATATCGCTCTGTTCTTTTGTGTGTGTTTGTGCATTGAATGTTAGATTAATCACACTTCCAATTACTTATACCCTGCAAATAATAGGACTAGTCCAAACATGCGTGTAAAATGTAGCCCATAAGGGACTAGGACTAGTCCAAAAGTAACCCAAACGTATGGAAAAAACATGGTCTATTTAACATTACGATGTCCTGGGGCAGGACCATATAGCCCAGCTTTGGACTACAAATGAGTAGTTTTAAAACTACTCCATGGTATTCTCAAGAGGATTAGTTTTGAAATCGTTTAAAAACGAAAGCACGTCGTTAAAAAACGAAGATATGTCGTCTCACTACAAACACTTTTAACAATGAACTAGTCCATGCTTGCATTACATCGGACCATGTCCATGGAGTAGTCCATTTAATCAGAATGGATCAGGTGGTCCAACTTTATTTGCAGGGTATTTGCAGAGTATGGACTCACGCACACGTGAAAAAAATCCTTATTTCTACGTATTTAGTTTATGGTTATTTTTATCTTTTTGATTTCGCTCCATTTTATTTACATATTTCCAATGAACGAGAGATAAAATCTTCGCCTACATAATTAAATAACACACATCGGTATTTTCATCACAATGTTTCTTTTACAACAAATTAAACACTGGCTAGCGTATAACAGTCGAAAACAGAAAGAAACCAAAAAAAAATATATTTATAATATAAAGCTGTCTGTAAACGTCCGCAATAATGAATATACACGCATATGTACACGGTGGCGCAGAATGAGCTTCATGGCTTAAATAGTTTACAACTTTTTTGTATATGCGATTTAGTATTTCTATAACTTTTCCTAATACAGTATATTATTGTAGAATTTGGTTTGTTTGGCTTTGAAAATTAATTTCCTGAAGTTAATGACCATTTCCTGCTTCGCACGCACCTGCTCTTTTTATGAGATTTCCCATATTTTTTTGAAAAATTTCGGGTGTAATGGCCATTCTTTTATTTCGAATGTAGCTTTTTAGTTGGGGAATGGTTGTTGCTTGCTAAAATACACTTCCAAAAATCCCCGAATGAAACTGTTGGGAGCGGTTTAATCCAATTAAAGTGGATACCAGTTAAGACCATTAGAGCATAATGAGTTCCGATTATGTCCCTTTCCAAAGCTACACAGAAAATATTTTCACCAAATTTTTTTTCAATTAATTCAATAATGCTGTTTCAAACAATTTTTTTAATTGTTCCAATTAATTTGCCGTAATTGAAAATAAAAATTATAGTGTTTGTGTGTATATTGGCAAATATGAAAACATACACACAAATTTCAAAATATTTTAAAGTTTCAAACAATTGTTTAATTGTTTCAATTAACTGTGTTGATTGAAAAAAATATTTTGATTTGTGTTTACGTTTTATACCGCCTCTTTTGCTGGTAGTCATATTTCAATTAAAGCTCTTGATTAAAACTGAACAGCAAGAAAAGCTCAAACTTACAAATGCCCACCTTTAAAATTATTACAGTAACTGATTGTGGGTTATAAAATTCGTTTTCCGTACTGTTAATATTTTATAAAAATATAGTTATTTGACTAATAATATTATTTTTTAACATTTATGTTTGTTATTCAAAAAACAAACTACCAAAAAATAATGGTTTTTTGTATTTATTTTGTAATGTAGTTTGATAAATAAATATATTAAAATATATTTTTTAAAAGTAAAAACTATTCAATGTTAAGTAATATGGTTTTCTGAAACTAGCTGTTCAACATTCCAGTATTGCCCCCAAAAAAACAAAAATTATTAAAATATATTCGACAGATGTCGAGCGTCTCTTGTCTGAAAAAAGGAGGGCTCGAAGAGAGTGGCAATTGCACAGATCCCCGTTACTTAAGAACTTACTAAAAGAGTGTACAAAAAAGCTTAGAAAGTTACTGCAGACTCAGAAAACGGCTTCTCTGGAAAAATATCTTAAGGAACTTGATGCAACCCCACAATCAGACTACTCATTATGGCGTGCAGCTAGAAATCTCAAAAGGCCAGTTGTCTCTAAACCACCATTAAGAGACTTGAATGGTAGTTGGGCAAGAAATGATGTTGAAAAAGGAAATCTGTTTGTTAATCATTTAAAAAACGTATTTACCCCAAACATATCTCACGATATTGCGGCCGAGTTACCACCTGTTGTTGCTAGAGCAGCTGTTCCCCTAAGATTTGAGATAAGAGAAATCGAAAAAGCTATTTGTGATTTAAACCCCAAGAAGGCTCCTGGTTTTGATAAGATCAGCAACAAAATGCTTCTGGAGCTACCCAGCATAGCAAAGAAAATTATTCTTTTAATTTTTAATGCTATTTTACGACTTAAATACTACCCTCAAGAATGGAAGGTCTCCTTAGTTACGATGATACCAAAGCCAGGAAAAGATCACACCAAAGTTGAGTCATATAGGCCTATCAGCTTATTATCTAATATATCAAAGCTGTTTGAGAAGCTCTTAGCGTCCAAATTAACCCCAATTTTAAATGACAATGGGTGTATACCTAACCATCAATTCGGTTTCAGACGAGAACATAGCACAATTGAACAAACCCATCGGATAGTAAACGCCATAAGAAAAGCCTTTGAAGAAAGAAAATATTGCTCCGCTCTCTTCATCGATGTCTCTCAAGCTTTTGATAAAGTCTGGCATGTAGGTTTGCTACATAAATTGAAGCTGAACCTACCGGTTAACACACACAAGCTGTTAGAAAGCTACTTGGTCGGTCGAAAATTTATTATTAAAGAAGGTGATTTTTTAAGTTCTCCTCAGACAATTGAAGCTGGAGTCCCTCAGGGAAGTATCCTGGGCCCACTTTTTTATCTTATATATACCTCGGACATGCCGACAAACAATTACACCCTAACCTCAACTTTTGCTGATGATACAGCTTTCCTAAGCGTACACGAGAACAGTCGTGAAGCATCTCGATACCTGCAGGATCATATATTTCAACTAGAACTGTGGTTAAAACAATGGAGAATAAAGGTCAATGAGCAAAAATGCGTACATATTACATTTACCTTGCGTCGGGAAACATGCCCCCCTATTAAAATCAATAATCAACTAGTGCCTCAACAATCGCATGTCAAATATCTCGGTATTCATCTAGATCGGCGTTTAACATGGAAATGCCATATAGAAGCAAAATTAACCCAAATGAAACTAAAAGCAATTCAAATTAACTGGCTTATTGGAAGAAATTCTGTTCTTAGTCTCGATTGCAAACTACTACTTTATAACTCTATTTTAAAGCCAATCTGGTGCTACGGTATTCAACTATGGGGCACTGCCTCGGCCTCAAATATCGAAAAAATTCAAAGGCGCCAAAATAAACTTCTTCGAATAATCACAGCTGCCCCTTGGTATGTTAAAAACTCAAATATCCACAAGGATCTCAATGTGCCACTGGTAAGGACTATTATTACGAAGTATGCGGTAAAATATTTAAAAAGGCTAGAGTTGCACCCAAATCCACTAGCTCGAAATATTTTAAATGACAGCGGCCACACTCGCTTAAGGAGAAGAGACACTGCAGCACTTACCCATTAAGATGAGCGATAAACACATATGTAAATGTGATACAGAACCCGTGATGAAGAAAATTTTTGTCTTGCACTGGCAGGACATAAAATAAAGAATTAGGATAAGATTTGATTAATTATTGTTAGTTCATATTTAATATATGAAGATTCAATAAATAAATAATGAGAAAAAAAAAAAAAAAAAAGTAATATGGGCATTTCCCCAGAATGGTCTACCAGTAGCCCGTTTCTGTATATCTCACATCGTAAAACTCTTCGCATGAAACGTGTGAATTGCAACAAAAATAATCTGAAATGAAACAAAAAATTGTTTTTCTCACACAAGTGTTTCTGTATCTTTTTTTTGCGAGAATTATCTGTCATTTAAATAATTTTCCAGCAATTATTGGAAGGATGCGAGAAAATGTTTCTATAACAATATTTTGCGAAAAGTTTCTTTCAAGAACTGTCAAAATAAGTCACATTTGAAATTGGTGGCGAGAAAAACAAAATGTAGATATTTTGAATTTAAAATATGTTTATATACTATTTTTTTAAATAAATAAAAAAATAGAAGGAATATAAATAATAAATGCATAATTTATATGATGAAAATAAACAAAAAACAATTGTTATATTTTGTTAGTTTAAATTTTTGTTAGCCTTTTCTTGTTTTGGTTTTAATCAGTGCTGCCAGATAAATTTGTGTCAAAATCGTCAATTTCCTTAGAAAAAAATAAAAAAGATCGTCTTTTTTGTTTTAAAAATCGTGCAATTTAAAATCAATTTTAAACAAATTGGTTTCGACTTTTATTAAAAAATAATCAAACAAAAACATAGTTAAAGTTCATGGGTATTTAATAATTATTATTTAATAATTGAGATATAAATCTTTAATTCACCTATTCCTATAATCTTTTACTTTTTTACCTGAAATAGACTTAGTAGAATACCTTGTAGTTAAAATTAAAAAAATCGGTTCATAAATAAACGGGTTAAAGACCCAGTAAAATCTTCGCCTACAAAATAATATGTTAAGTAATCAGAAACACATAACAGCAATACATACAATTCTACTAAAAAACTAATAAATTTTACAAGGGTTGTGCCAAAAAGAACAAATTCAAAAGTAAGTCATTTTTTTATCTTAATACATCCAGAAAAAAGTAGTTATCGAAGTTCTTATGGAAGAAAGCTACTTAATAACGAGTGAAAGAAGCTATCCATTTTGAAAAAGTTTTTACTGGGAGACAAACAAATTTCTTTCTTGCCGGAATAATGGTTTTGGCACAAAAGTGTACATATAAGATAAGAATATCAAATATCAATCATATTTTGTATTTGCCGATACATTTTTTAGGGAAGAAACAAACAATTTCGAGGACAATTTTCACAATAGGGATAAATATAAAAATTTAAGCAGCCTTGTTTCTAAAGATATCTTTTTTTCTAATAAACAAACATATAAAAATATTTACAATTATCTTATTTCGAAGACTAAGGGGCTTATAGTGTAAAACGCAACGCCAACAATTTCATTAAAAGCAAAAATAAAATCAAAAATATTTTATAAATTTGTTGTTGCTTTCTACAGACATTCATATTATTTTTTTTTCAATTTTCAACGCCACAAAATAGAAGTGTTTGAAATTTAAAAATTCAAGATGAATTTCTATAGAAAGTAACAACAAAATTAAAAAATATTTTTGATTTCGTTTTGGCTTTCGTCACTTTTTTAGAAAAAATCATCAAAACGTCACTTTGTCAATATCGGAACAAAAAATCGTCAAGATTACGATAACTCGTCAAATCTGGCAGCCCTGTTTTTATTATATTTATTTCTTTCGTTGACGTTTCGCTTTTATTTGACACTTAAGTACTGGAAATATTCCAGTATAAACAGAGAAACGATGGAATTTTTTGTTTCAAACTTCATGTAAGAAATTTTACGATGCGAGAAATACAGAAACGAGCTACAGGATGAAAAAATAAAATGTTGATAATCTTCGTCTTTTATTGTTTATTATTATAAAAAAATCTATGTTGTTATTAAAGAATGGTTTCATAGCATATCTCAGCTGTTTTACTTGAGGAAATTGCGCTGGAAACTGGAAAATTTTATATTTTCTACTTCTAAAGACATTTTTATGTACTTATTTTACATGCAAAAAATATGTTATGTTTACACTCTTTCTTCATAATCTCTCCATTACAATCAATTGTAAATTGAGTATAAAGTTGCTTGTTAAGGAAATTTGAAGATATTTATGGGAATCTGCATGGTGATAATAATAAAAAAACATATGGAAAAATCGTACGTTCGCGACCCGTACGTTCGCGACCGGTACATAAGCCAATTAAACAAAAACCAAAAGAGATATTTTATTTTGTAAATACTGTGTGGAGACCTTCATTAATACACTTTTAAAATAAATTAATCACTATTCCGTTCCATTACGCAGATTTTTACATTTCACTACGTCAGCCAAAGTTGACTTCTATTTTGCGTACGTTCGTGACCACATGTTTATAACTATTATTATGTAAACTTAAACTCGATGAAATCCATCTTTTGCACTAAACATACATCTACCAAAATGCTATCGAATCGTAAAAAAAATGCTAGGAAAAGTTTTGTCTGCTATATTATTTGTACATCAAAAGCGTACGAACGTACGTTCGCGACCCCAGGAAATGCCCATATGCAGTTTAATAAATAAAAAATCATTTGTTTTAAATGAAATGTAAATGATCCGGTTTTTAAATGAATTTTAAGTTGCTTAATATGAATTTTCGTTTATATTTTTAATTTACTATTAATATATTAATATATTTTGAGTGTGTTAATTGATACGATCAATTTGTTTGCAGGCGGAAAATCAGTACGGAATTTAATGAATAGTACACATTTCTAACAAATACATTAATTGAAGTTGCTTTTTCATTTTTTCTGTGACGTAAAAGCGAAAAGTTGGATGATTTTAAACAGCTGGCCTTACAAAATGTTTCAACATTGTCCGATATGAACCACCCTTAATAGAGAGTGGAATACCGATGAAATTTTCAATAAAATAAAAACCAACTATCCTTTCGGACGAATGACAGCAATTGTGTAATTGGCGCTGATGAGCTGGTCTTAGATTCTCCGTTGCCCAATTTATTTTTCTCTGTTTATTTATCGTTGACGTTTTGGGTGGAATCTGCATTTTAAAGTGACGATAAAATGCACGCTGTGTCAACGCAATGGGTTGTTGATTTGACAATTAAATATCAATTGTTTGGATATGGTGTTTGATCCTGTATTTACACATCCCAATAAAAAACGGAGCTTCCAACGAAGCACACGCAAAGAAAAAACATGGTTGTGGTAAACATATTCTAAGAGCAACATATTATGATAAGAATTATGATTGTAGTCACCATATTAAGATTATTATTGAAATATATTATGACTCAATATACTCGCAATATGTCATCATAATATTTTTCCCTTAATCATATTATTATTCTGTTAATCATACTAAGTTAAGAAGTAATCAAATTATTGTCATGTTAATCATAATAAGCTAAGAAATTAATCATATTATTGTCATGTTAATCATAATAAGCTAAGAAGAAATCATATTATCATCATGTTAATCATAATCCCCCGTATTTATAAAAAAATTTTAAATTTAATAAAGGTTTACAAAACAAATTTTCTATGAAAATTTTCCTTAATAAACGTTTGTTAAATTTAATAAACGTTTATAAATACGGGGGAATAAATTTAGAAGCAATCATATTATGATACAGAACCTTTCATAGCTGTCATAAAAATACAAAATAAATTTAAATATTTTTGAATCGATTTTTTATTTTGTGGCTTTTTACAATTTTTCTTAATGTTAATCAAATAGCGGAGTTCAATATAAGGCTTGCTAAAGAGCAAATGAAAAATGTGTGGTTTTCATGGGCAACCGCGTGTGCCAATTTTTTGGATTTTAAGATGTTGATGCCATATAGCCTAATTTTGAACGCTCTTTATATATTTTTGAAAAAAGATGGATCAATTCCGTTTTGTAACGTAATGACAAAGTTTAAAATGTGCAATACCTAGCCCATAGTTTGATCTAGAATGGGTTTTCGGCTTTCCTGAACAATTTGTTTTAAGACATACGCGGTTGCCCATGAAAACCACAGAAATATCGTAGCACTTTTATAAAATATAACGAAATCTCTGTGTGTTTTGTTGTTGGATTTTACAAATAACTATGATATTTTGCATTTGCACTATTACATCACTAATACTTGAATGAACTCCGCTAATATTTTAATTTTTTAATTTCTTTAAACTTATTTTTTTTTATGGAATTTTATCTTTTAATTGTTTAACCGCTCACAAATAAAAAAAACGACACAACTTCTTCAAAATTATTTTACAAATGGCGCTAACATAATATGATTAGAGTAAAAATAGTTTGATTGCATCTTTAACATAAAATGATAAATGTATAGAAAGTTATCATGTTATGGCTATTAAATATCATGATATGGTTGTGAGAAATCTAATATGTTTAGAAAGTTATCATAATTAAGTTGTTAGAAAAATAATTATTTTTCGGTCAACAATACTCAAATTCATAATTGCGATAAACATTGATATGTTTACAGTAACTATAATATTGTTGATATTAAATAAAAATAACAATTATTTGTGTACGACAACAATATATTGTTACATTAGACATAGTGTTGTTGCCGTAACCATGCCCAACCATATTTTTTCTCTGCGTGTAACATAACACGTGTTATTCATAGAATACAGGCCGAAATGCTCGAAAACGTGGATTTGAACCGGAGCCGCGGGTAACATTAACATGAAGTTATTTTTAAAAAGTAAATGGCAAAGACCAATTTATCGATTCCAATAAAAATTTTGAATATGTGAGCCAAATTTGAGTGTTTTATTAGATTTTTAGCTTTCATTAAATAAAATCGGGTAAAAAATAAAAAAGTTATTAAGGTTTTTCAAAAGTGAAAAATTTAGCTTAAACATTTTAAAACTGATTCGAGATCTACTCAACAAGGCCTTCAACTTACACTAGGTCACTTGCCAAGTATATTTTCACTGTAGCACCGTGTAATCAGAATGCTTTCTGTTTTTTGCTAGTCATATAAATTTTAATTTGAAGAAATTTGAGTAAACAAGCAAGATTCCTAACAGTTTCTGCCAAACTAAGATTATTTCGGAGAGGGAAATTTATACTGAACCCCTGGCAAATAACTGGCCAATCATCACCAAACTCTGTAGAGTGACTTATAATATTATGTTAACCTATATTAGAGCAAATATCGGATTTTTTTTTTTGTGGTGAACATTTTTATAGTGTTTTAAAAAGTGGTTTTTGGAAGGCTGCTTGATATGGGACCTTAGGTAAATTATGGACCGATTATCACAAGACTGCATGGTATTGTTTTTGGCGATATGAAATATACAAAGGAAATTCTGATAGTGCATAGAAAATATTCCTGGAAAATATTGAAGGAATGTGGTTATTCCGATAATAAATTAAAAAGCTTGTTAAAGACTAAATTTTATCTTTGAAAAATTAATAAATATCAATATGCCTGGTGCAGCAATGATAGAAAACAGAAAACAAAAAAAATAAGTCAATGCTTTTTTTGTTTATTTTCACATTTTTTTCTCTTCAAGTTTGTAAGCTGTATGATATATAAAAAATTTGTTATTTAAACAGGTTTTGTCTATTTTTCAAGACACAACAGGATTCTCTATCATTTGAAATACTTGTTGAACGTTTCTTTTATGTTAGTGCTCTCAAATTGTAATTACACCTCATTATTTTGAAACGAATTTAAATCGAAAATTTTTTGGGTTTTACATTTTCCAGAGAAGGTAAAAACGTTTTTATTTTCAATTGGTTTCTGTGACACCCCTAAAAGTTGCTTTTTTTTGAGTGTGTTCGAAAGTGAGCGTGTTTTCCACACACGGACAGACAGATGCACGCAGAGAAAAAACATGATTACAAAGTGTTCACTACGAAAATTTTTATTCATATTTGCCTAATATGTTTACCCCAATAAATTTATTATAGTTCTACTATAACTTGAAAAAATATTTCTTTTCCTTAACATTTTTAAATTCACTATAAAAATATTATATGGTGTTTACTCTGATCTAGCTAAACATATTAAATTATGTGAAATGTTTGCTACTATAATAACTATTTTTTTAACTATACAATAAAAATCATAATATTAGTTGCACCCAAAAGGTATGTTTAGTACCATAATTTTTGTTTGCTTTAAAACACATTCTCTTATTAAGCAAACATTTATTGTCAAAACAAACAATGTTTATTTATAAAAATAATACAATTTTATTTACCTCATGAACGTCTGCGAGCATCAGTTAATCGGACAACTTGGATTATTACAAAATAATTAAAACTTTTTTCAGGGAGAAAAAGGCCATGCTGCCTTGCTATAAGTTTAATTAAAACAGGTAAGTAATTTAAATATAATTATAAAATTATATACACACAAACGTTGTCTTTCTTGCAGCCAAAAGCACCTACAATATTGAAAAAAGTTCGGAGTCAGCTGATTGAATTTATCTGAACGGCAAGTAAAAGGCAGATGAGTGCTCGTTAGTTTTGCGACAGAATAGAAACAAATGAGACATTGAGAAAACTAAATTTCTTTAATGTGCAGTTTTTCGTTGGGGAAAAAGATAAATGCGTAATGAGAAAACGGCCATTAAATGTATGTATTAAATTTCATTTTTTAAATATGCTTTGCTGTTTATATAAAACAAAGTATATGTACATACATTTATATTTTTAATAAAAAATAATTTGAGAATAAATTTGTTATTGTTTTTATTGTGAGAACCATATAGCATGTTGAAATAGATATTTTACATGGTTTTGGGAAACATAGAAATATGGCTGGAAAGGTCGTTTGCGTTTTACCTCTGAACATAATAATATGTTTGAGACAATAATAAATTAAAAACATTATGTCTGAACGTGTTTGACACAGTCATAACCACAAACATTAATGATAGTTTGCGATTGTGATTGCATCAACCATGTTTTTTCTTAGCGTGTGGATATGGCTAAATCGACTTAGAATTACTTTAGCAGCCAGAATATTTCTATTAAAAAAAAAAAAATTTTTAACATACTTTTAAGGAGAAACTTTTATTATTGTTTTGTTTAAGCTTTGATATTGATATTACGGGTAAGACTTTTGAGTGTTTATAATTCCTAGTCGCTTAACGGTTTTATTTGAATAATATCTTTGGCTTTTCTAAAATCTTTGGATGAAGTTTCCCGATGATCTGGCCTAAGCAACGAGTGAAATGCGCATAGGAATAGCTTATCCCACCAACAATAAATTTCAGTTCATAAGTATGTTTGCTTGCCTTGCGAGAATGATTAATTTATAATTATATTATTGCATAATATATAATAAAATAACAATTGTTCCTACGCTATAATTCAAAACTATGTTTTTGCTCACATAATTATTTTAGCATAAACTCCTTGATAAGTAAATCTCAATTTCTAACAATTAGGATAGTGTGCGTGACAAGAAAGCCTTTAAAGAATACAAGTCTTTGAATGCTGCAATTTTTGGTAAGTAAAATCAAGTGACTTTTTAAAAGATACAACCATCAAAAAATTTCCCACGGGCTCATTTTAGTGAAATTAAAAAAAAAGTGTGTTCAGAAATTAATGGAAAATCATCTAAAATTTTTTTTATAAAAAAAATATTAGATTTTTATGTATAAATAGCCATAAACTTTAAAAATGATATTATTGAAAAATTTAATCCAAATTTACAACGTTAAGTCTCAGATCTGAGCATAAAAAAAAGGTATTAGCTTTTAGCAATAACCTTAAAAAAAAATGGGTTTGTGGAACGGCCATAACGCTTTCTCCAATGGTTGTATCTTCAAAGATACAATGGGCAATCACCAGCAAATTTAAAATTCGATTTTGTTTACTTATGCACCGCTTTATTGTTTAGTTTTATTCATATGTTGCGCTTTAAAGAAGTTTGTACGTGTTGTTATAGATGGGTTCTCATGAGATGAGTTTTCTCCGTTCTTTCTTCTTCACTTTTTCTGAACGACCTCCTGGCTCTAACTTCCAATCCTATCTTTTGTTTCGCAGATGACAGCAGCTTTTGTCATTTATTTTCGTTAAATCAAAGACCAAGCCTTACTGAGGTTAAAGCTATGAGGCAGAACTGGAACGTCACATTCAATCATGACCTTTCGATGATCTCCGAGTAGGGTCTTACGAATAGGGTCGATTTAAATGTTCGTAAGACCCAATATTGTATGTTGACGCACAGACGGCTTGAGGAGTCAGCGTCATCTGTATCCATGGGTTGAGTTGAAGAATCATACACTCTTGATCTGCTAGGGATGGAAATTCAGTGTGTTCGTTGGAACCGACATGCTTTTCAAGTGTAGAAAGATGAATTTAAGTGTCTTAGTTTCCTGAAACGGTGGAAAAATTACTTTTTTTTTTATTAAATTCATAATTTATTTATTGATAATGTTTGTTACTTCGTCTGATCCCTTCACTATAACTATTTAACCGACCAAAAATGGAATAAAATTGCTTCAAGGTCTATCTTAAGCTTCTGGATCGGGTCCAAAGGAGTGCGTTGATGGTCATCAACGACAGTAAGGTATACAGCCCTATTGACTCATTCAGCATCGTCGGAATGTGGGTTGTGCATCATTACCGTGGTAAGTCTTCAGCTGAAATGAGCGCACTCATCCCTGAGACGCGGGTGCCTGCCGTAGTACTCGCCTTTCCAGCAGATCACTTTTGTTCGCTTTCGACTGTCCAGTGTATCGCACAACGCATTACACAGAATATTCTTTCTTCGAACTAGCCGTATGTGGAACAAACTCCCGGCAGGAGCATGGGATGCAGTCCGCTTAAATTTGAAAAAAATTGAACTTAACGTCCACAAACACAAACTACTTCGTCTTTCCTCCTCCTCATACCTATTTTTCTTATACCAACACAATGCATTGCATTAAAGGGGGCATCCCCTGAGTGTTGGCTCAAAGTAAAAAAAAGCAATTGATTATTTTCATTATTTATGTACAATTTTATGTACTTTTATGATTATACAATCAAAAGAAAAATCAATCTATCCGTACTCAAATCAATCCGAAGCGGTATTAATAGTACGGTAAGTAGGTATGGATTTTCTTGTGTCAAGTACAGATAGATTGATTCAAGTACGGATTTTCAATCACAAAATACTTAAATTATCCATATTCAATCCCGTTTTGTACTTTAAATAATCCGAAAATCAGGTTGAGTTAAGTAAAACTAAGATTGAATCAATCTCAAAATGCGATTGATTCAAGTATTATAAAGATGATTTTATAAGAAATTAGAAATTAGAAAGAAAAAGTTATAATAATTGATTTATTTACCCGTATTACACCTTACAGAATGATAAAACACCAATATCATGCCCTATATGGTTTTTATTTTAGAAATCTAATGTACATATTTAAATAAATTTTTTTTTTTTTTTTTTTTTTTTTTTTTTTTTCAAAAGATTTTGTTATTCGTGCTTAATTCCCAGTTTTTATTATTGATAAAAAACACTTGAAATTTATTGTTGATGGGATAAGCTATTCCTATGCGCATTTCACTGGTTGCTTAGGCCAGATCATCAGGAAACTTCATCCATAAAGATTTTGGAAAAACTAAAGATATTAAACCAAATAAAACTGTTAAGCGTATAAGACTTATAGCAACAGTTCTACTTGTAACAATATCAAAGTTTAAACAAAACATCAACAATAAACAGTGGGTTTATCTCATCTTACATTCCCCACTACAATTAGTTGAAATTCTCTCAACATTAACTGTAGTTGTAAGCAGGTTAAGAAAAACAAAATAAAAACAACAACAACTAACAAAAGATGTTGCCAATTAAGTGTTTGGGGAATATTAAAAATTCTTTAGGAGAAAATATTTTCAAGAATTAGCTAAATTCGTATACTTTCGTTTCCTTACTCAAATGTTGAAGTCGATAAAATATTTGGCATTTTTTTTTTAACAAGAAGCAGTTTGTTGATGCAATTACAAATTGCCTGAAAATTAATTCAAATCAAACTTATAGGAGATCTGAGTGTTTTAATAAACCGATTTCGCACTTATTCAACACTAGTGTGTATTAACGCGAAATTTTTATTTTTTTCACTTCTTGGAAAAAATCGACACTTTTTAAGCAATTTTTTTAATTGATAAAAACTACTGATAATTTTTTCTGTGTATATTTGAGAACGAAATTGTTTTTCTAAAAACGTTATATTTATTTTATTTTTTCTAAATATTAACACTGTAACAGCCTTTTTTATATTTAAAGCTTTTCAGGCCAATTTTTGCCTTCTTTAATGTGTTATTTGCAACAGGGTTTAAAAAACTGCAGTCAAAACCAAACAAAAAACGAAAATGTGTGTACAACTTTTTCGCTTTTTAAGTTTTATTGACAGCGACTTTTTACATTTAATGAATTAGAAATAAAAGCAAATTTTTTTTTTTTTTTTTGCCAATGACAAATGCAGACGCTTAAGAAATGGCAGGTTTTTACTATGTCTGCAGTGTTTTAAACGCTGATTTGCAAAGCAACACAATAAATACATTTTAAAAGTTTTTGTTCGGATTCTCATTTTTTTCTCTCGTCGCTTTTTTACCCTTTTTTTCGTAATTTTCTACCCTTTTTACCCGTTTTTACACTTGACAACACTGATCAAAAGTCACTTAAAATTAAAAACGTGCATATCAAAGTTTGGTCTAAAAAATTTAATCATTAGTGTACAAATGGTAATTTCTAGTTTCATTTATTTATTTAATTTATTTTCGATTCATGTTGTTCTTAAAAGATGTTAAAAGAAACCGTGCCATTAGTCGCGATTACGATTATTGCAAACCCTTTTAAAAGTATTAGAGAGAAATTTAAGTTATAAAAGAATAATGGAAATGGCTTAATATATTATAACAAAAAAATAAGTCTTTACTTAATTTTTTACATGTTTTAACAGCAAAGACAAAAGCCTACCACACTGAACCAAATAGCAACGAAAATGTACGTTAGGCAAACGAACAACGTTTATTAAAATAGTTTTCGTTGCCTCAACGATTTATTCGTCAATATAACGAAAAATAAAATTATCCTGGTATTGACATACTGTTATTAACACAAGAAACATGTATTTATTAAATATTTTATATAACATGTACGTTTAAGTTAAAGCAATTTTCTTTGAGGTAACGAAACATTTATTAGGTATTGTTAGCACAAATGCCCATTATTTGAAAGAACGGTCATTCATTGTTACAACGAATAAAATTCAATGGACAAATTTATAAAATTTTTCGTTTGCTTAACGTACATTTTCATTGGTTTTTTGATACAGTGTATCGAACTAAAATTAATACGAAATCAAATGTCATACGTTTAAAAAAAAACAAATAGAATCTGGGAATTTGTTTCTCGTGGTGAGCAACATTCATTATATAAATTATAGACAATATTCCTGGAAAATATTGAAAGAATAAAACTTTTAGGGCCATTATTACAACCTAATGATAAAGTTGCTGATAGTTAACGTGAACAATAGCTTTCTTGAACGATAAAGTGACCAATAAGTTTTTTCCATTATTACAACTGTCCGATAAAATAAAAAATGTTATTTATATACTGTGGCAACATTGCAGTATATACCGATTACTTTTGGTTGTTTAAAATACGTAGTGGCAACGACTTAGTTTTGTTTTATTTATTAATTAAAAACAAAAGTAAATTTGTGTGCTTTATTTTTGGTTTTAATGGTAAATTGTTTTGTTTTTTGTGTTAAATTGTGTTTTTTGAAAAAGTTGAGTAATTTAAGACTATCATTGAAGTTACCATATCTTCAGCAGAAAATATGGCATCTTCAAGTTCTTAAAGTTCACTTGTAAAGTTACCATGAGGGCAAACCTGATGTTAGCTTATCAGTCACTTTTTAGGTTAATGTTAACTTGTAATAACCAAAAACTATTTATCTGTCAGATAGCATCCTAAAAATAACTATTTGTAAGTTGTAATAATGGGCCTTAAAGTAAGAAAGCTTTAAAAATTGTAATTTGGCTTACGGCCAATTTTTAGGTTTGATATTTTATCACAATTATATTTTAAATCGTTTTAAATACAAAATTATGTTCTTCACTAAGCACATAATTCTTAATTCTTAATTCACTTAATTCACCAAGCTGTTACATTTAAATTCAACTTAAGTTTCCATTGTAATAACTTAGCAAGGTGGCCTTAACTTCACAACAATACAACAACAACAGGCAAAGCGATAACATACAGCTGTTTTATGAGACCACCTTGTAAATAAGTACACTTTTTTATGATATTTTTTTATTTAGTAGGGCTACCAACCATACTTTTATCTTATTTAAATAGGACTCTTGAAATAAAACTCAAAAAAACAATCTGTATTTAAATACGATTACAATTTATATGAAAATTAACTTAATAAAGATTTTAATTCTATACTGAAAATTAGGCATTAGAAAACACATTCGATTAATAGGAAAATTGTATATTAAAAAAAATTTAATTGGTTTTTTTCTGGGTTATTTTGTTAGTCAAGCCTGCAAACTATTCGATTCACTAGATGGGTTTGGCTACCCAAACAAGTGTTGGGCATCTAAATGTGTATCCATTAATAAAGTTTATTTATATGAGAGCAGTATTATATTTTCCAAGTGACTTGCATTCGTATATTGAAATTTTTGTCTTTTTTTCTTTTTTGTGCAAAACCAACATTTATTGGTTATACTTTTTTGGTTGATTCGTTTATTTAAAGTATTTTATTTATTGTTATTCTATAGTATTCCGTTATTCAAACATATTTGATATCATTATGTGTAAAAACATATTCAACACTTCCAAAGACTTTATTAAAGTGCAAAACCTATCGAGCATGACATAAACAAATAGCACGTAAATTAATGTTCTTAAATTGTGTTTTTTTTTTCATCACTATTGTAAAATTGTGGGTATATTAAGTAAGTCAATTCGTGTGTAACTAAGACTAACTGCCTGATTTACAAACTTAAATAAAAAATTCCGTTTAGAAATTTATATTGAAAAAAAACACATTTCAGTTTTTTTATTGTTGTTTCAATAAAAATTCTTAAGCGAAAATTTTTGTTTTATTTTGTAAAACATGCAGTAGCCAGGTCGTTGCATCCGTCTGTTAAAATCACGTTCAATTTCGAACCGCTTAAAAAAATAGAACACTTTTGGAGTGAAGTTATTTCTAATGCTCCTAGAGTTTCGGGTTGAATATGTGAGCTCGCTAAAATAAAAGAACACTTTAGTTTAAAAAAAAAAAAAAAATTTTAACTATGTGCTGTTTTCACAACACAAGTTATTGAACGTGTAGTAAAATTTATATGAAAAGCACTCAGTTTGTTTAGTGTTTTTCATATAAATTGTGCTAAATGTTCAATCACTTGTGTTGTGAAAACAGCACATTAGAATAGGAATATTTTAGAATTTTATATTTCTGTGGCATTTTGACAAGACATCTTAAGTCGAGAAAAGATAGTAAAAAAGTTTTTAAAAAAATGTCTGTGAAAAAATTTAAGAAAAATTTTGTTTATGATACAAAATTTTAAAAACGTTAACAAAAATGCTTTTCGTATGATTTACAACATTTTGTTCCAGTTAAAATTTTATAGTAGCCCAGCCATATTGAGGGTTTCACCTCGGAATGAAAGATAATAAGGTGAAAATTGGTATAAACCTTTTTTTTGTCGTTCTAAATCTTGTCTCAAAAGTCACAAATCGTTACTTTAATATATAAAAGCCCTAACTAACATTTTCCGTACTTTACAGGAGAAGGAAAAAAATTAATAAAAATTAAATTCTTGCAGTCGCGATTTTTTTTAAACGCAGTTTTTTATTAAACTCTCTAAACAATTTAATAAAAAACTGCGTTTAAAAAAAATCGCAACTACGATACTACAATTTTTATTAAGTCTTTTCCTTCTCCTGTAAAGTAAGGAAAATGTTAGTTAGGGCTTTTCTATATTAAAGTAACGAAATGCTTTCGTGTCCGCGTCTTAAGATATTTATGGTCAAAGGTCATTTTCGCGAATATCTCGCTTCTTACTGCTTAAATGAGATTTGCACCTATAAAGAAGTTGTAGAGTATAAAATTCTCTACAACTTTTGTCTAAGCTTTTTTTTCGTACAATCAACCGTTTTTGTGGTAGAGCGCGAAGAGTGCTTTTAAGAGGCTTTTTGTAAATTTTTTACAGTAGCTTAAGTCAGCTTATGCATATCACAGCTGGGCTTTAAACCATCAATTGCCGCATTTCCGTTTATCCAAAATTGTTTCAATAACAAATTACCAAAGAACAGATTGCGGTCACCCTTGAAAAAATGTATTAAACGAGCGAGCAATATTTACTTTTTCTAGAGCAGATCGAAAATTCAAAAATAAACGGCCATGTTCTGGCAATCGCACAATTCTAAATCTCAAAACGCCAGAATTATTTTATAACGTCCTGAAACTCTTGCGTTTTGCTTGCAATCTGCAATAGTTTCTAAAAAATATTTCCTTAATCAAACTTTTCAATTTTGAAGTCGCCAAACTTCTTGCGATTTCTATTTACAGAACACTTATTATTCGTTTTCAAGCCAGAATCGCAAATGTTAAGCTTTTTGCGATTGTTAGCACATGCCCGATAAATTCTTCACCGTGCTTATTTAAAATAATTTTGTGTATATTTTAACGGAAGGCAAATGTAGAAATTGTACACAGAGAAAACAGATTCGTGATCACAACCGAATTTGGCGCCCATCGAATTTCGTCGGTTGCATGTACTATCACACAATTTAATTCCAATTACTGAACATTTCGTTGCTTAGCACAATATTTTTGATAGCAACATTTGAATTTTAGTACACTATCAGTTATAACAACAGATATTGTTAGTTGTTAATATGATTATTAGAAACAAAATTGTGCTTATACCCGAATATATGATAGCTGCAACTGAATTAACACATAATTGGTGTTCATAACAAGATTGTCGTTACCAATATATATTTTTTAACCGGTCAAATGTAGCACATAAGGGGCAAGGAGTTGTCCAAAAAATGGCTTATCTTACAGTACGATGTCCTAGGGCAGGACCATATAACCCAGCTTGCATTACAAAGGAGAAGTCTTAAAACTACTCCATGGTATACTCTAGAGGATTAGATTTGAAATCGTTTCAAAACAAAAATATGTCGTTAAAATACGAAGACATGTCATTTCACTGCAAACTCTTCTTAATAATGACATGGTCCATACTTGCATTACATTGGACCAGCCCAGGATCAAAATGGATCAAGTAGTCCAATATAATTTGCATGGTATAAAAAAATAATACATACATACATACATACATATGTACATGTATATGTTCATACCTATAAGAATACGTAAATTACTTACCCCTATTTATTAAGTTTTTGCACATTTTCCATTTTTGACCGCAAAGATATTTTTTAAATATAAAATTAAAAATTATTTAAATCTATCAGATGTTTAGACAGAAAATTTAGTAAGCAATTGGGGCTTTTAACAATTTTTTGGTTGTGAATTCCGAATAAATATATTTTCATTTGTTGTACTCGAATTGAAACTATTCCAACAATCAATAATTAGCTGCAATAAATGAATTAACATTTATATTACAAAATTTATTGACGAAAGCAAATTATTGATTGCAATGACCAATATTCAGTATTGCCCTATATTAAATTCGGTTGTGATTCTAACCATTTGTACTAATTTTAAGAACTAAATTAAATAAGTTATCATAACTAATAAAAGAATTGAAGGAATCATATTTCAGTTGGAATAACGTTTTAATAATCAAGAGAATTAAATATCAGTTAGAACTATACATTTGTAATAGTTGCAATAATAAATCATGTTACTTGATCAATATTTTATTACTGCAACCGCTTCCCAACCAATTTGTTTTCTGTGTGTGAGCAACTTTTTTATTTTAACGGTAACCGAAAGTTAAAATTTTATATGCAAGTTTGTCAATCCGTTTTTAATTTGTACAATATTGATGTAAGACCATATCGCTCCTTTATTGCAACATAGTCATATCTCAAAAAAATCAAACTTGACAAAATGCGATTAAAGTTTTCACAATATTTTGCTATAACTTCGGTTCAGTTTGAGATATAACACAGATTTTTTTTATATATAGAGAAGGTATGAAGGAACAAACACTTTTGCTTAAATAACCTAAAGTTTTTGATTTTTCAGACAAAAGTTGTAGAGAATTTTATACTCTTCAACTTTCATATAGGTGCAAATCTCATTTAAGCAGTAAGAAGCGAGATGTTCGCGAAAAACCGATTCTAATGACCTTTGACCTTTGACCTTGAATATCTTAAGACGCGGACACGATAGCATTTGTGACTTTTGAGACAAGATTTAAAACGACAAAACAAAGGTTTATACCAATTTTCAGCTTATTATCTTTCATTCCGAGGTTGGCCCCTTTTTTACCTAAAATGACTGGGCTATAGGAAAGTTTCATAATTTTTATTGAAAAAATAAATTTTGAAGACGAACAACAGGAAAATCAAATTGGTTTCGAAAAATATAAAACTTGTACATCCTCAAATCTTGATTACTACGGGCTTCGCTTCTAAGCTTAGAATTTTAATCTGAAAATTAAATCAAAAGAATTATTTATTATTTTTTTATATAAATACATACATACATACATACATGCATGCATTTATATCGAGCCTCTGCTTTGAATTTGAATTTTCTAGCACCTTAAAATTTAATTCTTCTCTCTAGAGTTAAGAAAATAAGTTATTTTTTCGAAATTTTTATACAATATGAGGAAACGCTATGGCGGTTTTCTCCACATTATAGCTAGTCGGTGACCCTTTGTTCCACTGGGAATTAAAGAATTGAATACGTTAGCTAAAAAATCAGGTTTTTTGAGTTATGACTCTATTGCAGCAGAGGCTCGATATATATGTATGTAAAGTATTGTATTAGGGGTATTTAGAAACCAAAAGAGTTTTTAGAGAAACGAGAGAAATGCAATGCAATTGGCTTAGTCCATATCATACCATTTATTTGTTTCATTGTCCCTGCTTCTTTCTATTGGATTCTGGGCGAAATGCCTGTACAGAAATTTATATTTTTATTAATTTAAACATCGGATAGATTGTAACGTCAAAGGAGAAGAGATAATAGAACTGCGTACTAACGTAAAATTAGACCAACATTAGAAATATCCAATAAACCTGAAGGTGCCTAATTTAAGTATCAAATATAGGCTGAAGTGCTAAAATTTACGTTTTAAGGTTTGCAGATTTCATTCTCTTTTTAATTTTTTTTTTTTAATTTTTGTTTGATCATACATTTTGTTTTTTTATTATATATTATTTTTTACTATCTATAATGATAAAATAGAAGATTACGCCATCCTGGAAGCAAAATAGAAATCTTCTGCGCATTTTGCATGTCGCACGCAAACTGTTTTCCTATTGGCTACTAAATTTAAGTTGTCAAACTGAAAATAGTTGCTGTAACATTACAATGTGACAATTTATTATTTTGTTCTTTAAATTATTTAGTAGTAAAATATTGTTTTTTTATATATTAAGTTGTTATATTCAGGCATGTTCCATAAATCGAAATAAAGTGGATTTAAAATCGAACAAATATTGAAGACGAGCATGTAAAGAAAGTTCATAAAAATATTCCTTTTTATATACTTCATACTTAAAGTATCAACTATCTTTACAAGAACAACTCTAAAAACAGGAAATACTGCAGTCATTTTCTTAATGATTGAAATCAAAATCTCGGTCGATTTCAATTCCACTTCATTTTGATGATGCCCGGTTGTTCAATTTCCTGTTTCTTGTAAAAATATTTTGAGAAATTTCTATGTTAACGCTATTAAAAACACAAAATTATTATTTTTTTAGTACAACTTCCCACATGATTCTTTACTGTTAATTTGCTTGCATTTGCCCACTGCATAATGCACACTTCATGACTATGTTTAATTTTTATATTTTTTCTTTCGGCTAAAATTGTTGTAACACAATTCTGTAACGTTTTTTTTTTTTTTATTTTACTGTAGTTGTTCTTGTTTTAAAGAGCTGTTCTTGTAAATACCAACTTTCTTTACAGGCTCGTTTTCAAAATTTGTTCGGTTTTAAATCCAATTCATTTTTATTTACAGAACATATCCGAAGATTGTTGTAAATAAAATTTTAGCTAAAATCAGTAATTTAAAAACAATAAATAAAATATATTTTGTAGAAAGTATTTTAAATTGCAGGGTTGCCAGCTCTTACAAAATGCATGCATATTTTATGAGAAATTCGAAAATCTTTGAGTCTTTTCGGCATGGCAGCCCTTGCCAGGGAAAAACATGGCGTAATCTTCTATTCTAAAATTCTTGTTTTATTATTATTTTTTTTAAGTAGTTTAAAAATAAGAAAAAAGCAAGGTAATTATGGCTAATTCTGACCATATTATGGTTGATTTCGGGCAAATTTTTGTTAATTTTAACCATATTGTTGCCATATTTAACCATAATATGGTTACCTGTACACATTAACATTGTTAAAATCCAACCATAGCTTGTTGCTCTAAGAATACGGTTACCTCCAACCATATTTTTTTTTCTGCGTGCAGTATAAGCAGTTCAGTAGGATAATTTATGAACTCATAGCATGGTTTTGTTTTTCCGAAACCGTGATATACTATTGGTCCCAAATAGGGAATCAAATTGTTGGCTTGACCGGCTATACTTTCTTGTTTATTTCAAACTTGCTGATTAAAACATCTGATCAAAAAATTCAAAATATATCTACGCAGTATTTTTACGAGTTTCATTCGCTTGACTTTGTTGCTAAATGCAAACAATTTAAGGGTTTCTAATGCCCTAAAGGGAAGCGAACTGACACCGAAGTAGTCCCGTAATAGGTCTTTGGTGGTAGAGACCGGTTCTAGTTCTAACACCTTATATGAATAAGACCTATCATTTTTACATGTGGTTATCATTGGAGGGGGTCAATTGACACCATTTGACCAGTCACAGGTCTATTCTCCATGAACGTTCTTAGTGTCAGTCACTAAAATGTAGTATTATTTCAATACAATGCAGTATTATTTCAATAAAAAAACTCAGAATTAAATTCAAGAACCATATTTTAGAAGGTACCAAAAAATGTGTCACACCACCGGTGAAGACTGTACTGTAATTCATTATATTTTTCTACCTTTTTGTTCATCATTAACCAGTTAAGAGTTTGGTTCTTCTTTTACTGGTCATGAATCCTTTCTTTTTGTACTTTTTCTATTTTCACAAATCCCAGGACTAGTCTCTTGGACCAATTGACACAAATTTCCCGCAGGGTGCTTATAGGGACTTGGAACTCTCAACATAGGTGCACATAGTGCGGAACATTTTTTGACTGTCATTCACTTGGGAGTGATCAGTAACGATTCCTTATTTGACTGTCCAAGCAGATCACTATTTCCGGTCCTAAATCAAGTTTTTCCCTTGCAATTCCTTTTTAGTTTCCTCTGAAAACGAGCTAAAGAGAGAAATGGTTAAAATACATTTTAACATCTCAGTCAAGTAGGTAAATTTCATGAAAATTCGATGAATATTTGCTGAAGCATGACTGCATTGTGGGATTGGACACGAAGAGAGCAGCCCTATTGCCAATCTAAGAAAGAAGGGCCAGCAACCAATTTTTCCGAAATTCAATTTACTGACGAATTACCTAAAAAACAGGGGGCCTTATGATCCAATGAGAGTAAGAGGAATAGCTATTTGTAATGCTTATAGTTTAAAAGAGTTCGCTAATTATTTTTAATATATTGTGTATTTAAAATACAAGTATTCAATCATTGTTAATAAAATGGAATTAAAAATAATTACATTTTTAATAAAATAACCATAAATAATACCTTTATTAAATAAATACAAAAAGTAAGGATTCCTATAAATACCCACAACACAATCATATTTACATGTTGATAAATTATTATTTTAATAAAATAAAACAGCGGGAAAAATTGCAAGCGCTTTCACTTTTCAGGCCTTTAAGAAAGTCTACGAAAGCATTCTTTATTATCATATACTCATTCTGGTCTGCCTTTATTGAAAAGAGATTTTAAATATTTTACAAATTCAAATTCACAATTTAAGATAAGGCCTGTCAAAATCATCCTTTGAGTAGTTATTTGGCAATGTGTTGAAAATACTTCTATATTTTTTAAAAAATAATCGAAATCAACAGTTATTTTTATTATCAACAGCATTATTAGCAACAACAATTATTTATGACATTAAGGTTAGTTCTTACTAAGTTTTCAAGACCTTCTAGAAGCCTTTAAATTAAAAGCGACGAGTAAGGCCATGGTCTCAAATGACATGCCGTGTAAATAAGAAATAACCCAGTAAAAACTTCGCTTACTTTTTCAAAATGAATAGCTTCCTTCACTCAATATTTGGTAGCTTTCTTCTGTAACTACTTCTATAACTACTTATTTTCTGGATCAACTTATATATACATAGATATATATAAAAATAATGACTTACTTTTAAATTCGTTCATTTTGGGACATCCCTTGTAAAATTCATCCGTTATTTCAGTAGAATTGAAAGAAGTGCTTTTAGTTTTTTTTTAATTACCAAACACATTATTTTGTAGGCGAAGTTTTTACTACTGAAGTTTGAATGCGGCTGGGAGGCTTTATGTATTTAAAAAAAGCCTTTCAGAAGGCCTCTTTTCCTCTTCTTTTCCCCGCTGTGAATATATAATTTAATCACTTTTACACACAAGCATATATTTAATACAAACAAATTCTATATTTGTAGTAAATGTAAGTGTTTTTGTTTATCATACTTATTGTCAATATTATTACGTATTACATAATTTAATAACCACTTAAGCGTATGATTAATATGAAATATATATCAACTTTAATTAATATTACTTATACGTTATAA
The DNA here is from genome assembly GCA_963931875.1 of Pollenia griseotomentosa. Lineage (NCBI taxonomy): Eukaryota > Metazoa > Arthropoda > Insecta > Diptera > Polleniidae > Pollenia > Pollenia griseotomentosa. The sequence continues at coordinate 41,358,607 of OZ007560.1, read as the reverse complement.
GTGTTGCCAGGGAAATAAATATTTTTAGATTGTTATTTATTTGTTTGTTTTTGCTGTTTTCGGAAAACATGTTTTTAAATTGGTTCTTTGCAAACTTTTACAATAATATTTGCTTATTAACACTATAGTTTTAGGCTTAAATAAATGTTTTTAGTTATTAAAAGCACTAAAGCGTATGATTATAATTAAATTTATTTAGTGTAACCTAAATTTACTAGTTCATTAATAAAAGTACTCTAAAATTGTTTCAATTCAATTAATAACTAATTATGAACTTTTTTTTTGTTTTTAATTTACTAATATAATACAATTAACCAAAAATTATAGATAAATAACCTTTAAATGGGACATAGAATTTAAAGAAATATGGGCAAATTATGAATTCAGAATATTTACTCAAGTCAAGTCAAATTTGAAGTAGGGAAGTTACCAGACTTGTTCAAACTGGGACTCAAAAGACTTGGAGTTTGTTCGATCAAGGATTTAGTCAAGAAAGACTAATTTCTTAATCAACTTCTTGTTCTTGTTTTACAAATTGACTGCCAAGGCACTTTTAGCAAATAAGATGCTAGGGGTGACAGCATTTTTTATTTTTGCTTTTTATCTTCGAAAACGTCAATATTTGAAATAAGGATACTACCAGTAATATTTACTGCTTAAAAACTTAGAGTGTTTTTCAAATAAGAGTGTCGCACGAGTGTGTCCGACGTGGCGCCTCCCGATTTTTTTTTATGCAAGGCCATGTCGGACATATATGCAAAACAAAAAACACTCTATATATATTTTTCCTTATTACATGTTAATTTGTGTCTTTGCATTATAAGAATAATATGTAAAATAATTTTTCTTTTACTTTTTTTCTAACTGTGTATAATAAAATGAATAAATATTTTTTTTTCCAAAAAAAATTTTTTAATTAATTTTTGAGCTGCGCCGAAACTATTTTAACAGAAATTTCATGGGGGGCCGTATATCATTTTACTGCAATAAAATTTTATTTATCGTCAGCCACTTTTGTGTGACATGGCTAGAAAGAAAGAAAGTCGCATCGGACATATGTGTCCGACGCACAGTGCGAAATTTCTTGAGTTTAGCGGAACTTTATTATTTAAACCAGTAAACCAGTTCTGTTTGTGATTTTTTTAAAGTTTTAATAAAAATTAATGTGTTTTTTTTAAGTCTTTGAGTTTATTTACGTTTTTAATTATAGAACAATTAAAAAAACATCAATTCAGAACTAGTCTCATTGCAATCGTCTGAATACTCGTAATCATTGCATGTGTCTTAAAATGTTTCTAACACCTCTAAAACTTCTGAAGTAACTTCACTAAGCTTGGTTTTAGGTGCTTTACGAAGACTAGCGATGTACGGATCCGATGAAATAAGCAGTCGATTAAATAAATCCGTATTTGTGTCAATTCGGGATGTTTTCCTAGTAAAAAGTTCGCGATATTTTCTGCAGTGTTTGTTTCTTGCATCCTGAGCTTCTTCATAAAATTGTCCAATCGGAAGAATGCAAGAGGCTATAATATCCTTTCCATGACAAAGGACTTTATGCACACTAACAGGCATTGAGTACCAGAAATATTCTTTCAAATACAACTCTAAAGTTTCTCTTGCATAATCGCCGAACTTTTCTGAATCAATTTTAAGACCACAATTTAGGCACTCCAACAGCACATGAAAACGCTTGATCAAATCTAAATTAACGCCAGTTATTTCGGCTGACTTTTCGGCATTTCTAAAGAATTTCCTTGCGGTATTACCATCGTTTGTGTTTCCGGTCTGCTGTTTTGGCATATCTATTAGCAAGCCAAGCTCCTCTTTAAATTTTTGTTGAATGTATTTTTTCATCTCTGCAACTTTTTTTTATTTTCTGTTCCTTTGGCTAACTCGTCTTGACTAGCGAACTGCAAAAGATGTTGCAATTTTTTGTATTGCACTTTAGGATGACAATCCTTAAATTCCTTTTTAGGTCTGCCTGCATTGGTCCTCGATCCACAAGGCAATGCATCCCTTACAGCAGTTGAAAATTTTACATTATTTTTAAGACAGCTTGCATTTTTATTTAGAAATGATGCTAAATTTCGACTGGATTCCCTCCACCTTTTTTGTATTTTACAAACTAGCGCACGAACAGTTACTTTTAAACTGCAAAGAGCGTCAGATGTTAGCACTGGTAAGCCTATTTTTTTCCAAAACAAAACCAATGATGGCGTCCGATGTCGGTTCTTCCTTCCAATTTTGTAAAATACAGTTATATGAAATTTGCAAAGTCATTCTGGAAAAAGTTTAATTTAAAAGAAGATCGCAAAATATCGCAGAAGATATTTTGTGTTCCCAATAGAGGAAAAACATACCTTTAAAATGTTGTGCGTTTTAAGATGGTATTATGTGGTATCACCTTTTAAAGTCTCCAACGAAGTTAAAAAATTAAATTTACTCACTTCTTAAAAATCACTTTTTTCACGAACAAATCACACACGAGTACGAAACGATTTTGCAATTATTTAAATGCCAATAATTGACATTTTTCTCATAAAATAAATTATGTAAAAATCATGGCCTACTGCACTGCCGTTTGTATGTACCACTCTATTAACTGAAACAAATCGAAAATCTTTCTGTATGCAAAAAGTATAATTGAATAAGAAATGCAACTTTCAGGTGTATTTTGCAGTTGTTTCGCAGGGTAAATCTCCAAACTAAGTATGAGGTTTTTGAGGTGGGATATTAAGCAACCGAAATAATGAATAATCTTATGCATTTAATGTATTTCAAAAATTTAATAAAGTTCCGCTAAACTTCCTGAATTTCGCACTGTGCGACGTGGCGTAAACCACAAAGTGCATTGTCACACATATGTGTTCGACCTGGCAGTCAATGTATTAATATCTCTAAAGCTTCTTTTTTTATAAAATTTTATCTTTTATCCCAAAATTTTAGATAAATATTGTAGTGATTTGTTATATTCATCAATAAATCTGAGGCGTCTTAACTAATATTTAATGTGATGTCAAATTGATGAAATTATAGTTAATTTGACTTCAAATAAAGTAAATAAAACTTAATATTTATTAAGAAAAGTGTTGTCAATTTGATGAAACTATGTAGATTTATTTAAATGAATTTGAACAACTGAATTTTTTAAAATCCTATAAATTAAGCAAAAGTAATCCACAATCTATTATTTTAACAATTTAAATAACATTTTAAGTCCAAATTTTGATATTTTATTCAGGCTAAAGTTCATTGAATTTAATTTTCATAAAATTTTTTTTTATGAAGAAAGGAATTTTACAACTTAAAAAGAATTAAAATTTATTGACAATTTTTCATTATTGACTGAACTGGGAATCGAACCCAGGTTTTCACGGACAGTTTGCCCTGAAGTTTCGATTGCAACCACTCAACCTCTTCAGAGGGGTTTGCCGTTTAACATTCACCACCATTGACGACGGCTGGCAGTCAATAGAGTCAAGCATCTATCTTTAAACCAAATGGTATTTTAGCTTTGGTAGATCGAAATTTGCTTTGAATGATTATCTTTTTTAATTGATTTACATATTTTTCCTTACTTCTTTTTTTCGTACTTTTTGATAAGAATTCTTCTTGAAGTCCAAAGTACATATTTCAGTTTTTCAAGCTTTTGTCTTACTTTTTCTGGTTGACCTTTATCAGCACAACTTGAAGGACAAATGTAAACATAGAGCTTGTGCCTTAACTGTTAACAATAACACTGGTTTACAGCCAAAAAATACCAAGAATGCTATGTTGTATGTACCTAGATAATCCTGAACACGAAAAACGCTGTATTTTTTTTCTAAGTACCGTTTTTTAGATAACGGTACTTTTGTGTTTTTGGTGTTTGGTCCCACTTAAACCCTTGTGGAGCCCAACCGAAATAAATGCCTTTTCAGTCGATATGCTGCAAATTTCTATCTGATAAAAAGTGGCTGAGTTATAGCACCTCAAAATTTAATTATTTTTTACGTTTTTTTCAAAATGTTTCATTTTTTTTTTCGTTTTTTTTTTCTACGTTATAGTAAAGATCTGGAATGTTTTATTTTTTACCAAATAGTTTATTTAATTACCAACATTTTAAGCGTAATTTGAAAATCGGATGAAAAATAAAGTTTTTATTAAGGATTTTGTGGAACGACAATATTTTCATCTTCATTGCTCACGCACTATATTCGGCGTAAATTCAAAAAATTTAAATTAAAATGACGATCGTCTGGAACTTTTGCGTTTTATTTCGGATGGATCTTCGCGAATTAGGAACCAACAATAGTCCGCCATCATTTTTTCATACCACTAGCCTTGTAACGTCTCTCGATTTCTTCCATTTTCTGGTGAAATCTTTCACCTTGTTCATCACTTTCGGATTGAATAAAAAGAGTGATGGCCCACGAACTTTGGCTCCGAAAGTGATGAACAAGGTGAAAAAGCATTTAATCAAAAGTACGGTTATCTAAAAAACGGTACTTAGCAAAAAAAAATTCAGCCTTTTTTGGGTTCAGGAGGTCCAAATTAACTTATCTAGGCATGTGGCGTTCTTGGCATTTTTTCAAATTAAAAATTTGTAAAGCAGTGTAATTAGTAGTTTGGTATTTTGGTTAATTTATTGAACTGTTTAAGCTGAAACTTTAACTTTCATTTAAGTTGTAACATACAAGAAAAAAAATTATTTTGAACAACAACCATTTAGGCCCGATTTCACAACCTACCGATAGCTAAAAGTGGACTTTAACCGGCCTTATAAAAAGTGTTATATAACTTAAAATATTTATTTTAATGTGCATAAGAACTCCCAATGTGTAATCACATTAAAATAAACATTTAAAGTCACCTAAATTATTATTACCCGTACATTTCTTTAAAGAATAACTTTTATTTTTGCTCGAAAAAATAAAAATCAATAAATAACAGTTATTTTTGTTCAAAAAAATAAAAATCAAAAAATAACTATTTTCATCTGACTTTTATGAAAAAAGAAATAACTGTTACGGTCCCTGTTTGTAAGCCATCAAGTGATTATCGGCCACATTCATAAAATAATTTTTTATTAATAAAGGCTTACAACACAAATTTATTATGAAAATTTTACTTAATAAACATTTGTTAAATTTGATAATCTTTTATTAATACGGGGGGCTTATAGCTAACACTATTTAAATACATGACTAAAGCCCTTATGGAACTTCATTTTTTATTCATTGAATTGATAGAAAAAAACAGTAAATATTAGAAAGAGCAAACTATAAAAAATGTAAACAAAGTTTTTTCTTTTATTATGGTTTTGTTTATTTTATGAAATGTTGTCAACTTTTTGTCTATGAGAAACATAAAACAAAGCAAACAAAAAGCGGTAAATCGCTGAATTTTTCCCTATACCGCTGACTCAGCAACACTTTTAATATTTCAAGCTTGAAATGTCAGTTTAAAGTTGAACAATTTTACATTTTTTGGACATAACTAAATTTTTATCGATAACTTTAGTAAATTTTTTGGCAGTTTGCCATTTATCTTAATACAGCTGAACTCTTTGCACTTGGTAAATTTTTCTATTACATTATATTTGTACAGTTCACCAAAACTTGAACAATGCATTAAAAACGTAGTGTCATAAGGGCTTTGTGGGAATAAATAATAAACTCCATATCGCATATCGCAGACACAAACCATTAAGCTTGATATCTATGGTAACTAGTATTCGAAAATAAACAATAAATATCGCTCCTTAGTGTTCGGTTCGGTAGATTTGTGGAAAGCACAAACACAAAAATAATACTGTTCTCATCCATATCAACAAAAAGATGAGAACATTTAACTCCGTTCGGTTTTTTTACAAAACCACAAACTTCATTGTGTTCGGTTCAGCTCATTAATGTTCGTTCGTTTCTGTTGTGCGTAGCGCCCTTTTGGCTGTGAAAAAACAAAAAAAAAAAACATTTAAAAAAAAGAAATACACATACGAAAAAAAAAACAAAACGCCAGCAAAATAACTTTACACAAACAAAACTTATACACGATACACACACATGCTGCTTGTGCTGCGGTCTTTGCTAAACTTTTTTGTTTGTTAATTTCTTTGTCAATGTAAAAAAAGAAACATTATAGAACATTAAAATATAATGTTTGTCTACAGTATCACTATAATTGTTCTATTTTTTAACGAAAAACTAAATAATGAAATAGTTACAAACGGTATTAAGGGTTGTGCCGAACGCTAAAAATTTTCGGTTTATTTTCAAACACTGATGGTAACCATTCGCTATGTGTTATACAGAATAGTACTGTATTTTAGAGCTCTTTTCTATCTGGGTGAATAATTTATTAGAAAAACCAAAGATCGTTCTGTATTGAATTGAATGTTATGTATTTGTACTTTTTTTCATAAAATAGCTAAAGCTTTGATCACACACACCTATTAAATATTTGATGTCCGACACGAAACGACTATTTTATTAAAAAGGTGTTTTCTTTAATAAAATACATTATAAAATTATTTTCTAAAGCGGCTCATACACTTGCAATAAAATTGTTCAATTTAACGCATTGTACAATTATATCGCCAATGTGTATGTGATATTCGAAGGTGGCACAATGTATTGGCAACAATCAAAAGACTTTTGATTTTTATTGCACAACGAAGAGAATGTGAAATGTGTTGGCAACATTGTACACCGCTGTTTGTGTTATTTCTAAAGGTTATGTTTATCTTTTTATTGAATGAATGAAACCATTGTGCGACTTATTGCATAATATAGGAAAAAATGGAAATAATATGGCGAATATCATTTACAATAATATTGCAAGTGTATGGGCCGCTTTACATATAAAGTTTAGTTAATATATAAATAATTAATATATATTATCAGCCGTATTCATAAAAACTTATTGATGATTAATTGACCATTTTTAAGCAAAAATTGCTAAAGTTGTATTCATAAACGAAAAATAGTCTATTGAACCTTTAATAAGCCATTCATAAAGTAAGAAAATTTATTGTTGGATTTGCCCTTCTTTAAACCAAAAATAAAATGACGTTTTGAAAGATGTTTGCATTATATGATATTATTTTTGTGAAATATGTTGAAAAATAATGTCAAAAATGTTTTATTTATTAAAAAGGACATGTTAAATACATTTCACTATTTTTTTTTTTATTTTTAGACAGCCAATTTAAAGTTACATTGATAATTATTTAAAAAAAAATTATATGATTTAAATGAATATGTTCAGGGGCAAACGCAGATATTCTCTTTAATTATTTATTAAATTATTGCAAATAGTTGTTTTTTTTTTTGTTTTAAACAACACATTATTGTTCAAAATATAAAAAAAAATAAAATAAACAAATCATAATAATAGTGATGTTAATAAAAAGTTAACAAACTTTTTATTCGAATACTTTCTTATCGTATATATAAAAAAAGGTTCAAACAAAAGTTTTTATGATACCTTTCAGAAACATTTTGTTCAGAAAATAAAATAATATTATGTAGTTTTATTTGATAAGAATAATTTTGAAGGTCTACAATTAATAAAAAAGATTTAAAAAAATTAAATATAGAATATGATGTAAACCGAATAGAAGTTTCATGCATCACTAACAATAAAATGACAGCCATATATAAATAAAGTTGCCATACTTAAACAGAAAATCGCTGCAAACAGTTAATAGTAAAAAAGCTGTTAATATACGTTTATGAATACAAATTTTTATAAGAGGTTTATAAGACAAAAAGCGTTTAATAGTTATTACTAGGGCAACCAAAAAAAAGCACTAAAAAAACAGTTTTAAGCTCTTAAAAAAAGCGTTTAAAAACATGAAAATAAGCTGTTAAAATTAAAAAAAAAACAAGTTAGAGTGCTATATTCGGCTGTGCCGAATCTTTGATACCCTCCACCGACAGTTCGAATGTTTAAGGAGTAATATCTGTATGATGTCTTTTTATTATTATTATCTTAAACTGTGACGATTTGTTATTAATTATGGTTTTAGGAGACTAAACTGTTTTCCGGGAGTAGGGCATATATGGGGCCTAGGGTAAATTATGTACCGATCTTCACGAAATTTCACAGTATCATTTATAGTCCTATAAAATTGTGACGAGCCAAAATTTGTTATGATTGCATTATTTTTTACGGTTTTAGGCGTACTAAACTGTTTTCCGGGAGTAGTGTTTATATGGGGCTTAGGGTAAATTATGGACCGACCTTCGCGAAATTTTACAGTGTCATTTCTAGTCGAATAAAACGGACTTGTGCAAAATCTTATGTCATTCCGTGCATTTTTGCATCATTTATGTTAGTTTTTGTAACAAAATTATCAAGTTTTTGAAGGTGGTGGTTCCACATTTTGATTCAAAGCTCTGGTCCTACTGAACCGATTTTGCTGAAATTCAATCCCAAACTGCTTAGGATAACAACAAGCAATTTGACACCTAGTTTGTTTATTTCTTTTGAGTTTTTCGAAAGTGAGCGTGTTTTCAACAGACGGACAGACGGACAGACGGACGGACGGACAGACGGACAGACGGACAGACGGACAGACGGACAGACAGACGGACATGGCTAAATCGACTTAGAATTACTCAAGCAGCCAGAATATATATACTTTATGGGGTCTGAGATGAATAATAAAAAAGTTTCACACGGAATGACAAACTTAGTATACCCTCTTCACAACTAATTGTGGTGGAGGGTATAACAATTTAAACGTGTTTATTTTCCACTTAATTCGTTTAATACGTTGTTATAGTAAATTATAAGTTGATGCAATATACTTTCTAAAAGAAAACTTTGTCTGTTTGGAGTCAGCAAGTTCTCGTACATAAAAAAAGTTCTTCCTACGTCTACAGATGTTAAGAGAGCATATTTAAAATTAAGTATTCGCTCTGAAGTATATTTTATACGATTGGACTCACAATTCCGCTTGCCTCCCAAAATATCCCCAATATCTTTTAATACCGAAAATCCTTCATTTTTTTATGAAACTGATTTAAATTTTGTATTAACTTTGTCTCCTATATCTCCAGGAACGCGGGACATTTTTCTTACGGTCCACAACTATGTTCTCTTAGAAAGCCGATGAAAGATTTTTTGTTTCCAAATTTGTTACAACTTCGTGTAAAACCCCAAAATTTGCAGAAATTAACAATATTTGATATAAAGACAAATTCTTAATAGCTAAAACTATATTAAAAAAGCAAAAAATAATACGTTACTATACCAAAAACAGAGAGAAGGGGAGCTAACAGACGTTACTTTATACAAAAACTATATTTATAAAGAAATAACACGTTACAAAGTATGTTAACCATCATAGTTGACGTTATAGACTGAGGAATTTGATCGTAAGAATACAGCTATGGAATTTTCGAGAGAAAAGAACTTAAACAAGCAAATAAAAAAATAAGTTGATGAAAAGGCTTAATACTAAAAACATAAACACATACAAATTATACACAACACTATAAAAAGTACGTTTCACTACCGCTAAGACAGAGTTGCATAAAAATCAAGTAAGAAAGTATAGTCGGTCTAGACCGACCGTATGATACCCAACATTACAGTATTTAAAAACAAGTTTCGAGAGTGTATGGCTATATGAATAAGGATCTATCTTTGTTTTAAATTTCATTAAAATCGGTTAAATAGTTACTGATGGGCAGAAATTGACCATATCTCCCCTCGTGGTCCTATTTTTTAAAAAATGCATACCTTACGTGTCCATATAAATATGGAGATATCTACATATGTCTTAAATTGTATTTAAATTGGTTTGATAGTGGGCACAAAGACCCTCTTCCGGATAGCAGCTTGTATGGGGGCTATATTAAATTATGGACCGATTCACCCTTGTGCCAATTAGAACCCACATACCAAATTGCATTAAATAATCTTTAAAATTGCGACCTGCACTTTGCGCACGAGGTTACATGGACAGCCAGCCAGCCGAACGGACATCGTTAGATCGACTCAATAAGTGATTATGAGTTGATCGATATACTTTAGAAACAATATTTTATGGTGTTTCTCACATCAGCACAAATGCATAATACCCTCTCCACCCTTTAGTGTAGCTATAAAAACATTCAGAGATAATATAGGTTTTTGGGATGATATTGTTCAAGGGAAGCACAAAATATTGAAAAATTTGAAAAAAAAAGTTGCTCATAAAAAAAATAATAATAACGATTTTTGCAAAATTTTATTAAATAAGTTTTTTTTCCATATGAAAAAAATAAATAATTATATTAAAATGGCAAAATAAGTAAAAAAAAAGCCGATATCGAAAAAATAACTAAAAAAAAGCCGATATTGCCAAAATAAGCAAAAAAAAGCTCTAACAAATATAGCTCATTTTCTTTGTTTTCTTATGATCGGAATTTGTGTTCAATCAAAATCTTTCTATCTTGTAAACCAAAAAATAAGCATTTGCTTTTTTTTGGTTGCCCTAGTTATTACATACTATAAGCTTAAAATAAGAACTTTTTATGAATATGGCTGTATATATATAAATATTATATAAATATTCAACATATTTAATTTTTCGAATTTATTCTATGAGTTAAATTTCAGTTATGTATTTTATAAAGCTTTTTTGTAATAGTTATATTCCTTAAATTTTTAGGAATGACTTTTATACACCACCAGACTATTATATTGCATTTTCTTGTTACATTTTACCTTAGCTATCCTTTGGATAGCAATGAATTATATTGTATGTACAGAAAAATTTACAATTATTAGACACCAGCAGAATGTAATGCATTTTCTGGCCCCCTACGGCCTTCGTCAGCATTCTTTGTGTCACATTGGATAGTGATACTTTATAAATTGAATGTATTTAACTCAACAATTTTAACAAATAGAAACTGGGAATTATTTCCTTTCGTAGATTACTTTCTAGATTATATTTCTAAAAATTTAAGGAATAGAACTATTACAAAAAAGCTTCATAAAATACATAACTGAAATTTAACTCATAGAATAAATTCGAAAAATTAAATATGTCGAATATAATATAAAGTAACCTACGAAAGGAAATAATTCCCAGTTTCTATTATATAAATAAATATAGCTAAAGTGTGATCAATTTACTGGTCACGCTATTTTTAATTTTTTTCATCAAATATTGCTAGATCCCTACATACTTTAAGACACATACATTCCCAATTTATTTCACTTTTCTCATTACAAGAAACTTTAAAATTGTTCTTTTTTCGTAAATTTTCAGAAATAATAACTTAAAAATGTGTAAAAGATCTTCTTACTTAATGCCTAATTTATGTATAAGGAGCACCTCGGTTTGAAAATTCTTGGTTTGAAATTAACAAAATAAAAATAATTATTTTAAAAAGTTGCCAAATTTCCAACAAAGTTTTAAGCAGATATTTGAAAGGTTGGGTTTTAATTTAATACTCGTTTTCGCAATCAAATTTTGGTACTCTTCTAATTATACAGTCATGTCGTTTTTTATTGCCTTTAAATCCAAGGTTTTTTGAATCTAAAAAATTGGATTGCCAATGTCGAAAGCTGTTTACAAAAAGTTTGGTAAAAAACAGGCCTTTATTTTCAAAATAAACTGATGGTGCCTAAACACGGCAAAGTTGAAGTATACAGTATAACCCGGTTTATTACCACATGCTTAAATGCCTTTCACGCTTATTTACCTTGAGTTTTAAATCCCCGCTTTTTTCTTCCATTTTTCAAACAAAAATCCACGTTTAATTGCCTTAAAAATTAAACTCCCAAAACAAAATTACACCTAAATTTCATTCGTTTAATTGCCTCAGTACTATTTGCAAACAACACAGCAACCAAATTAACATGTTAATAATTTGGAAATATGCACTAAAAAATTTAAAAAAAAATATGCCCAAAAAAAAAACAAAATATGGCTTATTTAAAAGCAAAATATTTAATATTTGCATGAAAATAAACTTTTTTCTGGGCTGACCAGAATAAAGTCATGTTATATGATGTTATGGGCCAAATTTAATCTTAATACGAAAAACCATGCAATTGCATATTAAAGGTTTCTCTGTTCATAAGTTTGTATGCATAAGTACGCTTTTGTTAGTATGATATGACAGGACATCTCAAAAAGCATTACAGATAAAATTTTAGACAGAAAATCCATTGTTTTTTATTGCTATCGCTTTAGCTTAAGTTCCTATATTCCTATATCTCAACTTTTTTTCAAACAATAAATTTTAGGTATCTTTTAAATAAATACGTTTGATTACCTCACTGTGGTTTTTAAACGTATTCGCTTAATTACCTCAACGAGGTAGTTAAACGTATTCGCTTAAATGCTTACCTCGCATAATTACCCAAAAATATTGGCATTTTTGGCGAGGTAATTATCCGTGGAATACTGTATTACCTTAAGCACAAAAAAAAATGTATTTTTGTTTTATTAAAAGTCCATATTATCCAAAGCTACTTGAATTTGTCCTGTCCCCAATTTGCCAGTTCTCATTCTGAGTTGTTTAAGGAGCTGTTCACAAAAACAAAATAAAAATTTTAAAGATTATAAAGACGTTGAATTAATTTAATTAAATGGATTTATTCTAATAGTACAAAAGAGACATTTATTGCTGGGCCTCCCTATGAGCCATTTGCACAACTTCTTAATTTTGTGTTACTTAAACTAATTTGAAACTTCTGTTCTATATTGTTTTTTAACCCTTTAGGTATGCGATCCAGTACAAAATTTTCTAATATGAATTTATTTGTATGAATAAAATCTGTGTAAATTTAAATAAAAAAACCATTGAATTTGTTATTATTTATTTTGTATTCTCGTCAAGGATATACAATAATATTTTTAAGATTTTTTCCTTCACTTTGTAAACTAGTCTAATGGATTAGATTTTTTTAATATTCTATGTGAATAGTTTAAGCAAAAACAAATGTGTCGAAACTTTGCTTTCTTACTTGCTCTTATTTACTACTCATGTGACACTTTAAGAAATATTTCTATAAATTAAAAAAATATAAAGTTTCTGAATCAACTACAGCTATACGGACAGAACCAGACTTAAATTATTTGTTTTTCATTAAGTTAATTAAACTACAAAAAAAAAAAAAAAAACAGTACGTTTTTCAAGTGCAACAAATATGAATAGCTAAACAGTTTTCAATATTAATTAAACTTTATGGAAAAACGCTGCAAACTATAAACTAAAATGTCCCGCAAAAGCAGAAAGAAAAGAAAAGAGAAAAACATATAAAAAAAATAATTTAAATTTTGTATTTAAAAAATATAAGTATTTAAGGTAAAGTTATTAAGCAATTTACTTAATATTACAGAGAAGAGAAGAAACAGCAACAGCTAAAATATTAAAGCAGCTGCAATTAGCAGGAAACTTAAAACACTTTCAATTAATTATGCTAATTTCCGTTGAAGGGAAAACTAAACTTCAACATTTTCACACATGAAAATAAAACTTTAAAAACGGGAACACAAAAACACAAGTGATATAAGCAACAGATAAAGTTTCTTCTCTTACATTTTTCAAAATACTTTTTCAATGATGTGAAACTTTAACACATATTGCACAGAAGCTACATAAATAAATCACACAAGCTTACATTGGGCAAACTCTAAGGTATAACAACACTTTTTGGAATATGTGTAAAAGGTTTTTGAATACTCAATGTGCGGCTGGTCTTATACATTTCACAAGTTTTTTGTTAACGAAGCAGGAAGTTTGTAAAACAAAGTTTGGCAGTTTTATACTAAAACTTGCCTTCTATGCATACAAGCAAGGCAGAGAAAGTTCAAATTAAATTTAATTTAAATTTTAAACGAACACCTTTTTTATCAGCCATGCTCTGGAAATGTATGGACAGCAGTTTATAAAGGGGTAACATTTTTTAATAGCGCTTTATAAAGGTTTTGTGCTTTTAACAATATTTAAATTTGTTCGTCTAATTCCAGAGATTTTGTAGTAGAATCTTTAAGTAACTTGATTTTTTATACTTGATTGTAGAATTTGCTAAAAAACCGTAAAAATGTGAAACTGCGGTTTCGGTTTTAAAATGATTAACACCGGTCGGTTTCGGTTCGGTTTGAAAATAGCCAATTAAAACTACATACAAATACAGTTTTTGTATGTAATAAAATCTTTTTATTTGTTTCATTTCAGATACTTTTATTAAAAAAGAAACGTCTGTTCTACTTATTTAAAATTTAAAGGATTTTGATATATCTTGCCATGGTTCCAGGCTGTTTGTTATGTATACAATTTTTTTATGGGAAGTACGAGTATAATGTATAATTTGCAATTTCTTTTAGCATAAATATATGTATTTAAAGTAAAATCTAAAACCGAGGTTTTATGGTCGGTTTTCGGTTTTTAACCATTAAAACCGCGGTTTCGATTTCAGTTAAAACCGAACAGCAATCCCTACTTGATGGCATTTGCATACATTCGTAGAATAATCGTTTAATTTAATAATCAATATACGCATTGGTTCAATTAGAGATTATCATCAAATAATATGTCTTGTGTTATCTTTATAACAATGCTTTTGTTAAAGTCGTCTGACAAAATTTCAATTCGACCATACTATATTTTCATCTGACAAAACGCCTGACCTCTGCTGTTTTCGTTGCGAAAAAAAATTTTTGTCAGAAATCTATGCCGTGAGAAAACCGGCAGCAACGGTCGACTTCACTGAATCATTATCCGGTTGAAGGTAATATTTTACAAAACCGAAACATCGATACCTAAAACGCATAATAATTCTGATGTTTTGTATCAACACAAATTTTGGAATATTTCAATCAAAATTAGCGATTTTATTAGTTTTTTTTTTTTTTTTTTTTTCTCAATATTATTTATTGAATCTTCATACATTTAAATATGAACTAACAATAATTAATCAAATCTTAACCTAATACTTTATTTTATGTCCTGCCAGTGCCAGACAAAAATTTTCTTCATCACGGGTTCTGTTCACATATATAGGTGTTTATCGCTCATCTAATTGGGTAAGTGCTGCAGTGTCTCTTCTTCTTAAGCGAGTGTGGCCGCCATGGTTTAAAATATTTCGAGCTAGTGGATTTGGGTGTTGTTCAAGCCTCTTTAAATATTTTACTGCATATTTTGTAATCATAGTTTTTACTAATGGAACATTGAGATCCTTGTGAATATTTGAGTTTTTAACATACCAAGGGGCAGCTGTGATTATTCTAAGAAGTTTAATACCGTAGCACCATATTGGCTTTAAAATAGAGTTGTAAAGTAGTAGTTTGCAATCGAGACTTAGAACAAAATTTCTTCCAATAAGCCAGTTAATTTGAATTGCTTTTAGTTTCATTTGGGTTAACTTTGCTTCTATATGGCTTTTCCAGGTTAAACGGCGATCTAGATGAATACCGAGGTATTTTACATGCGAATGTTGAGGAAGTATTTGATTTTTGATTGTTATATGGGGGCAAGATACCCGGCGCAAGGTGAATGTTATATGCACGCATTTTTGCTCATTGACCATTATCCTCCATTGTCTTAACCATATTTCTAGTTGAAATATATGATGCTGTAAGTAACGAGATGCTTCATAACGGTTTTCGTGGACGCTTAGAAATGCTGTATCGTCTGCAAATGTTGAAGTTTGGGTGTAGTTGCTTGTTGGCATGTCCGAAGTATAAATTAAATATAATAGAGGGCCCAGGATGCTGCCTTGTGTGACTCCAGCGCCAATGGGCTGAGGTGAACTTAAGAAATTTCCTTCTTTAATAATAAATTGACGACCGACTAAGTAGCTTTCTAGCAGCTTGTGTGTGTTTGCTGGTAAATTTTGCTTCAATTTTTGTAATAAGCCTTCATGCCAGACCTTATCAAAAGCTTGCGAAACATCGATGAAGAGTGCTGAGCAATATTTTTTTTCTTCAAATGCTTTTCTTATGACATTTACTATTCGATGAGTCTGTTCGATTGTGCTGTGTTTTCTTCGAAATCCGAACTGATGGTTTGGAATACATCTATTTTCACTTAAAATCGGTGTTAATTTTGAAACTAATAATTTCTCAAACAGCTTTGACATATTTGATAATAAGCTAATTGGCCTATATGACTCAACTTTTGTATGATCTTTACCTAGCTTTGGTATCATGGTAACTAAGGAAACCTTCCATTTTTGAGGATAGTATTCAAGGCGTAAAATAGCATTAAAAATAAAAAGAATAATTTTCTTTGCTGTGCGAGGTAGCTCTAAAAGCATTTTATTACTGATTTTATCAATACCAGGTGCCTTCTTAGTGTTTAAGTCACAAATAGCCTGTTCGATTTCTCTTATCTCAAATCTGAGGGGAATAGCTGCTCTAGCAGGAACAGGTGGTAACTCGACCGCAGTATCGTGAGATATATTTGGGGTAAATACGTTTTTTAAATGATTAACAAACAGATTTCCCTTTTCGTTATCATTTCTTGCCCAACTTCCGTTCAAGTTTCTTAATGGTGGCTTAGAGACAACTGGCCTATTAAGATTTTTAGCTGCACGCCATAATGAGTAGTCTGATTAGTAGTAGTAACTTTCTTAGCCTTCTTGTACACTCTTTTAACAAACTCTTAAGTTGAGGGGATCTGTGCAATTGCCACTCTCTTCGGGCTCTTCTTTTTTCTGACAGGAGACGCTCAACATCTGTGGAATAAATTTTAATATTTTTAGTTTTTTTTGGGGTAATACTGGAATGTTGTACAGCTAGCTTCAGAAAACTGTCAAAATTAAGAATAGCGCGATCTACGTATTCCGGTGTACTAAGCGGAATATTTTCTGTGCAATGGGTGCTGAGATATTTTTTATATTTTAGCCAATTGATTTGTGTAGCTGGCGTCGCTAAGTAACCAGTTGGAGATACAGTTCTATTGGGGTTCATTAAAGTAACAATTGTTGGTGTGTGGTCGGAAGATAATTCTAAGGAAGCTTCAACATAAATCGTTTCTAAGGGGATGTTTTTAACCACGCCAAAATCGATGACATCTGGTATTTTTTGCTGATCAGTAGGCCAATATGTTGGTTGTCCGCTCGCTATCACATTCAAATCCATTTTAGTAATAGTATTAAATAGAACACGACCCTTTGGTGTTATAAGTCGGGACCCCCAGAAGGTATGTTTAGCGTTATAATCGCCAGCGGCCAGGAAACAGGGTCCTAATGATTTAAAATATTTATAATATTGGCCTTCTGATATTGAATATCTAGGTGGGGAGTATAACGATGAGATTACTACGTTTCTATTTAATTCTTCAACGCAAATGTTTGTTGCTTGAAGATAATCTTCACGATGATCACCCATTAGGTAGTGTTTGACTCTGGTTTTTATTAAAATGGCAGAACCTCCACAAGCTCTATCTCGAGGGTCCTTTGTATCATATAGTATATAACCATTTATTTTAAATGTATTTTTTGAAGTCAAATGAGTTTCAGAAACCATCATGACATCAATTTGATTATTTTTAAGAAAGTATTCTAGTTCATTTTTATGTTGGCGGATGCCTTTTGCGTTCCAAAAACAAATTTTTATACAGTTCATGGCTTGTTAAGTACAGCTTGCAATAACATTGATTGCATTCTAAGAATTTCCTGCATCATATTACCCATTGTGTTCGTAAAATTATTTACTGTTTGCACTAATGTTTCCATGGTTTTTTCTAAACGACTTAAATTAGAAACTGGAGTTTCATCATTACTTGGCGAGGCACCTTGCATTGGCTCATGGTTTGATTTTAGGACGTTAGCATAAGAGGTTCTGTTATTACTAGACAGGGGGGCTTGAATTGCATTTTTGATAACTTGATTTGCAACCTGCATTTGAGGGGCATTTGTTTTCGGTCTAACCGTCAGCTTGACGATATTATATACAGGGCATCCTCTATAATTGGCAGTGTGATTACCGCCACAGTTGCTACATTTTTTTACGTTGGGGTCGGTTTTAGACTTATCGCAAGAAACTGTACCGTGTAGCTCACCACATACTACGCAAACAGGGGGTAAGTAGCAGTATGCCTTTGTATGGCCAAATTCTTGGCAGTTTAAGCACTGAACAGGTCCATTTTTTTTGTGCGGCTCCTCAATTGTGATTTTTCTGTATAAAATATATTTTAAACTATAAATGGGATGCGTTTCGTTTTTTTTTAACTTAATGTCGCCGGGCTCTAATTCTACTCGAAATAGTGGTTGTGGATTTTTGTCTCTATTTCTAATATTTACCACGTGTTTTATCTTGAAGCCTTTTTCTTCTAAGAAAGTTTTAATTTCCTCTGGGTCTACGCATGAATCAATTCCCTTAATCACCACCTGGAGACCTTTACTGCTCTTGAGTTGGTATGTATAAAAACTTTTTTTAAGTGCCTCAAATTTGTTAATAATTTTGCGAAAATCATTTTCATGATTCACTTGAATTTTCGTTTCATTTATGCTACCTCTCTTTATTGCGGCTACATAAAACGAATTTTCACCAATCAACGAAATTAAACTCTTTATTAGATCATTTGAGTTATGCTCCCTAAGATATATCGGGGGAGGCTTGGACGATCTTATGACGTTTGGTGCTTCAGAGGATTCATCCTCCAGAATTGCAAAGCGATTTTGGGAATTTATTTTGTCAAAAGATGGCACTTTTGATGCCGAAGCAACAGCTGAAGAGGTAGGGCTGCGACCCCGCTTAAGGACTGTTATATACCTGTCCATACCAACTTGGACTTGAGGCTTTTGGCAACTTTTTACAGGGGGGTTTTCCATTGCATTAGTGTTTTGGTTCATGGTATCATTTTCCACTAAATTTATTTTTGACGTCGCGGCAATACTTGTTGGCCTGGCAACACTTGTTACCAGGTCTAGTTTTAGTTTTTTTAATGAGTCACTATCCACCGTTTGTGTAAATAAAGAGGGTGAGAGGGAACGTGTACGAAAAATTGGCTTAGCCGTTAGGTAGTTAATATTGTTTTGTTTTGTTTTATTTATTTCAACATTATTTTCGTTGGCATGCACTATCACATAAGCATTTCTATCATTTAATTTTATTGTTGTTACATTGTTTTTACTCATGCAAGAAATTGTTTTTGTTTTTCACCGTTTTACTGTGCTTTTAATGTTTTTATTATTTATTGTATTTTACAACAACGCCAAAAATAAGAAATTTAAACTAAAATGTTTGTGCACAGAATATGTATACATACACATGTATGAACATTCATACGTACATATGTATATATTTTTGCTTTATTTATCTTTATTTAATTTTTCGTTTTAATTGTTCACTTTTATGTTAAATAATTTAAATAAAAAATATCATATATTTTCTAGCGTCCATTCGCTTAGTATTTATATTCCAAAATCAAATTGAATTAATAATAAATTAAAATCGTATGCGGGGTTGAAAATACACGTCCGTTTCACAACAAAGCACATACTTATTAGTAAAAAACAAACGCCCTATCTACAAAAGATTATATGATAAACGCAAAAAGACCTAACTGGTATTTGTACCGGAGCTGTGGTTAAGTATGGACCGATGCCAATTAAATTTGGTAAGATGCTTAACACAGCGTTTACATTTGTCAGTACTGGCCAGACAGTAAGCATATACATATTAGTTGGCAAAACAATGCAAAAACAAAATAGCTGTAAAAGTGTTTATGTATTAGTGAAAAAGTTTGAATGAATTGCTACTGTCTTGCCTGTATTGGCAAATGTAAACGCCATGTAAGATTGCAATAAACTATTATATCTGTATACCAATGTTACAAAGTGGTTCAAGGGCACAAAAACTCTTTTTTTTCGGAATGAGGTGTGTATAGGGGATTTATCAAATTATGGATCGATTTTCAATAGGCTGGATCCCAGTTAAATTTCATTAAATAATCTACAAAATTGCTACCTGTACCGTTCGCACAGGGCTTAATGAAAAGTCAACCATCCTGCCAGTCGGACGGACGGACGGGTTTGATCGATTCTAAAAGATGTTTTGAGTCGATCGGTATACCAATAGCCCTTATAATTGTATGTGTTACATACACGATTACAAACGCATAATACCACTTTAACAATGGTGGAGTGTATTTCATTAATTGTACCAAACATAAACATTTTTGTTTGAACAAAAATACTTCAGCTATGGTCACACTAAACAAATTATTGACGCCCCACACTTATCCACGATTTTTGTTAAGCAATGGTTTTATTTTGTATAACGTTTGCTTGATCAAACAGCGTGTAACAATTTATAAGTTGCATTCTACGACGATTTTTTCAGAAATAAAGTTTGCCAAATGAAACATAAAGTTAAAGGTTGGTTTATTTAGTGTTTACGTTTTTTCCAATTTGTTCGTCAAATATTAGTTGAATGTGAACACACCTTAAGAGTTTTTTTTTTACCCATATAATAACTCTACCACGAATCGCAAATATAAAAAATACATAAACACCGGAAACAATTTAAGTAGCCCTGCCTTAAGCTTTAGTATAAAAAGGATCTCTTCTCAAAATAAAAAGGTAACAATTTCCACAACACGTACCAATTTCATTTTGTAGTATTTGATTTCTTCACATTATTCATCGTATTTCTTATATAATATTATTTAATATAAATTTTCATTGCTCTTAAATTTTATTTAAAATTCTTTTTGGGACAAAATGTCTTCCTTAACAATTTTATTTATCTTTAGCTACAAAACAAACAATTTAAAATAAAAAAAAGATGAAAAACAAAAAAAAAAAACGACTTAAAAATGCCAAATAAAATTTAACATAAAAACATGTAAATCTTTCCCAATGTTAAAAAGAAGAATGTCCTTTTTTAAGGTTCGGTGATTTCACGCTTTTTGGTAAATGTGAGTGAATTTATTTGAATGTGAACCATTCTTCTGTATTTGAGATGTTAAAGCGTTGGTAAGTTTATCTGTAAGTGCCGGGGGCGGGTGGGTGTGAGCTTATAAATTTCACAAACACGCTTCAATGTAATTTCCTGCAATAAATGAAGGCAAAAAAAGAAGAAAACAAGACAAAATGAAGAAGATAAAACAAAAAATTTAAAGAAAAAATTCTCTCTGATTTGTGTAGTTTTTTTTTTTCTTTTCTTTTTATTTAGTGCAAAAGTAACGCATATTGTTGGTACGTTTTCATTAAATTTACTATAAAAAGGGTTTTTCAAAAGGGATATAGTATACATATATTTAAATATCCTAAGATTTCGAGTCGATTTATCAATTGAGAGCACATGCTAAGATAAGTAAAAGGTGGTCTAACCATAATGCACGATGCTAATTGTGAGTCACACCTTAACGTCAAGTTTTTTTTCCCAAAACTTAATTTAAATTTTCTTAAATCCAGTGTTTGAAAAATTCAACCATGGAGAGGTAAATAGTTGAGCAGCGCGTTAAGATTCTTAAAGCCTTTTATGAAAATGGGCGTTCAAATCAAAATGCATTTCGTGCACTTCGTGATTTTTTTTTTTTTTTTTTTTTGTCAGCATAATCGACCAAATGTCTCCACAATTGGGAATTGTGCCAAAATTTCGGCAATGCATACACGAGTGGTTGTTAAAAAAAAAAATGCATCAACAAATAGTGATTCATTGGTGCGGTTTATGGGCTGATTGCGTCATCGGGCCGTACTTCTTCGAAAATGAGCTCGAACAAGCAGTTACCTTGAATATTATTATTATTGTGGTTTTTGTTTTCCTCATGGGCTAAATCTGATCAATAATTTGTTAACAAATGTAAATAAAAAACATTTATGATAATTCTATTTGTTTTTTCCCAACGTTTCGTTCGCTTTTTTCGAACTTCTTCAGGGGTTATTTTTATTACATAATGATCTAGCGAAAAATAGAAAATAATTACGGTCAATTTTAGAATATTTTTAATATCACAGTTTAAATTACGAATTAGGGTTAACATTTGTATTGCACTCTTTTAAGTGTTTAATATTAAAAACTGGACTACACGACACAGAAATAAATAAATAAATAATTAAAAAATAAAATACAACACAAACACCGAATAATAAGTCAAACTTAATGTTAATATCACAGAACTATAACAAATTTAAATTATTAACTATTGCAGCGGAGTATTATCCTTGTCTTCTTTCGTGTTCATTGTATGAATATTGTTCTCTATCGCGAGATGATAATTGAGGATATGGACCTGGACGATATGAAGTTTTAACAGTATGGTGCCACTTGCCACACAGCCAACGAAGCAATGGCTCTTTAGCGCGAGAAATTCAATGGCTGCTTGATATAAGGCGCGGCAAAGTGAAAACCTACACGCAGAGAAAAAATTTGGTTGGGCATGGTTACGGCAACTACTTTATGTTTATTGTAACAATATATTGTTGTCGAACACAAAAAATTGTTATTTTAATTAAATTTTAGCAATATTATAGTTACTGTAAACATATCAATGTTTATCGCAATTATAAATTTGAGTATTGTTGACTGAAAAATAATTATTTTTCTAACAACTAAATAATGATAACTTTCAAAATATATTATATTACTCACAACCATATCATGATATTTAATAGCCATAACATGATAACTTTCTATACATTTGTCATAATATGTTTAAGATGCAATCAAAATATTTTTACCCTAACAATATTCTGTTAGCGCCATTTCTAAAATAATTTTCCATCAGTTGTGTCGTTCGTTTTACATATGCCTATCGAGTTATTTGTTTGCGAGTGGTTCAACAAAAAAAAAAAAATAAAAAAATTGTATTAACATTAAAAAAAATTTTAAAGTCCCAAGAAATAAAAAAATCAATGCAAAAAAATTTATTTTTTTTTATTGTTTTGACTGTATCATATTATGATTACTTCTAATTTTGTTATGATTAACATGACAATAATATGATTTCTTCTTAACTTAGTATGATTAACTGGATAATAATATGATTAAGGGAACAATATTATGATGTAATATTACGAATATACTTGGTCATAATATGATGCAATAATAATCGTAATATAGTTACTACAATCATGAATCTTATCACAATATGTTGCTCTTAGAATATGTTTACCACAACCATGTTTTTTCTTTGCGTGTAAATTTTCTACGAAATGTCGACGTTTGGTAAAACATTTTAGCCTTTAGTTGCCAAAAGCTCTCGTGGCAATTCAATATAGTTTTCACATATAGTTCCATCAAAAGAAATTTGACTCTGTAGCAATTTTTGCCCGAGTTAGTACGATGTAAAACAATTGTCTGCAGTCATATTGTGACATTTCAAACTCACGTATCGCCGCAAACATCCTTGTTGTCAAATCTTAGTACTTTCGAAAGATTATTTAATCTGTTCAACGGCAAGATTGCTCTAAAAATAGGGTTTCCTTGCAGAACATCCCACAAACTGTCTGCACTTTCATTATTTGATGTATACAATTCAGGTAACTAGAGAGCCAATAAATGTGAAATTTTGGTGTCGCCACTTCAGTCGAATCAATACCAAATACACACTAACCTGCGTTATAAGTAAACTTCAAAATAACGTATGTCACAGGAGGTGAAGCAACTGGAAATTTCTAACGTAAATTCAAGAATTTTGCTACCGGTCAAATATGACTCAAAGACCTTAAGTGCAAAAAATTTTATAAAAAATTTTTTTCGCCAATATTTTTTTCTGACAACCTAATGCAGTTGTTGGCATTTAAAATTAAATAAAAGTAATAAAATACAAAAAATATAAGTCACTCACTCTTACAAAAAATTTAACGTTTATTTCAAAATGGGTCAAATTTTACCCGAAGATCTTATGAAGGTTAAAAGAAAAAGTGTACGTCAATAAGCCAAGAACAATTCAAAATCTAATGGGTGAGATAATTCGGCACAATAACGACATTGAACCTCAGTTATTGAAAATGTGGACCGGACCATCGGATAGAAGTATGCCACCGAAGCCGTGACGAGCTTTTGGTCGATATTTTGTTTCACACATAATTGTCAAAGATCCTCTTTTCATAATCAAAAATATCAAGAAATTTCTCTGAAAACTTATTATCAAAGTAAAATTTGGGAATACAAAATTTTTAATTAATTTGATTTTGTCTGTCGTGCATAATTCCCCAATTCTTATTTTTGATAAATACACTAGAATTAATTATTGATTGATTAGCTAGTTTCCTTGCGCATTTCACTAGTTGCTAAGGCCAGATCATCAGGAAACATTCTTTGAAAAATTTTAGAGAAGCCAAAGACACTAGCAAATAAAACTGCGGAGTGAATGAGAATGGCAAACACTCAAAAAATAATACTTATTTGCAACAATATCAAAGCTTAAACACAATACCTTCGATAAACAGTGAGTTTATTTTTACTTACATACTCCACTTTTAAAAAAAAATTTAAAGACGTTTACGATAACAAGCTTTAACGAATGATGAATTTATCGACTACCGAGCTGATATTTTTAATTTTGAAAAAAAAGCAGAAAAATTTACAAAAAAAAATTTATTAAAATTTTTGATTAGAATTGATTGATTTTAATTAAAACATTTTCCTAAAGCAGGTAAAATTTAATAAATTGGCCAGAATGTAGTAATAAAGTGATCTCACAAGCGCAGCTGTTTGTAGTGATTTTCTTCGTGTGTGACGTTTGGTGTCATTTTTTTTGTTTATTTACTTTTTTTAATAAGGCATTTTGACATACTTTAAACAAAAATGAAAGCGTGCCGCTGAACGTGATGAAATAAATAAATTTTTAGACAATTTTTATTTAATTATGGTCAATATCTTATTTATTTAAATTTAATATTATCAAATGTAAGATGAGATAAACCCACTGTTTATTGTTGATGTGTTTTTGTTTAAACTTTGATATTGTTACAAGTAGAACTGTTGCTATAAGTCTTATACGCTTAACAGTTTTATTTGGTTTAATATCTTTAGTTTTTCTATAATCTTTATGGATGAAGTTTCCTGATGATCTGGCCTAAGCAACCAGTGAAATGCGCATAGGAATAGCTTATCCCATCAACAATAAATTTCAAGTGTTTTTATCAATAATAAAAACTGGGAATTAAGCACGACTAACAAAATCTTTTGATATTAAAATTTTGTATTCCCAAAAATTGAAATTACTTTTTGATAATTATCAAAAACTTTAGTAAAATACAATAATCACAGCACAAAACGTGAATTTTTTGTAAACATAAACAAATCTTTGACATAAACCTAGACAAACAATGCAAGAGCAAAAAATCGTCATCTGGCGTAGTGCTGCCACCAGTTTATTCCACCATGCTAGCAACAAAATGTCTGTTGTTTTTTCTATTGTTTCATTGTTGTAGTAGTGAGGTCACTTTGTTCATACATTTTAAAATTGCTGTTCAGAAAATAAATTGTAAATTTGAGTATTTTTTTTATTATTAAATTTACCGAATTTTCATGGCTTAATGGAATTGTTCTGATAGAGATGTTAATATTGACCTACTTGTTTTACCTTGCCAGAATAAATTGTAATGTCCCTGCTAAAAGACTTTCCAACAAAAAAAGAATTAAATAAGTATGAAAATGTGTTTGTTAAGAAATGAATGAAAGACCAAATTGTTTTTTTTTTTTTGTGTTTGGTTGGTTAACATTTTATGCTAACCATCTTATGCTGTATTTTACACAATAAGAAGAACTGTGATTTGGATGATCATTCGCGAATTTCACAAAGCAGATGGAGTTTGTTTTGTGTATTTTATATGAAGTGAAAATTACTTTAAGTATATTAATTGATATTAATTGAAAAATTATTTAAATGTCAATATCGAAGCAGATCCAGTCTCACTGAATTCTTAAATGAATCACCCTTATCGGGTTTGGCGTATTTAAAATACGTTTACGACTGTTTGGTAATAGATTAAAGGAAATAAGTTCACGTTCTGTTTAATCTATAAACACGATAAGGCTGATTTTCTTCACAGTTGGCGTAGTTATGTTTATTTTAATGTTGCCACCACTTTACTGCACAAATGGTGACAGATTCAAATCATCTTTCGTTAATTTTGGGACACCCTTTATGAAAATTTTGGGAATTTATAGAATAATTCCTAAGTATATGAACATATCGAGCCCTAAACGCGAAAATAACGTAAGCGACATCATTTTCAATTTTTAGTTTTTTTTTTTATTAAATGACATTATTGGCAACACTTGCATCATCTCCTAAAATGTCATGGTCACATAAGGTACCGTTACGATTTTATAGCAATAACAATTTTATCGTAAGCGACAAATTTCATACAAAATGTATATAAAATATTTTCGCGATTAGGGCTTGATATGTATCTGAATGGTAACATTTTTGGCTAAAGCAAAAAGTATGTGAAAAAGCAAAAAAGGCTTTTTAATTTTAAATTTGACTCAGAGAAATTTTCTAATTGCGTTTTCTTTTCTGAGTAAAATTCTGCATTTATTCTGCGTTTTACATTTTTTTATGTTCTTTTCTGAAAAACATGTGTTATTTTAAAAGTGTAAAGCGTTCTTTTCTGATGACGTTCCCTTTAAAATTAAAAAAATGCTACATGTTCAACACTCATTTTAATTAAAGGGGCATGAGTGCAGCGCCAGATCAAGGCGAATTCAGTACAAGGTGGTGGCAAGTTTCGAGCCTTAAACACTAACAATGCAATACAAAAAACAATTGTTGTTTCTGTTGGCTTTGGATTGTATTAGTCTTGCCACCACCTGTAATTGAATTTACCCTGCGCTAATTGTTCTTTATTGTTTAATGCCGAAAGTTGCGTTCTTTTGTCAAGGTACAACACTTCTTAAAAATTCGGGGGACATTTAAAAATGTTTGCCAAGTCACATGTAACACTTATGCAACACTTTTTTTTAGAAAAGAAAACGCCATAAGTAATAAAATATTTTTCTTTTTTTTTTTCTTTTACACCATTTAAACCACTGTGACTTTTAACGCATACTTTACTTTTGCTTAAAATAGAAAAATAGAAAATCTTTACACCAACGTTTTGTGTCTTGGTTAAATGAACACTGTGCTTAAAAAGAAAATAATATGGAAAATAAAAACGAAAAAAAAGCTTAAGCTAAATCGAGTACAAAATGTATAGTCGGTCTAGCCATTTGATACCCTACACCACAGTACTTGTATGTGTTTGTTATGTGCAAAAAAATTCATCACATTATTATATTTTAAAAAGAAAAACAACAACATTAAAATTATATAAAATTAGAGGCAGTCGTGGTTTTTTGGTCCTGTTTCCGCCATTTGTGGACAGATCTCCTTGAATTTCAATAGCAAACTTTAACGGACTATATGTCACAAAAATATATACCAACCAAATCCTTTTCACATATGTGGCCTTCGGAAACCCCATTTCAACATACACACGGATAGAAGGACAGACGGACAATCTTAATTTAACTTCGCTGCTTATAAGGATCCAAAATATATGCACTTTATACGGTCTAAGATTAATATTGTAGATATTACAAACGAAATGACAAACTTATGTATACCCTTTCCACCTGTGGTGAAGGGTATAAAAAAACGTTAAGACAATTTTGTATCCCTCTTCAGTTTTAAATCAAATGAACACTGTTTGCCAATAAGTTCAAGGATTTCTATCAATGGAAGCGCAAAACACATACAAATAATATTTAATCTACAATTTTTTCGACAAAATTGTAACTTTAATAAAATACGACAAAATAAATTTATTTTGATTTAATTTGTAAGTTATGTAAATCTTGTTGGCTTGCGATTTTACTTCTTCTCTTTTGTCAACTTCTTCTATAAATTTTACATAACAAATAAAGAAAAACGCCCAACAAAAGCATCCTTTTAAGGACCTTATTATCAAATATATTTTAAATATTTATTTAGCTTTTCATTTCTATTTTCATTCTCATGTAAAATTCCTTAATAATAAACCAAAAAAAAATTGCATCTTTACATAAGAATGTAACAAAAATCACATGACTTAAAAAGTCAGCAGCTTTAATTTTATATCCTGATCTGTTTGATAGATTGGCTTCTGCTTTAGTTCTTCGTCTGCTTCTTTTGCAGTCTATTTAAAGGAGGATTTAAACAACATAAAAACTTTTTTTAACTAGCAGTTAAATCGTTAGCAGATGACATTAAAATATGTGATTAACCCATTAGTTAATTTTTACATAATACGATAAAGTTAACAGTGATGTAATAAAAATTGCGGAAATCTTTAAAACTTTAATATTCAATTAACAATCAACGATGCTCTGGAAATCAAAATCGAGTTTGTACTGATTTTAAGATTAATTAAGATTAATGAAGATAATATGAACTTGTAGTATGAAGTATATAAAACCGAATATTTTGA
Organism: Pollenia griseotomentosa; assembly: GCA_963931875.1. Lineage (NCBI taxonomy): Eukaryota > Metazoa > Arthropoda > Insecta > Diptera > Polleniidae > Pollenia > Pollenia griseotomentosa. The sequence goes on along the minus strand of OZ007560.1, from coordinate 41,330,260 downwards.
TGAACCTTAAACACCAGATCGTTTTTAAAGTTTGACCGATCTTAATTTCTTTCGAATTCGAAATCCAGACCATGGCCATACAACAATTATTAGAAGATCGAAAATGCCTTTAAGAATTACGGAATTGAAAATCAAATCTGAATAAAGAGAAAAAAATTTACAAAAGTATATTAATCTACTGGTTAAAAATACCTTCCATTAAAAAATCAGTTGCTAAAAGTTCAAAAATAAAATTCTCAATTATTGAATGCGCTTAATTCGTCCTGTTTGTGTCATATCGTTCAAGCCCCTTAACAAGTCATAAGATTGGCATGAGACCAAAGGCTGCTATAATCGATGCTGCTTTTCGCAAAAAAAAAGTGTAAAATCCGAGCAGAGTGTAATCAGATATATTCATCTATATGAGATTTGTTTAGGAAGAGGGGCTTATGCATATGTCATGACATAGAAGCTAACGTAAAAGTTCTTATCACCAATGTTTATGTCAATACCAACGCTTATAAGAACTGTTTAAATATGTACCAATTGATTCTAACAACATTTTGTAAGATAAGTTTGTACCAAATTTAATCTAGATGCCAACATAATAAGATGGTTTATGGTTACCAAGACTTTTTCGAATAACAAAATTTGTATGGAGGCCATGTAAATCTCATCATTTTTAATAGGCTTCGTCCTTATGACAATTGAAACCTGTGAAAAAAATTGCATCACATCATCTTTACAATTGCGACCTGTACTCTGAGCACAAAGTAACATGGACAGACAACCAGCTAGCCATCCGGACTTAGACGAACGACTTTCAAAAACCATGTAACAATAAAAAAAAACGAAAACAAGTTTAAAGAATTACGGCCATATTCATAAAATATTCTTATTTTAAGCTTAAAGTCAGTAATAAATTGGGATTGCTCTTCAGTTTTAACCGAAATTGAAACCGCGGTTCCTAATGCTTTAAAACCAAAACCGAAAACCGACAAAATACCTCGGTTTTTAGCTTTTACTTTAAAAATAAATTTTTTCTTAAAGAAATTTCAAATTATTTTTACATAAACTCGTACTTCAACATAAAAAAGTTTATACATAACAGCTAGGGTTTTTTCCCGGGAATTTCAATTTTTTTATTTACCGTTTTCCCGGGATTTTTCTTGCGGGATCCCGGGAAATAAAAAATTCCTCATAATTTCAGAAAATAGCTATTTATACTTTGAAATTTAGTTTTCTATTCTTTAAAAATTAGCATCTGTGGTTGGGTTGTGGATTAGATCAATAACAAGAAGTGAGTACATGTATTTAAATCAATGTCTCCTGATGCAATAAATCTACTAAAAGCAGAATGGGCAGTGCAACAGTTGATAATTATTACATTTAGTGAAGTGAAGAGTTAATAAAGTACATTATTTCAAAATAAGATGCAGGCAGTAAAGTTTCGTTGTCCAAGAAAAAGTCTTAAAAATAGGAGATACCTAAACATATCGCTCCTTTATTGCAACATAGTCATATCTACAAAAACAAACGATCTTGGCAAAATGCGATTAAAGTTTTAAAAATTTACCGATTTAAAGATATATTTTGCTATAACTTCGGTTCAGTTTGAGATATAAAACGAGAAGGTATGAAGGAAAACTTTGCTAAAGTTACTTAAAATTTTGAGATATGACTATGATGCAATGAAGGAGCGATATGTTTATTAGGTGATAAACTCAAATTTTCAATTTCAATTTGTGTTGGTTTATATACCCGTGAAGTGCGGGGAAACCGAAATAAAATAACATTTTGGAAACTCGTGTAAGATACTACAACATACAACTTGAAAAACACATTGTCCCAAAGATTACAAATCGATCTATTGAAATGAAAAGGTTTGTAAGAAGCAGTTCGGTTGATGCTATTTTTGCATCAACCTTGACATACATTTGACTGATATAGACGCTGTTTATACAAAATAAAAAATTGCTTCTGATTGTGAATCCGAAGCATGCTACAACGGTTCACTTTTTACTATTTGTCCAACCTCGGTAAAAAATGAACGAAATATTTCGGAAACATGATACTTAGCAAATAAAATCAGGAATATACTTTTTGACGATTTACTAAGCGCTTTAAGTGTGTCAGAAAGTTATTTCCTAAGCCGTTAAAAAATGTTATATGTTTCTTTAAAATATTTTATCTATTTTATTAATCAACTTTTTGATCTCATATCTTGAGTACCTTAATTTTATTTTGTTTTTATTATTGTTTTATGAATTAAATTGTTATGTTTATGTTTTCTTTTAATCTTGTATCCAGAGTATTATTAATACTGAATAAAAGCATAATAATAGGGAATAAAGGCGTGAGGTAATAATAATTCAAGTTCCTATTTCAATCTTCAATTAATTTTTTAGTATTGAACCATTTCATTTACTTTCTTTGTAAACAAGTTCCCTTACGTTTTTTTATAAAAGTTTTTTTCATTAATTAATAACAAAGTTTACTTCGTATTATTTATATTATTTATTTAAAAAAATTTCCCGCTTTCCCGGGAACCGAAAAAGTCCGGAAAAAAACTCTAATAACAGCCTGCAAAAATGGCAAGATGTTTCAAAAATTCTTAAAATTTAAAATTAGTACTAATGGCAATTTCTTTGCTGAGAAAAAAAAGTAACAGTATATACATGTAACTACTTCAATAGAACAAAATTAGCTGCTTTTATTTACAATTCTTACACTTTTATCATTAATGTACTTCATGAGCGATTTTTAAAGCTATTTAAGCGGTTTCTGCACGCTATAACGGCTTGGAAACAAATATTGGCATCTTTTTTTTTGATTTTAATATGTTAATATTTTTATATTTTGTTTCAAAACAACTTTTTCACAAAATTATGAGCGGTATTACGACAAACAAAATAAAACATGGGTTGTACAAACAAAGTAGTAAGTAACAAAGTTGTAAAACAGGGCAGTTCGAACACCTTAAGTAAAAGTAAGGGTAAAATATGCAACATATATTCCATGTTTTTCATCATCATATTCAAAAAAGAACTTGAAAATGTTTCCTACAGTTGTATTTTTTGTACAAAAGAACACAAAAATGTAGAACATGTAACATAAATTCAACATATTTCTAAGAAAATAAATCGCCTTAAGAAAAATAAATGTGCCAATTTTTAAAAAAAAGCACCTGCTAACATTTGGAAGATCGTTTTTTCAAAAATCCTCTTGATGATTCTTTTTTGATTAGTTTTGGTTATCCACAAACTGATTAATCAGTTACAGTAACACTAACAGATACAAACGAATCATAAGTGACTCATTAAGAATAGTCGCCGGTAGGCAGGCGCGGATCCAGCTTGAGCCTTAGGGGGGGGAAATTTTTTATGAGACAAAAAAGTAAAAAATCTGTTTTTAAAAGTTTATTAAAAACAATATGTGTATATTATATAAAAACAAAACTCAAGAATAAGGTTTAATTAAATATAAGATCAGTTAAATATAAATTAAAATAAATTAATGTTTTTTATTAAGCAATTTATGATTTCTTTGTGAGGCAAATTTAGATAGTACAGTTTATCTTCTGTCATTGTGGATCTGAACCATGTTTTTAATCGACGAAGGGTGAGAAATGACTCTCGCTCGTAGCATTACTGACAAGCATTTTAACGAAAATTTGAAATATTTTTCTAAGCTAAGATCCCGCTATCGGCGCAATGCAACAATTTTTGTCATATTTCATGTGCCGATTGTGTGAACGGTTAACATTTTTTAATATGCGACAATCTGTGCTGACTGTGGACAATCAAAATTAACCTGGATGCGTCGATAATGTGAACACTCTTTTGAACAATGAGCAATAAAATTGTTTAATATGAACCGATTTTTATCGGCCGCTTGTGCGCTGATCACAGTCGGCAATCAGAGCCGATACAAGCGATGGCAAAACGAAATTCCAAAGCTTCTACTATATGATGTACACTTTTTGCAAAGTGTAAAATTGAGTCGTGACGGTCCACCCATCTTGTCTCGCATAATGTAGAAAGTTTGGCTTCCAAACACTTTGCTAAAACTGCGTTTCCCTTGGGATGATTATATTTAAAAAATGTTGTCGTTTCTTTAACAAATGATACAAATTTTTGTATTAATGGCACTTTATTGCTTTAAGAAATTGAGTTGTTTGATTTATTGGAATAGCAAGGCGTTTGTTTTGCATTTGTCGCGGTTTCCAGCTCCTACACAATTTTTTAGGTCGAGGCCAAAATTTGTCAAAGCTTTAGAAACTATTGATGATAGTGCCTTCGCATGAATTGACACATCAACGTCATCAATATCCTTTGAAGAATAATAGAATTTGAATACGGTAAACTAGATGTTTCATTGGAAATATCTAATAAATAACTATTAGGATTAAGATTTGGATACTTATTAAAAATTTCGTTTGAGATTGAATAAAAAAATAAAAAAAACAAAAAAATACTTATTGAAAATTTCGTTAGAGATTCAATAAAAAGAACAAAAAAAACCTTGCTGGGATTTCCAAATGTACTTTGGACTTCAAGAAAAATTCTTGTCAAAAGTACGAAAAAAACAGAAGTAAGGAAGAACATGTAAAATCAATTAAAGAATGGATAATCATTCAAAAAAAGCAAACTTCGATCTACCAAAGGTTAAAATACAATTTGGTTTAAGGATTGATGTTTGACTATTGACGTCAGCAGTCGTCGTTGGCTGCGAGTGTAAAACGGCAAATCCATCTGAGGAGATCGAGTGGTTGCAATCGAAACATGTCATGGTAACCTGCCGGCCCGGGTTCGAGCCCCGGTCACGGTCAAGAATGAAAGATTATCAATAACAATTTTAATTAATTTTCACGTTGTAAAATTCCTTTCTTCATAAAAATAATTTAATGAAAATTAAATTTAATGAACTTAAGCCTAATTAAAATTATTAAAAATTTGGATTAAAAACCATAAATAGTTCAACAAAATAACCACAATATTAATTATTGTTAAAAGCTAGGGCACGAGCTCTATGTATTCATTTGTCCTTCAAGTTGTGCTGAAAAAGGTCAACAGGAAAAAGAAAGGCAAAAAAATGAAAAAAAAAATGTACTTTGGACTTCAAGAAAAATTCTTGTCAAAAGTACGAAAAAACAGAACTAAGGAAGAACATGTAAAATCAATTAAAGAATGGATAATCATTCAAAAAAAGCAAACTTCGATCTACCAAAGGTTAAAATACAATTTGGTTTAAGGATTGATGTTTGACTATTGACGTCAGCAGTCGTCGATGGCTGCGAGTGTAAAACGGCAAATCCATCTGAGGAGATCGAGTGGTTGCGATCGAAACATGTCATGGTAACCTGCCGGCCCGGGTTCGAGCCCCGGTCACGGTCAAGAATGAAAGATTATCAATAACAATTTTAATTAATTTTCACGTTGTAAAATTCCTTTCTTCATAAAAATAATTTAATGAAAATTAAATTTAATGAACTTAAGCCTAATTAAAAATATTAAAAATGTTTAGTTTTTCTAAAATCCTTAGATGAAGATTCCTGATTATCTGGCCTAAGCAACCAGTGTAATGCGCATAGGAATAGCTTAAGGTAGAAGTACATAACACGCATTAGTGCGCGCGCGCTCTGTAGGCTTCTGTCAAAAAAAGTTAAACTGGTGTTTTTTCATAGAACAAGTTACATGCAAAATATTTTGACGCGAAGTTGGTTAACTTTGAGCATTTTAACATTTAAAAAAGAATACCTTAACAAATTTGTGAATCATGAAAGAAAAACTTATTGAAGAGGTTAAAAAACATACAATATATATAAATAGAATAAATTCAATGAAATAAAAAAGTCTTAATATGTTTTCGAAACCGTTTTCAATGTACAAATAAGTAAACAAAAAAAAAACAGCTGAACTTGCAATTTTTCATACGCAAAAGCTTTTAAACGCACGACACACGTCGACTAACTAACGCGTGTTATGTACTTCTACCTTTATCCCTTTAGCAATAAATTTCAGTGTTTTTATCAAGAATAAAAATTGGGAATTAAGCACGACAAACAAAATCTTGTAGATAAAAAATTTTGTATTCCCAAAAAAAAATTACTTTGACAACGTATTATAAAAAAGTATGCTTAAACTTTTTTTAATATACGATAAGAAAGTATTCGGATAAAAAGTTTGTTTACTTTTCATTAACATCAATATTATTATGATTTGTTTTTTGTTACTTTTTTATATTTTCATTTAAATCATATAAAAATTTTTTAAAATATTTAACAATCAGGGGTGTTTTGGAAATCGAAAACGCAAGAATTTGGAAACTGTTTTTAATACACTTTTAATCTAATTTGTATGATTTTGGTATAAAATTCTGTTTAATAGAGAAATATTCAAATAATATTTGTCGCAAAATTATTTTATTACAGATACATATCTTAAAAAAACGACTTTTAAAATTCGTATATATATATTTATTCCTTTTATTCCTAGGAGGAACATAGGGCCATACAATTCTTGCGTTTTACGTTTTCGATTTCCAGCACACCCCTGATTATCTTGTTAAAATCTAGTTAATACATCCAACATTTCTATGGAGTTGAATTTTTGTCCCATACATGAAATGGAGCTAATTTTTTGTACATACATAAGTACATAAGTATAAGTATTAAATATTATAATGACTCCCGTGGTAACAGATAAGTAACCGATAGAATGGTCAGCCGCGATCACAGGAGATCGTAAAGGTCTCTTGAGATCTGTAAATTTTGGTTTTTTACAAATCCCAGGTATTGACTGCACATAATTTCGCCGGAGGATGTAACACCGGAAGGTAAAATATCTTTGAGATTATCCGTACAAGCCCCCGGGGTAACGATTCGACACAACTGTTCAAAATACATTCCCATGTTGTAGCCTAACTTTTTTCAAAATAAAATCTCGGTCTTTTTTTTAATAACAGCTTATTGGTTTGTATAAAATTGTATAGACTTGGTAATGTTGAAAATAAATTAGAGTAGTTTTCTGCTATAATGGGTTAATACTTGCATTATAATTCTTTATTTTCCTTTTATTTTAAACAGCATAAAATTTGCTGTTATTGAAATTCCAAGTCATGTCTGCTGTTCTTCATAAAAAACACTATCCTTCTTTTAAACTATTTTAGTCAACAAAACCGCAAATAAGGCTCAATTGTCAAGGAAGAAGTTTGTTTAAATTTGCATCCAAAATTAAATTTGATTCAAATGGGACTTTTGAAGCCATAAAAGATTTGTTAGGTTTTCATTTAATATCACAAAAACCATTTAAAAAATACTTTTTTAGTGAAAAGCAAATATGATATGTAGTTTCAAAAAACCATTTTTCAGATTTAAAAGTACGAACTTTTCAACAGCAGGGCGCCAAAGCAAATCTTGCATATGGTACTTATCAACTTGGCAATGGTCTGCACTGCTTCCAAACATTTTCACAGCCACACACACAAAAATACGGCTACGACTTGTCTGTGTTGACTCTTTGCAGGAACTCGTTGACATTCTATAGAACTTTGAAATTAAAAGTATTTGCATTGTAAAAAAGTAAGACAATCACTTGTTAAGTTTTCCTCAGCAATTGTGGTTTAGTTTCACATGAATACAACAACAACAACAGCAGCAGACGTTCTTTTATGAACAATAAGCAGAAGTAAAATAAAATCCTTATATTTATGATGCTTACAAATATTGAAATATGATTTTGTTTGGAGTTTTTTAATAAACTTAACAAAAGGAACCTGTTTCGTAATAGAATTTTGTGTTGTATCGAGAGGCAAAATGGTATCTGTGACGAATTCATAACAATTTTTTTTTATTATTTCTTAAACTTTTATAGGAATTATACTTCTCAGTTGTTATTGATGAAAAAATTTTCTTATTAAAGCCAAATGTAGTGAAGTGTTTACACTTCGTTGACAAAAGTTGACAAAACTGGTGATTTGGAAATACTTTCCCCCAGTTTTACTTCAGAGCATTTAAATTACTTCGGTATCTGCATCAGTGTTCGAAAATAAACATTGAATAATGTTCCTTAGTGTTCGGCTCGGTAGATTTGTGGAAAACAAAAACTCTAATAGTGCTTGTGTAGTAAATCATTAAAAAAAATAACATTTCTCTGTTCGCGATCTTCGAACACAAAAATAATACCGTACTAATCCAACTCAACCGAAAGATGAGAACACTTTTTTAAACCACAAACTTCGTTGTGTTCGGTTCAGCGCATTCATATTCGTTCGTTTAAGTTGTGTTTAGCACTCTTTTGGCTGGTAAAAAAAAACCAAAATTTTTTACATAAGCAAAATACATTAACGAAAAACAAACAAAACATGTGCACAATATACACACAAGTTATTCGTGCTGCGGTCGTTGTTAAAACTTTTGTTTGCTCATTTCTTTATCAATGTTAAAAAAGAAACACTATGGAAAATTAAAATATAACGTATGTCTACAGAACCACTACAATTGTTTTTTTTTCGAACCCAAATTGAAAAGACAAGAAGTTTAGTACTCTTTTGGCGATTATTACAACTTGCCGTTAGATAAAAGTAGGATTTTGTCGGACGTATAACATTTTATTTATTAAGAGCATAATAAACCACACAAATGACTTGGCAAACATGTCAAAATTTTACGTTTGCACAAATATTTTGTGTTGTGGGGTGTTTGCTGTTTGGACAAACAATTGAAGCAATGTTTGTAGAAATATTAAAAAATTTTAATATTTGGCAGACATGTTGGATATTTGTCAAACTTTTTGTGGCGTCTAATGCTAAATGTATTTATTTCAGCGAAAACTTTGCAGAGTAAAGACGTTGCAAAAGGAAGCATTAAAATAATTTTAAATAGTAAATTAAATTTTTTTATCAGTATTGCTTGACACAAAACAGCTCGTTATTAAAATCACCTCTTACTTTAATTCTTTGCCTTTATTTTTAATTGTTTCTCTGTTTAAAGCAAAAAGCAACAAAATTGCCTCAGCACTATCGGCGCACACTGGTTCATATTTTGAGAAGGCGGCCAAAATTATTTTTTTTTTTGTTCTCCGATTTTAAAATTTTTTTATTCATGTGAAAGTAAATACTAGTGAACCTCGGGAGCCAAAAAATTAAGACCCTATTTCAACTATTTCATTGAGAACAGGGTGGTCCGAAATGGACTTTCTCAATATTTGGTTATAGTTTTGAATTTCTGAGTCAATTTTTGAAGTTGACAGAATAAGTTTTGTGTATTAGTTTATTTTATTAGCTATACGTGGTTTAAAGCATTAAACTCTGCGACCTCTAGAACTATTTAATTTTTTTTTTTTTTTAATGTCAAAATTTCCCGGAAATTTCCTACTTTATAGAGCATAAGTCCTGAGCGTCAAAATGCGTCAAAAAAAAACCTATACTCTCTTGTAGTCCAGAATCTAACCTACATTTCTATACCCCATTGTACGCACATCTGGATACGGCCTTGCGAACTACAGCAATTTCTGTGACCCAAGGTAAGATATTCGGTTCAAAAAATAAGTCCTGCAAGGAAAAATTACTGAAATTAAAGAAGGTTAATCTTAAAGAATTTTCGACAAATAAAGCAGTTCAGGCCACATAAATTATCTAGCACGTCAGATTATCAATGAATTTGGAGAAGGTAAAGGTATTGCCATTGTTATGAACTTATTGTGGGTGAACGGATGCTGCAAAACGAATAGGCGACATAAATAGACTAACACGTTAGATTTCTGAGTAAGTTAAAAGGTTAAACATAAGTAAATAGCCGCAACATAAACTACATAGCTTAATTACCTGAAAATTGCAAATTAATTTAAAAAAATGGAAGAACAGGTAAATGGTAAAAAAACTACCACGCAGTTATATTTTACGTGAAAATTACCTACATGTTACCTGTTAATTTATTGCCGGTATGTTATCCTTTTAAAAAGTGTGAAAACAGGGGTTTTTTATGTTTCAAAGAAATGCTAATAAAAGATTAAATTTGTATTTAAAAAAGGGTTTTTATGTTTTAAAGAAGCAGTAACAAAAGATCATTTAAAAAAACTTCTATCAAGAGTATAAAAGTGCATGCATTCATAATTTAACCTTCATTATTGTTTAAACAATGGCTGTGTTTACGTCTAAACTGAAGGCAGCGGTGTTTCCAGTCCTGGGGTCTATTTTAGATGAACTTTGACACCGTGAGGCGCCACTGTCATCAAATGGTTTATTTTAAGGTCATATTTCATTTTTTTTTATGTATTTTCGTTAAGTTTTTTATATATTAATTTTGAGAAAATGAAGTTTTTAGAAGAATTTTTGATTATTCATTGTATAACCGCCATAGAGTGTACAAATAGCTTTTCTAAATCGTGGAAATATTTGAATTTAAAAGTTTTAATAAACCAAATTTATAACGTGATAAAATTGAATAAGGAAAGTGTTTTTATTTAGAGCAACAGTTTTTTTGTGGAAACCTTCACTTTTTTTTCCCTATCTTTATCTCCTTTTACAAGTTTTGGTTGCGATTGTTGAAACACACCCCCAGTGTAAATCTACCTCTGAATACAGTCCATCGCTTGAGAAGAAATTATTGACGTTTTTATTGGTCCAATCGAACCGGATTTGGTGAAGTTTCTTGGATTTGTTAAGAAAAAAAGGTGATATTGGTATATTTTTTTCCATATTTTATTGTTGTTGTAACATTTTGTTGAGAAATACACAAAATTTTGCAAAAACAACGTTAATCTAAAAAAGAAAAAAACCTTTTAACCAGTATTATTAGGCTGGATAAAAAAGGTTTGTGTCGTGGCTGTAAGGGTACGGTATTACCGACGTACAACTCTTAACGGCCTTACCTAAAGTATATGCGGTTTATTTTTAACCTAAAGTATATGCGGTTTATTTTTAGCCACTCTGTCTTTTGTGACAGACGTCAGTCTTGTTTTTGACAGTCATTGTTTTTTTTTACTGTCAAACAACAAGTTTTTTTTTCTATAGTTGATTTTTTATTTTTGATTTGATTTTATGTGTTAAAAACATTTTAATATTTTTTGATTAATTTTGTTTGCAAAAAGTTTGTGGTGTATATGAATATTTAATAGAAAAAACAGAGTGTAATCGGGAAAAATAATTTAAACATCAAGGAAGGAAAAAGTATGAAAAGGGCCTGACGTGGCTGTTGAGCAAACGTGTTACGGGCAAAATTATTATATACAGGAAGTTTAATTAAAATAATTAACTATTGTGCAACAAGGCGAATTAAAGGATTATAAAAGAAGACGGCAACAGACATCCTAGTGGATTCCTCGTTACAGCCAACCACCCAGAAACCTGCCAAAAAAAACAAAAAACAAATTTTGTTTCTACTAAATTCCGCCACAATAAAGTCGTAGAATATAAACAACAGTCGTGTTTTATTAAGTGATATATCCATATTTATATTGTAGTAACGAAAGTTTTTCCAAATAGCAATCATCAGGAAAATACTACATATCGAGTTGCTATATAATATTTATGTCTATAGGAAAAAAGGATCTTCTACCAGATATTTGACATAAACTACCATCAATTAAACCAACAGCAACAATATCATCAGTAGCCTCCCACCAAAGCTAGAATAAAACCCACAGGATTGATCGAGAGAAACAACCATCGGTAAGACAATCCGTCTGTAAAGGTATGTTTATTTAAGATTTGTCGAATTTTGTCGTATGTATTTTGAGTACCATCTTGGGTATTTGATACATACATACCTATCGTATTCATTTATTTATTAGTTCATTTACTTACCTCAATATAACCGAGCATTATTGAATTCTAACGACATTTCATTGGACAACATTTTCCTAGGGAATTTGTTGTGTGAATCGGTGTTGAATTTTAAATATTTTTTACACTCAAAATATTATGTAGTCAAATTCGAGCGGAAATTCATTTTAAACAAACGATTTTTACATTAATTTTTAAATTTTTATTGAACGGCATATTCCTCCCAATTGGATAGTTTTTACTTTTGGAAAAAATATATTTTAACCGACAAGAATAAAACAACATAATAAAATAGATACGGAAAAACCTAGTTTTTTGGAAGTTTGTTTTTGAATACAAACATAAATGTTTTAAAAAATAAAATTATTCGTAAAATAACTATATTTTTTAAAAAAAAATTCTAATAGTACGAAAAACGAATTTAATAACCCGCAATCAGTTATTGTAACGATTTTATGAGTGTATTAATTCAGGTTTTCTTTTTTTGATAAATAATATCGGGTTTTTCAATTTCAATTTAAAGGAAATACATTTTATATAAATTACATCATATTCGACCTTTACAAATTTTTATTATTATTATTTAACGGAGTTTAAGATTTTTTATGGGAATTATTAAATTTATTTTAAACCAATACTGTGGTGAATTTGTGTGTTTTTTTTTAAACTCGGTCGATTGTGCACAGAAAAAAATTAATTAAATTTGCACCAGTAAACAAATTAATAGTATTAATTAAACCAGTTAATAGTATTGGTTGAACGTTTAATTCACTTAATTAAAAGTTTAATTCACTTTATTAAATTTTTAATTAAAACTCATTGTATTTTTGATTGGTGAAAAATTTTGGAGAATTTTTTCTGTGTGCAGGTGGGAAATTTATTTGTTGATACTGTTCGGAATTTATTGTTTGGTTTATTGCGGACAGTGGGACCATATACTTACAAATTTGGAAGTTTATTTACTGATTGAATTGCTAGTATTTACGTGTTTTCGTATTGCAATTTCTTATATATTTTTGTGTTTTCGACTGGTGTTTTGTCACTCTTGTAAATAGTACAATTTACGCGAAAATTTTCTGATTTTTTCGAAGTTGATTTTCTAAGTTGTAGTTGATATTTATAAAACGAAAAGATGAGTAAATCGGACAATTTAAACAGATTCGAAACGCTTGCAGCGTTATTTCTTGAATTTGAGAGGGATTATGAGGATATGCCGCCGGAAAATCGAAACTCTTTTATGATCGAAGTACAGAAGGAGGAGTTTAAGTCATTATGGGAAAAGGTAAAGGGTGCATATGAGGTTTTTGTCACCAATAAGCCCATAGTGGATTCTGATGACGATCGCGATCAGGCAAAGCAACTTTATAAGGAATGTAGGTTAGCCTATATTACTGTTGCTGCTCAAATGGGTGAGCTATCACAGTCATTTATAAATAGACCGATTCCTACCTCCACTCAATTGGGGCCAGGAACTGGAGAAGCTTCAGCAACTGTGGTGAACTATAGAACCAGTCACCATATGAAATTGCCACCATGTACAATGGATGTTTTCAAAGGTGATTACAAATCTTGGCCATCGTTTAGGGACATGTTCACCGCGGTGTACATTAATTGTGAGGATTTAACCGGTGTGGAAAAATTATTTTATTTACGGCAATTTACTTCTGATGAAGCTCAGGAGATTGTCAAAGATTCCCCATTAACAAATCAAGGGTTTGCAAGTGCGTGGAACAATTTAAGTGAGGCTTATGAAAATAAAAGAATTTTGGTGAACAGCCAACTTAAAATTTTGTTTAGTCTGGTGCCAGTTAGAGTTGAGTCTGCAAAGGAAATAAAAAGGTTACAAAGGGACATAAATAATTGTATTTCGGTCTTGAATTTGCATGGTGTTGAAATATCAACTTGGGACCCGATTTTTGTGTATCTTTGTTCCACTAATCTGCCAGTTCTTACATTGTCGTTATGGGAACAGAATGTAAAGAACAAGAAGGAAATACCTAAATGGTGTCAAATGGACACATTTTTAACTGATAGGTTTCAATCTTTGGAAACAGTTTTTGACATTAGGAATTGTGGTCAGATGAGGGCAGATTCAGAGGATGCGGGGCAATCAGCTAAGAATAAATGGTCAAAAAACGCTAAGCTTGGCGATAATTGTAAATCTAGTTCCACAAATAATGGATTTTCTGGTGGAAGAGTTAGAACCTTTCAAGCTAAGGTTCAAAAGCAAACCTGTGTGCTATGTTCAAAGAACCATTGGTTAAGATTGTGCCCAAAATTTATGGACATGAATCCCGAGGAAAGATATGTGGTGGTAAAGAGATACAATCTTTGTATGAATTGCTTGGGTAGTGGCCATAAGTGGGATAGTTGCGGTAGTCAATATGGCTGTTTGACATGCAAATTAAAACATAATACCATGTTACACAGGGACGTAAAGGGGTCATCGGATAATATTGCTGTCCGGGATGGTCCAAGTACAAGCCAGGCAGGGACGCAGGGTCAAACAGTACAGAACTGTTTTGCAACGACCAGACAACAGGTCTTATTAGGAACGGCTATGGTACAGGTAATTTCTCGTGGTGAAGTTTTTTCTGCTAGAGCCCTGATCGATTCTGGCTCTCAGGCTACTTTCATTTCGGAAAGACTACAGAAAAGACTTAATTTGCCTGTTGATGGCATTAGCGCTAGGGTGTCGGGATTGAACGGGGCTTTAGCGGGGTCAGTGCAGGGACAATGTTCGTTTGTTCTGGGCTCTAATAGTGATCCGAGTTTTAGGTTGAGGGTAAAGGGCCTTGTACTGCCGAAATTAACGGGAAAACTGCCGGGTAATTCAGTTGACATGTCTAAGCTTTCCCTATCGGATTTGCAACTAGCCGATCCGAATTTTGCGAAGAGTTGCCAGATTGATATTTTGATTGGTGGCGATAATTACCCTAGTATTATGCTTAATGGTGTGAGGAAAAACGTACTAGGGAATTTGATGGCTCAAGAGACTAATTTCGGATGGATTTTGACGGGCCCCCTGTCTGGTACGGGGCAAGGGGCTTACACCACAACCGTGTCATACTATACGGATGTTAGTCTGGACAAACAGTTGGAGAAGTTTTGGACTTTAGAGGAGCCGCCACAAATTTCTTCATGTACACCTGAAGATGAGTATTGTGAAGAGCATTTCAAGAAGAATGTTAAGAGAACGCCAGAGGGACGTTACATGGTTTCATTGCCTTTCAAACCACAGTATTCGGTGAGTCGATGTTTAGGGCATTCTCGTGAAAAGGCCAGGAAACAATTTGTGCGGAATGAGCTTTCCTTAACGAAAAATCTGGGATTAAAAAAAATATATGATGACGTTTTATCGGAATATAAGGTTTTGGGGCATATGAGCGAGACTGAATTTGTTGAGTCAGAATTTTCTGAATGTTTTTATTTACCACACCATGCGGTTTTTAAACCCGAAAGCTCTTCTACGAAGGTGAGAGTGGTATTTAATGCTTCGGCACGCAGTTCCACTGGCTTGAGCCTTAACGATATTTTGTATCCAGGACCGATTTTACAAAACGATTTGATGTTGTTGATAACAAGATGGCGGTTTTATCGGTATGTTTTTAATGGTGATATCGAGAAAATGTATCGCCAAATTTTAGTTGATCCTAATGAGACGAAATTGCAAAGGATTGTGTTCCGGAGGGATTCGTGTGAGGATTTGAGAGAGTACGAGCTAAAGACTGTTACTTTCGGGGTTAACTGTGCTCCTTTTTTGGCGATTAGAACCTTGTTGCAATTAGCGGAAGATGTCGAACATAAATGGCCGTTAGCGTCGAAAATTTTGCGACGCATGATGTATGTGGATGATGCTTTGATAGGGGCGCATGAAATTTCTTTGGCCATAGAAGCTCGAGATCAACTTATCTCAGCTTTGACATCCGCTGGTTTTTCTATGAAAAAATGGACGTCAAATGAGAATCAAATTCTTCAGGGTATTTCAAAGCATGATCTTTTGAATGACAATTTTTTGGAGATTAACGATGAGAGTGTAGCTAAAACGTTAGGTATACGGTGGAACGCGAAGGCGGATAGATTTTATTTTACCACCTCTTCAATCCCTACAAAGGAACGGTATACTAAAAGGGAGGTCTTGTCCGCTATTGCTCGCTTGTTTGATCCAGCTGGGTGGCTAGGTCCCATTGTTGTAATGGCAAAGATACTGATGCAACAGATTTGGAGTGAGGGCACATCATGGGATGAGAATATATCGGAATCCGCGTTAATTAAATGGACTCAATTCCTTGGGGATTATGCAGCTATAAACGATATTCAGATTTATCGCTGGATTGGTTTCAAGCCTTCTACGACCCTTGAAGTGCACGGTTTCTGTGATGCGTCGGAGAGGGCCTATGGGGCCTGTGTTTATGTACGGGTTAATGATGGTGAGAACGGAATAAGGTCAAGTTTATTGATAGCCAAATCTAGGGTAGCGCCACTTAAGACTGTTTCGTTACCCCGCCTTGAACTTTGTGGCGCTCTTTTATTGGCAGACTTGTTGGAAGTTGTTCGCCGAGATTTTGATTTGGACAAGAATCGAACAAATTTTTATACTTGGAGTGATTCAATGATTGTTTTAGCATGGCTACAAAAACCTCCTAACTCGTGGACAACTTTTGTAGCTAATAGAGTTGCGAAGATTATCACCCAAACTGGGAAAGAATGTTGAAGGCACGTTAACACGAAAGATAATCCAGCTGATTTAATAAGTCGTGGTGTGCGTCCACAGGACTTAGTTGGGAATTCCCTTTGGTGGAATGGGCCCTCGTGGCTATGTTCTCCGCAGAATTTTTGGGTGTCCCCTGCATCGGGAGATTTTGGTACGAATGAAGAGCAGCGGTCTCATAAAGTTTTTTCTCGTATTTTGAATTGCATACGGACCTGTTGGAGAGGTTTTCGTCGTATGCAAGGGCCCTGAGGGTAATGGCATACGTATATAGAGGTATTTCAAAATTTTTGAAAGTTGACGATCATGTATTCAATACTTTTGAGGTGTCAATTGAGGAGTTGAATTCTGTTAGGGAGAGGTTAATTATAATTTCACAGAAAGTTGAGTTTGCGCATGAATATCATGAACTTTCGTGCGGGAAATCTTTGGTCATTGGTAAACTATTGAATCTGAACCCTTTTTTGGACGGGAAGGGCATTATAAGGGTAGGAGGTCGATTGGCAAATGCGCCAAACTTGACCTATGATGAAAAATTTCCTATTTTGTTACCGTCTAATTGTCATTTTGCTAAGCTCTTTGTGAAATTTATTCATGAAGTTACTCTGCACGGGGGTAATCAACTAATGTTAAGGGTAATACGTACCCAGTTCTTCATACCTAGGGCAAAAAATTTGATAAAGGCAGTGATAGGTCGGTGTAAGACGTGTACCATTTGGAGAAAACGGACACATAGTCAAATTATGGCTGCGCTTCCCACAGCTCGTACGGTTATATCTCGTCCCTTTACCACAACTGGCGTGGACTTTACTGGCCCTTTTGAAATAAAGAATTATACGGGCAGAGCGTGTTTAATAACGAAAGGGTATGTCTGTGTTTTTGTTTGCTTTGCTACGAAAGCAATACATTTAGAAGCAGTTAGCAACTTGGGGACTCCCGCGTTCTTGGGAGCGTTTGCTAGATTTGTGGCTCGACGAGGGTGTCCTAGGAATATGTACTCGGATAATGGGACTAATTTTGTGGGTGCTTCGAGAGTAATGAAGGCTGAATTTCGTTGTTTCCTGCGGGATATAGGTTCAGAAGTGAATGCCATTTATGCGCACCAGGGTGTTAAATGGTATTTTAACCCGGCGAGCGCTCCTCATATGGGAGGTTTATGGGAGTCAGGAGTCAAAAGTCTTAAGCATCATTTTCGAAGAATTGCCGGTGGCCTTAAGTATACCTTTGAGGAATTCTCCACGTTGCTGGCTAAAATTGAATCTTGTCTTAATTCGAGACCTTTGTGCCCCTTATCAGAAAATTTTGAATGCTTAGATTGCTTGACTCCGGGCCACTTTCTTATTGGCGGACCACTTCTTGCAATTCCGGAGGTTGAGGTCTCGGATAGCCCAATTTCAATAGTAAATCGCTGGCAAAGAGTCAAGGCGTTAAATCAAAGGTTGTGCGCCAGATGGAAGGATGAATATTTGAAGGATCTCCAGAAGCGCAATAAATGGAAGTTTGCGCGTAAAGACATACAAGTCGGTGACATGGTGGTTATTAAAGAAGATAACCTGCCGACAAACGAATGGCGTTTAGGTCGTGTCGAAAAATTACACATGGGTACGGATGGCCACGTTAGAGTTGTAGAGGTAAAAACGGCACGGGGATCGGTAATTAGACCAGTTGTGAAGCTTGTAGTGCTTCCGACTTGTTAGTTTTTGTGTTTTCTCTATTTTTTTATTTTACTTTACAGGAACATGGTCGGAGCGAAAAAATATGCTGATGGGCGTCCCTCCACCAACAAGATGGTGTGCCTGGTTTGCCTGAAAGACCACCCCCTGCGCTTCTGCAAGAAATTTTTACAAGTGAGCTACGAGGAGAGAATGCAACTTGTGTCAATTTATCGGTATTGTGCTGGCTGCTTGAGTCATGACCATACCTGGCGTACATGTGAGAGTACAGGCAAGTGCAAACGCTGTGGTGACATGCATCACACGCTGTTGCACAAAGAGAGCAGACGGGCTTCCTCGTCGAAGGTGGCCAGAACCAAGCGTTTGCAGCAGGGACCTAGTTCGTCCAATCGCCGAGAGCTTGATAGACCTAGTTCGTCTAATCGCTCCGCCAGGGGACCTCGTTCGTCCGATGGTCATGAGAGTGAGAGACCTAGTTCGTCTCGAGCTCTGGTTCTGAGCACTGGGAGGAACCGGAATACTCGCCGCCGCCGCCGCCAGAGACACAATCGACAGATGAAGCAAGAGTCGACTGAAGTTACTCAAGTGCGACCCTCGTATCAAGTAAGAGAGTCAATTTTAATCAGAGCAACTGCCATCGTAAAACTTGATGCGAATGGACGGTTTTTTGAGGAACGGGCTGTCATAGATGCCAGCTCTGAATGCTCCGTGATATCGGAGAGTTTGGTCCGAAGGATTGGTGGGCGTAAAATTCGATTTGGCAGCAAGGAGAAATGTGCCCTTAGGGTTGGAGGTAATTACGGGGACAGCACTGTGCTCGAATTTTACGCGGAAGTTAAGACTGGTTTTAAGATTGTGACGCCGACTCAGTCGTTGGAAGCGCGGATTGTGGATGAATTTCCTGGGCTGCAGTTGGCAGATCCCCAGTTTCACGTGGCGGCTCCCGCAAGCTTGTTGTTGGGTGGTGATATTTATAGCCGAATCATTAAAAATGGGGTATATGGCGGCACGTTTGGCAAACCACTGGCACAATTTTCGATTTTTGGGTGTATAGTCTCTGGATCCTGTTCCCCGTAATGATCAGGTGTATGGAAGACAATTTTATTTTGGTTTTCTATTACTCTTGATGACGGAAATATTTAAAATGTAATTTTCTATCGTTTTTTTTTGTTTTAGTTCTAATTTCTAGTTTTTGGATGAAGGATTCCGACTATGGAGTGTTCGAGAAGATTCATTACGGTTTATTATGATATTTGGATATTGAATTCGGAAAATAAATGGAGATTTGAATTTCATATTTTATTGGATTTGTGTTTTTTTTAAATTTTTTCTCTTTTTATATTATATAGATTTTCAGATGACTTTGTTGTTTGCTGTACAGCAAGGCCGGCGGGATGTTTACGTCTAAACTGAAGGCAGCGGTGTTTCCAGTCCTGGGGTCTATTTTAGATGAACTTTGACACCGTGAGGCGCCACTGTCATCAAATGGTTTATTTTAAGGTCATATTTCATTTTTTTTTATGTATTTTCGTTAAGTTTTTTATATATTAATTTTGAGAAAATGAAGTTTTTAGAAGAATTTTTGATTATTCATTGTATAACCGCCATAGAGTGTACAAATAGCTTTTCTAAATCGTGGAAATATTTGAATTTAAAAGTTTTAATAAACCAAATTTATAACGTGATAAAATTGAATAAGGAAAGTGTTTTTATTTAGAGCAACAGTTTTTTTGTGGAAACCTTCACTTTTTTTTCCCTATCTTTATCTCCTTTTACAAGTTTTGGTTGCGATTGTTGAAACACACCCCCAGTGTAAATCTACCTCTGAATACAGTCCATCGCTTGAGAAGAAATTATTGACGTTTTTAGGCTGAGTTCAGTTATAAAGTTCTCGCAGATATATATTTTCAACAGAAAGATGAAAAAGATTTTGTGTTACACATAATGAATAATATATTCTTTCATAAGATTCATAAGATAAAAATTTAAAATTTTTCATTAACATTAAGAAAACGGTACCTTAAATGTTCTAGAAACAAGAAAACGTTTTACTTACGCAACGAAAAATGGCTAACAAATGATCTGATTTTTAAGAAGCTGTCAATAACTGCTAAGGAAACTGGAAAAGTGGGTCGGCCCGCAAAACAAATTGCAGTGAAAGATCACGAAGACGCAAGCTAGCAAATATCAATAAAGAAATTTCTCATAGTATGATAAAGGATTCATTTCTGCATCAAATTCAACCAACGCAAAATAAGAAAACAAAAATTGCAATAATTGAAAAAATAGTGGAAGAGAGCCCTAAACGCCCTAAAAAGTATGCCTACACCAACTGAAGAAATGAAATTTACTCCAGAAGAAGCATTTGCACTATTTTTGGATTTAAAACGGACAAAAAATCAGTATACAGAACAGCGAAAGCGAACCAATCAAATAAAATAAAATACACATACATCTCAAACCAAAAATAAAAGTTGAATTACCTTAAATGTTTTCGATAGCCAAGAATGCTATTTGGGCATTTTTCAAAATATTCATTTTCAGTTTTATCCTTATAACAACTCGTCTTTCCCAAAAACGCCAACCTTTGGCCCCTGTGAATATTGGGACTAAAAAATTTACAGGGGCCAAATATTGGCATTTTCTGACAGGATCTAAGTTCGACAATAAAAAATAAGTATCAGTTGTAAAATACAAGAGAAATAATGATAAATTATAAAAAAATCATATTTGAAATATTCAACTTTTACACCGAAAATCAACAAAAAAATGAAAATGCATTTTGAACTCCCCATAACTTTTGCTCCTATCAGTCGAATTTTACGTTTTATAGCGCAAATTAAAGCCTAACATCGCACCTATCGAGCAAAAAAAATCGCATAAAAAAATACCGATCCAGTCAAAAGTTATGGAATTTTGACCGCCTTCTCGTAAAATTTCCCACTGTGCGGCGTCTGAATTCATTTAAAACAAAACAAAAACGAAAAACTAATGTTTGTACGGAGTATATTTGTGTTTTTTATTGGCAAACCCCAAACGGAAACAATGTGTGTGTTTGCCAAACATTTTGTGTGTTTTATTATGCCCTTTACCTTCACTTTACTTTAACCTACCCGATATGATGAGCTTGCGTTTAACATATTGCTCACTTTAGTCTAAAGCAAAGTTGTACTAGTAAAAAATTTTATATAAGTACGTGGGACAAAATCCTAACTTTAACTATTGGCAAGTTGTAATAACGACTTTATAAAAAACAAACTTTTTAAAATTAGTTGTTGTGGGTTTGGATGAGGACGAGCATAATGTAAGATATCCAAAAATTTATAATTCTGTGGCTGTATGGAAAAACTAGTTAACTCCACTTGTTTGCGAAAAATGAGATAACACCAAAATAGATAGCGTGTTTCATTTATTATCACTCTGTCAGATCGAAATTTTAATATAGTTTGAAAAACAAAAATAAGAAAAATACCAATTTTTATGAAAAAACTAGATAACTCCATGCATTTTTTGAAAAAAACAAGGTAACTCCATAGTGTCTTAAAACACAGAAAAATTTGAAGTTAAAAACGAGAAAACGCGAAATAGAACAAATTCGGGTCACAAGCGTTTTGGGTCAACATTTGGAACCTAAAATTTGCAACTCCCGATAATTCAAAGAAAATTATAGAATAGGCATATCATATAATTTCTGAAGTTCTTGATATAAAGAATACGACTACCAAACATCCGAATTCTTCCCTAGTAATAGTTTTTAACCCATACAGATTTACCGTAGTCTATGTGGTACAGTAACTTTGAACAATTTTTCGACTTTGATCAGCTAAACGAAAAAACTAAAAAACAAATTTATAACCCATAAACTGGCCTATGAATTTCATAAAATCAAGAGGTGTCGGCCATAAACGCCTGAAGCTAAAAACTTGAAATTTGGACAGGAGGTTGGTCTCCCCAACTAAGACGGGATTTTATAAAATTCGAAAAATATCTGCAGAACTAAAAGAGATACAAAAAATTGTTATAGTTATCGTTGTTCTTTAAAAAAAAAGAAGCGGACAGGTGTCCAGTACTTTTTTGAAATTCGCCCCTTTTAGGGAGTAATCAGGTGTAACATGTATTTTGGAACTTTTTTGTCATCCCATCCATCTTTTGAACCAATAAACATAGAAATAAAATTTATATCACATTTGAATTTTATCTTAAAAGTCCACATACGAATTCGGTACATTTTTAAAATTCGAACGTTAATTTTTGAGCTCCCACTACAATATTGTAATTCCTGATACTTTAATGGGGAGAAAAAAGTACCAAAAAGGGGGAAATACGGGAAACTAAATTCCTTTCTTTAGCTTTTTGTTTTACAACCGGATCTTTCATTAATTATGTGTAGTTAATATTTTACATATAAACATAAAATTCAACATGCAACGTGCTGAGTGCTTAAGAACCTGTGTGATGACGGCTCTTTGAAATTATATTTTTTTTTTCTACTTACGTTTTCGTTTGGGTGTAAAGAAATTTACTGTATTGAAAATTTATTTTTTTTTGGAAATTTATTATAATTGTGTTTTTTTTCGTTGAATAGGCTTTGATTTTCTTTATTACTTCTAAACTTGAAAAAGTAAAAAAAAATACATATTCATATGTATATTGATACGATAAAACCGTTGTAGAAAAAGTATTTCTGTGAAAATTTTATTAATTTAACCATTGCGAATTCCTTTTGATTTCTGGAAAGGGTATTAGAACGCGGGGGGAAAAACAAATAACTCAATATTATTGGTAAGAGTCTCTTTTTTTTATTGTTTTAATTTTTGTAAATAACGAAGTTGTTTTGAAAAAAAAGAAAACTTTTAGCAATTTGCATATATTGTTGCATCAGTAAATTCTGGTTGGCTAAGATAGCTCAAGGAACTCAATATACACAAGACAAAGTTGAATATCCTGCGGCAACGTTCAAACAAGCCAATATATATTGTGAAATTGCATAATAAGAACCTGAATTTTATACCGATCAAAGCAATACGAAGACCAATCTTTCAATTCAAGTTTTTATTCGCGTGATTAGATTTACGCTGAATTTAAAATTTACACTTTGGTTTTGAATCGTTTATCTTTTACAATCCATCACCATCCAAACTTTCCACTGATTATTCAAAACTTTTTTTTTTTATTATAATTCAAAAACTTAAAATTTATATAATTCTTGTAATCTTGTTTCCAATTTTCTAAATTTAAAATTTTCTAAGTTCCTAAATTTAAAATCTCTAATTTCCTAATTCTACATAAATTTATAAGTTCCTAGATTTCAATTTCTCATAACTCTTGATTGCATATGGTCACCTAAATTTCTTTGAGTTTAAAATACAACAGTCTTATTCAAAAGGAAAGTTTACATACAGATATTACATCAAACACCCATTAACTTACATTCAAACCCATTACAACTTACCTTATACACTTAAATTTTGGTTTTGATTCATCTTATTTTAATGTAATACGATCCTGCTTTTAAGTCTCCTGGCGCCAGCTGACATCGATGGACACGTTACTATTACTGTAAGTTGAGTTTTATTATTCTATGAACCAATTTTGAAAATACCTACCCATCATTTTATTCTATATTAAACGGAATATGAATATTCAGCTCTAATAATTATCTTAAATTTGGTAATTTTTTTTTTTTTAAATATTCATACGACGTTTGATACTTCAATACATATTTCATTTTCACCCTACATTCTTCCAAACCCGAATAAATTTTATCCAATATCAACGGTCACCACATTGCTTTATATTTAGTTAATTTCGTGGTTCATATTTTTTTTGAAAATCCTAATTTTCTGTACAGTAGTTTTGACTTAACTGCCTTTTATTTACGTGCACTTTTGACTTAGCTGCACAAAATTGATAATTTTTGGCATTATTCTTTATAATCCCATACAAATTCCTTTTTTAAGTGCACTTTCTTTATCTGCACATTTAAGATAAGTGCCCAAAATTTTTGGCAATTTAAAATTATTTTCATACAAAAAATTCAAGTTAGCTGCACTTTGACTTAACTGCCCAAAATACATATTTTCTGTAATTATTCTTCAAAATCCTTGTTTACGTGCATTTTGGATACCTGCACATTTTTCGTATTTTTGGGCAGCTTTCAAATATTATCATATAAAACATCAAAGTTAGCTGCACACATGAAAAAATATGGTGGCCACATTTTCACATAAATATCCAATTTTAGCAGTTTATAAAATCAAAAATCGCAAACAAGTCAAGTTGGTATCATTATAATTAATTTATTTTGTTTGCATATAGGTATTTACATTTATGCATTTGGGTTGTGGTTACAGCAACTTTACCACGACTATATGAAAGGAATAGCAAATCCTAGGCCTGGAACCGAATAAAGTAGTTGTGGTAGTATTTGAAGCTGACGAATGCTCTGTAGCGCAACAAAGTTCAACATTTCGAATTTTGCGCTTCAACTGCAACGACTACTACAACTACGTTTTCTGTTGACAATACTTTGCAACTGCCGTTTTTAACTTTTGAGAGCTTACAGCGCTATTCTTAACATTGTACTACAGAGACTATTCTGTTCCACACTTTTTTGTTACCAATTTGGCTAGCTCGTTCATTATAAAAATGCGTAACAAATCTCTACAAGTTGTTTGTACGTCATTGTTATTATCAATTTATTAATAAAAACGTTGTTACTTCTCTTTCAAACACTTTACTTTAGCTGCACTTTTATGCAGGTAACCACAATTGCGTACCTGCACATTAAGGCAGTTAAATACATTTAAGATAGCTGCATTTTTGATTTACCTGCACAAAAAATCGTGCAAAGGAGATTGTGCAGCTAAGTCAAAAGTACTGTATTACTAACTAAATAAATTAGAGTGACCATTTTTGTTTCTTTTATTGTTAATACAAGAAAAATATCAATTTAATTATAGATAGATGAAATTAAATATTATTTAATTTACTGAGTTATTTTATCTTTAATAAATATGTTTGAGTTGCTTTAATTTTTTTTTTAAAAAAACATGAAGTTTTAAAGGTGAAAGGTGAAGAAACAGGTATGGGGTAGTTAGGAAATTTTAATTTTGTTTTTTATTTATTTTATTATAGGGCTGACGTACGATTTTATAACTATGTCAGCATGGAGGGTGGGTTTAGATATGTGTATCCAACTTCCAACTAAAGATACACAACAAACATCGACCCAATAATCAACTTCTTATTTTGTTTAACGCTAACCTGTTGTTTTGAATTGACTACCTAAAATTAAGTCTTTTGTAATTGATTCGTAACTTCGTTAACTACTTTCGAATGGGAACAAATCACACCCACCCCAACGACGAGCATAGCCGAATTAATAGGTAGTTCCGTTCCCAATAGTCTGAATCTAATTAGAATCGTTACAGAGATTTTGGCGCCCAACGTGGGGCCTCAGTTGTCGTAAGTTTTAAGAATTAAATAGTGCAAATTTCATCTAGATGCTGAGGGCCTTTGAATCTACTGTGTGACAATTGTTTATAACGATATTTTTTTTCCCACTCTTCTTTTCATTACTTTTTTTTTTTTTTTTTTTTGTTACTTTTGCTTCATTATTTGTTGATTTGGATATTTATATTTGATTATTGTGTGCATGATTTCAATTCCGGAATTAACATTGTATGAAATAATCGTTATCAGGGCTTGGGTTCGGACTAGAGAAGTTGATCTGATTAGGCATCGGTTCAATTGTCGTTCGACTCCTACTCTCCACTTCTTTTAAGTTTTCTGCTCTGCTCTACTTTGTTTTGTTTTTCCTTTTTTTTTATCCCTCCTTCTCTTCTTCAAAATTGCAATTATTTTGTGTTGATTTTTCTTGTGTTTTGGACATAAGGTATATTGGAAATTTTCTTTTACTTTCCAGCATTAGATAATCAATTCTTCTTTCCTGACTTGATTTGCTTGTGGACTGAATTCTGTTGGGCTTATGCCGAGAATTCCCTTGAATTTTGAGTTCTTCTTTGCTTATAATTATTTATTTTATACTATCGTTGATTATTGGTCGATTTTTTTTTTTTTTTTGTTTTTCTTTTTAATTAAGTTCTTAATTATGATTTATGTTTTCTTTTCTCGTTATAAATTTAATTACCCCAACCGAGTAAATTCACTGAGTAGTAAGTCGTTTGAATTGAGTGTAAAAGTTTTTTTTTGCGTGACATTATTTTTTTTTTTTTTTTTAATATTGCGATAATGCCGTTGGTACGTAGTACAGGTGATATCCCAGCGCAGGTTGAGCGGGAGACTGTTCAGTTGGAAGACCTAGGTCCTGGTGGGGATATGGAAACTCCCAGGAATTTAAGAGGAAGACCGTGTACTAGACTGCAATCCCGCAGACAGGCAGAAGAACTGGGGAATGTTCATACCCAGGTTTATCGTATTGTAAATAATTCTTTAAATGAATTTAGGATTGAAATAGGAAACATGTTAGCAGACGGGTTACGAAATTTGTCTGTGACAAACTCAAGACCGAATATACCGGATGGACATAATGAACGGACTGATTACGAAGGAGGAGATGATCATGATGTAATTTCTCCAAATAGGCGGAATATTCCGGAACATCATGGTTCTAATGCTGTACTTGGGCATTTTGATGGAAATTCGGAAAAGATCCTAAATATAATACGCAATTGGAGAATACGTTTTACGGGTGATATTTCGGACTTCAGTGTGGACGAATTTATCTATAGAATTAACACTTTGACGAACGCAAATTTAAAAGGCAATTTTCATTTATTGTGTGAACATGCTCACATTCTGTTCGAGGGAAAAGCATTAAAATGGTTTTGGAGGTTTCACCGTAGTAGTGTCAATATGAATTGGAATGATTTGTGTGGTGCTTTGAAACGCCAATATAATGACTATTATACAGACTTCGACATTAAGGACGACATAATGCGGAGAAAACAAAAATCCAACGAGAACTTCGATGAATTTTATGATGCAATCATAGTACTTTGTGACAGGTTACGCACACCTCTTACAGATTGTGAGCTTTGCGAAACAATTCAACGGAATTTGAGACCCGAGGTGAGACATGGATTACTTCACGTGGAGATTACATGTGTTGCTCAGTTGCGACGAGCAGTGCGGAAACACGAAAAATTTGTCAAGGATATGGCTATGATTAATACGAATAAACGAACGAATATAAAGGGACAGGTGTCCGAAGTTATTTCTGATGATGATCAAAAAGACATAAATGATAATGTAGATGAGAACTTTAAAGTTTATTTGGTAACACAAACTGGTAAATGTTGGAACTGTAACAAGTTCGGACATAGCTTTATCGATTGTTTAGAGCCGCGGTCAATATTCTGCTATGGATGCGGAGGGAAAAATGTTTATAAACCACAATGTCCGAGTTGTTCAAAGAAGGGAAACGCCTTGAGGGATGTCCGTATGAAGAAGGACGGGCATCCAAAACAAAACTAATTATCTCGGATAAATTAACCAACCGGGTTAACAAACCTAGTATACCTGCTATGACAATAACACCGGATGTGACAAACCAAACTGATTTGACCAACATTCATCCTTTACAAAGGCCGTATCACATTCGTTTAGAAGAATACAATCGTATAAGGAATAGAATTTTTAATAGTCAGAATAGTCTACAAAAGCCAAACAGATCGTCTAGAAGAATTCGGGAGTATTATAACCGAAGAAAACGTTTACGGAAATTTGTAATATCGTCAGTAGTAAGCAAGGTATATGACAACAGACCTTACGTTTTATTAAATGTACGAAATAGGAATTGCTTTGCATTATTAGACAGTGGCGCAAATATAAGCATTATTGGAGGAGATTTGTGTTCCGAATTTATTGAAACTAAAAATTATATACGTGGAATTGGAAATGTATAAACTGCTGATGGACAACGACAGCGTGTTGTAGGAACTGTTGTACTGGATATAAATTATAATGGTCAGGCGAAATCTGTGGAATTTTTGTTGATTCCATCTATAACTCAAGAAGTTATTTGTGGAATGGATTTTTGGGACAAATTCGGTATACAGATTGCATCTATTAGCACTGTTAGTTCAATTGTTTCTGCTGTTGATCCGGATAAAATTCCAATGTCGGTGTTGCAAGAACAGAAACTTCGGAAAATTGTAGAAATTTTTTCAGATTCGGAACGCGACGGTCTTGGTTGTACATCAATTATAGAACATAATATAGATACGGGAAACGCATTACCAATTAAACAAAGATATTACCCAATCTCGCCTGCGAGGGAAAAACTTTTGTGTGGCGAGATCGACCGAATGATAGAGTTAGGAGTCATTGAGGAGTGCCCCACATCTCCTTGGTCATCTCCAGGAGTTTTGATTGTGAAACCGGACAAGGTACGATTTTGTTTGGACAGCCGTAAATTAAATTCCGTGACGACAAAAGACGCGTACCCAATACCAAACATTGACGGACTGATTTCAAGACTTCCTCCAATTTATTTTATTTCTAAGGTGGATCTTAAAGATGCATTCTGGCAAATTAAATTGGATGAAGTCTCAAAACAGAAAACAGCGTTCACAATTCCTAATCGGCCACTGTACCAATTTACACGGATGCCGTTTGGATTGTGCAATGCTCCCCAGACAATGTGTAGACTGATGGACCAAGTTATTCCGTACGAGCTGAAGACCAATGTTTTCGTTTATTTGTATGACCTTCTTATAATGTCGAAGGATTTTGACGATCACGTACGACACTTGCAGGAGGTGGCGACTCAACTTAGAAGAGCTAATTTAACTATAAATGTTAAGAAAAGTAGTTTTGGTATTAGGCAGGTTCAATATCTAGGATATGTCGTAGGAGGTGGATGCTTGAAAATAGACCCCGATAAGGTAATGGCCATTTCCCAGTTTCCTGTTCCAAAATCGGTACGTCAACTTCGCCAATTTCTTGGTATGGCGGGCTGGTACCGCAGATTTATTGATGACTATGCCAGCGTTACATTTCATATGACAGAATTATTATCGAAAAAGAAGTCCTTTATATGGACAGTTGAAGCGCAGAAGTCATTTGAGAATGTTAAAAATAAATTAACGTCTGCTCCCGTTTTGGTTCATGCTAATTTCGTAAAACCATTTATACTCCAATGTGATGCAAGTATGCATGGCATAGGCGCGGTGTTAGCTCAGCTTGATGATGAGGGAAATGAGAGGCCGATAGTTTTCATGTCACAGAAATTGAATAAGGCACAAAGGAACTATTCGATAACCGAATTGGAATGTTTAGCTGTAGTTTTGGCCATTAAAAAGTTCAGAGCATACATAGAAGGGCAAGAATTTAAGGTAATAACAGACCATGCGAGTCTCAAATGGCTGATGCGACAAAAGGATCTTAATGGACGTTTGGCCAGATGGGCTCTTAAACTACAGGGCTTTAACTTCACAATAGATCATCGCAAAGGTAAAGAAAATATAGTCCCTGATGTATTATCCCGTATGTTTGAAAATGATGCAACTATAGCCGAAATAGACTTACAAATATTACCAACAATTGATCTGAATTCAAACGCGTTTGAGGGTACTGAATATAAGAGATTTATGGATGAAGTTCAAAATTCCAATTTACCTGACTATAAGGTTATCGACAAATTCATTTATAAAAGAGAGAAATTTTCTTCTGGAAATGTTGACGAATCCGATTCCTGGAAATTGTTCGTACCTTTGGAGTTACGTGAGGATGTGATTTATGCAGCACATGATGTACCAGGTGTATCGCATGGGGGTATTGCAAAAACAACACACCGTATTAGACAATTTTTCTTCTGGCCTAAAATGGTAGTTGATGTAAAAAAATATATATTGAATTGTAGCTTATGTAAGACATCCAAAACTCCCAACATGTCACTCAAACCGCCTATGGGCCAGATGATCAATACCGAGAGGCCATTTCAACGGCTATATATGGACCTTATAGGACCATTCCCTCGGACAAAGAATGGAAATATAGGCATACTTATCATTTTAGACCATTTTTCAAAGTTTACTTTTTTTGAAACCTCTTAGGAAATTTGTGACAAAGCCAATATTGGAATATTTAAGCAACGAAATTTTTACATGTTTCGGAGTGCCGGAAACCATCATTTCTGACAACGGTAGTCAGTTTGAATCAAAAGAATTTAAAAAACTGGTTGAAAAATACAGAATTGTTCACCAATTTACAGCAGTTTACAGCCCTCAATCGAATGCATGTGAAAGGGTAAATAGGTCTATAACTGAAGCACTTCGTTCATACATCCGAAATGACCAACGGCAATGGGATACCTACTTACCTAGCATAAATTGCGCTATACGAAGTAGCGTGCATCAGACAACAGGACAAACTCCGTATGAACTTGTATTCGGACAGTCAATGATTAACCATGGACAGGACTACAAACTTTTACGAAATCTAAAACTTTTGGAAGAATCGGATGCGAAAATTATAAGACAAGACAACTTTACTCTGTTACGGGATGCAATTCGGACAAAAATTAAAGATGCTTATGAGCGGAACGTAAGATCCTATAATTTGCGATCTCGTATACGTGAGTTTAATGTTGGACAAGTGGCATTTCGTCGCAATTTCGCTCAAAGTTCCTTGGTGAATAATTTTAATGCTAAACTGGCACCTTGTGGGATTAAAGCATTGGTGAAAAGAAAAATCGGTAATGTAACCTACGAGCTCGAGGATGTGAATAGTGGTCATACTGGGGTGTACCATACTAAAGATATATGGATATAATTTTCTGACAACATATTATGTCTTATGTGTACGTGTGCTTCAGATATAATACTGCAGCTGGCTTGGTATTAAATCTGCTTTGTGATGACGGCTCTTTGAAATTATATTTTTTTTTTCTACTTACGTTTTCGTTTGGGTGTAAAGAAATTTACTGTATTGAAAATTTATTTTTTTTTGGAAATTTATTATAATTGTGTTTTTTTTCGTTGAATAGGCTTTGATTTTCTTTATTACTTCTAAACTTGAAAAAGTAAAAAAAAATACATATTCATATGTATATTGATACGATAAAACCGTTGTAGAAAAAGTATTTCTGTGAAAATTTTATTAATTTAACCATTGCGAATTCCTTTTGATTTCTGGAAAGGGTATTAGAACGCGGGGGGAAAAACAAATAACTCAATATTATTGGTAAGAGTCTCTTTTTTTTATTGTTTTAATTTTTGTAAATAACGAAGTTGTTTTGAAAAAAAAGAAAACTTTTAGCAATTTGCATATATTGTTGCATCAGTAAATTCTGGTTGGCTAAGATAGCTCAAGGAACTCAATATACACAAGACAAAGTTGAATATCCTGCGGCAACGTTCAAACAAGCCAATATATATTGTGAAATTGCATAATAAGAACCTGAAATTTATACCGATCAAAGCAATACGAAGACCAATCTTTCAATTCAAGTTTTTATTCGCGTGATTAGATTTACGCTGAATTTAAAATTTACACTTTGGTTTTGAATCGTTTATCTTTTACAATCCATCACCATCCAAACTTCAGATACATTACTTTTCCACTGATTATTCAAAACTTTTTTTTTTTATTATAATTCAAAAACTTAAAATTTATATAATTCTTGTAATCTTGTTTCCAATTTTCTAAATTTAAAATTTTCTAAGTTCCTAAATTTAAAATCTCTAATTTCCTAATTCTACATAAATTTATAAGTTCCTAGATTTCAATTTCTCATAACTCTTGATTGCATATGGTCACCTAAATTTCTTTGAGTTTAAAATACAACAGTCTTATTCAAAAGGAAAGTTTACATACAGATATTACATCAAACACCCATTAACTTACATTCAAACCCATTACAACTTACCTTATACACTTAAATTTTGGTTTTGATTCATCTTATTTTAATGTAATACGATCCTGCTTTTAAGTCTCCTGGCGCCAGCTGACATCGATGGACACGTTACTATTACTGTAAGTTGAGTTTTATTATTCTATGAACCAATTTTGAAAATACCTACCCATCATTTTATTCTATATTAAACGGAATATGAAT
Source organism: Pollenia griseotomentosa (assembly GCA_963931875.1). Classification (NCBI taxonomy): domain Eukaryota; kingdom Metazoa; phylum Arthropoda; class Insecta; order Diptera; family Polleniidae; genus Pollenia; species Pollenia griseotomentosa. Next base: position 41,298,030 of record OZ007560.1, on the reverse strand, counting down.
ATTCAGCTCTAATAATTATCTTAAATTTGGTAATTTTTTTTTTTTAAATATTCATACGACGTTTGATACTTCAATACATATTTCATTTTCACCCTACATTCTGCCAAACCCGAATAAATTTTATCCAATATCAACGGTCACCACATTGCTTTATATTTAGTTAATTTCGTGGTTCATATTTTTTTTGAAAATCCTAATTTTCTGTACAGTAGTTTTGACTTAACTGCCTTTTATTTACGTGCACTTTTGACTTAGCTGCACAAAATTGATAATTTTTGGCATTATTCTTTATAATCCCATACAAATTCCTTTTTTAAGTGCACTTTCTTTATCTGCACATTTAAGATAAGTGCCCAAAATTTTTGGCAATTTAAAATTATTTTCATACAAAAAATTCAAGTTAGCTGCACTTTGACTTAACTGCCCAAAATACATATTTTCTGTAATTATTCTTCAAAATCCTTGTTTACGTGCATTTTGGATACCTGCACATTTTTCGTATTTTTGGGCAGCTTTCAAATATTATCATATAAAACATCAAAGTTAGCTGCACACATGAAAAAATATGGTGGCCACATTTTCACATAAATATCCAATTTTAGCAGTTTATAAAATCAAAAATCGCAAACAAGTCAAGTTGGTATCATTATAATTAATTTATTTTGTTTGCATATATTGTTGCATCAGTAAATTCTGGTTGGCTAAGATAGCTCAAGGAACTCAATATACACAAGACAAAGTTGAATATCCTGCGGCAACGTTCAAACAAGCCAATATATATTGTGAAATTGCATAATAAGAACCTGAAATTTATACCGATCAAAGCAATACGAAGACCAATCTTTCAATTCAAGTTTTTATTCGCGTGATTAGATTTACGCTGAATTTAAAATTTACACTTTGGTTTTGAATCGTTTATCTTTTACAATCCATCACCATCCAAACTTCAGATACATTACTTTTCCACTGATTATTCAAAACTTTTTTTTTTTATTATAATTCAAAAACTTAAAATTTATATAATTCTTGTAATCTTGTTTCCAATTTTCTAAATTTAAAATTTTCTAAGTTCCTAAATTTAAAATCTCTAATTTCCTAATTCTACATAAATTTATAAGTTCCTAGATTTCAATTTCTCATAACTCTTGATTGCATATGGTCACCTAAATTTCTTTGAGTTTAAAATACAACAGTCTTATTCAAAAGGAAAGTTTACATACAGATATTACATCAAACACCCATTAACTTACATTCAAACCCATTACAACTTACCTTATACACTTAAATTTTGGTTTTGATTCATCTTATTTTAATGTAATACGATCCTGCTTTTAAGTCTCCTGGCGCCAGCTGACATCGATGGACACGTTACTATTACTGTAAGTTGAGTTTTATTATTCTATGAACCAATTTTGAAAATACCTACCCATCATTTTATTCTATATTAAACGGAATATGAATATTCAGCTCTAATAATTATCTTAAATTTGGTAATTTTTTTTTTTTAAATATTCATACGACGTTTGATACTTCAATACATATTTCATTTTCACCCTACATTCTGCCAAACCCGAATAAATTTTATCCAATATCAACGGTCACCACATTGCTTTATATTTAGTTAATTTCGTGGTTCATATTTTTTTTGAAAATCCTAATTTTCTGTACAGTAGTTTTGACTTAACTGCCTTTTATTTACGTGCACTTTTGACTTAGCTGCACAAAATTGATAATTTTTGGCATTATTCTTTATAATCCCATACAAATTCCTTTTTTAAGTGCACTTTCTTTATCTGCACATTTAAGATAAGTGCCCAAAATTTTTGGCAATTTAAAATTATTTTCATACAAAAAATTCAAGTTAGCTGCACTTTGACTTAACTGCCCAAAATACATATTTTCTGTAATTATTCTTCAAAATCCTTGTTTACGTGCATTTTGGATACCTGCACATTTTTCGTATTTTTGGGCAGCTTTCAAATATTATCATATAAAACATCAAAGTTAGCTGCACACATGAAAAAATATGGTGGCCACATTTTCACATAAATATCCAATTTTAGCAGTTTATAAAATCAAAAATCGCAAACAAGTCAAGTTGGTATCATTATAATTAATTTATTTTGTTTGCATATAGGTATTTACATTTATGCATTTGGGTTGTGGTTACAGCAACTTTACCACGACTATATGAAAGGAATAGCAAATCCTAGGCCTGGAACCGAATAAAGTAGTTGTGGTAGTATTTGAAGCTGACGAATGCTCTGTAGCGCAACAAAGTTCAACATTTCGAATTTTGCGCTTCAACTGCAACGACTACTACAACTACGTTTTCTGTTGACAATACTTTGCAACTGCCGTTTTTAACTTTTGAGAGCTTACAGCGCTATTCTTAACATTGTACTACAGAGACTATTCTGTTCCACACTTTTTTGTTACCAATTTGGCTAGCTCGTTCATTATAAAAATGCGTAACAAATCTCTACAAGTTGTTTGTACGTCATTGTTATTATCAATTTATTAATAAAAACGTTGTTACTTCTCTTTCAAACACTTTACTTTAGCTGCACTTTTATGCAGGTAACCACAATTGCGTACCTGCACATTAAGGCAGTTAAATACATTTAAGATAGCTGCATTTTTGATTTACCTGCACAAAAAATCGTGCAAAGGAGATTGTGCAGCTAAGTCAAAAGTACTGTATTACTAACTAAATAAATTAGAGTGACCATTTTTGTTTCTTTTATTGTTAATACAAGAAAAATATCAATTTAATTATAGATAGATGAAATTAAATATTATTTAATTTACTGAGTTATTTTATCTTTAATAAATATGTTTGAGTTGCTTTAATTTTTTTTTAAAAAAAACATGAAGTTTTAAAGGTGAAAGGTGAAGAAACAGATATGGGGTAGTTAGGAAATTTTAATTTTGTTTTTTATTTATTTTATTATAGGGCTGACGTACGATTTTATAACTATGTCAGCATGGAGGGTGGGTTTAGATATGTGTATCCAACTTCCAACTAAAGATACACAACAAACATCGACCCAATAATCAACTTCTTATTTTGTTTAACGCTAACCTGTTGTTTTGAATTGACTACCTAAAATTTAAGTCTTTTGTAATTGATTCGTAACTTCGTTAACTACTTTCGAATGGGAACAAATCACACCCACCCCAACGACGAGCATAGCCGAATTAATAGGTAGTTCCGTTCCCAATAGTCTGAATCTAATTAGAATCGTTACACCTGTGAGTGAATTTTTTGGTACTTTTTGTTCTTTAAGTGGTAATTTTTGAATTTCCGTTAGTATTATACCTAAAAACATAAAATTAAACATGCAAGGTCCTCATTGATTGCGGATCTGTAGGGGGTATATTTTTGGTACTTTTTCGTTCTTTAATTGGTACTTTTTTAAATTTTTCTTAACATTGCACCTATAAACATAAAATTAAACATGCAATGTCATGAGCGGATGAGAATAACTGTTTGTTACTTTTTTGTTTTTTTTTAATTTTTTATTTATTTATGCTTGAGGTGACATAAATCTAAAAATTTCTTATTTGAAAAAAAAAAAACATTAATACACTTATTGTAATTAACACCATTTTTAATTTTAAATATTCTTTTTTTCTATCTCGATTGAGGAGTACAGTTTGTTTTGCGTTGGTGTTGGTGTTGCGGAGTGTTGTGATTAGGATTAAGTAGTCTTCTTAGTAGATAGTAATGTCAATGCTGTTCGATGTGTTCGAGTGCGCTGGCGCGTATCGTCTTGAAATCCAAAGGTTTGTGAAAAGACTAACTTACTTGATGCGGTGGTTGTTTTTGTAGCGTTAGTGTTTTAGTGAGGACTTAGTAATCCTCTTAGAAGAAAGTAGAGTCGATACTGTTAGCGGTGTTCGAGTACGTTGGCGCGACAGTATCATCTTGAAATCGAAATGTTGGTGAAAAGCCTGATATACTGGGTTATGCGTTTGTGCTGTGCTGGTGTGTGTAAAGCGTTGGCTACTTACACAGAATATGTTCGAACAGAATGATGCTTATTGACAAAGAGAGCTTTCTTAAGAGAACTTAGGAAACACGTGGTGGCTCTAGTTAAGACTCAAAGTGAGGACGGTAAAATGTTCCTCAATTGCAATGAGAATCAGTAGAGTGGTTTAATTTGGTTCATCTGTGCGCTGTTGCTATTCAATAGAAGTTCCTGGCTATTCCTAATGAACTGAAACGTGTAAAATCGCAACAATATTATATTGTATTAATAGCCAACAGCATATTCATTTAGCATCAACATTGGAGTCTGAGTTGGAGTCGGACTTTTCAAATTTCAGCTATTGGATTTGAGCTAGAGCATTTTTGATGGCTCCATAGCCCTGGATTTTTTGCCTAAATGATCTTTATATTATCTTGACCGCTGGATCAAACTTCGACAATAAATTATTTTAGTCTGGAGTCAGGTTTTTGTTGTCGTGCTGTTGTCGTGATATTAAAATTATTTTTAATTTATGTTACCATTTGGCTGAAATTCACAAAATAACGGGTGGTTAAATTTAAAGGGCCAATGTTGAATGTGAACTACACCTAAACGTCAAGTTTTTTTCTGCATTTCATTTGACACTTCTCAATTTCAGACCAGCTCAATTTGAATCGTGGAAAGATAAACAATCGAGCAACGCGTTAAAGTTATTCAGCCTTATTATGAAAATGGGCGTTCAAATCAAAATACATATCGTGCACTTCGTGATTTTTTCAGTCAATTTAATCGTCCAAATGTGCGTACAATCGGAAAAATCGTGCAAAAATTTGAGCAAACCGGGTCTGCAGGAGATGTGAAAACACCAGTGCATGCTCGTGCAGCTCGTACTACAGAAAATATTGCTGCTGGTCGCGATAATGTGGCTGAAGAGCCGTCCACCTCACCTCGTCCTCGTGCCCAACAATAGCACCTCTCACGCTCGTCGTTGATGAAAATTTTGCATAAAGACTTGCATTTACACGCTTACAAGGTGCAATTGACTCAAGAACTTAAGCCTCTTGACCATTCCAAACGTTTAAACGTCGTCGAATGGTGGCTCGACATGGTAACAGTGGATGATCAATTTTCGAAGAGAATCATCTTCAGTGAATAGGCACATTTTCACCTCAGTGGATTCATCAATAAGCAAGATTACTGCATTTGGGCGAATGATAATCCAAGAGTGATAGTCGAAAAACCAATGCACCCACAAAGAGTGACCGTTTGGTGCGGTTTATGGGCTGGCGGCATCATCGGGCCGTATTTTTTCCAAAATGAGGCCGGTCAGGCAGTTACTGTGAATGGTGTTCGCTATTTTTTCCAGTATTTTTCCGTATTTTTTCCAGGTCAGGCAGTTACTATGAATGGTGTTCGGTATCGTGAGATGGTAACGAACTTTTTATGGCCCGAATTGGAAGATATGGATGTGGACGATACGTGGTTTCAACAGGACGGTGGCACTTGCCACACAGCTAACGAAACAATGGCTCTTTTGCACGACAAATTCAATGGCCGTGTTTTCTCACGTGGTGGCGATGTCAATTGGCCGCCAAGATCATGTGATTTGACACCGTTGGACTTCTTTCTTTGGGGTTATTTGAAAGAAAAGGTGTACGTCGATAATCCAACAACAATTCAAGAGCTAAAGGATGAGATAATTCGGCATATTTATGGCACAGATCCTCAATTATTCCTCAGCTTCATCGATAGAGTTGTACCGCCGAGGGCGCGGTGGCCATTTGGCAGATATTATGTTCCATACATAATTGAACCATACCAATATTATCATAATAAAAAGAAATCAGAATAATGCTCCAGTAATAAATTTATTTATTATATTTGGAAAATCCAGCAGCGTCGGAAGCAAACAGCTCGTTTAAATATAAAAGAGTGCGATAAATCGATAATCTCTATTAACGAAAATATTTTTCAATATTTAATGCAAAACCTACTTACTTTACATGTCTTTCTTGTCTACTTGATTTAGATGTACGTATTAACAATTCACCTTTTTCCCCATGAAGTAATTTAAAAATGTGTGCTACAGAAAAAAATAAACCAAAGTCCTTTGAAACACTAATACAATATTGAATCCATTTTAACACCAGTATCCCTTAAACCTACAAAGAACAAAAAAAAAAACGAAAATCTATAAAAACTCGCAAATTAAAACCTTTTTGAACACATTGAAAAGAAATTTTTTCTCCCTTTCTTGAAATAATATGTCTTGCTTAAGCTTGAATTCTATGCAAATCCTTTTTATACCCACCCACACAATAGTGAAGAGGCTATTATGAATTTGTGCTGATGTTTGTAACACCTTTAAGTATTTGTAATAGACCCACTTATAATTTAAGTATACCAAGCGACTCAGAATTTCTTTTTGAAACGATCTTATGATGTCCATCCGTCTGTCCGTCTTTTCCAGCTGACTGGCAGGCTGGTCATGTAAAGATTGTACGCAAAGTAGAGTTCGCAATTTTCAAGATAATATGATGAAATTTGATAGATATTTTTTAATTGTCACAAAAAAAAATTTAAGTATCGATCCAAAATATTGCATATCTCCCATACAAGCTTCTTTCCGGAATAGAGGTTTTGCGCTTATAAATCATCATGTTGGTATTTAGGTTAAATTTGATCAAAGCTTATTTGATTGCATTCTAATTATCCTAGGAAATTTTTTTGGAATTGGTCCATATTTGACCATACCTCCCATAAAAATAATACTCCCGAAAATAGCTTTTAATGCTTTGGCTTCCCTATAAATATTGATATTGACATAAAAACTGGTGGCAATATCTTAAACGAGAGCTACGACGCAATGATAATGTTGGGCTGGTAGGTCCAAAATTAGTCATAAGTCCCATATTATCCCTAAAGCCATATAAAAGGCAAACAAAACTTACATGGAAGATATCTTAATAATATTCGGCGCAAAGAACATAACACAAATTTATTCTGGTTCCCAAACAAGGTACACAGAAAAAATTAAAATTGATTTCAATTAAAAACTTTGTATTATTAATTAAAAAATAAATTAAATTTGCACCAGTAAACAATTTTATGGTTTCAATTAAATATTTTTTGATCTTTTGACTAAATTTTAAATAAAAACAGATTTTATTTTTAATTAATGTTTTAATTAATAAAATGGTGAGAATTTTTGTGTACACTCTTGAAAATTTGTTTTTAAGAACTGTGCTGTAGGGTACGATACGGTCGGGCTTTACCGACCATACTTTCTTACCGGTTTTTTTATACATATTTTTTTTCTTTGGTTGGCTTTTACCTTTCCATATAAATTTGTCCTTTTTGAATTGTAAGGATTATGTAAATCATTTATAGTTACGGCAAATACTAGTAATCTTTTTTTATATGTAAAAATTGAAAAGTTACAAATAGATATTTGAATACAAAAAATATTAACCTTAAACTAACAACAAGCTCTTCAACTTTTGCCACAATGAATTGTGGAAATAAAAACCATCCTTATATTTCAAGCCCGTAAAGGTCTTTTTTATTATTTAATTTTTTTAATCTCCCCTACAGCTTCCGGAAATTAAAATATTGTTTGAGTTTGATTAATGAGAACATATTCGAGTTTTTATGTGTTTTGGTGAGTATGTATGTTTGTATATATAAATGCATTGCAACTAAAGAATTTATATGTTTAATATAAATACTAAAGCTAAAGTTGTTGAACAATTTTATGATACTCATGTGTAGGGATGAGATTTTCATGCACAAAAAAATCTAAAATATGCTCCAAAATATGCATTAAAAAAATAAAAAATATGCACTAGAAACTGGAATATTTTCAATAAAAAAGAATTTGTTTTTTTAATTTTAATTAAAACAAACAAAAAAATTTAAATTTGAATTGATGTTTTTATTTTATTGTTATTCAAAGGTATAATATTTTAAAAACTTAATTTAAATAAAAAAACTAATTTAAATTTTTAATATTATCAAAAGTAAACCTTTGTCTGTTAAAAAGCTTTTGTACATGGAAAATGAATACCTGAAGGATGCCAATTCATTTGGATGATATATTAATTTTCTAATTCAGATCCCACATTTGATTTAAGATCAAAAATAGTTGAAATTTGTTTAATTTTTTTAAATCCTATATTTTTTTAACGTTTTGGATTTTTTTTTTTAATTGTCTTGCTATTCTTCCTTTCATTTTGTTAATTTTACTTTCTGCCAATCAAATTACTTGAGTTGACTATTAAGTGAACTAAGTCCATCCAATTTAGTTATAGTTTCACCAATATATCCGAAGTTGGAAAATACAAATGCTAATTGACTTTTGTTGTTATTTAAATTTAATATTTTTTTTACTTATTTAATTGCATAAGCATCGGTAGCAACAAGTTCTTCAATAACATTCTTAAATTGCTCAAATTTGTTTTTAATAATATTCTAAAGCATTTAGCCAGGTTCCCCTTCTTGTTATTACTGGCTCCGGTGGTAAGGGATACATTTCATTCAAAATTGCAACTCATGAGGGAGTCTTTAAAAATATTTTTTCCCGTATGAAACCAATAAATCAATATTCTCGAATAGGCTTCTATTTTCCTTTACAACTCGGTGTAACCCATGTGCCAAGCAAGTAACATGTAACAGTTTTGGATTAATTGCATTAGGCCAATTGACAGTCGTAACTACCCAGGCAGAAATTACGACTCTTCTAAATATTATGTACCGCTACAACCCTGTAAATACAAAATTGTGACTCTACCAAAAATATGGTACCATCACAACACTGTAGATACAAAATAACAACCTTAGTTTTTTAATACCGTTTTTAAAAAGATTCAACACCGGTACAACACCCTAAATACAAATATACGACTTTAGTTTTTTAAAGTCGTATTAACCATAAAACTATACCACTACAACACTGTATATACAAGAATTAAACCTTTATTTCCGAATACCGTGTTTACAATAATTATATACCGCTACAACGCTGTATATACAAAAATTTAATCTTTATTTTATAGTGTAGTGTTAAAATGAAAACACAAAAACTATTTTAGGTAAGAAAATATAAAAATTTTTGCTTGTTTATTTAGCAAATTTATGTAGTTACATTATATATAATTATTAATGTAAAAGAGTAATAGCTATTATTTCATCATTAAATTTAGTAAGAATAAATTTTTGTTCAACTGTATGTATATTAAACTCGACGATATTATTCTCAAGTTTTTTGACGTTATACAATCCAATTTCTTTTGATGAAAGCGGATATTCGAAAAATTCATTGATTTCAGGAAAAATGTTACCTTTTAACAAATTTCATTAGGTTTGTTTTGGGCAAATTGTTTACCCACAATTTATGTGACTATTAGTATATGTCCATTTTGTAGTAAACATATATTATCAGGATGGGTTGTTGTAATTTTAAACCCACAAACATTTATAAAAGAAAAACAAGCACTTGATTCCGAGTTATCCTTAATATTGCCTTAAGAGTATTTAAGCATTTCTATTTAAATGGTACAATAAGGGAAACTTTTTATAAATGCTTTTGTTTAAATAGAACAATAAATTTTTATAATAAAATTTTCAATATATAAATCAATCTTAATTTTTAAAACGTTTTCTTATTTAAGAGGTATTGCATTGGTACAAAAATTGCAAATTTGCAACATTGTATGGGAATTATATTTTCAGTTTATCAACATCAGATCGAGATTAGTATTAAAGTTTTGTGTTTATTGCTTCAATGTTGTAAATTAAAATTTACGGCTTTGTAACAATATTTTAAATAAGAGTCGGAAGACGGTTGTGACTACGTTGGAAACTCATGAATCCAACATTGTAAATTCAAATTTACAGTACTGTGACAACACTAAAAAGAAGAGTCGGAAGACGCACATTTGGCGTTATCATTTTAATATTGTGACAACATTGCAAATTTGGTAAACATTACGTTGTATTGATGTTGATAGTACCCCCTGCAACGTCGGAACAGCGTCGTGGTGATTGTCTTTTTCTGCCTGGGTATGTAAGATGCTGCATGGGTTAAAAATTGTAGGGTCTTTTGGCAAAATCTTGAAAATCTTGTATTTGAAGCAGAGCTCCAAAACAATTTTTATTTGATATTAAAAATTGTTTTAAATTGATTTTAATAATTTTTTTGGGAAGATTTCTTTTTTGTATACAATTTGAAAATTTGTTGAAGAACTTTTTTTTATAATTTGGAAATTTAAAAAAATATATCACTCAACAATGTTTAAATATGCAAAAATATGCATTTAAAACTAAAATATGCAAAAATATGCATTTTCACCAAAATATGCAACAATATACAAAAACAAATCGATACCATTTTAACGCAAATTTAATGATTCGGAAAGATAATTGGTCGACATCGATCTTAGACTACCGACAAAAAACATGCATTTGCATGGAAATCGCATCCCTACTCATGTGTATGTAAAATTTTAAAAACCTTATATTCTAAAAACTCTTAAAAATTAACCCCGTATTCATACACGATTGTTGAATTTAAGAAACTTTTATTACATAAAAATTTTCATACAAAAATTGTTACACAGAAAGAAAAAAACTCGTACTAAATTTAAGTTTTTTCATCTTACTTTAGAACGAGTCCTACACAACACTTTAAGTACGGATAACACTTAAAAGTTCTGCAAAGAAAACCCAAAATGCTGGTCGTGCTAGCGGTGGATGCTTGTATGGCTTCAAAAAGGAAATACAAAAAGCTTTTAAATTAAAATTTTTGATTCATGCAAATAATAACGTTATACTAACAGCTAATCTTGATGGTAATTTGTTTTATTTTATACCCCGCTATTTAAACTGCACTAATTGGAACGTAGATTTTGAATCGTTTGAAAATTTTTTGCTAGAACTTTCTCCTACAAACTTTTGCATAGTTGGTGATTTGAATGCACGTATAGGTGATGAGCAAATTTTAGATCCTAACCTTCTACACAACCTTCCACATATTAATAAGATCAGACTCTCGAAAGACACAACGTGTAATACAAAAGGAAGCAGGCTTATAGATCTAGTTGAAAACTTCGGAGGCATAGTACTTAATGGTAGGACAGTTGGTGACGCACAGGCTGAATATAGTTTTTGTGGCGGAAGTGGTAGCTCTGTTATAGACTACTGTATTGGTTCTCAGAGTTTTTTGAACTTCGTTGATGATTTTAGTATTGCTTGTAAACCTTACTCTGACCATATGCCGCTTGTACTTAAACTAATTGTTCCAATGTCTCACAATAGAGCTGCAGCCGATTCAGTACCCCAAAGAATACGATGGAATGATAAATTTGCGGTAAAGTACTCAGAAAATTTAACGATTCTTACTAGAAATACAAATTTTGCACCCAATATCTCTGTTGATGAAATGGTACTAACTGTTAAAAACAAAATCTTAAAAGCTAACGTTACTACCAACAATAAATTTTGCTTTGAACCAAAACAAAAATGGTTCAATTGGAAATGTGCACGCTCGCGAAAAAATATGATGAAACTTCTTAACAAGTATAGAAAAAAACATACAAATGCAAATAAGGCAAAGTATCTTTCTGCCAAAGCCAAATATCTAAGAATATGCAAAAATAGTAAACTTGAATTGTATGTAAAAAATTTAGAAAAACTTAACTTTGTTAACTGCAGTAAAGCCTGGTGGAAACTGTCAAATGATATGAAAACACGAACGTGCATTACAAGGGGTGACTTAACATCAGATGACTTTCATATACATTTTAGTACTATGCTCGAAAACACAGAACACGCAAATTTACTACAACGGTGTATGCCTTGTTTTACTGATGCTTTTCTTGATTCACCAATTGAACTCTGTGAGCTCTCTTCAGTGCTACGTTCATTAAAACATAACAAAGCTCCAGGATCTGATGGCATCAGTTATGAATTTTATAGATATGCTCCCGTTTGTTTCGTAAACGAAATTCTTTGTCTGCTTAACCAAATTTTCTTAAAGGAAACCATACCAAGCAGCTTTAAAAAGTCAATTCTGATTCCACTTTTGAAGAAAGGAGATCCAAATAGTCCAACAAATTATCGAGGATTATCGTTAATTGACACATTGTGTAAAATTTTTAATAATATTCTCTTAAACCGTATAACTAATTGGATTGATGTCAACAACATAATAAACGAGTATCAGGCAGGCTTAAGAAAAAACTACTCTACAATTGATAACGTTTATAATCTCGCAAATATTGTTCATTTAAATAAGCTTAACGGCAAAAACACATACGCTTTCTTTGTGGATTTTTCCTGCGCATTTGATATGATACCAAGGAATTCTCTTTTTTACAAATTATCCTGTATGGGGTTATCGTCAAAGATAATTCGCATCTTGCAACTTTACTTTGAAAATAACACAAGTCAAGTACTTTATGGTAACACATTTTCCGATCCGTTCAGTGTAGACAACGGTGTGAAGCAGGGATGTATACTTAGTCCTATTTTGTTTGCTTTATACCTTAACGACCTAGCTGAAGCATTACCTGGTGGTGTAAATGTAGTAGATGAACCTATAAAAATTCTTCTATACGCTGATGACATTGTCATCTTATCTGATTCGCCAAATATTTTACAGAATATGATTGATAAACTTTATACGTACTGCAACATTTGGTCCCTAAAGGTTAATCTTTCTAAGTCTAAAATATTAATATTTCGCAGTGGAACAAGAATATCGAAGAATCTGAAATGGAATTATGGCGAAGATGATATAGAAATCGTTAATAACTATAGATATTTAGGCATGGACCTTAATTTCAACTTGTCTTTCAAAAAACATATAGAAAATAAATTAACTACTTCTAAAATGGCGATTTCTTCAACATGGGCAAGATACATAAACCACCCCAAAATTTCAAACAGCAACAAACTAAAAATATTTAATGCAGCATCTAAATCTATTATGTTTTACGGAGCCCAAATCTGGGGTTTTAAAAAATATGATGAAGTTGAAAAATTGTTCAGGTTTTTTATAAAAAAGATGCTTCTTTTACCAAGCAATACACCAAATTACATGCTTTATATTGAAACTGGCTTAAACTCTTTATACGTTAATACCTTAAAGCTCCACTTTGATTACGTTAATAAAGCACTGCGCATGCCTAGTTGCAGATTGCCACGTATTTTAGCTGAAAAGGTTATAGCTAAAAAGACGTATTGGGCAGAGGAATGGATCACTTTATGTGGAAATATTAAATTTGTACCCGACAATGCTGAAATCCCTATATGTTTATACTCAAAACAAATTCTAGACCTTTTATCAACTAAGGAAAGAGAAGATCTATTGGTTAACGCAAGGAACTCTCAATTTCACGATTTATATTCGCAGGTTGATTATTGCATGAAACCCCTTTCTGCTTTAGATTTGTCTTCTCGAGCTGCAAGTTTAATAATAAGAGCAAGAGGTGGATTATTAGATATTAATGCCAGGGCCTTCAAAAGTTCATCAATTGGCCTGTGCTCACTTTGTAACCTAGACGCTGCAGAAAACACTCTACACCTAATTGGAATATGTCCAATATACTACGAGTTCCGATTAAAATATTTTGGAAAAACTACTTTAGATTTGAATGAAGTTCTGAATATATTAAATGGTTTTGAATTTGATTACTTTACATTGTATAAATATTTGGAAATTTGTCTTAAATACAGGAAACTAATATTAAATGAATTTGAATAAACTCTGTATTTTAATGAATTTAATAACCTATTTATTATAAATTTTATGAAAAAAAAAAAAAAAAAAATTTTGAAACAACGTATGTAAATAAATGAAATAACTCATAGCTTTATATATGCCAATCTGGCTCACAACTATCATGTTATGCCAAATATAGATAATATAGTAATATTTAATCTCTAAGATTGTAAATATGTAATATAAATATCTATTAAATAAATAAAATAAAAATAAATAAATAAAACACTTAAAAGTTCTTAAAACAATCCAAAATGGAATAACCGCGTGTGTTTATAAAAGTTTGTTGTAGACACAACAACAACACTATAAGTAGAAAAGTATAGATTATTTTCATGTTTTAAAAGTAAAATAAGAAGCAATAATCCCCATTTTCTTTTATTTTAAATTATGTAGTTAAATACATGAAATTTTTAAGCAGAATGATTACTGAAACCATATTGGGCCAGCAGCAGGTGTCTTATAATTGAGAATTCTTCTGTAAACAAAGGGCGGATAACAACAAAAGTGAAATAAACATGTGTAACGGGTAAGTAAGAAAATAATATTCTCTTTGCTTCTGTAGGGATTAGGTTAGAATCAATCTTATCTCACTTTCGGATTGTTTTAAGTACGAATCGAGATTAAATCGTTTTAGAAATTCCTAAATCAAGCACAATTTTAAATTGAGATTTATCTTACTTTTAATTAAGTCACTCCTGTTTTCGGATTATTTTAAGTACAAATTCAGTATTAAGATGGATAAGTTAAGTATTTCCCACTTGAAAAATTCGTACTAGAATCAAGCGTTCTGTACTTGATTAAAGGAAATCCGTGCTTACCGTACTATTGACACCGCTTCGGGCTTGATTTAAGTACGGATGGATTGATTTGTTTTGTAGTTAATCTTTATTAAATAATTGCTTAAAATACAATTTTTTTAATCAAAGAAGTAAAAGTTCTATATTCAAATGTGCCGAATCTTTAATACCCTACACCCAGCAGGCGCGGATCCAGCTTGAGCCTTAGGGGGGGCAAATTTTGTATGATACAAAAAAGTAAAAAATTTTGCTTTTAAAAGTTTATAAAAAAAAGTTCATATTATTCGAATGTGTATTCTAAGTCGAATTACAATCCTCAAAGCTTTTATACTTTAATAGTCTTATCCCTTCAATATTTTCGAGGAATATTTTCTTTGCACTATAATGAATGTTACTCACCATGAGAAATAAAAATTCCTAGAGTTTATTAAAAAAAAAAAAAACTCAACAATAAGGTTAAATAAAATATAAGATCAGTTCAATATAAATTAATCTTTTTAAATAAGCAATTTATGATTTCCTTGTGAGGTAAATTTAGAAAAAACAGTCTATTTTCTGTTATTGTTGATCTGAACCATGTTTTTAATCGACGAATGGTGAGAAATGACCACTCGCTCGTAGCATTACTGACGAGCCTTAAAACGAAAATTTGAAATATTTTTCTTAGTTTAAGTAGATATCTTCATCACAGTTTATTAAAGCATAAACAACGTTATCTGATAGATTTTCGGATATTTTCCATAGCTGTTGCCAATGCAACAGTTCAGGCCCAAGTTTAGATGTTAGTAGGTGTTTATTTCTTTTTTTGATCCTTTTTGAAGATATTACCATGGTAAGTGTTCAGTTGAGATGGGCGAACTCATCCCTGAGACGCGTGTGCCTGCCATAGCACTAGCCTTTCAAGCATATCCGTTTGTTGTCGACTCTCCAGTTTAACGCACAACGCATTACACAGAATATTCGTTTTCGGCCGAACTTCTATAAATGTTTTCTATACACGTAAGCTTTGTATTAGTACTTTCGATGAAAAGTACTAACGGGGAAGTTCCCAGTGTAACTTCTACGATACAACCACTATTTTCTAAATAACTTTAAAAAAAAAATTGTCGACAAAATTGGTACGCAGTTAATTTTCTTTTACCATTTTACGCATCTTGTTTATCAAAATCGGTGGCCTTGGGCATTTAAGGTATTATAACTTAAAATTTAAAAAAAAAATTTTGTAATTTCATAATTTTATTAAACACGGTTAGTATACAGAACATTTAATTAAATACAGAACATATGGGCCTAATTGTGTAAAACGCAACGCCAACGACAATTCATCAAAAATATTTTATAATTTCATTGTTGCTTTCTATGGAAATTCATATTGAATTTTTTTATTTCAAACACTTTATATTTTGTGGCGTTGAAAAATTTAGAGAACAACAACAAAATCAACATATTTTTGATTTTGTTTTTGCTTGTCGGGGTTGCGTTGCGTTTTACACCATAAGGCCCTTAATGAGTTTTCACTAGAAAATAATTCAAACAGAACAAAGCTCTAAAATACAGACATGTTCTATACAGAATACAGAACGGATGGTATCCGTACTCATTCACCACCAGTGGTAGATGGTATTAATCACAGAATACTACCAGAACTGTAAAAAGTAACGTCATTTTCACACGTCACCCAAATCAGTTGCGAGGGCAGCTTTCGAAGAAAAAGACAGAAAGCTTTTTTTGGAATTGAAGTGACAATGTGTACAAACAGGCAGCAACAATCAACACAAATGGCGTAATAAAAAAAAATAACAAGACACAATCCACGTTAAACAAATGCATTAGCTCAACAAACGTTGTGCTTTGTGCAAAAAAAGTTTATTTATTAATATTTTTTTGTTTTATAATGTTATTTATTTACATAAATATTATTGACTCGTGTTGTGGTAAACTTAAAAGTTAATTTTTACAACAGCTTTGCAAATAAATCTCAACTAAATAAATTTGTGTTCGTTGTATTGCGGCATAAAAGATGATGCAAAGAGAAATGCAAAAAGGGCAGCTTTATTAGAAAGAAACAAAAAAATGCAAAATCTTCCGTCTCGTGACAGTTCTGCTGGTATTCTGTTGTATAAATAAAGGACGCTTATTGCGAATGATCTTTAAAATCGCCGAAATCTTGATAATAAAAAAAATTCCTTAAAAATTATAATTTTTCTCGAACGTTAAAAATTGTCTTAATTAAAAACATAAAGCAGTTCTTGAATTCTATTAAATAATGAAAAAATGGCAAATGCTCATTTAATAATAATTATCAATATTTTTACAAGAAACTGCAAATGACAATTAACACTTTAGTACAAAACCAAAACACGGTACACAACGATTGTGAGCGTATGAGCACAAATGCAATAAAATAAATTATTAATTTTGTTTAAGAGTTCGTGAAGTGTTTTTTTAGCGCACGCATTCTGTATTTTCATGGGGTCTCTTTTACATGCAATATCATTTATGATAAATGTTGCTAACGTATGGTCAGCACAACACGTACTACATTAAAAACTCACTACGCGCTCATTAAAACATACAGAACGCGTATGCTAAAAGAACACTACACGTACGCTATAACAAGATAGGTATGTTATCTTAGTATTTCTATTTGTCTGCTTACAATCGCTTAGTACCATATTTAGCTTCTAAAACAAAAAAAGAAGTTGCAAAGTATGTGTTTTCAAAAAAATACACTACGTTTGTGTTGTTTTCAAACTCGGGCTTGCATGCAATTGGTTTAATATAACAAAAAATTTTGTTTACTTTAATTGAAATTTTTTTCTTTTTTAACAATTATGGCGCAAAACTTTTTGCAATCGGTGACTTTTACTATTAAAACTCATTGTTGGTAACCCCTATTGGCAATCGCATAAATAAAATGTTAAAAATCGCTTCAACCGTGGTAAATATCGCTTTTTATAATCTTCATTCAATATTTAACTCGCTAAATATACATAAGCGTTAAGTGTAAAATCAAGATTCATAATTTTTCAGTATAGATAAATAAACAACTTTGTAAACGTGTGTTTGTACAATAAAAAAGCATCGTTTAACTTGCCTTCGTATAATTTCTTCAAAATATTTGTCTGCCAAACATTTTTAATTATCCATAAACAGCAAAATGCTTTGCCCAAATTAAAAGTGGGAGTAAGAAGCAAAATAACATTTTAATGGTTTAATGCGTAACAAAAAAAATTTTTAAACTGCTGAAACACACACCCACAAAGGTTTTTTCGTCTATCAAATACAAAAATTTCTAAAGTTCATTATTATCCTTTGGTTTTTCACACCAGCTCAAAGGTACTTTTGTTTTACAAAAGAAACCTAAAGACTTCTAACCTTGAGTTGTTACTTAAAAAAACGGTGCCAATACCATAAGGAAAATTGGACATTAGCAAAGAAAATGCTAAAAATAAATAAAAGTCCTTTATTTCGAAAACTTCTATCCTTACATACATACAAACATAATGGGAGAGTGATAAATGAAAAAGAAAAAGCGGGTTTTTGTAGTGGTCGTCACGACCACTGAATATACTGGAGTGTCTTTGTAAGGCTTTATTGGTTTCCTTTTGTTTCTAAAAATGTTGTTCATCAATCTTAATTTAATCTTGTTTAGCTAAATAGCAAAGTGGTAAGCAGATACAAAGGAAACGGAAGGAAATTAAAAAAAGGTTTCAGTAGCTGGGTTCGATGGTCGGTTGGCTGGCTGGCTGGCTGACTGGCTTGTTATTGGGTTTTGTTGTTGTTTAACTGGATGTTTGTTTGAATAGATAGCTTGCTGGTTAGTTGCCTGCTGGTTACTTGGCTCGTTGCTTAAAAATTGGTTAAAATAAAACTCAAGTGTTATTTCCTTTTAAACTCACACTTACGCAATACCTTACGATACATACATATTGCTATTATAAACCAGTGATGGGCAGCTTTCCCATTACAAAGCTATGTTGATATTAATGCATAAACGTGTAAAGCAGCAGGTGATTTGTTTAAACTGCTTTGTAGAAATAACAACAAAGCAAAAGCCGAACAAATACAAGTTGATATTTGTGTAATTTAAATGAGAATGAAACAAAGAGAATAAAGAAGAGTTGCACACTTACCAACAAAAAAAAAATTGGGATGTGCCCATCACTGCTCTTTAACACATTACAGAAACACTTAATCATGAGTAACAAACACAAGCCACAATGCCAGCATCACCAACCGGAACGAAAACAACAATCATTATCATACACCACAGGTAAAGGATAATATCGTTAGTATAAGAATCGTGACTTCCATTGAACCAGAGAATAGGAGAGCACTTGTAAAGCAAAAGGTCAAATAGTTCTTAAACCAAATAAATAAGGCACGCAAGTTAAGAGATAAAAGGGAAAACTAAGCAAAAAGTAAAAAATATTTATTGTATCCAGTAAAGCTGATGTTTAAGTGTTAACAACTTAACACATTTTTAAAGTGCGGGGAGGGGTTTTGTAAGAAAATTTATAGTTTTTTTCAGGGACTGTAACGGTTATAAGTGATATCGAATAAGTTTTTAAATAACTGTTATTTTGTGGCTTAAATGAAAAAATCCATCTTAAGCAGTTATTTTTGGACGTAAAAAATTGCCAATTTTGGAGCGAAGAAAGTCCTCAAGCCGTTAGCGAATCACCATTACACGCTCCTTTGAAATGAGCAAAGATCTGCCGTTACGGTGAATGTGCGAGTGCTATCATGCCATTTTGACTGAATTATTGTTTCCAAAAATTAATCAACGAAACATCATTGACGTTTGGCTCCAACAAGAAGGCGCAACTTGCCATTCAGCATGCTCAACAATCGATTTATTGCAAAATCAATTTGGTGATTACTTTTTTTTCCAGAAATGGTCCTGTTCAGTAGCCGCCTCGTTCTTGCGATTAAACGCCTTTGGGTTACTTTTAATGGGGCAAAGTTAAGCCGTTGGTTTATGCCGACAAAGCAAAAAATCTTGAAGCATTAGAAGCCAATATTCAAGCCAGCTTTAGCGCCAGTAGGCCAGATTTATTAGAAAATATATTCTAATAGTGGACTGATTGAATAAACCATGCACGCAGCGAAAAAACATGATTTCAAAGTGTTCACTACGAACATTTTTATTCATATTTGCCTAATATGTTTACCCCAAAAAATTTATTATAATTCTAATATAACTTGAAAAAATATTTTTTGTCCTTAACATTTTTAAATTCAATATAAAAATATTATATGGTGTTTACTCTGATCTAGCTAAACATATTAAATTATGTGAAATGTTTGCTACTAAAATATATATATTTTTTCAACTATACAAAAAAAATCATAATATAAGTTGCACCCAAAAGGTATGTTTAGTACCATAATTTTTGTTTGCTTTAAAACACATTCTCTAATTAAGCAAACATTTATTGTCAAAACAAACAATGTTTATTTATAAAAATAATACAATTTTATTTACCTCATTGACGTCTGCGAGCATCAGTTAATCGGACAACTTGGATTATTACAAAATAATTAAAACTTTTTTCAGGGAGAAAAAGGCCATGCTGCCTTGCAAAAATTATAAGTTTATTAAAACAGGTAAGTAATTTAAATATTATTATAAAAATACATACACACATGTATAAACGTTGTCTATCTTGTAGTCAAAAACACCTACAACATTGAAAAAAGTTGGGAGTCAGCTGATTAAATTTATCTGTACGGCAAATAAAAGGAAGTTTATGTACAATGTACATACATTTTTTGATAATAAATGTGTTATTGTTTTCATTGTGAGAATCATATAACATGTTGAAAAAGACATTAGTGGGATTCACACCGAGCTTGTTAGTTTGTTAGTCGTTAATCGTTACTTTTTTACACGCATTTTGTTTTTGTATATTTAACGCACTACCGGATTAACATTTAACAAATTAACGACACGGCACCCCTGATAAAATAGTTGTTAGTTGGTAACTCACAATCAGCTGTTGCAGTTTCTAAATAAATATAATAAAAAAGTCATTTGTGATACATTTCTAAAAAAATATTTGTGTTTTGGCAATTTTCGTGTACATTGAGACTAAGTATGTTAATTAAATGCTGTTTTACTATGAAAGTTACCAGAATAACAAAGTTTTAAAAAGGGGGTCGTTCACAGTTGGTAACTTTAACAAATTAACAATCTACCGGGTAACAAATTAACAAGTTCGGTGTGAATACCATTATTGTACATTAAACATAGAAACATGGTTGGAAAGGTCGTTTGCGTTTTTCTTCTGAAGGTAATAATATGTTTGAGACAATAATAAGTTAAAAACATTATGTCTGAATATATATTGTTTCTTAAGACGTGTTTGACACAATCATAACCACAAACATTAATGATAGCTTGCGATTGTGGTTGCATCTACCATGTTTTTTCTTTGCGTGTGTAATTCGTAACCGCGGCAGGTACATGCCGGAACTCATATTTAAAAAATAATTGCCATGAAATTATCTACCCGATTTTTATAAAGAAAATTTCATTCCCAGAATTTTTCTTTCTTGTGTTATCATTTTAAGTTTTCATGCAGCTAAAAAAAACACCCTATACACATAATTGTTGCTAGTTAAATAAAAACAAGGCCATCATAGCTTATTAAATTTATAAAACTAAATATTGTTAACGATAATGCATTTGCTTTTGCTTTTCTTTATTTTCCATTACCTATTCTATACTTTTTATGTTAAAAGTGTTATTTAAATTTTTTATTTCAAAACAAAATATTTTTAGATTCTTAACAACATAAAAAAATTCCTGAAATTCTTTTGTGGAAGAATTTTTTTGTAATACAATTTTTATTTCTACAAACACCTTTAATTTGTGAATTTAAGAACATTAATACAAATATTCCTTTTTTTTGACTACCAATTTTTTAGATAAAAGTTTTTTATAATATTAGTTAGATAGGAGTTAAGGTTATTTTCCCTCAAACAAGTAGGCAATGATTCGATGCAACACTATGTATTTTTTAAAAGCTTTTATTTAACATTGTAAGTTAAATATGTGTGTAGTTATGTTTGGTTGTTCGGGTGAAATCTTGCAACTCAATTTTGTAGCAGTTATCTTCAACCGATTGAGCTGAAATTTTGTGTACACGTCAAGTTTGGATGACAACGCATGGTAAAATATGTGACGTGATTCTAAATCCAATATGGCGGCCACGCATACCCTGTAATTAATAGGACTAGTCCAAACACGCGTGTAAAGTCTAGCCCACAAGGGACTAGGACTAGTCCAAAAGTAACCCAAACGTATGGAAAAATATGGTCTATTTAACATTACGATGTCCTTGGGCAGGACCATATAACCCAGCTTTGGAGTACAAAGGAGTAGTCTTAAAACTACTCTATTGTATACACAAGAGGATTAGTTTTAACTTCGTTAAAAAACGAAAACATGTCGTTTAAAAATGGCATGGTCCATGCTTGCATTACATCGGACCTGTCCATGGAGTAGTCCATTTAATCAAAATGGATCAGGTGGTCCAATATTATTTGCAGGGTAGTTATTTTTAATGCACTTTTACAGTATGGTTATCAAATGAAAGGGCTTGCTAAGAATAACACGAAAAATAAGGTGACGTCACTCTAGATACAATACGGCTGACCAAGTTCTTAATGCTTGCTGAGAATACGAATGCGAGTTTTAAAAATATTAAAAGTAAAAATTATTTTTAAAAAAGTAGCTATTATTTCAATGCGCTAAAAAGTAAAAAATAAATTATAAGTAAAAACCCTTTTTAAAAAACAAGCTTTTTTTGAATGCGCTAAGAAAAAAGCTTGTCGCAAGACTTACTTGTGCAGAAAAATAAGTAAAATAATAACTTGATTTAAACTTTTAAAATTGTGTAATGACGTTATAAGTGTAAAAGTTTTAAAACAAAAAAATGTATTTCCTTTCAGCGCATTCAATAAAAGCTTGTTTTTTAAATTTTTTTTACTTATAATTTATTTAATTTTTATTTTTAACATAGTTTTTAAAAATTGTATTTTATTTCGACTTATCGTCGTTCACCACTCCCTGTAGGAAAATTTTTTTGATGTCCACACTAGATAAAATTCGATACCCATGATATTTTTGCGAAAAAATAATTCACTTTCAAAATACAATTACGATTAGTTTTACATAATAAGTGGTAACAATTTGTCTGGGTTCCCAAAAGGTCGGCTTTAAAGCAGCTCGCTTTTTTAAACGATTTCTACAATGCAACCCTGTTGAATTTCACGATGTTAAATTAAATTAAGCTGAAAGTTCACACACAGAAAAAAATAAAAATTGATTTCAATTAAAAAATTTCTTATATTAATTAACACAGAAAAAAACAAGTAAGAAAGTATTGTCGGTCAAGGCCGACCATATGATACCCTACACCACAGTATTTGAAAACACATCATGCTTATGTGTCCATATGAATATGGATTTATCTATGTTTATAAACTTCATTTAAATCGGTTTGAAAGCTTGTGAGAGGCAGAAATTGCGCCCTACTTCCCCTTGTGGTCCTATTTTTTAAAAGATGCATACCTTGTGTGTCCATATGGATATGGTTCTATCTAAGTTTTAAATTTCATTAAAATCGGTTTGATAGTTTCTGAGAGGAAGAAATTTCCCCCTATCTTCTATCATTGTCCTACGATTAGGCCCATTTTCAATAGGCTTGGTCCTTGTACCAATAAGAACCTATGTCCCAAATTTTATCAAATTATCTCCAAAATTGCGAACTGTACTTTTCGCACAAGGTTACATGGACAGCCAGCCAGCCAGCCAGTCTGCCAGCCAGCCGAACGGAAATCGTTAGTTCGACTCAGAAAGTGATTCTGAGTCGATCGGTATACTTTAAGGTGGGTCGAGGACCAATATTTTAAGGCGTTACACACATCAGCACAAATGCATAATACCCTCTCCACTATTGTGGTGTGGGTATAATTACGACAAACCTTTTGTCATATTGAATACCATATTCGTCAATACAATTAACTTTTTAATTGAAAAGGCACCAACAACCGAACTTGTAAATATAAATTATAATTTTGTTAATCAAAATTGTTAAAACTTAACAAATATTTATTTTTAATAATGAGTTTGTTATATTGAATAAAATATTTGTTAATAATTCAACATCACATTAACAAAATATTTTATTGCTAATTAATGTGAATAAGAAATTTAATTTTAAGGGTTGTTTTTATTACTTTTTTAGGAAAATATATTTAAAGTCACATTAAACATAACATTATAACTTTCAGTTTATATTTTTAACCTATTTCAGCAAACTGGATGCTCTAGGAAGTTCCGATATCACCACAAAACAAATTTTTGACTCCATTGTTGGTAGTATTTGAAATACTAGAATATATAAAAGATCCGTTAAAATGTCTTTATAGTTCATTAAATAATAACTTAACGTACCCTGTAGATTGATTTAGCTCCTCAGTTATCGCATATCCTTTATTCCTTTATAGATTTTGAAAGAAAGATGTTTATTTTTATTTTGTATTTTAAACTTTTTGACACAAAATAATTTTTTACTATGATATACAAATTAATTTTCTACAAACAAAAATACAAATTGTTAATTTGACAATTTACAAACATATTAATTACGAAAATTGTTAAAAATATTAGAAAAGTTTTAAAAAATTTTCTTCAATTACTTAATAAGTTTTGTTATTTTTTTCTGTGTAAAAAATTAATTAATTTTGCACCAGTAAACAAATTAATAGTATCAATTAAACCAGTTAATAGTATTAATTAAATGTTTAATTCACTTGATCAAATGTTTAATTCAGTTGATTAAATTTTTAATTAAAACTGATTATATTTTTGATTATTGCTTTAATTGGTGAAAAATGTGGGAGAATTCTTTCTGTGCACCATTCGCACATGCGTTGTTCGTTTTTATGTATCTGTAGACAAAGTATAGTCAGTGTAATTGTATGTAACCTGTTACACAGTTTAATGCATGAAAGTAGGTTTACTTAGGTTTGCGTTCAACCTGGATAGCATAGATCACATTGTGTGAACCTCCAGCTTAAGGTTGCAATAAAACATGTTTATATTAAGTACCACTCGAAAAGATAGACTATATTTCGGAAAGAAACTTTTATCGAGCCATATCAAATTATACATCCATTCTGACCGTTTCATAAGGTTTCGTCCTTGTTAGATTAGAAGTAGAACATATGCACCCAATTTACATGGACATCCGGCTAGCTAGCACAGATTCTAATTGATACTCAGTCGGCCAGTATAATTAAGAGGTGGGTTAGAACCAATATTTTTTTGTGTTACACACGTAAGCACATACGCACAATGATCGTTTGGTAACTTAAAGGATATGAGTTTAAAAATATGCACAAAATAAACTCTAATTTTTCATTTATAAGTATAGACTTCTAGCAGCTCTTAAGGCTATTTCAGTAATTCAAAACTATTCCCATATCTTTTGCTTCATGGAAGATATCAAATCTTACCAAATCACTTTTATTTAGATTGAATCTCCTTCCCGTCTTTAGTTTTAAGAATTGTAACGTGGTTTTACAAGCCTTTTATTTGCATATCCTTATTTTATTGCCTTAATAAAAAATACTAAAATTGTATATGTCTTAAGTACAATTCTAAAAAAATTTATGTACATTTTTATCTGGTTTATTTAAATGACTTGCTCAGGAAAAAAAACCAATACAGAAAAAACTTTTTCGGATGAATAGTGTATAAAAGTCTACACTCGAAAAGTAATTTTAACTAAAATATCCTCTGATTTCTTTTGAGAACATTTTAGTATTAAATTGGCCAAAAAAAAAAAATTATTAAACCTTTTAGATTTTTAATTGGATTAAAAATCAGCATAATTTTTCAGTTTGTATTTCTAAAATTTAATAAAAACCTTAAATCCACAAAAAATAAAAAACGCACGCCTCTTCATTCAATTTATTTTAATCCAACTAAAACCTTTTGCTGCAATAAC
Organism: Pollenia griseotomentosa; assembly: GCA_963931875.1. NCBI lineage: Eukaryota > Metazoa > Arthropoda > Insecta > Diptera > Polleniidae > Pollenia > Pollenia griseotomentosa. Next base: position 41,272,448 of record OZ007560.1, on the reverse strand, counting down.
CAAAATTCGCACAAACTTTTTTCGCATAGAAATTTTAGCAAAATAAATTTTGTATATCTGAAAGTTTTTTTTTTTTTTGCAAATTTGCTAAATTTATGCAAATCGTTTTGGGGTTTATTAACATATTTTTCATATTGGCAAAAATTTGCTAAAAATTTAATGGTGGAATTTACGATTTGACCTTTTGTAAGAGTTTGTTATGAATACTTTGCAATGCATAAACACATTAACATATTTTTTTTTTTTAAACATTTAAGAATTGTGTAATAATAAAACAGTGGGTGTCAAAGATAAAAAAGTTAAAATATTGAGAGGGGTTTGATTTAAATGAATTACATAAGAATTATGAAAAATATCTTTAAGCTGGATTGTTTTTTGTAGAGAAAGTTTTAACATGCATAACAAATTAGAAATCATGCCAGACAAAAAGTTCAAAAATAAAGAAATATGCAAGTAAAAATAACATGCATATGCATAAAAAAAGCTTTAATGACAATATTATTATTCTTGTTTTGTTACTTGATTGAAATTTTCGGAAAATTATCATTTAAAAATTATCTGACAACGGATTCTGGTTAAGGGTTAATATTACCCTTAATCCTATAGTACACGGAATGCAAAAAGCCACATGCGCATGTGATTCTGACGTATTTTTGTCGTCATCACACAACACGAACTTGCTGTTGTGGATTTGTAGTGACGTCAAATTACGTCAGAACCACATGCGCATGTGGCTTTTTACATTCCGTATACTATAGGCTTTACACTACCAGGCTAATATTAACATACAGATGTCAAGAAAACATAGCTTTAATTCCCGATATCTTGCAAGAACAGGCCAAAGTTTAGTAAAATTGTATTGCTAACATTTTTGTAGATTATTTTATCTCCACCCTCCCCCTTTCTCAGGGGTTTTTTACGATTTGTTAGAATAAAGCCAAAAATACCGATATGAGTACGAGTTAGAAAAAAATTTGCCATAACATTTTCTAAAAAGTTGCTGAACATACCCTACACTCCGGATGAAAAGAAAACATAGTTTTATATACCGATATGCTGCAAGAACAGGCAAACCAAAACATGCAAACGAGGCCTTTTCCCAAAAATATTTGGAAACATGCAGAATCGTTCTTTTTAAGCAATAAGCATGAAAACTTGCCCTAGGTTACCTTTTATTTGTAGGACTCCGAAGGAAAACATTAAAACATTCGGATTACATCTATAAACATTCTTTGCCAAAAAATGTTTCAAAAAAATCCAAAGGAAAACTCTCATAAGAAAAATACAGTCTTAAGCTACGGTCAGACTTATCAAATATTTGACGAAAAAAACGGGACCAACAACCAAACTAAAAGATCATTTCACTTAATATCAATATTTATTTTGATTAAAATACCACATCTTACAAAAAACTGTTTTTTGCTATGTCTAGTAGTATAATTAGTTTATTTTGTAATATTAAGACCATTTTAAATCTCACTAACTATTAACAAAAGTAGGGGTTACGCTTATTTGATCAAATATTTAATAAGTGTGACCGTAGCTTTAGAAACTTAAGACTTATTTTAAAAAAATTTTTGTTTTTCGTTTTTTCATTAAAGGTTTGAACAAAATAGTTATTCTCAACAATATATTCTCAAAAAAGTCGCCATTTTCATTTAATCGCCTTCTTTTTTACAGATTTATTTTTAGTAAATATCTTGCCTTTCAATCTCATTTTTTACCAAAACTCGTTTCTTTTTTACAGAAACAAAAGAATTTTTACCAAAAAGGCACTTTTTCCCAAAAATTAAACCAACGGACAAATGACGACATTCGATATCAATCGATATATCCATTTAAATTGCATAGTAATTTCGCTAGGCGGTAGTTGCGCGGTGTAAGTGGTTATATTGCTTGCCTACAAAACCAAGCACCCCAGGTTCTCGATCCCTGGCAGAGAGAGACAAATTTTCATCATGGTTTTCGAGGTTAAAATAAATAAGTTGCTTTAACCCCGCTCCAAATAATTATTCCAATTAGTCCCCAGACCACCCTCCCCCTGGAAGAGAGGATAACATCGTAACAAAGGTCAGGCAGCCGCCATCTCTTGGGAAAAAAGGTATAAATCAAAAATTAGCAAGGTACCCCATTACTAGACCAAATGCACAGATGGCTTTTTTCCAAGCAATAAGAGATGGCGGCACCATTAGCCTAGGACCTGCTACAGCAGGCTAATCATCTACCTAACTGAAACAACAACTGATACCAGGCAAAAGAACAATAGACTGATCGTTACTCCACGAACTAGGACAGTTCAGTCTTACAATCTTACATGCTCTAGCAGACCAATCTTCTACTCAGCTGAAACAACAACCGATTACCGAACTGATAGAGGACAAAAAACCAAAACTGAATATATCGATGCTTCAAGAACAAGGACAGCGAATTCTTTCATGGCAAGACGCAAAAACAACTGCAACAGATCGTGCAAGATGGAGATGCTCCCAAAGGGCGTAATAGAGAACAGAAATTTCGATCAATAACGAATTTCGTAATTTGCTGCCAGTTATTTACGGCAAAAAATTTTTTTTATAAACTCGCTCCTTATAGCGAAAAAAAAATCCAGTATTGTTAGCATAAAGGCTGTTTTCCTAAACGTGTGTTCACAATGTATCAATACCGTGTTGATGCAATGTGTACTTGAATTTTTACCTACGTTGTATTGTATACGAATATGGTTTGCATCTACATTATTTTAACTGCTTTATTTGCTTTTCTCTGCGCAGTGACAACTACAAAGTTGCATTTCGGAACTAAATGCATTGTCAAAATTTTTATGGTTGCATTTAATAACATGTTCCCATGTATTACTACAATGCAATAGGTGTTTAAGAAAACAGCCAAAATAACATTTCTTTTCAACATTTTTTTTTTTTTTTTTTTGTAAAAATGGCTTCAAAAAAACATTTTTGTTGATTAAAAATCATTTTCTATTAAAAAAAAAACAAATACTTATTTTACTAATGTCACCTGGAATAACTTGGGGTTTTCCCTGATGGCAGGACACTGATATTTTGACAGGTTGCAGATAGAATACATCTTGAGCAGGGGAATCCGGCAAGGTACAAAATTACACAACAGTTCTTTTCTTCATTTAAACTTTTAATTTCTTAGTTTCAACCGATTCTACAATTGTTTGTTTCTCTTTGGTGCACTTGATACGTTTAAGCGGTGGTTGCTTAAAAGCAAGCAAGTATGTTATACACAAAGCAAACAACAAAACAAAGAACAGGTCGTTTTTACATCTCTACATTACAGAGTTGGCACTCTCCTTAGTGCAGAGATGTATACTTCATTTTCAATTCGCCATTTTCAAACATGGCCTGAAGTAGGATACAAAAATTGCTAAAGAATCATTTTCGAAAGCAGTTTTTATTAATTATGTAAAAAGAATTTAAAAAAAATTATTTTATTATAATTTTTTATAAAAAAAAAGACCTGAAGATTAATTAAATAATAACTAATCATATTTTGTATGGTCGAATAAGAGTCAATTTATAAAAAAAATCATTTTAAAAGTTAAATTAACAGCCTGTCCCCCGAAGTCGACCACAATCGCTCGCTTGCATTTTCACCGATATACAGCTAATTTGCGGCCCACTAAAAATTTTTAGCACAAGTCGATCGACAATGCAAGCGACCGATAACGTAACAGTTTTCATACAAATTTGCAGTCCACTAAGAAATATTATGCGACCACAAATGCCATAATCAGTCCCTTGTGTTGTAGTTGTCGACAGAGGCATTTCGTAAAACTAAATTTTTTTGTTTATTATTATATATTTTTATTATTTACATACCGCCACTTATAAAATTAAATATGTTTTCAAAATATTTTTCATAAAATTCTATTCTATATTTTTTGTTTACTCCTTTGTCGATTTATATTGCCAAACAAGCGTTTTATTTCTGTAGTTGCTGATGTGGCAATACAGTCATTTCACAATAAATAAATTAATTAAGTTAGAAACGTGAAACCAGTAGACCGACAAGTCGATATTTAGTGGGGCGCTAAACAGAACGATAATGAGTGACTTGTTGCTCGCTTAAAATGTCGAGCGACGTCGGTGGCCGGGCTGTAAGTCTAAATTAAGCCATTTTTTAAGCTCATTTAAAAATTCCTTCTTTGATTATTCTTTAAGACTAGGTGGATTGAGATACAGCAAAAACCCATTTTGGATGTAATTTCTAAATTTATTAGCAATAAGAAGATGTTTTTAGAAGAATAATTGGAGCTACACTTTCGAATATATTTCGAAAATCAAAATAATGTCAAGCTAAAAAACGGTAAAAAAAATTCTAAATGAAATATTTTTCAAACAAAAAAGGTGGTTAAATTTTAAAGGCCGATGTTGATTTCGAACATTATCGCGAACAGCAGCAATATTTTCTGCAGAACGAGCTGTACGAGCATGCACTGGTGTTTTCACATCTTCTACAGACCCGGTTTACTAAAATTTTTGCCAGATTTTCCGATTGTACGCACATTTGGACCGAAAAAATCAAGAAGTGCACGACATGCATTTTGATTTGAACGCCCATTTTCATAATAAGCCTGCATAACATTAACGCGTTGCTCGATTGTGTATCTTTCCATGGTTCAAATTGAGTTAGTCTGAAATAAAGAAATGTCAAATGGAATGCAGAAAAAAACTTGAAGTTTAGGTGTGGTTTACATTGAACATTTGCCCCCCAACCACATGTTATAAGAGATAACTTAGTAAAATAAACTGAAATTTCTATACCTTCCTACTAGCTAATTACAGAATTCCAATTATCAAAAGCTGTCAATTTGTGTACAAGTTGCAAACTTGCAAAGTTTGCACTAACACCTGTTTCTTAATTATTTACTTCTCTTAAACCCGTTCATAGTTTCGAAGATTAAGATTCAATGCTATTTTTTCGGTTGACCCCACTGTGCAACGGCCTTCAGCAATTTTACCTACGTATTTAGTTTTATTGCCTTACGAAAAGAATTAACAGAATTATAGGGGTTTGACCGCAATATGCCACTGTGCGTGTTGGTGTTAAGTTCTTTCACTGCTAAGTAGTTTATCTATTTGTTTATTTCAATATTTTTCTTCCAATTTTTAATTAATTTTCATTAAAGAATAATTGAAAGATACCTTAAATCTCCAAATATTTCTAGAGACGCAGATGCGCTTATTTACTGGTGCAATGACATGATAAATTTAAAATGGAAGAAAATGGCGCAGAAATACTTCAGTTTTTAGATGATTTCTGTTGCACCTGAGAGATTTTTTTCCACTGTAGTTTTGGTTCAAAGAGATTTGCGAAATCGTCTATCTCCGCAAAAGTTGAGAATTCTTTGTTTTTATACCCTTCACCACAGGTGGAAAAGGGTATATATAAGTTTGTCATTCCGTTTGTAATTTCTACAATATTGATCTTAGACCCTATAAAGTATATATATTCTGGGTCCTTATGAGGAGAGAAGTTGATTTAACGATAGCCGTCCGTCTGTCCGTCCGTCTTACGTTTGATATGTGTTTTCCGAAGACTCCAGACATGATAGCGGCTAGGTTGTTTTACATTTATGTCACATATAGTCCACCACTTCTTGCTATTGAAATTCAGCCAGATCGGTACAACAATGGCTGAGATATGACCAAAAAACCACGACTGCCTCTAATTTTTCCAAAAAAATCCCTTGTGGTTGTTGTATTTTTATTACTTTTTTCTGTATATCTGGAGAACGGCAAGAGCCAAAGTTTTAAAATTAGGTACAACCATTAAGGTTATAAATACACACCATATCACAAAATGTTGGGCAGGATTGGAGAAGTGGGCGTGTTACCTCCCATACAAAAAGTATTAAAAATTGTATAAAAACCTGAATTTTTTGACTGTAATATGACCTATGGTTACGCCTTGTATACCAAAAGATCGGAAATTTTTAATAGAAAATATTTTCTGAAAAACTCGGGAAAATCGGTCAGATGCGAAAAAATTATGACCAAAATATAAATTTTTTTTCAAATAGAAACTGGGAATTATTTCCTTTCGTAGGTTACTTTATATTATATTCAACATTTTTTATTTTTCGAATTTATTCTATGAGTTAAATTTCAGTTATGTATTTTGTAAAGCTTTTTTGTAATAATCTTATTCCTTCAATTTTTCAGGAATGACTTTATACACTACCAGACTATTATATTGTATCTTCTTGTTACATTTTACCTACGCTATCCTTTGGATAGCAATGAAGTATATTGTATGCACAGAAAAATTTACAATTATTAGCGTAGGTAAAATGTAACAAGAAGATACAATATAAAAGTCTGGTAGTGTATAAAGTCATTCCTTGAAGGAATAAGATTATTACAAAAAAGCTTTATAAAATACATAACTGAAGTTTAACTCATAGAATAAATTCGAAAAATAAAAAATGTTGAATTTTTTTTTCCCCCAATAATTTTTGGGGAACTTTTTATAATTAAGTTTGTTTTTTATACCCTTCACCGAAGGTCCTACACCCTATAAAGTATATATATTCTTGGTCCTTATAAAAAGCGAAGTTCAAATCCGGTTGTCGTCTCTTCTTCCCCTGGTTGCTTAGGCCAGATCGTCAGGAAACTTCATCGAAAGATTTAAGAAAAACTAAAAATATTATACAAATAAAACTGTTAAGCGAATAAGAATTATAAGCTCAAGTTTTACTTGTAACAATATCAAAGCTTAAACAAAAACAACACCAATAAACAGTGAGTTTTTCATTTCTTAGAGTACCGACTACAATTGGTTGATTTTTTGCCAATTTTAAATGTAGTTGTAAGTCGGTAAAGAAAAACAAAAATAAAAACAAATTACTGTATTTTATTTTGCCAGTTCAGTTTTATTTAAACTGGCACATGCATGTTAGTTATCAAAGTTTTTCTTGGGATTGAAAAATTAATTAACAAGGTTTCGTTTAAATGTTCTTAATTCCCATTTCTAATTTTGACTGGAACTCAAATTCGATATGCTTATCAATATTGCCGATAATTCTTTTTCAAGTATCGGCAAAAATGCGTATCTGTAAGTAAAGTCCTTTCCGTTAAGAACCGTCTTTTAAAATATACTTTTTAAACTAAAAATTGTTCTTTTTATTGTGCCGTTTGATATTTAAAAAATTTTTAACTTAAAAAGAGTTATAAATTATTTGTTAATTTAATCAGCAATAATTTTTTCGTCACCAACTGTACACATAATAATTCTAAACGTAGCTAAACACGTTACAGTGTTATTTACGTACATATAAAAATCTGTATGAATTTTTTTAATTTTTAAATTTAAATTTTTTTTTTCTACTTTTATCTTCTAATCTTAAGAATATAAACAATGAAACATTTCATATTTACTCAAGTATTTACATGTGTCGTACATGCAAACAAACACATGGGCACGTATACCAGATAAAAATTAATAAATATTACTCATACGGCACCATACACGCAGCCACCATCTCTCTTGTTTTATATCTCTTATGGCACAAAAACAAAAACACACAACATACCAATACCACAATTTCAGATATGTCTATTAAAGTGAATTTTTGTTTATATTTCGTTCTTGTGTGAGTATGTGAGTATGAAGATTGTATGAAGAGTGTACAAGGTTAATAGGTTTTGAAGAATATGCTGTAAATTACGATGTTACTGACGACCGACTACTGTTTGTTGGTGAAAATAAAAATGTTTTTACTTTTTTCAGTTCTCGTTTTATCCACAAAAACCATGAACATGTGTGTATAGAATATGTTAATACACCAAACAAGCACCAGAATTTACACCACCACAGACATCCTGGTTGAGTCAAAGAATATTTTAGTAATTTTCAGTTTTATTTCTTCTTTTTTTTTGTGTCTGTTCCACAATGGAAGACTGAACTATAAGTTGTTTAGAAAATAAACACGAAAATGCGAGTTGTCTTGCTTGGCATTAACGGTACTTTAACCGCAAATAAAATAAGGCAAGGATTTTTTTCTTAAGAGTGTTTATTATATAGGGAGATTGGACTGTTTGTATTCGACCGGTTTTAAGGGGATTAAAGTTTTGCTGAAGCCGATTGTTTTTAAATGTCCCTTTTTCGAATATCAAATAAGCCGGTTATTTTGAGTAAATAAACCGGTTATTTTAAAAAGGTGTATTTGACCGGTTTTAGCTGTTTTTTTTTAGTTTTGCTCAAGCCGGTTAAAAAACTGTTTTTTTTTGGTTTATTAAACCGGTTATTTTATAAATGCGTAATTTTTATAATTTATAGAAACAAGATTGCGCACTCAGCCGTACAAAAGAAATTCTATGTCATCAGAGAATGCAAATTAGTGTTTGTTGTAAAAAATGTAAGACATACACAAATGCACATTCACCAATTCTATTTCTTCGTCCCACACAAATAAAACGGACCTGCGCAATGTGCAATCTTGCTTCTTTGATCCATACAATATCCCTGCTTTCTTACACATAAGTTAAGTATCTTGCTAATTGTAATATTGGGCCATCTTTTAAAAGCTTTTACAACCTTAAACTTTTCACGAAGAATGTCAAAATATAATGAACGGTGAAAACACAATGCGCTTATAAAAACGTGTGTTCCTATTGAAACTATTTTAGCTTCTGAATAAGCTATGGTTGAAGTCTACTTATGATTCGGTATTAGCCCAATAAAATGCAGACATATAGACATACTTAATACTAGAATGGTGAGCTTTTTTAGTATGATGGTGATCATAAGCATTCATAAATTTTCATGTTTGAAGCCATAAGGCCTTGCGAAACGAAAGTTATTAACATTTAATTTAAAATTAATTGCCTTTATCGCACCACAACAAGCAACATCTTGGTGTTTTGCGCAAAAAGCCTGGCAAAAAAATGGTTGCAGAATAGCTTTATAATTTTTCTATTCTTTACAGAAATATTAACAAATGGTTTATTTTGGTTAAGAAGTATTCCCTGGTTGCTCAGCAACCTTCATATAACATATTCGGGTCTTACTTTGTGCAAGCGAACGTTGCAAAGTTGGAATTATTAACCGCTGTTTAAGCCAAGAGTAAATTGAATTAAGATTAATATTTAAGTTTTTAAATCTTTTCTTTCAAAAATATAATTTTATTTATTTATTTATTTTAAATATTTCTTTTCAAAAGTTTTTAAAGAACTAAACTATTTTTTATATTTCAATATTTTTTTATAATTTTAAAATAAAGGAAGACTTGTTTAACAATAATTGAAACAAGTAACGATTAATCATAAAAATAAAAGTTAAAATGTAAGAATACAATAACAATTTATAAAATATAAAATATGTAATAGAGATATTCATTAAATATATAACAATATTCATTAAACATATAACTCCCCCATCCTTTAAAAATACATTACTCCTGAAATGTTTTATTTATTTTGTTTTGAATAATTTCTACCAGTAATTTTTCTATCAAAGTTTACATCTGGTATTTCATTTTGGTACTTAAAAATTCTTTTAACTAATTGCCTATCTCTTTTACAATTTTTTTCATCTAAAAAATTTGTTTTATTTTTCTCTTTTACTTGTTTTATAATATATTTGGGTTTTTGTTTAAGATTTTGAAATCCGAGATTTTTCACAAATTCTCTATCATTGTATTCATGACAATCTTCTCTATTTTCATTAATTTTCTTAATTCAATTTACTGGCGCAGGCGCCAGTAAATTGAATTAAGATTAATATTTAAGTTTTTAAATCTTTTCTTTCAAAAATATAATTTTATTTATTTATTTATTTTAAATATTTCTTTTCAAAAGTTTTTAAAGAACTAAACTATTTTTTATATTTCAATATTTTTTTATAATTTTAAAATAAAGGAAGACTTGTTTAACAATAATTGAAACAAGTAACGATTAATCATAAAAATAAAAGTTAAAATGTAAGAATACAATAACAATTTATAAAATATAAAATATGTAATAGAGATATTCATTAAATATATAACAATATTCATTAAACATATAACTCAAGGTGATATTACATCTTCGAACAAAATTGTCAAAAACTTGCTAAGGCGATTTTGTTTGACTTTATATCTAGGTAAATTATCGTTTTGATTAACGCAGGAAGCATAAGCGTTGTAAAAAAAATGCCATTGGTCATTTACGAGATTTGCTTCCGCAGTTTAAGGTGCTTTAAGGCTAAATGGCGGGTGGAGCATACCTACTTGATGGCCAAGACTTAATGGCCTCCTGGCTACGACGCGACGAGAACGCAGATAAGGATAGTGATATCGGTCATTATGGGTCACTGGGTAATAGGGACTCATGGCGGGGAGAATGGGTCTGGATTATAATGTCTACTGTAGAAGTTGTCATGATGAGGAGAGGAGGAAAAGACGGTGTTTTACTTTTTCTGCCAATGCCTCGGTCTGGAAGATATTAGGTTTAGGCATTTTGGGGGCCGGAATTGCCATGTCTGAAAGATATGTCTAATGTAGGACTAAAACCTATCTCTTTTATGCAGGGAGTCAGGTTGGTTCGAGGCTGATGTGACCTCTGGGGAATAGTCTGGTGAATACGGGCTGACTCTTGTCACTGGCTAAGGGTATCACAAAGGGACCGCTATAAGGACTTAAGTGAGCCGTCCTCGTGTCGGCTGCCCATTGAACCTAACCCTAAGTTAAAGCTTAATAGTCGTACGTTTTACAACTCCTTTACAATTTTACCTGTTTCCATGCTAACAATATCCTTTTTTATACACACAGAAAACAAATTGGTTGGAAAACGGTTGCAGTAATAAAATATTAATCAAGTAATATAATATATTATTGCAACTATTAAAAATGTGTTATTCTAACTGATTTTTAATACTAATGATTATTAACACGTTATTCTGACTGAAATATGATTCCCTAAATTTTTTTATTAATTATGATAATTCATTTCATTTAATACTAAAAATTAGTACGAATATTGCCTATCACAACCAAATTAAATGCAGTGCAATACTGATTATTGGTCATTACAATCAATAATTTGCTTTTGTCGATAGATTTTTTTTGCAGCTAATTATCGATTGTTAGTACAGTTTCAATCGAGTACAACAAATGAAAATATAATTTTTTGGTATTCACAACCAAAATTGTTTAAAGTGAGTACTAAACTAAATATAAACTGAATTTTCTGTCAAAAGTAAAAAACAAATTTGTAAGACATTTAATTAAATAAGTTTTAATTTCATATTTAAAAAATATTTGGTCCTGTTGATCGTACATGTGGGCTTACTCTTTAGCACGCTCTATAGACTCCAATGGATCACTAGTCCTGTCAAAGCCTACATATATTCCAGCTTGTGAGCTTATCCATCAAATCCATTTTGGATTCGGTTGCTGTGTATGCTATCGAGGGGTGAGTCATCTTAGTACTCTCTTCCTCTACCGGTGATTTTACCACTACATTCAGCTCCGAAGTCACTAGAAATTTGGGCGAGGATAGGCTACCTTTTGCTTCCTGCTTCGTTTGGATTTCTAAAAAGAGCTGTGTTTACAGCCCAACATGTTCGCCACCTATGAATTTTGCCCACTTCTTTCTCAGTTCCTTAACACTGCCCGCTTGGTCTAATTGGAACTCTTTTAGGTGCGATGGCAATTCTTTCCGTTTAAGGGAGTAGGCCCACGACTTTCTCAACTTTGTCTGAGTTGGTCGGATAAATAATGTATGTATGTATGTGTTTTATAACATTATATAATCACCCTTATCGTGGTTTGCGAGTTTAAAATTGGTAATAGATTTTAGGAAGTAAGTTCAAGTTCTCTTAAGTCTATTACTAAACAATCAGGCGTATTTTAAATTCGCCAAACACGATTAGGGTGAATGTATAAACGATACATAAAAAATCTTAATAAATATACAAACTAAAAATGAAGGTTATTGAAATTATTTTGATTTTCTATCTATTAAATCGGGAAAATTGTTTATGCAGCCGGTGGAAAAAATATATTGATTAAGTCAAACAATGCTTTTGTTATGAACACCAATTATGTGTTAATTCAGTTGCATCTATCATATATTCGGTTATAAGCATATTTTTGTATTCTAAAAACCATACTAACAACTAACAATATCTGTGGTTATAACTGATAGTGTACTAAAATTTAAATGTTGCTTTCAAAAATATTATTTAAAGCAACGAAGTTTTCAGTAATTGTAACCGAATTGTATGATAGTACATGCAACCGACGAAATTCGATTGGCGACAAATTCGGTTGTGATAATGAATCTGTTTTCTCTGTGTACTTAGCAAAAGCTCTTACTTACTGACTTCCAATACCATTTGCTGTTTTTTTGCTCTCAGCTCCGTATTGAAATTTTAAAATCGTGAAATTTACGAGTGCTTATGATTTTTGAGTGCTTAACTGAAAACTGAAAACCGGTTGTTGTTTTAAATACCAACTATTCGGAATAACTGAAAACCGGCTTTTTTATTTTTGTGTTTTTATTTATTTCAATAAAACCTGTTAATCGTTTTTTTTTTTTTGTAATGCTTAACTGAACCCCGGTTTTTTTATAAATATCAACTAAACGTAATAACTGAAAACCGGTTTTTTTGTGTTATTATATATTTGCATAAAACCGGTTATTTTCTAAACGCTTAACTGAAAACCAGTATTTTTTTAATGCGAGTAGTTGCTATTATTCGGAATAACAAAAAATCGATTTTTGAAAGAAGTCGAATAATCGATCACCCTAATTTTATATGTAAATAGAATAAGAAGGTGCCAAATACACTTAAATTTTATGTCTTTATTATACAGAATTTTTAATTTGAAAATATAATAAAAATATTACATTTCGTAAATTTTTAAAAACAAATGTAGACATTTGGATGTTTAAGATGAAAACATTAGGGATTTATTAAAGGATTTATAAACAGAAATATAAACGTTTAATATAAGACAAAATTCAAATATTTAAAAAAACACATAGCAGAGTTTTCGTACAGAGTTTCGCGTTTGCAAAAACAGAGAAGTTGAAATTTTAAATTTAATGAATGTTTACAGAACAAATTTACTATGAAATTTATCCTTAAAAAACGTTTGTTAAATTTAATAATCATTTATGAATACGAGGGTAAATTTTCTATGAAAATTGTACTTTAAATAAACGTTTGTTAAATTTAATAATCGTTTATGAATACTGGGGTAAGAATTTAAAAAAAAAATCTTATATTCGTCGTATTACCTCTTCTGAAACCTGATATTGAGTGTCTTTATAGATTCATGAATATCGTTGACATATTGGGTGTGCATGTTGCCATCTTCTATGCAAAGTAAAAAAGAAAAAGTTGAAACTTACCCTTAAATGCCCAAGGACGCCGATTTTGATAAGATGGTAAAACAAAATCACCTGCGTACCAATTTTGTCGAAAATAATTTTTTTTTAAAGTTATTTAGAAAATAGTGGTTGTATCTTTGAAGATACACTGGGCACTTCCCTGTTAGTACTTTTCATCGAAAGTACTAATACAAAGCATACATATATAGAAAACATAAACTCGAATTTTTCAAATATTTTTATTTAATTTCAAAGGTACAGTCGGTCAAGCCAGACCATATGATACCCTACACTACAGTATTTAAAAACACATCATGCTTATGTGTCCATATAAATATGGATTTATCTATGTGTATAAATTTCATTAAAATCGGTTTGATAGTTTCTGAGAGGCAGAAATTGCTCCTATCTTTCTTCGTGGTCCTACGATTTGGCCCATTTTCAATGGGCTTGGTCCTTGTGCCAATAAGAATCTATGTCCCAAATTTCAAATTCAAATTATCTCCAAAATTGTGACCTCTACTTTGCGCTTAAGATTACATGGACAGTCAGCCAGCCTGCCTGCCAGCCGGACGGACATCGTTAGTTCGACTCAGAAAGTGATCCTAAGCCGATGCCTATACCTTAAGGTGGGTCTAGGACGGATATTTTAGGGTGTTACACACATCAGCACAAATGCATGACATCTACTATTGTGGTGTGGGTATAATTATAAAAGTTCATAAAATTGTTAAAAACAAAAAGGAAAATGAAAATAATCAATTGTGTTTTTTTACTTTGACCCAACACTCAGGGAATGCCCATATTTATGCAATGCATAGTGTTGGTATAAGAAAAATAGGTTATGAGGAGGAGGAAAGACGGAGTAGTGTGTGTTTGTGGACGTTAAGTTCAAATTTTTTAAAATTTTAGCCGACTGCTTCCCAGGCTCCTGCCGGAAGTTTGTTCCACATACGGCTAGTTCGACCGAACAAAGAATATTCTGTGTAATGCGTTGTGCGAAACACTGAACAGTCCAAAGCGAACGGAAGGCGAGTACTTCGGCAGGCACCCGCGTCTCAGGGATGAGTGCGCTCATCTCAGCTGAAGACTTACCAGGGTAGTGTCGATAGACCAATGATGCACAACCCACATTCCGACGATGCTGAATGAGTCAATAGGGCTGTATACCTTATTGCCGTTGATGACCATCAACGCACTCTTTTGGACCCGATCCAGAAGCTTAAGATAGACCTTGAAGCAATTGTATTCCATTTTTGGTCGGTTAAATAGTTATAGTAAAGGGATCAGACGAAGTGAACGAAGTAACAAACATTATCAATAAATAAATTATGAATTTAATAAAAAAATAGTAATTTTTCCACCGTTTCAGGAAACTAAGACACTTAAATTCATTTTTCTACACTTGAAAAGCATGTCGGTTCCAACGAACACACTGAATTTCCATCCCTAGCAGATCAAGAGTGTATGATTCTTCAACTCAACCCATGGATACAGATGGCGCTGACTCCTCAAGCCGTCTGTGCGTCAACATACAATATTGGGTCTTACGAGCATTTAAATCGACCCAATTCGTAAGACCCTACTCGGAGATCATCGAAAGGTCATGATTGAATGTGACGTTCCAGTTCTGTCTCATAGCTTTAACCTTAGTAAGGCTTAGTCTTTGATTTAACGAAAATAAATGACAAAAGCTGCTGTCATCTGTGAAACAAAAGATAGGATTGGAAGTTAGAGCCAGGAGGTCGTTCAGAAAAAGTGAAGAAGAAAGAACAGAGAAAACTCATCTCATGAGAACCCACCTATAACAACACGTATAAACTTCTTTAAAGCGCAACATATGAATAAAACTAAACAATAAAGCGGTGCATAAGTAAACAAAATCGAATTTTAAATTTGCTGGTGAGTACCCATTGTATCTTTGAAGATACAACCATTGGAGAAAGCGTTATGGCCGTTCCACGAACCCATTTTTTTAGGTTATTGCGAATAGCGTCTAGACATATATTCGATCCACCTTATATTTTTACTGGACCTCTTTTTATGCTCAGATCTGAGATTTAACGTTGTAAATAACCTTTTGGATTAAATTTTTCAATAATATCATTTTTAAAGTTTATGGCTATTTATACATAAAAATCTAATATTTTTTTTATAAAAAAAATTTTAGATGATTTTCCATTAATTTCTGAACACACTTGTGTAGATTCTTTTTTAATTTCACTAAAAATGAGCCCGTGGGAAATTTTTTGATGGTTGTATCTTTTAAAAAGTCACTGGATTTTAGTTACCAAAAATTGCAGCATTCAAAGACTTGTATTCTTTAAAGGCTTTCTTGTCATACACACTATCCTAATTGTTAGAAATTGAGATTTACTTATCAAGGAGTTTATGCTAAAATAATTATGTGAGCAAAAACGTAGTTTTGAATTGTAGCGTAGGAACAATTGTTATTTTATTATATATTTTGCAACAATATAATTATAAATTAATCATTCTTGCAAGGCAAGCAAACATACTTATGAACTGAAAATTATTGTTGGTGGGATAAGCTATTCCTATGCGCATTTCACTCGTTGCTTAGGCCAGATCATCGGTAAACTCCATCAAAAGATTTTAGAAAAGCTAAAGCGACTAGGAATTATAAACACTCAAAAGTCTTACCCGCAATATCAATATCAAAGCTTAAACAAATAATAATAAAAGTTTCTCCTTAAAAGTATGCTAAAATTTTTTTATATTAATTGGAATATTCTGGCTTCTTAAGTTATTCACGCTAACTTTCGAACTCACTCAAAAAAAAGCAACTTTTAGGGGTGTCACAGAAACCAATTGAAAATAAAAACGTTTTTACCATCTCTAGAAAATGTAAAACCCAAAAATTTTTCGATTTAAATTCGTTTAAAAATAGTGAGGTGTAATTACAATTTGAGAGCACTAACATAAAAGAAACTTTCAACAAATATTTTGAATGATAGAGAATCCTGTTGTGTCTTGAAAAATAGACAAAACCTGTTTGAATAACAAGTTTTTTATATATCATACAGCTTACAAACTTAAAGAGAAAAAAATGTGAAAATAAACAAAAAAAAGCATTGACTTATTTTTTTTCTTTTCTGTTTTCTATCATTGCTGCACCGGACATATTGATATTTATAAATTTTTCAAGGATAAAATTTAGTCTTTAACAAGCTTTTTAATTTATTATCGGAATAACCACATTCCTTCAATATTTTCCAGGAATATTTTCTATGCACTATCAGAATTTCCTTTGTATATTTCATATGGCCAAAAACAATACCATGCAGTCTTGTGATAATCGGTCCATAATTTACCTTAGGTCCCATATCAAGCAGCCTTCCAAAAACCACTTTTTAAAACACTATAAAAATGTTCACCACTAAAAAAAAAATTCGATATTTGCTCTAATATAGGTTTACTTAATACTATAAATCACTCTACAGAGTTTGGTGATGATTGGCCAGTTATTTGCCAGGGGTTCAATATAAATTGCCCTCTCCGAAATAATCTTAGTTTGGCTGGAACTGTTACGAATCATGCTTGTTTACTCAAATTTCTTAAAATTAAAATTTATATGACTAGCAAAAAACACAAAGCATTCTGATTACACGGTGCTACAGTGAATATATACTTGGAAAGTGACCTAGTGTAAGTTGAAGGCCTTGTTGAGTAGATCTCTAATCAGTTTTAAAATGTTTAAGCTAAATTTTTCACTTTTGAAAAACCTTAATAACTTTTTTATTTTTTACTCCATTTTATTTAATGAAAGCTAAAAATCTAATAAAACACTCAAATTCGCCTCATATATTCAAACTTTTTATTGGAATCGATAAATTGGTCTTTGCCATTTACTTTTTAAAATTAACTTCATGTTAATGTTGCCCGCGGCTCCGGTTCAAATGGTCCATTCGTAAGGTCCAATTTTGCACCACTTTTTCGAGCATTTCGGCCTGTATTCTATGAATAACACGTGTTATGTTATACTCTAAGGCTTGTATCATGTTTGGCTTGTCCACATAGGCCAACGACTTCACATAACCCCACAAGAAATAGTCAAGAGGTGTCAAATCACATGATCTTGACGTCCAACTCACAGGGCCATTTCGAGAGATAAACTGCTCACCAAATTCATCCTTCAATATGTCAATTGTTTCAAGAGCTGTATGACATGTCCCACCGTCTTATCGAAACCACATATCAACCAAGTCCGACTCAGCCAATTGGGGCAAAAAAAGTCGCGTATCATGGCACGTGGTTGAAAAACATATGCCCAATACCTGATAACGGCGACGAACTGACATTTCACTATCCTCATTAGCACTGGTCGCTACGGCTGCAATATTCTCTTCGGTACGCACTCTACGAACGCGAGGCAGTGGTTTAATGTACCAAAGTAAATTTGGTGCGAAAATTGTGCACGAATTGTTGAAGTGAATCAATCGATTATGACGACCATTAAAAGTTCGAAACGTTCGAAACAAACGATGGCAATTTCTTACAGAGCACGAATTTTGATAATAAATTTCAACGATTTGCAGTCGTTGCTCGTTTGTAAGTTTCTCCATGATGAAATGCCAGAGATACTGAACACTTTTAACTTTCACAAATGTAGTTTGGACACAATTACCAACCAGTGGTGCCAGCACGAAAAACTTAATTCATTAAAAATCACCCTTTACATAAGGGTATGTTTCTAAACAAACTAATTTAAAAAAATGGCACCGGAGTTTAAAAACCTAGAAAAAATAAAATTAAAATCAGATTTAATTAAGAATATCACTAAAAAAATTGTATACACATACCAAAGGGTGTAAATATTAAGAAAAGAACATTTCTCTTCTTTCCGTTTAAAAAATAAAAATCGGCTAAAAGTCAACTGAGTTACGTGTTCATAAATACTCGAACCTACCAGAAAATGATTTTTTCGGAATAACTCCCAAGTTTGAGGGTGTTTCCGAACTTTTTAAAATTTATTTATGATCTCTCTACTCAATAAGGTCTATAACCTAAACTAGGTTGCTTTTCAAATATAAAAAGTGCTCATTTGTAGCACCGTCTTATCGGTCAATAATTAAACATATGAAAGTCGAAGCCGCAACCAACATTTTTAAATATATTAAAAATATTAACAAAATTTAAATATTAATCAAAGTTATTTTTTGGGAATACAAAATTTATTATTAATAAGATTTCCGTATGACGTGCTAAATTCCCAATTTTTCATATTTGAAAAATACACTGAAATTCATTGTTGAGGGAAAGCTAGCTTCTATGCGCATTTCACTGGTTGCTTAGGCCAGATCGTCAGGAAACCTTTTCCAAAGATTTTAGAAAAGCTAAAAATATTATACAAATAAAACCTTAAAGCAAATAAGAATTATGAACACTCAAGGTCTTACTTGTAACTATATCAAAGCTTAAACAAAACATCAACAGTAAACAGTGAGCTTATATTTTCTTGCATTCCCCTAGAGTTTTAATATTAATTAATATTAAAACCGTCGCACAGTGGCGCCCGTAGAGCAAACGAGGTTGCAAAAATCAAAATTTTTATGAGCGCCGACGAAGTTTTGAATAAACCCATGTTATAGGAAACTTTTCAACGATTTCAAATATGCCACTCTTAATAATATCACATTTTTAGTTTAGAAGATATAACCGTTCAAAGTTGACCGACTTTCGGTTTTCAAAAAAACACACAATTTTTAGTCAATTTGTTGCGATTTCAGGTGTAATATCACGAAAAATATGTAACGAATCGCCTTATTTTTTGTTTGTATTGGTTGATGTATTTATTAAATGTACAATGATAAAAAAAAATTAACTGTTTGCTTTGTGTTTCTCCTGGTAAATCACTATTAAAAAACTATCCGTTTTTTCACTATTTTTCAACTTTGACGGAAAATAAAAAAAATCTATATTTTTCTATATTTGCCATATTTGCAAAACCTGTTCTTTGATTATTTCTTTGCATAATTCAAAAGGTTTTATCTGCCCGTACGTGCCCGTTTGGCTTCTAGAGGTAAAAAAGGTTAAAAAGACATGGTTGCAGAAATTGTATGGCGTCCATCCCTTATATGTTTTGACTGACAGTAGTTTGATCTAATAGTTTGAAAAAAACTACTCTTTGAAATTAGCAGGTACGTACCTCACTTAAACAATACTTTGGCGTACAAATGGTCAAGAACAATATTGACTTATGGTCCCTACAGGTAGGCACAAATCTTATTTAGACACGTGCATAATATCAAAATTGCATTATTCAGCCTAAATATGGAGAATATGTGTCGAAAACTGCATCTCTTTTAGCAGAAATGTATCAACAGAAGAAGTTGACCCCGACCGTCCATAAAATATTGGCGCATGGCAAAGATATAATTGAGTACCAGTCTTTGCCAATTGGAGAGCTTTCTGAAGAAGCACAGGAGTCTCTTAACAAATTTTATAAAAGATATAGATTGTAGAACACATTCAAAGCATCAAGGGCAAGGCAAAATGAGGACCTCTTCAACATGTTGGCAGCATCTTCCGATCCACTTATTTCTTCCCTGCGGCATGTGAAGTTACGAATAGAGTTAGAAAATGATTATAGTTTAGAAATGGTTAGTCTTTTAGATATACCTGCTCTTACGAATTGTGATGAATATTTTACAGAAAATTGGAAAAATAAATTTAAAAAAAAAAATTATTTTTTTTTTAATTTGTTGGGTAATAATTTAAAACATAAAACCCTAAAGAAAAAAAATAAAAACAATCTAAAAATGTAAAAATAATTTTTTTTAGTTACCATAAAATTGATTTTTCTACTAATTTTAACTTTGATAACCCATAAGTAGGCCCCTACAAAGCGTAGCACCCTTTCCAAACACTCATTTCATAGGCTGAACAGTTATCTATCATATGCTGCTTAAACTGTTCAATTATCTTATTCGGTTCAAAAGATATGATTTTTGCAACGAAAAAACTCAAATGGCGCCACTGTGCGTCGGTGGAAAGTATTAAAGATTCGGCACAGCTGACTTGTTTTTTTTTTTATTCCACCATAAAAATATTATCATTTAATTCATCAATAATCCTTCTCTTTATTTTTAATACACATTAACCTGATATAAATCGTTTTTAATTAAACTCAAATTTCATTTAACAAAAATCATTTGCATTAAAGCAAATCTTTTCAAATTGTTAATTAAATACAGAATATTTAACTGATGTTTCATTCTTTCCAAATGTCATTTTATAAATTTCTCTTAAATAACTGTTTAACACACACATTAAAAAAATGTTTAAACACATTCTCACACATACATAGAAATATACTTTTATACAAAATATACAAATGGAAAAAAAATTAAAAACTCATTTACGCTTTTAAGCTTTACAAATTTCTACTGATAAATTGTATTCTGTTGAAAAATGTCAGATTGTTCTCTGCTTGAGTTAAAAAAAAAAATAAAATAAGAGAAAACACAAGTCCCATTTACAGCTATGCCGAACATAATATATCCTTCGCCATGGTACAATAAGAACAGAAATATACCGTTCTTTTGATTTAAATAATTCAATTTTGTGCCAGGCCCACTTTTTCAATCCCGCCCATATTTTTAGAGAGGTTGAGTATTGATATACCAACTATGTGTATTAAAGTAAGACTTTTTGCTTACCGCTCTTTAGAAATACAAAAATATAATCTGTTCCACGCCCACTTCTTCACTCCCGCCCATTTTTTGTCGGATATGGTCTATTGCTTGTACCTCATTTGCAAACTTTGGCTCCTACCGTTCTCAAAATATAAGGAAATCTATAATGTCTTGGTATGGGAAGAGCCACTTCTACTTTACCAATCCCACCCATATCTTGTCGGATGTTGTGCATTGATAACCGAGATGCTTTTACCTAATTTGGACTCTTTGGCTTTTGCCGCTCTCTTGACATTTTGTTGGTAAGATAATTAAAAAGTGCTATATTTATTCAGCTGTGCCGAATCATAAATACCCTTCACCATAGTGTAAGAAATAGTACCAAAACCTTAAATTCAAGAGTACACTTGTATTTTTACTATCAGACTTCAGATGAAAGGAAAAATATAGAGTTTAAAGACTATTTGAATAATTAAAAAGGTAAATTTTTATGTATAAAAATTAGAGCCAATCATAGCTTTTTTGCTTATATTTCTGCAATTTGCAATCCGATCTGGCTGAATTTTAATAGAAAACTATTCCGGACTTTATGTGATATAAATATATAACAAACTAGGCAACATAATTTTCGAGGTCTTCGGAAAACCCATTTCAACATTTACACAGACAGACAAACTGACGGACGGAAAGACGAGCATCGTTAAAACAACTCGTTAAAACAACATATATACTTTATACTTTAAAGAAAAAGGACAAACTTATATAAAAAAAAACGAATTTATATCGTTACCTAAAACGCCAAAGGTCCTAACTACGTAAAAATTAAAAATTGACGTTTTCATTGATGGTGATTTATTGCATCATCACAAGCCTTTGGACCAAATTAAGTGATTTTATTAACATAAAACAAACGACCTACAAAAGATTATATGATAAACGCTTAAAGACCTAACTTACAGTTTGCGTAATATGCAACATTGTCGATTTTCAAAACAACTGCTTGATTTCACAAAAAAATAGAAGAAAAATAAATTTTTAACAGTTTAAAGCAATTTATCATTTTGAATTGTTTTTTCCTTTTCCCAGCAAAAACTTTACTTACCCAAGTAATGTTGGAGAAAAATAAACACTACATATTTTTCAGCCGAATAACTTCTTATTTTTGTTGGAGGTGACCATAGAATTCAGTACTTACAATAATACACTTACCAGAAGCCAAAAAATCACTAGTTAATAGACCTAATAAGTTGTTATTTAGTCCGTTACCCGTAAGTAAATATTTAGTATGAAAACAACACAACTAATAAGTAGTTATTGAGCTGATTATTAGTAAGCAAATATTCAGTAGTGAAAATAATGAAGTAATAAGTAGTTGCTGAGTAGTTATCAAAGTTTTCAGAATAATGACAATTGTAAAGACAACTAGGTACTTACTAGGTAACGTATGAAATAACTACCATCCATTACTAAAAATCAACAAATTTTTTAATGGGTGTCTCTAAAATTTTAGAAAAGGCTTTTTTGCGTTTTATGTGACAATATATACATACATACCTTTTCTACCAAGGTTAGAATAAGAGTCAGACGTGATTTTTTCTTCAGATCTCAGTTATTTGTGGATCAATCTGGCTGATTGCTGTAGCAAACTTTTCAGGACTTAATGCGATGTAAATATATAACAATCTCAATCGATGACCCCAGATATGATGGGGACATATCTGGGGTCATCGAAAATCCCATTTCATCGGACAGACGGACTTCCTTTAATCAACGTCTTTACTTTATAGGGTCTTACATCAATATTGTAGAAACAACAAATGGAACGACAAACGTATGTACAACCTTTCCACTTGTAGTGAAGGGTAAAAAAAACAACAACATAATAGCCTGATACATAATCTTGCATATGGGAATGTTTTAAAAAGAGTGGTAAGCAACACACATTGTATTTACGTTTGTATGTTTTAAGCAGCTAAGCAAAGTTTATATTGTTAAAAAAACAGAAAAGCAAAACCAGAACGATACAAAAAATACAGATATAGAACTCTGTACATGTGTTTAACTTGAACAGAGTAAGTGAGAAAGTGCCCATAACTGATTTTAAATCAGTGTTCGAATACAATCCGAACAATATTTAGCGAACGGTAGACACAACCAGGAACGATGTCTATTATATAAGTGTTTATATGAGTACACAACCTTTAAAAACGTTCATAACTATTTTCACGAAAGTATGCTTATAACTTTTCGTATTGTACAATTGTAGTGGTTTTGTAGACGCAAATTATATTTTAATGTTTTGTAGTGTTTTTTTAACACTGGCGAAGGAACTTGTACGACCACAGCACTAATTGCCTGTGTATGTATTGTGTACATGTTTTGTTTTTGTATAAAATTTTTGTTGGCTTTTTGTTTTTTTCTGTTTTTTTTTTTCGTTAAAAACGCATATGTGTTATGTTTTTGTAAAAAATTCATTGTTGGGTTTACCAGCCAAAAGGGGGACGGGCACAAGGGAAAAGAACGAACAAAGCACATTAATGTTCGAACTACACACAATGAAGTTTGTGGGTTTTTATGAAAAACAGAACGCAATAAATTGTTCTCATCCTTAAATTGTGTTGGTTTGGTACAGAATTCTTTTTGTGTACGAAGATCACAAGCATGAAACTTTTGTTTACTACACAAACACTTTTAGCGTTTGTGTTTTCCATATTTCTACCGTACAGAACACTAAAGTACAGTTTATTATGTTTTTTCCGAACTCTGTTTTAAATACACTGAAAATATTAAGACACATAGAATCTTCACACATACACATGACATACTTTGCTTCACAGATAATCGAATAGAAAGAAAACTCTCTCTTAAAACAAAATAAAAAATTATCCTGCAAAATGCCGTAAGTGTAAACTTACAATAGCAAAGTAAACACATTTCTTACTAGCACAGCTAGAGTTTTTTGACAGCTCAGTGAGGTTTCTTTCCCTTTCTTTCATTCTAGTCATTTTCTATGCTTTGCATGCAGATGCATTTCGACACACACCCACAGTTTTATAAACACATGACAATAAATTAAGAGCTTTAACAATTATTTAAATGGACATTGCCACAAAATTAGTTTACAGCTTAACAGTAACAACAACAAAAAAATATATGAAAAATAAGCATTGGAACACAAAACTAAATGTTAAAATAGTAAACATTGACTAAATACACAGAACTATTATATACAAACATACATACATACAAATGCAAGTAATGAACTAAACTGTTCTTATAATTTAAATATAAATTTGTTGGTCGTACACAACATTGCGTTCATATAACAAATTTGTCTAAGTGTAAGTGTGTATGTGTGTTACATAAACACATATTCTATTAAAATGTGTGCAAAATACACATCTCAGCACTTAAAACATAAACTAGCATTTTTTCTATAAACAGGGTGGCTCAAATGTTACGTTGTTTTTTTTTAACTTTTTTTATAAATTTTCTATTGCTCGACCTTTAAGCTTCGTTCACAATGGTAGCAACATTTTCTCTTTTTTTCCACATTATTTCTTCACAAAGTATTTCTTATGTGTCATAGAGCAGGACCATATAACCCAGCTTTGGACTACAAAGTAGTAGTCTTAAAACTACTCCATGGTATACTTAAGAGGATTAGGTTTGAAGTCGTTTAAAAACGAAAACATGTCGTTAAAAAACTACAAAAACTTTTTAACAATGACATGGTCCACGCTTGCATTACATTAGACCAGTCAATATTATTTGCAGGGAATGTAAGTGCTATATGAATCTCCCGCTTTCATTTTTCTGCAGCGTTGCCATAATTCTTTTTTTTTCGAAAAGCCAAAAATGAAATTGAAATGTCGATTTCGATGTTTGGATCAACCTTTTTATGTGAATCTTATTTTCTTTATTGAAGTTTATAAAAAATAAACACAGAAATCGTCTCACAGACGAACATCTTGAAGACCTCATGCGTATAAAATGTTGTCCCTACAAGTTTGACATAGATGAAGTAATCAAAAAATTTTAATAAGTTAAGTACTTCTTTTATGTCACCATTATCTGTTTCAATGCTACATAATAATGGATTTAGATTCGAAACGTTACTTATACGCCACCCTGTACCTATGTGCTCTTAAATACACATAATGCCAAACATTTTTGTATATCCTTTAAGTTTTGAAATATTTTTGCACAATTCATACACAAATTTTAATACCAGTAAAAAAACACATACCAGTTGTTTGGATTTTTATGGCTTTTATTTTGTTGTACTCACTTAAAATATTGTGATCTTCGTTGACTCTGTCCGATACAGCAGCAATATCCTCCTCGGTACGCACTCTTCGCATACGGGTTGGTGGATTAATGTCGAATAAGGTGATACTAATTGAATAGCCTGTTCTGTGGGCTGTTTATGACGACTATAAAATGAACGTAATTTACGAAACTCGTTTTCAACACACCTCGAATTTTGTGATAAAATTCAATGATCTTCCATCCTTGTTCGTTTGTTAATCTATTCATGATGAAATGCCAAGCCTTATTAAGCATTTTTGGCATTGACACATGTGGCGAATCTTGTTTTAACACTTAAAATATTTACACTAAGAAAAAGCACAAAAAACACCCTTTATATAGAACGTAGAGATAAACATTAAAACAATTAAGGAATGACATATACGCCATAATGGTTGTTGAAATACGTTTCACAAATTTTTCTGTTTTGACAAAAATAAAACGAAAGAAATAAAATAATTTTATTCAGGTGGTCAGTGCAATATTGTAGTTTTAAAACTCTAATTTTATTCTTAAAAAACATTTTTGGTTAATTATAACTATTTCTTTTTGAACAACTTTTCCTTTTAATCTTGTTTACTATAAAAAGTTAAATAAACACCAGCCACAATTACAAAATTTTTGTAAATAAAGTAAAACTTTTTAAATTAAATAAAAAACAACATGCCAGCGAATTCTTTTACATAATTAATCTTTTTTTTTTTTGAAAACTACTCTTGACCCTTTAAATGTTTTTTTCTCGTGGTTGCTTTTATTTTTATCAAAAATATATCCATGTCTAGCTCTTCTTTGCCCAAAGAAAAAAAAATAAGGTTAAAAAATTATTTTGGCAAAAAGGATGACTACATAGAAAAGAGCAAGTTAAAGAAACCAAAAAAAAAAATTCTTGGAACGGAACCATGCACTGCCAGACACAGTCAATATTGTACTTAAACCAAATGCCAGTTTACCACACTAACATTCCCATATAAATACCAACAGTATTCTTCCACTACTATTTTATTTGCCAAGCTAGTTAAAAACATAAACTTAGAACGGTTATTTGAATACTTTTCTAGAGATACTTCCTTTAAAAAACGACCCACTCACTCACTCACTCATTAATGGTCGAGAGTACAAACAATTTTTTCCAAAATTAAAATGTAACCACCATTTTGTATGAGACCAACTTAACTAAATTAAAAAAGAGAATATATATGCAATAATATGCAAAAAACCTAAAAGGAAAGAATCAAGCAGAAGTGCAAAACACTCATACGAATTCAACACACAAATGCGAATAGCAGGAAGAAACAAAAGTTCATACTCGTAGAGAAAATAAACCGGAAATTCAGTTTTTGTCAAAAAAAAAAACAAAAATAAACGGTGGTTGTTGTTTGTGCACGAGTATTGAAAATGCCTGTGTTCGTGTGTGTTGTATTTAAAATGGTAGTGGTGTCTCTTCCTAGAAAAAAGGAAATACCAGTAGAATTTGTTTTTTTTTTTTTTTTTCTTCCACAAACATTGAATTTTAAATAACTTTAATCGTATGGAAATTTAAATTATTTGGAAATAAAAATTATTTTTATGAAAGTTTAAAAATCTGTTTAAAAAACTGATTTAAATTTTTTACATTTTGATTTTAAAAGTAGAGCAACCTGTACGGCAATTCCGTTAATTTTTAAGTTTTTCTGCCGACATCGTTAAAGGCTGTATTATAGTGTAATACAAGTCTTAAGCATTTGGACGAAAATAATTTCCTGATCTAATAATTGTTTGAAAATTTTCAAAAAACATTAACATTTCATCATGACAGGCATGTTCTTTCCTCAACATACGTAAGACTTGTATGATAGTGTAAACTACCCTTAAGTTGCGAGAAATCTCGGTCCTTTTAACGAATTTGTTATTCTCTTTATTGAGTTAACAGATATTTGCGAAAAGAAATATTAACCGCAGATATCGGTAAAAATGTAAAAAATTCAAAGTAAAAATGGTTAATTATTAATATTAAAGTTAAAATGTTTTAAAAAACAATATACAAAATAAAGTTGCTTGAAACATTTTTATTAATAAAACATGAATTAAATCTAACTTTTTCTAGAGCCTAGCTTAAAAGTTGAAACAGCATACCTAACCCCACGTCTCCATGCGCTTTCGATTTGAACATGACATGACCATAACGCCGGCAGAGCAACGGTATTAATTTGTTCATGTTCTCGTATGTGGCGAATACGTGTTGATGTTCATGTTCTGATTGGCCACAATTTTTGTTGTTGTGGCGTTTGCTTGTATACAGAAAATACATTGTATGGCCAACATCATGGCGCACATCGATGCTAAGACGAATGTTTGGGCAACGATGGCAGCACATGGACGAAACATGAACATGAACAGTCTACACGAGCAGAATTCATGTGCGACATGCTGTTCTTACCAAGTTGATGGATAGTGGAGACGGGTAGTAAAGAAGAGCGTCAGCGTTGTCTCCTAAACAGTAGTGTTACCTTATCTTGTTAAATGAAACCCACAAAATAGAAATAAAAATGGAGATAAAACCGCTAGATAGCAGCCAACTTTACTACTTAATGCGCAGTCAAAATCGGATTTTTCAATTACAATGGCCACACGACATAAGGCGTAATTAAGAAAATAAATAAAACCCAATAAAAATGGTTATCTTTAAAATTGGGGGAATTTATTTTTTTAGGTTTTTTTTCAGAACTAATTTTTGACTAACTATAAAAAAATATAAAGCCTGTTTGCTTTACTGTATGTATATCGATATGTATTCTATATTTTAAATTCTATCAAAATCGGTTAGATATTTTCAGATTCACGCTGATCTGTCTATGATTTAAATTTCATCAAAATTGGTAGGATATTTTCGGAGAGGAAGTAATTCTCCCTATGTCCCCCTCTTGGTCCTAGTTTTAAAAATATAAAAAGCCTATATTTCCAATTTCATTAAAATTGGTACCGCTATTTAGCCGATAACGCAAAAGTCACTTTTATATACGGTCAGGGGACGGTCGAGCGGACAGATAGACTGGAGGCGAAATGGAGAGTGAACAGCGTAGTCACGTGTAAATGGCTTTGTTTTTCTTTTGAGTACGGAAATTATTGCTTTAATAGATCTCTTCTAAAACGATAACTAATATTTTTCTGAGGCTTAGCGCCCCGAACACCTTTCCAATATTAGCTGAAATTCAAAAAGTAAAGAACAAAAAAGTACCAAAAAAATCCCTCTTATAGATACTCATCCGCTCAGGACATTGCATGTTTAATTTTATATTTCTAGCTTAAATTTTTACGAAAATTAAAAAAAGTAGCAGCTGTACAATGAAAAACACCAAAAAGCTTCCCCATACAGATTCTCATTCATTCAGGACGTTGCATGTATAATTTAATGCTTTTAGGCCCAATACTAAAGAAAATTCAAAAAGAACCAAAAAGTTCCCTCATAGAGTCTTGCCACTTAGGGCATTACATGTTGAATTTGATTTCTAGTTCCAAGCTTAATGGTAATTAAAATAAAGTAAAAAAAGAACCAAAAGCAAAAAAAAAAGAAATTAAATTTCCCGTATTTACCCTTTTTGGTACTTTTTATCTCCCTCATTGAAGTATCAAAAATTTCAATATTGTGGTGGGAGCCCCATAATTTAAAAAGTAAAATTTTATTTAAAAAAGTACCAACAATAGTTCCTAAAAAGCACTAAATTAGTATTTGTATTTTTTAATTAAGTTTCGACTGTCATACTTCTATTCTTTATTTCTTTGTTTACTGCTTTCAAAGCATTAATATATGGTGTGTCAAAAAAAGTACCAGGTTTTAACCTTTAACCCCTAAATTGGCCAAATTTCAAAAAAATACCAGCCACATGGACGCTTATTTTTCTTAAGAAAAACGATAGGTATTACAATTTTGTCTATCTCTTTTAGTTTTTAAGATATGAGTGAGGTTAGTTCTTTCTAAAACGTTAATTATAATATTCTGAGTATCGGAGGCTTACCGCCCCCGGACCCTATCCTAAGCACTTTAGTGGAACCTTTTAAACATAACTTAATTCCGTCAGGAGGTTCCAATCTTAAATTTTTAAAATCGGACCTGATATTACCTGTAACAAACATACAAACTTTTAAGCTTTATAATATTAGTATAGATAAAATTACACCCACAAAAAAGTTTTAAACAACCCTAATTGGGATTCATTTGATTTGGGCCTTATTTCATTTTCCTAAAATTAAATTTTTTTACAAAATTTTGACACTGTTATGCAAAGACGCTTTAGTAAGCGAAGCCAATATTATTATACCACAGAGGAGAAAAATACTTGCGACAACTAAAGATTCTGTGCTAAAAGGTCTTCGGCCGGCGCAAATATTTTATCCATTATGGCTAACAAACACCACCCGGAGCCATTTTTCGCAGCACCAAATTTCTAACATTTTCAAATAAAATTTCATTGAATCAATAAGGATTTGTTAAATATTTTTTAATAACTTTTTATAATAACTTGGTTATCAATGCAAAACATCCTACAAAATGTTGTCAGGATAAGAGAAGTGGGCGTGGCACAAAATAGATTTATTTTTACTAAAAGAACGGTAAGAGAAAAACTGTCCAAATTTGGTACACATAGCTGGCTTATCAGCACACATCGTTTTTAAAAAAAGGCGGGATTGAAAAAGTGGGAGATATTATATATATTTATGTATATCTGGAGAACCGTAGCAGTTGAAGTTTCCAAATGTGGTACAAATAGCTTCGATGATAATGAATGCCACCTGACAAAAAGTGGGCGGGCTTGCAGAAGTGGGCATGGTAAAAAATTTCTTTATATATGGAGAATTGTAGAAGAAAAATGGTCCAAATTTGGTACAAAAATTTGGCTGGTTTTTAGTTCCGTTTGATAATTGTGTGAGTGGTCTAAGACGCTACTTTACGTTAGGTGAAGGGTATAAAAGGTTTGTCATAAAGGAATTTAGCACTATTGTTTAATATTACAATGACACATCTCAGTTTTGCAAGGGTCTTAATAAAGTTAAGATCGTAGATATTCCGAAATAAACGACATATTTAGAATTAGAACGATATCTTTTTATTTTAGTTTTGATCGAAAATTATCAAAAGTAATTATAATTTTCCTATGCGCATTTCACTGGTTGCTTAGGCCAGATCATCAGGAAACTTCATCCATAAAGATTTTAGAAAAACAAAAGATATTTAACCAAATAAAACTGTTAAGCGTATAAGAATCATAAGCAACAGCTCTACTTGTAACAATATCAAAGTTTAAACAAAAACATAAACAATAAACAGTGAGTTTATCTCTTTTTACATTCCCCACTACAATTGATTGGAATTCTTCCAACATTTATTGTAGTTGTAAGTAGGTTAAGAAAAAACAAAATGCAAAACAAAACTTGCAAAAGCATATTGCTAGTTAAGTTTTTTTAGGCCGTGCACTTGCCAGTTTATTATCAAAAGTAATGGGAATGCAAAATTAAATTAAAAAGATTTTGTTATTCGTGCTTAATTCCCAATTTTTATTCTAGATAAAAACACTGAAATTTATTGTTTATAAGTTATTTATAAGCTATTCCTATTCCCATCAACAATAAATTTCAGTGTTTTTATCAAGAATAAAAATTGGGAATTAAGCACGAATAACAAAATCTTCTAAATTGATCGAAAACTTTAAACGGCTCTACTGAAGAATATAATTTTTTTTAAATTTTACACTATTGATGTAGGTGAGCGATATAAATATATTTGTTATAAAATTTTGTTAGTTTTGTAGTGTTTTGTATTTTGTATTTTTTTTTTTTTTTTTACGTGTTTTTATTTTTTTTTTTTTTGTGCTGCCTTGGACTACTTCTGTAAGAAAAGACATAAAACAAAGCAACAAAATGAAACCAAAAAATATTATATTTTTCCCAGTATTTTATAGACAACTTTGAAATATTAAAATGGCAAATAAAACAAGACTAAATACTTAAATGGAAAAGAACAACTTTTAATAAAAACTTTTTCATGTTTTTATAGTTGAGTGTAGTTTTATTTAGTTGAAACGAAAAATAGCAACAATAATTTTTGTAATGTACATTTTTTAAAGCTTAAATGCAAACGAAAAATAAATATTTGGGAAGCAGTCAACATAGTTCGTGTGCTCCTTTATGTAATCCTCAGCGACTAAGGGATAACAATTTACGGAATTCAGTTTAAGCATCTGGAAATGCGTATCATATGACAAAAATTTGTTTACCACTAATAATTGTTTGTTATTCAATTTACAATAGTATTTTCGTCTTCATAACAGTTTGCCCTCCAGCAACAAGTTACAAATAGCCTAATTGCACTTTAAGCAAATTCAATTATAATGCTACAGTCAGAAAATTAAGGTACAAAAAACTTTAATTTTTTAATAGCAAAATTTTCAAACAAAGAACTAATTTTAGACCTAATATTTTTTTTTTTTACTTGTTTCTTAAAAAAATCTTTTTTATATTCAATATGAATGTTTTGTTTACTAGTTTAAGCAAAAAGCGGTAAAAATTAAGTACTTAAAACTTATTACTCCCCAAAAAGTACTTTTAATTTACCCTCCACCACTAGTGGTGAATTAGGGTATATAAAGTTTGTCATCCCTTGTGAAACTTTTTTAATATTAATAAAATACAGAAAGTATACACATTGTAGGTCTTTGAGTAATTATAAGTCAATTAAGTAATGTCCGTCTGTTGAAAGCACGCTCACCCTCAAGCGATTCAAAAGAAAAGAACACTGTTGGTGCCAAAGTCTTTATATATCTATTAAGCAGCTTGGGATTAAATTCCAGCACATTCGGTTCAGTTGATAAGAGTTATTAATCCAAATGTGAAACAAAATCCCGAAGAAATTTATAATTTTGTTACAAAAACTAATATAAATTGTGGCTGAATGCACGGACTGACATTAGATTTTGCACAAATTCGTTTTAAATGACTAGAAATCAGACCCTTTCCGACTAGTTTCGTGATAATTGGCTATTCATTTGCAAAATGCGCCACTTGAGGAAATCTCTTAAGTATGTACGCCGAAAACAGTAATGAATAACGCTATTGTAATAAACAGTGGGCTGTCCTACTTTGATTAAACTGCCAAATTTCGTGAAGATGGTCCATAATTTATAACGCCCACTCTCGGAAAACTCTTAAGAACAACTAAAAAAAAATTTAATCTTCCATAGTTTGATAAGACTAGATTCATTTTTGTGAAGATTGGTCTATAATTGACCAAAGGCCAGTGTTGCCACAACTTTTAGAGGTAAAATCAGCAAAACAACCATAATTTTTCATCAAAAATCTTCAAAACACATTTATTGCATTTTTTATGTAGTTTATTTAGAAAAATATATTACAATTCATTTCAAAATATACGGCCAATGTTCTGGAATTTTAAACCGATGGTAGTTTTAAAAGTACTTCTGGTAAATATCTACATAAATGTGCCATTATTATAACTTGTCGTTAACGGTTATCCGGCAGATAACAGACCTTCTTGACAGATGATAACACATTACTATCTGTCAACTTTATCTTTAATTTAGCTAACTGCACGTTGTAATAATAATAATGGCTCAAAGTGGTCCTCGAAGTACGGGATATAAAAAAGT
This sequence comes from Pollenia griseotomentosa, assembly GCA_963931875.1. Taxonomy (NCBI): domain Eukaryota; kingdom Metazoa; phylum Arthropoda; class Insecta; order Diptera; family Polleniidae; genus Pollenia; species Pollenia griseotomentosa. Next base: position 41,239,499 of record OZ007560.1, on the reverse strand, counting down.
AAATTTTTTTTGAACTTTTAACACAGAAAAATTTTAAAAATTTGTTCGATTTTAATATTGCTCGAACGTGATTTTCAGAATATGGCTGATAATTTTTGAATATTTTAACTTTAAAAATAACTATCCAAATTTAGTTACTCAGGCTGAGTAGGGATTAATCATATCTTTGTTATTTTAAACAACAAATTACAAGTTAATTGCTTGACATATTATTTAAACTAAGGGTCTTATTGAAAATTTAGAAGAGATCATATATTAAGACTTTTAAAAATATTCATACATAGGTTCATATGAATATAAATTTACATAAGCATAAGCGATATTAATGTGTCAAGACAATGCGAAATTCTAAATTTTAAATAATCTTTTGTGAATAAAATTCCTACTAATGAATCTATTTTCACATGGCCTCTCCATGAATGGTTGATATATTTTGTTTATCAATGCAAGAAGTGGAAAAAGTATAAACATAAGTCACAATGTAAAGAAGTTTCCACCGAGCTAAAAATCTGCAATTTTAAACCAAAGTTCTTCAAATCTGCACTTCTGGCATCACTGCCATAGACCCCATAAAAATTCCACCACTAAATTTTCTAGGGCTTGGTGGAGGGTATTAAAGATTATAAATTGATGAAATTCGGTACATAGGCTCTAATATTTGAAAATACACTCACAATATAAAATAAATGAAAATTAAGTTAAAAAACGGTCTACTTATTTTTCATTCATTTAATTTTTACTGTCAAAAATTCAACTGCAAATTCCGTAAAAACAAGGGAATTTTCAGTTATTTAATGTAATTCAGTAATTTTTTACAATACAGGTTTTACTCGATTACTCCACAAAAGAGCCGAATTTCAAAAAAATACCAAACACCTGTCCGCTTTTTTTTCTAATGAGAGAATAATGTTTGTTTTACTTTTGTTGTACTGATTACTTTGTTTACAGAAGAACTCTGAATTATAAGACAAAAGCAGCACGACTGATATGGTTTTCGCAATTATTTTACTTTAAAAATTTTATATATTTAACTAAATGATTTTAACAAGTAGAAAATGGGAATTTTTTCCTCAAAACAAGCAAATGGTTTTTTCTATTACTTATTGCCACTGATATATAAATAGATAACTAACAATTTGTTTTGGTTGTTAAATTATATAAAACCACTGAAAATTCATTTGGTTTTGCGGAATTCGCGAATGAATTTTGACCGTAAAAATTTAATCAGCTTTTCGTTAGTTTAATGGTGTTTTCTTTTCTGACAATAATGTTCCATGTATGCTACTATTTGCGCGGGTTTTCGTTCTATTCTAAAAAAAATATGCAAAATTGTGAAAAGTTGTGCTTTTCTTTTCTAACTACGTAGCTAAAATATATGACAAATTTGTACCATTTCTTACTTTTTTCGTTTTTCGTTTGTTTTACTTTACTTTACTTTATTTTTTTTTTTTAACAATAACTGACTTTAATTATCGAAAAGCAGTGTTGTTAGTGCTTATTTGAATTCAAAGAAAATTATATGTTGAAAACCGCTACAACAGTGGTGAATATCGCTTTAGTACAAACTTTGCATTTAATATTTAAGCGCTTAATACACATTAGTGTTGAGTGTAAAACGTAGCTATTATTTTGTTCCATTGTAATTTAGAAAAATGTATCACTTTGTAAGGGTGCGTTTACCTAATAATTATCTTACACAAATATAATGCATAATTTTTTTTAGAAAAGAAAACACCATAAATTACATTTTCATTTAATTTTAAATACAGAAGACTTTAACTTAATCACCGAACAATATTAAGTGCAACTGCAAATCCGTATTAATTTTTTTAATAAATTTTACAATCAGTTAAAAATAAATTTGCTTGGAATTTTAAATGTTTATTTATTTAAAACTGACTAAACTTCTTAAATAAACTACAGACCGTTACTGCAGAAATATTGTGAGTGTACGAACCCTATTGAAAATGGTGAGAATTCGTCCATAATTTCACATAGCCCTCATACAAGCTTTTTTATTATGTTGCTATTACGGTAAAATTGGGTCCAAAATTATTTTATTGCAATCTTAATAGTCCTACCAATTTTTTATTTGCATCGGTCTATATTTGACCAAAGCTTCCATACAAATACTACTACCCAAAAAAAGACTTGAATGCCATATTGGTATAAACATAGAAATTAACAACAATAACTTTTAGGTCAATAACTACTTTATTAAACCCCTTCCTAAAGTCAATTTAAGGCAAAATCTCATATAGAGGAAGATACACATCTAAATAATATTCGGCACAAAGAACTTTTGCATCTTAGCGTCATAACATAATTTTGTTCTGGCATATCCATTGTTTCCCATGGGTCCAAGTAGGATTTTTTTAACACTGTGGTATAGGGTATTATATCGTCGGGCTTGACCGACCATACTTTCTTACTTGTTAATACTAGATTTGTTTTTATTTGAATACAATTTTAGTTGCTTATTAAGGGAAGATGAATTTTTTAAGATGACGGATTCCTTTCATATAAAAATTACATAAGCAAAAATGTATATAAATCATTTTTGATCAAGACATTTTGAGTGCCTCGGTAGTGAGCCAGTCTATCAGCACTATTCTGAATTTTAAAATCGCCTTAGAGTTTTAAATGACCAAATAAAATCCAACATATATTTAGAGTACTATTAAACCAATAGTTCAATTAACTAAAATTTTAAAAGTACATATGGGGCAATCCTTTTAAACTTTTAAAATAACACATGTTTTTCAGAAAAGAACATACATAATGTAAAAGGTAGAATTTTACTGAGAAAAGAAAACGCCAATAGTTCTCTTATAACTCAATTTTTTTAAAATTCGATATCTCTGCCAAAAAATTCTGAAAATTTCCTTAAATGTGCTATTGATAAGGAACATCCGCACAGTAAAAGGAAATCAAAAAATATTTTTCTCCAAACTGTCCGATTTCACTTGAATTGCCATCTTTTTTTGTTTTGTTAGAGGATTTCATGTATATTGAATATAAGTACAAATTCTGGTTTTTGGGAAATTTTTAAAACGGGGAATATGACTTGATAAACATTTGGGAGTTTGCTTTTCAAAGAAAATTGTTAATGTTATTTTTGTGTAAGTAGCCGATTACTTCTAGAGCTTAGACGACATTTCGGCAGAAAAAGTTTGGTTTGCGAAGTCCTGCGTTAATGGTGGAGAGTTGTAAAAAAAAATTGGGAAACTATTTGTTAATTTTGTTTTGTTTGTAGTTCGTAGTTTTTATCAAAATTTAAATAAAATAATATATATATCTATTATAATCAAATAATTTTTTTTTTTTCATTTGGCTTAGTATATTCGCTTGGAGGTATGTGTTGATTGTTTTGCTATTTGTTTAAAAATTTATAATTTTTAATTAAATTTTTGTTTTTATTTATTTTTAATTCTCAAGAACTTTTTTACAATTAGAACTAATACAAAAATCAGAAATTACCAAAATCAAAAACCTAAAAATATAAAGAATGTTAAAAGAAGAGAAAACAAACTTTGTAAAAGTAAATTTTTTCCTGCCTGAATACCATACAATTAAAAAAAATTTGTTAAAGTAAACTTTTCCTTTCTAAATAGAGTCTTTATTCTATCAATGACGTACACTTTATGTGAAAAAATATTGACTCTGCCGCTTGTAACAGATACAAAGGACGAAGAAAAGTTCGAAAAAGAATCTTTAGTTTAACTTAATTTTTTATGGTATTTGGGTTGTATAATATTTTTAATCTCTTTTTTTGTTTTTTATTTAAACCGCTAAAAAGTTGTAATTTTGAATTTTTTAAAACTTCCACTTAATGTCCTTTTTTCTCATTTCCCCTTAATCTGTTTGAAACAAAAAGACAATTTAAAAAAAACAAAAAGTTTTTTTTAATAATTTTTAATTTATTTAGTTCTTATTTTCCAACCTCCCGTGCTGCTAAAAACGATAATGAGACATTTTTTATACAACATGCATTAAGTAGTTCAGTCACGTATAAATCATGGCCTAAAGCTTATTGTAAAAACAACAACAACAATATCCACAGCCCTACGTTGTCCCATTTGTTTGTTTTTAACGAGGTTGGCAACCTATACCTTTATAAATACCGATACCGCTTAATTGCCTTTTCAAATTGAAAACCGGTATTGATACCGATATCGAAATAACAAATAGTTTAAAAACGGAATTGATACCGAAATTCGATTCGGTTGCCAACAAAAAATATTTCCATAAGCACAGTATTGAAAATTTTAGTGTGTTTTTACTCTGCAAAATTTACATATTAAAAAAATATATAAAAGAGAATGCAATTTATACAATAATTTAGTAAAAATTCCTTTAACAACACTGACCTGGTTGAAAAACCTACCCGCTGTCGGCATTTCCTAAGGGGAGGGGGTCTCATACAAAATGTTCAGTACATGCTAGACATGTATTGAAGAAAAAGTCCCATAACTGCCCAGAATCCACCTCTAGAAAAATATAATGTATGACCGACCTCAATTAATTTGTTGTCCTTAATATTTGCTCGGGACATACTTGCCCTTTATCACCACTCCTTAGGGGGCACCCATACAAAAATTGGGTTTCTTAAATTCTTAAATTAAGAACCTGGGAATCTATTACTCATGGTGAGTAACATTTATTATACACATTTTCATATTATTCTAAGTAAAATTTGAATTTTTTTTTTCTTAAAAAAAGCTTTTATACTTTAATAGTCTTATTCCTTCAATATTTTTCAGGAATATTTTCTATGCACTAACAGAATTTTCGTTTGTATATATCTGTTACGAGGCTTACTTTAGCTATCCTTTGGCTAGCTATGAAGTAAATTGTACAGAAAATTTATACAACTATTAGATACCAGCAGAATGTAATGCATTTCCTGGCCCGCTACGGCTTTCGTCAGCATTCTTTGTATTTTATAACTGGATAGTGCCTATTGTAAATTTTATGTATTTAACTTAATTATATTAACAAATAAAATCTGGGAATTTATTTCTCATGGTGAGTAACATTTATTATATACATTTTCATATTATTTATATGTGTGGAAAAAACTAGGAACATACCTCCATGTTCCAATTTTTTATGATTTGAAAAAAAAACAAACATTTCGAAATTTTGCTAAAAATATTTTTTCTGGCAAAAAAAATATTTTTCTAAGCCGTTCGGAGTTACGTAAATATATGCTGTGCAACCTCCTCCATTTTCGAAATAACGGTATATCTCGAAAACAGAGCTAACCTTTAAAAACTGTTGGCACCACTGGATTCAGCGTAACCGAATTAGGTTAAAACGCTACGTGCCCCGTTTTATTAAAGTGGAACACTATGCCATAAATACGCAAATGTACATATATATGTAACTCACCATTGCAACCTTTTTTTGATCTTCGCTAAGAATAATTCACATTTTAAACAAACCTTGGGTCCATATATCTGTGGCTTGGAGCTAAAAGGGCCAATGTCACTTTTTTGCTCTTTTGAGTTAATCATTGCATTAGATTTATTTTCTTGCTCTCTTTCATTATGGTAAAACAGCTAAAGTCATACTTAACCCAGAACAGCTTAATAAATAAAATGCTGGCCAATGTCAATATGAAAAACCTTTTGTAAAACCTTCAATTCCAATTTTCTCAAAAGTGAATATTTTGATATTGGCCCTTTTAGCAGGTGAAAAGGCTTTATTTTGAACTAAAACTTCTTTGCGTTTTTTTTTAAGGCCTCGAACAACGACGTTGCTTTAGTGTGTGACATTTTCTTAAGCTCTATTTCACACAAGATTAGTTAAATGCATCGATAAGGTTTAAACGACCCATGTTCCCAGAAACCTTTTCACAAGTTGTATTTAAATTTGTTTTGAAGAATGAATTTTTTATGTCAACGCTTTAATATACATATTTTGTTTTATAGCCAATTTACGCTACAACGAAATCTAGTACTTACGAGATTTCGAGCCAAATCTAGTGGTTTTTGACTAGATTTCCCATACAAAACAAAATCTACTTTGTGACTAGATTTCGACGAAATCTACTCAAAATCTAGTAGAACTTAGTTTTGCAACTATGGTTTTTTCCATATAGCACTAAAAAGTACTTCCCTGCATAACAAAAACATGACATTTTAATTAAAAACAAAACAAAAACTTTTGAAAAAAATAAAAAAAAAAATTGAGAATTTGTAAAAAATAAAAAAAGGACAAATAATTGGTAAAAAAGTGATGTTGATTATAAACTAAAGATAATAAAAAATTTTTAATGTCTATTTCTTTTTGTGTTTGTATGTGTTACACAAAAATATTTTAGTCATTGATTTGTTATAAAAACAAAATCTCGCTAATGTCAAAAAATGAAATCTACTAGATTTCGTTGTAATGTAAATGGCCTATTAAGAAATTTTTTATATTGAAACAAATTGAAGTACAAAAGTTTTTTAGAAAACGTTTTATTTTGAAAACTTTATTTTATTAATTTTTTTCGGCGGCTTTTTTTTTTTTTTGAAAAAAGTGACAAATTATAGCATAGTGTATTTGCTACCATGTAAAAAATGTGTCGTCTGACATTCTCCTTTAGTTTGGTTAATTTAATTGTAAAAACGATATACCTTTACCGTTATAAAAGTTTTTGTACCGGTATAACGATATGAACTCCTTTATACATGTTCTTCATTGATATTGAAAAGGTCTTCAATTCAATAAGTCCATGAAGTGATCTGGGTTGCGCCAGAATGTAAAGGAGTGCCGACAAAAGTGAACAATCTGGTCAAAGATCTGCAAAATGAAGCTACTTGTCGGATCACTAACGAGAACCGATTAAGTGCCAATATAAATATCCGGACTATTGTCCGTCATGACTGTATTCTTTCGCCTCAACAGTTTAACCTAACGCTTGATACAATAATGAACCGGGTGACTGTAAACAACATCGGTATTACATAGGGCCTCCAAGGTACACTTGGAGATCCTAATTATGCAGTTGATATATATATTCTGGCTCAGAAAGACTTCTATATCGCGACAAAACTTTAGAACCTGAGCGATTGTGAAACTAAAGCAGAACTAAGCATTAATATTGCGTAAACCAAGCTAATGGGCATTAATACCGTCTACACTCAAGCTCTATTTTTAGACGGGAACCGATCGAAGTTATTGAATCTTTGTGCTACCTGCGAAGTACCATTTCCAGTAATGTTGGAGCAGGTGATGATTTAAGATCACGCATCACAAAGGGTAGAACCTCGTTGAGAATGGCGAATAAAGTTTGGCGATCAGCATTCACTATACTCAAAATCTTTGACACTCGTGTAAAATCCATTGTTTTGTTCGGGTGCGAAATGTAGCACGTTGCAAGAAAATTAGTACTCTCATTTATAAGCTGTTGTCTATGGCAAATCTTACTCGTATTCTGGCCTAACACCATATAAAACGCCACATTGTGGGCAAAAACAGACCAACTACCATTCAAACCGAAATTCTATAAAGTAAATGGATTGCGCATACGTTGGGGAAGCCCCATACAACATCAGTCGAAGAAAGGGAAGACCTGCTAATACATGAAGGGGACTAGTTTAATCTAAGGGACTAGCAGCAGGGCGTACATGGCGTGAAATAAAAGCTTTGACATTAGACAAATCAAATTTTAACTTGTTTGTTGAGACCTTTCGTTCCACCAAAGAACTACGGGAATAAAATAATAACATCGATACCGATTTAATTAAAATACCGATGATAACGATACCGAAAGAACAAATAGTTAAAATACCGATACCGACATAACAAACACTTAAATAATGTTACCGATGCGAAAGTTCGTTTCGGTTGCCAACGTTGGTTTTCTATCTCTTTTCGACGTTATCTTAACTTCTTTAGATGTTGTTGTGGCTTGTTGTAAACAAGTTAATAAATTTTATTAAAAGCTTAATACATTTTTCTTAAAACAAAATAACCAAACGCCATCTTTGTTAGAAAAAAAAATGAAAACTTCAAGTGATATTAAATTATCTGTATTTTTGTGTTTTATTGTTTTAAAAATCGCCCCAAGAATTTTCGGTAACAAAAACTTGGGTTATATATTGAATTAAGCCGGGTCAAGAAATTATTGTTATTTATTAGGAACAAAGGTGTTAGAAATTTGTCACACGAATAATTATGGCGAAAATGAAGTGCGCTGTTGACAAGGATATAAAATGAATTTTTTGGAATTAAAATGATTTACTGAACATGAAACAAAAGAAATCTTTTAACATTTCAAGAGTCTTACATAATTTGAAAAGGACTTAAAATGGCAGAAAAAAGTTAGAACATTTTCATGAACTGAGTATTTCAAACAACCACAAAAAAAGCACAGTGGGTATACCAAAACAATTAAGGGAAATAAGTATACAGTCTCTACATACACAGAAAAAATTAAAAATTGTCTCTAATCAACAAATTTATTCCAAATTCATAGAATCAAGCAACCCATTTGTTGATTTTGCACCTATTAATAAAATGATTATATTGTTACGTTACTGCCTTTCAATAACGTTTTGGTTTATTTCCTTTATAATAAACCGTTTCGAGTTCTTTATTGCAACTTTAATAAAATAAATAAAACACAAACACTTTTAACACTGTTTACAATTAACACAACTTTATTTAGTACAAAGTCTTTTTAACAACCGTAATTTATAGCTTTTATTAACAACCAACTATAATTTTCTCAGCGTTATACGTGATTGACAAAGTCTGAACTTAGAATGATCTCATTCGCTAGTCGCCGCTAGTATTTATACAGCAATTTGGTTGTCTAGAACATTCGAAATGTTTTTCGAAGGTTCGAGGCTTTACTATTCACCACACTTTAATTTGATTTATGGCAGCACTTATGTTTACATAATTTTACCTCTTATACTGAAGCTTTTTTAACGGTCATTTCTAGGGCTTTCTGCACATTGGGATTGAAGTGTACTAAATTACAACAATTTTTAAAAACAATGTAAACTAATAAAATTACTAATAAATACATGTTAATTAATAAATACAAGATAACTAATAAATTCAACTAATTCTTAACTAAAGTTACTTTGCCGTCTCAAACAATGTGTTAATTGATTTTGACAAATTCCAACAACAATTTCACAAGTTAAAATTATTTTATTTTGAACAAAATAATTTTTTTTTATTTAATTATTAATTTAATTCAAAATTTATTTCAAAACAACTAAAATGTTTATTGAATCAAAAAAATTATATTTTTAATTTTCTTTCAACAAAAAAAATAATTGATTCAATTATCACATTAATTACATTTAAAAACTTTTTAAATAATTTTTTTAATTGATAAAAAACTACTAAGAATTTTTTTTGTGTATATAAAAAGGAGTTAATGTGTCTTTAAAAATACACCTTCTGCACTTAAATTTTTTCCCAGATAACCTTGGCGATGAAAGTGAGCGTTTTCACCAACAAATATAAGAGACTTAACCCGGTGCGCTTCGCTACACTGCGCCTACCCGCTTTATATTTATTTTCAAAAGTGTAGTATACCATAAGAGTGACTTCTACAATGTTTGAACATTCTCACCATAACAGTTCTTAATATATGAGATATTAAACATTGGCGTACCACTTCCCCCGCTGCTATTTTATTTAAATTTTGGGGCTCAGAAGATCCTACTACCAAAAGTTCAACAAAATGAGTGCAGCGGCTCTTAAGATATGCGATATTTAATATTGGCATCCAATGGGGGGTACCAATTCCCCTGCCGCTATCGAAAAAATAAGTAGCCTATTTTATTGGTAGGGCTCACGTAATGTTACTGTAAAATCGGTTCAGTAGTTTAGGAGTCTAAAGACAACAAGCAAACAAACACACAAACATTTTTCATTTTTTAGGCGAGAGGCAAAAATAATCAAATTAGGCAAAGCAATTTCATAGTTTTATGTCACCTACGATTAAGGTAAAGAAGTGGGGTAATTGAAATAATCTTCTGTTACTTTGTCATTTTTGCACTAATCTAGATCATATTGAGCACAAAATTTTCGTATTAAAATAAACTAACGTATTGGGCTTAAAACTTGAAAAAGAATGCGGTGATTCTTGAAACATGTAAATTCAACCCAGGTTCGAGCCCCAGCTCAGCCAAGAAAATTATCAATGAATTTTACTAAAATTTCATGGTGTAAAATTCAGTAAAAATAAATAAATGAAAATAAAATTTGATGAATTTAAGCCTTACTAAAAAAAATATCAAAATTAAAAGTAACAGTTCAACTAAAAATCACAATTGTTCTTAAAATAGCTATGATACAAATAAAATGTAGACGAAAGTGGACAGAAAAAATTAATAATCAAATGTATTCAGGTTTTCAAGACAAACTCTTGACAGAAAGAACACGAAAAAACGGAGGAAAGGGAGCAACTTGTAATATAAAATTGAAAAGGATAATTACAGCAAATTTCGAACCACTAGTACCACTGGTTAAAGATTGATGTTCGACTGTTGGCAGGCAGGCACCGCAGTGGTGCAGAAGTTAGAACTCAAAGAATTCTAATGAAAGAATGTGGTGATTCTTGAAACATGTAAATTCAACCCAGGTTCGAGCCCCAGCTCAGCCAAGAAAATTTTCAATAAATTTAAATAAAAATTTCTTATTGTAAAATTCCCTCCTGCAGTGAAAAAATAATTTAATGAAAATTAAATTTGATGAACTCGAGCCTAACTAAAAATATTGAAATTAAAAATTAACAGTTCAACTTAATCAAAATTGTTCTCAAAATTTTTATATCAAATATAAAATTCAAAACATTCCACTGCATTGTGGAAATTAAATATTAATAGATATGAGTACAATAACTTTGTAATTATTGTTTTGATTTATTCACAACATCATCTGCGAAGTTAAGCAGTCGAAAATTTTCCGCATAGAAAATTTTAAAAAGCGACGAGTTGACAACACTGTTTAGAATCATTCAAACAACAACATCACATCCGTACTCATTGTTGGTTTCTAGTTTTGCTTATTATTTTAGTTTTTGACTGCCACAATGTTATTATATTTATTACTACTTTAATGTTACTAAGATACTACCCAGCTAGCATAGGCTGTTTGTTAGATGATTATGTTTAATAAACAACTTCTAAAAGAATCTACTGATGATTATCTGACGATTAACAAAAACAAAAATATTCTAATTTTTTTTATTTATTACTTTTTTTATACATTTTTTGACACGCTCGTCTTTTAATCTTGGAATGAACCTTTTGCGACTCTCTGTAAGACTCATATAATAATTACTAAATAAGAGCGTTTTAGAAATATGAAAATTCTATTGTCAATACAATTTCAATAAAACAAACCGACCTAAGGATCTGTAAAAAAGGATTTTCCGACAGGAAAGTGTTTGCTTTCGCAACCTTAAAGGTTTGTTTCATGTTAATTGGAAGAAAATTCGAAGTCTTAACATGAAAAAGACGCGTGATGCCCCTTTTTAGGTAGTTGAGTTATACGGCTGAGCATTTCACGAGTTGTAAAATAATCCCTACATGAGTCTCATACGACTCTTGGCATGCTTTTTAAAAGACTCGTTAGATAATCTCCAAATACATCACAAACGATTCCCTTTACGATTAATATAAGCGTCTTTCGCTGCGTTTTAGAAGAATCTCTCATACGAATCAGCACGTGTAACAGTTTCTCCCGTGCTAGGAATCGTCTACAATTATAAAATGAGCTCGTCGACGATCAAAAACACTCTTTGTGAGACTCCCAATATACTCCTAGACGATTGAAAATGCTAGCTGGGTACTACCTTAAAATTGTCTAGTCATAAAAAAACTCCAAATGTAGTAGTAGTAAAAAACGAAAACCCCAATCAAACCAATCGAAAATTATTAAGTTTTTTCACTGCTACTTAATTTTTGTTCATATTGCTGCTACTACATTTTTCGGTTTTATGTTTTGCATGTAGCAGAAGTTTTTATAAAGGTGATGCTACAAAACAGAACAACTGCTCTTTTGCAGCTACTTGTAATTGTGTTAGAGTTCTTGTTTTAGTAATAGTAAAAAAATGTTTAGGTAATATAGTTTTTTAAACACTGGTTTTAAGCTACAATTTAGGGTTTAAGTATTAAATTCCAATTTAACAATTTTCTATATAAGCATTTTTACGAAACAAATTAAAGAGGAACATCAAATTGTTGTTTAATTTTACATTTCGTACGACATTGTTTACCCCGCAAGCGCCTCTCTATCCCCCATTATCATTAATCATTTGTTTCATGAAATATTTCTGTGGGAATTAGTCTTGTCTATCTGCCATGCCTTTACACACCCCTTTATGTTCAAAAATTCAAAATGCAAATAGTTTACACATACAATAGTTAATATTTCCGTCGCTTAAACACTGGATTAAAATTTATTGCGTTAACTTTCACAACATATTTCGTAGAATTTGTTTATTGAGTCTGAGCTTAATATTCTTCATTTTGTAGGTTAACCCAACTACTAAGTTTTCCTATAAAATCTAAACAACTTACAACAATTTATTAAGGGTAGTCACGATGGTCATTTTGCAAATTTGCAATTTGTGAATTTGCAGTGCATATTATGATTGATAGTGAGAAAACCACTTTTATTTTTTGTGCAAATGTGCTATTTTTCTAAAAATTGTTCTGGCAACACAAAATAACTCTGGCAGCGTTGTAAAAAATCTGTTTTTTTTATTTTATTTAATCTATCATCATTACAATTTTAAAATAACTATATATAGTTTATGTCTACAATATTCGAGATTTTACACGGAAATCTTTAACTTATAAGTTTCCTTAAAAAACAATATGGCGCTTTATTTGTCAAATGTTATTGTTCACATTTGTTTGCAAGTGATCAAATATGCACTACTAATTTTGCTCATGGTTTTTTTAGTGCAAACGAAGTAAAATAAAGCAAATTGCAAATACGTACATTTTGTTGTTATGTTGTGCAAATGTGTGTATTTTTGCACGCATTTGCATCGTTTGCACTACCCACCGTGATTTCCCTTATTGTTTTTTTTTTTTTTCAAAAATACTTCATAAAGCAAAATTTAACTCAACTTTTAATGAATTCAATTGAAACGTTATAGCTGTGCGTGGGAAACACACTTAAAAATTGTTTTTCTTAATCCATTTCCTTTTCATTTTACACTTAAATGGCTTCATTTGTAATAAAAAAAAGTTTGAGTTCGTTGTATTTTTCTGTTAATGCACTCGTATTGCACATCTCTATGAAGAAAACTTTTATAAAACTATTCAAATTAATGTCACGTTGCGAATGACAAACGTAACAAATAATTAATGTAGTCATTAAATTTTAGTTCAACTTAAGTAAAATAAAGTGACTTGTACTGCAAGGAAAAGTAGCTTCTAACTTACTACACGAATACAAATGCACTGATTGGTACTTTAGTACTTTTATGTGAAAATAAAGTTTTCATTTATGTTTGTCAAAAGGGACACAAAACAACTTCTAATTTTAGTTAATTGCTGCTTAAGGAAAAAAGTTGTTGTACGAAAAACTTTAAATTGATAACATGACTTCTTAATATATGATTCTAACTTAAACGAAAGTTGGAAATTGTAAAAGCATGTATTTTACAATATTATATTGAAGGTACTATTTCTAAAAACGGTACTCTCTCACAAAAATGGTATAAAAGGTACTTTAAAGTATAAAATTTCAAGAAATATCATAACAAAGAAAGACAGTCAGACAGCGTCGAAAAAACGAAAGAAATGTGCATGAATAATAACGTAGATTATCAGTTTATAGTCGAAAATAATGCTAGGAGCACAACTGGGACGAACGACAAATTTCGCCGTACACGACGAATTTTTTAGTAAAAATTCGCTGAGTAAATTCGTCGTATGAAACATAATAACGTCGAATAACACACAGCTTTACTAATTGGAAAAGTTCTTTGCTGTTTGTGCAAAGAGAGAGAAATAGTGTGACCATATAAAAAAAAAATTACTTAAAAAACACAAACATTAACGAAACCACAATTAAAAACTTTTCTTATAGTTATCTTCTTTGTATATTTATTTTAAATGCGATAAAATAAAAAAAAACAATTATTAAAGTAAAAAAAGTAACTTAATATACTAAAACACTTGAAAACTAAAATCAAACATGGTCACCTGGTACTGATTTGTTCGTCGTTCGCCGGCGTATGAAATAGAAATAAATCTATTGCAAAGTCGCCGCGTATGACGAATTTCGGCCGATGCCATAATTGTGTGTATTTTCATATACACAAATACGTTTTATTTTTGGCGACGAATATTCGCGGCCAAAAATTCGTCGTTCGTCCCAGTTGTGTTCCTAGCATAATTCTATAAACTATGAGAAAAAATTTTGTTGTTTGAGCTCCAAAACGTCAGTAGGAAATGATGTAATGATGGACAATGTATACAACACGCTAAAAAAAAGCCAGATCTGCATATGGCCGTCTAAATTAAACCTCGCCCTCAACACAAATATCGCTTAACACGAAAATTCGCCTTTATAGTCCTTGCGTGAAATCTACGCTTTTGTATGGGAGCGAAACTTGGCTAAAGAACTATAATATAGAACAAAGACTGCAAAAATGTATAAGCTAATGCTTGCGAATAGTATTCGCAAGCATTTGTTTATAAAATAATTTCAAATGCAGATCTTCTTGAATTTACTTATGAAGAGCGAATCGCCCGTCAAAAACCAGGACGGCATTAGAATTGAATCTGCAAGGAAGCTAACAACCAGGTCGCCAAAGATGACATGGCGCAGAACCGTTTTAATCTAACTATGAAGAAATTATGTTAGGAGATTAAAGTAATATGTCATGATAGTTGACGTTGGAATATTCTTCTAGGAGCCCTATGTTCCCCAGTGGGATAATCAAAGGAAAAAAGTGTAAACAAGTCGCCACTTTTGTCAATTATTTTGCTGATTTTTTATTGACACTTTCAACAAATGAGTGTGACACTTTCAACAAATGAGAATTTCCCTTAGGGGGCTCCCAGACAAATATTGCGTTTTATGAAATTCTTAAATTAATTAAAATTTGTCGACTTTTGTGAATAAAATCAAAAGTTGCAAACAGATTTTATTCATTTATGGCTTATTTTGTTTGTAGCTTCGTTTTTTATAAGTCTGCAAAAAATTAGAAGCCTAGCTGCATTTTTTAATTTTGTATGAATTTTTAAAAAACAAAAATTTCGAAATTTTGATAAAAAAATTAATTTTTTTTTCAAAAAAAAATTATGTTTCAATAACGACTACTCATATTAGAAAAAGAGTTTTACTTTTCTGAAATGAAATTTTATTGCGGAATTTCGGTTTTTTTAGTAATTTCAATAAACTAAACCGTTTTTGAGTTACGCGAATATATGTTGTGCAACCTCCTCCATTTTCAAAATAACGGTATATCTCGAAAACCAGAGGCAATCTGGAAAAAACGCGGGCACCACTGGATTCAGCGTCCCCGAATTATGTTAAAACGCCATGTGCCCGGCTTGTCATTTTTTTCAACTAGCATAGTGTAATTTATACCTCTTTCTTATTAACAAATTATTTAAATATGGAAGTTTTAAGTTACACTCCTTCTCAATAGTAAATTTTATGTCCGGATGAAATGAGTTAAAAGTTTCCAAAACATTTTCTATTTCCGATTCTTCAATAATGCAAAATAAATCATCAACATACTTTGTCATAACTTTTGGTTTAATAGTCAATTTACCAATACAAGTGTCTAATAATTTCTTCATAACTATATCCGCAATAATTGGTGATGCTGGTGATCCCATTGGAAGTCCCTTTTGTTGAACATATGTATATGTTATTCTCCAATTGAAAATATCTCTTATCTATTATACAGAATCTAAGAATACGTTAAAACAGTTCCCTTTCAATTTTTGTAAATTCCGTTATTATATTCCATTTTTCCTCTATTATATCCAGTTTCGCCAAAACTTGGTGACCAAAATTTTATTGTGTAATTCTTCTCTATAGTTGGATATTCTTCGTGATATTCTTCGTTGAGATGATTGAAGATGCTCATTTTCATGAAAAATATTAAAAATATTTTTAGAAGAAGTTCGTATAAATTTTGGTATGATACCTACATTTCTGCAACGAATTAAAAAGGTAATTGTAGCCTTAGTTTTTATTAACTTATCCCTAACAGTCTTGTATCTGTTAATAATTCTTCTCAATTCCTGGCTTCTCTTTAAATAATTATAATTGATTCTTGATGTGCTCATCATTTTGTATAAATAAAAAAATATACACAATCTTAAATTTTTACAATATTTGGTAATCTAAATAATCATTTTGGTAATAGATGTAAAATCAACAAATTATTTGCTTGATTCTATGAATTTGGTATGAACTTGGTGATTAGAGACAATTATTAATTTTTTTCTTAGTAGTTTTTTATCAATTAAGAAAATTATTTAAAAAAAATTTAAATTTAATTAATGTGATAATTGAAACAATTATTTTTTTTTTTTTTTTTTTTTGTTGAAAGAAAACTAAAATAATAATTTTGAATTAATTGCCATTTTAGTTGTTTTAAAATAAATTTTTAATTAAAATAATAATTAAATAACAAAAAATTATTTCTTTTAAAATAAAATAATTTAAACTTGTGAAATTGTTGTTGGAAATTTTCAAAATCAATCAACACATTGTTTATAACGGCAAAGTTTTTTGATTATTTTTTTAATTAAAATTAAAAATATCATTTATTGAAAAATAAAATATTCAAAAAATTAAATTTTTACAATTTTTAGTAATCAATATAATCATTTTGGTAATAGGTGCAAAATCAACAAATGGGTTGCTTGATTCCATGAATTTAGTATAAATTTGGTCTTTTGGATAATATTCATTTAAATTAAAACCGTTCCGTGAAAACCGAAGGAAACAGAAGATGTAGACGTGAGTGTGACAGAGGAATCGAATTTATGGATCGTACGTCGTTCTCGACAACTCGGTCTATGGTCGTTCACAACTTGAAAAATTTTGAGGAAAGATCTTAGCAAAAAGTAATTTCAATTTTTGGGAATACAAAATTTTTTTTTAATATCAAAAGATTTTGTTATTCGTGCTTAATTCCCAGTTTTTATTATTGATAAAAACACTTGAAATTTATTGTTGATGGGATAAGCTATTCCTATGCGCATTTCACTGGTTGCTTAGGCCAGATCATCAGGAAACTTCATCCATAAAGATTTTGGAAAAACTAAAGATATTAAACCAAATAAAACTGTTAAGCGTATAAGACTTATAGCAACAGTTCTACTTGTAACAATATCAAAGCTTAAACAAAACACATCAACAATAAACAGTGGGTTTATCTCATCTTACATTCCCCACTGATCTTAGCCTCATCCATATAAGATTTAACTGGTGCAAGAATTTAAACCATTAATTGCGTCGTGTGCAACTGGAAGTTCAACCAATTTTTCTCATCAATCCCGAAAAAAATCACTCTTTGGTTAACCACGAATAGCGAACGCAAAAGGCAAATAATTCCTGAATTTGTAATACCTCATGTTATTGCAAATCATTTTGTTGAGCCAAACTTTTTGTGACCAAACTATCTCAAGAAATGGACCTGTGAAATGGCCAGCTTGTTCGTGTGATTTGTCACCTGCTGACTACTTCTTGTGAGGGTACTAAGAGGCCAACATTCGATTCACTTTTGAAGAAATAAGATCGGGTATGTTTAAAAAGTGGTGTAAAATGTTACAGAGAGGATGTTGTTCCTTAGGCGCAGTTGTGGAGGTCATATGCCAGCAATTGTTTTAAAGCAATTAATGCTATAAAATTGTGTGAGCTAATACAGAGTTTTCGTCATGCCATTTGTGTTTTATTTAAAAAAAACACACCTTATAAGCAGCTATTTATATTAAATTAATTATGTTGTTCGTTAAAAAAATAGAACCATTAATATCTACAAGTGAACTCTGGTTCTACAGTTTCACTATTGACTAGAGTTTCTACGCGGGAAAGAATTCCCGGGAATCCCGGGACGTTTTTATAAATTAATTCCGGGAATATTCGGGAATTTCAAATAAAATTTTTTGAAATTTTAATTTGTTAGCATCGTTAAAATCTAAAACGATCAATAAAAATATATTCTTTACAAAAATTACCTACAAATCGAACTATTCTTCCTACGCCAATCAACTGTATTTTTAAATGAACACGATACTCCATCACCAACACCAACACCAGATGATGAACAATACAAATTCTAAAAAAATAAATGTAAAGAAAATACAAAAGCCTTAAAATATCTTAAAAAAAAGAAATTGACGTATATAAAGTCACGGATAACAGGCCAACAAATTTATAATCTTTGAATAGAAATGGAATCTCTGATGAGCTTTTAAATGCTTTAATAATACTAAAAATTGTTTGCTTAAAAGAAAATTGATTTTACCAAGTTGCAAAATTAGACAAGCCAGGCACATGGGGTTTTAGCAAAATTCGGGTACGTTTTTTTAGGTTAGCTCTTGTTTTCGAGATATACCGTTATTTCGAAAATGGAGGAGGTTGCACAACATATATTCTGAATTACTAAAAAAAACCGAAATTTCGCAATAAAATTTCCTTTAAGAAAAGTAAAAATTTTTTTAATATGAGCAGTCGTTTTAGAAACATAATATTTTTTGGAAAAAAAACATAATTTTTATTACATACTAGCTTAACCCGGTGCGCTTCGCTACACTGCTTAAACCACTTCTTCAGTTAAGAGATATTTAATATATGCATCCTATGGAAGGTATTTCCCCCCTGCGCCTTCCCGCTTTATTTTTATTTTCAAAAGTGTTGTATACCATAAGAGAGACTTCTGCAAAGTTTGAACATTCTCACTATAAAAGTTCTTAAGATATGCGATATTAACCATTGGAGTCCTATGGTGGGTACCACTTCCCCCGCTGCTATTTTATTTCAATTTTGGGGCTCTGAAGATCCTACTACCAAAAGTTCAACAAAATGCGTGCAGCGGCTCTTAATTATATTTCTATATATGAGGGGTACTGCTCCTCCCCTGTCAACCCCGCCCATTTTTATATTGAAATTTATATTTTACCATAATAGTAGCTTTAACCACGTTTGAAGACTGTCCCTTTAATAGTTCTTCAGTTGAGCGATATTTAATATATGCATCCTATGGGAGGTATTTCCCCCCCTGCGCCTACCCGCTTTATTGTTATTTTCAAAAGTGTTGTATTCCATAAGAGTGAATTCTAGAAAGTTTGAACATTCTCACTATTACAGTTCTTTAGATATGCGATGTTAAACATTGGCGTCCTATGGGGGATTCCACTTCCCCCGCTGCTATTTTATTTTAATTTTGGGGCTCAGAAGATCTTACTACCAAAAGTTCTGCATAATGCGTGCAGCGGATCTTAATATATGCGATAATTAATATTGGCATCCTATGGGGGATACCAATTCCCCTGCCCCTATCAAAAAAATAAGTAGCCTATTTTATTTTTAGAGCTCACGTGATGTATCTGTAAAAATTTCAGGAAAATCGATTCAGTAGTTTAGGAGTCTATAAGCCAACAAACAAACAAACACACAAACAAAATTCATAAAAAATCGGAAAATGCAGCTAGGCTTCTTCTGTTACCACCTTTTGATTTTATTCAAAAAAGTTGAATAGGTATGTTAGAAATAAATGATTGAGATGAAAAATAAAGTGGGGCTGGTCATACATTTGACCCATCTAGGGGCATCCTAGGCACTGCAGGGGCCAAATTTAAGAATTCTATCGCCATATATGTATGGTTGAAATTCTTAATATGGCTAATGCAGCGCCTAGGGTTACCCTAGAACTATGCTAAAACGCCATGTGCCCGGCTTGTCTAAAAAAAGTGTAAATTTCGAGCACAGTGATATTAATAAGTTTTAATAATTCGTGATCTCCAAAAAAAATAAAAAATAAATATATATATACAAACATATATAATATGCATGTACATATGAATTTAACAATTAATTTGGTTTTGTTTTGGTTTTCTGTGGAATTAATAAAGCTAATTTTTTTTTAGTCTATGTGTGTATATTCTTTTAAAAAAGGAAAAACTGTTGTCTGGAACTCATTTAATGAAATCATTGTTTTTTTTATTCAAAGAATCCCGGGATTCCCGGGAATAAGAATTTTTTGTTTCGTTTCCCGGGAATAGAAAACGTCAGGGAAACTAGAAACTCTACTGTTGACATTTCCTACATGAAATATAATCAAAAACGATTTACAACCGATTCAGGAATGTCGCACAAAAACATTTCATGAAACAGAAGATTGGGGTCAGAGGGAAGTTTCCGTGCTAAACAATGTCGCACGAAATAAAAATCAAGAGCAATAATTTGATGTTCCTCATTTATATTTAGATTCGTAATGATTTTTGAAATTTAATAGTAAAATATTGTTTTTAATCTAAAACTTTTAAATGTAGCTTTCCAGCGGGAAAAAGAAGGAGTACGAAGGCCATCTTCATCCTTTTGGATGAACAAGTTCTACTGGCTTCATTCCATACTCATATCATGTTTACACAAGTTGTCATTGGGGGAAAGTCCTTCCGCTCTCCGTTCTTTCGTAGTTACATAAGGATGGTAATTAGATCAAAATAAATTGTGCTTTTGTTTTGGAAAAAAAAAAAAAAATGTTTCTCCTTCTCTTCTCCTCTCATACACAAAAAAAAAATTGTTCACCAATTAAAGCATTAATCAAAAATAAAATCAGTTTTAATTAAAAATGTAATCAAATGAATTAAACGCTTAATCAAGTGAATTTGTGAATTTGTTTACTGGTGCAAATTAATAGTATCAATTAAATTTTTAATTCAGTTGTTTAAATTTTTTAATTAAAACTGTTTTAATTTTTGATCAATGGTTTAATTAGTGAAAAATTTGTTTCTGTGTAGAAGGGAATGTGGAATGTGTATCTTATCTTTTAAACGAAATAGCCGAGGCCTTCTATGAGGCATTATTTAACAGTTAGATAAGAATGGCAATTGAATCAAACTATTTTTAAGAAGGTCTTTTGAGTTTAACCGCTGGGTTGTTACTAGCAACAAAAAACGTAACATTTGAACGAATACAAGTTTTTGTAGGGACTCTAAAAAAACAAACGAATATTGTTGCAGGGTCATGCCGCATAGTTTAAACAGGTATTAGTTTTTTTAAATATATCGAATAATAAATCAAATATCGTGAATAAAAAGTAAATGAATTTTTTCCCGAAATTTTGCTTGTCTCCATACAGAGGGAAATTTTTTTTACGTTTAGGGTGACTTTGATAATAGTCTGAAAATTGTTTAGAACCTAATGTTGACTCAAAACAATGCATATCTTTACACCCCATTTTGAAGCATTAACCTTTAATTTTCGGATTGTTTTTTTTTGTCTCCATTGCAAAAAAAACTGAAGTTTTTTAATGTACTTTTTATAAAAAAAAAAAAAACTGAAACATTCTCCGAATAACAAACTTCTCAGGTAACGGTCTCCAGCAACGCTAACTTTGTATTCGTTTAGTTTAAAAAAGTAAAGCCTGACAATACAGCCTGAATAAACTGCACACCACATTGTAACGCGAATTGGATGCAATTCCCTCTCATGCAGTATTTCTGGGTTGGAATCACTGCATATGCATCAATTAGTTTTAGTATTTAGTATTCGTTTCTCTGAATTTCCCTAATTATTTAAACTGTTTTCTAAAAATTTCGTATATTTTCTTGCGAAACCCTCGTCTGAAATAAATATCAAATAAATTATAGCTAAAATAAATAAAACATAAAATTAAATCTCAAATCACAATTTGTACCACTGACTCGCACCAGCTTTTAAATTCGTATGAAAAATTAACAGCAGCCGCATGTATTTTAATATTCAAACAGTTTTAAAATTCACATTATGTAATTCTGGATAATTTATTGAAATACTTTGTATTAAATGCGTTTTAAAACAAATTTGAATAAAACCACAAAATAAATATTAAATTGAGGGTACAATTATGATAACTATACAAACTCATACATAAAAACCGGCACACGCACACATGTGACATTTATTAAATGATAAACGTCAATTTACATTACATCCACATTATGCTAGAAAGTAAAAATAGATATCGTTAGCTACAAGGTAAAAGGTTTTGGGAAATACTGAATTAAAAACTCAACTTTTTGGGGTTGAGTTAAGACTTTAGGGTCATATTCCCGAAAACTTTTCAAATAAAATGCTATGTTCACATTTGGCTTCTTAAACGCGTTTAAGCAGTTCGAACGTGATTAAGCTCTAATCACTTCAAAATCGAGATGATTATCCATACATTGAAGTGATTTATTAATCACTTCAAATTGACATGATTACAACTAAATCACTTCATAAATCACATAGAATCCACTGAACATACCTCAAATGTAGAATCGCCAACATGATCGTGTACAACCGGCCACGATTTCAGCTTATTGTCTTTATTATTTTCCTTAAATAATTCAAAAATTTTCACAATTTCACCTTTAAAATGATTAAAATAATCTTCTGATAACTTTATAAAGGTGTTGTTATATATTTTTAATAATTTAAAGAAATATAAATTTGTGTGTTGTGTTTTTGTTTTTTAATCATCTGTCATCTTAATCATCTCAAATGTAATGTGAACAGCTTTGATTAGCTAAATCAACATTTTGCTTTAACGCGTTTAAAAACCTAAGTGTGAACTAAGCATAAATCAAGGTTTAATTAATCTGAAAACAGATTTGTGACGCGGTTACCAAGTTTGAATACACAGCTTATTTTTGCTTAAAATGTTGGCATATAATGAAATAATAAAAAAAGTCACGTTTTGTAACGATTATTTGAGTTGTTCTTATATAGGGAAGCTACCTTTAATAACGGCTGTGCTCGTCGGAGAAGTGAGTTAATATAAGTTCCCATTAAAATAAATTAAAAATCATTTACAGTAGATTTTAAAAAATCAGGTAGCTAAATAGATGACATGTGATAATAGATCGATAATTATATAAACCAAAATAAAAAAAAAAATAATCATAAGCTAGGCCTGAATGAGTATTGTGGAGCTTGGAATGAAAATCGCTACACATTCTCTAAACCCTCCCACCATGCTGACGATATTGTATAATTCCCCTGTCAGCCCTAAATAAAACAACAACAAAAAAAAATTACTAACTTACCTAACCCATACTATATTCTTCACCTTTCGTAATTACAAATTCAAAATTTTAAGATATTATGTTTAATACATAAGAAAAGTTAAAACATATTTATTAATATTATAAAAAGGAAATTAAAACAATTGAGATGATGTTAATTCAAAATGTAACTATCACAATTGGTCACCCTAAATGATTAAATCAATATTTTAGAAATCCGTTTAATACAGGAAAAAAAAAATAAAATAAACTAACGTATTCATAAAAAAATCTTAATTCAGGTTTTTGATACATTTTAGTTAAAAAACATTTTAAGCCTAAAAAAGCTTTTTTAAAAATTTATATTCATAATCAGCATTTTAACTAATAAACGTTTTACCCTATTTTTTGATTGCAAGGTGGCAACACCATCTCTTTTATTGGTCACTTGAATCATAATGATGCAAAACAGTGGTTATTAATTCATACTCGTACTCGTATCTACAATTTTTTTTGTCGTGTGTGAGAAAAAAAATTGCTTTTTATAAATGAATAATAGTACGATAGTTTCTCTTTTATTAAACAAAATAAAAAGAGTTCAAAAAGTTTTTAGTAAAAGTGCAATTTAGATGATGATTTAATTGCTGACAAGAAAAGTATTTAAATAACGAGTTTTATTTTATTTGTTTTGATCATTTACACATCACTAGTTCATTCTGTACAATTAATAATTTTTTTAGCTTTAATTTGTGAAATTGAAAAATATATTAATAATATACATACAAACTTACATATTTTTGAATTTCATTTTATTATTAATGTATATATAAATATTGAATAAAAATTTCTCGCAAAAATGTTCAAAATGACCATAAACACACAGAAAAAAGCAAAAATTTCACTTTAAAATAGGCTTAAACAAGGGTCGAACCAATTTTAAAATTCGTTTATTTACACAAGGTTTAAAATAGGATTTTTAAGGTAATATTCGCTTATGAATACAATTTTAACCATTTTTGCTTAAAACAGGTTTGAAATGATGTTTAAAATGTTTATGAATACGGCTGGTAGTATGTAGGGTATATTAATGTATATTGTAATGTTATTTCTTATTTTTTTTTATATATATCAACGTAACATAAATTTCTGTTTTAGTAAATAAATTAAATATTAATTTAATAATCTAATAATGAAACAAAACAAATCTTAATTTAAAGATTAAAGAATCATCTTTTATCTTTTTAAATGTGAAAATGATAAACACAAAATGGTTGAATAAAAATATCATAAAAAGAATTAACTTACATTCATTGGTCCATCGAAGTCAGCAGGCGCCAGATGACAGATAACTTGCGTTATTATAATCAATTTTTATTTCAACCACGAAATAAGAATAAAGGTAAAGTTTGAGTACGTATGAATATTATTTAAATATAACAATTGTAGTTATTGTTAAGTTAATTTTAAGTTTCAATTATCTTTAGGAATTTAATAGAAAATATGAAATTTTGTTTTCAATTTACTACATTAGATTTTTGCATTCAAATTAATTATTAAATTTTTGAGCAAAAAAAAAAAACAATTTAAATATTCATAAATTTAAGTTGATTTGGAAATAAAAAGTTTTTAAATTTAAGAAATTAAAGATAAAGTAGCTTCAAATTTAAGTAACGTATTGAAATTTAAAAGTATGTAAATATTAAAATTTCGTGCAAAGAATTAAAAAAAATATGAATTTGGTGGACAAACCGGAACTCGTTATTATATAATAAGAAAAAAAAATTAAATAATTCCTTTTCCCTTTTCTTTTTAATTTTAACCAGTTAATTAAAAGGGTCTGGTCACCCCACCGGAAAAATAAAAAAATGTTACAGAAATTTCCTCTGTTGTAATTCGCTCTTGCTTAATATTTCAAGGGAATTGCTTAATAAGAATATTTATCACTGAGCTCTTCAAATTCTGTTTCCACACTAATTAAAATATGATTAAATATCCTCCACTTATGAAAATTTCTAAAAAATTTTAAAAAACTAATGTTAATCTTGCCCAGATAAAACTTTAGAAAACCATCCTTACCAAGTTTACTCCAACCGAATATATCCATATATTTCCTTCAAATTATTTTTTTTTTTCTTATTTTTTATCGACCTTCTCAATAAAATTTAATTTTTGGAATGTAAATTTTCTGAAAACTGTCTATTCACATTTTCAATAATTTCAATGTTAACTATAATTTTATTTTTTTTTCTACACATGAAAACTTAATGAAAATTTTATACAACCTAAATAAAATGTTAATAAACTGCCTATTAGTTTCCCATAACTTAGACAAAATCAAAATTGTCGCCATCATAGTTTCGCGAGTTTCAAAATACGTTAAACCAAGTTTAAACTTAATTCCAATCTCAAAAACCTGGCCTAAGAATTAAATTTACCATTTTCCATTTCCCAAGACGATATGTTTTTCTGACGCTTGTTTTATTTAATTTGTACCCATACATTTTCTATTTAGTTTTGATATTTAACATTTATTATTTATTCAGTTTTAACTTGTACAAAGTTTATTAAATGTGTGTCATTCCGTGTTATCAATTTCCTCTCAACTTATAATGAGTTTCAATAGCAACTAAATTTGTTTGGTTTTCCCATACTTTAGAAATTAAATAGAATATTTGAATTGAAATCAGTGTTGGCAGAAAATTAAAAAAAAATGATTTTCTCTTTATCAATCCCTACAAATTTTATTTATTTTTTTTTAATTAAAAGTTGCTATTTGAATAAAGAAAAGTTATGATTATGCAAAGTTTTTTAAAAATACTAATTATTAAACCTATAAAAATTTGGGGTTCACAAGAAAATGTAAGGCACAAAACATAAAAAAATTAAGGGCTTTTTTGTTCATTCTCCTTGTACGTATACATTTTAATAGTCCTTTCGGTGCCCCGACTATTTTTTCCTACTTGTTTATACCCTCCACCACAATTCGTGTGAAACTTTTTTTATTATTCACCTCAGACCCCATAAAGTGTATGTATTCTGGCTCCTTGAGTTATTCCAAGTCCATTTAGCCGTGTCCGTCTGTCCGTCTGTTGAAAACACGCTCACTTTCGAAAAACTCAAAAGAAATAAACAAACTTGGTGTCAAATTGCTTGTAATTATCCTAAGCAGTTTAGGATTGAAATCCAGCAAAATCGGTTTAGTAGGATCAGAGCTATGAATCAAAATGTGGAACCACCACCCTAAAAATTGATAATTTTGTTACAAAACTAACATAAATGGTGGAACAATGCACGGAATAATATAAGATTTTGCAGAAGTTCGTTTTATTCGACTGGAAATCACACTATAAAATTTCGTGAAAATTGGTCCATAATTGACCCTAGGTCCCATATAAACCCTACTCCCGGAAAACTGTTTAGTACGCCTAAAACCATGATTAATAATGCTACCATTTTGCACGTCACAGCTTTATACGACTAGAAATGACAGTGTGAAATTTCGTGAGGATTGGTCCATAATTTACCCTAGGCCATATATTAACCCTACTCCTGAAAAACAGTTTAGTACGCCTAAAACCGTAATAAATAATGCTACCATTTTGCACGTCACAGTTTTATAGGACTAGAAATGACAGTGTGAAATTTCGTGAGGATTGGTCCATAATTTACCCTAGGCCTTATATAAACCCTACGCCCAAAATCGTAATAAGTAAAGTGTTACTAGAATACAATTTAATACTCCACAGTTTTATAGGACTAGGAATCACACTTAAAAATTTTGTGATGATCGGTCCATAATTTACTATATAACGTTGCAGGTATAGATATGGCGGCAAAATTTCTTCCAACTTAGTTTCATATGGCCACAAAAAATGTCATGCAATTTTGTGATATACGGTCCATAATTTACTATAGATCTCACATTTAGCAGCCTTCTGAAATTCACTGTAAACGCTTAAACTAATTTCACCGCTGTATTGAAATTTATGTTTTTTAATACCAGAAATCACTTCGCAGAATTTTGGGATAATTGGTTCATAACTTACCATGGCTCCAATATCAATACCCCTTCTGAAACGAATGATGATATTTTACTCAAGCTAGTTAAAATTGCTAAAATAAAAGCATAAAACTTTCTGATCGTCGGTCAATTATTCAATATAGGTCGAAGCCGCAACCAATTTTAATGCTGATGTCTGTTTTTAAAAAGATTAATTAATAATAAATAGATATCAAATATATATCACTCCTGAAATATTCGAAGTGTCGGTGGAGGGTATCAAAGATTCGGCGCAGCCCAATATAGCGCTCTAACTTGTTTAAAACTACTTATTTTGAATCAGCGTTAAAAGTTTTTTTTTAATTAAAATCATTTATTTTGAAAAGGTCTCATATGAAGAAAAATTCAGATCCATAACATCGACATTCCTTACGATTTTTTCTATGGACTTCAAACAATTTTAGGACAAATCCGATCCATTTTTAAAAAGTGGCAGCAATATATGGCTAATTGATGTCTACTAACAAAAATTTCCGAAACATTCACCCAGAATATGTTATGAATGTACAATGTGTGTAAATAATTGGGTCTCGATTAATAACTACATGGCATTGTAAAGATCTCTTTTGAAATTTGGTGCATCACATCTAATAATAAGGAAAATGGCAAAAATAAAATCAGTTTTAA
This sequence comes from Pollenia griseotomentosa, assembly GCA_963931875.1. Taxonomy (NCBI): domain Eukaryota; kingdom Metazoa; phylum Arthropoda; class Insecta; order Diptera; family Polleniidae; genus Pollenia; species Pollenia griseotomentosa. Next base: position 41,211,614 of record OZ007560.1, on the reverse strand, counting down.
TTCAAAATTTAATGAAGTGGATTAAGCCTTTACTTTTATTAACAACATAACTGCAGAAAGTGTTGCTAAAATCAATATCAAGAAATATTCAATTGATACTATTAATTTGTTTACTGGTGCACATTTTATTAAGTTTTTAATTTATATCACAAATTTTTTAATTGAAAACAATTTTTGTATATATTTTATTTATTTATTTTTTGGCCAAGGTGTTATATTTGAAGTTTAAGTTATTTTAGTAAGCTATTAATGCCTAAATTTTTCCAGTGAAAATTAAAAACACATTTAATTACATTTTTTTCTCAACGATTCGTCAATTTTTTGTTGACTTCTTCAGGGGAACATCTATTTAAACATTTTTATTAATAACATTGTTATAAACATTTTATATATAATTGTATTTTTACTTACTTTTAAAGTGTGTATATATTACATTAAATAAAATATAAGTTAACGAAATAATTTTTAATTATTAAATTTGCAATTGACATTATTTTAATTTTACTTTGTGTAATATAAACTTGGTCGTTAATAAATTATCCTATTGCTACCCTGTAACTTGCGCTTATTTTGTCTGTATCTTCTTTCATGTTCATTGTTTTTTCTCTCTTCTGTTAAATTCTAAAGCTAAGATCCCACTATCGGCGCAATGTACCAATTTTTGTCGTATTTCATGTGCCGATAGCGTGAACGGTCAAAATTTTTTATATGCGATAATATGTGCCGAAATTGTGCTGACTGCGGACAATCAAAATTAACCTTGATGCGCCGATAATGTGAACACTCTTTTGCACAATGCGGAGCAACCAAATTGTTTAATATGTACCGATTTTTATCGGCCACTTGTGCGCCGATCAATGTCGCCAATCAGCGCCGATACAAGGGATGGCAAAACGAAAGTTTTAAATTGCACTAACTGGCTACTAAAAAGTTACTTTTTTGAGCTTAATTGTACCAAAATTACATTTGTTTTATCTATCATTTATGTATTAAAACGTTAAATTGTTCATTTGTACTGTTAAATGAAAGAAAACAATTCGCTTTAACCAAAACATTGCAGCTGTACCGATGTTGCCATCCCTGGTGTGTAAACATCTGTTTACAAAACAACAATTACAAAAAAAAGAACAAGTGCAGTAAGTTTGAATAAAATTGAATACATATTTTATTATTTATTAATATATTATTTAAAATTGTTAGGAAACATAATGGAATATTCAGACGGGGAATTTTGCGAATTTCTAAAGTAAAATTATGTCTGCCAACAAGCAAATAAACAAAAACATATGATTTAATTTGCTTAAATAGCACGATAGTGGGACCGCATTGTACCGATTATTGTCGCAATTGAGTTTTGGCCGACATGAACCAAAAAAAATTGTCACAATGTGCGACGATAATGGGACCACCCAAGAATAAATTGTGCAATGTTTTGAAATGTGCGCCGATAAAGCCCGATAATTTTTTTTTTATATAGTTTTATTTATTTAGTATTTTTTTATTATAGTTGTTACAATTTTTCAGAATTTCTTCTTCGTCGTCCAGTTTAACTATGGCCAGTATGTCATCTACATATTTCCTTATGTATTTAATTTCTACATTGTTGTTTTTAACATTGTGAGGGTTTCATCTAGTAAGTCGTCTAATATTATATCCGCAATTGTAGGAGAAAGAGGATTACCCATTGGCATTCCAAAAATTTGACTATAAATGTCCTTATCGTAAATGAAATATTTGTTTTCTATAATGCAAAATCGAAGGATCTTAATAAATGTTCGTTTAGATATTTTTGTATGTTTCTCTATCATTTTCCATTTTGTAATAATTATGTTAATTGCTTTGTTGATAGGTATATTAGATAGGTATATTGAGTGCCCCGGTAGGCTAGCTGATAGTGAGCTAGTCTATCAGCGCCGGGGTTGCGGGTTCGATTCCCGCCAGAGACTCTGGTTTCCTTCCTGCAGACAAGCGCAGAGCTTCGCGGGGTTTAGATTAGGGAAATAAAAAAAAAAAAAAAAAAAGATCGTTCGAATTTTTTATATTGAAATCTTTTGAAACTATGTATTTTTCAAATTTGACCTATGTGTTTGGAGAGTCCATAGCAAGGAACCTGTATAGACGAAACAAAGGGTCTTGTGTATCTTAGGAAGACCTTAAATTCTAGGAGCTATTCCAGCTGTACAAATAAGTTGTTTTTTTTTTGCCATTCATTTATGCATTAGCTGTTAAAAAGATCCGTAATCATTTTGTTGTATTCTCTCTCTGTCGTCTTACTGTTGGGTCAGTTCTGAGTTTACGATATGTGTTTTTATCATCCAATAGTTCCTCCATTTTTCTTTCATAGTCGTTTTTGTATATTGCTACCGTTTTGTTGCCTTTGTCAGCATGAGTTATAATCATATTCTTGTTTCTGCTTAGAAAGTCTTTTGTTTTTCTGTAGGTCGTTAGTATACATTTTTCTTTCGGTGTGTTTCTCATATTTCTTTTGAATCGTGTTACTTCATTTGCCAGTTTTGTTCTTGCTATTTCTTTTTCTTTCTCTCCATTGTCCCCTATTGTTTGAATACATTGGTCTATGTCCGCTATAGTATGGAGTGGGGAAAAATTGTCTTTGTTTACAGGAAGAGCGAATTTCCTTCCTAACGATTATATCCATTTTGACTCTGTAGGTATCCCAATATTCATTCTATTTTCAAACCAGTCGTTGTTGAATTTAAAACCATGTATTTTCAACTGTTTTTTTTTAAGTGTGTCAAATTTTTGTTTTTGTCCATCTTTAATATTCTTATTCAAGTAATTTAGTTTTTTTTTTTGTTTGTCCATGAATGCGTTGTAATCTTCTTCTGTCAATAAGTTTCTCAAGCCATCTTTCAAATGATAAATGTGTCTTCTAATAATAGTGATGTTAGTATTTGTTTGAGAGATTTCCAAGTTCAAAATTTTGTTATGAAAATTTCTTATTATTTTGTTACATGTGAATAGTTTTGTTACCTGTGTGGTTGTGTGTTTTGTATGATTTGGTATAATGCCATAACTTCTACATGATAAGATTAATTTTAATCTGTTAATTTTTTAACCTCATTACAGTACTCTTTAAGTGCACTGCATGTTTGTTTATCATACTTTAATGTTATGTGTTGGAAGTAGTTCTTCATATTGTTGTTTATAATTTGTAAGTTATCTTTTGTTGATGTTAAATAGTTTTTCTGTTTCGGCAAGCTCTCCGACTTTTTTGTATATATTTTTATTTTTTTCTGTTCTAGCAAACGCTTTTGAACACATTTCCGTAACGAAATAAACTTTTTCCTTTAAAATAAAAAGTTTCTTGTCAAAGTAATTTTTGGGAATACAAAATTTGTAATAAATAAGATTCTGTTTGTCGTGTTTCATATCCGATTTTCGTTCTTGAAAAATACACTAAAATTTATTGTTAGAGGATAAGCTAGTTCCTATGCGCATTTCACTGGTGGCTAAGGCCTGATCATCAGGAATCCTTTTCCCAAAAGCTAAAGATAATAGATATGCAAATTAAATTGTAGAGTGAATGAGAATTATTTTCAAACACTCAAAAGTTTATTAGCAACGATATCAATGCTTAAACAAAATACCATCAATAAACAGTGAATTTCTCTTTTCTTGGTTGATTGGTTGGACTTCTCCCAACATTAATTGTAGTGAAATGCGCATAGAAACTCGCTTATCCTCCAACAATAAATTTCAGTATATTTATCAAGAATGAAAATTGGAAAATTGGTTTTTATTAAACGCTTTTTTAAATAATATTAATATTCAAGTTTGCATTAAACTTGTGTACATTTTACTTATCTACATGAAATAATTTTTTCCTATTTTATATTAAACTGTTTGCAATTTTTAAATAAAATTATTTATTTTTTTTCCTTTTTATTAAAAACTATATGTTTACAATTTATTACATTTTTTAAACGATATGACACTGACTGATTGCCAATAGAGATTATTTTTAAAAAATTATGTACATTGTTAACAGGGCCACATATCCACTACATCCACTGCCTGGCGCATATTTATCTATCCCATTTGATATTGTGTAAATAAAAAAAATTATTTATATATTTTTTTTTTTTTTTTTTTGATTTTCCGACAAAAAAAAACTCTTTCACGCATTTGCAATTGTGCTTAACAAGTGTAAGTAAACAGAAAATAAAATGTAAATATTTAAAATGATTAGCAAAAAATACATTAGCATATTTAAAGAAAAATAATAATGATAAAGAAAACTATTAATTTGTTCTTTAAAACTATTTAAAGTTAATATAAGGGTTCGTTTATACAAAAAAAAAAAAAAATTTTTATTGCAAGTTTTTTTTTTTGGGTAAATTAATTTCTCATACAAACATTAATTTCTCATAGTAGCGCTTTAGCACAGGTGGAAAGGGTATACGCATACATACGTTTGTCATAAAGTTTGTACTCCTCGCTCCTTATGCGTAGCGAAGTTGACTTAACTATGTCCATCTATCCGTGTCTGTTGAAATTGGATTTCCGAAGACACCTATCGAGTCCTAACCGCAAAAATAGCTTAAGCGACATCATTTTTAATTCTCAGATCTTTTAATAAATGAATTCATTGGTAAAACTTGTATTATATCCTAAAATTTCATGGTTATACAATGTGCCGTTGCGAAGATGTTCGTTGAATAAAGATGGCTAAATTTACGAAAACAAAATTGCTTGAAATGCTTACAAATTTAAGATCAAAACAAACAAAATTTTTCAATTAATATTTTACAATAAAATTTTAAATAAGAGATACATTTTTTACAAGCAAATATCGTTACCTTAATATAAAAAGGCCCCAACTCATTATTTTTGGAAATCCGTTTTTTTATTGATTCTTGTAGAATGGTTGCTAATACACATTCTATTGAAATTTCAAGCAACTTAGATTAAAAATAAAGAAGTTATAAGCAGAACACAAAAAGCCCTAACTCATACACACAATTTTTCTAAAGAAAAAACACTGACTCATACATATGGGGGATTTCATGTCAAGTGACCCAATTTTGAAATCGATGTCTTCCGATTTGGATGAAATTTGCACCAAGGTTAGTCCTATTGGATAGTAGTTTAGACACAAATTTTCAACAAGATCGGTCTAAAAGTTTCTGAGTTAGTGGGGGTCAAAATTTGACATTTTGGCCATACAGGTGTTCTTTCTTATCCATGTAACTTATTACCTATTGGTGTTAGCAAAATTTGTCCCAAGTAGCTTCGATAGCTACTTGATCCATCTTTTGAAAAAAAATTTTTTTGTTTTTTTAAAAAATTTTTTTTATTTTTTTTTTTTAAATTTAAAATTTTTTTTATTTTTTTTTTTAGCGGGTATGTTTTTTTTTTTTTTTTTTGTTCAAAAGAAAGCTTATGTCTTTTCCTTTAAGGTAGTTTTGGTCCCTTTTTGGGATGCGAGCGGCTTATGTATAAAAAAAAATAATTTCTAAATCTAGACAAGGGTTTTTCAATTTTTAGCATATGCAGTGTTCTTTCTCATCCATTTAACTTATTAGCTATTAGTGTTAGCAGAATTTGTCCCAAGTAGCTTCGATAGCTATTTGATCAATATTCTGAAAAATTTTTTTTTTGTTTTTTTAAAACTTTTTTTTTTAAATTTAAAATTTTTTTTTAAATGTAAAATTTTTTTTTTATATTTTTTTTTATCCGGAATGTTTTTTTTTTTTTTTTTTTTTGTTCAAAAGAAAGCTTATGTCTTACCCTTTAAGGTAGTTTTGGTCGCTTTTTGGGATGCGAGTGGCTTATGTATAAAAAAAATTATTTCTAACTCTAGACGAGGGTTTTTAAATTTTTAGCATATGCACTATTTTGAATTTTTTCCTATTTGTGTTTAAGTGTTTCTAAAGCCTTAAAAATAAAACGTTTGCAAAGAAACTAGACAAATTAACCTTTCCGACGGTATGTTACAAACCCAATTACTATTTTATACCTTCGATACTATAATGCCCACAATATGTTAATCCCAGGAATAAAATCACTTTTTTTCTGTAGAAATGTTGACAAATTAAATTCTTTTTATTAATTTGTAATAATAATTAAATTAATATATAATTATAATAATAATTTCTAATAATAATAATAAAAATATAAAGATAAATAATTTAATAAAATAATTAGTATTGTGGTTATTTTGTTGAACTATTTATGGTTTTTAATCCAAATTTTTAATAATTTTAATTAGGCTTAAGATCATTAAATTTAATTTTCATTAATGAAAGATTATCAATAACAATTTTAATTAATTTTCATGTTGTAAAATTCCTTTCTTCATAAAAATAATTTAATGAAAATTAAATTTAATGAACTTAAGCCTAATTAAAATTATTAAAAATTTGGATTAAAAAAATTTAATAAAATTTATGTAGGAAAAATTAAAAAAAGAATTATTTGTCAACATTTCTACAGAAAAAAGTGATTTTATTCCTGGGATTAACATATCGTGGGCATTATAGTATCGAAGGTATAAAATAGTAATTGGGTTTGTAACATACCGTCGGAAAGGTTAATTTGTCTAGTTTCTTTGCAAACGTTTTATTTTTAAGGCTTTAGAAACACTTAAACACAAATAGGAAAAAATTCAAAATAGTGCATATGCTAAAAATTTAAAAACCCTCGTCTAGAGTTAGAAATAATTTTTTTTATACATAAGCCACTCGCATCCCAAAAAGGGACCAAAACTACCTTAAAGGGTAAGACATAAGCTTTCTTTTGAACAAAAAAAAAAAAAAAAAAAAACATTCCGGATAAAAAAAAATATAAAAAAAAAATTTTACATTTAAAAAAAAATTTTAAATTTAAAAAAAAAAGTTTTAAAAAAACAAAAAAAAAATTTTTCAGAATATTGATCAAATAGCTATCGAAGCTACTTGGGACAAATTCTGCTAACACTAATAGCTTATAAGTTAAATGGATGAGAAAGAACACTGCATATGCTAAAAATTGAAAAACCCTTGTCTAGAGTTAGAAATTATTTTTTTTTATACATAAGCCGCTCGCATCCCAAAAAGGGACCAAAACTACCTTAAAGGAAAAGACATAAGCTTTCTTTTGAACAAAAAAAAAAAAAAAAAAAACATACCTGCTAAAAAAAAAAATAAAAAAAAGTTTTAAATTTAAAAAAAAAAAATAAAAAAAATTTTTTAAAAAAACAAAAAAAATTTTTTTCAAAAGATGGATCAAATAGCTATCGAAGCTACTTGGGACAAATTTTGCTAACACCAATAGGTAATAAGTTACATGGATAAGAAAGAACACCTGTATGGCCAAAATGTCAAATTTTGACCCCCACTAACTCAGAAACTTTTAGACCGATCTTGTTGAAAATTTGTGTCTAAACTACTATCCAATAGGACTAACCTTGGTGCAAATTTCATCCAAATCGGAAGACATCGATTTCAAAATTGGGTCACTTGACATGAAATCCCCCATATGTATTTCAATCTGAATTCCTCGTTTAATTTTAATAAAGATGTTTTTTGACAATGTTTGTGTAGCTATATTATTTCAGCTTTTATTAAGTTTTTTCCTTCTCCTGTAAAAAGTGTTTTTGATGAGTTGGGGCCTTTTTATATTAAGGTAACGATATACAGAAATAAAATATTTTGATATGAAAAAAGAGATCGCCAATAACTGCTCAACGTTGACAGTTCTTTGTGCCAAAAGTGGCTTAATACATTATAGTTACAACAACAACGCCACACAAGTAGCTTAAAAACGATTTGCTTGTTGTGTGTAGAAACAATAAAAAGAACAGAACAAGCCGTAAACAAATTATTTTCATGTTTAAAAATTAAAATTGAGAACTCTTGCTTTTCATTTAGCTTATATTATCAGTTATATTTGTAAATTAAGGTTTTTAAGTAAAACCCATTTTAGGAATGATGCTGGTGTTTTAGGGCAATTCCACGCATAAGTCTACCATAAATGAAAAACATTAATATCTGATTTTGGTAGTAAAAATACTTAAGTATGGTGGCAACATTATGTTACTTTTAAGTTTTTATAGTGGCAAAATTTTTTTCATATTTTTTAAAAAAATTTGATATTTTTTTAAAAATTTGAATTAAAAAACTAAATTTTTTTAAGTTTTTAAAACATTTATATTTCTTATTTCTAGAAAGGGGTTGTTTTGAATTATTTAAGTTTCAATGTTGGTTTCTAACTTATTATTAGTGATTTTGTTAAGGTGGTGTTTATATTCAAAAATGGCATTTTAACCAGTTCATTAATTACAATTTTGTATCTTTCAAATAATTTAAGAGTTCCTATTTTATGCGCTGTGATTTCAATTCTAACGTTTCATGTAATAATATTGACTTTTATACTACACAAAGTGAGTGTAGTGTCGGTCAAGTTTTGGGCTGTAGTGTCAGTCACAATTTATTTTACTAATAAATATTTTTTTAAATAACTTACCGCTTTTATTTCACCATTTTATAATAATTTTTTTCTTGAACTTTCGATAAAAACACAAATTAAAGTTAACAAGGCTTCGTCTAAATGTGCGAAATTCCCATTTCATACTATTGATAAACTGATATTTATTGTTGATGGGATAAGCTATTCCTATGCGCATTTCACTGGTTGCTTAGGCCAGATCGTCAGGAAACTTCATCCAAAGATATTATACAAAGAAAACTGTTAAGCGAATTAAAGTTATTACGAAAGTGCAGAGCAGGATTATTGAAGTTTAAAAACACTCTTGTAAACGACTTCCTTTTACATGAAGTGTCAGTCACTATTATATTTTACTAAATAAATGATATTTCAAAATAACACTGGTTGCCATTTTTTTCTCTATTGGATAATTGTTGAAACTGCTACATAGCCATGTTTAAATTGATAAAAAAAAAAATATTAGTGATCGTAATATACGACAAAACAAAACGCAAATTGTGTCAAATGTAGAGTCAGTCACATATGGAATTGCCCTTTAGATTTGAAATTCTGTAAGGTGATAAACGGTGAAGTAAATATATCATAATAAAATGTTTCTTCTAATTTCACTTTTGATTTATTTCAAGTACGAATTTGGGATTCAATCAACTTTATTATACTTGATTCAAGCCCATTTTAGGATTGATTCAATCTTAATTTTACTTAAATCAATCTCATTTTCGGATTATTTTAAGTACGAATTCATGATTGATTAAGGATAAGTTACGTATTTCGCGATTAAAAATTCGTATTTGAATCAATCTTTCTGTACTTGATTCAAGAAAATCCGTACTCACCGTACTATTAATACCGCTTCGGATTTATTTGAGTACGGATGAATTGAGTTTTCTAAAGTATATTTGTATATTCTAGATCCTTATGTGAAGAGAAGCGCAAATCCAGTTGAGCATCTGTCCGTCCATCTGTTGAAATGGGTTACTTGTTTGGGGACTTGTTTGGTTCATATTTATGTCAGATATGCTCATTAAAATTTTGCTATCGATATTCAGCTAGATCGGTCCATTAATGACTGATAACCAGTACTGCTTCTATTTTTTTACCAATATATCTGTAATTTTTGCCAAAAAAAAAAAAACATTCACTTTTCAAAATCTTCTAATTATCTATTAATCCTTTGTTCACTTTCACATTAAGCAAATTTAGCAAAACACTAATAGTGAAAATTAAAAAAATTCGTTCATAAATGATTTAGTTATAAGCTGCATTCGTTTACCCCAAAATTTGTACAAATTTGTACTGGAGTTTACTGAAATGCGTTCGCGTACACATAAATTTGTTAAATTTTCATATTACTCACCTACTGGATTTTACTGGAAAAGTAAACGAACGCACATATAGACAAAAACCCACTTTTTTCTTTCTAAAATTATAGTTTTGGCATAATAGCGCCCCATAACATGGGCGCTAAGAGGGACGAATTCGGCATAGATTCACCTGACCTCCATACAAAATAATTTAAGTTGATAAAATTCTATTTTAATATTTTCGATGTATGATTTGTTGGTTCTAAAAATCAGCAAAATCGTATTTTACCTGCCGACCATACAAATATGATCCCAAAATAAGAACTTGATACGATAGCGCCCAAACCATAGGACCTAGCAAATAATTGACTTTTCCATAATATGGGGAGACTCGGCATTGCCCAGTATAGCACTTTTACATGTTTTTAGTTCTTCACTTTTTATAGTGTCTTATTTCCAAACCTTGCATTCTTTTAACCTTTACAGTTAACATTTGTGGGGCTTAAAAGCAAAGAGGTACTACTGCCTTTTTTCGATGAGGGCAGAAAAATTACCCAGCAAAAACTTTACTTACCTGGTAAGCTAGCAAGTAATGTTGGAGAAAAATAAACACTACTTATTTTTCAGCTGAATAACTACTTATTTTTGTTCGAGGTGTCCACAGAATTCAGTACTTACAATACACTTACTAGAAGTCAAAAAATATCTAGTTAGTTTTTAACTACGGGTAAGTTGAATAGTAAGTACTTACAATATACTTACTAGAAGCAAAAAATCACTTGTTAATACCCCTGACAGACATATAGTTTCAATACCATGGTATGCATACTACAGTAGTATATAAACCATCAATACACCACTTTGATTCATGATTTAATTGTAGTTTAGGTTGACACACATGTAGTATACCATGATAGTATAGTATACAAATCCTATGTCTGTCAGGGGTATAATAGTCCTAATAAGTAGTTATTATGTACGTTACCAGTAAATATTCAGTACTGAAAACATCGCAACTAATAAGTTGTTATTGAGCTGATTATAAGTAAGAAAATATTCAGTTATGAAAAAAATTGAAGTAATTAGTAGTTACTGAGGTCATTACTAGTAAGTACTTATTGAAGTTTTCAGCATAATGCCAATTGTAATGACAACTTCTTAGCAGGTAACGTATGAAATAACTACCAACTATTACTTAAAATCAAAAAATAAATTTTGAAAATTTCTCTTTGCGCCACCCTGTACAAAGGAACATTTAACAAATAAACAGAAAAAAAACTTAACTTATTCCTATTAGCAAATTAATTCATTTACAGTAATTCAATTAAGTTGAATTAGAAAACAAAAAACACATGCACATACACATACACATGTTTATACCTTTCACCACAGGTTGAAAGGGTATATAAAAGTTTGTCATCCCGTTTGTAATTTCTTTGTAATTTCTACAATAGTGATCCTATAAGGTATATACATTCCTTATGAGGAGTGCATTTAATTTATCGATGTCCATTGGAATTGGTTTCCGAAGACCCCATTTATGATGGGAACTAGGTTTTAATACACTTATATCGCATATAGTCCTGGAAATTTTGCTATTGAAAGTCAGTCCGATCGTTTCATAAATAGCAACGTTATGAGTAAAAAATATAGACTGACATTTATTTTTACCAGAAATCTCTTGTTGTTGCGTATTTATGCATATCTGAAAAACGGCAAGAGCCAAAGTTTTCAAACAAGGAACGTGCATCTTGGATAACAATAGACAACATCCGACAAAAATAGATTTATTTGTATGTAAAGAACGGTAAAAGAAAAATTGTTCAAGTTTGATACACATACACTGATAGAAAAGGCGTCATAGCGCTGATGTTTTCTGACCCTATGACAATATTCATCATTGTGATGTCAACCTTAACATCAACTGGCCAATCTCCCGGCAAGTCATCCGGCTCAAAAGCTGAAATTATGTCATCGATAGGATGATACATCGGGATCACAGAAATGGCGAACATGTCATCAGTGCGATGACACAGTTACATCGGAGAAAGGACTCATTAGCATCAATTAAATGGCAGTTTTTCATTATTTATTTATTATTTACTTACCCGTTACCATAGTTGGGGGTAGTGCACTAAATATTGATTTAAATCAGCATTGCACTATCACTAAATAAAACTGCAGAGAAATTAGTTTGCACTCTTTTTTACCAGCTTTAGTGATGATTGTTATTTTTTAACTACCACTAAAAGTTTTGAGTGATATTGCAAATTTTTTCACTATCACTAAACGCAGATTTGAATGCAAAAATCTGCACTCAAATCAAATAGGGCAAAATTCGGACATGCAATCAAAAAAGCTGCATACAAAAATTGTCTCACTAAAATTTAAAAAATGTAACTTTGTATGTGAATGTTTTTTGATTTCTTTTGAGGATATACATAAGTAAAAAACATTAAACAAAATGATATTTTGTCAATAACGGTACAATTATTGGCTTTAGTCATGAAAAAACAAGTTTTTAATTTAAAAATTAGTGCACCAATTTAAGTTGCACTCAAATGAGTGAAGAAAAAAAAAGTTGCAATAAGCTGATGATTGCTTTGTTTTAAATCAAACTACTTTTTTTTGAGTGCAAAATTTTTTAACATCACTATCACTCATGTTTAGTGAGGCTGCAAATTTTCAATTCATCACTCAACATCAACAAAATGATTGCAATATTTTTGCACTATCACTAAGTGTGAGTTGAAACTGCAAAATGAATGCACTACCCCCATCTATGCCCGTTACACATACTTGCTTCACTTTTGTTGTATTCCGCCCTTTGTTTACAGCAAAACTCTCAATAATAAGACACCAGCAGCATTCCCGATATGGTTTTCGTAATCATTCTACTTTTAAAATTTGATGTATTTAACTTGAAAAATAGAATATGGACATTTTTTGCTTCTTATAATACATTTTAAACATGCAAATAATGTTAATAATACACAAAGTGTGGCATCGAACTGATATGTAACTGTAGTCATAGCATAGATGATGCGTAAAATATGACGAAATTTTATGATGACGTTCGTCATTGGATTGATGTTAATTTTTGCCGTCTTTGATGCCACTTGTTGTAACATTTATGTCACAATGCTGATGTTAGGGCATCCTCAGGTGCAGGTTTCTATAAGTGTAGACAGGTTATCAACACAACCTCTTTCAATGGGTGGGATTGGAGCCCGCTGCTCCCGAACAACGGCAAGATCCAAAGTTTGCAAATAAGGTACAAACATCTTTATTATCCATACACAACAATCGACAAAATTAAGCCGACATTGGAGAAGTGGGCTTGGCACAAAATTGATTAATTTATCTATAAAAATGATATTTAGTAACACTCTGTTCTTATCGCACCATTGTGAAGGGTATATAAGATACCGAATATAGCACTCTTGCTTGTTTTTTATTAGATATTTAAATCTACTGTAATTTATTTAAAAACAATATGTGCTTAACATTTTTAGGTGTTTGCATAACAGACATATAAACCAAATTCACACACATACATATGTATATGAGGAGGTCCATAACAAAACGCAATAATTACACCATAACATTTTTTTGGATAAACGACAAAATTTAATTTCAGTAAGTTGAACATAATTTTTTTAAAAAGCAATTATTGAGGTATTATTGTCTACAAAAAATAATATTAATCACAAATTTATTATTTTATCTGACAGTTTGTTTTAAAGTTATTTAGATAGCAAATTTGGAATTATTGCGTTTTGGTCCGAATCAGAGTATTTATTCATGTAATTATTGCGTTTTGTTATGGACCTCCTCAATTAACTTAACAAAAGCGAAAGGTATTAACTAAACAAAAATTCCTTACGTTTTACAGTTCTCTAAGAATTACCACCAGAGCATAATTATACCCTATACCACAATTAGTTGTGAAGAGGGTATACTAAGTTTGTCATTCCGTGTGAAACTTTTTTATTATTCATCTCAGACCCCATAAAGTATATATATTCTGGCTGCTTGAGTAATTCTAAGTCGATTTAGCCATGTCCGTCTGTCTGTCCGTCTGTCCGTCTGTTGAAAACACGCTCACTTTCGAAAAACTCAAAAGAAATAAACAAACTAGGTGTCAAATTGCTTGTAGTAATCCTAAGCAGTTTGGGATTGAATTTCAGCAAAATCGGTTCAGTAGGACCAGAGCTATGAATCAAAATGTGGAACCACCACCTTCAAAAACTTGATAATTTTGTTACAAAAACTAACATAAATGATGCAAAAATGCACGAAATGACATAAGATTTTGCACAAGTCCGTTTTATTCGACTAGAAATTACACTGTAAAATTTCGCGAAGGTCGGTCCATAATTTACCCTAAGCCCCATATAAACACTACTCCCGAAAAACAGTTTAGTACGCCTAAAACCGTAAAAAATAATGCAATCATAACAAATTTTGGCTCGTCACAATTTTATAGGACTATAAATGATACTGTGAAATTTCGTAAAGATCGGTACATAATTTACCCTAGGCCCCATATATGCCCTACTCCCGGAAAACAGTTTAGTCTCCTAAAACCATAATTAATAACAAATCGTCACAGTTTAAGATAATAATAATAATAAGACATCATACAGATATTACTCCTTAAACATTCGAACTGTCGGTGGAGGGTATCAAAGATTCGGCACAGCCGAATATAGCACTCTAACTTGTTTATTTCTAAAGTTGACTTTTTTAAAATTTCTTGTAGCGATTTATTGCAAAGATGTGTAATTATTGCATTTTGCTCTGAACCATTTTGTTTGATATTAAATTGCTGTGTAGTTATTGAGTTTTAGAATACTTTAAAAAAGGTAATATAGATTTCAATACGTAGAATAGGATTCAATCAAAAAAACTTTAAAAATGTAATTATTGCGTTTTGTTATGGACCTCCTCATATAATCTAACACAAAACAACAGTAGCCATTCACTTGTATGGACAAATGCCTTAATGTCTTGTGTAGTTAAATGTTTAAGTTTATTTTGGTTAAAAAAAAATATATATTAAATTGGGTAACTAAACACTGTTATTGCCAGATCTTGTTTACAACACAAATACTACTTTTTCTACCACAAACATACAAGAACATACCCAACAAGCCCGGAGGCTTGATTTCTTATTGAAAATGATTTGTAGCATTCTCAAAAAAAAAAGGAGAAATTATTTTAAAATTGAGCAATGAATTTATTTTCAACTTGCTTTCAAACGTTATGGGCAAACAATGTTGCCAATTTAGCCTTTAGTGCTAGATTTAGCCATTTTTCACCCTGTTTAGCCATTAAAAAATGAGTCATTTTTCAAATTGTTTAGCCATAAAATTTTATTTGTCCTTTTTTTAAAAGAATAATTTTTATTTTATTATAAAAATTTATAAAAGTAAAATAAACATTTTTAACAATTTAAACGCCTTTAATTTAAATCACAACTTTTACAAATGTTGAAAATCGCTATAAACTATGTTGATGACAAAAACAAAATACATGAGGCTTTTTGTAGTTGTAGAGTTGCACTTACCTGTTATAAATTCGCCTTGCGTGTAAGCTTGTGGCTTCTTTTATTTATAAAGGCCCAACCAGAATGTGAATAACGTGACTTAAGCAACTGAGCAAATACATGTAAATCATATGTGTAAAACCATATTGAACTTAAGGAAACTTTATGTTAAGTTTAATAAAACTGTAATTTGCTTAAGCAAGGTGCGAAACTAATCGCTCATTCCGTACGGAATCAATGTTTTTTTATTTTCTTTTTGTTATTTTAAATGCATTTGAGAGGCTTTTTGTTTTCTTTTTGACAGTAGCTTAAGTTTGTTTATGCACATTCTGGTTGGGCCTTAAGAGTTAAGCTTACACATACCTACATAATGTGTAGGTACAGATATTTTTTATTCAAAATATATTTGAATATTTAACTCATTTGACTTGAATTGAATGAGTTTTTATTTGTTTTGGGTTTGTTTATTCTTTCATTTGTATCGTTATGATTGTGTGATTGACTCATTGCAGTTAAAAAACAAATGAGTGTGTTGAAATTTTTATATATTCTTGCAGACCTCTAATTGATACTTAGCCAACCTTTACGTATACCGATTGACTCAGAATCACTTTCTGAGTCGAATTAACGATGTTTGTCCGGCTGGCTGGCTGGCTGTCCATGTACACCTTGTGCGCAAATAATTTAATAAAGTTTGGTACATAGGTTATAATGTGGTGTAGGGTATCATCTAGTCGGAGTTGACCGACTTTACTTTTTTACTTGTTTTTTATTGTAGATCTGGACTCAAAAGGTTGGGTTACTGTTGTCGTGATTATGATTTTCCTTCAAGTTATTTAAAACTAATAGGCACGAGTGATTCCTATGAGATGAACAATTATGACATCGATTTTATCGATGATTTAATTTTTTAAATATCTATCAAAATATTAATTTACGTTTATTCTTATTTAAGAAATTGATCTAAACTTACAATTTCATCGTAAGCAACTTTAAATGAATTATTTCTGTTTTGTTATTGAATTTTAATGTGTTTTTATTTAAAAAAACTTTTTTAGCAAATTTTTAGTCATTTTTTAGCAAATTTTTAGCAATTTTTAGGCATTTTTTTCCGTAAATTTAGCCATTTTTCGTCACCAAGTTTTGGCAACACTGTTGGCAAATGTGAATTAATGAATTGACATCGTTCAAAAAAATACTTGAGTGTTTGTAATTCTCGATCACTCTGCAGTTTAATTTGCATAATATCTTTAGCTGTTCTAAAGTCTTTGGTGCACTCAAAATATTATGTAGTTAAATTCAAACGAAAATTCATTTTAAACAACTTAAAATTCATTCAAAAAACGGATCATTTACATTTCATTTAAAACAAATGATTTTTACATTCATTTTTAAATTTTTTATTTATTAAACTGCATATTCCTTAAAATTAAATAGTTTTTACTTTTAAAAAATATATTTTAACCGACAAAAATCAAACTACATAACAAAATAAATACGGAAAAACATTATTTTTTGGTAGTTTGTTTTTTGAATAACAAACATAAATGTTAAAAAATAAAATTGTTCGTAAAACAACTATATTTTTATTAAATTTTAACAGTACGGAAAACGAATTTAATAACCCACAATCAGTTACTGTAATAATTTTATAAGTGTAAAAGGTTTCCTGATGATCTGGCCTAAGCGACCAGCGAAATGCGGATATTAAAAAAGGTTTGATAATTGTGCTTGATATTAAATGATAAAGTAATTTCATATCAAAAATTTGACTTCGTGTTTGTTGGGTAGTCAGTCGTTCATGCAAGTGCATGCAAGTGTGACTGAGTATCCTTGTAATTGTATAAAAAAGCAACTTCATACTAACTAAATAGTATGAGTACATGCATTTAGGACGACATCTGGCGTACATACATGTGGTATTACACTTACTCCCCATTTCTTTTACAGACAGTAAACAAAAGCAAACCGAAACAAACAACTGCAACTAGAACAACAGCAGCTTAAATAACAACAGTAACAGAATACGGGGCTGCAGGTTATGAAAGAGTTTATGAAATTTTTTTACAAAAAATAAGAAAAACGAATAACGTTAACGTTAAAGTTAGCAGAGACAATTAGTAGCACACTTTTTCATTATACGCTTGAATTTGTCCAAACGCTAGTTTTTGGTTACCCAGCAAATAATATTTGCGACATATTTGTTGTCAGAAAAAGTCTTAAACTTTATCAAGAAGTCAGCCTAAATGGTTAAAATTTTTTTTTACTCTTCACAGATTAATCTTCACTATTTTTATAAACTATACCCCTATAGACAGGGAGGGTATTATGGGTTTATGCTAAAGTTTATGATGTACCAACATATAAATTCTATACACACCTTTTAGAATGCCGCTTGACTCAGAAGCACTTTTTAAGAGGATTAAGGCATGTCCTTCCGGCCGTCTCGTCGCCTAGCTTTCTGTGTGTCTATGTTAACCTTGTGTACAAAGTGAGGTTGAAACTTTAAAGATAAAATGATGAAATTTGTAAATAAGATTTATCTGGCTTAAGAGCGAATCCTATTGAAAATAGGAACAGTCGCTTTATTATTTTATCTAGTCCAAAAACAAATCGTCGGCTTAATATGCAAACCTGCTGAATTCACTTTTTAAGTTAATGGAGATTTTGATGCGGTGTGGTAGAAAGATACGCCTCGTCGACCAGCATGTAGTTTTTCTTCAATTTGAGTCTTGAAGTCTGTAAAACCAACAATATTTTTGATTTTCCTCTCAAGTTGCAAATATGAAATATTAAAAAAGTTGTATGTCTCTCCTGCTAAATATGTTGCATATTCTGCTTTCACACGTTTCATCTTTTGATGCTCAACTCGTATGTTTTTAGGTAGGGAATAAAGAAAAAAGGGGGTTAGTACGGAGATACTCGGTCAGTACGCTTTGTGTTTTTATTCGTTGGTATATGCACAACGATGGCTGCATGTAATTTTTTTCTCTTTTTTTCTCTTTGATTCGCTGGTATTAAAATTATTGTTGTTTTGAACCGAAAAAAGTTGAAACCGGTTGCTGCGTGTGATTATATTGGCATCTTTAAAAGGGAATTGAAAGAAGTTGAGCATCAAAAGATGAAACGTGTAAATTTAGACATATAAGTAATAACTGGGCACTGGCCGGTAGCGACTCATGCGAGAAGAATAATAATTAGAAAATAGTCAGAAAACTTGTCAAACTTTTATTAGAAATGTAGGGATTTTATTCTTAAAATCGATTATGCAATTTTCTGTCTACTTGTAGAATCTACCAGAACATCTGACAATTTTTAAATGTTTTTTCCGACAACCATCCGACGTATTTTATATTGCTTAAGATCTTTCTTATAATTTTTTTTTTAATTTATTGAGAACTCTCTCTTGTAGACCCTCTTTATATTTATCCTGAACGGTTTCGCGCAGATA
The DNA here is from genome assembly GCA_963931875.1 of Pollenia griseotomentosa. Classification (NCBI taxonomy): domain Eukaryota; kingdom Metazoa; phylum Arthropoda; class Insecta; order Diptera; family Polleniidae; genus Pollenia; species Pollenia griseotomentosa. Next base: position 41,192,860 of record OZ007560.1, on the reverse strand, counting down.
TTTTGTGTCGGTTCGAATTCCCATAACTGTCGGTTAAAAATGTTCACGGGGTATACAAACACAAAACCAAACTAACGTGTTACTAACACACTAATGCACGTATTAATAACTGTGTACCTTTAAGGCAAACACACACACGTTCGTTCAAAAAACCAACGCAATCAAATTCAATTTAAAATATTTACACTTTAAAAAATGTTTAAACACACATACAACCGGAGAAAAGTAAATTCTAATTTGATTTTTATGGAGTATAATATAAATTCATATTTATTATAATTGTGCAATTTACTACAAATTAAATAGCCCAGCAAACACTGTTGCGTGATATTTAAATAAGAATCATTTAAAATTAACCACATTCTCCTACGTTACGAATTGTTTCAGGATAATAGCCTTTTTGAAAAAGTGAAAGCTTTTTCTCAATAAAAATTAAAGAGAAGTAAAATGTAGGATTTTTATGTCTTTATCTTAAAATAGAGGAAAAAAACTAAATAACCCAGACATTTTCTTAAAAAGAGTAGGAAATGGAAAATAAAACAAAATTTAATCTCTGCAAGTTAAACCCTCTTTTTGGTTTAAATTGTGTTTAAACTAGCAATTCAGTAAACATATATGTAAATAGGGTTGCCAGACACCAAAAGTCAAATAACTGGACAACGGAAAAAATTCACCTGCATTTTGAAAAAATAACTGGACAATTTGAAAATGGACCGTATCTTATTAATTTGAAGGTCTGTCGGCAAATTAGAAATTGTTCCTTTAAATTTTTTCTAAGTATAGGATTTTGTTCCATACAAGATAAAATTTTAATTAAAAAAAATATAAGCTGCGAATTTATTTCTCAATATTATTCGAATGTGTATTCTAAGTCAAATTACAATCCTCAAAAGATTTTATACTTTAATATGCGTATTCCTTCAATATTTTCCAGGAATATTTTCTATGGACTATCAGAATTTTCGTTTTTATATTTCTGTTACGAGGCTTACTTAAGCTATCCTTTGGCTAGCAATAATATAAAATATAGTTAATAAAAAAGTAATTTTTCAAAATTAAATAAAGTTTTTTAACTGGATAAATTGCATTTTAGCTGGAACCTCGACAACACCCAAAAAAAAACTAAGCAATCAAGGCCATTACAGTCCGTATGGCAACTCTATATGTAAATCATCACTAAACGCATTCAATTGGGCGTTTAAAGTTTAAACTACCAATACAGACCATATTAATTTGACAACCTTTATCGTAGTGCTGTCAAGCTATAATTTTTTAAACTACATATAATATATAGGGCACTGCTTTACAACTGCTGAGTTTAAGCTAGTTATAAATTTATGTATAGTTCAACTAAGCCAGCGTTTAAACTTTCACTAATTTATTAGCCATTACAATTGTTAAGTTAACTATCACGCACTTAGATATAAACTTTTAACACTGTAGCGATCCCAACAAACACGTAGTCAAACCTTTGATATAAAATGAATTTATTATTTGACATCAAACACAACTTTCAAACCTTTTTCAACTGTTTGATTTAACATTTGAGTTCAAATTGATAATGATTTTAATATAAACATTTGGCATAAAATGTTTTATTAATTTGATGTCAAATTTTATTCCCAAATCAAAAATAAACTTGGCAACATTGAAGCAAAACAATAATTGTAAAAAAATGACGTGAAGTGAATTCGTCTTGAGAAAACCTTGATTTCTTGAATGTGAATGAATGTGAATAAAACTAAAACGGGAAAGTGAAGAAAATATAAGTTTGTTGTACGATCGCGGTGCTACGTCATGAAAATCCTCAAAACAAAATCGAGCCAAGTACTTTGTCTTTCCAAAAATTAGAGGACGAAAAAAAGACTATTTTATATTTTATCTATGGTGCCGAATGTTTAACTCACAGTTTATTTAAATAAATAATGAATTTAATAAAAAAAAAAAATATTTTTATTAATGTTCTACATTGTATTAAAATCCATATTTAAAAAACATTTGAGAATAACGTTTGAAATCAACTTGAAAATAAATGCACTCAATTTGAAAATAATTTCCCCTTTTTTGAGAATGCTATACTTTTCAAATCAGTATCAAACGTTTGTCGTTTGAGAAAAGGTTTGATTTCAAATTGAAAGTGTTTGTTGGGATGTTACTTAAATTATTTTACTTCAGACAAATATAAGAAAATAACACCGGTTTTAAATGTTTTGTCTAAACAATAAAGCCCCCCCCCCCCCACTATGATATGCATAAGTTGGCTTTAGAAACCGTGCGTAGATCGATTGTATGTCAAATCATATAACACTTAATAAAACTTTTTGCTAAGATTTATGAAAAGGTAATTAGCTTAAGCTCAGCTTAAGCAAAGTTCGAAGTTCGAAACTGATCACACATTCTGTTTATCGTTTTTTATTTTCTTTTAATGAATTTGAGAGGCTTTTTGCTAATTTTTGACAGTAGTTTAAGCTTGCACATGCATATTATAGTTGGGACTACAAAGGTAGGACTTTCTGGAAACTAATGTTTTCCGAAGCCAGATACCCAAAAAAGCTGACAGTTTCTGGGAAAAATAGGACGGTTGACAACCCTAATTAAATGCTTCATTCTTTTTTATATTTAAGTAATTTATTTTATAGCCTCCGCCACGAGTGGTTAATAAGGGTATACTAATGGGTCGATTACGGAAATCAACACAGCGAAATAAGGCAACGCTGCTCATGTTAAAATATACAACAATTTTTTTTTATTTTATATTTTAACATAAGCGGCTTCATTTCGCTGCTGGCAACTCAACTTCAGTTTAGTCGTCATTGCCCATAAGTTTGTCATTGCATGTGAAACTTTTTTAATTTATATAGTTAAAATCCCAAAAAGTATGTATACATATATTTTGGGTCCTTTAGTGATTTTAAGTCAAATAAGCCTTGTCTGTCCGACTGTTGAAATCACGCTTACTTTTGCACATGTGCAACTTAAAAGAAAAGAACAATATTGGCGTCAAATTGGTTTCTAGTTCTCCTTAGCATCACAATCGGTTTACTAGGAAAAGAACTTTGAAGCCAAATTAAATGAAGCCATCCTCGCCAAAAAATATTTCGGTAAAAACAACTAACAAAATTGGTGTTGGAATATACAGCCCACTCTCAAAAAACACTTGAGTAAGCTAAGAGCTTAATGAATCATGCTATTTTACTAAAATTTGCTACGTCGTAGATTCATAAGACTTAAAATCACACTACCAAAATTTCGTGAAAATCGGTCCATATTTTTCTATATGCCCCATATAAAGCCAATTCTCAGAAATCAGCCTACCAAATTTTGTGATGATGGATCTATAATTTCACATAGGTTTTTACGACTAAAACCAATTAAGCCTTATATACCAAGAGTAAAAACTTAAATATTTGTGATGATCGGCTATTTAATATACATATAAAGTCCACTACTGAAATTTGTTTAATCTACATTGAGGATTTCAAAGATGCTGTACAGCTGAATGTAGCCCTTTTACTTGTTGTTCTTTTTTTATCTAAATGGGTTTTTTATGGGGGAATTTATTTAATTTTGAAATTTTTTTAAACTTTAACTAGGCGGTTTTGATTGGCGTTAATTCCCTAAAAATATTTAGTAAGTATTACTTTCACTCTTTTTCCTTTCCCAAAATATTTCTTCAAGTGTAAACTTTAAGTTGTGCCACTTTGGATAGCAGGTGTTTAGTCTTGTTTTCCAGCTTAAATACTCAATACAAGAAAAAATATACTGCACATTTAATAGAACAACGTTAACCTAGAAGTATGCAACAGTTTCAGTAATTTCAAGTTTAATGCAATGACTGTATTCGTTGTATACTTTCTGGCACCATTTTCAAAAAACCTTGTTATTTTTCCAATTTTTTCTATTAGTTTTGTTGTCGTTGTTTATTTTTTCTCTAGAACTCGTATGATTAACTTGTTTTATTTTCTATGGTTTTTAGTTCGACTATTTTTCATTAGTGCAGCAGAGTTTTTGTTTGTTTTTGTACTTTTAATTAACATGTTTTAGGTTGAGTAAATTAAATTCATTTTTTGTTTTTATTTTTTTTTTTTTCAATATGCAAAATACAAACTAAAACTTGTTTAAAAAAAATGGTTGTATAAAAATTGTGATTCAGTGTTTTTTAATGAAAATCTATTAGATCATGGAAAAAATGTGATATTTTTTATGTTTTCTGTATAACCGCCACAACATGGTTGATGAAAAAATAAGTTCAGCTACAAATTTAACATAAGATTCAGAAATTATTGAGAAATTTTGAAATATAAATTAAACATAAAAAATGTTTAAGATAAAAATGCATACTTCAAATTAACAGCAAAAAATATTTATCTATGAAACCGGTATCCTTGATCCTTGAGTAATTCTCAGTTGATACAGCAATTTCCTCTGTTGAAACCTCACCCTATTTGAAAAGGATTAACAGAATAGAACCACTTTAATATTAAATTTTTACTGTACACTGGCGCCCCCTGGGAGTTTCAACCTTCTGGTTAACATCCTCCGGAGAAAAGAAGGGTATGTTCAGCAACTTTGTAGAAAACTTGAATGCAAATTTTTTTTGTGGAACATATTAACCCTCTAAATCCCCCTCATAACGGCATTTTTTGGATTTATTCAAACAAATCGTACAAAACACCACGAAAAAGGTGGAGGGCGGGAATGAAATGTTTTACAAAAATGTTGGCCATTAAATTTTACTAAATATGTCTGAACTAAAGCCCAAAACTTCACACAAATTCCAAAACCAGTCAAATTTAAGATTAAGGCTATTAAGGCTAGTTAACACGATAATACAATGTATTACGACTTTGTAGAATCAAAATAATATGAAATTCTCTCCGTGTTTAAAAGAAAAAAATAAAAGTCTGTTGGCCTAACCATAATATGCATAGCCTTGCTTAACCTACTGTCAAAAATTATCAAAAAATCTCTCAAATGTATTTAAAAAAACAAATTAAAAAAATATTTGATTCCGTACGCAAAGTGCGATTAAATTCGCACCTTGCTTAAGCAAATGACAGTTTCATTAAACTTAGCAAAAAGTTCAATATGGTTTGCCTCATATAATTAACATGTATTCGCACATTTTCTTAAGCCAACATAATGGTTGGGCCAAGGCGAATTGACTAGAAGGTGAGGTCAACTCTACAACTACAATGCTCCTGTGGTCGGCTTGTCAAAAATATTGCTAGTAAAAAAAACAGGTTTGTTTACATAAAAAACTAGTTTGTATACAAACTTTGACAAGTCGACCACCGAAAAAAACACCATATGTTTACTTGACCCCACCTTCTAGTCAATTCGCCTTGGGTTGGGCCTTATTTCATATTTACACGGATGGTTTAAGTAAAATCAAAAAAAATAAAAAAAAAGCAGATGGTTGCCGTTCTACAATTTTTACAATAACAACATGAACATTTCCTGAGTTGATTTTAGTTGTTTTTGTAATTGTATAAAAATGCTACCACCTTCAATATACTCTGTTAAAATACTCCTCTGGTGTGATGAGAATACATAAGTTTCTAAAATTGTTTAGAAAAAAACCATTTACCGACCGCTTGTCAGATTTTGTATTCGTATTCTCTCTTATGCGCCCCATACACGGCTCAATTCAGTTGTCAACTGAGTCTTTCAACTGAATTGATGCTTGGCCACATACTTCATCAACTGAATTGAATGGTTTTAAATTAACTTTAAAATTTAATGAAATAAAATACATTTTAAAAATACTTAACTTTTTTTTTACAAAAGAAAACTACAAACATTAATTTTGACAGCTGATCAAGAGACTCGAGCACACACAGTACAATCGAATTGAAAGACTTAGTAGTCAACTTGAAAAAATCAAAATCTTCGGATTTTTCATCAACCAACTCGACAACCGTCAAACTAATCAATTGACAAAGCCATACACGCTTTGATTTGGACAACAACCAACTCAGTTGACAATTGAATTGAATCGTGTATGGTCTGCTTTACCCAATACATTTTGCTTTTACATGATATGATTTTTCTCATTAAACATCATGTCGTAATACAATGTATAACCGTGTAAACTAACCTTTAAGGGTAGTATTAGAGGGTGAATATGCTCCACATTTTCTACAAAGTTGCTGAACATACCCTTTACCTCAGGTGTAAAGAAAATATAGTTTTATATACCGATATGCTGCAGGAAAATGCCAAGGCTGGAAATCTTTAACCGCCCCTAAAATCTAAAATGGGCAATCTTGAATTTGAATGGTTTTAGGTATTTGTGTTAAGTATTGGACTTTGGTGAGTTCAGACATATAGCGTACAATTTTATGGCCAACATTTTCGTAGAATATTTCACCCCCGCCCTGCCTCTTTGTCGGGGGATTTTTTAAGATTTGTTGGAATAAAGCCAAAAATGCCGTTATGAGGAGTTAGAGGGTAAAAACTAAAACTATTATACTTTGTATTAATACATATCAAAACCTCAAGTAATATGACAAAGTGTGATAGTGTGAATGCAATGTGCCACGAAAATGACAAGTATTATGAAAAAAGTTTGACATCTCATACGACTTCATCGTGTTTTAAAAAATTTCTAAACAATAATACTTTTCATTGTATCAGGGTTGCATTTTATTTCATGTGTAAGTGTTTATACTTTGTGTGATGGTGTGAACACATGCTGTCATGTTAAATTAGATTTTTTGACAGTCGCAACAAAACTCATTAGATTTCTATCTCACAAAGTATTATGGAATACGTAAGACTTGTGAGATAGTGTAATCTAGCCTTTAATCATTAATACGATTTCTGTATGACGTGCTAAATTCCCAATTTATCATATTTGATAAATACACTGAAATTTATTGTTGAGGGAAAGCTAGCTTCTATGCGCATTTCACTGGTTGCTTAGGCCAGCTCATCAGGAAACCTTTTCCTAAGATTCCTAATATATTCCACAAAAATGTTTACCATAAAATATTCTACAAAGTTGCTAAACATAGACTACACTTAAGATGTAAAGAAAACAAAGTCTTATATACCGATATGATGCAAGATTAGGCCTAGGCTGGGAAACTTTATCCGCCTCTAAGATAAATTTTCGATGTGATCTTTCAAAATGCCGACACACGTATATTTTTTTATTTTTTTTTTGCTCTCCTCTACCAGCATCCGGTTTCAGAACCCCGTAATTTTGGAAAAAGTTTGAAATTGTTGTATTGTAAAGTTTACCAAAGGTCCTAAATAAAACCCGCTCCAGAAAAATATTTTAACATGACCTTGATCGTAAAGAATATTCACATTATCATAAAATTGGCTTTAAATTATTTGTTTACGAATTAAACATATTTTGAAAATCGGTTCATATAATGCACCATAGATTCCTTTTAAACGTACTTCCAACTTTATGACCCATAATTAGCCAAAATTTTCATATAAATTTAACATGAACAAGTTTAATATTTTTATATTAATACGACATACATAATCACCCCTATCGTGAATAATGTTTCCCCTTTTCACATATTTGCGATCATGAAAAACTCCCACGAAAAAAGGTAATTCAAAGGAGAATAATAACGTAAAAAAATGTTCACGGGAAAAAATTCCCCTTATCGTGAAAAGTTTTTTCCCTCGTAGTTTGTTCACATTTCCCTCAGGTTTTCTTACTTTATTTTTGCTAGGGAACAGAACATGTATGTAAATAGTTCCTGCTATAAATCGAATATTTAGGGCTATATCCGTTACTTAGGCACAAATCGATATATTGGTCAACAAATTGCAAAGCAACAGGTCGGTTGCCTGCGGGCTTGTGAAGCTTTCGAAAGACGTGGTGGCAGAATTTTGGAAATATTTTACTACATAAAATTTAAAAAGTGCAAAAAACTAACGTTGTAATCAAACTATCCCTTCAATACTAAAAATGTTGCTTTATTATTTTAACTTTTCTTTAAAATATATGCGTGTATATTTCTGTGGCTTGGTGCTAAAAGGGCCAATGTCAAAATATTAACTTTTGAGAAAATTGAAATTAAAGTTTTTTTATAGAAGAGTTCTTAGTGAAATTGGCTAGCAAAGCCTTTATGAAGCTGTTCTGGGTTAAATTAGAACTTGACTGCTTAAGCAAAATAAAAGCGAGTAATAAAAGACAGCTTATGCAACGATTAACTCAAAACAACAAAATATTGACATTGGCCCTTTTAGCACCAAGCTACAGATTTTTGAACAAACATTTCATTGATTTTTAATTTTTTTTAATCTCTTCTTTTTTTACATTCAATGGAACTGATAGCGTTAAAATTTTTTCACAAGAGATTCACGATTGCTTTTTTCCCTTCGAGGGGAATGAAAAACCAGTCAAATTAAAGATTGCCTATTAAGGCTAGTTAACACGATAATACAAAGAGATTCACGATTGCTTTTTTCCCTTCGAGGGGAATAAAAATTTTATGGGAGCAAAAATTCCACTTGTTATTCACGATAGGGGTAAAAATGTTTATAAAATTTCGTAATATCAGGGAAAATATTTTAGAAATGATTTGAAACAAACAGTTTTTACCCACTGTAACTCTATTATAGCCACATCTGTCTAAATATATTTTTTTATATTTACATTAGCTAATTGATTTATTGAATTGCACTTAATAAGTTTTAACAGTTAATAATGGAATAACAATTTCTGACATTTATTACTGCCACTCTATGAATGAATATCTTTCATACATGTTTGATTTAATTAAATTTATTACATATGTAACCTTTTTTGCAAATCTTTTTACGAGCTTAAAATAATACTACAATTAGTTGGACAAAACACAGATCGTATAATTTTTTATAAAGAAAAAAAATTGAAGTGCAATTTAAGAAATTTATGACGTGTTAACGTTTGCAGTATTTATATTATAAAATTTTTAATGCAACACTATTTTTCAAATGGGCAAGTGTGAGTGAGTGACAGTAAGATTGACATGTACATGCATCTGAGTACATAAAATAAGTTTAAAATAATATTTTTAATAAATTGCAATTATTTATTATTAATGGATCTTTAATTGTCCATCAGTTAAGAAAAATGTAAATAAATAATAAATTATTTAATAAAAATTTATTTATTCCGTAAATAAAATCGGAAAATTGAAATAAATATATGTATTTAATTTAAAAAAAAAATAGATCTGAAAATTTAAAAATTATTGAAATTATGCAAAATAAATGTTCCTGTCGACATTTTGGGCCTGGCAGTAAGTTTAAGGTATGCTTCAGTTTAGAGCTTCCTAACAATTTTTATACAGGGCCCCCTTGAGAAACTTATTTCTCCTCCCCCTCCGCGGGCTACCAAAGGTAATTTGTATACAAAAGGTTTAAAGAAATGTTTAAAACATAAAATAAACGTTACCACTACTTTAACCCTTTCGGTACGGGAGACGATTAGTTAGTTTCAAGCTTTTATAATGGGCTATTTTTACATATTGAACTAATATTTATCCTTTTTTTGTGTGCTCCTACCCAGGGAAGGGACTTGGGGTGGGACATATCTATCCCATCAGGAGTTCGGCATGGGACATATAAGTCCCATTAGTCGTAAACATATATAAAAATGGTATACAAAATCAAGAAATTGGTTTCTTTTTACGATGTAAATTCACATATATGATCCACGAATTTACAGCTGACATCACCAATCTATAAAAAATGTATTCCACCATTTCTGTGATTTACGGTATAGTTCATACATTTTGGATAACTGATCAAAAAACTCCTCCAAACAACACGTGTTATGATAATAAGCCAGACTTGTTTTAATATTTGTACTTAAACGTCTAAATAACTAAATGGGACAGTTTTGAATCATTTACGGCCATTTTCACCAAGTTCGGTTAAAACTAACTTTCAATTAAAGTTCCGGTTACCCATATGTTTTGACAGCTATAACCGATAGTTAATTATAACCGAACTTGGTGAAAATGGCCATTAAAGTGAAAAATTTTAATACTAATACTCTGGGAACATGCAGTGGGATACATATGTCCCAATAGGTGCGAAAGGGTTAAGCCATAGTTCTATAAGCTTTCATTACGAGAACGTTACTATTCCTTAAGTAATTTTTAGAAATTTCGTATGTGATCATTTCAATTAGAGCGTGCTCTATTTTCATCTGACATCAGTTATTTGTTTTGTGAATAAATAAATTTGTCAAAAATCAAAACCGCGATGAAACAGTCGGTTCGCTGCGCCCGGTTGCAGAGGTGCACACTGCGGATTTTTGTATGGAGCTGAGGAAAAAAATATATTTTTAAAAAAATTTTGTGATTTCATAAAAAAATTTGTTTTATTTATATAGTAAAACACAAAAGCAATCAAAATAAAAAAAGTAATAAAAATATATATCGTCGCCTACAATGTAAAGCGGCTCATACACTTGCAATAAAATTGTTCAATTTTACGTATTTTACAATTAAATTGCCAATGTGTATGTGATATTCGAAGGTGGCACAATATATTGGCTACAATCAAAAGACTTTTGATTTCTATTGCACAACGAAAAGAAAGCGAAATGTGTTGGCAACATTGTACAATGCTGTTTATGTTATTCCTCTAGGTTATGTTGACCTTTTAATTGAATAAATGAATTCCATTGTGAGACTTATTGTATAATTTAGGGCAGAATGGAAATAATATGGCGAATAGCATATTTAATAATATTGCAAGTGTATGGGCCGCTTAAAAAGCCCTTATTAACAAAAAATTTTAAATGATTTCGTGTTTTCCTTATGAAACATGCTGCAATTAACCGATATTTTTTTTTATTCAGATCACTTTGGGTTTTAAGCAACGATATATGTTATAAATACTAATTAAATTGTACGAAAATATATCAATTGTATTATTAATATTATTATTCTAAAAGAGCCTTAGCTTCGTCGCTTTTATCACTACGCTTTTTCTGGCTGTAATTCGATAAAGCTTAATCTCTATCGCTTAAAATCTATAAAGTTGATTTAGCGGTTTCTGGCTTCGATGCAATTCTGTAACGTGCATTGCTAAATTTGGCAATACCATAAACATGTAATTTGCCGCAATTTTAGCTTTTAATATCATCGCTTTTTTATTGTCTTTGTTACGACTTTGTTACACTTTTCAATTATATTTTTTTCATGAATAAGAATTTTTTGGAGTGTAGGTGGCATAATGTGCTACTTTTTGCCGTCTCCAGATAAAAATTACCAAATTTTTTTGGATCTACGAATTTAAAGAATAAAATCTTAACGATGGCTGAACGCCGTTTTTAAACCAAGAACTACTTTGGTTCTGCAAAAACTATGCGAAAAAACAAGAACTATATCAAAGCAATTGGCAGTGCATACGCTTGTGACCGAATATTATAAACCTTGTGTAAAACAAAAATTTTACACAAGGTTAAAAAAAAAAACATTTTGTGCTTAAGAAACTTTACCTACTTCGTAACATAGTTATGAATTAAAGGCCGAGAATAGAAATATTTTACATGCGCTTTAATCTCTTTAGCGTCTTCTCCAGTTAATTTGCTTCTTCTCCAATGTTTGCGAAAAAATTTTATAAATTTTATGTTTACTTTGACCATGTGATGGTCTCACCAATAAGAAGTCACAACGATATAACGGTTGCCTCCAAAAATATTATGGTTGAAAATAATAATAATAAGATGTTTGCCACTAACAATAGTATGGTTGTTTTTCAACCATAACATGTGGTTGCTGTTATTGTTAATTGAAAATCAAACAATTATTAATAGTAGACAAATTATTATGTATATTTGTAGTTTTTAGTAGTGCTGGGAAACTGTTTATAGTACTATCGATAGTTTTAAAATATCGCAAATATCGATAGAAAACAAATCAATATCGATATTATTATTTAAAATACAGCTATGAAAACATGTAACAGCAGCTATACTCATAGTTTTCTGCCGCAAGTTTACTTGCTAAAAATTCGCGCTGAATGTAATGTATACAAATAAGGAGAATAGCAGGTGGTATCGATAGATCAGCTGTGCTTCTTTGTACTGCTTATCAGAGGCCCGTTTGTCAAAATTTTTTTTAATGTTGTAAATGTTCAAATGCAATTGCGAGCATAAGGATATTCAATGAATGGCCATTAGAAGAAAAGTCCTCTAGACCGATTACCTTTTGGGTCGAGAATCAAAACCAATTTAGAAATTATCTCATGTTTCAATAAAATACATATCTTATAGTCCCTGCTACTTCGGTGCTTTTTAGCTGCCGGTGAAATAATTAATAACAGGAAAAACTGCCTTAAACCAAATACGGTGGACATTTGTGTGTTTTTACAAAAAAGAATCAATTTCTTATCAAATAGTTTACTTATTTTTTTTTTTTTTTTTTTTGAACGTAAACATATGTATGTTGCTTTTCTTTAACATTATTTTTTTGCTAACTACCATTTTTGTTACGTAAAAAATTCTAGTATGAATAATATTTTTGTTTAACCTTTCAGTTTAGTTCCAATTATTTATTTATTGTTTTTTTTTAATAAATTGTTATGTTTATAGTTTTCTTTCTTAAATGCATATGTTACAAAAAGAATCAAGTTCTTAATCAGGCTTTATTTCGTTGTTTTATTCAGTTATTGAAATTAATTTAAGCTGTTATAAAATGTTATTAAAATATTTTTTTGTTAAGTGCAATTTTTAAAAAACTGTCATATACAATAACGTGTGAACATACAAACATACGTCTTATTTAAAAACAACGAACTGTAGCCTGATAAAAAATTAGTTAAAGTTTTCCTAGACAAATACAAACATACAGTCGATAGTAATATCGATAGTATCGTAGTAAAATCTGAACTATCGATAAATATCGATAGTAGAAAATATCGATAGTATCCCAGCACTAGTTTTAGACAAGTTACGAATGTTAATTGTTTTTCTTTGAAAATTTATAATTAAATCTTTGGTTAGAAATTTTATTGATATGCAATCTTCGATTAAGTGTTCACAATTTGTATAACAAGCTTTTTTTCTTATGCACAATAATGTGTCACAACTTTGAGTTGGCATCACTGCTTTATTTGAGCACCCATTTAACCAGCGTTACCGTTGTGATACTAAAGTATCAATTTGACTCTTTTTGAACGTCTTGATACCTTTAATGGCCCTTTTTTAAATTATATTTTTTGTATCATTTTCACCTATTTTGTGACACTTTTTGACCCTTTTTTGGAAATAGTACTCCCATATAGTTTTTTGTCAACACTACGGAACAGTGCTTAACAAATGTTTTCGAAATAAGCATTGCTTGATATGGAACAGACTCAAAGTAGAAACTTACAATTCCATGCTTTCTTATCCTAATTTGTTCGAAGCGGAGATAGAGGAATGGACTTCATTCAAGTGAAGATTTAATAGCAAAATATAGAACGCACATTCCTAAAAAGTAGTTAGCAATCCCAAAAAGTTTGTGTTAAAAGATTTTTTACGACTTCTTAATTAGATTTTCGATAGTAAAGTACAATTTCCCTAAAAGCAAACATAACTCATATACATATTTCCTATTTTTAATGGTGGTTTTTTTTCAAAAAAAAAAAAATACCAAACTGTGACATTTTATTCAAAAAATGCAATTTGGTGTTCGTTTCTTAAAACTGTTTTGCTCTCGTAAAGAGTAGCATGTTTTATTCTAACAAATTCACCCTTAATAATGGCCTAAGGTATTGAACTTTTCGCCCTTTTTTGAATCGACTGCCCTGTAAAATAGGTGACTTCGGTTGATGTATGGGACTATTTTGAAAACGGCGACAATTGCCTCAAAAAGAAACAAAGCTACGCTAAAATTTAAAAACTCGGAAAAATTTACAAAAAAGTGCCATAAAAGGGATTAAAAGTCTCTTAAACTAACAGGAATGAAACCATTCGGTGAAAATTGCTACATTGGCGGAAATTTCCAAATATTAAATAACTGCGGTATGATAGCAAAGTCTAGTATTTATCAAAAATAGTTAAAGCTGTAAAGAATCAGAAAACTTACAGAAAAAAATCGCTTCAATCGCGAACGATTGCAAAATTTAAAACAAACCCTAAAATTTATTTTAAATCGCTAAATGGGTTAAAAAAACGAAAATATCGGATAATAACATTAAAAGCATTAAAAATTTAGCTATAATGATAAAGAACAAAATTTTTATCAAGTGTTAAAAACAGGACAGGGCATTCCTGTTTTATTTGAGCACTTCCTACCTGAAATAAATATTTTTTGTTTGTTTATAACAAACTTGGTCTTATTACGTTCATTAAAATGAGAAATACTGCTTAAAAAAAACTTGACCCTTTTTTTTTGTTGAAATACCCTTTTTTGACCCCTTTTGGTGATCCTTTTCGAAAATTTCCAACGGTAACCCTGCATTTAACAGCTGATAGTTGCTTTTTGTTTGGTTTGCTTTGAAATTTCATTATGATTCGACTTACACCAAAGCAACGTGTGCAAATTGTTGAAATTTTTAATCAAAATAATTCGGCGAATGGGCTGAAGTACAAATTGATATTGATTTTGAATTTCCATTCAAAATTTTTTTTTCCGATGAAGCTCATTTCTGGTTGAATAGGTACGTAAATAAGCAGAGTTATCGCATTTGGAGTGAGGAGAATCCACTAGCTTTTGTCGAAACACCAGTACATTCACAGAAAATTACTTTTTGGTGCGCTTTATTGGCTGGCGGAGTCATTGGCCCATATGTCTTCAAAAACGATAATGATCAGAATGCGAAAAGTTGTTAAAATTGGTGTTGCAGGTTGCGTCTTCTATGCGCCAGCCATGGCATCCACATGGCAGAAATCATATTTAAACATTAATTTCATAAAATTTTCTTTCCAATGAAGTGCGTTTCATTGACATTAAAAATATATTTCCTTTTTTATTATGATTTAGAGTCTAAACACAATGTAACGATAATTTACTGCGGTGCGATTTTTCATACGATTTTGAAGTAAAAAACCGCAGTGCGGAACGGCATAATATTAAAATCTATTTTATTTTCATTGCGGACTTTCTTTCTCGCTCAACAAGGCGAATTTAATTCGCCTTGTCTCTCAATTTTTGATACTAGTTCTCTTTCTGATGTTGCCATAGTTTTTGAATAATTGGCTATGTTCACAACATTAATGAAAACAAACAACATGATAAAAATGTATGCACAAATAAATTAATAAAAATTTTAACAAAAAATGACAACTATTTCCGTCGCCGTCTTCCGTTGTATTATTTTTCTCTCCCGCAACGAGAAATCGCACCGCACCGCAAACATTGTGTTTAGACTCTTAAACTTGAGTCACTCTATAAAAAACACCCTTTAGAATGATATTAACAAACTTTGATAGGTTCTGGCCTTTTAAGGTTACAAATATTTACTACGTACATAACTAATTGATATACATCCTCTATACCATTCCTTTGAGAAGAGCTGCATATGTAGTTAGTTATTAGAACAATTGTCAGTTTTGCGTAATTCTCTAAAACTTTTTCCATTTAATAAAATTCATTTAATTTTAATTGTTCAAATGAAAAAATAAATTATTTTATTTTATAAGTTAAACACTTTTCAAAGTTATTTATCATTAATTTTGGTAATTAGATGTCAAGCTTTTGAATGAAAACTTTGAAAATAAACTGCACCGATACTAGGGTATTCATTTAATCGGGATTTTGCTTTAATCGGTTAATCGCTCGATTAATTAACCGAGGTTTTGGTTTAATCGGTTAATAACCGGTTAATTTTGTTATTGATCGGTTAACCGATTCATAAAGTTTTGTTATAAATTAAGTAATTTCAATAAATAAATATGCAAAAATTATTTATTATTGGAGTCTTTTAGTAAAAAAAAACAATAACATAACAACCAAAACAATTCTTGAACTAAAACGAGCAAACAAAAAAGTAATTCATAAATATGAAAAACACATTTTATAATGTATACATAATATTAGTATGTATTTATTAAAAAAAAAAACTGAGATTTTTGTATTAATTATTTCAATAGTTTAAGATTTTATAAAATAATCTTTTGGAAAAATAATTTGGTTTTAAAGTTTAGAATTTAGGCGATTCTTTTCTTTAGAATCAAACAATTCTTTCACTTATCGAAGATGTTTGAGAAATCGGAAGCAACCCATAATAGAGATTCAAGAATGATAAAAACAAGATTACGCATTGCACATGTTTACAAAACTCAACTGTTTAATATGACGTCACTTAAGCATTTTATACACATGTATACACCGATTAACGGTTAACCGAATGAATACCCTAACCGATACACATACACAAACATTTTCCTTTTTCTAATTTTCTTCGAATCCTGTCTATTTGACTTGCCATTTTCTTTTCAACTTAAATAAGTACAATTTTCATTATTTGCAATTCAATATACAGTGCAAAATACTGAGTAATTAAAGTTGTTGAACATACCTTTTTTTATTCTTCTCTGGCAGAGAAAGTTTAAGAATTTTTTCTTACAATTTTGTTTTTTATACTTTCTAAGGTCTTAACTTGGCTACTCGTTTATCTCTATAATTATAATCACAAGGAATTTTTTCTCCCTTTTATTTGTTTTAAATCGTTTTCATTATAAACTACAGTCATTTGGGGAGTATATTTGATTAAGTTATTCGTATTTAAAATAAAAATTATAAATTGAATTACATTTTGTGTGGTAATGATCAAATTTCGCTTATTTGATTGCAGTTTATACATTCGACATTTTAAATACAAACGAAAGTATCTGCATAGTAATATGAAATCAAACTACCTGCTCCCGCACATTTGAAGAGCACGTTTCATTAAGGAATCTCAAACGCCTAAAATACCAGCGTTTAAAAAACTGCGGTCAAAGTAGAAAAACTGCCAGATCTTTCACTTCTTCATTTGTCATTGGCTAAAAAAAAAACTGTTGCTTTTACTTCTGTAAAATACTTTATTACTAATGAGTTTGTCTAGTTATTTGCGGCTCCTACATAAAAAAATAAAAGTGTAGTTACATCTGTTTGCATTAAAGATGACTATATGTACTTAACCGAATCACGCACATCTAATAAGTGAACTTTATATGAAGTGCATGGTAAATTGTTGACCGAACTTCACGAACTTCAGTGGAGTGATTTATTGTCTCTTTAAACTGTAATAAGCCAAATTTTATAACAATTGCGATATTCGATAGTGTTTTTCGAGACTGGGCTTTAAATGGGACATAAGTAAAAAGGAACCTATGCAGCGCTTCGTTGGATCAATGAAACCTGTTTTATTAAAATGTATTTAATGAATCATTACATTAGATCTATGAATATTATTCATTGGATGAATACTTGTAAAAAATAAAGTAAAAAATTTGTTTTCTTATTTTTTTTTATTCATTTATGTTTTTTTATTTAATTTTTTTATTTTATTTTATTTTTTCTGTCTCTGGCGGGAATCGATCGCGCAACCTCGGTGTTGATAGACTAGCTCACTACCAGCTAGCCTACCGGGGCAGTGTAGTTTTAGAATAAAAAAACTACGTTTTTTACTTAATTAAGAGCGTAAATATGAGATTAAATTGTCCATAACAACAATAACAAAGTTTTTTTTTTTCTCATTATTTTTTATTGAATCTTCATATATTAAATATGAACTAACAATAATTAATCAAATCTTATCCTAATACTTTATTTATGTCCTGCCAGTGCCAGACAAAAATTTTCTTCATCACGGGTTCTGCTCACATATAAAGGTGTTTATCGCTCATCTATTTGGGTAAGTGCTGCAGTGTCTCTTCTTCTTAAGCGAGTGTGGCCGCCATGGTTTAAAATATTTCGAGCTAGTGGATTTGGGTGTTGTTCAAGCCTTTTTAAATATTTTACTGCATATTTTGTAATCATAGTTTTTACTAATGGAACATTGAGATCCTTGTGAATATTTAATAATAACAAAGTTGATTGAAAGTTTTTGTTTCATTACTATAATGACATTTTTATTGTCATAATGAAAATTTAAATTTATGAAGGCAATTATTGAAATATGTTGCTTTTATAAAAAAAATTTTGATTTCATAAATTTAATGGCATATAAATTAGATGTATGGAATAATTAAATCTTACATTTTTTAATTAACAATTAAACATTTTTTAAGGAAACTATAATTTTGTATTAATTTATGAATGTAGTTATGTTTGTATATTGTTTTTTTTGTTCCCAATTGAAATTGTTTGTTTAACTTGGACAAACTTTAGTTTTCATATATCCAATGAAAATTTTTAACGTAATTACGAAATCCAATGAATCGATTTTAATGAAAAGACTTCATTATAACTACGAAATTCCATTTAGACAATGAAAATTTTCATTTAACCAATGAAAATTTTTTATGAAAATGATTCGTTAAATATATGAAGCATTTTTCTTTCAGTGTATGGACCGATCTTCACAAAATTAAGGGGAGTGAGTTCTTGTCCTTTTACAGATAAAATTGTTTTGCAACAACGTTTTTCGTTGAGGTTCTAAGCGTACGTCCGATGATCACGAAATTAAGTATTATGATTTCTAGTCATAAAAAACGATTTTCTGCAAAACCTTACAGTTGTTGCATTTTGCCACTCTTTATATTAGTTTTTGTAACAAAATTATCTATTTGCGTAAGGTCGTTGTTTCACATTTGGATTCATAATTCTTATCTAACTGAACCGATTTTAGTGGATTTCAATCCCAAACTGCTTCGTAGAACTAGAAACCATTCGACCTAAATATTGTTCTTTTCTTTTGACAGCCGGGCATGGCTTAATTTACTTATCGTGTTTTTTTACACAAAAAATATCACATGTATAATAATGATAAATGTAAAAAATGTCTTGCCTACCCTGTAATAATGCCAGTTATGAAAAAGTGGAATGCCCTGTTTTTAACACCTGACAAAAAGTTTGTTCTTCATAATTTTAACTCATTTTTTACCTTTATGTTATTTTTCGACATTTTGTTTTTTTTTAACAGATTTAGCTGTTTGAAATTAATTTTTGGGTTTGTTTCCAATTTTCGAATTTTTCGCGAATTTTAGCCACATTCGCGATAGAAACGATTTTTGCCTGTAAGTTTTCTGATTCTTTCCAGCTTTAACGATTTTAAATAAATATTAAACTTTGTTATCATGCTCCCGTTAGCAAATTTCAGTAAATTTTACCAATTTTTACCGAATTTTTACTATTCCTTATAGTTGTAGGGACTTCAGTCAATTTTATGGCTTTTTGACAATTTAAAAATGTTTGCTATTTTTGCAAACATTTTCGCTTAGCTTTGCTGCTCTTTAAGGCATTCGTCGCCGTTATTAAAATATCCCCGTATATTAACCAAAGTCACCTGTCAGCACACTCGATGTATACCAGGCTAAAGGTGCAATGCGTTATGCAATTAGTAAGATTGAATTTTTTAGAAAAAAAAAACCATGCTACCTTTTTAGAGAGCAAAACATTTTTAAAAGGAACACCTTATTGCATTTTTTTAATTAAAATGTCATATTTTTTTTTGTAGAAAAGAAAAAAATCATTAGACCTACTCAAAGACCAAAAATATTATCGCACTTAATCATAAGATGATATTAACACAAAATTTTTATTTTTTTACTATTTGGCAAAATCGACACATAATATTCAAGGCTTATCGCTGTAAAAATATCGTGATATTTCGTCTACTTTTTATACTCTCCTCCACAATAAGTTGTGAAGAGGGTATACTAAGTTTGCCATTCCGTGTGAAACTTTTTTATTATTCATCTCAGACCCCATGAAGTATATATATTCTGGCTCCTTGAATAATTCTAAGTCGATTTAGCCATGTCCGTCTCTCTGTCTGTCCGTATGTTAAAAACACGCTCACTTTCGAAAAACTCAAAAAGAAAAAAACAAACTAGGTATCAAATTGCTTGTAGTTATCCTAAGCAGATTGGGATTGAAATTTAGCAAAATCGGTTCAGTAGGATCAGATCATATGGTGGTTCCAACCACCTAAAAAAAATTGATAATTTTGTTACAAAAACTAAAATTAATGGTGGAAAAATGCACGGAATAATATGAGCTTTTGCAAATGTACGATATATGTGACTGGAAATCACACTGTGAAATTTCATAAAGATCGGTCCATAATTTACCCTAGGCCCCATGTGAACCCTACTCCCGGAAAACAGTTTAATACGCCTAAAACCGTAATTAATAATGCTATCATAACAATAATTTGGCACGTCACAGTTCTTTATTACTAGAAATGACACTAAAAAATTTCATGAAGATCGGTCCATAATTTATTCCTTTGCTTATTATTGTCGGTCAATAAATTAATATAGGTCTAAGCCGGAACCAATTTTAATGCTGATGTCTGTTTTTATAAAGATAAATTAATAATAAATAGACATCTTATAGATATCACTCCTGAAATATTTGAACTGTCGGTGGAGGGTATCAAAGATTCGGCATAGCCGAATATAGCACTTTAACTTGTTGGTAATGAAACGGTTGGTTTAAAAATTCATTTTCATATGCATTTAAAAAATGGTTTTGCATTTTCTAAGTATTTTTAAAATTTGAGTTATTGCCCATTTTATGATCATGTGCGATATGTATATTTTATGAGCTCTTGGATGAATATGAAGAAATTTTCACGCAGAATGACAAATTTAGTATACCCTCATTCACCACTAGTGATGAAGGGTATACAGAAACAAGTGAAAATGTTTAATAAGTCAAGCCCGACCATTTGATACCCTACACCGCAGTATTTAAAAACAAACTGTCGAGAGTATTCCCTATTTGGGAGCCATGGGCAATAATGAAGCCGCCAGATTAAAAGTTATTATTAGGTAAATATTCATATTATAGTTGCTTTGGGACGCCCCAAAGCGATTTTGGAGAGGGGATTTATATGGAACCTATATTCAATTAGAGACCTACTACCAGGGTTTAAAAAACTGCAGTAGCAACCAAAAACTGTCGTACAGAATACGAAAGTTTGTGTTAAATTTTTCGCTTTTTGAGTTCGTTTCATACTGACTTTTTCATTTAATAAATCAGAAATAGAAGCAACCGTTGCTTTATGGCCAATGACAAATGAAGAAGTGGAAGAAATGGCAGCTTGTCTACTTTGACTGCGGTTTTTAAACGCTGCCTACTAGTAACAAATTTTGCCATGACATACTAGCTATTGTAAAAGTTATGTTCTCCATATATTGTCAAATATGCATCGATTTTGATTTAAAAAATTGGTTATGTTGCAATAAACTATTTTTAAGCCAAATTTAATCAAAAGACCAACTTAAAAGGAGCCTTGTGAAATTATGCACCGATGCTCACCATTTATAAAAAGCTTTGTTATTATGACAATTCAGATATATGTACGAAATTACATCAAATTATCCTTCGCGCACAATGTTACATGGACAGACAACAATTCAGACAACCAGACGGACGGACACAGCTATAACAACTCAGAAAGTAATTCGCATAATACCCTCTCCACTATTGAGGTGTAACTAAAGGGTGGTTAAATTTCAAGGGCCGATGTTGATTTTGAATAAAACACAAACTATTTAGGAAATTATTGTAATTTTATTTTATTATGATATATTGGTATTACTCAATTATGTATGGAACAAAATATCGGCCAAATGGGCGCCGCGACCACGGCGGCACACCTCCATCCGATGGTCCAAATTTTCGATGACCCTGAGGCATAATGGAGGTTCTATGCCGTTAATGTGCCGAATTATCTCATCCTTTAGCTCTTGAATTGTTGCTGGCTTATCGACGTTCACCTTTTCTTTCAAATAACCCCAAAGAAAAAAGTCCAACGGTGTAAAATCACATGATCTTGGCGGCCAATTGACATCGCCATTACGTGAGATAACATGGCCATTGAATTTGTTGCGCAAAAGAGCCATTGTTTCGTTAGCTGTGTGGCAAGTGGCACCGTCCTGCTGAAACCACATATCGTCCACATCCATATCTTCCAATTCGGGCCATAAAAAGTTCGTTATCATCTCACGATAGCGAACACCATTCACAGTAACTGCCTGACCGGCCTCATTTTGGAAAAAATACGGCCCGATGATGCCGCCAGCCCATACAGTCACTCTTTGTGGGTGCATTGGTTTTTCGACAATCACTCTTGGATTCTCATTCGCCCAAATGCGGCAATTTCGTTTATCGGCAAATCTACTGAGGTGAAAATGTGCCTCATCACTGAAGATGATTTTCTTCGAAATTTATCATCCATTTTCATAATAAGTCTGGATAACTTTAACACGTTGTTGGATTGTGTATCTCTCCATGGTTCAAATTGAGTAAGTCTGAAATAGAGAAATGTCAAATAAAATTCGGAAAAAAACTTAGGTGTGGTTCACATTCAACATCGGCCCTTACAATTTAACCACCCTTTATAATAACAACTAACAATTCAACTATTTATAACAAATAAAATTTTTCATAATTCATCTCTTAATCGACCTTGATCGAACAACACAAATATTATCCACAGGCTAAAATGCTCAATATCACACTAATAGCACCAGCTACATACAGCAGCTTCTCTAGTAGCTGTGTAACGAAAACTTTTAACATTATCTTGGCATTAATTAACTTTCTAAGTTTTATTTCTTTTTCCCTGTTTTACATTATTCTTCATATTTAACAAGTCTTTGAAAGTTTAACCCTGCCTGGTGTTGGATAGATAGAAAACAAATTTGAAGAAAAAAACTGGGTATTTTAAGTCAAACCAATATGTACAAAGAGATTCTGTTATGCGAACTTTAAGAAGGAATTTGCATATTTTTTTTCATTTCAAAATTTTTAAATGTTTGCGATGAAAAGGAGCTAAAAAAGAGATGAGAAAAAATAATAATAATGTTAACATAGAGTTATTAAAATTGTAAAAAAGGTTTTTTATTTCTTATTAACATTTAAAATTAGAATATATAAAAAACAAGGTAAATCTTTGTTTTCAGTCTTTTTAATTTAATATTTTTCTTAATGAATATGCAAATTTAGTATGTATTATGAACTAAAATACAGTGTTTGTAATTAGTGCGTATATATAAGAAAAAAGTCAGAAGCAACAACAAAAATTAAAAATTAAGATACCTTTTTCTTAGAAAGATACTTTAAAAAAATAAAGTTAAAATAAATAAACTGTTTTTTTTTTATTAAAGCTACTTTTTTGTTTAAACGCTTCTTTTTCTTAAAAGCTACATTTTTGTTTAGTTTTACTTACAAAGTATTTTCTCCTTTAAAAGCTTCTTTCTTTTTAAAAGACTATTTTTTCATAAAAGCCAATTTTTACATCAACCTGATTTATAAAGTGAGTATACGTGTAAGTGATGTCCGATCGCCGAATATTCGCCTTTCATGACATTCATATTCGCCAAATTCAAGCGAATATTTTGAAATATTTATTTTTAATAGTCTTTGGTGCCTATTATGAACTTAATTTGATTTCAACAGGTACTATTCTGATTTAGAGTTCACAGTAGTACATTTCTATCAGCTGGCACTTTAACCCTGGATGGTTACTGCTCATCGAATCGACGAAGGTCATTTACTCTTTAACATATAATTTTTTTAATGTGTATTCAAACTACGCTCTTTCTCCAATAACGTTAGCTGTAGGAATGTAACGAATACCGTTATATTGGTATCGGCGATATTTTGCAATACGACGATAAGTTTTTACAGTTTTTTTTTTTTAATAAACAATTAGAGTGTCATATCAGCTGGTTTACGGGCGGAATGAAATATTTTACTCAAAATTTAAAATCATGGCGCAGAAATATTAAATGAGTTCTGCCGCATTTGAGATAATATTTTCCACTGCCGGTCTGCTTGAAACGGATTTGCAAAGTCTTCTATCTCTGCAAAAGTTGAGAATACTTTGTTTTCAAAAAATCTTAACTAATAATATTAATTTTAAATTTAAATAAAAAAAGCGCAAAAGTTTTTTTTTTATTGTTTAACAAAAAGTTTCACTTTTGTAATTTTCCCATGATTTCAAATTTAATTCGTTGTTTTTAAAATCTTATTAATATCAAATTAAAAAATATTAATATTACCAATTTTGTACACATAATAAAAAAAAATACTTTACTTGAGTTTTGTTAATTTTACCTTGAATTTAATTTTTATGTTCGTATCGATATCAGTATCGGTATCGCCGATACAATTTTTAAGTATCGGTATCGTATTATTAAAAAGGCATATCGTTACATCCCTAGTTAGCTGATGATGAAAGCTTTAAAAAGTTAATTAATTAAAAAACACATAAAAGAGTTCAAATTCGTATAAAATTTTAGGAGAGAAAGGGAGAACTTTTATTTTGTATGCTTTTTTTTTTAATAAAATGCTAAACTAAAAAAGTTAAGTTGTTGTTGATTTTTTACTTTAAAAATTTGTTCGCTTTAATTTTATTTAAATAGTTCATCGATTTGACGAAGAGTTTCTTACCTTAATGTACTTAAATTAAGAGTTACTTTATAAGTTTAATTAAAAATTTGTTGTTTACAAATTTCAAAAATTAAAGAAAACCATGTCCAGTGCCCATGTTCTGTAACTCTCGCCTCGAGAAACTTTTCGATTGAAAGTTGTGAAATGAAACAAAAATGCCACGTGCGCCAAGATAGCGTCGAAAGTTATCCACGAAAACGCAAAATTGAATTGGTGCTTTTGGGAGTTGAATTGAAAATGGGAATTTAATGCTTTTGGGTGTTTTGCTTTTGGGAATTCCAAATTTAGGAATCTAAGAATTAGGGTGTTCGAATAAAAATGAGAAATTGTAATTTAAAGCAAATAATTACGCAAAAATGGAGTAAAAAATGAGTTAACAATAATAAAAATCTAATATATATATATAAAAGTATTCAAATAATTAAATGAAGTGTATTTATAATTCAAAACAAACATTTTTACTATAATAAAAAAAGACTTCTTTATCATAAAGAGACAAATCATAAATATTTAATAAAAAATATAAAGTATGTACATATTAATAAAAACGAATTTGGTGTTTCTTTTTTTTTTGGGGTAAGAGGTAACGTCAAGGAAGCAACTCTGGTTTTCCAGAAATCGGGATTATCAGGATTATGATAGTAGGTGTACTATGATAGTAGGGATTATGAGGATTATGATAGTAGGTGTACAATAGAATATAAAACGCTTTCCGTGCAAAAAATTGCCGGGCCAGTTTTCCAGAAATCTGGGTTCATCCAAAATGGTCAGTAAAAACTGGGATTTAATTTTAAAGGGGTTTAGAGGCAACGTCAAGGAAAAAACGCACTAGAATATGAAAGTAGGTGTACTATAGAATATAAAACGCTTTCCGTGCAAAAAATTGCCGGGCCAGTTTTCCAGAAATCTGGGTTCCTCCAAAATGGTCAGTAAAAACTGGGATTTAATTTTTAAGGGGTTTAGAGGCAACGTCAAGGAAAAAACGCAATAGAATATGAAAGTAGGTGTACTATAGAATATAAAACGCTTTCCGTGCAAAAAATTGCCGGGCCAGTTTTCCAGAAATCTGGGTTCATCCAAAATGGTCAGTAAAAATTGGTTTTAATTTTTTATATAATGTTAATGTTAAAAAGCGCTAAACTTGTATTACTTTTCTATCACAGACATGGCTTATGGCGTCTTTTTCATTATTGGCGGGAAAAATTTTGTGCAACTCTAAAAAAGGCGCTATATATATATTTGTTGATATAAAGTTGCCATACCAAATGGATATTTTACATATCGTGTTCAAAAACCATAAACTTTCTAACATTATCACTAAAATGAAGGTTCCTAAAATTTTTACAGGCCTAAATTTCAGTAAGTTTATTGTATAGAGTCAAATCAGGTTTTGTACCTTATAAACGGAAATTTCGTCAATATTGCAGGAATTTTATTCCATCGCCATTGTAGTGCATTACGTATGAATTGTCATATTTGCAGGGTTTTGGATTTTTATTATTATATATAATAATTGATAATACCATGGATGCAATTTTAATTACAATAAAATTTTTTTGCCTAAAGTAACCAAAACAAATAACAGTATTAAAAATAACTACAAATTGGTCAGTAAAATCTGCATATACACGAGGCAACCTAAGTAGAAACATGGGCATGTTTTTCTTAAATGGACCATCCTTATTAATTTCTCATAAATACATTTTTTTAATATTTCAAGTTTCCAAACATTTAAGAATTTAAGAGATAATTTTCTAAAAAAATCCAATATTACGTAGCACCACTTTTTCTAATTTTAGAGGAGGAGCAAAAAAAGTTATAAAATAAAAAATAGTTCAGATATAGAAACAATTGATGGAATATGGAATTAAAACAGAACAACTAAACTTATTCAAGAGAAAAAACTTTATTTTTCTAAATATTTTTTCAGTTATATTTGTTACGTTCTTTTGTATATGTTTTTTCTGAAACAAAAGGACGATCTTCATAAATTAAACAAAAGTTAAGTATATGAAAACAAATTTTATTTCTTTTTATTAACGCTTTAAGTTTAATGAAAGATTAAATGCATTTTTTCTGTATTTTTTTTTTAATTATTACCTTTTGATAAGAGGAATGAAGTTTTACTAAAATAAATACTAACAATAAAACTTTGTTCACAATCATAGTTACAATTTCGTTTTTTCTTCCCAAAGTATTTCATATATTTTCCTTTCATTTTATAAACAAAAATGTAACTAAAGTTTTTTTTAAAAAATTGAGTCAACTAGAACTTCAGCAACAATTTGTATAAAATTGTTTCTGACGTTTAAAATAATTTTATTTAGTTTTGAATGAAAATTTTAACAAAATGTTGTAAAAAATAATAATAAATGCATAATATTGTTATGGGTGAAATTTGCAATTGGTTTCTTAATGCAAAATGTGTGTGGCTCCGATAAAAATTGTTGCTCTATTATGAACACCAAGTGAAAATGTTTTTGAGATTGTGAAAGAAGCTTAAAAGTAATAATTTAACAATTTCAAAAACATTTTCACTTGGTCCGAGTTTAGACGAGCGAACATTTGGAAGGAAAACATCTGGAATTCTCTTTTGTTTTTTCATTCTCGGTCACACAGACGAACATGTTGCCGGAAACATTCTGTTTATATTTTTGTTTTTTTCTCAAAAAGCAAAGTAAATGTCAACAAAGAAAATGAGAACAAAGCGTGTCGCCGAGTACCGAACACAAAAACCATTCTCTCTTCCCCACCCGTAAATTGCTGACAAACAAAATGTTTCCCTTCCAAATATTTCCCTGTCTAAATGGGCACTTGGTGTTCATAATAGAGCAACAATTTTTATCGGAGCCACACATTTTGCATTAAGAAACCAATTGCAAATTTCACCCATAACAATATTATGCATTTATTATTATTTTTTACAACATTTTGTTAAAATTTTCATTCAAAACTAAATAAAATTATTTTAAACGTCAGAAACAATTTTATACAAATTGTTGCTGAAGTTCTAGTTGACTCAATTTTTTAAAAAAAACTTTAGTTACATTTTTGTTTATAAAATGAAAGGAAAATATATGAAATACTTTGGGAAGAAAAAACGAAATTGTAACTATGATTGTGAACAAAGTTTTATTGTTAGTATTTATTTTAGTAAAACTTCATTCCTCTTATCAAAAGGTAATAATTAAAAAAAAAATACAGAAAAAATGCATTTAATCTTTCATTAAACTTAAAGCGTTAATAAAAAGAAATAAAATTTGTTTTCATATACTTAACTTTTGTTTAATTTATGAAGATCGTCCTTTTGTTTCAGAAAAAACATATACAAAAGAACGTAACAAATATAACTTAAAAAATATTTAGAAAAATAAAGTTTTTTCTCTTGAATAAGTTTAGTTGTTCTGTTTTAATTCCATATTCCATCAATTGTTTCTATATCTGAACTATTTTTTATTTTATAACTTTTTTTGCTCCTCTAAAATTAGAAAAAGTGGTGCTACGTAATATTGGATTTTTTTAGAAAATTATCTCTTAAATTCTTAAATGTTTGGAAACTTGAAATATTAAAAAAATTTATTTATGAGAAATTAATAAGGATGGTCCATTTAAGAAAAACATGCCCATGTTTCTACTTAGGTTGCCTCGTGTATATACAGATTTTACTGACCAATTTGTAGTTATTTTTAATACTGTTATTTGTTTTGGTTACTTTAGGCAAAAAAATTTTATTGTAATTAAAATTGCATCCATGGTATTATCAATTATTATATATAATAATAAAAATCCAAAACCCTGCAAATATGACAATTCATACGTAATGCACTACAATGGCGATGGAATAAAATTCCTGCAATATTGACGAAATTTCCGTTTATAAGGTACAAAACCTGATTTGACTCTATACAATAAACTTACTGAAATTTAGGCCTGTAAAAATTTTAGGAACCTTCATTTTAGTGATAATGTTAGAAAGTTTATGGTTTTTGAACACGATATGTAAAATATCCATTTGGTATGGCAACTTTATATCAACAAATATATATATAGCGCCTTTTTTAGAGTTGCACAAAATTTTTCCCGCCAATAATGAAAAAGACGCCATAAGCCATGTCTGTGATAGAAAAGTAATACAAGTTTAGCGCTTTTTAACATTAACATTATATAAAAAATTAAAACCAATTTTTACTGACCATTTTGGATGAACCCAGATTTCTGGAAAACTGGCCCGGCAATTTTTTGCACGGAAAGCGTTTTATATTCTATAGTACACCTACTTTCATATTCTAGTGCGTTTTTGCCTTGACGTTGCCTCTAAACCCCTTTAAAATTAAATCCCAGTTTTTACTGACCATTTTGGATGAACCCAGATTTCTGGAAAACTGGCCCGGCAATTTTTTGCACGGAAAGCGTTTTATATTCTATTGTACACCTACTATCATAATCCTGATAATCCCTACTATCATAGTACACCTGCTATCATAATCCTGATAATCCCGATTTCTGGAAAACCAGAGTTGCTTCCTTGACGTTACCTCTTACCCCAAAAAAAAAGAAACACCAAATTCGTTTTTATTAATATGTACATACTTTATATTTTTTATTAAATATTTATGATTTGTCTCTTTATGATAAAGAAGTCTTTTTTTATTATAGTAAAAATGTTTGTTTTGAATTATAAATACACTTCATTTAATTATTTGAATACTTTTATATATATATATTAGATTTTTATTATTGTTAACTCATTTTTTACTCCATTTTTGCGTAATTATTTGCTTTAAATTACAATTTCTCATTTTTATTCGAACACCCTAATTCTTAGATTCCTAAATTTGGAATTCCCAAAAGCAAAACACCCAAAAGCATTAAATTCCCATTTTCAATTCAACTCCCAAAAGCACCAATTCAATTTTGCGTTTTCGTGGATAACTTTCGACGCTATCTTTGGGAATTCCCAAAAGCAAAACACAAAAAAGCATTAAATTCCCATTTTCAATTCAACTCCAAAAAGCACCAATTCAATTTTGCGTTTTCGTGGATAACTTTCGACGCTATCTTGGCGCACGTAAAAATGCCATATTTTGAAACAAACAGCTGTTTTTCTCACTACACTGTGTCTGTAGCTTTTTTTGGCGAGTACTAGCTGTTATGTGACGAAATTACTCGCCAATTTACAGAAAAGGTGTGTCTGTTACATTTTTGTGAGAAAAGTTCCTGCTCTCAACTGTCAAATAAACTCACGAATAAAAACGGAGCAAGAAAAAAGTTTAACACTAAAAAAACAATTAAAAATGTAAAATACAAAATACAAAGAAAAATAAAAAAAAATATTTTGTTCTTGCCACATATTTCATTGTTTAATTATTTTGCTTTTAACATTTTTATAAAATATACGAATGTTTTTAAAACTCGTTTGCAAACAACAAACATTAAAGTCGAACTTTACACTTTAACGATTGTATTTTCGCCGCCGTCGTTGAAAACTTTTCAATTTTAGTAAATTTTAGTCGCCGTCAATGATGTGTGTTAATGGCGTTCTCAACGTCTGCAATGCCACATCGGCTTCGAGTGCAATGTTATGATATTTATATCGTAACGACGTAATTTCTTTTGATAGTTTTCGACATGAGTTCCAGACCCACTTTTTTCTCACTTTTCGAGAAACGATGGAATATTTTGTTTCACATTTTTTCGATGCGTGAAGTTCTCACTTAAGTTACAGACAGAGAAAAAGAACTTTTATTTTGCTACTTTGTTTTTTTAAAATCGTTTCGCCATATTTTTTTTTAATAGTCCGTCGATTCGACGAAGAGAAGCCTACCTGTATTAAAACGAAGAGTAACCTTTCAGGGTTAAATACAAATTTGTTGTTTTAAAATTTCAAAAATCAAAATTAAAGTAAACCAACCCCAGGACGGAATTATGGTTGGGTCCAAGCAATTTAGTTTCTGAGCGGTTTCATATTTTTTGTTAAAATGACCTCAGATCACTTATGATAATTAGAAACTGATTAATCATTTGAGAAATTCAAAAATGATTAATATGTATGAATCCATAAGTTCAAATAATGATTTCTAAATAGTTTGAATTTAAAACTGACTTATCACTAGAGAGATTGAAAAAGTATTTACATATGATAAATTCAAATGCTCAAAAATGAAAAAATTAAATTGTACCACAATTGATTCTTTGAGGTGATTCAACGGTAGGGTATCGTTTTCTCACAACGAGAGTTGATTATTGATGATCTAAAATCGAGCTCATATGCGGTGTTTTGCTCATGAAGCTGATTCCTAATGGATTCGATTTCGATACAAAATGCTTACTGGGTTACAATAAAGTTATAGCCCAACCTTTTTACATTACAATAAATTCTAGTAGATTTGATTTGAAATCCTCCTGAAAATCTAGTGTGTTTTCATTGTATTTTTTGCCATTAGCGGTATTTGGCTTTCATACCCAGCAAACACGGAGGTTTGATTTCAAATTGAAAATGATTTGAAATCAAACGTTTTCTCAAACGATAAACGTTTTAAAATAATTTGAAAATCATAGAATTCTCAACAAAAAGGGGAATTTATTTTGAAATTGAAAAATGCCTTTATTTTCAACTTGCTTTCAAACGTAATTCTCAAATGTTTTTCAAATGTGGATTTTAGTACCATGTGGAACATAACAAAAAACATTTTATTTTGTTAATATAAATTCATTATTTATTTAAATAAACTGCGAGATAAGCATTCGGCGCCATAGCCAAAAGATGAAATAATGTTCTTTCCGTCCTCTAATTCTTGCAAAGACGAAATTATCTCCCTTTTCTTTTGAGGATTGCAGCACCGCGATCATACAACAAACTTATAATTTCTTCACTTTCCCGTTTTATTTTTATACCCTTCACCACAGGTGGTGAATAGGGTATATATAAGTTTGTCATTCCGTTTGTAATTTCTATAATATTGATGTTAGACCCTATAAAGTATATATATTCTGGATCCTTATGAGGAGCGAAGTTGATTTAACGATGTCCGTCTGTCCGTTGAAATGGAAGACCCCATATATGATGGGGTCCAGGTTATTAAACATTTATGTCACATAAGGTCCGGAATTGTTTTTTATTAAAATTCAGCAAGATCGGTCCACAAATGGTTGAGATATGAGTCAAAAACCACGACTGCCCCAAATTTTTTCCTTTAAAAGTCCAATTAGACGTGACATTACCATACCAACACTGCATTACCAAAACGACATAAACATACCATAAAAACCAATTCAATTTTGATTTATACGGTCATACAGAGGCTATGGTAATACAGTGTTGGTAATGTGGTTTTTATGTTGTTTTTTATAAATACCCTTCACTACAAGTGGTGGATTTTATCTGTAATGTGTTTAATTTTACGCATACGCATACACATACACATTAATGCATGTATTTGTTATGCCGCTCAAATAAAGAAACATACTCATAGACTCATAGACTCAATATATTTTAATTTAACGCTTCTTCAGTAAAAGCATTCGTAGCCGAGTTGTTAAGTTCTCTCCTCAGACTGATGATATTGCCAGTTTGAATCCCAAAAAGAATTTTTTTTCATTTTTTTAATTTAATTTTTGTATGTTCTAAAAAACGATTTTAAGATTATAAAACGAATTTCAAACATCAACTTTGGCAAAAGAGGAAACGGGCTTAGGTACACATATAATTTTTTTGTTTTTTTATATTTTTCGGCACGGCGAAATGAAAAGTTGGCGTGGCTCAATTAATATTTATTTATACCTATCTAAAGAACGTTATTTATGTATATAACTTTTTGTTCTTATCTCATCATGGTGAAGGGTATATAAGATTCGGCATAGCTGAATATAGCACTCTTACTTGTTTAAACTCGTATTCTTAATCATTGTTATTGCTCAGAAATAATTTTTATTTTTAACAAGAATTAAATCGTTTACTTGTAACACACATTTAACCACGAAGTAAAAATTTAACTTTAATCGCCATTTTTAATATTTACAATTACTTTTCGCTTTAGTATTACCAAGTTTAGTTTTGATTTGAATTTAACATTTGGCATCAAATTGATAAAACATTTGATGTCAAATGTTTATTTTCAAATGATTTTCAATTTGAATTAAAATGTTAAAATCAAACAATTGAAAAACGTTTGAGAATTGTGTTTGATGTGAAATGATAAAGTCATTTCATATCAAAGGTTTGACCTCGTGTTTGTTGGGAAACAAAAACAGCTGACTGAAAGTATTATGTGTAACATATACATACATATCAAGAAATATAGTAGTTTAAAGTACGATAGAAAAAAACGTCTATTAGTTACTAAAAAAAAACTTAAATTTTGAACAATAAATTATTTTTTTTGTAAAAAG
Source organism: Pollenia griseotomentosa (assembly GCA_963931875.1). Taxonomy (NCBI): domain Eukaryota; kingdom Metazoa; phylum Arthropoda; class Insecta; order Diptera; family Polleniidae; genus Pollenia; species Pollenia griseotomentosa. The sequence goes on along the minus strand of OZ007560.1, from coordinate 41,159,960 downwards.
TTGATTTTTTTCCATAAGCAAATTTTTGTACAAAACAAAAAAATCATAGATAATTGTTTTACAAAAAGTTGCGTTTCCTTTGGAATAATAATAACATATAAATTTTTGTTAAAAACTACTTTCTTTAAAAAAGTTTTCTTAAATTAAACGTGTAACATTTAAAAACTTATTAAATTTAAAAGTATATTCCATTTTTTATTTGACTAAGAATTTTATATATTTTTTCAATGTTACTTTTTTAATATAATAAAAGCTTTTGCAAAAGTTCATCCGAAGTAATATTTAAGCTTTAATTATTAGTTTTAATCTGAACTAACAAAACTTTAATGTTAAACTGTAGTTTATGTTTTAAAACAAATTTTAAATTCTTAGAATTTCGTTCGCCTGAATTGTGTAATAAAACTTTTGCGTACAAAATCTATTCAACCGAATCTATGTGTGCTGGAATTTTAATATCAATTTATTCATATATAACTTCTAAATTTTTTTTTTTTTTTAACACACAACTAAATGGGAATTGAGTAGTAAATTCGAAACCGAACTACACCGCCAGAAATAAGTGTATTGTTTGAATTAAAATTTAACGTTTTTTTTAGTTTGTAATAGAACATTTTGAAAATGTTACAAAATTTTGAAGCTGTGTTTGTATTTAAGCATTTCAAAATAAAGCGTCGTTCACAATAGCAGCAACATTTTCAGTTAGTGGTTCATAACTAAGCAACCACACACATTTTTAATTAACCAAACGTTTGCGAATTTTGCATACAAAAATAAATAATTTTTAATTTTTAAAACATTTTGTTAAAATTTCTATTCAAAAACAAATAAAATTAATTTTACAATTTCATAAAAATTGTGGCTGAAGTAGAAGTAGACTCAACTTTAAAAAAAAAAACTTTAGATACATTTTTGTTGGAAAAATGAAAGGAAATTATATGAACATTTTTAGGAAGAATTAAGATAGAAGAAAAAAACGAAAATGTTGCTGCCATTGTGAACGAATCTTAAACATTCAAATAAATTGTTATAAATAATAACTTATTTTATATTCTGGATTCTCCGTTAAAAATGTGTGTGTGTGAAAAAGTGCACTAAATTAATATCTATACCCAAAACACAATAGTGGCAAGGCTCTTATACGTTTCTGTTGATGCGTGTAAATGGCCTAAAACACTTGTCAAATCGTTGTCCAGCAGGCGAATTGACTCGTTTACGTGTGCTGGACGTAATATTCGCCGTGATATCTAAATTTTTGGATTTTCCATCCAGCATCATCGGTGTAACTCGTACAAACACATTTTCACTAATACTACCACAATGATTGATGAGTATTTTGATCAGTGTATTTGGGCCTTAACACATAACAATTTTGGACCAATTTTTGGTTTAGTATACCGGTCTAAATACTGCGTCGATCTATTAATGTCCGTCAGCTTGGCTGGCGGGCCGCACTATTAAAGATAATTTGATGAAACTTGATACATGTGTTTCAATTGTCATAAGAACGCAGCCCATTGAAAATGCTGAGATTCGGTTTATAATTTCAAATGACCCCCCATACAAACTACTTTGTAGAATTAAGTCTTTGTGTGCATAAATATTCTATTACGTCGGTTTTTAAATTAAATTTGCTCCAAAAATATTTTATTAAACCCTTAATTATATTACAAAATTTTTTTCAGAATCGGTTAATAATTATAAGCAATCCTAGGTCCCGTACAAATACTACGCCCGAAATTGGCGTTTAAAGCCATAATTTTGTAAAAAATTTTGGTAATGATATAAAAATTAGCGACGATAACTTTTATAACAGTCATGGCAACAATATATCTTTTATGTCCCATATGAAACCCCTTCTCCAAAATCGCCTTTAGGCAAACAAATCTCATATATATGTTAATATTTTGATACCATTCGGCACAAAGAACTCCATGATTGGCCGTGGGTCTTGAATATGGAACACTCTGCAAAATTTCTCAGTATATACTACGGTATAGGGTATCAACTGGTCGGATATAATGAACGAGCTTAAAAAATGTTGTTTAATTAAAACGACAAATTTACTAAAAGGCATTTTACACTGATCAGCATCTAACATCTACCATCAATTTGCAAAGATTTTAACAGATGTTAACGGTTGGGATGCAGTATACGTATTTACTGCTTGCAAATCTTTAAAAATTATTTGCTGGGTTCCTTGTAATCTTCTTTGTATGTAGATGTTTTTTAACTCCACATTCGTGTTGATTAACATTTAAATGAAGTAATTTTATTAGCATCTTCTGTCATACAAGTAAATAGAATAAATATAAAACATTTAATGAGAAAACGCTTTTGACACCTTCATTTTGTAATTTGCCATTTCATTTCAAATTCACGAACATTTGTAATACATATTTATATATCGTTACCTTAATATAAAAAGGCCCCAAGTCATTATTTTTGGAAATCCGTTTTTTTATTGATTCTTGTAGAATGGTTGCTAATACACATTCTATTAAAATTTCAAGCAAATTAGATTAAAAATAAAGAAGTTATAAGCAGAACACAAAAAGCCCTATAGCTATATTATTTCAGCTTTTATTAAGTTTTTTCCTTCTCCTGTAAAAAGTGTTTTTGATGAGTTGGGGCCTTTTTATATTAAGGTAACGATATGTATGTTATAATAACAATTTATTCGAAATAAATTTTGTGGTTTTACAATCTTACACTCATACACACAATTTAGCAAAGATAATACATACATATTTACATGTACATATCGCTCATTTGTTGCAACATTGTCATAACTCAAAGAATTTAATTTTTGAGTTATTGATGCAGAATTGTTCGCAATGATTTTCTTAAAATCGCGAATAAAATTCATCTTTATATGTTTTATACTTTCCCCATTTAAAGATAATGAGTCGTAATTTCTTCCAAGTGGTGCGAGCAAATCAAAAACTTTAAGCACGTTTATTTCGATATGTTTTTTTTTTAATTATGATGACGTTGCAGTAAATGAGCGATATGGACATTAGACCGTAGCTCAAAAAAGTTTCCCCGTAACCCCGCTAATATAAAATATTTTTGCAACGAGGTTTCGTAAAAATCTTTTTTTTTGCCGAACGTGCACTCAAAAAAAAGAAAAATCTTAAGCGGTATTAATACAACGGTGAGTACGGATTTTCTTGAACCAAGTACAGAAAGAATGATTCAAGTACGGATTTTCAATTGCGAAATATTTAACTTGCGGATTCGTACTTCAAATAATCCAAAAATAAGATTGATATAAGTAAAACTAAGATAGAATCAATCTCAAAATGCGGTTGATTCAAGTATTAAAGAGTTGATTAAATCCCGAATTCGTACGTGAAATAATCCAAAAGTTAAATTAGAAGGAGAATTTTATTGTTGTTGATTTACTCCGTTTTCACCTTACAAAATTTCAATTATAAAACAACAGCATCATTCCCGATATGGTTTTTACTTTAAAAACTTAATGTACATTCATATTTAACTGAAAATATAAAATAAATGAGAGGCAAGAGTTCTTAATTTTACTTTTTAAACATGAGAATAATGTGTTTTTGGCTTGTTCTGTTGTTTTTGTTGTCTCTACACACAGCAAGCAAATCGTTTTTAAATTACTTGTGTGGTGTTATTTACTGTCTGCAACATACTTTGATAAGTTAAATGAGATTAAAACGCCCACTTTGTAATTTCAATCTCGGAGTGGCAGAACTTTGTACTTATTTTAAAAAACTCCGGGATAGATTTTCGAAAGCAATCCCATTAAGGATTGTTTTAAGAACGTTTTAGTGTTATTCGTACTTAAATTTTCGAGTACGACACGTACATAAAGTAAGTATAAAAACCTTAATTTATCCCCAGTGTTTTTCTTTCTGTGTAGGGGTCGTCTTTTTATATTTTTCGTTATATCTTAGGCATTTACAGTCCGATATTAAAGTCTGATATAGCAATGTTTTTGTCTCGAGAAGAATGTTTTTCCTCAGGGAATATTGACCTCAAGTATCTTGTTCTATCCACCAGATCTCTGTTCTTACCACCCTAATTTATTCCCCTAATGTCAGAAAATTAAGGCTCGCAAGGAACTATTAAGCTTTTGCTAAAGAATTAATTTGATAATTCCAGCAGAAACATTTTTAAATTCAATTATACAAAAAGATATTACGAAAATTAAGGAGGTTGCACAACATATAATCGCGTAACTCAAAAACAGTTCAGTGTATTAACCTCCTTGCAAAAATACTTAATATTAGAGGGGGTACGGCGCACTTTTTTTCCTTATAAGGCGGAACGCTCTAATGTACATGTTTACTTTTATAACTGCACTTATAAGAGCAACAAGATTAATATATTTTTTATAAAATTATAATGTCTATTTATTATTAATTTATCTTTATAAAAACAGACATCAGCATAAAAATTGGTTGCGGCTTAGACCTATATTAAAATATTGACCAACAAATTCTATTATGGTAGCATTATTTATTACGGTTTTAGGCGTACTAAAGTGTTTTCCGGGAGTAGGGTTTATATGGGGCCTAGGGTTAATTATCGACCGATCTTCATGAAATTTTACAGCGTCATTTCTAGTCCTAAAATCTGTGACGTGCCAAATTTTGTTATGATAGCGTTATTAATTACGGTTTTAGGCGTACTAAATTGTTTTCTGGGAGTAGGGTTTATATGGGGCCTAGGGTAAATTATACCCCAATCTTCACGAAATTTTACAGTGTGATTTCCAGTCGAATAAAACGAACTCCTGCAATATCATTCCGTGCATTGTTCCACCATTTATGTTAGTTTTTGTAACAAAATTATCAAATTTTTAGGGTGGTGGTTCCACATTTTGATTCATAGCTCTGATTTGGCTGGATTTCAATCCCAAACTGCTTAGGATAACTACAAGGAATTTGACACTCAGTTTTTTTATTTCTTTTGAGTTTTTCGAAAGTGAGCGTGTTTTTAACAGACGGACAGACAGACGGACAGACGGGCATGGCTAAATCGACTTAGAATTACTCAAGGAGCCAGAATATATATACTTTATGGGGTCTGAGATGAATAATAAAAGAGTTTCACACGGAATGACAAACTTAGTATACCCTCTTCACAACTAATTGTGGCGGAGGGTATAAAAAAGAATGGTTTTCTTTAAAATATTAAAAAGGCCTTTAAAATTTACTATAAACAATTTTTGATCTTCAATTTTTCTATTAATAATAAACATAATTTTTTCTCAATACTCGCGATTTTAAACTTAATACGATTCTTTCACTACACGACGGTATACTTTATTATACATGCATACATGTGTATATATAAATACTTCAATAATTTCAATTACTCGAATTACAATCACATTCATTTTAAGATTCTTATTTAAAAGGTAAAAAGAAAACACAAAAATTGGAAGGGAAGGGTATACAAACTTCTTTCTTCATACGTCTATAGAAACTGTAATACAAATAAATATTTTCAGAAAACTGCCCTGCAGATAAATTCGTAACTAGTAAGGTTTTAAACTAGTTTCTTTCTAGTTGTTCGCGCCGCACACGCGTAATTTCGCACTAACCAACAACGCACCACTTAAAACGCAGGGAACATGGAACATTGAACGTGTCACGTGTGTCCATCCCTGGTTGCAACGATGTGGCAACCTCAAGTGGAGAGATCTTGTCAAATGTCATTTTGTATAGATTAACTTTTTTCAGGCACTTTTGCCTTTTATTCCGAACCGTCAACAATAACTTTTTTTAAATCGTGTTAAAATCGTGGAATAGTGAGCCAAAATTAAAAGGAAATAGCGTGGAAATTGTAACACCATATAGTAAAGCCAACTACATTTGTGAAAGCCTAAGAACCTAAGAAGTGTCAATAAAACCCTTTTGTACATTTACAACCAAACCCCAAGTGCGTTTTATTTCATTGGTCCACGAGCTAAAAGAGGCGCATAGCCCATTGTCAATCAAACCACCTGCGACATCCATTACCCCGGGATTGCCGCAAGGCGTATAGCGCCATAACCCACCCCTAGATTCAACTCTAATCACGACACACGTGCCAGCGAGCGACTGTGTCACAAGGTATACCCAACCGAACAGTGCGCCGCCAGAAGCGCTTATCGTTTGAACCTGCCCTGCTTCACCGGAACACCCGCAGCTACCGAGGTAAACATTTGGTCCTTCGCCCGTAGAAATTTGAAGAAAAAGAGGTACGTACAGTGGAATTTGAATATTATATATATTGTGTTTCAAAAATTATTCGTGCTCCAGTGAAAGTGAGGTTAGGTGGGCGCCTTTTAATTTGAAGAATTTTACTAAAGAGCCATCTTTTATTTGTACGGACAGTTACTCGCCCGTTTGTTGTTGTGTTTTTTAACAAACATTTGTTTTCGCAATCAGTGAACTCGCTGTAGTGGCGCGATTTTTGTATTTTTCATATTGGTTCATTTTTTACGATCTTTTTTAAAAGTGTTTCCTTTGTTGTTGTTCGGCATTGTTTTCCCTTGAATAAAAAACAGAATGACGAGCCTTGAGAAATTTATTCGAGCGGGGGATGAAGTGACCGGGTTTGAGGTTATGCTTAAAAAAGAGGATTTTTCTACTTATACGGCCGATGCCTTTGAATTTGAGAAAAGTGAATTAAATAAAAGTTGGGAAAAATATAAAAAATTTTACGATGAGTGTTCTGCTGAAAATGTAGACACTAAAAAAGAGGCGGCGGCGATTCAGGCAAAGTATTCACAAGTTAGGAAAACTTATGTGAGGTGCATTAATATTCTGGCAAAAGCAAAACAGGCATTAGACGGGGAGAATAAAAATAATGAAGAGGCAGTGGTTCCCAACCTTCATGGTTCTATACCTGTACCACCGTGTGATACTGGCGTGTTTTATGGTGATTACGTATCGTGGCCCACATTTAGGGACATGTTTACGGCAATTTACATAAACAATACGCGACTAAGCCCTGTTGAAAAATTATTTTATTTGTTCAGAAAAACGGACGGTGAGGCTAGGGACATAAATAGAAATATTGCTCTAACAGGCGAAAATTTTGAAATTGCATGGGGCAATCTTAAGTGTCAATACGAGAATAAGCGCGTGTTAATTAATAGTCAGCTTAAAGCATTATTTAATTTGGCTCCATGCCAACAGGAAACAGCTTCAGAGATTAAGAGGCTGCAAAGAGAAATTAACAATTGCATATCTGTGTTAAGGTTGTATAATGTTGACATTAATTCATGGGACCCAATTTTTGTGTTTCAATGCTCATCGCGTCTTTCAGAATGCACTTTAAATCTTTGGGAGCAGTCAGTGAAAAATAAAACAGAGGTTCCCAAATGGGAAGAATTGAACAATTTTTTAACGGATAGGTTTCATGCCCTTGAGAGTGTTTCTGATATTATATTGGCAGGTGGGGGATCGGCCAGTGGTTCCCAATCAGGTTCTTCTAGCACTAATCAAGCAGCTACAAAAGTTAAGCAATTAAAGGCCCATCATACCAAAGTTGATTCAGCTTCATGTAAATTATGCAAGGAGAATCACAAAATTAGCGCTTGCAATAAATTTCTTAACATGGACTACAGGAATCGTGTTTCAACTTTGAAAAAATATCGATTTTGCTTTAATTGCCTTACGATTGGCCATATGTATGGGAATTGTACTAGTTCGAATAGTTGTTCAAAGTGTAAGAAGAGGCATCATACATTGGTGCATAGAGAATTTGTAAGGGGTAATAATAACAATCAGACACAATCGAATAATAACTCACGAGGTGAAAGTCAGAATAGTACCGGTCAGTCGCAGTTATCTGAAGTTGCCAGTACGTCTAGAGGGGTACAATCGCATCATACTACAGTCGCGAAAAAAGTTATGTTAGCCACAGCTTGGGTTAATGTTAGCAGTTTTGGTTCTAGTTACAAGGTACGAGCATTAATAGATCCCTGTTCAGATGAAAGTTTTGTTTCGGAGAGAATTCAAAAATTGTTGAAGCTGCCTACTAATCCAGTTTTTGCGGAAGTCACAGGGTTAGGAGGGGAAATAATCAGTAGATCTTCTAAAATGGCAATGTTTACAATTGTGTCGCTTTTTGATGAGAACGTGTCTCTCAATGTACAAGCGTTAGTAGTTTCTCGTGTAACGGGCAGTATCCCTACACATTCTTTTGTTCCCCCGGAGAATTTTGTACCACCGAAGTTAAGCTATGCCGATCCAGAATTTTTTGAAAGCAGTGAAGTAGATTTGTTGTTAGGGGGTGACCTTTATCCCTCAATTATTCGTGGTGGAGTGAAACATGGTATTTTTGAATCGTTGGTGGCTCAAGAAACCATTTTTGGCTGGATTGTCACGGGTCCAACGCCTATGGGGGCTTCCACACGAATAGTAAGAATGTCTCATATGACAAACGTTTCTATTAGTGACCAGTTGTCAAAGTTTTGGGAGTTAGAGGAAGTGTCTCAAAACGTAGTTTTATCAGATGAGGATAAAAAATGCGAAGAGATCTATAGCTCCACTACTGAAAGGAACACTGAGGGAAGATACATAGTGAGTCTTCCATTTAAAAACGAATTCGATTTGCTTGGTCCTAATAGACATATTGCGGTGTGTCAGTTTTTAAGAAATGAGAAATCATTATTGCGCAATCCTGAGCGCAAGGCTCAGTATGATGAGGTCCTTAAAGAATACATAACTTTGGGGCATATGGAAAGGGTTGAAAACACTTCAGGTAGTCCAGGTTATTATTTACCACATCATGGCGTTTTTAAGCCAGAAAGTACAACAACAAAGCTAAGGGTGGTTTTTAACGCATCAAGTGCTTCTTCAAATGGAAAAAGTCTTAATGATTTGTTGTATACTGGCCCAGTTTTACAAGCTGATTTAGTGAGTTTAGTCCTTAAATGGAGATTGTTTCAGTTTGTTTTTAATGCGGACATATCAAAAATGTACCGGCAGATTTTGGTGAAACGTGAGCATAGGCACTGGCAGAAAATTGTTTTTCGTGTTTCTGAAGATAATGAGGTAGAAGATTATCAGCTGAAAACGGTTACGTTTGGCGTAAATTGTGCTCCTTATTTGGCTCTAAGAACCCTCATTCAGTTAGCTAGTGATGAAGAGCAGCGTTTCCCAATTGGTGCTCGAATTCTTCGTGAGTCCATGTATGTTGATGATGCTCTAGTAGGAGCTCATTATATTTCAGAAGCGTTAGAAGCACGTGACCAATTAATTGGCATATTAGAGACGGCAGGGTTTGAATTGAGAAAATGGACTTCAAACTCGAAACAAGTTTTAAAAAATTTGCCCAGAGACCATCTGTTTAATGAATCGTTTTTGGCTCTTGATGACAAGAGCACCGCTAAAACTTTAGGCATTCGGTGGAATGCAGCAGAGGACACATTTTACTTTACTACTGAAAAAATCAAAATAAAGCAGTGTTATACGAAAAGGGAAGTGCTTTCGATTATTGCTAGGCTTTTTGATCCGGCAGGTTGGCTAGCTCCAGTGGTAGTTACAGCGAAAATTTTGATGCAGCAGATGTGGCTCGATAAAGTAGAATGGGATGAGGCAATTAAGCCGTTAGCTTTGAAAAAATGGCAGGATTTTGTGGCAAAATACAATGAGATAGATACGATTAAGCTTTCACGTTGGGTTCAGTATTTACCAGGCTGCGATGTTGAGTTTCATGGGTTTTGCGATTCATCTGAATTGGCGTACGCAGCCACATTGTACATAAGAGTTAGCAGGGGAAACGAGGTTTTTACAAGTTTGCTCATTAGCAAGACAAAAGTAGCTCCGGTGAAAAAACCGTCTTTGCCACGATTGGAATTGTGTGGGGCGGTCCTGTTAGCAAGCCTAGTAAAACATGTAGTTCCCACGATGAACATTGGTACGCATTCGCTTTATTTGTGGTCCGATTCAACGATAGTGCTAGCATGGTTACGAAAACCACCATGTAATTGGAAGACTTTTGTAGCGAATAGAGTAGCGTCCATCTTAGAAAAAGTAGGCAACAAAAATTGGTTTCACGTGATTTCTAGTCAAAACCCTGCCGATCTAGCAACCCGGGGGCTGATACCTTCGGAATTAAAAGAAAGCAAACTTTGGTGGCATGGTCCTGAATGGCTCATATTAGAGAAATCGTTATGGCCCGTAGGCGAAAAAGAGTTCGACACAGCGCAGGAATCAAAAAAGGTGCAAGTTCTTGTTGCTAGATCGACCGAAAACGAAGATATGCTTGACCGTTTCTCATGCTTGCCCAGAGCATATCATGTGTTAGCCTACGTGTTCCGATTCTGCCATCTTGCTAAGAAAAAGAGAAGTCAAAGTTTCGGCTCAAGAAGAATCTCGGCTCAAGAGTTAGTTTTCGTTAGAAACCGCTTGTTTTTCTTGTCCCAGCAACGGCATTTCATAAACGAGTACCAGGCTTTGAAATCGGTAAAGAAATTAGAATCTCGTAGCTCTTTACTAGCACTCACGCCATTTCTAGACAAAGACGGCATTATTAGAGCGAATGGTCGCCTGGGGTCCACCGCATGCTTGTCATATAACGAACGACATCCCATTATTCTTGCGTACGGCAGTAGATTGGCTCGCCTTTATGTCGAATTTGTCCATAAATTATCGTGTCACGGTGGTCCGCGTTTAGTATTAAATTTAATTCGTCACGAATGTTGGATCTTGAAGGCGAAAAATCTAGTGAAAACCGTGATTCATAATTGCAAAACTTGTGTTCTACATCGGAAGAAGTTGCAGGAACAGATAATGGCCCCTTTACCAGAGGAAAGGACTTCCCTTAGCCGACCTTTTTCAAATACAGGTGTTGACTTTGCAGGCCCGTTTGAAATTAAAAGTTTTACGGGACGGTGCTGCAAAATAACTAAGGGTTACGTGTGCCTTTTCATTTGTTTCGCCACTAAGGCAATTCACCTCGAGGCAGTAAGCGACTTAAGCACTCCAGCTTTTTTAGCGGCTCTGGCCCGATTCATTGCTCGTCGGGGTTGTCCAAACAAAATGTTTTCCGATAATGGCCGCAACTTCATAGGGGCGGCTAAACAAATCGATTCGAATTTCGAAGCTAGTGTGAAACAGTTTAAAGATGACGCTATCACGAAATACGAGCACCACAAACTGTCGTGGCACTTTATACCAGCATCGGCCCCCCATATGGGCGGTCTCTGGGAGGCTGGCGTGAAAAGTTGTAAAACGCATCTTAAGAAAATAGCTGGTCAAATGAAACACACGTTTGAAGAGTTCTCCACTATTCTCGCAAATATAGAAGCCTGTCTTAATTCGCGTCCTTTAGGTCCATTGCCTGATACTGCAGGCGAACCGACGGCCCTAACGCCCGGTCACTTCCTCATCGGCTCGGCTATGATGACCCCGGCCGAACCAGAAGAGCTTCTATCAGTTGAAAGCCAGATAAATCGCTGGCGTAAGGTTAAAGCAATGCAGCAGGGTATATGTCAACGATGGAAGCACGAATACCTAAAGGAATTACATAAACGCAATAAGTGGAAAACTCCTCAGCAAGATCTGCAGGAACACGACATTGTGGTTCTGAAAAACGAGCCGGCTGGCCTGACTGAATGGCGGCTGGGGCGTGTTTTAAAGGTCTACCGTGGTTCTGATAATAGGGTCCGAGTCGTAGATTTAAAAACTCAAAAGGGAAATATCACTAGGCCAATTCATAAACTTGTCCTACTGCCCCCCCTTTCATAATCACGTATTTCACTTCGCCACCTAAACCTCACTCACGTCCTCGAAATAACTTACCTCTCTTTCTTCAGCCAAGTTTCTCTAAAACCATTTTACTCAATTTCAGCATTACATCATGTGTGACGGGTTCTTCAACCCCAATTTTCCCTGCCCACTGTGCAACCGGTTTCACGCCATTAGACAATGCACCCGATTTATGTGCATGAACGTAGAAGGCAAATTGAGAGCCGTGGCCCATCACGCACTGTGCTCAAATTGTCTCGCCCAAACACATCACCGTAGCACATGCAAGAGCACAGACCGTTGTCGACGATGCAATCAGGACCACCACACGTGGCTGCACCCGTTAGGGGCCGGTCGGATCTGGGTGTCAATGACGGCGGAGGTCGCTATCAAGACTGGTCCTGACGCTCCATACCAGTGGACGCGGGTTTTAATTAACCCAAATGTGGCTCGGTCCTCGATTATGGCCGATGAAGCCAGGGCTTTGTATTGTGATGTAAGCCAAGGCCGCACACGGGTAACCATTTGCCACGCTCAGTTGGAGGGGCGTAAACTTGATGTTCTCTGTGTGGTGGAAGACAAAGAGTATGGGCGTAGCCCGAGGAGAAAGGTAGATCGCACGGAACTCTTGAGAGTGCGTGATGCGGACTTGGCCGACAGGAATTGGTGCTAGAGTTCTGGGTACTACATGACCCTGGGGGCTGATGTTGCTCACCAGGTCTTTAATGGTATGGCGAACGGCAGGGCAGGCGGGCTCTACACACAACCCACGATTTTTGGGCTGACCGTCTTTGGGGAGACTCGAGTGGTGACTCAGTAACCAGCCAGCTTTAACTAATTTTTTTATGTTTTTTTTATAAAATAACTTTTTTTTGATCTCACTATACTAGTAGTCATGAATTTCTATATATTTAAGTTTCTAAATAAATACCATGAATTTGCAGTATTTAATGTTGTATTCTGGCTCTTTAATGAATTTACATTATATTTCCTGGTTAATTTTGGTATATTCATACACTTGGTTCTTTTTATTTGCACGATAGGTGCAAGGTGGGCGGCATGTTCGCGCCGCACACGCGTAATTTCGCACTAACCAACAACGCACCACTTAAAACGCAGGGAACATGGAACATTGAACGTGTCACGTGTGTCCATCCCTGGTTGCAACGATGTGGCAACCTCAAGTGGAGAGATCTTGTCAAATGTCATTTTGTATAGATTAACTTTTTTCAGGCACTTTTGCCTTTTATTCCGAACCGTCAACAATAACTTTTTTTAAATCGTGTTAAAATCGTGGAATAGTGAGCCAAAATTAAAAGGAAATAGCGTGGAAATTGTAACACCATATAGTAAAGCCAACTACATTTGTGAAAGCCTAAGAACCTAAGAAGTGTCAATAAAACCCTTTTGTACATTTACAACCAAACCCCAAGTGCGTTTTATTTCATTGGTCCACGAGCTAAAAGAGGCGCATAGCCCATTGTCAATCAAACCACCTGCGACATCCATTACCCCGGGATTGCCGCAAGGCGTATAGCGCCATAACCCACCCCTAGATTCAACTCTAATCACGACACACGTGCCAGCGAGCGACTGTGTCACAAGGTATACCCAACCGAACAGTGCGCCGCCAGAAGCGCTTATCGTTTGAACCTGCCCTGCTTCACCGGAACACCCGCAGCTACCGAGGTAAACACTAGTTGCAAGAAAGATGACGAAATTTCGACTGCACAGCTTTAGACTTATTTTGCTTAAAACCGTAGCAAAATTCAAAAATTCTACTATTCAATTTTGAAAATTGAATTATCATATTAGCTGGAGAAAAAAAAATATTATTGAGAATGTATCAGTTTTAAACACAGAAAAAAATTATAAGCGACGTTTAATGCTAGAAATGTTGCAAATCATTAAAGTACCAGAATTGTTAGGAATTAATTTTAAATCGGACACGGAAAATGTAGCACAAAATTATAGACATTTACCCCCATATTCATAAACGATTATTAAATTTAACAAACGTTTACTAAGGATAATTTGCATAGTAAATTTGTTCTTTAAACCTTGATTATATTTAAAAAATTTTTATGAATACACCCATTAGTGTATAAAATCAAAACAGGAAATTAAAAAAATTTTTTTAATTGTAAATGATTTTTTTTATGTGACAATTGTTATTATTTTTTCATTATTTAGTGAACGTTATGTTAATTGTTAAATTATTTCCCTGACATTGCTGTATCGAAATATTGGAACTTTAAAATAAATGTTATCTATTTTATATAAAAAAGAAAAAACCCAAGCTTAATATATTATATTGCAATTTAAAAATATTTTATGTTTTCAAAAAACATGTTTTTTCAATTCATTAGTATTTTTTTTTTTAATTTAATTCGAAAAGTGTGTTTATTTTTGAAACCCAATAAACAAAAATTTTTCTGTGCAAATGGCAAGCACGGCCGGTGCGGCGAACGCACACGTTCCATCTACGAGTGTCCCGAATGTGGCCATTGTTCCTCAGGTTAGGAAATTAGTGGTCGATGAGACTCTAATGGGATCAGGGATCATTGGAGGAAAGGCTTAGGAAAATGGTCCCGGATGAAGTGAGCAAAATAAGGAAATCGATGAAAGAGCTCACTAAAGTCGTTAGGACAATGTCTGTTTACAATCATCTACAAGTAACCGGGTGAATGGTCCAGCGAATCCCAATGGGTTTTCTTGGGTAACGTTAATTACATGGCTAACAATAGGCATGTGACACCAATGGGAAACATACCTAATGAAAACAATGGAATAAACTTTATCCCAATAGTCACCCCTATTCTGCGTTTCGATTCGAATCGAAATTTTCTCCGTCTGGCAATTTTGGTATTCTGCGTTTCGATTCCGCTTAGTTTCTTTCGATTGTATGTATTCTGCATTACGATCGGAGCTCCGTTTCTCTCAGTTGTTTTTTTGTTAACGGAGGTTTTTTCTATTTTTGTTTTTTTAAGTAAAAAAGTGAAAAAATGTAAGTACAAAATTAAAAAATTCAAAAACGATTTAAATACAAATTATTATATAATTTTTTTGTTTTAAATTGTTATGTTTTGTACTGGAATATGAGTGTTTTGTTATGTATGTATGCAGGTCAAAAACAACAACACCGGAGCAATACGAGCAACAATAATGCAGCTGCAATAGACTCCATTTGTCCTTAAATTTTAAATAAAAATGCAACTCACTAAATTATTTCTTTACAAACAGTTTTTATTAACATTTTGTCTTTACATATTTAACCACAACACTTTTATTTTCTACTTTTTTTAGTTCACTAGATTATACACACTTATATATTTATGCAAAACTTATTTTTACCTTTTTCTTTTTTTATTTTATTTCAATATTTTTCTTTTATTAAATTTATAAACAATTTACTATAATAAAGTAACAGAACTTGTTTTATTAAATTTGACATTTGTTTATGAAAATGATAACAAACTTGCTTATTCTGCTGTTTCATTTCCACATTCCACATTGATACAATTGATTTTGTAAACATTGTTATCTTCTTCTTATTCTTTCGATTCCGTTTTTCTGCAGAATACCAATTTTCGATCGTAACGGAACTGAATGCGGAGACGTAATCGAAATGCAGAATAGGGGTGAGTAGATACTAAGGCTACACCTGGCAGTCGTATAACATCGGAAAATAATAATGTAAATTCTAAGAGAATAAATATACGTGTTGATAAATAAGAGAATCGTGTACAATGGCAATAATTCACACTTAAATACCGAAGATTTTATATTTAGAATTGAGCATTAGCAGGCACACTACGTCAGCAGTTGGAGTGAAATTTTAAAAGATTTTCATCTCTTCGTAACTGGTTGAACAAAAGACTTTCGAGCAAAATTTAGTTTTGCTTTAATTTTTTTTCCTAAGCTCATCCCCTGAAGCTCAACGCTTGTCTGTAGGAGACCAGAGTCTCTGGCGGGAATCGAACTCGCAACGCCGACAGCTTACAATTATCTAGCCTACCGGGGCACTCGGTCTCCATTTCATACTCATTTCTGTTTTACGCACGTTGTTATTACGGAGAAGACCTTCCGTTCTCGCTTCTTTAGCAGGTACATACGAATGGTAACTTGCTTTTGCTTGTGCAAAAAAAAAAAAAACAATACAAAAAACGTTACTCTTTCTCTACTCCCGTCTCAGTAGAAGTGAAAGGTGTTTCTTATATTTTATACCAAAGAGCCGACGCCTTCTATGAGGCATTCTTTTGCAGTTAGATAAGAATAGTAACTGGATCAAAAAAATTGTAAGCAGGCCTTTAAAAACGCCTAAAAGTCTTTTGAGTTTCTGATTTAACTATTATACAACTACATAAAAATCAACTAGTTTGGCTCATATGATAGGGTTAGCTTTAAATACGAAAGTTTAATAAATAAAATATGAAACAAAAGTGCAACTAGTTTAAAGTAAATACCAACTGGTATTTTTTTCACCAAATACTAGTCTGCAGGGTACAATTACTTATTCACACAAGCAATAATACTTTTATACTTCATACAACAACACACCTACGTGCAAGACATTTCTTTACGTGCAGAAATAAGTCATATATAAATATATTTTAACAAAACTTTTACGTCACTATTTCATTGCACATTTTTGTTAAAAGAAACCAATTTAGATATTAATTTAATTTCTTGGAAAAGCACTTTTCAAGAATTATACACTTTTTTTGACTTATGATGTTTTCTCTTTAATTAGCTTAATAAGAACATATGAATTGGGATGCCTTGCAAAATGATTGTAATGCTCCAAAACTGCAAACTTAATTTAAAAAAATTTACTGCAGAAACGAAGCAAGTTTTTTTTTACTAAATCTGGGTGCGCTGAATTCGAATCTGGCTATCACGTCTTGTTGATTTTTCATCGCATACTGGCAATACTGTAAAACAGTCAATACTGGCACTACAATTTCACAATTATTTATTTGACAAAAGCCCACATTCATTCTGCATCTTCATAATAGTAGCGTTAAAGCATGTCAGGGAGATCGTGTGTTACTGATTCAAGCTGTTTTTGCTTTGTGTGTGGTAAATATTTGGTTGAAAAAAACGGATATGCAATATCAGAATCATTAAAATATGCATATTTACATTGTTTTGGTTTTCCAGTCTGACAAATTGTGGACACCGACAATGTTTTGCATTTTCTTCCTTCGCATTTATATTTTTTCAACAAAAATTAGGTGCAGTAAGCGCGAACAAGGGGAGCGTGCTCACCAAGATTTAATGAAAATTGAAAGAATTTATCAAGGATTTTGAAGCCATGAAACCGAACCAACAAAATACGAACGACGCACAGTGGCGCCATTTGAGTTTTTTTCGTTGCAAAAATCATATCTTTTGAACCGAATAAGATAATTGAACAGTTTAAACAGCATATGATAGATAACTGTTCAGCCTATGAAATGAGCGTTTGGAAAGGGTGCTACGCTTTGTAGGGGCCTACTTATGGGTTATCAAAGTTAAAATTAGTAGAAAAATCAATTTTATGGTAACTAAAAAAATTTATTTTTACATTTTTAGATTGTTTTTATTTTTTTTCTTTAGGGTTTTATATTTTAAATTATTACCCAAGAAATTAAAAAAAAATAATTTTTTTTTAAATTTATTTTTACAATTTTCTGTAAAATATTCATCACAATTCGTATATCTAAAGGACTTACAATTTCTAAACTATAATTATATTCTAACTCTATTCGTGACTTCACATGCCGCAGGGAAGAAATAAGTGGATCGGA